>CM050450.1:25097438-35049938 GCA_027563935.2 Costus lasius | reverse complement strand
ACCTATTAAATTTGGGTGATTGGCAAGATAACATCGTCATTTCATTTTCATGTTACACGCATGTTTTTTTTTATTTTTTATTTATTTTTTTATTTCATTTTTTGGAAAATTGTTATTACTTATTTTTTTTGTTTTCTTTATGGGAGAGTAAAGTCATTCTTCCGTGTGTGATTTCGCTGTCCATTCTTCCGTGTGTGATTTCGCTGTCTTCGACGAGTTCGTGGAAGAGGGGTAAAGAGATCGCCGGGCGGAAGGGAAAAGGGCGTCGGCGACCGGTGAGAACTTGGCTCGTTGTCGCTGTAGATGGCGGGGCAAGAGGCCCCGTAGATGACGACCCCAGCCAGTTAGCATCGGCGACTTATTGAGGAGGTAACAGCGGCGGATTCACTTGATGATGTTCATCAGCGACGACAGAGGAAATGGTGTTCGTCTGTAGCTGAAGGCAGTGGCGACGTCGGCTTGTTGCGGCGTCACTTCAGGCGGTGATAACTTTGACCGGCGACATCTAGGTTTCAGAAGATGAGGCGGCATTAGAGCCAGAAAGCGGTAATAACGTAAGGCAGCTACAGCTCGTATGGAGTTGGATTTGAGGTAGATTTTGATCTGGCGGCCGAAAGCGCAGGGGACGCACATGTTGTGTTTGAGGCTATAGTCTAAAATGAGGTTGGTTTTTCGATCGTTGTTGCTATTATTGCTGCTTCAGGGCAGCGACTTCTGATATTTACTCCGGCTGAAAATTTTCTCCCCCAGCCCACTTCATCTTCTTCGTCCTCACCTTGTTTCTCCCTCATAGCGAGGATCGTTTTTCGAGAATTTAATAGCACAGCAGTGGTTTTTGGCAGACGTGCTTGTTGAGGCACTTTTGGCGGTACAACAGCGATGCTGAAATATAGCGGTGGCGGAGCCAAAGCGGTGAAGCAAAGCGACGGCAAGAACGATTTCCAGGTAATCCTACTCACGCTTTTCTTTCTGTGCTCCTTCTTTTGGTTTCTATCTTCATCTTCACCATTTCCTTTCTCACAGAAGAGCCCTCTTCAAGATTCTAAGGTGGCAGCAGCCCTTTTGACGGAATCCTTTGAGGAGGTTCATTGTTTGAGGTGATTTTGTTTTGGACCAAGTCTCTGAGAAGAAACAGAGAAGGGCTTTTGGCAGGTATTTCTCTTTTATGATTCAAGCATCGGCTTTGTCCCTTCCCTTTTTGTGAGATCTTATTTTGGCCATGCTTCTACCGCCGTCGACGTGTTTCTTCTTCCCTTTTTTTTTAAACGTCTCTCACTCACCTTCTTCCTTCTTTCACTCGGTATCTTCTTCACTTTTGTTTATAGATGCCTCTGGTCTCTCTACGACTTCACTTCAGATTTTCTTCTCTTCCCCTTTTTATTTTACTTTCTTTTTGTACGAGTTTTTTTGTATTGTTCCTTCCCCCTTGACGTTTATTCATCCCTCATTCTCTCTTTTTTTTTTTTTTTTTTTTTTTACGTCACTTCCTCTCCTCCCAAACGCCCCGGCACCTTCTCCCTTTTTACCCAGTGCATGCCATGGATCATTCGCACTTTAAACTTTTGAAGAATAGAGGAGCAAAGTGCGTGAGTGTTCTTTGTGGTGCCAGGATGCTTAATGCATCCATGAAGCCTAAAAGAAAACAACGATCGAGAGAGTGTGTGTGTGCTTCATCGTGATGCCAGGATGCTTAGTGCATCCATGAAGCCTAAGAAAACCGTGCGAAGAAATTTCTCTTCATTTACCTTCTTCTTACCGCCTCCGTATTTCTTCTTCTTCCTTGTTTCTTTCTGCCGGCTCTTCTCCTTTCTTGCTTCTTGCCGTTTTTTTGCGATATCCGAAAAGGGACTCCCCCCCTCTTCTTCTAACCAACCCTCTCCTTTTTATAAGCCACCAGTTCCCCTCTTCTCCCTTTTGCCCTTTTCATTTTTTTTTATTTATTATATTCTTTTCATACACCCCTTTTGTTTTCCTACCAGCCCTGAACACCTCCCACCTGCAGGCTTTTGTCTTTACATTCATTACTGGCTGCTGCCAACTTTCCTTTCACTTTCTCCTTTTTGACAATTGTCGCACCCTCAGTCTTTTATCTTCGACTTCTGTTCTTCCGCCCTTCGGATACATGCGTGGTGCATGTGTATACCCAGGATGCTTTTCCTGAACCTCCTTTTTTTTTACTAAGAAATGCTTCATGCCACGAATTTCAATCAAAATTACACCATGATATCTGCACAAAATCTGCACCTCTAAATGATTGCAAAGCTGATGATATCTGTAGCTTATCGGATTGCTGAATAAATTTTGGAAACTTGTGTTCGTAAGGGATTCATTGTGCTGAGAAATTCTTTGATAAATTGCTGTGTTGAGCCCTGCCCTGAACTTGTTCGTTGAGATGCCTGATTTTCAGCTGGCATGTACTGCTCATTACCAGCATGCCTTGTTCTCTCGACTACATTATACTTTGGAGTTTAAGCTATTACATTGCTGTTATGATATCCTTTACTGCTGCTCGTACCAATATCTGATTAACTGCTAGTGCTGCCACTTGATTTCTACGCTGTAAATGAAACCTAGTCTCATATTGCTATAACTGATTTCAACTACTGAAGATTGCTATTTTAATTGCTGTAGTTCCAGCTAAGTTTGCCTGGCAACACCTGTTGCATCCATCACTCGCTATTACTGAATTCTCAGCTTAGTTACTGCCATTGAGTCCTAGCAAAATCACCACACCATCTCGTTGGCTGAAATTTCTTAACAGTTTGCTGAATGTTGCTTTGCTGTACCATCAATGAATACTAATTCTATACCTTAAATTATGGATCTCCCATTTGAATTAGCTGAATACTAAATTTAATTGGATGTTGCTGCTGATATTCGTATTACATAACTGAATCTGTTTGCTGAAAAATCTGAATACAGTGTTGTGTGTTACCACCAGCTGATCTGCATTCTATCTAAACTGAAACTCGGTATTCCTGTATCTTAATTTGATTTTAATTGAATTTCAACAATATTCTTTTTGCTATTTCCGGAGGGAATAATTGACTCAACATAGGGGTATGCTTTGTTACAATCTAACACCTCGCCATAGTTGGGAGGTAATAATGGTTGTCATTGAGCATGTCACGACCCATATGAGAAGGACAATGGACAGACAAAGGATTTGCCCCTTCCTAAAGGAAGCATGATATCCAAGGAGCTCCTCTATGGTACTATGACTGAAAGTGTATGGCCATACCCAGGTGAGAACCTGATTTAGTCATAGCCATGTGATTGGGTGAAAACAAGTGGTGACACACTTGTCCAATCAGATATCAGCTCAGCAAAGAGACTATGATGCATCTGTACATAGTTACGATGATGGGGATGTCGATGTCGATATCCATTCCAAAGACCTGCGTAGCAGCGATGCACTGCTAGGTGCCACTCACTGCTTGTGGTGACCTTTGGTCAGCACTACCAACGTCAGAGGAACCTACGGGGTCGCACACCTTGATGCTCAAGTTTTCTAATTGATCGGGTAGCCTTTAGATTGAGTTATTGGATAACTCAAATCTATTTTGGAGATTTCATCAGCGCCAATGGGCCTGATGAGATGGAAGAAACTTATTAGGGCAAACTTCCATTTTTGGCATATTGACTAATTTAACCATGGTTAGCCTCATTTGACCTTGGATTAAATTGGATTGGATACAATAACTTTTTTTATATGCATAATGGACTTTGGGCTAGGCCCATTGCTCAATTGGGCTCACTAATAAGTTGTAATGAAGAGCTAAGAGGATTAAAGGGTATAATGGGGCGGAATTAATGGCATAGGCGCATGCAAGAATCCTAGTTGGACTAGGATTGGCACCTAGTGCTAGATTGGTATCTTTAGGAGGTTGATTTGGATTAGGAATTGGTCCCAATCACTTGAGATATTAATCTAGTTGTGATTGGCGCATGTGGGGGCTAAAATTATTCTATTAGAAGTCCTAATTGGATTAGGACTTACGCCCAAACCAAATTAGGCAAGCTCTCATGTTACCTTGATCTAGTCTTGGCGCATACATGAGAATTGTGCTTAATTGAAAATAGTTTGGGCACATGTGGCTGGTGCTTGTTTAGGCAAGTTATTAGCACATGTAATTAAGGGTTTTAATCAAGTAATTAGATTAAACAAAACCCTAGATTAATGCCCTAATCGCCAACACTTTCCTAAGATACCCTAACCGCCTCTCCCCCTTATTTAAAGAGACCTAGCCGAACCCCTCTCACATACTTATCATATCCTAGGAGGCGTGAACAACTTGGAGGGGTGATGGCTTGGACTCTTGGGGCTTCTCTTCTTCCATCAAAGGGCGTGGGCAAGCTTCATCCGTCTTCCTTGGCGCAAAGAAAGAACAAGGCTTGCGGCATCCCTTCTTCCTCCTTCTCCTAGGCGCATCTCCTCTTGGTGGTGGCGCTAGTAGCTTGGAGAGCTCCCCTAAGGCGACGATCTTCTTCCCGAGGCTAGCACCGGGCGAGGAAGAAGAAAGCTCGAGACATCCGTGTGTGTGAAACTGCAGAGGGCGCACGCTTGGGCGCCTATCACGACATCGACTTCTCCTTGCTTCAAGGTATTTCCTAACTCATCATGTCGACTCTCTTGCTTGCGATCTTCACTGGGTTTTTGGGACCGGCCTATTTTGGGGATGTTCTTCCACTGTGCAATGTGTTTGTAATGTATATGACTCTGAAAAATTGTAAAATATCCCCGGGGTTTCCCAACAGTGGTATCAGAGCGACTTGCAAGACTCAAATGATGTTTTCATGCTTTTCTTCCATGCTCACATGCCATGTTTCTATTTTCGTTAATAGCATGATCGCATGGCAAACGATTTTCTAAAGTAGAAAAGATTAGGGTTTCTTGTTTCTATCATCTTTTCAATCTCTTTTGAATTTTTGGATTACTTTTCTTGTTTGATTTAAAGATCAAAGGCGCACGTAGTTTTGTCAAGTAGGACGGGCATTGTGTCTTCGGACTGGCCGGGTCTCTTGATCTGACAAAATTGTCAGCCGAAAGGATCTTTGAAATCATCATGAAAATTAATTGCAAATAACCAAAGGATTTGTGATTAGAAGATGAGAAAAAGAGACTAGTTTTATGAAAAAGTAAAATTTCAGATTTTATGTTTTTCATGAGCATGTAGAATTGCATGAATAAGTACCTTGTTTGTGCATGATGTTTGTGGTCATGAGTCAAGCCCCTTAGCATGCCTGTGTTGTATCCTTGTGTGGCCTGCGTGCCATCTTTTTCCTTTATTTTTGTAAAATTCAAGATGATGATTAAGGGGGCGCATCCTACATTGGCACAAGCATGCATGGTGGCGCAAGCTTGCTTTGTGGCGCAAGCATAGCATGGCCAAGCCTTAGGGCTTGTGAGCTAGCTATGTTGGACCTTGCAAGATGGTGGTTTACCCTAGAAGGACCTTGGAGCCAACCTTGAAGATAGAGATAGAGGTTGGCTAGGCTAGGTCAAGTTTTAGGGGCTTGAATCCTAGGTCAAGAATTGAACTCCCTTGTTGGCATGGGTTGGTTCAATATCTTGAATGGGCTATGATCACATCATCTTTTATCGCTTTCATTATCTGCTAAAGCATGCCTGTGATGTTTTATCGTTATGTTATCACTATAGGATTGCATGCCTGTATTGTTAGACATAAGATAAAACCCATGAGACCTTAATCAAAAACCCTCAATTGTAATATCAAGTCTAGTAGCCTTCTAACGCATAACCCTCACTAAGCTATCGATCAGTGGTGTTGTGAACTATTTCCCACCCTCGTGGGACATACCCACTTATCTTTAGAAAGTGCGTGGTGACAATGGTTTCCCCAGTCCAGTTTTAACCTGGGCGTGCCTTCGCAAGGAAACTCGTTGGCCCTGGGCATAAACGGTTAGGAATGGACTTGACTAGATTTTCATATGTGATGAGCACATGGTGAAACTCTAGAGGCACCGTTGAAAGGTTAGGGTTCATACCGTATCCAGCCCTCGATGGACATGAAATGCCTAGACTGTCTCAACAAGGGGAGTTGCTTGGAGCAACCGGTCGGCGAGCCCACCTTAGGAAGCATGATGTAGGACGGAAGCGTGTGACAATGCTACTAATTAAGAACATGAAATTTTACTAATTAAAATACTACTAAATAAAAAATCAATATATTTATTCATCAAAACTTCATAAAGCAACCAGAATTCCAGGACTATAGAAATAATAAGTTAAGAAAAGTAGTCCTGTCAAATAATGGGTTCCAATTATCCAATATTCAAACCAAATGAACCACATTGTAGAACTAAATTAATTCTTATGAATCAATCAAAATTTGGGATTCCGGATCTTTCATGCGAGTAAGATATCTGCAACAAAAATAGTTAATCAGATCAGACAATAAATCAGTGCAAGAATTGTATTAGACATCAATGTTTGCTAGGCTTCCTAAGTTGATCTGTTAAATTTGGGCTCACATCATCTGGTCCAAATGAAAGAACAATATGAGAGCTTCCTAATCATGCCAAAGTTAAAGATTTATACTGCATTAGATTCTTAAAGTTCCTGCACAAACAATACTAATCAGATTAGATTTGAAAAAAAAAACAACTGCAGGAATTAATCGATTATCAAAAGTTCCTATGCCTCCGGGGTTGATCTGGTGGTTCTTTAATGGAGCCAAGTTATCTGATGTGTAGAGTGAAACCTATTCTTCATGATCGTATCAGAGATCAGGGGTTCTGTCACATCCAAGCACGTTGAATACCTGCAAGAAGAAGCTTAATTAGTTAAGTTTTAAAGCAGAGCAGATAAACAGGAGATATAAGGGAGTATGGAAAACAGAGGGATGGAGGCAAGCGCCGATCAACGGCGCTGGGACTTGGATCGTCTGTCGGCGGCATAGAGTCGAGATGGAATGATGTTGAAGATGTTGGAGCACCGACGAGAGGTGGGGGAGGAGGCGAGGACGCCGTCGGAGTACAGGCGGAAGCGGAGAAGCGGATGTTCAACCAAACAGGGGAAGTGCGGGATCGGAGCAGGGATCGTCAGCGTTCGTCCTGTGGTGCACGATCGCCGGAACTGCTACGTCTAGAGGTTGATATGATTGATGACAGGGTATGGCCGGAGTTTCGGGGCGGATGGTGGCCGGTCGGAGGAGGAAGATGGTGAAAGGCGGGACTAAGGTGGAAACTGGGCGGAAACAGGGGTTGGTGTGTGAGTTGCAGGGCTCCTCGCCGGACGGCCAGTGATGCACGGACACCGAACCTATTACAGTTGGGAGTTGATGTGGTGATGGCAAATATGTGGCCGGAGTTTCGGGTCGTGCGGTGGCCGGTCGGAGGCGGACGACGATGAAAGGTGGAAGTGGGACGGAAGGCTGGCGAGAACAGAGGATTCGAACGGAAGTTCGATTCCGGTGATCGGAGAGTCAAATGGATGGATGCCGGTGGCTGTGGCTTCGTCTTGGGGAGGAGGAGTGGTGGCCGAAGTGTCGTGGAGATCTGGCCGGTGGATCGTCGGCGGCGAACTCGAAAAATTCTGAAAATCTGGAACTGTTGCGGCTGGAAGATTGAACTTGTGAGGAAGAAGAGAATGGAGGAGAGGGGAAGACAGGAGGAAGGGGCTCGGCCCTAGAAGGAGAAGGAGGAGCACATCCGATGGAAGAGGAAGATACTAGAAAACTACTTCATACAATTCAATTTCAACAACTTGTGTCTCTATCTTACAATGCAGTGATAAGAGGTACATATATAGCTAAAGCTTGCAGGTGAGACACTGCTGACGAGAGGCGTTGCTGGCAAGAGACGTTGCTCCTTCCATTTTGATCGATGAAGAGGATCCGTTGGAGATTCCTTAACAGGTGCACGTAGACGTTGAAGCTTCCTTTGTTGAAGATGAACATTGGTTAGCGAGGAACGTGGGCTGGCCTTCCTTCTTTGTGCTGCTTGGCGTTGATGCAGCTCATTTGTTTGTGTGCTGATTTATTCTTGATATGTGGGCTTGAATGCCTTGGGCTTCTTTTGGAGTGGTTGAAATAGTTCTTCTATTATTCTGCTAGCTTTTGTCATTGTTCATGCTAGCTTATTCGCGACCTCCAGGCTTTGACTAGGGTACTCGTAGACTCCATTTGTAGCTTCTTGCCCTGTGGTCCCTGCCTCCATCAGTTCTCCCCGGGTGAAAAAAATTCTTCCCCGAAGAATTGTCCTTGTGTAGGTGGAGGAGTTCAGTAGTCAATATCCATAGTCCAGGCTGCAAATCAGGGACACCTGTAGAAAATTCCCTTTCTCGGCCATGCACATTAGTAAGTTTGTGATAGGAAATCCTTGGAATTGAGAAAGAGAAGGGAATGATGAAATCAATATACTCAACTTCAATAAGTGTAAAGAGCAAGGCATGTTTGAGTTTATTATGTGTTGTTGCTCCTAATGGTGGCTTAAGGGTGTGGGTAGATGGACCTAAAAGACAATATTCAAGGATCATAGGGTCCTGGAAAAAATTTTCTAAGTCAAGGTGTTGTCCTAAAGGCTGAGGATTTGGATCTAGGTCAAGTTCAAAGGGCTCTAGTTTAGGTTCAAACTGTGGTTCAAGAAGACCTAATGGTTTGGTCACGCCCCGTGACTCCTGCGGACAGTTTTCCACAGAATGTTCCTCGGGTCACCCAGTGACGAAAGCCACGCCCCGTGGTTCCTGCAGACAGCCACCCGAAGCTGCAGAACTGCCCCGACAACCCCACTTTGACGTATGCAACCCACCCTACCATGTTGCTCCACCTCATGAAGACCCAAAGGAGCCCAACAAGGTGGTTATTCGGTGATCCCAACGCCCATCTCACCCACCGGACCGCTACATGGGTGTTATTAGCCCACTGTCCATCCACACCGAAGTAATCCGGCCCAAGGACGCTACCAGCCAATCCCCAAAGAGCCCAATTCCAGATGGGCCACACAACCACATCAGCAACACGGCCCAACAGAAGGCCGCAACGATTGATACGCAGCCCAGTACTTCAAAATTCTGCTACTTTGTGGCGATGTGTTCCGAGCGCGTCTAACCGTCGTAGTAGCCACCTCGTACGCTGAAGACGCAAAGGACCTGCGCCCCTGCAGGAGCAGATGGTAGTTGGTAGGATTTTATTCTGTTTTGTCTTTTTGTGGCAGCTTGACCACTTTTTGGTTGTTAGTTGTTGAGATGCTGTCCTTTTTGTCTTGTCTACCCCTCCATATCTTATAAAAGAGAGGGGCTGGCCAGCATTCTCCCTTAGTTCTCTTAGAAGTAGAGTTCTCCTGGTGAGCGAGTGTGCCTCCAGCGTGTGTGTGGAAGACGAAGTAGCCTCGTCTTCGGAGTTTGTAGGAGTTGGCGACCGGTGTCTCGACTCGACTTCCTGCTTGTGTTTCCTGCATTTGAGAAGTAAATCCCACCGTTATGGGTGGGTCAGGTTCGCCTGTCTTTTCATTTCATTGTGTTCATTTTCGTTACGATTGCCATCCTTCCACGGGTATCCATTCATCGGAGACGTGGACGTTCCGCAGTTCTTTGGTTTGTTTCAGGCGCATAGGCGTACGAGCTGTGCGCTGCGAATCCGCTGGTTCCCATTGCAACGTGCTGAGCTTAAAATCTGCTGCGTGAGCATGCTAAATTGCTACAAGGTTAGTGAGTTACATTCTGTAGTTGAGTGTCGTTGTGATCTTTTCGCATTTGTGTTGCCCCGATCGAACTCGACGCTCATTTCCTCGTGTTTCATCGTGTTTCCCTGCATTTCCGAAGCGCTTTTCACTTCCCTTGTCTAAAGACCCTCTCCCGTTTTCACGTGCATTGTGTAATCCCTTAGAGTATGGCTTTAAGGACCATCCCTCCTACAATAGCTCCATCAAAGAGTGTCTCCAAAATACCATACGAGGTATGGAGTGGGAGACGCCCTATTCTCAGTTTTATCAAGATCTGGGGATGTGAAGCATATGTCAAACGTCAGGATTCTAGCAAGCTAGAACCTAGATCTGATAAATGCGTGTTTGTGGGGTATCGTTAGGAAACTAAAGGATACTATTTCTATGTCCCAACCGAGAACAAAGTTTTTGTTGCTCGCGGTGCTGTCTTTCTAGAGAAAGAATTTCTCATGAAAGAAGTCAGTGGGAGGAAGTTTGACTTGGATGAGATCCAAGTGCAACCATAAGACAAAGAGATGGAACCTGAGCCACCTGCACAGGTTGCAAGCAACCTGAGGCTCAGACACAGGCCCCACGTAGGTCTGGGAGGGTTCGTCGTGCACCTGAGAGGTATGGGTCGCTACTAACCCAACATGATTGGATCTTCATCATTGAGGATGAACCTAGGACTTATGATGAGGCGGTCAGTGGACCGGACTCCGAGAGATGGCTTGAGGCCATGTGATCCAAGATGGATTCCATGTCAGCTAACCAAGTCTGGGATTTGGTTGAGCTACCTGATGGGGTAAAACATATAGGGTGCAAATGGGTCTTCAAAAGGAAGACAAACATGGATGGCAACATAGTTACCTATAAAGGTAGACAAGTGGCTAAGGGATTCAAACAAGTCCACGGGTTGGACTATGATGAAACCTTCTCGCCTGTTGCCATGATTAAATCCATTCGGATTTTGCTTGCTATAGCTGCATATCATGATTATGAGATATGACAGATGGATGTAAAGACAACATTCCTTAATGGAAAACTGACTGAGGATGTGTATATGACACAACCTGATGGCTTCATCCATCCTGCAAAAACCAATAAGGTTTGCAGGCTAAAGAAATCCATCTATGGATTAAAGCAAGCATCTCGAAGTTGGAATCTTCGGTTTGATGAAGCTGTGAGAGAATATGGCTTTATCAAAAGTGAAGATGACGCCTGTGTGTACAGAAAATTCAGTGGGAGCTTGGTGACTTTTCTGGTCTTGTATGTCGATGACATACTACTCATCAGGAATGACATCCCTAGTCTTTAAGCCGTGAAGACATGGTTAGGGAAGTGTTTCGAGATGAAAGACTTAGGAGAGGCCTCCTATATCCAAGGCGTGAGGATCTACCAGGATAGATCCAAGAGGCTTCTAGCCCTTAGTCAAAGTACCTACATTGACAAGGTCCTAGAGAGGTTCAACTTGGAGCAATCCAAGAAGGGATACCTTCTAGTAAGACATGGTCTTACTCTCTCAAAGAGCTAGTGTCGTAACACACAGGCTGAGAGGGATGACATGAATCGAGTGCCTTATGCTTCAGCAGTGGGATCAATCATGTATGCAATGTTATGTACTAGACCAGACGTGGCTTATGCTGTGAGCATAACCAGCCGATACCAATCCAATCCAGGTTTACAGCACTGGGTGGTTGTAAAGAACATCCTAAAGTATCTGAGAAGAACTAAGGATCTGTTCTTAGTCTATGGGGGACAAGAAGAGCTCAGTATGTAGGGCTACACTGATGCATCGTTCCAGTCTGACCCTGATGACTTTAGATTGCAGGCCAGATATGTGTTCAAAATGAATGGAGGCGCTGTATGTTGGAAGAGATTCAAGCAATCCACCATAGCTGATTCTACAACCAAGGCTGAGTATGTGGCAGCATCTGAGGCAGCCAAAGAAGCCGTTTGGATCAGGAAGTTCATTTTTGAACTTCAGGTGGTTCCTAGTGCAATAGATCCCATTGAGCTCTACTGTGACAACAATGGAGCAATTGCATAAGCCAAGGAACCATGGTCTCATCAAAAGTCCAAACACATACTCAGGAGATTTCACCTGATCAGAGAGATCATTGACATACGTGATGTCAAGATTAATAGAGTTGACACAGAAAACAATCTGGCAGACCCATTGACCAAGGCTTTGGCGCAGCAGAAGCATGATAGTCACGCTAGAGATATGGGGTTGAGATTCCTCAACCTCTAGGTCTTAGTGTAAGTGGGAGATTGTTGGTGTATATGCCCTAGGACCTAGTTTTGGTCCATCTTTGTACTACTTGACATTGATAGTTATATATCATTATGGCATTGTCATTATCCATGTTTGTTTACATCTGCGTTTATGTACTTACATGATAAGGTCCCTGGACACAGATTGGATCTGTGCTCAAATAATTGTCCCTAGTCAATGTACCTGAGTGGATATGGGACAGCTCTGGTACTCATGAGACTGGTATATGGGCTGGTTAGGCACAAGGTGCTAACGCAGACATATGAGTATATCAGTGTTGAATATACTGGATAAACCCGCTGTGAGGCAATGACTTGGTCTCACAAGTCATCCTCACAAGTGATAGGAGATGCATTGATCCCTTGACTTGAGGTCATTGGTCATTCTATATAGTTAGGGATATGCTTTGATACAACCTAACACCTCGCCGTAGTTGCGAGGTAATAACGGTTGTCATTGAGCATGTCACGACCCATATGAGAAGGACAATAGACAGACAAAGGATTTGCCCCTTCCTAAAGGATGCATGATATCCATGGAGCTCTTCTATGATACTATGACTGAAAGTGTATGGCCATACACAGGTGAGAACCTGATTTAGTCATAGCCATGTGATTGGGTGAAAACAAGTGGTGACACACTTGTCCAATCGGATATCAGCTCGGCAAAGAGACTGTGATGCATCTGTACCTAGTTACAATGATGGGGATGTCGATGTCGATATCCATTCCAAAGACCTGGGTAGCAGCGATGCACTGCTAGGTGCCACTCACTGCTTGTGGTGACCTTTGGTCAGCACTACCAACGTTAGAGGAACCTACAGGGTCGCACACCTTGATGCTCGAGTTTTCATATTGATCGGGTAGCCTTTAGATTGAGTTATTGGATAACTCGAATCTATTTTGGAGATTTCATCAGCGCCAATGGGCCTGATGAGAGGGAAGAAACTTATTAGGGCAAACTTCCATTTTTGGCATATTGACTAATTTAACCATGGTTAGCCTCATTTGACCTTGGATTAAATTGGATTGGATACAATAACTTGGTTTATATGCATAATGGACTTTGGGCTAGACCCATTGCTCAATTGGGCTCACTAATAAGTTGTAATGAAGAGCTAAGAGGATTAAAGGGT
The DNA here is from genome assembly GCA_027563935.2 of Costus lasius. NCBI lineage: Eukaryota > Viridiplantae > Streptophyta > Magnoliopsida > Zingiberales > Costaceae > Costus > Costus lasius. Next base: position 35,036,862 of record CM050450.1, on the reverse strand, counting down.
ATAATGGGGAGGAATTAATGGCCTAGGCGCATGCAAGAATCCTAGTTGGACTAGGATTGGCGCCTAGTGCTAGATTGGTATCTTTAGGAGGTTGATTTGGATTAGGAATTGGTCCCAATCACTTGAGATATTAATCTAGTTGTGATTGGCGCATGTGGGGGCTGAAATTATTCTATTAGAAGTCCTAATTGGATTAGCACATGTGGCTGGTGCATGTTTAGGCAAGTTATTAGCACATGTAATTAAGGGTTTTAATCAAGTAATTAGATTAAACAAAACCCTAGATTAATGCCCTAATCACCAACACTTTCCTAAGATACCCTGACCGCCTCTCCCCCTTATTTAAAGAGACCTAGCCGAACCCCTCTCACATACTTATCATATCCTTGGAGGCGTGAACAACTTGGAGGGGCGACGGCTTGGACTCTTGGAGCTTCTCTTCTTCCATCAAAGGGCGTGGGCAAGCTTCATCCTTCTTCCTTGGCGCAAAGAAAGAACAAGGCTTGCGGCATCCCTTCTTCCTCCTTCTCCTAGGCGCATCTCCTCTTGGTGGCGGCGCTAGTAGCTTGGAGAGCTCCCCTAAGGTGACGATCTTCTTCCCGAGGCTAGCACCGGGCGAGGAAGAAGAAAGCTCGAGACATCCGTGTGTGTGAAATTGTAGAGGGCGCACGCTTGGGCACCTATCACGAGATCGACTTCTCCTTGCTTCAAGGTACTTCCTAACTCATCGTGTCGACTCTCTTGCTTGCGATCTTCACTGGGTTTTTGGGACCGGCCTGTTTTGGGGATGTTCTTCCGTTGTGCAATGTGTTTGTAATGTATATGACTTTGAAAAATTGTAAAATATCCCCGAGGTTTCCCAACAATTTTCTATCCAATACTTTCACTTGTTTGATTAGGCTAGCATTTGTATTTTAGAAAGCCCAAGAATATTTACTCGATTGTCTAGCTATTGATTCGTAATTACTCAGTACTTGATCACTGTCCCTGTGGGATCGACATCTTATGTACTACTGCGACAAAACTGTCACGCTTGCGGTTAGTAGTACAGTAAAGTACACATCAGTGTACACAGAGGTGTTCACCTATGATTCTTACCACGGAGAACTTCACAGAATACTTCACAGGCGGGTGAATGCATTGGGGTTCACCCATTATCACGATTATGACATTGAGTTCCATCCGGTTTTCCTTTGATTTTGAGCCAAGGAAAAATCCAAAAAAGGCAAGAAAATATGTTTTAGGAAGCCAAGAGGGAGGCGAATCAAAAGAATATAAAAACCCTCTTTCTTGTACCCTAATCTGCAAGCAATCAATGCACGAAGCGGCTAGGGTGAATGAAACAGGCGATAGAGCTTTCAGAGGCGATTTCGCAAGATTGAGGCGATGGATCTTCACGATTTCTGGAGAATATGTTCGGTTTTTCTTATCCTTTCCCTCCTAAACGTTTGCTTGTAATTTTCGTGATCTATTGGAGAGATTTGTGCGAGTTTTCATAGATCTTGTAGCGTAAAACCCTATTCGGGACACGGTTGAAACCCGATGATATTTTCTATTGTATGATTTGACTTGTTCTGTTATTTTGAGATTTCGTATGAGCATATTTTACTTAGTAGTTGCTATTTCATGATATTGCTTTGGCCACATAGTATTGTGTGTTAGTTGACACGATCTTGGCCGAAAGGATGATCGTGTTGGCAGATTCCCTAAGTAGAACTTTCAAACTCTTAACACGAGAGTAGTTAGGATTTGCTCGAGGGTAACATAATCTTTCATAGGACCCAATGGATTTATCTAAAATGATCTACCGCGAGAGTAGGGGGTTGGTTTAGATAGATACCAGGTTGTACTAACTGCAAGGGGGCAACTTGTACTAGTGGAAAGATTCCTTATGCAATATTATGAACTCATATAACATATAAGTTTTAATTTATATAGATTCATCAGCGTGGTGGATACTGAACTCTCAATGCCTTTCCTCTAGACATCTTCCATTTAGTTGCGATCAATTTCTTATGCTCATTGTCTTCAAAACTACGTTTCGAATTGTTTAGCTTCTGAAACATAGATTTTCTAGTAATTAACCTTGTTCCCTATGGGGTCGATAATCTTTTATATTACTGTGACATTATCATGCACTTGCGGTATGTGTCAAGTTTTTGGCGCCATTGCCGGGAAACAACAATTAATATTACTATATTTCTGAGAATTAGTAGACTAAACTTTGTTTATCTCTGTTGCTTTACTGCTTTTTCTTTTAATTTCTTCTGTTACTTGTCTTAAGCTTTACAATAGTGTTTGACACCTTTTTATGCAAAGAAGCTTGGAGGCAGGTGACTTTTTAGAGATAGATCTTGAGATAGAAAGGACATTCAGAATAAGAAGAAAGCAGGCAAAAGAAGATCAAAATCAAATTGTGCATATTCCACTGAATCTAGATAATAATCAAGCATCCAAAGTGGTTGGGAATAACAACAACGAAACTCTGAGGGATTATGTTGCTCCCTCTATTCAAGGACTACAGTCAGGCATTGCTAGACCGAATGTAGAAGCTAACAATTTTGAGATCAAACTAGCTTTGCTCTCTATGGTTCAACAACATCAATTTGGTGGTTCTCCTCTTGAGGACCCTAATATGCATCTTGCAATCTTTTTAGAGTATTGTGACACATTAAAAATTAACGGTGTTTCTACTGATGCCATCAGGTTGAGACTATTCCCTTTCTCTTTAAGGGATAGAGCAAAAGTATGGCTATATACAATACCTTCAGCATTCATAAGGACATGAGGAGAATTGTCACAAGCCTTCCTTTCAAAGTACTTTCCTCCTTCCAAGATGATTCAATTGAGAAATCAAATCATGATTTCATGTAGAAGGATGGAGAATCTTTATATGAGGCTTGGGACGGATTCAAAGAGTTGCAGAGAATGTGCCCACACCATGGCATAGAGACTTGGGTTTTGGTTCATATATTTTACAATGGATTGAACTATAACACAAGACTCACTGTAAATGCTGCAGCTAGAGGAGCTTTAATGAACATAGGAGTTGAATATGTCATGAACCTCTTGGAAGATATGGCAATGAATCACCATCAATGGTCTTCAGAATGAGGTACACCTTTTAGGCAGACGGGTAAACTTGAACTTGATACTTTAACCTCTCTTGCTGCAAAGGCAGATACCTTAACTAGGATGATTGATTCTTTATCAGTCAATTCTGTTGATGCTAATTCTTTGTCTTGTGAGATACCTTAACTAGACAAACAATTTGGTAAGTTTCTTGAAGTTCTTAAGAAATTGTATATTAACATACCTTTTGTTGATGCCCTTTCGTAGATGCTGACCTACGCCAAATTTCTAAAGGACATCTTGTCCAACAAGAGGAAGCTTGAAGAACAAGGGACAGTTGCACTTACTGAGGAGTGCAGCGCGATCATACAAAATAAGCTACACCAAAAACTCAAGGGCCCTGGCAGTTTTTCCATATCGGGCTAGATTGGGGAGATGACATTCTAGTGAGCCCTATGTGTTTTGGGAGCGAGCGTCAGCTTTATGCCTCTATCTTTATGCAAAAAGCTGGACCTGGGAGATTTGAAGACAGCTAACATTTCTTTGCAGCTGACAAACAGATCAGTTCGTCGTCCCGTGGGTATTATGGAAGATGTACCAATCAAAGTGGGAGGCTATTTTATGCTAGCTGACATTTTTGTTTTAGAAATAGATGAGGATGACAGGCTCCCTATCATTCTTGGGAGACCTTTTCTAGATACATCCAGTGCTGTCATCGATGTCAAAAATGGGAAACTGAATTTGAACATCGGTGATAATGTGGTACAATTTGACTTATCTAATTCTTTGAAAAAGACCTTCTCTTGCGGGTACTTGTTGCAGTGTGGACATCATTGAAAAATCTGTGCAGAGCATTGAACCTTACAAGAGAGAGGTAGATCCACTTGAGTTGTGTTTGATAAATGCTGAGGAGCAGGACATTGATGAGCACGCTAAAGACTATTCCGAACTTCTGGACTCATGCCCAGTCATGGAGTCTAATTCTTTAAAGATAGAAGTGACTTCTGAAGAGAATCTAGAGGAACCTGAGCCAAAGAAAATTAAATTCAAGAATCTGCCCAAGACATTAAGATATGAATTCCTAGGTGATAACTCTACATACCCTGTGATAGTGAATGTTGAACATAATAAGGAGCAAACTAAACTCCTTTTGGGAGAACTTCGCCTTCACAAAAAGGTAATTGGATACTCACTTCAGGATATAAAAGGAATTCACCCTTCTGTTTGCATGAACAATATTCTATTTGAGTAAGATAGCAAGCCTTTAGTGGAATTCCAACGCAGACTGAACCCTTCTATGAAGGATGTTGTGAAGAAGGAGGTGCTCAAACTCTTGGATGCAAGGGTAATTTACCCTATCTCCAAAAGTTCTTGGGTGAGCCCAATTCATAATGTACCTAAGAAGGGAGGTATTACGGTGATCAAGCATGATTCTGATGAGTTGATACGCATAGTGACAGGATGGAGAATGTGTATAGATTACAGGAAATTGAATGCGACAACTAGAAAAGACCACTTTCCGTTACCATTCATTGATCATATGTTAAATATGTTAGTGTCTATGCCCTGAGACCTAGTTTTGGTACATCTATGTACTACTTAACACTAATATTTCTTATATATCATTCTGGCATTGTCGTTATCATTGTTTGTTTACATATGCGATTATGTACTTACATGATAATGTCCCTAGAGATAGATTGGATCAGTGCTCAAACTATAGTCTCCAGTCAAGTACCTTCGCAGATATGGGATAACTATGGTACATGTGAGACTGGTATGTGCGCTGGTTAGACACGAGGTGCTAACGTAGACATATGGGTATATCAATGGTAGATATACTGGACTGACCCACTATGAGGCAATGACTTGGTGTATCATGAGTTATCCTCACAAGAGATAGGAGATGCATTGATTTCTTGACTTGAGGTCATTAACTATTCTATATGGTTAGGGACATGCTTTGATACAACCTAACGCCTCGCCATAGTTGGGAGGTAATAACGATTGTCATTGAGCATGTCAAGACCCAAATGAAAAGGTCAATGTACAGATAGAGGATTTGCCCCTTCATGAAGGAAGCTTGATATCCATGGAGCTCCACTATGGTTCTATGACAAAATGTTTGGCCATACCCAGGTGAAGACCTGATTTAGTCATGACCATGAGATTGGGTGAAAACAAGTGATGACACACTTGTCCAATCGGATATCAGTTCGGCAAAGAGACTATAATGCATCTGTACCGAGTTACGATGATGAGGATGTCGATGTCGGTATCCATTCTGATGACTTGTGTAGCAGCGATGCACTACTAGGTGCCACTCACTGCTTGTGACGACCGTAGGTCATCACTGCCAACGTCAGAGGAACCTACAAGGTCGCACACCTTGATACTCGAGTTCTTGTATTGATCGGGAAGCCTTATGATCGAATTAATTACATGACTAAATATAGAATTTAATTCCCAAAATTAAATACAACATTTAATTCACCATGATGTCTATTGGGCTAGGCAACTTATTGTCATGACCCATTAGGCTTGACGGCCCATTGGGCCTCAAGGCCCATTAGGCCTCACGCCCTAACTAGGCTTCACGCCCATTTGGCTTGGAGGCCTATTGGTCCATGCTCCAAGCTTAGACTTCATTTAGCCCAATTTGCCTATTGGGCCTATTTGGCCCATTTGACCTATTTGGCCCATCTGGCCCAAAAAATGAAGTTAGGTCCAATAAGTCCCTTCCATCTCATCAGGCACAATGGCGCTAATGAATTCTCCCAAATAGATATGAGTTATCCAATAACTCGATCATTAGGCTACGCGATCAATATGACAACCCGAGTTTCAAGTTGTGCGACCCTATAGGTTCCTCTGACGTTGGCAGTGATGAACTCTGGTCATCATAAGCAGTGAGTGTCACCTAGCAGTGTATCGCTGCTACCCAAGTCTTTGGAATGGATATCAACATCGACATCCCCATCATCGCAACGAGATACAAATGCAATACAGTCTCTTTGCCAGACTGATATCTGATTGGACAAAGTGTGTTACCACTTTGTTTTCATCCAATCACGTGGTCATGACTACATCAGGCTTTCACCTGTGTATGACCATACACTTTCAGTCATGCAGCCATAGGGGTGCCCCATGGATATCAAGCTTCCCACAGGAAGGGGCAAATCCTATGTCTGTTGATTGATCTTCTCATATGGGTCATGACATACCCAATGACAACCGTTGACCTCCCTCCTACAGCAAGGTGTTAGGTTGTATCAAAGCATGTCCCTAACCATATAGAAGAGTCAATGACCTCAATTCAAGGGATTAATGTATCTCCTATTACTTGTGAGCTTAACTCATGACACCAAGTTAGAGCCTCACAACGGGTCGGTCCAGTATATCCACCACTGATATACCCATATGCCTGCGTTAGCACCCCATACCTAACCAGCTCATATACCAGTCCCACATGTACCAGAGCTGTCCCTTATCCTCTCCGGTACTTGATTGGGGACACACCATTTGAGCACAGATCCAATCTGTCTCCAGAGACATTATCACGCATGTATATAATCACAGATGTAAACATAGCATAATAACAATAATGCCAGAATGATATATTAAATATCAATGTCAAGTAGTACAAGATGGACCAACAACGGGTCTAAGGGCATATACACCAATAGCTGAGAGGGATGACATGAGTCCTATGCCTCGGCAGTGGGATCGATCATGTATGCAAAGTTGTGTACTAGACCAGACATGGCTTATGCTGTGAGCATAACCAGCCGATACCAATCCAATCCAGGTCTGCACCACTGAGTGGCTGTAAAGAACATCCTAAAGTATCTGAGAAGAACTAAGGACTTGTTCTTGGTCTATAGGGGACAGGAAGAGCTCAATGTTTAGGGCTACACTAATGCGTAGTTCCAGTCAGACCCGGATGACTTCAGATCACAGGCCGGCTACGTGTTCAAATTGAATGGAGGCGCTGTATGCTAGAAAAGCTTCAAGCAATCCACTATAGCTGATTCTACAACTAAGGCTAAGTATGCTGCTGCTTCTAACGCAGCCAAAGAAGCTGTTTGGATTAGGAAGTTCATATCTGATCTTTAGGTGGTTCCAACTGCTGTAGATCCCATTGAGCTCTATTGTGACAATAATGGGGCTATTGCACAAGCAAAGGAACCACAGTCTCATCAAAGGTCCAAACACATACTCATGAGATTTCACTTGATCAAAGAGATCATTGATCGAGGTGATGTCAAGATTAGCAGAGTTGAAACAGAGAACAATCTAGTAGATTGACTGACAAAGGCTTTGGCGCAGCAGAAGCATGATGGTCATACTAGAGATATGCGGTTGAGATTCCTCAACCTCTAGGTCTTTGTGCAAGTGGGAGATTGTTAGTGTATATGCCCTAAGACATAGTTTTCGTCCATCTTTGTACTATTTGACACTGATATTTCTTATATATCATTCTGGCATTGTCATTATTATTGTTTGTTTACATATGCGATTGTGTACTTATATGATAATGTCCCAAGAGACAGATTGGATATGTGCTCAAACTATAGTCCCCAGTCAAGTACCTTAGCAGATATGGGACAACTCTGGTACATGTGAGACTGTTATGTGGGCTGGTTAGACACGAGGTGCTAACGCAGATATATGGGTATATCAGTGGTGGATATACTGGACCAACCCGCTGTGAGGCAATGACTTGGTGTCATGAGTTATCCTCACAAGTGACAGGCGATACATTGATCCCTTGACTTTAGGTCATTGACTATTCTATATGGTTAGGGACATTCTTTGATACAACCTAACACCTCGCCGTAGTTGTGAGGTAATAACAGTTGTCATTGAGCATGTCACGACCCATATGAGAAGGTCAATCTATAGATAGAGGATTTGCCCCTTCCTAAAGGAAGCTTGATATCCATGGAGCTCCACTATAGTTCTATGACTAAAAGTGTATAGCCATACCCAGGTGAAGACCTGATTTATTCATGACCATGAGATTGGGTGAAAACAAGTGATGACACACTTGTTCAATCAAATATCAGTTCGATAAAGAGACTGTAATGCATCTGTACCTAGTTGCGATGATGGGGATGTCGATGTCGATATCCATTCCGATGACTTGGGTAGCAACGATGCACTACTAGGTGCCACTCACTGCTTGTGACGACCTTAGGTCATCACTGCCAACGTCAGAGGAACCTACAGGGTCGCACACCTTGATACTTGAGTTCTCATATTGATCGGGAAGCCTTATGATCGAGTTGTTGGATAACTTGGATCTATTTAGGAGATTCCATCAATGCCATTGGGCTGATGAGATGGAAGAGAGTTATTGGAGCCCAACTTTATTTTTGTCAGGTTGACCCGAAATTGACCTTGGTTGGTCACATTTGACTTTGGGTTGCATTGGATTGGATCCAATGGCTTAATCAACCTTTGTAATGAAGTTTGGGCTAGCTCATTACCCAATGAGGCCCAATAACATGTTGTCATGAAGAGACAGTGGGCTAAAAGGGTACAATGGAGATAAATCTCCCCCCATTGGCGCCTATGGGCATAATGGGGAGGAGTTAGTGCAATTTGCTTCATATAGAAGTAATTGGCACCTCTCGTTGATCCTTAGATGGTATGCTTGCCTTTATGGCAAGTCTTGGGGCTGATATGGCTTGGAGGACTTCTTAGGAAAGTCTTGGGCGCGCCATATAGGTAAGTGGAAAGGATTTATGGAAAGCTCTTGGAGAATTTCCTCATCCCTAACCCTAATTACCTCCCCTCTCATACCCTATCCGCATACTCCCTCATGATACCTCCCACTTACACAGAGTCCGCCGCGGAGCACCCGATGTGTACATTCACCGTGCCCCCGTGATGCAGCTACTAGTGGGAGGAGGGTCCTTAAAGCCGTACTCTAAGGGATTACATGATGCACGCGAAAACGGGAGAGGGTCTTTAGATGAGGGAAGTGAAAAGCGTTCAGAAAATAGCAGACAAACATGAAGAAATCAGCATCGAGTTCGATCGGGGCAACACGAATGCGAGAAGGAATCAACGACACTCAACTACTGAAAATACATCACTAACCTCTTAGCATTTAGTGTGCTCTCTAAGCAAATTTGAAGCTCCGTACGTTGCAATGGGGACAGCGGATTCGCAGTGTACAGCTCGCGCGCCTATGCGCCTGAAACAAACCAAAAACAAGGAACGACCACGCCTCCGCCGTGCGGATACTTGTGGAAAAGAGGGAAACTACAGCGGAAAAGAACACGAGGGAATGGAAAACAGGCGAACCTAAATCACCGGAGGCGGTGGGATTTACTTCTTATATTGCTAGAAATGGACCTTCGAGTCAAGGCACCGACCACGACTCCTACACGCCTCGAAGTCGAGGCAAGACGCTTACAGCCTTGGAATCGAGGCACTCTCCTGGATCTCCACAAGTTGGAGTACTCTACCACTCTAGAGAACTGAGAATGAAGCTAGCCCACCCCTTCTCTTTTATAGGATAAGAGAGGGGAACAAGACTAGGGCTGAATTCCTACCACCTACCTACTTTTGCAGCCTAAAAGTAGTCAAGACTGCTACATAAGGACAAAAACTGCTACAAGGGACAAAAGAGTAACAAACTTCTAGCAACTAAAGTGGACTGGCGCAGGTCCTTTGATTCCTGCTGGTACGAGGTGGTTGCGAAGGTAGTTAGACGCGTTCGGAGCATATCACGATGAAGCAGCAGAATTTGGATGTCGTAAGGCTGAGTCACCGCCGTCGTGGCACGCTCTTGGGCCGTGTTACTGACATGATTGTGGTGTCCTTCTGGAGTTGGGGCGCTTGGGGGCTGGTCTATGGCACCCTTGGGCTGGATCATTTCGGTGTGGATTGCAAGTGGCCTGACGAGACCCACGAAATGATCCGGCGGATGGGATGTGCATTGGGATCACTGAATAATCACTTGGTTGGGCTACTTTGGATCCTCCTCAAATGGATGAACATGGTGGGGAGGGTTGTGCACGTCAAAACGGGGCTGTTGGGGCAAATCGGTGGTTTCAGGATTTCCACGGGTCACCCCATGACCAATTCCACACCCCGTGATTTTTTCACCATAGTCCACAGAAACTTCCTTGGGGTGTGACTTCGGTTGCTGGGTCGACCGTGGAACATTATGTGCATACTTTACTTTTTCCACAGGAACTTCCTCAAGCTGTGACTTCGGTCGCTGGGTCGACCACAGAACATTCTGTGCATACTTGCCTTTTTCCACAGGAACTTCCTCGGGGTGTGACTTCGGTCGCTGGGTCAACCGCGGAACATTCTGTGCATGCTTGCCTTTTTCCATAGGAACTTCCTCGGGGTGTGACTTCGATCGCTGGGTCGACCACGGAACATTCTATGCATACTTGCCAGAATCCACAGAAAATTCCTCGAGTGTGACTTCGGTCGCTGGGTCGACCGCGGAACATTCTGTGACACCCGAATTTGCAGAAACTTTCTTGGGCTGTGGTTTAGGTCGCTTGGTACCCTGAGGAATGTTCTGTACAGATCGGGATGTGTGGTCTGGAGCGCCACTGCAGAAGCCGCGGGCAGCGGTCTCGGTCGTTGGGTCGACCGCGGAACATTCTGTGATGCCAGAACTCACAAAAAATTTGTGGGGCGCCTCCTAGAGCAAGTTTTCCCCTTCTTCTATGTTGTATGCTCCTGCATCAGCTTCCGTTGCGTTCTCTGAGGAGTTCTCCTCCGGAGAACTTGGGGGTTGAGGTTCATCGGGGTCCGATGGCTCCTCCAAAGGACCGTAGAATGGAAGGAGATCTGCCACGTTGAAGATGGGGTGGAGGCCCATGTCCTTGGGTAGGTCCAGCACATAGGCGTTGGAGCCGATCCGCCGCACCACCACATACGACCCCATTTAACATGGCCGGAGCTTAAAATGAGCCCTGTTGGAAACTCTCTCGGGGTGGATGCGCACCCTCACCAACTCACCGACAGAAAAATGATGTGGCCTACGGTGTTTGTTGGCCTTCATCGCATTATGAGTGTTGCCCAAAATGATCCGATGCCGAACTTCCTCATGCAAACTAGCTACATGCTGAGCGAATGAGTATGCATGCTCGGAATGATGGGATTCACGGGGAAGGTCATGCTAGTCAATAGGCTTACGAGGTTGACGGCCCGAAACCACTTGGAAGGGACTAAGACCCGTAGACCTATTGGAAGCACTATTGTACGCGAACTCTACCATAGGTAGGATGGTGTCCCACGACCTCAGAAGATCGCCAATAAGGCACCGAAGCAAATTACCCAAACTACGATTATCCACCTCTGTTTGTCCATCAGTTTGGGGGTGGCAGGTAGCGGAAAATTTCAGTGTAGTGCCCATGATGGCCCAAAGTGAACGCCAGAAGTGGCTCACAAAACGCGTGTCCCGGTCGGACACGATAGTCTTAGGAAGGCCATGGAGACGGACGACCTCTTTGAAAAAGAGGGTGGCCACGTGGGACGCATCCGCAGTCCATGAGCAAGGGATGAAATGAGCCATCTTCGAGAACCGATCCACGACGACGTAGATGGAATCGAAGCGCGAGGATGTCCGAGGCAGCCCTAGGACAAAGTCCATACTAATGTCAGTCCAGGGAGCATCGGCCACCGGCAAAGGTGTGTAGAGGCCCGTGTTGGGCGGACGTGGTTTAGCGGACTGGCACTTGCCACAATGGGGCACAATGCGCTCGACATCCCAGCGAAGGGAAGGCCAAAACATGCGTTCCTCCACCATCTCAAGGGTTTTATCGTGGCCATGGTGGCCGGTGACACCATCCGCGTGTAGCTCGAGTAACAGGTGGTCGCGAAGGGACAACCGGGGAATGCACAGACGGTTCCCTAAGAAGAGATAGCCCTCGCAAAGCTGGTATGAGGACTCAGGGTCTGGCGACACAGTCAAGGTGGCATATGTGCTCCCGAAATCGGGACAGGTGGCGTACTCATCCTTGACGTTGTCAAAAGTGTTGACCCGGGTGCGCATAACGCACAGAAGGGTCCAGACTCGACTCAGGGCGTCCGCGATAATGTTCTCTTTACCCGCCTTGTGATTGATCACAAAAGAGTACTGTTGCAAGTACTCGACCCACTTGGCATGGCGGGCGCTCAACTTCTTTTGAGCATTCAGAAAAGACAAGGCCTGGTGGTCGCTATACAAGACGAACTCTCGGTGGAGGAGGTAGTGCCTCCACTGCCGAAGCGACTGAACGATGGCGTAGAATTCCTCGTCGTTGGTCGAATAACACTGACGAGCAGCGTTCAGTTTCTCACTGAAGAAGGCAACTAGATGGCTTTCTTGACTAAGGCAACCCCCGATACCAGTACCGGAGGCGTCACACGCGACCTCAAAGACTTTGGCGAAGTCAAGGAGGCGCAAAACAGGTGCGGTCGTGATGGCATCCTTAAGGGACTCAAAGACGCGTTGAGTGGCTACAGTCCACTCGAAGTCATCCTTAGACAGCCGTTGGGTCAGCGGGGTCACAATCGTGCTGAAACCCCTAATGAAGCGACGGTAGAAGCCCGCAAGACCTAGAAAACTACGGATATCCAATGCAGTACGAGGTTCGGGCAAATGCCGAATGGCTTCAACCTTGGCGGGGTCAACGGAAAGGCCTTGATCGGACACAATGTAGCCGAGAAAGTGAACTCGGCTGGTCATGAAGGAGCACTTCTTCATGTTAAGGAAGAGGCGCACCTTGCGCAAGAGGTCAAAGGTGGAGCAAAGATGCTCGAGGTGCTCGGCTTGGGTCCGACTGAAAATCAGGATGTCGTCAAAATTGACGACCAGGAATTTGCCCATGTAGGGCTTGAGGACTTGGCTCAAGAGTCGCATGAAAGTGGAAGGGGCGTTAGACAGCCCGAAGGGCATCACGAGCCACTCATACAACCCATCTTTGGTTTTGAATGCAGTTTTCCATTCGTCGCCCTCTCGAATGCGGACTTGGTGGTATCCGCTTCGGAGGTCCAACATGGAGAACCAAGACGCGCCGAAAACTAAGTCCAACATGTTGTCAAGTCGAGGTATAGGAAACCTATACTTGACGGTGATATGGTTAATGGCACGGCTGTCCACACACATGCGCCACGACCCATCCTTCTTGGGCGTGAGCACGGCGGGCACAGCGCAGGGACTCAAACTCTCACGGATGTACCCCTTCATGAGGAGGTCATCGACTTGACATTGTAACTCAGCATGTTCGGTTGGGTTGAGGCAGTGGTGTGGCAAGTTAGGGAGGGGTACACCGGGGAGAAGGTCAATCACATGCTGGATCTCCCTATCCAGGGGAAGACCATGGGGTAAGTCCTCGGGGCTAATATCGGCGAACTCAGAGAGGAGAGCGGACACCTCAGTCGGAGGTGTCATACCCTCGGACAAGGTGGGGTCCTGTGCCACGCTAATCATGAGCGCGTGCATGACCTTGGTCTCCTTGACCTCGCGCACAAGCGCAGAGGTGCGCATGAGGGAGATCATGGTAGGCGCCGAAGGAGTAGGCACCGACGGAGTGATCAGCCCCTTGGAAGTGGACGCACGAAGCTCCTTGGGTGGAGCCGGGATCAAATGAATTTTCTGGTCATTGTGGTCAAACACGTAAGTGTTTGACCGACCATAGTGGATCACATCCCTATCATATAGCCAAGGACGTCCGAGAAGGACGTGGGCGACATCCATAGCCGCCACGTCGCACCACACTTTCTCACGATAGGCCCCAAAGGCGATGGGGACCTGGCACCGGTGGGTAACCGGAAGACTCGACGTGTTAACCCATGCGATAGAGTAAGGCTTGGGGTTGGGTTCTACGGGGAGACCGAAGCGCGTGATTGTAGTCCGGGAGACCACGTTCAGGCTACTACCACCATCTGTGACAATCTTACACGAGTGCCCATTGCACTTGATGTAAGTCGTGAAAATGCTCGAGCGCCGCCAATCCTCGGCGGGTGTGGGTTGAATGAGGGTGCACCGCACAACCGCAGCTATGGGGTGACCCGACTCATCACCGCTTGTGTAACATTCAACCTCACTATCCTGCTACGCAGGTTCACGGGTGATGGTGGCTACACGGGTTGGGGCTTTGTCCGCAGTGGCGGACTTCCTCGGGCAGTCGCGGGAAAGATGACCCGGTTGGAGGCAGTTGTAACAGTTAACGCGACCAGACAGGTTGACAAGTGGGGCCTTTCCCCTCTCTTCCCAAGTGGGGCGAGAAGGTAGGGCACCGGGGGCTGAACGCCTAGGGGAGTGATGGGTCGCAGGCGCGGGCCGTGGGTCAGGACGAGGCTCGTGGCGCTTGGGTCGAGGGTGGGCATGAGGAGGTCCGCCCAAAGGATGGCGTCTAGGGGGTCCAGACTGGCTGCGTCGAATCGCGGCCCGAAGGTCGTGCTCGATGTCGCGAGCACGCTGAAAAGTTTGGTCAAACGTCTCCGAGCCATACGAGGGTAAGGCTAGGCGAATGTCCGACCGGAGTCCATTCTTGAACTTGGACAATGACAGTTCGGGGTCCTCTTGCAAGTTGCAACGGAGTTGAAGCATCTCAAAGGTGAGGCGGTACTCCTCGACAGTACTCGACCCTTGGTGTAAACTACTGTACTGATCAAGTAGACGCTGCCTATACGAAGGGGGCACATATCGCTCGCGGAGGTGATACTTCATCTCCTCCCAATCAACGATGGGAGGAAGGGCTTGCTGTGCGTTTTGGCGTTCCACATTTGCCCAATGCAAACATGCAGGGCCTTCCAACAAGTTGCGCACAAACCGGACACTGGACTCGGGGGCCCAATCACTAAGGTCAAAATAAGAATCGATGGGGGCGATCCAATCAAGGAATTTCGTGGGGTCAAGGCTTCCCGCAAAGGGCACGGGGGTGTTCCTAATGTAACGACGGGAAGTCATCCTCCGCGTGGGGACGATCCACACGCTGTTGGATTGGGGGCCTTTGACCGGCCCAAGTGTGGCCAAAGCGGCCGTCGGATTGGGGCCCTTGTGCGGCCCAAACATCATCCTCATCAAGTGGTTCGAAGCCTAAACCCCCGTGGGCCTCATAAGGACACGGGCGACCGGAGTCGTCATGGATGCGAGGCCGCGTGGACGCGGCGAGCGGAGGTAGCTCTCTAGTTGGAGGTACTGGGTTTGCGGATGGTGGGGGGTGAATCGGGTTCAAGCGGCTCGGCTCCGATAACTCATGACGTTGAGTGAGGTTGTGGATCCCAGCCATTATTTGCTGAAACATCGCTCCAAGCGCACGGACAACGCATCTAACTTAGCATCGACTCGCGCCTCAAGTGCGGCCAAAGAGTCTACGTTGGTTCTACTCCGTTCCGAGGGTTGGACCGATACTTGGGTTTCGGGTATGGTTTTCGGGTATTGGGAAGACATGACTTGTGACCTCGTAGTCACCATGCACAAACAAGGTTAAATGAGAGATGCAGAAAATGTAGAAATCATGCAAAAATATGACTAAGTATGGATCGCGTGAACAATGAGGATTGTCCGCACAACTTGCTCTGGTACCAAAATTGATGCAGCTACTAGTGGGAGGAGGGTCCTTAAAGCCGTACTCTAAGGGATTACACGATGCCCGCGAAAAAAGGGAGAAGGTCTTTAGACGAGGGAAGTGAAAAGCGTTCGGAAAATAGCAGGAAAACACGAAGAAATCATCGTCGAGTTCGATCGGGGCAACACGAATGCGAGAAGGAATCAACGACACTAAACTATTCAAAATACATCACTAACCTCTTAGCATTTAGTGCGCTCTTTAAGAAAATTTTAAGCTCCGCACGTCGCAATGGGGACAACGGATTCGCAGTGTACAGCTCGCGCGCCTATGCGCCTGAAACAAACCAAAAATAAGGAACGACTACGCCTCCGCCGTGCGGATACTTGTGGAAAAGAGGGAAACTACAGTAGAAAAGAACACGAGGGAATGGAAAACAGGCGAACCTGACCCACTGGAGGCGGTGGGATTTACTTCTTATAATGCTAGAAATGGACCTTCGAGTCGAGGCACCGACCACGACTCCTACACGCCTCGAAGTCGAGGCAAGACGCTTGCAACCTTGGAATCGAGGCACTCTCCTAGATCTCCACAAGTTGGAGTACTCTACCACTCTAGAGAACTAAGAAAGAAGCTAGCCCACCCCTACTTTTGCAGCCCACTCTAGAGAACAAGACAAGGGTTGAATTCCTACCAACTACTTACTTTTGCAGCCCAAAAGTAGTCAAGACTGCTACATAAGGACAAAAAAGGCTACAAGGGACAAAAGAGTAACAAACTTCTAGCAACTAAAGTGGAATGGTGTAGGTCCTTTGATTCCTGCTGGTATGAGGTGGCTGCGAAGGTAGTTAGACGCGTTCAGAGCATATCGTGACGAAGCAGCAGAATTTGGACGTCGTAGGCTGAGTCACCGCCGTTGTGGCACGCTCTTGGGCCGTGTTACTGACATGATTGTGGCGTCCTTCCGGAGTTGGGCCGCTTGGGGGCTGGTCTATGGCACCCTTGGGCTGGATCATTTTGGTGTGGATTGCAAGTGGGCTGACGACACCCATGAAACGATCCAATGGATGGGATGTGCGTTGTGATCGCCGAATAATCACTTTGTTAGGCTCCTTTGGATCCTCCTCAAATGGATGAACATGGTGGGGAGGGTTGTGCACGTCAAAACGGGGCCGTTGGGGCAAATCGGTGGTTTCAGGATTTCCATGGGTCACCCCATGACCAATTCCACACCCCGTGACTTTTTCACCACGGTCCACAGAAACTTCCTCGGGGTGTGACTTCGGTCGCTGGGTTGACCGTGGAACATTCTGTGCATACTTTACTTTTTCCACAGGAACTTTCTCGGGGTGTGACTTCGGTCACTGGGTCGACCGCAGAACATTCTGTGAAAGTCCCCTTCAAGGGGGAGCGCAAGGAGATGAAACCCTAAAATGGGGGCGCATGTAATATTTCTAGGGAATTCATCATCAAGATCGCATGTAGTTCATATGATTAACTTGTATAAACGAAAAGATCTCAAAGGGATCATACCAACGCCATTAGATTGGATGTCGGCTTGGAAGCAAAGATCAAAAGAGAGCTTCTCCACAAGTGACGCACACAAGAAGAGAGATGGCTTCTTCTTGTTGATCTTTGTGCTAGCAAAGATCTTCAAGTGTCCTTGTCGAATGGAAGGGATGAGAGATGAGATGCTTGCTTGGCCGAGAGCTCCTCTCTTCGTCCACCACTCCTCTACACGAAAGTGCAAGAAGCCAAGTGAAGTGAGTAACCTCTTTGGCGTTTTGGCATTTTGAGAAGAGGCCTTGATGACTTACCATAAATGGAAGCCATGCGCCTTCATGATCTCATAACCGACGCCTTCATGACTTGAACCATGCGTTCACACATGTGAACCGGTTCAAAGTGGTTTGGTTCAAAATTGGTTTGGTTCAAAGACCAATTAACCCAAGCCACTTGGTCTAGATCATATCAAACCCTAAGGCTCCAGATCTAACCGTTCATCTCCTGATGCTCCTGATCTCACTGATCTAGCATCAACTCTCTCGATCGAAGCTTACCGATCTCAAGCCCTAATCAATCAAACATGATCAGACAAGATCTCACTTACAATCAGAGATTGAATCCCTTTAAACTGAACCCAAACAATTCAGTCCACACGATCTGACTCAAGTAAGCCATATCATCAAATTGTGCGACCCTGAGGGTTTCCTTTAAATGTCGGTAACGATAACTTACGTTATCACGATCAGTGAGGGGTATCTAGCAACACATCACTGTCTCCCGATATAAAGGAAAGAGTCTTCCAAGACTACACCCAAACCACAGCATAAGTGTGAATCCACTTCACGAGGCATACATGTTTCCTTTGCCACTGGATGTTCTTATTGGACAAGCGTGTCAAGCTTGTAGCTCCAATATGATGAGCATGATTAGATCAGATGAACATAGTCACCTGGGTATGGCCATACACTTTCTCAATCATCTCATTCGGGGGGGGGGGGGGGCCTTTAGAACATCACACTCCTTGAACAAGAAGACGGCAATCCTATATCTATCACTAGTGTCCTAACCTGACTCATGATCATTATCCAAGATAGTCTATAACCATTATGTTTCAAATGATATTGAACTACCTCAAAACAATGACAATCATCATTTAGAAACACAAGTGATCTCAAGTCAGAGGACATGTGCCACTTGATGCAAAACAAGGATTATTCACATTGTGACAAGCAATTGAATATCCTAGTAGGGTCTGTCCAGTACATCCAATGTACCCATGAGTCTACATCTTATTCCATGCTCGAAGCATCCTATAAGATTAGAACACATATTAGTCTCAATCATATCAAGGCTGTCTCATGTTCACCAAGATATCTCGACTAAGGACTTTATAGCATGTCAGCCTAGCTGAACAACATTGAGACATTATTCAGAAGTACAATTATTGCAGCAGACAATGTAACATACTGAATAACAACCATTGCCTTTATAAACATAAGAGTTTATACATGATACTGATAGAATCCTAAGGCCTCAAACATTAGCCTTAAGGGCATACCCCAACAATCTCCCACTTGCACTTAATCTAATGGTTGAGAAATCTCAAACCCATATTATTACAGTGCTTCTCATGCTTCTGCTGCGCCAGAGGCTTGGTAAGCGGGTCAGCCAGATTGTCATCTGTATGAACCTTGCAGATTTTGATCTCGCCACGATCAATGATCTCCCGGATCAAGTGAAACCGTCTCTATATGTACTTGGACTTCTGGTGCGACCGTGGTTCCTTTGCTTGTGCGATTGCTCCAGTGTTATCACAGAAGATAACCAAAGGATCTGCACTCGAAGGAACAACACCAAGTTCCTGAATGAACTTACGAATCCATACTGCCTCCTTGGATGCTTCCGAGGCTGCAACATACTCGGCTTCTGTTGTGGAATCAGCAACAATAGACTGTTTGAAACTTTTCCACACCACTGCTCCACCATTCAAGCTAAAAACATAGCCTGATTGCGATCGGAAATCATCCTGGTCCGATTGGAATGAAGCGTCAGTATATCCTTCTATACTGAGTTCTTCCTGACCACCAAATATCAAGAACATATCTTTGGTCCTCCGCAGATATTTTAAAATGTTCTTGACTGCAATCCAGTGTGCCTGACCTGGATTACTTTGGAATCGACTGGTCACGCTTAACCCGTAAGCGACGTCTGGGCGAGTACACAACATCGCATACATAATGGACCCAATAGCCGAAGCATAAGGCGTATTGTCCATTTCATCTTTCTCAGTCTGTGTTTGTGGACACTGACTCTTCGAAAGATTCAGACCATGTCTGACTGGAAGATATCCACGTTTAGAATTCTCTAAATAGAACCTCTCCAGGACTTTATCGATGTAAGTACTCTGGCACAGCCCGAGAAGCCTCTTAGATCTATCCCTGTAGATCTTCACACCTAATACATAGGCTGCTTCTCCTAGATCTTTCATCTGGAAACATTTTCTTAACCATGCTTTAACAGCATGCAGTTCAGGAATATCGTTTCCAATGATTAAGATATCATCGACGTAGAGGACTAGGAATGTAATCACGCTCCCACTAAACCTCTTATATACACACGGGTCATCTTCGTTCTTGATGAAACCAAATTCACTGATTGATTCATCAAAACGAATATTCCAGCTTCTAGATGCTTGTTTAAGTCCATAAATGGACTTCTTTTACTTGCATATTTTATGACGATCTGATGGATTAGTGAAACCTTCAGGTTGTGTCATATACACATCCTCATCCAGTTTTCCATTAAGGAAAGCGGTCTTCACATCCATCTGCCAGATCTCATAATCGTAATATGCTGCTATCGCGAGAAGAATCCGAATAGACTTGAACATGGCTACAGGAGAGAAAGTTTCATCATAATCTATCCTGTAGATTTGTTTGAAACCTTTCGCAACTAGCCTGCCTTTATAGGTAACCACGTTACCATCCATGTCAATCTTCTTCTTGAAGATCCATTTACAGCCAATAGGGATTACTCCCGGAGGCGGATCAACCAAATCCCAGACTTGGTTATCTGACTTGGAGTCCATCTCGGCTCGCATAGCTTCAAGCCATCTAGCTGAATCCGGTCCACTGACCGCATCCGCATAAGTTAGGGGTTCATCATTGTCAATGATGTAGACTCCGTCATAGCGCTCAGGCTGTCGACGGATCCTTCCCGATCTTCGCGGTTCCCGTGATATCTGAGCCTCAGGTTGTTCAAAAACCTGTTCTATTGGCTCAGGCTCATCCAACTGTGCTTGACTACTTTGTCCTTCCTCTGGATTCTCATCCAGCTTTATTTCTCTCCCACTGGCTTCTTGTAGAAGAAATTCCTTCTCAAGAAAAATTGCCGTCCGAGCAACAAATACCTTGTTCTCTTTGGGATCGTAGAAATAATAACCCTTAGTTTCTTTAGGGTAACCGACAAAGATACATTTCTCAGATCTGCTCTCTAGTTTCCCAGAGGTGAGTTTTTTGACATAAGCCTCGCAACCCCAGATCTTAATAAATGTCAAGCTTGGCTATTTCCCATACCATAACTCATATGGAGTCTTTGAAACTGCCTTGGATGGCACTCGGTTTAGTACCTTTGCAGCTGTTTCCAGTGCAAATCCCCAAAAGGAGTAAGGTAGAGTAGCCTGACTCATCATAGAACGAACCATATCCAGTAAGGTTCTGTTCCTCCTCTCGGACACACCATTCCATTGTGGTGTTCCTGGCGGAGTGAGCTGTGAGATAATCCCACACTCCCTTAGATAGTCAGTAAACTCTCGACTTAGGTATTCTCCACCTCGATCAGAACGAAGTGCCTTGACATTTCGGCCTAGCTGATTCTGTACTTCATTCTTGAACTCTTTGAACTTGTCAAAAGATTCACTCTTATGTCTCATTAGATAGACATACCCATATCTACTGAAATCATCAGTAAAGGTAATGAAGTACGAATAGCCACCTCTGGCATGTTTACTAAATGGCCCACACACATCACTGTGTATAAGGTCAAGTAAACCTGAAGCCCTTTGACCTTTGTTAGGAAAAGGAGACTTCGTCATTTTACCCAATAAACAAGCTTTGCATGTATCAATCTCCTCATAGGAGAATGATCCCAGCAGTCCATGATCATGCAACCGCTTAATGTGCTTCTTGTTAATATGGCCTAAACGACTATGCCATAGCAAGGTGCTGTCATCAGCATACTTGGCTTTCTTATTATCAATATTTTGTACAGAACATTCCATGTCCAACATGAATAACCCATTGTTAATTGATCCAGAAGCATAAACAATATTATCATAAGATAAAATACACTTTGAAATATTGCATTCAAAGGAAAATCCTTTCCTGACAAGAGCAGGAATAGAGATAATATTTTTCGTAATGCTTGGTACAAAGTAACAATTGTCTAGTTCTAATACAAGTCCAGATGGTAATGAGATGTAATAAACCCCTACAGCAACAGCAGCAACCCGTGCTCCGTTTCCAACTCGTAGGTCCACCTCATGCTGTCCCACCTGTCTTCTTCTCTTGAGTTCCTGTACATTTGAACAAATGTGAACTCCACATGCAGTGTCCAACACCCATGAAATAGAAGAAGAATACATGACCTCAGTCACAAAAATACCTGAGCCAGAAGCGATGCTTCCCTTCTTGTCTCCTTGGAGCGCTTTACAGTCCTTTTTCCAGTGACCCAGCTGGCCACAATGGAAACACCTGTTGTCCTTCGACCGCTTCACCTTTTGTTTCAGAGCCTTGCTGTAGCTCTTGACAGGGGCTTTGCCCTTCTTCCCCTTCTTCTTGTTCCTGGAAGGGAACATCAAGACAGAGGTTGAAGGCTTTCCCTTCAAAGTCTCCTCCGTAGTCAAGAGCATATTCAGCAACTCTGCCGGAGTACAGTCGATCTTGTTCATATTAAAATTAATAATGAATGCATCGAAGGAGGCCGGGAGAGACTGCAGAATAATGTCTACAGCAAGCTCCTGATTGATGGTATGCCCCAGTTTCTCAAGAGCCTCTTTGTGCCCAATCATCTTGAGCACATGAGCTCCCACTGGACTCCCTTCAGCCAGTTTGCTCTGAAAGAAAAGCTTGGTCAGATTATAGCGTTCAGTCCTCGCCTGTGCAGCATACAGCATCTTGAGGTTTGCTATAATTTCTATAGCAGACATATCCTCATGCTGACGCTGCAGCGTTGGCGTCATAGACGCTAGCATCAGGCAAGCGACATCAATGCTATCATTGACATGCTTTTCATAGGCATCGCGAACCGCCCTTGCGGCGTTCGCAGCGGGTTGAGGCGGTACAGCCGTCTCGAGGACATACAGTTTCCTCTCAGCCTTAAGAACAATCTTAAGGTGTCCGTACTAGTCTGAGAAGTTTGGTCCAGCAAACTTCTCCCTTTCCAGTAGGGATCACACATTGAAGCTCATGGTGTTCGTTGCTGCAGGAATCTACAACAATGCAATAACAGCAAGGTCAGTATCAATGTTTAGAATCAATCCAGGACTTAAGAATGATTCTTTTCTCACTATTTTATCTGACTGAAAAATCCATTAAACAGTCCGAAAGAGTAACACTCTTTTAGTGAGATGGGATCCAGATTTCATACTTGGTCTCCGCGTCCCGCTCAGGCGAGATAAGATGCACAGAGAGTACAAGCACTAATTTCTGGTAGGCAGTCCCTGCCAATCGCCAACCCGTGCGATTCCCCTTCATCTGGGCAATCCAGCAGACTGTGCCAACTGAGTTGGTACAACACAGTCTCTGATCCCACAGATGGCTGCCTCTATGTAGCTACCATATGCCCCATATGTAGCCTACATGGTCAAGCTGACCCGACCTACTCCCTGGACCACCACGTGCTATGCTGAGCAACGAGAAGCGATAAATCCCTTCTCTGTAACACGCAGGTGAAATCACACACCGTCTGAAGATAGATGGACGTGCCCACTGAGTGGGTACAACACGGCTCCAACGATAGTCAGAACAGTGAGGTTTCGCGTCAGAAGGCTATCGAGCTTGATATTTTAGCGTTGGATTTTAACGGTCTTTTATCTTCTTAACTATCATGCCAACCCTATGGTGATAGCAGAAGATAAAATAAATCATGCAATTCTAATTATAAACGATAAGTAGAAAGCATGCTGATCTTATGTGGTAAAAGCCCATTAACCCTAAGTAAGACCTTAAGTTAACTTAAGTCTTCACTTTAGCTCTTCTTGGGTCTTTTGCCTCTCAACTAGCCCAACCCAGGGCCCAAGTGCCCATTGCAGCTCGGGTGCGCCCACCAGGTAGATGCGCCTGTCATAGGGTCGAACCCTAGACCTCCCACCTGGTCAAGCCTCTGCTGCATGCGCCTCTGCCAACTGTGCTTTGTGCTCATGTCTGATTAAACTTACAATTTAATCTATCTAGACATGATTGACTCGCAGGTCAATTACACATTATAAATTAAATAAAAGTGATGCACAGATCACAATATAAATTAATTTACAATTTTAATCCAGGCTCGCAGGCCCCAGCACAGCAGACATTAAAAGGGCAACCCACATAAGATGAAATAAACAAGCACGTGGCATCAAATCAACATGTGATCCATTAATAAGAAAATAAAATTTTGAAAAACCCATTGGCATCAATTTTATTTTTCTTATGTGCCCTACCACCTTACAACGGTCCATTAATAGGGATCCACTCATCATGTCTAGTCAGATCCACTGCCCTTGCATGCACCAAGTCCTAACTGACTTGAGTTGACCTAATGGTCAACCATGCATGCGCCAAGGGCTGAACAACCTCATGAGTTCTGGCAAGCGGGTGTGACCCCGGGCCTAACTCAAGAGTGTTCATTGGTTGTCTCAACTAGACCTCGCTACACGCCTGTCCGCAGTCGACCTATAGCCACCTCGTGCTTGCGCACAGGTGCCATCTGGTCGACCCATCTAGGCTGTCAGATGGTCTGATCAGACTGGTTGGATCTTACCTAGAGGATGACTTCAACCCTACTAACCCGTCTAAGGGTTTACAGTAGGCGCCACTTAGATCTAGTGAGGCGCGCATGTGATAAAGCATGTTAAGAAAAACTACAACTATCCATATGCGCCACCATACATCATACATGCGCAAAGGAGTAAAACATACATCATGTATTTTCACTACTTAACATGTAGATGCGCAAAAGGCTTCCTACTAGATCTACTTATCAAACAAAGAAGGATCACAAATCATCAAGCAATCATATGATTCTACAAGAACCAAACCTCTGATACCATTTGAAAGTCCCCTTCAAGGGGGAGCGCAAGGAGATGAAACCCTAAAATGGGGGCGCATGTAATATTTCTAGGGAATTCATCATCAAGATCGCATGTAGTTCATATGATTAACTTGTATAAACGAAAAGATCTCAAAGGGATCATACCAACGCCATTAGATTGGATGTCGGTTTGGAAGCAAAGATCAAAAGAGAGCTTCTCCACAAGTGACGCACACAAGAAGAGAGATGGCTTCTTCTTGTTGATCTTTGTGCTAGCAAAGATCTTCAAGTGTCCTTGTCGAATGGAAGGGATGAGAGATGAGATGCTTGCTTGGCCGAGAGCTCCTCTCTTCGTCCACCACTCCTCTACACGAAAGTGCAAGAAGCCAAGTGAAGTGAGTAACCTCTTTGGCGTTTTGGCGTTTTGAGAAGAGGCCTTGATGACTTACCATAAATGGAAGCCATGCGCCTTCATGATCTCATAACCGACGCCTTCATGACTTGAACCATGCGTTCACACATGTGAACCGGTTCAAAGTGGTTTGGTTCAAAATTGGTTTGGTTCAAAGACCAATTAACCCAAGCCACTTGGTCTAGATCATATCAAACCCTAAGGCTCCAGATCTAACCGTTCATCTCCTGATGATCCTGATCTCACTGATCTAGCATCAACTCTCTCGATCGAAGCTTACCAATCTCAAGCCCTAATCAATCAAACATGATCAGACCAGATCTCACTTACAATCAGAGATTGAATCCTTTTAAACTGAACCCAAACAATTCAGTCCACACGATCTGACTCAAGTAAGCCATATCATCAAATTGTGCGACCCTGAGGGTTTCCTTTAAATGTCGGTAATGATAACTTACGTTATCACAATCAGTGAGGGGTATCTAGCAACACATCACTGTCTCCCGATATAAAGGAAAGAGTCTTCCAAGACTACACCCAAACCACAGCATAAGTGTGAATCCACTTCACGAGGCATACATGTTTCCTTTGCCACTGGATGTTCTTATTGGACAAGCGTGTCAAGCTTGTAGCTCCAATATGATGAGCATGATTAGATCAGATGAACATAGTCACCTGGGTATGGCCATACACTTTCTCAATCATCTCATTCGGGGGGGGGGGGGCCCTTTAGAACATCACACTCCTTGAACAAGAAGACGACAATCCTATATCTATCACTAGTGTCCTAACCTGACTCATGATCATTATCCAAGATAGTCTATAACCATTATGTTTCAAATGATATTGAACTACCTCAAAACAATGACAATCATCATTTAGAAACACAAGTGATCTCAAGTCAGAGGACATGTGCCACTTGATGCAAAACAAGGATTATTCACATTGTGACAAGCAATTGAATATCCTAGTAGGGTCTGTCCAGTACATCCAATGTACCCATGAGTCTACATCTTATTCCATGCTCGAAGCATCCTATAAGATTAGAACACATATTAGTCTCAATCATATCAAGGCTGTCTCATGTTCACCAAGATATCTCGACTAAGGACTTTATAGCATGTCAGCCTAGCTGAACAGCATTGAAACATTATTCAGAAGTACAATTATTGCAGCAGACAATGTAACATACTGAATAACAACCATTGCCTTTATAAACATAAGAGTTTATACATGATACTGATAGAATCCTAAGGCCTCAAACATTAGCCTTAAGGGCATACCCCAACATTCTGTGCATACTTGCCTTTTTCCACAGGAACTTCCTCAGGGTGTTGACTTCAGTCGCTGGGTCGACCGCGGAACATTTTGTGCATACTTGCCTTTTTCCACAGGAACTTCCTCGGGGTGTGACTTTGGTCGCTAGGTCGACTGCGGAACATTCTATGCATACTTGCCAGAATCCACAGAAAATTCCTCGGGTGTGACTTCAGTCGTTGGGTCGACCGCGGAACATTATGTGACACCCGAATTTGTAGAAACTTTCTTGGGCTATGGTTTAGGTCGCTTGGTACCCTGTGGAATGTTCTATACAGATCGGGATGTGTGGTCTGGAGCGCCGCTGCAGAAGCTGCGGGCAGCAGTCTCAGTCGTTGGGTCGACCGCGGAACATTCTGTGAGGCCAGAACTCACAGAAAATTTGTGGGGCGCCTCCTGGAGCAAGTTTTCCCCTTCTTCTATGTTGTATGCTCCTGCATCACCCCAGTGCAATGCGCAATGCCCCCACTTAATACCCCCGACTAGCTGCGTATGTCCCTCGGGTATCCCCCGAGTACACACTCACTGCCGCTTAGTAAATTCCAATGCACAATGTGTAAATCTAATGGATGCGCACGCTCACTGTGCCCTGGCTGAATTCCACTATCCCCCACACACTTGAGCACATAAAACTTCAGCCTCCTTGCCTTAGCCGAGTTGCGCCCACCCCTTATGTTGCCGCCCCTCTCTTGCATCTATATATTAGTGATGCGTTGCATTTACCCCATGTTTTTGCCTATGTTTTATATCATATTATGAGCGTATTTGCTTGATTTTGTGCTATTTTTAGTGCTTTTACTCTACTTTGTACGAAATCTTCACTTTTCTTGCTTTTTATGAAAATGTAGGTAAAATAGCATAAAAATGAAGGATTTCGAGTATTTTGAAGCTAAAGTATGATTCCCGAGGAGATCATGAGCCTTCACGTCAAATTTGGGGAGAAATGGTGAAGAACGAGACAATTATAGCCTTGGCCGTAATTACAGTGTCAACTGTAAAAGCGACGACGAACAGAAGGTGAAAATAGGCTATGTCAAAAAGTTCACAGAAACTTTCACGGGCAAGGCTATGAATCCATCACGGACCGTGAATATTTATGTGACTTAAGTGCTATAAACACAGAGACATTTACGGCCGTGACCGTAAATTCATCACGGACCATGAAAACATCTGCCCTTTCGGTTTTTCACTCGATTCGACTCCAAATTGAGCCGGATTTGAGCCAAACTTCCCAGAACCGTACCTTGATGGGTTCTAAACCGGTCCAACTATAAAAGGGAGGATTTTACGAGAGCAAAGGGGGCTTTTTTTTGGATGAACATGGATGGCGGCGGTAATAAGGGCAAAACACGATTCCAAGGGCATATTCCGGCGAGATTCCTCACGAAGGCGATGATCGATCGACTCTTCCTCATCTCTAGATCGAGGAGAAGGCAGTTTTACTGTTCTTTCGGTGTTTCTTGATGATTTTTATGAGTTTTCACTTGTTCATCATAAACATCATTTATTTCCTTAACAATATGAGCGAGTAGATACTTATTCGGGATTAGTGGGCATAACCCTCTGATTTTCATGAATCAATCTATGTTATTGCTCATTTTATTATGAATTTATCATCATGATTCTATTGAAATTGCATGTATCTCGTAATTTACCTTGGCTAAGTAATTTTGCGTCGTAGATGTTGCGAGAAGGACCGAGAGGTGAATCGCAACGTCCGACCAATTTCAACTAAACCTTCGAATCCAATCACGAGAGTAGGTTGGATTCGTCTGAAGAATTTACCAGCTCTTCATAGAACTTAATGGGTTTAGCTAGGTTAATTGTCACGAGAGTGGGAAGTTAATCTAACTAAATACCATATTACGCTCCGAAAGGAGGTGATATGTGTTGGGGTTGTTGGGGTATGCCCTTAAGGCTAATGTTTGAGGCCTTTGGGATTGTAATAAGTATCATGTAATAAACTCTTGTGTTTATAAAGGCATGGTTATTATTCAGGTTGTTACCTTGTCTGCTGTAATAAGTGTACTTCTGAATAATGTCTCAAGGCTGTTCAGCTAGGCTGACAGGCTATATGTCCTTAGTCGAGATATCTTGGTGAACATGAGACAGCCTTGATATGATTGAGACTAATATGTGTGCTAATCTTATAGGATGCTTCGAGCATGGAATAAGATGTAGACTCATGGGTACATTGGATGTACTGGACAGACCCTACTGGGATATTCCATTGCTTGTCACAATGTGAATGATCCTTGTAAGCAGCAAGTGGCACATGTCCTTTGACTTGAGATCACTTGTGTTTCTAAATGATGATTGTCATTGTTTTGAGGTAGTTCAATATCATTTGAAACATAATGATTATAGACTATCTTGGATGGTGAGCTTGAGTCAGGTTAGGGCACTTGTGATAGATAAAGGATTGCCGTCTCCTTGTTTAAGGAGTGTGATGTTCTAAAGGGCCCCCCCTGTATGAGAAGATTGAGATAGTGTATGGCCATACCCAGATGACTGTGTTCATCTGATCTAATCATGCTCATCGTATTGGAGTTACAGGCTTGACATGCTTGTCCAATAAGAACATCCAGTGGCAAAGGAAACATGCATGCCTCGTGAGTTTGATTCACACTTGTGCCATGGTTTGGGTGTAGTCTTGGAAGACTCTTTCCTTTATATCGGGAGACAGTGATGTGTTGCTAGATACCCCTCACTGATCGTGATAACGAAAGTTATCGTTACCGACATTTAAAGGAAACCCTTAGGGTCTCACAATTTGGTGATATGGCTTGCTTAAGCCAGATCGTGTGGACTGAATTGTTTCGGTTCAGTTTAAAGGGATTTAATCTCTGATTGTAAGTGAGATCTGGTCTGATCATGTTTGATTGATTAGGGCTTTAGATCGGTAAGCTTCGATCGAGAGAGATGATGCTAGATCGATGCGATCAGAAGCGTCAGATGATGAATGGTCAGATCTTGGACTTTGGGGTCTAATTTGATCTAGACTTAATGCTTGGGCTGATTTGGTTTCGCTATTGAACCAAGAGTATTGAACCGGCTCATGGGTTGAGCGCATGGTTCAAGAGGTAGAAGGAGTTGCGTTTGGTTCATGGAGACATGAACGCATGAACGCATACTCTTAATGGTTGCCATTTTTGGAAAGTTCCAAAATGAAAACGCATATGCGTTCATGGCTTGAAGTCTCCCTAATGTTTTTCGGTTACACCTCTCTCTTGTTGCTTGGTGAAAACGATTTTTGCTCTCGAGCAAGTGAGGGTGTTGACGAGAAGAGGAGGAACCGGCCAAGCAAAAGGAAGTCTTCATCTCTTCCCTACACTCGATCATTGACATCTTGGCACTTTTGCTAGCACAAGAGGTGCGCAAGTTGGGAGTCTTCATCGCCTTTGTGTGTGAACTTTTGGAGGAGATCAAAGTTGCTCTCTTCTTCCAAGCCGACCTCCAATCTATGGCTATGGTATAGATCTAAACTCATAGCTTCAAGTTGATCATATGGTTGTCATATACGATCTTTTAGAAACCCTCTTTCCGTCATGCATGCTAGATGCGCATGTTTAGGGTTTCACCCCCTTAATAAGGGTTTCTTTCAATTGGTATCAAAGCTAGGCTTTCGATATGATCTATATGATTGCTTTGAAGTGTTTGTGATCCATACATGTTGCGCTTACTTGATGCTTTGTTTTCATGATGCATGGTTTACATTGGCTATGTTTGCGCTTGTATCATGGTTACATGAAGTTTGCGCTCCCCCTTGAAGGGGACCCCCTAAAGTTTGCGCTCCCCCTTGAAGGGGACTCCCCTTAGATCTAAGGGTTATCAATATGCTAGATATGAGATATATCTTATGTTCTCAAGTGAAGCATGTTGTTTTGTTTGTTTGCGCATGTTCTAGATGTTTTATAAAACTTACATCTTGCGCGCCTACTTAGATCTAAGGTGCCCCTACTATAAATCCTTAGATGGGTTGATGGGGTTGAAAGCATCTTCTAGGTTAGATCCAACTAGTCTGATCAGACCATCTGACAGCCTAGATGGGTTGACCAGATAGCACCTGTGCGCAAGCACGAGGTGGCTATAGGTCGACTGCATCCAGGGCGTGTAGCGAGGTCTGGTTGAGACAACTACTGAACACACATGAGTTAAGCCCGGGGTCACACCCGCTTGCCAAAACTCATGAGGGTGGTTCAGCCCTTGGCGCATGCATGGTTGACCATTAGGTCAACACGGGTCAGTTAGGACTCGGTGCATGCAAGGGCAGAGGATCTGACTAGATGGATGAGTGGATCCCTATCAATGGACCATTGTAAGGTTGTAGAGCACATAAGGAAATTAAAATTGATACCATGGGGTTTTTCAAAATTTAATTTCATGAATGGATCACATGTTGTTTTGATACCATATGCTTGTTTATTTAATCTTATGTGGGTTGCCCTAATGTGTGCTGTGCTGGGGCCTGCGTGCCTGGTAAATTACAAGTTAATATTATTGTGATCTGCGAATCACATTTTTTTATTAATTTATTGTATAATTGACCTGCGAGTCAAAGCTTGTCTAGATAGATCAAAATGTTTTTGATTAGACAAGAGCATAAAGGCACACATCCTAGAGGGGCATTCACCTGGTGGCGCACCTGAGGTGCTCTTGGCGCTAGGGCCCTGGGTTGGACCAGATGAGATGCAAAAGAGCTCAAGTGAAGACTTAAGTAAAATTAAGGTCTTTCTAGGGTTCATGGGCTTTTACCACATAAGATTATGCTTTCTATTTATTGCTTATATAATTAGAATTGCATGTGTTTATCTTCTGCTATAGCCATAGGATATGCCTGATAGTAAGAAGATAAAAGACCGTTAAAATCCAACGCTAACATATCAAGCTCGTAAGCCTTCTGACGCGAAACCTCACTGTTCTGACTATCATTGGAGCCGTGTTGAACCCACTCAGTGGGCACGTCCTTCTATCTTCAGACGGTGCGGGATTACACCTGCGTGTTACAGAGTAGGGATTTATCCCTTCTCGTTGCTCAGCATAGCACGTGGTGGTCCAGGGAGTAGGTCAGGTCAGCTTGACCATGTAGGCTACATATGTGGCGCATATGGTAGCACATGGAGGCAGCCATCTGTGGGATCAGAGACTGTGTTGTACCAACTCAGTTGGCACAGTCTGCTGGATTGCCCAGATGAAGGGGAATCGCACGGGTTGGCGATTGGCTGGGACAGCCTACCAGAAATTAGTGCTTGTCATCTCTGTGCATCTTATCTCGCTTGAGCGGGACGCGGAGACCAAGTATGAAATCTGGATCCCATCTCACTAAAAGAGTGTTACTCTTTCGGACTGTTTACTGGATTTTTCAATCAGACAAAATAGTGAGAAAAGAATCTTTCTTAAGTCCTGGATTGATTCTGAACATTGATACTAACCTTGCTGTTCTTGCATTGTTGTAGATAACTGCAGCAACGAACACCATGAGCTTCAATGTGCGATCCCTACTGGAAAGGGAGAAGTTTGCTGGGCCGAACTTCTCTGACTGGTTCGGACACCTTAAGATCGTTCTTAAGGCAGAGAGGAAACTGTATGTCCTCGAGACGGCGATACCGCCGCAGCCCGCTCCGAACGCCGCAAGGGCGGTTCGGGATGCCTATGAAAAGCACGTCAATGATAGCATTGATGTCGCTTGCCTGATGCTTGCGTCTATGACGCCACCGCTGCAGCGTCAGCATGAGGATATGTCGGCTATAGAGATTATAGCGAACCTCAAGATGCTGTATGCTGCACAGGCGAGGACAGAACGCTATAATCTGACAAAGCTCTTCTTTCAGAGCAAACTGGCTGAGGGGAGCCCAGTGGGAGCTCACGTGCTCAAAATGATTGGGCACAAGGAGGCTCTGGAGAAACTGGGGCATACCGTCAACCAGGAGCTTGCTGCTGATATTATTCTGCAGTCTCTCCCGCCCTCTTTCGATGCGTTCATCATTAATTTTAATATGAACAAAATCGATTGCACGCCGGCAGAGCTGCTGAATATGCTCTTGACAACTGAGGAAACTCTGAAGGGTAAGCCTTCAACCTCTGTCTTGATGGTTCCTTCTAGGAACAAGAAGAAGGGGAAGAAGGGCAAGGCCCCTGTCAAGAATTACAGCAAGGCTCTGAAACAGAAGGTGAAGCGGTCGAAGGATAACAGGTGTTTCCACTGTGGCCAGCTGGGTCACTGGAAAAAGGACTGTAAAGCGCTCCAAGGAGATAAGAGGGGAAGCATCGCTTCTGGCTCAGATATATATGTGACTGAGGTCATGTTATCTTCTTCTTCTATTTCATGGGTGTTGGACACTGCATGTGGAGTTCACATTTGTTCAAATGTACAGGAACTCAAGAGAAGAAGGCAGGTGGGACAGCATGAGGTAGACCTACGAGTTGGAAACGGGGCACGGGTTGCTGCTGTTGCTGTAGGAGACTATTTCATTTCTTTACCATCTGGCATTGTATTGGAATTAAACAATTGTTATTTTGTACCAAGTATCACGAAGAATATTATCTCTATTCCTGCTCTTGTCAGGAAAGGATTTGCCTTTGAATGCAATATTTCAAAGTGTGTTTTATCTCTAGATAATATTGTGTATGCAACTGGTTCAATCAACAATGGGTTATTCATGTTGGACATGGAATATTCTATACAAAACATTGATAATAAGAAAGCCAAGTATGCTGATGACAGCACCTTGCTATGGCACAGTCGTTTAGGCCATATAAACGAGAAGCGCATTAAGCGGTTGCATGATCATGGACTGCTGGGATCATTCTCCTATAAGGAGATTGATACATGCAAAGCTTGTTTAATGGGTAAAATGACGAAGTCACCTTTTTCTAAGAAAGGTCAAAGGGCTTCAGGTTTACTTGACCTTATACACAGTGATGTGTGTGGGCCATTTAGTAAACATGCCAGAGGTGGCTATCAGTACTTCATTACCTTTACTGATGATTTCAGTAGGTATGGGTATGTCTATCTGATGAGACATAAAAGTGAATCTTTTGACAAGTTCAAAGAGTTCAAGAATGAAGTACAAAATCAGCTAGGCCGAAATATCAAGACACTTCGCTCAGATCGAGGTGGAGAATACCTAAGTCATGCATTTACTGACTATCTGAAGGAGTGTGGGATTATCTCACAGCTCACTCCGCCAGGAACACCGCAATGGAATGGTGTGTCCGAGAGGAGAAATAGAACGTTACTTGATATGGTTCGTTCTATGATGAGTCAGGCCACTCTTCCATACTCCTTTTGGGGTTTTGCACTGGAAACAGCTGCAAAGGTACTAAACCGAGTGCCATCTAAGGCAGTTTCAATGACGCCATATGAATTATGGTATGGGAAACAGCCAAGCTTGACATTTATCAGGATCTGGGGTTGCGAGGCTTATGTCAAAAAGCTCGCCTCTGGGAAACTAGAGAGCAGATCTGACAAATGCATCTTTGTCGGTTACCCTAAGGAAACTAAGGGTTATTATTTCTACGATCCCAAGGAGAACAAAGTTTTTGTTGCTCGGACGGCCATATTTCTTGAGAAGGAGTTTCTTCTGCAAGAGGCCAGTGGGAGAGAAATAAAGCTGGATGAAAATCCAGAGGAAGGACAAAGTAGTCAAGCACAGTTGGATGAGCCTGAGCCGGTAGATCAGGTTATTGAACAACCTGAGGCTCAGATAACACGGGAACCGCGAAGATCGGGAAGGATCCGTCGACAGCCTGAGCGCTATGACGGAGTCTACATCATTGATAATGATGAACCCCTAACTTATGCGGATGCGGTCAGTGGACCGGAGTCAGCTAGATGGCTTGATGCTATGCGAGCCGAGATGGACTCCATGTCAGATAACCAAGTCTGGGATTTGGTTGATCCGCCTCCGGGAGTAATCCCTATAGGCTGTAAATGGATCTTCAAGGAGAAGATTGACATGGATGGTAACGTGGTTACCTATAAAGGCAGGCTAGTTGCGAAAGGTTTCAAACAAATCTACGGGATAGATTATGATGAAACTTTCTCACCTGTAGCTATGTTCAAGTCTATTCGGATTCTTTTCGCGATAGCTGCATATTATGATTATGAGATCTGGCAGATGGATGTGAAGACAGCTTTCCTTAATGGAAATCTGGATGAGGATGTGTATATGACACAACCTGAGGGTTTCACTAATCCAGCAGATCGTCATAAAATATGCAAGTTAAAGAAATCCATTTATGGATTGAAACAAGCATCTAGAAGCTGGAATATTCGTTTTGATGAATCAATCTCTGAGTTTGGTTTCATCAAGAACGAGGATGACCCGTGTGTTTATAAGAGGTTTAGTGGGAGCGTAATTACATTCCTAATCCTCTACGTCGATGATATCTTGATCATTGGAAATGATATTCCTGAACTGCATGCTGTTAAAGCATGGTTAGGAAAATGTTTCCAGATGAAAGATCTAGGAGAAGCAGCCTATGTGTTAGGTGTGAAGATCTACCGGGATAGATCTAAGAGGCTTCTCGGGCTGTGCCAGAGTACTTACATCGATAAGGTCCTGGAGAGATTCCATTTAGAGAATTCTAAACGTGGATATCTTCCAGTCAGACATGGTCTGAATCTTTCGAAGAGTCAGTGTCCACAAACACAGACTGAGAAAGATGAAATGGACAATACGCCTTATGCTTCGGCTATTGGGTCCATCATGTATGCGATGTTATGTACTCGCCCAGACGTCGCTTACGGGTTAAGCGTGACCAGTCGATTCCAAAGTAATCCAGGTTTGGCGCACTGGATTGCAGTCAAGAACATTATAAAATATCTGCGGAGGACCAAAGATATGTTCTTGATATATGGTGGTCAGGAAGAACTCAGTATAGAGGGATATACTGACGCTTCGTTCCAGTCGGACCAGGATGATTTCCGATCGCAATCAGGCTATGTTTTTAGCTTGAATGGTGGAGCAGTGGTGTGGAAGAGTTTCAAACAGTCAACTGTTGCTGATTCCACAACAGAAGCCGAGTATGTTGCAGCCTCGGAAGCATCCAAGGAGGTAGTGTGGATTCGTAAGTTCGTGAGAGAACTTGGTGTCGTTCCTTCGAGTGCTGATCCTTTGGTTATCTTCTGTGATAACACTGGAGCAATCGCACAAGCAAAGGAACCACGGTCGCACCAGAAGTCCAAGCACATACAGAGACGGTTTCACTTGATTCGGGAGATCATTGATCGAGGCGAGATCAAAATATGCAAGGTTCATACAGATGACAATCTGGCAGACCCGCTTACCATGCCTCTGGCGCAGCAGAAGCATGAGCAGCACTGTAATAATATGGGTTTGAGATTTCTCAACCATTAGATTAAGTGCAAGTGGGAGATTGTTGGGGTATGCCCTTAAGGCTAATGTTTGAGGCCTTTGGATTGTAATAAGTATCATGTAATAAACTCTTGTGTTTATAAAGGCATGGTTATTATTCAGGTTGTTACCTTGTCTGCTGTAATAAGTGTACTTCTGAATAATGTCTCAAGGCTGTTCAGCTAGGCTGACAGGCTATATGTCCTTAGTCGAGATATCTTGGTGAACATGAGACAGCCTTGATATGATTGAGACTAATATGTGTGCTAATCTTATAGGATGCTTCGAGCATGGAATAAGATGTAGACTCATGGGTACATTGGATGTACTGGACAGACCCTACTGGGATATTCCATTGCTTGTCACAATGTGAATGATCCTTGTAAGCAGCAAGTGGCACATGTCCTTTGACTTGAGATCACTTGTGTTTCTAAATGATGATTGTCATTGTTTTGAGGTAGTTCAATATCATTTGAAACATAATGATTATAGACTATCTTGGATGGTGAGCTTGAGTCAGGTTAGGGCACTTGTGATAGATAAAGGATTGCCGTCTCCTTGTTTAAGGAGTGTGATGTTCTAAAGGGCCCCCCCTGTATGAGAAGATTGAGATAGTGTATGGCCATACCCAGATGACTGTGTTCATCTGATCTAATCATGCTCATCGTATTGGAGTTACAGGCTTGACATGCTTGTCCAATAAGAACATCCAGTGGCAAAGGAAACATGCATGCCTCGTGAGTTTGATTCACACTTGTGCCATGGTTTGGGTGTAGTCTTGGAAGACTCTTTCCTTT
This sequence comes from Costus lasius, assembly GCA_027563935.2. Taxonomy (NCBI): domain Eukaryota; kingdom Viridiplantae; phylum Streptophyta; class Magnoliopsida; order Zingiberales; family Costaceae; genus Costus; species Costus lasius. Next base: position 35,000,573 of record CM050450.1, on the reverse strand, counting down.
ATATCGGGAGACAGTGATGTGTTGCTAGATACCCCTCACTGATCGTGATAACGAAAGTTATCGTTACCGACATTTAAAGGAAACCCTTAGGGTCGCACAATTTGGTGATATGGCTTGCTTAAGTCAGATCGTGTGGACTGAATTGTTTCGGTTCAGTTTAAAGGGATTTAATCTCTGATTGTAAGTGAGATCTGGTCTGATCATGTTTGATTGATTAGGGCTTTAGATCGGTAAGCTTCGATCGAGAGAGATGATGCTAGATCGATGCGATCAGAAGCGTCAGATGATGAATGGTCAGATCTTGGACTTTGGGGTCTAATTTGATCTAGACTTAATGCTTGGGCTGATTTGGTTTCGCTATTGAACCAAGAGTATTGAACCGGCTCATGGGTTGAGCGCATGGTTCAAGAGGGAGAAGGAGTTGCGTTTGGTTCATGGAGACATGAACGCATGAACGCATACTCTTAATGGTTGCCATTTTTGGAAAGTTCCAAAATGAAAACGCATATGCGTTCATGGCTTGAAGTCTCCCTAATGTTTTTCGATTACACCTCTCTCTTGTTGCTTGGTGAAAACGATTTTTGCTCTCGAGCAAGTGAGGGTGTTGACGAGAAGAGGAGGAACCGGCCAAGCAAAAGGAAGTCTTCATCTCTTCCCTACACTCGATCATTGACATCTTGGCACTTTTGCTAGCACAAGAGGTGCGCAAGTTGGGAGTCTTCATCGCCTTTGTGTGTGAACTTTTGGAGGAGATCAAAGTTGCTCTCTTCTTCCAAGCCGACCTCCAATCTATGGCTATGGTATAGATCTAAACTCATAGCTTCAAGTTGATCATATGGTTGTCATATACGATCTTTTAGAAACCCTCTTTCCGTCATGCATGCTAGATGCGCATGTTTAGGGTTTCACCCCCTTAATAAGGGTTTCTTTCAGGGGTATGCCCTTAAGGCTAATGTTTGAGGCCTTGGGATTATTTCAGTATCATGTATAAACTCTATGTTTATAAAGGCAATGGTTGTTATTCAGGTTGTTACATAATCTACTGCAATGCGTATACTTATGAATAATGTCTCGATGCTGTTCAGCTAAGCTGATATGCAGTATTGTCCTTAGTCGAGATATCTTGGTGAACATGAGACAGCCTTGATATGATTGAGACTAATATGTGTTCTAATCTTATAGGATGCTTCGAGCATGGAATAAGATGTAGACTCATGGGTACATTGGATGTACTGGACAGACCCTACTAGGATATTCAATTGCTTGTCACAATGTGAATAATCCTTGTATGAAAACAAGTGGCATATTTCCTCTGACTTGAGATCACTTGTGTTTCTAAATGATGATTGGCATTGTTTTGAGATAGTTCAATATCATTTGAAATATAATGGTTATAGACTATCTTGGATAATGAGCATGAGTCATGTTAGGGCACTAGTGATAGATATAGGATTGCCGTCTCCTTGTTGTAGGAGTGTGATGTTCTGAAGGGGCCCTCTGGATGAGATGGTTGAGAAAGTGTATGGCCATACCCAGATGACTATGTTCGTCTGATCTGATCACTCTCATCGTATTGGAGTTACAGGCTTGACACGCTTATCCAATAAGAACATCCAGTGGCAAAGGAAACATGTATGCCTAGTGAAGTGGATTCACACTTGTGCTGTGTTTTGGGTGTAGTCTTGGAAGACTCTTTCCTTTATATCGGGAGACAGTGATGTGTTGCTAGATACCCCTCACTGATCGTGATAACGTAAGTTATCGTTACCGACATTTAAAGGAAACCCTTAGGGTCGCACAATTTGATGATATGGCTAACTTAAGTCAGATCGTGTGGACTGAATTGTTTTGGTTCAGTTTAAAGGGATTTAAACTCTGATTGTAAGTGAGATCAGGTCTGATCATGTTTGATTGATCAGGGTTTGAGATCGGTAAGCTTCGATCGAGGGTGTTGATGCTAGATCGGTGAGATCATGAACATCAAGAGATGAACGATTAGATATTGAACCATTTGGTTCAATGAGATCTAGACCATGGCTTGGGCTGATTTGATTTGGTTTTTGAACCAAATGCAATTGGATCGAATTGGTTTGAACCGGTTCACATGAGTGAACGCATGGTTCAAAGCTTGTAGGCGTTTTGGTCGGTTTTGATGTCATGGGCGCATGGCCACATGTGTTTCTATTTTTGGAAAGGCATAAACGCCACTTCCCTAAATGCCTAAACGCTCGCTTCTTCCTCTTGACGCCCTCTCTCTCTCGTGTAGAGAAGGTCTTCACGCCTTGAAGAGGATTCAGCCAAGCTAGCGCTCTCATCCTATTCCCTTCCATTCGACAAGGACACTTTGAAGAGCTTTGCTAGCACAAAGGATTCAAAGGAGCAAGTCACCTTCACCTTGTGTGCGTCACTTTTGGAGAAGAAGCACACGCATCTTTCTCTTCCAAGTCGCCATCTAAGCAATGGCAATGGTATGAATCCTTTTCATCTATATAAGGTATTGAAAGTTGATCATATGATATATAAATCGATCTATGAAACCCTAACTTCCCTTGCGAAGATTTTATATGCGCCCCCTTTGGGTTTCGACCCCCTTTCTAAAGGGACTTTCAATTGGTATCAGAGCATGGGTTTTATGTATGTTCATATGATTGCTTTGTGATCCATGTTAGCGCTTAAGTATAGTTCTATTTGTATGTTTTCATTAAGTTTGTGCATGTTAACTTAGATGAAGCTTTCTTACAATGTTGCGCATGTTGAAAGTTGTTTTTACCTAAAACCTTAACATCTTGCGCGCATCCATCTAGATCTATAAGCCACTACTGTAAAACCTTAGACGGGTTATTAGGGTTGAAGTCATCCTCTAGTTAAGATCCAAATAGTCTGATCAGACCATCTGACAGCCTAGATGGGTCGACCAGATGGCACCTGTGCGCAAGCACGAGGTGGCTATAGGTTGACTACAGACAGGCGTGTAGCGATGTCTGGTTGAGACAACAAGTGAACGCTCTTGAGTTAGGCCCGGGGTCACACCCGCTTGCCAGAACTCATGAAGGTTGTTCAGCCCTTAGCGCATGCATGGTTGACCATTAGGTCAACTCAAGTCAGTTAGGACTTGGTGCATGCAAAGGCAGTGGATCGGACTAGACATGATGAGTGGATCCCTATTAATGTACCGTTGTAAGGTAGTAGGGCACATAAGGAAAATAAAATTAATCCCAATGGGTTTTTTGAAACTTTTATTTCCTTATTACTGGATCACATGTTGATAGTATACCATGATGTGTGTTTATTTAATCTTATGTGGGCTGCCCAAATTTAATGTGTGCTGTGCTGGGGCCTGCGTGCCTGGATTAATTGTAAATTATTTTTATTGTGATCTGCGCATCACATTTTAATTAATTTATACAATGTAATTGACCTGCGTGTCAATCTTGTCTAGATAGATTAAATTGTATCAGACAAGAGCACAGAGCACACATGGCAGAGGCGCATGCAGCTTGAGGCTTGACCAGGTGGAAGGTCTAAAGTTCGACTCTAGGACAGGCGCATTTACCTGGTGGGCGTACCTGAGCTGCAGTGGGCGCTTGGGCCCAGGTTGGGCCAGATGGAGTTGTAAAAAGACCCATGAAGAGCTCTTGTGAAGACTTAAGTTAAATTAAGGTCTTACTTAGGCTTAATGGGCTTTTACCACATAAGATCATCATGCTTTCTTTTATTGTTTTAAAATAATAATTAGAACTGCATGATTTAATCTTCAGCTATCACCATAGGGTTTGACTGATAGTAAGAAGATAAAAGGACCGTTAAAATCCAACGTTAAAATATCAAGCACGTAAGCCTTCTGACGCGAAACCTCACTGTTCTGACTATCGTTGGGGCCGTGTTGTACCCACTCAGTGGGCACGCCCATCTATCTTCAGACGGTGTGTGATTACACCTGCGTGTTACAGAGAAGGGATTTATCGCTTCTCGTTGCTCAGCATAGCACGTGGTGGTCCAGGGAGTAGGTTGGGTCAGCTTGACCATGTAGGCTGCATATGGTAGCTATATGGAGGCAGCCATCTGTGGGATCAGAGACTGTGTTGTACCAACTCAGTTGGCACAGTCTGCTGGATTGCCCAGATGAAGGGGAATCGCACGGGTTGGCGATTGGCAGGGATTGCCTACCAGAGACTAGTGCTTGTACTCGCTGTGCATCTTATCTCGCCTGAGCGGGACGCGGAGACCAAGTATGAAATCTGGATCCCATCTCACTAAAAGACTTTTACTCTTTCGGACTATTTAATGGATTTTTCAGTCAGATAAAATAGTGAGAAAAGAATCATTCTTAAGTCCTGGATGATTCTAAACATTGATACTGACCTTGCTGTTCTTGCATTGTTGTAGATTACTGCAGCAACGAACACCACGAATTTCAATGTGCGATCCCTACTGGAAAGGGAGAAGTTTGCGGGGCCAAACTTCTCAGACTGGTACGGACACCTTAAGATTGTTCTTAAGGCTGAGAGGAAACTGTATGTCCTCGAGACGGCTATACCGCCTCAACCCGCTCCGAACGCCGCAAGGGCGGTTCGGGATGCTTATGAGAAGCATGTCAATGATAGCATTGATGTCGCTTGCCTGATGCTTGCGTCTATGACGCCAGAGCTTCAGTGTCAGCATGAGGACTTATCTGCTATAGAAATTATAGCAAACCTCAAGATGCTGTATGCTACACAGGCTAGGACTAAACGCTACAATTTGACTAAGCTTTTCTTTCAGAGCAAACTGGCTGAAGGGAGTCCAGTGGGAGCTCACGTACTCAAGATGATTGGGTACAAGGAGGCTCTAGAGAAACTGGGACATACCATCAATCAGGAGCTTGCTGTAGACATTATCCTGCAGTCTCTTCCGGCATCTTTCGATCCGTTCATCATTAATTTTAATATGAACAAGATCGACTGTACCCCGGCAGAGTTGCTGAATATGCTCTTGACTACAGAGTTGACTCTAAAGGGAAAGCCTTCATCCTCTGTCTTGCTAATTCCTTCAAGGAACAAGAAGAAGGGGAAGAAGGGCAAAGCCCCTGTTAAGAGCTACAGCAAGGCTCTGAAACAAAAGGTTAAGCGGTCGAAGGAATACAGATGTTTCCATTGTGGCCAGCTCGGTCACTGGAAAAAGGACTGTAAAGCGCTCCAAGGAGACAAGAAGGGAAGCAATCCTTTCGCTTCTGGCTTAGGTATTTTTGTGACTGAAGTCATGATATCTTCTTCTTCTATTTCATGGGTGTTGGACACTGCATGTGGAGTTCACATTTGTTCTAATGTACAGGAACTCAAGAGAAGAAGACAGGTGGGACAGCATGAGGTGGACCTACGAGTTGGAAACGGGGCACGGGTTGCTGCTGTTGCTGTAGGAGTTTATTACATCTCATTACCATCTGGACTTGTATTGGAACTGGACAATTGTTATTTTGTACCAAGCATAACGAAAAATATTATCTCTATTCCTGCTCTTGTCAGGAAAGGGTTTTCCTTTGAATGCAAGATTTCAAAGTGTTATCTTTCTTTTGATAATATTGTTTATGCTACTGGATCGATTAACAATGGGTTATTCATGTTGGACATGGAATGTTCTATACAACAAATTGATAACAAGAAAGCCAAGTATGCTGATAACAGCACCTTGCTATGGCATAGTCGTTTAGGCCATATCAACAAGAAGCGCATTAAGCGGTTGCATGATCATGGACTGCTGGGATCATTCTCCTATGAGGAGCTTGATACATGCAAAGCTTGTTTAATGGGTAAAATGACGAAAGCTCCTTTTTATAATAAAGGTCAAAGGGCTTCAGGTTTACTAGACCTCATTCAGAGTGATGTGTGTGGGCCATTTAGTAAACATGCCAGAGGTGGCTATTTATACTTCATTACCTTTACTGATGATTTCAGTAGGTATGGTTATGTCTATTTAATGAGACATAAGAGTAAATCTTTTGACAAGTTCAAAGAGTTCAAAAATGAAGTACAAAATCAGCTAGGCCAAAATATCAAGGCACTTCGTTCAGATCGAGGTGGTGAATACTTGAGTCGAGAGTTAACTGACTATCTGAAGGAGTGTGGGATTATCTCACAGCTCACTCCGCCAGGAACACCGCAATGGAATGGTGTGTCCGAGAGGAGAAATAGAACCTTACTTGATATGGTTCGTTCGATGATGAGTCAGGCTACTCTACCTTACTCCTTTTGGGGATTTGCACTGGAGACAGCTGCAAAGGTACTAAACCGAGTGCCATCCAAGGCCGTTTCAAAGACGCCATATGAGTTATGGTATGGGAAACAGCCGAGCTTGACATTTATTAAAATCTGGGGTTGCGAGGCTTATGTCAAAAAGCTCGCTTCTGGGAAACTGGAGAGCAGATCTGAGAAATGTATCTTTGTCGGTTACCCTAAGGAAACTAAGGGTTATTATTTCTACGATCCCAAAGAGAACAAAGTTTTTGTTGCTCGGACGGCTATTTTTCTTAAGAAGGAATTTCCTCTGCAAGAAGCCAGTGGGAGAGAAATAAAGCTGGATGAGAATCCAGAAGAAGGACAAAGTAGTCAAGCACAGTTGGATGAGCCTGAGCCAGTAGATCAGGTTACTGAACCACCTGAGGCTCAGATATCACGGGAACCGCGTAGATCGGGAAGGATCCGTCGACAGCCTGAGCGCTATGACGGAGTCTACATCATTGATGATGAACCCCTCGCTTATGCGGATGCGGTCAGTGGACCGGAGTCAGCGAGATGGCTTGAAGCTATGCGAGCCGAGATGGACTCCATGTCAGATAACCAAGTCTGGGATTTGGTTGATCCGCCTCCGGGAGTAATCCCTATTGGCTGTAAATGGATCTTCAAAAGGAAGATTGACATGGATGGTAACGTGGTTACCTATAAAGGCAGGCTAGTTGCGAAAGGTTTCAAACAAATCTACGGGATAGATTATGATGAAACTTTCTCGCCTGTAGCTATGTTCAAGTCTATTCGGATTATTCTTGCGATAGCAGCATATTATGATTATAAGATCTGGCAAATGGATGTGAAGACCGCTTTCCTTAATGGAAAACTGGACGAGGATGTGTATATGACACAACCTGAAGGTTTCATTAATCCATTAGATCGTCATAAAATATGCAAATTAAAGAAGTCCATTTATGGACTTAAGCAAGCATCAAGAAGCTGGAATATTCGTTTTGATGAATCAATCTGTGAATTTGGTTTCATCAAGAATGAAGATGACCCGTGTGTATATAAGAGGTTTAGTGGGAGCATAATTACTTTCCTAGTCCTCTACGTCGATGATATCTTAATCATTGGAAACGATATTCCTGAACTGCATGCCGTCAAGGCATGGTTAAGAAAATGTTTCCAGATGAAAGATTTGGGAGAAGCAGCCTATTTATTAGGTGTGAAGATCTACAGAGATAGATCTAAGAGGCTTCTCGGGCTGTGCCAGAGTACTTACATTGATAAAGTCCTGGAGAGATTTCATTTAGAAAATTCTAAAAGAGGATATCTTCCAGTCAGACATGGTCTGAATCTTTCAAAGAGTCAATGTCCACAAACACAGACTGAGAAAGATGAAATGGATAATACGCCTTATGCTTCGGCTATTGGGTCCATTATGTATGCGATGTTATGTACTCGCACAGACATCGCTTACGGGTTAAGCGTGACCAGTCGATTCCAAAGTAATCCAGGTCAGGCACACTGGATTGCAGTCAAAAACATTTTAAAATATCTTCGGAGGACCAAAGATATGTTTTTGATTTATGGAGGTCAGGAAGAACTCAGTATTGAAGGATATACTGACGCTTCATTCCAATCTGACCAGGATGATTTCCGATCGCAATCAGGCTATGTTTTTAGCTCGAATGGAGGAGCAGTGGTGTGGAAAAGTTTCAAACAATCAATCGTTGCTGATTCCACAACAGAAGCCGAGTATGTTGCAGCCTCGGAAGCATCCAAGGAGGCAGTGTGGATTCGCAAGTTCGTTCAGGAACTTGGTGTTGTTTCTTCGAGTGCAGATCCATTGGTTATCTTCTGTGATAACACTGGAGCAATAGCACAAGCAAAGGAACCACGGTCACACCAGAAGTCCAAGCACATACAGAGAAGGTTTCACTTGATCCGGGAGATCATTCATCGTGGCGAGATCAAAGTCTGCAAGGTTCATACAGACGACAATCTGGCTGACCCGCTTACAAAGCCTCTTGCACAGCAGAAGCATGAGAAGCACTGTAATAATATGGGTTTGAGATTTCTCAACCATTAGATTAAGTGCAAGTGGGAGATTGTTGGGGTATGCCCTTAAGGCTAATGTTTGAGGCCTTGGGATTATTTCAGTATCATGTATAAACTCTATGTTTATAAAGGCAATGGTTGTTATTCAGGTTGTTACATAATCTGCTGCAATGCGTATACTTCTGAATAATGTCTCGATGCTGTTCAGCTAAGCTGATATGCAGTATTGTCCTTAGTCGAGATATCTTGGTGAACATGAGACAGCCTTGATATGATTGAGACTAATATGTGTTCTAATCTTATAGGATGCTTCGAGCATGGAATAAGATGTAGACTCATGGGTACATTGGATGTACTGGACAGACCCTACTAGGATATTCAATTGTTTGTCACAATGTGAATAATCCTTGTATGAAAACAAGTGGCATATTTCCTCTGACTTGAGATCACTTGTGTTTCTAAATGATGATTGGCATTGTTTTGAGATAGTTCAATATCATTTGAAATATAATGGTTATAGACTATCTTGGATAATGAGCATGAGTCATGTTAGGGCACTAGTGATAGATATAGGATTGCCGTCTCCTTGTTGTAGGAGTGTGATGTTCTGAAGGGGCCCTCTGGATGAGATGGTTGAGAAAGTGTATGGCCATACCCAGATGACTATGTTCGTCTGATCTGATCACTCTCATCATATTGGAGTTACAGGCTTGACACGCTTGTCCAATAAGAACATCCAGTGGCAAAGGAAACATATATGCCTAGTGAAGTGGATTCACACTTGTGTTGTGTTTTGGGTGTAGTCTTGGAAGACTCTTTCCTTTATATCGGGAGACAGTGATGTGTTGCTAGATACCCCTCACTGATCGTGATAACGTAAGTTATCGTTACCGACATTCAAAGGAAACCCTTAGGGTCGCACAATTTGATGATATGGCTTACTTAAGTCAGATCGTGTGGACTGAATTGTTTTGGTTCAGTTTAAAGGGATTTAAACTCTGATTGTAAGTGAGATCAGGTCTGATCATGTTTGATTGATCAGGGTTTGAGATCGGTAAGCTTCGATCGAGGGTGTTGATGCTAGATCGGTGAGATCATGAACATCAAGAGATGAACTGTTAGATATTGAACCATTTGGTTCAATGAGATCTAGACCATGGCTTGGGCTGATTTGATTTGGTTTTTGAACCAAATGCAATTGGATCGAATTGGTTTGAACCGGTTCACATGAGTGAACGCATGGTTCAAAGCTTGTAGGCGTTTTGGTCGGTTTTGATGTCATGGGCGCATGGCCACATGTCTTTCTATTTTTGGAAAGGCATAAACGCCACTTCCCTAAACGCCTAAACGCTCGCTTCTTCCTCTTGACGCCCTCTCTCTCTCGTGTAGAGAAGGTCTTCACGCCTTGAAGAGGATTCGGCCAAGCTAGAGCTCTCATCCTATTCCCTTCCATCCGACAAGGACACTTTGAAGAGCTTTGCTAGCACAAAGGATTCAAAGGAGCAAGTCACCTTCACCTTGTGTGCGTCACTTTTGGAGAAGAAGCACACGCATCTTTCTCTTCCAAGTCGCCATCTAAGCAATGGCAATGGTATGAATCCTTTTCATCTATATAAGGTATTGAAAGTTGATCATATGATATATAAATCGATCTATGAAACCCTAACTTCCCTTGCGAAGATTTTGAAGAGTCCCCTTCAAGGGGGAGCAAAACCCTAAAGTGATTAGCGCATACTATATTCATCTTGCGGAAGCTAGGGTTATAGGATCAACTCGCATGTTAAATGATCAACTAGAAAAAGGGGCTAGTAAAGATTAATGAAAAACATTCATACCATCGCAATAGCCTAGATGTTGCCTTGGAAGCAAAGAGTCGATTGCCTCTTCTCCAAAGGGAATCGCACACAAGAGGATGATGGCAAACTCTTTGTCGCTCCTTGTGCTAGCAAGGGTCCAAAGTGTCTTTGATCGAATTGTGAGGGATGAAGACCTTGATCTCTCTTGGCCGAATCCTCCTCTAAACTCCAAGCGTCGCCACACACCACAAGAGACTAGAGAGGAAGAGATGGATAGGCGAGAATAGAATAACCTATTCGAACGTGAGAGTGGTCTCCAAGTGGAGATCATGGTTACTAAAAATAGTCACCACTCTCGCTTCAATGTTCACGTCAAGTGAACAATTCGCCAAGCCTTGAACCATGCGCTCATTTCATGAGCCGGTTCACATTGGTTCGGTTTAAGAACCAATCAAGCCAATGATCTAGTCTAGATCTTAAATAAACCCTAAGGTTCCCGATCTAACCGTCGATCTCTTGGTGCTTCTGATCTGTCCGATCTAGCAACCATTCTCTCGATCGAAGCTTACCGATCTCAAGCCCTAATCAATCAAACATGATCAGACTAGATCTCACTCACAATCAGAGATTAAATCCCATTAAACTGAACCCAAACAATTCAGTCCACACGATCTGACTTAAGTAAGCCATATCATCAAATTGTGCGACCCTAAGGGTTTCCTTTAAATGTCGGTAACGATAACTGACGTCATCACGATCAGTGAGGGGTATCTAGCAACACATCACTGTCTCCCGATATAAAGGAAAGAGTCTTCCAAGACTACACCCAAACCATAGCACAAGTGTGAATCAAATCACAAAGCATACATATTTCCTTTGCCACTGGATGTTCTTATTGGACAAGCGTGTCAAGCTTGTAGCTCCAATATGATGAGCATGATTAGATCAGATGAACATAGTCACCTGGGTATGGCCATACACTTTCTCAATCATCTCATCCGGGGGGGCCCTTTTAGAACATCACACTCCTTAAACAAGGAGACGGCAATCCTATGTCTATCACTAGTGCCCTAACCTGATTCAAGTTCACCATCCAAGATAATCTATAATCATTATGTTTCAAATGATATTGAACTATCTCAAAACAATGACAATCATCATTTAGAAAACACAAGTGATCTCAAGTCAGAGGAAATGTGCCACTTGTCATATTCAAGGAATATTCACATTGTGACAAACAATTGAACATCCTAGTAGGGTCTGTCCAGTACATCCAATGTACCCATGAGTCTACATCTTATTCCATGCTCGAAGCATCCTATAAGATTAGAACACATATTAGTCTTAACCATATCAAGGCTGTCTCATGTTCACCAAGATATATCGACTAAGGACATATAGCATGTCAGCCCAGCTGAACAGCTTTGAGACATTATTCAGAAGAACATATATTGCAGCAGACAATGTAAACAACTGAATAATAACCATGCCTTTATAAACATAACAGTTTATTACATGATACAGATACATTCCCACAGGCCTCAAACATTAGCCTTAAGGGCATACCCCAACAATCTCCCACTTGCACTTAATCTAATGGTTGAGAAATCTCAAACCCATATTATTACAGTGCTTCTCATGCTTCTCATGCTTCTGCTGCGCTAGAGGCTTGGTAAGCGGGTCTGCCAGATTGTCATCTGTATGAACCTTGCAGATTTTGATCTCGCCACGATCTATGATCTCCCTGATCAAATGAAACCGTCTCTGTATGTGCTTGGACTTCTGGTGCGACCGTGGTTCCTTTGCTTGTGCGATTGCTCCAGTGTTATCACAAAAGATAACCAAAGGATCTGCACTCGAAGGAACGACACCAAGTTCTCTCACGAACTTACGAATCCACACTGCCTCCTTGGATGCTTCCGAGGCTGCAACATACTCGGCTTCTGTTGTGGAATCAGCAACAGTTGACTGTTTGAAACTCTTCCACACCACTGCACCTCCATTCAAGCTAAAAACATAGCCTGATTGCGATCGGAAATCATCCTGGTCTGACTGGAACGAAGCGTCAGTATATCCCTCTATACTGAGTTCTTCCTGACCACCATATATCAAGAACATATCTTTGGTTCTCCGCAGATATTTTAAAATGTTCTTGACTGCAATCCAGTGCGCCACACCTGGATTACTTTGGAAACGACTGGTCACGCTTAACCCGTAAGCGACGTCTGGGCGAGTACACAACATCGCATACATAATGGATCCAATAGCCGAAGCATAAGGCGTATTGTCCATTTCATCTTTCTCAGTCTGTGTTTGTGGACACTGACTCTTCGAAAGACTCAGACCATGTCTGACTGGAAGATATCCTCGTTTAGAATTCTCTAAATGAAATCTTTCCAGGACTTTATCGATGTAAGTACTCTGGCACAGCCCGAGAAGCCTCTTAGATCTATCCCTGTAGATCTTCACACCTAACACATAGGCTGCTTCTCCTAGATCTTTCATTTGGAAACATTTCCTCAGCCATGCCTTCACAGCATGCATTTCAGGAATGTCATTTCCAATGATCAAGATATCATCGACGTAGAGGACTAGGAAAGTTATCACGCTCCCACTAAACCTCTTATATACACACGGGTCATCCTCGTTCTTGATGAAACCAAATTCACTGATTGATTCATCAAAACGAATATTCCAGCTTCTTGATGCTTGCTTGAGTCCATAAATGGACTTCTTTAACTTGCATATCTTATGACGATCTGCTGGATTAGTGAAACCCTCAGGTTGTGTCATGTACACATCCTCATCCAGATTTCCATTAAGGAAAGCTGTTTTCACATCCATCTGCCAGATCTCATAATCATAATATGCAGCTATCGCGAAAAGAATCCGAATAGACTTAAACATAGCTACAGGTGAGAAAGTTTCATCATAATCTATCCCGTAGATTTGTTTGAAACCTTTCGCAACTAGCCTGCCTTTATAGGTAACCACGTTACCATCCATGTCAATCTTCTTCTTGAAGATCCACTTACAGCCTATAGGGATAACTCCCGGAGGCGGATCAACCAAATCCCAGACTTGGTTATCTGACATGGAGTCCATCTCGGCGCGCATAGCTTCAAGCCATCTCGCTGACTCCGGTCCATTGACCGCATCCGCATAAGTGAGGGGTTCATCATTATCAATGATGTAGACTCCGTCATAACGCTCAGGTTGTCGACGGATCCTTCCCGATCTTCGCGGTTCCCGTGATATCTGAGCCTCAGGTTGTTCAATAACCTGATCTACCGGCTCAGGCTCATCCAATTCTGCTTGAGCACTTTGTCCTACCTCTGGATTCTCATCCAGCTTTATTTCTCTCCCACTGGCCTCTTGTAGAAGAAACTCCTTCTCAAGAAATATGGCCGTCCGAGCAACAAAAACCTTGTTCTCTTTGGGGTCGTAGAAATAATAACCCTTAGTTTCCTTAGGGTAACCGACAAAGATACATTTGTCAGATCTGCTCTCTAGTTTCCCAGAGGCGAGCTTTTTAACATAAGCCTCGCAGCCCCAGATCCTGATAAATGTCAAGCTTGGCTGTTTCCCATACCATAACTCATATGGCGTCTTTGAAACTGCCTTGGATGGCACTCGGTTTAGTACCTTTGCAGTTGTTTCCAGCGCAAAACCCCAAAAGGAGTATGGAAGAGTAGCCTGACTCATCATAGAACGAACCATATCAAGTAACGTTCTATTTCTCCTTTCGGACACACCATTCCATTGCGGTGTTCCTGGCGGAGTGAGCTGTGAGATAATCCCACACTCCTTCAGATAGTCAGTAAACGCGTGACTTAGGTATTCACCACCTCGATCTGAGCGAAGTGCCTTGATATTTCGGCCTAGCTGATTCTGTACTTCATTTTTGAACTCTTTGAACTTGTCAAAAGATTCACTCTTATGTCTCATCAGATAGACATACCCATACCTACTGAAATCATCAGTAAAGGTAATGAAGTACTGATAGCCACCTCTGGCATGTTTACTAAATGGCCCACACACATCACTGTGTATAAGGTCAAGTAAACCTGAAGCCCTTTGACCTTTGTGAGGAAAAGGTGACTTCGTCATTTTACCCATTAAACAAGCCTTGCATGTATCAATCTCCTTGTAGGAGAATGATCCCAGCAGTCCATAATCATGCAACCGCTTAATGCGTTTCTCGTTTATATGGCCTAAACGACTATGCCATAGCAAGGTGCTGTCATCAGCATACTTGGCTTTCTTAATATCAATTTGCTGTATCGAACATTCCATGTCCAACATGTATAACCCATTGCTAATTGAACCAGTTGCATAAACAATATTATCAAAAGAGAAAATACACTTTGAAATATTGCATTCAAAGGAAAATCCCTTCCTGACAAGAGCAGGAATGGAGATAATATTTTTAGTAATACTGGGAACAAAATAACAATTGTTTAGTTCCAATACAATTCCAGATGGTAAAGAAATGAAGTAGTCTCCTACAGCAACAGCAGCAACCCGTGCCCCGTTTCCAACGCGTAGGTCCACCTCATGCTGTCCCACCTGCCTTCTTCTCTTGAGTTCCTGTACATTTGAACAAATGTGAACTCCACATGCAGTGTCCAACACCCATGATATAGAAGAAGAAAACATGACCTCAGTCACGAATATACCTGAGCCAGAAGCGAAGCTTCCCCTCTTATCTCCTTGGAGCGCTTTACAGTCCTTTTTCCAGTGACCCAGCTGGCCACAGTGGAAACACCTGTATTCCTTGGACCGCTTCACCTTCTGCTTCAGAGCCTTGCTGTAGCTCTTGACGGGGGCTTTGCCCTTCTTCCCCTTCTTCTTGTTCCTGGAAGGAACCATTAAGACAGAGGTCGAAGGCTTTCCCTTCAGAGTCTCCTCAGTAGTGAGGAGCATATTCAGCAGCTCTGCCGGAGTACAATCGATTTTGTTCATATTAAAGTTAATAATGAACGCGTCGAATGAAGGCGGGAGAGACTGCAGAATAATATCCACAGCAAGCTCCTGGTTGATGGTATGCCCCAGTTTCTCTAGAGCCTCCTTGTGCCCAATCATCTTGAGCACGTGAGCTCCCACTGGGCTCCCTTCAGCCAGTTTGCTCTGAAAGAAGAGCTTCGTCAAATTATAGCGTTCAGTCCTCGCCTGTGCAGCATACAACATCTTGAGGTTTGCTATCATGTCTATAGCAGACATATCCTCATGCTGACGCTGCAGCGGTGGCGTCATAGACGCTAGCATCAGGCAAGCGACATCAATGCTATCATTGACGTGCTTTTCATAGGCTTCCCGAACCGCCCTTGCGGCGTTCGGAGCGGGCTGAGGCGGTATCGCCGTCTCGAGGACATACAGTTTCCTCTCTGCCTTAAGAACGATCTTAAGGTGTCCGAACCAGTCAGAGAAGTTCGGCCCAGCAAACTTCTCCCTTTCCAGTAGGGATCGCACATTGAAGTTCATGGTGTTCGTTGCTGCAGGTATCTACAACAATGCAAGAACAGCAAGGTCAGTATCAATGTAAAGAATCAATCAGGACTTAAGAAAGATTCTTTTTCTCAATATTTTATCTGGCTTGAAAAATCCAACAAAACAGCCCGAAAGAGTAGAACTCTTTTAGTGAGATGGGATCCAGATTTCGTACTTGGTCTCCGCGTCCCGCTCAGGCGAGATAAGATGCACAGAGAGTACAAGCACTAATCTCCGGTAGGCAGTCCCTGCCGATTGCCAACCCGTGCGATTCCCCTTCATCTGGGCAGTCCAGCAGACTGTGCCAACTGAGTTGGTACAACACAGTCTCTGACCCCACAGATGGCTGCCTCCATGTGCTACCATATGCGCCACATATGTAGCCTACATGGTCAAGCTGACCCGACCTACTCCCTGGACCACCATGTGCTATGCTGAGCAACGAGAAGGGATAAATCCCTACTCTGTAACACACAGGTGTAATCCCGCACCGTCTGAAGATAGATGGACGTGCCCACTGAGTGGGTACAACACGGCTCCAACGATAATCAGAACAGTGAGGTTTCGCGTCAGAAGGCTTACGAGCTTGATATTTAGCGTTGGATTTTCACGGTCTTTTTATCTTCTTCACTATCATACAATTCCTATGGTGATAGCAGAAGATAAATTAAAACATGCTGTTCTACTTATATAAGCAATAAGAAAGAATGGTTCTTATGTGGTAAAAGCCCATAGCCCTAGAAGACCTTAACCTAATTTAAGTCTTCACTTGCTCTTCATGGGTCTTTTGCTGCTCATCTGGCCCATACCAGGGCCCAAGCGCCAATTGCAGCTCTGGTGCGCCCACCAGGAAAATGCGCCAGGTCCTAGGGTCGAACCCTAGACCTCCCACCTGGTCAAGCCACTGCTGCATGCGCCTCTGCCAAGTGTGCTCTGTGCTCTTGTCTAATTAAATTACAAATTTAACTATCTAGACAAGATTGACACGCAGGTCAATAACATTTTATAAATTAAAGCAATGTGATGCGCAGATCACAATAATTAATTTACAATTTTAAATCCCAGGCACGCAGGCCCCAGCACAGCACACAATTAATATGGGCAGCCCACATAAGACTAAATAGACAAACATATGCATCCAATCAGCAATCATGTGATCCATCATAAAAATTAAAATTTTCGAAAAAACCCCATGGGATCAATTTTAATTTTTCCTTATTTGCCCTACAACCTTACAACGGTCCATTACTAGGGATCCACTCATCCAACCTAGTCAGATCCACTGCCCTTGCATGCACCAAGTCCTAACTGACTTGAGTCGACCATAAGGTCAACCATGCATGCGCCAGGGCTGAACAACCACACTGAGGTCTGGCAAGCGGGTGTGAGCCCGGGCCTAACTCATGTGCGTTCAGAGGTTGTCTCAATCAGACATCGCTACACACCTGTCTGCAGTCGACCTATAGCCACCACAGGCTTGCGCCAAGGTGCTATCTGGTCGACCCATTCAGGCTGTCAGATGATCTGATCAGACTGTCTGGATCTAACCTAGGGGTGACTTCAACCCTAATAACCCGTCTAAGGGTTTAATGTAAGGCTTTAGATCTATAGTTAGTCGCTCAAGTATTCAAGTTTTTATAAAAACTAAGATGCGCCAACATACAACATACATGCGCAAATGAAACAAAAACAAGTTTCGGCATGATATAATTTAACATGTGAATTTACGCATGTTATAGATCTAAGCATACATCGGCATTCATGGATCACAAATCAAAGCAATCATTTAAACATGCGCTCAACTGGCTCTGATACCAATTGAAGAGTCCCCTTCAAGGGGGAGCAAAACCCTAAAGTGATTAGCGCATACTATATTCATCTTGCGGAAGCTAGGGTTATAGGATCAACTCGCATGTTAAATGATCAACTCGAAAAAGGGGCTAGTAAAGATTAATGAAAAACATTCATACCATCGCAATAGCCTAGATGTTGCCTTGGAAGCAAAGAGTCGATTGCCTCTTCTCCAAAGGGAATCGCACACAAGAGGATGATGGCAAACTCTTTGTCGCTCCTTGTGCTAGCAAGGGTCCAAAGTGTCTTTGATCGAATTGTGAGGGATGAAGACCTTGATCTCTCTTGGCCGAATCCTCCTCTAAACTCCAAGCGTCGCCACACACCACAAGAGACTAGAGAGGAAGAGATGGATAGGCGAGAATAGAATAACCTATTCGAACGTGAGAGTGGTCTCCAAGTGGAGATCATGGTTACTAAAAATAGTCACCACTCTCGCTTCAATGTTCACGTCAAGTGAACAATTCGCCAAGCCTTGAACCATGCGCTCATTTCATGAGCCGGTTCACATTGGTTCGGTTTAAGAACCAATCAAGCCAATGATCTAGTCTAGATCTTAAATAAACCCTAAGGTTCCCGATCTAACCGTCGATCTCTTGGTGCTTCTGATCTGTCCGATCTAGCAACCATTCTCTCGATCGAAGCTTACCGATCTCAAGCCCTAATCAATCAAACATGATCAGACTAGATCTCACTCACAATCAGAGATTAAATCCCATTAAACTGAACCCAAACAATTCAGTCCACACGATCTGACTTAAGTAAGCCATATCATCAAATTGTGCGACCCTAAGGGTTTCCTTTAAATGTCGGTAACGATAACTGACGTCATCACGATCAGTGAGGGGTATCTAGCAACACATCACTGTCTCCCGATATAAAGGAAAGAGTCTTCTAAGACTACACCCAAACCATAGCACAAGTGTGAATCAAATCACAAAGCATACATATTTCCTTTGCCACTGGATGTTCTTATTGGACAAGCGTGTCAAGCTTGTAGCTCCAATATGATGAGCATGATTAGATCAGATGAACATAGTCACCTGGGTATGGCCATACACTTTCTCAATCATCTCATCCGGGGGGGGCCCTTTTAGAACATCACACTCCTTAAACAAGGAGACGGCAATCCTATGTCTATCACTAGTGCCCTAACCTGATTCAAGTTCACCATCCAAGATAATCTATAATCATTATGTTTCAAATGATATTGAACTATCTCAAAACAATGACAATCATCATTTAGAAAACACAAGTGATCTCAAGTCAGAGGAAATGTGCCACTTGTCATATTCAAGGAATATTCACATTGTGACAAACAATTGAACATCCTAGTAGGGTCTGTCCAGTACATCCAATGTACCCATGAGTCTACATCTTATTCCATGCTCGAAGCATCCTATAAGATTAGAACACATATTAGTCTTAACCATATCAAGGCTGTCTCATGTTCACCAAGATATATCGACTAAGGACATATAGCATGTCAGCCCAGCTGAACAGCTTTGAGACATTATTCAGAAGAACATATATTGCAGCACACAATGTAAACAACTGAATAATAACCATGCCTTTATAAACATAACAGTTTATTACATGATACAGATACATTCCCACAGGCCTCAAACATTAGCCTTAAGGGCATACCCCAACAGATTTTATATGCGCCCCCTTTGGGTTTCGACCCCCTTTCTAAAGGGACTTTCAATATGTACCCTAGGAAAAGTTCCTTTCATGATTGATAATTTCTATAGAATTAGCTACTTTTAAATGATTCATGATTGTTAGTGTGGTGAATCCTCGAAATCCCGATCCTTTAGAATTTGAACCTCTTAATGCCGTTTTCGAGCTTGTTCGTGCTTTGAAGTTTAGAACAACTACTGGCTTAGTTTGCCTAGATTCAAACAAGTCAAGAAGTTAGTACTTAACTACGTAGTCCTCGTTGAGAACAATAATATTTTTATTACTTCGATAAATCCATGCACTTGCGGATCACTATCAAGTTTTTGGCACCGTTGCCGGGGACTACGGATAGTTAATATTGACTAATTGATAAGCTAGGAGATTAGGCATTTTTCTTTTCTTTTGCTATTAGTTTTTACTATTCTTTTCTTTTTTGTTGTTAACTTACACGTTGCATGCCTAGAAGTTCTCGTGCAGGTGCTTTGTTCCTAGAAGACCCAGAAATTAAGCGTACTTTTTGCCTTCGAAGGAAATTGCAAATCGAGAACAAGAAGACCTCTGAAGAAGGAGTGATGGCGGCGAACAGCCAATCTTTGAGGGAGTTCGCAGCACCAAACATACAAGGGTTTAATTCAAGCATTGTTTGACCTAATGTAGAGGCGAACAATTTCGAACTCAAACCAGCGCTGATGACGATGGTCCAGCAAAATCAATTTGGGGGATCCCCAAATAGGGACCCTAATCTTCATTTAGCTGTTTTTCTTAAATACTGTGAGACTGTCAAAGTTAATGGAGTTTCATCTAATGCGATAAGACTAAGATTATTTCCATTTTCTCTCAGGGACCGCGCCAGAGCTTGGTTATATTCGATGCCGGCAGGATCTATCACCACTTGGGAAAAACTATCAAAAGCATTTCTGAACAAATATTTCCCACCAAGCAAGACTGTTCAACTACGCAACAAGATTATGAGTTTTGCACAGCAAGATGGAGAGTCACTCTATGACGCCTGGGAACGCTTCAAGGAGCTCCAACGCATGTGCCCACACCATGGACTTCAGGAATGGGTTTTAATCCACATTTTTTACAATGGATTGGATTACAACACTAGATTGATGGTGGACGCTGTGGCTGGAGGAACGATCATGAGCAAAAGTGTGGAAGATGCAACTGCTCTACTTGAGGATATGGTCATGAACCACAACCACTGATCAAGTGAGCGGAACATTACTCCCACGGGGTTTGGTAAGTACCATAATGATTCCTTGACATCATTGGCAGCTAAGGTAGACTCTTTGGCTCAGAAGCTGGATTCTTTTTCTTTTCCCTCAGTTGCCATTAATGCAGTTTTCTATGAGGTGTGTCGCATAACAGGACACAATTCATCTGAATGTCAAATCATAGCTTCATCAGAGGAAGAATCAAATCAGGAGCAAGCCAATGCTGTAGGGAATTTCAATCAGAGACCTGCGAATGACCCATATTCTGCAACTTATAATCCAGGATGGAGGAACCACCCCAACCTGTACTACAAGAATAATCAAGGGCAAGCTCCACCTCAATATCCTCAGTAGAATAATAGACCACCACCGGGCTTCCAACCAAGACAATATGGGTAGCCCAGAGGTCGAACTTTGAGTCCATGCTAGAAGTTGTTATGAAATAGCAGAAGAGTACCGAAGACCTTGCTGACCAGATCAAGCAGCTGACATCTCGAGTGGAAGCTCTGGATACCCACAATAAGATGCTGGAAAATCAGATTGCTCAGCAAACTAGTACTGCTAGTAGGCCTACAGGGAGACTACCAGGATAGCCTGAGATGAATCCCAGGGAGCACATCAACGCGGTTACTGTAATGAGTGCCGAATACAATAAGACACTTGGAGAGCCTACCGAGAAAACTACTGATAAATCTGCAAGTATTGTTTTTAATTTTGAAGACTGTGAGGAGTAAGGGGAGAAAGAGAAATATGTAGGTCCGCCTGCATATGTCCCTCTGATTCCTTTTCCCAGAGGTTACGTAGAACAGATCAGAGAAAACCTGATAGTGGTAAGTCTGAGGCAAAAAAAGACTAGGTAAGCAAGAACACTGAAATAACAAAGGTAAAGGATCCTAGAGATATTTCAATTCCATGCCAAGTTGGTAAGGTTGCTGTTGAAAATGCTTTGTGTGACATAGGAGCTAGTATTAGCTTGATATCTGCATGCTTGATTGACGAGGTAGGTAGTGGAGAACTTAAACCTACTGAGACTTATATTCAATTTGCTAATGGTTTTGATCAGTAACCAATTGGTATATTAGAGAATGTAACAGTTAAAATTGAGAAATTTTCTATCATTACTGATTTCATGGTTGTTAACATGAAGGAAAATGCTAAGTTCCCTATCATTTTGGGAAGACCATTCTTAGCAAGCACGGGAGCCATAATTGATATGTTGCATGAGAAGCTTACATTGAATTTGAATGATAGTAAGTTAACCATCGATTTTTCATCAGAAGCTAAGGGGATTAATTTTGCAGGTTCCGATCAATTTCTCGGAGCAAAGGAGAACAAATTTGATGAAGCAAATATTTTTGAAGTGGATAGACGTCTCTCAGAAAACTGGGAAAAGCATAAATGAGACGAGTCGAAAGAAGCCGAAACATGGGCATTACCTCGAGCTTTAAAGTTAAATCTGTATAATGATCAGGAGAGGGGTGAGGAACAACAATTGCCAATTATTCACTACACCTCATATCCTCTAGAAGAGTCCTGAACATCACCTTGGTCGAGCTAAAGACCTTAAAAAAGCGCTACCTAGGAGGCAACCCAGAGGCTCTGGATTTTCATAGATTTTAGCATGTTTTTCTAGTCAAGCTTTGAATTGTTCTTTAAAGTTCTTAGTGTTAATTTCTTAATTTTTATTTCATACTTTGTTGGTGGTACCTGATGAACTTTTATATATGAAAATTCTTCTAAAATCGATGTTTTATGTGCAAGAATTTTTCAGAAATTTATGGGGATTTTTCTGACGAAAAGCCAAGTCAAAATGCGAACTTTATGAGTGAAGCCGTAATTATCACGCAGCCGTGATTGTGAACATGACCGAGTTTTACGGGATAGTCTTAGATGAATTCCAGGGAGATCTGTCTATCCCTGAGGCTAGCACACCCATATTGCCAGATCAGGAGGAGGAATCGCTTGAGATATTTGCTGATCTACCAGAGATATTAGTAGACATACCTGAGCTCCGCTCTTCCCCGTCAGTTGCACCTGAGTCCTCTGTGACTACTGAGACAGTTCGACCCCCAGTTTCTGAGATGCCACACATTATTGAGACAGCACAGCCAGCACCTACACCAGCAGCACCAGTGCCATCACCAGAGATTCATTTACCTTCACTAGAGCCATCACCAGGACATTCCCCAGCCGCATCCCCAGAGCCTTTGTCTTCTGAGTCATCTCCAACTATGGCAGAGCCAGAGATACCAAAGAGGAGACGTGCATGCTCACCACCTCCTGTTCTTACTCCCTATCCATGACAGATCCGCCATAGGAGTAGAGAGCAGGAGCAGAGATACCGTGCTATGTCCACTCGGGGAGCGCTTAGCACGAGGTATTGGGACGACCAGACACTGCAGTCCCTGGGATTGTTCGACGACGTCCAGTGGATGTTGGCAAACATAGGGTAGTAGGATTTCTATCAGCAGAGACATCCCACCTATGTACAGCTGACCCTAGAGTTTTTCAGCTCTGTCTAGATTTCATTGAGGAATTATGATGACAGCGATCCTGGTAGGATGACGTTCTAGTTAGGGAACCGGGATCACGTACTGAGACTTGACCAGTTCGGTCATATATTTGGGTTTCCCTCGAACGGTACTAGATATCGCCCACATGAGTACACTGAGACGACTTTTTGGTAGGAGATCACTGGTGAGCAGGGATTTGACGCTAGGACTGCCAGAGCCATGCGTCTATCTAGCCCGATTTTCAGATACATATACCGAGTACTTGCACATACCATTTTTGGGCGAGTAGAGTGCGACGACATGGTTAGATATTCAGAGCTATTTTTCTTGTGGGCTATGTTGACTGGATTCCGCCTCAGCTCTCCATTCTATCTCATGAAGCAATTTGATGTAGGGGGAAGCGTGGAATAAATCTACTGATTAAAACTAATTTTTTTATATTTTGAATTTTTGAAAATGTCAAATTGAGGAAAACAATCAAGAAACAACAATAAGAATTCTAGGGTAACTCTAATCAAATACGAAAAGTTCCGATACCTTGTAGAAAAATGCATACGTCCTAAATATAAACTGATTAAATTACGTTGTAGTATGAAACTAATTCTTTAAGATGTATCAAAACATAGAGTCATGAATTGTCAAGCAAATGGGGCATCTGTAACAATATAGCTAATCAAATCATGGAAGTGCAGAATTTTATCAGATTACAACTTTTGCAATGCTTCCTAGGATGAACCGGTGAGTCTTCAATAGATCCAACTGATCCACAAGGTAGACCAAAACTTGCTCTTCTGAACCGTATCAGTTATCAGATTATCTGCTATGTCAAAGCACATCAAACACCTGCAAAGAAAACACTAATCAGATTAGATTTGAGTAAAATAGAACACGAGATGCAGAGAGATATGAAACAGAGGGAAGTTGCGTAAGAGGGCAGGGATCGTCGGCGTTCGTCCGGTGGTGTACGATCGTCAGACCTGCTACTACTGGAGGTCCTTATGTTGATGGAGAAGAGGTGGCCAGAGTTTGGTGATGGGCAGTGGCTGGCCGGAGGAGAACCATGATGAAAGGCAGATCTAGGGAGGAAACTGGGCTGAAACAGGGGATGTCGCGCTGGAGAAGGATTTGTCGCAGGCTGGCCGGTGGTTGACCAAATCAAAAACTGCTACGATTGGAGGTTGGTATGGTTGTGGTGACGACGTGGCCAGTGTTTTGGGGCGGATGGTGGCCGGTCGGAGGAGGACGATGGTGAAATGTGGAACTAGGGCGGAAGCAGGGCGGAACAGGGGATGTTGTCGGGGGCTTCGATTCTGGCCGTCCAAGTGACGGATGGAGGGATGCCAGCGGTTGTTGCTTTGTGTTGTGGAGGAGGAGGGATGGCTGAAGTTGCATGATGATCGGATGGTTGGATCGCCGTCGGGAAGGTTCTGAAGTTTCAAAATTCTAGGTCGCTGAAACTTGCAGATGGTTGTAGCTGACAGGAAACTTTGGAGGAAGTAGAGATTGGAGATGAAGGGAAGATTGAGGGGCTCAGCCCTAGAAGGAGGAGAGGGGAAAACTAGGAGACACAAGCACCTCAGAGGAGAAGAAGTAAGGAGACATCCGATTGAGGACGAAAAACCATTTCCATTCAATTATCAAAATCTGCTGATTACAATCATGAAAGAGATACATATATGCTGGAGCATGGAGAGTCATTGCAAGCGAACGTTGTAATTTCCGTAGCTGGAGCAGCAGGGATACATTGAAGATAGACGTTGCAACTTCCATGTTGAGCAGGGAGACGTTGAGGACAATGCTCGCTGAAGATGAACGTTGCGGGATCCTTCTTTGCAGCGTTGCTTGGCATTTAAACGGCTGATCTGGAGCTGGCCGATGATTGCTTTGTTTCCATTATCGCATGGCGTGGCAGCATGGGTTTTAGTTGTATACAGCAACTTATTGAGCTGAAAAGTCTTGAAGTTATTGGAGTAATTATTCCCATAATATTGAGCTAGCTTTATGAGTGTGCATGTTAGCTTATTTGTGAAACTCCGAGCCTTTGCCATGGTAACCTCAGGCTCCACTTGTATCTTTGTGGCTTGTGGTCTCTGACCCATCACAATTGGATAAAGCTGCTAGAGCACGGAGAGGAGTTCTTGTGATGGAAGGTATGATCACCACCATTGCCCTTGCTCTCGGTATCGACCCTTCGGGGTTGAACGAGACAAAGGGTAATCCCATACTTGATATGGATGCATGTGTTGCCATTAAGATGATTACGAGGCTTGGGAGCTCGTACCATCTTATGTTCAGGCACACTGATATGATGATGAGGCTGCCGAACTTGGACCGCACTACGGTTCGTGTTCAGTAGAACTGGATCGTGGATCCCACACGTGGGGAGGTCCTAGAGATGCAGCTTCACCTCCATCACCGCCAAGATCTACAGAGCATATCCCTCCAGTCGAGCCATCCACCACTGACAGACCATCCACATCTGCCGGTCCATCTACTTCAGCACGACCAGATCCTTCTCTAGAGCAGATGCATGCTAAGCAGAGGAGGATGCGTGATGACATATCGCGTCTTGAGCAGGGATAGTCGAGAGGCACTTGAGTGTTTACACGCGATAGAGGAGCTATTACAGCATCGTCTGCCATCATCATCGACTAGACATACTAGAGACTTGGAGGACTCCGAGCATACCGAAACAGATTCATAGATCTTGTGAGTATCTTTACTTCGTTTTGATGTATTCACATTTATTCTTTGATATTATGAATGAGATCTCACATTTATCTTATCTGTGCACAGGATTCAGTAGATTGGATGACAATACAACCACACACAACACTTTTATGTTTTATTTGTGTGTGTGCGTTGTATTAGGATATTAGTTGGTTCATTTTGATACTTTGACATTAGAGCAAATATTGTACATTCATGATGGTTTTAGACCTTAGGATGCTGAACTTGGAACACATAGGATGGTTTTGTATATATTTGATATTCATCATGTGACTGTGATACTTTATGATGGTTTTGGATGTTTGGTTGATGAGTTTGTGCATTTTAGAGTGATTTTGATACATATTCTTTGATATTTAGAGTGAACAGTAATGTGAGTATGGTAAAATGTGATTTGAATGATGAAACCTAACAGTATTCAATGTCTGAGAGTTGATTACCATGTAAAACTTGAATATCTTCTATATGATATGTTTTTCAAATTTTTCTTAGTTGTATTTCATATTTATGATATAACTGTACAGGGTTTCGCCAACAAATACAAAGGAACTCTTGCAAAAAAATTTCTGAAATTCTTCATTGATTGAATATTTCCACATATGCAACAATTTAAGTCTAGGGTACTCATTTTCATATTTTGCTAGACCTTTACAGCTTTATAGTTATGAACTTTGAAAGTCTATAATTTTTAAGAGATACACTGGTTTGATTTATCCTCAGTTTTGAACTTAGAAAGCTTTTAGGGAATTTCAATTTTGATAACTTAGAAAACTTTTGAGAATTCATGTAGACTTAAATTGTTGAGTAAGATCAATTATGGCATTGATAAAGTTTATATATGAATTGTTATGTGTTTAAAAGACATGTGCAAAGTTAACGTATACTTTAAGTTTAGTTTATCTTCCTTTGATTAAATAGATTTTGCTTTTATGGATAGAAATTTGGTGATTCTTCTATTTAACCTGAGATTTGCTCTAACTCCTCTGCTTATATAATCTGAGATTATGATTTGACACTAGCCAGCTTACACTCTTTTCTACTGAAAAAAAAAATTGACTCCTCTACTTGGCACTGCGAAAAATTGGTAGTGGTACCAAAAGACATGAGTTGAAGTCTATAAAAAGAGAAAAAGAAAGAAAGTTATAGGCTTAGTGGTAAATTCCTCTGATTTGAGATTGACACCATGAGTTATATTATACTGCTCTGTAGTATATTTTGAACAATATTATGATAAATAACAGTTTAAAGACCAAAATGCATTAAAAATCTCTTATTCATAGTTTCACCAAGTGACTTGAAATAAATCTTTATCTATTGATTAGGGCAGATTTATTAAACCAAAAAGTATCCGATTGCTTATTATGTGTTGAATAAACATTATGACATGATTTGTGAATTTTATCCTTCTTGGATTGTAAACACTTGATGATTTATTTTTACTATGATATCTCTTAAGTGATTTAAGTTCTAAAGAATTGTTTCCCCGAAAGGTAGACTAATGAATTTATTGATGATAGAGCAGATGTGTGTTCCTTATTTTTACATTCTTTATACATACCAAGGTATTACTTAAGGACAAGCAAAATTCTAAGTGTAGGGTATTTTGACGCGTTGCATTTACACCATGTTTTTGCCTATATTTTAGATCATATTCTAAGCTTATTTGCATGATTTTGTGCAATTTTTAGTGCTTTTACTCTACTTTGTACGGAATCTTTACTTTTCTTTGTTTTTATCAAAATGTAGGTAAAATGGTGTAAAAATGAAGGATTTCAAGAGTTTTGAAGCTAAAGCATGATTCCCGAGGAGATCATGAGCCTACACGTCAAATTTGGGGAGAAAACGGTGAAGAACGAGACAATTACGGCCTTGGCCGTAATTACATAGTCAACCGTAAAAGCGATGACCAACGGAAGGTGAAAATCGGCTAAGTCAAAAAGTTCACATAAACTTTCACGGGCGAGGCCGTAAATCCATCACGGGCCGTGAATATTTATGTGACTTAAGTGCTATAAACACAGAGACATTTATGGCCATGACCGTAAACTCATCACGAACTGTGAAAACATCCGCCCTTTTGGTTTTTCACTTGATTCGACTCCAAATTGAGCCGGATTTGAGCCAAACTTCGTAGAACCGTACCTTGATGGGTTCTAAACTGGTCCAACTATAAAAGGGCGGATTTTTTGAGAGCAAAGGGGGCTTTTTTTGGATGAACATGGACGACAGCGACGATAAGGGAGAAACACGATTCCAAGGGCATATTCCGGTGAGATTCATCACGAAGGCGACGATCGATCGACTCTTCCTCATCACTAGATCGACGAGAAGGCAGTTTTACTATTTTTTCGGTGTTTCTTGACGATTTTTATGAGTTTTCACTTGTTCATCATAAGCATCATGTATTTCCTTAACAATATGAGCGAGTAGATACTTATTCGGGATTAGTGGGCATAACCCCCTAACTTTCATGAATCAATCTATGTTATTGCTCGTTTTATTATGAATTTATCATCATGATTCTATTGAAATTGCATGTATCCCCTAATTTACCTTGGCCAAGTAATTTTGCGTCTTAGACGTTGCGAGAAGGACCGAGAGGTGAATCGCAACGTCCGACCTATTTCAACTGAACCTTCGAATCCGATCACGTGAGTAGGTTGGATTCGTTTGAAGGATTTACCAACTTTTCATAGAACTTAATGGGTTTAGCAAGGTTAACTGTCATGAGAGTAGGGAGTTAATCTAACTAAATACCGTATTACGCTCTAAGAGGAGGTGATATGTACCATAAGAAAAGTTCCTTTCATGATTGATAATTTCTATGAAATTAGCTACTTTTAAATGATTCATGATTGTTAGTGTGGTGAACCCACGGAATCCCGATCCTTTAGAATTTGAACCTCTTAACGCCGTTTTCGAGCTTGTTCGTGCTTAGAAGTTTAGAATAACCACTGGTTTAGTTTGCCTAGATTCAAACAAGTCAAGAAGTCAGTACTTAACTACGTGGTCCTCGTTGGGAGCGATAATCTTTTTATTACTTCGATAAATCCGTGCACTTGCGGATCGCTACCAATTAGCATGCATACGAGAGGTCAAGAACACAAGTAATTGGTGTGAGCATCCAAAGGGGAAAAGGCAAGGAACCATTGGCGCATCTCTTCCTCCATAGCTGCAAGCCTACCTCTTCCTCTCCTCTTGGCGCATGTGAGGGAAGACTTTGGTGTCTTCATCTTCTTCCTCCTCCTTTGGCACAAGAGAAGTAGAGAGGTTGGCGGCATCCTCTCCCATAGAGCCGCAAGCACTCTTGTCTATCTCCTCTTGGCGCAAGAGGGGCTAGGGCGTGATGGCATACACCCTAAGGCTTGGATCTTCTTCCCGAGGCTAGCACCGGGCGAGGAAGAAGAGGTCTCGAGGCATCCGTGTATGCGAGACTGTAGATGGCGCATACTTGGGCGTCTACAACGGCATCAACACTTCTTGCTTCTAGGTACTTTCTATCTCATCGTGTTGACCCCCTCGGAAGACGATCTTCACTGGATTTTTGGGACCGACATGTTTCGGGGATATTCTTCCACTACGTATGTAATCTGTAATTTCAAAATTTATAAAATATCCCCGGGGTTTCCCAACAAGATAAACTTGCACATAACTCTTACTTTTATTTTTTTTTGGATGGCTTTACATGTTTTTTCCAAATTCATATCTATTGCAAAACCCTGGGGATATTTTACGATTTTTTGACATTATAAATTACATACGCACTGGAAGAATATCCCCGAAACAGGCCAGTCCCAAAAACCCAGTGAAGATCGTCTTGCGAGGGGGTCAACACGATGAGATAGAAAGTACCTAGAAGCAAGAAGTGCTTCGAGCTCCCTTCTTCCTCGCCCGCTGCTAGACTCGGGAAGAAGATCCAAGCCTTAGGTAGACCACTACTTCACTTGCACCAACCCTTAGGAAGAGATGTGCCAGGATAAGAAGGGAAGTGATGAAACCACCAAGTCCAAGTCCACCTTGCACCAAGAGGAAAGGATGGAGATGACTCTCGGCTAAGAAGATGGAAGGGATGCGCCAAGAGTTTTTCTCTCGCCTTTATGGATGCTCACTCACGCCAATTGATTGCATCCATAGCCTCACGCATATATGATATATATAACCAAGCGGAGGCGGCAAGGCAAGAGGTGAAGGTGGCGCAAGTTTCACGAAGACATGCGGCTAGGGTTAGGGTTTGGAGCAATTTAGGGTTTGAGGTAAGGAAAGTCTCCAAGACTTTACCATAAACCTTATTCCTTCTTCCATATGCACCTAAGACCTTTCAGAAAGTTCCTCAAGTCATATCAACCCCAAGTCTTGCCAAAGAGGGCAAGGCGCCTAAAGCTTCCTTATGAAGCAACAATGCACACTCCACCCCATTATCCCCCTAGGCGACAATGGGGTGGAGACTTCTCCCTATTATACCCTTTAGCCCATTATTTCTTTATGACAACTTGTTATTGGGACTCATTGGGTAATGAGCTAGCCCAAACTTCATTGCACAAGTTGATCAAGCCATTGGATCCAATCCAATTCAGCCCAAAGTCAAATGTAACCAACCATGGTCAATCTCGGGTTAACTTGCCAAAAATGAAGTTTGGCTCCAATAACTCTCTTCCATCTCATCAGGCCCGTTGGCGCTGATGAAATGTCCCAAAAAGATTCGAGCTATCCAATAGCTCGATCATAAGGCTTCCCGATCAATACGAGAACTCGAGTATCAAGGTGTGCGACCCTATAGGTTCCTCTGACATTGGCAGTGCTGACCAAAGGTCACCACAAGCAATGAGTGGCACATAGCAGTGCATTGCTGCTACCCAAGTCATCGGAATGGATATCGACATCGACATCCCCATTATCGCAACTAGGTACAGATACATTATACTCCCTTTGCCAAACTGATATCCGATTGGATAAGTGTGTCATCACATGTTTTTATCCAATCTCATTGTCATGATTAAATCAGGTTGTCACTTGGGTATGGCCATACACTTTTAGTCATAGAACCATAGACGAGCTCAATGGATATCAAGCTTCCCTTAGGAAGGGGCAAATCCTTTGTCTGTACATTGACCTTCTCATATGGGTTGTGCATCAAAGCATGTCCCTAACCATATATAAGTGTCAATGACCTCAAGTTAAGGGATCAATGCATCTCCTGTCACTTATGAGGATAACTCATGACACCAAGTCATTGGCTCACAGCGGGTCGGGTCCAGTATATCCACCATTGATATACCCATATGTCTGCGTTAGCACCACATGCATAACCAGCCATATACTAGTCTCTCAAGTACCATAGTTGTCCTATATCCACTAGGGTACATTGACTGGGGACAACCATTTGAGTACAGATCTAATCTATCTCCAGGGACATTATCATGTAAGTACACAATCACATATGTAAACAAACAATGATAACGATAATGCCATAATGATATATAAATATCCGAGTCAAGTAGTAAAAAGATGGACCAATGGTAGGTCTCAGGGCATATACATCAACACTATCCACCCTAATGATCAAGAAAAAAACAACTTTTACCAGCCCCTATGGTACATGTGCATATCAGAGGATGCCCTTCAGGCTTTGCAATGCCCCTGCGACATTTCAATGGGTAATGATGGCAATCTTCACGGATTACAATAAGGACTTTGATACGACCGCAAGTGCACGGTTATGTCGCAGTAATACAAAAGATGTCGAATCCCACAGGGAGCAAGGTTGAGTACTAGAAAGTCCGAGTCCTAATAGCTAGGCGAATCGAAACGTGGGTTTGAGATCAGAAATCGTAAATAAGCAATCACAAATACGTTGGTAGAGAATCGACTTAAGAGAGAATTCAGGGCTATGGCTTCCACTAAAATGATAATCTTAACCGGAAAAGAAAAATATTAGTTAATTGGTTTATTATTTTTGCAAAAGGAGTCTAACCCTAGGGTACAACGTGCCCTCTCTCGAGTGAAACACCCTAGTGTTCGTCTTAAACCAACCTCCTACTCTCGCGGTGGGTCGTTCTAAGGCGAACCCAATGAGTTCTATGGCAGACTATGAAATCCTTCAGCGAGGACCAAGCACTCTCGTGTCGAGGTCTCGCAAGTTTTACTCGGAGGTTCAACCCTTACGATCCTTCTCTCGATATGAATCGTAACGGCTAACACGTGAAAATATTTGGCAAAGATAAAATCACGAAATAAGTACGTCGAAGTAAAATATGCTCACAAGTTTATACCAAGTAACGAAAATAGATACAAAGTTTGCAATTAAAATAATCAAAGGGTTTCCACCAAGCCCCGAAATAGGGTTTACGCTATAATTGTCATTGAAACACTCAAAATCTCTCTTTTAATGACAAGAAAAGTATAAGAAAATGAAGCTAAGGGGAAGGAGACGATGGACCGAAGGAATCCTGAAGAAATCATGATGATCGTGTGTCTCAATCGCCGAAAATCTCCAAAAATGACCTCTGTCACCGTGTTCTTCCGTTCACCTCTGTTCTTCGCATGAATGCTCAATGATTAGGTCATAACAATTGGGGCTTTTATGTCCTCTGCGTTTGCCTCTGAAAGAGCTTTCCATAGACACCTTACTTGCCTAATTTGGCCTCCGAACGGGTGAGAAATCGAGGGAAAACCGAGTGTGGGTCGGGTCGCTCGCGAGCCTGGTTTAGAATCGCGGTGAACCCCGCCGGGTTCACTTGGCTGTGATGTCTTCTGAGAGTTCGGCTGAAAGAAGTGCGGTGAACCCCGCCGGGTTCACCTGGCCGTGATGTCTTCTGGACAGATTTTGGCCAAATGGAATTCTGGTGAACCGGCCGTGATGCTCTGTGTGAGTTTCGCAGGCTGGCGACTGGGATGGTGAACCCCATGGGGTTCACCTGGTCGTGATTGTCAGGCAAAACTCCAAATGACTCCAAATTTGATGGGCTCCTTCGTTTTCGCATAAGAAATCGTCCTATGGCCTCAGAATCTTCAAAATATGTCGAAAAAAGGGTGTTTTTACCTGAAATTCTATAAAAGTGCCAAAAAGTGAAGATTCCGAATATATGAAGGAAATAAGCACGTAATGAGTATAAAAATGCCAAAATAAGCCTAGATTTGACATGAAATAACTATGAAAATCACTACCAAAATGCAATGCATCAAAATACTCCAGACTTAAATCTTTGCTTGTCCTTAAGCAATAAAATAAGATGAGATACATGATTGGTAAAAGAGCAATCTTTCATGTCAAGATATACATCCAAGTTAGAAAAACATTTAATACCAATCCAAGATCTAATCAGGAGAAATTAAGTAAATGGTTGTCTCAAGTATTCAACTGCTTGATCCCACAATATCTAGATGCCAAACAACTTAGTAAACAGCGAACATAGGATTCAATTAAGCTTACATAAAACACTCATGCAATTCCAATCCTTCCTAGTCAAATCGTTGGGGTTAACTCAAATGTTTTATTCAGGATACGATATACTGATTATTGCACTAGACTTCAACTCATAACCTTAGGTACCATTGCCAATTTTTCGCAATGCCAAGTAGAGGAGTCATTTTATTGTTTTCAACTTCACATCCTTTAGATTTCAACTCATGTCCTTTGGTACCACTGCCAATTTTGCGCAATGCCAAGTAGAGGAATCTAAGGGTGAGTAAATTTTTTATAAACATGTTCCGCAGTTGATCACATATCCTTTTTGACAAATGCAGTGTTTCCCCAACAAAAGAAAGAAATTCAAAGAGTAACTAAGCGAATATATAACTCAATATCAATCTCATGTAAGATGCAAGCTTGAGTTGATTTAACAATCATATCAATGTTTGACCCACTAATGAATAACTCAATATCAATCCAATCACAAAATCTCTAAATCATAGAACATATGGATATGATCAAACAGTATTTCTAACAAGGAGGTATACTCCAGACTTATTTCTTTGATCATTCCTAACCAATCATGCACTCAGCTCAAATTTTTGAAATAGCTTTCATAGGACAAGTCTCATAAGAGACACACGAATCACGAATAATAAGCATCAAAACATTTCAAAATTTTCAATCATCATAGCAAAGTATTAATATAAGCATGAAAGTAAAATGCAATGTGTCATACCTAACTGTCACAGAATGGGGCCTGAAGATGTGGACCAGGCCCACGAATAGAATGACATATAAGATACAATGCCACATAATATCCAACCGTCACAGAATAAAAACATCCATCCAAACATAGCAAGTTCAAGAGAACACAGTCAAATAGCCACATGAAGCAAGAAAATAGAAATCGGAATATAGAAAGCTCACCCATAGTAAAATTTTGCATAGTCCTCTATGCAATACCGTGATGTGAGAGGAGTGCACGCTGAAACAGATATCCGGGGGCAGCTACTTCTTTTTGCACAAGCGGGAGCTAGAAGCTCTCGAGCTCGAGCTCTTCTTCTTCCCACGCGCACTATAATCCAGCTCAACCTCCTCATCTGAAGGAAAAACACTGTCGGAGCAGATGTCCATCTGAGCCTTGTGCTCCTCGGATGCGAAAGTGAGGCGTTCATCTATCACGGATAGCTTCCCCCAAATAGAGCTCAACATTTTGTGCTGGCGTTGCATACCAACTTCATTTGATTCCCATCGAGCGGCGTAGTCCTGCTGCATGTGAGAGATAGTGGTGTCCATGTGATCGATCAACTCTCTTTGCTGGAGCTGTTCCTCCTTGATTTCCTGCAACACAGATATCATGGAATCGCGAGAAGAGGTACCACCAAAAGAGAATGCTCCCGATGCTGGTGGTGCTGTGTCTATTGGATCGGGCTGTGCGTCCTCAACTGGCTGGATGCACCAGTTTCTGTTGGGGTATGCCCTTAAGGCTAATGTTTGAGGCCTTTGGGATTGTAATAAGTATCATGTAATAAACTCTTGTGTTTATAAAGGCATGGTTATTATTCAGGTTGTTACCTTGTCTGCTGTAATAAGTGTACTTCTGAATAATGTCTCAAAGCTGTTCAGCTAGGCTGACAGGCTATATGTCCTTAGTCGAGATATCTTGGTGAACCTGAGACAGCCTTGATATGATTGAGACTAATATGTGTGCTAATCTTATAGGATGCTTCGAGCATGGAATAAGATGTAGACTCATGGGTACATTGGATGTACTGGACAGACCCTACTGGGATATTCCATTGCTTGTCACAATGTGAATGATCCTTGTAAGCAGCAAGTGGCACATGTCCTTTGACTTGAGATCACTTGTATTTCTAAATGATGATTGTCATTGTTTTGAGGTAGTTCAATATCATTTGAAACATAATGATTATAGACTATCTTGGATGGTGAGCTTGAGTCAGGTTAGGGCACTTGTGATAGATAAAGGATTGCCGTCTCCTTGTTCAAGGAGTGTGATGTTCTAAAGGGCCCCCCTATATGAGATGATTGAGATAGTGTATGGCCATACCCAGATGACTGTGTTCATCTGATCTAATCATGCTCATCGTATTGGAGTTACAGGCTTGACATGCTTGTCCAATAAGAACATCTAGTGGCAAAGGAAACATGCATGCCTCGTGAGTTTGATTCACACTTGTGCCATGGTTTGGGTGTAGTCTTGGAAGACTCTTTCCTTTATATCGGGAGACAGTGATGTGTTGCTAGATACCCCTCACTGATCGTGATAACGAAAGTTATCGTTACCGACATTTAAAGGAAACCCTTAGGGTCGCACAATTTGGTGATATGGCTTGCTTAAGTCAGATCGTGTGGACTGAATTGTTTCGGTTCAGTTTAAAGGGATTTAATCTCTGATTGTAAGTGAGATCTGGTCTGATCATGTTTGATTGATTAGGGCTTTAGATCGGTAAGCTTCGATCGAGAGAGATGATGCTAGATCGATGCGATCAGAAGCGTCAGATGATGAATGGTCAGATCTTGGACTTTGGGGTCTAATTTGATCTAGACTTAATGCTTGGGCTGATTTGGTTTCGCTATTGAACCAAGAGTATTGAACCGGCTCATGGGTTGAGCGCATGGTTCAAGAGGGAGAAGGAGTTGCGTTTGGTTCATGGAGACATGAATGCATGAACGCATACTCTTAATGGTTGCCATTTTTGGAAAGTTCCAAAATGAAAACGCATATGCGTTCATGGCTTGAAGTCTCCCTAATGTTTTTCGGTTACATCTCTCTCTTGATGCTTGGAAACGTTTTTTGCTCTCGAGCAAGTGAGGGTGTTGACGAGAAGAGGAGGAACCGGCCAAGCAAAAGGAAGTCTTCATCTCTTCCCTACACTCGATCATTGACATCTTGGCACTTTTGCTAGCACAAGAGGTGCGCAAGTTGGGAGTCTTCATCGCCTTTGTGTGTGAACTTTTGGAGGAGATCAAAGTTGCTCTCTTCTTCCAAGCCGACCTCCAATCTATGGCTATGGTATAGATCTAAACTCATAGCTTCAAGTTGATCATATGGTTGTCATATACGATCTTTTAGAAACCCTCTTTCCGTCATGCATGCTAGATGCGCATGTTTAGGGTTTCACCCCCTTAATAAGGGTTTCTTTCAATTGGTATCAGAGCTAGGCTTTCGATATGATTTATATGATTGCTTTGAAGTGTTTGTGATCCATACATGTTGCGCTTACTTGATGCTTTGTTTTCATGATGCATGGTTTACATTGGCTATGTTTGCGCTTGTATCATGGTTACATGAAGTTTGCGCTCCCCCTTCAAGGGGACCCCCTAAAGTTTGCGCTCCCCCTTGAAGGGGACTCCCCTTAGATCTAAGGGTTATCAATATGCTAGATATGAGATATATCTTATGTTCTCAAGTGAAGCATGTTGTTTTGTTTGTTTGCGCATGTTCTAGATGTTTTATAAAACTTACATCTTGCGCGCCTACTTAGATCTAAGGTGCCCCTACTATAAATCCTTAGATGGGTTGATGGGGTTGAAAGCATCTTCTAGGTTAGATCCAACTAGTCTGATCAGACCATCTGACAGCCTAGGTATGGGTTGACCAGATAGCACCTGTGCGCAAGCACGAGGTGGCTATAGGTCGACTGCATCCAGGGCGTGTAGCGAGGTCTGGTTGAGACAACAACTGAACACACATGAGTTAGGCCCGGGGTCACACCCGCTTGCCAAAACTCATGAGGGTGGTTCAGCCCTTGGCGCATGCATGGTTGACCATTAGGTCAACACGGGTCAGTTAGGACTCGGTGCATGCAAGGGCAGAGGATCTGACTAGATGGATGAGTGGATCCCTATCAATGGACCATTGTAAGGTTGTAGAGCACATAAGGAAATTAAAATTGATACCATGGGGTTTTTCAAAATTTAATTTCATGAATGGATCACATGTTGTTTTGATACCATATGCTTGTTTATTTAATCTTATGTGGGTTGCCCTAATGTGTGCTGTGCTGGGGCCTGCGTGCCTGGTAAATTACAAGTTAATATTATTGTGATCTGCGAATCACATTTTTTTTATTAATTTATTGTATAATTGACCTGCGAGTCAAAGCTTGTCTAGATAGATCAAAATGTTTTTGATTAGACAAGAGCATAAAGGCACACATCCTAGAGGGGCATTCACCTGGTGGCGCACCTGAGGTGCTCTTGGCGCTAGGGCCCTGGGTTGGACCAGATGAGATGCAAAAGAGCTCAAGTGAAGACTTAAGTAAAATTAAGGTCTTTCTAGGGTTCATGGGCTTTTACCACATAAGATCATGCTTTCTATTTATTGCTTATATAATTAGAATTGCATGTGTTTATCTTCTGCTATAGCCATAGGATATGCCTGATAGTAAGAAGATAAAAGACCGTTAAAATCCAACGCTAATATATCAAGCACGTAATGCCTTCTGACGCGAAACCTCACTGTTCTGACTATCGTTGGAGCCGTGTTGAACCCACTCAGTGGGCACGTCCATCTATCTTCAGACGGTGCGCGATTACACCTGCGTGTTACAGAGTAGGGATTTATCCCTTCTCGTTGCTCAGCATAGCACGTGGTGGTCCAGGGAGTAAGACCGTTAAAATCCAACGCTAATATATCAAGCACGTAATGCCTTCTGACGCGAAACCTCACTGTTCTGACTATCGTTGGAGCCGTGTTGAACCCACTCAGTGGGCACGTCTATCTATCTTCAGACGGTGCGCGATTACACCTGCGTGTTACAGAGTAGGGATTTATCCCTTCTCGTTGCTCAGCATAGCACGTGGTGGTCCAGGGAGTAGGTCAGGTCAGCTTGACCATGTAGGCCACATATGTGGCGCATATGGTAGCACATGGAGGCAGCCATCTGTGGGATCAGAGACTGTGTTGTACCAACTCAGTTGGCACAGTCTGCTGGATTGCCCAGATGAAGGGGAATCGCACGGGTTGGCGATTGGCTGGGACAGCCTACCAGAAATTAGTGCTTGTCATCTCTGTGCATCTTATCTCGCCTGAGCGGGACGCGGAGACCAAGTATGAAATCTGGATCCCATCTCACTAAAAGAGTGTTACTCTTTCGGACTGTTTACTGGATTTTTCAGTCAGACAAAATAGTGAGAAAAGAATCTTTCTTAAGTCCTGGATTGATTCTGAACATTGATACTAACCTTGCTGTTCTTGCATTGTTGTAGATAACTGCAGCAACGAACACCATGAGCTTCAATGTGCGATCCCTACTAGAAAGGGAGAAGTTTGCTGGGCCGAACTTCTCTGACTGGTTCGGACACCTTAAGATCGTTCTTAAGGCAGAGAGGAAACTGTATGTCCTCGAGACGGCGATACCGCCGCAGCCCGCTCCGAACGCCGCAAGGGCGGTTCGGGATGCCTATGAAAAGCACGTCAATGATAGCATTGATGTCGCTTGCCTGATGCTTGCGTCTATGACGCCACCGCTGCAGCGTCAGCATGAGGATATGTCGGCTATAGAGATTATAGCGAACCTCAAGATGCTGTATGCTGCACAGGCGAGGACAGAACGCTATAATCTGACAAAGCTCTTCTTTCAGAGCAAACTGGCTGAGGGGAGCCCAGTGGGAGCTCACGTGCTCAAGATGATTGGGCACAAGGAGGCTCTGGAGAAACTGGGGCATACCATCAACCAGGAGCTTGCTGTTGATATTATTCTGCAGTCTCTCCCGCCTTCTTTCGATGCGTTCATTATTAATTTTAATATGAACAAAATCGATTGTACGCCGGCAGAGCTGCTGAATATGCTCTTGACAACTGAGGAAACTCTGAAGGGAAAGCCTTCAACCTCTGTCTTAATGGTTCCTTCGAGGAACAAGAAGAAGGGGAAGAAGGGCAAGGCCCCTGTCAAGAATTACAGCAAGGCTCTGAAACAGAAGGTGAAGCGGTCGAAGGACAACAGGTGTTTCCACTATGGCCAGCTGGGTCACTGGAAAAAGGACTGTAAAGCGCTCCAAGGAGATAAGAGGGGAAGCATCGCTTCTGGCTCAGGTATATATGTGACTGAGGTCATGTTATCTTCTTCTTCTATTTCATGGGTGTTGGACACTGCATGTGGAGTTCACATTTGTTCAAATGTACAGGAACTCAAGAGAAGAAGGCAGGTGGGACAGCATGAGGTAGACCTACGAGTTGGAAACGGGGCACGGGTTGCTGCTGTTGCTGTAGGAGACTATTTCATTTCTTTACCATCTGGCATTGTATTGGAATTAAACAATTGTTATTTTGTACCCAGTATTACCAAGAATATTATCTCTATTCCTGCTCTTGTCAGGAAAGGATTTGCCTATGAATGCAAAATTTCAAAGTGTGTTTTATCTTATGATAATATTGTGTATGCAACTGGTTCAATCAACAATGGGTTATTCATGTTGGACATGGAATATTCTATACAAAACATTGATAATAAGAAAGCCAAGTATGCTGATGACAGCACCTTGCTATGGCATAGTCGTTTAGGCCATATAAACGAGAAGCGCATTAAGCGGTTGCATGATCATGGACTGCTGGGATCATTCTCCTATAAGGAGATTGATACATGCAAAGCTTGTTTAATGGGTAAAATGACGAAGTCACCTTTTTCTAAGAAAGGTCAAAGGGCTTCAGGTTTACTTGACCTTATACACAGTGATGTGTGTGGGCCGTTTAGTAAACATGCCAGAGGTGGCTATCAGTACTTCATTACCTTTACTGATGATTTCAGTAGGTATGGGTATGTCTATCTGATGAGACATAAAAGTGAATCTTTTGACAAGTTCAAAGAGTTCAAGAATGAAGTACAAAATCAGCTAGGCCGAAATATCAAGACACTTCGCTCAGATCGAGGTGGAGAATACCTAAGTCATGCATTTACTGACTATCTGAAGGAGTGTGGGATTATCTCACAGCTCACTCCGCCAGGAACACCGCAATGGAATGGTGTGTCCGAGAGGAGAAATAGAACGTTACTTGATATGGTTCCTTCTATGATGAGTCAGGCCACTCTTCCATACTCCTTTTGGGGTTTTGCACTGGAAACAGCTGCAAAGGTACTAAACCGAGTGCCATCTAAGGCAGTTTCAATGACGCCATATGAATTATGGTATGGGAAACAGCCAAGCTTGACATTTATCAGGATCTGGGGTTGCGAGGCTTATGTCAAAAAGCTCGCCTCTGGGAAACTAGAGAGCAGATCTGACAAATGCATCTTTGTCGGTTACCCTAAGGAAACTAAGGGTTATTATTTCTACGATCCCAAAGAGAACAAAGTTTTTGTTGCTCGGACGGCCATATTCCTTGAGAAGGAGTTTCTTCTGCAAGAGGCCAGTGGGAGAGAAATAAAGCTGGATGAAAATCCAGAGGAAGGACAAAGTAGTCAAGCTCAGTTGGATGAGCCTGAGCCGGTAGATCAGGTTATTGAACAACCTGAGGCTCAGATAACACGGGAACCGCGAAGATCGGGAAGGATCCGTCGACAGCCTGAGCGCTATGACGGAGTCTACATCATTGATAATGATGAACCCCTAACTTATGCGGATGCGGTCAGTGGACCGGAGTCAGCTAGATGGCTTGATGCTATGCGAGCCGAGATGGACTCCATGTCAGATAACCAAGTCTGGGATTTGGTTGATCCGCCTCCGGGAGTAATCCCTATAGGCTGTAAATGGATCTTCAAGAAGAAGATTGACATGGATGGTAACGTGGTTACCTATAAAGGCAGGCTAGTTGCGAAAGGTTTCAAACAAATCTACGGGATAGATTATGATGAAACTTTCTCACCTGTAGCTATGTTCAAGTCTATTCGGATTCTTTTCGCGATAGCTGCATATTATGATTATGAGATCTGGCAGATGGATGTGAAGACAGCTTTCCTTAATGGAAATCTGGATGAGGATGTGTATATGACACAACCTGAGGGTTTCACTAATCCAGCAGATCGTCATAAAATATGCAAGTTAAAGAAATCCATTTATGGATTGAAACAAGCATCTAGGAGCTGGAATATTCGTTTTGATGAATCAATCTCTGAGTTTGGTTTCATCAAGAACGAAGATGACCCGTGTGTTTATAAGAGGTTTAGTGGGAGCGTAATTACATTCCTAATCCTCTACGTCGATGATATCTTGATCATTGGAAATGATATTCCTGAACTGCATGCTGTTAAAGCATGGTTAGGAAAATGTTTCCAGATGAAAGATCTAGGAGAAGCAGCCTATGTGTTAGGTGTGAAGATCTACCGGGATAGATCTAAGAGGCTTCTCGGGCTGTGCCAGAGTACTTACATCGATAAGGTCCTGGAGAGATTCCATTTAGAGAATTCTAAACGTGGATATCTTCCAGTCAGACATGGTCTGAATCTTTCGAAGAGTCAGTGTCCACAACCACAGACTGAGAAAGATGAAATGGACAATACGCCTTATGCTTCGGCTATTGGGTCCATCATGTATGCGATGTTATGTACTCGCCCAGACGTCACTTACGGGTTAAGCGTGACCAGTCGATTCCAAAGTAATCCAGGTTTGGCGCACTGGATTGCAGTCAAGAACATTATAAAATATCTGCGGAGGACCAAATATATGTTCTTGATATATGGTGGTCAGGAAGAACTCAGTATAGAGGGATATACTGACGCTTCGTTCCAGTCGGACCAGGATGATTTCCGATCGCAATCAGGCTATGTTTTTAGCTTGAATGGTGGAGCAGTGGTGTGGAAGAGTTTCAAACAGTCAACTGTTGCTGATTCCACAACAGAAGCCGAGTATGTTGCAGCCTCGGAAGCATCCAAGGAGGCAGTGTGGATTCGTAAGTTCATGAGAGAACTTGGTGTCGTTCCTTCGAGTGCTGATCCTTTGGTTATCTTCTGTGATAACACTGGAGCAATCGCACAAGCAAAGGAACCACGGTCGCACCAGAAGTCCAAGCACATACAGAGACGGTTTCACTTGATCCGGGAGATCATTGATCGAGGCGAGATCAAAATATGCAAGGTTCATACAGATGACAATCTGGCAGACCCGCTTACCAAGCCTCTGGCGCAGCAGAAGCATGAGCAGCACTGTAATAATATGGGTTTGAGATTTCTCAACCATTAGATTAAGTGCAAGTGGGAGATTGTTGGGGTATGCCCTTAAGGCTAATGTTTGAGGCCTTTGGGATTGTAATAAGTATCATGTAATAAACTCTTGTGTTTATAAAGGCATGGTTATTATTCAGGTTGTTACCTTGTCTGCTGTAATAAGTGTACTTCTGAATAATGTCTCAAAGCTGTTCAGCTAGGCTGACAGGCTATATGTCCTTAGTCGAGATATCTTGGTGAACTTGAGACAGCCTTGATATGATTGAGACTAATATGTGTGCTAATCTTATAGGATGCTTCGAGCATGGAATAAGATGTAGACTCATGGGTACATTGGATGTACTGGACAGACCCTACTGGGATATTCCATTGCTTGTCACAATGTGAATGATCCTTGTAAGCAGCAAGTGGCACATGTCCTTTGACTTGAGATCACTTGTGTTTCTAAATGATGATTGTCATTGTTTTGAGGTAGTTCAATATCATTTGAAACATAATGATTATAGACTATCTTGGATGGTGAGCTTGAGTCAGGTTAGGGCACTTGTGATAGATAAAGGATTGCCGTCTCCTTGTTCAAGGAGTGTGATGTTCTAAAGGGCCCCCCTATATGAGGCCATACCCAGATGACTGTGTTCATCTGATCTAATCATGCTCATCGTATTGGAGTTACAGGCTTGACATGCTTGTCCAATAAGAACATCCAGTGGCAAAGGAAACATGCATGCCTCGTGAGTTTGATTCACACTTGTGCCATGGTTTGGGTGTAGTCTTGGAAGACTCTTTCCTTTATATCGGGAGACAGTGATGTGTTGCTAGATACCCCTCACTGATCGTGATAACGAAAGTTATCGTTACCGACATTTAAAGGAAACCCTTAGGGTCGCACAATTTGGTGATATGGCTTGCTTAAGTCAGATCGTGTGGACTGAATTGTTTCGGTTCAGTTTAAAGGGATTTAATCTCTGATTGTAAGTGAGATCTGGTCTGATCATGTTTGATTGATTAGGGCTTTAGATCGGTAAGCTTCGATCGAGAGAGATGATGCTAGATCGATGCGATCAGAAGCGTCAGATGATGAATGGTCAGATCTTGGACTTTGGGGTCTAATTTGATCTAGACTTAATGCTTGGGCTGATTTGGTTTCGCTATTGAACCAAGAGTATTGAACCGGCTCATGGGTTGAGCGCATGGTTCAAGAGGGAGAAGGAGTTGCGTTTGGTTCATGGAGACATGAACGCATGAACGCATACTCTTAATGGTTGCCATTTTTGGAAAGTTCCAAAATGAAAACGCATATGCGTTCATGGCTTGAAGTCTCCCTAATGTTTTTCGGTTACATCTCTCTCTTGATGCTTGGAAACGTTTTTTGCTCTCGAGCAAGTGAGGGTGTTGACGAGAAGAGGAGGAACCGGCCAAGCAAAAGGAAGTCTTCATCTCTTCCCTACACTCGATCATTGACATCTTGGCACTTTTGCTAGCACAAGAGGTGCGCAAGTTGGGAGTCTTCATCGCCTTTGTGTGTGAACTTTTGGAGGAGATCAAAGTTGCTCTCTTCTTCCAAGCCGACCTCCAATCTATGGCTATGGTATAGATCTAAACTCATAGCTTCAAGTTGATCATATGGTTGTCATATACGATCTTTTAGAAACCCTCTTTCCGTCATGCATGCTAGATGCGCATGTTTAGGGTTTCACCCCCTTAATAAGGGTTTCTTTCAGTTTCCACGAACGCGGATAGATGTGCGCTCTTGATTTGGCAAAGGCAAGCAGAAGGGGCTCCCCTTGAATGTCATATAATATGAATCTCCCTTGTGTATAATCAGCTTCATGGCAATGCAGGACTCGATGTCGAGCCTGTTGTTGCCGGTAGCCTCCAATGTGCCATAGGGAATGATGCCGAGGGAAACAGCCAGAGGTGTGATCAAGCCGCCAATAACTATTGCCCCCCTCAAAGAACGGGTGACGCGGCTGAAATGCTTTGCCAAATAATATCCTGAATCGACTCTAAAACTGTGGAGCATGCACCAGATATAAAATAATTCAGTATGTCGAACCATACCGTCACTTTCACCGCGGCCGAAGAGAGTGTGGGCCAATACTCGGTGAACGTACTTGATCACTGGGTTGCACAGACTGGAAGCAGGAGCTGTGCGAGCGGAGTAGATGTGCTCGTTAGTGACAGCACCCCAGAAGTTTTGCTCATTATACTCAGTGGGGACTCTGCGTGCGCTAGGCTCTGGAAAACCGTAAATACCGTGAAACTGTGAAGGAGTGAGGATGTGTTTGATATTACCCAGGCGGAAGGATAGACGACTTGGATCATCCTCAAGTATAGGATCAGCTTTAACTTCCAATGAACTCAAAAACTCCAGTGTGGTACCGATGTAGGTGGGTGAGAATAGCTGCTGAAATTGCTCCCACCCTATGGATGCATACATAAAGTCAAAGTCTCCAAGCATCCCTAGCATCTGTAAGGTGGTTCGATCAAGATACGGCGTATTGAGCACGCGGCGTTGTCGCAGAATCTGATATCGTGCCTCTTGCGTAGTGTTCCGGAATATAATCCCGAACTCGTTCGGGGGAGACACATATGGCTGTGGTCAGCTGGCAGGTGTGCGACTGCGACGAGATGAAGAACCTAGCGTAGCCGAAG
Organism: Costus lasius; assembly: GCA_027563935.2. Lineage (NCBI taxonomy): Eukaryota > Viridiplantae > Streptophyta > Magnoliopsida > Zingiberales > Costaceae > Costus > Costus lasius. The sequence continues at coordinate 34,955,835 of CM050450.1, read as the reverse complement.
AAGGCCGGTAAGAAGGAGGAGTAGGCATCGGCTCATACTCTTCATCATCCATGGCAGACGAATCTGAAAGCACCTACTACGGCCGTGAGGTTCTCTTGCTGGCCATAGCCTTTGTCCTTGGAGGCATTGTGATTGAGACGATCGGAGGATGGCTGGTAAGTGTCGACTGGAGAAAATCTGGTTGAAGGTGCTCTCAGAACGGAAGCGGCGGAAACAAGTTTTTGGAGAGCAGTCAATGCGAAAATCTGGTGCGAAAAATTTGAGAGGAGCTTGATCGGAGTGCTAGGAACGTGAGATAAAACCTGAGAGATCGCCCTTTGATTGTCGAGAACGAGAGAGAGCGGCGGAATCAGTTGACCTCGTTGAGCATGGGAGGCGGTGACGGAAGCTGTCTAGCTAGCGAGGTGGAGATCTGGGCTGCAGAACTTGTCTTGCTTTGTAAGGAAACTTGAATCTGGCTCGGGGAAAACTTCTTCGTGTATGGAAAGAAGGAGGAGCTGCACGATCGAAGGGATTTTGGCGATTTGGGGGCGGCGGCGGAAGCTGTCGAGCGTGTGCCCTAGTTTTGGGCGAACATAGGGAATTCCAGTGAACCCGCCCGGGTTCACTCGCCCGTGATGTTTACTATAGTTGGGCTGAAGCAACAGAAACACGGGTGAAACCGCTGGGGTTAACCGACCCGTGAATCATTCTGAAAAATTTTCTGGTCTTCGGAATCGTGGTGAACCCCGTGGGGTTCACCTACCTGTGAAGCTTACTGGTTGGATTCTGCACATATGGAATACCGGTGAACCCCCTGGGGTTCACCTGTCCGTGAAGTCCTCTGGTTACAAAGCCTAGGCGGACTGTACAGTACACATCACGGTGAACCCCATGGGATTCACCAGGCCGTGTGATGTTCACTGTTCACTCGAAAAAATTCTGAACAAAATATGGAAAAATTCCCTTGCGCTCCAACTTCCTCCTACATCATAAAGAGACATAGATTTAGTAGCAATCCCCTCTAGAAAACTGAAATTAAAATAAAAAGTAAAGTAACAGTCTAAAACACTAACTAATATTAAGGAGAAACTATGCATAAAAACTAATATCAAGCAAAAACTTGGGTTGCCTCCCAAGAGCGCTAGGTTTAGGTCGGTAGCTCGACCATAAGAGTTTTCAAAGATTCAAATCCGGGGGGTCTGAGAGAGCTAAAACTTCCTCTCTCTCAACCCGCTCATATTCAAAGTAATGCTTGAGGCGGTGCCCGTTAACTATGAAGCTTTCAATTCGTTCTATCCAAATTGTGATAGCACCATATGGTTGAACTTTCTGAACTGTGAAAGGTCCGGACCACCTAAGTTTTCTTGGGAACAGTCGAAGTCATGAATTGAACAGTAGTACTTTGTCCCCCCCCCCCATGAAATTCCTTCTTTGCTATGCGCTTGTCGTGCCAAAACTTGGTGCGTGCTTTGTAGCTCTTGGTGTTCTTGGTCGGGGTAAGTTCTAATGGTTCCACGTCTCTTCTAGGCAGCTCGACATCCTGCGCGGATTTCTCCACAATGTCCACGCTGCAGCATATACCTGCAAGAGAAGGTTTTTTCAAAGCATGAGTAAGATCAAATTGAATGGCATTGCCATAGATGTTCAAGGTCAGTTTCCCATTCTTGATATCCATGACAGCGCCCGTAGTGGCTAAGAAAGGCCTCCCCAAAATGATCGGGAGCCTATCATCCTCATAAATTTCCAAGACAATAAAATCGGTAGGAATAAAGTAATCTCCTACTTTAACAGGTATGTCCTCAAGAATACCAACTAGGTAACGTACAGATCGGTCTGCAAACTGTATAGAAATGTTAGTTGGATGCAAATATCCTAGATCTAGCTTTTTACATAGTGAATGTGGCATGAGGCTAACGCTTGCTCCTAAGTCGCATAGTGAAAGTGGCGAAACCTAGGTCATTGGCGCATATAGAAATTTTCATAGGCAGCGGATATTCTAGGTTTCATGATCGTATGGCTTAATCATATGATCAACATTATAACTTGCTTAAAACAAGTGAAGATGTTACCATGGCCATGAGTGGCGGCTTGGAAGAATACAGAGGGCGAACGGCTCTCCTCCAAAGAAGTTGCACACAAGGTGATGGAACTTGCTTCCTTGCGCGTCCCTTGTGCTAGCAAAAATGCCAAGGTATCCTGATCGTGTATGAGGAGATGTGTTCACCCCTTTGGCTGGCGAAACTTCTTCCCTTTTGTGGAGGCAAGACACGCACGAGAGGAAGAGGGCGAGAGAGAGGGCGTCTCAACGTTCGAAACCGTGGGGGGGGGGGGGGGGGTTTCCAAAAGGAATCATGCCTTCCAAATATAGTAAGTGTTTTACTCTTACTTTAACTCCCACGTAACCATCGAAACTCATCTCTCAATCGAACCATACGTTCACCAAAGTGAACCGGTTCTATTCCACTTGGTTCATTTCTATTTGGTTCAAAGACCAAATCAAACCAGCCATGGTTTAGATCTCTTTGAACCAGATGGTTCAAGATCTAACCACACATCTCTTTATCCTCTTGATCTCATCGATCAAGCATCAATTCTCCCGATCGAAGCTTACCGATCACTAGCCCTAATCAATCAAACATGATCAGACCAGATCTCACTTCCAATCAGAGTTTAAATTGCTTTAAACTGGATTAAAACAATTCAGTCCACACGATCTGACATAAGTAAGCCATATCATCAAATTGTGCGACCCTGAGGGTTTCCTTCAATGTCGGTAACGATAACTTACGTTATCACGACCAGAGAGGGGTATCTAGCAACACATCACTGTCTCCCAATATGAAGGAAAGAGTCTTCCAAGACTACACCCAAACCACAGCACAAGTGTGAATCCAATTCACTCAGTATACATGTTCCCTTTGCCACTGGATGTTCTCATTGGACAAGCCTGTCAAGCTTGTAATTCCAACATGATGAGAATGATTAGATCAGATGAACATAGTCATCTGGGTATGGCCATACACTTCCTCAACCATCTCATCCAGGGGGCCCCTTTAGAACATCACACCCCAACAAGGAGAGGCAATCCTATATCTATCACTAGTGTCCTAACATGATTCATGCCCACTATCCAAGATAATCTGTAACCATTATCTTTCAAATGATATTGAACTATCTCAAGATAATGTCAATCATCACTTAGTAATACAAGTGATCTCAAGCCAGAGGGAATATACTACTTGCTTGCTTATAAGGATTTATTCACATTGCGACAAATAATTGAAAATCCTAAGTAGGGTCAGTCCAGTGCATCCCATGCACCTATGTGTCTAAATCTTATTCCATGCTCGAAGCATCCTATAAGCATCCCATACACATATTAGTCTCAATCATATCAAGGCTGTCTCATGTTCACCAAGATATCTCGACTAAGGACTATACTACATGTCAGCTAAGCTGAACATCTTTGAGACATTATTCAGAAGTATACATACAGCAGCAGATAATGCAACAATCTGAATAACAACCATTGCCTTTATAAACATAGTTTATAAATGAAACTGATAATAACCCAAGGCCTCAAACATTAGCCTTAAGGGCATACCCCAACAATCTCCCACTTGCACTTAAACTAATGGTTGAGTAATCTCAAACCCATATTATTACAGTTCTTCACATGCTTCTGCTGTGCCAGAGGCTTTGTAAGCGGGTCAGCTAGATTGTCATCTGTATGAACCTTGCACATCTTGATCTCTCCTCGATCTATGATCTCACGGATCAAATGAAACCTTCTCTGTATGTGCTTGGACTTCTGGTGTGACCGTGGTTCCTTTGCGTGTGCTATCGCTCCAGTGTTATCACAGAAGATAACCAATGGATCTGCACTCGAAGGAACAACACCAAGTTCTTGAACGAACTTACGAATCCACACTGCCTCCTTAGATGCTTCTGAGGCTGCAACATACTCGGCTTCTGTTGTGGAATCAGCAACAATTGATTGTTTGAAACTTTTCCACACCACTGCTCCTCCATTCAAGCTAAAAATATAGCCTGATTGCGATCGGAAATCATCTTGGTCAGATTGGAATGAAGCGTCAGTATATCCTTCAATACTGAGTTCTTCCTGACCTCCATAAATCAAGAACATATCTTTGGTCCTCCGAAGATATTTCAAAATGTTCTTGACTGCAATCCAGTGTGCCTTCCCTGGATTACTTTGGAATCGACTGGTCACGCTTAACCCGTAAGCGACGTCTGGGCGAGTACACAACATCGCATACATGATGGACCCAATAGCCGAAGCATAAGGCGTATTGTCCATTTCATCTTTCTCAGACTGTGTTTGAGGACACTGGCTCTTTGAAAGATTCAGACCATGTCTGACTGGAAGATATCCTCTTTTAGAATTTTCTAAATGGAATCTCTCTAGGACTTTATCGATGTAAGTACTCTGGCACAGCCCGAGAAGCCTATTAGATCTATCTCTATAGATCTTCACGCCTAGTACATAGGCTGCTTCTCCCAAATCTTTCATCTGGAAACATTTTCTTAACCATGCTTTGACTGCATGCAGTTCAGGAATATCATTTCCAATGATCAAGATATCATCGACGTAGAGGACTAGGAAAGTAATCATGCTCCCACTAAACCTCTTACATACACACGGGTCATCTTCATTTTTGATGAAACCAAATTCACAAACTGATTCATCAAAACGAATATTCCAGCTTCTCGATGCTTGTTTAAGTCCATAAATGGACCCTTTTAATTTGCATATTTTATGACGTTCTGATGGATTAATGAAACCTTCAGGTTGTCTCATATACACATCCTCTTCCAGTTTTCCATTAAGGAAAGCGGTCTTTACATCCATTTGCCAGATCTCATAATCATAATATGCTGCTATCGCGAGAATAATTCGAATGGACTTGAACATGGCTACAGGAGAGAAAGTTTCATCATAATCTATTCCGTAGATTTGTTTGAAACCTTTCGCAACTAGCCTGCCCTTATAGGTAACCACGTTACCATCCATGTCTTTCTTCTCCTTGAAGATCCACTTACAACCTATAGGAATTACTCCCGGAGGCGGATCAACCAAATCCCAGACTTGGTTATCTGACATGGAGTCCATCTCGGCTCGCATAGCTTCAAGCCATCTTGCTGACTCCGGTCCACTGACCGCATCCGCATAAGTGAGGGGTTCATCATTAGTGATGTAGACTCCGTCATAGCGCTCAGGCTGACGACGGATCCTTCCCGATCTACGCGGTTCCCGTGATATCTGAGCCTCAGGTTGAACATTAACCTGAACTATTGGCTCAGGCTCATCCAACTGAGCTTGACTACTTTGTCCCTCTTCTGGATTTTCATCCAGCTTTATTTCCCTCCCACTGGCCTCTTGCAGAAGAAATTCCTTCTCAAGAAAAATAGCCGTTCGAGCAACAAATACTTTGTTCTCTTTGGGATCATAGAAATAATAACCCTTAATTTCTTTAGGGTAACCGACAAAGATACATTTATAAGATCTGCTCTCCAATTTCCCAGAGGCGAGCTTTTTGACATAAGCCTCGCAACCCCAGATTTTCATAAATGTCTAGCTTGGCTGTTTCCCATACCATAACTCAAATGGTGTCTTTGAAACGGCCTTGGATGGCACTCGGTTTAGTACCTTTGCAGCTGTTTCCAGTGCAAATCCCCAAAAGGAGTAAGGTAAACTAGCCGGACTCATCATAGAACGAACCATATCCAATAAGGTTCTATTTCTCCTCTCGGACACACCATTCCATTGCGGTGTTCCTGGCGGAGTGAGCTGTGAGATAATCCCACACTCCTTCAGATAGTCAGTAAACTCATGACTCAAGTATTCTCCACCTCGATCTGATCGAAGTGCCTTGATATTTCGGCCTAACTGATTTTGTACTTCATTTTTGAACTCTTTGAACTTGTCAAAGGATTCACTCTTATGTCTCATAAGATAGACATAGCCATACCTACTGAAATCATCAGTAAAAGTAATGAAGTATACATAGCCACCTCTGGCATGTTTACTAAATGGCCCACACACATCACTGTGAATAAGGTCAAGTAAACCTGAAGCCCTTTGACCTTTATTAGAAAAAGGAGTCTTCGTCATTTTACCCATTAAACAAGCTTTGCATGTATCAAGCTCCTTATAGGAGAATGATCCCAGCAGTCCATGGTCATGCAACCGCTTAATGCACTTCTTGTTAATATGGCCTAAACGACTATGCCATAGCAAGGTGCTGTCATCAGCATACTTAGCTTTCTTATTATCAATTTGTTGTACAGAACATTCCATGTCCAACATGAATAACCCATTGTTAATCGACCCAGTAGCATAAACAATATTATCATATGAAATACAACACTTTAAAGTTTTGCATTCAAAAGAAAAACCTTTCCTGACAAGAGCAGGAATAGAGATAATATTCTTGGTTATGCTCGGTACAAAATAACAATTGTCAAGTTCTAATACAAGACCAGATGGTAAAGAGATGTAATATTCTCCTACAGCAACAGCAGCAACCCGTGCCCCGTTTCCAACTCGTAGGTCCACCTCATGCTGTCCCACCTGTCTTCTTCTCTTGAGTTCCTGTACATTTGAACAAATGTGAACTCCACATGCAGTGTCCAACACCCATGAAATAGAAGAAGCTATCATGACTTCAGTCACGTAAATACCTGAGCCAGAAGTGAAAGGCTTGCTTCCCTTCTTCTCTCCTTGGAGCGCTTTACAGTCCTTCTTCCAGTGACCCAGCTGGCCACAGTGGAAACATCTGTTATCCTTTGACCACTTCATCTTTTGTTTCAAAGCCTTGTTGTAGCTCTTAATAGGGGTTTTGCCCTTCTTCCCCTTCTTCTTATTCCTTGAAGGAATCATCAAGACAGAGGATGAAGGCTTTCCCTTCTCAAGAGTCTGCTCTGTGGTGCAGAGCATATTCAGTAACTCTGCCGGAGTACAGTCGATCTTGTTCATATTAAAATTAATGATGAACAGATCGAAAGAGGCCGGGAGAGACTGCAGGATAATATCTACAACAAGTTCCTGATTGATGGTGTGTCCCAGTTTCTCTAGAGCCTCCTTGTACCCAATCATCTTGAGTACGTGAGCTCCGACTGGACTCCCTTCAGTCAGTTTGCTCTGAAAGAAAAGTTTTGTCAAATTATAGCGTTCTGTCCTTGCCTGTGCAGCATACAGCATCTTGAGATTTGCTATAATATCAATAGCAGACAAATCCTCATGCTGACGCTGGAGCTCTGGCGTCATTGACGCAAGCATAAGGCAAGCGACATCAGTACTATCACTGACGTGCTTCTCATAAGCATCCCGAACCGCCCTTGCGGCGTTCGCAGCGGGTTGAGGCGGTATTGCCGTCTCAAGGACATACAGTTTCCTCTCAGCCTTAAGAACAATCTTAAGCTGTCTGTACCAGTCTGAGAAGTTTGACCCAGCAAACTTCTCCCTTTCCAGTATGTATCGCAAATTGAGTCCTGTGGTGTTCGTTGCTGCAGAAATCTACAACATAGCAAGAACAACAAGGTCAGTTTCCATGTTAGAATCAATCCAGGACTTAAGAGTGATTATTTTCTCACTATTTTATCTGACTGAAAAATCCAATAAAACAGTCCGAAAGAGTGAAACTCTTTTAGTGAGATGGGATCCAGATTTCATACTTGGTCTCCGCGTCCCGCTCAGGTGAGATAAGATACACAGAGAGTTCAAGTACTAATCACTAGTAGGCTATTCATACCAATCGCCAACCCGTGCGATTCCCCTTCATCTAGGCAATCCAGCAGACTGTGCCAACTGAGTTGGTACAACACAGTCTCTGATTCCACAGATGGCTGCCTCCATATAGCTAACATATTCTCAATATGTAGCCTATATGGTCAAGCTGACCTGACCTACTCTCTGGACCACCACGTGCTATGCTGAGCAACGAGAAGCGATAAATCCCTTCTCTGTAGCATGTAGGTGTAATCACACACCGTCTGAAGATAGCTGGGCGTGCCCACTGAGTGGGTACAACACGGCCCCAACGATAGTCAGAACAGCGAGGTTTCGCGTCAGAAGGCTATCGAGCTTGATATTTAACGTTGGATTTTAACAGTCCATTTAATCTTCTCACTATCATGCAATATCTATGGTGATAGCAAAAGAATAAATCATGCATGTGCTAATGTTACTTAAAACAGTAAATTGAAAGCACAATTATCTTATGTGGTAAATGCCCATTAAGCCAAAGTAAAAAACCCTAGTTTTACACAAGTCTTCACTTGAGCTCTTTATGGGTCTCTTTCACTTCATCTGGCCCAGCCCGGGCCCAAGCGCCCTCTGCAGTCCAAATGCATGTGCCCACCAGACTGGTTGCGCCTGTTCTAGAGTCGAACTCTAGACCTCCCACCTGGTGAAGCCACTTGCTGCAAGCGCCTCTGCCATGTGTGCTCTGTGCTCATGTCTGATGAAATTACATTTTAATCTATCTAGACATGGTTTGACACACAGGTCAATTATACATTTTTTTCATAAATTGAAATGTGATTCGCAGATCACAACAAAATTTATAAAATTAATTCCAGGCACGCAGGCCCTAGCACAACACACAAATAAAAGGGCAGCCCACATAAGATTAAATAGACACTCATTCACCATGTTAAAAGGCATACATGTGATCCAAACAGAAAATAAAATTTTTTGAAAAACCCATGGCATCAATTTTATTTCCTTATGTGCCCTACTACCTTACAACGGTCCATTAATAGGTATCCACTCATCAGACCAAGTCAGACCCACTGCCCTTGCAAGCACCCAGTCATAACTGACTTGCGTCGACCTTATGGTCAACTATGCATGCCTTAAGGGCTGAACGTCCCACATGATTTCTGGCAAGCGGGTGTGACCCCGGGCCTTAATCATGATCGTTCACCAGGCGCCTCAATTAGACATCGCTACACGCCCTTCTGCAGTCGGCCTATAGCCACCTGTATTGCTTGCGCACAGGTGCTATCTGACCGACCCATCTAGGCTGTCAGATGGTCTGATCAGGCTGTTGGGTCCAGACTTGACTGACGACTTCAAACCTATCAACCCGTCTAAGAATTTAAAGTAGACGCTTATAGAGATCTAGGTGAGGGGCGCGCAGGACAATAAGTTTTTGATAAAAACTTCTCCCTATGCGCAAACAAGCATCATACATGCGCAAGCTTGGAAGAAAACAAGATACATGTAGTTCTAAACCATGAACTATATTTTCGCATGTAGTAGATCTACCACAAGCTGGTTACAAACATGGATCACAACAAAAGCAATCATATGCATGAAGCCAAAACAAGCTCTGATACCAATTGAAAGTGGCGAAACCTAGGTCATAGGCGCATATAGAAATTTTCATAGGCAGCGGATATTCTAGGTTTCATGATCGTATGGCTTAATCATATGATCAACATTATAACTTGCTTAAAACAAGTGAAGATGTTACCATGGCCATGAGTGGCGGCTTGGAATAATACAGAGGGCGAACAGCTCTCCTCCAAAGAAGTCGCACACAAGGTGATGGAACTTGCTTCCTTGCACGTCCCTTGTGCTAGCAAAAACGCCAAGGTATCCTGATCGTGTATGAGGAGATGTGTTCACTCCTTTGGCTGGTGAAACTTCTTCCCTTTCGTGGAGGCAAGACACGCACGAGAGGAAGAGGGCGAGAGAGAGGGCGTCTCAACGTTCGAAACCGTGGGGGGGGGGGGGTGAAAGTCCCCACATGAATGGGGCGAAACCCTATGGCGCATATAAGAGGTTTTGAAAGCAACGGAAGCTAGGGTTTCTAAACAAAATCGCATGCATATCATATGATTAACTTGTAAAGATTAGACGACTCATACCAGTGCCATTTCTCTGATGGCGTCTTGGAAGCAGAAACCGAAAAAGCTTTCCTCCAAAAGGTGCGCACACAAGATGAAGATCGCCTACCCTTGTCGCTCCTTGTGCTAGCAAGGATCTCCAAGTGTCTTGATCGAATGGAAGGGAGTGAGATGACTTCCTTTTCTTTTCGAATCCTCTCCAAGGCTTCAACCTTTCACCACGCGAGAGAGAGCGTAGCCGTTCAGAGAGATGGGCGAGAGAGAGAGACAAGAATATAATAATTCTATTCCTACATGAGGCGTGATCTCATTTGAGATCATGGTTTCTAAAAATAGAAACCCACAATCGCTCATGCGTTCACGCCAAGTGAACAAGTCGCAACCTCCTTTCCCCTTGAACCATGCGCTCACTCAATGAGCGGTTCATTTTGGTTTGGTTCAAAGACCAATTGACCCAAACGATTTGGTCTAGATCATATTAAACCCTAAAGGTTCAAGATCTAACCGTTCATCTCATGATGCTCCTGATCTCACTGATCTAGCATCCATTCTCTCGATCAAAGCTTACCGATCTCAAGCCCTAATCAATCAAACATGATTAGACCAGATCTCACTCACAATCAGAGATTAAATCCCCTTAAACTGAACCCAAAAAATTCAGTCCACACGATCTGACTTAAGTAAGCCATATCATCAAATTGTGCGACCCTAAGGGTTTCCTTTAAATGTCGGTAACGACAACTTACATTATCACGATCAGTGAGGGGTATCTAGCAACACATCACTGTCTCCCGATATAAAGGAAAGAGTCTTCCAAGACTACACCCAAAACACAGCACAAGTGTGAATCAACTCACTAGGCATACATGATTCCTTTGCCACTGGATGTTCTTTATTGGACAAGCCTGTCAAGCATGTAACTCCAATATGATGAGCATGATTAGATCAGATGAACATAGTCACCTGGGTATGGCCATACACTTTCTCAATCATCTCATCCAGGGGGGGCCCATTAGAACATCACACTCCTTAAACAAGGAGACGGCAATCCTATATCTATCACTAGTGTCCTAACCTGACTCATGATCATTATCCAAGATAGTCTATAACCATTATGTTTCAAATGATATTGAACTACCTCAAAACAATGACAATCATCATTTAGAAACACAAGTGATCTCAAGTCAGAGGACATGTGCCACTTGTTGCAATCAAGGATTATTCACATTGTGACAAGCAATTGAATATCCTAGTAGGGTCTGTCCAGTACATCCAATGTACCCATGAGTCTACATCTTATTCCATGCTCGAAGCATCCTATAAGATTAGAATACATATTAGTCTCAATCATATCAAGGCTGTCTCATGTTCACCAAGATATCTCGACTAAGGACAAAAGTGCATGTCAGCCTAGCTGAACAGCATTGAGACATTATTCAGAAGAATATGTATTGCAGCAGATAATATATCAACCTGAATAACAACCATTGCCTTTATAAACATAAGAGTTTATACATGATACTGATACAATCCCAACGCCTCAAACATTAGCCTTAAGGGCATACCCCAACAGGGGGGGGGGGGGGTTTCCAAAAGGAATCATGCCTTCCAAATATAGTAAGTGTTTTACTCTTACTTTAACTCCCAGGTAACCATCGAAACTCATCTCTCAATCGAACCATACGTTCACCAAAGTGAACCGGTTCTATTCCACTTGGTTCATTTCTATTTGGTTCAAAGACCAAATCAAACCAGCCATGGTTTAGATCTCTTTGAACTAGATGGTTCAAGATCTAACCACACATCTCTTGATCCTCTTGATCTCATCGATCAAGCATCAATTCTCCCGATCGAAGCTTACCGATCACTAGCCCTAATCAATCAAACATGATCAGACCAGATCTCACTTCCAATCAGAGTTTAAATTGCTTTAAACTGGATTAAAACAATTCAATCCACACGATCTGACATAAGTAAGCCATATCATCAAATTGTGCGACCCTGAGGGTTTCCTTCAATGTCGGTAACGATAACTTACGTTATCACGACCAGAGAGGGGTATCTAGCAACACATCACTGTCTCCCAATATAAAGGAAAGAGTCTTCCAAGACTACACCCAAACCACAGCACAAGTGTGAATCCAATTCACTCAGTATACATGTTCCCTTTGCCACTGGATGTTCTCATTGGACAAGCCTGTCAAGCTTGTAATTCCAACATGATGAGAATGGTTAGATCAGATGAACATAGTCATCTGGGTATGGCCATACACTTCCTCAACCATCTCATCCAGGGGGCCCCTTTAGAACATCACACTCCAACAAGGAGAGGCAATCCTATATCTATCACTAGTGTCCTAACATGATTCATGCCCACTATCCAAGATAATCTGTAACCATTATCTTTCAAATGATATTGAACTATCTCAAGATAATGTCAATCATCACTTAGAAATACAAGTGATCTCAAGTCAGAGGGAATATACTACTTGCTTGCTTATAAGGATTTATTCACATTGCGACAAATAATTGAAAATCCTAAGTATGGTCAGTCCAGTGCATCCCATGCACCTATGTGTCTAAATCTTATTCCATGCTCGAAGCATCCTATAAGATTAGAACACATATTAGTCTCAATCATATCAAGGCTGTCTCATGTTCACCAAGATATCTCGACTAAGGACTATACTACATGTCAGCTAAGCTGAACATCTTTGAGACATTATTCAGAAGTATACATACAGCAGCAGATAATGCAACAATCTGAATAACAACCATTGCCTTTATAAACATAGTTTATACATGAAACTGATAATAACCCAAGGCCTCAAACATTAGCCTTAAGGGCATACCCCAACACACAGAGCCCTCTGAAAAGACATCTCCCCAATCTGGCAAGGTATGGAAAAACTGCCGGGGTCTTTAAGTGCAATGGTCCCTTGATCCTCTAGCTTCCTCTTGTTTGATAAAATGTCTTTCAGAAATTTTGCATAAGTCGGCAACTACGAAAGAGCATCAACAAAAGGGATGTTAATATAAAGTTTCTTTAAAACCTCTAAAAACTTACCAAACTGCTTGTCCAATTTAGCCTTGACAAGCCTCTGTGGAAAGGGAATCAGTGGCTTATATGCTGGCGGTCCCACATAGGGCCGCTCCTCTTCAGCTGGTTCAGATGCTACCGGTGTCACATTAGTATTCGGTTCCATAGGTTCTAGTATTGACTCTTCTATCTTGTCATCTGTTGGCATCTTCGGGTCTTCCAATTACTTGCCGCTCCGAGTGGAGATTGCATTGCACTGCTACCTCGGGTTTACCTCAGGCTGGGATGGTAACTTCCCTGGTGCTCTGGAAGATGAGCTAGCTTGCTGGGCTAGCTGGCTCTCTAGCATCTTATTGTGTGTCTCTAGGGAATCCATCCTGGTCATCATCATCTTCATCATGTCTGTAAGTCCTTCAAGTTGCTTGCCCAGATTTGAATCATTGTTCGGTCTTGGCTATTGCTGCGGTGGTGGCGGTGCATTATAGTTTCTAGCTTGGAATCCTAGTGGTCTGAAGTTGTTCTATTGGGGTTGCCTAAAGTTTCCTTGTGGGGGCTTTGTTTGCTGTGGTGGTACTTGTCCGGGTTGTATTGGCTGAGTTGTCCGGTAAGAGAAATTTGGATGGTTGCGCCATCCTTGATTGTAGTAGTTGGAAAAAGGGTTGTTGTTTTGGTTGAAATTTCCAACTGCATTCAACTGCTCAGGATGAGCCACAGTCATCTGTCCGTCTCCCACCTGGCAATCTGCTCCTGCATGACCTACAACTCCACAAACCTCACAAGAAATAGCATTAATATCCATAGCATTACCAGACCAAGAATCAAGCTTTCTAGTCAAATTATCCACCTTAGTCGTAAGTGCAGTAAGAGAGTTTAGGTCATACTTACCTGATTTCTTGGTAGAAGTACCTCTCTCAGATGTCCATTGGTGATGGTTAATCGCCATGTCCTCGAGAAGGTGCATTGCATCCTCAACTCTCCTATTCATCAAAGCGCCTCCTGCTGCAGCGTCCACTGTAAGCCTTGTGTTGTAATCCAAACCGCTGTAGAACGTTTGGATTAAAACCCAAGTCTCAACTCCATGATGTGGACACATCCTTTGGAGCTCCTTAAACCTCTCCCAAGCTTCATATAGAGACTCCCCATCCTTTTGCATGAAGCTCATTATCTGATTTCGCAATTGGATTGTTTTTGATGGAGGGAAGTACTTGGAGAGAAAGGCTTGAGAAACCTCTGTCCACGTTCTTATCGAAGTAGCAGGTAGTGTGTGCAGCCAAGCTCTCGCCCTATCCCTCAGAGAGAAGGGAAATAGTCGCAACCTGATAGCATCAGCAGACACTCCATTAATTTTCAACATATTGCAATATTCCAAAAAAATAGAAAGGTGCGTGTTGGGGTCCTCAAGAGGAGAACCACCAAACTGATTCTGTTACACCATAGAAAGAAGAGCAGGTTTTATTTCAAAATTGTTGGCCTCAACGGCGGGCCTAGCAATTCCTGATTGAAAACCATAAGTGTAGGGAGTAGAATAATCCTTCAATGTCCTGTTGTTGTTATAGTTGTTGCTTATTGGTTGTTGTGCTCGTTCATTGTTCACTTCAATCTGAATGTGTTCCATCTGACTTTCTCCTCCAGGATGGTTCATGATTTCTTTCTTCAGAATTTGATTTTGTTTTCTTCTCAACCTAAAGGTGCACTCGATCTCAGGGTCAATATCAATGAGCGCTTCTGCCCTAGAACTTCTTTGCATAAAATGGTTAGTCAAAATTTTAAAGTTCTAAGACAGCAAGTAAGCAAAGAGAATAAGTAAATAGCAGTACAATAAAGAAAAACTAACCTAAAGCCTAGTCTACCAATTCTCAAAAATATACTAATTTCAAACGTTGCTCCCCGGCAACGGCGCCAAAAACTTGACACGACCGCAAGTGCACGGTTATGTCGCAGTAATACAAAAGATGTCGAATCCCACAGGGAGCAAGGTTGAGTACTAGAAAGTCCGAGTCCTAATAGCTAGGTGAATCGAAACGTGGGTTTGAGATCAGAAATCGTAAATAAGCAATCACAAATACGTCGGTAGAGAATCGACTTAAGAGAGAATTCAGGGCTACAGCTTCCACCACAATGATAATCTTAACCGCACAAGAAAGACATTAGTTAATTGGTTTATTGTTTTTGCAAAAGGAGTCTAACCCTAGGGTACAAGGTGCCCTCTCTCGAGTGAAACACCCCGGTGTTCGTCTTAGACCGACCTCCTACTCTCGCGGTGGGTCGTTCTAAGGCGAACCCAATGAGTTCTATGGCAGACTATGAAATCCTCGAGCGAGAACCAAGCACTCTCGTGTCGAGGTCTTGCAAGTTTTACTCGGAGGTTCGACCCTTACGATCCTTCTCTCGATATGAATCGTAACGGCTAACACGTGAAAATATTCAGCCAAGATAAAATCACAAAATAAGTACGTCGAAGTAAAATATGCTCACAACTTTATACCAAATAACGAAAATAGATACAAAGTTTATAGTTAAAATAATCAAAGGGTTTCCACCAAGCCCCGAAATAGGGTTTACGCTATAATTGTCATTGAAACGCTCAAAATCTCTCTTTTAATGAAAAGAAAAGTATAAGAAAATGAAGCTAAGGGGAAGGAGATGATGAACCGAAGGAATCCTGAAGAAATCGTGATGATCGTGTGTCTCAATCGCCGAAAATCTCCAAAAATCACCTCTATCGCCGTGTTCTTCCACCCGCCTCCGTTATTTGCGTGAATGCTCGATGATTAGGTCATACAAATTGGAGCTTTTATGTCCTCTGTGTTTGCCTCTGAAAGAGCTTTCCATAGACACCTTACTTGCCTAATTTAGCCTCCGAACGGGTGAGAAATTGAGGGAAAACCGAGTGTGGGTCGGGTCGCTCCCGAGCCTGGTTTAGAATCGCGGTGAACCCCGCCGGGATCACCTGGCTGTGATGTCTTCTGAGAGTTTGGCTGAAAGAAGCGCGGTAAACCCCGCCGGGTTCACCTGGCCGTGATGTCTTCTGGACAGATTTTGGCCAAATGGAATTCTCGCTGGGGTTCACCCGGCCGTGATGCTCTCTGTGAGTTTCGCAGGCTGGCGAACCCCGTGGGGTTCTCCTGGCTGTGATTGTCAGGCAAAACTCCAAATGACTCCAAATTTGATGGGTTGCTTCATTTTCGCATAAGAAATCGTCCTGTGGCCTCAGAATCTTCAAAATATGTCGAAAAAAGGGTGTTTTTACCTGAAATTCCATAAAAGTGCTAAAAAGTGAAGATTCCGAAGATATGAAGGAAATAAGCCCGTAATGAGTATAAAAATGCCGAAATAAGCCTAGATTTGACATAAAATAACTATGAAAATCACTGCCAAAATGCAATGCATCAGACTTCATGGACATATTCATGGATGGCTTTTCTGTGTATGGCTCTTCTTTCAATTATTGTTTATCTAACCTTTCTAAAGTCTTACAGAGATGTGAAAAGGTCGACCTGGTGTTGAATTGGGAGATGTGCCACTTCCATTGGGAAACCCCGGGGATTTTAAAATTTTAATACAAGTACAGTGGAAGCAAATCCCCGAAACAGACTAGTCCCAAGAACCCAGACGAACGATGCTTGCGAGGGGGGTCAACACGATGTAGATAGAAAGTACCTATGAGCAATATGGAGTGATGCCAAAGTTGGTGCCCAAGTGTGCGCCCTCTGCAGTCTCACATACAACGGATCCTCGAGTCCTCTTCTTCTATCCCCGATGCTAGCCTCAGGGAGAAGATCTAAGCCTTAGAGTCCTTCTTCTATGCTTGCACTTCCTTCAAGGAAGATGCGCCAAAGAGAATGAAGATTAGATGAAGTCGCCAAGCCTTCCAACTAGTTGCGCCAAGAGGAGGAAGGGAAATGGAAGCTTGCGGCTAGGTTGATGGAAGACTTGCGCCAAGGACCTTTGCTCTTGCCTTTGCTTGTTCACGCCAAGGAGGAAGGAAGCTCTCGCATGTAATGTGTTACACAAAGCAACGGGGTAGAAAGAGACAACATATAGGCGCTAAGTATGAAGGGATATGCGGTTAGGGTTAAGGGGGAGGCCAATTAAGGTTAGAGGTAAGAAAAGTCTCCAAGACTTTACCATAAACCTTTTCCCATTAGCTATATGCGCTTGACACTTGCCAAACCAAGGCCAAGAAGCCATATGCACCCCAAGCCTTGCCATAGAGGCAAGCTTTCCATCCAAGGGAGAATGGGGAGGAGCTAAAAGCTTCCTAATGAAGCACTAGGCACCTACTTCTCCCCATTATGCCCCTTAGGCACCAATGGGGATGAATTCTCCCGATTATACCCTTATGCCCTCTTATCTCTTTATGACACCTTATTATTGGGCCCCATTGGGTAATGGGCTAGCCCAAACTTCATTACACAAGTTGATTAAGCCATTGGATCTAATCCAATGCAACCCAAAGTCAAATGTGGCTAACCATGGTCAATTTTTGGTCAACCTACAAAAAATAAAGTTTAGCTTTAATAAGTTTCTTCCATCTCATCAGGCCCATTGGTGCTGATGAAATCTCCCAAATAGATCCGAGTTATCCAATAACTCGATCATAAGGTTACCCAATCAAAACGAGAACTCGAGTATCAAGGTGTGCGACCCTACAAGTTCCTCTTACGTTGGCAGTGATGAACCAAGGTCATCACAAGCAGTGAGTGGCACCTAGCAGTGCATCGCTACTACCCAAGTCATCAGAATGGATATCGACATCGGCATCCCCATCATCGTAACTAGGTACTGATGCATTATAGTCTCTTTGCCAAACTGATATCCGATTGGACAAGTGTGTCACCAATTGTTTTTACCCAATCTCATAGTCATAACTAAATCAGGCTTTCACTTGGGTATGGCCATACACTTTCAGTCATGCTACGAAAGGGGGGCCTGTGGATATCAGGCTTCCCTCAGGAAGGGGAAAATCCTCTATTTTTCCATTGATCTTCTCATATGGGTTGTGACATAATCAATGACAACCGTTATGACCTCCCAACTACGGTAAGGTGTTAGGTTGCATCAAAGCATATCCCTAACCATATAGAACAATCAATGACCTCAAGTCAAGGGATCAATGCATCTCCTGTCACTTGTGAGGATAACTCATGACACCAAGTCATAGCCTCACAGCGATTCGATCCAGTATATCCACCACTAATATGCCGATATGTCTGTGTTAGCACCTCGTGCCTAACCAGCCCATATACTAATCTCACATGTACCAAAGCTATCCCATATCAACTAAGGTACATTGACTGGGTACAAGAGTTTGAGCACAGATCCAATCTATCTCTAGGGACATTATCATGCATGTACACAATCGCAGATGTAAACAAAGCATAATAACAACAGTGCTAGAATGATGTATATAAGAAATATTAATGTCAAGTAGTACAAAAGATAGTCTAATAACAGGTCTTAGGGCATAAACACCAACAACTTCATGGTCCGGGAAGGCATAGTCCTTGAACATTTAGTCTCTGAACACGAAATTGAGATAGATAGAGCAAAGGTTGAAGTTATTGAAAATCTGAAGCTGCCGACAATAGTCAACAGAATTCGAAGCTTTCTAGGCAACGTCAGGTTTTATAGAAGATTTATTAAAGATTTTTCAAAAATAGCTCATCCTTTAACAAATCTTCTTGCTAAGGATTGAATTTTTTATTTTGACCAGGAATGTGAAGAAGCTTTTGTGAAGCTCAAAGGAGCCTTGATAACTGCACCAATAATCCAACCTCCATGCTGGTCCCTGTTGGGAAACCCCGGGGATATTTTACAATTTTCAGAGATAGAGATTATAAAATACATTGCACAGCGGAAGCAATATCCCCGAAACAGGCCGGTCCCAAAAACCCAGTGAAGATCGCAAGCAAGAGAGTTGACACGATGAGTTAGGAAATACCTTAGAGTAAGATGAGGTCGATGTCATGATAAGCACCCAAGCGTGCGCCCTCTGCAGTCTCACACACACGAACCCCTCGAGTCCTCTTCTTCCACGCCTGGTGCTAGCCTCGGGAAGAAGATCCAAGCCTTGTGCTCCTTCTTCTTTAATATGCGCCACCTTCAAGGTAGATGCGCCAAAGATGAAGAAGGATGAGGGAGAGGGAAACCACCAAGCATCAAGTTCCTTGCGTCAAGAGGGAAGGAAGAGGCTTGCAGCTAGGGTTTGGAAGGAAGAAGAAGATGCGCCACTTCTTGGTGTTGTCGCCCTTCAAGCCCTTGCTTTCGCCCCTGCTCTTGTTGTCACACCTCTAAGGATTGTAACATCATAAGAGGGGGCGGCTAGGGTCACTTATAAAGAGCTAGAGGCGGTTAGGGCAAGGGTTGAGATCATGACAAGTGTATGGCTTGGATGAGAAGGTTTGAGGTAAGGAAAGTCTCCAAGACTTTACCATAAACCTCATTCAACCTTTCCATAAGCTACCAAGCATTGCCTTGTGCGCCAAGGCCTAGCCTTGCGCCCTAAGCAATGCCTTAATGCATTCACACTATCAATGGAAGAGGGCTAGGCGCATAAAGCTTCCTTAATGAAGCAAATTTGCCATCCAAACCCCATTATGCCCCTTAGGCGCCAATGAGCTTGGCTTCCTCCCCATTATACCCTTTTAGCCTATTGCCTCTTCATGACAACTTATTATTGGGCCTCATTGGATAATGAGCTAACCCAAACTTCATTACATGGCTTGATTAAGCACTTGGATCCAATCCAATGCAACCCTAATCCAAATGTAGCTAACCATGGTCAATTTCGGGTCAACCTGCCATAAATGGAGCTTGGCTCCAATAACATCCTTCCATCTCATCAGGCCCATTGGTGCTAATGAAATCTCCAAAATAGATCCGAGTTATCCAATAACTCGATCATAAGGCATCCCGATCAATACGAGAACTCGAGTATCAAGGTGTGCGACCCTGTAGATTCCTCTGACGCTGGTAGTGCTGACCAAAGGTCACCACAAGCAGTGAGTGGCACCTAGCAGTGCATCGCTACTACCCAGGTCATTGGAATGGATATCGACATCGACATCCCCATCATCGCAACTAGGTACAGATGCATTACAGTCTCTTTGCCGAACTGATATCCGATTGGACAAGTGTGTCACCACTTGTTTTCATCCAATCACATGGTTATGACTAAATCAGGTTCTCACCTGGGTATGGCCATACACTTTCAGTCATAGAACCATAGAGGAGCTCCATGGATATCATACTTCCCTTAGGAAGAGGCAAATCCTGTGTCTGTCCATTGACCTTCTCATATGGGTTGTGACATGCTCAATGACAACCGTTATTACCTCCCAATTACGGTGAGGTCTTAGGTTGTATCAAAGCAAGTCCCTAACCATATAGAATGGTCAATGACCTCAAGTCAAGGGATCAATGCATCTCCTGTCACCTGTGAGGATAACTCATGACACCAAGTCATAGCCTCACAGCGGGTCGATCCAGTATATCCACCACTAATACACCCATATGTCTGCGTTAGCATCTCGTGCCTAATCAGCCCATATACTAGTCTCACAAGTACCAGAGCTGTCCCATATCCACTCAGGTACATCGACTGGGGACAATCATTTGAGCACAGATCCAATCTGTCTCCAGGGACATTATCATATAAGTACACAATCGCAAGTGTAGACAAACAACGATAACGACAATGCCAGAAAGATATATATATGAATATCAGAGTCAAGTAGTACAAAGATGGACCAAAACTAGGTCCTAGGGCATATACACCAACAGTCCCTACCATTTGAACTCATGTGTGATGCAAGTGACCAAGTTGTGGGGGTAGTCTTAGGGCAGAGGAACGACAAAAAGTTGCATGCTACATACTATGCGAGTAGAACACTTAATCAGGCACAGATGAATTATGCCACCGTAGAAAAGGAGCTACTTGTAATAGTGTTTGCTTTCAATAAGTTTCGTTCATACTTAGTTAATTTGAAAGTAATAGTTTATATTGACTATGCAGCTATCAAATATCTGGTCAACAAGAAAGATACCAAGCCAAGACTTATCAGATGGATCCTTCTTTTACAAGAATTCGATGTTGAGATTAGAGATAAGAAGGGGAGTGAGAACCTTGTGGTAGATCATCTGTCACGGTTCAAAAGGTATGCTAAAGGGAACTCTGAAGGAGAGTTGGAAATAAATGATACATTCCCTAAAGAATATCTTTATGCTCTCTTGGAACAGCAAGTACCATGGTATGTGGATTATGTGAACTATATTTTTTCTAACATTCTTCCCATTGATCTCACTTTTCAGAAAAGGAAGAGGTTCTTGCTTGATGTGAAATTTTACTATTGGGATGACCCGTATTTGTACTGGTGATGTGCTGATGGACTCTATGTTGGGAAACCCCAAGGATATTTTAGAATTTTTTAGAGATAGACATTACAGATTACATTGCATAGCGGAAGAATATCCCTGAAATAGTCCAGTCCCAAAAACCTAGTGAAGATCATCAAGCGAGGGGGTCGACACGAAGTAATAGAAAGTACCTAGAGCAAGCGAGGAGGTTGATGTCGAGATAGGTGCCCAAGTGTTCGCCCTCTGTAGTTTCACACACACAGAATGCCTCGAGCTCTCTGCTTCCACGCCCGGTGCTAG
This sequence comes from Costus lasius, assembly GCA_027563935.2. NCBI lineage: Eukaryota > Viridiplantae > Streptophyta > Magnoliopsida > Zingiberales > Costaceae > Costus > Costus lasius. The sequence goes on along the minus strand of CM050450.1, from coordinate 34,934,276 downwards.
CCTCGTGAAGAAGATCCAAGCCTTAGGAGACCCTCTTGATCACTTGCGCCAACCACAAAGAAGAAGTGGCGCCAAGGGAAGAAGAAGAGGAAGGAGCCGCAAGCCTTCTTGCTCCCTTGCGCCAAGGAAAGAAAGAAGGAAGGAGAAGAAGCTTGCTTGTGCACTTTGATGGAAGAGGGAGAGCTCCAAGCTCTCAAGTTGTCGTCCCTCTATGCCTTCACGCCTCCAAGAGATTTGTACACCAAGAGGGGGCGGCAAGGGGTCTCTTTTATAGAACTTAGAGGCGGTTTGGGGAGATGGCAAGTGTAGGTAATTAGGGCATGATTCTAGGGATTTTTTCAAACAATTAAGTTGACTAAATCCCTTCATGCATATGCGCCCAAGCCTTGCCTAAGCAAGCATAGAGCCATATGCGCCCAAAGTCTATCTAAAGAGGCATAACACCCATGCATGCACTAAGACTAGGTCATGATGTAGGGACGTCTCCAAGGATCTCCAAGGATTTAATTATGTTTGATGTTATTTTGAAAACTTGTTGCATTTTGATATTTAGGGATTGTATATTGCAACATTATTTTTAAGTTTCGGCACTTGATGTTTTATGTTGTAGCTAGGGTGTAGCCTAGGTTTTATTTAAAGTCTTTGTTTTTGTTTTTAGTGAATGTATTAGGTTGTTCTAGCCCAGGGATATTCACCTGTAATTGCACTTACAAGCACCTACACCCTTCAAACTTGGGCAATGGCATGGCAACTCAGCTTATAGTCAACACAACAAAGGCAAGTTTCAACTCCAACTTAGCAAAGGCATCTTCAAGATAAAGTCAAAGTCAAGATCTACATTTGGAAATCCAACCACATTCAAGTCAACCATGATAAAGCTGGGCCGCAAGTTCAAATCTATCCCAGCTATTCAACCCACTTACCAGCAGCCCAAACACTTACCGTGGAGATCAACCAAGATGCAAAAGACACATCAGCCCACTTACAAGCAGCCCCCTCACCAACGATCACAAAACCCTTTCAGCATGCGCAAAGGAGTGTTATCCACGCCAACTCCATCCATTATCCAATCACATTTCAACATCAAACATCAACCATAGAATTCCAATTGTTGCCAGCAATATGAACGTTGAAGGATTAGGTTATAAGTCTTGTAATTTTTCACTTGCACACTAGGTTGAAATCATTTGAGAAAAAACTTGTGTTTGCGTGGTTTGTTTGTGCCGAGAGTGGAGCTTGCTCCTCTTGTGTACCGAGAGTTGAGCTTGCTCCTTTCTTATCCTTCTCTTCCCCCTTGCTTGCTAAGTTAAGGGTTTCTCTTCTACTTCTCTTCTCCTCTATCCTATTTTCTCTCGTCTTCCCTGTCGAGTTCTCCTTATCGGCTGAGTTTATCAATCTCTCCTCTTCTCATTAAGACTTCACTCTTCGCCTCTATGGTTCCAACGTCACCCGCTGCCAACCAACTGCACCCCTCTACAAACCCCATAACACTGTTCTATTGATTTGCTGAAGCTCATGATAGCCATCTGCATTGGAGAAACTGGGAACTTGAAGGTGCCATAATACAATACTTGGAGGTCATTCGGTTAAGGGCTTGCTACAAGCAGCAGAAGGGGTTCGGTCCCCTTCCTTCAAGGGGGCCTTAGGTGCCTTCTCTCCCTCCCAATCCTATGAACCGCATGATAAACATCTTCACACTAGGTCTATTCTCACTGTTACATTGATAGAGCCACATACCTAAGGTGATCTAGGGCGTTAGGATTTACATCCTTCATCAGGTCAAGCCTTCATGAATGTCTTCCTAATTTGGCTTGGGCGCAAATCCTATTCCAAATAGGATTCTCAATAAGTAAATAATCAGCCCCCATGTGTCAAGGACATACCAAAGATGTCCTCAAAGCCAATAACACCCCAACCCTTGCCATAGATGCAAGATTGTCATCCAAGGATGAAGGGGGAGGCGCCCTTTACTTCCATAATGAAGCAAAGGCGCCAACTTATCCCCATTAATCCCCTAGGCGCCAATGGGATAAGTTTCCTCCCCATTATACCCTTTTAGCCTCTAATCTCTTCATGACAACTTATTAGTGAGCCCAACATAGCAATGGGCCTAGCCCAAAGTCCATTATGCATGTTGACCAAGCCATTGGATCCAATCCAAATTAACCCAAGGTCAAATGAGACTAACCATGGTTAATTTGGTCAATATGCCAAAAAATGGAAGTTGGCCCCAATAAGTTTCTTCCATCTAATCAGGCCCATTGACGCTGATGAAATCTCCGAAATAGATCCGAGTTATCCAATAACTTGATGTAAAGGCTACCCAATCAATACGAGAACTCGAGTATCAAGGTGTGCGACCCTGTAGGTTCCTCTGACGTTGGCAATGATGCCCCAAGGTACTCACAAGCAGTGAGTGGCACCTAGCAGTGTATCGCTCCTACCCAAGTCATCGGAATGGATATCGACATCGACATCCCCTTCATCGCGACTAGGTACAGATACATTATAGTCTCTTTGCCAAGCTGATATCCGATTGGACAAGTGTGTCATCACTTGCTTTCACCCAATCGCATGGTTATGACTAAATCAAGTTCTTACCTGGGTATGGCCATACACTTTCAGTCATAGAACCATAGAGGAGCTCCATGGATATCAAGCTTCCCTTAGAAAGGGGCAAATCCTTTGTCAGTACATTGATCTTCATATATGGGTTGTGACATACTCAATGACAGTCTTTATAACCTCCCAACTACGGCAAGGTATTAGGTTGCATCAAAGCATGTCCCTAACCATATAAAAGAGTCAATGACCTCAAGTCTAAGGATTAATGCATCTCCTATCACTTGTGAGGATAACTCATGACACCAAGTCATTGCGTCATAGCGGGTCTATCTAGTATATCCACCACTAATATACCCATATGTCTGCGTTAGCACCTTATGCCTAACCAGCCCATATACCAGTCTGACAAGTACCAGAGCTGTCCCATATCCACTCAGGTATATCGACTGGGGACAATCATTTGAGCACAGATCCAATCTGTCTCCAGGGACATTATCATGTAAGTACATAATCGCAAATGTAAATAAACATAGATAATGACAATGCCAAAAAGATATATAAATATTAGAGTTAAGTAGTACAAAGATAGACCAAAACTAGGTCCTAGAGCATATACACCGACAATCTCCCACTTGCACAATGACCTAGAGGTAGTGGAATCTCAACCCCATGTTGGTGTATATGCCCTTGGACCCGTTGTTGGTCCATCTTGTACTACTTGACATTGAGATTTAATATATCATTCTAGCATTGTCGTTATTATGCTATGTTTACATCTGTGATTATGTACATGGATAATAATGTCCCTGGAGACAGATTGTATTTGTGCTCAAATGGTGTGTCCCCAGTCGAGTACCTGAGTGGATAAGGGATAGCTCTAGTACGTGTGAGACTAGTATATGGGCTGGTTACGCACAGGGAGCTAACGTAGGCATATGAGTATATCAGTGGTGGATATACTGGACCGACCCGCTAAGAGGCTTTAACTTGGTGTCATTAGTTAAGTTCACTTGTGACTGGAGATGCATTGATCCCTTGACTTGAGGTCATTGACTCTTCTATATGGTTAGGGGCATACTTTTATACAACCTAATGCCTCGCCATAGCAGGGAGGTCAAAACGGTTGTCATTGGGTATGTCACGACCCATATGAGAAGATCAATGGACAAACATAGGATTTGCCCCTTCCTATGGGAAGCTTGATATCCACAGGGCCCCCCTATGGTTGCATGCCTGAAAGTGTATGGCCATACCCAGGTGAAAGCCTGATTTAGTCATGACCATGAGATTGGGTGAAAATAAAGTGGAGATACACTTTGTCCAATCGGATATCAGTTCGGCACAGAGACTGTAATGCATCGGTACCTTGTTGCGATGATGGAGATGTCGATGTTGATATCCATTATGATGACTTGGGTAGCAGCGATGCACTGCTAGGTGCCAATCACTGCTTGTGATGACTTGGTTCATCACTGCCAACGTTTGAGGAACCTACAGGGTCGCACAACTTGAAACTTGGGTTCTCGTATTGATCGGGTAGCCTATTGATTCAGTTATTGGATAACTCAGATCTGTTTGGGAGAATCCATCAGCACCACTGTGCTAGATGAGATGAAAGGAATCATTTGGAGCTAACTTGTTTTTCGGCCTAGTAGGCCAAATGGGCCCAATGGGCCATTTGGGCCAAATGGGCCCAATGGGCCATTTGGGCCAAATGGGCCCAATAGACCAAGTTGGGCTAATAGGCCAAATGGGCTCAATAAGCCATTTGGGCCAATGGGCCAAATGGAATGGCGCAAGCTACTTGGAGTGAGCTTGGTGCATTTCCTTGAGGTGGACAAGTCCAAGTTGGACATCTTCTTAAGGTGAAAAGCTTGGAGCTTCTCACTTGGAGTGGGTGAATGTACTTGGGCGCATGGCACTTGGAGTGGGCGAAATGGGTTTTACCTCTTGAAGAGGTGTGTCTCTTCATGAAGAGGTGTGCATCTTCAGTACTGAAGAGGTGCACCTATTCATGGGTATATAAACCCCCTTCCTCCCCCCTCATCGCAACTCAAAAACTCTTGCACCTTTGTCCCCTTGTCGCCACTCCTGGAAAGAGGGAGAGGGATGTTCGCCCATTGCCTCTCCTCTTCCCTTTAGTGAGTTCAGAACTTTGGAAGTTCCATGGCGCCCTCCTCTACAAAGTTGGACTTTGGCTTCGGTTGATTCCGGTTAGGATCTTTGTGGAGTGCTTCAAGAGTTGGACTCTGACAAAGCTCCACCTCCTCTCCTTGGCATCTCCTCTAGAGTTGGCGCATGTGATTGAGGAAGTCTCCCAAAGGTGTGGATCTTCTTCCCGAGGCTAGCACTGGGCGTGGAAGAAGAGGATTCAAGGTTCGGCTGTGTGGGAGATTGCAGAGAGCGCACATTTGGGTGCCTGCATCGCATCACTTAATTTGCATCAGGGTATCATCTCCTACTCACCGTGTCGATCTCCTCGCAAGACTCGATCTTCTGGGTTTTTGGGACTGGCCTGTTTCAGGGATTGCTTCCGCTGTGCTTGTCTGTAAAAATTTTATAATCCCCGGGGTTTCCCAACAGTTGTATCAGAGGCATCTTGCGAACTCGAACGGTGTTTTATGCTTTGATTGTATGCTCACATACCATCTGAAATTTTTTGAAAATTTTCATATGTGCATGGATTTTTCTAAGTAAGAAAAATTGTAAGTTTTTCGTTCCTAATATCTATTCGATCTCTTTGGTTTTTCGCTTTCTTCACATGGTAAGGTTAGACCTATATGTGAGAGAATTAATTTCTCCCCACGCATGTAGGATAGTCCTACTGTATGGGACTTGTCGAAGATTATGGGCATATGGTTGTCCTAATCTTGGCAGGTTAAGGATTGCAAGGGTAGACGGCAAGCGTGCTTGGAGCATGCATGCGTCACTTGTAGACTCCTGAGTGAAACAAAAAATCCTAGATTTGCGAACGGACGTTGAGGTTGAAAGACATGGTTTCTAAGAAACTAAAACTGAAGTTTTATGTTTTCTTGAGCATATAGAAAAGCATGAGATGATTGTGCATCGTGTTGTGGTCATAGTCAAGCCCCTTGTATGCCTGTGATGTATTATTGTGAGGCATGTGTGCCGCCTTTTCTTTTTGTTTTGTAAATGCACAAAGAAGATTAAGGGCGCATCCCTCCTGGAGATTACATCTTGGCGCATCAACAATGATGGTGCATCTTGCTTGGTGGCGCAAGTAAGGGCTTGGCCGAACCGTAGGGTTCGTGGGCTATCCCTCTTGGCACAAGCATGATGGCGCATCATGCATGGAGGAGCCATCAAGGTCATGGCCGAACCTTAGGGTTTGTGTACTATGCCTTGGTGTGGAGGACCTTGGAGCCGCACTTGAAGATAAAGCTTGGTGGCAGCTAGGTTAGGTCTGGTTGGGGCTTGTCACCTATGTCAAGCATTGAACATCCTTTGGCATGTGATGGTTCAATGCGTTGATTAGGCTATGACCATATCGCTTGTTTACTATTTTTGATATCTGCTAATGCATGCCTAGATGTGTTTCATCTTGTTGTTATCACTATAGGATTGCATTCCTGTAATGTTAGACAAAAGATAAAACTGAGAGGATGAGACCTCAAAAACCCTCAAAAATAATATCAAGTTTGTAGCCTTCTGACGCGTAGCCCTCGTCAAGCTATCGATCAGTAGTATTGTGTGTTGGGGAATGCCGGGTGTAATTTAAAAAAAATTTGCAGTCCCAGGACGCAGCGGAAGAAGCATTACACCCGAAACACATTCCTTTCCCAAGGATCCATGCGAGAGAGAGAACACAAGGATGTGTTAGGGTTAGTACCCTTATTGCTTGTTAGGATGAAGGTGCCAAGTTGAAGACGCTTAAGTGCTCGTCCTCTACAAGTATCCACGCGTCGACTCCTTGATCGTTGCTCCCTTCCACGCTTGGTGCTAGCCTCGGGAAGAGAATCAAGCCTTCATCTCACTTGCGCCAACTTCAAGAGAACTTGCGCCAAGGAGGGGATATGGAAGATACCACCAAGGACTTCCCTCTTCTTCTTTGCTTGCGCCACCTCCAAGGTGCGCCTATGGCCAAGGAACAAATAGGGCTTGTGGCAAGAAGACGCCACCAAGCATAAAGAATCCTTGCGCCAAGGAGGAGAGGAAGAAGAAGAACTTGTGGTTCTTTAGGAAGAAGGAGATTGCGCTCCTTGATGAAGAAAGAGAGCTCCAAGCTCTCAAGTTGTCGCCAACCTAATCTTCCAACTCTCTCCAAGAGATGTCGCCACCAAGCCCTTCTCCAATTTACGCCAAGGGGTAAAGAAGGAGAAGAAGGCTTGCGGCTTCAAGGAGGAAGAAGGGTTGCACCACCTTCAAGTTGTCACCCTTTGCCCTTGCTCACACCTTTCTATGTTGGTTCACACCTCCAAGAAGTCGACGATAGAAAGGGGCAACTAAGGTCCCTTTTATAAGCCAAGGGGCGGTTTATTAAGGGCCAAGATCATGCCAAGTGGGCGGCTAGGATGAGAGGGGTTTGTGGTAAGGAAAGTCTCCAAGACATTTCCATAAACCTCATTCAACCTATCCTTATTTGCCCAATTGTCATATCAGCCCAAGACATGCCTTAGAGGCATTCTTTCCATCCAAGGAGAAGGGCTAGGCGCAACATGCATGTAGAATTCGTCCAAGGCTGGTGTCATGGGAGAAATTAGGGTTTGAGGTAAGGTAAGTCTCCAAGACATTACCATATACCTCTTCCCTATATCCATATGCGCCCAAGCTCTTTCCAAAAGAGCCACCAAGCCATATCAGCCCCATGACTTGCCTTAGAGGCAAGTATTCCATCAAAGGATGAAGGGGGAGGCGCCACTTCCCTCCAAAGGAGGCAAATTATGCCACCCACACCCCATTATGCCCCTAGGCGCCAATGGGGTTGGGTTTCTCCCCATTATACCCTTTAAACCAATTCCCTCTTCATGACAACTTATTATTGGGCCTCATTGGATAATGAGCTAGCCCAAACTTCATGGCATGGGTTGATTAAGCCATTGGATCCAATCCAATGCAACCCTAATCCAAATGTGACCAATCTAGGTCAATTTTGGGTCAACCTGCCAAAAATGAAGTTTGGCTCCAATAACTTTCTTCCAACTCATCAGGCCCATTGGCGCTGATGAAATCTTCCAAATGGATCCAAGTTATCCAATAACTTGATCCTAAGGCTTCTGAATAAAGCAACGTCAAGAGTCTATTGCGTGTGACCCGGTAGGATCCATATGACGATGGCAATGATGTAAACATCATAAGTAGTGAGGGGTATCTAGCAACACATCACTACTACCCATGTCATAGGACTTAAGTCATTATGGCAACAACTCCTAACAAGCAACGAGGATTCCCATGCATTATAGATCCCTTTGCCTAAACTGATATCCTGCCATTGGAATAGTCTCAAGTTTATTATCCAATGCATTGGTTATGACTTAACTAGTGTGGCCACACATTCCTGTCATGCACCAATAAGGTGGGGCGCCCAGAGGTGGATATCATGCTTCCAATATGGAAGGGGCAAATCCTACTATTAGTCATCCATGCCTCTACATGATTTATGACATGCCCAATGACAGTCGTTTTGATCTCCCAGTTACGGAGAGACGTAAGACTGTATTAAAGCATACCCATCATCAAGTCTAGACATGAATACCTCAAGTCTAAGGATCAATGCAAACCTCTTGCATGTGAGATTGACTTGTTGACTAGACAAGTCAATCCTCACGGTGGATCACTCCAGTGCATCCAATGCACCTGTATGTCTGCGTTACTGTGCCCCGCACCTAACCAGCCCATACACCAGTCTCACATGTACCAAAGCTGTCCCATATCTGCTAAGGTACCTTGACTGGGGATAGCTTGTGAGAATGGATCCAATCCAAACTCCTGGGACATTATCTATGCAATTCAATACATCAACGCAGGTAAAGCAATCTGCATAATAACGACCATGCCTTTATTGACTATATCAATTTCATTAATTCTATCAAAGTACATTCAAACAATGCCTGACCATGTCCATACATTGGTCTGTAGGGCATATACACCAACATTGTGAACTGTTTCCCACCCTTGTAGGACACACCCACTTATCTTTAGAACGCGTGTGGTGGCAATGGTTTCCCCAGTCCAGTTAAAACTCTGGGCGTGCCTTCGCAAGGAAATTGTTGGCCCTGGGCATAACGGTCAGGATAGACTTGACTGGTTTTTCATATGGGGTGGCCACATGATGGAACTCTAAAAGCAGCCTCGAGAGGTTAAGGTTTTGTGTTGTTCCAGCCCTAGCTGGGCACAAAATGCCTGAACTGTCTTGAGAAGGGGAATTGCCTGGGTGCAATCGGCCGGCGTGCCCACCTTAAGAAGCATGGGTCACTTTGTGCATCTCATCCCACCCTCGTGGGACGCGAAACCTCATGTGGAATAAGGATCCCATCTCACTAGGAAATCTCGGATTTCCCAATTGACTTTGTGGGTTGTCAATTCGATTAAAATAGTGGGAGCCATAATCATTTAATGCAAATCCAGATTAAATGATTCAAAGTAGTACTAATATGCTTTCTTGGTTATTGTAGATCAATGGCTACGAACAATAGCAGATGGTCACTGCGATCTATCCTGGAAAAGGACAAGTTGGTTGGATCTAACTTGATGGACTGGTATCGGAACTTGAGGATTGTCCTTAAGCTTGAGCGGAAGCTCTATGTCCTTGAGCAACCTATTCCAGAGCCACTTCCATGCTCGGCCTCAGCGGCTGAGAAGGATGCTTTTAATGAGCATCAGGCTGATACTTTGGTGGTTGCTAATTTGATGCTAACCAACATGTCACCTGAATTTAGAGGGCAATATGAATCTAAGAGTGCTTTTGAGATTATTTATAATCTAAGGCAGCTCCTCAATGAATTCGTTGAGCTCAACCCTCCCAAAGTAGTCATTCAGTGTGGTGAACCGAAAGGTTTAACAAAGGAACTGAAACTAAAGATGGAAAGGATCAGGAATAACAGGTGCTATTCGTGTGGAGGGCCACCTCACATGTTGAAGGACATGGTGCGACTTCAGAACGAGGAGTAGAGAAGCAGGGCTTCGTCTTCTGGCTCAAGTATTTATGTTATAGAAGTCAACCTTTCTACTTCAATGTCATGGGTATTGGATACTGCATGCGGAGCTCATATTTGTACAAATATGCAGGGGCTCAAGAAAAGTAGAACGGTGCGGTCTGGAAAGATTGACCTACGTGTTGGAATCGGAGCACAGGTTGCTGCTGTTGCCGTAGGAGTTTTGACGCTCTCTTTGCCTTCTGGACTTCAACTTGAGTTAAACAATTGCTACTATGTACCTTCTCTTACCAAAAACATTGTATTTATTCCTTGCCTGGCAAGGAAAGGATTTAAGTTTGAAATAAAAGAGGACTCTTGTTCTTTTTCATTTGCAAATGTGTTTTATGGGAAGGGTACCTTATGTAATGGATTGTATGTCTTGGACATGGATAACTCTATATGTAACATAAATCATAAAAGGATCAAGCTGAGTGGTTCAGTTGGTGCGTACCTTTGGCATTGTCGATTAGCCCATATAAACAAGAATCGCATTCAACAACTCCATGCAAATGGATTGTAAGATTCAACCTCCTTGGAGGAGTTTGATACTTACGAGCCATGTTTATTAGGGAAAATAACAAAAGCACCCTTCACCAAGATTGGTGAGAGGGCAAGAGGTTTGTTGGATCTCATACATAGTGATGTGTGTGGGCCATTCAGTAAACAAGCCAGAGGAGGGTACAACTACTTCATCACATTTACTGATGACTTCAGTAGATACAGTTATGTCTATTTGATGAGACATAAGTCCGAATCCTTTGAGAAATTTAAGGAGTTCAGATATGAAGTAGAGAACTAGCTTGGTAGATCTATTAAGGCGCTTCGATCAGATCGTGGTGGAGAGTACCTAAGCGGTGAGTTATTTGACTATCTTAGAGAGTGTGGGATTCTATCCCAACTCACTCCTCCTAGAACACCTCAATGGAATGGTGTGTCTGAAAGGAGAAATCATACCTTGTTGGACATCGTTCGATCTATGATGAGTCATGCAACTCTACCACCTTCATTCTGGGGTTATGCACTTGAGACAGCTTCTCTCATACTGAATAATGTTCTATCTAAGAGTGTCTCCAAGATTCCGTATGAGGTATGGAGTGGGAGACGCCTGAATCTCTTTTTTATCAGAGTCTGGGGATGTGAGGCTTATGTCAAATGTCAGGATTCTGGCAAGCTAGAACCCAGATCTGATAAATGCGTGTTTGTGGGATATCTTAAGGAAACTAAAGGATATAACTTCTATATTCCGAGCGAGAACAAAGTTTTTGTTGCTCGAGGTGCTGTCTTTCTAGAGAAAGAATTTCTCATGAAAGAAGTCAGTGGGAGGAAGTTTGACTTGGACGAGGTCCAAGTGCAACCACAAGACACTGAGGTAGAACCTGAGCACTTGCACCGGTTGCTAGGCAACCAGAGGCTCAGACACAGGCCCTGCATAGGTCTAGGAGGATTCGTCATGCACCTGAGAGGTACGGGTCGCTGCCGACCCAACACGACGGGATCTTCATCATTGAGGATGAACCCAGGACCTATGATGAGGCGGTCGCTGGACCGGACTCCGAGAAATGGCTTGAGGCCATGAGATCCAAGATGGATTCCATGTTGGCTAACCAAGTCTGGGATTTGGTTGAGCTACCTGATGGGGTAAAACCTATAGGGTGTAAATGGGTCTTCTAGAGGAAGACTGACATGGATGACAACATAGTTACCTATAAGGGTAGACTTGTGGCTAAAGGATTCAGACAAGTTCAAGGGGTGGACTATGATGAAACCTTCTCGCCAGTTGCCATGTTCAAATCCATTCGAATCCTGCTTGCTATAGCTACATATCACGATTATGAGATATGGCAGATGGATGTAAAGACAGCGTTCCTTAACGGGAAGCTGACAGCGGATGTGTTTATGACACAACCTGATGGTTTCATCCATCCTGTAGAGGCCAATAAGGTTTGCAAGCTAAAAAGATCCATTATGGATTAAAGCAAGCCTCTCGAAGTTGGAATCTTCGATTCGATGAGGCAGTAAGAGATTATGGCTTTGTCATGAGTGAAGATGACGCTTGTGTATACAGAAAATTCAGTGGGAGCTTGATTACATTTCTGGTCCTATATGTCGACGACATACTACTCATCAGAAATGACATCCCTAGTCTTCAAGCTGTGAAGACATGGTTGGGGAAGTGTTTTGAGATGAAAGACTTAGGAGAGGCCGCCTATATACTAGGCGTGAGGATCTACCGGGATAGATCCAAGAAGCTCCTGGCCCTTAGTCATAGTACTTACATTGATAAGGTCCTGGAGAGGTTCAGCTTAGAGCAATCTAAGAAAGGATACCTTCTAGTGAGACATGGCCTTATTCTCTCCAAGAGCCAGTGTCCCGTCACACAGGCTCAGAGGGACGACATGAGTCGAGTGCCCTATGCTTCGGCAGTAGGTTCGATCATGTACGCGATGTTCTGTACTAGACTAGACGTGACTTATGCTGTGAGTATAACTAGCTGATATTAATCCAATCCAGGTCTACAGCACTGGGTGGCTATAAAGAACATTCTACGATTCTGAGAAGAACTAAGAATGGTTCTTGGTCTATGGGAGACAGGAAGAGCTTAGTGTTCAAGGCTACACTAAGGCATCGTTCCAGTCTGACCCTGATGACTTCAGATCGCAGACAGGCTATGTGTTCAGATTGAGTGGACGTGCTATGAGCTGAGAGAGCTCTAAGCAATCCATTGTAACTGATTCTACGACCGAGGCTGAGTATGTCATTGCTTCTGAGGCAGCCAAAGAAGCCGTTTGGATTCGAAAGTTCATTTTCTGAACTTCAGGTGGTTCCAACTACTGTGGATCCGATTGAGCTCTATTGTGACAACAATAAAGCGATGGCACAGGCAAAGGAACCACGGTCTCATCAAAAATCAAAACACATTCTTAGTAGATTTCACCTGATCTGGGAGATCATTGATAGAGGTGATGTCATGATAAGCAGGGTTGACACAGACAATAATTTGGTAGACCCACTGACCAAGGCTTTGGCCCAGCAGAAGCATGATGGTCATGCGAGGGACATAGGGTTGCGATTTCTCAACAACTAAGTCTAAGTGCAAGTGGGAGATTGTTGGTGTATATGCCCTTGGACCCGTTGTTGGTCCATCTTGTACTACTTGACATTGATATTTAATATATCATTCTAGCATTGTCATTATTATGCTATGTTTACATCTGTGATTATGTACATGGATAATAATGTCTCTGGAGACAGATTGTATCTGTGCTCAAACGGTGTGTCCCCAATCGAGTACCTGAGTGGATAAGGGACAGCTCTGGTACATGTGAGACTGGTATATGGGCTGGTTACGCACGGGGTGCTAACGTAGGCATATGGGTATATCAGTGGTGGATATACTAAACTGACCCGATGTGAGGCTTTAACTTGGTGTCATGAGTTAAGCTCACTTGTGACAGGAGATGCATTGATCCCTTGACTTTAGGTCATTGACTCTTCTACATGGTTAGGGGAATACTTTGATACAACCTAACACCTCGCCGTAGCAGGGAGGTTATAACGGTTGTCATTGGGTATGTCACGACCCATATGAGAAGATCAATGGACAGACATAGGATTTGCCCCTTCCTGCGGGAAGTTTGATATCCACAGGGCCCCCCTATGGTTGCATGACTGAAAGTGTATGGCCATACCCAGGTGAAAGCCTGATTTAGTCATGACCATGAGATTGGGTGAAAATAAAGTTGTGACACACTTTGTCCAATCGGATATCAGTTTGGCAAAGAGACTGTAATGCATCAGTACCTTGTTGCGATGATGGGGATGTCAATGTTGATAACCATTCCGATGACTTGGGTAGCAGCGATGCACTGCTAGGTGCCAATCACTGCTTGTGATGACTCGGTTCATCACTGCCAACGTCTGAGGAACCTACAGGGTCGCACAACTTAAAACCCGGATTCTCGTATTGATCGGGTAGCCTATTGATTGAGTTATTGTATAACTCATATTTGTTTGGGAGAATCCATCAACACCACTGTGCTAGATGAGATGAAAGGAATCATTTGGAGCTAACGTGTTTTTGGGCCTTGTAGGCCAAATGGGCTCAATAAGCCATTTGGGCCAATGGGCCAAATGGAATGGCGCAAGCTACTTGGAGTGAGCTTGGCGCATTTCCTTGAGGTGGACAAATCCAAGTTGGACATCTTCTTAAGGTGAGAAGCTTGGAGCTTCTCACTTGGAGTGGGTGAATGTACTTGGGCGCATGGCACTTGGAGTGGGCGAAATGGGTTTTACCTCTTTAAGAGGTGTGTCTCTTCATGAAGAGGTGTGCCTCTTCACTAGTGAAGAGGTGCACCTATTCATGGGTATATAAACCCCCTTCCTCCTCCCTCGTCGCAACTCAAAAACTCTTGCACCTTTGTCCCCTTGTCGCCACTCCTGGAAAGAGGGAGAGGGATGTTCGCCCATTGCCTGTCCTCTTTCCTTTAGTGAGTTCAGAACATTGGAAGTTCCTTGGCGCCCTCCTCTCCAAAGTTGGACTTTGGCTTCGGTTGATTCCGGTTCGGATCTTGGTGGAGTGCTTCAAGAGTTGGACTCCGACGAAGCTCCACCTCCTCTCCTTGGCATCTCCTCTGGAGTTGGCGCAAGTGATTGAGGAAGTCTCCCAAAGGCATGGATCTTCTTCCTGAGGCTAGCACCGGGCGTGAAAGAAGAGGATTCGAGGTTCGGCTGTGTGTGAGACTGCAGAGGGCGCACATTTGGGCGCCTGTATCACATCACTTAATTTGCATCAAGGTATCATCCCCTACTCACCGTGTCGATCTCCTCACAAGACTCGATCTTCTGGGTTTTTGGGACTGGCCTGTTTCGGGGATTGCTTACACTGTGCTTGTCTGTAAAAATTTTATAATCCCCGGGGTTTCCCAACACCCTATATCTCTGGCGTGACCATCATGCTTCTGCTACGCCAAAGCCTTGGTCAATGGGTCTGCCAGATTGTTCTCTATGTCAACTCTGTTAATCTTGACATCACCCCGGTCAATGATCTATCTGTTCAGGTGAAATCTCCTAAGTATGTGTTTGGATCTTTGATGAGATCGTGTTTCCTTAGCTTGCCCCATTGTTATCACATTAGAGCTCAATGGGATCCATTGCACTTGGAACCACCTAAAGTTCAGAAATGAACTTCCTGATCCAAACGGCTTCTTTGGCTATCTCAAAAGCGGCCACATACTCAGCCTCGGTTGAAGAATTAGCTATGATGGACTGCTTGAAGCTCTTCCAGCATACAGCGCCTCCATTCATATTGAACACATAGCCATCCTGCGATCTAAAGTCTTCAGGGTCAGACTAGAACGACGCATCAGTGTAGCCTTGAATACTGAGTTCTTCCTGTCCCCCGTAGACGAAGAACAAATCCTTAGTTCTTCTCAGATACTTTAGGATGTTCTTTACAGCCACCCAGTTCTGCAGACCTGGATTTCATTAGTATCGGCTGGTTGTGCTCATAGCATAAGCCACGTTTGGTCTGGTACACAATGTCACATCCCGTTATCTTAACCCCAAACAAGCAACACAAGTCATAGAGAAACAGGATGTTATCATACAAGATCGATTCACATGCTAGGTAAAACCAAGTTCAAGAAAACACGATCTGAAAATTTTCGAGAATCCATACATAGAATCTCAGCGAAAACACAATTTCAGAAATGTACCTGCCACCACGCAATACTTGCACTAGACATATGCAAGTCAACAGTTATATCAAAACCACATAAAATCCGTAAAATCCATAAATCACATAAAGGTACCTGCCACCAGGCAATACTTGCACTAGACATATGCAAGTTCACATTTATATCAAATCCGATTGCAAAAATACCAATCGACTCAAATTGAGAACCAAAGTCACAATATCGATTTTATAAGTTCATAACTAACATCAATGATACCAAACACCGAAACCAGGCCAAAGCCCGCGGTGACACAAAAATCAAAATCTTAAACTGCCACAACCGGCAACACAAGTTCACATAGTTCACATAGTTCACATAGTTCGGCCACAACTGGCATCATAAGTTCACATAGTTCACATAGTTCACATAGTTCACATAGTTCGCATAGTTCGGCCACAACTGGCCCCAGACAATTAAGCACAAAAGTCTTATCACAACATCCATATAAAATGCTAACTGGTAATGCGCCCCTGCTCTACACCTGTAAATATTGAGGGAGTGAGCTACACAGCCCAGTGAGTGGATAGTCTCAAACGACCATCCATAACATACACTCAAAAATACATGCAGATTATTTTAAAAACATTTAACAGAGTATCATGTCAACATATAACAAAATTAAAGGACAGAACTCATATAAAACAATCAGGTGTAAACTGCTAAGACATCATTGTCACCAAAGAGTAACCAGGGTTCTAGAGCTATACTCTAAACCAACTAATGACTTAATTGACCTAGTTGTCCAGCATAATCAATAGTGACCATTATGGTCCAACCCGGCTTTGGCCTAAGCACTGGGAGAAGCCTGCAAATCACATGCAACATATATACATGGACAGTGTGTAGACTCAAGAGGTAATCCCCACCCGGTCAAGATGTGATACCTTGATCTACACCACCCCATAATCACAAAAATCTAAGCGTCTAAGAGTGATGACATCAAGAGGTGGCCCCTGTCCGACCAAGACATGGCACTTTGCGTCTTATATCACTCGTTCTCCCAAAGGGTTCCTTAACTGGACAACACCAGACACATCTTATATCTTATTTCACAAAAGTGGACTCCTAAGTGTCAACTAGACTCTAGGATAGTCATTTTTTTATCACAATAATCACATCAGGCAGGCTGAACAACAACCCCCTCACATATCACAATACAGGGCTGAAATCTCCAACCCTTAACACATCACATATAGACTATCCCCCTGAGTACACAGTTACACTTAGCCTTAGTCCTAACCATTCTATGACCACAACACATAATATTCGAAAATCACATAACCACATAATATTCGAAAATCACATAACCACATAATATTCAAAAATCACATAATCACATAATATTCAAAAATCACATAATCACATAGTAGTGTAGTCCTTAGGTTTCATGCTGATTAGTTTAGTCTAACCTTGCTATGTTATCACCCAAAGTTATCAATCAATATTTCATGTCATTACTTTCTACATACACCATTCAATTAAAAATACATAATAATACAGAAAATTCACCAAATTTCGTTCACAATTAACATAAATGCAGAATATCACATATTCATAGTTTTCTACTAGTTCTGATAACAAAAGACAGAAATACCCCTAGTTCAAAGTTTAAGTCATGCAGGAAAAGTTATCCAAAAATTTCGTAAAAATATCCATTACGTCCCTCATGATCCCTAGATTCGTAATTTCAAGTTTTCCCCAATTTTAACTAGGAAATTTACCAAATTACCCCTAGGTCAATTTCAGTCAACAGAAACTTTTATTTCTAAAAATTCCCAAAAAAATACAGTAGAATCCTCATATACCTAATTTCATGAATATCAAGTTTTCCCCAATTTTTACCCATGCATTTGGACGTAACTTCATGAAGAAGGGTCGAAATTCTCCTTCAAGCCCTAATCTTCATGCAATTGAAATTCTAATGCTACATACATGTTTAATCAAGGCCTAATTTATGATTAGGAGTCTTAAAAACGAAAAGCCCTAATTGTCATGCAAGCTAGGATTTCGAAAATTTAGGGAAAAAGCAAGAAACGTATACAATTTTGCAAGCATGTGTTCATGTCATCTTTCTAGACATTAATCCTCTCTAAATCATGCAAAACCTTCCATATGCGTGAACTAGGTGAAGAGAAAATCCACTCACCTTGTTTTCGGTTCTTCCAAGCCAACACCCTCACGCCACTCACGCCACACACGTCGCCGGAACCACCCAAAAGCCGCCGGAAAGTCGCCTCCACCACCTCTTGCCGCCAGCCACAAGAAGAGGAGAAGAGAAGAAGCAAGCCGCCACTTCACCAAGGGAAGAAAATCGTGAGCAAAGAGAAAAACGAGGGTGAACACGATTTCCCCTAAAATTTTCATTTTTTTCAAGCCTCCAACGAATCCAAACCAATAGCAACCATAAGTGAAAGATCCAATAACCCTTTAGTATAAGTTAATCTCCATTTTACCCTTATCAAGGGCTCTTACCCTTTTCTAACAAGAATACACCCCTAGCCTAGTGGCGTGCAGCACACCTCCTATGCCTTAAGTCTTAGGTTCGAATCCTCTCCGCGACACATATTTTTACATTGCAGGAAAATACACCAAACAAGACATTTTCTCAATGAAAAACTTCCACAAACATGCTATAAACGAAATTTTAGTTTTTTTTCTTACCTGTTAATAAATTTCCGGATCTTACATTCCTCCCCCCTTAAAAAGCTTTAGTCCTCTAAAGCTCACCAGCCAAATCATCGAACAGCTGAGGGAACTCTCTTCTCATATCTGACTCTGTCTCCCAAGTAGCTTCTTCGACTGACTGGTTTCCCCAGATAACCTTTACTAAAGGTATAGACTTGTTCCTCAGAACTTTATCCTTTCTATCCACAATCCGGAGAGGTCTTTCCTCAAAAGTCAAATCACTCTGAATCTGAAGAGGTTCCAATTCCAATACATGAGATGGATCAGGATGATATTTCCTCAAAGCAGAAACATGGAACACATTATGCACATGATCCATAGCAGGAGGTAAAGCTAACCTGTAAGCCACTGGACCAACTCTCTCAATAATGTCAAAAGGGCCTACAAACCTAGGGCTCAACTTGCCCTTTTTGCCAAACCTCATAACACCCTTAGTAGGTGACACCTTTAAGAAAACATGATCCCCTATCATAAACTCCAAGGAACGACGACGGTCATCAGCATAGCTCTTCTGCCTGTCCCGAGCAATCTTCAGTTTATCCTGAATCTCTCTGACCTTATCAGTAGTTTCCTGTACTGCATCAGATCTCAAAATCATTCTGTCACCAGTTTCCTCCCAACACAAGGGAGTCCTACACCTTCTCCCATACAAAGCCTCATAAGGAGCCATCTGAATACTGGAGTGGAAACTATTATTATAAGTGAACTCTATCAAAGATAGATCCCGGTTCCACTCAGAACTCCAATCAACCACATAAGCTCTCAATAAGTCTTCTAGAGTCTGGATAGTACGCTCCGTCTGGCCATCAGACTGAGGATGGTATGCTGTACTAAAACTCAACTTAGTACCCAAACCCTCCTGTAAGCTCTTCCAAAACCTGGACAGAAACCGAGAGTCCCTATCAGACACAATATCAACAGGCACTCCATGCAGTCTGACTATCTCATCAATATACAATCTAGCCAGTCTCTCTAAAGGATAAGTCATCTTGATCGGAAGAAAATGGGCTGATTTAGTGAGTCTATCAACAATCACCCAAATAGCATCATGACTCAATCTGGTTCTGGGCAAACCACATACAAAGTCCATACTGATGCATTCCCACTTCCACTCAGGAATAGGAAGAGGCTGCAACAAACCACCAGGCTTCTGGTGTTCAGCCTTTACAGTCTGACAGGTTAAACACCTAGAGACAAAATCAATTACCTCTTTCTTCATACCC
This sequence comes from Costus lasius, assembly GCA_027563935.2. Classification (NCBI taxonomy): domain Eukaryota; kingdom Viridiplantae; phylum Streptophyta; class Magnoliopsida; order Zingiberales; family Costaceae; genus Costus; species Costus lasius. Next base: position 34,914,914 of record CM050450.1, on the reverse strand, counting down.
GGCCACCAAAAACTTTTCTTGAGGTCCTGATACATCTTAGTCACGCCAGGATGTAGAGAATATTTGGAATTATGGCTATCCTCCAATATTTCTTTCTTCAAGCTTGGTTCCTCAGGGACACACACCCTTCCACGGAACCGAAGAACACCATCATCAAACAAGCTAAAATCCTGAACTTCACCCGCACTCAAACTATCCCTGATCTGAGCTAATTTCGGATCCACAAACTGTTGATCTTTAATCTTCTGCAACAAAACAGACTGTACTCTGAGGAAAGCCACATAACCCGACTGAACTCTAGGAGAAACACTGATCCTCAGATCGCTGAACTCCTGCAGTAACTGCCACTCACTGACCCGTAGTGCCGCTACTGAAGTAACTGGATGTCTGCTCAGTGCATCAGCCACTACATTGGCCTTTCCAGCCTGATACTGAATAGAGAAGTCATAGTCTTTGATCAACTCCATCCATCTTCTCTGTCTCATGTTCAACTCCTTCTGAGTGAAGATGTACTTGAGACTCTGGTGGTCAGTGAACAGATCAAACTCTTGACCCAACAAATAGTGACGCCATATCTTCAGAGCAAAGACTACGGCCGCCAACTCTAAGTCATGAGTAGGGTAGTTCAACTCATACTCCTTCAGTTGTCTCGAAGCATAAGCTACCACAGAACCCTTCTGCATCAAGACACAACCCAATCCTTTGCCTGAGGCATCAGTATAAACCGTAAACCTTTCCCCATCACTAGGAATAATGAGGATCGGTGTACTAGTCAACCTTCTCTTCAGCTCCTGAAAGCTCTCTTCACACTTGTCATCCCAATTAAACTTGGCCTCCTTTCTGGTCAATTTAGTTAAAGGACCCGCCAGCTTGGAGAATCCCTCAACAAACCTCCGGTAGTAACCTGCTAAACCCAGGAAACTTCTGATCTCAGTAGCACTAGTCGGTCTTTCCCAATCAAGGATGGCTTGCACTTTAACTGGATCCACAGATACCCCTTGACCAGAAATCACATGTCCAAGGAAGCTGATCTTTTCTAGCCAAAACTCACACTTACTAGCCTTGGCATATAATCGGTTTTTCCTCAGGATCTCCAGCACTCTACGCAAGTCACTGACTTGACCTGAAGTAGTCCGAGAGTACACCAAGATATCATCTATGAAGACTACCACACAAGAATCGAGCAATTCATGAAATACCCTGTTCATCAAATCCATGAAGACAGCAGGTGCATTCGTCAGTCCAAAAGGCATAACTAGAAATTCGAAATGCCCATACCTGGTCCTGAAAGCAGTCTTAAATATATCCTCATCCTTGACCCTAAGCTGGTAATATCCGGATCTCAGATCAATCTTAGAGAACACTGTAGCTCCCTGTAATTGATCAAATAGATCATCAATTCTGGGGAGAGGATACTTATTCTTGATAGTCACTTGGTTCAGTTGCCTGTAGTCTATACACATCCTCAGGGTTCCATCTTTCTTCTTTACAAACAGCACTGGCGCTCCCCAGGGAGAAGCACTAGGCCGGATGTAACCTTTTTCCAGCAATTCCTCCAGTTGTTTCTTAAGTTCGGCCAACTCTGAGGTAGCCATGCGGTAAGGAGCTCTGGAGATAGGTGCAGTACCTGGCACCAACTCAATGCCAAACTCTACCTCTCGTATTGGTGGCAAGCCTGAAAATTCCTCAGAGAACACATCAGGAAACTCTTTCACCACTGCCATCTGAGTCAAATCAGGAGTAGAATCATCCTGCACCTTAACATGCGCAAGGTAACCCTTACACCCACTAGCAAGTAACTTCCTGGCCTGCAGGAAAGATATCACATGCGGTCCTTGGTCTGACACTAGACCTCTCACAAAAATCTGATTCCCATCTAGCAGATTCAAGGTGATTACTTTCTCAAAGCAATCCACAGTGGCATGATGTGAGGATAACCAATCCATACCTAGGATGACATCATAGTCTTGCATGTCTAAGAGGATTAGATCTACAAGAAACTCATAACCCTCTACATGCACTACACAATCAGCACAAACAGTATCTGTAGATAATGATTTTCCTAAGGGGGTACTTACAGACACAACATAATCTAGCACCTTAGATATTACAGGTAAACATGCAGCAAATCTAACAGATACAAAAGATAAATTTGCACCAGGGTCAAATAAGATGCGAGCTAACTAATCAAATACAAATAAGGTACCTTCCACGACGGATCGGGAAGCTCGTGTATCCTTTTCAGCCACGGCATAAACTCGGGTCTGGACTGTAGGCTTATCTGTGCCTCTATGCTGCATCTCAGGCTCTTTGCAGTCCTTGACCATGTGCCCAGGTTTCTTACACCTGAAGCATACACCATTCTTCTTATAACAGTCCTTCATTAGATGTCCCTTGAGCCCACAATAATGACAATTCCGGTCCTCTGTGATACTGTTCTTTACATCCCTGGTATCCCTGAACTGCTGCGGTGCATCCCTGGACTACTGCGGTGCCTTGTAAGAGTAAGGCTTATACCTGCTCTTCTTGTAGTCTTTATGCCTAGGGTACTTCTTACCCTTGCCGCCATTACCATACTGAGGAGCCGTCGCCTCAGCTGCAGGAATCACAGTCACGGCAACACTAGAACTCCTCTCAGATATGTACCTCTCAATGGTGCGTGCTCGTCCAACAGTCTCAACGTAAGTCTCCAAGTGCTGAGCACCAACCTGCTCCCGAATGTCCCATCTGAGACCTCTGAGAAACTTGGTAGCCCTCCTCTTTTCAGTGTTTATCAGGTGAGGGGCATACTTTCCCAACTTAGTGAACCGTAACTCATACTGGTCCACAGTCATATCACCCTACTCCAGATGAATAAATTCCACCTCTCGGTCCTCCACCAAGCTATCGGGGAAGTACTTCTCATTAAATTGAGACAAGAAATAGGGCCAATTTACTGTTTCATGTCTTTCTTCAGCAAGCCTCACCACGCCCTTCCACCACTCATCTGCGTCACCATGCATCATGTAGGTGGCCAGACACAGCTTGTCCTCATCTGTGCAACGCATGACTTGAAAAACCTTGTCCAAAACCAACTGCCAGTTCTCTGCAGTACTTGATTCTGAGCCCCCATAAAAAGAGCTAGGACCCAGTTTCTGGAATTCACTCACAAGTGAGGCATAGCGCCTGTGAGTGTCCTCCTGAGAGTCAGTCCCCACTCCTCGCGTAGTAGTCTGGGATCTCTCCTGAGTCAATTGCTGCAAGAGCTGCTGTTGCGCTTCTTGATGCTGAGTCTGTTGCTGCTGCAGCATCTGAGCTTGCCTCTCTATCATGGCACCCTGTTGTTGTACCATGCCTGTCAGAGCCTCAATGGTTCTCGAGAGATCTGAGGTCTGCTCACTCTCGCCGCTAGCATTTCCTCTGGTTCGCACCATCTTAAATTCCTACACACACATTTCATAGTAAGGAAAACAAACATAAACCTATCAGGTGTCTAGCAATACACAAACATGTTTTCCCCCCGAACTAAGTTTTAGCTAGCCAACTCCTCTGATACCATTCTGTCACATCCCGTTATCTTAACCCCAAACAAGCAACACAAGTCATAGAGAAACAGGATGTTATCATACAAGATCGATTCACATGCTAGGTAAAACCAAGTTCAAGAAAACACGATCTGAAAATTTTCGAGAATCCATACATAGAATCTCAGCGAAAACACAATTTCAGAAATGTACCTGCCACCACGCAATACTTGCACTAGACATATGCAAGTCAACAGTTATATCAAAACCACATAAAATCCGTAAAATCCATAAATCACATAAAGGTACCTGCCACCAGGCAATACTTGCACTAGACATATGCAAGTTCACATTTATATCAAATCCGATTGCAAAAATACCAATCGACTCAAATTGAGAACCAAAGTCACAATATCGATTTTATAAGTTCATAACTAACATCAATGATACCAAACACCGAAACCAGGCCAAAGCCCGCGGTGACACAAAAATCAAAATCTTAAACTGCCACAACCGGCAACACAAGTTCACATAGTTCACATAGTTCACATAGTTCGGCCACAACTGGCATCATAAGTTCACATAGTTCACATAGTTCACATAGTTCACATAGTTCGCATAGTTCGGCCACAACTGGCCCCAGACAATTAAGCACAAAAGTCTTATCACAACATCCATATAAAATGCTAACTGGTAATGCGCCCCTGCTCTACACCTGTAAATATTGAGGGAGTGAGCTACACAGCCCAGTGAGTGGATAGTCTCAAACGACCATCCATAACATACACTCAAAAATACATGCAGATTATTTTAAAAACATTTAACAGAATATCATGTCAACATATAACAAAATTAAAGGACAGAACTCATATAAAACAATCAGGTGTAAACTGCTAAGACATCATTGTCACCAAAGAGTAACCAGGGTTCTAGAGCTATACTCTAAACCAACTAATGACTTAATTGACCTAGTTGTCCAGCATAATCAATAGTGACCATTATGGTCCAACCCGGCTTTGGCCTAAGCACTGGGAGAAGCCTGCAAATCACATGCAACATATATACATGGACAGTGTGTAGACTCAAGAGGTAATCCCCACCCGGTCAAGATGTGATACCTTGATCTACACCACCCCATAATCACAAAAATCTAAGCGTCTAAGAGTGATGACATCAAGAGGTGGCCCCTGTCCGACCAAGACATGGCACTTTGCGTCTTATATCACTCGTTCTCCCAAAGGGTTCCTTAACTGGACAACACCAGACACATCTTATATCTTATTTCACAAAAGTGGACTCCTAAGTGTCAACTAGACTCTAGGATAGTCATTTTTTTATCACAATAATCACATCAGGCAGACTGAACAACAACCCCCTCACATATCACAATACAGGGCTGAAATCTCCAACCCTTAACACATCACATATAGACTATCCCCTTGAGTACACAGTTACACTTAGCCTTAGTCCTAACCATTCCATGACCACAACACATTAATATTCGAAAATCACATAACCACATAATATTCGAAAATCACATAACCACATAATATTCAAAAATCACATAATCACATAATATTCAAAAATCACATAATCACATAGTAGTGTAGTCCTTAGGTTTCATGCTGATTAGTTTAGTCTAACCTTGCTATGTTATCACCCAAAGTTATCAATCAATATTTCATGTCATTACTTTCTACATACACCATTCAATTAAAAATACATAATAATACAGAAAATTCACCAAATTTCGTTCACAATTAACATAAATGCAGAATATCACATATTCATAGTTTTCTACTAGTTCTGATAACAAAAGACAGAAATACCCCTAGTTCAAAGTTTAAGTCATGCAGGAAAAGTTATCCAAAAATTTCGTAAAAATATCCATTACGTCCCTCATGATCCCTAGATTCGTAATTTCAAGTTTTCCCCAATTTTAACTAGGAAATTTACCGAATTACCCCTAGGTCAATTTCAGTCAACAGAAACTTTTATTTCTAAAAATTCCCAAAAAAATACAGTAGAATCCTCATATACCTAATTTCATGAATATCAAGTTTTCCCCAATTTTTACCCATGCATTTGGACGTAACTTCATGAAGAAGGGTCGAAATTCTCCTTCAAGCCCTAATCTTCATGCAATTGAAATTCTAATGCTACATACATGTTTAATCAAGGCCTAATTTATGATTAGGAGTCTTAAAAACGAAAAGCCCTAATTGTCATGCAAGCTAGGATTTCGAAAATTTAGGGAAAAAGCAAGAAACGTATACAATTTTGCAAGCATGTGTTCATGTCATCTTTCTAGACATTAATCCTCTCTAAATCATGCAAAACCTTCCATATGCGTGAACTAGGTGAAGAGAAAATCCACTCACCTTGTTTTCGGTTCTTCCAAGCCAACACCCTCACGCCACTCACGCCACACACGTCGCCGGAACCACCCAAAAGCCACCGGAAAGTCGCCTCCACCACCTCTTGCCGCCGGCCACAAGAAGAGGAGAAGAGAAGAAGCGAGCCGCCACTTCACCAAGGGAAGAAAATCGTGAGCAAAGAGAAAAACGAGGGTGAACACGATTTCCCCTAAAATTTTCGTTTTTTTCAAGCCTCCAACGAATCCAAACCAATAGCAACCATAAGTGAAAGATCCAATAACCCTTTAGTATAAGTTAATCACCATTTTACCCTTATCAAGGGCTCTTATCCTTTTCTAACAAGAATACACCCCTAGCCTAGTGGCGTGCAGCACACCTCCTATGCCTTAAGTCTTAGGTTCGAATCCTCTCCGCGTCACATATTTTTACATTGCAGGAAAATACACCAAACAAGACATTTTCTCAATGAAAAACTTCCACAAACATGCTATAAACGAAATTTTAGTTTTTTTTCTTACCTGTTAATAAATTTCCGGATCTTACACACAACATTGCATACATGTTCGATCCTACTGCCGAAGCGTAGGGCACTCGACTCTTGTAATCCCTCTCAGCCTGTGTGGTGGGACACTAGCTCTTTGAGAGAGTAAGGTCATGTCTCACTTGAAGGTACCCTTTCTTTGATTGCTACAAGTTGAACCTCTCTGAGACTTTATCAATGTAGGTACTCTGACTAAGGGCCAGGAGCCTCTTGGACCTATCCCGGTAGATACTCACGCCTAGGATATAGGCTGCCTCCCCTAAGTCCTTCATCTCGAAACACTTCCCCAACCATGTTTTCACACACTGAAGACTTGGGATGTCATTTCCGATGAGCAGTATGTCATTGACATACAAGACCAGAAAAGTCACCAAGTTCCCACTAAATTTTCTATATACACAGGCATCATCTTCGCTTTTGATAAAGCCATAGTCGCTCACAGCTTCATCAAACCAAAGATTCCAATTTCGAGATGCTTGCTTTAATCCATAAATGAATTTCTTTAGCCTACAGACCTTATTGGCATCTGCAGGATGGATGAAGCCATCAAGTTGTGTCATATACACATCCTCCGTCAGCTTCCCGTTAAGGAACACTATCTTAACATCCATATGTCATATCTCATAATCATGATATGCAATTGTAGCAAGCAGAATCCGAATGGATTTAATCATGGCAACTTGCGAGAAGGTTTCATCATAGTCCACCCCATGGATTTGTTTGAATCCTTTAGCCACTAGTCTACCTTTATAGGTAACTATGTTGCCATCCAGGTTCCTCATGTTCATCATCAAACAATTTATCAATATCAAAATTATCAACAAAGTCAAGATGAGACTCTTCAAAATTAATTTCCTCATGCTTCCCCACAAATAATTCATCATCAGAAGAGTCAAAATCAGAATCATATGAAAAATAAGATTTATCAATATTTACAATAGGATCAGAGTTAACCTCAAAAGACTTATCATTAATTTCAATAATATCACCAAAATCACAGTGGGGTTCATCAATGTCTATAATTTTCAAACCTTCATCATGCTCATCAGATTCAACCATATATAAATTTACATCAAAATCAGAATTATCATCAAAAGAAGGGTTTTCAATTTCAATTTTCTCAACCTTTTCCTCAAATAAATTATCAGACGAATCAATTTCACAATCATCAAAATAAGAGTGAGATTCATGAATATTCACATAAGGCTCAATCTCAAAACAATCATGATCACAGGGGGAATTTTCTAAATCAAGTTTTTTTGTTTCAAACTCGTATAAACAATCATGCTGTGCAATCTGGGTTTCTAGCAATTCAGTATTAGCAGTCAAAGCTTGATGATTCTCCCATCTAGAATACAATTCATAAGATTCTTTAAATGATAAATTTGGATTTAAAAATGGACAATCAGAGGTATAATGATCAAAATATCCACACAGATCACATCTAACAGGAGAAGAAGATTTCTTAAATGTTTTAGTTGCCCATGTACTGTGATAGAAAGACATAACTTCAATTTTATCAAAAACAGATAATCCAACACCAATCAATCAAAAAGCAAGTAATATTTTTTTTTTCAGAATATATAAAAAAATAGAAAAAGAAAAACACAAGCAAACTCAAAATTTTCAACTATGAAAATATCCAAAACCTGCAAAAACAAAAAACACAAAGTTAAATATAAAAACAAATAAAACTTAGTCTAGCAATACTAACAACTATTTTGATATTAACAAAACTAAGATCCCCAACAACGGCACCAAAAACTTGATAGGATTCTGCAAGTGCACGGAATTATCGAAGTAATAAAAATATCGATCCACAGAGACCAACATGTGTTAAGTACCAAATAGTTGTATTCTCACTAGCTAAGCAATCGAGTATGATGCCAGTAAACAATAGGAAAGCGCGCAAAATAAGAGATAATCAAAGAGAAATACATGGGACTAGGGTTTCATCCACCTTAACTTCAATGATTAGATATATAAAAGGTTTGTCAATTAAATCTTGCTAAAATAAAGACCTAATTTACTTCATAAAAGTATTATCTCACTTTCGTGCAGATAACCACGCAGAGACAAATCCTCACTTTCACACAAGATTTATCCCAGGCTAAAGATAAGTAAATCATCATTCAGAGAATTCAAAGATCACTTTCGTGCATCCGAATTCTAGGTTGATAATCTCTAGTGGAGTCTCAAGGATCACTTTCGTGCATCCGAGTCTCTACACTAGTTTTACTCATGGATCTCCAACGTTCCGATCCTTGCTTTCTCACAATATCTCCATGTTTGACAAATAGACTCGATCTGTAGATTCATGTTATAATCATGGCAATTAATTTACTAGAACAGATCAAATTAGATCTAACCTAAGGAAGGGATCCTAACATGCAATTCTAGGGTTCCAAGTTCTCAAGCAAATCACCTTTTCGTCTCATTGCAAAAACTCTAAAAACATAATTAGTAACATGGACTTATAGAGAGTCTAAGCACAATCCATCACAAAAGTAAAATTATCATAGCAAAAATTATCATGACGAAAATAGAAGAGTTATCTAATCATTAAGAATCAAGGGGATTACACCCCATGTCCCAAAAGAGTATTAAGCTTGCGTGCAAGAAAAAATACAATGAATCATAGTTTAGAACAATTAGAAATTAGAGAAGGAGAAAAAAACAACGTTACAACACGGGTGTAATGTAAATTACACCCGTAATTTCGTGATGAACAGCGCTGTCACCGCTGTTTTGTTGATTCCTCCTCCGATCGGACTCCAAATGCTCTGAAACTTTTGTGGCATCTTTCTCTCCTCTAGGTGAAGCTTCTGAGTGAAAATCACGGCCTGAGGTACCCTCTACGCCTCTCGGCGTGAGGCCAAACTCTAGCCACCTCCCTGGAAATTTCTCCCTCGATACTGGATAAACGTTCCCCCTTCTACTTCGAACATCTTCTCCTCTTAAATATGAGTCCGCCACAATTTTCGGATATCAATTTGGAGCTTTGGATCAAAAGTTATGGCCCGCGCAAGATTCGGACTCGTAAAAATCACGTTTTTGACTGGGCATTACGACAGTGTAATATGTTACGGCACTGCCGTAAAATAGCTTGAGTGTTCTATTCTGGAGACGCTGGGAAATACGGTACCGTAATATCATTTACGGTAGTGCCATAATTTCAGTCAAGTTCTCTGGTTTGAAGTCTTCACAAAATACGGCACCATAAACTTCTTCACGGTGGTGCCATAAAATCGGTTGAGCACTCTGGTCTAAAACGCTAGAAAATACGGCCCTTGTAATTCTTTACGGCAGTGCCGTAAAATCACAAAAACTTTATGTTCGGAAAATCACCAAAATACGGCAGTGTTCTTGATAATACGGTAGCCGTGAAAATACGGTACCATAAAATAGTTTACAGCACTACCGTATTTTGGTTCTTAGCTTCGATTTTCGTGAAATTTGTTGTGTGACTTCTTCTTGATAATGGGAACTCTTCCATTTATTTACTTTTGCTTAAAAACGTCCAAAATAGTGCCTTTTGCCTGAAAATCATGAAAAACTAAAATAGAAGTAGACTTTGCAATATTTGATGGATTCAGCATAAAAACAAGTAAAAGATCCTTAATTTAGCATGAAAAGGTATTTAAAATGATACAAAATATACTACATATTTTGGTGTCATCAAACACATAAGGCTCAAACTTTGCTTGTCCTCAAGCAAAAATCAAAATTTGAAATCAAAATTTGATTAAAAGAATAACCTTTTCATGCTCAATAAATTTCTAAAATACAACCTATCAATGAAAATTTCCATCAATTACTTTATAAAACTTCAAGTAAACATATCATCCTTAGAACTCAACCCTCTAGATCCACAACTCAATCAAATAAAACTTTGCAACTTGTATAATAAATAGAATTATCAATCTCATGATTTCACCCAGTTTTCAATTCAAATCTATCATGCTTTTGTTTACAGGAATTAGGTTTCCAAGATCTTTTTCCACATATGACTTTTTTTTTTGTGTATTTTGTTTGTTTTTGTAACGATGGCATGTACCCACTTAGATACACACTTTTTATTTTTGACTTCAACTCTTGTCTTCGGTACCACTATCAATTTTACACAGTGCCAAGTAGAGGAGTTTTATTATTTTTCACTCTCATTATTTTTCATGCATAGACTTCAACCCATGTCTTAGGTACCACTATCAATTTTACATAGTGCCAAGTAGGGGAGTCTCTCACTATTTTTATGGATCTTGGATTCTTTCTTCCCAACAAATAGCAAAATAGACTAAACATCTACTAGGTTGATCAATTGATATCAATTCACAAATCATACTCATATGCTCATTTTATTTAAAGGAGTAGTTTCACCTTTAGATCTTATTCATCAAATAACACATCTAACCAAAATTTCATGCATCAACCAATGTCAAATTTCAAAAATAGATATGCATTGAAGAAATAAATCTAACATGATAGGGTTTTTCTCTAATCACAAGTATAAGTACTCACATCATCAAGGAAGACATTTTATCAATAAATCATGCCATCATATAGTAGAAAGTGGATCATATGCTTTCATCAATTTTAACAACACATTTGAATAATATCATCATCAAAACAATGAGTTCCATATATCCATAAAATCATTTTTCAAGAGAAAACCAATAAGTAGTATAAATATGATAAAGGCAAAGATGCACTATATGAAATAGTCATTAATAAGAGAGTGCAAGTGATACTCACAAAACTATTTAGATCATGCTCAATCATTGTCAGGCCAATGCAGCTGGGTCCAAAGATATACCTTTTGAAAATTTTCTACAAAATTTAAGGTACATTAGGCTCACATAAGGCTTAGATCAAAAATAGTCTTAAAATAATAATGATAAAAATAAATTTCTCAAGGAAGAGTCTGCTAGAGAATAGATGCTAGCTGAAAGATGCTGATGCAGGCGGGCAGAGGTGGAATAGATGCTAGCTGAAAGGCTACTAGCAATAATGGTACCGACAATGGAGTGAGTAATCTCTAATGGCCTGCTAGAGAATACAGTCCTGTAGGTGAGATCGTCGGCCGGTGGTGCGAGAGATAGCACTGCATAGAAAAAAAATCAGTCACTAATGAAGAGTCTATTGCATAAATAATTCAAATCGATGGAAATAGAGGTAGTAGAAGAAGTATGAAGCTGCTGGTGATGCTCCGCAAGAGGTGGAAGACAGTTTCCCTTGAAAATTTCTGAATCTGGAGGCAAAAGAAGCAATAACAAGTTGTAAGCAAATAGTGCAGTTTTTGAATTTTTTATGAAAAGTAGCCCTACCCAAAAATAAGATTTAATGATCCAAATAGAAAATGCACAGAACCACGTAATAGAATAAGAGATATTCTTTTCAAATGTGTGAAAGTCAAAGGATTAAAATCTATCATAAATTTAGGGCATCATCAGAAAGAAGGCTACTCAGATTAAAAACTGCACAAACTCCACAAAAGTTAATAAAATTCTACAAGTTGCTATGTCACCTAGAATGATCAGAAAATATTTTCATGAAAATAATTTATCCACAAGATAGAATGACATACGTTCTTTCAATTCCAAGTGGAAAATTTGGGTTTCAAGTCACCAAAACATCTCAAAAAGTAGCAGCAAAAGTGCCAGTCATAACAGTTAGAAAAAACTACTGCAGAAATTAATCATAATCAAAAAGTTGCTGTGTGTTTTAGAATGATCCATGAACTTTAAAATTCAGAAAAAATATCCAGATGATAGATAAAGATGAGTACTTCGATGTTGTGCCAAAGCTCAAAATTATTCTTAACCTAGTTTCTTAAAATCGCAGCGAGAAAACACCAAGACAAAAAGCAGAAAGCGGAGTTAAAATACGGTACCGTAAAATGTCTTACGGCAGTGCCGTAATTTCAAAAAATTTCAGAAACAAAAACCCTCAAGATTATGGCACGTGAAGTCGAAAAGGGTCAGAAAATACGGTACCGTAAAGAGAATACGGTACCGCCGTAAAATTTATAAAACTCTCGGGAGAAGAAATCAACACAGATTATGGGCGTGAAATAGATTAAGGCAGTGCCGTATTTTGCGCAAAAATTTGCTTTCCCTACAAAAATAAAAGAAAAATTAATTCTAAAAATAAACTAAAATAAAAGAAACTAAACTAAGACAAAAGTGCTTGGGTTGCCTCCCAAGAAGTGCTAATTTTAGGTCCATAGCTTGACCAAAAATCAATATCATGGTGAAAGAGGTGAATAAGTTCCAAAATAAAGAGCAAATAATTTTCTGCATTTCCTTTGAACTAAAAGTTTAACCACTACTCCAAAAATCCAGAAATTCATATAAATCACAATCAAAGTGGCTTTCTTAAATATGCAGAAATTAAAATCATACTTCTCAAATCCACTCAAAGAAATCTATATGATCTTCCTATGTTTATCAAAAAGCAAAATCATGAGTCCTTTCTTCAGATTAATATTTTCAATAGCAATAGAAGTAGGACTTTGATTAAAATAATCAAGCATTGGATCATCATAATAATAGTTATGTCTTTCATTAGATTCCTCAATAAAGCACAAATTTTCAATTAAATCAAAAGGTTGAGCAATAGATATGGGCAAAGCATCAACAAGGTGAGATAGATCAATTTTTGCAACATTCAAATCATCTACAGGTCCCTCATGTTCATCATCAAAGAATTTATCAATATCAAAATTATCAACAAAGTCAATATGAGACTCTTCAAAATTAATTTCCTCATGCTTCCCCACAAATAATTCATCATCAGAAGAGTCAAAATCAGAATCATATGAAAAAAAATAAGATTTATCAATATTTATAGTAGGATCAGAGTTAACCTCAAAAGACTTATCATTAATTTCAACAATATCACCAAAATCACAGTGGGGTTCATCAATGTCTATAATTTTCAAACCTTCATCATGCTCATCATATTCAACCATATATAAATTTACATCAAAATCAGAATTATCATCAAAAGAAGGGTTTTTAATTTCAATTTTCTCAACCTTTTCTTCAAATAAATTATCAGACAAATCAATTTCACAATCATCAAAATAAGAGTGAGATTCATGAATATTCACATAAGGCTCAATCTCAAAACAATCAGAGGTATAATGATAAATTTGGAATACAATTCATAAGATTCTTTAAATGATAAATTTGGATTTAAAAATGGACAGTCAGAGGTATAATGATCAAAATATCCACACATATCACATCTAACAGGAGAAGAAGATTTCTTAAACGTTTTAGTTGCCCATGTACTGTGATAGAAAGACATATCTTCAATTATATAAAAAACAGATAATCCAACACCAATCAATCATAAAGCAAGTAATATATTTTTTTTCAGAATATATAAAAAAGTAGAAAAAGATAAACACAAGAAAACTCAAAATTTTCAGATATCACAGTTCTGCCACAACTATGAAAATATCCAAAACCTGCAAAAACAAAAAACACAAATTTAAATATCAAAACAAATAAAAGTTAGTCTAGCAATACTAACAACTATTTTGATATTAACAAAACTAAGATCCACGGCAACGGCGCCAATAACTTGATAGGATTCCGTAAGTGCACGGAATTATCGAAGTAATAAAAATATCGATCCACAGAGACCTACGTGTTAAGTACCAAATAGTTGTATTCTCACTAGCTAAGCAATCGAGTATGATGTGAGTAAACAATAGGAAAGCACACAAAATAAGAGATAATCAAAGAGAGATACATGGGACTAGGGTTTCATCCACCTTAACTTCAATGGTTAGATATATAAAAGGTTCGTCAATCAAATCTTGCTAAAATAAAGACCTAATTTACTTCATAAAAGGATTATCTCACTATCGTGCAGATAACCACGCAAAGACAAATCCTCACTTTCGCGCAAGATTTATCCCAGGCTAAAGATAAGTAAATCATCAATCAAAGAATTCAAAGATCACTTTCGTGCATCCGAATTCTAGGTTGATAATCTCTAGTGGAGTCTCAAGGATCACTTCCGTGCATCCGAGTCTCTACACTAGTTTTACTCATGGATCTCCAACGTTCCGATCCTTGCTTTCGCACAAGATCTCCATGTTTGACAAATAGACTCGATCTATAGATTCATGTTATAATCATGGCAATTAATTTACTAGAACAGATCAAATTAGATCTAACCTAAGGAAGGGATCCTAACATGCAATTCTAGGGTTCCAAGTTCTCAAGCAAATCACCTTTTAGTCTCATTGCGAAAACTCTAAAAACAGAATTAGTAACATGGACTTATAGAGAGTCTAAGCACAATCCATCACAAAAGTAAAATTATCATAGCAAAAATTATCATGATGAAAATAGAAGAGTTATCTAATCATTAAGAATCAAGGGGATTACACCCCATGTCCCAAAAGAGTGTTAATCTTGCATGGAAGAAAAAAATACAATGAACCATAGTTTAGAACAATTAGAAATCAGAGAAGGAGAAAAAAACAACGTTACAACACGGGTGTAATGTAAATTACACCCGTAATTTCGTCATGAACAGCGCTGTCACCGCTGTTTTGTTGATTTCTCCTTCGATCGGACTACAAATGCTCTGAAACTTCTGTGGCATCTTTCTCTCCTCCAGGCGAAGCTTTTGAGTGAAAATCATGGCCTGAGGTGCCCTCTACACCTCTCAGCGTGAGGCCAAACCCTAGCCTCCTCTCGGGCGATTTCTCCCTCGATACTGGATAAACGTTCCCCCTTCCACTTCGAGTGTCTTCTCCTCTTAAAGACAAGTCTGCCACAATTTTTGGATTTCAATTTGGAGCTCTAGATCAAACGTCATGGCCCGCGCAAGATTCAGACTCGTAAAAATTACGTTTTTGACTAGGCATTACGGCAATGTAATATGTTACGGCACTGCCGTAAAATAGATTGAGTATTCTGTTCTGGAGAAGCTGGGAAATACGGTACCATAATATCATTTACGGCACTTTCATAATTTCAGTCGAGTTCTCTAGTCTGAAGTCTTCACAAAATACGGCACCTTATACTTCTTCATGGTGGTGCCGTAAAATCGGTTGAACACTCTGGTCTGAAACGCTGGAAAATACGGCCTGTGTAATTCTTTACGGCAGTGCCGTAAAATCACAAAAACTTTCTATTCAGAAAATCACCAAAATACAGCCGTGTTCTTGATAATACGGTAGCCGTGAAAATACGGTACCGTAAAATAGTTTACGGCACTGCCGTATTTTGGTTCTTAGCTTCGATTTTCATGAAATTTGTTGTGTGACTTCTTCTTGATGATGGGAACTCTTTCATGTATTTGATTTCGCTTAAAAATGCCCAAAATAGTGCCTTGTTGCCTGAAAACCATGAAAAACTAAAATAGAAGTAGACTTTTAAATATTTGATGGATTCAGCATAAAAACAAGTAAAAGATCCTCAATTTAGCATGAAAAGGTATTTAAAATGATACAAAATATACTACATATTTTGGTGTCATCTACTTTACCCCATTAGGCAGCTCAACCAATCCCAAACTTGGCCAGCCGACTTGGAATCCATCTCGGATCGCATGGCCTCAAGCCATCTCTCAAAGTCCGGTCCACTGACCGCCTCATCATAAGTCCTGGGTTCATCCTCAATGAAGAAGATCTCGTCGTGTTGGGTCGGCAACGACCCATACCTCTCAGGTGCACGATGAATCCTCCCAGACCTACGTGGGACCTATGTCTGAGCCTCAAGTTGCCTGACAACTGGTGCAGGTGGCTCAGGTTCCATCTCTTTGTCTTGTGATTGCACTTGGACCTCATCCAAGTCAAACTTGCTCCTACTAACTTCCTTCATGAGAAATTATTTCTCTAAAAAGACAGTACACCGAGCAATAAAAACCTTGTTCTCGGTGGGAACATAGAAGTAGTATCTTTTAGTTCTTTAGGATATCCCATAAAGACACATTTATCAGATCTAGGTTCTAGCTTGCTAGAATCATGACGTTTGACATAAGCCTTACATCCTCAGATCCTGATAAAAGAGAGTTTAGGACGCCTCCCACTCCATACCTCGTATGGTATCTTGGAGATACTCTTAGATGGAACGTTATTCAGTATTAGAGAAGCTGTCTCTAGTGCATGACCCCAGAATGAGGGTGGTAGAGTTGCATGACTCAACATAGACCGAACCATGTCCAATAGGGTTCAATTTCTCTTCTCAGTCACACCATTCCATTGAGGTGTTCCAGGAGGAGTGAGTTGGGATATAATCTCATACTCCCTCAGATAGTCAAAGAACTCACCGCTCAGGTACTCTCCACCTCGATCAGATCAAAGAGCTTTGATGGATCTTCCAAGCTAGTTCTCTACTTTATTTTTGTACTCCTTGAATTTCTCAAAAGATTCTGATTTATGTTTCATCAAGTAGACATAACCATACGTACTAAAGTCATCAGTGAAGGTAATGAAGTAGTTGTGTCCTCCTCTGGCTTGTTTATTAAATGACCCACACACATCAGTATGAATGAGATCCAACAAACCTTGTGCCCTCTCACCAGTTTTGGTAAAGGGTGCTTTTGTCATTTTCCTTAATAAACAAGGCTCACAAGTATCAAATTCCTCCAAGGAACTTGAATCTAACAACCCATTTGCATGGAGTTGTTGAATGCGATTCTTGTTTAGTTGGGATATAATCTCATACTCCCTCAAATAGTCAAAGAACTCACTGCTCAGGTACTCTCCACCTCGATCAGATCGAAGAGCTTTGATGGATCTTCCAAGCTAGTT
Source organism: Costus lasius (assembly GCA_027563935.2). Classification (NCBI taxonomy): domain Eukaryota; kingdom Viridiplantae; phylum Streptophyta; class Magnoliopsida; order Zingiberales; family Costaceae; genus Costus; species Costus lasius. The sequence continues at coordinate 34,897,712 of CM050450.1, read as the reverse complement.
CTCTACTTTATTTTTGTACTCCTTGAATTTCTCAAAAGATTCTGATTTATGTCTCATCAAGTAGACATAACCATACCTACTGAAGTCATCAGTGAAGGTAATGAAGTAGTTGTGTCCTCCTCTGGCTTGTTTATTAAATGGCCCACACACATCAGTATGAATGAGATCCAACAAACCTTGTACCCTCTCACCAGTTTTGGTAAAGGGTGCTTTTGTCATTTTCCTTAATAAACAAGGCTCACAGGTATCAAATTCCTCCAAGGAACTTGAATCTAACTACCCATTTGCATGGAGTTGTTGAATGCGATTCTTGTCCTTCTCTAACTGAAGTCCAAAAGGTAAGGGGAGAGTCAAAACTCCTACAGCAACAGCAGCAACCTGTGCTCCGTTTCCAACCCGTAGGTCAATCTCTCCAGGCCATACCAATCTCCTTTTCTTGAGCCTCTGCATAATTGTGCAAATATTAGCTCCACATGCGGTATCCAATACCCATGACGTAGAAGTAGAAAGGTTGACTTCAGTAACATAAATACCTGAGCATGAAGACGAAGCCTTGCCTCTCTTCTTCTCATTCTGAAGTCGCACTATATCCTTTATCATGTGAGGTGGTCCTCCACCTAAGTAGCACTTGTTATTCCTGACTCTCTCCTTCTTTATCTTCAATGTTTTAGTTAAGCCTCTCAGCTCAACACATTGAATATCTACTTTAGGAGGGTTGAGCTCAAACAATTCATCAAAGAGCTGCCTTAGATTAGAAATAATCTCATAGGCGCTCTTAGATTCATATTGCCCTTTTAATTTTGGCAACATGCTGGTTAGCATCAAATTAGCAACCTCCAAAGTATTAGCCTGATGCTTATCATAAGCATCCTTCTCAGCTACTGAGGCCGAGCATGGAAGTGGCTCAAGAATAGGTTGCTCAAGGATATAGAGCTTCCTCTCGAGCTTGAACACATTTCTCAAGTTCATATACCAATCCAGTAAGTTGGGTCTAACCAACTTATCCCTTTCTAGGGTAGATCGCAGTGACCATCTGCCATTGTTTGCAACCATTGTTCTACAACAACCAAGAAATAGCAGATTAGTATTACCTTCAAATCATTTAATCTGGACTTGTATTAAATGATTATGGCTCCCACTAATTTAATTGAATTGACAACCCACAAAGTCAAACAGGAGATATAAGACCTCCTAGTGAGATGGGATCCTTATTCCACACAGGGCTTCGCGTCCCACGAGGGTCGGATGAGATGCACAAAGTGACCCATGCTTCCTAAGGTGGGCACGCCGACCAATTGCTCTATGCAACTCCCCTTATTGAGACAGTCTAGGCATTTCATGTCCAGCGAGGGCTAGATACAGCATGAAACCCTAACCTCTCAATGATGCCTTAGAGTTTCATCATGTGCGTTACACATATGAAAATCTAGTCAAGTCCACTCCTAATCGTTATGCCTAGGGCCAACGAGTTTCCTTGCGAAGGCGCGCCCGGTTAAAAAGGACTAGGGAAACCATTGTCACACACACCGTCTAAAGATAAGTGGGTGTGTCTCACGAGGGTGGGAAACAGTTCACAACACCACTGATCAATAGTTTGATGAGGGCTACGCATCAGAAGGCTACTCGACTTGATATTTTATTTGAGGGTTTTTGAGTTCTCATCAACTTAGTTTTATCTTATGTCTAACATTACAGGCATGCAATCCTATAGTGATAACAAAATGATAAAACATCACAGGCATGCTTGGCAAATATGGAAAGCAGTAAAGGATGTTGTGATCATAGTCCATTCAAGACATTGAACCAACCCATGCCAAAAGGAGGTTTAACTCTTGACCGAGGACTCAAGCCCCAAAACAAGACCTAACCTAGCCGACCTCTAGCTTGGTCTTCAAGGTTGGCTTCAAGGTCCTCCTCACCATGGTTTAGCTCTCAAACCCTAGATGTACCCTCAGGGCAAACCCAAGGAGCACTATCATGGGTTCGGCCAATGCCATGGGCTTCCTCCAAGGAAGATGTGCCACCATGCAAGGGGCCAAGATAGCTAGCTCACAAACCCAAAGGGTTCGGCCATACCAACTTCCGCCAGTTAGCATGCATGTGCCATCAAGGGAGATGCATGCGCCAATGCTCCAACTGATATGCGCCACCCTAATCTTCTTCTTAATTAAAAGCAAAAAGAAAAGCGGCACGCAGGCCTCACAAGAGTACATCACAGGCATGCAAAGGGGCTTGACTAATGACCACATCATCATGCACAATCAAGGCACTTACTCATGCAATTCTACATGCTCATGAAAAACATAAAATCTGAAATTATACTTTTTCATAAAACAAGTTTCTTTTCCTCATCTTCTTATAACAAATATTTTGGTTATTTGCGATTAATTTTTCATGATCATTTCATAGATCCTTTCGGCTGGCAATTTTGTCAGATCAAGAGACTCGGCCAGTCCAAAGACACAATGCCCGTCCTACTTGACAAAATTGCGTGTGCCTTTGATCTTAAATCAATCAAAAAAAGCAACCCAAAATTCTAAAAGAAATTGACGTAGAGGATAGGAACAAGAAACCAATAGATTTTCTTCTTAAGAAAAACATGGGCCATACTTATATGCAATTTACGAAAATTGAGATATGGCATGTGAGCAGGAAAAGCATGAAAGAATATCATTCGAGGTTCACAAGTCGCTCTGACACCACTGTTGGGAAACTCCGAGGATATTTTATAATTTTTCAGAGATAGACATTACATATTATATTGCACAGCGAAAAAATATCCCCAAAATAGGCCAGTCCCAAAAACCCAGTGAAGATCGTCAAGCGAGGGGGTCGACACGATGTGATAGAAAGTACCTAGAGCAAGAGAGGAGGTTGATGTCGAGGTAGGCGGCCAAGTGTTCGCCCTCTGCAATTTCACACACACGGATGCCTCGAGCTCTCTTCTTCCACGCTCGGTGCTAGCCTCGTGAGGAAGATCCAAGCCTTAGGAGAGCCTCTTGATCACTTATGCCAACCACCAAGAAGGAGTGGCACCAAGGGAAGAAGAAGAGGAAGGTGCCGCAAGCCTTGTTGCTCCCTTGCGCCAAGGAAAGAAAGAAGGAAGGAGAAGAAGCTTGCTTGCGCACTTTTATGGAAGAGGGAAAGCTCCAAGCTCTCAAGTTGTCGGCCCTCTATGCCTTCACGCCTCCAAGAGATTTGTACACCAAGAGGGGGCGACAAGGGGTCTCTTTTACATAACTTAGAGGCAATTTGGGGAGATGGCAAGTGTAGGTAATTAGGGCATGATTATAGGGATTTATTCAATCAATTAAGTTGACTAAATCCCTTCATCCATGTGCTCCCAAGCCTTGCCCAAGCAAGCATAGACCCATATGCGCCTAAAGGCTATCTAAAGAGGCATAACACCCATGCATGTGCCAAGACTAGGTCAAGCCATCATGAATGTCTTCTTAATTTGGCTTGGGCACAAATCCTATTCCATATAGGATTCTCATTAAGTAAATAATCAGCCCCCATGCGTCAAGGACATACCAAAGGTGTCCTCCAAGATAAAAATGCCCCAACCCTTGCCATAGATGCAAGGTTGCCATCCAAGGATGAAGGAGGAGGTGCCCTTTACTTCCATAATGAAGCAAAGGGGCCAACTTATCCCCATTAAGCCCCTAGGTGGCAATGGGATAAGTTTCCTCCCCATTATACCCTTTTAGCCTCTAATCTCTTCATGACAACTTATTAGTGAGCCCAACTTAGCAATGGGCCTAATCCAAAGTCCATTATGCATGTTGACCAAGCCATTGGATCCAATCCAAATTAACCCAAGGTCAAATGAGACTAACCATGGTTAATTTGGTCAATATGCGAAAAATGGAAGTTGGCCCCAATAAGTTTCTTCCATCTCATCAGGCCCATTGACGCTGATGAAATCTCCCAAATAGATCCGTGTTATCCAATAACTTGGTGTAAAGGCTACCCGATCAATACGAGAACTCGAGTATCAAGGTGTGCGACCATGTAGGTTCCTCTGAAGTTGGCAGTGATGCCCTAAGGCCATCACAAGCAGTGAGTGGCACCTAGCAGTGTATCGCTGCTACCCAAGTCATCGGAATGGATATCGACATCGACATCCCCATCATCGCGACTACGTACAGATACATTATAGTCTCTTTGCCAAGCTGATATCCGATTGGACAAGTGTGTCATCACTTGCTTTCACCCAATTGCATGGTTATGACTAAATCAAGTTCTTACCTGGGTATGGCTATACACTTTCAGTCATAGAACCTGATGGTATCTACAAGTGCACAGATTTATCGAAGTAATAAAAAGATTATCGTTCCCAACGAGGATCTAGCGGTCAAGTACCGATTACACGATTGATGTATATCTAGACGATTCAAATGATGGTTTTTGTTTTGGAAACTTCTAATCTAAGAAAACAAAAAGGTGGTTTTAGGGTTTTGGCTAAAAATCAATTTGGATAAATTCAGGACTCGGGGTTTCACCACATTGACGATTATGAATCTAGTAAAAATAAATATTAAACAGATTATTATAGTTTTGAAAGGGATTTTTCCTAGGGTACAGATTACCTCCTCCCGAAGCATAATCCGATATCTATTTACATTAATTCCCTACTCTCGTGGCATTTAACATAAGTAGACCCATTAAGTTCTATGAAAAACCATAGTAATCCTTCAAGCAAATCCGAACTACTCTAGTGATCGGATTCACAGGTTTGAAAAGAATAGATCCAACGTTGCGACTCACCTCCCGGTCCTTCTCGCAACGTCTAAGACGTAAAATTACTTGATCAGGGTAATTCACGAAATAAACACAATTCTAATCAAATCAATACTATAAAAATTCATGTAAAATATTTAAGACGGTAGATATAATCCATGAATCGTCAATGGGCTAGTCCCCAAATCCCAAAAATATGGTTTACACGTTCATGTTCATAACAAACAGCATGTTCATTGATGAAAATCGCATGGAAACTCAATAAAAATACAAGAAATCGCTAGACAAGATACTAGAAAGGCTTCCCTTCAATCTGGAGATGAAGATCAACCCTCTAATTCTTCCTTTGCGCGGCTTTCTTGTTCGTTTTCTGCCCTAGAATTGATTTCCGCTGCCGCCGCTACAGCCCTTCGTTTTCATGCGTAGAAGCCCCCGAAACCCTTCCAAAACCTTTCCTTTTATAGTCTCATCAGTATAAAACCGGTCTAGGAAGGTTTCTAGAGAGTTTGGTTCAATTTTGGTTCAGTTTGGAGTCGAATCGAGTGAGAAACACGAAGGGGCAAAAACTTTTACGGTCGGTGATGAGTTTACGGCTTCGGCCGTAATTATTTCGGGGTATAATGCTTTTGGTCACAGAAACTTTTACGGCCCGTGATGGAATTACGGCCTTGCCCGTGAAAGTTTCTGTTTATTCGTCCTCCGTTCGTCGTCGCTTTTACGACCGAATCAGCAATTATGGCCAAGGCCGTAAATGTCTCGTTCTTCACCGTTTTCACCCCAAATTGGACGTGTGAGCTCGTGATCTCCTCGGGAATCGTGCTTTGGCTTCAAAATCCATCATTTTTAGGCCATTTTGCCTACATTTTCACAAAAACTAAGAAAAATGAAGATTTTGTGCAAAGTAAGATAAAAACACTAAAAGTAGCACAAAATCATGCAAATAGGCCCAAAATATGATCTAAAATATAGGCAAAAACATGGTGTAAAAATCACTTATCAAATAACCCTAGACTTAGAATTTTGCTTGTCCTCAAGCAATACCTTGATATGTATAAAGAATTTAAAGATAAGAAATTTTCAATTATTTTTGCCCCTATTAATATCCTCAGTTTACAAATTAAGCAATCAATATTTCAAACTAAAGTAATTCAAGAAAAATCATAATAGAAATAAATTCCCAAGAGGTTACAATCCAAGAAAGATAAAATTCATAATTCATGTCATAACATCCATTCAACACACACTAAGCATCAAATACTTTCATCTTAATAAATTCATTTCACTTAACAGATAAAATTTCTACATCAAGAATTTCAGTGATGTTAAGGATAAGAGATTTTTAACGCAATTTGGTCTTTAAACTATTATATGCTATTTACTGTTAGCATCATAACATGTTTAAAGTATACTACAAAGTAGTATAATTTCACTCATAGTCTCAATCATGAAGGTCAGCGGAGTTGTCCACATGACCTACAGCTTTCTCTTTTTCTCCATTTCCATCCTCTTTTTTTATTATTATTAAACTTCAACTCATGTCTTAGGTACCACTATCAAATTTAACAGTGCCAAGTAGAGGAGTCTTTTCCCCTTTTTTTCTTCTTCTGGAGACAGCCGGTCAGTGGCATGGTACTTAAATCGTTGTTGATACTTGATCGCAACAGATTTAAAGTATACCAACTCGTGGTATAGTATAACTCATGCCTTTAGATTTCTCAACTAGAGGAGTTGGAGCAAATCTCAGTTTGAAGAAATATCACCAAATTATATTAATAAAAATTTTCATCAAGCAGAAACAGATAAATTAAACTTTAAGTATAAAGATACCATGCATGTGTCATATGAACATATAACAATCTATGTATAAATTTTATCAATTCCAGAATTGAATTTACTCAACAATTTAAGTATACAGATACCACTGCTAGGTGCCACTCACTGCTTGTGGTGACCTTTGGTCAGCACTGCCAGCGTCAGAGGAACCTACAGGGTCGCACACCTTGATACTTGAGTTCTCGTATTGATCGGGAAGCCTTATGATCGAGTTATTGGATAACTCGGATCTAATTAGGAGATTTCATCAGCGCCGATGGGCCTGATGAGATGGAAGAATGTTATTGGAGCCAAACTTTATTTTTGGTAGGTTGACCCGTATTTGACCATGGTTGGTCACATTTGGATTAGGGTTGCATTGGATTGAATCCAAATGCTTAATCAACCCATGTGATGAAGTTTGGGCTAGCTCATTATCCATTGAGGCCCAATAACAAGTTCTCATGAAGAGATGAAAGGCTAAAAGGGTATAATGGGGAGAAACATAAACCATTAAGCGCCTAGAGGCATAATGGGGTCATGTTGGCGCCTTTGCTTCATTATGGAAGTAAAGGGCGCCTCCCCTCTCTTCCTTGGATGGAATGCATGCCTCTAAGGCATGTCTTGGGCTGATATAGTACTTGGGCAATTATGGATAGGTTGAATGGAGTTTATGGTAAAGTCTTGGAGACTTTCCTTGTCTCAAACCTCCTCATCCTAGCCCTACACTTGTCATGATCTTGGCCCTTCCCTTAACCGCCTCTTGCCCTATATATGTGACCCTAGTCGCCCCCTCTTACAAGTTGTTCTTCCTTGGAGGCGTGAACACATCAAGAGGGCGAGAGTAAGTGGCATTGGCGCAACCATCTTCTTCCATCAAACACTAGTCGCAAGCTTCTTCCTTTCTTCCTCCTTTAGCGCAAGAGAAGTAAAGGCTTGGCGGCATTCTCCCTTTTCTTCTCTTCTTCATCAATTGGTTCTTCTACCTTGGAGGTGGCGGAAGCATTCAAGAAGATAACTATGGCTTGGATCTTCTTCCTGAGGCTAGCACCGGGCGTGGAAGAAGAGGACTCGAGGCATCTGTGTGTGTGAAACTGCAGAGGGCGCACGCTTGGGCGCCTATCACAACATCGACCTCATCTTGCTCTAAGGTATTTCCTAACTCATTGTGTTGACTCTCTTGCTTGCGATCTTCACTAGGTTTTTGGGACCGGCCTATTTCGGGGACATTCTTCCGCTGTGCAATGAATGTATGTATGTTTATAACTCTGAAAATTGTAAAATGTCCCCGGGGTTTCCCAACAACCTCCAGAATCAGCAACCCTGTCTTACGCTATATTCATTAGGTCCTAGCCCACACCATCTTCGAACACGGCAAGAGTGATGGTATAATCCATCAATCTGAGTTGTTTTACTTAAGGGCCATGTTATACTCTTTGTAGGTCGATTCTGGATACTACTTGGCGAAGTAGTTCAGCCGGGTCGCACATTCACGAAAGGAAGCCATTGTTATGGGCGGTCTGATCACCTCGCTGGCGGTTTCCTTGGAGGTCATCCCCTATGGTACAGTAGAGGCTCATGGTAGCAACTGGCTCGATATCGAGTCATGCGTTGCCCTGAAGCTTCTGATCCGCCGGGGTGACTCCTACTGCCTCACCTTTAAAGGCAGTCAGTTCTCCCTTTTGTTGCCTAACACTGAGCGCACTGCTGTGTGTGAGAAGAGGAACTGGTAGATTCTACCAGTGGCCAACCCAGAGCCTGACCTAGTTGACATAGCTCCTCCCGCCCCTGGCGCATTTCATTTTGGCAATGCCTCTTCCACTGGGTCCATGATGGCCCTTCTTCAAGTGATGCGCGAAGAGCAGCTTCGCCGGGGAGGGGAGTTATTTCGCCGAGGAGAGGTCTAGGACCAGATGGACCTTGCTTTGTAGTACTTACACTAGGAGCAGTCCTCCTAGGGGGACAAACAGCGAGCCATGAAGACAGGAATGGAACGCTAAGTGAAGATGGTAAATGCTATATGGGAGAAGCTATCTTCCTTCAATGAGATGTTGGCTTTTCTTTTCGCAGATAATGTGGAACGGGTGACCGACTATTCGGAGGAGGAACAACCCGATTACTCATACCGCAGCAAGGGCAAGAGTTCATGGGCTCAAGGCTCTCGGTTGCGAAGGAAGAAGTGAGCCTCTCCACTACTGGTCTCCCACCTACTCCTCTCACATATCCAGCTTTCACATAGAGGACTATGCGACATTTAGAGTGGGTGAGCTATCTGCTTTCTGGTTCTTATCTCGGGTTGTTGTGTTTTCTCTTTGACTTGCTATTTCTCTTTAATGATGATAGTTAGTTTATCTGCTACTTTGCTTTTACTGTGTGGATATTCATTTGGCATTGTTCTTATATACCACTATTTGAAGGTCTGGTCCCATCTTCAGGCCCCGACTATGATGTATGATACTTGGATATGTTTCTATGTGCTGGTACCATGTGATGTTCCCTATCTTACTGTGTTATTATATGGATGAGTTGATTTTGTCATGGTTATAGAATGAATGATGGTATGGTTGTTATCATGCTTTAGATAATTGCACTGTGATGATTCGGTTCAAGCTACAGCCATGTGTTCATTATGCTTTAGTGGAATTATTTTGATCCAAATTTTGAACATGCTATTATTTAAATTATGATCCTATGATAGCTAGATTTAATCTTTGACATTGAATTCATGCTTGATATGGAATAATTATGATTTGTTGAATGCACCATCCAATTAGAAAATACTCTATGATCATGTTCGTTTGTTCTATGATTTTAAAATCTTTTGATTAGTATGTTTGAGACTGTTCATTAGTGGGTCAAACATTTATCTGAATGTTCAATGATGACATGCTAGTAGTATACATATGATTTCATATTAAGGTACATGTTTACTTATTCATTCGTTGAATCCTTATCTCTTGTTGGGGGAAAACTACATATGAGATGAAGAGCTCTACCATTATTTTTCATGTTCTTTGTTAAAAAAAACTCTTAGATTCCTCTACTTGGCACTGCGAACAATTGGCAATGGTGCATAAAATGTGAGTTGAAATCTAAGAGAGACTCCTCTACTTGGCACTGTGAAAAATTGGCAATGGTACCTAAGAATATGAGTCGAAGTCTGATATCACTATTAGTTTTGATTCCAAACTTGGTTACTAGAGCATGCTTCCCCAATAATACATTTGTGTCTAACTCGACAAGTAGATATTGGATGAATTGGATGAATTGGATTTGCATGAGTAATATGTATGTGATGTAGCGCCAAGCTACAGGGTGGGAAGATCTCCTAAACCGACTATAAAATGATGTATGAACGATTCAAAAATGGATACGTATGTGAGCAACGCACGGTAAAATAGAAATACCAAAGCATACTACTATGAAATAACACTCAAATGAAACTACTGACCATTACAATTGAAGAAGGCGAGGTATCGGGCTCCAACAAGGATCGCACACCTTGTGCCGGACACTCAAGCCTTTCCGCACACAATGGAGCCGATGCACCAACCTCCCTCCTCTCTTACAAGCACGTCGGAGACAAGGCACCAACCACTACGCTGGAGTTACAAGTTTCCACACAGCAACTTGTGAACTATCAAACTAGTAGGCCTAAGCTCCCTTTTATAAGCTAAGGGAGGGTAAGATCACCCACTCACAAGAGGGGTGGTTACAACAAATATTCCAACTACTATTCTGCAAAAGTTGTAAAAGATGGTACAATTTGACTAGGAATATTCCAACAACCAAAGTGTATTGGAGAAGCTTCAGGTCGAGTTAACGTGAGCCGTCCATTTGAGCTTTGATGATATCTTCTGATATGGATGCCTGATATGAGATCTGAGGGCATGGATGGATAGATCTGGCTTGGCTTAGTAGGGATTGACAACTGGATCACCCCAAAACTCATCTGATTTGAGCACATCTTGTCGAAACAATACCAGCTGTTGATTGCCTTTGAAGCTGATCTGGCCGTTGGATGAGGGCTGGGCAATCTAGGCCATTGGATGCCAGCACTGTTTGTCTTTCAAGCTTCGTCCCGCATGAGGGTGATGAACAGAGCACGTAGCTGGTCGACAATCGGCTCTCAATCGCTGGAGCTGCTTCAGCTAGCGGCATGGGTGGTGGTGAATGGCGGATGGCGAGCTTCTAGCATCGGTTGGTGGCGCACCTGGCAGGGAACTGGTGGCAGAGGTAGTGATCAGGAAAACTTTCAATTCTGACAATCCACTAAGTGGATGGATGGATCCCTCTAGTCGGAGGTTCGCAATGACGAGGAGAGTCTGTGCCTGGAATCTGGAGTCGATCAGCTAGGGGGATGGGGCGGAGTAGAGGACGAGGCGCTGGACATGTTGAAGCTCAATTCTGACAATCCGGCCATCCGATGGCTGGATTCTTTAGACCAGGAGTTTGCCCGGTGGAGGAGGCTCCATGGCCAGAGTTTCGTGTTGATCGGAGCCATGGATGGCGAGTTCTCTGGTGGCCAGATGGTGCTTTAGTCACCTGTTTCCAAATGCACCGAGAAGAACATGGATTGGCCATGATTCGTGTCACGGCTATGATCTCCTTGGCTGAGATGAACACGGGCTGGCCGTGAATGCTTTCACGCCCCTGATTGCTGTGCAAGTTGCTGGATTTGCAGAATTTGTAGATTTGCACTGCATCAGTATGCTTAATTGAGTTCTTTATTTGCTGTTAGCTGAATTCCTTGACTTCTAGAAATTGTGGGATCTAATTGTTGAACATTTTAGACATCTAATTATTTGATTTCTTCTGTCTAGATCATAGTTTATTCATAGATATGATATGATTTGGTTGTATGTTTTCAACTTGAATAATTAATTCCGCATCTATCATGCATTACATCTTAGTTTATTGCATGAGGAGAAGCAAAGATCTAAGTTTGTGAGTATTTGATTCCTTGTATTTTGACAGTGATTTATAGTAATATTTTGTCTCAAAACTAGGCCAATTTCAATATTTTTATGCTCTATTTACGCTTATTTGCTTGTTTGCTTCAGAATCTTTGCTTTTTCTCATCTTTGTACAATTTCGCATAAGATTACTTATTTTTGGAGACTTTTGGAGATTTTAAAGTCATGAGGTGATTTCTTCTAAGGAGATGAGTCTACATAGTAAATTTGGGATCAATCAGAGTTCACTTGAAAATCACGGCTAGGTGAACACACTGGGGTTCACCCGTGATTCGCATGCAAGTCTGAAACTACCAATAACACTTCATGGCTAGCCCAAGATCTTGGTGTTCGGTCGTGAATCCATTGAAGACAATTTTTGCAGAAAAGAACATAACACTTCACAACCTGGTGAACACAGAGGTGTTCACCTGTGATTCTTACTTCAATAAACTTCATAGAATACTTCACAGGCGGGTGAACGCGATGGGGTTCGCCCGTGATCGCGATTATAACTCCAAGTTCTATCTGGTTTTCCTTCGATTTTGAGCCAAAGAAAAATCTAAAAAAGGCAAGAAAATATGTTTTAGGAAGCTAAGAGGGAGGCAAATCAAAAGAATATAAAAGCCCTTTTTCTTGTTGCCTAATTAGCGAGCAATCAACGCACGAAGTGGCTAGGGTAAATGGAACATGCGACAGAGCTTTCGGATTCCATTTCGAGGGATTGAGGTGACGGATCTTCACAATTTCTGGAGAATACATTTGGTTCTTCTTCTTCTTTCTTTCCTAAACATTTACTTGTAATTTTTGTGATCTATTGGAGAGATTTGTGCAAGTTTTCATAGATCTTGTAGCGTAAAACTCTATTCGGGACTCAGTTGATGCTTGCTAATGTTTCCTATCATAAGATTTGAACTTATTCTGTTATTTTGAGATTTCGTATGAGCATATTTTACTTAGTAGTTGCTATTTCATGATATTACTTTAGCCACGTAGTATTGTGTATTAGTCGACACGATCCTGACCGAAAGGAGGATCGTGTTGGCAGATTCCCTAAGTAGAACTTGCGAACTCCTAACACGAGAGTAGTTAGGATTCGCTCGAGGGTAAGATAATCTTTCATAGGACCCAATGGATTTATCTAAAATGATATACCGCGAGAGTAAGGGGTTATTTTAGATAGATACCAGGTTGTACCAACCGCAAGGGGGTAACTTGTATTAGTGGAAAGATTCCTTATACAATATTATGAACTTGTATAACAGAAAAGTTTTAATTTAGATAGATTCATCAGCATGGTGGATACCGAAGTCTCGATGTCTTACCTATAGATATCTTTCGATTAGTTGCGATTGATTTCTTATGCTCACTTATTGTCTTCAAAACCACGTTTCGAATTGCTTAGCTTCTGAAACTTAGATTTTCTGATATTTAACCTTGTTCCCTGGGAGATCAACAATCTTTTATATTACTGCGGCATTACTGTGCACTTGCGGTACATGTTAGCTACCCCTTTTAGACTCCTACATAAGACGAAAGAAAAATTATATGGATCATCTAGAGTCGCTGGAAATTAATTGAAAGGGTTTTATAAAAAAATTAAAAGTGATTATTACTTGTTTTTCATAGCATGTAGAATTGCATGAGCAATTTGTTTGTGCATTATGATTGTGATCAAAGTCAAGCCCTAAATTGACATGCCTGTGATCTATTATTGTAAGGCCTGTGTGCTGACTTTCAATTCCAAATTTTAATTATGCATTGTAAAATTAAATTGAAGACCTAGAAGACATCGCAGCGTTTCTGCTCTCTTGCGCATCTCCCTTGGTGGCGCAAACCCATACTTAGCCGAACCCTTGGGTGGCTTCTAGGGTTACCTAGAGGCGCACCTAAAGGGGGTTGGCGGCTAGGGTTAGTGATGCAGGAGAAGACAGCACTGAAGAGGGGGAAAATCTAGACTCAAAGGACCGTCCTCCCCCACCCCCCCCCCCAAAAAAAAAAAACAAAAATTTTCCCTGTGAGACAATCACAAGAAGGCCATGACCACCGTCACGGGCATGTCAGGCACTAGCAGACCCCAGCACAAGCGTGCCTGCCATCACGGCCAGGAAGGACAAGCCGTGATGAGCTCGGTGAGTTTTGGCAAATGTAAGCACGAGCGTGACGACCATCATGGCATGGCCATGAACACCTCGATAGAAAATCGAAAAACCGGTGATTCCAGATGTGAACGCGGTACATAGGAGTGACGACCATCACGGCATGGCCATGAGAGCCTCGACAGATCTTGGTGCACCGGATCATGGCCGTGCATGCCATCACAGTAAAGCCGTGAACGCCCCAACAGAGGCCATTTTGCCCCGAAGACCCCACTTCGACGTGCACAACCCTCCATACCATGTCCATCCACCTGAGGAGGATCCAAAGGAGCCCAACAAAGTGATAATCCAGTGATCCCAGTGCTCAAGTCAACCACCGGATCGCTACATGGGAATGATTAGCCAATTATTAGTCCACACCGAGGTACTCCAACCCATGGGTATTTGACACGTACTGTAAGCGCACAGTTATATCGAAGTAATATAAAAGGTTGTTGAACCCACAGGGAACAAGGTTGAGTACCAGAAAGTCTAAGTTCGATAGCAAAGCAATTCAAATCAGGGTTTTTGCAATCTTCAATCAAAAATAAGAAATCAAACACAACGACGAGGAGGTTATCTATATGAGAGAGATCAGGACTTCGGTATCCACCTCACTGATGAATCTATCATGCGATAAAAGTGATATGTTACAAGGGTTCATAATTTGCATAAGAAATTTTCCTTAAGTTACAGGGTACCCCCTCTCGGTGGTACACCCTAGTGCTTATCCGGAACGATCTCCTACTCTCGCAGTGGATCTTTCTGGATAAACCCAATGAGTTCTATGGAAAATTATATCACCCTCGAGTGAAAACCAAGCGCTCTCGTGCCATGGATTCACAAGTTTTACTTAGGGGTTCCACCGCCATGACCCTCTTCTCGGTATGGATCGCGCCAGCTAAAACATGATATTACACGGCCAAAGCAACATCACGGAATAAAAGCAACAAGGTAAAATATACTCATATGAACATCCAAATAACATAATTGAATTAAGATAGCATGCAAGAAATCATCAGCGGGCTTGAACCATGTCCCGAAAAGGGTTTTACGCTACAAAATTCATGAAAACTTGCAAGAATCTCTCTAAAAAGTCAAGAAAATTATTACAAAATGTTTTTCAGAGGAAGGAGAGGATGAACTGAACAAGATCTCCAAAAATCTTGAAGAAATGACACTCCAATCTCTCAAAATCGCCCCAAAAATGTGTTGTCACCTGTTTCATCCGCCCTAGCCACTTCGTCCCCTGATTTCTCAATGATTTGGAAATATTAGAAGGGGTTTTTATATTCTTTTGATTTGCCTCTCAGTCAACTTTCGAAAACATATTTTCTGACCTTTTTTGGATTTTTATAGGGCCCAAAATCGAAAGAAAACCGAGTGAAGGTCGGACTGCTCAGTTACGATCACGAGTGAACCCCGCCAGGTTCACTAGTGAAAGTACCCCTTAAACTAAGGGGGGTCCCCTTCTAGGGGGAGCGAAAACCCTAGGCAGTGGCGCATAAAATTTTTGGGCAGCGGATTAGGGTTTCAAGAATCGGTTCATGTGATATGATCAACCAAATGGAAACGATTGCATGTAAGAGATAAAACTCATACCATAGCCATTTCGAATGGCGCCTAGGAAGCAAAGATCAAAGCAGATCTTCTCCAGAGGTGACGCACACAGTTGATGTCGCCTACTCCTCTTTGCGATCCTTGTGCTAGCAAGATCCAAAGAAGTCTTTGATCGAAAATGAGAAAGGGATGAAGAGATCTTTTCTTTGCCGATTTCTCCTCCAAATCCAAGGCGTCGTCACCCACGGAAAAACAAGAGGAATGCGTTCAAGTGGCGAGAATAGAGAGAGCACTCTCTTTCGAACGTGAGTGTCTCCAAGTGGAGATCATGGTTGCTAAAAATAGCACCACTAACCGCCCAACATGTTCACGCCAAGTGAACTTGTCGCCAATGCTTGAACCATTTTGGTTTAATTTAATTTTGGTTCAATTACCAAATAAACCAAACGACATTGCCTAGATCATATTAAAACCCTAAGGTTCCAGATCTAGCCGTTGATCTCTATGATGCTCCTGATCTGACCGATCTAGCATCTTTTCTCTCGATCGAAGCTTACCGATCTCAAGCCCTAATCAATCAAACATGATCAGACCAGATCTCACTCACAATCAGAGATTAAATCCCTTTAAACTGAACCCGAAACAATTCAGTCCACACGATCTGACTTAAGTAAGCCATATCATCAATTGTGCGACCCTGAGGGTTTCCTTAAAACATCGGTAACGATAATTTACATTATCACAACCAGTGAGGGGTATCTAGCAACACATCACTGTCTCCCGATATCAAGGAAAGAGTCTTCCAAGACTTCACCCAAAAACAGCACAAGTGTGAATCAATTCACAAAGCATACATATTTCCTTTGCCACTGGATGTTCTTATTGGACAAGCCTGTCAAGCTCGTAACTCCAATATGATGAGCATGATTAGAACAGATGAGCACTGTCACCTGGGTATGGCCATACACTCTCTCAATCATCTCATCCAGGGGGCCCCTTTAGAACATCACACTCCTTAAACAAGGAGACGGCAATCCTATGTCTATCACTAGTGCTCTAACCTGATTCAAGCTCACCATCCAAGATAGTCTATAATCATTATGTTTCAAATGATATTGAACTACCTCAAAACAATGACAATCATCATTTAGAAAACACAAGTGATCTCAAGTCAGAGGAAATGTGCTACTTGTCTTAATCAAGGAATATTCACATTGTGACAAACAATTGAACATCCTAGTAGGGTCTGTCCAGTACATCCCATGTACCCATGAGTCTACATCTTATTCCATGCTCGAAGCATCCTATAAGATTAGAACACATATTAGTCTTAACCATATCGAGGCTGTCTCATGTTTACCAAGATATATCGACTAAGGACATAATAGCATGTCAGCCCAGCTGAACAGCTTTGAGACATTATTCAGAAGAACATATATTGCAGCAGACAATGTAGCTAACTGAATAACAACCATGCCTTTATAAACACATAGAGTTTATTACATGATACTTGTTACATTCCCATAGGCCTCAAACATTAGCCTTAAGGGCATACCCCAACAATCTCCCACTTGCACTTAATCTAATGGTTGAGAAATCTCAAACCCATATTATTACAGTGCTTCTCATGCTTCTGCTGCGCCAGAGGCTTGGTAAGCGGGTCTGCCAGATTGTCATCTGTATGAACCTTGCATACTTTGATCTCGCCACGATCTATGATCTCCCTGATCAAATGAAACCGTCTCTGTATGTGCTTGGACTTCTGGTGCGACCGTGGTTCCTTTGCCTGTGCGATTGCTCCAGTGTTATCACAGAAGATAACCAAAGGATCTGCACACGAAGGAACGACACCAAGTTCTCTCACGAACTTACGAATCCACACTGCCTCCTTGGATGCTTCCGAGGCTGCAACATACTCGGCTTCTGTTGTGGAATCAGCAACAGTTGACTGTTTGAAACTTTTCCACACCACTGCACCTCCATTCAAGCTAAAAACATAGCCTGATTGCGATCGGAAATCATCCTGGTCAGACTGGAACGAAGCGTCAGTATATCCTTCAATACTGAGTGTTCCTGACCACCATATATCAAGAACATATCTTTGGTCCTCCGCAGATATTTTAAAATGTTCTTGACTGCAATCCAGTGCGCCATACCTGGATTACTCTGGTAACGACTGGTTACGCTTAACCCGTAAGCAACGTCTGGGCGAGTACACAACATCGCATACATTATAGAACCAATAGCCGAAGCATAAGGCGTATTGTTCATTTCATCTTTCTCAGTCTGTGTTTGTGGACACTGACTCTTAGAAAGATTCAGACCATGTCTGACTGGAAGATATCCTCGCTTAGAATTCTCTAAGTGAAATCTCTCCAGGACCTTATCGATGTAAGTACTCTGGCACAGCCCGAGAAGCCTCTTAGATCTATCCCTGTAGATCTTCACACCTAACACATAGGCTGCTTCTCCTAGATCTTTCATCTGGAAACATTTCCTCAGCCATGCCTTAACAGCATGCATTTCAGGAATGTCGTTTCCAATGATCAAGATATCATCGACGTAGAGGACTAGGAAAGTAATCACGCTCCCACTAAACCTCTTATATACACACGGGTCATCCTCGTTCTTGATGAAACCAAATTCAGTAACTGATTCATCAAAACGAATATTCCAGCTTCTTGATGCTTGTTTAAGTCCATAAATGGACTTCTTTAACTTGCATATTTTATGACGATCTGCTGGATTAGTGAAACCTTCTGGTTGTGTCATATACACATCCTCATCCAGATTTCCATTAAGGAAAGCTGTTTTCACATCCATCTGCCAAATCTCATAATCATAATATGCAGCTATCGCGAAAAGAATCCGAATAGACTTAAACATGGCTACAGGTGAGAAAGTTTCATCATAATCTATCCCGTAGATTTGTTTGAAACCTTTCGCAACTAGCCTGCCTTTATAGGTAACTACGTTACCATCCATGTCAATCTTCTTCTTGAAGATCCATTTACAGCCTATAGGGATAACTCCCGGAGGCGGATCAACCAAATCCCAGACTTGGTTATCTGACATGGAGTCCATCTCGGCGCGCATAGCCTCAAGCCATCTCGCTGACTCTGGTCCACTGACCGCATCCGCATAAGTAAGGGGTTCATCATTGTCAATGATGTAGACTCCGTCATAGCGCTCAGGCTGTCGACGAATCCTACCCGATCTTCGCGGTTCCCGTGATGTCTGAGCCTCAGGTTGTTCAATAACCTGTTCTACCGGCTCAGGCTCATCCAACTGTGCTTGATCACTTTGTCCTTCTTCTGGATTCTCATCCAGCTTTATTTCTCTCCCACTGGCCTCTTGCAGAAGAAACTCCTTCTCAAGAAATATGGCCGTCCGAGCAACAAAAACCTTGTTCTCATTGGGATCGAAGAAATAATAACCCTTAGTTTCCTTAGGGTAACCGACAAAGATACATTTGTCAGATCTGCTCTCTAGTTTCCCAGAGGCGAGCTTTTTAACATAAGCCTCGCAACCCCAGATCCTGATAAATGTCAAGCTCGGCTGTTTCCCATACCATAACTCATATGGCGTCTTTGAAACTGCCTTGGATGGCACTCGGTTTAGTACCTTTGCAGCTGTTTCCAGCGCAAAACCCCAAAAGGAGTATGGAAGAGTAGCCTGACTCATCATAGAACGAACCATATCAAGTAACGTTCTATTTCTCCTCTCGGACACACCATTCCATTGCGGTGTTCCTGGTGGAGTGAGCTGTGAGATAATCCCACACTCCTTTAGATAGTCAGTAAATGCATGACTTAGGTATTCACCACCTCGATCTGAGCGAAGTGCCTTGATATTACGGCCTAGCTGATTTTGTACTTCATTCTTGAACTCTTTGAACTTGTCAAAAGATTCACTCTTATGTCTCATCAGATAGACATACCCATATCTACTGAAATCATCAGTAAATGTAATGAAGTACTGATAGCCACCTCTGGCATGTTTACTAAATGGCCCACACACATCACTGTGTATGAGGTCAAGTAAACCTGAAGCCCTTTGACCTTTATTAGGAAAAGGTGACTTCGTCATTTTACCCATCAAACAAGCTTTGCATGTATCAATCTCCTTATAGGAGAATGATCCCAGCAGTCCATGATCATGCAACCGCTTAATGCGTTTCTCGTTAATATGGCCTAAACGACTATGCCATAGCAAGGTGCTGTCATCAGCATACTTGGCTTTCTTAATATCAACATTCTGTATAGAACTTTCCATGTCCAACATGAATAACCCATTATTAATTGAACCAGTTGCATAAACAATATTATCATATGACAAAACACACTTTGAAATATTGCATTCAAAGGAAAACCCCTTCCTGACAAGAGCAGGAATGGAGATAATATTTTTAGTTATACTGGGAACAAAATAACAACTGTTTAGTTCCAATACAATTCCAGATGGTAAAGTAATGAAGTAGTCTCCTACAGCAACAGCAGCAACCCGTGCCCCGTTTCCAACGCGTAGGTCCACCTCATACTGTCCCACCTGCCTTCTTCTCTTGAGTTCCTGCACATTTGAACAAATGTGAACTCCACATGCAGTGTCCAACACCCATGATACAGAAGAAGAATACATGACCTCAGTCACGAATATACCTGAGCCAGAAGCAAAGCTTCCCCTCTTATCTCCTTGGAGCGCTTTACAGTCCTTTTTCCAGTGACCCAGCTGGCCACAGTGGAAACACCTGTATTCCTTAGACCGCTTCACCTTCTGCTTCAGAGCCTTGCTGTAATTCTTGACCGGGGCCTTGCCCTTCTTCCCCTTCTTCTTGTTCCTGGAAGGAACCATCAAGACAGAGGTTGAAGGCTTACCCTTCAGAGTTTCCTCAGTGGTCAAGAGCATATTCAGCAGCTCTGCCGGAGTACAATCGATTTTGTTCATATTAAAATTAATAATGAACGCGTCGAATGATGGCGGGAGAGACTGCAGAATAATGTCCACAGCAAGCTCCTGGTTGATGGTATGCCCCAGTTTCTCTAGAGCCTCCTTGTGCCCAATCATCTTGAGCACGTGAGCTCCCACTGGGCTCCCTTCAGCCAGTTTGCTCTGAAAGAAGAGCTTCGTCAAATTATAGCGTTCAGTCCTCGCCTGTGCAGCATACAACATCTTGAGGTTTGTAATCATGTCTCTAGCCGACATGTCCTCATGCTGACGCTGCAGCGGTGGCGTCATAGACGCTAACATCAGGCAAGCGACATCAATGCTATCATTGACGTGCTTTTCATAGGCTTCCCGAACCGCCCTTGCGGCGTTCGGAGCGGGCTGCGGCGGTATCGCCGTCTCGAGGACATACAGTTTCCTCTCTGCCTTAAGAACGATCTTAAGGTGTCCAAACCAGTCAGAGAAGTTCGGCCCAGCAAACTTCTCTCTTTCCAGTAGGGATCGCACATTGAAGTTCATGGTGTTCGTTGCTGCAGGTATCTACAACAATGCAAGAACAGCAAGGTCAGTATCAATGTATAAGAATCAATCAGGACTTAAGAAAGATTCTTTTTCTCACTATTTTATCAGGCGTGAAAAATCCAGCAAAACAGCCCGAAAGAGTAGAACTCTTTTAGTGAGATGGGATCCAGATTTCATACTTGGTCTCCGCGTCCCGCTCAGGCGAGATAAGATGCACAGAGAGTACAAGCACTAGTTTCTGGTAGGCAGTCCCTGCCGATCGCCAACCCGTGCGATTCCCCTTCATCTGGGCAGTCCAGCAGACTGTGCCAACTGAGTTGGTACAACACAATCTCTGACCCCACAGATGGCTGCCTCCATGTGCTACCATATGCGCCACATATGTAGCCTACACGGTCAAGCTGACCCGACCTACTCCCTGGACCACAATGTGCTATGCTGAGCAACGAGAAGGGATAAATCCCTGCTCTGTAACACACAGGTGTAATCCCGCACCGTCTGAAGATAGATGGACGTGCCCACTGAGTGGGTACAACACGGCTCCAACGATAATCAGAACAGTGAGGTTTCGCGTCAGAAGGCTTACGAGCTTGATATTTAATCGTTGGATTTTAACGGTCTTTTATCTTCTTGCCTATCATGCAATTCCTATGGTGATAGCAGAAGATAAATTTACTCATGCAATTCTAATATAAAGCAATAAAAGAAAGCATGTGTCTTTTGTGGTAAAAGCCCATAGCCCTAGTGAGACCTTAACCTAACTTAAGTCTACACTTGCTCTTTATGGGTCTTTAGCTGCTCATCTGGCCCAAACCTGGGCCCAAGCGCCAACTGCAGCTCTGGTGCGCCCACCAGGAATTTGCGCCTGGTCCTAGGGTCGAACCCTAGACCTCCCACCTGGTCCAGCCACTGCTGCATGCGCTTCTGCCAAGTGTGCATTGTGCTCTTGTCTAATTAAATTACAAATTTAACTATCTAGACAAGAGTGACACGCAGGTCACTTTCACATTATAAATTAATTAAAATTGTGATACGCAGATCACATAAAGAAAATTAATTTACAACATATAATCCAGGCACGCAGGCCCCAGCACAGCACACATTAAAAACGGGCAGCCCACATAAGACTAAATAAACAAGCAGATGCAACAACCATCATGTGATCCAGTCAGGAAAAATAAATTTTTAAAAAACCCCTTGGGATCGATTTTTTTTTTTTTAATTTTTCCTTATTTGCCCCACAACCTTACAATGGTCCATTACTAGGGATCCACTCATCCAACCTAGTCAGATCCACTGCCCTAGCATGCACCAAGTCCTAACTGACTTGAGTCGACCAAAAGGTCAACCATGCATGCACCAAGGCTGAACGACCACACTGAGGTCTGGCAAGCGGGCGTGACCCCGGGCCTAACTCAGGTGCGTTCATCAGTTGTCTCAATCAGACATCGCTACACACCTGTCTGCAGTCGACCTATAGCCACCACAGGCATGCGCCAAGGTGCTAACTGGTCGACCCATTCAGGCTGTCAGATAGTCTGATCAGACATGTTTGGATCTAACCTAGGGGGTGACTTCAACCCTAATAACCCATCTAAGGGTTTAATGTAGGAGCATTAGATCTAAGGTGAAACGCGCATGTGATCAAGGTTTTAGAAAAACTTACAAAAACATGCGCCAACAACAACATGCGCAATGGAGAAAATAACATCTATACAAACCATGAATTTTCGCCAACTTAGATAATCGCATGTAACCTATAGATCTATTATAATGCGCATACATGGATCATATGACATATCATGGCAATCATAAACAAGCATGAAACCTCGCTCTGATACCAATTGAAAGTACCCCTTAAACTAAGGGGGGTCCCCTTCTAGGGGGAGCGAAAACCCTAGGCAGTGGCGCATAAAATTTTTGGGCAGCGGATTAGGGTTTCAAGAATCGGTTCATGTGATATGATCAACCAAATGGAAACGATTGCATGTAAGAGATAAAACTCATACCATAGCCATTTCGAATGGCGCCTAGGAAGCAAAGATCAAAGCAGATCTTCTCCAGAGGTGACGCACACAGTTGATGTCGCCTACTCCTCTTTGCGATCCTTGTGCTAGCAAGATCCAAAGAAGTCTTTGATCGAAAATGAGAAAGGGATGAAGAGATCTTTTCTTTGCCGATTTCTCCTCCAAATCCAAGGCGTCGTCACCCACGGAAAAACAAGAGGAATGCGTTCAAGTGGCGAGAATAGAGAGAGCACTCTCTTTCGAACGTGAGTGTCTCCAAGTGGAGATCATGGTTGCTAAAAATAGCACCACTAACCGCCCAACATGTTCACGCCAAGTGAACTTGTCGCCAATGCTTGAACCATTTTGGTTTAATTTAATTTTGGTTCAATTACCAAATAAACCAAACGACATTGCCTAGATCATATTAAAACCCTAAGGTTCCAGATCTAGCCGTTGATCTCTATGATGCTCCTGATCTGACCGATCTAGCATCTTTTCTCTCGATCGAAGCTTACCGATCTCAAGCCCTAATCAATCAAACATGATCAGACCAGATCTCACTCACAATCAGAGATTAAATCCCTTTAAACTGAACCCGAAACAATTCAGTCCACACGATCTGACTTAAGTAAGCCATATCATCAATTGTGCGACCCTGAGGGTTTCCTTAAAACATCGGTAACGATAATTTACATTATCACAACCAGTGAGGGGTATCTAGCAACACATCACTGTCTCCCGATATCAAGGAAAGAGTCTTCCAAGACTTCACCCAAAAACAGCACAAGTGTGAATCAATTCACAAAGCATACATATTTCCTTTGCCACTGGATGTTCTTATTGGACAAGCCTGTCAAGCTCGTAACTCCAATATGATGAGCATGATTAGAACAGATGAGCACTGTCACCTGGGTATGGCCATACACTCTCTCAATCATCTCATCCAGGGGGCCCCTTTAGAACATCACACTCCTTAAACAAGGAGACGGCAATCCTATGTCTATCACTAGTGCTCTAACCTGATTCAAGCTCACCATCCAAGATAGTCTATAATCATTATGTTTCAAATGATATTGAACTACCTCAAAACAATGACAATCATCATTTAGAAAACACAAGTGATCTCAAGTCAGAGGAAATGTGCCACTTGTCTTAATCAAGGAATATTCACATTGTGACAAACAATTGAACATCCTAGTAGGGTCTGTCCAGTACATCCCATGTACCCATGAGTCTACATCTTATTCCATGCTCGAAGCATCCTATAAGATTAGAACACATATTAGTCTTAACCATATCGAGGCTGTCTCATGTTTACCAAGATATATCGACTAAGGACATAATAGCATGTCAGCCCAGCTGAACAGCTTTGAGACATTATTCAGAAGAACATATATTGCAGCAGACAATGTAGCTAACTGAATAACAACCATGCCTTTATAAACACATAGAGTTTATTACATGATACTTGTTACATTCCCATAGGCCTCAAACATTAGCCTTAAGGGCATACCCCAACAACTAGGTGGTGAAGTATACTATGCAATTTATGTCGAGTAAGAATCACCGGTGAACCCCACCCAATTCACCATGTGGTGAAGTGTACTGTATACTTTTTTGCAGATCTCTACAGAGAGAATCAAGGGTGAACCCCACCGGGTTCACCAGGTGATGAAGTCTTCTGTAGACTTGTTCATCAGTGAAAGCACCGGTGAACCCTGCCAGGTTCACTTGGCCGTATTTTTCAAAATAGCTCCGATTGGGCCCAAATTTGACATGCAGCTTCGTCTTCACATAGGGAATCACCCCATGACCTTAGAATCTTCAAAAGACTTCAAATTAGATGATTTTACCTAAAGTTTCACAAAAATAAGAAAAAGTGAAGATATTGAAGCAATCAAGTAAACAAGTCTAAAGAGAGTATGAAATCATTGAAATAAGCCTAAATTTGAGATGAAATAGTACTAGAATTTACTGATAAAAAGCAAGCCATCAAATACGCCCAGACTTAAATCTTTGCTTGTCCTCAAGCAATAAAATAAAGAGAATTACAAGAAAGATATGAAAGTAATCATTTTGGTTAAAGACATACATCCAAGTTAGAAAAAACAACTACTAGTCATCCATCATCTATTTATAAGAAATCAAATGATCAGGTGTCATAGAATGTTCAGTAGTTTGATCCCATAACTTCCAGAAGTTGAAGAACTCAATTAGCAGTAAATAAAAAATTCAATTGAGCTCACACATTACTCACGCAATTCCTATTCATCCAGACCTACTGTTGGGATCAACTCAAATGTATCTGTTAGGGTGCAAAATTCTAATGGCTAATAATGAAATTAGACTAACTCATATCCTTAGGTACCACTGCCAATTTTTCATAGTGCCAAGTAGAGGAGTCTCTCTTAGATTTCAATTCATGTTCTTAGGTACCATTGCCAATTTTACGCAGTGCCAAGTAGAGGAATCTAAGATTATTGATTTTTTTTTTAACATGAAATTGGAAGTGCAGATAAGACCTTTCAACATATTACAAATGCAACTTTCTCCCAACAAGGGAAAGGGCTTCTAGGAATGAATAAGTTGAAGTGTTTCTCACTGTGAATCCACATGCATACTACCGCCATATTTTCATTAAACATTCTCAGAAATGTTTGACCCACTGATGAATAGTCTAGAGCAATCTAATTCATAAGATTTGAAAATCGTAGGGTAGACAGATATCATCATAGTGCATTTCTAATTAGATGATGTATTCAACATACTATGATTATTTCTACCCAACATGAATTCAACTTCAAGAATTATGCTTAGCTATCATAGGACCAAAATTATCTTAGTGAAGCATGGCAAACACATGACTAAACTCTAAACCACAATATCACCATATACCAGAATGACCATATACGCAACTCATTCACTGTTTAACAAAACAATATAAGGATCATAATAGAATACCAAGATAATGCATAGAAGAAAATAAAAATCCAGTCATGTCATACTGAACAAAAGTCAAGGGGCCTGAAGATGGGACCAGGTCCTCGAATTGTGGCATATAAATACAATGCCAAATGAATATCCAGTCAATCAAAGTAATGTACCAACCATACGAGCAAGAAATGAATCAGATAATAGACAAAGCAGCTAATGATAGGAAATCAAAAGAGAGACAACTCACCCACTCAAAATGTCGCATTGTCCTCTATGCGAAGCCATGGATGTGAGAGGAGTTGGTGGGACGTGGGGGCACTGGGGAAGCTACTTCTTCTTTCGCGATTTAGAGCCAGAAGCCCGAGAGCTCTTGCCCTTACCACGAAAGGTATAGTTTGGCTTGTCCTCCTCATCCGAAGAGATGGCCATGCGTGCCATGTTCTCTTTAGAGAGAAAAGCGAGCCTCTCATCCATGGCGGATAGCTTCTCCCAAATGGAGCTCGTCATCTTGTGCCATCTCTGCATGCCAGTCTCCATAAACTCCCAGCATGTGGATTGCTCCTGGCGGAGGTAGCTGAGAGTGGTGTCCATTTGATTGAGTGCCTCCCCCTGTGATGTAGGGGGGAAGCGTAGAGTAAAACTACTGATGCAAAACTCAATTATTTATTTTTTTTAACTTTTAGAAAAGATCAAATCTCACAAAATAGCCAAAATTTAGTGCTACAAAAAAGTATTATTTATGAAAAGTAGTCGTGCCTTGTAAGGAAATCTATAGATCCAAAATTCAAACTGATTAAACCATGTTGTAGAATAAAATTAGTTCTTTGAATCATGTAAAAAATTAGAGCATTGAGAACTTTTTGGAATGTAGGGCATCTACAATAAAACAGCTAGTCGGATCAAAAAAAAATTAACACAACACATAAAATTATCAGATAGTAATTGTTGCAATGCATTCTAGGATCACTCGTTGCATCTGAAATTAAATCATCTATTCTGAGAGGTAGAAAAAGATGCATTCTTCTTGACCGTGCCGAGTTTAGAAATTTGTGCTCCACTGAAGGCTTAAATACCTGCAAAGAAAAGGCTAACCGATCAAATAGTTGCAGAATTTGTGCAGAATTGTATCATTTTTCGAAAGTTGCATGGTATCCTTGGTTCATCTGTGGAATCGGAATTCAGTCCAACTGGTCCATATGATAGAACAAGATTTGATCTTTCTAATCGTGCCAAAGTTCTGGAATTTTGTTTCCTGATTTCTTAAGATACCTGCGAAAAGAAGCTTAGTTAGATTAGCAATACTAGAAAAATAGACAACTTGAAGTAGGAGAAACAAGGAAATATGGAAAAACAGGGGAAGTCGAGTGGGCGGGTAGGGTTCCTTGGCATTCGTCTGGTGGTGCACGGACATCAAAACTGCTACAACTCGGAGTCACTGTGATGTTAGCGACGGCATGGCCGAAGTTTGGGGGTGAACGGAGGCTGGTCGGAGGAGAACGGCAATGAAGGCGGACTAGGGCGGAAAAGCAGGGGGTAACAGGGGATGTTATCGGAGGTTTCGATTCAGGCGATCAAAGCGATGAATGGACGGATGCTGGCGGCTGAAGCTTCTTCAAGGGAAGGAGGAGTGGTAGCCGAATTCTCATGGAGATCTGACAGGTGGATCGTCGTCGACGAACTCAGAAAGATTCAAAAATCTGGGTTTGACGAGTGATGTGAGGTTTGTAGTTAGCAGGAGAGTCAGAGATAGTTTTTGGGGAAGGAGATTAGAGAAGAGAGGAAGAAGGAGGGGCTCAGCCCTAGAAGGAGGAGGAGAGGGGAAAGGTAGGTTACACAAGCACCTTAGAGGAGAAGAAGAAAGGAGACATCTGATTCCATCAGAAAGAAAACCATTTCCAAATTCATTCAACAAGTCTACCTCGATTACAAAGATCAGCGTGATACATATAGGGAGAAATTTAGAGACATTGCAGGCGAGATGTTGAAGAGACGTTGTAGCTTCATTGTGGGCTGAGCGAGAGAGACATTAATGTTTCCTTTGCTGGCTGCATGTGAACGTTGCAGCATTTCCTTCTTTGCAACGTGCGTGCGCCAGATGAAGTGTTGAGATGAGCATTGGCTGCAATGGACTCCGAGATTCATGTGATGAAAATAGCTACATCTTGGTTTGGCACATCTCGCTTTGTTGCTGGCTGATCGCATGAAATAGTCTTAGGCCTCCTTTGTGGCAAATTATTCCTAGTAAGTGGGCTTGGCTTGGGCCTCTTTTGAAGTGATTATTTATTGAGCTAGCTTTATTGATTGAGCTTGCTAGCTTATTTGCGAGCCATCGAGCCTTTGTCTATGGCAACCTTAGGCTCCACTTGTACCTTCGTGGCTGGTGGTCTCTGCCTCCATCACCCTGGCGAAATAGCTCCTCTCCCTAGCGGAGCTGCACCTCATGCATCTCCTGAAGAAGGGCCATCATAGACCCGGTAGATGAGGAGCCGCCGAAATGAAAGGCGTTTGGGGCTAGAGGTGCGGTGTCCACGGGGTCTGGCTGGGGGTCGGCGACAGGCTGAATGCGCTAGTTAGCTCTCACATGCACGGTGGTGCGCTCTAGGTTCAGCAATGGGAGGGTGATAGCGATCTGCAAGTGCATGGATTTATCGAAGTAATATAAAGATTATCGTTCCCAACGAGGACTACGTAGTTAAGTACTGACTTCTTGACTTGTTTGAATCTAGGCAAACTAAACCAGTGGTTGTTATAAACTTCTAAGAACGACACAAACTCGAAAACAACATTTAAGAGGTTCAAGTTCTAAAGGATCGGGATTTCTTGGGTTCACCGCACTGACAATCATGAATCGTGTAAAAAATAACTAATTTAGCAGAACTTATCTATCATGAAAGGAACTTTTCCTATGGTGCATATTACCTCCTCTCAGAGCGTAATACGATATTTAGTTAAATTAACTCCCTACTCTCTTGACAGTTAACCTAACTAAACCCATTAAGTGCTGTGAAAAGTTGGTTAAGACCTTCAGATGAATCCAAACTACTCTCATGATTGGATTCGAAGGTTCAGTGGAAATAGGTCGGACGTTGCGATTCACCTCTCGGTCCTTCTCGCAACGTCTAAGACGTAAAATTACTTGGCCAAGGTAAATTACGAGATACATGCGATTTCAACCAAATCATGATAATAAATACATAGAAAAGAGTGTAAACATAGATTGATTCATGAAAGTCAGTGGGCTACACCCCATAATCCCGAAACAAGTATCTACTCGCTCATATTGTTAAGGAAATACTATTGGTGTTTATGCCCTGCAGACCAATGTTTGGACATGGTCGGGCATTGTTTAAATGTACTTTGATATAATTATTATTCTCTATAAAGGCATGGTCGTTATTATGCAGACTTCTCTACCTACGTTGATGTATTGAGTTGCATAAATAATGTCCCAGAAGTTTGGATTGGATCCATTCTCATAAGCTATCCCTAGTCAAGGTACCTTAGCAGATATGGCACAGCTTTGGTACATGTGAGACTGGTGTATGGGCTAGTTAAGTGCGGGGCACAGTAACGCAGGCATACAGGTGCATTGGATGCACTGGAGTGATCCACCGTGAGGATTGGCTTGTCTAGTCAACAAGTCAATCTCACATGCAAGAGGTTTGCATTGATCCTTAGACTTGAGGTATTCATGTCTAGATTTGATGATGGGTATGCTTTGATACAGTCTTACGTCTCTCCGTAATTGGGAGACCAAAATGACTGACATTGGGCATGTCATAAGTCATGTAGAGATATGGATGACTAATAGTAGGATTTGCCCCTCCCTTATTTGAAACATGATATCCACTCTGGGGCGCCCCACCTTATTGGTGCATGACAGGAATGTGTGGCCACACTTGTTGAGTCATGACCAATGCATTGGATTGATAAAGTTGAGACTAATCCAATGGCAGGATATCAGTTTGGGCAAAGGGATCTATAATGCAACAGGAATCCTCGTTGCTTGTTAGGAGTTATTGCCATAATGACTTAAGTCCTATGACATGGGTAGTAGTGATGTGTTGCTAGATACCCCTCACTACTTATGATGTTTACATCATTTCCATCGTCATATGGATCCTACGGGGTCACACGCAATAGACTCTTGACGTTGCTTTAATCAGAAGCCTTATGATCAAGTTATTGGATAACTTGGATCAATTTGGAAGATTTCATCAGCGCCAATGGGCCTGATGAGTTGGAAGAAAGTTATTGGAGCCAAACTTCATTTTTGGTAGGTTGACCCGAAATTGACCTTAATTGGTCACATTTAGATTAGGGTTGAATTGGATTAGATCCAATGGCTTAATCAACCCATGCCATGAAGTTTGGGCAAGCTCATTATCCAATGAGGCCCAATAATTAGTTGTCATGAAGTGGGAATTGGCTTAAAAGGGTATAATGGGGAGAAATCTCACCCCATTGGCGCCTAGGGGCATACTGGGGTGAGGGAGGCGCCTTTGCTTCATTATGGAAGTAAAGGGCGCCTAGCCCCTCTTCCTTGGATGGAATACTTACCTCTAAGGCAAGTCTTGGGGCTGATATGGCTTGATGGCTCTTTTGGAAAGAGCTTGGGCGCATATGGATAGTAGGGTAAGGTTTATGGTAAGATCTTGGAGACTTACCTTACCACCAAACCCTAATTCCCCTCAAACCCTTGCCTAGCCGAATTCCTCTTGCATGTTGCGCCTAACCACTTCTCCTTTGATGGTAAGAATGTATTTGAGGCATGTATTGGGCTGATAGAGTGCTTGGACATTTATGGATAGGTTGAATGAGGTTTATGGTAAAGTCTTGGAGACTTTCCTTGCCTCAAGACACCTCATCCTAGCCATACACTTGGCATAATCCTAGCCCTTGTCCAAACCGCCTCTAGTCCTATTTATAGGACCCCTTGTCGCCCCCTCTTGAGTTCGAGTGCTTGGAGACGTGAACACACATAGAGGGGCGAGAGCAAGGGCAAAGGGCGACAACATCAAGGTGGCGCAACCCTTCTTCCTACTAGTGGCCGCAAGTCTTCTCCTTCCTCTCCTCTTGGCGTGACTTGGAGAAGGACTTGGTGGCGCCACTTCCTCCTACTCTTCCTAAGGGCCGAAACTCTTCTTCTCCCTCTTCTCTTGGAGTGAAGAGGATAAGGAGTTGGCGGCATCTTCCTTGCACTTGGCTCATGATCCTTGGAGGTGGCGCAAGAGAAGTGAAGGAACCCTAAGGTTTGATTCTCTTCTCGAGGCTAGCACCAAGCATGGAAGGGAGCAACGATCAAGGAGTCGACGTGTGGATACTTGTAGAGGGTGAACACTTGGGCGCCTTCAACATGGCTTTGGCAACTAGACAAGCAAAAGAGGTACATCTCTAACACATCCTTGTGTCTTCTCTCTCGCATGGATCCTTGGGACCGGAATATGTTTCGGGTGTAATGATTCTTCCGCTGCGTCCTGGGACTGCAAAATTTTAAATTACACCCGGTATTCCCTAACAAATACATGATGTATATGATGAACAAGTGAAAACTCCTAAAAATCGTTGAGAAATCACAGAAAGAACAACGAAACCGCCTTTTACTCGATCTGGAGATGAGGAAAAGTCGATCGATCATCGCCTTCGTGTGGAATCTCGCCGGAATATGCCCCTGGAATCGTGTTTTCGCCTCTGTAGCCGCCGTCGTATGTGTTCATCTGAAAACGCCTCCCCTAGCCCTCGAAAAATTTTGTCTTTTATAGGTAGATCGATTTAGGACTCATCCAGGAACGGTTCTGCAGAGTTTGGTTCAAATCCGGTTTGAATCGGTGGAGAAACATGTGAAAAACTCATCGGGTGGAAGTTTTTTGGCCCGTGATGCATTTACGGTTGAGGCCGTAAATGCTTCTGTGTATAATACTTTCTCCTACAGAAAGCTTCACGGACCGTGATGGATTCTTGGCCTCACCCGTGAAGCTTTCTGTTCATTCCGACACTTATTCAATTTTCACCTTCCGTTCGTCGTCACTTTTACGGCTGAATCCATAATTACGGCCAAGGTCGTAATTGTCTCATTCTTCACCATTTTCACCCCAAATTTGATGTGTAGGCTCGTGATCTCCTTGGGAATCATGCTTTGGCTTCAAAACTCTTGAAAACCTTCATTTTTACATCATTTTTCTTACATTTTCATAAAAACCAAGAAAGGTGAAGATTCCGTGCAAAGTAAAGTAAAAGCACTAAAAATATCACAAAATCATGCAATAAATCCCAAAATATGATCTAAAACATAGGCAAAAACATGGTGTAAATGCAACGCATCAAAATACCCTAGATTTAAAATTTTGCTTGTCCTCAAGCAATACACTAATATGAATGAAGAATGTAAGGATAAAAAACACTCGCATGTTCTATGATATGTACTTTATCGTACTACTAACCGCAAGCGTGATGGCTTTGTCGTAGTAGTACTTAAGATGTCGATCCCACAAGGATAGTGATTATGAATTAATAGCTACACAATCGAGTAAATGTTTTTGAGTTTTTATAAAATAAACCAAACTACAACTAAATACAATTGCTAGCCGAATCAAGCAAGTGAAAGTTTTGGATGGAAAATAAGGTTTAGAGACATCGAAACTTCGAGTTCATCACGTTGATGGATCTTAAACTCATACAAGACAATTATCATAACAATGCAATTTTAAAAATATTCAAGGAAATATCTAATAGTACAGATTACCCTCTTTCGACGGCGTAATCCGATATCAATCTAGATCGGCATCCTACTTTCATGGCTCACCGTACCTAGATTGATCCATTGGGTTCAGAGATATTATAAGTTTCCTCACACAAATCCTACCCAATTTCTTGACAGGTCAGAGCATGATCGATAAGGAAGATCTAGCGTCGCAATTCACCTTTCGGTCCTTCTTGTGGTGCCTCAGAAAAGTAATTGTGTGATCAAGGCAATACTAGCAGTAAAACAATACAGATCGAATAAACACGAAATAAAATAGCATTTGCTACGAGATAATAAATTCAAATAGAAGATACACGCAACGAGATTACACCCTTGTTCCGATAAAAAGATTAGCTAGCATGACATCGATTCAGTATAATCTCTAAAGGATTAGAAAGAACTAAAGAGAAGATAGAAAAAAAAGAAAGCAAACTCTTCTGCAAAAGCGTTGCAACTTTCCTTCAAGTCTTCTAGAATGATAGCATGGCTCCTTCCTCCTCCCTTGTTGTCACCAAAGCTATCTCCCTTGCAAAACTCACTAGCCCACCTTGAGCCCCAACTGGGCGCTGCATTCCTCATAAATTTTGGCCCCTTTTATCATTTCAAAGGTGCCCTTTGATATTCCATAATTATATCCCTTTTAATTAGCTACGTTTTGACACCTTAAACGTCCAAAATGGAGCTATAATGAGAGAGTTATGGCTCATTAAAGTTTAGGCTGCGCAAGTGTGATTATGGGTGTAATGAAGATCACGACCATGGCTGTAATGTCGGCATCGATTCTCTTCAGCTCCTGAAGCATTCATACACTTATGGCCATTGAAAGCTCGTCGTAATGACACCAGAAACGCCCAAATCAGAGTTGTAACAGAAAAGTTATGACCCATTTATTGCAGCCCTCCAATGTACTTAATATTCTTAACACCATTACGGGTGTAATGAGATTATGGGCATGTCTATAATTTCTGTAGTGAACTTCATTTCATCTGAAATTTTGCGAGTAAGTTTACTTATGACTTTACTTGCATTCCGGCCAAAGTATGATATCAAAGGTCGCCGATGTGAAGATTACTAGCAAGGTGAAATTGCGGTTATACCCGTAATGTCTTCTGTCGAACTTTTTGTCTTCCGAAAGGCTTCTATTGAGAAAATTTAGCGCATGCCTTCGGAATATGATTATGCTTGAATAAAGATGGGTTTCTAGAGAATTGAAACTGGAAATTACGGCCATAATGCAAAATAGGGCCTCGGCCGTAATTCTGGAAATTAGCTCCGTTTGAAGCGAAACTTCTCGTCAAGGTTCCTGATTCACTAGGGGACGTAAATATACTTCCAAATAGTTTCAGAAACGAGTGAATTATCCTATTTTCATCAAACATAACAATAAGTGAAGTTTCTGAAGAAAATCAATAAAATAAGCCGAAAAGAGACGTAAAAACATGAAAATAGGTCTCGATTCACAGGTAAATATAGGTCTAAAATACTATAAAAATACGAGACATCAAAATCTGCCAGACTTAGATCAATGCTTGTCCTCAAGCATATAAAAATAGATAAAAGTGGTAATTAGATAAAGATGAGATCATGGCAAACTTATAAAATATTTTATCCAAGGGAGATATCATTATCAGCAAACCTTAGCAAGTCAGGTCATTCAATGTAATCATCTATCGTCAGGAATAGAGGTGTGAAAAACCAAATACCAAAGTCAGATAAGGCTTACCTCCATGAGCTGCAATAATCCTCTTTTGGTGAACGTACTCTATACAATACCTGGTTCAGCCAAAGATACAAGTTGGAAAAAAAATCAATGCACTCTTTATTTTTGTGTTATATTCAACCTCCTCTTTTTTTTTTTTGACTTCAACTCATTTCTTCGATACCACTGCCAATTTTACGTAGTGCCAAGTAGAGGAGTCTTATTTTTTTTTGTAGACTTCAACTCATATCTTCGGTAACACTGCCAATTTTACGCAGTGCCAAGTAGAGGAGTCTATTTTTTTTTTTTTTCAGTTCAACTCATGTCTTCGGTACCACTGCCAATTTTACGCAGTGCCAAGTAGAGGAATTTGTTTTTTTTGTTTTTTTTTTTTGAGGAGGTAATAGCCATAGACAAGTGCATTGATAATTTCCAACATCAGGCAAGGAGAATCAAATTGATAGAGTTGTATGCTTCTACAAAAAGGTCATAAGCATGCTTAGAAAGCAAAAACCTTGATAAAAAAATCAGATCTATCACTCCACAACCTTTTTCAATCAAAAGATAATCATATGAATTACCTGACTTTGAACTAAGATTTATAACATAATAATATCCCAAGGAGTCAATATAAAACATCAAGCTATCATGATTCCCATTAAAAATTAGAAATAATATCATCAAAAATAATATCACCACTTATCTTTCATATCATCAGAGCGCAGCATATGAAATATATCATCAAAGCACAAAACATAAGTATTGAGTTATTGCATAATAAGTTTTGAAAATGAACCCAACCCACAATCTCTCAGACTTAAATTATGCATAGTCCCTATGCATAGCATGTAAAGAACTCAAAATTTGGAGAAATGGGATGCAATACTTACAAGATCCATTAGCCATCGTTGGTGCTCGTCTCAGCATCTTCCTCGTGAGGGTCGTCCACATCGTCGTGTGAATTTGAGCAAAATTGCTGGCATTTGTAGACTTGAACAATGTTGCACATGAGGAAAAGCCAAAGACAGAGCACTGCCTCGGAAAAGCATCTGATGAAGGAGGCGGATCAGTAGAAGATGCAAGCCAACGGAAGGGAGCAGTAAGTATGTGCATAGTAGACTTTTGGGCTCTAATCTTTCATTTAGGGGGGGGGGGGGGGGAGCAACAGTTGAAATCAAAGGGAAGCAGCAGGATAGAAACTTAGAATAACCGAGAGATCACGATGCGGAAGAACAGCAGGAGTCTTAGCACTTTGTCACTGAGTGTATCCATGACTCGGCATATGAGGATGAACAAGATAGCAGTAGTGGAAAATCACAAGAAGCGGTGTCAAACAGTTGGAGGCAAAGGGTCAGCATCTTCTTCCTATCTTTAGGAGCAAAGAAATTTTTATGGTAGAGCAGGCAGATTTTCAGTAGGTGATGAGAGTTTGAGCGGTGTTGCCCTATCGTCAGTAGCAAAGAAGTTGCCTCAAGAGAAGGCGTAGCAATAGAGGTTGGGATGGAAGGAATGGCTTCGAACAGCTGGAGGTGGAGGAGAAGATCAATCTCGGCATACGAAATTGAAGCAGGAGTCGCCGATGGCCGCCAAAAATAGAGAAGATCGTGCTGCAGATTTAGTGAACGAGGCGATAAATAGTAGAGTCAGCAAACAAATCAAAGCAGATTCAGGACAGCTAGGTGGCTGATATAACTCTTAAATGGAGTGGCGGAGAGGAAATCGCGAACAGGCGGAAGAGATCTTCCTTGATCAGTCCATGCCCCCTTAAATTGATCAAAGAACCTTGTTGCGGCTAAATAATGGTGCTTGAAGGTGCAGCAGCGGAAGATAGATCGTTGCCGCAAATTCAGTGAACGATTTTGCGTGAAGGCTGCAGACATTGAGGGGCGGCACCGAATTCGATCCAGATCAGGAAGAACAGTGCTGACAATGGGTTCTATTGACGCTGGAGTTATTAATGTAGGTCGGCGCTGATTCTCGTTCGGATTGAAGGAGGGCGACAGAGATATGAGGTCGCGGATTGAAGAGGGAAAGCGACTGCGTTCCTTCGACTAAATCGGAGGAAATTGTTGTAGAGGTCGGAAATGATTGTAGAAAATTAACCGGCGGCGGCAGAAGTCGGTGGCGGCGTGATTGTCGCACAAGTCGGCGCAATAAATCACTGATTTGGAGTAGCCGATTTCAATGGAGAGCGGCGGTTTTTGTCGGCGGTGAAAGGGTTATGGTCAAGGAACTCGGCGGCCATTTATTGGATGCGTTGGCGAGTTCTGCAGCGGCTGGAAACGGCAGAAGAGTGGCAGCGTTGGCTGGAAACGACGGAAGGCGGGTCGGTGTGGAAGAAACCTGATAACGACAAGACAGTGGCGTTGTGGAAGATTAATAAGGGAGGCACCGATTGACGCTGTTGCTGATTTCAAGTCGGTTGAAGCATGAAGACGGCGGCCACAGGCGTTTTCAGTGTGGATTGAAGAACGTGGCGGCAGATTAAAAGCGAGCGGTGGACGTTGTCCATGGATTGAAGGAGGGCGGCTGCAATTTCAGTTGACGATTGATGAGGTCGGCTTTGGTGGAAGGACGACACTGATTTCAGGTTCGGCGGCAGGATTTGTTGAAGTTGGAGAGCGCCCGTAAGCCTTTTGCCGAGCGTGGAAAATGATTTCCACGATTTTGACTGTCCAAGCCATCTGATGCCCATAAGTGATATTACAGCCTCTCAAAGTTTTTTTTTTCCTTTTTTTTAAGACAGATCCGTAATCTAAATCCCTAACAAAAAGAAAAAAATAACACACGTCATAACAACTAATTAAAATCAACTAATTAAAATTAAAGAAATAAAGTACTTAGGTTGCCTCCCAGATGCACTAGTTTAGGGTCATTAACTTGACCATAGAGTAATGCAGAGTTTAGAATGAATAAATTAGCACAAAGGAATGCATACCTTAAATTTTCAGATAGTGATTTTAGGTATACGTTTTTTTCAATAGTTACCTGGGGTGCTTCCACATGTAGGTTTTCAGATTTGATTCGTTCAATAGAGTGAAGGACTTTCACAAAAGTTTGAGAATATTCATTGTTCGTCTCGTCCTTCTCAGCTTGACTAGAATATCGTCTAAAATTTCCATCAGCTTTTACATAAAATGATCGGCAAGTTATAATAAGATGGCCATATCTTCAAAGACTTCTATTACTTAAAAAGTTGGACAATGAATATTTCAGAAAGTCTATGCCAAGGCAGAGTTACGCTAACTACAGGAAAACTAAGTTACTAAAAAAAACCAACAAAAGAAACAAAAATAAATAGGATAAAGTCTAGTCTATCAATTCTTAAATCACTTTGATATTGATTGCCTGTTCCTAGCAACAGCGCCAAAACTTAATATGTACTTTATCGTACTACTAACCATAAGCGTGACGGCTTTATCGTAGTAGTACTTAAGATGTCGATCCCACAGGGACAGTGATCAAGTACCGAGTGATTACGAATTAATAGCTAGACAATCGGGTAAATGTTTTTGAGTTTTTATAAAATAAACCAAATTACAACTAAATTCAATTGCTAGCCGAATCAAGCAAGTGAAAGTTTTCGATGGAAAATAAGGTTTAGAGACATCGAAACTTCGAGTTCATCTCGTTGATGGAAATTAAACTCAAACAAGACAATTATCATAACAATGCAATTTTAAAAGTATTCAAGGAAATATCTAATGGTACAGATTACCCTCTTTCGACGGCGTAATCCGATATCAATCTAGATCGGCGTCCTACTTTCGTGGCTCACTGTACCTAGATTGATCCATTGGGTTCAGAGATGTTATAAGTTTCCTCACACAAATCCTAGCCAATTTCTTGACAGGTCAGAGCATGATCGATAAGGCAGATTTAGCGTCGCAATTCACCTTTCGGTCATTCTTGCGGCGCCTGAGAAAAGTAATTGCGTGATCAAGGCAATACTAGCAGTAAAATAACACAGATTGAATAAACACGAAATAAAATAGCATTTGCTACAAGATAATAAATTCATATAGAAGATACATGCAACGAGATTACACCCTTGTTCCGATAAAAAGATTAGCTAGCATGACATCGATTCAATACAATCTCTAAAGGATTAGAAAGAACTAAAGAGAAGATAGAAGAAAAAGGAAGCAAACTCTTCTGCAAAAGCGTTGCAACTTTCCTTGAGCAAGGCGAAAGAGTCGACACGATGCGATAGAAAATAGTGAAGATCGCATGCGAAAGAGTCGACACGATGAGATAGAAAATACCTTGAGCATGGCGAGGCTGATGTCGAAGTAGGCGCCCAAGCGTGCGCCCTCTGCAGTCTCACACACACGGATCACCTCGAGTCCTCTTCTTCCACGCCCGGTGCTAGCCTCGGGAAGAAGATCCAAGCCTCGTGCTTATTCCTCAAGCCTTGCGCCACCTCCAAGGTATATGTGCCAAGAGGAAGATGAGGAGAAGGAAGTCGCCAAGCAACACCAAGTTCCTCACGCCAAGAG
The DNA here is from genome assembly GCA_027563935.2 of Costus lasius. Lineage (NCBI taxonomy): Eukaryota > Viridiplantae > Streptophyta > Magnoliopsida > Zingiberales > Costaceae > Costus > Costus lasius. The sequence continues at coordinate 34,859,155 of CM050450.1, read as the reverse complement.
GAAAGGAAGATGAAGTGTTCTCGGCTAGGGTTGGATGAAAGAGAAGTGCGTCACTATCTCTTGCTCTCGCCTCTCTCTTGCGATCATGCCTTCAAGATTAATTGTGTGTCAAGAGGGGGCGTCTAGGGCCTCTTATATAGAGCAAGAGGCGGTCTAATGTGTGGCCACAATTCAAATCAAGTGGGCGGCTAGGAGAGGATGTAGGAGAATTAATCAAGTTAATCAAGTCCTAATCCAATTAGGATTCTAATTAATTAATTAATTAACCCACATGATTAATTTCAAACCATAGGCGTTAACTCTAGTCTAACCAGGGTTAAGAACATGCCTACTTTCTCCTTCTCCTTAAGCCCAGTAATCCCAACTTTACAATGGGCCCAGCCCAAGGTCCATTATGCATGTTAACCAAGCCCTTGGATCCAATCCAATTTAACCCAAGGTCAAACTGGGCTAACCATGGTTAATATGCCATAAATGAAAGTTGTCTCCAATGAATTTCTTCCATCTCATCAGGCCCATTGGCGCTGATGAAATCTCCAAAATTGATCCGAGTTATCCAATAACTCGATCATAAGGCTTCCCGATCAATACAAAAACTCGAGTATCAAGGTGTGCGACCCTGTAGGTTCCTCTAACGCTGGCAGTGCTGACCAAAGGTCACCACAAGCAGTGAGTGGCACCTAGCAGTGCATCGCTGCTACCCAGGTCATCGGAATGGATATCGACATCGTCATCCCCATCATCGCAATCAGGTATAGATGCATTACAGTCTCTTTGCCGAACTGATATCCAATTGGCCAAGTGTGTCACCACTTGTTTTTATCCAATCTCATGGCTATGACTAAATCAGGTCTCACCTGGGTATGACCATACACTTTCAGTCATAAAACCATAGAGGAGCTCCATGGATATCATGCTTCCCTTAGGAAGGGGTAAATACTATGTCCGTTCATTGACCTTCTCATATGGGTCGTGATATGCCCAATGACAACCGTTATTACCTCCCAACTACGGCAAGGCATTAGGTTGTATCAAAGCATATCCCTAACCATATAGAATGGCCAATGACCTCAAGTCAAGGGATCAATGCATCTCCTATCACTTGTGAGGATGACTTGTGACACCAAGTCATTGTCTCACAACGGGTCGGTCCAGTACATCCACCACTGATATACCCATCTGCCTGCTTTAGCACCTTGTGCCTAACCAACCCATATACTAGTCTCACAAGTACCAGAGTTGTCCCTTATCTACCCAGGTACATTGACTGGGGACAATCATTTGAGCAGAGATCCAATCTGTCTCTAGGGACATTATCATATAAGTACATAATCGCAGATGTAAGCAAATATAGATAATGACAATGCTAGTATGATATAAAATATCAACGTCAAGTAGTACAGTAATGGACCAAAACTAGGTCCTAGGGCATATACACCAACAATAAAATCTAAAAGTGAACCTATTCTTTTGAATAAAATGAGCATATGAGTATGATTTGAGAATTGAGATCAATTGATCAACCTAGTAGATGTTTAGTCTATTTTGCTATTTATTGGGAAGGAAGAATCCAAGATCCACAAAAACAGTGAAAGACTCCCCTACTTGGCACTGTGGGAAAGCATAGTCGTACCGAAGGTCATGGGTTGAAGTAATAAATATAAAAAGTATGTATCCATGTGGGTACATGCCATGAGATAGATCATTTCACACAAACTCTGCTATCCTTGGTAAATTCTTTCCAAATTAGAGGATATGAGTTCTATTGCATTGATTATGTGATCCGTGCACTCTAATCTCGTCACTAGAAAAAAAAGGCGGTAATCGAATTGGAGAATGTGAATGATGAAAAAAAAAAGATGAGTAGAAAAAGATCTTGGAAACCTAATTCCTGTAAACAAAAGTATGATAGATTTGAACTGAAAATTGGGTGAAATCATGAGATTGAAAATTCTATTTTTTGTACATGTTATGAAGTTTTATTTGATTGAATTGTAGATCTAGAGGATTGAGTTCTAAGGATGATATGTTTATTTGAAGTTTTATAAATCAATAGATAGAGTTTTTCATTGATGAGTTGTATTTTAGAAATTTATTGAGCATGAAAAGGTTATTCTTTTAATCAATCTTTGATTTCAAATTTTGATTTTTGCTTGAGGACAAGCAAAGTTTGAGCCTTATGTATTTTGATGACACCAAAATATATAGTATATTTTGTATCATTCCGGATATCTTTTCATGCTAAATTGAGGATCTTTTACTTGTTTTCATACTAAATTCATTGAATATTGCAAACTCTACTTCTATTTTGGTTTTTCATTATTTTCAAGTAAAAAGGCACTATTTCAAGGCGTTTTCAAGCAAAATAAAACACATAGAAGAGTTACCATCATCAAGAATAGATCACCCAAGAAATTTCACGTAAAACGGAGCAAATCAACAAATTGCGATAGTGCTGTAACCAATTTTACAGTACCGTATTTTCATACGCTTCCATAAAATCCGAGCAACTGCCATATTTTGACGAGTTTCCAAACAGAAGGATTTTTGGATTTTACGGCACGGCCGTAAACTATTACACGATACCGTATTGCAGAGCACTTCAGAATAGAAACTTTACTTGATTTTATGGCACCACCGTAAAGGATTACACGGGCCGTATTTTCCAGTCACATCCGAACAGAGAGTTCAGAAGATTTTACGGCAGTACCATAAACCATATTACGGTGCCATTTTTCCATACGACATCAGATCAGAAAACTCGACCGATTTTACAGCACTGCCGTGAACTATTACACTGCCATAATTCTCATTATGAACGCGACTCCGAGGTCAATCCCGACGCCCGATTCTTGCGGAGATGATTGCGGACGATCCAAGGCTCTATGTTCAAAGCTGTAAGAAGCAATCAGAGAGTGGGTGATGAGAGGATTACACACACACCAAAAGCCCCAATTTTCATCATCTGTCAAGAGAGAAATCAGGATTCACGCTGCCGCCTAGGGTTCCGCCGCCGCGATCAATCTAGACCACCTCCGACCTTGATTTTCATACTGAAGCTTCCTCTGAAGGAGGAGAGGACACGCCAGAAGTTTCAGATCGAAAGGAGATCAATTAGAAGAGGAATCAAAGAAAGAAGAGGCGCCGACACTATTCATCGCCTCAAATTGCAAATTACGGTTGTGTTTTATTTCAGAGCCATGCTGTATTTTCTTAAACTCTTCTTTTTCCTTGATTTTCGATCTTCTGAAACCATGACTTATTGTAATTCCTTCACGATGCTAGCTTAAACTATTTTTGGGACATGGGGGAGTAATTCCCTTTGATTTTCTTAATGACTAGATTATTTTTAGTTTCATCATGATTGTTCTACTTTGATAATTTTAACTATGTGATTATTGCTCTAAGATTCTCTTAAGTTTATTTTTGTCATCATGATTTAGAGTTCTCGCAATAAGGACCGAAAAGTGACTTGCTTGAGAACTTGGAACCCTAGAACTGTATGATAGGAATTTTCTTAGGATTGTTCTTATTATTTAATTTTAGTGATTTGTATTGCCATGATAACAATTACAAACTTAGGATTGAGTTATTGTGTCAAACGTGGAGATCTTGCACGAAAGTGAGGATCGGAACGTTGGAGAACCATAGGCAAAACTTGCTTATCATTGAGTTTCCGCTTGAGATGATCAACTTAGAATTCGGATGCACAAAAGTGATCCTCGAGTTCTTCGATTGATGATTTACCTATCATTAGCTTGGGATGAATCTTGCGCGAAAGTGAGGATTTATTATTGCATGGTTATCTGCACGAGAGTGAGATAATCTCTTTTTAGGTAAATTACATCTTTATCAAAATAGAATTTGATTGGTGAACATCTTTGTACATCTAGACATGAAAATCTAAGTGAATGAAACCCTAGTCCCAGCTTTCTCTCTCTGATAGTATCTTTCCGTGTGTTTGCGATATTTACCTGACTTTCATTCGATTACCTAGATAGTGAAAAATCAATTGATCAGTATTTGACAACATAGGTTTATGTGGGTTAGATATCTTTTATTACTTCGAGTATCTGTACACTTGCGGATCACAACAGTAGTCCCCGGCAATGGCGCCAAAAACTTGATAGCGATCCTAAAGTGCATGGATTTATCGAAGTAATAAAAATATTATCGTTCCCAACGAGGACTACGTAGTTAAGTACTGACTTCTTGACTTGTTTGAATCTAGGCAAACTAAACCAGTGGTTGTTCTAAACTTCTAAGTACAAAACAAACTCGAAAACAACTTTTAAGAGGTTCAAGTTCTAAAGGATCAGGATTTCATGGGTTCACCGCACTGACAATCATGAATCATGTGAAAAATAACTAATTTAGCAGAACTTATCTATCATGAAAGGAAGTTTTCCTATGGTGCATATTACCTCCTCGAAGAGTAGTATGTTATTTAGTTAAATTAACTCCCTACTCTCGTGACAGTTAACCTAACTAAACCCATTAAGTATTGTGAAAAGTTGGTTAAGACCTTCAGACGAATCCAAACTACTCTCGTGTTTGGATTCGAAGGTTCAGTGGAAATAGGTTGGACGTTGCGATTCACCTCTTAGTCCTTCTCACAACGTCTAAGACGTAAAATTACTTGGCCAAGGTAAATTATGAGATACATGCGATTTCAACCAAATCATGATAATAAATTCATAGAAAAGAGTGTAAACATAGATTGATTCATGAAAGTCAGTGGGCTACACCCCTTAAACCCGAAACAAGTATCTACTCGCTCATATTGTTAAGGAAATACATGATGCTTATGATGAACAAGTGAAAACTCCTAAAAATCATTTAGAAATCACAGAAAGAACAACGAAACCGCCTTCTCCTCGATCTGGAGATGAGGAAAAGTCGGTCGATCGTCGCCTTCGAGTGGAATCTCGCCGGAATATGCCCCTAGAATCGTGTTTTTGCCTCTGTAGCCGTTGCCATCTATGTTCGTTCAAAAAAGCCACCCCTAGCCCTTGAAAAATCTTGTCTTTTATAGCTAGACCAGTTTAGGACTCGTCCAAGAACAGTTCTATGGAGTTTGGCTCAAATCCGGTTCGAATCGGTGGAGAAACACATGAAAAACTCGTCGGACGGAAGTTTTTACGACCCGTGATGTATTTACGACTGAGGCCGTAAATGTTTCTGTGTGTAATACTTTCGGCCATAGAAAGTTTCATGGACTATGATGGATTTATGGCCTCACCCGCGAAAGTTTCTGTTCATTCCGACACTTAGCCGATTTTTACGTTCCGTTCGTCGTCGCTTTTACGGCTGAATCCATAATTACTGCCAAGGCCATAATTGTCTCATTCTTCACCGTTTTCATACCAAATTTGACGTGTAGGCTCGTGATCTCCTCCGAAATCATGCTTTGGCTTCAAAACTCTCGAAATCCTTCATTTTTACATCATTTTACCTATATTTTCATAAAAACCAAGAAAAGTGAATATTTCATGCAAAGTAAAGTAAAAGCACTAAAAATAGCACAAAATCATGCAATAAATCCCAAAATATGATATAAAACATAGGCAAAAACATGGTGTAAATGCAACGCATCAGAGGGAGAACTAGCTTCCCTTGAACATCAGGCAGTAGGAGTCGCCTCGGCATATAATAAGCTTCATGGAAACGCACGACTCGATCTCGAGCCGGTTGTTTCCACTTGCTTCCATAGTACCATAGGGGATAACCCCTAGGGAAACTGCCAGTGGTGTAATCAAGCCCCTCATGACGATCACCCCTTTGCGAGAGTAGGTGACGCGACTGAATTGTTTCACCAAATAATAACCTAAGTCGACCCTGAAACCATGTAGCATACACCATAAGTAATATAACTAAGATTGACGCACCATACCAGCACTCTCCCCACAGGCGAAGATGGTGTGAGCGAGGACGCAGTGGACATATCGGATAGCTGGGTTGCAAATGGTAGATGCCTGGGCGACACGTGCCAAATAGATGTGTTCATTAATAATAGCATCCCAGAACCCCTGCTCAGTGTACTCAGCAGGTAGTTTGCGCGTGCAAGGCTCCGGGAAGCCATAGATGCCGCGTAACTGTGAGAGGGAGAGCGAGTGCTCTATGTTGCCCATCAGGAAGGTGAGGTGGCCGAGGTCCTGGTCGAGGATAGTGTCGGCCTTTACTTCAACGAGAACTAAAGAACTCCAGTGTTATGCCCATGTAAGTGGGAGGTGTCATATGTAGAAACTGCTCCCAACCAACATTGGAGTGTTGGGAAACCCCGGGGATATTTTACAATTTTTTAGAGATGGACATTACATATTACATTGCGTAACGGAAGAATATCCCCGAAACAAGGCCAGTCCCAAAAACCTAGTGAAGATCGTCAAGTGAGGGGGTTGACATGATGTGATAGTAAGTACCAAGAGCAAGCGTGGAGTTGATGTAGAGGTAGGCGCCCAAGCATTCTCCCTCTGCAGTCTCACACACACGGATGCCTCGAGCTCTCTTCTTCCTCGCCCGGTGCTAGCCTCGGGAAGAAGATCCAAGCCTTTGTTCCTCCTTCTTCAAGCCTTGTGCCACCTTCAAGAGAGGTTGCGCCAATGGAAGAGAAGGAAAAGGAGAAGACACCACCAAGTCCAAGCACTCTTCACATCAAGATGAGATGGAGAAGAAGAAGAGGACTTGCGGCTTCAAGAGGAAGAGAAGAACTTGCGCCACCTCCTTGCTCTCGCCCCCTTACTTGCTCACGCCAACAAAAGAATTAGTGTACTCAAGAGAGGGCGACAAGGGGTCTCTTTTATAAGAGCAAGAGGCGGTTAGGGATGGGCATAGATCATGACAAGTGTGCGGCTAGGATGAAGGGGTTAACAATTAGTGTTTGAGGTAAGGAAAGTCTCCATGACTTTATCATAAACCTCTCACACTAATCCATATGCGGCCCAAGAGTTTCCTTAGAAGCTCTCAAGCCATACCAGCCCCAAGACTTGCCTTAGGCGCATAAAGCTTCCAAATGAAGCAAAAGGCGCCTCCTTCACCCCATTATACCCCTTAGGCGCCAATGGGGATGATTTCTCCCCATTATACCCTTTTAGCCCATTACTTCTTCATGACAACTAGTTATTGGGACTCATTGGGTAATGAGCAAGCCCAAACTTCATTACATATGTTGATTAAGCCATTGGATCCAATCTAATACAACCCTAATCCAAATGTGACCAGTGTTGGTCAATTTCAGGTCAACCTGCCAAAAATGAAGTTTGGCTCCAATAACTCTCTTCCATCTCATCAGGCCCATTGGCGGTAATGAAATCTCCAAAATAGATCTGAGTTATCCAATAACTCGATCATAATGCTTCCTGATCAATACGAGAACTCGAGTATCTTGGTGTGCGACACTGTAGGTTCCTTTGACGTTGGCAGTGCTGACCTAAGGTCACCACAAGCAGTGAGTGGCACTTAATAGTGCATCGCTGCTACCCAAGTCATCGGAATGGATATCGACATAGACATCCCCATTATCACAACTGGGTATAGATACATTACAGTCCCTTTGCCGAACTGATATCCAATTGGACAAGTGTGTCATCACTTGTTTTCATCCAATCTCATGGTCATGACTAAATCAGGTTCTCACCTAGGTATGGCCATACACTTTGAGTCATAGAACCATAGAGGAGCTCCATAGATATCAAGCTTCCCTTAGGAAGGGGCAAATCCTTTGTCTGTACATTGATCTTCATATATGGGTTGTGACATACTCAATGACAGCCTTTATAACTCCCAACTACGGTGAAGTGTTAGGTTGCATCAAAGCATGTCCCTAATCATATAGAAGAGTCAATGACCTCAAGTCTAAGGATCAATGCATCTCCTATCACTTGTGAGGATAACTCATGACACTAAGTCATTGCCTCACAGCGGGTCAATCCAGCATATCTATCACTGATATGCCCATATGTCTGTGGTAGCACCTAGTGCCTAACAGCACATATACCAATCTCACAAGTACTAGAGCTGTCCCATATCCACTCAGGTACATTGACTAGGGACAATCATTTGAGCACAGATCCAATCTATCTCTAGGGACATTATCATGTAAGCACACAATCGCAGATGTTAACAAACAACGATAACGACAATGCCAGAATGATATATAAGTATCAAAGTCAAGTAGTACATAGGTTGACTAAATATAGGTCTCAGGGCATATGCACCAACATGGAGTACATAAATTCAACATCTTCAAGAAGGCTTAGCATGCCCAAGGTTCCTCTGTCAAGATAACAGGTGTTCAGCACTACATCGGTGGAGAAGATTATAATGTTCCTCTTGTTCAGCATTTTACAAAATAATGCTGAACTCGTTCGGCGGTGATGTGTAGAGCTGAGTTCGACGGGCTAAAGCATGTTGCTGTCCGGAGGATGAAGGTGCTACTTGGTGCATGGTGGCAGGTGGCAAAGGAGATCTTGACGATGGAGAAGGGGTGTGCTGCTTGTCCTCTATAAAAGACTCGTAGATGGTGCATGGATCGCGGCATCGAGACACAACTGTCTTTCGCTTAGGGACCATGAAAGAACAATAAGGGTCATCCAGAATCTGTGGTGAAGTTGCAGAGGAAAAAGAGGCCGGCTGGAAGAAACGATGAAGGTCGGCGGAAAATATGAAGAATAGGCGGAGGAAAAACTTTTAGTGGAAGAGAAGACCGAAATTTATCGCGAATTAGAGGTGATACGGGCACAAACCTTAGGGGAAACTTAGATCAGGGGGAAGCAATCGTGCTTGAGTGCTGAAGAGGAGAGATTTCACTAGGAGGGACAAAGTTCTGGGGAAGCAGGTTGGCGGCGCATGGGTTTGGTGGAAACCCTACCTGTGTGCTTCAATAAATATGAGCGAGTAATGCTCAAAAGCACGGGTGAACCCCATGGTGTTCACCTACCTGTGAAGCTTCCTAGGAGATTTCGGTGCTTTAAGAATTACGGGTGAACCCCATGGGGTTCGCCTACTAGTGAAGTCCTCTGGATGGTTTTGCATAGTCGGAAATACGAGTGAACCCCATCGAGTTCACCTACTCGTGAAGCTTTTTGGAAGAAAAGTGATATGTCTAGATACAGTAGACATCTTGGGTTAACCCCATGGGGTTCACCTGGTTGTGAAGTCTTCTAGAAGAAACCTGAAAATCTCAAAATGTTATACTCCATCCATAAACGCCGAATCTACTCTATTGCCTCAAATTTTTCATGAAAACCTAATTTTTTGATATGCATAGTAGACTTCACGGGTGAACCCCATGGGGATCACCTGGCCATGAAGTTCGCTGGGATGCTCAAAAATTCCGTCTCGAAAGCCCTGTCCTCCAAATTGGTTCCTACAACACAAAAAGACCAGCATTCAGCAAAAATCCTCATATTACTACTGAAAACCAAACAAAACTAATAATGTAACAAGAACTAAATAAGCAAGAACTTGGGTTGCCTCCCAAGAGCGCTAGTTTAAGGTCAATAGCTCGACCTAAAGAGTTTTCAAGTCATCAGTCCACGGGGTCTGAAAGGGCAAGAACTTCCCCTTTCTCGACCCGCTCATCCTCGAAGTAATGCTTGAGGCGATGCCCATTTACAATGAAGCTTCATGTTCATTCTGTCCAAATAGTGATGGCGCCATAAGGTTGCACATGCTGTACCACAAAGGGGCCAGACCATTTTGTTCGAAGCTTCCCTGGGAATAATCGAAGTCTTGAATTGAAAAGTAACACGTTTTCCCCGACATGAAACTCTTTCTTCACAATGCGTTTGATGCAGGAGCAAATGGGCCTATGAACATACTTGGGGACAGCCCAAACTCCCTGGAAGGCACTTGGGAAGACTCCCCAGGACGTGGGGAAGATACAACACGATTTTCAGCACGATCGGAGTTTCTCAGACCCGACACGGCCAGGCTGTGATGGCGGTCACGCTCGTGACGAGCACGCAGCCCCTCTGCACGCCCGTTCCCACAACCATGTTCGGTGCCGCACCAAACCAACCCGGACATGGCCAGACCGTGAATACCAGCACGGCCGTGATGCAACCTTCTGTGGATTTTGGGCCCAACATTACGGCCTATAAAGCGGACTACAGCCCCGACCATCCGCCCCAACATGGCCAGGCCGTGATGACCAGCACGGCCATGACACAGTCTAGCCACGACGCGGACGAGAACAAGGCCTGCAACACGCCCGTGCACCCGGCCGTAATCTCCACAACGGAACCTGGAGCATTTGAACACGCTTGTGACTACCGACACGGGCAGGCCGTGTTCGCCTCTGAAGATCAGATCAGGCCCCGATGACCCCATTGCAATGTGCATGACTGATGCAGCGGATGTGGAGCCTTAATTCCGTACTCTAGGGGGAACTAGACGATGATGCGGAAAGCGAGAGAGGGTCTTGAGGCGAGGGAAGTGAAACGCAAGCGAATGCAAAAATCTGAGAAAACCGATGAGAAACGCAATTAGACAAATATTCCTTGAGCAAAACCCAATGCAGCAGAGAGACACCGCTCAAATGCTAAGGGAAACTACTCACCTCTTCGCATAGAGCCAATTTTTTTTCGTGTGCAAGCGTGCGCAGCAAGAACCTTTACGATGCTATGGAGGCAGCGATCCGTAGGCCCAAGACTCGAAGCCGGAATTGCAGGAAGTGAACGCAACGTCTTTGAAAAGGACCCGGAGCCAGGGGAGGGTTCTCCGGGTGTTTTGATTGAATGCAGGAAATAGCAAAGTACAAAGACGAGAGAACTCTAGACGAGCTTCTCAGAGTTGGAGGACCTAGGCCTTCGCATGGGGGAAGGCGACTGCTACAACCACGCTAAAAAAACAACACAATCCCTGAGCACTCTTTTATAGATCAAGAGGGAATGAGGGTCACATGCACAACACATGAGGGTAGTTGGAGAAGCCAACCCCTCTAACTACCTAAAAGAAGGTCAATATTCCTTCAAACAAACTAAAACAGCATGCTAACAAACTTCTGCAGGGGCATATGCCAAGGGGTGGGGCGCATGAGCTGAGGCGTGTGGGCTGTTGAACGGGCCGCCTTCGGTGGGCTACACCATTTCCAAACATGTGACCATGAAGCAGCAGAATCGGCTAATTGTGGGCTGATTCTGCACATTAGTGGTGGTCTCATGGGCCAAGTTGAGGACCTGGTTATTGTAGCGATCGGTTGTAGCATCCGGTGGGGCTCCTCGAGGGAGAGTGGCTATGGGCTGAATGGGCTCCGAAGAGGCAGGTGAGGCCTCGTGGATGGATTGTACGGGGCAAGTTGTGGCGGATGAGGGGCTTACCAGCCCCATGAAACGGTCCAGAGGATGCGAGGACCGTTGCGAGCATCGAACTGGATGAAGAATGGTGCCTTTGCATTTCTTGGGACTGAACACGGCCTGGCCGTGCTCGTCATCACAAGCGTGATGGAGTGGCGTCGGGCTGAACACGGCTGGAGGTACGGGGGTGTCCGGGGTATCAATTGTCGACGGGCCGGCCATGGCCTGGCCATGCTTTCCATCACAGCCGTGCTGGAGTAGTGCAGGCTCCTGCGAGCTGGGCACGGGCGACGGCACGAGCATGCTACGAGCCGTGTCTGCGTTCACGTTCTGGCTAGATTGTGTCACGACCGTGCTTGTCTTCACGGCCGGCCCATGATCAGAATTTATGGCAGGGCTGTAACCAGATTTACGAGCCGTAATTCCATGTCCGAAATCCACAGAAAGTTTGGGCACGGCCGTGCCCTTGGTCACTGCCTGGCTGTGCTGGGGGTCGCTGAAGATGCCTCGCAGTGTGCTGATCACGGCATGCCCATGTTGGGGCGGCACGTCCGTGTTTGGCGGCGACAACTTTTCCTGAGACTTTCATGAGTGGAAGCATGGGCGAAGTTGGGGCCGTGAAGTTCTCGGTCTCGATGAACACGGCTTGGCCGTGTCAGGGAGCATGGTCTTGATGGGCCGCTGGAAACTCGGCCGAAGCGGGTACAGGCTGTGGCGGAGGCTGTGTCGGCATTCGCGTTTGTGGCCGACCGTGACGAGGAACACGGCCTGGCCGTGTCGGGGTCTGCAGGGCTTCTTTTGCACCGAAATTCGCAGGGTTGCTTCCTCCAGTTATGGGGAGTCTGTCCAAGTGTCTTCTGGAGGGAATGGGCTGTCCTCATAGGCGTCTATGACTCCGTCAACCACCCCACTACTTTGTTGCTCCACCTCATGATGATCCACAAGAGCCCAACAAGGTGATAATCTGGCGATCCCAATGCCAGAGCAAGCCTTCGGATCATTTCAGGGGAGTCGTTAGTCCCCTTTCCACCCAAACCGATGCGACTCAACCCAAGGACACTACGAGCCAACTGCCTGAGGACCCATCCCCAAGTGGGGCCGCTCAATCTCATCAGTAACTCTCCGCCACGGTGGTAACTCAGCCCACGACATCCAAATTCTGTTGTTTTGTCGCCATGTGCTCCGAGCACGTCTAAGCCGCCCCTGTACAAAGACGCAGGATTGTGCTACCAGCTTCGAAGAATATTAGGTAGTAGTTTGTTAATCTTTGTCTTGTAGTTGCAGGTTGACCACTTTAGTGGCCTACAATAGTTGTTAGGTGGTTAAAGTTCCTTGTCTCTTATGCATTTTGTTTGTTCCCATCCCTCTTATTCTATAAAAGAGGAGGTAGGGCTAGTATGTTAGTTAGTTCTCTTAGAGGTAGAGATCTCCTGGTGAGGAAGAGAGCTTCCAGCTTGTGTGGAAAGTGAAGTCGCTTCGCCTTCGGAGTTTGTAAGAGTCGGCGACCGGTGTCTCAACTCGACGTGTTTCCAGTTTGTGTTCCCCGCCTTATAAGAAGTAAATACTACCTTTCCAGTGGGTCAGGTTCGCCTGTTTTCTTTATGTTTTCATCACATTCTTCACTATGGTTTTCTTCGATCCTTCACCCCCAGCAATCCACCATCGGAGGCATGGTCGGATCTCTTGTTCTTGGTTTGTTTTAGCTTCATAGGCGCGCGAGCTAAACCGCGCGAAACTGCAGTCCCCAACGTGAGCTACGCTTAAATGTGCTAAGTGAGTTGCAGGAAATTGCTAAAATTTCTACGAGGTTAGTGCGTTGCATTATTTTAGTTGGGTGCCATTCACTTCATTCGCATTCATGTTGCCCTAATCAAACTCGTCACTGTTTTGTCGTGCTTTCTACCAGATTCTCTGTACTTTTTCGACGCATTTTCTCTTCCCTCGTCTCATGACCCTCTCCCGTTTTATCGCGCATTGTGTAAAACCCAAGAGTACGGCTTAAGGACCCCCTCACCTATTGGTTGCTATATCAATTCTGGTATCAGAGGACGTTGCGCGTTTGATTCTTATCATTCGCATGATACCTCACCATCGCATTGCATATTTCTGCAACCTTTCGGTGTTTTCAGCATTTCGCATTAGTCGTGTCCCCCTTTTTTGTGCATGGTGACTACGCGGTCACAAATCTTGTCGTCCCAATATCCGGAAACCATCCCCGAAACCCAAGAGTCGGTCCAGCCTTTGGAAGGGGCTAATTCCCATCTAGCATCTATGGCTGCGCTTGAGGTGCGAATCGATGCAAAGCTTGAGGCACTATCCGCGCGTGTGGACGCCCAACAAGCGAGCACCCATGCCTTGGTCCAGTAGATTTTGGCTGGAATTCAACACCTTGTTAGTCGCCCTGGGCCCACGGAGCATGAGCATCCGACTCCGGTAAACCCTCCGATGTCTGCAAACCCAGCCCCCACTAGAGAGTTGCCTCTGTTGGTAGTGCCCACCCGGCAGCATGTCCAAGAGGAGGAATGGGGTCGCCCACGGCCGTACGAGGCCCTTAGGGACCCTATCCCCGGTGATGACCCGCTTGATGACGATGACGTTTGGGCCAGGCAAGGTCCTCAGCCCGATGGGTGCTTCGGCCATGCTTGGGCCGCACCTTGTACTCCTACCCACACCCGTGTCGAGCGTCCTCCGACGGACGACAACTTCCATCGTTAATGTTATAACCTGAATTTTTTTTGTATGACTGAATAAAATATAATAAAATAAAAATATTAGGGGCATTTTTGGAATTTTTAAGATTTATGGATAATTTTATAGAGATAAATGTTATAACATGAGTTTAGATTTTTTTTAATTTAAATTTTGAATTTTGAAAATTTTCTATTATTAGTACCCTAAACCCCTCTTTAAACCTAAACCTATCCTCCCTTAATCCCCTATAAGTATACCCTAACCCTCTCCTTTATCCTAAATTATTTTTCCCTAATTTTCCCTAAATTCCCTCGTACGCCGTAAGCTTCCCTTGTTTCTTCCTGCAAAGGTTGTGTTCGTGTCTTCTCCCTTGCTCGCGTCTTCTCCATCGGCAGCGATCGTCCGTGCCTAGCAGTGAACGTGTGTACATCCGGCGGCGACGGGAAGAGGTGCCGGCGTCGTCTCCATCTTCCCTGGAGGCGGCGTCACCCGTCTACTCTATTTGGACACGTGTAGAGGATCAGCGGCGGCGACAAAATTTACTGCGTGGGCGTGGTAGAAGCGGCTTCTTCCACTTCCGATGGCTGCTTCTTTCTCTCCGGTGGTGGCTGCCACCTTCTCCCTTTTCCCGGTGATTTCCTCTTCTTCAGGCGGTGGCAGTTCTTCTCACTCTCGGCAGCGGCTCCTCCCAGCGCCAGGCGGCGCAAGCGGCGAACCTTATTCCTCTTCAGGCCGCAGCTTCTTCCCTCTTCTTCCAGCGCCAGCGGCTTCTTCTTCCTCTTCTGCCGGCGACTTTTCCTCCTCCAGCACCGGTGGTGTTCCCAGTGGGAGCCGGCTATCTCAAGCGACGCGAACGAACACTGTTCGTTCCGTTCCGCATTGAGCTTTAAGCAAAGAAAGGTAAGTTTTGATTTTTATTTATTTATTTATTTTAAATTCATTTTGGTAAAATTGATTAAATAGAAAAATTAGATGTTAAGGGTATAATTATGAGTTGAGGTATATGATAGATAATTAGGGATAATGTTGATTTAAATAAGAAATTAAGGGTTGAGGGTATTGTTATGGTTTAATGCATACAATGGATAATGATGGATACTTTATTTAAATTATTCAGTGAAGAAAGGGAGATAACCTTGATTACAGAGGGATTTAGGATACCAGCGTTCAAGGTAGGAATCTTACCCTACTCCTTTCTTACAGTGTCAATAAAAGAATTTGCTACTTAATCCTTTGGTTTGATATATGTTGCATATGATAGAATTAATTGACACTGATATCTGATTGCTTCGTCTGCTTGGTTTGTTTCTGAAATTCCTATTAACCTCAATTATCTTGTTTAATTGGTCATATTCTGTTTCTGTATGAATGGTTAACAAACCTGTTTTGTGATATCTGATATATTGGCATATGAGCATGGTTGAACAGTTATGTATCTGAGATGTTGACATATGAGTTTGTGGAAACAGTTGAAAATATGTGATATCTGTCGTGATATATTGACCTCTGGTCTGGATGATTTATTCTCTAGTGGCCACCGTGTGTGTGTTATAGTTCCGGCGCGTATCAGACTATTTGTTTGCCGGTTAGGGCAGCGCCAGTTGTCCTCGAGACAATACTACGGATGTCAGTGTTGGACGCAACACTCCGGGCTGTTTAGGACAGTCGTTCCATTGCATGAGCAACAATGGAAACACTCTGAAAATGAGTGCGGTTCTTAATTGAGATCTGTTGGCCAGCTTGATGATTTGCACGACATTCTTATATTATTTGTATATCATTGTTTTAGTCATTGTATTATCCTGTTATTTGATTCCCTCACCATGTTTGTTGATTCCTACTTAGTAATTCTGCTAACTCCCTTTGTTTCTCTTCCAGGTACAGAGTTAGCTTCTGGGAGGGATAGAATAGATAGCAGATACCAGCCAAGTTGAGATAGTTGTCTTTTGTATTTTTATTTCAGTTGATTTGTGTACATCTTGGATAGTATGTCTTAGAGATTGTGTTACAAAACTGTAGATGTTAAATTTAGATTGTTTATTAAATAAAGGATATGTGATTATTGTAGTTCTCTGGTTCCTATCAATATTGTTACTCCCTGGGGAACCCTGAGCTAGAAATAGTCGGCTTCCTGCCGGGGTGTGACAATTTAGATGGTATCAGAGGTATAGGTTGATTCAGAGGTATAGGTTTGTGTGGGCCCATAACCCACAGGTTGGAGGTATAGGTTCAGTAGGAAAACCTAAGGACATAGGAACCTGAGGACTAGGATTGGGTTAAGGATAGAATAAGTAAATAAGTAAAATAAATACTCTTTATATGATATATATTCTTTTGGTGTATTTTGATTCTTTTGGGCTACTCTGAATTTGGAGGACCAAATTCTTTTTAAGGGGTGAATAATGTTAAAACCTGAATTTTTTTTGTATGACTGAATAAAATAAAATAAAATAAAAATATTAGGGGCATTTTTGGAATTTTTAAGGTTTATGGATTATTTTATAGAGATAAATGTTATCACATGAGTTTAGATTTTTTTAATTTAAATTTTGAATTTTGAAAAATTTCTATTATTAGTACCCTAAACCCCTCTTTAAACCTAAACCTATCTTCCCTTAATCCCCTATCAGTTACCCTAACCCTCTCCTTTATCCTAAATTATTTTTTCCCTTATTTTCCCTAAATTCCCTCGTACGCCGTAAGCTTCCCTTGTTTCTTCCTGCAAAGGCTATGTTCGTGTCTTCTCCCTTGCTCGTGTCTTCTCCATCGGCAGCGATCGTCTGTGCCCAGCAGTGAACGTGTGTACGTCCGGCGGCGACGGGAAGAGGTGCCGGCGTCATCTCCATCTTCCCTGGAGGTGGCATCGCCCGTCTACTCTATTTGGACACGTGTAGAGGATCAGCGGCGGCGACGAAATTTACTGCATCGGCGTGGCAGAAGTGGCTTCTTCCACTTCCGACGGCTGCTTCTTTCTCTCTAGTGGTGGCTGCCACCTTCTCCCTTTTCCCGGTGATTTCCTCTTCTTCAGGCGGTGGCAGTTCTTCTCACTCTCGGTAGCGGCTCCTCCCAGCGCCAGGCGGCGCAAGTGGCGAACCCTATTCCTCTTCAGGCCGCAACTTCTTCCCTCTTCTTCCAGTGCTAGCGGCTTCTTCTCCCTCTTTTGCCGGCGACTTTTCCTCCTCCAGCGCCGGTGATCTTCCCAGCAGGAGCCGGCGATCTCAAGTGATGCGAACGAACACTGTTCGTTCCGTTTCGCGATGAGCTTTAAGCAAAGAAAGGTAAGTTTTGATTTTTATTTATTTATTTATTTTAAATTCATTTTGATAAAATTGATTTTAATAGAAAAATTAGATGTTAAGGATATAATTATGAGTTGAGGTATATGATAGATAATTAGGGATAATGTTGATTTAAATAAGAAATTAAGGGTTGAGGGTATTGTTATGGATTAATGCATACAATGGATAATGATGGATACTTTATTTAAATTATTCAGTGAAGAAAGGGAGATAACCTTGATTTCAGAGGGATTCAGGATACCAGCGTTCAAGGTAGGAATCTTACCCTACTCCTTTCTTACAGTGTCAATAAAAGAATTTGCTGCTTAATCCTTTGGTTTGATATATGTTGCATATGATAGAATTAATTGACACTGATATCTGATTGCTTCGTCTGCTTGGTTTGTTTCTGAAATTCCTGTTGACCTCAATTATCTTGTTTAATTGGTCATATTTTGTTTCTGTATGAATGGTTAACAATCCTGTTTTGAGATATCTGATATATTGGCATATGAGCATGGTTGAACAGTTATGTATCTGTGATGTTGACATATGAGTTTGTGGAAACAGTTGAAAATATGTGATATCTGTCGTGATATATTGACCTATGGACTGGATGATTTATTCTCTAGTGGCCACCGTGTGTGTGTTATAGTTCCGGCGCGTATCGGACTATCTGTTTGCTGGTTAGGGCACCGCCAGTTGTCCTCGGGACAATACTATGGATGTTAGTGTTGGACGCAACACTCCGGGCTGTTTAGGATAGTCGTTCCATTGCATGAGCAACAATGGAAACACTCTGAAAATGAGTACGGCTCTTAATTGAGATTTGTTGGCCAGCTTGATGATTTGCACGACATTCTTATATTATTTGTATATCATTGTTTCAGTCATTCTATTATCCTGTTATTTGATTCCCTCACCATGTTTGTTGATTCCTACTTAGCAATTCTGCTAACTCCCTTTGTTTCTCTTCCAGGTACAGAGTTGGCTTCTGGGAGGGATAGAATAGATAGCAGATACCAGCCGAGTTGAGATAGTTGTCTTTTGTATTTTTATTTCAGTTGATTTGTGTACATCTTGGATAGTATGTCTTAGAGATTGTGTTACAAAACTGTAGATGTTAAATTTGGATTGTTTATTAAATAAAGGATATGTGATTATTGTAGTTCTCTGGTTCCTATCAATATTGTTACTCCCTGGGGAACCCTGAGCTAGAAATAGTCGGCTTCCTACCGGGGCGTGACAGTTATATTCAACATACCTCTGCGCCTTTCAAGGGTGGTATTGACCCCACCGAGTTTCTTGACTGGGTAGCATCCGTTGATGCACACTTCGACCTTATAGGGCTTCCTGCGCACTCCCGTGTTAGGTATGTGCGCACCTTGCTTGAAGGGCCTCCATGTTTACATTGGGAAAATGTGGAGCGCCTAAATGCGTAGCAAGCTCTTCCCCCGATCACCGAGTGGGCAGAGATGCGATATCGCCTCAATGAGCGCTACGTCCCCGCCTCGTATAGGCAGCGTCTCCTTGACAAGTATAGTAGCCTACACCAAGGCTCGAGCACCGTAGAGGAGTACCGTCTCACCTTCGAGACGCTTCAACTCCATTGTAACCTACAAGAGGACCCCGGGTTGTCATTGTCCAAGTTTAGGAATGGGCTCCGCGCCGACATCCGCCGAGCCTTGCCTATGTATGGCTCAGAGATCATTGACCAAACCTTCCAGTGTGCTCGAGACATCGAGCAAGACCTCCACGCCGCTGCAAGGTACAGCGACTTTGGGCCCCATCAGGCGGTCCTCCGCCGCCCCACTAGCGACTTGAGCATCCGGAGCCTCGTCCGGACCCGCGACCCGCGCCCCCGAACCATCAACCCCCTAGGCAGTGCACACACCTTGAGGCTTTGCCTTCCCGGCCCACATGGGTGGAGAAGGGCAAGGCCCCAGCAGTCAGAACCCCTGGTCGTATCACCTCCTACAACTGTATGCTACCGGGTCACATGTCACATGAGTGTCCCAAGAAAATCACCTGAGCCGATGCTGGTCTGGCCCGCGTCGCTACCATAACCCCCGCTGAGCACGATGTCGAGGCTGACTGCTACACTAGTGGTGAAGAGTCGGGTCCATCCACACTTGTCGTACGCTGCAACATTGTGCAGCCCGCGCCTACCGAGGATTGGAGGCGCTCGGGCATTTTCACGACTTACATTAAGTGCAATGGACACTCGTGTAAGATCGTCATTAACGGTGGTAGTAGCTTGAATGTGGTCTCTCGGACCGCAGTCACGCGTTTCGGCCGTCCCCTTGAACTCCATCCAAGACCTTACTCTATCGCATGGGTCGATACCACAAGCCTTCCGGTCACACACCAATGTTAGGTCCCCATCACATTTGGGAACTCTCGTGAGAAGGTATTATGCGATGTTGCAACTATGGACGTCGCCCACGTCCTCCTTGGCCGCCCTTGGTTGTACGATAGAGACGTAGTCCACTATGGCCGGTCGAACACTTATGTGTTCGACCAAGACGAGCAGAAGATCCGTTTGATCCCAGCTCTGCCCAAGGAGCCTTGTGCGTCCACCTCCAAGGGCCTGATCACACCCTCGGCACCTGCCCCTCCACGTTCCCCCATGGTCTCCCTCATGCGCCCCTCCGCACTGGTTCGTGAGGCTCATGCGGCCAAGACCGTCTACGCCCTCATGGTGCGCGAAGTGTAGGATCCTGTCCCTTGCCCTGATCCGGTGCCTCCTGTCGAGGTGTCCGCCCTCCTTGCCGAGTTTAGTGATATCAGCCCCGAGGATTTGCCTCATGGCCTTCCCCCAAAAAGGGAAATTCAACATGCGATTGACCTCATCTCGGGAGCACCCCTCCCTAACTTGCCTCATCATCACCTTAACCGCGCAGAGCACGCTGAATTGCAGCGTCAAGTGGATGATCTCTTCACTAAGGGGTACATCCACGAAAGTCTCAGCCCTTGCGCCGTTCCCCGCGCTCCTCATGCCCAAAAAGGATGGGTTGTGGCGCATGTGTGTCGATACCCGTGCATCAATAGGATCACTATCAAGTATCGGTTCCCCATTCCTCAGCTTGACGACATGTTGGATTTGATCTCTAGTGCATCTTGGTTTTCCAAGCTCGACCTTAGGAGCGGATATCACCAGGTCCGCATTCGTGAGGGTGATGAGTGGAAGACTGCGTTCAAGACCAAGGACGGTCTTTACGAATGGCTTGTTATGCCATTCGGGTTGTCCAATGCCCCATCAACGTTTATGCGCTTAATGAGTCAAGTCCTCCGTCCATACATGGGCAAGTTTTTGGTCGTCTACTTCGACGACATTATGATCTTTAGTCAGACCCACAATGAACACTTGGAGCATCTTCGCTCCACTTTTGACCTCCTGCGCAAGGAGCACCTCTTCCTTAACATGAAGAAGTGCGCCTTCCTGACCAACAGCATGTATTTTCTTGGGTATATTGTCTCCAACAAAGGGCTGTCTGTTGACCCTGCGAAGGTGGAGGCCATTCGGCATTGGCCTGAACCTCGCACCATGACTGAGGTCCATAGCTTCTTGGGTCTTGCTGGCTTTTACCACCGGTTCATCCGTGGGTTCAACACAATTGCAACCCCCATAACCCAGTGTCTCTCTAAGGACGAGTTTGAGTGGACCCCTGCCACTCAACGAGCTTTCGACACACTTAAGGACACCTTGACCACCGCTCCTGTCTTGCGTCTCCCTGACTTTTTGAAAGTCTTCGAGGTCGTGTGTGATGCCTCCGGTTCTGACATCGGTGGGTCTCTTAGTTAGGAGGGCTATCCTGTGGCCTTCTTCAGCGAGAAGTTGAACGCTGTTCGCCAGCATTATTCGACTTACGACAAGGAATTTTATGCGATAGTCCAGTCATTGTGCCAATGGCGGCACTATGTTCATCACCATGAGTTCGTATTATATAGCGACCATCAGGCCCTCTCCTTCCTCAATGCCCAAAAGAAGTTGGGCGCCCGCCAGGCTAAGTGGGTTGAGTACCTACAGCAGTATTCCTTTGTGATCAACCATAAGGCGGGTAAGGAGAATGTCGTCGTGGATGCCCTAAGTCGTGTCTGGTCCCTCTTATGCATGATGCGCACTCGTGTCAATACCTTTGACCTTGTCAAAGAGGAATACGCCACTTGTTCTGATTTTGGTGCCATCTACGCTGCTTTGACCGAGTCCACCGATCCCGACTCCCCCTACCAGTTGTGCGAGGGCTACCTCTTCTTGGGGAATCATTTGTGCATTCCCCGTTCATCGCTTCGAGATCATCTTTTGCTCGAGCTTCATGCGGGTGGCGTCGCCGGCCATCATGGCCGCGACAAGACCCTTGAGATGGCAGAGGAATGCCTGTTTTGGCCTTCCCTTCGCAAAGACGTTGAGCGCGTTGTGCATCGTGGCACCTGTCAGTTGTCCAAACCCCGCCCTCCGAACACGGGTCTCTATACCCCATTACCAGTGGCCACCGGCCCATGGCGTGACCCGAGCATGGACTTTGTCCTTCGGTTGCCTCGGACCGCCTCCCATTTCGATTCCATGTACGTGGTCGTAGACCGATTTTCGAAGATGGCCCACTTTATCCTATGTTTGCGCACTGCAGATGCGTCCCATGTCGCCCATCTTTTTGTCCGGGAGATCGTGTGTCTCCATGGTCTTCCCTACACGATCGTGTCCGATCGCGACACGCGTTTTGTGAGCTATTTCTGGCGCTCACTTTGGGCACTCCTACACACCACCCTGAAATTCTCCACAGCCTATCACCCTCAAACCGATGGGCAAACCGAAGTTGTTAATCGTAGTTTGGGCAATCTCCTCTGTTGCCTCATCGGTGACCATCCGAGGTCCTGGGATTCCATCTTACCCATGGCTGAATTTGCGTACAATAGTGCTTCTAATAGGTCTATGGGTCTCAGTCCCTTCCAGATTTTCAAGGGCCATCAGCCGCGTAAACCCATCGACCTGCATGACCTTCCCATGGAGTCCCATCTTTCCCCACATGCATACTTATTCACCCAGCATATCGCTAGTTTGCATGATGAGGTTCGGCGTCGTAACTTTTTGGGCAACACTCACAATGCAATAAAGGCCAATGAGCATCATAGGCCACATCATTTTTCTGTAGGTGAGCTGGTAAGGGTGCGCGTCCACCTCGAGCATTTCTCCAACAAAGCACACTTTAAGCTTCAGCCGCGTTATATGGGACCCTATGCGGTGGTACGCAGGATTGGCTCCAACGCCTATGAGCTGGACTTACCTGAGGACATGGGGATCCACCCCCGTCTTTAACATGGCGGACCTCCTTCCCTTCTACGGTCCTTTGGAGACGCCTTCTGACCCCGACGACCCGCTGCCCCCTAGTTCTCCGGAGGAGAACTCATCAGATCACGCAGCGGAAGCTGATGCAGGAGCAAATGGGCCTATGAATATACATGATGATGGCCCAAACTCCCTGGAAGGCACTTGGTAAGACTCCCCAGGACGTTGGGAAGATACAGCGCAATTTTCAGCGCGATTAGAGTTTCTCAGACCCCGACATGGCCAGGCCGTGAAGACCAGCACGGCTGTGATGCAACCTTCTATGGATTTTGGGCCCAACATTACTGCCCGTAAAGCGCACTACAGCCCAGACCGTCCGTCCCAACACGGCCAGGCCGTGAAGACCAGCACGGTCGTGACATGGTCCAGCCACGATGCGCACGCGAACACGGCCAGCAACACCCCCGTGCACCCAGCCGTATTCTCCACAACGGAACCTGGAGCGTCCGAACACGCCCATGACCACCGACACAGGCAGGCCGTGTTTGCCTCTGAAGATCAGATCAGGCCCCGACGACCCCATTTCGACGTGCACCACCCCCCTACTTTGGTGCTCCACCTCATGATGATCCAAAGGAGCCCAACAAGGTGATAATCCGGCGATCCCAACGCCAGAGCAAGCCTCCGGATCGTTTCATGGGCGTCATTATTCCCCTTTCCACCCAAACCGATGCGACTCAACCCAAGGACACTATGAGCCAACCGCCTGAGGACCCATCCCGAAGTGGGCCACTCAATCTCATCAGTAACTCGGCCCAAGATTGAGCTGCCACGGTGGTAACTCAGCCCACAACGTCCAAATTCCGCTATTTTGTCTGAAGGTCCCCATAAGGGGGCGAAACCCCTAAGTAAGGCGCATATTAAAATTTTAAGCAGCGGAAGAGGGTTTCTTAAGATCGGTTTCATGAGATATGATCAACCATTATAACCCGAATGCAAATAGAAGAAACGGATTCATACCATAGCCATTTCAAGATGGCGCCTTGGAAGCGAAAGTTGCAAACGCCTCTTCTCCAAAGTCTCGCACACAAGATGAACAATGTGCTTCTTCCTTGGTGCTCCTTGTGCTAGCAAGGTTCCAAGGTTGTCTTGCCGAATGGAAGGGAAAGATGAGATGTCGTTCTCTTGGCCGAATCCTCCTCAACCTTCAAGGTGTCGCCACACACACGGAAGTCGAGAGGAATGAGAGCGAGAGGCGAGAATAGAGAACACTCTATTCGAACGTGAGTAACTCCAATTGGAGATCATGGTTACTAAAAATAGCAACCACTCACCGCTCCAACGTTCACGCCAAGTGAACTTGTCGCCATGCCTTGAACCATGCGCTCATTACATGAGCCGGTTCAATTTGGTTTGGTTTAAAACCAATCAAGCCAAGCAATCAAGTCTAGATCTCAAATAAACCCTAAGGCTCCAGATCTAACCGTTGATCTCTAGATGCTTCTGATCTGACCAATCTAGCATCCATTCTCTCGATCGAAGCTTACCGATCTCAAGCCCTAATCAATCAAACATGATCAGACCAGATCTCACTCACAATCAGAGATTAAATCCCTTTAAACTGAACCCAAACAATTCAGTCCACACGATCTGACTTAAGTAAGCCATATCATCAAATTGTGCGACCCTGAGGGTTTCCTTTAAATGTCGGTAACGATAACTCACGTTATCACGATCAGTGAGGGGTATCTAGCAACACATCACTGTCTCCCGATATAAAGGAAAGAGTCTTCCAAGACTACACCCAAAAACAGCACAAGTGTTAATCAACATCACTAGGCATGCATATTTCCTTTGCCACTGGATGTTCTTATTGGACAAGCAAGTCAAGCTTGTAACTCCAATATGATGAGCATGATTAGATCAGATGAACATAGTCATCTGGGTATGGCCATACACTTTCTCAATCATCTCATCCAGGGGGCCCCTTTAGAACATCACACTCCTTAAACAAGGAGACGGCAATCCTATGTCTATCACTAGTGCCCTAACCTGACTCAAGCTCATTATCCAAGATAGTCTATAACCATTGTGTTTCAAATGATATTGAACTACCTCAAAACAATGACAATCATCATTTAGAAAACACAAGTGATCTCAAGTCAGAGGAAATGTGCCACTTGTCATATTCAAGGATTATTCACATTGCGACAAACAATTGAATATCCTAGTAGGGTCTGTCCAGTACATCCAATGTACCCATGAGTCTACATCTTATTCCATGCTCGAAGCATCCTATAAGACTAGAACACATATTAGTCTTAACCATATCAAGGCTGTCTCATGTTCACCAAGATACATCGACTAAGGACATAACTGCATGTCAGCCCAGCTGAACAGCATTGAGATATTATTCAGAAGAACATATATTGCAGCAGACAATGTAGCTAACTGAATAATAACCATGCCTTTATAAACATAAACGTTTATTACATATGATACTGTTACAATCCCAAGGCCTCAAACATTAGGCTTAAGGGCATACCCCAACATTGTCGTCATGTGCTCTGAGCGCGTCTAAGCAGCCCCCGTACAAAGATGCAGGATCGTGCTACCAGCTTCGAAGAATATTAGGCAATTGTTAGTTAATCTTTGTCTTGTAGTTGCAGCTTGACCACTTTAGTGGCCTGCAATAGTTGTTAGGTGGTTAAAGTTCCTTGTCTCTTATGCATTTTGTTTGTTCCCATCCCTCTTATTCTATAAAAGAGGAGGTAGGGCTAGTATGTTAGTTAGTTCTCTTAGAGGTAGAGATCTCCTGGTGAGCAAGAGAGCTTCCAGCTTGTGTGGAAGGTGAAGTCGCTTCGCCTTTAGAGTTTGTAAGAGTCGGGGACTGGTGTCTCGACTCGACGTGTTTCCAGCTTGTGTTCCCCACCTTATAAGAAGTAAATCCTACCTTTCCAGTGGGTCAGGTTCGCCTGTTTTCTTTATGTTTTCATCGCATTCCTTCGCTGTGGTTTTCTTCGATCCTTCACCCCCGGCCATCAGCCATTGGAGGTGTGGTCGGATCTCTTGTTCTTGGTTTATTTCAGCTTTATAGGCTCACGAGCTAAAACGTGCGAAACCGCAGTCCCCAACGCGAGCTACGCTTTAACGTGCTAAGTGAGTTCCAGGAAATTGCTAAAATTGCTACGAGGTTAGTGCGTTGCATTATTTTAGTTGGGTGTCGTTCACTTCATTCGCATTCGTGTTGCCCTAATCGAACTCGTCGCTGTTTCGTCGTGCTTTCTACCGGATTCCTTGCACTTTTCTGACGCATTTTCTCTTCCCTCGTCTCACGACTTAAGGACCCCCTC
The DNA here is from genome assembly GCA_027563935.2 of Costus lasius. Classification (NCBI taxonomy): domain Eukaryota; kingdom Viridiplantae; phylum Streptophyta; class Magnoliopsida; order Zingiberales; family Costaceae; genus Costus; species Costus lasius. Next base: position 34,833,252 of record CM050450.1, on the reverse strand, counting down.
ACCTATTAGTTGCTACATCAGCATTTGTCATGCCAATGTTTGGTGTGTGCCTTGTAGATCTTGGCATTCTCGTATGCATAGAGGCGCATCTCATCTAACTCATCAAGTTGCAACTTTCACCTCTCACCGACGCTTTTGAAGTCATAGTTAATTTGTTTGATAGCCCAAAATGCCCTGTGCTCAAGTTCAACAGGAAGTGACAAGATTTCCCATAAATGAGTTGGAAAGGGGACATACCTAGGGGCGTCTTATAGGCGGTTCTATAGGGCCATAAAGCATCAGGTAATTTTAGTGCCCAATCCTTCCGTGATCGAGATATAGTTTTCTCAAGTATTTGCTTGATTTCTCTATTAGAAACCTCCACCTGACCACTAGTCCGAGGATGATAGGGCGTGGCAATTTTGTGCGTTACACCATACTTCTTCAAGAGTGCTGCAAACAGCTGCTCGATGAAGTGAGAACCTCCATCACTAATCAAAATGCGTGGAACTCCAAATCGGGGGAAAATTATTCGCTTCATAAGCTTCATAACGATCCTAGAGTCAATAGTAGCCTCTGCGGAGGCCTCAACCCACTTCGACACGTAGTCGACGACAACAAGTATGTATCGTTTACCACATGAGGATGGGAAGGGTCCCATGAAATCAATCCCCCAAACGTCAAAGATTTTCACCTCCAATATATCGCTCAACGGAAGCTCATCCCTCTTTGAGAGATTTCCAGTTCTTTGGCAACTGTCACATGTCAAAGCAAAATGCCTAGCGTCATGAAATATAGAGGGCCAAAATAAACTTGACTGTAGAACTTTGAAGGCTGTTTTAGCTGCCCCAGTGTGTCCTCCATATGGCAATGAATGACAATGGGTCAGCACATTGTGTATCTTTGCCTCGGGTATGCATCATCTATACAAGCCATCAGCACATCGCTAGTATAGATAAGGTTCATTCCAGTAATAGGATGGCACATCATGCAAGAACTTTTTCTTCTTTTAAAAAGTAAGATTAGGAGGAAGAATGTAAGAAACAAGATAGTTTACATAATCAGCATACCATGGTACTTGTTGTTCCAATAGAGCATATAAATGTTCTTCAAGGAATGAATTATTAATTTCCAACTCTTCTTCAGGGTTCTTCTTAGTATCTCATTCTAGCGTGGAAAGATGGTCAGCCACAAGGTTTTCACTCCCCTTCTTATCTATAATCTCAACATCAAATTCTTGTAAAAGAAGAATCCATCGAATAAGTCTTGGCTTGGCATCTTTCTTGTTAAACAGATATTTGATAGCTGCATAATCAGTAAAAATAATTACTTTCGAATTAACTACATATCAACGAAACATATCGAAAGCAAAAACAATTACAAGTAGCTCTTTTTCTGTGGTCATGATGCGGACAGGAACCACAAGCCACGAAGATACAAGTGGAGCCTAAAGGTGCCATAGACAAAGACTCGTGAGGTCACAAATAAGCTAGCATGCTTAATCAAAAGCTAGCTCAATAAATAACAAAGTGAAGCTCAAGTCACATTCCAAATAACAAGTTGCTGCATACAAATCCACAACCGAGACCTACATCGAGCACAAGAGGAAACAAAGGATTTAATCAAATCTTGGATCTCATCCAACGGCAACACTCATCTTCATCAACGCTGGAACCTTGCGACGTTCATCTTCAACCAAAGATGGAAGCTCTCCAATGCACGTTTGCAACCAACGTTCATCTCCAGCCAAGAAAGGAAACTTCTCCAACGTATCCCCTCAACATCTCTCCCTGCAGCCAAAGAAAGAAGCTTCAACGTTCACCCCAACGTCTCTCCCATCTTCTCTATATGTATCACGCATCCATGCTTGTAATCGATAGTTTTTTGAATGAATGAAATAGTTTCTTCGTCCATGAAATCGGATGTCTCCTTTCTCCTCTGAGGCGCTTGTGTCGCCTATCCTTCCCCTCACCTCCTTCTAGGGCTGAGCCCCTTCCTCCTCTCTTCCCCTCTACCTCTAATTCTCCTTCTCTGTTCGCTGTAATCATCCGCAACTTCAGCCCAGATTTCAAAACTTTGCGACTTCGCCGCTGACGATCCACCGGCCGGATCTCCACGAGACTTCGGCCACCACTCTCTCTCCCCAAGACGAAGCCACAGCCACCGGCATCCATCCATCCGACTCTCCGATCACCGGAATAGAAACTTCCTTTCGATCCCCTATTCTCGCCCTGATTCCGCCCTCAGATCCGCCTTTCATCGTCGATCTCCTCCGTCCGGCCATCTTTCATCTCCAAACTCCGGCCACATCCTCTCCTCAGCCACAGCATCCTCCAGTAGTAGCAGGTTCCGTGTTCGTGCACCACCGGTTGTCCGGCGACGAACTCTGCTCCATCGCGCAACGTCCCCTGTTTCCGCCAGTCTTCCGCCCCAGCTCCACCTTTCCTCGTCGCCCTCCTCCGACCGGCCACCATTCGACCTCAAACTCCGGCCACGACGTCCCCACAACCATACCAACCTCCAGTTGTAGCAGGTCCGGCGAACGACCACCACCCGACGAACGGCGGCCACCTCTGCTCCACACTCGCGCCTCCCCTGTTCTGCTGAACAGCGCATCCCCGCCCCCGCCTGCGTTGCCACCCTCGCCTCACCCCACCACCAGCCGTCGGTGTTCCGACGATACCGACGTCGCCTCGTCTCCTCCTTGCTTCCAAATCCTCCGACGAGCAATCCACGCTCAAGCGTCGATGAACGACGCAAACCTTGCGTTCCCTGTTTCTGATCTCCATGAATTTCCTGCCTCAACTTTCTGTTCGCTAATCTGAATCTGTTTGTTTGCGCAGGTATTTTTAGCAATCGGCGCCACCAAAATCTTGATCTTTGGCGTCATGAGGAAGAACTCACTTTGCTCTGCGAGAGGACGAGTTGATCCAACTGAAGCTACAATGGATCAGTCCGAAAGACATGACAACTCCTCGTAAATAATATTTTGTAGCACTAAAGTCTATTTGCTATTTTCTAGCTGTTTTCTGAATTTTACACTTTATTTTGAAAATTAAAAAAAATAATAATAATAATAATCGGGCTTTAATTAGTATCATATTTCGTGTCTCCACCCTGCATCTTATTTCGTGTCTCCCCCCTGCATCAGTTTGGTATTAGAGCAAGTTCGTGGGCAACTCTTGTCTGCCTACACGATCCTTGCTTTGTTCTTTGCACAAAAAAAAAAAAAAAAAAAAAATTGTTAGTTCTTGATTTCATGTTTTATTGCTTATTGCTTTTGCATGTTTGCTAATTACTTGCATTTGAAAAAAAAAAAAAAATTACATGCTTTGATTGTTCTCATTATTTAGTTTGCATATTTATATTTGTTTAAAAAAAAAAAAAAAAAAAAAATCTTGCTTACACCCTAGTTGCACCCCAAACTTCTCATACCACATCATGGTGCGTCACTTTTATCAAAGGGAAATCACACCCAAAAAAGAACTTATATCTAAAAGGGACAACCATAAGGTTCTCACACATAGTCTAAATAGCTTCAAAACTCATGCTTGGTGTAATGGTTATAAAAGTAGAACAATTATAGATCACGAGGTTAAGTTCAATGTTATATCTATTAGATCACTTGAACACTTTGGACTCACGATGCAAAAACATGATTACCCTTATGTCATAACTTGGGAAGACTATACTAAAACTTTAATTGACTTTCAATGTTTAGTTCCCATCCAGTTAGGCAATATCAGAATTGAAATTTGGTGTGATGTGATGAGTTTAGAAGGCTTTGACATTTTATTAGGCAATGAATTTATGCATGATTTTCAAGGATATTATTTTACAAAACCTTGGTGTTATAGTTTTATTTATAAAGGTTTGAAACACTTTGTTTACCCTAAAAATGAAATGTCAATATTTGTAAAGGAAATGCGTAACGATATTAAAGAGATGAAGCAAATTTTAGGAGAATTCATGGAGCAGTTATTGCAAAAAGAAGATGAAAGTTCAACCCCTTTGCAAACCTTAGAGCTTACTATAGAGCCTAATCCATGTCTTGAAGATACCACTGAACCTGAACAAATAAGTCATGAGGAGTCAAACCATGAGATAGAACCCATACCTCAACCTTCAATTTTAGGGCCCATACCCATAGGTCCTCAACTTGAGTCTAGCAATCTAGCTCAAGAACCCATAGTTGACTTGTCTGAGAGTCAAGCTACCCCTGAGTTGCCCATAGAGACCACTGTAGACTTGTCTCAACCTAAGTGTCCAATAGAGCCATTACCTTCAATTTTAGGGCCTATACCCACAGGTTCTCAACTTGACTTTAGCCCTACCTCTAGCGAACCTAAAGATGACTTGCCAAAATGTCTAAGTGAGCCCAAACCCATAGGTCTTCTAAAAGGTAATATCGAACCTAAGTTAGAGTCATTTGAGCTTGACCTGGATCCTAACCCTCAACCTTTAGGTCAACCCCTAGACTTAGAAGATCTCTTCCAGGACCCTATGATCCTTGAATCTTGTCTGTTAGGTCCTTCTACCCACACCCTTAAGCCACCATTAGGATCAACAAAACATAATGAACTCAAACCTGCTTTGCACTATGCTCTTATTGAAGTTGAATATATTGATTTCATCATTCCTTATTCTTTTCAAAGTCTTGTGATTTTCTATGACAATTTTACTGATGAGTACGGCCGAGAAAGGGAATTCAATGCAGGTACCCTTGATATGCAATTTGGACCGTGGACAAAAAGCAACAAGACAATATGCTGTGATGCTGACAACAATTTGAAGATTCAAATCCTGGAGGAACAATTTGCTCTTGCCTCTCCAAAACTTCTCCATCGCCGCAATAACCATTCTTCGGAGAAGAATTTTTTTTCACCCGGGGAGAATGATGCGGACAGGAACCACAAGCCACGAAGATACAAGTGGAGCCTAAAGGTGCCATAGACAAAGACTCGTGAGGTCACAAATAAGCTAGCATGCTTAATCAAAAGCTAGCTCAATAAATAACAAAGTGAAGCTCAAGTCACATTCCAAATAACAAGTTGCTGTATACAAATCCACAACCGAGACCTACATCGAGCACAAGAGGAAACAAAGGATTTAATCAAATCTTGGATCTCATCCAACGGCAACACTCATCTTCATCAACGCTGGAACCTTGCGACGTTCATCTTCAACCAAAGATGGAAGCTCTCCAACGCACGTTTGCAACCAACGTTCATCTCTAGCCAAGAAAGGAAACTTCTCCAACGTATCCCCTCAACGTCTCTCCCTGCAGCCAAAGAAAGAAGCTTCAACGTTCACCCCAACGTCTCTCCCATCTTCTCTATATGTATCACGCATCCATGCTTGTAATCGATAGTTTTTTGAATGAATGAAATAGTTTCTTCGTCCATGAAATCGGATGTCTCCTTTCTCCTCTGAGGCGCTTGTGTCGCCTATCCTTCCCCTCACCTCCTTCTAGGGCTGAGCCCCTTCCTCCTCTCTTCCCCTCTACCTCTAATTCTCCTTCTCTGTTCGCTGTAATCATCCGCAACTTCAGCCCAGATTTCGAAACTTTGCGACTTCGCCGCCGACGATCCACCGGCCGGATCTCCACGAGACTTCGGCCACCACTCTCTCTCCCCAAGACGAAGCCACAGCCACCGGCATCCATCCATCCGACTCTCCGATCACCGGAATCGAAACTTCCTTTCGATCCCCTGTTCTCGCCCTGATTCCGCCCTCAGATCCGCCTTTCATCGTCGATCTCCTCCGTCCGGCCATCTTTCATCTCCAAACTCCGGCCACATCCTCTCCTCAGCCACAGCATCCTCCAGTAGTAGCAGGTTCCGAGTTCGTGCACCACCGGTTGTCCGGCGACGAACTCTGCTCCATCGCGCAACGTCCCCTGTTTCCGCCAGTCTTCCGCCCCAGCTCCACCTTTCCTCGTCGCCCTCCTCCGACCGGCCACCATTCGACCTCAAACTCCGGCCACGACGTCCCCACAACCATACCAACCTCCAGTTGTAGCAGGTCCGGCGAACGACCACCACCCGACGAACGGCGGCCACCTCTGCTCCACACTCGCGCCTCCCCTGTTCTGCTGAACAGCGCATCCCCGCCTCCGCCTGCGTTGCCACCCTTGCCTCACCCCACCACCAGCCGTCGGTGTTCCGACGATACCGACGTCGCCTCGTCTCCTCCTTGCTTCCAAATCCTCCGACGAGCAATCCACGCTCAAGCGTCGATGAACGACGCAAACCTTGCGTTCCCTGTTTCTGATCTCCATGAATTTCCTGCCTCAACTTTCTGTTCGCTAATCTGAATCTGTTTGTTTGCGCAGGTATTTTTAGCAATCGGCGCCACCAAAATCTTGATCTTTGGTGTCATGAGGAAGAACTCACTTTGCTCTGCGAGAGGACGAGTTGATCCAACTGAAGCTACAATGGATCAGTCCGAAAGACATGACAACTCCTCGTAAATAATATTTTGTAGCACTAAAGTCTATTTGCTATTTTCTAGCTGTTTTCTGAATTTTACACTTTATTTTGAAAATTAAAAAAAATAATAATAATAATAATCGGGCTTTAATTAGTATCATATTTCGTGTCTCCACCCTGCATCTTATTTCGTGTCTCCCCCCTGCATCAGGTCATAATTCATCTATGCCTCATCAAGTGTTCTACTAGCATAGTATATAGCATGCAGCTTTTTATCCTTCCTTTGCCCCAAAACCACCCCCATGGCTTCGTCACTAGCATCACACATGAGTTCAAAAGGTAGAGACCAATCTGGAGGTTGGATTATAGGCGCAGTAATCAAAGCTTCTTTGAGTTTCATGAAAGCATCTTCACAATGTCTGTCAAAATGAAACATAAAATCTTTTGAAAGAAGATTAGTTAAAGGACAGGCTATTTTAGAAAAGTCTTTGATGAATCTTCTATAAAAACTGACATGGCCCAGAAAACTTCTTATCCCCTTCACTATCGTAGGTGGCTTCAGATTTTCAATTACTTCAACCATTGCTCTGTCCACCTCGATTCCACGCTCAGAGACCAAGTGTCCAAGAACTATACCTTCTCGGACCATAAAGTGACACTTCTCTCAGTTCAATGCCAGGTTCACCTCTTCATATCTCTGCAAAACTTTAGAAAGGTTAGACAAACAATGGTTGAAAAAAGAGCCTTACACAGCAAAGTCATCCATGAATATTTCCATAAAGTCTTCATTGTAATATGCAAATATCACCACCATTGCCTGTTGAAATGTTGCAGGGCTGTTGCAAAGTCCAAAGGGCATCCTCCTGTATGCATAGGTACTATAGTGACATGTAAAAGTTATTTTCTCCTGATAGTCTGGATGGATTGGAATTTGGTAGAAACATGAAAATCCATCCATAAAACAGAAATAAGAATTATGAGCTTATCTATCTAGCATCTGATCAATAACGGTAAAGGAAAGTGATCTTTTCTTGTATTAGAGTTCAACTTCCTACAATCAATACACATCCTCCACCATGTAACTGTGCGTATGGGTATCAACTCATCTCAATCATTCTTAATCACCATAACACCTCCCTTTTTAGGTACAACATGTACTAGGCTCACACAAGAACTATCTGATATGGGATATATGACTCCTGCATCCAAAAGATTGAGCACCTCCTTCTTCACAACATCTTTCAAATGTGGGTTAAGTCAGTGCTGAAATTTCACAGAAGGCTTGTTATTGTCTTCTAGAAAAATCCTATGCATGCAAATAGAAGGGTTAATTCCCATAATGTCATCAAGTGAATAGCTAATTACCTTCTTGTGAAGACAGAGTTCTCCAAGGAGTAGTTCAGTTTGCTCTTTATCCAATTCTACACTAACTATAACTATGTATGTGGAATTGTCCCCTAGGAATTTATATCTCAATGTGCTAGGTAGACTTTTGAATTCAAGCTTCTTCTGTCCTTCTTCTTCCAGCCTGTCTTCCGCTGTTGCATCCATGGTTGGGTCAAAATCAAGAAGTGGAGTGTACTCTTCGGCTTTCCCCTCAATGTCTTGTTCCTAGGTGTTGGTCAGAGTCAATTCAAGAAGATCTACCTCCTTCCTGTAGGGTTCAATTTGCTACACTGTTTTCTCAACAATGTCTATACTGTAGCATGTACCTGCAAGAGAAGGTTTTTTCAAAGAGTCAAATAAATCAAATTCTTTAACATTGTCACCGATGTTCAAATCCAGTTTCCCATTTTTGACATCGATGACAGCACCAGAGTAGCAAGAAAAGTTCTCTCTAGAATGATATGAAGTCTGTCATCCTCATCAATTTCTAAGACAACAAAATCTGCAGGAACAAAATAATCTCCAACTTTGATAGGAACGTCCTCTAAGATACCAACAGGGTGATGAACCGATCTATCTACCAGCTATAAAGAAATATTAGTAGTTTTCAAATCACACAAATCCAGCCTTTTACATAAAGATAATGGCATAAGGCTGATACCTGCTCCCAAATCACATAAGGAATGCTGGAAGGTCATCTCCCCTATCTGGCAGGGTATAGAAAATCTGCTTGGAACTTTGAGTTTCTGGGGGAGTTTATTTTGTATGATCAGGCTACACTCCTCAGTAAGTGCAACCATTATGTGTTCTTCCAGATTCCTCTTATTAGACAAGATGTCCTTTAGAAATTTGGCATAGGTTGGCATCTGCGAAAGGGTATCAACAAAAGGTATGTTAATATAGAGTTTCTTAAGAACTTCTAAGAACTTTCCAAATTGCTTGTCCAGTTTGGCTTTGACAAGTCTTTGTGGGAAAGGGATTGGAGGTTTATAAGCTGGCGGTCCCACATAGGGTCGTTCTTCCTCAATTTGCTCATGTGTCACCGGTGTTGTATCATGGTTCGAATCTCTTGTCTAAAGTGTTGCATCTTCTCCTTTGTCATCAGATAGCATTTTGGGGTCCTCAAGTTATTTGCCACTTCTAGTGGAGATTGCATTGCAGTGCTCTCTCTAGTTGACTTCAGGTTGTGATGGAAGTTTCCCTGGTGCCCTAGAGGATGAGCTAGCTTTTTGGGCTAACTGATTCTCCAACATCTTATTGTGAGTTTCCAAGGAATCTATTCTTGCCATCATAAGCTTCATCATATTAGTTAATCCTTGAATTTGCTTACTCAGTTGAGAATCTGTGTTTGGCTTCGGTGATGGATTATAATTTCTGGCTTGAAATCCTGCTGGTTGTCTGTAATTTCCTTGTAGAGGCTGTCTAAAGTTTCCTTGTGGATGTTGACCTTGTGGTGGTGCTTGCCTTGGTTGCACTGGTTGTGTAGTTCTATATGAGAAGTTTGGGTGGTTGTGCTATCCTGGATTGTAAGTGTTGGAATATGAATTATTCATGGGATTAAAATTTCTAACTCCAATGATGTGTTCAGGATGATTTTGAATCAACTGCCCATCTCCCAACTAGCACTGAGTACCTACATGGCCCACAACTCCACACACCTCACAAGATATAGAATTAGCATCCAATGAATTTACAAACAAAGAATCATTTTTCTAGTCAAAGTATCCACCTTTGTAGTGAGAGCAGTTAAAGTATCAAGTTTGAGTTTACCGGTCTTCCTGGATGGTGTAACTCGTTCAGAAGTCCATTGATGATGATTCATTGCCATGTCTTCCAGGAGGTTCATAGCATCTTTAACTACTCTATTCATTAGGGCTCCTCTAGCTGTAGCATCAACTGTGAGCCTTGTGTTGTAGTCCAGCCCATTGTAGAATGTGTGAACCAAAACCCAAGTCTCTATCCCATGGTGTAGGCACATTCGTTGCAGCTCTTTGAATCTTTCACATACCTCATATAAAGATTCCTCATCCTTCTGCATAAAGCTGGTGATCTAATTTCTGAGTTGAATTGTCTTGGAAGGAGGGAAGTACTTAGAAAGAAAGGCTTGAGACAATTCTTCACATGTCCTTATGGAAGTTGAAGGTATTGTATGAACCCATGCTCTCGCTCTGTCCCTCAAAGAGAAGGGAAATAGCATCAGTAGAAACACTATTAATTTTCAATGTATCACAATACTCAAAAAATATAGCAAAATGCATATTGGGGTCCTCAAGAGGAGAACCACTAAATTGATGTTCTTAAACCATGAAAAGTAAAGCAGGTTTAATTTCAAAATTATTGGCCACTACAGCAGGCCTAGCAATTACTGATTATAATCCATGAACATAGGGAGCAGCATAATCTCGCAGTGTTATGTTATTGTTGTTGTTCTCCAGTTGGGGTGCTTGATTATTGTCCAGATCTAGTGGAATATGCTCCATCTGGTTTTGATCTTCTTTCTTCTGTAGTTGTTTTTGTTTTCTCCTTCTTATGAATGTCCGCTCTATCACAAGATCTATTTCATAGAATTCACCTGTCCTGGAGCTTCTTTGCATATAAAGATTTCAGACAAGTAGAGAGTAAAGAAAAATAGCAGTAAAGTAAAAAAAATAATTAAAGCTTAGTCTACCAATCCATAAAAATACACTAATATCAACCATTGCTCCTGGCAACGGTGCCAAAAACATGACACGTTCCGCAAGCGCACGGTTATGTTGAAGTAATCTAAAAGGTTGTTGACCCACAAGGAACAAGGTTGAGTACCAAAAAGTCTAAGTTTCAATAGCTAAGCGATTCAAATCGGGGTTTTTGCAATCTTCAATCGAAAACAAGAAATCAAACATAAGGACGATGAGGTTATCTATATGAGCGAGATCAGGACTTCGGTATCCACCACACTGAAAATCTATCATGCGATGAAAGTGATCTGTTACAAGGGTTCATAATTTTGCATAAGGAATTTTCTCTAAGTTACAAGGTGCCCCCTCTTGGTGGTACACCCTAGTGCTTATCCGGAATGATCTCCTACTCTCGCGGTGGATATTTCCAAATAAACCCAATGAGTTCTATGAAAAATTATATTACCCTCAAGTGAAAACCAAGCACTCTCGTGTCATGGGTTTATAAGTTTACCTAGGGTTCCACCGCCACGACCCTCCTCTCCGTATGGATCGCGTCGGCTGAAACATGATATTACATAGCCAAAGCAACATCACGGAATAAAAGCAACAAGGTAAAATATACTCATACGAACATCCAAATAATAGAATTGAATTAAGATTACATGAAAGAAATCGTCAGCGAGCTTCAACCAAGTCCCGAAAAGGGTTTTAAGCTATAGAATTCATTAAAACTTGCAAGAATCTCTCTAAAAAGTCAGGAAAAATTTTACAAAATATTTTTGAAGAGGAATGAGAGGATGAACCGAACAAGATCTCCAAAAATCGTGACGATCTGATGCTCCAATCTCTAGAAATCGCCCCAAAATGTGTTGTTGCCTATTTCACCCGCCCTAGCCACTTCGTGCCCTGATTTCTTGATGATTTGGAAATATTAGATGGGGCATTTATATTCTTTGGATTCTCCTCTCAGTCAGCTTTCAAAAACATATTTTCTTGCCTTTTTTGAATTTTTTTACGGCCCAAAATCGAAAGAAAACCTAGTGAAGGTCGGACTCCCTAGTTACGATCACGGGTGAACCCCGCCGGGTTCACCAGGTGGTGAAGTCTACTGTGCGATTTCTGTCGAGTAAGAATCACCGGTGAACCCCGCTGGGTTCACTAGGTTTTGCGCAGATCTCCATAGAGAGAATCACGGGTGAACCCCACCGGGTTCACTAGGTGATGAAGTCTTCTGTGGACTTTGGTCATCAATGAAAGCACCGATGAACCCCACCGGTTCATCTGGCCGTATTTTTCAAAATAGCCCGGATTGGGCCCAAATTTGATGTGCAGCTTCGTCTTCACGTAGGGAATTGATGTGTGCTATACTAACGCACAACTAACCGCAAGCATGACGGTTTTGTCGCGTGTAGTACTTAAGATGTCGAACCCACAGGGATAGTGATCAAGTACCAAGAGATTACAAATTAATAGCTAGACAATTGATTTAGTGGTTTTAGATTTCAGAAAAGTAGAGTAAATATAACTTAAAGTAAATCGAGTCCAGCGAGAGAAAACTTTGTGAAGAAAACTAAGGTTAGAGATATCGGAACATCGGGTTCATCTTGTTGATGGATCTTAAATTCATACAAGTTAAAATTATAGCAAAACAATCTTAAAGATGCTCAAGGAAGTATCAAAAGGTTCAGATTACCCTCTTTCGACGGTGTAATCTAGTATCAATCTAGATCGGCATCCTACTTTCGTGGCTCACCGTCCCTTGATTGATCCAATGGGTACGGAGATACTATGAAATTCTTCATACAAATCCTGCCCAATTACTTGACAAGTCAGAGCATGTTCGAACTAGCAGATCTAGCGTCGCAATTCACCTTTCAGTCCTTCTTGCGGCGCCTAAGAAAAGTAATTACGCGGCCAACGCAACACTAGCAGTAAAGCGGCACAGAACGAATAAGCACAAGATAAAATTTGCTTTTGCTATAAAATAACAAGTTCGACAATAAGATACAAACAACAAGACTACACCCTTAGTTCCAATGCAAAGATTATGCTATCAAAGCGTCGTTTAGTACAATCTCTAAGAAAGAAGATACAAAAGTGAAGACAGAAAGTAAAAGAAGGCAAACTCTTTAAGAAAAGGGCAGCGATTCTTCTCCTTCAAACCTTCTAGAGTGGCGCACAAGAGCTTTCCTTCTTCTCCCAAGAATTTCACCAAAGTCTCTACCCTTCCCTAGAACTCGTCGAGTTTCCAAGGGGTATTTCACCAAAACCTTAAACGTCAAAAACGGAGCTATAATCACAAAGTTATGGCTGTTTTAAATTTGGGTGCGCAGGGGAGAATTACGGCCGTAATTATAATTACGTGCATGCCTGTAATTCTGACACCGATGCTCTTCAACTCTATAAATCTTCATACAATTATGGGTCTTTAAATACTCATCGTTTTGACTCCAAAAATGCCCAAAACGGAGTTAAAACGACTGAGTTATGGTCATTTATTGCAGGCCATTTAATGTGCATGGTGAAGATTACGGGTGTAATGAAGATTATGGCCATGCCCATAATTTCGGTAGAAAACTTCATTTCGTCTGTAATTTTGCGGTTGAGCTGGCCTTTGACTCGTCCTTGATTCCGGCCATAGTTGGACATCAGAAGTTGCCGGTGGGAATATTATGGGCAGGCAGAAATTACAGTCATAGCCGTAATGTTGTCTGTTGAAGATTTCTTTGCCCAAATGACTTCCAATGAGAAAATTAAGAGCACGTTTTCAAAGTATGATTACGCTTGCATAATAATGGGCTTTTATAGCAATTCAACTGAGAATTATGGCCATAACGCAGTTTATGGCCTCGGCCGTAATTTCAGAAATTAGCCCCGTTTGAAGCAAAATTTTTGGTCAAGGTCCTTGATTCACTCAGGAACATAAATATGCTTCCAATTAGCTCAAAAAGTGAGTGAATTGTCCTGTATTCATTGAATGAGACAAGAAGTGAAGCTTCTGAACAAAATCAATAAAATAAGCTGGAAAGAGATGTAGAAGCATGATATTATGTCTCGATTCAAATGTAAATACTAGTTGAAAAGACTATAAAAATACGAGACATCAAAATCTCCCAGACTTAAATCATTGCTTATCCTCAAGCATTTAAAAGATAAGGGTGGTATTCAGAAAAGGATGAAATCACATCAAGCTTGTAAAACATTGTGTCCTAGGGAGGTATCATTATGAACAAAGCTCAGCGAGTTAGAGAATTCAAGATATCATCTATTGTCAAAAATTAAGGTGTGAAGATCTAAAAACCGAAGTTAGATAAGGTTTACCTTCATGAGTTGCAATAATCTTCTGTGTGGAGTACGCACTCTATTCGAACCTGACTCAACCAAAGATACAAGTTGGAAAAAAAATCAGTGCACTCTTTATTTTTGTGTTATTTTCATCCTCATTTTTTTGTATATTTTTTTTATTTGACTTCAACTCATGTCTTCCATACCACTGCCAATTTTTCGCAGTGCCAAGTAGAGGAGTCTTATTATTTTTCTTTTTGATTTTTTTTTGTTTAAGAGGAGATAACAGCTATCAGATAAGTGCATTGATCAGAACCAACAAGTAGTAAGGTGAATCAAATAGATAGAGGTACGTACTTCCACAAAGAGATTATAAGCATTACTAGAAAATAAAAAACCTCAATCAAATATCGGATAGGTCACTCCATAGTCCTTTTTCCATCAAACAAGATAATCAAATGAATTTCCTAACTTAGGACTAAGATTCAAATCATAATGATTCCCATGGAGTCAATATAAACCATCAAGCTATCATGATTGTCATTTGAAACCACTTATCATCAGTAAAATTATCGACATTTCATAAATTAGATAGTGTAATCCTAATATCGGAAAGTAAGGGTGTAGCTAACAAAACAAGAGTATCAAAACAAAACACAAAGTGTTGTATTTATCTAAAGAAAAAGGTTTTAAAACTAGAGAAACCAAAGTGAACCCTCTATCTCCCAGACTTAAAATATGCATAGTCCCTATGCATAGCAATAAACGAACTCAAAATTTTGAGATATGGGTGAGGAAACTCACAAGATTAGTAGGAGTCATTGTTAATGCTCATCTCAGCGCATTCCCCTTGAGGGTCATCCTCATCAGCGTCATGTAAATTTGGAAGGCATTGCACACGGAAAATCCAAATATCACATGCGGCCTTGGTGTAGTGTCCGATGAAGAAGGAGGATGGCAGAAGAAGCAGGCTGGCAGAATATGTGTAGTAGAATTCCGTGCTCCAACTTACGCTTGGGGGCCATTGCAATGCAGCAGATGATAGATAAAAGCAGAAGCTGTCAACAAGATGGATATCAGAACCTTGATCCTTAATGCAGAGGAGAGCTAAATATTGGAAGAAGGCAAAGAGATTTTCGTGGCAGAGCAGGCAGCTGTTCTTTGGTGCGGTAGAGATGAGCAAGATATCAGAGCTACGGGTGGAGAAATTGCCATGAGTACCAGGTTCTTCAGACGAAAGGAAGAAGCTTCGGTGATCGTCCCTGTTGCTGCCGCTGAAGTCGTTTGAAGAAAATGTCGCCTTAAGAGTGGATTCACGTAGCACGGAGCATTGAAATCGGCATCAGTGGCGGCGGTAGAATTCGGCACAATAAATCGCTTATTTGGAGAAAGCGGTGCTATGAAGAATAAATGTCGTCTTCCTCAAGTTGCTCAACAGGCAAGAGTAGAGACGTTGCCGGTTTGAAGAACGGTAATGGCAGGGAAATCGGCGGCTGCATAAATTGGAATGAAGGCGCCGACCGGATGATTGAAGCTTGACGTCAGTGGCAATTGTGGAAGATGAAGGAGAGGGCGGCGCCGGTTGCAGATATTGGAGAGCAGCAGACTATTGGATTAAAGTGGGCGGATGTGATTGAAGTCAGCTGAAGCTTGAAGACATGGCGACGGGTTGAAGAACGAGGCCGATTCAGCTTGAAGTTGGCGGCAGTGTCCATTGCGGCTAGAAAAGAAAGAAGGCACCCGTATGCTTTAATTGCCACGAGTTGGGGAGAATTACGGCCGCCTTTCTTTTTTGAGCCAGATTAAGTACGTAATGTGTATTACGGCCGTGATCTATAATATTTTTTTTTCTGGACGCACTCAAGATTATGGCTAGATCTGAAATCTCAAGCTCGACCTAAAATAAAAACAACACATGTCAGAAAAACAAATAAAAATTAAAGAAATATAGCACTTGGGTTGCCTCCCAAGAAGCGCTTGTTTAGGGTCTTTAGCTTGACTGCAGTGTCATTCAAAGTCTGCATTGTAGGTGTCAGTATGATGTTTTTCAGTCGAGCCCATTAGTTTCGTATAAGCATGGGCTTCTTCATTCTTTTCATAAACTGGACTCTCCAAGAGATAGACCTCTAGTGGGTCTGTGTTCATCCCATCAGCTATGGGAATTTCATCTTTAACAGACTTGTCAATAACATCCAAGCTATAACATAAACCTGTGATAGAAGGGTGTCTAATACTTTGTGACAAATCAAATTCAATAGCGTCTTTACCAATGTTTAAGGCTAATTTTCCATTTTTGACGTCAATGACTGCTCCAGCAGTCGCAAGGAATGGTCTTCCCAGAATAATCGGTAGTTTTGTCTCCTCCTCCATCTCGAGCACGACAAAGTTGACTGGAATGAAGAAATCTCTGACCTTGATCGGGGCGTCTTCCAAGATTCCTGCAGGCTTGCGTACTGAGTGGTCAGCAAGTTGTAATGAAATTGGTGTTGGTTTCACATCGCCAATGTCCAGTTTCCTACATATAGAAAAGGGCATTAAACTGACACTGGCGCCTAAATCACAAAGTGCGTGATCAAAAGATAAATCCCCAATTTTGCATGGTATTGAAAAGCTGCCCGGATCTTTCAATTTCTCCGGAAGTTTATTTTGAATAATGGCGTTGCACTCTTCAGTAAGCACCACTGTACCAGGTTCTTCTAACTTCCGCCGGTTTGAAAGAATGTCCTTCAAAAATTTCGCGTATGTGGGCATTTGCATCAGTGCTTCAGTAAAGGGGATGTTGATGTACATTTTTTTTCAAAATTTCTAAAAATTTCCCAAACTGTTTATCCAGCTTCACCTTAGCCAATCTTTGAGGAAATGGAATTGGTGGCTTGTAAGGCAGTGGTGGAACATAAGCTGGTTCAGTCACATCATCATCTTTCTCCTCACTTGTTGTCTCAGGTTCAGATATATTACTAGTAGATGCGTCAGGACTCAAGTTAGAATCAGGTACTCTCGGTTCCTCCAATTGCTTACCAGTACGAGTAGTAATTGCATTGCAAGTCTCTCGAGGGTTTGGTTCAGGTTGGGAAGGTAACCTACTTGAGTGTCTTACTAAACTGATGGCTAAGTTTGCCAATTGTATATCTACCTGTATGTTATGGGTCTCTATGGCATCCAGTCTAGTTGTCACATGACACAGCATATCATTTACACTCTCATTGGTCTTGGTTTGAGAGGAGATGAAATTTTCCATGATAATTTCAAGTGAGGTTTTCTGAGATTGTGGTGCATATGGTCGAGGTTGAAAACCAGGTGGTGGTCTGTAATTTGATTGTGGAGCAGGGTTAGGGTTGTTCTTGTAAGAGAAGTTAGGATGGTTTCTCCAACTAGGATTGTATGTATTTGAGTACGGATCAAGTTGAGGTCTAGGATTTTGGTTCCCTACATCATTAACATATTCTTGTTGTGGTTCAGAGGGTTGAGAAACAACTAACTGGCAATTAGCATGGTTGTGCCCCATAATTCCACAAATTTCGCAAATAGAAGAATTGGAACTTGAATTAATAGAATTTACATGCATTGAATCCAACTTACGAGATAGTGAATCAACCTTAGCAGCTAAAGAACTCAAGGCATCAAATTCATACTTACCTGGCGCAACGGCCCTAGATGATGTACCTCGTTGGTCTCCAGCCCATTGGTTGTGATTCAGTGCCATGTCTTCTAGTAGATTCATCACATCATCAATGTTTTTGTTCATAATTGCTCCACCAGTGGATGCATCTACAGTAAGACGCGTATTATAGTTAAGACCATGGTAAAATGTATGCACAATTACCCATTTTTCCATGTCGTGGTGTGGGCATAGATGTTGAAGCTCCTTGAATCGCTCCCATGCTTCGTACAGAGATTCCCCATTCTTTTGGGTGAAACTGGTGATTTGGTTTCGCAATTGAACAGTTTTGCTGGGGGGAAAATATTTCGAGAGAAATGCTTGGGAAAGTTGTTCCCAGGTAGTGAGCGATTCTGGTTGAAGCAAGTATAGCCAGTTTCGAGCTTTATCCCGTAGAGAGAATGGGAAGAGTCGTAATTGTAGTGCGTCGCTGGAAACTCCGTTCATCTTTGTCGTGTCGCAGAACTCCAAGAATATCGATAGGTGCATGTTTGGGTCTTCAGATGGTAGGCCTCTGAATTGGTTCTACTGAACCATCGATAAAAGAGAGGGCTTTATCTCAAAGTTATTAGCCTCCACTGGAGGTCTAGAAATACTAGAGTGAAGACCCTGCGCATTTGGAGCTGCGAAATCCTTCAGAGTCCTATTGTTGTTTGCCATCGTTAGATCAATTGGGATTGGTTCAGTATTCCTCGGTGGAGCTCTAGCGCTCAGTTCCTTTAATCATCTCCTACAATGGAACGTCCTTTCAATTTCTTGATCTAGCTCGTACAAATCCTCCAATCCACCTAATCGTAAACCTCTACGCATACAACGGTTAAAGTACAGATAGCAGAGATTGAGAGAAAAAGTAAATAACTAGAACAGGGAAACAAAAATAAAAGGCAAACAAGAAAATATAAGAAACAAAAGCAAAGTAACAAAAGCTATAAACAAAGCGTCTAGTCTACCAATTATTAAATCTCTTTGATATTGGTTGTCTGTCCCCGGCAACGGTGCCAAAACTTGATGTGTGCTATACTAACGCACAACTAACCGCAAGCGTGACGGTTTTGTCGCGTTTAGTACTTAAGATGTCGAACCCACAGGGACAGTGATCAAGTACCAAGAGATTACAAATTAATAGCTAGACAATTGATTTAGTGGTTTTAGATTTCAGAAAAGTAGAGTAAATATAACTTAAAGTAAATCGAGTCCAGCGAGAGAAAACTTTGTGAAGAAAACTAGGGTTAGAGATATCGGAACAACAGGTTCA
Source organism: Costus lasius (assembly GCA_027563935.2). Taxonomy (NCBI): domain Eukaryota; kingdom Viridiplantae; phylum Streptophyta; class Magnoliopsida; order Zingiberales; family Costaceae; genus Costus; species Costus lasius. Next base: position 34,814,598 of record CM050450.1, on the reverse strand, counting down.
TCTCGTTGATGGATCTTAAATTCATACAAGTTAAAATTATAGCAAAACAATCTTAAAGATGCTCAAGGAAGTATCAAAAGGTACAGATTACCCTCTTTTGACGGTGTAATCTGGTATCAATCTAGATCGGTGTCCTACTTTCGTGGCTCACTGTCCCTAGATTGATCCAATGGGTACGGAGATACTATGAAATTCCTCATACAAATCCTGCCCAATTACTTGACAGGTCAGAGCATGTTCGAACTAGCAGATCTAGCGTCGCAATTCACCTTTCAGTCCTTCTTGCGGCGCCTAAGAAAAGTAATTACGCGGCCAACGCAACACTAGCAGTAAAGCGGCACAGAATGAATAAGCACAAGATAAAATTTGCTTTTGCTATAAAATAACAAGTTCAACAATAAGATACAAATAACAAGACTACACCCTTAGTTCCGATGCAAAGATTACGCTATCATAGCGTCGTTTAGTACAATCTCTAAGAAAGAAGATACGAAAGTGAAGACAGAAAGTAAAAGAAGGCAAACTCTTTAAGAAAAGGGTAGTGATTCTTCTCCTTCAAGCCTTTTAGAGTGGTGCACAAGAGCCTTCCTTCTTCTCCCAAGAATTTCACCAAAGTCTCAACCCTTCCCTAGAACTTGTCGAGTTTCCAAGGGATATTTTGCCATTTATATTGAGCTATAATGACAAAAACGCCTAAAACGGAGTTAAAATGACTAAGTTATGGCCATTTAATGTGCATGGTGAAGATTACAGGTGTAATGAAGATTTTGGTCATGCTCGTAATTTCGGTAGAAAACTCCGTTTCGTCTGTAATTTTGCAGTTGAGCTAGCCTTTCACTCGTCTTTGATTCCGGCCATAGTTTGACGTCAGAAGTTGCCGGTGGGAATATTATGGGTAGGCAGAAATTACGGCCATAGCCGTAATGTTGTCTATTGAAGATTTATTTGCCCAAATGACTTCCAATGAGAAAATTAAGAGCACATTTTCAAAGTATGATTATGCTTGCATAATAATGGGCTTTTATAGCAATTCAACTGAGAATTATGGCCATAACGCAGTTTATGGGCTCGGCCGTAATTTCAAAAATTAGCCCCGTTTGAAACGAAATTTCTTGTCAAGGTCCTTGATTCACTCAGGAACATAAATATGCTTCCAATTAGCTCAAAAAGTGAGTGAATTGTCCTGTATTCATTGATTGAGACAAAAAGTGAAGCTTCTGAAGAAAATCAATAAAATAAGCTGGAAAGAGATGTAGAAGCATGATATTATGTCTCGATTCGCATGTAAATACTAGTTGAAAAGACTATAAAAATACGAGACATCAGGAATCACCCCATGACCTTAGAATCCTCAAAGGACTTCAAAATTGGACGATTTTACTTAAAGTTTCACAAAAATAAGAAAAAGTGAAAATTCTAAAGTAATCGAGTAAAAAAGTCTAAAGAGAGTATGAAAACATTGATATAAGGCTAGATTTGAGATGAAATAGTACTAGAATTTACTGATAAAGAGCAAGGCATCAGTATTGTGACCCGACCTTCTGAAGTTCCGACTCAAGATGGGTACCACAACCATCTCAACAACACGGCCCAGGAACAAGCTTCAACCATGATGAATCAGCCCACCATCTCCAAATTTTGTTATTTTGTCGCAGCGTGCAATGAGTTGGTTTGATAGCTACAATGGCTACCCCCCCCCCCCCCCGCGTATTCATGGACATGCGCAGAAGCTTCACTTTATTTGATAGGAGTTTGTTTTATTTTGTCTTGTAGCTGCAGCTTGAGCACTTTTGGGGCTGCAAGAGTTGGTAGTTGGTAGAATTCTCTCTTGTCTTATTCCCTCCCCTCTTGTTCTATAAAAGAGGAGGATGGGTTAGCTGTAGTCTTCAATTCTCTAGAGGAGTAGAGTTCTCCTGGTGAGTAGAGTGCCTCCAACGTTTGTAAGAGTCGTGGTCGGTGCCTCAACTCATAAGTTTGTTTCCACCTTTGCAAGAAGTAAATCCCACCCCCTCAAGTGGGTTAGGTTCGCCTGTTTTCAGCATTCTATTGTGTTTTTTTTGTTGTGGTTTCATCTTCTTCCCTTACCCCTCCCTCACGAGCATCCGTACATCGGAGGCGTGGAGTCGTTCTTCTGCTCTTTGGTTTATTTCCAAGTTCATAGGCGCGCGAGCTGAACTCTGCAAAATCACTGCCCCTAAAACATGCTGCTTAAAATTTGCCAAGAGGTTAATGCGTAATTTCATAGTTCTGAGTGTTGTTGATTTCTCTTGCATTTGTGTTGCCCCTAAACGAGTTTGTCGCCGATTTCTTCATGCTTTCTTGCTGCACTTTCTGGGAGTTTTAACTTCCCTCATCTCAAGACCCTCTCTCATTTTCTGTGCATCATGTAATCACTGTAGAGTACGGCACTAAGGACCAACCCACCTATTGTAGCTGCATCATTTCTGGTATCAGAGGAGTTGCGTGTTCAATTCTTATTGTTCGCACAGTCCAACTCCATTGCATTGGCATATTTCAGCACGATTTCTGTGTTTTCAGCATTCTGCACTTAGCATAATTTTCCCTTGTTTGTGCATGGTGACTACGAGGTCACAAGGCATGTCTTCCCAATTCCCCGACACCCTTCCTGAATCCCAAGAGTCGGTTCAACCCTTGGAAGGGACTAGCACCCACTTTGAGTCTATAGCTACACTTATGGTGAGAGTGCACGTGCTAAGCACGCAGCTTGCCACCTATAAATAGTCGACAGTTACCACAGTCTAGCAACTTAAGCTATCGATGGATACCACAGTCCAGCAACTCTTAGTTGGATTCTGGGACCTCACTGAAGTCGTTAATACATCGGGGCAAAGGCACCCTACCCTGAGTCAACCGCCTCCATCCGCATAACCCGCCCCCACTAGAGAGTTACCCCGGTAGTAGTGCCCACTCGGTGCCAACCCTTTGAGGATGAGTCTGGTCATTGTAGGCCTTACACGGCACATGCTGGTCCGGCTTATGAGGACGAGCCCTTTGATCAGGATGATGTTTGGACTGGACAAAGGCCCCCGGCCCAACCCCGTTACGATCGTACCCGGGGTGGACGATGATTTTCGTCATTTCGTCTGGAACACCCCTGCACACTTCGCAGGTGACCTTGACCCCACACAATTCCTAGATTGGGTTACGTCTGTAGACTCCTACTTTCACTTGAGCAGTTTTCCTCCGCACATGCGAGTCTGCTTCGTTCGAACCTTGCATGATGGCCCTGCGCATTTGCACTGGCAAAACGTGGAGCGCCAAAATGAACAACACGCCCTTCCGCCCATTACCCGTTGGGAGGAGATGAAGTATCGCCTCCACAAGCGATACGTACCCCCCTCGTATAGGCAGCGCCTTCTTGACCAATATAGTAGCCTACACCAAGGGTTGGGTATCGTACAAGAACTACCTCACTTTTGACACGTTGCAACTTTGTTGCAACTTGGAAGAGGACCACAAGTTAGTCTTGTCCAAGTTTAAGAACGAGCTCTACGCAAATATCTGGCGCGCCTTATCTGCGTATGGGTCGGAATCGTTAGACCAAACCTTTCAACGAGCTCAAGACATCGAGCAAGACCTACGGGCTGTGGCCCGATGCTGCGAGTTCGTCCCTCCACGGCGTCTGCACGCTAGTAGACCCCCGCATGTCCACCCTCTAGTGGACCATCTATTGTGTCTGCAAGTGCACAGATGCTCGAAGTAATAAAATAGATATCGAACCACAGAGACCTTGTTGTCAAGTACTGAATAATCGATTTCTCGCTAGCTAGGCAATCGGAAAATAGTGAATCAAACTATCGAAAAGAACACGGAGAAAATATCAGAGAAGAAATTGAGACTAGGGGTTCATCTACTTTAATTTCTAATGACTAGATTAAGATAAGTATTTGTCAACTAATTCTATTATGATAAAGGTAAAATTTACTTTTTAAATAAATTATCTCGCTCTCGTGCAGACAATCATACAAAGAACCGATCCCCACTCTCGCGCAAGATCTATTCAATGCTGAAAATAAGTAAACCATCAGCTAAGAATTCAAGGATCACTCTTGTGCATTCGAATTCTAGGTTGATTACCTCAAGTGGAAACTCAAAGATCACTCTCGTGCATCCAAGTCTCAACACTAGTTTTACTCAAGGGTTTCCAATGACTCGATACTCAATCTCTTGCAATATCAAATCAAGTCTACACATTAACTCAATCCAAAGTATCAGAAATTCAACATGGCAATAAAATCATTAAAAATTAGAATTCGAAGAACTACCTAATCTCTTACGATAGTTCCAAACTCAACAATTCCTAGGGTTCCGAATTTCAAACAATCAACCGCTCGGTCTATTTTGCAAAACTCTAAAACATGCTGATATATAAGACACAAAGGAGAATCAAAGAACTATCAATCACAAGAGTAAAATTATCATAAAGAAATTAGTTTGACAAAGTTAAGATTTTCTAGTCATTAAGAAACAAAGAGATTACACCCCCATGTCCCAAAGAAAAATTAAGCTACCATGATGAAGGAATTACAATAAAACATGTTTCTATATGAATAGGAATCACAAAGAGGAGAAAAGAGTTACAAAACAGTGCTGTAATGAAATTACAGCACCGTATTTGCCTGGAATTAACACTGTCACCGCTTTTTCATTGATTTCTCCTCTAATAGGAATCCTTTTGCTTTAAAACATTAGATACACGTTCTCCTTCACCAGGTGAAGCTCTCTGTCAATTTTCGTGGCCGGAGGTGGTCTATAGGTGAAGAACCGATGAACCCTAGCAATTCTGCCTCTCCCTCAATTTCTCCGTGTATTCGTGATAAAATTCATTTCTTTCAGTCTGGTTATATTCTCCTCGTCAAGACAAGTTCGCCTCTTCTTTCGGATCTCAATTTGGAGGTCTGGATCAAAAGATATGGTCATTGTAAGAATCGGGCGGAAAAATCAGAATTCTGAGTTCCAAAATACGGCACCGTGAAGAGTCATACGGCAGTGCCGTATTTCATTCTGTGAGTTTTGTGTAAAAATTATGGTGCCGTGATAATGTTTCTCATAAATACGGTAGTTTCATATTTCTGCTAAATCCTTCTGGTTAGAATTTTCACAAAATACGGCACCGTGGAAAACCTCACAGTACTGCCGTAATTTTTCCAAAAGTCTCTGGTCAAAATCATCGAATAATACGGCACCATGTAATTTCTCACGGTAGTGCCGTAATTCTATCGAAACTTTCTGTTTGAGAATGCTGAAAAATACGGCACCGTGAAGATTCATACGGCAGTGCTGTATTTCTCCCAAAACTTCTTCTGAGAAATATGGTACCGTGAGAGATGTGCTCAAAAATACGGTAGTGCCATATTTTTGCAGTTTGGCTCCTTTTTTCTTTAAATTTGATGGGTAGACTCCTCTTGATGATTAGAATTCATTCATGCATCAATATTGCTCGAAAACCAGTGATAATAATGCCTTTTTACCTGAAATTGATCAACAACCAAATATTGTGTAGATTCCGAAGTATTTGGTATAAAAGGTGTAAAAACAAGGCAAAAGAGTAACATTATGGTTCAAAAGACTACTAAATAAGTACAAAAAATACTATGAAATCTAGAGTCATCGAACACATAAGGCTCAAACCTTGCTTGTCCTCAAGCAAAAATCAAGAAATTGATCAAGGAGAAAACTTTCTCATGACGAATAAATTTCTAAAACACAATCACCAATGAAAAATTTCGTTAACCAATCTATGGAATTTCAAATAGACATATCATCCTTTGCATTTGATTTTCAAGTTTCATTACTTAGTTAAATAAAACTTCACAACTTGTATAAAGGGAATATCAATCTCAAGACCTTATCTAGTTTTCAATTCATAACCATTAACTTTTGTTTACAGGATTAGGTGTTCCAAGATCTTTTTCCATTCATTATCACTCATAACCATTAACTTCATCATTTTTTTAATTTATTTTTTATTTATTTATTTTTATTTATTTACTTTTTTTTACACATTCTCTAATTTGATTACCACCCTTTTTGCCGGTGACGAAATTAGAGTGCATTGATCACATAACCAACGCAATAGAACTTATATCCTCTTATTGGAAATAGTTTACTAATGATAGCGGAGTTTATGTGAATAGATTTCTCTCAGGGTATGTACCCACATAGATACATGCATCTTTTATTCATTACTTCAACTCATATCCTTCGGTACCACTGTGGTTTCCCACAGTGCCAAGTAGGGGAGTTCTCACTCTGTTTAGATCAAGGAATCTCTTTTCCCAACAAATAGTAAATAGCATGAACATCAACTGAATTAATCTATCAATATCAATTCAAAAATTACACTCATATGCTGATTTTATTCAAAGAAGTAACTTCCCTCTAAAATCAAATTCCTCAGATAATATGTTCATCCAAAATTCCATCTATTGATCAACGAAAAATTTTCAAAAGGTAGATATGTATTAGAGAAATAAACTCATCATAATAGGTCTAATACTAATTTCAATTTTTCAACATGTAAATCATCAAGAAAATTTTGGCATGATAATGATAGTATTTTCTTAGATAAATAAACCACTCAAGTGCATTAACGACAACCAGTAAATACCAAACAAATCTTATGGTATACCGAACTCATAGCATCAATCCAGAACATCAAATATCACATATACAACCAAATCGAATAGAAAGCATAGCGAATCTTCTAAATATGTCGATACAACTATATTGAAATCATATAGCAAAGAAAAACAAGAATCTGTAGCAGTAGGAGGCAAGAAGTTTGCAAGGTCATCCTCCCCTACATTAGTTTAGAACCAACATGAATCAGTGAACTCGAATAAGGCATGAAATTATGTTGGTATACCTTGCGCATAAGCATCATTCAAGAACTTGTTGCAGCGGAAAATACAAGGTCATCAAGAATCGCATGTGATTGAGCATATGATCAACCTTATAAAACTTGCATGGAACAAGTTAGAGTGTTACCATTGGCATGTTGTGAGAGGCGGCTTGGAAGATGAAAGGGGTGAGCGCCTCTTCTCCAGAGAAGTCACACACAAGATGATGTCGACTTGCTTCCTTGTGTTCCTTGTGCTAGCAAAGACGGCAAGGAGTCTTGATCGTCTCTTCAAAGGATGATGCACACCCTTGGCTGGTTTTCTTTGCGTGAAGACGATCCACACAAAGAGAGAGCGACGAGAGGAAGAGGCCAAAAGGGGGTTTCGAAACCGTGGACTCACCACAAGGGAATATTCGGCCACCACATATGGTAAGAACCGAAAGATAACTCCCTCCATAACTCCCCTTTAAACGCTTTGATAACTCCTCTTAAATTGAACCATGCGTTCACAAGTGAACCGGTTCAATTTCAATTTCAATTTGGTTCAATCACCAAATTAAACCAGCCCTGGTTATAACCTTCTTATAAGATCTAACCACACATCTCATTGAACCCTTGATCTCTACGATCAAGCTTCAATTCTCCGATCAAAGCTTACCGATCAAATGTCCTAATCAATCAAACATGATTAGACGAGATCTCACTTTTAATCAGAGCTTAATTCCTTTAAACTGAACTAGAATAATTCTAGTCCACACGATCTGACATAAGTAAGCCATATCATCAAATTGTGCGACCCTAAGGGTTTCCTTCAATGTCGGTAACGATAACTTACGTTATCACGACCAGAGAGGGGTATCTAGCAACACATCACTGTCTCCCGATATGAAGGAAAGAGTCTTCCAAGACTACTCCCAAACCATAGCACCAGTGTGAATCTAATTCACTTGGCATACATGTTTCCTTTTGCCACTGGATGTTCTCATTGGACAAGCGTGTCAAACCTGTGATTCCAACATGATGAAAATGGTTAGATCAGCTGAACATAGTCGTCTGGGTATGGCCATACACATTCTCAACCATTTCATCCAGGGGGCCCCAGTAGAACATCACACCCCAATCAGGAGAGGCAATCCTATATCTATCACAAGTATCCTAACATGACTCATGCCCACTATCCAAGATAATCCTTAACCATTATATTTCAAATGATATTGAACTACCTCAAGATAATGTCAATCATCACTTAGAAACACAAGTGATCTCAAGTCAGAGGGAATATGCCACTTGCTTGCATATAAGAATTATTCACATTGTGACAAACAATCGAATATCCTAAGCAGGGTCAGTCCAGTACATCCAATGCACCTATGTGTCTTAATCTTATTCCATGCTCGAAGCATCCTATAAGATTAGAACACATATTAGTCTCAATCATACCAAGGCTGTCTCATGTTCACCGAGATATCTCGACTAAGGACAATACTGAATGTCAGCTAAGCTGACCATCATTGAGACATTAAACAGAAGTATACATATAGCAGCAGATAATGTAACAATCTGAATAACAACAATTGCCTATATAAAACATATACATTGTTTACACATGATACTGAAAAGAACCCAGAGCCTCAAACATTGGCCTTAAGGGCATACCCCAACAATCTCCCACTTGCACTTAAACTAATGGTTGAGGTATCTCAAACCCATATTGTTACAATGCTTCTCATGCTTCTGCTACGCCAGAGGCTTTGTAAGTGGGTCAGCTAGATTGTCATCTGTATGAATCTTGCAGATCTTGATATCACCTCGATCAATGATTTCACGGATCAAGTGAAACCTTCTTTGTATGTGCTTGGACTTCTGGTGTGACCGTGGTTCCTTCGCTTGTGCAATTGCTCCAGTGTTGTCACAAAAGACAACCAATGGATCTGCACTCGAAGGAACAACACCAAGTTCCTGAATGAATTTACGAATCCATACTGCCTCCTTTGATGCTTCTGAGGCTGCAACATACTCGGCTTCTGTTGTGGAATCAGCAACAATTGATTGTTTGAAACTCTTCCACACCACTGCTCCTCCATTCAAGCTAAAGACATAGCCTGATTGCGATCGGAAATCGTCTTGGTCAGATTGGAATGAAGCATCAGTATATCCTTCAATACTGAGTTCTTCCTGACCCCCATAAATCAAGAACATATCTTTGGTTCTCCGAAGATATTTTAAAATGTTCTTGACTGCAATCCAGTATGCCTTCCCTGGATTACCTTGGAACCGACTGGTTACGCTTAACCCGTAAGCGACGTCTGGGCGATTACATAACATCGCATACATGATAGACCCAATAGCCGAAGCATAAGGCGTATTGTCCATCTCATCTTTCTCAGACTGTGTTTGAGGACACTGGCTCTTTGAAAGATTCAGACCATGTCTGACTGGAAGATATCCTCTTTTAGAATTTTCTAAATGGAATCTCTCCAGGACCTTATCGATGTAAGTACTCTGGCACAGCCCGAGAAGCCTATTAGATCTATCTCTAAAGATCTTCACACCTAGTATATAGGTCGCTTCTCCTAAATCTTTCATCTGGAAATATTTTCTTAACCATGCTTTGACTGCATGCAGTTCAGGAATATCGTTTCCAAAGATTAAAATGTCATCGACGTAGAGGACTAGGAAAGTAATTACGCTCCCACTAAACCTTTTATATACACACGGGTCATCTTCATTTTTGACGAAACCAAAATCAGAAACTGATTCATCAAAACGAATATTCCAGCTTCGCGATGCTTGTTTTAGTCCATAAATGGACTTCCTTAATTTGCATATTTTATGACGTTCTGATGGGTTAATGAAACCTTCAGGTTGTGTCATGTACACATCCTCTTCTAATTTTCCATTAAGGAAAGCGGTTTTCACATCCATTTGCCAGATCTCATAATCATAATATGCTGCTATCGCGAGAATAATTTGAATGGACTTGAACATGGCTACAGGAGAGAAAGTTTCATCATAATCTATCCCGTAGATTTGTTTGAAACCTTTCGCAACTAGCCTGCCCTTGTAGGTAAGCATGTTACCATCCATGTCTGTCTTCCTTTTGAAGATCCACTTACAGCCTATAGGGATTACTCCCGAAGGCGGATCAACCAAATCCCAGACTTGGTTATCTGACATGGAGTCCATCTCGGCTTGCATAGCTTCAAGCCATCTTGCTGACTCCGGTCCACTGACCGCATCCGCATAAGTGAGGGGTTCATCATTTATGATGTAGACTCCGTCATAGCGCTCAGGCTGACGACGAATCCTTCCCGATCTACGCGGTTCCCGTGTTATCTGAGCCTCAGGTTGAACATTAACCTGATCTATTGGCTCAGGCTCATCCAACTGTGCTTGACTACTTTGTCCCTCTTCTGGAATTTCATCCAGCTTTATTTCTCTCCCACTGGCATCTTGCAGAAGAAATTCCTTCTCAAGAAAAATTGTCGTTCGAGCAACAAATACTTTATTCTCTTTGGGATCGTAGAAATAATAACCCTTAGTTTCTTTAGGGTATCCGACAAATATGCATTTATCAGATCTGCTCTCCAGTTTCCTATAGGTGAGCTTTTTGACATAAGCCTCGCAACCCCAGATTTTGATAAATGTCAAGCTCGGCTGTTTCCCATACCACACCTCATATGGCGTCTTTGAAACGGCCTTGGACGGCACTCGATTTAGCACTTTTGCAGCTGTTTCCAGTGCAAATCCCCAAAAGGAGTAAGGCAGAGTAGCCTGACTCATCATGGAACGAATCATATCCAATAAGGTTCGATTCCTCCTCTCGGACACACCATTCGATTGCGGTGTTCCTGGAGGAGTGAGCTGTGAGATAATCCCACACTCTTTCAGATAGTCAGTAAACTCTCGACTCAAGTATTCTCCACCTCGATCTGATCGAAGTGCCTTGATATTTCGGCCTAACTGATTTTGTACTTCATTTTTGAATTCTTTGAACTTGTCAAAAGATTCACTTTTATGTCTCATTAAATAGACATAACCATATCTACTGAAATCATCAGTAAAAGTAATGAAGTATGAATAGCCACCTCTGGCATGTTTACTAAATGGCCCACACACGTCAGTGTGAATAAGGTCAAGTAAACCTGAAGCTCTTTCACCTTTATTAGTAAAAGGAGTCTTCGTCATCTTACCCATTAAACAAGCTTTGCATGTGTCAATCTCCTTATAGGAGAATGATCCCAGCAGTCCATAGTCATGCAACTGCTTAATGCGCTTCTTGTTAATATGGCCTAGACGACTATGCCATAACAAGGTGCTGTCATCAGCATACTTGGCTTTCTTATTATCAATTTGTTGTACAGAACATTCCATGTCCAACATGTATAACCCATTGTTAATCGACCCAGTTGCATAAACAATATTATCATATGAAATACAGCACTGTAAAGTTTTGCATTCAAATGTAAAACCTTTCCTGACAAGAGCAGGAATAGAGATAATATTCTTTCTTATGCTTGGTACAAAGTAACAATTGTCAAGTTCCAATACAAAACCAGATGGTAAAGAGATGTGATATACTCCTACAGCAACAGCAGCAACTCGTGCCCCGTTTCCAACTCGTAGGTCCACCTCATGCTGTCCCACCTGTCTTCTTCTCTTGAGTTCCTGCACATTTGAACAAATGTGAACTCCACATGCAGTGTCCAACACCCATGAAATAGAAGAAGCAATCATGACTTCAGTCACAAAAATACCTGAGCCAGAAGTGAAAGGCTTGCTTCCCTTCTTCTCTCCTTGGAGCGCTCTACAGTCCTTCTTCCAGTGACCCAGTTGGCCACAATGGAAACATGTATTGTCCTTTGACCGCTTTATCTTTTGTTTCAAAGCCTTATTGTAGCTCTTGATAGGGGTTTTGCCCTTCTTCCCCTTCTTCTTATTCCTTGGCGGAACCATCAAGACAGAGGATGAAGGCTTTCCCTTCTCAAGAGTCTGCTCTGTTGTGCAGAGCATATTCAGTAATTCTGTCGGAGTACAGTCGATTTTGTTCATATTAAAATTAATGATGAACGCATCGAAAGAAGCCGGAAGAGACTGCAAGATAATGTCTACAACAAGTTCTTGATTGATGGTATGACCCAGTTTCTCTAGGGCTTCTTTGTACCCAATCATCTTGAGTACGTGAGCTCCCACTGGACTTCCTTCAGTCAGTTTGCTATGAAAGAAAAGTTTTGTCAAGTTATAGCGTTATGTCCTTGCCTGTGCAGCATATAGCATTTTCAGCGTTAGTGAGCTCACAATATCTATCCTGGAGTTGCCTCGAGCAACCTCGATCCCATAGGGCTCAATCCCAAGATGTAGTACTATAGGAGTAAGGAAACCTCCTATCACTATAGCCCCTTTCTTAGCCCTTGACACTTTACTAAGATGTCTCATGAAAAAGAAAGTTATATCTATAGTGTAACCAAGAAGCATACTCCAGAGTAAAAATAATTCAGCGTTAGTGACAATACCATCACTATCTCCTCGCCCGAATATTGTGTGTGCAAGGACGTGGTGGGCGTATTTAATGCAGGGATTTGAGATCTTCGAAGCTCTTGCTGTTGAGGCTGAAAACCTGCTGTTTGAGGAAATCTGGTCCCAAAAGATATGCTCAATAAATCCAATGGGTGGTTCTGTTCGCCCTTTTCGTGAGAAGTGGAATATGTGTCGAATTTCTTTCAATGTGAGCATTCTTTCTTCGTTCATCATCCTAAATCTGATTCTCCCTCGGCGGTGTGATCCATGTATTCATCCCAATGACCTCTAAGCTGCTTAGAACTTCTAGAACAATAGGTAGGTAAGTTTCAGATGTAATCTCAAAAAATTCTCTCAACCCTACCCTGTCATACATCCAAAACACATCGTCCTTTAGTACAAGGAGTTCTAAAGCTCTACTATCAGTGTATTTTATTTTCACGATGCGTCGAGTAAGCAGCATGTTATATCTCTGCTCATGTTCCTCATCCCTAAACATGATACCAAAGGGATTCGGTGGTGGCATCTGAGGTTTAGCGAGGGCCTTTCCTTTCTTCTTTGATTCCATCTTTTTGGTAGGTTCCATATTATAGTGCAAAAAGAAATAAGGAACAACAGGGGAAATTTTGAGGAACTTGCATTACCAAAATCGTGCTGCTGGAAAACAAGCTGGATTTAAAGCTTAGAATCTGGATTTCTTAGTTGAGATCGAGCTTTAGATCCTTTTGGAATGTGATCTCCTTTCTCCCATGAAGGTTTCTGAACCTGGAAGCAAGCAAATCTACAGTTGGATGAGAGGAATCGGAAGAAGCGAAATCTTGGCAGAAAACAGTGCAGCGACCCAGAAATAATCATGATCGAGCTCAAAATCGTCACGATTTTTGCTTGGAATCGGATGAAAGTTGTGAAAGTACCCCTTAAGATAAGGGGGGATCCCCTTCTAGGGGGAGCGAAAACCCTGATCAGGTGGCGCATAAATTTTTGGCAGCGGTATTAAGGGTTTCAAAGGATCTATCACATGTTCATATGATCAACTTTAAGTAAACTTGAATTCATACCATGGCCATTTGCGTTGGATGGCGATTTGGAAGAATAGAGAGTGAAATGGATCTCCTCCTTAGGTGGCGCACACAAGATGATCAATGCGCCTACTCCCTTGATGCTCCTTGTGCTAGCAAGGCTTCAAGGATGTCTTGCCGAATGGAAAGGAAAGGAGAGATCTTTGCTTGTTCAAATGTTCTCTCTTGTCGTCCACTCTTTCATCCACGAGAGAGCAAGAGACGAATGCTCAAGTTGGCGACGAGAGAAGGAGAAAACGAGAGATGAGGGCGCCTTAGGCGTGAGCGTGAGTCATGGTCACGTATGTGATCATGCTTTCTAAAAATAGAAAGCCACTCACTCACTTGCGATCATGGGTTTACCCCATGCGCAAATCCCTCTAAGTTTGAACCATGCGCTCAACCAAATGAGCTGGTTCAAATCCATTTGGTTCAATAACCAAATAAACCAAGCAATCAGTCCAGACCACAATAAACCCTAAGGCTCTTGATCTGACCGTCGATCTCTTGATGCTGTTGATCTGACCGATCTAGCATCCAATCTCTCGATCAAAGCTTACCGATCTCAAGCCCTAATCAATCAAACATGATTAGACCAGATCTCACTTACAATCAGAGATTAAATCCCTTTAAACTGAACCCGAACAATTCAGTCCACACGATCTGACTTAAGTAAGCCATATCATCAAATTGTGCGACCCTGAGGGTTTCCTCTAAATGTCGGTAACGATAATTCTCATTATCACGATCAGTGAGGGGTATCTAGCAACACATCACTGTCTCCCGATATAAAGGAAAAAGTCTTCCAAGACTACACCCAAACCATAGCACAAGTGTGAATCAAGTCACAAGGCATGCATATTTCCTTTGCCACTGGATGTTCTTATTGGACAAGCCTGTCAAGCTTGTAACTCCAATATGATGAGCATGATTAGATCAGATGAACACAGTCACCTGGGTATGGCCATACACTTTCTCAATCATCTCATCCAGGGGGCCCCTTTAGAACATCACACTCCTTAAACAAGGAGACGGCAATCCTATGTCTATCACTAGTGCCCTAACCTGATTCAAGCTCACCATCCAAGATAGTCTATAATCATTATGTTTCAAATGATATTGAACTACCTCAAAACAATGACAATCATCATTTAGAAAACACAAGCGATCTCAAGTCAGAGGAAATGTGCCACTTGTCATATTCAAGGAATATTCACATTGTGACAAACAATTGAACATCCTAGTAGGGTCTGTCCAGTACATCCAATGTACCCATGAGTCTACATCTTATTCCATGCTCAAAGCATCCTATAAGATTAGAACACATATTAGTCTTGACCATATCAAGGCTGTCTCATGTTCACCAAGATATATCGACTAAGGACTTAACTGCATGTCAGCCTAGCTGAACAGCTTTGAGACATTATTCAGAAGAACATATATTGCAGCAGACAATGTAGCTAACTGAATAACAACCATGCCTTTATAAACATAACAGTTTATTACATGATACTGATACATTCCCATAGGCCTCAAACATTAGCCTTAAGGGCATACCCCAACAATCTCCCACTTGCACTTAATCTAATGGTTGAGAAATCTCAAACCCATATTATTACAGTGCTTCTCATGCTTCTGCTGCGCCAGAGGCTTGGTAAGCGGGTCTGCCAGATTGTCATCTGTATGTACCTTGCAGATTTTGATCTCGCCACGATCTATGATCTCCCTGATCAAATGAAACCGTCTCTGTATGTGCTTGGACTTCTGGTGCGACCGTGGTTCCTTTGCTTGTGCAATTGCTCCAGTGTTATCACAGAAGATAACCAAAGGATCTGCACTCGAAGGAATGACACCAAGTTCTCTCACGAACTTACGAATCCACACTGCCTCCTTGGATGCTTCCGAGGCTGCAACATACTCGGCTTCTGTTGTGGAATCAGCAACAGTTGACTGTTTGAAACTCTTCCACACCACTGCACCTCCATTCAAGCTAAAAACATAGCCTGATTGCGATCGGAAATCATCCTGGTCAGACTGGAACGAAGCGTCAGTATATCCTTCAATACTGAGTTCTTCCTGACCACCATATATCAAGAACATATCTTTGGTCCTCCGCAGATATTTTAAAATGTTCTTGACTGCAATCCAGTGCGCCATACCTGGATTACCTTGGAAACGACTGGTTACGCTTAACCCGTAAGCAACGTCTGGGCGAGTACACAACATCGCATACATAATGGATCCAATAGCCGAAGCATAAGGCGTATTGTCCATTTCATCTTTCTCAGTCTGTGTTTGTGGACACTGACTCTTTGAAAGATTCAGACCATGTCTGACTGGAAGATATCCTCGTTTAGAATTCTCTAAATGAAATCTCTCCAGGACCTTATCGATGTAAGTACTCTGGCACAGCCCGAGAAGCCTCTTAGATCTATCCCTGTAGATCTTCACACCTAACACATAGGCTGCTTCTCCTAAATCTTTCATCTGGAAACATTTCCTCAGCCATGCTTTAACAGCATGCATTTCAGGAATATCATTTCCAATGATCAAGATGTCATCGACGTAGAGGACTAGAAAAGTAATTACGCTCCCACTAAACCTCTTATATACACACGGGTCATCCTCGTTCTTGATGAAACCAAATTCGGTGACTGATTCATCAAAACGAATATTCCAGCTTCTTGATGCTTGCTTAAGTCCATAAATAGACTTCTTTAACTTGCATATCTTATGACGATCTGCTGGATTAGTGAAACCTTCTGGTTGTGTCATGTACACATCCTCATCCAGATTTCCATTAAGGAAAGCTGTTTTCACATCCATCTGCCAGATCTCATAATCATAGTATGCAGCTATCGCGAAAAGAATCCGAATAGACTTAAACATGGCTACAGGTGAGAAAGTTTCATCATAATCTATCTCGTAGATTTGTTTGAAACCTTTCGCAACTAGCCTGCCTTTATAGGTAACCACGTTACCATCCATGTCAATCTTCTTCTTGAAGATCCATTTACAGCCTATAGGGATAACTCCCGGAGGCGGATCAACCAAATCCCAAACTTGGTTATCTGACATGGAGTCCATCTCGGCGCGCATAGCTTCAAGCCATCTCGCTGACTCCGGTCCACTGACCGCATCCGCATAAGTGAGGGGTTCATCATTATCAATGATGTAGACTCCGTCATAGCGCTCAGGCTATCGACGAATCCTACCCGATCTTCGCGGTTCCCGTGATATCTGAGCCTCAGGTTGTTCAATAACCCGTTCTACCGGCTCAGGCTCATCCAACTCTGCTTGGTCACTTTGTCCTTCTTCTGGATTCTCATCCAGCTTTATTTCTCTCCCACTGGCCTCTTGCAGAAGAAACTCCTTCTCAAGAAATATGGCCGTCCGAGCAACAAAAACCTTGTTCTCTTTGGGATCGTAGAAATAATAACCCTTAGTTTCCTTAGGGTAACCGACAAAGATACATTTGTCAGATCTGCTCTCTAGTTTCCCAGAGGCGAGCTTTTGACATAAGCCTCGCAACCCCAGATCCTGATAAATGTCAAGCTTGGCTGTTTCCCATACCATAATTCATATGGGGTCTTTGAAACGGCCTTGGATGGCACTCGGTTTAGTACTTTTGCAGCTGTTTCCAGTGCAAAACCCCAAAAGGAGTTGGGTAAAGAAGCCTGACTCATCATAGAACGAACCATATCGAGTAACGTTCTATTTCTCCTTTCGGACACACCATTCCATTGCGGTGTTCCTGGCGGAGTGAGCTGTGAGATAATCCCACACTCCTTTAGATAGTCAGTAAACGTATGACTCAAGTATTCACCACCTCGATCTGAGCGAAGTGCCTTGATATTTCGGCCTAGCTGATTTTGTACTTCATTCTTGAACTCTTTGAACTTGTCAAAAGATTCACTTTTATGTCTCATCAAATAGACATACCCATATCTACTGAAATCATCAGTAAAGGTAATGAAGTACTGATAGCCACCTCTGGCATGTTTACTAAATGGCCCACACACATCACTGTGTATAAGGTCAAGTAAACCTGAAGCCCTTTGACCTTTGTGAGAAAAAGGTGACTTCGTCATTTTACCCAACAAACAAGCTTTGCATGTATCAATCTCCTCATAGGAGAATGATCCCAGCAGTCCATGATCATGCAACCGCTTAATGCGCTTCTCGTTTATATGGCTTAAACGACTATGCCATAGCAAGGTGCTGTCATCAGCATACTTGGCTTTCTTATTATCAATTTGCTGTATTGAACATTCCATGTCCAACATGAATAACCCATTGCTAATTGAACCAGTTGCATAAACAATATTATCTAAAGATAAAACACACTTTGAAATATTGCATTCAAAGGAAAATCCCTTCCTGACAAGAGCAGGAATGGAGATAATATTTTTAGTAATACTAGGAACAAAGTAACAATTGTTTAGTTCCAATACAATTCCAGATGGTAAAGAAATGAAGTAGTCTCCTACAGCAACAGCAGCAACCCGTGCTCCGTTTCCAACGCGTAGGTCCACCTCATGCTGTCCCACCTGTCTTCTTCTCTTGAGTTCCTGTACATTTGAACAAATGTGAACTCCACATGCAGTGTCCAACACCCATGATATAGAAGAAGAAAACATGAACTCAGTCACGAATATACCTGAGCCAGAAGCGATGCTTCCCCTCTTATCTCCTTGGAGCGCTTTACAGTCCTTTTTCCAGTGACCCAGCTGGCCACAGTGGAAACACCTGTATTCCTTGGACCGCTTCACCTTCTGGTTCAGAGCCTTGCTGTAGCTCTTGACAGTGGCCTTGCCCTTCTTCCCATTCTTCTTGTTCCTGGAAGGAACCATTAAGACAGAGGTCGAAGGCTTACCCTTCAGAGTCTCCTCAGTGGTCAAGAGCATATTCAGCAGCTCAGCCGGAGTACAATCGATTTTGTTCATATTAAAATTAATAATGAACGCGTCGAATGAAGGCGGGAGAGACTGCAGAATAATGTCCACAGCAAGCTCCTGGTTGATGGTATGCCCCAGTTTCTCTAGAGCCTCCTTGTGCCCAATCATCTTGAGCACGTGAGCTCCCACTGGGCTCCCTTCAGCCAGTTTGCTCTGAAAGAAGAGCTTCGTCAAATTGTAGCGCTCTGTCCTCGCCTGTGCAGCATACAGCATCTTGAGGTTCGCTATAATCTCTATAGCCGACATGTCCTCATGCTGACGCTGCAGCGGTGGCGTCATAGACGCTAGCATCAGGCAAGCGACATCAATGCTATCATTGACGTGCTTTTCATAGGCTTCCCGAACCGCCCTTGCGGCGTTCGGAGCGGGCTGCGGCGGTATCGCCGTCTCGAGGACATACAGTTTCCTCTCTGCCTTAAGAACGATCTTAAGGTGTCCAAACCAGTCAGAGAAGTTCGGCCCAGCAAACTTCTCCCTTTCCAGTAGGGATCGCACATTGAAGTTCATGGTGTTCGTTGCTGCAGGTATCTACAACAAT
Source organism: Costus lasius (assembly GCA_027563935.2). Taxonomy (NCBI): domain Eukaryota; kingdom Viridiplantae; phylum Streptophyta; class Magnoliopsida; order Zingiberales; family Costaceae; genus Costus; species Costus lasius. Next base: position 34,795,662 of record CM050450.1, on the reverse strand, counting down.
GCAAGAACAGCAAGGTCAGTATCAATGTATAAGAATCAATCAGGACTTAAGAAAGATTCTTTTTCTCACTATTTTATCTGGCTGAAAAATCCAGCAAAACAGCCCGAAAGAGTAGAACTCTTTTAGTGAGATGGGATCCAGATTTCATACTTGGTCTCCGCGTCCCGCTCAGGCGAGATAAGATGCACAGAGAGTACAAGCACTAATCTCTGGTAGGCTGTCCCAGCCAATCGCCAACCCGTGCGATTCCCCTTCATCTGGGCAATCCAGCAGACTGTGCCAACTGAGTTGGTACAACACAGTCTCTGATCCCACAGATGGCTGCCTCCATGTGCTACCATATGCGCCACATATGTAGCCTACACGGTCAAGCTGACCCGACCTACTCCCTGGACCACCATGTGCTATGCTGAGCAACGAGAAGGGATAAATCCCTACTCTGTAACACACAGGTGTAATCCCGCACCGTCTGAAGATAGATGGACGTGCCCACTGAGTGGGTACAACACGGCTCCAACGATAATCAGAACAGTGAGGTTTCGCGTCAGAAGGCTTACGAGCTTGATATTTGATCGTTGGATTTTAACGGTCTTTTATCTTCTTCACTATCATGCAATTCCTATGGTGATAGCAGAAGATAAACTAATCATGCAATTCTAATATTTAAATAATAAAAGAAAGCATGAATCTTATGTGGTAAAAGCCCATAGCCCTAGTGAGACCTTAACCTAAATTAAGTCTTCACTTGCTCTTCATGGGTCTTTAGCTGCTCATCTGGCCCAAACCAGGGCCCAAGCGCCATCTGCAGCATAGGTGCGCCCACCAGGAATATGCGCCTGGTCCTAGGGTCGAACCCTAGACCTCCCACCTGGTCCAGCCACTGCTGCATGCGCCTCTGCCAAGTGTGCTCTGTGCTCTTGTCTAATTAAATTACAAATTTAACTATCTAGACAAGATTGACACGCAGGTCAATTTCACATTATAAATTAATTAAACTGTGATTCGCAGATCACAAAAATAAAAATTAATTTACAATTAACTCCCAGGCACGCAGGCCCCAGCACAGCACACATTAATAACGGGCAGCCCACATAAGAAAAATAAACAAGCATATGCAACATTCAAACATGTGATCCAACCAAGAAAATTAAATTTCAAAAACCCCATAGGTATCAATTTTAATTTCCTTATTCGCCCTTACTACCTTACAACGGTCCATTACTAGGGATCCACTCATCCAACCTAGTCAGATCCACTGCCCTTGCATGCACCAAGTCCTAACTGACTTGAGTCGACCATAAGGTCAACCATGCATGCGCCAGGGCTGAACAACCACAATGAGGTCTGGCAAGCGGGTGTGACCCCGGGCCTAACTCATGTGTGTTCATAGGTTGTCTCAATCAGACATCGCTACACACCTGTCTGCAGTCGACCTATAGCCACCCCAGGCTTGCGCCAAGGTGCTATCTGGTCGACCCATTCAGGCTGTCAGATAATCTGATCAGACTGTTTGGATCTAACCTAGGGGGAGACTTCAACCCTAATAACCCGTCTAAGGGTTTATAGCAGGGCCTTAGATCTATAGTGAGCGCGCATGTAGTGAAGATTTGTAATAAATCCAAGATGCGCCAACAAGCAAAATAACAAAAACAAGTTTTGGCATGAAACAAGATAACATGTAAATTCGCATGTTGTTAACTCTAGATCTAACGATTTAAAACATAGATCACGAAAACATGAAGCAATCATATAAGCATGCTATAACGCTGCCTCTGATACCAATTGAAAGTACCCCTTAAGATAAGAGGGGATCCCCTTCTAGGGGGAGCGAAAACCCTGATCAGGTGGCGCATAAATTTTTGGCAGCGGTATTAAGGGTTTCAAAGGATCTATCACATGTTCATATGATCAACTTTAAGTAAACTTGAATTCATACCATGGCCATTTGTGTTGGATGGCGATTTGGAAGAATAGAGAGCGAAATGGATCTCCTCCTTAGGTGGCGCACACAAGATGATCAATGCGCCTACTCCCTTGATGCTCCTTGTGCTAGCAAGGCTTCAAGGATGTCTTGCCGAATGGAAAGGAAAGGAGAGATCTTTGCTTGTTCAAATGTTCTCTCTTGTCGTCCACTCTTTCATCCACGAGAGAGCAAGAGACGAATGCTCAAGTTGGCGATGAGAGAAGGAGAAAACGAGAGATGAGGGCGCCTTAGGCGTGAGCGTGAGTCATGGTCACGTATGTGATCATGCTTTCTAAAAATAGAAAGCCACTCACTCACTTGCGATCATGGGTTTACCCCATGCGCAAATCCCTCTAAGTTTGAACCATGCGCTCAACCAAATGAGCTGGTTCAAATCCATTTGGTTCAATAACCAAATAAACCAAGCAATCAGTCCAGACCACAATAAACCCTAAGGCTCTTGATCTGACCGTCGATCTCTTGATGCTGTTGATCTGACCGATCTAGCATCCAATCTCTCGATCAAAGCTTACCGATCTCAAGCCCTAATCAATCAAACATGATTAGACCAGATCTCACTTACAATCAGAGATTAAATCCCTTTAAACTGAACCCGAACAATTCAGTCCACACGATCTGACTTAAGTAAGCCATATCATCAAATTGTGCGACCCTGAGGGTTTCCTCTAAATGTCGGTAACGATAATTCTCATTATCACGATCAGTGAGGGGTATCTAGCAACACATCACTGTCTCCCGATATAAAGGAAAAAGTCTTCCAAGACTACACCCAAACCATAGCACAAGTGTGAATCAAGTCACAAGGCATGCATATTTCCTTTGCCACTGGATGTTCTTATTGGACAAGCCTGTCAAGCTTGTAACTCCAATATGATGAGCATGATTAGATCAGATGAACACAGTCACCTGGGTATGGCCATACACTTTCTCAATCATCTCATCCAGGGGGCCCCTTTAGAACATCACACTCCTTAAACAAGGAGACGGCAATCCTATGTCTATCACTAGTGCCCTAACCTGATTCAAGCTCACCATCCAAGATAGTCTATAATCATTATGTTTCAAATGATATTGAACTACCTCAAAACAATGACAATCATCATTTAGAAAACACAAGCGATCTCAAGTCAGAGGAAATGTGCCACTTGTCATATTCAAGGAATATTCACATTGTGACAAACAATTGAACATCCTAGTAGGGTCTGTCCAGTACATCCAATGTACCCATGAGTCTACATCTTATTCCATGCTCAAAGCATCCTATAAGATTAGAACACATATTAGTCTTGACCATATCAAGGCTGTCTCATGTTCACCAAGATATATCGACTAAGGACTTAACTGCATGTCAGCCTAGCTGAACAGCTTTGAGACATTATTCAGAAGAACATATATTGCAGCAGACAATGTAGCTAACTGAATAACAACCATGCCTTTATAAACATAACAGTTTATTACATGATACTGATACATTCCCATAGGCCTCAAACATTAGCCTTAAGGGCATACCCCAACAAGTTGAGGGGAAACATCACACGAAGGTTTGGGAATTGAATGCTTGAGGAAAAACAGAAAGTCAGTGCGAAATCGGGAGAAGAAACCCTAAGAACAGTGCGCCGAACCCTAAATACAACACGTGAATACGTGGGGTCGGGTGGAATTACGGCACCGTATAATGAATACGGCAGGGCCGTATTTTGGCTACAGGTTCTGTACGGGTAAACACAGGAAATACGACACTGTATGAAAATACGGTACCGCCGTAATTTCAAAAAAAAAATTCTGTCCAAAATTCCTCTAGATTACGGTACCATGCAAGAATCCATGGCAGTTCCATAAAACCAAAAAAACTTTCTATTCTAAACCGGCCAGAAATATGGTACCGTGAGAGTTTATCGAGCAAATACGGTACTACCGTATTTTTTAATCAAAATTCAAAAAAAATCTAAAAAAAATACAAAGAATCAGAAAAGGAAGGGTTAACTCTAAACAAAGTAAACCGAAGCGAAAACAAACCAAAATCAAAGAAAAAGAAAAAGTTTTGCTTGGGTTGCCTCCCAAGAAGCGCTAATTTATGGTCATTAGCTTGACCGTTTAACGCTCAGATTTGATCGTGCTTGTGTCTTTGGTGGCCATCCTGATTTCTCTATTTCTCGTTCAGGGCTCTTAAGAACGTAAGGCTCAAACTTGAAACAGTATCCAAATTTATTTATGAGCCTTTTTACTTCTTTAGGTAATTTTGATATTCCTCTCCTCTTTCGTCTCTTTCTTTTCTTCTTCACTGCCCTTTCTTGAAATTCTTTATTAGCACACTCAGAAAGTGTGTCAGTTTCAAAGTCAGAAGGTTCATCAAACAAATTATGCATGTCACAAATAACCGCATCATCAAATATGTCTAGGCTACAACATGTTCCTGAGTGTGATGTTCTTTTTAAAGAATCAGTCAAATCAAATTCGATTATATCACCACAAACTTGAAAAGTCAATTTTCCCTTTTTTACATCAATGAGTGCTCCAGATGTAGCCAAGAAAGGTCTACCAAGTATAATAGAGTTTTTCAAATTTTCTTCCATCTCTAAAACTATAAAATCAGCAGGTATGAAAAACTTACCAATCTGTACAGGAACATTTTCTAATATACCAACCAGATGCTTTATTGATGAGTCAGCAAGTTGCAAAGTCATTGAGGTTGGTTTTAGTTCTCCAATATCCAATTTCCTGTAAAGAGAATAAGGTATTAAACTAACACTTGCACCGAGGTCACATAAGGCTCGGTTAAAAGCCATATCTCCAATAGAAACAGGAACAGAAAAACTACCTGGATCCTTTAGCTTAGGTGGCAACTTATTCTGTATGATAGCACTATACTCCTCAGTAAGTGCCACAGTACCAAGATCATCAATCTTTCTCTTGTTAGATAGAATCTCTTGTAAAAACTATGCATAAGTTGGCATTTGAGTCAAAACTTCAGTAAATGGAACATTGATATAAAGTTTTCTAAGTACATCTAAAAATTTTCCAAACTGTTTATCTAACTTTGTTTGAACAATCCTTTGGGGAAAAGGAATAGGTGGCATATAGGGTAGTGGTGAACTAGTTTTAGAATCATCAACCTTACATGGCAAATCACCTCTAGGTTCATCACCCTTGTGAGGTGACAAACTAGTTTGGGACTGCTTATGTGCAGGTTGTGATTCCAAAATTGGTTCACTCCTAAGATCAAGTCTGGGCTCTACCTCATCATCATCTAAAATTTCCCTAGGATCTTTCAATTGTTTACCACTCTTATTCATGATGGCATTACAATGTTCCCTGGGATTTGGTTCAGGTTTTGCAGGTAACTTCCTAGGGGGTCTATAAGGTGTATTAGCCTGTTGTGCTATCTGAGTTTCTAACATCTTGTTATGAGCAACAACACCATCTAACCTAGAGTTTATCTGCTTAAGGGTTTCTATAATCTCAACATTTTTGCTCATCTGATTACCCATGAATCTCTCAAACATCTCTTCTAAACTAGATTTTTGGGGTTGACTCTGGTTTGACTGTCTTTGGTTATACCCCCTATTATCATTTTGCCCACTAGTTTGATTGTTACTTTTCCAAGATAGGTTAGGATGGTTGCGCCAACCAGGATTGTAAGTATTGGAGTAAGGGTCATTAGATCTACCTTGATTATAATCCCCTACTTCATTCACTTGTTTCTCACCCTTATCAATAATTATTTTACACTCTCTAGCATGGTGCCCATTGTTCCCACAAACCTCACAAACAACAGAAGATACAGCAGCGGTTTGCATTTGGAAAGAATCAAAACAGTTACATAACGATTCTACCTTTTCTGCAAGAGAGCGCCAACCATCACCATCGTTCTTACCCTGAGGAGGCCGATAAAGCACTCCTCTCTCGGAAGCCCACTGGTTGTGGTTTAACGCCATCTCCTCAATCAAGGCATGGGCATCTTCAACAGTCTTGTTCATCAATGCTCCCCCTGCAGCAGCATCAACCGTTAAGCGTGTATTGTAAAGCAAACCATTATAGAAAGTCTGAATTAAAACCCAGTCTTCCACTCCATGGTGGGGGCACTTCTGTTGGAGCTCATTAAAGCGCTCCCATGCTTCACTCTTTGATTCTCTGTCTCTCTGGGCAAAACCTGTGATTTGGTTCCTCAACTGGATCATTTTACTGGGAGGAAAGTACTTCTGCAAGAAGGCGTTTGACAAGCACTCCCAAGTAGTGAACGTTCCAGTTGGATGTGCATGAAGCCAGGCTTTTGGTCTATCCCTGAGAGAAAAAGGAAACAGTCTTAGTCTGAGGGCATCGTCAGATACACCATTAATTTTTATGATGTCACAGAATTCAAGGAAAAGGGATAAGTGTTGGTTTGGATCTTCCAAAGGAGATCCTCTAAACTGATTCTATTGAATCATCAATAAGAACGCTGGCTTGATCTCAAAGTTGTTCTCATCTATAGCAGGCCTAGTGATGCTGGAATGAATTCCCTGTGTATTTGGGGCTGCATAGTCGCGTAATGTCCTTCTTTCAGCCATGATGGATTCTTCCTCTCTTTCTTCTAAAACTTGTGTCTCCTCAAATCTCAATCTCTTTCGCAGTCTCAGAGTCTTGTTTATCTCAGGATCAAAAGGTACAAGTTGTCCTGACCTAAGATTCCTGCGCATGCAAAGTAGATAGATCAAGTGATTTCAAGAAAATAGAAAATAAATAGAAAAAAAACAAAATAGTAAATAAAACATAGTCTAGTAATAATCACGATATCTTCAATATCGACAAAACCAAGGTCCCCGGCAACAGCGGCAAAAACTTGTTGTAGTTCGCAAGTGCACGGATACTCGAAGTAATATTTAAGATATCGAACCACAGAGACCTACGTGTTAAGTACCAAATAGTTATATTCTCACTAGCTAAGCGATCGAATGATAAAAGTAAGCAATATGAAGATTGTATGAAATATCAGAGAGGAAGCATTGGGACTAGGGTTTCGTCCACCTTAATATTTATGACTAGATATAATTAAAAGTTCATCAATCTATTTTTGTTATGGTAAAGATATAGCTTACTTAATAAATAAATTAAATCGCTCTCGCGCAGTCAATTTACAAAGAACGATCCTCACTCTCGTGCAAGATCTATTCAATGTTAAATATAAGTAAACTTTGATCAAGGAGATTAAGAATCACTCTCGTGCATTCCATCTCAGTATCAAGATTTCAAGCAAAACTAAGCACTCTCGCACCTTAATTTCATAGGTTTTACTTAAGGTTTTCGAACAATTCAATATCTATCTCTAGCATATTTTCATGTCTAAAACAGTAATAATTTCTATGTCAAAACATCAACAAGAAATAAGTATCTAAAATCTAAAAATAAGAACACAACCAATCTCTTGCGATGAGCTCCTACAATAAATTCTAGGGTTCCAAGTTTATGCGTATCATCTTCTCAGTCCATACACAAAAACTCGAAAACATGTTAATGAATGACACTAGAAATGATTAAAGACAATAATCTCTTAAGTAAAATTACCATACCAAAAATATCATGATGGAAAAAAGATTATCTAGTCATTGAAATATCAAGAGGATTACTCCCTTTGTCCCAAAAGAAAGTTTAAGCTTGCATAGTGAAAAGATTACAATACACCATAATTTCAAATGATCAAAATACAAAAGGGAAGAGGAAAAGTTACAAAGCACAATGTTGTAATCGAAATTACAGCACCGTAATAGGCTGGAAATGCGATGAACAGTGGTGCCACCCACTGTTTTGTTGATTTCTCCCCTGATTGGACTCCTTTCGATCTAAAATTTTTGGAGTATCTTGTCCTTCACCAGGCGAAGCTACAGTGTAAATTTCTCTGCCTGAGGTGGTCTCTATGACTCTCGGCGTGAGGCCGAACCCTAAGCACCTCTCTATTGATTGTTCCCTCGATTGGTGATAAAATTTGGGGCTTTCACTTCGTGTTTCTTCTCCTCTTGACGATTCTTTCGTAGCAACTTTTGGATTTCAATTTGGACTTCTGGATCAAAAGTTATGGTCCCCACAAAATTCGGGCAGAAAAATTGGGAAACAGGGCACACAATATGGTACCGTATTTTGAAAACGACAGTGCCGTATTTTTACCCAGAATTCAGAAACTTTCTGTATAAAATCTTCCAAAAGTACGGTACCATGAGATTTTGTCCCAAAAATACAGTAGTGTCGTATTTTGGCAAAATAGCTCCGATTTTCATGAAATTTGATGGGTAGCTTCGTTTCGACGTCTGGAATCCATTGGTGTGCTCAAATATTCCAAAATCCATCAAAATATAGCACTTTTAACCTAAAAATGATCAAAAACAAGAAATGGTGTAGATTCTATAATATTTGACAATTAAGGCTTAAATACAAGCAAAAGAGCATAATTATGACACAGAAGACACATGAAATGACACAAAATATACTATGTATTTTGGTGTCATCACCATCCCGAATCATGATCAGACCCGTGTCTCGCGCCTAAGGCCCATAGTTCCCCTTGATGTCCAACCCCGGAGGCCTCCGCCCCTCGCCCCACGTGGGAAGAAAAGGGCAAGGCCCCCGCTGTTGGGTCAACCGAGAGTGTACACTATAAAAATTGTCTCCAGCGGGTTACTACTCTAAGGATTGTCTGAAAAAATCTGCCTCTGCAGACAAGAGTCACACCCGTGTAGCCACCATTACCTGCGACCGCATGGAGCATGATGTTGAGATCGAGTGCTACATGAGTGGTGATGAGTCGGGTCTCCCCACACTTGCGGTTGTGCGATGCACCCTTGTCCAAACCCCACCCTCCGAGGATTGGAGCGCACAAATATTTTCACAACTTACATCAAGTGCAATGGGCACTCATGTAAGATTGTCATTGACGGGGGAAATAGCCTGAATGTGGTCTCCAGGACCGCGATCACCTGCTTTGGTCTTCCCCTTGAGCCTCACCTGAAACCTTACTCAATTGCATGGGTTGACACGTCAAGTCTTTCGGTCACTCATCGATGCCAAGTTCCCATTGCTTTTGGGGACTACCGTGAGAAAGTGTGGTGCGATGTGGAGGCCATGGATGTCACCCACGTCCTCTTAGGACATCCTTGGTTTATGATAGAGACGTAGTTCACTATGGCCGGTCGAACACTTATGTGTTTGACCACAATGACCAAAATATTCGTTTGATCCCGGCTCCGCCCAAGGACCTGCGTGCGTCCACCTCCAAGGGCTTGATTGTCCCTCCTATGACTGCCCCACCGGCACCTGCTGTGGTGTCCCTCATGCACACCAACGCGCTTATGCGTGAGGCCACCGAGTCCAAGATAGTTTACACCTTGATGGTGCGCATGGCATAGGACCTCTCGCCTCCCTCAGATGTGATGCCTCCCCCAGATGTTTCCACCCTCTTGACTGAGTTTTACGACATTAGTCGAGAAGACTTGTCCCATGGACTCCCTCCAGATAGAGAAATCCAACACGCCATTGACCTTATTCTGGGAGCACCCCTCCCTAATCTTCCCCACCATTGCCTTAACCCCACGGAGCACACTGAACTGTAGCGTCAAGTGGATGAACTCCTCACCAAGGGGTACATCTGCGAGAGCCTAAGTCCGTGTGCATTGCCTACCTTGCTCACGCCAAAAAGGATGGATCATGGTGTATGTGCATCGACAGCCGCACCATTAACCGGATTACCATCAAGTATAAGTTCCCCATACCTAGACTCAACGATATGTTGGACTTAGTTTCTGGAGCGTCTTGGTTCTCCAAGCTCAATCTTCGTAGCGAATACCACCATGTCCGCATCCACGATGGTCATGAGTGGAAAACTGCCTCTAAAACCAAAGACGGTCTCTATGAGTGGCTTGTCATGCGCTTCGTGCTGTCTAGTGCCCCATCCACGTTCATGAGGCTGATGAGTCAAGTCATCAAGCCCTATATGGACAAGTTTCTGTTCGTCTACTTTGACAACATTCTGATCTTTAGTCGGACCCGATGTGAGCACTTAAGGCCTCTTCGCTCTACGTTTGAACTCCTGCACAAGGAGCGCCTCTTCCTTAACACAAATAAGTGTGCCTTCATGAACTCCCGAGTCCATTTCCTTAGTTACATAGTGTCCGATGAGGGTCTTTCTGTTAGCCCCGCCAAGGTGGAGGTCATTCGGCATTGACCCGAACCTCGCACAGTGTCGAAAGTCCATAGTTTCCTCGATCTTGCTGGTTTCTACCATCATTTCATCCAGGGTTTCAACACGATTGCAACCCCCATTGACTCAATGATTGTCTAAGGAAGACTTTGAGTTGACACCCGCCACTCAACGTGCCTTCTATGCCCTTAAGGATGCCATTACAACTGCCCCCATCCGGTGACTTTCGGACTTCTCAAAGGTCTTTGAGGTAGTGTGATGCCTCCGGTACTGGGATCGGAGGATCACTTAAGCAAGCAGGCCACCCTGTAGCCTTCTTTAGTGAGAAATTGAACACTGTTTGGCAGCCTTACTTGTCTTACGACAAGGAATTCTATGCCATTGTCCAGTAGCTCTAGTAATGGAGGCATTACCCTCCTCCATCGCGAGTTCGTTTTGTATAGCGACCACTAGACCTTGTCCTTCCTTAGCGCCCAAAAGAAATTGGGCGTTCGCCATGCCAAATGGGTCGAATACTTGCAATAGTACTCCTTTGTGATTAACCACAAGGAGGGGAAGGAAAACATCATTGTGGATGCTCTGAGTCGCGTCCTGACCCTCTTGTGCATGTTGCGCACTCGAGTCAACACCTTTGACCACGTCAAGGAGGAATACACCATGTGCCTCAATTTCGGTGTGATTTACACCACTTTGACTGAGTCGTTTGACCCCAAGTCCCCGTACTAGCTCTACGAGGGCTACCTTTTCTTGGGGAACTACTTGTGCATTCCCCGAACGTCGCTTCGAGATCACCTTTTGCTTGAGCTACACACGGGTGCATTGCCGGCCATCACAGGGAATGCTTCTTCTAGCCTGCCCTTCACAAGGATGTTCAACGCATCGTGCGCCATTATGGCACATGCCAAATGGCCAAACCCCAGCCCGTGAACACCAGCCTCTACCCCCCCTTTCCTAGTTGCTAAAGGTCCTTGGTGTGAACTTAGCATGGACTTTGTCCTTGGGTTGCCCCCCACCACGTTCCGCTTCGATTCTGTCTACGTGTTTGTAGATCATTTCTCGAAGATGACCCATTTCATCCCCTGTTTGCGGACTACGGATACATCCCACGTGACACACCTTTTGTTAAGGAGATTGTCCATCTTCAAGGTCTCCCTTTGACCATCGTGTCCAACTGTGACACGCAGTTTGTAAGCCACTTCTAGCGCTCACTTTGGGCCCTCTTGGGCACCACCCTAAAGTTTTCCACTGCCTACCATCCACAAACTGACGGTCAAACCGAGGTGGTTAACCGTAGTTTAGGCAACTTGCTTCGTTGCCTCATTGGCGATCACTCAAGATCTTGGGACACTGTCCTCCCCATGGTGAAATTTGCATACAATAGTGCAGCCAATAGGTCTACAGGTCTTAGTCCCTTCCAGGTCATCTTGGGCCATCAACCATGTAAACCCATTGACTTGCATGACCTTCCCATAGAGTCCCACATCTCCGAGCATGCATACTCTTTTGCCCAACATGTAGCTAGCTTGCATGAAGAAGTTCGGCATCGTATCTTTTTGGGCAACACTCATAATGCAATTAGGGCCAACGAGCACCGTAGACCACATCATTTCTCTATTAGTGAGTTAGTAAGGGTGCGTATCCACATCGAGCATCTTTCCAATAGGGCATATTTTAAGCTCTAGCGACGTTACATGGGGCCCTATGCGGTGGTGCGGCAGATCGGCTCCAATTCCTATGTCTTGGACTTGCTTGAGAGCATGGGTGTAATACCCTAAAATTTATGAAACCCCCCTTATGATGTTATGCAAATAATAAGTTTGGTAAATAATATTACTTGGTCAATTATGCATGCTTGAAACCTTGTTATTTTCTAGGGTGATGATGGTATCTTGGTACTATGGGCTTAAATGTCCTTATTGGAGTCTTAAAAGAGGCATTTTTGGAAAATAAGCCTTGAGGGTTAGTAATGTGAGAGGAAAAATCGTGATAGGAAGGGGAGAAGGCTGGTCACGTTGGTTTGGAAAGTACCCTAGGAGGGAGCCGCCACCAAGAGGAAGGATTGGGAGAAGAAATTCATCATCTTAAGGCAAGTAAATCTTATTCTTATTTTCGTTAATCTGGTTCCTCCTCCATGCCTCACCTAATTTTGATGTCTCTTGTATCTTCTATGCTTGATTTGGGTTTTGAATCTCATGATATTCGTTTCTATGGGGTCGGATTCAAATATTTATAGGGTTTTAAAATCCTGTTCTGCTGAAATCTGCATTCTCTAATCTGATCTTTGTGTGCTTTAACCCCAATATCTCATGGCCTATAGATCCAAATCGCACGAAATAAATTTTTTATTTGATATCGACCATATCCGAGCTGTATTCGTATTTCAATCTGTATTGCAATCTAGCTATACAAAATCAGTTTCTGGAAATCTAGATTTTCAACCTTTATGCGTTCGAATCCTCATATCTCCCTAGGTATAGTTCGAAATCTTGTGAAACTAGACTCATTGGAAAGTACACTCGTAGTGCTACATTTTGAATACCATTTTGCCTAATTTCGGTTGGGTATTCATTCTGAAACGTATGTCACATTCCTAACATACGAAGCTATTTTCTGGAAATCTGGAATTCTGACCCTCCTATGGTCGACCGCTCATATCTCTCTAACTATAACTCCAAATCTGACGAATTCAGTTCTATTGGAAAGTAGATTCAAATAGCTTCATTTTGATATCATATTTCCTATTTTAGGTTAATTACTCGGTCTGAAATATCTGTTGCAAGCATGATATATTAATCTATTTTTTTTTCTGAGAATCTAACATCCAGACCTTTCTGTGTTCAAACCCCCATATCTCCCTGCCTACAACTCAAAATCTTGTGAAATCAGTTTTATTGGAAACTCAACTCAGAGAGATTCATTTTGAATATAATATTGACTATTTTTGATTAAGTATTCGGCCTAAAATATAAGTCGAAATCTGATATGATGAATCTGCCCTGTTTTGGTTACATGCTTAACATCAAAGTGGATATTGTGTTTTGAGCTTGAAATTATTCTAGAAGCAACAAGATCATTATGAATCTATTTCCTATGCCTTAATTCATGACTATGAACTCATGGTATGCCCTATGACAAATATTGTGTTCAATGACTTATGCTATATCTTATCTTCAATGTGATGCTCAAGCTCATTGTCTTAGTATTCTTCTTATGAAAGCTATTGTGGGGAGAATTTGTATGAACCCAAATGAGAGATTTGTGGATGGATGTGGAGCAAAGTGCCACACTCTTAAAAAGGTGGGGGCCACCTCTTGAATCCCTCCATTCAAAAGAGTTGTGAGAGCAAAGTGTCACACCCCTAAAAAGGTGGGGGCCACCTCTTGAATCTCTCTTCTCATACGGTAGTTGTGGAGCAAAGTGCCACACCCCTAAAAAGGTGGGGGCCACCTCTTGAATCCCACTACATCATGATAGATGTGGAGCAAAGTGCTACATGGAGCAAAGTGCCACACCCCTAAAAAAGGTGGGGGCCACCTCTTGAATTCGTGGGAGCCACCGCTTGAATACCTCTATCTATTTGTACGAAGAGCCCTAAGATGCTCTAGCTAGCTTTTGTTTGCTCTCTCCTGATGAGGATGGGTTCAACTTCCAGACGTGGAAGGAATTTTGAATTATGATTGTCTCCCCCACCTCTATGATCCATGACTACTCATGATATGAATGCACAACAATGATCAATGATTACTGTGATATGAATGCCCAATGATGATTAATGACTACTTGTGACCCAAATGCCTTATCTAAGGAATGTATGGCTATCTTGTTTTCCCTATCCAATTCATGTGCTCAAGGGGAAATTCTGTTATCTTTCATTATGTCTTTATTGTGTTGACTATTTCGTTGATATGTTTATCCTCTTTATTTCGTTTTCCCTTAGCCATTAGCATTACTTGTTGGGCAATTTATGCTCATTCTTGCTTGCACTAACCCTTATTGCAGATTAGCTTGGCTACGCATTGTGGGCAAAAGCTTGAAAATCTTGGAAGCTCATTTTGGAATTTTGGCTAAATTATGAGACTTTGTAATCTTGGAAAACATTGTATGCTCCATAAAAGATTTGTTTTAAGAGTTGTCATGAGACTTGTTTTGAGGAGTATGTTACTAGTTTTGAATATTGATTGCAATGGCTTATGTTGGTAGCATGTTTTAGTTCTCAGATTTTGGGATTGTATGACTCTACTCTGCTTGTGTAAAAGTTTTTGATGGAATGGATATTTTTTGTTGCAACTTGGATAATGACATTATATCACTTATTTTATTGTTCAAGGCATTGAACTTGATATTGATTGTCGATCTTGCGAAAAATTATGTCGTATGATTATCTTTTATAGATTGTTGTTATCTAAGGGTGTGACAATGGGCATCCACCCCATCTTCAATGTAGCGGACATCCTACCCTTCCACAGTCTGTTGGAGGAGCCATTTGACACCTACAACCCCCTTTCCCCTGGTTCTCTAGAGGAGAACTCTTCAAATTGGGGGGGGGGGGAGTTGATGCAGGAGAAGATAGCACTAAAGAGGGGGAAAATCTGGACTCAAAGACACCCCCAAAATTTTCCCTGCGTGACAATCATGGGCAGGCCGTGACCATCGTCACGGGCATGATGGGCACCGGCAGACCCCGGCACGGACGTGCCCCCCATCATGGCAAGGAAGGCCAAGCCATGACGAACTCGGTGAGTTTCGGTAGATGTAAGCACGGGCGTGACGACCATCATGGCATGGCCGTGAATGCCTTGGCAAAAAAATCAAAAAATAGGTGATTCCAGACGCAAACGTGGTGACAGGCGTGATGACCACCACGGCATGGCCTGTTGGTGTTTATGCCCTGAGACCTAGTTTGGTCTTTGCATTGTACTACTTGACATTGATATTTGTTATATATCATTCCGGCATTATCATTATCATGCTTAGTTTACATCTACGATTGTGTTCTTACATGATAATGTCCCTGGAGATCGATTGGATCTATGCTCAAACTCTTGTCCCCAGTCGATGTACCTTAGTGGATATGAGACAACTCTGGTACTTGTGAGACTAGTATATGGGCTGGTTAGGTACGTGGTGCTAACGCAGACATATGAGTATATTAGTGGTAGATATACTGGACTGACCCACTGTGAGGCAATGACTTAGTGTCATGAGTTATCCTCACAAGTGACAGGAGATGCATTGATCCCTTGACTTGAGGTCATTGACTATTCTATATGGTTAGGGATATGCTTTGATACAACCTAGCACTTCACCATAGTTGGAGGTTATAATGGTTGCCATTGAGTTTGTTACGACCCTTGTGAGAAGGTCAATGTACAGACAGAAGATTTTCCCCTTCTTATGGGGGAAGCTTGATAACCATGGGGCCCCCTATGGTTCTATGACTAAAAGTGTATGGCCATACCTAGGTGAGAACCTGATTTAGTCATAACCATGAGATTGGGTAAAAACAAGTGGCGACACACTTGTCCAATCGGATATCAGTTAGGCAAAGAGACTATAATGCATCAGTACTAAGTTGCGATGATGGGGATATCAATGTCGATATCCATTCCGATGACTTGGGTAGCAGCGATGCACTGCTAGGTGCCACTCACTGCTTGTGGTGACCTTAGGTCAATACTACAAACGTCAGAGAAACCTATAGGGTCGCACACCTTGATACTCGAGTTATCATATTGATCAAGAAGCCTTTTGATCGAGTTATTGGATAGCTCGGATCAATTATGGAGATTTCATCAGTGCCAATGGGCCTAATGAGATGGAAGAGACTTATTGGAGCCAAACTTTATTTTTGGCAGGTTGACCCGAAATTGACCTTTGTTGGTGACATTTGAGTTAGGATTGCATTGGATTGGATCCAATGGCTTAATCAACTTGTGCAATGATGTTTCGGCTAGCTCATTACCCAATAAGGCCCAATAACGAGTTGTCATGAAGAGAAAATAGGGCAGAATGGTATAATGGGGAGAAACTCCTCCCATTGGCACCTAAGGGCATAATGGGGAGGAGTGGGTGCCTAATGCTTCATTAGGAAGCAATTGGCACCTCCCCCCTTCTACCTTGGATGGTAACCTTGCCTATATGGCAAGGGTTGGCGTGCATGTAGCATGATAGACTTGTTTGGAACATCTTTGGCGATTAGGAGAGGTTTATGGAAAGGGCTTTGAGTCTTGCCATAATCTTAACCCTAATTGCTCCTCCCCAATACCCTAGCCACATGTCTCTTGATGATATGCGCCTACCCCTTTGCTTTGCCGCCCCTTGCTTCTATATATCAACTTGATGTATGAGAGCATAACAGGATGATTAAATTGGCGTGAACAAGCATAAGGGTGAGAGCAAGAAATATCAATTGGTGTATCCTCTTCCATCCATAGCCACAAGTGTCTTCTTCCCTTCTTCCTCTTGGCGCAAATGAAGGAAGACCTTAGTGGCATCATCTTCCTCTCCATCCTCTTGGCACTTCTTCCTTTGAAGGTGGCGCAAGTGGTGTAGGAGACACACAAAGGCTTGGATCTTCTTCCCGAGGATAGCACTGATCGTAGAAGAAGAGGACTAAAGGCATCCGTGTGTGTGAGACTGCAGAGAGCGTACACTTGGGCGCCTACCTTGACATCGCTTCTCCTCTGCTATTAGGTACTTTCTAACTACATCGTGTCGAACCCCTCACAAGTTTCAATCCATTGGGTTTTTAGGACTGGCCCATTTTGGGGATATGGTTCCTCTGTGTTTGTAATGTATGTGAAAAATTATAAAATATCCCTAGGGTTTCCCAATAGTGGTATCAGAGCGGCTTGCGAGCCTCAAACAATGTTTCTATGCTTTTCATATGCTCACATGCCACGTAGATTTTCGCATATTACATATACATGGCGCATGATTTTTCTAAGTAGGAAAAATTGTAGGTCTTTTGTTCCTTACCTCTATTCAATCTCTTTTGGTTCTTTGCTCTCTTCACATGACTGGGATAGACCCATATGTGGAAGAGATAATTTCTCCTGTCATGGTGGGATAGACCCATCATGAGAGACTTGTTGAGATTATGCGGGGCATGGACTGGGTGATTGCCCTAATCTCAACAGGTTAGGGATTACAAGGAGGGCAACGGGTATGCCTCTTGTAGATTGATGACTCTAAATTTCATAGAATTTTTCATACTTATTCGCTAGTCTTTTGAGTCATAATCTTGTTATTTTGCTTTATTTTTATACCTTATTTGCCAAATACTTCGGAGTCAACACCTTTCTTTGTTTTTGATCAATTTCAGGTAAAAAGGTATCATTATCACCGGTTTTCAAGCAATTTCAATGCATGAACAAGTTCTAATTAGCAAGAGGAGTTTACACATCAAATTTCAAGTTAAAACAAGACTTCTAGCAAAAATACGGCACTACTATAATTTTGGGACAAATTTCCACGGTACCGTAATTTCAGCAAACCCAACCAGAAGTTTTAGGAAAAATACGGCGCTGCCGTAAATATTTCCATGATACTGTAATTTCTGATGATTTCACACAGAAACTTTTAGAGTCAACCAAGAGAAATACAGCTCTACCATAATTTTGGGTCAAATCATCACGTTACCGTAATTTCAAACAATTTCAACTAGAGGACTTAGGCAAAAATACGGCACTATCGTAAAAATTTCCACGGTACCGTAATTTTTGCCCATAATTCACAGAAGAAATTACAGCACTACCGTAATTATTTTATGGTGCCGTAATTTTGCACACAGATTTTTGAGTTTTCTACTGCAAACCTAAAAACATGATTACTCGAGATTTAGGGCCCCAATTGAAGATCTGAAAAAAGGGGAAGACTCAGGATAAGCAGGTGAAGATTTGCGAAAAAAAGGAACGATTTTTATCATGTATTCATGGAGAATTTTAGTAAATCGTGGCCGCGCTAGGGTTCGTTACCGTTCGCAGCACAGACCATCTCCGGCCATGACTTTTGCAAGGAAGCTTTGCCTGAGGAAGAAGAACACACCATAGAAGTTTCAGAGCGATAAGAGATCAATCGAGGGAGAAATCATCAAAAACGTGGTCACGGCACTGTTCATCGCGACTTCAAGCCAAATTACGGGTTGTAATTTAGATTACAGCCCTGTTTTGTAACCTTTACTCCTCTCTTTCGATTTGTAATAATTCAAAAACCATATTTTGCTGTAATTCTTCCATCATGCTTGGTTAAACCTTCATATGGGATATGGGGGTGTAATCCCCTTAATTTTTTGATGACTAGACATTGATTATTTTTGTCATGATAATTTTGTTATGATAATTCTACTTATGTGATGACTTTCCTTTAATTCTCCTTAGTTTTATAAATATCAGCATGTTTTAGAATTTTGCAAAATAGACTAAGAGGTTGATTGTGAAATTTGGAACCCTAAAAATCATTGAGTTTGGAACTTATCATAAGAGATTAGGTTTGTTCTTTGAATTCTGATTTTTAGTGATTTATTGTCATGTTGATTTTCTGATTCTTTGGATTGAGTTAATGTGTTAGGCTTGATTTGAAATTGTAAGAGATTAAATTTCTGAGTGCCGGAGAACCTTAAGTAGAACTTGTGATGAGTTTCAGGATGCACGAGAGTGATCCTTGAGTTTCCACATGAGATGTTTGACTTAGAATTCGGATGCATGAGAGTGATCTTTGAGTTCTTTGTTCAATGGTTTACTTATTTTCAGCATTGGATAGGTCTTGCATGAGAGTGAGGATTAGCCCTTTGTATGATTATCTACGCGAGAGCGAGATGATCCTTTTATGAAGTAAACTAAATCTTTATCATGATAAAATTTGACTAACAATCTTTATTTCCTTCTAGTCATTAGAATTAAGGTGGATGAACCCCTAGTCCCAGTTTTCTTCTCTGAAATTTTTTTGTGCACTTTCCGATCATTTGCATAATTATTCGATTTGTTTAGTTGGTGAAAACTCAATTCGTTAGTACTTAACAACAAGGTCTATGTGGTTCGATATCTATTTTATTACTTCGAGTATCCATGCACTTGCAGACTACAACAAGTTTTTGGCACCGTTGCCGGGGACCTTAGTTTTGTTAATATTGATTAATTGATAGTATTGCTAGACTAAGCCTTTTGTTTTTGTTCTTAGTATTTTCTGTGATAGATTCTAGTTTTTTTTATTTTCTGAAAAATCTGAACTTTTCTGACGTTCTACCTATTTATGCGCAGGAATCTTAGGTTAGGACCATTAGTTCCGTTTGATCCTGAAATTAACAAAACTCTTAGATTGCGCAGGAAATTGAGGTTTGCTGAAAAGAGAGAAGAAGAATCCATCATGGCGGAAAGAAGAATACTTAGTGACTATGCAGCCCCGAGTACACAGGGAATTCGTTCCAGCATTACTAGGCCTGCAATTGATGCAAACAACTTTGAGATTAAACCAGCGTTCCTGTCATTGATCCAACATAACCAGTTTTTAGGATCTCCTCTAGAAGATCCAAATCAACACTTATCTCTTTTTCTTGAATTTTGTCATACCATAAAAATTAATGGTGTATCTGATGATGCTCGTAGACTGAGACTATTTCCTTTTTTCTCAGGGACAGAGCAAAAGCTTGGCTACATTCACAACCAACTAGGACATTCACTACTTGGGAGCAATTCTCAAAGGCTTTGTTGCTGAAATACTTTCCACCTAGTAAGATGATCTAGTTGAGGAACCAAATCACGGGCTTTGCTTAGAGGGATGGTGAATCACTTAGTGAAGCATAGGAGCGCTTCAATGAGTTACAATGGAAGTGCCGTCACCATGGATTAGAAGATTGGGTTTTGATTCAAACTTTCTATAATGGTTTGCTTTACAACAATCGCTTAACTATTGATGCTACTGCAGGGGGAGCACTAATGAAGAAGATTGTTGCAGATGCCTATGCGTTGATTGAAGAGATGGCGCTAAATCACAACCAATGGACTACTGAGAGAGGAGTGCTATATCGTCCTCCTCATGATAAGAATAATGGTAATGGTTGGCATTCACTGGCAGAAAAGGTAGATACAATATGTAATCGTTTTGATTCTTTTCAGATGCAAACTCCTGCTGTTTATTCTATTGTTTGTGATATTTGTGGGAACCATGGGCACTATGCTGAGGAGTGCAAAGTTATTGTTGATCAGGGTAGTGAGCAAGTAAATGCAGTGGGGGGTTACAACCAAGGTAGAACTAATGACCCTTACTCTAATACCTACAACCCTAACCTGTCTTGGAAAAGTAACAATCATGCTAGTAGACAAAATGATAATAGGGGGTATAATCAGAGACATACAAATCAGAGTCAACCCCAAAAATCTAGTTTAGAGGATATGTTTGAGAAGTTCATGAGTACTCAGATGAGCAAAAATGATGAGCTTTTAGAGAGCATTAAGCAAATTAATTCTAAGTTGGATTGTGTTGTTGCTCACAGTAAGATGTTAGAAACTCAAATAGCACAACAAGCTAGCACTTCTTACAGACCCCCAGGAAAATTATCTGCTAAACCTGAACCAAACCCTAGGGAGTACTGTAATGCTATCATAACTAGGAGTGGAAAACAGTTAGGGGACCCCAGGGGACCATTAGATGATGATGAGGAAGAGCCTAATGTTAGACCTAGTAGGGAACCAGTTTTGGAATCACAGTCTGCACATGTGCAGTCCCATCCTAGCTCACCACCTTCCAAGGAGGATGAGCCTTCACAGAATGGTGATTTGCCTTGTGAAGTTGAGATTCCTAGACCCAGTTCACCGCCACCTTATGGGCCACCTATTCCTTTACCCCAGAGGATTGTGCAAGCTAAGTTGGAAAGGTAGTTTGGGAAATTTTTTGGAAGTGTTGAAAAAGTTATATATTAATATTCCATTTACTGATGCCTTATCTCAAATGCCTACATATGCAAAAATTTTAAAAGAAATTTTATCCAACAAAAGAAAAATAGAGGACTATGGTACTGTGGCACTAACTGAAGAATGCAGTGCTCTTATTCAAAACAAGTTGCCACCGAAATTAAAGGATCCAGGTAGTTTCTCTATCCCTTGTTTAATTGGGAGTGTTGCTTTGAAGAGACGAAGGAGAAATGGAAGAACAAAACTGCTTGAGAAAGGAAAAAAGGTTCTTGAGTAAGATTGGACACTGTTTCATGAATGAGCCTTATGTTCCTAGAAGCCATGAACAAACATTGAGAGATCAACATGGCAACTGAAGAAATCACGATCAAATCCGAGTGCAGAACGGTCAAGCTAATGACCTTTAAATTAGTGCTTCTTGGGAGGCAACCCAAGCACTTTTACTTTAGCCTATTTTCTTTTACTTTATTTTTGTTTTTATTTTTACTTAGAACTAATTTTTATTTTCTTCGTGTAGGTGAAAACAAGTTTTGTTGCAAATTACAGTAGTACCGTAATTCTATAAAAAAAAGAGAGAGAGAGAACGCTGATGGTTCAAACCTGAGGACACAGAGGATGATTGGGTCTGACACGGATTAATAAAACTCTGTGAGTATCTTTTTCCTACTCATTTGCATTCCATCTTCTACATTTTTTTGATAATCCATGTGTTCAAATAGAAGATAAATCCTTCAAACTTCTTATGTCCTACTGCTTCTGATCCTTGAGTTATTTTCATTACTACATGCTTTCGATATGGTTGCATTGAGATTTTATTGATACTTGTTTGATGATAGTTCCATATGGCTGTATTGATATTCGGGTGGTACTTGATACTTCAGTTGATATTATTTCGATATGGTTGTATTTGATATTTGAGATTGATGCACTGGAATGTTTAGCATGATATATGATTTGGTATTGATGATTTTTATTGTGATTTGATATGATGTGATATATGCCTGTGTGGTTTGTTTGATCCAGAAAATACTACCGTTATCTTGCCAAAATTTTCTTGCTGATAGATTACTGTTCATAACCATACTTGAGGATTGCAAATAGACCTGAAATGCTGAGTTTATTTCTTTGATATGATCTATTTGTTGAAATCTTCCATTAATTAGTGCATGAAATTTTGGGTTAATATATTGTTTGATGAATGAGATTTGAGAGTAAAGTAATTCTCTTGAATAAAATGAGCATATGTTGTGTGATTTTTAGATTGATATCGATTGAATAAACCTAGTAAATCATTAAAGTCCATCTTGTTATTTGTTGGGAAGAAAGAACCCAAAATCCAAAAAAGAAAAATGACTCCCCTATTTGGCATTGCGAAAATTTGGCAGTGGTACCTAAAGTCATGGGTTGAAGTCTAAAAAGAATAACTCCTCTTCTTGGCATTGTATTTGCAATGGTACCTAAGATAAGAGTTGAAGTTCAATAAAAAGTATGTATCTATGTGGGTGCATGCCAAGAGAGAGATTCTTTGACATTAACTCTACTATCTCCAGAAGAATTCTTTCTACTTAAAGAGATATGAGTTCTATTATGTTGGTTATGTGACCTATATATTCTAAATATGTCACAAGAAGAAAGGTGATATTCATTTTAGAAAATGTCAAAGATGCATAAAAAGAAAAGAGAGAAAAAAAAAGAAATATTTTAGTGGAAAAAGATTTTGTGATTCCTATTCTAGTAAACAAAGACATCATGGACTCAAAACTTAAACTAGGTGAACTCATGAGATTGAAAGTCTGTTTATACACATTGCGAAATTTTATTTGGTTGAATTATGGATCTTAAAGATTGAATTCGGAGGACTATATATTTACTTGAAATTTTAAGTATTTATTTGATGAGAATTTTTCATATGTAATTGTATCTTAGAAATTTATTCATCATTTGAAAGTTTATTTTCATAATCAGTATTATTTTCTTTATTTGCTTGAGGACAAGCAAAGTTTGAGCCTTATGTGTTTGATGACTCTAAATTTCATAGCATTTTTCATACTTATTCGCTAGTCTTTTGAGTCATATACTTGCTATTTTGCTTTATTTTTATACCTTATTTGCCAAATACTTCAGAGTCTACACCTTTCTTTGTTTTTGATCAATTTCAGGCAAAAAGGTATCATTATCACCGGTTTTCAAGCAATTTCAATGCATGAATGAGTTCTAATCATCAAGAGGAGTTTACACATCAAATTTCAAGTTAAAACAAGCCTTCTAGCAAAAATACGGCACTACCATAATTTTGGGACAAATTTCCACGGTACCGTAATTTCAGCAAATCCAACTAGAAGTTTCAGCAAAAATACGGCACTACCGTAAATATTTCCATGGTACCGTAATTTCTGACAATTTCATATATAAACTTTCAGAGTCAACCAAGAGAAATACGACACTACCGTAATTTTGGGCTAAATCATCACGGTAGCGTAATTTCAGACAATTTCGACCAGAGGACTTAGGCAAAAATACGGCACTATCGTAAAGATTTCCACGGTACCATAATTTTTTGCCAGAATTCATAGAAGAAATTACGGCACTGCCGTAATTATTTTATGGTGTCATAATTTTGCACCCAGATTTTCGAGTTTTCTGCCACAAACTTAAAAACACTATTTCTCAAGATTTAGGGCCCCAATTGAAGATCTAAAAATGGGGAAGACTCAGGATAAGTAGGCGAAGATTTGCGAAGCAAAAGGAACAATTTTTATCACGTATTCACGGAGAATTTCAGGAAATCGCGGCTGCAGTAGGGTTCGTCGCCGTTCATCGCATAGACCATCACTGGCCATGATTTCTGCAAGGATGCTTCGTCTGAGGAAGAAGAACACACCACAGAAGTTTCACAGCGATAGGAGATCGATTGAGGGAGAAATCATCAAAAACGCGGTCGCGACACTGTTCATCGTGACTTCAAGGCAAATTACGGGTTGTAATTTAGATTACAGCCCTGTTTTGTAACCTTTACTTCTCTCTTTCGATTTCTAATCATTCAAAAACCATGTTTTGCTGTAATTATTCCTGCATGCTAGCTTAAACCTTCATATGGGACATGGGGGTGTAATCCCCTTAATTTCTTAATGACTAGACATTGATTATTTTTGTCATGATAATTTGTTATGATAATTCTGCTTATGTGATGACTTTCCTTTAATTCTCCTTAGTTTTATAAATATCAGCATGTTTTAGAGTTTTGCAAAATAGACTGAGAGTTTGATTGTGAAATTTGGAACCCTAAAAATCATTGAGTTTGGAACTTATCATAAGGGATTAGGTTTGTTCTTTGAATTCTAATTTTTAGTGATTTATTGCCATGTTGATTTTCTAATTCTTTGGATTGAGTTAATGTGTTAGGCTTGATTTGAAATTGTAAGAGATTAAATTTCTGATCGCCGGAGAACCTTAAGTAGAACTTGTGATGAGTTTCAAGATGCACGAGAATGATCCTTGAGTTTCCACATGAGATGTTTGACTTAGAATTGGGATGCACGAGAGTGATCCTTGAGTTCTTTGTTCAATGGTTTACTTATTTTCAACATTGGATAGATCATGCACGTGAGTGAGGATTGGTCCTTTGTATGATTATCTGCGCGAGAACGAGATGATCCTTTTATGAAGTAAACTAAATCTTTATCATGATAAAATTTGACTGACAATCTTTATTTCCTTCTAGTCATTAGAATTAAGGTGGATGAACCCCAAGTCCTAGTTTTCTTCTCTGATATTTTTCCGTGCACTTTTCGATCATTTGCATAATTATTCGATTTGTTTAGCTAGTGAAAACTCAATTCGTCGGTACTTAACAACAAGGTCTCTGTGGTTCGATATCTATTTTATTACTTCGAGTATCCATGCACTTGCGGACTACAACATAGATTCTTGAGAGAAACCTAAAACTAAAGATTTATGATAAGAGGTGAAGGAAGAGAGACATATTTTAATGAAAAAGTAAAATTTCATATTTTATGATTTTCATGAGCATAAAGAATTGCATCAGTAAGTGCCTTGATTGTTCATGATGTTGTGGTCATTAGTCAAGCCCCTTAGCATGCCTGTGATGTATTCTTGTAAGGCTTGTGTGCCACCTTTCTTTTTCTTTTGTTTTATAAATCAAATTAAGAATATTAGGGGCACATCTTGCTAGAAGCTTTGGCGCTTGAATGATGGTTGTGCACCTTGCTTGGTGGCGCATCAAACTTCCTCTTTGGGTGGCGCATCCTTGCATGGGGGCGCAAGATGGATTGGCCGAGCCTTAAGATTTGAGAGCTATACATCTTGTGGCTTGCAAGGTGGCGCACCTTGCTTGGAAGAAGGCCCATGGCATTGCCCAAACCTATGGGGTTTCTTCTAGGGTATCCCTAGAGGAACCTCTTAGGTTTGAGAGCTAAACCATTGTGTGGTGGACCTTGGAGCCAACCTTGAAGATCAAGATAGAGGTCAGATAGGTTAGGTCTAGTCTTGGGGCTTGTTTCCTAGGTCAAGCATTGAACCCACCTTTGGCATGTGTTGGTTCAATGTGTTTATTAGGCTTTGACCGCATCATCCTTTACTGCTTTCCTTATCTGCTAAAGCATGCCTGTGATGTTTTATCTTTATGTAATCACTATAGGATTGCATACCTATAATGTTAGACATAAGATAAAACTAAGAGGATAAGACCTCAAAAACCCTCAATCAAAAATTTCAAGTCTAGTAGTAGCCTTCTAACTCGTAGCCCTCGTCAAGCTATCGATCAGTGGTGTTGTGCACTATTTCCCACCCTTGTGGGACACACCCACTTATCTTTAGAAGATGTGTGGTGACAATGGTTTCCCCAGTCCAGTTTTAACCTGGACGTGCCTTCGCAAGGAAACGCGTTGACCCTGGGCATAATGGTTAGGTATGGACTTGACTAGTTTTTCACATGTGCTGGGCACATGGTGGAACTCTAGGGGCATAGTTGAGAGGTTAGGGTTTCATGTTGTATCCAGCCCTCGCTGGATATGAAATGCCTAGACTATCTCAATAAGGGGAGTTGCCAAGTGCAATCGACCGGCATGTCCACCTTAAGAAGCATGGGTCACTTTGTGCATCTCATCCCACCCTCGTGGGATGCAAAGCCTCATGTGGAATAAGGATCTCATCTCATTAGAAAATCTTAGATATTCTGATTGACTTTGTGGGTTGTCAATTCGATTAAAATAGCGGGAGTCATAGCGATTTAAAACAAGTCCAGTTTAAATGACTTGAAGTAGTACTAACCTGCTCTTCTTGGTTGTTGTAGATTAATGGCTACGAACAATTGAGGATTGTCACTGTGATTCCTTCTTGAGAAGAATAAGTTGGTTGGATCCAACTTCATGGACTGGCATCGGAACTTGAGGTTAGCCCTCAAGTTTGAGAAGAAGTTGTATGTCCTTGAGCAGCCTCTTCCTATAGCTCCTGCGCCTAATGCCCGAGTGGCAGATAGAGATGCTTTTAGAAAGCATAGGATGAATATTTGAAAGTAGCATGTCTCATGCTAGCCACTATGGCACCTGAGCTTCAGGTGCAATATGAGGAGCAGAACGCTTGTCAGATGATCACTCATTTGAAATAGATGTTCGAGGCTCAAGCTATAACTAAGAGATTGTAAGTTAGGGGGGTGAAACCCTAAACGCATGCACCTTTAAAATTTGCATGGGCGGAAATAGGGATTTCATGAAGATCGCATGTGGCATGAACATATGATTAACCTTATGTTTGTAAAGATCAAGTGAATATCCTAAGTAGGGTCAGTCCAGTACATCCAATGTACCTATGAGTCTACATCTTATTCTATGCTCGAAGCATCCTATAAGATTAGAACACATATTAGTCTCAATCATATCAAGGCTGTCTCATGTTCACCAAGATATCTCGACTAAGGACTATACTGCATGTCAGCCAAGCTGAACACCATTGAGACATTATTCAGAAGTATACATATAGCAGCAGATAATGCAACAACCTGAATAACAACCATTGCCTTTATAAACATAGAGTTTATACATGATACTGATAACAACCCAAGGCCTCAAACATTAGCCTTAAGGGCATACCCCAACAGAGATATGACACTGCCAAAGCATTCTTTCGGTGCAAGTTATCTAAAGGTGCCCAAGTGGGACCCCATGTGCTCAAGATGATTGGGCATGTGGATCATCTTAGGAGACTAGGACACACTATAGATAACAAGCTGGTTGTGGATCTTTTTCTACAGTCTCTGCCCCCTAGCTTCAGTACGTTTATTATAAATTTTAACATCAACTGGATTGCGTGCACTAGTGAGGAAATGTTGAATATGCTTGTTGTGATCCAAAAGGACACACTTTTAAATACAAGCAGGTAAACTCGTTTCAGGTGTCGCGGCCAAAGGTATTGGCGTACGGGGCCATTGTCACTCCCTGGCACGGCTCCAAAACTTGTTGTCCCTAACTTGTAGTGTCCGCAAGTGTACGGATACTTGAAGTAATAAAGTAAATATCGATCACACAGAGACCTATGTTGTCAAGTACCAAATAATTGATTTCTTCTTATCTAGGCAATCGAATAAAAAAAATCAAGTAGAGAGTGAAAACACACAGGAAAATAATATCAGAGAGAAATTGGGACTAGGGTTTCGTTCTCATGGATTTTCATTACTAGATATATAAAGATGTTCATCAATCAAATTCTAATATGATAAAGGCTTAATTTACTTCAAAAAGGGATTATCTCACTCTCGGGTAGATAATCATGCAGAGATAAATCCTCACTTTCGTGCAAGATTCATCCCAAGCTGAGGATAAGTAAATCATCAATCAAAGAACTCAAGATCACTTTCGTGCATCCGAGTTCTAAGTTGATTGCCTCGAGTGGAATCTCAAGGATCACTTTCCTGCATCTGAGACTCAACACATGTTTTACCTACAGTTCTCTAACGTTCTGATCCTCACTTTCATGCAAGATCTCCACGTTTGACACAATGACTCAATCCTAGGTTCATAATTATCATCATCATGACAATTCTACTTACTAAAATAAAGAAATAAGAACTTAACCTAATTTCTTATGGTGAGTTCCTATTAATCGATTTTAGGGTTCCAAGTTCTCAAGCAAGTCACCTTTTGGTCCTTATTGTGAAAACTCTAAATCATGATGACAAAAAGTAAACTAAGGAGAACCTTAGAGCAATAATCGCATAGGTAAAATTATCAAAGTATAATAATCATGATGAAAGTGTAATGTATCTAGACATTAAGAAAATCGAAGGGAATTACTCCCCCATGTCCCAAAATAAGTTTAAGCTAGCATGGGGAAGGAATTACAAAATGCCATAATTTTAGAAGATAAAAAATCGATAAGAGAAGAGTTTTAGGAAAATACAGCACGACTATGAAATATTTCACAACCGTAATTTGCAATAAAAACGATCAACAATGGCGTCCCTCCTTCATTCTTTGATTTCTCTTCTAATCGATCTCCTTTTGTTCTGAAACTTCTGGCACGTTGTCTCCTACACCAGGCGAAGCTTTGGTACGAAAATCACGTCCAGAGATGCCCTGGATTCGTCGCAGCGGCGGAACCCTAGGCGGCGTCGTCAATTGTAATTTCTCTTTTGACAGACGATGAAATTTGGGGCTTCTGGTGTCTTTGTATTCCCCTCGTGAAAAGCTCTCTCTCCTCTTCTTAAGGCATCCAATGTAAAGCTCTGGATTGCCCGCAATCATCTCTGCAAAAATCGGGCGTCGAAATTGACCTGGGAGTCGCGTTTAAAACATGAAATACGACAATATAATAGTTTACGGCTCTGCCGTAAAATCGCTCGAGTGTTCTGTTTTGAAAGTGCTGGGCAATACGGCACCATGAAATACTTCATGGCACTACCGTAAAATTGGCTAATCTTTCTGGTCGAAAACGTCTGGAAACTACGGCCCGTAATATGGTTTACGGTAGTGTCGTAAAATCGGTGAAACTTTCTGATCTAAAAGCGCCCAAAATACGGCCCGTAAAATGGTTTATGGCAGTGCCGTATTTTCAATAAAATCTTCTGTTCAGAATTTATCCAAATTACGGTAGTGGCTCGATATTACGATATCGTATGAAAATACAGTACCGTAATATATATTACGACACTGCCGTATTTTGGGGAGTTATTCCGTTTTGCATGAAATTCGTCATGTGTCTTCTTCTCGATGATGAGAATTCTTCTATATGTCTGATTTTGCTCGAAAACACTCCAAAGTAATGCCTTTTTTCCCTGAAAATCAAGAAAAACCAAAATAGAAGTAGACTTTGCAATATTTGATCAATTCAGCATAAAAACAAGTAAAAGATCCTCAATTTAGCATGAAAAGATATCTAAAATGATACAAAATATACTATATATTTTGGTGTCATCAAAATACATAAGGCTCAAACTTTGCTTGTCCTCAAGCAAAAATCAAAATTTGAAATCAAAATTTGATTATAAGAATAACCTTTTCATGCTCAATAAATTTCTAAAATACAACCTATTAATAAAAAATTTCATCAATTGATTTACAAAACTTCAAATAAACATATCATCCTTAGAACTCAACCCTCTAGATCCACAATTCAATCAAATAAAACCTTGCAACTCGTATAATAATTAGAATTTTCAATATCAAGACTTCACCCAATTTCAGTTTAAATCCATCATGCTTTTGTTTACAGGAATTAGGTTTCCAAGGTCTTTTTCCACACAAATTTTTTTTTTGACTTCAACTCTTATCTCCGGTACCACTATCGATTTTGCATAGTACCAAGTAGAGGAGTCTAATTCTTTTTATCTCTCATTATTTTTCATTCATAGACCTCAACCCATGTCTTAGGTACCACTATCAATTTTACATAGTGCCAAGTAGGGGAGTTTCTCACTATTTTTTATGGATCTTGGATTCTTATTTCCCAACAAATAGCAAAATAGACTAAACATCTACTAGGTTGATCAATTGATTTCAATTCTCAAATCATACTCATATACTCATTTTATTAAAAAGAATAGGTTCACCTTAGATCTTATTCCTCAAATAATACATCTACCCAAAATTTCATGTATCAACCAATGTCAAGTTTCGAAGATAGATCTACATTGAAGAAATAAATCTAACATGATAGGGGTTTTCTCCAATCACAAGCATGAATTCATTCATCATCACAGAAAAATCCATACACTTTTCATCACATGAATTCAAGTCATAAAATTTTTAAATATCAAGAATGTCAAAATCAAAGCAAAAGATGTGAAGCATAAAACTCTAAATTGATAGGCCTGTATAATCACATAAGGCTCAAACAATGCAAATGATGCAAATTGATAGAATTTTTTTTTATGTGAAGAAAATTGTAGATAATCATATCAAATCAAGTAATCACAAGATGTTGGTATATATGCCCTAGGACCTAGTTCTGGTCCCTTATTGTGCAACTTGATACTGATATTTATATATATCATACTGGCATTGTCGTTATCATTTTTTGTGTACATCTACGAACATGTACTTATATGATAATGTCCATGGAGACAGATTGGATCTGTGCTCAAATGATTGTCCCCAGTCGATGTACCTGAGTGGATATGGGACAACTCTAGTACTTGTGAGACTGGCATATGGGCTAGTTAGGCACGAGGTGATGACGCAGACATATAGGTATATCAGTGGTGGATATACTAGACTGACCCGCTGTGAGGCAATGACTTGGTGTCATAAGTTATCCTCACAAGCTATAGGAAATGCATTGATCCCTTGACTTGAGGTCATTGGCCATTCTATATGGTTAGGGATATGCTTTGATACAACCTAACACCTCGCCGTAATTGGGAGGTGATAACAGTTGTTATTGAGCATGTCACGACCCATATGAGAAGGTCAATGGACAGACAGAGGATTTGCCCCTTCCTAAGGGAAGCTTGATATCCATGGAGCTCCTCTATGGTTCTATGACTGAAAGTGTATGGCCATACCCAGGTGAGACCTGATTTAGTCATAACCATGAGATTGGATGAAAACAAGTGGTGACACACTTGTCCAATCGGATATCAGTTCGGCAAAGAGACTGGAATGCATCTGTACCTAATTGCAATAATGGGGATGTCGATGTCGATATCCATTCCAATGACGTGGGTAGCAGCGATGCACTGCTAGGTGCCACTCACTGCTTGTGGTGACCTTTGGTCAGCACTGCCAGCGTCAGAGGAACCTTCAGGGTCACTCACCTTGATACTTGGGTTCTTGTATTGATCGGGAAGCCTTATGATCGAGTTATTGGATGACTCGGATCTATTTAGGAGAATTCATCAGCGCCGATGGGCCTGATGAGATGGAAGAATGTTATTGGAGCCAGACTTCATTTTTTGGTAGGTTGACCCAAATTTGACCATGGTTAGGTCACATTTGGATTTGGGTTGTATTGGATTGGATCCAATTGCTTAATCAACCCATTATATGAAGTATGGGATTGCTCATTGACCAATGAGGCCCAATAACATCCCCATTGGTGCCTAAGGGGTCTAGTGGGGAGAGAACCAACCCCATTGGCGCCTAATGGGTATAATGGGGTAAAGTGGGCAAATTTGCTTCATTAAGGAAGCAAATTGCGCCTAGCCCTAACCCTGGTCGCCCCTTGCTCTATATAAGAGGCCCTAGTCGCCCCCTCTCTGGTATTCTACTCCTTGGAGGCGTGAGAACACAGAGAGAGGCGAGAGTAAGGGCAAGAGGCGCAAGCCTTGATCTTCCTTTCCTCTTGGCGGAAGGAATTTGGTGCTTGGCGGCTTCCCTCTCCTTCATCTTTCTTCCATTGGCGCACATACCTTGGAGGTGGCGCAAGGCTTCAAGAAGGTGAACAAAAGGCTTAGATCTTCTTCCCGAGGCTAGCACCGAGCGTGGAAGAAGAGGACTCGAGGCATCCGTGTGTGTGAGACTATAGAGGGCGCATGCTTGGGTGCCTATCTCGACATCGGCCTCATCTTGCTTAAGGTATATACTATCTCGTCGTGTCGACTCCCTCGCATGCGATCTTCTGGGTTTTTGGGACCGGCCTGTTTCGGGGATATTATTCCGCTGCGCAATATTTTTGTGTAATTTCTATCTCTGAAAATTGTAAAATATCCCTGGGGTTTCCCAACAGTGGTATCAGAGCGACTTGCGAGACTCGAACGATGTATTTTCATGCTTTTCCATGCTCACATGTCATATCTCAATTTTCGCAAATTGCATGATCACATGGCAAACGATTTTTCTAAGTAGGAAAAATTAGGGTTTCTTGTTTCTATCATCTTTTCAATCTCTTTTGGATTTTTGGGTTATTTTTCTTACATGATTTAAGGATCAATGGCGCACGTCGTTTTGTCAAGTACGACAGGCATTATGTCTTCGGACTGGCCGGGTCTCTTGATCTGACAAAATTACCAGCTGAGAGGATCTTTGAAATCATCATGAAAATTAATCGCGAATAACTAAAAGATTTGTGAGAAGAAGATGAGGAAAATAAACTAGTTTCATGAAAAAGTAAAATTTTAGATTTTATGTTTTTCATGAGCATGTAAAATTGCATGTGTAGATACCTTACTTGTGCATAATGTTATGACCATGAATCAAGCCCCTATGCATGCCTGTGATGTACTCTTATGAGGCCTGCGTGCCACTTTTCTTTTTTCTTTTAATTAAGATGAAG
The DNA here is from genome assembly GCA_027563935.2 of Costus lasius. Classification (NCBI taxonomy): domain Eukaryota; kingdom Viridiplantae; phylum Streptophyta; class Magnoliopsida; order Zingiberales; family Costaceae; genus Costus; species Costus lasius. The sequence goes on along the minus strand of CM050450.1, from coordinate 34,762,883 downwards.
ATTAGGGTGGCACATATCACTTGAAGATTAGCGCATGCATGCTTGCTTGCGCACCTTGCATGGTGGCACAAGAAGCACCCTTCATTGATGGCGCATGGTGAGTGGCGCAAGTTTGACTTGGCTGAGCCTTAGGGCTTGTGTGCTATGTCTCTTGGCCCTTACATGGTGGCACATCATCAATGGAGAAAGACCCATGGCATTGGCCGAACCCATGAGGGACACCTCTAGGGTTTGAGAGCTAAACCATGGTGAGGAGGACCTTGGAGCCAACCTTGAAGCTCAAGTTAGAGGTCGGCTAGGTTAGGTCTTGTCTTTGGGGCTTGATTCCTAGGTAAAGAGTTCAACCTCCTTTTGGCATGGGTTGGTTCAATGTCTTGAATAGGATATGATCACATCATTCTTTTACTGTTTTCATACATATCTGCTAAAGAATGCCTGAGTTGTTTTATCATTATGTTATCACTATTGGATTGCATGCCTGTAATGCTTGACATAAGATAAAACTGATGAGACCTCAAAAACCCTCACAGACAAATATCAAGTCTAGTAGCCTTTTAACGCGTAGCCCTCACTAAGTTATCAATCAGTGGTGTTGTGAACTGTTTCCCACCCTCGTGGGCCACACCCACTTATCTTTAGAAAGTGCGTGGTGGCAATGGTTTCCCTAGTCCGTTTTAATCGGGCGCGCCTTCGCAAGGAAACTCGTTGGCCCTGGGCATAACGGTTTGGAATGGACTTGACTAGAATTCCATATGTGCTAGGCACATGATGAAACTCTAGAGGCATCATAGAGATGTTAGGGTTTCATGCTGTTTCTAGCCCTCACTGGACATGAAATGCCAAGATTGTCTCAATAAGGGGAATTGCTTGGAGCAATCGGCCGGCATGCCCACCTTCGGAAGCATGGGTTACTTTGTGCATCTCATTCCACCCTTGTGGGACGCAAAGCCTCATGTGGAATAAGGATCCCATCTCACTAGGAAGTCTTAAACTTCCCGATTGACTTTGTGGGTTGTCAATACGATTAAAATAGTGGGAGCCATAATCATTTAAAGCAAGTCCAGTTTAAATGATTTGAAGTAGTACTAAGTCTGCTATTTCTTGATTGTTGTAGAACAATGGCAATGAACAATAGCGGATTGACACTGCGATCACTCCTTGATAAGGATAAGTTGGTTGGAACCAACTTTATGGACTGGCATCGGAACTTGAGGATAACCCTCAAGCTTGAGAAGAAGCTATATGTCCTAGAGCAGGCTCTTCCTGCGCCTCCTCCGCCTAATGCCCGAGAGGCAGATAGGGATGCTTTTAGAAAGCATCAGGATGACTCTATGGAGGTAGCATGTCTCATGTTGGCCACTATGGCACCTGAACTTCAGGTGCAATATGAGGAGCAGAACACTTTTCAGATGATCACTCATTTGAAACAGATGTTTGAGGCTCAGGCTAGAATTGAGAGATTTGACATCGCCAAAGCAGTCTTTCAGTGTAAGTTATCTGAGGGTGCACCAGTGAGACCCCATGTTCTCAAGCTGATTGGGAACGTGGATCATCTTAGGAGGCTGGGACACGCCATAGATAACGAGCTGGTTGTGGATCTTATTTTGCATTCTCTGCCCCCTAGCTTCAGTCTATTTATCATAAATTTCAACATGAACTGGATTGAGTGCACACGGGAGGAACTGATGAATATGCTCCAGACAGCTGAGCGTGAGATGGTAAAGACCAAACCTAATTCTATTCTTTTAGTCCCTACGGCCAAGAAGATGAAGAAAAAGGGTAAGGCACATGCCAAGCATGGTGCCAAGGGTCCTACCAAGGCACTGAAGAAAAAGGCGAAGAAGTCAAAGGACTAGAGGTGCTTCCACTGTGGCAAGCAAGGTCACCGGAGGAGGGACTGCAAGCAACTTCATAATGAGAGGAAGAAAGGCTTGGCCTTAGCTTCTAGCTCGGGTATTTATGTTACAGAAGTCAACCTTTCTACTTCTATGTCATGGGTATTGGATACCGCATGTGGAGCTCATATTTGTACAAATATGCAGGGGCTCAAGGAAAGTAGATCGGTCCGGCTTGGAGAGATTGACCTACGGGTTGGAAACGGGGCACAGGTTGCTGCTGTTGCTGTAGGAGTTTTGACTCTCTCTCTCTGCCATCTGGACTTTAGTTAGAGTTAGATAATTGCTATAATGTACCTTCACTTACTACGAACATTGTATCCATTCCTTGCTTGGCAAAGAAAGGATTTAAGTTTGAAATAAATAAGAACTCCTGTTCTTTTTCATTTGCAAATATGTTCTATGGGAAGGGAACTTTGTGCAATGATCTATATGTGTTAGACATGGATAACTCTATTTGTAACATAAATAATAAAAGGACCAAACTGAGTGGTTCAGTTGGTGCTTTCCTATGGCATTGTCGATTAGCCCATATAAACAAGAATCGCATCCAACAACTCCATGCAAATGGGTTGATAGGTTCAAGTTCCTTGGAGGAATTTGATACATGTGAGCCTTGTTTGTTAGGGAAAATGACAAAGGCGCCTTTCACCAAGACTGGTGAAAGGGCAGGAGGTTTGTTGGATCTCATACATAGCGATGTGTGTGGGCCATTCAATAAGCAAGCCAGAGGAGGATACAACTACTTCATTACATTTACTAATGATTTCAGTAGATATGGTTATGTCTACTTGATGAGACATAAATCTGAATCCTTTGAGAAATTTAAGGAGTTCAAGAATGAAGTAGAGAACCAGCTTGGTAGATCCATTAAGGCTATTCGATTAGATCGTGGTGGAGAGTACCTGAGTGGTGAGTTTCTTGACTATTTGAGAGAGTGTGGGATTTTATCCCAACTCACTCCTCCTGGAACACTCCAATGGAATGGTGTGTCTGAAAGGAGAAATCGAACCTTGTTGGATATGGTTCGGACAATGATGAGTCATGCAACTCTACCTCCCTCATTCTGGGGGCATGCACTTGAAACAACTTCTCTAATATTGAATAATGTTCCATCTAAGAGTGTCTCAAAGATTCCATACGAGGTATGGAGTGGGAGATGCCCTAATCTCACTTTTATCAGGATCTAGGGATGTAAGGCTTATGTCAAAAGTCAGGATTCTAGCAAGCTAGAACCTAGGTTTGATAAATTTGTATTTGTGGGGTACCCTAAGGAAACTAAGGGTTACCACTTCTATGTTCCCACCGAGAACAAAATTTTTGTTGCTCGGGGTGCTGTCTTTCTAGAGAAAGAATTTCTCATGAAAGAAGTTAGTGGGAGGAAGTTTGACTTGGACGAGGTCCAAGAGCAACCACAAAATGTAGAGATGGAACCTGAGCCACCTGCACCGGTTGATGGGCAACCTGAGGCTCAAACACAGGCCCCACGTAGGTCCGGGAGGATTCGTCATGTACCTGAGAGGTATGGGTCGCTGCCAACCCAACACGACGAGATATTGATCGTTGAGGATGAACCCAAGACTTATGAACAGGCGGTCAATGGACCGGACTCCGAGAGATGGCTTGACGCCATGAGATCCGAAATGGATTCCATGTCAGCTAACCAAGTTTGGGATTTGGTTGAGTTACCTAATGGGGTAAAACCCATAGGGTGTAAATGGATCTTCAAGAAGTAGACAGACATGGATGGCAACGTGGTTACCTATAAAGGTAGACTAGTGGCTAAGGGATTCAAACAAGTCCACGGGGTGGACTATGATGAAAGCTTTTCGCCAGTTGCTATGTTCAAATCCATTAGGATTATGCTTGCTATAGCTGAATATCATGACTATGAGATATGGCCGATGGATGTAAAGACAGCGTTCCTTAACGGGAAGCTAACTGGAGATGTGTATATGACACAACCTGATAGCTTCATCCATCCTGCAGAAGCCAGTAAAGTCTGCAGGTTAAAGAGATCCATTCATGGATTAAAGCAAGCATCTCGAAGTTGGAATCTTTGATTCGATGAAGCTGTGAGAGATTATGGCTTTATCAAAAGCGAAGATGAGCCTATATATACAAAAAATTCAGTGGGAGCTTGGTGACTTTTCTGGTCTTGTATGTCGATGACATACTACTCATCGGGAACGACATCCTCAGTCTTCAAGCTATGAAGACATGGTTAGGAAAGTGTTTTGAGATGAAGGACTTAGGGGAGGCCGCCTATATCCTAGGCGTGAGGATCTATAGGGATGGATCTAAGAGGCACCTAGCCCTTAGTCAAAGTACTTACATTGATAAGGTCCTGGAGAGATTTAGCTTGGAGCAATCCAAGAAAGGGTACCTTCCAGTGAGACATGACCTTACTCTCTCAAAGAGCAAGTGTCCCACCACACAGGCTGAGAGGGATGACATGAGTCGAGTGCCTTATGCTTTGGCAGTGGGATCGATCATGTATGCAATGTTGTGTACTAGACCAGATGTGGCTTATACTGTGAGCATAACCAGCCGATACCAATCCAATCCTGGTTTATAGCACTGGGTAGTTGTAAAGAACATCCTGAAATATCAGAGAATAACTAAGGATTTATTCCTAGTCTATGGGGGACAGCAAGAGCTCAATATGCAGGGCTACACTGATGCGTCTTTGTAGTCTAACCCTGATGACTTTAGATCGCATGCTGGCTATGTGTTTAAGATGAATGGAGGTGTTGTTTGCTGGAAGAGCTGCAAGCAATCCACTATTGCCGATTCTACAACCGAAGCTGAGTATGTGACCGCTTCTGAGGCAGCCAAAGAAGCTGTTTCGATAAGGAAGTTCATTTCTGAACTTTAGGTGGTTCCCAGTGCAGTGGATCCCATTGAAATCTACTGTGATAACAATAGAGCAATTGCACAAGCCAAGGAACCACGGTCTCATCAAAGGTCCAAACACATACTCAGGAGATTTCAACTGATCAGAGAGATCATCGATAGAGGTGATGTCAAGATTAGCAGAGTTGACTGATGACATCAAAATTCATAGTATATTTTGTGTCATATCATGTGTCCTTTTGTGTCATAATTATGCTCTTTTGCATGTTTTTAAGCCTTAATTATCAAATATTGTAGAATCTACACCAATTTTTATTTTTGATCATCTTCAGGTTAAAAGTGCCATATTTTGATGGATTTTGGAAGATTTGAGCACACCAATAGATTCCAGACGTCGAAACGAAGCTACCCATCAATTTTCATGAAATTCGGAGCTAAATTTCAAAAATACGGCACTAATGTATTTTCTGGACAAACTCTCACGGTACCGTATTTCTCAGCAGAAGACTTGGCTGAAATACGGCACTACCGTATGAAACTACACGGTACCGTATTATTCAGCATTTTAGACTAGAAAAGTTTGACACGAATACGGCACTGCCGTATGAAACTACACGGTACCGTATTTTGCAGCAATTTCAACCAGAAAGTTTCACCGAGAATACGGCATTGCTGTATATTTGGGCGACATTGCCACGATACCGTATTTTCTGCCTAGAACTTACAGAAGGAAAATACGGCACTGCCGTAATCCGAATACGGTGCCGTATTTTTAAACCAGATTCGCGACTTTTTTGAGCTGATTATTGCGCAGGCCATAACATTTGATCCAGGAGTCTAAATTAAGATCCGAAAGAAGTGGCGAACGCGTCTTTAAGAGGAGAAGACGTACGAAGTGGAAGGACGAAAGTTTATCACCAATTGAGGGAGCAATCGTCAGGGAGGTGGTTAGAGTTTGTCCTCACGCCGAGAGGCGTAGAGGACATCTCAAACCGTGATTTTTACACCAAAGCTTCGTCTAGAGTAGGAGAGCACGCCCCACAAGTTTCAGAGCGTTTGGAGTCCGATCGAGGGAGAAATCATCAAAATAGTAGTGATAGCACTATTCACAAGCGAAATTATGGGTTGTATTTCAATTATAACCCTATTTTGTAACTTTTCTTCCCCTTTTTCGCTTTCTAATCCTCTGAAATTATGGTTTTTTGTAATCCTTTCCCCATGAAAGCTTAGATCTTCTTTTGGGACATGGGGTGTAATCCCCTTAGTTTGTTAATGACTAGAAAACATTGATTTTTGTCAAGTTTAATTTTAATATGATAATTTTACTTTTGTGATTGATTATTCTTTAATTATCTTTAGTTTTATAAATATCAGCATGTTTAAGAGTTTTGCGAAATAGACCAAGAGGTTGATCATTTGAAATTCGGAACCCTAGGAATCGTTGAGTTTGGAACTATCGTGAGAGATTAGGTAGTTTTTCAAATTCTGATCTTTAGTGATTTTATTGCCATGTTGAGTTTCTGATTCTTTAGATTGAGTTATTGTGTTAGACTTGATTTGATCTTGCACAAGAGTGAGGATCGAGTCATCGGAAAACCATAAGTAAAACCTGTGTTGAGTTTCAGGATGCACGAGAGTGATCTTTGAGATTCCACTTGAGATGATTGACTTAGAATTCGGATGCACGAGAGTAATCTTTGAGTTCTTTGTTCAATGATTCACTTATCTTTAGCATTGAGAATAGATCTTGCACGAGAGTGAGGATCAGTTATCTGCATGATTGTCTGCACGAGAGTGAGATAATACCTTTATGAAGTGAATTAGGTGTTTATCATATTAGAATTAAACTGACAACCTTTATTTCCTTCTAGTCATTAGAATTAAGGTGGATGAAACCCTAGTCCCATATTTATCTCTCTGATCATCTTTTAGCATACTTTTCTGTATCTTTTACTTGCATCATATTCGATTTGCTTAGCTAGTGAGAATAGAATTATTTGGTACTTAACAATAAGGTCTCTGTGGTTCGATATTTTTATTACTTCGAAGTATCCGTGCACTTGCAGACACAATAAGTTTTTGGCGCCATTGCCGGGGACCTTATTTTTGTTAATATCAAAATAGTTGTTAGTATTGCTAGACTAAGTTTTATTTGTTTTATATTTAACTTTATTTTTTTTGTTTTTGCAGGTTTTGGATTTTCACAGTTGTGACAGAGCTGTGATTTCTAAAATTTGTGAATTTGCTTGTGTTTTTCTAATTTTTATATATTTAAAAAAAATAGTTCTTATTGATTGGTGTTGGATTATCTCACTGTTTTTGATAAATTGGAAAATATGTCTTTTTATCACAACTCTTGGGCAACTGAAAGAGGTAAGGTGTATATGCCACAAAATGATTCACGATGCACTCTTGCAGATATATCGAAATTACACTCCTATTTTGTTACAAGTAATATTTGTAAATAATCTGATCATTATACTTCTGATTGCAAATTTTTAATTCCTCCAAATTCTAATTCTTCATGGTATCAAGATGATCATTATGCATCTAGTTGGGAAAATCAAACTCCTTTTTATGGTGATTGCTCAAACAATAATTATGAACCATGCTTTGAGAAAACTAAAAAATCTAGTTTAGAGGGCATGTTTGAGAAACTCATGAGTTCACAATTGAAACAAAATGATGAAATGAATGAGAATAAGAAACAAATCAGTTCTAGGCTTGATGATTTATGTGCTGATACTGAAATGTTAGAAAACCGGATAGCACAACAAAATTGTTTGTTTGAATTTGATTTGGAAACTGAGGAAGTTGATTTAGAAAATTCCCCCTCTGATTATGATTGTTTTGAGATTGAGCCTTATGTTAACATTAATGAGTCTCACTTTGATTTTGATGATTGTAAAATTGATTCATGTGATAATTTATTTGTTGAAAAGTTTGAGAAAATTGATTTTGAAAAACTCTCTTTTGATGAAATTGATTCTTTTGATGTTGTATCATTTATGGTTAAATCTGATGAGCATAATGAAGGTTCGAAAATTATAGACACTGATGAACCCCACTGTGATTTTGGTGATATTTTTGAAATTAATGATAAATCTCTTGTGGTTAACTCTAATTCTACTAATTCTTTTTCATATGATTCTGATTTTGACTCTTCTGATGATGAATTATTTGTGGGGAAGCATGAGGAAATTAATTTTGAAGAGTCTCATCTTGATTTTGTTGATAATTTTGATATTGAAAAATTGTTTGATGATGAACATGAGGAAATTGAAAAGGATTTGAAAAATACAAACACTGATGAATCTCACTCTGATGTTTTGCCCATATCTTTTGTTGAATCTTTTGATTTATTTGAAAATTCATGCTTTATTGAGGAATCTAATGAAAGACATAAAACTTATTTTGATGAACCAATATTTGAATCTTTTGATCAAAGTCCTTTTCTTATTGCTATTGAAAACATTAATTTGAAGAAAAGAATAATAATTTTGCTTTTTGACAAACATAGGAAGATCATAAAGATTTCTTTTAGTGGATTTAAAAATTTTGATTTTAATTTCTGCAAATTTAAAAAAGCCACTTCAATTGTGATTTACACGAAATTTTGGATGTTTGATTTAGTGGCTAAACTTTTTGGACAGCGAAAATGCAGAAAATTGTTTGCTCTTTACTTTGGTATTGATTCACCTGCTTAACCATGATAACTGAGTTTAGGTCAAGCTATGGACCAAAAATTAGCGCTTCTTGGGAGGCAACCCAAGCACACTTTTACTTTGCTTAGTTTCTTTTATTTTAGTTTATTTTTAGAAATAATTTTCCTTTTCTTGTTGCAGGAAAATAAAATTCTTTACGGCTGCACTACTTTCCTTGGACACCTGCGGCTTCTTCTCCAGATTTGCAGCACCTCTAGCCACCACTGCATCTGCCTCTAACATCACTATCTCCAGTTGTCGACACTGGATCATACCACCAGCAGATTTTTATTTCTTTTGTTGCCTCTTATTCCATGATTTTATTTATTTGTGCAGCAGTTCTTTATTATTGACTCTGATTTTTTTATGCAGTACTATCTTTTGCACAGGCCGACGATCTCACCTCTATGACTGTATTCTCTAGCAGGCCACTAGAGATTACTCACTCTACTGTCGGCACCATCATCATTGCTAGCAGCTCTTCAGCTAGCTTCTATTCCATATCTGCTTCTCGCTTGCATCAGATCTTTTCACCTGCACCCTTTTGGACCATTGATGATACCTCTAATTTCCCTTTGAAAAGATTATTGTTCTATTTTTGTTTGTTTTAAGTAAGAGATTATTTTTTGATCTGAGCCTTATGTATCTTAAATTGTGCAGGTAAAATTTTCAAAAGGCACACCTTTGGACCTTACGGCATTTGCCCCGACACTAATTTTGATCTGAGCCTTATGTATTTTGGTCAGAACTTGCTATATAGTTTTGTGAGTATTGTTTACACTCTCTTGTATTCATGATTATTTCATATGGTTGCAACTTTGATTTGTTATCACTTTACACCCTTTGCATTGTTTGAGCCTTATGTGATTATATGGACCAATCATGTTACACTTTTGACTATGATTATATGAGTTTTCATGCTTCACACCTTTTGCATTGAATTAGAGATTTTTTTAGGAAATGATAAGATTGATAAGTTGATGATATGTTTTTCTTAGATGGGTAGATTTTTCTATAATGATGAATATTCATGCATGCCTATGAATGGAAATATTACTATTATGCTGAATTTATTTGTTCAATATATATCTACTTGTTGAAATCATTCATTAATTGATGCATATGGGTTTTGGGTAGGTATGTTGTTTGATGAATGCAATCTAAAAGTGAAACAACTTTCTTGAATAAAATGAGCATATGAGTGTAATTTTTAATTGATGTCAATTGATTAGCCTAGTTGATGTTTGTTCTATTTTACTATTTGTTGGGAAGGAAGAATCCATGATCCACAAAAAAAATGTGAGAGACTCCCCTACTTGGAACTGTGTAAAATTGACAGTGGTACCTAAGACATGGGTTGAAGTCTATAAAAAAGAGAGAGAGAGAAAAAAAAAAAAGGAAAAGACTCCTCTACTTGGCAATGTGTAAAATTGACAGTGGTACCGAAGATAAGAGTTGAAGTCTAAAATAAAAAATCTATATCTATGTGGGTACATGCTTTCTATTAAAAAATAATAAAAAAAGAGAGATTTTGTGTGGAAAAAGATCTTGGAGACTTTATTCCTGTAAACAAAGGTATGATAGATTTAAACTAAAACAAAGGTGAAGTCATGAGATTGAGATTCTTTTTATTATACAAGTTGTGAAATTTTATTTGATCAAAGCTGTGAATCTTGAAGATTAAATTCATTGGATGATGTATTTATTTAAAATTTTGTGCAAAAAGTTGATGGAATATTTCATGAGTGATTATATTTTAGAAATTTAATTTTCATAAAAGAGCATATTTTCCATACTTAGCATCGTTCTTTATTTTATTTGCTTGAGGACAATCAAAGTTTGAGCCTTATGTGTTTGATGACACCAAAATTCATAGTATATTTTGTGTCATACCATGTGTCTTTTGGTGTCATAATTATGCTCTTTTGCTTGTTTTTCAGCCTTAATTGTCAAATATTGCATAATCTACACCACTTCTTGTTTTTGATCATTTTCGGCTTAAAAGTGCCATATTTTGATGGATTTTGGAAGATTTGAGCACACCAATGGATTCCAGACGTCGAAACGAAGCTACCCATCAATTTTCATGAAATTCGAAGCTAAATTGCAAAAATACGACACTATCGTATGAAACTACACGGTACCGTATTATTCAGCATTTTAGACCAGAAAAGTTTGACATGAATACGGCACTGCCGTATGAAACTACACGGTACCGTATTTTGTAGCAATTTCAACTAGAAAGTTTCAGTGAGAATACAACACTGTTGGTGTTTATGCCCTGCAGACCAATGTTTGGACATGGTCGGGCATTGTTTGAATGTACTTTGATAGAATTGTTATTCTTTATAGAGGCATGGTCGTTATTATGCAGACTTCTCTACCTGTGTTGATGTATTGAGCTGCATAAATAATGTCCCAAGAGTTTGGTTGGATCCATTCTCATAAGCTATCCCCAGTCAAGGTACCTTAGCAGATATGGGACAGCTTTGGTACATGTGAGAGTGGTGTATGGGCTGGTTAGGTGCGGGACACAGTAACGCAGACATACAGGTGCATTAGATGCACTAGAGTGATCCACCATGAGGATTGACTTGTCTAGTCAACAAGTCAATCTCACATGCAAGAGGTTTGCATTGATCCTTAGACTTGAGGTATTCATGTATAGATTTGATGATGGGTATGCTTTGATACAGTCTTACATCTCTCCATAATTGGGAGACCAAAACGACTGTCATTGGGCATGTCATAAGTTATGTAGAGACATGGATGACCAATAGTAGGATTTGCCCCTTCCTTATTGGAAGCATGATATCCACTCAGGGGCGCCCCACCTTATTGGTGCATGACAGGAATGTGTGGCCACACTAGTTGAGTCATGACCAATGCATTGGATTGATGAACTTGAGACTAATCCAGTGACAGGATATCAGTTTAGGCAAAGGGATCTATAATGCATGGGAATCCTCGTTGTTTGGTGAGGAGTTGTTGCCATATGACTTAAGTCCTATGACATGGGTAGTAGTGATGTGTTGCTAGATACCCCTTACTACTTATGATGTTTACATCATTGCCATCGTCATTAGGATCCTACGGGGTCACACGCAATAGACAATAGACGTTGCTTTAATCAGAAGCCTTAGGATCAAGTTATTGGATAACTTGGATCCATTTGGAAGATTTCGTCAGCGCCAATGGGCCTGATGAGTTGGAAGAAGGTTATTGTAGCCAAACTTCATTTTTGGTAGGTTGACCCGAAATTGACCTAGATGTTGGGAAACCCTGGGGATATTTTACAATTTTCAGAGATAGAGATTACAAAATACATTGCACAGCGGAAGCAATATCCCCGAAATAGGCCGGTCCCAAAAACCCAGTGAAGATCGCAAGCAAGAGAGTCGACACGATGAGTTAGGAAATACCTTAGAGCAAGATGAGGTCGATGTCATGATAGGCGCCCAAGCGTGCGCCCTCTGCAGTCTCACACACACGGATCCCTCGAGTCCTCTTCTTCCACGCCCGGTGCTAGCCTCGGGAAGAAGATCTAAACCTTGTGCTCCTTCTTCAAAGTATGCGCCACCTCCAAGGTAGATGCGCCAAAGATGAAGAAGGATGAGGGAGAGGGAAACCGCCAAGCATCAAGTTCCTTGCGTCAAGAGAGAAGGAAGAGGCTTGCGGCTAGGGTTTGGAAGGAATAAGAAGATGCGCCACTTCTTGGTGTTGTCGCCCTTCAAGCCCTTGCTTTCGCCCCACCTCTTGTTGTCACGCCTCTAAGGATTGTAACCTCATAAGAGGGGGCGGCTAGGGTCACTTATAAAGAGCTAGAGGCGGTTAGGGCAAGGGTTGAGATCATGACAAGTGTATGGCTTGGATGAGAAGGTTTGAGGTAAGGAAAGTCTCCAAGACTTTACCATAAACCTCATTCAACCTTTCCATAAGCTACCAAGCCTTGCCTTGTGCGCCAAGGCCTAGCCTTGCGCCCCAAGCAATGCCTTAATGCATTCACACTATCAATGGGAGAGGGCTAGGCGCATAAAGCTTCCTTAATGAAGCAAATTTTCCATCCAAACCCCATTATGCCCCTTAGGCGCCAATGGGCTTAGGTTCCACCCCATTATACCCTTTTAGCCTATTGCCACTTCATGACAACTTATTATTGGGCCTCATTGGATAATGAGCTAGCCCAAACTTCATTACATGGCTTGATTAAGCACTTGGATCCAATCCAATGCAACCCTAATCCAAATGTGGCCAACCATGGTCAATTTCGGGTCAACCTGCCATAAATGGAGTTTGGCTCCAATAACATCCTTCCATCTCATCAGGCCCATTGGTGCTGATGAAATCTCCAAAATAGATCTGAGTTATCCAATAACTCGATCATAAGGCTTCCCGATCAATACGAGAACTCGAGTATCAAGGTGTGCGACCCTGTAGGTTCCTCTGACGCTGGCAGTGCTGACCAAAGGTCACCACAAGCAGTGAGTGGCACCTAGCAGTGCATCGCTGCTACCCAGGTCATTGGAATGGATATCGACATCAACATCCCCATCATCGCAACTAGGTACAGATGCATTACAGTCTCTTTGCCGAACTAATATCCGATTGGACAAGTGTGTCACCACTTGTTTTCATCCAATCACATGGCTATGACTAAAACAGGTTCTCACCTGGGTATGGCCATACACTCTCAGTCATAGAACCATAGAGGAGCTCCATGGATATCATGCTTCCCTAAGGAAGGGGCAAATACTTTGTCTGTCCATTGACCTTCTCATATGGGTCGTGACATGCTCAATGACAACCGTTATGACCTCCCAACTATGGCGAGGTGTTAGGTTGTATCAAAGCAAGTCCCTAACCATATAGAATGATCAATAACCTTAAGTCAAGGGATCAATGCATCTCCTGTCACTTGTGAGGATAACTCATGACACCAAGTCATAGCCTCACAGCAGGTCTTTCCAGTATATCCTCCAATGATATACCCATGTGTCTGCGTTAGCACCACGTGCCTAACCAGCCCACATACCAGTCTTACAAGTACCATAGCTGTCCCATATCCACTAAGGTACATCGACTGGGGACTATAGTTCGAGCACAGATCCAATCTGTCTCCAGGGACATTATCATGTCAGTACATATGCGCAGATGTAAACAAACATAGATAACGATAATGCCAGAATGATATAATATCAAGGTCAAGTAGTACATAAGTGGACCAAAACTAGGTCCTAGGGCATATACACCAACAATCTCCCACTTGCACTAAGACCTAGAGGTTGAGCAACCTCAACCCCATATCTCTAGTACGACCATCATGCTTCTGCTGCGCCAAAGCCTTGGTCAGTGGGTCTGCTAGATTGCTCTCTGTGTCTACTCTGCTAATCTTGACATCACCTCGATCAATGATCTCTCTGATCAGGCGAAATCTCCTGAGTATGTGTTTGGACCCTTGATGAGACCGTGGTTCCTTAGCATGTGCAGTTCCCATTGTTGTCATAGTAGAGCTCAATGAGATCCATTGCACTTGGAACCACCTGAAGTCCAGAAAAGAACTTCCTGATCCAAACGGCTTCATTGGCTGCCTCAGAAGCAACCACATACTCAGCTTCGGTTATAGAATTAGCTATGGTGGATTGCTTGAAGCTCTTCCAGCATACAACACCTCCAACCATCTTAAACAAATAGCCGGTCTGCGATCTGAAGTAGTCAGGATCAGACTGGAACGACTCATCAGTGAAGCCCTGTGCACTGAGCTCTTCCTGTCCCCCGTAGACCATATAGAATAAATCCTTAGTCCTTTTCAGGATACTCAAGGATATTCTTTACAGCCACCTAGTGCTGCAGACCTGGATTTGGATTGGTATCGGCTGGTTATGCTTACAGCATAAGCCACATCTAGTCTAGTAGACAGCATTGCATACATGATTGATCCCACTACCGAAGAATAGGGAATTCGACTCATGTTATCCCTCTCAGCCTGTGTTGTAGGACACTGGCTCTTTGAGAGAGTAAGGCCATGTCTCACTAGAAGGTATCCTTTCTTGGATTACTCCAAGTTGAACCTCTCCAGGACCTTATCAATGTGGGTACTCTGACTAAGGGCCAGGAGCCTCTTGGATCTATCCCGGTAGATCCTTATGCCTAGAATATAGGCGGCCTCCCCTAAGTCTTTCATCTCGAAACACTTCCCTAACTATGTCTTCACAGCTTGAAGACTAGGGATGTCGTTTCCGATGAGCAGTATGTCATCGACATACATCACCAGAAAAGTCACCAAGCTCCCACTGAATTTTCTGTATACACAGGCATCATCTTCACTTTTGATAAAGCCATAATCTCTCATAGCTTCATCAAACTGAAGATTCCAACTTCGAGATGCTTGCTTTAATCTATAAATGGATTTCTTTAGCCTGCAGACCTTATTAGCCTCTGCAGGATGGATGAAGCCATCAGGTTGTGACATATACACATCCTCAGTCAGCTTCCTGTTAAGGAACGCTGTCTTCACATCCATCTTCCATATCTCATAGTCATGATATGCAGCTATAGCAAGCAGAATCCGAATGGATTTGATCATGGCAACTGGCGAGAAGGTTTCATCATAGTCCACCCCGTGGACTTATTTAAATCCTTTAGCCACTAGTCTACCTTTATAAGTAACTATATTGCCATCCATGTCTGTCTTCCTCTTGAAGACCCATCTACACCCTATGGGTTTTACCCCATAAGGCAGCTCAACCAAAGACCAGACTTGGTTAGCCGACATGGAATCCATCTCGGATCGCATGGCGTCAAGCCATCTCTTGGAGTCCGGTCCACTGACCGCCTCATCATAGGTTCTGGGTTCATCCTTAATGATGAAGATCCCGTCGTGTTGGGTCGGCAGCGACCCATACCTCTCAGGTGTACGACGAATCCTCCCAGACCTATGTGGGACCTGTGTCTGAGCCTCAGGTTGTACAGCAACCGGTGCAGGTGGCACAGATTCCATCTCTTTGTCTTGTGGTTGCACTTGGTCCTCATCCAAGTCAAACTTCCTCCCACTAACTTCTTTCATGAGAAATTCTTTCTCTAGAAAGACAGCACTCCGAGCAACAAAAACTTTGTTCTCGGTGGGAACATAGAAGTAGTAACCCTTATTCTCCTTAGGGTACCCCACAAACATACACTTATTAGATCTAGGTTCTAGCTTGCTAGAATCTTGACGTTTGACATAAGCCTTACATCCCCAGATCCTGATAAAAGTGAGATTAGGGCGTCTCCCACTCCATACCTCATATGGAATCTTTGAGACACTCTTAGATGGAACATTATTCAGTATTAGAGAAGCTGTCTTAAGTGCATGTCCCCATAATGTGGGAGGTAGAGTTGCATGACTCATCATAGATCGAACCATGTCCAACAAGGTTCGATTTCTCCTTTCAGACACACCATTCCATTGAGGTGTTCCAGGAGGAGTGAGTTGGGATATGATCCCACACTCTCTCAGATAGTCAAAGAACTCACCGCTCAGGTACTCTCCTCCACGATCTGATCGAAGAGCCTTAATGGATCTACCAAGCTGGTTCTCTACTTCATGTCTAAACCCCTTAAATTTCTCAAAGGATTCAGACTTATGTCTCATCAGATAGACATAACCATATCTACTGAAGTCATTAGTAAACGCGATGAAGTAGTTGTACCGTCCTCTGGCTTGTTTATTGAAAGGCCCACACACATCAGTATGTATGAGATCTAATAAACCTCCTGCTCTCTCACCAGTCTTGGTGAAGGGCGCCTTTGTCATTTTCCCTAATAAACAAGTCTCACATGTATCAAGTTCCTCCAAGGAACTCGAATCTAACAACCCATTTGCATGGAGTTATCGAATGCGATTCTTGTTTATATGGGCTAATCGACAATGTCGTAGGAAAGCACCAACTGAACCACTCAGTTTGGTCCTTTTATTATTTATGTTACAAATAGAGCTATCCATGTCCAAGACATGCGGACCATTGCACAAAGTACCCTTCCCATAAAACATGTTTGCAAAAGAAAAAGTGTATGGTCGAAACCTAAGTCAGATGCGCTTCTAAACATTTTGCATAGGCGGAAAAACTAGGTTTCATGAAGATCGCATGGCTTGTAAGTATAACCAACCATAAGAGGATGAATGAAGCATTACCATGGCCATCGCTCGAGTGATGACTTGGAAGAAGAAAGGGCGATCGGCTCTTCTCCAAAGAGGTCACACACAAGATGTTGAAGGCTTACTCCCTTGTGCTCTTTGTGCTAGCAAAGATCCAAGGAAACCTTGATCGTGTACAAGGAGATGTTTTTCCTCTCGGCTGTTCGAACTCTCTTCCTTGGCGTGAAGACTCACTACCACACGAGAGGAACCGGGAGGAGAAGAGGGGGCGAGCCACGTTACAATCGTGGAGGCGTTTTCCAAAATGGAAAACCGACTTCCAAATATAGTAAGTGCTTAATACTCATGCATTCACTCAAAGTGAACCATCGAAACTTCCTTCTCCTTTGAACCAAGCGTTCACTAAGTGAACCGGTTCAATTCTATTTGGTTCAAAGACCAAATCGAACCAGCCATGGTTTAGATCTCTTTGAACCAAATGGCTCAAGATTTAACCACACATCTCTTGATCTTCTTGATCTCATCGATCAAGCATCAATTCTCCCGATCGAAGCTTACCGATCTCAAGCCCTAATCAATCAAACATGATCAGACCAGATCTCACTTCAAATCAGAGTTTAAATTCCTTTAAACTGGACTAAAACAATTCAATCCACACGATCTGATATAAGTAAGCCATATCATCAAATTGTGCAACCCTAAGGGTTTCCTTCAACGTCGGTAACGATAACTTACATTATCACGATCAGAGAGGGGTATCTAGCAACACATCACTGTCTCCCGATATGAAGGAAAGAGTCTTCCAAGACTACACCCAAACCACAGCACAAGTGTGAATCCAATTCACTTGGCATACATGTTTCCTTTGCTACTGGATGTTCTCGTTGGACAAGCGTGTCAAGCGTGTAACTCCAACATGATGAGAATGGTTAGATCAGATGAACATAGTCATCTGGGTATGGCCATACACTTTCTCAACCATCTCATCCAGGGGGCCCTTATAGAACATCACACTCCAACAAGGAGAGGCAATCCTTTATCTATCACTAGTGCCCTAACATGACTCATGCCCATTATCCAAGATAATCCTTAACCATTAATTTTTCAAATGATATTGAACTACCTCAATATAATGCCAATCATCATTTAGAAATAGAAGTGATCTCAAGTCAGAGGAAAAATGCCATTTGCTTGCATACAAGGATTATTCACATTGTGACAAACAATTGAACATCCTAAGTAGGGTCAGTCCAGTACATCCAATGCACCTATGTGTCTAAATCTTATTCCATGCTCGAAGCATCCTATAAGATCAGAACACATATTAGTCTCAATCATATCAAGGCTGTCTCATGTTCACCAAGATATCTCGACTAAGGACAATACTGCATGTCAGCCAAGCTAAACACCATTGAGACATTATTCAGAAGTATACATAACAGCAGCAGATAATGTAACAACCTGAATAACAACAATTGCCCCCTTTTTTTTGTTTAAAACATAGTTTATACATGATACTGATAACATCCCAAGGCCTCAAACATTAGCCTTAAGGGCATACCCCAATAATCTCCCACTTGCACTTAAACTAATGGTTGAGAAATCTCAAACCCATATTATTACAGTGCTTCTCATGCTTCTGCTGTGCCAGAGGCTTTGTAAGTGGGTCAGCCAGATTGTCATCTGTATGAACCTTGCAGATCTTGATCTCTCCTCGATCTATGATCTCCCGGATCAAATGAAACCTTCTCTGTATGTGCTTGGACTTCTGGTGTGACCGAGGTTCCTTTGCTTGTGCAATCGCTCCAGTGTTATCACAGAAGATAACCAATGGATCTGCACTCGAAGGAACAACACCAAGTTCCTGAACGAACTTATGAATCCATACTGCCTCCTTTGATGCTTCTGAGGCTGCAACATACTCGGCTTCTGTTGTGGAATCAGCAACAATTGATTGTTTGAAACTCTTCCACACCACTGCTCCTCCATTCAAGCTAAAAACATAGCCTGATTGCGATCGAAAATCGTCTTGGTCAGATTGGAATGAAGCGTCAGTATATCCTTCAATACTGAGTTCTTCCTGACCCCCATAAATCAAGAACATATCTTTGGTTCTCCGAAGATATTTCAAAATGTTCTTGACTGCAATCCAGTGTGTCTTCCCTGGATTACTTTGGAAACGACTGGTCACGCTTAACCCGTAAGCGACGTCTGGGCGAGTACATAACATCGCATACATGATGGACCCAATAGCCGAAGCATAAGGCGTATTGTCCATCTCATCTTTCTCAGACTGTGTTTCAGGACACTGACTCTTTGAAAGATTCAGACCATGTCTGACTGGAAGATATCCTCTTTTAGAATTTTCTAAATGGAATCTCTCCAGGACCTTATCGATGTAAGTACTCTGGCACAGCCCGAGAAGCCTATTAGATCTATCTCTGTAGATCTCCACACCTAATACATAGGCTGCTTCTCCCAAATCTTTCATCTGGAAACATTTTCTTAACCATGCTTTGATTGCATGCAGTTCAGGAATATCGTTTCCAATGATCAAGATATCATCGACGTAGAGGACTAGGAAAGTAATCACGCTCCCACTAAACCTTTTATATACACACGGGTCATCTTCATTTTTGATGAAACCAAATTCACAAACGATTCATCAAAACGAATATTCCAGCTTCTCGATGCTTGTTTAAGTCCATAAATGGACTTCTTTAATTTGCATATTTTATGACGTTCTGATGGATTGATGAAACCTTCAGGCTGTGTCATATACACATCCTCTTCCAGTTTTCCATTAAGGAAAGCGGTCTTCACATCCATTTGCCAGATCTCATAATCATAATATGCAGCTATCGCGAGAATAATCCGAATGGACTTGAACATGGCTACAAGAGAGAAAGTTTCATCATAATCTATCCCGTAGATTTGTTTGAAACCTTTCGCAACTAGCCTACCCTTATAGGTAACTACGTTACCATCCATGTCTTTCTTCTTTTTGAAGATCCACTTACAGCCTATAGGGATTACTCCCTGAGGCTGATCAACCAAATCCCAGACTTAGTTATCTGACATGGAGTCCATTTCGGCTCGCATAGCTTCAAGCCATCTTTCTGATTCTGGTCCATTGACCGCATTCGCATAAGTGAGGGGTTCATTATTAATGATGTAGACTCCGTCATAGCGCTCAGGCTGACGACGGATCCTTCCCGATCTACGTGGTTCCCGTGATATCTGAACCTCAGGTTGCTCAGTAACATGATCTGTTGGCTCAGGCTCATCCAACTGAACTTGACTACTTTGTCCCGCTTCTGGATTTTCATCCAGCTTTATTTCTCTCCCACTGGCCTCTTGCAGAAGAAATTCGTTCTCAAGAAAAATAGCCGTTCGAGCAACAAATACTTTGTTCTCTTTGGGATAGTAGAAATAATAACCCTTAGTTTCTTTAGGGTAACCGACAAAGATACATTTATCTGATCTGCCCCCCAGTTTCCCAGAGGCAAGCTTTTTGACATAAGCCTCGCAACCCCAGATTTTGATAAATGTCAAGCTCGGCTGTTTCCCATACCACAACTCATATGGTGTCTTTGAAACAGCCTTGGATGGCACTCGGTTTAGTACCTTTGCAGCTGTTTCCAGTGCAAATCCCCAAAAGGAGTAAGGTAGAGTAGCCTGACTCATCATTGAACGAACCATATCCAATAGGGTTCTATTTCTCCTCTCGGACACACCATTCCATTCCGGTGTTCCTAGCGGAGTGAGTTGTGAGATAATCCCACACTCCTTCAGATAGTCAGTAAACTCACGACTCAAGTATTCTCCACCTCGATCTGAACGAAGTGCCTTGATATTTCGGCCTAACTGATTTTGTACTTCATTTTTGAACTCTTTGAACTTGTCAAAAGATTCACTCTTATGTCTCATTAAATAGACATAAACATACCTACTAAAATCATCAGTAAAAGTAATGAAGTATAAATAGCCACCTCTGGCATGTTTACTAAAAGGCCCACACACATCACTGTGAATAAGGTCAAGTAAACCTGAAGCCCTTTGACCTTTATTAGAAAAAGGAGTCTTCGTTATTTTACCCATTAAACAAGCTTTGCATGTATCAAGCTCCTCATAGGAGAATGATCCAGCAGTCCATGTTCATGCAACCGCTTAATGCACTTCTTGTTAATATGGCCTAAACGACTATGCCAAAGCAAGGTGCTGTCATCAGCATACTTGGCTTTCTTGTTATCAATTTGTTGTACAGAACTTTCCATGTCCAACATGAATAACCCATTGTTAATCGACCCGGTAGCATAAACAATATTATCAAACAAAATACAACACTTTAAAGTTTTGCATTCAAAAGAAAAACCTTTCCTGACAAGAGCAGGAATAGAGATAATATTCTTAGTTATGCTTGGTACGAAATAACAATTGTCAAGTTCTAATACAAAACCAAGACGAGAGCAAGAAGAAGTCCAGTCCGCGAGAGAGTGAGGAGCCCCTTCATGTTCGAAAACATTTTTGCGTTTTCAACAAGGGAAAACGTCTTACTATTTTTAGAAAGCACTAACTCCACTTCAACTCCCATCGGTTTGGTTTAATTGAATTTGGTTTAAGGACCAAATCAAACCAAGCCTTGGTCTGGATCTTATTAAACCAAAAAGGTTCAAGATCTAACCACACATCTCTTGATGCTCTTGATCTCATCGATCTAGCATCAAATCTCTCGATCGAAGCTTACAGATCTCAAGCCCTAATCAATCAAACATGATCAGACCAGATCTCACTTACAATCAAAGTGTAAACTCCTTTAAACTGAACCAAAACAATTCAGTCCACACGATCTGACTTAAGTAAGCCATATCATCAAATTGTGCGACCCTAAGGGTTTCCTTTAAATGTCGGTAACGATAACTTACGTTATCACGATCAGTGAGGGGTATCTAGCAACACATCACTGTCTCCCGATATAAAGGAAAGAGTCTTCCAAGACTACACCCAAATAACAGCATAAGTGTGAATTCAATTCACTAGGCGTACATGTTTCCTTTGCCACTGGATGTTCTTATTGGACAAGCGTGTCAAGCCTGTAACTCCAATATGATGAGAGTGGTTAGATCAGATGAACATAGTCATCTGGGTATGGCCATACACTTTCTCAACCATCTCATCCAGGGGGCCCCTTTAGAACATCACACTCCAAACAAGGAGAAGGCAATCCTATATCTATCACTAGCGCCCTAACATGACTCACGTTCATTATCCAAGATAGTCTATAACCATTATATTTCAAATGATATTGAACTACCTCAAGACAATGTCAATCATCATTTAGAAACACAAGTGATCTCAAGTCAGAGGAAATATGCCACTTGCTTGCATATAAGGATTATTCACATTGTGACAAGCAATTGAATATCCTAAGTAGGGTCAGTCCAGTACATCCAATGTACCTATGAGTCTACATCTTATTCCATGCTCGAAGCATCCTGTAAGATTAGAACACATATTAGTCTCAATCATATCAAGGCTGTCTCATGTTCACCAAGATATCTCGACTAAGGACTATACAGCATGTCAGCCAAGCTGAACACCATAGAGACATTATTCAGAAGTATACATATAGCGGTAGATAATGCAACAACCTGAATAACAACCATTGCCTTTATAAACCTAGAGTTTATACATGATACTGACAAAAACCCAAGGCCTCAAACATTAGCCTTAAGGGCATACCCCAACAATCTCCCACTTGCACTTAATCTAATGGTTGAGAAATCTCAAACCCATATTATTACAGTGCTTCTCATGCTTCTGCTGCGCCAGAGGCTTTGTAAGCGGGTCAGCTAGATTGTCATCTGTATGAACCTTGCAGATCTTGATCTCTCCTCGATCAATGATCTCCCGGATCAAGTGAAACCTTCTCTGTATGTGCTTGGACTTCTGGTGCGACCGTGGTTCCTTTGCTTGTGCTATGGCTCCAGTGTTATCACAGAAGATAACCAATGGATCTACACTCGAAGGAACAACACCAAGTTCTTGAACGAACTTACGAATCCACACTGCCTCCTTGGATGCTACCGAGGCTGCAACATGTTGGGAAACCCCGGGGACATTTTACAATTTTTCAGAGTCATGGACATACATATTTGCACAGCGGAAGAATGTCCCCGAAACAGGCCAGTCCCAAAAACCCAGTGAAGATCGCATGCAAGGGAGTCGACACGATGAGTTAGGAAATACCTTAGAGCAAGAAGAGAGCGATGCCGATGTAGGCGTCCAAGTGTCCGCCCTCTGCAGTTTCACACACACGGATCTCTTGAGTTCTCTTCTTCCACGCCCGGTGCTAGCCTTGGGAAGAAGATCTAAACCTTAGTCCTTCTTCTTCAATCCTTGCGCCACCTCCAAGGTAGAATCGCCTAGAAGAAGAGGTGGAGAGGTAGACGCCAAGTTCAAGTCTTTCTTGTCCCAAGAGGGGGAGAAGAGGACTTGTGCTTGCGGCTAGATGATGGAGGAAGAGAGGTTGCGCCAAGAGCCTCCAAGGATTATTCTCTTGTCAAGAGGGGCGACTAGGTGCTCTTTTATAGGGCAAGAGACGATTTATGAAAGGCTAGGATTAAGACAAGTGTAGGGCTAGGATGAGGAGGTTTGTGATAAGGAAAGTCTCCAAGACATTTCCTTAATCCTCATTCAACCTTTCCTCATTAGCCCCACGCCTTCCTTGTGCGCCAAGGCCTTGCCTTGCGCCTCAAGCATTGCCTTAGATGCATGCTTTCCATCAATGGGAGAGGGCTAGGCGCAAATTGCTTCCTTAATGAAGCAATTTTGCCACCCTAACCCCATTATGCCCCTTAGGCGCCAATGGGGTTGGGTCTCTCCCCATTATACCCTTTTAACCTCTCTTCTCTTCATGAGAACTTGTTATTGGGCCTCATTGGATAATGAGCTAGCCCAAACATCATTGCATAGGTTGATTAAGCACTTGGATCCAATCCAATGCAACCCTAATCCAAATGTGACCAACCATGATCAAATACGGGTCAACCTGCCAAAAATGAAGTTTGGCTCCAATAACATTCTTCTATCTCATCAGGCCCATTGGCGCTGATGAAATCTCCCAATTAGATCCGAGTTATCCAATAACTCGATCATAAGGCTTCCCGATCAATATGAGAACTCAAGTATCAAGGTGTGCGACCCTGTAGGTTCCTCTGACGCTGGCAGTGCTGACCAAAGGTCACCACAAGCAGTGAGTGGCACCTAGCAGTGCATCTCTGCTACCCAGGTCATTGGAATGGATATCGACATCGACATCCCCATCATCGCAACTAGGTACAGATGCATTACAGTCTCTTTGCCGAACTGATATCCGATTGGACAAGTGTGTCACCACTTGTTTTTATCCAATCACATGGCTATGACTAAATCAGGTTCTTACCTGGGTATGGCTATACACTTTCAGTCATAGAACCACAGAGGAGCTCCATGGATATCAAGCTTCCCAAAGGAAGGGGCAAATCCTATGTCTGTCCATTGACCTTCTCATATGGGTTGTTACATGCTCAATGACAACCTTTATGACCTTCCAACTACGGTAAGGTGTTAGGTTGCATTAAAGCAAGTCTCTAACCATATAGAATGATCAATGACCTCAATTCAAGGGATCAATGCATCTCCTGTCACTTATGAGGATAACTCATGACACCAAGTCATAGCCTCATAGCGGGTCTATCCAGTATATCCTCCCATGATATACCCATGTGTCTGCGTTAGCACCCCTGTGCCCAACCAGCCCACATACCAGTCTCATAAGCACCATAGTTGTCCCATATCTACTAAGGTACATTGACTGGGGATCTTTATTTGAGCACAGATCCAATCTGTCTCCAGGGACATTACCATGTAAGTACACAATCGCAGGTGTAGACAGACAATGATAACGACAATGCCAGAATGATATATATATATATATCAATGTCAAGTAGTACAAGTTGACCAAAGCTAGGTCCTAGGGCATATACACCAACAATCTCCCACTTGCACTAAGACCTAGAAGTTGAGGAGTCTCAACCCCATATCTCTAGCGTGACCATCTTGCTTCTGCTGCGCCAAAGCCTTGGTCAATGGGTCTGCTAGATTATTATCTGTGTCTACTCTGCTAATCTTGACATCACCTCTGTCTATGATCTCTCTGATCAGGTGAAATCTTCTGAGTATGTGTTTGGATCTTTGATGAGACCGTGGTTCCTTAGCTTGTGCAATTGCTCCATTGTTGTCACAGTAGAGTTCAATGGGATCCAATACACTAGGTACCACTTGAAGATCACATAAGAACTTCCTTATCCAAACAGCTTCCTTGGCTGCCTCAGAAGCAGCCACATACTCAGCTTCGGTTGTAGAATCTGCTATGGTAGATTGCTTGAAGCTCTTCCAGCATACAGCGCCTCCATTTAACTTGAACACATAGCCGGCTTGCGATCTAAAGTCATCAGGGTCAGACTGGAACGACGCATCAGTGTAGCCCTGCATACTGAGCTCTTCCTGTCCCCCATAGACCAAGAATAGATCCTTAGTTCTTCTCAGATATTTCAGGATGTTCTTTACAGCCACCCAGTGCTGCAGACCTGGATTGGATTGGTATCGGCTGGTTATGCTCACAGCATATGCCACATCTGGTCTAGTACACAACATTGCATACATGATCGATCCTACTGCCGAAGCATAAGGAATTCGACTCATGTCATCCCTTTCAGCCTGTGTTGTAGGACATTGGCTCTTTGAAAGAGTAAGGCCGTGTCTCACTGGAAGGTATCCTTTCTTGGATTGCTCCATGTAGAACCTCTCCAGTACCTTATCAATGTAAGTACTTTGACTAAGGGCTAAGAGTCTCTTGGATCTATCCCGGTAGATCCTCACGCCTAGTATGTAGGCGGTCTCCCCTAAGTCTTTCATCTCGAAACACTTCCCTAACCATGTCTTCACAGCTTGAAGACTAGGGATGTCGTTTCCGATGAGCAGTATGTCATCGACATACAAGACCAGAAAAATCACCAAGCTCCCACTGAATTTTCTGTATACACAGGCGTCATCTTCGCTTTTGATAAAGCCATAATCTCTTACAGCTTCATCAAATCGAAGATTCCAACTTCGAGATGCTTGCTTTAATCCATAAATGGATCTCTTTAGCCTGCAGACCTTATTAGCTTCTGCAGGATGGATGAAACCATCAGGTTGTGACATGTACACATCCTCAGTTAGTTTCCCGTTAAGGAACGCTGTTTTCACATCCATCTGCCATATCTCATAGTCATGATATGCAGCTATTGCAAGTAGAATCCGAATGGATTTAATCATGGCAACTGGCGAAAAGGTTTCATCATAGTCCACCCCGTGGACTTGTTTAAATCCTTTAGCCACCAGTCTACCTTTATAGGTAACTATGTTGCCATCCATGTCTGTTTTCTTCTTGAAAACCCATTTGCATCCAATAGGTGTTACCCCATTAGGCGGCTCAACCAAATCCCAGACTTGGTTAGCTGACATGGAATCCATCTCGGATCGCATGGCGTCAAGCCATTTCTCGGAGTCCGGTCCACTGACCGCCTCATCGTAGGTCTTGGGTTCATCCTCAATGATGAAGATTCCATCGTGTTGGGTCGGCAGCGACCCGTACCTCTCAGGTGCACGACGAATCCTCCCAGATCTACGTGGGACCTGTGTCTGAGCCTCTGGTTGTCCAACAACCGGTGCAGGTGGTTCAGATTCCATCTCTATGTCTTGTGGTTGCACTTGGACCTCATCTAAGTCAAACTTCCTCCCATTAACCTCTTTCATGAGAAATTCTTTCTCTAGAAAGACAGCTCCCCGAGCAACAAAAACTTTATTCTCGGCTGGGACATAGAAGTAGTATCCTCTAGTTTCCTTAGGATACCCCACAAATGCACATTTATCGGATCTAGGTTCTAGCTTGCTAGAATCCTGACGTTTGACATAAGCCTCACATCCCTAGATTTTGATAAAAGTGAGATTAGGGCGTCTCCCAGTCCACACCTCGTATGGTATTTTGGGGACACTCTTAGATGGAACGTTATTCAGTATCAGAGAAGCTGTTTCTAGTGCATGCCCCCAGAATGAGGGAGGTAGAGTTGCATGACTCATCATAGATCGAACCATATCCAATAAAGTTCGATTTCTCCTTTCAGACACACCGTTCCATTGAGGTGTTCCAGGAGGAGTGAGTTGGGATACGATCCCACACTCTTTCAGATAGTCAAAGAACTCACCGCTCAGGTACTCTCCACCTCGATCCGATCGAAGAGGTTTAATGGATCTCCCAAGCTGGTTCTCTACTTCATTCTTGAACTCCTTGAATTTCTCAAAGGATTCAGATTTATGTCTCATCAAGTAGACATATCCATACCTACTGAAGTCATCAGTGAAGGTAATGAAGTAGTTGTACCCTCCTCTGGCTTGTTTATTAAAAGGCCCACACACATCAGTATGTATGAGATCCAATAAACCTCCTGTCCTCTCACCAATCTTGGTGAAGGGCGCCTTTGTCATTTTCCCTAATAAACAAGGTTCACAAGTATCAAATTCCTCCAAGGAACTTGAATCTATCAATCCATTTGCATGGAGTTGATGGATGCGATTCTTGTTTATATGGGCCAATCGACAGTGCCATAGGAAAGCACCAACTGAACCACTCAGTTTGGTCCTTTTATTGCTTATGTTACAGATAGAACTTTCCATATCCAAGATATACAGACCATTGCATAAAGTACCCTTCCCATAGAACATATTTGCAAATGAAAAAGAACAGGAGTTCTTATTTATTTCAAATTCAAGGCCCTTCCTTGCTAAGCAAGGAATGGATATAATGTTCTTGGTAAGAGAAGGTACATAGAAGCAATTATCTAGTTCTAAGTGAAGTCCAGAAGGCAAGGAGAGAGTCAAAACGCCTACAGCAACAGCAGCAACTTGTGCTCCGTTTCCAACTCGTAGGTCTATCTCTCCAGGCTTCACTGTTCTACTTTTCTTGAGCCCCTGCATATTTGTACAAATATGAGCTCCACATGCGGTATCCAATACCCATGACATAGAAGTAGAAAGATTGACTTCTGTAACATAGATACCTGAGCATGAAGACGAAGCCTTGCCTCTCTTCTTCTCATTCTGAAGTCGTACTATGTCCTTTATCATGTGAGGTGGTCCTCCACATGAGTAGCACTTATTATTCCTGACTCTTTCCATCTTTGTTTTCAATGTATTAGTTAAGCCTTTGGGCTTAACACTGAATGTCTACTTTAGGAGGGTTGAGCTTAACCAATGCATCAAAGAGCTGCCCTATATTAGAAATAATTTCAGGGGCACTCTTAGATTCATATTGCCCTCTAAGTTCAGGCGACATGTTGGTTAGCATCAATCGTGCAACCTCCAAAGTGTCAGCTTGATGCTTATCATAAGCATCCCTCTCAGCCGCTGAGGCCAAGCATGGAAGTGGCTCAGGAATTGGCTTCTCAAGGACATACAGCTTCCTCTCCAGCTTGAGCACAATTCTCAAATTCATATACCAATCCTTTAAGTTGGATCCAACCAACTTATCCCTTTCCAGGGTAGATCGCAGTGACCATCTGCCATTGTTCACAGCCATTGTTCTACAACAACCAAGAAACAGCAGATTAGTACTACTTTAAATCATTTAAACTGGACTTGTTTTGAATGATTCTGGCTCCCACTATTTTAGTCGAATTGACAACCCACAAAGTCAATCGGGAAGTTTAAGACTTCCTAGTGAGATGGGATCCTTATTCCACACAGGGCTTTGCGTCCCACGAGGGTGGGATGAGATGCACAAAGTGACCCATGCTTCACAAGGTAGGCGCGCCGGCCGATTGCTTCCAAGCAATTCCCCTTATTGAAACAGTCTAGGCATTTCATGTTCAGCGAGGGCTGGATACAACATGAAACCCTAACCTTTCAATGATGCCTCTAGACTTTCACCATATGCCCAGCACATGTGAATTTCTAGTCAAGTCCATTCCTAACCGTTATGCCCAGGGTCAACGAGTTTCCTTGCGAAGGCACGTCCAGGTTAAAACTGGACTGGGGAAACCATTGTCACCACGCACTTTCTAAAGATAAGTGGGTGTGTCCCACGAGGGTGGGAAACAATTCACAACTCCACTGATCGATAGCTTAGTGAGGGTTACGCGTTAGAAGGCTACTAGACTTGATATTTATTTGAGGGTTTTTAAGTCTCATCATCTTATGTTTTATCTTATGTCTAACAATACAGGCATGCAATCCTATAGTGATAACATAACGATAAAACATTTCAGGCATGCTTCTGCAGATAATAAAAGCAGTAAGGATGATGTGATCATATCCTACACAAGACATTGAACCAATCCATGCCATGAAATAGGTTCAACTCTTGTCCTAGAATTCAAGCCCCAGAAACTGGACCTAGCCTAGCCGACCTCTAGACTTGATCTTCAAGGTAGGCTCCAAGGTCCTTCTCTCATGGTTTAGCTCACAAACCTTAAGGGTAGACCCCAAAGGTTCGGCCAATGCCATGGTCTTTCTTTGTGGGGGATGCGCCATCATGCAAGAAGCCAAGTTAGCTAGCACACAAACCTAAGGGTTCGGCCATGCCCAACTTGCGCCACTATGCAAGCTTGCGTCTCTTCCTTTGATGCATGCGCCAAGCTCCAAGTACATGCGCCACCCTAATCTTCTTAGATGGAAAAAGAAAAGCGGCGCGCAGGCCTCACAAGGATACATTACAGGCATGCAAAGGTGGCTTGACTAATGATCACAACATCATGCACAATCAAGGTATTTACTCATGCAATTCTACATGCTCATGAAAA
The DNA here is from genome assembly GCA_027563935.2 of Costus lasius. Taxonomy (NCBI): domain Eukaryota; kingdom Viridiplantae; phylum Streptophyta; class Magnoliopsida; order Zingiberales; family Costaceae; genus Costus; species Costus lasius. The sequence goes on along the minus strand of CM050450.1, from coordinate 34,733,413 downwards.
ACATAAAATCAGAAATTTTACTTTTTCATAAAACTAGTCTCTTCTTCTCATCTTCTTCTCACAAATCTTTTGGTTAATTGCGACTTATTTTTTAAGATGATTTCAGAGATCCTTTCGGCTGGCAATTTTGTCATATCAAGAGACCTGGCCAGTCCGGAGACACAATGCCCGTCCTACTTGACAAAATTACGTGCGCCTTTGATCTTTAAATCAAACAAGAAAAATAGTCCAAAAATCCAAAAGAGATTGAGAGGATGATAGAAACAAGAAACCCTAATTTTTCAACGTTTAGAAAAATTGATTGCCATGCATCATGCTATTTACGAAAATAGAGATATGGCATGTGAGCATGAAAGAAAAGCATAAAACATCGTTCGAGTCTTGCAAGTCGCTCTGATACCACTGTTGGGAAACCCCGGGGACATTTTATAATTTTTCAGAGTCATGGACATACATATTTGCACAGCGGAAGAATCTCCCCGAAACAGGCCAGTCCCAAAAACCCAGTGAAGATCGCATGCAAGGGAGTTGAGTTAGGAAATACCTTAGAGCAAGAAGAGAGCGATGCCGATGTAGGCGTCCAAGTGTCCGCCCTCTGCAGTTTCACACACACGGATCTCTTGAGTTCTCTTCTTCCACGCCCGGTGCTAGCCTCGGGAAGAAGATCTAAACCTTAGTCCTTCTTCTTCAATTCTTGCGCCACCTCCAAGGTAGAATCGCCTAGAAGAAGAGGTGGAGAGGTAGACGCCAAGTTCAAGTCTTTCTTGTCCCAAGAGGGGGAGAAGAGGACTTGTGCTTGCGGCTAGATGATGGAGGAAGAGAGGTTGCGCCAAGAGCCTCCAAGGATTATTCTCTTGTCAAGAGGGGCGACTAGGTGCTCTTTTATAGGGCAAGAGACGATTTATGAAAGGCTAGGAATAAGACAAGTGTAGGGCTAGGATGAGGAGGTTTGTGATAAGGAAAGTCTCCAAGATATTTCCTTAATCCTCATTCAACCTTTCCTCATTAGCCCCACGCCTTCCTTGTGCGCCAAGGCCTTGCCTTGCGCCTCAAGCATTGCCTTAGATGCATGCTTTCCATCAATGGGAGAGGGCTAGGCGCAAATTGCTTCCTTAATGAAGCAATTTTGCCACCCTAACCCCATTATGCCCCTTAGGCGCCAATGAGGTTGGGTCTCTCCCCATTATACCCTTTTAACCTCTCTTCTCTTCATGAGAACTTGTTATTGGGCCTCATTGGATAATGAGCTAGCCCAAACATCATTGCATAGGTTGATTAAGCACTTGGATCCAATCCAATGCAACCCTAATCCAAATGTGACCAACCATGATCAAATACGGGTCAACCTGCCAAAAATGAAGTTTGGCTCCAATAACATTCTTCTTTCTCATCAGGCCCATTGGCGCTGATGAAATCTCCCAATTAGATCCGAGTTATCCAATAACTCGATCATAAGGCTTCCCGATCAATATGAGAACTCAAGTATCAAGGTGTGCGACCCTGTAGGTTCCTCTGACGCTGGCAGTGCTGACCAAAGGTCACCACAAGCAGTGAGTGGCACCTAGCAGTGCATCTCTGCTACCCAGGTCATTGGAATGGATATCGACATCGACATCCCCATCATCGCAACTAGGTACAGATGCATTACAGTCTCTTTGCCGAACTGATATCCGATTGGACAAGTGTGTCACCACTTGTTTTTATCCAATCACATGGCTATGACTAAATCAGGTTCTTGCCTAGGTATGGCCATACACTTTCAGTCATAGAACCACAGAGGAGCTCCATGGATATCAAGCTTCCCAAAGGAAGGGGCAAATCCTATGTCTGTCCATTGACCTTCTCATATGGGTTGTTACATGCTCAATGACAACCTTTATGACCTTCCAACTATGGTAAGGTGTTAGGTTGCATTAAAGCAAGTCTCTAACCATATAGAATGATCAATGACCTCAAGTCAAGGGATCAATGCATCTCCTGTCACTTATGAGGATAACTCATGACACCAAGTCATAGCCTCATAGCGGGTCTATCCAGTATATCCTCCCATGATATACCCATGTGTCTGCGTTAGCACCCCTCTGCCCAACCAGCCCACATACCAGTCTCATAAGCACCATAGTTGTCCCATATCTACTAAGGTACATTGACTGGGGATCTTTATTTGAGCACAGATCCAATCTGTCTCCAGGGACATTACCATGTAAGTACACAATCGCAGGTGTAGACAGACAATGATAACGACAATGCCAGAATGATATATATATATATATCAATGTCAAGTAGTACCAGTTGACCAAAGCTAGGTCCTAGGGCATATACACCAACACAACATACTCGGCTTCTGTTGTGGAATCAGCAACAATTGATTGTTTGAAACTTTTACACACCACTGCTCCTCCATTCAAGCTAAAAACATAGCCTGATTGCGATCGGAAATCATCCTGGTCAGATTGGAACGAAGCGTCAGTATATCCTTCAAAACTGAGTTCTTCCTGACCTCCATAAATCAAGAACATATCTTTGGTCCTCCGAAGATATTTCAAAATGTTCTTGACCGCAATCCAGTGTGCCTTACCTGGATTACTTTGGAATCGACTGGTCACGCTTAACCCGTAAGCGACGTCTGGGCGAGTACACAACATCGCATACATGATGGATCCAATAGCCGAAGCATAAGGCGTATTGTCCATTTCATCTTTCTCAGACTGTGTTTGAGGACACTGGCTCTTTGAAAGATTCAGACCATGTCTGACTGGAAGATATCCTCTTTTAGAATTTTCTAAATGGAATCTCTCCAGGACTTTATCGATGTAAGTACTCTGGCACAGCCCGAGAAGCCTCTTAGATCTATCTCTGTAGATCTTCACACCTAATACATAGGCTACTTCTCCTAAATCTTTCATCTGGAAACATTTCCTTAACCATGCTTTAACGGCATGTAGTTCAGGAATATCGTTTCCAATGATCAAGATATCATCAACGTAGAGGACTAGGAAAGTAATCACGCTCCCACTAAACCTCTTATATACACACGGGTCATCTTCATTCTTGATGAAACCAAACTTACAGATTGATTCATCAAAACGAATATTCCAGCTTCTCGATGCTTGTTTAAGTCCATAAATGGACTTCTTTAATTTGCATATTTTATGACGATCTGATGGATTGATGAAACCTTCAGGTTGTGTCATATACACATCCTCTTCTAGTTTTCCATTAAGGAAAGCGGTCTTCACATCCATTTGCCAGATCTCATAATCATAATATGCCGCTATCGCGAGAATAATCCGAATAGACTTGAACATGGCTACAGGAGAGAAAGTTTCATCATAATCTATCCCGTAGATTTGTTTGAAACCTTTCGCAACTAGCCTGCCTTTATAGTAACCACGTTACCATCCATGTCAATCTTCTTTTTGAAGATCCACTTACAGCCTATAGGGATTACTCCCGGAGGCGGATCTACCAAATCCCAGACTTGGTTATCTGACATGGAGTCCATCTCGGCTCGCATAGCTTCAAGCCATCTCGGTGATTCCGGTCCACTGACCGCATCCGCATAAGTGAGGGGTTCATCATCAATGATGTAGACTCCGTCATAGCGCTCAGGCTGTCGACGGATCCTTCCCGATCTTCGCGGTTCCCGTGATATCTGAGCCTCAGGTTGCTCAGTAACCTATTCTATTGGCTCAGGCTCATCCAACTGTGCTTGACTACTTTGTCCTTCTTCTGGATTTTCATCCAGCTTTATTTCTCTCCCACTGGCCTCTTGCAGAAGAAATTCCTTCTCAAGAAAAATAGCCGTTCGAGCAACAAATACTTTGTTCTCTTTGGGATCGTAGAAATAATAACCCTTAGTTTCTTTAGGGTAACCGACAAAGATACATTTATCAGATCTGCTCTCCAGTTTCCTAGAGGCGAGCTTTTTAACATAAGCCTCGCAACCCCAGATTTTAATAAATGTCAAGCTCGGCTGTTTCCCATACCATAACTCATATGGCGTCCTTGAAACGGCCTTGGATGGCACTCGGTTTAGTACCTTTGCAGCTGTTTCCAGTGCAAATCCCCAAAAGGAGTAAGGTAGAGTAGCTTGACTCATCATAGAACGAACCATATCCAATAAGGTTATATTTATCCTCTCGGACACACCATTCCATTGCGGTGTTCCTGGCGGAGTGAGCTGTGAGATAATCCCACACTCCTTCAGATAGTCAGTAAACTCTCGACTCAAGTATTCTCCACCTCGATCTGAGCGAAGTGCCTTGATATTTCGGCCTAGCTGATTTTGTACTTCATTTTTGAACTCTTTGAACTTGTCAAAAGATTCACTTTTATGTCTCATTAGATAGACATAACCATATCTACTGAAATCATCAGTAAAGGTAATGAAGTATGAATAGCCACCTCTGGCATGTTTACTAAATGGCCCACACACATCACTGTGAATGAGGTCAAGTAAACCTGAAGCCCTTTGACCTTTATTAGAAAAAGGAGACTTCGTCATTTTACCCATTAAACAGGCTTTGCATGTATCAAGCTCCTCATAGGAGAATGATCCCAGCAGTCCATGGTCATGCAACCGCTTAATGCGCTTCTTGTTAATATGGCCTAAACGACTATGCCATAGCAAGGTGCTGTCATCAGCATACTTGGCTTTCTTATTATCAATTTGTTGTACAGAACATTCCATGTCCAACATGAATAACCCATTGTTAATCGACCCAGTAGCATAAACAATATTATCTAATGAAATACAACACTTTAAAGTTTTGCATTCAAAGGAAAACCCTTTCCTAACAAGAGCAGGAATAGAGATAATATTCTTAGTTATGCTCGGTACAAAATAACAATTGTCCAATTCTAATACATAACCAGATGGTAAAGAGATGTAATATTGTGCTGCAGCAACAGCAGCAACTCGTGCCCCGTTTCCAACTCGTAGGTCCACCTCATGCTGTCCCACCTGTCTTCTTCTCTTGAGTTCCTGTACATTTGAACAAATGTGAACTCCACATGCAGTGTCCAACACCCATGAAATAGAAGAAGAAGAAGATATCATGACTTCAGTCACAAAAATACCTGAGCTAGAAGTGAAAGGCTTGCTTCCCTTCTTATCTCCTTGGAGCGCTTTACAGTCCTTCTTCCAGTGACCCAGCTGGCCACAATGGAAACATCTGTATTCCTTCGACCGCTTGATCTTTTGTTTCAGAGCCTTGTTGTAGCTCTTGACAGGGGCTTTGCCCTTCTTCCCCTTCTTCTTGTTCCTGGAAGGAATCATCAAGACAGAGGATGAAGGCTTTCCCTTTTCAAGAGTCTGCTCTGTAGTATAGAGCATGTTCAGTAACTCTGCCGGGGTACAGTCGATCTTGTTCATATTAAAATTAATGATGAACGGATCGAAAGAGGCCGGGAGAGACTGCAGGATAATGTCTACAACAAGCTCCTGATTGATGGTGTGTCCCAGTTTCTCTAGAGCCTCCTTGTACCCAATCATCTTGAGTACGTGAGCTCCCACTGGACTCCCTTCAGTCAGTTTGCTCTGAAAGAAAAGTTTAGTCAAGTTATAGCGTTCAGTCCTTGCCTGTGCAGCATACAGCATCTTGAGATTTGCTATAATTTCAATAGCAGATAAATCTTCATGCTGACGCTGAAGCTCTGGCGTCATAGACGCAAGCATAAGACAAGCGACATCAATGCTATCATTGACATACTTCTCATAAGCTTCCCGAACCGCCCTTGCGATGTTCGCAGCGGGTTGAGGCGGTATTGCCGTCTCGAGGACATACAGCTTTCTCTCAGCCTTAAGAACAATCTTAAGGTGTCCGTACCAGTCTGAGAAGTTTGGCCCAGTAAACTTCTCCCTTTCCAGTAAGATCGCACATTGAACGCTGTGGTGTTCGTTGCTGTAGTAATCTACAACATTGCAAGAACAGCAAGGTCAGTATCAATGTTAGAATCAATCCAGGACTTAAGAATGATTCTTTTCTCACTATTTTATCTGACTGAAAAATCCAGTAAAACAGTCCGAAAGAGTAAAACTCTTTTAGTGAGATGGGATCCAGATTTCATACTTGGTCTCCGCGTCCCGCTCAGGCGAGATAAGATGCACAGAGAGTACAAGCACTAATCTCTGGTAGGCAATCCCTGCCAATCGCCAACCCGTGCGATTCCCCTTCATCTGGGCAATCCAGCAGACTGTGCCAACTGAGTTGGTACAACACAGTCTCTGATCCCACAGATGGCTGCCTCCATATGGCTACCATATGCTCAATATATAGCCTACATGGTCAAGCTGACCTGACCTACTCCCTGGACCACCACGTGCTATGCTGAGCAACGAGAAGCGATAAATCCCTTCTCTGTAACACGCAGGTGTAATCACACACCGTCTGAAGATAGATGGGCGTGCCCACTGAGTGGGTACAACACGGCCCCAACGATAGTCAGAACAGTGAGGTTTCGCGTCAGAAGGCTTACGTGCTTGATATTCATCGTTGGATTTTAACGGTCCTTTTATCTTCTTAACTATCATGCAAATCCTATGGTGATAGCAGAAGAATGAATCATGCAAATATTAAATTTACTTAAACAGTAAATAGAAAGCATGATGATCTTATGTGGTAAACGCCCATTAAGCCTAAGTAAGACCTTAGTTTGACCTAAGTCTTCACTTGAGCTCTTCATGGGTCTTTCACATCTCCTCTGGCCCAGCCCGGGCCCAAGCCCTCTGCAGCCCAAATGCGCCCATCAGGTAGCATGCGCCTGTCCTAGAGTCGAACTCTAGACCTCCCAGTGGTGAAGCCACTTGCTGCATGTGCCTCTGCCATGAGTGCTCTGTGCTCATGTCTGATCAAAATACATTTTAATCTATCTAGACATGATTGACACGCAGGTCAATTACACTTTATAAATTAATTAAAATGTGATGCGCAGATCACAATAAATAATTTACAATATTCATCCAGGCACGCAGGCCCCAGCACAGCACACATTAAATCTGGGCAGCCCACATAAGATGAAATAGACATTCAATCATGTTATACAAACATAATGTGCTGCAATCAAGAAAATAAAATTTTTGAAAATCCCATTGGCATGAATTTTATTTCCTTATGTGCCCTACTACCTTACAACGGTCCATTAATAGGGATCCACTCATCAGACCTAGTCAGACCCACTGCCCTTGCATGCACCAAGTCATAACCGACTTGTGTCGACCTCATGGTCAACAATGCATGCCATAAGGGTTGAACGTCCCTCATGAGTTCTGGCAAGCGGGTGTGACCCCGGGCCTTAATCATGAGCGTTCATTGGTTGTCTCAAGCAGACATCGCTACACGCCTTTCTGCAGTCGACCTATAGCCACCTCTTGCTTGCGCATAGGTGCCATCTGGTCGACCCATCTAGGCTGTCAGATGGTCTGATCAGACAGTTGGGTCTATACTGGACGATGACTTCAACCCTAATAACCCGTCTAAGTTTTTCAAGTAGGCGCTTAGATCTAAATGGATGCGCGCAAGTAAAAGAGTTTTGATCAAAAACTACAACATGCGCCAACAATATACATGCGCCAATGTAAAGCATACATCTATTTTCGCATGATCAACTATCATGTGGTTTCGCATGTAATTTAGATCTATTCATAAGCACAAACAAGGATCACAAAAACAAGCAATCATATGATCATACTGAAACCTTGCTCTGATACCAATTGAAAGTCCCTAAAGAAGGGGGGGGGGGGGGGGGGGCGAAAACCCTAATAGGCGCATATCAGAGTTTTCAGAAGCGGAAGCTAGGGTTTCTAAGATCGGTTTGCATGTCATATAATCAACTTATTAATGCTTGTATAGATCAAATTAAGATCATACCATAGCCATGATTGAATGGCGACTTGGAAGCAGAGAACGAAGTAGCTCTCCTCCAAAGCGTGCGCACACAAGATGATTGATCGCCTACTCCTTGTCGATCCTTGTGCTAGCAAGGCTCCAAGGTGTCCTTTTGTGTGGAGGAGAAGAGATGAATTCCTTTTTCCTTTTTCTGGCCGAAAACTCTTCTTAGCGTGAAGACCACCCAAGACGAGAGCAAGAAGAAGTCCAGTCCGCGAGAGAGTGAGGAGCCCCTTCATGTTCGAAAACGTTTTTGCGTTTTCAACAAGGGAAAACGTCTTACTATTTTTAGAAAGCACTAACTCCACTTCAACTCCCATCGGTTTGGTTTAATTGAATTTGGTTTAAGGACCAAATCAAACCAAGCCTTGGTCTGGATCTTATTAAACCAAAAAGGTTCAAGATCTAACCACACATCTCTTGATGCTCTTGATCTCATCGATCTAGCATCAAGTCTCTCGATCGAAGCTTACCGATCTCAAGCCCTAATCAATCAAACATGATCAGACCAGATCTCACTTACAATCAGAGTGTAAACTCCTTTAAACTGAACCAAAACAATTCAATCCACACGATCTGACTTAAGTAAGCCATATCATCAAATTGTGCGACCCTAAGGGTTTCCTTTAAATGTCGGTAACGATAACTTACGTTATCACGATTAGTGAGGGGTATCTAGCAACACATCACTGTCTCCCGATATAAAGGAAAGAGTCTTCCAAGACTACACCCAAATCACAGCATAAGTGTGAATTCAATTCACTAGGCGTACATGTTTTCTTTGCCACTGGATGTTCTTATTGGACAAGCGTGTCAAGCCTGTAACTCCAATATGATGAGAGTGGTTAGATCAGATGAACATAGTCATCTGGGTATGGCCATACACTTTCTCAACCATCTCATCCAGGGGGCCCCTTTAGAACATCACACTCCAAACAAGGAGAAGGCAATCCTATATCTATCACTAGCGCCCTAACATGACTCACGTTCATTATCCAAGATAGTCTATAACCATTATATTTCAAATGATATTGAACTACCTCAAGACAATGCCAATCATCATTTAGAAACACAAGTGATCTCAAGTCAGAGGAAATATGCCACTTGCTTGCATATAAGGATTATTCACATTGTGACAAGCAATTGAATATCCTAAGTAGGGTCAGTCCAGTACATCCAATGTACCTATGAGTCTACATCTTATTCCATGCTCGAAGCATCCTGTAAGATTAGAACACATATTAGTCTCAATCATATCAAGGCTGTCTCATGTTCACCAAGATATCTCGACTAAGGACTATACTGCATGTCAGCCAAGCTGAACACCATAGAGACATTATTCAGAAGTATACATATAGTGGCAGATAATGCAACAACCTGAATAACAACCATTGCCTTTATAAACCTAGAGTTTATACATGATACTGACAAAAACCCAAGGCCTCAAACATTAGCCTTAAGGGCATACCCCAACATGAATAAGGTCAAGTAAACCTGAAGCCCTTTGACCTTTATTAGAAAAAGGAGTCTTCGTCATTTTACCCATTAAACAAGCTTTGCATGTATCAAGCTCCTCATAGGAGAATGATCCCAGCAGTCCATGTTCATGCAACCGCTTAATGCGCTTCTTGTTAATATGGCCTAAACGACTATGCCAAAGCAAGGTGCTGTCATCAGCATACTTGGCTTTCTTGTTATCAATTTGTTGTACAGAACTTTCCATGTCCAACATGAATAACCCATTGTTAATCGACCCGGTAGCATAAACAATATTATCAAACAAAATACAACACTTTAAAGTTTTGCATTCAAAAGAAAAACCTTTCCTGACAAGAGCAGGAATAGAGATAATATTCTTAGTTATGCTTGGTATGAAATAACAATTGTCAAGTTCTAATACAAAACCAGATGGTAAAGAGATGTGATATTCTCCTACAGCAACAGCAGCAACCCGTGCCCCGTTACCAACTCGTAGGTCCACCTCATGCTATCCCACCTGTCTTCTTCTCTTGAGTTCCTGCACATTTGAACAAATGTGAACTCCACATGCAGTGTCCAACACCCATGAAATAGAAGAAGCTACCATGACTTCAGTCACGTAAATACCTGAGCCAGAAGTGAAAGGCTTGCTTCCCTTCTTCTCTCCTTGGAGCGCTTTACAGTCCTTCTTCCAGTGACCCAGCTGGCCACAGTGGAAACATCTGTTGTCCTTTGACCTCTTCATCTTTTGTTTCAAAGCCTTGTTGTAGCTTTTGATAGGGGTTTTGCCCTTCTTCCCCTTCTTCTTATTCCTTGAAGGAACCATCAAGACAGAGGATGAAGGCTTTCCCTTCTCAAGAGTCTGCTCTGTGGTGCAGAGCATGTTCAGTAACTCTGCCGGAGTACAGTCGATCTTGTTCATATTAAAATTAATGATGAACGGATCGAAAGAGGCCGGGAGAGACTGCAGGATAATGTCTACAACAAGTTTCTGATTGATGGTGTGTCCCAGTTTCTCTAGAGCCTCCTTGTACCCAATCATCTTGAGTACGTGAGCTCCCACTGGACTGCCTTCAGTCAGTTTGCTATGAAAGAAAAGTTTCGTCAAGTTATAGCGTTCTGTCCTTGCCTGTGCAGCATATAGTATCTTGAGATTTGCTATAATATCAATAGCAGACAAATCCTCATGCTGTCGCTGGAGCTCTGGCGTCATTGACGCAAGCATAAGGCAAGCGACATCAGTACTATCACTGACGTGCTTCTCATAAGCATCCCGAACCGCCCTTGCGGCGTTCGCAGCAGGTTGAGCCGGTATTGCCGACTCAAGGACATACAGCTTCCTCTCAGCCTTAAGCACAATCTTAAGCTGTCTGTACCAGTCTGAGAAGTTTGGCCCAGCAAACTTCTCCTTCAATATGGATCGCAAATTGAGCCCTGTGGTGTTCGTTGCTGCAGGAATCTACAACATTGCAAGAACAACAAGGTCAGTATCCATGTTAGAATCAATCCAAGACTTAAGAGTGATTCTTTTCTCACTATTTTATCTGACTGAAAAATCCAATAAAACAGCCCGAAAGAGTGAAACTCTTTTAGTGAGATGGGATCCAGATTTCATACTTGATCTCCGCGTCCCGCTCAGGCGAGATAAGATGCACAGAGAGTTCAAGCACTAATCACTGGTAGGCTATCCATGCCAATCGCCAACCCGTGCGATTACCCTTCATCCAGGCAATCCAGAAGACTGCGCCAACTGAGTTGGTACAACACAGTTTCTGATTCCTAAGATGGCTGCCTCCATATAGCTATCATATGCTCAATATGTAGCCCATATGGTCAAGCTGACCTGACCTACTCCCTGGACCACCACGTGCTATGCTGAGCAACGAGAAGGGATAAATCCCTACTCTGTAGCATGTAGGTGTAATCACACACCGTCTGAAGATAGCTGGGCATGCCCACTGAGTGGGTACAACACGGCCCCAACGATAGTCAGAACAGTGAGGTTTCGCATCAGAAGGCTTTCGAGCTTGATATTTCGTTGGATTTTAACGGTCCATTTTATCTTCTTACTATCATGCAAGATCTATGGTGATAGCAGAAGAATAAATATACTTGTGCTAATATTACTTAAAACAGTAAGTAGAAAGCACAATGATCTTATGTGGTAAACGCCCATAAAAGCCTAAATAAAACCCTAGTTTTACACAAGTCCTCACTTGAGCTCTTTATGGGTCTCTTTCACTTCATCTGGCCCAGCCCGGGCCCAAGGCGCCCTTTGCAGCCTAAATGCGCCCATCAGACTGGTTGCGCCTTTTCTAGAGTCGAACTCTAGACCCACCACCTGGTGAAGCCACTTGCTGCAAGCGTCTCTGCCATGTGTGCTCTGTGCTCATGTCTGATCAAATAACATTTTTAATCTATCTAGACAAGGTTTGACTCGCAGGTCAATTATACAATTTTCATAAATTAAAGTGTGATTCGCAGATCACAGCAAAATTTATAAATCAGTTCCAGGCACGCAGGCCCCAGCACAGCACACAAATAAGGGCAGCCCACATAAGATTAAATAGACACCCATTCACCATGATAAACAAGCATCCATGTGATCCAATCAGAAAATAAAATTTTGAAAAACAAAACCCATGGCATCAATTTTATTTCCTTATGTGCCCTACTACCTTACAACGGTCCATTAATAGGTATCCACTCATCAGACCAAGTCAGACCCACTGCCCTTGCACGCACCCAGTCATAACTGACTTGCGTCGACCTTGTGGTCAACTATGCATGCCTTAAGGGCTGAACGTCCCACATGATTTCTGGCAAGCGGGTGTGACCCCGGGCCTTAATCATGATCGTTCACCAGGCGCCTCAATCAGACATCGCTACACGCCCTTCTGCAGTTGACCTATAGCCACCTGTAATGCTTGCGCACAGGTGCTATCTGCCCGACCCATCTAGGCTGTCAGATAGTCTGATTAGGCTGTTGGGTCCAGACTTTGACTAATGACTTCAACCCTATTAACCCGTCTAAGAGTTTAAAGTAGGCGCTTAGATAGATCTAAATGAGGGGGCGCGCATGAAGTAAATTTTTGTTTGAAAAACTTCTATGAAACATGCGCAAACTTTAACCAACATGGATACATGCGCAAACACAATATGTAATCTTTTCATCAAGTAAGCGCATGTGAACATGTAGAAGATCTATCCTTTAAATCAAACATGGATCACATCAAGGCAATCATATGCAACAAGTCAAAATAAACCTGCTCTGATACCAATTGTATGGTCGAAACCTAAGTCAGATGCGCTTCTAAACATTTTGCATAGGCGGAAAAACTAGGTTTCATGAAGATCGCATGGCTTGTAAGTATAACCAACCATAAGAGGATGAATGAAGCATTACCATGGCCATCGCTCGAGTGATGACTTGGAAGAAGAAAGGGCGATCGGCTCTTCTCCAAAGAGGTCACACACAAGATGTTGAAGGCTTACTCCCTTGTGCTCTTTGTGCTAGCAAAGATCCAAGGAAACCTTGATCGTGTACAAGGAGATGTTTTTCCTCTCGGCTGTTCGAACTCTCTTCCTTGGCGTGAAGACTCACTACCACACGAGAGGAACCGGGAGGAGAAGAGGGGGCGAGCCACGTTACAATCGTGGAGGCATTTTCCAAAATGGAAAACTGACTTCCAAATATAGTAAGTGCTTAATACTCATGCATTCACTCAAAGTGAACCATCGAAACTTCCTTCTCCTTTGAACCAAGCGTTCACTAAGTGAACCGGTTCAATTCTATTTGGTTCAAAGACCAAATCGAACCAGCCATGGTTTAGATCTCTTTGAACCAAATGGCTCAAGATTTAACCACACATCTCTTGATCTTCTTGATCTCATCGATCAAGCATCAATTCTCCCGATCGAAGCTTACCGATCTCAAGCCCTAATCAATCAAACATGATCAGACCAGATCTCACTTCAAATCAGAGTTTAAATTCCTTTAAACTGGACTAAAACAATTCAATCCACACGATCTGATATAAGTAAGCCATATCATCAAATTGTGCGACCCTAAGGGTTTCCTTCAACGTCGGTAACGATAACTTACATTATCACGATCAGAGAGGGGTATCTAGCAACACATCACTGTCTCCCGATATGAAGGAAAGAGTCTTCCAAGACTACACCCAAACCACAGCACAAGTGTGAATCCAATTCACTTGGCATACATGTTTCCTTTGCTACTGGATGTTCTCGTTGGACAAGCGTGTCAAGCGTGTAACTCCAACATGATGAGAATGGTTAGATCAGATGAACATAGTCATCTGGGTATGGCCATACACTTTCTCAACCATCTCATCCAGGGGGCCCTTATAGAACATCACACTCCAACAAGGAGAGGCAATCCTTTATCTATCACTAGTGCCCTAACATGACTCATGCCCATTATCCAAGATAATCCTTAACCATTAATTTTTCAAATGATATTGAACTACCTCAAGATAATGCCAATCATCATTTAGAAACAGAAGTGATCTCAAGTCAGAGGAAAAATGCCATTTGCTTGCATACAAGGATTATTCACATTGTGACAAACAATTGAACATCCTAAGTAGGGTCAGTCCAGTACATCCAATGCACCTATGTGTCTAAATCTTATTCCATGCTCGAAGCATCCTATAAGATCAGAACACATATTAGTCTCAATCATATCAAGGCTGTCTCATGTTCACCAAGATATCTCGACTAAGGACAATACTGCATGTCAGCCAAGCTGAACACCATTGAGACATTATTCAGAAGTATACATAACAGCAGCAGATAATGTAACAACCTGAATAACAACAATTGCCCCCTTTTTTTTGTTTAAAACATAGTTTATACATGATACTGATAACATCCCAAGGCCTCAAACATTAGCCTTAAGGGCATACCCCAACAAAAAGAACATAAGTTCCCTTTTATTTCAAACTTAAATCCTTTCTTTGCCAAGCAAGGAGTGGATACAATGTTTTGGTAAGGGAAGGTACATAATAGCAATTGTCTAGCTTTAATTGAAGTCCAGAAGACAGGGAGAGAAACTCCTACAGCAACAGCAGCAACTTGTGCCCTGTTACCTATCCGTAGGTCAATCTCTCTAGGCCTTCCCGATCTACCCTTTCTGAGCCTTTGCATATTTGTACAAATATGAGCTCCACATGCGGTATCTAATACCCATGTCATAGGAGTAGAAAGGTTGACTTCGGTAACATAAATACCTGAGCATGAAGACAAGGCCTTGCCTTTCTTCTCCTCATTCTGAAGTTGCAACATGTCCTTCAACATGTGAGGTGGCCCTCCACATGAATAGCACCTATTATTCCTGATCGTATCCATCTTTAATTTCAGTTCCTTGGTCAAGCCTTTCGGCTCAACACACTAAATATCAACTTTAGGAGGATTGAGCTCAACCAATTCATCAAAGAGCTGCCTTAGATTAAAAATAATCTCAGAGGCACTCTTCGATTCATATCACCCTCTAAATTCAGGTGACATGTTGGTTAGCAACCTCCAAAGTATCAACCTGATGCTTATCATAAGCATCCCTCTCAGCTGTTGAGGCCGAGCATGGAAGTGGCTCAGGAAAAGGATGCTCAAGGACATAAAGCTTCCTTTCGAGCTTGAGCACAATTCTCAAGTTCATATACCAATCCAGTAAGTTGGATCCAACCAACTTATCCCTTTCCAGGGTAGATCGCAGTGACCAACTGCTATTGTTCATAGCCATTGTTCTACAACAACCAAGAAACAGCAGATTAGTACTACTTCGAGTCATTTAAACTGGACTTGGTTTAAATGACCATGGCTCCCACTATTTTTAATCGAATTGACAACCCACAAAGTCAATCGAGAAATCCAAGATTTCCTAGTGAGATGAGATCCTCATTCCACACAGGGCTTCGCGTCCCACGAGGGTGGGATGAGATGCACAAAGTGCCCCATGTTTCCTAAGGTGGGCACGCCGGCTGATTGCTCCAAGCAATTCCCCTTATTGAGACAGTCTAGGCATTTCATGTCCAGCGGGGGCTGGATACAGCATGAAACCCTAACCTCTCAACGATGCCTCTAGAGTTTCATCATGTGCCTAGCACACATGAAAATCTAGTCAGGTCCATTCCTAACCATTATGCCTAGGGCCAACGAGTTTCCTTGAGAAGGCACGCCCAGGTTAAAACTGGACTGGGGAAACCATTGTCACCACGCACTTTCTAAAGATAAGTGGGTGTGTCTCACGAGGGTGGGAAACAATTCACAACTCCACTGATCGATAGCTTAGTGAGGGCTACGCGTTAGAAGGCTACTAAACTTGATATTTTAATTGAGGGTTTTTGTTTAAGGTCTCATCATCTCAGTTTTATCTTATGTCTATCATTACAGGCATGCAATCCTATGGTGATAACATAACGATAAAACATTACAGGCATGCTTCTGTAGATAATAATAAAAGCAGTAAAGAATGATGTGATCATATCCTATTCAAGACATTGAACCAACCCATGCCATGAAAGAGGTTCAACTCTTGTCCTAGAACTCAAGCCCCAAAAACTAGACCTAGCCTAGCCGACCTCTAGTTTGAACTTCAAGGTTGGCTCCAAGGTCCTTCTGAAGGTCCCCATAAGGGGGCGAAACCCCTAAGTAAGGCGCATATTAAAATTTTAAGCAGCGGAAGAGGGTTTCTTAAGATCGATTTCATGAGATATGATCAACCATTATAACCCGAATGCAAATAGAAGAAACGGATTCATACCATAGCCATTTCAAGATGGCGCCTTGGAAGCGAAAGTTGCAAACGCCTCTTCTCCAAAGTCTCGCACACAAGATGAACAATGTGCTTCTTCCTTGGTGCTCCTTGTGCTAGCAAGGTTCCAAGGTTGTCTTGCCGAATGGAAGGGAAAGATGAGATGTCGTTCTCTTGGCCGAATCCTCCTCAACCTTCAAGGCGTCGCCACACACACGGAAGTCGAGAGGAATGAGAGCGAGAGGCGAGAATAGAGAACACTCTATTCGAACGTGAGTAACTCCAATTGGAGATCATGGTTACTAAAAATAGCAACCACTCACCGCTCCAACGTTCACGCCAAGTGAACTTGTCGCCATGCCTTGAACCATGCGCTCATTACATGAGCCGGTTCAATTTGGTTTGGTTTAAAACCAATCAAGCCAAGCAATCAAGTCTAGATCTCAAATAAACCCTAAGGCTCCAGATCTAACCGTTGTTCTCTAGATGCTTCTGATCTGACCAATCTAGCATCCATTCTCTCGATCGAAGCTTACCGATCTCAAGCCCTAATCAATCAAACATGATCAGACCAGATCTCACTCACAATCAGAGATTAAATCCCTTTAAACTGAACCCAAACAATTCAGTCCACACGATCTGACTTAAGTAAGCCATATCATCAAATTGTGCGACCCTGAGGGTTTCCTTTAAATGTCGGTAACGATAACTCACGTTATCACGATCAGTGAGGGGTATCTAGCAACACATCACTGTCTCCCGATATAAAAGAAAGAGTCTTCCAAGACTACACCCAAAAACAGCACAAGTGTGAATCAACTCACTAGGCATGCATATTTCCTTTGCCACTGGATGTTCTTATTGGACAAGCAAGTCAAGCTTGTAACTCCAATATGATGAGCATGATTAGATCAGATGAACATAGTCATCTGGGTATGGCCATACACTTTCTCAATCATCTCATCCAGGGGGCCCCTTTAGAACATCACACTCCTTAAACAAGGAGACGGGAATCCTATGTCTATCACTAGTGCCCTAACCTGACTCAAGCTCATTATCCAAGATAGTCTATAACCATTGTGTTTCAAATGATATTGAACTACCTCAAAACAATGACAATCATCATTTAGAAAACACAAGTGATCTCAAGTCAGAGGAAATGTGCCACTTGTCATATTCAAGGATTATTCACATTGTGACAAACAATTGAATATCCTAGTAGGGTCTGTCCAGTACATCCAATGTACCCATGAGTCTACATCTTATTCCATGCTCGAAGCATCCTATAAGACTAGAACACATATTAGTCTTAACCATATCAAGGCTGTCTCATGTTCACCAAGATACATCGACTAAGGACTTAACTGCATGTCAGCCCAGCTGAACAGCATTGAGACATTATTCAGAAGAACATATATTGCAGCAGACAATGTAGCTAACTGAATAATAACCATGCCTTTATAAACATAAACGTTTATTACAAATGATACTGTTACAATCCCAAGGCCTCAAACATTAGGCTTAAGGGCATACCCCAACAATCTCCCACTTGCACTTAATCTAATGGTTGAGAACTCTCAAACCCATATTATTACAGTGCTTCTCATGCTTCTGCTGCGCGAGAGGCTTGGTAAGCGGGTCTGCCAGATTGTCATCTGTATGAACCTTGCATATTTTGATCTCGCCACGATCTATGATCTCCCTGATCAAATGAAACCGTCTCTGTATGTGCTTGGACTTCTGGTGCGACCGTGGTTCCTTTGCTTGTGCGATTGCTCCAGTGTTATCACAGAAGATAACCAAAGGATCTGCACTCGAAGGAACAACACCAAGTTCTCTCACGAACTTACAAATCCACACTGCCTCCTTGGATGCTTCCGAGGCTGCAACATACTCGGCTTCTGTTGTGGAATCAGCAACAGTTGACTGTTTGAAACTCTTCCACACCACTGCTCCTCCATTCAAGCTAAAAACATAGCCTGATTGCGATCGGAAATCATCCTGGTCTGACTGGAACGAAGCGTCAGTATATCCTTCTATACTGAGTTCTTCCTGACCACCATATATCAAGAACATATCTTTGGTCCTCCGCAGATATTTTAAGATGTTCTTGACTGCAATCCAGTGCGCCAAGCCTGGATTACTTTGGAAACGACTGGTCACGCTTAACCCGTAAGCAACGTCTGGGCGAGTACACAACATCGCATACATAATGGATCCAATAGCCGAAGCATAAGGCGTATTGTCCATTTCATCTTTCTCAGTCTGTGTTTGTGGACACTGACTCTTCGAAAGACTCAGACCATGTCTGACTGGAAGATATCCTCGTTTAGAATTCTCTAAATGAAATCTTTCCAGGACTTTATCGATGTAAGTACTCTGGCACAACCCGAGAAGCCTCTTAGATCTATCCCTGTAGATCTTCACACCTAATACATAGGCTGCTTCTCCTAAATCTTTCATCTGGAAACATTTCCTTAACCATGCCTTCACAGCATGCATTTCAGGAATGTCATTTCCAATGATCAAGATGTCATCGACGTAGAGGACTAGGAAAGTAATCACGCTCCCACTAAACCTCTTATATACACACGGGTCATCCTCGTTCTTGATGAAACCAAATTCAGTGACTGATTCATCAAAACGAATATTCCAGCTTCTCGATGCTTGTTTAAGTCCATAAATAGACTTCTTTAACTTGCATATCTTATGACGATCTGATGGATTAGTGAAACCTTCAGGTTGTGTCATGTACACATCCTCATCCAGATTTCCATTAAGGAAAGCTGTCTTCACATCCATCTGCCAAATCTCATAATCGTAATATGCAGCTATCGCGAAAAGAATCCGAATAGACTTAAACATGGCTACAGGTGAGAAAGTTTCATCATAATCTATCCCGTAGATTTGTTTGAAACCTTTCGCAACTAGCCTGCCTTTATAGGTAACCACGTTACCATCCATGTCAATCTTCTTCTTGAAGATCCATTTACAGCCTATAGGGACAACTCCCGGAGGCGGATCAACCAAATCCCAAACTTGGTTATCTGACATGGAGTCCATCTCGGCTCGCATAGCTTCAAGCCATCTCGCTGACTCCAGTCCACTGACCGCATCCGCATAAGTGAGGGGTTCATCATTATCAATGATGTAGACTACGTCATAGCGCTCAGGCTGTCGACGAATCCTTCCCGATCTTCGCGGTTCCCGTGATATCTGAGCCTCAGGTTGTTCAATAACCTGATCTACCGGCTCAGGCTCATCCAACTGTGCTTGAGCACTTTGTCCTTCCTCTGGATTCTCATCCAGTTTTATTTCTCTCCCACTGGCCTCTTGCAGAAGAAACTCCTTCTCAAGAAAAATGGCCGTCCGAGCAACAAATACCTTGTTCTCTTTGGGATCGTAGAAATAATAACCCTTAGTTTCCTTAGGGTAACCGACAAAGATACATTTGTCAGATCTGCTCTCTAGTTTCCCAGAGGCGAGCTTTTTGACATAAGCCTCGCAGCCCCAGATCCTGATAAATGTCAAGCTCGGCTGTTTCCCATACCATAACTCATATGGAGTTTTTGAAACGGCCTTGGATGGCACTCGGTTCAGTACCTTTGCAGCTGTCTCCAGTGCAAAACCCTAAAAGGAGTAAGGAAGAGTAGCCTGACTCATCATAGAACGAACCATATCAAGTAACGTTCTGTTTCTCCTCTCGGACACACCATTCCATTGCGGTGTTCCTGGCGGAGTGAGCTGTGAGATAATCCCACACTCCTTCAGATAGTCAGTAAACGTATGACTCAAGTATTCTCCACCTCGATCTGAGCGAAGTGCCTTGATATTTCGGCCTAGCTGATTCTGTACTTCATTCTTGAACTCTTTGAACTTGTCAAAAGATTCACTCTTATGTCTCATCAGATAGACATAGCCATACCTACTGAAATCATCAGTAAAGGTAATGAAGTACTGATAGCCACCTCTGGCATGTTTACTAAATGGCCCACACACATCACTGTGTATAAGGTCAAGTAAACCTGAAGCCCTTTGACCTTTGTTAAGAAAAGGTGACTTCGTCATTTTGCCCATCAAACAAGCTTTGCATGTATCAATCTCCTTGTAAGAGAATGATCCCAGCAGTCCATGATCATGCAACCGCTTAATGCGTTTCTCGTTAATATGGCCTAAACGACTATGCCATAGCAAGGTGCTGTCATCAGCATACTTGGCTTTCTTAATATCAATATTTTGTATAGAACATTCCATGTCCAACATGTATAACCCATTGTTAATTGAACCAGTTGCATAAACAATATTATCTAAAGATAAAACACACTTTGAAATATTGCATTCAAAGGAAAATCCCTTCCTGACAAGAGCAGGAATGGAGATAATATTTTTAGTAATACTGGGAACAAAATAACAACTGTTTAGTTCCAATACAAGTCCAGATGGTAAAGAAATGAAATAGTCTCCTACAGCGACAGCAGCAACCCGTGCCCCGTTTCCAACTCGTAGGTCCACCTCATGCTGTCCCACCTGCCTTCTTCTCTTGAGTTCCTGCACATTTGAACAAATGTGAACTCCACATGCAGTGTCCAACACCCATAATATAGAAGAAGAAAACATGACCTCAGTCACGAATATACCTGAGCCAGAAGCGATGCTTCCCCTCTTATCTCCTTGGAGCGCTTTACAGTCCTTTTTCCAGTGACCCAGCTGGCCACAGTGGAAACACCTGTATTCCTTGGACCGCTTAACCTTCTGCTTCAGAGCCTTGCTGTAACTCTTGACAGGGGTCTTGCCCTTCTTCCCCTTCTTCTTGTTCCTTGAAGGAACCATTAAGACAGAGGTCGAAGGCTTTCCCTTCAGAGTCTCCTCAGTAGTCAAGAGCATATTCAGCAGCTCTGCCGGAGTACAATCGATTTTGTTCATATTAAAGTTAATAATGAACGCGTCGAATGAAGGCGGGAGAGACTGCAGAATAATATCCACAGCAAGCTCCTGGTTGATGGTATGCCCCAGTTTCTCTAGAGCCTCCTTGTGCCCAATCATCTTGAGCACGTGAGCTCCCACTGGGCTCCCTTCAGCCAGTTTGCTCTGAAAGAAGAGCTTCGTCAAATTATAGCGTTCAGTCCTCGCCTGTGCAGCATACAGCATCTTGAGGTTTGCTATCATGTCTATAGCAGACATATCCTCATGCTGACGCTGCAGCGGTGGCGTCATAGACGCTAACATCAGGCAAGCGACATCAATGCTATCATTGACGTGCTTTTCATAGGCTTCCCGAACCGCCCTTGCGGCGTTCGGAGCGGGCTGAGGCGGTATCGCCGTCTCGAGGACATACAGTTTCCTCTCTGCCTTAAGAACAATCTTAAGGTGTCCAAACCAGTCAGAGAAGTTCGGCCCAGCAAACTTCTCCCTTTCCAGTAGGGATCGCACATTGAAGTTCATGGTGTTCGTTGCTGCAGGTATCTACAACAATGCAAGAACAGCAAGGTCAGTATCAATGTTAAGAATCAATCAGGACTTAAGAAAGATTCTTTTTCCCACTATTTTATCTGACTGAAAAATCCATTAAATAGTCCGAAAGAGTAGACACTCTTTTAGTGAGATGGGATCCGGATTTCATACTTGGTCTCCGCGTCCCGCTCAGGCGAGATAAGATGCACAGAGAGTACAAGCACTAATCTCCGGTAGGCAGTCCCTGCCGATCGCCAACCCGTGCGATTCCCCTTCATCTGGGCAATCCAGCAGACTGTGCCAACTGAGTTGGTACAACACAGTCTCTGATCCCACAGATGGCTGCCTCCATGTGCTACCATATGCGCCACATATGTAGCCTACATGGTCAAGCTGACCCGACCTACTCCCTGGACCACCATGTGCTATGCTGAGCAACGAGAAGGGATAAATCCCTACTCTGTAACACACAGGTGTAATCCCACACCGTCTGAAGATAGATGGACGTGCCCACTGAGTGGGTACAACACGGCTCCAACGATAATCAGAACAGTGAGGTTTCGCGTCAGAAGGCTTACGAGCTTGATATTTTAGCGTTGGATTTTAACGGTCTTTTTATCTTCTTCACTATCATGCAATTCCTATGGTGATAGCAGAAGATAAACTAATCATGCAATTCTAATATTTAAACAATAAATAAAAGAAAGCATGAATCTTATGTGGTAAAAGCCCATAGCCTAAGTAAGATCTTAACCTAACTTAAGTCTTTACTTGCTTTTGCTTCATGGGGCTTTTGCTGCTCATCTGGCCCAAACCAGGGCCCTAGCGCCATCTGCAGATCTGGTGCGCCCA
This sequence comes from Costus lasius, assembly GCA_027563935.2. Taxonomy (NCBI): domain Eukaryota; kingdom Viridiplantae; phylum Streptophyta; class Magnoliopsida; order Zingiberales; family Costaceae; genus Costus; species Costus lasius. The sequence goes on along the minus strand of CM050450.1, from coordinate 34,710,967 downwards.
CCAGGAATATGCGCCAGGTCCTAGGGTCGAACCCTAGACCTCCCACCTGGTCAAGCCACTGCTGCATGCGCCTCTGCCAAGTGTGCTCTGTGCTCTTGTCTAATTAAATTACAAATTTAACTATCTAGACAAGATTGACACGCAGGTCAATTACACATTATAAATTAATTAAACTGTGATTCGCAGATCACAAAAATTAAAATTAATTTACAATTAATTCCCAGGCACGCAGGCCCCAGCACAGCACACATTAAAAAAAAGGGCAGCCCACATAAGAGTAAATAGACAAACACATGGCATCAATCAACATGTGATCCACTCAAGAAAATTTAAATTTCGAAAACCCATAGGCATCAATTTTAATTTCCTTATTTGCCCTACAACCTTACAACGGTCCATTACTAGGGATCCACTCATCCATCCTAGTCAGATCCACTGCCCTTGCATGCACCAAGTCCTAACTGACTTGAGTCGACCATAAGGTCAACCATGCATGCGCCAGGGCTGAACAACCACAATGAGGTCTGGCAAGCGGGTGTGACCCCGGGCCTAACTCATGTGCGTTCATGGGTTGCCTCAATCAGACATCGCTACACGCCTGTCTGCAGCCAACCTGTAGCCACCACGTGCTTGCGCACAGGTGCTACCTGGTCAACCCATCAAGGCTGTCAGATAGTCTGATCAGACTTTTGGATCTAACCTAGGGGGTGACTTCAACCCCAATAACCCGTCTAAGGGTTTAATGCAAGGCATTAGATCTAGTGAGGTCGCGCAAGTTATTTGTTTTGAAAACACAATGAAACAAGCGCCATACAACATGCGCCAAGGAGAAAAATAACATCTATCAGAAACATGTATTTTCGCCAACTTACAACTACAGCATAAGCATTCGCATGTGACCTATAGATCTGTTATCTTGCGCAAACATGGATCATAAAACATAACATGGCAATCATAACACATGCATGAAACATTGCCTCTGATACCAATTGAAGGTCCCCATAAGGGGGCGAAACCCCTAAGTAAGGCGCATATTAAAATTTTAAGCAGCGGAAGAGGGTTTCTTAAGATCGGTTTCATGAGATATGATCAACCATTATAACCCGAATGCAAATAGAAGAAACGGATTCATACCATAGCCATTTCAAGATGGCGCCTTGGAAGCGAAAGTTGCAAACGCCTCTTCTCCAAAGTCTCGCACACAAGATGAACAATGTGCTTCTTCCTTGGTGCTCCTTGTGCTAGCAAGGTTCCAAGGTTGTCTTGCCGAATGGAAGGGAAAGATGAGATGTCGTTCTCTTGGCCGAATCCTCCTCAACCTTCAAGGCGTCGCCACACACACGGAAGTCGAGAGGAATGAGAGCGAGAGGCGAGAATAGAGAACACTCTATTCGAACGTGAGTAACTCCAATTGGAGATCATGGTTACTAAAAATAGCAACCACTCACCGCTCCAACGTTCACGCCAAGTGAACTTGTCGCCATGCCTTGAACCATGCGCTCATTACATGAGCCGGTTCAATTTGGTTTGGTTTAAAACCAATCAAGCCAAGCAATCAAGTCTAGATCTCAAATAAACCCTAAGGCTCCAGATCTAACCGTTGATCTCTAGATGCTTCTGATCTGACCAATCTAGCATCCATTCTCTCGATCGAAGCTTACCGATCTCAAGCCCTAATCAATCAAACATGATCAGACCAGATCTCACTCACAATCAGAGATTAAATCCCTTTAAACTGAACCCAAACAATTCAGTCCACACGATCTGACTTAAGTAAGCCATATCATCAAATTGTGCGACCCTGAGGGTTTCCTTTAAATGTCAGTAACGATAACTCACGTTATCACGATCAGTGAGGGGTATCTAGCAACACATCACTGTCTCCCGATATAAAAGAAAGAGTCTTCCAAGACTACACCCAAAAACAGCACAAGTGTGAATCAACTCACTAGGCATGCATATTTCCTTTGCCACTGGATGTTCTTATTGGACAAGCAAGTCAAGCTTGTAACTCCAATATGATGAGCATGATTAGATCAGATGAACATAGTCATCTGGGTATGGCCATACACTTTCTCAATCATCTCATCCAGGGGGCCCCTTTAGAACATCACACTCCTTAAACAAGGAGACGGCAATCCTATGTCTATCACTAGTGCCCTAACCTGACTCAAGCTCATTATCCAAGATAGTCTATAACCATTGTGTTTCAAATGATATTGAACTACCTCAAAACAATGACAATCATCATTTAGAAAACACAAGTGATCTCAAGTCAGAGGAAATGTGCCACTTGTCATATTCAAGGATTATTCACATTGTGACAAACAATTGAATATCCTAGTAGGGTCTGTCCAGTACATCCAATGTACCCATGAGTCTACATCTTATTCCATGCTCGAAGCATCCTATAAGACTAGAACACATATTAGTCTTAACCATATCAAGGCTGTCTCATGTTCACCAAGATACATCGACTAAGGACTTAACTGCATGTCAGCCCAGCTGAACAGCATTGAGACATTATTCAGAAGAACATATATTGCAGCAGACAATGTAGCTAACTGAATAATAACCATGCCTTTATAAACATAAACGTTTATTACAAATGATACTGTTACAATCCCAAGGCCTCAAACATTAGGCTTAAGGGCATACCCCAACACCTTCTCTCATGGTTTAGCTCTCAAACCCTAGAGGTACACTTTAAAAGTTCCCCATAGGTTCGGCCAATGCCATGGTCTTCCTCCAAGGAAGGTGCGCCACCATGCAAGGGGCCAAGATAGCTAGCTCTCAAACCAAAAGAGGTTTGGCCAAGCTTTCTTGCGCCACCAAGCAACCAAGCACCAGCTTGCATGCGCCTCCTTGCATGCTTGCGCCATCAAGCAAGATGCGAGCATCAAGGTCCAAGAAGGATGCGCCTAGCCCATAATCTTCATCTTAATTTTTACAAAAATAATGAAAAAGATGGCACGCAAGCCGCACAAGGATACATCACAGGCATGCAAAAGGGGCTTGACTCATGATCACAACATTATGCACAATCAAGGTATTTACTCATGCAATTCTACATGCTCATGAAAAACATAAAATCTGAAATTTTACTTTTTCATAAAACTAGTTTCTTTTTCTCATCTTCTTCTCACAAATCTTTTGGTTAATTGCGATTTATTTTTCATGATGATTTCAGAGATCCTTTCGGCTGGCAATTTTGTCAGATCAAGAGACTTGGCTAGTTCGAAGACACAATGCCCGTCCTACTTGACAAAATTACGTGCGCCTTTGATCTTTAAATCAGACAAGAAAAATAGTCCAAAAATCCAAAAGAGATTGAGAGGATGATAGAAACAAGAAACCCTAATTTTTCCTACTTAGAAAAATCGTTTGCCATGCATCATGCTATTGACGAAAATAGAGATATGGCATGTGAGCATGAAAGAAAAGCGTAAAACATCGTTCGAGTCTTGCAAGTCGCTCTGATACCACTGTTGGGAAACCCCGGGGATATTTTACAATTTTCAGAGATAGAGATTACAAAATACATTGCACAGCGGAAGCAATATCCCCGAAACAGGCCGGTCCCAAAAACCCAGTGAAGATCACAAGCAAGAGAGTCGACACGATGAGTTAGGAAATACCTTAGAGCAAGATGAGGTCGATGTCGTGATAGGCGACCAAGCGTGCGCCCTCTGCAGTCTCACACACACGGATCCCTCGAGTCCTCTTCTTCCACGCCCGGTGCTAGCCTCGGGAAGAAGATCTAAGCTTTGTGCTCCTTCTTCAAAGTATGCGCCACCTCCAAGGTAGATGCGCCAAAGATGAAGAAGGATGAGGGAGAGGGAAACCGCCAAGCATCAAGTTCCTTGCGTCAAGAGAGAAGGAAGAGGCTTGCGGCTAGGGTTTGGAAGGAAGAAGAAGATGTGCCACTTCTTGGTGTTGTCGCCCTTCAAGCCATTACTTTCGCCCCTCCTCTTATTGTCATGCCTCTAAGGATTGTAACCTCATAAGAGGGGGCGGCTAGGGTCACTTATAAAGAGCTAGAGGCGGTTAGGGCAAGGGTTGAGATCATGACAAGTGTATGGCTTGGATGAGAAGGTTTGAGGTAAGGAAAGTCTCCAAGACTTTACCATAAACCTCATTCAACCTTTCCATAAGCTACCAATCCTTGCCTTGTGCGCCAAGGCCTAGCCTTGCACCCCAAGCAATGCCTTAATGTATTCACACTATCAATGGGAGAGGGCTAGGCGCATAAAGCTTCCTTAATGAAGCAAATTTGCCATCCAAACCCCATTATGCCCCTTAGGCGCCAATGGGCTTGGGTTCCTCCCCATTATACCCTTTTAGCCTATTGCCTCTTCATGACAACTTATTATTGGGCCTCATTGGATAATGAACTAGCCCAAACTTCATTACATGGCCTGATTAAGCACTTGGATCCAATCCAATGCAACCCTAATCCAAATGTGGCCAACCATGGTCAATTTTGGGTCAACCTGCCATAAATGGAGTTTGGCTCCAATAACATCCTTCCATCTCATCAGGCCCATTGGTGCTGATGAAATCTCCAAAATAGATCCGAGTTATCCAATAACTCGATCATAAGGCTTCCCGATCAATACAAGAACTCGAGTATCAAGGTGTGCGACCCTGTAGGTTCCTCTGACGCTGGCAGTGCTGACCAAAGGTCACCACAAGCAGTGAGTGGCACCTAGCAGTGCATCGCTACTACCCAGGTCATTGGAATGGATATCGACATCGACATCCCCATCATCGCATCTAGGTACAGATGCATTACAGTCTCTTTGCCAAACTGATATCCGATTGGACAAGTGTATCACCACTTGTTTTCATCCAATCACATGGCTATGACTAAAACAGGTTCTCACCTGGGTATGGCCATACACTCTTAGTCATAGAACCATAGAGGAGCTCCATGGATATCATGCTTCCCTAAGGAAAACGCAAATCCTTTGTCTGTCCATTGACCTTCTCATATGGGTCGTGGCATGCTCAATGGCAACCGTTATGACCTCCCAACTATGGCGAGGAGTTAGGTTGTATCAAAGCAAGTTCCTAACCATATAGAATGATCAATAACCTCAAGTCAAGGGATCAATGCATCTCCTGTCACTTGTGAGGATAACTCATGACACCAAGTCATAGCCTCACAGCGGGTCTTTCCAGTATATGCTCCAATGATATACCCGTGTGTCTGCGTTAGCACCACGTGCCTAACTGAAGGGTCCCCTTCAAGGGGGAGCGCATGCATATGAAACTGTTGGGGTATGCCCTTAAGGCTAATGTTTGAGGCCTTGGGATTGTATAAGTATCATGTAATAAACTCTTAAGTTTATAATAAGGCATGGTTGTTATTCAGGTTGTTACCTTGTCTGCTGTAATAAGTGTACTTCTGAATAATGTCTCAAAGCTGTTCAGCTAGGCTGACAGGCTATAAGTCCTTAGTCGAGATATCTTGGTGAACATGAGACAGCCTTGATATGATGGAGACTAATATGAGTGCTAATCATATAGGATGCTTCGAGCATGGAATAAGATGTAGACTCATGGGTACATTGGATGTACTGGACAGACCCTACTGGGATATTGCATTGCTTGTCACAATGTGAATGATCCCTGTAAGCAGCAAGTGGCACATGTCCTTTGACTTGAGATCACTTGTGTTTCTAAATGATGATTGTCATTGTTTTGAGGTAGTTCAATATCATTTGAAATATAATGATTATAGACTATCTTGGATGGTGAGCTTGAATCAGGTTAGGGCACTAGTGATAGATAAAGGATTGCCGTCTCCTTGTTTAAGGAGTGTGGTGTTCTAAGGGCCCCCCTATATGAGATGATTGAGATAGTGTATGGCCATACCCAGATGACTATGTGCATCTGATCTAATCATGCTCATCGTATTGGAGTTACAAGCTTGACCCGCTTGTCCAATAAGAACATCCAGTGGCAAAGGACACATGTATGCCTTGTGAATTGAGTCACACTTGTGCTATGGTTTGGGAGTAGTCTTGGAAGACTCTTTCCTTTATATCGGGAGACAGTGATGTGTTGCTAGATACCCCTCACTGATCGTGATAACGTAAGTTATCGTTACCGACATTTAGAGGAAACCCTCAGGGTCGCACAATTTGGTGATATGGCTTACTTGAGTCAGATCGTATGGACTGGATTCTTTGAGTTCAGATTAAAGGGATTTAATCTCTAATTGTAAGTGAGATCTGGTCTGATCATGTTTGATTGATTAGGACTTGAGATCGGTAAGCTTCGATCGAGAGAGGTGATGCTAGATCGGAGAGATCAAGGGCATCAGATGATGAATGGTTAGATCATGAGCCTTGGGGGTTCAATTTGGTCTAGACCAAGTGGCTAGAGCTATTTCGGTTTGGTTTGTTGAACCAAAGCCGATTTGACATTTTGGCTTGAACCGGTTCACAATGGTGAACGCATGGTTCAATCCTAAAATGCGTTTGGGTTGAGTTGAGCGCATGGACTTGATGAGCTTCCATTTATGGAAAGTCATCAAGGGCCGGTTTCACTCACTTCAATGCCAAAAACGCATATGCGTTTGCGCTCTTCTCTTCAACGCATTCGACTTTGGTTGGGTGGTGATTGACGAAGAGAAGGAGAGGTTGAGCAAGAGGAGCTCTCGGCCAAGAGGTTCATCATCCCCTTCCATTCGACACTTGAAGGCTTGGGTGTCTTGCTAGCACAAGAGACCGCAAGGAGTAAGCATCTTCACCTTGTGTGTGAACTTGTGGAGGAGATCTACTTTGTTCTCTTTATCCAAGCCGACTTCCAAGCATATGGCGTTGGTATGATTTTTTATCTCAATCTATTCAATCGATTATAGTTGAACATATGGCATGCAAATGATCTTGAACCCTTGCTTCCGCTTGCATATTTTACATTAGCGCCATGCTTAGGGTTTTGCCCCCTTATGATTAGGGGTTCCTACAGAAACCCCTTTCAAGAGGGGGGCGAAAAACCCTTTAGGGTGGCGCATCAAAACTTTCAAGCGGAAGCTAGGGTTTTCATGGATCTTAGCAAGATAATATGATCAACGAGATGGAGTTTAGATCTTTACCAAAGCCATGAAGAAGATGGCGACTTGGAAGAGAAAAATCGAAAGGGATCTTCTCCCTAGTTGACGCACACAAGATGATGTGCTTGCTCCTTGGAGATCCTTGTGCTAGCAAGGTCCTTCAAGGGTTGTCGTATGCAAGGGATGAGATGATCCTTTGGCCGAGAGCTCCTTGTCCAAAACCACCTTCTCGTCGATCACCCTCAAGCGAAAGATGCAAGGCGTTGAGACCAGCCTTCCACGTTACCACATGGAAGCATTTTTCTTTCATTATCGAAAACCGCCTTCCAAAATAGGTAAGTCTCAATGGCTTAAGCGTTCACTCCAAGTGAACGTTCGAAACTTCCTTGCATTGAACCTCTCATTGAACCAAGCGATCACATAGTGAACCGGTTCAATTAGAGTTGGTTCAAAACGCAAATTGAGCCAAGCCACTTGGTCTAGACCATATCAAACCCTAAGGTTCCAGATCCAACCGTCCATCTCCTAATGCTCTTGATCTCACCGATCTAGCATCAACTCTCTCGATCGAAGCTTACCGATCTCAAGCCCTAATCAATCAAACATGATCAGACCAGATCTCACTTACAATCAGAGTTTATTTCCCTTTAAACTGAACCCAAAGAATTCAGTCCACACGATCTGACTTAAGTAAGCCATATCATCACATTGTGCGACCCTAAGGGTTTCCTTTAAATGTCGGTAACGATAACTTACGTTATCACGATCAGTGAGGGGTATCTAGCAACACATCACTGTCTCCCGATATAAAGGAAAGAGTCTTCCAAGACTACACCCAAAACACAGCTCAAGTGTGAATCAAACTCACGAGGCATGCATGTTTCCTTTGCCACTGGATGTTCTTATTGGACAAGCATGTCAAGCCTGTAACTCCAATACGATGAGCATGATTAGATCAGATGATCATAGTCATCTGGGTATGGCCATACACTATCTCAATCATCTCATATAGGGGGGCCCTTTAGAACATCACACTCCTTGAACAAGGAGACGGCAATCCTATATCTATCACTAGTGTCCTAACCTGACTCATGATCATTATCCAAGATAGTCTATAATCATTATCTTTCAAATGATATTGAACTACCTCAAAATAATGACATTCATCATTTAGAAACACAAGTGATCTCAAGTCAAAGGACATGTGCCACTTGATGCATACAAGGAATATTCACATTGTGACAACCAACTGAATATCCTAGTAGGGTCTGTCCAGTACATCCAATGTACCCATGAGTCTACATCTTATTCCATGCTCGAAGCATCCTATAAGATTAGAACACATATTAGTCTTAACCATATCAAGGCTGTCTCATGTTCACCAAGATATCTCGACTAAGGACTTATAGCCTGTCAGCCTAGCTGAACAGCTTTGAGACATTATTCAGAAGTACTCTCATTACAGCAGACAAGATAACAACCTGAATAATAACCATGCCTTTTATAAACACAAGAGTTTATTACATGATACTTATACAATCCCAAGGCCTCAAACATTAGCCTTAAGGGCATACCCCAACAATCTCCCACTTGCACTTAATCTAATGGTTGAGAAATCTCAAACCCATATTATTACAGTGCTTCTCATGCTTCTGCTGCGCCAGAGGCTTGGTAAGCGGGTCTGCCAGATTGTCATCTGTATGAACCTTGCATATTTTGATCTCGCCTCGATCAATGATCTCCCGGATCAAGTGAAACCGTCTCTGTATGTGCTTGGACTTCTGGTGCGACCGTGGTTCCTTTGCTTGTGCGATTGCTCCAGTGTTATCACAGAAGATAACCAAAGGATCTGCACTCGAAGGAACAACACCAAGTTCTCTCACGAACTTACGAATCCACACTGCCTCCTTGGATGCTTCCGAGGCTGCAACATACTCGGCTTCTGTTGTGGAATCAGCAACAGTTGACTGTTTGAAACTCTTCCACACCACTGCTCCACCATTCAAGCTAAAGACATAGCCTGATTGCGATCGGAAATCATCCTGGTCTGACTGGAACGAAGCGTCAGTATATCCCTCTATACTGAGTTCTTCCTGACCACCATATATCAAGAACATATCTTTGGTCCTCCGCAGATATTTTATAATGTTCTTGACCGCAATCCAGTGTGCCAAACCTGGATTACTTTGGAATCGACTGGTCACGCTTAACCCGTAAGCCACGTCTGGGCGAGTACACAACATCGCATACATAATGGACCCAATAGCCGAAGCATAAGGTGTATTGTCCATTTCATCTTTCTCAGTCTGTGTTTGTGGACACTGACTCTTCGAAAGATTCAGACCATGTCTGACTGGAAGATATCCACGCTTAGACTTCTCTAAATGGAATCTCTCCAGGACTTTATCGATGTAAGTACTTTGGCACAGCCCGAGAAGCCTCTTAGATCTATCCCGGTAGATCTTCACACCTAACACATAGGCTGCTTCTCCTAGATCTTTCATCTGGAAACATTTTCCTAACCATGCTTTAACCGCATGCAGTTCAGGAATATCGTTTCCAATGATTAAGATATCATCGACGTAGAGGATTAGGAATGTAATTACCCTCCCACTAAACCTCTTATATACACACGGGTCATCTTCGTTCTTGATGAAACCAAACTCAGAGATTGATTCATCGAAACGAATATTCCAGCTTCTAGATGCTTGTTTCAATCCATAAATGGATTTCTTTAACTTGCATATTTTATGACGATCTGCTGGATTAGTGAAACCCTCAGGTTGTGTCATATACACATCCTCATCCAGATTTCCATTAAGGAAAGCTGTTTTCACATCCATCTGCCAGATCTCATAATCGTAATACGCAGCTATCGCGAAAAGAATCCGAATAGACTTAAACATGGCTACAGGTGAGAAAGTTTCATCATAATCTATCCCGTAGATTTTGTTTGAAACCTTTCGCACTAGCCTGCCTTTATAGGTAACCACGTTACCATCCATGTCAATCTTCTTCTTGAAGATCCATTTACAGCCTATAGGGATTACTCCCGGAGGCGGATCAACCAAATCCCAGACTTGGTTATCTGACATGGAGTCCATCTCGGCTCGCATAGCATCAAGCCATCTAGCTGACTCCGGTCCACTGACCGCATCCGCATAAGTGAGGGGTTCATCATTATCAATGATGTAGACTCCGTCATAGCGCTCAGGCTGTCGACGGATCCTTCCCGATCTTCGCGGTTCCCGTGTTATCTGAGCCTCAGGTTGTTCAATAACCTGATCCACTGGCTCTGGCTCATCCAACTGCACTTGACTACTTTGTCCTTCCTCTGGATTCTCATCCAGCTTTATTTCTCTCCCACTGGCCTCTTGCAGAAGAAATTCCTTCTCAAGAAATATGGCCGTCCGAGCAATAAAAACCTTGTTCTCTTTGGGATCGTAGAAATAATAACCCTTAGTTTCCTTAGGGGTAACCGACAAAGATGCATTTCTCAGATCTGCTCTCCAGTTTCCCAGAGGCGAGCTTTTTGACATAAGCCTCGCAACCCCAGATCCTGATAAATGTCAAGCTAGGCTGTTTTCCCATACCATAACTCATATGGCGTCTTTGAAACTGCCTTGGATGGCACTCGGTTTAGTACCTTTGTAGCTGTTTCCAGTGCAAAACCCCAAAAGGAGTATGGAAGAGTAGCCTGACTCATCATAGAACGAACCATGTCAAGTAACATTCTATTTCTCCTCTCGGACACACCATTCCATTGCGGTGTTCCTGGCGGAGTGAGCTGTGAGATAATCCCACACTCTTTCAGATAGTCAGTAAATTCTCGACTTAGGTATTCTCCACCTCGATCAGAACGAAGTGCCTTGATATTTCGGCCTAACTGATTTTGTACTTCATTTTTGAACTCTTTGAACTTGTCAAAAGATTCACTTTGTATGTCTCATTAGATAGACATACCCATACCTACTGAAATCATCAGTAAAGGTAATGAAGTACTGATAGCCACCTCTGGCATGTTTACTAAATGGCCCACACACATCACTGTGTATGAGGTCAAGTAAACCTGAAGCCCTTTGACCTTTGTTAAGAAAAGGAGACTTCGTCATTTTACCCATCAAACAAGCTTTGCATGTATCAAACTCCTCATAGGAGAAAGATCCCAGCAGTCCATGATCATGCAACCGCTTAATGCGTTTCCTCGTTTATATGGCCTAAACGACTATGCCATAGCAAGGTGCTGTCATCAGCATACTTGGCTTTCTTATTATCAATGTTTTGTATAGAATTTTCCATGTCCAACATGTATAACCCATTGTTAATTGAACCAGTTGCATACACAATATTATCTACAGATAAAACACACTTTGAAATATTGCATTCAAAGGCAAATCCTTTCCTGACAAGAGCAGGAATAGAGATAATATTCTTGGTGATACTCGGTACAAAATAACAATTGTTTAATTCCAATACAATGCCAGATGGTAAAGAAATGAAATAGTCTCCTACAGCAACAGCAGCAACCCGTGCCCCGTTTCCAACGCGTAGGTCTACCTCATACTGTCCCACCTGCCTTCTTCTCTTGAGTTCCTGTACATTTGAACAAATGTGAACTCCACATGCAGTGTCCAACACCCATGAAATAGAAGAAGATGAAACCATGACTTCCGTCACGTATATACCTGAGCCAGAAGCGATGCTTCCCCTCTTATCTCCTTGGAGCGCTTTACAGTCCTTTTTCCAGTGACCCAGCTGGCCACAGTGGAAACACCTGTTGTCCCTTGGACCGCTTGACCTTCTGTTTCAGAGCCTTACTGTAGTTCTTGACAGGGGCCTTGCCCTTCTTCCCCTTCTTCTTGTTCCTAAAAGGAACCATTAAGACAGAGGTTGAAGGCTTGCCCTTCAGAGTTTCCTCAGTAGTCAAGAGCATATTCAGCAGCTCTGCCGGCGTACAATCGATTTTGTTCATATTAAAGTTAATGATGAACGCATCGAAAGAAGGCGGAAGAGACTGCAGAATAATATCTACAGCAAGCTCCTGGTTGACGGTATGCCCCAGTTTCTCCAGAGCCTCCTTGTGCCCAATCATCTTGAGCACGTGAGCTCCCACTGGGCTCCCCCTCAGCCAGTTTTGCTCTGAAAGAAGAGCTTCGTCAGATTATAGCGTTCTGTCCTCGCCTGTGCAGCATACAGCATCTTGAGGTTCGCTATAATCTCTATAGCCGACATATCCTCATGCTGACGCTGCAGCGGTGGCGTCATAGACGCTAGCATCAGGCAAGCGACATCAATGCTATCATTGACGTGCTTTTCATAGGCATCACGAACCGCCCTTGCGGCGTTCGCAGCGGGCTGCGGCGGTATCGCCGTCTCGAGGACATACAGTTTCCTCTCTGCCTTAAGAACGATCTTAAGGTGTCCGAACCAGTCAGAGAAGTTCGGCCCAGCAAACTTCTCCCTTTCCAGTAGGGATCGCACATTGAAGCTCATGGTGTTCGTTGCTGCAGGAATCTACAACAATGCAAGAACAGCAAGGTCAGTATCAATGTTCAGAATCAATCCAGGACTTTAAGAAAGATTCTTTTTCTCACTATTTTGTCTGACTGAAAAATCCAGAAAACAGTCCGAAAGAGTAACACTCTTTTAGTGAGATGGGATCCAGATTTCATACTTGGTCTCCGCGTCCCGCTCAGGCGAGATAAGATGCACAGAGATGACAAGCATTAATTTCTGGTAGGCTGTCCCAGCCAATCGCCAACCCGTGCGATTCCCCTTCATCTGGGCAATCCAGCAGACTGTGCCAACTGAGTTGGTACAACACAGTCTCTGACCCCACAGATGGCTGCCTCCATGCACTACCATATGCGCCACATATGTAGTCTACATGGTCAAGCTGACCTGACCTACTCCCTGGACCACCACGTGCTATGCTGAGCAACGAGAAGGGATAAATCCCTACTCTGTAACACGCAGGGTGTAATCCCGCACTGTCTGAAGATAGATGGACGTGCCCACTGAGTGGGTTCAACACGGCTTCAACGATAGTCAGAACAATGAGGTTTCGCGCCAGAAGGCATTACGTGCTTGATATATTAGCGTTGGATTTTAACGGTCTTTTATCTTCTTAACTATCATACAAGGCCTATGGTGATAGCAGAAGATAAACACATGCAATTCTAATTATTTAAGCAATAAATAGAAAGCATGATCTTATGTGGTAAAAGCCCATGAACCCTAGTAAGACCTTAATTTGACTTAAGTCTTCACTTGAGCTCATTTGCATCTCATCTGGTCCAACCCAGGGCCCTAGCGCCAAGAGCACCTCAGGTGCGCCACCAGGTGAATGCTCCTCTGATGTGTGCCTTTGTGCTCTTGTCTAATCAAATACAATTTGATCTATCTAGACAAGTTTGACTCGCAGGTCAATTATACATTATAAATTAAGTACAAATGTGATTCGCAGATCACAAAATAATTTACAAGTTTGATTCCAGGCACGCAGGCCCCAGCACAGCACACATTTAACATGGGCAGTCCACATAAGAATAAATAGACAAGCATCATGGCATCAATCATCATGTGATCCAATCAAGAAATTAAATTTTTGAAAACCCCATAGGCATCAATATTAATTTCCTTATGTGCCCTACAACCTTACAATGGTCCATTGATAGGGATCCACTCATCCATCTAGTTAGATCCTGTGCCTTTGCATGCACCGAGTCCTAACTGACCCGAGTTGACCTAATGGTCAACCATGCATGCGCCAAGGGCTGAACCACCTTCAAGAGTTTTGGCAAGCGGGTGTGACCCCGGGCCTAACTCAAGAGTGTTCATTGGTTGTCTCAACCAGACCTCGCTACACACCTTTGATGCAGTCAACCTATAGCCACCTCATGCTTGCGCACAGGTGCTATCTGGTCAACCCATCTAGGCTGTCAGATGGTTTGATCAGACTAGTTTGATCCATTCTAGATGAAGCTTTCAACCCTATCAACCCATCTAAGGGTTTATTATAGGTGCATCTTAGATCTAGTTGGGCGCGCATGTCATTTAGGGTTTTGTGAAAAACAACAACAACATGCTATAACCGCAACCTACATACATGCGCAAATAGAAACATACTATCATCTAGTATACACGCATGAAGAGTTAACATATGTCAAACAAGATCAACATACATGTAGATGCGCAACCAAGGATCACAAAAATTATCTCACGCAATCATATTACCAAGCTTCAACATCGCTCTGATACCAATTGAAGGGTCCCCCTTCAAGGGGGAGCGCATGCATATGAAACCCCTTTCAAGAGGGGGGCGAAAAACCCTTTAGGGTGGCGCATCAAAACTTTCAAGCGGAAGCTAGGGTTTTCATGGATCTTAGCAAGATAATATGATCAACGAGATGGAGTTTAGATCTTTACCAAAGCCATGAAGAAGATGGCGACTTGGAAGAGAAAAATCGAAAGGGATCTTCTCCCTAGTTGACGCACACAAGATGATGTGCTTGCTCCTTGGAGATCCTTGTGCTAGCAAGGTCCTTCAAGGGTTGTCGTATGCAAGGGATGAGATGATCCTTTGGCCGAGAGCTCCTTGTCCAAAACCACCTTCTCGTCGATCACCCTCAAGCGAAAGATGCAAGGCGTTGAGACCAGCCTTCCACGTTACCACATGGAAGCGTTTTTCTTTCATTATCGAAAACCGCCTTCCAAAATAGGTAAGTCTCAATGGCTTAAGGGTTCACTCCAAGTGAACGTTCGAAACTTCCTTGCATTGAACCTCTCATTGAACCAAGCGATCACATAGTGAACCGGTTCAATTAGAGTTGGTTCAAAACGCAAATTGAGCCAAGCCACTTGGTCTAGACCATATCAAACCCTAAGGTTCGAGATCCAACCGTCCATCTCCTGATGCTCTTGATCTCACCGATCTAGCATCAACTCTCTCGATCGAAGCTTACCGATCTCAAGCCCTAATCAATCAAACATGATCAGACCAGATCTCACTTACAATCAGAGTTTATTTCCCTTTAAAACTGAACCCAAAGAATTCAGTCCACACGATCTGACTTAAGTAAGCCATATCATCACATTGTGCGACCCTAAGGGTTTCCTTTAAATGTCGGTAACGATAACTTACGTTATCACGATCAGTGAGGGGTATCTAGCAACACATCACTGTCTCCCGATATAAAGGAAAGAGTCTTCCAAGACTACACCCAAAACACAGCTCAAGTGTGAATCAAACTCACGAGGCATGCATGTTTCCTTTGCCACTGGATGTTCTTATTGGACAAGCATGTCAAGCCTGTAACTCCAATACGATGAGCATGATTAGATCAGATGATCATAGTCATCTGGGTATGGCCATACACTATCTCAATCATCTCATATAGGGGGGGCCCTTTAGAACATCACACTCCTTGAACAAGGAGACGGCAATCCTATATCTATCACTAGTTGATGAGGGGCCAACCCCTGCCCCAAGGAGGTCTGGAAGGACTAGGAGGAAGCCCATCAGATATGGCTTTTCCTCCTAGGTCATCTTTCTTACCTTATTTGCACTTTCCTTATTTGCATTGAATAAAGCTCTAGTGCATTGTGTAGTTTCCTTATTTGCTTCTAGAATAGTCTACTGGCCTTTGTGTTAATAATTGGGCAGGTTATAGCCCAGCTCAAGGGAAGCTAGGAAGCTCAAGCTAAAGCCACTCAAGTAGAGCTCCAATTATGGAAGGAGGCACTTCAACTACTTCAACTAAAGACTCCAAGTTGAAGGGGCTTACAATCAATGCAACTCCACCTTCCAAATCAACCTAGGCGTCATTCAAATTGATGATGATTCGAATGCAAGAAATCAGCCCACAATTTCAATGCGCCTAGCCATCAACAATCTAGATCCACAAATCAAAGGGATCACCAATTTAGATCCACAAATCAAGGGATCATCATCTAGATCCACAATTTGAGGAATCACCCTTGGAAACCTCTTAACCGCCCATGCCTCTTGAAGGAAGATTTTCGAATTCAAATAAGTCCAAGGCATGAAGGCGCCATCTCATCCATGCAAACAAGGAAGGAGCTCATAAGAATTCGGCTACAAGGAAGCTCCATCAAGAAAGAATTCGAAATTCAAAAGGGCTAAAGGAAATGTATTAAATGTTCATTAATTTCTTCCTTAAAACTTGTGATTGCGCCTAGGGTGAATTGTCACCCCTTGCCCCATGGCTTGTTGAGCCTATAAATTGTAACCTCCCTCTCTTTGTCTATTAGTTGCCTAGTTGAAAAAAAAAACCTTGAGTTAGCATTGGTGTTTTGTCGCCTAAAGGAATTCTATCTCCCTCTCCTCTAAAGGGCCGAGCCCTTTCCCTTCTCCCCCCTTTCTTCTCAAGTCTTCAACACATCCCAACCATTTGAAGGATCTTGCGCAACCTAGGAGAGACTCCAAGGAAGTTTCTTCACCCTTTGTTCTAGGCAATCAACAAAGACCCTTAGGGGTTCTTCACTTTCGGCTAGCATGAGAGCAACATCAACAAAGCTTCAAATCGGCTAAGGTTTCCTTCCCCTCTTCCTTCTTTAGATCTTAAGAACTTGTTCTACACTAATCCGAATTTTATTCAAGGTGGCGCAAGGGACTTGGAGATCTTCCCTTAAGCGCAAGGCTTTCCTCTCCCTCCCTCTTCTCTCTTAGTTTAAAGTGTTTAAGGGAACTTGTGAGGCTTAACCTCCCCCTTAGATTTGTTTTGTAATATGAATCCGTGACCTGTGCGGATCTCGTTTGTCTATGTTTGATTGTAATGATGCAATACCTTCCATCAGAGTAGGACCGTTGAAGATCGGGGACGATACGATCCTTCTAATGCTCAAGGGTCGCACTGTAAGTATTCCTACTAGTCATTTCATTTCGTAGTTTTAAAGTGTTATTTTTTAGTGGTAACTTTAGTGTCGCTTTCTTTAGTTATAAAAATACAAAAACATATTTTCCAACTCCGTTTTTAGAGTAACTTCGGTTTTTATCTAAAAATACAAAAAATATTTTCTTAAAAAGCGTTGTTTGAATGCACCCTTATTTGTGAGTGATCCCACCTCCATCAGTTTGGTATCAGAGCAGATTCTTAGAATAGATTTTTTAGCCAAAAACTAATTTTCAAATTCTAAGACTTTCTTGGGCCTAGTTGCTTGAAAGGAAGTTGATCTCATAAAAGGCTATTATCTAATATATCATTTTTTAGGAGCCTTATTTTCAAAACTAAATTTCTTTCAAAACTATCTTTGACCATGACTACTAGATCGGGAGCAAATTAACAATAACCACCCTGAAACTGAACCTGACAGAATTGATAGAATGTATCAGATGATGATAGAGAGGTTTGACCAAATGGAAACAAGGATGCCAAAACCTTGAGACAAATAGAGGTTCTAGAACCCCTAGTCCGCACCTCAAGTGGACCCATCCTAGAACCACCCACCCAAAAACAATAGAGATCATCCTAGGGAGGACCAAAACCCTGAGTGGAATGAGCCACGTGCTCAAACCTACCACAGACCTAGAGAGGATGAAGTGCAACGCAACATCAAACTCTCACCACCAACCTTTAGTGGTTCCCTTGACCCTAGAGAATTCCTAGATTGGGTAGATAAACTTGAACGGTATTTTGACTGGAGCATGATGCCTAGTCAATCCAAGGTTAGGTTCACCCGATGTCTCCTAGAAGGTACTGCTAGGTTATACTGGACTAGTATAGAGAAAAACATAGAGTTGTTTAGACGCCCTCCTATTGAGAGATGGGAAGACATGCGAGACAAACTTAGGGAAAAATATGTCCCTCCCTATTTCCAACTTAAGATTATTGATGAAGCCATGAGCCTAGTCCAAGGTAGCCTAAATGTCACCGACTACACCACTAGGTTTGATGAACTCCTTTTGAGGAGTGGCATCCATGAGGAACCCCATGTCTCCCTTAGTAGGTACAAGAATGGACTTAGACCCGAGATCAAAAGAGGAATGACCTATTTCCAAATAGAGTCTAGGGAAGTCGCCTACCAAAGAGCCTTAGAGGTAGAGGAAAACATAAAGAGAGCCTTTAGGAGAGAGTTTAAGTTCCCCTAGAACTTACCCTAAGGCACCCTCCTCAAGTCCCTCTAGCTCTCAACCCAAAGCCCCAACACCAACACCCTCTAGACCTAGGACTGTCCAAGAACCTAGAGTCACCTGCCATGCTTGCCACCAAGTAGGACACTATATGAAAGACTGTCCCAAGAGAGTCCTGTACTTAGGTGAGGAAAAATGTGAAGAAACCTATGAGGAAAACCATGAGGAAATCCATAACCCTAACTCTGGTTGTACGGTTTGGGAAGAACTAGCTTATGATAGTGGTGAAGAACAAACCCACGACACATTAGGAGTGGTTAGGTGCACCCTAATCAAACCTACCCCAACCGAGGACTGGCGTAGGACCAGTATTTTCCACACCTACACGAAATGCAATGGTAACATGTGCAAAGTAGTGATAGATGGGGGAAGTAGTCTAAACGCAGTCTCTCACACAGCCTTAGTAAAATTCAACCTTAAGGCAGAACCGCACCCTAATCCCTATAGCATATCCTGGGTCAACCAGTCTAGTGTCCCAGTCACACATAGGTGCTTAGTGCCCCTTCAGTTTGCCATCTACCAAGGCAAGATTTGGTGTGACGTCATAACCATGGATGTCGCCCAAGTCTTACTCGGTCGCCCGTGGTTATACGATATGGATGTTATCCACTACGGTCGGACTAACACCTATGTCTTTAGCCATGACGGGCAAAAGATCAATCTGAAGCCTTCCATGCCTAAGGAACTTAAGGCTGCCACCAACAAGGGTAGGATAGAGGAACCTAAGGAACCCAAGCCAACCATCCAACTCATAAGGTCCCATGCCTTTACCCAAGACTTCTTAGAATCCAAGCAAGTGTACTCCTTAGTCATTAAGGAAACCAACCCAGATGAGGAGTCACCCATACCCAAAGAAGTTGAGACCCTACTCTCAGGGTACTCTGAGCTCACCAGGGAAGAACTTCCCAATGGCTTACCCCCCCTTAGAGAAATCCAACATGCCATAGACCTTGTCCCGGGTTCTACTCTCCCACACTTACCCCACTATAGGATGAACCCTACTGAGCATCAAGAGCTCAAAAGACAAGTAGATGAACTGTTAGACAAGGGTTTCATTAGGGAAAGCCTTAGCCCGTGTGCAGTACCCACCCTTCTTACCCCAAAGAAGGATGGAAGCTGGCGCATGTGTATAGACTGTAGGGCCATGAACAGAATAACCATCAAGTATAGATTTCCCATCCCAAGATTAGATGACATGCTTGACATGCTGGTAGGTTCTAAGTGGTTTAGCAAGCTAGACCTTAGAAGTGGGTACCACCAAGTTAGGATCAGACTTGGGGATGAGTGGAAGACTGCCTTTAAAACTAAGGATGGTTTGTATGAATGGCTAGTCATGCCCTTTGGCCTTTCTAATGCCCCCTCAACCTTCATGAGGTTAATGAACCAAGTCTTGAAGCCTTACATAGGAAGATTCTTAGTAGTTTACTTTGATGACATCCTAATCTATAGCAAGACCCGAGAAGAACACATGGAACACCTTAGAAAAATCCTAGACTTACTTCAGGAAGAAAAGCTATACCTAAACCTGAAGAAGTGTTCTTTCCTTTCCCCTAGGGTTGTCTTTTTAGGCTTCATAGTTTCAGACCAAGGACTTCAAGCTGACCCTAGCAAAATCCAAGCCATCTTAGACTGGCCTGAACCCAAGACTTTGACTGAAATTAGGAGCTTCCATGGTCTAGCTGCCTTTTATAGGAGGTTCATTAGAAACTTTAGCACCATAGTAGCCCCTATAACCAACTGTATGAAACAAGGTGAGTTTAGTTGGCCTAAGTCTGCTAGTAGAGCTTTTGTGGAGCTTAAGTCTAGAATGACCACTGCCCCTGTCCTAAAGTTACCTGACTTCTCTAAAGTTTTCATAGTGGACTGTGATGCCTCAGGAGTAGGAATAGGAGGTACCCTTAGTCAGGAAGGTCACCCCATAGCCTACTTTAGTGAGAAGTTAAATGAGGCTAAACAAAGATATACTACCTATGATAAGGAGTTCTATGCTGTAGTGCAATCCTTAAGGCACTGGAGGCACTATTTGATACATAACGAATTTATTCTAAATAGTGATCACCAAGCTTTATCTTTTCTAAATGCTCAAAAGAAATTAAATGCTAGGCATGCTAAATGGGTAGAGTACCTTCAACAGTATACTTTTGTTTTGAAGCATAAATCTGGAATTGAAAATAAAGTTGCTGATGCTTTGAGTAGAGTAGTTTTACTTATGCAAACTTTATCTGTTGAAGTAGTTGGATTTGATCGCATGAAACATGAATACCTAGAATGCCCTGATTTTTCAAGCATTTATTCTGAGCTTAGCATAGATCCTTTGAGTCATCCCCTCTATACCCTAAGGGATGAGTTTCTGTTTCTTGGGCCAAAGTTGTGCATTCCCAAGACCTCAATCCGAGACTTCCTTGTTTGGGAGATCCACGGAGGAGGGTCTGCCGGGCACCATGGCCGAGACAAGACTCAAGCCTTAGTGGAGGAACGGTTCTTCTGGCCGAACCTCTACAGGGATGTAGCTAAGGTTGTTAGACATTGTAGGACCTGTCAGACCAGGAAAACTCAGAAACATAACTATGGTCTGTACACACCCCTACCTATCCCTCAAGCACCATGGCAAGACCTTAGCATGGACTTCATCTTAGGTTTACCAAGGACTCCCTCCAGACATGACTCCATTTTTGTCGTAGTGGATAGGTTTACCAAGATGGCACACTTTATACCTTGCTACAAAACCACAGATGCATCACATGTAGCTAGGTTATTCTTTAAGGAGGTTGTTAAACATAGAGGTACCCCTCTGACTATAGTTTCTGATAGGGATTCCAGGTTTGTTGGACATTTCTGGAAAACCCTGTGGGCTATGTTGGGAACCAAACTCAAATTCTCCACGGCCTATCATCCTCAGACGGATGGGCAGACCGAAGTGGTCAATCGATCACTAGGGAGCATTTTGAGGAGTTTGGTAGGAGAGCACCCAGGCACATGGGATAAGCTGTTGCCCATTGCCGAGTTCTCCTATAATAGTGTTGTCAACAAAACCACAGGATTGTCCCCTTTTCAGGCCAACTTAGGGTACCAGCCCAGAAAACCTGTTGATTTGTTTCCTTTACCTAGGCACTCTCATATTTCTATGTCTGCTAAAGATTTTGCTACTCACATGTCCCATTTACATCATGAAATTCACTGTCAAATGCTTGATGCTGTAAATTCCTATCGCAAGAGTGCTAACAAAAAACGCCGAGAAAGGAAATTCTCTGTAGGTGAACAGGTTATACTGCGGGTCAGGGAGGAGCGCATCCATGGATCTGGCCGCAAGTTGGACCCAAAAGGAATCGGGCCATTCACCATTGTAGAAAAGATCAACGACAACGCCTACATCTTGGATCTACCACCGGACTTGGGGATCCCCACCACTGTCAATGTGGAGGATCTCACGCACTATGAGGAGCCGGTGCACATCGGGGAGTTGACTGACAGGCCTGAGCTGCAGAGCATACTTGAAGATCAGACCCGACTCACCCCAGACAAGGTACAAGTGTTTTACCGTGTTAAATTTACGTCGGGTGAGGAGGCTTGGCTTCCCGAAGAAGAGTTGGCACAGGCCGCTCCGGAATTACTCCAAGGGTACAAGGATAATTCTCTAGAGGAGAATTCTTCCCACCCGGGGAGAAATGATGGAGGGGCCAACCCTGCCCCAAGGAGGTCTGGAAGGACTAGGAGGAAGCCCATCAGATATGGCTTTTCCTCCTAGGTCATCTTTCTTACCTTATTTGCACTTTCCTTATTTGCATTGAATAAAGCTCTAGTGCATTGTGTAGTTTCCTTATTTGCTTCTAGAATAGTCTACTGGCCTTTGTGTTAATAATTGGGTAGGTTATAGCCCAGCTCAAGGGAAGCTAGGAAGCTCAAGCTAAAGCCACTCAAGTAGAGCTCCAATTATGGAAGGAGGCACTTCAACTACTTCAACTAAAGACTCCAAGTTGAGGGGCTTACAATCAATGCAACTCCACCTTCCAAATCAACCTAGGCGTCATTCAAAATGATGATGATTCGAATGCAAGAAATCAGCCCACAATTCAATGCGCCTAGCCATCAACAATCTAGATCCACAAATCAAGGGATCACCATTTAGATCCACAAATCAAGGGATCATCATCTAGATCCACAATTTGAGGAATCACCCTTGGAAACCTCTTAACCGCCCATGCTCTTGAAGGAAGATTTTCGAATTCAAATAAGTCCAAGGCATGAAGGCGCCATCTCATCCATGCAAACAAGGAAGGAGCTCATAAGAATTCGGCTACAAGGAAGCTCCATCAAGAAAGAATTCGAAATTCAAAAGGGCTAAAGGAAATGTATTAAATGTTCATTAATTTCTTCCTTAAAACTTGTGATTGCGCCTAGGGTGAATTGTCACCCTTGCCCATGGCTTGTTGAGCCTATAAATTGTAACCTCCCCTCTCTTTGTCTATTAGTTGCCTAGTTGAAAAAAAAACCTTGAGTTAGCATTGGTGTTTGTCGCCTAAAGGAATTCTATCTCCCTCTCCTCTAAAGGGCCGAGCCCTTTCCCTTCTCCCCCCTTTCTTCTCAAGTCTTCAACACATCCCAACCATTTGAAGGATCTTGCGCAACCTAGGAGAGACTCCAAGGAAGTTTCTTCACCCTTTGTTCTAGGCAATCAACAAAGACCCTTAGGGGTTCTTCACTTTCGGCTAGCATGAGAGCAACATCAACAAAGCTTCAAATCGGCTAAGTTCCTTCCCCTCTTCCTTCTTTAGATCTTAAGAACTTGTTCTACACTAATCCGAATTTTATTCAAGGTGGCGCAAGGACTTGGAGATCTTCCCTTAAGCGCAAGGCTTTCCTCTCCCTCCCTCTTCTCTCTTAGTTAAAGTGTTAAGGGAACTTGTGAGGCTTAACCTCCCCCTTAGATTTGTTTTGTAATATGAATCCGTGACCTGTGCGGATCTCGTTTGTCTATGTTTGATTGTAATGATGCAATACCTTCCATCAGAGTAGGACCGTTGAAGATCGGGACGATACGATCCTTCTATGCTCAAGGGTCGCACTGTAAGTATTCCTACTAGTCATTTCATTTCGTAGTTTAAAGTGTTATTTTTAGTGGTAACTTAGTGTCGCTTTCTTTAGTTATAAAAATACAAAAACATATTTTCCAACTCCGTTTTAGAGTAACTTCGGTTTTTATCTAAAAATACAAAAAATATTTTCTTAAAAGCGTTGTTTGAATGCACCCTTATTTGTGAGTGATCCCACCTCCATCACTAGTGTCCTAACCTGACTCATGATCATTATCCAAGATAGTCTATAATCATTATCTTTCAAATGATATTGAACTACCTCAAAATAATGACATTCATCATTTAGAAACACAAGTGATCTCAAGTCAAAGGACATGTGCCACTTGATGCATACAAGGAATATTCACATTGTGACAACCAACTGAATATCCTAGTAGGGTCTGTCCAGTACATCCAATGTACCCATGAGTCTACATCTTATTCCATGCTCGAAGCATCCTATAAGATTAGAACACATATTAGTCTTAACCATATCAAGGCTGTCTCATGTTCACCAAGATATCTCGACTAAGGACTTATAGCCTGTCAGCCTAGCTGAACAGCTTTGAGACATTATTCAGAAGTACTCTCATTACAGCAGACAAGATAACAACCTGAATAATAACCATGCCTTTTATAAACACAAGAGTTTATTACATGATACTTATACAATCCCAAGGCCTCAAACATTAGCCTTAAGGGCATACCCCAACACTAACCAGCCCACATACCAGTCTTACAAGTACCATAGCTGTCCCATATCCACTAAGGTACATCGACTGGGACTATAGTTCGAGCACAGATCCAATCTGTCTCTAGGGACATTATCATGTCAGTACATATGCGCAGATGTAAACAAACATAGATAACGATAATGCCAGAATGATATAATATCAAGGTCAAGTAGTACATAAGTGGACCAAAACTAGGTCCTAAGTCATATACACCAACACTAGATTGGTCACATTTGGATTAGAGTTGCATTGGATTGGATCCAATAGCTTAATCAACCCATGCCATGAAGTTTGGGCTTGCTCATTATTCAATGAGGCCCAATAATTAGTTGTCATGAAGAGAGAATTGGCTAAAAGTGTATAATGGGGAGAAGTCTTCACCCATTAGCGCCTAGGGGCATAATGGGGTGAAGTGGGCGGTTTTGCTTCATTAAGGAAGTAAAAGGCGCCTTGCCATTTCTCCCTTGATGGAAACCATGCCTCTAAGGCAAGTCTTGGGGCTAATATGGCTTGAGAACTTTTATGGGAAGTTCCTAGGCGCATATGGATGTTGGGAAGAGGTATATGGTAAAGTCTTGGAGACTTACCTTACCTCAAACCCTAATTTCTCCCAAGACACCACCCTAGCCGAATTCCTCTTGCTTGTTGCGCCTAGCCCTTCTCCTTGGATGGAATGCATGCCTCTAAGGCATGTCTTGGGCTGATATGGCCATTGGGAAAATTAGGATAGGTTGAATGAGGTTTATGGTAAAGTCTTGAAGACTTTCCTTACCTCAAGACTCCTTTATCCTAGCCGCCCACTTGGCATGATCCTAGCCATTGCCCTAGCCGCCCCTTGTCCTATTAATAGGACCCTTGCCGCCCTCTCTTGGGAGGTTGGTTCGTGTGTTCAATCCTTGGAGGCGTGAGCACATCGAGAGGAGGCGCAAGCATAAGGGCGAGAGTGCATAGAGGTGGCGCAACCTTCTTCCTACTTGAAGCCGCAAGCATCCTCTTCTTCCTCTCTCTTTTGTGCAAGAAGGAGGAGTGCATGGTGTCTTCATATTCTTCCATAGCCGCAAGCATCATCATTTCCTTGTCTTGGCGCACGAACAAGAAGAGCTTGGCGGCATCATCTTCCTCCTCATCTCTTCTTGGCGCTTTCATCTTGGAGGTGGCGCAAGAGAAGTGAAGGAACCCTAAGGCTTGATTCTCTTTCCGAGGCTAGCACCAAGCATGGAAGGGAGCAACGATCAAGGAGTCAACGCGTGGATACTTGTAGAGGGCGAGCACTTGATTGTCTTCGAACATGGCTTCAAGAACCAAGCAAGCAATAGAGGTATTATCCTTGTCACATCCTTGTGTTCTCCCTTGCATGGATCCTTGGGCAAAGGAATATGTTTCGGGTGTAATGCTTCCACTGCGTCCTGGGACTGCAAAAATTTTAAATTACACCCAGTATTCCCTAACAGTGGTATCAGAGCTACTTGCGAGAAACACAAGGTGTATGTTTGCTTGTATGAAAAAATTTTGAAAAATTTTTCTTCTATCCATGCGCGTTTCACGTAGAAAGCGTTTTTCATCTAAACCTCTCTTTTCAATTTATGGCCGAAATTTGATTTTGTTTTATGTTTGATTTAAGACCGAAGGCGCACGTAGTTTTGTCAAGTAGGACGGGCATTGTGTCTTCGGACTGGCCGGGTCCCTTGATCTGACAAAACTGCCAGCCGATATGGTCTATGAAATCATCATGGAACTTGATCTAAATTTTGGCATAAATTTGGTAAAGAGAGTGCTTTGGATGATGTTGGCGCATAAGGTGCTAAAATTTGATTTTTCCGGATTTTCAAATTTTACATGCGTCACTTGATTAGGTTGATATGGTCATAGCAAGTGCCCTCCTGTGTTGTGATGTGGAAGCATGTTTCCACTTGTGATGAATTGTCACGCCCCGGCGGAAGCCGGCTATTTCTAGCTCAGGGTTCCCTAGGGAGTAACAATATTGATAGGAACCAGAGAACTACAATAATCCAATATCATTTATTTAATAAACAATCCAATCTTAACATCTACAGTTTTATAACACAATATCTGAATACAACTATTCAACTTATCAACTGAATAAAATACAAAGACAAACTATCTCAACTCGGGCTGGTATCTGCTATCTACTCTATCCCTCCCAGAAGCTAACTCTGTACCTGGAAGAGAAGCAAGGGGGGTTAGCAAAAATGCTAAGTAGGAATCAACAAACATGGTGAGGGAATCAAGAAACATGATAATACAATGACTGAAACAATGATATACAAATAATATACAGAACGTCGTGCAAATCATCAAGCTTGGCCAACAGATCTCAATCATGAGCCGCACTCATTTTCAGAGTGTTTCCACCATCAGCTCACACAGTGGAACAACTGTCATAAACAGCCCGGTGAATGTTGCGTCCAACATCTGACATCCGTAGTATTGTCCCGAGGACAACTGGCGGTGCCCTATCCGGCATCTCAGATAGTCCGATACACGTCGGAACTATAACTCAGATAAACAGGCCACTAGAGAATAAATCATCCAGGTCAGTGGTCAAAATATATCACGACTTTATCATCTCAGATTTACAACGGTTCTACGTTAATATCTCAAATACACAATTGTTCAACCAGGCTCATAAGCCAATAAATCAGATATCTCAAAACAAGTTTGTTAATCATTTATACAGAAACAGAATATGACCAAATAAACAAGATAATTGAGGTCAACAGGAATTCAGAAACAAATCAAGCAGATGAAGCAATTAGATACCAGTGTCAGTCAATTCTACTCATCATATATCTACTCAAAGGAATAAGTGACAAATCTTATAAGTTCTTGACACTGTGACAAAAGGACTAGGGTAAGATTCCTACCTCGAACGATGTTATCTCTGAGCCCTTTTGAAAAGCCAATAATTGTTTAGCACACGATGCAAGCCGATTATTGGATTAATCACTCTGAAACATGAATTTGTACATGAACTCTATCATTAAACATTCTAATTTGAAAACCAAAACTACCAACATGTATAACATAACCCTAAACCTAGAGAACCAGTCTCAGATCATATGAACCGAACCTAAAACCCACTGAACCGGACAGAATTGCACTGAACCGATCAAATTTACCCTGAACCAAGTTAAACCGAGACTTCTAACTTTAATTATACAAAATATAAACCTCATCTAAAGCTATACAGATTACCATTAGATAGGAAATTTAATTAGCTTTCTAACGGCTATCTGAACCGGCCCGGATTCGACCGAATCATGGTCGAACCGGTCGAAATTCAATAACTGACCGAACTGGAAATGAACCGCTCAGTACGGTTCAATTCAATTTAAACGTAGCCGATCGGTTTAATTTCAAATAAACCACACAGAACCCTAAATCAAACTTGAACCGTTCGTCGCCTGCGCCGCCCGACCGCCGCCGCGCAAGGCCGCCGGACTTGGGTCCGCTGCTTGCGCCGGCGAGCTCGCGAGAACGCGTCGAAGATCGGAACACCGCCAAACTTCGCCAGTAGACTCTGGACGACAAGGCGAGGCTCTATGACGAGCTTCGGTGAGTGTTCGACCCACGGTCGAAGCATCCGAAGCAACAGCAGGTATCGACGGTGGCGCCGCCGCCGTCGATACACAAAACATACCCAAACCGAAACGGAACTTCACTAAAACTTCACAGAAGCCTACATACCTTTCTACGACGATGTATCATAGCCCAGAACAGAGAGATCGCCGGCGATGAAGGCGCTGGATGGCTGGAACACGAGGCGGCGCCGCTCGAACTCCGGCGACGAGTTTGAGCGCGATTTCTCCTTCCTTGCGGCGCTTCGAGGGGTGAAGACAGGTTAGGTTTCGAAACTCCTCAATTCGAACAAAAGCCCTCTAATATAGAGGTAAAACTCGTTCCAGACGGCGAGAAAATCGCCGAGAAAATCGGGGAAGACGACGAGTTCGCTCGTCGCCCTGATTTAATTCAAAACTCGGATAAATAAACTTCACAGCGTTTTAATATTAAAACGCGAATTAACCCGATGGTTAGGCGGAGGCGATCGTTTACGCGCGACGGGGGTTCGATCCCCCGCGAGCGCAAAATTTGATTTTTATAAAAATCAAATTTTTTTAAACCTTTTAAAATTCCAAAAATTTCGAGAAAAATCAGAAAAATCCAAAATAAAATTTCTGAATTTCCAAAAATTAAATTTATAAAATTTAGGTTATAACATGAATGCTTGTAAAATCTCTTTCCACCTGCATGTGGTTCTCTCCCTATATTGTTGTAAAGAATTTTTCATTTTGTTTAGAATAGATGTAGAATTATAAGATAGGTTAAGGCTTCATCTTGATAACAAGGAGTCTTCTTCAATCGGAGTCAGAAGTGGCGCCAGCTTTGGAAGCGTGGTGATGGACTTGCGGCTGAAGGAAGGACACATGCTTTCGGCTTCTGGCATGGGCTGATCTGCTTTAGGGACTCGCAACCCTTGGATGCACGATAACATGTCACATGGCTCATGACAAGTTATGTGTATGAAAAGGGCTATGACTATATCGACCAAACTAGCATGCTTGTGATGGTTTATTATTTTGTCCATAGCCTGCCTGTGATGTTTTTCTTTGCTGCCATAACCATAGGAAAACTGCATGCTAGAAAAGAATAAAATAAACATGCAAAAACTCTCATTAAAATATCAAGTCAATAGCCTTCTAACGCGTAGCCCTCAACAAACTATCGATCAGTGGTGTTGTGAACTGTTTCCCACCCTCGTGGGACACACCCACTTATCTTTAGGAGGTGTGTGGTGCCAATGGTTTCCTCAGTCCGTTTTAATCGGGCGCGCCTTCGCAAGGAAACTCGTTGACCCTGGGCATAACGGTTAGGATCTGACTTGACTAGTTTTTTCATATGTCACTGACATGATGAATCACTAGAGGCAGCTGTTGAGAGGATAGGATTCTATGCTGTATCCAGCCCTCGCTGGACACAGGGCGCCTAGTCTATCTTTACTAAGAGGAATTGTGCAGGGCACAATTGGCAGGCATGCCTACCTGAAGAAGCATGAGATCACTCTGTGCATCCCAACTCACCCTCGTGAGTCACAGAGACCTCATGTGAAATTAGGATCCTACTCACCTCTTTCCATGTTGAGTTTGAGAGTTCTCAACTTGTTTTTGGAAATAGTGGGAGCATAGCATTTAAGTTAAAGTCCTTGTTAAATGCTTTGTCATAGTACTTATTTTACTTATTTGCTTATTGTAGAAGGCATCTCCTGATCTAAGATTGAAACTCTATAAAAACAAATTGGATGGGACAAATTGGACAAAGTGGTTCAAGATTTTGTCCAAGATACTCGAACAAGAAAATAAGGTGCATCTTCTTAAAAGACATCCATCCCAGCCTAGTGTGTATTTCACTACTGAGTGGGAGTGGAATGTCTATCTTGAACATTGTGAAGATAACGAACAGTACACTGCTCTTGTCTTAGAGTGCATGACCCCAGAGGTCAAGGTTGAGTGTGATGAGATGGGGATTTATGATCTTATCATACATCTCAAAGGTCTCTTCACACCATGCTCTATAGACAATGATCAGGAGAGTTATGTTGGATCTTCACAGTGTATGCCTAAATCTGAGAATGACCATGGTTTTGTATCTTCGAAGCTAATACTTCGGAAGACTAGGAATGCATGGGTATTTCGAAGAGGATTGATGGCCAAGAAGAGCATGGCAAAGAAGAAGGGATGTAATCCATCCGCTTTAGGTATTGTGTTACTGAGGTCTTTTGTCTACTTTATTCATGGGTACTGAGTACCGCATGTGAAGCTTACATATGTTTTTCATATGCAGGAGCTCAAAAGAAGTAGGACCATGAGGCTTGGTGGGATCGACTCTCGGGTCAGGGACGGAGCATTGGATGCTGCTGTTGATATCATCTCACTGCCTTGAAGACTTTATCTAGAACTTTGCTATTATGTATCAGCTTATGTATTAGAACATCATTCCTTTTGGAAAGGATTTCAGTTTGAAATAATAAATGATATTTTTCTTTAAAACTGAGATGTTCTATTGAAGTGATACAGTTGATAATAGTTTGTGGCTCTATATGTAACACAATATCAGATCCATTGATTCAATTAACATCCTCTTATGGCATTGTCTCTTGAACCATCGAACAATGGTCACATCCAAAGGTCAATGGACTATTGGGATCATTATCCTCTTAGGATTATGATAAATGTGAGCCTTGTTCAAAGGAACAAAGTGACAGATGCTGCCTTCACCATAAAGGGTTGAAGGGTAAGTGGCTTGTTGGATCTATTACACAGCAATGTGTGTGGACCCATGTAAACAAGCACTAAGAGGTGTTATATACTTCATCAGGTGTGGGTATGCCTTATCCAACCTAAGAACTTTGGAGAAATCCAAGAAGTTCACAAATGAAGTATTCAGTCAAATTGGAGGATCTATTAAAGCACTTTGATTGGATCAAGGTGATTAGTGGAGAATTTGATGACTATCCTAAGGAGTGTGGGGTTATCTCACAGCTTACTTAGAACACCACTGTGTGGTGAATTTCAAAGAAAGAAAGAGGAACACATTGGATGTGGTTCCATCTTTGAATAGTCTTGCAAATATACTACTATGATGACATGCAAACAGATGTACTGCCACTCCATAAGAAAGTGTCTAAGGTAGCTTTTGAGTTGCGAACTGCAAATTTCCCATTCCTTCAATGGAATTGGGAATGTAATATGCAGTGATCTAAAAAGTGTATGTTTGTGGGGCACTGAAGGGTGATATTTCTATCCCAAGGAGAATAAAATATTTGTTGCTCGATACTGCTGTCTTTCTTGAGGAGATACTTCTTTGAAAGAAGCTAGTGGGAGTAGATTTGATTGGGACAAGGTCCAGAATCAACCACAATACATTTAGACACAAATGGAGAGTGCAATCTCACATACAGGTTGAAAGTCAACCTGAGGTTCAAGTAACACAGGAACGACATAAGTCTGGATGGATTCAAAATGCGGGGCATGACGAATTTTTCATCTGGGATGAACCTAAGACTTATGATGAAATGGACGAGGTTAGTGGACTAGATTCCAAGATATGGCTAAGCGCCATGAGAACCGTAATGGACTCCATGTCTGCTGATCAAGTATGGGACTTGGATGAGATGCCAAAGGGGTTATACCCACAGGCTGTAAATGAATCTTCTAGGAAGATGGACATGGTAGGTAACATTGTTACCGTAAAGGCAAGCTAGTGAACAGAAATTTCAGGCAAATCCACTGGGTGGATAGTGATGAAATTTTTCACTAGAAGCTTTGGTTGAGTCCATTAGGTATCTGCTTGTTGCAATCTCTGTTATGGCATGTTGAAAATTGCTTTTCCTAATGGATGTCTGCAATAGTATGTCCATATGGAAATAGCTGAAAGGTTTTTATACAGAGGCCATAAGGATATGCATGGTCTTATACAAGCATGTTGAAAAGAGCCTGTGTTTACAAGAAGATCAGTGGGAGCACCTTAATAGTATTTCTTGTTCTAGATGATTGATGATATTCTCCTCACATGGAATAACATCTCAGCTCTTCACATGGTGAAGAAAAGGCTTGAGATGTATTTCGAGAAGAATGATCTAGGGAATGATGCCTACATCCTAGGCATGAGGATCTATAGATAGAGATCCAAGAAAGTCATTGCCCTTTAGTCAATCTAGGTTCATCCAAGAGTTTCTGGAGAGGTTTATATTGGATGATTCCAAATATTGATACCTTCCAGAGAGATATGGTCTGACTCTCATGAGGATGTTGTGTCCTATGACACAGCTGGAGAGTAATAACATGGGTCTAAAATCCTGATACATGGTGTATAGGATGGATCATGTTTCGAGTAATATACACAAGACCATTTGTGGCAAATGCTTGGAGCATAGCCAGTAAGTTTCAATCAGATCCTAGTGTTTGACACTGGATAGCTGTGAATGCAATCCTTATATATACTTGGGAAGTATAAAGGATTGAAGTCTAGTTTATGATAGATAGGAAGAATTTTGTGTAGAAGGGTACACTAATACTTCGTTCCAGTCTTATGACCACAGCCAGGATTTGCGCTTTGCCTTGTTGTGGTGTTGTGTGGTGAAAGAGCATTATGCAAACCATAGTGAAAAAATTCTACAAATAAGACTCAGTACATTGCAGCTTCTTGTGGCAGCCAAGGAAGCAGCTTCATTCATTTAAACTTGATTTAGTTCCTGGTGCTTGATGGTCTAGTATAGTTCTTACTGGGGCCATAGCATAAGTGAAGGAACTTAGTGCTCAAGTATGTACTACAGCATATCATCTGATCTTAGAGATCATGGATAAGGATGATAATCAAATTTCATAAAATAAACACAGATAGCAATCTGGAAAAACCCATTGACATTGCCTCTGGCGCAGCGGAAGCTAAATGGGTCATACTAGAGACATTGGAACTGACTAAACATCAGTTGCCCTTGGTCTTAGTACAAGTGGGAGATTGTTGGTATTTATGCCCTGCAGACCAATGTTTGGACATGGTCGGGCATTGTTTGAATGTACTTTGATGGAATTGTTATTCTTTATAGAGGCATGGTCGTTATTATGCAGACTTCTCTATCTGCGTTGATGTATTGAGCAGCATAAATAATGTCCCAGGAGTTTGGTTTGATCCATTCTCATAAGCTATCCCCAGTCAATGTACCTTAGCAGATATGGGACAGCTTTTGTACATGTGAGACTGGTGTATGGGCTGGTTAGGTGCGGGACACAGTAACGCAGACATACAGGTGCATTCGATGCACTGGAGTGATCCACCATGAGGATTGACTTGTTTAGTCAACAAGTCAATCTCACATGCAAGAGGTTTGTATTGATCCTTAGACTTGAGGTATTCATGTCTAGATTTGATGATGAGTATGCTTTGATACAGTCTTACGTCTCTCCATAATTGGGAGACCAAAACGACTATCATTGGGCATGTCATAAGTCATGTAGAGACATCGATGACCAATAGTAGGATTTTCCCCTTCCTTATTGGAAGCATGATATCCACTCGGGGGCGCCCCACCTTATTGGTGCATGACAGGAATGTGTGGCCACACTATTTGAGTCATGACCAATGCATTGGATTGATGAACTTTAGACTAATCCAATGGCAGGATATAAGTTTAGGCAAAGGGATCTATAATGCATGGGAATCCTCGTTGTTTGGTTAGGAGTTGTTTCCATATGACTTCAGTCCTATGACATGGGTAATAGTGATGTGTTGCTAGATACCCCTTACTACTTATGATGTTTACATCATTGCCATCGTCATTAAGATCCTACGGGGTCACATGCAATAGACTCTTGATGTTGCTTTAATCAGAAGCCTTAGGATCAAGTTATTGGATAACTTGGATCCATTTGGAAGATTTCATCAGCGCCAATGGGCCTGATGAGTTGGAAGAAGCTTATTGGAGCCAAACTTCATTTATGGCAGGTTGACCCGAAATTGACCTAGATTGGTCACATTTGGATTAGGGTTGCATTGGATTGGATCCAATAGCTTAATCAACCCATGCCATGAAGTTTGGGCTTGCTCATTATTCAATGAGGCCCAATAATTAGTTGTCATGAAGAGAGAATTGGCTAAAAGGGGATAATGGGGAGAAGTCTTCACCCATTAGCGCCTAGGGGCATAATGGGGTGAAGTGGGCGGTTTTGCTTCATTAAGGAAGTAAAAGGCGCCTTGCCCTTTCTCCCTTGATGGAAACCTTGCCTCTAAGGCAAGTCTTGGGGCTAATATGGCTTGAGAACTTTTATGGGAAGTTCCTAGGCGCATATGGATATTGGGAAGAGGTATATGGTAAAGTCTTGGAGACTTACCTTACCTCAAACCCTAATTTCTCCCAAGACACCACCCTAGCCGAATTCCTCTTGCTTGTTGCGCCTAGCCCTTCTCCTTGGATGGAATGCATGCCTCTAAGGCATGTCTTGGGCTGATATGGCCATTGGGAAAATTAGGATAGGTTGAATGAGGTTTATGGTAAAGTCTTGGAGACTTTCCTTAACTCAAGACTCCTTTATCCTAGCCGCCCACTTGGCATGATCCTAGCCATTGCCCTAGCCGCCCCTTGTCCTATTAATAGGACCCTTGCCGCCCCCTCTTGGGAGGTTGGTGTCTTCATATTCTTCCATAGCCACAAGCATCATCATTTCCTTGTCTTGGTGCAAGAACAAGAAGAGCTTGGCGGCATCATCTTCCTCCTCATCTCTTCTTGGCGCTTTCATCTTGGAGGTGGCGCAAGAGAAGTGAAGGAACCCTAAGGCTTGATTCTCTTCCCGAGGCTAGCACCAAGCGTGGAAGGGAGCAACGATCAAGGAGTCAATGCGTGGATACTTGTAGAGGGCGAGCACTTGATCGTCTTCGAACATGGCTTCAAGAACCGAGCAAGCAATAGAGGTATTATCCTTGTCACATCCTTGTGTTCTCCCTTGCATGGATCCTTGGGCAAAGGAATATGTTTCGGGTGTAATGCTTCCGCTGCGTCCTAGGACTGCAAAAATTTTAAATTACACCCGATATTCCCTAACAGGCACTGCCGTAAATTCGGGTGACATTGCCACGGTACCGTATTTTCTACCCAGAACTTATAGAAGGAAAATACGGCACTGCCGTAATCCGAATACGGTGCCGTATTTTTAAACTAGATTTGTGACTTTTTCGGGCTGATTGTTGCGTGGGCCATAACTTTTGATCTAGGAGTCCAAATTGAGATCTGAAAGAAGTGGCGAATGCGTCTTTAAGGGCAAAAGACACACAAAGTGGAAGGACAAATTTTGATCAACAATTGAGAGAGCAATCGTCAGGGAGGCGGTTAGGGTTTGTCCTCATGCCGAGAGGCGTAGAGGACATCTCAGACCATGATTTTTACACCGAAGCTTCATCTAGAGTAGGAGAGAACGCCCCAGAAGTTTCAAAGCGTTTGGAGTCCGATCGAGGGAGAAATCATCAAAATAGTGGTGACAACACTATTCACAAGCGAAATTACAGGTTGTATTTCAATTACAACCCTGTTTTGTAACTTTTCTTCCCCTTTTTCGCTTTCTAATCCTCTAAAATTATGGTTTGTTGTAATCCTTTCACCATGAAAGCTTAGATCTTCTTTTGGGACATGGGGTGTAATCCCCTTAGTTTGTTAATGACTAGAAAACATTGATTTTTGTCAAGTTTAATTTTAATATGATAATTTTACTTTTGTGATTGATTGTTCTTTAATTCTCTTTAGTTTTATAAATATCAGCATGTTTTAGAGTTTTGCGAAATAGACCGAGAGGTTCATCATTTGAAATTCGGAACCATAGGAATCGTTGAGTTTGGAACTATCGTGAGAGATTAGGTAGTTTTTCGAATTCTGATATTTAGTGATTTTATTGCCATGTTGAATTTTTGATACTTTAGATTGAGTTATTGTGTTAGACTTGATTTGATCTTGCACGAGAGTGAGGATCGAGTCGTCGGAAAACCATAAGTAAAACCTGTGTTGAGTTTCAGGATGCACGAGAGTGATCCTTGAGATTCCACTTGAGATGATTGACTTAGAATTCGGATGCACGAGAGTGATCCGTGAGTTCTTTGTTCAATGATTCACTTATCTTTAGTATTGAGAATAGATTTGGCACGAGAGTGAGGATCGGTTATCTGCATGATTGTCTGCACGAGAGTGAGACAATACCTTTATGAAGTGAATTAGGTCTTTATCATAATAGAATTAAATTGACAACCTTTATTTCCTTCTAGTCATTAGAATTAAGGTGGATGAAACCCTAGTCCCATGTTTATCTCTCTGATCATCTTTTAGCATACTTTTCTGCATCTTTTACTTGCATCATATTCGATTTGCTTAGCTAGTGAGAATACAATTATTTGGTACTTAACAATAAGGTCTCTGTGGTTCGATATTTTTATTACTTCAAAGTATCCGTGCACTTGCGGACACAACATTGACACAGAGAACAATCTGGCAGACCCATTGACCAAGGCTTTGGCACAGCAGAAGCATGACTGTCACTCTAGAGATATGGGGTTGAGGTTCCTCAACCTCTAGGTCTTAGTGCAAGTGGGAGATTATTGGTATATATGCCCTAAGACCTAGTTTTGGTCCATTATTGTGCTACTTGATACTGATATTTATATATATCATACTGGCATTGTCGTTATCATTATTTGTTTACATCTGCGAACATATACTTATATGATAATGTCCCTGGAGATATATTGGATCTATGCTCAAATGATTGTCCTCAGTCGATGTACCTGAGTGGATATGAGACAACTCTGATACTTGTGAGACTGGCATATGGGCTAGTTAGGCATGAGGTGCTAATGCAGACATATAGGTATATCAGTGGTGGATATACTGGACTGACCCGCTGTGAGGTAATGACTTGGTGTCATAAGTTATCCTCACAAGCAATAGGAAATGCATTGATCCCTTGACTTGAGGTCATTGGCCATTCTATATGGTTAGGGATATGATTTGATACAACCTAACACCTCGCCATAATTGGGAGGTAATAATGGTTGTTATTGAGCATGTCACGACCCATATGAGAAGGTCAATGGACAGACAGAGGATTTGCCCCTTCCTAAGGGAAGCTTGATATCCATGGAGCTCCTCTATGGTTCTATGACTGAAAGTGTATTACCATACCCAGGTGAGACCTAATTTAGTCATAACCATGAGATTGGATGAAAACAAGTGGTGACACACTTGTCCAATCGGATATCAGTTCGGCAAAGATACTGGAATGCATCTATACCTAATTGCGATGATGGGGATGTCGATGTCGATATCCATTCCAAAGACCTAGGTAGCAGCGATGCACTGCTAGGTGCCACTCACTACTTGTGGTGACCGTTGGTTAGCACTGCCAGCGTCAGAGAAACCTACAGGGTCACACACCTTGATACTTGAGTTCTCGTATTCATAAGGAAGCCTTATGATCGAGTTATTGGATGACTCAGATCTATTTAGGAGAATTCATCAGCGTCGATGGGCCTGATGAGATGGAAGAATGTTATTGGAGCAAGACTTCATTTTTTGGTAGGTTGACCTGAATTTGACCATGGTTAGGTTACATTTGGATTTGGGTTGCATATGATTGGATCCAATTGCTTAATCAACCCGTTCGATGAAGTATGGGCTTGCTCATTGACCAATGAGGCCCAATAACATCCCCATTGGCACCTAAGGGGTATAATGGGGAGAGAACCAACCCCATTGGCGCCTAAGGGGTATAATGGGGTAAAGTGGGCAAA
The DNA here is from genome assembly GCA_027563935.2 of Costus lasius. Classification (NCBI taxonomy): domain Eukaryota; kingdom Viridiplantae; phylum Streptophyta; class Magnoliopsida; order Zingiberales; family Costaceae; genus Costus; species Costus lasius. The sequence goes on along the minus strand of CM050450.1, from coordinate 34,673,605 downwards.
TTTGCTTCATTAAGGAAGCAAATTGCGCCTAGCCCTAACCCTGGTCGTCCCTTGCTCTATATAGGAGGCCCTAGTCACCCCCTCTCTGGTATTCTACTCCTTGGAGGTGTGAGAACACAGAGAGAAGCAAGAGCAAGGGCAGGAGGCACAAGTGATCTCTTCCATCAAACCCTAGCCGCAAGCCTTGATCTTCCTTTCCTCTTGGCGCAAGGAATTTGATGCTTGGGGGCTTCCTTCTCCTTCATCTTTCTTCCATTGGTGCACATACCTTGGAGGTGGCGCAAGGCTTGAAGAAGGTGAACAAAAGGCTTGGATCTTCTTCCCGAGGCTTGCACCGAGAGTGGAAGAAGAGGACTCGAGGCATCCATGTGTGTGAGACTGTAGAGGGCGCACGCTCGGGCGCCTATCTCGACATCGGCCTCATCTTGCTTAAGGTATATACTATCTCATCGTGTCGACTCCCTCGCATGCGATCTTCACTGGGATTTTGGGACCGGCCTGTTTCGGGGATATTATTCCGCTGCCCAATGTTTTTGTGTTATTTCTATCTCTGAAAATTGTAAAATATCCCCGGGGTTTCCCAACACAAGAAAGTCCAAACAATACTCACAAAACCATTTAGCAAGCTCTGACCAAAAATAGTCTCGAGGTAGATGCTGCTAGGTCCAAAGGCGTGCTTTCTCTCACAAAATTAAAAGAAAAATTAGTCCTAAACAGAAAGTAAAGTAAAGGAGAGCAAATAGAGGTTAGAAAGCTTGGGTTGCCTCCTAAGAAGCCCTAATTTAGAGGTCATTAGCTTGACCGTTCTGTGCTCAGATTTGATCTTGGTTCATCTAGGTAAAAGCTCTCTCTTTCTTCAATCAGTTCTTCTTGATAGTAATGTTTCAATCTTTGGCCATTAACTTTAAATGCTCCTGTATCTTCACTCCATATATCCACAGCTCCGTAGGGATAAGTTTTCTTTACCTGAGAAGGTCCAGACCGACGGGACTTGAGTTTACCAGGAAAAAGTCTTCATCTAGAATTGAATAAAAGAACAAAGTCACCTGGTTGGAAATCTTTTCTAAAAATATGCCGATCATGCCATCTCTTAGTCCTCTCCTTGTAAATTCTTGCATTTTCATAGGCCGAGAGTCTAATTTCATCCAACTCGTTCAATTGTAACCTTTGTTTTTCACTTGCGTTCTTTAAATCAAAGTTTTATGCCTTGATTGCACAGAATGCTTTATGCTCAAGTTCTACAGGTAGATGGAAAGATTTACCATAGATTAATTGAAATGGGGACATCCCAATTGGTGTTTTGAAAGCTCTCCGGTATGCCCATAGTGCATCATCAAGTTTGAATGCCCAATCCTTCCTTGTGCGCGAAACTATTTTTCCAAAATCTCTTTTATTTCTCTATTTGATATCTCAACTTGCCCAATTGTTTGAGGATGATAAGGTATAGCTACTCTATGATTTACTCCATACTTTCTGAGTAAACCTGAGAACTTGTGCTCTATGAAGTGTGAGCCACCATCACTAATTACAACTCGTGGTGTCCCAAATCTTGGAAAGATAATTTTCTTGAATAGTTTGACAACAACTCGGGAATCATTGGTTGGTGATGCAATAGCTTCAACCCATTTTAAAACATAATCCACTGCTACAAGAATATATTTGTTACCTCTAGAAGATGGGAAGGGTCCCATGAAGTCGATTCCCCAAACATCTAAAATTTCAACCTCAAGAATATTAGACAATGGCATCTCATATCTTCTGTTAATGTTGCCTATCCTTTGACAGCTATCACAAGATAAAATAAAGTTTCTAGCATCTTTGAAAATTGTGGGCCAATAAAATCCTGATTGTAACACTTTAATGGTAGTTTTCTTAGCACTAGCATGCCCACCATAAGAAGATCCATGGCATTGAAACAATATATCTGTAACTTCCTCCTCAGGCACACATCTCCTAAAAATACCATCTGCACATCTTCTAAACACATAAGGCTCATCCCAAAAATAGTGTCTCACCTCAGCCAAGAATCTCTTCCCTTTTTGGTAATTCAAATCAGGGGAAAAACATTGGCTACAAGGTAGTTCACAATGTCGGCATACCAAGGGGCTTTGATTTGTTCGATGGTCATTAGTTGTTCTTTAGGAAAGGAGTCATTAATCACATCATTTTCATCAGTGTTCACAATAATTCTTGAAAGATGATCTGCAACAAAATTCTCTGATCCTTTTTTGTCTTTAATTTCCAAATCAAATTCTTGTAAAAGGAGAATCCATCTGACTAAACGCGGTTTAGTATCTTTTTTCTATATCAAGTATCTTACAGTTGCATGATCAGTATACACTACCACCTTGGAGTTAATCATATATGATCTAAATTTATCAAAAGCAAATACTATAGCCAATAATTCCTTTTCAGTGGTAGTGTAATTCTTCTGTGTCTCATCTAAAGTTCTACTAGCATAATGAATGACATAAGGTTCCTTATCTTTTCTTTGCCCCAAGACTGCTCCTACTGCATAATCACTGGCATCACACATGAGTTCGAAGGGTAGGTCCCAATCTGGGGGCTGAATGATGGGTGCTAAACCAAAGCTTTCTTCAATTTCTGAAAAGTAGATAAACAATTCTCATCAAAAGAAAATTTAACATCTTTACAAAGTAAATGTGTAAGAGGTCTAGCAAGTTTAGAGAAATCCTTGTTGAATCGCCGGTAGAATCCTGCATGTCCCAGGAAACTTCAGACTTCCTTCACAGTAGTGGGCGGTTTCAATTTGTCTATTACCTCAACTTTGGCTTTGTCCACTTCAATTCCTCTTTCTGAGATTAAGTGTCCCAAAACTATCCCTTGCTTAACCATGAAATGGCATTTTTCCCAATTAAGCACAAGGTTAGTTTCTTCACACCTCTGTAAAACCCGAGATAGGTTAGCCAAACAAATATCAAAAGAGGAACCATATACTGAGAAATCATCCATGAATACATCCATAAAATCTTCAATGAAATCTAAAAAAATAGCCATCATGCATCTTTGAAATGTAGCAGGAGCATTACATAAACCAAAAGGCATTCTCCTATATGCAAAAGTTCCATAGGGGCAAGTGAAAGTGGTTTTCTCTTGATCATCAGGATTTATAGGGATTTGAAAAAAACTAGAATATCCATCTAAAAAGCAAAAGTGAGAGTGGTTTGCCAGTCTTTCAACCATTTGATCAATAAAAGGTAGAGGAAAATGATCTTTCCTAGTAGCAGCATTCAGTTTTCTATAATCTATACACATGCGCCAACTAGTAACAGTTCTAACAGGAATTAGTTCATTATCCTTATTTTTCATGACAATTACCCCTCCTTTCTTAGGAACACAATGTACAGGACTTACCCATTTACTATCAGAGATAGGATAGATAATACCTGCATCCAGTAATTTTAGAACTTCCTTTTTTACCACATCTTTCATGGAGGGGTTCAGTCTTCTTTGGAAATCTGCATGTGGTTTGTGTTCTTCTTCCATCAAGATCCTGTGCATACAAAAAGAAGGATTAATTCCTTTCAAGTCACCAATAGAATACCCTATTACCTTTCTATGAATCCTTAATTCCTTGAGAAGCAACTCTATTTCCCTTTTTCCAAGCTGTGCATCAACTATAATAGGATAAGTAGAATTAGGACCAAAAAACTCGTAACGAAGGTTATCAGGTAAAGCTTTAAGCTCTATTTTTGGAGTCTTTTCTTTTTCATCACAAGTTTTGCAATCTAGAAATTCATCAATTTCAGGTTTGGTTTCTTCCTTAAGAATGGAATCAGAATCATAATCAGAAGGTTCAACAAATAAATCATTAAGATCATAAATAACGTCATCACCGTCATGTATACTACAACAATATTCAGAATTGGAATGATTTTTCATGGCTTCATGCAAGTCATACTCGATCTTTTCACTCCCAATGTTAAGTGAAAGCTTACCATTTTTTACATCGATGAGTGCACCTGCTGTGGCTAAAAAAGGTCTACCAAGTATGATGGGGATTCTTGGTCATGTTCATTATCAAGCCTTTTTCACTTCTTGGTCATGTTCATTATCAAGCCTTTTTCTATTGTTCTCCATTCTCTCTTTTGGCTCATCCAATTTCTTACCACTTCTAGTGACAACAACACTGCAGTGTTCATTAGGTATCTGATTTTCTATAGGTTCTTGTGGGTAGTTAAAGATTCTACTTGAAAGGCAAGTTGACTAAACATTCCTTTGAGATTTTCAATTTCTTTGTTTTGATTAGCCATAAACTTGTCAAGCAAAGATCTTGTACTAAAAGAATGCACCTCTTCCGTTGGAGTTTGCAATTCCTTACTCTGATTCTTACCATGATGATGATCATGTAACATTCCTTCTTCAGGATCCCATTGGTTATGATTCAAGGATATTTCTTCAAATAGTGCAAAAGCATCTTCCACGGTCTTACTCATAATAGCTCCTCCTGCAGAAGTATCAACAATTAGATGGGTATCACAAAGAAAACCATAATAAAATGTATGAATTAAAGTCCAATTTTCAAGGCTATGGTGCAGGCACTTCCGTAGTAAATCATTGAACCGCTCCCAAGCTTTGTTAAATGATTCTCCATTTTTCTGTGCAAAGCTCATGATTTGATTTCTCAATCGGATGGTTTTACTTGGTGGAAAGTACTTCGTCAGGAAAGCATTTGACAATTGTTCCCATGTAGTAAATGCACCAGTAGGTCTGGAATGTAGCCAAGATCGTGCTCGATCCCTGAGAGAAAAAGGAAATAATCTTAGTTTTAACGCATCATCAGAAACTCCATAAATCCTAATGGTATCACAATATTTAGGAAAAAGATGTAGGTGTTGATAGGGATCTTCAATTAGATCTCCTCCAAATTGATTCTACTGGATCATTGTCAAGAGGGTAGGATTAATCTCAAAATTATCAGTTTCAATGCTGGGTTTGACAATGCTATAGTGTATTTCTAGTAGCTTGGGGACAACATAGTCCCTACGTAATCTCTGTCCTGCCATTGGATTTAAATTTCTGTATAGTCTAAAGTAGACAGATTAAGTAGCTCAAGCAAATAGAGAAGAACAAAAAGATAAAACATAAATTAAGACGAGTCTAGCAGAACTCTCAATATTTTCAATATTGACAAAACTAAGGTCCCCGGCAATGGCGCCAAAAACTTGTTGTGATCCGAAATGACACACTTTTAAATACAAGCAGGTAAACTCGTTTCAGGTGTCGCGGCCAATGGTGTTGGCGTACGGGGCTATTGTCACTCCCTAGCACGGCTCCAAAACTTGTTGTCCCTAACTTGTAGTGTCCGCAAGTGTACGGATACTTGAAGTAATTAAGTAAATATTGATCCCACAGAGACCTATGTTGTCAAGTACCAAATAATTGATTTCTTCCTATCTAGGCAATCGAATAAAAAAAAGCAAGTAGAGTGCGAAAACACACGGGAAAATAATATCAGAGAGAAATTGGGACTAGGGTTTCGTTCTCTTGGATTTTCATGACTAGATATATAAAGATGTTCATCAATCAAATTCTAATATGATAAAGGCTTAATTTACTTCAAAAAGAGATTATCTCACTCTCGTGCAGATAATCATGCAGAGATAAATCCTCACTTTCGTGCAAGATTCATCCCTGGCTGAGGATAAGTAAATCATCAATCAAAGAACTCAAGATCACTTTCGTGCATCCGAGTTCTAAGTTGATTGCCTCGAGTGGAATCTCGAGGATCACTTACGTGCATCCGAGACTCAACACACGTTTTACCTACGGTTCTCTAACATTCTGATCCTCACCTTCGTGCAAGATCTCCACGTTTGACACGATGACTCAATCCTAGGTTCATAATTATCATCATGGCAGTTCTACATAATTATCATCATGTCCCAACAGGAGTTTAAGCTAGCATGGTTTTAGAAAATACAGCACGGCTGTGAAATATTTCACAGCTGTATTTTGCAAATTGAAATGATGAATAGTGTCGGCACCTTTTCTTTCTTTGATTTCTCTTCCAGTTGACCTCCTTTCGTTCTAAAACTTCTAGTACGTTGTCTCCTCCTCCAGGCGAAGCTTCAGTATGAATTTCGCTGTCTGAGATGGTCTGGATTCGTCGCGATGGCGTAACCCTAGGCGATAGTATGAATTGTGATTTCTCTCCGTCGAGTGGATGAAAATTAGGGCTTTTTGTGTCGTGCTCTTCCTCTCGTTGGTTCTCTTTGATTGCTTCTTACAGCATCGAATTTAAGGGTCTGGATCACTCGTAATCGTCTCCACAAAAATCGGGCGTCGAAATTTACCTAGGAGTCGCGTTCAAAAACAGAAATACAGTAGTGTAATAGTTCACGGCCCTGCCGTAAAATCGGCAGAACTCTCTGGTCGGAAACGTCTTGGAAAATACGGCCCGTGAAATAGTTTATGGCCCTACCGTAAAATCGATCGAGCGTTCTGTTCTGAAAGTGCTAGGAAATACGACACCGTAATATGGTTCACGCATTGCCGTAAAATCGGTTGAACTCTCTGGTTGGAAACGTCTGGAAAATACGGCCCGTGAAATAGTTTACGGCAGTGCCGTAATTTCAGCAATGGTTTCTGTTCCGAAAGTGCTCCAAAATACGGCCGTGTAATTCTTTATGGTGGTGCCGTAAAATCCGGGAAGTTTTCTGTTTGGAAAATTGCCAAAATACGGCCGTGCTCTCGATAATACGGTAGCCGCGAAAAATACGATACCGTATTATAAATACGGCCCTACCATATTTTGGTCCTCAGCCTCGATTTGCGTGAAATTTCTTGTGTGACCTCTTCTTGATGTTGAGAATTCTTCTATGTATTTGATTTTGCTCGAAAACACCCTAAAATGATGCCTTTTTGCCTGAAAATCATGAAAAACCAAAATAGAAGTAGACTTTGCAATATTTGATGGATTCAGCATAAAAACAAGTAAAAGATCCTCAATTTAGCATGAAAAGGTATTTAAAATGATACAAAATATACTATATATTTTGGTGTCATCAAAATACATGAGGCTCAAACTTTGCTTGTCCTCAAGCAAAAAATCTAAATTTGATTAAAAGAATAACCTTTTCATGCTCAATAAATTTCTAAAATACAATCCATCAATGAAAAATTTCATCAATTGTTTTACAAAACTTCAAATAAACATATCATTCTTCGAACTCAACCCTCTAGATCCACCACTCAATTAAATAAAACTTAGCAACTTGTATAATAAAGAGAATTTTCAATCTCATGATTTGACTCAGTTTTCAGTTCAAATCTATCATGCTTTTGTTTACAGGAATTAGGTTTCCAAGATCTTTTTCCACACATAATTTTTTCTCTTTTTTTATGCATTTTGTTTGTTTTTGTAAAGATGGCATGTACCCACTTAGATACATACTTTTTATTTTTGACTTCAACTCTTATCTTCGGTACCACTATCAATTTTGCATAGTGCCAAGTAGAGGAGCGTTATTCTTTTTATCTCTCATTATTTTTCATGCATAGACTTCAACCCATGTCTTAGGTACCACTATCAATTTTACATAGTGCCAAGTAGGGGAGAGTACATAAGGCTCAAACTTTGCTTGTCCTCAAGCAAAAAATCAAAATTTGAAATCAAAGTTTGATTAAAAGAGTAACCTTTTCATGCTCAATAAATTTCTAAAATACAACTTATCAATGAAGAATTCTATCAATTGATTTATAAAATTTCAAATAAACATATTATCCTTAGAACTCAACCCTCTGGATCCACAATTCAATTAAATAAAATTTTGCAACTTGTATAATAAATAGAATTTTCAATCTTATGATTTCACCCAGTTTTCAGTTCAAATCTATTATGCTTCTGTTTATAGGAATTAGGTTTCCAAGATCTTTTTCCACACATGATTTTTTTCCCTTTTTTTTTTGGTATCATTCACATTCTCTGACTCGATTACCACCTTTTTTATCTGGTGACGAGATTAGAGTGCACGGATCACATAATCAATGCAATGGAACTCATATCCTCTAATTTGGAAAGAATTTACTAAGGACAGCGAAGTTTATGTGAAATGATTTTTCTCAAGGCATGTACCCACATAGATACATACTTTTTCTATATATTACTTCAACCCATGACCTTCGGTACCACTGTGTTTCCCCACAGTGCCAAGTAGGAGAGTCCTCACCTTATTTTTGGGTATCTTGGATTTTTATTTCCCAATAAATAACAAGAATAGACTAAACATCTACTAGATTGATCAATTGATCTCAATTCATAAATCATACTCATATACTCATTTTATTCGAAAGAAAATTTTCACCTTCAGATTTTATTCTTCAAACAATACATCTATCCAAAATTTCATGCATCAACTAATTTCATATTTCAATAGACAAATATGTATTGAAGAAATAAATTTTGACATGATAGGGCTATATCTCTAATCATGGATTTTGAATTTCATTTGTCATCAAAAATCTTCAACACATCTCAAAACATAATCATATATCAAAATTTTGTTCATCATCATCATCACATCATGTCAACAAGAGTAATATCATCATCATGTAGTAATACAACCAAATCGAAAGATAAGTCAGAATATCAATATTTGCCATACAACCATATTGAAAAATTCAATGCAATCATATCAAAAATCAGTGGCGGCGATCATGAAGCGTCATCCTTCCCTTCATCATATGAAAAATCAATGAGATATATATGGGAAAACACAGTATGGTAAAGAAGTAAAGGAAAACAATACTCACAAAGTATCTACTCGTCGCCATCTGATCGTGTAGCCTCTAAATCTCTCGCAGCAGCCTCCATGGGGTCATAATATGGTGTTCCTTCTTGATCACCCTGGTATCCATAATCTCGATGATCTGCATAACCAAAGTGGTCAAAAAGGAAATTACCCATATCTTCCATATGATTACATAACCTCTCCATATCCCTCTGGATGTGCCCCAGAGTCTCTTCCATCCTCTCCTGGCGGCGTTCTTGATTATACATTTGTGCTGTCAACGCCTGAAAACCAGGATCATGGTGGCTAGCAAAACCAGCCCTGGTGCTCTGTGAAGATGGACCGGCTGCCTATGCAGAATCATGTGGTGGTGACTCCATCCCATATGGATCACCCCTTCCACCCCAGGTGGGTGGTGGTGGAACTGTGGTTAGTGGTGGAGTAAAAGTCGCTTCAGCTGTCTAGGAGGTATCTTCTAGTTGGCTCTTTCTCTGACAGTGGTTTTCTGGACATGGGGTAAAGGAAGAGTAGGGGTATCTGGTCCAAGGACCAAACAAAAGGTGTCACCCTCTCTAACGATCATCTTCATTGCTATGCAAGACTCGATGTCGAGCCTTGCATTCCCCCTTGCCAACTTGACTCCATAGGGCTCAATCCCACAATGTCTAGCTATAGGAGTAATCAAACCTCCTATCACCACAGACCCTCTAGTCGCCCTGGCTACCTTCTCCATATGCTTAACCATGAAATAAGCAACATCCACTGCGAATCCATTGAGCATGCCCCAGAGAAAGTACAGCTCGTGCTGACGGACCATGTCATCACTGTCTCCTCTCCCAAATACTGTGTGCCAGAACCCGATGAGCATACTTGATACAAGGGTTCATGATTTTTGAGGCTCTAGCAGACACATTATAGAAGTGGTTCTCATTTGTGATCTGGTTCCAAAAGATGTTTTCCATGAATCCTAGGGGTATCTCTGTGTACCCTCCTATGCTTATCCCAAAGATGTCTCTAACTTCTTACAAGGTAAGTTTTCTTTCTTCATTTGCTAATCTGAAACTGATTTCTCCCTCTGCAGGGCCATGAGAGTACTGCTTCAATTCAATTATCAAACTACTCAAGAACTCCAAGACAAGTGGCAAATAGGTGTGCCGAGTCATCTGGAAGAACTGCTTGGCTTGGATTCTCTCAAACATCCAAAGTATATCATCATAAAGCCCCAAGGCTTCAGGAGTCCTCTAATCAGCATACTTTGTGTTTATGATTTTTCTTTCCAACAGCTTGTTGTATCTAGCCTCCTGCATCTCATTCCTGAATATGATTCCATATGGGTTTTGTGGTTGAGACGATCTTGCCGGGGCCTTCCCTTTTTCTTTTCGACTCCCTGGTTCTCTTTGACAAATAAACTTTGTTCTTGGCATGGCTATAAACTCACAACTTAATGGTAGCAAAACAATAATACAGTTCAACCCAAGTCGAATGTAGTCCTATCAACATGTTCTAATATGATAAAAACAGGGCATAAACAGAGCATGTAATCTCAATCTCAATATCAATATGGCAGGTATGAATCATACTTTCAGCATCATGAATAACACTAACCAAGTACATATGAAGTGAAAATCAACTCATAACTCCAGCTCAAAAATTATCAAAATCGTGAATGAACAGTAACTTTTCCATGTTTCAACCTATTTCAGTTCAAATCATCTGTCAAATTGACCCAAATTCTTTTAAAAGAACAAGGGGTTGAAAGTTCATCCTCTCACGAGTGAATAGAAACAAAAATCACTTAAAATGGTGGAGGATCGAGAGAGAACGAGCGAAAGGGGTGAAATTGGTGAAAACTCGCCAAATCAGAAAAATCAGAGAATCGGTTACCTAATCGACGATGAAAACTGAACGGAAGTGGTCGCTGGCATCCACTGAAGGTCGGAGATGGTCAGAAATCCAAGGATGGCTCGAAAACGAGTGAGATCGAGGGTAAAAACCCTAAAAATGGTTCTGTCAAAACCCTAAATACGTCACAGGGCTCGCGTGCCAGAAAACGGATTACGACAGTGTTATTTCTTACGGCACTGCCGTAAAATCTCGACTATTTTCTGTTTGAAATTGGATGCAGAATACAGTACCTTTAAATGTCTTACGGTACTGCCGTAAAATCTCGACTGTCTTCTGATCAAAAATGACACGAAAATACAGTACCGTAAAGGAACTTAAGGTAGCTGCCGTAAAAATCAAGCACCAAATTTTTTTTAAAAAAAAATTGAAAATTCAGAAAATCGAAAAATAAATTTTTTTGGAAATACGGTACCGTAGAGTACCTTACTATGGTACCGTAAAAATAAGGAAACTCTCGGGTGGATTTTGGAACCAAAATACAGTACTGTATAATACCTTACGGTAGTACCGTGAAATCGTGGCAACTTTCTAATCGAAAGTGGTTAAAAATATGGTGCCGTAAAATACTTTACGGTAGTACCGTAATTTCCTCCAAATCAAAATTTACCTACAAAAATAAAAGAAAAATTAGTATCAAGCTAAAATTAAGTTAAGGAAAACAAAATAGAGGTTAGAAAACTTGGGTTGCCTCCCAAGAAGCGCTAATTTAAAGGTCATTAGCTTGACCCTTTAACACTCGGGTTTGATCGTGAATTCCTAGACTTCCTCTCTGATATTGCAACATAAGGCTCAATCTTGAAACAGTATCCAAATTTGCTCAGAATCTCCTCTAATTTGTCAATCAATCTAGAGTTTACTCTTCTTTTCTTCCTCCTTGTCTTTTTCTTTTTCTGCAATTTCTCATCAATACCCTCAAAAAGATTGTTAGATTCATTATTTGGGGTCTCCTCAAACAAACTTGAAACATCATAAATTTCATCATTAAATATTTCAATGCTACAACAAGATCCTGAGTTTGAAAGTTTATTCAGTGTATCATTAAGATTAAATTCAATCTTGTTGTCACATATATCAAAAGTAATCTTTCCTTCTTTCACATCAATATTTGCTTTAGCTGTGGCCAATAATGGTCTACCAAGAATGATAGGATTTCTAGAATTTACCTCCATGTCTAACACTACAAAATCTGCAAGAATGAAAAACTTACCAATTTGTACAGGGACATTCTCTAATATGCCTACAGGGTACTTTACCGATGAATCCGCGAGCTGTAAGGATATGGATGTATACTTTAGCTCTCCAAGATTTAGTTTCTTGTAAGTAGAAAGAGGCATTAGACTCACACTTGCACCGAGGTCACATAAGGCTCTGTCAAAAGCCATAGTGCCTATTGAACAAGGTATAGAAAAACTACCCGGAACTTTCAGTTTAGGTGGCAGTTTGTTCTGTATGATTACACTACAATCTTCAGTTAAAGTAACAGTGCATGTGCCATAATCATCCAATTTTCTTTTACTAGACAAAATCTCTTTTAAAAATTTGGCATAAGATGGCATCTCAGTAATAGCTTCAGTAAAAGGAATGTTAACATAAAGCTTTTTCAGGATTTCAAGAAATTTGCCAAACTTTTTGTCTAGTTTATGTTGAACTAACCTTTGAGGAAAAGGTATATGTGTTTGGTAAGGAGAAGGCAAATTAGGGTTAGGATTGTCTTTCTCACATGATTCCTCCCCTTTTGGTTCATCATCCTTTTGAGGTGATGAACAAGTTTGGGGTTTCTTATGTGAAGAAGATTCCCCTAACTCTAATTCTTCTTCATTATCAACAAGCCTTTTTTCAGTGTTTTCAAACCTCCCTCTAGGTTCTCCTAGTTGTTTCCCACTTCTAGTCATGATGGCATTGCAATGCTCCCTAGGGTTTATCTTAGGTTTTGCAGGCAATTTCCCAGGGGGTCTGTAAGGTACACTAGCATGTTGTGCAATTTGGTTTTCAAGAATTTTGTTGTGGGCTTCTACTCTATCCAGTCTAGAGTTAATTTGATGAAAACTTTCCTTAAACTCTTCAATTTGTCTACTTTGATTTGACAGGATTTGTTTTTGATCAGACATAAACTCTTCAATTTTTCTATCTTGTTTTAGCTCAAACTGATTTTGATTGGTCATTATTTTTTCAAACATGGATTTTATCTAAGAAAATTGATCATTATTTTGATTCAGATTTTGGTTGGGATTTTGCCTTTGGAATCTTTTGTTTTCAGTGTTCCCCCCTACATTGTTATTCTTTTTCCATGAAAGGTTGGGGTGATTTCTCCATCCAGGGTTATATGTACTAGAATAAGGATCATTAGGTCTACTTTGATTATAATTCCCTATGACATTCACATGCTCATTACCCTGATCAACAATCTACAATATTCGGCAGTATGACCATCATTGCCATAATTTTCAGAAGTAATAGCAGAAACAGAAGTAGTTTGCATGGAATTTAACATACTGCACAAAAGTCTACCTTCTCTTCTAAGGATCGCCATCCTTCACTTTCACCCTTACCTTGAGAAGGCTTGTAAAGTACTCCCCTCTCGGTAGTCCATTGATTGTGGTTCAATGCCATCTCTTCTAGCAGTCTGAAGGCATCATCTGGTGTTTTGCTCATAAGAGCTCCTCCTGCAGCAGCATCCACAATCATTTTAGTCTGATCAGATAATCTAATATAAAAAATTTGCAGTAAAGTTTGAAGTTCTAGTCCATGGTGAGGACACTTCCGCTGCAGTTCATTGAATCTCTCCCAGGCCTCACTGAGCGACTCCCCACTTCTTTGTTGAAAGCTTGTAATTTGGTTTCTCATCTACAGTGTCTTGCTTGGGGGAAAGTATTTGTTGAAGAAGGAATTGGACAGTTGATTCCAAGTGGTGAAGGTACCGGCTAGGTGTGAATTAAGCCATGTCTTTGCCCGGTCCCTAATAGAGAAAGGAAAAAGTCTTAATCTCAATGCATCGCTAGAAACACCATTCAATTTAATAGTATCGCATAATTCAAGAAATAAGGCCAAGTGTTGGTTGGGATCCTCCAGCGGAGATCCTCCAAACTGATCTTGTTGAAACATTGCCATGAAACCAAGCTTAATCTCAAAATTGTTGGCCTCTATTGCTGGCCTAGCTATACTAGAACGAATTTAATGATGATTAGGGGCTGCATAGTCCCTAAGTGTTCTTTGATTGTTCTGATTGTTCTGATTGTCTCCCATCTCTAATATTTCTTCTTCTAACTCTGGTTGGAATGTCTCTTGCAATTCTTCTTGTGATGTCTCTTCTAATCTCAACTTTCTGCGCGCTCTTAATGTCTTATTGATTTCAGGATCCAATGGTACAAGCGGTCCTGACCTAAGGCTCCTGCGCATGCAAAGTAGATAGATCAAGTGATTTCAAGAAACAGAAAATAAGCAGTAAATAAAAAGAACAGTAAATAAAAACCTAATCTAGCAATAATCTCAACGTCTTTAATATCGACAAAAACTAAGGTCCCCGGCAACGGCGCCAAAAACTCGTCGTGATCCGCATGTGCACGAATACTCGAAGTAATAAAGAAAGTATCGAATCCACAGGGACCTACGTTGTCGAATACTAAATAGTTGATTTCTTAATATCTAGGATAATCGAAGTAGTGAGAATAGAAATTGAAAGCTAAAAACGGAATTATCAGAGAGAAAAGCTGGGATAATTCCATTTTTAGCTTTCAATTTCTATTCTCACTACTTCGATTAGCCTAGATAGTAAGAAATCAACTATTTAGTATTCGACAACGTAGGTCCCTGTGGATTCGATACTTTCTTTATTACTTCGAGTATCCTGGCACGTTGTCTCCTCCTTCAGACAAAGCTTCAGTATGAAAATTACGGCCGGAGGACGTCTGGATCGAGCGCGGCGGCAAAACCCTAGGCGACGGCGTGGATCGCGATTTCTCCCTCGACAGTACACGAAATTTCGGGCTTTTGGTCTCTCCGTAATCCTCTTGTGAAAAGCTCTCTCTCTGCTTCTTACGGCATCCGATTTAAGGCTTTGGATCGCTCGCGATCTTCTCCGCAAGAATCGAGCGTTGATATTGACTCGGGCGTCACGTTCAGAACAGAAATTACGATAGTGTAATGTCTTACGACACTGCCGTAAAATCGCTCGAGTCTTCTGTTCTGATGTTGTCGGGGAATTACAGCACCATAATCTGCTTTACGGTAGTGCCGTAAAATCGAGAAAACTTTCTGTTCGGAAATTCTTCAAAATACAGCAGGGGTCGGATTTTACGGTACTGTCCGAAATTACGATACCGTAAAATGGATTACGGTACTGCCGTAATTTGCTGAATTGCTCTATTTTGCGTGAAATTTCTTGGGCGATCTCCTCTTGATGATGGTTATCCTTCTATGTATTTGATTTTGCTTGAAAATGCCTAAAAAAAGTGCCTTTTCACCTGAAAACCATAGAAAACCATAGAAAACCATAGAAAACCAAAATAGAAGTAGACTTTGCAATATTCAATGAATTTATCATGAAGACAAGTAAAAGATCTTCAATTTAGCATGAAAAGATATCGAAAATGATACAAAATATACTATATATTTTGGTGTCATTAGGAGTCTCTCACTATTTTTATGGATCTTGGATTCTTATTTCCCAACAAATAGCAAAATAGACTAAACATCTACTAGGTTGATCAATTGATCTCAATTCTCAAATCATACTCATATACTCATTTTATTCAAAAGAATAGGTTCACCTTAGATCTTATTCCTCAAATAATACATCTACCCCAAATTTTATGCATCAATTAACGTTATTTTTCAATGGACAAATATGTATTACAGAAATAAATTTAACATGATAGGGTTATATCTTCAATCATGAATTTGAGTTCATTTATCATCAATTAAATCATCAAGAAAATACTTATCGTCATCATCAATGAAACTTTTTCAAGATAGAAGCAACAAGCAAAGTAAATCACTTGCATCCAACAATCTCAAGAAAAATAATGTCATCATCGCATGGTACAACCATATCGAAAAGTAATCATCAGTATAATCATTATTATTATACAACCACATCGAAAATATAAGCATGTCAAGAATAGCAGTGGGGGCGGTCGTAGAGCATCATCCTTCCCTTCATCATATGAAACAACAAATAAGATATAGAAAAATATAGCATAGCAAAGAAATAAAGGTTGATAATACTCACAAAGCATCTACTCATCGCCATCTGATCGTGTGGCCTCAGAGTCCCTTGTAGCAGTCTCCATGGGATCATAGTATGGCATCCCTACTTGATCACCTTCATATCCATAGTTTCTGTGATCTGCATAACCAAAACGGTCATAAAGGAAGTTGCCCATGTCTTCCATATGATTACACAATCTCTCCATATCCCTGTAGATGTATCCCAGAGTCTCTCGCATTCCATCCAGGCGGCATTCTTGGTTGTACATCTGTGCTGTAAGCGCCTGAAAACCTGGATCGTGATGGCTATCAAGACCACCCCTCGTCCCATGTGAGGAAGTACCTACAGGCTGCGAAGAATCATGAGGTGGTGACTCCATCCCATAGGGATCACCCCTTCCACCCCAGGTGGGTGGCGGTGGTGCTGTATCTAGTGGTGGAGTAAAAGCTGCCTCAGCCGCACTAGGAGATAACTTCCAGTTGGCTCTTTCTCTAACTGTGGTCTTCTCGATGTGAGGTAAGGGTAGAGGAGGGATATTTGGTCCAAGGACCAAACAAAAAATGCTACCTTCTCTAATAATCATCTTCATTGCTATGCAAGACTCAATGTCTAGTCTTGCATTCCCTTTTGCCAACTCAGTTCCATAGGGCTCTATCCCAAAATATCTAGCTATAGGAGTGACCAAGCCTCCTATCACCACAGATCCTCTGCTCGCTCTGCAACTTTGTCCATGTGTTTTATCATGAAGAAAGCCACATCAATAGCAAATCCATTGAGCATCCCCCAAAGAAAAGAGAGTTCATGTTGACGGACCATGCCGTCGCTATCTCCTCTTCCAAACACAGTGTGTACTAGAACCCTGTGGGCATACTTAATACAAGGGTTCTTGATCTTGCTAGCTCTAGCAGAAACGGCATAGAAATGACTCTCATCTGTAATTTGGTTCCAGAAAATGCCTTCCATGAATCCAAG
This sequence comes from Costus lasius, assembly GCA_027563935.2. Taxonomy (NCBI): domain Eukaryota; kingdom Viridiplantae; phylum Streptophyta; class Magnoliopsida; order Zingiberales; family Costaceae; genus Costus; species Costus lasius. The sequence goes on along the minus strand of CM050450.1, from coordinate 34,656,769 downwards.
AGGCATCTCAGTATATCCTCCTGTGCTCAACTCAAAGATATCTCTTACTTCTTGCAATGTAAGCTTCCTCTCCTCATTAGCTAATCTGAAAGTGATTTCCTCTTCTGTAGGTCCATTCGAAAATTCCCTTAAGTCAATTATTAAGCTGCTCAAGAACTCCAGAACAAGTGGTACATAAGTGTGCGGAGTCATCTGGATGAACTGCTCAGCCTTGATCCTCTTAAACATCCAAAGCACGTCCTCATAAAGCCCCAAGGCTTCCAATGTTCTTCGATCAGCATACTTAGTGTTGATGATTTTTCTTTCTAAAATTTTGTTGTATCTGGATTCCTGCATTTCATTTCTGAAGATTATCCCATGGGGGTTCTGTGGTTGAGATGATTCAGCAAGGGCTTTCCTCTTTCTTCTTGGACAAATTGACTTCGTTCTTGGTGCCATGAGTATGAACTCAAGCTGCAATTTTTAATTTAATACAAATACAGCAAATATGTGACATTGTATCATACTCTCAACATCATCAGAAATGTTAATCAAGTTCATTAGAAATGAAAATCAACTTAGAACTCAGGCTTAAACTCAAGAAAACAGAGTAAAAGTCAATGAACAGTAACTTCGAGTAAGTTCAGCGTACTTCAGTTCAAATCGATGACGGAAATTGGTTTAAATTCTTCCAAATAGCAAAGGATCGATAGTCTATCCTCTAACGGGTAAATGAAAACAAGAATCACTCAAAATGGTTGAGAAACGCGTGAAAACGAGTGAAAGGGGCGAAACTTGATAAACACTCGTCAAATCACTAAAATCGGTGAAATGAGTACCTAATCGACGACGAAAGCTGAACGGGAAAGGTCGCCGGTGTCCCCAGGTGGTCGGAGATGATCAGAAATCCAAGAACGGCTCAAAAACGAGTGAGAACGAGGGTAAAAACCCTAAAAATGGTCCGGTCAAAAACCTAAATACGGCATAGAGTTTGCGTGTCAGAAAACAAAATACGGCAGTGTAATGTCTTACGGCACTGCCGTAAAATTACGACTGCTCTCAGGTTAAAGCTGGATCAGAAATACGGTACCGTAAAGCAGTTTATAGTACTACCGTAAAATCTCGGCAGTGTTCTGTTCAAAAATGACTCAGAAATACGGTACCGTGTAATCCGTTATGGTATTGCCGTAAAAATCAAGGAGCAAAAATATTTTTTTTATTTTTATTTTATTTTATTTTATTTGTAAAATACGGTGTCGTAAACTAACTTATGACGGTGCCATAAAAACGAGAAGACTCTCTGGTTAATTTGTGCAACAAAAGACGGTACCGTGTAAGTGTTTACAGTAGTGCCGTAATTTCGTCACAACCCTCTAGTGGAAAGTGAACCGAAAATACGGTACCATAACAGACTTTACGGTAGTACCATATTTTGCATCAAATCACGATTTTCCTACAAAAATAAAAGAAAAATTAGTCCTAAGCAAAAATTGAAACAAATAGAGGTTAGAAAGCTTGGGTTGCCTCCCAATAAGCGCTAATTTTAATGGTCCTTAGCTTGACCCTTTCACTCTTGGATCCGCTTGTATTTCATCAAGTAGATAATTCTCCCCTTCTTCAACCTGATTTTCGTGATAGTAGTGTTTCAATCTCTGTCCATTAACTTTGAATACTCCTTTCTCTTCACTCCATATGTCGATGGCTCTGTACGGATAAGTCTTCTTCACCTGAAAAGGCCCAGACCATCGAGACGTAGGTTTACCAGGAAAAAGTCTCAATCTAGAATTAAACAAGAGAACGAAGTCACCTGGTTGAAATTCTTTTCTGAGTACGTGTTGATCATGCCATCTCTTGGTCCTCTCCTTGTAGATCTTTGCATTTTCATAAGCAGAGAGTCTAATTTCATCAAGTTCACTCAATTGTAGTTTCCTCTTTTCACTTGCACTCTTCAAGTCAAAATTTAATGCTCTGATTGCCCAAAATGCTTTATGCTCGAGTTCTACAGGAAGGTGACATGATTTGCCATAAACCAATTGAAATGGTGACATACCTATTGGTGTTTTGAAAGCAGTCCGGTATGCCCAAAGTGCATCATCGAGCTTGAGCGCCCAGTCCTTCCTTGTTCTTGACACTGTCTTTTCCAATATCCCTTTAATTTCTCTGTTAGATATCTCCGCTTGTCCACTTGTTTGGGGATGGTAAGGTGTTGCAACTCTATGATTTACCTCATATTTTCTAAGTAAGGCTGAAAATTTGTGTCCAATAAAGTGGGATCCTCCATCACTAATCACAACTCGTGGTACTCCAAAGCGTGGGAAGATAACTCTTTTAAATAGTTTCACCACAACCCTAGAATACTTAGTGGGAAAAGCAATGGCTTCTACCCACTTGGAAACATAATCTACCACCACGAGTATATAATTATTCCCTCCAAATGATGGAAAAGGTCCCATGAAATCAATACCCCAAACATCAAAAATTTCAACTTCAAGTATGGTGGACAGTGGCATCTCATTCCTTCTATTGATGTTCCCCATCCTTTGAAAATTATCACAAGACATTATAAAATTCCTTGCATCCTTAAATAATGTGGGCCAATAAAATCCAGATTGTAATACATTGAAAACTGTCTTCTCAATACTAGCATGTCCTCCATATGATGATCCATGACACTACGATAATATGTCTTTCATTTCTTCTTCGGGAATACATCTCCTAAATATTCCATCTCCACATCTTTTGAACACATACAGCTCATCCCAAAAATAGTGTTTAACATCTGCTAAAAATCTTTTCTTGCCTTGGTAACTCAAATCAATAGGAAATATATTAGCAACTAGATAATTTACAATATCTGCATACCAAGAGGCTTTAATTTGTTCAATCCTCATCAGTTGTTCCTCAGGAAAGGAATCATTAATATCACCTTTTGTATCTTCTACAATCATCCTTGAAAGGTGGTCTACAACTAAATTCTCAGTTCCTTTCTTATCTTTGATTTCTAGATCAAATTCTTGCAGAAGCAAAATCCATCTCAACAACCGTGGCTTACTGTCCTTCTTCTGCATCAAATATTTAACTGCAGCATGATCAGTATATACTACAACTTTTGAATTTATCAAGTAAGATTTGAATTTGTCAAATGCAAAAACTATAGCCAACAACTCCTTCTCAGTAGTGGTGTAATTCCTCTGTGTTTCATCTAAAGCTTTACTAGCATAAGAGATCACATAAGGCTTCTTTTCCTTCTTTTTTTCCCTAGAACTACTCCCAAGTCACATAAAGCTTGATCGAAAGCAACATTCCCAATTGAACAAGGAATAGAGAAACTACCTGGATCCTTTAATTTCGGTGGCAACTTGTTTTGGATAAGAGCACTACATTCTTCAGTTAGTGCCACAGTACCGTAGTCCACAATTTTTCTTTTGTTAGATAAAATTTCTTTTAAAAATTTTGCATAAGTAGGCATTTGGGATAATGCATCTGTTTAAGGAATATTAATGTATAACTTTTTCAACACTTCCAAAAATTTCCCAAACTGCCTATCTAGCTTAGCTTGCACATTCCTCAGGGGAAAAGGGATAGGTGTCCTATATGGCTGTGGTGAACTAGGTCTAGGTTCCTCAACTTCACAAGGTAGGTCACTTCTCTGTGAAGACTCCTTCTCCTTAGAAGGAGAAGAATCAGGAAGGGACTGCCCTTGTGTGGGCAGTGGTTCCAAAACTGGTTCCTCACTAGGTATGACATCAGACTCAACCTCTTCATCATCTAATGGTCCCCTTGGATCTTCCAATTGTCTCCCACTCCTAGTTGTGATGGCGTTACAATGTTCCCTAGGGTTTGGTTCAGGTTTTGCAGGTAACTTCCCTGGGGGTCTATAAGGTGCATTAGCCTGTTGTGCTATTTGAGTTTCTAACATCTTATTATGAGCAACAATACCATCCAACCTAGAATTTATCTGCTTAAGGGTTTCTATAATCTCATCATTTTTGCTCATCTGCGTACCTATGAACTTCTCATACATCTCTTCTAAACTAGATTTTTAGGGTTGGCTCTAGTTTGACTGTCTCTGATTATACCCTCTATTCTCATTTTGCCCACTAGTTTGATTGATACTCTTCCAAGACAGGTTAGGATGGTTCTGCCAGCCAGGATTGTAGGTATTGGAGTAAGGGTCATTGGATCTACCTTGGTTGTAACCCCCACTGCATTAACTTTCTCACTCTCCTGGTCAACAATAACTTTGAACTCCTCAGCATAGTGCCCATTGTTCCCACAAACTTCACAAACAATGGAAGATACAGCAGCGGTTTGCATTTGGAAAGAATCAAAACGGTTGCATAATGAATCTACCTTTTCTGCAAGAGAACGCCAACCATCACCATCGTTCTTACCCTGAGAAGGCCGATAAAGCACTCCTCTCTCCGAAGCCCACTGGTTGTGATTTAGCGTCATCTCCTCAATCAAGGCATGGGCTGCATCAACAGTCTTGTTCATCAATGCTCCTCCTGCAGCAGTATCAATAGTTAAGCGTGTATTGTAAAGCAAACCATTATAGAAAGTTTGAATTAAAACCCAGTCTTCCACTCCATGGTGGGGGCACTTCCGTTGAATCTCATTGAAGCATTCCCATGCTTCACTCATTGATTCACCAACTCTCTGAGCAAAGCCTGTGATTTGGTTCCTCAACTGGATCATCTTACTAGGAGGAAAATACTTCTGCAAGAAGGCATTTGACAACCGCTCCAAAGTAGTGAACGTCCCAGTCAAATGTGCATGAAGCCAAGCTTTTGCTCTGTCCCTGAGAGAAAAAGGAAACAGTCTTAGTCTAAGGGCATCGTCAGATACACCATTAATCTTTATGGTGTCACAAAATTCAAGGAAAAGGGATAAGTGTTGGTTTGGATCTTCCAAAGGAGATCCTCCAAACTGATTCTGTTGGATCATCGATAAAAACGCTGGTTTAATATCAAAGTTGTTTGCATCTATAGCAGGCCTAGTGATGCTGGAACGAATTCCCTGTGTATTTGGGGCTACATATTCTCTAAGCGTTCTCCTCTTTGCCATGATGGATTCTTCCTCTCTTACTTCGGCAAATCTCAACTTCCTGCGCAGTCTAAGTGTTTTATTAATTTCAGGATCAAAGGGAACTAATGGTCCTGACCTAAGATTTCTGCGCATAAACAGGTAGAAAGTCAGAAAAGTTCAAAAATTGTAGAGCTTAAAAGAAAATCAGAATCTATCACAGAAAGTAGTAAAAAAAATAAAAACTTAGTCTAGCGATAATAACAACTATATCAATATCAATAAAACCGAAGTCCCCGGCAACGGCGCCAAAAACTTATTGTGTCCGCAAGTTGCAAGTGCACGGATACTCGAAGTAATATTTAAGATATCGAACCACAGGGACTTCGCTGTTAAGTACTGACTAATTGAGTTTTCACTAGCTAAGCAAATCGAGGATTGTGTAAATAGCAATCGAACTGTAATCGAAGTAAATCAAAATGAGAGAATTGGGACTAGGGGTTCATTCGTCTTAATATTCATGACTAAATATGATTAAAGATTCATCAATTTATCTTTGTTGCGGTTAAGATATAATTCATTCATCTTATAATAAATTCTAGGGTTCCAAGTTCTATTATATCATCTGAAGAAACCCCTTGCAATGGGGGGCAAAAACCCTAGTCATGGCGCTAATGAAAAATATGCTAGCGGAAGCAAGGGTTTAAGATCATTTGCATGCCATATGTTCAACTATAACCGATTGAATAGATTGAGAGGGAAATTCATACCAACGCCATATGCTTGGAAGTCGGCTTGGATGAAGAGAACAAATTAGATCTCCTCCACAAGTTCACACACAAGATGAAGATGCTTACTCCTTGCGGTCCCTTGTGCTAGCAAGACACCCAAGCTTTTCTTTTGTCGAATGGAAAGGGGGTGATGAGATGATTCCCTCTTGGCCGAGAGCTCCTCTTGCCAAAGCTCCTCTCTTTTTCCGATCGCCCAACCAAAGAGCTAGGCGTTGAAGCAAAGAGCAAAACGCATATGCGTTTTTGGCGTTGGAGCAAAAACCGGTTTGATTACTTACCATAAATGGAAGACAATCAAGCCATGCGTTTAAGCCAACCCTAAAACGCCTATTGACATTGAACCAAGCGTTCACCTTTGTGAACCGGTTCAATCCAATAACGTCAAATCGACTTTGGTTCTTCAAACCAAACCGAAATAGCTCAAGCCACTTGGTCTAGACCAAATCGAACCCCAAGGCTCATGATCTAACCATTCATCTCCTGATGCCCCTGATCTCTTCGATCTAGCATCATCTCTCTCGATCGAAGCTTACCGATCTCAAGTCCTAATCAATCAAACATGATCAGACCAGATCTCACTTACAATCAGAGATTAAATCCCTCTAATCTGAACTCAAAGAATTCAGTCCATACGATCTGACTCAAGTAAGCCATATCACCAAATTGTGCGACCCTGAGGGTTTCCTCTAAATGTCGGTAACGATAACTTACGTTATCACGATCAGTGAGGGGTATCTAGTAACACATCACTGTCTCCCGATATAAAGGAAAGAGTCTTCCAAGACTACTCCCAAACCATAGCACAAGTGTGAATCAAACTCACAAGGCATACATGTATCCTTTGCCACTGGACGTTCTTATTGGACAAGCATGTCAAGCCTGTAACTCCAATACGATGAGCATGATTAGATCAGATGAACATAGTCATCTGGGTATGGCCATACACTTCCTCAATCATCTCATATAGGGGGGGCCCCTTAGAACATCACACTCCTTGAACAAGGAGACGGCAATCCTTTATCTATCACAAGTGCCCTAACCTGACTCAAGCTCACCATCCAAGATAGTCTATAATCATTATGTTTCAAATGATATTGAACTACCTCAAGACAATGACAATCATCATTTAGAAACACAAGTGATCTCAAGTCAGAGGACATGTGCCACTTGCTGCTTACAGGGATCATTCACATCGTGACAAGCAATGGAATATCCCAGTAGGGTCTGTCCAGTACATCCAATGTACCTATGAGTCTACATCTTATCCCATGCTCGAAGCATCCTATAAGATTAGCACTCATATTAGTCTCAATCATATCAAGGCTGTCTCAGTTCACCAAGATATCTCGACTAAGGACTTATAGCCTGTCAGCCTAGCTGAACAGCTTTGAGACATTATTCAGAAGTACACTTATTACAGCAGACAAGGTAACAATCTGAATAACAACCATGCCTTTATAAACACAAGAGTTTATTACATGATACTTTTACAATCCCAAAGGCCTCAAACATTAGCCTTAAGGGCATACCCCAACATCATCTTCTCAGTCCATAGCATAAAACTCTAAAACATGTTAATGGATGATGCTAAAAATGATTGAAGGCATAAATCACTTGAGTAAAATAACCATAGCAACAATATATTGATGTAAAAAAAAAGTTACCTAGTCATTGAAATATCAAGAGAATAACACCCCCATGTCCCAAGAGGAGTTTAAGCTAGCATGGTGAAAAAGTTACAATATTCCATGGTTTTACAGAGTGAAAAATCAAAGGAAGAGAAGAGTTTAGAAAATACAGCACGGCTGTGAAATATTTCACAGCCGTATTTTGCAAATTGAAACGATGAATAGTGTCAGCGCCTTTTCTTTCTTTGATTTCTCTTTCAATTGACCTCCTTTCATTCTAAAACTTCTGGTACATTGTCTCCTCCTCCAGGTGAAGCTTCAGTATGAATTTCATTGTCTGAGATGGTCTAGATTCGTCGCAATGGTGTAACCCTAGGCGGTAGTATGAATTGTGATTTTTCTCTGTCGAGTGGATAAAAATTAGGGCTTTTTTGTGTCATCCTCTTCCTCTCGTTGGTTCTCTTTGATTGCTTCTTACAGCATCGAATTTAGGGGTCTGGATCACTCACAATCGTCTCCACAAAAATTGGGCGTCGAAGTTGACCTGGGAGTCGCGTTCAAAAAAGGAAATACGGCAGTGTAATAGTTCACGGCTCTGCCGTAAAATCGGCAGAACTCTCTGGTCGGAAACGTCTTGGAAAATACGACCCATGAAATAGTTTATGGCCCTGCCATAAAATCGATCGAGCGTTATGTTCTGAAAGTGCTGGGAAATACGACACCGTAATATGGTTCACGACACTGCAGTAAAATCGGCTGAACTCTCTGGTCAGAAACGTCTGGAAAATACGGCCGATGAAATAGTTTACGGCAGTGTCGTAGTTTCAGCAATGGTTTCTGTTCTGAAAATGCTCCAAAATACGGCCGTGTAATTCTTTACGGAGGTGCCGTAAAATCCGGGAAGTTTTCTGTTTGGAAAATCGCCAAAATACAGCCGTGCTCTGGATAATACGGTAGCCGCGAAAAATACAATACTATATTATAAATACAACCCTGCCGTATTTTGGTCCTCAGCCTCGATTTGCGTGAAATTTCTTATGTGACCTCTTCTTGAAGTTGAGAATTCTTCTATATATTTGATTTTGCTCAAAAACACCCTAAAATGATGCCTTTTTGCCTAAAAATCATGAAAAACCAAAATAGAAGTAGACTTTGCAATATTTGATGGATTCAGCATAAAAACAAGTAAAAGATCCTCAATTTAGCATGAAAAGGTATTTAAAATGATACAAAATATACTATATATTTTGGTGTCATCAGAGATGCCTGGATTCGTCGTAGCGGCGGAACCCTAGGCGACGACGTCAATTGCAATTTCTCCTTCGACAGACGATGAAATTTGGGGCTTTTGGTGTCTTCGTATTCCTCTCGTGAAAAGCTATCTCTCCTCTTCTTATGGCATCCAACGTAAAGCTCTGGATCGCCCGCAATCCTATCCGCAAAAATCGGGCATCAAAATTGACCTGGGAGTCGCGTTTAAAACATGAAATACAGCAGTGTAATAGTTTACGGCTCTGGCGTAAAATCGATCGAGTGTTCTGTTCCGAAAGTGCTAGGAAATACGGCACCGTAAAATACTTCATGGCACTACCGTAAAATTAGTTGATCTCTCTGGTCGAAAACGTCTGGAAACTACAACCCGTAATATGGTTTATGGTAGTGCCGTAAAATCGGTGAAACTTTCTAATCTGAAAGCGCCCTAAAATACGGCCCGTAAAATGGTTTACAGCAGTGCCGTATTTTCAACAAAATCTTCTGTTCGGAATTTTTCCAAATTACGGTAGTGGCTCGATATTACGGTACCGTATGAAAATACGGTACCGTAATATATATTACGGCACTACCGTATTTCGGGGTGTTATTCCGTTTTGCATGAAATTTGTCATGTGTCTTCTTCTCGATGATGAGAATTCTTCTATATGTCTGATTTTGCTCGAAAACACTCCAAAATAATGCCTTTTGCGTGAAAATCATGAAAAACCAAAATAGAAGTAAACTTTGCAATATTTGATCAATTCAGCATAAAAACAAGTAAAAGATCCTCAATTTAGCATGAAAAGATGTTGGAAAACCCCGGGGATTTTAAAATTTTAAAACAAGCACAGCGGAAGCAATCCCCGCAACAGGCCAGTCCCAAAAACCCAGAAGATCGAGTCATGCGAAGGAATCGACACGGTGAGTAGGAGATGATACCTTGCAGCGAAGAGAAGGATGCGATGTAGGCGCCCAAATGTTCGCCCTCTGCAGTCTCGCACACAGCCGACGCTCGAGTTCTCTTCTTCCATGCCCGGTGCTAGCCTCGGGAAGAAGATCCATGCCTCTTGGGAGTCCTCCTCAAGAACTTGCGCCGCTCACAAGTAGAAGGCGCCAAGGAGAGGGATGATGGAAACTCACCAAGGTCCAACCTTGCGAATGCCAAGAGGAGAGGAAGAAGGAGAAATCGCCAAGCTCCAAGCTTGCGAATCAAGTTTTCAAGTGAGAGTCTCAAAGGGGAAATCGCCAAGCTCCAAGCTTGCGAATGAAGTCTCCCTGCGCGAGTCTCTCGGAGACTTCTCCTCATCCAGAACCATTCCTCTCAACCCTCCTAGCCCTTATATAGAAATCATGATAACCTCTGGTATTCTGAAATAAATTCAGAATTAATCTCCATAATAAATTCATCATTAATTATAGAATTAAATTCAGAATTAATTATAGAATTAAACTCTGAATTAAAGTCTCATAATGATTCATTAAAACCTTAAAATAAAGTCTCATAATGATCATTAATAGCATGACTCTTCAAATTAAGAATTAAATTCATCATTAAACTTAGAATTAATTACAAAATTAAATACAGAATTAATTCCCAGAATATCCTCTGTCTGTCCATTGATCTTCTCATATGGGTCATGACATACCCAATGACAACCGTTATGACCTCCCTGCTACGGCGAGGCTTTAGGTTGTATCAAAGTATATCCCTAACCATATAGAAGAGTCAATGACCTCAAGTCAAGGGATCAATGCATCTCCTGTCACTTGTGAGCTTAACTCATGACACCAAGTTAAAGCCTCACAGCGGGTCGGTCCAGTATATCCACCACTGATATACCCATATGCCTGTGTTAGCACCCCGTGCCTAACCAGCTCATATGCTAGTCTCACATGTACCAGAGCTATCCTTTATCCACTCAGGTACTCGACTGGGGACACACTATTTGAGCACAGTACAATCTGTCTCTAGGGACATTATTATCCATGTACATAATCGCAGATGTAAACATAGCATAATAATGACAATGTCATAATGATATATCAATATCAAGGTCAAGTAGTACAAGATGGACCAACAACGAGTCCAAGGGCATATACACCAACAAAAGATATCTAAAATGATACAAAATATACTATAAGCAAGGGCATATACAACAACAACGAGTCCAAGGGCATATACAACAACAACGAGTCCAAGGGTCACTAGAGCAGGGACTACAAACAACTTCAGAATGAGGAGAAGAAAGGCAAGGCCACGTCTTCTAGCTTTGGTATTTATGTTACTAAAGTCAACCTTTCTACTTCTATGTCATGGGTATTGGATACTACATTCGGAGCTCATATTTGTACAACTATGTAGGGGCTCAAGAAAAGTAGATCCGTGTGGCCTAAAGAGATTGACCTACGGGTTGGAAATAAGGCATAGGTTGTTGTTGTTGCTGTAGGAGTTTTGATTTTATGTTTGATGAAGCTATGAGAGATTACGGCTTTATCATATGCGAAGATGACACCTATGTGTACAGAAAATTTAGTAGGAGCTTGGTGACTTTTCTGGTCTTGTATGTCGATGATATTACTCATCAGAAAAGACATCCCTGGTCTTCAGTCTGTGAAGACATGGTTGGGGAAGTGTTTCAAGATGAAGGACTTAAGGGAGGTTGCCTATATTCTAGGCATGAGGATCTACCGGGATAGATCCAAGAGGCTCCTGGCCCTTAGTCAAAGTACCTACATTGATAAGGTCCTGGAGAGGTTCAACTTGGAGCAATCCAAGAAAGGGTACCTTCCAGTGAGACATGGTCTTACTCTCTCGAAGAGCCAGTGTCCCACCACATAGGCTGAGAGGGATGACATGAGTTGAGTTCCCTATGCTTCGGTAGTAGGATCGATCATGAATGCAATATTGTGTACTAGACCAAATGTGATTTATGCTGTGAGTATAACCAGCTGATACCAATCCAATCCAGGTCTGCAGCACTGGGTGGCTATAAAAAACATCCTGAAGTATCTATAAAGAACTAAGGATTTGTTATTGGTCTATGGAGGATAGGAAGAGCTCAGTGTTCAGGGCTACACTGATGCGTCGTTCCAATCTAACCTTGATGACTTCAGATCGCAGGCAGGCTATGTGTTAAAGATGAATGGAGGCGTTGTTTACTGGAAAATCTTCAAGCAATCCACCATAGCTAATTCTACAACCATGGCTGAGTATGTCGCCGCTTCTAAGGCAGCCAAAGAAGCCATTTGGATAAGGAAGTTCATATCTAAACTTTAGGTAGTTCCAACTGCTGTGGATCCCATTGAGCGCTATTGTGACAACAATGGAGCGATTGCATAGGCAAAAGAACCACGGTCTCATCAAAGGTCCAAACACATACTCAGGAGATTTCACCTTATCAGGGAGATCATTGACCGAGGTGATGTCAAGATTAGCAGAGTTGACAAAGAGAAAAATTTAGCAGACCCACTGACCAAGCCTTTGGCGTAGCAGAAGCATGATGGTCATACGAGAAATATGGGGTTGAGGTTCCTCAACCTATAGGTCTAAGTGCAAGTGGGAGATTTATAATAAGATTATTGGTATTTATGCCCTGAGACCTAGTTTGGTCTTTATGTTATACTACTTGACATTGATATTTCTTATATATCATTTTGGCATTGTCATTATCATGCTTAGTTTACATCTGTGATTGTGTTCTTACATTATAATGTCCCTGGAGACAGATTGATCTGTGCTCAAACTCTTGTCCCCAATCGATGTACCTTAGTGGATATAGGATAACTCTAGTACTTGTGAGTCTGCTATATGGGCTGGTTAGGCACGTGGTGCTAACACAGACACATGGGTATATCAATGGTAGATATACTGGATCGATCCACTGTGAGGCAATGACTTGGTGTCATGAGTTATACTCATAAGTTACAGGAGATGCATTGATCCCTTGACTTGAGGTCATTGACTATTCTATATGGTTAGGGACATGCTTTGATACAACCTAACACCTCACCATAGTTGGGAGGTCATAACGGTTGTCATTGAGTATGCCACGACCCATGTGAGAAGGTTAATGTACAGACAAAGGATTTGCCCCTTCCTGAGGGAAGCTTGATATCCATGGGGTCCCCTATGGTTATATGACTGAAAGTGTATAGTCATACCCAGGTGAGAACCTGATTTAGTCATAACCATGAGATTGGATAAAAACAAGTGGTGACACACTTGTCCAATTGGATATCAGTGTGGCAAAGAGACTGTAATGCATCCGTACCTAGTTGCGATGATGGGGATGTCGATATCGATATCCATTCCGATGACTTGGGTAGCAGCGATGCACTGCTAGGTGCCACTCACTACTGATGGGGGTAGGAACCACAAGCCATGAAGATACAAATGGAGTCTACAAGTACCCTAACTAAAGACCTGGAGTCTCTCAAATAAGCTAGCATGGTCACTCTTAAAGCTAGCTCAATAATTGGAAGAGCATCACTTCAACCACTCAATAAAATCAAGAGGTTCAAGCTTAATAAATTGCTGCAATCAATTCCCAAGCGTGACTTGCATGGACGGCAATAATCAGCCAGCCAATCCAGCCACATGAAGATGCGCCAGCTTCAAATCAAGCCATCAAAGATTTCATCAAGCGCACGAATGGAAACTTGCAACATCACATAGCAACCAACAAGGAAAGTTCAACGTGCAGCCACCTTCGCTCAATCCTCAACATCTCTCCTTCGCACCAACAAGGAAAGAGCAATGTCTCTCTACAGTAGTTGGAGGAAGCTTCAACGCCATCTCTGCAGCCGCTCAAAGAGGGAAACATCAACGTCTCCAAGCTCCAACGTTCACCTTCAAAGCTTCAGCCTATAAGTATTGCTTGCAAGCACGATTGTAAGACATAATAGATTTGTTGAATGAATGAAATAGTTTTTCTTCCAATAGAATCGGATGTTTCCTATCGTCTTCCACTCTGAGGTGTTTGTGTCAGCTAGATTTCCCCTCTTCCCTTCTTCTCTACTCTCTTCTTCTCCCTCAAATTATCTCTGTTCCACTACAACGTCGCCTACAACTTGTTCCCAGATTTTCAAAACTTCGCAACCTTGCCGCCAACGATCCACTGGCCGGATCTCCATGAGACTTTAGCCATCACTCCTCCCCCCCCCCCAAGACTAATCTCCAGCCGCCAGCATCTGTCCATCCGCCACCCCAATCACCAAAATCAAAACAGCTGACCACTTCCCCTGTTAACGCCCTGCTTCCGCCCTAGTTTCGCTCTTCATCGCCGTTCTCCTCCGACATGCCCCCAATTGACCCCAAGTTCTGGCCACATCTTCTCCTCCACTACAAGAACCTCCAGTTGTAGCAGGTTTTGATTTGGTGCATCACCGGACGTCCGGCGACCGCCCCTGCTTCACGCGCAGACCTCCCCTATTCCACTTGAACAGTTGCTGCTTCGCCTCCGCCAGAGTTTCGATGCCATCCGCGCCTCCTCCGCCACCTCCTATCGGTGCTCCAACATCTTCAGCACCATCTCATCTTGACTCCAACACCACCGATGAACAATCCATGCCCTAGCGCCATTGATCGGTGCCGGCTCCCTCCCTCTGTTTCTCAGACTCGTTGCTTCCAGTTTACGGTTGCTCAAACACTAATTTGATTACGCTTATTTCTGCAGCTGTTTTAAGCATTCGGTCGAACAAAAATCTTCAACTTCGGAGACAATAGGAAGAACTCGTCTTGATCTACTAGATGGACGAGTTGATCCAACTGAAGCAACCACGGATCAAGCTGAAAGACATAACATCTTTTGCTATCTGAATAACTTCTGCAGCTGCTGCAATCCAGTAATCTGACTACGCTTCTTCTCACATGTATCTTAAACAATTGGCGCAACAAAAGTCCTGAACATTGGTCAGATAATGAAGCACACATCTTGCTCTTTCATTTGGCCTAGTTGATGCAATCCCAGATTTAACGGCTCAACCTATGAGGCATTGCAACTTTTGCAATCTAAAACATTTCTGTGCAGTCTTAATTTACAGACCTGACTAGCTATATTGCTTCAAAAATTATACATGCATGACAGCCCTTCTGCAGGAATCCCCTTTTAAGGGGGAGCGAGAAAACCCTAAGGTAAGAACCCCTTTCGAGAGGGGGGCGCATTCAAAACTTTGATAGCGGAAGCATAGACTTTTAGGGTTTCATAAGATCGCAAATGGTATAGCTATATGATCAACTTAATTGAACTTTAGATCAAGTTATGATCTTACCAATGCCATGGATGGATGGCGGCTTGGAAGAAGAAAGATCGAAAGGGATCTTCTCCTTAGAAGACACACACTAAGTGATGAAGGCTTCCAACTTGCGCAACTTTTGTGCTAGCAAAATGCCAAGTTGTCCTTCTCGAGTGGTAGGATGATAAGATGATGCTAGGGCCGAGAGTTCTTGTTTTCGTCCTCCCCTTCTCCTCGTCGTGAGTGCAAGCCAAAAACTCTCACTCTCGAATCCAAACCGAAAGGGAGAGAGAGCTCATCAAATGAAAGAAACGGTTACCATTTAATGTGTAACCCCCTTCATTAAAGCCCCCTTAATTCCTTGCGTTCACCCTAAGTGAACCAACCGAAAACATCTCTTAAATTGAACCATGCGTTCACCCTAGTGAACCGGTTCAATTAGGTTTGGTTCAAAGACCAATTAACCCAAGCCACTTGGTCTAAATCATATTAACCCATAAGGTTTCAGATCTAACCGTTCATCTCTCGATGCTCCTGATCTCACCGATCTAGCATCTGCTCTCTCGATCGAAGCTTACCGATCTCAAGCCCTAATCAATCAAACATGATCAGGCTAGATCTCACTTACAATCAGAGTTTAAATCCCTTTAAACTGAACCCAAATAATTCAGTCCACACGATCTGACTTAAAGAAAGCCATATCACCAAATTGTGTGACCCTGAGGGTTTCCTTTAAATGTCGGTAACGATAACTTACGTTATCACGATCAGTGAGGGGTATCTAGCAACACATCACTGTCTCCCGATATAAAGGAAAGAGTCTTCCAAGACTACACCCAACCCATAGCACAAGTGTGATTCAGTTTCACTAGGCATACAAGTGTCCTTTGCCACTGGATGTTCTTATTGGACAAGCGGGTCAAGCTTGTAACTCCAATACGATGAGCATGACTAGATCAGATGAACATAGTTATCTGGGTATGGCCATACACTATCTCAATCATCTCATATAGGGGGGCCCTTTAGAACATCACACTCCTTGAACAAGGAGACGGCAATCCTATATCTATCACTAGTGTCCTAACCTGACTCATGATCATTATCCAAGATAGTCTATAATCATTATCTTTCAAATGATATTGAACTACCTCAAAATAATGACATTCATCATTTAGAAACACAAGTGATCTCAAGTCAAAGGACATGTGCCACTTGTTGCTTACAAGGATCATTCACATTGTGACAAGCAATTGAATATCCTAGTAGGGTCTGTCCAGTACATCCAATGCACCCATGAGTCTTCATCTTATTCCATGCTCGAAGCATCCTATAAGATTAGCACACATATTAGTCTCAATCATATCAAGGCTGTCTCATGTTCACCAAGATATCTCGACTAAGGACTTATAGCCTGTCAGCCTAGCTGAACAGCTTTGAGACATTATTCAGAAGTACTCTCATTACAGCAGACAAGGTAACAAACTGAATAATAACCATGCCTTTATAAACTTAAGAGTTTATTACATGACACTTATATAATCCCAAGGCCTCAAACATTAGCCTTAAGGGCATACCCCAACAATCTCCCACTTGCACTTAATCTAATGGTTGAGAAATCTCAAACCCATATTATTACAGTGCTTCTCATGCTTTTGCTGCGCCAGAGGCTTGGTAAGCGGGTCTGCCAGATTGTCATCTGTATGAACCTTGCATATTTTGATCTCGCCTCGATCAATGATCTCCCGGATCAAGTGAAACCGTCTCTGTATGTGCTTGGACTTCTGGTGCGACCGTGGTTCCTTTGCTTGTGCGATGGCTCCAGTGTTATCACAGAAGATAACCAAAGGATCTGCACTCGAAGGAACAACACCAAGTTCTCTCACGAACTTACGAATCCACACTGCCTCCTTGGATGCTTCCGAGGCTGCAACATACTCGGCTTCTGTTGTGGAATCAGCAACAGTTGACTGTTTGAAACTCTTCCACACCACAGCACCTCCATTCAAGCTAAAAACATAGCCTGATTGCGATCGGAAATCATCCTGGTCCGTCTGGAACGAAGCGTCAGTATATCCCTCTATACTGAGTTCTTCCTGACCACCATATATCAAGAACATATCTTTGGTCCTCCGCAGATATTTTATAATGTTCTTGACTGCAATCCAGTGCGCCATACCTGGATTACTTTGGAATCGACTGGTCACGCTTAACCCGTAAGCGACGTCTGGGCGAGTACACAACATCGCATACATAATGGACCCAATAGCCGAAGCATAAGGCGTATTGTCCATTTCATCTTTCTCAGTCTGTGTTTGTGGACACTGACTCTTCGAAAGATTCAGACCATGTCTGACTGGAAGATATCCACGTTTAGAATTCTCTAAATGGAATCTCTCCAGGACCTTATCGATGTAAGTACTCTGGCACAGCCCGAGAAGCCTCTTAGATCTATCCCGGTAGATCTTCACACCTAACACATAGGCTGCTTCTCCTAGATCTTTTATCTGGAAACATTTTCCTAACCATGCTTTAACAGCATGCAGTTCAGGAATATCATTTCCAATGATCAAGATATCATCGACGTAGAGGATTAGGAATGTAATTACGCTCCCACTAAACCTCTTATATACACACGGGTCATCCTCGTTCTTGATGAAACCAAACTCATAGATTGATTCATCAAAACGAATATTCCAGCTTCTAGATGCTTGTTTCAATCCATAAATGGATTTCTTTAACTTGCATATTTTATGACGATCTGCTGGATTAGTGAAACCCTCAGGTTGTGTCATATACACATCCTCATCCAGATTTCCATTAAGGAAAGCTGTCTTCACATCCATCTGCCAGATCTCATAATCATAATATGCAGCTATCGCGAAAAGAATCCGAATAGACTTAAACATGGCTACAGGTGAGAAAGTTTCATCATAATCTATCCCGTAGATTTGTTTGAAACCTTTCGCAACTAGCCTGCCTTTATAGGTAACCACGTTACCATCCATGTCAATCTTCTTCTTGAAGATCCATTTACAGCCTATAGGGATTACTCCCGGAGGCGGATCAACCAAATCCCAGACTTGGTTATCTGACATGGAGTCCATCTCGGCTCGCATAGCATCAAGCCATCTAGCTGACTCCGGTCCACTGACCGCATCCGCATAGGTGAGGGGTTCATCATTATCAATGATGTAGACTCCGTCATAGCGCTCAGGCTGTCGACGGATCCTTCCCGATCTTCGCGGTTCCCGTGATATCTGAGCCTCAGGTTGTTCAATAACCTGATCCACTGGCTCAGGCTCATCCAACTGAGCTTGACTACTTTGTCCTTCCTCTGGAATCTCATCCAGCTTTATTTCTCTCCCACTGGCCTCTTGCAGAAGAAATTCCTTCTCAAGAAATATAGCCGTCCGAGCAACAAAAACCTTGTTCTCTTTGGGATCGTAGAAATAATAACCCTTAGTTTCCTTAGGGTAACCGACAAAGATACATTTGTCAGATCTGCTCTCTAGTTTCCCAGAGGCGAGCTTTTTGACATAAGCCTCGCAACCCCAGATCCTGATAAATGTCAAGCTAGGCTGTTTCCCATACCATAACTCGTATGGCGTTTTAGAAACTGCCTTGGATGGCACTCGGTTTAGTACCTTTGCAGCTGTTTCCAGTGCAAAACCCCAAAAGGAGTATGGAAGTGTAGCCTGACTCATCATAGAACGAACCATATCAAGTAACGTTCTATTTCTCCTCTCGGACACACCATTCCATTGCGGTGTTCCTGGCGGAGTGAGCTGTGAGATAATCCCACACTCTTTCAGATAGTCAGTAAACGCATGACTTAGGTATTCTCCACCTCGATCAGAACGAAGTGCCTTGATATTTCGGCCTAACTAATTTTGTACTTCATTCTTGAACTCTTTGAACTTGTCAAAAGATTCACTTTTATGTCTCATTAAATAGACATACCCATACCTACTGAAATCATCAGTAAAGGTAATGAAGTACTGATAGCCACCTCTGGTATGTTTACTAAATGGCCCACACACATCACTGTGTATAAGGTCAAGTAAACCTGAAGCCCTTTGACCTTTCTTAGAAAAAGGTGACTTCGTCATTTTACCCATTAAACAAGCTTTGCATGTATCAATCTCCTTATAGGAGAATGATCCCAGCAGTCCATGATCATGCAACCGCTTAATGCGCTTCTCGTTTATATGGCCTAAACGACTATGCCATAGCAAGGTGCTGTCATCAGCATACTTGGCTTTCTTATTATCAATGTTTTGTATAGAATATTCCATGTCCAACATGAATAACCCATTGTTGATTGAACCAGTTGCATACACAATATTATCATAAGATAAAACACACTTTGAAATCTTGCATTCAAAGGCAAATCCTTTCCTGACAAGAGCAGGAATAGAGATAATATTCTTGGTAATACTGGGTACAAAATAACAATTGTTTAATTCTAATACAATGCCAGATGGTAAAGAAATGAAATAGTCTCCTACAGCAACAGCAGCAACCCGTGCCCCGTTTCCAACACGTAGGTCTACCTCATGCTGTCCCACCTGTCTTCTTCTCTTGAGTTCCTGTACATTTGAACAAATGTGAACTCCACATGCAGTGTCCAACACCCATGAAATAGAAGAAGAAGATAACATGACCTCAGTCACATATATACCTGAGCCAGAAGCGATGCTTCCCCTCTTATCTCCTTGGAGCGCTTTACAGTCCTTTTTCCAGTGACCCAGCTGGCCACAGTGGAAACACCTGTTGTCCTTCGACCGCTTCACCTTCTGTTTCAGTGCCTTGCTGTAGTTCTTGACAGGGGCCTTGCCCTTCTTCCCCTTCTTCTTGTTCCTTGAAGGAACCATTAAGA
Organism: Costus lasius; assembly: GCA_027563935.2. Lineage (NCBI taxonomy): Eukaryota > Viridiplantae > Streptophyta > Magnoliopsida > Zingiberales > Costaceae > Costus > Costus lasius. The sequence goes on along the minus strand of CM050450.1, from coordinate 34,636,979 downwards.
CAGAGGTTGAAGGCTTTCCCTTTAGAGTTTCCTCAGTTGTCAAGAGCATATTCAGCAGCTCTGCCGGCGTGCAATCGATTTTGTTCATATTAAAATTAATGATGAACGCATCGAAAGAGGGCGGGAGAGACTGCAGAATAATATCAACAGCAAGCTCCTAGTTGACGGTAAGCCCCAGTTTCTCCAGAGCCTCCTTGTGCCCAATCATCTTGAGCACGTGAGCTCCCACTGGGCTCCCCTCAGCCAGTTTGCTCTGAAAGAAGAGCTTTGTCAGATTATAGCGTTCTGTCCTCGCCTGTGCAGCATACAGCATCTTGAGGTTCGCTATAATCTCTATAGCCGACATATCCTCATGCTGACGCTGCAGCGGTGGCGTCATAGACGCTAGCATCAGGCAAGCGACATCAATGCTATCATTGACGTGCTTTTCATAGGCATCCCGAACCGCCCTTGCGGCGTTCGGAGCGGGCTGCGGCGGTATCGCCGTCTCGAGGACATACAGTTTCCTCTCTGCCTTAAGAACGATCTTAAGGTGTCCAAACCAGTCAGAGAAGTTTGGCCCAGCAAACTTCTCCCTTTCCAGTAGGGATCGCACATTGAAGCTCATGGTGTTCGTTGCTGCAGGAATCTACAACAAGCAAGAACAGCAAGGTCAGTATCAATGTTCAGAATCATTCCAGGACTTAAGAAAGATTCTTTTCTCACTATTTTATCTGACTGAAAAATCCAGTAAATAGTCCGAAAGAGTAACACTCTTTTAGTGAGATGGGATCCAGATTTCATACTTGGTCTCCGCGTCCCGCTCAGGCGAGATAAGATGCACAGAGAGGACAAGCACTAATTTCTGGTAGGCTGTCCCAGCCAATCGCCAACCCGTGCGATTCCCCTTCATCTGGGCAATCCAGCAGACTGTGCCAACTGAGTTGGTACAACACAGTCTCTGATCCCTCAGATGGCTGCCTCCATGTGCTACCATATGCGCCACATATGTAGCCTACATGGTCAAGCTGACCTGACCTACTCCCTGGACCACCACGTGCTATGCTGAGCAACGAGAAGGGATAAATCCCTACTCTGTAACACGCAGGTGTAATCCCGCACCGTCTGAAGATAGATGGACGTGCCCACTGAGTGGGTTCAACACGGCTCCAACGATAGTCAGAACAGTGAGGTTTCGCGTCAGAAGGCATTACGTGCTTGATATATTAGCGTTGGATTTTAACGGTCTTTTATCTTCTTCACTATCATACAAGTCCTATGGTGATAGCAGAAGATAAACACATGCAATTCTAATTATTTAAGCAATAAATAGAAAGCATGATCTTATGTGGTAAAAGCCCATGAACCCTAGTAAGACCTTAATTTTACTTAAGTCTTCACTTGAGCTCATTTGCATCTCATCTGGTCCAACCCAGGCCCCTAGCGCCAAGAGCACCTCAGGTGCGCCACCAGCTGAATGCCCCCTTTTGGATGTGTGCCTTTGTGCTCTTGTCTAATCAAATACAATTTGATCTATCTAGACAAGTTTGACTCGCAGGTCAATTATACATTATAAATTAAGTACAAATGTGATTCGCAGATCACAAAATAATTTACAAGTTTGATTCCAGGCTCGCAGGCCCCAGCACAGCACACATTTAACATGGGCAGCCCACATAAGAATAAATAGACAAGCATCATGGCATCAATCATCATGTGATCCAATCAAGAAATTAAATTTTTGAAAACCCCATAGGCATCAATATTAATTTCCTTATGTGCCCTACAACCTTACAATGGTCCATTGATAGGGATCCACTCATCCATCTAGTTAGATCCTGTGCCCTTGCATGCACCGAGTCCTAACTGACCCGAATTGACCTAATGGTCAACCATGCATGCGCCAAGGGCTGAACCACCTTCAAGAGTTTTGGCAAGCGGGTGTGACCCCGGGCCTAACTCAAGAGTGTTCATTGGTTGTCTCAACCAGACCTCGCTACACACCTTTGATGCAGTCAACCTATAGCCACCTCATGCTTGCGCACAGGTGCTATCTGGTCAACCCATCTAGGCTGTCAGATGGTCTGATCAGACTAGTTTGATCCATTCTAGATGAAGCTTTCAACCCTATCAACCCATCTAAGGGTTTATAGCAAGGGCTTAGATCTAAGTATGCGCGCAAGTTCATTGAGTTTTTAAGAAAAACTATAACATGCAATAAGCGCAACTATGTAAGCAACAAACATGCGCCAACATATGTTAACCTCATACATGCGCCACAATAAACTACATACAACTAGCACTTTCGCATGATGAGAAAACTTAGATCTAACATGGAACACAATACATTAAGCAATCATAAGCATCATACCGAAACCAAACATCCTCTGATACCAATTGCAGGAATCCCCTTTTAAGGGGGAGCGAGAAAACCCTAAGGTAAGAACCCCTTTCGAGAGGGGGGCGCATTCAAAACTTTGATAGCGGAAGCATAGACTTTTAGGGTTTCATAAGATCGCAAATGGTATAGCTATATGATCAACTTAATTGAACTTTAGATCAAGTTATGATCTTACCAATGCCATGGATGGATGGCGGCTTGGAAGAAGAAAGATCGAAAGGGATCTTCTCCTTAGAAGACACACACTAAGTGATGAAGGCTTCCAACTTGCGCAACTTTTGTGCTAGCAAAATGCCAAGTTGTCCTTCTCGAGTGGTAGGATGATAAGATGATGCTAGGGCCGAGAGTTCTTGTTTTCGTCCTCCCCTTCTCCTCGTCGTGAGTGCAAGCCAAAAACTCTCACTCTCGAATCCAAACCGAAAGGGAGAGAGAGCTCATCAAATGAAAGAAACGGTTACCATTTAATGTGTAACCCCCTTCATTAAAGCCCCCTTAATTCCTTGCGTTCACCCTAAGTGAACCAACCGAAAACATCTCTTAAATTGAACCATGCGTTCACCCTAGTGAACCGGTTCAATTAGGTTTGGTTCAAAGACCAATTAACCCAAGCCACTTGGTCTAAATCATATTAACCCATAAGGTTTCAGATCTAACCGTTCATCTCTCGATGCTCCTGATCTCACCGATCTAGCATCTGCTCTCTCGATCGAAGCTTACCGATCTCAAGCCCTAATCAATCAAACATGATCAGGCTAGATCTCACTTACAATCAGAGTTTAAATCCCTTTAAACTGAACCCAAATAATTCAGTCCACACGATCTGACTTAAAGAAAGCCATATCACCAAATTGTGTGACCCTGAGGGTTTCCTTTAAATGTCGGTAACGATAACTTACGTTATCACGATCAGTGAGGGGTATCTAGCAACACATCACTGTCTCCCGATATAAAGGAAAGAGTCTTCCAAGACTACACCCAACCCATAGCACAAGTGTGATTCAGTTTCACTAGGCATACAAGTGTCCTTTGCCACTGGATGTTCTTATTGGACAAGCGGGTCAAGCTTGTAACTCCAATACGATGAGCATGACTAGATCAGATGAACATAGTCATCTGGGTATGGCCATACACTATCTCAATCATCTCATATAGGGGGGCCCTTTAGAACATCACACTCCTTGAACAAGGAGACGGCAATCCTATATCTATCACTAGTGTCCTAACCTGACTCATGATCATTATCCAAGATAGTCTATAATCATTATCTTTCAAATGATATTGAACTACCTCAAAATAATGACATTCATCATTTAGAAACACAAGTGATCTCAAGTCAAAGGACATGTGCCACTTGTTGCTTACAAGGATCATTCACATTGTGACAAGCAATTGAATATCCTAGTAGGGTCTGTCCAGTACATCCAATGCACCCATGAGTCTTCATCTTATTCCATGCTCGAAGCATCCTATAAGATTAGCACACATATTAGTCTCAATCATATCAAGGCTGTCTCATGTTCACCAAGATATCTCGACTAAGGACTTATAGCCTGTCAGCCTAGCTGAACAGCTTTGAGACATTATTCAGAAGTACTCTCATTACAGCAGACAAGGTAACAAACTGAATAATAACCATGCCTTTATAAACTTAAGAGTTTATTACATGACACTTATACAATCCCAAGGCCTCAAACATTAGCCTTAAGGGCATACCCCAACACCTTCACCATCTGACTTTTATGTGATTCACAAGAACTAGTTTTGTTCTATATGCTGGTTTAATCGGTTCAAATTTTTGATGTATGGATTTTTTTTTCCAAGGGATAACTGTTGTATACCAAGTTGTTTGGCGTGTACCTTGGACTAATCCCCGGCAACGGTGCCAAAAACTTGTTGTGTCCGCAAGTGCACGGATACTCGAAGTAATAAAGAAAGATATCGAACCATAGAGACCTTATTGTTAAGTACCAAATAGTTATATTCTTACTAGCTAAGCAACCGATTATAATGCAAAGCAATGATGGAAAACAGACGAAATCAGATAATTAGAGAGAAACATTGGGACTAGGGTTTCATCCTCCTTAATTCTAATGACTAGATTTAAATAAAAGGTCGTCAGACTAATCTTATCATGATAAAGACTTAATTTACTTCATAAACGGATCATCTCACTTTTGGGCAGACAATCATGCAGGGATCAATCCTCGCTTTCGCGCAAGATCTATCCCAACGCTAAAGATAAATAAATCATCAATCAAAGAATTCAAGATCACTTTTGTGCATCCGAATTCTAAGTTGATTGTCTCAAGTGGAATCTTAAGGATCACTTTCGTGCATCCAAGACTCGACACAAGTTCTACTTATGGTTTTCCGACGACTCGATCCTCACTTTCGTGCAAGATCAAATCAAGTCTAACACAATAACTCAACCCTAGATTCAAATTATCAACAAGGCATTAAGATCACTAAAATCAAATATTAAGAACTAACCTAAGAGAGTTCCTAACATGAAATTCTAGGGTTCCAAGTTCTCAAGCAAATCACCTTTCGATCCTTATTGTGAGAACTCTAAAATATGAATAATAACATCAATCTATGGAGAATCAAAGTACAATCATTCACATAGGTAAAATTATCATCATAAAACTATTCTGACGAAGATCAAAAGTTATCTAATCATTAAAAATCAAGGGGATAGCACCCCATGTCCCAAAATATGTTTAAGCTTGCATGGAAGAGGAATTACAATAAAGCATGTTTTCAAAGTGTCAAAAATCGAAGAAGGGAAGAAGAAAAGTTACAAAACAGGTGCTGTAATTACATTACAGCACCATAATTTGCAGCAGAACTCGATGAATAGTATTGTCACCACTGATTTAATATATTTCTCTTCCGATCTATCTCCTTTCGATCCGAAAATTCTGGGGTATCCTCCTCTCATCCAGGCGAAGCTTTTAAGTGAAAATCACAGCCTGAGGTGTCCTCTATGCCTCTCGGCGTGAGGACAAACCCTAAACGCATCTCTATCGATTGCTCCCTCGATACCCAATACAAATTGGTGCTTTCACTTCGTTTGTGTTCGCCTCTTAAAGACACGTCTGCAGCAACTTTTAGATTTCAATTTGGAGGTCTGAATCAAAAGTTATGGTCCGCGCAAGTTTCAGCCCGAAAAACTCGTGCGTCCACGTATAGAATACGGTACCGTATTTTAAAATACGGTAGTGCCGTATTTTCTTTGCAGTTTTCTGGTCAAAAATTGCCCAAAAAATGGTACCATAAAATATTTTAAGGCCGTGCCATAATTTTAGGAAAATTCTCTGGTCTCAAGTTGTCTTGGAAATACGGCACCGTAAAATGCTTCACGGCACTACCGTAAAATCAGCTGAACTCTCTGGTCGAAAATGTCTGGAAAATAGGGCAGTGTAATTCTTTATGGCAGTACTGTAAAATCACAAAAAGTCTCTGATCTGAAATCCACCAAATTACAGCAGGTGCTCCAATATTACGGTATCGTACGGAAATACGGTACCGTAATATAAAAATACGGCACTACCGTATTTTGGCAAGTTGCTCCGATTTGCGTGAAATTTGTCGAGTGATCTCCTCTTGATGATGGTAACTCTTCTATGTTTTCAATTTTGCTTGAAAACGCCTCAAAATAGTGCCTTTTTACCTAAAAATCATGAAAAACCATAATAGAAGTAGATTTTGCAATATTTGATAATTTTGGCATAAAAATTTGCAAAAGATCTTCAATTGAGCATGAAAAGATATATAAAATGGTACAAAATAAACTATATATTTTGGTGTCATCAAAAACAAAAGGCTCAAACTTTGCTTGTCCTCAAGCAAAAAATCAAAAATTGATTAAAAGAATAGCCTTTTCAAGCTCAATAAATTTCTTAAATATAATCATCAATGAAAAATTCCATCAATTGTTTCACAAAACTTCAAATAAACATATCATTCTTAGAATTCATTTATCTAGATCCACAACTCAATTAAATAAAACTTTGCAACTTGTATAATAAAGAGAATTTTCAATCTCATGATTTCACCCAGTTTTCAGTTCAAATCTATCATGCTTTTGTTTATAGGAATTAGGTTTCCAAGATCTTTTTCCACACATAATTTTTTTTCTTTTTTTTATGCATTTTTTTTGTTTTTGTAAAGATGGTATGTACCCACTTAGATACACACTTTTTATTTTTGACTTCAACTCTTATCTTCGGTACCACTATCAATTTTGCATAGTGCCAAGTAGAGGAGTCTTATTCTTTTTATCTCTCATTATTTTTCATGCATAGACTTCAACCCATGTCTTAGGTACCACTATAAATTTTACATAGTGCCAAGTAGGGGAGTCTCTAACAATTTTTATGGATCTTGGATTCTTATTTCCCAACAAATAGCAAAATGGACTAAACATCTACTAGGTTGATCAATTGATATCAATTCTCAAATCATACTCATATACTCATTTTATTCAAAAGAATAAGTTCACCTTAGATCTTATTCCTCAAATAATACATCTACCCAAAATTTCATGCATCAACCACTGTCAAATTTCAAATATAGATATGCATTGAAGAAATAAATCTAACATGATAGGGTTTTTCTCTAATCATGAATTTGAATCCATTCATCATCAATCAATCAAGTCGTCAACAATATAAAACAAGAATATACTCATCATCATCACAAAATATCATCGTAAACACTAAATATATCATCATGTATACTACAACCATATCGAAGATAGGTCATCAGAATATCGAAATATCATAATACAACCACATCGAAGAGAAAAATAAGCATGTGGTCATAGAGGTGTAGAAGCATCAAGCTCAACAATCATGAGATGTAAAGTGATAGATCTAAGAGAAAAAAAAGGTGTAGATAATCATATCAAATCAAATAATCATAGGAAAGTGCAAACAATACTCACAAAACTATATAGCAAGCTCTGACTGAAAATACATAAGGCACATATCAAAAATAGTGTCGGGGTAGATGCTGTGAGGTCCAAGGATGTGCCTTTTGAAAATTTTACCTACACAATTTAAGATACATAAGGCTCAGTGTAAAAATAGTCTATAAAAATAATAGAGATAAAAATAATTTTCTCAACAGAGAATCAGAGATGTCGCCAGAGGTCTGAAGAGGATGCCGGTGGAAAAAGCTGATGTAGCTGAGAAGCAAAAGTGGAACATAGGCTAGCTGAAAAGCTGCTAGCAATGATGATGATGGTGCCGATAGTAGAGTGAGTAATCTCTAGTGGCCTGCTAGAGAATACACTCCTGGAGGTGAGATCGTCGGCCCGTGGGTACCAAAAATAATGCTGCATAGATAAAAAAATATCGGTCACTAATGAAGAGTCTATTGCATAAATAAATCAAATTAATGGAAATAGAGGCAGTAGAAGAAGTAAGAATCTGCAGATGGTATAATCCAGTGTCGACGGTTGGAAACAGTGATGTTAGAGGCAGATGCAGTGGTGGCTAGAGGTGGAAGATAGTTGCTCTTGAAGATTTCTGGATCTGGAGGCAAAAGAAGCTACAACATGTAGAAAGCAAATAGTGCAGCCAGTGAATTTTTTAAGAAAAGTAGCCATACCCAAAAATAAGATTTAATGATCCAATAAGAAAATAGACAGAACCATGTGGTAGAATAAAACGTGTTCTTTCCAGATGTATAAAAATCAAAGGATTAAAATCTGTCAGGAATTTAGGGTATGAGTGGAAAAAAAGGCCAATCAAATTACAAAACTGCACAAAAGTTAATCAGATTCAAAAAGTTGTCATGTGTCCTAAAATGATCAGAAAATAAAATCATGAAAACAATTAATCCATGAGATAGAACGGCACATGTTCTTCATATACCATGCGAAAAATCTGGGTTTCAAGTTATTTAAGCATCTTAAAAACTTGCTGCAAAAGTGCTAATCAGATTAGTCAAAATGATCCATGGACTTTAAAATTCAGCAAAAATATCCAGATGATAGACAAAGATGAGTACTTCGTGATGGTGCCAACGATCAAAAATTTTTCTAACCCAGTTTCTTAAAATCGCAGCGAGAAAACACCCAGTTAAGTAAGTAGAATGCAGAAAGCAGGTTTCAAATTACGGCACCGTAAAGCACATTACGATACTACCGTATTTTTCAAAAAACTCTCGGGAAGGAAATCACTCAAAATTACGGCATGTGAAAGATGTTACGGCCCTGCCATAAAAATCATAAAACTTTTCGTCAAAAACAGACCAAAAATATGGTACCGTAAAACTAATTACGACGGTGCCGTATTATGCACCAAAACTTGTTTTCACCTACAAAAAGAGAAGAAAAATTATTTGTAAAAATAAACTAAAATAAAAGAAACAAAGCTAAACAAGAGTGCTTGGGTTGCCTCCCAAGAAGCGCTAATTTTTAGGTCCATAGCTTGACCAAAAATCAAATCTCATGGTGAAGCAGGTGAATCAGTTCCAAAGTAAAGAGCAAATAATTTTCTGCATTTTCTTTGTCCAAAAAGTTTAGCCACTAATTCAAATATCCAAAATTTTAAATAAATCACAATTGACATGGCTTTCTCAAATATGCAGAAATCAAAATCAATATTTTCAATTTCAATCAAAGGATATTCAATGATCTTCCTAAATTTATCAAAAAAGCAAAATCATAAGTCCTTTCTTCAAATTTACATCTTCAATTGCCATAGGACTTTCATCAAAAGATATAAGCATTGGATCATCAAAATAAGTTTTATGTCTTTCATTAGATTCCTCGATAAAGCTCAAATTTTCAGATACATCAAAAGATTCAACAAAAGATATGGGCAAAACATCAGAGTGAGATTCATCAGTGTTTGTAACATTCAAATTTTTATCAATTTCCTCATGTTCACAATCAAATAATTTATCAATTTCAAAATTACCAACAAAACCAGAGTAAGATTTTTCTAAATCAACCCCCGCATGTCCTTCATCAGAGTTAACCACAAATGATGCATCATCAAAAGAATCAACTTCCTCAAAAGAGGGGTTTTCAATTTCAATTTCCTCAAAATTTACTACAAATAAATTAGCAAAAGAATCAATTTCACAATTATCAAAATTAGAATGAGATTCATGAATATTCACATAAGGCTCAATCTCAAAACAATCATAATCAGAGGGGGATTTTTCTAAATCAAGTTTTTTAGCTTCCAAATCAAACTCAAATAAACAATCTTGTTGTGCTCTCTGGGTCTCCAAAATTTTAGAATTAGCAGTTAAAGATTCTATTTGAGAAGCAAGTTGACTAATCATCCCCTTAAGATTTTCAATTTTCTTACTTCTATTTGTTATGATCTTCAATTTCTCAAGCATCGACTCTCAGCTAGAATTTCCAGTGTCCTCAAAGCATGGTTTAGAAACATGATCAGAGCAATCATCATAAAAAGATCTAGAATCATGTTGATAATCTTGATACCATGATGAATTGTGATTTCCATGATTTCTAAATTGACATTCAGAAGCATAATGATCATTAGATTTACAAATATTGCATCTAATAGAAGGAATAGAGTGATATTTCAATATATCTGCAAGAGTGCATCGTGAATAATCTTTATGCTCACCTTGTGGCATGTATACCTTGCCTCTTTCAGATGCCCATCAATTGTGATAAAAAGACATATTTTCAAGTCTATCAAAAACAGAAGGATAATCCAACACCAATCAATCAAATTATTTTTTTATAATATATAAAAAAATAGAAAAAGATAAAACACAAGCAAATTCACAAATTTCAGAAATCACAGTTCTGTCACAACTTGTGAAAATCCAAAACCTGCAAAAATAGAAAACAAAGTTAAATCTAAAACAAATAAAACCAAGTCTAGCAATACTAACAACTATTTTGATATTAACAAAACTAAGGTCCCCGGCAACGGCGCCAAAAACTTGTTCTGTCCGCAAGTGCACGGATACTCGAAGTAATAAGGATCACTTTTGTGCATCCAAGACTCAACACAAGTTCTACTTATGGTTTTCCAATGACTCGATCCTCACTTTCGTGCAAGATCAAATCAAGTCTAACACAATAACTCAACCCTAGATTCAAATTATCAACAAGGCATTAAGATCACTAAAATCAAATATTAAGAACTAACCTAAGAGAGTTCCTAACATGCAATTCTAGGGTTCCAAGTTCTCAAGCAAATCACCTTTCGGTCCTTATTGCAAGAACTCTAAAACATGAATAATAACATCAATCTATGGAGAATCAAAGTACAATCATTCACATAAGTAAGATTATCATCATAAAACTATTCTAACGAAGATCAAAATTTATCTAATCATTAAAAATCAAAGGGATTACACCCCATGTCCCAAAATATGTTTAAGCTTGCATGGAAGAGGAATTACAATAAAGCATGTTTTCAAAGTGTCAAAAATCGAAGAAGGGAAGAAAAAAAGTTACAAAACAGGTGCTGTAATGAAATTACAGCACTGTAATTTGTAGCATAACTCGATGAACAGTGTTGTCACCACCGATTTTATTGATTTCTCTTACGATCTATCTCCTTTCGATCCGAGACTTCTGGGGTATCCTCCTCTCTTACAGGCGAAGATTCTGAGTGAAAATCACGGCCTAAGGTGTCCTCTACGCCTCTCGGCACAAGGACAAACCCTAAGCGCCTCTCTGTCGATTGCTCCCTCGATACTTGATAAAAATTGGTGCTTTCACTTCGTTGTGTTCTCCTCTTAATGACAAGTCTGTAGCATCTTTTAGATTTCAATTTGGAGGTCTGGATCAAAAGATATGGTCCGCGTAAGTTTCAACCCGAAAAACTCATGCGTCCACATATGGAATACGGTGCCGTATTTTCTTTGTAGTTTTCTGGTCAAAAATTGCCCAAAAAATGGTACCATAAAATATTTTATGGCCGTGCCATAATTTTAGGAAAATTCTCTGGTCTCAAGTTGTCTTGGAAATACGACACCGTAAAATGCTTCACGGCACTGCCGTAAAATCAGCTGAACTCTCTAGTCGAAAATGTCTAGAAAATACGGCAGTTTAATTCTTTACGGTAGTACCATAAAATCACAAAAAGTCTCTGATCTGAAATCCACCAAATTACGACAGGTGCTCCGATATTACGGTATCGTACGGAAATACGGTACCGTAATATAAAATACGGCACTACCGTATTTGGGTCAGTTGCTCCAATTTATGTAAAATTTGTCGGGTGATCTCCTCTTGATGATGGTAACTCTTCTATGTTTTCGATTTTGCTTGAAAATGCCTCAAAATAGTGCCTTTTTACCTAAAAATCATGAAAAACCAAAATAGAAGTAGATTTTGCAATATTTGATAATTTTGGCATAAAAATAAGCAAAAGATCTTCAATTGAGTATGAAAAGATATATAAAATGATACAAAATATACTATATATTTTGGTGTCATCAAAACAACTTATCGTAACTGATTAATTTTCTTGCCTGGATTTCTGGCTGTTATGAACATTGATCTTTATATCATTTTCTGGTTTGCACAACACGTGTCTCCACCCCACATCAACTACTTGTGGTGACCTTAGGTCAACACTACCAACGTCAAAGGAGCCTATAGGGTAGAACATTTTGATACTCAAGTTTTCGTATTGATTGGGAAGCCTTTTGATCGAGTTATTGGATAGCTCGAATCAATTTGGGAGATTGCATCATTGCCAATGGGCCTGATGAGATGGAAGAGACTTATTAGAACCAAACTTCATTTTTGGCAGGTTAACCCGAAATTGACCTTGGTTGGTCATATTTGAGTTAGGGTTATATTGGATTGGATCCAATGGCTTCATCAACTTGTGCAATGAAGTTTGGGCTAACTCATTACCCAATGAGGCCCAATAACAAGTTGTCATGAAGAGACAATAGTGCATAAGGGTGTAATGAGGAGAAAACTCCTCCCATCGGCGCCTAAGGGCATAATGGGGAGGAGTGCGCCCCTAATGCTTCATTAGGAAGCAATTGGCACCTCCCCCCTTCTACCGTGGATGGTAACCTTGCCTCTATGGCAAGGGTTGGGGACATGTAGCATGATAGATTTGTTTGGAACATCTTTGGTGATTAGGAGAGGTTTATGGAAAGGGCTTGGGGTCTTGCCATAATCCTAACCCTAATTGTGTTGGTGTATATGCCCTAGGACCTAGTATTGGTTCATTATTGTACTACTTGACTTTGATACTTATATATCATTCTGGCATTATCATTATCTATGTTTGTCTACATCTGCGATTGTGTACTTACATGATAATGTCCCTGGAAACAGACTGGATCTGTGCTCAAATAGTTGTCTCCAATTGATGTACCTGAGTGGATATGGGACATCTCTGGTACTTGTGAGACTGGCATATGGGCTGATTAGGCATGAGGTGCTAACGCAAACATATGGGTATATCAGTGGTGGATATACTGGACCGACCCGCTGTGAGGCAATGACTTGGTGTAATGAGTTATCCTCAAAAGTGATAGGAGATGCATTGATCCCTTGACTTGAGGTCAATGGCCATTCTATATGGTTAGGGACATGCTTTGATACAACCTAACATCTCACCATAGTTGGGAGGTAATAACGGTTGTCATTGAGCATGTCACGACCCATATGAGAAGGTTAATGGACATACAGAGGATTTGCCCCTTCCTAAGGGAAGCTTGATATCCATGGAGCTCCTCTATGGTTCTATGACTGAAAGTGTATGACCATACCCATGTGAGAACCTGATTTAGTCATGACCATGTGATTGGGTGAAAATAAATGGTGACACATTTGTCCAATCGGATATCAGTTCGGCAAAGAGACTGTAATGCATCTGTACCTAATCGCGATGATGGGGATGTCGATGTCGATATCCATTCCGATGACTTGGGTAGTAGCGATGCACTGCTAGGTGCCACTCACTGCTTGTGGTGACCTTAGGTCAGCACTGCCAACGTCAAAGGAACCTACAGGGTAGCACATCTTGATGCTCGAGTTTTCATATTGATCGGGTAGCCTTTAGATCGAGTTATTGGATAACTCGGATCAATTTGGGAGATTTTGTCAGCGCCAATGGGCCTGATGAGATGGAAGAGACTTATTGGAGCCAACTTCCATTTTTGGCATATTGACCAAATTAACCATGGTTAGCCTCATTTAACCTTGGGTTAAGTTGGATTGGATCCAATGGCTTGATTAACATGCATAATGGACTTTGGGCTAGGCCCGTTGCTTAATTGGGCTCACTTATAAGTTGTCATGAAGAGATTAGATGCTTAAAGGGTATAATGGGGAGAGAAATATCTCAAGGGCGCATGAAGAATCCTAGTTGGACTAGGATTTGCGCATATCACACATATGGCATCTTCAAGTGATGAAATTTGATTAGGATTTGATCTAATCACTTGAGATATTGATTGAGAATTAATTGGGTGCAAGTGGGGCTGATTATTTACATAATTAGGGTCCTAATTGAATTAGGACTTGCGCCCATACCCCATTAGGAAAACTTCTATCATGCATTGACTTGCTCTTGGCGCATTGATGAGAAGTTTACCTCTTTTGGAATGTGTTGGGCCCATGCTGTTGGGAATCCCCGGGCCAATTTTAAAATTTTAATAATAGCGAAAGCGTTGGCCCAAAACAGGATAACCCTAAGAACCAGGATCCCTTATGAGTGATCCACCAGATGTGTCAGAGTAATATACCTTTATTCACATAATCCAAGGGGCTAATGATGACGAAGAAGAGGCGCACAAGTGTCCGCCCTCTACAATCGTGCACACACGGACTGCTCGAGATTCTCTTCACTCCGCGCCTGGTGCTAGCCTTCGGGAGGAAGATCATGTTGCCAATGTCGCTGCCCTCTTTGCTTGTGCCATCTCAAAGATGCGCCAAAGAGGTGATCAAGGGAGAATATTTACCACAAAGAGAGGGAAGCTCTATAACTTGTGTCAATCTCTTGTATAGCCACTTTTCCTCATGGCATGCGCCACCATGAAGATGCGCCCATGAGGAAGATCTCCTTCTCCATCAACGTAAGCACCAATCTCCCCAAAGAGATGCACTAACATGATGAGAAGAGATATTGTAAACTCCTCTTCTTCTTCTTCCTTTACCATATGCGCTAACTTCATGGAAGTTGTGCCCATGGTATGAAGAGGGGCTTCCACATGCGCCAATCCACTATAGGGATTCACCATTAGGGAAGAAAGAAGACTCCAAGCCTTCTCTTGTGATCTTTGAAGAAGAAGACACCATCTCCACCATATGGGCGCCACTCCTTCCTTGGAGGCGCCATGGAGAGGAAGATACCATCTCCTCTTGTGCCAATCCCACTTAGAATAGATCATAAAGAAAGGAAGAAGGCTCCAAGCCTTTTTCTTGCATCCATGGTGGAAGAACATGGCATATCCACCTTGGGGCGCATGTTCTTGCATGGTGTCGCCATGGGGAAGAAGGAGAGAGGTCTTGGCAGCTAGGTTGAAGAGTTATTATCGATTTTTGGCTAGGGCTTCTTTTAATTACGAATTTTCATAATTAATAAGCACCTAGATCCATTAAAGCTTAATGGATGCGAATCCACAACTTAAGTGATGAATATATCTAATATAAATATTCACTTAAGTTGTGTGTGGCCCCCATGACTTATGTTGTGAATAAAATGAATATAAATATTCATTTAATTTACTTAAGTTACGGTCCCATGTGTTGCATTTAAATTACTTGACAATTACCGGACAAATCCAGCGACATTTGACCCATCGACTGGACCCAGTCCATCGAGGTCAAATGTGGTCACCCGAAGGTCAACCGGGGCCAACATAAGTCAAAATGCAACATCATCCCAAAAGATCATCTCCAACTCATCAGACGTATCCACGATGCATCGGACTCCCAAACTGACTCGAATCAACCAAATGACTCGATTATAGGCAACTCGATCAATATGAGATCTCAAGTGTCTAGGTGTGCGACCCTGTTGGTTCCTCAGACGTTGGTAGTGATAACCTCACATCATCACAAGCAATGTGTAATTTGAGGAATAAGATCTAAAGGTGAAACTACTCCTTTAAATAAAATGAGCATATGAGTATGATTACTGAATTGATATCAATTGATCAACCTAGTAGATGTTTAGTCTATTTTGCTATTTGTTGGGAAGGAAGAATCCAAGATCTATAAAAATAGTGAGAGACTCCCCTACATGGCACTATGTAAAATTGATAGTGGTACCTAAGACATGGGTTGAAGTCTATGTCCAAAAGATAATGAGAGAGAAAAAGAATAAGACTCCTCTACTTGGCACTATGCAAAATTGATAGTGGTACCGAAGATAAGAGTTGAAATCAAAATAAAAAAGGTGTGTATCTAAGTGGGTACATGCCATCTGTGCAAAAACAACAAAATACATGAAAAAGAAAAAAAATGAATAAAAAAATATGTGTGGAAAAAGATCTTGGAAACCTAAATCCTATAAACAAAAGTATGATAGATTTAAACTAAAAATTGGGTGAAATCATGAGATTGAAAATTCTATTTATTATACAAGTTGCAAAGTTTTATTTGATTGAGATGTAGATCTAGAGGGTTGAGTTCTAAGAATGATATGTTTATTTGAAGTTTTGTGAAACAATTGATGGAATTTTTCATTGATGATTGTATTTTAGAATTTTATTGAGCATGAAAAAGTTTATCTTTTAATCAATTTTTGATTTTTGCTTGGGGACAAGCAAAGTTTGAACCTTATGTATTTTGATGACACTAAAATATATAGTATATTTTGTATCATTTTATATATCTTTTCATTCTAAATTGAAGCTCTTTTGCTTATTTTTGTGCCAAATTTATCTAATATTACAAAATCTACTTCTATTTTGGTTTTGGATAATTTTCAGGTAAAAAGGCACTATTTTTAGGCGTTTTCAAGCAAAATCAAATACATGGAAGAGTTACCATCATTAAGAAGAGGATACATGACAAATTTCAAGCAAAATGGAGCCACGAACCAAAATATGGCAGGGCCATAATATATATTATGGTACCGTATTTTCATATGCTACCGTAATATCAGAGCACTGCCATATTTTGGTTAATTTTTCATCAGAAGATTATACAAAAATTATGGCACTGCCGTAAGAATTTACAGGGGCCATAATCTGAAGCGCTTTCAAACCAGAGATATGCACTGAAATTACGGCACTGTTGTAAACCATTTTACGGGTCGTAATTTCCAGATGTTTTCTACCAGAAAGTTTTACGAAAATTACGACACTATCATGATATTTTTCACGGGCCATAATTTTGACTAAGGGTTCACAAAACCAAATTACGGCACTGCCGTAATTTAAATTACAACCGTAATTTTAACCTAGACACGCGAGATTTTTGGGCTCGATTCTTGCGCGGACCATATCTTGAGATCCTGACATCCAAATTGAGATCCAAAAGAAGCTACAGACTCATCTCGATGAGGAGAAGATAAAGGGACCAAAAGCCCTAATTTTTATAATCTATCAAGGGAGCAATCAACAGAGAGGTCCTTAGGGTACGGCCTCATGCCGAGAGGCGTGGAGGTTACCTCAGATCACGGTTTTTACATTGAAGCTTCACCTAGAGGAGGAGAGGACACCACAGAAGTTTCAAAGCCAAAGGATCTCAGACGGAGGAGAAATCAACAAAGGAGCGTCACCGGCACTATTCACCGCGGGTTTACAATCAATTTACGGCTGTAATTTCTATTACAGCCGTGTTGTAACGTTAATTCTCCCTCTTTCTTTGATTTTTGACACTTTGATACTATGGTTTATTGTATTTCTTTTACCATGCAAGCTTAATCTTATTTTGGGACATGGGGTGTAATCCCTTTGATTTTATATGATTAGATAATTTTTATTTCGTCAGTATAATTTCGTTGTGATAATTTTACTTATGTGATGATTGTCTATAATTCTCCATAGTTTCTTATTGTCATGCATCTTTAGAATTTTGCGAAATAGACTGAAAGGTTGATCGTGAGATTTGGAACCCTAAATAATCATTGAGTTTGGAACTTATCGTAAGAAATTAGGTTTGTTCTTTGAATTCTTTTTTTTAGTGATTTTATTGCCAAGTTTGAGAAAAAGAATCTAGGATTGAGTTATTTTGTCAAATGGGAAGATCTTGTGCGAAAGCAAGGATCGGAACGTTGGAAAACCATAAGTAGAACCTGTGTTGAGACTCGGACGTACGAAAGTGATCCTTGAGATTCCACCTGAGATAGTCAACTTGCACGAAAGTGATCTTTGAGTTCTTTGTTTGATAATTTACTTATTTTCAGCGTTGGGATAGATCTTGCACAAAAGCGAGAATTGGTCCCTGCATGGTTGTCTGCATGAAAGTGAGGCAATCCCTTTATGAAGTAAATTAGATCTTTATCATGATAAAATTAGACTGACGACCTTCTATTCTTATTTAGTCATTGAAATTAAGGTGGATGAAACCGTAGTCCTAGTTTATCTCTCTGATATATTTTCGTGTTCTTTCTATTATTTACTTGCATCATATTCGATTTGCTTAGCTAGTAAGAAAATAATTATTTGGTACTTAACAATAAGGTCTCTGCGGGTTCGATATCTATTTTATTACTTCGAGTATCCATGCACTTGCGAAAATAACAACAAGCTTGGTAACACAATAAGTTTCTGGAGCCGTGTCGGGGAGTGACAAAGTCCCTGTATGCCAAACAATGAGTTTGGCCGCGACACCAAAAATAAGTTTTTGTCTACCTACTTGTTGGGATTGGCGTCGTTGCCAGGGACCCTAGTTTTGTTAATATCAAAATAGTTATTGGTATTGCTAGACTAAGTTTTATTTGTCTTAGATTTAACTTTATTTTCTGTTTTTGCAGGTTTTGGATTTTCACAGTTGTGACAGATCTGTGATATTTGAAAATTTTGAATTTGCTAGTGTTTTTATATATTCTGAAAAAAAAATAATTTGATTGATTGGTATTGGATTATCTTTCTGGTCTTGATAGATTTGAAGATATGTCTTTTAATTACAACTCCTGAGCAACTGAAAGAAGTGAGGTATACATGCCACAAGGAAGGTATGAAGATGATTCATTGTGCACTCTTGAGGATAAGTTAGATTATTTTGCTAATAAATTAGACTCTTATATGCACCCTGTTAGGACATCTTATTCCTCTATTAGATTATTTTGCTAATAAGTTAGATTATTTATCATGGTATCAAGATGATCATTAAGATGGTAAAATCCAACTTCTTTTTATGATAATTACTCTAATCTTGTTTCTGAACCATACTTTGAGGATACTGAAGAATCTAGGTTAGAATTCATGTTTGAAAAATTCATGACAAATCAAAGCCAAATCCTGATGAATCAAAGTAAGAATATTGAAGATCTTAAAGGAATAATCAGTCAGCTTGCTTCTCAAGTAGAATCTTTAACCGTTAATTCTGAAATTCTAGAAACCCAAATTGCACAACAAGCTTGTTTACTTGAGTTTGATTTGGAAACTAAAGAAATTGATGTAGAAAATTCCCCCTCTGATTATGATTGTTTTGAGATTGAGCCTTATGTGGATATTAATGCAACTCACTATGATTTTGAAATTGATTCCTTTGATAATGTATTTGTGGAAAAGTTTGAGGAAATTAAAATTGAAAAACCCTCTTTTGATGAAATTGATTCTTTTGATGATATATTATTTATGCTTAATTCTGATAAAGGATATGAGGGGACTAATTTAGAGAAATCTTATTCTGATTTTGTTGATAACTTTGAAATCAATGAATTGTTTGATTGTGAGCATGAGGAACTTGAAAATGATTTGAAAATTACAAACATTGTTGAATCTCAATCTGATGTTTTGCCCATATCTAATGTTCACTCTTTTGATTTATTTAAAAAATTATGCTTTTATGAGAAACCGAAAGACTATTTTCATCATCCAATATTTAAATCTTTTGATGGAAGTCCTATTGCAATTGAAGATTTAAATTTGAAGAAAGGACTTATGATTTTGCTCTCTGATAAATATAGGAAGATCATTGAATATCCTTTGATTGGAATTGAAAATATTAATTTTGATTTTCGCATATTTAAGAAAGCCACATTGATTGTGATTTATTTAAAATTTTGGATATTTGAATTAGTGGCTAAACTTTTTGGACAGCGGAAAAGGAAAAAATTGCATGCTATTTACTTTGGTACTGATTCACCTGCTTCACCATGATATTTGATTTTTTGTCAAGCTAATGACCTAAAAATTAGCGCTTCTTGGGAGGCAACCCAAGCATTACCACTTAGCTTAGTTTCTTTTATTTAAGTTTTTTTTTAGAATTAATTTTTCTTTTCGTTTTACAGGAAAATAAAATTTTGCACAAAATACGGCACTGCCGTAATCTGCTTTACGGTGCCGTAATGTTTGTCCGATTTCATCCCGAGAGTTTTTGGTATTTTACGGCACTACCGTAATTTTTTTACGGTACCGTAATTTTCAGTTTTTCTTACCCGAGAGTTTTGTGTAAATTACAGCACTGCCGTAAGGGATATTATGCCCGTAATTCTAAACCTGCAGTCTGCTTATCCAATTAGGTGCTTTCTCGCTGCGATTTTAAGAAACTAGGTTGGGAAAATTTTTTGATCTTTGGCACCATCACAAAGTACTCATCTTTGTCTATCATCTGGATAT
The DNA here is from genome assembly GCA_027563935.2 of Costus lasius. Taxonomy (NCBI): domain Eukaryota; kingdom Viridiplantae; phylum Streptophyta; class Magnoliopsida; order Zingiberales; family Costaceae; genus Costus; species Costus lasius. The sequence continues at coordinate 34,616,884 of CM050450.1, read as the reverse complement.
TTTTGCTGAATTTTACAGTCCATGGATCATTCTAAAACACATAGCATTTTTTCGATTCTGATTAATTTCAGTAGTAGTATTCTCTTGACTAATCTGATTAGCACTTTTATTGCAAGTTTTTAATATGCTTTAATGAGTTGTAACCCTGATTTTTCGCATGGAATATGAAGAACACGTGTCATTCTATCTCTCGGATTTGTTGTTTTCATGAAAATATTTTCTGACAATTTTATAACACATAGCAACTTTTTGATTCTGATTAAATTCTGTACAGTTTTTCATTTTGTAATCTGAATAGCCTTCTTTCTGTTGATACCCTAAATTCCTAATAGATTTTGATCCTTTAATTTTCATACATTTGGAAAGAACAAGTTTCATTCTATCACGTTGTGCTATTCATTTTTTTTTTTATCATTAAATCTTATTTTTGGGTATGGCTACTTTTCGTAAAAAATTCACTGGCTGCTCTACTTGCTTTGTACATGTTATAGCTTCTTTTGCCTCCAGATCCAGAAATCATCAAGAGCAACTGTCTTCCTCCTCTAGCTACCATTGCATCTGCCTCTGACATCACTGTTTCCAGCCATCGACACTAGATTATACCATCAGCAGACTCTATTTCCATTTATTTTATTTTATTTATTTTTGCAGCAAGATCTTCATTTATTGACTTTGATTTTTTTACTATCTGTGCAGCATTATCTCTCGCACCACCAGCCGATGATCTCACCTCCAGGACTGTAGTCTCTAGCAGGCCACTAGAGATTTCTCACTCTACTATCGGCACCATCACCATCATTGCTAGTAGCTTTTCAGCCAGCTGTTCCACCTTTGCTTCTCGCCTGCATCAGCTCTTTCCACCGGGATTCCTCTAGACCATTGATGATATCTCTGATTGTCCCTTGAGAAAATTATTTTTTATCATTATTATTTTTAGAGACTATTTTTAGACTGAGCCTTATGTATCTTAAATTGTGCAGGAAAAATTTTTAAAAGGCACATCTATGGACCTAGCAGCATCTGCCCCGACACTATTTCTTGTCTGAGCCTTATGTATTTTTGGTCAGAGCTTGCTATACAGTTTTGTGAGTATCGTTTGCACTCTCTTGTATTCAGGATTATTTCATATGGTTGCATCTTTGATTTGCTTTAGATGTATCACTCACTGATATTTCTTCGATATGGTTGTATGATGATATGATTGTTCATGATCCACTTTCTACTATCTTGTGGTGTGATTCTATTTTTAAAAGATTTTCATTGATAAATATCTTCCTTGATGATGAAAAAACCTGTATTCATGATTAGAATGAAATCTATCATGTTAGATTTATTTCTTCAATGCATATCTATTTTTTGAAATTTGACATTGGTTGATGCATGAAATTTTGGGTAGTTGTGTAATTTGAGGAATAAGATCTAAAGGTGAAACTACTCCTTTAAATAAAATGAGCATATGAGTATGATTACTGAATTGATATCAATTGATCAACCTAGTAGATGTTTAGTCTATTTTGCTATTTGTTGGGAAGGAAGAATCCAAGATCTATAAAAATAGTGAGAGACTCCCCTACGTGGCACTATGTAAAATTGATAGTGGTACCTAAGACATAGGTTGAAGTCTATGTCCAAAAGATAATGAGAGAGAAAAAGAATAAGACTCCTCTACTTGGCACTATGCAAAATTGATAGTGGTACCGAAGATAAGAGTTGAAATCAAAATAAAAAAAGGTGTGTATCTAAGTGGGTACATGCCATCTGTGCAAAAACAACAAAATACATGAAAAAGAAAAAAAATGAACAAAAAAATATGTGTGGAAAAAGATCTTGGAAACCTAAATCCTATAAACAAAAGTATGATAAATTTAAACTAAAAATTGGGTGAAATCATGAGATTGAAAATTCTATTTATTCTACAAGTTACAAAGTTTTATTTGATTAAGATGTAGATCTAGAGGGTTGAGTTCTAAGACTGATATGTTTATTTGAAGTTTTGTGAAACAATTGATGGAATTTTTCATTGATGATTGTATTTTAGAAATTTATTGAGCATGAAAAAGTTTATCTTTTAATCAATTTTTGATTTTTGCTTGGGGACAAGCAAAGTTTGAGCCTTATGTATTTTGATGACACCAAAATATATAGTATATTTTGTATCATTTTATATATCTTTTCATGCTAAATTGAAGCTCTTTTGCTTATTTTTGTGCCAAATTTATCAAATATTGCAAAATCTACTTCTATTTTGGTTTTTGATGATTTCAGGTAAAAAGGCACTATTTTTAGGTGTTTTCAAGTAAAATCAAATACATGGAAGAGCTACCATCATCAAGAAGAGGATACATGACAAATTTCAAGCAAAATGGAGCCACGAACCAAAATACGGCAAGGCAGTAATATATATTACGGTACCGTATTTTTGTACGCTACCATAATATCAGAGCACTGCCGTATTTTAGTTAATTTTTCATCAGAAGATTTTACAAAAATTATGGCACTGCCGTAAGAATTTACAGGGGCCGTAATCTGAAGCGCTTTCAAACCAGAGATAATCACTAAAATTATGGCACTACCATAAACCATTTTACGGGTCGTAATTTCCAGACGTTTTCGACCAAAAAGTTTTATGAAAATTATGGTACTGCTGTAATATTTTTCATGGGCCGTAATTTTGACTCAAGGTTCATAGAACCAAATTATGGCACTGCCGTAATTTAAATTACGGCCGTAATTTTAACATGCACACACGAGTTTTTTGGGCTCGATTCTTGCGCATACCATATCTTGAGATCCAAACATCCAAATTGAGATCTGAAAGAAGCTACGGACTCATCTCGACAAGGAGAAGATAAAGGGACAAAATGCCCTAATTTTTATAATCTATCGAGGGAGCAATCGACAGAGAGGTTCTTAGGGAACGGCCTCGCGCTGAGAGGCGTGGAGGTCACCTCAGGCCACGATTTTTACACTGAAGCTTCACCTAGAGGAGGAGAGTACACCACAGAAGTTTGAAAGCGAAAGGATCTCAGACGGAGGAGAAATCAACAAAGGAGCATCGCCAGCACTATTCACCACGGGTTTACAAGCAATATACGGTTGTAATTTCTATTACAGCCGTGTTGTAACGTTAATTCTCCCTCTTTCTTTGATTTCTGACACTTTGATACTATGGTTTATTGTATTTCTTTTTCCATGCAAGCTTAATCTTATTTTGGGACATGGGGTGTAATCCCTTTGATTTTATATGATTAGATAATTTTTATTTCGTCAGTATACTTTCGTTGTGATAATTTTACATATGTGATGATTGTCTATAATTCTCTGTAGTTTCTTATTGTCATGCATGTTTTAGAATTTTATGAAATAGACTGAAAGGTTGATCGTGAGATTTGGAACCCTAAATAATCATTGAGTTTGGAACTTATCGTAAGAAATTAGGTTTGTTCTTTGAATTCTGATTTTTTAGTGATTTTATTGCCATGTTTGATAAAAAGAATCTAGGATTGAGTTATTTTGTCAAACGGGAAGATCTAGTGCGAAGGCAAGGATCGGAACATTGGAAAACCATAAGTAGAACCTATGTTGAGACTCGGATGCACGAAAGTGATCCTTGAGATTCCACCTGAGATAATCAACTTAAAATTCATATGCACGTAAGTGATCTTTGAGTTCTTTGTTTGATAATTTACTTATTTTCAGCGTTGGGATAGATCTTGCGCAAAAGTGAGGATTGGTCCCTGCATGGTTGTCGGCACGAAAGTGAGGCAATCCCTTTATGAAGTAAATTAGATCTTTATCATGATAAAATTAGACTGACGACCTTCTATTCATATTTAGTCATTGAAATTAAGGTGGATGAAACCGTAGTCCCAGTTTATCTCTCTGATATATTTTCGTGTTCTTTCTATTATTTACTTGCATCATATTCGATTTGCTTAGCTAGTAAGAAAATAATTATTTGGTACTTAATAATAAGGTCTCTGTGGGTTCGATATCTATTTTATTACTTCGAGTATCCGTGCACTTGCGGAAATAACAACAAGCTTGGTGACACAACAAGTTTTTGGAGCCATGTCGGGGAGTGACAAAGTCCCTGTATGCTAAACAACGAGTTTGGCCACGACACTAGAAATAAGTTTTTATCTACCTACTTGTTGAGATACAACAATGAAACCTTCTCGCTGGTTCCCATGATCAAATCCATTCGGATTTTGCTTGCTATAGCTGCATATCATGACTATGAGATATGGCAGATGGATGTAAAGATAGCGTTCCTTAACGGGAAGCTGGCTGAGGATGTATACATGACACATCCTGATGGCTTCATCCATCTTGCAGATGCCAGTAAGGTCTGCAGGCTAAAGAAATCCATTTATTGATTAAAGCAAGCATCTCGAAGTTGGAATCTTCGGTTTGATAAAAGCTGTGAGAGATTATGGCTTTATCAAAAGCAAAGATGACGCCTGTGTATACAGAAAATTCAGTGGGAGCTTGGTGACTTTTCTGGTCTTGTATGTCGATGACATACTGCTCATTGGAAACGACATCCCTAGTCTTCAAGCTGTGAAGACATGGTTAGGGAAGTGTTTTGAGATGAAGAACTTAGGGGAGGCCACCTATATCCTAGGCGTGAGGATCTACCGGGATAGATCCAAGAGGCTCCTAGTCCTTAGTCAGAGTACCTACATTGATAAGGTCCTGGGGATGTTTAACTTGGAGCAATCCAAGAAGGGGTACCTTCCAGTGAGACATGGCCTTACTCTCTCAAAGAACCAGTATCCTAGCACACAGGCTGAGAGGGATGACATGAGTCGAGTGTCCTATGCTTCAGTAGTGGGATGGATTATGTATGCAATGTTGTGTACTAGACCAGATGTGGCTTATGCTTTGAGCATAACTAGCCGATACCAATCCAATCCAGGATTGCAGCACTAGGTGGCTATAAAGAACATCCTTAAGTATCTGAGAAGAACTGAGGATCTGTTCTTGGTCTATGGGGGACAGGAAAACCTCAGTATGCAGGGCTACACTAATGCATCATTCCAGTCTGACCCTAACGACTTTAGATTGCAGGCTGGCTATGTGTTCAAGATCAATGGAGGCGGTGTATGCTGGAAGAGCTTCAAGCAGGCCACCATAGCTGATTCTACAACCGAGGCTGAGTATGTGGCCGCTTCTGAGGCAGCCAAAGAAGCCGTTAGGATTAGGAAGTTCATTTCTAAACTTCAAGTAGTTCCAAGTGCAATGGATCCCATTGAGCTATACTGTGACAACAATGGAGCAATTGCACAAACTAAGGAACTACGGTCTCATCAAAGGTCCAAACACATACTCAGGAGATTTCACCTTATCAGAGAGATCATCAATAGAGGTGATGTCAAGATTAGCAGAGTTGACACAGAGAACAATCTGGCAGACCCACTGACCAAGGCTTTGGCGCAGTAGAAGCATGATGGTCATACTAGAAATATGGGGTTGAGGTTGCTCAACCTCTAGGTCTTAGTGCAAGTGGGAGATTGTTGGTGTATATGCCCTAGAACTTAGTATTGGTCCATTATTTTACTACTTGACTTTGATACTTATATATCATTCTGGTATTGTCATTATCTATGTTTGTCTACATTTGCGATTATGTACTTACATGATAATGTCCCTGGAGACAGATTGGATCTGTGCTCAAATAGTTGTCCCCAGTCGATGTACCTGAGTGGATATGGGACAGCTCTAGTACTTGTGAGACTGGTATATGAGCTGGTTAGGCATGACGTGCTAATGCAGACATATGGGTATATCAGTGGTGGATATATTGGACCAACCCACTGTGAGGCAATGACTTGGTGTCATGAGTTATCCTCATAAGTGATAGGCAATGCATTGATCCCTTGACTTAAGGTCATTGGTCATTCTATATGGTTAGGGATATGCTTTTATACAACCTAACACCTCGCTGTAGTTGGGAGGTAATAACAGTTGTCATTGAGCATGTCCCGACCCATATAAGAAGGTCAATGGACAGATAGAGGATTTGCCCCTTCCTAAGGGAAGCTTGATATCCATGGAGCTCCTCTATGGTTCTATGACTAAAAGTGTATGGCCATACCCAGGTGAGAACTTGATTTAGTCATGACCATATGATTGGGTGAAAACAAGTGATGACACACTTGTCCAATTGGATATCAGTTCCGATGACTGTCGATGTTTCTATGACTATCGATGTCGATATCCAGGTGAGCTCCTCTATGGTTCTATGACTGTAGATATCGATATCCATTCCGATGACTTGGGTAGTAGCAATGCACTGCTAGGTGCCACTCACTGCTTGTGGTGACCTTAGGTCAGCACTGCCAACGTCAAAGGAACCTACAGGGTTGAACATCTTGATGATCGAGTTTTCATATTGATCGGGTAGACTTTAGATCGAGTTATTGGATAACTCGGATCTATTTGGGAGATTTCGTCATCGCCAATGGGCCTGATGAGATGGAAGAGACTTATTGGAGGCAACTTCCATTTTTGGCATATTGACCAAATTAACCATGGTTTGCCTCATTTGACCTTGGGTTAAGTTGGGTTGGATCCAATGGCTTGGTTAACATGCATAATAGACATTGGGCTAGGCCCATTGCTTAATTGGGCTCACTTATAAGCTGTCATGAAGAGATTAGAGGCTTAAAGGGTTTAATGGGGAGAGAAATATCTCAAGGGCACATGAAGAATCCTAGTTGGACTAGGATTTGCGCATATCACACATATGGCATCTTCAAGTGATCAAATTTGATAAGGATTTGATTTAATCACTTGAGATATTGATTTAGAATTAATTGGGTGCAAGTGGGGCTGATTATTTACATAATTAGAGTCCTAATTGGATTAGGACTTGCGCCCATACCCCTTTAGGAAAACTTCTATCATGCATTGACTTGCTCTCGGCGCATTGATGAGAAGTTTACTTCTTTTGGAATGTGTTGGGCGCATGCTTCATTGGCTGATTAAGGCAATGTCTTGACGCATGTTGAATTGAGGATTTGATCAATTTAATTGATTGAATAATATCCTTAATTCAAGATAAATCGCCAACACTTACCAAAGAACCCTAACCGCCTCTTATCCCTATTTATAGGGACCTAGCTGACCCCTCTTACTAGACTAATCCTTGGAAGCATGTGTCACCTTGTGCAGTACATCCCACCCCTATGGGACACAAAGTCGTGTACAAAACGAGGATCCCATCTCACTAAGGAAGTCGGGCGACTTCTCGATCAATTTTTGAGGATTATTTATTCAAATTAAATAGTGAGAAATAATGATTTATAAAAGGCCAAAATAAATGGTTGAAAATGTGATACTGATCTGCTCTTGTTTTTTGTTGTAGATGGCTTCTAACAACAACAACAACAACAGCGGATTGTCACTCCGTTCCATCCTGGACAGGGAGAAGTTGACTAGAGTCAACTTTATGGATTGCTACCGCCACTTGCGGATAGTTCTCAAGCAAGAGAAGAAGTTGTATGTCTTAGGACGAGCACTTTCTCCTCCACCGCCATCCACAGCCCATGTGGCAGATCGGGAAGCTTTTTGTAAGCACTAGGATGATGCCCTGGATGGCCTCATGTTATCTGCGATGTCATCTGAGTTACAGATGCAGCATGAGGATTAGAACATGTTTCAGATCATCACACATCTAAAGAAACTATTTGAGTCACAGGCAAGAACAAAGAGGTTTGAAATGTCCAAGGCAGCGTATCAGTGCAAGATGCCTAAAGGTGCTCCAGTGGGACCACATGTGCTCAAGCTGCTTGGGTACTTGGCGCATCTCAACAGATTGGGACACCCGATGGATCAGGATTTGGCTACGGATCTGATCCTGCAGTCACTGCCTCTGAGTTACAGTGCATTCATTATCAATTTCAATATGAATAAAATTAAATGTACTCATGAAGAGCTAATGAAACTACTAGAAACAACCGAGAAGGAAATGGACAAGTACAAACCCAAGTCCATTCTTTTGGTCTCTAGGGATAGTAAGAAGCAAAAAAAGGGTAAGGGCAAGTCCAAGGCCAAAGCACTGAATAAGGCCAAGGTGAGGAAGAATGAGTGCTTGAACTGTGGCTAGGAGGGCCATTGGCGCAAAGACTGCAAGCATCCTCAAAGAGAGATGAAGAGAAGTGACCCTTCATCATCAAACTCAGGTAATTTTGTTACCAAATCCTATATTGTCTATTTTTATACATGGGTATTTTATACTATATGGTGAGACTGATATTTGCAAAAATATACAAGTGCTCAATAGAAATAGGAAATGAATGACAATAGAAGACTTTGCTGGAGGACTGATGCTGCCGAGCCACTCTTTTATTTGTCATATATAGGATTGATTCATTCTTTGCAATAAATATAGCAAACTTTATATCTATTCCTTTGGAATAGAAAATTTTGGAATAAAAGGAATTTATTATTCTTTTCATTTGCAAATCTCTTGTCATTACATTATGCAAAATAAATAAGGTAACAGAAATAACTAAAGTGAATTTAATAAGTGGTTCATAATGATTACCAATCTTTTAACCTAGCTATCTTTTATCATAAACAAGTGATGCATCCAATGACTCTATGCAAATGAACTCTTGGAATCAAACTCCTTCTAGGAAAATTGGCTATCATAACCTCTTTCGAGATGTCAAAGATAGGTAGATACTTGTTTATTGATAGAAAATGAATGTCCTTCACCAAGTAAGGAGAAATGGACTAAAAGGTCAAAAGAAAGGAATTCATAATTTACTAAAAATATATAAGAACCATCTTATTGAAATTCATAAGTAATCTTTAGTCCAAGATGGATGAAGAATACTTGAGCCACAGATGACTATCATAATGAGTATGAGGTTTGCTCATTGCTCATACCTCCTAAAGAATTCCTTAGTAGGTGATTCTAGTGGGAGAATTGAAAGTCATGAGCCACAGATGACTATCATAATGAGTATGAGGTTTGCTCATAGCTCATACCTCCTAAAGAATTCCTTGGTAGGTGATTCTAGTGGGAGAATTGAAAGTCATATGTATCTCTTCTGAGGTGATACTAAAAGCTTCTTCCACACTAAACTTTATTCCATCTAGAAATCATAGGTGTAAGTGGAATACAATTTCCATAACCTATAGGAGAACAAGTGATTGTTGCTCATAGTGTTGTTTTTCTTAGAAAAGTCTTTCTTTGAAAAAGCTAGTGGGAGGAAGTTTTGACTTGGATTCAATCCAAGGTCTACCATTTTTACACAGATAGTCAAGAATGGAATCTGAACCATGTATACAGGTTTGTGGGCAAACCTAGGGTTCAGAAAATGTGGGAATTAGGGCTGAATCGATTCATGTGTGCCTATGTTATGGGTAACTCCTAACAAGGATAAAGAATCTTCACCTTATAGTACCCAAGTTCAGTGGGAGCTTGAAGATTTGTTGGTACCAAGTCTAGTCCAGGTGCTAGGCACAAGATAAGGAACAAAGAACACACTTAGGTTCTAAAAAGAACTAAGGGGTGGTTCTTGGTCAAGAAATGATAGGAAAAGCTTAGTATTTGTACTTGGCAGCTTGTTTCAGTCAGACTAGAGTAACATTCTTGCTATTCAGGTAGTGGTACTTGAAGCTATGGGAGCTTCAGAGCAGACTACATAAAAGCATAGTATGTTTATGCTTTTGGGAAGCAATTTAAATAAGTGAGAGTTCTTTACTGAACTTCACGAGATTTAAAATAACATACTCAAATGCTAATACCTTGTCTAGATGATAGAGATAATAAGGACATAGCAGATTTTGACATTAACATAGTGGGCCCATTGACCGGTGCTCCAGTGCAGCAGGAGCATGGCAGGTCGAGCCTAGGAGATGGTGCTGAGGCCTTGGTCCCAGTACAAATGGGAGATTGTTAGTGTTTATGCCCTAGGACCTTTGGGATGGTCTAATGGGATATGTGTATCACATCTATTTGATAGATAAGATATCCAGGCATGCTCGTTGTTATGCAAATATGTACATCTGTGCACATGGACAGTTGAATGTACGATGTCCCTAAGAGATAGATGTTTAATCATATCTTAGTTTTGTCCCCGGTCAAGAGTCATAGTGGATATGGGACAGCTATGATTCACTTGAGACTAGTATATGCGCTGGTTGAGCATGGGTTGCTAACGCAGACATATAGGTATATCAAGGAAGATATAATGGACCGACTGATGACACCAAAATATATAGTATATTTTGTATCATTTTAGATATCTTTTCATGCTAAATTGAGGATCTTTTACTTGTTTTTATGCTGAATTCATCAAATATTGCAAAATCTACTTCTATTTTGGTTTTTCATGATTTTCAGGTAAAAAGGCACTATTTTGAGGCATTTTCAAACAAAATTGAAGATATAGAAGAGTTGCCATCATCAAGAGGAGATCACCCGACAAATTTCACGCAAATTGAAGCAACTGACCAAAATACAGTAGTGTCGTAATTCATATTACGGCACCATATTTTCGTAGGATACCGTAATATCGAGCCACTACCGTAATTTGGAGAAATTTTGAACAAAAGATTTTCCTGATTTTACGACACCACCGTAAAGAATTACACAGGCCGTATTTTCCAGACACTTCAGACCAGAGAACGCAAGCGATTTTAAGGCACTACCGTGAAATATTACACTGCCGTATTTTGGAGCGCATTCAGAACAGAGTAAATAGCTAAAATTATGGCACGGCCGTAAAATATTTTATGGTACCATATTTTGGGAAATTTTTTACCAGAAAACTGCAAAGAAAATACGGCACTACCGTATTTTATACGTGGACGCCCGAGTTTTTCGGGCTGAAAACTGTGCGGACCATAACTTTTGATCCAGAGCTCCAAATTGATGTCCGAAAGTTGCTACCGATTCGTCTTTGAGAGGAGAATACAGCGAAGTGGAAGCCCTACTCTTTATTGAGTATCGAGGGAGAAATCGACAGAGAGGTGTCTAGGGTTCATCCTCACGCCGAGAGGCATAGAGACCACCTCAGGTCGTGATTTTTACGCTGAAGCTTCTTCTAGAGGGGAGGAGGGCACCACATAAGTTTTAGAGCAAGAGGAGGTCGGACGGAGGAGGAATCAAGGAAAGAAGTTGTGCTGCCACTATTCACAGCAAAATACGGCTGTAATTTGTATTACAACCGTGGTGTATTTTCCTAAAACTTTTTTCCTTCGATTTCTGATCGTTTTGAACTATGAATTATTGTATTTTCTTCTCCATGCAAGCTTAAACATATTTGGGACATGGGTGTAATTCACTTTGATTTCTTAATGATTAGATAACTCTTATTTTCGTCAGAATAGTTTTATTATGATGATTCTACTTATGTGATTGTTTGTCTTTGATTCTCCATAGATTGATGTTATTATTCATGTTTTAGAGTTCTCGCAATAAGGACCGAAAGGTGACTTGCTTGAGAACTTGGAACCCTAGAATTGCATGTTAGGAACTCTCTTAGGTTAGTTCTTAATTATTTGATTTTATTGATCTTATTGCCATGATGATAATTTGAATCTAGGGTAGAGCGAGTTGTCAAACGTGGAGATCTTGCACGAAAGTGAGGATCGAAACGTTGGAGAATCATAAATAGAACTTGTGTTGAGTCACGGATGCATGAAAGTGATCCTTGAGATTCCACTTGAGACAATCAACTTAGAATTCGGATGCACAAAAGTGATCTTTGAATTCTTTGATTGATGATTTACTTATCTTTAGCATTGGGATAGATCTTGCGCGAAAGCGAGGACTGATCCCTGCATGATTGTCTGCACGAGAGTGAGATGATCTCTTTATGAAGTAAATTAAGTCTTTATCGTGATAAGATTAGTCTGACGACCTTTTATTTATGTCTAGTCATTGAAATTAAGGTGGATGAAACCCTAGTCCTAGTTTCTCTCTGATTATCTTTTCGTGTGTTTTCGATAATTGCTTTGCTATTAATCGATTGCTTAGATAGTAAGAATACAACTATTTGGTACTTAACAATAAGGTCTCTGTGGTTCGCTATCTTTCTTTATTACTTTGAGTATCCGTGCACTTGCAGATCACAACAAATTTTTTGGCGCCGTTGCCGAGAATTCGTCCTAGGTACACGCCAAACAACTTGGGATACAATAAGTTTTTGGCGCCATTGCCGGGGACCTTAGTTTTGTTAATATCAAAATAGTTGTTAGTATTACTAGACTAGGTTTTATTTGTTTTAGATTTAACTTTGTTGTCTGTTTTTGCAGGTTTGGATTTTCCGAAGTTGTGACAGAACTGTGATTTCTGAAATTTATGAATTTGCTTGTGTTTTATCTTTTTCTATTTTTTTATATATTCTAAAAAAATAATTTGATTGATTGGTGTTGGATTATCCTTCTGTTCTTGATAGACTTTAAAATATGTCTTTTTATCACAATCCATGGGCATCTGAAAGATGCAAGGTATACATGCCAGAAGGTGAGCATAAAGATTTTTCACGATGCACTCTTGCAGATATATTGAAATTTCACTCTATTCCTTCTATTAGATGCAATATTTGTAAATCTAATGATCATTATGCTTCTAAATGTCAATTTAGAAATCATGCAAATCACAATTCATCATGGTATCAAGATGATCAACATGATTCTAGATCTTTTTATGATAATTGCTCTCATCATGTTTCTAAACCATGCTCTGAGGACACTGGAAATTCTACCTTAGAGTCGATGCTTGAGAAATTGAATATCATAACAAATAGAAGTAAGGAAATTGAAAATCTTAAGGGGTTGATTAGTCAACTTGCTTCTCAAGTAGAATCTTTAACTGCTAATTCTAAAATTTTGGAAACCCAGAGAGCACAACAAGATTGTTTATTTGAGTTTGATTTGGAAGCTGAAAAACTTGATTTAGAAAAATCCCCCTCTGATTATGATTGTTTTGAGATTGAGCCTTATGTGAATATTCATGAATCTCACTCTAATTTTGATAATTGTGAAATTGATTCTTTTGCTAATTTATTTGTAGAAAATTTTGAGGAAATTGAAATTGAAAACCCCTCTTTTGAGGAAGTTGATTCTTTTGATGATGCATCATTTGTGGTTAATTCTGATGAAGGACATGCGGGGGTTGATTTAGAAAAATCTTATTCTGGTTTTGTTGGTAATTTTGAAATTGATAAATTATTTGATTGTAAGCATGAGGAAATTGATAAAAATTTGAATGTTACAAACACTGATGAATCTCACTCTAATGTTTTGCCCATATCTTTTGTTGAATCTTTTGATGTATCTAAAAATTTGAGCTTTATTGAGGAATCTAATGAAAGACATAAAACTTATTTTGATGATCCAATGCTTATATCTTGTGATCAAAGTCCTATTACAATTGAAGGCATGAATTTGAAGAAAGGACTTATGATTTTGTTTACTAACAAATTTAGGAAGATTATTGAATATCCTTTTAGTAGAGTTGAAAATTTTGAATATCTTGATTTTTGCATATTTAAGAAAGCCACTTTGATTGTGATTTATATGCAATTCTGGATTTTTGGATTAGTGGCTAAACTTCTTGGACAAAGAAAATGCAGAAAATTACATGTTATTTACTTTGGAACTGATCACCTGCTTCACCATCAGATTTGATTTTTGGTCAAGCTATGGACCTAAAAATTAGCGCTTCTTGGGAGGCAACCCAAGCACTCTTGTTTAGCTTTGTTTCTTTTATTTTAGTTTATTTTTAGAAATAATTTTTCTTCTCTTTTTGTAGGTGAAGACAAGTTTTGGCGCATAATACGGCACTGCTGTAATTAGTTTTACGGTACCATATTTTCGGTCCGTTTTCAACAGAAGGTTTTGTGATTTTTTACGGCAAGGCCATAACATCTTTCACGTGTTGTAATTTTGAGTAATTTCCTTCCCAAGAGTTTTTTGAAAAATACGGCAGTACCGTAATGTGCTTTACGGTGCCGTAATTTGAAACCTCCTTTCTGCATTCTGCTTACTTGACTAGGTAATTTCTCGCTGCGATTTTAAGAAACTGGGATGGCAAAAAATTTGATCTTTGGCACGACATGGAAGTACTCATCTTTGTCTATCATCTGAATATTTTTTCTGAATTTTAAAGTCCATGGATCATTCTAAAACACATAGCATCTTTTCGATTCTGATTAATTTCTGTAGCAATTTTCTTTTGACTATTCTGATTAGCACTTTTGCTGCAAGTTTTTAAGATGCTTAAATAACTTGAAACCTAGATTTTTTTCATGGTATATGAAGAACATGTGTCGTTCTATCTCATGGATTAATTGTTTTCATGATTTTATTTTCTGATCATTTTAGGACACATGGCAACTTTTTGAATCTAATTAACTTTTGTGCAATTTTTGTAGTTTTGTAATATGATTAGCCTTCTTTCTACTGATGCCCTAAATTCCTGATAGATTTTGATCCTTTGATATTCATACGTCTGAAAATAACATATCTTATTTTATTACATGGTTCTGTCTATTTTCTTATTGGATCATTAAATCTTATTTTTGGGTATGGCTACTTTTCTTAAAAAATTCACTGGCTGCACTGTTTGCTTTCTACATGTTATTGCTTCTTTTGGCTCCAGATCCAGAAATCTTCAAGAGCAACTATCTTCCACCTCTAGCCACCACTGCATCTGCCTCTAACATCACTGTTTCCAACCGTCGACACTGGATTATACCATCTGTAGATTCTTACTTCTTCTATTGCCTCTATTTCCATTGATTTGATTTATTTATGCAGCAGACTCTTCATTAGTGACCGATATTTTTTTATCTATGCAAAATTATTTCTGGCACCCACCGGCAGACGATCTCACCTCCAGGGCTGTGATCTCTAGCAGGCCACTAGAGATTACTCACTCTACTGTCGGCACCACCATCATCATTGCTAGTAGCTTTTCAGCTAGCCTCTATTCCACTTTTGCTTCTCAGCTGCATCAGCCTTTTCCACCGGCATCCTCTTCAGACCTCTGGCGACATCTCTGATTCTCTCTTGAGAAAATTATTTTTAGAGACTATTTTTAGACTGAGCCCTATGTATTTTAAATTGTGCAGGTAAAATTTTCAAAAGGCACATCTTTGGACCTAGCAGCATCTACCCCGACACTATTTTTGATCTGAGCCTTATGTATTTTCAGTCAGAGCTTGCTATATAGTTTTGTGAGTATTGTTTGCACTTTCCTGTGATTATTTGATTTGATATGATTATCTACACTTTTCTTCTCTTAGATCTATCACTTTACATCCTTTGCATTGTTTGAGCCTTATGTGATTATACGGATATATCACTTTACGTCTCATGATTGTTGAGTTTGATGCTTCTACACCTCTGTAACCACCACCACTGCTATTCTATTTCACATGCTTATTTTTCTTTTCGACGTGGTTATATGATGATGATGAGTATACTCTTGATTTATATTGTTGATGACTTGATTGATTGATGATGAATAAATTCAAATTCATAATTAGAGACAAACCCTATTATGTTAGATTTATTTCTTCAATGCATATCTATTTTTGAAATTTGACATTGGTTGATGCATGAAATTTTGGGTAGATGTGTTATTTGAGGAATAAGATCTAAAGGTGAAACTACTCCTTTGAATGAAATGAGTATATGAGTATGATTTGAGAATTGATGTCAATTGATCAACCTAGTAGATGTTTAGTCTATTTTTACTATTTATTGGGAAATAAGAATCCAAGATCCATAAAAATAGTGAGAGACTCCCCTACTTGGCACTATGTAAAATTGATAGTGGTACATAAGACATGAGTTGAAGTCTATGCATGAAAAATAATGAAAGATAAAAAGAATAAGACTCCTCTACTTGGCACTATGCAAAATTGATAGTGGTACCGAAGATAAGAGTTGAAGTCAAAAATAAAAAGTGTGTATCTAAGTGGGTACATGACATCTTTACAAAAAAAAATTATGTGTGGAAAAAGATCTTGGAAACCTAATTCCTGTAAACAAAAGCATGATAGATTTGAACTGAAAACTAGGTGAAATTATGAGATTGAAAATTCTATTTATTATACAAGTTGCAAAGTTTTATTTAATTGAGTTGTGGATCTAGAGGATTGAATTCTAAGAATGATATGTTTATTTGAAGTTTTGTGAAACAATTGATGGAATTTTTCATTGATGATTGTATTTTAGAAATTTATTGAGCATAAAAAGGTTATTCTTTTAATCAATTTTTGATTTTTGCTTGAGGACAAGCAAAGTTTGAGCCTTATGTTTTTTATGACACCAAAATATATAGTATATTTTGTATCATTTTAAATATCTTTTCATGCTAAATTGAGGATCTTTTACTTCTTTTTATACTGAATTCATTAAATATTGCAAAATCTACTTCTATTTTGGTTTTTCATGATTTTCAGGTAAAAAGGCACTATTTTGAGGCATTTTCAAGCAAAATCGAAGACATAGAAGAGTTACCATCATCAAGAGGAAATCACCCGACAAATTTCACGCAAATCGGAGCAACTAACCAAAATACGGTAGTGCCGTAATTTATATTACGGTACCGTATTTTCGTACGATACCATAATATCGAGCCACTACCGTAATTTGGAGAAATTCCGAACATAAGATTTTCTTGATTTTACGGCACCACCGTAAAGAATTACACGGGCGGTATTTTCCAAACACTTCAGACCAGAGAACGCAAGCGATTTTACGGCACTGCCGTGAAATATTACACTGCCGTATTTTGGAGCGCATTCAGAACATAGTAAATTGCTCAAATTATGGCACGGCCATAAAATATTTTATGGTACCATATTTTGGGCAATTTTTGACTAGAAAACTGCAAAGAAAATACGGCACTACTGTATTTTAAAATTCGGTACCGTATTTTATACGTGGACGCGTGAGTTTTTCGGGCTGAAACCTGTGCGGACTATAACTTTTGATCCAGAGCTCCAAATTGAGATCCAAAAGTTGCTACCGATTCGTCTTTGAGAGGAGAATACACACGAGGTGGAAGCCCTAATCTTTATTGAGTATCGAGGGAGAAATTGATAGAGAGGAATCTAGGGTTCGTCCTCACGCTGAGAGGCGTATAGACCACCTCAGGCTGTGATTTTTACACTGAAGCTTCTTCTAGAGGAGAGGAGGGCACCACAGAAGTTTTAGAGTAAGAGGAGGTCGAACGGAGGAGGAATCAAGGAAAGAAGTTGCGCTGCCACTATTCACAACAAAATACGGCTGTAATTTGTATTACAACCGTTCTGTATTTTCCTAAAACCTTTTTCCTTCGATTTCTGATCGTTCTGAACTATGAATTATTGTATTTTCTTCTCCATGCAAGCTTAAACATATTTGGGACATGGGTGTAATTCACTTTGATTTCTTAATGATTAGATAACTCTTATTTTCGTCAGAATAGCTTTTTTATGATGATTCTACTTATGTGATTGTTTGTCTTTGATTCTCCATAGATTGATGTTATTATTCATGTTTTAGAGTTCTCGCAATAAGGACCAAAAGGTGACTTGCTTGAGAACTTGGAACCCTAAAATTGCATGTTAGGAACTCTCTTAGGTTAGTTCTTAATTATTTGATTTTAGTGATCTTATTGCCATGATTATAATTTGAATCTAGGGTAGAGCGAGTTGTCAAACATGGAGATCTTGCACGAAAGTGAGGATCGGAACGTAGGAGAACCATAAATAGAACTTGTGTTGAGTCTCGGATGCACGAAAGTGATCCTTGAGATTCCACTTGAGACAATCAACTTAGAATTTGGATGCACGAAATTGATCTTTGAATTCTTTGATTGATGATTTACTTATCTTTAGCGTTGGGATAGATCCTCCGCGAAAGCGAGGATTGATCCCTGCATGATTGTCTGCACGAGAGTGAGATGATCTCTTTATGAAGTAAATTAAGTCTTTATCATGATAAGATTAGTCTGATGACCTTTTATTTATGTCTAATCATTGAAATTAAGGTGGATGAAACCCTAGTCCCAGTTTCTCTCTGATTATCTTTTCGTGTGTTTTCGATCATTGCTTTGCTATTAATCGATTGCTTAGATAGTAAGAATAAAACTATTTGGTACTTAACAATAAGGTCTTTGTGGTTAGATATCTTTCTTTATTACTTCGAGTATCTGTGCACTTGCGGATCACAACAAGTTTTTGGCGCCGTTGCCAGGGATTAGTCCTAGGTACACGCCAAACAACTTGGGATACAACACCGACCTGTCATGAGGATTTATCATGGTATCACAAGATGAAAATCACAATGACAGAGTTACGATTGTCCTAGACTTGAGGGCATTGGCATCTCTATATGGTGAATGAGGTACTTTGATACAACCTAACACTTCGCTGTAAAAGGGAAGTCATAACGGTTGTCATTGGGTGCATCATGAGCCATATGAGAGATTCAATGTGTCAAGAGAGGATTTTCCTATTCCTTGTAGGGAAGCTTGATGTCCATGGCGCCCAATGTGGATGACTAAAAGTGTATGGCCATACCCAGGTGAAAACCTAATTTAGTCATGCCATAATATTGGGATCAACAAGTGTGACATGCTTGCCCAATCTAGACATCAGTCTTAAGAAAGGACAATCCTATACTTATACTTTATTACAGTTCTAAAGGTTGTCGATGGTAACATTTATTCTGATGACTTGGGTAGCAATGATGTACTGCTAGGTGTCACTCATTGTTTGTTATGATATAGTCATCACTACCAATGTCTGAAGAACCTATAGGGTCGCACACCTAGACGCTAGAGACTCTGTATTGATCAGATAGCCTCAGATTGAATCTATGGATGATTCGGTTCTGTTTGGGAGTATTGTTGGGTTTGGAGATGGCCTATTTAGATTTTCTGTTATGCTACAACCTTGGTTGATTCATTGGGTAACCTTGGGTGACATCGATAGACTAGGTATAGTCGATGGTCAAAACTCAAATTTTGCAACGGATTTATTCAGAGCACTTTTGCGATGTAATTTAGCGTAACAGTGGGGCCTGCAACTTAAGCGCAAAAGTAATATATTGAATATTTATATTGCGGCTTAAGTAAACGGGGCCCGAAACTAAAATCTATATATATGTGAGGGTAAGGGCACATAATACAGAGCATTATCGCCTACAACTTTAAACCCTAACCGACCATCTCCTTTCCTCCACACATAGCTGCCACCCCTCTTCCTTCTTGGCTCATACATCAAGTTGTTGCCACCTTCAATCAAGGTGGGCAGCAACTTTCTCTTGGTGCATAGAAATGACTCTCATCTGTAATTTGGTTCCAGAAAATGCCTTCCATGAATCCAAGAGGCATCTCAGTATATCCTCCTGTGCTCAACTTAAAGATATCTCTTACTTCTTGCAACGTAAGCTTCCTCTCCTCATTAGCTAATCTGAAAGTGATTTCCTCTTCTGTAGGTCAATTCAAAAATTCCCTTAAGTCAATTATTAAGCTGCTCAAGAACTCCAGAACAAGTGGTAGATAAGTGTGCGGAGTCATCTGGATGAACTGCTTAGCCTTGATCCTCTTAAACATCCAAAGCATGTCCTCATAAAGCCCCAAGGCTTCCAATGTTTTTCGATCAGCATACTTAGTGTTGATGATTTTTCTTTCTAAAATTTTGTTGTATCTAGATTCCTGCATTTCATTTCTGAAGATTATCCCATGGGGTTTCTGTGGTTGAGATGATTCAGCAAGGGCTTTCCTCTTTCTTCTTGGACAAATTGACTTCGTTCTTGGTGCCATGAGTATGAACTCAAGCTGCAATTTTCAATTTAATGCAAATATAGCAAATATGTGACATTGTATCATACTCTCAACATCATCAGAAATGTTAATCAAGTTCATTGGAAACGAAAATCAACTTAGAACTCAGGCTTAAACTCAAGAAAACAGAGTAAACGTCAATGAACAGTAACTTCGAGTAAGTTCAGCGTACTTCAGTTCAAATCGATGACGGAAATCGGTTTAAATTCTTCCAAACAGCAAAGGATCGATAGTCTATCCTCTAACGGGTAAATGAAAACAAGAATCACTCAAAATGGTTGAGAAACGCGTGAAAACGAGTGAAAGGGGCGAAACTTGATAAAAACTCGTCAAATCTGTAAAATCGGTGAAATGAGTACCTAATCGACGACGAAAGCAGAACGGGAAAGGTCGTCGGTGTCCCCAGGTGGTCGGAGATGATTAGAAATCCAAGAACGGCTCAAAAACGAGTGAGAACGAGGGTAAAACCTTAAAAATGGTCCGGTCAAAAACCTAAATACGGCATAGAGTTTCGTGTCAGAAAACGAAATACGGCAGTGTAATGTCTTACGGCACTGCCGTAAAATTACGACTGCTCTCAGGTTAAAGCTGGATCAGAAATACGGTACCGTAAAGCAGTTTACGGTACTGCCGTAAAATCTCGACAGTGTTCTGTTCAAAAATGACTCAGAAATACGGTACCGTGTAATCTGTTATGGTATTTCCGTAAAAATCAAGGAGCAAAAATATTATTTTTATTTTTATTTTATTTTATTTTATTTTGTAAAACACGGTGTCGTAAACTAACTTATGACGGTGCCATAAAAACGAGAAGACTCTCTGGTTAATTTGTGCAACAAAATACGGTACCGTGTAAGTGTTTACAGTAGTGCCGTAATTTCGTCACAACCCTCTGGTGGAAAGTGAACCGAAAATACGGTACCGTAACAGACTTTACGGTAGTACCATATTTTGCATCAAATCATGATTTTCGTACAAAAATAAAAGAAAAATTAGTCCTAAGCAAAAATTGAAACAAATAGAGGTTAGAAAGCTTGGGTTGCCTCTCAATAAGCGCTAATTTTAATGGTCCTTAGCTTGACCCTTTTACCCATTAAACAAGCTTTGCATGTATCAATCTCCTCATAGGAGAATGATCCCAGCAGTCCATGGTCATGCAACCGCTTAATGCGCTTCTTGTTAATATGGCCTAAACGACTATGCCATAGCAAGGTGCTGTCATCAGCATACTTGGCTTTCTTATTATCAATATTTTGTATAGAACATCCCATGTCCAACATGAATAACCCATTGTTAATTGACCCAGTAGCATAAATAATATTATCACAAGAAATAACACACTTTGAAATATTGCATTCAAAGGAAAATCCTTTCCTGACAAGAGTAGGAATAGAGATAATATTCTTGGTAATGCTAGGTACAAAATAACAATTGTTTAGTTCTAATACATGTCCAGATGGTAATGAGATGTAATATTCTCCTACAGCAACAGCAGCAACCCGTGCCCCGTTTCCAACTCGTAGGTCCACCTCATGCTGTCCCACCTGTCTTCTTCTCTTGAGTTCCTGTGCATTTGAACAAATGTGAACTCCACATGCAGTGTCCAACACCCATGAAATAGAAGAAGAAGATATCATGACCTCAGTCACAAAAATACCTGAGCCAGAAGCGATGCTTCCCTTCTTGTCTCCTTGGAGCGCTTTACAGTCCTTTTTCCAGTGACCCAGTTGGCCACAATGGAAACATCTGTATTCCTTCGACCGCTTAACCTTTTGTTTCAGAGCCTTGTTGTAGTTCTTGACAGGGGCTTTGCCCTTCTTCCCCTTCTTCTTGTTCCTGGAAGGGAACATCAAGACAGAGGTTGAAGGCTTTCCCTTTAGAGTCTCCTCTGTAGTCAAGAGCATATTCAGCAACTCTGCCGGAGTACAGTCGATCTTGTTCATATTAAAATTAATAATGAACGGATCGAAAGAGGCCGGGAGAGACTGCAGAATAATGTCTACAGCAAGCTCCTGATTGATGGTATGCCCCAGTTTCTCTAGAGCCTCTTTGTGCCCAATCATCTTGAGCACGTGAGCTCCCACTGGACTCCCTTCAGCCAGTTTGCTCTGAAAGAAAAGCTTGGTCAAATTATAGCGCTCAGTCCTCGCCTGTGCAGCATATAGCATCTTGAGGTTTGCTATAATTTCTATAGCAGACATATCCTCATGCTGACGCTGCAGCTGTGGCGTCATAGACGCTAGCATCAGGCAAGCGACATCAATGCCATCATTGACATGCTTTTCATAGGCTTCCCGAACCGCCCTTGCGGCGTTCGGAGCGGGTTGAGGCGGTAAAGCCGTCTCGAGGACATACAGTTTCCTCTCTGCCTTAAGAACAATCTTAAGGTGTCCGTACCAGTCTGAGAAGTTTGGCCCAGCAAACTTCTCCCTTTCCAGTAGGGATCGCACATTGAAGCTCATGGTGTTCGTTGCTGCAGGAATCTACAACAATGCAAGAACAGCAAGGTCAGTATCAATGTTTAGAATCAATCCAGGACTTAAGAAAGATTCTTTTTCTCACTATTTTATCTGACTGAAAAATCCATTAAAACAGTCCGAAAGAGTAACACTCTTTTAGTGAGATGGGATCCAGATTTCATATTTGGTCTCCGCGTCCCGCTCAGGCGAGATAAGATGCACAGAGAGTACAAGCACTAATTTCTGGTAGGCAGTCCCTGCCAATCGCCAACCCATGCGATTCCCCTTCATCTAAGCAATCCAGCAGACTGTGCCAACTGAGTTGGTACAACACAGTCTCTGATCCCTTAGATGGCTGCCTCCATATAGCTACCATATGCCCCATATGTAGCCTACATGGTCAAGCTGACCTGACCTACTCCCTGGACCACCACGTGCTATGCTGAGCAACGAGAAGCGATAAATCCCTTCTCTGTAACACGCAGGTGAAATCACACACCGTCTGAAGATAGATGGGCGTGCCCACTGAGTGGGTACAACACGGCCCCAACGATAGTCAGAACAGTGAGGTTTCGCGTCAGAAGGCTTACGTGCTTGATATTTAACGTTGGATTTTAACGGTCTTTTATCTTCTTAACTATCATGCAAACCCTATGGCGATAGTAGAAGATAAATAAATCATGCAATTCTACTTATTTAAACAATAAAAGAAAGCATGATGATCTTATGTGGTAAACACCCATTAAGCCTAGGTAAGACCTTAAGATAACTTAAGTCTTCACTTGAGCTCTTCATGAGTCATTCGCATCTCATCTAGTCCAACCCAGGGCCCTAGCGCCCAATGCAGCTCAGGTGCGCCCACCAGGTAAATGCGCCTGTCTTAGGGTCGAACCCTAGACCTCCCACCTGGTCAAGCCACTGCTGCATGCGCCTCTGCCATGTGTGCTTTGAGCTCTTGTCAGATTAAAATACAATTTAATCTATCTAGACAAGATTGACTCGCAGGTCAATTACATTGTATAAATTAATTCAAATGTGATTCGCAGATCACAATAATAATAATTTACAATTAACCAGGCTCGCAGGCCCCAGCACAGCACACATTAAAAGGGCAACCCACATAAGATGAAATAGACATACATCATGGTATTCATTCATCATGTGATCCAATAACAAAATAAAATTTTTGAAAACCCCTTGGCATCAATTTTATTTTTCTTATGTGCCCTACTTCCTTACAACGGTCCATTAATAGGGATCCACTCATCATGTCTAGTCAGATCCACTGCCCTTGCATGAACCAAGTCCTAACTGACTTGAGTCGACCCAATGGTCAACCATGCATGCGCTGGGCTGAACAACCCTCATGAGTTCTGGCAAGCGGGTGTGACCCCGGGCCTAACTCATGTGTGTTCACTGATTGTCTCAACCAGACATCGCTACACGCCTGTCTGCAGTCGACCTATAGCCACCTCATGCTTGCGCATAGGTGCCATCTGGTCGACCCATCTAGGCTGTCAGATGGTCTGATCAGACTATTTGGATCTTGACTTGACTGTGACTTCAACCCTATCAACCCGTCTAAGGGTTTATAGTAGGCGCTTAGATCTAAGTGAGTCGCGCATGATAACAAGGTTTTGTCAAAAACATCAACATGCGCCAACTAGGATAACTTTCATACATGCGCCACTATGAGATAAACATACAAGTAATCTTGTCGCATGTAGACAACTCTTAGATCATTACCATAAGCGCAAGCGCAAAACACCATGTAACAATGATACATGCGCAAACATAGCATCAAGCATGGATCACATTCACATCAAAGCAATCATATGAAGTATACCGAAACCGCTCTGATACCAATTGTAGGACCCCTTTCTTGAGGGGGGGGGGGCGAAACCCTAATAGGAGGCGCATATAAACTTTGATAGCGGAAGCAAGGATTTCTAGGGTTTCATAAGATCGCATGTGGTATAACCATATGATCAACTTAATTTAACTTAAGATCAAGATGTGATCTTACCATTGCCATGGATGGATGGCGACTTGGAAGAATAGGGCGATGTGGCTCTCCTCCAAAGGTGACGCACACAAGGTGAAGATGGCTACTCCCTTATCACCTTTGTGCTAGCAAAGCTTCAAGGGGTCTTGTCGTATGGAGAAGATGATAGAGACTTCTTTGCTCGGCCGAATCCCTTCTTCTTTTCGTCAACACACCTTCCACACGAGAGTGCAAGCGGTCACATGAGAAGAGAGGAGCGTTGAGGCATTTTTGGCGAAGTGGCATTGATGACATTCCAAAAATAGAATGACATGAAGCCATGCGCCCATGATCTCAAAACCGACCAAAAACGCTTACAAGCATTGAACCATGCATTCACTCATGTGAACCGGTTCAAGCTAAATCGATCCAATTGTATTTGGTTCAAAAACCAAATCAAATCAGCCCAAGCCATGGTCTAGATCTCATTGAACCAAATGGGTCAAGATCTAACCGTTCATCTCTTGATGCTCCTGATCTTACCGATCTAGCATCAACTCTCTCGATCGAAGCTTACCTATCTCAAGCCCTAATCAATCAAACATGATCAGACCAGATCTCACTTACATTCAGAGTCTAAATCCCTTTAAACTGAATCAAAACAATTCAGTCCACACGATCTGACTTAAGTAAGCCATATCATCAAATTGTGCGACCCTGAGGGTTTCCTTTAAATGTCGGTAACGATAACTTACGTTATCACGATCAGTGAGGGGTATCTAGCAACACATCACTGTCTCCCGATATAAAGGAAAGAGTCTTCCAAGACTACACCCAAACCACAGCACAAGTGTGAATCCACTTCACTAGGCATACATGTTTCCTTTGCCACTGGATGTTCTCATTGGACAAGCGTGTCAAGCTTGTAACTCCAATATGATGAGCATGATTAGATCAGATGAACATAGTCACCTGGGTATGGCCATACACTTTCTCAATCATCTCATCCAGGGGGGGCCCTTTAGAACATCACACTCCAATCAAGGAGACGGCAATCCTATATCTATCACTAGTGTCCTAACCTGACTCATGATCATTATCCAAGATAGTCTATAACCATTATGTTTCAAATGATATTGAACTACCTCAAAACAATGACAATCATCCTTTAGAAACACAAGCGATCTCAAGTCAGAGGACATGTGCCACTTGTTGCAAATAAGGATTATTCACATTGTGACAAGCAATTGAATATCCTAGTAGGGTCTATCCAGTACATCCAATGTACCCATGAGTCTACATCTTATTCCATGCTCGAAGCATCCTATAAGATTAGAACACATATTAGTCTCAATCATATCAAGGCTGTCTCATGTTCACCAAGATATCTCGACTAAGGACATATAGCATGTCAGCCTAGCTGAACAGCATTGAGACATTATTCAGAAGCACACTTATTGCAGTAGACAATGTAACAAACTGAATAACAACCATTGCCTTTATAAACATAAGAGTTTATACATGATACTGAAAGAATCCCAAGGCCTCAAACATTAGCCTTAAGGGCATATCCCAACAATCTCCCACTTGCACTTAATCTAATGGTTGAGTAATCTCAAACCCATATTATTACAGTGCTTCTCATGCTTCTGCTGCGCCAGAGGCTTGGTAAGCGGGTCTGCCAAATTGTCATCTGTATGAACCTTGCAGATTTTGATCTCACCACGATCAATGATCTCCCGGATCAAGTGAAACCTCCTCTGTATGTGCTTGGACTTCTGGTGCGACCGTGGTTCCTTTGCTTGTGGGAATCTGAAAAAATCCAGAATATCCATCAAGAAAAGGAAAGTAAGAGTGTTTAGCAAGTCTCTCAACCATTTGATCAATAAAAGGCAAGGGAAAATGATCCTTCCTAGTGGCAGCATTTAATTTTCTATAATCAATACACATACGCCAACTAGTGACAGTTCTAACAGGTATCAATTCATTGTCCTTATTTTTCATTACAGTGACACCTCCCTTTTTAGGAACATAGTGTACAGGGCTTACCCACTTACTATCTGAGATAGGGTAGATAATACCTGCATCAAGCAATTTTAGTACTTCTTTCTTCACCACTTCCTTCATAGACGGGTTGAGTCTTCTCTGAAAATCTACATGCGGTTTGTGCTCATCCTCCATGTGAATCCTGTGCATACAAAAGGAAGGATTAATCCCCTTCAAGTCATCAATGGTGTACCCAATTACCTTTCTATGAACTCTCAACTCCTTTAAGAGCAAATCAGTTTCCCTGGCATCTAGTTTAGCATCCACAATCACAAGGTAGGTGAAGTTAGGACCAAGAAATTCATATCTAAGGTTATCAGGTAAAACTTTCAACTCAATTTTAGGAATTTTTTCACTTTCATCATCAAAAGTAGCACAATCTAAAATATCATGTTTTTCATCATGAAAATCATTCTTAAAACCTGAATTATCAAATTTTTCACAAGAATTTTCCAAGGAATCAGAAAAAGAGTCAGAGAAAGAATTAGAAAAAGAAACATCAACAGAAGAATCGTCAAATAGACAACTAACATCATAGACTGTGTCATCAATAGCATCAATAATGCAACAAGAACTAGCATATGCAGGTTTTTTCAATGAATTGTTTAAATCAAACTCAATCTTATCGTTGCCAATTCTCAAAGTAAGTTTACCATTCCTTACATCAATAAGGGCTCCAGCAGTGGCTAAGAACGGTCTAACCAAAATAATAGGAATCTTGGAATCCTCTTCCATTTCAAGTACCACAAAGTCAGCATGTATGAAGTACTTACCAACTTGTATAGGAACATCCTCTAGAATACCTACTAGATATTTTACTGATCGATCGGCGAGCTGCAAATAAATTGTAGTTGGCTTGGGAGCTCCCATATCCATTTTCCTACACACAGACAAAGGCATCAGACTCACACTAGCTTCCAAGTCACATAAAGCTTGATCAAAAGCAACATTCCCAATTGAACAAGGAATAGAGAAACTACCTGGATCCTTTAATTTCAGTGGCAACTTGTTTTGGATAAGAGCACTACATTCTTCAGTTAGTGCCACAGCACCGTTGTCCACAATTTTTCTTTTGTTAGATAAAATTTCTTTTAAAAATTTTGCATAAGTAGGCATTTGGGATAATGCATCTGTTTAAGGAATATTAATGTATAACTTTTTCAATACTTCCAAAAATTTCTCAAACTGCCTATCTAGCTTAGCTTGCACATTCCTCTGGGGAAAAGGGATAGGTGTCCTATATGGCTGTGGTGAACTAGGTCTAGGTTCCTCAACTTCACAAGGTAAGTCACTTCTTTGTGAAGACTCCTTCTCCTTAGAAGGAGAAGAATCAGGAAGGGACTGCCCTTGTGTGGGCAGTGGTTCCAAAACTGGTTCCTCACTAGGTATGACATCAGACTCAACCTCTTCATCATCTAATGGTCCCCTTGGATCTTCCAATTGTCGCCCACTCCTAGTTGTGATGGCATTACAATGTTCCCTAGGGTTTGGTTCAGGTTTTGCAGGTAACTTCCCTGGGGGTCTATAAGGTGCATTAGTCTGTTGTGCTATCTGAGTTTCTAGCATCTTATTATGAGCAACAACACCATCCAACCTAGAATTTATCTGCTTAAGGGTTTCTGTAATCTCATCATTTTTGCTCATCTGCGTACCCATGAACTTCTCATACATCTCTTCTAAACTAGATTTTTAGGGTTGGCTCTGGTTTGACTGTCTCTGATTATTCCCTCTATTCTCATTTTGCCCACAAGTTTGATTGTTACTCTTCCAAGACAGGTTAGGTTGGTTCTGCCAGCCAGGATTGTAGGTATTGGAGTAAGGGTCATTGGATCTACCTTGGTTGTAACCCCCACTGCATTAACTTGCTCACTCTCCTAGTCAACAATAACTTTGAACTCCTCAGCATAGTGCCCATTGTTCCCACAAACTTCACAAACAATGGAAGATACAGCAGCGGTTTGCATTTGGAAAGAATCAAAATGGTTGCATAATGAATCTACCTTTTCTATAAGAGAATGCCAACCATCACCATCATTCTTACCCTGAGAAGGCCGATAAAGCACTCCTCTCTCCGAAGCCCACTGGTTGTGATTTAGCACCATCTCCTCAATCAAGGCATGGGCTGCATCAACAGTCTTGTTCATTAATGCCCCTCCTGCAGCAGTATCAACAGTTAAGCGTGTGTTGTAAAGCAAACCATTATAGAAAGTTTAAATTAAAACCCAGTCTTCCACTCCATGGTGGGGGCACTTCCGTTGAATCTCATTGAAGCGTTCCCATGCTTCACTCATTGATTCACCAACTCTCTGAGCAAAGCCTGTGATTTGGTTCCTCAACTGGATCAACTTACTAGGAGGAAAATACTTCTGCAAGAAGGCATTTGACAACCGCTCCCAAGTAGTGAACGTCCTAGTCAGATGTGCATGAAGCCAAGCTTTTGCTCTGTCCCTGAGAGAAAAAGGAAACAGTCTTAGTCTAAGGGCATCGTCAGATACACCATTAATCTTTATGGTGTCACAAAATTCAAGGAAAAGGGATAAGTGTTGGTTTGGATCTTCCAAAGGAGATCCTCCAAACTGATTCTGTTGGATCATCGATAAAAACGCTGGTTTGATCTCAAAGTTGTTTGCATCTATAGCAGGCCTAGTGATGCTGGAACGAATTCCCTGTGTATTTGGGGCTGCATATTCTCTAAGCGTTCTCCTCTCTGCCATGATGGATTCTTCCTCTCTTACTTCGGCAAATCTCAACTTCCTGCGCAGTCTAAGTGTTTTATTAATTTCAGGATCAAAGGGAACTAATGGTCCTGCCCTAAGATTTCTGCACATAAACAGGTAGAAAGTCAGAAAAGTTTAGAAATTGTAGAGCTTAAAAGAAAATCAGAATCTATCACAGAAAGTAGTAAAAAAAAAAATAAAAACTTAGTCTAGCGATAATAACAACTATATCAATATCAATAAAACCGAAGTCCCCGGCAACGGCGCCAAAAACTTATTGTGTCCGCAAGTCGCAAGTGCACGGATACTCGAAGTAATATTTAAGATATCGAACCACAGGGACTTCGCTATTAAGTACTGACTAATTGAGTTTTCACTAGCTAAGCAAATCAAGGATTGTGTAAATAGCAATCGAACTGTAATCGAAGTAAATCAGAATGAGAGAATTGGGACTAGGGGTTCATTCGTCTTAATATTCATGACTAAATATGATTAAAGATTCATTAATTTATCTTTGTTATGGTTAAGATATAATTCACTTGATAAACAAACTAACTCACTCTCGTTCAGTTAGTTTACAAAGAACGATTCTCACTCTCATGCAAGATCAATTCAATGCTAAATATAAGGGAATTTTGGCTAAAGAGATAAAGAATCACTCTCGTGCATTCTACCTCAATACCAAGATCTCAAGCAAAACTAAGCACTCTCGCACCTTAGTTTCACAAGTTCTACTTAAGGCTTTCTAACAATCTAACATCTATATATAGCATGTTATCATGTCTGAAACAACAATAAATTCTAGGTCATAACATTAACAAGAAATAAGCTTCAAAAATCTATGGGTAAGAATACAACCAATCTCTTGCGATGAGCTCTTATAATAAATTCTAGGGTTCCAAGTTCTATTATATCATCTTCTCAGTCCATAGCATAAAACTCTAAAACATGTTAATGCATGATGCTAAAAACGATTGAAGGCATAAATCACTTGAGTAAAATAACCATAGCAACGATATATTGATGTAAAAAAAAAGTTACCTAGTCATTGAAATATCAAGAGAATAACACCCCCATGTCCCAAGAGGAGTTTAAGCTAGCATGGTGAAAAAGTTACAATATTTCATGGTTTTACAGAGTGAAAAATCAAAGGAAGAGAAGAGTTTAGAAAATACAGCATGGCTGTGAAATATTTCACAGCCGTATTTTGCAAATTGAAACGATGAACAGTGTCTGCGCCTTTTCTTTCTTTGATTTCTCTTTCAATTGACCTCCTTTCATTCTAAAACTTCTGGTACATTGTCTCCTCCTCCAAGCGAAACTTCAGTATGAATTTCATTATCTGAGATGGTCTGGATTCGTCGCGATGGCGTAACCCTAGGCGGCAGTATGAATTGTGATTTTTCTCTGTCGAGTGGATGAAAATTAGGGCTTTTTTGTGTTGTCCTCTTCCTCTCGTTGGTTCTCTTTGATTGCTTCTTACAGCATCAAATTTAGGGGTCTAGATCACTCGCAATCGTCTCCACAAAAATTGGGCGTCGAAATTGACCTGGGAGTCGCGTTCAAAAACAGAAATACGGCAGTGTAATAGTTCACAGCTCTGCCGTAAAATCGGCAGAACTCTCTGGTCAGAAACGTTTTGGAAAATACGACCTGTGAAATAGTTTATGGCCCTGCCATAAAATCGATCGAGCGTTATGTTCTGAAAGTGCTGGGAAATACGACACCGTAATATGGTTCATGGCACTGCCGTAAAATCGGCTGAACTCTCTGGTCAGAAACGTCTGGAAAATACGGCCCGTGAAATAGTTTACGGCAGTGTCGTAGTTTCAGCAATGGTTTCTGTTCTAAAAGTGCTCCAAAATACGGCCGTGTAATTCTTTACGGAGGTGCCGTAAAATCCGGGAAGTTTTCTGTTTGGAAAATCGCCAAAATACAGCCGTGCTCTCGATAATACGGTAGCCGCGAAAAATACAGTACTATATTATAAATACGGCCCTGCCGTATTTTGGTCCTCAGCCTCGATTTGCGTGAAATTTCTTGTGTGACCTCTTCTTGATGTTGAGAATTCTTCTATATATTTGATTTTGCTCAAAAACACCCTAAAATTATGCTTTTTTGCTTGAAAATCATGAAAAAGCAAAATAGAAGTAGACTTTACAATATTTGATGGATTCAGCATAAAAACAAGTAAAAGATACTCAATTTAGCATGAAAAGGTATTTAAAATGATACAAAATGTACTATATATTTTGGTGTCATTAGAGATGCCTGGATTCGTCGTAGCGGTGGAACCCTAGGTGACGACGTCAATTGCGATTTCTCCTTTGATAGACAATGAAATTTGGGGCTTTTGGTGTCTTCGTATTCCTCTCGTGAAAAGCTCTCTCTCCTCTTCTTATGGCATCCAATGTAAAGCTCTGGATCGCCCGCAATCCTCTCCGCAAAAATCGGGCGTCAAAATTGACCTGGGAGTCGCGTTTAAAACATGAAATACGGCAGTGTAATAGTTTACGGCTCTGCCGTAAAATCGATCGAGTGTTCTGTTCCGAAAGTGCTGGGAAATACGGCACCGTAAAATACTTCATGGCACTACCGTAAAATTAGTTGATCTCTCTGGTCGAAAACGTCTGGAAACTACAACCCGTAATATGGTTTATGGTAGTGCCGTAAAATCGGTGAAACTTTCCAAATTACGGCACTACAACCCGAAATTTTTCCAAATTACGGTAGTGGCTCGATATTACGGTACCGTAATATATATTACGGCACTATCGTATTTTGGGGAGTTATTCCATTTTGCATGAAATTTGTCATGTGTCTTCTTCTCGATGATGAGAATTCTTCTATATGTCTGATTTTGCTCGAAAACACTCCAAAATAATGCCTTTTTGCGTGAAAATCATGAAAAACCAAAATAGAAGTAAACTTTGCAATATTTGATTAATTCAGCATAAAAACAAGTAAAAGATCCTCAATTTAGCATGAAAAGATGTTGGGAAACCCCGAGGATTTTAAAATTTTAAAACAAGCACAGCGGAAGCAATCCCCGCAACAGGCCAGTCCCAAAAACCCAGAAGATCGACTCATGCGAAGGAATCGACACGGTGAGTAGGAGATGATACCTTGCAGCGAAGAGAAGGATGCGATGTAGGCGCCCAAATGTTCGCCCTCTGCAGTCTCGCACACAGCCGACGCTCGAGTTCTTTTCTTCCACGCCCGGTGCTAGCCTCGGGAAGAAGATCCATGCCTCTTGGGAGTCCTCCTCAAGAACATGCGCCGCTCACAAGTAGAAGGCGCCAAGGAGAGGGATGATGGAAACTCACCAAGGTCCAACCTTGCGAATGCCAAGAGGAGAGGAAGAAGGAGAAATCGCCAAGCTCCAAGCTTGTGAATCAAGTTTTCAAGTGAGAGTCTCAAAGGGGAAATCGCCAAGCTCCAAGCTTGTGAATGAAGTTTCCCTGCGCGAGTCTCTCGGAGACTTCTCCTCATCCAGAACCATTCCTCTCAACCCTCCTTGCCCTTATATAGAAATCATGATAACCTCTGGTATTCTGAAATAAATTCAGAATTAATCTCCATAATAAATTCATCATTAATTGTAGAATTAAATTCAGAATTAATTATAGAATTAAAGTCTCATAATGATTCATTAAAACCTTAAAATAAAGTCTCATAATGATCATTAATAGCATGACTCTTCAAATTCAGAATTAAATTCATCATTAAACTTAGAATTAATTACAAAATTAAATACAGAATTAAATACAGAATTAATTCCCAGAATTAAATGCAGTATTTAATTCTCATGATTTCCATTGGGCCCAGGAGACTTACCATCATGGCCCATTGGGCCTTGGGCCTCATGCCCATATGTTCTCATGGCCCATTTAGCCTCGCTCAACTTCATTAAGCTGCTGATTAAGCCATCGAATCCAATCCAATGCAACCCTTAGTTAAATACAGCTAACCGTGGTTAACTCGGGGTCAACATGCCAAAAATAAAGTTTAGCTCCGGTAAGTCCCTTCCATCTCATCAGGCATAATGGCGCTGATGAATTATCCCAAATAGATCCGAGTTATCCAATAACTCGATCATTAGGCTGTTCGATCAATACGAGAACTCGAGTTTCAAGTTGTGCGACCCTGTAGATTCCTCTAACGTTGGCAGTGATGAACTCAGGTCATCACAAGCAGTGAGTGGCACTTAGCAATGCATCGCTGCTACCCAAGTCTTCGGAATGGATATCAGCATCGACATCCCCATCATCGCAACAAGATACCGATGCATTACAGTCTCTTTGCCAGACTGATATCCGATTGGACAAAGTGTGTCACCACTTTGTTTTCACCCAATCTCATGGTCATGACTAAATCAGGCTTTCACTAGGGTATGGCCATACACTTTCAGTCATGCAACCATAGGGGGGCCCCGTGGATATCAAGCTTCCCGCAGGAAGGGCAAATCCTCTATCTGTCCATTGATCTTCTCATATGGGTCGTGACATACCCAATGACAACCGTTATGACCTCCCTGCTACGGCGAGGCGTTAGGTTGTATCAAAGTATATCCCTAACCATATAGAAGAGTCAATGACCTCAAGTCAAGGGATCAATGCATCTCCTATCACTTGTGAGCTTAACTCATGACACCAAGTTAGAGCCTCACAGTGGGTCGGTCCAGTATATCCACCACTGATATACCCATATGCCTGTGTTAGCACCCCGTGCCTAACCAGCTCATATGCTAGTCTCACATGTACCAGAGCTGTCCCTTATCCACTCAGGTACTCGACTGGGGACACACTATTTGAGCACAGTATAATTTGTCTCTAGGGACATTATTATCCATGTACATAATCGCAGATGTAAACATAGCATAATAATGACAATGCCATAATGATATATCAATATCAAGGTCAAGTAGTACAAGATGGACCAACAACAAATCCAAGGGCATATACACCAACAAAAGATATCTAAAATGATACAAAATATACAATAAGCAAGGGCATATACAACAACAACGAGTCCAAGGGCATATACAACAACAACGAGTCCAAGGGTCACTGGAGCAGGGACTACAAGCAACTTCAGAATGAGGAGAAGAAAGGCAAGGCCTCGTCTTCTAGCTTTGGTATTTATGTTACTGAAGTCAACCTTTCTACTTCTATGTCATGGGTATTGGATACTGCATTCGGAGCTCATATTTGTACAACTATGCAGGGGCTCAAGAAAAGTAGATCGGTGTGGCCTAAAGAGATTGACCTACGGGTTAGAAATAGGGCATAGGTTGCTGTTGTTGCTGTAGGAGTTTTGATTTTATGTTTGATGAAGCTATGAGAGATTACGGCTTTATCAAATGCGAAGATGACACTTGTGTGTACAGAAAATTTAGTAGGAGCTTGGTGACTTTTCTGGTCTTGTATGTCGATGATATTACTCATCAGAAAAGACATCCCTAGTCTTCAGTCTGTGAAGACATGGTTGGGGAAGTGTTTCAAGATGAAGGACTTAAGGGAGGCTGCCTATATTGTAGGCATGAGGATCTACCGGGATAGATCCAAGAGGCTCCTGGCCCTTAGTCAAAGTACCTACATTGATAAGGTCCTAGAGAGGTTCAACTTGGAGCAATCCAAGAAAGGGTACCTTCCAATGAGACATGGCCTTACTCTCTCGAAGAGCCAGTGTCCCACCACATAGGTTGAGAGGGATGACATGAGTTGAGTTCCCAATGCTTCGGTAGTAGGATCGATCATGAATGCAATATTGTGTACTAGACCAGATGTGATTTATGCTGTGAGTATAACCAGCTGATACTAATCCAATCCAGGTCTGCAGCACTGGGTGGCTATAAAAAACATCCTGAAGTATCTGTAAAGAACTAAGGATTTGTTCTTGGTCTATGGAGGACAGGAAGAGCTCAGTGTTCAGGGCTACACTGATGCGTCGTTCCAATCTAACCTTGATGACTTCAGATCGCAGGCAGGCTATGTGTTAAAGATGAATGGAGGCGCTGTTTGCTGGAAAATCTTCAAGCAATCCACCATAGTTGATTCTACAACCATGGCTGAGTATGTCGCCGCTTCTGAGGCAGCCAAAGAAGCCGTTTGGATAAGGAAGTTCATATCTAAACTTTAGGTAGTTCCAACTGCTGTGGATCCCATTGAGCGCTATTGTGACAACAATGGAGCGATTGCATAGGCAAAAGAACCACGGTCTCATCAAAGGTCCAAACACATACTTAGGAGATTTCACCTTATCAGGGAGATCATTGACCGAGGTGATGTCAAGATTAGCAGAGTTGACAAAGAGAACAATCTAGCAGACCCACTGACCAAGCCTTTGGCGTAGCAGAAGCATGATGGTCATACGAGAAATATGGGGTTGAGGTTCCTCAACCTATAGGTCTAAGTGCAAGTGGGAGATTTATAATAAGATTATTGGTATTTATGCCCTGAGACCTAGTTTGGTCTTTATGTTATACTACTTGACATTGATATTTCTTATATATCATTTTGGCATTGTCATTATCATGCTTAGTTTACATCTGTGATTGTGTTCTTACATGATAATGTCCCTAGAGACAGATTGATCTGTGCTCAAACTCTTGTCCCCAATCGATGTACCTTAGTGGATATAGGATAACTCTAGTACTTGTGAGACTGGTATATGGGCTGGTTAGGCACATGGTGCTAACACAGACACATGGGTATATCAATGGTAGATATACTGGATCGACCCACTATGAGGCAATGACTTGAGGTCATTGACTATTCTATATGGTTAGGGACATGCTTTGATACAACCTAACACCTCACCATAGTTGGGAGGTCATAACGGTTGTCATTGAGTATGCCACGACCCATGTGAGAAGGTTAATGTACAGACAAAGGATTTGCCCCTTCCTGAGGGAAGCTTGATATCCATGGGGTCCCCTATGGTTCTATGACTGAAAGTGTATAGCCATACCCAGGTGAGAACCTGATTTAGTCATAACCATGAGATTGGATAAAAACAAGTGGTGACACACTTGTCCAATCGGATATCAGTTTGGCAAAGAGACTGTAATGCATCAGTACCTAGTTGCGATGATGGGGATGTTGATATCGATATCCATTCCGATGACTTGGGTAGCAGCGATTCACTGCTAGGTGCCACTCACTACTGATGGGGGTAGGAACCACAAGCCATGAAGATACAAATGGAGTCTACAAGTACCCTAACTAAAGACCTGGAGTCTCTCAAATAAGCTAGCATGGTCACTCTTAAAGCTAGCTCAATAATTGGAAGAGCATCACTTCAACCACTTAATAAACTCAAGAGGTTCAAGCTTAATAAATTGATGCAATCAATTCCCAAGCGTGACTTGCATGGACGGCAATAATCAGCCAGCCAATCCAGCCACATGAAGATGCGCCAGCTTCAAATCAAGCCATCAAAGATTTTATCAAGCGCACGAATGGAAACTTGCAACATCACATAGCAGCCAACAAGGAAAGTTCAACGTGCAGCCACCTTCGCTCAATCCTCAACATCTCTCCTTCGCACCAACAAGGAAAGAGCAACGTCTCTCTACAGTAGTTGGAGGAAGCTTCAATGCCATCTCTGCAGCCGCTCAAAGAAGGAAACATCAACGTCTCCAAGCTCCAACGTTCACCATCAAAGCTTCAGCCTATAAGTATCGCTTGCAAGCACGATTGTAAGACAGAATAGATTTGTTGAATGAATGAAATAGTTTTTCTTCCAATAGAATTGGATGTTTCCTATCGTCTTCCACTCTGAGGTGTTTGTGTCAGCTAGCTTTCCCCTCTTCCCTTCTTCTCTAATCTCTTCTTCTCCCTCAAATTATCTCTGTTCCACTACAATGTCGCCTGCAACTTGTTCCCAGATTTTCAAAACTTCGCAACCTTGCCGCCAACGATCCACTGGCCGGATCTCCATGAGACTTTAGCCATCACTCCTCCCACCCCCCCCCCCCCAAGACTAAGCTCCAGCCGCCAGCATCTGTCCATCCGCCACCCCGATCACCGAAATCGAAACAGCTGACCACTTCCCCTGTTAACGCCCTGCTTCCGCCCTAGTTTCGCTCTTCATCGCCGTTCTCCTCCGACATGCCCCCAATTGACCCCAAGTTCTGCCCACATCTTCTCCTCCACTACAAGAACCTCCAGTTGTAGCAGGTTTTGATTTGGTGCATCACCGGACGTCCGACTACCGCCCCTGCTTCACGCGCAGACCTCCCCTGTTCCACTTGAACAGTTGCTGCTTCGCCTCTGCCAGAGTTTTGATGCCATCCGCGCCTTCTCCGCCACCTCCTATCGGTGCTCCAACATCTTCAGCACCATCTCATCTTGACTCCAACACCACCGACGAACAATCCATGCCCTAGCGCCATTGATCGGTGCCGGCTCCCTCCCTCTATTTCTAAGACTCATTGCTTCCAGTTTACGGTTGCTCAAACAATAATTTGATTACACTTATTTCTGCAGCTGTTTTAAGCATTCAGTGGAACAAAAATCTTCAACTTCGGCGACAATAGGAAGAACTCGTCTTGATCTACTAGATGGACGAGTTGATCCAACTGAAGCGACCACGGATCAAGCTGAAAGTCATAGCATCTTTTGCTATCTGAATAACTTCTGCAGCTACTGCAATCCAGTAATCTGACTACACTTCTTCACACATGTATCTTAAACAATTGGCGCAACAAAAGTCCTGAACATTGGTCAGATAATGAAGCACACATCTTGCTCTTTCATTTGGCCTAGTTGATGCAATCCCAGATTTAACGGCTCAACCTATGAGGCATTGCAACTTTTGCAATCTAAAACATTTCTGTGCAGTCTTAATTTACCGACCTGACTAGCTATATTGCTTCAAAAATTATACATGCATGACAGCCCTTTACCATCTGACTTTTATGTGATTCACAAGAACTAGTTTTGTTCTATATGCTGGTTTAATCGGTTCAAATTTTTGATGTATGGATTTTTTTTTTCCAAGGGATAACTGTTGTATCCCAAGTTGTTTGGCGTGTACCTTGGACTAATCCCCAGCAACGGTGCCAAAAACTTGTTGTGTCCGCAAGTGCACGGATACTCGAAGTAATAAAGAAAGATATCGAACCACAGAGACCTTATTGTTAAGTACCAAATAGTTATATTCTTACTAGCTAAGCAACCGATTATAATGCAAAGCAATGATGGAAAACAGACGAAATTAGATAATCAGAGAGAAACATTGGGACTAGGGTTTCATCCTCCTTAATTATAATGACTAGATTTAAATAAAAGGTCGTCAGACTAATCTTATCATGATAAAGACTTAATTTACTTCATAAACGGATCATCCCACTTTTGTGCAGACAATCATGCAGGGATCAATCCTCGCTTTCGCGCAAGATCTATCCCAACGCTACAGATAAATAAATCATCAATCAAAGAATTCAAGATCACTTTTGTGCATCAAAATTCTAAGTTGATTGTCTCAAGTGGAATCTTAAAGATCACTTTCGTGCATCCAAGAATCAGCACAAGTTCTACTTATGGTTTTCCGACGATTCGATCCTCACTTTCGTGCAAGATCAAATCAAGTCTAACACAATAACTCAACCCTAGATTCAAATTATCAACAAGGCATTAAGATCACTAAAATCAAATATTAAGAACTAACCAAAGAGAG
This sequence comes from Costus lasius, assembly GCA_027563935.2. Taxonomy (NCBI): domain Eukaryota; kingdom Viridiplantae; phylum Streptophyta; class Magnoliopsida; order Zingiberales; family Costaceae; genus Costus; species Costus lasius. Next base: position 34,578,181 of record CM050450.1, on the reverse strand, counting down.
TTCCTAACATGCAATTCTAGGGTTCCAAGTTCTCAAGCAAATCACCTTTCGGTCCTTATTGCGAGAACTCTAAAATATGAATAATAACATCAATCTATGGAGAATCAAAGTACAATCATTCACATAAGTAAAATTATCATCATAAAACTATTCTGATGAAGATCAAAAGTTATCTAATCATTAAAAATCAAGGGGATAACACCCCATGTCCCAAAATATGTTTAACCTTGCATGGAAGAGGAATTACAATAAAGCATGTTTTCAAAGTGTCAAAAATCGAAGAAGGGAAGAAGAAAAGTTACAAAACAGGTGCTGTAATTACATTATAGCATCGTAATTTGCAGTAGAACTCGATGAATAGTACTATCACCACCAATTTAATCTATTTCTCTTACGATCTATCTCCTTTCGATCCGAAACTTCTGGGGTATCCTCCTCTCATCCAGGCGAAGCTTTTGAGTGAAAATCACGGCCTGAGGTGTCCTCTATGCCTCTCAGCGTGAGGACAAACCCTAAACGCATCTCTATCGATTGCTCCCTCGATACTCGATACAAATTGGTGCTTTCACTTTGTTTGTGTTCGCCTCTTAAAGATGCGTCTGCAGCAACTTTTGGATTTCAATTTGGAGGTCTGAATCAAAAGTTATGGTCCGCGCAAGTTTCAGCCCGAAAAACTCGTGCGTCCACGTATAGAATACGTTACCGTATTTTAAAATACGGTAGTGCCATATTTTCTTTGCAGTTTCCTGGTCAAAAATTGCCCAAAAAATGGTACCATAAAATATTTTATGGCCGTGCCATAATTTTAGGAAAATTCTCTGGTCTCAAGTTGTCTTGGAAATACGGCACCGTAAAATGCATCACGGCACTGCCGTAAAATCGGCTGAACTCTCTGGTCGAAAATGTCTGGAAAATATGGCAGTGTAATTCTTTATGGCAGTACTGTAAAATCACAAAAAGTCTCTGATCTGAAATCCACCAAATTACAGCAGGTGCTCCGATATTACGATATCGTACAGAAATACGGTACCGTAATATAAAATACGGCACTACCGTATTTTGGCTAGTTGCTCCGATTTGCATGAAATTTGTCAAGTGATCTCCTCTTGATGATGGTAACTCTTCTATGTTTTCGATTTTGCTTGAAAACGCCTCAAAATAGTGCCTTTTTACCTAAAAATCATGAAAAACCAAAATAGAAGTAGAGTTTGCAATATTTGATAATTTTGGCATAAAAATTTGCAAAAGATCTTCAATTGAGCATGAAAAGATATATAAAATGGTACAAAATAAACTATATATTTTGGTGTCATCAAAAACAAAAGGCTCAAACTTTGCTTGTCCTCAAGCAAAAATCAAAAATTGATTAAAAGAATAGCCTTTTCAAGCTCAATAAATTTCTAAAATACAATCATCAATGAAAAATTCCATCAATTGTTTCACAAAACTTCAAATAAACATATCATTCTTAGAATTCATTTATCTAGATCCACAACTCAATTAAATAAAACTTTGCAACTTGTATAATAAAGAGAATTTTCAATCTCATGATTTCACCCAGTTTTCAGTTCAAATCTATCATGCTTTTGTTTACAGGAATTAGGTTTCCAAGATCTTTTTCCACACATAATTTTTTTTCTTTTTTTTTATGCATTTTGTTTGTTTTTGTAAAGATGGTATGTACCCACTTAGATACACACTTTTTATTTTTGACTTCAACTCTTATCTTCGGTACCACTATCAATTTTGCATAGTGCCAAGTAGAGGAGTCTTATTCTTTTTATCTCTCATTATTTTTCATGCATAGACTTCAACCCATGTCTTAGGTACCACTATAAATTTTACATAGTGCCAAGTAGGGGAGTCTCTAACTATTTTTATGGATCTTGGATTCTTATTTCCCAACAAATAGCAAAATAGACTAAACATCTACTAGGTTGATCAATTGATCTCAATTCTCAAATCATACTCATATACTCATTTTATTCAAAAGAATAAGCTCACCTTAGATCTTATTCCTCAAATAATACATCTACCCAAAATTTCATGCATCAACCACTGTCAAATTTCAAATATAGATATGCATTGAAGAAATAAATCTAACATGATAGGGTTTTTCTCTAATCATGAATTTGAATCCATTCATCATCAATCAATCAAGTCATCAACAATACAAAACAAGAATATACTGATCATCATCACAAAATATCATCGTAAACACTAAATATATCATCATGTATACTACAACCATATCGAAGATAGCTCATCAGAATATCAAAATATCATAATACAACCACATCGAAGAGAAAAATAAGCATGTGGTCATAGAGGTGTAGAAGCATCAAACTCAACAATCATGAGATGTAAAGTGATAGATCTAAGAGAAAAAAAAGTGTAGATAATCATATCAAATCAAATAATCACAGGAAAGTGCAAACAATACTCACAAAACTATATAGCAAGCTCTGACTGAAAATACATAAGGCTCATATCAAAAATAGTGTCGGGGTAGATACTGCGAGGTCCAAGGATGTGCCTTTTGAAAATTTTACCTGCACAATTTAAGATACATAAGGCTTAGTCTAAAAATAGTCTCTAAAAATAATAAAGATAAAAATAATTTTCTCAACAGAGAATTAGAGATGTCGCTAGAGGTCTGAAGAGGATGCCGGTGGAAAAAGCTGATGTAGCTGAGAAGCAAAAGTGGAACAGAGGCTAGCTGAAAAGCTGCTAGCAATGATGATGATGGTGCCGATAGTAAAGTGAGTAATCTCTAGTGGCCTGCTAGAGAATACAGTCCTGGAGGTGAGATCGTCGGCCCGTGGGTGCCAAAAATAATGCTGCATAGATAAAAAAAATATCGGTCACTAATGAAGAGTCTGTTGCATAAATAAATCAAATCAATGGAAATAGAGGCAGTAGAAGAAGTAAGAATCTACAGATGGTATAATCTAGTGTCGACGGTTGGAAACAGTGATGTTAGAGGCAGATGCAGTGGTGGCTAGAGGTGGAAGATAGTTGCTCTTGAAGATTTCTGGATCTGGAGGCAAAAGAAGCTACAACATGTAGAAAGCAAATAATGTAGCCAGTGAATTTTTTAAGAAAAGTAGCCATACCAAAAAATAAGATTTAATGATCCAATAAGAAAATAGACAGAACCATGTGGTAGAATAAAACGTGTTCTTTCCAGATGTATAAAAATCAAAGGATTAAAATCTGTCAGGAATTTAGGGCATGAGTGGAAAAAAAGGCCAATCAAATTACAAAACTGCACAAAAGTTAATCAGATTCAAAAAGTTGTCATGTGTCCTAAAATGATCAGAAAATAAAATCATGAAAACAATTAATCCATGAGATAGAACGACACATGTTCTTCATATACCATGCGAAAAATCTGGGTTTCAAGTTATTTAAGCATCTTAAAAACTTGCTGCAAAAGTGCTAATCAGATTAGTCAGAATGATCCATGGACTTTAAAATTCTGCAAAAATATCCAGATGATAGACAAAGATGAGTACTTCGTGATGGTGCCAAAGATCAAAAATTTTTCTAACCTAGTTTCTTAAAATCGCAGCGAGAAAACACCCAATTAAGTAAGCAGAATGCAGAAAGCAGGTTTCAAATTACGGCACCGTAAAGCACATTACGATACTACCGTATTTTTCAAAAAACTCTCGGGAAGGAAATCACTCAAAATTACGGCATGTGAAAGATGTTACGGCCCTGCCGTAAAAATCATAAAACTTTTCATCAAAAATGGACCAAAAATATGGTATCGTAAAACTAATTACGACGGTGTCGTATTATGCACCAAAACTTGTTTTCACCTACAAAAAGAGAAGAAAAATTATTTGTAAAAATAAACTAAAATAAAAGAAACAAAGCTAAACAAGAGTGCTTGGGTTGCCTCCCAAGAAGCACTAATTTTTAGGTCCATAGATTGACCAAAAATCAAATCTCATGGTGAAGCAGGTGAATCAGTTCCAAAGTAAAGAGCAAATAATTCTCTGCATTTTCTTTGTCCAAAAAGTTTAGCCACTAATTCAAATATCCAAAATTTTAAATAAATCACAATTGACATGGCTTTCTCAAATATGCAGAAATCAAAATCAATATTTTCAATTTCAATCAAAGGATATTCAATGATCTTCCTAAATTTATCAAAAAGCAAAATCATAAGTCCTCCATAGGACTTTCATCAAAAGATATAAGCATTGGATCATCAAAATAAGTTTTATGTCTTTTATTAGATTCCTCAATAAAGCTCAAATTTTCAGATACATCAAAAGATTCAACAAAAGATATGGGCAAAACATCAGAGTGAGATTCATCAGTGTTTGTAACATTCAAATTTTTATCAATTTCCTCATGCTCACAATCAAATAATTTATCAATTTCAAAATTACCAACAAAACCAGAATAAGATTTTTCTAAATCAACCCCCGCATGTCCTTCATCAGAGTTAACCACAAATGATGCATCATCAAAAGAATCAACTTCCTCAAAAGAGGGGTTTTCAATTTCAATTTCCTCAAAATTTTCTACAAATAAATTAGCAAAAGAATCAATTTCACAATTATCAAAATTAGAATGAGATTCATGAATATTCACATAAGGCTCAATCTCAGAACAATCATAATCAGAGGGGGATTTTTCTAAATCATGTTTTTTAGCTTCCAAATCAAACTCAAATAAACAATCTTGTTGTGCTCTCTGGGTCTCCAAAATTTTAGAATTAGCAGTTAAAGATTCAATTTGAGAAGCAAGTTGACTAATCATCCCCTTAAGATTTTCAATTTTCTTACTTCTATTTGTTATGATCTTCAATTTCTCAAGCATCGACTCTCAGATAGAATTTCCAGTGTCCTCAAAGCATGGTTTAGAAACATGATCAGAGCAATCATCATAAAAAGATCTAGAATCATGTTGATAATCTTGATACCATGATGAATTGTGATTTCCATGATTTCTAAATTGACATTTAGAAGCATAATGATCATTAGATTTACAAATATTGCATCTAATAGAAGGAATAGAGTGAAATTTCAATATATCTGCAAGAGTGCATCGTGAATAATCTTTATGCTCACCTTGTGGCATGTATACCTTGCCTCTTTCAGATGCCCATCAATTGTGATAAAAAGACATATTTTCAAGTCTATCAAAAACAGAAGGATAATCCAACACCAATCAATCAAATTGTTTTTTTTATAATATATAAAAAAATAGAAAAAGATAAAACACAAGCAAATTCACAAATTTCAGAAATCACAGTTCTGTCACAACTTGTGAAAAACCAAAACCTGCAAAAATAGAAAACAAAGTTAAATCTAAAACAAATAAAACTTAGTCTAGCAATACTAACAACTATTTTGATATTAACAAAACTAAGGTCCCCGGCAACGGCGCCAAAAACTTGTTGTATCCCAACTTGTTTGGCGTGTACCATGGACTAATCCCCGGCAACGGCGCCAAAAACTTGTTGTGTCCGCAAGTGCATGGATACTCGAAGTAATAAAGAAAGATATCGAACCACAGAGACCTTATTGTTAAGTACCAAATAGTTATATTCTTACTAGCTAAGCAACCGATTATAATGCAAAGCAATGATGGAAAACAGACAAAATCAGATAATCAAAGAGAAACATTGGGACTAGGGTTTCATCCTCCTTAATTCTAATGACTAGATTTAAATAAAAGGTCGTCAGACTAATCTTATCATGATAAAGACATAATTTATTTCATAAACAGATCATCTCACTTTCGTGTAGACAATCATGCAGGGATCAATCCTCGCTTTTCTCGCAAGATCTATCCCAACGCTAAAGATAAGTAAATCATCAATCAAAGAATTCAAGATCACTTTTGTGCATCCGAATTCTAAGTTGATTGTCGCAAGTGGAATCTTAAGGATCACTTTTGTGCATCCAAGACTCAACACAAGTTCTACTTATGGTTTTCCAATGACTCGATCCTCACTTTCGTGCAAGATCAAATCAAGTCTAACACAATAACTCAACCCTAGATTCAAATTATCAACAAGGCATTAAGATCACTAAAATCAAATATTAAGAACTAACCTAAGAGAGTTCCTAACATGCAATTCTAGGGTTCCAAGTTCTCAAGCAAATCACCTTTCGGTCCTTATTGCGAGAACTCTAAAACATGAATAATAACATCAATCTATGGAGAATCAAAGTACAATCATTCACATAAGTAAGATTATCATCATAAAACTATTCTAACGAAGATCAAAAGTTATCTAATCATTAAAAATCAAGGGGATTACACCCCATGTCCCAAAATATATTTAAGCTTGCATGGAAGAGGAATTACAATAAAGCATGTTTTCAAAGTGTCAAAAATCGAAGAAGGGAAGAAAAAAAGTTACAAAATAGGTGCTGTAATGAAATTACAGCACTGTAATTTGTAGCATAACTCGATGAACAGTGTTGTCACCACCGATTTTATCGATTTCTCATCCGATCTATCTCCTTTCGATCCGAGACTTCTGGGGTATCCTCCTCTCCTACAGGCAAAGATTCTGAGTGAAAATCACGGCCTAAGGTGTCCTCTACGCCTCTCGGCATAAGGACAAACCCTAAGCGCCTCTCTATCGATTGCTCCCTCGATATTTGATAAAAATTGGTGCTTTCACATCGTTGTGTTCTCCTCTTAATGACGAGTCTGCAGCATCTTTCGGATTTCAATTTGGAGGTCTGGATCAAAAGATATGGTCCGCGCAAGTTTCAGCCCGAAAAACTCGTGCGTCCACATATAGAATACGGTACCGTATTTTAAAATACGGTAGTGCCGTATTTTCTTTGCAGTTTTCTGGTCAAAAATTGCCCAAAAAATGGTACCATAAAATATTTTATGGTCGTGCCATAATTTTAGGAAAATTCTCTGGTCTCAAGTTGTCTTGGAAATACGACACCGTAAAATGCTTCACGGCACTGCCGTAAAATCGGCTGAACTCTCTGGTCGAAAATGTGTGGAAAATACGGCAGTGTAATTCTTTACAGTAGTACCATAAAATCACAAAAAGTCTCTGATCTGAAATCCACCAAATTACAACAGGTGCTCCGATATTACGGTACCGTAATATAAAATACGGCACTACCGTATTTTGGTCAGTTGCTCCAATTTATGTGAAATTTGTCGGGTGATCTCCTCTTGATGATGGTAACTCTTCTATGTTTTTGATTTTTCTTGAAAATGCCTCAAAATAGTGCCTTTTTACCTAAAAATCATGAAAAACCAAAATAGAAGTAGATTTTGCAATATGTGATAATTTTGGCATAAAAATAAGCAAAAGATCTTCAATTGAGTATGAAAAGATATATAAAATGATACAAAATATACTATATATTTTGCTGTCATCAAAACAACTTATCGTAACTGATTAATTTTCTTGCCTGGATTTCTGGCTGTTATGAACATTGATCTTTATATCATTCTTTGGTTTTCACAACACATGTCTCCACCCCACATCAACTACTTGTGGTGACCTTAGGTCAACACTGTCAACGACAAAGGAGCCTATAGGGTAGAACATTTTGATACTCAAGTTCTCGTATTGATTGGGAAGCCTTTTGATCGAGTTATTGGATAGCTCAAATCAATTTGGGAGATTGAATCATTGCCAATGGGCCTGATGAAATGGAAGAGACTTATTAGAACCAAACTTCATTTTTGGCAGGTTAACCCGAAATTGACCTTGGTTGGTCATATTTGAGTTAGGGTTATATTGGATTGGATCCAATGGCTTCATCAACTTGTGCAATGAAGTTTGGGCTAACTCATTACCCAATGAGGCCCAATAACAAGTTGTCATGAAGAGACAATAGTGCATAAGGGTATAATGAGGAGAAAACTCCTCCCATCGGCGCCTAAGGGCATAATGGGGAGGAGTGGGCCCCTAATGCTTCATTAGGAAGCAATTGGCACCTCCCCCCTTCTACTGTGGATGGTAACCTTGCCTCTATGGCAAGGGTTGGGGACATGTAGCATGATAGATTTGTTTGGAACATCTTTGGCGATTAGGAGAGGTTTATGGAAAGGGCTTGGAGTCTTGCCATAATCCTAACCCTAATTGTGTTGGTGTATATGCCCTAGGACCTAGTGTTAGTTCATTATTGTACTACTTGACTTTGATACTTATATATCATTCTGGCATTATCATTATCTATGTTTGTCTACATCTGCGATTGTGTACTTACATGATAATGTCCCTGGAAACAGATTGGATCTGTGCTCAAATAGTTGTCTCCAGTCGATGTACCTGAGTGGATATGGGACATCTCTGGTACTTGTGAGATTGGCATATGGTCTGGTTAGGCACGAGGTGCTAACGCAAACATATGGGTATATCAGTGGTGGATATACTGGACCGACCCGCTGTGAGGCAATGACTTGGTGTAATAAGTTATCCTTAAAAGTGATAGGAGATGCATTGATCCCTTGACTTGAGGTCAATGGCCATTCTATATGGTTAGGGACATGTTTTGATACAACCTAATATCTCACCATAGTTGGGAGGTAATAACGGTTGTCATTGAGCATGTCACGACCCATATGAGAAGGTCAATGGACATACAGAGGATTTGCCCCTTCCTAAGGGAAGCTTGATATCCATGGAGCTCCTCTATGGTTCTATGACTGAAAGTGTATGGCCATACCCATGTGAGAACCTGATTTAGTTATGACAATGTGATTGGGTGAAAACAAGTGGTGACACATTTGTCCAATCGGATATCAGTTCGGCAAAGAGACTGTAATGCATCTGTACCTAATCGCGATGATGGGGATGTCGATGTCGATATCCATTCCGATGACTTGGGTAGTAGCGATGCACTGCTAGGTGCCACTCACTGCTTGTGGTGACCTTAGGTCAGCACTGCCAACGTCAAAGGAACCTACAGGGTAGCACATCTTGATGCTCGAGTTTTCATATTGATCGGGTAGTCTTTAGATCGAGTTATTGGATAACTCGGATCAATTTGGGAGATTTTGTCAGCGCCAATGGGCCTGATGAGATGGAAGAGACTTATTGGAGCCAACTTCCATTTTTGGCATATTGACCAAATTAACCATGGTTAGCCTCATTTAACCTTGGGTTAAGTTGGATTAGATCCAATGGCTTGGTTAACATGCATAATGGACTTTGGGCTAGGCCCGTTGCTTAATTGGGCTCACTTATAAGTTGTCATGAAGAGATTAGATGCTTAAAGGGTATAATGGGGAGAGAAATATCTCAAGGGCGCATGAAGAATCCTAATTGGACTAGGATTTGCGCATATCACACATATGGCATCTTCAAGTGATGAAATTTGATTAGGATTTGATCTAATCACTTGAGATATTGATTGAGAATTAATTGGGTGCAAGTGAGGCTGATTATTTACATAATTAGAGTCCTAATTGAATTAGGACTTGCGCCCATACCCCATTAGGAAAACTTCTATCATGCATTGACTTGCTCTTGGCGCATTGATGAGAAGTTTACTTCTTTTGGAATGTGTTGGGCCCATGTTGTTGGGAATCCCCGGGCCAATTTTAAAATTTTAATAACAGCGAAAGCGTTGGCCCGAAACAGGATAACCCTAAGAACCAGGATCCCTTATGAGTGATCCACCAGATGTGTCAGAGTACTATACCTTTATTCACATAACCCAAGGGGCTAATGATGACGAAGAAGAGGCGCACAAGTGTCCGCCCTCTACAATCGTGCACACACGGACTGCTCGAGATTCTCTTCACTCCGCGCCTGGTGCTAGCCTTCGGGAGGAAGATCATGTTGCCAATGTCGCTGCCCTCTTTGCTTGTGCCATCTCAAAGATGCGCCAAAGAGGTGATCAAGGGAGAATATTTACCACAAAGAGAGGGAAGCTCTATAACTTGTGTCAATCTCTTGTATAGCCACTTTTCCTCATGGCATGCGCCACCATGAAGATGCACCCATGAGGAAGATCTCCTTCTCCATCAACGTAAGCACCAATCTCCCCAAAGAGATGCACTAACATGATGAGAAGAGATATTGTAAACTCCTCTTCTTCTTCTTCCTTTACCATATGCGCTAACTTCATGGAAGTTGCGCCCATGGTATGAAGAGGGGCTTCCACATGCGCCAATCCACTATAGGGATTCACCATTAGGGAAGAAAGAAGACTCCAAGCCTTCTCTTGTGATCTTTGAAGAAGAAGACACCATCTCCACCATATGGGCGCCACTCCTTCCTTGGAGGCGCCATGGAGAGGAAGATACCATCTCCTCTTGTGCCAATCCCACTTAGAATAGATCATCAAGAAAGGAAGAAGGCTCCAAGCCTTTTTCTTGCATCCATGGTGGAAGAACATGGCATATCCACCTTGGGGCGCATGTTCTTGCATGGTGTCGCCATGGGGAAGAAGGAGAGAGGTCTTGGCAGATAGGTTGAAGAGTTATTATCGATTTTTGGCTAGGGCTTCTTTTAATTACGAATTTTCATAATTAATAAGCACCTAGATCCATTAAAGCTTAATGGATGCGAATCCACAACTTAAGTGATGAATATATCTAATATAAATATTCACTTAAGTTGTGTGTGGCCCCCATGACTTAAGTTGTGAATAAAATGAATATAAATATTCATTTAATTTACTTAAGTTATGGTCCCATGTGTTGCATTTAAATTACTTGACAATTAACAGGACAAATCCAGCGACATTTGACCCATCGACTGGACCCAGTCCATCGAGGTCAAATGTGGTCACCCGAAGGTCAACCGGGGTCAACAGAAGTCAAAATGCAACATCATCCCAAAAGATCATCTCCAACTCATCAGATGCATCCACGATGCATCGGACTCCCAAACTGACTCGAATCAACCAAATGACTCGATTATAGGCAACTCGATCAATATGAGATCTCGAGTGTCTAGGTGTGCGACCCTGTTGGTTCCTCAGACGTTGGTAGTGATAACCTCACATCATCTCAAGCAATGTGTAATTTGAGGAATAAGATCTAAAGGTGAAACTACTCCTTTAAATAAAATGAGCATATGAGTATGATTACTGCATTGATATCAATTGATCAACCTAGTAGATGTTTAGTCTATTTTGCTATTTGTTGGGAAGGAAGAATCCAAGATCTATAAAAATAGTGAGAGACTCCCCTACATGGCACTATGTAAAATTGATAGTGGTACCTAAGACACGGGTTGAAGTCTATGTCCAAAAGATAATGAGAGAGAAAAAGAATAAGACTCCTCTACTTGGCACTATGCAAAATTGATAGTGGTACCGAAGATAAGAGTTGAAATCAAAATAAAAAAGGTGTGTATCTAAGTGGGTACATGCCATCTGTGCAAAAACAACAAAATACATGAAAAAGAAAAAAAATAAATAAAAAAATATGTGTGGAAAAAGATCTTGGAAACCTAAATCCTATAAACAAAAGTATAATAGATTTAAACTGAAAATTGGGTGAAATCATGAGATTGAAAATTCTATTTATTATACGAGTGGCAAAGTTTTATTTGATTGGGATCTAGATCTAGAGGGTTGAGTTCTAAGACTGATATGTTTATTTGAAGTTTTGTGAAACAATTGATGGAATTTTTCATTGATGATTGTATTTTAGAATTTTATTGAGCATGAAAAAGTTTATCTTTTAATCAATTTTTGATTTTTGCTTGGGGACAAGCAAAGTTTGAACCTTGTGTATTTTGATGACACTAAAATATATAGTATATTTTGTATCATTTTATATGTCTTTTCATGCTAAATTGAAGCTCTTTTGCTTATTTTTGTGCCAAATTTATCAAATATTACAAAATCAACTTCTATTTTGGTTTTTGATAATTTTCAGGTAAAAAGGCACTATTTTTAGGCGTTTTCAAGCAAAATCAAATACATGGAAGAGTTACCATCATTAAGAAGAGGATACATGACAAATCTCAAGCAAAATGGAGCCACGAACCAAAATACGGCAGGGCCATAATATATATTACGGTACCATATTTTCATACGCTACCGTAATATTAGAGCACTGCCACATTTTGGTTAATTTTTCATCAGAAAATTTAACAAAAATTATGGCACTGCCATAAGAATTTACAGGGGCCATAATCTGAAGCGCTTTCAAACCAGAGATATTCACTGAAATTACGGCACTATTGTAAACCATTTTACGGGTCGTAATTTCCAGACGTTTTCGACCAGAAAGTTTTACGAAAATTACGACACTATCATAATATTTTTCACGAGCCATAATTTTGACTCAGGGTTCACAAAACCAAATTACGGCACTGCTGTAATTTAAATTACAACCGTAATTTTAACCTAGACACGCGAGATTTTCGGGCTCGATTCTTGCGCGGACCATATCTTGAGATCCAGACATCCAAATTGAGATCCAAAAGAAGCTGCAGACTCATCTCGACGAGGAGAAGATAAAGGGACCAAAATCCCTGATTTTAATAATCTATCAAGGGAGCAATCGACAGAGAGGTCCTTAGGGCATGGCCTCATGCCGAGAGGCATGGAGGTCACCTCAGACCGCGGTTTTTACATTGAAGCTTCACCTAGAGGAGGAGAGGACACCACAGAAGTTTCAAAGCCAAAGGATCTCAGACGGAGGAGAAATCAACAAAGGAGCGTCGCCGGCACTATTCACCGCGGGTTTACAATCAATTTACGGCTGTAATTTCTATTACAACCGTGTTGTAACGTTAATTCTCCCTCTTTCTTTGATTTCTGACACTTTGATACTATGGTTTATTGTATTTCTTTTACCATGCAAGCTTAATCTTATTTTGGGACATGGGGTGTAATCCCTTTGATTTTATATGATTAGATAATTTTTATTTCGTCAGTATAATTTTGTTGTGATAATTTTACTTATGTGATGATTGTCTATAATTCTCCATAGTTTCTTATTGTCATGCATGTTTAGAATTTTGCGAAATAGACTGAAAGGTTGATCGTGAGATTTGGAACCCTAAATAATCATTGAGTTTGGAACTTATCGTAAGAAATTAGGTTTGTTCTTTGAATTCTTTTTTTTTAGTGATTTTATTGCCAAGTTTGAGAAAAAGAATCTAGGATTGAGTTATTTTGTCAAATGGGAAGATCTTGTGCGAAAGCAAGGATCGGAACGTTGGAAAACCATAAGTAGAACCTGTGTTGAGACTCGGATGCACGAAAGTGATCCTTGAGATTCCACCTGAGATAATCAACTTGCACGAAAGTGATCTTTGAGTTCTTTGTTTGATAATTTACTTATTTTCAGCGTTGGGATAGATCTTGCACAAAAGCGAGAATTGGTCCCTGCATGGTTGTCTGCATGAAAGTCAGGCAATCCCTTTATGAAGTAAATTAGATCTTTATCATGATAAAATTAGACTGACGACCTTCTATTCATATTTAGTCATTGAAATTAAGGTGGATGAAACCGTAGTCCCAGTTTATCTCTCTGATATATTTTCGTGTTCTTTCTATTATTTACTTGCATCATATTCGATTTGCTTAGCTAGTAAGAAAATAATTATTTGGTACTTAACAATAAGGTCTCTGCGGGTTCGATATCTATTTTATTACTTCTAGTATCCATGCACTTGCGAAAATAAGAACAAGCTTGGTAACACAATAAGCTTCTGGAGCCGTGTCGGGGAGTGACAAAGTCCCTGTATGCCAAACAATGAGTTTGGCCGCGACACCAAAAATAAGTTTTTGTCTACCTACTTGTTGGGATTGGCGCCGTTGCCAGGGACCCTAGTTTTGTTAATATCAAAATAGTTGTTAGTATTGCTAGACTAAGTTTTATTTGTCTTAGATTTAACTTTATTTTCTGTTTTTGCAGGTTTTGGATTTTCACAGTTGTGACAGAACTGTGATATCTGAAAATTTTGAATTTGCTTGTGTTTTTATATATTCTGAAAAAAAAAATAATTTGATTGATTGGTATTGGATTATCTTTCTGTTCTTGATAGATTTGAAGATATGTCTTTTAATTACAACTCCTGAGCAACTGAAAGAAGTGAGGTATACATGCCACAAGGAAGGTATGAAGATGATTCATTGTGCACTCTTGAGGATAAGTTAGATTATTTTGCTAATAAATTAGACTCTTATATGCACCCTGTTAGGACATCTTATTCTTCTATTAGATTATTTTGCTAATAAGTTAGATTATTTATCATGGTATCAAGATGATCATTAAGATGGTAAAATCCAACTTTTTTTTATGATAATTACTCTAATCTTGTTTCTGAACCATACTTTGAGGATACTGAAGAATCTAGGTTAGAATTCATGTTTGAAAAATTCATGACAAATCAAAGCCAAATCCTGATGAATCAAAGTAAGAATATTGAAGATCTTAAAGGAATAATCAGTCAGCTTGCTTCTCAAGTAGAATCTTTAACCGTTAATTCTGAAATTCTAGAAACCCAAATTGCACAACAAGCTTGTTTACTTGAGTTTGATTTGGAAACTAAAGAAATTGATGTAGAAAATTCCCCCTTTGATTATGATTGTTTTGAGATTGAGCCTTATGTGGATATTAATGCATCTCACTATGATTTTGAAATTGATTCCTTTGATAATGTATTTGTTGAAAAGTTTGAGGAAATTAAAATTCAAAAACCCTCTTTTGATGAAATTGATTCTTTTGATGATATATTATTTATGGGTAATTCTGATAAAGGATATGAGGGGACTAATTTAGAGAAATCTTATTCTGATTTTGTTGATAACTTTGAAATCAATGAATTGTTTGATTGTGAGCATGAGGAACTTGAAAATGATTTGAAAATTACAAACATTGTTGAATCTCAATCTGATGTTTTGCCCATATCTAATGTTCACTCTTTTGATTTATTTAAAAAATTATGCTTTGATGAGAAACCGAAAGACTATTTTCATGATCCAATATTTAAATCTTTTGATGGAAGTCCTATTGCAATTGAAGATTTAAATTTGAAGAAAGGACTTATGATTTTGCTCTCTGATAAATATAGGAAAATAAAATTTTTCATGATCCACTTAGCTTAGTTTCTTTTATTTAAGTTTTTTTCTTAGAATTAATTTCTCTTTTCGTTTTATAGGAAAATAAAATTTTGCACAAAATACGGCACTGTCGTAATATGCTTTACGGTGCCGTAATGTTTGTCCGATTTCATCCTGAGAGTTTTTGGTATTTTACGGCACTAGCGTAATTTTTTTACGGTACCGTAATTTTTAGTTTTTCTTACCCGAGAGTTTTGTGTAAATTACGGCACTGCTGTAAGGGATATTACGCCCGTAATTCTAAGCCTGCAGTCTGCTTATCCGATTAGGTGCTTTCTCGCTGCGATTTTAAGAAACTAGGTTGGGAAAAATTTTTGATCTTTGGCACCATCACAAAGTACTCATCTTTGTCTATCATCTGGATATTTTTGCTGAATTTTACAGTCCATGGATCATTCTAAAACACAAATCATTTTTTTGATTCTGATTAATTTCAGCAGTAGTTTTCTCTTGACTAATCTGATTAGCACTTTTATTGCAAGTTTTTAATATGCTTTAATGAGTTGTAACCCTGATTTTTCTCTTGACTAATAAGAAGAACACGTGTCATTCTATCTCTCAGATTTGTTGTTTTCATGAAAATATTTTCTGACAATTTTATAACACATAGCAACTTTTTTATTCTGATTAAATTCTATACAGTTTTTCATTTTGTAATCTGAGTAGCCTTCTTTCTGTTGATACCCTAAATTCCTAACAGATTTTGATCCTTTAATTTTCATACATTTGGAAAGAACAAGTTTCATTCTATCACGTAGTGCTGTTCATTTTCTTTTTGGATCATTAAATCTTATTTTTGGGTATGGCTACTTTTCATAAAAAATTCACTGGCTGCTCTACTTGCTTTCTACATGTTATAGCTTCTTTTGCCTCTAGATCCAGAAATCATCAAGAGCAACTGTCTTCCACCTCTAGCTATCATTGCATCTGCCTCTGACATCACTGTTTCCAGCCGTCGACACTAGATTATTCCATCAGCAGACTCTATTTCCATTTATTTTATTTTATTTATTTTTGCAGCAGGATCTTCATTTATTGACTTTGATTTTTTTTCTATCTGTACAGCATTATCTCTCGCACCACCAGCCGACGATCTCACCTCCAGGACTGTAGTCTCTAGCAGGCCACTAGAGATTTCTCACTCTACTGTCGGCACCATCACCATCATTGCTAGTAGCTTTTCAGCCAGCCTCTGTTCCACCTCTGCTTCTCGCCTACATCAGCTCTTTCCACCGGGATTCCTCTAGACCATTGATGATATCTCTGATTGTCCCTTGAGAAAATTATTTTTTATCATTATTATTTTTAGAGACTATTTTTAGACTGAGCCTTATGTATCTTAAATTGTGCAGGAAAAATTTTTAAAAGGCACATCTATGGACCTAGCAGCATCTGCCCCGACACTATTTCTTGTCTGAGCCTTATGTATTTTTGGTCAGAGCTTGCTATACAGTTTTGTGAGTATCGTTTGCACTCTCTTGTATTCAGGATTATTTCATATCGTTGCATCTTTGATTTGCTTTAGATGTATCACCCACTGATATTTCTTCGATGTGGTTGTATGATGATATGATTGTTCATGATCCACTTTCTACTATCTTGTGGTGTGATTCTATTTTTAAAAGATTTTCATTTATAAATATCTTCCTTGATGATGAATAAACCTGTATTCATGATTAGAATGAAATCTATCATGTTAGATTTATTTCTTCAATGCATATCTATTTTTTGAAATTTGACATTGGTTGATGCATGAAATTTTGGGTAGTTGTGTAATTTGAGGAATAAGATCTAAAGGTGAAACTACTCCTTTAAATAAAATGAGCATATGAGTATGATTACTGAATTGATATCAATTGATCAACCTAGTAGATGTTTAGTCTATTTTGCTATTTGTTGGGAAGGAAGAATCCAAGATCTATAAAAATAGTGAGAGACTCCCCTACGTGGCACTATGTAAAATTGATAGTGGTACCTAAGACATAGGTTGAACTCTATGTCCAAAAGATAATAAGAGAGAAAAAGAATAAGACTCCTCTACTTGGCACTATGCAAAATTGATAGTGGTACCAAAGATAAGAGTTGAAATCAAAATAAAAAAGGTGTGTATCTAAGTGGGTACATGTCATCTGTGCAAAAACAACAAAATACATGAAAAAGAAAAAAAATGAACAAAAAAATATGTGTGGAAAAAGATCTTGGAAACCTAAATCCTATAAACAAAAGTCTGATAAATTTAAACTAAAAATTGGGTGAAATCATGAGATTGAAAATTCTATTTATTCTACAAGTTACAAAGTTTTATTTGATTAAGATGTAGATCTAGAGGGTTGAGTTCTAAGACTGATATGTTTATTTGAAGTTTTGTGAAACAATTGATGGAATTTTTCATTGATGATTGTATTTTAGAAATTTATTGAGCATGAAAAAGTTTATCTTTTAATCAATTTTTGATTTTTGCTTGGGGACAAGCAAAGTTTGAGCCTTATGTATTTTGATGACACCAAAATATATAGTATATTTTGTATCATTTTATATATCTTTTCATGCTAAATTGAAGCTCTTTTGCTTATTTTTATGCCAAATTTATCAAATATTGCAAAATCTACTTCTATTTTGGTTTTTGATGATTTTCAGGTAAAAAGGCACTATTTTTAGGCATTTTCAAGTAAAATCAAATACATGGAAGAGCTACCATCATCAAGAAGAGGATACATGACAAATTTCAAGCAAAATGGAGCCACGAACCAAAATACGGCAAGGTCGTAATATATATTACGGTATCGTATTTTCGTACGCTACCATAATATCAGAGCACTGCCATATTTTAGTTAATTTTTCATCAGAAGATTTTACAAAAATTATGGCACTGCCGTAAGAATTTATAGGGGCCGTAATCTGAAGCGCTTTCAAACCAGAGATAATCACTGAAATTATGGCACTACCGTAAACCATTTTACGGGTCGCAATTTCCAGACGTTTTCGACGAAAAAGTTTTACGAAAATTACGGTACTACCGTAATATTTTTCATGGGCCGTAATTTTGACTCAAGGTTCATAGAACCAAATTATGGCACTGCCGTAATTTAAATTACAGCCGTAATTTTAACCTGCACACGCGAGTTTTTCGGGCTCGATTCTTGCGCATACCATATCTTGAGATCCAAACATCCAAATTGAGATATGAAAGAAGCTACGGACTCGTCTCGACAAGGAGAAGATAAAGGGACAAAATTCCCTAATTTTTATAATCTATCGAGGGAGCAATCGACATAGAGGTTCTTAGGGCACGGCCTCGCGCTGAGAGGCGTGGAGGTCACCTCAGGCCACGATTTTTACACTGAAGCTTCACCTGGAGGAGGAGAGTACACCACAGAAGTTTGAAGGCGAAAGGATCTCAGACGGAGGAGAAATCAACAAAGGAGCGTCGCCAGCACTGTTCACCACGGGTTTACAAGCAATTTACGGTTGTAATTTCTGTTACAGCCGTGTTGTAACGTTAATTCTCCCTCTTTCTTTGATTTCTGACACTTTGATACTATGGTTTATTGTATTTCTTTTTCCATGCAAGCTTAATCTTATTTTGGGACATGGGGTGTAATCCCTTTGATTTTATATGATTAGATAATTTTTATTTCGTCAGTATAATTTCGTTGTGATAATTTTACATATGTGATGATTGTCTATAATTCTCCGTAGTTTCTTATTGTCATGCATGTTTTAGAATTTTATGAAATAGACTAAAAGGTTGATCGTGAGATTTGGAACCCTAAATAATCATTGAGTTTGGAACTTATCGTAAGAAATTAGGTTTGTTCTTTGAATTCTGATTTTTTAGTGATTTTATTGCCATGTTTGATAAAAAAGAATCTAGGATTGAGTTATTTTGTCAAATGGGAAGATCTAGTGTGAAAGCAAGGATTGGAACGTTGGAAAACCATAAGTAGAACCTATGTTGAGACTCGAATGCACGAAAGTGATCCTTGAGATTCCACCTGAGATAATCAACTTAAAATTCATTTGCACGTAAGTGATCTTTGAGTTCTTTGTTTGATAATTTACTTATTTTCAGCGTTGGGATAGATCTTGCGCAAAAGTGAGGATTGGTCCCTGCATGGTTGTCGGCACGAAAGTGAGGCAATCCCTTTATGAAGTAAATTAGATCTTTATCATGATAAAATTAGACTGACGACCTTCTATTCATATTTAGTCATTGAAATTAAGGTGGATGAAACCATAGTCCCAGTTTATCTCTCTGATATATTTTCGTGTTCTTTCTATTATTTACTTGCATCATATTCGATTTGCTTAGCTAGTAAGAAAATAATTATTTGGTACTTAACAATAAGGTCTCTGTGGGTTCGATATCTATTTTATTACTTCGAGTATCCATGCACTTGCGGAAATAACAAAAAGCTTGGTGACACAACAAGTTTTTGGAGCCATGTCGGGGAGTGACAAAGTCCCTGTATGCCAAACAACAAGTTTAGCCGCGACACCAGAAATAAGTTTTTATCTACCTACTTGTTGAGATACAACAATGAAACCTTCTCGCTGGTTGCCATGATCAAATCCATTCGGATTTTGCTTGCTATAGCTGCATATCATAACTATGAGATATGGCAGATGGATGTAAAGATAGCGTTCCTTAACGGGAAGCTGGCTGAGGATGTGTACATGACACATCCTGATGGCTTCATCCATCCTGCAGATGCCAGTAAGGTCTGCAGGCTAAAGAAATCCATTTATGGATTAAAGCAAGCATCTCGAAGTTGGAATCTTCGGTTTGATAAAGCTGTGAGAGATTATGGCTTTATCAAAAGCAAAGATGACGCCTGTGTATATAGAAAATTCTGTGGGAGCTTGGTGACTTTTCTGGTCTTGTATGTCGATGACATACTGCTCATTGGAAACGACATCCCTAGTCTTCAAGCTGTGAAGACATGGTTAGGGAAGTGTTTTGAGATGAAGGACTTAGGGGAGGCCACCTATATCCTAGGCGTGAGGATCTACCGGGATAGATCCAAGAGGCTCCTAGCCCTTAGTCAGAGTACCTACATTGATAAGGTCCTGGAGAGGTTCAACTTGGAGCAATCCAAGAAGGGGTACCTTCCAGTGAGACATGGCCTTACTCTCTCAAAGAACCAGTATCCTAGCACACAGGCTGAGAGGGATGACATGAGTCGAGTGTCCTATGCTTCAGTAGTGGGATGGATTATGTATGCAATGTTGTGTACTAGACCAGATGTGGCTTATGCTTTGAGCATAACCAGCCGATACCAATCCAATCCAGGATTACAGCACTGGGTGGCTATAAAGAACATCCTTAAGTATCTGAGAAGAACTGAGGATATATTCTTGGTCTATGGGGGACAGGAAAACCTCAGTATGTAGGGCTACACTAATGCATTATTCCAGTCTGACCCTAACGACTTTAGATTGCAAGCTGGCTATGTGTTCAAGATCAATGGAGGCGGTGTATGCTGGAAGAGCTTCAAGCAGGCCACCATAGCTGATTCTACAACCGAGGCTGAGTATGTGGCCGCTTCTGAGGCAGCCAAAGAAGCCGTTAGGATCAGGAAGTTCATTTCTAAACTTCAAGTAGTTCCAAGTGCAATGGATCCCATTGAGCTATACTGTGACAACAATGGAGCAATTGCACAAACTAAGGAACTACGGTCTCATCAAAGGTCCAAACACATACTCAGGAGATTTCACCTGATCAGAGAGATCATCAATAGAGGTGAGGTCAAGATTAGCAGAGTTGACACAGAGAACAATCTGGCAGACCCACTGACCAAGGCTTTGGCGCAGCAGAAGCATGATGGTCATACTAGAAATATGGGGTTGAGGTTGCTCAACCTCTAGGTCTTAGTGCAAATGGGAGATTGTTGGTGTATATGCCCTACAACTTAGTATTGGTCCATTATTGTACTACTTGACTTTGATACTTATATATCATTCTGGTATTGTCATTATCTATGTTTGTCTACATTTGCGATTGTGTACTTACATGATAATATCCCTGGAGACAGATTGGATATGTGCTCAAATAGTTGTCCCCAGTCGATGTACCTGAGTGGATATGGGACAGCTCTAGTACTTGTGAGACTGGTATATGAGCTGGTTAGGCATGACGTGCTAATGCAGACATATGGGTATATCAGTGGTGGATATATTGGACCAACCCACTGTGAGGCAATGACTTGGTGTCATGAGTTATCCTCATAAGTGATAGGCGATGCATTGATCCCTTGACTTAAGGTCATTGGTCATTCTATATGGTTAGGGATATGCTTTTAAATGATCATTATGCTTCTAGAGACCACCTCAGGCCGTGATTTTTACGCTGAAGCTTCTTCTGGAGGAGAGGAGGGCACCACATAAGTTTTAGAGCAAGAGGAGGTCAGACGGAGGAGGAATCAAGGAAAGAAGTTGTGTTGCCACTATTCACAGCAAAATACGGCTGTAATTTGTATTACAACCGTGGTGTATTTTCCTAAAACTTTTTTCCTTTGATTTCTGATCGTTTTGAACTATGAATTATTGTATTTTCTTCTCCATGCAAGCTTAAACATATTTGGGACATGGGTGTAATTCACTTTGATTTCTTAATGATTAGATAACTCTTATTTTCGTCAGAATAGTTTTATTATGATGATTCTACTTATGTGATTTTTTGTCTTTGATTCTCCATAGATTGATGTTATTATTCATGTTTTAGAGTTCTCGCAATAAGGACCGAAAGGTGACTTGCTTGAGAACTTGGAACCCTAGAATTGCATGTTAGGAACTCTCTTAGGTTTGTTCTTAATTATTTGATTTTAGTGATCTTATTGCCATGATGATAATTTGAATCTAGGGTAGAACGAGTTGTCAAACGTGGAGATCTTGCACGAAAGTGAGGATCGGAACGTTGGAGAACCATAAATAGAACTTGTGTTGAGTCTCGGATGCATGAAAGTGATCCTTGAGATTCCACTTGTGACAATCAACTTAGAATTCGGATGCACAAAAGTGATCTTTGAATTCTTTGATTGATGATTTACTTATCTTTAGCATTGGGATAGATCTTGCGCGAAAGCGAGGACTGATCCTTGCATGATTGTCTTCACGAGAGTGAGATGATCTCTTTAAGAAGTAAATTAAGTCTTTGTTGTGATAAGATTAGTCTGACGACCTTTTATTTATATCTAGTCATTGAAATTAAGGTGGATGAAACTCTAGTCCCAGTTTCTCTCTGATTATCTTTTCGTGTGTTTTCGATCATTGCTTTGCTATTAATCGATTGCTTAGATAGTAAGGATACAATTATTTGGTACTTAACAATAAGGTCTCTGTGGTTCGCTATCTTTTTTTATTACTTTGAGTATCCGTGCACTTGCGGATCACAACAAGTTTTTGGCGCCGTTGCCGAGAATTAGTCCTAGGTACACGCCAAACAACTTGGGATACAATAAGTTTTTGGCGCCGTTGCCGGGGACCTTAGTTTTGTTAATATCAAAATAGTTGTTAGTATTACTAGACTAGGTTTTATTTGTTTTAGATTTAACTTTGTTATCTGTTTTTGCAGGTTTTGGATTTTCAGAAGTTGTGACAGAACTGTGATTTCTGAAATTTATGAATTTGCTTGTGTTTTATCTTTTTCTATTTTTTTATATATTCTAAAAAAAGAATTTGATTGATTGGTGTTGGATTATCCTTCTGTTCTTGATAGACTTTAAAATATGTCTTTTTATCACAATCCATGGGCATCTGAAAGATGCAAGGTATACATGCCAGAAGGTGAGCATAAAGATTTTTCACGATGCACTCTTGCAGATATATTGAAATTTCACTCTATTCATTCTATTAGATGCAATATTTGTAAATCTAATGATCATTATGCTTCTAAATGTCAATTTAGAAATCATGCAAATCACAATTCATCATGGTATCAAGATGATCAACATGATTCTAGATCTTTTTATGATAATTGCTCTGATCATGTTTCTAAACCATGCTTTGAGGACACTGGAAATTCTACCTTAGAGTCGATGCTTGAGAAATTGAATATCATAACAAATAGAAGTAAGGAAATTGAAAATCTTAAGGGGATGATTAGTCAACTTGCTTCTCAAGTAGAATCTTTAACAGCTAATTCTAAAATTTTGGAAACCCAGAGAGCACAACAAGATTGTTTATTTGAGTTTGATTTGGAAGTTAAAAAACTTGATTTAGAAAAATCCCCCTCTGATTATGATTGTTTTGAGATTGAGCCTTATGTGAATATTCATGAATCTCACACTAATTTTGATAATTGTGAAATTGATTCTTTTGCTAATTTATTTGTAGAAAATTTTGAGGAAATTGAAATTGAAAACCCCTCTTTTGAGGAAGTTGATTCTTTTGATGATGCATCATTTGTGGTTAATTCTGATGAAGGACATGCGGGGGTTGATTTAGAAAAATCTTATTCTGGTTTTTTTGGTAATTTTGAAATTGATAAATTATTTGATTGTAAGCATGAGGAAATTGATAAAAATTTGAATGTTACAAACACTGATGAATCTCACTCTGATGTTTTGCCCATATCTTTTGTTGAATCTTTTGATGTATCTAAAAATTTGAGCTTTATTGAGGAATCTAATGAAAGACATAAAACTTATTTTGATGATCCAATGCTTATATCTTGTGATCAAAGTCCTATTACAATTGAAGGCTTGAATTTGAAGAAAGGACTGATGATTTTGCTTACTGACAAATTTAGGAAGATTATTGAATATCCTTTTAGTAGAGTTGAAAATTTTGAATATCTTGATTTTTGCATATTTAAGAAAGCCAGTTTGATTGTGATTTATATGCAATTCTGGATTTTTAGATTAGTGGCTAAACTTCTTGGACAAAGAAAATGCAGAAAATTACATGCTATTTACTTTGGAACTGATCACCTGCTTCACCATCAGATTTGATTTTTGGTCAAGCTATGGACCTAAAAATTAGCGCTTCTTGGGAGGCAACCCAAGCACTCTTGTTTTGCTTTGTTTCTTTTATTTTAGTTTATTTTTAGAAATAATTTTTCTTCTCTTTTTGTAGGTGAAGACAAGTTTTGGCGCATAATACGGCATTGCCATAATTAGTTTTACGGTGCCATATTTTCGGTCCGTTTTCAACATAAGGTTTTGTGATTTTTTACGGCAAGGCCATAACATCTTTCACGTGTCGTAATTTAGAGTGATTTCCTTCCCAAGAGTTTTTTGAAAAATACGGCAGTACCGTAATGTGCTTTACGGTGCCGTAATTTGAAACCTGCTTTCTGCATTCTGCTTACTTGACTGGGTAATTTCTCGCTGCGATTTTAAGAAATTGGGATGGCAAAAATTTTGATCTTTGGCACGACATGGAAGTACTCATCTTTGTCTATCATCTGGATATTTTTTCTGAATTTTAAAGTCCATGGATCATTCTAAAACACATAGCATCTTTTCGATTCTGATTAATTTCTGTAGCAATTTTCTTTTGACTATTCTGATTAGCACTTTTGCTGCAAGTTTTTAAGATGCTTAAATAACTTGAAACCTAGATTTTTCACATGGTATATGAAGAACATGTGTCGTTCTATCTCATGGATTAATTATTTTCATGATTTTATTTTCTGATCATTTTAGGACACATGGCAACTTTTTGAATCTAATTAACTTTTGTGCAACTTTTGTAGTTTTGTAATATGATTAGCCTTCTTTCTACTGATGCCCTAAATTCCTGATAGATTTTGATCCTTTGATTTTCATACGTCTGAAAACAACATATCTTATTTTATTACATGGTTCTGTCTGTTTTCTTATTGGATCATTAAATCTTATTTTTGGGTATGACTACTTTTCTTAAAAAATTCACTGGCTACACTGTTTGCTTTCTACATGTTATTGCTTCTTTTGGCTCCAGATCCAGAAATCTTCAAGAGCAACTATCTTCCACCTCTAGCCACCACTGCATCTGCCTCTAACATCACTGTTTCCAACCGACGACACTGGATTATACCATTTGTAGATTCTTACTTCTTCTATTGCCTCTATTTCCATTGATTTGATTTATTTATGCAGTAGACTCTTCATTAGTGATCGATATTTTTTTATCTATGTAGCATTATTTCTGGCACCCACCGGCAGACGATCTCACCTCCAGGACTGTGATCTCTAGTAGGCCACTAGAGATTACTCACTCTACTGTCGGCACCACCATCATCATTGCTAGTAGCTTTTCAGCTAGCCTCTGTTCCACTTTTGCTTCTCAGCTGCATCAGCTTTTTCCACCGGCATCCTCTTCAGACCTCTGGCGACATCTCTGATTCTCTCTTGAGAAAATTATTTTTAGAGACTATTTTTAGACTGAGCCCTATGTATTTTAAATTGTGCAGGTAAAATTTTTAAAAGGCACATCTTTGGACCTAGCAGCATCTACCCCGACGCTATTTTTGATCTGAGCCTTATGTATTTTCAGTCAGAGCTTGCTATATAGTTTTGTGAGTATTGTTTGCACTTTCCTGTGATTATTTGATTTGATATGATTATCTACACTTTTCTTCTCTTAGATCTATCACTTTACATCCTTTGCATTGTTTGAGCCTTATGTGATTATACGGATATATCACTTTACATCTCATGATTGTTGAGTTTGATACTTCTACACCTCTGTAACCACCACCACTGCTATTCTATTTCACATGCTTATTTTTCTTTTCGACGTGGTTGTATGATGATGATGAGTATACTCTTGATTTATATTGTTGATGACTTGATTGATTGATGATGAATAAATTCAAATTCATAATTAGAGACAAACCCTATCATGTTAGATTTATTTCTTCAATGCATATCTATTTTTGAAATTTGACATTGGTTGATGCATGAAATTTTGGGTAGATGTGTTATTTGAGGAATAAGATCTAAAGGTGAAACTACTCCTTTGAATGAAATGAGTATATGAGTATGATTTGAGAATTGATGTCAATTGATCAACCTAGTAGATGTTTAGTCAATTTTTACTATTTGTTGGGAAATAAGAATCCAAGATCCATAAAAATAGTGAGAGACTCCCCTACTTGGCACTATGTAAAATTGATAGTGGTACATAAGACATGAGTTGAAGTCTATGAATGAAAAATAATGAAAGATAAAAATAATAAGACTCCTCTACTTGGCACTATGCAAAATTGATAGTGGTACCGAAGATAAGAGTTGAAGTCAAAAATAAAAAGTGTGTATCTAAGTGGGTATATGCCATCTTTACAAAAAAAAAATTATGTGTGGAAAAAGATCTTGGAAACCTAATTCCTGTAAACAAAAGCATGATAGATTTGAACTGAAAACTGGGTGAAATCATGAGATTGAAAATTCTATTTATTATACAAGTTGCAAAGTTTTATTTAATTGAGTTGTGGATCTAGAGGATTGAATTCTAAGAATGATATGTTTATTTGAAGTTTTGTGAAACAATTGATGGAATTTTTCATTGATGATTGTATTTTAGAAATTTATTGAGCATAAAAAGGTTATTCTTTTAATCAATTTTTGATTTTTGCTTGAGGACAAGCAAAGTTTGAGCCTTATGTTTTTTATGACACCAAAATATATAGTATATTTTGTATCATTTTAGATATCTTTTCATGCTAAATTGAGGATCTTTTACTTGTTTTTATACTGAATTCATTAAATATTGCAAAATCTACTTCTATTTTGGTTTTTCATGATTTTTAGGTAAAAAGGCACTATTTTGAGGTGTTTTCAAGCAAAATCGAAGACATAGAAGAGTTACCATCATCAAGAGGAGATCACCCGACAAATTTCACGCAAATCGGGGCAACTAACCAAAATACGGTAGTGCCGTAATTTATATTACGGTACCGTATTTTCGTACGATACCATAATATCGAGCCACTACAGTAATTTGGAGAAATTATGAACATAAGGTTTTCTTGATTTTACGGCACCACCGTAAAGAATTACACGGGCCGTATTTTCCAAACACTTCAGACCAGAGAACGCAAGCGATTTTACGGCACTGCCGTGAAATATTACTCTGCCGTATTTTGGAGCGCATTCAGAACATAGTAAATTGCTCAAATTATGGCACGGCCATAAAATATTTTATGGTACCATATTTTGGGCAATTTTTGACTAGAAAACTGCAAAGAAAATACGGCACTACCGTATTTTAAAATTCGGTACCGTATTTTATACGTGGACGCGTGAGTTTTTCGGGCTGAAATCGGTGCGGACCATAACTTTTGATCCAGAGCTCCAAATTGAGATCCGAAAGTTGCTACCGATT
This sequence comes from Costus lasius, assembly GCA_027563935.2. Classification (NCBI taxonomy): domain Eukaryota; kingdom Viridiplantae; phylum Streptophyta; class Magnoliopsida; order Zingiberales; family Costaceae; genus Costus; species Costus lasius. Next base: position 34,550,822 of record CM050450.1, on the reverse strand, counting down.
TGTCTTTGAGAGGAGAATACACACGAGGTGGAAGCCCTAATCTTTATTGAGTATCGAGGGAGAAATTTATAGAGAGGCATCTAGGGTTTGTCCTCACGCCGAGAGGCGTATAGACCACCTCAGGTTGTGATTTTTATACTGAAGCTTCTTCTAGAGGAGTGGAGGGCACCACAGAAGTTTTAGAGCAAGAGGAGGTCGAACGGAGGAGGAATCAAGGAAAGAAGTTGTGCTGCCACTATTCACAGCAAAATACGGCTGTAATTTGTATTACAACCGTTCTGTATTTTCCTAAAACCTTTTTCCTTCGATTTCTGATCGTTCTGAACTATGAATTATTGTATTTTCTTCTCCATGCAAGCTTAAACATATTTGGGACATGGGTGTAATTCACTTTGATTTCTTAATGATTAGATAACTCTTATTTTCGTCAGAATAGTTTTATTATGATGATTCTACTTATGTGATTGTTTGTCTTTGATTCTCCATAGATTGATGTTATTATTCATGTTTTAGAGTTCTCGCAATAAGGACCAAAAGGTGACTTGCTTGAGAACTTGGAACCCTAGAATTGCATGTTAGGAACTCTCTTAGGTTAGTTCTTAATTATTTGATTTTAGTGATCTTATTGCCATGATGATAATTTGAATCTAGGGTAGAGCGAGTTGTCAAACATGGAGATCTTGCACGAAAGTGAGGATCAGAACGTTGGAGAACCATAAATAGAACTTGTGTTGAGTCTCGGATGCACGAAAGTGATCCTTGAGATTCCACTTGAGACAATCAACTTAGAATTCGGATGCACGAAAGTGATCTTTGAATTCTTTGATTGATGATTTACTTATCTTTAGCATTGGGATAGATCTTGCGCAAAAGCGAGGATTGATCCCTGCATGATTGTCTGCACGAGAGTGAGATGATCTCTTTATGAAGTAAATTAAGTCTTTATCGTGATAAGATTAGTCTGACGACCTTTTATTTATGTCTAGTCATTGAAATTAAGGTGGACGAAACCCTAGTCCCAGTTTCTCTCTGATTATCTTTTCGTGTGTTTTCGATCATTCTTTGCTATTAATCGATTGCTTAGATAGTAAGAATACAACTATTTGGTACTTAATAATAAGGTCTTTGTGGTTAGATATCTTTCTTTATTACTTCGAGTATCTGTGCACTTGCGGATCACAACAAGTTTTTGGCGCCGTTGCCGGGGATTAGTCCTAGGTACATGCCAAACAACTTGGGATACAACACCGACCTGTCATGAGGATTTATCTTGGTATCACAAGATGAAAATCACAATGACAGAGTTACGATTGTCCTAGACCGAGTATCTGTGCACTTGCGGATCACAACAAGTTTTTGGCGCCGTTGCCGGGGATTAGTCCTAGGTACATGCCAAACAACTTGGGATACAACACCGACCTGTCATGAGGATTTATCTTGGTATCACAAGATGAAAATCACAATGACAGAGTTACGATTGTCCTAGACTTGAGGGCATTGGCATCTCTATATGGTGAATGAGGTACTTTGATACAACTTAACGCTTCGCTGTAAAAGGGAAGTCATAACGGTTGTCATTGGGTGCATCATGAGCCATATGAGAGATTCAATGTGCCAAGAGAGGATTTTCCTATTCCTTGTAGGGAAGCTTGATGTCCATGGCGCCCAATGTGGATGACTAAAAGTGTATGGCCATACCTAGGTGAAAACCTAATTTAGTCATGCCATAATATTGGGATCAACAAGTGTGACATGCTTGCCCAATCTAGACATCAGTCTTAAGAAAGGACAATCCTATACTTATACTTTATTACAGTTCTAAAGGTTGTCGATGGTAACATTTATTCTGATGACTTGGGTAGCAATGATGTACTGCTAGGTGTCACTCATTGTTTGTTATGATATAGTCATCACTACCAATGTCTGAAGAACCTATAGGGTCGCACACCTAGACGCTAGAGACTCCGTATTGATCAGATAGCCTCAGATTGAATCTATGGATGATTCGGTTCTGTTTGGGAGTATTGTTGAGTTTGGAGATGGCCTATTTACATTTTCTGTTATGCTACAACCTTGGTTGACTCATTGGGTAACCTTGGGTGACATCGATAGACTAGGTCTAGTCGATGGTCAAAACTCAAATTTTGCAATGGATTTATTCAGAGCACTTTTGCGATGGAATTTAGCATAACAGTGCGGCCCGCAACTTAAGCGCAAAAGTAATATATTGAATATTTATATTGTGGCTTAAGTAGACGGGGCCTGAAACTAAAATCTATATATATGTGAGGGCAAGGGCACATAATACAGAGCATTATCGCCTACAACTTTAAACCCTAGCCGACCATCTCCTTTCCTCCACACATAGCTGCCACCCCTCTTCCTTCTTAGCTCATACATCAAGTTGTTGCCACCTTCAATCAAGGTGGGCAGCAACTTTCTCTTGGTGCATGGAGAACCTTGAGGACCTCTCCTTTCTTCCTTGAAGCTTTGGTGGTGCATCTGGAAGAAGAGGAGATCACACTTGTTGGCCAAATCTCCTTCTGATTAGCGCAACTTGAAGTGGGCAGCGGCTTGGCATAATTTTCAGTATTGGTGCAAGCAAGCAAGGTGATATGCTCCATTAGCGTGGATCTCCTCTCCCGAAGCTAGCACGTGCGTGGAGCGGAGGTGTCTCGAGGCCGTTCGTGTATGCATGACTGTAGAGGACGAGCACTTGATCATCTACATCACCGGCAACACTCTAGTGTTGGTGTATATGCCCTAAGGACCTAATTCTGGTCCGTTACTTGTACTACTTGACATTGATATTTATATCATACTGGCATTGTCGTTATCATTATTTGTTTACATCTGCGAACATGTACTTATATGATAATGTCCCTGGAGACAAATTGGATCTGTGCTCAAACTATTGTCCCTAGTCAATATACCTTAGTGGATATGGGACAGCTATGGTACTTGTAAGACTAGTATATGGGCTGCTTAGGCACGAGGTGCTAACGCAGGCATATGGGTATATCAGTGGTAGATATACTGGACCGACCCGCCGTGAGGCAATGACTTGGTGTCACGAGTTATCCTCACAAGCGATAAGAGATGCATTGATCCCTTGACTTGAGGACATTGGCCATTCTATATGGTTAGGGATATGCTTTGATACAACCTAACGTCTTGCCGTAGTTGGGAGGTAATAACGGTTGTCATTGGGCATGTCACGACCCATATGAGAAGGTCAATGCACAGACATAGGATTTGCCCCTTCCTAAGGGAAGCATAATATCCATGGAGCTCCTCTATGGTTCTACGACTGAAAGTGTATGGCCATACCCAGGTTAGACCTGATTTAGTCATAGCCATGAGATTGGATAGAAACAAGTGGTGACACACTTGGCCAATCGGATATCAGTTCGGCAAAGAGACTGTAATGCATCTGTACCTAGTTACGATGATGGGGATGTCGATGTCGATATCCATTCCGATGACTTGGGTAGCAGCGATGCACTGCTATGTGCCACTCACTGCTTGTGATGACCTTAGGTCAGCACTGCCAACGTCAGAGGAACCTACAGGGTCACACACCTTGATACTCGAGTTCTTGCATTGATCGGGAAGCCTTATGATCGAGTTATTGGATAACTCAGATCTGTTTTGGAGATTTCATCAGCGCCAATGGGCCTGATGAGATGGAAGAGACTTATTGGCGCCAACTTCCATTTACGGCATTTTAACCATGGTTAGCCCAATTTGACCATGGGTTAAATTGGATTGGATCCAAGGGCTTGGTTAACATGAAAAATGGACCTTGGGCTGGGCCCATTGAAAAGGTTGAGCTTAATGGGCTTAAGGAGAAGAAAAGGGATGGCGCATGCTTAACCCTAGTTAGACTAGGGTTAGCGCTTATACCTCATGTGAGTTTAATTGATCATGATAAAATAAGGGCTAATTAAATAATTAATTAGAGTCCTATTTTTGTGGGATTAAATGGGCTGATTTATTTGAATTAATTAGAGTCCTAATTGGATTAGGATTCAATTAATTAAATAAATAATTAGAGTCCTAATTGGATTAGGACTTGATTCAAAGCTTAATTTGAATCTTGATCAAACCGCCCCTTGAGTCCTAATTGGATTAGGACTTGATCAAGTCGCCCACTTAAGTCCTAATTGGATTAGGACTAGTCTTGATCAAACCGTCCATGTAAATCCTAATAGGATTAGGACATGATCAAGGCGCCCACATGAGTCCTAATTAGATTAGGATTTAAATTCCTACTTCTTCTCCTAGCCACCCAATTTGTTTGAATTGAGGCCACAAGTAAACCACCTATGGTCTCTATAAATAGAGACCTTGGCCGCCCCTCTCAACATACTAATTTCTCTTGAAGGTGTGATCAATTGAGAGGGCGATCAAGTGAGGGCGAGTGGCTCCATCCTTTCCATCAAACTGCAAGTGTTCATCTTCCCTTCTCCTTGGCGAAAGGTGAACTTGTTCTTCGCGGCATCTCCTTCTTCCTCCTAGTTCTTGGCGCATCTCCCTTTGGTGGTGGCGCAAGTCTCTTGGAGGGCTCTCCCAAGGCTTGGATCTTCTTCCCGAGGCTAGCACCGGGCGTGGAAGAAGAGGCTCGAGGCATCCGTGTGTGAGAGACTGCAGAGGGCGCACGCTTGGGCGCCAACCTTGACATCGGCCTCATCTTGCTTTAAGGTATTTTCTATCTCATCGTGTCGACTCTCTCGCTTGACGATCTTCACTGGGTTTTTGGGACTGGCCTGTTTTGGGGATATTCTTCCGCTGTGCTATGTATTTATGTCAATAAAACTCTGAAAATTTGTAAAATATCCCCGGGGTTTCCCAACAATAGTATCAGAGCGACTTGCGAAACTCAAATGATGTTTGTCATGCTTTTCATGCTCACATGCCATATTTCAATTTTTGAAATTGTATGATGCATGGTGCACGATTTTTCTAAAGTAGAAAAATTAGGGTTTCTTGTTTCTATCACCTTTTCAATCTCTTTTGGATTTTTGGGTTATTTTTCTTGCATGATTTAAGGATCAAAGGTGCACGTGGTTTTGTCAAGTAGGACGGGCATTGTGTCTTCAGACTGGCCGAGTCTCTTGATTTGACAAAATTACCAGTCGAGAGGATCTTTGAAATCATCATGAAAAATAATCGCGAATAACTAAAAGATTTGTGGGAAGAAGATGAGGAAAAGAAACTGGTTTTATGAAAAAGTAAAATTTCAGATTTTATGTTTTTCATGAGCATGTAGAATTGCATGTGTAAATACCTTGATTGTGTATAATGTTGTGATCATGAGTCAAGCCCCCTTGCATGTCTGTGATGTATCCTTGTGCGGCCTGCGTGCCATCCTTTTCTTTTTTTTTGTAAAAGTAAGATGAAGATTAAGGGAAGGAGCTTGGTGGCGCATCTTGGATGGTGGCGCAACAAGCACCCTACTTGGATTGGTGGTGCATGCAAGATGGTGCAAGCTTGCTTGGTGGCGCAAGCATAGCATGGCCGAGCCTTAGGGCTTGTGAGCTAGCTATGTTGGACCTTGCAAGATGGCGATTCACCCTTGGAGGACCTTGGAGCCAACCTTGAAGTTCAAAATAGAGGTCGACTAGGTTAGGTCTAGTTCTTGGGGCTTGAGTCTTAGGTCAAGAGTTGAACCTCCTTCTTGGCATGGGTTGGTTCAATGTCTTGAATAGGTCATGATCACATCATTCTTTTACTGCTTATCTTATCTGCTAAAGCATGCCTGTATTGTTTTATCGTTATGTTATCACTATAGGAATGCATGCCTGTAATGCCAGACATAAGATAAAACTAATTGAGACCTCAAAAACCCTCATTCAAAATATCAAGTCTAGTAGCCTTCTAACGTGTAGCCCTCACTAAGCTATCGATCAGTGGTGTTGTGAAATGTTTACCACCCTCGTGGGACACACCCACTTATCTTTAGAAAGTGTGTGGTGGCAATGGTTTTCCCAGTCTATTTTAATCGGGTGCACCTTCGCAAGGAAACTCGTTGGCCCTGGGCATAACGGTTAGGAATGGACTTGACTAAAAGTTCATATGTGCTGAGCACATGATGAAAGTCTAGAGGCATCGTTGAAAGGTTAGGGTTTCATGCTGTATCCAGCCCTCGCCGGACATGAAATGCCTAGACTGTTTCAATAAGGGGAATTGCTTGGAGCAATCGGCCGGCGTGCCCACCTTAGGAAGCATGAGTTACTTTGTGCATCTCATCCCACCCTCGTGGGACGCGAAGCCTCATGTGAAATAAGGATCCCATCTCACTAGGAAGTCTTTATCTTCCCGATTGACTTTGTGGGTTGTCAATTCGATTAAAATAGTAGGAGCCATGATCATTTAAAACAAGTTCAGTTTAAATGATTTGAAGTAGTACTAATCTGCTTTTCTTGGTTATTGTAGAATAATGACTACGAACAATAGCAGACTGTCACTGCGATGCCTTCTAGAGAAGGACAAGTTGGTTGGATCCAACTTGATGGATTGGTATATAAACTTGAGAATCGTTCTCAAGCTTGAAAAGAAGCTCCATGTCCTTAGGCAGCCTATTCCTGACCCACTTCCATGCTCGGCCTCAGCGGCTGAGAAAGATGCTTACGATAAGCATCAGGCTGATACTTTGGAGGTTGCACAATTGATGCTAACTAACATGTCGCCCGAGCTTCGAGGGAAATATGAATTAAAGAGTGCTTCTGAGATTATTTCTAATCTAAAGCAGCTCTTTGATGAATTGGTTTGGCTCAATCCTCCTAAAGTTGAAATTCTATGTGTTGAGCCGATTGGCTTAACAAAGGAAATGGAATTAAAAATGGAAAGGGCTAGAAATAAAAGGTGCCTGTCATGTGGAGGACCACTTCACATTTTAAAGGACATGGTGCGACTTCAGAATGGGAAGAAGAGAAGCACGGCTTCGTCTTCATGCTTAGGTATTTATGTTACAGAAATCAACCTTTCTACTTCTATGTCATGGGTATTGGATACCGCATGTGGAGCTCATATTTGTACAAATATGCAGGGGCTCAAGAAAAGTAGATCGGTGCAAACTGGAGAGATTGACCTACGAGTAGGAAACGGGGCACAGGTTGCTGTTGTTGCTGTAGGAGTTTTGACTTTGTCCTTGCCTTCTCGACTTCAACTAGAGTTAGATAATTGCTATTGTGTACCTTCGCTTACTAAGAACATTGTATCCATTCCTTGCTTGGCAAGGAAAGGATTTAAATTTGAAATAAATAAGAACTCTTGTTCTTTTTCGTTTGCAAATATGTTCTATGGAAAGGGTACATTATGCAATGGTCTATATGTGTTGGACATGGATAACTCTATATGTAACATAAATCACAAAAGGACCAAACTGAGTGGTTCAGTTGGTGCTTTCCTATGGCATTGTCGATTAGCCCATATAAACAAGAATCGCATTCAACAACTCCATGCAAATTGGTTGTTAGATTCAAGTTCCTTGGAGGAATTTGATACTTGTGAGCCTTGTTTATTAGGGAAAATGATAAAGGCGCCCTTCACCAAGACAAGTGAGAGGGTAGGAGGTTTATTGGACCTTATACATAGTGATGTGTGTGGACCATTCAATAAACAAGCCAAAAGAGGACACAACTACTTCATTACCTTTACTGATGATTTCAATAGGTATGGTTATGTCTACTTGATGACATAAATCTGAATCCTTTGAGAAATTCAAGGAATTCAAGAATGAAGTAGAGAACCAGCGTGGTAGATCCATTAAGGCTCTTCGATTAGATCGTGGTGGAGAGTACCTGAGTGGTGAGTTCCTTGACTATCTAAAAGAGTGTGGGATTCTATCCCAACTCACTCCGCCTAGAACACCTCAATGGAATGGTGTGTCTGAAAGGAGAAATCGAACTCTATTGGACATGGTTCGATGTATGATGAGTCATGCAACTCTACCTCCCTCATTCTGGGGACATGCACTAGAGACAGCTTCTCTGATACTGAATAATGTTCCATCTAAGAGTGTCTCAAAGATTCCATATGAGGTATGGAGTGGGAGACACCCTAATCTATCATTTATCAAGATCTAGGGATGCGAGGCATATGTCAAGCGTCAGGATTCTAGCAAGCTAGAACCTAGATCTGATAAATGTGTGTTTGTGGGGTACCCTAAGGAAACTAAGGGTTACTACTTCTATGTTCCCACCGTGAACAAAGTTTTTTGTTGCTCGGGGTGCTGTCTTTCTAGAGAAAGAATTTCTCATGAAAGAAGTTAGTGAGAGGAAGTTTGACTTGGATGAGGTCCAAGTGCAACCACAAGACATAGAGATGGAACCTGAGCCACCTGTACCAGTTGCTAGGCAACCTGAGGCTTAGCTGAAAGGTATGGGTAGCTACCGACCCAACATGACGGGATCTTCAGCATTGAGGATGAACCCAGGACTTATGATGAGGCGGTCAGTGGACCGGACTCCGAGAGATGGCTTGAGGCCATGCGATCCGAGATGGATTCCAGTCAGCTAACCAAGTCTGGGATTTGGTTGAGTTACCTGATGGGGTAAAGCCCATAGGGTGTAAATGGGTCTTCAAGAGGAAGACAGACATGGATGGCAACATAGTTACCTATAAAGGTAGACTAGTGGCTAAGGGATTCAAACAAATCCACGTGGTGGATTATGATGAAACCTTCTCGCCAGTTGCCATGTTCAAATCCATTCAGATTCTGCTTGCTATAGCTGCATATCATGAATACGAGATATGGCAGATGGATGTGAAGACAGCTTTCCTTAATGGAAAGCTAGCTGAGGATGTGTATATGACACAACCTGATGGCTTCGTCCATCCTGTAGAGGCCAATAAGGTCTGCAGGCTAAAGAGATCCATCTATGGATTAAAGCAAGCATCTCGAAGTTGGAATCTTCGATTTGATGAAGCTGTTAGAGATTATGGCTTTATCAAAAGCGAAGATGACGCCTGTGTATACAAAAAATTCAGTGGGAGCTTGGTGACTTTTCTGGTCTTGTATGTCGATGACATACTGCTCATCGGGAACAGCATCCCTAGTCTTCAAGCTATGAAGACATGGTTAGGGAAGTGTTTTGAGATGAAAGACTTAGGGGAGGCCGCCTATATCCTAGGCGTGAGGATCTATAGGGATAGATCCAAGAAGCTCCTAGCCCTTAGTTAGAGTACATACATTGATAAGGTCTTGGAGAGGTTTAGCTTGGAGCAATCCAAGAAAGGGTACCTTCCAGTGAGACATGGCCTTACTCTCTCAAAGAGCCAGTGTCCCACCACACAGGCTGAGAGGGATGACATGAGTCGAGTACCCTATGCTTCGGCAGTAGGATCGATCATGTATGCAATGTTGTGTACTATACCAAATGTGGCTTATGCTGTGAGCATAACCAACCGATACCAATCCAATCCTGGAGTGCAGCACTAGGTGGCTGTAAAGAACATCCTGAAGTATCTTAGAAGAACTAAGGATTTGTTCCTAGTCTATGGGGAGCAGGAAGAGCTTAGTATGCTGGGCTACACTGATGCATCTTTCCAGTCTGACCCTGACGACTTTAGATCATAGGCCGGCTATGTGTTCAAGATGAATGGAGGCGCTGTGTGCTGGAAGAGCTTCAAGCAATCCACCATCGCTGATTCTACAACCGAGGCTGAGTATGTGGCCGCTTCTGAGGTAGCCAAAGAAGTCATTTGGATAAGGAAGTTCATTTCTGAACTTCAGGTGGTTCCCAGTGCAGTGGATCCCATTGAAATCTACTGTGATAACAATAGAGCGATTGCACAAGCCAAGGAACCAAGGTCTCATCAAAAATCCAAACACATACTCAGGAGATTTCACCTGATCAGAGAGATCATCGACAGAGGTGATGTCAAGATTAGAAGAGTTGACACAGAGAACAATCTAGCAGACCCATTGACCAAGGCTTTGGCACAGCAGAAGCATGATGGTCACGCTAGAGATATGGGGTTAAGATTTCTCAACCTCTAGGTATTAGTGCAAGTGGGAGATTGTTGGTGTATATGCCCTAAGGACCTAATTCTGGTCCGTTACTTGTACTACTTAACATTGATATTTATATCATACTGGTATTGTCGTTATCATTATTTGTTTACATCTGCGAACATGTACTTATATGATAATGTCCTTGGAGACAGATTGGATCTGTGCTCAAACTATTGTCCCTAGTCAATGTACCTTAGTGGATATGGGACAGCTATGGTACTTGTAAGACTGGTATATGGGCTGCTTAGGCACGAGGTGCTAACACAGGCATATGGGTATATCAGTGGTAGATATACTGGACCGACCCGCTGTGAGGCAATGACTTGGTGTCACGAGTTATCCTCACAAGCGATAAGAGATGCATTGATCCCTTGACTTGAGGTCATTGGCCATTCTATACGGTTAGGGATATGCTTTGATACAACCTAACGTCTTGCCGTAGTTGGGAGGTAATAACGGTTGTCATTGGGCATGTCACGACCCATATGAGAAGGTCAATGCACAGACATAGGATTTGCCCCTTCCTAAGGGAAGCATAATATCCATGGAGCTCCTCTATGGTTCTATGACTGAAAGTGTATGGTCATACCCAGGTTAGACCTGATTTAGTCATAGCCATGAGATTGGATAGAAACAAGTGGTGACACACTTGGCCAATCGGATATCAGTTCGGCAAAGAGACTGTAATGCATCTGTACCTAGTTACGATGATGGGGATGTCGATGTCGATATCCATTCCGATGACTTGGGTAGCAGCGATGCACTGCTATGTGCCACTCACTGCTTATGATGACCTTAGGTCAGCACTGCCAACGTCAGAGGAACCTACAAGGTCACACACCTTGATACTCGAGTTCTTGCATTGATCGGAAGCCTTATGATCGAGTTATTGGATAACTCAGATCTGTTTTGGAGATTTCATCAGCGCCAATGGGCCTGATGAGATGGAAGAGACTTATTGGCGCCAACTTCCATTTACGACATTTTAACCATGGTTAGCCCAATTTGACCATGGGTTAAATTGGATTGGATCCAAGGGCTTGGTTAACATGAAAAATGGACCTTGGGCTGGGCCCATTGAAAAGGTTGAGCTTAATGGGCTTAAGGAGAAGAAAAGGAATGGCGCATGCTTAACCCTAGTTAGACTAGGGTTAGCGCTTATACCTCATGTGAGTTTAATTGATCATGATAAAATAAGGGCTAATTAAATAATTAATTAGAGTCCTATTTATGTGGGATTAAATGGGCTGATTTATTTGAATTAATTAGAGTCCTAATTGGATTAGGATTCAATTATTTAAATAAATAATTAGAGTCCTAATTGGATTAGGACTTGATTCAAAGCTTAATTTGAATCTTGATCAAACCGCCCCTTTAGTCCTAATTGGATTAGGACTTGATCAAGTCGCCCACTTAAGTCCTAATTGGATTAGGACTAGTCTTGATCAAACCGTCCATGTAAATCCTAATAGGATTAGGACTTGATCAAGGCGCCCACATGAGTCATAATTAGATCAGGATTTAAATTCCTACTTCTTCTCCTAGCCACCCAATTTGTCTGAATTGAGACCACAAGTAAACCGCCTATGGTCTCTATAAATAGAGACCTTGGCCGCCCCTCTCAACATACTAATTTCTCTTGAAGGCGTGATCAATTGAGAGGGCGATCAAGTGAGGGCAAGTGGCTCCATCCTTTCCATCAAACCGCAAGTGTTCATCTTCCCTTCTCCTTGGCAAAAGGTGAACTTGTTCTTGGCGGCATCTCCTTCTTCCTCCTTGTTCTTGGCGCATCTCCCTTTGGTGGTGGCTCAAGTCTCTTGGAGGGCTCTCCCAAGGCTTGGATCTTCTTCCCGAGGCTAGCACTGGGCGTGGAAGAAGAGGCTCGAGGCATCCGTGTGTGTGAGACTGCAGAGGGCGCACGCTTGGGCGCCTACCTTGACATCGGCCTCATCTTGCTTTAAGGTATTTTCTATCTCATCGTGTCGACTCTCTCGCTTGACGATCTTCACTGGGTTTTTGGGACTGGCCTGTTTCGGGGATATTCTTCCATTGTGCTATGTATTTATGTCAATAAAACTCTGAAAATTTGTAAAATATCCCCGGGGTTTCCCAACATCTAGGACCTACACAATAAAGGTATAATGCTCTTCCCATCCTATGGTTTTCTGTCATAAGTTGATCCTGGCTTTGGTGGGAATTCTGTTTTGGACTGTCTTCCGCTGCATTATAACTTTTTATATGGTCCGGGGAATACTAACACTATTATGCCTTTCTGCAACACCATTTTGTTGAGGTGTTCCTAGCATAGTGTATTGTGCATATATGCCATGATTTTCAAGAAGTTTAGCAAATGAACCAAGACATTGTCCTGACTCATCATATTTACCATAATACTCACCATCTCTATCAGACCTAATGATTTTCACTTTCATATCTAATTGCCTTTCAACCTTGTTATAAATACTTTAAGAGCATTTACAACTTGAGATTTTTCATTAAGCAAATAGACATATCTATCTCATGAAAAATCATGTATAAAGGTGATAAAGTATTTCTCTCCACTAAAGGATGGAGTATCAAAAGGTCCAAATATATCAGTGTGTATAATTTCAAGGAGCTGAGTACTTCTTGTGGCACTTTTCTTGTTATGTTTGGTTTTCTTTCCCTTAATGCAATCGACACATATATTAAGATTAGTAAAATCTAAATTTATAAGGATTTTATCTTTTACTAATCTTTCTAATATTTCTTTGGATACATGACCCAAATGCTTATGTCACAAGTAAGCAGAACTTTCTTTCATCATGCTACGCTTACATCCAATAGAATGATTAACACAAAATAGGGATTCGGAAAAATTAACATCCAGTTTCAATTTATATAAACCATCAATAAGAATTTCAAAGCCAATATAGGAATTGAAGGTACATAGAGAGTTTGCATTAGATCAAACTGATAGCTAGAATCTAACACCAATCTGTAAGTCCTCATGCCTTCCATTGAGACATTCTTTCGATTTCCCATAAATAAGAAGTTCTCAATTGGGTTTATGGTTTGGATTGTAAGGAATCCATGCATTATATTGGAAACATGAGTTGTAGCACCAGAATTAAGCCACAGAGAATTAGAAGAAACTTCAGTTAAGTTTAGTTCCGAACATACAAAATGGTTAGAAGTACATTTCTTTTCGAACCAAGCTTTGCATTTCATACAATCTTTCTGATAGTGTCTCTCCTTTTTACAGAAGTGACATTTATCCATCTTTTGTTCCTTCATATTTACATTCGCAACCTGTGATACTTTAACATGTGCTTTCTTCTTAAATTGCTTGGCCTTTGACTTACTTACTCTATGACTCACAAGGTTAATTGAATGAACTCCTTGCTTCTTAAGTCTTATTTCTTCTTAATTAAACATGTTGGCCAATTCATTAATATTCCACTTATCCTTTATAATGTAATAGTTAATTTGAAAAGACTCATACTCAGAAGATAACGAGTTCATAATGAATTGCACTAAGAATGAGTCATCAACTGTAATACCTAGGGTCCTTAATTTTGCTATAATATTTGTCATCTCTAGGGCATGTTGCTGCATACTACACGACCCATCATATTTCATGGTTGTGAGTTCAGCCATTAATGTACCTGCAAGAGATTTATCCGTAGATCGGAAATGTTCTTCCACAAGCTTAAGATATTCTTTAGCACTTTCAGTGTGTGGAATGGTAGTCTTAATGTTGTTAGCAATTGTCATTCATATAAAGCTAAGACATAATCTGTTAGATCTTTCTCATACTTTATACTTTGACTTTTCTTCCTCACTACTCCTATCAGTAATGGCAGTAGGTTTTTCTTCTAGTAGTGCTAAGTAAAGATCCAAAACACCTAAGTGGAAATTGACTTGTTTGCACTATTTTGAAAAGTTTAAACCATTGAACACAGTAATAGAAGAGCATGCGAATGAAAAGAAATAGCTGCACAAACATACATGCTCAATTAATTGGGAATTCAAATATTGCACAAATAAGCTTATACTTCTTTCCTTTCTAATTTCACTCTTTCCCTTTTAACTTTACCCCAAGTAAACAAGCTCTAAAGTCCCCAATGAGTTTGACATCCACTAACCAATATAAACACATACAACTTCCTATGTCCCTCCAATTTGCGACCATAGGGAAGTTTTTAAATTTCATTCCCAATAGAGAGTGGCTTCTGATGAGAAAATGGCCTATGCAGACCCCTTCCCATGAGAAGATAGGAAGGGTGGCCATTTTTCCACCCTAAATTTATTATTATTTTTTTATGATAATCTATCCATTTTAAATTATTCAATGGTACCAATATTATCATGAATAAAATTTTCCACCATAAGAAAATTACGGCTTTAAGATCATAGAATCATGTGCTACATGTAACATACCAAAATTCTACGATCTTAAAACCCTAATTTTCTTATCATGAAAAATTTTATTCACAATAATATTGATACCATTAAATAGTTTAGAATGTATAAATCATCATAGTATTTTTTTAAAAAAAAATTATGGTGAAAAAATAATCACCCTTCTTATCTTCTCATAGGAAGCGCCCTGTGCAAGCATTTTCTCCGCTTCCGACCCTTGTGTAGTGAGCTCTTATTGGCTTCATACACACAAGTCATGTACCTTCCCATTACGAATGGCCACATCAGCCTCATGTTCAACAGTGGAGCTACGACTATTGTCACACCCAAGACCCAAGTCAATTAATCAACTATCTTCTAAACTTCTGGAAAATATTTTTCACTCTTTTTTTTCCAAACTTCCAAGATCCGCTTTTATTGAAAAAAATCAGCAATTTTAGTTCGATAAAATCAGTATTGATAATCGATTTATTTTTTTCTTGTCATTCAAAATTTGGTGAAATGTTTTTGATTTAGTAATTTATTGATTTACAGATACATACATACAATTATATAAAATTAATTATATATAAAAAATATGATATTAAATAAATGATAATAATTTTCTCATTCGAGTCTGCTTGTGTTATCAACGAATTGGCCATATAATCTATTTACATTATACATTATATATACATCATATTTATATTAGCTTTGATGTGATGGTAGCTCACATGAGCCTAAATCCCCATCACTGTGTCATTACTAAAACTAAAATATTCGATGCACTTATCTATCCGCATCACATGGTTACTTGATTCATCTATATTTTATGAAGAATATTTTTGACTTGAGGCCACATGCCATATTAAGCCCCGATTCCTTTGAATGCAAACTATCTAGAATAATTAATTCTTACCTTCACTCATGACCAGCAAGACCCAAAGATATATGGGATAATATGTATATGGGGATAATATTAGAAAGATTAAAAAGTTTTTAGTGGAGAAAAATCAAAATTTATATAAAGGTAATATTATAGATATATATATATATATAGATTCAAGTAATTTGAAGAAGTGAGTGGGGGCATTTGCTCACACTCCCCTCCATGTGGCTTCACCACTACTCATGACTTGTCCTATGCAAACATCCATCATCTATGAAGTTGTTGAAAATTTTATTAACATTGATGCCTCCTATTGAACAGCCTTCATATCACCTCTATCTAGCAACCACCATTTTTTTCTAACAAATCAGAGGTTTACCAATAATAAAATCAAATTTAATGCCATGTATATTCTGTATTTCATCTAAGTTATAGTTTTATGTCAAAGTTTTGTAATCATATTATCATTGTATGGCTTCCGCTTATAGAGGGATTATCATCACTCTATAATTTCTCATTAGTTTTGTAATACTATAGGTGGAGTGTTCTTTGATCTTGGACATATTTAAGAAATGACTCAAGGCACAATTTCTAAATAGCTCTCATGTCAACAAGAGTTTTTTTTAAGAAAAAAGAAAAATCAAGCACATATTGTTTTAATATGTAGTTGCCCTCATACCACACATTTTGGTTAATGCTAAACAAAGATTTGGATGATTTATTTTCATATGGGCCATTATTTTTTAATCAGACCATCTTGTATTAACATTTGTCCTTTTTTAAACGTCAAGTTTATTACATCTCTCCTTTACAAATGATCATCTTCTTAATGAATCAGAAAATTAAGTTTTGTTTATCCTCAAGCAAATACAAATTTCAAGAACAGAGAAGATTTAGTTTTTATGAATTTCTATTTTCATATATTGAAAAAGTTGTTGATCCATGATGCATGTCAAAATTTCTCATACTTAAGAAATAAGAAAGAAATTTTAGAAAATAGTATTTAAAGATATTCAAGGTCAAGGTACTTAAAATTCAGAACCTCTATGCCTATGTTTTCATATTTCAATTTTTCAACTAGACTTTTATTCCTGTTTAATTTTTTATGACTAGTCTTCTAGCTTGAATGTCACTTTATGAAGTTTTAATTAGTTTTCAATCATTACGGGATATTTGAAGCAATTTGATTTTTGACCGTCATTAACTCCTTTTTACTTTTCATGTTAATGACTTAGTCAAAAATATGCTAAACAAAGTATAGTATAACTTAACTCATAGTTTATTGATTTGTAGTCATTGGAGTTGTAGATTTGACCTCCAGCTTTTTTTTTCTTTATTTTTTTTCTTTTTGAAAGGAGTCGGTCAAGTAACAGGTTTTTAAATCGTTATCGATCTTTTGACATGAAGGTCAAACATTTGTGATGAATACCCTCGGTTACTCAATCAAAAATAAATTTAAAGTGCACTAGAATAAGTGCAATCAAACTCATAACTATCATGCTTTTAAAGCTAGCGGAGTTGAAGCAACCCCCATATAAATAAAACATACTTAAAGAGAAAAATCAAACTCAATAAACTTCATGTTTTGTGAAACATTCAGCTGATCACACAACATGTTAGATCTTAAACCTCAAATACACCAAAATAAGAATTACTCAAAAATTCATTTTTCATTCAAACACTTTCTAATTCCACGTAATAAAGTTTATAATAAACATCACTTCTCAAAAATAAGTTCAAAATATAAATTTTTTTTCTAAGAAATAAAGTATTCTCAATTCATGAGCTATGTATGTATGAGTTTAAGTTACAACTATATTGCATTTACCTGAATTATTGGGATACCCACAACTTAAAAATTTTACAAGGATAGAATTTTTAAGTACAATCATTAGAGAGATATAAGTGTGAAGCAGAAAGAAAATTATATACATCTCCATTACATTTTAAAAAATTTTATCACCACAATTATTTCAGAATTTTATGTACAACCATATCGAAAAGAAGAAAAGAAAATGAGAGCAAGGGTAAAAGTACTCACAAAGTGCTATGGGCTCATCCCATGCCACTTGCATTCATCATCTTCCTCCATTAGTTCATGTGCACTAGGTCTGGATATGCAAACTTTGCGTTTCATGGATAAACTTTTCTTGCAAAAGAAATTTAGTGATGATAAATAAAATTTGGATTCATTAGAGTTGTAAATTGATGCGTTGCATTTACAACATATTTTTACCTATATTTTATATGATATTTTAGGCTTATTTTGTGATTTTATACTAATTTTTAATGTTTTTTACTTCACTTGGTATGGAATCTTCACTTTTCTTGGTTTTTATGAAAATACAGGTAAAATAGTATAAAAATGATGGATTTTCTAAGTTTCGAAACCATAGCATGATTCCCAAGGAAATTACAAGGTTGCACGTCAAATTTGGGATGAAAACAGTGTCAAACGCGAAATTCACGGGCGCGGCCGTGAGTTTCTCGGCTGGCCGTGAATTTCAAGTTCGAGGGGTGAAAACGCGGTTAAGTAAAAAGTTCACAGAAACTTTCACGGGTGACACCGTGAATATTTCTGTGCACAAAAGACTTTACTCATAGAAACTTTCACAGCTGCAACCGAGAATAGTTTACTGGCCGTGAGTTTTTTCGCCTCTTCACGTTTTTCACTCGATTCGACCCCAAATCAAGTCGGATTTGAACCAAACTCTCCAGAATTCTTCCTTGAAGGGTCCTGAACCGAGTAAACTATAAAAGAAGAAATTTTTGGAGAGCAAAGTAGACTTTAACAAGCAAACACAATCAAAGGCGGCGGCTAAGGCGAAATCGAGTTCTAGGACAAAATTCCGGTGAGAATTCACGCGAAGGAGAGATTTGAGCACTTCATCTTCGTCTCCAGATAGAGGGGAAGTTTTTCTAATTATTCTCCTAGTGATTTCTTGTACTTTTGAATGAATTCAATGCAAGTTTCATCAATGAACATGTTATTTTTTTCGATCATGAGTGAGTAAACTTGTTTTTGGGATTAGGGATGTAGCCCACTGACATTTATGAATTAAATTTTATATTTTTACTCTTTTTCATGATTATTATAACATTGATTTGATTAAAATTGAGTTATTTATGTGATTTACTCTGGTCAAGTATGTTTGCGTCTTAGACATTGTGAGAAGGACCGGGAGGTGAATCGCAACGTTGGATCTATTCTATTCAAACCTACAAATCCAATCACGGGAGTAGTTTGGATTTGTTTGAAGGATTTTTATGGATTTTCATATAACTTAATGGGTCTAGCTGCGTTAATTATCACGAGAGTAGGGAGTTAGCGTAGCTAGATACCAGATTACGCTTCAGGAGGAGGTAATCCGTATCTTAGGAAAATACCCTTTCAACACTTTAATTTTCTATTCAAAGGTTTATTTTTATCAAATTCATAATTGTCTGTGAGATGAAATCCCAAGTCCAGATTTTCTAAAACCTGATTTCAACCCAAAAATGCTACCACTGTTACTTTTCGTATTTAGAGTTCACGCAAAATCACAATTTGATTCACCTAGATATAAATGAGTTATGTAATCAGTACTTGACCACTAGATCCTCGTTGGGAACAATATCTTATTTTATTACTTCAATAAATCTGTGCACTTGCGGACGCATCATGTTTTTGGTGTCGTTGCCGGGATCAGGCTAGTCAACATCGATTTGATCGATAAGTTTATAGACTCTACATTTTTCTTTTGAATTTTAGCATTTACTTAGTTTTTCTTTTATTGCTATTTTCTATTATTTTTACTTTTATTTCTTATTGATAAACACGTTGTATGTCCAGAGCTTTAAAGACAAGTACTTTATTTCCTGAAGATCCAGAGATCGAATGCACCCTCCGCCTTCGAAGAAAACTACAGTTCCAGACTAAAAAAGTTGCAAAAGATGGCGTGATGGCGAACAATCAGTCACTAAGGGATTTTGCAGCACCTAACATATAGGGTTTTAATTCTAGCATTGTTCGACCTAATGTGGAGGCAAACAACTTCGAGCTTAAACCAACACTGATGACCATGGTTCAGCAGAACCAATTTGGGCATTCCCCAACACAAGATCCTAATCTTCATCTTGCTATTTTTTTAGAATATTGTGACACAGTCAAGGTAAACGGTGTATCTTTTGATGCAATAAGACTAAGACTACTTCCATTCTCTCTCAAGGATTGCGCACGGGCTTGGTTATATTCTCTTCCTGCTGGATCAATTACTACATGGGATGAGCTCTCGCGTGCTTTTTTGATAAAATATTTTTCACCTGGCAAGACAGTTCAACTGAGGAATATGATAACTTGCTTTGGACAAAAAGAATGAGAGTCGCTTTATGATGCTTGGGATCATTTCAAGGAGTTCCAGCGCATGTGTCCCCATCATGGGCTTGAGAAGTGGGTCCTAATCCATATCTTCTACAATAGATTGGACTACAGCACAAAGCTCATAGTGGATGCTGCTGCTAGGGGAGCTATCATGAGTAAAAACATAGAAGATGCGATGACTTTACTTGAGGACATGGCCATGAATCACAACCATTGGTCCAATGAGCGAGGTACCATGTCCACAGGTATTGGTAAGTATAGCAGTGACTTCTTGATATCTTTAGCTGCAAAGGTTGACAATTTAGCTCAGAAATTGGATTCTTTTACTTTTCCTTCAGTTGCAGTTAATTCTATTTCTTGTGAGGTCTATGGTATTTCAGGTCATATTTCTACTGATTGTCAACTTTTAGCCCCACCATAGGATGACTCTTGTCAGGACATGTCAATGCTTTAGGCAACTATAATCAAAGGCAAGTGAACGACCCTTATTTAGCTACATATAATCCAAGCTGGAGGAACCACCCCAATTTGTCATACAAGAATAACCAAGGGCAAGTTCCTCGATAATATAATCAGCAAAATAATAGGCTGCCACTAGGTTTTCAGTCTAGGCAGTTCAATCAACCTCAGAAGTCCAACTTGGAGTCTATTTTGGAAGGTTTCATTGTTGCTCAGAAGAAGCACAACGAAGATATCTCTGATGCTATTAAACATCTAACATATTGTGTGGATGCTTTGGCAACCCACAACAAGATGTTGGAGAGCCAAATAGCTCAGCAGGCAAGTACCTCCAATAGGACTACAGGTAAACTTCCTGGCCAACCAGAGATGAACCTCAAGGAGCATTGTAATGTTGTCACCATTGTAAGTGGTGAATATATTAATGAACCTGGGAAACCTAATGAAGAGCCTATACCTGAAGAGGAGATGCTAAAGGAAAAGGAGAAGGAGAAAATCTATGTGGGTCTGCCTGCATATATTCCACCTATTCCTTATCCTTAGAGGTTAGTAAGAGCCAAGATGGAAAAGCATGACACTACTTCACCTGAGTTTGAGCTTAGAGAGGTAAACTAACCCATAGTGATAAAAAAAGGTAAAAGATCCTGGAAGTTTTTCAATTCCCTATTAGATTGGTAAGATCTCAATTGAACATACCTTATGTGATATAGGGGTAAGTATAAGTTTAATGCCCTTATCTATTTCTAAGAAGATTTAACAATGGAGACATGAAATCTACAAAAACTTTACTTCAATTTGCTAATGGTTCTATTCAAAAATCTGTTGGGGTTTTAGAAAATGTTTCTGTTAAAGTTGGTAACTATTCTATTTAACTGACTTTATAGTTGTAGATATGGAAGAAAATACTGAGCTACCGATTATATTGTGTAGACCATTTATGGCCAGCGCAGGTGCTATTATTGACATGATGAATGAGAAACTGACATTGAATTTTGGAAAGGATAAACTAGTGTTTGATTTTTCTTTGAAGACTAAAAAGATTTCTTTTGCAAAATCTCACTATCACATCAAAAATGAAGAAAGCAAGGCTTATGGTGGTAACACTTCAGAAGTTGACAAAAATCCCATTGAAAAATATTTGAAGCATGAAAAAGACAAAGGGGAAAGAGATGGAATATGGGCGTAATCACAGATTATCAATTTAAGCCCACAAGTCGATTTAAGAAGGCGTGGAGATGAAAATTTTTCATATTATTCATTATGCCTCGGACCCACCAGACCATCAATAAACTTTGCAATGGTCGAGCTAATGACTTTAAACAAACACTTTTTGGGAGGCAACCCAAAGTTTTTGAGTTTTATTTATTTTAGTATTTTTAGTTTTACTTTCTAATATTCTTAGAATTTTTAGAGATTTTAAACAGCATTATTTCATGAACTTTTATATATGAAAAATCTTCTAAATAGGTTGTTCTATGTGCAGGTATTTTTTGAAAATTTTTTGGAAATTCTTTTCATGAGGAACGGAGTCTTGGCGAGATTTTCACGGTCACGCCCATGAGTCGCGCACGGGTCGTGAGTTTTATTTGTAAAAGAGCTAAGTTACAGAGATAATTATGGTCGAAGCTGTAAACCATTCACGGACTGTGAGTTCTTCTGTTTTGAACTTAACAGGCGAAACTAGGGTTTACGCCCATGCTTGTTAAATGCCGATTTTTGACGATTCCTTCTACCTCTGACGACAAAACCCTTCCTCCGAATTTCCTCCACAGTCAACGAGTGTTTTCCAACAATCTTTCATGGGATTTCATGAAGAAGCGGCGGACATTTGCCAGAACACCTGTTTTGCCGCCGACGCTCGTTTTTCGCTGATTTCAACCCGATTTCTTTCAGATTCATGAGCAAAACTTTACCCAGCTTTACTCTTCGGTTCCTACACATGATTTGCATGATTTTAGTACCAATTTGGTAGTGGTTTGCATGATTTTTGGGGAGATTTTTGCAAAACCTTGACCAGGCGACTTGTATGTTACTATAGCTTTACGGGTTTTTATTAAAACTTTGTATATTTGCGATTACTATTGAGATACTATGGCACCGAGGAGATCAGTGAGAACTAGACCTTATGGGGCCATAATGAAGAGTAGATACATTAGTCCAGCCCCACGGTTTATGTATAGGATGGTATCTGGAGTGTTACCAAATACTTTTGAGTGTATAGTTTATGACGATTCAGAGCCTGAGATTCAGACACAGATATCAGAGGCTCCGAGTACACCTACAACACCTAGTACTTCAACTGGACCCAGTGCCTCGCAAACTGCATTTGAGCCAGTCAGTTCTCTAGAGTTGGAGATTATCTCGAAGAGGCCTGCTAATAGGCCAGAGAGTAGAGATCAGAGGATGGCTAGACGGTATGCTAGGAAGCGTACCGGGTGCTCTACTTCTGTCTAGGGGAGGAGAGTTGCTCCACGTCTCTCACCTGTACCTTAGACCACAGAGACATCGGTGGCACCCCTAGAGCTAGCTCCAGTCACAATTGAGATGGAGCATGTTGACGAGCAGTAGACCACTTTTGTTCCTATGGATGTGGAGGAGGCTACCACATCTGAGCCTCCTCAGACTTACCAGAGTCAGCTGTTCGCATAGATATGGAGTCTATGGAGGTAGAGGATGCTGTACTTGATTCAGTCCAGACTCCAAATATTCCCTCTCCATCTTGAGCCCAAGGTGACTTACCAGTCCCTAAGGCTGCTACTCTTGAGTTATCTCTATTCCTGCTCTTGTCAGGAAAGGTTTTTCTTTTGAATGCAAAACTTCACAGTGTTGTATTTCATATGATAATATTGTTTATGCAACTGGGTCGATTAACAATGGGTTATACATGTTGGACATGGAATGTTCTGTACAACAAATTGATAACAAGAAAGCCAAGTATGCTGATGACAGCACCTTGTTATGGCATAGTCGTTTAGGCCATATTAACAAGAAGCGCATTAAGCAGTTGCATGATCATGGACTGCTGGGATCATTCTCCTATGAGGAGCTTGATACATGCAAAGCTTGTTTAATGGGTAAAATGACGAAGACTCCTTTTTCTAATAAAGGTGAAAGGGCTTCAGGTTTACTTGACCTTATTCACAGTGATGTGTGTGGGCCGTTTAGTAAACATGCCAGAGGTGGCTATTTATACTTCATTACTTTTACTGATGATTTCAGTAGGTATGGTTATGTCTATCTAATGAGACATAAGAGTGAATCTTTTGACAAGTTCAAAGAATTCAAAAATGAAGTACAAAATCAGTTAGGCCAAAATATCAAGGCACTTCGTTCAGATCGAGGTGGGGAATACTTGAGTCGTGAGTTTACTGACTATCTGAAGGAGTGTGGGATTATCTCACAGCTCACTCCACCAGGAACACCGCAATGGAATGGTGTGTCCGAGAGGAGAAATAGAACCTTATTGGATATGGTTCGTTCTATGATGAGTCAGGCTACTCTACCTTACTCCTTTTGGGGATTTGCACTGGAAACAGCTGCAAAGGTGCTAAACCGAGTGCCATCCAAGGCCGTTTCAAGGACACCATATGAGTTATGGTATGGGAAACAGCCGAGCTTGACATTTATCAAAATCTGGGGTTGCGAGGCTTATGTCAAAAAGCTCGCCTCTGGGAAACTGGATAGCAGATCAGATAAATGTATCTTTGTCGGTTACCCTAAAGAAACTAAGGGTTATTATTTCTACTATCCCAAAGAGAACAAAGTATTTGTTGCTCGAACGGCTATTTTTCTTGAGAAGGAATTTCTTCTGCAAGAAGCCAGTGGGAGAGAAATAAAGCTGGATGAAGTTCCAGAAGAGGGACAAAGTAGTCAAGCACAGTTGGATGAGCCTGAGCCAAAAGATCAGGTTGATGTTCAACCTGATGCCCAGATATCACGGGAACCGCGTAGATTGGGAAGGATCCGTCGTCAGCCTGTGCGCTATGACGGAGTCTACATCATTAATGATGAACCCCTCACTTATGCGGATGCGGTCAGTGGACCTGAGTCAGCAAGATGGCTTGAAGCTATGCGAGCCGAGATGGACTCCATGTCAGATAACCAGGTCTGGGATTTGGTTGATCCGCCTCCGGGAGTAATCCCTATAGGCTGTAAGTGGATCTTCAAGAAGAAGAAAGACATGGATGGTAACGTGGTTACCTATAAGGGCAGGCTAGTTGCGAAAGGTTTTAAACAAATCTACGGGATAGATTATGATGAAACTTTCTCTCCTGTAGCCATGTTCAAGTCCATTCGGATTATTCTCGCGATAGCAGCATATTATGATTATGAGATCTGGCAAATGGATGTGAAGACCGCTTTCCTTAATGGAAAACTATAAGAGGATGTGTATATGACACAGCCTGAAGGTTTCATCAATCCATCAGAACGTCATAAAATATGCAAATTAAAGAAGTCCATCTATGGACTAAAACAAGCATCGAGGAGCTGGAATATTCGTTTTGATGAATCAGTTTGTGAATTTGGTTTCATCAAAAATGAAGATGACCCGTGTGTATATAAAAGGTTTAGTGGGAGCGTGATTACTTTCCTAGTCCTCTACGTCGATGATATCTTAATCATTGGAAACGATATTCCTGAACTGTATGCAGTCAAAGCATGGTTAAGAAAATGTTTCCAGATGAAAGATTTGGGAGAAGCAGCCTATGTATTAGGTGTGGAGATCTATAGAGATAGATCTAATAGGCTTCTCGGGCTATGCCAGAGTACTTACACCGATAAGGTCCTGGAGAGATTCCATTTAGAAAATTCTAAAAGAGGATATCTTCCAGTCAGACATGGTCTGAATCTTTCAAAGAGCCAGTGTCCTCAAACACAGTCTGAGAAAGATGAGATGGACAATACGCCTTATGCTTCGGCTATTGGGTCTATCATGTATGCAATGTTATGTACTCGCCCAGACGTCGCTTACGGGTTAAGCGTGACCAGTCGGTTCCAAAGTAATCCAGGGAAGGCACACTGGATTGCAGTCAAGAACATTTTGAAATATCTTCGGAGAACCAAAGATATGTTCTTGATTTATGGAGGTCAGGAAGAACTCAGTATTGAAGGATATATTGACGCTTCATTCCAATCTGACCAAGACGATTTCCGATCGCAATCAGGCTATGTTTTTAGCTTGAATGGAGGAGCAGTGGTGTGGAAGAGTTTCAAACAATCAATTGTTGCTGATTCCACAACAGAAGCCGAGTATGTTGCAGCCTCATAAGCATCAAAGGAGGCAGTATGGATTCGTAAGTTCGTTCAGGAACTTGGTGTTGTTCCTTCGAGTGTAGATCCATTGGTTATCTTCTGTGATAACACTGGAGCAATTGCACAAGCAAAGGAACCACGGTCACACCAAAAGTCCAAGCACATACAGAGAAGGTTTCATTTGATCCGTGAGATCATAGATTGAGGAGAGATCAAGATCTGCAAGGTACATACAGATGACAATCTAGCTGACCCGCTTACAAAGCCTCTGGCGCAGCAGAAGCATGAAAAGCACTGTAATAATCTGGGTTTGAGATTTCTCAACCATTAGTTTAAGTGCAAGTGGGAGATTGTTGGGGTATGCCCTTAAGGCTAATGTTTGAGGCCTTGGGCTATTATCAGTATCATGTATAAACTATGTGTATGTTTATAAAGGCAATTGTTGTTATTCAGATTGTTGCATTATCTGCTGCTATATGTATACCTCTGAGTAATGTCTCAATGATGTTCAGCTATGCTGACATTCAGAGTTGTCCTTAGTCGAGATATCTTGGTGAACATGAGACAGCCTTGATATGATTAAGACTAATATGTGTTCTAATCTTATAGGATGCTTCGAGTGTGGAATAAGATTTAGACACATAGGTGCATAGGATGCACTGGACTGACCCTACTTAGGATATTCAATTGTTTGTCACAATGTGAATAAATCCTTATAAGCAAGCAAGTGGTATATTCCCTCTGACTTGAGATCACTTGTGTTTCTAAGTGATGATTGACATTATCTTGAGGTAGTTCAATATCATTTGAAAGATAATGGTTAAGGATTATCTTGGATAGTGGTGCATGAATCATGTTAGGACACTAGTGATAGACATAGGATTGTCTCTCCTAGTTGGAGTGTGATGTTCTAAAGGGGCCCCCTGGATGAGATGGTTGAGAAAGTGTATGGCCATACCCAGATGACTATGTTCATCTGATCTAACCATTCTCATCGTGTTGGAATAACAGGCTTGACATGCTTGTCCAACAAGAACATCCAGTGGCAAAGGGGACATGTATACTGAGTGAATTGGATTCACACTTGTGCTGTGGTTTGGGAGTAGTCTTGGAAGACTCTTTCCTTCATATCGGGAGACAGTGATGTGTTGCTAGATACCCCTCTCTGGTTGTGATAACGTAAGTTATCGTTACCGACATTGAAGGAAACCCTCAGGGTCGCACAATTTGATGATATGGCTTACTTATGTCAGATCGTGTGGACTGAATTGTTCTAGTTCAGTTTGAAGCAATTTAAACTCTGATTGGAAGTGAGATCTAGTCTGATCATGTTTGATTGATTAGGGCATGTGATCGGTAAGCTTCGATCGGGAGAATTGATGCTTGATCTAAGAGATCAAGAGGTTCATTGAGATGTATGGTTAGATCTTGAACCATGAGGTTCAAAGAGATCTAGACCATGGCTGGTTCGGTTTGGTCCTTGAACCAAATGGAATTGAACCGGTTCACTTATGTGAACGCATGGTTCAAAGGGGAGAGGAGTTTCGGTTGATGGCTTCATGGGGAGTAAAATGAGGAGTTAGTGCTTACTATTTTTAGAAGCTGTTTTCCTTGTTGGAAACTCTCCCACATTTTTGAACGTAAGAACGCCTCTCTCGCCTCTTGCTCCTCTTGCTCTCGTCTTTGGTTTTCTTCACGCCAAGAGAGGGAGTTCGGCCAGCAAAAAAAAGGAAGGAGACATCTCTTCACACGAAAGACAATCCTTGGTGACTTGCTAGCACAAGGAGTGCAAGGAAGGAGGCTTTTCTCATCTTGTGTGTGACTTCTTTGGAGAAGAGGCGCTCGCCCCTTTCATCTTCCAAGTCGCCTCTCATGGCCATGGTAACATCCTAACTTGTTTCATACAAGTTCTTTTATAAGGTTGATCATATGCGCAACATGCGATTCTAGGTAACCTTGTTTGTTTTTCCACTGCTATATTGATGATGAATGATGCTTATACGCAAGGTTTACCCTTCAGATACCACCCATTCTTGAGGTGTCTATCCCAGCTTCAGTACCACCAGCCCACTCTCTGGAGATAGATTTGCCATCACGTGAGTTATCTCCAGAGCAGTCACTAGTTGCATCACTAGAGCCATCATCACCGGAGCCATCTCCACTAGTGCCACAGCCTGCTATTATTAAGAGGAGATGAGCATGATCTCCACCCCCTATCCTTTCTCCCTATCCATGACAGATCAGAAATAAGAGTAGGAACCAGGAGAGGAAATACAAAGTTATGACAGCTCGAGGGGTCCTTAGCACCCGATATTGGGATGACCAGACTCTTCAGACCCTAGGATTGTTCGACGACATCTAGTGGATGTTCTCGAACATAGGGTGGTAGGACTTCTATCGACAGCGGCATCCCACATATGTACAGCTTACCCTGGAGTTTTTCAGTTATGTCCAAATTACACTACATAATTATGATGACAGAGATCCAGGACGTATGTGTTGGGGTATGCCCTTAAGCCTAATGTTTGAGGCCTTGGGAATGTATCAGTATCATGTAATAAACTGTTATGTTTATATAGGCATGGTTGTTATTCAGTTAGCTACATTATCTGCTGCAATATATGTTCTTCTGAATAATGTCTCAAAGCTGTTCAGCTGGGCTGACATGCTGTTGTGTCCTTAGTCGATATATCTTGGTGAACATGAGACAGCCTTGATATGGTTAAGACTAATATGTGTTCTAATCTTATAGGATGCTTCGAGCATGGAATAAGATGTAGACTCATGGGTACATTGGATGTACTGGACAGACCCTACTAGGATGTTCAATTGTTTGTCGCAATGTGAATAATCTTTGAATATGACAAGTGGCACATTTCCTCTGACTTGAGATCACTTGTGTTTTCTAAATGATGATTGTCATTGTTTTGAGGTAGTTCAATATCATTTGAAACACAATGGTTATAGGCTATCTTGGATGGTGAGCTTGAGTCATGTTAGGGCACTAGTGATAGACATAGGATTGCCGTCTCCTTGTTTAAGGAGTGTGATGTTCTAAAGGGCCCCCTGGATGAGATGATTGAGAAAAGAGTATGGCCATACCCAGGTGACAGTGTTCATCTGATCTAATCATGCTCATCATATTGGAGCTACAAGCTTGACACGCTTGTCCAATAAGAATATCAAGTGGCAAAGGAATTATGCATGCCTTGTGAATTGATTCACACTTGTGCTGTGTTTTGGGTGTAGTCTTGGAAGACTTTTTCCTTTATATCGGGAGACAGTGATGTGTTGCTAGATACCCCTCACTGATCGTGATAACGTGAGTTATCGTTACCGACATTTAAAGGAAACCCTTAGGGTCGCACAATTTGATGATATGGCTTACTTAAGTCAGATCGTGTGGACTGAATTGTTTGGGTTCAGTTTAAAGGGATTTAATCTCTGATTGTGAGTGAGATCTGGTCTGATCATGTTTGATTGATTAGGGCTTGAGATCGGTAAGCTTCGATTGAGAGATTGGATGCTAGATCGATCAGATCAGAAGCATCAAGAGATTAACGGTCAGATCTGGAGCCTTAGGGTTTATTTGAGATCTAGACTAGATCATTGGCTTGATTGGTTCTTAAACCGAACCAATGTGAACCGGCTCATGAAATGAGCGCATGGTTCATGGGGAGAGGAGTTGGCGACATGTTCACTTGGCGTGAACGTTGGAGTGAAGTGTGGTGGCTATTTTTAGTAACCACGATCTCCACTTGGAGATGTTGTTCACGACCGAATAGAGTGCTCTCTATTCTCGCCTCTCGCCCATATTCTCTCTCGACGTTTTCGTGTGTGGCGACGTCTTGAAGGTAGAGGAGGATTCGGCCAAGAGAAGGACATCTCTTCCATCCCTTTCACTCGATCAAGGACTCCAAGGAACCTTGCTAGCACAAGGAGCACCAAGGGATAAGCGCATCTTCATCTTGTGTGCGAGACTTTGGAGAAGAGGCGATTGCATCTTTACTTCCAAGGCGCCATCTTGAAATGGCATCGGTATGAATTTATTTTCATGCATATAAAGTTGATTATTTTACATGTATGAGATCCTATGAAACCCTAGTATCCGCTGCATATCTTACTTGCGCCACCATAGGGTTTTCGCCCCCCCTTTGGTTAGGGGAACCTTCAATTGGTATCAGAGCCTGGTCTATGCATGTTTTATGATTGCTTTAGCCATTTTTGTGATCCTTGTTTGCTTAGATCTATACATGCGAAATTCATCTTTAGTTGAAGCATTATATGCGAAAATTAAATATGTATAGTTGGCGCATGTTTTTGTGGCGCTTAGTTTGTTTTTGTTAAAAACATTTCACTTGCGCGATCTCACTTAGATCTAAGCGCCTGCTGTAAACCCTTAAACGGGTTAGTAGGGTTGAAATCACCCCCTAGGTCAGATCCAATCAGTCTGATCAGACTATCTGACAGCCTTGATGGGTCGACTGGATAGCACCTTGGCGCAAGCTTGAGGTGGCTATAGGTCGACTGCAGACAGGCGTGTAGCGATGTCTGATTGAGACGACCCATGAACGCACCTGAGTTAGGCCCGGGGTCACACCCGCTTGCCAGACCTCAGCGTGGTCGTTCAGCCCTTGGCGCATGCATGGTTGGCCTTTTGGTCGACTCAAGTCAGTTAGGACTTGGTGCATGCAAGGGCAGTGGATCTGACTAGGTTGGATGAGTGGATCCCTATTAATGGACCGTTGTAAGGTTGTAGGGCATATAAGAAAATTAAAATTGAAGCCTATGGGGTTTTTCGAAAATTTTAATTTTTATGGATCACATGATTTTTGAATGATGCCATATGTTTGTCTATTTACTCTTATGTGGGCTGCCCATATTAATTGTGTGCTGTGCTGGGGCCTGCGAGCCTGGAATTATGGTTGTAAATTAATTATTGTGATCTGCGTATCACATTGTTTTAATTTATAAAATGTTATTGACCTGCGTGTCAATCTTGTCTAGATAGTTAAATTTGTAATTTAATTAGACAAGAGCACAAAGCACACTTGGCAGAGGCGCTTGCAGCAGTGGCTGGACTAGGTGGGAGGTCTAGGGTTCGACCCTAGGACCTGGCGCAAATTCCTGGTGGGCGCACCAGAGCTGCAGATGGCGCTTGGGCCCAGGTTTGGGCCATATGAGCAGCAAAAGGCCCTATGAAGAAAAGCAAGTCAAGACTTAAGTTAAATTAAGGTCTTACTAGGGCTATGGGCTTTTACCACATAAGATTCATGCTTTCTTTTATTATTGTTTAAATATTAGAACTGCATGATTAGTTTATCTTCCGCTATCACCATAGGAATTGCATGATAGTGAAGAAGATAAAAAGACCGTTAAAATCCAACGCTAAAATATCAAGCTCGTAAGCCTTCTGACGCGAAACCTCACTGTTCTGATTATCGTTGGAGCCGTGTTGTACCCACTCAGTGGGCACGTCCATCTATCTTCAGACGGTGTGGGATTACACCTGTGTGTTACAGAGTAGGGATTTATCCCTTCTCGTTGCTCAGCATAGCACATGGTGGTCCAGGGAGTAGGTCGGGTCAGCTTGACCATGTAGGCTACATATGTGGCGCATATGGTAGCACATGGAGGCAGCCATCTGTGGGATCAGAGACTGTGTTGTACCAACTCAGTTGGCACAGTCTGCTGGATTGCCCAGATGAAGGGGAATCGCACGGGTTGGCGATCGGCAGGGACTGCCTACCGGAGATTAGTGCTTGTACTCTCTGTGCATCTTATCTCGCCTGAGCGGGACGCGGAGACCAAGTATGAAATCCGGATCCCATCTCACTAAAAGAGTGTCTACTCTTTCGGACTGTTTAATGGATTTTTCAGTCAGATAAAATAGTGAGAAAAAGAATCTTTCTTAAGTCCTGATTGATTCTTAACATTGATACTGACCTTGCTGTTCTTGCATTGTTGTAGATACCTGCAGCAACGAACACCATGAACTTCAATGTGCGATCCCTACTGGAAAGGGAGAAGTTTGTTGGGCCGAACTTCTCCGACTGGTTCGGACACCTTAAGATCGTTCTTAAGGCAGAGAGGAAACTGTATGTCCTCGAGACGGCAATACCGCCTCAACCCGCTCCGAACGCCGCAAGGGCGGTTCGGGAAGCCTATGAAAAGCACGTCAATGATAGCATTGATGTCGCTTGCCTGATGCTAGCGTCTATGACGCCACCGCTGCAGCGTCAGCATGAGGATATGTCGGCTATAGAGATGATAGCGAACCTCAAGATGCTGTATGCTGCACAGGCGAGGACAGAGCGCTATAATCTGACAAAGCTTTTCTTTCAGAGCAAACTGGCTGAAGGGAGCCCAGTGGGAGCTCACGTGCTCAAGATGATTGGGCACAAGGAGGCTCTAGAGAAACTGGGGCATACCATCAACCAGGAGCTTGCTGTGGATATTATTCTACAGTCTCTCCCGCCTTCATTCGACGCGTTCATTATTAACTTTAATATGAACAAAATCGATTGTACTCCGGCAGAGCTGCTGAATATGCTCCTCACTACTGAGGAGACTCTGAAGGGAAAGCCTTCGACCTCTGTCTTAATGGTTCCTTCTAGGAACAAGAAGAAGGGGAAGAAGGGCAAGACCCCTGTCAAGAGCTACAGCAAGGCTCTGAAGCAGAAGGTTAAGCGGTCCAAGGAATACAGGTGTTTCCACTGTGGCCAGCTGGGTCACTGGAAAAAGGACTGTAAAGCGCTCCAAGGAGATAAGAGGGGAAGCATCGCTTCTGGCTCAGGTATATTCGTGACTGAGGTCATGTTTTCTTCTTCTATATCATGGGTGTTGGACACTGCATGTGGAGTTCACATTTGTTCAAATGTACAGGAACTCAAGAGAAGAAGGCAGGTGGGACAGCATGAAGTGGACCTACGCGTTGGAAACGGGGCACGGGTTGCTGCTGTTGCTGTAGGAGACTATTTCATTTCTTTACCATCTGGACTTGTATTGGAACTAAACAGTTGTTATTTTGTTCCCAGTATTACTAAAAATATTATCTCCATTCCTGCTCTTGTCAGGAAGGGTTTTTCCTTTGAATGCAATATTTCAAAGTGTGTTTTATCTTATGATAATATTGTTTATGCAACTGGTTCAATTAGCAATGGGTTATACATGTTGGACATGGAATGTTCTATACAGAAAATTGATATTAAGAAAGCCAAGAATACTGATGACAGCACCTTGCTATGGCATAGTCGTTTAGGCCATATTAACGAGAAACGCATTAAGCGGTTGCATGATCATGGACTGCTGGGATCATTCTCCTACAAGGAGATTGATACATGCAAAGCTTGTTTAATGGGTAAAATGACGAAGTCACCTTTTCCTAACAAAGGACAAAGGGCTTCAGGTTTACTTGACCTTATACACACTGATGTGTGTGGGCCATTTAGTAAACATGCCAGAGGTGGCTATCAGTACTTCATTACCTTTACTGATGATTTCAGTAGATATGGGTATGTCTTTTTAATGAGACATAAAAGTAAATCTTTTGACAAGTTCAAAGAGTTCAAGAATGAAGTACAAAATCAGCTAGGCCGAAATATCAAGGCACTTCGTTCTGATCGAGGTGGTGAATACCTAAGTCATGCGTTTACTGACTATTTGAAGGAGTGTGGGATTATCTCACAGCTCACTCCGCCAGGAACACCGCAATGGAATGGTGTGTCCGAAAGGAGAAATAGAACGTTACTTGATATGGTTCGTTCTATGATGAGTCAGGCTGCTCTACCCTACTCCTTTTGGGGTTTTGCACTGGAAACAGCTGCAAAGGTACTAAACCGAGTGCCATCCAAGGCAGTTTCTAAGACGCCATATGAGTTATGGTATGGAAAACAGCCAAGCTTGACATTTATCAGGATCTGGGGCTGCGAGGCTTACGTTAAAAGCTCGCCTCTGGGAAACTAGAGAGCAGATCTGACAAATGTATCTTTGTCGGTTACCCTAAGGAAACTAAGGGTTATTATTTCTACGATCCCAAAGAGAACAAGGTTTTTGTTGCTCGGACGGCCATATTTCTTGAGAAGGAGTTTCTTCTGCAAGAGGCCAGTGGGAGAGAAATAAAACTGGATGAGAATCCAGAGGAAGGACAAAGTGCTCAAGCAGAATTGGATGAGCATGAGCCAGTAGATCAGGTAATTCAACAACCTGAGGCTCAGATATCACGGGATCCGCGAAGATCGGGAAGGATCCGTCGACAGCCTGAGCGCTATGACGGAGTCTACATCATTGATAATGATGAACCCCTCACTTATGCGGATGCGGTCAGTGGACCGGAGTCAGCGAGATGGCTTGAAGCTATGCGCGCCGAGATGGACTCCATGTCAGATAACCAAGTTTGGGATTTGGTTGATCCGCCTCCGGGAGTTATCCCTATTGGCTGTAAATGGATCTTCAAGAAGAAGATTGACATGGATGGTAACGTGGTTACCTATAAAGGCAGACTAGTTGCGAAAGGTTTCAAACAAATCTACGGGATAGATTATGATGAAACTTTCTCACCTGTAGCTATGTTTAAGTCTATTCGGATTCTTTTCGCGATAGCTGCATATTATGATTATGAGATCTGGCAGATGGATGTGAAAACAGCTTTCCTTAATGGAAATCTGGATGAGGATGTGTATATGACACAACCAGAAGGTTTCACTAATCCATCAGATCGTCATAAGATATGCAAGTTAAAGAAGTCCATTTTTGGACTTAAGCAAGCATCAAGAAGCTGGAATATTCGTTTTGATGAATCAGTCACGGAATTCGGTTTCATCAAGAACGAGGATGACCCGTGTGTATATAAGAGGTTTAGTGGGAGCATAATTACTTTCCTAGTCCTCTACGTCGATGATATCTTGATCATTGGAAATGACATTCCTGAAATGCATGCTGTGAAGGCATGGTTAAGGAAATGTTTCCAGATGAAAGATTTAGGAGAAGCAGCCTATGTATTAGGTGTGAAGATCTACAGGGATAGATCTAAGAGGCTTCTCGGGCTGTGCCAGAGTACTTACATCGATAAAGTCCTGGAAAGATTTCATTTAGAGAATTCTAAACGAGGATATCTTCCAGTCAGACATGGTCTGAGTCTTTCGAAGAGTCAGTGTCCACAAACACAGACTGAGAAAGATGAAATGGACAATACGCCTTATGCTTCGGCTATTGGATCCATTATGTATGCGATGTTGTGTACTCGCCCAGACGTCGCTTACGGGTTAAGCGTGACCAGTCGTTTCCAAAGTAATCCAGGTCAGGCACACTGGATTGCAGTCAAGAACATTTTAAAATATCTGCGGAGAACCAAAGATATGTTCTTGATATATGGTGGTCAGGAAGAACTCAGTATTGAAGGATATACTGACGCTTCGTTCCAGTCTGACCAGGATGATTTCCGATCGCAATCAGGCTATGTTTTTAGCTTGAATGAAGGAGCAGTGGTGTGGAAGAGTTTCAAACAGTCAACTGTTGCTGATTCCACAACAGAAGCCGAGTATGTTGCAGCCTCGGAAGCATCCAAGGAGGCAGTGTGGATTCGTAAGTTCGTGAGAGAACTTGGTGTCGTTCCTTCGAGTGCAGATCCTTTGGTTATCTTCTGTGATAACACTGGAGCAATCGCACAAGCAAAGGAACCACGGTCGCACCAGAAGTCCAAGCACATACAGAGACGGTTTCATTTGATCAGGGAGATCATAGATCGTGGCGAGATCAAAATCTGCAAGGTTCATACAGATGACAATCTGGCAGACCCGCTTACCAAGCCTCTGGCGCAGCAGAAGCATGAGAAGCACTGTAATAATATGGGTTTGAGATTTCTCAACCATTAGATTAAGTGCAAGTGGGAGATTGTTGGGGTATGCCCTTAAGCCTAATGTTTGAGGCCTTGGGAATGTATCAGTATCATGTAATAAACTGTTATGTTTATATAGGCATGGTTGTTATTCAGTTAGCTACATTGTCTGCTGCAATATATGTTCTTCTGAATAATGTCTCAAAGCTGTTCAGCTGGGCTGACATGCTGTTGTGTCCTTAGTCGATATATCTTGGTGAACATGAGACAGCCTTGATATGGTTAAGACTAATATGTGTTCTAATCTTATAGGATGCTTCGAGCATGGAATAAGATGTAGACTCATGGGTACATTGGATGTACTGGACAGA
The DNA here is from genome assembly GCA_027563935.2 of Costus lasius. Classification (NCBI taxonomy): domain Eukaryota; kingdom Viridiplantae; phylum Streptophyta; class Magnoliopsida; order Zingiberales; family Costaceae; genus Costus; species Costus lasius. Next base: position 34,515,251 of record CM050450.1, on the reverse strand, counting down.
CCCTACTAGGATGTTCAATTGTTTGTCGCAATGTGAATAATCTTTGAATATGACAAGTGGCACATTTCCTCTGACTTGAGATCACTTGTGTTTTCTAAATGATGATTGTCATTGTTTTGAGGTAGTTCAATATCATTTGAAACACAATGGTTATAGGCTATCTTGGATGGTGAGCTTGAGTCATGTTAGGGCACTAGTGATAGACATAGGATTGCCGTCTCCTTGTTTAAGGAGTGTGATGTTCTAAAGGGCCCCCTGGATGAGATGATTGAGAAAAGAGTATGGCCATACCCAGGTGACAGTGTTCATCTGATCTAATCATGCTCATCATATTGGAGCTACAAGCTTGACACGCTTGTCCAATAAGAATATCAAGTGGCAAAGGAATTATGCATGCCTTGTGAATTGATTCACACTTGTGCTGTGTTTTGGGTGTAGTCTTGGAAGACTTTTTCCTTTATATCGGGAGACAGTGATGTGTTGCTAGATACCCCTCACTGATCGTGATAACGTGAGTTATCGTTACCGACATTTAAAGGAAACCCTTAGGGTCGCACAATTTGATGATATGGCTTACTTAAGTCAGATCGTGTGGACTGAATTGTTTGGGTTCAGTTTAAAGGGATTTAATCTCTGATTGTGAGTGAGATCTGGTCTGATCATGTTTGATTGATTAGGGCTTGAGATCGGTAAGCTTCGATTGAGAGATTGGATGCTAGATCGATCAGATCAGAAGCATCAAGAGATTAACGGTCAGATCTGGAGCCTTAGGGTTTATTTGAGATCTAGACTAGATCATTGGCTTGATTGGTTCTTAAACCGAACCAATGTGAACCGGCTCATGAAATGAGCGCATGGTTCATGGGGAGAGGAGTTGGCGACATGTTCACTTGGCGTGAACGTTGGAGTGAAGTGTGGTGGCTATTTTTAGTAACCACGATCTCCACTTGGAGATGTTGTTCACGACCGAATAGAGTGCTCTCTATTCTCGCCTCTCGCCCATATTCTCTCTCGACGTTTTCGTGTGTGGCGACGTCTTGAAGGTAGAGGAGGATTCGGCCAAGAGAAGGACATCTCTTCCATCCCTTTCACTCGATCAAGGACTCCAAGGAACCTTGCTAGCACAAGGAGCACCAAGGGATAAGCGCATCTTCATCTTGTGTGCGAGACTTTGGAGAAGAGGCGATTGCATCTTTACTTCCAAGGCGCCATCTTGAAATGGCATCGGTATGAATTTATTTTCATGCATATAAAGTTGATTATTTTACATGTATGAGATCCTATGAAACCCTAGTATCCGCTGCATATCTTACTTGCGCCACCATAGGGTTTTCGCCCCCCTTTGGTTAGGGGAACCTTCAGTATGGCCTTTCGGTTGGGGAACTGGGGTTATGTTCTTACTCTGGACCAGATAGGTCATATATTTGGGTTGCCCCAGGAGGTACTAGACATCTCCCCCGTGAGTGACTTTCTTGTAGCAGATATCTGGAGAGGGAGGATTTGATCCGAGGACCTCTAGAGCTACGTGTCTGTCTAGCCCAGCACTCAGATACACACATCGGGTACTCGCACACACCATTTTTGGGCAAGTAGAGAGTGATGGGATGGCCAGAGCTTCAAAGTTGTTCTTTTTATGGACCATGTTGACTAGATTTTGCACCAGCACCTCATTCTACCTTGTGAAGCAGATTTATAAGGTGGCTAGGGCGCGGAGGGGAGTTATTATGATGAGTGGTATGATTACCACCATTGCTCTTGCCCTCGGTATTGACCCTTCGGGGTTGAATGAGGCTAAGGGCAATCCAAGATTGGACATGGATGTCTGCATAGCTATTAAGATGATCATGAGGATTGAGAGCTCATATCATCTTATGTTCAGGCATACAGATATTGTTGGTGTATATGCCCTGAAGACCAATGTATGGACATGGTCAGGCATTGTTTGAATATACTTTGATAGAATTATTATTCTTTATATAGGCATGGTCGTTATTATGCAGACTTCTCTACCTGCGTTGATGTATTGAATTGCATATATAATGTCCCAGGAGTTTGGATTGGATCCATTCTCATAAGCTATCCCCAGACAAGGTACCTTAGCAGATATGGGACAGCTTTGGTGCATGTGAGACTGGTGTATGGGCTGGTTAGGTGCGGGGCACAGTAACGCAGACATACAGGTGCATTGGATGCACTGGAGTGATCCACCGTGAGGATTGACTTGTCTAGTCAACAAGTCAATCTCACATGCAAGAGGTTTGCATTGATCCTTAGACTTGAGGTATTCATGTCTAGATATGATGATGGGAATGTTTTGATACAGTTTTACGTCTCTCCGTAAATGGGTGATCAAAACGACTGTCATTGGACATATCATAAGTCATGTAAAGATATGGATGACCAATAATAGGATTTGCCCCTTCCTTATTGGAAGCATGATATCCACTCGGGGACGCCCCACCTTATTGGTGCATGATAGGAATGTGTGGCCACACTAGTTGAGTCATGACCAATGCATTGGATGATAAACTTGAGACTAATCAAATGGCAGGATATCAGTTTAGGCAAAGGGATCTATAATGCAATGGGAATCCTCGTTGCTTGTTAGGAGTTGTTGCCATAATGACTTAAGTCCTATGACATGGGTAGTAGTGATGTGTTGCTAGATACCCCTCACTACTTATGATGTTTACATCATTGCCATCGTCATATGGATCCTACGGGGTCACACGCAATAGACTCTTGACGTTGCTTTAATCAGAAGCCTTATGATCAAGTTATTGGATAACTTGGATCAATTTGGAAGATTTCATCAGCGCCAATGGGCCTGATGAGTTGGAAGAAAGTTATTGGAGCCAAACTTCAATTTTGGCAGGTTGACCCGAAATTGACCTAGATTGGTCACATTTGGATTAAGGTTGCATTGGATTGGATCCAATGGCTTAATCAACCCATATCATGAAGTTTGGGCTAGCTCATTATCCAATGAGGCCCAATAATAAGTTGTCATAAAGAGGGAATTGGGTTAAAGGGTATAATGGGGAGAAACCCAACCCCATTGGCGCCTAGGGGCATAATGGGGTATGGGTGGCATAAATTGCTTCCTTTGGAAGGAAGTGGCGCCTCCCCCTTCATCCTTTGATGGTATCTTGCCTCTAAGGCAAGTCTTGGGGCTGATATGGCTTGATGGCTCTTTTGGAAAGAGCTTGGGCGCATATGGATAGTAGGGTAAGGTATATGGTAATGTCTTGGAGACTTACCTTACCTCAAACCCTAATTTCTCCCAAGACACCACCCTAGTCAAATTCCTCATGCTTGTTGCGCCTAGCCCTTCTCCTTAGATGGAATACATGCCTCTAAGGCATGTCTTGGGCTGATATGGCCATTGGGCAAATTAGGATAGGTTGAATGAGGTTTATAGTAAAGTCTTGGAGACTTTCCTTACCTCAAGACTCCTTTATCCTAGCCGCCCACTTGGCATGATCCTAGCCATTGCCCTAGCTGTCCCTTGTCCTATTTATAGGACCTATTGTCGCTCACTCTATGTTTTTTGAACGCTTGGAGACGTGAACATACATAGAGGGGTGTGAGCAAGGGAAAAGGGCGACAACATCAAGGTGGTGCAACCTTCTTCCTTCTTGTAACCGCAAGTTCTTCTTCTTCTCTATCTCTTCTTGGGGCAAGGAGTCTTTGTGCTTGGTGGCGTTTTCTTGCCACAAGCCCTCTTCGTTCCTTGACCATAGGCGCACCTTGGAGGTGGCGCAAGCAAAGAAGAAAGGGGAAGTACTTGGCGGCATCTTCCCTATTCCCTCCTTGGCGCAACTTCTCTTGAAGGTGGCGCAAGTGGAGTGAAGGCTTGATTCTCTTCCCGAGGCTAGCACCAAGCGTGGAAGGGAGCAACGATCAAGGAGTCGACGCGTGGATACTTGTAGAGGACGAGCACTTGAGCGTCTTCAACTTGGCACCTTCATCCTAACAAGCAATAAAGGTACTAACCCTAACACATCCTTGTGTTCTCTCTCTCGCATGGATCCTTGGGAAAGGAATGTGTTTCGGGTGTAATGCTTCTTCCGCTGCGTCCTGGGACTGCAAAAAAATTTTATATTACACCCGGCATTCCCCAACAGATATTACCATGAGGTTGCCGAACATGAACCGTACTATAGTTCTTGTCCAGCAGAATTGGTTCGTGGATCCCACACGAGGTGGGGCAGGTCCTAGAGAGGCAGCCTCACCTCCTTCGTCACCGCCGATGATTTCAGTGCCTACTCCTCCAGTCGAGCCATCCACCACTGCTGGACCATCGACATCTGCTAGACCATCTACTTCAACACCACCAGATCCTTCCTTGGAGTAGATACGAGCTGAGCAGCAGAGGATGCACGATGACATATCGCGCTTGGAGTAGGGATGGGCGAGGACACTTGAGTCTCTACGCACGATCGAGGAGCTATTGCGGCGTCGTCTCCTTGGATCAACGACACAGCGTACTGGAGACGACGAGGAGGAGGACTCTAAGGACACCAGGATAGATTGAGGATTTTTGTGAGTATCTCTGTTATTTTATTTGTTCTAATGCATTTGAGTATTATTGTTCGATACTTTCTAGTGATATCTCATATGCATTTTTCCTCTTGAGTAGGATTTGATAGAGTTGGTGCTAATGCAGTGCACACATGTCCTTTTATGTTTTGTTTGTGTGTGTGCATTGTATTCTGACATTCTGCGATGCATTTCTGGATTTATATTTTATATTTGATACTTGAGTTGGTATTGTACATATACATGATGGTATTAGAGCTTTAGGTGCGGTATATGATTAGATTGCCATGGTATTGTATATGTTATATGCTATTCTTGTATCAGTGATGATTTGTGATGCTCTGATGATAGTTTTGATAGATTTTTAGTTGAGTTTGGTATTGGATCTGATATTGAGATGAATAGTATTTTTGTAATGGTAAATGTGATTTGGTTGATGAAGCATGACGGTATTTGATGTTTGAAACTTGTTTACTGTGATAAATGTGAATATTTGTGATGCAATTCAGTTTCTGGATTTTTATGAGTCATATTTGCATGTTTTAATATAACTACACAGGGTTTCGCTCATATTTTAGAAGGAACTCTTGCAAATTTTTTTCTGAAATATGTCATATTTGATTTTTAATGTTTATACATATGTAACAATTTAAGTCTAGGGTGTCCCCATGTATTTTCCATTTCTTCAAGTTTTATAGGTATGTATTTTGAATGTTTATGATTGTTAAGGATAATTAAGTTTATTTTATATTTAATTCTGAACTTAGAAAACTATTTGAGTATTTGATTTAATGACTTAGAGAATTTCTGAAATTTCATGTGGACTTAAATTGTTGAGTAAATTCAATTCTAGGATTGATAAAATACATATATAAATTGGTGATTTTTCTTTAAATTGAGATTTGCTCCAACTCCTCTAGTTGAGTAATCTAAGGTCATGAGTTATATTATACCGTAAGTTAGTATACTTTAAGTCTGTTGTGGTCAAATAACAGAGGGAAATCTTAAAAATAAATCTTTGTCCCCATGCCACAGGCCGGCTTTCTCCAAGAACTGATTGAAAAAAAAAAGAGAGAGAAGAGAAAGAGAGAAAGCTGTAGGTTAAGTGGACAACTCTGTTGACCTTATGATTGAGACTATGAGTTAAATAATTCTACTTTGTGTTATACTTTAAACAATATTATAATGCTAACAGGAAAAGGTATATAACCGTTTAAAGACCAAATTGCTGTAAAAATCTCTTATTATTTTACATCACTAAAGTTCTTGAAATAAATTTTTGTCTATTGAGTAATGTGGATTTATTAAATTAAGAGTATTTGATACTTAGTGTGTGAAGAATGAATGTTATGACATGAACTGTGAATTTTATCTTTCTTAAATTGTAAGCATTTGAGAATTTATCTCTATTATGATTTTTCTTAAATTACTTGAGTTCTGAAAGATCGACTACTTGAATTGTGGACTGGGGACGATATTAAGGAGAGAACAAATAAGTTTGTTCCCTATCTTTACATTCTCCATACATATCAGAATGTTGCTTGACGACAAGCAAAGCTTTAAGTATAGAGTATTTTGATGCATTGTATTTACATCATATTTTCACTTGTATTTTATATGATATTTTGGGCTTATTTTATGATTTTATACTATTTTTTATTGTTTTTACTTCACTTAGTATGAAATCTTCACTTTTCTTAGTTTTTTATGAAAATGCAGGTAAAATGGTGTAAAAATGATGGATTTTGCGAATTTGAAGCCATAACATGATTCCCGAGGAAATTACGAGGTTGCACGTCAAATTTGGGGCGAAAACAGTGTCAGATGCGAAATTCACCGGTGCAGTCGTGAGTTTCTCGGCTGGCTGTAAATTTCAAGTTCGAGGGGTGAAAATGCGGCTAAGTAAAAAAGTTCACAGAAATTTTCATGGGTGACGCCGTGAACCCTTCATGGGCTATGAATATTTCTGTGCACAAAGGACTTTACTCACAGAAACTTTCACGGCCGCAGCCATGAACAGTTTACAGGCTGTGAGTTTTTCTACCCCTTCACGTTTTTCACTCGATTTGACCCCAAATCGAGTCAGATTTGAACCAAACTCTCCAGAATTCTTCCTTGAAGGGTCCCGAACCGATTAAACTATAAAAGGAGGAATTTTTGGAGGGCAAACTCGACTTTAATGGAAGAACACGATCAGAGGCGACGGCTAGGGTGAAATCGAGTTCTAGGATGAAATTCCGGCGAGAATTCATGCGAAGGAGAGATTTGAGCACTTCATCTTCGTCTTGAGATTGAGGGGAAGCTTTTCTAATTTTTCTCCTAGTGATTTCTTGTATTTTTGATAGAATTCAATGCAAGTTTCATCAATGAACATGTTATTTTCTTCGTTCATGAGCGAGTAAACTTATTTTCGGGATTAGGTATGTAACCCACTGACATTTATGAATTAAATTTTGTATTTTTACTCTTTGTCATGATTATTTTAGTATTGATTTGATTAGAATTGATTTATTTGCGTGATTTACTCTGGTCAAGTATGTTTGCTGATAGGCTTCCACAAGTGCACGGAATTATCGAAGTAATAAAAAGATTATTGTTCCCAACGAAGACTACGTAGTTAAGTACTAACTTCTCGACTTGTTTGAATCTAAGCAAACCAAGTATGCTAGGGTAAAGAACTTCTAAGTACGAACAATTCAAAAGCAACTTTTAGAGGGTTCAAGTTCTAAGAGAATCAGGATTTCTGGGTTTTCACCACACTGACTATTATGAATCTTATATAGGTTACTCAATAAATAGAAAACATCTATCATGAAAGAAGCTTTTCCTAATGTACATATCACCTCCTCTCGGAACGTAATATAGTGTTTAGTTAAGTTCTATGAAAAGCTATTAAATCCTTCAGACGAATCCAACCTACTCTCATGAATTCACCTCTCGGAGCGTAATTCGCAGGTTCAACTGAAATAGATCGGACGTTGTAATTCACCTCTCGGTCCTTCTCACAACGTCTAAGACGCAATTATACATGGCCAAGCTATATTATGAAATAAATGCAATCGCAGTCAAATCACGATAATAATTTCGTATAAAAAAAGAGTATAAATAAAGATTAATTCATAAAAGTCAGCGGGCTAAGCCCTAAATCCCGCAACAATGATCTACTCACTCATGTTCTTAAGGAAATACATGTTTAAGTGATGAAAAAGCATAGATCTAGTAGAAAAATCGCAAGAATTCACTAAGACAATAATAAAAATCGCTTCCCTTCTATCTAGAGATGAAGAAGAGTTGATCAATTGTCGCTTTTGCATGAAATCTCGTCGGAATTTTGCTCGAAAATCAATTTTTGCCCTTGTCGCCGCTGCCGCTTGTGTTCATCCGAAAAAGCTCTCCTTTTCCTTGAAAAATCGGATCTTTTATAGTTGGACCGGTTTGGAACCCATCAAGGAACGGTTCTGCAAGGTTTGGTTCAAATCGGGTTCGAAACGGTGGAGAATCGAGTGAAAAACTCGTCGGGCGGACGTTTTTACAGTCCGTAACGTGTTCACAGCCACGGCCGTGATTCTTTCTGTATGTATATCACTTATGTCACAAAAACATTCACGGCCCGTAATAGATTTACGGCTTCACCCGTGAAAGTTTCTGTGCATATCTATACTTAGCTATTTTTCCGCCCATCGCTCGAAATCTGAAATTACAGCCAAGGCCGTAATTCTTGCGTTCTTCACTATTTCAACTCCAAATTCGATGTGTAAGCTCGTGATCTCCTTAGGAATCATGCTTTGGCTTCAAAACTCATGAAATCCTTCAGTTCTATCATCAATAAAGTCCTTAGTCTACATTTCAGGCAGGCAACTTTTCAGAACTTTGATCATTTGAGAGAAATCACAGTAGAGACAAACTGTCAAGAATTTACAATCCAAGAAAGGTAAAATTTACAAGTAATGTTATAATGTTCATTCAACACATATCAGGAAATCAAGTACTTTTTGGTTTAATAAATCTGCCTTGATCAATAGATAAAGATTTATTTCAAGTCATTTGGTGAAACTATAGATAAGAGATTTTTAATGCAATTTGGTCTTTAAAATGTTATATATCATAATATTGTTCAAAGTATACTGCAAAACAGTATAATTTAACTCATGGTCTAAATCTTAAGTCAGAGGAATTTTTCACCAAGCCCACAGCTTTCCCTTTTCTCCATTTATTTTATTCAGACTTCAACTCATGTCTTCGGTACCACTGCTAATTTTTCACAGTGCCAAGTAGAGGAGTCACACTTTTTTTTTTAATATGGAGAAAGTTGGCTAGTGTCAACCCATAACCTTAGATTATGCTACCAGAGGAGTTGGAGCAAATCTCAAGTTAAATATATAAATAACCAAATTTCTATCCATAAAAATCACTATTAAATCAAAGGAAAATAAATTAAACTTAAAGTACCAGGATCATTATGCACATGTTGTTTAAACATTCAACAGTTCTTATGTAAACTTTATCAATACCAGAATCAATTTTACTCAACAATTTAAGTTTTCATGAAATCTCAAAATCTCTCTAAGTCATCAAATTAAATGCCCAAAATGCTTTCTAAGTTCAAAATCAAGGATAAAATGAATCTGATTAATCCTTAACAATCTTAAACATTCAAAAATCATATCTATGAAACTTTGAAGGAATAGCAAAATATGAAAATGGATACCTTAGACTTAATTTGATGCATATGTATAAACTTTAATTCAATGAAAGATTTCAGAAAAAATTTTGCAAGAGTTCCCTCTATATTGTTGGCGAAACCCTGTACAGTTATATCAAAAATATGAAATACAACTCAGAAAAATCCGAAAAATATACCATATCAAATATATTCAAATTTTACATGGTAATCAACTTTCAAACATCAAATACCGTCAGGTTTCATCATTCAAATCACAGTTTACCGTTTCAAATTACTATTCACTCGAAATATCAAAACATATATCAAAATCAATCTAGAATGCAGAAACTCATCAACCAAGCATCCAAAACCATCATAAAGCATCACTGTCACAAGATGAATATCAAATATATACAAAATCATCCTATCTGCACCAAGTTCAGCATCCTAAAGTCTAATACCATCATGAATGTACAATATCAGTCCTAATGTAAAAGTATCAAAATGAACCAACTAATATCCTAATACAACGCACACACACAAAGAAAACATAAAAATGCTATGTGTCGTTGTATCGGCATTGACGCAGTGGATGTTATGGGTGAGTTGGTCCTTAGTTCAATACTCTACGGTAGGGGAAACCATGATGCCGAATACGTGAGAGGGGCTGAAGGCGAGGGAAGTAAAACGTGCAGAGCGATGAAAACTTGAGAAACCCGATGAAAACCGTGCCGCGAGGACGCGACTTGAGCAATACCAGCGAACCGAGGGAGACAAAGAGCACGATTCTATGAAGGAAACTACTCACCTAAGTTGTAGAGCCAATTTCTTGATGCAAGCAAGGGCACGCAGGACCTAGGTGGGGCTGCGGTGGCGGAATGCTGCGAGTCCAAGATACAACCGAACGAAGATTGCTTGAAAAGGACCCGGAGCCTTGGGAGGTTCTCCGGGTGTTTTGATTGAAATGCTGAAATGATGTGGGGTGGAGACACGAAATATGATACTAACTAAAAGTCCAATTTTTTTTTATTTTCAAAATAAAGGTCAAAATTTATAAAACAGCTAGAAACATAGTGTTGTAGAAATATATCATTTAAGAAAAGCTGCTATGCCTTGGACAAAAATCCGTAGATCCAAAATAAAAATCGATTAAACCAAGATGCCAAACAAAACTAGTTCTTTGAATGACATTAAAATTATACAGTGAAGATCTTTCAGCAAATTAGAATATCTGCAACAAGATATCTAACCAGATTAGACAATAAAACAAGTGCATAAGAGATAATTAGATACGAAAAGTTCTCATGTTTTTGAGGTTGATCCTTTGTCATTTCAGTTGGGGCAACTCGTCCAGCTTGTAGAGGAGGATTTGATCTTTCTGATAGATCCGAAGATGAGAAGTAGAGGCCTGTCTGTGAATGTTAAAAACCTGCCACAAGAAACTTAGTCAGATCACTTCTAAACAGAAAACAAAGAAGCAGGAAACAGAGTCCTGAAACAGGCAAGCGGGGCCGATCGAAGATGTTGGAACTGGAGAGTTCATCGGCAATTCTGACAATGGGAGGTGATGGAGAAGGTGAGGGCGGCGTCGGAGCGCTGACGGGGGTGGAGCAACGGATCTTCAATCGGAACAGGGGAGTTGCAGAGTGGAGGCGGCTGTATGGTCGGAATAGGGGAAGGTGCCCGAGTTACAGGGCTCCTCGCCGGACGGCCGGTGATGCACGGACGCCGAACCTGTTACAGTTGGGAGTTGCTGTGGTGATGGCGAAGAGGTGGCTGGAGTTTTTGGTCGAATGGTGGCCGGACGGAGGAGGGCGACGATGAAAGGCGGAACTGAGGCGAGAGCATGGCGGAAGCAGGGGAAACACAAGCGCAGAGCAGAGTTGGCCGGCGTTCGTCTGGTGGTCCACGATCGCTGGACCTGTTACGGTTGGAGGTCCCTCTAACGATGGCGAAGTGGTGGCCAGAGTTTGAGAGCGATTGGTGGCTGGTCGGAGGAGAACGGTGCTGGAAGATGGAACTAGGGCGGAAAGGCTGGCGAGAATAGAGGATTCGAACGGGTGTTCGATTCCGGTGATCGGACGGGAGGATTGGCAGATGCCGGTGGCTAAAGACTCGTCTTGGAGAGGAGGAGTGATGTTCGAAATCTTGTGAGGATCAGACCAGTGGATCGTCGGTGGCGTGCTCACAAAGATTCAAAAAATCTGGGAGTTGGCTGTAATGTGCGGATGATTGCAGCAGAGCAAGAGAATTAATGGAGAGGGATTAGAGAAGAGGAGAAGAAGGGAAAGGTAGGTGACACAAGCACCTCAGAGGGGAAGAGGATGGGAGACATCCGATTCCATTGGAAGAAACACTATTTCATTCATCAAATTCCGGTTACAAAGATGCATACGTGAAGAGATACATATAGATGAAGCTTGAAGAGACGTTGACGTTTCCTTCTTTGAAAGGTTGCAGAGAGACATTGGGGCTTCCTTTGCAGCGATGAAGACGAGCCAGATGAGTAGGGAGAGATGTTGAGCCTTCCTTCTTTGTAGCGAGGAAGATTTGTGTCGACGTGCGTTTGATGCGATCCCTCGATTTGGCTGGCTGATTATTGCCCCATAATTTGTTTCCTTAGCCATGGATGCAAGTCACGTTTTGGCAATTTCTTGGGCTTAAAAGTCGTGGGCTTCTTTTGGAGTGATTGAAGTAGTTCTTCCCATTATTTTTGAGCTAGCTTCATGATTTAGCTTGCTAGCTTATCTGTGAACCTCCGAGTCTTCGTCTATGGCACTTGTAGACTCCATTTGTATTTTCGTGGCTTGTGGTTTCTACCCCCATCATGAAAACGATTACAAGAGAGGAGACAAAGAAACCCTAAGCGAGTTTTTCGGAGTTTGAAGTGGCCTAAACCTTCGCGTGGGGGAAGGTGTTACTACAACAAAGCTGAAAGACTCTAGTAGTCCCTCAGCCCTCTTTTATAGAATAAGAGGGAGGGGGAAGCACAAGCTACACACATGGGGTTTGTTTGAGACACCAACAACCCCCTAACAACTAAAGAGGGTCCAAGATGCCCTCTAACACCCTGAAAAGCAGTAACTAACTAGGGAATAAAATATAGCACATAACACGCGAGGTGGCTGGGGCATGAACTGAGGCGTGGGGCGCATGGGCTGAAGCGTGTGGTCCGTTGAACGGGCCACCTTCGGTGGGCTACACCATCTCTGAACATGCAACCACGAAGCAGCAAAAACGGCTGATTGTGGGCTGATTCTGAACATTAGTGGCGATCTCTTGGGCCAAGTTGAGGACCCGATTGTTGTAGCGATCGGTGGTGGCATCCGGTGGGGGCCCTCGAGGGAGAGTGGTCATGGGACGAATGGGCTCCGACGATGCAGGTGAAGCCTCGTTGATGGAGCAGACATGGCCAGTTGTTGCTGAAGAAGGGCTCACCACACCCACAAAACGGTCCGGGGGATGCGAAGACCGTTGCGAACGTCGAACCAGATGAAAATTAGTCTCCGTATGTTTTCTGGGGCTAGACACGGCCTGGCCGTGTTTGCCATCACAACCGTGTTCAACGTCTGGGTTTCCCATCGCAGCGGACACGGCTGGAGGCACGGGTGTGCCGATGACCTGAGATCTCGTCACGGCTGTGTCTCTGGTCACGGCCTAGCCGTGTTTGGGTCGAACAGCTTTCACGGTAGTGCCGTGATGGGCTTCACGGGCCGTAAAATCAGGTCCAAAATCCACATAATGTTTGGATACGGCCGTGTCCTTGGTTATGGCCGGGCCGTGCTGGGGGTCGCTGAAGATGCCTGGCAGTGAGCTGAGCACGGCTTGCCCGTGTTGGGAGGCACGGCCGTGTTTGGCGGTGACAACATTTCTCGAGACTTTCACGGGTGGAGGCATAGGCGAAGCTGGGGCCGTGAAGTTCTCGATCTCGGTGAACATGGCGGGGCCATGTCGGAGAGCACGGCCGTGAGGGGCCGCTAGAAATTCGGCCGAAGCGGTCACGGGTTGTGGCATGGCCGTGGCGCAGGCTGTGTCAACGTTCGCATATGTGGTCGACCGTGTCACGGCCGTGTCGGGGAACACGGCCTGGCCGTGTCGGGGTCGGCAGGGCTCCTTTCGGGCCAGACTTCGCAGGGAGTCTTCTTCCAGACCTGGGGAGTCCTTCCAAACGTCATCTAGGGGGGTTAGGCCGTCGTCATTGGCGTCCATGACTCCGTCAAGCATCCAATCTACTGAATCCTATGCACAGATAAGATAAATGTGAGATCTCCTACATAATATCAATGAATAACTGTAAATACATCAAAACAAAATAAAGATACTCACAAAGCCTATCAGTCCGTCTCTGTATGCTCGGAGTCCTCCTCCTTGTCTCTAGTGTGTCATGTCGATGAAGATGGGAGACGACGCCGTAATAGCTCCTCTATCATGCATAAAGACTCAAGTGCTCTCGACTGTCCCTACTCAAGGCGCGATATGTCATCATGCATCCTCCTCTGCTCAGCACGCATCTGCTCTAGAGAAGGATCTGGTCGTGCTGAAGTAGATGGCCCGGCAAATGTGGATGGTCTGTCAGCGGTGGATGGCTCGACTGGAGGGATATGCTCTGAAATCCTCGGCGGTGATGGAGGTGAAGCTGCATCTCTAGGACCTCCCCCACGTGTGGGATCCACGATCCGGTTCTGCTGAGCATGAACCGTAGTGCGGTCCATGTTCGGTAGTCTCATCGTAACATCGGTACCTCTGAACATCAGATGATACGAGCTACCAAGCCTCGTAATCATCTTAATGGCAACACAGGCATCCATGTCAAGTATGGGATTACCCTTTGCCTCGTTCAACCCCGAAGGGTCAATACCGAGGGCAAGGGCAATGGTGGTAATCATGCCTCCCATCACGAGGACTCCTCTCCGCGCTCTGGCAGCTTTATCCATTTGCTTCATGAGATAGAACGGAGTGCTGAGGTGGAATCCAGTCAACACAGCCCATAAGAAAAATAGCTCTGAGGATCTGACCATGCTATCGCTCTCTGCTCGCCCGAAAATCATGTGTGCGAGTACTCGATGCACATATCTAAAAACTGGGCTGGATAGGCGTGTGGCTCTGGCGGTCCTCAGATCGAATCCTCCCTCACCAAATATATCTCGCCAGAAAGTCCTCTTAGTGTACTCACACGGGTGATATCTAGTACCATCCTAAGGGAACCCAAATATATGACCGAACTGGTCAAGAGTAAGCACATGGTCCCTGTTCCCTAACCGGAACGCCATCCTACCCGGATCACTGTCATCATAGTTCCTCAATGTAATATGGACTGAGCTGAAAAACTCTAGAGTCAGCTGAACGTATGTGGGATGCTTCTGGTGATAAAAATCCTGCCACCCTATGTTCGCAAACATCCACTAGACGTCATCGAACAATCCTAGGGACTGCAGTGTCTGGTCGTCCCAATACCTCATGCTAAGCACTCCCCGAGTGGACATGGCACGGTATCTCTGCTCCTACTCCCTACCCCTATGTCTGATCTGTCGTGGGTAAGCAGTGAGTGTAGGGGGAGGTGATCGTGCACATCTCCTCTCTGGTATCTCTGGCTCGGTCATGTTGGGAATCCCCGGGCTAAATGAAAACGAAAACAGCGGAAGCGAACCCAAAATGAGATTCCTAATTCAACAATAAGGACCGTCTTACGAAGAATACAAAGGATGTGAAGAGGGCAGTACCTTATCAAGCAAGTTTTAGGAGCGGCCGATGATGAAGACGCGCAAGGGCCCATCCTCTGCAATCGCGCACACACGGACTCCTCGAGTCCTCTCTAATCTTCGCACTAGGTGCTAGCCCCGGAAGATGAGATCCACGCCTCTGGCCTTCTCAACTTGCGCCAACGCCAAGGAGAAGAAGGGGTGTTGGGGACAAGGAGTAGGTAGCACTGCCACTTGTCCCAACCTTTGATGCCAAAAAAACTTTTATTGTCATCACCTCCTAGACCCTCACGTCAAGGAGCATATGGGAGGCAACAACTAGAGACAAGAGAAGAGTCTGACACAAAATAATCTCCCAGGTGGGCCTCTCTATTTATAATAGAAGAGCCAGACGCACACTGGAGATCTTTCCCATGTGGGATAATGAGCATAGGCGCCTATTCACAATTAAGTATCATGGGTTCGAATCCCTGCAGACGCAATTAATTGTAAATTGCGCCCAAGCTTATTAATTAGCCAAGAGAAAAATTCTCTTGCCAATTAATAATTTTATTTTATTCATGTGACTAAAGTGTCAAGCCCAAACTTGCACCTAGACCCTTGTTTGACTCATTTTGACAACACAAGTCAACAGAGGTCAAACGTGGTCCACTAGAATCAACTAGTGGTCAACAATGAACTAAAATAAAATATCATCTCCTCTATAAAAGTCTCAAAGCATCAGTTCCCCAAAAAGATCTGAATCACACAATGATTCGATCAGAGGCTAAACGGTCAGTATGAGAACTCGAGTGTCAAGGTGTGCGACCCTGTAGGTTCTTCAGACGTTGGTAGTGATGATTAAATCATCAGAAGCAATGAGTGGCACCTAGCAGTACATCATTGCTACCCAAGTCATTAGAATGGTGTTATTGCATCCTTGACCCCTCAACAATCAACCCTCAAGTCAAAGTCAACATCAAGTTTCCAATCAAGCTCATCAAGTCAAAGTCAACATCGAGTCTCCATCTTCAACCAAGCTCATCAAAGTCAAGTCAACAGCCACCTCATCAAGCTAAGTCAAATAATCAAAAGCTAAGACAAGTCTACATGCAAGTCAAGTCAACATCTTCATGTCAAAACCTCCCATCAAGCAAAGTTAACATGCAAGGAGAGCAAGCCACATTCGGTCACAAATTATTCAAATCAAGCACCTCTTCACAAGTGACCAATGCATGACAAGAATGCCTACTCCACAATCAATCCTTGGTCCCCACCTCTTCAAACGAGAATGTCACCCCTTCACAATGCTTTGGTCCCCACCTCCTCAACCACCAAGGACATGCGCCAATCAATGCCACAACCTCCACCTCTTCAACGAGTTTTCCATCAAGCTTACTTCGTTTACAAGCAAGGAGTGAATAGCATGCAGCCGCCCACATCCTCCAATGAGATTGCTTGGAGGATTCCATCATCCTCACCATCCAAATTCAAACTAAAGAAGCTCCACCCTAGATTAGATTTGAGGGAAATCATGTCGTTGAGGGAAAGAGGGTTTTAAAGCCTTGTATTTTCACATGCACCTTAGTCTATGCTATTTTGAAAAAGAAAACTAAGTGTTGATGCATGAGCATTGTTTTGGTATGGTGGATTCCAACCAAGTATCTCCTCTTCCCCTTCTCTTCCTCTAAGTCTTATGCGAGAGTTGTCTTCTTCCTCTTCTCTTCTTCTTCTCCACCAAAACTATCATTCTCTCCCTGAAGTTCTTTGAGTATTGACGCCATCAACATGCTGATCTTCATCCATCTCCAAGGTCAAGTCAAGGGAAGCAACGCTGAAGCCATGAACAAGAACCCCTAAGGACACCATTTGTTGTAGTTTAAGGGGAGTTTGGGGACATTGTATTTCATCCTCCCCATGTTCATTTGATTTGAATGTAGGACATTTAAACACCTATTATAAACCTCATCGCCAAGATCCGGGAGCATGGACAAAGAAAGGGGTTAAGGCCCCTTCCCTAATAGGGGCCACGAGGTGATCTCTCTCCATTTCTCTTCTTGTTTCTTTCTTATTTGCTTATTCCCCTAGAAATGCATGCTTAGGGTTAATATGTTTTTGAGCTCCATACCTAGAGATGATCTTAGGTTTCATCCATATAATTATCCTCTACTTCAACTCACAATAGTGACTGCATTACAATGCTCCCTGGGATTCATCTCAGGTTGTCTTGGAAGTCTCCCTGTGGGCCTACTAGTAGAACTCGCTTGCTGAGCAATCTGATTCTCTAACATCCTGTTGTGGGTAGCCAAAGCATCCACATGAGATGTCAGCTGCTTGACCACATCAGCGAGGTCATCAGTGCTCATCTGCTGTTTCATGAGGAATCCTTCTAGCATGGTCTCTAAGTTTGACTTCTGGGGTTGTCCATATTGTCTTGATTGAAAACCCAGTGGTGGCCTATTATTCTGCTGAGGATACTGAGGAGGAACTTGCCCTTGATTTTTCTTATAGGACAAGTTGGGGTGGTTCCTCCATCCTGGATTGTAAGTTGCAGAATATGGGTCATTCACTGGTCTCTGATTGAAGTTCCCCAAGGCATTAACTTGCTCTTGATTAAGATTTTCTTGAGATGAAGCAATAAACTGATAGTCAGATGAATCATGCCCTATTACATCACACACTTCACAGGAAACTGAATTAGCAGCAACTGAGGGAAAAGAAAAGAAATCTAACTTCTGTGCCAATGAATCTACATTTGCCGCTTGAGATGTCAAGTAATCGTTATGATACTTACCAAAACCCGTGGAAGTAGTACCTTGCTCACTCGACCAGTGGTTATGGTTCATGGCCATATCCTCAAGTAGAGCTATCGCCTCTTCCACGCCTTTGCTCATGATTGTTCCTCCAGCCGCAGCGTCCACCATCAACTTGGTGTTATAATCCAATCCATTGTAAAAGATGTGGATCAAAACCCATGCTTGGAGTCCATGGTGTGGGCACATACGCTGGAGCTCCTTGAAGCGATCCCAGGCATCATACAGTGATTCTCCCTCTTGTTGTGCAAAGCAGGTGATCCTGTTGCGCAGCTGAACAGTCTTGCTAGGTGGGAAGTATTTGTTCAGAAATGCTTTGGAAAGCTCATCCCAGGTAGTAATAGATCCTGTTGGTAGCGAATATAGCTAAGCTCTAGCGCGGTCCCTAAGAGAAAAAGGGAACAGTCTTAGTCTTATAGCGTCAGATGAAACTCCATTAACTTTGACAGTATCACAATATTCTAAAAAGATAGCTAGATGTAGATTAGGGTCCTGATTTGGGGATCCCCCAAATTGATTTTGCTAGATCATCATCATCAACGCTGGTTTGAGTTCAAAGTTGTTTGCTTCTACATTGGGTCGAACTATGCTCAAATTAAAGCCTTGAATATTCGGTACAATGAAGTCCCTTAGAGACTGATTATTTGCCGCCATTGCACCTTCTTTAGAAATCTTCTGAGTCTGAAACTGTAATCTCCTGCAAAGGCGAAATGTACGTTCAATTTCTGGGTCTGCTGGAACTAGGGTACCTGTTTGAGAATTTCTAGGCATACAATGTGTGAGTCAAGATGAAACGTAAAATAACAATGAAAACAGAAAGAAAAGTGAAAACCAATGCTAAAACAAAAAAGAAAAAGAATGTCTAGTCTCCAAACTTATCTAATAAGTCAATATTAACTGGCCATAGTCCCCGGCAACAGCGCCAAAAACTTGATAGGCTTCCGCAAGTGCACGGAATTATCGAAGTAATAAAAAAGATTATCGTTCCCAACGAGGACTACGTAGTTAAGTACTAACTTCTCGACTTATTTAAATCTAAGCAAACCAAGTATGCTATGGTGAAGAACTTCTAAGTACGAACAATTCAAAAGCAGCTTTTAGAGGGTTCAAGTTCTAAGAGAATCGAGATTGCTGGGTTTTCACCACACTGACTATTATGAATCTTATAAAGATTACTCAATACATAGAAAACATCTATCATGAAAGGAGTTTTTCCTAATGTACATATCACCTCCTCTCGGAGCATAATACGGTGTTTAGTTAAGTTCTATGAAAAGCTATTAAATCCTTCAGACGAATCCAACCTACTCTCGTGATTGAATTCGAAGGTTCAACTGAAATAGATTGGACGTTGCGATTCACCTCTCGGTCCTTCTCACAACGTCTAAGACGTAATTATACGTGGCCAAGGTATATTACGAAATAAAAGCAATCGCAATCAAATCACGATAATAATTTCGTATAAAAAAGAGTATGAATAAAGATTAATTCATAAAGGTTAGCGGGCTAAGCCCTAAATCCCGCAACAATGATCTACTCACTCATGTTCTTAAGGAAATACATGTTTAAGTGATGAACCAGCATAGATCTAGTAGAAAAATCACAAGAATTCACTAAGACAACAATAAAAAATGCTTCCCCTAGATCTAGAGATGAAGAAGAGTTGATCAATCGTCGCTTTTGTATGAAATCTCGTCGAAATTTCACTCGGAAATCAATTTTCGGCCTTGTCGCCGCCACTGCTTGTGTTCATCCGAAAAAGCTCTCCTTTTCTTTGAAAAATTGGATCTTTTATAGTTGGACTGGTTTGGAACCCATCAAGGAATGGTTCTGCAAGGTTTGGTTCAAATCCGATTCGAATCGGTGGAGAATCAAGTCAAAAACTCGTCGGGCGAACGTTTTTATGGTCCGTAACGTGTTCATGGCCACGGCCATGATTCTTTTTGTATGTATATCACTTATGTCACAGAAACATTCATGACCCGTAATGGATTTACGGCTTCACCCGTGAAAGTTTCTGTGCATATCTATGCTTAGCTATTTTTCTGCCCATCGCTCGAACTCGAAATTACGGCCGACCAAGAATTACGGCCTTGCGTTCCTCACTATTTCAACTCCAAATTCGACGTGTAAGCTCGTGATCTCCTCAGAAATCATGCTTTGGCTTCAAAACTCGTGAAATCCTTCATTTTTTAGTGATTTTACCTACATTTTTATAAAAACCAAGAAAAGTGAAGATTCTATGCAAAGTGAAGTAAAAATACCGAAATAAGCACAAAATCATGCAAATAAGCTCAAAATATGATCTAAAATATAGGCAAAAATATGGTGTAAATTCAATGCATCATTTGCGTCTTAGACGTTGCGAAAAGGAGCGGGAGGTGAATCGCAACATTGGATCTATTCTATTCAAACCTACGAATCCCATCACGGGAGTAGTTTGGATTTGTTTGAAGGATTTTTATGGATTTTCATAGAACTTAATGGGTCTAGCTGCGTTAATTGTTACGAGAGTATGGAGTTAGCATTGCTAGATACCGGATTACGCTTCGGGAGGAGGTAATCCGTACCTTAGGAAAATCCCCTTTCAACGCTTTAATTTTCTATTCAAAGGTTTATTTTTATCAAATTCATAATTGTTAGTGTGGTGAAATCCCAAGTCCTGATTTTCTAAAACTTGATTTCAACCCCAAAATGCTACCTCTGTTACTTTTCGTACTTAGAATTCACGCAAAATCACAATTTGATTCGCCTAGATATAAATGAGTTGTGTAATCGGTACTTGACCACCAGATCCTCATTGAGAATGATATATTATTTTATTACTTTGATAAATCTGTGCACCTGCGGACGCATCATAAACCTTTTCAGATTGGCTAAAAATGAATAGGGATGTTGCAAGGAAAATATGTCCGTGATTATAATCATGAGAGTGATTATGGTCACGATCATGAAATTGAGTTCTGTGCAGAACCCTCCACCGTTGTAGATTGTTATTCACGGGCTGTGATTATCAAACCTGCATAAAAGTTTTTAGGAAATTTCCCATAAAAAATGTGTAGCAATAATTTCATATTAGTTAATCAAGTTTCTTCCTACAATATAAAAATAAAATTAATTAGTAAAAATCAATAAAAACAAAAACAAAAAATTGCTAAATTAATAAAACATTAGGTTGCCTCCTAACAAACGCTTCTTTTAGGTCATTAGCTTGACCCTTGATGAGTTTCCATGATGAAGGTGGTGAATCAGTTCTATAGTAGGTAGCATATAATCTCCTACTATTTCTTTGTCCTAAAAGCTTGCTCACCAAATTAAATATCCAGGATAGTAAGTAGGGCACTTTAGCAGCAATTATCTTGCATGCAAAAATAAGAGTTAGTGCTTTTAGAATCATGTAAAGAATATTTGATAATCATCCTATGTTTATCAAAGATTAAAATCATTTGTTCTTCTTTAAAATTTATAGAATTAATTTCAAGAAGATTAGAATTTGGTTCTAGAAAATTATAGTTTGGAATGTTTGGGGTATCTTTGAATTCAAAATCAGGTTCCCATGCCTCTAGGTTATCATGACATAATTTTTCTAGTTTTACTTCATCAGTGTCTAAGGGTAGGAACTAAATCAAGTGGTTGATGTGGGGTCTTTTTTGGTTAAATTTCAATATAAATTGAAATATTAAAAAAGTAGTGCGATCGTTTCAAATTCACCTTATAAATTATAAGGCTATTTGTTTTAGTAGGTTCTAGCTTCCAATGAATGCAAGCATTCATTGTTAATTACCCCTAAGGAGCTTAAGATACCTTTGATTAAGAGATCTATAACATATAACAAAGTAAAGGCAAATAGTTGAAAGAATAATATTATTCATAATTCTGTGTCACGACACGATTTACAGTTTGATGAGTACACCATCGAGATTGATGTACATGTGACATAGGTTATGAAGAAAAATCTGAGTTGCATTGTAAAAACGTTGAGGAACTATGCTCCGATATGAAGTATCGATGTACGCACCTCCCAAACAACGTTATTAATAATACGCTTCAGGAATTTATCGTCCATGACTATATTTGAATCAAGTGGACGAGTTGAGTGGACGAGCCACTGGGCTAAACGTTCGAGGTTTGGGTGAATGGGTCGATGGGCGAAACATTCAGAATTTGAATAAACGGGCTGATTGGCCAAACGTTTAAAATTTAGTAAACGGGTCGTGTGACAAAATGTTCGAATTTGGATGAACGAGCCGTGGGGCCAAACATTCAAAATTTGATGAATAGGTCGTGGGACCAAACATTCAAAATTAGGTGAATGAGTCGATAGGCCAAGCGTTCGGAATTTCTAGGAATGGGCCGATAACCCAAGCGTTCAAAGTTTAGATGAATGGGCCATGGGACCAAATGTTTAAATTGGGTGAACAAACTAATGGGTTAAGTGTTCGAAATTAGATGAACGAGCCAATGGGCCAAGCGTTCAAAGTTTGGATGAACGTGTCGTAGGACCAAACTTTAAAATTGGGTGAATGAGCCGTTGGCCAAACATTCAAGATTTGGATGAATGGACAGATAAGCCAAGCGTTCAAAGTTTGGATAAATGGATCATGGGACAAACATTCAAATTGATTCGGATCGAATGGCGAAGCAAATTCCAATCGCCTACTTATTAGGAGGGGTGAATTGACGACACTGACCCGTCATCACGATGAACTTAATCAATTTCCCGGAGTCAAATAAAATTTTCTAATCTTTTTATTTCATGCTTTTTAGACGCATATTTTTATCTCCCCTTTACTTTTAATGCTTTCTAACTATCCTCCTTCCTGTTCCTCTCGATAGTGAGCAAGTCTGATGGAAGGCGCCTTCAACTATCTTCCCGGCTTCCAATTTCTTCCTCTCGGAAGTGAGCAGGTCCGGTAGAAGGTTTGTATTGGGAAGGATGGTGACTCAAGCTGGAGACGGAAACAAACTTCTGCCTCTACGATGAGTTTAACGGCGAGTGGATTCAGTGACGAGACCAACTCCTTCCTCCATGGTGGGATAAAACCTACAGTGACCAGATTCGATGAAAGGGTCCTGGTTGTCGGTTGAGGGTTTCACGGCAGGATTGGCGATGATCTCTGCCTTGAAAGCTTCACCAACAAATTTGGGGATGATTTCTGCTCTGCCCTATAAATGAGTTTAACGGCGGCATGTTTCAATTCAGCGGGCAGAGAAAGAAAGCTCCGGCAGCAGAAAACGAGTTCCGAAGATGAGCTTGGTAGCAGAGAATGTACTCCGGCGATGATTGGAGAGGATTTCTGTAGGATTTGGATTCTGGAAGCTGATCAAGCTTGTAGCAGCCTAGCGACGGGTTCTGGAGGCGACGCCAGGAGCGAGTTCATTCAGGCAGTGGCAGCTTGGAGGAGGCGATTTCTGGATAAGATGCTGGCATGGAAGATTCTTTTGATTTCGCCCCAGGTTTTTTTTGCAAAGGAGAAGCTCTGATGTTGGATTCGTTTTAGCCCGGGCGGCACCGTAAATTCGTAACGAGTTCAGACGTTTGGTGGCAACTGGAGATATTTGCAATTTCTATTCGGGGAACGAGCTTACCAACAACGAACTCATTCCTTGGCGGTGAACTTAGTGGCAGACTAGCAAGGTTTTTGTAGAAGACGAGATGGCTAGTGTGAGGATCAAACCTTGATGGACCGGGCTAGGAGGAATCGGATTGGGCCACAGCCCAATCCCCTGGCTGCACCTCGATTTCTTGGTCAACATTGAGGAGTTGACCACTGAAATCGGACGCGGAGCAACGGACGAAGCAGCGGCTTCGTCCCCAGGGCGCTGATCCACTGGCGTCCCTCTGGACGCCATCCTGACGCCAACTGCGGCGAGGCCGACGGCAGAATCAACGGCAGCGTTTTCGGCATCATCTCCGGCAGGATCGGTGGACGCAGATGCGGACGAGACGTGCGGATTCGGCGGAGGCTGCAATTGGCGGATGAAGAAGGAAACGAGGCGAGATTAGCGGAGGAGATCTCGGACGAGGAAGGAAGGCGAGCTGGCAGCAGCTGTCTTCCCAATGGAGGAGGCGTCCTTCCTCCTTAAAGCCGGAAACGACGAGAGGAAAGTAGGGTAGGGGGGGTCCAAGAAGGAGGAGGCGACGGGCGGCTCTCCCCTATTCTGAGAGTCGTCGAGCGCAGTCCACTTCCCAAGCTCTGTCCAGAGGAGGAGGGGGAGGCGGGATCGGAGCCGGCGGCAATCTCCTCCGTCTCTCCCGACGGTGGCACGAGCGATCAGCGATCTGTAAAGTCGACGACGAGGTGTCATCGACGTGAGGGGGCGAGGGAGAGCTCTGTATAGGGTTTATGTAGGTTGTCTGGCCAGCAACGTAAATTTCTCTATTTCTTCGGTGTCTTCTCCGATGAGCTCTTTGTGTTTTCCGGCGACGAAACGCATCGCCACCTCCTTCACCATCTCCGGCCGCGATAGCTTCCGCAAGTAAAGGGCTGAGGCCGGATGCACGGTCCGAGCCTGCCGCATGCCTTTTCCGGTCTTCCTCCCGTCCCCTCCGACGTGCGAGGTTCGTCGCCAATCCTCGGATGCGAGCGGCGTCCGTGTGAAGACGAAGGCGTCTCGTTGGCATTCGAACCGAGGCAAATCACGTTGACCCAAGTCAACATGATTACGAGACGCGCGGGAGAGTGAAATCGATCTCAAAATCGATTTTGGGCACACAGTCCCATGGCGTGTTGGTGACGTGGAGGACTGGATTAAGTTGGGCATGACAATGGTATCAGAGCGAGGTTTTCCAGCGAAGATAGTGACGGACTGACCGAGTCGAGAAGGTATCGACTTGACCGGAATGGAGGAGATGACAATGCTACTTGGACAAGTAGCAGGTGTGCAGGCGGCGCACCAACAGAGACAAGGATTCCGCCTTAATGCCGTCGTTAGAGGGTGGCGACGATGAGAAGTCTGCGAGGCTTCTTCCCAGAGCAGCGGGCTCTGATGCCGTCGTCAGAGGGTGGCGACGATGAGAAGTCTATGAGCGAGACTTCTTCTCGAAGCAGAGGACTCCGATGCCGTCACCAAGCGAGTGACGAGGAATCCGGCATAGAGGGTATGCCGATGAGAGATATACGAGATCTCTTCCCGGAGCAGAGGGCTGTTGGAACCCCTTTCTAGAGGGGGGCGAAACCCAGCATGGCGCATATTCAGTTTTCAAGCAGCGGATAGGGTCTCTAAGAATCGCATGCACCTTATATAATCAACTTAAAGAAAACCCGAATGCATAAGAGGTGATTCGATCCATACCATTGCCATTTCTAGATGGCGGCTTGGAAGCAAAGATCAAACGAGATCTTCTCCTTGTCGTCACACACAAGATGATGTCGCTATCTCTCTTGGTGCTCCTTGTGCTAGCAAGGTTCCAAGAGGTCCTTTGACGAGTGAAGGGAAAATGAGATGTCAATCTTTCTTGGCCGAATCCTCCTCAAGCGTCAAGCGTCAAGCGTCGCCACACTCACACAATAATCTCGAGAGGAATATGGGCGAGAGGGAAAAATAAGTTGAAGTGGCGAAAATAGAGAATACTCTATTCGGACGAGAGCACCCACCAAGTGGAGATCATGGTTACTAAAAATAGTAACCACTCCTCACCCCAACGTTCACGCCAAGTGAACTTGTCGCCAACTCCTCTCCCCTTGAACCATGCGCTCATCAAGTGAGCCGGTTCACTTTGGTTCGGTTTAAGAACCAATCAAGCCAATGATCTAGTCTAGATCTTAAATAAACCCTAAGGTTCCCGATCTAACCGTCGATCTCCTCGATGCCCCTGATCTGACCGATCTGGCATCTATTCTCTCGATCGAAGCTTACCGATCTTAAGCCCTAATCAATCAAACATGATCAGACCAGATCTCACTTACAATCAGAGACTAATTCCCTTTAAACTGAACCCAAACAATTCAGTCCACACGATCTGACTTAAGTAAGCCATATCATCAAATTGTGCGACCCTAAGGGTTTCCTTTAAATGTCGGTAACGATAATTCTCATTATCACGATCAGTGAGGGGTATCTAGCAACACATCACTATCTCCCGATATAAAGAAATGAGTCTTCCAAGACTACACCCAAAAACAGCACAAGTGTGAATCAAATCACAAAGCATACATATTTCCTTTGCCACTGGATGTTCTTATTGGACAAGCCTGTCAAGCTCGTAACTCCAATATGATGAGCATGATTAGAACAGATGAACACTGTCACCTGGGTATGGCCATACACTTTCTCAATCATCTCATCCAGGGGGCCCCTTTAGAACATCACACTCCTTAAACAAGGAGACGGCAATCCTATGTCTATCACTAGTGCTCTAACCTGACTCAAGCTCACCATCCAAGATAGTCTATAATCATTATGTTTCAAATGATATTGAACTACCTCAAAACAATGACAATCATCATTTAGAAAACACAAGTGATCTCAAGTCAGAGGAAATGTGCCACTTGTCTTAATCAAGGAATATTCACATTGTGACAAACAATTGAACATCCTAGTAGGGTCTGTCCAGTACATCCAATGTACCCATGAGTCTACATCTTATTCCATGCTCGAAGCATCCTATAAGATTAGAACACATATTAGTCTCAATCATATCAAGGCTGTCTCATGTTCACCAAGATATATCGACTAAGGACATAATAGCATGTCAGCCGAGCTGAACAGCTTTGAGACATTATTCAGAAGAACATATATTGCAGCAGACAATGTAGCTAACTGAATAACAACCATGCCTTTATAAACATAACAGTTTATTACATGATACAAATACATTCCCATAGGCCTCAAACATTAGCCTTAAGGGCATACCCCAACAATCTCCCACTTGCACTTAATCTAATGGTTGAGAAATCTCAAACCCATATTATTACAGTGCTTCTCATGCTTCTGCTGCGCCAGAGGCTTGGTAAGCGGGTCTGCCAGATTGTCATCTGTATGAACCTTGCAGATTTTGATCTCGCCACGATCTATGATCTCCCTGATCAAGTGAAACCGTCTCAGTATGTGCTTGGACTTCTGGTGCGACCGTGGTTCCTTTTGCTTGTGCGATTGCTCCAGTGTTATCACAGAAGATAACCAAAGGATCGACACTCGAAGGAACAACACCAAGTTCTCTCACGAACTTACGAATCCAGACTGCCTCCTTGGATGCTTCCGAGGCTGCAACATACTCGGCTTCTGTTGTGGAATCAGCAACAGTTGACTGTTTGAAACTCTTCCACACCACTGCACCTCCATTCAAGCTAAAAACATAGCCTGATTGCGATCGGAAATCATCCTGGTCCGACTGGAACGAAGCGTCAGTATATCCTTCAATACTGAGTTCTTCCTGACCACCATATATCAAGAACATATCTTTGGTCCTCCGCAGATATTTTAAAATGTTCTTGACTGCAATCTAGTGCGCCATACCTGGATTACTTTGGAAACGACTGGTTACGCTTAACCCGTAAGCGACGTCTGGGCGAGTACACAACATCGCATACATAATGGAACCAATAGCCGAAGCATAAGGCGTATTGTCCATTTCATCTTTCTCAGTCTGTGTTTGTGGACACTGACTCTTCGAAAGACTCAGACCATGTCTGACTGGAAGATATCCACGTTTAGAATTCTCTAAATGAAATCTCTCCAGGACCTTATCGATGTAAGTACTCTGGCACAGCCCGAGAAGCCTCTTAGATCTATCCCTGTAGATCTTCACACCTAACACATAGGCTGCTTCTCCTAGATCTTTCATCTGGAAACACTTCCTCAGCCATGCTTTAACAGCATGCATTTCAGGAATGTCATTTCCAATGATCAAGATGTCATCGACGTAGAGGACTAGGAAAGTAATCACGCTCCCACTAAACCTCTTATATACACACGGGTCATCCTCGTTCTTGATGAAACCAAATTCAGTGACTGATTCATCAAAACGAATATTCCAGCTTCTAGATGCTTGCTTAAGTCCATAAATGGACTTCTTTAACTTGCATATCTTATGACGATCTGCTGGATTAGTGAAACCTTCAGGTTGTGTCATATACACATCCTCATCCAGATTTCCATTAAGGAAAGCTGTTTTCACATCCATCTGCCAAATCTCATAATCATAATATGCAGCTATCGCGAAAAGAATCCGAATAGACTTAAACATGGCTACAGGTGAGAAAGTTTCATCATAATCTATCCCGTAGATTTGTTTGAAACCTTTCGCAACTAGCCTGCCTTTATAGGTAACCACGTTACCATCCATGTCAATCTTCTTCTTGAAGATCCATTTACAGCCTATAGGGATAACTCCCGAAGGCGGATCAACCAAATCCCAGACTTGGTTATCTGACATGGAGTCCATCTCGGCGCGCATAGCCTCAAGCCATCTCGCTGACTCCGGTCCACTGACCGCATCCGCATAAGTGAGGGGTTCATCATTGTCAATGATGTAGACTCCGTCATAGCGCTCAGGCTGTCGACGGATCCTACCCGATCTTCGCGGTTCCCGTGATATTTGAGCCTCAGGTTGTTCAATAACCTGTTCTACCGGCTCAGGCTCATCCAACTGTGCTTGATCACTTTGTCTTTCCTCTGGATTCTCATCCAGTTTTATTTCTCTCCCACTGGCCTCTTGCAGAAGAAACTCCTTCTCAAGAAATATGGCCGTCCGAGCAACAAAAACCTTGTTCTCTTTGGGATCGTAGAAATAATAACCCTTAGTTTCCTTAGGGTAACCGACAAAGATACATTTGTCAGATCTGCTCTCTAGTTTCCCAGAGGCGAGCTTTTTGACATAAGCCTCGCAGCCCCAGATCCTGATAAATGTCAAGCTTGGCTGTTTCCCATACCATAACTCATATGGAGTTTTAGAAACTGCTTTGGATGGCACTCGGTTTAGTATCTTTGCAGCTGTTTCCAGCGCAAAACCCCAAAAGGAGTATGGAAGAGTAGCCTGACTCATCATAGAACGAACCATATCAAGTAGCGTTCTATTTCTCCTCTCGGACACACCATTCCATTGCGGTGTTCCTGGCGGAGTGAGCTGTGAGATAATCCCACACTCCTTTAGATAGTCAGTAAACGTATGACTTAGGTATTCACCACCTCGATCTGAGCGAAGTGCCTTGATATTTCGGCCTAGCTGATTTTGTACTTCATTCTTGAACTCTTTGAACTTGTCAAAAGATTCACTTTTATGTCTCATCAGATAGACATACCCGTATCTACTGAAATCATCAGTAAAGGTAATGAAGTACTGATAGCCACCTCTGGCATGTTCACTAAATGGCCCACACACATCACTGTGTATAAGGTCAAGTAAACCTGAAGCCCTTTGACCTTTGTGAGGAAAAGGTGACTTCGTCATTTTACCCATCAAACAAGCTTTGCATGTATCAATCTCCTTATAGGAGAATGATCCCAGCAGTCCATGATCATGCAACCGCTTAATGCGTTTCTCGTTTATATGGCCTAAACGACTATGCCACAGCAAGGTGCTGTCATCAGCATACTTGGCTTTCTTAATATCAACATTTTGTATAGAACTTTCCATGTCCAACATGAATAACCCATTGTTAATTGAACCAGTTGCATAAACAATATTATCATAAGACAAAATACACTTTGAAATATTGCATTCAAAGGAAAACCCCTTCCTGACAAGAGCAGGAATGGAGATAATATTTTTAGTTATACTGGGAACAAAATAACAATTGTCTAGTTCCAATACAATGCCAGATGGTAAAGGAATGAAGTAGTCTCCTACAGCAACAGCAGCAACCCGTGCCCCGTTTCCAACTCGTAGGTCCACCTCATGCTGTCCCACCTGCCTTCTTCTCTTGAGTTCCTGTACATTTGAACAAATGTGAACTCCACATGCAGTGTCCAACACCCATGATATAGAAGAAGAAAACATGACCTCAGTCACGAATATACCTGAGCCAGAAGCGATGCTTCCCCTCCTATCTCCTTGGAGCGCTTTACAGTCCTTTTTCCAGTGACCCAGCTGGCCACAGTGGAAACACCTGTATTCCTTGGACCGCTTCACCTTCTGCTTCAGAGCCTTGCTGTAATTCTTGACCGGGGCCTTGCCCTTCTTCCCCTTCTTCTTGTTCCTTGAAGGAACCATCAAGACAGAGGTCGAAGGCTTACCCTTCAGAGTCTCCTCAGTGGTCAAGAGCATATTCAGCAGCTCTGCCGGAGTACAATCGATTTTGTTCATATTAAAATTAATAATGAACGCGTCGAATGATGGCGGGAGAGACTGCAGAATAATGTCCACAGCAAGCTCCTGGTTGATGGTGTGCCCCAGTTTCTCCAGAGCCTCCTTGTGCCCAATCATCTTGAGCACGTGCGCTCCCACTGGGCTCCCCTCAGCCAGTTTGCTCTGAAAGAAGAGCTTAGTCAAATTATAGCGTTCAGTCCTCGCCTGTGCAGCATACAACATCTTGAGGTTTGCTATAATCTGTATAGCTGACATATCCTCATGCTGACGCTGCAGCGGTGGCGTCATAGACGCTAGCATCAGGCAAGCGACATCAATGCTATCATTGACGTGCTTTTCATAGGCTTCCCGAACCGCCCTTGCGGCGTTCGGAGCGGGCTGCGGCGGTATCGCCGTCTCGAGGACATACAGTTTCCTCTCTGCCTTAAGAATGATCTTAAGGTGTCCAAACCAGTCAGAGAAGTTCGGCCCAGCAAACTTCTCCCTTTCCAGTAGGGATCGCACATTGAAGTTCATGGTGTTCGTTGCTGCAGGTATCTACAACAATGCAAGAACAGCAAGGTCAGTATCAATGTATAAGAATCGATCAGGACTTAAGAAAGATTCTTTTTCTCACTATTTTATCTGGCTGAAAAATCCAGCAAAACAGCCCGAAAGAGTAGCACTCTTTTAGTGAGATGGGATCCAGATTTCATACTTGGTCTCCGCGTCCCGCTCAGGCGAGATAAGATGCACAGAGAGTACAAGCACTAGTTTCTGGTAGGCATCCCAGCCAATCGCCAACCCGTGCGATTCCCCTTCATCTGGGCAATCCAGCAGACTGTGCCAACTGAGTTGGTACAACACAGTCTCTGATCCCACAGATGGCTGCCTCCATGTGCTACCATATGCGCCACATATGTAGCCTACACGGTCAAGCTGACCCGACCTACTCCCTGGACCACCACGTGCTATGCTGAGCAACGAGAAGGGATAAATCCCTACTCTGTAACACGCAGGTGTAATCCCGCACCGTCTGAAGATAGATGGACGTGCCCACTGAGTGGGTACAACACGGCTCCAACGATAATCAGAACAGTGAGGTTTCGCGTCAGAAGGCTTACGAGCTTGATATTTTAGCGTTGGATTTTAACGGTCTTTTATCTTCTTCACTATCATGCAATTCCTATGGTGATAGCAGAAGATAAACTTAAACATGCAATTCTAATATTATACAATAAAAGAAAGCATGTATCTTATGTGGTAAAAGCCCATAGCCCTAGAAGACCTTAACCTAACTTAAGTCTTCATTTGCTCTTCATGGGTCTTTTGCTGCTCATCTGGCCCAAACCTGGGCCCAAGCGCCATCTGCAGCACAGGTGCGCCCACCAGGAATATGCGCCAGGTCCTAGGGTCGAACCCTAGACCTCCCACCTGGTCCAGCCACTTGCTGCATGCGCCTCTGCCAAGTGTGCACTGTGCTCTTGTCAAATTAAATTACAAATTTAACTATCTAGACAAGAGTGACACGCAGGTCACTTACATTTTATAAATTAAAACAATGTGATGCGCAGATCACAATAATTAATTTACAATTTTTAAATCCAGGCACGCAGGCCCCAGCACAGCACAGATTTAACATGGGCAGCCCACATAAGACTAAATAGACAAACACATGCATCCAATCAGCAATCAAGTGATCCATCAAAAAAATTAAAATTTTCGAAAACCCCTTGGGATCAATTTTAATTTTTCCTTATTTGCCCTACAACCTTACAACGATCCATTACTAGGGATCCACTCATCCAACCTAGTCAGATCCACTGCCCTTGCATGCACCAAGTCCTAACTGACTTGAGTCGACCATAAGGTCAACCATGCATGCGTCAGGGCTGAACGACCACACTGAGGTCTGGCAAGCGGGCGTGACCCCGGGCCTAACTCAGGTGCGTTCATTAATCGTCTCAATCAGACTTCGCTACACACCTGTCTGCAGTCGACCTATAGCCACCATAGGCTTGCGCCAAGGTGCTATCTGGTCGACCCATTCAGGCTGTCAGATAGTCTGATCAGACTGTTGGATCTAAACTAGGGGTGACTTCAACCCTAATAACCCGTTTAAGGGTTTATAGTAGAGCCTTAGATCTAGAGTGAGTCGCGCATGTTAATTAGGGTTTTTAAGAAAAACACTAAGCATGCGCCAAGAACAACATGCGCCAATGATAACATACTTCAAGTTTCGCATGTACAAAAACTTAAAGAAAAAACGCATGTTAACTAGATCTAAGCTTGTACACGCAAACATGGATCACATAAGCTTAAGCAATCATACAAAGATGCATAGAAAACCGCTCTGATACCAGTTGTTGGAACCCCTTTCTAGAGGGGGGCGAAACCCAGCATGGCGCATATTCAGTTTTCAAGCAGCGGATAGGGTCTCTAAGAATCGCATGCACCTTATATAATCAACTTAAAGAAAACCCGAATGCATAAGAGGTGATTCGATCCATACCATTGCCATTTCTAGATGGCGGCTTGGAAGCAAAGATCAAACGAGATCTTCTCCTTGTCGTCACACACAAGATGATGTCGCTATCTCTCTTGGTGCTCCTTGTGCTAGCAAGGTTCCAAGAGGTCCTTTGACGAGTGAAGGGAAAATGAGATGTCAATCTTTCTTGGCCGAATCCTCCTCAAGCGTCAAGCGTCAAGCGTCGCCACACTCACACAATAATCTCGAGAGGAATATGGGCGAGAGGGAAAAATAAGTTGAAGTGGCGAAAATAGAGAATACTCTATTCGGACGAGAGCACCCACCAAGTGGAGATCATGGTTACTAAAAATAGTAACCACTCCTCACCCCAACGTTCACGCCAAGTGAACTTGTCGCCAACTCCTCTCCCCTTGAACCATGCGCTCATCAAGTGAGCCGGTTCACTTTGGTTCGGTTTAAGAACCAATCAAGCCAATGATCTAGTCTAGATCTTAAATAAACCCTAAGGTTCCCGATCTAACCGTCGATCTCCTCGATGCCCCTGATCTGACCGATCTGGCATCTATTCTCTCGATCGAAGCTTACCGATCTTAAGCCCTAATCAATCAAACATGATCAGACCAGATCTCACTTACAATCAGAGACTAATTCCCTTTAAACTGAACCCAAACAATTCAGTCCACACGATCTGACTTAAGTAAGCCATATCATCAAATTGTGCGACCCTAAGGGTTTCCTTTAAATGTCGGTAACGATAATTCTCATTATCACGATCAGTGAGGGGTATCTAGCAACACATCACTATCTCCCGATATAAAGAAATGAGTCTTCCAAGACTACACCCAAAAACAGCACAAGTGTGAATCAAATCACAAAGCATACATATTTCCTTTGCCACTGGATGTTCTTATTGGACAAGCCTGTCAAGCTCGTAACTCCAATATGATGAGCATGATTAGAACAGATGAACACTGTCACCTGGGTATGGCCATACACTTTCTCAATCATCTCATCCAGGGGGCCCCTTTAGAACATCACACTCCTTAAACAAGGAGACGGCAATCCTATGTCTATCACTAGTGCTCTAACCTGACTCAAGCTCACCATCCAAGATAGTCTATAATCATTATGTTTCAAATGATATTGAACTACCTCAAAACAATGACAATCATCATTTAGAAAACACAAGTGATCTCAAGTCAGAGGAAATGTGCCACTTGTCTTAATCAAGGAATATTCACATTGTGACAAACAATTGAACATCCTAGTAGGGTCTGTCCAGTACATCCAATGTACCCATGAGTCTACATCTTATTCCATGCTCGAAGCATCCTATAAGATTAGAACACATATTAGTCTCAATCATATCAAGGCTGTCTCATGTTCACCAAGATATATCGACTAAGGACATAATAGCATGTCAGCCGAGCTGAACAGCTTTGAGACATTATTCAGAAGAACATATATTGCAGCAGACAATGTAGCTAACTGAATAACAACCATGCCTTTATAAACATAACAGTTTATTACATGATACAAATACATTCCCATAGGCCTCAAACATTAGCCTTAAGGGCATACCCCAACAATCTCCCACTTGCACTTAATCTAATGGTTGAGAAATCTCAAACCCATATTATTACAGTGCTTCTCATGCTTCTGCTGCGCCAGAGGCTTGGTAAGCGGGTCTGCCAGATTGTCATCTGTATGAACCTTGCAGATTTTGATCTCGCCACGATCTATGATCTCCCTGATCAAGTGAAACCGTCTCAGTATGTGCTTGGACTTCTGGTGCGACCGTGGTTCCTTTTGCTTGTGCGATTGCTCCAGTGTTATCACAGAAGATAACCAAAGGATCGACACTCGAAGGAACAACACCAAGTTCTCTCACGAACTTACGAATCCAGACTGCCTCCTTGGATGCTTCCGAGGCTGCAACATACTCGGCTTCTGTTGTGGAATCAGCAACAGTTGACTGTTTGAAACTCTTCCACACCACTGCACCTCCATTCAAGCTAAAAACATAGCCTGATTGCGATCGGAAATCATCCTGGTCCGACTGGAACGAAGCGTCAGTATATCCTTCAATACTGAGTTCTTCCTGACCACCATATATCAAGAACATATCTTTGGTCCTCCGCAGATATTTTAAAATGTTCTTGACTGCAATCCAGTGCGCCATACCTGGATTACTTTGGAAACGACTGGTTACGCTTAACCCGTAAGCGACGTCTGGGCGAGTACACAACATCGCATACATAATGGAACCAATAGCCGAAGCATAAGGCGTATTGTCCATTTCATCTTTCTCAGTCTGTGTTTGTGGACACTGACTCTTCGAAAGACTCAGACCATGTCTGACTGGAAGATATCCACGTTTAGAATTCTCTAAATGAAATCTCTCCAGGACCTTATCGATGTAAGTACTCTGGCACAGCCCGAGAAGCCTCTTAGATCTATCCCTGTAGATCTTCACACCTAACACATAGGCTGCTTCTCCTAGATCTTTCATCTGGAAACACTTCCTCAGCCAAAGTCAACAATACACACAGGGCCGAACAGTCCTGACCCACAAATCCACACTGGTCCATGACCAGATAAATACAATCTTATCAGATATAATCCTCGAAACACGACAATAACAAATAACACGTGCGACACATAAGAAAATACAACACATGATAGGGAAGATAATCTACCTATCTATCTACTGCACACCAGAGGAAGCCGAGCCTAAACCTGGAGGCAAGGCAAGGGGAGTTAGCCGGGAGGCTAAGTAGGATTTAATAAGTAGATGGTGCATATAAGAGTAAGGAGAATCCAACAATAATCAATAAACGGAAGTGCACTGTAAGTAAATATAACCCGACTAAGTAAGTATAGAAAATACAGCATGCAAGTGGAAATCCAACTGTGCCAAATGTCCCGTAGGACGCGCACTCAAAGAGTGGTTCCTACCGCCAGCTAACGGTAGAAATGACTGTCCGTCAACAGTCCGCCGGTGTAGCGTCCTACACCCAGATCACCCCGGAATGCCGAGTCCCACAACATCCGATTGTGACCCATCCGAAGGCCTGTAGTCCATGGGCTCACACAGACTGCATCCATAACTACTACCAATGGCCAAAATCACAAGGATTTTGGAAGGTGGACTATCCCAGTCAGACCTATCCGCCTATCCCAAATATCAACACAAGTTGGCTGTAGAGACAGCCAAAATATATATGTACTGCATATAAATCTACCATCAACAATATCATACACCAAAACATAAAAATCAGATAACATGCAAGCATCCATGTGACTCAATGGCAAGATATAGATTTCAATGGACATACGAAGGTAATAATCAGATATAGACAACAAGAAGATGGTGCCGCTATCTACGCATGCAGTTCGGCACCGAACAAGGATAGTGAGGTAAGAATCCTACCTGGTTCCTGTAGGTCTGCGCTAGAACCAACCAGGTACTCGTCTAATAAAGTCCACGCACGCAAAACCCGAAAATACAGTCACGGTCGTCGGAGTTCGCCGGAAGTTCACCAGAACAGTGGCACCGCCGCCGGAACAGTAACTTCGGCGGCCGGTCGAAATTCTGGAAGTGTCACGAGGTAGCCGCCGGCGAGAGGAGTTCAGCCGTACCACCGATTTCGCGAGAGGAGGTCGGGGTCGCCGGGATCGAAGGAAAAACCGCCGGCGGCGTCGTTCACGGATGTCGCCGGAGCTGGGGAAGACGACGCCGGAAAATGCACTAGAAGGCGGCGGAAACGCTCGCCAGAGATGAAGGAACCCACCGGAACCGTCAGAGGCAGAGGTTGCACCAGATCTAGGGCTTCCAGCAACTTCTCGTCGCCTGCGTTCGCGTGGAAGAGGAGGGGAGCTTTCGTCGGATCTGGCCGCCGGAGCAGCGGCCGGAGTTAGGTGGAAGGGAGACTGAGAAGGAAAAATGCATGAGGAGGAGGAGGATAGGTGGGTTCGACGGTGGCGAAGATCAGGAGGAAGGGGGAGATAGGGGAGAAGAGAGGAGTGGGATGGGACGGGACAGCTGTGTCCTGTCCCATCCATTATTTTACTTACTAAAATTTCGTAACGTTACAATACTCACAACTTATAAGAATTTGGGCCCCAAATTCAAAAGATAGAGATAGGTTATCATTAACAAGGTAACATTTTCATTAAATACAGTCACTCAATACATGCCATACATGAATTCATAGCACTCGGGTGGCTTAGGAAACAGGTGCGGCCAACAACGCAAGGCTTCGTCCTCGCGTTCCCACGTGGCTTCACTTTCAGAATGATTGTTCCAACGGACCTTAATGAGTCGTATCACTTTATTGCGAAGCTGATGCTCTTTGCGGTCTAAGATCTCGACAAGCGACTCTTGATACGTGGCATCAGGCGTGATCACTAGGAACTAATCTTGCAAGATGTGCGATGGATCTCGCATATACTTTCGCAGCATAGACACGTGGAATACGTTATGTACTTGCGACAAGTTTGGGGGTAGGGCTAGCCGATATGCAACGGCTCCAATGCACTCCAAGATTTCGAAGGGACCCATAAACCGTGGAGCCAATTTACCTGAGTACTATCTCGCATATATTTTCCCACCGAGCCCTTCCTTTTACTGGCGTAACCTTGAGAAACACATGGTCGCCAACTTCAAA
Organism: Costus lasius; assembly: GCA_027563935.2. Lineage (NCBI taxonomy): Eukaryota > Viridiplantae > Streptophyta > Magnoliopsida > Zingiberales > Costaceae > Costus > Costus lasius. Next base: position 34,478,165 of record CM050450.1, on the reverse strand, counting down.
CTCGAGTTCACGTCGCCTCCTATCGGCGTAACTCTTCTGCCGACTCTGGGCAGTCAAGAGTCTCTTCCGGATCAGCTGAACCCTTTCGGCCTCAAACTCTAACATGTCTAGCCCAAACACACGGCTTTCACCAACTTGGCCCCATAGGACTGGCGATCTGCACCGTCTACCGTATAATGCCTCGAATGGCGCCATCTGGATCGCCGAATGATAACTATTATTGTACGCAAATTCCACTAAGTGAAGATGGTACTCCCAACCATCCGTGAAGTCCAAAGTGATGGCTCAAAGCATGTCCTCTAAGGCCTGAATGGTCCTCTCAGACTGTCCATCAGTCTGCAGGTGATAAGCCGTACTAAACCGTAATTCAGTTCCCAAAGCCTTTTGCAAACTGCCACAAAACTTAGACGTGAATCGTGGGTCTCTGTCAGAAATAATACTGGCAGGAACCCCGTGTAGTCGTACAATCTCCGGACAATACAGCCTTGCCAGCTTGTCCATAGAGTAAGTCTTCCTGATAGGCAAGACGTGTGCTGACTTGGTCAAGCGGTCAATGATCACCCAAACCGAGTCATGGATTGTACGCGACCTTGGAAAATCCGTCTCGAAGTCCATGGTAACGCGTTCTCACTTCTACTCAGGAATTGGAATACTCTATAAAAGACCAGAAGGTTCCTTGTGTTCAATTTTTTTTTTCACTTGTTGGCATACTAAACATCGCCCGACATACTCTGCCGCATCTCTTTTCGTGCCTTCCCACCGATAAGACTTTCGAAGGTCATTATACATTTTCGTGGCACCAGGATGTACCGCGAATCTCGACTTGTGTGCTTCTGCCAGTAATTCTTCCTTAACTACCTCGGGTACACATAACCTATTCCAGCACCTTATTATTCCTTAATCATCCTGGGTAAATTCTTCTCTCTTGCCCTTTGTGATGATAGACTGCAAATACCAGTCATTTGGTTGAGCCTCAATGATCTTCTGCACCATAGGGGACTGTGCCATCATTACGGCCAAACATCTGTGCTCAGTGGGGCACACACTCTCAACACATAAATCTGTCATCTGTTGTGTTAATTCAGTTGGAGTTACTCGTAAGTGAGCTAACACCCCTGCAGTCTTCCTACTTAGGGCGTTTGCGACAACATTGGCCTTACCCGAGTGGTAATTAATCGTACCGTCATAGTCTTTGTGAAATTTCACCCATCTTCGTAGCCTTATATTTAATTCCGTCTGAGAAAACAAGTACTTCAGGCTTTGGTGATCCGCGAAGATTTCGAATGTCACACATTCTTCATCTTGGGTAAACACTTCTCGTTTAATGACATTCACTGCTAACTTTCTACTATTGCTATGGTAATTAATTTAATGCTTCACAAGAATTATCTTAAAAGAGCCTTATTGATCTTCTTTGTCAAGCATGTTCTACAAGAATTAGCATCACGCTGGTCTTTAACTACTACACATATCTATCCAATAACGTCGCTAAGAGAGTTACATTTTACCACCCTTATGAGAATAAGACTAGTTGGCGCTCGACTTGTCTCGTAGCCTCGCACTAAGGCGCTTACATCGATGCAAGAAAAGACATCCCCACCGCTGGATGTATAGTAGAAACATCTTTAATAGGTAAGATACATGACATGCAGTAAAACTGACTAATACACAAAGTAATTGATTCCCTTATCATGGCACAACTGGGGCTCACCCTAGGTTTTGTAACCCTACTCTCCCAGATTTTCTTCGTCACTGGAGCCTTCTGTTTCGGGTAATATAGAAAAATCACTAATCTCCTCATCAGATGAGGACGAGTTGATGGCTTGTTTCCATATAACCATGTTTGGTGTTTCACTAAATTTGTAGTAATAGTTCTCGTTAGGATCTATATTATAGTATTCTGGCCTTAAAGATATATGTTCCAGGTAGTGTGCTTCGTTGTATATATCAAGGGAGTGCCGTTTTGGCTCTACCAAATCATGCGCGATGATCGTCTCAGTGTAGATAATGCAGACCTGTTTTCTTGGTTCAAATCGGGACATCCATTTACTAACACGTGGCATCTGGTTGTGTACTACCATTTCTATCTCAGGGTGAGTTCTGCAAGCTTCTTTCAACTTCTTCGGGAAGAAGTCTGGGATAAAGGCTGGGCAGTTTCTCAGCAGAGACCATTCTCGAATCATACCATAGTTTCATAACTCTCGAACGAAATGATAGTACCGAGGATTAAGTTTATAATATAAAATTCAAGCGGTTAAAAGACTTTTACCCTTTTCCTGGAATATGTGTATTCCCCGTTTTGGAGCTTCTTTCAACTTTTTGGAGGGAGACCATCTTTTGAAAAGTCCTTTGATGTGCGAAGAACCTGATATCCATACTAATCACTTCTGGTAGTGAGTTGAGGAATTTCTCTCTGAACGTCGGGGAGAGTATGATCTTTGCTTTGAACTTTTCATGCTCTTCCTCCTGTCTTTGTTCCTCAGCCCTTGAGCATTCTCCCTGAAGTAAGGTAGACATGACCCTGATTGGTGGAGTCATCGTCCCAAGGATGATTTCACCAATTTGCTGCAAGTTATGGAAAAGGGTTGGCTATCTGGTCTCTTTTATAGTCTCATCAATGAGTTATGTCTCAGCAAAGTATTCATTTTATGGCGAACAAATCACATAGGATGCCAATCTTGACAGGGCGTCAGCCACAGTATTTTCCCTTCCGGTGATGTGCTCAAAGTTGATGTGAATGCCCGTCCCTATAACGAAGTCAATAAAGTTTATCCATCACTTCCAAACACTATACCTTGCAGATCCATTACTCGGAAATACACAGTGGTCAACATAGCTAGTTGTACTAACTCGTCTAGTCTTGTTGGCCTATGAGTTATGGGCCCCACCAAAGCCAACAGCGACAATTGATTTATTGTGCCCTAGTTTGTCCACAAATTAATTGCAAGGTAACAAATCCAACATTCTATAACGAATTCCCTTTATGGAATCTTACTTAACTTTTTCAAGTAACTGTTTGCTTGCCAAATTTGTTTATAACTTAATGTCCAAAATATTGATGCTAAAATTATGTGAATCATAAGAAAATAGTAGTGTGTTCTCTTGCGAAAACTACAAGCTCTAAGGAGACTCATTAAGATGATATCTAATGAGATTATTTCTCATCTAAGGGGGTTCAATCGATTACATCTTTCCTTAATTATATCATTGTTCTTATAGGAACTTTCATTCGATAGGAATTTATACGTTCACACGTCCAACACGTAGATCGTCACGACCTAGAGAGGACACCCAGGCGGGCTAGGCCTAGAGAATCCGCCCTCGAGATGCGACAAATCAAACTTACTGGACACGCCAGCCTTAAAACCACATGACGGTAAAGCAGGACGCTAACTCCAACGCTGCAGTCGAGGGAGTTTCACGCGCTCTACGCCGTGGAGGTTCTTGGACCGGAGGTTCTAGTGCATGGTGTCTACTTCCCACTTCGTTAACATTGTCATCATAAGGAACACGCGGAGCGGCTACCGATGGTTCTTCCCTTCGTTCATTTCCAGAACTAGAATCCCTCCGCATCAAACTGAGTGGTGCACTCAATGCCCCACAGGCTAATCCGGCCATCCAACCGAAACGTGAGCTTTTCTTGGGTGCCATTTCCTGTAACGCACCAGCAACGGCAAGGGTCACGTTAACTAAAATCACAGATTGATATGATCAAATACGATTAACACTAACGCGGATCTTAAATCCTAAGGTTTGATCCTAGGTCCTTATGTCCCATGTAAGATCCTAAACCTAAGCTCTGATACCAAAATTTATCACGCCCCAAGACTCTCCCAGCCTTAGGACGCGGCAAACAATGGACCTGCAAAGTCATACAGATCTAGGATACAATACAAGACGACAAATTACATAAACGACGAAATCCACATAGACAAAATACACATCAGACCGACGCAGCGGTCAAAGTCAATAATACACACAGGGGCGAACAGTCCTGACCTACAAATCCACACTGGTCCATGACCAGATAAATACAATCTCATCAGATATAATCCTCGAAACACGACAATAACAAATAACACGTGCGACACCTAAGAAAATACAACACATGATAGGGAAGATAATCTACCTATCTATCTACTGCACACCAGAGGGAGCCGACCCTAAACCTGGAGGCAAGGCAAGGGGAGTTAGCCGGGAGGCTAAGTAGGATTTAATAAGTAGATGGTGCATATAAGAGTAAGGAGAATCCAGCAATAATCAATAAACGAAAGTGCACTGTAAGTAAATATAACCCGACTAAGTAAGTACAGAAAATACAGCATGCAAGTGGAAATCCAGCTGTGCTAAATGTCCCGTAGGACGCGCACTCAAAGAGTGGTTCTTACCGCCAGCTAACGGTAGAAACGACTGTCCGTCAACAGTCCGCCGGTGTAGCATCCTACACCCAGATCACCCCGGAATGCCGAGTCCCACGACATCCGACTGTGACCCATCCGAAGGCCTGTAGTCCATGGGCTCACACAGACTGCATCCATGACTACTACCAATGGCCAAAATCACAAGGATTTTGGAAGGTGGACTATCCCAGTCAGAGCTATCCGCCTATCCCAAATATCAACACAAGTTGGCTGTAGAGACAGCCAAAATATATATGTACTGCATATAAATCTACCATCAACAATATCATACACCGAAACATAAAAATCAGATAACATGCAAGCATCCATGTGACTCAATGGCAAGATATAGATTTCAATGGATATACGAAGGTAATAATCAGATATAGACAACAAGAAGATGGTGCCGCTATCTACGCATGCAGTTCGGCACCGAACAAGGATAGTGAGGTAAGAATCCTACCTGGTTCCTGTAGGTCTGCGCTAGAACCAACCAGGTACTCGTCTAATAAAGTCCACGCACGCAAAACCCGGAAATACAGTCACGGTCGTCGGAGTTCGCCGGAATAGTGGCGCCGCCGCCGGAACAGTAACTTCGGCGGCCAGTCGAAATTCTGGAAGTGTCTCGAGGTAGCCACCGGCGAGAGGAGTTCAGCCATACCACTGGTTTCGCGAGAGGAGGTCGGGGTCGCCGGGATCGAAGGAAAAACTGCCAGCGACGTCGTTCACGGATGTCACCGGAGCTGGGGAAGACGACGCCGGAAAATGCACTAGAAGGCGGCGGAAATGCTCGCCGGAGACGAAGGAACCCGCCGGAGCCGTCAGAGGCGGAGGTTGCACCGGATCTAGGGCTTCCAGCAACTTCTCGTCGCCTGCGTTCGCGTGGAAGAGGAGGGGAGCTTTCGTCGGATCTGGCGGCCGGAGTTAGGTGGAAGGGAGACTGAGAAGGAAAAATGCATGAGGAGGAGGATAGTTGGGTTCGACGGTGGCAAAGATCAGGAGGAAGGAGGAGATAGGAGAGAAGAGAGAAGTGGGATGGGACGGGACAGCTGTGTCCTGTCCCATCCATTATTTTACTTACTAAAATTTCGTAACGTTACATGTCATCGACGTGAGGGAGCGAGGGAGAGCTCTGTATAGGGTTTATGTAGATTGTCTGGCTAGCAACATAAATTTTCCTATTTCTCCGGTGTCTTCTCCGATGAGCTATTTGTGTTTTCCGGCGACGAAACACATCGCCACCTCCTTCACCATCTCCGGCCACGATAGCTTCCGCAAGTAAAGGGCTGAGGACGGACGCACGGTCCGAGCCTGCCGCATGCCTTTTCCGGTCTTCCTCCCGTCCCCTCCGACGTGCGAGCTTCGTCGCCAATCCTCGGACGCGGGCGGCGTCCGTGTGAAGACGAAGGCGTCTCGTTGGCGTTCGAACCGAGGCAAATCACGTTGACCCAAGTCAACATGATTACGAGACGCGCGGGAGAGTGAAATCGATCTCAAAATCGATTTTGGGCACACAGTCCCATGGCGTGTTGGTGACGTGGAGGACTGGATTAAGTTGGGCATGACAGCTAGCGAAATGGGAACGACGCCCTGTCTCGGCACAGGCGATTTCTGCAGAAGATGGTGGCATGGGCTTGGAGATAGTTTCAGAGGAGGATTGTATTGGGCTTAGAGTAGACTTGGTGGCCCATTAACAGAATTCGAATTTTGATTTGGATCCTCGTAGAATCCTAAAAAGAACAAGGATTTTCACTAGCTGGTTCAAAATTATTTTGACTGTGTTTTTCCAGTTCAGCGATTCTAGCCGCAAAATTTCTTTACCGAACTTTTTGAGGTTAAAATAATCTTGCCATTGCTGTATTTTACTTCCGTTCTTAATTCTTGCTCTATTGCCAAACTCTCAAGATACTAATTTAAGATTAAAGTTATTCTGATTTCGTCAACACGTTCAATAAGCTCCGATTAGTGAAGAATTATTTTTGTGCGCCTGTTCCACGCATATGCTCTTTCTCTTGGTGGTTTTCTCTAACCATTTCTTTAGTTGAATTTCTGAAGTTCCACCCAGGTTTCTGAATTCATTAACTAAAGACTTTTCTTGTATGCGTGCACAGGTTCATTGGCTGGATTCTTGCTAAACCTTTACGGTAATAATCTTCAAATAAAATGTACGTTACCAGAATCCTACTTCTGCTGCATGGCCTTGACGTTAAATTCTATTACCGTCTGAATTTTAATTTGTGTTGCAGCGATTTCGAGCAAACTCTCGTCTGTATTTTTTTGTGAGCAGATTCCAAGAATTTGCCTTCCTTGGCAGAAATTTAAGTTTTTTTTGTGAGCAGATTCCAAGAATTTGCCTTCCTTGGCAGAAATTTAAGTTGATATGTGGCTGGAGTTCCAGATTTCTTTATAAGGGATTTACTTCCTCCCTTCCCTTTGATGATTTCATCTCCAGTAGAATTAAAATTCTGTCACTTTACAGATTTTTCGGTGAATCCTCAACAATGATTCTGTTAAAATTCTGCTTTGTTTGTTTTTTTTTTCTTGTGAAAACCCAGCCGAGTCTCCTTCTTTCATCAATTTTCTCTTTTGCAGTTCTACAGATTTTTCAGTAAATCCTCTAGCAAAATTAAAATTCTGCTTTTTTTTTTTTTCTTGTGAAAACCTCAGCCGAGTCTAGTCTGTCAAAAGCCCTGATTTTTCTAGTCACAGCTTTTGTTGTACAATTCCAGCCGAGATTATTTTTATCCAACAGCAATTGCCCCTTTTTTATTTTATACTGAATTCTGATTGGAAATTTCTAAGTAGTTCTTACGCATGTCTTCTGTTGGGGGTGTAAGATAGTGTACTTGTCTCCTCTTTGAATTGTAGCTGAGACATCCTCCTTTCCAGTAAAAAAAATCTCCTCTTCTGTAAACTCTCGTTGCTGGTTGAATAAGTGAATATCCCTTGTTTTCTTTTTGTGTTAGCCCTTATATAGCCGCATCCAGTTTTTTTGTCGATGGATGTGTCGCTACATCCCCATGTTTTCTAATATTTTATTATTTTGTTTGCCCTCCTTGTTTGCACATTGTCTACTTCCCGAGATGGATTTTGCTCCCTCGCCTTCACGCACGATTCCATATGCTTGCTTGAATTAATTAATTAATTAATCAATAATTAACTAATTCATTATTTATTTTTTTTTTTTGTGTCAAAATTTATTTTGACCGGAATAAGTTAGCTGATTAATTAATTAATTAATTAATTAAATTTTTTTTTCCCTTCAACAATTGAGAATCAAGTTTCTCATTAGGTTCAGTCTCTCTTTCCTCGCTCCCTTTTTCTTCAATAGTTTTCTCAATTTTACAACTCTCAGGTTCCTCCTCATCTAATTCATTGTTCCTTACTTGAGGTTCATCTAGTGAATCTAGGGGTCTAGCTAAGGCTATGGGTTGCTCAACTATTTGGTGTTCTAACATCTCAAAGTGGATAGCTACTTTGGATATAATTTCCTGGACAATATATTGTTTTTGTCATTCTTCCCTAAGTTCTTGGTTTTGCTTGTTTTGGGTAATTATGAGATTTCCAAGTTAGGCTTCAAGTCGAGGTTCTTGGGTTTCCCTAAAGTTTGAATTGTTTTCATAAAAAGAAGTTGGATGGTTCCCCCAATTTGAATCATATGTATTACTAGAATAGTGGTCTTCCTAATACTATGGGCTCAAGTTGCTAGATGAGTTATCCCTAATTGCAATTCAAATGAATAATGTCCCTAATATCCACAAATATCATAATAAATCGAATTCAAGAAATTTTTTTTAACTAGTCATGATTATAAAATAAATATAAAAAAATTCGCATAAGGTGAGAATAAGCTAAAAGAAGATGATTTTATAAAAACAAAATTCTATTCTAAATCTGAAATTAATAGTGAAATAAAAATTTCAAATTTAATAGCTAGGCATGATTACAATCACGCCTGTAATTATAAAATGAATTTAAAAAAAAAAGAAAAATCATAAATCATAGGAAAATTGAAAATACAAAAGAATTTTATTTAAATGTCAAAAAAATTAGAAATGTTTAAAAACACAAATCACCATGCGTGATTGAAATCATGTCCATGATTGTAAATCCAAAACTCTAATTTTCTAGAAAATAAAAATATTAAAATAACAAAAAAAATAAAACTAATCTATGGGTGAGAGGTAGTTCATAGTCTAACACTTCAACAATTTTATATCAATATTAATTCAGTAGAGTCCCTAGCAGCGACACTAAAAACTGGATACCGCATGTGATGACGGTGATACCGGTGGCACCACAATCTCCACGTGCGTCTCCGCAAGTGCACAGATGTATTAAAGTAATAAAAAAATATTATTCTCATAGGGACTCTGGAATTAAGTGCTGATTTAATCATGTTAGTGTAATATAGGCGAACTAAATTGAACGCAATGATTTAGAAGCACACTAAATAGAAGAGGCTAATAATAAGCAAGGGAAGTTCGGGAATAGGGTTTCAGCACCATAATTATTCTAAGCAACTCTTATCAATATGCATTAATTATTTAGATGCGTTAAAAGAAAATCTACTATATAAGTGTAAAAGATGTCCCCTTTCAGTAGCTCGTCATAATGTTTAACCCATCCTATACTTGTCTGTCACTTTAATTATTGACTTTGGTTAACTTCATTAAGCACACCGTAGATTTTTATTCCCCAATACAACTACACCACTTTCGTAGGTCATTAGTTATAAGGTTGATTGAAGAGTTTCAAAACTAAGAGCCACCTTTCAGTCCTTGTTCTAGTTTCTATGGAAATTTAATTAATAGATCTAAGTTATTACATATTAAATTAAACCCACTAACTAAATTCTATAATCTTAGCTACTTTCATAATCTAGATTTTATAGATTTAACTAATGACTTCCAGGGTTAGGAGTCATCTTTCAGTCCTTATCCTAACCCCCATGACATGCAATAATACAAGATATATGACTTAAAAACAACATGATTCTTCAATAATCTACTATAACATAACCAAATAAATCAGCATACATGATAATTATCATAGAGATAAAATTAAGGGTTTGCTCCCCATAGCTTGAAAATAGGTTTAAGCAACAATGTTTCTCATAAAATCTATTTTAAACTCAAGTAAATAATTATAATCAATTGTAAAAAAGTAAGATAATGAAAATTGATAACTCCCTATCAAAAATTCTCAAAATTTGAATTTTCTCTATCCTAGTTGTGATTGTGCTGTTAGTTGCTGCTTCTCCCCTACGCGCTGCTACTTTTGGTTTTTCTCTAATCTCATTTGATTCTTTATAGAATTTGATGAGATTCTAGTTGGAAGCTCTTCCTAACTCTCGTATCCTCCCTTTGTATGAATTTAAATTTTCAATTTCACATCCTTTTGGCTATGCTTGTCGGAAGTCGACTTAGGGTTTCTCGCTGCCACCGACTTCTCGACTTTGATTCAGCACAAGGGAGAGAGAAAAGGAGCTAGAAATTTGTTATTTTGTTGCCTCGTTAGTGCCTCCTCCTTTGCTCTAAATTTTGGTATTTTTATAGCCAATACGAGAAGAAATGTGCCTCCTCCTCGTTAGTGCCCCTTTACCCTAGCATTTGACACCAATATTATTCTTATCATTTGATGTATTTCACTCAACCTACATTATTGGACACAAACAATGATGGCGAATGTATGTTGACTAATTGGCATTGAATTTGAATGAATTTCATAGTAGAACAATTATACCATAATAGGTGCATTGTGACCTTGGTCAATTTTTATAGTGATTCAATGTATAGATTGAAGTCAATTTTAAGGGGAGTGCACTATGTTGGGTCATTTTTGTTTATTTTTAATATGATTTGACATTTCCAAATTCACCTTATAAAAATAAGGTTTTTTGTTTAATGGGTTATGGCTTCTAATGAGCGCAATCACTCATTGTTAATTACCGCTAAAAATCAGAGCACCTTTGATTGAGAGATCTATGTTATGAAATGAAATAAAAATAAAATGATTGAAAAATATGATTCATTAAACATTATAACAAAAATACATGATGAGTTCAAAAAGAAAATAACAGAAGAGAAAAGTCTTCGCTAATTTGGATAAATGACATTTAAGAGATATTTGGTCTCAACGATTTGTTGGATAATCAATTTGGAAGATACCCGGCCTCAAGGGTTTATTGGATATTTTGATATGGAAGATATCCGGCTTCAACGGCTTATAGGATTTGAGAAAATTATCCGGTTTCAACAGTTTATTAGACATTTGTGAATTATTCGGCCTCAACGGCTTATTAGATACTTGATTTGAAAAAAAACATCCAGTCTCAATGGTTTGTTGGATATTTAATTTGGAAAAGTATCCGGCCTCAACGGCTTATTGGATGTTCAATTTGAGAAAATACCTGGCCTCAACGGCTTGTTGGGTAAAGATATCTGGCCTTGACGGCTTGTTGGATATTCACTTTGAGAAAATACTCAGCCTCAATGGCTTGTTGGGTAAAGATATCCGGCTTTAACGGCTTGTTGGATATCCAATTTGAGAAAATATCCGACCTCAATGACTTGTTGGGTAAAGATATCTAGTCTTGACGGCTTGTTGAGAAAATACCTAGCTTCAACGACTTATTGGGTAAAGTTATCCTGCCTTGCTGGCTTGTTAGATATCCAATTTGAGAAAATACCTGGCCACGATGGCTTGTTGGCTAAAGATATCTGGCCTTGACGGCTTAATGAATATTCAATCTGAAAAAATATCATGTCTTGATGGTGTGTTGGATATTCTAGCCTTAACCAACACAACATTATATTGAGGAGTTACGTCCCGATGGTAACGTAAACGTATGCACCTCCCAAATAATATTTTATTATGATACATTAAGGTTTTTGAAAATTCTTTATCCGGCTTCGATGGTTTATTGGATATTTGAATTTTGAAAGATCTCCGGCCGTGATGGCTTGTTAGATATTTCAATTCCAATTGACTCAGATTATCTTCAGTCGTCGAATATTTGATCTTCTCATGACTGTTCATAGATCTGCTTTAATCCAGAATTTGGATCGAGAATCTGATATTTATTTGTAAAGATCAGGTTTGAGATAGTGGGGATCGACATTTTGATCATGTCAAAAGTCAACTGGTTGACTTAGATATGCTCAAATCATTTTTAGTCGTTGATTTCATATTTAGATCAAACTCATCATGACTATGCATTTAAATTCACAGATCTGTTTCAATTCAAGTCTCGGATTGAAAGTTTGATATACTATTTGAAAAAAATTAGATTCAATTTAATAGGGATCAACTCCTTGATCATATCAAAAGTCAACTAATTGACTTAGATATGTTGAAATCAATTACAACCGTTGATTTAGATTTTAGATCAAACTCATCATGACCGTTCATTTAAATTCACAGATATGTATCAATCCAAGTCTCAGATCAAAAATCCGATATCATATTTGGAAAGATCGGGTTCGATATAGTGGGGATCGATAACTTGATCATGTCAAAAGTCAACTGATTGACCTAGATATGTTCTGATCATTCTCAGCCATTCATTTGTTTTATATTCAGATCTAAATCGTTGGATTTAATTTATTAAATCAAAGATATCCCAGTCGTCCGACATAACTCAAAGTAATCTGGACCGTCTATTTCAAGTAAATCTAGATCATCAATATGAACTAGATGAATCTCAGTCATTAGATTCAATTTATTTGATCAGATTGATCTCCATCGTGCAATTTCACATGAAGTAATATGGGCCGTAGATTTTGATTCAGATCTGGATCGTTGATTTGAATTGAATGAATCTGAACCGTTGGATTTAATTTATTTGATCAGATTGATCTCGATCGTGCGATATTTTGTTGAAGTGATATGGAACGTCAATCTGATTTGGATCTAGACCGATTTGAAGTGGACGAATCTCAGCCATTAGATTCAATTTATTATTTTAGATTGATCTCACCCCTCCGATTTTGTTTGAAGTGATCTGGGTCATTAGATGTCATGAAGATCAAGATTGTTGAATTTAAATCGAACAAATCTAGAACGTTGGATTTAAATTTTAAAATCGGATTGATCTAAACCATCCGATTAAGTTTGAAGTGATCTAGATCATCCGATTTTATTGCAGATTGAGACCGTTGGATTTAATGCAAACAGATCTAGGCCATTGGATTTAAAATTTGAAATCAGATTGATCTATACCGTCCCGATTAAGTTTGAAGTAATCTCGATCGTTGATTTTATTTTGAATCTGAATTGTTGATTTCGTTTGAACAAATCTCAGCCGTCCGATATTTTCCTTCACCTCTCCCTTCAACGGCGGCAACAAATGAAAACTAGGGTTTGTTGCCGCCGGCTGCTCGCCACTCCTTTGTCAAATCAATTTCAGGGGTACCTTCTCTATGTCCAGAGGCACTTGTGGCTAGAGTTTGGTGCCTTCCGGTGAAGCATCGATGATGAATTGAAGAGATCGGCGAAAATCGTGTTGCTGGCACGAAATCGCCCAATTCCGCTGATCCAAGAGTTGGATGAACAGATCCTCTAGGCTATGGGTTCGCCGACGTGAGGAGAGCATGCATGCATGATTTTAGTGGAGTCTAACGGCTGGATCTCGAGTTTTGGTGGTAGAAGCGTTGGTGGATGAAATGAGCTTCGGTGTTGAGGCTTCGTTCACGAGCGTCTGCATCGGGCTTCAAGCAAAATCTCTCTCTCGTCTAGAAAATAGAAAAAGAGCTACAAGCAATACGTGCAATCTTACATGGTTCTTAAAATCAAAACAATAGTAATACCGATGAGGGGATATAAAGATCCTAGGAAAATTTAGGGATATAAAGATCCTAGGAAGATTTCTAAGGGGTATAAAGATCCCAAGAAGATTTATAAGAGATATAAAGATCCCAGAAAATATGAGAATATAAAGATCCCAGAAAATATGAGGATATAAAAATCCTAGAAAATATGGAGATATAAAAATTCTAAGAAATATGAGAATATAAAGATCTCTGGAAAACACACTTGATCAGATATCTCGTGAAGAGATTTCTTATACAGAGTTTTCTCTTCTTTTTCTCCTTTTTTTCCTCTTTTTTCATGCACCTAGCCTCTTTTTATAGGAGATGAGTGAAAGAATTTATTATTATTTATTATTTAATTTTGTATTTGATTTTCTCTTTTATTTTTTTATTATATGTGTTTATTCATTCCCTCTCTCTTAACCACAGACTTGGTTTTATATTTTATATTTATTTTTATTTATATTATTTTTTTTACTATTTTGGTTTTGCTCATTCTCTCTCTTTTTTTAAAAAAAATTAAATTTCTCCTTTTTTTTATTTTTTATATTTATATTTATATTTTATATTTTTATTTTTTAATATTTTTTTATTTTAAAACAATTGGTCCAACACACTAAATGGGATCACTAACACACAGAACTTAACCAATTTGGTTTCATTGCCAAAGTCTTCTTAAGGGTGGAGGTTTCAATCTCCTTTTCTACTATCTACCATAATAATAATAATAATAAGTCAATTCTAAAGTACAACTCAACAAAGAAAAGAAAGAACATATATGAAAGTGCTAGGTTAGATTGGCCTTCAAAGTTGTAAGAGATAATACCAAAATTGTTAGCTACTCTAACAAATATAGTAGAACAATGGAGGTAAAGATTTCCTTGAGCACCTACTTCAAAAAATTGAAGTTAGCTTCAAACTCTGTAGTGGTGGGACTTTTTTTTTTTTTAAAACAAGTATCTCTTATTTCTTAAAACTGTTCAGGGTACATCAAGGTTGATAAGAGAAGCCAAAAAAGGCGACAACTCTTGATCGAAATGGAAGGAACACTTGGATATACGAGCAGTGTGGGCAAGCCAATTGGCAGCATTGTTACACTCTCTAGGAGTGTGGAGAAAAGATACACTTAAGCCTTGGGTAAGTGAGTTAATATCCTGAAGTGTTCGCCGAAGTTCAAGAGCCGGGTGAGCTTGAGCATTAGTAAGTAACTGGAGAGCCTCCATGGAATCAGTTGCAAAGAAGAGCTGGCGAGTGTGCAAGGCGGCATGAGCAGAAACATATTGGAGAGCATGTTGAATAGCAAGGAGTTCGGCCATAAGCGCAGAGGCACTTTGAGTGAGGTCACCAGCCGCGATAATAGTAGCACCTGTATGATCACGAATGATAAATCCAACACCGGTGTCAGATGATCGAGGGAACCAGGATCCGTCAGTATTAATCTTTAGGTGACCAACCATGGGTGCAGGCCATTGGAGAGGAACGAGCTGTCGAGACATAGGCAGAGGGTGTTGACGAGAGCAAGTAACTTGGAAGTCATGGAGGTCAGTAGTGATGTTCCGAGCAACCATTTGGGGGGTAAGCTTATCATGCTGAAACTTGAGGGCATTACGAGCCGTCCAAACATGCCAAAGCACCGTGAGAATAATAGCCGGCCATTCAGAGCCCAACTCACTGCCAGCGGTGAACCAGTGTCCTTCCCCCATAAGCTGACAGAATTTGGCATGGGCAAGTACCCTGGGTTGGAATTGTTGCCAGACGTGGAGAGTAAAAGAGCAGCCAAAGATGAGATGAAGACAAGATTCCTCCGCAGTACCACAAAGTCCACAAGTTAAGTCAGTAATAGGTAAAAACCGGCTGAGACGGTCCACAGTAGGTAATTTGTGGTGCATTAATTTCCAACCAAATACAAGTATTGTGGGGGGAAGAAGGAGCCGCCACAAAGCTCGCCAATGTCCAGTCTCAGCGCAAGGAGAAAGTTTAGCCTGAAGAAGAGCACGATATATGCTTTTAGTGAGGGACAGCCCAGAAGACCCTAAACGCCAAATCCAAGTGTCAGGCACCTCTTGGGGCACCGGTAAAGTATGGCAAATGTAATGGGCAAGGGAGGGACCAAACTGATTGGTTAGTTTGAGGACATCCCAGCCATCCTCCACAATAAAATCAGCCACTGTGGCGTCACCAATTTGTGCATATGCAACAGTAGAAGGCTGAAAAGCCAATGGAATATCCGAGCACCAAGGATCCAATAGTGCATTGGTAGTATGGCCAGTGCCAATGGTCTTGACAAGATAGAATTTAATCCGTTGAAGATCCCGCATCAGAGATAGCCAAGCCGAGCTAGCAACACGGTAATTTTTTGTAATCCACGGCGAGATAGGGCCATATTTGGCAAGACAGAGACGAACCCATAATTTCGGCGACTTATTGAGTAGGTCAAGAAGTCTGGCTCCATTAAGAGACGTCCTGGCAATAGTGAAGTCCTTGATATGAAGGCCTCCCTGGTTGCGAGGACGAGTCAAAGTGTCCCAGTTAATTAAATGTATCCCTGTAGTGTTATCCGATTTTGACCAAATAAAGTGCCGCAGGTGACCATTGAGTTTCTCCAGCTGAGCATAGGATAAACCCCCGGTGATCAATGTATGAATGGGACTGGAGGATAGAACACTACTGGTAAGAGCAATGCGGCCAGCTTGGGTGAGACAGCGACCCTGCCAAGTCTGCATCTTAGTCTTAAGAAGATCCATGCAGTACTGAAAGTTGTGCCGGCCAGAGTAAGTAGGAGCAATGGTGGCACCAAGATAACGAAAGGGATAGTTGCCAGGTCGCATACCGAGGACCGCGATAATACGATCCTTGCTACTCTGCGAGCAATATTGGGGAAAGTAAATCCGTGATTTATCTAAGTTGACACTCTGGCCAGTGAGAAGCCGGTATTGTGCAAAGATGCTCTTAAGATAGCGGCAGGATTTGTCATTAGCACGTATACTGATAATAAGGTCATCCGCGTACATAAGATGCGAGACCTGGCAGCCCTTGATACTAATAGGGGTGAGTTTGCCCTGCGAGACACCGCGCTGTAACAAAGCACCAAGAATATTAGAGGTTAAGACATAAAGGTAGGGAGAGAGAGGATCACCCTGTCTAATGCCACGAGTAGCTCCAAAGAACCGCGAGGAAGAACCATTGATACAGCAGGCAAAGGTCGGAGAATGGAGGCATGCAGCGATCCACCCAATATAGCGCTTTGGTAGCTGCATAGTACGAAGGATTCCAGTGATAGCCGCCCGATCTATGGTATCAAAAGCCTTAGCAAGGTCAATTTTGAGGATAATATCCGGGTGACGACCTTTCCGACGGAACAAACTATGAACCATTTCTTGGACAGTAAATATATTATCGTGTATGTTGCGTCCGGCAACAAAAGCAGTTTGTTCCTCCCTGACCAGAGAGGGAAGGAAATGTCGGAGCCGAGCAGCCAAGGCCTTGGAAAAAATCTTGTATATCACATTACACATAGCGAGGGGGCGGAAGTCCGAGACACGCCTGGGTGAGTTACACTTGGGAATGAAAATAAGATTGGTATGGCCCCAAGTATCCGGAATAGTCGAAGTGCGCTGCACACAAATTAGAGCATGGAGGATAGCCCGACCAATCGTTCCCCAGTGATGCTTGTAAAATTCAGCAGTGAAACCGTCGGGCCCAGGACTTCGACCATTCCCCATGCTGCGGACAATGTCAGTAATCTCTGTCATGGTGAAATCAGTAGTGAGCTGCTCACAATATTGAGAATCAAAAGTGGGAAGATGAATATTGATATCAGGAGAAAGGACAAACGGGGCGCCCTCGGCAGTAGCAGGATTAGACCATAAAGTATTATAATGTTGGAGGAAGCATTGGCGGATAGGGCCATCCTCACGCAAGATAGTGGTCTCGCCATCAAGGAGATAGGACACATAATTCCGGCGGCGGCGGAAACTACAGTAGCGATGAAAAAATTTAGTGTTAGCATCGCCTTCCCTGAGCCAGTGACACTTGGCCAAAGAGCGCCAATGAGTATTAGTCTGGGTGGTGATCGCCTTAGCTTTATTGACTAAGCAACGAAGTTTCAGAGCCCCCCAGTCATCAAGGGATTGGCGGGCCTCCAAAACTTCAAGTTGATTAATCTCAAGGTCAATAGCAGCAAGAGTCTTCTCAAGGTTACCAATGGTAGAGCGACTCCAATTAGACAACTCGAAACGAAGAGACTGGAACCGAAGCGTAAAGTGGGGATCAGCGTCAGCGTGCTTGCTCCAAGTCTCAGCAACAATATGTGAGGCCTCAGAATAAAGGTTCCAAATAGCGCGGTAGCGGAAAGGAGGTTTAGGCAAAGCCCCCGGTTTTCGAATATGGATAAGGAGGGGGCAGTGATCAGAAACTCCCCTGGGCAGATGGCGGACCACCGAATTTCCATACATGTCAAGCCATAAACTATTGGCGAAAACCCGATCAAGCCGACATAGGACCTTTTGAGAGCTAGTGCGGTTGTTAGACCAAGTATAGGGGGGGTCCTTCAAAACCCAAATCCATCAGTCCTTGACAATGCAGGAATTCAGAGAACTTAGAGCTCGCAGCGTTAGGAAGGAATTTTGAGCCGCCCTGCTTGTCATCTTGAGAGAGGATACAGTTAAAATCGCCACAGGTCAGCCAAGGGGTGTCAGAGAAATCCACATTGGAGAAGTCAGAGAACATCCGATTACGGGCAAAATTGTAAGTACTGGCATAGAAGGAGGTTAGCATCCAAGCCCGCCTGTCAACATGAACCATCACACTAAGATATTGAGAGGTGGCCGCAAGAAGGTCTACAGTATAGTCCTTGCTATTCCAAGCAAGGTAGAGGCCACCGGACCTAGAGACAGCAGGAAAATGAGAAAAATTCCAGAACTTGCCAAGCTCCTTGGTAAGGGAAATAGCACCAGCAAGCTCCATGTGAGTTTCTTGGAGCATGATAATGGAGAGTTTATGACTCTTCTTCCATACCTGAAGGGTGTTACGGACGATAGGCCGCGCTGCACCACGGCAATTCCAACTGATGCATTTTAACTGCATTAAAAACACAAGTAGGGAAAGGAGCCAGCTGAAGCAACTCAGTGGCTAGGATGGTTATCAGCGCCATCCTCCCTAGCACGTTTGAAGCCAACCGCCAGTGGATCCATGGAAGTATCAGGGTCCACCTCGATGGAGGCATCTGTGGAAGGCAATCCATGCGAGACTTCCTCCGGCCTACCCCCGAATATGGAGTTAAAGCGGCTTTGCAGTGGAGGAAAGCCTTCAGCCCGAGTAGAGGGCAGCTCCAATTGTCCCTTTGGGGCTGGCAACTGTGGCAGAGGAGAGGAAGAGCGCCCCAAATTCGGCCGAGTACTTAGCCAACGAGCAAGAGGCTCATCATCCGCCAGAGAACGCTGACTCAAAGATGAACCCAGAAGAGGCGGGTTAGAGAGCACCGGGTGGAGAACGCCTTCTGCAGGGGGGGTTGGGTGCAAGGCCGGAAGAGGTGCTGTGATGACCAATTGGCGCTGACTTATAGACTCAGGATTAGGCTCAGAGATGCCAACAGGAGCAGGGAGACCTTTCTTCCCTTTGTGAGAGATCTGAGCATCAGGTGCAGGTGGCTTAGAAGGCTTACGAGGTGGAGGACGTCTCCGCTCCACCCTTATCCATGGGTTGATAAGATCTTCAGTAGGAAGAGAATCCCTGGCAGAGGTCGAAGCAACATTGCCCACGGGAATCGCCTGGGGAGCCGAGGTGGATTGGGGGATATGTTCTAAGCAATCCGAACGAGTGTGCCCCAGCCGACGACAGCCAGCACAATAAGGAGGAAGGTTCTCATAAGAGAAGACCTGGAAAAAATCTGCACCTTCCGGCCCAATCCATATCCCCTCCTGAAGGGGTTCCTCCATGTTGATTTCAATACATACGCGAAGGAACTTGCCCCGATTAGTAGCACTAGCACGATCGTCGATCTTCAGGGGCTTACCGATGGTAGAAGCAATCTCAGCAATGGATTCTGTGTGCCAATATTCTAAGGGAAGACCAGGGAAAAGGACCCAAATTGGAGCTGTCGTGATCCGATGAAGAAGGGGTTGAAAGTTGGGTTCCCAGGGGAGTAGGAGGAGGAGTTCGCCCAAGATCGTCCAAAGGCCACCAACCAAAACATTCAGCGCAGCCGCTGAGGACGGGAAGCGGAAGAGAAAGTAACCATTGGCAAGATCAATCACCTCATAGGGAGGGATATGATGCCAGGTCTTAGCAATCGCCTGCCTGAGAATATGTAATGGAGGGGTCTTCGTGAGAAACTTACCGATAAGGCAAGACTCCCATTGTGTCCTCCAAGATGTAAGCTTGTCAGCCGTGAAGACAACACGGTTGGTGTATCGGCGAGAGATGGAATGGAAGGCCGAGTCAAAGCGATGCGAGAGCTTGGAAGGGCCGCCAACGTTGCCTCGAAATAAGTCACTCCAGGGGCGAGACGAAGCAGATCCATGCTCAGAGGGGCCCGAGGATTGGGAAGGACGCCGCAGGATATCGGGACGGGTAGGACCATGGGGATCTGGAGAAGGACAGTCCGGCGGCTTCTTGCGAGAAGGATCCGAGCTCTTCGCCCTACGAGGGTTCTCCGCCGTAGGGTTCATCGTGGGCTCGAAATATTAGTGTTTACCACTTAGTGGTGGGACTATCAACCCTTCATTTCAAGCTTAGAGTCAATCGACTCTGAACATCCAGACATAATCCTACCATGTCTTGTTACATGTTGGAACTATAGTTTTATAAAAATTGATCTTCCACTCACATAACTAATAATTTTAGCTGGAAAAGAATCTTCTCATGATGACAAATCACATCGGAGCAAAACACATGACATGAAGCATTTAGTGCAAGATGGGCTAGGGATCAATTTAATAACTTGATATTGAATTTCCAACTCAACATGGTCCGCAAAAATGTTAGATTATAGTCTCTAGATTTTGAAATAGAATGTGTCTCTAGATATCAAATACTTATTACGGTAGGCAGGCATTTGGTAGCTAGCTGCATGTATGTCATTGGCTCCGCACCCTAACTCATTCATGGTTCAACAAGAATACAGATAACGGGTGTCATCTTTCACCATCAACTAAGTTATGTGTTTCAATGCTATAACGTAGGATATATATCTGTACGTATATATATATATATATTTAGACGCTGAAGTTTGATTTTTAAACAAGAATAAAGATAATATATAATTAGCTTTGACGTCTACGTTCATGAATTATATAATATTCAATCCAGTTCATCGAATTCAGGTAACAGGTAGTAAATAATGATTACAGGAAAGCTGGTGCAAGGACATTTGATTTGATTTGTATCATTCGACATCGTAGAAATCTCAGCCAAACTCTTGTAAATTAACGCAATTTAGGAATGCTAAAACAGCTTTTATCGGAGAGCAAGGAAGGACACATTGACTGACATCTGCTAAACAAAGCCCATGCTTTCAATTAACTCCCCCCATGCCTCCGTTCATTTATTTGCTCCTTAAATTTCTGAGCTTTTTTTCAAATTAAGGAACAGAGTACACAGAATTTTAGGAGGGGAGGGGGAAGGTCAGAGAGACAAGAGCTCGCATTGTTTTGAAGTTTTCAAGCAGACAAGAGAAGGAGAGGGAGAGGTTAAGAGGCGGCGGTCGTGGTAATCATCGAAAGCGGGTCCGCCTCTTCCCGGATCCCTGAGAGGCCGGGCGTTGCAGGGCAGAGTGGAACGCCAATTGAATGCTAGCACCACATCGCCATCCTCTCTCTCTCCCGGTGATCCTTTTTTACCACGATCAGAACAAGGGGAACGGCTGCCATTTTATTATTTGCTCGCCTCAGCTGAATTCAGGCGAACCTGTGGGAGCTATCTCCAATGGTGATCTCTGCTGGAGACGGAAGCGAACGGAAGATTGAAGGGTGGTTGAACCTCGTCCGCTCCAGTCGCTTGGGCCTGCAGTTCTCGCGGAAAAGATACTTCGTCGTCCAAGGGAACGCCGTCAATTGCTACAAGAACCTGCCATCGTCCAACGACACAGAGGTACGGGGAATCCGCTACTTTGCCTTCTCGCGCTTGTTTTCTGAAATAGAGAAAGATGGATTTTTTTTTTTGCTTGTTCTGTTTCAAGGAAAGAAAAAAAAAAGACACCTTTTTTTTTCCTCTCAGCTATCGATTTTATTTTCAAGGTTAAGTGCGAGAGATCTTTCCATATTTTCTTAAACATTTCGGATGGATGACAAACAAATTGCTTTAGCACTAAGTAATTATCTATTTGTAATACAACCTTGTCATCATATTTTATGTGCATATGTTGTCGTCTCAGGATCCCGTGAGGAGTTTGCGGATTAATTCCTACACTCGTATCACTGACAATGGTCGACGGAGCATTAACAGAAATGTAAATGAGATCCCTATTTACCTTTGCTCTAAACCTTTTATCATCTTCTCCAATTTTTGATGGAAGAAGCAGGTTTTTTTCCCAAGCTTGTTACCTGTTATTCATAGTAGAGCCTATTATCAGGTCTTCTATATATTTACGCTTCACAGCAGTTCCAATCCCGGTGATCAACTAAAGGTAATATTTTGAGTTTGGAAGAAAATTGTAGATTTTTGTTTGCTGCTTGAGATTTCTATCCTGACGAATGATGACTGTGTTTATATTAAATTGAGCTCTACAGTTGGGGGCGAGGAGCCCTGAAGAAGCTGCCAGGTGGATCAAATCTTTAATGGAAGCAACATTGATGGTATGCCTCCTCTATTCTTATTAATACTTCTTTGCAAACACTAAATGTTTACTGAATTTGCAGTTTCGGGAGATGCCAAACGAAGAAGAGAATCTTGTGGCTTGTTCAAAGAAAAGGACACAATCTTTCAGGTTATATATTACCTCTTCTCTAAATTATGGTTCTAACAACGTCAAAATCTGTTTTTTTTTATTGGACAACCGCACACTCGGGTGCATAAATAAATTGGGCAAAGAAGATCATTGTTAAGGTATATGAATCAAGTGGAAGTCAATGCTGAGCTAGTGTTGTCCTGATTTTTATTGGACAATCATCTATCAGGATCCAGTGATTTGTTAGGAAAACCTAAGGATTTTTAACATAAACTCTTAATGGGATGACCACATCACCAGTAATTAGTTTAACAGCAAGAAATGCAACAATGAGGGGGAAAAAAAAATCAAATATGGTGTCTATATTGTAGACAATAACTATAATAAGCAATAATATGCAATTGTTTGGCCATGAACAAGTACTTGAAAGGATATATGAAGTTTAAGTTCCATGAGGTAATAACAGAAAGACATAATTCCACAAGATAGGGAACATTTGAAGCTAGAATAATACAGAATGAGAAAAGAGGCAAGCTAATAGTAGTCACAAAATATGAAATAAATTTTGTGTGGTTACACTTTTCTCTTTGATAATCAGGTCAAGCTGCTGGAATGAACGAAGGCGATTGCATGCTATAGGTAAGCTTTATTTTACTAATCTTTTTCAGAATTCTGTATTCTTTATCTCACAAGTTTCCCTTTTTTGCATCTGCTTTCAACATTAAATAGTCAATATGTTTTCTGTGTTCCTAATACATACTAAAGTGATTGTTACATTTTCTTATCCCCTTTGAAATTTTAGATTGGACAGTTTTCCCATCTATGAATGCTGATCGAATTACATCTGATGTAATTGCGCCTTCCATGTGGACGATAGTTGGTTGTAGAAATGGTAAGAACATGACACTTTTTTACTTTGCTAGAATTTTTTTTTTGGAGGAGGCTAAAACATTTACTGCAGGTTTGCGATTCTTCAAAGAAGCCAAAGCTGTTGATTTTCCCACCAAGGTATCTTCCTTTTATCGAGCTGCATCAAGAAACAGACATAAACCATGAATTTCACGGTGAACTGATTATGGATTCTACTTTTCAGGATTGTGATGCTCATCCAGCTATAATGGCAGTTGGTGTCGTTGATGCATCTCCTGAGTCTATTTTCCAGGCAGTAATGTCAGTTGGACAGTCAAGATCAGAGTGAGTAGCTATCTTATGGCATCATGTGTGTTACTGAAATAGTCAAGTATTGTGTGAATTATCACCTCGATTCACAAAAGTAGCAATATATAAAACCTATCTTACAAAATGAATTCTCTCTTTTGTTAAATTAACTAATGAGTTTGGGAGCCACAAAGACACAAAAAGAAATGATTGATAGATTATATAAAATCCAATATTAGGTCTTCAATTCAAATAGCAAGCGTTTCCGCAACTAGAAGTAAAAAGAGGTGGATATAGCTTGGCTATTTCAATTATGCATTTCAAACTATGTGGGAGTGTCCTTGTACTGAAAAAAATCGCCCTTGCAGATGGGATTTTTGCTTGTCCGAGGGTAATATCATAGAGCATTTGGATGAGCACACTGATATTGTTCACAAGAAGTTGCGTGGTGATTTGTTCCCATGGTTAGTGATAGATTTGTTGTATCTTTAAACATTTACTAGTATATTGATGAAAATTTATCTATTGCTTAAGAGTGAGTGATGAATTATACTTTCAGGAGAATGAGAAGAAGGGACTTGTTATTACGGCGTTATTGGAGGAGGGAAGATGATGGTTCATATGGTATTTGATTATGAGATATTGGAAACTTCGTAGAATGCAGTTTATATGATGAATTAATTATTTGTTTACTTAAAACAGTAATATTGTATCACTCGATCGTCCACCAAAAATGCCCACCAGGAAGAGGGTGTATCCGTGCCTGCCTTAAAAGTAATGTATGCTTGGCATCAAGAAGTCTATTTCTAAGAACTTTATGCTTATGTCATGTGCATGCCTTCTTTATTCTAATTAACATTTGAGTAGTATTTTCTTTCTCTTCTCTAGGTGGAGGCTATGAAATATCTCCAGTGAACCAAGGCAAGCAATCAGTTGTCAAGCATATGCTATCAATTGATTGGAAAACTTGGTACTCGTGTGTGCGTATCTCGTCTTCTATGTATATCACAATGAGGATGCTCGTGAGGGTTGCGGGTAACATCCTATCATGAGAAATAAAATTTCTGTTTTATCAAGTACATTCTTAAGAATAAAAATTACTTTGTATTGAGCAGCTCTCCGAGAATTTTTCAGTGCAAAATTTGGTAGATGGGCCTGCTCAGATTCCACATCAGACTATTTGACGAGAGAGGCTAAATTGCCAAAACTTGAAAAGGTGCAAATCAAATTAGACGAGCAGGTAGTGGACCAGAATAACACGGAAGTAAAGTTCATTGAAGATTCGCAAATGTCTCCTCCATATATGGGTGATGGATCGCTCCTACTGAATGATGCTGCTGATGAATTCTTTGATGTTCAAGATGAATCAGAGTATGACCAGACTGAGAAATTCTGGCCTTCAGATGAAGTGATGCAATCCCTGGTGAATATTCTTATTCTTAGATTAGGAAATAGTCATTTTGTTTCAGAGATACGATGTTTTCAACAAAAGGCAGAAAATAACTTGGGCTTCTCTGTTTTTGCTCCGTGTCTAATTTTCAACTATTTTCTGCGATAACTCTGCTAATAAGAAGTATTTAATATGATTGTTGAATTGAGTTCTCGTTTCATAATCTAACTTTCCATTAATTAGAGTAAACATATTCTATTTTGTTTAAGACTGATTATAACATTCCTTAAATCAATGCCAGCACCACTACATGTGTGACTCCTATGCACTAATGAAATGAATCAATACCATAATGATGCTTTTCTAGATATTGCTCATTATTGTGACACATTAGTTGATTGCTTGATGCAATAATAAGGATTAGGTGCTTGGTGCAGTACTATGCTATCTGTCTACCAATGTAGAACGCATTAGAGATATATTCAGTTCAACATAACGTCATTTCAGATCAATTGGACATTCAGATTGAGAAAATGTTAATCAATTCACACTTGTTCTGATTCCACACCAAAGTATGGTGGATAACCCTAATTACCACAATTTATTTTGCTTGCGTTCTAAGCACTTGAATTTGCTCATAGAGTTTATCGAGTAGTTAAATAGGTAACTTGTCGTATTCTGTTACTTGACTTGCCAATTGCACTATTTCAAAGCTGATATAAACACATCGGAATTTGTTCATTGAGAAGCTGATATGACTAGTATGCAGAAGGAACTCAACGTTCTTCACTCCAGGGAAATTTTCCATGTTTGTATATCTGAGACTAGCCAGGTCAGGCAAAAGAATATTTTCTGGTGCTTATGCATAAATTCAGAATGAGCCCTTTACATTGTTCCACTGGGAAATTGTTGGTTAGCTTTGTAGTTCCCAGAGAGTTGTGTTGTAGTTTGGGAAAAAAAAATGTAGCATGATTTGATTCTACGACCTTTTATCAATAAATAATGTCCTCAAACTAATTAGCATGTTAAAGAAATGCAGTTCTCTATTGGCTATTCCGGCCAGGTGCTTAAGGTTGCTCCCCATTGTTTTCTTGTAGCAGCTAGTTGAAGACCAAGGCCAAAACAAGATAACTTCAGCTGCAGTTTTCATGAAGAAATTGCATAATATTGCAGGTTATGAAAGCATCCACTATGTTGTTGTATTTAGTTGCTTCTCTATTTGAGCTTCTTCCTCATCGCCCTTGCATTTCTATAAAGATGTTACTTCTTAAATTGCAGTTCAAAAGAGAGGCTATTCTGAGTTACAAGAGGCCTCCGACAGAGACCTGATGCCATGTAGCTACGGGAAAACTCTTCCAAAAGATGCAAATTGTAGCAATGCTTGCAGTTGGGCAACGGCAGACCCTTCAACATTCTTAATTCGTGGCAAAACTTACTTGCATGACCGCCAAAAGGTCTGTTATTATAGTGGTTCATTAGAAAGTGTTTACATTTACTGAATTACTGATAAAAACTAAGTGCATGGCAATCACATTCTTAAAGGCTCCAATTGCCTGGTATTCGCTAGAAAGAGATCCGAAGAAGGTTCTAACATTTTTTTCTCTAGATGCCTTATAAAAGTATGCCACAAATTGTCATAACTGTTCATATAAATTTAAGATTACCTCCATTGTTTTTTGTATTTAGTACTTCCTGGGTTAATCAACATTTCTGAGTCCGAGCAAAAATGGTTTAAGTTATGGAACTAACCTCTATACAATTGCAAGGACAATGTTACACACATTGACCACATAGGCTCATATGGTATGATATTATATGAAACATACAACATATTATGTAAGTAGTAAGATTATATTCTATATAGGCAGTTTGAACTTAGATTAAAGGTGCATGACAATAAGCTCCTCTAAATGTGAATCACCAAGATTTTCTTGTGTAGATAATATATTATTCTATCTTTCGCCTTGGATTGGAGATGCTTCAATTATAGCTTCCATGCATATTCATTTGGCATCATTTACCATATAACATATAAAGTAAAGAAAACATCACTTTTTTTTGCTTCAAAAGTTTATGCATATACCGGAGTTTGGCTGTTCACATGGATAACTTTTAATATACATTAAAATGCTTAGTAAAATCTGGGGACTAAATAGAGACACTTTGAACTTCATGAGTCTGTTAGAATAGGTAATAACTAGGATCATTTTAGTAATTGTGCTTTATGTACTCAAACCTCTATATATATAGAGGTTGTGTCTATTGTGTAAGTTGACCTAAGTTAATACAATGTAGTTGATAAGGGTTTTCCCCCTTCTACTCTCTCTCCTCTCTTCTAACAGAGTCAAACTGAGAAAAGTACAAACTCATGGATTAAACTGAAAGAGCCCTAGTGTCATCTGTAAAGCTCATGCTTAGCATAACCTTATTGGAATTTCTCTAAATACACACTTCTTATAGTTTACACACACCGATAGCTCCTTAGTTTGAGAAGCAAATATACTAGCTCTTAAATTTAATTAGGCTACCAATTGTCATAAAAAATCAGGTATTAGAAAGGGACTCATTTATGATCTCAAAAGCTAGGTCTATAATCTACAATCTTCTCATATCAGCCGGATGATGCTTAATAAGTAAATTCGTAAGCAAGAAAAGAGAACTAATCCACAAACTAATTACCCATCACAGTGGTAGATTTGGAGTAATAATTGAAGAAAGCGTAAGAATAATTAGATAAATAGCTAGAAGATAAGTGGACATTGGATTTCAAACTTATCCTCTATCAGTATGTTAAATTTGATCAAGGGACAACTTGTATAAAATCTTAGGTACTTTGGAAAAGACCCAATTCATAACATTATCTAACGAGAGACAAAAGTAAAGTTCCCAATCATTTTCTTCCAACTTTTATGCATGATTAATGCATCATAAACTCTCCCAAGTGCAACTGAGCAAAAGGATGGTAATGGGGAGTATCGCTATGGTGCCATGATCACTAAGTCATAATAATAGTCCTTTAAGCTTCTTGTAAAATCACAAACAAACACTTGATATATGTAATTCTTGATCAGGTAAAGGCCAATAGTCCTATATGCAATTGAGCAAAAGGATGGTGATGGGGAGTAGTGTTCAAAAAACTGTACCGTACAAATGTTTGTACGGTACGGTACCGGTCCGCTCGCCGACCGGTCTCGGAACCATGGTCCGAGCACGGTTCCGACGGTGGATGGCGGAGAAAGGCGAAGGGCGACGGCAGAGAAACGCGGGCCGGAAGCTTCGATTGCTACCGCTGGAAGCTTCGATTGAAGCTTCTGGCGGATCGAAGCTTCCGGCAGCGATCAAGCTTCAATTGAAGCTTCCGCTGCCGCCGGCCGCCAGCTTCGTCCACCAATGCTATTTCATCCGCCAAGCTCGCCTGTTGCATTCGGTTCCTTCTGGTACGTACCGGTACCGTACCGATCCGGAGCCATATCGGAATGGTACCAGTATCCGGTACTTGATGGGGAGTACCACTATGGTGCCATGATCAGTAAGTGTCCTATAAGCTTCTTGTAAAATCACAAACAAACGCTTGATATATGTAATGCTTGACCAGGTAAAGGCCAATAGCACCTTGATGCAGATGGTGGCTGCTGATTGGCTGAAATCAGACAAGCGTGAAGATGATCTTGGGGGTCAAAAAGGGGGTATTGTGCAGGTCTCTCCAAAACTTAAACATCCCTAATTGCTAAAATTATTAGTTAAAATCATGATTGAATTCCTTTGTCATGGAAACTTATTCTTGAATATCACAGGAATACGCAGCACGAGGTGGTAGTGAGTTTTTCTTTATTGTGCACATACAGGTACAACCATATTTGTTCAATTTCCAAGATTGCACACTAATGTTTAAGTGTAGAAAAAACAAAGACTTCGATTGCAAAGTATCTTATCCTAGTATATACCATAGGTCCCAGGATCAACCACATACAGTCTTGCTTTATATTATATGATGGATACTCCATTGGCAGATGTGCCTCTCCT
Source organism: Costus lasius (assembly GCA_027563935.2). NCBI lineage: Eukaryota > Viridiplantae > Streptophyta > Magnoliopsida > Zingiberales > Costaceae > Costus > Costus lasius. Next base: position 34,449,497 of record CM050450.1, on the reverse strand, counting down.
AGAAAATTTTGTTAAAGGAGATGATGCACATAGGAATTCAAGGTTTAAGCTCATCCCTTACATATCCACGGTACGTGAATATACCATCATAAAAAGGTGATGAATTTCATACATGTTACCATTTTCTTATTGATATGACTACTTTATTATAGGGTTCTTGGATAGTGAAGCAAAGCGTTGGCAAAAAAGCAGGTCTTGTGGGTCAAGCACTTAACATTAATTATTTTCGTGGTAGCAATTACATTGAGGTAAACTTGTATATATGTAGCAAGTCTTTTTTTTGAAAAGAATGGAGCAGGATAACTTGCAATGATAACTTTGCTGGCGTTAAATATAGAAGTTGAGAGGATCAATAGTATTAGTTAGATGTTATTGTTACGACATACTTAATAAGCAAATTAACCCATTAACTTAGTGAGCTTGAAGTAATATGATCTAATTTAAAGTGCTTAAGCCTAAGTTAGTGATAAGTTCAATAACCCTTATATACCATATCATCATTTCTTTCACTTCCCGAGCACCAACAAATATAGTAATAATGTTATCTTTCATGATAAAATATATATTAAAATCATCATCTAATAATTGATACTGATAGTTATGTGCCACAAATCTTTTGTCTAATCTTTTTTGTTTTGTCTACTAAAGACATTACATAGACTCAAGTCACCTTCCCTCCATAAGTGGTGGATTTGTAGGCTTTAAAGTCAAAAATAAATTTACATCATTAGGTCTAAACACCATATAATTTTTTGAAGATGTCAGTTCAAAGACAGAATATTTTATTTTCATCTAGGTATATGATAGACATGTTCCTCCTGCACTTGATGTAGATTAAAGCAGGGGTCCATAACTATTTTTCAAATATGGATTGGCAACCTAGAGTTATTTACTATCATCATGACTCAAATCTCCTGTATTCTTTAGCAAATTAAGAGTTTTTCCTTGTCCTTAACCATATGATTGATGTATCTAGAATCAACAATCCAATCATCATCATAAGTAATTGATGTGTTACCATGATTAGAACCTTTTTCTTTGCTAGCCCATCCATGCATGATATAATAAATTTCTCATCTTTGTGCCATTGAGGTTGTTTACCATTGTATAGTTCTTTGATTGAACTAGACTCTCCCACAACAAATGAGTGATGAAAAAAATCTCATTTTTCTTCACTCTCACTTTTGCTGCGGCATTATCTTCTACCTTCATGGTCCTTCAGTCTCAAGCAAAGTGGCCTTTCCTTCTAAAACCCGGTGAAAATATGTATTCCTTATATCTCGTTTTTTGAGGGCATCTTGCATCTCTTCAAGCTTCTTCCACATTGGCCTCTTTGCCAACCTTGTTGTCTTATCCACAATCTTCCACCTTTATTGAATCTTTTCAACTATCTTTTCTTCCCAAGGTTATTTTGGCCAAGAGAGCCTTATTCTCATTTGCTGAAATTTAGATACTTTCTAGCTCCATAATAGTTAGTTCCTTGGCCTATCCCCAAATAGCTACAATAACCTCAAGGTATTTAGGATTTAAATCATGAAGGATAATTATTTGCTTTCTGGTTTCACTAATTGGATTTTCCAAATCCAATGTTGCAATTTTATTTGAAAATATATTTTACTTTGGTGCATGCTATCTCATCATTACATACCCTTGTGTGATGAACATGAATTCATTCTTCAACAGTTACAATTTTGCATTAGTCTTCCTTTTGAAAAGAACCACAAAGGTATTTGGAGCTTTTTTTGGCATCATCGAATCATTAGTTTGCTTAAAAAACTCCACTTGATGAGTAACACGTACGTAGCCTTCCCAACTTTAACTTCCACTTTGTTGTTCCTTGCCTATTGGTGGAGATGCCTTTGCACCATCGACAATGCCCATAAATCTTTACCAAACCAATTAGTACTTTGGATGCTCCATGTATCATTGTTATTATCAAGCTAGTTGAAGATGCTGTTAGGCGGGTGAATTTTTAAAAAATTACAGGATCATGCAGTGAAATGTTTCACCTGAAACATATTCCTTTCTTAGAGAATCTATGCTGATGAGAAGGACAAATGGATGATTAATCTAGTAAGATCATTGGGATTCATCATATTCATTTCACTTGTGCGGATGTAAGTGCTGAAGTATATTTTATGTTTAAGTATGATGTTTTCAAGGCCGTCCTTGTAGACTTGTTCTAACGTCTTCTGCTTGGAACATCTCTTTCTATATGACAAATAATTAATAATAATGATGTGTTTAGATTTTTTTCTATATGAAAATAATTAATAAAAGATGAATCCAAGTAATATGTGTTTATCTATCAATCTGATTATTGTTTCATCATCTTATACTCTGGATATGGATCTCCAGCTTGCCATCGATGTTGGTTCATCAACAGTTGCAAAGGGAGTTGTCAGCCTTGTTATTGGTTACCTGAACAGTCTGGTGATAGAAATGGCGTTCCTGATTCAGGTATGCATCATATCAGAAAGCATGGATCAAGCTTTGTGTACGTTCAGTATTTTTCTTTAAGAAGACCGCCTCTCTAACAAAGTTCTCTTTGAGAAAGGGTAAAAATATGACAAAAATGTATGGTTAATCTGGAAACTTAGGGTAACTGAAAGTTAAAATAAAGATCATTGAAGTCAATCATGATTCTGTTAACTTAATGAAGATGTAACAGCAGAAAATATCTTTCCTTTCTTCTCCACACCGTCCTGAAAAACCTGATGTATCGCCACGCAGAGCAATACGCAAGAGGAGCTTCCAGAGTCCCTTCTTGGGACCTGCCGTTTGAACCATCTTGATATAGCCAAAGCTGTTTCAGTCAACGAATGATGAGATTGAGGTGAGCTTCTTTTCAATCGATTAGCAAGGTGAATGTGTTTGTTTTTTCTTGTTTATTCAACTCTGGAATTATTCTTTCAAACGGCTGAAAGGTGCTAAGTCGTTCCACATTTCTTCAGAAAGCTTGAAGGACAACTCGGCCTGTAATTTTTTGTGAATTAAGCCCAACATTACAGTGTTTTGATCTCTACTATATCTCTTCATTCAAAGGCAAACCAAGAAGAGCTAAATTTCGTAACACGTTGACTACACAACTTATCTCTATGTTTGGCAAAGAAACAAGATTCTGCAGCTGCTACCAAGCCTTCTTTTGTGTCATTGCTGTTAAGTGAATTCTGTCTGTAAGATCGAATTGTACATGTGAAAAGCATTTCTAACGGTTAACGGTATGTACAAGGTTGACAATATCATGGAGTATAGTTTTCACATCCCTGCCAAGGTAAGAATTATAGCAAAATCTGTTTTTCATTTTTTACACTTTAAAAGGTCAAGTATCTTAAAAGCCTTTAGTTCCATTAAGGAAAAGGTGCTCTAGCAGTTAAAATTAGATGATTTGGTAAGCAAAAATTTCCATTAAAAGTCAGCTTCAACAACGTCACTTTTGTGTTTGTCAATATAAACAACAGTGTGCACTGAATGAGCCATTAAGGACATCTTTGGATTTCACAAACTTTGTAATCGTATGTTCTCAAGCAAGTCAAGTTCCTGAATGAAGTTTCAAAGACTCCATGCTTTGTATTATCTGTATGACCTAGCCTCTATGACAAAACAAGCTATTCTTGGTTGTTTCTGCAGAAAAATTTAGACAATTTAAGAGAACAAATTTGTTTGTAATTTTGAACATTACTTCTTCTCTACCACTATCAGCCTGTCGATTTATGTGATCCAGCTCCCGTTGAACGTAATCCCCGTGTAAGTTGGACTCCACATTTTTATTTCTCTCTCGGGTTTTCTTGAGTCAGGATGTATTTTTCAATCAAAAGTCAACCTTATGAGTAGAAACAAAATTCCAAGCAATGACCATGTGATAAGCCACACAAGGAACATTGGATGCGGTCGCCGCCCTCCACATTAGTGCCACCTTTCGCTGCTTCAGTGCCACAAGCCACCTTGTTTCGGTGCTGAAGCCTTTGTCGGACGCCTCTGCCACCATGATGCACTTTGCCCAAGCATGCACCGCCTTCACTGCTTGCTCTGAACCACCTCCCCTTTTTCGGTGCCAAAACCCAAGTTAGCCGCCGCTCCCACCGTCGGTGCCGCCTGAATGCAACCAATCTACGCATTGCACAATGGCCGTCATTCCTCCATTGCATGTTATACCTTGATATTTTTTAATTAATAATTTAAATTTAAATTTTAAATTTCAGAATCCTAGTCTAATTAGCCCTAAAATCTCTCCCTAAATCCTAATCTATTTTTGCCCTACATCCTCTCTAAATTTTCCTATAAATAAAACCCTTATTCCCTAATCCAAAATCAAATTCCTAATTATTCCTAATTGCTTCTCCTCACAAGCGCCGCTAACCTCCTTCATCTTCTCATACGCGTGCTCGCACCTCTGCCATCGTCTCCTTCGACAGCAGCGAGTGTGTGTGTGTCCGGCGGCATCAGGAAGGAATGCCGGTGACTCCTTGGTCAGGCGCCTTCGTCCGACGAGGTTTCGGACGCGTGAGGCGAGGTTTGGCGGTGAACTTCGAGTTCCTCTGTGTTCGGCGGCCAATCTGCTCTATTCCGGACGTGAGCATCAGGAGGCGAGTTCCTGCTTCCGGCAATTCATCCTCCATCTCGTTGTCGCTTCCGGCGGCAAGTTTTCCTAGGCCAGTGTCGCTTCCATCCTTTTTCGGCACCAAACAGCAGGTCCAGCGGTGGTTGTGACCTTTCTCCTTTTTCGGCGATTTTTCTTCATTCTTTGGCGGCGACTTTCCCTTCTTCCTCTCTCGACGCCGACAGCTTCTCCCTTCCTCGGTGCCGGCGACCAGCTCTCCTGCCGGCAGCTCCCTCCTCCAACGCCAGTGATCCTCCCCGATCGACCGAAGCGAAGGAACGAACGGTTCGTTCCGTCCGCGTCAATCTTTCGGCAGAATAGAAGTAAGAGTTCTGTTTTATTAATTAATTTAAAATTCTTTCTTGATTTCTACTCTAAATAGTAAGGTTTAGAACCTTAAATTTGATTATTATTAGGGTAAAAGATTGAGGATCTTAGTATCTTGAAATCGGTGTGATCAATAGTTACCAGTGGAGTTTATACAATAAGAAAAAGGGATTATTGAAATTGTTAGAGTGAATCCAGGAGTTCAACATCTGAGGTAGGAATCTTTCCCCTTCCTTTGTTATAGTGTCAAATTCATGCGTAGGATAGACATTGACACTTTACCTTTGCAACTCTTCTGGTTGATTTGTTTCTAATTTCAGTTGACTTCATTATCCTATTATTGTGCATATTTGGCTTCATTATCATATGATGGATGCATTGTGAATATGTTTTTCTGATATTTCTATTGGAAAGTTATAAATATTTATGGACCATACAAATAAACTGACATGTTATATTGTTATCATGTCATGATATGCATATGACCTTTGACCTGGTGATTTATCACCAGTGGCCTGTTTATCTGAGTTATAGTTCTGATTATATCAGACTATATGTTTGCCAGTTAGGGCACCACCAGTTGTCTTCAGACAATACTACAGATGTTAGTGTTGGACGCTCACCCCGGGCTGTTTAAGACAGTTGTTCCATCGTGTGAGCTGACGGTGGAAACAATCTAAAAATGAGTGCGGCTCTTAATTGAGATATGTTGACCAAACTTGATGATTTACACGACAACCTTATGTTCAGTTATTTTGTTGTATTATCTGACATGTAGTGTAGTTTCTGTGTTTGCAATTTCATATTAATTGAACATGCATCATCTCTTGATTCCTACTTAGTATTTTTCGCTAACTCCCCTTGTTTCTCCTCTAGGTACTGAGTTAGCAGCTGGGAGGGATAGAGTAGATAGCTAGATACCCACTGGAGTCAGAATATCATCAAGTGTTCTTTTGCTAAATACTTTTTTAATTTATTCTATTCTTTTAGTTGATTTAATTGCATAGACTGTAGTTTATAAGTTTTGTAATTGGATGTAGTTGATCTTAAAGGATTGCAGAATGTTGGACTAGAGATTATTGGTTAATAAAATTTTTATAGCAATTGTGTTCTTTGGTTCCTATTAATATTGTCATCTCCCTGGGGAACTCTCAGCTAAAGGAATAGCTAGATTTCTGCCGGGGCATGACAATTTTATTGGTATCAGAGGTATAGGTTCAGTAAGAAAACCTAAGGACCTAGGAACCTCAGGATTAGGTTTGGGTTAAGAATAGAATACATGAATGGGTAAAATAAATATTTTTATAACATGTTATTTTGTTGGCAGGATGGCACCAAGAGTTAGAGGCGGAGCAACCACAAGTCGTGGAGGTAGAGGTCGTGGGGGAAGAACCCGTGGTGTTGAAGGAATAAGAAATCCTCCTGAGGCTGAAATTCAATTACCCCGTACTAGGGTCTGGGTCCCTACAAGAAGAAGAAGTGGATATGAAGCCTTAGTGCCCTGAGAGGCCGAGTCACCTGCACCCCATGTTGCACCACCAGCAATGAGGGGTGAAGGTGAAGCTTCCTCCCCATCTTTAGTAGTACCTGCCACGGAAAACCAGCCAGTCAGGTCAGCCAATATGCTTATATAGTTCTCTCAGTTGGGAAAAGATAGATTTGGTGACTTCGCAGGTACTACTGACCCTTGGGCTGCTAGAAATTGGTTATTAAAAGTAGAGCAAACTTTTAGGGTACTAGGATGCCCAGATGAACAAAAGGTGGAGTTGACCACATACTTCTTATCTGATAGAGCTGGGACACGGTGGTTAGGTATGAGAGTTATTTTTGGAGATGGCCCTATCCCTTGGAATGATTTTAGTGGTGCATTCTTTGAGAAGAATTTTCCAGAGTCTTTTCAAGATAGTCAGATGCAGGAGTTTCTAAACCTAAAACAAGGAAAAAAGACAGTCAATGTTTATGTAACTGACTTTGAGAGATTATCTGATTTATTTCCAGAACTAGTGACCACTGAAAGGAGAAAATGCCAACTTTTTATTAAGGGATTACATCACACCATAATGGGGCAAATGAATACTATTCCATTAGATAGCTTTCAGTAAGTGGTAAACACAGCATTCAGAATAGAGGCTTCTCTTCTAGATGTGGAAAAAGAGAAACAAATAGAGAAGGTTCAGGAATTAGCAGAACAAAAAAAGGTTAATCAATCAGTTAGACCAATGGAAACAAGAGCCTATGATAGGAAGAGATCTAGAGCAGTATTTAATAGCCATCAGAGACTAGTACATTCTTCCTATGCACCAAGCTTTAATTCAGGAAGGTCTGCAAGAAAATGCTTTAAATGTGATCAAGAAGGACATGTGGCTAGTGTATGCCCTCTCAATGAGATTCAATGCAACTATTGCAAAGGTTGGGGTCATTGTAAGATAAATTGCCCATGGAGAGGATTTCAACCCCCACAGCAAAGTTATCAGCAGAGCCAGCAGCAAAGTTACCAATAGAGCTCTAGACCTAAGACTTACAATGGGAGACTAGGTCAGGCTAGTCAGGCGGGGTCACAACAGAGGCGACCTCAGCAACGACCTACAGGCCCAGCCAGAGTATATGCAGTAACCTAGCGAGAGGCTCAGGAAGCTCCAGACACAGTGATGAGAGGTATTATTTTCGTATATGATTATCCTGCATGTTTGCTTATTGATACTGGTATCACTCATTCCATTATCTCTTATGAGTTTGTGATGAAAATAAAGAAAAAGCCTACTGTAGCTAGTACTGAACTATCTGTCTGCATACCATCAAGAGGTGTGATGCAATCTCATTTAGAACTAAAACAATGTCCTCTCATCTTTGGTGATATAGTTGTTGAGACAGATCTGAGAGTTTTAGACTTCTCAGACTTTGACATTATCCTAGGCATGGATTGACTTTTTGTCCATTATGCTAATGTTGATTGTCATAATTATGTTGTGACATTCAGCCCTCCTAGTTTACCTTCTTGGAGATTTATAGGAGTATCTGGACAAGTTGCCCCCATAATTTTTGCTATGAAAGCAAAGAGGTTAATGAGAGATGGGTGTCATGGATTTTTGTTGTCCATTTCAAAGGAAGAAGAGAAAACAAGAGAGCCTATTGAGCAAGTTGCAGTGATAAGGGAATTTACAGATGTATTCCCTGAAGAATTGCCAGAGTTACCACCAAAAAGGCAAGTTGAATTTGCAATTGAGCTTCAACCTGGGTCTGCTCCAATTTCTAATGCACCATTTAGAATGACTCCTAAAGAATTAGAAGAACTTAAGAGCCAGTTGCAAGAACTTTTGGATAAGGGGTTTATACGCCCTAGTGTATCCCCTTGGGGTGCTCTAGTCCTATTTGTAAAGAAGGAGGATGGATCTATGAGACTATGCATTGACTACAGACAGCTGAATGCCATTACAATAAAAAATAAGTATCCACTTCCACGTATTGATGATTTTTTGATCAGTTGAAGGGCACATGTGTTTATTCTAAAATTGACTTGAGATCAGGGTATCATCAAATAAGAGTTAGAGAAGAAGATGTGTCAAAGACTGCATTCAGAACAAGATATGGACACTATGAATTTTTAGTAATGCCTTTTGGACTTACTAACGCACCTGCAGTTTTTATGGACATGATGAACAGAATTTTTATTGATTATCTGGATAAATTTATGGTTGTCTTCATAGATGATATTTTGATATATTCCTGTAGTATGGCTGAACATGAGAAACATCTCAGATTAGTTTTGGAAAAGTTGAGACAAGAAAAGCTGTATGCTAAGTTCAGTAAGTGTGACTTTTGGCTCAAAGAGGTGGCATTTCTAGGCCATGTTATTTCTGGTGATGGAATAGCCGTGGATCCCCTAAAGATCTTTGCTATCTCTGAGTGGGGGAGGCCAAAATCAGTGTAAGAAATTCAAAGCTTTCTTGGCTTAGCAGGGTATTATAGACGATTTGTGGAAGGATTTTCTAAGTTAGCTGCTCCTTTAACATATCTGACTAGAAAGGGTGTGAAATTTGATTGGAAAGACACATGTGAAAATAGCTTTTTAGAGCTGAAGAAGAGATTAATTACTACTCTAGTGTTGGTAATTCCATCAAGAGAAGATGGTTATATAGTGTACACTGATGCTTCTAGTCAAGGGCTGGGCGGAGTTTTGATGCAAAATGATAGAGTAGTTGCCTATGCATCTCGACAACTCAAGAATCACGAGAAAAATTATCCAGTGCATGATTTGGAACTGGCAGCCATCATTTTTGTTCTGAAATTGTTGAGACTCGATCATCCTCGTCCTACACCATGCTCACAAGATCAAGCAGGATTTGCGTTCACAGCCCCGTCGCGGTGAATCCGTTCCCCAGCGTCGTCCGGTTCATGCCCCCCCCCCCCCCCGCGCATGCCCTGGCCCCTTGCCACAAGGCTCCTTAGTGTCCCTAGCACGCAGGTCCCCGACGACCTCCGCGTGACGCTCCGCGCGAGGCACCTGCGCCCCGTCTCACCTGGGACGAAAAGGGTAAGGCGCCCCCCAGACCTTGTCGTCACTATAGTCAGACCGATCAATTCAACTAGGACTGCCCCACACTTCGCAGTCATTCCTTGCACATCGCGGCCGCTCCGCATGACCCCCACATCATCACCGCTCCCGAGCCACCCTCGGCCCAAGAGGTTGGACCCTAGTGTTACTCCGATGAGGAGTCGAGCCCGCGTCCTGCCTTGGCCATAGTCCGCTGCACCCATGTGCACTCTCCCCCTCCGTTCGACGATTGGAAGCGCACGAGCATCTTTTACACTTATATTAAGTGTAATGGACACTCATGCAAAATCGTGATCGATGGGGGTAGCAGCCTTAATGTCGTCTCCCGGACGGCGGTCACCCGTTTCAGTCTCCCTTTGGAGCCGCACCCTCGACCCTACTCGATTGCGTGGGTCGACGCGTCCAGCCTACCCTTCACCCATTGCTGCCAGGTCCCCATTTACTTTGGTGACTACGCCGAGAAGGTGTGGTGCGACGTTACATACATGGACGTCGCCCATTTCCTTCTTGGCCGACCTTGGCTCTATGACCGCGACGTCATCCACTATGGCTGGTCTAACACCTACGTCTTCCAGCACGGCGGGCGTAAGATCTGCCTGACCCCTGCTCCGCCCAAGGAGTTGCGGGCCTCCACCTCAAAGGGCTTAGTCTCATCTCCCTTCCCCGGACCATCGGTGCCTAAGCCAGTCACGCTTGTCCGCCCTAGCTCCATCTTGTCGGAAGCCCATGAGTCCGTAGTCGTCTAGCCTTCGTCCCCTCCGACTCCTTTGCCGGCTGAGGTCACCGCCCTTCTTGATGAGTTTTCCGACATTTCCCTGGTAGACCTCCCCGTTGGCCTCCCTCCGGATCGTGACATCCAACACGCCATCGATCTCATCCCCGGGGCATCTCTGCCCAAACTGCCCCACCATCGCCTCAACCCAATTGAGCACACGGAGCTCAAGCGGTAGGTCAATGACCTCCTGGCCAAAGGCTTCATTCGTGAAAGCCTTAGCCCTTGTGCCGTTCTGGCCCTTCTCACCCCGAAGAAGGACGGATCCTAGCGGATGTGCATTGATTGCCGTGCAATCAATCGCATCACGGTGAACAATTGGTTCCCCATTCCCCGTTTAGACGACATGCTTGACCTCATTTCCAGTGCGTGTTGATTCACCAAACTTGACCTCCGGAGCGGTTACCATCAGGTCCGCTTCCGTGAAGGTGACGAGTGGAAGACGGCCTTCAAGACAAAGGACGGCCTCTACGAGTGGCTGGTCATGCCCTTCGGCCTTACCAATGCGCCCTTCACCTTTATGCGTCTTATGAATCAGGTACTTCACCCCTACATGGGCAAGTTCCTCGTCATCTACTTTGATGACATTCTTATCTACAGCCGGACCCACGATGATCACTTAGCCCACCTGCATTTGACCTTTGACTTTTTGTGTAAGGAGCGCTTGTTCCTTAACGCAAAGAAATGCTCCTTTCTCGAAAACCAGGTCTAGTTCCTTGGGTTCATCGTGTCAGACCAAGGACTTATGGTCACCCCGCTAAGGTCAAGGCCATTCGCCAATGGCCTGAGCCCGAGTCCGTCACCGAGGTCCGCAATTTCCTCGGCCTCGCAACCTTCTATCGCCGCTTCATTAAGGGCTTCAGCACCATCGCTGCCCCTATGACGGCCTGCAGTAAGCACGAGGCCTTCTCGTGGACACCCGCCACTAGCCGAGCCTTCCTAGCGCTTAAGGACATCATGACCTCAGCACCTATCTTTCACCTACCCAATTTCTCCAAAGTCTTTGAGGTCGCTTGCGATGCCTCCGGCACGGGCATTGGTGGCACTCTTAGTCAAGAGGGCCACCCCGTCGCCTTCTTTAGCAAAAAGTTGAACGAGGTGCCAATCCCTCCGACAATGGCGTCATTACCTCCTGCACAAGGAGTTCGTTCTCTTTAGCGATCACCAGGCCCTCTCCTTTCTGAATGCCTAGAAGAAGCTCGTCCCTCGCCATGCGAAGTGGGTTGAGTTTCTTCAATAGTACACCTTCGTCATCACGCACAAGGCTAGCAAAGACAACATGATGGCCGACGCCCTCAGTCGCGTCCGCTCGTTGCTTTGTGTCTTGTCCACTTCTGTTCCGACCCTCGAGCATATCCGCGATGAGTATGCGGACTGCCCCGACTTTGGGCACGTCTTCACCCGGCTCCTTGCCGCTGGCCCCCCCGGAGTTGCCCTACCGTCTTCACGATGGTTTTATCGTGTTTGGTAACCGGTTGTGTGTCCCTCACTCATCCCTTCGTGAGCATCTCTTGGTTGAGCTCCATGCGGGTGGTGCCACAGGGCACCATGGCCGTGATAAGACCCTCGATTTGGCCGAAGACCGGTTCTTCTAGCCCACTCTTCGTTAGGATGTTGATAGGGTCGTCTGCCACTATGGGACGTGTCAACATGCCAAGCCTCGTCCTGCCAATATCGGCTTGTAGACCCCGCTTCCCGTTCCTAAGAGTCTGTGGCTCGATATCAGCATGGACTTCGTCCTAGGGTTGCCCCGCACGGCCTCGCGACACGACTCCATCTTTGTTGTCGTGGACCGCTTCTCAAAGATGGAACACTTTGTGCCATGTTCTAAGACGGCTGATGCTTCCCACATTATGCATCTCTTCGTCAAAGAGATCGTTCGCTTACATGGGCTCCCTCTCACTATCGTCAAAGAGATCGTTCGCTTACTTGTGGGCCCTCCTTGGGACCACCCTCAAGTATTCGTCGGCGTACCATCCGTAGACGGATGGTCAAATGGAGGTTGTGAACCGTAGCTTGGGTAACCTCTTGTGCTGCTTGGCTGGTGATTTCCCACGCCATTGGGCTGATTATCTCCCCATCGCGGAGTTTGTGTATAACAGTGCGTTCAATCGCTCTACCGGTCTGAGTCCTTTCTAGGTTGTCCTTGGGCACCAACCACGCAAACCCCTCGATATGCATAACTTCCCAGCCCAACCTTCTCACCACGAGTCCTCCCATGCGTTTGCATCTCACATATCGGGTTTACACGATGAGGTTCATTGCCGGATCTTCTTGAGCAATACCCGGTACGCAGCTGAGGCCAACGAGCATCGTAGGCCACACCATTTTGAGATTGGTGAGCATGTTCTTGTGCGTATCCACCCTGTGCGGTTGAGATCTTGAGCCAACTAGAAGTTGCAAGCACGGTGCGACGGCCCCTATACGGTTCTGCGGCAAGTTGGCAACAATGCGTACGTCCTCGATTTGCCGGAGGACTCTCTCATCAGCCCCATCTTCAACGTCGCCGACCTCTTGCCCTACCACACGCCCCTACCCACCGGCGCCCCCTCCAACAACATCAGCCCATCTTATTCTCTAGAGGAGAATTCTTCCCACCCCGAGATACGTGACGGAGTCATGGACACAAATGAGGGCGGCCCAACACCTCTGGGAGACAATTGGGAAGACTCCCCAGGACCTGAGGAGTATGCCCCACAAATTTCAGATCAAGAAGCACTCTGTCGCCCTGAACACAGCCAAGCCGTGTTGGCAGACACGGCCGTGACAAGAAGAATGGCCGTTCCAGCAGCCGTGATCGACTCTGCGCGACACAGCCGACCCGGAAACGACTAGGCCATAACGGAGGACATGACCGTGACACGGTCGAGGAAGAACGCGCATGCCAGCACGGTCCGTGACACGCCCGTGACACCCACCGTGACGAGTTCGGCAAGTGATCATGGTCTGTGACATGCCCATGACACCCACCATAGATGGATCTTTTCAGCTTGCATACTTTATGAGCATTGGCTGGGTGAACGAACCCCTCAGGTTGTGTCATAACACATCCTCTGACAGGTTTCCATTAAGGAATGCTGTCTTCACATCCATTGGCCAGATCTCATAGTCATAGTAGGCAGCTAAAGCAAGCATGGTCCGAATGGATTTAAACATGGCAACTGGTGAAAAAGTTTCGTCATAGTCCACCCCATGGACTTGCCTGAAACCTTTTGCAACTAGTCTACCTTTGTAGGTAACCACATTGCCATCCATGTCTGTCTTCTTCTTGAAGACCCATTTACACCCTATGGGTTTTGCCCCATTAGGCGGCTCAACCAAGTCCCAAACCTGGTTAGCAGTCATAGAATCCATCTCGGACCTCATGGCTTCCAGCCATCTCTCGGAGTCTGGTCCAGCGACTGCTTCCTCATAAGTCTTAGGTTCATCCTCAATAATGAGAATGTCATCTTGTTGAGTCGGCAGCGACCCATACCTATTAGGTTCACGACGTACCCTCTCAGACCTACGTGGAGCCTGTGCCTGAGCCTCAGGTTGGGCTACATCCTGTACTGGTGGCTCAAATTCCATCTCAACCTCTTTGTCTTGTGGATGATCTTAGACTTTGTCCAAATCAAAACTTCTCTCACTGGCTTCTTTCAAGATAAATTCTTTCTCAAGAAAGACAGCACCACGGGCGACAAAAACTTTGTCCTTAATGGGATTATAGAAGTTGTATCCTCTGGTTTCCCTAGGATACCCCACAAACACGCATTTATCTGACCTGGGCTCTAGCTTGCTAGAATTTTGACGCTTAACAAAAGCTTCGCATCCCCAGATCCTCATAAATGTGAGGTTAGGTCGTCTCCCAGTCCACAACTCATGTGGAGTCACGGGGACACTCTTAGACGGAATGCTATTCAGTGTGAAAGAGGCTGTCTCTAAAGCACGTCCCCAGAAATACAGAGGTAGAGTTGCATGACTCATCATACACCGGACCATGTCTAGCAGAGTCGGATTCCGCCTCTCGGACACTCCATTCCATTGGGGTGTCCCGGGAGGGGTGAGCTGTGAGAGAATCTCACACACTTTCAAATAGTCAGTAAACTCATGGCTCAGGTACTCTCCACCTCGATCAGAGCGAAGAGCCTTTATAGATCGTCCAAGCTGGTTCTCTACTTCAGTCTTGAACTCCTTGAATTTCTCCAAGGATTCAGACTTGTGTCTCATCAGGTAGACATATCCATATCTACTGAAATCATCAGTAAATGTGATGAAGTATACAAACCCACCTTTGGCTTGTTTGTTGAATGGTTCACACACATCGCTGTGTATGAGATCCAACAAACCTTTGGCCCTTTCACCTATCTTGGTGAATGGCGCCTTTGTCATTTTGCCCAATAAACAAGGCTCGCACGTCTCAAACTCCTCAAAGGGGCTTGAATCCAAGGATCCATTTACATGAAGTCGTTGGATGCAATTCTTGCTGATGTGCCCTAAACGACAGTGCCAAAGATAAGTGTTGTTGAAACCACTTAACTTGATCCTCTTAGCATTTACGTTGCACACAGAACTTTGCATGTCCAAGACATACAACCCATTGCACAGCGTACTTGATCCATAGAACACATTTGCCAATGAAAAAGAACAGGTGTTCTCTTTGATTGCAAAACTGAATCCTTTCCTTACTAAGGCAGGAATGGATATAATGTTCTTGGTAATCAATGGCACACAGTAGCAATGGTCAAGTTCTAGTTGAAGTCCTGATGGCAGCGAGAGAGTGAGGTCTCCCACGGTCATAGCCGCAACCTGTGCGCCGTTACCGACTCGAAGATCAATCTCCCCTGGCCACACTGTCCTACTTCGTTTGAGCCCTTGCATACTAGTACAAATATGCGCTCCAACATGCAGTATCAAGTACCCATGTGTTCGAAGTAGACATATTGACTTCAATCACGTAAATGTCTAAGCCTGAAGACGAGGGCGTCATCCCTCTCTTCACCTCTTTCTGGTGTTGCCTTTTACAGCGCTCGAGCTTGGGGTCGCCCCTCAAGTTTCGACACCGGTCCAACTTGTCCTCCCAAAGGACAGATCACAATTTTAGTCTGCTATTGTTCGTAGACATGATCTACAACAACAGACATGCAGATTAATACCACATTTCAATCATTTAATCTGGACTTGAAATAAATGATTGTTTCTCACTATTTTATCCGATTGACAACCCTCTCATGTCAATCCGGGAAACCACATAATTTCCAAAGTGAGATGGGATCCTTGTTCCTCACACGGCCTTGCGTCCTGCGGGGGCAGGATGTATTGCACGAGGTGATGCATGTATCTCAAGGTAGGTTCGCCAGCCAATTGCAACTAGGCAATTCCCCTTCTCAAGATCGTTCAGGCACTTCGTGTCTAGCAAAACTAACCTAAGAAACAACTAGGCAATCTCCCCTGTAGGTCCCTCTGACGTTGGCAATGATGACCCAATCATCACAAGCGGTGAGTGGCACCTAGCAGTACATCGCCGCTCCCCAAGTCATCGGAATAAATGTTGCCATCGACAACCTCAAAACTATGATAAGGTATAAGAGTATCCATGTCCCTTTGCCAGGCTGATCGTCCAAGTTGGACAAGCGTGTCACACTTGTTCATTACAACGACGATGATCATGACTAAATCAGGCTAAACCTGGGTGTGGCCAAACGCTTTCAGTCATGCACCATCTTGGGGCCCATGGACATCAAGCTTCCCCGTAGGGAAGGGGCAAATCCTCTATTAGCAAGATGTACCTCTCGTATCGCTTAAAACATACCCAATGACAATCGTTATGACCTCCCAGTTACGGCGAGGCATTAGGTTGTATCAAAGTATATTCCTTACAACATAGAGATACAGTCTTCCTTAAGTCAAAGGACAGATACAACTCTATCACTGTGAGATTCTTCTTGAGACACCAAGAAGAACTCTCACGGTGGGTCGATCCAGCATATCTCCCTTGATATACCCTTATGCCTGTGTTAAGCAACCCGTGCTAACCTGCATAGAAATGAGTCTCACCCGCACCATAGCTGTCCCCTATCCACTATGGTACTCGACTCGGGACATAAGCAAACTGAGATAGTAATATCTCGAGGGACATCATCATGTAAACATACATATGCGCAAATGTTAATAAACCATGACAACGACAATGCCAGGATATCTATAAATATCAATGTATGTAGTACATATGTCTAGACCAAAAGATAGGTCTCAGGGCATAACACTAACAAAATACAAATGTTGAAGATGATGATATGCATATCGATGATACATTGAAAATCATAATAGCAACTCTTGAACAAGAAAATGATTGGAGAGACCCTTTTATCATTTATTTTAAAATGGGCATTCTACCTGAAGATAAAGCTTAAAGGATGCAATTGAAGAAAAGAGTCATTCGATATGTATTTGATGAGTGTTATTTTTATATAATTTAAAGTACCATTCATATGATCTTTTTAGGCTTTTGTTTTGTTTTGTATCTGAATTTAGTATCTTTTCTCGTTAAGTACAGAATCTTCACTATTTTTTATATTATTTATGAAATGCATGTCATTTTACTATACTTTCGTGAACATTTTGATGATTTGACATTACGAGAAGATTCCTCATAGTGCTAGGAGGTCACAGGTCAAATTTGAGGTAAATCGGAGCTTTCTGCAGAGAACACGGGCAAGTCATGTTCACCGTCACGGCCATGATCATCTCGGCAGAACTCTGCAGCAATCTGCGAGCCAGACACGGCCTACCCGTTCCTCCCATCACGGCCAAGGGAGCAGGGTGTCAAGTACGAACTTTAAGTGTCATCAATAGCTAGACAAATCAAATTTGAAATGAAAGAATTGCACTAAAAAATAATTTATCGAACCTAAGAATCAACGACTTTAAGGGACAATTACAGTTTAAAAAGTGTTCGGAATTTCAGGTTTTACCACGTTGAATGCTTTATATGTAAATCAATGAATCAAAACGAATTAGAAAACGGATCTCCTTCTCTCGAAGCACAATCCGACAGTAAATAACTTTAGGCGATCACTCCTAGGGTACGGATTACCTTCTCTCATTGCGTAATCCGGTGTCTAGCTTAAGCTAATCTCCTACTCTCATAGCAAAACTAACCTAAGAGACCCATTGGGCTCTATGAAAGATCGTAAATCCTCGAGTGATGTTAAACAACTCTCGTAATTCAAGTCACAAGATTAAATGAGAAAGTTCGAGTGTTACGATTCACCTCTCAGTTCATCTCGTAACACTTAACACATACAAAAGTTTGGCCAGAACAATCATACGTAATAAGCACAACTCATTTAAATAAGTCAATTTACTAAAAATAACACTAAGATTCATAATAATGTTTTACACATGAGAATTTGTTCAATGGTCTACGCCCGAGTCCCAAACTAGGGTTTTACACTAAAACATGAATCGTTTGACAAAGAAAACCCATGAAAATATATTCAAAAATTAGGAAAATTACAGAACAAGGGTAGGAAACAATGAATCTTCAGTCTTCTCTCGAAAGCCCCAAAGAATCTGGTCGAATCAAGCCCTCGAACATGCAAAATCACCTTTTTTCGCCCTAGGTCATGTTCCTTGAAAGTTTGACCCCCAAAACCGCTCCAAAAATCCTATTTCATCGCTCTATCTCTTCCTTAGTCAGTTAGGAAGTTTCCCTCTAAATTTCAGCAAATTCTGACTTTAGAATCACCCAAATCGGGCGAAAAACCATCGAAAGGTCGAATATGGCGGAAGCTGTCACGGTCGTGAAGGCCATCACGGCTAGGCCGTGATGCGTTCGTCAGTCTGCGAGTAAGTCATCATGGCTGTGATGGGAGGAACGGGTAGGCCATGTCTGGCTCATAGATTGCTGCAGAGTTTTGCCGAGATGATCATGGCCGTGACGGTGAACATGGCTTGCCCATGCGTTCTTTGTAGAAAGCTCCGATTTGCCTTAAATTTGACGTGTGACCTTATAGCACTGTGAGGAATCTTCTCGTAATATCAAGTCATCAAAATCTTCATGAAAATATGGTAAAATGATTTGTATTTCATAAATAATACAAAAAATAGTGAAGATTCTGTACTTAACGAGAAAAGATACTAAATTCAGATACAAAACAAGACAAAAGCCTGAAAAGATCATATGAATGATACTTTAAATTATATAAAAATAACACTCATTAAAATATCACAGACTTAAAATCTTGCTTATCCTCAAGCAATTAAACCATTTAGAAAATCGATGATAATGAAAGAAGAATGTTCTAAGGTCAAAGTATTGTCTAATATGAAAACCTTTATACTCAATCCTCTGTTAAAGAATAAAATTGAGATACAATCAGAACTGATAACAGAAATAATTCTCAAAGTGAAACCTCAAATCTGAAAAAGAATTAAACACTATCACTATATTGAGACCATGCATAATCATCAATTCCTTATATAGTCAGCCAATCTAACTAAGTTGCACCAAAAGAGCTTGTCAAATTGCAATAATGGAATCATGAATTATAATCTGTTGGCTCAAGCTACTTCCCTG
Organism: Costus lasius; assembly: GCA_027563935.2. Lineage (NCBI taxonomy): Eukaryota > Viridiplantae > Streptophyta > Magnoliopsida > Zingiberales > Costaceae > Costus > Costus lasius. The sequence continues at coordinate 34,430,686 of CM050450.1, read as the reverse complement.
AATTTGCCTTTAACCTTGTGACGCGAAGGACAAACATTTGTGATGAATGCACCTCCGGTACTTAGTTAGCAAGCAAACTCAAAGTGTGTACACCACATAATGCACACAAAACTCATTTCTTCACACTAAGTTAGAAGAAAGTGGAGTTGTTCACCTTTACCAAACCCCTTCTTTTCTCATGTTCCTTTTTATTCTCTTTTTTTTTGTCGACAGTGCCAAGTTGGATGAATCATTGGGTTCATTGTCTCTTAGGTACCACTGCCCCTTTTTTTCTCACTTTTTGTTATTTATTTATTTATTTCATTAAGCAAATGTATGCAACCAGAATGAAGGGCTGAAACAAGGAATAATATAATCATGACCAATCAACAACATAGTTCGTGCTAATAATTAAATCAGAAAATAAGGTTTAACCCAATGAACATCATTCATGCTAAAGTAGAATCATACTCAATAATAATCTGAAAATTCGGATTGAATGCATAAAAGTATTCATAATAAGAGCTACTTTAATACAAATAACAAACTAGACTTTCTACATCATAGCTCTAAATAACTTAATAACCGAAAACAAAGCCAAAATAACTGGAAAAACCATCACAGACTTAGAGTTTTGCATAAATTAGACAAAAGAGCATAAATGCTCTCACTGTAGGGCGCATATCATGAACAAATCACCAATGCTGCGGCGGTGGCACTAAGAACAGGTGTGAACCTTAAGTTCCGCCATCGTGCCCCTTTTATAAGCGGCGAAGGCAAAGCACAGCCGTGATGGTGATCACGGCCTACCTGTGAACACTTTGGCAGACCATGCTGGCATCGGTGAGGCGATCATGGCCGTGAACGCTTCGGCGATGAGCAAAAATTCCCTGAAAAATAGCAAAAGTTGCAAATGTCAATAGAATGCTATTCAATGTATAAAACAAGAAAAATAATGCTATGGGTCATCACAACATATTATCAAAACAACACAACATAAACAACTACAACAATAAACAAATAGAATATAACAAAAGATAGATCCTTGGGGTGCCTCCCAAGTAGCACTTGTTTAAGGTCATTAGCTTAACCAATGTCTATGTATCAATGCACGTCTAATGGATTAGAGGCGGAAGAAATGGCATGTAAATGCCCCTTTCTTCTTCGCCTAAACTTCACACCTGTAGAGATAAGTAGTAGTAATAATATGTGGACAATGTAAAATGTCTTAAAATCATACAACACAGGAATAGTTAATTCAAAGTCATTCTTCCCAAAGTCCAATAAATGGTTCCCCTTATCCACATTATGAAGCATCCTCGCGCAACCCCATCAAACAAGTCTTCAAGAATGGTCCATGCATCCCTCATCTGTGGAGCACCTACTTCCATATCGGTGCAACGGTGTGCTACAAGAAAATCCCTCTTGGTCCCCGAGCAATGTGCAAGTGTAGGCACTATCTCAATGCTACAACATGAGCCTGAAAAAGGAAAATCCAGTGTAAGAGCAAATAGATAAAAGTCTAAAATAGTATCACTGAAGTTTAGAGATAGCTTCCCCTTTTTGACATCTATAACTGCCCCGACGGTGGCTAGGAATGTAAGATCCAAGGATCTTAAGTCCTGGTAAGTATTATTTTGATTTAAATAAAATCATTGATTTTGGATATTACGTTAAGCAGTATTGGATGTTAATTAACTAGCTTATTGGATGTTAATTAACTGGCTTATTGATTGTTAATTTGTAATTAATTGATTAGAGTTTATTGGTTGTTAATTTGTAATTAATTAAATAGACCTTATTGGATGTTAATTTAATCCTTATTGGATTTTCGTTTAAGTGAATGGTTAATTGTTAGTTAATGGTTAAATTAATTAGTTAACTATGGGTTATTGGGTTTACACTTAAATTAGATGGATTCGAATTAATTAGTTAGTGGATTAAGTCTTCTCACCTAATTGGATCATCACTTGGCGACATGGACTTGGATCCTCTACTTGGCGGTTAGGATGCTTGGCGACTTGAAGATCCAATCCGTTAATTCAAATATGGCGTGAAGAGGACTTTTGGCGGCTGATCGTTCATGCAACCCTAGAGCTTGACGCCACCTTGGAGGAAGAAGGCGATCTTGGTGTTCTTGGAGTTATTGAGGCGAATTCTCCATCTTCTTCCCCTTGGCGAATTTCCTTGAGGTGAAGAAACTTTCTTGGCGAGTTCTTGGAGATTCTTTGGGCGGCTTAAAGGCTTTAGACGAGTTTTGTGGGGGAAGATTTCACCTTAGTGTTCACGGTTAAGAGGTGAGTGGAGTGTCTATTCGATCCTATCTATTTGGTTGTGTTAGATGATACATGTAATTGTTTGAAAACTTTACCATGTTAAAACCGAAACTCAAGACCTCACCATGTTGAAAACCGAATTTTGCAAAGGTGAATATATCATGAAAAACCGAAATTTTGCATGGGTGTATATATCATGAAAAACCAAAATTTAAGGTATTCTTATATGGAATTTAGGAAGCTTTAAATCAATGATTTTTAGCATGAAATTCTTGTTAACTAAGGTTTAAAATTTAAGTAGATAATATGTTGTAGAAACCGTGGGTTACATGTGGTAATTTGTAAAGTAGTTTGTAAGAATACATGTTTTAATTTTATGTTGATTTTAGAATGCTTGTTAATTGCAATCCATGAATGTTTCTTTAGGTGTGTAGCATGTTATATATTTATGGTTATATATTTATGGCCATGTATCGTTGATTGAGAAATTTGGGTGATAACATAGCAAGGTTAGACTGAACTAATCAGCATGAAACCTAGGACTACACTACTATGTGATTGTGTGATTTTTGAATATTATGTGATTATGTGATTTTTGAGTATTATGTGGTTGTGTGATTTTCGAATATTATGTGGTTATGTAATTTTCGAATATTATGTGTTGTGGTCATGGAATGGATAGGACTAAGGCTAAGTGTAACTGTGTACTTAAGGGGATAGTCTATATGTGATAAGTTAAGGGTTGGAGATTTCAGCCCTGTATTGTGATATGTGAGGGGGTTGTTATTCAGCCTGCCTGATATGATTATTGTGATAAAAATGTGATATGTGAGGGGGTTGTTATTCAGCCTGCCTGATGTGATTATTGTGATAAAAATGACTATCCTAGAGTCTAGTTGACACTTAGGAGTCCACCTGGGTGAAATAAGATATAAGATGTGTCTGGTGTTGTCCAGTTAAGCAACCCTATGGGAGAACGAGTGATATAAGACGCAAAGTGCCATGTCTTGGTCGGACAGGGGCCACCTCTTGATGTCGTTGAAGGAACCCCTAATAAGGGGGGGGGGGGGAAACCCTATACATGCGCATCTAGCATGCAATGCGGAAAAAGGGCTTCTAAAGATCGCATATGAACTATATAATCAACTTAAACCAACTTAAGATCATGAAATGATCTTACCATTGCCATGGATGGAAGGCGGCTTGGAAGAAGAAAACAAGGTTGATCTCCTCCAAAAGGTGCGCACATAAGAAGACAAAGACTACTCCCTTCTCAACTTTGTGCTAGCAAAAGCTCCAAGGGGTCTTATCGCATGAAGGAGATGATGAACTCTTGGCCGATCTTTCTTCTCGTCACTTTCACCACACAAGAAAGTGTGTGTCGTCGAGAGCAAGATCATGGAGAGGAGCGTTAGCCAAACTTGTGATCGAATGTGGAGACATTCATCACAATTGTCAAACCGAAATGCCATAAATGGCAAGTCATCAAAGCTTGCGTTATGCGTTCACATGAAGTGAACCAAACGCATAGCTCTCCTCTCAAATGAACCAAGCGCTCACATGCGAGCCGGTTCAATTCAATTGGTCCAATGACCAAACCAAATCAGCCCAATAATCGGTTCAGACCAAATTAAACCCTAAGGTTCAAAATCTGACCGTTCATCCTTTTAATGCTCTTGATCTCTTCGATCTAGCATCCACACTCTCGATCTAAGCTTACCGATCTCAAGCCCTAATCAATCAAACATGATCAGACTGGATCTCACTTACAATCAGAGTTTAATCTCCTTTAAACTGAACTCGAACAATTCAGTCCACACGATCTGACTTAAGTAGCCATATCATCAAATTGTGCGACCCTAAGGGTTTCCTTTAAATGTCGGTAACGATAACTTACGTTATCACGATCAGCGAGGGGTATCTAGCAACACATCACTGTCTCCCGATATAAAGGAAAGAGTCTTCCAAGACTCCACCCAACCACAGCATAAGTGTGAATCAACTCACTAGGCATGCATGATTCCTTTGCCACTGGATGTTCTTATTGGACAAGCATGTCAAGCCTGTAACTCCAATACGATGAGCATGATTAGATCAGATGCACATAGTCATCTGGGTATGGCCATACACTTCCTCAATCATCTCATATAGGGGGGCCCTTTAGAACATCACACTCCTTAAACAAGGAGACGGCAATCCTTTATCTATCACAAGTGCCCTAACCTGACTCAAGCTCAACATCCAAGATAGTCTATAATCATTATGTTTCAAATGATATTGAACTACCTCAAAACAATGACAATCATCATTTAGAAACATAAGTGATCTCAAGTCAAAGGACATGTGCCACTTAGGGCTTACAAGGATCATTCACATTGTGACAAGCAATGGAATATCCGAGTAGGGTCTGTCCAGTACATCCAATGTACCCATGAGTCTACATCTTATTCCATGCTCGAAGCATCCTATAAGATTAGCACTCATATCAGTCTCAATCATATCAAGGCTGTCTCATGTTCACCAAGATATCTCGACTAAGGACATATAGCCTGTCAGCCTAGCTGAACAGCTTTGAGACATTATTCAGAAGTACACTTATTACAGCAGACAAGGTAACAACCTGAATAATAACCATGCCTTTATAAACTTAAGAGTTTATTACATGATACTTATACAATCCCAAGGCCTCAAACATTAGCCTTAAGGGCATACCCCAACAATCTCCCACTTGCACTTAATCTAATGGTTGAGAAATCTCAAACCCATATTATTACAGTGCTTCTCATGCTTCTGCTGCGCCAGAGGCTTGGTAAGTGGGTCTGCCAGATTGTCATCTGTATGAACCTTGCATATTTTGATCTCGCCACGATCAATGATCTCCCGGATCAAGTGAAACCGTCTCTGTATGTGCTTGGACTTCTGGTGCGACCGCGGTTCCTTTGCTTGTGCAATTGCTCCAGTGTTATCACAGAAGATAACCAAAGGATCAGCACTCGAAGGAACGACACCAAGTTCTCTCACGAACTTACGAATCCACACTGCCTCCTTAGATGCTTCCGAGGCTGCAACATACTCGGCTTCTGTTGTGGAATCAGCAACAGTTGACTGTTTGAAACTCTTCCACACCACTGCTCCACCATTCAAGCTAAAAATATAGCCTGACTGCGATCGGAAATCATCCTGGTCCGACTGGAACGAAGCGTCAGTATATCCCTCTATACTGAGTTCTTCCTGACCACCATATATCAAGAACATATCTTTGGTCCTCCGCAGATATTTTAAAATGTTCTTGACCGCAATCCAGTGCGCCAATCCTGGATTACTTTGGAATCGACTGGTCACGCTTAACCCGTAAGCGACGTCTGGGCGAGTACACAACATCGCATACATAATGGACCCAATAGCCGAAGCATAAGGCGTATTGTCCATTTCATCTTTCTCAGTCTGTGTTTGTGGACACTGACTCTTCGAAAGATTCAGACCATGTCTGACTGGAAGATATCCACGTTTAGAATTCTCTAAATGGAATCTCTCCAGGACCTTATCGATGTAAGTACTCTGGCACAGCCCGAGAAGCCTCTTAGATCTATCTCTGCAGATCTTCACACCTAGTACATAGGCTGCTTCTCCTAAATCTTTCATCTGAAAACATTTTCCTAACCATGCCTTAACAGCATGCAGTTCAGGAATATCGTTTCCAATGATTAAGATATCATCGACGTAGAGGATTAGGAATGTAATTACGCTCCCACTAAACCTCTTATATACACACGGGTCATCCTCGTTCTTGATGAAACCAAACTCAGAGATTGATTCATCAAAACGAATGTTCCAGCTTCTTGATGCTTGTTTCAGCCCATAAATGGACTTCTTTAACTTGCATATTTTATGACGATCTGATGGATTAGTGAAACCTTCCGGTTGTGTCATATACACATCCTCGTCCAGATTTCCATTGAGGAAAGCTGTTTTCACATCCATCTGCCAGATCTCATAATCGTAATATGCTGCTATCGCGAAAAGAATCCGAATAGACTTAAACATGGCTACAGGTGAGAAAGTTTCATCATAATCTAACCCGTAGATTTGTTTGAAACCTTTCGCAACTAGCCTGCCCTTATAGGTAACCACGTTACCATCCATGTCAATCTTCTTCTTGAAGATCCATTTACAGCCTATAGGGATTACTCCCGGAGGCGGATCAACCAAATCCCAGACTTGGTTATCTGACATGGAGTCCATCTCGGCTCGCATAGCATCAAGCCATCTAGCTGACTCCGGTCCACTGACCGCATCCGCATAAGTTAGGGGTTCATCATTTTCAATGATATAGACTCCGTCATAGCGCTCAGGCTGTCGACGGATCCTTCCCGATCTTCGCGGTTCCCGTGTTATTTGAGCCTCAGGTTGTTCAGTAACCTGTTCTACCGGCTCAGGCTCATCCAACTGTGCTTGACTACTTTGTCCTTCCTCTGGATTCTCATCCAGCTTTATTTCTCTCCCACTGGCCTCTTGCAGAAGAAATTCCTTCTCAAGAAATATGGCCGTCCGAGCAACAAACACCTTGTTCTCTTTGGGATCGTAGAAATAATAACCCTTCGTTTCCTTAGGGTAACCGACAAAGATGCATTTGTCAGATCTGCTCTCTAGTTTCCCAGAGGCGAGCTTTTTGACATAAGCCTCGCAACCCCAGATCCTGATAAATGTCAAGCTAGGCTGTTTCCCATACCATAACTCATATGGCGTCTTTGAAACTGCCTTGGATGGCACTCGGTTTAGTACCTTTGCAGCTGTTTCCAGTGCAAAACCCCAAAAGGAATATGGAAGAGTAGCCTGACTCATCATAGAACGAACCATATCAAGTAACGTTCTATTTCTCCTCTCGGACACACCATTCCACTGCGGTGTTCCTGGCGGAGTGAGCTGTGAGATAATCCCACACTCCTTCAGATAGTCAGTAAACGTATGACTCAGGTATTCTCCACCTCGATCAGAACGAAGTGCCTTGATATTTCGGCCTAACTGATTTTGTACTTCATTTTTGAACTCTTTGAACTTGTCAAAAGATTCACTTTTATGTCTCATTAAATAGACATATCCATACCTACTGAAATCATCAGTAAAGGTAATGAAGTACTGATAGCCACCTCTGGCATGTTTACTAAATGGCCCACACACATCACTGTGTATAAGGTCCAGTAAACCTGAAGTCCTTTGACCTTTGTGAGGAAAAGGTGACTTCGTCATTTTACCCATCAAACAAGCTTTGCATGTATCAATCTCCTCATAGGAGAAAGATCCCAGCAGTCCATGATCATGCAACCGCTTAATGCGCTTCTCGTTTATATGGCCTAAACGACTATGCCATAACAAGGTGCTGTCATCAGCATACTTGGCTTTCTTATTATCAATGTTTTGTATAGAATTTTCCATGTCCAACATGTATAACCCATTGTTAATTGAACCAGTTGCATACACAATATTATCTAGAGATAAAACACACTTTGAAATATTGCATTCAAAGGCAAATCCTTTCCTGACAAGAGCAGGAATAGAGATAATATTCTTTGTGATACTTGGTACAAAATAACAATTGTTTAATTCTAATACAATGCCAGATGGTAAAGTAATGAAATAGTCTCCTACAGCAACAGCAGCAACCCGTGCCCCGTTTCCAACTCGTAGGTCTACCTCATGCTGTCCCACCTGCCTTCTTCTCTTGAGTTCCTGCACATTTGAACAAATGTGAACTCCACATGCAGTGTCCAACACCCATGATATAGTAGAAGAAGATAACATGACCTCAGTCAAATATATACCTGAGCCAGAAGCGATGCTTCCCCTCTTATCTCCTTGGAGCGCTTTACAGTCCTTTTTCCAGTGACCCAGCTGGCCACAGTGGAAACACCTGTTGTCCTTCGACCGCTTCACCTTCTGTTTCAGGGCCTTACTGTAGTTCTTGACAGGGGCCTTGCCCTTCTTCCCCTTCTTCTTGTTCCTAGAAGGAACCATCAAGACAGAGGTTGAAGGCTTACCCTTCAGAGTTTCCTCAGTAGTCAAGAGCATATTCAGCAGCTCTGCCGGCGTACAATCGATTTTGTTCATATTAAAGTTAATGATGAACGCATCGAAAGAAGGCGGGAGAGACTGCAGAATAATATCCACAGCAAGCTCCTGGTTGATGGTATGCCCCAGTTTCTCCAGAGCCTCCTTGTGCCCAATCATCTTGAGCACGTGAGCTCCCACTGGGCTCCCCTCAGCCAGTTTGCTCTGAAAGAAGAGCTTCGTCAGATTATAGCGCTCAGTCCTCGCCTGTGCAGCATACAGCATCTTGAGGTTCGCTATAATCTCTATAGCCGACATATCCTCATGCTGACGCTGCAGCGGTGGCGTCATAGACGCTAGCATCAGGCAAGCGACATCAATGCTATCATTGACGTGCTTTTCGTAGGCATCCCGAACCGCCCTTGCGGCGTTCGGAGCGGGCTGCGGCGGTATCGCCGTCTCGAGGACATACAGTTTCCTCTCTGCCTTAAGAACGATCTTAAGGTGTCCAAACCAGTCAGAGAAGTTCGGCCCAGCAAACTTCTCCCTTTCCAGTAGGGATCGCACATTGAAGCTCATGGTGTTCGTTGCTGCAGGAATCTACAACAAGCAAGAACAGCAAGGTCAGTATCAATGTTCAGAATCAATCCAGGACTTAAGAAAGATTCTTTTCTCACTATTTTGTCTGACTGAAAAATCCAGTAAACAGTCCGAAAGAGTAATACTCTTTTAGTGAGATGGGATCCAGATTTCATACTTGGTCTCCGCGTCCCGCTCAGGCGAGATAAGTTGCACAGAGATGACAAGCACTAATTTCTGGTAGGCTGTCCCAGCCAATCGCCAACCCGTGCGATTCCCCTTCATCTTGGCAATCCAGCAGACTGTGCCAACTGAGTTGGTACAACACAGTCTCTGATCCCAGAGATGGCTGCCTCCATGTGCTACCATATGCGCCACATATGTAGCCTACATGGTCAAGCTGACCTGACCTACTCCCTGGACCACCACGTGCTATGCTGAGCAACGAGAGGGGATAAATCCCAACTCTGTAACACGCAGGTGAAATCCAGCACCGTCTGAAGATAGATGGACGTGCCCACTGAGTGGGTTCAACACGGCTCCAACGATAATCAGAAAGGTGAGGTTTCGCGTCAGAAGGCTTATCGAGCTTGATATGTTAGCGTTGGATTTTAACGGTCTTTTATCTTCTTACTATCAGGCATATCCTATGGCTATAGTAGAAGATAAACTTAAACATGCAATTCTAATTATTAGCAATAAGTAGAAAGCATGATCTTATGTGGTAAAAGCCCATGAACCCTAGTAAGACCTTAATTTTACTTAAGTCTTCACTCGAGCTCCTTGGCATCTCATTTGGTCCAACCTAGGGCCCTAGCGCCAAGAGCACCTCAGGTGCACCACCAGGTGAATGCCCCTCTTGGATGTGTGCTTTTGTGCTCTTGTCTAATCAAAGTACATTTGATCTATCTAGACAAGGTTGACTCGCAGGTCAACAACATATTATAAATTAAGTACAATGTGATTCGCAGATCACAAATTAATTTACAATTTTTTTAAATCCAGGCACGCAGGCCCCAGCACAGCACACAAATGGGCAACCCACATAAGACTAAATAAACAAGCATATGGTTCAATCAACATGTGATCCAATCAAGAAATTAAAATTTTGAAAAAACCCCATGGCATCAATTTTAATTTCCTTATGAGCCCTACAACCTTACAATGGTCCATTGATGGGGATCCACTCATCCATCTAGTTAGATCTTTTGCCCTTGCATGCACCGAGTCCTAACTGACCCGTGTTGACCTGATGGTCAACCATGCATGCGTCAAGGGCTGAACCACCCTCATGAGTTTTGGCAAGCGGGTGTGACCCCGGGCCTAACTCAAGTATGTTCAGTAATTGTCTCAACCAGACCTCGCTACACGCCTTTGATGCAGTCAACCTATAGCCACCTCGTGCTTGCGCACAGGTGCTATCTGGTCGACCCATCTAGGCTGTCAGATGGTCTGATCAGACTAGCTTGATCTATACTAGATGATGCCTTCAACCCCATCAACCCATTTAAGGATTTAATGTAGTGGCACCTTAGATCTAATCAACCGCGCAAGATGTAAGTTTTGTAAAACACTTAGAGCATGCGCAAACATACAAACAAAGTTGATAACCCTTATATCTAAGGGGGTCCCCTTCAAGGGGGAGCGCAAACTTTAGGGGGTCCCCTTCAAGGGGGAGCGCATACATAGCCCATGATACAAGCGCAATCTACATGTTAGCATGATACAAGCGCAATCTACATGTTAACATGATACAAGCGCAATCTACATGTACATGTAACCATGCATCATGAAAACAAAGCATCAAGTAAGCGCAAGAAGCATGGATCACAAACACTTCTAGCAATCATATAGATCATATGGAGAGCCTAGCTCTGATACCAGTTGAAGGAACCCCTAATAAGGGGGGGGGGGGGGGAAACCCTATACATGCGCATCTAGCATGCAATGCGGAAAAAGGGCTTCTAAAGATCGCATATGAACTATATAATCAACTTAAACCAACTTAAGATCATGAAATGATCTTACCATTGCCATGGATGGAAGGCGGCTTGGAAGAAGAAAACAAGGTTGATCTCCTCCAAAAGGTGCGCACACAAGAAGACAAAGACTACTCCCTTCTCAACTTTGTGCTAGCAAAAGCTCCAAGGGGTCTTATCGCATGAAGGAGATGATGAACTCTTGGCCGATCTTTCTTCTCGTCACTTTCACCACACAAGAAAGTGTGTGTCGTCGAGAGCAAGATCATGGAGAGGAGCGTTAGCCAAACTTGTGATCGAATGTGGAGACATTCATCACAATTGTCAAACCGAAATGCCATAAATGGGAAGTCATCAAAGCTTGCGTTATGCGTTCACATGAAGTGAACCAAACGCATAGCTCTCCTCTCAAATGAACCAAGCGCTCACATGCGAGCCGGTTCAATTCAATTGGTCCAATGACCAAACCAAATCAGCCCAATAATCGGTTCAGACCAAATTAAACCCTAAGGTTCAAAATCTGACCGTTCATCCTTTTAATGCTCTTGATCTCTTCGATCTAGCATCCACACTCTCGATCTAAGCTTACCGATCTCAAGCCCTAATCAATCAAACATGATCAGACTGGATCTCACTTACAATCAGAGTTTAATCTCCTTTAAACTGAACTCGAACAATTCAGTCCACACGATCTGACTTAAGTAGCCATATCATCAAATTGTGCGACCCTAAGGGTTTCCTTTAAATGTCGGTAACGATAACTTACGTTATCACGATCAGCGAGGGGTATCTAGCAACACATCACTGTCTCCCGATATAAAGGAAAGAGTCTTCCAAGACTCCACCCAACCACAGCATAAGTGTGAATCAACTCACTAGGTATGCATGATTCCTTTGCCACTGGATGTTCTTATTGGACAAGCATGTCAAGCCTGTAACTCCAATACGATGAGCATGATTAGATCAGATGCACATAGTCATCTGGGTATGGCCATACACTTCCTCAATCATCTCATATAGGGGGGCCCTTTAGAACATCACACTCCTTAAACAAGGAGACGGCAATCCTTTATCTATCACAAGTGCCCTAACCTGACTCAAGCTCACCATCCAAGATAGTCTATAATCATTATGTTTCAAATGATATTGAACTACCTCAAAACAATGACAATCATCATTTAGAAACATAAGTGATCTCAAGTCAAAGGACATGTGCCACTTAGTGCTTACAAGGATCATTCACATTGTGACAAGCAATGGAATATCCGAGTAGGGTCTGTCCAGTACATCCAATGTACCCATGAGTCTACATCTTATTCCATGCTCGAAGCATCCTATAAGATTAGCACTCATATCAGTCTCAATCATATCAAGGCTGTCTCATGTTCACCAAGATATCTCGACTAAGGACATATAGCCTGTCAGCCTAGCTGAACAGCTTTGAGACATTATTCAGAAGTACACTTATTACAGCAGACAAGGTAACAACCTGAATAATAACCATGCCTTTATAAACTTAAGAGTTTATTACATGATACTTATACAATCCCAAGGCCTCAAACATTAGCCTTAAGGGCATACCCCAACAGTCGTCACTCTTAGACGCTTAGATTTTTGTGATTATGGGGTGGTGTAGATCAAGGTATCACATCTTGACCGGGTGGGGATTACCTCTTGAGTCTACACACTGTCCATGTATATATGTTGCATGTGATTTGCAGGCTTCTCCCAGTGCTTAGGCCAAAGCCGGGTTGGACCATAATGGTCACTATTGATTATGCTGGACAACTAGGTTGATTAAGTGGTTGGTATGTATTGTTGGTTTAGAGTATAGCTCTAGAACCTTGGTTACCTGTGTTGATAATTGTGTGATGTCTTAGCAGTGTACATCTGACTGTTTTATATTAGTCCCGGTTTATATGAGTCCTGTTCTTTAATTTTGTTATATGTTGACATGATATTCTGTTAAATGTTTTTAAAATAATCTGCGTGTATTTTTGAGTGTATGTTATGGATGGTCGTTTGAGACTATCCACTCACTGGGCGGTGTAGCTCACTCCCTCACTATTTTCAGGTGTAGAGCAGGGGCGCATTTCTTGAGTTAGGGTTGATATGGATATTATGCTGGTTAATGTATAAGACTTTTGTGCTTAATTAACTGGGGCCGGTTGTGGCCGAACTATGTGAACTATGTGAACTTGTGTTGCCAGTGTGGCCAAACTATGTGATCTTATGTTGCCGGTTATGTGGCAGTATTAAGAGTTTGATTTTTGTGTCACCGCGGGCTTTGGCCTGGTTTCGGTGTTTGGTATTATTGATGTGAGTTATGTGATGTTAGTTTTGAAGTTATAGAATCGACCTTGTGGTTTTGTTTTGAATTCCAAGTCGATTTGTATTTTTGCAATCGGATTTGATATAAATGTGAACTTGCATATGTCTAGTGCAAGTATTGCCTGGTGGCAGGTACCCTTATGTGATTTATGGATTTTATACGGGTTTGATATAACTGTTGCCTTGCATATGTCTAGTGCAAGGATTGCGTGGTGGCAGGTACATTTATGAAATTTGTGTTTCGTGGAGTTTCTATGTATGGATTCTCGAAAATTTTCAGATCGTGTTTTCTTGAACTTGGTTTTACTTAGCATGTGAATCGATCTTGTATGATAACATCCTGTTTCTCTATGACTTGTGTTGCTTGTTTGGGGTTAAGATAACGGGATGTGACAGAATGGTATCAGAGGAGTTGGCTAGCTAAAACTTAGTTCGGGGGAAAACATGTTTGTGTATTGCTAGACACCTGATAGGTTTATGTTTGCTTTCCTTACTATGGTGTGTGTGTAGGAATTTAAGATGGTGCGATCCAGAGGAAATGCTAGCAGCGAGAATGAGCAGACCTCAGATCTCACGAGAACTATTGAGGCTCTGACAGGCATGGTACAACAACAGGGTGCCATGATAGAGAGGCAAGCTCAGATGCTGCAGCAGCAACAGACTCAGCATCAAGAAGCGCAACAGCAGCTCTTGCAGCAAATGACTCAGGAGAGATCCCAGACTACTACTCGAGGAGTGGGGACTGACTCTCAGGAGGACACTCACAGGCGCTATGCCTCACTTGTGAGTGAATTCCAGAAACTGGGTCCTAGTTCTTTTTATGGGGGCTCAGAATCAAGTAATGCAGAGAACTGGCAGTTATGCTTGGAAAAGATTTTTCAAGTCATGCGTTGCTCAGATGAGGACAAGCTGTGTCTGGCCACCTATATGATGCGTGGTGACGCAGATGAGTGGTGGAAGGGCGTGGTGAGGTTAGCTGTGGATTGGTTATCCTCACATCATGCCACTGTGGATTGCTTTGAGAAAGTAATCACCTTGAATCTGCTAGATGGGAATCGGATTTTTGTGAGAGGTCTAGTGTCAGACCAAGGACCGCATGTGATATCTTTCCTGCAGGCCAGGAAGTTACTTGCTAGTGGGTGCAAGGGTTATCTTGCGCATGTTAAGGTGCAGGATGATTCTACTCCTGATTTGACTCAGATGGCGGTGGTGAAAGAGTTTCCTGATGTGTTCTCTAAAGAATTTTCAGGCTTGCCACCAATTCGAGAGGTAGAGTTTGGCATTGAGTTGGTGCCAGGTACTGCACCTATCTCCAGAGCTCCTTACTGCATGGCTACCTCAGAGTTGGCCGAACTTAAGAAACAACTGGAGGATTTGCTGGAGAAAGGTTACATCCGGCGTAGTGCTTCTCCCTGGGGAGCACCAGTGCTGTTCGTAAAGAAGAAGGATGGAACCTTGAGGATGTGTATAGACTACAGGCAACTGAACCAAGTGACTATCAAGAATAAGTATCCTCTCCCCAGAATTGATGATCTATTTGATCAATTACAGGGAGCGACAGTGTTCTCTAAGATTGATCTGAGATCAGGGTATTACCAGCTTAGGGTCAAGGATGAGGATATTTTTAAGACTGCTTTCAGGACCAGGTATGGGCATTTCGAATTTCTAGTTATGCCTTTTGGACTGACGAATGCACCTGCTGTCTTCATGGATTTGATGAACAGGGTATTTCATGAATTGCTCGATTCTTGTGTGGTAGTCTTCATAGATGATATCTTGGTATACTCTCGGACTACTTCGGATCATGTCAGTGACTTGCGCAGAGTGCTGGAGATCCTAAGGAAAAACCGATTATATGCCAAGGCTAGTAAGTGTGAATTTTGGCTAGAAAAGATCAGTTTCCTTGGGCATGTGATTTCTGGTCAGGGGGTGTCTGTGGATCCAGTTAAAGTGCAAGCCATCCTTAATTGGGAAAGACCGACTAGTGCTACTGAGATCAGAAGTTTCCTGGGTTTAGCAGGTTACTACCGGAGGTTTGTTGAGGGATTCTCCAAGCTGGCGGGTCCTTTAACTAAATTGACCAGAAAGGAGGCCAAGTTTAATTGGGATGACAAGTGTGAAGAGAGCTTTCAAGAGCTGAAGAGAAGGTTGACTAGTACACCGATCCTCATTATTCCTAGTGATGGGGAAAGGTTTACTGTCTATACGGATGCTTCGGGCAAAGGGTTGGGTTGTGTCTTGATGCAGAAGGGTTCTGTGGTAGCCTATGCTTCGAGACAACTGAAGGAGTATGAGTTGAACTACCCTACTCATGACTTAGAGTTGGCGGCCGTAGTCTTTGCTCTGAAGATATGGCGTCACTATTTGTTGGGTCAAGAGTTTGATCTGTTCACTGACCACCAGAGTCTCAAGTACATCTTCACTCAGAAGGAGTTGAACATGAGACAGCGAAGATGGATGGAGTTGATCAAAGACTATGACTTCGCTATTCAGTATCAGGCTGGAAAGGCCAATGTAGTGGCTGATGCACTGAGCAGACATCCAGTAACTTCAGTAGCGGCACTACGGGTCAGTGAGTGGCAGTTACTGCAGGAGTTCAGCGATCTCAGGATCAGTGTTTCTCCTAGAGTTCAGTCGGGTTATGTGGCTTTCCTCAGAGTACAGTCTGTTTTGTTGCAGAAGATTAAAGATCAACAGTTTGTGGATCCGAAATTAGCTCAGATCAGGGATAGTTTGAGTGCGGGTGAAGTTCAGGATTTTAGCTTGTCTGATGATGGTGTTCTTCGGTTCCGTGGAAGGGTGTGTGTCCCTGAGGAACCAAGCTTGAAGAAAGAAATATTGGAGGATAGCCATAATTCCAAATATTCTCTACATCCTGGCGTGACTAAGATGTATCAGGACCTCAAGAAAAGTTTTTGGTGGCCGGGTATGAAGAAAGAGGTAATTGATTTTGTCTCTAGGTGTTTAACCTGTCAGACTGTAAAGGCTGAACACCAGAAACCTGGTGGTTTGTTGCAGCCTCTTCCTATTCCTGAGTGGAAGTGGGAATGCATCAGTATGGACTTTGTGTGTGGTTTGCCCAGAACCAGATTGGGTCATGATGCTATTTGGGTGATTGTTGATAGACTCACTAAATCAGCCCATTTTCTTCCGATCAAGATGACTTATCCTTTAGAGAGACTGGCTAGATTGTATATTGATGAGATAGTCAGGCTGCATGGAGTGCCTGTTGATATTGTGTCTGATAGGGACTCTCGATTTCTGTCCAGATTTTGGAAGAGCTTACAGGAGGGTTTGGGTACTAAGTTGAGTTTTAGTACAGCATACCATCCTCAGTCTGATGGCCAGACGGAGCGTACTATACAGACTCTAGAAGACCTGTTGAGAGCTTATGTGGTTGATTGGAGTTCTGAGTGGAACCGGGATCTATCTTTGATAGAGTTCACTTATAATAATAGTTTCCACTCCAGTATTCAGATGGCTCCTTATGAGGCTTTGTATGGGAGAAGGTGTAGGACTCCCTTGTGTTGGGAGGAAACTGGTGATAGATTGATTTTGAGATCTGATGCAGTACAGGAAACTACTGATAAGGTCAGAGAGATTCAGGATAAACTGAAGATTGCTCGGGACAGGCAGAAGAGTTATGCTGATGACCGTCGTCGTTCCTTGGAGTTTATGGTAGGGGATCATGTTTTCTTAAAGGTGTCACCTACTAAGGGTGTTATGAGGTTTGGCAAAAAGGGCAAGTTGAGCCCTAGGTTTGTAGGCCCTTTTGACATTATTGAGAGAGTTGGTCCAGTGGCTTACAGGTTAGCTTTACCTCCTTCTATGGATCATGTGCATAATGTGTTCCATGTTTCTGCTTTGAGGAAATATCATCCGGATCCATCTCATGTATTGGAGTTGGAACCTCTTCAGATTCAGAGTGATTTGACCTTTGAGGAAAAACCTCTCCGGATTGTTGATAGAAAGGATAAGGTTCTGAGGAATAAGTCTATACCTTTGGTAAAGGTTATCTGGGGAAATCAGTCGGTTGAGGAGGCGACTTGGGAGACTGAAGCTGATATGAGGAAGTTTTATGCTTATCTTTTTGATGATATGAATGCTGAGCTTTAGAGGACTAAAGCTTTATAAGGAGGGAGGGATGTAAGATCCAAGGATCTTAAGTCCTGGTAAGTATTATTTTGATTTAAATAAAATCATTGATTTTGGATATTACGTTAAGCAGTATTGGATGTTAATTAACTAGCTTATTGGATGTTAATTAACTAGCTTATTGATTGTTAATTTGTAATTAATTGATTAGAGTTTATTGGTTGTTAATTTGTAATTAATTAAATAGACCTTATTGGATGTTAATTTAATCCTTATTGGATTTTCGTTTAAGTGAATGGTTAATTGTTAGTTAATGGTTAAATTAATTAGTTAACTATGGGTTATTGGGTTTACACTTAAATTAGATGGATTCGAATTAATTAGTTAGTGGATTAAGTCTTCTCACCTAATTGGATCATCACTTGGTGACATGGACTTGGATCCTCTACTTGGCGGTTAGGATGCTTGGCGACTTGAAGATCCAATCCGTTAATTCAAATATGGCGTGAAGAGGACTTTTGGCGGCTGATCGTTCATGCAACCCTAGAGCTTGACGCCACCTTGGAGGAAGAAGGCGATCTTGGTGTTCTTGGAGTTATTGAGGCGAATTCTCCATCTTCTTCCCCTTGGCGAATTTCCTTGAGGTGAAGAAACTTTCTTGGCGAGTTCTTGGAGATTCTTTGGGCGGCTTAAAGGCTTTAGACGAGTTTTGTGGGGGAAGATTTCACCTTAGTGTTCACGGTTAAGAGGTGAGTGGAGTGTCTATTCGATCCTATCTATTTGGTTGTGTTAGATGATACATGTAATTGTTTGAAAACTTTACCATGTTAAAACCGAAACTCAAGACCTCACCATGTTGAAAACCGAATTTTGCAAAGGTGAATATATCATGAAAAACCGAAATTTTGCATGGGTGTATATATCATGAAAAACCAAAATTTAAGGTATTCTTATATGGAATTTAGGAAGCTTTAAATCAATGATTTTTAGCATGAAATTCTTGTTAACTAAGGTTTAAAATTTAAGTAGATAATATGTTGTAGAAACCGTGGGTTACATGTGGTAATTTGTAAAGTAGTTTGTAAGAATACATGTTTTAATTTTATGTTGATTTTAGAATGCTTGTTAATTGCAATCCATGAATGTTTCTTTAGGTGTGTAGCATGTTATATATTTATGGTTATATATTTATGGCCATGTATCGTTGATTGAGAAATTTGGGTGATAACATAGCAAGGTTAGACTGAACTAATCAGCATGAAACCTAAGGACTACACTACTATGTGATTGTGTGATTTTTGAATATTATGTGATTATGTGATTTTTGAGTATTATGTGGTTGTGTGATTTTCGAATATTATGTGGTTATGTAATTTTTGAATATTATGTGTTGTGGTCATGGAATGGATAGGACTAAGGCTAAGTGTAACTGTGTACTCAAGGGGATAGTCTATATGTGATAAGTTAAGGGTTGGAGATTTCAGCCCTGTATTGTGATATGTGAGGGGGTTGTTATTCAGCCTGCCTGATATGATTATTGTGATAAAAATGTGATATGTGAGGGGGTTGTTATTCAGCCTGCCTGATGTGATTATTGTGATAAAAATGACTATCCTAGAGTCTAGTTGACACTTAGGAGTCCACCTGGGTGAAATAAGATATAAGATGTGTCTGGTGTTGTCCAGTTAAGCAACCCTATGGGAGAACGAGTGATATAAGACGCAAAGTGCCATGTCTTGGTCGGACAGGGGCCACCTCTTGATGTCGTCACTCTTAGACGCTTAGATTTTTGTGATTATGGGGTGGTGTAGATCAAGGTATCACATCTTGACCGGGTGGGGATTACCTCTTGAGTCTACACACTGTCCATGTATATATGTTGCATGTGATTTGCAGGCTTCTCCCAGTGCTTAGGCCAAAGCCGGGTTGGACCATAATGGTCACTATTGATTATGCTGGACAACTAGGTTGATTAAGTGGTTGGTATGTATTGTTGGTTTAGAGTATAGCTCTAGAACCTTGGTTACCTGTGTTGATAATTGTGTGATGTCTTAGCAGTGTACATCTGACTGTTTTATATTAGTCCCGGTTTATATGAGTCCTGTTCTTTAATTTTGTTATATGTTGACATGATATTCTGTTAAATGTTTTTAAAATAATCTGCGTGTATTTTTGAGTGTATGTTATGGATGGTCGTTTGAGACTATCCACTCACTGGGCGGTGTAGCTCACTCCCTCACTATTTTCAGGTGTAGAGCAGGGGCGCATTTCTTGAGTTAGGGTTGATATGGATATTATGCTGGTTAATGTATAAGACTTTTGTGCTTAATTAACTGGGGCCGGTTGTGGCCGAACTATGTGAACTATGTGAACTTGTGTTGCCAGTGTGGCCAAACTATGTGATCTTATGTTGCCGGTTATGTGGCAGTATTAAGAGTTTGATTTTTGTGTCACCGCGGGCTTTGGCCTGGTTTCGGTGTTTGGTATTATTGATGTGAGTTATGTGATGTTAGTTTTGAAGTTATAGAATCGACCTTGTGGTTTTGTTTTGAATTCCAAGTCGATTTGTATTTTTGCAATCGGATTTGATATAAATGTGAACTTGCATATGTCTAGTGCAAGTATTGCCTGGTGGCAGGTACCCTTATGTGATTTATGGATTTTATACGGGTTTGATATAACTGTTGCCTTGCATATGTCTAGTGCAAGGATTGCGTGGTGGCAGGTACATTTATGAAATTTGTGTTTCGTGGAGTTTCTATGTATGGATTCTCGAAAATTTTCAGATCGTGTTTTCTTGAACTTGGTTTTACTTAGCATGTGAATCGATCTTGTATGATAACATCCTGTTTCTCTATGACTTGTGTTGCTTGTTTGGGGTTAAGATAACGGGATGTGACAAGGAAAGGGCAGCCCAAAATAAGCGGTAGTCTTGAATTTTCTGACATATCCAAAACTACAAAGTCAATAGGGACAAAGAGTTCCCCGACTCTTATCAGCACATCCTCAACCACTCCCACTGGGCGATGTATAGAGTCATTTGCGAATTGAAGAGCTATGTGTATGGGTTCCAAGCCTCCCAAGTCCAAACTTTGGAACAAGGAGAGAGACATGATACTCACACTAGCCCCCAAATCATAGAGTGCCCTCTCAATGGTAAAATTGCTAATACTACAAGAGACAGAAAAACTGCCCAGATCTTGCAGCTTTGCAGGCATTAGTGAGCTGAACTGTCCTGTCAATGCCTTGGCCAATCTTTGAGGACTGGAGACAGGTGGCGTGTGAGGTGATGGAGGAATAAAGACTGGTGCTTGCTTGACCTGAGAATCCAAAGTCAACTCCTCAGAATACTGGGCATCTATGCTAACATCTTCAGACTCTTCAACATGACATTCTCTAGGTGACACATGGGGGGCTTCCTTCTATTGGGTGCCACTGCATGTAATAATCGCGTTGTAGTGCTCCCTTGGATTTGCTTCGGGTTGAGAAGGGAGCTTCCCAGCAAGTCGGGCTGACGAACTTGCTTGCTGGGCAATCTGGTTCTCCAGCATCCTAGAGTACGTGATCAATGAATCCACCTTAGAATTTAATTACCCCACCGTAGAATTCAATTTCTTGATAGACTCGTCCACATCTTCATTTCTCTTAGACTGGGTGGTGACAAACTTCTCAAGCAGTATTTCCAAATTGGACTTCTGTGGTTGATTGAACTGTCGTTGTGGAAGTCCAGGTGGTGGCCTGAAGGATGACTGGGGAAACTAATTGCCAAAATTTCCCTAGGGAGCTTGATTGTTGTAGTTCGTGTTAGGGAATGCCGGGTGTAATTTAAAATTTTGCAGTCCCAGGACGCAGCGGAAGAAGCATTACACCCGAAACACATTCATTTCCCAAGGATCCATGCGAGTGAGTACACACAAGGATGTGATAGAGATGTACCTCTTTTGCTTGTCTAGATGTCGAAGCCATGTTGAAGGCGCCCAAGTGTTCGCCCTCTACAAGTATCCACGCGTCGACTCCTTGATCGTTGCTCCCTTCCACGCTCGGTGCTAGCCTCGGGAAGAGAATCAAGCCTTCACTCCACTTGCGCCACTTTCAAGAGAAGTTGCGCCAAGGAGGGAATAGGGAAGATATCGCCAAGAACTTCCCTCTTCTTCTTTGCTTGCGCCACCTTCAAGCAAGATGCGCCAATGGCTATGAGAGGGAGAGGGCTTGCGACAATAGAAGGAGAAGCCACCAAGCCCAATTTCTCTTTGCGCCAAGAAGAGGAGAAGAAGAAAGGATGTCTTTCGGCCACTTGGAAGAAGGGTTGCGGCAAGCCTTTGTTGTTGTCACCCTTTGCCCTTGCTCACGCCTCTCTATGTATGTTCACGCCTCCTAGAAGTCAAACATTGGAAGGGGCGGTAAGGGGTCCTATAAATAGGACAAGAGGCGGCAAGGACAATGGCTAGGATCATGCTAAGTGGGTGGCTGGGATAAAGGAGTCTTGAGGTAAGGAAAGTCTCCAAGACTTTACCATAAACCTCATTCAACCTATCCTAATTTGCCCAATGGCCATATCAGCCTAAAACATGCCTTAGAGGCATTCTTTCCATCCAAGGAGAAGGGCTAGGCGCAACATGAAGAATTCGACTAGGGCAAGGGTTTGGGTGCATGTAGGGTTCATAAGGAAAGTCTCCAAGAGTTTACCATAAACATCTTCCTACTTGTCATATGCGCCCAAGCTCTTTCCAAAAGAGTCCTCAAGCCATATCAGCCCCAAGACTTGCCTTAGAGGCAAGTATTCCATCCAAGGAAGAAGGGCTAGGCGCCCTTTACTTCCATAATGAAGCAAAGGCGCCTCCCTCACCCCATTATGCCCCTAGGCGCCAATGGGGTGAGATTTCTCCCCATTATACCCTTTTAAGCTAATTCCTCTTCATGACAACTAATTATTGGGCCTCATTGGATAATGAGCTAGCCCAAACTTCATGGCATGGGTTGATTAAGCCATTGGATCTAATCCAATGCAACCCTAATCCAAATGTGACCAATCTAGGTCAATTTCGGGTCAACCTGCCAAAAATGAAGTTTGGCTCCAATAACTTTCTTCCAACTCATCAGGCCCATTGGCGCTGATGAAATCTTCCAAATGGATCCAAGTTATCCAATAACTTGATCCTAAGGCTTCTGATTAAAGCAACGTCAAGAGTCTATTGCGTGTGACCCCGTAGGATCCATATGATGATGGCAATGATGTAAACATCATAAGCAGTGAGGGGTATCTAGCAACACATCACTACTACCCATGTCATAGGACTTAAGTCATTATGGCAACAGCTCCTAACAAGCAATGAGGATTCCTATTGCATTACAGATCCCTTTGCCTAAGCTGATATCCTGCCATTGGATTAGTCTCAAGTTTATTATCCAATGCATTGGTCATGACTCAACAAGTGTGGCCACACTCTCCTGTCATGCACCAATAAGGTGGGGCGCCCCGAGGTGGATATCATACTTCCTCTGAAGGAAGGGGCAAATCCTACTATTGGTCATCCATGTCTCTACATGACTTATGACATGCCCAATGACAGTCGTTTTGATCTCCCAGTTACGGAGAGACGTAAGACTGTATTAAAGCATACCCATCATCAAATCTAGACATGAATACCTCAAGTCTAAGGATCAATACAAAACCTCTTGCATGTGAGATTGACTTGTTGACTAGACAAGTCAATCCTCACGGTGGATCACTCCAGTGCATCCAATGCACCTGTATGTCTGCGTTACTGTGCCCCGCACCTAACCAGCCCATACACCAGTCTCACATGTACCAAAGCTGTCCCATATCTACTAAGGTACCTTGTCTGGGGATAGCTTATGAGAATGGATGCAATCCAAACTCCTGGGATATTATTTATGCAACTCAATACATCAACGCAGGTAGAGAAGTCTGCATAATAACGACCATGCCTATATAAAGAGTAATAGTTCTATCAAAGTACATTCAACCAATGCCTGACCATGTCCATACATTGGTCTTAAGGGCATATACACCAACAGTTCGGTGGGTTGGCTTGGGTCTGAGTGTTTTAGTAGGAGAAGTGCGGATGATTTCTCCACCCGGGATTATATGTGCCTGAAAATGGGTCATTCATGTTCCTCTGATCTTGCTGCAAAGCGTTAACCTGGTCTAAAGACAAATCAGAGGAAGAATGAGCCATAATTTGGCAGTTAGTAGCACCGTGTCCCAAGTTACCACAAACTTCACAAGTAATAGAATTCACAGACGATGCATGAAAGTTCAGAGAAGTAAGTTGGTGCGACAAGGAGTCAACCTTTGCCGCCAACGAACTGAGCATGTCAAGATCATGCTTACCTCCTCTTACCGGGATGTTTCTCTCACTCGTCCATTAGTAATGATTTAGAGCCATGTCCTCAATCAAATTCATGGCATCGTCAACATTCTTGTTCACAAGCGCTCCGCCCACGGCTGCATCTACAGATAGGCGAGTCTTATATAGAATACCATTATAAAAAGTATGCACTAATACCCATTTTTCGAGTCCGTGATGTGGGCACATTCGTAGCAACTCCTTAAAACGTTCTTAGGCCTCGTAGAGCGACTCGCCTTCCCTCTGGCTGAAGTTTGTTATCTGGTTCCTTAGTTGAGCAGTCTTGCTCGGCGGGAAATACTTAGAGAGGAACGCATGGGAAAGTTGATCCCATGTTGTGATGGAGCCTTGTGGGAGGGGCTGTAGCCATGTGCATGCACGATCCCTGAGGGAGAAAGGAAAGAGTCGTAAGCGTATTGCATCAGAAGTTACCCCATTAATTTTGAGGGTATCACAGTATTCAAGAAAAATAGACAAATGTAAATTTGGATCATCCTGTGGTGAACCGCTGAATTGGTTCTACTGAACCATATGCACAAGGGCGGGCTTTATCTCAAAATTATTTGTTTCGACTGACGGTCGAGCAATGCTAGAGTGCAAGCCATGTACATTGGGTGCAGCAAAATCTCGCAGTGAGCGGTTCTGGTCAATTGCAGTAGACTGGTCCGGATGGATTTCCTCAAGCTTTGATCCTGAAATTTCCTTTGAGCTCGAAGGGTCCTTTCAATTTCGGGATCTTCTGGCACTAGCTGACCTGTTCTAATTGTTCTTGGCATACACAAGGTTAGCAGACCAGAGAATAATATAAGCTTAAAGAAAGGAAGAAGACAAGAAGTATTAACAAAACAAAAAGCAAAAAAAAAGTATCTAGTCTATCAAATCAACTGTTTAATCGATATTGACTAAGCCTTGCTCCCCGGCAACGGCGCCAAAAAACTTGATAGGTCCTGCAAGTGTACGGCTTCTATCGCAGTAGTAAAATATCGTCCCAAGGGAGCAGGGTGTCAAGTACCGACTTCTAGTGTCATTGAAAGCTAGATAAATCAAATTTGAAATGAAAGAATTACACTAAATCTAAATTATCGAACCTAAGAATCGATGACTTTAAGGGAAAATTACAGTTTAAGAAGGGTTTGGAACTTCAAGTTTTACCACGTTGAATGCTTTATATGTAAATCAATGAATCAAAACGAATTAGAAAATGGATCTCCTTCTCTTGAAGCGCAATCCGACAGTAAATAACTTAAGGTGATCACTCCTAGGGTACGGATTATCTTCTCTCGTTGTGTAATTCGGTGTCTAGCTTAAGCTAATCTCCTACTCTCGCAACAAAACTAACCTAAGAAACCCATTGGGCTCTATGAAAGATCATAAATCCTCAAGTGACGTTGAACGACTCTCGTAATTCAAGTCACAAGATTAAATGAGAAAGTTCGAGTGTTACGATTCACCTCTCAGTTCATCTCGTAACACTTAACACATACAAAAGTTTGGCCAGAACAATCATACGCAATAAACACAACTCATTTAAATAAGTCAATTTACTAAAAATAACACTGAGATTCATAATAATGTTTTACACATGAGAATTTGTTCAACGGGCTATGCCCGAGCCCCGAACTAGGGTTTTACACTAAAACATGCATCATTTGACAAAGAAAACCCATGAAAATATATTAAAAAATTAGGGAAATTACAGAACAAGGTAGGAGATGATGAATCTTCAGTCTTCTCTTGAAAGCCCCAAAGAATCTAGTCGAATCAAGCCCTCGAACACGTAAAATCGCCCTCTTTCGCCCTAACGTTTGGCCCCCAAAACTACTCCAAAAATCCTATTTTATGGCTCTATCTCTTCTTAGGCAGTTAGAAAGTTTCCCTTCAAAATTCAGCAAATTCTGACTTCAGAATCACCCAAATCGGGCGAAAAACCGTAGAAAGGTCGAATCTGGCGGAAGCTGTCACGGCCGTGATGCGTTCGTCAGTCTGCGAGTAAGTCATCATGGCCGTGATGGGAGGAACGGGTAGGCTATGTCTGGCTCACAGATTGCTGCAGAGTTCTGCCGAGATGATCATGGCCGTGACGGTGAACAGGGCTTGCCCGTGTTCTCTGCAGAAAGCTCCGATTTGTCTCAAATTTGACCTGTGACCTCCTAGCACTGTGAGGAATCTTCTTGTAACATCAAATCATTAAAATCTTCACAAAAATATGGTAAAATGATCTGCATTTCATAAATAATATGAAAAATAGTGAATATTCTATACTTAACGAGAAAAGATACTAAATTTAGATACAAAACAAGACAAAAGCTTGAAAAGATCATATGAATGGTACTTTAAATTATATAAAAATAACACTCATCAGTATTCGTAAATTATACTCTGTATCGACGTTCATATGAATAATTATGGTTTCGATGTATCACTAGAGATGAAATTGCTCACGTGTTACATGAAATTCACTCAGGTCTTTGTGGAGCTTATTAATCCGGACCTAAGATGTATTTGAAAAATTAAAAGGTTGGGATACTATTGGTATAGTATGGTATTGTTGGTGTATATGCCCTAGGACCTAGTTTTGGTCCATTATTGTACTACTTGACGTTGATATTTTATATCATTCTGGCATTGTCATTATCTATATTTGCTTACATATGCGATTGTGTACTTATATGATAATGTCCCTGGAGACAGATTGGATCTGTGCTCAAATGATAGTCCCCAGTCGATGTACCTGAGTGGATATGGGATAGCTCTGGTACTTGTGAGACTGGTATATGGGCTGGTTAGGCACGAGGTGCTAACACAGACATATGAGTATATCAGTGGTGGATATACTAGAACGACCCGCTGTGAGGCAATGACTTGGTGTCACAAGTTATCCTCACAAGTGATAGGAGATGCATTGATCCCTTGACTTGAGGTTATTGGCCATTCTATATGATTAGGGATATGCTTTGATACAACCTAACACCTCGCCGTAGTTGGGGGGTAATAACGGATGTCATTGAGCGTGTCACGACCTATAGGAGAAGGTCAATAGACAGACAGAGGATTTGCCCCTTCCTAAGGGAAGTTTGATATCTATGGAGCTCCTCTATGGTTCTATGACTAAAAGTGTATGGCCATACCCAGGTGAGACCTGATTTAGTCATAGACATGAGATTGGATGAAAACAAGTGGTGACACACTTGTCCAATCGGATATCAGTACGGCAAAGAGACTGGAATGCATCTGTACCTAATTGCAATGATGGGGATGTCGATGTCAATATCCATTCCAGTGACCTGGGTAGCAGCGATGCACTGCTAGGTGCCACTCACTGCTTGTGGTGACCTTTGGTCAGCACTGCCAGCGTCAGAGGAACCAATAGGGTTACACACCTTGATGCTTGAGTTCTCGTATTGATCGATAAGCCTTATGATCGAGTTATTGGATAACTCAAATCTATTTGGGAGAATTCATCAGTGCCGATGGGCCTGATGAGATGGAAGAATGTTATTGGAGCCAGACTTCATTTATGGTAAGTTGACCCAAATTTGACCATGGTTAGGTCACATTTGGATTTGGGTTGCATTGGATTGGATCCAATGGCTTGATCAACCCATTCAATGAAGTATGGGCTTGCTCATCAACTAATGAGGCCCAATAGCAACCCCATTGGCGCCTAAGGGGTATAATGGGGAGAGAACCAACCCCATTGGCGCCTAAGGGGTATAATGGGGTGAAGTGGGTGAATTTGCTTCATTATGGAAGCAAATTGCGCCTAGCCCTAACCCTAACCGCCCCTTGTTCTATATAAGTGGCCCTAGGCGCCCCCTCTCAGGTATTCTACTCCTTAGAGGTGTGAGAACACAGAGAGAGGCAAGAGCAAGGGTCTTGGCGCAAGTGATCTCTTCCATCAAACCCTAGCCACAAGCCTTGCTCTTCCTTTCCTCTTGGCGCAAGGAATTTGGTGCTTGGCGGCTTCCCTCTTCTTCATCCTTCTTCATCCTTGGCGCATATACCTTGGAGGTGGCGCAAGTTGTGAAGGAAGTGAACAAAAGGCTTGGATCTTCTTCCCGAGGCTAGCACCGGGCGTGGAAGAAGAGGACTTAAGGAATCTGTGTGTGTGAGACTACAGAGGGCGCACGCTTGGGCGCCTACCTCGACATCGGCCTCATCTTACTGTAAGGTATATTCTATCTCATCGTGTCGACTCCCTCGCATGCGATCTTCACTGGGTTTTTGGGACCAGCTCATTTCAGAGATATTGCTTCCGTTGTGTAATGTTTTGTGTAATCTCTATCTCTAAAAATTGTAAAATATCCCCGGGGTTTCCCAACAGGTACATGATTGTATTGAATATGCAAAGAAATGTCACTCATGTCAATTGCATGGGGATTTAATTCATAAGCATCCTAATCCTCTTCATCCAATAGTCTCATCTTGGCCATTCGAGATATGGGGAACTGATATAATTGGGCTAATTGAACTTCCGTCTTCTTTGGGTCATTGTTTTATACTTGTAGCTACTAATTATTTTTTGAAATGGGCAGAAGCTATCCCTTTAAAGGAAGTCAAAGCTAACAATGTGAAGTCTTTCGTGAAAATGTATTGAATCGATTTGGTGTTGGGAAACCTTGGTCACAAGCATCATTCAGAAACTTGTTGTAGCGGAAATACTAGGTCATCATAGAATCGCATGGATTGAGCACATGATCAACCTTATAAAACTTGTATAGAACAAGTTAGAGTATTACCATTGCCATGATGTAAGAGGCAGCTTGGAAGATGAAAGGGGGCGAGTGCCTCTTCTCCAAAGATGTCACACACAAGATGATGTCGACTTCCTTCCTTGTGTTCCTTGTGCTAGCAAAGACACCAAGGAGTCTTTAATCGTGTCTTGGAGAGGAAGATGTGCACTCTTGGCTGGTCAAAGTTCTTCCCTTGCGTGAAAAAGATCCACACGAGAGAGAGCCAAAAAGAGGAAGAAAAACGAGAGCTCTTCTGGAAACCGTGAGAGAGAGAGAGACCAAGAAGGAATGTTCGGTTACCACATATGGTAAGAACCAAACATGTAACTCCCTCCTTAACTCCCATTCAACCCATCGAAAACTTCCCTCTTAATTGAACCATGCGTTCACTAATGAACCGGTCCAATTTTGAATTGGTTCAAGCATCAAGTCGAACCAGCCCTGGTTATGATCTCTTTGAACCATATGGCTCAAGATCTAACCACACATCTCATTGAACCCCTGATCTTTACGATCAAGCATCAATCCTCCCGATCGAAGCTTACCGATCATATGCCCTAATCAATTAAACATGATTAGACTAGATCTCACTTCCAATCAGAGCTTAAATTCCTCCAGTTCACACGATCTGACATAAGTAAGCTATATCATCAAATTGTGCGACCCTAAGGGTTTCCTTCAATGTCGGTAACGATAACTTATGTTATCATGATCAGAGAGGGGTATCTAGCAACACATCACTGTCTCCCGTTATGAAGGAAAGAGTCTTCCAAGACTACTCTCAAACCACAGCACAAGTGTGAATCTAATTCACTTGGCATACATGTTTCCCTTTGCCACTAGATGTTCCCATTGGACAAGCATGTCAAGCCTGTGATTCCAACATGATGAAAATGGTTAGATCAGACGAACATAGTCGTCTGGGTATGGCCATACACATTCTCAACCATTTCATCCAGGGGGCCCTTTAGAACATCACACTCCAACTAGGAGAGGCAATCTTATATCTATCACAAGTGCCCTAACATGACTCATGCCCACTATCCAAGATAATCCTTAACCATTATCTTTCAAATGATATTGAACTACCTCAAGATAATGCCAATCATCACTTAGAAACACAAGTGATCTCAAGTCAGAGGGAATATACCACTTGCTTGCATACAAGGATTATTCACATTGTGACAAACAATTGAATATCCTAAGTAGGGTCAGTCCAGTACATCCAATGCACCTATGTGTCTAAATCTTATTCTATGCCCGAAGCATCCTATAAGTTTAGAACACATATTAGTCTCAATCATATCAAGGCTGTCTCATGTTCACCGAGATATCTCGACTAAGGACAACACTGAATGTCAGCTAAGCTGAACATCATTGAGACATTACTCAGAAGTATACATACAACAGTAGATAATGTAACAATCTGAATAACAACAATTGCCTTTATAAAAACATATATATATAGTTTATACATGATACTGAAAATAACCCAAGGCCTCAAACATTAGCCTTAAGGGCATACCCTAACAATCTCCCACTTGCACTTAAACTAATGGTTGAGAAATCTCAAACCCATATTATTACAGTGCTTCTCATGCTTCTGCTGCGCCAGAGGCTTTGTAAGCGGGTCAGCTAGATTGTCATCTGTATGAATCTTGCAGATCTTGATGTCTCCTCGATCAATGATTTCACGGATCAAGTGAAACCTTCTCTTTATGTGCTTGGACTTCTGGTGTGACCGTGGTTCCTTCGCTTGTGCAATCGCTCCAGTGTTATCACAGAAGATAACCAATGGATCTGCACTTGAAGGAACAACACCAAGTTCCTGAATGAACTTACGAATCCATACTGCCTCCTTTGATGCTTCTAAGGCTGCAACATACTCGGCTTCTGTTGTGGAATCAGCAACAATTGATTGTTTGAAACTCTTCCACACCACTGCTCCTCCATTCAAGCTAAAAACATAGCCTGATTGCGATCGGAAATCGTCTTGGTCAGATTGGAACGAAGCATCAGTATATCCTTCAATACTGAGTTCTCCCTGACCTCCATAAATCAAGAACATATCTTTGGTTCTCCGAAAATATTTTAAAATGTTCTTGACTGCAATCCAGTGTGCCTTCCCTGGATTACCTTGGAACCGACTGGTTACGCTTAACCCGTAAGCGACGTTTGGGCGAGTACACAACATCGCATACATGATAGACCCAATAGCCGAAGCATAAGGCGTATTGTCCATCTCATCTTTCTCAGACTGTGTTTGAGGACACTGGCTTTTTGAAAGATTCAGACCATGTCTGACTGGAAGATATCCTCTTTTAGAATTTTCTAAATGGAATCTCTCCAGGAGGACCTTATCGATGTAAGTACTCTGGCATAGCCCGAGAAGCCTATTAGATCTATCTCTAAAGATCTCCACACCTTGTATATAGGTCGCTTCTCCTAAATCTTTCATCTGGAAACATTTTCTTAACCATGCTTTGACTGCATGTAGTTCAGGAATATCGTTTCCAATGATTAAAATATCATCGACGTAGAGGACTAGGAAAGTAATCACGCTCCCACTAAACCTTTTATATACACACGGGTCATCTGCATTTTTGACGAAACCAAATTCAGAAACTGATTCATCAAAACGAATATTCCAGCTTCTCGATGCTTGTTTTAGTCCATAAATGGACTTCCTTAATTTGCATATTTTATGACGTTCTGATGGGTTAATGAAACCTTCAGGTTGTGTCATGTACACATCCTCTTCTAATTTTCCGTTAAGGAAAGCGGTTTTCACATCCATTTGCCAGATCTCATAATCAAAATATGCTGCTATCGCGAGAATAATTCGAATGGACTTGAACATGGCTACAGGAGAGAAAGTTTCATCATAATCTATCCCGTAGATTTGTTTGAAACCTTTCGCAACTAGCCTGCCCTTATAGGTAACTACGTTACCATCCATGTCTTTCTTCTTTCTGAAGATCCACTTACAGCCTATAGGGATTACTCCCGGAGGCGGATCAACCAAATCCCAGACTTGGTTATCTGACATGGAGTCCATCTCGGCTCGCATAGCTTCAAGCCATCTTGCTGACTCCGGTCCACATACCGCATCCGCATAAGTGAGGGGTTCATCATTAATGATGTAGACTCCGTCATAGCGCTCAGGCTCACGATGAATCCTTCCTGATCTACGCGGTTCCCGTGATATCTGAGCCTCAGGTTGAATATTAACCTGATCTATTGGTTCAGGGTCATCCAACTGTGCTTGACTACTTTGTCCTTCTTCTGGAACTTCATCCAGCTTTATTTCTCTCCCATTGGCCTCTTGCAGAAGAAATTCCTTCTCAAGAAAAATAGCCGTTCGAGCAACAAATACTTTATTCTCTTTGGGATCGTAGAAATAATAACCCTTAGTTTCTTTAGGGTATTCGACAAATATACATTTACCAGATCTGCTCTCCAGTTTTCTAGAGGCGAGCTTTTTGACATAAGCCTCGCAACCCCAGATTTTGATAAATGTCAAGCTCGGCTGTTTCCCATACCATAACTCATATGGTGTCTTTGAAACGGCCTTGGATGGCACTCGGTTTAGCACCTTTGCAGCTGTTTCCAGTGCAAATCCCCAAAAGGAGTAAGGTAAAGTAGCCTGACTCATCATAGAACAAATCATATCCAATAAGGTTCGATTTCTCCTCTCGGACACACAATTCCATTGCGGTGTTCCTGGCGGTGTGAGCTGTGAGATGATCCCACACTCTTTCAGATAGTCAGTAAACTCACGACTCAAGTATTATCCACCTCGATCTGATCGAAGTGCCTTGATATTTCGGCCTAACTGATTCTGTACTTCATTTTTGAATTCTTTGAACTTGTCAAAAGATTCACTCTTATGTCTCATTAAATAGACATAACCATATCTACTGAAATCATCAGTAAAAGTAATGAAGTATGAATACCCACCTCTGGCATGTTTACTAAATGGCCCACACACATCACTGTTGGGGTATGCCCTTAAGGCTAAATGTTTGAGGCCTTGGGTTATTATCAGTATCATGTACAAACTATGTATATGTTTTATAAAGGCAATTGTTGTTATTCAGATTGTTGCATTACTTGCTGCTATATGTATACTTCTGAGTAATGTCTCAATGATGTTCAGCTTAGCTGATTTTCAGAGTTGTCCTTAGTCGAGATATCTTGGTGAACATGAGACAGCCTTGATATGATTGAGACTAATATGTGTTCTAATCTTATAGGATGCTTCGAGCATGGAATAAGATTTAGACACATAGGTGCATTGGATGTACTGGACTGACCCTACTTAGGATATTCAATTGTTTGTCACAATATGAATAAATCCTTATAAGCGAGCAAGTGGCATATTCCCTCTGACTTGAGATCACTTGTGTTTCTAAGTGATGATTGACATTGTCTTGAGGTAGTTCAATATCATTTGAAAGATAATGGTTAAGGATTATCTTGGATAGTGGGCATAAGTCATGTTAGGACACTAGCGATAGATAAAGGATTGCCTCTCCTAGTTGGAGTGTGGTGTTCTACTGGGGCCCCCTGGATGAGATGGTTGAGAATGTGTATGGCCATACCCAGATGACTATGTTCATCTGATCTAACCATTCTCATCGTGTTGGAATTACAGGCTAGACACGCTTGTCCAACGAGAACATCCAGTGGCAAAGGGAACATGTATGCTGGGTGAATTGGATTCACACTTGTGCTATGTTTTGGGAGTAGTCTTGGAAGACTCTTTCCTTCATATCGGGAGACAATGATGTGTTGCTAGATACCCCTCTCTGATCATGATAACGTAAGTTATCGTTACCGACGTTGAAGGAAACCCTTAGGGTCGCACAATTTGATGATATGGCTTACTTATGTCAGATCGTGTGGATTGGAATTATTCTAGTTCAGTTTAAAGCAATTTAAACTCTGATTGGAAGTGAGATCTAGTCTAATCATGTTTGATTGATTAGGGCATATGATCGGTAAGCTTCGATCGGGAGAATTGATGCTTGATCGTAAAGATCAAGAGATTCAATGAGATGTGTGGTTGGATCTTGAGCCATTTGGTTCAATCAGATCAAGACCAGGGCTTGTTCGATTTGGTCCTTGAACCAAATGAAATTGAACCGGTTCACTTAGTGAACGCATGGTTCAAATGAGAGGTTTCGGTTGGTTCACTTAGGGTGAACGCATGGGAGTTAAAGAGGGAGTTAAGAAGGGGGTTACATGTTTGGTTCTTACCAAATATGGTAACCGAATCTTTCCTTCTTGGGCTCTCCCTCTCGGTTTTCAAAACCTCTCTCTTCCTCCTCTCGCATTCTTCTTCCTCTTCACGAAAAGAAGGAGTTTAACCAAGCCAAGGGTGCACATCTCATCTCCTCACTCGATCAAAGACCCCTAGTGTCTTTGCTAGCACAAGGAGCACAAGGGAGAAGCAAACTTCATCTTGTGTGTGATACTTTTGGAGAAGAGGCACTCGCCCCTTTCTTCTTCCAAGCCGCCACTCAAAGCATGGCAATGGTAATGCTCTAACCTATCCTTTCAAGGTTGATCATATGTTTAAGTCATGCGATCTTTGAAACCTAGTATTTCCGCCGCCGCTATAAAATTGAATGCGCATGTGACCTAGGTTTCCTCTCAGTGGTATCAGAGGCAGGTTTTTGGCTTGATATATATGATTGCCATCTTGTGATCCATGTTTGGTTTTATGCTTTGGATAGATCTTCATGATGCGCATGCTTTTGTTGTCATGCGAAAATACATGCCATATGTTAGATGTATTTTGTTTACTTTTAAGCTTGCGCATATGATGTTTTTGTTTGCGCTTTTCATAGAAGTTTTCAATTAAAACCTATCATCATGCGCGACCCTCACTAGATCTATCTAAGCGCCTGCTTCAAATACTTAGACGGGTTAACAGTGTTGAAGTCGTTAGTCAAGTTTGGACCCAACAGCCTAATCAGACCATCTGACAGCCTGGATGGGGCGGCCGGATAGCACCTGTGCGCAAGCTACACAGGTGGCTATAGGCCGACTGCAGAAGGGCGTGTAGCGATGTCTGATTGAGGCGCCTGGTGAACGATCATGATTATGGCCCGGGGTCACACCCGCTTGCCAGAAAGCATGTGGGACGTTCAGCCCTTAAGGCATGCATAGTTGACCATGAGGTCGACGCAAGTCAGTTATGACTGGGTGCATGCAAGGGCAGTGGGTCTGATTTAGTCTAATGAGTGGATACCTGTAAATGGACCGTTGTAAGGTAGTAGGGCACATAAGGAAATAAAATTGATGCCATGGGGTTTTATAAAATTTTATTTCTGTTTTGGCTCACATGTATGCATGTTTAACATGTTGATTGGGTGTTTATTTAATCTTATGTGGGCCGCCCTTATTTTGTATGCTGTGCTGGGGCCTGCGTGCCTGGAATTAAATATAAATTTTGCTGTGATCTGCGAATCACACTTTCATTTATGAAAATGTATAATTGACCTGCGTGTCAAACCATGTCTAGATAGTTTCAAAAATGTATTGACATGAGTACACAGCACAAATGGCAGATGCACATACTGCCTGGTGGGCACTTTTGACCTGCAGAGGGCGCTTGGGCCCGGGCTGGGCCAGATGAAGTACAAGAGTCCCATAAAGAGCTCAAGTGAAGACTTTTGTAAAACTAAGGTTTTACTTAGGCTTTTATGGGCGTTTACCACATAAGATGTTTGGTGCTTTCATTTACTGTTTTAAGTAATATTAGCACATGCATGCTTTAAACTTCTGCTATCACTATAGAATTTGCATGATAGTAAGAAGATAAAAAGGACCGTTAAAATCCAACGTGAATATCAAGCTCGATTGCCTTCTGACGTGAAACCTCACTGTTCTGACTATCGTTGGGGCCGTGTTGTACCCACTCAGTGGGCACGCCCAGCTATCTTCAGACGGTGCGCGATTACACCTACATGCTACAGAGAAGGGATTTATCGCTTCTCGTTGCTCAGCATAGCAAGTGGTGGTCCAGGGAGTAGGTCAGGTCAGCTTGACCATATATATGCTACATATTGAGCATATGATAGCTAGATGGAGGCAGCCATCTGACGAATCAGAGACTGTGTTGTACCAACTCAGTTGGCACAGTCTTCTGGATTGCCTAGATGAAGGGGAATCGCACGGGTTGGCGATTGGCATGGATAGCCTACCGGTGATTAGTGCTTGAACTCTCTATGTATCTTATCTCTCCTGAGCGGGATGCGGAGATCAAGTATGAAAACTGGATCCCATCTCACTAAAAGAGTTTCACTCTTTCGGGCTGTTTTATTGGATTTTCAGTCAGATAAAATAGTGAGAAAAGAATCATTCTTAAGTCTTGGATTGATTCTAACATGCATACTGACCTTGTTGTTCTTGCTATGTTGTAGATTCCTGCAGCAACGAACACCACAGGACTCAATTTGCGATCCATATTGGAAAGAGAGAAGTTTGCTGGGCCAAACTTCTCAGACTGGTACAGACAGCTTAAGATTGTTCTCAAAGCTGAGAGGAAGCTGTATGTCCTTGAGTCGGCAATACCGGCTCAACCCGCTGCGAACGCTGCAAGAGCGGTTCGAGATGCTTATGAGAAGCACGTCAGTGATAGTACTGATGTCGCTTGCCTTATGCTTGCGTCAATGACGCCCGAGCTCCAGCGTCAGCATGAGGATTTGTCAACTATTGATATTATAGAAAATCTCAAAATGCTGTATGCTGCACAGGCAAGGACAAAACGCTATAACTTGACAAAACTTTTCTTTCATAGCAAACTGACTGAAGGGAGTCCAGTGGGAGCTCACGTACTCAAGATGATTGGGTACAAAGAGGCTCTAGAGAAACTGGGACATACCATCAATCAAGAACTTGTTGTAGACATTATTTTGCAGTCTCTCCCGGCTTCTTTCGATCCGTTCATCATTAATTTTAATATGAACAAAATCGACTGTACTCCGGCAGAGTTACTGAACATGCTCTGCACCACAGAGCAGACTCTTGAGAAAGGAAAGCCTTCATCCTCTGTCTTAATGGTTCCTTCAAGGAATAAGAAGGGGAAGAAGGAAAAAACCCCTATCAAGAGCTATAACAAGGCTTTGAAACAAAAGGTGAAGCGGTCAAAGGACAACAGATGTTTCCATTGTGGCCAGCTGGGTCACTGGAAGAAGGACTGTAGAGCGCTCCAAGGAGAGAAGAAGGGAAGCAAGCCTTTCACTTCTGGCTCAGGTATTTACGTGACTGAAGTCATGGTTGCTTCTTCTATTTCATGGGTGTTGGACACTGCATGTGGAGTTCACATTTGTTCAAATGTGCAGGAACTCAAGAGAAGAAGACAGGTGGGACAGCATGAGGTGGACCTACGAGTTGGAAACGGGGCACGGGTTGCTGCTGTTGCTGTAGGAGAATATAACATCTCTTTACCATCTGGACTTGTATTAGAACTTGACAATTGTTATTTTGTACCAAGCATAACTAAGAATATTATCTCTATTCCTGCTCTTGTCAGGAAAGGCTTTTCTTTTGAATGCAAAACTTCACAGTGTTGTATTTCATATGATAATATTGTTTATGCAACTGGGTCGATTAACAATGGGTTATACATGTTGGACATGGAATGTTCTGTACAACAAATTGATAACAAAAGGGCCAAGTATGCTGATGACAGCACCTTGCTATGGCATAGTCGTTTAGGCCATATTAACAAGAAGCGCATTAAGCGGTTGCATGATCATGGACTGCTGGGATCATTCTTCTATGAGGAGCTTGATACATGCAAAGCTTGTTTAATGGGTAAAATGACGAAGAATCCTTTTACTAATAAAGGTGAAAGGGCTTCAGGTTTACTTGACCTTATTCACAGTGATGTGTGTGGGCCGTTTAGTAAACATGCCAGAGGTGGCTATTCATACTTCATTACTTTTACTGATGATTTCAGTAGGTATGGTTATGTCTATCTAATGAGACATAAGAGTGAATCTTTTGACAAGTTCAAAGAATTCAAAAATGAAGTACAGAATCAGTTAAGCCAAAATATCAAGGCACTTCGTTCAGATCGAGGTGGAGAATACTTGAGTCGTGAGTTTACTAACTATCTGAAGGAGTGTGGGATTATCTCACAGCTCACTCCGCCAGGAACACCACAATGGAATGGTGTGTCCGAGAGGAGAAATAGAACCTTATTGGATATGGTTCGTTCTATGATGAGTCAGGCTACTCTACCTTACTCCTTTTGGGGATTTGCACTGGAAATAGCTGCAAAGGTGCTAAACCGAGTGCCATCCAAGGCCGTTTCAAAGACACCATATGAGTTATGGTATGGGAAACAGCTGAGCTTGACATTTATCAAAATCTGGGGTTACGAGGCTTATGTCAAAAAGCTCGCCTCTGGGAAATTGGAAAGCAGATCTGATAAATGTATATTTGTCGGTTACCCTAAAGAAACTAAGGGTTATTATTTCTATGATCCCAAAGAGAACAAAGTATTTGTTGCTCGAACGGCTATTTTTCTTGAAAAAGAATTTCTTCTGCAAGAGGCCAGTGGGAGAGAAATAAAGCTGGATGAAATTCCAGAAGAGGGACAAAGTATTCAAGCTCAGTTGGATGAGCCTGAGCCAATAGATCAGGTTAATGTTCAACCTGAGGCTCAGATATCACGGGAACCACGTAGATCGGGAAGGATTCGTCGTCAGCCTGAGCGCTATGATGGAGTCTACATCATTAATGATGAACCCCTCACTTATGCGGATGCGGTCAGTGGACCGGAATCAGCAAGATGGCTTGAAGCTATGCGAGCCGAGATGGACTCCATGTCAGAAAACCAAGTCTGGGATTTGGTTGATCCGCCTCCGGGAGTAATCCCTATAGGCTGTAAATGGATCTTCAAAAAGAAGAAAGACATGGACGGTAACGTGGTTACCTATAAGGGCAGGCTAGTTGCGAAAGGTTTCAAACAAATCTATGTGATAGATTATGATGAAACTTTCTCTCCTGTAGCCATGTTCAAGTCCATTCGAATCATTCTCGCGATAGCAGCATATTATGATTATGAGATCTGGCAAATGGATGTGAAGACCGCTTTCCTTAATGGAAAACTGGAAGAGGATGTGTATATGACACAGCCTGAAGGTTTCATCAATCCATCAGAACGTCATAAAATATGCAAATTAAAGAGGTCCATTTATTGACTAAAACAAGCATCGAGAAGCTGGAATATTCGTTTTGATGAATCAGTTACTGAATTTGGTTTCATCAAAAATGAAGATGACCCGTGTGTATACAAAAGGTTTGGTGGGAGCGTGATTACTTTCCTAGTCCTCTACGTCGATGATATTTTAATCATTGGAAACGATATTCCTGATCTACATGCGGTCAAGGCATGGTTAAGAAAATGTTTCCAGATGAAAGATTTGGGAGAAGCAGCCTATGTATTAGGTGTGGAGATCTACAGAGATAGATCTAATAAGCTTCTCGGGCTGTGCCAAAGTACTTACATCGATAAGGTCCTGGAGAGATTCCATTTAGAAAATTCTAAAAGAGGATATCTTCCAGTCAGACATGGTCTGAATCTTTCAAAGAGCCAGTGTCCTCAAACACAGTCTGAGAAAGATGAGATGGACAATATGCCTTATGCTTCGGCTATTGGGTCCATCATGTATGCAATGTTATGTACTCGCCCAGACGTCGCTTACGGGTTAAGCGTGACCAGTCGGTTCCAAAGTAATCCAGGGAAGGCACACTGGATTGCAGTCAAGAATATTTTGAAATATCTTCGGAGAACCAAAGATATGTTCTTGATTTATGGAGGTCAGGAAGAACTCAGTATTGAAGGATATACTGACGCTTCGTTCCAATCTGACCAAGACGATTTCCGATCGCAATCAGGCTATGTTTTTAGCTTGAATGGAGGAGTAGTGGTGTGGAAGAGTTTCAAACAGTCAATTGTTGCTGATTTCACAACAGAAGCTGAGTATGTTGTAGCCTCAGAAGCATCAAAGGAGGCAGTATGGATTCGTAAGTTCGTTCAGGAACTTGGTGTTGTTTCTTCGAGTGCAGATCCATTGGTTATCTTCTATGATAACACTGGAGCAATTGCATAAGCAAAGGAACCACGGTCACACCAGAAGTCCAAGCACATACAAAGAAGGTTTCATTTGATCCGTGAGATCATAGATCGAGGAGAGATCAAGATCTGCAAGGTTCATACAGATGACAATCTAGCTGACCCGCTTACAAAGCCTCTGGCGCAGCAGAAGCATGAGAAGCACTGTAATAATATGGGTTTG
This sequence comes from Costus lasius, assembly GCA_027563935.2. Lineage (NCBI taxonomy): Eukaryota > Viridiplantae > Streptophyta > Magnoliopsida > Zingiberales > Costaceae > Costus > Costus lasius. The sequence continues at coordinate 34,390,977 of CM050450.1, read as the reverse complement.
AGATTTCTCAACCATTAGTTTAAGTGCAAGTGGGAGATTGTTGGGGTATGCCCTTAAGGCTAAATGTTTGAGGCCTTGGGTTATTATCAGTATCATGTACAAACTATGTATATGTTTTATAAAGGCAATTGTTGTTATTCAGATTGTTGCATTACCTGCTGCTATATGTATACTTCTGAGTAATGTCTCAATGATGTTCAGCTTAGCTGATTTTCAGAGTTGTCCTTAGTCGAGATATCTTGGTGAACATGAGACAGCCTTGATATGATTGAGACTAATATGTGTTCTAATCTTATAGGATGCTTCGAGCATGGAATAAGATTTAGACACATAGGTGCATTGGATGTACTGGACTGACCCTACTTAGGATATTCAATTGTTTGTCACAATATGAATAAATCCTTATAAGCGAGCAAGTGACATATTCCCTCTGACTTGAGATCACTTGTGTTTCTAAGTGATGATTGACATTGTCTTGAGGTAGTTCAATATCATTTGAAAGATAATGGTTAAGGATTATCTTGGATAGTGGGCATAAGTCATGTTAGGACACTAGCGATAGATAAAGGATTGCCTCTCCTAGTTGGAGTGTGGTGTTCTACTGGGGCCCCCTGGATGAGATGGTTGAGAATGTGTATGGCCATACCCAGATGACTATGTTCATCTGATCTAACCATTCTCATCGTGTTGGAATTACAGGCTAGACACGCTTGTCCAACGAGAACATCCAGTGGCAAAGGGAACATGTATGCTGGGTGAATTGGATTCACACTTGTGCTATGTTTTGGGAGTAGTCTTGGAAGACTCTTTCCTTCATATCGGGAGACAGTGATGTGTTGCTAGATACCCCTCTCTGATCATGATAACGTAAGTTATCGTTACCGACGTTGAAGGAAACCCTTAGGGTCGCACAATTTGATGATATGGCTTACTTATGTCAGATCGTGTGGATTGGAATTATTCTAGTTCAGTTTAAAGCAATTTAAACTCTGATTGGAAGTGAGATCTAGTCTAATCATGTTTGATTGATTAGGGCATATGATCGGTAAGCTTCGATCGGGAGAATTGATGCTTGATCGTAAAGATCAAGAGATTCAATGAGATGTGTGGTTGGATCTTGAGCCATTTGGTTCAATCAGATCAAGACCAGGGCTTGTTCGATTTGGTCCTTGAACCAAATGAAATTGCACCGGTTCACTTAGTGAACGCATGGTTCAAATGAGAGGTTTCGGTTGGTTCACTTAGGGTGAACGCATGGGAGTTAAAGAGGGAGTTAAGAAGGGGGTTACATGTTTGGTTCTTACCAAATATGGTAACCGAATCTTTCCTTCTTGGGCTCTCCCTCTCGGTTTTCAAAACCTCTCTCTTCCTCCTCTCGCATTCTTCTTCCTCTTCACGAAAAGAAGGAGTTTAACCAAGCCAAGGGTGCACATCTCATCTCCTCACTCGATCAAAGACCCCTAGTGTCTTTGCTAGCACAAGGAGCACAAGGGAGAAGCAAACTTCATCTTGTGTGTGATACTTTTGGAGAAGAGGCACTCGCCCCTTTCTTCTTCCAAGCCGCCACTCAAAGCATGGCAATGGTAATGCTCTAACCTATCCTTTCAAGGTTGATCATATGTTTAAGTCATGCGATCTTTGAAACCTAGTATTTCCGCCGCCGCTATAAAATTGAATGCGCATGTGACCTAGGTTTCCTCTCAATCACTGTGAATAAGGTCAAGTAAACCTGGAGCCCTTTCACCTTTATTAGAAAAAGGAGTCTTCGTCATCTTGCCCATTAAACAAGCTTTGCATGTATCAAGCTTCTCACAGGAGAATGATCCCAGCAGTCCATGGTCATGCAACTGCTTAATGCGCTTCTTATTAATATGGCCTAGACGACTATGCCATAACAAGGTGCTGTTATCAGCATACTTGGCTTTCTTATTATCAATTTATTGTACAGAACATTCCATGTCCAACATGTATAACCCATTGTTAATCGACCCAGTTGCATAAACAATATTATCATATGAAATACAGCACTGTGAAGTTTTGCATTCAAATGAAAAACCTTTCCTGACAAGAGTAGGAATAGAGATAATATTCTTTGTTATGCTTGGTACAAAATAACAATTGTCAAGTTCTAATACAAATCCAGATGGTAAAGAGATGTAATATTCTCCTACAGCAACAGCAGCAACTCGTGCCCCGTTTCCAACTCGTAGGTCCACCTCATGCTGTCCCACCTGTCTTCTTCTCTTGAGTTCCTGCACATTTGAACAAATGTGAACTCCACATGCAGTGTCCAACACCCATGAAATAGAAGAAGCAACCATGACTTCAGTCACGAAAATACCTGAGCCAGAAGTGAAAGGCTTACTTCCCTTCCTCTCTCCTCGGAGCGCTCTATAGTCCTTCTTCCAGTGACCCAGCTGGCCACAATGGAAGCATCTGTTGTCCTTTGACTGCTTCACCTTTTGTTTCAAAGCCTTGTTGTAGCTCTTGATAGGGGTTTTGCCCTTATTCCCCTTCTTCTTATTCCCTAAAGGAACCATCAAGACAGAGGACGAAGGCTTTCCCTTCTCAAGAGTCTGCTCTGTAGTGCAGAGCATGTTCAGTAATTCTGCCGGAGTACAGTCGATTTTGTTCATATTAAAATTAATGATGAACGCATCGAAAGAAGCCGGGAGAGACTGCAAGATGATGTCTACAACAAGTTCTTGATTGATGGTATGTCCCAGTTTCTCTAGAGCTTATTTGTACCCAATCATCTTGAGTACATGAGCTCCCACTGGACTTCCTTCAGTCAGTTTGCTATGAAAGAAAAGTTTCGTCAAGTTATAGCGTTCTGTCCTTGCCTGTGCAGCATACAGCATTTTCAGATTTGCTATAATATCAATAGCAGACAAATCCTCATGCTGACGCTGGAGCTCGGGCGTCATTGACGCAAGCATAAGGCAAGCGACATCAGTACTATCACTGACGTGCTTCTCATAAGCATCTCGAACCGCCCTTGCGGCATTCGCAGCGGGTTGAGCCGGCATTGCCGACTCAAGGACGTACAGCTTCCTCTCAGCTTTGAGGACAATCTTCAGCTGTCTGTACCAGTCTGAGAAGTTTGGCCCAGCAAACTTCTCCTTTTCCAATATGGATCGCAAGTTGAGCCCAGTGGTGTTCGTTGCTGCAGGAATCTACAACATAGCAAGAACAACAAGGTCAATATCCATGTTAGAATCATTCCAGGACTTAAGAGTGATTCTTTTCTCACTATTTTATCTGACTGAAAATCCAATAAAATAGCCCGAAAGAGTAAAACTCTTTTAGTGAGATGGGATCCAGATTTCATATTTGATCTCCGCGTCCCGCTCAGGCGAGATTAGATGCACAGAGAGTTCAAGCACTAATCACTGGTAGGCAATCCATGCCAATCGCCAACCCGTGCGATTCCCCTTCATCTAGGCAATCCAGAAGACTGTGCCAACTGAGTTGGTACAACACAGTTTCTGATTCCTCAGATGGCTGCCTCCATATAGCTATCATATGCTCAACTTGTAGCCTATATGGTCAAGCTGACCTGACCTACTTCCTGGACCACCACGTGCTATGCTGAGCAACGAGAAGCGATAAATCCCTTCTCTGTAGCATGTAGGAGTAATCGCGCACCGTCTGAAAATAGCTGGGCGTGCCCACTGAGTGGGTACAACACGGCCCCAACGATAGTCAGAATAGTGAGGTTTCGCGTCAGAAGGCAATCGATAGCTTGATATTTACGTTGGATTTTAACGGTCTTTTATCTTCTTACTATCATGCAAATTCAATAGTGATAGCTGAAGAATAAAACATGCATGTGCTAATATTACTTAAAACAGTAAATGACCATTATCTTATGTGGTAAACGCCCATAAAACTTAAGTAAAACCCTAGTTTAACAAAAGTCTATACTTGAGCTCTTTATGGGACTCTTGTACCTCATCCGGCCCAGCCCAGGCCCAAACGCCATCTGCAGCCCAAATGCACCCACAAGACAGAATGGGCCTGTTCTAGAGTCGACCTCTAGACCACCCACCTAGTGAAGCCAATTGCTGCAAGCGCTTCTGCCAAATGTGCTGTGTGCTCATGTCTGATCAAATTACATTTTAAACTATCTAGACATGGTTTGACACGCAGGTCAATTATACATTTTAATAAATTAAATGTGATTCGCAGATCACACCAATATATTCTTTCCAGGCACGCAGGCCCCAGCACAGCATACAAAATAGGGCAGCCCACATAAGATTAAATAAACACTCAATATACTCAATGCAACATGTTAAACATGTACTACATGTGATCCAAACAGAAATAAAATTTTAGAAAAAACCCATGGCATCAATTTTATTTCCTTATGTGCCCTACTACCTTACAACAGTCCATTAACAGATATCCACTCGTCAGACTAAGTCAGACCCACTGCCCTTGCATGCACCCAATCATAACTGACTTGCGTCGACCCAATGGTCGACTATGCATGCCTTAAGAGCTGAACGTCCCACATGATTTCCGGCAAGCGGGTGTGACCACGGGCCATAATCATGATCGTTCACTAGGCGCCTCAAACAGACATCGCTACACGCCCTTCTGCAGTCGGCTTATAGCCACCTATACAGCTCGCGCACAGGTGCTATCCAGCCGCCCATCCAGGCTGTCAGATAGTCTGATTAGGCTGTTGGGTCCATACTTGACTAACGACTTCAAAACTGTTAACCCGTCTAAGTGTTTGAAGTAGGCGCACAGATAGATCTAGTTAAGTCGCGCATGAAGATAAGTTTAAAACACAACTATGATATGCGCAAACTATGTATGTAAACATTCATCTAACATCACATGCGCAAACTATGTATGTAAACATTCATCTAACATCACATGCGCAAACTATGTATGTAAACATTGTATCATGTTGTCGCATGTGAAACTAAACAAGATCTATCCAAAAATCAAGTATGGATCACGGCAATCATATGCATCAAGCCATAAAAAAAAACTTGGCTCTGATACCATTGTTGGGAAACCTTGGTCACAAGCATCATTCAGAAACTTGTTGTAGCGGAAATACTAGGTCATCATAGAATCGCATGGATTGAGCACATGATCAACCTTATAAAACTTGTATAGAACAAGTTAGAGTATTACCATTGCCATGATGTAAGAGGCGGCTTGGAAGATGAAAGGGGGCGAGTGCCTCTTCTCTAAAGATGTCACACACAAGATGATGTCGACTTCCTTCTGAAGGGTCCCCTAGACAAGGGGGCGAAACCCTAATAGGAGGCGCAACAAAAACTTCTAGCGGAATCTAGGGTTTCTAATAGATCGCATAGCATATAATATGATCAACTTTCAATGAGAAGCGATACTCACCATTGCCATCACTTGGATGGTGTCTTGGAGGCAAAGGCGCAAGCGAACCTTCTCCTAAGTCTCGCACACAAGATGATCAATGCGCTTCTTCCTTGGTGCTCCTTGTGCTAGCAAGGTTCCAAGGTTGTCTTGCCGAATGGAAAGGAAAAGAGAGATCCTTGCTTGGTCGAATGTTTCCTCTTGTCGTCCACTCCTTCACCCACGAGAGTGCAAGAGACGAATGCTCAAGCGGCGTCAAGAGAGCAAGAGACGAGAATAGTATTCTCTTGGCGTGAACGTGAGATGTGGTCACGTTAAGAGATGTGCTATCTAAAAATAGCATCCCATTTCTTCACTTGCGACCATGTATCACCCCAATCGCCAATGCCTCTTATCACTTGAACCATGCGCTCAACCAATGAGCTGGTTCAAATCCATTTGGTTCAATAACCAAATAAACCAAGCAATCAGTCCAGACCATAATAAAACCTTAAGGCTCTTAATCTGACCGTCGATCTCTTGATGCTTCTGATCTGACCAATCTAGCATCCATTCTCTCGATCGAAGCTTACCGATCTCAAGCCCTAATCAATCAAACATGATCAAACCAGATCTCACTCACAATCAGAGATTAAATCCCTTTAAACTGAACCCGAACAATTCAGTCCACACGATCTGACTTAAGTAAGCCATATCATCAAATTGTGCGACCCTGAGGGTTTCCTTTAAATGTCGGTAACGATAACTCACGTTTATCACGATCAGTGAGGGGTATCTAGCAACACATCACTGTCTCCCGATATAAAGGAAATAGTCTTCCAAGACTACACCCAAACCATAGCACAAGTGTGAATCCACATCACTAGGCATACATGTTTCCTTTGCCACTGGATGTTCTTATTGGACAAGCGTGACAAGCTTGTAGCTCCAATATGATGAGCATGATTAGATCAGATGAACACAGTCACCTGGGTATGGCCATACTCTTTTCTCAATCATCTCATCCAGGGGGCCCCTTTAGAACATCACACTCCTTAAACAAGGAGACGGCAATCCTATGTCTATCACTAGTGCCCTAACCTGACTCAAGCTCATTATCCAAGATAGTCTATAATCATTATGTTTCAAATGATATTGAACTACCTCAAAACAATGACAATCATCATTTAGAAAACACAAGTGATCTCAAGTCAGAGGAAATGTGCCACTTGTCATATTCAAGGATTATTCACATTGTGACAAACAATTGAATATCCTAGTAGGGTCTGTCCAGTACATCCAATGTACCCATGAGTCTACATCTTATTCCATGCTCGAAGCATCCTATAAGACTAGAACACATATTAGTCTTAACCATATCAAGGCTGTCTCATGTTCACCAAGATACATCGACTAAGGACTTAACTGCATGTCAGCCCAGCTGAACAGCATTGAGACATTATTCAGAAGAACCTATATATTGCAGCAGACAATGTAGCTAACTGAATAATAACCATGCCTTTATAAACATAAACGTTTATTACACGATACTGTTACAATCCCAAGGCCTCAAACATTAGGCTTAAGGGCATACCCCAACACCTTCCTTGTGTTCCTTGTGCTAGCAAAGACACCAAGGAGTCTTTAATCGTGTCTTGGAGAGGAAGATGTGCACTCTTAGCTGGTCGAAGTTCTTCCCTTGCGTGAAAAAGATCCACACGAGAGAGAGCCGAAAAGAGGAAGAAAAACGAGAGCTCTTCTGGAAACCATGAGAGAGAGAGAGAGACCAAGAAGGAATGTTCGGTTACCACATATGGTAAGAACCAAACATGTAACTCCCTCCTTAACTCCCATTCAACCCATCGAAAACTTCCCTCTTAATTGAACCATGCGTTCACTAATGAACCGGTCCAATTTCGAATTGGTTCAAGCATCAAGTCGAACCAGCCCTGGTTATGATCTCTTTGAACCATATGGCTCAAGATCTAACCACACATCTCATTGAACCCCTGATCTTTACGATCAAGCATCAATCCTCCCGATCGAAGCTTACCGATCATATGCCCTAATCAATTAAACATGATTAGACTAGATCTCACTTCCAATCAGAGCTTAAATTCCTCCAGTTCACACGATCTGACATAAGTAAGCTATATCATCAAATTGTGCGACCCTAAGGGTTTCCTTCAATGTCGGTAACGATAACTTACGTTATCACGATCAGAGAGGGGTATCTAGCAACACATCACTGTCTCCCGTTATGAAGGAAAGAGTCTTCCAAGACTACTCCCAAACCACAGCACAAGTGTGAATCTAATTCACTTGGCATACATGTTTCCCTTTGCCACTAGATGTTCCCATTGGACAAGCATGTCAAGCCTGCGATTCCAACATGATGAAAATGGTTAGATCAGACGAACATAGTCGTCTGGGTATGGCCATACACATTCTCAACCATTTCATCCAGGGGGCCCTTTAGAACATCACACTCCAACTAGGAGAGGCAATCCTATATCTATCACAAGTGCCCTAACATGACTCATGCCCACTATCCAAGATAATCCTTAACCATTATCTTTCAAATGATATTGAACTACCTCAAGATAATGCCGATCATCACTTAGAAACACAAGTGATCTCAAGTCAGAGGGAATATACCACTTGCTTGCATACAAGGATTATTCACATTGTGACAAACAATTGAATATCCTAAGTAGGGTCAGTCCAGTACATCCAATGCACCTATGTGTCTAAATCTTATTCTATGCCCGAAGCATCCTATAAGTTTAGAACACATATTAGTCTCAATCATATCAAGGCTGTCTCATGTTCACCGAGATATCTCGACTAAGGACAACACTGAATGTCAGCTAAGCTGAACATCATTGAGACATTACTCAGAAGTATACATACAACAGCAGATAATGTAACAATCTGAATAACAACAATTGCCTTTATAAAAACATATATATATAGTTTATACATGATACTGAAAATAACCCAAGGCCTCAAACATTAGCCTTAAGGGCATACCCTAACATTTGGAACTCCAAGAAGAATTATATCTAATAACGGGTTTATTTTTAAAAATTTCATTCTCTACAAATTTGTGGATCGACATAAAATTGATTGGCGATATTTCTCAATATATAATCTAAGGGCAAATGGCTTGGCAGAAGCATTTAATAAAACTCTCTTTAAATTGCTCAAGAAGAATGCATCAAAGAACAAAAGAGATTGGCATAAGAAGTTGGTAGAAGTGCTATGGGTTTATAGAACTACTTATCGAACACCAACTCAATCAACACCTTATTCTTTGGTTTTAGGTGTTGAGGCAGTGCTCCCTCTCAAAATAGAAATACGATCACTAAGAGTTGCTGTTTGGCATGACATGAAAATTGAAAAAAAATATGCAACTACACCTTGATGAATTAGATACTTTAAACGAACAAGGATTAAATGCGCAATAAAATTTGTAACTATATCAAGCACAAATGTCCAGAGCTTATCACAAGCTAATGAGAAAATGTATGTTCAAAGAAGGGGATCCTGCTCTAGTGTTACGATGACCCATGATAGCAAATAAAATGGCAAGAGGAAAATTCAATCCCAACTGGGAAGGGCCTTATGTGATAGAAAAAGCTTATGAAGGAGGAGCTTATCAATTGATAGATCAAGACAGAGAATGCCTAATGCCGCAAATTAATGGTCGCTTTTTGAAGAAATTTCACATTTAAAGAAGCATGAAATGATGATTACCTCAACAACTAGAAATTTCTTTGATTACTCAGATTACTCTATCCTCTTTTCATGATTTACAAAATCCTCAAATAGCTAGCCATGCCAAAAACATAAATGGAAATTAAATTTGGACAACAGATTTGTATACGCATGCTGCTTATAGCAAATCCGTTGGGGGCATTTGTTGAAGGTAAAGAAAATCAATTCTTGGATATGATTCAATGCAGGGACGACATATGTGCAATTTCGAATCGCGAAGATAATTTTCATTGGAAATTAAAATATTTTGCCATAATTAAATAATTGACCTTGATTTTATAAAAAAATTAATGCATTCAATTGGGCGATGTTATAAAATTAAATATGATCAAGCTAGTCATGATTAATTATTACGAAATTATGAGTTAAATTAAAATTTTGACCAAATTGAAATAAATTGCTCGGCGTTGCTGGAGAATTTTAGTCAAAGATGGAATTTTAACTAAATTGGGATTTGATCCCAATTTCTTGAATTTTGGATAAAGGGGCGACAATCCAATTTTTGGTCAAAATTATAATTTTGGCCACCGCAATTTGTGAAACATGAAAAAGGAAATAAAATAAAATTACGGTGAGGAGAAGTTCTAAAAAGATGAAGATGAAGAAATGAGGAAATTAGAAGAAATGATGAAAGAAGGCATGGTAGAGAAATTGAGAAAGAGAAAAGTAAATAAAGATGCAGATGACGTGAGAAGGAAATTAGAAGAAGAGAAAACAAATGAAGTTTTGGTAGAATTTGATGAAGGAAAGAGGAAGATGAGAAGTTCTAAAAAGAAAAAGCACGAAGCTGTCGGTGACATGCGCCTTCTGTTGATGCTACTTCATCCTTCGCGTGACCTCGCTGACAACTTTCCTCGTCGTCTCTGAAGCCACCACAGTTGTGGAAGCAAGGAAGGGAGGAAGGAAGCTTTCCTCGGCTTCCTTCATCATCGTCATCTCCGGCATGAGGAGAAGACGTCGTCGGCTGGAAAGATGACATCCACCTCTGGACAGGGAAGGGAGGAAGGAAGCTTTCCTTGGCTTCCTTCGTCATTGTCGTCTCTGGCACGAGGAGAAGACGTCGTCGGTTGGAAGAATGGAGTCCGCCTCTGCAAACACTAGAAGCAGCCTCTCTTCTCTACTGTTCATCGACACATGATCTTGTTGCCGGATCTGCAGCCGCCTCGTTCTCGATTGAGTCCGCCATTGCCGAAGCCATTGAAGTCACTCGCCTAATCTTTCGATTTTGTTCTTGCTGATGAAGCTGCCCGGTCCTTCTACCTCCATCGGCACCGGCGACACTATCCGACGCATCCACCAAAGATATCATCACCTTTGATTTTGTCAAAGACATCGGCATCGTTGACACCAGCGACGCAGGGATTAAGATCAGCTTCCCTCTAGCGCCCACTATCCCCTCCAACAAACATGATATCCACATGTCAGGTCGAATTAGAACTTTGGGGAAACCTTCTTATCTAGCGTGTGAACCTATGGTCAAAAGAATCCAGCCATCTAACGGTCAGATCACCAAAATAGAAAGATTTTTCGGCAATCTTCACTTCTTCTCAACCACGAACACCAGACATTCATTGTTTGCAAACTCAACAACCGGCCATCCGATCAAACCAAAACTTTGGTCATGTCTTCTCCTCGAGCCTGCGAACCAACAGACAAGAGGATCCGTCCATCAGACAACCAGATCGCCGAAAATCAAAGCTTTTCTAGCAACCCTATTTTTGTACTATTTTGGACAAACATTACGTATTTGACTTATGTTCGGCATTGACTCGCTACCAGCCGTGTAAAACCCCTAAAGCAAAGGGGGCCGAAACCCTAATAGGAGGCGCATATAAACTTTGATAGCGGAAGCAAGGATTTCTAGGGTTTCATAAGATCGCATGTGGTATAACCATATGATCAACTTAATTTAACTTAAGATCAAGATATGATCTTACCATTGCCATGGATGGATGGCGACTTGGAAGAAGAGGGCGATGTGGCTCTCCTCCAAAGGTGACGCACACAAGGTGAAGATGGCTACTCCCTTGTCACCTTTGTGCTAGCAAAGCTTCAAGGGGTCTTGTCGTATGGAGGAGATGATAGAGACTTCTTTGCTCGGCCGAATCCCTTCCTTTTCGTCAACACACCTTTCACACGAGAGTGCAAGCGGTCACACGAGAAGAGAGGAGCGTTGAGGCGTTTTGGCATTATTGCGAAGTGGCATTGATGACATTCCAAAAATAGAATGACATGAAGCCATGCGCCCATGATCTCAAAACCGACCAAAAACGCTTACAAGCATTGAACCATGTGTTCACTCATGTGAACCGGTTCAAGCTAAATCGATCCAATTGTATTTGGTTCAAAAACCAAATCAAATCAGCCCAAGCCATGGTCTAGATCTCATTGAACCAAATGGGTCAAGATCTAACCGTTCATCTCTTGATCCTTTTGATCTCACCGATCCAGCATCAATACTCTCGATCGAAGCTTACCGATCTCAAGCCCTAATCAATCAAACATGATCAGATCAGATCTCACTTACAATCAGAGTTTAAATCTCCTTAAACTGAACAAAAACAATTCAGTCCACACGATCTGACTTAAGTAAGCCATATCATCAAATTGTGCGACCCTGAGGGTTTCCTTTAAATGTCGGTAACGATAACTTACGTTATCACGATCAGTGAGGGGTATCTAGCAACACATCACTGTCTCCCGATATAAAGGAAAGAGTCTTCCAAGACTACACCCAAACCACAGCACAAGTGTGAATCCACTTCACTAGGCACACATGTTTCCTTTGCCACTGGATGTTCTTATTGGACAAGCGTGTCAAGCCTGTAGCTCCAATATGATGAGCATGATTAGATCAGATGAACATAGTCATCTGGGTATGGCCATACACTTTCTCAATCATCTCATCCAGGGGGCCCCTTTAGAACATCACACTCCTTAAACAAGGAGACGGCAATCCTATATCTATCACTAGTGCCCTAACATGACTCATGATCATTATCCAAGATAGTCTATAACCATTATGTTTCAAATGATATTGAACTACCTCAAAACAATGACAATCATCATTTAGAAACACAAGTGATCTCAAGTCAGAGGACATGTGCCACTTGTTGCAAACAAGGATTAATCACATTGTGACAAGCAATTGAATATCCTAGTAGGGTCTGTCCAGTACATCCAATGTACCCATGAGTCTACATCTTATTCCATGCTCGAAGCATCCTATAAGATTAGAACACATATTAGTCTCAATCATATCAAGGCTGTCTCATGTTCACCAAGATATCTCGACTAAGGACATATAGCATGTCAGCCTAGCTGAACAGCATTGAGACATTATTCAGAAGTACACTTATTGCAGCAGACAATGTAACAAACTGAATAACAACCATTGCCTTTATAAACTTAGAGTTTATACATGATACTAATAGAATCCCAAGGCCTCAAACATTAGCCTTAAGGGCATACCCCAACAATCTCCCACTTGCACTTAATCTAATGGTTGAGAAATCTCAAACCCATATTATTACAGTGCTTCTCATGCTTCTGCTGCGCCAGAGGCTTGGTAAGCGGGTCAGCCAGATTGTCATCTGTATGAACCTTGCAGATTTTGATCTCACCACGATCAATGATCTCCCGGATCAAGTGAAACCTTCTCTGTATGTGCTTGGACTTCTGGTGCGACCGTGGTTCCTTTGCTTGTGCGATTGCTCCAGTGTTATCGCAGAAGATAACCAAAGGATCTGCACTCGAAGGAACAACACCAAGTTCCTGAATGAACTTACGAATCCACACTGCCTCCTTGGATGCTTCCGAGGCTGCAACATACTCGGCTTCTGTTGTGGAATCAGCAAAGATAGACTGTTTGAAACTTTTCCACACCACTGCTCCACCATTCAAGCTAAAAACATAGCCTGATTGCGATCGGAAATCATCCTGGTCAGATTGGAATGAAGCGTCAGTATATCCTTCAATACTGAGTTCTTCCTGACCTCCATATATCAAGAACATATCTTTGGTCCTCTGAAGATATTTCAAAATGTTCTTGACTGCAATCCAGTGTGCCTGACCTGGATTACTTTGGAATCGACTGGTCACGCTTAACCCGTAAGCGACGTCTGGGCGAGTACACAACATCGCATACATAATGGACCCAATAGCCGAAGCATAAGGCGTATTGTCCATTTCATCTTTCTCAGTCTGTGTTTGTGGACACTGACTCTTTGAAAGATTCAGACCATGTCTGACTGGAAGATATCCTCTTTTAGAATTCTCTAAATGGAATCTCTCCAGGACTTTATCGATGTAAGTACTCTGGCACAGCCCGAGAAGCTTCTTAGATCTATCCCTGTAGATCTTCACACCTAATACATAGGCTGCTTCTCCTAGATCTTTCATCTGGAAACATTTTCTTAACCATGCTTTAACAGCATGCAGTTCAGGAATATCGTTTCCAATGATTAAGATATCATCGACGTAGAGGACTAGGAAAGTAATCACGCTCCCACTAAACCTCTTATATACACACGGGTCATCTTCATTCTTGATGAAACCAAATTCACATATTGATTCATCAAAACGAATATTCCAGCTTCTAGATGCTTGCTTAAGTCCATAAATGGACTTCTTTAACTTGCATATTTTATGACGATCTGATGGATTAGTGAAACCTTCAGGTTGTGTCATATACACATCATCATCCAGTTTTCCATTAAGGAAAGCGGTCTTCACATCCATTTGCCAGATCTCATAATCGTAATATGCTGCTATCGCAAGAATAATCCGAATAGACTTGAACATAGCTACAGGAGAGAAAGTTTCATCATAATCTATCCCGTAGATTTGTTTGAAACCTTTCGCAACTAGCCTGCCTTTATAGGTAACCACGTTACCATCCATGTCAATCTTCTTCTTGAAGATCCATTTACAGCCTATAGGGATAACTCCCGGAGGCGGATCAACCAAATCCCAGACTTGGTTATCTGACATGGAGTCCATCTCGGCTCGCATAGCTTCAAGCCATCTCGCTGATTCCGGTCCACTGACCGCATCCGCATAAGTGAGGGGTTCATCATGATCAATGATATAGACTCCGTCATAGCGCTCAGGCTGTCGACGGATCCTTCCCGATCTACGCGGTTCCCGTGATATCTGAGCCTCAGGTTGTTCAATAACCTGCTCAACTGGCTCAGGCTCATCCAACTGTGCTTGACTACTTTGTCCTTCTTCTGGATTCTCATCCAGCTTTATTTCTCTCCCACTGGCTTCTTGCAGAAGAAACTCCTTCTCAAGAAAAATAGCCGTCCGAGCAACAAATACTTTGTTCTCCTTGGGATCGTAGAAATAATATCCCTTAGTTTCCTTAGGGTAACCGACAAAGATGCATTTATCAGATCTACTCTCCAGTTTCCCAGAGGCTTTTGACATAAGCCTCGCAACCCCAGATCTTAATAAATGTCAAGCTTGGCTGTTTCCCATACCATAACTCATATGGAGTCTTTGAAACTGCCTTGGATGGCACTCGGTTTAGTACCTTTGCAGCTGTTTCCAGTGCAAATCCCCAAAAGGAGTAAGGTAGAGTAGCCTGACTCATCATCGAACGAACCATATCCAGTAAGGTTCTATTTCTCCTCTCGGACACACCATTCCATTGCGGTGTTCCTGGCGGAGTGAGCTGTGAGATAATCCCACACTCCTTCAGATAGTCAGTAAACTCTCGACTTAGGTATTCTCCACCTCGATCAGAACGAAGTGCCTTGATACTTCGGCCTAGCTGATTCTGTACTTCGTTTTTGAACTCTTTGAACTTGTCAAAAGATTCACTCTTATGTCTCATTAGATAGACATACCCATATCTACTGAAATCATCAGTAAAGGTAATGAAGTATGAATAGCCACCTCTGGCATGTTTACTAAATGGCCCACACACATCACTGTGTATAAGGTCAAGTAAACCTGAAGCCCTTTGACCTTTGTGAGGAAAAGGAGACTTCGTCATTTTGCCCAATAAACAAGCTTTGCATGTATCAATCTCCTCATAGGAGAATGATCCCAGCAGTCCATGATCATGCAACCGCTTAATGCGCTTCTTGTTAATATGGCCTAAACGACTATGCCATAGCAAGGTGCTGTCATCAGCATACTTGGCTTTCTTATTATCAATGTTTTGTATAGAACATTCCATGTCCAACATGAATAACCCATTGTTAATTGACCCAGTAGCATAAATAATATTATCAAGAGAAAGATAACACTTTGAAGTCTTGCATTCAAAGGAAAACCCTTTCCTGACAAGAGCAGGAATAGAGATAATATTCTTGGTAATGCTTGGTACAAAATAACAATTGTTTAGTTCTAATACAAGTCCAGATGGTAATGAGATGTAATATTCTCCTACAGCAACAGCAGCAACCCGTGCCCCGTTTCCTACTCGTAGGTCCACCTCATGCTGTCCCACCTGTCTTCTTCTCTTGAGTTCCTGTACATTTGAAAAAATGTGAACTCCACATGCAGTGTCCAACACCCATGAAATAGAAGAAGAAGATATCATGACTTCAGTCACAAAAATACCTGAGCCAGAAGCAATGCTTCCCTTCTTGTCTCCTTGGAGCGCTTTACAGTCCTTTTTCCAGTGACCTAGCTGGCCACAATGGAAACATCTGTATTCCTTCGACCGCTTAACCTTTTGTTTCAGAGCCTTGTTGTAGTTCTTGACAGGGGCTTTGCCCTTCTTCCCCTTCTTCTTGTTCCTGGAAGGAAACATCAAGACAGAGGTTGAAGGCTTTCCCTTTAGAGTCTCCTCTGTAGTCAAGAGCATATTCAGCAACTCAGCCGGAGTACAGTCGATCTTGTTCATATTAAAATTAATAATGAACGGATCGAAAGAGGCCGGGAGAGACTGCAGAATAATGTCTACAGCAAGCTCCTGATTGATGGTATGCCCCAGTTTCTCTAGAGCCTCTTTGTGCCCAATCATCTTGAGCACGTGAGCTCCCACTAGACTCCCTTCAGCCAGTTTGCTCTGAAAGAAAAGCTTGGTCAAATTATAGCGTTCAGTCCTCGCCTGTGCAGCATACAGCATCTTGAGGTTTGCTATAATTTCTATAGCAGACATATCCTCATGTTGACGCTGCAGCTGTGGCGTCATAGACGCTAGCATCAGGCAAGCGACATCAATGCTATCATTGACATGCTTTTCATAGGTTTCCCGAACCGCCCTTGCGGCGTTCGGAGCGGGTTGAGGCGGTATAGCCGTCTCGAGGACATACAGTTTCCTCTCAGCCTTAAGAACAATCTTAAGGTGTCCGTACCAGTCTGAGAAGTTTGGCCCAGCAAACTTCTCCCTTTCCAGTAGGGATCGCACATTGAAGCTCATGGTGTTCGTTGCTGCAGGAATCTACAACAATGCAAGAATAGCAAGGTCAGTATCAATGTTTAGAATCAATCCAGGACTTAAGAAAGATTCTTTTCTCACTATTTTATCTGACTGAAAAATCCATTAAACAGTCCGAAAGAGTAACACTCTTTTAGTGAGATGGGATCCAGATTTCATACTTGGTCTCCGCGTCCCGCTCAGGCGAGATAAGATGCACAGAGAGTACAAGCACTAATTTCTGGTAGGCAGTCCCTGCCAATCGCCAACCCGTGCGATTCCCCTTCATCTAGGCAATCCAGCAGACTGTGCCAACTGAGTTGGTACAACACAGTCTCTGATCCCTTAGATGGCTGCCTCCATATAGCTAACATATGCCCCATATGTAGCCTACATGGTCAAGCTGACCTGACCTACTCCCTGGACCACCACGTGCTATGCTGAGCAACGAGAAGCGATAAATCCCTTCTCTGTAACACGCAGGTGAAATCACACACCGTCTGAAGATAGATGGGCGTGCCCACTGAGTGGGTACAACACGGCCCCAACGATAGTCAGAACAGTGAGGTTTCGCGTCAGAAGGCTTATGTGCTTGATATTTAACGTTGGATTTTAACGGTCTTTTATCTTCTTAACTATCATGCAAACCCTATGGCGATAGCAGAAGATAAATAAATCATGCAATTCTACTTATTTAAACAATAAAAGAAAGCATGATGATCTTATGTGGTAAACGCCCATTAAGCCTAGGTAAGACCTTAAGATAACTTAAGTCTTCACTTGAGCTCTTCATGAGTCATTCGCATCTCATCTGGCCCAACCCAGGGCCCTAGCGCCCAATGCAGCTCAGGTGCGCCCACCAGGTAAATGCGCCTGTCCTAGGGTCGAACCCTAGACCTCCCACCTGGTCAAGCCACTGCTGCATGCGCCTCTGCCATGTGTGCTTTGAGCTCTTGTCAGATTAAAATACAATTTAATCTATCTAGACAAGATTGACTCGCAGGTCAATTACATTGTATAAATTAATTAAAATGTGATGCGCAGATCACAAATATAATAATTTACATTTTTTAATCCAGGCACGCAGGCCCCAGCACAGCACACATTAACACGGGCAGCCCACATAAGATTAAATAAACAAGCATATGCTTACAATCAACATGTGATCCAATAACAAAATAAAATTTTTGAAAACCCCTTGGCATCAATTTTATTTTTCTTATGTGCCCTACTACCTTACAACGGTCCATTAATAGGGATCCACTCATCATGTCTAGTCAGATCCTCTGCCCTTGCATGCACCAAGTCCTAACTGACTTGAGTCGACCCAATGGTCAACCATGCATGCGCTGGGCTGAACAACCCTCATGAGTGCTGGCAAGCGGGTGTGACCCCGGGCCTAACTCATGTGTGTTCACTGATTGTCTCAACCAGACATCGCTACACGCCTGTCTGCAGTCGACCTATAGCCACCTCATGCTTGCGCATAGGTGCCATCTGGTCGACCCATCTAGGCTGTCAGATGGTCTGATCAGACTATTTGGATCTAGACTCGACTGTGACTTCAACCCTATCAACCCGTCTAAGGGTTTATAGTAGGCGCTTAGATCTAAGTGAGTCGCGCAAGATAACAAGGTTTTGTCAAAAACATCAACATGCGCCAACTAGCATAACTTTCATACATGCGCCACTATGAGATAAACATACAAGTAATCTTGTCGCATGTAGATAACTCTTAGATCATTACCATAAGCGCAAGCGCAAACACCATGTAACAATGAGACATGCGCAAAGATAGCATCAAGCATGGATCACATTCACATCAAAGCAATCATATGAAGTATACCGAAACTGCTCTGATACCAATTGTAAAACCCCTAAAGCAAAGGGGGCCGAAACCCTAATAGGAGGCGCATATAAACTTTGATAGCGGAAGCAAGGATTTCTAGGGTTTCATAAGATCGCATGTGGTATAACCATATGATCAACTTAATTTAACTTAAGATCAAGATATGATCTTACCATTGCCATGGATGGATGGCGACTTGGAAGAAGAGGGCGATGTGGCTCTCCTCCAAAGGTGACGCACACAAGGTGAAGATGGCTACTCCCTTGTCACCTTTGTGCTAGCAAAGCTTCAAGGGGTCTTGTCGTATGGAGGAGATGATAGAGACTTCTTTGCTCGGCCGAATCCCTTCCTTTTCGTCAACACACCTTTCACACGAGAGTGCAAGCGGTCACACGAGAAGAGAGGAGCCTTGAGGCGTTTTGGCGTTATTGCGAAGTGGCATTGATGACATTCCAAAAATAGAATGACATGAAGCCATGCGCCCATGATCTCAAAACCGACCAAAAACGCTTACAAGCATTGAACCATGCGTTCACTCATGTGAACCGGTTCAAGCTAAATCGATCCAATTGTATTTGGTTCAAAAACCAAATCAAATCAGCCCAAGCCATGGTCTAGATCTCATTGAACCAAATGGGTCAAGATCTAACCGTTCATCTCTTGATCCTATTGATCTCACCGATCCAGCATCAATACTCTCGATCGAAGCTTAC
This sequence comes from Costus lasius, assembly GCA_027563935.2. Lineage (NCBI taxonomy): Eukaryota > Viridiplantae > Streptophyta > Magnoliopsida > Zingiberales > Costaceae > Costus > Costus lasius. The sequence goes on along the minus strand of CM050450.1, from coordinate 34,371,920 downwards.
CGATCTCAAGCCCTAATCAATCAAACATGATCAGATCAGATCTCACTTACAATCAGAGTTTAAATCTCCTTAAACTGAACAAAAACAATTCAGTCCACACGATCTGACTTAAGTAAGCCATATCATCAAATTGTGCGACCCTGAGGGTTTCCTTTAAATGTCGGTAATGATAACTTACGTTATCACGATCAGTGAGGGGTATCTAGCAACACATCACTGTCTCCCGATATAAAGGAAAGAGTCTTCCAAGACTACACCCAAACCACAGCACAAGTGTGAATCCACTTCACTAGGCACACATGTTTCCTTTTCCACTGGATGTTCTTATTGGACAAGCGTGTCAAGCCTGTAGCTCCAATATGATGAGCATGATTAGATCAGATGAACATAGTCATCTGGGTATGGCCATACACTTTCTCAATCATCTCATCCAGGGGGGCCCCTTTAGAACATCACACTCCTTAAACAAGGAGACGGCAATCCTATATCTATCACTAGTGCCCTAACATGACTCATGATCATTATCCAAGATAGTCTATAACCATTATGTTTCAAATGATATTGAACTACCTCAAAACAATGACAATCATCATTTAGAAACACAAGTGATCTCAAGTCAGAGGACATGTGCCACTTGTTGCAAACAAGGATTAATCACATTGTGACAAGCAATTGAATATCCTAGTAGGGTCCGTCCAGTACATCCAATGTACCCATGAGTCTACATCTTATTCTATGCTCGAAGCATCCTATAAGATTAGAACACATATTAGTCTCAATCATATCAAGGCTGTCTCATGTTCACCAAGATATTTCGACTAAGGACATATAGCATGTCAGCCTAGCTGAACAGCATTGAGACATTATTCAGAAGTACACTTATTGCAGCAGACAATGTAACAAACTGAATAACAACCATTGCCTTTATAAACTTAGAGTTTATACATGATACTAATAGAATCCCAAGGCCTCAAATATTAGCCTTAAGGGCATACCCCAACAAGCCGGTGTTAGGTTCTGTCCACTAGTTCAGCGAGATGCAGGGGGTTCTTGGCCAGAGCTACCGTGCATCTATTTGACAGATGACGGAAAACCAAAAATGAGCGGCGGATGGCAAACTTTGTTTGCATGCATCACGGGCATCATGAAGGAAATTATTGGATCCAACGATCCAATTTTATCGAAGGAATGATCTAATAGCCTAGACATATACATGTCGTGATCCGCAAGTGCACAGATACTCGAAGTAATAAAGAAAGTATCGAATCCACAGGGACCTACGTTGTCGAATACTAAATAACTGATTTCTTACTATCTAGCTAATCGAAGTAGTGAGAATAGAAATTGAAAGCTAAAAACGGAATTATCAGAGAGCAAAGCTGGGACTAGGGTTTCATTCACATTAACTTTTATGAGCTAGATATGAATAAGGATTTCGTTAGTTTAAATTTATCATGATGAAGATGTAATTTACTAAATAAAAAGGGTTGTTTCACTTTCGTGCAAACAACCGCACAGGGATTTATCCTCGCTTTCGTGCAAGATTCTTCCCAACACTGAAGATAAGTAAATCATCAAATAATGAATTCAAGGATCACTTTCATGCATCCGAATTCAATGCTGATAATCTCTAGTGGAGATTCAAGGATCACTTTCGTGCATCCGAGTCTCAACACTAGTTTTACTTATGGATCTCTAACGTTCCGATCTTTTCTTTCACACAAGATCTCCACGTTTGACAAATAGACTCAATCTATAGGTTCATGTTATAATTATGGCAATTAATCTACTAGAACAGATCAAACTAGATCTAACATAAGGAAGGGATCCTAACATGCAATTCTAGGGTTCCAAATTCTCAAACAATTACCTTTCGGTCTCAAGCAAAAATTCTAGGAACATAATTAGTAACATGAACTTATAGAGAGTCTAAGTACAATTATCACATGAGCAAAATTATCATGGTAATATTAAATTCAACAAAATAGTAAAAATAGTCATCTAGTCATTGGAAATCAAGTGAATTACTCCCCCATGTCCCAAAAGTAGTTTAATCTATCATCATGAGGGAATTACAATAGATCATGGTTTCAGAGGATCAAAAATCATAGTAAAAGAGATGTTTAGAAAATACAGCACGGCTGTAAAGTATTTCATAGTCGTAATTTTGCAAGAACCGCCGATGAACAGTGCCAGCGACTCCTTTTTCTTCGATTTCTCTTCCAATTGATCTACTTTCGGTCTGAAACTTCCGGCACATTGTCTCCTCCTTCAGATGAAGCTTTAGTATGAAAATTACGGCCGGAGGACGTCTGGATCGAGCGCGGTGGCGAAACCCTAGGCGGCGGCGTGGATCGTGATTTCTCCCTTGACAGTACACGAAATTTGGGGCTTTTGGTCTCTCCGTAATCCTCTCGTGAAAAGCTCTCCCTCTGCTTCTTACGGCATCTAATTTAAGGCTCTGGATCGCTCGCGATCTTCTCTACAGGAATCGGGCATTGATATTGACTCGGGCGTCGCATTCAGAATAGAAATTACGGTAGTGTAATGTCTTATGTCACTGCCGTAAAATCGCTCGAGTCTTCTGTTCTGATGTTGTCGGGGAATTACGGCACCGTAATCTGGTTTACGGTAGTGTCGTAAAATTGGCTGAACTCTCTGTTCGGAACTGATCGGAAAATACGGCCCGTGTAATTCTTTACGGGGGTGCCGTAAAATAGGACGATGTTTCTGTTCTGAAGCGCTCTGAAATACGGCACCGTAAATTGGTTTACGGCAGTGCTGTAAAATCAAGAAAACTTTATGTTCAGAAATTCTTCAAAATACGGCAGGGGTCGGATTTTACGGTACTATCCGAAATTACGGTACCGTAAAATGGATTACGGTACTGCCGTAATTTGCTGAATTACTTCGTTTTGCATGAAATTTCTTGGGTGATCTCCTCTTGATGATGGTAATCCTTCTATGTATTTGATTTTGCTTGAAAACGCCTAAAAATAGTGCCTTTTTACCTGAAAACCATGAAAAACCAAAATAGAAGTAGACTTTGCAACATTCAATGAATTTATCATGAAGACAAGTAAAAGATATTCAATTTAGCATGAAAAGATATCGAAAATGATACAAAATATACTACATATTTTGGTGTTATCAAAATACATAAGGCTCAAACTTTGCTTGTCCTCAAGCAAAAAATCAAAATTTGAAATCAATGTTTGATTAAAAGAGTAACCTTTTCATGCTCAATAAATTTCTAAAATACAACTTATCAATGAAGAATTATATCAATTGATTTATAAAATTTCAAATAAACATATTATCCTTAGAACTCAACTCTCTAGATCCACAATTCAATTAAATAAAATTTTGCAACTTGTATAATAAATAAAATTTTCAATCTCATGATTTTTCCAGTTCAACCCTCTAGATCCACAGTTTTCAGTTCAAATCTATCATGCTTCTGTTTACAGGAATTAGGTTTCCAAGATCTTTTTCCACACATGATTTTTTTTTCTTCTTTTTTTTTTCTCTCTTTTTTTTTGGTATCATTCACATTCTCTGACTCGATTACCACCTTTTTTTCTGGTGACGAGATTAGAGTGCACAGATCACATAATCAATGCAATGGAACTCATATCCTCTAATTTGGAAAGAATTTACTAAGGACAGCGGAGTTTATGTGAAATGATTTTTCTCAAGGCATGTACCCACATAGATACATACTTTTTCTATTTATTACTTCAACCCATGACCTTCGATACCACTGTGCTTCCCCATAGTGCCAAGTAGGGGAGTCCTCACCTTATTTTTGGGGATCTTGGATTCTTATTTCCCAACAAATAACAAGAATAGACTAAACATCTACTAGGTTGATCAATTGATCTCAATTCATAAATCATACTCATATACTCATTTTATTCAAAAGAAAAATTTCACCTTCAGATTTTATTCTTCAAACAATACATCTATCCAAAATTTCATGCATCAACTAATTTGATATTTCAATAGACAAATATGTATTGAAGAAATAAATTTTGACATGATAGGGCTATATCTCTAATCATGGATTTTGAATTTCATTTGTCATCAAAAATCATCAACACATCTCAAAACATAATCATATATCAATTTTTTTTTCATCATCATCATCACATCATGTCAACAAGAGTAATATCATCATCATGTAGTAATACAACCAAATCGAAAGATAAGTCAGAATATCAATATTTGTCATACAACCATATTGAAAAATTCAATGTAATCATATCAAAAATCAGTGGCGGCGATCATGAAGCGTCATCCTTCCCTTCATCATATGAAAAATCAATGAGATATATATGGGAAAACACACTATGGTAAAGAAGTAAAGGAAAACAATACTCACAAAGTATCTACTCGTCGCCATCTGATCGTGTAGCCTCTGAATCTCTCACAGCAGCCTCCATGGGGTCATAATATGGTGTTCCTTCTTGATCACCCTGGTATCCATAATCTCGATGATCTGCATAACCAAAGCGGTCAAAAAGGAAATTACCCATATCTTCCATATGATTACATAACCTCTCCATATCCCTTTGGATGTGCCCCAGAGTCTCTTCCATCCTCTCCTGGCGGCGTTCTTGATTATACATCTGTGCTGTCAACGCCTGAAAACCAGGATCATGGTGGCTAGCAAAACCAGCCTTGGTGCTCTGTGAAGATGGACCGGCTGCCTGTGCAGAATCATGTAAGTGGTGACTCCATCCCATATGGATCACCCCTTCCACCCCAGGTGGGTGGTGGTGGAACTGTGGTCAGTGGTGGAGTAAAAGCCGCTTCAGCTGCTCTAGGAGGTATCTTCCAGTTGGCTCTTTCTCTGACAGTGGTTTTCTGGACATGGGGTAAAGGAAGAGTAGGGGTATCTGGTCCAAGGACCAAACAAAAGGTGTCACCTTCTCTAATGATCATCTTCATTGCTATGCAAGATCGATGTCGAGCCTTGCATTCCCCCTTGCCAACTCGACTCCATAGGGCTCAATCCCACAATGTCTAGCTATAGGAGTAATCAAACCTCCTATCACCATAGACCCTCTAGTCACCCTGGCTACCTTGTCCATATGCTTAACCATGAAATAAGCAACATCCACTACGAATCCATTGAGCATGCCCCAGAGAAAGTACAGCTCGTGTTGACGGACCATGCCGTCACTGTCTCCTCTCCCAAATACTGTGTGTGCCAGAACTCGATGAGCATACTTGATACAAGGGTTCATGATTTTTGAGGCTCTGGCAGACACAGCATAGAAGTGGTTCTCATTTGTGATCTGGTTCCAAAAGATGTTTTCCATGAATCCTAGGGGTATCTCAGTGTACCCTCCTATGCTCAGCCCAAAGATGTCTCTAACTTCTTGCAAGGTAAGTTTTCTTTCTTCATTTGCTAATCTGAAACTGATTTCTCCCTCAGCAGGGCCATGAGAGTACTCCTTCAATTCAATTATCAAACTACTCGAGAACTCCAAGACAAGTGGCAAATAGGTGTGCGGAGTCATCTGGAAGAACTGCTTGGCTTGGATTCTCTCAAACATCCAAAGTATATCGTCATAAAGCCCCAAGGCTTCAAGAGTCCTCTGATCAGCATACTTTGTGTTTATGATTTTTCTTTCCAACAGCTTGTTGTATATAGCCTCATGCATCTCATTCCTGAATATGATTCCATATGGGTTTTGTGGTTGAGACGATCTTGCAGGGGCCTTCCCTTTTTCTTTTTGACTCCCTGGTTCTCTTTGACAAATTGACTTTGTTCTTGGCATGGCTGCAAACTCACAACTTAATGGCAGTAAAACAATAATACAGTTCAACTCAAGTCGAATGCCTTCCTATCAACGTGTTCTAATATGATAAAAATAGGGCATAAACAGAGCATGTAATCTCAATCTTAATATCAATATGGCAGGTATGAATCATAGTTTCAGCATCATGAAGAACACTAACCAAGTAAATATGAAGTGAAAATCAACTCATAATCTAACTCAAAAATTATCAAAACCGTGAATGAACAGTAACTTTACCACGTTTCAACTTATTTCAGTTCAAATCATCTGTCAAATCGACCCAAATTCTTTTTAAACAACAAGGGGTTGAAAGTTCATCCTCTCACGAGTGAATAGAAACAAAAATCACTTAAAATGGTGGAGGATCAAGCGAGAACGAGCGAAAGGGGCGAAAATTGGTGAAAACTCGCCAAATCGAAAAAATTGGAGAATCGATTACCTAATCGACGATGAAAACTGAACGGAAGTGGTCGCTGGCGTCCACTGAAGGTCGAAGATGGTCAGAAATCCAAGGATGGCTCGAAAATGAGTGAGATCTAGGGTAAAAACCCTAAAAATGGTTCGGTCGAAACCCTAAATACGGCACAGGGCTCGCGTGCTAGAAAACGGATTACGACAGTGTTATTTCTTACAGCACTGCCGTAAAATCTCTACTGCTTTCTGTTCGAAACTGGATGCAGAATATGGTACCGTTAAATGTCTTACGGTACCGCCGTAAAATCTCGGCAGTCTTTTCATAAAAAATGACACGGAAATATGGTACCGTAAAGGAGCTTACGGTACCTACCGTAAAAATCAAGCAGCAAATTTTTTTTAAAAAAAAAAATTTAAAAATTTAGAAAATTGAAAAATAAAATTTTGTGGAAATACGGTACCGTAGAATACCTTACGGTGGTACCGTAAAAATAAGGAAACTCTCGGGTGGATTTTGGAACCAAAATACGGTACCGTATAATACCTTACGGTAGTACCATGAAATCATGGCAACTTTCTGATCGAAAGTGGTTAAAAATACGGTGCCATAAAATACTTTACTGTAGTACCGTAATTTGCTCCAAATCAAAATTTACCTACAAAAATAAAAGAAAAATTAGTATCAAGCTAAAATTAAGTTAAAGAAAACAAAATAGAGGTTAGAAAGCTTGGGTTGCCTCCCAAGAAGCGCTAATTTAAAGGTCATTAGCTTGACCCTGTAACACTCGGGTTTGATCGTGAATTCCTAGACTTCTTCTCTGATATTGCAACATAAGGCTCAATCTTGAAACAGTATCCAAATTTGCTCAGAATCTCCTCTAATTTGTCAATCAATCTAGAGTTTCCTCTTCTTTTCTTCCTCCTTGTCTTTTTCTTTTTCTGCAATTTCTCATCAATACCCTCAAAAAAATTGTTAGATTCATTATTTGGGGTCTCCTCAAACAAACTTGAAACATCATAAATTTCATCATTAAATATTTCAATGCTACAACAAGATCCTGAGTTTGAAAGTTTATTCAATGTATCATTAAGATTAAATTCAATCTTGTTGTCATATATATCAAAAGTAATCTTTCCTTCTTTCACATCAATATTTGCTTTAGCTATGGCCAATAATGGTCTACCAAGAATGATAGGATTTCTAGAATTTACCTTCATGTCTAACACTACAAAATCTGCAAGAATGAAAAACTTACCAATTTGTACAGGGACATTCTCTAATATGCCTACAGGATACTTTACCGATGAATCCGCGAGCTGTAAGGATATGGATGTATGTTTTAGCTCTCCAAGATTTAGTTTCCTGTAAGTAGAAAGAGACATTAGACTCACACTTGCACCGAGGTCACATAAGGCTCGGTCAAAAGCCATAGTGCCTATTGAACAAGGTATAGAAAAACTACCTGGATCTTTCAGTTTAGGTGGCAGTTTGTTCTGTATGATAGCACTACAATCTTCAGTTAAAGTAACAGTGCATGTACCATAATCATCTAATTTCCTTTTACTAGACAAAATTTCCTTTAACTTGGCATAAGATGGCATTTCAGTAATAGCTTCAGTAAAAGGAATGTTAACATAAAGCTTTTTCAGGATTTCAAGAAATTTGCCAAACTTTTTGTCTAGTTTATGTTGAACCAACCTTTGAGGAAAAGGTATTGGTGGCTGGTAAGGATCAGGCAAATTAGGTTTAGGATTGTCTTTCTCACATGATTCCTCCCCTTTTGGTTCATCACCCTTTTGAGGTGATAAACAAGTTTGGGGTTTCTCATGTGAAGAAGATTCCCCTAACTCTAATTCCCTTTCATTATCATTCAGCCTTTATTCAGTGTTTTCAAACCTCCCTCTAGGTTCTCCTAGTTGTTTCCCACTTCTAGTCATAATGGCATTACAATGCTCCCTAGGGTTTATCTCAGGTTTTGCAGGCAATTTCCCAGGGGGTCTGTAAGGTACACTAGCATGTTGTGCAATTTGGTTTTCAAGAATTTTGTTGTGGACTTCTACTCTATCCAGTCTAGAGTTAATTTGATGAAAACTTTCCTTAAACTCTTCAATTTGTCTATTTTGATTTGACAGGATTTGTTTTTTATCAGACATAAACTCTTCAATTTTTCTATCTTGTTTTAGCTCAAACTGATTTTGACTGGTCATTATTTTTTCAAACATGGATTTTATCTCAGAAAATTGATCATTGTTTTGATTCAAATTTTGTTTGGGATTTTGCCTTTGGAATCCTTTGTTTTCGGTGTTCCCCCCTATATTGTTATTGTTTTTCCATGAAATGTTGGGGTGATTTCTCCATCCAGGGTTATATGTACTAGAATAGGGATCATTAGGTCTACTTTGATTATAATTCCCTATGACATTCACATGCTCATTACCCTGATCAACAATTCAACAATATTTGGCAGTATGACCATCATTGCCACAATTTTCAGAAGTAATAGCAGAAACAGAAGCAGTTTGCATGGAATTTAACTTACTGCACAAAAAATCTACCTTCTCTTATAAGGATCGCCATCCTTCACTTTCACCCTTACCTTGAGAAGGCTTGTAAAGTACTCCCCTCTCGGTAGTCCATTGATTGTGGTTCAATGCCATCTCCTCTAGCAGTCTGAAGGTATCATCTGGTGTTTTGCTCATAAGAGCTCCTCCTGCAGCAGCATCCACAATCATTTTAGTCTGATCAGATAATGTAATATAAAAAATTTGCAGTAAAGTTTGAAGTTCTAGTCCATGGTGAGGACATTTCCGCTGCAGTTCATTGAATCTCTCCCAGGCCTCACTGAGCGACTCCCCACTTCTTTGTTGAAAGCTTGTAATTTGGTTTCTCATCTGCAGTGTCTTGCGTGGGGGAAAGTATTTGTTCAAGAAGGAATTGGATAGTTGATTCCAAGTGGTGAAGGTACCGGCTGGGTGTGAATTAAGCCATGTCTTTGCCCGGTCCCTAAGAGAGAAAGGAAAAAGTCTTAATCTCAATGCATCGCTAGAAACACCATTCAATTTAATAGTATCGCATAATTTAGGAGATAAGACCAAGTGTTGGTTGGGATCCTCTAGTGGAGATCCTCCAAACTGATCTTGTTGAAACATTGCAATGAAACCAGGCTTAATCTCAAAATTGTTGGCCTCTACTGCTGGCCTAGCTATACTAGAATGAATTTCATGATGATTAGGGGCTGCATAGTCCCTAAGTGTTCTCTGATTGTTCTGATTGTCTCCCATCTCTAATATTTCTTCTTCTAACTCTGGTTGGAATGTCTCTTGCAATTCTTCTTGTGATGTCTCTTCTAATCTCAACTTTCTGCTCGCTCTTAATGTCTTATTGATTTCAGGATCCAATGGTACAAGTGGTCCTGACCTAAGACTCCTGTGCATGCAAAGTAGATAGATCAAGTGATTTCAAGAAAGAGAAAATAAGCAGTAAATAAAAAGAACAGTAAATAAAAACCTAATCTAGCAATAATCTCAACGTCTTTAATATCGACAAAAACTAAGGTCCCCGGCAACGACGCCAAAAACTTGTCATGATCCGCAAGTGCACGGATACTCGAAGTAATAAAGAAAGTATCGAATCCACAGGGACCTACGTTGTCGAATACTAAATAGCTGATTTCTTAGTATCTAGGCTAATCAAAGTAGTGAGAATAGAAATTGAAAGCTAAAAATGGAATTATCAGAGAGAAAAGCTGGGACTAGGGTTTTGTTCACTTTAACTTTTATGAGCTAGATATGAATAAGGATTTCGTCAGTTTAAATTTATCATGATGAAGATGTAATTTACTAAATAAAATGGTTGTTTCACTTTAAATTTTATCCTCGCTTTCGCGCAAGATTCTTCCCAACACTGAAGATAAGTAAATCATCAAACAATGAATTCAAGGATCACTTTCGTGCATCCGAATTCAATGCTGATAATCTCTAGTGGAGATTCAAGGATCACTTTCGTGCATCCGAGTCTCAACACTAGTTTTACTCATGGATCTCCAACGTTCTGATCTTTGCTTTCGCACAAGATCTCCACGTTTGATAAATAGACTCGATCTATAGGTTCATGTTATAATTATGGCAATTAATCTACTAGAACAGATCAAATTAGATCTAACCTAAGGAAGGGATCCTAAGATGCAATTCTAGGGTTCCAAATTCTCAAGCAATTACCTTTCGGTCTCAAGCGAAAATTCTAAGAACATAATTAGTAACATGAACTTATAGAGAGTCTAAGTACAATTATCCCATGAGCAAAATCATCATGGTAATATTAAACTCAATGAAATAGTAAAAATAGTCATATAGTCATTGGAAATCAAGTGAATTACTCCCCCATGTCCCAAAAGTAGTTTAAGCTATCATCATGAGGGAATTACAATAGATCATGGTTTCAGAGGATCGAAAATCGAAGTAAAAGAGAAGTTCCGTAATTTTGCAAGAACCGCCGATGAACAGTGCCGGCGACTCCTTTTTCTTCGATTTCTCTTCCAATCGATCTACTTTTGGTCTGAACAGTGCCGACTTAAGTAAGCCATATCATCAAATTGTGCGACCCTGAGGGTTTCCTTTAAATGTCGGTAACGATAACTTACGTTATCACGATCAGTGAGGGGTATCTAGCAACACATCACTGTCTCCCGATATAAAGGAAAGAGTCTTTCAAGACTACACCCAAACCACAGCACAAGTGTGAATCCACTTCACTAGGCACACATGTTTCCTTTGCCACTGGATGTTCTTATTGGACAAGCGTGTCAAGCCTGTAGCTCCAATATGATGAGCATGATTAGATCAGATGAACATAGTCATCTGGGTATGGCCATACACTTTCTCAATCATCTCATCCAGGGGGCCCCTTTAGAACATCACACTCCTTAAACAAGGAGACGGCAATCCTATATCTATCACTAGTGCCCTAACATGACTCATGATCATTATCCAAGATAGTCTATAACCATTATGTTTCAAATGATATTGAACTACCTCAAAACAATGACAATCATCATTTAGAAACACAAGTGATCTCAAGTCAGAGGACATGTGCTACTTGTTGCAAACAAGGATTAATCACATTGTGACAAGCAATTGAATATCCTAGTAGGGTCCGTCCAGTACATCCAATGTACCCATGAGTCTACATCTTATTCCATGCTCGAAGCATCCTATAAGATTAGAACACATATTAGTCTCAATCATATCAAGGCTGTCTCATGTTCACCAAGATATCTCGACTAAGGACATATAGCATGTCAGCCTAGCTGAACAGCATTGAGACATTATTCAGAAGTACACTTATTGCAGCAGACAATGTAACAAACTGAATAACAACCATTGCCTTTATAAACTTAGAGTTTATACATGATACTGATAGAATCCCAAGGCCTCAAACATTAGCCTTAAGGGCATACCCCAACAAGCCGGTGTTAGGTTCCGTCCACTAGTTTAGCGAGATGCAGGGGGTTCTTGGCCAGAGCTACCGTGCATCTATTTGACAGATGACGGAAAACCAAAAATGAGCGGCGGATGGCAAACTTTGTTTGCATGCGTCACGGGCATCATGAAGGAAATTATTGGATCCAACGATCCAATTTTGTCGAAGGAATGATCTAATAGCCTAGACATATACATGTCGTGATCCGCAAGTGCACAGATACTCGAAGTAATAAAGAAAGTATCGAATCCACAGGGACCTACGTTGTCGAATACTAAATAGCTGATTTCTTACTATCTAGCTAATCGAAGTAGTGAGAATAGAAATTGAAAGCTAAAAACGGAATTATCAGAGAGAAAAGCTGGGACTAGGGTTTCATTCACATTAACTTTTATGAGCTAGATATGAATAAGGATTTCGTTAGTTTAAATTTATCATGATGAAGATGTAATTTACTAAATAAAAAGGGTTGTTTCACTTTCGTGCAAACAACCGCACAGGGATTTATCCTCGCTTTCGTGCAAGATTCTTCCCAACACTGAAGATAAGTAAATCATCAAATAATGAATTCAAGGATCACTTTCATGCATCCGAATTCAATGCTGATAATCTCTAGTGGAGATTCAAGGATCACTTTCGTGCATCCGAGTCTCAACACTAGTTTTACTTATGGATCTCTAACGTTCCGATCTTTTCTTTCACACAAGATCTCCACGTTTGACAAATAGACTCAATCTATAGGTTCATGTTATAATTATGACAATTAATCTACTAGAACAGATCAAACTAGATCTAACATAAGGAAGGGATCCTAACATGCAATTCTAGGGTTCCAAATTCTCAAACAATTACCTTTCGGTCTCAAGCAAAAATTCTAGGAACATAATTAGTAACATGAACTTATAGAGAGTCTAAGTACAATTATCCCATGAGCAAAATCATCATGGTAATATTAAACTCAACGAAATAGTAAAAATAGTCATATAGTCATTGGAAATCAAGTGAAATACTCCCCCATGTCCCAAAAGTAGTTTAAGCTATCATCATGAGGGAATTACAATAGATCATGGTTTCAGAGGATCGAAAATCGAAGTAAAAGAGAAGTTCCGTAATTTTGCAAGAACCGCCGATGAACAGTGCCGGCGACTCCTTTTTCTTCGATTTCTCTTCCAATCGATCTACTTTTGGTCTGAAACTTTCAGCACGTTGTCTCCTCCTTCAGACGAAGCTTCAGTATGAAAATTACGGCCGGAGGACGTCTGGATCGAGCGCGATGGCGAAACCCTAGGCGGCGGCTTGGATCGCGATTTCTCCCTCGATAGTACACAAAATTTGGGGCTTTTGGTCTCTCCGTAATCCTCTCATGAAAAGCTCTCCCTCTGCTTCTTACGGTATCCGATTTAAGGCTCTGGATCGCTCGTGATCTTCTCCGCAAGAATCGGGCGTTGATATTGACTCGGGTGTCGCGTTCAGAATAGAAATTACGGCAGTGTAATGTCTTACGACACTGCCGTAAAATCGCTCGAGTCTTCTGTTCTGATGTTGTCGGGGAATTATGGCACCATAATCTGGTTTACGGTAGTGCCGTAAAATCGGCTGAACTCTTTGTTTGGAAGTGATCGGAAAATATGACCCGTGTAATTCTTTACGGGGGTGCTATAAAATCGGGCGATGTTTCTGTTCTGAAGCGCTCTAAAATACGGCACCGTAAATTGGTTTACGGCAGTGCTATAAAATCGAGAAAACTTTCTGTTCGGAAATTCTTCAAAATACGGCAGAGGTTGGATTTTACGGTACTGACCGAAATTACGGTACCGTAAAATGGATTACGGTATTGCCATAATTTGCTGAATTGCTCCGTTTTGCATGAAATTTCTTCGGTGATCTCCTCTTGATGATGGTAATCCTTCTATGTATTTGATTTTGCTTGAAATGCCTAAAAATAGTGCCTTTTTACCTGAAAACCATGAAAAACCAAAATAGAAGTAGACATTGCAATATTCAATGAATTTATCATGAAGACAAGTAAAAGATCTTCAATTTAGCATGAAAAGATATCAAAAATGATACAAAATATACTATATATTTTGGTGTTATCAGTACACAGTTTAAATTCAATTAAAGTTAGCTTGATTGAAAACAAATCTAGCCAAGGCAAATGAAGTAAATCGAAATAAATCAAAGAAGGAAATGGGTTTAATTTGAGTCAAATTGAAATCCAGTCAAATTTCCTTGTGAAACTGATGGGGGTAGGAACCACAAGCCATGAAGATACAAGTGGAGCCTAAAGGTGCCATAGACAAAGACTCGTAAGGTTACAAATAAGCTAGCATGCTTAATCAAAAGCTAGCCCAATAATAGAAGAATTACTTTCAACAAATAATGGTCAAGACATTCACGCTCAAGATGTCTAAGCCCAAGCCCAAGCCCATTGAAGAAGTTGCTGGATTCAATAAATTGTGGTCTGCATACGCCAACCACATCCACACCATCTCAACAAGGGCACCTTCCTTCACAAAGTCCACCGTCGCTCAGCCCAAAATCCAGCCTCAAGCCTCAATGTCTACATACACCTCTCAAGGAATCTCCAACGTCTCCTCTTTGCTGATCAAACTTGGAAGCTGCAACGTTCCTCTCAACGTCTCTTGCTCATCAATATGGAAATAGCAAACGTCTCTCTCGCTTATATGTATCACGCACAACTTTGTAATATACAGACTTGTTGAATGAAAGAAATAGTTTTCCTTCTAATGGCATCGGATGTCTCTTTCCCTTGTCTTCTCTAAGGTGCTTGTGTCACCTAGCTTTCCCCTCATCTCCTCTAATACCTCTCCATTAACACTCCTGCTCCGCTGCATTCATCCGCTCATCTCAGCCATCTTCCAGATTTTCGAAAGATTGTGAGCACATCGCCGACGATCCGCCGGTCTGATCCTCACAAAACTTCGGGCATCACCCCTCCTCCCCAAGATGAAGCTCTAGCCGCCCGCATCCATCCATTCGCCACCCAGATCGCCAGAATCGAAAAACTGAACTACTCCCCTGTTTCCGCCAGTCTTCCGCCCCAGCTCCGCCTTTCCTCGTCGCCCTCCTCCGACCGGCCACCATTCGACCTCAAACTCCGGCCACGTCGTCCCCACAACCATACCAACCTCTAGTTGTAGCAGGTTCGGTGAATGTCCACCACCCGATGAACGGCGGCCACCTCTGCTCCACACACGCGTCTCCCCTGTTCTGCTGAACAGCGCGTCCCCGCCTCCGCCTGCGTTACCACCCTCGCCTCGCCCCACCACCAGCCGTCGGTGTTCTGACGATACCGACGCCGCCTCGTCTCCTCCTTGCTTCCAAATCCTCCAACGAGCAATCCACGTTCGAGCGTTGATGAACGACGCAAACCTTGCGTTCCCTGTTTCTGATCTCCATGAATTTCCTGCTTCAACTTCCTGTTCGCTAATCTGAATATGTTTGTTTTTGCAGGTATTTTAAGCAACCGGCGCCACCAAAATCTTGATCTTTGGCGTCACGAGGAAGAACTCACTTTGCTCTACGAGAGGGACGAGTTGATCCAACTGAAGCTACAATGGATCAGTCCGAAAGACATGACCAATTTTCGTAAATGATATTTTTGTAGCACTGAAATCTATTTGCTATTTCCTGGCTGCATTCTAAATTTTGATTTTTTTTCTAGTTTTAATCAGTAGAATTGTTACACGTGTCTCCACCCCACATCAGTTTGGTATCAGAGCAAGTTGTGAGCAACTCTTGTCTGCCCACACGATCCTTGCTTCACTCCTTGCATTAAAAAAAATTATTAGTTTTTGTTTTCTTGATTTATTGCTTTTGAAAAAAAAGAAAAATCATACTTTCATGTTTCTTTCTAGTTTCATGTTAGTTACATAATTTGCAGTTTATTATTTTTTTTAAAAAAAAAAAATCTCATCATGTGCTTTCATGCTTAGTTGCTTATTACTTTTGCATGCTAGTTTGCCTTTTCTCAGATTTATCTTTTTATACTAGCTGAGATCATTTCTGTCATCCTAGGGAGCTCTATTTTGAAAAGGTTATATTGTTTTTCAACAACTTTCCATGGCCATTAGACTCAACCCTATAAGAGGCAACAGACCACCCACCAAGAGATGGGATGAAATGATAAAAGAAATGTATGATCCTTCATCTCTCAAAGCAAAATTTCTTACACAAGAGAACATGAATGTAGCTGAATATATATTGAAGTTTAATGCCCTCTACCACAGGAGTAGAACTAGAGAAACTCCTAGGGTTTTGCTTAACCGGTTTATATATGGTCTTAGCTTTGAGATTAAGAGAGGTCTCACCTACTACCCCATATACACAATAGAAGATGCTTTTCAAATAGCTAGTAAGGTAGAACAAAATCTTAAGGCATATTGGAAAAGACTTGACCAAAGTAGAACACGAAGCCAACCACTCCAACAAAAACTTCTTCAAACCTCAAAGCCTACCTTAGAAACCAAAACAAGTCCAGATGAAACATGTGAAACTCAAGAGGCAAACCATGAGGTAGAACCCATTCCTCAACCTTCAATTTTAGAGTCTATACCCACAAGTCCTCAACTTGAGTCTAGCATTCCAGTTAAAGAGCCCATAGTTGACTTATCTGAGAGTCAAACTACCCCTAAGTTGCCCATAGAGACCCCTATAGACTTGTCTCAACCTAAGAGTGAAATAGAACCATCACCTTCAATTCTAGGGCCCATACCCACAGGTTCCAGACCCAAAATTGCACAACTATTATAGAACCTAAAGTTGAACCCAAACCCATAGGTCTTCTTGAACCATGTCTTGAACCTAAGTTAGAACCTTTTGAGCTTGACCTGGATCCTAAATGTCAACTCTTAGGAACACCCCTAGACTTACAAAATTTCTCTCAGGACCCTATGATCCTTGAATCTTGCCTCTTAGGTCCCTCTACCCACACCCTTAAACCACCATTAGAGTCAACTCAACCTAAAATAATTGAAAATAATTCTGTTTTGTATACTTTTCAAATTAAGCATATTGATTTCATTATTCCAAGCAACTTAGATGCTAGAATCCCTTATTTCAAGTTTACTAAAGAATATGGCCGAGAAAGGGACTTCAATGCAGGTATCCCTGACTTGCAGCTTGGACAATGCAGATTGACTCTTGCCCCTCCAGAATTTCTTCACCACCGCAATAACAATTCTTCGGGGAAGAATTTTTTTTTCACCCGGGGAGAATGATGGGGGTAGGAACCACAAGCCACGAAGATACAAGTGGAGCCTAAAGGTGCCATAGAAAAAGACTCGTAAGGTTACAAATAAGCTAGCATGCTTAATCAAAAGCTAGCCCAATAATAGAAGAATTACTTTCAACAAATAATGGTCAAGACATTCACGCTCAAGATGTCTAAGCCCAAGCCCAAGCCCATTGAAGAAGTTGTTGGATTCAATAAATTGTGGTCTGCATACGCCAACCACATCCACGCCATCTCAACAAGGGCACCTTCCTTCACAAAGTCCACCGTCGCTCAGCCCAAAATCCAGCCTCAAGCCTCAACGTCTACATACACCTCTTAAGGAATCTCCAACATCTCCTCTTTGCTGATCAAACTTGGAAGCTGCAACATTCCTCTCAACGTCTCTTGCTCATCAATATGGAAATAGCAAATGTCTCTCTCGCTTATATGTATCATGCACAACTTTGTAATATACAGACTTGTTGAATGAAAGAAATAGTTTTCCTTCTAATGGCATCGGATGTCTCTTTCCCTTGTCTTCTCTGAGGTGCTTGTGTCACCTAGCTTTCTCCTCATCTCCTCTAATCCCTCTTCATTAACACTCCTGCTCCGCTGCATTCATCCACTCATCTCAGCCATCTTCCAGATTTTTGAAAGATTGCGAGCACGCCGCCGACGATCCGCCGGTCTAATCCTCACAAAACTTCGGTCATCACCACGCCTCCCCAAGATGAAGCTCTAGCCTCCAGCATCCGTTCATCCGCCACCCTGATCGCCGGAATCGAAACACTGAACTACTCCCCTGTTTCCGCCAATCTTCCGCCCCAGCTCTGCCTTTCCTCGTCGCCCTCCTCCGACCCGGCCACCATTCGACCTCAAACTCCGGCCACGTCGTCCCCACAACCATACCAACCTCCAGTTGTAGCAGGTCCGGTGAACGTTCACCACCCGACGAACGGCGGCCACCTCTGCTCCACACGCGCGTCTCCCCTGTTCTGCTGAACAGCGCGTCCCCGCCTCCGCCTGCGTTACCACCCTCGCCTCGCCCCACCACCAGCCGTCGGTGTTCCGACGATACCGACGCCGCCTCATCTCCTCTTTGCTTCCAAATCCTCCGACGAGCAATCCACGTTCAAGCGTTGATGAACGACGCAAACCTTGCGTTCCCTATTTCTGATCTCCATGAATTTCCTGCTTCACTTTCCTGTTCGCTAATCTGAATATGTTTGTTTTCGCATGTTAGGGTATGCCCTTAAGGCTAATGTTTGAGGCCTTGGGATTGTATAAGTATCATGTAATAAACTTTTGTGTTTATATAGGCATGGTTATTATTCAGGTTGTTACCTTGTCTGCTGTAATAAGTGTACTACTGAATAATGTCTCAAAGCTGTTCAGCTTGGCTGACATGCTCTATGTCCTTAGTCGAGATATCTTGGTGAACATGAGACAGCCTTGATATGATTGAGACTAATATGAGTGCTAATCTTATAGGATGCTTCGAGCATGGAATAAGATGTAGACTCATGGGTACATTGGATGTACTGGACAGACCCTACTGGGATATTACATTGCTTGTCACAATGTGAATAATCCTTGTAAGCAGCAAGTGGCACATTTCCTTTGACTTGAGATCACTTGTGTGTCTAAATGATGATTGTCATTGTTTTGAGGTAGTTCAATATCATTTGAAATATAATGATTATAGACTATCTTGGATGGTGAGCATGAGTCAGGTTAGGGCACTAGTGATAGATAAAGGATTGCCGTCTCCTTGTTCAAGGAGTGTGATGTTCTGAAGGGCCCCCTATATGAGATGATTGAGATAGTGTATGGCCATACCCAGATGACTATGTTCATCTGATCTAATCATGCTCATCGTATTGGAGTTACAGGCTTGACATGCTAGTCCAATAAGAACATCCAGTGGCAAAGGAAACATGCATGCCTTGTGAAATGATTCACACTTGTGCTATGGTTTGGGAGTAGTCTTGGAAGACTCTTTCCTTTATATCGGGAGACAGTGATGTGTTGCTAGATACCCCTCACTGATCGTGATAACGTAAGTTATCGTTACCGACATTTAAAGGAAACCCTTAGGGTCGCACAATTTGATGATATGGCTTACTTAAGTCAGATCGTGTGAACTGAATTCTTTGAGTTCAGTTTAAGGGGTTTTGAACTCTGATCGTATGTGAGATCTGGTCTGATCATGTTTGATTGGTGAAGACCTTAGATCGGTAAGCTACGATCGAGAGTATGGATGCTAGATCGGTGAGATCAAGAGCATCGTGAGATGAACGGTCAGATCTGAAACCCTAGGGTTTGATATGGTCTAGACCACATGGCTTGAGCTATTTCGGTTTGGTTCATGAACCAAAGTCGATTGGAATGTTTTTAGCTTGAACCGGTTCACAATTGTGAACGCATGGTTCAATGCTAAAATGCGTTTGGGTTGGCTTGAGCGCATGGCTTGATGAGCTTCCATTTATGGAAAGTCATCAAGGCCGGTTTCACTTCAACGCCTAAACGTATATGCGTTTGCTCTCTTCTCTTCAACGCCTTGGACTTTCGTTGAGGTGTGGTAGACGACGAGAAGGAGAGGTTGGGCAGGAAGAGCTCTCGGCCAAAAAGGAGGTTCATCATCCCTTCCATACGACAAGTGCTTTGAAGAACCTTGCTAGCACAAGGATCTCAAAGAAGTGGCCGTTGATCATCTTGTGTGCGACGACAAGGAGGAGACCTCTTTTGTTCTCTTGACTCCAAGATACGTCTCACACAATGGCTATGGTATGATCTTCCATTCATACTTGCATATCGTTAACATGTTGATCATATGATTCTTCAAACGATCCATGGAAACCCTTGCTTCCGCTATGAAAGGGTGATATGCGCCCCTTTAGGGTTTCACCCTCTTTGCGCTCCCCCTTGAAGGGGACCTATTTGGGATTCGCTCCCTCATGAAAGGGACCAACATCGCAGGTATAAGCAACCGGCGCCACCAAAATCTTGATCTTTGGCGTCACGAGGAAGAACTCACTTTGCTATACGAGAGGGACGAGTTGATCCAACTGAAGCTACAATGGATCAGTTCGAAAGACATGAGAACTTTTCGTAAATGATATTTTTGTAGCACTGGAATCTATTTGCTATTTCCTGGCTGCATTCTAAATTTTGATTTTTTTTTCTAGTTTTAATCAGTAGAATTGTTACACGTGTCTCCACCCCACATCAGAAACTAACCTAAATGTGAATTTGATTTCGACTTTGATACAAAGTCGAATTTGAATGCATCCAATTAATAACGATCTACTCGATCCAACATGACCCAGGTTATTATGAAACTTGATTTAATGAATGAATGATCTGATACAAACAAAAAATGGAAAAATAAGAAAGATTTTTGCTATATAGCATATTGTCAGTAATATTGTTTGGGAGGTGTGTACGTCGATACCATGTATTGGGGCATAGTTCCTCAATATTATTACAATAATGCTTATAGTAATTTACGAAACTTGGAATCAAATAAATATTTACAGAAAGAATATTTATTGAAAGAATGAAAACAGAAGAAGAAACATTCAAAAATCAAAGAATTGAAAGATGAAATCAGATAAATATTCATAGAAAGAATATTTATCAAAAAAATGAAAAATGAAAGGAGTAGTCAGATATCATAGAAGTGTTTGATAAAATTGGATAAATACTCATTGGAAAGAATATTTATCAAAGGAAAGTTAAATGAAAGAATTATGAAAGATAAATAAAAAAATTATGAAAGAATAAATCAGATAAATATTCATAGAAAGAATATTTATCGAAGGAACAAAAGATGAAAGAAAAATTATGAAAGATGAAAACAGATAAATATTCACAGAAAGAATATTTATCGAAAGAAAGAAAGATGAAAGAAAAATTGTGAATGATAAAATCAGATAAATATTCACAGAAAAAATATTTATTGAAGAAATGAAAGATGAAAGAAAGAATTGTGAAAGATGAAATGAGATAAATATTCATAGAAAGAAAATTTATCAAATGAATAAAAGATTAAAGAAAGAATTCTGAAAATTGAAATCAGATAAATATTCACAGAAAGAATATTTATCGATATTGTCAAAAATATTGTTTGGGAGGTGTGTACGTCGATACTAGGTATCGGGGCGTAGTTCTTCAATATGATTATAATATTGCTTATAGCAACTTATATTACTTGAAATCAAATAAATATTCACAGAAAGAATATTTATTGAAAGAATGAAAAATGAAAGATGGAAGATGAAAGATATATCGAAGAAATGAAGGGCGAAATTCAAATATATTTTCTACGAAGAACATTTATCAGAAGCTGATTTTAGATAAATATTCATTGAAAGAATATTTATAAGAAAATCAAGGATGAAAGAAATGAGAAAATGTGAAAAGATGAAAATGAAATTGTAAGCCTTTTATGGCAGTTGTTATGAATGATATTGTTCTTCCAACTACTTATTTTCATTTTGGTTTGTATGTATGGATCTCTTAATCAAAGGTGTCTTAAGCTACTTATGGGTAATTAACAATGAGTGCTTGCATTCATTGGAAGCCAGAACTCACTAAACAAAAAGCCCTATATCTATAAGATGAATTTGAAATGGTCACATGACATTTTAACATGAAATTGAAATTGAACCATTTTTGACCCAATAGACCCTCATGTATTACCCTAGCAAGACCATAAAGGACATATTTCAATATGCCTGTGAGATAAGAGTATGAATGTAGACAAATCAAGACCACCTTTTCTCATTTGCCTAAGCCTCAAGAGAATCCCATTACATCAACTACGAAGGTAACAAACACCTACACTCCCCCTAAAGATAAGACTTCTCTGACCCAATTCAATAATAGGATCACTTTCCACAAATGTTCTCAACTTGGCCATTTTGCCAAAAAAGTGCCCTAAGAGGACCTTGGTCATAGCTGATGACAATTTAAGAAAAGAACTTGGACGAGAATCAATAGTCTTACCGAAATATGATGTTTATGCCCCTAATTACAATAGTGTGGATGAGCCACTACAAACCGCTTTACTCGTTGTAAGGTGTACACTAGCTAATAGTGCTCTTACTAAGGACTAATGTCGTACCAATCTATTGACACATACACTAAGTGTAATGAAAAAATTTATAAAATTGTGATTAATATTAGTAGTAGCCTGAATGTCATTTCTAGGTCTGTTGTAACTAAGTTTCGACTTGAATGGCAAGTACATCCAAAAACATACAATATCCTTTGGGTTGATCAAACCAATTTGCTATGTATTAGCATTGCCAAGTTCCTTTGAGCTTAGCCATATCAAGACAAGGTTTGGTGTAATATTGCAACAATGACTATTGCAGACATACTTTTATGGAAACCTTGGCTCTTTGATTTAGATGTGGTCCACTATGGATGCAATCGCACATATGAGTTTACATTCAAAGGTAGAAAAATACTCTTGGAACCTTGCTTATCCTAAGAGCTTAGGGCATCACATTGTAATGGGAAGCTAGTCAAGAAAGGTAGGTCTCTTACCCATATAAGAGTTCAACCTTCCTCCAAGGATTTGTGCGATAAAAAGACATCCCATACTTCTCATGTCAATATCCCTAAGGATTTTCCTAAATATGCTAGTGACTCATTTTTTTCCCAAAGAAAGCATTTAAATGTATCATGTCCTATAAACAACATTGACTTATATACCCCAATACTCCAAGTTTATGAATCATTTTTGTGTGCCTTTATGGAAATTAATTGGAAACAAATTTGCAATATTAATTAAATACAAACCTCAAACATTCATAGACATATCCTTTTTAGCATTAACTCCCATAGTCACTACAATTACTTTAGTGTATCACATTTTCAAATTACCAATATCTATCAAACTTGATAGAACAAATACTTCAACAAAAGATCTTTTACTATTTTCAGGTACAGGAAGGAGCAACAAATCATTTTGAAGGGTGTGGAACCACCGACAACATTACTACAAATTCTCTATTCTCTAACTCCATGTTTCCTAGGAGGGATAGAAAAATGAGTGAAAATGAAAGAAGGAAAAGAAATGCAGAGGGATGGAAACAACATTACACATGACTCTGACATGTGTGCAAATAGGAGGCTAACAATGAGCTCAGTGGGACATGAGGTCGGAAGAAGCAGGATGCGAGGTGGGCGGTGGGGACCCGAGGCTGATGGGCAGTGGGGCGTGGGGGCAAGGAAGTGGCGGGCGGTGGGACAAGCCAGCGGTGAGTGACTAGAGTGCGAGGTAGGGAGCGGTGGGCGATAGGGCGCAGGGGCATTGAGCAATGGGCGGTGGGGTGCCAAGCAGGCGAGCTACGGGTGATGATGGTGTGGGGCTGGTGAGAAATAGGATGAGTGGCGGTGGCGGTGGCGGCGGCAATGGGGTTGGCGAGTAGGAGGGTGAGCTGCAATGGCGGTGGAGGTTGTGGCGGCAGTGAGCGCAGGGCGTGGCAAGCACTTCTTTTCAGCTTTCGAGTGGAAAGAAAAACGAAGGAAAGTTGGCTATTTTTTCCCTCCTTACTTGTTCTTTGCCTCCAAGAAAATAGAGGAAAAATGTACTTTCCATCCTTTCCTAGTTTCCCTCGTAGGAAACAGAGTGTAAAGGAGAATTCTCCACCCCCTCCCCTAGGGGGATAGGGGATGTAGGTGAAGAGACTCCATCCATATAAGACACTCAAGAAGACTTCAGAATATAATCTACTCTTAAAAATAATTCTCCGGAGGAGAAATCATCAAACCTTGGAAAAGCTGATGTTGGGGAAAAGACCTAATTCAAATAAGAGCCTCTAGATCTAGGATGATCCAATTATGACTTTTTGCATACATGTTGATATATAGGACATTTTGATTATATGATTTGTTATGATTAGCATGATCATCTTGCATTGCATGTAATTAGGTAGCTTAGGATTTGATTTCCTTAAAAGTAATTTTAATTTCATAGTATCATGTAGTAGTAGACTAGGATGCATTACATGTGTAACCATGCAAGCCACCTCATCCTCCCAAGACATAATAACCCTTCAATTGCCTCATCATCAAGTGCCATATTAGCATTCTTGACCATGTCAGCAAACCAAATCACCACCTCATCATGCATCATATCAACAAACAAAGAAGACAACTAAATTTGGGTGCCATTTTATCAAGACAATCAAGCAAGTCAATTTGCCATGTCACTAGCCATGTCATCATGCCACTCATCAGCAAGCTGCCAATCTAATGCACACAAGAATGGGTGGTTACAAGCCTAAAGTCAAATTCCACCACCCACTCAAGCAATGAAAGGCTTGCATGCATGAACAGAACCAATAGGAGGAGCCGCCGAAGCCACCAAATAGGAGCCCCCAAATCCAACTAATGCATGCAAAGAGCCACCCAAAGCCACCAATGCATGACGAGAGCTTCCCAAACCAGCCAATGGAAGAAGCTCCTAACCAAGAAGGCGCCAATGAAACATCCACCATCCATTCAAGCATGTGATCATCTCAATCATTAGAAGAGTAAATGTTGAGGGTAAAAATGGAAAATTTTCAAGTAAATGTTGAAGGGTAATGAGGTTAAAAATCTTGAATTTTGAGCATTCATCCTAATGCATATTTTGATGAATTTTCAACAACACTTGTGACCTGAAGGATTTTCTTTAGCTGAGAGCTTCTGGCTCCTTAGCCATCCACCTCTTTTCCCATATTTCCATGCACCACTCGTCTTCTTCTTCTCTTGAGTATTCTGTTTTTGAGGAATGGAGAACTCTGGAAGGACTAAACATAAGGGATTAGATGCTCAAGCATAGGGAATCGACCACAAGGAGGATTGAAGACTTGATCAAGACTTATCACCCTAAGGACTTCTTGTATTTAGTTTAAGGGGATTTGTTGGGTTTGTATTCTCCTTCCCCTAGTTCTCATTTGTTGTAAATCATTTAATCTCCCATCTAAGCCTCAACACCAAGATTCAGGAGCATGGAAAAAGAAAGGGAATCGGCTGTTAGGGAATGCCGGGTGTAATTTAAAATTTTGTAGTCCCAGGACACAGCGGAAGAAGCATTACACCCGAAACACATTCCGGTCCCAAGGATCCATGCGAGAGAGAAGACACAAGGATGTGTTAGAGATGTACCTCTTTTGCTTGTTTAGATGTCGAAGCCATGTTGAAG
Source organism: Costus lasius (assembly GCA_027563935.2). Lineage (NCBI taxonomy): Eukaryota > Viridiplantae > Streptophyta > Magnoliopsida > Zingiberales > Costaceae > Costus > Costus lasius. The sequence continues at coordinate 34,346,775 of CM050450.1, read as the reverse complement.
GCGCCCAAGTGTTCGCCCTCTACAAGTATCCACGCGTCGACTCCTTGATCGTTGCTCCCTTCCACGCTCGGTGCTAGCCTCGGGAAGAGAATCGAGCCTTAGGGTTCCTTCACTCTTCTTGCGCCACCTCCAAGGTTCATGCGCCAAGTGCAAGGAAGATGCTGCCAACTCCTTATCCTCTTCACTCCAAGAGAAGAGGGAGAAGATGAGTTTCGGCCTTGAGGAAGATTAGGGGGAAATTGCGCCACCAAGTCCTTCTCCAAGTCACGCCAAGAGGAGAGGAAGGAGAAGACTTGCGGTCACTTGTTGGAAGAAGGGTTGCGCCACTTTGATGTTGTCACCCTTTGCCCTTGCTTTCGCCCCTCTACTTGTGTTCACGTCTCCAAGCGTTCATCATCAAGAGAGGGCGACAATGGGTCCTATAAATAGGACTAGAGGCGGTTTGAGCAAGGGCTAGGATCATGCCAAGTGTATGGCTAGGATGAGGTGTCTTGAAGTAAGGAAAGTCTCCAAGACTTTACCATAAACCTCATTCAATCTATCCATAAAAGTCTAAACACTATATCAGCCCAAGACATGCATCAAATGCATTCTTACCATCAAAGGCTAAGTGGCTAGGTGCAACATGCATGAGGAGTTTCGGCTAGGGTAAGGGTTTTGGGAGAAACTAGGGTTTGAGGTAAGGTAAGTCTCCAAGACATTACCATATACCTCTTCCCTATGTCCATATGCGCCTAGGAACTTCCCATAAAAGTTCTCAAGCCATATCAGCCCCAAGACTTACCTTAGAGGCAAGTATTCCATCCAAGGAAGAAGGGCTAGGCGCCCTTTACTTCCATAATGAAGCAAAGGCGCCTCCCTCACCCCATTATGCCCCTAGGCGCCAATGGGGTGAGAATTCTCCCCATTATACCCTTTTAAGCCAATTCCTCTTCATGACAACTAATTATTGGGCCTCATTGGATAATGAGCTAGCCCAAACTTCATGGCCTGGGTTGATTAAGCCATTGGATCCAATCCAATGCAACCCTAATCCAAATGTGACCAATCTAGGTCAATTTCGGGTCAACCTGCCAAAAATGAAGTTTGGCTCTAATAACTTTCTTCCAACTCATCAGGCCCATTGGCACTGATGAAATCTTCCAAATTGATCCAAGTTATCCAATAACTTGATCCTAAGGCTTCTGAATAAAGCAACGTCAAGAGTCTATTGCGTGTGACCCCGTAGGATCCATATGACGATGGCAATGATGTAAACATCATAAATAGTGAGGGGTATCTAGTAACACATCACTACTACCCATGTCATAGGACTTAAGTCATTATGGCAACAACTCCTAACTAGCAACGAGGATTCCTATTGCATTACAGATCCCTTTGCCTAAGCTGATATCCTGCCATTGGATTAGTCTTAAGTTTATTATCCAATGCATTGGTCATGACTCAACAAGTGTGGCCACACTTTCCTGTCATGCACCAATAAGGTGGGGCGCCCCGAGTGGATATCATGCTTCCAATAAGGAAGGGCCAAATCCTACTATTGGTCATTCATGTCTCTACATGACTTATGACATGCCCAATGACAGTCGTTTTGATCTCCCAGTTACGGAGAGACGTAAGACTATATTAAAGCATACCCATCATCAAATCTAGACATGAATACCTCAAGTCTAAGGATCAATGCAAACCTCTTGCATGTGAGATTGACTTGTTGACTAGACAAGTCAATCCTCACAGTGGATCACTCCAGTGCATCTAATGCACCTGTATGTCTGCGTTACTGTGCCCCGCACCTAACCAACCCATACACCAGTCTCACATGTACCAATGCTGTCCCATATCTGCTAAGGTACCTTGTCTGGGGATAGCTTATGAGAATGGATCCAATCCAAACTCCTGGGACATTATTTATGCAACTCAATACATCAACGCAGGTAGAGAAGTCTGCATAATAACGACCATGCCTATATAAAGAGTAATAGTTCTATCAAAGTACATTCAACCAATGCCTGACCATGTCCATACATTGGTCTTTAGGGCATATACACCAACAATCTCCCACTTGCACTAAGACCAAGGGCAACTGATGTTTGATCAGTTCCAATGTCTCTAGTATGACCCATTTAGCTTCCGCTGCGCTAGAGGCTAGGTCAGTGGGTTTTTCCAGATTGCTATCTGTGTTTATTTTATCAAATTTGATCATCATCCTTATCCACGATCTCTAAGATCAGATGATATGCTGCAGTACATACTTGAGCAATAAGTTCCTTCTCCTATGCTATGGTCCTAGTAAGGACTATACTGGACCATTAAGCACTATGAACTAGATCAAGTTCAAATGAATGAAGCTGCCTCCTTGGCTGCCACAAGGAGCTGCAATGTACTCAACCTTATTTGTAGAATCTTGCCACTTTGGTTTGCATCATGCTCTTTCAGCACACAACACCATAACAAGGCAAAGCGCAACTCCTGGCTGTGATCAATAGTCACTAGACTGGAACGAAGTGTCAGCGTACCCCTGTACACAAAATTCTTTCCTATCCATCATAGACTAGACTCCAATCCTTTATACTTCCCAAGTATATATATAAGGATCGCTTTCACAGCTATCTAATGTTAAACACTAAAATCTGATTGAAACTTGCTGGCTATGCTCCAAGCATTTGCCACAAATGGTCTGGAGTATATTATTCAAAACATGATCCATCCTATACACCAAATATTAGGATTTTATACCCATGTTATTACTCTCCAGCTGTGCCACGGGACACAACATCTTTGAGAGACTCAGACCATATTTTCCTGGAAGGTATCAATATTTGGAATCATCCAATATAAACCTCTCCAGAAACTCTTGGATGAACATAGATTGACTAAAGGGCAATGACTTTCTTGGATCCCTATCTATAGATCCTCATTCCTAGGATGCAGGCATCATTCCCTAGATCATTCTTCTCGAAATACATATCAAACCTTTTCTTCACCATGTGAAGAGTTGAGATGTCATTCCATGTGAGGAGAATATCATCAATCATCTAGACAAGAAATACTATTAAGGTTCTCCCACTGATCTTCTTGTAAACACAGGCTATTTCAAACATGCTTGCATAACATCATGCATATCTATATGGCCTTGATATGAAAACCTTCTGGCTATTTCCTTATAGATATCTTTTCAGATGTCCTTGCAAGAAAAGCAGTTATCATAACAAGATGCCATAATTGATCATGCAATTACAACAAGCAGATCCCTAATGGACTTAAAGCTCAGCTATTGGTGAAAATTTCATCATTATCCACCCAGTGGATTTGCCTGAAATTATTGTTCACTAGCTTATCTTTTAAGGTAACAATGTTACCTTCCATGTCTATCTTCCTAGAAGATTTATTATAGCCTGTGGGAATTACCCCTTTTGGCAGCTCATCCAAGTCCCAGACTTGATTAGCAGACATGGAGTCCATTATGGTTCTCATGGCCCTTAGCCATTTCTTGGAATCTGGTCCACCGACCGCTTCCATTTCCTCATAAGTCTTAGGTTCATGCTTGATGAAAAAATTCGTCATGCCCAGCATATCGAATCGATCTAGGCTTATGTTATTCCTGTGTTAATTGAACCTCAGGTTGACTTTCAACCTGTATGTGAGATTTTGCTATCCAACTGTGTCTAATTATATTGTGGTTGATTCTGGATCTCGTCCAAATCAAATCTACTCCCACTAGCTTCTTTCAAAAGAAATACTTTCTCAAGAGAAACAACATTTTGAGCAACAAATGTTTTGTTCTCCATGGGATAGAATTAGCACTCTATAGTGCACCACAAATACATACTTCTGAATCACTGCATATTACATTCCCAATTCCATTGAAGAAATGGGATATTTGCAGTTCGCAACTCAAAAGCTAACTTAGACATTTTCTTATGGAGTAGCAGTACATCTGTTAGCATGGCATCATAGTAGTATATTTGCATGACTATTCAAAGTTGGAACCACATCCAATGTGTTCCTTTTTCTTTCTTTGAAATTCACCACACAGTGCTGTACTAAGTAAGTTGTGAGATAACTCCACACTTCTTAGGATAGTCATCAAATTCTCCACTAATCTTCTTGATCCAATCAAGGTGCTTTGATAGATCCTTCAATTTGACTCAATACTTCATTTATGAACTTCTTGGATTTTTCCAAAGTTCTTGGGTTGCATGAGGCATACCCATACCTAATGAAGTATATATAAAACTCCTTTTAGTGCTTGTTTACATGGGTCCACTCACATTGCTGTGTCATAGATCCAACAAGTCACTTATTCCTTCCATCTTTTCCGGTGAATGCAGCATCTGTCACATTGTTCCTTTGAACTAGGCTCACTTGTATCATAGTCCTGAGAGGACAATGACCCCAATAGTCCATGGACCTTTGGATGTGACCATTGTTCTATGGTTCAAGAGACAATGCTATAAGAGGATGTTTTATTGAATCATTAGATCTTATCTTGTGTTACATATAGAACCACAAACTATTGTCAACTGTGTCACTTTCTATAGAACATCTCAGATTTAAAAAATATTATTTATTATTTCAAACCAAAATCCTTTCCAAAAAGAATGATGTTCCAATACAAAAGCTGATACACAATAGCAAAGCTCTATATAGAGTCTTCAAGGCAGTGAGATAACATCAACAGCAGCATCCAATGCTCCGTCCCTGACCCGAAAGTCGATCCCATCAAGCCTCTTCGTCCTACTTCTTTTGAGCTCCTGCACATGTAAAACATATGTGAGCCTCTCATACGGTACCCAGTACCCATGAATAAGAAGTAGACAAAAGACCTCGGTAACACAATACCTGAAGCGGATGGATTACATCCCTTCTTCTTTGCCATGCTCTTCTTGGCCATTAATCCTCTTCGAAATACCCATGCATTCCCAGTCTTCCGAAGTATTAGCTTCGAAGATACAGAACCATGGTCTATCTTAGATTCAGGCACACATTCTGAAGATCCAACAGAACTCTCCTGATCATTGTCTGTAGAGCATGGTGTGAAGAGACCTTTGAGATGTATGATTAGAACATAGATCCCCATCTCATCACATTCAACCTTGACCTCTGGGGTCATGCACTCTAAGACAAGAGCAGTGTACTGTTCGTTATCTTCACAATGTTCAAGATAGACATTCCACTCCCAGTCATTAGTGAAATATACACTGGGCTGGGATGGAGGTCTTTCAAGAAGATGCACCTTATTTTCTTGTTCCAGTATCTTGGACAAAATCTTGAACCATTTTGTCCAATTTGTCCCATCCAGTTTATGTTTATAAAGTTTCAATCTTAGATCAGGATATGCCTTCTACAATAAGCAAATAAGTAAAGTAAGTACAATGATAAAGCATTTAACAAGGACTTTAAATTAAATGCTATGCTCCCACTACTTCCAAAACAAGTTGAGAACTCTCTAACTCAACATGGAAATAAGTGAGTAGGATCCTAATTTCACATAAGATCTCCGCGACTCACGAGGGTGAGTTGAGATGCACAGAGAGTCTCATGCTTCCTTAGGTAGGCATGCCAGCCAATTGTGCCATGCACAATTCCTCTTAGTTAAGACAGACTAGGCGCCCTGTGTCCAGCGAGGGCTGGATGTACACAAAACCCTATCCTCTCAACAGCTGCCTCTAGTATTTCATCATGTCAATGACATATGAAAAACCAGTCAAGTCTGGTCCTAACCGTTATGCCCAGGGCCAACAAATTTCCTTGCGAAGGCACGCCCAGGTTAGAAACTGGACTGGGGAAATTATTGTCACCACACACCTTCTAAAGATAAGTGGGTGTGTCCGACGAGGGTGGGAAACAGTTCACAACACCACCGATCGATAGTTTGATGAGGGCTACGCGTTAGAAGGCTATCGACTTGATATTGTATTGAGAGTTTTTTGCATGTTTTATTCTTTTCTAGCATGCAGTTTTCCTATGGTTCAGGCAGCAAAGGAAAAGCATCACAGGCATGCTATGGACAAAATAATAAACCATCACAGGCATGCTAGTTTTGTCAATATGGTCATAGCCCTTTTCATACACATAACTTGTCACGAGCCATGTGACATGTTATCGTGCATCCAAGGGTTGCGAGTCCCTAAAGAAGATCGGCCCATGCCAGAAGCCGAAAGCATGTGTCCTTCCTTCAGCCGCAAGTCCATCACCATGCTTCCAAAGCTGGCGCCACTTCTGACTCCTATTGAAGAAGACTCCTTGTTGTCAAGATGAAGCCTTAACCTATCATATAACTCTACATCTATTCTAAACAAGATGAAAAATTCTTTTACAACAAGATAGGGAGAGAACCACATGCAGGTGGAAAGGGATTTTACAAGCATTCATCACAAGTGGAAACATGCTTCCACATCACAACACAGGAGGGCACTCGCTATGACCATATCAACCCATGAAAGAGACAAGTGGCGCATATATAAAATTTGAAAAACCGTAATAATCAAATTTTATCCCCTTATGCGCCAACTCCATCCAAAGCACTCTCTTTATCAAATTTATGCTAAAATTGGGATCAAGTTTCATGATGATTTCATGGACCCTATCGGCTGGCAATTTTGTCAGATCAAGAGACCTGGCCAGTCCGAAGTGTAAGATCCAAGGATCCTAAGTCCTGGTAAATATTATTTTTGATTTAAATAAAAGTGTTGGCGGGGATATTCTCCTATGTTTTGATTTCCTATTGGTTGTTAAATTATAATTAATTAATTAGTGCTTATTGGTTGTTAAATTATAATTAATTAATTAGTGCTTATTGGTTACTAATTTATAATTAATTGGAGCTTATTGGATGTTAATTTAATCCTTATTGGATTTTCTCTTAACTATGGGTTATTGGGTTTACACTTAAATTAGATTTAAAATTCGAATTAATTAGTTAGCGGGTTTAAAATTAAAAACCAAAATTTTAAGTGGGTAATTGCGGTTAGGGAAGGAGAGTTAGCGTTTTTGGCTTGGAGGAAACCTTGGGGGCGGCGGCTTGAAGGCTTGGGCGATCTCTTGGAGGCTTGGACGAATTTCCCCTTCTTCCTCTTCCTTTTCCCTTGGCCGGCGTTCTTTGGTGTTTGGTGGTGCTTCTTCTTCCATTGGTGGCGACATTGGTGGAATTTCAAGGCCTTAGACGAGTTTTTGGATCATGTTGGTGTTCACGGTTCAAGATAATAGGTGAGTGGGGTGTCTTATTCGAAATCTATCCACTTGGTTGTGCTAGATGATAAATTTAATTTCTTGGAAATTTTACCATGCTAAGAACCGAAACTTAAGGTGTATCTTTCATGAAAACCGAAACCTTGCAACATGAATTTTACGATATTTCCTGTATGGCATTTAGGTAGTTTTACATCAGAAATTCTTGAACATGAAATTCTTGTTTTACGATATTTCTTGTATGGCATTAGGTAGTTTTACATTAGTAATTATTGAGCATGAAATTCTTGTTAACTAAGGTTTAAAGTTTAAGTAGATAATATGTTGTAGTAACCGTGGGCTACATGTGTATTTTAATCCTAACCGTGGGCTACATGTGTATTTTTAATCCTATGTTATTATTATGAATACCCTGATAAATGCTAATAATGTTATAGGATCCATGATAGTTTCTCTATGTGCAGCATGTTATATATTTATGGCCATGTATCCTTGTTTGAGAAACTTGGGTGATAACTTAGCAAGGTTAAACCGAACTGATCAGCATGAAATCTAAGGACTCTACAATACATTATGTGATTATGTGGTTTCGAATGTTATGTGTTGTGGTTTGTGTACCCATTATGGATAGGACTAAGGCTAAGTGTAACTGTGTACTCAAGGGGATAGTCTATATGTGATATGTTAGGGCTTGGAGATTTCAGCCCTGTGCTTGTGATATGTGAGGGGTTGATGTTTCAGCCCTGTCTGTTGTGATTTCGTGATGAAAGTGACTATCCTAGAGTCTGGTCGACACTTAGGAGTCCATTTTTGTGAAATAAGATATAAGTTGTGTCTAGTAGTTGTTCAGGTAAGAAACCCTTTGGGAGAACGAGTGATTGATGCAAAGTGCCATGTCTTGGTCGGACAGGGGCCACCTCTTGATATTATCACTCTTAGACTTTTAGATTCTTGTGTTATGGGGTGGTGTAGATCAAGGTATCACATCTTGACCGGATGGGGAGCACCTCTTGAGTCTACACACTGTCCATGTTTGTGTTGCATGTGATTTGCAGGCTTCTCCCAGTGCTTAGGCCAGAGCCGGGTTGGACCCTATGTGGTCACTCTTGATTTAAGCTGAACAACTAGGTGGTTAGTGTGTTTAGTTGGTTTAGAGTACGGCTCTAGAATTTTGGTTACTCTGTGGTGACATTTGTGTGATGCCTGTACATCTAATTGTCTATATGAGTTCTGTTCTTTGTTTTCTGTTCTTTGTTTTCTGTTCTTTGTTTTAGTTATATGTTGACATAATGTTCTGCTAAAGGTTTTTAAAATAATCTGCATGTATCTTTGAGTGTATGTTATGGATGGTCGATTGAGACTATCCACTCACTGGGCTGTGTAGCTCACCCCTCATTATTTTCAGGTGTAGAGCAGGGGCGCACTGCCTGAGTTGGTGTTTTGATATGGACATTGTGATTTTCTCTACAACTATGCTGGTTTAATGTATAAGACTTTTGTGCTTAGTAACTGGGGCCGGTTATGGCTAAACTATGTAAACCAGTGTTGCCGGTTGTGGCAGTTTTGAGATTTGATTTTTGTGTCACCGAGGGCTTTGGCCTGGTTTCGGTGTTTGATATCATAGATGTTAGTTATATGAAATTATTGAATCGATATTGTGGTTTTGCTTCGAACTTTCGAGTCGGTTTGTATTTGTGATCAGATTTGATATAAATGTGAACTTGCATATGTCTAGTGCAAGTATTGCCTGGTGGCAGGTACCCTTATGTGATTTATGGATTTTACGGATTTTATATGGCTTTGATATAACTGTTGCCTTGCATATGTCTAGTGCAAGGATTGCGTGGTGGCAGGTACATTTATGAAATTGTGTTTCGTGGATTTTCAATGTGTGGATTCGCGAAAATTTTCAGATCGACTTTTCCTGAACTTGGTTTTACTTAGCATGTGCATCGATCCTGTGTGATAACATCCTATTCCTTTGTGACTTGTGTTGCTTGTTTGGGGTTAAGATAATGGGATGTGACACGAAGACACAATGCCCGTCCTACTTGACAAAACTACGTGCGCCTTTGGTCTTAAATCCATCATAAACACAATCCAAATTTCGGCCATAAAATTGATGAAAGAAGTTTGGATGAAAGCGCCTTCTAGGTTAAACGCGCATGGATGAACGAAAAATTTTCCAAAAATTTTTCACACAAGCAAATGTACACCTTGTGTTTCTCGCAAGTACCTCTGATACCACTATTAGGGAATGCCGGGTGTAATTTAAAATTTTGCAGTCCCAGGACGCAGCGGAAGAAGCATTACACCCGAAACACATTCCGGTCCCAAGGATCCATGCGAGAGAGAAGACACAAGGATGTGTTAGAGATGTACCTCTTTTGCTTTTTTAGATGTCGAAGCCATGTTGAAGGCGCCCAAGTGTTCGCCCTCTACAAGTATCCACGCGTCGACTCCTTGATCGTTGCTCCCTTCCACGCTCGGTGCTAGCCTCGGGAAGAGAATCGAGCCTTAGGGTTCCTTTACTCTTCTTGCGCCACCTCCAAGGTTCATGCGCCAAGTGCAAGGAAGATGCCGCCAACTCCTTATCCTCTTCACTCCAAGAGAAGAGGGAGAAGATGAGTTTCGGCCTTGAGGAAGATTAGGGGGAAATTGCCCCACCAAGTCCTTCTCCAAGTCATGCCAAGAGGAGAGGAAGGAGAAGACTTGCGGTCACTTGTTGGAAGAAGGGTTGCACCACTTTGATGTTGTCACCCTTTGCCCTTGCTTTCGCCCCTCTACTTGTGTTCACGTCTCCAAGCGTTCATCATCAAGAGAGGGCGACAATGGGTCCTATAAATAGGACTAGAGGCGGTTTGAGCAAGGGCTAGGATCATGCCAAGTGTATGGCTAGGATGAGGTGTCTTGAAGTAAGGAAAGTCTCCAAGACTTTACCATAAACCTCATTCAACCTATCCAAAAAAGTCTAAACACTATATCAGCCCAAGACATGCCTCAAATGCATTCTTACCATAAAAGGCTAAGTGGCTAGGCGCAACATGCATGAGGAGTTTCGGCTAGGGTAAGGGTTTTGGGAGAAACTAGGGTTTGAGGTAAGGTAAGTCTCCAAGACATTACCATATACCTCTTCCCTATGTCCATATGCGCCTAGGAACTTCCCATAAAAGTTCTCAAGCCATATCAGCCCCAAGACTTACCTTAGAGGCAAGTATTCCATCCAAGGAAGAAGGGCTAGGCGCCCTTTACTTCCATAATGAAGCAAAGGCGCCTCCCTCACCCCATTATGCCCCTAGGCGCCAATGGGGTGAGAATTCTCCCCATTATACCCTTTTAAGCCAATTCCTCTTCATGACAACTAATTATTGGGCCTCATTGGATAATGAGCTAGCCCAAACTTCATGGCATGGGTTGATTAAGCCATTGGATCCAATCCAATGCAACCCTAATCCAAATGTGACCAATCTAGGTCAATTTCGGGTCAACCTGCCAAAAATGAAGTTTGGCTCTAATAACTATCTTCCAACTCATCAGGCCCATTGGCGCTGATGAAATCTTCCAAATTGATCCAAGTTATCCAATAACTTGATCCTAAGGCTTCTGAATAAAGCAACGTCAAGAGTCTATTGCGTGTGACCCCGTAGGATCCATATGACGATGGCAATGATGTAAACATCATAAATAGTGAGGGGTATCTAGCAACACATCACTACTACCCATGTCATAGAACTTAAGTCATTATGGCAACAACTCCTAACTAGCAACGAGGATTCCTATTGCATTACAGATCCCTTTGCCTAAGCTGATATCCTGCCATTGGATTAGTCTTAAGTTTATTATCCAATGCATTGGTCATGACTCAACAAGTGTGGCCACACTTTCCTGTCATGCACCAATAAGGTGGGGTGCCCCGAGTGGATATCATGCTTCCAATAAGGAAGGGGCAAATCCTACTATTGGTCATTCATGTCTCTACATGACTTATGACATGCCCAATGACAGTCGTTTTGATCTCCCAGTTACGGAGAGACGTAAGACTGTATTAAAGCATACCCATCATCAAATCTAGACATGAATACCTCAAGTCTAAGGATCAATGCAAACCTCTTGCATGTGAGATTGACTTGTTGACTAGACAAGTCAATCCTCACAGTGGATCACTCCAGTGCATCTAATGCACCTGTATGTCTGCGTTACTATGCCCCGCACCTAACCAGCCCATACACCAGTCTTACATGTACCAATGCTGTCCCATATCTGCTAAGGTACCTTGTCTGGGGATAGCTTATGAGAATGGATCCAATCCAAACTCCTGGGACATTATTTATGCAACTCAATACATCAACGCAGGTAGAGAAGTCTGCATAATTACGACCATGCCTATATAAAGAGTAATAGTTCTATCAAAGTACATTCAACCAATGCCTGACCATGTCCATACATTGGTCTTTAGGGCATATACACCAACATCGGCCCCTTCCTTGAAGGGGCCCTAGGTGGCATCTCTCCAACTTGGTATCTTTATTTCCATCCAAGGGTGACGTCTCTAAACTTGGTATCTTTATTTTCTTACATAGTTGTAGTTGTTGTGATTTGAATACTTTTTTGTTAGTTTGTTATTATGTATGCGAGCCACATGCCCTAGGAAAATGACCTTAGAACATCCCTATAATGCTATCCTACTTCAAGATACTAGTAAGGGGTGGACATGTGTGCACCAATATCTTCTCCAATCGGCAACTTTGGACTTGCTTCAAGGGTAATTTTATAATCATGTTATTTTATATTCTTGTTCTTACTTAGTTCCTCTAGTGGGGAATTAAGGAAGGGATAATTCCCCTATTGGTTATTCATAGTGCATAATGGCTTGTAACTCACTCAATGATAACCGTCATGACCTCCTATCTATTATGAGGTATTTGATTGTTGTTATACCCTAAAGTTATTTTTATAATTTTGTAATTTCGTTTTAGAATTTTTTTTTTGGATTTCTAGGTATTTTTTCCAGAATTAAATAGTGTTTTACTGATTTATTTAATTAAAAAGGATTTTAAATGTTTTATAAAATAAATTAAAAAAATAAAAAGGGGAATTTGCCAAAATGGCGGACGCGTGCGGAATCGATCGCATGACGCGCCATTCAACGTGCGAATTTCACAACCACCACGCTATCGGGCGGGTTGCTAGAGAAAACAGGTTTCTTAATGAAAACCCAACATTGATTTATTTTTAGGGCTAAACCCGTTCACCTCCGGTTCTTCCGACGGCGATCGAGTCTTCAGCTCGGTTACAAATTTTAAGGGGTAAAAACTTAGTGCTCTTAGAACTAGGGGAAGGAGAATACAAACATTTTAAGCACGGGAAGTTACGCCTCTTTCCGCTCGTGCTCTTGGAACTCCCGGATCTAGATTTCGTCTTTGTTTGCGCAGTCGGAGGCTATGGATGTGAACACCAGAAAAGAAGTCGCCGCCTGTGATTTTGTCATCGACTGAATCTAGCGAAGTTTCAATTCTTCGCCCACGGTGTCTGCCCAACACTGCTCCAGGTATTTCTCTGTTCCTGTCATTTTTGTTGTGTTCTGTCATCTTCCAATTTTGGCGGTGATGGCACCGCCGTGTGATTCTTCCGCGATTCGCCGAAGATCTTTCAACTGTGACCAAAGCTCACCGCGAATGGCTGAGGATCATCGATCTTCTGCTAATTTTGGATCTCAAAAGTATGGAGGAGATTGGAGGTCTGGCATGCGCTAAATTTCTCGCCGACGATGTTGTGAGCTTGGGCTCCAACGGCTGTGGGCGGTGGAAACCAATAGCACTGCTTGTCTAGTTTATTAGGGAAAATCGGATTTGGCCGGTTTAATTTCAAATTGAACCAGACGAATTTGGAGCTGAGTTCGAATTCGATTTGGGCTAGGTGAATAGGTTGACCGGTTCAATTTTCATTTCGTCCCAGTGATAGTTTTTGGGCCGGTTCATTGAGATTTCGGTGGAATCTCGGCCGGTTTAGGTAGGCATTGGAAAGCTCTTTCAATTGCCTATCTATTGGTATAGGTTTTGTATATTTTCAATTTGTATTATAGGAGTAATTTGAGGTCAAAGTGTTCAGTTTAGTAAAAATCAGTTTGGTTCAGGCTTAATTCTAATTGGTTTAGTGGAATTCTAGCCGGTTCGGGAGTTTTGTGGCTTGGTTCTTGGGACCATAGTCTAATATGAAGTTTTAGAGGTTAATTATGGGTTTTATGGGTCTTTCCTTGAGCATTGTGCTAGTATTTATTGTGTTCTTGTATGTTAAATGACAAATTTTTTGAACATATTGAATTTGGGATTCATTGGCTTTGTCGTTAGACATCTTCAATTTGTAAGTTCTCAAACCAAGTTTCAATTCTTGTATGATTCCATTCAGTTATTTTAAGTTAAATCAGCATGATCATGTACATTTATTTGTATACAACCTTTGATATAGTTTCACTCGAGACATGCTATTTTACTATTCATATACATGTGCATACTGTTGGGGTATGCCCTTAAGGCTAATGTTTGAGGCCTTGGGAATGTATCAGTATCATGTAATAAACTCTTATGTTTATAAAGGCATGGTTGTTATTCAGTTTGTTACATTGTCTGCTGCAATAAGTGTACTTCTGAATAATGTCTCACAGCTGTTCAGCTGGGCTGACATGCTATAAAGTCCTTAGTTGAGATATCTTGGTGAACATGAGACAGCCTTGATATGATTGAGACTAATATGTGTTCTAATCTTATAGGATGCTTCGAGCATGGAATAAGATGTAGACTCATGGGTACATTGGATGTACTGGACAGACCCTACTAGGTTATTCAATTGCTTGTCACAATGTGAATAATCCTTGATTGCAACAAGTGGCACATGTCCTCTGACTTGAGATCACTTGTGTTTCTAAATGATGATTGTCATTGTTTTGAGGTAGTTCAATATCATTTGAAACATAATGATTATAGACTATCTTGGATGGTGAGCTTGAGTCAGGTTAGGGCACTAGTGATAGACATAGGATTGCCGTCTCCTTAATTGGAGTGTGATGTTCTAAAGGGCCCCCTGGATGAGATGATTGAGAAAAGAGTATGGCCATACCCAGGTGACTATGTTCATCTGATCTAATCATGCTCATCATATTGGAGTTACAAGCTTGACACGCTTGTCCAATAAGAACATCCAGTGGCAAAGGAAACATGTATGCCTTGTGAGTTGATTCACACTTGTGCTGTGGTTTGGGTGTAGTCTTGGAAGACTCTTTCCTTTATATCGGGAGACAGTGATGTGTTGCTAGATACCCCTCACTGATCGTGATAACGTGAGTTATCGTTACCGACATTTAAAGGAAACCCTCAGGGTCGCACAATTTGATGATATGGCTTACTTAAGTCAGATCGTGTGGACTGAATTATTCAGGTTCAGTTTAAAGGGATTTAATCTCTGATTGTAAGTGAGATCTGGTCTGATCATGTTTGATTGATTAGGGCTTGAGATCGGTAAGCTTCGATCGAGAGAATGGATGCTAGATCAGTGAGATCAGCAGCATCAAGAGATCGACGGTCAGATCAAGAGCCTTAGGGTTTAATAGGATCTGGACTAATGGCTTGGGTTGATTGGTCTTTGAACCAAACCAAATTGAACCGGCTCATTGAGTGAGCGCATGGTTCAAGAGAAGATGAGTTTGCGCATGGGGTGAACCCATGATCGCATGAACGTTTGGGGTTTACTAAATTTAGAAGCCATGACTTCTAAACGTGGGAACGCCTCACGTTCACGCCTAAGACGCTTTCATCTCTCGTCTCTCCTCATCTCTGGTCGCCAACAAGCTCTCTTGAGAGTGGTGAAGAGGTTGACGAAAAAGGAGAAGGAAGAAATCGCCAAGCAAAGGATTCTCTTCCCTTCCATACGACAAGGACCTCTTGGAGCCTTGCTAGCACAAGGAGCACCAAGAGAAGAGTAGGCGACATCAATTGTGTGCGTCACCTTAGGAGAAGGAGCATTTGCGCCTTTCCTTCCAAGACACCATCTAAGCGATGGCAATGGTAAGAATCGTTTTTCCATTGAAAGTTGAATATATTACATGCTATGCGATCCTGCTAGAAACCCTTGATTCCGCTAGAGTTTTGTTGCGCCTCCTATTAGGGTTTCGCCCCCCCCCCCTTTATTATAGGGGACTTTCACATACTAGTTTGTATCCGGGGTCAGTCAATGCATGCTTTGAACTCGTGGCACACGTGGCGGGTGCATTCACCACCTATGGGTGCAGTTTAGGGTGATGACCCACAGGCTAAATGATGTACAGACTATAGGAGGGTTAGTCCTTAGTACCGTACTCTACGGTGTTTACACAATGCACAGAAATCGTGAGAGGGTCTTGAGACGAGGGAAGTCAAATTGCTTGGAAAGTATAGCAAGAAACATGGGAAATCGGCGCGAATTCGTTTCGAGGCAATACTAATGCGAGAGAAATCCAACGGCACCCAAAATTACTGAAATTCACTCATTAACCTCTAGAGCAATTTTAAGCACAGCACGAATGGGGTTTGCGGATCACGAGATCAGCTCGCGCGCCTATGCACCTGCGAACAAACCAACGAACAGGGAAACCGTCCACGACTCCGACGCTCGGATGCTCGTGGGTGAGAGGGCGAAAGAAACTCAACACGGAAAGAACATTTAAAAACAGGCGAACCTGACCCACTCGGAATGGTGGGATTTACTTCTCAAAAAGCAGGAAACATGAGCAGGAAACACTTCGAGTTGAGACACCGATCGCCGACTCTAACAAATTCTGAAGACAAAGCTACTTTGTCTTCCACACAAGCTGGAGGCACTCTTGCTCACCAGGAGAACTCTACCTCTAAGAGAACTAAGGAACACAACACCCTAGCCTCCTCTTTTATAGAACAAGAGGGGAGGAAGCAAGACAAAGTAGAAAAGATGAACAACTTTAACAACTAACTACTCATGTAAGCCACAAAGGTGGTCAAGCTGCTACTACAAGACAAAGCAAAACAAACTTCTACCTAATATTCTATGAAGTTGGCGCATGGTCTTCTGGTCTTCGTACGGAGGCGGTTGGGCGGTTAGACGTGTTCGGAGCATACCGCGACAAAGCAGTAGAATTTGGACGTCGTGGGCTGGGTTACGACGGATGTGGCTCGCTCTTGGGCCGTGTTGCTAAGATGATTGCGCGGCCCCTCCAGTGTTGGGCCTTCAGGTGGACATCCGCCCATGCCCTTGGGCGGAAGGGCTTCGGTGTGGATCGACAATGGGCTGATAACACCCACAAAGTGGTCTGGTGGGTGAGATGGGCAATGGGATCACCGAATAACCACCTTGCTGGGCTCCTTTAGGTCTTCATGAGGTGGAGCGACATGGTAGGGTGAGTTGTGTACGTCGAAATGGGATCGTCGGGGCTCCTCCAAGTCTTCATGGACGAACACGGCCGCATTAAGGTGCTCCAGATGCCGCCGAGTCGAACACGGCATGCCCGTGTTTAGCTGCACGCCCGTGTTTGCGTTCGCGTCCGAAATCACTATCTTTTGGTAGTTGTCTACAGGACTCACGGGGGGTGGTTTTCGTCGGTGGGTGCCTCGAGGAACTTTTTATGGAAAATTATCTGCAGGACTCACGGGGTGTGGTTTTCATCACTGGGTACCCCGAGGAACTTTCTGTGGAAAATCTAACTTGTGCATGTGAAGCCGCCCCTGGGTTGGGTAGTGGTCTGCTGGACTCACGGGGCGTGGCTTTCGTCACTAGGTACCCCAAGGAACTTTCTATGGAAAATCTGACTTGTGCATGTGAAGCCACTTCCGATTCCAGAATTTCTCCGGGTAGCTGTCCGCAGGAGTCACGGGGCGTGGTTTTCGTCGCTGGGAGCCCTGAGGAACTTTTTGTGGGAGATCTAACTGACGCTACTCCAGATTCCAGAATCCACGGGCCGAGGTTCTCGTCGCTGGGCACCCTGAGGAACTTTCTGTGCCGAATTGAACTTTCTGGGTCCTTAGTGCTAGATGCTCCTGTATCAACTTTCTAGGAAGAGGCTCGTTGGTATCCGAGGGCTCCTCCAAAGGGCCGTAGAAGGGGAGGAGGTCCGCCACGTTGAAGACTGGATGGATGCCCATGTCCTCGGGTAGGTCTAGGACATATGCATTGGAGCTGATCCTTTGCACCACCGCATAAGGGCCCATGTATTGTGGCTGAAGCTTAAAATGTGCTCAGTGGGGAACACGCTCGGGGTGGATGCGCACCCTTACCAGCTCACCTACAAAAAATTGTTGTGGCCTACGGTGCTCATTGGCCCTCAGAGTATTACGAGTATTGCCCAAAAAGATTCGATACTGAACTTCCTCATGCAAGCTAGCTATATGCTAAGCGAAAGAGTATGCATGCTCGGAAAGATGGGACTCCATGGGCAGGTCATGCAAGTCATTGGGTTTAGGTGGTTGATGGCCAGAAACCACTTGGAAGGGACTAAGACCTGTAGACCTATTGACTGCACTATTATACGCGAATTTTGTCATAGGAAGGATAGTGTCCCAAGACCTCGGGTGGTCACTGTTGGGGTATGCCCTTAAGGCTAATGTTTGAGGCCTTGGGATTATTTCAGTATCATGTATAAACTCTATGTTTATAAAGGCAATGGTTGTTATTCAGGTTGTTACATCATCTGCTGCAATATGTATACTTCTGAATAATGTCTCAATGCTGTTCAGCTTGGCTGACATGCAGTTTTGTCCTTAGTCGAGATATCTTGGTGAACATGAGACAGCCTTGATATGATTGAGACTAATATGTGTTCTAATCTTATAGGATGCTTTGAGCATGGAATAAGATGTAGACTCATGGGTACATTGGATGTACTGGACAGACCCTACTTAGGATATTCAATTGCTTGTCACAATGTGAATAATCCTTATATGCAAACAAGTGGCATATTTCCTCTGACTTGAGATCACTTGTGTTTCTAAATGATGATTGGCATTGTTTTGAGGTAGTTCAATATCATTTGAAACATAATGGTTATAGACTATCTTGGATAGTGAGCATGAGTCATGTTAGGGCACTAGTGATAGATATAGGATTGCCGTCTCCTTGTTTGGAGTGTGATGTTCTATAGGGGCCCCCTGGATGAGATGGTTGAGAAAGTGTATGGCTATACCCAGATGACTATGTTCATCTGATCTAATCATTCTCATCATATTGGAATTACAGGCTTGACATGCTTATCCAATAAGAACATCCAGTGGCAAAGGAAACACATATGTCAAGTGACTTGGGTTCACACTTGTGCTGTGGTTTAGGTGTAGTCTTGGAAGACTCTTTCCTTTATATCGGGAGACAGTGATGTGTTGCTAGATACCCCTCACTGATCGTGATAATGTAAGTTATCGTTACCGACATTTAAAGGAAACCCTTAGGGTCGCACAATTTGATGATATGGCTTACTTATGTCAGATCGTGTGGACTGAATTGTTTTGGTTCAGTTTAAAGGAGTTTAAACTCTGATTGTAAGTGAGATCTGGTCTGATCATGTTTGATTGATTAGGGCTTGAGATCGGTAAGCTTCGATCGAGAGAATTGATGCTAGATCGATGAGATCAAGAGCATCAAGAGATGTACGGTTAGATCTTGAGCCTTATGGTTTAATTTGATCTAGGCCAAGGTTTGGTTTGAATTGGTCTTTAAACCAAATGAGATTGAACCGGCTCATCAAGTGAGCGCATGGTTCAAAGAGGAGAACATTGCGATTTGTTCACTAAGCGTGAACACTTGAACGTGTGAGGATTTACTATTTTTGGAAGTCATGCTTTCCAAAATAGGTAGCACGCCTCACGTTCGAGAGCATTGTTCTATTCTCGCTCGCCTCTTCCTCTTGACGCCTCTCTCTCGTGTGGAGAGTCTTCACGCAAAGGAGAAGAGAACAAAGCCAAGAGACATCTCTCATCTCCTTCACAAAGGGAAACCTTGAAGCTTTGCTAGCACAAAGACGCCAAGGGAGTAGTCATCTTCACCTTGTGTGCGTCACCTTTGGAGGAGAGCCGCTCGCCCTCTTCTTCCAAGTCGCCATCCAAGCAATGGCAATGGTATGATCCTTGTGTTGATCTATACAATCTTCAAGTTGATTATATGACATGCAAATCGATCCTAGAAATCCTATGATTCCGCCCATGCAAATTTTAGAAGTGCATGCTTATTAGGGTTTCGCCCCCTTTAGGGAACTTTCAATTGGTATCAGAGCAAGTTTATGTATGATCATATGATTGCTTGTTTTTGTGATCCTTGTTGGCGCATGAATATTGTTGGCGCATGTTGTAGTTTTTGATCAAACTCTTTTACTTGCGCGCATCCATTAGATCTAAGCGCCTACTTTAAAACTTAGACGGGTTATTAGGGTTGAAGTCATCGTCCTGTCAAGACCCAACAGTCTGATCAGACTATCTGACAGCCTAGATGGGTCGACCAGATGGCACCTATGCGCAAGCATGAGGTGGCTATAGGTCGACTGCTGAAAGGCGTGTAGCGATGTCTGATTGAGACAACCGATGAACGCTTATGATTAAGGCCCGGGGTCACACCCGCTTGCCAGAACTCATGAGGGACGTTCAGCCCTTAACGCATGCATTGTTGACCATGAGGTCGACTCAAGTCGGTTATGACTTGGTGCATGCAAGGGCAGTGGGTCTGACTAGGTCTGATGAGTGGATCCCTATTAATGGACCGTTGTAAGGTAGTAGGGCACATAAGGAAATAAAATGAAGTCAATGGGTTTTTCGAAAATTTTATTTTCTTGATTGGATCACTTGATGTTTGTATAACATGAATGCTTGTCTATTTAATCTTATGTGGGCTGCCTAACTTTAATGTGTGCTATGCTGGGGCCTGCGTGCCTGGATGTATATTGTAAATTATTATTGTGATCTGCGCATCACATTTTAATTAATTTATAAAGTGTAATTGACCTGCGTGTCAATCATGTCTAGATAGATTAAATTGTAATTTAATCAGACATGAGCACAGAGCACACTTGGCAGAGGCGCATGCAGCAAGTGGCTTCACCAGTGGGAGGTCTAGGGTTCGACTCTAGGACAGGCGCATTTTACCTGGTGGGCGCATCTGAGCTGTAGTGGGCGCTTGGGCCTGGGTTGGGCCAGATGAAATGCTAAAGACCCATGAAGAGCTCAAGTGAAGACTTAAGTTAATTAAGGTCTTACTTAGGCTTAATGGGCTTTTACCACATAAGATCATCATGCTTTTAATTTACTGTTTAAGTAATTTAGTAACTGCATGATCTATTCTTCTGCTATCACCATAGGATTTGTATGATAGTAAGAAGATAAAAGGACCGTTAAAATCCAACGTTAAATATCAAGCACGATAGCCTTCTGACGCGAAACCTCACTGTTCTGACTATCGTTGGGGCCGTGTTGTACCCACTCAGTGGGCACGCCCATCTATCTTCAGACGGTGTGTGATTACACCTGCGTGTTACAGAGAAGGGATTTATCGCTTCTCGTTGCTCAGCATAGCACATGGTGGTCCAGGGAGTAGGTCGGGTTAGCTTGACCATGTAAGCTACATATTGAGCATATGGTAGCTATATGGAGGCAGCCATCTGTGGGATCAGAGACTGTGTTGTACCAACTCAGTTGGCACAATCTGCTGGATTGCCCAGATGAAGGGGAATCGCACGGGTTGGCGATTGGCAGGGATAGCCTACCAGAAATTAGTGCTTGTACTCTCTGTGCATCTTATCTCGCCTGAGCGGGACGCAGAGACCAAGTATGAAATCTGGATCCCATCTCACTAAAAGAGTTTCACTCTTTCGGACTGTTTTACTGGATTTTTCAGTCAGATAAAATAGTGAGAAAAGAATCATTCTTAAGTCCTGAACTGATTCTAACATTGATACTGACCTTGCTGTTCTTGCATTGTTGTAGATTACTGCAGCAACGAACACCACAGCGTTCAATGTGCGATCCTTACTGGAAAGGGAGAAGTTTGCTGGGCCAAACTTCTCAGACTGGTACGGACACCTTAAGATTGTTCTTAAGGCTGAGAGGAAACTGTATGTCCTCGAGACGGCTATACCACCTCAACCCGCTGCGAATGCCGCAAGGGCGGTTCGGGAAGCTTATGAAAAGCATGTCAATGATAGTATTGATGTCGCTTGCCTTATGCTAGCGTCTATGACACCACAGCTGCAGCGTCAGCATGAAGATTTATCTGCTATAGAAATTATAGCAAATCTCAAGATGCTGTATGCTGCACAGGCAAGGACTGAACGCTATAACTTGACTAAGCTTTTCTTTCAGAGCAAACTGACTGAAGGGAGTCCAGTGGGAGCTCACGTACTCAAGATGATTGGGTACAAGGAGGCTCTAGAGAAACTGGGACACACCATCAATCAAGAGCTTGTTGTAGACATCATCCTGCAGTCTCTCCCAGCCTCTTTCGATCCATTCATTATTAATTTTAATATGAACAAGATCGACTGTACGCCGGCAGAGTTACTGAACATGCTCTTGACTACAGAGCAGACTCAGTCTCGTGAGAAGGGAAAGCCTTCATCCTCTGTCCTAATGGTTCCTTCTAGGAACAAGAAGAAGGGGAAGAAGGGCAAAGCCCCTATCAAGAGCTACAACAAGGCTCTGAAACAAAAGGTAAAGCGGTCAAAGGAATACAGATGTTTCCATTGTGGCCAGCTAGGTCACTGGAAAAAGGACTGTAAAGCGCTCCAAGGAGATAAGAAGAGAAGCAACCCTTTCGCTTCTGGCTCAGGTATTTACGTGACTGAAGTCATGGTATCTTCTTCTTCTATTTCATGGGTGTTGGACACTGCATGTGGAGTTCACATTTGTTCAAATGTACAGGAACTCAAGAGAAGAAGATAGGTGGGACAGCATGAGGTGGACCTACGAGTTGGAAACGGGGCACGGGTTGCTGCTGTTGCTGTAGGAGTTTATCACATCTCTTTACCATCTGGTCTTGTATTAGAACTAGACAATTGTTATTTTGTGCCGAGCATAACTAAGAATATTATCTCTATTCCTGCTCTTGTCAGGAAAGGGTTTTCCTTTGAATGCAAGATTTCAAAGTGTTATATTTCTTTTGATAATATTGTTTATGCTACTGGGTCAATTAACAATGGGTTATTCATGTTGGACATGGAATGTTCAATACAACAGATTGATATTAAGAAAGCCAAGTATGCTGATAACAGCACCTTGTTATGGCATAGTCGTTTAGGCCATATTAACAAGAAGCGCATTAAGCGGTTGCATGACCATGGACTGCTGGGATCATTCTCCTATGAGGAGCTTGATACATACAAAGCTTGTTTAATGGGTAAAATGACGAAGTCTCCTTTTTCTAATAAAGGTCAAAGGGCTTCAGGTTTACTTGACCTCATTCACAGTGATGTGTGTGGGCCATTTAGTAAACATGCCAGAGGTGGCTATTCATACTTCATTACCTTTACTGATGATTTCAGTAGGTATGGTTATGTCTATCTAATGAGACATAAGAGTGAATCTTTTGACAAGTTCAAAGAGTTCAAAAATGAAGTACAAAATCAGCTAGGCCGAAATATCAAGGCACTTCGTTCAGATCGAGGTGGAGAATACTTGAGTCATGAGTTTACTGACTATCTGAAGGAGTGTGGGATTATCTCACAGCTCACTCCGCCAGGAACACCGCAATGGAATGGTGTGTCCGAGAGGAGAAATAGAACCTTACTGGATATGGTTCGTTCTATGATGAGTCACGCTACTCTACCTTACTCCTTTTGGGGATTTGCACTGGAAACAGCTGCAAAGGTACTAAACCGAGTGCCATCCAAGGCAGTTTCAAAGACGCCATATGAGTTATGGTATGGGAAACAGCCGAGCTTGACATTTATTAAGATCTGGGGTTGCGAGGCTTATGTCAAAAAGCTCGCCTCTGGGAAACTAGAGAGCAGATCTGAGAAATGTATCTTTGTCGGTTACCCTAAAGAAACTAAGGGTTATTATTTCTACGATCCCAAAGAGAACAAATTATTTGTTGCTCGAACGGCTATTTTTCTTGAGAAAGAATTTCTTCTGCAAGAAGCCAGTGGGAGAGAAATAAATCTGGATGAGAATCCAGAAGAAGGACAAAGTAGTCAAGCACAGTTGGATGAGCCTGAGCCAGTAGATCAGGTTACTGAACAACCTGAGGCTCAGATATCACGGGAACCGCGAAGATCGGGAAGGATCCGTCGACAGCCTGAGCGCTATGACGGAGTCTACATCTTTGATGATGAACCTCTCACTTATGCGGATGCGGTCAGTGGACCGGAATCAGCGAGATGGCTTGAAGCTATGCGAGCCGAGATGGACTCCATGTCAGATAACCAAGTTTGGGATTTGGTTGATCCGCCTCCGGGAGTAATCCCTATAGGCTGTAAATGGATCTTCAAGAAGAAGATTGACATGGATGGTAACGTGGTTACCTATAAAGGCAGGCTAGTTGCGAAAGGTTTCAAACAAATCTACGGGATAGATTATGATGAAACTTTCTCTCCTGTAGCCATGTTCAAGTCTATTCGGATTATTCTTGCGATAGCGGCATATTATGATTATGAGATCTGGCAAATGGACGTGAAGACCGCTTTCCTTAATGGAAAACTAGAAGAGGATGTGTATATGACACAACCTGAAGGTTTCACTAATCCATCAGATCGTCATAAAATATGCAAATTAAAGAAGTCCATTTATGGACTTAAACAAGCATCAAGAAGCTGGAATATTCGTTTTGATGAATCAATCTGTGAATTTGGTTTCATCAAGAATGAAGATGACCCGTGTGTATATAAGAGGTTTAGTGGGAGCGTGATTACTTTCCTAGTCCTCTACGTCGATGATATCTTGATCATTGGAAACGATATTCCTGAACTACATGCCGTCAAGGCATGGTTACGAAAATGTTTCCAGATGAAAGATTTAGGAGAAGCAGCCTATGTATTAGGTGTGAAGATCTACAGAGATAGATCAAAGAGGCTTCTCGGGCTGTGCCAGAGTACTTACATCGATAAAGTCCTGGAGAGATTCCATTTAGAAAATTCTAAAAGAGGATATCTTCCAGTCAGACATGGTTTGAATCTTTCAAAGAGTCAGTGTCCACAAACACAGACTGAGAAAGATGAAATGGACAATACGCCTTATGCTTCGGCTATTGGGTCCATTATGTATGCGATGTTGTGTACTCACCCAGACGTTGCTTACGGGTTAAGCGTGACCAGTCGATTCCAAAGTAATCCAGGGAAGGCACACTGGATTGCGGTCAAGAACATTTTGAAATATCTTCGGAGGACCAAAGATATGTTCTTGATATATGGAGGTCAGGAAGAACTCAGTATTGAAGGATATACTGACGCTTCATTCCAATCTGACCAGGATGATTTCCGATCGCAATCAGGCTATGTTTTTAGCTTGAATGGAGGAGCAGTGGTGTGGAAAAGTTTCAAACAGTCAATTGTTGCTGATTCCACAACAGAAGCCGAGTATGTTGCAGCCTCAGAAGCATCCAAGGAGGCAGTGTGGATTCGTAAGTTCGTTCAGGAACTTGGTGTTGTTCCTTCGAGTGCAGATCCTTTGGTTATCTTCTGTGATAACACTGGAGCTATAGCACAGGCAAAGGAACCACGGTCGCACCAGAAGTCCAAGCACATACAGAGAAGGTTTCACTTGATCCGGGAGATCATTGATCGTGGCGAGATCAAAGTCTGCAAGGTTCATACAGATGACAATCTAGCTGACCCGCTTATAAAGCCTCTGGCGCAGCAGAAGCATGAGAAGCACTGTAATAATATGGGTTTGAGATTTCTCAACCATTAGATTAAGTGCAAGTGGGAGATTGTTGGGGTATGCCCTTAAGGCTAATGTTTGAGGCCTTGGGATTATTTCAGTATCATGTATAAACTCTATGTTTATAAAGGCAATGGTTGTTATTCAGGTTGTTACATCATCTGCTGCAATATGTATACTTCTGAATAATGTCTCAATGCTGTTCAGCTTGGCTGACATGCAGTTTTGTCCTTAGTCGAGATATCTTGGTGAACATGAGACAGCCTTGATATGATTGAGACTAATATGTGTTCTAATCTTATAGGATGCTTCGAGCATGGAATAAGATGTAGACTCATGGGTACATTGGATGTACTGGACAGACCCTACTTAGGATATTCAATTGCTTGTCACAATGTGAATAATCCTTATATGCAAACAAGTGGCATATTTCCTCTGACTTGAGATCACTTGTGTTTCTAAATGATGATTGGCATTGTTTTGAGGTAGTTTAATATCATTTGAAACATAATGGTTATAGACTATCTTGGATAGTGAGCATGAGTCATGTTAGGGCACTAGTGATAGATATAGGATTGCCGTCTCCTTGTTTGGAGTGTGATGTTCTATAGGGGCCCCCTGGATGAGATGGTTGAGAAAGTGTATGGCCATACCCAGATGACTATGTTCATCTGATCTAATCATTCTCATCATATTGGAATTACAGGCTTGACACGCTTATCCAATAAGAACATCCAGTGGCAAAGGAAACACATATGTCAAGTGACTTGGGTTCACACTTGTGCTGTGGTTTGGGTGTAGTCTTGGAAGACTCTTTCCTTTATATCGGGAGACAGTGATGTGTTGCTAGATACCCCTCACTGATCGTGATAATGTAAGTTATCGTTACCGACATTTAAAGGAAACCCTTAGGGTCGCACAATTTGATGATATGGCTTACTTATGTCAGATCGTGTGGACTGAATTGTTTTGGTTCAGTTTAAAGGAGTTTAAACTCTGATTGTAAGTGAGATCTGGTCTGATCATGTTTGATTGATTAGGGCTTGAGATCGGTAAGCTTCGATCGAGAGAATTGATGCTAGATCGATGAGATCAAGAGCATCAAGAGATGTACGGTTAGATCTTGAGCCTTATGGTTTAATTTGATCTAGGCCAAGGTTTGGTTTGAATTGGTCTTTAAACCAAATGAGATTGAACCGGCTCATCAAGTGAGCGCATGGTTCAAAGAGGAGAACATTGCGATTTGTTCACTAAGCGTGAACACTTGAACGTGTGAGGATTTACTATTTTTGGAAGTCATGCTTTCCAAAATAGGTAGCACGCCTCACGTTCGAGAGCATTGCTCTATTCTCGCTCGCCTCTTCCTCTAGACGCCTCTCTCTCGTGTGGAGAGTCTTCACGCAAAGGAGAAGAGAACAAAGCCAAGAGACATCTCTCATCTCCTTCACGAAGGGAAACCTTGAAGCTTTGCTAGCACAAAGACGCCAAGGGAGTAGTCATCTTCACCTTGTGTGCGTCACCTTTGGAGGAGAGCCGCTCGCCCTCTTCTTCCAAGTCGCCATCCAAGCAATGGCAATGGTATGATCCTTGTGTTGATCTATACAATCTTCAAGTTGATTATATGACATGCAAATCGATCCTAGAAATCCTATGATTCCGCCCATGCAAATTTTAGAAGTGCATGCTTATTAGGGTTTCGCCCCCTTTAGGGAACTTTCAGTCACCAATGAGGCATCGGAGCAAATTTCCCAAACTACAGTTAATGCCTTCGGTTTGGCCATCAGTTTAAGGGTGGTAATCAGTGGATAGCTTCAGAGTGGTGCCCAAGAGGGCCCAAAGTGAGCACCAGAAGTGGCTAACAAAGAGCGTGTCACAATCGGACACGATGGTCTTAGGGAGGCCATGGAGATGGACAATCTCCTTGAAGAAGAGATGTGCTATGTGGGATGCGTCCGCTGTCCGCGAACAGGGGATAAAGTGGGCCATCTTCGATAACCGATATACAACCATGTAGATGGAATCGAAGTGTGAGGTGGTCCGAGGCAGCCCTAGGACAAAGTCCATGCTGATGTCGTGCCATGGAGCATCGGCCATAGGCAGGGGTGTGTAGAGACCCGCGTTCGGAGGACGAGGTTTGGCCGATTGACACGTGCCACAATGGCGCACAATGCGCTCTACATCCCTGCGAAGGGATGGCCAAAAGAGGCATTCCTCGGCCATCTCGAAGGTCTTGTCGTGGCCATGGTGGCCGGCGACGCCGCCCGCATGTAGCTCGAGGAGCAGGTGGTCCTGAAGGGATGACCGGGGGATGCACAGGCGGTTCCCAAGGAAAAGATAGCCTTCACAGAGCTAATATGACGACTCAGGGTCAGGTGACATAGTCAAGGCACCATACGTGGTGCCGAAATTAGGACAGGTGGCGTACTGATCCTTAATATGGTCAAAAGTATTGACCCGGGCAGCATAACACAAAGAAGGTTCCAGACTCGACTCAGAGCATCCGCAACAATGTTTTCTTTACCCGCCTTGTGATTGATCACGAAGGAGTATTGTTTCAAGTACTCGACCCACTTGGCATAGCGGGCGCTCAACTTCTTTTAAGCATTTAGAAAAGACAAGGCCTGGTGGTCGCTATACAGGACGAACTCTCGGTGGAGGAGATAATGCCTCCACGGCCGAAGCGACTGAACTATGGCGTAAAACTCCTTATCGTAGGTCGAATAATGCTCGAGAGCAGCGTTCAGTTTCTCGCTGAAGAAGGCAACCAGGTGACCTTCTTGACTAAGGCAACCCTCGATACCAGTACCGGAGGCATCACACACGACCTCGAAGACTTTGGCGAAGTCAGGGAGGCGCAGGACAGGGGCAGTGGTGATGGCATCCTTAAGGGACTCAAAGGCGCGTTGAGTGGCCGTAGTCCACTAGAAGTCATCCCTAGACAGTCGTTGGGTCAGTGGGGTTGCAAGTGTGCTGAACCCGCAAATGAAGCGGAGGTAAAAACCCACAAGACCTAGGAAACTGCGGATATTAGAGACAGTGTGAGGCTCGGGCCAGTGCCGAATGGCCTCGACCTTAGTGAGGTCGACAGAAAGGCCCTCGTCGGAGACAATGTAGCGCTAGAAGTGGACTCGGTTGGTCATGAAGGAGCACTTCTTCGTGTTAAGGAAGAGGCGCTCCTTGCGCAGGAGGTCAAACGTAGCGCGAAGGTGGTCCAAATGGTCCTCTTGGGTCTGACTAAAAATCAGAATGTCATCAAAGTAGACGACCAAGAATTTGCCCATGTAGGGCTTGTGGCTCATAAGCCTCATGAAGGTGGACGGGGCGTTAGACAGCCCAAATGGCATTATGAGCCATTCATAGAGACCTTCCTTCGTCTTGAACGCGGTTTTCCATTCGTCGCTCTCACGAATGCGGACTTGGTGATATCCACTTCGGAGGTCCAGTTTGGAAAACCAGGATGCACAGGAGACTAGGTCCAGCATATCGTCAAGTCGCGGTATAGGGAACCTATACTTGACGATGATCCGGTTAATGGCATGGCTGTCCACGCACATGCGCCACGACCCATCCTTCTTGGGCGTGAGCAAGGCCGGGACAACGGAAGGACTCAAGCTCTCGCGAATGTACCCCATAGTGAGGAGGTCATCGACTTGATGTTGCAATTCAGCATGTTCGGTTGGGTTGAGATGATGGTGTGGCAGGTTGGGGAGGGGTGCTCCCGGGAGAAGGTCAATCGCTTGTTGGATCTCCCTAACTAGGGGAAGACCATGGGGTAAGTCCTTAGGGCTAATATCGGAGAATTCAGAGAGGAGGGCGGACACCTCAGTCGGAGGCGTCGTGCCCTCGGACGCAACGGGATCCTGCGCTTCACGAATCATGAGCGCATACATGACCTGGGACTCGTGGTCCTCGCGCACAAGTGCGGGGGCACGCATGCGAGTCACTCTAGCAGGGGTCGGAGGGGTAGGCACCGATGGAGTAATCAGTCCCTTAGACATGAATGCGCGAACCTCCTTGGCCGGAGCCGGGATCAAGCGGATTTTCTAGTCATTGTGGTCAAACACGTAAGTGTTCGACCGGCCATAGTCGGTCACATCCCTATCGTAGAGCCAAGGACGTCCTAAGAGGATGTGGGTGACATCTATAGTCGCCACGTCACACCACATCTTCTCATGATAGACCCAAAAAGCGATGGGAACTTGACACCGGTGGGTGACCGGAAGACTCGACGTATCCACCCACGTGTTGGAATATGGCTTGGGGTGGGGTTCAAGGAGAAGACCAAAGCGCGCAATCGCGGTCCATTACACTTGATGTAAGTCGTGAAGATACTAGAGCGCCTCCAATTCTTGGAGGGTGGGGTTTGGACAAGGGTGCACCGCACGACCGCAAGCGTGGGGAGACCCAACTCATTGCCACTCGTGTAGCACTTGGCCTCTACATCATGCTCCGCAAGCTCGCGGGCGATAATGGCGACACAGGCAGGGGTCTTGTCCGCAGTGGCAGACTTCTTAGGGCAGTCTGGGACAGATGGCCCAACTGCAGGCAGTTATAACAGTTGACACGACTAGTCGGGCTGACAAGTGGGGCCTTCCCCTTCTCCTCCCAAGTGGGGTGAGAAGGTGGGGCACCGGGGGCTGAACGCCTAGGGGAGTGATGGGCCGTGGGTTGGAACGAGGCTCGTGGCGCTCAGGTCGAGAGTGGGCATGAGGAGGCCCGCCCAAATGAGGGCGCCTAGGGGGTCCGGACTCGGACTCGCTGTGCCTATTCGCAGCCCTAAGGTCATGCTCGATATCGCGAGTGCGCTGGAAGGTCTAGTCGAATGTCTCTGAGCTATACGTGGGTAGGGCGCGACAGATATTTGTGCGGAGACCATTCCTAAATTTCGACAAAAATAACTCGGGCTCCTCCTGTAAGTTACACCAGAGTTGTAGCATCTCAAAGGTGAGGCGATATTCCTCGATGGTACCTGATCCTTGGTGTAGGCTACTATACTGATCAAGGAGACGCTGCCTATAGGAGGAGGGTACGTATCGCTCACGGAGGCGATACCTCATTTCTTCTCAAGTGGTGATGGGAGGAAGAGCCTGCTGTGCATTTTGGCACTCCACGTTTGCCCAATGCAAACGCGCAGGGCCTTCGAGCAAGGTGCGCACATACCTAACGCGCGAGTGGGGAGGCCAGTCACTAAGGTCAAAGTAAGAGTCAATAGACAGGACCCAATCTAAGAACTGTGTGGGATCGAGACCACCCGCGAAGGGTGCAGGGGTGTTCCGAATGAAGCAGCGGAAGTCATCATCCAAGCGAGGGCGCTCTACATGGTGTCGGGTTGGGCCCCTTTGCCCGGCCCAAGCGTGCCCAAAGCGACCATTAGGTTGGGGCCCTTGTGCGGCCCACATGTCATCCTCATCCAGGGGTGATGCAGGAGCAGTGTGACATATTAGACTTAATTTTGACTTGGTCAAATTTTGCATGATTGTTTTAAACCATGATTGAACCTAGACTTAGTCAACATTTATGTCTAAATTTTGACTTTGATTGGAATGCAATTCTAAATTTTAATGAGGCACTAATCCTTATTATTTCATTTGCCATGTAATCAACATGAGATCAAGTCAATTGGGTGCACACATCAAGCCTAGATCAAACTCAAATCGAGCAGCATAAGAAGGCTCAAATTGGAGCCCAAAGATATCCAAAGCCCCAGAAAGAGATGCTGAACGTTGCAACTTACTTGAAGAAGAAAACTCCAGAGGTAAGCTCATCAAATCAACTCAATGCACTCCAACGAGAAGTCGAAAAGTCAGCACTCCAAAGCCAAGATTGATTTTCCACCATTCGGCTAAAAGACAAAGCACCTGCGCATGCAAATCAAATCCACCGCCAAGCACAACCTCATCAACCAATCAAACGCCACCACCAATTGCATTTACCAATGCGTGCCAAGCAATTATCATCAGCTGCATCTATTCAAACAAATTCCTGCAAAATCTGGGCTGCATCCACAACGTCCACATGAAGTCAACCTTGTGCCAGCAACATTCAAGCACATCTCCATCAAGCTACTTACGCAGAAGAGCTGCCCGTTGCAGCTGGCGTGAAGATGAAGAAAGGAGCAACGGCATTATTATCAGCCCCCTCTTTATAAAACTGTCTCCTTTTTGTAAAAACAGAAGTTGAAGTTTTGACAATGAATGAAATAGTTTTAGTATCTTCCTTTTATCGGATGCTTTCTCCTCCTCCTCCTCCGGCGCTTGTGTCGCCACAGTCTTCCCCTCTTCTTCTCTAGGTGCCGAGTACCTCGCCCCTCTTCAAAACGATCACCCGTTCCCCTCTTCCAGCCAAGCTTCCTTCCATCGCTGTCGCAATCCACGCCTGCTTGCTTGCCGAGTCTAGATCTGGACTCTCCGTTCGCCTCACCGCCGGCGACGATCCGACCGACGGATCGTCCCCAAACTCCAGCCTCTGATCCTCCCTTTCAGGTCGAACCCACAACCAGAGGGATCGCCCCATCCGACGTCTGGATCGCCGGAATCGGAAGATTTCCGGTGACGTCTCAGCTCACGCCCCTGCTTCCGCCCTTCTCCACTGATCGCCTTCGATCTCCTCTGACCAGCCACCGACCGTTTCCCAAGCTCTGGCCACTAGTTCTCCGTACTCAGGGGAACTCCCAGTTGTAGCAGGTCGGGAGTTCATGCCGTCTCCGATGATCACCGGCAGCCCCTGCATCCTCGCACGTCATCCCCTGTTTCCGCCAGAAGCAGGCCCGTGTTAGCGCCACCCGCCTCCTAGCGCTCAGGCGCCACCGCCGGCCAGCCGTCACGCCGGAATGCATCCCTACAGCCTCGAGCCACCCTTCCCCACGCCTCTGCAGCCACCAACGTCGACCAGCTCATCCCCCCGATTCCCTGCTGCTTCATGAGAACTCAGCCGAGACTGTTACTGTTCACATTCCTGCATTTTGTTTTAATTTGATTAGCATTTTTAATGTAGGTAATTAACAGGCTAGGGGCCACTGAAACACCTGACGCTCTATATAACTTGGAAGAACATGTCTTGATCTTCATCCTGGATGACTTAATTTCAACCGAGCGCCAACAGATCAACCTACGCATCCAAGCAAATTACGCTGTTTGATAAAATTTCTGTGTTGATTTTCCTTACTGATCTGATTATCTATTTTCTTGGAGATGCCCTATTAGACTGACTGAGAATGACACTTCATTTATTTTATACGCTTGAAAAGAACAAATTTCATTCTACCAATTGGCATTATCAATTTTCATTATAGATCATTTGAACCTATTCTCATACATGGCTACTATTCGTAAATGATAATTTTCTGCAGTCATGAATTTATAGTTGCTAATTGACTTTGGTTGATCTTTCTTCAATAAAATATAAAAATTCTAATCCTGTGTTTGCCCCCTACATCAGTTTGGTATCAGAGCAAGTTGTGAGCAACTCTTGTCTGCTCACACGATCCTTGCTTTGCTCTTTGCATTTAAAAAAAAAAAAAATTCTTAGTGTTTGCTTTCATGTTTAGTTGTTTACTGCTTTTGCATCTTAGTTAAGTTGTTTGCTCTTTATTGATTAAAAGAAAAAAAAAATTGCTTACACCCTAGTTGTACCCTAAACTTTTATCATGCGTCACTTTACTCAAAGGGAAGTTATAGCTAGAACAGAATTAATAACTATTAGGGAACACTATAGGACTCTTATACATAGGCCTAATAGTTCTATAAAACAAAAATGTAGGGTTCTCACGCATGGGCCTAATAGTTTTACTACACATATTTGGTGCAATGGTTTTAAATGTAAAACTATTATTGATCATTTTGTCAAGTACAATATCATATCTCCTAGATCCCTTGAAAAATTTGGCCTTACCATAGAAAAGAATCCTAACCCTTATTGCATAGCTTGGGATGATTTGACTTCAACCTTAGTTGACTTTCAATGCTTAGTTCCTATCCAATTAGGCAATATGAAAACTGAAATTTGGTGTGATGTAATGAGTTTAGAAGGATTTGACATCTTATTAGGGAATGAATTCATGCATGATTATCAAGGACATTATTTTCACAACCCTTGGAGTTATAGTTTTATTCATAAAGGGATGCCACACATAATTCACCCTTATGATGAGTTAAGGGAGCAAACTAAAAAGTTGCAACATGAGTTCAAGGAGCAAATGAAAAAGTTGCAACAATCAATGGAGAAATTAAGAAAGCCCCACTTACAAGTTAAACAAGAGAGTCCTAATCCTCTAGAGTTCAACCAAACCTTAGAGCCTACTTTAGAACCTAAACCATGTCTTGATGAAACTACTAAATTTGAAGAAATAAATCATGAAGTACCATTACCTTCAATTTTAGGGCCCATACCCATAGGTTCTTTAGAAAACATGCCTCAACTTGAGTCTACCACATTTATTCCAACTAAGGAACCCATTATTAATTTATGTGAGAATCAATTGCCCATAGAGACTCCATTAGGCATAAAACAACTTAAGTTTGGAACATTTATCATTGATGACTTAGATAGCCAAGTTGAATCCACATCCATAGATCATGATGAACCACACTTTGAACCAATGTTAGATCCTTTTGCCATTGACCTAGACCCCAAGTCTCAATCATTAAGAGAACCACATCTTGATGTAACATCCCGTTATCTTAGCCCCAAACAAGCAACATAATTCATAAAAGAAACAGGATGTGTCATACAAGATCGATTCATATGCTAGGTAAAACCAAGTCCAGGAAATCCGATTTGAAAATTTCGAAAATACATACATACGAATCTCCACAAAACACAATTTCATAAAGGTACCTGCCACCACGCATTCCTTGCACTAGACATATGCAAGGCAACAGTTATATCAAAACCGATTACAAAGAATACACCACAAACCGAAATTCAAAACAAAATCACAAAATCGATTTTATAAACTCATACCAAACACCGAAACCAGGCCAAAGCCCGCGGTGACACAAAAATCAAAATCATTTAACTGCCACAATCCGGCAACACAAATTCATATAGTTTAGCCATAGTCGGCAGCACATGTTCACATAATTCAGATATTAAAGCCACAACCGGCATCATAAGTTCATTAAGCATAAATCACGATATCCATATAATGCTAACTGCGCCCCTGCTCTACACCTGAAAATAATGAGGGGTGAGCTACACAGCCCAGTGAGTGGATAGTCTAAATCGACCATCCATAACATACACTCAAAAATATAGACAGATTAATTTAAAAATCTTTAACAGGAACATTATGTCAACATATAACAACATAAAGAAAACAGAAGTCATATAAACAGTCAGATGTACACACCAACATATAACACACTCAGGTTCTAGAGTTATACTCTAAACCAACTAAACACACCAACACTTAATTAACCTAGTTGTCCAGCATATTCAGTAGTGACCATTATGGTCTAACCCGGCTTTGGCCTAAGCACTGGGAGACTGCAAAATTTCATGCAACATATAAACATGGACAGTGAGTAGAATCAAGAGGTGGCCCCCGCCAGGTCACGACGTGGCACTTTGCTCTAAAACACCCCATAACACATCGATGGATTGTGTGTAGATTCAAGAGGTGGCCCCCGCCGGGTCACGACGTGGCACTTTGCTCTACGACACCCCATATCACAAAAAGAGAGTGATGACATCAAGAGGTGGCCCCTGTCCGACCAAGACATGGCACTTTGCGTCAAAACCCGTTCTCCCAAAAGGTTCCTACTGGACAACAGACACATCTTATATCATATATCACAAAGGTGGACTCCTAAGTGTCAACTAGACTCTAGGATAGTCATCACAATAATCATATCGGGCAGGCTGAACATCAACCCCCATCACAATAATCATAGCAGGTAGGCTGAACATCAACCCCCTTCACATATCACAATACAGGGCTGAAAATTCAAACCCTTAACATATCACATATTGACCATCCCCTTGAGTACACAGCTACACTTAGCCTTAGTCCTAACCAACACATGATCACAACAGATAATATTCGAAAATCCCATATCAACATAATTTTCGAAATTCACATAACCACATAATATTCACATATTCAAAGATCACTTAACATTCCAAAAATCACAAATCACATAATATTTAAAAATCACATAACATAGTGTAGTCCTTAAGTTTCAGGCTGGTCAGTTCAGTGTAACCTTGCTATGTTATCACCCAATGTTCTCAAACATGAATACATGGTCTTAGATAAATAAACATGAGTTTTATAATATTATAAGCATTTATCAAGTATCCATAAAATCAATATAAAATTTAAACATAAACTTAAAGCATGTATTCATCAATTTGCTTTACAATTCACACATGTAACCCACGGTTAACATAACATATTATCTACTAAATTTTAAACCTTAGTTAACATGAATTTCATACTCAAGATCAATGATTTAATGCTTCCTAAACTCCATATAAGAAATACCCTAATTTCGGTTTTCATGGAGACATACCCTAAATTCGGTTTTCATGAAAATACCCTAAACTATGTTTTCATGGAGAAATATCAAGATTCAATTCACATGTAAACATGTTAACTACAAATATCAATATTAATATCAAGTTTCGGTTTTCATAAATAAATAGCTTAAATTCGGTTTTTAGCATGGTAAAACTTTCCAATCAATCTAACGCATCAATTAATACAACCAAATTGTTAGAAATCGAAAAGACACACCACTCACCTCTTAACCGTGAACACTAGGGTGAAAATCCTCCACAACAATTCGCCTAAAGCCTTGAAATTCCACCAATGTTGCCACCAAGGGAAGAGGAACGCCACCAACACCAAGACGCCGGACAAAGGGAGAAGGAAGAGGAAGAAAAGAATTTTCGCCTCCAAGCCTCCAAGAATCGCTCCAAGCCTTCAAGCCGTCGCCCAAGAATTTCCTCCAAGCCAAAAATCTCGCCCAAAAACTCTACCCTAACCGAAATACCAATTTAAATTTTCGGTTTTTAATTCTTAACCCATTAACCCATTAATTCAAATCGGGTTTAATCCATTTAACCAATAATTTGAATTTTAAACCCAATTAGCGCAAACCCAATAACCCATAATTACTAATTAATTTAACCATTAACTAACCATTCTCTTAATGAAAATCCAATAAGGGTTTAATTGACATCCAATAAGGATTAACGTCCAATAACTCCAATTAATTAACAATTAATTAACTTAAATTAACAAGCAATAAACTCTAATTAATTAACTAAAAATTAGCATCCAATAACCTAGTTAATTAATTAACATTAACATCCAAAAATCTCTAATTTAATTAACTATAAATTAATAACCAAAAATCTCTAGTTAATTAACTATAAATTAACAACCAAAAATCTCTAGTTAATTAACTATAAATTAACAACCAATACATAGCAAAATATCACAGTCAATAATTTTATTTAAATCAAAATAATGCTTACCAGGACTTAAGATCCTTGGATCTTACATCCCTCCCTCCTTATAAAGCTTTAGTCCTCTAAAGCTCAGCATCCATATCATCAAAGAGATAAGCATAAAACTTCCTCATATCAGCTTCAGTCTCCCAAGTCGCCTCCTCAACCGACTGATTTCCCCAGATAACCTTTACCAAAGGTATAGTCTTGTTCCTCAGAACTTTATCCTTTCTATCCACAATCCGGAGAGGTTTTTCCTCAAAAGTCAAATCACTCTGAATCTGAAGAGGTTCCAATTCCAATACATGAGATGGATCAGGATGATATTTTCTCAAAGCGGAAACATGGAACACATTATGCACATGATCCATAGCAAGAGGTAAAGCTAACCGGTAAGCCACTGGA
Source organism: Costus lasius (assembly GCA_027563935.2). Classification (NCBI taxonomy): domain Eukaryota; kingdom Viridiplantae; phylum Streptophyta; class Magnoliopsida; order Zingiberales; family Costaceae; genus Costus; species Costus lasius. The sequence continues at coordinate 34,309,876 of CM050450.1, read as the reverse complement.
CCAATTCTCTCAATAATGTCAAAAGGGCCTACAAACCTAGGGCTCAACTTGCCCTTTTTGCCAAACCTCATAACACCCTTAGTAGGTGATACCTTTAAGAAAACATGATCCCCTACCATAAACTCCAAGGGACGACGACGGTCATCAGCATAACTCTTCTGTCTGTCCCGAGCAATTTTCAATTTATCCTGTATCTCTCTGACCTTATCAGTAGTCTCCTGAACTGCATCAGATCTCAAAATCATTCTATCACCAGTTTCCTCCCAACACAAGGGAGTCCTGCACCTTCTTCCATACAAAGCCTCATATGGAGCCATCTGAATACTTGAGTGGAAACTATTATTATAAGTGAACTCTATCAAAGATAGATCCCGGTTCCACTCAGAACTCCAATCAACCACATAGGCTCTCAACAAATCTTCTAGAGTCTGTATAGTACGCTCCGTCTGGCCATCAGACTGAGGATGGTATGCTGTACTAAAACTCAACTTAGTACCCAAACCCTCCTGTAAACTCTTCCAAAATCTGGACAAAAACCGAGAGTCCCTATCAGACACAATATCAACAGGAACTCCATGCAGTCTGACTATCTCATCAATGTACAATCTGGCCAGTCTCTCTAAAGAATAAGTCATCTTGATCGGAAGAAAATGAGCTGATTTAGTGAGTCTATCAACAATCACCCAAATAGCATCATGACCCAATCTGGTTCTGGGCAAACCACATACAAAATCCATACTGATGCATTCCCACTTCCACTCAGGAATAGGAAGGGGCTGCAACAAACCACCAGGCTTTTGGTGTTCAGCCTTTACAGTCTGACAGGTTAAACACCTAGAGACAAAATCAGATACTTCTTTCTTCATACCCGGCCACCAAAAATTTTTCTTAAGGTCCTGATACATCTTAGTCACGCCAGGATGTAGAGAATATTTGGAGTTATGGCTGTCCTCCAATATTTCTTTCCTCAAGCTCGGTTCCTCAGGGACACATACCCTTCCACGAAACCGAAGAATACCATCATCAGACAGGCTAAAATCCTGAACTGCTCCATCAACCAAACTATCCCTGATCTGAACTAATCTCGGATCCACAGACTGCTGATCTCTGATCTTCTGCAACAAAGCAGACTGTACTCTGAGAAAAGCCACATAACCCGACTGAACTCTAGGAGAAACACTGATCCTGAGATCGCTGAACTCCTGCAGTAACCGCCACTCACTGACTCGTAGTGCCGCTACTGAAGTAACTGGATGTCTGCTCAGTGCATCAGCCACCACATTGGCCTTTCCAGCCTGATACTGAATGGAGAAGTCATAGTCTTTGATCAACTCCATCCATCTTCTCTGTCTCATGTTTAACTCCTTCTGAGTGAAGATATACTTGAGACTCTGGTGATCAGTGAACAGATCGAACTCCTGACCCAGCAAATAGTGACGCCATATCTTCAAAGCAAAGACTACGGCCGCCAACTCTAAATCATGAGTAGGGTAGTTCAATTCATACTCCTTCAGTTGTCTCGAAGCATAGGCTACCACAGAACCCTTCTGCATCAAGACACAACCCAACCCTTTGCCTGAAGCATCCGTATAAACAGTAAACCTTTCCCCATCACTAGGAATAATGAGGATCGGTGTACTAGTCAACCTCCTCTTCAGCTCTTGAAAGCTCTCTTCACACTTGTCATCCCAAATAAACTTAGCCTCCTTTCTGGTTAATTTAGTTAAAGGACCCGCCAGCTTGGAGAATCCCTCAACAAATCTCCGGTAGTAACCCGCTAAACCCAGGAAACTTCTGATCTCAGTAGCACTAGTCGGTCTTCCCCAATCAAGGATGGCTTGCACTTTAACTGGATCCACCGACACCCCTTGACCAGAAATCACATGCCCAAGGAAACTGATCTTCTCTAGCCAGAACTCACACTTACTAGCCTTGGCATATAATCGGTTCTTCCTCAGAACCTCCAGCACTCTGCGCAAGTCACTGACATGATCTGAAGTAGTCCGTGAGTATACCAAAATATCTTCTATAAAGACTACCACACAAGAGTCAAGCAATTCATGGAATACCCTGTTCATCAAATCCATGAAGACAGCAGGTGCATTCGTCAGTCCAAAAGGCATAACTAAAAATTCAAAATGCCCATACCTGGTCCTGAAAGCAGTCTTAAATATATCCTCATCCTTGACCCTAAGCTGGTAATACCCTGATCTCAGGTCAATCTTAGAGAACACTGTCGCTCCCTGTAATTGATCAAATAGATCATCAATTCTGGGAAGAGGATACTTATTCTTGATAGTCACTTGGTTCAGCTGCCTGTAGTCTATACACATCCTCAGGGTTCCATCTTTCTTCTTTACAAATAGCACTGGCGCTCCCCAGGGAGAAGCACTAGGCCGAATGTACCCTTTCTCTAGCAATTCCTCCAGTTGTTTCTTAAGTTCGGCCAGCTCTGAGGTAGCCATGCGATAAGGAGCTCTGGAGATAGGTGCCGTTCCTGGCGCCAACTCAATGCCAAACTCCACTTCTCTAATTGGTGGCAAGCCTGAAAATTCTTCAGAGAACACATCAGGAAATTCTTTCACCACCGCCATCTGAGTCAAATCAGAAGTAGAATCATCCTGCACCTTAACATACGCAAGGTAACCCTTACACCCATTAGCAAGTAACTTCCTGGCCTGCAGGAAAGATATTACATGCGGTCCTTGGTCCGACACTAGACCTCTCACAAAAATCCGGCTCCCATCAAGCAGATTCAAGGTGATTACTTTCTCAAAGCAATCCACAGTGGCATGATGTGAAGACAACCAATCCATACCTAGGATGACATCATAGTCTTGCATGTCTAAAAGGATTAGATCTACCAGAAACTCATAACCCTCTACATGCACTACACAATCAGCACAAACAGTATCTGTAGACAATGATTTTCCTAAGGGAGTACTCACAGACACAACATAGTCTAGCATCTTAGGTACAACAGGTAAACATGCAGCAAATCTAACAGACACAAAAGACAGATTTGCACCAGGATCAAATAAGATACGAGCTAACTGATCAAATACAAATAAGGTACCTTCCACGACGGATCGGGAAGCTCGTGTATCCTTCTCAGCCACAGCATAAACTCGTGTCTGGACTGTAGGCTTCTCTGCGCCTCTATTCTGCATCTCAGGCTCTTTGCAGTCCTTGACCATGTGCCCTGGTTTCTTACACCTGAAACATACACCATTCCTCTTATGACAGTCTTTCACTAGATGTCCCTTGAGCCCACAATAATTACAAATCCGGTCCTCTGTGATACTGTTTCTTACATCCCTGGCATCCCTGAACTGCTGCGGTGCATCCCTGGACTGCTGCAGTGCCTTGTAGGAGTAAGGCTTATACCTGCTCTTTTTGTAGTCCTTATGTTTAGGGTACTTCTTACCCTTGCCGCCACTACCATACTGAGGAACTGTCGCCTCAGCTGCAGGAACCACTGTCACGGCAACATGAGAACTCCTCTCAGCTATGTATCTCTCAATGGTGCGTGCTCGCCCAACAGTCTCAACATAGGTCTCCAAGTGCTGAGCACCAACCTGCTCTCTAATGTCCCATCTGAGACCTCTGAGAAACTTGGTAGCTCTCCTCTTTTCAGTGTTTATCAGGTGAGGAGCATACTTTCCCAACTTAGTGAACTGCAACTCATACTGGTCCACTGTCATATCACCCTGCTCCAGGTGAATAAATGCCACCTCTCGGTCCTCCACCAAACTATCTGGGAAGTACTTCTCGTTAAATCGAGACAAGAAGTAAGGCCACCACCAATTCAAAATGCCCAAGATTGATTTTCCACCATTCGGCTAAAAGACAAAGCACCTGCGCATGCAAATCAAATCCACCGCCAAGCACAACCTCATCAGCCAATCAAACGCCACCACCAATTGCATTTACCAATGCGTGCCAAGCAATTATCATCAGCTGCATCTATTCAAACAAATTCCTGCAAAATCTGGGCTGCATCCACAATGTCCACATGAAGTCAACCTTGTGCTAGCAACATTCAAGCACATCTCCATCAAGCTACTTACGCAGAAGAGCTGCCCGTTGCAGCTGGCGTGAAGATGAAGAAAGGAGCAACGGCATTATTATCAGCCCCCTCTTTATAAAACTGTGTCTCCTTTTTGTAAAAACAGAAGTTGAAGTTTTGACAATGAATGAAATAGTTTTCGTATCTTCCTTTTATCGGATGCTTTCTCCTCCTCCTCCTCCGGCGCTTGTGTCGCCACAGTCTTCCCCTCTTCTTCTCTAGGTGCCGAGTACCTCGCCCCTCTTCAAAACGATCACCCGTTCCCCTCTTCTAGCCAAGCTTCCTTCCATCGCTGTCGCAATCCACGCCTGCTTGCTTGCCGAGTCTAGATCTGGACTCTCCGTTCGCCTCACCGCCAGCGACGATCCGACCGACGAATCGTCCCCAAACTCCAGCCTCTGATCCTCCCTTTCAGGTCGAACCCACAACCGGAGGGATCGCCCCATCCGACGTCTGGATCGCCGAAATCGGAAGATTTCCGGTGACGCCTCAGCTCACGCCCCTGCTTCCGCCCTTCTCCACTGATCGCCGTCGATCTCCTCTGACCAGCCACCGACCGTTTCCCAAGCTCTGGCCACTAGTTCTCCGTACTCAGGGGAACTCCCAGTTGTAGCAGGTCGGGAGTTCATGCCGTCTCCGATGATCACCGGCAGCCCCTGCATCCTCGCACGTCATCCCCTGTTTCCGCCAGAAGCAGGCCCGTGTTAGCGCCACCCGCCTCCTTGCGCTCAGGCGCCACCGCCGGCCGGCCGTCACGCCGGAATGCGTCCCTACAGCCACGAGCCACCCTTCCCCACGCCTCTGCAGCCACCAACGTTGACCAGCTCATCCCCCCGATTCCCTGCTGCTTCATGAGAACTCAGCCGAGACTGTTACTGTTCACATTCCTGCATTTTGTTTTAATTTGATTAGCGTTTTTAATGCAGGTAATTAACAGGCTAGGGGCCACTGAAACACCTGACGCTCTATACAACTTGGAAGAACATGTCTTGATCTTCATCCTGGATGACTTAATTTCAACCGAGCGCCAACAGATCAACCTACGCATCCAAGCAAATTACGCTGTTTGATAAAATTTCTGTGTTGATTTTCCTTACTGATCTGATTATCTATTTTCTTGGAGATGCCCTATTAGACTGACTGAGAATGACACTTCATTTATTTTATACGCTTGAAAAGAACAAATTTCATTCTACCAATTGGCATTATCAATTTTCATTATAGATCATTTGAACCTATTCTCATACATGGCTACTATTCGTAAATGATAATTTTCTACAGTCATGAATTTATAGTTGCTAATTGACTTTGGTTGATCTTTCTTCAATAAAATATAAAAATTCTAATCCTGTGTTTGCCCCCTACATCAAGGGGTTCATCCCCATAACCGAGGCTATGGATCCCAGCCATAATTTGCTGAAACATCGTGCTTGTATTCCCTTTATGGGATTCCAAGCGCGCGGACAGCACATCCAACTTGGCGTCTACACGCGCTTCAAGCACAACCAAAGATTCTAAATGGGTTCTACTCCCTTCCGAGGGTGGGACCAACACTTGGGTTTCAAGGATGGTTTCAAAAAATTGGGACGACATAACTTGCGACCTGGTGGTCACCATGCACAAACAAGGCCGAAAGTGACTAAGTGTAGGATGCAGAAAACGCAGAAACGGTGCTGAAATATGCTTTGCAATGGTCGGACCGTGCGAACGATAAGAATCGAATGCGCAATGTCCTCTGATACCAAAATGATGTAGAGACTATAGGAGGGTTGGTCCTTAGTGCCGTACTCTACGGTGTTTACACAATGCACAGAAATTGTGAGAGGGTCTTGAGACGAGGGAAGTCAAATCGCTCAAAAAGTATGGCAAGAAACACGGGAAATCAGCGCGAATTCATTTCGAGGCAATACTAATGCGAGAGAAATCCAACGTCACCCAAAATTACTGAAATTCACTCACTAACCTCTAGAGCAATTTTAAGCACAGCACGAACGGGGTTTGCGGATCACGAGATCAGCTCGCGTGCCTATGCACCTGCGAACAAACCAACGAATAGGAAAATTGTCCACGACTCCGACGCTTGTGGGTGAGAGGGCGAAAGAAACTCAACACGGAAAGAACATCTAAAAACAGGCAAACCTGACCCACTCGGAACGGTGGGATTTACTTCTCAAAAAGTAGGAAACACTTCGAGTCGAGACACTGGTCGCCGACTCTTACAAATTTTGAAGACAAAACTACGTCGTCTTCCACACAAGCTGGAGGCACTCTTGCTCACCTGGAGAACTCTACCTCTAAGAGAACTAAGGAACACAACACCCCAGCCTCCTCTTTTATAGAACAAGAGTGGAGGGAACAAGACAAAGCAGAAAAGATGAACAACTTTAACAACTAACTACTCATGCAGGCCACAAAGGTGGTCAAGCTGCTGCTACAATACAAAGCAAAACAAACTTCTACCTAATATTCTATGAAGCTGGCGCATGGTCTTTTGGTCTTCGTACAGAGGCGATTGGGCGGTCAAACGCGTTCGGAGCATACCGCGACAAAGCAGCAGAATTTGAACGTCGTGGGCTGGGTTACAACAGATGCGGTGCGCTCTTGGGCCGTGTTGCTAAGATGATTGCGCGGCCCTCCGGTATTGGGCCTTCAGATGGACATCCGCCCAGGCCCTTGGGCGGAAGGGCTTCGGTGTGGATCGACAATGGGCTGATAAAACCCACAAAGCGGTCTAGTGGGTGAGATGGGCATTGGGAAGCACTCTTACATTTAACTCAAAAAGTGGTCCAACTCCATGCTCTTAGCTATTTGGTTTAGATAGTTTGTTTTTAGAATTCAATGTAATAAAGGAACATGGATTTAAAGTGAGATGTTTTTGTTTAATTTTTGCAATAAACTAGTAAGGTTTGGTGTGTTATTATGTTTGAGAGAAATTTTAGACTGGAGACCAGTTACCTCTTGTTTCTACTATTCAGGCTAATCAGCTTTTGAAGTCAGGTTGTTGTGCTTTTCTTGCTTGTATTTATGAAAAGATTAATTCTGATGTTAAATTGGAAGATATTCCTATTGTTAAGGAATTTTCTGATGTTTTCCAAGATGTTTTGCCTGGTCTTCCTCTGTCTAGAGAAATGGATTTTACTTTAGATATACAGTTAAGGACCAACCAAATTTCTAAGGCACCTTATAGAATGGCTCCTAAAGAGTTAGAAGAGTTGAAAAAGCAACTCCAAGAATTATTAGACAAGGGTTTGATTCACCCAAGGGTCTCACCCTGGGAGCCCAGTCCTCTTTGTTAAAAAGAAAGATGGGTCGATGAGGCTGTGTATTGACTATAGGCAACTTAATTAAGTGACTGTTAAAAATAAGTACCATTTACCCAGAATTGATGATTTATTTGATCAATTATAGAACACTCAGGTTTATGTTGGGAATCGCCGGACCGTATAAAATTTATAATGCACGGAACGATGGTCCGAAATAGAATTCCCTCCAAAACGCCAGGAACTTCTTACAAGAGAAACTGTAGGATGTGAAGAGCGATATACCTTACTTGTGCAATCCTTTCAGTGTTGTTTGTGATGTAGACGATCAAGTGGACATCCTCTGCAGTCACGCACACATGGACGGCCTCGAGACTCCTCCGCTCCACGCATGTGCTAGCTTCAGGAGAAGAGATCCATGCCTCTAATGTCTTCTCTACTTGCCATGCGCCAAGGAGAAGGGGAAGTGTTGGCGACAAGGAGTGAGTAGCACTACCACTTGTCCCAACCTTGATGCAAGAACTTTTATGTGTTATCACCTTCACGACCCTCACGCCAAGGAGGAGAGGAGAGGTGACAACAAGGGATGAGAGAAAAGAATTGGTGTGTCAATCTTCCAAGAGAGCTTCTCTATTTATAATAGATGAACTAACTATTCTTGGAGATATTTATCCATAGGGGACATTGTTTAGGCGCTTACTTGATTTTACCATTAAATATATCAATATATTTAATGTAACGCCTAGCCCAATTAATTTGCCAAGATAAAACTTCTCTTGCCAATTAATAATTTTATTTTATTCATGTGACTAAATGCCAAAGTCCAAACTTGCACTAAGACCCTTATTTGACTTATTTTGACAACATCGGTCAACATAGGTCAAACATGAGCCACTAGAGGTCAACTAGTGGTCAAACATGAACTAAATAAAATCTCATCTCCATAGAAAAAATCTCAAAGCATCAGTTTCCCAAAATGATCCGAATCATACAATGATTCGATTTGAGGCTAACTGATTAATATGGAGTCTCTAGTGTCTAGGTGTGTGACCCTGTAGGTTCTTTAGACATTGGCAGTGATGACTAATCATCACAAGCAATGAGTGGCACCCAGCAGTACATCGTTGCTACCCAATTCATCAAAATAAATGTCGCCATCAACAATCTCAAAACTGCGACAAAGTGTAAGTACGGAATTGTCCTTTCACCAAATTGATTCCAGATTAGGCAAGCGTGTCAAACTTGTTGATCCCAATATTATGGCATGACTAAAATAGATTCTCACCTAGGTATGGTCATACACTTTCAGTCATCCACATAGGGGCACCATGGACATCAAGCTTCCTCGCAAGGAAGGGGCAAATCCTCTCTTAGCACATTGAATCTCTCATATGGCTCATGATGCACCGAATGACAACCGTTATGACTTTCCTTTTACGACGAAGCGTTAGATTGGATCAAAGTGCCTCATTCACCATATAGAGATACTAAAGCCCTCAAGTCTAGGACAATCGTAACTTTGTCACTGTGATCTTCATCTTGTGATACCAAGATGAATCCTTACATCAGATCAGTTCAGTATATCTCCCTTGATATACCTAGTTCAAGAGCCTCAACACGCTGTATAAGCGTACGAAGCTCATTTTCAATTTGCAGAATACACAATTCTATAATTTCTGTCCTTTCTGTCTTTTTTGGTAACACTGCAGGAGAGACAGGTAAAGGAAGATTAGCATTTTGTTTCTCAAGGCGGAACTTAGATGCCTCAAGAGAACAAATGATACATTGATAGCGAAGACTCATGCTTGGATGTTTTAAGCAAAAATAGCAGGCATGATCTTGACTACCACATCTTGGTTGCCATTGGTGCTCATGAACAGGAGGAACCAATGGAGCCATAATAGCATACCTGGTGATTTGAGAAGTCATCAAATTTGACCAAGATATGGATGTAGAGAGTCTAACATGTCCATAGTAGGAGTAGTTAGTCTCTCCATATATGGAGGTCTCAGCCTTTTAGCTTTAGACAATATGTCTGATGTAAATTCATCTAATTCACAGTCTGAATCAAAAAAATGTTCTAGATCAGGGATAGAAACAATACGATATATTGACTCAGTATCTGAGATATATTCATCCACATGAAGTAGATCTTCTTGTATGCAGTTTACAAGAATAGACTATTTATTATGAAGGTTTTGCCTTTTAGTACAATCACATGCTAAATGGTTCTTGTTGGGAAACCCCGGGGACATTTTACAATTTTCAGAGTCATGGACATACATTTTACGCAGCGGAAGAATGTCCCCGAAACAGGCCGGTCCCAAAAACCCAGTGAAGATCGCAAGCAAGGGAGTCGACACAATGAGTTAGGAAATACCTTAAGAGCGATTTGGAGTGATGCCGATGTAGGCGCCCAAGTGTGCGCCCTCTGCAGTCTCACACACACGGATCTCTTGAGTTCTCTTCTTCCACGCCCGGTGCTAGCCTCGGGAAGAAGATCCAAGCCTTAGGGAGATGTTCTACTTCACTTGCGCCACCAAGAGAGATGATGCGCCAAGAGAAGAAGGAAGACTACCCAAACCGCCAAGCACTAAAGTTCCTTGCGCCAAGAGGAAAGGAGGAAGAGGCTTTCGGTTGTGGAGGAAGATGCGCCTTTGCTCCTAGCACTCGCCCCTCTTCTTGTGTTCACGCCTTCAAGGATTGATCACTCACAAGAGGGCTCAGCTAGGTGCTCTTTTATAGGGCAAGAGGCGATTTATGAAAGGCTAGGATCAAGACAAGTGGGCGGCTAGGATGAGAAGGTTTGAGACAAGGAAAGTCTCCAAGACATTTCCATAATTCTCATTCAACCATTCCTTTTAGAGCCCATGTCTTTCTATGTGCGCCAAGGCCTTGCCTTGCGCCCCAAGTAATGCCATAGAGGCATTCATACCATAAGGGATTAAGGGGGGAGGCGCTAATTGCTTCCTTATGAGGCAAATTGCGCCACTTCTCCCCATTATGCCCATAGGCGCCTAGGGGAGAAGATTTATCCCCATTATACCCTTTTAGCCTTTCTTCTCTTCATGACAACTCATTATTGGGCCTCATTGGATAATGAGCTAGCCCAAACTTCATTACATGGATTGATTAAGCACTTGGATCCAATCCAATGCAACCCTAATCCAAATGTGACCAACCATGGTCAAATACGGGTCAACCTGCCATAAATGAAATTTGGCTCCAATAATATTCTTCCATCTCATCAGGCCCATTGGCGCTGATGAAATCTCCCAATTAGATCTGAGTTATCCAATAACTCGATCATAAGGCTTCCCGATCAATACGAGAACTCAAGTATCAAGGTGTGCGACCCTGTAGGTTCCTCTGACACTGGCAGTGCTGACCAAAGGTCATCACAAGCAATGAGTGGCACCTAGCAGTGCATCGCTGCTACCCAGGTCATTGGAATGGATATCGACATCGACATCCCCATCATCGCAACTAGGTATAGATGCATTACAGTCTCTTTGCCGAACTGATATCCGATTGGACAAGTGTGTCACCACTTGTTTTCATCCAATCACATGGCTATGACTAAAACAGGTTCTCACCTGGGTATGGCCATACACTCTCAATCATAGAACCATAAAGGAGCTCCATGGATATCATACTTCCCTAAGGAAGGGGCAAATCCTATGTCTGTCCATTGATCTTCTCATATGGGTCGTGACATGCTCAATGACAACCATTATAACCTCCCAACTACGGCAAGGTGTTAGGTTGTATCAAAGCAAGTCCCTAACCATATAGAATGATGAATGACCTCAAGTCAAGGGATCAATGCATCTCTTGTCACTTATGAGGATAACTCATGACACCAAGTCATAGCCTCATAGCGGGTCTATCCAGTATATCCTCCAATGATATACCCATGTGTCTGCGTTAGCACCACGTGCCTAACCAGCCCACATACCAATCTCACAAGTACCAGAGCTGTCTCATATCCATTCAGGTACATCGACTGGGGACAATTATTTTTGAGCACAGATCTAATCTGTCTCCAGGGACATTATCGTGTAAGTACACAATCGCAGGTGTAGACAAACAATGATAACGACAATGCCAGAATGATATATAAATATCAATGTCAAGTAGTACATAAGTTGACCAAAACTAGGTCCTAGGGCATATACACCAACAGTTCTGTCCTCCGCATGTGAAACAGGAAAGCTTATTTTTATAATCCCTTTTGGGATTATATTTATGGACATGCTTATCTTTAGCTAGATAAGGTTTCTTTGTAGAACATCTGCGTAAAAAATATTTCTGAGAAGATTTTCTCATTTTACCCTTGCATTTAGGGGCTGGGTCGTTAACATAAGTTTGTGGTGTATATAGCTGATCACAAAAGCTAAATTCACCTTTTAATTGATCATCTATTCTGAGATAGGTACATTGTTCTACCAGTTTATCTATGATAAGCTGTATTCGGATAGTAATGTTGTTTAAGGTGGGTGGCCTTTCAATAGCTTGCCAGGCTTGATGAATTTCTGTTCCATGAGGAGCAGGTAATTTTAAAAATAGTCTTTTCCCTATGGCTTGATCATGAAAACAACCAGCCATACAAGAATTATATAATAAGTCTTGTAAGAAAGGCTTGATATATTTCCAATTTTTGATTTGGAGTCCTTTAAGCTTTCTGATTGCTTCTTTTTGTTGAGCATTCCATCCCATATTAGGGCTGGAACCTATTATTATTAATTGCATTTTATTTGTAAAATTATAGGGATTAATGCCTAATGCGATGTCTTGCTGAAATTCCTGAGGAAAATTCAGTTTATATGATCCCCAAATAATCCTTGTGGATTCTCCAAGGAATGTTTCTAGATAGGAATACATTTCTTCTGCAAAAAAGTATCCTTCTCTTTCTGTTACTTTTCGGGCTACCATTAATGACCAATTGTCAAGAACAGTATTCCATGTTTGTGGATCATGAGCTGGTAGATTAAGCAATCTTCCATCATCTAGCAGCTTCTTTTTATCCATTGTTTCTAAAGGTAATCTCTTACTTTTTGTTCGTATTCCTTCTCTTTCTCCCTCATACTGAGTATAAGGTTCTCAAGGAGGTTGGCCTACTGTGTAGAATCTAGAATGTGATGTACTGGCTTGTGTTGTAGCACTAGCTTGTAGTGCATCACTAATAATTGTATTCACTATATTCTTGGGGATACTCTGTATACTCTAAGTATCAAGATTATACTCTGACTCATTATCATAAGGAAGGTTCTCATATTCGAGAGTCTCTTCCTGTTCATTTTCTTCTGAAGCCTTGCTTTGAGTAGCATATACTTCGTCTAGAAAATTATCAAAATTTGTAAGTTGAGTCTCAGAAATGAGTCTATTTAATTTTTGAAAGGCTATTTCAAAATTGACACGAATATTCCCTTCTGCATCTGGTATTAGTCTATGATGACTTAGTATTTGCCCAGATTCAATTAATTCAATTTCTAGGCTTAACGTTTCTTCAAAGGTAAAGCCTAATTCTTTAGGTATTAGTAGTGTTTGATCTGCTAATACCATTTAATTCAAAAACTTTTCAAACCCAGAACAGGTAGAAGCCTCATCATCATGAGTTTGTTTTTGTTTATAATTTGAAAATCTCAAATTTTTAGGATTTTTAAACATAATACTGTCTTCTAGGACAAACATTTATTTATAATCCAAATTTTTAGAACTATTCCAGTCAAGACCACTAAGATCTTCTGGAGATATAGCCATAGGCTTAATCATTTTAATTCCTTTACTGGCTAAAGCTTCTATTATTGAGGAAATATAGAGCTTGTATCGAATATTAGAATTATTAGTTAATTTTTCCTAAGAATCCAAGTCCGATAAGGAGATTGGAGTCTCCAGCAAAATCTTCATATACTCTTGTTTGGATACCAATTTCTAATTCTTCTAGGTCTCTTACACCTATGAGAAAATCTGGAGCACAATAAAAAATGTCATTGTTTTCAGTCATATCGACTTCCATACAAACAATAATTGATTTCCTTGCATCAGATTTCCATCTTTTGTCAAGTATATCAATTAACACTTTTGTTCATAATTTCTTACTGAGTTAGGCCTTTAATGGAGATAACAATCATCCCAATATGGGCTAACGTTTTCCCTGATTGTTTGATATGTTGTAACGATTCTCGAGTGATAATCCTAAGATTCCTTGGTTCTGTTGTTACAGAAATATTTTCTTCTCGGTTTATCCGGAGAAGTTGCGTTCGTAAGTTTAATGGTCCTGTTCGATACAAGACTTGTGGTTGTAATAGTCGTAGACTATTATTTCGATATAATTCAAATTGTTGATCAATACCAACAACTTCTTCAAGTACTTGGGCTGGTAAGTCATTTCTGTCAAACAATCTAGATAACAAATTGTTACTGATGAGAGACATTCATTTTGGTTATTTTCTCTTACTGTGGTAATCCTAGAAAGAGTATTTGAAGTACCAGAAAAAGGTCTAGTACTCATTTATAAGCAAACAATGTACTCCTAGTATGTAACTGCTTGGTTGGCTTTGATGTTGTTTGTAAGAATTGATTCAACTGATGGACCAATTCTTGATGTTGTTCTATTTGAATCACTAAAAGATTATCCAATCTTTGTAGTAACTCCTATTGTCTAAGTACGGTATCTTGTTAGACCCATGCTATAATAAAATGTAATTTTATATTTAATTGCATAAGATATGCAATAATAAAATTGTTCTGTCGAACAAATTTTTTATCTTCTATGCTAGAGGGATCATCAAAAATCATCCCAAGAGCATTATCGAGATAATTACTAGCCTCTACCAAGGCTTGTTGATAGTCTATGTCTAGAGCTATCTGTCTTGGATGTTCATGTTCTTCATATGGATTTACCATTCCTCAGAATTCTTTTGCAACTTTTCAAGTAAAGCTGCTGTTCTTGTTGTTTGATAATCAAAGACTTTAGATTGTCTTTGTAGATTATCAAGAATTTCTTTTAGCTCTGATGTGAGCTGTTTTTGTATAAGAATAGATCTTTCTATTTCTTTAACCATAATAATCAGATGACTATATTGGTTTTTGATATATTCTTGATTTTCATGAATATTTCTAAGTAAAATATTCTTGGCAATCATTTCAGTATGTACTTTCCTCTAGAGTTTAGTACACACATGGTTGAATTCTCTTAGGCTTTCAGCTTGAGAGATTTTTAGATCAACAATAATATTCATCTGAGAGTTCTCAGTATGAAACTAATGTACATATCTATCATTTTCTTTTGAAAAATAGCATTTATGTTTTGATGCCTGGGAAGTATTTTGTGTTTCCCAGTATTTTTTTGATAAGGTTTGTCACACCCCTAGAGGATGGTAACAAATTCATAATAAAAAAATTTGACAATATTTATCCAGGATCGATCATAATAACTTATAGGATTTACTTTCCATCATCTAGGAGGTTACAACAATTCAAATAGCCATTCAAAATAACAATTCATTTAATTAATCAAAATCTTTATCATATCATAAAAACTATACATCCTATTCCAAATGCATAATATTTATTCACTATAACTCACACTTATATTACAGACATCAAAAATGAACATCATACATGAGTCATTTAACTTTACATACTCAATATTCCACAACCATAATATCTCACCCACAAGTCCTGGATCTTCTCCCACTTATCAAACAAACATACTAATAACTTCATACATTAGTCATTAAAGTTTACATACTCAAATCATAAAACCATACTCATTATCTTCTTTAAACCGTCCACATAAGCTTGTAGCCCAAAGCTAACCTGTAAAGAGGTTAGAATGCAAGGATTGAGCAAGAATGCTCAGCAAGTAATTAAGATGCCAAAAGGAGAAGTATTCCTAATAGATCTCCACAAGGTTCCACAAGTAATATCAAATGGAAACATAATAGTGACATGGTAAGCAATAGTGACATGATAGGCATAATACTATGGTAAGTAGAAAGATCACAAAGATAAATCAACTCAAAGTAACATAGAGTCACATGGTAAGCATAAAGAACACAAATAAGAATCAACCCAAAGATATATATCATACACAACATAGGAAGCATAGTGGGAAATCACAAATAACATAAATGTTCCACGTCTGGAAGCATATTCCACCCTCGTCAGGGTGAAACTCAAACACATATGCTGGCTGGAGCTGTCATGGCTCCTCAAATCAGAGATAGTGGGATTTTATTCCACAACTATCAATCTCTTTCCAGTACTGTACTACAAACACATTCTAGCTGGAGCTATCATGGCTCCTTCTCAAATCAGAGATAGTGGGACTTTATTCCACAACTATCAATCTCTTTCCAGTACTGTACTACACACAAATGATATTCCTACTAGAATTCATACATTAACAAAAGGAAACATACTAAAATGGGTTTATTGATATAAGTATCAAACCACCAAAGAGGTAAACCTTAAAGTTCATACATGAGATACATGTTGCTGATATACTCATTTCCAAATGGAAGAGACATAAGTATCAATAAGCTCTACATAGAAGACCATATATGGAAGATACACATAGGAATGGTCATGTAACCCAAAATCAGAAAGTTAGAGACTGTTTGCCATGAACATTACATCCATCATAAGATACCATTTGGTATGATATTTGTGTCACAACAAAGGTTTTCGAGTCTAGTTTTCAGGAAAACAAATTTAACTTAAAATAGAGCTCAATACATGAAGTTATGAGCTTTGAAGTAACAAGAGTTCAAAATCAGGACAATGAGATTTCCAGATTTATAGTTTAAGTTCAAAAATCGATTATAATTTCATTTCAGATCCAAATCATGCAAATAAAAGCTCTACATGAAGTTTAATCCGTCTACTTGATATACAAGAAGAATTTGGTATCAATTCTATTACAAAATCTGGACATATATCTCACTCACTAGATAAAGGTCCAAAGAGCAAAGCAGATTTTCTCGGTCGGATTGGGCTGAGGAAACAAGGTCGGTAACCTCTTCTACAATACTCAATAGCTGAGCCAACAGAAAGATAATTAAGTCTTCTCTCATTCAAACAAAATATCATAATAAACTAATCTGTAAATCCATACTTACAAGACAATTACTACAAAGAGGTCAGCCCTATGTTCCAAAAACATCTTCCGAATATTGTTATCTGTATGATATCAAAATCCAAGGTGATACTATGTATTATACAGTCCATTTGAAAGCCCTTTGAATCTAATTTCGTGTAAATCCAGAATTACTCAAAACCGAATTGTCAATCAAAAGTTATAAGTTAAATACCACAAGTAGGTCAGTCTAGTATTTCAGCAATGAGATACTGTATGTTGCTACATGCTTGATATCCTAAATCAAATGAAGTATACACAATATTGGAGGCGTTAGAAAGATCTTCAAGTCTTCTTTTACACAAATCAAGTTTCAATAAAAGATCATTTGCGTATACAAAGTTACATCACAAAAATCACCACAAGGTCCGATTTGCATGAGTCACAAGACCATACTTACTTGCTCTTGAAACACTCTACAATATGATTGTAATTTCTCCCAAAATTCCTTTGATCTCAGTAAACTATAGATCCATGAATCATAATCACACATTTTACAAAAATCATCATAACTGTAAAAGCACAATTGTAGGGCAAATTGTAGAAACTTACCTTAGTGGACTTTTTCTTCATTTTAATCTATAGGGTCGAAATGAATTGACGTAACAGGGTTGATAACCTATTCGAAAGTATTAAAAATCTGTCTCAAACGAAAGATAATTGAGTCTTCTTTCCAATGGCTCTGATTTCATACGATTTGGATTAGGGAGTCCAAAGTTATGCTAATTTGAGTGAAGAAAGGCTAGGTTTACTTCTCATAAGCATTCATGGTCCTTTAACCTAGCATTTATCATTCTTCCATGAACCTAATTGAATAAAATCATGGAAATTAGAAGAAAATTGAAATTACAAGTATCATGAAAGATGATTTCTCATAAAGTTGAAGCAATAGGCAAAATAGTACAAAGGAAGAAGAAGAACTTGCAAACAGATTTATAGGGTCGGAATGAACATATGTAACCAGGTCGATAACCTACTCGAAAGTATTCAATATGTGACTCAAACGTAAGATAATTGAGTCTTCTTTCCAATGAATCTGATTTGATACGATTTGGGTCAGGGAATCCAAAGTTATGATCACTTGAATGAAGAAAGGTCAGATTTGCTTTACATAGGGATTCATAGTTATAATCATAACATTGATCATTCTTCCAAGGGTTGAGTTTACCAAAAATCATGAAAATCAGAACCAAATTGAAGGCATACATGAAGTATAAGATCATTGAAGTCAAAGGCATACAATTACAAAGGAAGATTAAGAACTTGCCTTAGAAGATAACTCTTCACTTCTTTTCTCCCCCTTTCTCCTTTCCCTTCCTTAGGGTTCGTTTTTCTCATGTTAGGCACGACCAAAAGGGTAAAACAAGTGAAGCTTCCATTGCACTCATGAAGGAGGGAGTCAAAAATGAATGTGTGAGGTGTAAGAAGGTGGTAATGCAAGTATGGTGAGGTGGCAAGGTGCTTGGCTTCTCATGCAAGCCATGAGGTGGCATCACCTTATTAATTCCCTTCATGATAATTCCTTCCTCAATAATTGTTTTTCACTCCTTTTCCATTACTTACGACATTGATTCTTGCTTGTGTTGTCTCTACATCACACACTAATAAAGCTTCTCATTTATACTTCTATATGGTTAAATGACCTTTTTGCCCATTTCTTTTCACATAATGCCCAATGAGTCCTAGTAATCCCAATGAGTTCTAGGATAACTCTTGAGTTAAACCATTATAAAAGGAACCTTGAATATCACACTTAGCTACAATTTAACTTCAAGAGTCCATACAAACAAAATACCTTAGTAGGTTTAGACTTTATGCAATAAGGCACCACTTGTTTTACTTTTCAAAGCAACTTTGATTCTATCACAAAATGATAATAGTGCTATTAAAGCATGGGTGTCACAAGGTTAAATATAGATAATTAATATCCAAGAATCTATAGCCAACAACTTTTTCTACTCATAAGCTAACTTCTTGTTCATGACTCAAGCTTGTTTTTATTCTCATTCTCCAGTATACTTTAGTACCTAGTAGATCTATTTATTTAAACGAACAGCTTTATTATTGTGTTCTACACACATACCTGATGACTTTGAATACAAAAAAGCCTAAGGGTTGCACAAAACACTCTTATGCCTCACGGCATAAACAAACCTATAAGGTTATCATCAATCTGTGGGTTATTAACCTAAAGATTAATATAACTCGTAAGAGTTCAATAGGTCATCAGAACTTAGCATCTAAAATAGGTCGTCAGACCTCCATATTCAACTTCACCTAAGGTTGACAAATGCTCTTGCTGTTTTTAGGAATTTGATGAACAGAATTTTTCATGATTATCTGGATAAATTTGTTATAGTGTTTATTGATGATATATTGATGTATTCTAAGTCTCATGAGGAGCATGAACATCACCTAAGGTTGGTCTTGCAAGTTCTGCGAAAGGAGAAATTATATGCTAAGTTGAGTATATGTGGATTTTGGCTTGATGAAGTAGTCTTTCTTGGACATGTTATTTCAGGAAAAGGAATTTCTGTGGACCTAAAGAAAATTGATACTGTACTTAATTGGTCTCAGCCTACTAATGTTTCTGAGGTAAGAAGTTTTCTTGGTTTAGCTGGTTATTACAGAAGATTTGTTGAAGGGTTTTCTAAGTTAGCCTTACCATTGACTAGACTTACTCAAAAAAATATTAAATTTGTTTGGGATGATAGTTGTGAGAAGAGTTTTCAAGAATTAAAGGTAAGATTAACTAGTGCACATGTTCTAACTCTTCCTAGTGCTACTGTTGGATTTGTGATTTATAGTGATGCGTCTTATCAAAGATTGGGTTGTGTTTTGATGCAATACCATAAAGTTGTAGCTTATGCTTCTAGACAGTTAAAGGTACATGAGAGAAATTATCCTGCCCATGATTTGGAATTAGCTGCTATTATATTTGCATTAAAAATATGGCGCATTATCTTCATGGAAATACCTTTGAAATTTTTACTGATCATAAGAGTCTTAAATACATCTTTTCACAAAAAGGAACTAAATATGAGACAAAGAAGATGGATGGATTACTTAAAGGAATATGAATGTGATATTAAATATCATCCTAGTAATGCTAATGTTGTTGCAGATGCCCTTAGTAGAAAATCTATAAGTCAATTAGCTCATCTCTGATTCTCTCATTCAAAGATGATATCTGAGTTTGCAGATTTAATTTTAACACCTCTTAGTTATACACCTCACAGTATGATAGTTTGCTTAATGGCAAGATCAGTTTTAGTTGATGAAATAAAAGAAGTATAGCATAGTGATCCAGTATTATAGGCAGATAAGAATAAACCAGAATTTCAAGTTAGATCTGATGGTGTAATTGTTTATGATAATCGATTGTGTCTACCAGATAACACTGTAATCAAAAAGAAACTATTAGAGGAATCTCATAATTCTACATTTTCAATTCATCTAGGAAGTACAAAAATGTACAAAGATTTAAAGGTAAATTATTGGTAGCATAGTATGAAGAAGGAAATTGCTGAATTTGTGGCTAAATGTTTAGTATGTCAACAAATTAAAATTGAACATCAGAAACCTACTGGGAAATTGCAAAGTTTACCAATTCCTGAATGGAAATAGGATAATATAACTATGGACTTTGTCTTTGGTTTGCCTGTGACACAAGGAAGGTTTGATTCTATTTGGGTGATTGTTGATAGATTGACCAAATCAGCTCAGCTTCTTCCTGTTAAGAAAAATTTTCCCCTGAGTAAGTTAGCTGATATGTTAAAGCTATGGTTAGCAACTATGGTATTCCTCTTAGCATTATTTTTGATAGAGATTCTCACTTCACTTCTAAATTTTGGGGAGCTTTGCTGAAATTCTTGAGTACTAAATTGAATTTCAGTACAACTTTTCATCCTCAAACTGATGGTCAGTCTGAAAGAACTATTCAAACTTTAGAAGATTTGCTTAGAGCTTGTGCTCTAGACATGAAAACCTCTTAGGATAAGCATCTTCAGTTAGCAGAGTTTTCTTATAATAATAGTTTTCACTCTGGAATTCAAATGGTACTGTTTGAAGCTCTTTATGGAAGAAAGTGTAGGTCCCCTATTTGTTGGGATGAGGTAGGGGAAAAATTTTCTGTTGGTCCTGAGATGATTCAGAGAGATGTGGATATTGTTAAGCAGATTAGGCAAAGATTATTAACTACTCAGAATAGACAGAAAAGTTATGCAGATAAAAGAAGAAGAGATTTGGAATTTGAAGTTAGAGATCATGTATTCTTAAAGGTTTCATCAGTTAAGGGCATTTTGAGGTTTGGAAAGAAAGGAAAGTTGGCACCTAAGTTTATTAGCCTTTTTGAGATTTTGCAATGAGTGGGGGTGGTAGCTTATAAATTAGCTTTGCCACCTTCTCTATCTCATGTTCATAATGTATTTCATGTATCTATGCTTAGGATATATACCTCAGATACAACTCATATTCTGTCTTCTCAGTCTATTCAAGTTCAAGATGATATATCTTATGTGGAACATCCAGTTAAGATTTTAGAAAGAAAATATTATATGCTCAGAAATAGAGTTATTCCTTGGGATAAAGTGCAGTGGCAACATCATTCAGAAGATGAAGCAACTTGGGAGCTTAAAAGTAAAATTCGAGATCAGTATCGTTCTCTTTTTGAAGAATCCAGTGAGTAAGTAAATTTGACCAAATTTCTTAAGAGGGGGTAGAACGTAATACCCTAAATTTATTTTTATAATTTTATAATTTCGTTTTAGAATTTTTTTGGATTTATAGGTATTTTTTCTGAATTAAATAGTGTTTTACTAATTTATTTAATTAAAAAGGGTTTTACATGTTTTATAAAATAAATGAAAAAAAAACAAAAAGGGTAATTCGCCGGAATGGCAAACGAGCGGGGAATTGATCGCGTGACACACTGTTTGACGTGTGAATTTCGCAACCGCCATGCTATCGGGCGGGCTGCTAGAGAAAGTGGGTTTCTTAATGAAAACCCAACATTGATTTATTTTTTAGGGCCAAACCCATTCACCTCTGCTTCTTCCAGCGGCGATCGAGTCTTCGTCTTGGTTATAAATTTTAAGGGGTAAAAACATGGTTTTTAAGCACAGGAAGTTACGCCTCTTTCCCCTTGTGCTCTCGGAACTCCCGGATCTGGATTTCATCTTCGTTAGCGCCGTCGGAGGCTGTGGACATGATCACCGGAGAAGAAGTTGCCACCTATGATTTCGTTGTCGACTAAAGCCGGCGAAGCTTCAATTCTTCTATAATACCCTCAAAAATTAAAAAAAATGAAAGAAAAAAAAAATGGTCATTGTGCTTTTTGTAGTAAATGCTATGTAATATGATCTTCTTGGTTTAACTCCTCTAAAATAGAAACCGTCCACATAAACTTGTAGCCCAAAGTTAACCTGTGAAGAGATTAAAATGCAAGGATTGAGCAAGAATGCTCAGCAAGTAAATGAGATGCCAAAAACAAAACAAGATGGGTCATACCAAGCTATTCATCATGGCTCTCTACATGGTTTCATAAGTAAGATCAAATGATCAAATGGAAACATAATAGTGACATGGTAAGAAATAGTGACATGGTAAGCAAAATAACATGGTAAGCATAATGATGACGCACCAACCCAAAGAGACAGAATAGTGACATGGTAAGGATAAAGAACATACATAAGAATCAATCCAAGGAGACATAGACTTATATGGTCAGCATAACGAACATAAAGGAAAATCAATCCAAAGAGACATATCATACATAGCATAGTGAGACATCACAAATAACATAGATCTTCCATGTCTGAAAGCATATTCCACCCTTATCAAGGTGAAACTCAAACATATGCCAGCTAGAGGTATCATGGCTCCTCACATGAGATAGTGGGATTCAAGAGATGGCTCCCATGGATTCAAGAGGTGGCCCCCATTATTTCTAATGTGGCACTTTATTCCATGTAGCACTTTATTCCCTCTTTTCACATTTCTGGGCTCATAGTCTTTTCCCTTTCGGGCGTATAATGTTATTCTCACTAGCATTCATATATAAACAACATAAACATATTTTCATTCATGGTGAAATGGGTTCATTGATATATGTATCAAACCCTGAAAGTGGTGAATCATAATCAAAACATTCATACATATGACAAGTGTTGATAGAGAGACATATGTTTTAATAGATTTCACATAGAAGACCATTTATACAAGATACGCATATGTATGGTCAAGTAATCCAAAATCAGAATTCTAGAGTTTGCTTATCATGGACGTAAAGTTATTCATATGATACCATTTGGTATGATATTTTTGTCAAAACAAAGGATTTTGAATCTAGTTTTCAAAATAATAAATTTTACTTAAAATGAAGCTAAATACAAGAAGTTATGATCTATGAAGTAGCAAAAGGTCAGAATCAGGACAATGAGATTTCCAGATTTATAGTATTAAGTGAAAAATTTGAGTATAATTTCATTTTGGATCCAAATCATGCAAATAAAGGCTCTTGGTGTAGGTTATTAAGTCTAGATGATATAAAATTAAGAAGTTTGTATAATTACTATCACATAATATGGACATATATCATACCATAGGGAAGGGTCCAAACAATGAAAACAGCTTTACTATGTCAGATTGAACTGAATCAATAAATTCGATACCTGCCTCTAATGTATTCAATATCTAGCTCAAAAGAAAGATGCTTGAGTCTTCTTTACAATGAATCTAATTTCATACGATTTGGGTCAGGCAGTCAAAAGTTATGATAATTTGACTGAAGAAAGGTCAGGTGTACTTCACACAAGAGTTCATAGTCATTTAACATAGCATTGATCATTCTTCCAAGGGCCAAATTTGCCAAAATCATGGAAATTCGAACCAAATTGAAATCACAAATGACATAAAAGATAATTTCTCATCAATTTGAAGCAATAGGCAACATAGTACAATGAAAGTAAAAGCACTTGCCTATGAAGTCAAAGATCACTCTCTACTTGTTTTCTCCCCTCTTCATCCTCTTCCCCCTTCCTCAGTTTTCTTTTTACTAGGTGAGGCACGAACAAAAGGGTGAAATTCCTTTTTTTCCCTTATTTTTATCTATTTATTCATGAGGGGTTGAGGTGTACGCATTTGGTAAACTCAAATCCTATGAGGTGGCAACGTTTTGTCCCTTATGCTATTTTGTCTTTAGTTCATTTTCACCTAACTTCACAAGTTATAATGCATCACATATTACTATTGACACAGATTTATATAGCATTTCAAGTGTAATTTTACTGTCAAAATCATGTACATATCTGGGCTTTCTGCCTCATTATTGCCTTAATTGCTTTATATCTATGGAATCTACACCTTTTTTGTAATTTTCACGTTTTCAGGTCAAAACAACCATAAAGAGGGGAGATTCTGGTACTTTTGTCGCAGAGGGACTTCTCCTAATTTAAAATGATCATAACTGGAAGTTTTTAGATCCATTGGAGCCTTTGTCAGAAATCACGACCGGGTCACTATCAGAATCATGCCCATGACTCATCTCTGTGCTTGAAGCTGGAATTGATAAATCACGATTGGGTCACGATAAGAATCGTGCCCAAGACTGCGAACCCGCCTGTTTCGAAACTGCGATTTCAACCCTGGTTTCTTCAATCTAACCTAAGGTAACACAAGGGGGCATTAAGGACCTTTCTCTCCTGTTGACAAAGGGGAACGGAGCAGCCTTTTGGAGGTAGAATTCCACCACGAAATAATGATTTCGTGTAAGAAGTTGGCTGGCACCGTTTTGATGACACCAAAATTTATAGTAAATTTTGTGTCATTTGATAGATGTTTTTATGTCATATTTACACTCTTTGCTTATTTTTATGCCTTTTTATCAAATACTGCGGAATCTACACTCTTTTTGGTTTTTGATGATTTTCAGGTAAAAAGGCACAATTTTCAGGCGTTTTCAAGCAATTCTAGATGCATGAATGAACTCCCACCATCAAGAGAAGATTGCATGTCAAATTTCATGAAGATTGGAGCTTCATACCAAAATATGGCAGGGCCGTAATCTATATTATGGTATTGTATTTTCACAGCTACCGTAATATTAGAGTACTACCGTAATTTGGGATTTTTTTCATCCAGAAAGTTTTTCAAAAATTACAGCACTACCGTAAGGAATTTCATGGGCCATAATTTCAGTCTATTTTTCACCCGAGAGATTTCCAGATTTTACGGCAGGGCCGTAATCATTTTCACGGTGCTGTATTTTTGGTGCATTTTTTGACTCGAAAGATTTGGAGAAAATACAGTACTGCCACAAGTAATTTTATAGTACCATAATTCTGGTCGAATCCTGTACAGAAAAACATAAAGAAAATACAGCAGTGCAGTACCAAAAACCATGGCTGTAATTCTGTTCTGAACACGCAATTTTCACAAACTTTTTGAAGCCCGATTTTTGCACGATCGATTGCGGACGATCCAGGCAATAATTCAAAGATCTATAAGAAGCAAAAGGGGAGCTTTTGGCGAGGAGAATACACAGACCCAAAAAGCCCTAATTTTCATTGATTGTCGAGAGAGAAATCGAGTTTCACGCCGCTGCCTTAGGTTTCGCCGCCGAGAAGCATACAACGCATCTCCAGCTGTGAAATTTGAGGGGAAGCTTCACTTGGAAGAGAAGACGATACCCCAGACATTTCAGAGAGAAAAGATCTCGATCGGAGGAGAAATCGACAAAAGCACGTTGCCGGCACTGTTCACGTGCGGAAATTACGGCTATAATTTTCATTACAACTGTGTGGTTATTTGTTTTTCCCCTCTTTCTTTGATTTCTTACACTTTGACTCTATGGAATATTGTAATCTTTCTACCATGCTAGCTTAAACCTTTTATGGGACATGGGGGAGTAATTCCCTTTGATTTCTTAATGACTAGATAAATTTTCCATTACTTCGTCGAGTATAATTTTAGTGTGATAATTCTACTTATGTGACAATTGTCAATAATTCTCCATAGTTTTCTTATTATCATGCATGTTTTTAGAGTTTTCGCACTATGAACTGAAAAGTGATTTGTTTGAGAACTTGGAACCTAAAATTGAATGTTAGGAACTCACCGTAAGAAATTAGGTTAGTTCTTATTTCTTGATTTTAGAAGAATAATTGTCATGTTTGATAATTTGAATCCAGGATTGAGTTATTTTGTTAAACGTGAAGATCTTGCGCGAAAAGTGAGGATTGGAGCTACTTAGCCTCCGGGGTGACCTAGGTGTAGGACGCTACACCGGCGGGCTGTCGACGGACAGTCGTCGTGGGACACGACATTCTGGGGTGACCTGGGTGTAGGACGCTATACCGGCGGGCTGTCGACGGACAGTCGTTCCTACCGTTAGCTGGCGGTAGGGACAACTCTCTTAGTGCGCGTCCTTCGGGACATTTAGCACAGCTGGATTTCCACTTGCATACTGCACTTTCAGTATTTGCTTAGTTGAGTTATATTTATTTATGCTGCACTGTCATTTACTTATTATTATCAGATTTCCCTTACTCTTATATGCAACATTTTGTTGATAATCCCTACTTAGCCTCTCGGCTAACTCCCTTCACCTTGCCTCCAGGTTCGGGCTCGGCTTCTGCTGGTGCGTCGTAGTTAGATAGGTAGATGTTCATCCGTCATGTGTTGTCTTACTTATGTCACTGCATGTATTATTGTTATTGTCCCTTTATGACAGTTTGTATTACTGTGGGTTTGTATTATCTAGTCGTGGACCAGTATGACTATTTGACTTTGACCAAGGATGTTGGTCTGATATGATATTTGACTTTGACCGCTGTGTCGGTCTATGGAATTGTACTATGTTATGTTGGTTTATGCATATGATCATCTTTTGTCATTTCTATTGTATCTTGGATTTGTGGTGACTTGGCAGGTCCCTTGTTTGCCGCGTCCCGAGGCTAGGTGACTCGAGGTGGTCTCAGGGCGTGACAAATTTTGGTATCAGAGCTTCTAGGTTTGAACCTAGGGCTAACCTTAAGGACATAGGATAAATTTAGGAGTTTAGGATGATATCTTGAATAAATTGCTTCTGTTTCACACTAATCCTTCTTTAATGACTTGTTCTCTGCTGTACGGAATATTGCGCAGAGGACATAGCACTGGATGGTTAGTTAATTTAACTCGTGAGGCGATAAGTGCATCTGTTAGCTGGATACGAATGGCATTCAGATGATCTGGCGGAGATATTAGGAAAGGACATTCCATAGTAACTTCGCGTTATTAGTTCGATGATGATCTTAGCAAAGTTAGGAGTAGGCGACATGCTCCAAAGCTGGTGTAGGGGTGATTCACAAAGCATGCAAACAACGATTTTCAAAAATAGTGTTTTGTATTTTTATAAAGTAGAGAAAACCGAAGTTAAACTAACGAAGTTTGAAAGTAGTGTTTTTGTATTTTTTTTTAATAAGAAATCCGAATTAACTACTTGCAAGAAAGAAGATAGAGCTACACTACTTGCTTCAAAGTAAATGACAATAATTGGAAAGAAGACTTACAGTGCGGCCCTTGAGAATAGAAGGACCGTTCTTCCCGTTCTTCACCGGTCCTACTCTGATGGAAGGTGCAGGTTACACACAGGGCAATCAGCAATCCCACACAGGCGTGGGTGAGTTATAAAGCAGATTAAAATAATTACACAATCAAATGTCAAGAGGGAGGCTAGTCCTCCAAATTCTCTTGCTAACACAAGTATTGGACTAACTAAGAGGGGGGGAAAGAAAGGAGGGGAAGAAGTTGCGCCGACTTCTTTCCTTGCGCCAAGTCCTACAAATCCAAAGGAATGTGTAGTAAGATGTTCTTAAGATGTAAAGTAAGAAAACACAAGAAGATGGAGCACTTAACTTAGAGATGCGCTTGGAGGGAGACCAAGGATGCTTCCATGTTTTTAGACGCCATCTTGAGTTCTTGTGCTTTGCCTTGATGATGGAGACTTTGAAGATGGAAGATGCTCTCGGCCTTGTTTGATGAAGGGATGACGATGGAGAGGGGAAGGGGAGGCTCGGCTCTTGATGGAAGAAAGGGGGAAGATGGAGAGACTTGGGCGACACAAGCACCCAAAGGAGGAGAAGTAGGCGACACAAGCACCTAGGCGACACAAGCACCTTTCTTTGGCTAGGAAACTAGTCAACAATTTATTTCAACAATGCTTAATGCACATGATGCGATGGGGACATATTTATAGGTGGCTAAGGGATGAGGGCAAGGTGGTCATTGGCCCCTTGCGCCCCTTACAAACTTGGATGAAATTCGAAAATGGAGGCAAGTCATTAAATGGCTGATCTTGTTGCTTCCTTTGGATGTCTTGAAATGGTGAGTCTTTGAATTTTGAATTGATTATCTTCCTTGGAGATGTGGGCGCATATGAGGAGGGAATTTGAATTCGAAATCCTTCCTTGTTGTCTTGGGCGGCAATGAGAAGAAGGAAGTAATCCCTCCCCTAATTGTGGATCTAGATGGTGTAATTCCTTGATTGGTGGATCTAGATGGAGCGCCTCCTTGATTGGTGGATCTAGATGGAGCGCCTCCTTGATTGGTGGATCTTGATGAGCTTTTGCTTCCATTTGTTGCTTGAGGTTGGCGCAAATGAATCCATGGGTTGATATCTTCTTCAATTGGAAAGGGCCTTGGAGTGGGGCTTTGAAGTGGAGTTGAGTTGGAAGTCCCCTTTGAGCTAGTTTGAAGTGAGCCTTCCAAAATGGGAATTAGCTCCATGGAGTAGAGTGAGCTAGCTAGCTTGTATCCCTTGAGCCATCTTTAAATGTGTCCAACTACATGCACTAACCTACCATGATATTACAATGCACAACCTACCAACAACATTCATAAAAATAAACTACATGGTAGACTTTTGGGTGGAACTAACCTATCATGCCATGCAATGCAAATATGGAAAGTACTAAAAAGGAAAGTGGACTCTAAGTGAAGCCATACCTGATGGGCTTCCTCCGAGCCCTAGTGGATCTTCTAGGAGCTGTGTTAGGCCCTCCATCAATTCTCCCCGGGTTGGAAAAATTCTCCTCAGGAGAATTATCCTTGAATCCTTGGAGCAAATCTGGAGCAGCCAGGGCTAGCTCTGCCTCGGGGAGCCATGCCTCCTCACCATTAGAAAACTTAACGCGGTAAAACAGTTGTACCTCGTTAGGGGTGAGTCGGGTCTGGTCCTCAAGGATATCCACTATCTCTGGATCGAAGGGGGCCTCTGGTTCTTTGAGTGAGAGAGGCTCCTTGTAAGCTGTGAGATCCTCCACGTTAACAGTGGTGGGGATCCCCAAATCTGGAGGCAGATCAAGCACATATGCGTTGTTGTTGATCTTGCCCACTATGGTGAAGGGTCCCAATCCCTTTGCGTCCAGCTTGCGTCCGTGTCCTTGGATACGCTCCTCGCGGACTCGCAGAATCACCTGATCTCCTACATTGAATAACCTTTCTCGGCGTTTCTTGTTAGCAGCTTCGCAATATGAAATAGTAGAGTCTAGAATTTTTCTAAGGATCTCATGGTGCATTTGGGAAATATTGAAAGCATAATCACGAGCTGATAAAGAAGGTTTTAAATGCTTGGGTAAGGCAATCAGATCAATGGGTTTCTTAGGCTGATACCCTAAGTTTGCCTGAAAAGGGGAGAGACCTGTAGTCCTATTGACAACACTATTGTAGGAGAACTCGGCGGTGGGCAAGAGTTTGTCCCAAGTGCCGGGGTGTTCACCTACAAGGCTTCTAAGGATGTTCCCTAGTGATCGGTTGACCACTTCAGTCTGACCATCCGTCTGGGGATGATAGGCTGTAGAGAATTTCAGTTTGGTGCCTAGTAAGGTCCACAAGGTCTTCCAGAAGTAACTGACAAATCGGGTGTCCCTATCAGAAACTATGGTAAGGGGGGTACCATGTAGCCTAACAACTTCTTTAAAGAATAACTTGGCTATGTGAGAGGCATCAGAAGTTTTATAGCAAGGGATGAAATGGGCCATTTTAGTGAATCTATCTACTACTACAAAGATGGAGTCATGCTTGCTAGATGTTCTGGGCAGCCCTAAGATAAAGTCCATGCTCAAGTCTTGCCATGGGGCTTGGGGAATGGGTAGCGGGGTGTAGAGTCCAGCACTATGCTTATGGGTCTTAGTTACTTGGCATGTCCTACAATGGCTAACCACCTTAGCAACATCCCTGTTGAGGTTCGGCCAATAAAACCTCTCCTCAACCAAGGTTTGGGTTTTATCCCGACCATGGTGACCTGCAGACCCTCCTCCGTGCAATTCCCAAATAAGAAATTCTCGGATTGAGGTCTTAGGGACACAAAGTATAGGTCCAAGAAATAAGAACCCATCCCTAAGGGTGTACAAAGGATGACTTAGGGGGTCAACACTAAGTTCAGCATGTATAGAAGCAAAATCAGGACAATCAATATATGCAGTTTTCATATTTTCAAAGCCAGTAACTTGAACATGTAAAGTTTGCATAAGTAAAGTAACCCTACTTAAAGCATCAGCTACTTTGTTTTCTTTTCCTGATTTGTGTTTTAGGACAAAGGTGTACTGCTGGATATACTCTACCCATTTGGCATGCCTAAAGTTCAACTTCTTTTGAGCACTAAGGTATGACAAAGCCTGGTGGTCACTAGTAAGGATAAACTCATTATGAATCAAGTAGTGCCTCCAATATCTAAGAGATTGAACTACAGCATAAAATTCCTTGTCATAAGTTGAATATTTCTGTTTTGCCTCATTGAGTTTTTCACTGAAAAAGGCAACAGGGTGACCTTCTTGACTGAGGGTCCCTCCTATGCCAATCCCAGAGGCATCACAGTCAACCTCGAAGACTTTGCTGAAGTCAGGGAGTCTGAGGACTGGGGCTGTGGTCATCCTTACTTTGAGTTCACTAAAGGCTCGGCTAGCAGGTTTAGTCCAAGTAAAATCACCTATTTTCAAGCAACTAGTGATAGGGGCAACAATAGTACTGAAGTTTCTAATAAACCTTCGGTAGAAGGTAGCTAAGCCATGGAAGCTCCTAACTTCAGTGAGAGTTTTAGGTTCTGGCCAATCTAGAATAGCTTGGACCTTAGATGGGTCAGCTTGAAGGCCCTGCTCAGACACTATGAACCCTAGAAAGACAACACTGCTAGAGAGGAAAGAACACTTCTTTAAGTTAACATAAAGCTTCTCTTTCCTAAGTAGTTCAAGGGTTCTCCTGAGATGATCTAGGTGAGCTTCCTTAGTTTTGCTAAAGATTAAGATATCATCGAAATAAACAACTAGGAATCTACCTATGTAAGGTTTCAGGACCTGTGTCATAAGCCTCATAAAAGTAGAAGGGGCGTTAGTTAAGCCAAAGGGCATCACTAACCACTCATATAAACCATCTTTCGTTTTGAAAGCGGTTTTCCATTCATCTCCTTCTCTAACTCTAACTTGGTGGTATCCACTCCTAAGATCAAGTTTTGTGAACCATCTAGACCCAACTAACATGTCTAACATATCATCCAGCCTAGGAATAGGGAATCTGTACTTTACAGTTATCTTATTGATGGCACGGCAGTCTATGCACATGCACCAGCTGCCATCCTTCTTGGGGGTCAAGAGGGCTGGAACAGCACATGGACTAAGACTTTCCCTAATATAACCCTTGGCTAAGAGATCATCTACCTGTCTCTTAAGTTCAGTGTGCTCAGTAGGGTTCATCCTATAATGAGGGAGGTTGGGTAAGGTGGATCCAGGGACAAGATCTATAACATGCTGGATATCCCTAAGTGGAGGTAGACCATTGGGTAAGTCTTCTGGGATAAGTTCATTATATTCTTCTAGGATGCTTTCTACCTCAGGAGGGGTTTTGGTTTCAGTTTCAGGTGTGGTTTCCTTAATGATAAGGGTATAGAGAGGTTGATCTTCTAGGTATTCCTTAGCAAAGGTTTGGGGTTGGATAAGTTGGATGGTTGGCTTTGGTTGTTTAGGTTCTTCTATCTTACCTTTGCTAGTGGAGGCTCTAAGTTCCTTAGGTAAGGATGGCTTAAGCCTAATTTTCTGTCCATTGTGATTGAAGACATAAGTGTTTGTCCTACCGTAGTGGACAACATCCATGTCAAAAATCCAAGGACGGCCTAGGAGAATCTGGGCGACATCCATTGTGATGACGTCACACCATATTGATCCTTGGTAGGCACCAAATGTGAGTGGGACAAGGCACCTATGGGAGACAGGAACGCTAGTCTGATTGACCCAGGAAATACTATAAGGCTTAGGGTGAGGTTCTGCCTTAAGGTTGAGTTTAGTGACTGCTACTTGAGAGACGGCATTCAAACTGCTCCCTCCATCAATTACTACTTTGCACATGTGACCATGGCATTTTGAGTAAGTGTGGAAGATGCTGGTTCTTCGCCAGTCTTCAGTAGGGGTGGGGTTAATCAGGGTGCACCTGACTACTCCCAGAGTGTTGAGGAAAAAATCCTCTTCACTACCACAGTCATTAATTTCAACATTACAGCAGTTAGGGTCTTGATCTAAGTTTTCTTCAGTTTCTACTTCTGGGTCTACATGTTCCTCAGTCATAACCATTATCTTTTTAGGACAGTTCCTTATGAGGTGACCTGGTTGTTTACAGTTATGGCAGACAACTGTGGTTTGGATTGGCTTGGGTTTAGGGGTTGAGGAGTTAGGGTGTGAACTGCTAGGAGAGGGCCTATAGGTTGGTTTAGAGGTTAGAGCTTCCTTTCTAATCTTAAGTTGTTGTTGAACTTCAAGGGCTCTTTGGTAAGCTTCCTCTATGGTATCTATTTGGTAAAAGGCAAGTCCTCTCTTAATTTCTGGTTTGAGACCATTCTTGAACCTACTCAGGGTAAACATTGGGGTTTCATCCATTTCACTCCTCAATAACAGTTCATCAAACTCTACCATATATTCTTCTACGGTTGAGTTTCCTTGGGTAAGGCCACTAGTTTGGTCAAGAAGCTTACTATGAAAGTTCAGGGGAACATACTTTTCTCTCAGTCTAGTGTTCATCTCTTCCCATCTTGTAATGGGGGGTTGTCTAGACCTTTGTAAGCTTCTTTCTACATTACTCCAATAGAGTCTAGCAGAACCTTCAAGCAGGCATTTGGTGAACCTAACCTTAGAGTGCTCGGGCATCATACTCCATTCGAAGTATTGCTCGAGTTTGGTTGCCCAGTCTAGGTAAACTCTAGGATCAAGGGATCCATTAAAAGTGGGCGGGTTAAGCTTCACAACATGGGCATAGTCATCCCTAGGTCGAGGGTTGTGATGATTTTGGACAGGGTGTCCTTCCCAATCAAGGTCTTGGGGAGTGTTCCTAGGGTTGTTCCTTGGGGTTTGCTGCCTTTGCATAGGTTCCCTAGAGTGATGTTCACTTGGGGGTTGGCTATGAGATCTAGTCCTATTAGACTCTTCTATCTCTTGCACCTTATCATTGAGTTGGTGTAGATTTGTGTCCACATCGTCTATCCTATGGTTTAAGGCTGCAATCATTTCAGCTAAGGTTTCCAAGGTTATGGGTTGGGAGCTTTGAGCCTTAGATCTAGTCTGCATGTTTGATTTTTTTTGAAAAAAGAGGATTTTTATGGAGAAAATAATAATAGAGCTAGTAGCCAATTATGAAAAATCCTTTGTCTCAACAACCTAGTTCCAAAAATCGCCTAGAAGTTAGAAAAAATAAGTTTGAAGGCTTGAAAATTCTAATCTAGGAGCCTAAGCTCTGATACCAAGATGGTGTAGGGGTGATTCACAAAGCATGCAAACAACGATTTTCAAAAATAGTGTTTTGTATTTTTATAAAGTAGAGAAAACCGAAGTTAAACTAACGAAGTTTGAAAGTAGTGTTTTTGTTTTTTTTTTTTTAATAAGAAATCCGAATTAACTACTTGCAAGAAAGAAGATAGAGCTACACTACTTGCTTCAAAGTAAATGACAATAATTGGAAAGAAGACTTACAGTGCGGCCCTTGAGAATAGAAGGACCGTTCTTCCCGTTCTTCACCGGTCCTACTCTGATGGAAGGTGCAGGTTACACACAGGGCAATCAGCAATCCCACACAGGCGTGGGTGAGTTATAAAGCAGATTAAAATAATTACACAATCAAATGTCAAGAGGGAGGCTAGTCCTCCAAATTCTCTTGCTAACACAAGTATTGGACTAACTAAGAGGGGGGAAAGAAAGGAGGGGAAGAAGTTGCGCCGACTTCTTTCCTTGCGCCAAGTCCTACAAATCCAAAGGAATGTGTAGTAAGATGTTCTTAAGATGTAAAGTAAGAAAACACAAGAAGATGGAGCACTTAACTTAGAGATGCGCTTGGAGGGAGACCAAGGATGCTTCCATGTTTTTAGACGCCATCTTGAGTTCTTGTGTTTTGCCTTGATGATGGAGACTTTGAAGATGGAAGATGCTCTCGGCCTTGTTTGATGAAGGGATGACGATGGAGAGGGGAAGGGGAGGCTCGGCTCTTGATGGAAGAAAGGGGGAAGATGGAGAGACTTGGGCGACACAAGCACCCAAAGGAGGAGAAGTAGGCGACACAAGCACCTAGGCGACACAAGCACCTTTCTTTGGCTAGGAAACTAGTCAACAATTTATTTCAACAATGCTTAATGCACATGATGCGATGGGGACATATTTATAGGTGGCTAAGGGATGAGGGCAAGGTGGTCATTGGCCCCTTGCGCCCCTTACAAACTTGGATGAAATTCGAAAATGGAGGCAAGTCATTAAATGGCTGATCTTGTTGCTTCCTTTGGATGTCTTGAAATGGTGAGTCTTTGAATTTTGAATTGATTATCTTCCTTGGAGATGTGGGCGCATATGAGGAGGGAATTTGAATTCGAAATCCTTCCTTGTTGTCTTGGGCGGCAATGAGAAGAAGGAAGTAATCCCTCCCCTAATTGTGGATCTAGATGGTGTAATTCCTTGATTGGTGGATCTAGATGGAGCGCCTCCTTGATTGGTGGATCTAGATGGAGCGCCTCCTTGATTGGTGGATCTTGATGAGCTTTTGCTTCCATTTGTTGCTTGAGGTTGGCGCAAATGAATCCATGGGTTGATATCTTCTTCAATTGGAAAGGGCCTTGGAGTGGGGCTTTGAAGTGGAGTTGAGTTGGAAGTCCCCTTTGAGCTAGTTTGAAGTGAGCCTTCCAAAATGGGAATTAGCTCCATGGAGTAGAGTGAGCTAGCTAGCTTGTATCCCTTGAGCCATCTTTAAATGTGTCCAACTACATGCACTAACCTACCATGATATTACAATGCACAACCTACCAACAACATTCATAAAAATAAACTACATGGTAGACTTTTGGGTGGAACTAACCTATCATGCCATGCAATGCAAATATGGAAAGTACTAAAAAGGAAAGTGGACTCTAAGTGAAGCCATACCTGATGGGCTTCCTCCGAGCCCTAGTGGATCTTCTAGGAGCTGTGTTAGGCCCTCCATCAAAAGCCTCCTGTCCAAGAATCGCCAAGGCGTAGAGCTCGCGAAACTCCTTTGACTGCAGCAATGGAACTAGCATCTCACTTTACTACCATGGTGGAGCGAAGATTTGAAGTGCTTTCTGGACGACCAGACCCGTGAGAAGCTGCGCGTTAGTTGTAAAGGGTGACTAACCCTCTTAATGTACTACAATGCCCAAATGATTAAAGGATATCGGGTGTCTACTGTTGGCTCGGGGGATCAATCCCTGATTCCTGTCGAACGAGTACCTGGCGTAAGAAGGTATGTCTTAAGAAGGTGCAATGCACGAGCAGTTAATCATTCTAAAAGTGTATAGAGTGGTCTTGTCAATCATATAGGTGGAAGACTTACGAAGTGGTATAACATATGCAAGGGCAAATTAAGGAACTATTGATGAGGGTGACATTTCTTACAATACTTGTCCATGCAAATGAGGAGAGTGCTCTGAGACATCCAAGATTAAGATTTCCAAAGCTATGTTGCATGATAGGCATGTGTTTTCAATTGTGAGAGTCACAACAATTAATGGATAAATGTTGTAGATTTGAAATTGGTATAAGCAGCTGAAAAGTGACCTTTATTGTTCCACAGGAGGAAAAAAATGAAAAAAAAATGATGATGAATGAAAAATGAATGATTGGATTCTTTAAAAGCAGGTAGATACTAAACCTAATGACAAGTAGACTTGTGCTATGGTGAACTCTAGCATAGCTTATGTCACGCCCCGGTGGAAATCCAGCTATTCCTTTAGCTGAGGGTTCCCTAGGGAGATAACAATATTGATAGGAACCAGAGAACTATTATAATCAATATCATTCATTAAATAAATAATCCAAATTTATCATCAACAGTTTTATAGTACAATCTCTAAAACATACTTTCTAATTTATGAATAAATCAACTAAAGTAAAAAATACAAAAGACAAACTATCTCAACTTGGGCTGGTATGCTATCTACTCTATCCCTCCCATAAGCTAACTCTGTACCTGGAAGAGAAACAAAGGAGGTTAGCAAAATGCTAAGTAGGAATCAATAATTATGGTGAGGGAGTCAAATAACAAGATAATTCAATGACTGAAACAGCAATATACAAATAATATAAGAATGTCGTGTAAATCATCAAGCTCGCCAACAGATCTCAATCAAGAGCCGCACTCATTTTCAGAGTGTTTCCACTGTTGCTCACATAGTGGAACGACTATCCTAAACAGCCCGGAGTGTTGCGTCCAACACCTGACATCCATAGTACTATCCCGAGGACAACTGGCAGTGCCCTAACCGGCAAACAGATAGTCCGATATGCGTCGAAACTATAACACACACACGGTGGCCACTGGAGAATAAATCATCCAGTCCAGAGGTCAATATGTATCATGACTTTAACATAACAAATATTCAATTGTTCCACATACTCATGTGTCAATATCACAGATACACAATTGTTCAACCATACCCATATGTCAATATATCAGATATCTCAATACAGTTTTGTTAATCATGCATATATAAATAGAATATGACCAATGAACAAGATAATTGAGGTCAACTGAATTTCAGAAACAAATCAAGCAGGCAGAGCAATTAGATATCAGTGTCAATCAATTCTAACATATGCATCATATATCAAACCAAAGGATTAAGCAGCAAATCCTATAATTCTTGACACTGTAAGAAAGGAGTAGGGTCAAATTCCTACCTCAATTACTGTTATCCTGAATTCTTTTCAAAAGCCAATAATTTGTTTATCAGACGGTGCAAGCCAACTAGTGGATCAATCACTCTGTAACATGAATTTGTACATAAAACTCTATCAATAAATATCTTAACTTGAAAACCAAGGTTACCAACATGTAGAACAAAAGCCTAAACCTATAGAATCAGTCTTAGATCTAGTGAACCGGGCTTAAAACTTACTGAACCGGACAGAATTGCAGTGAACCGATCAATTTCACCCCGAACCAAGTTAAACTGAGAATTATAACTTAAATTACATAAAATCTACAAGTCATCTAAAGACACACAGATTACCATTATATAGGAAATTTTGTAAGCTTTCCAACGCCTACCTGAACCGGCCCAGATTCAACCGAATTAGGGTCGAACCGGTCCAAATTCAAGAACTAGACCGAAATTAGAATTGAACCGCTCAGTCCGGTTCAAATCAATTTCAAACGCAGCCAGCCGGTTTATTTCCAAATAAACCGGACCAAACCCTAAAAATCAAAATGAACCGAACGTTTGCCCGCGCCGCTCGATCGCCGCTGTGCAAGGTCACCGGACTCGCGTCCGCTGCTTGCGCCTGCGAGCTCCTGAGGGC
Source organism: Costus lasius (assembly GCA_027563935.2). NCBI lineage: Eukaryota > Viridiplantae > Streptophyta > Magnoliopsida > Zingiberales > Costaceae > Costus > Costus lasius. Next base: position 34,272,589 of record CM050450.1, on the reverse strand, counting down.
GCGTCGAACGTCCGTTCGCCGCCAAACTTCGCCAGTCGGTTCCTGGCGATGAAGTGAAGCTTTAGGATGGGCTGCGGCGAGCTTTCGACCCACGGTCGAAGCAGCAGAAGGTATCGACGGTGGCACTGCCACCGTCGATACACAAAACATAACCAAACCCTAACTATACTCAAACGAAACTTCACCAAAACTTCACAGAAGCCTACATACCTTGCTACGAAGCTGTATCGTAGCCCAGAACAGAGAAATCACCGTCGATGGAGGCGCTAGAAGACTGGAACAGAAGGCAGCACCGCTCGAACTCCGGCGACTGATTTGAGTTTGATTTCTCCTTCCTGGCAGCACATTTCGGCTTGAAGAGAAGCTAGGGTTCTACGTCTCCACCATACAAATAGATGCCCTCTAATATAGCCGCGAGACGCATCCCGTAATAGTAAACATCCGCCACTGACTCGATCGCTGAATTCGTGGAGAAGATGACGAGTTGACTCGGTCTGAAAATCAGATTTGAATCTTAAATCAAATAAAATTGGCGCTATTTTATAATGAAAATGCGACTCAGCCCAATGGTTGGGTTGAGCCCGAATTTCAGCCATGTTGTGGGTTTGAGCCCCCGCGAACGTAATATCAAGTTTTTATTAAAAAAATCAAATTTTAAAACCTTTTAAAAATTCAAAAAAAATTCTAGAAAATCATAAAAAATATAATTTCTGAATTTCCAAAATTTAATATTTAAATTTAAATAAAATCATGGTTATAACAGCTTATAATTTCAGAGTAAAGTTAAGAGGTCAAGTGATCTGACTTATTGTTGGCAGAAACTCAGATTATTGAAGTTAACCAGTGCTATAACTATTTCAGATGTAGGAGTGAAAGTCGTTTCAGTTATCAGTTGAAGGAGTGAGAGAGTGTTAACTTTAAGTAATTTCCATTGGTGTTTTGCAAGTAATCTTGATGGTAGCCTTCACATGGGAAGCAAGAGTGGTGGCTATATTATGTCTTGATTCTTTATGTCTAACGGATGCACTATACACACTCTATGTTACTGAAATAGTATTGAGAGGTGCACAAAACTATGTTGCAACAACGTAATTGAAATAGGAGTTGCAGAGTATACTTGATAAAGGAGACTGAGAAGAATTTGATAGGATATTTCTTGCAATGCATTCTTGATCAAGATGTTCTATGGGCAACTGCAAAGATACTGGATCAACTAGAGGGACATTGTCGATTTTGATCTATACAGAAATTCAGTAGCGATGTTGTTGGGAAATGCCTAAAATTTTTAGGAGACAAAAGGCATGGCACTATAGTTAATAAATTAATCAACGATTCTCGTTTTCTCGAGATTGCGCAGGAGCTCTATGGGAATTATGTTGTACAATCAGATGCAAAAGAGGCTTTACACAATCTTTATGTGAATGGATTTGAAGATAATGAAGGTTAAGTTCTTTTTGCTAGATAATGTATGATATATTGGTTGGAGGAAGTCGAAGCAATTTTAATATGAATATTCTATTATATAATGTTTAAAGAAATTCTTTGTGTTGTCTTTGATATATAGGGTATGTTCGAGGATGGTAAACTCTTTTGAATTATTAATTCTTTGCAATCGTCACAATTATTATGAGTTAAGCATAAATGCAAGCAATAGTATGATTGATGACTTATTGCATTTCATCTAAGTGAAATGACTTATGCAAATGGAGCAAAAGAAGCAATAAAGTAAAGTTTATTGCTGCGAACATGGGAGATTTAAGATATTTCTTTTAGTAAAGTAGACAAGTCGTTGATGAAGATTTATTTAGTTGATGTTTATGGACATTAAGCTTACTGGCAAATAGACTCATGCTATGGTAGACATGGAATAACTTTAAATTGATTGCTAAATCGGTAGAAAAATGAGTAGGCTTGTCGTTAGAGTAAAGCTTAAGCCAGGTGGAAGTGATTAGTTCCAACGATACTTCAACATTAGGAGTAGTAGAAGACATGATAATATACAGTATCCTTGAAGTCATTCCCTTAGATGACTAATATGTGATTTTGAAGGTATTGCTTATGTAGAAGGTTACATTGATACCTATCTCATTCTTTAACTATGTGCTTGATGGGTGAAACATCATATTTGATTGAGGTTAAGAGATTTCCCTCTCAAAACAACATAGTTGATGGATTCAAAGAGTAGAATATTCTAATCACGTTGATGATATGGATGCTCTGACTTCAATTTGGAACGCAATCATGAGAACTGACAAATGACGATTTAGATATCATACATCTTACTAAAAATGAGTGTCTAACAGTATTGACGGCTGGATTTTTACTCGTCCAGAAGATAATTAATAGTCAGCCAGGCAGTCAACATCTACAAGAGATAGTCACCCACAGAAGAAGAAGACGCAAATTTATGCAAGACTCTAAAAGTGTAATTCAGTACGAACATTGTTTATGTGTGTCAAAATCTATGATGTAGAAAGTAATGGAAGAAGCCAATAAGTATAGGTTTTCCGTGCATTCTGGTGGTACCAAGACGTATAAGGATTTGAAGAAGACGTGCTAGTGGGAAAACAGGAAGCGAGACATTGCTAACTATGTCTCAAGCTACTTAACTTGTCAACAGGTGAAAGTCATGTACTTGGAACGGATATGTTGGAATTTTGATGCTGATGGGGTTCAGCTAATTTGGAAAAGATTGTTGACTGCTTAGAGTCGGCAGGAGAGTTATGCTGATAGGAGACAACGTGAACCTGAATTTGAAATTGACAACCACATATTTCTTAAGGTTACGCTAGTAAAAGGATAAAGCTCGATTTGAGTACTTGGAAAATTGGCTTCATAGTATGTTGGTTCGTTTGAAATTCTAGAGCATATTGGGGCCATTGCATATCGGTTGGCACGACATCCGAGTTTTTCGCATGTGTGCAATGTGTTTTGCGTTTCCATGCTATGAAAGTACATGCGTGATCCATCATATGTCTTACAAGATCAATTTTCAGCATTGTGTCTGACAACACGTAACAAGAGATGCTTGTTGAAATATTGGACCGTAAAGAACATCAACTTCGTAGCAAGGTGATACATCTTGTCAAACTCCGATGGAAAAAATCATTCAGAAAGCATAGCGACATGGGAACATGGGGATGTGGCCATGCGTCGATGGCCACACTTGTTTCCTAAGAAATCTGAGTGCTATGAGTTTATGTATTGCATGCCTTGAGTGTTTGTATTTAATGCAAATGGGATCAATATTAATGTTGTCGTCATTAACGTTATCGTTGCTTTTGAATTTGGGAACCAAATTCTTTTAAGTTGGGAGTATTGTAACGTGCTTAAAAAAAAAAAATTTGATGGGACAGGACACAGTTGTCCCATCTCTTTGTCGTTCCCTCTCCCTGCTCTCCCGTTTACGCGACCCGCTCCCTCTCTTCTCCCTTTCTCCCCCTTTCTTCTCCATTTCCTCACTATGCCGAGCATCGCTGCTTTTCTCCTCTTCGATTGTTTGCCACTGCTTGAGCTCCTCCCTTCCTCACGCATCTCCTCCCCACCTTCTTCCTCTGCTCCGGTGGCCAGATTCGGCCATCTTCCCTCCCCTTTCTCCCACATGAACGCAGGCGACGGGAAAATAGTGGAACCCTAAATCCGGTGCCCAACTTGTCTCCGGCGGCCTCACTCACCTCCGACGAAGGTTTCCTCCCCTCTCTGGCTGGTCTTCATGCGCCCTTCTTCCCCAACTCCGGCGATGAGCGTGGGTGGCGCTAGCGGCGTCTTTGCCAGTTTCCGGTGATTGCGGCCACCATTCGTGGAAAGGACTGTACGATTGGAACCCTCTCGATGTCGGCGTCATTTTCTATAGCAGTGAGCTCCGATCCTTCACCGGAGTTACTATTCCGGCAATCGCCGCCAGCGACGTTTCCGGCGAACTCTGATGAACGTGCCTATGAATTTGGGCTACGCGTGCAAGGATATTTCGGACGATTATTTGGTTGGATCTAGTGCAGACCTACAGTGACCAGGTAGGGTTCTTACCTCCGTTCTTTGCTTGGTGCCAAATCACATGTGCTAGGTAGGGGCACTTCCTTCTAGTTGATTAAATCTGATTTGATTACCTTCATATATCTATTGTGCTCTAGTCCCTGCTGTTGTATCACATGGTTGCTTGCATGCATTCTGATTTTATGTTATGATGCATGATAATGTTGATAGTATGGTTTATATGTTGTATATATCTATCTTGGCTGTCTGTACAGCCCGCTTGTGTTATATTTTTGGATGGATTGGTCTGACTGGGATAGTCCACCTTCCAAGATCCTTGTGATTTTAGCCACTGGTAGAAGTCATGGATGCAGTCTGTGTGAGCCCATGGACTACAGGCCTCCGGATGGGTCACAATCGAATGTCGTGGGACTCGGCATTCCGGGGTGACCTGGGTGTAGGACGCTACACCGGCGGGCTATCGACGGACAGTCGTTCCTACCGTTAGCTGGCGGTAGGGACCACTCTCTGAGTGTGCGTCCTTCGGGACATTTGGCACAGCTGGATTTCTACTTGCATGCTGTACTTTCAGTATTTTCTTAGTTAAGTTATATTTATTTATGCTGCACTGTCGTTTACTTATTATTGTCAGATTTTCCTTACTCTTATATGCACTATTTTGTTGATAATCCCTACTTAGCCTCCCGGCTAACTTCCTTCACCTTGCCTCCAGGTTCGAGCTCGGCTTCTGCTGGTGCGTCGTAGTTAGATAAGTAGATGTTCATCCGTCATGTGTTGTCTTACTTATGTCACTGCATGTATTATTGTTATTGTCCCTTTATGACGGTTTGTATTATTGTGGGTTTGTATTATCTGGTCATGGACCGGTATGGCTATTTGACTTTGACTGAGGATGCTGGTCTGATATGATATTTGACTTTGACCGCTGTGCCGGTCTATGGTATTGTACTATATTATGTTGGTTTATGCATATGATCATCTTTTGTCATTCCTATTGTATCTTGGATCTGTGGTGACTTGGCAGGTCCCTTGTTTGCCGCGTCCCGAGGCTAGGTGACTCGAGGTGGTCTTGGGGCATGACAGAATCTGATTGCCATATACTGGTGTCAAGCTCCCCTGGGGCCTTTCCCCACCCCCTTACAAAAATTTTGCCGAAGGGTCCCTTCGGCAAACGAACGCAGGAGGGTGGGTAGTTGTGAGAGGATGGTAATGTACATCATACGATAATCGTGTAATGAATTATCGTGTAATGAATGCATATCGTGTACTTATATACGATATTAATCCATTATACGATAGTCCATTACACGTTATACTGATATCCTCCCTACAGAATCATATAATATGAACATTACACGATAATGTTCATTACACGATATTACTCTCACAAACCCCCTACCCTCTTTTGTTCGTTTGCCGAAGGGACCCTTCGGCAAAATTTTTTTCGTGTGAGTGGGAGCAGCATATGTGGCCGTCTCCACATGAGATCACGTGGATTTCACGTGACAGCTATTTCTATCCTCTTCACTTTCTTTCCTTTGTTTTTTTGTTTCCTCTCCTCCCACTATTCCTTCCCCTCAAGGAAATAGAGCCCTTCTCAGTTGGACTGGTCACTTGTATGGCTCAAAACCTTCTTCCTTCTCTAGTAATTCTTGGTTCTTCTTTCATGTAGATTGGTGCCATTTCCTGCAGTTCCTTGAGGTGGTGAAGCAGCTAGACATGGCTAAGATTTGCTAGAATTTGTTGACTTGAGTCTCCAATGAAGGCTTGGCTGGATTTGAGCTTTCCTCTTTGATTGGATTCCCTCCTTGAGTGAGGCGGCTAGCAACTACTCTACCTATATGGATGTAAGTGTGCACTAGTTCTACTTAGAAAATACATAATTAAAATGTTAGGTGGTGGAATGCATGCATGCTTAAAATATAGAATATAACTTATCAAATTTAGTAACTATATGAATGCATGCTAATTTAAAATTCTAACTTATAATGATGAGTGCAAATGCAAGGGTGAGGGGTCTTAGTGGACACCCTTGAGCTAGAATGGCCTTAGACTCCACCTAACCATACAGTGGCTTCTACCTCCATGACTACTTTTCTCTAGTAATGTCCCAAATATAATGTATAAAGAGAGCAGAATTTAGTGCCTTTAGTTCTCTCTCAAGTCAAGTCCATCCCCCTTGAAGGATGGGAAACTTCTTCCATGACACTTTGTGAATACCTTTGTCTGTGGAGCACACCATAAGAAACGAGATAGAATTTGCTTTAACTAGTCAATTGTAGCAGTTGGGAGTTTGTTCACACTATACCAAAACATAATAGTACCATAGCATACAGATTTGATGAGTTCCAATCTCCCAACATATGAAAGCGTCTTGCTCCTCTAGTCAGATAAACATTTTGCTATTTTCTCGACAAGTGGTAGAGAGTCCTTTGCAGATGGTTTCTTACTAGTGATTGGGATTCCCAAGTATTTAAAAGGGAGCCAATAGGAATGCTTATTATTTTAGCCAATTCCTCCTTTAATTCCTTGGTACAAGCTTTAAAGAGATGGTTTACTTCTATTTATTTGAAGTCCAATTTCATCAGCAAATGTCTCAAGGGCACTTTGAATGCTACGAAGAGATTCTCTATCAGATCAATACATCATCAGCAAATTGTAAATTTGTGATCAATGATCTTTTGCATTTATGGTATACATCCCGGCCATTAATATTAAATGAAAAAGTGGGGGAAGAGATATAAGCTTGGATTAATTCAATCATACGAGAGGGAAAATTATACTCTTATAGCATAGAAATGATAAAATCCCATTAAACCGCCTTATGCAGGTCTATCTTCTACTCATGCATGGTTTACCTGATTTGTTAGGGTAATTATGGAACATTTTCTGACAACAAGATATCCTCTTGGATAGTTATCCCTTTTACTTAACCGTGCTGATTTCTATCTACTAGTTCAGGTAGGATGCTCTGCAATCTATTTGCTATCCATCTTTGCAATAAACCGATATAGAACTTTACATACTAATATGGGGCGATACGATACTATGCGAAAGAAGATGGATTCTGAAGTTTTGGGATTAAGGTAATAAAGGTAATGTTAACCTATTTGAGAAGTTATCCTGATTTTAAAAAATCCATAATATCTGCTGCTTTTAATAATTTTTCAGCAAGCTTGAAAGAATCCTACGTTAAGTCCATCAACCCCTGGCGCTTTGTCAATATTCGATGTCAGAATGACACTTTCTATCTCAGATAACATAAGAGGAGCATCTAATGATTATGATTGAAAGCCTATAGCAGAGAATTTTTCCTCCTTTTATAGGAAAAGGTCGAGGTTGTAGGGATGCTGCTAATGTTGATTTGAAAATTTGTATTGCTTCTTGTTCCAATTTTCCCCTTTACAAAATCCTCTTGATCATTTCGAATAGTAGTAAGGATTAAATTTGTGTGTTCGAGTTCGTATGGTATCATAGAAATATTTGGAATTTGAGTCACCCAAGGATATTTGAAGGTCACGTGATTTCTGCTGTTTCAATGCAGATTCCTCCTCCTCCTCAAGGTTGGGAATCTGTCCCTTTAACGTGAGAATAGCTCAGCATCATTTGATTTTATCTGTAACTTGCTCTATGCGTTCCACATCTCACATAAGGTGAGCAAGTTTTCCGTGTCTCAGATGGCTAGCCCTGGTTTTCATTCCCCTTTTAACTAAATAAAGTTTATGTAGCAAGCAGAACATGTGTGTTTTCCTTTTTTAACATTTCCATTGTCCCAAGCCTCCTTAACTACCTTGAACATAGATTCATGTTCGGTCCAGTAATTGAAGAAACAAAATCGAGGTCCCCTTAAATCGCCAGACAACAAAATGGAAGCGGTGTGATATGAAATTGCAGCTGGAAGGAATATGACTTCAGCTACATTGAATTTGTCCACCGACTCTTCGTTTTCCGTGATCCTATCCAATTTGCACCAGATTCTGTTTTAACCTTGTTGGTAGTTTGTCCAGGTATAGGGACAACCTCTCCACTTAACATCAAAACTCTCCAATTTCTTTGACATATCAGTATTGTTTAAGATTTCTGGACTATGCAACAACCTTCCCCCAAGTTTCTCATGTTGGAAAAAATATCATATTAAAATCCTCTAGAACCAGTGAAGGTTGTTTGATATCACAACATGCTAGCTCCCCCCAAATTTGCCGATGAGCTGTCAGTATACAACCCATATACAATTGAACACCAAAATAGAAAATCTCTATAGCACCTGAAGACAAAACCTGTTATTGCCTGCGCTAAAACATTTATGTTGGTAATCATATACACATGGGGATTCTGTAACCAGCATATATGCCCCCAGCGATCATGTTGTAATTACCACAACGGTACCAGGGACTGTTTTAGTTGAAGCAAAAATGATTCTTTAAATCTCATTTTTAGATACAAAGTATATTAATAGATAATTTCCATTGTAAATCCAGTATTGCTTTTTTGCTTACCAGTAGAGTTTAACCCCGGAATGTTCCAACATAAAAAAGGAGACATCATGTAATATGGGGTAGTTGAGGTTAAGAGAAAAAAATGGTTTTGATACTTGTTTAGATCTAATGTCTAGTACTTAGTGTCTAAATCTATATGGAAAGGATATTTATTTATTATTTGACTAGTTATGTGCTTATGGTAGCATCAAGTTTTTAGCAACTTTGCCTAAGCAATTTTTTTCTTGCAATTTTTTTTAAAATTTTTAAATTTTTTTTGTATTTTTTCAAAAATAAAAAAAAAAATATTTTTCCTTATATGGGGATATCCTAGATTAAATTTTCTACAAGTGCAATCTAATTTAGTTTATGCATACAACAACTTCTACCTGAAGTATTGCACGTCCCTCAATTGATGCATACCATTTTGAGATAAAGTCATCTCTACTCTCTATGATCCAATAGAACCAATTTTGGGTTATGATGATTCAAAAAGTCATTAAATATTATATATTTATATTGTCTTTTTAGTCATATTTATGTACTTTTACTTATTTTTAAATTAAAATCAGTCAATTGCTTCGGAATCTACACCTCTTCTTGTTTTTCAATTTTTCAAGTAAAATATGCTTATTTTCATGGATTTTGGAGGATGAAAGAGTCAAAGATGAAATCAGGATGAAATTAGAGCTCAAGGGGAAAATTTGGAAAAAAAAACTTATGGTCACACCCTTGTGACGAAATGAACTGCAGGCGTTACAGGGGTGTGATTATGAAATATGGGGTAAAACATGTGTGAAGCCTGATTCTTCCGTCGCCTCCAATTCCAATTCTTCTGACGCTAAATTAGCAAAATCTAAAGTGCAATCAGAAAAAACTGAAAACACAGGATCATTTATAAATAAGAGAAGAGGTTTCGACTGAAGTATAACGAGTTCTCGTGGAGAAACAAGGGAGAAATCCCTAACAGTATCAATAGGGCTTGTCCTCTCACCGAGAGGCATAGAGGGCATCTCCCATGATGAAACTTGGTGGAAAGTTTCGCTTAAGGGAGGAGATGACACACGTAAAATGTCAGATCGAAATAAGTAATAAAAAGAGATCGAACCCATAGAGACCTATATGCTAAGTACAAAATACTCATATTCTCACTAGCTAAGCAGATGATTTGCGATGTAAATAAAAAACAAATAAGCAAACACTAACATCGAAAATCAGACTAGGACCAAGGTTTCATCATTTTTAATTTTTATGACTAAACATAATAAAATTTCTTACTAAGTTACTCAAATCATGTTAAAGAAACGATTACCAAAATAAAAGCTGTCTCCTTTTGGATGTCCAACGTACACTAATCCAGCCTTCATTTTTGAGACTTGTTGTTTTAATGTTTTAATGAGGGTAATTTTAGATATCAAAAATTAAAGTACACTTTCGTGGTTCAATTCTTAAGTATAACTTCTCAAGTAATATTAAACACTCTTGTAGTTTAATCTTACAGGTTTTACCTAAGGGATTCTAACAATCTAAATTACTTTTCAGTGTAATTATATTGTCTAAAACAATAAAATTAATAGATTAAAAATACTGACATGTAAAATAAGCATAAAAAATTAGGTTTCTAAGACTTTGCTATTCTCCTAGTCTAGGTTACTAGGTCTAATTTAAGGGTTCTAGATTCTGAGTCACCTTTCAGTCTATATCACAAACCCTAAAATATGTAAATATTTTAAAATCTAATAATTTCAACGTAACTAATCATGACGGCAAAATTAATAATCATGAATAACTAACAAATAGATGTTTATATAGCCATTGTAAAAAAATCAAAGTAATTACTCCCGTTGTCCCAAAGGAAAATTACGCTACTATGGTCATGACAACAAAATAAATATTCATGAAAAAAATTTAGAATTTCAAAAAAATGAAATGAAAGTTTTACTGTCGTCAAGGGGTGTGACAATTTGTCACAACCCTATGATTATAAAAAAAATTCGATTGCTACAGCACTGCTACAATATTCAGTGATTCTTCTTCCAGGGTACAAATTTCCTTTGCTGATTTCTCCCAAGTCTAAACTCCTTTCGCACTGAGATTTTACATGTGTTGTCTCCTCCCTTGGGCAAAGCTTTTCACCAAGTTTCGTAGCCAAAGATGCCCTCTACACCTCTCGTCTCGAGAACAAGCCCTAGTGATGCCGGTAGGGATTTCTCCCTTGTTTCTCTATGAGGGCACAATACTTCAATCGAATCCTCTCCTCTTATTTATAAATGATCCTGTGTTTTCAGTTTTTCCGATTACGCCTCGGATTTTTCTAATTTGGCGTTGGAAGAATCAGAATTGGAGGTGGCGGAAGAATCGGGCTTCACATATGTTTTCCCACAAATTTCATAATCACACCCCTGTGACACCCGCAGTTCATTTTGTCACAGGGTTGTGATGGCAAGTTTTTATTTTCAAATTTGCCCCTTGAGCTCTAAATTTCGTCTTGATTTCATCTTTGGCTTTTTCATCCTCCAAAATTTATGAAAATAAGTATATTTTATTTGAAAAATAAAAAAATAAGAAGAGGTATAGATTATGAAGTAATTGACTGATTATGATTTAAAAACAAGCAAAAGTACATAAATATGACTCAAAAAATGCTATAAATTTATAAAATTTACTATGACTTTTTGAGTCATTAGGTTACCACTTGAAGATCCTAATATGTATGTATGTATTTCTTGAATATTATGATATTCTTAACATGAATGGGATATGTAGAGTTATAACTATTTTATGGTAAAATCTATACTTTGATCATGCACTATAAATCTTGCTAATCCCTAATTAGAGTTCAGCTAATCCCTTTGCCTTGCCTCTAGGTTCTAGTGCGGTTCCATTTGGAGCACCTTAGATAGATAGTTTTGGTGACCAACACTTTTGGTGAGTTTGAGCTGCATGTTTATTTAGTTATTGTATCTTGTTTCTGTTGTTATCGGATTTGTCGACCATTGCACCGGTCGTGTGTTATTATTGATTTTGTTGACCGCTACGCTAGTCTTCTATCAGTGTATTGTATTTTGAATATTTGTGGCCGGGTTGGCCTGTTGTTATGAATATATTTGCTGTTATATATATTCTTGGGTTGCGTGTTGACTTGTCAGGTACAAATTGTTGGGTCTCAAGATCGAGATTTCCTGCGTGGGCCCCGGGTGGCTCTTGGGGTGTAACACAAGTAGTTTATGTCATATTTCATAATCTATAGCATTGTGAACAAGATTATGTGCTTTAGATGATGGAAAATAACTTGAGAGATTTTGCATCAAATATGTGTATGTCTCTGTATTACAATAGATCTAAAAGATGATTTATTAAGAACATTTAACCTTCCAATTGCATGTCCTATAGCCAATGGTTCATTAGTCTTCAGGTCCTGTATAACTCAATGTGTAGGATATAACTCAAATTTGATATTTCCAGTATTTGCTAGCTTACTTACTGATAGCAGATTGAATTTAAAATCTAGCACATATAATACATTTGTCAATGTAAGATTATGATTCAAGACAATATTTCCTATTTGTTTCACTGGATGTACAATATTATCTGATAAATGAAGTGGGTTATTCTTGTCCAATTCAATATAAGCTTTCATCAAAGACAATCTAGTACACATGTGATTTGAGGATCTTGAATCTATAATCCAAGAATCAAAATTTATGAAATCATAAGTCGGACATGTATATGGATATTTATAAATAATAGTACCTATATAATCCTCAAGTTATGCACAGTTCAACATACAGGATCAATTTGTGTTTTTTCCTTTCATCAATCTCATTAATTTTTCTCTGATGGTTTCAGATAATGAGGTCTCTTCTTTGCTTTATTTATTCTCTTTATTCACTTGTAGATTGTTCTCGTACTCTATAATGTTAGCTGCAAAACTTTTCTTGACTCTTGAATCCATCTTTCCTTTCTGATTCATCATGTGTTTATACCAATTAAGATATCCATGTAATTGAATCAAGATTCTCTTGTATAACGATTTCGGTTACAATGTTCACATCTTAGCTTGTTTTTGTCTATATTTTTTTTTCGTTTAAAAAACATCTTATTATTGTTCCCTTTACTCACTTCTTTATGTATAACATTCATTGCATTGTTTTTATCTCCTATAATTTCGATATGAATTTCTCCTTGTTTTTCTACCCTTAAAACCATAGAGTATGCTTTGTTTACAATTGATGAAAGATCCATTAAAAGTATTTGATTTCGAACATGATCATAACGGTGATTTAGACTCGTCAAAAATTACATAAGTTGATTGAGAGCATTGAAATTAGAAATTTATTTTGATGAACCACAATTACACCTTGATATTGACATTAGACAAACTAATTCATTCCATAATCGCTTGAGTTTAGTATAATATTTAACTACATACATGTTTCTTGTGATATTGAGGCAATTCTCTTTGAATCTAATATAATAGTGTTCCATTACATTCACTAAATATTTCTTGAAGATCGGACCACAAATTTTGAGTAGTATCTGCATAAAGAAAAGTATCAACAATTTCTTTAGAAATTGAATTCAAAAACTAGGAAGTTGCCATGCGATCAACACGAACACATTGTTTACAATGTTCAAAATCAAAATTGGGTTTCAAATATCTCACATTGATAAACTCTAATTTAAGTTTTGCCCCTAATGCGATTTTAATAAATCTACTCTAAGAGAGTTAGTTATCACCGTTCAAAGGCATGGTGATAAGAATGATACCAGGATGATCTAAAGGTTATAGCACGAGATAATCTCTATTATTCCTTATTTTGAACGTTGATCTGCAGCAAAACATTTGCTCCGTGAATGAGTTGGAGAATTTGAGCAATCAAACTTAGAAGAAAGAATTCCATAAACTATTCGTCTCTTTCTCCCCAGTTTAGTGCTATGATACTATGTAAACTCTAGATCAAAATATTGCTATCGAAGAGAGCGAAAGATATTCACCAAGAAAGAAACTATCACTTTTATAAAGAAAGCGGAATGCAAAACAATTGAAAGATAAAAAAGACTATATATCTTACGATGTTCAAAAGTAGTATTTTGCCCTTAAGCCCGTGTTAGAAAGCAGTAGTAAACCAAGACAATTGACATGTGTTTGTGAAAGTAACAAAATATTTACATATTATTTTCTTACCATGAAAGTTTTGTTTGTTGAATCAACGCATCATCGTATATGTTTGAATCATTCTTTATAGACTCCCAGGTACATTCCGTCCTAACTCAATCGATAGATATTTTATTTTGACAAGAAATCATATTTTGCCAATCTCAATAATTGAGAGGAAGACATCAGCTTTACTTACGCCGACAAGTGCCAAGTCGAATTGGGCCCGCACTCCGTTTGCAGGTTGACGTATACTCGTTGTTCCACCCAACGCGTCCGGTGGGATGTCTGACGGACAGGGTGCGGGCCCAGTTGATTTATCCACTCACTGTGAAACACGTGGTTGTGGTATGCGTCTGCCGCTGGAGACTTGATCCGGTATTGCTGGCGCCTTTGTCGCGTAGCTGTCGATATCCATATTTTTTAAGAGAAATTAAATGCAGTCGTATCACCAATTCCCGGATAAATATTTAATAGTGAAAGAGTAATTCCGGAGGCGAAGCGCCGGTGGTCGGTTAATGTCTGACTTCCGCTCCCGCCGCTGGATTCACACGCATCGCCCTTGTCGAAGCAGTCGCCGTCCGCTCGTGGCAATCAATGGCTATTTATTAATTTTTAGGGTCAACAACTCAAAATTTTACTAGAGCAAGTCATATGATTGCATTTACACTTGTTCCGCAGGATAGGAATCGAAATGGTCAAATGGGCGAGAGACGTTGCACCATCCAAGATGATAAAGTGCTTGTTGAATACGCCACACTCGATCGTAAGAAGCAGGAATTTACATGAGGTTATTTGAAAAAAAAAAAAAAAAAAAAATTGAAAACCGATCTTGTTGTGACGTCTTGGGAAGAATAGACTGCAGATTTCAGTATTAGAAAAAGTGCTTGTCAAGCACGCAAGGAACAACTCAGGCAAGCAAAGGTCCACCGCAACAAGTCTTGGCGACAGAAGAAATGATAAAGCTCACCAATCCATATCTTCATCGAACATGTGCATCAGTATGCAGGCATTTTTTTTGCATCAGTATGCAGGCATTTGATGACAAGTAACTTGCCATCTTTTTCACGTAAAACACATCGCTTACCAGGACGGGGAGTATGAGAGGACGGCACAACGACAACAGCATCATCATCATCATTGCTTGTGCTTACACAACTGTGCATCCTGTGATGATTGGACCCATCCATGCAGCTATAATAAATAATCACCGTATATGATGAGATGATGCTTAGATGTTGTTTGTATCTGAAATGGTCATTGAATGTGCCAAACTTAAGTGTCAATTTTAAAGGGCCTTCGGCGAGGAGGTAAGGGAGAGACCATAAGACAGTGGAACAAGGCCGGTCAGCACTGTGTGCCGATAGTACTGCATGCAGATGCAACAGCTGTACTCCATTGACTTTTCTATTTGTCTTCTAGTTACAAGATATATCAACCTTATCTATCTCAAAATATTTGTAAGAAATTAGCTGCATTGAAATTAGTATAAATAACTAAGGTCCCATTTGCCCCCTGGCGCGGGCTCCTGCTACAGCAACCTTGTGAATTTAATAATATCCGTCGGTTGGACAGTCTAAATCTAAATCTAATCGAAGAGTTTATAGAAGCTAAATCTAGCCATTAACAACGCCACAAGTCTAATGGATGCTAACAACAAATGAAGAAATCTTAACAGATGTTCAGAAGATTTTAAATCTTGTGACGTGTAGTTTGTCAAAATATATAAGTCAAAAGCATACGACACAAAGTCAAAAGTAACTAGAGATCGATCTATGGATTTGTAATGAATTAGTCTTAGTACCACTTATGATGAACTTTCTACTCCTAATTTTGAGATGGCACTGTAGAGACCTTCAGATTACCGAACCAAAACAAGAAAAATGAAACCTAAGAAGAATATTATTATTTTAGCAGCGAAGACCATTGATTATATGTTTCTATTTAGTTGGAGGAATCGCAACGTTAAGAATCAAGAGTTCTTTAAAATGGCAATAGCCTTTTTGCACATGTAAGCATTTCTTTACGTTGCTGAGGGTGTCCAGTCTGTAGACATTTGGTGATTTTAGTTTGATTGATATTGTGCTGCGGCATCACAATAATTAAATGTAAATACATTATTACTGTTTAGATATTGCAAAATGTTTACGGTAGTAGGTGGTAAAAGGGATCCGAGGTGAGCAGCAATCCAATTACTGTGAGAGGAGTAGCAGCTCTTTTGTTGGATTCCTGCTGTAACAGATATAACTTGGACATAGGGGATGACAAGATACAGATTGAATCATCAGGGTTGGTCTCCATCGATTAGCTTCTTATGTGTGAAATTTTGTTGAGTTGGCTTCTGGGGGAGCAGAAATGGAGAGGGCTGCAGCTCTTTTAGCAGCGAAATTGCTGGGTTCTATGGGGTTCCGCTGCAGTAGTACTTGAGTTGAGATAATCGATTGAAACGGAGAGGTGTAGTTGAACTTTTTTTTCTCGCTTTGCTTCCTCGTGGTTAAATTTTCTATATGGATGCAATTAACTGCAGAAAGTTTGGATCTTGTTTATTTACGGCAGCTTTCTGATCGACTTCCACAAGGAAAAGATTGATTGGAACAACGAAAAGAAAAATAACGTCTTAGTGATTAAGCTTCAGCAGACTTAAGGTGATCTTGATCCATCAGTCTATCAGGTTGATTGTACAATCCTCTCCGTTTTGATTTCTCGTGCCGGTTCGGAATCCCATGTCCTGGAGGGCGTGAAGAACTCGCTTGTGTGAAAGGTTAGAGTTTCCATATTAATGTTCCTCATTTCCTTAATGATTATGTTTGATGAGCGGTAAAGGTTGGGTTTTTTTTTGTTCTCTCAATTTCTTACTGGAGTTGCCTCTATTTTCGTTCAGAGTTCTTCTGGTACTAGTTAGCATTGGTATCAGACTCTCAGCCCATGTCTATGCTTCCGTTTGAAGATTCCATGACAGAGGCATTAATGAGGGACAAAAACAGCTCCGTGGACTCCCAGCTGTGGCATGCTTGCGCCGGTGGGATGGTTCAGATTCCGGCCTTGAACTCTAGGGTCTACTACTTCCCCCAAGGCCACGCTGAGCACGCCCAAGGGGTAGTTGAATTTGGCACCTCACGTCGAATACCGCCGCTTATCCCCTGCCAAGTGACTGCAGTCAAGTTCATGGCTGATCGGGAAACGGACGAGGTCTTTGCCAAGATCCAGATGACCCCCATCAAAAGCAGCGACCCAGACTACGGGGAAGATGATGAATTGGATCTTCGCTCAAACAGATTGTATGCACCTGAAAAGGCTGAATCTTTTTCCAAGACATTGACCCAATCTGATGCCAACAACGGCGGTGGGTTCTCCGTCCCTCGCTACTGCGCTGAGACCATCTTCCCTAGGCTGGACTACTCAGCAGACCGCCCTGTGCAGACTGTCATTGCAAAGGATGTACACGGTGAATCATGGAAGTTTAGGCATATATACAGAGGGACACCTCGCAGGCACCTTCTCACCACCGGATGGAGTAATTTCGTGAACCAGAAGAAGCTTGTGGCAGGGGATTCCGTTGTATTCCTTAGAGCTGAAAATGGAGATCTCTGTATCGGTAGTCGGCGTGCTAAAAGCAGAGGCGTTTATTATGGCCCAGAGACCCGGTCAGGTTGGAATCCTCTGGCCGAACACACTGCGTCTGGCTATAGTGGCTTCTCTGCCTTTCCAAGGGAGGAAGACAGCAAATCGATAGGAGCTAACGATGGTAATTTTATCCCTGGTGGGGGGATGGGAGGAAGAAGCCGCGTGACAGAAAATTCTGTTATTGAAGCAGCAACTCATGCCGCCAATGGACAACCTTTTGAGGTTGTCTACTGCCCAAGAGCCAGTTCGCCAGAGTTTTGTGTAAAGGTTGGAGTAGTGAAAGCAGCGACGAGAATTCAATGGTGCATGGGGATGAGATTTAAGATGGCCTTTGAAACTGAGGATTCGTCGAGGATTAGTTGGTTCATGGGGACTATATCTTCAGTTCATGTTGTTGATCCCATAAGATGGCCTAATTCACCATGGAGACTCCTACAGGTATCATATTTATGCTTGTCTTATGATCTGAAGTGCAATATTAAGGGTTTACATTATTCATCTCTTGATCCTCTTCAATCTATAATTTTGTCCTTTACAACTCTCTTCCTGAAGAGCAACATTGTCTTTGATTTGTCACACTACAGCTTAAAGCTGCAGTAGTCACTTCTTTCTCTCTATCTTCATTTCACATTGTTTTCCGAAAGTATTTTCATGTGTACTGAATAAAGATCAGTTTGTAGATGTAATGAAAAACACTTGGAATATGTCTTGAGATAGACTGCGTGCAGATTGATGACTCTCGGTGTTGTTAATTGTTTGAACTAAACTTTTTTCTCATGTAGTTGATCATTGTAAATTCTTGTCTCGTTCACCAGCGTTTTTCTTTACCATTTCAATATTTGCAATATTCATGAAGATACAGGACTAACATCTTTGTTTCATCTTCATCACTAAAATTTTGTTTTCAGTCTTGTTGGAAAAAGATACGCTCTTATGGATAAATGAGATCAACCTACACTGCATGTTCTACATGTTTGTCAGTTTGTGTGTGTGAAAAATGAAAAAGTAGAACAAGTTAGCTTTCTGTGACTGCTGATAAACTTGAGTCCTACTCATGATGTGCATTAGATGTTGCATCTGGTGTCAGAAATCTTTGCAAAGAAGATGAATTATTGATTATTATTTGAATCTGCATTTGCACAAGTGGCTCACTAGCTTGGTTGATTAAAATTCTCCTGTTTCTCTTTGTTGAATTCCATATCCCATTGCATCTTAGGTTTGCTATCTCTGAATGCCAATGATCCTTTCAAATGGTCTTGCAGGTGACATGGGATGAACCTGACCTGTTGCAGAATGTGAAGCGTGTTAGCCCGTGGTCAGTTGAGCTGGTCTCCAACATGCAAGCCATACATCTTGCGCATCTCTCGCCGCCCAGGAAAAAACTGCGCAACCATGACCCTGATTTTCCCTTTGAAGCTCAATTTAAAAGTCCAGCAGTCCTCGCTGCAAACTCCTTCGTCTATGGGGATAGTCACTTTCACTGTTTCTCTGACAGCGCTCCTGCAGCCATACAGGGAGCCAGGCAATCACAGTTTGGTTTATCTTTACCAGATCTCTACCTTAACAGAATGCAGATGGGTCTGTTCCATGCTGAGTTTCACGGACTTGATCATGGCAATCCACCCTCAAAAATTTCTACTGGCGTTATTGTTGGTAATCCATCAATTCATGACAATGTGTCATGTTTATTATCTATCGGTAATCCATGTCAGACGACAAGGACTAATAAATCAGGTAATGGAAAGTCACCACAACTTATGCTATTTGGGAAGCCAATACTCACTGAACACCAGCTATTTTTGAGCAAATCTAAGAATATGATTCCGGATGGTGCCGCTGAAACTGGTTCATCAGACGGGAATCTTGATAAGTTAATGAAGAGCTCTGATGGATCTGGATCTGCTATGAGTTGGAAAAGGCCTCTTGAAGTTTCTCCATGTCGCAGGGATCATCGATCTACGGAGTTAGATCTTGAGGTTGAACATTGTAAAGTGTTCATGGAATCAGAGGATGTAGGTCGCACCGTTGACCTCTCAGTTTTTGGCTCGTATGAAGAACTACATGGGAGGCTCGCTGATATGTTTGGGATTGAAAAATCAGAGATGATGAGCCATGTACTTTACAAGGATGCAGCTGGTGCATTGAAGCACACTGGGGATGAACCTTTCAGGTTAGGATCTCCATGTACTTTCAATATGCAGTGGATATGCTACAAATTATTTGATACTTCCTTTCTGCAAATTATAAGAGAATGACATTTGATAGTCGTTCTGGATGTTGTTTGTCTGTTGCAGTGATTTCATGAAAACAGCCAGGAGACTGACAATATTAACTGATTGAGGTAGGGAAAGCCTCTTCCCAATTGTACAGCTGATCGAACAAGCCTCTTTGTTCATTCTTGGAAACTGATTTTGTGTTGTCAAAGCCGGTTTGTCTCTCTCATTCTTCCCATTCCAAGTAGGTGATTTGCAATTAGAGATAAGTTACATTTTATCTTCTTTTTAGCAAATTGGAAGGTTTGTCTCGCTGTAATTGGTGTTGAAGGTATTTTTGTCTTAAAAAACATAAACGAAAACGAAAAAAAAGGCTAATAAGGACATATCGAATATAAAAGAAAAATTAGAATTTAAAGGAGACAAACAAATAAGCTAATTAAAGATAGCTAATAGCGATTTAAAAAATAACAAACATATAAAGTGCTGGTGTTTAATTTCGGTAAAGAGAACATCGCGAAATTAATTTTCATTTTTAAGATGAAACATGGGTAGCCGAGAAGAGAAATATGAAGCATTTTTATATAAAGGCGTGTTAGGCTCTAGAGAAAAAAAAAACAACGTAATTTTGATGTACATACGCTGACAGCAAGAAGAATCTTCAACATCAACAGGAAGGCTTTCAAAGATAGGTAATTTTTTTGTTTTTTCTATTCTTCCTCAGTTCCTCTAAGGCCGCTATGATAGAGAGACACCTTCAATAATAAACGCCCACTTTGATTAAGAGATAACTCAGTTAATACAAAAAAAAATAATACTTGAATGAAAAATTAATTTCGATAATAAATGTCTATTTTGATGAAGGAGATAACTCCGATAATAAACACTTATGATGGAGCGATAACTTTAACAATAAAACACCTATTTTGATGAAGAGACAACTCTGCTAATAAACACCTTACTATGATGAAGAGACAAATCTAATAATAAATTATAAATTTGGACAGAGTGATAACTTCAATAACAAATAAGATGGAGAATAAACTCCCAAATAAATAAATTTACACTATAATGGAGAATAAACTCCAATAATAAATCAACCTTTATCAAAATTTTTTTACTAATATGCAAGTTAGAATAACGACTAATCCCGTTGATGTCTTTCTAATATCGCGGACAGAATTCTTTACGATGTACCTGGGCTTGATCATAGCTCTCTCGACTCTGAAGAGTACTCTCATGTGATGAGGCTTGTGGAATGGTTAAAGGATGTTTAAAAAGGCTTTACTGTTGGGAAAAATTCAGATTTTTAAGAGAAAAAAATAGGGACGTGAGATTTTACATGCCTGAGAGTGATAGTAAAATCAATCATAAAAAAATTCTCAGCCTCAAAGTCGTTCATACATCGAATAAAAAAAGGTAATTCAACTTTAATCCCTTTAGGAAGCCTTGTGGAGACATCACTCTGTTCGGCCTTCTTCATCGCCGCAGAAAGAAAAAAGAAAAAAAAGTGAAGGCAAAAACTCTTGTTGGCTCTTGATCGCCAAACATTACCGTCTTCTTTAGCGCAACAAAACCAACTCCAGTGTGAATGGCAATTTATTGCTTGAATCCACCCAACGCCGCTAGTCCCCATGAATGAAGATGGGTTGGTACAAAGAAGCATTGGCGAACCAAAATGTCAAACCCAACCTCCTCGCTGCCGAGGAGGAAGTGCTGTCAACGTTACCCGTGCAAACACCAGTTCTTCGATCCCTTCCAAGCTTTACTCTGATGGCATCAGCCCTGTCGTCGGCGTCCTCAACGTCAACCCCTTCTTCTGAGCATCCTCAGCCGCTGCCGGAGGCGACTCCGCTTCATTCAATCACCCGACGACCATCACGCCTCTTCAACCAGTCTACCTAATGCTTTGCTTGGAACGAGCTTGCCAATATAGTTGATCCACTGAAGTTGCCATCCCAATTATCTCTGCTGACATAGATAAAACCATCACTTCACATTGGCGCTGAAGCAACTTCAAGGCGGTCATAAGATAAATTTGTTCATTGCCGAAAACAAAAAACAAAAAAACTTCAACATTCCATCTCGTCCAACCAAACACCTATCTGTCTCATCAAGCCCAAACTCCAACGGCCCCTCCTCTTTGAACGTTCAAACCAGCTGAGTAGAGAGATTTGTCCATCCAACGGCTAGATTGCCAGAATATAAAGCTTCTCCGGCGACCCTATTTCACCCATGTTTCGGACCATAATTCCTTACCTAGGTTTATTCAACATCAACCCATCACCAATGGGTAAAATGTCCTAGGCATAGCCCATGCCTAGAATTTTTCGGCAAGATGGCTAATCCATCATTCAATTGATGCGCATCCCAATGTTGCTCATGGAGTTTGTCCCTTGTATATTTTTGTTAAGTTTCAAAAAGTTCTGCAATATATAACAAAGTTCGATAGTAAGTGTTTCTACCATCGTTCCGTTATATATTGTTGAACTTATAATTTTATCGCCGAACTTTATTATATATCGTTGAACTTTGTCCGATATTATCGGACTTATTTGAAACTTAAAATTTTATCATCGAACTTTGTCATATATCGTTGAACTTTTTTTTTAAAATTTATGATTTTATTGTCGAACTTTGTCATATATGGTCGAATTTTTTCTAAAACTTATGATTTTATCATCGAACTTTATCATATATTTTCGAACTTTTTTCTAAAACTTATAATTTTATTGTTGAACTTTGTCATATATGATAGAACTTAACTTAAACTTGACCCAAGATTGCATAGAACCAATGAAAATAGTGTAAAATATTTTAGTGTGAATTCTAGTAAATTTATCAAATTTTTTCTTTATTATTTTCATTAATTTTTGCATTTATACTTATTGTAAAACTTTATCATATATCGGCGAACTTTTTAAAACTTAATAGAGATTTATATGACGCAAACTTTGTGAGCAATATTGGGATACGCGCTAGTTGAACGGTGGATTAGCCATCATGCCGAAGAATTATAGGCACGGCCCATGCCTAGGACATTTTCTTGTCACCGATTGACCAGAAGCTCTGGCCACTTGTTTGTTCTGGCCACTTGTTTGTTGGGGTTCAAAGGAACTCTTGGCCAGAATAGGTCGAGTAACTGGGCGGTGGATGGCAGGTGGCGGCGAGTGTAGTTCTCGTTCGTCACAAGAAAAATTGAGACAAGTTCCATTTCAAATTAGTCTAAGCAAATGTGGTGGTGATTATTTGATTAGCTCTGTTCTAAAGGCTTAGATTCGTCCTGGCAAAAATTGATGGTGATAATATGATTAGGGATCTGATGGTCAAGATTTGTTCCAAAATTAGTAACCCTGATCTTCCTATTCTAAGTTGACGATTTAGATCTCTCAATCTTTATCTAATGACCAAGATTTATCAAAATCGATCTGATGGCCAAGATCTATCCAATTTCAATCCAACAGCCCAGATCTTCCAACTCTGATTGATAGCTAGATCTTTTAGTTTTGATTGGATGATCTAGATCTACCTAGTTTCAATCCAACCGCCTAGATCTTTATACTATGATATGATGACTAGACTTCTAGTTTCAATCTGACGGCACAGATTATCCTGTTTCAATATAATAGCTAAGATTTTCCAACTCCGATATGATTGCTAAACCTCCTAATTTCAATCTGATGGCCTAGATCTACCCAATTTTGAGTTGATGGCTCAGATCCACTCAGTCTCAATCTAACCACCCAAATATACCTAATCTCCATCTAATGACCCAGATCTGCTCTGCCTTGATGTGAGGACCCAAGTGATAGAAATCAACCTATGGCCTAGATCGATGTTCAATCTAACCTAAAGATGCAGCGACCCAAAGTTAATGTCAATCATTACTAAATCGATCAGATCATTCCAAATCTAACCTCATATTCTTGATTCGAGATCTAGATCGAAGCAAATCTACAAATTAAAATTCCAATAGCTAATATTAATTTACACAAATTTGAGTCAATTAAACAACTTTTAATATCATCCAAATATTGATCCTTGCTAAGTTTAGTTAGATCTTTCTAAATTTGACCTCAAATTTTTGATATGGAATCTATATTGAAACAGATATGTGTATTAGTATGAACAGTCAAATTATAAATCAATTTATTCGATGGTTGATATAAATTTTCACAAATCTAAGTCAATTGAGTAGTTGTTAAAATAATTCAAATATTGATTTCTACTAAGTCGAGATTGTTGGTGAGATATCTAGATTGAAGCAAATTTGCGAATTAAAATTCCAATGATTGATATTAATTCTCATAAATCAGAGCCAATCAAACAACTCTAGATATGATCCAAATATTGATACTTAATAAGTCGAGTCTGATCTTTCCAGATCCAACCTTAGATTTTTGAATAGAGATCAGGACTAAAATAGATCTATAAATTAAAGTGAAAAGTCCCTCTTAATCTAATTAATTACTTTGACATTAACTTAATCCAATGCATTAATCAAACTCAAGCCCTTCAAGGCTAACTCAATTTCACTTGCCTTTCAAAGTCTAACTCAATTTCACTTGCCTTCCAAAGGTTAGATCAAATTCAACCAAGTTGGTCTTTCAAAGGCTAACTCACACTTAGACCTATAAACCCTTCAAAAGCCATGTCCATCACATCAGCCTCTCAAAGGCTAACTCAGATATCCTAACCCATCAAATGCTAACTTAGATACATTGAGCCTTTAAAGGCTAGAACAAGACACATTAGCTCCCCCCCTCCTTAATGGCTAAATTAATCGGTTCGGTCCAGTTTCAATTATTATGAGTCGGTTTCGATTCGATTTTCTAGTAGTTAAAAATAAATCGATTCGGTTTTGGTTTTAGTGTTTTAAAAAACCAAACCGAACCAATTATTGGTTTGATGGTATATTCATTTGGATTATTATTTATATTCATTCTGCGTTGGGAAAAAGATACGACAATAGGTATGGCTAGGATATGTTGCTGCTATGGCAATAGTTGATAAGACCTTTGCGAGCAGGTTACTACAAGCCTGCAATAGCTTATTAAATTAGTAAATCAAACATCAGATCAATAATTAAATGAGGAAATCAGACAATAATTACACGCCACCTCCTCATACTTAACTCCTTCTCTCCTTTCCAAAATTCAAATACAGTTTTTGCACATATGAGATATTAATGCTGCTGACACCATTGTTTAACATATTTACATGCATGCCATAAAGTTTTGCTCAGTAGCCATTACAAATGCATGCATCTGCCATAGCTTGAAAGGCTTTTGGTCAAGCTTGTAAGTCTATAATTTACAACAACATAAATTACAGCTATTCAATCATTAACCGATTCAGTTTTAATCGGTTTAAACCAAACCGTTCGATTTGGTTTTTGTTCGGTTTTCTTAAAAATCGGTTCGGGTTCGGTTTATTACTATTGAAAAAAATTAGTTCAGTTTAAACCGAATTGGTTGGGTTCGGATTGGTTTGAGCCTAGACACCCCTAGTTGTTTGAAGGTGCATACGTCAATACTAAGTATCAGGGTGTAACTCCTCAACATTATTATAATATGGCTTAGATTATTCTCTACAGCCAATATCAGACAATCAAATCCAAATGCGCACAAGCCCTCTAAAGGTTGGGTATCAACCAAATTTAAATATTTATAAATCCTCAAAGGTAGGATATTCATCAAAATTCAATGTCCACAAGCCCTCGAAAAATAGGATATCTATTAAAATCAAATATCCACAAGCCCTCAAAAGGCATGATGTCAATCCAATCTAGATATCTACAAGTCCTTCAAAGATCGGATATCGACCAAAGTTAATATTCACAAGCCCTAAAAAGGTAGGATATTCACCAGATCCAATATCCATAAGCCCTTAAAAGGTCGAGAGTCAATCAAATTCAGATATCCACAAGTCTTCTAAAGATCAGATATCGATCAAATTGAATATTCACAAACCCTCAAAAGGCAGGATATTCACCAAATTTAAATATCCATAAGCCCTAAAAAGTCAGGATGTTAATTAAATTCAAATATCCACAAGTCTTCTAAAAGATTGGATATCAATCAAATTTGCAAAAGACAGAATATTGATGCTGCCGCAAGTGCACGGCTTTATCAAAGTAATAGATAAAAGATCATTCCCAATAAGGATTTGGTGGTCAAGTACCAATTACACAACTTGTTTATATCTAGACGATTCAAAGTGTGGTTTTGTTTTGAAACTTCTAACTGCGAAAGAACAAAAGCTAGTTTTTCAGGTAGAAATCGATATACAAAAGGTTGGGACTCGGGGTTTCACTACACTAACAAGTATGAATTTGTTAAAATAAAATCTTTAAATAGAAAATTAAAGTGTTGAAAGGGTTTTTTTTCCTAATGTACTGGTTACCTTCTCCCGAAGTGTAATCCGATATCTATTCATATTAATTCCCTACTCTCGTGACAATTAACATGAATAGACCCATTATGTTCTCTGAAAAAACCTGGAAATCCTTTAAGTAAACTCGAACTACTCTCATTATCGAATTTACAAGTTTGACAAGAATAGATCCGACGTCGCGATTCACCTCCCGGAACTTCTCGCGATGTCTAAGACGTAAACATACTTGGTTAGAGTAAAATTACGAGACAAACATAATTCTGATCAAATCAACTCTATAATAATTCCTAACAAAGATCAAAATACAAAATTTAATCCATAAATCGTAAGTGGGCTACATCCGTTATCCCAAAAATAGGTTTAAGCGTTCATGTTTATAGAAACTAGCATGCATATTGATAAACTTTGCATGAAAACTCAATAAGATTACAAGAACTAGAAAAGTAATTGGAAACCCTTATCCTCAATCTGGAGATGAACATGCAGTGTCCAATTCTTCCTTTGCGTGATCTTCCTGCTCGAATTTTGCCCAGAAAATAATTTTCACCCTAGCCTCCGCTTCTATCCGTGTTTGTCCTAAAAATTCTCTCTAAACCCTTCAAAAATCTTTCCTTTTATAGTTCGATCGGTTTAGAACCCAAGTAGGAAGGTTTCTGCAAAGTTTGGTTGAGTTTGGACTCGATTCGAGGCCAAATCGAGCAAAAAGCAAAAAAACGAGTGGGGCAGAAGTACTCACAGCCCGTGAGTCGTTCACGGCTACAGCCGTAAAGTTTCTGTTTATGCACAGCAATGTATTCATAGCTCGTGAATGACTCACAACCACGGGTGTGAAAATTGTGTTTGACCTCCGTTTTGCCTCAAATTTAACGTACGGCCTCGTCTTTTCATCACGAATCATGTCATGGCCTCAAAACTCATAAAATCCTACAATTAAGCCCAAAAATATCATATAAAATATAGGAAAAATATGATATAAATGCAACTCATCAAAATACCCTAAACTTAGAATTTTGCTTGTCCTCAAGCAATACCATAATATGTAAAAAGAATATAAAGATAAAGAACACTTGCTTATTTTTTCCCCAATTATGTCCTTAGTCCACAGTTTAAGCAACCAATTTTTTAAACTCAAGAAATTTAAGAAATATTATAATAGAAATAAACTTTCAAGATTTTATAATCCAAGATAGATAAAAGTCATGACTTATGTCATCTCAACCAATCTCTACTTACTAAGCATCAAATACTTTAAATTTAATAAACCCACTTTACCTGACAGAAGAAATTTTCATTTCTAGAAATATGGTGATGTTTAAGGTTAGAGGCTTTTAAGGCAAATTGATCTTTAAACGATTATATGCCCTTTCTCGTTAGCATCATAACATTAAAGTATATCATATAGTAGTATAATATAAATCATAGTCTTAATCATGAAAAGTCAGCGGAGTTGTCCACTTGACTTATAGCTCTCTCTTTTCTCCATTTTTATTCTCTTTTATTTTCTTTTTTTTTTTTCATTTCTAGAGAGAGCCGGTCAAGGGCATGGTACTTAAATCATTATCGATCTTTCTGCATGAGGGATAAATATCCACTTTTAAGATTTTTTTTTCCTTTGTTACTTGACTGAAACAGATTTAAAGTGTTCTAACTTGTGGTACAATATAACTCATGACTTCAGATTCTTCAACTAACGGAGTTAGAGCAAGCCTCTTTATATTGATGTCACCAATTTCCTATTCATGAAAAACTCTCTATCAAGCAAAAATAGATAAATTAAACTTAAGTATCTTCCACTCAGTTTGTATCGCAAGGATGCACAACATTTTATACATACATTTTATCCATATTAGAATTGAATTTGCTCAACAATTTAAGTCTACATGAAATTTCAAAAATCTCTAAGTCATCGAATCAATTACTCAAATTGTTTCCTAAGTCTAAAATTAAGGATAAAATAAACTTGTGTATCCTTAAAAATCATAAACATTCAAGATACATATCTATAAAGCTTGAAGAAAGTCAAAATACATGGAAACACCGCAGACATAAATTGTTGCATATACATAAACATTACACCAATTTATAACAAATTTCAGAAAAATTTTGTAAGAGTTCCCTTTAAAATATGAGTGAATTTCTGTGCAATTATATCAAAACAACCAACAATGACTAAAAAAAAAAAAAAAAAAAAAATCCAAAAACCATATCACATCATAGATATCATCATTATATATTGTAAACAAGTTTCAAATATCAAATACCATCACGTTTCATCAATCAAACAGCATGTGCCGTTTCGAAAAAACACTATTCATCTCAATATCAAAACATATATCAAAAGCATCCAGAAATTTTCCATATCATCACCATAACATCATAAACCATCACATAACATCACAGATACATGATAAGCATCAAATATATACAATACCATATCAAATACACTATGTACCATATCCATAATACCAAATACTGTGACACAAGTACAATACCATCCAAAATATCAGAAATCATCTCCAAGTAACAAATGCTATATCACAAGTGTAAAATACAACGCACACACACAATAAAAGCATAAAAGAAACGTGTGCGCTGCCTCGACATCAATTAACTAATAGCTCCCAATCAAGGAGAAGACGTAAGTCAGATACCACGAAGAAAAATAAGCATAATCCTCGATGTATAAGATAGAATAAAATAATAAAATACTCACAAAGGATCAGTCGCACTCGGTATCCTCAGAATCCTCCTTGTCATCTCTAGTCCACTGTATAGAAGGTCCCGGAAGATACTACCGCAAAAGATCCTCTATCGCGCGAAGAGACTCGAATGTCCTCATTTGGCGCTGCTCCAAGTGCGATATATCATCATGCATCCTCCGTTGCTCCACTCACATTTGATGTAATGCTTCCTCAATCAAGGTAGAAGTGGAAGGTCTAGCCGATGTAGACGGTCCAGCAGATATAGATGGCTCGACTAGAGGCATGGTCTCTAAAGTTCTTAGCGGTGATGACAGAGTGATGAAGCTCTAGTATAACTGATGTATGAGGTGTTGGTGATGCTGTCTCTGGAGATGGCTCTGGATATGGTGTAATACTATCTCTGGAGAATCAGCTGGTGGCACTAGTGCTAGTACAGTCATGTCACGCCCCGGCGGGAAGCCGACTATCCTTAGCTCAAGGTTCCCCAGGGAGATGACAATATTGATAGGAACCAGAGAACTATAATAATCACATATCATTTATTACATAGACAATCCAAATTTAATATCAACAGTTTTACAACACAATATCTGAATACAACTATCCAAATTATCAACTGAAATAAAATACGAAAGACAAACTATTTCAGCTTGGGTGGGTACATAGCTATCTATCTGTTGGGTCCCCTTCAAGGGGGAGCGCAAAGGGGGAAATCCCTAAAGGTGGCGCATGTGTGATTCTTTTGCAGCGGAAGATAGGGATTCAAGATCAAAATAGCATGTCGTATCATCAACTCTTATGAGATGTATAAATCGGATGAGATTCATACCATTGCCATGAAGATTGGACTCGACTTGGAAGCAAGAGAACGATAGGGTTCTCCTCCAAAGTGTGCCACACACAAGAGGATGTTGGCCTACTCCTTGTCGTCCTTGTGCTAGCAAGGCTTCAAGGTTCTTGTCGTATGAAGGAGAGGAAAAACCAACTTTCGGCAAGGGCGATGAAGCTTCTCTTTTTCGTTTTCGTCTCCGATGGATCGATCACCAAGCAAAGCCACAACATGCGTTTAAGCGTTTTCTTCAAGAGGCGTTACATGATTTCCCAAGATGGAAAGTCATGAAGCTTTCGCCCACTCAAAGCAAACCGCCCTTTAACGCTTCCATCTTGAACCAATCCGTTCACACATGTGTGAACCGGTTCAATGGAATTCGGTCCAATGCTTTTGGTTCAAAGACCAAACCAAAACAACCCAAGCCATGGTCTAGATCTCTCTCTGAACCAAACGGTTCAAGATCTAACCGTTGATCTCTTGATGCTTCTGATCTCACTGATCTAGCATCACTACTCTCGATCGAAGCTTACCGATCTCAAGCCCTAATCAATCAAACATGATCAGACCAGATCTCACTTACAATCAGAGTCCAAACTCCTTTAAACTGAATCAAAACAATTCAGTCCACACGATCTGACTTAAGCAAGCCATATCATCAAATTGTGCGACCCTAAGGGTTTCCTTTAAATGTCGGTAACGACAACTTACGTTATCACGATCAGTGAGGGGTATCTAGCAACACATCACTGTCTCCCGATATAAAGGAAAGAGTCTTCCAAGACTACTCCCAAATCACAGCACAAGTGTGAATCTTCTTCACAAGGCATACATGTTTCCTTTGCCACTGGATGTTCTTATTGGACAAGCATGTCAAGCCTGTAACTCCAATACGATGAGCATGATTAGATCAGATGATCACAGTCATCTGGGTATGGCCATACACTTTCTCAATCATCTCATATAGGGGGGCCCTAGAACATCACACTCCTTTAAACAAGGAGACGGCAATCCTGTATCTATCACTAGTGTCCT
Organism: Costus lasius; assembly: GCA_027563935.2. Lineage (NCBI taxonomy): Eukaryota > Viridiplantae > Streptophyta > Magnoliopsida > Zingiberales > Costaceae > Costus > Costus lasius. The sequence goes on along the minus strand of CM050450.1, from coordinate 34,242,164 downwards.
AACCTGACTCTTGATCATCATCCAAGATAGTCTATAATCATTATATTTCAAATGATATTGAACTACCTCAAAATAATGACATTCATCATTTAGAAACACAAGTGATCTCAAGTCAAAGGACATGTGCCACTTGTAGCATACAAGGATTATTCACATTGTGACAAGCAACCGAATATCCTAGTAGGGTCTGTCCAGTACATCCAATGTACCCATGAGTCTACATCTTATTCCATGCTCGAAGCATCCTATAAGATCAGAACTCATATTAGTCTCAATCATATCAGGGCTGTCTCAAGTTCACCAAGATATCTCGACTAAGGACATTACTGCATGTCAGCCTAGCTGAACAGCTTTGAGACATTAATCAGAAGTACACTTATTACAGCAGACAAGGTAACAATCTGAATAACAACCATGCCTTTATAAACTTAAGAGTTTATTACATGATACTGTTACAATCCCAAGGCCTCAAACATTAGCCTTAAGGGCATACTCCAACACTATCAACTCTATCCTTCCCAGAAGCTAACTCTGTACCTGAAAGAGAAACAAAGGGAGTTAGCAGAAATGCTAAGTAGGAATCAACAACAAGGTGAGGAAATCAAATAACATGATAATACAATGACTGGAACAACAATATACAAATAATATAAGAATTTCGTGCAAATCATCAAGCTGGCCAATAGATCTCACTTAAGAGCCGCACTCATTTTCAGAGTGTTTCCACTGTGGCTCATGCAATGGAACGACTGTCCGAAACAGCCCGGTAGGTTGCGTCCAACCCTGACATCCGTAGTATTGTCCCGAGGACAACTGGCGGTGCCATAACCGGCAAACAGATAGTCTGATATGCGGTGGAACTATAACTCAGATAAATAGGCCACTGGAGAATAAATCATCCAGTCCAGAGGTCAATATATCACGACAGATATCACAGATTTTCAACCGTTTCCACATACTCATATGTCAACATCACAGATACATAACTGTTCAACCATGCTCATATGTCAATATATTAGATATCTCAAAACAAGTTCGTTAACCATTCATACAGAAGCAGAATATGACCAAATAAACAAGATAGTTGAGGTCAACAGGAATTCAGAAACAAATCAAGCAGATACAGCAATAAGATATCAGTGTCATTCAATTCTAACATATGCATTATATATCAAACCAAAGGATTAAGCAGCAAATCCTATAATTCTTAACACTGCAAGAAAGGAGTAGGGTAAGATTTCTACCTCAAAGGCTGTTATCCTGAATCCTCTGAAATAAAAATTATCTTCCTTTCTCCACTGAATAATTTAAATAAATATCCGTCATTACCCAACATATGCATCAATTCACAATAATACCATTAACCCCTAATTTCCTATTAAATTTATCCCAAATTATCTTTTCATATAAATTTCCCCCCAAAATAACATGATATTAGAAATTATATATATTTATATTAATTTATCCCCCATAAACGAATTCAAAATAAATAAAATAAACTTACCTCTGTTGCGGAAGACTTGACGCGAAAACGAATGAATGTTTCGTTTGTCCGTCTGCCCGATCGATGGGGAGGATCACCAGCGCTCGGGGCGCTCGCCGGGGTAGACCAACCTCCGGAAAAAGGGTTCAGGCTGCCGGCGCTGGGAGAGGAGAGAGCTGCTGGCACTGGACTCGCTGGAAGGAGCAACCGCCGCATGCGTCGCTGCAAAGCGAAGCCGCTGGAAGAGGAAGACTGCCGACGCAGAAAGAGGGGGAAACCGCCGGCACCAAGATGGAGGGCGTTGCACCAAGGGGAGATGGAGATGGCTTCGACACCTCTGCCTGATGCCGCCGGCGCCTGCACTTGCTTCTGATGGGGAAGACGCGAACGCAGTGTTCGCGGAGAAGAAATAGGGGAGAGGTAAAGGAAGTACGGCGCACGAGGGGATTAGGGAATAGGATTAAGGAAAAATAGGTTTGGTTAAATTGACAAGGATTAAGGGAGGAGGGTTTAGGGTATATTTATATGATTAGAGGGAGTAAAAATAGCCTAGAATTAGGGAGAATATTTAGGGGATTAATTATAGGAAATTTTTCAAATTCAAAAATTAAAAAATTTAAATTATAAAATAAAATTTTTAGGTTATAACATTATTCACCCCTTTAAAAAGAATTTGGTCCTCCAAATTCAGAGTAGCTCAAAAGAATTAGAGTACACCAAAAGAATATATATATATATATATATATATATATATATATATATATATATATATATATATATATATATATATTCTATAAAGAGTATTTATTTTATTTGTTCATTTATTCTAACCTTAACCCAATCCTAGTCCTAAGGTTTCTATATCCTTAGGCTTCCCTAAATAACCTATACTTCTAACCTGTGGGTTATGGGCCCATAGAAATCTGGCTATCCTACTAAACCTATACCTCTGATACCATTAAAATTGTCACGCCTCGGCGGGAAGCCGGCTATCCCTTGCTCAGGGTTCTCCAGGGAGATGACAATATTGAATGGAACCAGAGAACTATAATAATCACATATCATTTATTACATAGACAATCCAAATTTAACATCAACAGTTTTACAACACAATATCTGAATACAACTATCCAAATTATCAATTGAAATAAAATACGAAAGACAAACTATTTTAGCTTGGGTGGGTACATAGCTATCTATCAACTCTATCCTTCCCAGAAGCTAACTCTATACCTGGACGAGAAACAAAGGGAGTTAGCAGAAATGCTAAGTAGGAATCAACAACAAGGTGAGGAAATCAAATAACATGATAATACAATGACTGGAACAACAATATACAAATAATATAAGAATGTTGTGCAAATCATCAAGCTGGCCAACAGATCTCACTTAAGAGCCGCACTCATTTTCAGAGTGTTTCCACTGTTGCTCATGCAATGGAACGACTGTCAGAAACAATCCGGTAGGTTGCGTCCAACCCTGACATCCGTAGTATTGTCCCGAGGACAACTAGCGGTGCCCTAACCGGCAAACAGATAGTCCGATACGCGCCGAAACTATAACTCAGATAAACAGGCCACTAGAGAATAAATCATCTATCTAGTTTATCAAATTGAAAGTAGTTTATCCACTAGAGAATCAGCTGGTGGCACTGGTGCTGGTGCAGTCACCTCTGGTATCTCTATAGTCTTAGGTCCTAGAGGCTTTGATTCTGGCAAATTTGATGGTAAATCTACTATTTGTTTTTCTTTAGCCACATCCATTAGAGAAGCCTCTATCCTGAATGTTGTATTTAGCACTACTTGAAAACTATCTAATGGAATAGTGTTCATTTGTTCCTTCATTGTATAATGTAATCCTTTAATAAAAAGTTGACATTGTCTCCTTTCAGTGGTCACTAATTCTAGAAATAAATATGATAATCTCTCAAAGTCAGTTACATATATATTTACTGGCCTTTTTCCCTATTTTAAATTTAGAAACTCATGCATCTGGCTATCCTAAAAAGACTCTGGAAAATACTTCTCAAAGAATGCATCTCTAAAATCAGTCCAAGGGATAGGATCATTTCCAAAAGTGACTCTCATACCTGACCACCATGTCCCAACTCTGTCAGATAAGAAATATATAGCCAACTCCACCTTTTATTCAACTGGATATCCTAGTGCCCTAAACGACTGCTCTACCTTTAACAACCAGTCTCTAGCAGCCCAAGTGATGTAGCTACAATAGGTGGGATGGTCCTTAAAGCCATACTCTAAGGTGTTACACAATGCACACGAAAACGGGAGAGGGTCTTTAGACGAGGGAAGTGAAAATAACTTTCGAAAATGCAGCAAAACATGAAGAGATCAACGTCAGTTCAATCGGGGCAACACGAATGCGAGAATAAGCCAGTGGCACTCATCTACTGAAAATACCTCACTAACCTCTTAGCATTTAACATGCTCACTTGGCAGATTTTAAGCTCAGCACGCAATGGGGGATCAGCGGATTCGCAGGGCACAGCTCACATACCTATGCACCTGAAATAGACCAAGTAACAATAGAATGACCATGCCTCTAATGTACGGATACCCGTGGCAAGAGAGAAAATCATGACGGGAAAACAAGAACACAACGAAGTGAGGAGACAAGCGGACTTGACCCATCGAAGGCGGTGGGATTTACTTTACTTCTTCGGAAATTAGGAAGGAAACACTTCGGAGGCGAGGCACCAACCTTGACTCTTACAAACTTTGAAGGCGAAGTGCCGACTTCGACTTCTACATGCACTGGAGGCTCTCAGCTCACCAGGAGTACTCTACCACCAAGAGAACTAAGGAGCACAATAACCCGCCTTCTCTTTTACAGAACAAGACGGGAGGGAACAAGACAAAGTGGAAAAGACAACAAATCCTAACCACTATCTACTCCTGCAGGCCACAAAAGTGGTCAAGCTGTAACTACAAGACAAAAAAAATAAACTTCTACCTAATATTCTTTGAAGCTGGCGCATGTACTCCTGCTTTCGTACGGCGACGGCTGGGCGGTTAGACGCGTTCAGAACACACCGCGATGAAGCAGCAGAATTTGGACGTTGTGGGCTGGGTCACTACCGAAGTAGTGCGCTCTTGGGCTGTGTTGCTAAGGTGATTGCGAGGCCCGTCTGGGGTTGGGCCTTCAGGAGGGTGGCTGGCAACGTCCTTGGGCTGAAGGACTTCAGTATGTATTGCTAATGGGCTGATGACTCCCACAAAATGGTCCGGCGGGTGAGAAGTGCATTGGGACCACTGTATTTACACCTTGTTGGGCTCCTTGGGATCCTCCTTAGATGGATGGACATGGTAGGGAGGATTGTGCACGTCAAAACGGGGTCGGCGGGGCAACTCTGCAGCTTCAAAGGTGATCACAGCTTGGCCATGATGCTGTTCACGGCCGTGATCAGGTGTGCCAGAATTAGCAGAAACTTCCACAGCTTGGCCGTGATCAGGTGTGCCAGAATTAGCAGAAACTTCCACTGCCTGGCCATGACATTTTCCACGGCCGTGACTTTGTTCACGCCGAAAATCACCGTTCTATTCAAGTGTGCCGGAATTGGTAGAAACTTCCACAGTCTAGCTGTGATATTTTCCACGGCCGTGACTTTGTTCGCGCCGAAAATCGCCATTCTTTTCAAGTGTGTAGGAATTGGCAGAAACTTCCACAGTCTGACCGTGACATTTTCCACGGCCGTGACTTCGTTCACACCAAAAATCGCCATTCTCTTCAAGTGTGCCATAATTGGCAGAAACTTCCACGGCCTGGCTGTGACATTTTCCACAATTGTGACTTTGTTCGTCATATTTTTCCGAGCTCATGACTGGTTGGGCACTTGGGCAGTGATGGTGGGCACGGCTGTGCCCAGGTTCTTTTGATACCGTCATGCCTGTGACGGAAGTCACGGCCTGACCGTGACTACTTCGCAGGCAAAATTTTTGGACGCCTTCTAGATCGGATTTTCCCCTTTGTCTGTGTTGTCTTCTCCTACATCAACTCCCCCCCCCTGATGGAGGCAGTAGCCCTGCTCTGAGGAGATCTGCTCGGACTCGTAGGGTACCTATTCGATATGGGTTCCCTTAGGGTTCCATTACTTGCATGACATTTAGGGTAATTTGCTTTTCAATAAAATCATGCATCATGTAGTCATTTATGGCAAGTCCACTTGTAGTAGGTAGTGCATTGTAATTCATGAAACTTTATGTACTCTTGCATGCATGCATTAGGATCATTTTGGCAGGTCATTCAAGTAAGGAGCAGCTCAAGTTCCAGCTCAATCTCACTCAAGGTCCACTCATCAAGTTCAGCTCCAGAAAAGGAAAGGAAGACTTCAAAGCCCAAGCTCACTTCAAGCCATGCAATAACTCACTTGCTATATTTGTTGGGCGCCTCTCCAATAGAGCAATCAGCCACCTCATCATCTATCCAAGAGATATGCGCCAACCACTAGTCCAAGCAAGGAATGAATTCAAATCCCTCATCTATTAAGATCCAAAATCAAAGGAATTGTCCATCAAGATCCACAATTAAAGGAGGGCATTTATGAAGACATTTATGAGAAGTTACCATCTCTTGTTGCCGCCCATGCTCTCATGGAAAGGATTCAAATTTTGAACCCCTTATCCATGCACCAACAAGCATATCGCCAAAGGATACACCTCTCTCACCAGCCCAAGCATTTAAAGAGTTGCCAAAAGAAGATAACCAAAGAAGGAAGCTCCCAAAGAAGATTTGCGCCAACATCCTCTTGATTTTGCAATTCAAATCCTATCCATCTTTGTAATAGGCGCATGGAAGCTAATGACTATCCTGCCCTAGCCCCATCTTGCCTATAAAAACATAGCCTCCACCTTGTATTTCTATTACCTTTTGATGAAATAATATTGTCTATTAGTTGCCTAGGTTAATTGCTTGTGTTAGTGATAGAGTTCTTCTTTAGCCGAGTTCTTCCCCCTTCTTCTAACTCTTCCACCGAAACCCTAAGAAGCTCTCCCCTTTGTTCATGTGCGCAACCACAAGGAGAACTTCTTTCACCCTCGGTTTGGAGCAAGAAGGAGAACATCCCTTGGCCTCAAGGAGTCTTCATCCTACTCGGCTAAGTCTCTTCTCTTAACCTCTTCATTTGATTTTGAGAACTCTTCTCTACACTAACTCTTGATTACATAACTTGTAGCTTGCGCTTGGAGTGGGTCTAGGAGGGGCGTTCCCCCCCCCTCCTTCTCTTCTCCCTCTCTCTTTAGTTAACTTAGGATTAGCAAGGGAACTTGTGAGGCTTAACCTCACCCCTTGATTTGCTCCTGTATTAAAATCCGTGACCTGTACGGATTTTCTGTGATTGTTTGTAAGCTCCACCCTACACCTTCCATCAGAGTTGGACCAGTGAAGATCGGGAAGTACAGCCCTTCGATTCTCAAGGGCTGCACTGTAAGTTTATTTCCTGCATTTACTGCTTTCTAGTGTAAATCTTATTTATTGTTCTTAGTTTAAACTCGGGTTTTCCTATATATTTAAAATACAAAAAAAAAATTAGTTTCCCAACCTCGTTAGCATAACTTTGGTTTTTCCTTATTATTACTTTATTTATCAAAACCAGTTTTCAAAGGCGTCGTTTGAATGCTTTAGACCCCTCTGTCCTACATCAGCTTGGTATCAGAGCTTAGGCTCTTAGACTAGAATTTTAAGCCTCAAAAAAACTTATTTTTCTACTTCTAAGCGGTCTTTGGAATTAGGTTGTTTGAAAAAACTTGACTACGCTCTATTTCCAAAACCTGTATATTTTTCAAAAACACCCATGCAAACTCGGTCCAAAACCCAACAACAGGAACAAAATCCCACAATGGATCATACTGCCATGAATGAGAAGTTTGAGTTTTTGACTGAGCAAATAGGGACCCTTACCCGAAGCCTTAACCAACTTACCACTGAGTTCTATGATTTTAGGGAAAGGTCTTCTAATCATGCTAGTGAACCACCTAGCCCTCATCATGTAGACACCCAACAACCACCTGCGTGGAACGGGCATCAAACCCCAACCCGTGCAGGCACCCAACCTATGTGGAATGGATATCCTAATCCAAACCATGTAGGCACCCATCCTCAACCAGCATGGAATGGATACCCCAATCCAAACCATGCGGGAACCCACCAACCAACTATGTGGAATGGACCTCCTATTCAAACCCCACCTCAACCCAGATTTAGGGAGGATGATGTGCACCGCGCCATCAAACTCAATCCCCCAACCTTCAATGGCTCTTTAGAACCCCGAGACTTCTTGGATTGGACAACCAAGCTTGAGCAATATTTCGAGTGGAGCATGATCCCTGAGCACAACAAAGTCCGACTTGCAAAGTGCCTTCTTGAGGGAAATGCTAGGTTGTATTGGACCAATATAGAGAACAACCAAGAGAGACTCAACCTACCTCCCATAGAAACTTGGCTAGAAATGCGCCAACAACTTAAACTGAAATATGTCCCCTCATTCTTTCAGAGTAAGTTGTTTGACCAAGCCTCTAGTTTAACCCAAGGATCTATGACTGTTGATCAATACACTGCTAGCTTTGAGGAATTCCTCCTTAGGGGAAACCCAGGAGAAAACCCTCTATTCACCCTTAGCAGGTATAAAAATGGTCTCCGATCTGAGATTAGAAAGGGCCTTACCTACTACCAGATAGACTCCATAGAGGTTGCCCATCTTAGAGCCAAGGAGATTGAGCAAGAACTTAAGGTTGCCTTTAGAAAAGAGTTTAGTGCCTCTAGACCAAGTCCTAGACCAACCCAACCTCAAAGCTCTAGTACTCCTAAACCCAAGCCCTCTAGTTATCCAGAACCATCTAGGGTCAAATGACATGGTTGCCAACAATATGGACACTATGAAAGATTGTCCTAAACGGGTCTTATACCTAGGTGAGGAAAACCAAACCCCTAGACTTGAAGACATTAATGACCCAGATTCTGACTGTCAAATCCTAGAAGACAATGAATATGATAGTAGTGAGGAGCCTACCCAAAACACCTTAGGAGTTGTTAGGTGTACCCTGATCAAACCCTCACCCACGAATGATTGGCGAAGAACTAGTATCTTCCATACTTACACGAAATGCAATGGAAACATGTGCAAAGTAGTGATAGATGGGGGTAGTAGTCTCAACGCTGTCTCCCACTCTACTGTTACCAAGTTTAAGCTTAAGATAGAAGCTCACCCAACCCCTTACAACATCTCTTGGGTCAACCAGTCTAGTGTGCCAGTAACCCATAGGAGTCTAGTGCCCTTACGGTTTGGTACCTATGAAGGACAAATTTGGTGTGATGTCATCACTATGGACGTCGCTCAAGTCCTTCTAGGCAGACCATGGCTATATGACATGGATGTAGTCCACTACGGTCGGACTAATACCTATGTCTTTAGTCATTCAGGTCAAAAGATCAAACTAAAACCGTCTATGCCAAGAGAGCTTAAAGCCTCAACCAATAAGGGAAAAATAGAAGAGACCAAAACCATACAACCAATCCTTCAGCTCATGAGACCTAAGGATTATAGGCCTGATCAACCTTTATTTACCTTAGTCCTCAAGGAAGTCAACCAAGAAGAAGAAAGTAAGCCACCCCCTGAAGTAGAAGCCCTCTTAGAACAATATAGTGAGCTTACCCTGAAGAACTACCCACAGGACTTCCACCTCTTAGGGACATCCAACACGCAATAGATCTTGTCCCAGGTTCAACCCTACCCAATCTGCCCCACTATAGGATGAACCCCACCGAGCATCAAGAACTTAAGAGACAAGTAGATGACCTATTAGAGAAAGGACATATCAGAGAAAGTCTTAGCCCTTGCGTCGTGCCTGCTCTGCTCACCCCTAAAAAGGATGGCAGTTGGCGCATGTGTATAGACTGCAGAGCCATAAACAAAATCACAGTCAAGTATAGGTTTCCTATTCCTAGACTTGATGACATGCTAGACATGTTAGTTGGCTCTAAGTGGTTTAGCAAGCTTGACTTAAGAAGTGGATACCACCAGGTCAGGATAAGGCTAGGTGATGAATGGAAGACAGCTTTCAAGACCAAGGATGGTCTCTATGAATGGTTAGTCATGCCTTTTGGCTTGACTAATGCTCCTTCCACATTCATGAGACTCATGACCCAAGTCTTAAAGCCTTTCATTGGAAAATTCCTGGTAGTCTACTTTGATGATATCCTCATCTATAGTAAGACTAAAGAGGAACACCTAGAGCACCTTAGGAAGACCCTTGACCTTCTTAAGGAAGAACAACTCTATATCAATCTCAAGAAGTGCTCCTTTTTGTCCCATAGTGTGATCTTCTTAGGATTCATAGTGTCTGAGCATGGCCTTCAAGCATACCCATCCAAGATCCAAGCCATCATAGACTGGCCTGAACCTAAGACCATCACTGAAGTCAGAAGCTTCCATGGCCTAGCTACCTTCTATAGGAGGTTCATAAGGAACTTCAGCTCTATAGTGGCACCTATCACTAGTTGCCTAAAACAAGGTGAATTCTCCTGGACTAAATCTGCTAGCAAAGCCTTCCAAGAGCTTAAGGATAAGATGACCACTACCCCGGTCCTTAGACTTCCTGACTTCAACAAAGTCTTTGAGGTAGATTGTGACGCCTCTGGCGTTGGCATAGGGGGAACCCTAAGCTAAGAAGGTCATCCCATAGCCTTCTTTAGTGAAAAACTCAACGAGGCAAAACAAAAATACTCTACCTACGACAAAGAGTTTTATGCTGTAGTTCAGGCTCTAAGGTATTGGAGACATTACCTCATCCATAGGGAGTTTACTCTTAATAGTGACCACCAGGCCCTCTCTTATCTAAGTGCTCAGAAGAAGTTAAACTCAAGGCATGCTAAGTGGGTCGAATACCTACAACAATACTCTTTTGTGCTTAGACATAAATCAGGATCTGAGAATAAAGTAGCAGATGCCCTCAGTAGAGTAACTTTACTTTTGAACAAAATGCATGTTGAAGTTACTTGCTTTGATTTCATGAAAGATGCTTATCTTGAATGTCCTGATTTTTCTACTTTATATGCTGACCTTAGTCAAGACCCATTAAGTCACCCCCTCTACACCCTTAGGGATGGGTATCTCTTTCTTGGACCAACCCTTTGTGTGCCCAAGACATCCATCCGAGAATTCCTTGTTTGGGAATTGCACGGAGGCGGGTCTGCCGGGCACCACAGTCGAGATAAGACCCAAGCCCTTATAAAGGAACAGTTCTACTGGCCGAACCTTTACCAGGATGTAGCTAAGGTTGTGAGGCATTGTAGGACTTGTCAGCTCACCAAAGTCCACAAGCACAGTCCCGGCCTGTACACTCCCTTACCTATTCTCCAAGCCCCTTGGCAAGACCTTAGTATGGATTTTATTTTAGGACTACCCCGAACCTCAGCTAAACATGATTCTATATTTGTGGTAGTTGATAGATTTACTAAGATGGCCCATTTCATAGCTTGCACCAAAACCACTGATGCCTCCCATGTTGCTAAACTCTTCTTCAGAGAAGTTGTCAGGCTTTGTGGGACACCCTTAACTATAGTGTCTGATAGAGACCCTAGGTTTGTAAGACATTTTTGGAGAACCCTATGGACCCTTCTAGGAACAAAACTCAAGTTCTCCACAGCCTACCATCCCCAGACGGATGGGCAGACTGAAGTGGTCAACCGATCACTTGGGAGTATCCTTAGAAGTTTGGTAAGTGAACATCCTGGCAACTGGGATAAACTCTTACCCACTGCCGAGTTCTCCTACAACAGTACAGTCAACAAGACCACATGTCTTTCCCCTTTCCAAGCCAACCTAGGATATCAACCTAACAAACCTATAGATCTCTTCCCTCTACCCAGACACTTTAGGACTTCTTTACCTGCTCGTGACTTTGCTTTACATACTTCGCAAATGCATGCTAAAATATTTTCTAAAATGCTAGAATCTGTTAATCATTATCGCGAAGCTGCTAACAAACATCGCCTAGAAAGGTTATTTTCCACAGGTGATAAAGTGATTCTACGGGCACGTGAAGAGCGCATCCACGGGACAGGGCACAAACTGGAAGCAAAAGGACTAGGCCCCTACACCATTGTAAACAAAATCAACGACAATGCCTATGTCCTCGACCTGCCGCCTGAATTGGGAATCCCCACCACCGTCAACGTGGAGGATCTCACCCTCTATCATGAACCCCTCTCCATACCAGATCCAGATGACACCTACAAGATGGAGATTGAGGCTATTCTCGAAGACCAAACCAAATTCACCACTGATGAGGTACAAACGTTTTATCGAGTTAGACTCATTAATGGTGAAGAGGTATGGCTTCCTGAGTCTGAGCTAGCTATAGCCGCCCCTGAGTTACTCCAAGGGTACAAGGATAATTCTCCAGAGGAGAATCCTTTCAACCCGGGGAGAGCTGATGGAGGCAGTAGCCCTGCTCTGAGGAGATCTGCTCGGACTCGTAGGGTACCTATTCGATATGGGTTCCCTTAGGGTTCCATTACTTGCATGGCATTTAGGGTAATTTGCTTTTCAATAAAATCATGCATCATGTAGTCATTTATGGCAAGTCCACTTGTAGTAGGTAGTGCATTGTAATTCATGAAACTTTATGTACTCTTGCATCATAGTAGAGTAGTGCATGCATGCATTAGGATCATTTTGGCAGGTCATTCAAGTAAGGAGCAGCTCAAGTTCCAGCTCAATGTCACTCAAGGTCCACTTATCAAGTTCAGCTCCAGAAAAGGAAAGGAAGACTTCAAAGCCCAAGCTCACTTCAAGCCATGCAATAACTCACTTGCTATATTTGTTGGGCGCCTCTCCAATAGAGCAATCAGCCACCTCATCATCTATCCAAGAGATATGCGCCAACCACTAGTCCAAGCAAGGAATGAATTCAAATCCCTCATCCATTAAGATCCAAAATCAAAGGAATTGTCCATCAAGATCCACAATTAAAGGAGGGCATTTATGAAGACATTTATGAGAAGTTACCATCTCTTGTTGCCGCCCATGCTCTCATGGAAAGGATTCAAATTTTGAACCCCTTATCCATGCGCCAACAAGCATATCACCAAAGGATACACCTCTCTCACCAGCCCAAGCATTTAAAGAGTTGCCAAAAGAAGATAACCAAAGAAGGAAGCTCCCAAAGAAGATTTGCGCCAACATCCTCTTGATTTTGCAATTCAAATCCTATCCATCTTTGTAATAGGCGCATGGAAGCTAATGACTATCCTGCCCTAGCCCCATCTCGCCTATAAAAACATAGCCTCCACCTTGTATTTCGATTACCTTTTGATGAAATAATATTGTCTATTAGTTGCCTAGGTTAATTGCTTGTGTTAGTGATAGAGTTCTTCTTTAGCCGAGTTCTTCCCCCTTCTTCTAACTCTTCCACCGAAACCCTAAGAAGCTCTCCCCTTTGTTCATGTGCGCAACCATAAGGAGAACTTCTTTCACCCTCGGTTAGGAGCAAGAAGGAGAACATCCCTCGGCCTCAAGGAGTCTTCATCCTACTTGGCTAAGTCTCTTCTCTTAACCTCTTCATTTGATTTTGAGAACTCTTCTCTACACTAACTCTTGATTACATAACTTGTAGCTTGCGCTTGGAGTGGGTCTAGGAGGGGCGTTCCCCCCCCCCCCTTCCTTCCCTTCTCCCTCTCTCTTTAGTTAACTTAGGATTAGCAAGGGAACTTGTGAGGCTTAACCTCACCCCTTGATTTGCTCCTGTATTAAAATCCGTGACCTGTACGGATCTTCTGTGATTGTTTGTAAGCTCCACCCTACACCTTCCATCAGAGTTGGACCAGTGAAGATCGGGAAGTACAGCCCTTCGATTCTCAAGGGCTGCACTGTAAGTTTATTTCCTGCATTTACTGCTTTCTAGTGTAAATCTTATTTACTGTTCTTAGTTTAAACTTGGGTTTTCCTATATATTTAAAATACAAAAAAAAAATTAGTTTCCCAACCTCGTTAGCATAACTTCGGTTTTTCCTTATTATTACGCTATTTATCAAAACCAGTTTTCAAAGGCGTCGTTTGAATGCTTTAGACCCCTCTGTCCTACATCACCCCCCCCCCCCCCCCCCCCCGGTTTGAAGAGTTCTCCTCAGGAGAATAAGGGGAAAGAGGCTCGTCGGTGTCCAAATGCTCCTCTAATGGGCCATAGAATGGAAGGAGATCCGCCACATTGAAGACGGGGTGGATTCCCATGTCCTCGGGTAGGTCCAGCACATAGGCATTGGAGCCGATCCACCGCACCACCACATAGGGCCCCATGTAGTGTGGCTGGAGCTTAAAATGAGCCCTGTTTGACACTCTCTCTCAGGGTGGATATGCACCCTTACCAACTCACCCACAAAAAAAGGTGCTTGTTGGCCTTCATTGTCTTATGAGTGCTCATGCAAACTAGCTAGAAGGAGTATGCATGCTCAGACAAGTGGGACTCCATGGGTAGGTCATGCAGGTCAATGGATTTGCAGGGCTAACGGCACGTAATGATCTGGAAGGGACTAAGACCCATAGACCTATTAGCCACGCTGTTGTATGCGAATTCCGCCATGGGGATAATGGTGTCCCAAGACCGCGAGTATTCATCGATAAGGCATCGGAGCAAGTTACCCAAAGTACGATTAACCCCCCTTAGTTTGCCCATCAGTTTGGGGGTGGTAGGAAGTGGAAAATTTTAAGATGGAGCCCATGAGGCCCAAAGTGAGCGCCAGAAGTGGCTCACGAACCAGGTGTCATGGTTGGACACAATGGAGGAGGGAAGGCCATGGAGACGGATAATCTCCTTGAAGAAAAGATGCGCCATGTGGGACGCATCCTGATGCGTGAAGAAGGGATGAAATGCGCCATCTTTGAAAACCGGTTTACAACCACGTAGACGGAGTCAAATCGAGACGCGGTCCAAGGTAACCCGAGGACGAAGTCCATACTGAGGTCACGCCATGGACCCTCAGCAACCGGCAATGGAGTGTAGTGGCCGGTGTTCGCAGGTCTGGGTTTGCCCATTTTGCAGATGCCACAATGGCGCACGATGCGCTCAATGCTCTTGCGGAGGGCAGGCCAAAAGAAGCATTCCTCTACTAACTCAAGGGTTTTGTCCCGGCCATGGTGGCCGGCAACGCCACCCGTGTTCAGCTCGAGTAGAAGATGATCTCAAAGCGAGGTGCGGGGGATGCACAAGCGATGCCCCAAGAAGAGGTAGCCCTCACAGAGCCGATATGGGGACTCAGGATCAGGGGATTGGGTTAGGGTGGCATAAGTGGTGCCGAAGTCGGAACAAGTGATGTACTCCTCCTTAACATGGTCGAAAGTGTTTATGCGTGAGCGCATCACGCAGAGGAGGGTACGGACTCGACTCAAGGCATCCGCAGCGACGTTTTCTTTGCCCGTCTTGTGATTAATCACAAAGAAGTACTGCTGTAGGTACTCGACCCACTTCGCGTGGCGGGCACCCAACTTCTTCTAGGCACTGAGAAAGGACAAGGCCTAGTGGTCGTTATAGAAGACAAACTCGCAGTGGAGGAGATAGTGCCTCCACTAACGAAGCTACTGGACAATGGCATAAAATTCCTTGTCGTACGTCGAGTAACGCTGGCGGACAGCATTTAACTTCTCACTAAAGAAGGTGACTAGGTGGCCTTATTGGCTAAGGGTCCCTCCGATACCGATGCCGGAGGCGTCACAAGCGACTTCGAAGGCCTTTGAAAAATCTAGAAGTCAGAGCACGGGGGCTGTGGTTATAGCGTCCTTCAGGGTCTCAAAGGCGCGTTGAGTGGCGGTGGTCCACTCAAAGTCCTCCTTGGACAGATGTTGGGTCAGGGGGGTTGTGATCATACTAAAATCTTGAATAAAATGGCGGTAAAAACCCGCGAGGCCCAAAAAGCTGTGAACCTCGGACATGGCACGGGGTTCGGGCCAATGCCAAATGGCTTTCACTTTGATCGGGTTGACCGAAAGACCCTCGTCAGACACTATTGATGCAGGAGCAAACGAGCCCATGAGCCTACTTGGGGACGGCCCAAACCCCCTGGAAGGCACTTGGGAGGACTCCCTAGGACGTGGGGACAAGGCAGCCAGGTTTTCAGCACAAACAGAGCTTCCCAGACCTAAGCACGGCTAGGCCATGCGTCCAGTCACGCTCGTGACACGAGCGTCCAGGGACGCGAACGACGTCACAGCCACCGCCACGCCCGTGCTTCCCTCGGCCAAGTTTCCTACAGCCCGACACGGCCGTGCGTCCCGACATGGCTAGCCCGTGCTCTTCTCAGCCAATAACATCGAGATCGCCATGGCCACCGACACGCCCGTGGCAACGCCCGTTCTTCTTTCAGCCAAACTTCCTGCAACTAGACATGGCCGTGTGTCCCGACACGGCCAGCCGGTGCTCTTCTCAGCCAACAGCGATGAACTCGCCATGCCTGTGACACACCCGTGTTCCAAGCCATGCCCACCTCGGCCAGCCAACCTGTAGCTGAACACGGCTGTGCGTCGAAACACCGCCAGGCCGTGTTCAACCCTGAAGATGCTATGGAGCCTTGACGACCGCACTTTGACGTCAATCGCCCTTCATACCATATTGCTCCATCCCAGGATGACCCAAAGAAGCCCAGCAAGGTAACAATCCAGCACTCTCAACATCAAAGCAAGCCACCGAATCACCTCACGGGCTTCATCGACACCCCTTCCTCTCATGCCACATCAACCCAGCCCAAGAACAATGGCGGCGGAATACTTAAGGGCAGGCCCAAGCCCAAATGGGCCGCTCAACCTCAGCAACAACACGGCCCAAGAGCGAGCCGCAACGATAGTCGCGCAGCCCACAACATCGAAATTCTACAGCCTCATTGCCATGTGCTCGGAGCGCGTCTAGGCCACGATCGTACGCAGCCACAGCTTCACGCCACTTGCCCCGAAGAATATTAGTTGAAGAGTTGTTATGTTTTGTCTTTAGTCGCAGCTTGACCACTTTAGTGGCCTGCGAGAGTAGTTAGTTTGTTAGAGTTGTTTGTCCCTTATGTATTTTGTTTTGTTCCCACCCCTCTATTCTATAAAAGAGGAGGATGGGATGTGTGTTCCTTAGTTCTCTTGAAGTGGAGAGACCTCCTGGTGAGTTAGAGTCACCAGCGTTTGTAGAAGTCGAGCCGGAGCCTTGCCTTCATCATTGTCCGAGTTGAGGAACGCCTCGATTCCAAGTTGTTTTCTGCTTTCTGACTGAAGTAAATCCCACCCTTCCCGGTGGGTCAGGTTTGCCTGTTTGTCACTTTGTTGTCCGCTTGCTTTCTTTCGCTGTGAGTTTCCTTCCCCCTCACCCCCATGAGTATCCGTTCATTGGAGGCGTGGTTGGACACTTTGTCTTTTGGCTTGTTTTCAGATTCATAGGTGCGCGAGCTGTCCGTCGCAACCGTTGTCCCCAATGCATGCTGAGCTTAATGTGCTAAGTGAGTTGCAAAAAAAATGCTAAGAGGTCAGTGTGCTATTTAATGGTTGAGTGCCGTTCGTTTTCTTTGCATTAGTGTTGCCTCGATCGAGTTCTACGTCGGTTTCATCGTGCTTCTATCGGTTTCCCTGCATTTTCTGACACGCTTTTCCTTCCCTCGTCTAACGTGTTGGGGTATGCCCTTAAGGCTAATGTTTGAGGCCTTGGGATTGTATAAGTATCATGTAATAAACTCTTATGTTTATAAAAGGCATGGTTATTATTCAGGTTGTTACCTTGTCTGCTGTAATAAGTGTACTTCTGAATAATGTCTCAAAGCTGTTCAGCTGGGCTGACATGCTCTTTGTCCTTAGTCGAGATATCTTGGTGAACTTGAGACAGCCTTGATATGATTGAGACTAATATGAGTGCTAATCTTATAGGATGCTTCGAGCATGGAATAAGATGTAGACTCATGGGTACATTGGATGTACTGGACAGACCCTACTGGGATATTCCATTGCTTGTCACAATGTGAATGATCCTTGTAAGCACTAAGTGGCACATGTCCTTTGACTTGAGATCACTTGTGTTTCTAAATGATGATTGTCATTGTCTTGAGGTAGTTCAATATCATTTGAAACATAATGATTATAGACTATCTTGGATGGTGAGCTTGAGTCAGGTTAGGGCACTTGTGATAGATAAAGGATTGCCGTCTCCTTGTTCAAGGAGTGTGATGTTCTAAAGGGGCCCCCCTTGTATGAGATGATTGAGATAGTGTATGGCCATACCCAGATGACTATGCTCATCTGATCTGATCATGCTCATCGTATTGGAGTTACAGGCTTGACATGCTTGTCCAATAAGAACATCCAGTGGCAAAGGAATCATGCATGCCTTGTGAGTTGATTCACACTTGTGCTATGGTTTGGGAGTAGTCTTGGAAGACTCTTTCCTTTATATCGGGAGACAGTGATGTGTTGCTAGATACCCCTCACTGATCGTGATAACGTAAGTTATCGTTACCGACATTTAAAGGAAACCCTCAGGGTCGCACAATTTGATGATATGGCTTACTTAAGTCAGATCGTATGGACTGGATTCTTTGGTTCAGTTTAAAGGGGATTTAATCTCTGATTGTAAGTGAGATCTGGTCTGATCATGTTTGATTGATTAGGGCTTGAGATCGGTAAGCTTCGATCGAGAGAGGTGATGCTAGATCGGAGAGATCAGGGGCATCAGGAGATGAATGGTTAGATCATGAGCCTTGGGGTTCGATTTGGTCTAGACCAAGTGGCTTGAGCTATTTCGGTTTGGTTTGATGAACCAAATTCGATTGAACGATTTGGATTGAACCGGTTCACAAATGTGAACGCTTGGTTCAATGCCAATATGCGTTCTTGAAGTGGCTTGAACGCTTGGCTTGATTCTCTTCCACTTATGGAAAGTAATCAAAGCCGGTTATGCTTCAACGCCAAAACGCATAAGCGTTGGCTTCTTCACTTCAACGCTCATCATCCTTTTCGTTGGGTGGTTGACGAAGGTGGGAGAGAAGCAAGAGAAGCTCTCGGCCAAGAAAGGGAATCATCTCATCATCCCTTCCATTCGACAAAAAGAAAAGCTTGGGTGTCTTGCTAGCATAAGGGACCGCAAGGAGTAAGCATCTTCATCTTGTGTGTGAACTTGTGGAGGAGATCTAGTTTGTTCTCTTCATCCAAGCCGACTTCCAAGCATATGGCGTTGGTATGAATTTCCATCTCAATCTACTCAATCGGTTATAGTTGAACATATGGCATGCAAATGATCTTAAACCCTCGCTTCCGCTAGCATATTTTTCTTTAGCGCCATGCTTTAGGGTTTTTGCCCCCCATTTAGGGGTTTCTTCAATTGGTATCAGAGGTAGGCTCTTTGCATGCTATTATGTTTGCTGATGTGATCCATATATGTTGCGCTTACTTGATGATTTTGCGCTTACTTGATGATTTGGTTACATGAACTTTGCGCTTGTGTTTTGGTTACATGAACTTTGCGCTTGTGTCATGGTTACATGAACTTTGCGCTTGTGTCATGGTTACATGAACTTTGCGCTTGTCTCATTGTTACCTAAAGTTTGCGCTCCCCCTTGAAGGGGACCCCCTAAAGTTTGCGCTCCCCCTTGAAGGGGACCCCCTTAGATCTAAGGGTTATCAACATAAGTGAAGCATGTTGTTTGATTGTTTGCGCTTGATCTAGATGTTTATAAAACTTATATCTTGCGCGGCTGATTAGATCTAAGGTGACCCTACTATAATTCCTTAGATGGGTTGATGGGGTTGAAAGCATAATCTAAATAGATCCAAGTCTGATCAGACCATCTGACAGCTCAGATGAGTTGACCTGATAGCACCTATGCGCAAGCACAAGGTGGCTGTAGGTTGACTGCATCTAGGGCGTGTAGCGAGGTCTGGTTGAGACAACTTCTGAACACACTTGAGTCAGGCCCGGGGTCACACCCGCTTGCCAAAACTCATGAGGGTGGTTCAGCCCTTGGCGCATGCATGGTTGACCATTAGGTCAACTCGGGTCAGTTAGGACTCGGTGCATGCAAGGGGAAAGGATCTAACTAGATGGATGAGTGGATCCCCATCAATGGACCATTGTAAGGTTATAGGGCCCATAAGGAAATTAAAATTGATACCATGGGGTTTTTCAAAAATTTTAATTTCATGAATGGATCACATGTTGATTGAACCATATGCTTGTTTATTTAGTCTTATGTGGGTTGCCCATTTGTGTGCTGTGCTGGGGCCTGCGTGCCTGGATTTAAAAAAAAACATTGTAAATTAATTTGTGATCTGCGAATCACATTGTACTTAATTTATAATATGTTGTTGACCTGCGAGTCAATCTTGTCTAGATAGATCAAATGTACTTTGATTAGACAAGAGCACAAAAGCACACATCCAAGAGGGGCATTCACCTGGTGGTGCACCTGAGGTGCTCTTGGCGCTTGGGCACTGGGTTGGACCAGATGAGATGCATAAGGAGCTCAAGTGAAGACTTAAGTAAAATTAAGGTCTTACTAGGGTTCTTGGGCTTTTACCACATAAGATCATGCTTTCTATTTATTGCTTAAATAATTAGAATTGCATGTGTTTATCTTCTGCTATAGCCATAGGATATGCCTGATAGTAAGAAGATAAAAGACCGCTAAAATCCAACGCTAACATATCAAGCTCGTAAGCCTTCTGACGCGAAACCTCACTGTTCTGATTATCGTTGGAGCCGTGTTGAACCCACTCAGTGGGCACGTCCATCTATCTTCAGACGGTGCTGGATTTCACCTGCGTGTTACAGAGTTGGGATTTATCCCCTCTCGTTGCTCAGCATAGCACGTGGTGGTCCAGGGAGTAGGTCAGGTCAGCTTGACCATGTAGGCTACATATGTGGCGCATATGGTAGCACATGGAGGCAGCCATCTCTGGGATCAGAGACTGTGTTGTACCAACTCAGTTGGCATAGTCTGCTGGATTGCCAAGATGAAGGGGAATCGCACGGGTTGGCGATTGGCTGGGATAGCCTACCAGAAATTAGTGCTTGTCATCTCTGTGCAACTTATCTCGCCTGAGCGGGACGCGGAGACCAAGTATGAAATCTGGATCCCATCTCACTAAAAGAGTGTTACTCTTTCGGACTGTTTACTGGATTTTTCAGTCAGACAAAATAGTGAGAAAAGAATCTTTCTTAAGTCCTGGATTGATTCTGAACATTGATACTGACCTTGCTGTTCTTGCTTGTTGTAGATTCCTGCAGCAACGAACACCATGAGCTTCAATGTGCGATCCCTACTGGAAAGGGAGAAGTTTGCTGGGCCGAACTTCTCTGACTGGTTCGGACACCTTAAGATCGTTCTTAAGGCAGAGAGGAAACTGTATGTCCTCGAGACGGCGATACCGCCGCAGCCCGCTCCGAACGCCGCAAGGGCGGTTCGGGATGCCTATGAAAAGCACGTCAATGATAGCATTGATGTCGCTTGCCTGATGCTAGCGTCTATGACGCCACCGCTGCAGCGTCAGCATGAGGATATGTCGGCTATAGAAATTATAGCGAACCTCAAGATGCTGTATGCTGCACAGGCGAGGACTGAACGCTATAATCTGACGAAGCTCTTCTTTCAGAGCAAACTGGCTGAGGGGAGCCCAGTGGGAGCTCACGTGCTCAAGATGATTGGGCACAAGGAGGCTCTGGAGAAACTGGGGCATACCATCAACCAGGAGCTTGCTGTGGATATTATTCTGCAGTCTCTCCCGCCTTCTTTCGATGCGTTCATCATTAACTTTAATATGAACAAAATCGATTGTACGCCGGCAGAGCTGCTGAATATGCTCTTGACCACTGAGGAAACTCTGAAGGGTAAGCCTTCAACCTCTGTCTTGATGGTTCCTTCTAGGAACAAGAAGAAGGGGAAGAAGGGCAAGGCCCCTGTCAAGAATTACAGCAAGGCCCTGAAACAGAAGGTGAAGCGGTCGAAGGACAACAGGTGTTTCCACTGTGGCCAGCTGGGTCACTGGAAAAAGGACTGTAAAGCGCTCCAAGGAGATAAGAGGGGAAGCATCGCTTCTGGCTCAGGTATATATGTGACTGAGGTCATGTTATCTTCTTCTACTATATCATGGGTGTTGGACACTGCATGTGGAGTTCACATTTGTTCAAATGTGCAGGAACTCAAGAGAAGAAGGCAGGTGGGACAGCATGAGGTAGACCTACGAGTTGGAAACGGGGCACGGGTTGCTGCTGTTGCTGTAGGAGACTATTTCATTACTTTACCATCTGGCATTGTATTAGAATTAAACAATTGTTATTTTGTACCAAGTATCACAAAGAATATTATCTCTATTCCTGCTCTTGTCAGGAAAGGATTTGCATTTATCAGATCTGCTCTCTAGTTTCCCAGAGGCGAGCTTTTTGACATAAGCCTCGCAACCCCAGATCCTGATAAATGTCAAGCTCGGCTGTTTCCCATACCATAATTCATATGGAGTCTTTGAAACTGCCTTGGATGGCACTCGGTTTAGTACCTTTGCAGTTGTTTCCAGTGCAAAACCCCAAAAGGAGTAAGGTAGAGTAGCCTGACTCATCATAGAACGAACCATATCAAGTAATGTTCTATTTCTCCTCTCGGACACACCATTCCATTGCGGTGTTCCTGGCGGAGTGAGCTGTGAGATAATCCCACACTCCTTCAGATAGTCAGTAAACGCATGACTCAAGTATTCTCCACCTCGATCAGAACGAAGTGCCTTGATATTTCGGCCTAGCTGATTTTGTACTTCATTTTTGAACTCTTTGAACTTGTCAAAGGATTCACTCTTATGTCTCATTAGATAGACATACCCATATCTACTGAAATCATCAGTAAAGGTAATGAAGTACGAATAGCCACCTCTGGCATGTTTACTAAAAGGCCCACACACATCACTGTGTATAAGGTCAAGTAAACCTGAAGCCCTTTGACCTTTGTTAGGAAAAGGAGACTTCGTCATTTTACCCAATAAACAAGCTTTGCATGTATCAATCTCCTCATAGGAGAATGATCCCAGCAGTCCATGATCATGCAACCGCTTAATGCGCTTCTTGTTAATATGACCTAAACGATTATGCCATAGCAAGGTGCTGTCATCAGCATACTTGGCTTTCTTATTATCAATATTTTGTATAGAATATTCCATGTCCAACATGAATAACCCATTGTTAATTGAACTAGTAGCATAAACAATATTATCAAGAGTAAGATAACACTTTGAAATCTTGCATTCAAAGGAAAACCCTTTCCTGACAAGAGCAGGAATAGAGATAATATTTTTGGTAATACTGGGTACAAAGTAACAATTGTTTAATTCTAATACAATGCCAGATGGTAATGAGATGTAATAATCCCCTACAGCAACAGCAGCAACCCGTGCCCCGTTTCCAACTCGTAGGTCCACCTCATGCTGTCCCACATGTCTTCTTCTCTTGAGTTCCTGTACATTTGAACAAATGTGAACTCCACATGCAGTGTCCAACACCCATGAAATAGAAGAAGAGGATATCATGACTTCAGTCACAAATATACCTGAGCCAGAAGCGATGCTTCCCTTCTTGTCTCCTTGGAGCGCTTTACAGTCCTTTTTCCAGTGACCCAGCTGGCCACAGTGGAAACATCTGTTGTCCTTCGACCGCTTCACCTTTTGTTTCAGAGCCTTGCTGTAGTTCTTGACAGGGGCTTTGCCCTTCTTCCCCTTCTTCTTGTTCCTGGAAGGGAACATCAAGACAGAGGTTGAAGGCTTTCCCTTCAGAGTTTCCTCAGTAGTCAAGAGCATATTCAGCAACTCTGCCGGAGTACAATCGATTTTGTTCATATTAAAGTTAATAATGAACGCATCGAAAGAAGGCGGGAGAGACTGCAGAATAATGTCTACAGCAAGCTCCTGATTGATGGTATGCCCCAGTTTCTCCAGAGCCTCTTTGTGCCCAATCATCTTGAGCACATGAGCTCCCACTGGACTCCCTTCAGCCAGTTTGCTCTGAAAGAAAAGCTTGGTCAAATTATAGCGTTCAGTCCTCGCCTGTGCAGCATACAGCATCTTGAGGTTTGCTATAATTTCTATAGCAGACATATCCTCATGTTGACGCTGCAGCGGTGGCGTCATAGACGCTAGCATCAGGCAAGCGACATCAATGCTATCATTGACATGCTTTTCATAGGCTTCACGAACCGCCCTTGCGGCGTTCGCAGCGGGTTGAGGCGGCACAGCCGTCTCTAGGACATACAGTTTCCTCTCTGCCTTAAGAACAATCTTAAGGTGTCCGTACCAGTCCGAGAAGTTTGGCCCAGCAAACTTCTCCCTTTCCAGTAGGGATCGCACATTGAAGCTCATGGTGTTCGTTGCTGCAGGAATCTACAACAATGCAAGAACAGCAAGGTCAGTATCAATGTCCAGAATCAATCCAGGACTTAAGAATGATTCTTTTCTCACTATTTTATCTGGCTGAAAAATCCAGCAAAACAGCCCGAAAGAGTAACACTCTTTTAGTGAGATGGGATCCAGATTTCATACTTGGTCTCCGCGTCCCGCTCAGGCGAGATAAGATGCACAGAGAGTACAAGCACTAATTTCTAGTAGGCAATCCCTGCCAATCGCCAACCCGTGCGATTCCCCATCATCTGGGCAATCCAGCAGACTGTGCCAACTGAGTTGGTACAACACAGTCTCTGATCCCTCAGATGGCTGCCTCCATGTGCTACCATATGCGCCACATATGCAGCCCACATGGTCAAGCTGACCTAACCTACTCCCTGGACCACCACGTGCTATGCTGAGCAACGAGAAGCGATAAATCCCTTCTCTGTAACACGCAGGTGAAATCACACACCGTCTGAAGATAGATGGACGTGCCCACTGAGTGGGTACAACACGGCTCCAACGATAGTCAGAACAGTGAGGTTTCGCGTCAGAAGGCTATCGAGCTTGATATTTTAGCGTTGGATTTTAACGGTCTTTTATCTTCTTACTATTAGGCAAATTCTATGGCTATAGAAGAAGATAAATAACTCATGCAATTCTAATTATAAACGATAAGTAGAAAGCATGCTGATCTTATGTGGTAAAAGCCCATTAACCCTAAGTAAGACCTTAATTTTCACTTAAGTTTTCACTTGAGCTTTCTTCATGGGTCTTTTATCTTCTTTGGCCCAACCTAGGGCCTAAGCGCCTAATGCAGCTCAGGTGCGCCCACCAGGTGAATGCGCCTGTCATAGGGTCGAACCCTAGACCTCCCACCTGGTCAAGCCTCTGCTGCATGCGCTTCTGCCAACTGTGTTCTGTGCACATGTCTGATTAAACTTACAATTTAATCTACCTAGACATGTTTGACTCGCAGGTCAATTATACATTATAAATTAAATAACATGTGATTCGCAGATCACAATAAAAATTAATTTACAATTTAAGCCAGGCTCGCAGGCCCCAGCACAGCACACATTAACACGGGCAGCCCACATAAGATTAAATAAACAAGCACATGCCATCCAATTAACATGTGATCCATTAATAAGAAAATAACATTTTGAAAACCCCATTGGCATCAATTTTAGTTTTCTTATATGCCCTACAACCTTACAACGGTCCATTAATAGGGATCCACTCATCCATCTAGTCAGATCCACTGCCCTTGCATGCACCAAGTCCTAACTGACTTGAGTTGACCTAATGGTCAACCATGCATGCGCAAAGGGCTGAACAACCCTCATGAGTTTCGGCAAGCGGGTGTGACCCCGGGCCTAACTCATGTGCGTTCAGTAACCGTCTCAACCAGACCTCGCTACACGCCCTTGATGCAGTCGACCTATAGCCACCTCGTGCTTGCGCACAGGTGCTATCTGGTCAACCCATCTAGGCTGTCAGATGGTCTGATCAGACTATTTGGATCTAACCTAGAAGATGATTTCAACCCTATCAACCCATCTAAGGGTTTAAAGTAGAGGCACCTTAGATCTAATGAGGCACGCAAGATCCTTTGTTTTGTCAAAAACAACATGTAAGAAGCGCCAACAAACATGCGCCATGAATCATTAAACATACATCTAAGTTCTCAAACTAGCATGTAGTTTTTCGGCATGTTATTAGATCTACTCTTTGCAAAAGCAAACAAGGATCACATATAAGCAATCATATGAATCAAGCAATAACCGCAAGCTCTGATACCAATTGTAGGGTCCCCTTCAAGGGGGAGCGCAAGGGGGTGAAACCCTAAAGGGGCGCATATCAAGAATTTCATAGCAGAAGCTAGGGTTTCTTTAGGATCATTTGCAGAGACATATGATCAACTTGTCGAAAACTTGCAAGTATGAATGAAAGATCATACCATAGCCATTGTGTGAGTGGTGTCTTGGAATCAAGAGAACAAAATTGATCTCCTCCAAACGGTGCGCACACAAGATGAAGTCGGCTACTCTTTGAGATCCTTGTGCTAGCAAGATTCTTCAAAGGTGCTTGTCGTATGGAAGGGAAGAGAACTTCTTGCTTGGCGAGAGCTCCTTCTCTTCTTTGCGTGAATTGATCACCACCGAAAGGAGAGAGCCGTTCCCGAGAGATGATCGGCTAGAGTGTAACCTTCCACACTAATGTGGAGGCGTTACTTACATTCCATTTGGAAACCGACTTCCCAAAATGGTAAGTACTTCAAAGCCATATGCGTTCACATCAAGTGAACCATCGAATCTTCTCTTTGAACCAAGCGTTCACATAGTGAACCGGTTCATTGATTTGGTTCAAATGTATTTGGTTCAAAGACCAAATCAAACCAAGCCAAGCCATGGTCTAGACCTTCTATGAACCAAATGGCTCATGATCTAACCGTTCATATCCTGATGCTCTTGATCTCACCGATCTAGCATCCAATCTCTCGATCGAAGCTTACCGATCTCAAACCCTAATCAATCAAACATGATCAGACCAGATCTCACTTACAATCAGAGACTAAATCCCTTTAAACTGAACCCAAACAATTTAGTCCACACGATCTGACTCAAGTAAGCCATATCATCAAATTGTGCGACCCTGAGGGTTCCTTTAAATGTCGGTAACGATAACTTGCGTTATCACGATCAGTGAGGGGTATCTAGCAACACATCACTGTCTCCCAATATAAAGGAAAGAGTCTTCCAAGACTACACCCAAACCACAGCACAAGAGTGAATCAACTTCACTAGGCATACATGTTTTTTTTCCTTTGCCACTGGATGTTCTTATTGGACAAGCCTGTCAAGCTTGTAACTCCAATATGATGAGCATGATTAGATCAGATGAACATAGTCACCTGGGTATGGCCATACACTTTCTCAATCATCTCATTCGGGGGGGGGGGGCCCTTTAGAACATCACACTCCAATCAAGGAGACGGCAATCCTATATCTATCACTAGTGTCCTAACCTGACTCATGATCATTATCCAAGATAGTCTATAACCATTATATTTCAAATGATATTGAACTACCTCAAAACAATGACAATCATCATTTAGAAACAGAAGTGATCTCAAGTCAGAGGACATGTGCCACTTGTTGCAAACAAGGATTATTCACATTTTGACAAGCAATTGAATATCCTAGTAGGGTCTGTCCAGTACATCCAATGTACCCATGAGTCTACATCTTATTCCATGCTCGAAGCATCCTATAAGATTAGAACACATATTAGTCTCAATCATATCAAGGCTGTCTCATGTTCACCAAGATATATCGACTAAGGACATACAGCATGTCAGCCTAGCTGAACAGCATTGAGACATTATTCAGAAGCACACTTATTGCAGCAGACAATGTAACATACTGAATAACAACCATTGCCTTTATAAACATAAGAGTTTATATACATGATACTAATAGAATCCCAAGGCCTCAAACATTAGCCTTAAGGGCATACCCCAACACAGGTATCTTAAGCAATCAGCGCAACAAAATTCTAGAACTTTGGAACGAATAGAAAGACCAAATCTTGTTCTACCATATGGACCAGTTGGACTGAATCTAGATCCTTCAGATCAACCAAGGATACCTAGCAACTTTTCATATTTGAATAACTCCTGCAATTGTTCTGAAAACTAATCTGATTAGCCTTGTTCTTGTAGGTATTCAACGTGTTTAGACTTGATAGAACCTCTTATCTCTGACACGAGCATGAAGAACAGGTTTCACTCTACATATCTGATAACTTGGTTCCACTAAAAGAATCACCAGATCAACTTGGGAAACATTGCAAAAGTCAAGACTGATAAGATTCTGCACTGCTTTATATTGAATAATCTGACTTGCTATATTGTTGCAAACATTATAAATTGTTGACAACTCTTCATCATCTATTTTTCATGTCATTCAAAAGAACTAGTGTTGTTCTACTTGTTGGTATAATCAATTCAAATTTTAGGCATATGGATTTTTCAACAGGGTATAGCAATTTTTCTAAATGATTATTTTATTGCCCTGGATTTCTGGTTATTTTTCTGAATTTTGATTTTTCTGAAAATAAAAAATATATATATAAAAAAAATTAGTTTTAATAAGTAGAATAAATCCCACGCTCCCCCCCCCTACATCAAGGGGCCGTCGTGGTGTGGGCGTCTAGGGGACGGGTGCACCGCGGGTATGGGTCGTGGGTCCGGACGAGACTCCGGACGCTCAGATCGGTGCGGGGGGCCGACCGCGTGAGGACGTCTGTGGGGTGCAAGGTCGCTACGTCTAGCTGCGGCGCGAAGGTCATGCTCTATGTCGCGAGCGCGTTGGAAGGTTTGATCAAACGACTCTGAGCTATATGCAGGTAGGGCCCGACGGATGTTAGAACGGAGCCCATTCTTAAACTTAGACAGGGTTAACTCGGGATCCTCTTGGAGGTTACAACGAAGCTGCAACGTCTCAAAGGTGAGACGGTATTCTTCGACAGTACCCGACCCTTGGTGTAGGCCACTATACTGATCTAGAAGGCGCTGCCTATACGAGGGAGGGACGTACCGCTCCCGGAGTCGATACCTCATCTCAGCCCACTCCAAGATCGGAGGAAGGGCTTGTTGTGCGTTTTGGCGCTCCACATTTTCCCAGTGTAAATGTGCAGGGCCTTCCAACAAAGTGCTCACAAACCTAACACGAGGGTCGTGTGGGTAACGATTGAGGTCAAAGTAGGCGTCGACAGATGCAAACCTAACACGGGCTGCGGCGGTATCGCCGTCTCGAGGACATACAGTTTCCTCTCTGCCTTAAGAACGATCTTAAGGTGTCCGAACCAGTCAGAGAAGTTCGGCCCAGCAAACTTCTCCCTTTCCAGTAGGGATCGCACATTGAAGCTCATGGTGTTCGTTGCTGCAGGAATCTACAACAAGCAAGAACAGCAAGGTCAGTATCAATGTTCAGAATCAATCCAGGACTTAAGAAAGATTCTTTTCTCACTATTTTGTCTGACTGAAAAATCCAGTAAATAGTCCGAAAGAGTAACACTCTTTTAGTGAGATGGGATCCAGATTTCATACTTGGTCTCCGCGTCCCGCTCAGGCGAGATAAGTTGCACAGAGATGACAAGCACTAATTTCTGGTAGGCTATCCCAGCCAATCGCCAACCCGTGCGATTCCCCTTCATCTTGGCAATCCAGCAGACTATGCCAACTGAGTTGGTACAACACAGTCTCTGATCCCAGAGATGGCTGCCTCCATGTGCTACCATATGCGCCACATATGTAGCCTACATGGTCAAGCTGACCTGACCTACTCCCTGGACCACCACGTGCTATGCTGAGCAACGAGAGGGGATAAATCCCAACTCTGTAACACGCAGGTGAAATCCAGCACCGTCTGAAGATAGATGGACGTGCCCACTGAGTGGGTTCAACACGGCTCCAACGATAATCAGAACAGTGAGGTTTCGCGTCAGAAGGCTTACGAGCTTGATATGTTAGCGTTGGATTTTAGCGGTCTTTTATCTTCTTACTATCAGGCATATCCTATGGCTATAGCAGAAGATAAACACATGCAATTCTAATTATTTAAGCAATAAATAGAAAGCATGATCTTATGTGGTAAAAGCCCAAGAACCCTAGTAAGACCTTAATTTTACTTAAGTCTTCACTTGAGCTCCTTATGCATCTCATCTGGTCCAACCCAGTGCCCAAGCGCCAAGAGCACCTCAGGTGCACCACCAGGTGAATGCCCCTCTTGGATGTGTGCTTTTGTGCTCTTGTCTAATCAAAGTACATTTGATCTATCTAGACAAGATTGACTCGCAGGTCAACAACATATTATAAATTAAGTACAATGTGATTCGCAGATCACAAATTAATTTACAATGTTTTTTTTTACTTTGGAATCCTGGATTACTTTGGAATCGACTGGTCACGCTTAACCCGTAAGCGACGTCTGGGCGAGTACACAACATCGCATACATAATGGACCCAATAGCCGAAGCATAAGGCGTATTGTCCATTTCATCTTTCTCAGTCTGTGTTTGTGGACACTGACTCTTCGAAAGATTCAGACCATGTCTGACTGGAAGATATCCACGTTTAGAATTCTCTAAATGGAATCTCTCCAGGACCTTATCGATGTAAGTACTCTGGCACAGCCCGAGAAGCCTCTTAGATCTATCCCTGTAGATCTTCACACCTAATACATAGGCTGCTTCTCCTAAATCTTTCATCTGGAAACATTTTCCTAGCCATGCCTTAACAGCATGCAGTTCAGGAATATCATTTCCAATGATCAAGATATCATCGACGTAGAGGATTAGGAATGTAATCACGCTCCCACTAAACCTCTTATATACACACGGGTCATCCTCGTTCTTGATGAAACCAAACTCAGAGATTGATTCATCAAAACGAATATTCCAGCTCCTAGATGCTTGTTTAAGTCCATAAATGGACTTCTTTAACTTGCATATTTTATGACGATCTGATGGATTAGTGAAGCCTTCTGGTTGTGTCATATACACATCCTCATCCAGATTTCCATTAAGGAAAGCTGTCTTCACATCCATCTGCCAGATCTCATAATCGTAATATGCAGCTATCGCGAAAAGAATCCGAATAGACTTAAACATGGCTACAGGTGAGAAAGTTTCATCATAATCTATCCCGTAGATTTGTTTGAAACCTTTCGCAACTAGCCTGCCTTTATAGGTAACCACGTTACCATCCATGTCAATCTTCTTCTTGAAGATCCATTTACAGCCTATAGGGATTACTCCCGGAGGCGGATCAACCAAATCCCAGACTTGGTTATCTGACATGGAGTCCATCTCGGCTCGCATAGCTTCAAGCCATCTAGCTGACTCCGGTCCACTGACCGCATCCGCATAAGTTAGGGGTTCATCATTATCAATGATGTAGACTCCGTCATAGCGCTCAGGCCAGGTCAGGCACACTGGATTGCGGTCAAGAACATTTTAAAATATCTGCGGAGGACCAAAGATATGTTCTTGATATATGGTGGTCAGGAAGAACTCAGTATAGAGGGATATACTGACGCTTCGTTCCAGTCGGACCAGGATGATTTCCGATCGCAATCAGGCTATGTTTTTAGCTTGAATGGTGGAGCAGTGGTGTGGAAAAGTTTCAAACAGTCAACTGTTGCTGATTCCACAACAGAAGCCGAGTATGTTGCAGCCTCGGAAGCATCCAAGGAGGCTGTAACATCCCTCAGAATCACACCCCACACGCATACAAGTAAAATACGGGGTTTCAAAATTTTTTTTTTTTTTACTCTTCCATTAAAACACAAGAAGAAAGCGGCATCGAAGGACATTACTACGGAACTGAAAACAGCACAGAACTGAGTAGGATCGATTACTAGGAAATAGAAATCCGGAAATCCAGAAGAAAATCCGGCAGCAAGTATACTAAATTACTGCTGCACAGACCCACATATTCTGGAACAAAACAGATGTCCACACTACACATATGTGGAGAACACAAATTTCAGAAATATTGCAGAAACTGATTATTCAGATACCAAATACAACAATAACTCGGTTACACATTTCAGAATAAGAACAATTGTATTTTCATGACTCCAAAACTCGTATCCAACAATAAAACGAGACAACTATAATATAATATCCTGAAAACAGGCATAAGCCCTCAGGAGATAAAACGTGTCATATAAGTAAGTTAGGCATGCAGGCCTGATAAATCTTTAGAAGACAACTCTTAGAAATTATATAAAACATTAGCAAGCATTATAACAAATTAAGTAGCTGTAGCAATCACTGTCCTGACGTCTCACCTGAAAATATTTAAACAACGGGGGTGAGCTAAAAAGCTCAGTGAGTAAAAGACACTAAAAGCCATCCATAGTACACATCAAAAATATCATGCTTGCAGATAAGACACTTAACATGCACACTCATATTAGAAACAAAACATAATCAAATACAGACAGTTATAACAATAGGCATCAAGCATGAAGTAGGGTATAAGTATACCAACCCATTCCAACTAATCACACCGCCCAACACCTCTATAGATAGATCGAAACAGAACTACAGAAATCAGAACTGACAGACAGAAAGTCAGAATTTTCAGAATCCAAACAGATAGTCTACATCGGAAACAGAAAGGCCACAGAAGGCCTGAAGACCACAGAAGGTCTGATGACCACAGAAGGTCTGACCCCACCTCTACCGAGGACGAGACATGCATGCATATCAGAAACAGAATGGTAGAGGAGGTATCAGTGGGTGGCCCCCGTCTTGTCAGGACGTGGCACTCTGGCCTCCAATACTGGTAGAGGAGGTATCAGTGGGTGGCCCCCGTCTTGTCAGGACGTGGCACTCTGGCCTCCAATACCCAGAACAGAACAGAAATAGTGGAGGGAGAACGGAAGGTGAGACCAGCTCACATCTACCCTTCACTAGTGTCTCATGGGTCGTAGTAGACTATCAGCACCATTACAGCGCCACAGAGGGAGGGTAAGGACACGGAAGAGTGCTACACTAGGGCATAATTTTTACAGAACAGGTCATGCTGAAACGGAGGAGTAGGACTAACTACTACTCAATTCTCACATCATGCCCAAAGTGTCTCACAAACCAGAAAATGACACACCCCAATATCCAGTCCTTAACAAAATTACAATTTGCAGAAAATCAAAGCTGAACACACTTCATAATTTTTACCATCAACCAGAAGTAATATATGAGTGAATTCCTTGAATTCCTTAGATTTCATGCAACTATCCTTAATTCATGTCAAACCATTCTATGTTCTCACAAAGGTTATAACACATTCAAAGTTTCAGAAAATTCACAACATATATACAGAATAGAAATTTTTCACATAACAAACAATTAAACAAGCCTAGGAATTATAGGAAAATATATACAGATATCCATTGTAATATTCTTCCCCAAAATTCCTAAAAAACGTGAGTCAAAAGAAATCACCGCAAGGGGCGAAATTTTCAGAATCCTTGCAGAACATACAAATTTCATGAAAATAATTTCAGTCCCCCACTACAGATAATTTTAATTGCACGTTTGTGAAGGAAAATGACAAAAGCCCCAAAATTGGCCCGAACCATGATTTTCGAAAATCCCTAAGTTCTTAGTTAAATCCCCAAATTTTGTTTTCTCTAAAATTTCTCATCAAGCAAATAAATTTTAGAAGAACTACAGACCACAATTTAAGAGATTAAACCATACAGGATAAATTTTTCTCACAAAGGAATATTCGTCCGGCACAGGTAAATTTCGAATTTCACATATACATAAATAAGTAATCTAAAATAGGCAATATGATATTCACAATGAAGCTATTTGAATCTACTTTCCAATAGAACTGAATCCGTCGGATTTGGAGTTATAACCGGGGAGGTATGGGTGTTCGAACATAGAAAGGTCGGGATTTCAGAATTCCAGAAAACAGATTCGTATATCAGAATTGCGACACAAATTTCAGATCCAATAACTAACAGAAAATAGGCGACATGGTAGTCAAATTGAATCCCTTCGAGTCTACTTTCTAATAAAACTGATTTGACAAGATTTCGAGCTATACCTAGGGAGATATGATGGTTCGAACACATAAAGGTCGAAATCCAGATTTCCAGAAAACTGATTTTGTACAGCTAGATTGCAATACAGATTGAAATACGAATACAGCTCGGATATGGTCGATATCATATTCAAATAAAAGCCGAATGTATCTAGTTTCATAAAAAATTTATTTCGTGCGATTTGGATCTATAGGCCATGAGATATTGGGGTTATAGTACACAAAGGTCAGATTAGAGAATGCAGATTTCAGCAGAACAGGATTTTAAAACCCTATAAATATTTGAATTCGACCCCATAGAAACGAATATCATGAGATTCAAAACCCAAATCAAGCATAGAAGACACAAGAGACATCGAAATTTGGTGAGGCATGGAGGAGGAACCAGATTAACGAAAACAAGAATAAGATTTACTTGCAGATTTTTGGTTCATACAGATAATCATTGCAAATAACGAATTTTAATTGAATGATAATCTACAATTTAGCGGATTAGACTCCTTAGGATCGAATTACTCACCGAAAAATCATCCACAGAGAAAAACGCCAAGACAGAGGATCACCAGGAAATTCGTCCACAGAGAAAAACGTCAAGACAGAGGATCACCAGGAAATTCGTCCACCACCAGTCTACCACCACCAGCGTCAGAAATTTGCAGGAGGCGCCAAGCACAGTGAGGGGCGACAACCACAGGCGGCTAGGGCAAGAAAACACAAAAGTCGTGAGGGAGAGGAGCCCTCACGCAATTCTTCCTTTTTCTCCCACCCCAAACGGATCCAAGATCCAATAACCCAGTTAACTTAAGTGAAAGATCGGTTTTATGGGCTTACCTGGGCTTAACCACCCTGCGCTACTCCAATAATATCAAATATGCGCCACCATGGTGGAAAGAATTCTAGGAGCAAAGAATCAAGGTTGAGGGTTCAAATCCCCAACCAAAATAATTATTTTTGCCCTGTAGGAAAAATTCCTACACTTAGGCAAAAATCCCAAAATTTTAACAGATAAAAATACAGAAACAGAATTTCTAACCTTAAATCATAATTCAGAAAAATCAAGGGCGTTACAGAGGCAGTGTGGATTCGTAAGTTCACAAAGGAACTTGGTGTCATTCCTTCGAGTGCAGATCCTTTGGTTATCTTCTGTGATAACACTGGAGCAATCGCACAAGCAAAGGAACCACGGTCGCACCAGAAGTCCAAGCACATACAGAGACGGTTTCACTTGATCCGGGAGATCATTGATCGTGGCGAGATCAAAATCTGCAAGGTTCATACAGATGACAATCTGGCTGACCCGCTTACCAAGCCTCTGGCGTAGCAGAAGCATGAGAAGCACTGTAATAATATGGGTTTGAGATTTCTCAACCATTAGATTAAGTGCAAGTGGGAGATTGTTGGGGTATGCCCTTAAGGCTAATGTTTGAGGCCTTGGGATTCTATTAGTATCATGTATATAAACTCTTATGTTTATAAAGGCAATGGTTGTTATTCAGTATGTTACATTGTCTGCTGCAATAAGTGTGCTTCTGAATAATGTCTCAATGCTGTTCAGCTAGGCTGACATGCTGTATGTCCTTAGTCGATATATCTTGGTGAACATGAGACAGCCTTGATATGATTGAGACTAATATGTGTTCTAATCTTATAGGATGCTTCGAGCATGGAATAAGATGTAGACTCATGGGTACATTGGATGTACTGGACAGACCCTACTAGGATATTCAATTGCTTGTCAAAATGTGAATAATCCTTGTTTGCAACAAGTGGCACATGTCCTCTGACTTAAGATCACTTCTGTTTCTAAATGATGATTGTCATTGTTTTGAGGTAGTTCAATATCATTTGAAATATAATGGTTATAGACTATCTTCGATAATAATCATGAGTCAGGTTAGGACACTAGTGATAGATATAGGATTGCCGTCTCCTTGATTGGAGTGTGATGTTCTAAAGGCCCCCCCCCCCGAATGAGATGATTGAGAAAGTGTATGGCCATACCCAGGTGACTATGTTCATCTGATCTAATCATGCTCATCATATTGGAGTTACAAGCTTGACAGGCTTGTCCAATAAGAACATCCAGTGGCAAAGGAAAAAAAACATGTATGCCTAGTGAAGTTGATTCACTCTTGTTCTGTGGTTTGGGTGTAGTCTTGGAAGACTCTTTCCTTTATATCGGGAGACAGTGATGTGTTGCTAGATACCCCTCACTGATCGTGATAACGCAAGTTATCATTACCGACATTTAAAGGAACCCTCAGGGTCGCACAATTTGATGATATGGCTTACTTGAGTCAGATCGTGTGGACTGAATTGTTTGGGTTCAGTTTAAAGGGATTTAGTCTCTGATTGTAAGTGAGATCTGGTCTGATCATGTTTGATTGATTAGGGTTTGAGATCGGTAAGCTTCGATCGAGAGATTGGATGCTAGATCGGTGAGATCAAGAGCATTAGGATATGAACGGTTAGATCATGAGCCATTTGGTTCATAGAAGGTCTAGACCATGGCTTGGCTTGGTTTGATTTGGTCTTTGAACCAAATACATTTGAACCAAATCAATGAACCGGTTCACTATGTGAACGCTTGGTTCAAAGAGAAGATTCGATGGTTCACTTGATGTGAACGCATATGGCTTTGAAGTACTTACCATTTTGGGAAGTCGGTTTCCAAATGGAATGTAAGTAACGCCTCCACATTAGTGTGGAAGGTTACACTCTAGCCGATCATCTCTCGGGAACGGCTCTCTCCTTTCGGTGGTGATCAATTCACGCAAAGAAGAGAAGGAGCTCTCGCCAAGCAAGAAGTTCTCTTCCCTTCCATACGACAAGCACCTTTGAAGAATCTTGCTAGCACAAGCATCTCAAAGAGTAGCCGACTTCATCTTGTGTGCGCACCGTTTGGAGGAGATCAATTTTGTTCTCTTGATTCCAAGACACCACTCACACAATGGCTATGGTATGATCTTTCATTCATACTTGCAAGTTTTCGACAAGTTGATCATATGTCTCTGCAAATGATCCTAAAGAAACCCTAGCTTCCGCTATGAAATTCTTGATATGCGCCCCTTTAGGGTTTCACCCCCTTGCGCTCCCCCTTGAAGGGGACCCTACAACCTGCATAAAATACGCTAGTCAGATTAAATAAGAAGACTCTGCAGGAGTTAATCAATTTACGAAAAGTTGATGTGTCTTGGAGGATGATCCAGTCGATTTGCGTTTCTCCCAACTGATCCGAATGATAGAGGAGGATCTGGTCTTGCTAATGGGTCCAATGATCAGAGCTGGGGGCTTCTCTGACCATGCCAAAAACCTGCGACAATAAGGGTAATCAGATTAATATGAAAGAGCAAAACAGAAGACAGCGGCAAGAAGCAGAGTCTGGAAACAGGCAAGGATGGTCTGCGCCATTCAATGATGCCGGAGCTAGTGATTTGTCGGAGACTCTGGTAGAGCAGGTGGTGGAGAAGGTGATGGCGGCGTCAGAGCACTGGCAGCGACGGAGAAACAGCTGTTCAGGCGGAACAGGGTAAGCTGCGAAAAGGAGGCGGCTGTTCGAACAGGACAGGGGAGGTTGGCGAGCATAGCAGGGGTGATCGCTGTTCACCGGATGGTGGACGAAATCAAAACCTGCTTCAAGTGGAGGTTGTCCTCATAGATGAGAAGACATGGCCGGAGTTTGGGGTCGATTGGCGGCCTGTCGGAGTAGAACAACGATGAAGGGCGGAAGGCTGCGGAGGCGGAGGGTGTTCTGTTGGAACAGGGCAGTACGCGAGTGGAGCAGAGTTCTTCCCCGAAAGGCCGGTGGTGCACGAATTCAGAACCTGCTACAACTGCAGATCCTCGAGATGGTTTCGGAGATGTGGCCGGAGTTTGGAGGCGGACGGTGGCCTGTCGGAGGAGAACGACGCTGGGAAGCGGAACTAGGCCGGAAGGCTGGCAGAAACAGGGGATCTGATCCGGAGTTTGATTCCGGCAATCGGAGCGGCAGATGGGCGGATGCCGGTGGCTGAAGGTTCAACTATGGGAGACGAAGAGATGTCCAAAGTTTCATGGAGATCCGACGGTGGGATCGCCGCCGGCGAGCTCTCGAAACGACGGAAAATCTGCAGGTTTGCTGAGTGTGCGATGTTGTCAGCGGAGCAGGAGAATTGGGGGGAAAAGGAGAGATTAGAGAAGAAAGGAAGAGGGAGGGGTTCAGCCCTAGAAGGAGGAGAAGAGAAAACTAGGTGACAAGCACCTCAGAGAAGGAAGAAGGAGACATCTGATTTATCGGAAGAAGAACCATTTCCATTCAATCATAAAAATCTATCTATTACAAGGATACGTGAGTGTAAGATATAGGGGAAGCTTTGAGAGAGGTTGCACGCGAACGTTGAAGGTGAACGTTGTTCTTTCCATCTCCAGCAAAGAGACGTTGTGCTTCCATTTGCAGCGATGAAGGGAGAGACGTTGAGCCTTCCTTCTTTGCAATGATCAAAATTTGTGTTGATGTGCGCTGTAATGAAATCCTACTTGGCTGGCTGCTGGCTGAGCATTATCGCAGAATTTGTTTCCTTTACCGTAGATACAGTCACATTTTGGATTTTATTGCGGCAACTTATTGAGCTGAAATGTCTTGAAGTCATTGGAGTAATTATTCCCATTATTTTGAGCTAGCTAGAAGTGAGCATGCTAGCTTATTTGTGAGACCTCCAAGTCTCTGGCTAGGGTATTTGTAGACTCCACTTGTACCTTCGTGGCCGGTGGTCTTTGCCCCCATCACCCCTCTTCTCGGCCCTCTTGGGAGGAGAAGGGCAAGGCCCCCGCGGTTGGATCCTCTAGCCGTATCACTTGTTACAATTGTCTCCAATCGGGCCACATGTCGCGAGAGTGCCCTAAGAAACCCCCGTTAGCCGACAAGGGCCCAGCCCGCGTCGCTACCATGACCCCTGTGTTAGGGCCCTTAATGCTAATGTTTGAGGCCTTGGGTTATTGTCAGTATCATGTATAAACTAAATGTTTATCTTTAAAGGCAAATGTTGTTATTCAGATTGTTACAGTGTCTGCTGTTATATGTATACTTCTGAGTAATGTCTCAATGATGTTCAGTTTAGCTGACATTCAGTATTGTCCTTAGTCGAGATATCTTGGTGAACATGAGACAGCCTTGGTATGATTGAGACTAATATGTGTTCTAATTTTATAGGATGCTTCGAGCATGGAATAAGATTTAGACACATAGGTGCATTGGATATACTGGACTGACCCTTCTCAGGATATTCAATTGTTTGTCACAATGTGAATAATCCTTGTATGCAAGCAAGTGGCATATTCCCTCTGACTTGAGATCACTTGTGTTTCTAAGTGATGATTGGCATTATCTTGAGATAGTTCCATATCGTTTGAAAGATAATGATTAAGGGTTATCTTGGATAGTGAGCATGAGTCATGTTAGGGTACTTGTGATAGATATAGGATTGCCTCTCCAGGTTGGAGAGTGATGTTCTAAAGGGGGCCCTATGGATGAAATGGTTGAGAATGTGTATGGCCATACCCAGACGACTATGTTCATCTGATCTAACCATTTTCATCATGTTGGAATCACAGGCTTGACACGCTTGTCCAACGAGAACATCCAGTGGCAAAGGGAAACATGTATGCCAAGTGAATTAGGTTCGAAACATGTATGCCAAGTGAATTAGGTTCACACTTGTGCTATGGTTTGGGAGTAGTCTTGGAAGACTCTTTCCTTCATATCGGGAGACAGTGATGTGTTGCTAGATACCCCTCTCTGGTCGTGATAATGTAAGTTATCGTTACCGACATTGAAGGAAACCCTTAGGGTCGCACAATTTGATGATATGGCTTACTTATGTCAGATCGTGTGGACTGGAATTATTCTAGTTCAGTTTAAAGGAATTTAAGCTCTGATTAAAAGTGAGATCTAGTCTAATCATGTTTCATTGATTAGGACATGTGATCGGTAAGCTTTGATCGGAGGATTGAAGGTTGATCGTAAAGATCAGGGGTTCAATGTGATGTGTGGTTAGATCTTGAACCATTTGGTTCAAAGAAGATTATAACCAGGGCAGGTTTGATTTGGTGCTTGAACCAAATTGAGATTGAACCGGTTCACTTGTGAACGCATGGTTCAATCAATGAGGAGTTTTCGATCGCTTAAAGTGAAGTTATGGAGGGAGTTACTAATTCGGTTCTTACCATAAGTGGTGGCCGAATTTTCCTTTAGTGCATCCCACGTTTTCGAAAGCCCTCTCGCCTCCTCCTCCTCTCGTCGCGCTCGTGCTCTCGTGTGGATCTTCTTCACGCAAGGGAAGAGAGGCTCGACCAGCGACAAGGGAACACACATCACCCTTTTCCAAGAAATGATCAAGACTCCTTAGTGTCTTTGCTAGCACAAGGAACACAAGGAAGAAAGCTTTTCTCATCTTGTGTGTGACTTCTTTGGAGAAGAGGCGCTCGCCCCTTACATCTTCCAAGTCGCCTCTTACATCATGGCAATGGTAATACTCTAACTTGCTCTATACAAGTTATACAAGGTTGATCATGTGCTCATGTCATGCGATCCTAGAATTTCCGCTGCAACAAGTTTTGTTTTTGTGAATAATGCTTATGACCTAGGTTCGCTTTCAGTGGTATCAGAGCTTGGTTTTTTATGACTTGATGCACAAGATTGCCTTCTTGTGATCCATGTTTAAGTTGTAGATCTTGTTTATGTTCACATGCGACTACATGATGCAAAGTTTACATACCATACATAGCTTGCACATATGATGTTAGATGAATCTTTGCATGCATAGTTTGCGCATATATCATAATTGTTTTTTCAAACAAAATTATCTTCATGCGCGACATCACTAGATCTATCTGTGAGCCTACTTCGAACACTTAGATGGGTTATCAGTTTTGAAGTCGTTAGTCAAGGATGGACCCAACAGCCTAATCAGACTATCTGACAGCCTGGATGGGCGGCTGGATAGCACCTGTGCGCAAGTTGTACAGGTGGCTATAAGCCGACTGCAGAAGGGCATGTAGCGATGTCTGTTTGAGGCCCCTAGTGAACGATCATGATTATGGCCCGGGGTCACACCCGCTTGCCGGAAATCATGTGGGACGTTCAGCCCTTAAGGCATGCATAGTTGACCATTGGGTCGACGCAAGTCGGTTATGACTGGGTGCATGCAAGGGCAGTGGGTCTGACTTGGTCTGACGAGTGGATATCTGTTAATGGACCGTTGTAAAGTAGTAGGGCACATAAGGAAATAAAATTGATGCCATGGGATTTTTCGAAAATTTTATTTCTGATTGGATCACATGTTGTACATGTTTAACATGTTGCATTGTGTACATTGAGTGTTTATTTAATCTTATGTGGGCTGCCATATTTTGTATGCTGTGTTGGGGCCTGCGTGCTTGGAAATTAATATTTTTGATTTGATCTGCGAGTCACATTTGAAATTATTAAAATGTATAATTGACCTGCGTGTCAAACCATGTCTAGATAGTTTTTAAAATGTAATTTGATCAGACATGAGCACACAGCACATATGGCAGTGGCGTTTGCAGCAGAGGGCTTCACTAGGTGGGTGGTCTAGAGTTCGACTCTAGAACAGGCGCATTCTATCTGGTGGGCGTGTTAGGGCTGCAGATGGCGTTTGGGCCCAGGCTGGGCCGGATGAGGTACAAGAGTCCCATAAAGAGCTCAAGTAAAGACTTTTGTTAACCTAGGGTTTTACTTAAGTTTTATGGGCATTTACCACATAAGATAATGGTGCTTTCATTTACTGTTTTAAGTAAGTAGCACATGTATGTTTTATTCTTCAGCTATCACTATAGAATTTGCATGATAGTAAGAAGATAAAAAGACCGTTAAAATCCAACGTAAATATCAAGCTAAGGATTGCCTTCTGACGCGAAACCTCACTGTTCTGACTATCGTTGGGGCCGTGTTGTACCCACTCAGTGGGCACGCCCAGCTATCTTCAGACGGTGCGCGATTACACCAACATGATACAGAGAAGGGATTTATCGCTTCTCGTTGCTCAGCATAGCACGTGGTGGTCCAGGAAGTAGGTCAGGTCAGCTTGACCATATAGGCTACAAGTTGAGCACATGATAGCTATATGGAGGCAGCCATCTGAGGAATCAGAAACTGTGTTGTACCAACTTAGTTGGCACAGTCTTCTGGATTGCCTAGATGAAGGGGAATCGCACGGGATGGCGATTGGCATGGATTGCCTACCAGTGATTAGTGCTTGAATTCTCTGTGCACCTTATCTCGCCTGAGCGGGACGCGGAGATCAAGTATGAAATCTGGATCCCATCTCACTAAAAGAGTTTGTCTCTTTCGGGCTGTTTTTATTGGATTTACAGTCAGATAAAATAGTGAGAAGAGAATCACTCTTAAGTCCTGGAATGATTCTAACATGGATATTGACCTTGTTGTTCTTGCTATGTTGTAGCTTCCTGCAGCAACGAACACCACGGGGCTCAACTTGCGATCCATATTGGAAAAGGAGAAGTTTGTTGGGCCAAACTTCTCAGACTGGTACAGACAGCTGAAGATTGTCCTCAAAGCTGAGAGGAAGTTGTACGTCCTTGAGTCGGCAATGCCGGCTCAACCCGCTACGAACGCCGCAAGGGCGGTTCGAGATGCTTATGAGAAGCACATCAGTGATAGTACTGATGTCGCTTGCCTTATGCTTGCGTCAATGACGCCCGAGCTCCAGCGTCAGCATGAGGATTTGTCTGCTATTGATATTATAGCAAATCTGAAATTGCTGTATGCTGCACAGGCAAGGACAGAACGCTATAACTTGACGAAACTTTTCTTTCATAGCAAACTGACTGAAGGGAGTCCAGTGGGAGCTCACGTACTCAAGATGATTGGGTACGAAGAAGCTCTAGAGAAACTGGGTCATACCATCAATCAGGAACTTGTTGTAGACATTATCTTGCAGTCTCTTCCGGCTTCTTTCGATGCGTTCATCATTAATTTTAATATGAACAAAATCGACTGCACTCCGGCAGAATTACTGAATATGCTCTGCACAACAGAGCAGACTCTTGAGAAGGGAAAGCCTTCATCCTCTGTCTTGATGTTTCCTTCAAGGAATAAGAAGAAGGGGAAGAAGGGCAAAGCCCCTATCAAGAGCTACAATAAGGCTTTGAAACAAAAGATAAAGCGATCAAAGGACAACAGATGTTTCCATTGTGGCCAACTGGGTCACTGGAAGAAGGACTGTAGAGCGCTCCAAGGAGAGAAGAAGGGAAGCAAGCCTTCCACTTCTGGCTCAGGTATTTTCGTGACTGAAGTCATGGTTGCTTCTTCTATTTCATGGGTGTTGGACACTGCATGTGGAGTTCACATTTGTTCAAATGTGCAGGAACTCAAGAGAAGAAGACAGGTGGGACAGCATGAGGTGGACCTACGAGTTGGAAACGGGGCACGAGTTGCTGCTGTTGTTGTAGGAGAATATCACATCTCTTTACCATCTGGACTTGTATTAGAACTTGACAATTGTTACTTTGTACCAAGCATAACAAAGAATATTATCTCTATTCCTGCTCTTGTCAGGAAAGGTTTTTCATTTGAATGCAAAACTTCACAATGCTGTATTTCATTTGATGGTATTGTTTATGCAACTGGGTCGATTAACAATGGGTTATACATGTTGGACATGGAATGTTCTATACAACAAATTGATAATAAGAAAGCCAAGCATGCTGATGACAGCACCTTGTTATGGCATAGTCGTCTAGGTCACATTAACAAGAAACGCATTAAGCGGTTGCATGACAGTGGACTGCTGGGATCATTCTCCTATGAAGAGCTTGATACATGCAAGGCTTGTTTAATGGGTAAGATGACGAAGACTCCTTTTTCTAATAAAGGTAAAAGGGCTTCAGGTTTACTTGACCTTATTCACAGTGATGTGTGTGGGCCATTTAATAAACATGCCAGAGGTGGCTATTCATACTTCATTACTTTTACTGATGATTTCAGTAGGTATGGTTATGTCTACTTAATGAGACATAAGAGTGAATCTTTTGACAAGTTCAAAGAATTCAAAAATGAAGTACAGAATCAGTTAGGCCGAAATATCAAGGCACTTCGATCAGATCGAGGTGGAGAATATTTGAGTCATGAGTTTAATGACTATCTGAAGGAGTGTGGGATTATCTCACAGCTCACTCCGCCGGGGACACCGCAATTGTTATAACCTTAATTTTTAAAATTTAATTTTAGAAATTCAGAAATTTATTTTTTGGAATTTTTATGATTTTCTAGGATTTTTTTCGGAATTTTTAAAAGGTTAAAAATTAAGTTTTTTATAAAAAAATTAGATTTTGCGTTCGCGGGGGCTCGAACCCGCGTCGCGCGCGAGCGATCGGCGGCGTCTAACCAACGCGCCGAGTTTTGTTTTTAATATATTATAGGATTTGATATTTTTATATTAACTCTAAATTTGAATTTCGGGAGCGAGTCAACCCGTCGTCTTCCCCGCGGATCTCGGCGATTTTT
This sequence comes from Costus lasius, assembly GCA_027563935.2. Taxonomy (NCBI): domain Eukaryota; kingdom Viridiplantae; phylum Streptophyta; class Magnoliopsida; order Zingiberales; family Costaceae; genus Costus; species Costus lasius. Next base: position 34,198,144 of record CM050450.1, on the reverse strand, counting down.
TCGCCGCCGCGTTCTCGCCGTCTGGAACGAGTTTCACCTCTATATTAGAGGGCTTTTGTTCGACTCGAGGAGTTTCAAAATCTGGAACATCTTTACCCCTCGACGCGCCGCCAGGAAGGAGAAATCGCGCTCAAACTCGTCGCTGGAGTTCGAGCGGCGCCGCCTCGTGTTCCAGCCTTCCAGCGCCTTCGTCGACGGCGATCTCGGTGTTCTGGGCTACGATACATCGTCGTAGCAAGGTATGTAAGCTTCTGTGAAGTTTTAGTGAAGTTTCGTTTGGGTTTGGGTAGGTTTTGTGTATCGACGGCGGCGGCGCCACCGTCGATACCTGCTGTCGCTTCGGATGCTTCGACCATGGGTTGAAACCTCGCCGAAGCCTGTCGTGGATGCTCGTCTCGTCGTCAGAAGTGTTCTGGCGAAGTTTGGCAGCGAACGGCTCTTCGACGCGCCCTCGGGAGCTCGCCGGCGCAAGCAGCGGACGCAAGTCCGGCAGCCTTGCGCGGCGGCGTTCGGGCGGCACGGGCGAGTTTCGGTCCGGTCCGAAATTGGGTTTGGGCGGCGGTTTATTTATAAATAAACCGGTCGTTAAGTTTTGAAATCGAATTGAACCGGACCGAGCGGTTCAATTTCAGTTTCGGGTCAGTAATTGAATTTTGACCGGTTCGACCCTGATTCGGTTGAATCCGAGCCGGTTCAGGTAGCCGTTGGAAAGATAATTAAATTTCCCATCTAATGGTAATCTTTATAGCTTTAGATGAGTTTTATATTTTGTGTAATTGAAGTTAGAAGTCTCGGTTTAACTTGGTTCAGGGTGAATTTGATCGGTTCAGTGCAATTCTGTCCGGTTCAGTGGGTTTTAGGTTCGGTTCATATGATCTGAGAGTGGTTCTCTAGGTTTAGGGTTATGTTCTACATGTTGGTAGTTGTGGTTTTCAAATTAGAATGTTTAATGATAGAGTTCATGTACAAATTCATGTTTCAGAGTGATTAATCCAATAATCGGTTTGCATCGTGTGATAAACAATTACTGGCTTTTCAAAAGGATTCAGGATAACATCGTTCGAGGTAGGAATCTTACCCTACTCCTTTGTTACAGTGTCATGAATTATAGGAATTGTTGCTTAATCCTTTGATTTAATATATGGCATTTGATAGAATTGATTGACACTGATATCTGATTGCTTCATCTGCTTGATTTGTTTCTGTAATTCAGTTGACCTCATTTATCTTGTTCCTTGGTCATATTCTATTTCTGTGTGCACGATAAAAGAAATTATGTTGAGATATCTGATTTATTGGCTTATGAATCTGATTGAACAATTGTGTATCTGAGATATTGACCTATAAGTATGTGGAACCATTGTAAATCTGAGATGATAAAGTCGTGTTATATTTTGACCTCTGACCTGGATGATTTATTCTCCAGTGGCCTGTTTATCTGAGTTATAGTTCTGATTATGTCAGACTATCTGAGTTATAGTTCTGATTATATCAGACTATCTGAGTTATAGTTCCGACGCGCATCGGACTATCTGAGATGCCGGTATGGCACAGCCAGTTGTCTTAGGACAATACTACGGATGTCAGTGTTGGACGCAACACTCCGGACTGTTTTGGACAGTCGTTCCATTGCATGAGCAACAGTGGAAACACTCTGAAAATGAGTGCGGCTCTTAAGTGAGATCTGTGTGGCCAGCTTGATGATTTGCACGACATTCCTATATTATTTGTATATCATTGTTTCAGTTATTGTATTATCCTGTTATTCGATTCCCTCACCATGTTTGTTGATTCCTACTTAGCATTTCTGCTAACTCCCTTTGTTTCTCCTCCAGGTACAGAGTTAGCTTCTGGGAGGGATAGAGTAGATAGCAGATACCAGCCCGAGTTGAGATAGTTGTCTTTTGTATTTTATTCAGTTGATAATTTGGATAGTTGTATTCAGATATTGTGTTGATATTAAATTTGGATTGTTTATTAAATAAAGGTTATGTGATTATTGTAGTTCTCTGGTTCCTATCAATATTGTTACTCCCTGGGGAACCCTGAGCTAGAAATAGCCGGCTTCCGCCGGGGCGTGACAGCAATGGAATGGTGTGTCCGAGAGGAGGAATCGAACCTTATTGGATATGGTTCGGTCTATCATGAGTCAAGCTACTCTACCTTACTCCTTTTGGGGATTTGCACTGGAAACAGCTGCAAAGGTGCTAAACCGAGTGCCATCCAAGGCCGTTTCAAAGACGCCATATGAGTTATGGTATGGGAAACAGCCGAGCTTGACATTTATCAGGATCTGGGGTTGCGAGGCTTATGTCAAAAAGCTCGCCTCTGGGAAACTGGAAAGTAGATCTGATAAATGCATATTTGTCAGATACCCTAAAGAAACTAAGGGTTATTATTTCTACAATCCCAAGGAGAATAAAGTATTTGTTGCTCGAACGGCTATTTTTCTTGAGAAGGAGTTTCTTCTGCAAGAGGCCAGTGGGAGAGAAATAAAGCTGGATGAAATTCCAGAAGAGGGACAAAGTAGTCAAGCACAGTTGGATTGAAAGAACCCCTTAAATAAGGGGGGTCCCCTTCATGGGGGAGCATAACCCTTAGAGCATATGGCGCATAAAATTGTTCTCTTGCGGAATTAGGGTTATAAGATCGATACGCATGCAAAAGATCAACTTGATAACAATAAGAAAACATTCATACCATCGCCATGGAAAGATGTTTCCTTGGAAGCAAAGATCAAAGTAGATCTTCTCCTTGTCGTCACACACAAGATGATGTTGCTATCTCTCTTGGTGCTCCTTGTGCTAGCAAGGTTCCAAGAGGTCCTTGTCGAGTGAAGGGAAAAGAGATGTCTTTCTCCTTGGCCGAATCCTCCTCAACCTTCAAGCGTCGCCGCACACCAAGTCGAGAAGAAAAACTTTCGAGAGGAATAAGTGAATTGGCGAAAATAGAGAATACTCTATTTCGGATGAGCGCCCACTCGACATGGAGATCATGGTTACTAAAAATAGTAACCTCTCCTCATCCCAACGTTCACGCTATGTGAACTCGTCGCCCACTCCTCTCCCTATGAACCAAGCGCTCTTTTAGTGAGCTGGTTCAATTGGTTCGGTTTAAGAACCAACCAAGCCAAGCGACAAGGCCTAGATCAAATAAACCCTAAGGCTTTAGATCTAACCGTCGATCTCTTTAATGCCCCTGATCTGACCGATCTGGCATCCATTCTCTCAATCGAAGCTTACCGATCTCAAGCCCTAATCAATCAAACATGATCAGACCAGATCTCACTTACAATCAGAGATTAAATCCCTTAAAACTGAACCCAAACAATTCAGTCCACACGATCTGACTTAAGTAAGCCATATCATCAAATTGTGCGACCCTAAGGGTTTCCTTTAAATGTCGGTAACGATAATTCACATTATCACGATCAGTGAGGGGTATCTAGCAACACATCACTGTCTCCCGATATAAAGGAAAGAGTCTTCCAAGACTACACCCAAACCATAGCACAAGTGTGAATCATTTCACAAAGCATACATATTTCCTTTGCCACTGGATGTTCTTATTGGACAAGTCTGTCAAACTTGTAATTCCAATATGATGAGCATGATTAGATCAGATGAACACTGTCACCTGGGTATGGCCATACACTCTCTCAATCATCTCATCCAGGGGGCCCCTTTAGAACATCACACTCCTTAAACAAGGAGACGGCAATCCTATGTCTATCACTAGTGCCCTAACCTGACTCAAGCTCACCATCCAAGATAGTCTATAATCATTATGTTTCAAATGATATTGAACTAACTCAAAATAATGACAATCATCATTTAGAAAACACAAGTGATCTCAAGTCAGAGGAAATGTGCCACTTGTCTTATACAAGGAATATTCACGTTGTGACAAACAACTGAACATCCTAGTAGGGTCTGTCCAGTACATCCCATGTACCCATGAGTCTACATCTTATTCCATGCTCGAAGCATCCTATAAGATCAGAACACATATTAGTCTTAACCATATCAAGGTTGTCTCATGTTCACCAAGATACATCGACTAAGGACATAACAGCATGTCAGCCCAGCTGAACAGCTTTGAGACATTATTCAGAAGAACATATATTGCAGCAGACAATGTAACTAACTGAATAACAACCATGCCTTTATAAACATAATAGTTTATTACATGATACTTGTTACATTCCCACAGGCCTCAAACATTAGCCTTAAGGGCATACCCCAACAATCTCCCACTTGCACTTAATCTAATGGTTGAAAAACTTCAAACCCATATTATTACAGTGCTTCTCATGCTTCTGCTGCGCCAGAGGCTTGGTAAGCGGGTCTGCCAGATTGTCGTCTGTATGAACCTTGCATACTTTGATCTCGCCACGATCAATGATCTCCCTGATCAAATGAAACCGTCTCTGTATGTGCTTGGACTTCTGGTGCGACCGTGGTTCCTTTGCTTGTGCGATTGCTCCAGTGTTATCACAAAAGATAACCAAAGGATCTGCACACGAAGGAACAACACCAAGTTCTCTCACGAACTTACGAATCCACACTGCCTCCTTGGATGCTTCCGAGGCTGCGACATACTCGGCTTCTGTTGTGGAATCAGCAACAGTTGACTGTTTGAAACTTTTCCACACCACTGCACCTCCATTCAAGCTAAAAACATAGCCTGATTGCGATCGGAAATCATCCTGGTCAGACTGGAACGAAGCGTCAGTATATCCTTCAATACTGAGTTCTTCCTGACCACCATATATCAAGAACATATCTTTGGTCCTCCGCAGATATTTTAGGATGTTCTTGACTGCAATCCAGTGCGCCAAACCTGGATTACTCTGGTAACGACTGGTCACGCTTAACCCGTAAGCGACGTCTGGGCGAGTACACAACATCGCATACATTATAGAACCAATAGCCGAAGCATAAGGCGTATTGTTCATTTCATCTTTCTCAGTCTGTGTTTGTGGACACTGACTCTTCGAAAGATTCAGACCATGTCTGACTGGAAGATATCCTTTCTTAGAATTCTCTAAGCGAAATCTCTCCAGGACCTTATCGATGTAAGTACTCTGGCACAGCCCGAGAAGCCTCTTAGATCTATCCCTGTAGATCTTCACACCTAACACATAGGCTGCTTCTCCTAGATCTTTCATCTGGAAACATTTCCTCAGCCATGCTTTAACAGCATGCATTTCAGGAATGTCATTTCCAATGATCAAGATGTCATCGACGTAGAGGACTAGGAAAATAATCACGCTCCCACTAAACCTCTTATATACGCACGGGTCATCCTCGTTCTTGATGAAACCAAATTCAGTGACTGATTCATCAAAACGAATGTTCCAGCTTCTCGATGCTTGTTTAAGTCCATAAATAGACTTCTTTAACTTGCATATCTTATGACGATCTGCTGGATTAGTGAAACCTTCTGGTTGTGTCATATACACATCCTCATCCAGATTTCCATTAAGGAAAGCTGTTTTCACATCCATCTGCCAAATCTCATAATCATAATATGCAGCTATCGCGAAAAGAATCCGAATAGACTTAAACATGGCTACAGGTGAGAAAGTTTCATCATAATCTATCCCGTAGATTTGTTTGAAACCTTTCGCAACTAGCCTGCCTTTATAGGTAACCACGTTACCATCCATGTCAATCTTCTTCTTGAAGATCCATTTACAGCCTATAGGGATAACTCCCGGAGGCGGATCAACCAAATCCCAAACTTGGTTATCTGACATGGAGTCCATCTCGGCGCGCATAGCTTCAAGCCATCTCGCTGATTCCGGTCCACTGACCGCATCCGCATAAGTGAGGGGTTCATCATTGTCAATGATGTAGACTCCGTCATAGCGCTCAGGCTGTCGACGGATCCTACCCGATCTTCGCGGTTCCCGTGATATCTGAGCCTCAGGTTGTTCAATAACCTGTTCTACCGGCTCAGGCTCATCCAACTGTGCTTGGTCACTTTGTCCTTCTTCTGGATTCTCATCCAGCTTTATTTCTCTCCCACTTGCCTCTTGCAGAAGAAATTCCTTCTCAAGAAATATGGCCGTCCGAGCAACAAAAACCTTGTTCTCTTTGGGGTCGTAGAAATAATAACCCTTAGTTTCCTTAGGGTAACCGACAAAGATACATTTGTCAGATCTGCTCTCTAGTTTCCCAGAGGCGAGCTTTTTGACATAAGCCTCGCAGCCCCAGATCCTGATAAATGTCAAGCTTGGCTGTTTCCCATACCATAACTCATATGGCGTCTTTGAAACTGCCTTGGATGGCACTCGGTTTAGTACCTTTGCAGCTGTTTCCAGTGCAAAACCCCAAAAGGAGTATGGAAGAGTAGCCTGACTCATCATAGAACGAACCATATCTAGTAATGTTCTATTTCTCCTTTCGGACACACCATTCCATTGCGGTGTTCCAGGCGGAGTGAGCTGTGAGATAATCCCACACTCTTTTAGATAGTCAGTAAATGCATGACTTAGGTATTCACCACCTCGATCTGAGCGAAGTGCCTTGATATTACGGCCTAGCTGATTTTGTACTTCATTCTTGAACTCTATGAACTTGTCAAAAGATTCACTTTTATGTCTCATCAGATAGACATACCCATATCTACTGAAATCATCAGTAAAGGTAATGAAGTACTGATAGCCACCTCTGGCATGTTTACTAAAAGGCCCACACACATCGCTGTGTATAAGGTCAAGTAAACCTGAAGCCCTTTGACCTTTGTGAGGAAAAGGAGACTTCGTCATTTTACCCATCAAACAAGCTTTGCATGTATCAATCTCCTTATAGGAGAATGATCCCAGCAGTCCATGATCATGCAACCGCTTAATGCGTTTCTCGTTTATATGGCCTAAACGACTATGCCATAGCAAGGTGCTGTCATCAGCATACTTGGCTTTCTTAATATCAACATTATGTATGGAACTTTCCATGTCCAACATGAATAACCCATTATTAATTGAACCAGTTGCATAAACAATATTATCAAATGATAAAACACACTTTGAAATATTGCATTCAAAGGAAAATCCCTTCCTGACAAGAGCAGGAATGGAGATAATATTTTTAGTTATACTGGGAACAAAGTAACAACTGTTCAGTTCCAATACAAGTCCAGATGGTAAAGAAATAAAGTAGTCTCCTACAGCAACAGCAGCAACCCGTGCCCCGTTTCCAACGCGTAGGTCCACCTCATGCTGTCCCACCTGCCTTCTTCTCTTGAGTTCCTGTACATTTGAACAAATGTGAACTCCACATGCAGTGTCCAACACCCATGATACAGAAGAAGAAAACATGACCTCAGTCACGAATATACCTGAGCCAGAAGCAAAGCTTCCCCTCTTATCTCCTTGGAGCGCTTTACAGTCCTTTTTCCAGTGACCCAGCTGGCCACAGTGGAAACACCTGTATTCCTTGGACCGCTTCACCTTTTGCTTCAGAACCTTGCTGTAGTTCTTGACCGGGGCCTTGCCCTTCTTCCCCTTCTTCTTGTTCCTTGAAGGAACCATCAAGACAGAGGTTGAAGGCTTACCCTTCAGAGTCTCCTCAGTGGTCAAGAGCATATTCAGCAGCTCTGCCGGAGTACAATCGATTTTGTTCATATTAAAATTAATAATGAACGCGTCGAATGAAGGCGGGAGAGACTGTAGAATAATGTCCACAGCAAGCTCCTGGTTGATGGTATGCCCCAGTTTCTCTAGAGCCTCCTTGTGCCCAATCATCTTGAGCACGTGAGCTCCCACTGGGCTCCCTTCAGCCAGTTTCCTCTGAAAGAAGAGCTTTGTCAAATTATAGCGCTCAGTCCTCGCCTGTGCAGCATACAGCATCTTGAGGTTCGCTATCATGTCTATAGCAGACATATCCTCATGCTGACGCTGCAGCGGTGGCGTCATAGACGCTAGCATCAGGCAAGCGACATCAATGCTATCATTGACGTGCTTTTCATAGGCTTCCCGAACCGCCCTTGCGGCGTTCGGAGCGGGCTGCGGCGGAATCGCCGTCTCGAGGACATACAGTTTCCTCTCTGCCTTAAGAACGATCTTAAGGTGTCCAAACCAGTCAGAGAAGTTCGGCCCAGCAAACTTCTCCCTTTCCAGTAGGGATCGCACATTGAAGTTCATGGTGTTCGTTGCTGCAGGTATCTACAACAATGCAAGAACAGCAAGGTCAGTATCAATGTATAAGAATCAATCAGGACTTAAGAAAGATTCTTTTTCTCACTATTTTATCAGGCGTGAAAAATCCAGCAAAACAGCCCGAAAGAGTAGAACTCTTTTAGTGAGATGGGATCCAGATTTCATACTTGGTCTCCGCGTCCCGCTCAGGCGAGATAAGATGCACAGAGAGTACAAGCACTAGTTTCTGGTAGGCAGTCCCTGCCGATCGCCAACCCGTGCGATTCCCCTTCATCTGGGCAGTCCAGCAGACTGTGCCAACTGAGTTGGTACAACACAATCTCTGACCCCAACAGACGGCTGCCTCCATGTGCTACCATATGCGCCACATATGTAGACTACATGGTCAAGCTGACCCGACCTACTCCCTGGACCACCATGTGCTATGCTGAGCAACGAGAAGGGATAAATCCCTGCTCTGTAACACACAGGTGTAATCCCGCACCGTCTGAAGATAGATGGACGTGCCCACTGAGTGGGTACAACACGGCTCCAACGATAATCAGAACAGTGAGGTTTCGCGTCAGAAGGCTTACGAGCTTGATATTTTAGCGTTGGATTTTAACGGTCTTTTATCTTTATTACTATCATTCAATCCCTATGGTGATAGCAAAAGATAAATCTATCATGCATTTCTAATATTTATGCAATAAAAGAAAGCATGTGTCATATGTGGTAAAAGCCCATAGCCCTAGTGAGACCTTAACCTAACTTAAGACTGCACTTGCTTTTCATGGGTCTTTTGCTGCTCATTTGGCCCAAACCTGGACCCAAGCGCCATCTGCAGCTCTGGTGCGCCCACCAGGAAATGCGCCAGGTCCTAGGGTCGAACCCTAGACCTCCCTCCTGGTCCAGCCATGCTGCGTGCGCCTCTGCCAAGTGTGCTCAGTGCTCTTGTCTAATTAAATTACAAATTTAACTATCTAGACAAGAGTGACACGCAGGTCACTTACATTTATAAATTAAAACCCAGTGATTCGCAGATCACAATAATTAATTTACAATTTAATACAGGCACGCAGGCCCCAGCACAGCACACAATTAATATGGGCAGCCCACATATGACTAAATAGACAAACATATGTATCAAATCAGCAAACATGTGATCCATGATAAAAATTAAAATTTTCGAAAACCCCATGGGATTAATTTTAATTTTTCCTTATTTGCCCTACAACCTTACAACGGTCCATTACTAGGGATCCACTCATCCACCCTAGTCAGATCCACTGCCCTTGCATGCACCAAGTCCTAACTGACTCGAGTCGACCAAAAGTCAACTATGCATGCGCTAGGGCTGAACGACCACACTGAGGTCTGGCAAACGGGAGTGACCCCGAGCCTAACTCAGGTGCGTTCATTAATCGTCTCAATCAGACATCGCTACACACCTGTCTGCAGTCGACCTATAGCCACCATAGGCTTGCGCCAAGGTGCTATCTGGTCGACCCTTTCAGGCTGTCAGATGATCTGATCAGACATGATTGGATCTAACCTAGGGGGTGACATCAACCCCAGTAACCCGTCTAAGGGTTTACAGTAAGGTCTTTAGATCTAGCATTAGTCGCGCAAGTGTATAAGTTTTGAAAAGAAAACTACAACTTAGAAGCGCCAACTAACATGCGCAAGATAAACATATAGACAAGATTTTCATCATGTAACTTTCGCATGTTGAAGATCTAAGCATACATTCGCATATATGGATCACGCAAATCATTAAGCAATCAAGATAACATGCATTCAACCTGCTCTGATACCAGTTTGAAAGAACCCCTTAAATAAGGGGGGTCCCCTTCATGGGGGAGCATAACCCTTAGAGCATATGGCGCATAAAATTGTTCTCTTGCGGAATTAGGGTTATAAGATCGATACGCATGCAAAAGATCAACTTGATAACAATAAGAAAACATTCATACCATCGCCATGGAAAGATGTTTCCTTGGAAGCAAAGATCAAAGTAGATCTTCTCCTTGTCGTCACACACAAGATGATGTTGCTATCTCTCTTGGTGCTCCTTGTGCTAGCAAGGTTCCAAGAGGTCCTTGTCGAGTGAAGGGAAAAGAGATGTCTTTCTCCTTGGCCGAATCCTCCTCAACCTTCAAGCGTCGCCGCACACCAAGTCGAGAAGAAAAACTTTCGAGAGGAATAAGTGAATTGGCGAAAATAGAGAATACTCTATTTCGGATGAGCGCCCACTCGACATGGAGATCATGGTTACTAAAAATAGTAACCTCTCCTCATCCCAACGTTCACGCTATGTGAACTCGTCGCCCACTCCTCTCCCTATGAACCAAGCGCTCTTTTAGTGAGCTGGTTCAATTGGTTCGGTTTAAGAACCAACCAAGCCAAGCGACAAGGCCTAGATCAAATAAACCCTAAGGCTTTAGATCTAACCGTCGATCTCTTTAATGCCCCTGATCTGACCGATCTGGCATCCATTCTCTCAATCGAAGCTTACCGATCTCAAGCCCTAATCAATCAAACATGATCAGACCAGATCTCACTTACAATCAGAGATTAAATCCCTTAAAACTGAACCCAAACAATTCAGTCCACACGATCTGACTTAAGTAAGCCATATCATCAAATTGTGCGACCCTAAGGGTTTCCTTTAAATGTCGGTAACGATAATTCACATTATCACGATCAGTGAGGGGTATCTAGCAACACATCACTGTCTCCCGATATAAAGGAAAGAGTCTTCCAAGACTACACCCAAACCATAGCACAAGTGTGAATCATTTCACAAAGCATACATATTTCCTTTGCCACTGGATGTTCTTATTGGACAAGTCTGTCAAACTTGTAATTCCAATATGATGAGCATGATTAGATCAGATGAACACTGTCACCTGGGTATGGCCATACACTCTCTCAATCATCTCATCCAGGGGGCCCCTTTAGAACATCACACTCCTTAAACAAGGAGACGGCAATCCTATGTCTATCACTAGTGCCCTAACCTGACTCAAGCTCACCATCCAAGATAGTCTATAATCATTATGTTTCAAATGATATTGAACTAACTCAAAATAATGACAATCATCATTTAGAAAACACAAGTGATCTCAAGTCAGAGGAAATGTGCCACTTGTCTTATACAAGGAATATTCACGTTGTGACAAACAACTGAACATCCTAGTAGGGTCTGTCCAGTACATCCCATGTACCCATGAGTCTACATCTTATTCCATGCTCGAAGCATCCTATAAGATCAGAACACATATTAGTCTTAACCATATCAAGGTTGTCTCATGTTCACCAAGATACATCGACTAAGGACATAACAGCATGTCAGCCCAGCTGAACAGCTTTGAGACATTATTCAGAAGAACATATATTGCAGCAGACAATGTAACTAACTGAATAACAACCATGCCTTTATAAACATAATAGTTTATTACATGATACTTGTTACATTCCCACAGGCCTCAAACATTAGCCTTAAGGGCATACCCCAACAGGATGAGCCTGAGCCAATAGATCAGGTTAATGTTCAACCTGAGGCTCAGACATCACGGGAACCGCGTAGATCGGGAAGGATTCGTCGTCAGCCTGAGCGCTATGACGGAGTCTACATCATTAATGATGAACCCCTCACTTATGCGGATGCGGTCAGTGGACCGGAGTCAGCAAGATGGCTTGAAGCTATGCGAGCCGAGATGGACTCCATGTCAGATAACCAAGTCTGGGATTTGGTTGATCCGCCTCTGGGAGTAATCCCTATAGGCTGTAAGTGGATCTTCAAAAAGAAGACAGACATGGATGGTAACATGCTTACCTATAAGGGCAGGCTAGTTGCGAAAGGTTTCAAACAAATCTACGGAATAGATTATGATGAAACTTTCTCTCCTGTAGCCATGTTCAAGTCCATTCGAATTATTCTCGCGATAGCAGTATATTATGATTATGAGATCTGGCAAATGGATGTGAAAACCGCTTTCCTTAACAGAAAATTAGAAGAGGATGTGTACATGACACAACCTGAAGGTTTCATTAATCCGCTAGAACATCATAAAATATGCAAATTAAAGAAGTCCATTTATGGACTAAAACAAGCATCGCGAAGCTGGAATATTCGTTTTGATGAATCAGTTTCTGAATTTGGTTTCATCAAAAATGAAGATGACCCGTGTGTATATAAAAGGTTTAGTGGGAGCGTGATTACTTTCCTAGTCCTCTACGTCGATGATATTTTAATCATTGGAAACGATATTCCTGAACTGCATGCAGTCAAAGCATGGTTTAGAAAATGTTTCCAGATGAAAGATTTAGGAGAAGCGACCTATATACTAGGTGTGAAGATCTTTAGAGATAGATCTAATAGGCTTCTCGGGCTGTGCCAGAGTACTTACATCGATAAGGTCCTGGAGAGATTCCATTTAGAAAATTCTAAAAGAGGATATCTTCCAGTCAGACATGGTCTGAATCTTTCAAAAGGCCAGTGTCCTCAAACACAGTCTGAGAAAGATGAGATGGACAATACGCCTTATGCTTCGGATATTGGGTCCATCATGTATGCGATGTTGTGTACTCGCCCAGACGTCGCTTACGGGTTAAGCGTAACCAGTCGGTTCCAAGGTAATCCAGGGAAGGCACACTGGATTGCAGTCAAGAACATTTTAAAATATCTTCGGAGAACCAAAGATATGTTCTTGATTTATGGAGGTCAGGGAGAACTCAGTATTGAAGGATATACTGATGCTTCATTCCAATCTGACCAAGACGATTTCCGATCGCAATCAGGCTATGTCTTTAGCTTGAATGGAGGAGCAGTGGTGTGGAAGAGTTTCAAACAATCAATTGTTGCTGATTCCACAACAGAAGCCGAGTATGTTGCAGCCTCAGAAGCATCATAGGAGGCAGTATGGATTCGTAAGTTCATTCAGGAACTTGGTGTTGTTCCTTCGAGTGCAGATCCATTGGTTGTCTTCTGTGACAACACTGGAGCGATTGCACAAGCGAAGGAACCACGGTCACACCAGAAGTCCAAGCACATACAAAGAAGGTTTCACTTGATCCGTGAAATCATTGATCGAGGAGATATCAAGATCTGCAAGATTCATATAGATGACAATCTAGCTGACCCGCTTACAAAGCCTCTGGCGCAGCAGAAGCATGAGAAGCACTGTAACAATATGGGTTTGAGATACCTCAACCATTAGATTAAGTGCAAGTGGGAGATTGTTAGGGTATGCCCTTAAGGCTAATGTTTGAGGCCTTGGGTTATTGTCAGTATCATGTATAAACTAAATGTTTATCTTTAAAGGCAAATGTTGTTATTCAAATTGTTACAGTGTCTGCTGTTATATGTATACTTCTGAGTAATGTCTCAATGATGTTCAGTTTAGCTGACATTCAGTATTGTCCTTAGTCGAGATATCTTGGTGAACATGAGACAGCCTTGGTATGATTGAGACTAATATGTGTTCTAATTTTATAGGATGCTTCGAGCATGGAATAAGATTTAGACACATAGGTGCATTGGATATACTGGACTGACCCTTCTCAGGATATTCAATTGTTTGTCACAATGTGAATAATCCTTGTATGCAAGCAAGTGGCATATTCCCTCTGACTTGAGATCACTTGTGTTTCTAAGTGATGATTGGCATTATCTTGAGATAGTTCCATATCGTTTGAAAGATAATGATTAAGGGTTATCTTGGATAGTGAGCATGAGTCATGTTAGGGTACTTGTGATAGATATAGGATTGCCTCTCCAGGTTGGAGAGTGATGTTCTAAAGGGGGCCCTATGGATGAAATGGTTGAGAATGTGTATGGCCATACCCAGACGACTATGTTCATCTGATCTAACCATTTTCATCATGTTGGAATCACAGGCTTGACACGCTTGTCCAACGAGAACATCCAGTGGCAAAGGGAAACATGTATGCCAAGTGAATTAGGTTCGAAACATGTATGCCAAGTGAATTAGGTTCACACTTGTGCTATGGTTTGGGAGTAGTCTTGGAAGACTCTTTCCTTCATATCGGGAGACAGTGATGTGTTGCTAGATACCCCTCTCTGGTCGTGATAATGTAAGTTATCGTTACCGACATTGAAGGAACCCTTAGGGTCGCACAATTTGATGATATGGCTTACTTATGTCAGATCGTGTGGACTGGAATTATTCTAGTTCAGTTTAAAGGAATTTAAGCATCTTCGCTCCACGTTCGAACTCCTTCGCAAGGAATGCCTCTTCCTCAACACGAAGAAATGTTCCTTTCTGACCAACAGCGTATATTTCTTAGGTTACATTGTATCCAATCAAGGACTGCCCGTGGACCCCGCGAAAGTCGAGGCCATCCGGCATTGGCCCAAGCCTCGCACCGTGACAGAACTTTGTAGTTTCCTAGGTCTTGCCGGCTTCTACCGTTGGTTTATCCGGGGGTTTAGCACCATTGCCACCCCCTTGACCCAATGCCTTTCCAAGGAAGACTTTGAGTGGACCCCCGCCACTCAGCGGGCTTTTGATGCACTTAAGGATGCCCTGACCACTGCCCCTATTCTGCGCCTCCCTGACTTTTCAAAAGTCTTTGAAGTTGCGTGCGATGCCTCCGGTTCCGGCATCGGCGGTTCCCTTAGTCAAGAGGGCCATCCTGTGGCCTTCTTCAGTGAAAAACTGAACGCTGCTTGCCAGCGTTATTCGACGTACGATAAGGAGTTTTACGTTATAGTTCAGTCACTTCGGCAGTGGCGACACTATCTACTTCATCGTGAGTTTGTCCTATATAGTGACCACCAGGCCTTATCATTCCTCAATGCCCAGAAGAAACTAGGTGCCCGGCATGCCAAATGGGTTGAGTACTTGCAACAGTACTCTTTCGTTATTACCCACAAGGCGGGCAAGGAAAATGTTGTTGCGGATGCCCTGTGTCGCGTCCGAACCCTTTTGTGTGTCATGCGCACCCGAGTCAATACCTTTGACCATGTCAAAGAGGAGTACCCCACGTGCTCTGACTTTGGTGCCATCTATACCGCTTTGACCGAGTCCACCAACTCCGACTCACCCTATCAGTTGTGCGAGGGTTATCTGTTCTTGGGGAATCACTTGTGCATTCCCCGCTCTTCGCTTCGAGACCATCTTTTGCTCGAGCTTCATGCAGGTGACATCGCTGGTCATCATGGCCGCGACAAAACCCTTGAGATGGCGGAGGAACGTCTTTTCTGGCCATCCCTCAGCAAGGATGTTGCGCGCATCGTGCGCCATTGTGGCACGTGTCAGTTAGCTAAGCCCCGACCGCCGAACACGGGTCTCTATACCCCATTGCCAGTGGCCAGCGGCCCATGGCGCGACCTAAGCATGGATTTCGTTCTCGGGTTGCCTCGGACCGCCTCCCGCTTCAATTCGATCTACGTTGTTGTCGATCGATTTTCGAAGATGGCCCACTTCATCCCTTGTTCGCGCACTACGGACGCGTCTCACCTTGCCACCCTCTTTGTCCGGGAGATCGTGCGCCTTCACGGTCTTCCCTCCTCCATCGTGTCCGATCACGACACGTATTTTGTGAGCCACTTCTGACGCTCACTCTGGCTCTCTCGCACACCACACTAAAACTCTCCACGGCCTATCACCCTCAAACCGATGGCCAAACCGAAGTGGTTAACCACAGCTTGGGTAATCTCCTCCGCTGCCTTGTTGGCGACCATCCGAGGTCATGGGATTCCATCCTACCGATGGCTAAGTTTGCGTACAATAGCACCTCCAATAGGACTACGGGTCTTAGTCCCTTCCAAATCGTCTTGGGCTACCAGCCGCGCAAACCTATAGACCTGCATAACCTTCCCATGGAGTCCCATCTCTCCACACATGCCTATGCATTTGCCCAACATATCGCTAGTTTGCATGATGAAGTTCGACGGCGTATCTTTTTGGGCAACACTCGCAATGCAATGAAGGCCAACGAGCATCGTAGGCCACAACATTTTTCTGTAGGTGAGCTGGTGAGGGTGCATGTCCACCCCGAGCGTTTATCGAGTAGAGCGCATTACAAGCTCCAGCCACGTTACATGGGGCCTTACGCGGTCATGCGCCGGATTGGCTCCAATGCCTATGAGCTGGACTTGCCTGCGGACATGAGCATCCACCCCGTCTTCAATGTGGTGGACCACCTCCCCTTTCACGGCCCTTTGGAGGGGCCATCCGACACCGACGACCTGCTGCCCCCTAGTTCTCCGGAGGAGAACCCATCAGAATACGCAGCGGAAGTTGATGCACCCATAAGCCTACTTGGGGACGGCCCAAACCCCCTGGAAGGAACTTGGGAGGACTCCCCAGGACGTGGGGACAAGGCAGCCAGGTTTTTGGCGCAAACAGAGCTTCCCAGACCTAAGCACGGCCAGGCCGTGTGTCCAGTCATGCCCGTGACACGAGCGTCCAGGGACGTGAACGATGCCACGGCCACCGCCACGCCCGTGGCACCGCCCGTGCTTCCCTCGGCCAAGTTTCCTACAGCCCGACACGGCCGTGCGTCCCGACACGGCCAGCCCGTGCTCTTCTCGGCCAATAACACCGAGATCGCCACGGCCACCGAGATCGCCACGGCCACCGACACGCGTCGCAACGCCTGTGCTTCTTTCGGCCAAACTTCCTGCAGCTAGACACGGCCATGCGTCCCGACATGGCCATGTTGGTGTATATGCCCTAGGACCTAATTTGGTCAACTTATGTACTACTTGACATTGATATTTATATATCATTCTGGCATTGTCGTTATCATTGTTTGACTACACCTGCGACTGTATACTTACATGATAATGTCCCTGGAGACAGATTGGATCTGTGCTCAAATAATTATCCCCAGTCAATGTACCTCAGTGGATATGGGACAACTCTGGTACTTGAGAGACTGGTATGTGGGCTGGTTAGGCACGTGGTGCTAACGCAGACACATGGGTATATCATTGGAGGATATACTGGATAGACCCGCTATGAGGCTATGACTTGGTGTTATGACTTATCCTCATAAGTGACAGGAGATGCATTGATCCCTTGACTTGAGGTCATTGATCATTCTATATGGTTAGGGACTTGCTTTGATACAACCTAACACCTTGCCGTAGCTGGGAGGTCATAACGGTTGTTATTGAGCATGTCACGACCCATATGAGAAGATCAATGGACAGACATAGGATTTGCCCCTTCCCTAAGGAAGTATGATATCCATGGAGCTCCTATATGGTTCTATGACTGAGAGTGTATGGCCATACCCAGGTGAGAACCTGTTTTAGTCATAGCCATGTGATTGGATGAAAACAAGTGGTGACACACTTGTCCAATCGGGTATCAGTACGGCAAAGAGACTGTAATGCATCTGTACCTAGTTGCGATGATGGGGATGTCGATGTCGATATCCATTCCAACGACCTAGGTAGCAGTGATGCACTGCTAGGTGCCACTCACTGCTTGTGATGACCTCTGGTCAGCACTGCCAGCGTCAGAGGAACCTACAGGGTCGCACACCTTGATACTTGAGTTCTCGTATTGATCGGGAAGCCTTATGATCGAGTTATTGGATAACTCGGATCTAATTGGGAGATTTCATCAGCGCCAATGGGTCTGATGAGATGGAAGAATGTTATTGGAGCCAAACTTCATTTTTGGCAGGTTGACCCGTAATTGACCATGGTTGGTCACATTTGGATTAGGGTTGCATTGGATTGGATCCAAGTGCTTAATCAACCCATGTAATGAAGTTTGGGCTAGCTCATTATCCAATGAGGCCCAATGACAAGTTCTCATGAAGAGATGAGAGGCTAAAAGGGTATAATGGGGAGAAACATGAACCATTAGGTGCCTAGGGGCATAATGGGGTCATGTTGGCGCCTTTGCTTCATTATGGAAGTAAAGGGCGCCTCCCCTCTCTTCCTAGGATGGAATGCATGCCTCTATGGCATTGCTTGGGGCGCAAGGCAAGGCCTTGGCGCACAAGGAAACGCGTGGGGGAACAAAAGGAAAGGTTGAATGAGAATTATGGAAATGTCTTGGAGACTTTCCTTGTCTCAAACCACCTCATCCTAGCCCTACACTTGTCATGATCCTAGCCATTACCCTAACCGCCTCTTGCCCTATAAATATGACCCTAGTCGCCCCCTCTTGTCGATGATCAATCCTTGAAGGCGTGAACACAAGAAGAGGGGCGAGTGCTTGGAGCAAGGGCGCATCTTCCTTCTTCCATAACCGTAAGCCACTTCCTCCTTTCCTCTTGGCGCAAGGAACATTAGTGCTTGGCGTTTTTGGATAGTCTTCCTTCTTCTCTTAGCGCATCATCTCTCTTGGTGCCCGTGCTCTTCTCAGCCAACAGCGACGAACTCGCAACGGCCGCCGACACACCCATGTTCCAAGCCGTGCCCGCCTCGGCCAGCCAACCTGTAGCTGAACACGGCCGTGCGTCGAAACACGGCTAGGCCGTGTTCGACCCTGAAGATGCTATGGAGCCTCGATGACCACACTTCTATGTCAATCGCCCTCCATACCGTATTGCTCCATCCCAGCATGACCCAAAGAAGCCCAGCAAGGTAACAATCCAGCACTCTCAACATCAAAGCAAGCCACCGAATCACCTCACGGGCTTCATCGACACCCCTTCCTCTCATGCCACATCAACCCAGCCCAAGAACAATGCCGGCGGAATACTTGAGGGCCCAAGCCCAAATGGGCCGCTCAACCTCAGCAACAACACGGCCCAAGAGCAAGCCACAACGATAGTCGCGCAGCCCACAACATCGAAATTCTGCTGCCTCATTGCCATGTGCTCGGAGCGCGTCTAGGCCATGATCGTACGCAGCCGCAGCTTCACGCCACTTGCCCCGAATATTAGTTGAAGAGTTGTTATGTTTTGTCTTTAGTCGCAGCTTGACCACTTTAGTGGTCTGCAAGAGTAGTTAGTTTGTTAGAGTTGTTTGTCCCTTATGTATTTTGTTTTGTTCCCACCCCTCTATTCTATAAAAGAGGAGGATGGGCTTTGTGTTCCTTAGTTCTCTTGGAGTGGAGAGACCTCCTGGTGAGTTAGAGTCGCCAGCGTTTGTAGAAGTCGAGCCGGAGCCTTGCCTTCATCGTTGTTCGGGTCCAGGAATGCCTCGATTCCAAGTCATTTTCTGCTTTCGAACTGAAGTAAATCCCACCCTTCCCGGTGGGTCAGGTTTGCCTGTTTGTCACTTTGTTGTCCGCTTGCTTTCTTTCGCTGCGAGTTTCCTTTCCCCTCACCCCCACGAGTATCCGTTCATCGGAGGCGTGGTTGGACACCTTGTCTTTTGGCTTATTTTCAGATTCATAGGTGCGTGAGCTGTCCGTCGCAACCACTGTCCCCGATGCACGCTGAGCTTAATGCGCTAAGTGAGTTGCTAAAAAAATGCTAAGAGGTCAGTGTGCTATTCAATAGTTGAGTGCCGTTCGTTTTCGTTGCATTAGTGTTGCCCCAATCGAGTTCTACGTCGCTTTTATCGTGCTTCTATCGGTTTCCCTGCATTTTCTGACACATTTTTCTTTCCCTTGTCTAACAACCCTCTAACATTTTCACTGAGCATTGTGTAATTCCCCTAGAGTATGGTGCTAAGGATCATCCCTCCTAATAGTTGCTGCATCAACTATGTAACCCAGAAAATGGACTCGAGTGGTCATGAAGGTGCACTTCTCGCATTAAGGAAAAGGCGCTCCTTACGCAGAAGGTTAAATGTGGAGCGAAGATGCTCCAGGTGTTCTTCCCCGGTCCGATTGAAAATCAAGATATCGTCAAAATAGATGACCAGGAATTCGCCCATGTAGGGCTTGAGAACTTGGCTCATGAGCTGCATGAAAGTGGACGAGGTGTTGGATAACCCGAATGACATGACAAGCCATTCATAAAGACCGTCCTTGGTCTTGAACACAGTTTTCCATTCATCACCTTCACGGATGCGGACTTGGTGGTATTCGCTACGAAAGTCTAGCTTAGAGAACCAAGAGGCCCCTGAGACTAAGTCCAGCATATCATCAAGTCTAGGTATAGGGAACCTATACTTGATGATGTTCCTATTGATGGCGTGGCTGTCTATGCACATATGCCATGACCCATCTTTCTTGGGCGTGAGCAAGGCAGGGATAGCACAGGGACTAAGAATCTCGTGGATATACCCCTTAGTGAAGAGGTCATCCACTTGATGCTGCAGTTCAGCGTGCTCGTTGGGGTTTAAATGGTGATGGGGCAAGTTGTGGAGAGGTGCTCCGGGGAGAAGATCAATGGTGTGCTGGATCTGTTGGTGTATATGCCCTACAGACCAATGTATGGACATGGTCAGGCATTGTTTGAATGTACTTTGATAGAATTAATGAAATTGATATAGTCAATAAAGGCATGGTCGTTATTATGCAGATTGCTTTACCTGCGTTGATGTATTGAATTGCATAGATAATGTCCCAGGAGTTTGGATTGGATCCATTCTCACAAGCTATCCCCAGTCAAGGTACCTTAGCAGATATGGGACAGCTTTGGTACATGTGAGACTGGTGTATGGGCTGGTTAGGTGCGGGGCACAGTAACGCAGACATACAGGTGCATTGGATGCACTGGAGTGATCCACCGTGAGGATTGACTGTTGGGGTATGCCCTTAAGGCTAATGTTTGAGGCCATGGGAATGTATCAGTATCATGTAATAAACTGTTATGTTTATAAAGGCATGGTTATTATTCAGTTGTTTACATTGTCTGCTGCAATATATGTTCTTCTGAATAATGTCTCAAAGCTGTTCAGCTAGGCTGACATGCTATAAGTCCTTAGTCGAGATATCTTGGTGAACATGAGACAGCCTTGATATGGTTGAGACTAATATGTGTTCTAATCTTATAGGATGCTTCGAGCATGGAATAAGATGTAGACTCATGGGTACATTGGATGTACTGGACAGACCCTACTAGGATGTTCAATTGTTTGTCACAATGTGAATATTCCTTGAATATGACAAGTGGCACATTTCCTCTGACTTGAGATCGCTTGTGTTTTCTGAATGATGATTGTCATCATTTTGAGGTAGTTCAATATCATTTGAAACATAATGGTTATAGACTATCTTGGATGGTGAGCTTGAATCAGGTTAGGGCACTAGTGATAGACATAGGATTGCCGTCTCCTTGTTTAAGGAGTGTGATGTTCTAAAGGGGCCCCCTGGATGAGATGATTGAGAGAGTGTATGGCCATACCCAGGTGACAGTGTTCATCTGTTCTAATCATGCTCATCATATTGGAGTTACAAGCTTGACAGGCTTGTCCAATAAGAACATCCAGTGGCAAAGGAAATATGTATGCTTTGTGAGTTGATTCACACTTGTGCTGTATTTTGGGTGTAGTCTTGGAAGACTCTTTTCTTTATATCGGGAGACAGTGATGTGTTGCTAGATACCCCTCACTGATCGTGATAATGAGAATTATCGTTACCGACATTTAAAGAAAACCCTCAGGGTCGCACAATTTGATGATATGGCTTACTTAAGTTAGATCGTGTGGACTGAATTGTTTGGGTTCAGTTTAAAGGGATTTAATCTCTGATCGTAAGTGAGATCTGGTCTGATCATGTTTGATTGATTAGGGCATTAGATCGGTAAGCTTTGATCGAGAGAATGGATGCTAGATTGGTCAGATCAGGAGCATCAAAGAGATCGACGGTTAGATCTGGAGCCTTAGGGTTTAATTTGATCTAAGCCTTGTCGCTTGGCTTATTTGGTTTTTGGACCGAACCAACATGAACCGGCTCATGGATGAGCGCATGGTTCAAGGGTGAAGTGAGTTGCGATTGGGGTAAACCCATGACCGCAAGTGGTGAAGTGGTATGCTATTTTTAGATAGCACTTCCCTACGTGACCACGACTCACGATTCACGCCTTTCTCTCTTGTCGTTTGACGCTCATCTCTCGCTCAAGAGCATCCATCTCTCGGGGGTTTTTGCATTCGAGAAAGAGAGAGGTTGACGAAAAGAAGGAGGAAGAAAATCGCCAAGCAAAGAAGATCTCCTTCCCTTCCATTCGAGAAGAACACCTTGACGCCTTGCTAGCACAAGGAGCATCAAGGAGTAGGCACATCTTTCATCTTGTGTGCGCATCTTCAGGAGGAGAGCGGCATCACTCTCTGCTTCCAAGGCGCCATCTAGAAATGGCTATGGTATGGTTCTATCTCATCTATGCAATCGGTTTTGTTAATCATATAACATGAAAGATCCTAAGAAACCCTCTCCGCTGCGTTCTCCCTTAATATGCGCCTCACTTGGGTTTCGCCCCCCCTTATCTGGGGACCTTTCATTGACTTGTCTAGTCAACAAGTCAATCTCACATGCAAGAGGTTTGCATTGATCCTTAGACTTGAGGTATTCATGTCTAGACTTGATGATGGGTATGCTTTAATACAGTCTTACGTCTCTCCGTAACTGGGAGATCAAAACGACTGTCATTGGGCATGTCATAAATCATGTAGAGGCATGGATGACTAATAGTAGGATTTGCCCCTTCCATATTGGAAGCATGATATCCACCTCGGGGCGCCCCACCTTATTGGTGCATGACAGGAATGTGTGGCCACACTAGTTAAGTCATAACCAATGCATTGGATAATAAACTTGAGACTATTCCAATGGCAGGATATCAGTTTAGGCAAAGGGATCTATAATGCATGGGAATCCTCGTTGCTTGTTAGGAGTTGTTGCCATAATGACTTAAGTCCTATGACATGGGTAGTAGTGATGTGTTGCTAGATACCCCTCACTACTTATGATGTTTACATCATTGCCATCGTCATATGGATCCTACCGGGTCACACGCAATAGACTCTTGACGTTGCTTTATTCAGAAGCCTTAGGATCAAGTTATTGGATAACTTGGATCCATTTGGAAGATTTCATCAGCGCCAATGGGCCTGATGAGTTGGAAGAAAGTTATTGGAGCCAAACTTCATTTTTGGCAGGTTGACCCAAAATTGACCTAGATTGGTCACATTTGGATTAGGGTTGCATTGGATTGGATCCAATGGCTTAATCAACCCATGCCATGAAGTTTGGGCTAGCTCATTATCCAATGAGGCCCAATAATAAGTTGTCATGAAGAGGGAATTGGTTTAAAGGGTATAATGGGGAGAAACCCAACCCCATTGGCGTCTAGGGGCATAATGGGGTGTGGGTGGCATAATTTGCCTCCTTTGGAGGGAAGTGGCGCCTCCCCCTTCATCCTTTGATGGAATACTTGCCTCTAAGGCAAGTCATGGGGCTGATATGGCTTGGTGGCTCTTTTGGAAAGAGCTTGGGCGCATATGGATATAGGGAAGAGGTATATGGTAATGTCTTGGAGACTTACCTTACCTCAAACCCTAATTTCTCCCATGACACCACCCTTGGACGAATTCTACATGCATGTTGCGCCTAGCCCTTCTCCTTGGATGGAAAGAATGCCTCTAAGGCATGTCTTGGGCTGATATGACAATTGGGCAAATAAGGATAGGTTGAATGAGGTTTATGGAAATGTCTTGGAGACTTTCCTTACCACAAACCCCTCTCATCCTAGCCGCCCACTTGGCATGATCTTGGCCCTTAATAAACCGCCCCTTGGCTTATAAAAGGGACCTTAGTTGCCCCTTTCTATCGTCGACTTCTTGGAGGTGTGAACCAACATAGAAAGGTGTGAGCAAGGGCAAAGGGTGACAACTTGAAGGTGGCGCAACCCTTCTTCCTCCTTGAAGCCGCAAGCCTTCTTCTCCTTCTTTACCCCTTGGCGTAAATTGGAGAAGGGCTTGGTGGCGACATCTCTTGGAGAGAGTTGGAAGATTAGGTTGGCGACAACTTGAGAGCTTGGAGCTCTCTTTCTTCATCAAGGAGCGCAATCTCCTTCTTCCTAAAGAACCGCAAGTTCTTCTTCTTCCTCTCCTCCTTGGCGCAAGGATTCTTTATGCTTGGTGGCGTCTTCTTGCCACAAGCCCTATTTGTTCCTTGGCCATAGGCGCACCTTGGAGGTGGCGCAAGCAAAGAAGAAGAGGGAAGTCCTTGGTGGTATCTTCCATATCCCCTCCTTGGCGCAAGTTCTCTTGAAGTTGGCGCAAGTGAGATGAATGCTTGATTCTCTTCCCGAGGCTAGCACCAAGCGTGGAAGGGAGCAACGATCAAGGAGTCGACGCGTGGATACTTGTAGAGGACGAGCACTTGAGCGTCTTCAACTTGGCACCTTCATCCTAACAAGCAATAAAGGTACTAACCCTAACACATCCTTGTGTTCTCTCTCTCGCATGGATCCTTGGGAAAGGAATGTGTTTCGGGTGTAATGCTTCTTCCGCTGCGTCCTGGGACTGCAAATTTTTTTTAAATTACACCCGGCATTCCCCAACAGTGGTATCAGAGCTACTTGCGAGAAACACAAGGTGTACGTTTGCTTGTG
This sequence comes from Costus lasius, assembly GCA_027563935.2. Lineage (NCBI taxonomy): Eukaryota > Viridiplantae > Streptophyta > Magnoliopsida > Zingiberales > Costaceae > Costus > Costus lasius. The sequence continues at coordinate 34,173,555 of CM050450.1, read as the reverse complement.
TGAAAAATTTTTGGAAAATTTTTCTTTCATCCATGCGCGATTCACCTAGAAGGCGCTTTCATCCAAACTTCTTTTATCAATTTTATGGCCGAAATTTGGATTGTGTTTATGATGGATTTAAGACCAAAGGCGCACGTAGTTTTGTCAAGTAGGACGGGCATTGTGTCTTCGGACTAGCCGGGTCTCTTGATCTGACAAAATTGCCAGCCGATAGGGTCCATGAAATCATCATGAAACTTGATCCCAATTTTAGCATAAATTTGATTGAGAGAGTGCTTTGGATGGAGTTGGCGCATAAGGGGATAAAATTTGATTATTCCGGTTTTTCAAATTTTATATATGCGCCACTTGTCTCTTCCTTGGGTTAATATGGTCATAGCGGGTGCCCTCCTGTGTTGTGATGTGGAAGCATGTTTCCACCTGTGATGAATGCTTGTAAAATCTTTCTGCCACCTGCGTGTGGTTCTTCCCCTTCTTGATGTAAAATTTTCATCTTTCCTTAGAATAGATGTAGAATTGTTTACATGAGATAGGTTAAGGTTCATCAAAGACAACAAGGTGTCTTCTTCAACCGATATCAGAGTGGCGCCAGCTTTGGAAGCTTGGTGATGGACTTGCGGCTGAAGGAAGGACATTAGCTTTCGGCTTCTGGCATGGGCTGATTTGCTTCAGGGACTCGCAACCCTTGGATGCACGATAACATGTCACATGGCTCGTGACAAGTTATGTGTATGAAAAGGGCTATGACCATATCGACCAAAATAGCATGCCTGTGATGGTTTATTATTCTGTCCATAGCATGCCTGTGATGTTTTTCCTTTGCTGCCATAACCATAGGAAAACTGCATGCTAGAAAAGAATAAAACATGCAAAAAAAAAAACTCTCAATACAATATCAAGTCAATAGCCTTCTAACGCGTAGCCCTCATCAAACTATCGATCGGTGGTGTTGTGAACTGTTTCCCACCCTCGTGGGACACACCCACTTATCTTTAGGAGGTGTGTGGTGACAATGATTTCCCCAGTCCAGTTTTAACCTGGGCGTGCCTTCGCAAGGAAATTCGTTGGCCCTGGGCATAACGGTTAGGACCAGACTTGACTAGTTTTTCATATGTCACTGACATGATGAATCACTAGAGGCAGCTGTTGAGAGGATAGGGTTCTGTGTTGTATCTAGCCCTCGCTGGACACAGGGCGCCTAGTCTGTCTTAACTAAGAGGAATTGTGCCCGGCACAATTGGCTGGCATGCCTACCTAAGGAAGCATGGGACTCTCTGTGCATCTCAACTCACCCTCGTGAGTCGCGGAGACCTCATGAGAAATTAGGATCCTACTCATGTATTTCCAAGTTGAGTTTTGAGAGTTATCAACTTGTTAAGGAAATAGTGGGAGCATAGCATTTAATTTAAAGTCCTTGTTAAATGCTTTATCAAAGTACTTATTTTGCTTATTTGCTTATTGTAGATGATTCCATCTCCTGAACCTAGATTGAAACTTCTTAAAAATAAACTGGATGGAACAAATTGGACAAGATGGTTCAGACTTTTGTCCAAACTCCTAGAACATGAGAATATGGTATATCTTCTTGAAAGACCTCCAACCCAACCCTGTATATATTTTTGTACAGAGTGGGAGTGGAATGTCTATCTTGAACATTGTGTGGATAGTGAACATTACACTGCTCTTATTTTGAGGTGCTTGACCCCTGAGGTCCAGGTTGAGTGTGATGAGATGGGGATCTATGATATGATCATACATCTTCGACGTCTCTTCACACCAGGCACTTCAAATAGTGATTTAGAGAGTGTTGTTGGATCTTCTGGGTGTTTGCCTGAATCTAGGAATGACTATGGTTCCGTATCTTCGAAGCTAAAACTTCGGAAGACTGGGAATGCATGGAAATTTCAGGATGGATTAAGGCCCAGGAAGAGCGTGGCACAAAAGAAGGGATGTTATCCATCTGCTTCAGGTATTGTGTTACTGAGGTCTTTATGTCTACTTCTTATTCATGGGTACTGGGTACCGCATGAGGAGCTTACATATGTTTTTCATATGCAGGGGCTCAAAAGAAGTAGGACAATAAGGCTTGGTGGGATCGACTTTCGAGTCAGGGACGGAGCATTGGATGCTGCTGTTGATGTCATCTCACTACCTTCAAAGACTTCAACTAGAACTTTGCTATTATGTACTAGCTTTTGTATTAGAACATTATGTCCATTATTTTGAATGGATTTTCAGTTTGAAATAAATTGGTATTTCTTTATATCTGGAATGTTCTATAGTAGTGGTACAATTGATAATAGCTTGTAGTTCTGTGTGTAACACTGAATAGATTAAATCCATTGATTCAATACCATCTCTTTGCATTGTTTCTTGGGCCATAAGACAAAAGTCACATCCAAAAGTCCATGGACTATTGGGATCATTATCCTTTCAGGGTTATGATATATGTGAGCCTTGTCTAATGGACAAGATAACAGATGCTACCTTCATTTAGGAAGGAGAGAGAGGTTAGATGCTTGTTGGATCTAGTACACAGCAATGTGTGTAGACCCATGGAGACAAGCACCAAGTGGTATACTTCATTAAGTTGGGATATGTCATATCCAACACGTAACTTTGGAGAAATCCAAGAAGTTAAGAAATGAAGTATAGAATCGAATTGGAGAATCTATTAAAACCCTTTGATTGGATCAAAGTGGGAAGTGAAGAATTTGATGACTATCTTGAGGAGTGTGGGGTTGTCTCACAGCTTACTTGGAACACCACAACTGTGTGGTGAAATTCAAAGAAAGAAAAAGGGAACACATTGGATGTGGTTCCATCTTTGAATAGTCATGCAAATTTACTTCCTTTAGAGGCCATACAAGCAACTGTTCTGACACTCCATAGTGTGTATTTGTGGGGCACTGAGAGTGCCACTTCTATCCCGATGAGAACAAAAATATTTGTTGCTCAAACTGCTGTCTTTCTTAAGGAGATATCTTTTTGAAAGAAGATAATGGGAGTAGATTTGATTAGGACAAGGTCCAAAAATCAACCACAATACAATTAGACACAAATGGAGAGTAGAATCACACATGCAGGTTGAAAGTCAACCTGAGGTTCAAATAACATAGGAACCACATGAGTCTGAATGGATTCGAAATACTCTCACAGGTTGTGGGCATGACGAATTTTTCATCTAGGATGAACCTAAAGACTTATGAGGAAATGGAAGCGGTCAGTGGACCAGATTCCAAGAAATGGCTGAGCGCCATAAGAACCGTAATGGACTCCATGTCTGCTAATCAAGTGTGGGACTTGATTGAGCCGCCAAAGGGGTAACACCCAGAGGCTATATATGGATCTTCTTAGAAGATAGACATGGAAAGTAACATTGTTACCTATAATGACAAGCTAGTGAATGAAATTTCAGATAAGTCCACTGGGTGGATAGTGATGAAATTTTTCACCGATAGCTTTGTTTGAGTCCATTAGGTATCTACTTGTTATAATTACATGTTCTGTTATAGCGCGTTGTTATGAAAATTGCTTTTCTTAATGGACGTCTGGAAGAGGATGTCTAGATGGAAATAGCCAAAATATTTTCATACAGTCGCCATAAAGATATGTATGGTATTATACAAGTATCCTGTGTTTACAAGAAGATCAGTGGGAGCATCATAATGTTTCTTGTTCTAATTGATTGACGATATTCTCCTCACTTGAAATGACATCTCAGCTCTTCACGCGGTGAAGTACAGGCTTGGAATGTATTTCGAGAAGAATGACCTAGGGAATGCTGCCTACATCCTAGGCATGAGGATCTATAGACGGAGATCCAAGAAAGTCATTACCCTTTAGTCAATCCATGTTCATCCAAGGGTTTCTGGAGAGGTTTATATTGGATGATTCCAAATATTGATACCTTCCAGGAAGATATGGTCTAACTCTCACAAGGATGCTATGTCCTTTGACATAGCTAGAGAGTAATAACATGGGTCTAAAATCCTGTTACATTGGGTACAGGATAGATAGATCATGTTCTGTGTATGGTGCACAAGACCATTTGTGGCAAATGCTTGGAGCATGGCCGGAAAGTTTCAATGAGATCCTAGTGTTTGACACTGGATAGCTGTGAAAGCAACCCTTCGTACTTGGGAAGTATAAAGGATTGAATTTTAGTCTATGATAGACAGGAAGAACATTGTGTACTGGGTACACTGACACTTCGTTCCGGTCTAATGACTATCGTTCACAGCCAGGATTTGTGTTTTGCCTTGATGTGGTGTTGTAGGCTTAAAGAGCTTTATGCAAACCATAGTGGCAAAATTCTACAAATAAGGCTGAGTACATTGCAGCTTCTTGTGGCAGCCAAGGAAGCAGCTTCATTTGAACTTGATTTAGTTCCTGGTGCTTGATGGTCCAGTATAGTTCTTACTGGGGCCGTAAGCGTATATAAAGGAACTTAGCACTCAAGTATGTACTGCAGCGATATCATCTGATCTTGGAGATCATGGATAAAGATGATGATTCAAATTAGTAAAAATAAACACAGATAGCAATCTGGAAAAACCCACTGACGTAGCCTCTGGCGCAGCAGAAGCTAAATAAGTCATACTAGAGACATAGGGACTGATTAAACATCAGTTGCCCTTGGTCTTAGTGCAAGTGGGAGATTGTTGGTGTATATGCCCTACAGACCAATGTATGGACATGGTCAGGCATTGTTTGAATGTACTTTGATAGAATTAATGAAATTGATATAGTCAATAAAGGCATGGTCGTTATTATGCAGATTGCTTTACCTGCGTTGATGTATTGAATTGCATAGATAATGTCCCAGGAGTTTGGATTGGATCCATTCTCACAAGCTATCCCCAGTCAAGGTACCTTAGCAGATATGGGACAGCTTTGGTACATGTGAGACTGGTGTATAGGCTGGTTAGGTGCGGGGCACAGTAACGCAGACATACAGGTGCATTGGATGCACTAGAGTGATCCACCGTGAGGATTGACTTGTCTAGTCAACAAGTCAATCTCACATGCAAGAGGTTTGCATTGATCCTTAGACTTGAGGTATTCATGTCTAGACTTGATGATGGGTATGCTTTAATACAGTCTTACGTCTCTCCGTAACTGGGAGATCAAAACGACTGTCATTGGGCATGTCATAAATCATGTAGAGGCATGGATGACTAATAGTAGGATTTGCCCCTTCCATATTGGAAGCATGATATCCACCTCGGGGCGCCCCACCTTATTGGTGCATGACAGGAATGTGTGGCCACACTAGTTAAGTCATAACCAATGCATTGGATAATAAACTTGAGACTATTCCAATGGCAGGATATCAGTTTAGGCAAAGGGATCTATAATGCATGGGAATCCTCGTTGCTTGTTAGGAGTTGTTGCCATAATGACTTAAGTCCTATGACATGGGTAGTAGTGATGTGTTGCTAGATACCCCTCACTGCTTATGATGTTTACATCATTGCCATCGTCATATGGATCCTACCGGGTCACACGCAATAGACTCTTGACGTTGCTTTAATCAGAAGCCTTAGGATCAAGTTATTGGATAACTTGGATCCATTTGGAAGATTTCATCAGCGCCAATGGGCCTGATGAGTTGGAAGAAAGTTATTTGAGCCAAACTTCATTTTTGGCAGGTTGACCCAAAATTGACCTAGATTGGTCACATTTGGATTAGGGTTGCATTGGATTGGATCCAATGGCTTAATCAACCCATGCCATGAAGTTTGGGCTAGCTCATTATCCAATGAGGCCCAATAATAAGTTGTCATGAAGAGGGAATTGGTTTAAAGGGTATAATGGGGAGAAACCCAACCCCATTGGCGCCTAGGGGCATAATGGGGTGTGGGTGGCATAATTTGCCTCCTTTGGAGGGAAGTGGCGCCTCCCCCTTCATCCTTTGATGGAATACTTGCCTCTAAGGCAAGTCATGGGGCTGATATGGCTTGGTGGCTCTTTTGGAAAGAGCTTGGGCGCATATGGATATAGGGAAGAGGTATATGGTAATGTCTTGGAGACTTACCTTACCTCAAACCCTAATTTCTCCCATGACACCACCCTTGGACGAATTCTACATGCATGTTGCGCCTAGCCCTTCTCCTTGGATGGAAAGAATGCCTCTAAGGCATGTCTTGGGCTGATATGACAATTGGGCAAATAAGGATAGGTTGAATGAGGTTTATGGAAATGTCTTGGAGACTTTCCTTACCACAAACCCCTCTCATCCTAGCCGCCCACTTGGCATGATCTTGGCCCTTAATAAACCGCCCCTTGGCTTATAAAAGGGACCTTAGTTGCCCCTTTCTATCGTCGACTTCTTGGAGGTGTGAACCAACATAGAAAGGTGTGAGCAAGGGCAAAGGGTGACAACTTGAAGGTGGCGCAACCCTTCTTCCTCCTTGAAGCCGCAAGCCTTCTTCTCCTTCTTTACCCCTTGGCGTAAATTGGAGAAGGGCTTGGTGGCGACATCTCTTGGAGAGAGTTGGAAGATTAGGTTGGCGACAACTTGAGAGCTTGGAGCTCTCTTTCTTCATCAAGGAGCGCAATCTCCTTCTTCCTAAAGAACCGCAAGTTCTTCTTCTTCCTCTCCTCCTTGGCGCAAGGATTCTTTATGCTTGGTGGCGTCTTCTTGCCACAAGCCCTATTTGTTCCTTGGCCATAGGCGCACCTTGGAGGTGGCGCAAGCAAAGAAGAAGAGGGAAGTCCTTGGTGGTATCTTCCATATCCCCTCCTTGGCGCAAGTTCTCTTGAAGTTGGCGCAAGTGAGATGAAGGCTTGATTCTCTTCCCGAGGCTAGCACCAAGCGTGGAAGGGAGCAACGATCAAGGAGTCGACGCATGGATACTTGTAGAGGACGAGCACTTGAGCGTCTTCAACTTGGCACCTTCATCCTAACAAGCAATAAAGGTACTAACCCTAACACATCCTTGTGTTCTCTCTCTCGCATGGATCCTTGGGAAAGGAATGTGTTTCGGGTGTAATGCTTCTTCCGCTGCGTCCTGGGACTGCAAATTTTTTTAAATTACACCCGGCATTCCCCAACAGGATCTCCCTGGCCGGAGGGAGACCATGGGGTAAATCTTCCGGGCTTATGTCTACGAACTCAGCCAAAATGGCTGAGATTTCCGGGGCAGGCGCCATGTCTAAGGAAGGGGAAGAATCCTGGGATTCACGTATCATCAAGGCGTAAACAACCTTGGATTCCGTGGCCTCACGCATAAGCATGGAGGCACGCATAAGGGACACAACAACGGGCACCGACGGAGCAGCCGTGGGAGGGACAATCACACACTTGGAGGTGGAGGCGCGCAATTCCTTGGGTGGGCTGGGATCAAACGGATCTTTTGGTCACCGTGGTCAAACACATAGGTGTTCGAGCGGCCATAGTGAACCACATCCCTATCATAGAGCCAGGGGCATCCTAAAAGGACATGGGCAACATCCATCGCTGCTACGTCACACCACACCTTCTCACGATAGTCCCAAAATGCGATGAGAACTTGGCACTAATGGGTAACCGGAAGGCTCGATGCGTCAACCCACGCGATTGAGTAGGGCTTGGGATGGGGCTCTAGGGGAAGGCCAAAGCGAGTGATCGCAATCCAGGAGACCACGTTCAAACTACTCCCCCCATTAATGACAATCTTACATCAGTGCCCGTTGCACTTGATGTAAGTTGTGAATATGCTCGTTCGCCGCCAATCCTCGTTCACAACCGCAAGTGTGGGGTGACCCGATTCCTCACCACTCGTGTAACACTCGGCTTTGACATCACGCTCCTCTCACTCACGAGTAATAGTGGCAACACGGGTGGGGTTCTTGTTCGCGACCGCGGACTTCTTAGGGCAGTCCCTAGAGTAATGGCCTGGTTGCAAGCAGTTGTAGCAATGGATGCGCTCGAATGACCCAATGGCGGGGGCCTTGCCCTTCTCCTCCCAAAAGGGGCGAGAGGGCACGACCTCCAGGGATGGGTGCCGAGGAGACCCATGAGGTCTATGCACAGGACCCGATTCCGAATGTGGTTTAGAACGTTCAGCCGTTGTGCGGACATCGCGGAGGGGCAAACTCGCTGTGACGGGCCACTGCACGAAGGTCCTGCTTAATGTCTAAGGTGCGCTGATAGGTTTAGTCTAGCAACTCGGACCCATACGCAGGTAAGGCTCGTCGGATATCCAAGCGGAGCCCGTTCTTGAACTTGGACAAAACTAACTTGGGATCCTCTACAAGTTGTAACAGAGTTGCAACGTGTCAAAAGTCAAGCAATACTCCGCAATGGTACCGAATCCTTGCTGGAGGCTGCTATATTGGTCTAGGAGACGCTGCCGATACGAGGGTGGGACATACCGCTCACGAAGGCGATACTTTATCTCCTCCCATCAGGTGATGGGAGGGAGAGCATTCTGCTCGTTTTGGCGCTCCACATTTTGCCAATGTAGGCACACGGGACCATCTAGTAGGGTGCGGACTATCCGGACTCGCATGTGCTGTGGGGTATCACTCAAATCAAAGTACGTGTCAACCGATGTGACCCAATCTAAGAACTTGATGGGGTCAAGACCACCTGCGAAGTGTGTGTGTGTGGGGGGGGGGGGTCTCACAAATAAAGCGAGCGAACTAGGGTTGGGTTGGGGGCCGTTGTGCGGCCCAAACATCATCTTCGTCGAAAGGCTCATCCTCATATCTGGGGCTCTCGCGGGCCATATAAGGCCCATGACAGCCGAACTCATCTAAAATGGGTTGGCGCCGCAAGGGCACGACTGCCTGTGGCAACTCCCTAGTTGGAGCGGGTCGGGCTAACGGAGGGGGTTGACTCAAGTTGGGGCACCTTTGCCCCGATGCTTTAACGACATAAGCAAGGTCTTAGAAACTAGCCAAAAGTTGCTGGAACATAGTCTCTGATGACAGCTTGTGTTGCTGCATGGCGGTATCCATGGATTGCTTGTACACAACAAGCTGCGTAGTTAGCGCATCCACTCGCTCTGTAAGTGCAGCTAAGGACTCTAGAGGTGTTACGCCCCAGAGTCACGGATGTAACAAGAGGGGTGCTAGTCCCTTCCAAAGGTTGGACTGACTCTTGGGTGTTCGGGATAGTGTCGGGGAACTGGGACAACATGAGTTGTGACCTTGTAGTCACCATGCACAAATAAGGCTAAAAATGGCTAAGTGCAGGATGCTGAAAATGCGAGATCAATGCGGAAATATGTGATGCAACGGAGTTGGACCATGCGAAAGATAAGAATCGAATGTGCAACTCCCCTGATACTAGAAATGATGCAGCTACAATAGGTGGGATTGTACTTAAAGCCGTACTCCAAGGTGTTACACAATGCACACGAAAACGGGAGAGGGTCTTTAGACGAGGGAAGTGAAAAGTGCTTTCAGAAATGCAGTAAAACAAGAAGAGATCAACGTCGAGTTTGATCGGGGCAACACGAATGCGAGAATAAGCTAGTGGCACTCATCTACTGAAAATACCTCACTAACCTCTTAGCATTTAACATGCTCACTTAGCAGATTTTAAGCTTAGCATGCAGCAATGGGGGATCAGCGGATTCGTGGGGCACAGCTCACACTCCTATGCACCTAAAATAGACCAAGGAACAATGGAACGACCACGCCTCTGACGTACGGATACCCGTGGCAAGAGAGAAAATCATGACGGGAAAACAAGAATGCAACGAAGTGAGGAGACAGGCGGACCTGACCCATCGAAGGTGGTGGGATTTATTTTACTTCTTCGAAAATCAGGAAGGAAACACTTCGGAGGTGAGGCACCAACCTCGACTCTTACAAACTTTGAAGGCGAAGAGCCGACTTTGACTTCTACACACGCTGGAGGCTCTCTGCTCACCAGGAGTACTCTACCACCAAGAGAACTATGGAACACAATAACTCAGCCTCCTCTTTTATAGAACAAGAGGGGAGGGAAGAAGACAAAGCGAAAAAGACAGCAAATCCTAACCACTACCTACTCCTGCAGGCCACAAAAGTGGTCAAGCTGCAACTACAAGACAAAACAAAATAAACTTCTACCTAATATTCTTTGAAGCTAGCGCATATACTCCTGCTTTTGTATGGCGACGGCTAGGCATTTAGATGCGTTCAGAACACACCGTGACAAAGCAACAGAATTAGGTCGTGTTCAGAACACACCGTGACCTGGCCACTTTGTTTGCGCCGAAAATCACTGTTCTTTTCAAGTGTGTTGGAATTGGTAGAAACTTCCATAGTCTGGCCGTGACATTTTCCATGGCTGTGACTTTGTTCGCGCCGAAATTGCCGTTCTTTTCAAGTGTGTTGGAATTGGCAGAAACTTTCATAGTCTGGCCGTGTCATTTTCCACGGCTGTGACTTTGTTTGCACCGAAAATTGCCATTCTTTTCAATTATGCAGGAATTGGCAAAAACTTCCACAGTCTGGCCGTGACATTTTCCACGACTATGACTTCATTCACACCGAAAATCGCCGTTCTCTTCAAGTGTGCAAGAATTGACAGAAACTTCCACGGCCTGGCCGTTACATTTTCCACGGCCATGACTTTGTTCGCCGGATTTTGCCGAGCTCATGATCGGTTGGGCACTTGGGCGGGGATGGTGGGCACGGCTGTGCCCAGGTTCTTCTGATACCATCACGCCTATGACGGCTTCGCAGGCGAAATTTTTGGGATGCCTTTTGGATTAGATTTTCCCCTTTCATTTGTGTTGTCTTCTCCTGCATCACCAAGGATCGGTAGTTCCTACAAAATCACCAAATTGATCCTTTCCCAACTGTGAGAATTGCATCAGCATATTGGTCGACCTAACTAGCTAGTTTACTACTAGTTGTAGTACCAGCGATGGAGAGGAAGATTGACCCTCTTCCCTCACTACTGCTGGTACAACAAGGGGAGCAAGTGGTGCTGCCTTTGGGGGTACTGAGGTTTCATACCCACTATTTCTTCTTGTAGGGGCCCTAGGTAATTGCACCTTAGCTTTAGGAGAATTTTTAGCTTCTCCAATGCTGTGGGTTCTTACCCAACGACTTCCACTCCCACAACACCTACTTCCTTGACTTGGGATTGCTTTGCCCTAAGTCTTGGTGCCATCCTGTCAACAAAAGAACACATTATATAAAAAGTATTTATTTTACTTATTCACTTATTATATCCTTAACCCAACCCTAGTCCCGAGGTTCCTATATCCTTAGGCTTTCTTACAAAACCTACACCTCTAATACCTATAAAATTGTCATGCCCCGGCGGAAATCTAGTTAACCCTAGTTGAGGGTTCCCCAGGGAGTAGAAGTAGACAATATTGATAGGAACCAAAGAACTACAATACACTCTGAAATAAGCTTAAACTGAAAACTTTTCCTAAATAAATAATTCAAAAATTTTATAACACAATCTTTAAAAATAGACTATCAAAGATGTAAACAAATAAACTAAAATAAGAACTAAAATACAATCTCAACTCGAGGCTGGTACACAACTATCTACTCTATCTCTCCCAAAAGCTAACTCAGTACTTGGAAGAGAAACAATGAGAGTTAGCAAGAATGCTAAGTAGGAATCAACAAAATGGTGAGTGGTCAAATAACATGATAATTACAATGACATAGAACAATACTATAAGTCAGAAACAATTAATACAAAGATAACTATACATAGAGAATGTCGTGTAAATCATCAAGCTTGGCCAATAGATCTCAATAATGAGCTGCACTCATTTTCAGAGTGTTTTCACTATCAACTCACATGGTGGAACGACTGTCCTAAATAGCCTGATAGTGTTGCGTCCAACACTTGGCATCCGGAGTATTGTCCGAAGACAACTGGTGGTACCCTAACCGGCAACCATATAGCCCGATATAATCGGTAAATATATCTCACACATACAGGCCACTGGTGATAAATCACCAGTCCATACTAAAATGTCAACATATCAGATAACTCATTGCAGCATTATTAACCATGCATACAGAAACAGAATATGACCAAATAAATAAGATAAATGAGGTCAACCGAATTTAGAAACAAAGCAAGCAAACGAATCAAATAGATAATGGTGTCAATCTATTCTAATATATGCATCTGACATCAAATCAAAGGAATAAGCAACGATTCCTACATGTCTTTGACACCATAACAAAGGAGTAGGGAAAGATTCCTACCTCGAGTGTTGATATCCTGGATCTCTCTGAAGTATTAATTATCTCCTTTTCTTAACTAATATTTTAAATAAAACATCTGTCACTATCTATCATATGTATCAACCTATAACAATGCCCTCAATAATATCTAAAATTAGGGTTTACTGATTTTTATATAATTAGTGAAAATCAAAATAAAATAAAATACCACCTATATTGGAAAACAGCCGCCGCAAGCACGCCTCATGCGAACGTAGCGTTCGCGAGCATTGTTGGAGGAGATCACCGGCGCTTGTGCTTTAAGGAAACACAGCCGGAAGGAAGATGAGTCATCACCGCTGAGGTAGCAACAGCAAGTGCTGGGAGAGGAAGGAGCCATCGCTGGGCACACGTTCTCTAACGGGAGAACGCTCATGGAAAAGCAAGCGCGAGACAAGCAAGCAAAAAAATAAGGGAGCATGCGGGCTTCGACGCACGAGGAAAGAGAAAAAGATAATTAAGGGAAATATGTTTAGGATTAAAGAAGATAGTGTTGGGGAATGCCGGGTGTAATTTAAAATTTTTGCAGTCCCAGGACGCAGCGGAAGAAGCATTACACCCGAAACACATTCCTTTCCCAAGGATCCATGCGAGGGAGAGAACACAAGGATGTGTTAGGGTTAGTACCTTTATTGCTTGTTAGGATGAAGGTGCCAAGTTGAAGACGCCCAAGTGTTCGTCCTCTACAAGTATCCACGCGTCGACTCCTTGATCGTTGCTCCCTTCCACGCTTGGTGCTAGCCTCGGGAAGAGAATCAAGCCTTATCACTCTCTTCAAAACTTGCGCCACCTCCAAGGTAGAAGCGCCAAGAAGAGATGAGGAGGAAGATGATGCGCCAAGTACTTCCTTCTTCTTCTTTTCTTGCGCCACCTCCAAGGTGCGCCTATGGCCAAGGGACGATGAGGGCTTGTGGCAAGAAGACGCCACCAAGCACAAAGAATCCTTGCGCCAAAGAAGAGAGGAAGAAGAAGAAGAACTTGCTTGCGCCTTTGATGGAAGAAGGAGAGCTCCAAGCCCTCAAGTTGTCGCCACCTTAAACTTCAAATTCTCTCCAAGAGATGTCGCCACCAAGCCCTTCTCCAAGTTGCGCCAAGAGGTGAAGAAGGAGAAGAAGGCTTGCGGCTACAAGGAGGAAGAAGGTTGCACCACCTTGATGTTGTCGCCCTTTGCCCTTGCTCACACCTCTCTATGTATGTTCACAACTCCAAAGAATCGAACCAACAACAACAATTGAGGGCGGCAAGGGTCCTATTAATAGGACAAGGGGCGGCTAGGGCAATGGCTAGGATCATGCCAAGTGGGCGGCTAGGATGAGAGGGGTTTGTGGTAAGGAAAGTCTCCAAGACTTTGCCATAAACCTTATTCAACCTATCCTTATTTGCCCAATAGCCATATCAGCCCAAGACATGCCTTAGAGGCATTCTTTCCATCCAAGGAGAAGGGCTAGGCGCAACAAACATGAAGAATTCGGCCAAGCAAATAGTTTGGGGTGAATTAGGGTTTGGAGATAAGGAAAGTCTCCAAGACTTTTCCATAAATCTTATCCCACTTGATATATGCGCCTATGCTCTTTCCAAAAGAGCCATCAAGCCATATCAGCCCCAATACTTACCATAGAGGCAAGATACCATCAAGGGATGAAGGGGGAGGCGCCACTTCCTTCCAAAGGAATCAACTTATGCCACCCACACCCCATTATGCCCCTAGGCGCCAATGGGGTTGGGTTTCTCCCCATTATACCCTTTTAAGCTTATACCTCTTCTTCATAACTAGTTATTGGGCCTCATTGGATAATGAGCTAGCCCAAACTTCATGGCATGGGTTGATTAAGCCATTGGATCCAATCCAATGCAACCCTAATCCAAATGTGACCAATCTAGGTCAATTTCGGGTCAACCTGCCAAAAATGAAGTTTGGCTCCAATAACTTTCTTCCAACTCATCAGGCCCATTGGCGCTGATGAAATCTTCCAAATGGATCCAAGTTATCCAATAACTTGATCCAAAGGCTTCTGATTAAAGCAACGTCAAGAGTCTATTGCGTGTGACCCGGTAGGATCCATATGACGATGGCAATGATGTAAACATCATAAGTAGTGAGGGGTATCTAGCAACACATCACTACTACCCATGTCATAGGACTAAAGTCATTATGGCAACAACTTCCTAACAAGCAACGAGGATTCCCATTGCATTATAGATCCCTTTGCCTAAACTGATATCCTGCCATTGGAATAGTCTCAAGTTTATTATCCAATGCATTGGTCATGACTTAACTAGTGTGGCCACACATTCCTGTCATGCACCAATAAGGTGGGGCGCCCCGAGGTGGATATCATGCTTCCAATATGGAAGGGGCAAATCCTACTATTAGTCATCCATGCCTCTACATGATTTATGACATGCCCAATGACAGTCGTTTTGATCTCCCAATTACGGAGAGACGTAAGACTGTATTAAAGCATACCCATCATCAAATCTAGACATGAATACCTCAAGTCTAAGGATCAATGCAAACCTCTTGCATGTGAGATTGACTTGCTGACTAGACATATCAATCCTCACGATGGATCACTCCAGTGCATCCAATGCACCTGTATGTCTGCGTTACTGTGCCCCGCACCTAACCAGCCCATACACCAGTCTCACATGTACCAAAGCTGTCCCATATCTGCTAAGGTACCTTGACTGGGGATAGCTTGTGAGAATGGATCCAATCCAAACTCCTGGGACATTATATATGCAACTCAATACATCTACGCAGGTAGAGAAGTCTGCATAATAACGACCATGCCTTTAATAATTCTATCAAAGTACTTTCATAACAATGCCTGACCATGTCCATACATTGGTCTGCAGGGCATATACACCAACAGATAGTGATTAAGGGAGCGTTTTATTTATAGGATTTTCTAAATTTTAAAATTTAAATAAAAAGATTAAAATAATAATAAATAATAAAAAACTAGACTATAACATGGGCAGCTGGGCTCACTGGCTAGTGGCAATGCGTGGGCGTATGTGGCCGGCAAAGTCCTAGCATAGGATGCACGAGGCTGTGGGTGTGAGCGGCTAATGTGTGGGTGTACGTGACTGCGCCTTGCTTGCTGTCCTACGCTGTGCTCCCTCTTCCTCTCGTTCTCGGCAATCAGTGGTGAACTCCAGGTCCCTCTTCCCTCTTGTCTCCGGCAATCACAGATGGATTCCGACGACAGGTGGTGTGGTGTGGGCAGTTCGACATTGAGGAGTCCACCCCATTTTCCCTCTTCGGCTCAACGTAGCTGCAACGATGATTTCTGGTGGACTTCGGTGATCGGTGGCAATCTCCGACAAACTCCATTCCAGCGACCAATGGTATGTGGTGGGCAGTTCGGCATCGAGGAGTTCAACCTAGTTCTCCATTAGTTCGTTGTGCAATAGTGGAGCCGACGGGTTCGAGTCTATCCGAGGTAACCTCTTAACCTCTCTAATTGGTTTTTTCCTTTGATGTTTGTATTTTCAATTTTGCTTTGTTTTCCGGTGATGTTGTTTTCTACTACTTGCTTGTTGTGTGCGTGTTCTGTGTTTGACCCCGCGTTCTCCCCTACTTGTTCGACCGAGGCGGCTTCTCTCCTCTTCTCGGCGCATGCGACCCTACCGCTTCTTATGTAGATGTGTTGTGCTTGTGTTTCGTCACCTACATGCGATTGACCCCTCCTTGACACCCTGCATGGTTTCTACTGTTCGTGCGCATGTGCGCCATCGCCTGCGCATGATGTTTTAGTTTACTGGGTTAGGTAGAGATGTGGGTGTTCACGTCTACCAATCGCGCCCGTGTTCTATTTTGTCCCTTGCGTGGGACTATTTTCTTTTGATCCTGCATGGCTCTCATTTTTAGTAGAAAAATAAAAAATATTTTCACTAATTCTGAGCATGACACTTAACACTTGAAACTTTGGTACTTGAAAATTTCAATTAATAAAAATAATTTTATTTTATTTTTATGGTAATTTATTATTGCTTATATGACAAATTAATTAAACCATAAGACAACATCCTTTCACATCAAAATAGCTATCTCTTAACTAGCAAGTGTTGTGTTACTTAATTGCACCTTTCTGTCATATCTTTTTCCTTCTTTATAAAAATGAATTCATTTCATATCTTTTTTATTAACTACCAAATGTTCTGTTAGTTTATTAAAATGAATTCATTTCATTCCTTTGAAAACTAAAGATGATTGAGACTTTAAAAAACTTTATTGTATCGAAAAGAAGACTTAGATTTTAATTCCCTAAGCTAGAGCTAATATCTTCTTAATGTTTTGCTAGCAAATTTGTATGCTTAACGCGAATCAGATTTCCGCGCACATGAATCTTCATTTATATAAAAGGTCTATGACTGTTGTTAGAGCATTCCTGAAGGCACGACAACTTTGAAGGCTAACGCAAACCCAGAAAAAACAGCATAACAAAGAGACAAAAAAATGATTGACAGTCGATTGAAGGAGAAGCCAAATATCTGAGAAATTCCCAATAGCCGATGGAAAATTATGAACAGTGATTATAAACTAAAGAAAGAATGTCATGTAACAGCACAGATTTTCACTTGCTACCAAAGAAGGGGAATCTTCAAAAGCAGAATCTACGAAATGGACGCCTTCATATCAAGTGAATTTGGCTAAGATAGCCATTCAGAATTCTAGAATCTAGTACTGCAGTCTGTCCAAAATCATACTTGAATATAACAGAGCAAGATTAACTAGAAACAAGATGCAAGTGAAAAGGAGGTAATTTCTCAAAGTCTTAAACCTCGAGTATTGGAAATCTAGTTGTTTCAAGTTCTCAAATGCTGTCGATTCAGACTCCGTCAGATCCTTGCATCCTGGTAATCTGCGGTATCCTCTATCTGAATCGCCGTTTAAGGTTCCTTCTTCTGAACTAAAGATAATGATGCTTCTACCGGAACTGATTCAGCTGGTGGATCAACTACAACTAATGATGGTTCCTTTGGAAATGGGGACGATTCTGCAGGTGGTACTGATTCTTTTACCTGAACAGGCATAGCTTGTGTAATAACTGGGGCAGACTCCTTGACCACAGGGGTCGCCACTTGGGAGGATGGCTCCTTTGCCTGAGCTGCAATCACCGAAGATATAGGGGGGACGGGTGGTGGAGCAGCAAATACTGGCACACACTGTCTAATGCGAATTGGGGATGCCATGCGGATTTTTGTGCGGCCAATACCAGGAGGAAGTTGGCACACCTGCGATGGCGATGGTGAGACCGGTGGGACTGAAAAGACTGGTACAACTGTCCTTACTGTTACTGGGTCTGCCATGCCGTGGCAAGGCCTATTGAAGTGCCTAGCAGGGAAATATGGTGCCGCACCAGCCGCTGGGAAGTTCTGGGAGTTCCCAGCCAGTTGATGGTGTGATGCATGAGTTGAATCATTTGTCCGGGGCGAGGACGGACGGAGTCTGGGATGTTGACGGATGAGGGGTAGGATCTTTGATTCAGGCGAAGGCGGGAGCAGTGATGATGGTCTTTTATCTAACTGAAATGAAAACTTCCTTTGGAAAGGAGATAAATGTGAGTTGTTAGTCTTGGCTATCTGTTCTTTCAGTCGGTAGTTAAAGAGAGCTCGGGCAATGGTGATTTGCTCCTGCTCGTCATTGTTTCCTTGCTCATTTGATGTGCTCCCTGTCTCCCTTGCCACTGTATTATCAAATAACACGGTATTA
Organism: Costus lasius; assembly: GCA_027563935.2. NCBI lineage: Eukaryota > Viridiplantae > Streptophyta > Magnoliopsida > Zingiberales > Costaceae > Costus > Costus lasius. Next base: position 34,155,647 of record CM050450.1, on the reverse strand, counting down.
GCGTTTGCCAACATTAATTAAAAAAAATTACTGTGAAAATTGATTAAAATAATTGAATTTGACATTTTCACAAATGCTAGTCGGTCTAGCTATGACCCAATTTATTAAAATGCTTAAGCCCAAGTTAACAATAGCAAATCTACTAAATCTTATATATCATATAGTGGTTTCTTCCACTTTCAATATGAGACTAAATTGGACTATTACAATTTGCTTCATGGAGACTTGTGAAATTTCCTCAAGAAATAGAAACATGCCAGCAACAAGTGTTTGTACCTTTAGCATGCTAGTACTAGAATATACTTAGAACAGTCTTGGAATAAGTTACGTAGCCAATACTTTTAATCGAAATGGACTTGCATATGTAAAAAACCTGGTCATGATCTACACAATGACAGCGAGGTAGAACCCATCTAATACGTGCCTGGTTAATAATGACCACCAGTATTCTAGCTCTAACTAACAGCTTCAATTCTTTGAACAAGCACGCATACATTTGAGAATTACAAGCAAATCTACTCTTTGTAAGATTCAGCAAAATAACATGGCAATAAAGGACTCACATTGTCTTAATGATGACCATGCTGCCAAGGCAGCATTTTTTTCAGCTTGCTTTTTATTTTTAGCTGGTTCTCCGGTAAATGTGATTCCAGCCAGTTCAACTATGCATGTAAAGACAGGTAGATGTCCAAGTCCTGAACGAATTGTTGTGTAACACGGCAGAGATGCCCCAACCCACTGGGCAATTTCCTGGAGGAGGTTCTTATAAACCCCTGTCTCATCCTGTTAACAACTTTAAGGTGTCAGAGAAACAATAGTGAACTGCTATATTAGAGTTATTCATTCACACGTGATGATACATATTACAGAAATTTAGGAGCTTCCAAATTTTATATAGTTTCAGGTTGAAAGCTATTTGTTGCCATTGTGCATCTAGGTTATCAGGCCTTGGATAGCGAAGAAGAGGTTCTTAAGAACAACACCAACTATTTCAAGAAGGCTATCACATATCACATAACTAATTCATGGAACCATGTACTTGTAGGTTGCCAAGTATGCACAGCAGCAAAGAGATGCTCATTTCAACGTATTATACAACACTACATTTTGTTCTGCGGTTAGATCAGCATGTAAAAAGACGTTCGTTGTAAAAAGATATTCAATGAATAGTTCAAACATGTGGCAATAGACGACGACACAGGGAAATAAAAATCACTGGATTCATAAACAATCACACCAACAGCGCTCACCAAAAAAAAGCCATTGATCAAAGACAATTTCTCGTGGCCTTCCCACTGAGTAGATGCCCGAGTGGAGCAGTCAACCCAAGTCTAAAGCAACATGTGTCATGTTGTCACAGGTACCATGAACCTTACGATCCATGTTTCACCACACACAATGGATTAATGATGCATGTAGGAATAAATAATGTTAATAAAACAACATATTTACTTCACTCCGCTGGATAATACAAGTTTAAACTCGCATCACAATAGAATATTTAGTTTACATTATGAACAATTCGACAGCAGAGTAAGACAAATATAAGGGACTAGCTCGACACTAAGTCCAAAAACGCTTGTAGAGAATTGTAGTCAGGGTTTTGTTTCAGGATAAAAATTTCCCCTTTTGTTCGGGCGTTCTCACCTATCTAGTAATTGCATAATAACATGACTTTTGGTTGTTCTACACGGATCAGACCAACAGCGCTGATAGAGATTATCAAGCTCAGAGGAAAACCATGGGCAGAATTGCTTTGAAAAATGACAAGGAAAAGGTTTCTTTTCGAAACGATAACTCCGTCGCCGTTACGACGAATCTTGCAATATCTAAAACTGAGCACAGTATTAAAAAAAGGAGCATACGAATAAATAAAAGAGAAAAAGAAAACCCAGTCAACCAATATCTCGATGTTTTATTATTTCCTACCTTTCCCGTTTCTTAGTAAGCCTCTCTCTCTCTCTCTCTCTCTCTCTCCCCTTTCCAGTCCGACGGTAACAATTCCGAGAACGAAACAATCTCATTTCGTTCACAATTTTGGTTCTTTGCTTACATTCAAAAGTAAGTTTAGTAACAAATCGAACACCGACAATATGGAAGCGAAAAGACTCTTTTTAGCTGAAAATGAACAGAAAAAAAAATCACGGCAGCGAATTATGAACTCTTCCTGATACTGCAATGAAATCAACGGCTCGGCTAAGTTAGAGGGAAACAAATACTATTAGCAAGTGAAATAAAGGATTATTTTCACGGTTTGGAATGCGGATTTAAGAAAGAAATAGAGGCCGACACAGGCTACTGACCAAGATCTGAGCGGTAAGCGAGTGCGAGGGGCCGCGATGGGAAAGGGCGTTCAGTGCGACCTCTGCTGCTGAATGCTCCGCTAGCCGCAGCGTCGGGCAGAAGCTCGGGCTCTCAAAAACCTCACCGTTGAAGTTCACGGCCGCCTTGAACCTCGGCGCATGGTCAGGCCCCTCCCGTATACATGTGTACGACGGGAGATTGAAGCAGCTGCGCTGCGCCAGCTCCTGTAGCTGGTTCTTGTACATTCTGGCTCTTGCTTACATGCACCTAAAGAAGCGTAGCGGAGATCGCCTTCTGCTGGCCGCAAGGAGGCAAATCCTGCCTCCTGCGCCGTTTGACGCACCCAATCGAGCTTTCCGACAATAGTGGCCCTCTGATGCTGCAGATCGAGCAGCCGCTGCCCTGCGGCCGCGGCAGGAGAATGGCACCTCCTCCTGGCGCAAAAGGCGGTGTCTCCACGGGAATCTATGGTTCCAGCGCTGGCACTTGGGTAGGGTTTTAGCTTCCTTCTCTCTCCTAGTCAGGGTGGAAGTCCCAGAAGAGGGAGATCTACACTCATACAGGAGGAAGGAAGAAGAGCGCGTTTGACTAATGCCTAACAATAATACTATGTGGGTTAGTTGCCTAAAATGGCAAAAGCTTTAGTATCACGTATGTGTAGTATAAACCTTAAAGTTATTACAGATATAGCTAATTTTAACTTGTTATAAATGAACTTTCTATGTACCTAAATAAACTATTAAACTTGAAAATTTTTTTTAGCAAGTATAGCCCTATTTTTTTATTTAAATAATTTTTGAAGTATAAAAAATATTAATTTGATTTTTATCTTTTTAAAAAAATATTTAAGCGGGTCATTAGTCTAAATTAGATTATTTTATGGTAATATTTTTATACTCCTATGGGACAGTCGATTTACACTAAAGAGATGTGTCTCTCAAGTATAAAGCATCGAGTCACTTCATTATATTAAATAAAATAATTTTCTTATCTATAAAAATGAATTTGGTTATTTCTTTTAGCAATCTAAAACAATAGGCTATTGCAATTTTATTAATTTTTATTGTGCCTTGAATAAGATTTATTTTTAATTTCTTAAGATAAAAACAATACCTTTTTAAGAAAGTATTCTAGAATCCAAAATTTTATATTTTCAAATGTTATATTATTTATATACTCAATTTAGACTAATCAAGATTGGATTAGATATGCTCAAACGCTTTACTCCAAATGAGCACTTATTCAAACATCTTTAACATATTTGAGCAAGCCAATGCCTTAACATGGTTCAATTGTGAATGAAATATTATGGACCAAAGGCTACATGATACTTGTGTACATATACAAGATGTGTCACATGCTCCAAGCTAGAACAAGGGTTCAAAAATTCATAACTCAAGAAATTGTTTTTAGATTTATGTCATACAAACTTAACACTTTTAAAGCCTTTGGCTTATGTGGACTCCTACTCTAATGAGAGGTAGGTACCTAGTTAAATTGAACATTCAATTTTTTTTTTCAAGTCTAAAACTAAATATTCTACTTTGTCTACTCTTGCATTTACTCTATCAATTTTTTGTACACATTTTTTATGTATTGTGCTTTTCTAATGTTCTTCGCTATGCCTTATCGTGTGAGGTATTTGTATGACATTACATATTATTATACCATCTTAATTCAAATATTATCCATAGAAATCTAGAGCTCCAAAGTTGTTTTTCCTGTCTTTCTTCTCTTTCGTTGTTAGAGTTGAACATAACACAAAAATCTACTAATCAAAAGAACAAAGAAAGAGAGGACAAGAAACTATGATCCTAGATTCCTATAAAAAGAATTGGCTATAAGCAAGATATGATTAGGAAAAAAAAAAATTCTTATAGCCATAAGATTATTTTTTTTATGGCCACAAGATTTAGTCTAGTAGACTTATACTGCTAAAAATATCCTAGGAATACATGTTCTTTCTGACATAATAGGTGAATTTATGAATGAGCATAACCATGGGGCTTCCTTGGCTAATATTCCCCCATAATGAGAATATGCTCAAGGTGCAAAAATTATCTAAGAGGCTAAAATAAAGTGTCACACAATTGAGAATCTCTCATTAATACAAGTATAAATATTGATAAATGCTATATGGTGCAGAATCCTTGTTGAAACATCAAACATCAGCAATGAAGGAATATCATCCTATAATGCCCCAAATTTTGGATTTCATGTCTGAAAATATTTTAAAAAATTGAAAAGAAGATTTTACATTTTAGCAAGTTTTGGAAGTACCTTCCTTGGCAAATATTCTCCCATGATGAGAATATGCCCAAACTGTAAAAATGATCTAAGAGGATAAAATCAATTGCCACATAATTGAAACTCTATTACTTGCACATATGTCTATAAAATCAAACTTGTGCTAAAGGAATATCATCCTATAATGCCTCAAATTTTAGATTTTATATCCAAAACTATTTTTAGAAATGTACAAGTAATATTTTAGATTTTTTAAAAGAAATTTTTAGGATTTTTCTTTGATTTTCTATGAATTTATAAATATTAAAAATCAATTAAATAAATAGAAATTAAAAATAAAACTAAACACGTGAACAACCCATAACACATAGAATCAAGTGGTTCAACTAAACTACTAAGCTATTAGTGCAAGTAGAGTATAAACACACACGCACACACAAACACATACACACACACACACACACACACACATATATATATATATATATATATATATATATATATATATATATATATATATATATATATATATATATATAGCCCACTTATGCCACATATATATCACCTTCATAACTCTATATCCTTATAAGCTCATTATTGCTGTTATTTCCTCAAAATATCTTAATCAATCTCGTCCATGATTATATTAACACAAGATCAAAGCAACCTTTGTCACATATATTGTGACTCGACTGAGTAGTGGTCATAAATACCAATACGATCAATGACATAAAGCATGTATAGATGTGTAGTATAAAAATTTCATGCAATGTGATTTTAACATGCCTATTTCTAACATGTCCTATTTTATTCTTTAGTGACATCAAACTGAATGAAAATATTCAGAGTGAACTGTAAACTTTCTTTTTGTAGTAAATTGAACATCTACACAATTGTATCCAAATACAAACCCCCCACTAAACCAACATATCATAAAATGATACAAAACCTATATGAGCAATATGCTCATGAAAGACCTTGGTTGGTAAACTTTTAGATAGCCAATTCGCAATCATGGAGTTTGTGTCAATATGTTTTATATAAATTAAACCACTATGAACATTTTCTTTAATAAGGAGCTTAATGTCAATATGCTTAGAGTTTGATGAACTTCTGTTGTTGTTGGAATAATACACTACTAATTTATTACCACGATATAACTTTATTGATCTTTCAATATTATCCAAAATTTGGAGCCCATGACAAAATTTCACAACCATATTCCTTGATTGGATGCCTCATAACATGCTATAAACTCAACTACCATAGTGGAATGAGCTATTAGTATCTACTTAGTACTTTTCTAGGAAATAGTTCCTCTAGCCAGCAGGAAGATGTTGTCTAAGGTGGATCTATGACTATTGATGCATTGCATTTTGGTAGTGATTTTCATAGTTATTTCATGTCAAATCTAGGCTTATTTCAGCATTTTTATACTCATTACGGGCTTATTTCCTTCATATCTTCGGAATCTTCACTTTTTGGCACTTTTATGGAATTTTAGATAAAAACACCCTTTTTTCGACATATTTTGAAGATTCTGAAGCCACAGGACGATTTCTTATGCGAAAACGAAGCAGCCCGTCAAATTTGGAGTCATTTGGAGTTTTGCCTGACAATCACGGTCAGGTGGGGGTTCACCATCCCAGTCGCCAGCCTGCGAAACTCACAGAGAGCATCACGGCCGGGTGAACCCCAGCAGGGTTCACCAGAATTCCATTTGGCCAAAATCTGTCCAGAAGACATCACGGCCAGGTGAACCCGGCGGGGTTCACCGCGCTTCTTTCAGCCGAACTCTCAGAAGACATCACAGCCAGGTGAACCCGGCGGGGTTCACCGCGATTCTAAACCTGGCTCGCGAGTGACCCAACCCACACTCGGTTTTCCCTCGATTTCTCACCCGTTCGGAGGCCAAATTAGGCAAGTAAGGTGTCTATGGAAAGCTCTTTCAGAGGCGAACGCAGAGGACATAAAAGCCCTAATTTTTATGACCTAATCATTGAGTATTCACGCAAAGAACGGAGGCGGGCGGAAGAACACGGCGACAGAGGCGATTTTTGGAGATTTTCGGCGATTGAGACACACGATCATCACGATTTCTTCATGATTCCTTCGGTTCATCGTCTCCTTCCCCTTAGCTTCGTTTTCTTATACTTTTCTTATCATTAAAAGAGAGATTTTGAGTGTTTCAATGACAATTGTAGCATAAACCCTATTTCGGGGCTTGGTGGAAACCCTTTGATTATTTTAACTACAAACTTTGTATCTATTTTCGTTATTTGGTATAAACTTGTGAGCATATTTTACTTCGATGTACTTATTTCGTGATTTTATTTTGGCCGAATATTTTCACATGTTAGCCGTTACAATTCATATCGAGAGAAGGATCGTAAGGGTCGAACCTCCGAGTAAAACTTGCGAGACCTCGATACGAGAGTGCTTGGTCCTCGCTCGAGGATTTCATAGTCTGCCATAGAACTCATTGGGTTCACCTTAGAACGACCCACCGTGAGAGTAGGAGGTCGGTCTAAGACGAACACCGGGGTGTTTCACTCGAGAGAGGGCACCTTGTACCCTAGGGTTAGACTCCTTTTGCAAAAATAATAAACCAATTAACTAATATCTTTCTTGTGCGGTTAAGATTATCATTGTGGTGGAAGCCGTAGCCCTGAATTCTCTCTTAAGTCGATTCTCTACCGACGTATTTGTGATTGCTTATTTACGATTTCTGTTCTCAAACCCACGTTTCGATTCGCCTAGCTATTAGGACTCGGACTTTCTAGTACTCAACCTTGCTCCCTGTGGGATTCGACATCTTTTGTATTACTGCGACATATCCGTGCACTTGCGGTCGTGTCAAGTTTTTGGCGCCGTTGCCGGGGAGCAACGTTTGATATTAGTATATTTTTGAGAATTGGTAGACTAGGCTTTAAGTTAGTTTTTCTTTATTGTACTACTATTTACTTATTCTCTTTGCTTACTTGCTGTCTTAGAACTTTATAATTTTGACTGACTATTTTATGCAAAGAAGTTCTAGGGCAGAAGCGCTCATTGATATTGACCCTGAGATCGAGCGCACCTTCAGGTTGAGAAGAAAACAAAATCAAATTCTGAAGAAAGAAATCATGAACCATCCTGGAGGAGAAAGTCAGATGGAACACATTCAGATTGAAGTGAACAATGAACGAGCACAACAACCAATGGGCAACAACTATAACAACAATAGGACATTGAAGGATTATTCTTCTCCCTACACTTATGGTTTTCAATCAGGAATTGCTAGGCCCGCCGTTGAGGCCAACAATTTTGAAATAAACCTGCTCTTCTTTCTATGGTGCAACAGAATCAGTTTGGTGGTTCTCCTCTTGAGGACCCCAACATGCACCTTTCTATTTTTTTGGAATATTGCGATATGTTGAAAATTAATGGAGTGTCTGCTGATGCTATCAGGTTGCGACTATTTCCCTTCTCTCTGAGGGATAGGGCGAGAGCTTGGCTGCACACACTACCTGCTGCTTCGATAAGAACATAGACAGAGCTTTCTCAAGCCTTTCTCTCCAAGTACTTCCCTCCATCAAAAATAATCCAATTGTGAAATCAGATAACGAGCTTCATGCAAAAGGATGGGGAGTCTCTATATGAAGCTTGGGAGAGGTTTAAGGAGCTCCAAAGGATGTGTCCACATCATGGAGTTGAGACTTGGGTTTTAATCCAAACGTTCTACAGCGGTTTGGATTACAACACAAGGCTTACAGTGGACGCTGCAGCAGGAGGCGCTTTGATGAATAGGAGAGTTGAGGATGCAATGCACCTTCTCGAGGACATGGCGATTAACCATCACCAATGGACATCTGAGAGAGGTACTTCTACCAAGAAATCAGGTAAGTATGACCTAGACTCTCTTACTGCACTTACGGCTAAGGTGGATAATTTGACTAGAAAGCTTGATTCTTGGTCTAGTAATGCTATGGATATTAATGCTATTTCTTGTGAGGTCTATGGAGTTGTAGGTCATGTAGGAGCAGATTGCCAGGTGGGAGACAGACAGATGACTGTGGCTCATCCTGAGCAGTTGAATATAGTTGGAAATTTCAACCAGAACAACAACCCTTATTCCAACTACTACAATCCAGGATGGCGCAACCATGCAAATTTCTCTTACCGGACAACTCAGCCAACACAACCCGGTGTTGTACCACCACAGCAAACACAACCCCCACAAGGAAACTTTAGGCAGCCCCAACAAAGAAATTTCAGACCACCAGGATTTCAGGCTAGGAACTACAATGCAATGCCGCCACAACCACAACAGCCAAGGCCCAACAATGATTCAAATCTGGGCAAGCAACTTGAAGGACTTACAGACAAGATGAAGATGATGATGACCAGGATGGACTCCCTGGAGACACATAATAAGATGCTAGAGAGCCAGCTAGCCCAGCAAGCTAGCTCATCTTCCAGAGCACCAGGGAAGTTACCATCCCAACCTGAGGTAAACCCGAGGGAGCAGTGCAATGCAATCTCCACTCGGAGCGGCAAACAATTAGAAGACCCAAAGATGCCGACAGATGACAAAATAGAAGAGTCAATACCAGAACCTGTGGAACCGCATACTGATGTGACACCGGTGGCATCTGAACCAGCTGAAGAGGAGCGGCCATATGTGGGACCGCCTGCATATAAGCCACCGATTCCCTTTCCACAGAGGCTTGTCAAGGCTAAATTGGACAAGCAGTTTAGTAAGTTTTTAGAGGTTTTAAAGAAACTTTATATTAACATCCCTTTTGTCAATGCTCTTTCGCAGATGCCGACTTATGCAAAATTTCTGAAAGACATTTTATCAAACAAGAGGAAGCTAGAAGATCAAGGGACTGTTGCACTTACCAAGGAGTGCAGCGCCATCATTCAGAACAAGCTACCTCAAAAGCTTAAAGACCCCGGCAGTTTTTCCATACCTTGCCAGATTGGGGAGATGTATTTTCAGAGGGCTCTATGCGACTTAGGAGCAAGTGTCAGCCTCATGCCACTATCACTTTGTAAAAGGCTAGATTTAGGGGATTTGCATCCAACTAACATTTCTATACAGCTTGCAGACTGATCTGTGCATTACCAGTTGGTATTCTTGAGGACGTACCTGTTAAAGTAGGGGATTACTTTATTCCTACCGAGTTTATTGTTTTGGAAATTGATGAGGATGATAGGCTCCTGATCATTTTGGGGAGACCTTTTCTTGCCACTGCTGGTGTTGTCATGGATGTCAAGAATGGGAAACTGACCTTGAACATCTGTGGCAATGCCATTCAATTTGATCTTACTCATGCTTTGAAAAAACCTTCTCTTGCAGGTACATGCTGCAGGGTGGACATTGTGGAGAAAGCCACGTGGGATATTGAGCCGCCTGGAAGAGACGTGGACTCATTGGAACTTACCTCGACAACCTCAACCAAGAATGCCAAGAGCTACAAAGCACGCACCAAGTTTTGGCATGACAAGTGCATAGCAAAGAAGGAATTTCATGAGGGAGACAAAGTACTGCTGTTCAATTTGTTAGGGAATACCGGGTGTAATTTTAAAATTTTGCAGTCCCAGGACGCAGCGGAAGCATTACACCCAAAACATATTCCGGTCCCAAGGATCCATGCGAGAGAGAAGACACAAGGATGTGTTAGAGATGTACCTCTTTTGCTTGTCTAGTTGCCGAAGCCATGTTGAAGGTGCCCAAGTGTTCGCCCTCTACAAGTATCCACGCATCGACTCCCTGATCGTTGCTCCCTTCCACGCTTGGTGCTAGCCTCGGGAAGAGAATCAAGCCTTATCACTCTCTTCAAATCTTGCGCCACCTCCAAGGTAGAAGCGCCAAGAAGAGATGAGGAAGAGGATGATGCGCCAAGTACTTCCTTCTTCTTCTTTGCATGCGCCACCTTCAAGCAAGGTGCGCCTATGGCCAAGGAACGAAGAGGACTTGTGGCAAGGAGATGCCACCAAGCACTAAGAGTCCTTACGCCAAGAAGAGAGGGAGAAGAAGAAGAACTTGCGGTTCCAAGGAAGAAGGAGATTGTGCTCCTTGATGAAGAAGGAGAGCTCCAAGCTCTCAAGTTGTCGCCACCCTAAGCTTCCAATTCTCTCCAAGAGATGTCGCCACCAAGCCCTTCTCCAAGTTACGTCAAGAGGTGAAGAAGGAGAAGAAGGCTTGCAGCTTCAAGGAGGAAGAAGGGTTGCGCCACCTTCAAGTTGTCACCCTTTGCCCTTGCTCACATCTCTCTATGTGTCTTCATGCCTCCAAGGAGTTAACATTTTAGAGGGGGCGGCTAGGGTCTTATTTATAAGGTCAAGAGGCGGTTTAGGGAGGGCCAAGATCATGCCAAGTGGGCAGCTAGGATGAAGGGGGTTTGTGGCAAGGAAAGTCTCCAAGACTTTTCCATAAACCTCATTCAACCTATCCTTATTTTCCCTATAGCCATATCAGCCCAAGAGATGCCTTAAAGGCATGCATTCCATCCTAGGAAGAAGGGCTAGGCGCCCTTTACTTCCATAATGAAGCAAAGGCGCCTCCCTCACCCCATTATGCCCCTAGGCGCCAATGGGGTGAGATTTCTCCCCATTATGCCCTTTTAGCCTCTAATCTCTTCATGACAACTTATTATTGGGCCTCATTGGATAATGAGTTAGCCCAAACTTCATTGCATGGGTTGATTAAGCCATTAGATCTAATCCAATGCAACCCTAATCCAAATGTGACCAATTAAGGTCAATTTCGGGTCAACCTGCCAAAATTGAAGTTTGGCTCCAATAACTTTCTTCCAACTCATCAGGCCCATTGGCGCTGATGAAATATTCCAAATGGATCCAAGTTATTCAATAACTTGATCCTAAGGCTTCTGATTAAAGCAACGTCAAGAGTCTATTGCGTGTGACCCCGTAGGATCCATATGACGATGGCAATGATGTAAACATCATAAGTAGTGAGGGGTATCTAGCAACACATCACTACTACCCATGTCATAGGACTTAAGTCATTATGGCAACAACTCCTAACAAGCAACGAGGATTCCCATTGCATTATAGATCCCTTTGCCTAAACTGATATCCTGCCATTGGATTAGTCTCAAGTTTATCAATCCAATGCATTGGTCATGACTCAACAAGTGTGGCCACACATTTCTGCCATGCACCAATAAGGTGGGGCGCCCCCGAGTGGATATCATGCTTCCAATAAGGAAAGGGCAAATCCTACTATTGGTCATCCATGTCTCTACGTGACTTATGACATGCCCAATGACAGTCGTTTTGGTCCCCCAATTACGGAGAGACGTAAGACTGTATCAAAACATATCCATCATCAAATCTAGACATGAATACCTCAAGTCTAAGGATCAATGCAAACCTCTTGCATGTGAGATTGACTTGTTGACTAGACAAGTCAATCCTCACGGTGGATCACTCCAGTGCATCCAATGCACCTGTATGTCTGCGTTACTGTGCCCCGCACCTAACCAGCCCATACACCAGTCTCACATTTACCAAAGTTGTCCCATATCTGCTATGGTACCTTGTCTGGGGATAGCTTATGAGAATGGATCCAATCCAAAACCCTGGGACATTATATGTGCAACTCAATACATCAACGCAGGCAGAGAAGTCTGCATAATAACGACCATGCCTCTAATAATTCTATCAAAGTACATTCAAATAATGCTTAACCATGTCCATACATTGGTCTCCAGGGCATATACACCAACAATCTCCCACTTGCACTAAGACTAAGGGCAACTGATGTTTAGTCAGTTCCAATGTCTCTAGTATGACCCATTTAACTTCCGCTGCGCTAGAGGCTATGTCAGTGGGTTTTTCCAGATTGCTATCTGTGTTTTTTCTAACAAATTTGATCATCATCCTCATCCATGATCTCTAAGATCAGATGATATGCTGAAGTACATACTTGAGCACTAAGTTCCTTCACTTATGCTATGGCCCAGTAAGAACTATACTGGACCATCAAGCACCAGGAATTAAATCAAGTTCAAATGAATGAAGCTGCTTCCTTGGCTGCCATAAGAAGCTGCAATGTACTCAGCCTTATTTGTAGAATTTTGCCACCATGGTTTGCATAATGCTCTTTCAGCACACAACACCACAACAAGGCAAAGCGCAAATCCTGGCTGTGGTCATAAGACTGGAACGAAGTATCAGTGTATCCTTGTACACAAAATTCTTCCTATCTATCATAGACTAGACTTCAATCCTTTATACTTCCCAAGTATATATAAGGATTGCTTTCACAGCTATCAAGTGTCAAACACTAGGATCTGATTGAAACTTACTGGCTATGCTCCAAGCATTTGCCACAAATGGTCTTGTGTATATTACTCAAAACATGATCCATCCTATACACCATGTATCAAGATTTTAGACCCATGTTATTACTCTCTAGTTGTGTCATAGGACACAACATCCTCATGAGAGTCAGACCATATCTCTCTGGAAGGTATCAATATTTGGAATCATCCAATATAAACCTTTCCAGAAACTCTTGGATGAACATAGATTGACTAAAGGGCAATGACTTTCTTGGATCTCTATCTATAGATCCTCATGCCTAGGATGTAGGCATCATTCCCTAGATCATTCTTCTCGAAATACATCTCAAGCCTTTTCTTCACCATGTGAAGAGCTGAGATGTCATTCCATGTGAGGAGAATATCATCAATCTTCTAGAACAAGAAATACTATTAAGGTGCTCCCACTGATGTTCTTGTAAACATAGGCTCTTTTAAACATGCTTGCATAACACCATGCATATCTTTATGGCCTTGATATGAAAACCTTCTGGCTATTTTCTTATAGATATCTTTTCAGACGTCCATGCAAGAAAGGCAGTTTTCATAACAACACGCCATAACTGATCATGCAATTATAACATGCAGATTCCTAATGGACTTAAAACTCAGCTATTGGTAAAAAATTTCATCATTATCCACCCAGTGGATTTGCCTGAAATTTCTGTTCACTAGCTTGCCTTTCAAGGTAACAATGTTACCTTCCATGTCTATCTTCCTAGAAGATTTATTTACAGCCTGTGGGAATTACCCCTTTGGCAGCTCATCCAAGTCCCAGACTTGATTAGCAGACATGGAGTCCATTATGGTTCTCATGGCCCTTAGCCATTTCTTGGAATCTGGTCCACCGACTGCTTCCATTTCCTCATAAGTCTTAGGTTCATCCTTGATGAAAAATTCGTCATACCCAGCATATCGAATCGATCCAGACTTATGTGGTTCCTGTGTTACTTGAACCTCAGGTTGACTTTCAACCTGTATGTGAGATTTTGCTCTCCATCTGTGTCTAATTATATTGTGGTTGATTCTGGACCTTGTTCCAATCAAATCTACTCCCACTAGCTTCTTTTAAAAGAAATACTTTCTCAAGAGAGACAGCAGTTTGAGGAACAAATATTTTGTTCTCTTTGGGATAGAATTAGCACTCTACAGTGCACCACAAACACATACTTTTGAATCACTGCACATTACATTCCCAATTCCATTGAAGAAATGGGATATTTGCAGTTCGCAACTCAAAAGCTAATTCAGACACTTTCTTATGGAGTGGCAGTGCATCTGTTTGCATGACATAATAGTAGTATATTTGCATGACTATTCAAAGATGGAACCACATCCAATGTGTTCCTTTTTCTTTATTTGAAATTCACCACACAGTGGTGTACTAAGTAAGCTGTGAGATAACTCTACACTTCTTTGGACAGTCATCAAATTCTCCACTAATCACCTTGATCCAATCAAAGTGCTTTAACAGATCCTCCAATTTGATTCTGTACTTCATTTTGAACTTCTTGGATTTCTCCAAAGTTCTTGGGTTGTGTAAGGCATACCCACACCTAATGAAGTATATAACTCCTCTTAGTGCTTGTTTACATGGATCCACTTACATTGCTATGTAATAGATCCAACAAGCCACTACTCCTTCCACCCTTTACGGTGAAGGCAGCATCTGTCACATTGTTCCTTTGAACTAGGCTCACATGTATCATAATCCTGAAAGGATAATGATATCAATAGTCCATGGACCTTTGGATGTGACCATTGTTCTATGGTTCAAGAGACAATGCTATAAGAGGGTGTTTATTGAATCATTGGATCTAATCTTGTGTTACATATAGAACCATAAACTGTATCACTTCAATAGAACATCTATTTAAATAAAATATCATTTATTATTTCAAACTGAAATCCTTTCCAAAAGGAATGATGTTCTAATACATAAACTAATACATAAAGTTCTAGATAAAGTCTTCAAGGCAGTGAGATGATATCAACAGCAGCATCTAATGCTCCATCCCTGACCCGAGAGTCGATCCCACCAAGCCTCATGGTCCTACTTCTTTTGAGCTCCTGCACATGTAAAACATATGTGAGCCTCACATGCGGTACCTAGTACCCATGAATAAGAAGTAGACATAAAGACCTCGGTAACACAATACCTGAAGCGGATGGATCACATCCCTTCTTCTTTGCCATCTCTTCTTGGCCATTAATCCTCTTCGAAATATCCATGCATTCCCAGTCTTCTGAAGTATTAGCTTCGAAGATACAGAACCATGGTCATTCTCAGATTTAGGCATACAGTCTGAAGATCCAACAGAACTCTCCTGATCTTTGTCTATAGAGCATGGTGTGAACAGACCTTTGAGTTATATGATAAGATCATAAATCCCCATCTCATCACACTCAACCTTGACCTCTAGGGTCATGCACTCTAAGACAAGAGCAGTGTACTATTCATTATCTTCACAATGTTCAAGATAGACATTCCACTCCCACTCAGTAGTGAAATACACACTAGGCTGGGATGGTGGTCTTTCAAGAAGATGCACCTTATTCTCTTGTTCTAGTATCTTGGACAAAATCTTGAACCACTTTGTCCAATTTGTCCCATCCAGTTTGTTTTTATAAAGTTTCAATCTTAGATCAGGAGATGCCATCTACAATAAGCAAATAAGTAAAATAAGTACTATAATAAAGCATTTAACAAGGACTTTAAATTAAATGCTATGCTCCCACTACTTCCAAAACAAGTTGAGAACTCTCAAACTCAACATGGAAAGAGGTGAGTAGGATCCTAATTTCACATGAGGTCTCCGCGACTCACGAGGGTGAGTTGGGATGCACAGAGTGTCTCATGCTTCCTTAGGTAGGCATACCAGCCAATTGTGCCGTGCATAACTCCTCTTAGTTAAGACAGACTAGGCGCCCTGTGTCCAGCGAGGGCTGGATACAACACAGAACCCTATCCTCTCAACAGCTGCCTCTAGTGATTCATCATGTCAGTGACATATGAAAAACTAGTCAAGTCTGGTCCTAACCATTATGCCCAGGGCCAACGAATTCCTTGCGAAGGCACGCCCAGGTTAAAACTGGACTGGGGAAATCATTGTCACCTCACACCTTCTAAAGATAAGTGGGTGTGTCCCACGAGGGTGGGAAACAGTTCACAATACCACCGATCGATAGTTTGATGAGGGCTACGCGTTAGAAGGCTATTGACTTGATATTGTATTGAGAGTTTTTGCATGTTTGTTTTATTCTTTTCTAGCATGCAGTTTTCTTATGGTTATGGCAGCAAAGGAAAAACATCACAGGCATGCTATGGACAAAATAATAAACCATCATAGGCATGCTAGTTTGGTCGATATGGTTATAGCCCTTTTCATACTCATAACTTGTCACGAGCCATGTGACATGTTATCGTGCATCCAAGGGTTGCGAGTCCCTGAAGCAAATCAGCCCATGCCAGAAGCCGAAAGCAAGTGTCCTTCCTTCAGCCGCAAGTCCATCACCACGCTTCCAAAGCTGGCGCCACTTCTGACTCCGATTGAAGAAGACTCCTTGTTGTCAAGATGAAGCCTTAACCTATCATATAATTCTACATCTATTCTAAACAAGATGAAAAATTCTTTACAACAAGATAGGGAGAGAACCACACGCAGGTGGAAAGAGATTTTACAAGCATTCATCACAAGTGGAAACATGCTTCCACATCACAACACAGGAGGGCACTCGCTATGACCATATCAACCCAATCAAGTGGCGCATGTAAAATTTGAAAATCCAGAAAAATCAAATTTTAGCACCTTATGCGCCAACATCATCCAAAGCACTCTCTTAACCAAATTTATGCCAAAATTTAGATCAAGTTCCATGATGATTTCATAGACCCTATCGGCTGGCAGTTTTGTCAGATCAAGAGACCCGGCCAGTTCGAAGACACAATGCCCGTCCTACTTGACAAAACTACGTGCGCCTTCGGTCTTAAATCAAACATAAAACAAAATCAAATTTCGGCCATAAAGAGAGGTTTAGATGAAAAACGCTTTCTACGTGAAACGCGCATGGATAGAAGAAAAATTTTACAAAAATTTTTCATACAAGCAAACATACACCTTGTGTTTCTCGCAAGTAGCTCTGATACCACTGTTAGGGAATACCCGGTGTAATTTTAAAATTTTGCAGTCCCAGGACGCAGCGGAAGCATTACACCCGAAACATATTCCGGTCCCAAGGATCCATGCGAGAGAGAAGACACAAGGATGTGTTAGAGATGTACCTCTTTTGCTTGTCTAGTTGCCGAAGCCATGTTGAAGGAGCCCAAGTGTTCGCCCTCTACAACTATCCACGCGTCGACTCCCTGATCGTTGCTCCCTTCCACGCTTGGTGCTAGCCTCGGGAAGAGAATCAAGCCTTATCACTCTCTTCAAATCTTGCGCCACCTCCAAGGTAGAAGCGCCAAGAAGAGATGAGGAAGAGGATGATGCGCCAAGTACTTCCTTCTTCTTCTTTGCATGCGCCACCTTCAAGCAAGGTGTGCCTATGGCCAAGGAACGAAGAGGACTTGTGGCAAGGAGATGCCACCAAGCACTAAGAGTCCTTGCGCCAAGAAGAGAGGGAGAAGAAGAAGAACTTGCGGTTCCAAGGAAGAAGGAGATTGCGCTCCTTGATGAAGAAGGAGAGCTCCAAGCTCTCAAGTTGTTGCCACCCTAAGCTTCCAATTCTCTCCAAGAGATGTCGCCACCAAGCCCTTCTCCAAGTTACGTCAAGAGGTGAAGAAGGAGAAGAAGGCTTGCGGCTTCAAGGAGGAAGAAGGGTTGCGCCACCTTCAAGTTGTCACCCTTTGCCCTTGCTCACATCTCTCTATGTGTCTTCACACCTCCAAGAAGTTAACATTTTAGAGGGGGCGGCTAGGGTCTTATTTATAAGGTCGAGAGGCGGTTTAGGGAGTGCCAAGATCATGCCAAGTGGGCGGCTATGATGAAGGGGGTTTGTGGCAAGGAAAGTCTCCAAGACTTTTCCATAAACCTCATTCAACCTATCCTTATTTGCCCTATAGCCATATCAGCCCAAGAGATGCCTTAAAGGCATGCATTCCATCCTAGGAAGAAGGGCTAGGCTCCCTTTACTTCCATAATGAAGCAAAGGCGCCTCCCTCACCCCATTATGCCCCTAGGCGCCAATGGGGTGAGATTTCTCCCCATTATGCCCTTTTAGCCTCTAATCTCTTCATGACAACTTATTATTGGGCCTCATTGGATAATGAGTTAGCCCAAACTTCATTGCATGGGTTGATTAAGCCATTAGATCTAATCCAATGCAACCCTAATCCAAATGTGACCAATTAAGGTCAATTTCGGGTCAACCTGCCAAAATTGAAGTTTGGCTCCAATAACTTTCTTCCAACTCATCAGGCCCATTGGCGCTGATGAAATATTCCAAATGGATCCAAGTTATTCAATAACTTGATCCTAAGGCTTCTGATTAAAGCAACGTCAAGAGTCTATTGCGTGTGACCCCGTAGGATCCATATGACGATGGCAATGATGTAAACATCATAAGTAGTGAGGGGTATCTAGCAACACATCACTACTACCCATGTCATAGGACTTAAGTCATTATGGCAACAACTCCTAACAAGCAACGAGGATTCCCATTGCATTATAGATCCCTTTGCCTAAACTGATATCCTGCCATTGGATTAGTCTCAAGTTTATCAATCCAATGCATTGGTCATGACTCAACAAGTGTGGCCACACATTTCTGCCATGCACCAATAAGGTGGGGCGCCCCCGAGTGGATATCATGCTTCCAATAAGGAAAGGGCAAATCCTACTATTGGTCATCCATGTCTCTACGTGACTTATGACATGCCCAATGACAGTCGTTTTGGTCCCCCAATTACGGAGAGACGTAAGACTGTATCAAAACATATCCATCATCAAATCTAGACATGAATACCTCAAGTCTAAGGATCAATGCAAACCTCTTGCATGTGAGATTGACTTGTTGACTAGACAAGTCAATCCTCACGGTGGATCACTCCAGTGCATCCAATGCACCTGTATGTCTGCGTTACTGTGCCCCGCACCTAACCAGCCCATACACCAGTCTCACATTTACCAAAGTTGTCCCATATCTGCTATGGTACCTTGTCTGGGGATAGCTTATGAGAATGGATCCAATCCAAAACCCTGGGACATTATATATGCAACTCAATACATCAACGCAGGCAGAGAAGTCTGCATAATAACGACCATGCCTCTAATAATTCTATCAAAGTACATTCAAATAATGCTTAACCATGTCCATACATTGGTCTCCAGGGCATATACACCAACACAATTCACGACTTCGACTGTTCCCAGGAAAACTTCGCACGAGGTGGTCCGGACCTTTCACAGTTCAGAAAGTTCAACCATATGGTGCTATCACAATTTGGACAGAACGAACTGGAAGCTTCAAAGTTAACGGGCACCGCCTCAAGCATTACTTTGTAGATGAGCGAGTAGAGAGAGAGAAAGTTTTAGCTCTCTCAGATCCCCCAGATTTGAAACTTTGAAAACTCTTATGGTCGAGCTACCGACCTAAACCTAGCGCTCTTGGGAGGCAACCCAAGTTTTTGGATGATTTTAATTCTTATGCATAATTTTTCTTTGTCATTAGTTAGTGTTTTAGATCATAGTTTTGTTTTTCTTTTACTTTTGCTTTTCTATAAGGGATTGCTACTAATTTGATATCTCTATATGTTGTAGGAAGAAGAGGGAGCACATGGGAATTTTTCCAGAATTTTTCCAGATTTTTTCGAGCATCCAGTGAACATCACGGCTTGGTGAACCCCATGGGGTTCACCGTGACGTGTACTATACAGTCCGCCCAGGCTTTGTAACCAGAGGATTTCACGGGCAGGTGAACCCCAGGGGGTTCACCGGTATTCTATATGCGTAGAATCCATCCAGTAAGCTTCACAGGCAGGTGAACCCCACGGGGTTCACCACGATTCCGAAGACCAAAAATTTTCCAGAATGCTTCATGGGTCGGTGAACCCCAGTGGGTTCACCCATGCTTCTGTTGCATCCACCCGAACTCAGTAAACTTCACGGGCTGGTGAACCCGGGAGGGTTCACCAGAATTTCGAGTCGTGCTCAGCCGAGTTAGGGCATCGCACGCGTAAGGTTTCCGCCGCCCTCCAATCTCGGTGAAATCCCGTCGATTGCGCCTCTCTCCAATCTGCTCAAACACAAAGAAGATCCTCAGGGCTTCGATTCGGACTTCCCTTTTCTAGTATCTTCTCTAAGCAAGTCGCGATCTCAGTTTTTACGCATCTGCTGTTCTTCGAGTTTTTCACCCGATCGCCGCCGCCTTTCCGATTTCGACGCCAACGACCTGATCACGCCGCTTTCTCTACTTCCTAGCACTTGAAGAAGATCTCTAAGGGTTTGATCCAGTTTTTCCCTTTTTCTGACGGATCTTTGCTTCGAGCGATTAAGGATTTCAGTTTCCGCCGATCCGCCACAAACTCACGTTTCCTCACGCCACCGACCAGATCTTCTTCCCAACTGATCTTGATCTATTTCTGCACCATGCCTCCACGAACAAAAGCTATGGCCAGCAAGAGAACCTCACGGCCGCAGCAGGCGCTTTCAGATTCGTCTGCCACGGACGATGAAGAGTATGAGCCGACGCCTACTCCTCCTTCCTATCGGCCTTCTTCGGCTACGCCAGGCTCTTCGTCTCGTCACGGCCGCACACCTTCCAGCCGACCACAGACTTACGTGTCTCCCCCGAACGAGTTCGGGATTATCTTCCGGAACGCTGCGCAAGAGGCACGATATCAGATTCTGCAACAACGCCGCATGCTCAATACGCAGTATCTTGATCGAACCACCTTACTGATGCTAGGGATGCTTGGAGACTTTGACTTGATGTATGCATCCATAGGGTGGGAGCAATTTCAGTAGCTATTCTCACCCACCTACATCGATACCACACTAGAGTTTCTGAGTTCATTGGAAGTTAAAGCTGATCCTATACTTGAGGATGATCCAGGCCGTCTATCCTTTCGCCTGGGTAATATCGAACACATCCTTACTCTTTCACAGTTTCGCGGTATTTACGATTTTCCAGAGCCTAGCGCATGCAGAGTCCCTACTGAGTACAATGAGCAAAACTTCTGGGCCGCTATCACAAACGAGCACGTTTACTCTGCTCGCACAGCTCGTGCTTCCAGTCTATGCAACCCAGTGATCAAGTACGTTCACCGAATATTGGCCCACACTCTCTTCAGTCGCGGTGAAAGTGACGGTATGGTTCGACATACTGAATTATTTTATATCTGGTGCATGCTCCACAGTTTTAGAGTCGATTTAGGATATTATTTGGCAAAGCATTTCAGCCGCGTCGCCCGTTCTTTGAGGGGGGCGATAGTTATTGGTGGCTTGATCACACCTCTGGCTGTTTCCCTTGGCATCATTCCCTATGGTACATTGGAGGCTACCGGCAACAACAGGCTCGACATTCAGTCCTGCGTTGCCATGAAGCTGATTGTACACAAGGGAGATTCATATTGTATGACATTCAAGGGGAGTCCCTTCTGCTTGCCTTTACCAAATCCAGAGCGCACATCTATCCGCGTTCGTGGAAACTGGTGTATCCAGGCAGTTGAGGATGGATGCACAGCCCGATCCAGTAGACACAACGCCACCAACACCGGGAGCATTTTCTTTTGGTGGTACCTCCTCTCACGATTCTATGATGTCTGCATTGCAGGAAATCAAAGAGGAGCAGCTTCATCAGCGAGAGTTGATCGATCACATGGACACCACTATCTTTAACATGCAGCAGGACTACGCCGCTCGATGGGAATCAAATGAAGTTGGTATGCAACGCCAGCACAAAATGTTGAGCTCTATTTGGGGGAAGCTATCCGCGATAGATGAATGTCTCACTTTCGCATCCGAGGAGCACAGGGCTCAGATGGACATCTCCTCCGATAGCGTTTTTCCTTCAGATGAAGAGGTTGAGCCGGATTATAGTGCGCGTGGGAAGAAGAAGAGCTCGAGCTCGAGAGCTTCTGGCTCCCGCTCTCGCAAAAAGAAGTAGCTGCCCCCGGATATCTATTTCAGCACTCACTTCTCTCACATCATGGTATTGCATAGAGGACTATGCAAACTTTTAGAGTGGGTGAGCTTTCTTTACTCCGGTCTCTGCTTTTTCTTTCTTCATGTGGCTACTTGACTGTGATTGCTTGACCTTGTGATGTTGGGGATTAAAACTTTCATTTTGAGATGGTTGGATATTATGTGGCATTGTATCTTATATGCCATCATATTCGTGGGCCTGGTCCACATCTTCAGGCCCCACTCTATGACAGTTATGTATGACACTTTGCACTTTACTTTCATGCTTATATCAGTACTTTGCTATGATGATTGTGATTTCATGCTGTGAAAATCTTGAATGATGTTATGATGCTTATTATTCATGAATTCATGCGTCTATCATGAGATTTGTCCTATGAAAGCTATTTCAAAATTTTTAAAGTTGAATACTTGATTGGTTGAGAATAATCAAAGAATTAAGTTGGAGTAACCTCCTTGTTAGAAATACTGTTTGACCATATCCATATGTTCTATGATTTAGAAATTTTGTGATTTGGATTGATTTTGAGATGTTCATTAGTGGGTCAAACATTGATATGATTGTTGAATCAACTCGAGCTTGCAACTTACATGAGAATCATATTGAGATACACATTTACTTAGTTATTCTTTGAATTCCTCTCTGTTGTTGGGGAAACACTTCATTTGTTAGAAAGGATATGTTATATAAAAAAAAAATCATCACCCTTAGATTCCTCTTCTTGGCACTGCGCAAAATTGACAGTGGTACCGAAGGATGTGAGTTGAAATCTAAGGGATGTGAAGTGAAATCAATAAAAAGACTCCTCTACTTGGCATTGCAAAAAATTGGCAATGGTACCTAAGGTTATGAGTTGAAGTCTAATGCAATAATCTGTATATCATACTCCACATAAAACATTTGAGTTAACCCCAACGATTTGATTTAGAAATACTAGAATTGCATGAGTGTAGTGTGCAGGCTTGGTTGAATCCTATGTTCGCTGCTTACTAGGTTGTTTGGCATCTAGCTATTGTGGGATCAAACTGTTGAACACTTAAAACAACCATTTACTTAATTTCTCCTGATTAGATCTTGGATTGGTATTAAATGTTTTTCTAACTTGGATGTATATCTTGACATGAAAGATTGCTCTTTTACCAATCATGTATCTCATCTTATTTTATTGCTTGAGGACAAGCAAAGATTTAAGTCTAGAGTATTTTGATGCATTGCATTTTGGTAGTGATTTTCATAGTTATTTCATGTCAAATCTAGGCTTATTTCGGCATTTTTATACTCATTACGGGCTTATTTCCTTCATAACTTCGGAATCTTCACTTTTTGGCACTTTTATGGAATTTCAGGTAAAAACACTCTTTTTTTGACATATTTGAAGATTCTGAGGCCACAGGACAATTTCTTATGCGAAAACGAAGCAGCCCGTCAAATTTGGAGTCATTTGGAGTTTTGCCTGACAATCACGGCCAGGTGAACCCCACGGGGTTCACCATCCCAGTCACCAGCCTGCGAAACTCACAGAGAGCATCATGGCTAGGTGAACCCCAGCGGGGTTCACCAGAATTCCATTTGGCCAAAATCTGTCCAGAAGACATCACGGCCAGGTGAACCCGGCGGGTTTCACCGCGCTTCTTTCAGCCAAACTCTTAGAAGACACCACAGTCAGGTGAACCCGGCGGGGTTCACCGCGATTCTAAACCAGGCTCGCGGGCGACCCGACCCACACTCGGTTATCCCTCGATTTCTCACCCGTTCGGAGACCAAATTAGGCAAGTAAGGTGTCTATGGAAAGCTCTTTCAGAGGCGAACGCAGAGGACATAAAAGCCCCAATTTATATGACCTAATCATCGAGCATTCACGTGAAGAACAGAGGCAGGCGGAAGAACACGGCGATAGAGGTGATTTTTGGAGATTTTCGGCGATTGAGACACACGATCATCACGATTTCTTCAGGATTCCTTCGGTTCATCATCTCCTTCCCCTTAGCTTCATTTTCTTATACCTTTCTTGTCATTAAAAGAGAGATTTTGAGTGTTTCAATGATAATTGTGGCGTAAACCCTATTTCGGGGCTTGGTGGAAACCCTTTGATTATTTTAACTGCAAACTTTGTATCTATTTTCGTTATTTGGTATAAACTTGTGAGCATATTTTACTTCAACGTACTTATTTTATGATTTTATCTTGGCCGAATATTTTCACGTGTTAGCCGTTACGATTCATATCGAGAGAAGGATCGTAAGGGTCGAACCTCCGAGTAAAACTTGCGAGACCTCGACACGAGAGTGCTTGGTCCTCTCTCGAGGATTTCATAGTCTGCCATAGAACTCATTGAGTTCTCCTTAGAACGACCCACCGCGAGAGTAGGAGGTCGATCTAAGACGAACATCAAGGTGTTTCACTCGAGAGAGGGCACCTTGTACCCTAGGGTTAGACTCCTTTTGCAAAAACAATAAACCAATTAACTAATAACTTTCTTGTGCGGTTAAGATTATCATTGTGGTGGAAGCCGTAGCCCTGAATTCTCTCTTATGTCGATTCTCTACCGACGTATTTGTGATTGCTTATTTACGATTTCTGTTCTCAAACCCACGTTTCGATTCGCCTAGCTATTAGGACTCGGACTTTCTAGTACGCAACCTTGCCCCCTGTGGGATTCGACATCTTTTGTATTACTGCGACATATCCGTGCACTTGTGGATTGTGTCAACTATCTTCGCATATAGCAAAATTAGAATTAGAATACCCCATGATCTCTGATTGATCTTATTTCCTGTATATGAGCATATAATTTTCTATGTATGTTCTGGGAAATAATTGAGGAGAATTATGGCTACAATTTTAATCATGGCACTGCCGTAATTGTTTCTATGGAAAATCTCGAAGAAATCACGGCTGCGTGTTGTGTCCGCAAGTGAACGGATACTCGAAGTAATAAAGAAAGATATCGAACCACAGAGACCTCATTTGTCAAGTATCAAATAATCGATTTCTTACTATCTAGGTAATCGAAACTATGCAAGTGAACTAATGAAGGCTAACGAAAATACCAGATAGAGAATCTGGGACTAGGGTTTTATTCGTTTTAATTTTCATGACTAGATATAAAAAGATGTTCGTCGAGTCTAATTTTATCATGATAAAGATGTGATTTACTTCATAAAGAGATAGTCTCACTTTCGCACAGACAATCATACAGGGAACCAATCCTCACTATCGTGCAGGATCTATCCCATGCTGAAAATAAGTAAATCATCAATTAAAAAACTCAAGGATCACTTTTGTGCATCCGAATTCTAAGTTGATTATCTCAAGTGGAGTCTCAAGGGTCACTTTCGTGCATCCGAGTCTCAACACAGGTTCTACTTAAGGTTCTCCAACGTTCCGATCTTCACTTTCACGCAAGATCTTCATATTTAACAAAATAATTCAATCCTAGATTCAAATTATCAAACATGACAATTATTCTTCTAAAATCAAGAAATAAGAACTAACCTAATTTCTTACGGTGAGTTCCTAATATTCAATTTTAGGGTTCCAAGTTCTCAAGCAAATCACTTTTAAGTCCATAGTACGAAAACACTAAAAACATGCATGATAATAAGAAAACTATGGAGAATTATAGACAATTGTCACATAAGTAGAATTATCACACTAAAATTATACTCAACGAAGTAACGAAAAAATTATCTAGTCATTAAGAAATCAAAGGGAATTACTCCCCCATGTCCCATAAAAGCTTTAAGCTAACATGGTAGAAAGATTACAATATACCATAGAGTCAAAGTGTAAGAAATCAAAGAAAAAGGGGGAAAACGAATAACCACATGGCTGTAATGGAAATTACAGCCGTAATTTCCGCGCATGAACATTGCCGGCAGCGTTCTTTTGTTGATTTCTCCTTCGATCGATCTCCTTTCACACTGAAACTTATGGGTATGTTCTCCTCTTCTAGGCGAAGCTTCCCCTCAAATTTCACGGTCGGAGATGCGTTGTATACTTCCAGGCGGCGAAACTTAGGGCGGCGGCGTGTAACTCGATTTCTCCCCCGTCGGTGGATGAAAATTAGGGCTTCCGGAGTCTGTGTATTCCCCTCACCAAAAGCTCCCCCTTTGCTTCTTACGGATCTTCGAATTATGGCCTGGTCATCCGCAATTGATCGTGCAAAAATTGGGCTTCAAAAAGTCCGTGAAAGTCGCGTGTTCAGAACAAAATTACGGCCGTGGTTTTTGTTACGGCACTGCCGTATTTTCATTAAGTTCTACTGTACAGAATTCGACCAAAATTACGGTACCGTGAAATTACTTATGGCCATACCGTATTTTCTCCAAATCTCTCAGGGGAAAAATCGCCTGAAAATACGACACCGTGGAAATGATTACGGCCCTGTAGTAATATCTGGAAATCTCTCGGCTGAAGAATAGATTGAAATTACGGCCCATGAAATTCTTTACGGTAGTGCCGTAATTTTTGAAAAACTTTCTAGACGAAATCTCGTCAAATTACAACAGTACTCTGATATTACGGTAGCTATGAAAATACGGTACCGTAATATAGATTACGGTCCTGCCGTAATTTGGTCTGGAGCTCCAATCTTCATGAAATTTGACATGTAAACTCCTCTTGATGGTGGGAATTCATTCATGCATCTGGAATTGCTTGAAAACACGTAAAAATCATGCCTTTTTACCTGAAAGTCATCAAAAACCAAAAAGAGTGTAGATTCTGCAGTATTTGATAAAAAAAGGCATAAAAATAAGCAAAGGTTCATAATTTTGACATAAAAAGATATATGAAATGGCACAAAATTTACTATAAATTTTGGTGTCATCAAACACATAAGGCTCAAACTTTACTTGTCCTCAAGCAAAAATCAAAAATCGATTATCGGAAAAGATTTTTCTTGAAAAATAAATTTCTAGAATACAATCTCCAATGAAAAATCCCACCAATTGATTCATAAAATTTTAAATAGGCATATCATCTTTTGAATTCAATCCTCAAGATCCACAACTTAATCAAATAAAACTTTGCAACATGTATAAAAAAATTAGAATCTCAGTCTCATGAATTCACCTAAGTTTCAGTTCAAATCTATCATACTTTTGTTTACATGAATAAGATATCCAAAGTCTTTTTCCACTCAAAATTTTCCTTTTTTTCATTTTTATTTTTATTCCTTTTTTGTGTTTTTGAAGACATGTACCCACATAGATACACACTTTTTATTTGGGACTTCAACTCTTGTCTTAAGTACCACTGTCAATTTTTCACAGTGCCAAGTAGAAGAGTCATTTTCTTTTTCTTTCTCTTTATTTTTTTTTCAGACTTCAACCCATATCTTCGGTACCACTGTCAATTTTACACAGTGCCAAGTAGGGGAGTCACTCACTATTTTTGGATTTTGGATTCTTTCTTCCCAACAAATAGCAAATAGACTAAACATCAATTAGATTAATCAATTGACATCAATTCAAAAATTATACTCATATGCTGATTTTATTCAAAAAGTGGCTTCACTTTTAAATTAAATTCTTCAAATAATGTATCCCCCTAAAATCTCATTCATCAACCAATGAAAAATTTCAAAAGTAGATATATATTAGAGAAATAAATTCGACATGATAGATCTAGATCTAATCACAGGCATGAATTCATCCGTCATCAAGAGAATCACTTTATCTATAGAAAAATAATCAGAACGCAGCGGGCACAAGAAGTTTAGAAGACGAACCATCGATGGGGAAGATGAATTTCAAAGAAGTGAAGAAAAAGGAATACTCACAAAGTTTTGCTTATCAACATAGGATCCAATCTCTCCGTAATTTATGCCAAATTTGATTTTTTCTATGAAAAGAGAAGAAACATTAGTTCTAAAAACAGAAGTAAAAATACAGAAAAGTAAATGAGAATAAACTAAAGAAGGAGTTCTTGGGTTGCCTCCCAAGAAGCGCTAATTTAAAGGTCTTTAGCTTGATAGTTCTGCACTCAGATTTGATCGTGGTTCATCAAGGTAAAACTTTTCTTTTTCTTCAATCCGCTCCTCTTGATAATAATGTTTCAACCTTTGACCATTAACCTTAAAATCTCATGTTTCTTCACTCCATACGTCCACGGCTCCGTAGGATAAGTCTTTTTCACCTGAAAAGGCTCGGACCATCGAGATTTAAGTTTTCCAGGAAAAAGTCTCAATCTAGAATTGAATAAAAGAACAAAGTCACCTAGTTGGAATTCCCTTCTGAAAATATGTCGATCATGCCATCTTTTAGTCCTCTCCTTGTAAATTTTTGCATTTTCGTATGTAGAGAGTCTAATCTCATCTAGCTCGTTCAACTGTAACCTCCGTTTTTTACCCGCGTTCTTTAAGTCAAAATTGAGTGCTTTGATTGCCCAGGACGCCTTATGCTCAAGCTCTACAGGTAGATGACAAGATTTGCCATAAACCAATTGAAAGGGAAACATACCTATTGGTGTTTTAAAAGCAGTTCGATAGGCCCACAGTGCATCATCAAGTTTGAATGCCCAATCTTTCCTGGTGCGTGACTCTATCTTTTCTAAAATCCCTTTTATTTCTCTATTTGATATTTCAACTTGTCCACTGGTTTGGGGGTGATAAGGTGTTGCAACTCTATGATTTACCCCATACTTTCTAAGTAAGGCTGAGAACTTATGCTCTATGAAATGTGAGCCTCCATCATTAATCACTACTCGGGGTGTCCCAAACCTTGGAAAGATAATCTTTTTGAATAGTTTAATAACAACTCTGAAATCATTAGTAGGAGAAGCAAGAGCCTCAACCCACTTTGAAACATAATCAACTACCACAAGAATGTATTTTTTACCTCCAGACAATGGAAAAGGTCCCATGAAGTCAATCCCCTAAACATCAAATATCTCAACCTCAAGAATATTAGACAGTGGCATCTCATGTCTTCTGTTAATGTTACCCATCTTCTGACACCTATCATAAGATGAAACAAAGTTTCTAGCATCTTTAAAAATTGAAGGCCAGTAAAATCCTAATTGCAATACTTTGAAAGCAGTTTTCTCATTACTGGCATGACCACCATAAGAGGATCCATGACATTGAAACAATATATCTGTGATTTCCTCTTCAGATACACATCTTCTAAAAATACCATCTGCACATATAAACACATAAGACTCATCCCAAAAATAGTGCTTTACTTCAGCTAAGAATCTCTTCCTTCTTTGGTGACTCAAATCAGGAGGAAAAACATAAGCTACAAGATAATTCATTATGTCAGCATACCATGGGGCTCTGATTTGTTCAATGGCAAAAAGTTGTTCCTCAGGGAAGGAATCATTGATTACATCATTCTTTTCAGTATTCACCATTATCCTTGAAAGATGATCTGCAACAAAGTTTTCTGATCCCTTTTTGTCTCTAATTTCCAAATCAAACTCTTGCAAGAGTAAAATCCATCTGAGCAAGCGTGGTTTAGTATCTTTTTTCTGCATTAAGTATCTCACAGCTGCATGATCAATGTACACCTGTTGTGATCTGAAAGGACACACTTATAAATACAGTAGGTAGAGTTATTTAAGGTGTCGCGGCCAAAACCTAAGTGTTGGCGCACAGGGCTATTGTCACTCCCTGACACGGCTCCAAAAACTTGTTGTCCCTAAACTTGTAGTGTCTGCAAGTGCACGGATACTCGAAGTAATAAAGAAAAATATCGATCCCACAGAGACCTTATTGTTCAGTACCAAATAGTTGTATTCTCACTAGCTAAGCAATCGATTATAATGCAAGTGAACAAAAAAAAAGAGCGTAGAGATAATCAGAGAGATAAATTGGGACTAGGGTTTCATCCACTTTAATTTCAATGACTAGATATTAAGAAAAGGTCGTCAGACTAATTTTATCATGATAAAGACTTAATTTACTTCATAAAGGGATCATCTCACTTTTGTGCAGACAATTATGCAGGGACCAATCCTCGCTTTCGCGCAAGATCTATCCCAACGCTGAAGATAAATAAATCATCAATCAAATAATTCGAGATCACTTTCGTGCATCCGAATTCTAACTTGATTGTCTCAAGTGGAATCTCAAGGATCACTTTCGTGCATCCGAGTCTCAACACAAGTTCTACTTATGGTTCTCCAATGTTCCGATCCTCACTTTCGTGCAAGATCTCCACGTTTGACAACTCGACTCTACCCTAGATTCAAATTATCATCATGGCAATAAGATCACTAAAATCAAATAATTAAGAACTAACATAAGAGAGTTCCTAACATGTAATTCTAGGGTTCCAAGTTCTCAAGCAAGTCACCTTTCGGTCCTTATTGCGAGAACTCTAAAACATGAATAATAACATCAATCTATGGAGAATCAAAGACAACAATCACATAAGTAGAATCATCATAATGAAACTATTCTGACAAAAATAAGGGTTATCTAATCATTAAGAAATCAAAGTGAATTACACCCATGTCCCAAAGATGTTTAAGCTTGCATGGAAGGAAGATTACAATAATTCATGGAAAAGGAAATCAAAATAGAGAGAGAAAATAGTTTACGGTACGACCGTAAAGATGTTTACGGTTGTAATCTGCGACGAACAGCGGCGGCGCATGGTTTTGTGTTGATTTCTCCTTCGTCTGGGCTCCTTTCTCCTTGAAACTTCTGGTGTGTCCTCTCCACCTCCAAATGAAGCTTCTTGTAAAAATCATGGCGAGAGGTGCCCTCTACGTCTCTCGGCGTGAGGCCAAACTCTAATCGCCTCTCTGTTGATTTCTCCCTCGATACTGGATAAAAATTCGTGCTTTCACTTCGTGTGTCTTCTTCTCTTAAAGTCGAGTCCGTATCATCTTTCGGATATCAATTTGGAGGTCTGGATCGAAAGATATGGTCCGCACAAGATTTGGACCCGTAAAAATCGCATTTTTGAATGAAATTACGGTACCGTAATGAATATTACGGCAGTACCATAATTTTAGCTCTCTGAAGTATTTGTCAAGATTACGGCCCATAAAAATGTTTATGCCGGTGCCATAATTTCTTCTATATGTTTATGGACCAAAATACGGCCCGTAAGGATCATTACGACAGTGCCGTAATTCTAGAAATCTCTCGGTTGGAAAATCATCTGCAATTACGGTACCGTGATCTTATTTACGGCAGTGCCGTAATCGCCATGAAAACTTTGGTAAAAAATCTTTCCAAATTACGGCACCTCTCAGGGATTACGGCCGTACCGTAATTCTATGGTGGAATTACTGTATTGTAAAATCCATTACGGGGGTGCCGTAATTTGCTATGAAGCTCTGACTCTCCTGCAATTTGACGTGTGACTTCGTTTTGATGTCTGGAATCCATTGTTGTGCTCGAATCCTTCAAAATCCATCAAAATATAGCACTTTTTCCTTGAAATTCATGAAAAACTAGAAATTGTGTAGATTTCATGATATTTAACAAATAATGCTTAAAAACAAGCAAAAGTTCATAAATATGACACGAAAAGATATATAAAATGGCATGAAATTTACTATAAATTTCGGTGTCATCAAACACATAAGGCTCAAACTTTATTTGTCCTCAAGCAAATAGATAGAATAAAGAACTCTACTATGGAAAATATGCATTTTCATGAAAAATAAATTTCTAAAATATAATCACTCATGAAATTTTCCACTAACTTTTTGCACAAAATTTCAGATAAATACATCATCCTCTGAATTTAGTCTTTAAGATTCACAGCTTTGATCGAATAAAACTTCGCAACTTGCATAATAAACAGAATCTCAGTCTCATAATTTCACCCAATTTTCAGTTTAAATCTATCTTACCTTTGTTTACAGGAATAGGATATCCAAAATCTTTTCCCACAAATTTTTTTTCTTTTCTCTCCTTTTTTTTATGTCTTTTTGATGACATGTAACCACATAGATACACACTTCTTATTTGGACTTCTAACTCTTATCTTCGGTACCACTGTCAATTTTATACAGTGCCAAGTAGAGGAGTCTCTCACTATTTTTGTGGATCTTGGAATCTTCCTTCCCAACAAATAGTAGAATAGACTAAACATCAACTAGGTTAATCAATTGACATCAATTCAAAAATTACACTCATATGCTCATTTTATTCAAGTAAGATGCTTTACTCTTGGATTGCATTCATCAAATAACATACATACCCAAAAACCTTATGCATCAATCAATGAAGAATTTCAACAAGTAGATATATATTGAAGAAATAAATTTAACATAATAGGTATATCTCCATTCATAGGCATGCATGCATAAACATTCATCATGATATATAACAAAAATCTACCCATCTCTCATCTCATGGATTCATGTCATAAAATTTTTAAACATGAAAATATCAATATCAATGCAAAAGGTGTGAAGCATGAAACTCAAACAATCATAATTAAAAGTGAAACATGATAGATTCAAGAGACTTCATAGAATATAAATCTCAATGAGTGATATATCAAAAGCTAATCAAAGATGCAAACCATACGAAATAATCATGAATACAAGAGTGTGCAAACGATACTCACAAAACTATATAGCAAGCTCTGACCGAAAATACATAAGGCTCAGACCAAAAATAGTGTCGGGCAAATGCTACAAGGTCCAAGTATGTGCCTTTCAAAAATTTTACCTGTAAATTTAAGGTACATAAGGCTCAGTCTGAAAATAGTCTCAAAAATAATAATGATAAAAATAACTCTCTCAAGGGAGAATCAGAGATGTCGCCGGAGGTCTGAAGAGAATGCCGGTGGAAAAAGCTGATGCAGCTGAGAAGCAGAGGGTGAACAGAGGCTAGCTGAAGAGTTGCTAGCAATGATGATGATGGTGACGATAGTAGAGTGAGTAATCTCTAGTGGCCTGCTAGAGAATACAGTCCTAGAGGTGAGATCGTCGGCCGGTGGATGTGAGAGATATCACTGCAGAGAAAAAAAATCAGTCACTAATGAAGAGTCTACTACATAAATAAATAAAATCAATAGAATAAGAGGCAGTAGAAGAAGTAAGAATCTGCAGATGGTATAATCCAGTGTCGACGGCCGGATATAGTGATGTCAGAGGCAGATGCAGTGGTAGCTAGAGGTGGAAGACAGTTGCTTTTAAAGATTTCTGGATCTAGAGGCAAAATAAGCAATAACAGGTAGAAAGCAAACCGAGCAGTTTTTGAATTTTTTATGAAAAGTAGCCATACCCTAGAATAAAATTTAATGATCTAAATAGAAAATGGACAGAACCATGTAATAGAATAAGATATGTTCTTTTCAGATGTATGAAAATTAAAGGATCAAAATCTATCAGGAATTTAGGGTATCAACAGAAAGAAGGCTACTCAGATTACAAAACTGCAAAAACTGCACAAAAGTTAATCAGATTCGAAAAGTTGCTATGTGTCCTAAAATGATCAGAAAATAAAATCATGAAAACAATTAATCCACAAGATAGAATGACACATGTTCTTCATATTCCAAGCGAAAAATCAGGGTTTCAAGTCATTAAAGTATCCTAAAAAGCTGCAGCAAAAGTGCTAATCAGAATAGTCAAGAAAAACTACTGCAGAAATTTATCAGAATCGAAAAGTTGCTATGAGTTTTAGAATGATCCATGGACTTTAAAATTCAGAAAAAATATATAGATGATAGAAAAAGATGAGTAATTCCATGTCGTGCTAATGATCAAAAATTTTCGTGACTCAGATTCTTAAAATCACAGTGAGAAAACACCTACATGGATAAGTAGAAAGCAGTTCAAAAATTATGGGCGTAATGTTCTTTACGGTAGTGCCGTAATTGACACAAATTCTCGGGTCAAAAATATCTAAAAATATGGTACCGTAAAAACCAATACGGTACTGCCGTAATATGCTA
Source organism: Costus lasius (assembly GCA_027563935.2). Taxonomy (NCBI): domain Eukaryota; kingdom Viridiplantae; phylum Streptophyta; class Magnoliopsida; order Zingiberales; family Costaceae; genus Costus; species Costus lasius. The sequence goes on along the minus strand of CM050450.1, from coordinate 34,121,740 downwards.
AAAACTCTCAGATGAAATTGGATCAGGATTACGGCACCGTAAAGAAGATTACGGCAGTGCCGTATTTTGCGCAAAATTTTGTTTCTCCCTACAAAAAGAAAAGAAAAATTAATTCTAAAAATAAACTAAAATAAAAGCAAGTAAACTAAGCAAAAGTGCTTGGGTTGCCTCCCAAGAAGCGCTAATTTTAGGTCCATAGCTTGACCAAAACTCAAAAATCATGGTGAAACAGGTGAATTAGTACCAAAGTAAAGAGCAAACAATTTTCTGCATTTCCTTTGTCCAAAAATTTTAGCCACTAATCCAAAAATCCAGAATTTCATATACATCATGATTGACATGGCTCTCTCAAATATGCAGAAATCAAAATCAAAATTTTTAATTCTAATCAAAGGATATTCAATGATCTTCCTAAATTTATCAGTAAGCAAAATCATTAGTCCTTTCTTCAAATTTATGTCTTCAATTGCAATAAGATTAGGACTTAGATCAAAAGATGCAAGTATTGGATCATGAAAATGGTCTTTCTGTCTCAAATTAGATTCATCAATAAAGCATAAATTTTCAAATAAATCAGAAGATTGATCAATAGATATGGGCAAAGCATCAGAGTGAGATTCATCAATTTTCACAATATTCAAATCCTTATTAAGTTCCTCATGTACTTCATCAAATAATTTAACAATTTCAAAATTACCAACAAAATCAGAGTAAGATTTTTCTAAATTAGTCCCCTCATATCCTTCATCAGATTTAACCATAAATAATATATTATCAAAAGAATCAATTTCATCAAAAGAGGGTTTTTCAATTTCAATTTCTTCAAACTTTTTCACAAATAAATTATCAAAAGAATCAATTTCACAATTATCAAAATCAGAGTGAGATTCATTAATATTCACATAAGGCTCAATCTCAAAACAATCATGATCAGAGGGGGATTTTTCTAAATTAATTTCTTTAGTTTCAAACTCAAATAAACATGCTTGTTGTGCAAATTGGGTTTCCAAAATTTCAGAATTAGCAGTTAAATATTCTACCTGAGAAGCAAGTTGACTTATTATTCCCTTAAGATCCTCAATTTCTTTATTTTTACTTGTCATAAATTGGTTTTGATTTGACATGAATTTTTCAAGCATAGTTTCTAACCTAGATTCTTCATTGTCCTGAAAATAAGGTTCAGAAACATGATTAGAGCAATTATCATAAAAAGAAGTTTGATTTTCCCAACTAGAATCATAATGATCATCTTGATAACATGAAGAATTAGAATTTTGAGGCATTAAAATATGGTAATCAGAACTATAATGATCAAAACATCCACAAATATCACAACTAATAGAAGAATAAGATGTCCTAACAGGGTGCATATTTAAAGTGTCTATTTAACGAGAGATAAAATCTAACTTATCTTGAAGAGTGCATGATGAATCATCTTTATATGGCATGTATACTTCATCTCTTTCAGTTGCCCAGAAGTTATAATTGAAAGACATATCTTCAAATATATCAACAACAGAAAGACAATCCAACACAAATCAATTAATTTTTTTTTATGGAATATATATATAAAAAAAAAAGAAAATCTAAAACAAAAGTAAATTCACAAATCTCAGAAATTCTCAATTCTGTCACAACTCCTGAAAATCCAAAACCTGCAAAAACAAAAAACTAAGTTAAAAATAAATAAAACCTAGTCTAGCAATACTAACAACTATTTTGATATTAACAAAACTAAGGTCCCCGGCAACGGCGCCAAAAACTTGATATAATCCGAAAGGATACACTTATAAATACAAATAGGTAGACTTATTTAAGGTGTCGTGGCCAAAACCTAAGTGTTGGCGCACAAGGCTATTGTCACTCCCTGACACGGCTCCAAAAACTTGTTGTCCCTAAACTTGTAGTGTCCGCAAGTGCACGGATACTCGAAGTAATAAAGAAAAATATTGATTCCACAGAGACCTTATTGTTAAGTACCGAATAGTTGTATTCTCACTAGCTAAGCAATCGATTATAATGCAAGTGAACAATAAAAAGAGCGTAGAGATAATCAGAGAGATAAACTAGGACTAGGGTTTCATCCACTTTAATTTAAATGACTAGATTTTAAGAAAAAGTCGTCAGACTAATTTTATCATGATAAAGACTTAATTTACTCCATAAAGGTATCATCTCACTTTCGTGTAGACAATCATGTAGGGACTAATCCTCGCTTTCATGCAAGATCTATCCCAACGTTGAAGATAAGTAAATCATCAATCAAAGAATTCGAGATCACTTTCGTGCATCCGAATTCTAAGTTGATTGTCTCAAGTGGAATCTCAAGGATCACTTTCGTGCATCCGAGTCTCAACACAAGTTCTACTTATGGTTCTCCAACATTCCGATCCTCACTTTCGTGCAAGATCTCCATGTTTGACAACTCGACTCTACCCTAGATTCAAATTATCATCATGGCAATAAGATCACTAAAATCAAATAATTAAGAACTAACCTAAGAGAGTTCCTAACATGCAATTCTAGGGTTCCAAGTTCTCAAGCAAGTCACCTTTCAGTCCTTATTATGAGAACTCTAAAATATGAATAATAACATCAATATATGGAGAATCAAAGACAAACAATCGCATAAGTAGAATCATCATAATGAAACTATTCTGACAAAAATAAGAGTTATCTAATCATTAAGAAATCAAAGTGAATTACACCCATGTCCCAAAGATGTTTAAGCTTGCATGGAAGGAAGATTACAATAATTCATAGCAAAGGAAATCAAAACAGAGAGAGAAAATAGTTTACGGTACGGCCGTAAAGATGTTTACGGCCGTAATCTACGACGAACAATGGCGGCGCATGGTTTTGTGTTGATTTCTCCTCCGTCTAGGCTCCTTTCTCCTTGAAAGTTCTCGTGTGTCCTCTCCACCTCCAAACTAAGCTTTTGTGTAAAAATCATGGCGAGAGGTGCCCTCTACGCCTCTCGGTGTGAGACCAAACCCTAATCGCCTCTCTGTTGATTGCTCCCTCGATACTAGATAAAAATTCGTGCTTTCACTTTGTATGTCTTCGTCTCTTAAATATGAGTCCTCATCATCTTTTGGATCTCAATTTGGAGGTCTAGATCAAAAGATATGGTCCGCGCAAGATTCGGACCCGTAAAAATCACGTTTTTGAATGAAATTACGATACCGTAATGAATATTACGGCAATACTGTAATTTTAGCTCTATGATGTATTTGTCAAGATTACGGCCCATAAAAATGTTTACGCCGGTGTCGTAATTTCTTCTGTATGTTTCTGGACCAAAATACGGCCCGTCAAGATCATTACGGCAATGCCGTAATTCTGGAAATCTGTTGGGTGGAAAATCGTCTGCAATTACGGTACCGTGATCTTATTTACGGCAATGCCGTAATCGCCATGAAAACTCTGGTCAAAAATCTTCCCAAATTATGGCACCTCTCAGGGATTACGGCTGTACTATAATTCTATGGTGGAATTACAGTACCGTAAAATCCATTACGGGGGTACCGTAATTTGCTATGAAGCTCTGATTCTCCTAAAATTTGACGTGTGACTTCGTTTTGATGTCTGGAATCCATTATTGTGCTCGAGTCCTTCAAAATCCATCAAAATATAACATTTTTTACCTGAAATTCATGAAAAACTAGAAATTGTGTAGATTCCGTGATATTTAACAAATAATGCTTAAAAACAAGCAAAAGTTCATAAATATGACACGAAAAGATATATAAAATGGCATGAAATTTACTATAAATTTCGGTGTCATCAACCCCACCACTTTGGAGTTAATCAAGTATGATCTAAATTTATCAAAGGCAAACACTACAGCTAAAAGATCCTTCTCAGTGGTAGTGTAATTCCTTTGTGTCTCATCCAAAGTCCTGCTAGCATAATGAATAACATAAGGCTTTTTCTCTTTTCTCTATCCCAAAACTGTTCCTATTGCATAATCACTGGCATCACACATGAGCTCAAAAGGCAAATCCCAATCTGGAGGCTGAATGATAAGTGCTGAAACCAAAGCTTTCCTTAATTCCTAAAAAGCAAATAAACAGTCCTCATCAAAAGAAAATTAACATTTTTACAAAGTAAATTTGTAAGAGGTCTAGCAAGCTTAGAGAAATCCTTGATGAATCGCCGGTAGAACTCTGCATGTCCTAGAAAGCTCCGGACCACCTTTACTGTAGTGGGCGGCTCTAATTTCTCTATCACCTCAACTTTGGCCTTGTCAACTTCAATTCCTCTCTCTGAAATCAAGTGCCCCAAAACTATCTCTTGCTTAACCATGAAATGACATTTTTCCCAATTAAGCACAAGGTTAGTTTCTTCACACCGCTGCAAAACTCGAGATAAGTTAGCTAAACAATCATCAAAGGAAGAACCATATACAGAGAAATCATCCATAAAAACTTCCATAAAGTCCTCAATAAAATCAAAAAAAAATAGCATCATACATCTCTGAAAAGTAGCAGGAGCATTGCATAGACCAAAAGACATTCTCCTATATGCAAGGGTACAATATGGGCAAGTGAAAGTGGTCTTATCTTGGTCATCAGGATGTATAGGAATTTGAAAAAAATCCAGAGTATCCATCTAAGAAACAAAAGTGAGAATGGTTCGCAAGCCTTTCAACCATTTGATCAATAAAAGGAAAAGGAAAATGGTCCTTCCTAGTAGTAGCATTCAATTTTCTATAATCTATGCACATGCGCCAACTAGTTATAGTTCTAACAGGAATTAATTCATTGTCTTTATTTTCCATGACAGTTACCCCTCTTTTCTTAGGAACACAATGTACAAAACTTACCCATTTACTATCAGAGATAGGATAGATAATACCTGCATCAAGTAATTTCAAAACCTCCTTTTTCACTACTTCTTTCATAGAGGGGTTAAGTCTCCTTTGAAAATCTGCATGTGGCTTGTGTTCCTCTTCCATCAAAATCCTGTGCATACAAAGGAAGGGTTAATTCCCTTTAAGTCATCAATTGTGTACCCAATTACCTTTCTATGAACCCTTAATTCTTTGAGAAGTAAATCTGTTTCCCTTTTTTCCAAGCTGTGCGTCAACAATAACAGGGTAAGTAGAATCAGGACCAAGAAATTCATAATGAAGGTTATTAGGTAAAGCTTTAAGTTCTACTTTTGGGTCTTTCTTTTCTTCACTCTTTTCATTATCACAAGTACTACAATCTAATAATTCATCAATTTCAGAATTAGTCTGTAATTTAGAATCAAGAGCAGAATCTAAATCAGAATCAATTTCAGAGGTTTTAATAAATAAATCATTAAGATCATAGACAATGTCATCTACAACATGTATACTACAGCAAGATCTAGAATTTGATGGGTTTTTTATGGCTTCATTCAAGTCATACTCAATTCTTTCATCCTCAATGTTAAGTGTAAGCTTACCATTTTTTACATCAATAAGTGCGCCTGCTGTGGCTAAGAACGGTCTACCAAGTATGATGGGGATTCTTGCATCTTCTTCCATCTCAAGAATTACAAAATCTACTGGGATGAAATATTTACCTATTTGGATAGGCACATCTTCAAGAATTCCTACAGGGTATTTAACTGAACGATCGGCGAGCTGCAAAGATATAGAAGTCGGTTTAGGCTCTCCCATGTCCAATTTCCTACAAATAGACAATGGCATTAGACTCACACTAGCACCTAAATCACATAAGGCTCGGTCAAAAGCCATGCCCCCAATAAAACAAGGTATAGAGAAACTATCTGATCTTTTAATTTCGGTGGCAACTTATTTTGGATAATAGCACTACATTCTTTAGTAAGAGCCACAGTACCATCGTCCTCTATTTTTCTCTTGTTAGACAAAATTTCTTTCAAAAATTTAGCATATGTGGGCATTTGAGATAAAGCTTTAGTAAATGGAATATCGATGTAAAGCTTTTTCAAAATATCAAGAAATCTTCCAAACTGTTTGTCTAACTTTGCTTGCACTAGTCTCTGGGGAAGGGTATAGGTGGCCTATGTGGTGTATTAGAATTAGGCTTAGAAACATCATTTTGACATGACACATCACCTTTTGGTTCATCACCCTTTTGAGGTGGCAAACTAGCTTGGGTCTACTCATGTACAGAAGATTTTTCTAACTCTAATTCTTCATCATGATCATCATTAGGCTCTTTTTCATCATTCACAACTTTCCCTTTGGTTTCCTCTAATTGTCTCCCACTTCTAGTGATGATAGCATTACAGTGCTCCCTAGGGTCCAATTCAGGTATTTGATTTTCTAGAATTTTTTTGTAAGCAGCTAAGGATCCTATTTGAGAGGTAAGATGACTGACCAATCCCCTAAGATCTTCAATCTCTTTATTTTGATTTGTCATTAATTGATTTTGATTAGCCATAAACTTCTCAAGCATAGACTTTACACTAAAAGAATTTACCTCTTCAGTCAAGGTTCGCCATCCTTCATTCTCATTCTTACCATATTGATGACAATACTAGGGTTCCAAGTTCTCAAGCAAGTCACCTTTTGGTCTATTGCAAAAACTCTAAAACATAATCAATAACATGAATCTATGGAGAATTAAAGAGCAATTATCACATAAGTAGAATTATCATGCTAAAATTATACGTGACGAAGTAATGAAAAATTTATCTAGTCATTAAGAAATCAAAGGGAATTACTCCCCCATGTCCCATAAAAGGTTTAAGCTAGCATGGATGAAAGATTACAATAATTCATAGTATCAAAGTGTAGGAAATCAAGAAAGAGGGGAAAAACAAATGACCACACGGCTGTAATGCAAATTACAACCGTAATTTCCACGCGTGAACAGTGCCGGCGGCAAGCTTTTGTTGATTTCTCCTCTGATCGAGATCCTTTCTCTCTGAAACTTCTGGGGTATCGTCTCCTCTTTCCGGCGAAGCTTCCCCTCAAATTTCACAGCCGGAGAAGCGTTGTACACTTCCTGGCGGGAAAACCTAAGGCGGCGGCGTGAAACTCGATTTCTCTCCCGACAGTGGATGCAAATTAGGGCTTTTGGTGTCTGTGTCTTCTCCTCGCGAAAAGCTCTCCTTTTGCTTCTTACCGGTCTTCGAATTATGGCCTGGATCGTCCACAATCGATCGCGCAAAAATCAATCTTCAAAAAGTCCATGAAAATCGCATGTTCATAATAGAATTACGGCCGTGGTTTTTGTTACGACACTGCCGTATTTTCTTTAAGTTTTTCTATATAGGATTCGACCAGAATTACAGTACCATAAAATTACTTACGGCAGTACCATATTTTCTTCAAATTTCTCGGGTCGAAAACGCGCCACAATACGGTACCGTGAAAATGATTACGGCCCTGCCGTAAAATCTGTAAATCTCTCGGGCAAAAAAATAGACTGCAATTACGGCCCGTGATATTCCTTACGGTAGTGCCATAATTTTTGAAAAACTTTTTGGATAAAAAAAATTCAAAATTACGGCAGTGCTCTTGATATTACGGTAGCTGTGAAAATACGGTACCGTAATATAGATTACGGCTCTGCCGTATTTTGGTATGAAGTTCCAAGCTTCATGAAATTTGACATGCAATCTTCTATTGATGGTGGGAGTTCATTCATGCATCTGGAATTGCTTGAAAACGCTTGAAAATTATGTCTTTTTACCTGAAAATCATCAAAAACCAAAAAGAGTGTAGATTCCGCAGTATTTGAATAAAAAGGCATAAAATTAAGCAAAGAGTGTAAATATGACACAAAAACATCTATCAAATGGCACAAAATTTACTATAAATTTTGGTGTCATCAAACACATAAGGCTCAAACTTTGCTTGTCCTCAAGCAAAAATCAAAAATTGATCAAAGGAAAAGATTTTCTCGTGGGGAATAAATTTCTAGAATACAATCACCGATAAAAAATTTCACCAATTGCTTCATAAAATTTTAAATAGATATATCATCTTTCGAATTTAATCCTCAAGATCCACAGCTTAATCAAATAAAACTTTGCAATTTGTATAAAAGGCAGAATCTCAGTTTCATGAATTCACCCAAGTTTCAGTTTAAATCTATCATACCTTTGTTTACATGAATAAGATTTCCAAAATCTTTTTCCACTCAAAATTTTCCTTTTCTTCATTTTCTTTTTATTCTTTTTGTGTTTATGATGGCATGTACCCACATAGATACACACTTTTTAGTTGGGACTTCAACTCTTGTCTTAGGTACCACTGTCAATTTTACATAGTGCCAAGTAGAGGAATCATTTTCTTTTTCTTTCTCTCTAAATTTTTTTTTCTTCTCATACTTCAACCCATATCTTCGGTACCACTGTCAATTTTACACAGTGCCAAGTAGGGGAGTCACTCACTATTTTTGGATCTTGGATTCTTTCTTCCCAACAAATAGCAAATAGACTAAACATTAACTAGACTAATCAATTGACATCAATTCAAAATTACACTCATATGCTAATTTTATTTAACAAGTAGTTTCACTTTCAAATCAAAATTTTCAAACAATATATCCATCTAAAATCTCATTCATCAATTAATGAAAAATTTCAAAAGTAGATATATATTAAAGAAATAAATTCGACATGGTAGATCTAGATCTAATCACAGGCATGAATTCATCCGTCATCAAGAGAATCATTTTATCTACAGAAAAATGATCAGAAAGCAGCGGGCACAGGAAGTTTGGAAGACGAAACATCGATGGGGAAGATGAATTTCAAAGAAGTGAGGAAAAAGGGATACTCACAAAGTTTTGCTTATCAACATCTGATCCAATCTCCCCGTAATTTACGCCAAATTTGATTTTCCCTACGAAAAGAGAAGTTCTAAAAACAGAAGTAAAAATACAGAAAAGTAAATGAGAATAAACTAAAGAAAGAGTGCTTGGGTTGCCTCCCAAGAAGCGCTAATTTAAAGGTTTTTAGCTTGACCGTTCTGCCCTCAGATTTGATCGTGGTTTATCAAGGTAAAACTTTTCCTTTTCTTCAATTTGCTCCTCTTGATAATAATATTTCAACCTTTGACCATTAACCTTAAAATCTCCTATTTCCTCACTCTAGATATCCACGGCTGCATAGGGATAAGTTTTCTTCACCTGAAAATGCCTAGACCATCGAGATTTAAGTTTTCCAGGAAAAAGTCTCAATCTAGAATTGAATAAAAGAACAAAGTCACCTGGTTGGAATTCTCTTCTGAAAATGTGTCGATCGTGCCATCTTTTAGTCCACTCCTTGTAAATTTTTGCATTTTCATATGCAGAGAGTCTAATCTCATCTAGCTCGTTTAACTGTAATCTCCATTTTTCACCCGCGTTCTTTAAGTCAAAATTGAGTGCTTTGATTGCCCAGAACGCCTTATGCTCAATCTCTACGGGTAGATGACAAGATTTGCTGTAAACCAATTGAAAGGGAGACATACCTATTGGTGTTTTAAAAGCAGTTCGATAGGCCCACAGTGCATCATCAAGTTTGAATGCCCAATCTTTCCTGGTGCGTGACACTATCTTTTCTAAAATCTCTTTTATTTCTCTATTTGATATTTCAACTTGTCCACTGGTTTGGGGGTGATAAGGTGTTGCAACTCTATGATTTACCCTATACTTTCTAAGTAAGGCTGAAAACTTATGCTCTATGAAATGTGAGCCTCCATCACTAATCACAACTTGGGGTGTCCCAAACCTTGGAAAGATAATCTTTTTGAATAGTTTAACAACAACTCTGGAATCATTAGTAGGAGAAGCAAGTGCTTCAACCCACTATGAAATATAATCAACTACCACAAGAATGTATTTGTTACCTCCAGACGATGGAAAAGGTCCCATGAAGTCGATCCCCCAAACATCAAATATCTCAACCTCAAGAATATTAGACAGTGGCATCTCATGTCTTCTGGCACCTATCATATGATGAAACAAAGTTTCTAGCATCTTTAAAAATAGAAGGCCAGTAAAATCCTGATTGCAACACTTTGAAAGCAGTTTTCTCAGTACCGGCATGACCACCATATGAGGATCCATGACATTGAAACAATATATTTGTGATTTCCTCTTCAAGTATACATCTTCTAAAAATACCATCTGCACATCTTCTAAACACATAAGGCTCATCCCAAAAATAGTGCTTTACCTCAGCTAAGAATCTCTTCCTTCTTTGGTAACTCAAATCAGGAGGAAAAACATTAGCTACAAGATAATTCACTATGTCAGCATACCAAGGGGCTCTGATTTGTTCAATGGTCAGGAGTTGTTGCTCAGGGAAGGAATCATTGATTATATCATTCTTTTCAGTATTCACCATTATCCTTGAAAGATGATCTGCAATAAAGTTTTCTGACCTCTTTTTGTCGTTAATTTCCAAATCAAACTCCTGCAAGAGTAAAATCCATCTGAGCAAGCTTGGTTTACTATCCTTTTTCTGCATTAAGTATCTCACAGCTGCATGATCAGTGTACACCACTACTTTAGAGTTAATCAAGTATGATCTAAATTTATCAAAGGCAAACACTACAGCTAAAAGTTCCTTCTTAGTGGTGGTGTAATTCCTCTGTGTCTCATCTAAAGTCCTGCTAGCATAATGAATAACATAAAGTTTTTTCTCCCATCCTGTCCCAAAATTGCTCCTATTGCATAATCACTGGCATCACACATAAGCTCGAAGGGTAAATCCCAATCTGGAGGTTGGATGATAGGCGCTGAAACCAAGGCTTTCTTCAAATCTTGAAAAGCAGATAAACAATCCTCATTAAAAAAAATTTAACATCTTTACAAAGTAAATTTGTAAGAGGTCTAGGAAGTTTAGAAAAATCCTTGATGAATCGCTGGTAGAACCCCACATGTCCTAGGAAGCTTTGGACCTCCTTCACTGTAGTGGGCGGCTCTAATTTTTCTATCACCTCAACTTTGGCTTTATCAACTTCAATCCCTCTTTCTGAAATCAAGTGCCCCAAAACAATCCCTTGCCTAACCATGAAATGACATTTTTCCCAGTTAAGCACAATATTAGTTTCTTCACACCGCTACAAAACTCGAGATAGGTTAGCCAAACAATCATCAAAAGAAGAACCATATATAGAGAAATCATCCATAAAAACATCCATGAAGTCATCAATAAAATCAGAATAAATAGCCATCATACATCTCTGAAAACTAGCAGGAGCATTGCATAGACCAAAAGACATTCTCCTATATGCAAAAGTACCATACGGGCAAGTGAAGGTGGTCTTATCTTGGTCATCGGGATGTATAGGAATTTGAAAAAATCCATAGTATCCATCTAAGAAACAAAAGTGAGAATGGTTCGTAAGCCTTTCAACCATTTGATCAATAAAAGGTAAGGGAAAATGGTCCTTCCTAGTAGCAGCATTCAATTTTCTATAATCTATGCACATGCGCCAACTAGTTACAGTTCTAACAGGAATTAATTCATTGTCTTTATTTTTCATGACAGTTACCCCTCTTTTCTTAGGAACACAATGTACAAAACTTACCCATTTACTATCAGCGCTAGGATATATAATACCTGCATCAAGTAATTTCAAAACCTCCTTTTTCACAACTTCTTTCATAGAGGGGTTAAGTCTCCTTTGAAAATCTGCATGTGGCTTGTGTTCCTCTTCCATCAAGATCCTGTGCATACAGAAGGAAGGGTTAATTCCCTTTAAGTCATCAATTGTGTACCCAATTACCTTTCTATGAATCCTTAATTCCTTGAGAAGCAAATCAGTTTCCCTTTTTCCAAGCTGTGCATCAACAATATCAGGGTAAGTAGAATCAGGACCAAGAAATTCATAACGAAGGTTATCAGGTAAAGCTTTAAGTTCTACTTTTGGAGCTTTCCTTTCTTCACTCTTTTCATTATCACAAGTACTGCAATCTAATAATTCATCAATTTCAGAATTGGTCTCTACCTTAGAATCAAGAGCATAATCTAAATCAGAATCAATTTCAAAGGTTTCAATAAATAAATTATTAAGATCATAGACAATGTCATCTACAGCATGTATACTACAGCAAGATCTAGAATTTGACGGGTTTTTCATGGCTTCATTCAAGTCATACTCAATTCTTTCATCCCCAATGTTAAGTGTAAGCTTACCGTTCTTTACATCAATAAGTGCTCCTTATGTGGCTAAGAACGGTCTACCAAGTATGATGGGGATTCTTGCATCTTCTTCCATCTCAAGAATTACAAAATCTGCTAGGATGAAATATTTACCTATTTGGATAGGCACATCTTCAAGAATTCCTACAGGGTATTTAACCGAATGATCGGTGAGCTGCAAAGATATAGAAGTTGGTTTAGGCTTTCCCATGTCCAATTTCCTGCAAATAGACAATGGCATTAGACTCACACTAGCACCTAAATCACATAAGGCTCGGTCAAAAGTCATGCCCCCAATAAAACAAGGTATAGAGAAACTTCCTGGATCTTTTAATTTCAGTGGCAACTTGTTTTGGATAATAGCACTACATTCTTCTGTAAGAGCTACAGTACCATAGTCCTCTATTTTTCTCTTTTTAGACAAAATTTCTTTCAAAAATTTAGCATATGTGGGCATTTGAGATAAAGCTTCAATAAATGGAATATTGATGTAAAGCTTTTTCAAAATATCAAGAAATCTCCCAAACGGTTTGTCTAACTTTGCTTGCACTAGTCTTTGGGGAAAGGGTATTGGTGGCCTATGTGGTGTAGTAGAATTAGGCTTAGAAACATCATTCTGACATGACACATCACCTTTTGGTTCATCACCCTTTTAAGGTGGCAAACTAGCTTGGGTCTGCTCATGTACAGAAGATTTTTCTAACAATAATTCTTCTTCATGATCATCATTAGGCTCTTTTTCATCGTTCACAACTTTCCCTTTGGGTTCCTCTAATTGTCTCCCACTTCTAGTGATGATAGCATTACAGTGCTCCATAGGGTCCAATTCAGGTATTTGGTCTTCTAGAGTTTTTTTGTAAGCAGCTAAGGATCCTATTTGAGAGGTAAGATGACTGACCAATCCCTTAAGATCTTCAATCTCTTTATTTTGATTTGTCATTAATTGATTTTGATTAGCCATAAACTTCTCAAGCATTGACTCTACACTAAAAGAATTTACCTCTTCAGTTAAGGTTCGTCATCCCTCATTCTCATTCTTACCATGTTGATGACAATATAGCATTCCTTCTTCAGGAGCCCACTGGTTAAGATTCAGGGCCATCTCCTCAAGTAGGGTAGAAGCATCTTCGATTGTTTTGCTCATGAGGGCTCCTCCTGGAACAGCATAAACAATCAGACGGTTATTATAAAGTAAGCCATTACAAAATGTATGAAGTAAAATCCAATTTTCAAGGCCATGGTGAGGACACTTCTGTTGTAATTCGTTGAACCGCTCCCATGCCTCACTGAAAGTCTCACCATCCTGTTGTGCAAAGCTTGTAATTTGGTTTCTCAACTGGATGGTTTTGCCAGGTGGAAAGTACTTCATCAAGAAAGCATTTGATAGTTGTTCCCATGTGGTGAAGGTACTGGTAGGTCGACAATGTAGCCAAGAACGTGCTCGGTCCCTAGGAGAAAAAGGAAACAATCTTAGTTTTAATGCATCGTCAGAAACTCCATTAATTTTAATGGTATCACAATATTCAAGAAAAAGATATAAATGTTGATATGGGTCTTCAATAGGTGATCCTCCAAACTGATTCTGCTGGATCATAGACAAGAAAGCAGGATTGATTTCGAAATTATCAGCATCAATAGCTGGTCTGGCGATGCTAAAGTGTATTTCCTGTGGTTTAGGGGCTGCATAGTCCCTGAGTGATTTCTGGTTCTCCATCGGATCTAAATATCCTGTGTAATCTAAAGCAGATAGGTCAAATAACTCAAATAAACAGAGAAGAACAGCAAGATAGAAAATAAATAAGAAATAAACAAAACTTAGTCTAGCAATACTTTCAATATCTTCAATATTGACAAAAACTAAGGTCCCCGGCAACGGCGCCAAAAACTTGTTGTAATTCGCAAGTGCACGGATACTCGAAGTAATAAAGAAAGATATCGAACCACAAAGACCTCGTTGTCAAGTACTGAATAATTGAGTTCTTACTATCTAGGTAATCGAAACTATGCAAGTGTACTAATGAAAGCTAACGAAAATATCAGAGAGAAAATTTGGGACTAGGGTTTCATTCACTTCAATTTCTATGACAAGATATGAATAGTAATTCGTTAGTTTAATTTAATCATGATAAAGACGTAATTTACTTCATAAAGGGATTGTTTCACTTTCGTGCAGACAATCATGCAGGGACCGATCTTCGCTCTCGCGCAAGATCTATCCCAAGCTAAAGATAAATAAATTACCAAACAAAGAACTCAAGGATCACTTTCATGCATCTGAATTCTAAGTTGATTATCTCAAGTGGAATCTCAAGGATCACTTTTGTGCATCCGAGTTTCAACACAAGTTCTACGTATGGTTCTCCAACGTTCCGATCCTCACTTTCGCACAAGATCTCCACGTTTGATAAATTAACTCAATCCTAGATTCATATTATTATCATGGAAATTATTCTTCTAAAATCAAGAAACAAAAACTAACCTAATTTCCTATAATAAGTTCCTAACATTCAATTCTAGGGTTCCAAGTTCTCAAGTAAGTCACCTGTCGGTCTATTGCAAAAACTCTAAAACATGATCAATAACATGAATCTATGGAGAATTAAAGAGCAATTATCACATAAGTAGAATTATCATGCTAAAATTATACGTGACGAAGTAATGAAAAATTTATCTAGTCATTAAGAAATCAAAGGGAATTACTCCCCCATGTCCCATAAAAGGTTTAAGCTAGCATGGATGAAAGATTACAATAATCCATAGTATCAATGTCTAGGAAATCAAGAAAGAGGGGAAAAACAAATGACCACATGGCTGTAATGGAAATTACAGCCGTAATTTCCACGCGTGAACAGTGCAGGCGGCAAGCTTTTGTTGATTTCTCCTCCGATCGAGATCCTTTCTCTCTGAAACTTCTGGGGTATCGTCTTATCTTCCAGGCGAAGCTTACCCTCAAATTTCACGGTCGGGGATGCGTTGTACGCTTCCCGGCAGTGAAACCTAAGGCGGCGGCATGAAACTCGATTTCTCTCCCGACAGTGGATGAAAATTATGGCTTTTGGTGTCTGTGTCTTCTCCTTGCGAAAAGCTCTCCTTTTGCTTCTTACCGGTCTTCAAACTATGGCTTGGATCGTCCGCTCTCCTTTCGTTATAGCACTACCATATTTTCTTTAAGTTTTTATGTACAGGATTCGACCAGAATTACGGTACCATAAAATTACTTATGGTAGTACCGTATTTTCTCCAAATCTCTCGGGTCGAAAACGCGCTAAAATACGGTACCGTGAAAATGATTATGGCCCTGCCATAAAATCTGGAAATCTCTTAGGTGAAAAAATGGACTGAAATTACGGCCCGTGAAATTCCTTGCGGTAGTGCCATAATTTTCAAAAACCTATCTGGATAAAAAAATTTCAAAATTATGGCAATCCTCTTGATATTACGGTAACTGTGAAAATACGGTACCGTAATATAGATTACGGCCCTGCCATATTTTGGAATGAAGTTCCAATCTTCATAAAATTTGACATGCAATCTTCTCTTGATGGTGGGAGTTCATTCATGCATCTGGAATTGCTTGAAAATGTTGGGGTATGCCCTTAAGGCTAATGTTTGAGGCCTTGGGATTCTTACAGTATCATGTATAAACTCTTATGTTTATAAAGGCAATGGTTGTTATTCAGTTTGTTAAATTGTCTGCTGCAATAAGTGTACTTCTGAATAATGTCTCAATGCTGTTTCAGCTTGGCTGACATGCTATAATGTCCTTAGTCGAGATATCTTGGTGAACATGAGATAGCCTTGATATGATTGAGACTAATATGTGTTCTAATCTTATAGGATGCTTCGAGCATGGAATAAGATATAGACTCATGGGTACATTGGATGTACTGGACAGACCCTACTAGGATATTCAATTGCTTGTCACAATGTGAATAATCCTTGTTTGCAACAAGTGGCACATGTCCTCTGACTTGAGATCACTTGTGTTTCTAAATGATGATTGTCATTGTTTTGAGGTAGTTCAATATCATTTGAAACATAATGGTTATAGACTATCTGGGATAATGATCATGAGTCATGTTAGGGCACTAGTGATAGATATAGGATTGCCGTCTCCTTGATTGGAGTGTGATGTTCTAAAGGGGCCCCCCTGGATGAGATGATTGAGAAAGTGTATGGCCATACCCAGGTGACTATGTTCATCTGATCTAATCATGCTCATCATATTGGAGCTACAGGCTTGACACGCTTGTCCAATAAGAACATCCAGTGGCAAAGGAAACATGTATGCCTCATGAAGTGGATTCACACTTGTGCTGTGGTTTGGGTGTAGTCTTGGAAGACTCTTTCCTTTATATCGGGAGACAGTGATGTGTTGCTAGATACCCCTCACTGATCGTGATAACGTAAGTTATCGTTACCGACATTTGAAGGAAACCCTTAGGGTCGCACAATTTGATGATATGGCTTACTTAAGTCAGATCGTGTGGACTGAATTGTTTTGATTCAGTTTAAAAGGAGTTAAACTCTGATTGTAAGTGAGATCTGGTCTGATCATGTTTGATTGATTAGGGCTTGAGATCGGTAAGCTTCGATCGAGAGTATTGATGCTGGATCGGTGAGATCAAGAGCATCGAGAGATGTACGGTTAGATCTTGAACCTTCATGGTTCATATGAGATTTAGACCTTGGCTTGGCTTGGTTCAATTTGGTCTTTGAACCAATTGAAATTGGACCGAACACAATTGAACCGGTTCACATATGTGAACGCATGGTTCAATTGAATTGGCGTTTTGGATTGGTTCACATGACATAAGCGCATGGCTTCATGACTTTCCAATTTGGGAAGTCTTGTAACGCCTAACGCCTAAACGCCAAATTGCCTAAACGCCTCTTGTCTCGGAAGCTCTCTCTTATGTGGTGTATCGTCAAGACGAAGAGGAGAGCTTTCGGCAAAGAGAGGATCATCTCATCTCCTCCATACAAAAGGATAACTTGGCATTTTTGCTAGCACAAGAATTGCGCAAGGAGGAAGCCATCATCACCTTTGTGTGCGTCTTCTTTGGAGGAGAGCCAATTCGCCCTCTTGCTTCCAAATCGCAATCCACTCATGGCCATGGTGAGATCTTCTCTTGATCTATGAAATGAATCAAAGTTGATTATATAGACATACTACATGCGATCCTATGGAACCCCTAATTCCGCCCATGCAAGTTTTAATTTGCGCATGCTTAGGGTTTCACCCCCTTACTTTAGGGACCTTCAATTGGTATCAGAGGTAGGGTTTTCGGTATGAATCTATATGATTGCTTTGATCTGATTGTGATCCATACATGATGCCATGTTTACATGCGCTTACTTGATGCTATGTTTACATACTTTGTTTGCGCTTGTATCATTGCTACAAGTTGTTTGCGCTTATGCATAGATCTAAGGGTTATCAACATGCGAAGATTAACATGCTAGATATTACATGTATCTTGTTTTTCTTAGGTTGCGCATGTTGTTTGTTTGCGCTTGTTGAAGATGTTTTTACCAAAACTATCATCTTGCGCGCCCCCTCACATAGATCTATAGGCGCCTACTATAAACCCTTAGACGGGTTGATAGGGTTGAAGTCATCCTCTAGGTAAGATCCAAATAGTCTGATCAGACCATCTGACAGCCTAGATGGGTCGACTAGATGGCACCTATGCGCAAGCATGAGGTGGCTATAGGTCGACTGCAGATAGGCGTGTAGCGAGGTCTGGTTGAGACAACCAGTGAACGCACATGAGTTAGGCCCGGGGTTACACCCGCTTGCCAGAACTCATGATGGTTGTTCAGCCCTTAGCGCATGCATGGTTGACCATCAGGTCAACTCAAGTCAGTTAGGACTTGGTGCATGCAAGGGCAGTGGATCTGACTAGACATGATGAGTGGATCCCTATTAATGGACCGTTGTAAGGTAGTAGGGCTCATAAGACAAATAAAATTGATTCCAATGGGATTTTGAAAAATTCTATTTTGTTGATGGATCACATGTTGATTGGATGCCATGATGCTTGTCTATTTCATCTTATGTGGGCTGCCTGTTTTAATGTGTGCTGTGCTGGGGCCTGCGTGCCTGGATTAAAACAATTGTAAATTATTATTATTGTGATCTGCGCATCACATTTTAATTAATTTATGAAATGTAATTGACCTGCGAGTCAATCTTGTCTAGATAGATTAAATTGTAATTCAATCAGACAAGAGCACTGAGCACACTTGGCAGAGGCTCATGTAGCAGTGGCTTGACCAGGTGGGAGGTCTAGGGTTCGACCCTATGACAGGCGCCTTTACCTGGTGGGCGCACCTGAGCTGCAATGGGCGCTTGGGCCCTGGTCTGGGCCAGACAAGATGCAAAAGACCCATGAAGAAAAGCAAGTGAAGACTTAAGTTAAATTAAGGTCTTACCTAGGCTTGATGGGCTTTTACCACATAAGATCAGCTTGCATTCTATTTATTGTTTTTATAATTAGAACTGCATGTTTTTCTTCTGCTATCGCCAAAGGATTTGCCTGATAGTAAGAAGATAAAAGACCGTTAAAATCCAACGTTAAATATCAAGCACGTAAGCCTTCTAGCGCGAAACCTCACTGTTCTGACTATCGTTGGGGCCGTGTTGTACCCACTCAGTGGGCACGCCCATCTATCTTCAGACGGTGTGTGATTTCACCTATGTGTTACAGAGAAGGGATTTATCGCTTCTCGTTGCTCAGCATAGCACGTGGTGGTCCAGGGAGTAGGTTGGGTCAGCTTGACCATGTAGGCTACATACTGAGCATATGTTAGCTATATGGAGGCAGCCATCTGTGGGATCAGAGACTGTGTTGTACCAACTCAGTTGGCACAGTCTGCTGGATTGCCTAGATGAAGGGGAATCGCACGGGTTGGCGATTGGCAAGGACTGCCTACCAGAAATTAGTGCTTGTACTCTCTGTGCATCTTATCTCGCCTGAGCGGGACGCGGAGACCAAGTATGAAATCTGGATCCCATCTCACTAAAAGAGTCTTACTCTTTCGGACTGTTTTAATGGATTTTTCAGTCAGATAAAATAGTGAGAAAAAGAATCTTTCTTAAGTCTTGGATTGATTCTAAACATTGATACTGACCTTGCTGTTCTTGCATTGTTGTAGATTCCTGCAGCAACGAACACCATGAGCTTCAATGTGCGATCCCTACTGGAAAGGGAGAAGTTTGCTGGGCCAAACTTCTCAGACTGGTACGGACACCTTAAGATTGTTCTTAAGGCTGAGAGGAAACTGTATGTCCTCGAGACGGCTATACCGCCTCAACCCGCTCCGAACGCCGCAAGGGCGGTTCGGGAAGCCTATGAAAAGCATGTCAATGATAGCATTGATGTCGCTTGCCTGATGCTAGCGTCTATGACGCCACAGCTGCAGCGTCAGCATGAGGATCTATCTGCTATAGAAATTATAGCAAACCTCAAGATGCTGTATGCTGCACAGGCGAGGACTGAACGCTATAATTTGACCAAGCTTTTCTTTCAGAGCAAACTGGCTGAAGGGAGTCCAGTGGGAGCTCATGTGCTCAAGATGATTGGGCACAAAGAGGCTCTAGAGAAACTGGGACATACCATCAATCAGGAGCTTGCTGTAGACATTATTCTGCAGTCCCTCCCGGCCTCTTTCGATCCGTTCATTATTAATTTTAATATGAACAAGATCGACTGTACTCCAGCAGAGTTGCTGAATATGCTCTTGACTACAGAGGAAACTCTAAAGAGAAAGCCTTCAACTTCTGTCTTGATGGTTCCTTCTAGGAACAAGAAGAAGGGGAAGAAGGGCAAAGCCCCAGTCAAGAACTACAACAAGGCTCTGAAACAAAAGGTCAAGCGATCGAAGGACAACAGATGTTTCCACTGTGGCCAACTGGGTCACTGGAAAAAGGACTGCAAAGCGCTCCAATGAGACAAGAAGGGAAGCATCGCTTCTGGCTCAGGTATTTTTGTGACTGAAGTCATGATATCCTCTTCTTCTATTTCATGGGTGTTGGACACTGCATGTGGAGTTCACATTTGTTCAAATGTACAGGAACTCAAGAGAAGAAGACAGGTGGGACAGCATGAGGTGGACCTACGAGTTGGAAACGGGGCACGGGTTGCTGCTGTTGCTGTAGGAACTTATTACATCTCATTACCATCTGGACTTGTATTAGAACTGAACAATTGTTATTTTGTACCTAGCATTACCAAGAATATTATCTCAATTCCTGCTCTTGTCAGGAAAGGGTTTTCCTTTGAATGCAAGACTTCAAAGTGTTATCTTTCTCTTGATAATATTGTTTATGCTACTGGGTCAATTAACAATGGGTTATTCATGTTGGACATGGAATGTTCTATACAAAATATTGATAATAAGAAAGCCAAGTATGCTGATGACAGCACCTTGCTATGGCATAGTCGTTTAGGCCATATTAACAAGAAGCGCATTAAGCGGTTACATGATCATGGACTGCTGGGATCATTCTCCTATGAGGAGATTGATACATGCAAAGCTTGTTTAATGGGTAAAATGACGAAGTCTCCTTTTCTTAACAAAGGTCAAAGGGCTTCAGGTTTACTTGACCTTATACACAGTGATGTGTGTGGGCCATTTAGTAAACATGCCAGAGGTGGCTATTCATACTTCATTACCTTTACTGATGATTTCAGTAGATATGGGTATGTCTATCTAATGAGACATAAGAGTGAATCTTTTGACAAGTTCAAAGAGTTCAAAAATGAAGTACAAAATCAGCTAGGCCAAAATATCAAGGCACTTCGCTCTGATCGAGGTGGAGAATACCTAAGTCGAGAGTTTACTGACTATCTAAAGGAGTGTGGGATTATCTCACAGCTCACTCCACCAGGAACACCGCAATGGAATGGTGTGTCCGAGAGGAGGAACAGAACCTTACTAGATATGGTTCGTTCTATGATGAGTCAGGCTACTCTACCTTACTCCTTTTGGGGATTTGCGCTGGAAACAGCTGCAAAGGTACTAAACCGAGTGCCATCCAAGGCAGTTTCAAAGACTCCATATGAGTTATGGTATGGGAAACAGCCGAGCTTGACATTTATTAAGATCTGGGGTTGCGAGGCTTATGTCAAAAAGCTCGCCTCTGGGAAACTAGAGAGCAGATCTGAGAAATGTATCTTTGTCGGTTACCCTAAGGAAACTAAGGGTTATTATTTCTACGATCCCAAAGAGAACAAAGTATTTGTTGCTCGGACGGCAATTTTTCTTGAGAAGGAATTTCTTCTGCAAGAAGCCAGTGGGAGAGAAATAAAGCTGGATGAGAATCCAGAAGAAGGACAAAGCAGTCAAGCACAGTTGGATGAGCCTGAGCCGGTAGAACAGGTTATTGAACAACCTGAGGCTCAGATATCACGGGAACCGCGTAGATCGGGAAGGATCCGTCGACAGCCTGAGCGCTATGACGGAGTCTACATCATTGATAATGATGAACCCCTTACTTATGCGGATGCGGTCAGTGGACCGGAGTCAGCTAGATGGCTTGAAGCTATGCGAGCCGAGATGGACTCCATGTCAGATAACCAAGTCTGGGATTTGGTTGATCCGCCTCCGGGAGTAATCCCTATAGGCTGTAAATGGATCTTCAAGAAGAAGATTGACATGGATGGTAACGTGGTTACCTATAAAGGCAGGCTAGTTGCGAAAGGTTTCAAACAAATCTACGGGATAGATTATGATGAAACTTTCTCTCCTGTAGCCATGTTCAAGTCTATTCGGATTATTCTCGCGATAGCAACATATTACGATTATGAGATCTGGCAAATGGATGTGAAGACCGCTTTCCTTAATGGAAAACTGGATGAGGATGTGTATATGACACAACCTGAAGGTTTCACCAATCCATCAGATCGTCATAAAATATGCAAGTTAAAGAAGTCCATTTATGGACTTAAACAAGCATCAAGAAGCTGGAATATTCGTTTTGATGAATCAATCTGTGAATTTGGTTTCATCAAGAATGAAGATGACCCGTGTGTATATAAGAGGTTTAGTGGGAGCGTGATTACTTTCCTAGTCCTCTACGTCGATGATATCTTAATCATTGGAAACGATATTCCTGAACTTCATGCTGTTAAAGCATGGTTAAGAAAATGTTTCCAGATGAAAGATTTAGGAGAAGCAGCCTATGTATTAGGTGTGAAGATCTACAGAGATAGATCTAAGAGGCTTCTCGGGCTGTGCCAGAGTACTTACATCGATAAAGTCCTGGAGAGATTCCATTTAGAGAATTCTAAAAGAGGATATCTTCCAGTCAGACATGGTCTGAATCTTTCAAAGAGTCAGTGTCCACAAACACAGACTGAGAAAGATATAATAGACAAAACGCCTTATGCTTCGGCTATTGGGTCCATTATGTATGCGATGTTGTGTACTCGCCCAGACGTCGCTTACGGGTTAAGCGTGACCAGTCGATTCCAAAGTAATCCAGGTCAGGCGCACTGGATTGCAGTCAAGAACATTTTGAAATATCTTCGGAGGACCAAAGATATGTTCTTGATATATGGAGGTCAGGAAGAACTCAGTATTGAAGGATATACTGACGCTTCGTTCCAATCTGACCAGGATGATTTCCGATCGCAATCAGGCTATATTTTTAGCTTGAATGGTGGAGCAGTGGTGTGGAAAAGTTTCAAACAGTCTATCGTTGCTGATTCCACAACAGAAGCCGAGTATGTTGCAGCCTCGGAAGCATCTAAGGAGGCAGTGTGGATTCGTAAGTTCGTTCAGGAACTTGGTGTTGTTCCTTCGAGTGCAGATCCTTTGGTTATCTTTTGTGATAACACTGGAGCAATCGCACAGGCAAAGGAACCACGGTCGCACCAGAAGTCCAAGCACATACAGAGACGGTTTCACTTGATCCGGGAGATCATTGATTGAGGCGAGATCAAGATCTGCAAGGTTCATACAGATGACAATCTGGCTGACCCGCTTACAAAGCCTCTGGCGCAGCAGAAGCATGAGAAGCACTGTAATAATATGGGTTTGAGATTTCTCAACCATTAGATTAAGTGCAAGTGGGAGATTGTTGGGGTATGCCCTTAAGGCTAATGTTTGAGGCCTTGGGATTCTTACAGTATCATGTATAAACTCTTATGTTTATAAAGGC
Source organism: Costus lasius (assembly GCA_027563935.2). Lineage (NCBI taxonomy): Eukaryota > Viridiplantae > Streptophyta > Magnoliopsida > Zingiberales > Costaceae > Costus > Costus lasius. The sequence goes on along the minus strand of CM050450.1, from coordinate 34,098,465 downwards.
AATGGTTGTTATTCAGTTTGTTACATTGTCTGCTGCAATAAGTGTACTTCTGAATAATGTCTCAATGCTGTTTCAGCTTGGCTGACATGCTATAATGTCCTTAGTCGAGATATCTTGGTGAACATGAGACAGCCTTGATATGATTGAGACTAATATGTGTTCTAATCTTATAGGATGCTTCGAGCATGGAATAAGATGTAGACTCATGGGTACATTGGATGTACTGGACAGACCCTACTAGGATATTCAATTGCTTGTCACAATGTGAATAATCCTTGTTTGCAATAAGTGGCACATGTCCTCTGACTTGAGATCACTTGTATTTCTAAATGATGATTGTCATTGTTTTGAGGTAGTTCAATATCATTTGAAACATAATGGTTATAGACTATCTGGGATAATGATCATGAGTCATGTTAGGGCACTAGTGATAGATATAGGATTGCCGTCTCCTTGATTGGAGTGTGATGTTCTAAAGGGGCCCCCCTGGATGAGATGATTGAGAAAGTGTATGGCTATACCCAGGTGACTATGTTCATCTGATCTAATCATGCTCATCATATTGGAGCTACAGGCTTGACACGCTTGTCCAATAAGAACATCCAGTGGCAAAGGAAACATGTATGCCTCGTGAAGTGGATTCACACTTGTGCTGTGGTTTGGGTGTAGTCTTGGAAGACTCTTTCCTTTATATCGGGAGACAGTGATGTGTTGCTAGATACCCCTCACTGATCGTGATAACGTAAGTTATCGTTACCGACATTTGAAGGAAACCCTTAGGGTCGCACAATTTGATGATATGGCTTACTTAAGTCAGATCGTGTGGACTGAATTGTTTTGATTCAGTTTAAAAGGAGTTAAACTCTGATTGTAAGTGAGATCTGGTCTGATCATGTTTGATTGATTAGGGCTTGAGATCGGTAAGCTTCGATCGAGAGTATTGATGCTGGATCGGTGAGATCAAGAGCATCGAGAGATGTACGGTTAGATCTTGAACCTTCATGGTTCATATGAGATTTAGACCTTGGCTTGGCTTGGTTCAATTTGGTCTTTGAACCAATTGAAATTGGACCGAACACAATTGAACCGGTTCACATATGTGAACGCATGGTTCAATTGAATTGGCGTTTTGGATTGGTTCACATGACATAAGCGCATGGCTTCATGACTTTCCAATTTGGGAAGTCTTGTAACGCCTAACGCCTAAACGCCAAATTGCCTAAACGCCTCTTGTCTCGGAAGCTCTCTCTTGTGTGGTGTATCGTCGAGATGAAGAGGAGAGCTTTCGGCAAAGAGAGGATCATCTCATCTCCTCCATACAAAAGGATAACTTGGCATTTTTGCTAGCACAAGAATTGCGCAAGGAGGAAGCCATCATCACCTTTGTGTGCGTCTTCTTTGGAGGAGAGCCAATTCGCCCTCTTGCTTCCAAATCGCAATCCACTCATGGCCATGGTGAGATCTTCTCTTGATCTATGAAATGAATCAAAGTTGATTATATAGACATACTACATGCGATCCTATGGAAACCCTAATTCCGCCCATGCAAGTTTTAATTTGCGCATGCTTAGGGTTTCACCCCCTTACTTTAGGGACCTTCAGAAAATGCCTGAAAATTGTGCCTTTTTACCTGAAAATCATTAAAAATAAAAAAGAGTGTGGATTCTGCAGTATTTGAATAAAAAGGCATAAAATTAAGCAAAGAGTTTAAATATGACACAAAACATCTATCAAATGGCACAAAATTTACTATAAATTTTGGTGTCAGTAGTAGTCTAAAGCAGATAGGTCAAATAACTCAAGTAAACAGAAAAGAACATCAAGATAGAACATAAATATGAAATAAACAAAACCTAGTCTAGCAATACTTTCAATATCTTCAATATTGACAAAAACCAAGGTCCCCGGCAATGGCCCCAAAAACTTGTTGTGTCCACAAGTGCACGGATACTCGAAGTAATAAAAAAAAATTATCGAACCACAAAGACCTCGTTTGTCAAGTATTGAATAATCGATTTCTTACCATCTAGGCAATCGAAACTATGCAAGTGAACTAATGAAGGCTAACGAAAATACCAGAGAGAGAATCTAGGACTAGGGATTCATTCGTTTTAATTTCCATGACTAGATATGAAAAGATGCTCGTCGAGTCTAGTTTTATCATGATAAAGATGTGATTTACTTCACAAAGAAATAGTCTCACTTTCACGCAGACAATCATACAGGGGTCCAATCCTCACTATCGCGCAGAATCTATCCCACGCTGAAAATAAATAAATCATCAATCAAAGAACTCAAGGATCACTTTCATGCATCCAAATTCTAAGTTGATTATCTCAAGTGGAGTCTCAAGGGTCACTTTCGTGCATCCGAGTCTCATCACAGGTTCTACTTAAGGTTCTCCAACGTTCCGATCTTCACTTTCGCGCAAGATCTTCATGTTTAACAAAATAACTCAATCCTTGATTCAAATTATCAAACATGGCAATTATTCTTCTAAAATCAAGAAATAAGAACTAACTTAATTTCTTACGGTGAGTTCCTAATATTCAATTTTAGGGTTTCAAGTTCTCAAGCAAATCACTTTTCAGTCCATAGTGTGAAAACTCTGAAAACATGCATGATAATAAGAAAACTATGGAGAATTATAGACAATTATCACATAAGTAGAATTATCACACTAAAATTATACTTGATGAAGTAACAGAAAAATTATCTAGTCATTAAGAAATCAAAGGCAATTACTCCCCCATGTCCCATAAAAGGTTTAAGCTAACATGGTAGAAAGATTACAATATTCCATAGAGTCAAAGTGTAAGAAATCAAAGAAAAAGGGGAAAAACGAATAACCACACGGCTGTAATTTCCAATACAGCCGTAATTTCTGCACGTGAACAGTGCCGGCAATGTGATTTTTGTTGATTTCTCCTCCGATCGATCTTCTTTCACTCTAAAACTTATGGGGTATGTTCTCCTCTTCTAGGCAAAGCTTCCCCTCAAATTTCATGACCGGAGATGCACTGTACGCTTCCCGGCGGCGAAACCTGGGGCGGCAGCGTGTAGCCTTATTTCTCCCCCGTCGGTGGATGAAAATTAGGGCTTCCGGTGTTTGTGTATTCCTCTCGCCAAAAGCTCCCCCTTTGCTTCTTACAGATCTTCAAATTATGGCCTGGATCGTCCGCAATCGATCACGCAAAAATCGGGCTTCAAAAAGTCCATGAATTACGGTCGTGGTTTTCATTACGGCACTACCGTATTTTCTTTAAGTTCTACAGTATAGGATTCGACCAGAATTACGGTACCGTGAAATTACTTACGGCCATACCGTATTTTCTCTAAATCTCTCGGGTGAAAAATCGCTTCAAACTACGGCACCGTGGAAATGATTATGGCCCTGCCGTAATATCTGAAAATCTCTCGTGTGAAGAATAGATTGAAATTACGGCCCATGAAATTCTTTACGGTAGTGCCGTAATTTCCAAAAAACTTTCTGGACAAAAACTCCCTAAATTACGGCAGTGTTCTGATATTATGGTAGCTGTGAAAATACGGTACCGTAATATAGATTACGGCCCTGCCGTAATTTGGTCTAGAGCTCCAATCTTCATGAAATTTGACATGTAAACTCCTCTTGATGGTGGGAATTCATTCATGCATCTGGAATTGCTTGAAAATGCCTAAGAATCGTGCCTTTTTACCTGAAAATCATCAAAAACCAAAAAGAGTGTAGATTCCATAGTATTTGATAAAAAAATGCATAAAAATAAGCAAAGGTTCATGATTTTGACACAAGATATATGAAATGGCATAAAATTTACTATAAATTTCGGTGTCATCATTGTGAAAATAATCAAGGGTAGATCATGATTCCTTCTGTGAACTCTGAATTTTGTACCAAAGAAATTATGGCCGTGACAATTATCACAGGGGGGGCATAATTCTTTCTGTGCTTTTCCTTCAGATTACAGTCGTGATATAAATTACAGGTGGGCCATAATTTTGCAAATAAGCTCTGTTTTGCCTAAAAATTGATGGGCAGCTTTATCTCGACGTCTAGAACCCATTCGTGCACTTGGATCTTTCAAAATCTATCAAAATTTGGTCATTTTCCCTGAAATATGATAAAAGCAAAGAGAGGTAAAGATTCCGAATAAACAAAAGGATTTAAATCAAATTAAGTGAAAATATGATTAAAAAAAAAAGGAGAAATTATGTATAAAAATCAGAGTAAAAATACTATATAAATACGATACATCAGGTATCACCTAGTTTACAATTATGCATGCCAAATCTATGAAAAACCTTTTTGATACAGCCCTTTTGTGATAACCTAAGTATACCTTAAGAGCGATCTTGGTGTATCTTAATACCTAATACAAAAGAGGTGTCCCCAAGATCTTGTTGGAAAACCACATAATACATTTAAAATTTTAAAACACAATGAAAGTGATAGCCTAAAACTGATTTCATTAAAAAACTAGAGATCACATTGGACGGAGAACAAATGGATGTGATATAGTATTACCTTAAAGCATGCTAAGAGCAAGTTGATGATTGGTGAGATGCGCAAGTGAATGTTCTCTACACGTATCACACATATGGATCTTTGAGATCTCTCTATCCACACCTAGTGCTAGCCTTAGGAAGGAGATCCATTCCAAGAGGGAGAACTTCACCATCCTTGTGCTAACTTGAGGAAGAAGTTGCACCAAGGGACGAAGGTAAATGCTTGCACCAACTTCAAAGGAAGATGTGCCTATTTGATGCTAACCCTTAAGCAATGTCGCCACTCAAGAGGAAGTTGCCAAGATGAGATGCACCACTTCTTCAAGAGGAGAACTTGCCAACATGGATAGGGGTAGCAGCAAGATGAGAGGAGAGGGATGATGGCGGCTAGGGTGAAGAGAAAACTCTAACCCTCCTAAAATAATCCTCATGCCTATAAATAACAAGCCATAGAATTAATTTAGGAATATTTCTAATATAAATTAAACATAGTTAAATTTAATTAGAAATCGCCAACTTAGCCATAAGCCAAGAGAAATAATTCTTGTGCTTAAAATAATTTATTCTGTGACATGTTGATTGGGAACCATGTGATCTTCGCACCTTAACCCATGTTGGAATCTTGTCGACTAAGGTGCCTGATGTACCATGGTCAACCATGGTCAAATATGGTCCACTAGTGGTCAACAATGGTCTAAGAAAAATTTCCATCTCATCAAAGTAGAAAGCATTAGTCTTTCATATAGTTCCAAGGCTATCCAATCACTACAAGATCACAAATGTCAACGTGTGCGATCTTGTAGGTTTCATCTAACATTGGCAATGATGAACTCCATATCATCACAAGCAGTGAGGGGTGTCTAGTTACATATCATTGCTACTGAAGTTATCGAAAAGTTGTTATCATTGACATCCCCAAGTATGCGATAAAGTATCTATACAATATAATCCCTTTGCCAAACTGATACTCTAATTGGACAAAGTGTATCTATGCGATAAAGTATCTATGCAATAAGGAAGGGGAAAATCCTCTATTGGTCACTTGTACCTCTCAAATGGTTCATGACATACTAAATGACAACTGTTATGACCCCCTAGCTATTGTGAGGTATTAGGTTGTATCAAACTATGTCACTTACCATATAGAGGTGATGATAACCTTAAGCCAAAGGATCAATGCACCTAAGTCACATGTGAGATTAACTTGTGACACCCAAGTTAACCCTCACGGTGGATCAATCCAGTATATCCATTACTGATATACCCATATGCTTGCATTAGCACCATGTGTCCAAATAGTGAATATACCAATCTCGGGTGCACCAAAGCTATCCCTTATCCACTAAGGCACTTGACTAGGGATAGGTTCGAAACTCAATGAAATCGATCTCTAGGGATATCATCATACTAATATACAAAAGTGCAATGTAATAGAAGTACAATGATGATAATGCAAGTATATATAAAATATAAGAGTGAATGTAATAGTTGAACCAACAACTAGTTCTTATGGCATATATACTAATAATCTTCTACTTTCACTAAGGCCAATTATTGAGAAACCTCAACCCCAAGTCTCTAGTATGACTATCGTGCTTCTGTTATGCCGAAGTCTTAGTTAGTAGGTCTGCCAAATTGTTTTCTATGTCAACTCTACATATCTTGACATCACCTCTATCAATAATCTCTTTGATCAGGTGGAAATGCCTGAGTATATGTTGGATTTCTAATGAGATCTTGGTTCCTTGGCTTATGTCGTCACAATATAGCTCAATAGCATCCACAACACGTGGAACCACGTAAAGTTTACAATGAGCTTCCTAATACAAACTGCTTCTTCGGCTGCCTCAGAAGCTGCAACATACTTGGCCTTGGTCATAGAATCCGCTATGGTGGACTGCTTAAAGCTCTTCAAGCTCATAGCTGACACGTCCCGCAAGTGCACGGTAATGTCGAAGTAATATAAAAGGTTGTCAAACCCACAGGAAGCAAGTTTAAGTACCAGAAAATCTAAGTCTCAATAGCTAAGCAATTTGAAACGGGGTTTTGAGAGCAATAAGCAAAAATAAGAAATCAAACGCAAAGATGAGGAGGTTATCTATATGAGAGAGATTGGGACTTCGGTATCCACCACACTGATGAATCTAACTACATTAAAAGTTATCTATTACAAGAGTTCGTAATATTATATAAGGAATCCTCCAAAAGTACAGGATGCCCCCTCTCGGTCGGTACACCCTAGTGCTTACCCAAAACGATCTCCTACTCTCGCGGTGGATCGTTCTAAATAAACCCAATGAGTTCAAGGGATGATTATATTACCCTCGAGTGAAATCTAAGCACTCTCATGTCAAAGATTCACAAGTTCTACCTAGGGAATCCGCCAACATGATCCTCCTCTCGGTCAGAATGATCTCCTACTCTCGCAGTGGATCGTTCTAAATAAACCCAATGAGTTCAAGGGATGATTATATTACCCTCGAGCGAAATCTAAGTACCCTTGTGTCATAGATTCGCAAGTTTTACCTAGGGAATCCGCCAACACAATCCTCCTCTCGGTCAGGATCGTGTCGACTACCACATGATACTATGCGGCCAAAGCAATATCAAGAAATAACTACACCAATGTAAAATATGCTCATACAAACTTCAAAGTAACAGAATAATTTAAGATTGCATGAAAGAATTCATCAGTGTGCTTCAACCAAGTCCCGAAAAAGGTTTTACGCTATAGAATTCATGAAAGCTCACATAGATCACTATAAAATATCAAGAAAATTGCTACAAAATATTTTAGAGAGGAAGGAGAGGATGAACCGAACAAGATCCCTAAAAATTATGAAGATCTGACGCTCTAATCTCTTTTATAAGCTAGTAGGCCTAAGCTCCCTTTTATAAGCTAGTAGGCCTAAGCTCCCTTTTATAAGCTAAGGGAGGGTAAGATCACCCACTCACAAGAGGGGAGGTTACAACAAATATTCTAACCACTAATCTGCAAAAAGCTGAGAAAAAGGTGTACATTTGACTAGGAATATTCCAATAACCACGGTGTATTGGAGAAGCTTCAAGTCGAGTTAACGTGAGCCGTTCATTTGAGCTGTGATGATATCTTCTGATCTAGACTCCTGATTTGAGATCTGAGGGCATGGATGGATAGATTTGGCTTGGCTTAGTGGGGATCGACACCTAGATCACCCCAAAACTCATCCGATTGTAGCGGATCTAGCAAAAACAATATCAGCCATTGATTGCCTAGAAGCTGATCTGGCCTTTGGATTGCAATGCGCCGGGCCAGGAATAGGGCAGAATGCGGCGAAGTTGGAGAATCAGAGAATCTTTCGATTCCAGTGATCCAATAGCCGGATGATCAATTCCTTCTGGCTGTGAGTTCGCAATGACGAGGCGACCCAGTGGCTGGATTTTGGTGTTGATCAGCTCCGCGGATGGGGCGGAATGGGGAATGTCGTCACCGACCATTGTCGCATTTGTTTCTGGTGATCCGGCCGTCTGATGGCCTGATGCTTTGGACCACGAGTTCGCACCGGTGAGGAGCTATTGTCGCCGGAGTTTGGTGACGATCGGAGTTGTGGATAGCCGAATCACGGTGGCCAGGTGGATAAGCTGCCGCCTACGTTTCCAGTTTGTGTCGAGGTGAACACAGCTTGGCCGTGACTCTAGTCACTGCCGTGATTTCCTTGGCTGAGATGAACACGGGCTGGCTGTGAATGCTGTCACGCCCTTGATTACTGCATAGATTGCTGGATTTGCAAGATTCGTAGATTTGCGCTGCATCACCAATCCTCAGAAATATACTAATATTAACCGTTGCTCCCCGACAACGGCGCCAAAAACTCGACACATCCTGTAAGTGCACCGTAATGTCAAAGTAATATAAAAGGTTGTCGAACCCACAGGGAGCAAGGTTACATACCAGAAAATCTAAGTCTCAATAGCTAAGCAATTCAAAATGGGGTTTTGAGAGCAATAAGTGAAAACAAGAAATCAAACGCAACGACGAGGAGGTTATCTATATAAGAGAGATCGGGACTTTGGTATCCACCACATTGATGAATCTAACTACATTAAAAGGTATCAATTACAAGAGTTCATAATATTGCATAAGGAATCCTCCAAAAGTACAGGATGCTCCCTCTCGGTCGGTACACCCTAGTGCTTAACCAGAACGATCTCCTACTCTCATGGTGGATCGTTCTAAATAAACCTAATGAGTTCAAGGGATGATTATGTTACCCTTGAGCAAAATCTAAGCACTCTCGTGTCAAAGATTCGTAAGTTTTACCAAGGGAATCCGCCAACACGATCCTTCTCTCGGTCAGGATCGTGTTAACTACCACATGATACTACGCGGTCAAAGCAATATCAAGAAATAACTACACCAAGGTAAAATATGCTCATACAAACTTCAAAGTAATAGATATTTAAGATTGCATGAAAGAATTCATCAGTGGGCTTCAACCAAGTCTCAAAAAAGGTTTTACGCTATAAAATTCATGAAAGCTCGCAAAGAGCACTCTAAAATATCAGAAAAATTGCTACAAAATATTATAGAGAGGAAGGAGAGGATGAACCGAACAAGATCCCCAAAAATCATGAAGATCTGACGCACTAATCTATCGAAATCGCCCGAAATTGCCTTATCACCTCTCCCGTTCACCCTAGCCAATTCATCGACTGATTTCTCGATAATTTGGCAATAATTGAAAGGGCTTTTATATTCTTTAGATTCTCCTCTCTGTTAGCTTTCCAAAACATATTCTTCTTGCCTTTTTTGGATTTTTTTAGGGTTTTGAATCTAGAAAAAATTGAGTGAAGGTTGGACTGCAGAGTTATGATCACGGGTGAACCTTGCCGGGTTCACCAGGTGATGAAGTCCTCGGTGGAGTTTCTGTTGAGTAAGAAGCACCGGTGAACCCCGCCAGGTTCACCTGCCAGTGAAGTGTACTGTACGTTTCTGCGCAAACTTCTTCCGAGAGAATCACGGGTGAGCCCCGCCGGGTTCACCTGGTTGTGAAGTGTTCTGTGAATTTCCGGACATCTAGTGAAGCACTGGTGAACCCCGCCTGGCCGTATTTTTCAAAGTAGCTTGGATTGGGCTCAAATTTGACGTGCAACTTTCTCTTCTCGTAAGGAATCACCCCATGACTTTAGAATCTTTAAAAGACTTCAAAATTGGGCGATTTTACCTGAAATTCCATAAAAACAAGGAAAAGTGAAGATTCCAAAGCAATTAAGCAATTAGTGAAGATTCCGAAGCAATTAAGCAATTAGTGAAGATTCCGAAGCAATAAAAACTTTAAAATAAGCCTAAATTTGATATGACATAACATTAGAAATTACTGTTAAAATGCAAGGCATCAAATACTCCCAAACTTAAATCTTTACTTGTCCTCAACCAATAAAATAGAGTGAATTGCATGAAAGGTATGAAAGTAATCAATCTTGTTGAAAACATGCATCCAAACCAAAGAAAAATCTACTAGTTATCGATCATCTAATCAAAAGAAATCAAGTTATCAGGTGTCATAGAACATTCGGTAGTTTGATCCCATAATTTCTAGAAGTCGAGGAACTTAGCCAGCAGTAGACAAAAAAAACTCAATTAAGCATACACATAACTCATGCTAATCCAATCCATCGAAATCTACCTGTTTGGATCAACTCAAATGTATATGTTAGGATGTAAAACTCCAATAGCTTTTTATGATATTAAACTTCAACTCATGTCCTTAAATACCACTGATAATTTTTCGCAGAGCTAAGTAGAGAGGTCTCTCCTAGATTTCAACTCATGTTCTTAGGTACCACCGCCAATTTTTCGCAGTGCCAAGTTGAGGAATCTAAGAGTTTTTTTTTACAAATGCAACATAAGGTGCAGATAAGAGTTTTCAACATATTACAAATGCAGTTTTATCCCAACAAGAGAAAGGACTTCAAGGAATGAATAAGTAGACACGTATCTCACTATGAATTTACATGCATACTACCAGCATATATTCTTTAAATATTCTCAGAAATATTTGACCCACTAATGAATAGTCTAGAACAATCCAAATCATAAGATTTCAAAATCATAGAGCAAACGGATATGATCATAGAGTATCTTTAATTGGATGTTGCATTCAACAGGTCATGATTATTCCAAACCAAACATGAATTCAGTTTCAACAATTGGGCTTAGCTATCATGAGATCAAAGTTTCACCACTTCATCATAGTATGAACATATCAAACATGACCACATGCATGACTCAAGATCAATACAACCATAGTGTGACACAAAATATCATATCAAAGCATGTCATGCAATACTATGATAAGGCATAAAAAGAACAGATCCGAAAATGCCAAAATATAACACATCGCAGTCAGGGGCCTGAAGATGGGACTAGGCCCACGAATAGTGGCATATAGGTACAATGCCAAATGAATAACATCTAGTCAAAGTGAAGTATCAACATAAAAGTCAGCAAAATAGTAAGACAGCAGGAGATATGAAACTAGAGAGGAGACAACTCACCTACTCTGAATGTCGCATAGTCCTCTATGCGAAGCCATATACGTCAGAGGAGTAGGTGGGAGGCCGAGCGCTGGGGACTCTATTTCTTCTGTCGTGACTTAGAGCCAAAAGCCCTGGAGCTCTTGTCCTTACCACGAGCTGTGTAATCAAGCTCATCCTCCTCGTCAGAAGAGATGGCTACATGCGCCACATTCTCTTCGGACAGAAAGGCCAGCCGGTCATCCATAGCAAAGAGCATCTCCCAGACTAAGCCCATCATTTTATGTTGTCGCTGCATACCTGCCTCTATAGCTTCCTAGTGTGTAGTGTGCTCCTGGCAGATATAGGAGAGTGTGGAATCCATCTGGTCCTACACCTCCCTCTGATAAGCTGCTCCTCCCGTATCTCATGAAGGATGGCTATCATTGACTCGGTAGAAGAGGAACCGCCAAAATGAAATGCATCTACGGCTGGGGGTGCCGTATCAACTGGGTCAGGCTAAGGGTCTGCAACGGGCGTATACGCTAGTTTGCTCGCACGCTCACCATGGTGCGCTCAGTGTTTGGCAGCGGGAGGTAAAATTGGCTTCCTTTAAATCTAAAACAATAAGAGTCACCCTAGCGAATGATGAGTTTCATGGAAACACACGACTCGATTTCGAGCCGATTATTTCCACTTGCTTCCATGGTGCCATAGGGGATAACCCCTAGGGAAATAGTTAGTGGAGTGACCAAACCACCCATGACGCTCGCCCCCTTATGTGAGTGGGCGACATGGCTAAACTGCATAGCCAAATAATACCCCAATAGTGATGGCGCCATAAGGTTGCACATGTTGTACCACGAAGGGGTCAAACAACCTCGTTCGAAACTTCCCTGGAAAAAAATCGAAGTCTGGAGTTGAAAAATAACCCCTTGTCCCCTTCACGAAATTCTTTCTTCACTATGCGCTTATCATGCCAATATTTGGTGTGTGCCTTGTAGATATTGGCATTTTCATATGCATAAAGGCGCATCTCCTCCAATTCATCAAGTTGCAACTTTCTCTTCTCATCAGTACTCTTGAAGTCATAGTTAATTTGTTTCACAGCCCAAAATGCCTTGTGCTCAAGTTCAACAGGTAAGTGACAGGATTTCCTATAAATGATTTGGAAAGGAGATATACTGAGGGATGTCTTGTAGGCGGTTCTGTAGGCCCATAGAGCATCAGGTAGTTTGAGTGCCCAATCCTTCCGTGATCTAGATACAGTTTTCTCAAGGATCTGCTTGATTTTCCTATTAGAAACCTCTACCTGACCACTAGTCTAAGGATGATAGGGCGTGGCAATCTTGTGCTTTACACCATACTTTTTCAAGAGTACTCCAAATCGTTGCTCGATGAAGTGAGAACCTCCATCACTAATCAAAATGCATGGAACTCCAAATCGGGAGAAAATTGTTGGCTTCATAAGCTTCATAACGACTGTAGAGTCATTAGTAGCTTTCGCGGAGGCCTACGTAGTCGACGGCAATGAGAATGTACCGTTTACCACATGAAGATGGGAAGGGTCCCATGAAATCTATCTCCCATACATCAAAATTTTCCACTTCCAATACATCGCTTAGTGGGAGTTCGTCCCTCTTTGAGATATTTTCAGTTCTTTGGCAGCTGTCACATGTCAAAGCAAAATGTCAAGTGTCATGAAATATAGAGGGCCAAAATATACCTGACTATAAGACTTTGAAGGCTGTTTTAGCTGCCCGGCGTGTCCTCCATATGGCGAAGAATGACAATGGGTCAGCACATCATGGATCTCTTCCTCGGGGATGCATCGTCTGTACAATCCATCAGCACATTGCCGGTATAGATAAGGTTCATCCCAGTAATAAGATTTCACATCATGCAAGAACCTTTTCTTTTTCTGAATAGAGAGATCAAGGGGAAGAATGTTAGAGACAATATAATTCTCATAATTTGCATAGCATGGTACTTGTTGTTCTAATAGAGCATATATGTTCTTTAGGGAACGTATCATTAATTTCCAACTCATCATCAGGGTGCTTTTCAGCATCTCGTTCTAGCTTGGAAAGATGGTCAGCCACAAGGTTCTCACTCCCCTTTTTGTCTCTAATTTCAACATCAAATTCTTGTAAAAGAAGAATCCATCGAATAAGTCTTGGCTTGGCATCTTTCTTATTAACCAGATACTTGATGGCTGCATGATCAGTAAAAATAATTACTTTCGAATTAACTAAATATGAATGAAACTTATCGAAAGCAAAAACTATTGCAAATAGCTCTTTTTTTGTGATGGCATAATTCATCTGTGCATCATCAAGTGTTCTACTAGCGTAGTATATAGCATGCAGCTTTTTGTCCTTACTTTGCCCCAAAACCACCCCCATGGCCTGGTCACTAGCATCACACATGAGTTCAAAAGGTAGGGACCAGTCTGGAGGTTGGATCACAGGTGTAGTAATCAAAGCTTCTTTGAGTTTTACAAAAGCATCCTCACATTCTCTTTCAAAACAAAAGACTAAATCCTTAGCAAGAAGATTAGTTAAAGTATGAGCTATTTTAGAAAAGTCTTTGATGAATCTTCTATAAAAACCGGCATGGCCCAGAAAACTTCGAATTCTCTTCATTGTTGTAGGCGGCTTCAAATTTTCAATGACTTCAACCTTTGCTTTATCTACCTCGATTCCACGTGTAGAGACTAAGTTCCCAAGAACTATACCTTCCTGGACCATGAAGTGGCATTTCTCCCAGTTCAACACCACGTTCACCTCTTCACATCTCTGTAAAACTTTAGATAAGTTAGACAAACAATGGTCAAAGGAAGAACCATACACAGAAAAGTCATCCATGAATATGTCCATAAAGTTTTCATTATAATCAGCAAATATTGCCATCACCGCTCATTGAAATGTCGCAGGGGTGTTTGATAGTGATCCGCAAGTGCACGGATTTATCGAAGTAATAAAAAGATATCGTTCCCGACGAGGACTACGTAGCTAAGTACTGACTTCTTGATATGTTTGAATTTAGGCGGAATCAATACTTGGTTGTTCTAACTTCTAAGCACGACACAAACTCAGAACAGCTTTTTAAAGGACTTTGAATTCTAAACATGAATCGTGTAAAAATAACTCAGTCAATAAACTTATCTATCCTGAAAGGTACTTTTCCTAAAGTACATATCACTTCCTCCCGGAGCATGGTACGATATCTAATTAGATTAACTCCCTACTCTCGTGACAGTTAACCTAACTAGATCCCTTAAGTTCTGTGAAAAGTAGGTTAGTCCCTTCAAACGAATCCGAACTACTCCCGTGATCGGATTTGTAGGTTTAATCGAAATAGATCGGACGTTAGCGATTCACCTCTCAGTCCTTCTCGCAACGTCTAAGACGTAAACTTACTTGGCTAGGGTAATTTACGGGATGTATGCAATTTCAATCAAATCAGGAAGATAAAATTATATTAAAAGAGCAAAAGTATAAATTAATCCATGCAAATCAGTGGGCTATGCCCAATCAATCCCGAAAAGGTATCTACTCGCTCATATTATCAAGAGAATACATGTTTTTGATGAACAAGAAAGATCTCATAGGAATCGCAAAGAAATCACAAAAAGGATGATGAAACCGTCTTCTCCTCAGTCTGGAGATGAGGATTGAAGGATCAATCATTGAAATCGTATGAAATCTCGCCGGAATATGCTTCGAAATCAAGTCGTCGCCCTTGTTGTCACTGCCGCTCGTGTTCGTCCGACCAGAAGCTCCTTAACCCTCCAAAAATCCCATCTTTTATAGTTGGACTGGTTTAGAACTCATCAGGGAACAGTTCTGCGAAGTCTAGTTCAATTCCGGTTTGAATCGGTGAAGAGACAAGTGAAAAACTCGTCGGGCGGAAGTTTTTACGGCTCGTGATACGTTTACGGCTGAGGCCGTAAATGTTTCTGTGTATAATGCTTTCGGTCACAGAAAGTTTCACGGCCCGTGATAGAATTACGGCTTCACCCGTGAAAGTTTCTGTTCATTCCGACACTTAGCCGTTTTCAACTTCCGTTCGTCGTCGCGTTCACGGCTGAATCCATATTTACGGCCAAGGCCATAAAAGTCTCGTTCTTCACCGTTTTTGCCCCAAATTCGTCGTAAAGGCTCGTGATCTCCTTGGGAATCATGCTTTGGCTTCAAAACTCTTGAAATCCTTCATTTTTACTTCATTTTACCTATATTTTCATAAAAACTAAGAAAAGTAAAGATTTCGTGCAAAGTAATGCAAAAGCACTAAAAATAGAACAAAATCATGCAACTAAGCCCCAAAATATGATCTAAAATATAGGTGAAAACATGGTGTAAATGCAACTCATCAAAATACCCTAGACTTAAAACTTTGCTTGTCCTCAAGCAATACCTCGATATGTATAAAGAATGTAAAGATAAGAAACAGTCATTTGTTTTTGCCCCTAGTAACATCTTTAGTCCACAAATTAAGTAATCAATCTTTCAAACTCAAGTAATTCTAGAAAAATCATAATAGAGATAAATTCCCAAGAGGTTACAATCCAAGAAAGATAAAATTCACAATTCATGTCATAATGTTCATTCTTCACACAGTAAATATCAGATACTTTCAATTTAATAAATCTATCTTACTCAATAGACAAAAATTTATTTCAAGAATCTCGGTGATGTTAAATATAAGAGATTTTTAAAGCAATTTGGTCTTTAAACGGTTATGTGCCCTTTCCTATTAGCATCATAATATTGTTTAAAGTATACTGCAAAGCAGTATAATTTAACTCATAGTCTCAATCATAAAGTCAGCAGAGTTGTCCACTTGACCTACAGCTCCCTTTTTTTTCTATACTTTTTATTCTTTTCTCCTTTTTTTTTCATTTTCATTTTTTTTTGAAGAGAGCCGGTCAAGGGCAAGGTACTTAAATCATTATCGATCTTTCTTCATGAGGGATAAATATTTATTTTTAAAATTTTCCCTCTGTTACTTGATCGCAACAGACTTAAAGTATACTAATTCATAGTATAATATAACTCATGACTTTAGATTCCTCAACCAGAGGAGTTGGAGCAAATCTCAAATTAAATGAATATCATGAATTTTCTATTCATAAAAATTTCCATCAAGCAAAAATAGATAAATTAAATTTCAAGTAACAAGATACCATGCATGTGTCATATGAACATATAACAATTCACAAATGTATTTTATCAATACCAGAATTGAGTTTCCTTAACAATTTAAGTCTACATGAAATTTCAAAAATTCTCTAAGTCATCAAATCAATCACTCAAGATGTTTCCTAAGTCTAAAATTAAGGATTGAACAAATTTGTGTATCCTTAAAAATCATGAACATTCAGGATAAATACCCATAAAGCTTGAATGCAATCAAAATACATGAAGACACCCATGACTCGGAAAAATCCAGAAAATATACCACATCAAAGATATTCAATTTTTACATGGTAATCAAGCTTCAAACATTAAATACCGTCTAGTTTCATCAATCAAATCAAATTTACTATACTCATTTACTATTCATCCTAAATATCAAGCATATGTATCAGAATAGCCCTCAAACGCATAAACTCATCAACAAAATATCCAAAATCATCATATAACACATCAAACATGCAATGAATACCAAATGTACATAAAACCATCACAACCATATCAAGCTCAGCATCCTAAGGTCAAATACCATCTAATATATACAATGCCCAGTTAAATGTCAAATATCCCAAATGGATCTCACAAAATCTTGATACAACGCACACACACAAATAAATCATAAAACAGCTGTGTGTGGTCGCATCGGCATCAAGTCTACTAATTCCTGTGCATGAATAGGATAACCATGAGATCATATACACAGAATCAAGAAATAACCTGGCAGTAAGTAAAAATGAAGTGCAATACTCACAAACTCAATCAATCCATCTCGGTATGCTCAGAGTCCTCCTCCTCGCCTCTGGTGCGTCTAGTCGATGACGATGAAGGGAGATGACGCCGTAATAACTCCTCTATCGCGCGTAAAGAGTCGAGTGCTTTCGACTGTCCCTACTCCAAGCGCGAAATATCGTCTTGCATCCTATTTTGCTCGGCTCGCATCTGCTCCAATGAAGGATCTGATCATGCTGAAGACAGTCTAGCAGATGAAGACGGCCGAACAGCGGCTGATGGGGCAACTAAAGGAATGTGCTCTATAGCCCTCGGCGGTGATGGAGGTGAAGCTGCCTCTCTAGGACCTCCCCCATGTGTGGGATCCACGATCCAGTTCTGCTGAACATGAACTGTAGTGCGGTTCATGTTCGGCAGCCTCATGGTAACATCTGTGTGCCTGAACATAAGATGGTACGAGCTACCAAGTCTCGTAATCATCTTGATGGCAATACATGCATCCATGCCTATCTGGGATTACCCTTTGCCTCTTTCAACCCTGAAGGGTCAATACCGAGGGCAAGGGCAATCGTGGTAACCATGCCTCCCATAACAAGGACTCCTCTCCGAGTTCTAGCGGCTTTCTGGATCTGCTTCATCAGGAAAAATGAAGTGCTAACTCTGAAACCTCTCAGCATGGCCCATAGAAAATATAGCTCTGTAGACCTGACCATGCCATCACTCTCTGCCTGCCCAAAGATGGTGTGTGCCAAAACTCAGTGTATGTATCTGAAGACTAGGCTGGACAAATGCGAGGCTCTGGCAGTCCTAGGGTCAAACCTCCCATCGGTAGATATCTCCTACCAAAATGCTCCCTCAGAAAACTCACGGGGGCGGTATCTAGTTGTATCCACGAGGAATCCAAAAATGTGACCTTGCTGGTCCAAAGTAAGTACATGGTCCCGGTTCCCTAACCGGAATGACATCCTCCCTGGGTCTCCGTCATCATGGTTCCTCAGTGTAATCTGAACAGTACTGAAGAACTCCAATGTCAGCTGTACGTATGTAGCATGCCTCTGATGATAAAAATCCTGCCACCCTATGTTCGCAAACATCCACTGGACATCATCGAACAATCCTAGGGACTGCAGTACCTGGTCATCCCAATACCGGGTGCTAATCACTCCTCGAGTGGACAGAGATCGGTACCTCCTCTCAATCTCTCTACTCCTGTGATGGATCTGACGTGGATAAGGAGCAAGGACAGGAGGCGGTGATCGCACGCGTCTCCTCTCTGGAATAATAGGCTCTGGTGAAGCAGGGGAGGACTCAGGTGATGATGGCACTGGTGATACAGCTGGAGAATGCCCTGATGATGGCTCTGGTGAAGGCAAATGAACCTCTGGTACTGATACTGGTGGTGGTGCTAGCTGTGTCATCGGTGGTATCTCAGAAACTAGCGGTGGAACTGTTTTAGGAGTCGTAGAAGACTCAAGTGCAACCGATGGTGAAGAGCGGAGCTCCGGTATGTCTACTGATATCTCTGGTAAATCTGCAAATATCTCAGGTGATGCCTCCTCCTGATCTGGTAATATGGGTGTACTCGCCTCAAGGACAGGCAGGTCTCCCTGGGCTGAGGAGGGTGATGCAATCTCTGGTGTGTGGACTGTATCATGCGGAGTGTCCACCTCCATACCCTGAGTATCAGTAGGAGCAGCAGACTCTAGTATATCTGTGGAAGGCACTGGTGTAGTAAGACCCTCCACGTCCATAGGAGTAACGTCAGTCTGTATCGCCACTGACTGCTCTATCTCTGTCACTACGGGTGCTGACACTGGGGGTGCCTCTGAAGTCTCTGCAGTCTCCACCACTGGCGATAATGGCCTGGTGGCCCTACCTCCTCGTGTAGTCATGCCTCTCGTGGTACGCTTCCTAGCGTACCGTCTAGCGATCTTCTAATCGCGGCTCTCTAGCTTATCAGCAGGCCTCTCTGATATAATCTCTAGCTCCGGAGAGCTGGTAGGCTCAGACGCTATCGTCTGTGATATACTGGCCACTGAAGTCGTCCTTGGAGCCTCTGATGCCTGTACATGTGTCTCGGGCTCCGAGTCTGAATAAACAATCCGCTCAAATCTCTCCGGATAAACTCCGGGAATCATCCTATACACGTATCGTGGCTCTGGTCCAGGATATCTACTCTTCATCACTGCCCCGTAGGGCCTAGACCTCACAGATCTCCTCGGTGCCATAATGTCGATCAAATGATCCAAATATATGCAAATATCAACGCTAAATCGTGATGCTACAGTAACTACAAGAGACGACCGTGAACACGGTGCAAAAACTTGATCCAAAAGTCCAATCTAATAGCTCCAAATTAAAACGAGGCATATGTAATCTAGGTGTAAATGATGAATCTCGGGATTGAGCATGGAAAACTCATGGATCTGTGCGCGAATCGGGCTCAAATCGGTCGAAAAACGGACCCTGGCGACAGTGGCGGACAAACGGCGATTCTCCACGATCTTCAGCGAAAATCCGGTGGAGAATGGCTGGGAATCACTCGCTGGAAGTGGAGGAAGGTGGGGTGGAAGGTTTCATCGCCGCTCGTGGAAGGAATCACCGTAAAGCAACAAATTATGAGCGTAAACGTAAACCCTAAGCCGCCCGTGAAGTTTAAACCGTAAGAACCTACGGCCCGTAAACATGTCACGGCTTGGGCCGTAAACTCATTTTAGCGTACAGTGTCCCGTTAGCTTAGTCTTATTTGCGGTCACGGCTATGTGATAATTACGGCTTGACCCGTAAATGTCGCGTTTTGACTTGGCTTTTCATCACAAAAATCCGCAAAAATCCCTGAAAAATTCCTGCACAATAAGCATCGAATTCAGAAGAATTTCCATATGTAATAGTTCATCAAATGACATGGAGAAAGCCTAAAACAAAAATTAAAAATTAAGAAACTACTCGTAGGGTTTATAAAGAAAAGTTCAAAACTAAAATAGAAAGATATGCTGAAAATAATGAAAATTCAGAGCCGCTGGGTTGCCTCCCAGGAAGCGCTTGTTTATGGTCTTTAGCTTGACCAAGATAGTGTTCATGACTTTTCTAGTGGATACAAGGCGCAGTGAATAATTGGCAATTGTTGTTCCTGACACCTTTCCGGTTCATTGTATAGATTTAACTTTATAGTTCTATGTAGTGTCCATGTCTCAGCTTTCTTCGATTCCCCCTCTTTATGCTTTTTCTAATTTTCTGAGAGACGTCTATTGATTTCAAAATCACTTCCTTTATCAAATTTGTTCTCCTTCACCCCTGGAGATTTATCGGGACCTGCAAAATTAATTCGTTTAGCTTCAGCTGAAAAATCAAAGATCAACTTGCTATCATTCAAATTCAAAGTAAGCTTTTCATGCAACATGTCAATTATAGCTCCCGTGCTTGCTAAGAATGGTCTTCCTAGAATTACAGGGAACTTAGCGTTTTCCTTCATGTTAACAACCATAAAGTCAGTAACGATAGAAAATTTATCAATTTTAATAGTTACATTCTCTAGGATACCAATTGATTGCTGATCAAAACCATTAGCAAATTGAATATAAGTCTCAGTAGGTTTAAGTTCTCCACTACCTACTTCCTCAATCAAGTATGCAGGTATCAAGCTGATACTAGCTCCTACGTCGCACAAAGCCTTTTCAACAGTAAACTTACCAACTTGGCATGGAATTGAAATATCTCTGGGGTCTCTTACCTTTGTTATTTCAATGTTCTTGCTCACCTATTTTTTCTTTACATCGAACTTACTGCCTTCAGGTTTTCTTTGGTTTGTTTTTCTTACCCTCTGGGGAAAAGGAATTGGAGGAACATATGTAGGTGGACCTACATATTTCTCTTCTTCCCCTTTCTCCTCACAAATTTCTTGATTGAAAGCATTGCTTGCAGATAGATCAATAGGTTCTTCATTGGGCTCTCTAGGTGTCTTGTCGTGTTTGGCGCTTATTGTAGTGACCGCGTTGATGTGCTCCCTGGGGTTCATCTCAGGCTGTCCCGGTAGTCTCCCTGTTGGTCTGCTAGCCGTACTAGCTTGCTGTGTGATCTGATTCTCCAACATCTTGTTGTGGGTAGTTAAAGCTTCCACACAGGATGTCAGCTGCTTGATCTGGTCAACAAGGTCATTTGTTCTCTTTTGTTGCTTCATAATAACTTCCAGCATGGAATCAAAGTTTGACTTCAGGGACTGCCCGTATTGCCTTGGTTGAAAGCCCGGTGGTGCCCTACTATTCTGCTAAGAATACTGAGGAGGAACTTGCCCTTGATTATTTTTGTAGGACAGGTTGGGGTGGTTCCTCCATCCTGGATTGTAGGTTGCAGACTATGGATCATTCGCAGGTCTCTGAGTGTAGTTCCCCACAGCGTTGACTTGCTCTTGATTAGACTCCTCTTGCGATGAAGCTATTATTTGGCATTCAGATGAATCGTGTCTTGTTAAACCACATACCTCACAAGAAACTGCATTAACTGCTCTCGATGGAAAAGATAAAGAATCAAACTTCTGGACCAAAGAATCTACCTTTGCTGCCAGTGATGTCAGGGGATCATTGTGATACTTACCAAATCCTGTGGAAGTAGTATTCCGCTCACTCGACCAGTGGTTATGGTTCATGGCCATATCCTCGAATAGAGCAGCTGCGTCTTCCAAGTTTTTTCTCATGATCGTCCCTCCAGCCGCAGCGTCCACCATCAATCTGGTGTTATAATCCAACCCCTTGTAGAAGATATGGATTAAAACCCATTCTTGGAGTCCGTGGTGTGGGCACATGCGCTGGAGCTCCTTGAAGCGTTCCCAGGCATCATAAAGTGATTCTCCCTCTTGTTGTGCGAAAGTTGTGATTCTGTTGCGCAGTTGGACAGTCTTGCTCGGTGGGAAATATTTATTCAGAAATGCCTTGGACAGCTCTTCCCACGCGGTGATGGATCCTACCGGCATCGAGTACAACCAAGCTCTGGCGCGGTCCCTGAGAGAAAAAGGGAATAATATTAGTCTAATCGCATCAGATGAAACTCCGTTAACCTTTACAGAGTCGCAATATTCAAGAAAAACGGCTAAATGAAGATTTGGGTCCTGATTTGGGGAACCCCCAAATTGATTTTGCTGGACCATCGTCATCAGCGCTGGCTTTAACTCAAAGTTGTTCGCCTCTACGTTAGGTCGAACGATGCTAGAATTGAACCCTTGTATGTTTGGTGCCGCGAAGTCCATCAAAGATTGATTGTTCTGGTTCGCCGCCATCTCTCCTTCTTCAGCGATCTTTTTGGTTGCAAATTGCAATCTCCTCCGAAGGCGAAAGGTGCGCTCAATTTCTGGGTCTTCTGGAAGCAAAACACCTACACGAGAAACTCTAGGCATACAACGTGTAATTACACAATAAAAAGAAAAGAATAGTAAAAACTAATGGCAAAAGAAAAGAAAAATGTCTAATCTCTGACACCATGCATTATCGGAGCCTTTTCTAGACTTCACGACCATGTGAACCCTATGGAGTTCACCCATGATCTCACTGAAGGATGAATTCTGCGCACGCATTATGGCCTGGGAACCCGACGGGGTTCACCGATGAAGTGAAGATTTCTGAGAATTGCCGCACACATCACGGCCAAGTGAACCCCGTGGGGTTCACCCGTAATTCTACCTAGAGATTTATGCGCAGGAAATCGCCGAGGACTTCACTAGCTGGTGAACCCCACTGGGTTCACCCATGACTATTTTACAGCAAATATTTGCCAAAGACTTAACCACCTAGTGAACCCCATGGGGTTCACCCGTGAAGCGGACGGATCAACTCGACACCCTCTCGGTTTTCCCTTGATTTTGAACCCGATTCAAGTCCAAATTTAGCAAGTGAGGACTTTTTGGAAAGCTAACTCGAAGATGAACGAAAAGGATATAAAAGCCCTAAATTTTTTAACCTAAGAGAGAGAAATCGGGCGATGAAGCAGCGAGGGCGGAAGAACACGGTGATTTGGCGACTTCGAGCGGATTTTTAAAGATTTGATCATCGGAACCTTGCAATCCTGGGTTATTTCGTTCAGTTTATCTTCTCCTCCCTCCTAGAAACCTTTTCCTATAATTTTCCTATGTTTAAAGAGAGGATTTTTAGCGATTCAATGATGGTTGTAGCGTAAACTTTGTATCGGAGCTAGGTTGAGGCCCTCTGACGAATTCTGTTTGCAACTCTTATTTTAATCTTGTTCTTTGGATCATATTCTGAGCATATTTCACTAGAAGTATTAATATCTTGATCTATACTTTGGCCAAGTATCGTCATGTCATAGTTGTTACGGTCCATAAGGAAAGTTCGACCGTAACGACCGAACCTCTATGTGAATCTTGTGAAGACGCGACGCGAAAGTGCGTGTTCTTTGCTCCAGGGTTCATAATCTGCCACGGAGCTCAGTGGGTTTGTCGAAAATGGTCCACCGTGAAAGTAGGAGACGTTCTAGGCAAATACCGGGGTGTACACTCGAAAGAGGGCATCTTGTACCCTAGGGTTGATTCCTTATGCATATCTGTAAATCCTTATAACCGGTATTTATCTCTTAGTGCAAATAGAATCGTCAGAGTGGTGGAAACCACAGCCCTGATATTCTCTCTCATATATTTTTCCTGCCGTAGTTGTTTGATTTCTTGTTTATTATTCTGCTTAGTTTTAGTTCACTTAGTTGCTAAAAAAAACCACGATTCGATTAGCTTAGATTCCAAAAAGTTAGATTTTCTAGTACTCACCTTGCTCCCTGTGGGATCGATATCTTTTGTATTACTTCGACATTTCCGTGCACTTGCGGATAGTGTCAATCTCCTAACTTATCAATTAGTCAATATTAACTATCCGTAATCCCCGGCAACGGCGCCAAAAACATGATAGAGATCCGCAAGTGCACGGATTTATCGAAGTAATAAAAAGATATCATTCCCGACGAGGACTACGTAGCATCGGTCATTCATGATATGTTTGAATTTAGGCGAAATCAATACATGGTTGTTCTAACTCCTAAGCATGACACAAACTCAAAACAACTTTTTAAAGGACTTGAATTCTAAAGCATCGGGAATTCATGGGTTCGCCACACTGATAAACATGAATCGTGTAAAAATAACTCAGTCAATAAACTTATATATCCTGAAAGGTACTTTTCCTAAGGTACATATCACTTCCTCCCAGAGCATGATACGGTATCTAATTAGATTAACTTCCTACTCTCGTGACAGTTAACCTAACTAGATCCCTTAAGTCTGTGAAAAGTAGGTTAGTCCCTTCAAACGAATCCGAACTACTCCCATGATCGGATTCGTAGATTTAATCGATATAGATCGGACGTTAGCGATTCACCACTCGGTCCTTCTCGCAACATCTAAGACGTAAAGTTACTTGGCCAGGGTAAATAATGGGATGTATGCAACTTCAATCAAATCAAGAAGATAAAATTATATTAAAAGAGCAAAAGTATAAATTAATCCATGCAAATCAGTGGGCTACGCCCAATCAATCCCAAAAAGGTATCTACTCGCTCATATTATCAAGAGAATACATGTTTTTGATGAACAAGAAAGATCTTATAGAAATCGCAAAGAAATCACAAAAAGGATGATGAAACCGTCTTCTCCTCAGTCTGCAGATGAGGATTGAAGGATCAATCATCGAAATCATATGAAATCTCACCGGAATATGCTTCAAAATCAAGTCATCGCCCTTGTTGTCGCCGCCGCTCGTGTTCGTCCGACCAGAAGCTCCTTAACCCTCCAAAAATCCCATCTTTTATAGTTGGACCGGTTTAGAACTCATCAGGGAATGGTTCTGTGAAGTCTGGTTCAATTCTGGTTTGAATCGGTGAAGAGACAAGTGAAAAACTCGTCGGGCGAAAGTTTTTACGGCCCGTGATACGTTTACGGCTGAGGCCGTAAATGTTTCTGTGTATAATGCTTTCAGTCACAGAAAGTTTCACGGCCCGTGATAGAATTACGGCTTCACCCGTGAAAGTTTCTATTCATTCCGACACTTAGTCATTTTCAACTTTCGTTCGTCGTCGCGTTCACGGCTGAATCCATATTTACGGCCAAGGTCGAACAAGTCTCGTTCTTCACCGTTTTTTGCCCCAAATTCGTTGTAAAGCCTCGTGATCTCCTTGGGAATCATGCTTTGGCTTCAAAACTCTCGAAATCCTTCATTTTTACTTCATTTTACCTACATTTTCATAAAAACCAAGAAAAGTGAAGATTCCGTGCAAAGTAACGCAAAAGTACTAAAAATAGCACAAAATCATGCAACTAAGCCCCAAAATATGATCTAAAATATAGGTGAAAACATGGTGTAAATGCAACTCATTAGTGTTGCAAAGCCCAAAGGGCATCTTGCTGTATGCATAAGTACCATAGGGACAAGTAAAAGTTGTTTTCTCCTGGTCATCTAAATGTATAGGAATTTGAAAGAAATCTAAAAAGTCATCCAAGAAACAAAAGTAAGAATTATGAGCAAGTCTATCTAACATCTGATCTATGAATGACAAAGGAAAGTAATCTTTTCTAGTAGCGAAGTTCAACTTCCTGTAATCAATACACATTTTCTAGCCTGTTACTGTTCGTGTGGGTATCAACTCATCTGAATCATTCTTAATTACCGTAATACCTCCCTTCTTTGGTACAACATGTATCAGGCTCACCCAAGAACTATTCGATATGGGGTATATGACTCCTGCATCCAAAAGTTTGAGCACCTCCTTCTTCACAACATCTTTCATATGGGGGTTAAGACGGTGTTGAAATTCCACAGAAGGCTTGCTATTTTCTTCTAATAAAATCCTATGCATGCAAATAGAGGGGTTAATTCCCTTAATGTCATCAAGTGAATAGCCAATTACCTTCTTGTGAAGACGGAGTTCTCCAAGGAGTAGTTCGGTTTGCTCTTTGTTCAATTTGGCACTAACTATTACCGAGTATGTAGAATTGTCACCAAGGAATTCATATCTCAATGTGCTAGGTAGACTTTTGAATTCAAGTTTCTTCTACCCTTCCTCTTCTTAGTTAACTTCGGGTGTTACAACCATGATTGGGTCGGAATCAAGAAGTGCAATGTACTCTTTGGCGCTCCCCTCAATGTCTTGTTCTTCGGCATTGATAAAGGTCAACTCTAGCGGATCCACCTCTCTCCTGTAAGGCTCAATGTTCTGGATAGCTTTCTCTATGATGTCTACACTGCAGCATGTACATGCAAGAGAGGGTTTTTTTAAAAGAGTTAGACAAATCAAACTAAACAACATTGTCACTGATGCTCAAATCCAGTTTTCTGTTTTTGACATCGATGACAGCACCAGCTGTAGCAAGGAAAGGTCTTCCTAGAATGATAGGGAGTCTGTCATCTTCATCAATTTCTAAAATAACAAAATCAGTAGGAACAAAATAATCTCCAACTTTTATTGGCACGTTCTCCAGGATACCAACAGGACGGCGAACTAATCTATCTGCCAACTGTAGAGAAATATTAGTACCCTTCAAATCTCTCAATCCTGCCTTTTATATAAAGATAGAGGCATAAGGCTAACGCTTGCTCCCAAATCGCATAAGGCTTACTGGAAGGTCATCTCCCCAATATGGCAAGGTATAGAGAAGCTACCTAGGTCTTTGAGTTTCTAGGGGAGCTTATTTTGTATGATCGTGCTACACTCCTTAGTAAGTGCAACTGTTCCTTGTTCTTCCAGCTTCCTCTTGTTAGACAAGATGTCCTTCAGAAATTTGGCATAGGTGGGCATCTGCGAAAGGGCATCAACAAAAGGTATGTTAATATAGAGTTTCTTAAGAACTTCCAAAAACTTACTGAATTATTTGTCTAATTTGGCTTTGACAAGTCTCTGTGGGAAAGGGATTGGAGGTTTGCATACTGGCGGTCCCACATAGGGCCATTCTTCTTCAGTCTGCTCATGTGTTACAGGCGTTGTCTCATGGTTCAGATCTCTTGTGTCAAGTGTTGCATCTTCTTCTCAGTCGTCTGTTGGCATCTTTGGATCTTCAAGCTATTTTGCCGCTCCGAGTGGAGATTGCATTGTAATGCTCCCTCGGGTTAACTTCAGGTTGTGATAGAAGTTTTCCTAGTGCTCTGGAGAATGAACTAGCTTGCTGGGTTAGCTGATTCTCTAATATCTTATTGTGAGTTTCCAAGGAATTCATTATTGACATCATGAGTTTCATCATATCAGTTAATCCTTTAATTTGCTTACTCAGTTGAGAATCCATATTTGGCTTCGGTGGTAGATTATAATTTTTGGCTTGAAATCCGGGCAGCTATCTGTAAGTTTCCTGTGGAGGCTATTTGAAGTTTCCATATAGAGGTTGACCTTATAGTGGTACTTGCCCTGGATGCACTGGTTGTGTAGTTTGGTATGAGAAGTTTGGGTGGTTTCGCCATCCTAGATTGTAAGTGTTGGAATATGGATTATTCATGGGATTCAAATATCCAACTACATTGATATGTCCAGGATGACTTTGAGTTAATTGCCCATCTCCTAACTAGCATTCTGTACTTACAAGGCCTGCAACTCCACACACCTCACAAGATAAAGAATTAGCATCCATCGAATTTACAGACCAAGAATCAATCTTTCTAGTTAAAGTATCCACCTTTGAAGTAAAAGCAGTTAAAGTATCAAGTTCGAGTTTACCTGCCTACCTGGAAGGTGTACCGTACCTCGTTCTAAAGACCATTGATGGTGATTTATTGCCATGTCATCCAGGAGGTTCATAGCATCTTCAACTCCTCTGTTCATTAAAGCCCCTCCAGCTACAGCATCTACTGTGAGCCTTGTGTTGTAGTCCAGCCCATTGTAAAATGTGTGAACAAAAACCCAAGTCTCTATCCCATAGTGTGGACACATTCTTTGCAGCTCTTTAAATATGTCCCAAGCTTCAAATAAAGATTCTCCTTCCTTCTGCATCAAGCTTGTTATTTGATTCCTTAGTTGAATTATCTTGGAAGGAGGGAAGTATTTTGAAAGGAAGGCTTGAGACAACTCTCCCCATGTCCTTATGGAAGCTGAAGGTATTGTATGAAGCCATGCTCTTACTCTGTCCTTCAAAGAGAAAGGGAACAATCTCAACCTCATAGCATCAGTAGAAACACCATTAATTTTTAATGTATCACAATACTCTAAAAATATAGCAAGATGCATGTTGGGGTCCTCAAGAGGAGAACCACCAAATTGATGTTGTTGAACCATGGAAAGTAAAGTAGGATTAATCTCAAAATTATTGGCCTCTACATTCGACCTAGCAATTCCTAATTGTAGTCCATGAACGTAAAGAGCAGCATAATCTCTCAGTGTTCTGTTATTGTTATTCCCCGCAGGTTGGGGTGCTTGATCATTGTTCAGGTCTAGCGGGATGTGCTCCATTTGGTTTTGATCTTCTTTTTGTTGAAGTTGCTTGAGTTTTCTCTTTCTTCTGAAAGTTCTTTCTATCTCAAGATCTATCTCAAAAAATTCAACTGCACGCAAGCTTCTTTGCATAAAAACTGAGAACAACCAAGGCATTCAACTATGAAATGTCACTCAAATGAAACTACTAACCATTACAATCGAAAAAGACGAAGTAGGCCTAAGCTCCCTTTTATAAGCTAAGGGAGGGTAAGACCACCTACTCACAAGAAGGGTAGTTACAACAAATATTCTAACCACTAATCTGCAAAAAAACTGAGAAAAAGGGGTACATTTGACTGAAAATATTCCAACAACCAAGGTGTATTGGAGAAGCTTCAGGTCGAGTTAACGTGAGCTGTCCGTTTGAGCTTTGATGATATCTTCTGATTTGGATGCCTAATCTGAGATCTGAGGGCATGGATGGATAGATCTGGTCGCTGTTTTGGCCACAATTGCTGGCGATACTCCAGATGGAGCTGCATGGGGTGGCTGGAATCGGATGGGAAGCTTCCGGCGCTGGATTGCAGCGTGCTGGGCTAGGAATAGGGCAGAACGCAGCAAAGTTGGAGAATCGAAGAATCTTCTAATTCCGGCGATCCACCAGCCGGATGGTCGATTCCTTCTAGCTGTGAGTTCGCAACAACGAGGCGACCCTGTGGCTGGATTTTGGTGTTGAACAGCTCCGCGGATGGGGCAGAATGGGGAACGTCGTCGCCGGCCATGTTGGCATTTGTTTCCAGTGATCTGTGTAACGCCCTTGATTTTCTGAATTAAGGTTAGAAATTCAGTTTCTGTATTTTTATCGGTTAAAATTTTGGGATTTTTGCCTAATTGTAGGACTTTTCCCTACAGGGCAAAAATAATTATTTTTGTTGGGGCTTCGAACCCTCAACCTTGACTATTTGCTCCTGGAATTCTTCCACCATGGTGGCGCATATTTCTGTGTTATTGGAGTGGCGCATGGTGGTTAAGCCCAGGTAAGCCCATTAAAGCCGATTTCCACTTAAGTTAATTGGGTTATTGGATCTTGGATCCGTTTGGGGTGGAAAAAAAATAAAAAAAAGGGGGAAAATTCGTGAGAGCTCCTCTCCCTCACGATTTGTGGTTTGTTTCTTGCCCTAGCCGCCTGTGTTGTCGCCCCTCACTGTGCTTGGCGCTCCTGCAAAATTTCTGACGCTGGTGGTGGCAGACTGGTGGTGGACGAACTTTCTGGAGACCCCTGATCCCCTGTTTCGGCGTTTTCTCTGTGGGCGATTTTTCTGGTGAGTAATTCGATCCTAAGGAGTCTAATCCGAATTAAAATTCGTTATTTGCCATGATTATTCGTATGGGGTTGAATTCAAATAATTATAGGGTTTTAAAATCCTGTTCTGCTGAAATCTGCATTCGTTAATCTGACCTTTGTGTACTATAACCCCAATATCTCATGGCCTATAGATCCAAATCGCACGAGATAAATTTTGTATGAAACTAGATATGTTTGGCTTTAATTTGAATATGATATCGACCATATCCGAGCGGTATTCGTATTTCAATCTGTATTGCAATCCAGCGGTACAAAATCAGTTTTCTGAAATTCTGGATTTCGACCTTTATGTGTTCGAACCATCATATCTCCCTAGGTATAGCTCGAAATCTTGTCAAATCAGTTTTATTAGACCGTAGGCTCGAAGAGATTTATTTTGACTCCCATAACGCCTATTTTCGATTAGTTATTGGATCTGAAATAAATGTCGCAAGTCTGATATATGAATCTGTTTTCTTGAAATCTGAAATTCTGACCTTCCTATGTTCGAACCCTTATATCTTCCTGTCTAAAATTCGAAATCTTGTGAAACCAGTTTTATTGGAAACTAGATTCAGAGAGCTTCATTTTGAATACAATATTGACTAGCTTTGGTTCGAAATTGGACTAAAAATATATTTTGCAAACTGACAATATAAATCTGCTATGTTTTGGTTAGACGAATATTCCTTTGTGAGAAAAATTTACATTGTATGGTTTAACCTCTTCAATTGTGGTCTGTAGTTCTTCTAAAATTTATTTGTTTGATGAGAAATTTTAGAGAAAACAAAATTGGGGATTTAACTAAGAACTTAGGAATTTTCGAAAATATAGTTGAGCCAATTTTGGGGCTTTTGTCAGTTTTCTTCACGAGCGTGTAATTAAAATTATCTGTAGTGGGGGACTGAAATTATTTACATGAAATTTGTGCGTTCTGTTAAGGTTCTGAAAGTGGCGCCCCTTACAGTAATTTTATAGCTCATGATTTTAGAAATTTTGAGGAGATTATTTCATGAATAATTTCTGTTCTGTGTTTAAATGTTTGTTATATGAATAATTTCTGTTCTGTATTTAATTGTTTGTTATGTGGATATTTCCTGTTCTGTTTATATGTTGTGAATTTTCTGAAAACCTTGAATGTGTTAAAACATTTGTGAGAACATAGAATGGTTTGACATGAATTAAGGTTAGTTGTAAGGAATTCACTCATATAATTTCTGTTCTGTGTTTAAGGACTGGATATTGGGGTGTGTCATTTTCTGGTTTGTTAGACTTTGGGCATGATGTAAGAATTTAGTAGTGGTTAGTCCTACTCCTCCGTTTCAGTATAATCTGTTCTGTAAAATTATGCCCTAGTGTAGCACTCTTCCGTGTCCTTACCCTCCTTCTGTGGCGCTGTAATGGTGCTGATAGTCTACTACGACCCTTGAGACACTATTTCTGTTCTGGGTATTGGAGGCCAGAGTGCCACGTCCTAACAAGACGGGGGCCACCCACTGATACCTCCTCTACCATTCAGTTCTGGGTTTTGGAGGCCAGAGTGCCACGTCCTAACAAGACGGGGGCCACCCACTGATACCTCCTCTACCATTCAGTTCTGGGTATTGGAGGCCAGAGTGCCACGTCCTAACAAGACGGGGGCCACCCACTGATACCTCCTCTACCATTCAGTTCTGGGTTTTGGAGGCCAGAGTGCCACGTCCTAACAAGACGGGGGCCACCCACTGATACCTCCTCTACCATTCAGTTCTGGGTTTTGGAGGCCAGAGTGCCACGTCCTAACAAGACGGGGGCCACCCACTGATACCTCCTCTACCATTCTGTTCTGGGTATTGGAGACCAGAGTGCCACGTCCTGACAAGACGGGGGCCACCCACTGATATCTCCTCTACCATTCTGTTTCTGATATGCATGCATTGTCTCGTCCTCGGCAGAGGTGGGGTCAGACCTTCTGTGGTCACCAGGCCTTCCGTGGCCTTTCTGTTTCCGATGTAGACTATCCGTTTGGACTCTGAAAATTCTGATTTTCTGTCTGTCAGTTCTGATTTCTGTAGTTCTGTTTCGATCTGTATTTAGATGTATTAGGCGGTGTGGTTAGTTGGTATGGGTTGGTATATTCATATCCTACCTGTTTGATGCCTATTGTTACAAGTATCTGTATTTGATTGTGTTTGTTTCTGATATGAGCATGCATGTTAAGTTGATTTATCTTATCTGTTAAATAAAAAGAATTTCAACTTAAGAATGATATTTTTGATGTGTACTATGGATGACTTTTAGTGTCTTTTACTCACTGAGCTTTTTAGCTCACCTCCGTTGTTTAAATGTTTTCAGGTGAGACATCAAGACAGTAATTGCTACAGCTAATATGACGCTAATGTTTGATGTCATTTCTAAGAATAGTCTTCTAAAGATTTATCAGGCCTGCGTGCCTAATTTATTATGACCTATATGACATGTTTTATCTCCTGAGGGCTTATGCCTGTTTTCAGGATATTATATTATAGTTGTTTCGTTTAAATTATTGGATACAAGTCTTGGATTCTTTTATTGAATTGGTTCTTATTTTGAAATGTCCGATTTGAGATGTGTAACCGAATTTGTGTTGTTTATTTTAGTATCTGAATAATCAGTTCTGTATATTTCTGAAATTCCACATATGTGTAGTGTGGACGTTTGTTGTTGTTACAAGATATGTGTGTCTGTGCAGCAGTAGTTTAGAATACTTGCTGCCGGATTTTTTTCTGGATTTCCGGATTTCTATTTCCTAGTAATCGATCCTATTCAGTTCTGTGCGGTTTTCTGTTCCGTAGTAATGTCCTTCGATGCCGCTTTCTTCTTGTGTTTTAATGGAAGAGTAAAAAAATTTTGAAACCCCGTATTTTACTTGTATGCGTGTGGGGTGTGTTTCTGAGGGATGTTTCAGATGGTATCAGAGCATTTTACTAGCAATTAGAAATTCCGGGGAAGGAAAACTTTGTTTGTGTATTGCTAGAAACCAAGTTAGGATCTGATTTGTGATTGAATATTGGTTGTTATTCTACTGTGTTATGTGATGCAGGTAAAAATGGTGCGACCAAGAGCTAGCAGTAGCAACGGTGATCAACAGCCTGATCTGAGGCAGACCATGGAGGCTATGACTGCTATGATGCAACAACAGAACGCATTCATTCAGCAGCAAACTCAGATGATGCAGCAGCAGCAGGCGCAGCACATGGAGGTTCAGCAACAGTTATTGCAGCGGCTGTCGCAGACACAGTCTCAGTCACAGGCACAACCGGCTGGTTCTCCTCTGGGTGATGGCGCACATCAACGATATGCTCGGTTGGTTCGAGAGTTTCAGCACCTGAACCCGACTGCATTTTATGGTAGTCCGGGGCCTAGAGCTGCTGAGGATTGGCTTTTGACACTGGAAAAGATTTTCCAGGTTTTGCGCTGTGATGATGCAGACAAGCTATGTTTGTCTGTCTTTATGTTGCGTGGAGATGCTGAAGACTGGTGGAAGGGAGTCGTCAGACTGGCGGCAACTGAATCCAGAGATGTTGATTGGCAGTACTTCATGATGAAGTTCAATGCCAAGTTTTTCCCCTCTAGCTTATCTGAGGAGCGCGAAGTGGAGTTTATTCATCTTGAGCAGGGCGACCTGACGGTGGATCAGTATGAAGCCACATTCGCTCGGTTGTCGGGGTATGCTCCTCACTTAGTCAACACCGAGGAAAGAAGAGCCAAGAAGTTTCAGCGGGGTTTGAGGAAAGATATCAGGACAAGGGTAGCTATGCTACACTTGGAAACTTATGCTGAAGTGGTAGACAGGGCTCGCACTGCTGAGAGGTGCATTGCGGAGATGGCTGCAGATACTATTCCAGTCACTGCACCCGCCCCTACTTCTGTGACTTACGCACCCACTCTGGGTGGTAAGGATAAGAAGAATTTCAAGAGGAAGAAAGACAATAAGGGCAGATACCAACCTTATCAGAAGCCAGCCAGCATAGTTTCTCAGAATGGCAAGAAGTGTCTCCACGGTGGGAGCACTAAACATCAGGATAACGAGTGCTACAGGAAGACTGGCGCTTGCTTCAGATGTGGTACGGTGGGGCATATGATTAGGGACTGTCCTATGCCGGATGCTAGAGGACATGGTCAGGGTGAGAAGCCTACTGTGCAGACTCGCGTGTATGCCATCGCGGAGAGGGATGCTTCGGCTTCGAAGTCCGTGGTGGAAGGTACACTTTATGTGTTTAGTTATTTGGCACGCATTCTTTTTGATCCTGGTGCCAATTTATCCTTTGTGTCTACATGTTTTGCATCATGTCTGCCTGTGTTGCCTAGGATACTTGATTTCTGTATTTCTGTTCATACACCTATGGGTGAGGCCGTATCTACAGATATAACATACCCTGACTGTTTGATTAAGGTAGAAGGATATGATTTACCTATTGATTTGATTAGTCTTCCTATGAAAGACTATGACATCATTCTGGGCATGGATTGGCTGTCTGCCTATCATGCTACTTTAGATTGTTTTGAAAAGTTAATTACTCTGCATCTAAGTGAAGGCCAGCAAATGCGAGTTCTGGCTAAATCAGATTGGCTTTCTGGGGCACATTATTTCTGATCAGGGTGTGTCTGTGGATCCAGTGAAGGTGGAGGCCATTCTTCACTGGGGAAGACCAACTACAGCGACTGAGGTCAGAAGTTTTCTGGGCTTAGCTGGATACTACCGCCGCTTTGTGGAGGGTTTTTCCAAGCTGGCAGGTCCTCTGACTAAGCTAACTAGAAAGAATCTGAAGTTTGAGTGGTCTGATGATTGTGAGTCTAGTTTTCAGGAACTGAAAAAGAGACTGACCAGTGCTCCTATCCTCATCATTCCCTGTGATGGAGAGAAGTTCATTGTTTACACTGATGCCTCTGGTAAGGGTCTGGGTGCTGTACTGATGCAGCAAGGAAAAGTAGTCGCTTATGCTTCAAGGCAACTCAAAGATTACGAAGTAAACTACCCCACTCATGATCTGGAGTTGGCAGCTGTAGTTTTTGCCTTGAAAATCTGGAGGCACTATCTGTTTGGACAGACATTTGAATTGTTTACAGATCACCAGAGCTTGAAGTATATCTTCACTCAGAAAGAGCTGAATATGAGACAGAGGCGATGGCTTGAATTGATAAAGGATTATGACTTCACCATCCAATATCAGTCTGGTAAAGCCAATGTGGTGGCTGATGCGCTTAGTCGGTATCCTGTGACTCAGATAGCTGCACTGCGAGTCCAGGAGTGGCGACTATTGCAGGAGTTCAGTGACATGCATCTGAGTGTGACTCCGGGTGAGAGAGGCGGTCTTCTGGCTTCTCTCAGGGTTCAGTCAGACTTACTGCAGAGACTGAGATCAGGGCAGCAGTCAGATCAGGATATTCTACGGTGGAAAGAGAGGTCTGAGCAAGGCTGGGATGAGAATTTCAGTATGTCGGATGATGGTCTCCTCAGATTTCGTGGAAGGGTCTGTGTCCCTGAGGACCCTGAGTTGAGAAATGAAATTCTTAAGGAAAGTCATTGCACTAAGTATACCGTTCATCCTGGTAGTACCAAGATGTATCAGGATCTGAAAAAGACTTTCTGGTGGCATGGTATGAAGAAGGATGTGCATTTGTTTGTGTCCAGATGTTTGACTTGCCAAACCGTGAAGGCTGAGCATCAGAGGCCGGGCGGTTTGATGCAGTCTCTCCCTATTCCTCAGTGGAAGTGGGAGCATATCAGTATGGACTTTGTGTGTGGGCTGCCCAATACCAGAAGGAATCATGATGCCGTATGGGTGATTGTGGACAGACTCACGAAGTCAGCTCACTTCTTACCGATCAAAATGACTTACAGTTTGGATCGGTTAGCAAAACTATACATCGATGAGATTGTCAGATTGCATGGAGTTCCCTTGGATATTGTCTCTGACCGTGATCCTCGATTTCTATCCAGGTTTTGGAAGAAATTACAGGAAGATTTGGGAACTAATCTGAGTTTCAGCACTGCATATCATCCTCAATCTGATGGTCAGACAGAGAGAACTATTCAGACACTTGAGGATCTTCTGAGATCTTATGTGGTTGACTGGTCTGTTGAGTGGGATCTGGACTTATCACTGATAGAGTTCACCTACAACAATAGCTTTCACTCTAGCATACAGATGGCTCCGTATGAGGCCCTATATGGGAGGAAATGCAGAACGCCTATATGCTGGGAGGAAACTGGGGACAGAACAGTGCTAAAGTCTGATGCTGTTCAGGAAGCCACTGAGAAGATCAGAGAAATTCAGAAAAAGATGAAGATTGCTCAGGATAGACAGAAGAGTTATGCTGATGTGAGGCGGCGTCCTCTTGAGTTTTTGGTGGGAGAGCATGTTTTCCTAAAGGTCTCGCCTATGAAAGGGGTGATGAGATTTGGGAAGAGAGGAAAATTGAGTCCCAGGTACATTGGTCCCTTTGATATCATTGAGAGGATTGGACCTGTGGCATATCGACTTGCTCTGCCCCCATCACTGGAACACCTCCATAATGTGTTCCATGTTTCTGCACTCAGAAAATATTGTTCTGATCCTTCTCATGTTCTGGAGTTGGAACCTCTCCAGCTTGAAGAGAACATGACTTTTGTGGTGAAACCTCTCAGAATTGAAGATAGAAAAGAGAAAGTGCTGAGGAATAAGGTTATACCACTTGTGAAAGTCATCTGGGGAAATCAGTCTGTTGAAGAAGCCTCTTGGGAGGTTGAAGCAGAGATGAGAAAGGAGCATCCTCACCTGTTCAGTGACGGGCTTGGTCAGCTTTAGAGGACTAAAGCTCTATAAGGGGGGGAGGATGTAACGCCCTTGATTTTCTGAATTAAGGTTAGAAATTCAGTTTCTGTATTTTTATCGGTTAAAATTTTGGGATTTTTGCCTAATTGTAGGACTTTTCCCTACAGGGCAAAAATAATTATTTTTGTTGGGGCTTCGAACCCTCAACCTTGACTATTTGCTCCTGGAATTCTTCCACCATGGTGGCGCATATTTCTGTGTTATTGGAGTGGCGCATGGTGGTTAAGCCCAGGTAAGCCCATTAAAGCCGATTTCCACTTAAGTTAATTGGGTTATTGGATCTTGGATCCGTTTGGGGTGGAAAAAAAATAAAAAAAAGGGGGAAAATTCGTGAGAGCTCCTCTCCCTCACGATTTGTGGTTTGTTTCTTGCCCTAGCCGCCTGTGTTGTCGCCCCTCACTGTGCTTGGCGCTCCTGCAAAATTTCTGACGCTGGTGGTGGCAGACTGGTGGTGGACGAACTTTCTGGAGACCCCTGATCCCCTGTTTCGGCGTTTTCTCTGTGGGCGATTTTTCTGGTGAGTAATTCGATCCTAAGGAGTCTAATCCGAATTAAAATTCGTTATTTGCCATGATTATTCGTATGGGGTTGAATTCAAATAATTATAGGGTTTTAAAATCCTGTTCTGCTGAAATCTGCATTCGTTAATCTGACCTTTGTGTACTATAACCCCAATATCTCATGGCCTATAGATCCAAATCGCACGAGATAAATTTTGTATGAAACTAGATATGTTTGGCTTTAATTTGAATATGATATCGACCATATCCGAGCGGTATTCGTATTTCAATCTGTATTGCAATCCAGCGGTACAAAATCAGTTTTCTGAAATTCTGGATTTCGACCTTTATGTGTTCGAACCATCATATCTCCCTAGGTATAGCTCGAAATCTTGTCAAATCAGTTTTATTAGACCGTAGGCTCGAAGAGATTTATTTTGACTCCCATAACGCCTATTTTCGATTAGTTATTGGATCTGAAATAAATGTCGCAAGTCTGATATATGAATCTGTTTTCTTGAAATCTGAAATTCTGACCTTCCTATGTTCGAACCCTTATATCTTCCTGTCTAAAATTCGAAATCTTGTGAAACCAGTTTTATTGGAAACTAGATTCAGAGAGCTTCATTTTGAATACAATATTGACTAGCTTTGGTTCGAAATTGGACTAAAAATATATTTTGCAAACTGACAATATAAATCTGCTATGTTTTGGTTAGACGAATATTCCTTTGTGAGAAAAATTTACATTGTATGGTTTAACCTCTTCAATTGTGGTCTGTAGTTCTTCTAAAATTTATTTGTTTGATGAGAAATTTTAGAGAAAACAAAATTGGGGATTTAACTAAGAACTTAGGAATTTTCGAAAATATAGTTGAGCCAATTTTGGGGCTTTTGTCAGTTTTCTTCACGAGCGTGTAATTAAAATTATCTGTAGTGGGGGACTGAAATTATTTACATGAAATTTGTGCGTTCTGTTAAGGTTCTGAAAGTGGCGCCCCTTACAGTAATTTTATAGCTCATGATTTTAGAAATTTTGAGGAGATTATTTCATGAATAATTTCTGTTCTGTGTTTAAATGTTTGTTATATGAATAATTTCTGTTCTGTATTTAATTGTTTGTTATGTGGATATTTCCTGTTCTGTTTATATGTTGTGAATTTTCTGAAAACCTTGAATGTGTTAAAACATTTGTGAGAACATAGAATGGTTTGACATGAATTAAGGTTAGTTGTAAGGAATTCACTCATATAATTTCTGTTCTGTGTTTAAGGACTGGATATTGGGGTGTGTCATTTTCTGGTTTGTTAGACTTTGGGCATGATGTAAGAATTTAGTAGTGGTTAGTCCTACTCCTCCGTTTCAGTATAATCTGTTCTGTAAAATTATGCCCTAGTGTAGCACTCTTCCGTGTCCTTACCCTCCTTCTGTGGCGCTGTAATGGTGCTGATAGTCTACTACGACCCTTGAGACACTATTTCTGTTCTGGGTATTGGAGGCCAGAGTGCCACGTCCTAACAAGACGGGGGCCACCCACTGATACCTCCTCTACCATTCAGTTCTGGGTTTTGGAGGCCAGAGTGCCACGTCCTAACAAGACGGGGGCCACCCACTGATACCTCCTCTACCATTCAGTTCTGGGTATTGGAGGCCAGAGTGCCACGTCCTAACAAGACGGGGGCCACCCACTGATACCTCCTCTACCATTCAGTTCTGGGTTTTGGAGGCCAGAGTGCCACGTCCTAACAAGACGGGGGCCACCCACTGATACCTCCTCTACCATTCAGTTCTGGGTTTTGGAGGCCAGAGTGCCACGTCCTAACAAGACGGGGGCCACCCACTGATACCTCCTCTACCATTCTGTTCTGGGTATTGGAGACCAGAGTGCCACGTCCTGACAAGACGGGGGCCACCCACTGATATCTCCTCTACCATTCTGTTTCTGATATGCATGCATTGTCTCGTCCTCGGCAGAGGTGGGGTCAGACCTTCTGTGGTCACCAGGCCTTCCGTGGCCTTTCTGTTTCCGATGTAGACTATCCGTTTGGACTCTGAAAATTCTGATTTTCTGTCTGTCAGTTCTGATTTCTGTAGTTCTGTTTCGATCTGTATTTAGATGTATTAGGCGGTGTGGTTAGTTGGTATGGGTTGGTATATTCATATCCTACCTGTTTGATGCCTATTGTTACAAGTATCTGTATTTGATTGTGTTTGTTTCTGATATGAGCATGCATGTTAAGTTGATTTATCTTATCTGTTAAATAAAAAGAATTTCAACTTAAGAATGATATTTTTGATGTGTACTATGGATGACTTTTAGTGTCTTTTACTCACTGAGCTTTTTAGCTCACCTCCGTTGTTTAAATGTTTTCAGGTGAGACATCAAGACAGTAATTGCTACAGCTAATATGACGCTAATGTTTGATGTCATTTCTAAGAATAGTCTTCTAAAGATTTATCAGGCCTGCGTGCCTAATTTATTATGACCTATATGACATGTTTTATCTCCTGAGGGCTTATGCCTGTTTTCAGGATATTATATTATAGTTGTTTCGTTTAAATTATTGGATACAAGTCTTGGATTCTTTTATTGAATTGGTTCTTATTTTGAAATGTCCGATTTGAGATGTGTAACCGAATTTGTATTGTTTATTTTAGTATCTGAATAATCAGTTCTGTATATTTCTGAAATTCCACATATGTGTAGTGTGGACGTTTGTTGTTGTTACAAGATATGTGTGTCTGTGCAGCAGTAGTTTAGAATACTTGCTGCCGGATTTTTTTCTGGATTTCCGGATTTCTATTTCCTAGTAATCGATCCTATTCAGTTCTGTGCGGTTTTCTGTTCCGTAGTAATGTCCTTCGATGCCGCTTTCTTCTTGTGTTTTAATGGAAGAGTAAAAAAATTTTGAAACCCCGTATTTTACTTGTATGCGTGTGGGGTGTGTTTCTGAGGGATGTTACAATCTGGCCGTCTGATGGCTCGATGCTTTGGACCATGAGTTTGCGCTGATGAGGAGCTGCTGTTGCCGGAGTCTAGTGACGATCGGAGCTGTGGATGGTCGAATCATGGTGGCCAGGTGGATAAGCTGCCACCTGCTTTTCCAGTTTATGTCGAGGTGAACATAGCTTGGCTGTGACTCTG
The DNA here is from genome assembly GCA_027563935.2 of Costus lasius. Classification (NCBI taxonomy): domain Eukaryota; kingdom Viridiplantae; phylum Streptophyta; class Magnoliopsida; order Zingiberales; family Costaceae; genus Costus; species Costus lasius. The sequence goes on along the minus strand of CM050450.1, from coordinate 34,058,332 downwards.
GTCACAACCGTGATTTCCTTGGCCGAGATGAACACGGGCTGGCCATGAATGTCGTCACGCCCGTGATTACTGCACAGATTGCCAGATTTGCAGGATTTATATATTTACGCTACATCACCAATCCTCAGAAATATACTAATATTAATCGTTGCTCCCCGGCAATGGCACTAAAAACTCAACATGTCTCACAAGTGCACTGTAATGTCGAAGTAATATAAAAGGTTGTCAAACCCACAGGGAGCAAGGTTAAGTACAGAAAATCTAATTCTCAATAGTTAAGCAATTCGAAATGGGCTTTTGAGAGCAATAAGTGAAAATAAGAAATCAAACGCAACGACGAGGAGGTTATCTATATGAGAGAGATCGGGACTTCGGTATCCACCACACTGATGAATCTAACTATATTAAAAGTTATCTATTACAAGAGTTCGTAATCTTGCATAAGGAATCCTCCAAAAGAACAGGATGCTCTCTCTCGGTTGGTGCACCCTGGTGCTTACCCAGAACGATCTCCTATTCTCATGGTAGATTGTTCTAAATAAACCCAATGAGTTCAAGGGATGATTATGTTACCCTCGAGCGAAATCTAAGCACTCTCGTGTCAAAGATTCGTAAGTTTTACCTAGGAAATCCGCCAACACGATCCTCCTCTCGGTCAGGATTGTGTCGACTACCACATGATACTATGTGGCCAAAGCAAGATCATGAAATAACTACACCAAGGTAAAATATGCTCATACAAACTTCAAAGTAATAGAATAATTTAAGATTGCATGAAAGAATTCATTAGTGGGCTTCAACCAAGTCCCAAAAAAGTTTTTATGCTACAGAATTCATGAAAGCTCGCACAGATCACTCTAAAATATCAGGAAAATTGCTACAAAATGTTTTAGTGTGGAAGGAGAGGATTAACCGAACAAGATCTCCAAAAATCATGCAGATTAGATGCTTTAATCTCTCAAAATCGCCTTGTCGCCTCTCCCGTTTGCCCTAGCTACTTCGTCCGTTGATTTGTTGATAATTTGGCAACAATTGAAAGGGTTTTTATATTCTTTGGATTTGTCTCTCTGTTAGCTTTCCAAAATATATTTTCTTGCCTTTTTTGGAGTTTTTTAGGGTTCGGAATCGAGGAAAAACCGAGTGAAGGTCGGACTACAGAGTTACAATCACGGGTGAACCCCACTGGGTTCACCAGGTAGTGAATTCATCTGTGGAGTTTCTGTCGAGTAAAAAGCACTGGTGAACCCCACTGGGTTCACCTGCTAGTGAAGTGTACTATACATTTCTACACAAACTTCTTCCGAGAGAATTACCGGTGAATCCCGCCGGGTTCACCTGGTTGTGAAGTATTTTGTGAATTTCCAAAGATCTAGTGAAAGCACCGGTGAACCCCACCGAGTTCACCTGACCGTATTTTTCAAAGTAGCTTGGATTGGGCTCAAATTTGAGGTGCAGCTTCCTCTTCTCGTAAATAATCACCCCATGACTTTAGAATCTTCAAAAGACTTCAAAATTAGGCGATTTTACCTAAAATTCCACAAAAACAAGGAAAAGTAAAGATTCTGAAGCAATCAAGTAAATAAGTCTCATTGGAGTATAAAAACCTTAAAATAAGCCTAAATTTGATATGAAATACACTAGAAATTACTGTTAAAATGCAAGGCATCAATAGCACCTCCATTCAAGTAGAACACATAGCCTGACTTCGATCTAAGTCATCCAAGTTAAACTAGAATAAGACATCAGTATAGCTGTGCACACTAAGCTCTTCTTGTCCCTCATAAACTAAGAACAAATCCTTAGTTGTCCTCAAATACTTCAGGATATTCTTTATAGCTATCTAGTGTTGAACACCTGGATTGGATTGGTATCGAGTGATTATGCTCAAATGATAAGTCACATCTAGTCTAGTGCACAATATCGCATGCATGATCAATCCTACTACTAAACCATAGAAAACTCGACTCATGTCATCCCTCTCAGCTTATGTTGAAGGACATTGGCTCTAAGAGAGAGTAAGAGCATGCCTCGTTGGAAGGTACCCTTTTTTGGATTTCTCCAAGTTAAACCTCTTCAGCACCTTTATTGATGTAGGTGATCTGACTTAGGGCTATGAGTTTCTTGGATCTATCCCTATAGATCCTCACGCCTAATATATAGATGATCTCCCCTAAGTCTTTTATCTCAAAATACTTTCCTAACCATATCTTAACCACATGAAGGGTTGGGATGTCATTTTCAAAGAGTAGTATGTCATTGACATATAAGACCAAAAAAGTCAACAAGCTCCTACTGAATTTCCTATACACATAGGCATCATCTTCATTCTTAATGAAGCCATAATCTCTTACTACCTCATCAAAATAAAGATTCCAACTTTGAAAGTCTTGCTTCAATCTTTAAATGGATCTAATTAGCCTGTATACCTTATAAGCATTTGCAGGATGGATAAAACCCTCTAGCTGTGTCATATGCACATCCTCTATCATCATTCATCTGTCATATCTCATAATCATAAAATGCAGCTAATGCAAGCATGATTCGAATGGATTTGAACATGACAACTAGAGATAAGGTTTCATCATAGTCCACCGTATGGACTTACTTGAAACCCTTTGCCATAAGTCTACCTTTAAAGGTAACTAAGTTGCAATCCATGTCATTTTTCCTCTTGAAGACCCATTTACACCCTATGAGTTTTATCCCATTAGGTAGCTCAACCAAGTCCCAAACTTGGTTGGCAGACATGGAATCCACTGACTGCTTCCTCATAAGATCCTCGAAGCACAAACGAAGAGGATCCTATGAGGAAGAAGAAGTAGAGTATACCCTGGCGCGGTTGCACAATTTGATTAAAACTAAAGAACACAAGCAAAGAGGATTCTCAAAGCACAAGGCACTCAAGTGGCTACAAGTACTCGATCCTCACTCAGAGCTACCTAGACTTCGTAGGCTCCCACTCACTTGGAGGCTACAACTAAAGGGTAAGCTAAAAAACACATCTCTCTTTTATAGGAGAAGAGAGGGAGATCATACCAAACACATGCACAAGGTTGTTGGATAAGCCAACTATCTTATAACAACAAAAAAGGGGTCAAAAGATGTTGAAATCAAAATCTAACTACTATAGTACAATAGCTGCCAACTAAAGCAAAACATAAAAGTGGAGGGCAATAGTAATGGAGGGTGAGGTTGGCACATGGGCCGGATTCTTTTGGGCCATTGATGGGCCATTGCAACTCGTCACACCATCTCTGAGCATGCCGCAATGAAGCAACATAACTGGCTGATAGTGGGTTGGTTCTATATAGTATTGGCCAATTCATGGGCGATGTTGATCAGCCGTTTATAGTAACGGTTGGTCACCGACTCTTCGGTGGGCCTTGTTGTTAAGTTCATTGGATGACGAGGCCTTGTCACGGTGGATGATGGGCTAATAATTCCCACAGAACTGTGAGGAGGATGTGAAGATCGTTGGGAGTGTCAAACCGTGCAAAAAATGAAATTTTTGTGAGTTTTTGGGTCGTTCACGGGCATGGTCATGCATCCATGCATAGCCTTGAACGAGTCTACAATTGGGTAACCATTCTGCGCTGAACCTTTCATGGGCGTGCCCATGCATCCATGCACGGTCATGAAGTCTTCCACATTTGAGTGACCGATTTTCGCCGAGCCTGTCACGGCCGTGCTCGTGCATCCATGCATAGCTGTGAGATCTTTCGCATCCAGGCGATATTGCAACCTCAAGTGCACTATTGTACCGAAGTAATAAAATAAAGATTGTTCCCAATGAGGATCTGGCGTTCAAGTACTGATTACATGACTCGTTTATATTTAGACGGATCAATTTGTAGTTTCGTGTGGACTCTAAGTACGAAAAGAAACAAAGGTAATATTTTTGGGCAATCCTTGAATAGAATATTATAGTGATGAAAGAAATTTTTCCTAGGGTATAGATTACCTCCTCCTGAAGCGTAATCCGATACCTAGCTATGCTAATTCCCTACTCTCGTGATAATTAACGCAACTAGGCTCATTAAGTTCTGTGAAAAAACCTTGGAATCCTAGAAACGAACCCAAACTACTCTAGTGATTGGATTCGTAGGTTTAAAGAGAATAGTTCCGACGTTTGCGATTCACCTCTTGGTCCTTCTCACAATGTCTAAGACGTAAACATACTTGGCCAGAGTAAATCACGTAAATAAACTCAATTCTGATCAAATCAATGCTATAATATATCTAAACAAAGATGAAAATACAAACTTTAATCCATAAATGTCAATAGGCTACATCCCTAATCTCAAAAATAAGTTTAAGCGAACATGTTCATCGTGTACAGCATGTATTGTGATGAATTTGACATGTAATCTCAAATAAAATGCAAAGAGATACTAAGAGAACAATTAGAAATGCTCCGCCCCCCCTCGATATGATGATGAAGTTGAAGTGTTTAATCCTCTCCTTTGCGTGATCTCTTGCCGGAATTTCGCCCTATAAGTGAATTTTACCCTAGCCGCCGCCTGTGTTTGTTCTCGTCTAAAAAAGTCTCTTTAACCCTCTAAAAATTCTTCTTTTTATAGTTCAATCAGTTTAGAACCTTTATAGGAAGAATTTTGCAGAGTTTGGTTCGATTCTGAGTCAATCGGGGTTGAATCAAGTGAAAAACCAAAAGAGGCGGAAAAACTCACGGCCTGTAAACTATTTACGGCTACGGCAGTGAAAGTTTCTGTGAATAAAAACTATGTACATAGAAAAACTCACGGTCCGTGAAGGACTCACGGCCTCACCCGTGAAATTTTTTATGAACTTTTTTACTTAGCTGCAAAATCACCCGTTGAACGCAAAACTCATGGCCAGCCGAAAAACTCACGGCTGCAGTCATGAATGTTGCGTCCGACACTGTTTATGCTCTAAATTTGATGTACGACTTCGTAATTTCCTTGAAAACCATGTTATGGCCTTAAAACTCGCAATATCCATCATTTTTATGCCATTATACCTATATTTTCATAAAAACCAAGAAAAGTAAAGATTCCATACCAAATGGAGTAAAAATCCTTGAATACACTGCTTTCTGCTTGTGTTAATCGCTTTGAACTTCTTAATTGAATCTGACAAATTTTTATGCAAAGAAGTTCCAGGGCAGGATCACTATTGAAATCGACTTTGAGATAGAACGGACCTTCAGACAAAGAAGGAAGTTTGCACAAATCCAGAAAAAGGAAGGTCAAGAACAGATGGAACATCTTCACAACAACATGGAGAACGAACCAGCACCTCAACCCGTGGACAACAACCATGCCAGAACCCTGCGAAACTATGCAGCGCCGTTTACACATTGGTTTCAATCAGGAATAGTCAGGCCTAGTGTCGAGGCCAATAATTTAGAAATTAAACCTGCATTACTTTCCATGATTCAACAGAATCAATTCGGTGGTTCTCCTCTTGAGGACCCCAATATGCACTTGTCTATATTTTTAGAATATTGCGATATGCTTAAGATTAACGGAGCTACTTTTGATGCTATCAGGTTACACTTGTTCCCATTCTCTCTGCGGGATAGAGCAAGGGCATGGCTCCACACGATCCCCCCAGCTTCAATACGGACATGGGATGAACTGTCTCAAGCTTTCCTCTCGAAGTATTTCCCTCCTTCGAAGACGATCCACCTCAGAAACTAGCTAATGAGCTTCATGCAGAAGGATGGGGAGTCTTTGTACGAAGCCTGGGAAAGATTTAAAGAGCTTCAAAGACTGTGTCCCCATCATGGGATCGAGACTTGGGTCCTAGTACACACGTTCTACATGGGATTGCAATACAATACTAGACTCACAGTCGATGCAGCTGCTGGAGGATCGGGATTAATGAGCAAAGTACCTGAAGATGTGATAAGCCTCCTAGAAGACATGGCACTGAACTACCATCAATGGAATCCAGAGTGAGGTACACTTTCAAGAAAAATAGGTAAATTCGATCTTGATTCATTAACTGCTTTGACAGCAAAGGTGGATAATCTAACTCAGAAATTTGATTCATGGTCTGTTAATTCTTTGAGCACTAATTCAGTACCTTGTGAGCTTTGTGGCGTTGCAGGTCATACAAATGCTGAATGCCAAGTGGGAGATGGGCAGGCAGCCCAAGGTCAGCCTGAACAGCTAAATGCAGTTGGCAATGCAAACCCCATGAACAACCCTTATTCCAATTACTACAACCCTGGCTGGCGCAACCACCTGAACTTTTCCTACCGTACCACGCAGCCACTTCAACCAGGGCAAGCGCCACCACAAGCACAACCTCAACTAGGGAACTTCAGGCCGCCACTACAAGAGAATTTTAGGCAGCCACCTGGGTTCCAACAGAGAAATTACAACCCTCCCCCTCAACAGGCGAATTACAATCCTCCTCAAAGACCAGCCCAAGACTCTCAGCTGAGTAAGCAACTAGAAGGGCTCACTGACATGATGAAATTGATGATGACCAGGATGGATTCCTTGGAGACGCACAATGAAATGCTGGAGAGCCAGCTTGCGCAACAGGCTAGCTCATCCTCTAGAGCGCCAGGGAAGCTTCCATCACAGCCAGAAGTTAACCCGAGGGAGCAGTGCAATGCAATCTCCACTCAGAGCGGCAAGCAACTTGAAGACCCACCAATGCCGACCAATGAAACAAGGGATGATGAGACACTGAACCCTGAGGAGCCACACGCGAATTCAACACCGGTGGAGCCTGAACGAACAGAGGAAGAGCGACCCTATGTTGGGCCGCCGGCCTATAAGCCGCCGATACCTTTCCCTCAGAGGCTTGTCAAAACCAAGCTAGACAAGCAATTCAGTAAGTTTCTGGAAATTTTGAAAAAATTATATATTAACATTCCCTTTGTTGATGCCCTTTCGCAGATGTCGACCTATGCGAAGTTCCTGAAGGATATTCTCTCAAATAAGAGGAAGCTAGAAGACCAAGGCACTGTGGCTCTTACTGAAGAGTGCAGTGCGATTTTGCAGAACAAGCTTCCATGAAAACTCAAAGATCCTGGCAGCTTTTCTATACCGTGACAGATAGGAGAGATGACCTTCCAGAGAGCACTGTGCGATTTAGGGGCGAGTGTCAGCATCATGCCGTTATTTTTGTGTAGAAAGCTGGATCTGGGTGAATTGAAGTCAACGAATATTTTTCTATAGTTGGCTGACAGATCAGTTAGGAGTCCCATTATCATTTTAGAGGATGTACCCATTAAAGTGGGGGATTATTTTGTTCCTGCAGACTTTGTTGTATTAGACATCGATGAGGATGACAGGCTTCCTATTATTTTAGGAAGGCCTTTTCTTGCTACAGCTGGAGTTGTCATCGATGTTAAAAATGGGAAACTGGATTTAAACATCAGTGGCAATGTTATTCAATTTGACCTGTCTAATTCTCTTAAAAAACCTTCTTTTGCAGGTGCATGTTACAGCGTGAATTTAGCTGAGTGCATTGGAAATTTTGTAGCAAATAGACATAGCCTCAAGCGCCGATTTGGGGGTGGACTTGCTAAAAAAAGGGGAGTTCTTTACCCCTTTGATCCTCCCTGATTTGATTTTCTGATAACTCTATGGTCGAGCTATTGACCAAAAACAAGCGCTCTTAGGAGGTAACCCAAGTTTTTCTTATTGCTTTCGTTTGCTTTTTGCTGCATTAGTTGTCTTTAGCTTCTTTTTACTTTACCATCGTAGAAAACCCTTCTCTCTTGTTTGTCTAATTGGTTATAGGAGATCTTGATGTTGGAGTACACTGATAAAGCTTTATTTTTGAGATGCAGTTGCACTAAGAGAACAGGAGGATTTTTCTGGATTTTTACCAAGGCTCGGTGCACTTCATGGCTTGGTGAACCCGGCAAAGTTCACCTGTGAAGTACACTTTGCATCTTGACGAGCAACTTTAAAAAAAAAAGATATTTTTATCAAATTGGGGCGGGACCAGCAATTTTGAGATATACACATTATTCTAGATTTTCTGTGACAAAAACTTGGACTTCACGACCAGGTGAACCCGGTGGGGTTCACCCGTGAAGACATCCGAAGCAAAGAGGGACAATCCCGCTGTGCACTATATGGTTAGGTGAACCCAGTTGTGTTCACCCGTGTTTCTAATGGAGCACTGCCCGTGTTAGCCCTAAATCTCAGTTAGGGGTTCGCGCGACTTCACGCCGCCGCCGACCTCTCTGCTCCAGATCACCTTTCACCCGAAGATCTCTCACCTCCGTAGCTTTAACGGATCTCCCCTCTTCGCGATCTGCAACTCTGGAGAGGTTCGCGCAGCTTTGATTTGATTTTCGCTGTTAATCTTCCAATTTTTCCATATCCGCCAAACCTTTTGTTTTTGCCTCCTCGATCGGTTATTATTTGTGTGCTCGGGCGAAATCTTCTCCGGTGGTTTACTGGTTTTCTCCATCATTGCCGGCATTCAAATCTAATGGCACCAAGGCGTAAGGTTCTTGCCTTCTGTCGACGTGATCAACAACCTGTGTTTGAATCTTCTACTGACGACGATGACTTCGTTCCTCACGGATCATCTCAGCCACCGCAAATGACTCCTGTTAGCCAGCCGGCGTAGCCATCCTCTTCCAGAAATCTGTCACGCTCGACTACTCGGCAACCTCAGGCCTATACATCTCCGCCGAATGATTTTGGCATTATTTTCAGGAATGCAAAACACCAACATAACTTCGAACACTTCCTTCACCGCCAGATACTCAATACCTGCTACCTAGATAGAAACACGCTTATCATTCTAGGACTCATGGACGACGTGGAGTTGATGTACTCTAACATTGGGTGGGAGCAGTTTCTCCGGCTTGCCTCGCCCACATACATCGGAGTCACGCTAGAGTTCCTCAGCTCTTTAGACGTTAAAGCCGCCGCAACGGTCGATGAAGATCCTGGGCGCTTGACCTTCCGGATGGGAAACATTGAGCATGGTCTATCTCTTGCTGATCTCCGCCATATCTACGGCTTTCCGAAACCTTGCACGCGCAATGTCCCGGTGGAATTCAATGAGCAAGCTTTTTGGGCGTCGATCATAAATGAGCACTTTTATTCTGCCAGAGTGGCCAAGGCCTCGAGCATTTACAACCCGACTATCAAATACGTCCATAGAGTGCTCGCCCATACCATCTTTGGACGTGGGGAGAGCGATGGCATGGTACGACAGTCTGAGCTAATTTACTAATGGTGCATGCTGCATTCTTTCAGAGTCGATTCAGGATTCTATTTAGCAAAGCAGTTCAGCCGTATCGCGCACTGCCGCAAGGGCGCGATCGTCATCGGAGGCCTTATCACGTCGCTGGCTGTTGCCTTGGGAGTCATTCCCTACGGTACACGCGAAGCTCATGGAAACAACTGGCTCAAGATTGAGTCATGCGTCTCCATGAAACTCATTGTCCGCCGAGGTGACTCTTATTGTATGACGCTCAAGGATAGCCAGTTCTGTTTACCATTGCCAAATCCTGAGCGCACAACTGTGCACGTTCGAGCGAACTGGCGCATCAAGCCAACCGAAGATCCTCAGCCCGACCCTGTTGATACTGCACCGCCAGCACCCGGTTCATTTTTCTTTGGTGGCAGCTCTTCCTCAGATTCCATGATGTGTGTTCTTCAAGAGATAAGGGAGGAGCAGCTTCAGCAGCGCGAGCTCATCGATCAGATGGATACCTCCATCTCTTCTATACGCCAGGAGCAAGCTTCCCGATGGGAAGCTAATGAGGCTGGGATGTAGCAGCAACACAAGATGCTAGGCTCAATCTGAGAGAAATTATGTATCATGGATGACCGGTTCGCCCTGCTTAATGAAGAAAACATAAGGAACATACCAATCTCTTCCGATGAGGAGGAAGCGCCAGGTCATACTTCTCGCGGTAAGGGCAAGAGCTCTCGAGCTTTCGGCTCTCACTCGCGCAGGAGGCGCTAGCTCCATCCAGACTCGCACCGCCACCTTCTCCTCTCGCATATACGACATTGCATAGAGGACTATGCAATATTCTAGAGCGGGTGAGCTGTCTTGACTCCAGCTTCTTCTTGGTTGTTTGGTTGTAGTTGTTGTGACTTTCTGTTCTTCTTTATGGCTTTGTTGTGCTACTCTATGATGGATATTTTGATATTGGCATTGTATTATATATGCCAGTATTCGTGGGCCTGGTCCACATCTTCAGGCCCCACACTTTTTGCAGTGTATAACAGATATTTGGACCACCTGTTTTCCATTCTAGTGCTATGCTATAACTCTGTTTGCATGTTGAATGATGTGTGGATCTATGTGCTTTCATGATGATCATTTTTAAGGCTTATATTGCATATCTTGTGATGAAAACTTTTATTGACTTTTCATGCTAGTCTTGTCTAATGATAGCCTTGCAAAATTCTTAAAGTTAAATGCATGATTGGTTAGAATTTATCGAGACATGTTGAATGTAGTACTTGTTAGAAATTTACTCAATAGTCATGTCCATATGTTCTTTGAATTAGAAATTTTCTAAATGGATTGATTTTATGATGTTCATATAGTGGGCCAAACATTTTCATGATTCTTCAATTGATTTTGGTTTGCAATTTACATTCGATTCATATTATGATGCATAATTTCTTTTCAAACTTTGAATTCCTTTCTATTATTGGAGAAACACTTCATTTGTTAAAAGAAAGGATGTGTTAACTTCATTAAAAAAAATCATCACACTTAGATTCCTCTACTTGGCACTGCGAAAAATGGGCAGTGGTACCAAAGGACATGAGTTGAAATCTAAGAAATGTGATTTGAAATAAAAAGACTCCTCTACTTGGCATTGCGAAAAATTGGCAATGGTACATAAGGATATGAGTTGAAGTCTAATGCAAAGATCAAAGTTTTGTATCCTGAATAAAACATTTGAGCTAACCCCAACATTATGAATTGGATGGATAGGAATGAAGTGAGTGTTGTGTATGCTTGATTGAATCCCATGTTTACTGCTTTCTGAATTGGTTGACATCTAGAAACTGTGGGACCAAACTGGTGAATGCTTAAGACATTCTTTTTAGTTAATTTCTTCTGATTAGATCTTGGATTGCTAAAAAGTATTTTTCCAAACTCGGGTGCGAACTTCAACACAAAAGATTATTTGTGTACCAAGCATTTATTTCAACTTATTTTATTGCTTGAGGACAAGCAAAGATTTAAGTCGAAGAGTATTTGACACCATGCATTTTAGTAGTGATTTTTACTATTATTCCATGATGAATTTAGGCCTATTTGAATGTTTTTATACTCCTTTAAAGCTTATTTAGTTAAAAACTTCAGAATCTTCACTTTTCGTCTGTCTTAATGAATTTCAGGTAAAATCACCCAATTTTGAGGTCTTTTTGAAGAATCTAAGAGCATGGGGTGATTCCTTATGAGAAGACAAAGCTGCCCATAAAATTTAGGCTCAATCGGAGCCTTTTATGGACTTCACGGCCAGGTGAACCTCGAGAATTGTCGCACACATCACGGCCAGGTAATTCTACCTGGAGATTTATGCGCAGGAAATCGCCGAGCACTTCACTAGCTAGTGAAGCCCGCTGGGTTCACCCGTGACTATTTCACAGCAAATATGTGCCGAAGACTTCACCACCTGGTGAACCCCGTGGGGTTCACCCGTGAAGCGAACGGATCAACTCGACACCCTCTCGGTTTTTCCTCGATTTTGAACCCGATTCAAGTCCAAATTTAGCAAGTGAGGACTTTTTGGAAAGCTAACTCAAAGACGAACGAAAAGGATATAAAAGCCCCAAATTTCGTGACCTAAGAGAGGGCAATCGGGTGACGAAGCGGCAAGGGCAGAAGAACACGGCGATTCGGCGACTTCGAGCGGATTTTTGAAGATTTGATCATCGAAACCTTGCAATCCTGGGTTATTTCATTCGGTTTATCTTCTCCTCCCTCCTAGAAACCTTTTCCTGTAATTTTACTATGTTTAAAGAGAGGATTTTTAGCGATTCAACAATGGTTGTAGCGTAAACTTTGTATCGGGGCTAGGTTGAGGCCCTCTAACGAATTCTGTTTGCAACTCTTGTTTTAATCTTGTTCTTTGGATCATATTCTGAGCATATTTCACTAGAAGTATTAATATCTTGATCTATACTTTGGCCAAGTATCGTCATGTCATAGTTGTTACGGTCCATAACAAAAGTTCGACCGTAACGACCGAACCTCTATGTGAATCTTGTGAAGACGCGATGCGAAAGTGCGTGTTCTTTGCTCGAGGGTTCATAATCTGCCACGAAGCTCAGTGGGTTTGTCGAAAATGGTCCACCGTGAAAGTAGGAGGCGTTCTAGGCAAATACCGGGGTGTACACTCGAAAGAGGGCATCTTGTACCCTAGGGTAGATTCCTTATGCATATCTGTAAATCCTTATAACCGGTATTTATCTCTTAGTGCAAATAGAATCATCAGAGTGGTGGAAACCACAGCCCTGATATTCTCTCTCATATATTTTTCCTGCCGTAGTTGTTTGATTTCTTGTTTATTATTCTACTTAGTTTTAGTTCACTTAGTTGCTAAAAAAAACCACGATTCGATTAGCTTGGATTCCAAAAAATTAGATTTTCTAGTATTCACCTTGCTCCCTGTGGGATCGATATCTTTTGTATTACTTCGACATTTCCGTGCACTTGCGGATAGTGTCAATCTCCTAACTTATCAATTAGTCAATATTAACTATCCGTAATCCCCGGCAACGACGCCAAAAACTTGATAGCGATTCGCAAGTGCACGGATTTATCGAAGTAATAAAAAGATATCGTTCCCGATGAGGACTACGTAGCATCGGGAATTCATGATATGTTTGAATTTAGGCGGAATCAATACTTGGTTGTTCTAACTTCTAAGCACGACACAAACTAAGAACAGCTTTTTAAAGGACTTGAATTCTAAAGCATCGGGAATTCATGGGTTCGCCACACTGATAAACATGAATCGTGTAAAAATAACTCAGTCAATAAACTTATGTAACATCCCACATTCTGAACCTCAAGCAAGTAACACAATCACAAAAGTAATAGGATGTTTCATATAAGATCGATCAAATGCTAGGTAAAACCGAGTCCAAGAAAAACACGATCTGAAAATTTTCAAAACTCCAAACACATAAAATCTTCGAATCACAAATCTCATAAATCACATAAAGGTACCTACCACCACGCAATACGTGCACTAGACATATGCACGTTACAGTTGTATCAAAACCGATTGCAAAAATACACATCAACTTCAATTTCAAAACAAATCCACAAAATCGATTTTATAAACTAATACCAAACACCGAAACCAGGCCGAAGCCCGCGGTGACACAAAAATCCAACTCAGTTGATTGCCACCATCTGGCAACACAAATTCACATAGTTCACATTGTTCACATCACATGGTTCACATAGTTCATATAAATCATAAGTTTTAGCCACAACCGGCGTCATAATCATAAACACATTAAGCATAATTCACAGCATCCATATAATGCTAACTGCGCCCCTGCTCTACACCTGAAAATAGTGAGGGGTGAGCTACACAGCCCAGTGAGTGGATAGTCTAATTGACCATCCATAACATACTCTCAAAAACATATGCAGATTATTTTAAAAATCTTTAACAGGATATCATGCCAACACATAATAACAAATTCAATGCAAAAGTCATATAAGCAGCCAAAAATATACACACCAACATATAATAACCTCAGGTTCTAGAGTTATACTCTAAACCAACCGAACACACATATTCTAAACCAACTAAACACACCATACTTAATTAACCTAGTTGTCCAGCATATTCACAAAGTGACCAATATGGTCTAACCCGGCTTGGCCAAAGCACTGGGAGCTGCAAAATCTCGTGCAACACATAAACATGGACAGTGAATAGAATCAGGAGGTGGCCCCCGTCAGGTCACGACGTGGCACGCTGGTCTATCACGCCATAACATAAAACGAGAATGATGACATCAAGAGGTGGCCCCTGTCTGATCAGGACATGGCACTTTGCGTCTTATATCATTCCCAACACATATAAGAGTAATGACATCAAGAGGTGGCCCCTGTCTGATCAAGACATGGCACTTTGCGTCTTATATTACCCCATCACATAAAAGAGTAGTGACATCAAGAGGTGGCCCCTGTCTGACCAAGACATGGCACTTTGCGTCAAAACCCGTTCTCCCAAAAGGTTCCTACTGGACAACAGACACATCTTATTTCATATTTCACAAGGGTGGACATATTTCACAAAGGTCACATAAACGGACTCCTAAGTGTCAACTAGACTCTAGGATAGTCATCACAAAAATCACATCGGGCAGGCTGAGCATCAACCCCCATCACAATAATCATAATAGGCAGGCTGATCATCAACCCCCTCACATATCACAATACAGGGCTGAAATTCAGACCCTTAACATATCACATAAGGACTATCCCCTTGAGTTCATAGTTACACCTAGCCTTAGTCCTAACCATCACATGATCATCACAGATAATATTCGAAAACCCCATATCAACATAATTTTCGAAATTCACATAATCACATAATATTCATATTTCACATAATCACATAATGATCAACATAAAATTCCAAAGGTCACATAAACACTTAATATTTAACAATCACATAATTACATAATATTAACAATCATATACTATGGTGGGGTCCTTAGATTTCATGCTGATTAGTTCAATCAAAACTTACTATGTTATCACCCAAATTTTCCAAACAATTTCTCAACATTGCATAAATACATAACCATATATATATCATGTATCAAGCATCCATAAAATCAACTTAAAATTTAAATCATGTGTTCTTATAATTTACTTTACAAATTACCACAATTACCACCAATTACCACATGTAAACATGTTAACTAAAATCATCAAATTTACAATTAACAAGGTTTCGGCTACAACAATCATTGGCTTAATATTACCCAAAATTCTCTATAAAAATACCTTAAATTTCATGCCACAATTTTTGGTTTTCATGAGATATACACCTTTACAAAAATTTCGGTTTTCATGAAGAACAAGAATATTTTGAATTCGGTTTCAAGGAAAATACTCTAAATTTCCAACTTAAATTAAACCTTAGTAAACAAGAATCTTATGAACAAATATTCTAAATTCGGTTTTCATACCTTAAATACACTTTGCATAATTTCGGTTTTAACATGGAAATTTTCCAAGAATTCAAGTGTATTATTTAACATAAACACAACTAAATGGATAGATCAAACAAGACATTCCACTCACCTCTTAACCGAGAACACAAGGTAAAAAACTCCACAATAAATCGTCAAGCTTTGCAATGCTCCTAGGAAGATGCCAACAATGGAGGAGAAACACCACCACTCACTCAAAAATTTCGGCTAAGGGAAGAAGGAAGAAGAAAGTCGCCTCCAAATCTCCAAGAATCGCCAAGTTCCTTCAAGCCGTCGCCCACAATTTTCCTCAAGCCAAAATCGCCAAAAACCCTTACCCTAAGCGCAAATTCCCTCTTAACAATTCGATTTTAAGTTTTTAATCCATTAACCAAATAATCCCAATAGGGTTTAACCCAGTAACTAAAAATTCCGAATTTTCAAACCCAATTAGCTAATCCGATTAGGACTTAATCCATTTAACTAATAATTTGACTTTTAAATCTAACATCCAATTAATTATTTCACTTAAACACAAATCCAATAAGGATTTAATTAATATCCAATAAGGATTTAATTAATTAACCAATAAGGTCTAATTAATTAACTTACAATTTACAACCATAAATCCTAATTAATTTAACATGAACAACCAATAATAATTTATCATAAAATATCAGCCAACAAACAAATAAATAATCTCTAATTAATTTACAATAAATTAACAACCAAATAACCTCAAATCAATTAATTACAAATTAACAATCAATAAGCCAATTAATTAGCACTCAACAATTTTATTTAAATCATAATACAATATCACAGCTAATGATTTTACTTAAATCCAAATAATTTATCATAATTTATCATAGAAAATAATGCTTACCAGAACTTAAGATCCTTGGATCTTACATTCCTCCCTCCTTATAAAGCTTTAGTCCTCTAAAGCTCAGCATCCATATCATCAAAGAGGTAAGCATAATTTTTCCTCATATCAGCTTCAGTCTCCCATGTTGCTTCTTCAACTGATTGATTTCCCCAGATAACCTTTACCAAAGGTATAGTCTTGTTCCTTAGAACTTTATCTTTTCTATCCACAATCCGGAGAGGTCTTTCCTCAAAAGTCAAGTCATTCTGAATCTGAAGAGGTTCCAACTCCAACACATGAGATGGATCAGGATGATATTTCCTCAAAGCAGAGACATGGAATACATTATGTACATGGTCCATAGCAGGAGGTAAAGCTAAACGGTAAGCCACTGGACCAACTCTCTCAATAATATCAAAAGGACCTACAAACCTAGGGCTCAACTTGCCCTTTTTGCCAAACCTCATAACACCCTTAGTAGGCGACACCTTCAAGAACACATGGTCTCCTACCATAAACTCCAAAGGACGACGACGATCATCAGCATAACTCTTCTGTCTGTCCCGAGCAATTTTCAGTTTATCCTGAATCTCTCTGACCTTATCAGTAGTCTCCTGTACTGCATCAGATCTCAAAATCATCCTGTCACCAGTTTCCTCCCAACACAAGGGAGTCCTGCACCTTCTCCCATACAAAGCCTCATAAGGAGCCCTCTGAATACTGGAGTGGAAACTATTATTATAAGTGAACTCTATCAAAGATAGGTCCCGGTTCCACTCAGAACTCCAATCGACCACATAGGCTCTCAACAAATCTTCTAGAGTCTGTATAGTACGCTCCGTCTGGCCATCAGACTGAGGATGGTATGCGGTACTAAAACTCAACTTAGTACCCAAACCCTCCTGTAAACTCCTCCAAAATCTGGACAAAAATCGAGAATCCCTATCAGACACAATATCAACTGGCACTCCATGCAGTCTGACTATCTCATCAATGTACAATCTGGCCAGTCTCTCTAAAGAATAAGTCATTTTAATCGGAAGAAAATGGGCTGATTTAGTGAGTCTATCAACAATCACCCAAATAGCATCATGACCCGATCTGGTTCTTGGCAAACCACACACAAAATCCATACTGATGCATTCCCACTTCCACTCAGGAATAGGAAGAGGTTGCAACAAACCACCAGGCTTCTGATGTTCAGCCTTTATAGTCTGACAGGTCAAACACCTAGAGACAAAATCAAACACTTCTTTCTTCATACCCGGCCACCAAAAATTTTTCTTGAGATCCTGATACATCTTAGTCACGCCAGGATGTAGAGAATATTTGGAGTTATGGCTGTCCTCCAATATTTCCTTCCTCAAGCTCGGTTCCTCAGGGACACATACCCTTCCACGAAACCGAAGAATACCATCATCAGACAGGCTAAAATCCTGAACTGCGCCATCAACCAGACTATCCCTGATCTGAACTAATTTCGGATCTACAGACTGCTGATCTCTGATCTTCTGCCACAAAGCAGACTGTACTCTGAGAAAAGCCACATAACCAGTCTGAACTCTAGGAGAAACACTGATCCTGAGATCTCTGAACTCCTGCAGTAACTGCCACTCACTGACCCGCAGTGCAGCTACCGAAGTAACTGGATGCCTGCTCAGTGCATCCGCTACTACATTGGCCTTTCCAGCCTGATACTGAATAGAGAAGTCATAGTCTTTGATCAACTCCATCCATCTTCTCTGTCTCATGTTTAACTCCTTCTGAGTGAAGATGTACTTGAGACTTTGGTGATCAGTGAACAGGTCAAATTCCTGACCCAACAAATAGTGACGCCATATCTTCAAAGCAAAGACTACTGCCGCCAACTCTAAATCATGAGTAGGGTAGTTCAATTCATACTCCTTCAGTTGTCTCGAAGCATAGGCTACCACAGAACCCTTCTGCATCAAGACGCAACCTAACCCTTTACCTGAAGCATCTGTATAGACAGTAAACCTTTCCCCATCACTAGGAATAATGAGGATCGGTGTACTAGTCAACCTTCTCTTCAGCTCCTGGAAGCTCTCTTCACACTTGTCATCCCAAATAAACTTGGCTTCCTTTCTGGTCAATTTAGTTAAAGGACCCGCCAGCTTGGAGAATCCCTCAACAAACCTCCGGTAATAACCTGCCAAACCCAGAAAACTCCTGATCTCAGTAGCGCTAGTCGGTCTTCCCCAATCAAGAATGGCTTGCACTTTAACTGGATCCACAGACACCCCCTGACCAGAAATCACGTGTCCCAGAAAACTGATCTTCTCTAGCCAAAATTCACACTTACTAGCCTTGGCATATAACCGGTTCTTCCTCAGAACCTCTAGTACTCTTCGCAAGTCACTGACATGATCTGAAGTAGTCCGAGAGTACACCAATATATCGTCTATAAAGACCACCACACAAGAGTCAAGCAACTCATGGAATACCCTGTTCATCAAATCCATGAAGACGGCAGGTGCATTCGTCAGTCCAAAAGGCATAACCAGAAATTCAAAATGCCCATACCTGGTCCTGAATGCAGTCTTAAATATATCCTCATCCTTGACTCTAAGCTGATAATACCCTGATCTCAGATCAATCTTAGAGAACACTGTAGCTCCCTGTAATTGATCAAATAGATCATCAATTCTGGGAAGAGGATACTTATTCTTGATGGTCACTTGGTTCAACTGCCTGTAGTCTATACACATCCTCAGGGTTCCATCTTTCTTCTTCACAAATAGCACTGGCGCTCCCCAAGGTGAAGCACTAGGCCGAATGTACCCTTTTTCTAACAATTCCTCCAGTTGTTTCTTAAGCTCGGCCAACTCTGAAGTAGCCATACGATAAGGAGCTCTGGAGATAGGTGCCGTACCTGGCGCCAACTCAATGCCAAATTCCACTTCTCTAACTGGTGGCAAACCTGAAAATTCCTCAGAGAACACATCAGGAAATTCCTTCACCACCGCCATCTGAGTCAGATCAGAAGTAGAATCATCCTGCACCTTAACATGTGCAAGATAACCCTTGCAACCACTGGCAAGTAACTTCCTGGCCTGCAGGAAAGATATCACATGTGGTCCTTGGTCTGACACTAGACCTCTCACAAAAAGCCGATTCCCATCAAACATATTCAAAGTGATTACTTTCTCAAAGCAATCCACCGAGGCATGATGCGAAGACAACCAGTCCATTCCTAAGATGACATCATAATCTTGCATGTCTAAGAGAATTAAGTCTACCAGAAACTCATAACCCTCTACATGCACTACACAATCAGCACATACAGTGTCTGTAGACAATGACTTTCCTAAAGGAGTACTGACAGACACAGCATAATCTAGCATCTTAGGTACAACAGGTAAACATGCAGCAAACTTAACAGAGACAAAAGACAAATTTGCACCAGGGTCAAATAGAATGCGAGCTAACTGATCAAATACAAATAATGTACCTTCCACAACGGATCGGGATGCTCGTGTATCCTTCTCAGCCACAGCATACACTCTGGTCTGGACTGTAGGCTTATCTGTGCCTCTAGGCTGTATCTCAGGCTCTTTGCAGTCCTTGGCCATGTGCCCGGGTTTCTTACACCTGAAGCATACACCATTCTTCCTATGGCAGTCTTTCACTAGATGTCCTTTGAGCCCACAATGACTACAAGTGATAACGTTTCTTGCATCCCTGGCATCCCTAAACTGCTGCGGTGCATCCCTGGACTGCTGCGGTGCCTTGTAGGAGTAAGGCTTATACCTGCTCTTCTTATAATCTTTATGCCTAGGGTACTTCTTACCCTTGCCGCCACTGCCATACTGAGGAACCGCCGCCTCAGCTGCAGGAACTACTGTCACCGTAGCATGAGAACTCCTCTCAGATATATACCTCTCTATAGTGCGTGCTCGCCCAACTGTCTCGACATAGGTCTCCAAGTGCTGAGCACCAACCTGCTCTCGAATATCCCATCTGAGACCTCTCAGAAACTTGGTAGCTCTCCTCTTTTCAGTGTTTATCAGGTGAGGAGCATACTTTCCCAATTTCGTGAACTATAGCTCATACTGGTCCACTGTCATATCACCCTGCTCCAGGTGAATAAATGCCACTGATACCATTCTGTAACATCCCACATTCTGAACCTCAAGCAAGTAACACAATCACAAAAGTAATAGGATGTTTCATATAAGATCGATCAAATGCTAGGTAAAACCGAGTCCAAGAAAAACACGATCTGAAAATTTTCAAAACTCCAAACACATAAAATCTTCGAATCACAAATCTCATAAATCACATAAAGGTACCTGCCACCACGCAATACGTGCACTAGACATATGCACGTTACAGTTGTATCAAAACCGATTGCAAAAATACACATCAACTTCAATTTCAAAACAAATCCACAAAATCGATTTTATAAACTAATACCAAACACCGAAACCAGGCCGAAGCCCGCGGTGACACAAAAATCCAACTCAGTTGATTGCCACCATCTGGCAACACAAATTCACATAGTTCACATTGTTCACATCACATGGTTCACATAGTTCATATAAATCATAAGTTTTAGCCACAACCGGCGTCATAATCATAAACACATTAAGCATAATTCACAGCATCCATATAATGCTAACTGCGCCCCTGCTCTACACCTGAAAATAGTGAGGGGTGAGCTACACAGCCCAGTGAGTGGATAGTCTAATTGACCATCCATAACATACTCTCAAAAACATATGCAGATTATTTTAAAAATCTTTAACAGGATATCATGTCAACACATAATAACAAATTCAAGGCAAAAGTCATATAAGCAGCCAAAAATATACACACCAACATATAATAACCTCAGGTTCTAGAGTTATACTCTAAACCAACCGAACACACATATTCTAAACCAACTAAACACACCATACTTAATTAACCTAGTTGTCCAGCATATTCACAAAGTGACCAATATGGTCTAACCCGGCTTGGCCAAAGCACTGGGAGCTGCAAAATCTCGTGCAACACATAAACATGGACAGTGAATAGAATCAGGAGGTGGCCCCCGTCAGGTCACGACGTGGCACGCTGGTCTATCACGCCATAACATAAAACGAGAATGATGACATCAAGAGGTGGCCCCTGTCTGATCAGGACATGGCACTTTGCGTCTTATATCATTCCCAACACATATAAGAGTAATGACATCAAGAGGTGGCCCCTGTCTGATCAAGACATGGCACTTTGCGTCTTATATTACCCCATCACATAAAAGAGTAGTGACATCAAGAGGTGGCCCCTGTCTGACCAAGACATGGCACTTTGCGTCAAAACCCGTTCTCCCAAAAGGTTCCTACTGGACAACAGACACATCTTATTTCATATTTCACAAGGGTGGACATATTTCACAAAGGTCACATAAACGGACTCCTAAGTGTCAACTAGACTCTAGGATAGTCATCACAAAAATCACATCGGGCAGGCTGAGCATCAACCCCCATCACAATAATCATAATAGGCAAGCTGATCATCAACCCCCTCACATATCACAATACAGGGCTGAAATTCAGACCCTTAACATATCACATAAGGACTATCCCCTTGAGTTCATAGTTACACCTAGCCTTAGTCCTAACCATCACATGATCATCACAGATAATATTCGAAAACCCCATATCAACATAATTTTCGAAATTCACATAATCACATAATATTCATATTTCACATAATCACATAATGATCAACATAAAATTCCAAAGGTCACATAAACACTTAATATTTAACAATCACATAATTACATAATATTAACAATCATATACTATGGTGTGGTCCTTAGATTTCATGCTGATTAGTTCAATCAAAACTTACTATGTTATCACCCAAATTTTCCAAACAATTTCTCAACATTGCATAAATACATAACCATATATATATCATGTATCAAGCATCCATAAAATCAACTTAAAATTTAAATCATGTGTTCTTATAATTTACTTTACAAATTACCACAATTACCACCAATTACCACATGTAAACATGTTAACTAAAATCATCAAATTTACAATTAACAAGGTTTCGGCTACAACAATCATTGGCTTAATATTACCCAAAATTCTCTATAAAAATACCTTAAATTTCATGCCACAATTTTTGGTTTTCATGAGATATACACCTTTACAAAAATTTCGGTTTTCATGAAGAACAAGAATATTTTGAATTCGGTTTCAAGGAAAATACTCTAAATTTCCAACTTAAATTAAACCTTAGTAAACAAGAATCTTATGAACAAATATTCTAAATTCGGTTTTCATACCTTAAATACACTTTGCATAATTTCGGTTTTAACATGGAAATTTTCCAAGAATTCAAGTGTATTATTTAACATAAACACAACTAAATGGATAGATCAAACAAGACATTCCACTCACCTCTTAACCGAGAACACAAGGTAAAAAACTCCACAATAAATCGTCAAGCTTTGCAATGCTCCTAGGAAGATGCCAACAATGGAGGAGAAACACCACCACTCACTCAAAAATTTCGGCTAAGGGAAGAAGGAAGAAGAAAGTCGCCTCCAAATCTCCAAGAATCGCCAAGTTCCTTCAAGCCGTCGCCCACAATTTTCCTCAAGCCAAAATCGCCAAAAACCCTTACCCTAAGCGCAAATTCCCTCTTAACAATTCGATTTTAAGTTTTTAATCCATTAACCAAATAATCCCAATAGGGTTTAACCCAGTAACTAAAAATTCTGAATTTTCAAACCCAATTAGCTAATCCGATTAGGACTTAATCCATTTAACTAATAATTTGACTTTTAAATCTAACATCCAATTAATTATTTCACTTAAACACAAATCCAATAAGGATTTAATTAATATCCAATAAGGATTTAATTAATTAACCAATAAGGTCTAATTAATTAACTTACAATTTACAACCATAAATCCTAATTAATTTAACATGAACAACCAATAATAATTTATCATAAAATATCAGCCAACAAACAAATAAATAATCTCTAATTAATTTACAATAAATTAACAACCAAATAACCTCAAATCAATTAATTACAAATTAACAATCAATAAGCCAATTAATTAGCACTCAACAATTTTATTTAAATCATAATACAATATCACAGCTAATGATTTTACTTAAATCCAAATAATTTATCATAATTTATCATAGAAAATAATGCTTACCAGAACTTAAGATCCTTGGATCTTACATTCCTCCCTCCTTATAAAGCTTTAGTCCTCTAAAGCTCAGCATCCATATCATCAAAGAGGTAAGCATAATTTTTCCTCATATCAGCTTCAGTCTCCCATGTTGCTTCTTCAACTGATTGATTTCCCCAGATAACCTTTACCAAAGGTATAGTCTTGTTCCTCAGAACTTTATCTTTTCTATCCACAATCCGGAGAGGTCTTTCCTCAAAAGTCAAGTCATTCTGAATCTGAAGAGGTTCCAACTCCAACACATGAGATGGATCAGGATGATATTTCCTCAAAGCAGAGACATGGAATACATTATGTACATGGTCCATAGCAGGAGGTAAAGCTAAACGGTAAGCCACTGGACCAACTCTCTCAATAATATCAAAAGGACCTACAAACCTAGGGCTCAACTTGCCCTTTTTGCCAAACCTCATAACACCCTTAGTAGGCGACACCTTCAAGAACACATGGTCTCCTACCATAAACTCCAAAGGACGACGACGATCATCAGCATAACTCTTCTGTCTGTCCCGAGCAATTTTCAGTTTATCCTGAATCTCTCTGACCTTATCAGTAGTCTCCTGTACTGCATCAGATCTCAAAATCATCCTGTCACCAGTTTCCTCCCAACACAAGGGAGTCCTGCACCTTCTCCCATACAAAGCCTCATAAGGAGCCATCTGAATACTGGAGTGGAAACTATTATTATAAGTGAACTCTATCAAAGATAGGTCCCGGTTCCACTCAGAACTCCAATCGACCACATAGGCTCTCAACAAATCTTCTAGAGTCTGTATAGTACGCTCCGTCTGGCCATCAGACTGAGGATGGTATGCGGTACTAAAACTCAACTTAGTACCCAAACCCTCCTGTAAACTCCTCCAAAATCTGGACAAAAATCGAGAATCCCTATCAGACACAATATCAACTGGCACTCCATGCAGTCTGACTATCTCATCAATGCACAATCTGGCCAGTCTCTCTAAAGAATAAGTCATTTTAATCGGAAGAAAATGGGCTGATTTAGTGAGTCTATCAACAATCACCCAAATAGCATCATGACCCGTAAAAATGGTGCGACCAAGAGCTAGCAGTAGCAACGGTGATCAACAGCCTGATCTGAGGCAGACCATGGAGGCTATGACTGCTATGATGCAACAACAGAACACATTCATTCAGCAGCAAACTCAGATGATGCAGCAGCAGCAGGCGCAGCACATGGAGGTTCAGCAACAGTTATTGCAGCGGCTGTCGCAGACACAGTCTCAGTCACAAGCACAACCGGCTGGTTCTCCTCTGGGTGATGGCGCACATCAACGATATGCTCGGTTGGTTCGAGAGTTTCAGCACCTGAACCCGACGGCATTTTATGGTAGTCCGGGGCCCAGAGCGGCTGAAGATTGGCTTTTGACACTGGAAAAGATTTTCCAGGTTTTGCGCTGTGATGATGCAGACAAGCTATGTTTGTCTGTCTTCATGTTGCGTGGAGATGCCGAAGACTGGTGGAAGGGAGTCGTCAGACTGGCGGCAACTGAATCCAGAGTTGTTGATTGGCAGTACTTCATGATGAAGTTCAATGCCAAGTTTTTCCCCTCTAGCTTATCTGAGGAGCGCAAGGTGGAGTTTATTCATCTTGAGCAGGGCGACCTGACGGTGGATCAGTATGAGGCCACATTCGCTCGGTTGTCGGGGTATGCTCCTCACTTAGTCAACACCGAGGAAAGAAGAGCCAAGAAGTTTCAGCGGGGTTTGAGGAAAGATATCAGGACAAGGGTAGCTTTGCTTGTAGGAACCCCTAATCATAAGGGGGCAAAACCCTAAGCATGGCGCTAATGTAAAATATGCAAGCGGAAGCAAGGGTTCAAGATCATTTGCATGCCATATGTTCAACTATAATCGATTGAATAGATTGAGATAAAAATCATACCAACGCCATATGCTTGGTAGTCGGCTTGGATAAAGAGAACAAAGTAGATCTCCTCCACAAGTTCACACACAAGGTGAAGATGCTTACTCCTTGCGGTCTCTTGTGCTAGCAAGACACCCAAGCCTTCAAGTGTCGAATGGAAGGGGATGATGAACCTCTTGGCCGAGAGCTCCTCTTGCTCAACCTCTCCTTCTCTTCGTCAATCACCACCCAACCAAAGTCGAATGCGTTGAAGAGAAGAGCGCAAACGCATATGCGTTTTTGGCATTGAAGTGAGTGAAACCGGCCCTTGATGACTTTCCATAAATGGAAGCTCATCAAGTCCATGCGCTCAACTCAACCCAAACGCATTTTAGGATTGAACCATGCGTTCACCATTGTGAACCGGTTCAAGCCAAAATGTCAAATCGGCTTTGGTTCAACAAACCAAACCGAAATAGCTCTAGCCACTTGGTCTAGACCAAATTGAACCCCCAAGGCTCATGATCTAACCATTCATCATCTGACTGAAAAATCCAGTAAACAGTCCGAAAGAGTAAACACTCTTTTAGTGAGATGGGATCCAGATTTCATACTTGGTCTCCGCGTCCCGCTCAGGCGAGATAAGATGCACAGAGATGACAAGCACTAGTTTCTGGTAGGCTGTCCCAGCCAATCGCCAACCCGTGCGATTCCCCTTCATCTTGGCAATCCAGCAGACTGTGCCAACTGAGTTGGTGCAACACAGTCTCTGATCCCAGAGATGGCTGCCTCCATGTGCTACCATATGCGCCACATATGTAGTCTACATGGTCAAGCTGACCTGACCTACTCCCTGGACCACCACGTGTTATGCTGAGCAACGAGAGGGGATAAATCCCAACTCTGTAACACGCAGGTGAAATCCAGCACCGTCTGAAGATAGATGGACGTGCCCACTGAGTGGGTTCAACACGGCTCCAACGATAGTCAGAAAGGTGAGGTTTCGCGTCAGAAGGCTTACGAGCTTGATATGTTAGCGTTGGATTTTAACGGTCTTTTATCTTCTTACTATCAGGCATGTCCTATGGCTATAGCAGAAGATAAACATAAATATGCAATTCTAATTATTAGCAATAAGTAGAAAGCATGATCTTATGTGGTAAAAGCCCATGAACCCTAGTAAGACCTTAATATAACTTAAGTCTTCACTTGAGCTTCATTGCATCTCATCTGGTCCAACCCAGTGCCCTAGCGCCAAGAGCACCTCAGGTGCACCACCAGGTGAATGCCCCTCTTGGATGTGTGCCTTTGTTCTTGTCTAATCAAAGTACATTTGATCTATCTAGACAAGGTTGACTCGCAGGTCAACAACATATTATAAATTAAGTACAATGTGATTCGCAGATCACAAATTAATTTACAATTTTTAAGTCCAGGCACGCAGGCCCCAGCACAGCACACAATTGGGCAACCCACATAAGACTAAATAAACAAGCATATGGTTCAATCAACATGTGATCCAATCATCTTGAAATTAAAAGTTTTGAAAACCCCATGGCATCAATTTTAATTTCCTTATGAGCCCTACAACCTTACAATGGTCCATTGATGGGGATCCACTCATCCATCTAGTTAGATCCTTTGCCCTTGCATGCACCGAGTCCTAACTGACCCGAGTTGACCTAATGGTCAACCATGCATGCGCCAAGGGCTGAACTACCCCCATGAGTTTTGGCAAGCGGGTGTGACCCCGGGCCTAACTCAAGTGTGTTCAGTAGTGTCTCAACCAGACCTCGCTACACGCCCTAGATGCAGTCAACCTATAGCCACCTTGTGCTTGCGCATAGGTGCTATCAGGTTAACCCATCTGAGCTGTCAGATGGTCTGATCAGACTTGGATCTAACCTAGTGGTGACTTCAACCTCATCAACCCATCTAAGGGTTTAATGTAGTGGCACCTTAGATCTAATCAAGCGCGCAAGATGTAAGTTTTAGAAAAACCTTAGAACATGCGCAATCATACAAACAAACAACATGCTTGCATATAACCCTTAGATCTAAGGGGGTCCCCTTCAAGGGGGAGCGCAAACTTTAGGGGGTCCCCTTCAAGGGGGAGCGCATACTTCATATAAGCAAAGCATGATACAAGCGCAACTTCATGTAAGCAAAGCATGATACAAGCGCAACTTCATGTAAGCAAAGCATGATACAAGCGCAACTTCATGTAAGCAAAGCATGCCTCAAGTAAAAGTAAGCGCAACATGAGGATCACATCAGCAAACATAATAGCATGCATAGAGCCAGCTCTGATACCAATTGTAGGAACCCCTAATCATAAGGGGGCAAAACCCTAAGCATGGCGCTAATGTAAAATATGCAAGCGGAAGCAAGGGTTCAAGATCATTTGCATGCCATATGTTCAACTATAATCGATTGAATAGATTGAGATAAAAATCATACCAACGCCATATGCTTGGTAGTCGGCTTGGATAAAGAGAACAAAGTAGATCTCCTCCACAAGTTCACACACAAGGTGAAGATGCTTACTCCTTGCGGTCTCTTGTGCTAGCAAGACACCCAAGCCTTCAAGTGTCGAATGGAAGGGGATGATGAACCTCTTGGCCGAGAGCTCCTCTTGCTCAACCTCTCCTTCTCTTCGTCAATCACCACCCAACCAAAGTCGAATGCGTTGAAGAGAAGAGCGCAAACGCATATGCGTTTTTGGCATTGAAGTGAGTGAAACCGGCCCTTGATGACTTTCCATAAATGGAAGCTCATCAAGTCCATGCGCTCAACTCAACCCAAACGCATTTTAGGATTGAACCATGCGTTCACCATTGTGAACCGGTTCAAGCCAAAATGTCAAATCGGCTTTGGTTCAACAAACCAAACCGAAATAGCTCTAGCCACTTGGTCTAGACCAAATTGAACCCCCAAGGCTCATGATCTAACCATTCATCATCTGATGCCCTTGATCTCTCCGATCTAGCATCACCTCTCTCGATCGAAGCTTACCGATCTCAAGTCCTAATCAATCAAACATGATCAGACCAGATCTCACTTACAATCAGAGATTAAATCCCTTTAATCTGAACTCAAAGAATCCAGTCCATACGATCTGACTCAAGTAAGCCATATCACCAAATTGTGCGACCCTGAGGGTTTCCTCTAAATGTCGGTAACGATAACTTACGTTATCACGATCAGTGAGGGGTATCTAGCAACACATCACTGTCTCCCGATATAAAGGAAAGAGTCTTCCAAGACTACTCCCAAACCATAGCACAAGTGTGACTCAATTCACAAGGCATACATGTGTCCTTTGCCACTGGATGTTCTTATTGGACAAGCGGGTCAAGCTTGTAACTCCAATACGATGAGCATGATTAGATCAGATGCACATAGTCATCTGGGTATGGCCATACACTATCTCAATCATCTCATATAGGGGGGGCCCTTAGAACACCACACTCCTTGAACAAGGAGACGGCAATCCTTTATCTATCACTAGTGCCCTAACCTGATTCAAGCTCACCATCCAAGATAGTCTATAATCATTATATTTCAAATGATATTGAACTACCTCAAAACAATGACAATCATCATTTAGAAACACAAGTGATCTCAAGTCAAAGGACATGTGCCACTTGCTGCTTACAGGGATCATTCACATTGTGACAAGCAATGCAATATCCCAGTAGGGTCTGTCCAGTACATCCAATGTACCCATGAGTCTACATCTTATTCCATGCTCGAAGCATCCTATATGATTAGCACTCATATTAGTCTCCATCATATCAAGGCTGTCTCATGTTCACCAAGATATCTCGACTAAGGACTTATAGCCTGTCAGCCTAGCTGAACAGCTTTGAGACATTATTCAGAAGTACACTTATTACAGCAGACAAGGTAACAACCTGAATAACAACCATGCCTTATTATAAACTTAAGAGTTTATTACATGATACTTATACAATCCCAAGGCCTCAAACATTAGCCTTAAGGGCATACCCCAACAATCTCCCACTTGCACTTAATCTAATGGTTGAGAAATCTCAAACCCATATTATTACAGTGCTTCTCATGCTTCTGCTGCGCCAGAGGCTTGGTAAGCGGGTCTGCCAGATTGTCATCTGTATGAACCTTGCAAATCTTGATCTCGCCTCGATCAATGATCTCCCGGATCAAGTGAAACCGTCTCTGTATGTGCTTGGACTTCTGGTGCGACCGTGGTTCCTTTGCTTGTGCTATAGCACCAGTGTTATCACAGAAGATAACCAAAGGATCTGCACTCGAAGGAACGACACCAAGTTCTCTCACGAACTTACGAATCCACACTGCCTCCTTGGATGCTTCCGAGGCTGCAACATACTCGGCTTCTGTTGTGGAATCAGCAACAGTTGACTGTTTGAAGCTCTTCCACACCACTGCTCCACCATTCAAGCTAAAAACATAGCCTGATTGCGATCGGAAATCATCCTGGTCCGACTGGAACGAAGCGTCAGTATATCCCTCTATACTGAGTTCTTCCTGACCACCATATATCAAGAACATATCTTTGGTCCTCCGCAGATATTTTAAGATGTTCTTGACTGCAATCCAGTGCGCCAATCCTGGATTACTTTGGAATCGACTGGTCACGCTTAACCCGTAAGCGACGTCTGGGCGAGTACACAACATCGCATACATAATGGACCCAATAGCCGAAGCATAAGGCGTATTGTCCATTTCATCTTTCTCAGTCTGTGTTTGTGGACACTGACTCTTTGAAAGATTCAGACCATGTCTGACTGGAAGATATCCACGTTTAGAATTCTCTAAATGGAATCTCTCCAGGACTTTATCGATGTAAGTACTCTGGCACAGCCCGAGAAGCCTCTTAGATCTATCCCGGTAGATCTTGACACCTAATACATAGGCTGCTTCTCCTAGATCTTTCATCTGGAAACATTTTCCTAACCATGCCTTAACAGCATGCAGTTCAGGAATATCATTTCCAATGATCAAGATATCATCGACGTAGAGGATTAGGAATGTAATCACGCTCCCACTAAACCTCTTATATACACACGGGTCATCTTCGTTCTTGATGAAACCAAACTCAGAGATTGATTCATCAAAACGAATATTCCAGCTTCTTGATGCTTGTTTAAGTCCATAAATGGACTTCTTTAACTTGCATATTTTATGACGATCTGCTGGATTAGTGAAACCTTCCGGTTGTGTCATATACACATCCTCATCCAGATTTCCATTAAGGAAAGCTGTCTTCACATCCATTTGCCAGATCTCATAGTCGTAATATGCTGCTATCGCGAAAAGAATCCGAATAGACTTAAACATGGCTACAGGAGAGAAAGTTTCATCATAATCCCGTAGATTTGTTTGAAACCTTTCGCAACTAGCCTGCCTTTATAGGTAACCACGTTACCGTCCATGTCAATCTTCTTCTTGAAGATCCATTTACAGCCTATAGGGATTACTCCCGGAGGCGGATCAACCAAATCCCAGACTTGGTTATCTGACATGGAGTCCATCTCGGCTCGCATAGCTTCAAGCCATCTAGCTGATTCCGGTCCACTGACCGCATCCGCATAAGTTAGGGGTTCATCATTATCAATGATGTAGACTCCGTCATAGCGCTCAGGCTGTCGACGGATCCTACCCGATCTTCGCAGTTCCCGTGATATCTGAGCCTCAGGTTGTTCAGTAACCTGATCTACCAGCTCAGGCACATCCAACTCTGCTTGACTACTTTGTCCTTCCTCTGAATTCTCATCCAGCTTTATTTCTCTCCCACTGGCCTCTTGCAGAAGAAACTCCTTCTCAAGAAATATGGCCGTCCGAGCAACAAAAACCTTGTTCTCTTTGGGATCGTAGAAATAATAACCCTTAGTTTCCTTAGGGTAACCGACAAAGATACATTTCTCAGATCTGCTCTCCAGTTTCCCAGAGGCGAGCTTTTTGACATAAGCCTCGCAACCCCAGATCCTGATAAATGTCAAGCTAGGCTGTTTTCCATACCATAACTCATATGGCGTCTTTAAAACTGCCTTGGATGGCACTCGGTTTAGTACCTTTGCAGCTGTTTCCAGTGCAAAACCCCAAAAGGAATATGGAAGAGTGGCCTGACTCATCATAGAACGAACCATGTCTAGTAACGTTCTATTTCTCCTCTCGGACACACCATTCCATTGCGGTGTTCCTGGCGGAGTGAGCTGTGAGATAATCCCACACTCCTTCAGATAGTCAGTAAATCCATGACTCAGGTATTCACCACCTCGATCAGAACGAAGTGCCTTGATATTTCGGCCTAGCTGATTTTGTACTTCATTTTTGAACTCTTTGAATTTGTCAAAAGATTCACTTTTATGTCTCATTAAATAGACATACCCATACCTACTGAAATCATCAGTAAAGGTAATGAAGTACTGATAGCCACCTCTGGCATGTTTACTAAAAGGCCCACACACATCACTGTGTATAAGGTCAAGTAAACCCGAAGCCCTTTGACCTTTGTGAGGAAAAGGAGACTTCGTCATTTTACCCATCAAACAAGCTTTGCATGTATCAATCTCCTCATAGGAGAATGATCCCAGCAGTCCATGTTCATGCAACCGCTTAATGCGCTTCTCGTTTATATGGCCTAAACGACTATGCCATAACAAGGTGCTGTCATCAGCATACTTGGCTTTCTTATTATCAATGTTTTGTATAGAATTTTCCATGTCCAACATGTATAACCCATTGTTAATTGAACCAGTTGCATACACAATATTATCATGAGGTAAAACACACTTTGAAATATTGCATTCAAAGGCAAATCCTTTCCTGACAAGAGCAGGAATAGAGATAATATTCTTGGTAATACTCGGTACAAAATAACAATTGTTTAATTCTAATACAACGCCAGATGGTAAAGAAATGAAATAGTCTCCTACAGCAACAGCAGCAACCCGTGCCCCGTTTCCAACTCGTAGGTCTACCTCATGCTGTCCCACCTGCCTTCTTCTCTTGAGTTCCTGCACATTTGAACAAATGTGAACTCCACATGCAGTGTCCAACACCCATGATATAGTAGAAGAAGATAACATGACCTCAGTCACATATATACCTGAGCCAGAAGCGATGCTTCCCCTCTTATCTCCTTGGAGCGCTTTACAGTCCTTTTTCCAGTGACCCAGCTGGCCACAGTGGAAACACCTGTTGTCCTTCGACCGCTTCACCTTCTGTTTCAGGGCCTTGCTGTAATTCTTGATAGGGGCCTTGCCCTTCTTCCCCTTCTTCTTGTTCCTAGAAGGAACCATCAAGACAGAGGTTGAAGGCTTACCCTTCAGAGTTTCCTCAGTGGTCAAGAGCATATTCAGCAGCTCTGCCGGCGTACAATCGATCTTGTTCATATTAAAGTTAATAATGAACGCATCGAAAGAGGGCGGAAGAGACTGCAGAATAATGTCCACAGCAAGCTCCTGGTTGACGGTATGCCCCAGTTTCTCTAGAGCCTCCTTGTGCCCAATCATCTTGAGCACGTGAGCTCCCACTGGGCTCCCCTCAGCCAGTTTGCTCTGAAAGAAGAGCTTCGTCAGATTATAGCGCTCAGTCCTCGCCTGTGCAGCATATAGCATCTTGAGGTTCGCTATAATTTCTATAGCCGACATATCCTCATGCTGACGCTGCAGCGGTGGCGTCATAGACGCTAGCATCAGGCAAGCGACATCAATGCTATCATTGACGTGCTTTTCGTAGGCTTCCCGAACCGCCCTTGCGGCGTTCGGAGCGGGCTGCGGCGGTATCGCCGTCTCGAGGACATACAGTTTCCTCTCTGCCTTAAGAACAATCTTAAGGTGTCCGAACCAGTCAGAGAAGTTCGGCCCAGCAAACTTCTCCCTTTCCAGTAGGGATCGCACATTGAAGCTCATGGTGTTCGTTGCTGCAGGAATCTACAACAAGCAAGAATAGCAAGGTCAGTATCAATGTTTCAGAATCAATCCAGGACTTAAGAAAGATTCTTTTCTCACTATTTTGTCTGACTGAAAAATCCAGTAAACAGTCCGAAAGAGTAAACACTCTTTTAGTGAGATGGGATCCAGATTTCATACTTGGTCTCCGCGTCCCGCTCAGGCGAGATAAGATGCACAGAGATGACAAGCACTAGTTTCTGGTAGGCTGTCCCAGCCAATCGCCAACCCGTGCGATTCCCCTTCATCTTGGCAATCCAGCAGACTGTGCCAACTGAGTTGGTGCAACACAGTCTCTGATCCCAGAGATGGCTGCCTCCATGTGCTACCATATGCGCCACATATGTAGTCTACATGGTCAAGCTGACCTGACCTACTCCCTGGACCACCACGTGCTATGCTGAGCAACGAGAGGGGATAAATCCCAACTCTGTAACACGCAGGTGAAATCCAGCACCGTCTGAAGATAGATGGACGTGCCCACTGAGTGGGTTCAACACGGCTCCAACGATAGTCAGAAAGGTGAGGTTTCGCGTCAGAAGGCTTACGAGCTTGATATGTTAGCGTTGGATTTTAACGGTCTTTTATCTTCTTACTATCAGGCATGTCCTATGGCTATAGCAGAAGATAAACATAAATATGCAATTCTAATTATTAGCAATAAGTAGAAAGCATGATCTTATGTGGTAAAAGCCCATGAACCCTAGTAAGACCTTAATATAACTTAAGTCTTCACTTGAGCTTCATTGCATCTCATCTGGTCCAACCCAGTGCCCTAGCGCCAAGAGCACCTCAGGTGCACCACCAGGTGAATGCCCCTCTTGGATGTGTGCCTTTGTTCTTGTCTAATCAAAGTACATTTGATCTATCTAGACAAGGTTGACTCGCAGGTCAACAACATATTATAAATTAAGTACAATGTGATTCGCAGATCACAAATTAATTTACAATTTTTAAGTCCAGGCACGCAGGCCCCAGCACAGCACACAATTGGGCAACCCACATAAGACTAAATAAACAAGCATATGGTTCAATCAACATGTGATCCAATCATCTTGAAATTAAAAGTTTTGAAAACCCCATGGCATCAATTTTAATTTCCTTATGAGCCCTACAACCTTACAATGGTCCATTGATGGGGATCCACTCATCCATCTAGTTAGATCCTTTGCCCTTGCATGCACCGAGTCCTAACTGACCCGAGTTGACCTAATGGTCAACCATGCATGCGCCAAGGGCTGAACTACCCCCATGAGTTTTGGCAAGCGGGTGTGACCCCGGGCCTAACTCAAGTGTGTTCAGTAGTGTCTCAACCAGACCTCGCTACACGCCCTAGATGCAGTCAACCTATAGCCACCTTGTGCTTGCGCATAGGTGCTATCAGGTTAACCCATCTGAGCTGTCAGATGGTCTGATCAGACTTGGATCTAACCTAGTGGTGACTTCAACCTCATCAACCCATCTAAGGGTTTAATGTAGTGGCACCTTAGATCTAATCAAGCGCGCAAGATGTAAGTTTTAGAAAAACCTTAGAACATGCGCAATCATACAAACAAACAACATGCTTGCATATAACCCTTAGATCTAAGGGGGTCCCCTTCAAGGGGGAGCGCAAACTTTAGGGGGTCCCCTTCAAGGGGGAGCGCATACTTCATATAAGCAAAGCATGATACAAGCGCAACTTCATGTAAGCAAAGCATGATACAAGCGCAACTTCATGTAAGCAAAGCATGATACAAGCGCAACTTCATGTAAGCAAAGCATGCCTCAAGTAAAAGTAAGCGCAACATGAGGATCACATCAGCAAACATAATAGCATGCATAGAGCCAGCTCTGATACCAATTGTAGGAACCCCTAATCATAAGGGGGCAAAACCCTAAGCATGGCGCTAATGTAAAATATGCAAGCGGAAGCAAGGGTTCAAGATCATTTGCATGCCATATGTTCAACTATAATCGATTGAATAGATTGAGATAAAAATCATACCAACGCCATATGCTTGGTAGTCGGCTTGGATAAAGAGAACAAAGTAGATCTCCTCCACAAGTTCACACACAAGGTGAAGATGCTTACTCCTTGCGGTCTCTTGTGCTAGCAAGACACCCAAGCCTTCAAGTGTCGAATGGAAGGGGATGATGAACCTCTTGGCCGAGAGCTCCTCTTGCTCAACCTCTCCTTCTCTTCGTCAATCACCACCCAACCAAAGTCGAATGCGTTGAAGAGAAGAGCGCAAACGCATATGCGTTTTTGGCATTGAAGTGAGTGAAACCGGCCCTTGATGACTTTCCATAAATGGAAGCTCATCAAGTCCATGCGCTCAACTCAACCCAAACGCATTTTAGGATTGAACCATGCGTTCACCATTGTGAACCGGTTCAAGCCAAAATGTCAAATCGGCTTTGGTTCAACAAACCAAACCGAAATAGCTCTAGCCACTTGGTCTAGACCAAATTGAACCCCCAAGGCTCATGATCTAACCATTCATCATCTGATGCCCTTGATCTCTCCGATCTAGCATCACCTCTCTCGATCGAAGCTTACCGATCTCAAGTCCTAATCAATCAAACATGATCAGACCAGATCTCACTTACAATCAGAGATTAAATCCCTTTAATCTGAACTCAAAGAATCCAGTCCATACGATCTGACTCAAGTAAGCCATATCACCAAATTGTGCGACCCTGAGGGTTTCCTCTAAATGTCGGTAACGATAACTTACGTTATCACGATCAGTGAGGGGTATCTAGCAACACATCACTGTCTCCCGATATAAAGGAAAGAGTCTTCCAAGACTACTCCCAAACCATAGCACAAGTGTGACTCAATTCACAAGGCATACATGTGTCCTTTGCCACTGGATGTTCTTATTGGACAAGCGGGTCAAGCTTGTAACTCCAATACGATGAGCATGATTAGATCAGATGCACATAGTCATCTGGGTATGGCCATACACTATCTCAATCATCTCATATAGGGGGGCCCTTAGAACACCACACTCCTTGAACAAGGAGACGGCAATCCTTTATCTATCACTAGTGCCCTAACCTGATTCAAGCTCACCATCCAAGATAGTCTATAATCATTATATTTCAAATGATATTGAACTACCTCAAAACAATGACAATCATCATTTAGAAACACAAGTGATCTCAAGTCAAAGGACATGTGCCACTTGCTGCTTACAGGGATCATTCACATTGTGACAAGCAATGCAATATCCCAGTAGGGTCTGTCCAGTACATCCAATGTACCCATGAGTCTACATCTTATTCCATGCTCGAAGCATCCTATATGATTAGCACTCATATTAGTCTCCATCATATCAAGGCTGTCTCATGTTCACCAAGATATCTCGACTAAGGACTTATAGCCTGTCAGCCTAGCTGAACAGCTTTGAGACATTATTCAGAAGTACACTTATTACAGCAGACAAGGTAACAACCTGAATAACAACCATGCCTTATTATAAACTTAAGAGTTTATTACATGATACTTATACAATCCCAAGGCCTCAAACATTAGCCTTAAGGGCATACCCCAACAATGCTACACTTGGAAACTTATGCTGAAGTGGTAGACAGGGCTCGCACTGCTGAGAGGTGCATTGCGGAGATGGCTGCAGATACTATTCCAGTCACTGCACCCGCCCCTACTTATGTGACTTACGCACCCACTTTGGGTGGTAAGGATAAGAAGAATTTCAAGAGGAAGAAAGACAATAAGGGCAGATACCAACCTTATCAGAAGCCAGCCAGCACAGTTTCTCAGAATGGCAAGAAGTGTCTCCACTGTGGGAGCACTAAACATCAGGATATGATTTACCTATTGACTTGATTAGTCTTTCTATGAAAGACTATGACATCATTCTGGGCATGGATTGGCTGTCTGCCTATCATGCTACTTTAGATTGTTTTGAAAGGTTAATTACTCTGCATCTAAGTGATGGACAGCAACTGGTTATCCAAGGCCGGATTTCAGAACAAGAGCCTTTGGTGATATCTCATCTGCAGGCCAGGAAGCTTTTAGCCCAGGGCTGCAAGGGGTATTTGGCGCATGTCAAGGTGTAGACTGAGCCTGATTTGGATCTGGCTAAAATTCCTGTGGTAAGAGAGTTTGCTGACGTCTTCTCTGATTTATCTGGGTTACCACCCAGCAGAGAAGTTGAGTTTGGTATCGAGTTGTTGCCAGGCACAGCACCGATATCTAAAGCTCCTTACAGGATGGCAACTTCAGAACTGACAGAGCTGAAGAAGCAACTGGAAGAACTATTAGAGAAGGGGTATATTCGGCCTAGTGTTTCTCCATGGGGAGCACCTGTGTTATTTGTGAAGAAGAAGGATGGTACTTTGCGCATGTGCATCGATTACCGTCAACTCAATCAAGTGACTGTTAAGAATAAGTACCCATTACCCCGTATTGATGATCTCTTTGATCAGTTGCAGGGTGCTACTGTATTCTCTAAAATTGACCTGAGGTCTGGCTATTATCAGATGAGTGTTCGGGAGGAGGATGTACCTAAAACTGCATTCAGGACCAGGTATGGGCACTATGAATTTCTTGTTATGCCCTTTGGACTGACAAATGCTCCTGCGGTGTTTATGGATCTGATGAACAGGGTATTTCATGAGCTCCTGGACAAATGTGTGGTCGTCTTCATTGATGATATTCTGATCTACTCCAAGAATGCGCAAGACCACTCTCAGGATTTGCGCAAGGTGCTGGAGATTCTGCGGCTGAAGCGGCTATATGCTAAGGCCAGCAAATGTGAGTTCTGGCTAGATCAGATTGGTTTTCTGGGGCACATTATTTCTAGCCAGGGTGTGTCTGTGGATCCAGTGAAGGTGGAGGCCATTCTTCACTGGGGAAGACCAACTACAGCGACTGAGGTCAGAAGTTTTCTGGGCTTAGCTGGATACTACCGCCGTTTTGTGGAAGGTTTTTCCAAGTTGGCTGGTCCTCTGACTAAGTTAACTAAAAAGAATTTGAAGTTTGAGTGGTCTGATGATTGTGAGTCTAGTTTTCAGGAACTGAAAAAGAGACTGACCAGTGCTCCTATCCTCATCATTCCCTGTGATGGAGAGAAGTTCATTGTTTACACTGATGCCTCTAGTAAGGGTCTGGGTGCTGTACTGATGCAGCAAGGAAAAGTAGTCGCTTATGCTTCAAGGCAACTCAAAGATTACGAAGTAAACTACCCCACTCATGATCTGGAGTTGGCAGCTGTAGTTTTTGCCTTGAAAATCTGGAGGCACTATCTGTTTGGACAGACATTTGAATTGTTTACAGATCACCAGAGTTTGAAGTATATCTTCACTCAGAAAGAGCTGAATATGAGACAGAGGCGATGGCTTGAATTGATAAAGGATTATGACTTCACCATCCAATATCAGTCTGGTAAAGCCAATGTGGTGGCTGATGCTCTTAGTCGGTATCCTGTGACTCAGATAGCTGCATTGCGAGTCCAGGAGTGGCGACTATTGCAGGAGTTCAGTGACATGCATCTGAGTGTGACTCCGGGTGAGAGAGGCGGTCTTCTGGCTTCTCTCAGGGTTCAGTCAGACTTACTGCAGAGACTGAGATCAGGGCAACAGTCAGATCAGGATATTCTATGGTGGAAAGAGAGGTCTGAGCAAGGCTGGGATGAGAATTTCAGTATGTCGGATGATGGTCTCCTCAGATTTCGTGGAAGGGTCTGTGTCCCTGAGGACCCTGAGTTGAGAAATGAAATTCTTAAGGAAAGTCATTGCACTAAGTATACCGTTCATCCTGGTAGTACCAAGATGTATCAGGATCTGAAAAAGACTTTCTGGTGGCACGGTATGAAGAAGGATGTGCATTTGTTTGTGTCCAGATGTTTGACTTGCCAAACCGTGAAGGCTGAGCATCAGAGGCCGGGCGGTTTGATGCAGTCTCTCCCTATTCCTCAGTGGAAGTGGGAGCATATCAGTATGGACTTTGTGTGTGGACTGCCCAATACCAGAAGGAATCATGATGCCGTATGGGTGATTGTGGACAGACTCACGAAGTCAGCTCACTTCTTATCGATCAAAATGACTTACAGTTTGGATCGGTTAGCAAAACTGTACATCGATGAGATTGTCAGATTACATGGAGTTCCCTTGGACATTGTCTCTGATCGTGATCCTCGATTTCTATCCAGGTTTTGGAAGAAATTACAGGAAGATTTGGGAACTAATCTGAGTTTCAGCACTGCATATCATCCTCAATCTGATGGTCAGACAGAGAGAACTATTCAGACACTTGAGGATCTTCTGAGATCTTATGTGATTGACTGGTCTGTTGAGTGGGATATGGACTTATCACTGATAGAGTTCACCTACAACAATAGCTTCCACTCTAGCATACAGATGGCTCCGTATGAGGCCCTATATGGGAGGAAATGCAGAACTGTTGGGGTATGCCCTTAAGGCTAATGTTTGAGGCCTTTGGGATTGTAAAAGTATCATGTAATAAACTCTTATGTTTATAAAAGGCATGGTTATTATTCAGGTTGTTACCTTGTCTGCTGTAATAAGTGTACTTCTGAATAATGTCTCAAAGCTGTTCAGCTAGGCTGACAGGCTATAAGTCCTCAGTCGAGATATCTTGGTGAACATGAGACAGCCTTGATATGATTGAGACTGATATGAGTGCTAATCTTATAGGATGCTTCGAGCATGGAATAAGATGTAGACTCATGGGTACATTGGATGTACTGGACAGACCCTACTGGGATATTCCATTGCTTGTCACAATGTGAATGATCCTTGTATGCAGCAAGTGGCACATGTCCTCTGACTTGAGATCACTTGTGTTTCTGAATGATGATTGTCATTGTCTTGAGGTAGTTCAATATCATTTGAAACATAATGATTATAGACTATCTTGGATGGTGAGCTTGAATCAGGTTAGGGCACTAGTGATAGATAAAGGATTGCCGTCTCCTTGTTCAAGGAGTGTGATGTTCTAAAGGGCCCCCCTTATATGAGATGATTGAGGAAGTGTATGGCCATACCCAGATGACTATGTGCATCTGATCTAATCATGCTCATCGTATTGGAGTTACAAGCTTGACCCGCTTGTCCAATAAGAACATCCAGTGGCAAAGGACACATGTATGCCTTGTGAATTGAGTCACACTTGTGCCATGGTTTGGGTGTAGTCTTGGAAGACTTTTTCCTTTATATCGGGAGACAGTGATGTGTTGCTAGATACCCCTCACTGGTCGTGATAACGAAAGTTATCGTTACCGACATTTAAAGGAAACCCTTAGGGTCGCACAATTTGGTGATATGGCTTGCTTAAGTCAGATCGTGTGGACTGAATTGTTTCGGTTCAGTTTAAAGGGATTTAATCTCTGATTGTAAGTGAGATCTGGTCTGATCATGTTTGATTGATTAGGGCTTGAGATCGGTAAGCTTCGATCGAGAGAGATGATGCTAGATCGGTGAGATCAAGAGCATCATGAGATGAACGGTTAGATTGGAAACCTTAGGGTTTGGTTGATCTAGACCGATTTGGCTTGGGCCGGTTTGGTTTGGCTTTTGGTCCAAACACATTTGCTTTGAACCGGTTCAAGGGCTTGAACGCATGGTTCATTGTTTAAGGCGTTTTGTGGAGTTTAAGATCGGTTTAGAGATCTTGAACGCATGGCTTAATGTTTTTCCTAATTTGGAAAGTCATAAGCGCATGTCTCCTTGAACGCAAATGACAAGTGAACGCTCCATTCACTCTCGGCCTTGGCTTGCTCTCGTGACGAGACATTGGTGAAGGAGACGACATCTTGGAGAAAGGATCGGCCAAGCAAAGAAGTCTTCATCTCTTTCCTATACTCGATCAAAGACATCTTGGCATTCTTGCTAGCACAAGAGGTGCGCAAGTGAGGAGTCTTCATCACCTTTGTGTGTGAACTTTCGGAGGAGATCAAGTTTGCTCTCTTCTTCCAAGCCGACCTCCAACCTTATGGCTATGGTATAGATCTCAACTCATAGCTTCATGTTGATTATATAGTTCATATGCGATCTACTTGAAGCCCTTTTTCCGCTATGCATGCTAGATGCGCATGTTTAGGGTTTCAACCCCTAATGTTTAGGGTTTCCTTCAATTGGTATCAGAGCGAGGCTCTCCATATGATCTATATGATTGCTAGAAGTGTTATGTGATCCATGCTTGTTGCGCTTACTTGATGCTTTGCTTTCATGATGCATGGTTACATGTACTTGTAGATTGCGCTTGTATCATGCTAACATGCAGCTTGCGCTTGTATCATGGGCTATGTATGCGCTCCCCCTTGAAGGGGACCCCCTCAAATTTGCGCTCCCCCTAGAAGGGGACCCCCTTAGATCTAAGGGTTATCAACTTTGTTTGATGTTAGCGCATGTTCTAAGGTTTTTCTAAAACTTACATCTTGTGCGCTTGATTAGATCTAAGGTGCCACTACATTAAACCCTTAGATGGGTTGATGGGGTTGAAGTCACCACTAGGTTAGATCCAAGTCTGATCAGACCATCTGACAGCTCAGATGGGTTAACCTGATAGCACCTATGCGCAAGCACAAGGTGGCTATAGGTTGACTGCATCTAGGGCGTGTAGCGAGGTCTGGTTGAGACACTACTGAACACACTTGAGTTAGGCCCGGGGTCACACCCGCTTGCCAAAACTCATGGGGGTAGTTCAGCCCTTGGCGCATGCATGGTTGACCATTAGGTCAACTCGGGTCAGTTAGGACTCGGTGCATGCAAGGGCACAGGATCTAACTAGATGGATGAGTGGATCCCCATCAATGGACCATTGTAAGGTTGTAGGGCTCATAAGGAAATTAAAATTGATGCCATGGGGTTTTCAAAACTTTTAATTTCAAGATGATTGGATCACATGTTGATTGAACCATATGCTTGTTTATTTAGTCTTGTGTGGGTTGCCCAATTGTGTGCTGTGCTGGGGCCTGCGTGCCTGGACTTAAAAATTGTAAATTAATTTGTGATCTGCGAATCACATTGTACTTAATTTATAATATGTTGTTGACCTGCGAGTCAACCTTGTCTAGATAGATCAAATGTACTTTGATTAGACAAGAACAAAGGCACACATCCAAGAGGGGCATTCACCTGGTGGTGCACCTGAGGTGCTCTTGGCGCTAGGGCACTGGGTTGGACCAGATGAGATGCAATGAAGCTCAAGTGAAGACTTAAGTAATCTTAAGGTCTTACTAGGGTTCATGGGCTTTTACCACATAAGATCATGCTTTCTA
Source organism: Costus lasius (assembly GCA_027563935.2). Classification (NCBI taxonomy): domain Eukaryota; kingdom Viridiplantae; phylum Streptophyta; class Magnoliopsida; order Zingiberales; family Costaceae; genus Costus; species Costus lasius. The sequence continues at coordinate 34,015,986 of CM050450.1, read as the reverse complement.
CTTATTGCTAATAATTAGAATTGCATATTTATGTTTATCTTCTGCTATAGCCATAGGACATGCCTGATAGTAAGAAGATAAAAGACCGTTAAAATCCAACGCTAACATATCAAGCTCGTAAGCCTTCTGACGCGAAACCTCACCTTTCTGACTATCGTTGGAGCCGTGTTGAACCCACTCAGTGGGCACGTCCATCTATCTTCAGACGGTGCTGGATTTCACCTGCGTGTTACAGAGTTGGGATTTATCCCCTCTCGTTGCTCAGCATAGCACGTGGTGGTCCAGGGAGTAAGTCGGGTAAGCTTGACCATGTTGGCTACATATGTGGCGCATATGGTAGCACATGGAGGCAGCCATCTCTGGGATCAGAGACTGTGTTGTACCAACTCAGTTGGCACAGTCTGCTGGATTGCCAAGATGAAGGGGAATCGCACGGGTTGGCGATTGGCTGGGACAGCCTACCAGAAACTAGTGCTTGTCATCTCTGTGCATCTTATCTCGCCTGAGCGGGACGCGGAGACCAAGTATGAAATCTGGATCCCATCTCACTAAAAGAGTGTTACTCTTTCGGACTGTTTACTGGATTTTTCAGTCAGACAAAATAGTGGGAAAAGAATCTTTCTTAAGTCCTGGATTGATTCTGAAACATTGATACTGACCTTGCTGTTCTTGCTTGTTGTAGATTCCTGCAGCAACGAACACCATGAGCTTCAATGTGCGATCCCTACTGGAAAGGGAGAAGTTTGCTGGGCCGAACTTCTCTGACTGGTTTGGACACCTTAAGATCGTTCTTAAGGCAGAGAGGAAACTGTATGTCCTCGAGACGGCGATACCGCCGCAGCCCGCTCCGAACGCCGCAAGGGCGGTTCGGGATGCCTACGAAAAGCACGTCAATGATAGCATTGATGTCGCTTGCCTGATGCTAGCGTCTATGACGCCACCGCTTCAGCGTCAGCATGAGGATATGTCGGCTATAGAAATTATAGCGAACCTCAAGATGCTGTATGCTGCACAGGCGAGGACAGAACGCTATAATCTGACAAAGCTCTTCTTTCAGAGCAAACTGGCTGAGGGGAGCCCAGTGGGAGCTCACGTGCTCAAGATGATTGGGCACAAGGAGGCTCTGGAGAAACTGGGGCATACCATCAACCAGGAGCTTGCTGTAGATATTATTCTGCAGTCTCTTCCGCCTTCTTTCGATGCGTTCATCATTAACTTTAATATGAACAAAATCGATTGTACGCCGGCAGAGTTGCTGAATATGCTCTTGACAACTGAGGAAACTCTGAAGGGTAAGCCTTCAACCTCTGTCTTAATGGTTCCTTTTAGGAACAAGAAGAAGGGGAAGAAGGGCAAGGCCCCTGTCAAGAATTACAGCAAGGCCCTGAAACAGAAGGTGAAGCGGTCGAAGGATAACAGGTGTTTCCACTGTGGCCAGCTGGGTCACTGGAAAAAGGACTGTAAAGCGCTCCAAGGAGATAAGAGGGGAAGCATCGCTTCTGGCTCAGGTATATATGTGACTGAGGTCATGTTATCTTCTTCTACTATTTCATGGGTGTTGGACACTGCATGTGGAGTTCACATTTGTTCAAATGTACAGGAACTCAAGAGAAGAAGGCAGGTGGGACAGCATGAGGTAGACCTACGAGTTGGAAACGGGGCACGGGTTGCTGCTGTTGCTGTAGGAGACTATTTCATTTCTTTACCATCTGGCATTGTATTAGAATTGAACAATTGTTATTTTGTACCGAGTATCACAAAGAATATTATCTCTATTCCTGCTCTTGTCAGGAAAGGATTTGCCTTTGAATGCAAGACTTCAAAGTGTGTTTTATCTCATGATAATATTGTGTATGCAACTGGTTCAATTAACAATGGGTTATACATGTTGGACATGGAAAATTCTATACAAAACATTGATAATAAGAAAGCCAAATATGCTGATGACAGCACCTTGTTATGGCATAGTCGTTTAGGCCATATAAACGAGAAGCGCATTAAGCGGTTGCATGAACATGGACTGCTGGGATCATTCTCCTATGAGGAGATTGATACATGCAAAGCTTGTTTGATGGGTAAAATGACGAAGTCTCCTTTTCTTCACAAAGGTCAGAGGACTTCAGGTTTACTTGACCTTATACACAGTGATGTGTGTGGGCCTTTTAGTAAACATGCCAGAGGTGGCTATCAGTACTTCATTACCTTTACTGATGATTTCAGTAGGCATGGATATGTCTATTTAATAAGACATAAAAGTGAATCTTTCGACAAGTTCAAAGAGTTCAAAAATGAAGTACAGAATCAGCTAGGCCGAAATATCAAGGCACTTCGTTCTGATCGAGGTGGTGAATACCTGAGTCATGCGTTTACTGACTATCTGAAGGAGTGTGGGATTATCTCACAGCTCACTCCGCCAGGAACACCGCAGTGGAATGGTGTGTCCGAGAGGAGAAATAGAACGTTACTTGATATGGTTCGTTCTATGATGAGTCAGGCTACTCTTCCATACTCCTTTTGGGGTTTTGCACTGGAAACAGCTGCAAAGGTACTAAACCGAGTGCCATCCAAGGCAGTTTTAAAGACGCCATATGAGTTATGGTATGGGAAACAGCCTAGCTTGACATTTATCAGGATCTGGGGTTGCGAGGCTTATGTCAAAAAGCTCGCCTCTGGGAAACTAGAGAGCAGATCTGAGAAATGTATCTTTGTCGGTTACCCTAAGGAAACTAAGGGTTATTATTTCTACGATCCCAAAGAGAACAAGGTTTTTGTTGCTCGGACGGCCATATTTCTTGAGAAGGAGTTTCTTCTGCAAGAGGCCAGTGGGAGAGAAATAAAGCTGGATGAGAATCCAGAGGAAGGACAAAGTAGTCAAGCACAGTTGGATGAGCCTGAGCCGGTAGATCAGGTTATTGAGCAACCTGAGGCTCAAATATCACGGGAACCGCGAAGATCGGGAAGGATCCGTCGACAGCCTGAGCGCTATGACGGAGTCTACATCATTGATAATGATGAACCCCTCACTTATGCGGATGCGGTCAGTGGACCGGAGTCAGCTAGATGGCTTGAAGCTATGCGAGCCGAAATGGACTCCATGTCAGATAACCAGGTCTGGGATTTGGTTGATCCGCCTCCGGGAGTAATCCCTATAGGCTGTAAATGGATCTTCAAGAAGAAGATTGACATGGATGGTAACGTAGTTACCTATAAAGGCAGGCTAGTAGCGAAAGGTTTCAAACAAATCTACGGGATAGATTATGATGAAACTTTCTCTCCTGTAGCCATGTTTAAGTCTATTCGGATTCTTTTCGCGATAGCAGCATATTACGATTATGAGATCTGGCAGATGGATGTGAAAACAGCTTTCCTTAATGGAAATCTGGATGAGGATGTGTATATGACACAACCGGAAGGTTTCACTAATCCAGCAGATCGTCATAAAATATGCAAGTTAAAGAAGTCCATTTATGGACTTAAACAAGCATCAAGAAGCTGGAACATTCGTTTTGATGAATCAATCTCTGAGTTTGGTTTCATCAAGAACGAGGATGACCCGTGTGTATATAAGAGGTTTAGTGGGAGCGTGATTACATTCCTAATCCTCTACGTCGATGATATCTTAATCATTGGAAATGATATTCCTGAACTGCATGCTGTTAAGGCATGGTTAGGAAAATGTTTCCAGATGAAAGATTTAGGAGAAGCAGCCTATGTACTAGGTGTGAAGATCTACCGGGATAGATCTAAGAGGCTTCTCGGGCTGTGCCAGAGTACTTACATCGATAAAGTCCTGGAGAGATTCCATTTAGAGAATTCTAAACGTGGATATCTTCCAGTCAGACATGGTCTGAATCTTTCGAAGAGTCAGTGTCCACAAACACAGACTGAGAAAGATGAAATGGACAATACGCCTTATGCTTCGGCTATTGGGTCCATTATGTATGCGATGTTATGTACTCGCCCAGACGTCGCTTACGGGTTAAGCGTGACCAGTCGATTCCAAAGTAATCCAGGTTTGGCGCACTGGATTGCGGTCAAGAACATTTTAAAATATCTGCGGAGGACCAAAGATATGTTCTTGATATATGGTGGTCAGGAAGAACTCAGTATAGAGGGATATACTGACGCTTCGTTCCAGTCGGACCAGGATGATTTCCGATCGCAGTCAGGCTATATTTTTAGCTTGAATGGTGGAGCAGTGGTGTGGAAGAGTTTCAAACAGTCAACTGTTGCTGATTCCACAACAGAAGCCGAGTATGTTGCAGCCTCGGAAGCATCTAAGGAGGCAGTGTGGATTCGTAAGTTCGTGAGAGAACTTGGTGTCGTTCCTTCGAGTGCTGATCCTTTGGTTATCTTCTGTGATAACACTGGAGCCATCGCACATGCAAAGGAACCGCGGTCGCACCAGAAGTCCAAGCACATACAGAGACGGTTTCACTTGATCCGGGAGATCATTGATCGTGGCGAGATCAAAATATGCAAGGTTCATACAGATGACAATCTGGCAGACCCACTTACCAAGCCTCTGGCGCAGCAGAAGCATGAGAAGCACTGTAATAATATGGGTTTGAGATTTCTCAACCATTAGATTAAGTGCAAGTGGGAGATTGTTGGGGTATGCCCTTAAGGCTAATGTTTGAGGCCTTTGGGATTGTAAAAGTATCATGTAATAAACTCTTATGTTTATAAAAGGCATGGTTATTATTCAGGTTGTTACCTTGTCTGCTGTAATAAGTGTACTTCTGAATAATGTCTCAAAGCTGTTCAGCTAGGCTGACAGGCTATAAGTCCTCAGTCGAGATATCTTGGTGAACATGAGACAGCCTTGATATGATTGAGACTGATATGAGTGCTAATCTTATAGGATGCTTCGAGCATGGAATAAGATGTAGACTCATGGGTACATTGGATGTACTGGACAGACCCTACTGGGATATTCCATTGCTTGTCACAATGTGAATGATCCTTGTATGCAGCAAGTGGCACATGTCCTCTGACTTGAGATCACTTGTGTTTCTGAATGATGATTGTCATTGTCTTGAGGTAGTTCAATATCATTTGAAACATAATGATTATAGACTATCTTGGATGGTGAGCTTGAATCAGGTTAGGGCACTAGTGATAGATAAAGGATTGCCGTCTCCTTGTTCAAGGAGTGTGATGTTCTAAAGGGCCCCCCTTATATGAGATGATTGAGGAAGTGTATGGCCATACCCAGATGACTATGTGCATCTGATCTAATCATGCTCATCGTATTGGAGTTACAAGCTTGACCCGCTTGTCCAATAAGAACATCCAGTGGCAAAGGACACATGTATGCCTTGTGAATTGAGTCACACTTGTGCCATGGTTTGGGTGTAGTCTTGGAAGACTTTTTCCTTTATATCGGGAGACAGTGATGTGTTGCTAGATACCCCTCACTGGTCGTGATAACGAAAGTTATCGTTACCGACATTTAAAGGAAACCCTTAGGGTCGCACAATTTGGTGATATGGCTTGCTTAAGTCAGATCGTGTGGACTGAATTGTTTCGGTTCAGTTTAAAGGGATTTAATCTCTGATTGTAAGTGAGATCTGGTCTGATCATGTTTGATTGATTAGGGCTTGAGATCGGTAAGCTTCGATCGAGAGAGATGATGCTAGATCGGTGAGATCAAGAGCATCATGAGATGAACGGTTAGATTGGAAACCTTAGGGTTTGGTTGATCTAGACCGATTTGGCTTGGGCCGGTTTGGTTTGGCTTTTGGTCCAAACACATTTGCTTTGAACCGGTTCAAGGGCTTGAACGCATGGTTCATTGTTTAAGGCGTTTTGTGGAGTTTAAGATCGGTTTAGAGATCTTGAACGCATGGCTTAATGTTTTTCCTAATTTGGAAAGTCATAAGCGCATGTCTCCTTGAACGCAAATGACAAGTGAACGCTCCATTCACTCTCGGCCTTGGCTTGCTCTCGTGACGAGACATTGGTGAAGGAGACGACATCTTGGAGAAAGGATCGGCCAAGCAAAGAAGTCTTCATCTCTTTCCTATACTCGATCAAAGACATCTTGGCATTCTTGCTAGCACAAGAGGTGCGCAAGTGAGGAGTCTTCATCACCTTTGTGTGTGAACTTTCGGAGGAGATCAAGTTTGCTCTCTTCTTCCAAGCCGACCTCCAACCTTATGGCTATGGTATAGATCTCAACTCATAGCTTCATGTTGATTATATAGTTCATATGCGATCTACTTGAAGCCCTTTTTTCGCTATGCATGCTAGATGCGCATGTTTAGGGTTTCAACCCCTAATGTTTAGGGTTTCCTTCAAGAACACCTATATGCTGGGAGGAAACTGGGGACAGAACAGTGCTAAAGTCTGATGCTGTTCAGGAAGCCACTGAGAAGATCAGAGAAATTCAGAAAAAGATGAAGATTGCTCAGGATAGACAGAAGAGTTATGCTGATGTGAGGCGGCGTCCTCTTGAGTTTTTGGTGGGAGAGCATGTTTTCCTAAAGGTCTCGCCTATGAAAGGGGTGATGAGATTTGGGAAGAGAGGAAAATTGAGTCCCAGGTACATTGGTCCCTTTGATATCATTGAGAGGATTGGACCTGTGGCATATCGACTTGCTCTGCCCCCATCACTGGAACACCTCCATAATGTGTTCCATGTTTCTGCACTCAGAAAATATTGTTCTGATCCTTCTCATGTTCTGGAGTTGGAACCTCTCCAGCTTGAAGAGAACATGACTTTTGTGGTGAAACCTCTCAGAATTGAAGATATAAAAGAGAAAGTGCTGAGGAATAAGGTTATACCACTTGTGAAAGTCATCTGGGGAAATCAGTCTGTTGAAGAAGCCTCTTGGGAGGTTGAAGCAGAGATGAGAAAGGAGCATCCTCACCTGTTCAGTGATGGGCTTGGTCAGCTTTAGAGGACTAAAGCTCTATAAGGGGGGGAGGATGTAACGCCCTTGATTTTCTGAATTAAGGTTAGAAATTCAGTTTCTGTATTTTTATCGGTTAAAATTTTGTGATTTTTGCCTAATTGTAGGACTTTTCCCTACAGGGCAAAAATAATTATTTTTGTTGGGGCTTCGAACCCTCAACCTTGACTATTTGCTCCTGGAATTCTTCCACCATGGTGGCGCATATTTCTGTGTTATTGGAGTGGCGCATGGTGGTTAAGCCCAGGTAAGCCCATTAAAGCCGATTTCCACTTAAGTTAATTGGGTTATTGGATCTTAGATCCGTTTGGGGTGGAAAAAAAAAATAAAATAAAAAAAAAGGGGGAAAATTCGTGAGAGCTCCTCTCCCTCACGATTTTTGGTTTGTTTCTTGCCCTAGCCGCCTGTGTTGTCGCCCCTCACTGTGCTTGGCGCCTCCTGCAAAATTTCTGACGCTGGTGGTGGCAGACTGGTGGTGGACGAACTTTCTGGAGACCCCTGATCCCCTGTTTTGGCATTTTCTCTGTGGGCGATTTTTCTGGTGAGTAATTCGATCCTAAGGAGTCTAATCCGAATTAAAATTCGTTATTTGCCATGATTATTCGTATGGGGTTGAATTCAAATAATTATAGGGTTTTAAAATCCTGTTCTGCTGAAATCTGCATTCGTTAATCTGACCTTTGTGTACTATAACCCCAATATCTCATGGTCTATAGATCCAAATCGCACGAAATAAATTTTGTATGAAACTAGATACATTAGGCTTTAATTTGAATCTGATATCGACCATATCCGAGCTGTATTCGTATTTCAATCTGTATTGCAATCTAGCTGTACAAAATCAGTTTTCTGGAAATCTGGATTTCGACCTTTATGTGTTCGAACCATCATATCTCCCTAGGTATAGCTCGAAATCTTGTCAAATCAGTTTTATTAGACCGTAGGCTCGAAGAGCTTTATTTTGACTCCCATAACGCCTATTTTCGATTAGTTATTGGATCTGAAATAAATGTCGCAAGTCTGATATATGAATCTGTTTTCTTGAAATCTGAAATTCTGACCTTCCTGTGTTCGAACCCTTATATCTTCCTGTCTAAAATTCGAAATCTTGTGAAACCAGTTTTATTGGAAACTAGATTCAGAGAGCTTCATTTTGAATACAATATTGACTAGCTTTGGTTCGAAATTGGACTAAAAATATATTTTGCAAACTGACAATATAAATCTGCTATGTTTTGGTTAGACGAATATTCCTTTGTGAGAAAAATTTACATTGTATGGTTTAACCTCTTAAATTGTGGTCTGTAGTTCTTCTAAAATTTATTTGTTTGATGAGAAATTTTAGAGAAAACAAAATTGGGGATTTAACTAAGAACTTAGGAATTTTCGAAAATATAGTTCGAGCCAATTTTGGGGCTTTTGTCAATTTTCTTCACGAGCGTGTAATTAAAATTATCTGTAGTGGGGGACTGAAATTAATTACATGAAATTTGTACGTTCTGTTAAGGTTCTGAAAGTGGCGCCCCTTACAGTAATTTTATAGCTCACGGTTTTAGGAATTTTGAGGAGATTATTTCATGAATAATTTCTGTTCTGTATTTAAATGTTTGTTATATGAATAATTTCTGTTCTGTATTTAATTGTTTGTTATGTGGATATTTCCTATTCTGTTTATATGTTGTGAAGTTTCTGAAAACCTTGAATGTGTTAAAACATTTGTGAGAACCTAGAATGGTTTGACATGAATTAAGGTTAGTTGTAAGGAATTCACTCATATAATTTCTGTTCTGTGTTTAAGGACTGGATATTGGGGTGTGTCATTTTCTAGTTTGTTAGACTTTGGGCATAATGTAAGAATTAAGTAGTGGTTGATCCTACTTCTCTGTTTCAGTATAATCTGTTCTGTAAAATTATGCCCTAGTGTAGCACTCTTCCGTGTCCTTACCCTCCTTCTGTGGCGCTGTAATGGTGCTGATAGTCTACTACGACCCTTGAGACACTATTTCTGTTCTGGGTATTGGAGGCCAGAGTGCCACGTCCTAACAAGACGGGGGCCACCCACTGATACCTCCTCTACCATTCAGTTCTGGGTTTTGGAGGCCAGAGTGCCACGTCCTAACAAGACGGGGGCCACCCACTGATACCTCCTCTACCATTCAGTTCTGGGTTTTGGAGGCCAGAGTGCCACGTCCTAACAAGACGGGGGCCACCCACTGATACCTCCTCTACCATTCAGTTCTGGGTTTTGGAGGCCAGAGTGCCACGTCCTAACAAGACGGGGGCCACCCACTGATACCTCCTCTACCATTCAGTTCTGGGTTTTGGAGGCCAGAGTGCCACGTCCTAACAAGACGGGGGCCACCCACTGATACCTCCTCTACCATTTTGTTCTGGGTATTGGAGACCAGAGTGCCACGTCCTGACAAGACGGGGGCCACCCACTGATATCTCCTTTACCATTCTGTTTCTGATATGCATGCATTGTCTCGTCCTCGGCAGAGGTGGGGTCAGACCTTCTGTGGTCATCAGGCCTTCTGTGGCCTTTCTGTTTCCGATGTAGACTATCCGTTTGGACTCTGAAAATTCTGATTTTCTGTCTGTCAGTTCTGATTTCTGTAGTTCTGTTTCGATCTGTATTTAGATGTATTAGGCGGTGTGGTTAGTTGGTATGGGTTGGTATATTCATATCCTACCTGTTTGATGCCTATTGTTACAAGTATCTGTATTTGATTGTGTTTGTTTCTGATATGAGCATGCATGTTAAGTTGATTTATCTTATCTGTTAAATAAAAAGAATTTCAACTTAAGTATGATATTTTTGATGTGTACTATGGATGACTTTTAGTGTCTTTTACTCACTGAGCTTTTTAGCTCACCTCCGTTGTTTAAATGTTTTCAGGTGAGACATCAAGACAGTAATTGCTACAGCTAATATGACGCTAATGTTTGATGTCATTTCTAAGAATAGTCTTCTAAAGATTTATCAGGCCTGCGTGCCTAATTTATTATGACCTAAATGACATGTTTTATCTCCTGAGGGCTTATGCCTGTTTTCAGGATATTATATTATAGTTGTTTCGTTTAAATTATTGGATACAAGTCTTGGATTCTTTTATTGAATTGGTTCTTATTTTGAAATGTCCGATTTGAGATGTGTAACCGAATTTGTGTTGTTTATTTTAGTATCTGAATAATCAGTTCTGTATATTTCTGAAATTCCACATATGTGTAGTGTGGACGTTTGTTGTTGTTACAAGATATGTGTGTCTGTGCAGCAGTAGTTTAGAATACTTGCTGCCGGATTTTTTTCTGGATTTCCGGATTTCTATTTCCTAGTAAATCGATCCTATTCAGTTCTGTGCGGTTTTCAGTTCCGTAGTAATATCCTTCGATGCCGCTTTCTTCTTGTGTTTTAATGGAAGAGTAAAAAAAATTTTTGAAACCCCGTATTTTACTTGTATGCGTGTGGGGTGTGATTCTGAGGGATGTTAGCCGCCCTCAAGGAAGGGTTAAACCCTATTGGGATTAAGAATGTGGGATGTCTTCCCATTTGTGGTTAATGGATTAGACCATACAGGAAGGGACGAGTGGATGGGAGGTTTTGGCGACTCGCGTGTATGCCATCGCGGAGAGGGATTAAGAGTCCAAACGGATAGTCTACATCGGAAACAGAAAGGCCACAGAAGGCCTGATGACCACAGAAGGTCTGACCCCACCTCTGCCGAGGACGAGACAATGCATGCATATCAGAAACAGAATGGTAAAGGAGATATCAGTGGGTGGCCCCCGTCTTGTCAGGACGTGGCACTCTGGTCTCCAATACCCAGAACAGAATGGTAGAGGAGGTATCAGTGGGTGGCCCCCGTCTTGTTAGGACGTGGCACTCTGTCCTCCAAAACCCAGAACTGAATGGTAGAGGAGGTATCAGTGGGTGGCCCCCGTCTTGTTCGGACGTGGCACTCTGGCCTCCAAAACCCAGAACTGAATGGTAGAGGAGGTATCAGTGGGTGGCCCCCGTCTTGTTAGGACGTGGCACTCTGGCCTCCAAAACCCAGAACTGAATGGTAGAGGAGGTATCAGTGGGTGGCCCCCGTCTTGTTAGGACGTGGCACTCTGGCCTCCAAAACCCAGAACTGAATGGTAGAGGAGGTATTAGTGGGTGGCCCCCGTCTTGTTAGGACGTGGCACTCTGGCCTCCAAAACCCAGAACTGAATGGTAGAGGAGGTATCAGTGGGTGGCCCCCGTCTTGTTAGGACGTGGCACTCTGGCCTCCAAAACCCAGAACTGAATGGTAGAGGAGGTATCAGTGGGTGGCCCCCGTCTTGTTAGGACGTGGCACTCTGGCCTCCAAAACCCAGAACAGAAATAGTGTCTCAAGGGTCGTAGTAGACTATCAGCACCATTACAGCGCCACAGAAGGAGGGTAAGGACACGGAAGAGTGCTACACTAGGGCATAATTTTACAGAACAGATTATACTGAAACGGAGAAGTAGGATCAACCACTACTTAATTCTTACATTATGCCCAAAGTCTAACAAACCAGAAAATGACACACCCTAATATCCAGTCCTTAAACACAGAACAGAATTTATATGAGTGAATTCCTTACAACTAACCTTAATTCATGTCAAACCATTCTATGTTCTCACAAATGTTTTAACACATTCAAGGTTTTCAGAAACTTCACAACATATAAACAGAACAGGAAATATCCACATAACAAACAATTAAATACAGAACAGAAATTATTCATATAACAAACATTTAAACACAGAACAGAAATTATTCATGAAATAATCTCCTCAAAATTTCTAAAACCGTGAGCTATAAAATTACTGTAAGGGGCGCCACTTTCAGAACCTTAACGGAACGCACAAATTTCATGTAAATAATTTCAGTCCCCCACTACAGATAATTTTAATTACACGCTCGTGAAGAAAATTGACCAAAGCCCCAAAATTGGCTCGAACTATATTTTCGAAAATTCCTAAGTTCTTAGTTAAATCCCCAATTTTGTTTTCTCTAAAATTTCTCATCAAACAAATAAATTTTAGAAGAACTACAGACCACAATTTAAGAGGTTAAACCATACAATGTAAATTTTTCTCACAAAGGAATATTCGTTTAACCAAAACATAGCAGATTTATATTGTCAATTTGCAAAATATATTTTTGGTCCAATTTCGAACCAAAGCTAGTCAATATTGTATTCAAAATGAAGCTCTCTGAATCTAGTTTCCAATAAAACTAGTTTCACAAGATTTCGAATTTTAGGCAGGAAGATATAAGGGTTCGAACATAGGAAGGTCAGAATTTCAGATTTCAAGAAAACAGATTCATATATCAGACTTGCGACATTTATTTCAGATCCAATAACTAATCGAAAATAGGCGTTATGGGAGTCAAAATAAAGCTCTTCGAGCCTACGGTCTAATAAAACTTATTTGACAAGATTTCGAGCTATACCTAGGGAGATATGATGGTTCGAACACATAAAGGTCGAAATCCAGATTTCCAGAAAACTGATTTTGTACAGCTAGATTGCAATACAGATTGAAATACGAATACAGCTCGGATATGGTCGATATCAGATTCAAATTAAAGCCGAATGTATCTAGTTTCATACAAAATTTATTTCGTGCGATTTGGATCTATAGACCATGAGATATTGGGGTTATAGTACACAAAGGTCAGATTAACGAATGCAGATTTCAGCAGAACAGGATTTTAAAACCCTATAATTATTTGAATTCAACCCCATACGAATAATCATGGCAAATAACGAATTTTAATTCGGATTAGACTCCTTAGGATCGAATTACTCACTGAGCTTTTTAGCTCACCTCCGTTGTTTAAATGTTTTCAGGTGAGACATCAAGACAGTAATTGCTACAGCTAATATGACGCTAATGTTTGATGTCATTTCTAAGAATAGTCTTCTAAAGATTTATCAGGCCTGCGTGCCTAATTTATTATGACCTAAATGACATGTTTTATCTCCTGAGGGCTTATGCCTGTTTTCAGGATATTATATTATAGTTGTTTCGTTTAAATTATTGGATACAAGTCTTGGATTCTTTTATTGAATTGGTTCTTATTTTGAAATGTCCGATTTGAGATGTGTAACCGAATTTGTGTTGTTTATTTTAGTATCTGAATAATCAGTTCTGTATATTTCTGAAATTCCACATATGTGTAGTGTGGACGTTTGTTGTTGTTACAAGATATGTGTGTCTGTGCAGCAGTAGTTTAGAATACTTGCTGCCGGATTTTTTCTGGATTTCCGGATTTCTATTTCCTAGTAATCGATCCTATTCAGTTCTGTGCGGTTTTCTGTTCCGTAGTAATGTCCTTCGATGCCGCTTTCTTCTTGTGTTTTAATGGAAGAGTAAAAAATTTTTTGAAACCCCGTATTTTACTTGTATGCGTGTGGGGTGTGATTCTGAGGGATGTTACAGATGGTATCAGAGGACTAAAGCTCTATAAGGGGGGGAGGATGTAACGCCCTTGATTTTCTGAATTATGATTTAAGGTTAGAAATTCAGTTTCTGTATTTTTATCGGTTAAAATTTTGGGATTTTTGCCTAATTGTAGGACTTTTTCCTACAGGGCAAAAATAATTATTTTCGTTGGGGCTTCGAACCCTCAACCTTGACTATTTGCTCCTGGAATTCTTCCACCATGGTGGCGCATATTTCTGTGTTATTGGAGTGGCGCATGGTGGTTAAGCCCAGGTAAGCCCATTAAAGCCGATTTCCACTTAAGTTAATTGGGTTATTGGATCTTGGATCCGTTTGGGGTGAAAAAAAAATAAAAAAAAGGGGGAAAATTCGTGAGAGCTCCTCTCCCTCACGATTTTTGGTTTGTTTCTTGCCCTAGCCGCCTGTGTTGTCGCCCCTCACTGTGCTTGGCGCCTCCTGCAAATTTCTGACGCTTGGTGGTGGCAGACTGGTGGTGGACGAACTTTCTGGAGACCCCTGATTCCCTGTTTTGGCGTTTTCTCTGTGGGCGATTTTTCTGGTGAGTAATTCGATCCTAAGGAGTCTAATCCGAATTAAAATTCGTTATTTGCCATGATTATTCGTATGGGGTTGAATTCAAATAATTATAGGGTTTTAAAATCCTGTTCTGCCGAAATCTGCATTCGTTAATCTGACCTTTGTGTACTATAACCCCAATATCTCATGGTCTATAGATCCAAATCGCACGAAATAAATTTTGTATGAAACTAGATACATTCGGCTTTAATTTGAATCTGATATCGACCATATCCGAGCTGTATTCGTATTTCAATCTGTATTGCAATCTAGCTGTACAAAATCAGTTTTCTGAAATTCTGGATTTCGACCTTTATGTGTTCGAACCATCATATCTCCCTAGGTATAGCTCGAAATCTTGTCAAATCAGTTTTATTAGACCGTAGGCTCGAAGAGCTTTATTTTGACTCCCATAACGCCTATTTTCGATTAGTTATTGGATCTGAAATAAATGTCGCAAGTCTGATATATGAATCTGTTTTCTTGAAATCTGAAATTCTGACCTTCCTATGTTCGAACCCTTATATCTTCCTGTCTACAATTCGAAATCTTGTGAAACCAGTTTTATTGGAAACTAGATTCAGAGAGCTTCATTTTGAATACAATATTGACTAGCTTTGGTTCGAAATTGGACCAAAAATATATTTTGCAAATTGACAATATAAATCTGCTATGTTTTGGTTAAACGAATATTCCTTTGTGAGAAAAATTTACATTGTATGGTTTAACCTCTTAAATTGTGGTCTGTAGTTCTTCTAAAATTTATTTGTTTGATGAGAAATTTTAGAGAAAACAAAATTGGGGATTTAACTAAGAACTTAGGAATTTTCGAAAATATAGTTCGAGCCAATTTTGGGGCTTTTGTCAATTTTCTTCACGAGCGTGTAATTAAAATTATCTGTAGTGGGGGACTGAAATTATTTACATGAAATTTGTGCGTTCTGTTAAGGTTCTGAAAGTGGCGCCCCTTACAGTAATTTTATAGCTCACGGTTTTAGGAATTTTGAGGAGATTATTTCATGAATAATTTCTGTTCTGTGTTTAAATGTTTGTTATATGAATAATCTATGTTCTGTATTTAATTGTTTGCTATGTGGATATTTCCTGTTCTGTTTATATGTTGTGAAGTTTCTGAAAACCTTGAATGTGTTAAAACATTTGTGAGAACATAGAATGGTTTGACATGAATTAAGGTTAGTTGTAAGGAATTCACTCATATAATTTCCGTTCTGTGTTTAAGGACTGGATATTGGGGTGTGTCATTTTCTGGTTTGTTAGACTTTGGGCATAATGTAAAAATTAAGTAGTGGTTGATCCTACTTCTCTGTTTCAGTATAATCTGTTCTGTAAAATTATGCCCTAGTGTAGCACTCTTCCGTGTCCTTACCCTCCTTCTGTGGCGCTGTAATGGTGCTGATAGTCTACTACGACCCTTGAGACACTATTTCTGTTCTGGGTTTTGGAGGCCAGAGTGCCACGTCCTAACAAGACGGGGGCCACCCACTGATACCTCCTCTACCATTCAGTTCTGGGTTTTGGAGGCCAGAGTGCCACGTCCTAACAAGACGGGGGCCACCCACTGATACCTCCTCTACCATTCAGTTCTGGGTTTTGGAGGCCAGAGTGCCACGTCCTAACAAGACGGGGGCCACCCACTGATACCTCCTCTACCATTCAGTTCTGGGTTTTGGAGGCCAGAGTGCCACGTCCTAACAAGACGGGGGCCACCCACTGATACCTCCTCTACCATTCTGTTCTGGGTATTGGAGACCAGAGTGCCACGTCCTGACAAGACGGGGGCCACCCACTGATATCTCCTTTACCATTCTGTTTCTGATATGCATGCATTGTCTCGTCCTCGGCAGAGGTGGGGTCAGACCTTCTGTGGTCTTCAGGCCTTCTGTGGCCTTTCTGTTTCCGATGTAGACTATCCGTTTGGACTCTGAAAATTCTGATTTTCTGTCTGTCAGTTCTGATTTCTGTAGTTCTGTTTCGATCTGTATTTAGATGTATTAGGCGGTGTGGTTAGTTGGTATGGGTTGGTATATTCATATCCTACCTGTTTGATGCCTATTGTTACAAGTATCTGTATTTGATTGTGTTTGTTTCTGATATGAGCATGCATGTTAAGTTGATTTATCTTATCTGTTAAATAAAAAGAATTTCAACTTAAGTATGATATTTTTGATGTGTACTATGGATGACTTTTAGTGTCTTTTACTCACTGAGCTTTTTAGCTCACCTCCGTTGTTTAAATGTTTTCAGGTGAGACATCAAGACAGTAATTGCTACAGCTAATATGACGCTAATGTTTGATGTCATTTCTAAGAATAGTCTTCTAAAGATTTATCAGGCCTGCGTGCCTAATTTATTATGACCTATATGACATGTTTTATCTCCTGAGGGCTTATGCCTGTTTTCAGGATATTATATTATAGTTGTTTCGTTTAAATTATTGGATACAAGTCTTGGATTCTTTTATTGAATTGGTTCTTATTTTGAAATGTCCGATTTGAGATGTGTAACCGAATTTGTGTTGTTTATTTTAGTATCTGAATAATCAGTTCTGTATATTTCTGAAATTCCACATATGTGTAGTGTGGACGTTTGTTGTTGTTACAAGATATGTGTGTCTGTGCAGCAGTAGTTTAGAATACTTGCTGCCGGATTTTTTCTGGATTTTTCGGATTTCTATTTCCTAGTAATCGATCCTATTCAGTTCTGTGCGGTTTTCAGTTCCGTAGTAATGTCCTTCGATGCCGCTTTCTTCTTGTGTTTTAATGGAAGAGTAAAAAATTTTTGAAACCCCGTATTTTACTTGTATGCGTGTGGGGTGTGATTCTGAGGGATGTTACAGATGGTATCAGAGCAATTTTACTAGCAATTAGAAACTCCGGGGAAGGAAAACTTTGTTTGTGTATTGCTAGAAACCAAGTTAGGATCTGATTTGTGATTGAATATTGGTTGTTATTCTACTGTGTTATGTGATGCAGGTAAAAATGGTGCGACCAAGAGCTAGCAGTAGCAACGGTGATCAACAGCCTGATCTGAGGCAGACCATGGAGGCTATGACTGCTATGATGCAACAACAGAACGCATTCATTCAGCAGCAAACTCAGATGATGCAGCAGCAGCAGGCGCAGCACATGGAGGTTCAGCAACAGTTATTGCAGCGGCTGTCGCAGACACAGTCTCAGTCACAGGCACAACCGGCTGGTTCTCCTCTGGGTGATGGCGCACATCAACGATATGCTCTGTTGGTTCGAGAGTTTCAGCACCTGAACCCGACTGCATTTTATGGTAGTCCGGGGCCTAGAGCTGCTGAGGATTGGCTTTTGACACTGGAGAAGATTTTCCAGGTTTTGCGCTGTGATGATGCAGACAAGCTATGTTTGTCTGTTTTCATGTTGCGTGGAGATGCTGAAGATTGGTGGAAGGGAGTCGTCAGACTGGCGGCAACTGAATCCAGAGTTGTTGATTGGCAGTACTTCATGATGAAGTTCAATGCTAAGTTTTTCCCCTCTAGCTTATCTGAGGAGCGCGAGGTGGAGTTTATTCATCTTGAGCAAGGCGATCTGACGGTGGATCAGTATGAAGCCACATTCGCTCGGTTGTCGGGGTATGCTCCTCACTTAGTCAACACCGAGGAAAGAAGAGCCAAGAAGTTTCAGCGGGGTTTGAGGAAAGATATCAGGACAAGGGTAGCTATGCTACACTTGGAAACTTATGCTGAAGTGGTAGACAGGGCTCGCACTGCTGAGAGGTGCATTGCGGAGATGGCTGCAGATACTATTCCAGTCACTGCACCCGCCCCTACTTATGTGACTTACGCACCCACTTTGGGTGGTAAGGATAAGAAGAATTTCAAGAGGAAGAAAGACAATAAGGGCAGATACCAACCTTATCAGAAGCCAGCCAGCACAGTTTCTCAGAATGGCAAGAAGTGTCTCCACTGTGGGAGCACTAAACATCAGGATAATGAGTGCTACAGGAAGACTGGCGCTTGCTTCAGATGTGGTAAGGTGGGGCATATGATTAGGGACTGTCCTATGCCGGATGCTAGAGGACAGGGTCAGGGTGAGAAGCCTACTGTGCAGACTCGCGTGTATGCCATCGCGGAGAGGGATGCTTCGGCTTCGAAGTCCGTGGTGGAAGGTACACTTTATGTGTTTAGTTATTTGGCACGCATTCTTTTTGATCCTGGTGCCAATTTATCCTTTGTGTCTGCATGTTTTGCATCATGTCTGCCTGTGTTGCCTAGGATACTTGATTTCTGTATTTCTGTTCATACACCTATGGGTGAGGCCGTATCTACAGATATAACATACCCTGACTGTTTGATTAAGGTAGAAGGATATGATTTACCTATTGACTTGATTAGTCTTTCTATGAAAGACTATGACATCATTCTGGGCATGGATTGGCTGTCTGCCTATCATGCTACTTTAGATTGTTTTGAAAAGCTAATTACTCTGCATCTAAGTGATGGACAGCAACTGGTTATCCAAGGCCGGATTTCAGAACAAGAGCCTTTGGTGATATCTCATCTGCAGGCCAGGAAGCTTTTAGCCCAGGGCTGCAAGGGGTATCTGGCGCATGTCAAGGTGCAGACTGAGCCTGATTTGGATCTGGCTAAAATTCCTGTGGTAAGAGAGTTTGCTGACGTCTTCTCTGATTTATCTGGGTTACCACCCAGCAGAGAAGTTGAGTTTGGTATCGAGTTGTTGCCAGGCACAGCACCGATATCTAAAGCTCCTTACAGGATGGCAACTTCAGAACTGACAGAGCTGAAGAAGCAACTGGAAGAACTATTAGAGAAGGGGTATATTCGACCTAGTGTTTCTCCATGGGGAGCACCTGTGTTATTTGTGAAGAAGAAGGATGGTACTTTGCGCTGAAGGAAACCCTAAACATTAGGGGTTGAAACCCTAAACATGCGCATCTAGCATGCATAGCGGAAAAAGGGCTTCAAGTAGATCGCATATGAACTATATAATCAACATGAAGCTATGAGTTGAGATCTATACCATAGCCATAAGGTTGGAGGTCGGCTTGGAAGAAGAGAGCAAACTTGATCTCCTCCGAAAGTTCACACACAAAGGTGATGAAGACTCCTCACTTGCGCACCTCTTGTGCTAGCAAGAATGCCAAGATGTCTTTGATCGAGTATAGGAAAGAGATGAAGACTTCTTTGCTTGGCCGATCCTTTCTCCAAGATGTCGTCTCCTTCACCAATGTCTCGTCACGAGAGCAAGCCAAGGCCGAGAGTGAATTGGAGCGTTCACTTGTCATTTGCGTTCAAGGAGACATGCGCTTATGACTTTCCAAATTAGGAAAAACATTAAGCCATGCGTTCAAGATCTCTAAACCGATCTTAAACTCCACAAAATGCCTTAAACAATGAACCATGCGTTCAAGCCCTTGAACCGGTTCAAAGCAAATGTGTTTGGACCAAAAGCCAAACCAAACCGGCCCAAGCCAAATCGGTCTAGATCAACCAAACCCTAAGGTTTCCAATCTAACCGTTCATCTCATGATGCTCTTGATCTCACCGATCTAGCATCATCTCTCTCGATCGAAGCTTACCAATCTCAAGCCCTAATCAATCAAACATGATCAGACCAGATCTCACTGTGGGGTCATTTTCGCTACATAGAGAATGTATTATGACCGTTTCAAATCCACCTTATATTAATAAGGCTTTTTATTAAATGGGTTCTGGCTTCCAATGAACGCAAGCGTTCATCGTTAATTACCCCTAAAATTAGGGAACCTTTGATTAAGAGATCGATAGTACGCAACAAAATAAGAGTGATAATCAGCTGATGTCGCTTATAAATTTCATTCATAAATTTAACTTGACGTGATACATATTTCGACATGATAAGAGAAAAAAAGAGTTCCCAACAACATGGACAATTTGTGTTCGTCGAACTTTAGCCTTGTGACGGCGTATTGGATAATATCCGGCCCAGGCAGTACAACGTTATATCGAGGAGCTACGCCCCGATGGTAAACATCGACGTACGCACCTCCCAAACGATATCCCATCGTAATACATTAAGGCGTGGTGGATAATTTGATCTGGAAATTTATCCGGCTTCACGGCATAATGGATAATTTGATTTGGGAATTTGTCCGGCCTCGCGGCATGATGGATAATTTGATTTGAGAATTTATCCGGCCTTACGGCGTGATGGATAATTTAATTCGGAATTTTACCCGGCCTTGCGGCGTAGTGGGTAATTTGGATTTGGAATTTATCCGGCCTTACGGCGTGATGGATAATTTGATTCGGAGATTTATCCGGCCTCGCGGCGTGATGGATAATTGAATTTGGAATTTATCCGGCCTTGGGGCGTGGGGGACAATTTGGATTTGGAATTTATCCGGCCTTGCGGCCTGTTGGATAGTTTGGATTTGGAATTTTATCCGGCCTTGCGGCGTGTTGGATAATTTGATTTGGAATTTTATCCGGCCTTGCGACGTGATGGATAATTGAATTTGGAATTTATCCGGCCTTGCGGCGTGATGGATAATTTGGATTTGGAATTTATCCGGCCTTGCGGCGTGTTGGATAATTTGATTTGGAAATTTATCCGGCCTCACGGCGTGATGGGTAATTTAATTTGAAATTTACCCGGCCTTACGGCGTGATGGATAATTTGATTTGGGAATTTATCCGGCCTCGCGGCATGATGGATAATTTGATTTGGGAATTTTATCCGGCCTTGCGGCGTGTTGGATAATTTGATTTGAAAATTTATCCGGCCTCGCGGCGTGGTGGATAATTTAATTTGGAAATTTATACTGAGCGGAGAACTTCATGGCAGAGCTGTGGAGTAATTTCTCAGTTGTAAACCCAGGCGATCCCTCCGGCCACTCATTTCTCATTTTTTTTATTTAGCTTTTGCCACCTCTCTCTCTTGTTAATTCCCCTTTTATATATATTTTTATTTCTTCTTCTCACATGGAGTCAGCTTGTTTCTTCGGCAATATTCCCTTTTTCTTTTGGTGGTAGCTTTTATTCCCTGTTACCTCCTCTCCTCATTTATTTTATTATTATTCTTTTTATTTATCTGTTTACTCATTATCTCATTCAGCTCTCAAAAAGGTAAAGTTGCCCTAATTTCGAATACGTCTTAGCACTAAATGGCAGATGAACTCGGGCGCCATTCTACTTCCAGCGGCGGCTTGCCGTGAACGACGTTGACGGCTTTGGCCAAGATAGCGTCGACGAAGGTGGAGGCGACCGACGGATCTTGTTTCGGGCAGTGACATGCTAGAGAGGCAGTGCTGGCAGTCAAGCAAGGAGAGGGGGGGCGATCGGCGGAACTCTGGAGAAAGGGGCGGCGGAACTCTGGAGAAAGGGGAAGGTCACGGCGGTGCTTCGACCGAATTGGAGCTCACCTTGACGGCGTCGTAGGTGGGCTGCCATTCCATCCTAGCCGATCACTCGACCGAAATCTCTCAGATTAAACTCCAG
This sequence comes from Costus lasius, assembly GCA_027563935.2. Taxonomy (NCBI): domain Eukaryota; kingdom Viridiplantae; phylum Streptophyta; class Magnoliopsida; order Zingiberales; family Costaceae; genus Costus; species Costus lasius. The sequence goes on along the minus strand of CM050450.1, from coordinate 33,994,544 downwards.
CTGCTGTGTTGAAGGTTATCTGAAGAACCGATCAGGGGGTGAAGTTTGAAAGACTGAAGAGGTCAATGACCGATCAGACCAGAAGACCATCTCCTTCGTCCTTTCGGCCCTTCGAGGGAGCTTCAAGCTGCTTCATTAAGGAGGAGTCGTGCTGGACATATTCTCACAATATGACCTCGGCGGCTAGTGGTGATCGATGATCCTCCTTGAGGCACGTAGGTTTGGATCGAATGGTCTCATTTAAATTCTTTGCATCGACTTGTTTTTTTTGTTACCGTTGTTTTGATGTCGCCTCTTGGTCGTTTCTTCTCCGCCGCAGTTCAGCGTGGCGAGGTTTTACTTCCGGCTCAGTAAACAGAGTCTTTGAGCGATCCAACGGTACTACAGCAGCATCTCATCCGCATGATTTTTATTCTCCTCTCAAAGATTTTTTTTTCTTCTTGTCGAGAGTCCCCTTTGCAGGGCTAGCATGGTGACGAGCTTCCTCCAACAAGACTTCTCATCAAAGGTTCGGTGGCTCCCTGCTGCGGCGTTTCTTCAGGAGCGAAGTTGAGAAAAGAGGGTCGGGAAATTCTAACAGGTATCCCTCATTGTCTCTGCTTTCCGTAACAGACGCATCTTCGTTCTTCTCTTTTCATTTTTTGTTTGTTGTGTGTGTGTTTTTTTTTATCGGTCCCTTCGCGATCTGCATCTTCTCTGCGGACCCGACCATGCTTCCACCACCTTCAACATATTTCTTTCCCTGCTCCCTTCTCTTCTTCCTCTCCCTTTTTTGAATCTTCCTGCATTCTTTCAATTTCTCCAGCGCTTCTGTATTTTTGTACTTTATTACCCCCCCTTTTTTTTTTGCGTTTCTGCATTTTTTTTTTTTAGCATCTCTGCATTTTCTCCTCTCCAGTATTTCTGCATTTTTTTTCTTTTTTCAGCGTTTATGTTTTTTTTTAGCGTTTCTGTATCTTTTCTCTCCGGCATCTCTACATTTTCTCCTCTCTAGTATTTCTGCATTTTTTTTCTTTTTTCAGCGTTTATGTATTTTTTTAGCGTTTCTGTATCTTTTCTCTCCAGCATCTCTACATTTTCTCCTCTCCAGTATTTCTGCATTTTCTCCTCTCCAGCGTTTCTGTATTTTTCTCTCCAGCGTCTCTTCCTCCCCTAGCCATCTTTTGTTTCACTTCTCCCCTCCTTCCAGCCACCTCGGTATTTCCTCTCCCCTCTTTTGCAGTATTTCCTCTCTTCTTATCTCAATTTATTTTCATTTTTTTTGCTTCTTTCCCCTGCGGTGCTACTGATGCTTATTGCACCTCAAGTCTACGCGAATGAGATGACGAAACAGCGCGTGTGCGCATCCATGGTGGTGCCAGGACGCTTAGTGCGTCCATGAGGCCTAGAAAATCGAGAGTCGAAAGAAAGTGTGTGTGTGCGTTTCTTGTGATGCCAGGATGCTTAGTGCGTCCATGAGGCCTACAAAATCCGATCGAAAAGGAAATTCTCCTTTATTACCTTCTTCTGCCTTCCTTACGATATCCCTCCTCTTTTACCTTCTTCCGCTTTCCTTGCGATCTCCTCCCTTTTTGCAAGCTAGCGTTGTTTTTTTTTGTTTGGCCGACCTCCTCCTTTATAAGCACTCAGCTGTCCTAAACCTAACAGCTATTTTCCTCCCCTTTTTTTTTCTTTCGCGCCTCTTTCATTTTATTATATTTTCTTACCCCTGTGAGCGCCTTCCCCTCTCAACTTATTAGCTCTGACAATTGCCTCATTTGGTGGCAGCGTGTACGTCTTCTTTGAAAATTTTTTGGACTTGTCTTATCTGTGGCCGTTCGTTTCCGATGGCATTTGCCAGCCTCTCCTTCTTTTTGCGTTTCCGATGGCATTTGCCAGCCTTTCCTTCTTTTTTGTTCTTGCCTTACAAGGCATTGCCAGCCTTTTTCCTTCTTTTTTGTTCTAGCTTTACAAGGCATTGCCAGCTTTCTTTCTTTTTTTTTTCTTTTTCTCTTGCCTTACAAGGCATTGACGCATGCTGGATTCTCCCTTCCCCTCTCAACTTCCAATTGATGTGTTACCATTTTATAGTCAAAATTGATTTTGACTAATCTTTACTAGGCACACATAGTCCTTTTGTACATATATTGTGGGTGAAAATTTTGTAGTTCAACATTGAAGTTTCAGAAGATTGGTGCCTTGTAAACCTAGAAAATATACACAATTATAACTGCTCTTTCTAAACCTGTCCGATCGTTTTCATACATAACAGGCTCTTGCCAAGACTTTTACTGTGAATCAGCTCTATTACCTTCGAGAACAACAGGAACTTGGTGTCAGTCCTTCAGTTCCACTCCATGTTGTTCTCCAGGACTGGATTAGACCTTCTGATAGAAAGCTGAGCCTCCTGGGGTTCGTTAAACTTCTCCATAATTTTTCAACTTCGCGCATAAGTCTGAAAGTTTAGTGGCATTCATCACATACTGGAGATAAGCTTGCATCAACAGTTGACTGCTTAAAGAGACAAAGAAGGAAGCCGAAACACGATCACATTGGCCATTATGATACATGTAAAGTTGTCCTTTTTTTTTTACAAGATGGTTTCTGTTTAGCATACTGTGATTCACGCATTTGGTGTTCAGAAGAATGTACCGATGAGACAAGTTGAGGGGAACTGAGGCCTGGAAAAACGGTTCACTGACCTGTAACACTGCCTTCTTACTCTCATTAAGATCTTTGTGCTGTTTATATGAGAAGGTTTATGCTCAGTAGTTTTTTTGGGTACTATCCTCAAAAGGGTGCTCTCTGCAAGTCTTACACATAGAATAATTTAGAACTTAACAAGGTAGCTTCTCTTGACATGCGAAAGAGAATTCAGTTTGACTTATTTGGGAAGCTAAAATAGGATTCAGTTCAACAAATGCCCCCCAACGGATTTTGTATAAGCAATGAGCGCGTACAAATCCGTTGGAAAATGCGCCTCTTGTCATCGCTCACCTGGCTTTCTACCATTTTAGATGTACGACACAGTACTATTATCAATAATCTTTGAGTTTTGTAACATTGGCAAATGCTTCAGGAGGTTGGCGTTAGTGCGGATTTCTGGATGATTATCTTTTGTGTTTAATTTGATACAGCATTCGGGTTCGGAGCTTAGGACACCAAGAATGAGGAGTCCGCAGAAGATGGTAACTTTAATTTCTTCCTCTTTTGGCTTCGTTTCTCATACATGATCTATATAAAAAGATTCCTTGGCCCTGCATCACATGCTAAGCAAGATGTTGTAGAAGATATACATTCAGTAGGGGGGTATGTTCTCTTTGCTTCCTTCCTTTGTAACTCGATAAGCCCGACCGTAACGATCATCCCGGAATTTCCAGCAAATATTCAGAGGCTGCTAAAGAATGCACTAATCCTCCTAGTAAGGGTAGTTCTAATTCATTTCAACACATAGTGAAATTTATGTATCTTATCGTGATAACAATCCTTTGACAGGTGCTGAGAAAATCGTTGCTGGAGATGGCTGCTCACCCGACAACGGTAATTTTCCTTTTTCCTTCTACTGTGTACGTATAATTTTCCTTTTTCCTTCTACTGTGTACGTATAGTTTAACATGTATTGCTGTTTCAGGGAGCACGAACAAGGTTTAGGAGGTCGTTGAGCTACCAGCTTCCCAACTACCCGATGATTTTTAGATTTGCAAGAATGTGAAGGTAGCCTGAGGACCACCGAAGACACTCAAGAAGCAAATCCTGAGTTGATTGCAGGACTAGAGGCCTAACTAGCCTCCCCACGGACGTGGCATGGGTCCAAGGAGATCGGACGCAGCAGATTTGCATCTTGTACTGAAGAACAGAAGTCGACTCTCCAGGCGGTCACCAAGGGATTTTGATGTATTTTTTTTTTCTCTTGTATCTTGCGTTTGAACCCCAAACCTTTGTGTTGTTTTTGTTTTTTTTTATTACTTGCTGGTTTTGGACTATAAACTTCATTCGGATGAGAATGTTCCATATTATTGTGATTATAGCAATCTCCTGTAGACATGTAACAATTGGTATGATGATCTTCTTGGCAGACTGTTACAATTTGTATGATGTCATATCGTGTTGCTAATATTGTTGCCCAACAGGATTGCAATTGGATTTTGTGCATGCCCAAGGTTTGTTTGCAAGATATATTCATGTTTGTATTTTCTTCTACTTGATCTGCAACAGCACCTTTGCTTAGCATTTTCCCTATTTTGGACAAAGGGTAAAATTGTGTTGTAGGCTCAATAAGTTATATAAAAACTCAATTTTCTCTTGATCAAGCTTGGACACGACAGGCTTTTTTTTTTTTTTTTTGTTGAGCAAGCTCACATTCCTTTTGTTGACTAGTATGCAATTTGGCTATACCGAATTTTGTTTTCATCAGCGCAAAATTTTGCCCTCATCAACGACGCTTGGCATTTTGGTCTATACATGGCATCCGTATATGGCGTGCAACGCGCACAAAGTCTGACGACATTTGATATTTACGTCCTCATTTCGACCGACATTCATCCTTGAACCAATGATGCTTAAATTTTTGAATTGCCACTAAAGGGCATGTTCTTCAATCATCTGCAGATCAAGTATGATTGGGGCATAAACCTTAAAATTAGCTGCTTTATGACCAGTATACACTGTTAATTTCTTATTCCGAGGTTGATCCTGTGGCTCAATGGCGAACCTAGCAATCAAGATGGTTGAAACAACAGTCAGGGATTGGCGAGACTGAGAGCTGCTGTTGAAACCCTTTGACCTTTGTAGAGATTCTGCAGTACTTTTTGCCTTGCCTCCATAGACTGCCCTATGGGGGATTGTTGACGATGCTATTTTTAAAGCATGTCTAGCCGGATGTCTTGATTTCCTCAACTACATGGGTGAATAACCAAAGTGTGCATGTTGTTCAAAAGATTTTATGATGCAACAAGCTCATACCCTTTGAATGTTGCAACAGGACTTTCTTGAAATAGTGTGACGAGAAAGTGCGATAAGACTTTTGTGAAATGGTGTGTGTTGTATTTTCCTATTCACAATCTTATAATAGGTTCACATCCTTTGAATTGCCTGAGCGGGCGTCAAGATGTAAGCAACAAGATTCTTTGCACCATAAACCAAGTGATTCTTTTGACAAAGGAGATATGCATTGACAAAGCAGATATGCAAGAGGGATCATGTCTCACTACAAAGTGACAGCTTGCATAGACTGATTGGTTGACGATCCGTAGAACTTGTTCTTCTCGTTCATAAGACATCAAATTCTCTTCAATGAACTTGCACTGTGCGCATCTAGTAATATTATCACCATTTGCACCACCAGGTCAGCCTCGACCGTATTTAATGCCCTCATGGGCTTGCGCCATTAATCGATCCCGCCAGCTACCACACATTTTGTTGTTGCTTTGAAATTTTTTTGATCCTTTTTTTTTTTGAACATTTAAAGATTCTTTGAAAATATCCACCCCAATAGCTTATGCATATCTAAGTTTCGGGATTTCGTAAACTTTTGATACCAAGGAGGGCTTTGATTGCTCGATGCTCACATTCTCGGACGAAGCATAAGTCTAAGAGGAGGTCTAAGTTTGAGAGAGCAAGGCCACTTGTTGACTTGAGAAGTCCTTTCTCTCTCTCTTTTTTTTATCATTTTCCATTGACTTGCCATCTAGAATTTGCGACTCGAAGAATATTCCATATCACACGTCGTCATGTTGGATACAACACGTATATATAATGCCCTTCGTGCGGCATTTATTCTACGCATAACGCTCCGCCTTCTTTGCTTTGAAGTCCATTGATCAATATAGTAAATTGTGCATAACATATCTTGGTATCCCGAACCGGAGTTGAATTGGCCATAAGCCATATTGCACCATTTGACGTATATTGCATGGTATGAATATCTACAATAGATGCCCCCACACACCAATAGATTAAACTTGTAGATGTAAGTCCAATTCCCTTGGAATGATTTACATCCCTTAAAATTTCATGAGGGTGCATATCCATGATTGGTTTGTCTGGGGTTGAGGAGGGTGGGCAAATCTCTTCATGATACACTCACTATCACGCCACATTTCATTAAACCATTAAAGACTTTGTTGTCATGTCAATTTGACTCTTTCATTCTTGATTTTGGTTGAACAGATTTGGGCATGGTATCACTTCTCAAAAAGACTACGTTCTCAAGAGTTTTAAATCCCCCATGATAAGATAACATGAAATTTTGAGTTTTGACATTGCTTGCTCGTATATTTCAATAATCTTCAAAGGGAGCTATCCAATATGTTGACATCTCAAGCTTGGGCTTCAGTCAGCATCTGAGTATACATGTCTTCTCATTTTGACTGCTTGCTTAGAGGCTGTTTAGGTATGATGGTGCTACTTGCACTCTTGAATTGCTTCTGATGCATTTGAGCCGGCCAAAAATGGATTTATGAGATTTTTTGGTCATTTGTTTTATAGCACGTCCGTCCTTTTGTGAATAGGAGCTCCGTTGATGTTCTTTAGGCTTTCGTATAAGAATTGAATTGGCCGAAGCTAGATTGGATTGCCATACATGCCATGTGTGAGCAAATTTTCATGATAGTTCCACATAACTTCTTGGATTGATGAATGTCATTATTTTGTCCTGTAAATGCCCCAACAACGATTTGGGAGTGGTGATAAAAGATTGCCCCAGTGTGATAAGTTAGGTACTCAACAAAGATTAGGACTACACATGAGCTTTCTGCCTCCATGAATGTTCAAGTGGGATGATAATATTCTATCATTGTTAGTTTGGCTAACCATGCATCCAACAATATTTTAAGGATTTTTTGAAATAGATGCCCTCATATTGATATGTTGATGAGGATGACATACCATTCATTGAATTATTTTGGGTTGAGGGGGTGGGCGAGCCTTCTGCGCTATAAATCTGATTAATGATAGTGCAATCGCCATCATCTTATCAAGCAATCAAAGACCGCGTTGTTGTGCCAATTTGTCTCCTTCATCCTTGTTTCGGCATGAGTAGATTTGTCAAAGTAATGATGCCCCAATATGATCCTGCATCTATAGTGACAATTTTGTTTTTCCGGGTAGTTCATCTCATTTATCTTTGATCTTTCATAGTTATGAATCCCTTAGCCTGAACTTGAGCTTGAGCTCATCTTGAGTACTTAGGCATGATGGACTTTGAGAAACCTTGTGCTAGTGTACATTCATGAAGGATCGAACGTGGTTTTGTTTGAATCCCCTTCAACAATATGAAGAGCTTTACAGGTAAACATAAGTCGTCATTGTGAAACTGAGAGAATTAGGATGGGTGTATGAGTTCGTTGAGGCTTAAACATTTGAAATGGGCGAACGGGCCTTTGGCCAAACGTTCGAGTTTGAGTAGGCAGGTCGTGAGACCAAATGTTCATAATGTGGATGAACAGGTCGTGGGACCAAATGTTCAGAATTTGAGGACGAGCCGTTGTGGCCAATGGATGTTGGATTCTGAAGTTTGACACATATCCGACTTTTAGGGCTTGTGGACATGTGGAATTTGATCAAACATTCTGTCTTCATGACTTGTGAATATTTGAGTTTTAATCTTGACATGTAGTTATTTCATTGCATACAATGTCGTATTGAGGATCTACGCCCCGATGGTAAACATCGGCGTACGCATCTTCCAAACAATACTACGCCATAATGCGCCAAGATCCTGCATTGTGTTTTTGTTTGTTTGTTTTTTGTTTTTTTTTTGTTTTTTGTTTTTTTTATTTTTTGCTTTTGCTTTCGTTTTTTTTTATTTTTGTCTCCTTTATTTTTGTTTTGTGTTTTTGTTGTTGTTTTTTTTTTTTGTTTTGTTTTTTTGTTTTGTTTTTTTGTTTTGTTTTTTTGTTTTTTTTATTATTATTTTTTATTTATTTATTTTTTTTTGTTTTTTTTTTATTATTTTTTTTGTTTTTTGTTTTTTTGTTTTGTTTTGTTTTTTTTTTGTGTTTTTTTTTGTTTTTTTGTTTTTTTTTTATTTTTTTTTTATTTTTTTTTTATTTTTTTTTGTTTTTGTTTTGTTTTGTTTTGTTTTGTTTTGTTTTTTTTTTTTTGTTTTTTTTTTTTGTTTTTTTTTTTTTGTTTTTTTTTTTTTTTTTTTTTTTTTTTTTTTTGTTTTTGTTTTTGTTTTTGTTTTTGTTTTTGTTTTTTTTTTTGCTCGTGTTAGGAGCTTACAGTTATTGGCAAACTGCCAGCCATAAACGGACTTGGTGTTTCTGATCCTATCGCCGTTTAACTAGGATCGATTTTTGCTTGTCAATCTTTGCATTTCTTCCTTCGCTAATGCCTCGACTTCATCTTTGGATATCAGGCATGAATGTGAAAAGAAACATTCTTGAAGCGGTTAGTGGAATTAATTGGATGCCCCCGTCCTGATTGTGATTACAAATGGTTTCTTCGACTCTGTCACATCGTTGATCAACATTTTGACATAGACATCAATCTTCAAGATGATGATATCACTTGAGTCAACTCTCTTCTCGTCACAAAGAGTAAGGTTCCACCCTATGATGATAATCTTAATTATGGTACAAAAGCCCTTCACGAAAGAGGAGTCATTCGCGCTATCAGAGGTGCCCCTATTTTGAGGTGAGTCGTCCTTGATCTGAAGTGCTTGTTGCGCTTACAGTTCTTAGGTCGCGAATAATGACCCAACCTTTGCTTGATGACTTGTAGGCGTCCATGTGTGGAAGAAATTGGAGCCTCAACCATGGAATCAAAGCATATGTTCTTTGCCCCAATTGTAGTTGACAAATCAAGGGATAAAAGCCCAGGTGTTCCTCCAACTGAATAGAGATTCTTCACTGCTTATCATAAGGGCAAAGAAGGTCACATAATATAGATCTCAAAGATGAAAGGAGAAGCCGGTCCCACCGGGCGTGCCAGAATTTGTGGGGTCATTTTCGCTACATAGAGAATGTATTATGACCGTTTCAAATCCACCTTATATTAATAAGGCTTTTTATTAAATGGGTTCTGGCTTCCAATGAACGCAAGCGTTCATCGTTAATTACCCCTAAAATTAGGGAACCTTTGATTAAGAGATCGATAGTACGCAACAAAATAAGAGTGATAATCAGCTGATGTCGCTTATAAATTTCATTCATAAATTTAACTTGACGTGATACATATTTCGACATGATAAGAGAAAAAAAGAGTTCCCAACAACATGGACAATTTGTGTTCGTCGAACTTTAGCCTTGTGACGGCGTATTGGATAATATCCGGCCCAGGCAGTACAACGTTATATCGAGGAGCTACGCCCCGATGGTAAACATCGACGTACGCACCTCCCAAACGATATCCCATCGTAATACATTAAGGCGTGGTGGATAATTTGATCTGGAAATTTATCCGGCTTCACGGCATAATGGATAATTTGATTTGGGAATTTGTCCGGCCTCGCGGCATGATGGATAATTTGATTTGAGAATTTATCCGGCCTTACGGCGTGATGGATAATTTAATTCGGAATTTTACCCGGCCTTGCGGCGTAGTGGGTAATTTGGATTTGGAATTTATCCGGCCTTACGGCGTGATGGATAATTTGATTCGGAGATTTATCCGGCCTCGCGGCGTGATGGATAATTGAATTTGGAATTTATCCGGCCTTGGGGCGTGGGGGACAATTTGGATTTGGAATTTATCCGGCCTTGCGGCCTGTTGGATAGTTTGGATTTGGAATTTTATCCGGCCTTGCGGCGTGTTGGATAATTTGATTTGGAATTTTATCCGGCCTTGCGACGTGATGGATAATTGAATTTGGAATTTATCCGGCCTTGCGGCGTGATGGATAATTTGGATTTGGAATTTATCCGGCCTTGCGGCGTGTTGGATAATTTGATTTGGAAATTTATCCGGCCTCACGGCGTGATGGGTAATTTAATTTGAAATTTACCCGGCCTTACGGCGTGATGGATAATTTGATTTGGGAATTTATCCGGCCTCGCGGCATGATGGATAATTTGATTTGGGAATTTTATCCGGCCTTGCGGCGTGTTGGATAATTTGATTTGAAAATTTATCCGGCCTCGCGGCGTGGTGGATAATTTAATTTGGAAATTTATACTGAGCGGAGAACTTCATGGCAGAGCTGTGGAGTAATTTCTCAGTTGTAAACCCAGGCGATCCCTCCGGCCACTCATTTCTCATTTTTTTTATTTAGCTTTTGCCACCTCTCTCTCTTGTTAATTCCCCTTTTATATATATTTTTATTTCTTCTTCTCACATGGAGTCAGCTTGTTTCTTCGGCAATATTCCCTTTTTCTTTTGGTGGTAGCTTTTATTCCCTGTTACCTCCTCTCCTCATTTATTTTATTATTATTCTTTTTATTTATCTGTTTACTCATTATCTCATTCAGCTCTCAAAAAGGTAAAGTTGCCCTAATTTCGAATACGTCTTAGCACTAAATGGCAGATGAACTCGGGCGCCATTCTACTTCCAGCGGCGGCTTGCCGTGAACGACGTTGACGGCTTTGGCCAAGATAGCGTCGACGAAGGTGGAGGCGACCGACGGATCTTGTTTCGGGCAGTGACATGCTAGAGAGGCAGTGCTGGCAGTCAAGCAAGGAGAGGGGGGGCGATCGGCGGAACTCTGGAGAAAGGGGCGGCGGAACTCTGGAGAAAGGGGAAGGTCACGGCGGTGCTTCGACCGAATTGGAGCTCACCTTGACGGCGTCGTAGGTGGGCTGCCATTCCATCCTAGCCGATCACTCGACCGAAATCTCTCAGATTAAACTCCAGCTGCTGTGTTGAAGGTTATCTGAAGAACCGATCAGGGGGTGAAGTTTGAAAGACTGAAGAGGTCAATGACCGATCAGACCAGAAGACCATCTCCTTCGTCCTTTCGGCCCTTCGAGGGAGCTTCAAGCTGCTTCATTAAGGAGGAGTCGTGCTGGACATATTCTCACAATATGACCTCGGCGGCTAGTGGTGATCGATGATCCTCCTTGAGGCACGTAGGTTTGGATCGAATGGTCTCATTTAAATTCTTTGCATCGACTTGTTTTTTTTGTTACCGTTGTTTTGATGTCGCCTCTTGGTCGTTTCTTCTCCGCCGCAGTTCAGCGTGGCGAGGTTTTACTTCCGGCTCAGTAAACAGAGTCTTTGAGCGATCCAACGGTACTACAGCAGCATCTCATCCGCATGATTTTTATTCTCCTCTCAAAGATTTTTTTTTCTTCTTGTCGAGAGTCCCCTTTGCAGGGCTAGCATGGTGACGAGCTTCCTCCAACAAGACTTCTCATCAAAGGTTCGGTGGCTCCCTGCTGCGGCGTTTCTTCAGGAGCGAAGTTGAGAAAAGAGGGTCGGGAAATTCTAACAGGTATCCCTCATTGTCTCTGCTTTCCGTAACAGACGCATCTTCGTTCTTCTCTTTTCATTTTTTGTTTGTTGTGTGTGTGTTTTTTTTTATCGGTCCCTTCGCGATCTGCATCTTCTCTGCGGACCCGACCATGCTTCCACCACCTTCAACATATTTCTTTCCCTGCTCCCTTCTCTTCTTCCTCTCCCTTTTTTGAATCTTCCTGCATTCTTTCAATTTCTCCAGCGCTTCTGTATTTTTGTACTTTATTACCCCCCTTTTTTTTTTTGCGTTTCTGCATTTTTTTTTTTAGCATCTCTGCATTTTCTCCTCTCCAGTATTTCTGCATTTTTTTTCTTTTTTCAGCGTTTATGTTTTTTTTTAGCGTTTCTGTATCTTTTCTCTCCGGCATCTCTACATTTTCTCCTCTCCAGTATTTCTGCATTTTTTTTCTTTTTTCAGCGTTTATGTATTTTTTTAGCGTTTCTGTATCTTTTCTCTCCAGCATCTCTACATTTTCTCCTCTCCAGTATTTCTGCATTTTCTCCTCTCCAGCGTTTCTGTATTTTTCTCTCCAGCGTCTCTTCCTCCCCTAGCCATCTTTTGTTTCACTTCTCCCCTCCTTCCAGCCACCTCGGTATTTCCTCTCCCCTCTTTTGCAGTATTTCCTCTCTTCTTATCTCAATTTATTTTCATTTTTTTTGCTTCTTTCCCCTGCGGTGCTACTGATGCTTATTGCACCTCAAGTCTACGCGAATGAGATGACGAAACAGCGCGTGTGCGCATCCATGGTGGTGCCAGGACGCTTAGTGCGTCCATGAGGCCTAGAAAATCGAGAGTCGAAAGAAAGTGTGTGTGTGCGTTTCTTGTGATGCCAGGATGCTTAGTGCGTCCATGAGGCCTACAAAATCCGATCGAAAAGGAAATTCTCCTTTATTACCTTCTTCTGCCTTCCTTACGATATCCCTCCTCTTTTACCTTCTTCCGCTTTCCTTGCGATCTCCTCCCTTTTTGCAAGCTAGCGTTGTTTTTTTTTGTTTGGCCGACCTCCTCCTTTATAAGCACTCAGCTGTCCTAAACCTAACAGCTATTTTCCTCCCCTTTTTTTTTCTTTCGCGCCTCTTTCATTTTATTATATTTTCTTACCCCTGTGAGCGCCTTCCCCTCTCAACTTATTAGCTCTGACAATTGCCTCATTTGGTGGCAGCGTGTACGTCTTCTTTGAAAATTTTTTGGACTTGTCTTATCTGTGGCCGTTCGTTTCCGATGGCATTTGCCAGCCTCTCCTTCTTTTTGCGTTTCCGATGGCATTTGCCAGCCTTTCCTTCTTTTTTGTTCTTGCCTTACAAGGCATTGCCAGCCTTTTTCCTTCTTTTTTGTTCTAGCTTTACAAGGCATTGCCAGCTTTCTTTCTTTTTTTTTTCTTTTTCTCTTGCCTTACAAGGCATTGACGCATGCTGGATTCTCCCTTCCCCTCTCAACTTCCAATTGATGTGTTACCATTTTATAGTCAAAATTGATTTTGACTAATCTTTACTAGGCACACATAGTCCTTTTGTACATATATTGTGGGTGAAAATTTTGTAGTTCAACATTGAAGTTTCAGAAGATTGGTGCCTTGTAAACCTAGAAAATATACACAATTATAACTGCTCTTTCTAAACCTGTCCGATCGTTTTCATACATAACAGGCTCTTGCCAAGACTTTTACTGTGAATCAGCTCTATTACCTTCGAGAACAACAGGAACTTGGTGTCAGTCCTTCAGTTCCACTCCATGTTGTTCTCCAGGACTGGATTAGACCTTCTGATAGAAAGCTGAGCCTCCTGGGGTTCGTTAAACTTCTCCATAATTTTTCAACTTCGCGCATAAGTCTGAAAGTTTAGTGGCATTCATCACATACTGGAGATAAGCTTGCATCAACAGTTGACTGCTTAAAGAGACAAAGAAGGAAGCCGAAACACGATCACATTGGCCATTATGATACATGTAAAGTTGTCCTTTTTTTTTTACAAGATGGTTTCTGTTTAGCATACTGTGATTCACGCATTTGGTGTTCAGAAGAATGTACCGATGAGACAAGTTGAGGGGAACTGAGGCCTGGAAAAACGGTTCACTGACCTGTAACACTGCCTTCTTACTCTCATTAAGATCTTTGTGCTGTTTATATGAGAAGGTTTATGCTCAGTAGTTTTTTTGGGTACTATCCTCAAAAGGGTGCTCTCTGCAAGTCTTACACATAGAATAATTTAGAACTTAACAAGGTAGCTTCTCTTGACATGCGAAAGAGAATTCAGTTTGACTTATTTGGGAAGCTAAAATAGGATTCAGTTCAACACTCACTTACAATCAGAGATTAAATCCCTTTAAACTGAACCGAAACAATTCAGTCCACACGATCTGACTTAAGCAAGCCATATCACCAAATTGTGCGACCCTAAGGGTTTCCTTTAAATGTCGGTAACGATAACTTTCGTTATCACGACCAGTGAGGGGTATCTAGCAACACATCACTGTCTCCCGATATAAAGGAAAAAGTCTTCCAAGACTACACCCAAACCATGGCACAAGTGTGACTCAATTCACAAGGCATACATGTGTCCTTTGCCACTGGATGTTCTTATTGGACAAGCGGGTCAAGCTTGTAACTCCAATACGATGAGCATGATTAGATCAGATGCACATAGTCATCTGGGTATGGCCATACACTTCCTCAATCATCTCATATAAGGGGGGCCCTTTAGAACATCACACTCCTTGAACAAGGAGACGGCAATCCTTTATCTATCACTAGTGCCCTAACCTGATTCAAGCTCACCATCCAAGATAGTCTATAATCATTATGTTTCAAATGATATTGAACTACCTCAAGACAATGACAATCATCATTCAGAAACACAAGTGATCTCAAGTCAGAGGACATGTGCCACTTGCTGCATACAAGGATCATTCACATTGTGACAAGCAATGGAATATCCCAGTAGGGTCTGTCCAGTACATCCAATGTACCCATGAGTCTACATCTTATTCCATGCTCGAAGCATCCTATAAGATTAGCACTCATATCAGTCTCAATCATATCAAGGCTGTCTCATGTTCACCAAGATATCTCGACTAAGGACTTATAGCCTGTCAGCCTAGCTGAACAGCTTTGAGACATTATTCAGAAGTACACTTATTACAGCAGACAAGGTAACAACCTGAATAATAACCATGCCTTTTATAAACATAAGAGTTTATTACATGATACTTTTACAATCCCAAAGGCCTCAAACATTAGCCTTAAGGGCATACCCCAACAATCTCCCACTTGCACTTAATCTAATGGTTGAGAAATCTCAAACCCATATTATTACAGTGCTTCTCATGCTTCTGCTGCGCCAGAGGCTTGGTAAGTGGGTCTGCCAGATTGTCATCTGTATGAACCTTGCATATTTTGATCTCGCCACGATCAATGATCTCCCGGATCAAGTGAAACCGTCTCTGTATGTGCTTGGACTTCTGGTGCGACCGCGGTTCCTTTGCTTGTGCTATAGCTCCAGTGTTATCACAGAAGATAACCAAAGGATCTGCACTCGAAGGAACGACACCAAGTTCTCTCACGAACTTACGAATCCACACTGCCTCCTTAGATGCTTCCGAGGCTGCAACATACTCGGCTTCTGTTGTGGAATCAGCAACAGTTGACTGTTTGAAACTTTTCCACACCACTGCTCCACCATTCAAGCTAAAAACATAGCCTGACTGCGATCGGAAATCATCCTGGTCCGACTGGAACGAAGCGTCAGTATATCCCTCTATACTGAGTTCTTCCTGACCACCATATATCAAGAACATATCTTTGGTCCTCCGCAGATATTTTAAAATGTTCTTGACCGCAATCCAGTGCGCCAAACCTGGATTACTTTGGAATCGACTGGTTACGCTTAACCCGTAAGCGACGTCTGGGCGAGTACATAACATCGCATACATAATGGATCCAATAGCCGAAGCATAAGGCGTATTGTCCATTTCATCTTTCTCAGTCTGTGTTTGTGGACACTGACTCTTTGAAAGATTCAGACCATGTCTGACTGGAAGATATCCACGTTTAGAATTCTCTAAATGGAATCTCTCCAGGACTTTATCGATGTAAGTACTCTGGCACAGCCCGAGAAGCCTCTTAGATCTATCCCGGTAGATCTTCACACCTAGTACATAGGCTGCTTCTCCTAAATCTTTCATCTGGAAACATTTTCCTAACCATGCCTTAACAGCATGCAGTTCAGGAATATCATTTCCAATGATTAAGATATCATCGACGTAGAGGATTAGGAATGTAATCACGCTCCCACTAAACCTCTTATATACACACGGGTCGTCCTCGTTCTTGATGAAACCAAACTCAGAGATTGATTCATCAAAACGAATGTTCCAGCTTCTTGATGCTTGTTTCAGTCCATAAATGGACTTCTTTAACTTGCATATTTTATGACGATCTGATGGATTAGTGAAACCTTCCGGTTGTGTCATATACACATCCTCATCCAGATTTCCATTAAGGAAAGCTGTTTTCACATCCATCTGCCAGATCTCATAATCGTAATATGCTGCTATCGCGAAAAGAATCCGAATAGACTTAAACATGGCTACAGGAGAGAAAGTTTCATCATAATCTATCCCGTAGATTTGTTTGAAACCTTTCGCTACTAGCCTGCCTTTATAGGTAACTACGTTACCATCCATGTCAATCTTCTTCTTGAAGATCCATTTACAGCCTATAGGGATTACTCCCGGAGGCGGATAAACCAAATCCCAGACCTGGTTATCTGACATGGAGTCCATTTCGGCTCGCATAGCTTCAAGCCATCTAGCTGACTCCGGTCCACTGACCGCATCCGCATAAGTGAGGGGTTCATCATTATCAATGATGTAGACTCCGTCATAGCGCTCAGGCTGTCGACGGATCCTTCCCGATCTTCGCGGTTCCCGTGATATTTTAGCCTCAGGTTGCTCAATAACCTGATCTACCGGCTCAGGCTCATCCAACTGTGCTTGACTACTTTGTCCTTCCTCTGGATTCTCATCCAGCTTTATTTCTCTCCCACTGGCCTCTTGCAGAAGAAACTCCTTCTCAAGAAATATGGCCGTCCGAGCAACAAAAACTTTGTTCTCTTTGGGATCGTAGAAATAATAACCCTTAGTTTCCTTAGGGTAACCGACAAAGATACATTTCTCAGATCTGCTCTCTAGTTTCCCAGAGGCGAGCTTTTTGACATAAGCCTCGCAACCCCAGATCCTGATAAATGTCAAGCTAGGCTGTTTCCCATACCATAACTCATATGGCGTCTTTAAAACTGCCTTGGATGGCACTCGGTTTAGTACCTTTGCAGCTGTTTCCAGTGCAAAACCCCAAAAGGAGTATGGAAGAGTAGCCTGACTCATCATAGAACGAACCATATCAAGTAACGTTCTATTTCTCCTCTCGGACACACCATTCCACTGCGGTGTTCCTGGCGGAGTGAGCTGTGAGATAATCCCACACTCCTTCAGATAGTCAGTAAACGCATGACTCAGGTATTCACCACCTCGATCAGAACGAAGTGCCTTGATATTTCGGCCTAACTGATTTTGTACTTCATTTTTGAACTCTTTGAACTTGTCAAAAGATTCACTTTTATGTCTCATTAAATAGACATATCCATACCTACTGAAATCATCAGTAAAGGTAATGAAGTACTGATAGCCACCTCTGGCATGTTTACTAAAAGGCCCACACACATCACTGTGTATAAGGTCAAGTAAACCTGAAGTCCTCTGACCTTTGTGAAGAAAAGGAGACTTCGTCATTTTACCCATCAAACAAGCTTTGCATGTATCAATCTCCTCATAGGAGAATGATCCCAGCAGTCCATGTTCATGCAACCGCTTAATGCGCTTCTCGTTTATATGGCCTAAACGACTATGCCATAGCAAGGTGCTGTCATCAGCATACTTGGCTTTCTTATTATCAATGTTTTGTATAGAATTTTCCATGTCCAACATGTATAACCCATTGTTAATTGAACCAGTTGCATACACAATATTATCATGAGATAAAACACACTTTGAAATCTTGCATTCAAAGGCAAATCCTTTCCTGACAAGAGCAGGAATAGAGATAATATTCTTTGTGATACTCGGTACAAAATAACAATTGTTCAATTCTAATACAATGCCAGATGGTAAAGAAATGAAATAGTCTCCTACAGCAACAGCAGCAACCCGTGCCCCGTTTCCAACTCGTAGGTCTACCTCATGCTGTCCCACCTGCCTTCTTCTCTTGAGTTCCTGTACATTTGAACAAATGTGAACTCCACATGCAGTGTCCAACACCCATGATATAGAAGAAGATGATAACATGACCTCAGTCACATATATACCTGAGCCAGAAGCGATGCTTCCCCTCTTATCTCCTTGGAGCGCTTTACAGTCCTTTTTCCAGTGACCCAGCTGGCCACAGTGGAAACACCTGTTGTCCTTCGACCGCTTGACCTTCTGTTTCAGGGCCTTGCTGTAATTCTTGACAGGGGCCTTGCCCTTCTTCCCCTTCTTCTTGTTCCTAAAAGGAACCATTAAGACAGAGGTTGAAGGCTTACCCTTCAGAGTTTCCTCAGTTGTCAAGAGCATATTCAGCAACTCTGCCGGCGTACAATCGATTTTGTTCATATTAAAGTTAATGATGAACGCATCGAAAGAAGGCGGAAGAGACTGCAGAATAATATCTACAGCAAGCTCCTGGTTGACGGTATGCCCCAGTTTCTCCAGAGCCTCCTTGTGCCCAATCATCTTGAGCACGTGAGCTCCCACTGGGCTCCCTTCAGCCAGTTTGCTCTGAAAGAAGAGCTTTGTCAGATTATAGCGTTCTGTCCTCGCCTGTGCAGCATACAGCATCTTGAGGTTCGCTATAATTTCTATAGCCGACATATCCTCATGCTGACGCTGCAGCGGTGGCGTCATAGACGCTAGCATCAGGCAAGCGACATCAATGCTATCATTGACGTGCTTTTCGTAGGCATCCCGAACCGCCCTTGCGGCGTTCGGAGCGGGCTGCGGCGGTATCGCCGTCTCGAGGACATACAGTTTCCTCTCTGCCTTAAGAACGATCTTAAGGTGTCCAAACCAGTCAGAGAAGTTCGGCCCAGCAAACTTCTCCCTTTCCAGTAGGGATCGCACATTGAAGCTCATGGTGTTCGTTGCTGCAGGAATCTACAACAAGCAAGAACATCAAGGTCAGTATCAATGTTTCAGAATCAATCCAGGACTTAAGAAAGATTCTTTTCCCACTATTTTGTCTGACTGAAAAATCCAGTAAACAGTCCGAAAGAGTAACACTCTTTTAGTGAGATGGGATCCAGATTTCATACTTGGTCTCCGCGTCCCGCTCAGGCGAGATAAGATGCACAGAGATGACAAGCACTAGTTTCTGGTAGGCTGTCCCAGCCAATCGCCAACCCGTGCGATTCCCCTTCATCTTGGCAATCCAGCAGACTGTGCCAACTGAGTTGGTACAACACAGTCTCTGATCCCAGAGATGGCTGCCTCCATGTGCTACCATATGCGCCACATATGTAGCCAACATGGTCAAGCTTACCCGACTTACTCCCTGGACCACCACGTGCTATGCTGAGCAACGAGAGGGGATAAATCCCAACTCTGTAACACGCAGGTGAAATCCAGCACCGTCTGAAGATAGATGGACGTGCCCACTGAGTGGGTTCAACACGGCTCCAACGATAGTCAGAAAGGTGAGGTTTCGCGTCAGAAGGCTTACGAGCTTGATATGTTAGCGTTGGATTTTAACGGTCTTTTATCTTCTTACTATCAGGCATGTCCTATGGCTATAGCAGAAGATAAACATAAATATGCAATTCTAATTATTAGCAATAAGTAGAAAGCATGATCTTATGTGGTAAAAGCCCATGAACCCTAGTAAGACCTTAAGATTACTTAAGTCTTCACTTGAGCTTCATTGCATCTCATCTGGTCCAACCCAGTGCCCTAGCGCCAAGAGCACCTCAGGTGCACCACCAGGTGAATGCCCCTCTTGGATGTGTGCCTTTGTTCTTGTCTAATCAAAGTACATTTGATCTATCTAGACAAGGTTGACTCGCAGGTCAACAACATATTATAAATTAAGTACAATGTGATTCGCAGATCACAAATTAATTTACAATTTTTAAGTCCAGGCACGCAGGCCCCAGCACAGCACACAATTGGGCAACCCACACAAGACTAAATAAACAAGCATATGGTTCAATCAACATGTGATCCAATCATCTTGAAATTAAAAGTTTTGAAAACCCCATGGCATCAATTTTAATTTCCTTATGAGCCCTACAACCTTACAATGGTCCATTGATGGGGATCCACTCATCCATCTAGTTAGATCCTTTGCCCTTGCATGCACCGAGTCCTAACTGACCCGAGTTGACCTAATGGTCAACCATGCATGCGCCAAGGGCTGAACTACCCCCATGAGTTTTGGCAAGCGGGTGTGACCCCGGGCCTAACTCAAGTGTGTTCAGTAGTGTCTCAACCAGACCTCGCTACACGCCCTAGATGCAGTCAACCTATAGCCACCTTGTGCTTGCGCATAGGTGCTATCAGGTTAACCCATCTGAGCTGTCAGATGGTCTGATCAGACTTGGATCTAACCTAGTGGTGACTTCAACCCCATCAACCCATCTAAGGGTTTAATGTAGTGGCACCTTAGATCTAATCAAGCGCACAAGATGTAAGTTTTAGAAAAACCTTAGAACATGCGCTAACATCAAACAAAGTTGATAACCCTTAGATCTAAGGGGGTCCCCTTCTAGGGGGAGCGCAAACTTGAGGGGGTCCCCTTCAAGGGGGAGCGCATACATAGCCCATGATACAAGCACAAGCTGCATGTTAGCATGATACAAGCGCAATCTACAAGTACATGTAACCATGCATCATGAAAGCAAAGCATCAAGTAAGCGCAACAAGCATGGATCACATAACACTTCTAGCAATCATATAGATCATATGGAGAGCCTCCCTCTGATACCAATTGAAGGAAACCCTAAACATTAGGGGTTGAAACCCTAAACATGCGCATCTAGCATGCATAGCGGAAAAAGGGCTTCAAGTAGATCGCATATGAACTATATAATCAACATGAAGCTATGAGTTGAGATCTATACCATAGCCATAAGGTTGGAGGTCGGCTTGGAAGAAGAGAGCAAACTTGATCTCCTCCGAAAGTTCACACACAAAGGTGATGAAGACTCCTCACTTGCGCACCTCTTGTGCTAGCAAGAATGCCAAGATGTCTTTGATCGAGTATAGGAAAGAGATGAAGACTTCTTTGCTTGGCCGATCCTTTCTCCAAGATGTCGTCTCCTTCACCAATGTCTCGTCACGAGAGCAAGCCAAGGCCGAGAGTGAATTGGAGCGTTCACTTGTCATTTGCGTTCAAGGAGACATGCGCTTATGACTTTCCAAATTAGGAAAAACATTAAGCCATGCGTTCAAGATCTCTAAACCGATCTTAAACTCCACAAAACGCCTTAAACAATGAACCATGCGTTCAAGCCCTTGAACCGGTTCAAAGCAAATGTGTTTGGACCAAAAGCCAAACCAAACCGGCCCAAGCCAAATCGGTCTAGATCAACCAAACCCTAAGGTTTCCAATCTAACCGTTCATCTCATGATGCTCTTGATCTCACCGATCTAGCATCATCTCTCTCGATCGAAGCTTACCAATCTCAAGCCCTAATCAATCAAACATGATCAGACCAGATCTCACTTACAATCAGAGATTAAATCCCTTTAAACTGAACCGAAACAATTCAGTCCACACGATCTGACTTAAGCAAGCCATATCACCAAATTGTGCGACCCTAAGGGTTTCCTTTAAATGTCGGTAACGATAACTTTCGTTATCACGACCAGTGAGGGGTATCTAGCAACACATCACTGTCTCCCGATATAAAGGAAAAAGTCTTCCAAGACTACACCCAAACCATGGCACAAGTGTGACTCAATTCACAAGGCATACATGTGTCCTTTGCCACTGGATGTTCTTATTGGACAAGCGGGTCAAGCTTGTAACTCCAATACGATGAGCATGATTAGATCAGATGCACATAGTCATCTGGGTATGGCCATACACTTCCTCAATCATCTCATATAAGGGGGGCCCTTTAGAACATCACACTCCTTGAACAAGGAGACGGCAATCCTTTATCTATCACTAGTGCCCTAACCTGATTCAAGCTCACCATCCAAGATAGTCTATAATCATTATGTTTCAAATGATATTGAACTACCTCAAGACAATGACAATCATCATTCAGAAACACAAGTGATCTCAAGTCAGAGGACATGTGCCACTTGCTGCATACAAGGATCATTCACATTGTGACAAGCAATGGAATATCCCAGTAGGGTCTGTCCAGTACATCCAATGTACCCATGAGTCTACATCTTATTCCATGCTCGAAGCATCCTATAAGATTAGCACTCATATCAGTCTCAATCATATCAAGGCTGTCTCATGTTCACCAAGATATCTCGACTAAGGACTTATAGCCTGTCAGCCTAGCTGAACAGCTTTGAGACATTATTCAGAAGTACACTTATTACAGCAGACAAGGTAACAACCTGAATAATAACCATGCCTTTTATAAACATAAGAGTTTATTACATGATACTTTTACAATCCCAAAGGCCTCAAACATTAGCCTTAAGGGCATACCCCAACATGCGCATGTGCATCGATTACCGTCAACTCAATCAAGTGACTGCTAAGAATAAGTACCCATTACCCCGTATTGATGATCTCTTTGATCAGTTGCAGGGTGCTACTGTATTCTCTAAAATTGACCTGAGGTCTGGCTATTATCAGATGAGTGTTCGGGAGGAGGATGTACCTAAAACTGCATTCAGGACCAGGTATGGGCACTATGAATTTCTTGTTATGCCCTTTGGACTGACAAATGCTCCTGCGGTGTTTATGGATCTGATGAACAGGGTATTTCATGAGCTCCTGGACAAATGTGTGGTCGTCTTCATTGATGATATTCTGATCTACTCCAAGAATGCGCAAGACCACTCTCAGGATTTGCGCAAGGTGCTGGAGATTCTGCGGCTGAAGCGGCTATATGCTAAGGCCAGCAAATGTGAGTTCTGGCTAGATCAGACTGGTTTTCTGGGACACATTATTTCTAGCCAGGGTGTGTCTGTGGATCCAGTGAAGGTGGAGGCCATTCTTCACTGGGGAAGACCAACTACAGCGACTGAGGTCAGAAGTTTTCTGGGCTTAGCTGGATACTACCGCCGCTTTGTGGAGGGTTTTTCCAAGCTGGCAGGTCCTCTGACTAAGCTAACTAGAAAGAATCTGAAGTTTGAGTGGTCTGATGATTGTGAGTCTAGTTTTCAGGAACTGAAAAAGAGACTGACCAGTGCTCCTATCCTCATCATTCCCTGTGATGGAGAGAAGTTCATTGTTTACACTGATGCCTCTGGTAAGGGTCTGGGTGCTGTACTGATGCAGCAAGGAAAAGTAGTCGCTTATGCTTCAAGGCAACTCAAAGATTACGAAGTAAACTACCCCACTCATGATCTGGAGTTGGCAGCTGTAGTTTTTGCCTTGAAAATCTGGAGGCACTATCTGTTTGGACAGACATTTGAATTGTTTACAGATCACCAGAGCTTGAAGTATATCTTCACTCAGAAAGAGCTGAATATGAGACAGAGGCGATGGCTTGAATTGATAAAGGATTATGACTTCACCATCCAATATCAGTCTGGTAAAGCCAATGTGGTGGCTGATGCGCTTAGTCGGTATCCTGTGACTCAGATAGCTGCACTGCGAGTCCAGGAGTGGCGACTATTGCAGGAGTTCAATGACATGCATCTGAGTGTGACTCCGGGTGAGAGAGGCGGTCTTCTGGCTTCTCTCAGGGTTCAGTCAGACTTACTGCAGAGACTGAGATCAGGGTAGCAGTCAGATCAGGATATTCTACGGTGGAAAGAGAGGTCTGAGCAAGGCTGGGATGAGAATTTCAGTATGTCGGATGATGGTCTCCTCAGATTTCGTGGAAGGGTCTGTGTCCCTGAGGACCCTGAGTTGAGAAATGAAATTCTTAAGGAAAGTCATTGCACTAAGTATACCGTTCATCCTGGTAGTACCAAGATGTATCAGGATCTGAAAAAGACTTTCTGGTGGCATGGTATGAAGAAGGATGTGCATTTGTTTGTGTCCAGATGTTTGACTTGCCAAACCGTGAAGGCTGAGCATCAGAGGCCGGGCGGTTTGATGCAGTCTCTCCCTATTCCTCAGTGGAAGTGGGAGCATATCAGTATGGACTTTGTGTGTGGGCTGCCCAATACCAGAAGGAATCATGATGCCGTATGGGTGATTGTGGACAGACTCACGAAGTCAGCTCACTTCTTACCGATCAAAATGACTTACAGTTTGGATCGGTTAGCAAAACTGTACATCGATGAGATTGTCAGATTACATGGAGTTCCCTTGGACATTGTCTCTGATCGTGATCCTCGATTTCTATCCAGGTTTTGGAAGAAATTACAGGAAGATTTGGGAACTAATCTGAGTTTCAGCACTGCATATCATCCTCAATCTGATGGTCAGACAGAGAGAACTATTCAGACACTTGAGGATCTTCTGAGATCTTATGTGATTGACTGGTCTGTTGAGTGGGATCTGGACTTATCACTGATAGAGTTCACCTACAACAATAGCTTCCACTCTAGCATACAGATGGCTCCGTATGAGGCCCTATATGGGAGGAAATGCAGAACACCTATATGCTGGGAGGAAACTGGGGACAGAACAGTGCTAAAGTCTGATGCTGTTCAGGAAGCCACTGAGAAGATCAGAGAAATTCAGAAAAAGATGAAGATTGCTCAGGATAGACAGAGGAGTTATGCTGATGTGAGGCGGCGTCCTCTTGAGTTTTTGGTGGGAGAGCATGTTTTCCTAAAGGTCTCGCCTATGAAAGGGGTGATGAGATTTGGGAAGAGAGGAAAATTGAGTCCCAGGTACATTGGTCCCTTTGATATCATTGAGAGGATTGGACCTGTGGCATATCGACTTGCTCTGCCCCCATCACTGGAACACCTCCATAATGTGTTCCATGTTTCTGCACTCAGAAAATATTGTTCTGATCCTTCTCATGTTCTGGAGTTGGAACCTCTCCAGCTTGAAGAGAACATGACTTTTGTGGTGAAACCTCTCAGAATTGAAGATAGAAAAGAGAAAGTGCTGAGGAATAAGGTTATTCCACTTGTGAAAGTCATCTGGGGAAATCAGTCTGTTGAAGAAGCCTCTTGGGAGGTTGAAGCAGAGATGAGAAAGGAGCATCCTCACCTGTTCAGTGACGGGCTTGGTCAGCTTTAGAGGACTAAAGCTCTATAAGGGGGGGAGGATGTAACGCCCTTGATTTTCTGAATTATGATTTAAGGTTAGAAATTCAGTTTCTGTATTTTTATCGGTTAAAATTTTGGGATTTTTGCCTAATTGTAGGACTTTTTCCTACAGGGCAAAAATAATTATTTTCGTTGGGGCTTCGAACCCTCAACCTTGACTATTTGCTCCTGGAATTCTTCCACCATGGTGGCGCATATTTCTGTGTTATTGGAGTGGCGCATGGTGGTTAAGCCCAGGTAAGCCCATTAAAGCCGATTTCCACTTAAGTTAATTGGGTTATTGGATCTTGGATCCGTTTGGGGTGAAAAAAAAATAAAAAAAAGGGGGAAAATTCGTGAGAGCTCCTCTCCCTCACGATTTTTGGTTTGTTTCTTGCCCTAGCCGCCTGTGTTGTCGCCCCTCACTGTGCTTGGCGCCTCCTGCAAATTTCTGACGCTGGTGGTGGCAGACTGGTGGTGGACGAACTTTCTGGAGACCCCTGATTCCCTGTTTTGGCGTTTTCTCTGTGGGCGATTTTTCTGGTGAGTAATTCGATCCTAAGGAGTCTAATCCGAATTAAAATTCGTTATTTGCCATGATTATTCGTATGGGGTTGAATTCAAATAATTATAGGGTTTTAAAATCCTGTTCTGCCGAAATCTGCATTCGTTAATCTGACCTTTGTGTACTATAACCCCAATATCTCATGGTCTATAGATCCAAATCGCACGAAATAAATTTTTTATGAAACTAGATACATTCGGCTTTAATTTGAATCTGATATCGACCATATCCGAGCTGTATTCGTATTTCAATCTGTATTGCAATCTAGCTGTACAAAATCAGTTTTCTGAAATTCTGGATTTCGACCTTTATGTGTTCGAACCATCATATCTCCCTAGGTATAGCTCGAAATCTTGTCAAATCAGTTTTATTAGACCGTAGGCTCGAAGAGCTTTATTTTGACTCCCATAACGCCTATTTTCGATTAGTTATTGGATCTGAAATAAATGTCGCAAGTCTGATATATGAATCTGTTTTCTTGAAATCTGAAATTCTGACCTTCCTATGTTCGAACCCTTATATCTTCCTGTCTACAATTCGAAATCTTGTGAAACTAGTTTTATTGGAAACTAGATTCAGAGAGCTTCATTTTGAATACAATATTGACTAGCTTTGGTTCGAAATTGGACCAAAAATATATTTTGCAAATTGACAATATAAATCTGCTATGTTTTGGTTAAACGAATATTCCTTTGTGAGAAAAATTTACATTGTATGGTTTAACCTCTTAAATTGTGGTCTGTAGTTCTTCTAAAATTTATTTGTTTGATGAGAAATTTTAGAGAAAACAAAATTGGGGATTTAACTAAGAACTTAGGAATTTTCGAAAATATAGTTCGAGCCAATTTTGGGGCTTTTGTCAATTTGCAAAATATATTTTTGGTCCAATTTCGAACCAAAGCTAGTCAATATTGTATTCAAAATGAAGCTCTCTGAATCTAGTTTCCAATAAAACTGGTTTCACAAGATTTCGAATTGTAGACAGGAAGATATAAGGGTTCGAACATAGGAAGGTCAGAATTTCAGATTTCAAGAAAACAGATTCATGGACTTCATCACCCATTTCCCCAGAGTTATGCCCTTAGGGTAAGAGATCATCAGAGGATCGAGTGGATGGACATTACTAGTGCTCTAAACTTTGGATTTTAAAATTTTAAACCCATTAACCCATTAATTCAAAATCGCCACGGACTTCGCTACCGACGTAACTGGATCCTCTGATACCATTCTGTAACATCCCACATTCTGAACCTCAAGCAAGTAACACAATCACAAAAGTAATAGGATGTTTCATATAAGATCGATCAAATGCTAGGTAAAACCGAGTCCAAGAAAAACACGATCTGAAAATTTTCAAAACTCCAAACACATAAAATCTTCGAATCACAAATCTCATAAATCACATAAGGGTACCTGCCACCACGCAATACGTGCACTAGACATATGCACGTTACAGTTGTATCAAAACCGATTGCAAAAATACACATCAACTTCAATTTCAAAACAAATCCACAAAATCGATTTTATAAACTAATACCAAACACCGAAACCAGGCCGAAGCCCGCGGTGACACAAAAATCCAACTCAGTTGATTGCCACCATCTGGCAACACAAATTCACATAGTTCACATTGTTCACATCACATGGTTCACATAGTTCATATAAATCATAAGTTTTAGCCACAACCGGCATCATAATCATAAACACATTAAGCATAATTCACAGCATCCATATAATGCTAACTGCGCCCCTGCTCTACACCTGAAAATAGTGAGGGGTGAGCTACACAGCCCAGTGAGTGGATAGTCTAATTGACCATCCATAACATACTCTCAAAAACATATGCAGATTATTTTAAAAATCTTTAACAGGATATCATATCAACACATAATAACAAATTCAATGCAAAAGTCATATAAGCAGCCAAAAATATACACACCAACATATAATAACCTCAGGTTCTAGAGTTATACTCTAAACCAACCGAACACACATATTCTAAACCAACTAAACACACCATACTTAATTAACCTAGTTGTCCAGCATATTCACAAAGTGACCAATATGGTCTAACCCGGCTTGGCCAAAGCACTGGGAGCTGCAAAATCTCGTGCAACACATAAACATGGACAGTGAATAGAATCAGGAGGTGGCCCCCGTCAGGTCACGACGTGGCACGCTGGTCTATCACGCCATAACATAAAACGAGAATGATGACATCAAGAGGTGGCCCCTGTCTGATCAGGACATGGCACTTTGCGTCTTATATCATTCCCAACACATATAAGAGTAATGACATCAAGAGGTGGCCCCTGTCTGATCAAGACATGGCACTTTGCGTCTTATATTACCCCATCACATAAAAGAGTAGTGACATCAAGAGGTGGCCCCTGTCTGACCAAGACATGGCACTTTGCGTCAAAACCCGTTCTCCCAAAAGGTTCCTACTGGACAACAGACACATCTTATTTCATATTTCACAAGGGTGGACATATTTCACAAAGGTCACATAAACGGACTCCTAAGTGTCAACTAGACTCTAGGATAGTCATCACAAAAATCACATCGGGCAGGCTGAGCATCAACCCCCATCACAATAATCATAATAGGCAGGCTGATCATCAACCCCCTCACATATCACAATACAGGGCTGAAATTCAGACCCTTAACATATCACATAAGGACTATCCCCTTGAGTTCATAGTTACACCTAGCCTTAGTCCTAACCATCACATGATCATCACAGATAATATTCGAAAACCCCATATCAACATAATTTTCGAAATTCACATAATCACATAATATTCATATTTCACATAATCACATAATGATCAACATAAAATTCCAAAGGTCACATAAACACTTAATATTTAACAATCACATAATTACATAATATTAACAATCATATACTATGGTGTGGTCCTTAGATTTCATGCTGATTAGTTCAATCAAAACTTACTATGTTATCACCCAAATTTTCCAAACAATTTCTCAACATTGCATAAATACATAACCATATATATATCATGTATCAAGCATCCATAAAATCAACTTAAAATTTAAATCATGTGTTCTTATAATTTACTTTACAAATTACCACAATTACCACCAATTACCACATGTAATCATGTTAACTAAAATCATCAAATTTACAATTAACAAGGTTTCGGCTACAACAATCATTGGCTTAATATTACCCAAAATTCTCTATAAAAATACCTTAAATTTCATGCCACAATTTTTGGTTTTCATGAGATATACACCTTTACAAAATTTCGGTTTTCATGAAGAACAAGAATATTTTGAATTCGGTTTCAAGGAAAATACTCTAAATTTCCAACTTAAATTAAACCTTAGTAAACAAGAATCTTATGAACAAATATTCTAAATTCGGTTTTCATACCTTAAATACACTTTGCATAATTTCGGTTTTAACATGGAAATTTTCCAAGAATTCAAGTGTATTATTTAACATAAACACAACTAAATGGATAGATCAAACAAGACATTCCACTCACCTCTTAACCGAGAACACAAGGTAAAAAAACTCCACAATAAATCGTCAAGCTTTGCAATGCTCCTAGGAAGATGCCAACAATGGAGGAGAAACACCACCACTCACTCAAAAATTTCGGCTAAGGGAAGAAGGAAGAAGAAAGTCGCCTCCAAATCTCCAAGAATCGCCAAGTTCCTTCAAGCCGTCGCCCACAATTTTCCTCAAGCCAAAATCGCCAAAAACCCTTACCCTAAGCGCAAATTCCCTCTTAACAATTCGATTTTAAGTTTTTAATCCATTAACCAAATAATCCCAATAGGGTTTAACCCAGTAACTAAAAATTCCGAATTTTCAAACCCAATTAGCTAATCCGATTAGGACTTAATCCATTTAACTAATAATTTGACTTTTAAATCTAACATCCAATTAATTATTTCACTTAAACACAAATCCAATAAGGATTTAATTAATATCCAATAAGGATTTAATTAATTAACCAATAAGGTCTAATTAATTAACTTACAATTTACAACCATAAATCCTAATTAATTTAACATGAACAACCAATAATAATTTATCATAAAATATCAGCCAACAAACAAATAAATAATCTCTAATTAATTTACAATAAATTAACAACCAAATAACCTCAAATCAATTAATTACAAATTAACA
Source organism: Costus lasius (assembly GCA_027563935.2). Classification (NCBI taxonomy): domain Eukaryota; kingdom Viridiplantae; phylum Streptophyta; class Magnoliopsida; order Zingiberales; family Costaceae; genus Costus; species Costus lasius. Next base: position 33,965,059 of record CM050450.1, on the reverse strand, counting down.
ATCAATAAGCCAATTAATTAGCACTCAACAATTTTATTTAAATCATAATACAATATCACAGCTAATGATTTTACTTAAATCCAAATAATTTATCATAATTTATCATAGAAAATAATGCTTACCAGAACTTAAGATCCTTGGATCTTACATTCCTCCCTCCTTATAAAGCTTTAGTCCTCTAAAGCTCAGCATCCATATCATCAAAGAGGTAAGCATAATTTTTCCTCATATCAGCTTCAGTCTCCCATGTTGCTTCTTCAACTGATTGATTTCCCCAGATAACCTTTACCAAAGGTATAGTCTTGTTCCTCAGAACTTTATCTTTTCTATCCACAATCCGGAGAGGTCTTTCCTCAAAAGTCAAGTCATTCTGAATCTGAAGAGGTTCCAACTCCAACACATGAGATGGATCAGGATGATATTTCCTCAAAGCAGAGACATGGAATACATTATGTACATGGTCCATAGCAGGAGGTAAAGCTAAACGGTAAGCCACTGGACCAACTCTCTCAATAATATCAAAAGGACCTACAAACCTAGGGCTCAACTTGCCCTTTTTGCCAAACCTCATAACACCCTTAGTAGGCGACACCTTCAAGAACACATGGTCTCCTACCATAAACTCCAAAGGACGACGACGATCATCAGCATAACTCTTCTGTCTGTTCCGAGCAATTTTCAGTTTATCCTGAATCTCTCTGACCTTATCAGTAGTCTCCTGTACTGCATCAGATCTCAAAATCATCCTGTCACCAGTTTCCTCCCAACACAAGGGAGTCCTGCACCTTCTTCCATACAAAGCCTCATAAGGAGCCATCTGAATACTGGAGTGGAAACTATTATTATAAGTGAACTCTATCAAAGATAGGTCCCGGTTCCACTCAGAACTCCAATCGACCACATAGGCTCTCAACAAATCTTCTAGAGTCTGTATAGTACGCTCCGTCTGGCCATCAGACTGAGGATGGTATGCGGTACTAAAACTCAACTTAGTACCCAAACCCTCCTGTAAACTCCTCCAAAATCTGGACAAAAATCGAGAATCCCTATCAGACACAATATCAACTGGCACTCCATGCAGTCTGACTATCTCATCAATGTACAATCTGGCCAGTCTCTCTAAAGAATAAGTCATTTTAATCGGAAGAAAATGGGCTGATTTAGTGAGTCTATCAACAATCACCCAAATAGCATCATGACCCGATCTGGTTCTTGGCAAACCACACACAAAATCCATACTGATGCATTCCCACTTCCACTCAGGAATAGGAAGAGGTTGCAACAAACCACCAGGCTTCTGATGTTCAGCCTTTATAGTCTGACAGGTCAAACACCTAGAGACAAAATCAAACACTTCTTTCTTCATACCCGGCCACCAAAAATTTTTCTTGAGATCCTGATACATCTTAGTCACGCCAGGATGTAGAGAATATTTGGAGTTATGGCTGTCCTCCAATATTTCCTTCCTCAAGCTCGGTTCCTCAGGGACACATACCCTTCCACGAAACCGAAGAATACCATCATCAGACAGGCTAAAATCCTGAACTGCGCCATCAACCAGACTATCCCTGATCTGAACTAATTTCGGATCTACAGACTGCTGATCTCTGATCTTCTGCCACAAAGCAGACTGTACTCTGAGAAAAGCCACATAACCAGTCTGAACTCTAGGAGAAACACTGATCCTGAGATCTCTGAACTCCTGCAGTAACTGCCACTCACTGACCCGCAGTGCAGCTACCGAAGTAACTGGATGCCTGCTCAGTGCATCCGCTACTACAAAGGCTGCACTGAGGGCCACGCTACTACAAAGGCTGCACTATGAAGTCCATGATGGGAAGACAACCAACCCTATTGAGATTACAGATACAGATTACAAAACTGGTATCAGAGCCCACTTCCAGCACAGATCAGCGGAGATTACTGGTGTTTTACAGAGTTGGGACGAGTGTGTTTGGGGATATCGACGTCAGTTAGATTACTGTTTGGGGGTTGCGTACGTCGGAGCCTAGTGCCCGGGGCGTAATTCCTCAGTAATTCTGCTAGACGGTCAGTTCCGACCACTCTGAGACTTAGCCAGTATTTTCCTCAGTTTCACCTACACAGCGGTATCCAGAGATTGCGCCATCTACGAGGAGTATGGCGGCGCAGGCACAGCTCGAGGAGAGGATCTCGAGGCTGGAGGCAGCTTTGACGCGGATTCAGCTAGCCATTGGGGTTGATGGCGATGCAGACCAGGGACCCCTTAGCGAGAGGGTCAGTGCCATGAGAGACATGATCCACGACGTGAGGATTGAGTCCGAGGGTCATGTGGCAGAGTTGACACATTCTGTAGAGGAGCGGATGGCTGATTTATCTCATACTTTTGAGGGCCAGATTGGGGAGATCGGCCAGAGTGTGGAAACCATTGCAGCCGATGTCAACATTATGAAAATTGCCATGACACAGTTGGGGAATCAGACTAGAGCCCCAGCGCCAGTAGCAGTGGCACCTGCTAGGCGCCATGTTCCAGAGCCTACACCGTTTGAGGGAGCTCGGGTGGCTAAAGAGGTTGAGAACTTCCTCTTTGATATGGAACATTACTTCAGGGCGGCGGCCATAGGAGAGGCCGACAAGATAGAGGTGTGTGCAGCCTTTCTTAAAGGCGATGCAAAGCTCTGGTGGCGGACACATGTAGCCCCTAGGACTGAGGGGGATGCACCAGAGATCCCAGACTGGGATGCCCTGAAGGCAGAGATGAGAGCTCATTTCAGACCAGCGAACACTCTGCATAGTGCTCGCGTGGCATTCAGATATTTAAAGCAGACTGGGAGCATAAGGGAATATGTGAAACAGTTTGGTACTCTACTGTTAGAGATACCCAATATGGAGGAAGAAGAGAAGTTTCACTCCTTTACCAGTGGACTGCAAGAATGGGCTTACAGAGAACTCCAGAGGAAGGGAGTTACTACCTACAGGGAGGCTGTAGCAGCTGCAGATGCCTTAGTAGATATGGGAGGGGGTTCCAGATCTACTGCAGCTAGGACCACTTCTTCACCACCTAGACGGCCTACAAGGCAGACTCAGGTTAAGAAGTGGGTTCCTAATTGGAAGAAGAATAAGGGCGTGGCACACTATCAGCCACAGGCTCAGAAGAAGAAGCCACTGCCAGTTCAGCAGAGACCCCAGCCGCAGCAGGGGAAGGCTTCTACCAGCGTGACTAGCAGAGGGAAGCAGGGGTGCTTCATCTGCAACGGACCTCATCTTATGAGAGATTGTCCTAGGAAGTAGGGAGTTGCTTCATTGGCGCTGGGTAGTACACAGGAGGGCCAGGACGACCTTGGTTGTGCGGGTATATCAGTTAACCCGATGGTGATTGCAAATGTGAGTGTGAGGTCTAGTCCCCTGATGTACATTGATCTTATTCTGAACGATGTCCAGATTACTGCTATGGTTGACACGGGCGCCACTCATCTGTTTGTGTCAGATAGAGTGAAGGATAAATTGAGGTTGAAAACTATGCCGTGTACCAACAGTGTGAAAACAGTGAATGCAGATCCAAGAAGAGCATCAGGAGTGTCTTATGATGTGCCGGTGAGACTTGGACCATGGTCAGGGCGAGTACATGCCATGGTGACTGCTCTTGATGACTTTGATGTCATAGTGGGTATGGACTTGCTTAGGCGAGCCAAAGCAGTCCCAATGCCACACTTGAATGGATTGCAGATAGTGGATGAGCGATCACCTTGTTTTCTCCCTTGCCACACTGCGGCAAAGGTTGAGAGCAAGAACAAGGGCAAGGAGATTGTGGCAGCGTCTATTGTAGCCAAGGGTCTTCGACGTGGCGAATTCACTTACTTGGCGCATGTCAGGGTAGTGGAGGACATTCCTCAGACAGTCACAGCACTTGAGCAGCCGAGAGGACAGAGGGGAAGTCTGATCACCTTTCCTAGTTCTAGTAGGAGTCAGGAGGTTGAGACCAGTATGGGGGCGGCGAAGATGACTTTGGATGATCGTATCCAGCTATTACCTGCACCTATAGGGGAGTTACTTCAGGAGTACAGTGATGTAGTGCCGCCAGAGATGCCAAAGGTGTTACCACCTAGGCGCGATATTGACCATGCGATAGAGTTGATTCCAGGGGCTGTTCCACCAGCCCAGGCACCTTATAGGATGCCTCCTGCTGAGTTAGAGGAACTCAGGAAACAACTGGATGAATTGTTAGAGTCTGGGTACATCCAGCCTTCTAAAGCACCATATGGAGCACCAGTACTACTTCAGAGAAAGAAGGACGGATCAATGCGCATGTGTGTAGATTATAGGGCTCTTAACAAGGTGACTGTTAAGAATTCCTATCCGATTCCATTGATCCAGGACTTGATTGACAGACTGGTACATGCTAAAGTGTTCAGTAAGCTAGACTTGAGGTCTGGGTACTGGCAGGTGAGGATAGCAGAGGGGGATGAGCCCAAGACCACCTGTGTTACCAGATATGGATCTTATGAGTTTCTGGTCATGCCATTTGGGTTGACCAACGCTCCAGCTACTTTTTGTAATCTCATGAACAACATTCTTCATCCATTCCTGGATAAGTTTGTTGTAGTTTACTTGGATGATATCGTTATATATTCTGGTAGTCTGGAGGAGCACACTGAGCACCTGAGGCAGGTGTTGGCGGTATTAAGGGAAAGTCAATTATATCTAAAGTTGGAGAAGTGTGACTTTGCCCAGAAGGAGGTTGAATTTCTTGGACATATCGTTGGAGGAGGACAAGTCCGTATGGATGAGAAGAAGGTGGCGGCAATAGTGGATTGGCCGGCCCCTTGCTCAGTTAGCACCCTGAGATCTTTTCTAGGGTTGGCTAATTTTTATAGGCGGTTTATCAAGGACTACTCTAAGGTTGTAGCTCCTTTAACCGACCTCTTGAGGAAAGATGTTTCTTGGTGTTGGGAGGAGAGACACCAGAGGGCATTTTCAGATCTGAAGGAGAGGGTGACTTCAGAGCCTATTTTGAGACTTCCAGATTTTGCTTTACCCTTTGAGGTACATACAGATGCATCGGATAGGGCTTTAGGAGGAGTCCTAGTCCAGGAGGGTAGACCGATTGCATATGAGAGTAGGAAGCTCAAAAGTGCTGAACTTAATTATTCTGCTCATGAGAAGGAAATGCTAGCTGTAGTGCACTGTTTGAGAATTTGGAGAGTATACTTGCTGGGGAGCAAGTTTACTGTCAAGACTGATAATGTAGCCAATACATTTTTCCAAACCCAAAAGAAGTTATCTGCGAGACAAGCTAGGTGGCAGGAGCAACTAGCTGAGTTTGATTTTGGGTGGGAGCATAAACCAGGGCGCATTCATCAGGTGCCTGATGCACTAAGCCGGATTGCAGTGGTAGCTTATTGTGGTGCATTATCCTTTGCTCAGAGTAAGATAGTTAGACTCATCAGAGATCAGGCGCTGGCAGATCAAACCTATGAGAAGTTATTGTCTCAGATTAGGATGGGGGTCATCCGAAGATACTATATTAATGATGAAGGTTTGATCATGGCCAAGGGAGACCGACCTTATGTTCCATCCTCAGGAGACATTAGGTACGGCTTGATGAGTGAGTATCATGACACCGTGTGGGCGGGTCATCCAGGAGGCAAGAGGATGTATGCCTTAATCAGCAGAGCATGGTATTGGCCGGGGATGAAAGAGGATATCGAGCATTATGCTAAGACTTGTCATGCATGCCAGCAGGACAAGGTAGAAAGGAGGAAAGATGCAGGGCTTTTGCAGCCGTTGCCTATACCAGATAGACCTTTCTTATCAGTATCCATGGACTTCATCACCCATTTCCCCAGAGTAGACGGGATGGCGTCTGTGTTTGTTGTGGTGGACAGACGGAGTAAATATGCTGTATTTGCTGCTGCACCAGAGGTTTGTACAGCAGAGGTTACTGCTAACCTATTTTTGACACACGTGGTAAAACATTTTGGGTTACCCAAGGAAATTATAAGTGATAGGGATCCTAGATTTACTGGAAAGTTTTGGACTTCCCTATTTAAGAGAATGGGTACCGATTTAAAGATGTCAACAGCATACCATCCCCAGACAGATGGTCAGACTGAGAGGATTAATGCATTACTGGAGGAGTACCTTAGACATTTTGTTTCTTCTACCCAGAAGAATTGGTTGAGATTGTTGGATACTGCTCAGTTTGCATATAACATACAGACTTCATCTGCAACTGAGAAGAGCCCATTTGAGCATGTGTTAGGGTGGCAACCTATGACACCCATGGATACACTGAATAGGGGCGCAGGGGGAGAGTGCCAGGCGGCTGTAGATTTTATTGAGGATAGGTCCGAGCTGTGGGATGAAGCTTGTGACAGCCTGGAAGAGGCCAGAAATAGAATGAAGCTCTATGCTGATCGGGATAGACGACATGTGGAGTTTGCAGTTGGAGAGTTGGTCCTTCTGAAACTTACACCACAGATGTGGAGAAAAACTGATGCTAAGACATACCATAGAGGCCTAGTGAGGAGGTATGAGGGTCCTTTCAGGATCATTAAAAGAGTAGGCCCAGTTGCATACAGATTGGACTTACCACGATGGCTTCAGTTTTATCCTACCTTTCATGTCAGTCTTTTGAAGAAATATCATACTGATGACAGACATCCAGACCGGGGACAGGTGAGGAGGCAGCCTGCGAGGGGCAGGATTGAGTTTGCCAAAAAGCCAATAAAATTTTTAGACCATAGAGTCTATGGCTCAGGACCACCTGGAGGTCGAAAGATGGAATTCCTAGTTCAGTGGGAGAATGAACTAGAGGAGGATGCTACCTGGGAGAAGGTAGAAGACATTACCCAGTTTGAGGAGCTAGCCAGGGCATATGATCAGCTGATGGCATCGAGGGCGAGTGCCAATTCAGTTGGGGGAGTATTGTGAGACCCTGGGTATGCTGGGGTTATACCCCAGACCATTCCATGGATCCAGCGGGGTTCTGGGGAGGAATGGAGGAGTCTAGAGGGGAGCTAGGCTGGTGTTGCAGGGAGCCTACTAGTGGAGTTAGGTTTTTAACACTTGTGTTAAGTATGTTTTTGTAGGTACCTCGACACATCTATCCTTGGGCATGGCCTGGGGGTGCTTTGGAATGATGAGGGATCATTCCCGTATTTTGGGAGCATGGTTAACTTAACCATGGTTACCTTAACCATGGTCAGCTTAACCATGGTCACTGGACATGAACCCAGGTTCGATCGGGGTTCAATTCTGAGACCTAGGGGCTGATCTAAGAAGCCTAGGGTTTCAAGGAATATTCCTGGAATCTTATTTAAGTGAGCACATGAGTGGCATGTGGCGACTTAAAGGAGAAGATCCAATAAGGTTTGAATTGAGGATCCAATAAGAGGTTTATTGGGTTCCCTCTTCATAACCGAATTAGATCCATCATGGGAGGCGAGTTCATGCTTGGGCGAACTCCTCCTTCACGGCTTGGTCTTCACCTTGCTTGGTCAAGGGCTGTTTGAATTTGTGGAGGAGTTTGAACTCCACCGAAATAGGAGGGAGATTCCTATTCTTCCTCCATGGCGCGGCTACACTTGAATTGAAGTTCAAATTGACACTTGGACTTGGCGACAAGGGGCTGCACTATAAGAAGGTTGGCGACATCAGCAAGCTAATCTCCATTGAAGAGACGAAGTGCTGCCAAAATTGAGAGTGAGGTACTCTTGGTGATCTCGGCTAGAGGAAGAAGAAGGTAATCTTAGTGGTAAGATTACTTGGCGACTTCTTGGAAGTGTGGACTTCATCACCGGCGGCTTTCTTCTTCATCTTCACCACCGAAGTTCACCTTGGAGTGGAAGCACCTTGCTGTCCACTAGGTGTTCTTGGCGTTCTTGGGCTTGAGGCGAGTCCAAGGAGGAGGACATCATCAACACAACCCTAAGGTCTTCCACCTTAGGGTCCGAACCCTAATCACTTGTGGTTAGGGGGTTTTGTGGGCGCATCTTTGAGGGAGAGGGGCTGTCCACTTCATCCATATTGTTCATAGCGTTTGGAGGGTATAAACCTTAACCCTAAACATTGTATTGTCGCTATTGATCATTATATATATTTGTGTACCTATTCCCGGGATTAGGGAATAGGGTCCTTTTGTATATCAAGCTTTGGGATCAAAGACTTGGTAGAGGATTGGATTCCGTTGGTTTATCGGATTTAGGCTTGTAGTAGGCGCAAGCATTGTGCTTGTCTTGCTCAAGTCTCGTTGTGTAGACACATATATTGCTTAGGTTTAAGCAGGCCGGTAGTTACTTGTGTGTTAGGTTTTGAGCAGAGGTCTATTGCTCTTTGGTCTCTGATAGACCACCTTGCTGTGTGCGATACCTGCCTGTGAAATCTAGTGTGTTTCAGGGCGCACAAGGTGTGCAAAGCGGTTAGTGGCAGAGGAAGAGCCTAACCCGCCACCTTGCTATCAGTATTGCACCTTCACACATTCGGCCACATCAGTTCAGTCAGCTCAGAGACTCAGTGGTTGGGTAGAGCTAGGGTTGAGAGATCTGTATTGCTGGGAGAGACGATCTTTTGTAGTGAGGACGCGCTTGTATTTCATTATTATACGTTTCCGCATAGACGCATTGTTAGGAGAGAGTAGCTGACAGTTTACACAGTGGTTGTGTAAATTATGCACTCACGTCCTAGTTTTAGGCGCGAAAAATTGGGGCGTGACAACTTATTGTGATGCCCTGGGTATGCTGGGGTTATACCCCAGCCCATCCTATGGATCCAGCAGGGTTCTGGGGAGGGATGGAGGAGTCTAGAGGGGAAGCTAGGCTGATGTTGCAGGGAGCCTACTAGTGGAGTTAGGTTTCTAACATCTGTGTTAGTATGTTTTTGTAGGTACAGCGACATACTTATCCTTAGGCATGGCCTGGGGGTGCTTTGGAGTTCTATGGAGGACATTGGACTTCTTTTACAGACCAGGGTTAGCTTAACCATGGTTAACCTAACCAGGGTTAGCCTAACCAGGGTCTGGGCGCATGTGGACTTGACCTAGGTTCACACCGGAGGCTTAAGGGGGCTGATCTAGTCACCTTGGAGCCTTAGGCGCAAATGTGGCTAAGTGTTCATAAGTTGCACATGTCTTGCATGTGCCAACTTAAGTGAACATCCACCAAGCACTTAAGTGAAGATCCAATAAGCCTATTGGGTTAAAAGGGGCGCATATCCACTTAACCATTGGCGGGTTGGATCTCTTGACATCTTGTGGATCCGCATCCACTTATTCAAATTGGCGTGAAGGGCTTTGGCGGCAACCATCAGAACCCTAACGCTATTGGCTGAGGCGAAACTCTTGTTGTGGCGACAAGAGCTAGGGCGACCTTCTTCCTAGAGGTGAGGAAGACGATCTTGGAGGTGAAGGGCGGCTGTTCTTGAGGAGTTGATCCTTCCTTCCCTTTAGCGAGTTCCCTTGAGGTTGGGGGAGACTTGTTGGCGAGTTCTAAGGGCGGCAACCTGTTGTTCTTGGCGACTTGTTGGAGCAGCAACCTGCTGTTCTTGTTGTTCTTCATCTTTGAGGCGAGGAGGAAGAACAAAGGGAGGCGTTTGGCTCGGCTAGTCCTTGAGGTGAGGACTATTGCATCCGGCGCCCTTCCTTGCATCATCATCATCTTCGGCAGCACCTTGGAGGAACGAGACCTTGCTGTTCCTTGGTGTTCCTGCTGTGTTCGTGGAGTTCTTGGCCTGAGGCGAGTCCAAGAAGGAGTTTACATCAGCAACTACCTAGGGAGGCGACCCTAGGGTTTGGGCTTCTCATCACCTTGGTGAGGAGCGCTTGTGGAGTGCTTTGAGGGGCGACTTCCTTGAGGAGAGGGGCTGTTCCCACACTTCCATCATAGTTCATACACGCATTGAGTGGTATAAACCCTAACTTAGAATATTTAGGGATTGTATGAACGTTGTTGATATCTTTTATATATTTGTGTACCTATTCCCGGGATTAGGGAATAGGGTCCTTTTGTATATCAAGCTTCATATTTGGAGACTTGGTAGAGGATTGTTCTTATTGTGGATTTGCGGTTTTAGCTTGGGTGAGAAGCAAGCATTGTGCTTGTTATCATCCCTCGCTCGCTGTGTAGAACATATATTTGCTTAGGACTCAGCAGGTCGGTAGTTGTGGATTACTGCTAGGGTTTTCATTGGGTGCGATATCTGCCAGCGTCTCGTGTGTGTGACAGGGCGCAACTAAGTGTGCAAAGTGGTTAGTGGCAGAGGAAGAGCCTAACCCGCCACTTAGTCTATCAGCTCAGAGCTTCAGAGTTTCGGTCAGTACATTAGGCTGAGCTAGAGACAGTTCTGGTTAGGCAGATAGGGGTTTGAGTGATCTGTACTGCTGGGAGAGCGATCTTATTGTAGTGAGGCGCGCATTGTATTCTTATTCACGTTTCCGCATAGTTATTTGTTAGGTGTGTTAGCTGACGGGTTTACACAGAGGTTGTGTAAATCTGTGCTATCACGTCCTAGTTTTAGCGCGAAAAATTGGGGCGTGACAACTGGTATCAGAGCCCACTTCCAGCACAGATCAGCAGGATTTTACTGGGACTTCACAGAGTTGGGACTAGTGAGTCTGGGATATCGACGTTAGTTAGGTTACTGTTTGGGGGTTGCGTACGTCGGAGCCTAGTGCCCGGGGCGTAATTCCTCAGTAACTTATTCTAATCGGTCAGTTCCGATCACTTTGAGTCATTACCCAGTATTTCCTTCAGTTCCACCCTTTTACACAGCGTTTCCAGAGATAGCGCCATCTACGAGGAGTATGGCAGCTCAGGCACAGCTCGAGGAGAGGTTCTCGAGGCTGGAGGCAGCAGTTGCTAGGTTGCGGCTGTCTATTGGACTTGAGGATGACGAGTGGCAGGGGGATCCACTTGTGGAGAGAGTGGCGGCACTGCATGGTCTCATCCATGAGACTCAGCAGGAGACCGAGGCTCAGGTTGCTTCTATGACTCAGGCATTCGAGAGTCAGATGGCGGAGATGTCTCAGGGGATGGAGAATCTCATGGCAGACCTGAATCTAGTGAAGATCGGTCTGGCGCACTTGACAGCACACCCACCTACACCAGTGGCGCCAGCACCTGTTCAGACTGCCAGACGCCATGTTCCAGAGCCTACTACTTTTGCAGGGGCGAGAGTAGCCAAAGAAGTGGAGAACTTCTTATTTGATATGGAGCATTATTTTAGGGCAGCGGGTATCCCTATGACGGAGCGGATTGAGGTTTGCGCAGCCTATCTGAGAGGCGATGCGAAACTATGGTGGAGGACACACATAGCCCCGAGGACTGAGGGGGACGCTCCAGAGATCCCAGACTGGGATGCTCTTAAGGCTGAGATGAGGGCACATTTCAGACCTGCAGATACGCTGCACAGTGCGAGGATGGCACTGAGGTATCTGAAGCATACTGGTCACATCAGGGAGTATGTGAAGCAGTTCGGCACTCTACTGCTTGAGGTGCCAAATATGAGTGAAGAGGAGAAGTTTCATGACTTCACCGGTGGCTTGAAGGATTGGGCATACAGAGAACTCCAGAGGAAGGGAGTTACTACATATCGTGAGGCAGTAGCGGCTGCAGATGCATTGGTGGATATGGCAGGAGTCAGTACCACAGCAGCCAGGACCACTTCTTCACCACCTAGGCGGCCTACAGGGCAGGGGCAGGTAAAGAAGTGGGTGCCCAATTGGAAAAAGGGGAAAACCGTGACCCATCAGCCACAGGCACAGCAGAGAAAGCCACAGCCAGTTCAGCACAGGCCACAGCCACAGCAGCAGGCGAGAGTGACTACTGGCGCATCCACTAGCAGAGCTAGGCCAGGATGTTATATTTGTGGAGGTCCTCATATGATGAGAGACTGTCCAAGGAAGCAGGGGATAGCTTCCTTAGCCATGGGCGAGAGTTCAGAGAGGAGAGAAGACCAAGGATGCACTGGGGCTTCAGTTAACCCCTTGGTGATTGCGAATATTAGTGCTAGGTCTAGTCCTCTCATGTATGTGGACATTGTTATTAATGACATTCAGATAGCAGCCATGGTTGACACAGGCGCTACACATCTCTTTGTTTCAGACAGAGTGAAAGAGAGATTGAAGTTAAAGACAATGCCCTGTGCCAACAGTGTCAAGACCGTGAACACAGACCCGAAGAAAGCTGCAGGCGTTTCTTATGATGTTCCAGTGAGGTTGGGAACCTGGTCTGGTAGGGTACATGCTATGGTGATTACCCTGGACGATTTCGATGTTATAGTTGGCATGGATTTGCTGAGGAGAGCTAAAGCAATTCCAATGCCACATCTGAATGGATTGCAGATAACAGATGAACGTGCACCTTGCTTCATACCTTGCCACGTTGGGGCAAGGGTAGAGAAGAGCAACAAAGGAAAAGAGGTCATGGCGGCTTCAGTTGTTGCTAGAGGTATTCGGCGTGGTGAGACCACATATCTAGCACATGTTAGATTGGTGGAGGATCTTCCCCAGATCAGTTCGACTTTTGATCAGCAGAGAGGACATAGGGGAGGCTTGATCACCCTTCCTAGTTCTAGCAGTGAGGAGGTTGGAGTGAGATTGGGGGCGGCGAAGATGTCTCTGGGGGAGCGCATTCAGCAGTTACCTGCACCAGTAGGGGGTTTATTACATGAGTTCAGTGATATTATGCCACCAGAGATGCCGAAGGTGTTACCACCTAGGCGGGATATCGATCATGCTATTGAGCTGATCCCAGGTGCTGTCCCACCAGCACAGGCACCATACAGGATGCCACCTGCAGAGCTAGCTGAGCTGAGGAAACAGCTAGATGAGTTATTGGAGTCGGGGTACATCCAACCTTCGAAGGCACCCTATGGAGCACCAGTGCTTTTCCAGAGAAAGAAGGATGGATCAATGAGGATGTGCATTGATTATAGGGCTCTTAACAAGGTTACTGTTAAGAACTCCTATCCTATACCATTGATCCAGGACTTGATTGATAGACTGGTGCATGCCAAAGTATTCAGTAAGCTGGATTTGAGATCTGGTTACTGGCAGGTCAGGATTGCGGAGGGGGATGAGGCCAAAACTACCTGTGTTACACGATATGGGTCGTATGAGTTCCAGGTTATGCCGTTTGGGCTAACCAATGCTCCAGCTACGTTCTGTAACTTGATGAACAACATACTTCATCCATTTCTGGATAAGTTTGTTGTTGTTTACTTGGATGACATAGTCATATATTCTAGTAGCTTGGAGGAGCATGTGGATCACTTGAGACAGGTCTTGATGGTTCTGAGGGAGAACCAGCTGTATTTGAAGCTTGAGAAATGCGACTTTGCTCAGTCAGAGGTTGAGTTTTTAGGGCATGTCGTAGGTTCTGGACAAGTCAGAATGGATGAGAAGAAGGTGGCGGCAATCAAAGATTGGCCGGCCCCTACATCAGTTAGCACTCTGAGGTCATTCCTAGGGTTGGCTAACTTCTACAGGAGGTTCATCCAGAGTTATTCTAAAGTGGTGGCGCCGCTTACTGACTTGTTGAAGAAGGATGTTTCCTGGTGTTGGGGAGACAAACACCAGATGGCATTCGATGATTTGAAGGGCAGGGTGACTTCAGATCCCATTCTCAGACTTCCTGACTTCAGTTTACCTTTTGAGGTACATACAGATGCTAGTGACAGAGCCTTGGGTGGGGTTCTAGTTCAGGAAGGTAGGCCGATTGCCTACGAGAGCAGAAAGTTAAAGAGTGCTGAGGCAAACTATTCTGCTCATGAGAAGGAGATGTTAGCAGTTGTCCATTGTCTGAGGCTATGGAGGGTGTACTTGCTGGGGAGCAAGTTCACAGTTAAGACAGACAATGTGGCAAATACCTTCTTCCAGACCCAGAAGAAGTTATCTGCTAGACAGGCCAGATGGCAGGAGCAGCTGGCTGAGTTCGATTTTACATGGGAGCACAAGCCAGGGAGGATTCATCAGGTCCCTGATGCTTTGAGCAGGATTGCAGAGGTTGCACACTGCTGTGCTATGTCTTACTCTCAGAGTAAGATTGTTGGTTTGATCAGAGATTCTGCTATGGCAGATCGTGCATACGAAAAGCTTATATCTCAGATTCGCATGGGAGTAGTGAGGAGATACTATATCAGCGATGAGGGATTGATTATGGCACGAGGAGACAGACCCTATGTTCCAGCAGCAGCGAACATTAGGCATGGTCTGATGCGTGAGTACCATGACACGGTGTGGGCAGGACACCCTGGTGGTAGGCGCATGTATGCATTGATTTCACGAGCATGGTATTGGCCGGGAATGAAGGAGGACATAGAGCACTATACCAAGACTTGCTTGGTGTGCCAACAGGATAAGGTAGAGAGGAGGAAAGAAGTAGGGCTTCTACAGCCACTACCTAACCCTGGGAGACCGTTTGTCTCGTTGTCCATGGATTTCATTACCCATTTTCCCCGAGTGGATGGGATGGCATCGGTATTCGTGGTGGTAGACCGATACTCTAAATATGCCATTTTTGTTGCAGCACCTGAGGAGTGCAGAGCTGAGACCACTGCTAGTTTGTTTATGACTCATGTAGTCAAGCATTTTGGCTTACCCAGAGAGATCATCAGCGACAGAGACCCTAGATTCACAGGGAAATTTTGGTCATCTTTATTTCAGAAGCTGGGTACAGACCTGAAGATGTCTACAGCTTACCATCCACAGACAGATGGACAGACAGAGAGAGTTAATGCCTTACTTGAGGAGTATCTTAGGCATTATGTCTCTGCCACACAGAAGAATTGGATTAGGCTATTGGACACTGCCCAATTTGCCTATAACATACAGAAGTCATCTGCAACAGGAAAGAGCCCGTTCGAGTTAGCATTGGGGTGGCAACCATTGACACCCATGGATACTTTGAACAGGGGCGCAGGGGGGAAGTGCCAAGCAGCCATTGATTTTATGCATGATAGGACTGAGCTGTGGGAGGAAGCTCAGGATTCTCTGAGGGAGGCTAGAGATAGGATGAAGCTCTATGCCGACAGAGATAGGAGGCATGTTGAGTTTGAGGTAGGAGAGTTGGTTCTTCTCAAACTCACACCTCAAATGTGGAGAAAAACAGAAGCCAGGACATATCACAGAGGCTTGGTAAGAAGATATGAAGGTCCTTTCAGGATCCTGAAGAGAGTTGGTCCAGTTTCTTACAGGCTTGATTTACCTAGATGGCTACAATTTTACCCGACATTCCACACTAGTCTTCTTAAGAAATATCATGAGGATGATAGGCATCCCGACCGGGGGCAGGTGAGAAGGCAACCTGCGAGGGGCAGAGTTGAATTTGGCAAGAGGCCAGTGAAGATCTTAGACCATAGAGTCTATGGTTCTAGTTCACCTGGAGGTCGACGTTCTGAATTTTTGATTCAGTGGGCTGAGGAGCCTGAGGAGGATGCGACGTGGGAGAAGACGGAGGATATAGCTCACTTTGAGCAGCTTGCTAGAGCGTACCAGGATCACATGGACTCGAGGGCGAGTGCCATCTCAGGTGGGGGAGTATTGTGATGCCCTGGGTATGCTGGGGTTATACCCCAGCCCATCCTATGGATCCAGCAGGGTTCTGGGGAGGGATGGAGGAGTCTAGAGGGGAAGCTAGGCTGATGTTGCAGGGAGCCTACTAGTGGAGTTAGGTTTCTAACATCTGTGTTAGTATGTTTTTGTAGGTACAGCGACATACTTATCCTTAGGCATGGCCTGGGGGTGCTTTGGAGTTCTATGGAGGACATTGGACTTCTTTTACAGACCAGGGTTAGCTTAACCATGGTTAACCTAACCAGGGTTAGCCTAACCAGGGTCTGGGCGCATGTGGACTTGACCTAGGTTCACACCGGAGGCTTAAGGGGGCTGATCTAGTCACCTTGGAGCCTTAGGCGCAAATGTGGCTAAGTGTTCATAAGTTGCACATGTCTTGCATGTGCCAACTTAAGTGAACATCCACCAAGCACTTAAGTGAAGATCCAATAAGCCTATTGGGTTAAAAGGGGCGCATATCCACTTAACCATTGGCGGGTTGGATCTCTTGACATCTTGTGGATCCGCATCCACTTATTCAAATTGGCGTGAAGGGCTTTGGCGGCAACCATCAGAACCCTAACGCTATTGGCTGAGGCGAAACTCTTGTTGTGGCGACAAGAGCTAGGGCGACCTTCTTCCTAGAGGTGAGGAAGACGATCTTGGAGGTGAAGGGCGGCTGTTCTTGAGGAGTTGATCCTTCCTTCCCTTTAGCGAGTTCCCTTGAGGTTGGGGGAGACTTGTTGGCGAGTTCTAAGGGCGGCAACCTGTTGTTCTTGGCGACTTGTTGGAGCAGCAACCTGCTGTTCTTGTTGTTCTTCATCTTTGAGGCGAGGAGGAAGAACAAAGGGAGGCGTTTGGCTCGGCTAGTCCTTGAGGTGAGGACTATTGCATCCGGCGCCCTTCCTTGCATCATCATCATCTTCGGCAGCACCTTGGAGGAACGAGACCTTGCTGTTCCTTGGTGTTCCTGCTGTGTTCGTGGAGTTCTTGGCCTGAGGCGAGTCCAAGAAGGAGTTTACATCAGCAACTACCTAGGGAGGCGACCCTAGGGTTTGGGCTTCTCATCACCTTGGTGAGGAGCGCTTGTGGAGTGCTTTGAGGGGCGACTTCCTTGAGGAGAGGGGCTGTTCCCACACTTCCATCATAGTTCATACACGCATTGAGTGGTATAAACCCTAACTTAGAATATTTAGGGATTGTATGAACGTTGTTGATATCTTTTATATATTTGTGTACCTATTCCCGGGATTAGGGAATAGGGTCCTTTTGTATATCAAGCTTCATATTTGGAGACTTGGTAGAGGATTGTTCTTATT
This sequence comes from Costus lasius, assembly GCA_027563935.2. Classification (NCBI taxonomy): domain Eukaryota; kingdom Viridiplantae; phylum Streptophyta; class Magnoliopsida; order Zingiberales; family Costaceae; genus Costus; species Costus lasius. The sequence continues at coordinate 33,948,214 of CM050450.1, read as the reverse complement.
GTGGATTTGCGGTTTTAGCTTGGGTGAGAAGCAAGCATTGTGCTTGTTATCATCCCTCGCTCGCTGTGTAGAACATATATTTGCTTAGGACTCAGCAGGTCGGTAGTTGTGGATTACTGCTAGGGTTTTCATTGGGTGCGATATCTGCCAGCGTCTCGTGTGTGTGACAGGGCGCAACTAAGTGTGCAAAGTGGTTAGTGGCAGAGGAAGAGCCTAACCCGCCACTTAGTCTATCAGCTCAGAGCTTCAGAGTTTCGGTCAGTACATTAGGCTGAGCTAGAGACAGTTCTGGTTAGGCAGATAGGGGTTTGAGTGATCTGTACTGCTGGGAGAGCGATCTTATTGTAGTGAGGCGCGCATTGTATTCTTATTCACGTTTCCGCATAGTTATTTGTTAGGTGTGTTAGCTGACGGGTTTACACAGAGGTTGTGTAAATCTGTGCTATCACGTCCTAGTTTTAGCGCGAAAAATTGGGGCGTGATCAGCGGAGATTACAGATAGACCTTCCTTGAGGGCGGCTAACATCCCTCAAGGAATTCTTTGAGAAAGTACACAATCACATTAATCTGATACCATTCTGTAACATCCCACATTCTTAACCCCAAACAAATGGCACAATTCACAAATGATACAGGATGTTTCATATAAGATCCATCATATGCTAGGTAAAACCGAGTTCAAGAAAACACGATCTGAAAAATTTCCATAAATCCATACACACAAATTCACAAAACTCAAATCTCATAAGGGTACCTGCCACCACGCAATCCTTGCACTAGACATATGCAAGGCAACAGTTATATCAAAACCGATTCAAATTCATAAAATCCATAAAGGTACCTGCCACCACGCAATACTTGCACTAGACATATGCAAGTTACAGGGTATATCAAAACCGATTGCACAGAATATACAACAAGCCGAAATTCAAAACAAAATCACAAAATCGATTTTATAAACTCATACCAAACACCGAAACCAGGCTGAAGCCCGCGGTGACACAAAAATCAAACTCATAAGACTGCCATAACTGGCAACATACTTCACATAGTTCACATAGTCTCATGATTCACATAGTTCATATAGTTTATGTTAAGGCCACAACCGGCCCCAAGAATTAAGCATAAAAATTCTTAAAACAGCAAACAGCATAATTATCCACGCCAATGCACTCAAGACATGCGCCCCTGCTCTATGCCTGAAAATAGTGAGGGGTGAGCTACACAGCCCAGTGAGTGGATAGTCTAAATCGACTATCCATAACATACATTCAAAAATATAGGCAGATTATTTTTAAAAATATTTAACAGAACATTATGTCAACATATAACAAAATAAAGAAACAGAAGTCATATAGACAGTTAAATGTACACACTAGCATATAACAAATTCAGGTTCTAGAGTTTTACTCTAACCCAATTAAACACATATATTCTAAACCAACTAAACACACCATACTTAATTAACCTAGTTGTCCAGCATATTCAGTAGTGACCAATATGGTCTAACCCGGCTTGGCCAAAGCACTGGGAGCTGCAAAATCTCGTGCAACACATAAACATGGATAGTGAGTAGAATCAAGAGGTGGCCCCCGTCAGGTCACGACGTGGCACTTTGCTCTATCACCCCATAACACATCAGAGTGATGACATCAAGAGGTGGCCCCTGTCTGATCAAGACATGGCACTTTGCGTCTTATATCACCCCGTCACATAAAAGAGTAATGACATCAAGAGGTGGCCCCTGTCTGATCAAGACATGGCACTTTGCGTCTTATATTACCCCATCACATAAAAGAGTAATGACATCAAGAGGTGGCCCCTGTCTGACCAAGACATGGCACTTTGCGTCAAAACCCGTTCTCCCAAAAGGTTCCTACTGGACAACAGACATATCTTACTTCATATTTCACAAAGGTGGACTCCTAAGTGTCAACTAGACTCTAGGATAGTCATCACAAAAATCATATCGGGCAGGCTGAACATCAACCCCCATCACAATAATCATAATAGGCAGGCTGAACATCAACCTCCTCACATATCACAATACAGGGCTGAAATTCAAACCCTTAACATAACACATAAGGACTATCCCCTTGAGTTCATAGTTACACCTAGCCTTAGTCCTAACCATCACATAATCTCATAATTTTCCAAATTCACATAACCCATAATTTTTTTCCCAATTCACATAATCACACATATTGTTCAAAATTCACATGATCACACATATTGCTCAAAATCATATAACATAACACATAATATTTTATATTCGAACATCACCGAATATAGTGTAGTCCTTAAATTTCAGGCTGGTCAGTTCAGTGTAATTTTGCTAAATTATCACCCAATGTTCTCAAACATGATTACATGATCTTAATTAAATAAACATGAGTTTTACAACATAACATTATTGGCAATTTATCAAGCATCCATAAAATTTGACATATAACATTTATCATGCGCCCCTAAAATCAACATAAAATTTAAAGCATAAGTGCTTTACAATCACACATGTAACCCACGGTTTCAAACATAATATCAATTTAAAAATACACCTTAATTAACACCTTAGTTAACAAGAATTTCATACTCAAGATCAATGATTTAATGCTTCCTAAACTCCACACAATAATTACCCTAAATTCGGTTTTCATGGAGATATGCCTTAAATTCGGTTTTCATGGAAAATACCCTAAACTAACTTTTCATGGAGAAATATCAAGATTCAATTCACATGTAAACATGTTAACCACAATATCAAGGTTAATATCAAATTTCGGTTTTCATGAATAAATGGTTCAAATTCGGTTTTTAGCATGATAAAACTTTCCAATCAATCTAACTCATTAATTAATACAACCAAATTGCTAGGAATCGAAAAGACACACCACTCACCTCTTAAACCGAAAATTCTCCACAAAAGAAATCGTCTAAAGCTTTTAAGTCGCCCAAAAATCTTCAAGAACCCGCCAAAGGAATTTCTTCTCTTCAAGGAAAAATCGCCAAGGGAAGAAGATGAAGAAAATCACCTCAAAACTCTTCAAGAATCGCCACTTCTTCTCAAGCCGTCGCCCACAATTTTCCTCAAGCCAAAATCGCCAAAAACTCTTACCCTAAGCGCAATTCCCACTTAAACTTTGGATTTTAAAATTTTAAACCCATTAACCCATTAATTCAAATAGGTTTAACCCATTTAACTAACTAAATTCGAATTTTAAAATCCAATTAGTTAATCCGATTAGGACTTAATCCATTTAACTAATAATTTGAATTGTAAATCTAATATCCAATTAATTATTTCACTTAAACACAAATCCAATAAGGATTTAATTAATATCCAATAAGAATTTAATTAATTAACCAATAAGGTCTAATTAATTAACCAATAAGTTCTAATTAATTAACTTACAATTTACAACCCATAAATCCTAATTAATTTATCATGAACAACCAATAATAATTTATCATAAATCAGCCAACAATCAAATAAATAATCTCTAATTTATTTACAATAAATTAACAACCAAAATCTCTAGTTAATTTACTATAATTTGACAACCAATACATAAAATTATCATAGTCAATAATTTTATTTAAATCAAAATAATGCTTACCAGAACTTAAGATCCTTGGATCTTACATTCCTCCCTCCTTATAAAGCTTTAGTCCTCTAAAGCTCAGCATCCATATCATCAAAGAGGTAAGCATAAAATTTCCTCATATCAGCTTCAGTCTCCCATGTCGCCTCCTCCACTGACTGATTTCCCCAGATAACCTTTACCAAAGGTATAGTCTTGTTCCTCAGGACTTTATCTTTTCTATCCACAATCCGGAGAGGTCTTTCCTCGAAAGTCAAATCACTCTGAATCTGAAGAGGTTCCAATTCCAATACATGAGATGGATCAGGATGATATTTCCTCAAAGCAGAGACATGGAATACATTATGCACATGATCCATAGCAGGAGGTAAAGCCAATCGGTAAGCCACTGGACCAACTCTCTCAATAATATCAAAAGGGCCTACAAACCTAGGGCTCAACTTTCCCTTTTTGCCAAACCTCATAACACCCTTAGTAGGTGACACCTTCAAGAACACATGATCCCCTACCATAAACTCCAAGGAACGACGACGGTCGTCAGCATAACTCTTCTGTCTGTCCCGAGCAATTTTCAGTTTATCCCGGATCTCTCTGACCTTATCAGTAGTCTCCTGTACTGCATCAGATCTCAAAATCATTCTGTCACCAGTTTCCTCCCAACACAAGGGAGTCCTACACCTTCTCCCATACAAAGCCTCATAAGGAGCCATCTGAATACTAGAGTGGAAGCTATTATTATAAGTAAACTCTATCAAAGATAGATCCCGGTTCCACTCAGAACTCCAATCAACCACATAGGCTCTCAACAAATCTTCTAGAGTCTGTATAGTACGCTCCGTCTGGCCATCAGACTGAGGATGGTATGCTGTACTAAAACTCAACTTAGTACCCAAACCCTCCTGTAAACTCTTCCAAAACCTGGACAAAAATTGAGAGTCCCTATCAGACACAATATCAACCGGAACTCCATGCAGTCTGACTATCTCATCAATGTACAATCTGGCCAGCCTCTCTAAAGAATAAGTCATTTTAACCGGAAGAAAATGGGCTGATTTAGTAAGTCTATCAACAATCACCCAAATAGCATCATGACCCAATCTGGTTCTGGGCAAACCACATACAAAATCCATACTGATGCATTCCCACTTCCACTCAGGAATAGGAAGAGACTGCAACAAACCACCAGGCTTCTGATGTTCAGCCTTTACAGTCTGACAGGTTAAACACCTAGAGACAAAATCATATACCTCTTTCTTCATACCCGGCCACCAAAAACTTTTCTTGAGGTCCTGATACATCTTAGTCACACCAGGATGTAGAGAATATTTGGAGTTATGGCTGTCCTCCAATATTTCTTTCCTCAAGCTCGGTTCCTCAGGGACACATACCCTTCCACGAAACCGAAGAATACCATCATCAGACAGGCTAAAATCCTGAACTGCGCCATCAACCAGACTATCCCTGATCTGAACTAATCTCGGATCCACAGACTGCTAATCTCTGATCTTCTGCAACAGAGCAGACTGTACTCTGAGAAAAGCCACATAACCCGACTGAACTCTAGGAGTAACACTGATCCTGAGATCGCTGAACTCCTGCAGTAACCGCCACTCACTGACTCGTAAAGCAGCTACTGAAGTAACTGGATGTCTGCTCAGAGCATCCGCCACCACATTGGCCTTTCCAGCCTGATACTGAATGGAGAAGTCATAGTCTTTGATCAACTCCATCCATCTTCTCTGTCTCATGTTCAAGTCCTTCTGAGTGAAGATATACTTGAGACTCTGGTGATCAGTGAACAGATCAAACTCCTGACCCAACAAATAGTGACGCCATATCTTCAAAGCAAAGACTACGGCCGCCAACTCTAAATCATGAGTAGGGTAGTTCAATTCATACTCCTTCAGTTGTCTCGAAGCATAGGCTACTACAGAACCCTTCTGCATCAAGACACAACCCAACCCTTTGCCAGAAGCATCTGTATAAACAGTAAACCTTTCCCCATCACTAGGTATAATGAGGATCGGTGTACTGGTCAACCTTCTCTTCAGCTCTTGGAAGCTCTCTTCACACTTGTCATCCCAAATAAACTTAGCTTCCTTTCTGGTCAACTTAGTTAAAGGACCCGCCAGCTTGGAGAATCCCTCAACAAATCGCCGGTAGTAACCTGCTAAACCCAGAAAACTCCTGATCTCAGTAGCACTAGTCGGTCTTCCCCAATTGAGGATGGCTTGCACTTTAACTGGATCCACAGACACCCCCTGACCAGAAATCACATGACCCAGAAAACTGATCTTCTCTAGCCAGAACTCACACTTGCTAGCCTTGGCATATAACCGGTTCTTCCTCAAGATCTCCAGCACTCTGCGCAAGTCACTGACATGATCTGAAGTAGTCCGTGAGTATACCAAAATATCGTCTATAAAGACCACCACACAAGAGTCAAGCAACTCATGGAATACCCTGTTCATCAAATCCATGAAGACAGCAGGTGCATTTGTCAGTCCAAAAGGCATAACTAAAAATTCGAAATGCCCATACCTGGTCCTGAAAGTAGTCTTAAATATATCCTCATCCTTGACCCTAAGCTGATAATACCCTGATCTCAGATCAATCTTAGAGAACACTGTCGCTCCCTGTAATTGATCAAATAGATCATCAATTCTGGGAAGAGGATACTTATTCTTGATAGTCACTTGGTTAAGCTGCCTGTAGTCTATACACATCCTCAGGGTTCCATCTTTTTTCTTCACAAATAACACTGGCGCTCCCCAGGGAGAAGCACTAGGCCGAATATATCCTTTCTCTAATAATTCCTCCAGTTGTTTCTTAAGCTCGGCCAACTCTGAAGTAGCCATACGATAAGGAGCTCTGGAGATAGGTGCCGTACCTGGCGCCAACTCAATGCCAAATTCTACTTCTCTAATCGGTGGCAAACCTGAAAATTCTTCAGAGAACACATCAGGAAATTCTTTCACCACCGCCATCTGAGTCAGATCAGAAGTAGACTCATCCTGCACCTTAACATGCGCAAGATAACCCTTGCACCCATTAGCAAGTAATTTCCTGGCCTGCAGGAAAGATATCACATGCGGTCCTTGGTCTGACACTAGACCTCTCACAAACAGTCGATTCCCATCTAACAAATTCAAAGTGATTACTTTCTCAAAGCAATCCACAGAGGCATGATGGGAAGACAACCAATCCATTAACCATTCACTTAACGAAATCCATTAACCCCACATTCTGTAGGAATTATTAGGGTTATGCCAATAGGGTTATGCCCATACAGGAAGGTATGGGCATTTTGAATTTCTGGTTATGCCTTTTGGACTGACGAATGCACCTGCCGTCTTCATGGATTTGATGAACAGGGTATTCCATGAGTTGCTTGACTCTTGTGTGGTGGTCTTTATAGACGATATATTGGTGTACTCTCGGACTACTTCAGATCATGTCAGTGACTTGCGAAGAGTACTAGAGGTTCTGAGGAAGAACCGGTTATATGCCAAGGCTAGTAAGTGTGAATTTTGGCTAGAGAAGATCAGTTTTCTGGGACACGTGATTTCTGGTCAGGGGGTGTCTGTGGATCCAGTTAAAGTGCAAGCCATTCTTGATTGGGGAAGACCGACTAGCGCTACTGAGATCAGGAGACTACTGTTAAGGTCAGAGAAATCCAGGATAAGCTGAAGATTGCTCGGGACAGACAGAAGAGTTATGCTGATGACCGTCGTCGTCCTTTGGAGTTTATGGTAGGAGACCATGTGTTCTTGAAGGTGTCGCCTACTAAGGGTGTTATGAGATTTGGCAAAAAGGGAAAGTTGAGCCCTAGGTTTGTAGGCCCTTTTGATATTATTGAGAGAGTTGGTCCAGTAGCTTACCGTTTAGCTTTACCTCCTGCTATGGATCATGTGCATAATGTATTCCATGTCTCTGCTTTGAGGAAATATCATCCTGATCCATCTCATGTGTTGGAGTTGGAACCTCTTCAGATTCAGAGTGACTTGACTTTTGAGGAAAGACCTCTCCGGATTGTGGATAGAAAGGATAAAGTTCTGAGGAACAAGACTATACCTTTGGTAAAGGTTATCTGGGGAAATCAATCAGTTGAAGAAGCGACTTGGGAGACTGAAGCTGATATGAGGAAAAATTATGCTTACCTTTTTGATGATATGGATGCTGAGCTTTAGAGGACTAAAGCTTTATAAGGAGGGAGGAATGTAAGATCCAGGGATCTTAAGTTCTGGTAAGCATTATTTTCTATGATAAATTATGATAAATTATTTGGATTTAAGTAAAATCATTAGCTGTGATATTGTTTTATGATTTAAATAAAATTGTTGAGTGCTAATTAATTGGCTTATTGATTGTTAATTTGTAATTAATTGATTTGAGGTTATTTGGTTGTTAATTTATTGTAAATTAATTAGAGATTATTTATTTGTTTGTTGGCTGATATTTTATGATAAATTATTATTGGTTGTTCATGTTAAATTAATTAGGATTTATGGTTGTAAATTGTAAGTTAATTAATTAGACCTTATTGGTTAATTAATTAAATCCTTATTGGATATTAATTAAATCCTTATTGGATTTGTGTTTAAGTGAAATAATTAATTGGATGTTAGATTTAAAAGTCAAATTATTAGTTAAATGGATTAAGTCCTAATCGGATTAGCTAATTGGGTTTGAAAATTCGGAATTATTAGTTACTGGGTTAAACCCTATTGGGATTATTTGGTTAATGGATTAAAAACTTAAAATCGATTTTGTGGGTTTGTTTTGAAATTGAAGTTGATGTGTATTTTTGCAATCGGTTTTGATACAACTGTAACGTGCATATGTCTAGTGCACGTATTGCGTGGTGGCAGGTACCTTTATGTGATGTATGAGATTTGTGATTCGAAGATTTTATGTGTTTGGAGTTTTGAAAATTTTCAGATCGTGTTTTTCTTGGACTCGGTTTTACCTAGCATTTGATCGATCTTATATGAAACATCCTATTACTTTTGTGATTGTGTTACTTGCTTGAGGTTCAGAATGTGGGATGTACCATTCTGTAACATCCCACATTCTTAACCCCAAACAAATGGCACAATTCATAAAAGAAACAGGATGTTTCATATAAGATCGATCATATGCTAGGTAAAACCGAGTTCAAGAAAACACGATCTGAAAAATTTCCATAAATCCATACACACAAATTCATAAAACTCAAATCTCATAAATCTCGTAAGGGTACCTGCCACCACGCAATCCTTGCACTAGACATATGCAAGGCAACAGTTATATCAAAACCGATTAAAATTCATAAAATCCATAAAGGTACCTGCCACCAGGCAATACTTGCACTAGACATATGCAAGTTACAGTTGTATCAAAACCGATTGCAAAAATACACATCAACTTCAATTTCAAAACAAATCCACAAAATCGATTTTTATAAACTGACACCAAACACCGAAACCAGGCTGAAGCCCGCGGTGACACAAAAATCAAACTCAGTTAACTGCCACAATCTGGCAACACAAATTCACATAGTTCACATGGTTCACATCACATGGTTCACATAGTTCATATAAATCATATGGTTTAGCCACAACCGGCTCCAGAAAATTTTAGCATAAAAGTTCTTAAGCAGCAAACATAATATCCACGCCAATGTTACTCATGAAATGCGCCCCTGCTCTATGCCTGAAAGTAATGAGGGGTGAGCTACACAGCCCAGTGAGTGGATAGTCTAAATCGACCATCCAGAACATACATTCAAAAATATAGGCAGATTATTTTAAAAATCTTTAACAGGAACATTATGTCAACATATAACAAAATAAAGAAACAGAAATCATATAAACAGTCAGATGTACACACTAGCATATAACAAACTCATGTTCACAAACTCAGGTTCTAGAGTCTTACTCTAACCCAATTAAACACATATATTTTAAACCAACTAAACACACCATACTTAATTAACCTAGTTGTCCAGCATATTCAGTAGTGACCAATATGGTCTAACCCGGCTTGGCCAAAGCACTGGGAGCCGCATGCAACACATAAACATGGATAGTGAGTAGAATCAAGAGGTGGCCCCCGCCAGGTCACGACGTGGCACTTTGCTCTATCACTCCATAACACATCAGAGTGATGACATCAAGAGGTGGCCCCTGTCTGATCAAGACATGGCACTTTGCGTCTTATATCACCCCATCACATAAAGAGTAATGACATCAAGAGGTGGCCCCTGTCTGATCAAGACATGGCACTTTGCGTCTTATATTACCCCATCACATAAAAGAGTAGTGACATCAAGAGGTGGCCCCTGTCTGACCAAGACATGGCACTTTGCGTCAAAACCCGTTCTCCCAAAAGGTTCCTACTGGACAACAGACACATCTTATTTCATATTTCACATAGGTGAACATATTTCACAAAGGTGGACTCCTAAGTGTCAACTAGACTCTAGGATAGTCATCACAAAAATCATATCGGGCAGGCTGAACATCAACCCCCATCACAATAATCATAATAGGCACGCTGAACATCAACCTCCTCACATATCACAATACAGGGCTGAAATTCAAACCCTTAACATAACACATAAGGACTATCCCCTTGAGTTCATAGTTACACCTAGCCTTAGTCCTAACCAACACATAACACATAATATTCAAAATTCTCATAATCACATAATTTTCAAAAATCTCGTAACCACATAATGTTCACAATTTACATAACAACATAATATTCCAAAAATCACATAAACTCCTAATATTTAAAAATCACACAATTACATAATATTAACAATCATATAATGTAGTGTGGTCCTTAGGTTTCATGCTGATTAGTTCAGTCAACTTTACTAGGTTATCACCCAAATTTCTCAAACAATTTCTCAACATTGTAGTTAACAAGCATCCATAAAAATTAACATAAAACTAAAACATGAAATCATACAATTTATTTTACAAATCTCTACATATAACCCACGGTTAACATATCATATCATCTACTAAAATTCTAAACCTTAGTTAACATGAATATCATGCTCAAAAACATTGGTTTAAAGCTTCCTAAATTCCATAGGAGAATACCTTAAATTCCTTATTACAATTTTCGGTTTCCATAAACAATCATCAAGATTATTTTGGTTTAGCTACCATCAATAAGGTTTCGGTTTTCATTCATGCTACAAACATCATTGACTTAATGTTACCAAAGTTGATTTCGGTTTAACTATAACTAACAAGAGTTTCATACTCAAAATTCAATGATTTAATGCTACCAAAATTTCTATAAAAATACCTTAAATTTCATACAAATTTTCGGTTAAATAATCATCATATAATCACCTTTGAAAAATTCGGTTTTCATGATATAATCAACCTTACAAAATTCGGTTTTCATCATATAATCAACTTTACAAAATTCGGTTTTAGCATAGTAAGATTTCCAACAAGCGAATATATCATCTAACTCATCAATTAACACCAACAAATAGATAGAAATCAATTAGACAACCCACTCACCTCTTAAACCGAAAATTCTCCACAAAAGAAATCGTCTAAAGCTTTTAAGTCGCCCAAAAATCTTCAAGAACTCGCCAAAGGAATTTCTTCTCTTCAAGGAAAAATCGCCAAGGGAAGAAGATGAAGAAAATCACCTCAAAACTCTTCAAGAATCGCCACTTCTTCTCAAGCCGTCGCCCACAATTTTCCTCAAGCCAAAATCGCCAAAAACTCTTACCCTAAGCGCAATTCCCACTTAAACTTTGGATTTTAAAATTTTAAACCCATTAACCCATTAATTCAAAACCTCCCATCCACTCGATCCTCTGATACCATTCTGTAACATCCCACATAATCACACCCCACACGCATACAAGTAAAATACGGGGTTTCAAAAATTTTTTACTCTTCCATTAAAACACAAGAAGAAAGCGGCATCGAAGGACATTACTACGGAACAGAAAACCGCACAGAACTGAATAGGATCGATTACTAGGAAATAGAAATCCGGAAATCCAAAAAAAATCCGGCAGCAAGTATTCTAAACTACTGCTGCACAGACACACATATCTTGTAACAACAACAAACGTCCACACTACACATATGTGGAATTTCAGAAATATACAGAACTGATTATTCAGATACTAAAATAAACAACACAAATTCGGTTACACATCTCAAATCGGACATTTCAAAATAAGAACCAATTCAATAAAAGAATCCAAGACTTGTATCCAATAATTTAAACGAAACAACTATAATATAATATCCTGAAAACAGGCATAAGCCCTCAGGAGATAAAACATGTCATATAGGTCATAATAAATTAGGCACGCAGGCCTGATAAATCTTTAGAAGACTATTCTTAGAAATGACATCAAACATTAGCGTCATATTAGCTGTAGCAATTACTGTCTTGATGTCTCACCTGAAAACATTTAAACAACGGAGGTGAGCTAAAAAGCTCAGTGAGTAAAAGACACTAAAAGTCATCCATAGTACACATCAAAAATATCATACTTAAGTTGAAATTCTTTTTATTTAACAGATAAGATAAATCAACTTAACATGCATGCTCATATCAGAAACAAACACAATCAAATACAGATACTTGTAACAATAGGCATCAAACAGGTAGGATATGAATATACCAACCCATACCAACTAACCACACCGCCTAATACATCTAAATACAGATCGAAACAGAACTACAGAAATCAGAACTGACAGACAGAAAATCAGAATTTTCAGAGTCCAAACGGATAGTCTACATCGGAAACAGAAAGGCCACAGAAGGCCTGAAGACCACAGAAGGTCTGACCCCACCTCTGCCGAGGACGAGACAATGCATGCATATCAGAAACAGAATGGTAGAGGAGATATCAGTGGGTGGCCCCCGTCTTGTCAGGACGTGGCACTCTGGTCTCCAATACCCAGAACAGAATGGTAGAGGAGGTATCAGTGGGTGGCCCCCGTCTTGTTAGGACGTGGCACTCTGGCCTCCAATACCCAGAACTGAATGGTAGAGGAGGTATCAGTGGGTGGCCCCCGTCTTGTCAGGACGTGGCACTCTGGCCTCCAATACCTATAACGGAACAGAAATGGTGTCTCAAGGGTCGTAGTAGACTATCAGCACCATTACAGCGCCACAGAAGGAGGGTAAGGACACGGAAGAGTGCTACACTAGGGCATAATTTTACAGAACAGATTATACTGAAACGGAGAAGTAGGATCAACCACTACTTAATTCTTACATTATGCCCAAAGTCTAACAAACCAGAAAATGACACACCCCAATATCCAGTCCTTAAACACAGAACAGAAATTATATGAGTGAATTCCTTACAACTAACCTTAATTCATGTCAAACCATTCTATGTTCTCACAAATGTTTTAACACATTCAAGGTTTTCAGAAACTTCACAACATATAAACAGAACAGGAAATATCCACATAACAAACAATTAAATACAGAACAGAAATTATTCATATAACAAACATTTAAATACAGAACAGAAATTATTCATGAAATAATCTCCTCAAAATTCCTAAAACCGTGAGCTATAAAATTACTGTAAGGGGCGCCACTTTCAGAACCTTAACAGAACGTACAAATTTCATGTAATTAATTTCAGTCCCCCACTACAGATAATTTTAATTACACGTTTGTGAAGAAAATTGACAAAAGCCCCAAAATTGGCTCGAACCATGATTTTCAAAAATTCCTAAGTTCTTAGTTAAATCCCCAATTTTGTTTTCTCTAAAATTTCTCATCAAGCAAATAAATTTTAGAAGAACTACAGACCACAATTTAAGAGATTAAACCATACAGGATAAATTTTTCTCACAAGGGAATTTTCGTCTAACCAAAACATAGCAGATTTATATTGTCAGATTGCAACATATATTTTTGGTCCAATTTCGAACCAAAGCTAGTCAATATTGTATTCAAAATGAAGCTCTCTGAATCTAGTTTCCAATAAAACTGGTTTCACAAGATTTCGAATTGTAGGCAGGAAGATATAAGGGTTCGAACATGGGATGGTCAGAATTTCAGATTTCAAGAAAACAGATTCATATATCAGAATTGCGACATATATTTCAGATCCAATAACTAATCGAAAATAGGCGTTATGGGAGTCAAAATGAAGCTCTTCAAGCCTACGGTCTAATAAAACTGGTTTCACAGGATTTCGAGCTATACCTAGGGAGATATGATGGTTCGAACACATAAAGGTCGAAATCCAGATTTCCAGAAAACTGATTTTGTACAGCTAGATTGCAATACAGATTGAAATACAAATACAGCTCTGATATGGTCGATATCATATTCAAATTAAAGCCGAATGTGTCTAGTTTCATACAAAATTTGTTTCATACGATTTGGATCTATAGGCCATGAGATATTAGGGTTATAGTACACAAAGGTCAGATTAGAGAATGCAGATTTCAGCAGAACAGGATTTTAAAACCCTATAATTATTTGAATTCGACCATAACGAATTTTAATTGAATGATAATCTAAAATTTAGCGGATTAGACTCCTTAGGATCGAATTACTCACCAGAAAAATCGCCCACAGAGAAAACGCCAAAACAGAGGGTCAGGGATCTCCAGAAAGTTCGTCCACCACCAGTCTGCCACCACCAGCGTCAGAAGTTTGCAGGAGGCGCCAAGCACAGTGAGGGGCGACAACACAGGCGGCTAGGGCAAGAAACAAACCAAAAATCGTGAGGGAGAGGAGCTCTCACGAATTTCCCCTTTTTTTTTTTTCCCACCCCAAACGGATCCAAGATCCAATAGCCCAATTAACTTAAGTGACAATCGGTTTTATGGGCTTACCTGGGCTTAACCACCACGCGCCACTCCAATAATATCAGAAATATGTGCCATCACGGTGGAAGAATTCCAGGAACAAAGACTCAAGGTCGAGGGTTCAAATCCCCAACCAAAATAATTATTTTTGCCCTGTAGGAAAAATTCCTACATTTAGGCAAAAATCCCAAAATTTTAACAGATAAAATACAGAAACAGAATTTCTAACCTTAAATCAAAATTCAGAAAATCAAGGGCGTTACATCCTCCCCCCCTTATAGAGCTTTAGTCCTCTAAAGCTGACCAAGCCCATCACTGAACAGGTGAGGATGCTCCTTTCTCATATCTGCTTCAACCTCCCAAGAGGCTTCTTCAACAGACTGATTTCCCCAGATGACTTTCACAAGTGGAATAACCTTATTCCTCAGCACTTTCTCTTTTCTATCTTCAATTCTGAGAGGTTTCACCACAAAAGTCATGTTCTCTTCAAGCTGGAGAGGTTCCAACTCCAGAACATGAGAAGGATCAGAACAATATTTTCTGAGTGCAGAAACATGGAACACATTATGGAGGTGTTCCAGTGATGGGGGCAGAGCAAGTCGATATGCCACAAGTCCAATCCTCTCAATGATATCAAAGGGACCAATGTACCTGGGACTCAATTTTCCTCTCTTCCCAAATCTCATCACCCCTTTCATAGGCGAGACCTTTAGGAAAACATGCTCTCCCACCAAAAACTCAAGAGGACGCCGCCTCACATCAGCATAACTCTTCTGTCTATCCTGAGCAATCTTCATCTTTTTCTGAATTTCTCTGATCTTCTCAGTGGCTTCCTGAACAGCATCAGACTTTAGCACTGTTCTGTCCCCAGTTTCCTCCCAGCATATAGGTGTTCTGCATTTCCTCCCATATAGGGCCTCATACGGAGCCATCTGTATGCTAGAGTGGAAGCTATTGTTGTAGGTGAACTCTATCAGTGATAAGTCCAGATCCCACTCAACAGACCAGTCAATCACATAAGATCTCAGAAGATCCTCAAGTGTCTGAATAGTTCTCTCTGTCTGACCATCAGATTGAGGATGATATGCAGTGCTGAAACTCAGATTAGTTCCCAAATCTTCCTGTAATTTCTTCCAAAACCTGGATAGAAATCGAGGATCACGATCAGAGACAATGTCCAAGGGAACTCCATGTAATCTGACAATCTCATCGATGTACAGTTTTGCTAACCGATCCAAACTGTAAGTCATTTTGATCGGTAAGAAGTGAGCTGACTTCGTGAGTCTATCCACAATCACCCATACGGCATCATGATTCCTTCTGGTATTGGGCAGTCCACACACAAAGTCCATACTGATATGCTCCCACTTCCACTGAGGAATAGGGAGAGACTGCATCAAACCGCCCGGCCTCTGATGCTCAGCCTTCACGGTTTGGAAAGTCAAACATCTGGACACAAACAAATGCAAATCCTTCTTCATACCGTGCCACCAGAAAGTCTTTTTCAGATCCTGATACATCTTGGTACTACCAGGATGAACGGTATACTTAGTGCAATGACTTTCCTTAAGAATTTCATTTCTCAACTCAGGGTCCTCAGGGACACAGACCCTTCCACGAAATCTAAGGAGACCATCATCCGACATACTGAAATTCTCATCCCAGTCTTGCTCAGACCTCTCTTTCCACCGTAGAATATCCTGATCTGACTGCTGCCCTGATCTCAGTCTCTGCAGTAAGTCTGACTGAACCCTGAGAGAAGCCAGAAGACCGCCTCTCTCACCCGGAGTCACACTCAGATGCATGTCACTGAACTCCTGCAATAGTCGCCACTCCTGGACTCGCAATGCAGCTATCTGAGTCACAGGATACCGACTAAGAGCATCAGCCACCACATTGGCTTTACCAGACTGATATTGGATGGTGAAGTCATAATCCTTTATCAATTCAAGCCATCGCCTCTGTCTCATATTCAGCTCTTTCTGAGTGAAGATATACTTCAAACTCTGGTGATCTGTAAACAATTCAAATGTCTGTCCAAACAGATAGTGCCTCCAGATTTTCAAGGCAAAAACTACAGCTGCCAACTCCAGATCATGAGTGGGGTAGTTTACTTCGTAATCTTTGAGTTGCCTTGAAGCATAAGCGACTACTTTTCCTTGCTGCATCAGTACAGCACCCAGACCCTTACCAGAGGCATCAGTGTAAACAATGAACTTCTCTCCATCACAGGGAATGATGAGGATAGGAGCACTGGTCAGTCTCTTTTTCAGTTCCTGAAAACTAGACTCACAATCATCAGACCACTCAAACTTCAAATTCTTTTTAGTTAACTTAGTCAGAGGACCAGCCAACTTGGAAAAACCTTCCACAAAACGGCGGTAGTATCCAGCTAAGCCCAGAAAACTTCTGACCTCAGTCGCTGTAGTTGGTCTTCCCCAGTGAAGAATGGCCTCCACCTTCACTGGATCCACAGACACACCCTGGCTAGAAATAATGTGCCCCAGAAAACCAATCTGATCTAGCCAGAACTCACATTTGCTGGCCTTAGCATATAGCCGCTTCAGCCGCAGAATCTCCAGCACCTTGCGCAAATCCTGAGAGTGGTCTTGCGCATTCTTGGAGTAGATCAGAATATCATCAATGAAGACGACCACACATTTGTCCAGGAGCTCATGAAATACCCTGTTCATCAGATCCATAAACACCGCAGGAGCATTTGTCAGTCCAAAGGGCATAACAAGAAACTCATAGTGCCCATACCTGGTCCTGAATGCAGTTTTAGGTACATCCTCCTCCTGAACTTTCATCTGATAATAGCCAGACCTCATATCAATTTTAGAGAATACAGTAGCACCCTGCAACTGATCAAAGAGATCATCAATATGGGGTAATGGGTACTTATTCTTAACAGTCACTTGATTGAGTTGACGGTAATCGATGCACATGCGCAAAGTACCATCCTTCTTCTTCACAAATAACACCGGTGCTCCCCATGGAGAAACACTGGGTCGAATATACCCCTTCTCTAATAGTTCTTCCAGTTGCTTCTTCAGCTCTGTCAGTTCTGAAGTTGCCATCCTGTAAGGAGCTTTAGATATCGGTGCTGTGCCTGGCAACAACTCGATACCAAACTCAACTTCTCTGCTGGGTGGTAACCCAGATAAATCAGAGAAGACGTCAGCAAACTCTCTTACCACAGGAATTTTAGCCAGATCCAAATCAGGCTCAGTCTGCACCTTGACATGCGCCAGATACCCCTTGCAGCCCTGGGCTAAAAGCTTCCTGGCCTGCAGATGAGATATCACCAAAGGCTCTTGTTCTGAAATCCGGCCTTGGATAACCAGTTGCTGTCCATCACTTAGATGCAGAGTAATTAGCTTTTCAAAACAATCTAAAGTAGCATGATAGGCAGACAGCCAATCCATGCCCAGAATGATGTCATAGTCTTTCATAGGAAGACTAATCAAATCAATAGGTAAATCATATCCTTCTACCTTAATCAAACAGTCAGGGTATGTTATATCTGTAGATACGGCCTCACCCATAGGTGTATGAACAGAAATACAGAAATCAAGTATCCTAGGCAACACAGGCAGACATGATGCAAAACATGCAGACACAAAGGATAAATTGGCACCAGGATCAAAAAGAATGCGTGCCAAATAACTAAACACATAAAGTGTACCTTCCACCACGGACTTCGAAGCCGAAGCATCCCTCTCCGCGATGGCATACACGCGAGTCTGCACAGTAGGGGGAAAACATGTTTGTGTATTGCTAGACACCTGTTAGGTTTATGATTGTTTTCCTGACTATGATATGTGTGTGACCATGATATGTGTGTGTAGGAATTTGGAATTTAAGATGGTGCGAACCAGAGGAAATGCTAGTGATGAGGGCGAGCAGACCCCGAACCTCACTAGAACTATTGAGGCCTTGACTGGCATGGTACAGCAACAAGGTGCCATGATTGAGAGGCAAGCTCAGATGCTGCAGCAGCAGCAGACTCAGCACCAAGAAGCACAACATCAGCTTTTGCAGCAGCTGACTCAAGAGAGACCCCAGACTACTACTCGGGCAGTGGGGGATGACTCTCAGGAGGGCGCTCACAGGCGTTATGCCTCGTTAGTGAGTGAATTTCAGAAACTGGGTCCTAGCTCATTTTATGGGGGCTCAGAATCCAGTACTGCTGAGAACTGGCAGTTGGTCTTGGAAAAGATTTTCCAAGTTATGCGCTGCTCAGATGAGGATAAGCTATGTTTGTCCACCTATATGATGCGTGGTGACGCAGATGAGTGGTGGAAAGGAGTTGTGAGACTAGCAGCGGAAAGGCAGGAAACAGTGGATTGGCCTTACTTCCTATCTCAATTTAATGAGAAGTATTTTCCAGATAGCTTGGTAGAGGACCGAGAGGTGGCATTTATTCACCTAGAGCAGGGTGATATGACAGTGGACCAGTATGAGCTACAGTTCACGAAATTGGGAAAGTATGCTCCTCACCTGATAAACACTGAAAAGAGGAGAGCTACCAAGTTTCTGAGAGGTCTCAGATGGGATATTCGAGAGCAGGTTGGTGCTCAGCACTTGGAGACCTATGTCGAGACAGTTGGGCGAGCACGCACTATAGAGAGGTATACATCTGAGAGGAGTTCTCATGCTACGGTGACAGTAGTTCCTGCAGCTGAGGCGGCGGTTCCTCAGTATGGCAGTGGCGGCAAGGGTAAGAAGTACCCTAGGCATAAAGATTATAAGAAGAGCAGGTATAAGCCTTACTCCTACAAGGCACCGCAGCAGTCCAGGGATGCACCGCAGCAGTTTAGGGATGCCAGGGATGCAAGAAACGCTATCACTTGTAGTCATTGTGGGCTCAAAGGACATCTAGTGAAAGACTGCCATAGGAAGAATGGTGTATGCTTCAGGTGTAAGAAACCCGGGCACATGGCCAAGGACTGCAAAGAGCCTGAGATACAGCCTAGAGGCACAGATAAGCCTACAGTCCAGACCAGAGTGTATGCTGTGGCTGAGAAGGATACACGAGCATCCCGATCCGTTGTGGAAGGTACATTATTTGTATTTGATCAGTTAGCTCGCATTCTATTTGACCCTGGTGCAAATTTGTCTTTTGTCTCTGTTAAGTTTGCTGCATGTTTACCTGTGATACCTAAGGTGATGAACTATGCTGTGTCTGTGAGTACTCCCTTAGGAAAGTCGTTATCTACAGATACTATTTGTACTGACTGTGTAGTACATGTAGAGGGTTATGAGTTTCTGGTAGATCTAATCCTCTTAAACATGCAAGATTATGATGTCATCCTAGGAATGGATTGGTTGTCTTCACATCATGCCTCTGTGGATTGCTTTGAGAAAGTGATCACTTTGAATATGCTTGATGGGAATCGGATTTTTGTGAGAGGTCTAGTGTCAGACCAAGGACCACATGTGATATCTTTCCTGCAGGCCAGGAAGTTACTTGCTAGTGGATGCAAGGGGTATCTTGCACATGTTAAGGTGCAAGAGGATTCTACTTCTGATTTGACTCAGATGGCGGTGGTGAAAGAATTTCCTGATGTATTCTCTGAGGAATTTTCAGGTTTGCCACCAGTTAGAGAAGTGGAGTTTGGCATTGAGTTGGCGCCAGGTACGGCACCTATCTCCAGAGCTCCTTACCGTATGGCTACTTCAGAGTTGGCCGAACTTAAGAAACAACTGGAGGAATTGTTAGAGAAAGGGTATATTCGGCCTAGTGCTTCACCTTGGGGAGCGCCAGCTGCACCTTCTCCCATACAAAGCCTCATAAGGAGCCATCTGAATACTGGAGTGGAAACTGGTGACAGGATGATTTTGAGATCTGATGCAGTACAGGAGACTACTGATAAGGTCAGAGAGATTCAGGATAAACTGAAAATTGCTCGGGACAGACAGAAGAGTTATGCTGATGATCGTCGTCGTCCTTTGGAGTTTATGGTAGGAGACCATGTGTTCTTGAAGGTGTCGCCTACTAAGGGTGTTATGAGGTTTGGCAAAAAGGGCAAGTTGAGCCCTAGGTTTGTAGGTCCTTTTGATATTATTGAGAGAGTTGGTCCAGTGGCTTACCGTTTAGCTTTACCTCCTGCTATGGACCATGTACATAATGTATTCCATGTCTCTGCTTTGAGGAAATATCATCCTGATCCATCTCATGTGTTGGAGTTGGAACCTCTTCAGATTCAGAATGACTTGACTTTTGAGGAAAGACCTCTCCGGATTGTGGATAGAAAAGATAAAGTTCTGAGGAACAAGACTATACCTTTGGTAAAGGTTATCTGGGGAAATCAATCAGTTGAAGAAGCAACATGGGAGACTGAAGATGATATGAGGAAAAATTATGCTTACCTCTTTGATGATATGGATGCTGAGCTTTAGAGGACTAAAGCTTTATAAGGAGGGAGGAATGTAAGATCCAAGGATCTTAAGTTCTGGTAAGCATTATTTTCTATGATAAATTATGATAAATTATTTGGATTTAAGTAAAATCATTAGCTGTGATATTGTATTATGATTTAAATAAAATTGTTGAGTGCTAATTAATTGGCTTATTGATTGTTAATTTGTAATTAATTGATTTGAGGTTATTTGGTTGTTAATTTATTGTAAATTAATTAGAGATTATTTATTTGTTTGTTGGCTGATATTTTATGATAAATTATTATTGGTTGTTCATGTTAAATTAATTAGGATTTATGGTTGTAAATTGTAAGTTAATTAATTAGACCTTATTGGTTAATTAATTAAATCCTTATTAGATATTAATTAAATCCTTATTGGATTTGTGTTTAAGTGAAATAATTAATTGGATGTTAGATTTAAAAGTCAAATTATTAGTTAAATGGATTAAGTCCTAATCGGATTAGCTAATTGGGTTTGAAAATTCGGAATTTTTAGTTACTGGGTTAAACCCTATTGGGATTATTTGGTTAATGGATTAAAAACTTAAAATCGAATTGTTAAGAGGGAATTTGCGCTTAGGGTAAGGGTTTTTGGCGATTTTGGCTTGAGGAAAATTGTGGGCGACGGCTTGAAGGAACTTGGCGATTCTTGGAGATTTGGAGGCGACTTTCTTCTTCCTTCTTCCCTTAGCCGAAATTTTTGAGTGAGTGGTGGTGTTTCTCCTCCATTGTTGGCATCTTCCTAGGAGCATTGCAAAGCTTGACGATTTATTGTGGAGTTTTTTTTACCTTGTGTTCTCGGTTAAGAGGTGAGTGGAATGTCTTGTTTGATCTATCCATTTAGTTGTGTTTATGTTAAATAATACACTTGAATTCTTGGAAAATTTCCATGTTAAAACCGAAATTATGCAAAGTGTATTTAAGGTATGAAAACCGAATTTAGAATATTTGTTCATAAGATTCTTGTTTACTAAGGTTTAATTTAAGTTGGAAATTTAGAGTATTTTCCTTGAAACCGAATTCAAAATATTCTTGTTCTTCATGAAAACCGAAATTTTTGTAAAGGTGTATATCTCATGAAAACCAAAAATTGTGGCATGAAATTTAAGGTATTTTTATAGAGAATTTTGGGTAATATTAAGCCAATGATTGTTGTAGCCGAAACCTTGTTAATTGTAAATTTGATGATTTTAGTTAACATGTTTACATGTGGTAATTGGTGGTAATTGTGGTAATTTGTAAAGTAAATTATAAGAACACATGATTTAAATTTTAAGTTGATTTTATGGATGCTTGATACATGATATATATATGGTTATGTATTTATGCAATGTTGAGAAATTGTTTGGAAAATTTGGGTGATAACATAGTAAGTTTTGATTGAACTAATCAGCATGAAATCTAAGGACCACACCATAGTATATGATTGTTAATATTATGTAATTATGTGATTGTTAAATATTAAGTGTTTATGTGACCTTTGGAATTTTATGTTGATCATTATGTGATTATGTGAAATATGAATATTATGTGATTATGTGAATTTCGAAAATTATGTTGATATGGGGTTTTCGAATATTATCTGTGATGATCATGTGATGGTTAGGACTAAGGCTAGGTGTAACTATGAACTCAAGGGGATAGTCCTTATGTGATATGTTAAGGGTCTGAATTTCAGCCCTGTATTGTGATATGTGAGGGGGTTGATGATCAGCCTGCCTATTATGATTATTGTGATGGGGGTTGATGCTCAGCCTGCCCGATGTGATTTTTGTGATGACTATCCTAGAGTCTAGTTGACACTTAGGAGTCCGTTTATGTGACCTTTGTGAAATATGTCCACCCTTGTGAAATATGAAATAAGATGTGTCTGTTGTCCAGTAGGAACCTTTTGGGAGAACGGGTTTTGACGCAAAGTGCCATGTCTTGGTTAGACAGGGGCCACCTCTTGATGTCACTACTCTTTTATGTGATGGGGTAATATAAGACGCAAAGTGCCATGTCTTGATCAGACAGGGGCCACCTCTTGATGTCATTACTCTTATATGTGTTGGGAATGATATAAGACGCAAAGTGCCATGTCCTGATCAGACAGGGGCCACCTCTTGATGTCATCATTCTCGTTTTATGTTATGGCGTGATAGACCAGCGTGCCACGTCGTGACCTGACGGGGGCCACCTCCTGATTCTATTCACTGTCCATGTTTATGTGTTGCACGAGATTTTGCAGCTCCCAGTGCTTTGGCCAAGCCGGGTTAGACCATATTGGTCACTTTGTGAATATGCTGGACAACTAGGTTAATTAAGTATGGTGTGTTTAGTTGGTTTAGAATATGTGTGTTCGGTTGGTTTAGAGTATAACTCTAGAACCTGAGGTTATTATATGTTGGTGTGTATATTTTTGGCTGCTTATATGACTTTTGCATTGAATTTGTTATTATGTGTTGACATGATATCCTGTTAAAGATTTTTAAAATAATCTGCATATGTTTTTGAGAGTATGTTATGGATGGTCAATTAGACTATCCACTCACTGGGCTGTGTAGCTCACCCCTCACTATTTTCAGGTGTAGAGCAGGGGCGCAGTTAGCATTATATGGATGCTGTGAATTATGCTTAATGTGTTTATGATTATGATGCCGGTTGTGGCTAAAACTTATGATTTATATGAACTATGTGAACCATGTGATGTGAACAATGTGAACTATGTGAATTTGTGTTGCCAGATGGTGGCAATCAACTGAGTTGGATTTTTGTGTCACCGCGGGCTTCGGCCTGGTTTCGGTGTTTGGTATTAGTTTATAAAATCGATTTTGTGGATTTGTTTTGAAATTGAAGTTGATGTGTATTTTTGCAATCGGTTTTGATACAACTGTAACGTGCATATGTCTAGTGCACGTATTGCGTGGTGGCAGGTACCTTTATGTGATTTATGAGATTTGTGATTCGAAGATTTTATGTGTTTGGAGTTTTGAAAATTTTCAGATCGTGTTTTTCTTGGACTCGGTTTTACCTAGCATTTGATCGATCTTATATGAAACATCCTATTACTTTTGTGATTGTGTTACTTGCTTGAGGTTCAGAATGTGGGATGTTACAGAATGGTATCAGAGCTTGAATCATTTGTGAATTGTGCCATTTGTTTGGGGTTAAGAATGTGGGATGTTACAGAATGTGGGATGTTACAATTTATGGTTGTAAATTGTAAGTTAATTAATTAGCATTCAATAAATTTTACTTGAATCATAATAAAATATCACAGTCAATAATTTTATTTAATTCAAAAATATAATGCTTACCAGGACTTAAGATCCTTGGATCTTACATCATTTCACAAAGGTGGACTCCTATCTGATCAAGACATGGCACTTTGCGTCTTATATCACCCTGTCACATAAAGAACTTAGGCGATTTTGGCTTGGAGAAAAACTTTGGGCGACGGCTTGAAGAACTTAGGCGATTCTTGAAGAGTTCTTGAGGCGATTTTGGTGATTTCTCCATCTCTTTCCCTTTGGCGAATTATTCCTTGGTGTTTGGTAGCATCTTTCAAAGCCTTAGACGAATTTTTGGAAGGGTTTTTCTTATTGGTGTTCACGGTTCAAGGTGAGTGGGTTGTCTAATTGATTTCTATCTATTTGTTGGTGTTAATTGATGAGTTAGATGATATATTCGCTTGTTGGAAATCTTACTATGCTAAAACCGAATTTTGTAAGGTTGATTATATCATGAAAACCGAATTTTGTAAAGTTGATTATATCATGAAAACCGAATTTTTCAGATCGTGTTTTCTTGAACTCGGTTTTACCTAGCATATGATCGATCTTATATGAAACATCCTGTATCATTTGTGAATTGTGCCATTTGTTTGGGGTTAAGAATGTGGGATGTTACAGAATGGTATCAGAGGAGTTGGCTAGCTAAAACTTAGTTTGGGGGAAAACATGTTTGTGTATTGCTAGACACCTGTTAGGTTTATGATTGTTTTCCTGACTATGATATGTGTGTGACTATGATATGTGCGTGTAGGAATTTGAATTTAAGATGGTGCGAACCAGAGGAAATGCTAGTGATGAGGGCGAGCAGACCCCGAACCTCACGAGAACTATTGAGGCTCTGACTGGCATGGTTCAGCAACAAGGTGCTATGATAGAAAGGCAAGCTCAGATGCTGCAGCAGCAGCAGACTCAGCACCAAGAAACACAACAGCAGCTTTTGCAGCAGCTGACTCGAGAGAGACCCCAGACTACTACTCGAGCGGTGGGGGATGACTCTCAGGAGGGCGCTCACAGGCGCTATGCTTCACTTGTGAGTGAATTCCAGAAACTGGGTCCTAGCTCTTTTTATGGGGGCTCAGAATCCAGTAATGCCGAAAATTGGCAGCTGTGGTTGGAAAAGATTTTCCAAGTTATGCGTTGCTCGGACGAAGACAAGTTATGTCTGACCACCTACATGATGCGTGCTGACGCAGATGAGTGGTGGAAAGGTGTGGTGAGACTTGCCGAAGAAAGACATGAGACTGTAGACTGGCCTTACTTCTTGTCTCGATTTAACGAGAAGTATTTCCCAGATAGCTTGGTTGAGGACCGAGAGGTGGAATTTATTCACCTGGAGCAGGGTGATATGACAGTGGACCAGTATGAATTACAGTTCACGAAATTGGGAAAGTATGCTCCTCATCTGATAAACACTGAAAAGAGGAGAGCTACCAAGTTTCTCAGAGGTCTCAGATGGGACATTAGAGAGCAGGTTGGTGCTCAACACTTGGAGACCTATGTTGAAACTGTTGGGCGAGCGCGCACCATTGAGAGGTATATATCTGAGAGGAGTTCTCATGTTGCCGTGACAGTAGTTCCTGCAGCTGAGGCGGCGGTTCCTCAGCATGGCAGTGGCGGCAAGGGTAAGAAGTACCCTAGGCATAAAGATTATAAGAAGAGCAGGTATAAGCCTTACTCCTACAAGGCACCGCAGCAGTCCAGGGATGCACCGCAGCAGTTCAGGGATGCCAGGGATGCAAGAAACGGTATCACTTGTAGTCATTGTGGGCTCAAGGGACATCTAGTGAAAGACTGCCATAGGAAGAATGGTGTATGCTTCAGGTGTAAGAAACCAGGGCACATGGCTAAGGATTGCAAAGAACCTGAGATGCAACCTAGAGGCGCAGATAAGCCTACAGTCCAGACTAGAGTGTATGCTGTGGCTGAGAAGGATACACGAGCTTCCCGATCCGTCGTGGAAGGTACTTTATTCGTATTTGATCAGTTAGCCCGCATATTATTTGACCCTGGTGCAAATTTATCTTTTGTATCTGTTAAGTTTGCTGCATGTTTACCTGTTGTACCTAAGATGCTAGATTATGTTGTGTCTGTCAGTACTCCCTTAGGAAAATCGTTATCTACAGATACTGTGTGTGCTGACTGTGTAGTACATGTAGAGGGTTATGAGTTTCTGGTAGATCTAATCCTCTTAGACATGCAAGATTATGACATCATCTTAGGAATGGATTGGTTGTCTTCCCATCATGCCTCGGTGGATTGCTTTGAGAAAGTAATCACTTTGAATTTGTTAGATGGGAATCGACTTTTTGTGAGAGGTCTAGTGTCAGACCAAGGACCGCATGTGATATCTTTCCTGCAGGCCAGGAAATTACTTGCTAATGGGTGCAAGGGTTATCTTGCGCATGTTAAGGTGCAGGATGAGTCTACTTCTGATTTGACTCAGATGGCGGTGGTGAAAGAATTTCCTGATGTGTTCTCTGAAGAATTTTCAGGCTTGCCACCAATTAGAGAAGTGGAGTTTGGCATTGAGTTGGCGCCAGGTACGGCACCTATCTCCAGAGCTCCTTATCGTATGGCTACTTCAGAGTTGGCCGAGCTTAAGAAACAACTAGAGGAATTGTTAGAGAAAGGATATATTCGGCCTAGTGCTTCTCCCTGGGGAGCGCCAGTGTTATTTGTGAAGAAAAAAGATGGAACCCTGAGGATGTGTATAGACTACAGGCAGCTTAACCAAGTGACTATCAAGAATAAGTATCCTCTTCCCAGAATTGATGATCTATTTGATCAATTACAGGGAGCTACAGTGTTCTCTAAGATTGATCTGAGATCAGGGTATTATCAGCTTAGAGTCAAGGATGAGGATATATTTAAGACTGCATTCAGGACCAGGTATGGGCATTTTGAATTTCTGGTTATGCCTTTTGGACTGACGAATGCACCTGCCGTCTTCATGGATTTGATGAACAGGGTATTCCATGAGTTGCTTGACTCTTGTGTGGTGGTCTTTATAGACGATATATTGGTGTACTCTCGGACTACTTCAGATCATGTCAGTGACTTGCGAAGAGTACTAGAGGTTCTGAGGAAGAACCGGTTATATGCCAAGGCTAGTAAGTGTGAATTTTGGCTAGAGAAGATCAGTTTTCTGGGTCATGTGATTTCTGGTCAGGGGGTGTCTGTGGATCCAGTTAAAGTGCAAGCTATCCTCAATTGGGGAAGACCGACTAGTGCTACTGAGATCAGGAGTTTTCTGGGTTTGGCAGGTTACTACCGGCGATTTGTTGAGGGATTCTCCAAGCTGGCGGGTCCTTTAACTAAATTAACCAGAAAGGAGGCTAAGTTTAATTGGGATGACAAGTGTGAAGAGAGCTTCCAAGAGCTGAAAAGAAGGTTGACTAGTACACCGATCCTCATTATTCCTAGTGATGGGGAAAGGTTTACTGTTTATACGGATGCTTCAGGCAAAGGGTTGGGTTGTGTCTTGATGCAGAAGGGTTCTGTAGTAGCCTATGCTTCGAGACAACTGAAGGAGTATGAATTGAACTACCCTACTCATGATTTAGAGTTGGCGGCCGTAGTCTTTGCTTTGAAGATATGGCGTCACTATTTGTTGGGTCAGGAGTTTGATCTGTTCACTGATCACCAGAGTCTCAAGTATATCTTCACTCAGAAGGACTTGAACATGAGACAGAGAAGATGGATGGAGTTGATCAAAGACTATGACTTCTCCATTCAGTATCAGGCTGGAAAGGCCAATGTGGTGGCGGATGCTCTGAGCAGACATCCAGTTACTTCAGTAGCTGCTTTACGAGTCAGTGAGTGGCGGTTACTGCAAGAGTTCAGCGATCTCAGGATCAGTGTTACTCCTAGAGTTCAGTCGGGTTATGTGGCTTTTCTCAGAGTACAGTCTGCTTTGTTGCAGAAGATCAGAGATCAGCAGTCTATGGATCCGAGATTAGTTCAGATCAGGGATAGTTTGGTTGATGGCGCAGTTCAGGATTTTAGCCTGTCTGATGATGGTATTCTTCGGTTTCGTGGAAGGGTATGTGTCCCTGAGGAACCGAACTTGAGGAAAGAAATATTGGAGGACAGCCATAACTCCAAATATTCTCTACATCCTGGTGTGACTAAGATGTATCAGGACCTCAAGAAAAGTTTTTGGTGGCCGGGTATGAAGAAAGAAGTATCTGATTTTGTCTCTAGGTGTTTAACCTGTCAGACTGTAAAGGCTGAACACCAGAAGCCTGGTGGTTTGTTGCAGCCTCTTCCTATTCCTGAGTGGAAGTGGGAATGCATCAGTATGGATTTTGTATGTGGTTTGCCCAGAACCAGATTGGGTCATGATGCTATTTGGGTGATTGTTGATAGACTTACTAAATCAGCCCATTTTCTTCCGATTAAGATGACTTATTCTTTAGAGAGGCTGGCCAGATTGTACATTGATGAGATAGTCAGACTGCATGGAGTGCCTGTTGATATCGTGTCTGATAGGGACTCTCGATTTCTGTCCAGATTTTGGAAGAGCTTACAGGAAGGTTTGGGTACTAAGTTGAGTTTTAGTACAGCATATCATCCTCAGTCTGATGGCCAGACGGAGCGTACTATACAGACTCTAGAAGATTTGTTGAGAGCCTATGTGGTTGATTGGAGTTCTGAGTGGAACCGGGATCTATCTTTGATAGAGTTTACTTATAATAATAGCTTCCACTCTAGTATTCAGATGGCTCCTTATGAGGCCTTGTATGGGAGAAGGTGTAGGACTCCCTTGTGTTGGGAGGAAATTGGTGACAGAATGATTTTGAGATCTGATGCAGTACAGGAGACTACTGATAAGGTCAGAGAGATCCAGGATAAACTGAAAATTGCTCGGGACAGACAGAAGAGTTATGCTGACGACCGTCGTCGTTCCTTGGAGTTTATGGTAGGGGATCATGTGTTCTTGAAGGTGTCACCTACAAAGGGTGTTATGAGATTTGGCAAAAAGGGCAAGTTGAGCCCTAGGTTTGTAGGCCCTTTTGATATTATTGAGAGAGTTGGTCCAGTGGCTTACCGATTGGCTTTACCTCCTGCTATGGATCATGTGCATAATGTATTCCATGTCTCTGCTTTGAGGAAATATCATCCTGATCCATCTCATGTGTTGGAGTTGGAACCTCTTCAGATTCAGAGTGATTTGACTTTCGAGGAAAGACCTCTCCGGATTGTTGATAGAAAGGATAAAGTTCTGAGGAACAAGACTATACCTTTGGTAAAGGTTATCTGGGGAAATCAGGCTATTGAGGAGGCGACTTGGGAGACTGAAGCTGATATGAGGAAATTTTATGCTTACCTCTTTGATGATATGGATGCTGAGCTTTAGAGGACTAAAGCTTTATAAGGAGGGAGGGATGTAAGATCCAAGGATCTTAAGTCCTGGTAAGCATTATATTTTTGAATTAAATAAAATTATTGACTGTGATATTTTATTATGATTCAAGTAAAATTTATTGAATGCTAATTAACTAACTTATTGATTGTTAATTAATTGATTTGAGGTTATTTGGTTGTTAATTTATTGTAAATTAATTAGAGATTATTTATTTGTTTGTTGGCTGATATTTTATGATAAATTATTATTGGTTGTTCATGTTAAATTAATTAGGATTTATGGTTGTAAATTGTAAGTTAATTAATTAGACCTTATTGGTTAATTAATTAAATCCTTATTGGATATTAATTAAATCCTTATTGGATTTGTGTTTAAGTGAAATAATTAATTGGATGTTAGATTTAAAAGTCAAATTATTAGTTAAATGGATTAAGTCCTAATCGGATTAGCTAATTGGGTTTGAAAATTCGGAATTTTTAGTTACTGGGTTAAACCCTATTGGGATTATTTGGTTAATGGATTAAAAACTTAAAATCGAATTGTTAAGAGGGAATTTGCGCTTAGGGTAAGGGTTTTTGGCGATTTTGGCTTGAGGAAAATTGTGGGCGACGGCTTGAAGGAACTTGGCGATTCTTGGAGATTTGGAGGCGACTTTCTTCTTCCTTCTTCCCTTAGCCGAAATTTTTGAGTGAGTGGTGGTGTTTCTCCTCCATTGTTGGCATCTTCCTAGGAGCATTGCAAAGCTTGACGATTTATTGTGGAGTTTTTTTACCTTGTGTTCTCGGTTAAGAGGTGAGTGGAATGTCTTGTTTGATCTATCCATTTAGTTGTGTTTATGTTAAATAATACACTTGAATTCTTGGAAAATTTCCATGTTAAAACCGAAATTATGCAAAGTGTATTTAAGGTATGAAAACCGAATTTAGAATATTTGTTCATAAGATTCTTGTTTACTAAGGTTTAATTTAAGTTGGAAATTTAGAGTATTTTCCTTGAAACCGAATTCAAAATATTCTTGTTCTTCATGAAAACCGAAATTTTTGTAAAGGTGTATATCTCATGAAAACCAAAAATTGTGGCATGAAATTTAAGGTATTTTTATAGAGAATTTTGGGTAATATTAAGCCAATGATTGTTGTAGCCGAAACCTTGTTAATTGTAAATTTGATGATTTTAGTTAACATGTTTACATGTGGTAATTGGTGGTAATTGTGGTAATTTGTAAAGTAAATTATAAGAACACATGATTTAAATTTTAAGTTGATTTTATGGATGCTTGATACATGATATATATATGGTTATGTATTTATGCAATGTTGAGAAATTGTTTGGAAAATTTGGGTGATAACATAGTAAGTTTTGATTGAACTAATCAGCATGAAATCTAAGGACCCCACCATAGTATATGATTGTTAATATTATGTAATTATGTGATTGTTAAATATTAAGTGTTTATGTGACCTTTGGAATTTTATGTTGATCATTATGTGATTATGTGAAATATGAATATTATGTGATTATGTGAATTTCGAAAATTATGTTGATATGGGGTTTTCGAATATTATCTGTGATGATCATGTGATGGTTAGGACTAAGGCTAGGTGTAACTATGAACTCAAGGGGATAGTCCTTATGTGATATGTTAAGGGTCTGAATTTCAGCCCTGTATTGTGATATGTGAGGGGGTTGATGATCAGCCTGCCTATTATGATTATTGTGATGGGGGTTGATGCTCAGCCTGCCCGATGTGATTTTTGTGATGACTATCCTAGAGTCTAGTTGACACTTAGGAGTCCGTTTATGTGACCTTTGTGAAATATGTCCACCCTTGTGAAATATGAAATAAGATGTGTCTGTTGTCCAGTAGGAACCTTTTGGGAGAACGGGTTTTGACGCAAAGTGCCATGTCTTGGTCAGACAGGGGCCACCTCTTGATGTCACTACTCTTTTATGTGATGGGGTAATATAAGACGCAAAGTGCCATGTCTTGATCAGACAGGGGCCACCTCTTGATGTCATTACTCTTATATGTGTTGGGAATGATATAAGACGCAAAGTGCCATGTCCTGATCAGACAGGGGCCACCTCTTGATGTCATCATTCTCGTTTTATGTTATGGCGTGATAGACCAGCGTGCCACGTCGTGACCTGACGGGGGCCACCTCCTGATTCTATTCACTGTCCATGTTTATGTGTTGCACGAGATTTTGCAGCTCCCAGTGCTTTGGCCAAGCCGGGTTAGACCATATTGGTCACTTTGTGAATATGCTGGACAACTAGGTTAATTAAGTATGGTGTGTTTAGTTGGTTTAGAATATGTGTGTTCGGTTGGTTTAGAGTATAACTCTAGAACCTGAGGTTATTATATGTTGGTGTGTATATTTTTGGCTGCTTATATGACTTTTGCATTGAATTTGTTATTATGTGTTGGCATGATATCCTGTTAAAGATTTTTAAAATAATCTGCATATGTTTTTGAGAGTATGTTATGGATGGTCAATTAGACTATCCACTCACTGGGCTGTGTAGCTCACCCCTCACTATTTTCAGGTGTAGAGCAGGGGCGCAGTTAGCATTATATGGATGCTGTGAATTATGCTTAATGTGTTTATGATTATGATGCCGGTTGTGGCTAAAACTTATGATTTATATGAACTATGTGAACCATGTGATGTGAACAATGTGAACTATGTGAATTTGTGTTGCCAGATGGTGGCAATCAACTGAGTTGGATTTTTGTGTCACCGCGGGCTTCAGCCTGGTTTCGGTGTTTGGTATGGGTTTATAAAATCGATTTTGTGATTTTGTTTTGAATTTCGGCTTGTTGTATATTCCGTGCAATCGGTTTTGATATACCCTGTAACTTGCATATGTCTAGTGCAAGTATTGCCTGGTGGCAGGTACCTTTATGGATTTTATGAATTTGAATCGGTTTTGATATAACTGTTGCCTTGCATATGTCTAGTGCAAGGATTGCGTGGTGGCAGGTACCCTTATGAGATTTGAGTTTTGTGAATTTGTGTGTATGGATTTATGAAATTTTTCAGATCGTGTTTTCTTGAACTCGGTTTTACCTAGCATATGATCGATCTTATATGAAACATCCTGTATCATTTGTGAATTGTGCCATTTGTTTGGGGTTAAGAATGTGGGATGTTGAACCTCAAGCAAGTAACACAATCACAAAAGTAATAGGATGTTTCATATAAGATCGATCAAATGCTAGGTAAAACCGAGTCCAAGAAAAACACGATCTGAAAATTTTCAAAACTCCAAACACATAAAATCTTCGAATCACAAATCTCATAAATCACATAAAGGTACCTGCCACCACGCAATACGTGCACTAGACATATGCACGTTACAGTTGTATCAAAACCGATTGCAAAAATACACATCAACTTCAATTTCAAAACAAATCCACAAAATCGATTTTATAAACTAATACCAAACACCGAAACCAGGCCGAAGCCCGCGGTGACACAAAAATCCAACTCAGTTGATTGCCACCATCTGGCAACACAAATTCACATAGTTCACATTGTTCACATCACATGGTTCACATAGTTCATATAAATCATAAGTTTTAGCCACAACAGGCGTCATAATCATAAACACATTAAGCATAATTCACAGCATCCATATAATGCTAACTGCGCCCCTGCTCTACACCTGAAAATAGTGAGGGGTGAGCTACACAGCCCAGTGAGTGGATAGTCTAATTGACCATCCATAACATACTCTCAAAAACATATGCAGATTATTTTAAAAATCTTTAACAGGATATCATGCCAACACATAATAACAAATTCAATGCAAAAGTCATATAAGCAGCCAAAAATATACACACCAACATATAATAACCTCAGGTTCTAGAGTTATACTCTAAACCAACCGAACACACATATTCTAAACCAACTAAACACACCATACTTAATTAACCTAGTTGTCCAGCATATTCACAAAGTGACCAATATGGTCTAACCCGGCTTGGCCAAAGCACTGGGAGCTGCAAAATCTCGTGCAACACATAAACATGGACAGTGAATAGAATCAGGAGGTGGCCCCCGTCAGGTCACGACGTGGCACGCTGGTCTATCACGCCATAACATAAAACGAGAATGATGACATCAAGAGGTGGCCCCTGTCTGATCAGGACATGGCACTTTGCGTCTTATATCATTCCCAACACATATAAGAGTAATGACATCAAGAGGTGGCCCCTGTCTGATCAAGACATGGCACTTTGCGTCTTATATTACCCCATCACATAAAAGAGTAGTGACATCAAGAGGTGGCCCCTGTCTGACCAAGACATGGCACTTTGCGTCAAAACCCGTTCTCCCAAAAGGTTCCTACTGGACAACAGACACATCTTATTTCATATTTCACAAGGGTGGA
This sequence comes from Costus lasius, assembly GCA_027563935.2. Lineage (NCBI taxonomy): Eukaryota > Viridiplantae > Streptophyta > Magnoliopsida > Zingiberales > Costaceae > Costus > Costus lasius. The sequence continues at coordinate 33,914,317 of CM050450.1, read as the reverse complement.
CATATTTCACAAAGGTCACATAAACGGACTCCTAAGTGTCAACTAGACTCTAGGATAGTCATCACAAAAATCACATCGGGCAGGCTGAGCATCAACCCCCATCACAATAATCATAATAGGCAGGCTGATCATCAACCCCCTCACATATCACAATACAGGGCTGAAATTCAGACCCTTAACATATCACATAAGGACTATCCCCTTGAGTTCATAGTTACACCTAGCCTTAGTCCTAACCATCACATGATCATCACAGATAATATTCGAAAACCCCATATCAACATAATTTTCGAAATTCACATAATCACATAATATTCATATTTCACATAATCACATAATGATCAACATAAAATTCCAAAGGTCACATAAACACTTAATATTTAACAATCACATAATTACATAATATTAACAATCATATACTATGGTGGGGTCCTTAGATTTCATGCTGATTAGTTCAATCAAAACTTACTATGTTATCACCCAAATTTTCCAAACAATTTCTCAACATTGCATAAATACATAACCATATATATATCATGTATCAAGCATCCATAAAATCAACTTAAAATTTAAATCATGTGTTCTTATAATTTACTTTACAAATTACCACAATTACCACCAATTACCACATGTAAACATGTTAACTAAAATCATCAAATTTACAATTAACAAGGTTTCGGCTACAACAATCATTGGCTTAATATTACCCAAAATTCTCTATAAAAATACCTTAAATTTCATGCCACAATTTTTGGTTTTCATGAGATATACACCTTTACAAAAATTTCGGTTTTCATGAAGAACAAGAATATTTTGAATTCGGTTTCAAGGAAAATACTCTAAATTTCCAACTTAAATTAAACCTTAGTAAACAAGAATCTTATGAACAAATATTCTAAATTCGGTTTTCATACCTTAAATACACTTTGCATAATTTCGGTTTTAACATGGAAATTTTCCAAGAATTCAAGTGTATTATTTAACATAAACACAACTAAATGGATAGATCAAACAAGACATTCCACTCACCTCTTAACCGAGAACACAAGGTAAAAAACTCCACAATAAATCGTCAAGCTTTGCAATGCTCCTAGGAAGATGCCAACAATGGAGGAGAAACACCACCACTCACTCAAAAATTTCGGCTAAGGGAAGAAGGAAGAAGAAAGTCGCCTCCAAATCTCCAAGAATCGCCAAGTTCCTTCAAGCCGTCGCCCACAATTTTCCTCAAGCCAAAATCACCAAAAACCCTTACCCTAAGCGCAAATTCCCTCTTAACAATTCGATTTTAAGTTTTTAATCCATTAACCAAATAATCCCAATAGGGTTTAACCCAGTAACTAAAAATTCTGAATTTTCAAACCCAATTAGCTAATCCGATTAGGACTTAATCCATTTAACTAATAATTTGACTTTTAAATCTAACATCCAATTAATTATTTCACTTAAACACAAATCCAATAAGGATTTAATTAATATCCAATAAGGATTTAATTAATTAACCAATAAGGTCTAATTAATTAACTTACAATTTACAACCATAAATCCTAATTAATTTAACATGAACAACCAATAATAATTTATCATAAAATATCAGCCAACAAACAAATAAATAATCTCTAATTAATTTACAATAAATTAACAACCAAATAACCTCAAATCAATTAATTACAAATTAACAATCAATAAGCCAATTAATTAGCACTCAACAATTTTATTTAAATCATAATACAATATCACAGCTAATGATTTTACTTAAATCCAAATAATTTATCATAATTTATCATAGAAAATAATGCTTACCAGAACTTAAGATCCTTGGATCTTACAACTTATATATCCTGAAAGGTACTTTTCCTAAGGTACATATCACTTCCTCCTAGAGCATGATACGGTATCTAATTAGATTAACTCCCTACTCTCGTGACAGTTAACCTAACTAGATCCCTTAAGTTTTGTGAAAAGTAGGTTAGTCCCTTCAAACGAATCTGAACTACTCCCATGATCGGATTCGCAGGTTTAATCGAAATAGATCGGACGTTAGCGATTCACCTCTCGGTCCTTCTCGCAACGTCTAAGACGTAAAGTTACTTGGCCAGGGTAATTTACGGGATGTATGCAATTTCAATCAAATCAGGAAGATAAAATTATATTAAAAGAGAAAAAGTATAAATTAATCCATACAAATCAGTGGGCTACACCCAATCAATCCCGAAAAGGTATCTACTCGCTCATATTATCAAGAGAATACATGTTTTTGATGAACAAGAAAGATCTCATAGGAATCGCAAAGAAATCACAAAAAGGATGATGAAACCGTCTTCTCCTCAGTCTGGAGATGAGGATTGAAGGATCAATCGTTGAAATCGTATGAAATCTCGCTGGAATATGCTTCGAAATCAAGTCGTCGCCCTTGTTGTCGCCGCCGCTCGTGTTTGTCTGACCAAAAGCTCCTTAACCCTCCAAAAATCCCATCTTTTATAGTTGGACCGGTTTAGAACTCATCAGGGAACAGTTCTGCGAAGTATAGTTCAATTCTGGTTTAAATCGGTGAAGAGACAAGTGAAAACTCGTCGGGTGGAAGTTTTTACGGCCCGTGATACGTTTACGGCTGAGGCCGTAAATGTTTCTGTGTATAATGCTTTCAGTCGTAGAAAGTTTCATGGCCCGTGATAGAATTACGGCTTCACCCGTGAAAGTTTCTGTTCATTTCGACACTTAGTCATTTTCAACTTCCGTTCGTCGTCGCGTACACGACTGAATCCATATTTACGGCCAAGGTCGTAAAAGTCTTGTTCTTCACCGTTTTTGCCCCAAATTCGTTGTAAAGCCTCGTGATCTCCTTGGGAATCATGCTTTGGCTTCAAAACTCTCGAAATCCTTCATTTTTACTTCATTTTACCTACATTTTCATAAAAACTAAGAAAAGTGAAGATTCCGTGCAAAGTAACGCAAAAGTACTAAAAATAGCACAAAATCATGCAACTAAGCCCCAAAATATGATCTAAAATATAGGTGAAAACATGGTATAAATGCAACTCATTAGTGTTGCAAAGCCCAAAGGGCATCTTGCTGTATGCATAAGTACCATAGGGACAAGTAAAAGTTGTTTTCTCCTGGTCATCTAAATGGATAGGAATTTGAAAGAAATCTAAAAAGTCATCCAAGAAACAAAAGTAAGAATTATGAGCAAGTCTATCTAATATCTGATCTACGAATGACAAAGGAAAGTAATCTTTTCTAGTAGCGGAGTTCAACTTCCTGTAATCAATACACATTTTCTAGCCTATTACTGTTCGTGTGGGTATCAACTCATCTGAATCATTCTTAGTTACCGTAATATCTCCCTTCTTTGGTACAATATGTATCGGGCTCACCCAAGAACTATCCGATATGGGGTATATGACTCCTGCATCCAAAAGTTTGAGCACCTCCTTCTTCACAACATCTTTCATATGGGGGTTAAGTCGGTGTTGAAATTCCACAGAAGGCTTGCTATTTTCTTCTAATAAAATCCTATGCATGCAAATAGAGGGGTTAATTCCCTTAATGTCATCAAGTGAATAGCCAATTACCTTCTTGTGAATACGGAGTTCTCCAAGGAGTAGTTCGGTTTGCTCTTTGTTCAATTTGGCACTAACTATTACCGAGTATGTAGAATTATCACCTAGGAATTCATATCTCAATGTGCTAGGTAGACTTTTGAATTCAAGTTTCTTCTGCCCTTCCTCTTCTTAGTTAACTTCAGGTGTTACAACCATGATTGGGTCGGAATCAAGAAGTGCAATGTACTCTTTGGCGCTCCCCTCAATGTCTTGTTCTTCGGCATTGATCAAGGTCAACTCTAGCGGATCCACCTCTCTCCTGTAAGGCTCAATGTTCTGGATAGCTTTCTCTATGATGTCTACACTGCAGCATGTACCTGCAAGAGAGGGTTTTTTTAAAAGAGTTAGACAAATCAAACTAAACAACATTGTCACTGATGCTCAAATCCAGTTTTCCGTTTTTGACATCGATGACAGCACCAGCTATAGCAAGGAAAGGTCTTCCTAGAATAATAGGGAATCTGTCATCTTCATCAATTTCTAAAATAACAAAATCAGTAGGAACAAAATAATCTCCAACTTTTATTGGCACGTCCTCCAGGATACCAACAGGACGGCGAACTGATCTGTCTGCCAACTGTAGAGAAATATTAGTACCCTTCAAATCTCTCAAGTCCAGCCTTTTACATAAAGATAGAGGCATAAGGCTGATGCTTGCTCCCAAATCGCATAAGGCTTGCTGGAAGATCATCTCCCCAATATGGCAAGGTATAGAGAAGCTACCTAGGTCTTTGAGTTTCTAGGGGAGCTTATTTTGTATGATCGTGCTACACTCCTTAGTAAGTGCAACTGTTCCTTGTTCTTCCAGCTTCCTCTTGTTAGACAAGATATCCTTCAGAAATTTGGCATAGGTGGGCATCTGCGAAAGGGCATCAACAAAAGGTATGTTAATATAGAGTTTCTTAAGAACTTCCAAAAACTTACTGAATTATTTGTCTAATTTGGCTTTGACAAGTATCTGTGGGAAAGGGATTGGAGGTTTGCATACTGGCGGTCCCACATAGGGCCGTTCTTCTTCAGTCTGCTCGTGTTACCGGCGTTGTCTCATGGTTCAAATCTCTTGTGTCAAGTGTTGCATCTTCTTCTCAGTCGTCTATTGGCATCTTTGGATCTTCAAGCTGTTTTGCCGCTCCGAGTGGAGATTGCATTGTAATGCTCCCTCGGGTTAACTTCAGGTTGTGATGGAAGTTTCCCTAGTGCTCTGGAGAATGAGCTAGCTTGCTGGGTTAGCTGATTCTCCAATATCTTATTGTGAGTTTCCAAGGAATTCATTATTGACATCATGAGTTTCATCATATCAGTTAATCCTTTAATTTGCTTACTCAGTTGAGAATCCATATTTGGCTTCGGTGGTAGATTATAATTTCTGGCTTGAAATCCGGGCGACTGTCTGTAATTTCCCTGTGGAGGCTATCTGAAGTTTCCATATAGAGGTTGACCTTATAGTGGTACTTGCCCTGGATGCACTGGTTGTGTACTTTGGTATGAGAAGTTTGGGTGGTTTCGCCATCCTGGATTGTAAGTGTTGGAATATGGATTATTCATGGGATTCAAATATCCAACTACATTCATATGTTCAGGATGACTTTGAGTTAATTGCCCATCTCCTAACTGGCATTCTGTACTTACATGGCCTGCAACTCCACACACCTCACAAGATAAAGAATTAGCATCAATCAAAATTACAAACTAAGAATCAATCTTTCTAGTTAAAGTATCCACCTTTGAAGTAAAAGCAGTTAAAGTATCAAGTTCGAGTTTACCTGCCTGCCTGGAAGGTGTACCTCGTTCTGAAGACCATTGATGGTGATTTATTGCCATGTCTTCCAGGAGGTTCATAGCATCTTCAACTCCTCTGTTCATTAAAGCCCCTCCAGCTGCAGCATCTACTGTGAGCCTTGTGTTGTAGTCCAGCCCATTGTAAAATGTGTGAACTAAAACCCAAGTCTCTATCCCATAGTGTGGACACATTCTTTGCAGCTCTTTAAATATGTCCCAAGCTTCAAATAAAGATTCTCCATCCTTCTGCATGAAGCTTGTTATTTGATTCCTTAGTTGAATTATCTTGGAAGGAGGGAAGTATTTTGAAAGGAAGGCTTGAGACAACTCTCCCCATGTCCTTATGGAAGCTGAAGGTATTGTATGAAGCCATGCTCTTACTCTGTCCTTCAAAGAGAAAGGGAACAATCTCAACCTCATAGCATCAGTAGAAACACCATTAATTTTTAATGTATCACAATACTCTAAAAATATAGCAAGATGCATGTTGGGGTCCTCAAGAGGAGAACCACCAAATTGATGTTGTTGAACCATGGAAAGTAAAGTAGGATTAATCTCAAAATTATTGGCCTCTACATTCGACCTAGCAATTCCTAATTGTATTCCATGAACGTAAAGAGCAGCATAATCTCTCAGTGTTCTGTTATTGTTATTCCCCGCAGGTTGGGGTGCTTGATCATTGTTCAGGTCTAACGGGATGTGCTCCATTTGGTTTTGATCTTCTTTTTGTTGAAGTTGCTTGAGTTTTCTCTTTCTTCTGAAAGTTCTTTCTATCTCAAGATCTATCTCAAAAAATTCAACTGCACGCAAGCTTCTTTGCATAAAAACTGAGAACAACCAAGGCATTCAACTATGAAATGTCACTCAAATGAAACTACTAACCATTACAATCGAAAAAGACGAAGTAGGCCTAAGCTCCCTTTTATAAGCTAAGGGAGGGTAAGACCACCTACTCACAAGAAGGGTAGTTACAACAAATATTCTAACCACTAATCTGCAAAAAAACTGAGAAAAAGGGGTACATTTGACTGAAAATATTCCAACAACCAAGGTGTATTGGAGAAGCTTCAGGTCGAGTTAACGTGAGCTGTCCGTTTGAGCTTTGATGATATCTTCTGATTTGGATGCCTAATCTGAGATCTGAGGGCATGGATGGATAGATCTGGTCGCTGTTTTGGCCACAATTGCTGGCGATACTCCAGATGGAGCTGCATGGGGTGGCTGGAATCGGATGGGAAGCTTCCGGCGCTGGATTGCAGCGTGCTGGGCTAGGAATAGGGCAGAACGCAGCAAAGTTGGAGAATCGAAGAATCTTCTAATTCCGGTGATCCACCAGCCGGATGGTCGATTCCTTAAAGCTGTGAGTTCGCAACGACGAGGTGTCCCTGTGGCTGGATTTTGGTGTTGAACAGCTCCGCGGATGGGGCAGAATGGGGAACGTTGTCGCCGACCATGTTGGCATTTGTTTCCAGTGATCTGGCCTCTGATGGCTCGATGCTTTGGACCATGAGTTCGCGCTGATGAGGAGCTACTGTCGCCGGAGTCTGGTGACGATCGGAGCTGTGGATGGTTGAATCATGGTGGCCAAGTGGATGAGCTGCCGCCTGCGTTTCCAGTTTATGTCGAGGTGAACATAGCTTGGCTGTGACTCTGGTCACAACAGTGATTTCCTTGGCCGAGATGAACACGGGCTGGCCATGAATGCCGTCACGCCCGTGATTACTGCGTAGATTGCCAGATTTGCAGGATTTATATATTTACGCTACATCACCAATCCTCAGAAATATACTAATATTAATCGTTGCTCCCCGGCAACGGCACCAAAAACTCAACATGTTTCACAAGTGCACGGTAATATCGAAGTTATATAAAAGGTTGTCGAACCCACATGGAGCAAGGTTAAGTACAGAAAATCTAATTCTCAATAGCTAAGCAATTCGAAATGGGCTTTTGAGAGCAATAAGTGAAAACAAGAAATCAAACGCAACGACAAGGAAGTTATCTATATGAGAGAGATCGGGACTTCAGTATCCACCACACTGATGAATCTAACTATATTAAAAGTTATCTATTACAAGAGTTCGTAATCTTGCATAAGGAATCCTCCAAAAGTACAAGATGCTCTCTCTCGGTCGGTGCACCCTGGTGCTTACCCAAAACGATCTCCTATTCTCATGGTAGATTGTTCTAAATAAACCCAATGAGTTCAAGGGATGATTATGTTACCCTCGAGCGAAATCTAAGCACTCTCGTGTCAAAGATTCGTAAGTTTTACCTAGGAAATCCGCCAACACGATCCTCCTCTCGGTCAGGATTGTGTCGACTACCACATGATACTATGTGGCCAAAGCAAGATCATGAAATAACTACACCAAGGTAAAATATGCTCATACAAACTTCAAAGTAATAGAATAATTTAAGATTGCATGAAAGAATTCATTAGTGGGCTTCAACCAAGTCCCAAAAAAGGTTTTATGCTACAGAATTCATGAAAGCTCGCACAGATCACTCTAAAATATCAGGAAAATTGCTACAAAACGTTTTAGTGTGGAAGGAGAGGATTAACCGAACAAGATCTCCAAAAATCATGCAGATTAGACGCTTTAATCTCTCGAAATCGCCTTGTCGCCTCTCCCGTTTGCCCTAGCTACTTCGTCCGCTGATTTGTTGATAATTTGGCAACAATTGAAAGGGTTTTTATATTCTTTGGATTTGTCTCTCTGTTAGCTTTCCAAAATATATTTTCTTGCCTTTTTTGGATTTTTTTTAGGGTTCGGAATCGAGGAAAAACCGAGTGAAGGTCGGACTATAGAGTTACAATCACGGGTGAACCCCGCTAGGTTCACCAGGTAGTGAATTCATCTGTGGAGTTTCTGTCGAGTAAAAAGCACTGGTGAACCCCACTGGGTTCACCTGCTAGTGAAGTGTACTATACATTTCTGCACAAACTTCTTCCGAGAGAATTACTGGTGAACCCTGCCGGGTTCACCTGGTTGTGAAGTATTTTGTGAATTTCCAAAGATCTAGTGAAAGCACCGGTGAACCCCACCGTATTTTTCAAAGTAGCTTGGATTGGGCTCAAATTTGAGGTGCAGCTTCCTCTTCTCGTAAGTAATCACCCCATGACTTTAGAATCTTCAAAAGACTTCAAAATTAGGCGATTTTACCTAAAATTCCACAAAAACAAGGAAAAGTAAAGATTCAGAAGCAATCAAGTAAATAAGTCTCATTGGAGTATAAAAACCTTAAAATAAGCCTAAATTTGATATGAAATACACTAGAAATTACTGTTAAAATGCAAGGCATCAATAGCACCTCCATTCAAGTAGAACACATAGCCTGACTTCGATCTAAGTCATCCAAGTTAAACTAGAATAAGACATCAGTATAGCTGTGCACACTAAGCTCTTCTTGTCCCTCATAAACTAAGAACAAATCCTTAGTTGTCCTCAAATACTTCAGGATATTCTTTATAGCTATCTAGTGTTGAACACCTGGATTGGATTGGTATCGAGTGATTATGCTCAAATGATAAGTCACATCTAGTCTAGTGCACAATATCGCATGCATGATCAATCCTACTACTAAACCATAGAAAACTCGACTCATGTCATCCCTCTCAGCTTATGTTGAAGGACATTGGCTCTAAGAGAGAGTAAGAGCATGCCTTGTTGGAAGGTACCCTTTTTTGGATTTCTCCAAGTTAAACCTCTTCAGCACCTTTATTGATGTAGGTGATCTGACTTAGGGCTATGAGTTTCTTGGATCTATCCCTATAGATCCTCACGCCTAATATATAGACGATCTCCCCTAAGTCTTTTATCTCAAAATACTTTCCTAACCATATCTTCACCACATGAAGGGTTGGGATGTCATTTTCAAAGAGTAGTATGTCATTGACATATAAGACCAAAAAAGTCAACAAGCTCCTACTGAATTTCTTATACACATAGGCATCATCTTCATTCTTAATGAAGCCATAATCTCTTACTACCTCATCAAAATAAAGATTCCAACTTTGAGAGTCTTGCTTCAATCTTTAAATGGATCTATTTAGCTTGTATACCTTATAAGCATTTGCAAGATGGATAAAACCCTCTAGTTGTGTCATATGCACATCCTCTATCATCATCCATCTGTCATATCTCATAATCATAAAATGCAGCTAATGCAAGCATGATTCGAATGGATTTGAACATGACAACTAGCGATAAGGTTTCATCATAGTCCACCGTATGGACTTACTTGAAACCCTTTGCCATAAGTCTACCTTTAAAGGTAACTAAGTTGCAATCCATGTCAGTTTTCCTCTTGAAGACCCATTTACACCCTATGAGTTTTATCCCATTAGGTAGCTCAACCAAGTCCCAAACTTGGTTAGCAGACATGGAATCCATCTCGGATCTAATGACCTTAAGCCATCTCTCGGAGTTTGATCCACTGACTGCTTCCTCATAAGATCCTCGAAGCACAAACGAAGAGGATCCTATGAGGAAGAAGAAGTAGAGTATACCTTGGCGCGGTTGCACAATTTGATTAAAACTAAAGAACACAAGCAAAGAGGATTCTCAAAGCACAAGGCACTCAAGTGGCTACAAGTACTCGATCCTCACTCAGTGCTACCTAGACTTTGTAGGCTCCCACTCACTTGGAGGCTACAACTAAAGGGTAAGCTGAAAAACACATCTCTCTTTTATAGGAGAAGAGAGGGAGATCATACCAAACACATGCACAAGGTTGTTGGATAAGCCAACTATCTTATAACAACCAAAAAGGGGTCAAAAGATGTTGAAATCAAAATCTAACTACTATAGTACAACAGCTGCCAACTAAAGCAAAACATAAAAGTGGAGAGCAACAATAATGGAGGGTGAGGTTGGCACATGGGCCGGATTCTTTTGGGCCATTGATGGGCCATTGCAACTCGTCACACCATCTCTGAGCATGCCACAATGAAGCAACATAACTGGCTGATAGTGGGTTGGTTCTATATAGTTTTGGCCAATTCATGGGCGATGTTGATCAGCCGTTTATAGTAACGGTTGGTCACCGACTCTTCGGTGGGCCTTGTTGTTAAGTTCATTGGATGAAGAGGCCTTGTCACGGTGGATGATGGGCTAATAATTCCCATAGAACTGTGAGGAGGATGTGAAGATCATTGGGAGTGTCAAACCGTGCAAAAAATGAAACTTTTGTGAGTTTTTGGGTCGTTCACGGGCATGGTCATGCATCCATGCACAACCTTGAATGAGTCTACAATTGGGTAACCATTCTACGCTGAACCTTTCATGAGTGTGCCCATGCATCCATGCACGGTCATGAAATCTTCCACATTCGAGTGACCGATTTTCGCCGAGCCTGTCACGGCCGTGCTCGTGCATCCATGCATAGCTGTGAGATCTTTCGCATCCAGGCGATATTGCAACCTCAAGTGCACTATTGTACCGAAGTAATAAAATAAAGATTGTTCCCAATGAGGATCTGGCGTTCAAGTACTGATTACATGACTCGTTTATATCTAGACGGATCAATTTGTAGTTTCGTGTGGACTCTAAGTACGAAAAGCAACAAAGGTAATATTTTTGGGCAATCCTTGAATAGAATATTATAGTGATGAAAGAAATTTTTCCTAGGGTACATATTGCCTCCTCCCGAAGCGTAATCCGATACCTAGCTATGCTAATTCCCTACTCTCGTGATAATTAACGCAACTAGGCTCATTAAGTTCTGTGAAAAAACCTTGAAATCCTTCAAACGAACCCAAACTACTCTAGTGATTGGATTCGTAGGTTTAAAGAGAATAGTTCTGACGTTTGCGATTCACCTCTTGGTCCTTCTCACAATGTCTAAGACGTAAACATACTTGGCCAGAGTAAATCACGTAAATAAACTCAATTCTGATCAAATCAATGCTATAATATATCTAAACAAAGATGAAAATGCAAACTTTAATCCATAAACGTCAATAGGCTACATCCCTAATCTCAAAAATAAGTTTAAGCAAACATGTTCATCGTGTACAGCATGTATTGTGATGAATTTGACATGTAATCTCAAATAAAATGCAAAGAGATACTAAGAGAACAATTAGAAATGCTCCCCCCCCCCTCGATATGATGATGAAGTTGAAGTGTTTAATCCTCTCCTTTGCATGATCTCTTGCCGGAATTTCGCCCTAGAAGTGAATTTTACCCTAGCCGCCGCCTGTGTTTGTTCTCGTCTAAAAAAGTCTCTTTAACCCTCTAAAAATTCTTCTTTTTATAGTTCAATCAGTTTAGAACCCTTCTAGGAAGAATTTTGCAGAGTTTGGTTCGATTCTGAGTCAATCGAGGTTGAATCGAGTGAAAAATCGAAAGAGACGAAAAAACTCACGGCCTATAAACTATTTACGGCTACGGCAGTGAAAGTTTCTGTGAATAAAAACTATGTAGATAGAAAAACTCACGGCTTCACCCGTGAAAGTTTTTATGAACTTTTTTACTTAGCTGCAAAATCACCCGTTTAACGCAAAACTCATGGCCAGCCGAAAAACTCACGGCTGCAGTCGTGAATGTTGCGTCCGACATTGTTTTCGCTCTAAATTTGATGTACGACTTCGTAATTTCCTTGAAAACCATGTTATGGCCTTAAAACTCGCAAAATCCATCATTTTTATGTCATTATACCTATATTTTCATAAAAACCAAAAAAAGTAAAGATTCCATACCAAATGGAGTAAAAATACTAAAAATTGGAATAAAATCGTACAATTTAGCCTAAATATCATATAAAATACAAGCAAAAATATGATATAAATGCAATGCATTAGGCGACCAATTTTTGCCGAGCCATTCATGGTCGTGAAGCCATACACACCCTGGGTTGTGCATTTGTGCAGGGCTATGAAGCCATGCACACCCATGGGTGTGAAGTCTACACTGGCCTCCGTTTGGCCCAAAATTTTAGGAGTGCCTTCATTGGCCCCTAGGGAGTCTTTTGGTGTGTCTTCTTGAGCTTCTTGTGCTCCATGGGCTCCATACGCTCTGTCAATAGCTATCTCTTATCCACTATGGTACTCAACTAGGAACATAACATTTTTTGATATGATCTCCAAGTACATCATTATGTAAACATAAATATGTGTAGATGTATAGAAAATCATGACAATGACAATGCCAAGATAAATATAAGAATTTCAGGAACAAATGTATGACATGTGTTCGGACCAACAACTAGTCCTAGGGCTTAACACTAATATTTTAGCAGTTTGAGGACCTAATTCAGGACTATCTTTTGCTCCAGCCACCGAAGATGGTGACTGCATCGGGCGGAGCAGCATGTGATTCACTCGGGGATTGAGCACCACTAAAGACTTCAAGATTGTATGGAATGACCATGTCCCGTCCTTGGATGGGGGTCATACAGACACAAGGGCTTATTTATATATATTACATATGGTTTTCAAACATGTGTGTCTATGTAGTAACCCCGAGCCCACATTGGATTGGGCTGAGTCCATGGACGAACTAAGATATGTATCAGAGGATCCTCCCTATAATACTCTCAAAATAAATAAATTGTTTTTTGTGTGACACTCCCCCTTGTTTGGTAACTGATTGACATAGCAGCCAGATGCTGTGAGCGAGCCTCCTCTGCGATGGGAGCTCTCGCTGGTACTAGAGCTCTGATAGTGAGCTGATTTATATCCTTTTGGATGGGATGAGTGGAATGATGCAGTAAGCTGCCTTGGCGATGGGATTATGTTGCCGGTCGCATCTTTTCGAGTAGGTTGTGAGTTGCCGTGTTCGGATGGCAAGACTGTGGGCGAGTCCATAAGTTGATGTATGAGGGTGAGTGAACATAGTTCTTGGATCACGGAAGCGTACCGACTTGTGTGAGCGAGCTTGGCGTGAGGAAGCATGGTATGACATAGGTCCAACTTGGATGCGAGGTTGAGCCAAAAGGTTAAGAGCACTACGTGGCATTGACACTGATCTTGGCAGAAGGACGCTGGGACCCGAGAGACAGGTGCAAGTAAGACTAAGGCCAGGGAGATGATGGATGTATCGTAGGACCTGGGTCGGTTGAACCCTAAGCTAGTTTATTCAACCCTGACATGGGTACACACTGAGTGACCTAGGGTCTCATCTAGTCAAAGGAGTAGGGCGATATGGTTCACTAAGGGAAATTGGATCAGGGTGGCCCTCTCTCTGACTCAATCCAAATAATGAGGATGAGATAGGGGTGGCATCCTAGCTCAAGGGCTAGCTGATGTGAGGGTTAGTGTCATTGGCGTAGCTGATTTCCTTCCCATGGGATTATGCATGATGCTGGCCTAAGATGGTCGACACCGAGAGAGCATTGAGGAGACGACAGTTACACACAGGGAGTCGATATCGCTTAAGGCTTAATCCAGGTGAGATTAAAACTTAAGTGGATTTCGTCATGCAGACTTATGGATTAGAGTTGATTTCAACCGAAGTGAAAATTGATTTTGAATTGGATTTCATGATGTAGTCGATTCCACTTATGCTCGAGATTTTGCTAAGCGGTGGCTGCTGGATATCTCTCGACAACTCTAGAAGTTTCTAGAGCTGGTTCTTGGTTCTTGTGACTCTCCTCCCTGTTCAGCTCGGTCAGCGATTCTGGTTGAGAACCTGGGAGGAGCGTCACCATCCACAAGGTCTCTAAGCTGTGCGTGTCTTGTTCGCTAGTAGTGAGAGCTCCAGTTGCCGCACGTCCTTCTCGACGTGGCTGGAGAAGCTGAGCTCGCCAGAGCTCCTGCTAGGTGGTAATGCCTGCATTCACTCTTACCTCCCACGGATCTAGTTAAGGTCCTGTAGCTCCCTACATTCGCAGGTTGTAGCTGCCTGCTTGTCTTCGTCTGAGCTCTCGACCAGCTTCCTCACCTCTATTGAAGTTGAAGAGTTCCTGATTAATCCCAGTCTAGGGACGGTGGTTCTGTTCGTTGGACAAGTGTTGGACGGAGCAGCCCATTCATAGGCTACGTATCATTCTCCCTTCCTTGTGTCTGGATGTGGATTTCAGGATTCATCTCTTGGCTGGTTTTCATCGTGATTTACATGAGGGGGTACCTCACTTGTTCTCGTCGAGAGTTGTATTTCCCCTATTTTTTCCAGCGTGTAGCTGGCTATGCTTAAATGTAGATTACAGCCCAAGGGTCAATGTCTAACTGCGCCCAAATGCTTGGTTGTAGTGGCTGTTCCTATGCGTATATTACTGATTTGGCTAGGTCATGCCTCGAACTTCTTTCTGGTTTTCTTGGCGTTTTCTTGATTTAGTTGATTGTGTTATATAGCTACATGTTGCTGATTTGTGTATGCGCTGGGTAGAATTGAATGTTGTAAACATTGCCAAGTTGGCTTGTGCTCTTGTGGGTACTCGAATACCCCTAGCTCTATACCCACTACCTCCTAGTGCTTGTATGGGGAAGAGAGGCTGTGAGGTATTGTATTTTTGTGTGTAGAGCTATAAAAAGAAAAAGGAAAAAGGGGATTGAATTTATAAAAGAAAATAGCAAAAAGAAAAAGAGAGATTAAAAAGGGAATTTGGTTTTAGTGTGTGTCACTTCTATGAAACTTGACTTTGTTGGCTGGGGTTTAGGGAGTTGAGGATTTATTTTTGTTTTACTCAGGTAGCCTTGCCCAGTCCTAACTGCTCTAGAGTTCCTAACATCACAATCTATGAATAACAAATTAGTTATTCATAGATTGTGATGTTATATAAGTTGTTATACTTCGATTGTTTATCAAGGTGTAACACAAGCCTTGAAGAGATTGATCACCTCAAGCAACACCAAAAAAAAAAAAAATAGAAGAAGATTTTCTTGACTGGAGAGGTCACATCCTCAATACCCTCACTTATTAGTTTTATGAACTTTACTTAAATTTGAAGTCACCAACAGAAATTTGGACAACTTTGGAGACAAAATAAAAATAAATAAGAGGTATGGATAACTTCCTTTCTCTTATGTACTTCAAATTTAGAATGATCAATGATATGCCTATTATAGATTGAGTATGCAAAATGCATTTTTAGTAGGTGCTATCCTTTCTAGGCTTTCTCCTCAGTAGAATGTGTACAGAAAGAAAATTTTACATACACTCTAAAAAGTTATACTTCAAAATCTTTTCAAACTTACCTTAAAATAAAGGCAAACAAGATCTTGGAATGCTTTTTTTATTTCAAATTTCAAAAGTGAATTTTGTGAGAGACAATAAATCTAGTAAAACACAAAATTGTATAAACTTGAAGGTGAATATGTCACGCCCCGGCGGAAGCCGGCTATTCCTAGCTCAGGGTTCCCCAGGGAGATGACAATATTGATAGGAACAAAGGAACTATAAAATCAAATAAATTAAATAGTCTTAAATTCAACATCAGCACTGTGTATCATAATCAACTGACTCCATTACAAAATTTATTAACTAAAGTTTATAAAGAAACTCTGACAACGATGCAACTAATTTAACTATAAGACTAAAATAAATCAGAAAAGTCTTTATCAAAGAACATTTGATGATACTCTGTCTCCGGTGGGTAACTAACTATCTACTCTATCCCTCCCATACGCAAACTCGGTACCTGGAGGAGAAACAAGGGGAGTTAGCGAAAATGCTAAGTAGGAACCAAGAGATATGATGCATGTTCAATTTATATGAAATTTGCAATAATAGAACTACACTACATGTCAGGAACTGATAATACAACAAAATATTTGAACATAAGGTTGTCGTGTAAATCATCAAGCTTGGCCACCATTCTCACTCATGAGCAGCACTCATTTTCAGAGTGTTTCTATCGTCAGCTCACACGATAGAACGACTGTATCTAGACAGTCCGGTGAATGTTGCGTCCAACATCTGACATCCGTAGTATTGTCCCGAGGACAACTGGCGGTGCCCTAACCGGCAAACACATAGTCTGATATAATCAGAACTACAACTCAGATAAACAGGCCACTGGTGATAAATCACCAGATCAGAGATCATATGCATGCACGACATGATAACAGTATAACATCTCAATCATTTTTCACGGTTCATATATATTCATAACTTTCCAACAGAATAGCAGAAAACATATTCTCAATGCATTCATGATAATCATATGATACTGAAGCCAATTATGCACAAATAATAGGATAATGAGGTCAACTGAATTTAGAATCAAATCAATCAGAATAGTTTCAAAGGTAAGGTGTCAATATCTATCTACACATGAATCTGACACTGTAACAAAGGTAGGGGAAAGATTCCTACCTGAAGTTGCTGATTTCCTGAATACTCTCTGAAAGCTTGATTACCTCCTTTTCTCAACTGAATCATTTAAATAAACCCTTGTCATTAACTATCAAACATCTATCCATAATATTACCATTAACCCTAATTTTCTACTAAATCAGAATCTTATCCCAAAATAATTATCATCTAAATAATTTTCCCATCTAAATAATTTTCCCCCATCATACTTAACAATTTAGATATTCTACTATTCCATCTAAATCATATTTAAATAAATAAAATAAATAAATACCCTATTCACTAAATCATATTTAAATAAATCAAATAAAAAAAACGAACGAACGAAACTCACCTTTTTGTCGAACTTTCGACGCGGAACGAACGACGCTTCGTTCGTCTTCGTTCGCGTCGCTGAAACGGAAGAGGAGCGAAACTGCTGACGCTGCCGACAGGGAAAAAGGTCACCGACGCCGGAAGGGAAACAACAGCCGGCTCCGGAAGAGGGAGAAGGGTCGTCGCCGATTGAGGAAAAGCCGCCGCTGGGGAAAGGGGAAGAAGAGGCGCGGTGAACAGAGGAAGAAGAAGCCGCTAAGTGGAGAAGAGTCATCGGCGTCGGACAGAGGCGGAGACGACGTCGACTCAGAGAAAAACTCACCGCTGGGAGAAGAGGGAAGATCAGTCGCCGCAGGAGGAAACGCAGCCGCCTGACAACTCGTCTCTCGCCGCTCGCGTCTGGAACAGAGAAGCAGTCGCCGTTCGCCGTTCGAGCCTCGGCCCAGAAACTCGTCGCCGACCAGAGGGGAAGACAGCCGCCGACGGGAAGAGGACGAGGTCTGCTCGACTGGGATGCTAGCCGGTCGGAGGGGAAGGAGCCGCCGGAGAAGCAGAAAGCGGCGACGCGACGCAGCACACGTCCGAAGGAAAAAAAAACGGAGCAAGAAAAAGAACTCGTGTGCGGCGTAGGGAGAATTAATTAAGGATTAGGGTAAGAGGGATTATAATAAATATTAATTAATTAATTTGGCCTCTCAAAAATAATAATAATAATAATATCCAAGGTATAACAGAATAAGAAGGGATGTGACTTTAAAAAAATCCAAATAAATCTAGATAACTGTGGAAAGAAAGTGCATTGTACAGAATGCAAAAATAAGAAAAAAAAAAAAAAAACTTCCAATATTGGCCAAAGCGCCATCCTTTGAACATGATATAAAGAAATTAATGGCTATGGGTCTGAAATGTAAATTGACATGGTGATTGAACACAACGTGACAAGTGCAACTAAACTTTTCAGTTACTAGATCTAGGTGCTTTCATTCATGTACGCAATGTTAGAAGCTCTTTCAAAAGTTATATGCAACTTGATTCAAATGAACAAGTGCTGCCCAACAATCATAGCACCACCAAGGTTAAAGGGAATGGTTTAGTAGAGCTTTGCTTCGCTTTTGGACAAAAGTCGACTTTATTAAATGTGCTTTATGTTCTTGATATAAAGTAGAACATAGCTTCCACTAAGTCTACAAAGCAATAAAGGTTTTAATATTGTAATTGAATTTGACAATGTGATTATTTGAAAAATGCCCTTTTTGTCGGTGATATGTATGTGTGATATAGCATGTTCAAACTCAGCATTGATAAAATGAATAATATTTCCATTTATATTGTTAAATCTAGTTCTTTTTACATGGCATGCTAGTCTAGGATATTTAAATTTGCATTCCTTAATTAATAGTTATAAGGAGAAGTAATGTTAATTGCATGCCATACTCAAAAGAGAATATCTTCTAAAATGTTATATATTTCTCCTTATGAATCTTAGCGCGGTTGAAAGCCTAAATCTAAAATATTTTAAAGCGTGGGATGTTTTGCAATTTACAAGGCTTCCAACCCTCAAAAGACCAAACTTGGACAAAGAGGAAAAGAAAGTATATCTGTTGGTTTACACATAAATATAAAGTTTATAGGTTATTTGATTTGGAGTTTAATGTTATAATTGAGAATGTTCATGTCAAATTTATAGACAAAAGATAAATTTATACATGATTTTATCTTTGACTCTACAATATCATTTTTTTAATTCAAATTACAAGTAATTGTGAAGTATGACTATAGAAAAAAAAAAATTAGGTTCTAAATTTGTTGAAGAAGTTAAGAGTCAAAGGATTAAAAAAGAAACAGGTATATTTTATTTTTCTTAATTCTCTCATTTTTCTTGTTGAAGAAAATATAGAGAAGATATTTAGTAAAATACCAATTTTACACGATATTGAGAGTGACCTAAAACCTGCAAAGAAGCTATACCTTGTAAAGATTCAATCATCTAGAAAAAAAAGCTATATAAATATTGAAATGGACTCCATAATATCCAATAATACATGGATTCTTGTGGATCTACTAATTGGTTGTAAATAGATGTTTAGGACAAAATGCATTTTTTTTCAACTCAAGCTTTCAAAGCAAGATTGGTTATCAAAGGGTTTATTAAAAAAGAGAGTGTTGATATTTTGATACATATGCTCATGTAGCTAGAATTACATCTATTAGGGTGCTTTCGCCTTTTGCATCAATGTGTCATTTATATATGTGTCAAATGGATATAGTAACAACTTTTTTAAATAGAGAGGTAAAGGAGAAATTATATATGTATCAACTGAAACTTTTTTACTTTTTAGACATAAAAATAAGTTATATAAACTTGTAAAATCTCTATATGGTATAAAACTAGCTCCACAATAATGGCATGATCAGTGTTATAATATCAAATGATTTCAAGCATAATAGTGTAAATAAATATATTTATTTTAAATTTATAAATGATTATAAGATTACCATATGTCTTTATACAGATGATATGTTAATTGTTAGGACTAATTATTTATAGTTTCAAAAACTAGGAGGTATCTAATTTCAATATTTAAGATGAAAGGTCTACTTGACGAAGATACTATCCTAGGAATCTATCTAACTTAGAAGGGAAAATAAGTGCTTCTCACTAAATCAAACATATTATCTAGAGAAGAAATTATTTTCTAAATATATTTATCTTGAAATTTAAAAAGTAAATATATTATGACTCGCTCAATGAGTAAACTATCTCATTTACTTAGTGAACCTAAAGGGCAATATGACCTAAATAAAAATATTTAAGTCTAAATTAATTGTATATCCCCCATTTAGTAATTACTCTTAATATAACTAATGTGGATGGCATATTAAATTGGAGTCCACCTAAATGAATAGAAAAATGTTGCCGTTTGTAACAAGATAATAGGGTTATCTTTGAAAATATTTATCATAAAAATATTTATCTTTGAAAATATTTATCTTGTTAGAGTTGACATTTGTCAAATATATACTCATACGCTAAGTGGCATTCAAGTTTCAAGTCCAACCATTGTGATCAACTTTTGCTTCTGAACCAAGCTTTCCATCAAATGATGAGCTCAGATTGCAGAATCAGATAACTAAATGGCTTTTGTGGTTAATTTGTTGCGGGCTCCACAGTACGAGCCAATGCAAAAATGCTCTTTCCTGAGTGATGTCTCGCTCAAGCACGAGCTTCTCCTCTTCCCGAAGCAATTTGAAGTTTTTGTGGCCGTGCTGCTGCCGGTATCGCGGAATGGACCAACGGCTGTTTGACTCGATCACAGCTGACCATCTGGTGAGGAGAAATTTTTCCACGCGATGTAGTATTTGGTTGAATCACCCGCAAAAGTGCCCAAGGTGACGTGGTCTTTCAGGAAGATCCAAGCCAAGACTTACTCAGCTCTCCAGGGTCACGCGGCCTCACGAACACGAGGCGAAGCCAGAGCGAACCAGCAGGCGTGGCAAAGCTGTAAATTAATGGCTCCACGCTAGAGGAGTGCTCCATTTCTATTTTACTTTTCGAGGGCACGCAAGCAAGCGTACAATTGAAGAGCGTCACAGCATCAGCAAACCCGGTAGTTGCCTTGTTGGAGCTTCCTTTCAATCGAATTTATCGAATCTGCTCCTTTCCCTTCTCTTTGTTTCCTTCGTCCTGAACAAAAACCCCCAGGCCTCTTTCATCCATCCTTCCCTCTCCGCGATCGTCTCGCCGATCGACGGATCAAAGCTCCTCTTCGTCGGCGACATCTGCCAGGTAAGAGACCTTTTCTCCCTCGTCCTTTTTACCATTTTATGTGTTGCTCATTTTCCATGTACCATCGTCCCTTCTTCGCGTGACCTAAATGTAAGGTTTTGTTATTGATATTGACTACTTGTTATGAAAAAAAAAAAAAAAAAAAAAAAGGATGAAGATTCCCCTGCCTAAATTTCTGGTTATTTTAGTTTGTGCTTTAGTCCTACCTTTGCGCAGATGTAAATTCCTTGTTGTTCGATCGGTTGTTCTTTGTTGCATAGAGAGCTCGTTTGTCGGTTTAGGAAATTTCAGATATCCGTGGTTCCAAAGCTGCTCTCTATAGAGATATTTAGATATTTAGATATTTAGATATTCAGTAGGAGAAGTTTATTGCAGGAAAACTGATGCGGAGGGGTCATGTGACAGGGTGGTGGTTTAAAGTGGCGACAATTAAGCAAATAGAAAACTTAAAAAAAAAAAGAAAAAGTGGGAACTAGAGCTTGTAACGCAGCGGAATAACATGTCACAAAATAAATTACTCAAGTAATTAGGGATCTACAAGTGCAACTAAAAATTTGCAACCAATAAATGAGCTGAACACTCAAATAAACTTTCCAAGGTGGAAGAGCTAAGGAGATTTCAGCTTTGTGTTGGGTTGAATCAATGGCATGTTAGCTCAAACCACAGGATACCAAAGGACTCAACAAGTCAGGTTCTCATGGGTTTAGCAAAGTGGACTTAGCAGCTCTACTGGTTGAGTTCAGCATAGCACGCTCAACAGCTTGGTATTAATCAAACAAAGCAGGAATCGCGTGGTCTTGGCTGGCAGAGTGGTAGTTGCATAGCATGGCTGATTGACCTTAGTAGGTTGGCCTTGGAAACTCAGACTTGGTAGAATAAACAAGGGAGAAAAAGACAATAGCCTTGTAAGGCAGTTAGAAAATATAAAAAGGACATAAGAAGTCAATAGGACCCTACTATGAGAGCGGGGTTGAGAAGAGAAGAGAAGGCAATGTAGAACACTCTAAAGGAAGCTTTAAATTTCTCAATATGCGCTTGTTGGCCCTTCTTGGGTTAAAAAAAGCCTTTGTATAGGTAACTACTTCATACAAGGCAAAACACATATCATGTTGCACAAACACAAGTTTTTTAATATAAAATAAGAAAAAATAGTGTAGTGTGTCCAAGATTGTTTTTCGCACATTTTTATAAGGAGAGCTTGGTTGGGCAGCAATGATATCAATTGAACCTTCATGGTCAAGCAAGGAAGCAAATATCAGTCTGTACTGCCCAAAGCTTCAACAAAGTAGGGAAAGAAGAAAGAAGAGGAAGGAAAGAAGGAAAAAAAGAGAAGAAGGAAAAAGGGAGGGGAAGAAGGAAAAGAAGAAAGAAAAGGAAAAAGGAGAAGGAGATTTGCATAGGGCTGTAAGCGGATGACGGATGCGATCCACTCGCACAGGCAGCCGAGGGACATGGTCTACTTGTGTAGGGGGACGTAGTTCGCTTGTACAAGTGGACAGCAGACATGGCCCGCTTGCAAAAGCACACGACATACATGGTTTGCTTGCGTAGGTTGATGTTCTTGCATAGGCGGCCGAGGGACATGGTCTACTCGTGTAGGGGGACGCAGTTCGCTTGCACAAGTGGACAGTAGACATGGCCCCCTTTAAAAAGCACACGACAGACATGGTTTTCTTGCGTGGGTTGACGTGGTCTGCTTGCATAGCAAACGATGGATGCAGCTGGCAACTTCTTCTTCCTCTTCCTGGTCCTCTTCTTCATCTTTCTTTTTCTTCCTCTTTCTCTTCTTCTCCCTCTTCCTCTTCTTCTCCTTCTTCCTCTTCTCCATTGCATTGCCTCTGTTTGGTTCCATTTAGTCTCAGCTTAGATCAGTACATGGAACATATCGGTATATATACACACCTGTACTGTCAAAACCGTGTGTCAGTATAAAAAAAAATTTGAATCGGTTTTATAAACCTTGGTTTTATCCCAATCAAATTGTTATACTACAATGATGAAATGATTTTATCTTCTTGTGGTTCATGAGAATACTAGTTTTAATATTGTGGACTAGCCATGAAAATATTTTACCTAGGAAAATTGATGGATCTATGAAGGATCCAGAATGTAACGTTGGCTTGTTCTCTCCTGTTTAATGGTTGCTTGGAGGGAGCAAATTAGATTAGCTGTTGTTGATTTGGCTTGTCAATATTATCTTTGTGTGAAAAAATTAGTGACAAAATGCCAAATAGGAAATCCAGAAGAAGACATTATTTTACATCTAAATCCCGATTAAAAAAAAGTTGTCTAATGAGCACTTCTAAGTGAAGTTCTTATATGAACATGAAATTTTATGTCAAAAAAGTGTATCATGCATGGTTATCCTTTCTAGCTATTTCTTTATCCCATTTCCATATGATAAATGCTGGAAGTTATCTTGTTCTACGACCTACACTCTTCCAGTAATCAACTGTACTATGATGCATTCAACATTCCAAAATAAGAACATAGACTAGTTAATTATATTTTTACAACTTCATCTCTTCACAAACCTACTGAAAAATTCATCCATAGGTCAGAGCTAAAACTGTAATATGGATGATTGGATATGATGTTTTTTTAGGCAAAATGACAACTTTTTCATTCTGCCACTAGCTTAATTTTAAGATTGTTACTTGTGTGGCACTATTCTCCTTTATTGCTGTGTTATTGTGCTATTTATCTTTTTTTTTTAAAAAAAGGGTTATATTGCCTACCACCACACATTTTGGAGGTTTAATAAAGTTGTGGCAATAAAGTGGGGATTCTACGTTTATGCAATTTTTATAGCTATTGCAAATACATTGGAAATTGATTTTTAACATCTCCATTTCTAGTCTTTTGGAGTCCTTTTCAACATTTTGGGGCTTTCGTAGTTCTTGTTGGAATTCTCCTTATATATAACATACCTCATTTATTGAAAAATTTCTCTTAAGCTATCGAAGGATTTAACTTTTCTTACAGTTATATTACTTAATCATTTACCTGAATTGTTCGAACAATTCCTATGTTCTTATACTCATTAGCTTGGATCTAATTGTAGTTTTATATCACAAGCATGCTTGCCTTGAACAAATTATTAAATCATACAACATCTCAAGTCCTACAGAAGCATCAATGCCGCTACCAATAAAAGGTGTAGCCAATACACTTGTTGCAGTTACTTTACTCATATCCTTAGTCATTCTTTTACGCACCAATATTGTCACTGGTAAAAGATGCAGCCAATGGACGAGCAGTTAATTTACTCATATCCTGAGTCATTCGTTTATTCATCTTGTGCATTTCTCAGTTAAAATTTATGCCATGCCTGGTTTTATATATATTCATATATAATTTGCTGCTTTCTGATTCTTGTGCTTTGTCTCACAGAACTTCACAAAAGATGTTGAGTCCATCGGGGATGTTACCTAAGACCAATGAGTCTTCTGAGCTACAAACAGTAGAAGATGAATACTCGAGACTGGTATTGCCAAGTGAAGCACAAGTAACCAATTTTGATTCTCATCAATCAGCTGAGAAAGCTAAACCAAAAACCTATATTTGGTGGATGAAGTTTCTTGTTGGTTGCATTCTCATCCTAGCTCTCACTTTCATTCTTGTTAAATGGGGAATCCCATTTGTTTTCGATAAGGTAGTTTATTTATGCCTTGTACTTATCCTTGTATTTCTCCATCTTTTATTTTGCTTTAATAGTTAAGTTTTTGGATGAAATTTCTTTTTATAATGCATCTTTTTGCTAGGATAATTATATATTTAAACCCCCTCCCCCCTTCTGTCCCTCTATCTGGTTGAGGCGCAGGCGTAGGAAGGATCCTGGCCCAAGTTGGACCGGACCCATTCTAGCAACTATTTTGAGGGGGATGGGGTGAGGGAGGGGGAAGTTTAGGAACTCATAGTGTTGTTGCATGTATTCTCACGAGATTATTGAGAATATTGATGCCTGAACTTGGCCAATATAATTCCCTCGTCCACTAGTGACAAAGTTTCAAACGTTTTACACCATACTATACTGATAACAACGTTATTATATTAATTTATTTAAGCATCCACATCTTACTCATGCGTCCAAAACCTCAACTAGCCTTAAATGCTAGATAAAAGTCGGAGTTCATAAGAATTAGAATGCTCAGTGCCTTTACAAAGAAAAAAGAAAAAAAGGAAACATCATTTATGCAAGATGCGATATTTTAGATATTCAAGTGCAGATGTAGTGGGACACAACATTTGGTATCTTTTGATAATTGTCTAACGTTCTTGATAGATCAAGTGGTAGCTTTACCTAGATATACCCTCATGTCTTTCAGAGGTTGTTATTTTTCAGTGGGTCTTCTAATTTGCACATTTGAATTCCTTGGTTAGATTGTTACTGCAATTATCTACTTGTGTTTTGAAATGACATTAACATTTCCACTTAAAGAATTCAGTTTTTTTTCTGTAGAAGGCTATTGACTAGCTGACCTGTTTATATTGCTAATATCCAATGTGTCGCTGGTTTTCAATACCACATGCTCTCTTGATTTTGCTCATCTGAACTGGGAATTTGTGTTTGATCACCATTCATTTTGACAGTTGTAGTGGGACACATGTAATATCTTTTGATAAATGTCTAAAATTCTTGTCAGATCAAGTGGCTACCTAGATATTTCCTCATGTTTCTGTTGAGGTAGTTAATTCCCTGTGGATCTTCTAATTCACACGTTCAAATTCCTTGTTTAGATTAATTATCTATGTGTGAATTACGTTGATCATGTCACTTAAAAGGATCCAGTTTCTTTTAGTAGGGCATTATCTAGCTGACCTGATTATATTGCTAACATTCAATGTGTTGCTGTTTTTGAATTGTACACGCTCTCTGGATTTGACTCATCTAAACTGGGAATTTGTTTGATCACCATTGATTTTTTACATGGTGGTGTTCAATCACTCCGTAGGTTCTACTGCCAATTATGGAGTGGGAAGCAACTGCTTTTGGAAGACCTGTTCTTGCTGTAGTACTTATTGCATCTTTGGCTTTGTTCCCAGCTGTTCTAATTCCCTCTGGACCTTCAATGTGGCTGGCTGGAATGATTTTTGGATATGGTCTTGGGTTTCTTATAATCATGGTAGGAACTACTATTGGCATGGTGTTGCCTTATTTTATTGGCTTACTCTTTCGAGAACGTATACATGTAAGTTCTGTCAATTCCATAAAGTCCATTTTTGTCGATGTAGACTAATTAGACTGAACCACAATTTATCTTTTCTGTTTTCTGATTGCAGGGTTGGTTGAATAAATGGCCCCAGCAGACTGCCATACTAAGGTTGGCTGGGGAGGGAAGCTGGTTTCATCAGTTTCGAGTCGTTGCGCTCTTTAGGGTTTCACCATTTCCGTATACGATCTTCAACTATGCAGTAGTAGTGACAAGTATAGGATTTGGGCCTTATCTTAGTGGTTCAATTGCTGGAATGATACCTGAAGCTTTCATCTATATATATAGGTAGGTAAATACTCCCATTTCTAAAATATTGATGCTGCATAAATAACTTATCATGACAAACATCTTGTTGCTCCTGTTTTCTGATAAAGTAATTTGTTTTTTTTACTTGAACCTCTGTGTTTGCTTTGCTATTCTTTTTAACCTCAATTTGATAGCTAGAAAGTATTTATATTTTAGATTAATGGGTTTAGGAACTGATGCACCGTAATATCCTCGTGTGTAAATTTGATTGACAATGTGGCTTACTGCTTTCCGGAGGCCTTTTTTTTTTCTTCTTCTTCTTCCCATGTCCATGGGAAGATATATACTGAACGCTAAACCATCTTTTCCTGCTTATGTTGGATGCAGTGGGCGATTAATACGAACGCTGGCAGATATGAAATATCGCAAGTATACCATGACACCGGTGGAGATTGTTTATAATATTATATCCTTCATAGTGGCCATTGCTATTACAATTGGGTTTACAGTTTATGCCAGGCGAGCTTTGAGTGATCTTAGGGAGGCGGAAAGCAGTGCCGGGGGAATCAACCTGAATAGTAATTCAACTGAACTCTGTAAGTTCCCACAAGAAAGTCCAAGACTACGTTCTTTGCCCATCAATGAAGTATAACAATGTATCCTAACCATGTATCTTCTTATAAAGAAGAACTAATGCTGATGAAAGCAAAAGAAAAAAAAAAAGGATAAAATGAAAAATTGATGCATTGACCCAGTACGTCAGTGGAATCGTTCGGAGAGAGTTCTACGTTGTATACATTTTCCTGCTAGTTGTTCTTTTTTCTCAGTTTTGTACATTTGATTCAGTCTGCCTTTTCTCCACAAGGAAAATCCATGGCTGAGGAATCCTGTAGTTACCGTGTGGTTGCTCTAGTGAAGATTCCTAAAAGAATTATTGTTTGTGATGTGTTGACGGTACCCACGCAGCTTGTTTCTTTCGAGAGTTTTCTAAACGGGAAGAAAAGAAAAAAATAGAATAGAAAAATTAAAGGAAAAGAAAATATTTTTTTTTCAGATTTTTTTTCTTTAAAAGAAAAAAAATAAAAGGATTATTATTACTTAAAAAAATTAAATAAATTAAAAAATAAAGATAAAATACTTGTTCCCTTTAGTTTTCTAACCAAATTGGGCCCAATACAAAATGAAGAAAAATTTAAGTTTTGATTTTTTTTTTTTCATTTTTCTCTTTTACTTTTTTTTTCTCTAAAAAAAATGAAGAAAAAAAAGTTTCTTTCTTTTCTTTCATATTTTCCTCAAAGTAAATAGGCTGCTAGACTCTAAATCCAAATAAAATATTTAAATATAGCTACAGTAGTGTTGAGAACATCTGGTGATTATTCTTGATTTATTCAATGTATTAATTAAAATTTTAATTACGTACCAAATAAGAAAATTATTAATTGATAATTAACTAAATTTTTTGAATTTATCCATTGGTAAATTAGTAAAACGATAAGTCAATAAAAATCAGTAAATTACTGATTTATCCATCATAATATTCTATTTTTTAAATGAGCCATTTTTATTTTTAAAACTAATTATAGATAATTAATTTTATATAAAAATTTATATAATTTATTAGAGGTGTGCACGATTCAATTAACTAAAGCGTGATGTAATTTTTTATCTAAAACTGAACCAACCGAAAAATAGAAATTGTTGTCGAATTGTTGGGTTGGTTAATCGATTTTTCAATTCGGTTAATCAACAGTTTTCGGTTAGTCGAATTTAAAAAAAAATTATATGTCAATATTTATAGCTAAATTTACAATTAAGGTCAAATTCTATGTTAAATTGCTAAATTGCATATCAATATTCATACTTTCAGATGACAGGAACTAGACCAAGAGAGGTGTTTCGACTTGTACTGTGCCATCAGAATGAAGCATGCCAAATGCAATTGGCACTTGGATGCTTTAGATTTACTTTACAATATGTGTGCAACATGCAGAAATGTTGAATTGTCAACTTTTTCAGATAGTTTGTTGCTCATTATGTAAGTCAAATATGTCTCAAGATTTAGAGACGTAACAGAAAAAAAAAAGAAATTTTGAACTGATTCCTCAATAGAAGAAAAGAAAACTAATTGGGCCATAAAAGCACTTACCTGCAAAAAAGTAGAAGTGTAGAACAGACGCACCAAAAGTGCTAAAACCACAATCCTAGCACCATACTCACCCGTCACTATTTTAAGTGTAAGAAAAACAAGACAATGAAAATTTTCAGTCCAATCACTAAAATCCTCTGTGAAATAGTTTAAATCATATCTATAACAAACTAGCTTACTTGATCCAAGACATGACACTAGCGTGACATGATAATCAACTATAACGTATAAACCAAATGTAAGAATGAAAACCAAATAAGCTCATTACTTAAGTTACATTCAATCAACATTTAACACAAATGTCAGAATGAAAACCAAATATGCCAAGTTACATTCAATCAACATTCAACACAAGTGCACAATAGTCAACGGTCATTCAGTCAAGTTAAGTTACAACTTTTCAAATCACTTAGCTAAGTGAAATAGTCAATAGCAAAATAGGAAGGTCAATATAAAACATTAGAAAATATAAAACAAAATAGAAAGGTCAATATATAATAATTTGAACATACCTGACTCTATTTTTTTCTCAAGCTCATCAAAGCCTTTTTAAGGATAAAAAGAGTTTGTAATCTCCGAAGCCAATCTTGAGCACAAATCAAGGCTTCTACAATTCTTGGGGCAAGGCAAGAGAATTTCAAAATGGATCAAGCACTCGACCACCAGTGCTAAAAGCTGACTCAGAAGTAACTATAAAAACAAGAAAAGCTAGAACATCTATAGCCATCAATGAAAGAATAGGATATCGAGATGCATTTACTTTCCACCAGCATAAGATATCAAAAGATGTGCTTGTAGGATCTTCACAATCTTCTTTTAAATACCTGTCTAACTTAGTTTTTTTCTTCAAAGCTTCTTGAATACCTTTTTCCTTTTTGTACATCAAATTCATGTAATCAACACAAACCAAAGCATCAACATCCATTTCACTTGGAATTTCAGAAACTTGACTTTGAGTAGATGCTGACGATGGAATACTTGCAGCATAAGAATTAAACAAAGTACTCAAAATATTATTTACTTTGTCTTTCAAGACAATTGCCTCTTCCACTCCATATGACTCATCTATAATCCAAGTTACATAATCCAGTTTACATCTTGGATTAAGTATTATAGCAATGAATATTATCACATTCATGTCTCAATATTACCCCAATATTTCTTATATTTTATTAGCATATGTGAAGCCATTGTTCTCAAGCTTAAATTATCACTATTGCAATATTTAGAGATAATCATTCCAAGACCAAACATTTCTTTTCTATACAAGTTACTAGTTGCATTTGCATACAGTGATCCAAACAACTTGGTTGTGGCATCATAAAATATTTTCAAAAAAGGCATTAAACCACGGGCATAATTCCAGTCAGTTTCAGTTGTCACACCTTTCTTTGAGTTAAGATCATCACCAAATTTACTGTCTTGGATATCTAACAATTCAAAAGCTTTCTAAAATTTAGTTGTTGAATCCAATATCAAATAGGTGGAGTGTCTCAATATGCAAGCAAACATTATTATTGCATCTAATCTTTTCTTTCTCAACATAAGACTTTAATCGTTGCAATCTAGCAAGAGAAGATCACACATATATCACAGCTGAACGAATTCTAGCAATAGAATCATCAATCTCTTTTAACCCCTCTTTAATAGTGAGACTCATAACATGAGCAACACACCTCATATGCAAATATTTTCCATTTAAAACACTATATTTCCAATTGTTAAGTCTTTTCTTCAAGCAATCAATGCACAAGTCATTAGAGCTTGCATTATCTACTGTTACACTGAAAACTCTATCTATACCCCAATGAAGAAAATATTTTTCAATTGCTTTTCCAAACACTTCACCTACATGACTAGGAATAGGACAAAAATTAATAATCTTTTTGTGCAATTGCCTGTTACCATCAATTAAATGAGCAGTAAGAGACATGTAATTTAAGTTTTGGAATGATGTCCAAGTATCAGATGTGAGACAAATACGAGAAGGCAACTTACTAAACAATTACTTCAATTCTTTCTTTTTCTCAACAAACAACTCATAACAATCTCTAATGATAGTAGTACATGAAGGAATGAGAAATCTAGGTTGCAATTTTGTAAAAAATTCATGAAATCCCTCCCGTTCAAAATATTTGAAAGGTAAATCATCAATAATAATCATTTTCACAAGTGCTTTCCTACATTCTTCTTGACTAAAAGAATATGGCACAATAGTTGCTTTGCTGCCCTTTCCCTTATCACCATGTTCCATTATTGTTCCTAATATTTTTTTTGTCACTTTTTCACAGAATTTGCATTATATGTTTTGCATCTTTTTAGATGATTAATCATGCCACTAGTACCATTAGCTTAAATACAACTAATTAAAGAAACACAATAGTTGCATTTAGCTTTTGATTCACTACTATGTTGAGAATCTACCTTAGTGAAGTGTTCTCATATTCATGATTCTTTTTTTTTTTGTATACTTGACTTTGCTGGCCTTGGAAGAATTAGAAGAATTAGGTTGTTGTTCTTCATTACTCCCACTTAATGGAGAAATATCACTTGAAGTTGTAATGTTATCTCCACCACTCTCCATTTGCAAAATAATAAAAATTAACTAAATAAGATGTCCCAAAATTAACCAAATAGAGTTATAGAACTATAAAAAAATAGGTTGAGCCTTGAACTTCAAGTGACCTCACCAAATTTGTTAAAGATGCTAAGGTCGCCTGAGAGTAGATGTTGAGGTGAGGTTGTCTTCGCCGATGCTCGTTAAATCAATTAATATGGACCGCACATATATTAATTAATAATTATATATGACTATCTTAAATTTTAGCCATACTAATGTGATCGATTAAGAAATTAATTATTACGACTAAATTATCTCAAAATTGTATGGAATATTATTATGTGTAGAGACTTAGGATGTATTTCTATTTTTGTAATAGGTTATAAATAGAAATAATAATAAAATATGTCATGGTCCCTACAAGCGTATTTCCTTAATTAATTAATAAGGAGTTTTCTCTCCTTCCTCTCTATATATAGGTGAATCCCATCAGTTAAACTCTGATGAAACTAAGTCTAGGAAACACAAAGCTTGTGGAAGACCAAGATAGGTGCTTTTCTCATTTCCAGATTTACTATGGACTCTTTAGGTATCCTTCCGCTATGGTTTTTCTTTTCTCACTGTTTTAACATATGATTATCATGTTGTGTTTTAATCACAATCTTTAATCGATCCTACAAGTGGTATTAGAGGCAGGTTATGTTGATTCATTGAGAAATTTTGAGAATTGCTATAGTATGTTTTTTATGTTTTGATCGCATGCATATTGTCCTCACTTTTATTGTTGGCGTGCGATCTAAAGTTTATGCCCGTTGTTTATTATCATCAATGCTTTTGCCCTAATCTTTGGTTCATCATCTCCTTGTCGGCACTCGTCTCCTTGGCGTGCATAGCAGGGCTACTATGCATAGAAGCAGGCTGCTGTACTGCTTCTACTGCCTCCTGTTTTTGGGCCTAGTCAACTAGGCTGGGTTTTCTGCTGTGTATAGAAGCAGCAGAGTGTTGTTTCGCCTATTGTGCTGTGCAGCGGTTGCACTATAATTTTTATAATAAAAAAAATCTAGGAAAAATAATTTTTTAATAATTTCAAATAATGACATAATTATTTTTATTATTGTCTAAATAATAACAAGTCTGGCATTATGGAATTTTTTAATTAAAACAATATGACTACCAAAGTAGCGTATTGTGTAGGTTATTTTATTTTATATTGTTAAGATGATGTATATGTAATTCATGCGGGTATTAATCGGCCCAAAGGAAGGTTGATACTTGGCTGAATTATATGCACACATGTGGCAATGTCATGTGATGATTATTTGGTTTACTTGTCAACATTAAGTCGGTCTAAAAAAAAGGCTTAGTGTTAGATGAGACTTATTATCCGTGTTTGATTACTGCAATGAGAGTACCACTTACAAGTTAATATTTATGTCCAAAGATGAAATATTAATGTTGTGCTAGGTATCTTGTTATGCACCCATTATTGTTTGAATTTAGTTTTGTTTAATACTTGAATTTTTAATTTAAGTATGATTTGTAACTATTGTGAGTTTATTTTTTTATAGCTATTAATTCTGCTTCCAATATTACTGCTAACATTAACTATATCCTCATGCTTAATGGCATAAATTTTAAAGCATGACAAGAGAACGTTACCATTATTCTCGGAGTCATGGATCTAGACCTTGCACTCAGGGTTGAATGTCCTGCTGATCTCACCACTTCAAGTACCTTTGATGATAAAAGGGAGATTGAAAGATGGGACCGTTCAAATCGCATGAGTCTAATGATCATGATGCGTGCCATTCCAGAAGCATTCAGGGGCACTATGACTGATGAGGTGACTACAGCCAAAGGTTTTTTTTGAAGAACTTGAGAAGAGATTTGCTAAAAATGAGAAAGTAGAAACTAGTATATTACTGGCAAATCTTATCTCGTTATGGTATAAAGGCAAAGGAAACATAAGAGAGCACATTATAAAAAATGTCTCATCTTACTTCAAAGTTAAAAGCACTTAAGTTAGAGCTGTCTGAAGACTTGCTCGTGCATTTGGTTCTCATATCTCTTCCTATACAGTTTAATCAATTTAAGGTTAGTTATAACTACTAAAGGGAGAAATAAACTCTTAATAAGTTAATTTCTCATTATGTATAAGTGGACGAGAGATTGAAGCATGATAAGTCAGTGAGTGCTCATTTAATCTCTACCTTAAAGCATATTAAATAAATAAAAAAGGATAAAGAAACTACAGTGAGTACACCACAAAAGAAGCAAAAGAAGGAATAGACTTAGGTATTCACCTGTTTCTTCTGTAAAGGTGGTGGACATACCAAAAAGGACTACACCAAGTATCATGTTTGTTGTGCATAAAGAAATGTACACTTCTCACTTTGGTTTATTCTGAAGTTAATTTAGCTGATGTACCTAGACACACATGGTGGGTGGATTTAGCTGCCACTACTTACATAAGTGTCCATACAGGGTTACTTGAATTGTTATAAGCCAATTGATGCTGAAAGATTAATCTATGTGGGCAATAGAAAAATAGTTAAAGTTCAGGCAATAGACATGTTTAGATTATTATGTTAGATTAGTCACTATTTAGATTTGAATGAGACATTTGTTGTTCTGTCTTTTAGACAGAATTTAGTTTCTATTCCTATTTTGACAAATCAGGATATTATTCTTTATTTGGGAATAGTAAATTTACTTTATCTAAAGATTCAAATCTTATGAGTACTGGTCTATTAAGTTCTTTAATAACCTTTACATGCTAGATACAATTGCTTTATTTAATGAAACCCTACATATATGTGGTACGAAGTGAAAATTAACAAATGAGAATTCTTCATTCCTATGTAACAAAAGATTAGGTCATATTTCTGGATGGAGAATGGAAGGACTTATGTCTGATGGAATTCTTGAGCCCCTTGATTTTATAAATTTTAAAATTTGTATTAATTGTATATATGGGAAACAGATAAGCACAAAAAAGAAATTGGGAGCCAACAGAACTTCAGACATCTTAGAATTAATTCATATGGATATCTGTGGTCCATTCCCTCCGGCTTCCTGGAATGGTCAAAGATATTTCATTACATTCATAGACGATTACTCAAAATATGATTATGTCTATCTTATTCATGAGAAGTCATAGGCTTTGGACGTGTTTAATAGTTTTAAGACTAAGGTCAAGAATCAACTTGGCAAGTCTATTAAGAGCGTCATATCTTATCATGGTGGTGAATACTACGGCAAATATGATGGATTAGGAGAATAATGTCTAGGTCTATTTGCTAAATTCCTAGAGGAGTGTGGAATTGTCCCTTAGTACACCATGCCTGGCTCACCGAGCATGAATAGAGTTGCTGAGAGATGAAATAGAACACTCAAAGATATGATAAGAAGTATAATTAGTCATTCTTATCAAAATCTCTCTAGGGAGATGCATTAAAGACTATAGTTTACATCCTTAACAGAGTTCCAACTAAAGCAATTAATAAAACCCCTTATGAGCTTTGGATAGGTAAGAAACCTAGGCTAAAGCATTTGCATACTTTGGGTTGTCACACTGAAGCAAGATCTTACAGGTCAAATGAAAGAAAATTGGACTCTAGAACTATTAGTTGTTATTTTATTGGTTATGTTGAAAGATCTAGGGGTTATAAGTTTTATAATCCTACTGATAAATCTATCTTTGAGATGAGAAATACTGAATTCTTTGAGGATGATGAGTTTAGGAGGGAAAATAATGAAGTTAAAGACTTTGCTTTTGAAGAGGAATTCATTACTCTTCCCTTGATCATTGGTGAGAATGATCATATTTTAGTTCCTGATACTTAGGTTTCAGTTCCTGATATTCAATTTTCAGTTTCTAAGATTTCTCAACTAGTGAATTCAGATGAACCTCTTGATTTAAATCCATAAACTCAAGAAGAAATGCTATTAAGGAGATCCACTAGAGAAAGGAGAAGTGCGATTCCAGATGATTATGTCGCATTTCTCCATAAACATGATATTGGAATGGTGGAGGATGATCCAATCAATTTCTACCAAGCCATAGAAAGTTCTAATTCTCAAAAGTTGATTAAAGCCATGAATGAGGAATTAAAGTTTATGCTTGACAATGATGTTTGGGATCTTGAATCACCACCTGAAGGTGTGATGACTCAAAAATTTATAGTTGATTTTATATTAATTATATAATCTTTTGAGTCATGATTATGCTCTTTTACTTGTTTGTAAAACTGAATTGGTCTATTATTTTAGAATCTACACCTCTTCTTGTTTTTGATCATTTTTAAGAAAAAAAGGACTTATTTTCAATGGTATTGAAGAGATCAGAGGGCAAAAATGGGATCAACACGAAATTACAAGCTCAGGGGTCAATTTTGGAATTTTTTCTGATTTCACACTCCTGTAAAAAATAAACTAAAATTTTTATGGGGGTGTGAAAAAATTAAAAGAGGGGAAAATTAGCCGCCGCCGGCTGAGTCTTCCACTGCCGGCAATGTAGCCACAAATTTTGAAGCCAAATTAGGAAGAATTGAATCGCGATTTCAAAATCGGAAAGAATAGAAGTGTTCTATAAGAGGAGGAGATGATTTCAAGCCTGATATATCGAATTTTAATGAAGAATAGAGAGAGAAATTGGGGGATCCGCCGCCGTGATGACACGAAAATTTATAATTTATTTTGTGTCATTTGATTGGTCTTTTTGTGTCATATTCATGCTCTTTTGCTTATTTTTAAGCTTTATTTATCAAATATTGCAGAATCTACACCATTTCTTATTTTTTTTTTATCATTTTCAAGTAAAAAGTACCATATTTTGATGGATTTTGAAAGATCTGAATGCACCAATAGATTCGCCGCCGTGATGACACGAAAATTCATAGTTTATTTTGTATTATTTGATTGGTCTTTTTGTGTCATATTCATGTTCTTTTGTTTGTTTTTAAGCCTTATTTGTCAAATATTGCGGAATCTACACCATTTCTTATTTTTGATCATTTTCAAGTAAAAAGTACCATATTTTGATGGATTTTGAAAGATCTGAATGCACCAATAGATTCCATACGTCGAGACGAAGTTATCCGTCAATTTTTATGCAAATCGGAGCAAGTTTAAAAATTACACCCCCGATGTAATAAAAATTACACTACCGTAATTTCTTCCCCAAAATGCACAAAAGAAAATTACGGCAGTGCCGTAATAAATTTTACACTACAGTAATTTCTGCCCAGAAATACACCGAAGAAATTACGGCACTGCCGTAATAATTTTCACAGTACCGTAATTTATGGCCCAGTTGCCCGATTCTTCCACTAAAAATTTAAAAAGACGATTTCTCAAGCTTTAGGGCACCAATTGAAGATCCGTAAAAAGGGGAACGATCAAGATAAGGAGGAAAAGGTTTTTGAAGTGAAATAATCCAATTTCATCACCAATCGAGGGAGAAATCAGAAAGGGCATTTCTAGGGCACGGCCTCATGCCGAGAGGCGTAGAGGCCATCTCAGGCCACAAAATTTACAAGGAAGCTTCGCCTAGAGGAGGAGAGGATACCCCAGAAGTTTCAGAGCGAAAGGAGATCGATCGGAGGAGAAATCAACAAAAGAACGGGCGTCGGCACTGTTCACAACGAGTTTTCAAGCCAAATTACATTACAGCCGTATTGTTAGTAGAATTCTCTCCTCCTTTTCAATTTTCAATTGTTCTAAAGTATGAATTATTGTAATTCTTCTACCATTCTTGCTTAGACATCTTTTGGGACATGGGGTGTAATCCCCTTAATTTCTTAATAACTAGATGATCCTTATTTCGTCATGATATTCTTGTTATGATAATTCTACTTATGTGACGATTGCCAGTAATCCTTTCTAGCATCATATTATCGGTATGTTTTAGAGTTTTTGCGATATGGACTGAAAGGTGACTTGCGAGAACTTGGAACCCTAGAATCGTGATTTAAGAACTCATCGTAAGAAATTTGGTTTGTTTTTATTTCTAGGTTCTAGAAGTTTATTGCCATGTTGATAATCTGAATCTAGGATTGAGTTATTGAAATAAACATGATGATACTGTGAGAAATCAAGTATCGGATCGTTGGAGAACCTTAAATAGAACCTGTGAAAACTATAGTATGAAAGTATGTAGTTTTTACTTGAGATGATTGACTTATGATTTGGATGCACGAAAGTGATCTTTGAGTTCTTTGTCAATGATTTACTTTTATTTAACATTGAATAAATCTTGTGCGAAAGTGAGGATTTGTTCTTTGTAAATTATCTGCGGGAAAGCGAGATGATTTCTTTATTAAGTAAATTATATCTTTATCATAATAAAATTAGACTGATGAACACTTAATTAGATCTAGTCATAGAAATTAAGGTGGATGAAACCCTAGTCCCAACTTTTCTCTCTAACTCTTCATATACTTTCTAATTATTTGCTTACATCGTATTCGGTTTGCTTAGCTAGTGAGAAAACAACTATTCGGTACTTAACACGTAGGTCTTTGTGGTTCGATATCTTTTTATTACTTCAGTATCCGTGCACTTGCGGAAACAACAAGTTTTTGGCGCCGTTGCCGGGGACCTTAGTTTTGTTAATATCGAAATAGTTGTTAGTATTGCTAGACTAAGTTTGATTTGTTTTAGATTTAACCTTGTTTTCTATTTTTGCAGGTTTTGGATTTTTACAAGTTGTGACAGAACTGCGATTTCTGAAATTTTTGAATTTGCTTGTGTTTTATATTTTCTATATTTTTATATTCTGGGAAATTTATTTTTTAAAAAAATTTCTGATTGATTGGTGTTGGATAATCTTTCTATTTATATTCTGAAAATTCTGAATTTATTTGATTCTTCTATTTTGTTTATACACAGGACTCTTAGATTTTGATAGATTTTATTTCCTGTGAGATCACAAAGTTTTTTTAGTTGTGTAGAAAAGCTTTGATTTGAAGGTATGTCTTTTAATCACAACTTGAGGGCAACTAAAAGAGGTGAGGTATACATGCCACAAGGTAAGTATGAAGATGATTCATTGTGCACTCTTGTAGAAAAAATAGATTCTTTGGCTTATAAAATGGACTCTTATATGCACCCTGTTAGGAAATCTTATTCTTCAATTAGATGTGATATTTGTGGCTGTTTTGATCATTATACTTCTGATTGCCAAATTTTAATTTCTCCAAATTCCAATTCATCATGGTATCAAAATGATCAGTATAATTCTATATGGGAAAATCACCAAACTTCTCTTTATGATGATTGCTCAAACTATATTTCAGAACCATGCTTTGAGGATACTGAAAAATCATGCTTAGAGATAATGTTTGTAAAGTTCATGAAATAAAGTGAGGAGTCACATGAGACCTTTAAACAAATGAATTCTATGATGGATAATATGAGTGCTAATTCTGAAATACTAGAAACCTAGTTAGCACAACAAGCTTGTTTATTTGAGTTTGATTTGGAAACTAAGGAAATTGATTTAGAAAAGTCCCCCTCTGATTTAGGTATTTTTGAGATTAATTCTTTTGTGAACATTAATGAATCTCACTCTGATTTTGATAATTGTAAAATTGATTCGTTAGATAATTTATTTGTGGAAAAGTTTGAGGAAATTGATTTTGAAAAATCTCTTTTTGATTCTAGTGATAGTTATGAAATTAATTCTTTTGATGATATATTATTTGTGGTTAAATCTGATGAAGGATATGAGGAAACTGATTTAGAAAAATCTTACTCTGATTTTGTTGATAACTTTGAAATTAATATATTATTTGATGATGTGCATGAGGAATTTGAAAAGGATTTGAATGTTACAAACATTGATGAACCTCACTATGATGTTTTGACCATATTTACTGTTGAACCTTCTGATTTATTTAAAAAATTATGCTTTATTGAAGAACCTAATGTGAGACAGAAAGACTATTTTGATGATCCAATACTTGAATCTTTTAATGGAAGTCCTATTGCAATTGAAGATATAATTTTGAAGAAAGGACTAATGATTTGCTTACTGACAAATCTAGAAATATCATTAAATATCCTTGGCGTGGAATTGAAAATTGATTTCAAGCATATTTGAGAAAGCCACGTCTATTATATTTTATATGAAATTTTGTATTTTAGATATGGCTAAATTTTTATTGGTTTTTGGGGACAACGGTCGTGGCTGTGCCCTGCTCATGGTACTGATCCAGCTGCTTTGCCATGATATTTAAGTTTTGGTCAAGCTATGGACCTAAAAATTAGCGCTTGTTGGGAGGCAACCCAAGCATTCTTACTTAGCTTAGTTTCTTTTAATTTACTTTATTTTTAGAATTAATTTTTTTTCTTTTTGCAGGGAAAATCAAACTTTGCGCAAAATACGGCACTGCCGTAATAGATTTTATGGTACCATAATTTTGAGTGTTTTCTTATCCGAGAGTTTTGAGATTTTGTGAAAAATACGGCACTACCGTAAGAAATTTTATGTGCCATAATTTAGGGTAATTTTTGTACAGAAAGTTTTTTGGCTTTTACGGCATTGCCGTAATAATTTTCACGTGCCGTATTTTTGAGTGATTTTTGATCCAAAAGTTTCAAGATTTTTGTGAAAAATACGGCAGTGTCGTAATTTTTTTACGGTGCTATAATTCCAGTATATTTCTGACCGAAGAATTTTGTGTATATTACGGCATTGCCGTAATGATTTTTACAATATTACGGCACTGCCGTAATGATTTTTACACCCGTAATTTAAAAAACTCTGCATTATGCTTATCTGATTAGGTATGTTCTCGTAGTGATTTTAAGAAACTAGGGTGGTAAAATTTTTGATCTTTGGCACAATTTGGAACTACTCATCTTTGTCTATTATTTGGATTTTTTTTATTAAATTTTAAAGTCCATGGATCATCTTATGACACATAGCATCTTTTGGTAACTGATTAACTTCTGCAGCAGTTTTTTTTTGACTAATTTGATTTGCGTTTTTGCTGCATGTATTTAAGATGCTTTAATGAGTTGTAACCCTGATCTTTCATATGAAATTGGAAGAACATGTTTCATTATATCTCGTGGATTAGTTGTTTTCATTAAAATATTTTCTGAATATTTTAGGAAGCATGACAACTTTTGAAGTCTGATTAATTTCTATACAGTTTTTAATTTAGTAATCTGAGTAGCCTTCTTTCTGATAATACCCTAAATTCCTAACAGATTTTGATCCTTTAATTTTCATATGCCAGGAAAGAACAAGTTTTATTCTACAATTTAGTTCTGTTTATTTTCTTTGTGGATTATTAAATCTTATTCTTGAGTATAGCTACTTTTCACAAATGAATCACTGGCTACTCTATTTGCTTTCAACCTGTCACTACGTCTTTTGCCTCCAGATCCAGAAATCTTCAAGAGCAACTGTCTTACACCAGTTGCGGAGCACCACCAGCAGCCTCTTACTTCTTCTGCTACCTCTGTTTCCATTGATTTTATTTTTTGCAGTAGAATCTTCATAAGTGGCTATGATTTTTTTTTTTGCAGTGCTATCTCTCGCACACACCGGCCGACGACTTCACCTCTAGGACTGTAGTCTCTAGCAGGCCACTAGAGACTACTCATCATCACTCTACTGTCGGCACCATCATCTTCATTGCCAGCAGCTCTTCAGCTAGCATCTATTCCACCTCTACTTCTCGCCTGCATCAGATCTTTCCACCAGCACCCTCTTAGACCACCGATGATATCTCTGATTTCTATTTTTAGCAAAAGTAAGATACTATTTTTTGATCTGAGCCTTATGTATTTAAATTGTTTAGGTAAAATTTTCAGAAGGCGCATCTTTGGACCTAGCCGCATCTAGCCCGATGCTACACCCCGGACGACTATTGAGCTTGCTATATAGTTTTGTGAGTATTGTTTGCACTTTCTAGTGATCTTATTCGATATGATTGTATGGCAATGCTACCTGATTTCTTCTGCTATTTTCTATGGTTGTATCACTTACTGAGATTTCTATTCGATGTGGTTCCTTGAATATGTCATTTTACACTTTTGACTATGAGTTTGATGCTTCACACCTTTTGCATTGATTTTGACATTTTTAATGTTTAAAAATTTTTATGACTTGAATCCATGTGATGAGAGGCGTGTGGAATTCTTCTATGATGATAAATGTTTCTGCATGTCAATGCTTGTGAATGGAGATATACCTATTATGTTGAATTTATTTCTTCAATATGTATCTACTTTTTGAAATCCTTCATTGATTGATGCATAAGGTTTTGGGTAGGTATGTTGTTTGATGAAGGCGATCTAAGAGTGAAACATATTTCTTGAATAAAATGAGCATATGAGTGTAATCCTTGAATTGATGTCAATTGAGTAGCCTAGTTGATGCTTAGTTTATCTTACTATTTGTTGGGAAGAAAGAATCCAAGATCCAAAAAAAGATAGAGACTCCCCTACTTGGCACTGTGTAAAATTGATAGTGGTACCGAAGATATGGGTTGAAGTTTGTAAAAAGAGAGAGAGAGAGAGAGAGAGGGAGAGAGAGAGAGAGAGAAAATGACTCCTCTACTTGGCACTGTATAAAATTGGCAGTGGTACCGAAGATAAGAGTTGAAGTCCAAATAAAAGTGTGTATCTATATGGGTACATGCCATTAAAAAAAAAAGAAGAAAAGAAAAGAAAAAGATTTTGTGTGGAAAAAAGATTTTGGATACCCTATTCCTGTAAACAAAGGTATGATAGATTTAAACTGAAACTTGGGTGAATTCTTGAGATTGAGATTTTGTTTATTATACGAGTTGCTAAATTTTATTTGATCAAAGTTGTGAATCTTAAAGATTAATTTCAGAGGACGATGTATTTATCTGAAGTTTTATGTAGCATTTGGTGGAATATTTCATGAGTGATTATATTTTAGAAATTTATTTTTCATAAAAGAGCATATTTTCCATACGTTGCATTGTTCTTGATTCTATTCATTTGCTTGAGGACAAGCAAAGTTTGAGCCTTATGTATTTGATGACACGCAAATTCATAGTTTATTTTATGTCATTTGATTGTCTTTTTGTGTCATATCCATACTCTTTTGCTTGTTTTTAAGCCTTATTTGCCAAATATTACGGAATCTACGCCATTTCTTTTTTTGATCATTTTTAGGTAAAAAGTGCCATATTTTGATGGATTTTGAAAGATTTGAATGCACCAATGGATTCCAGACGTAGAGATGAAGTTACCCGTGAATTTTCATGTAAATCGGAGGAAGTTTGAAAATTACACCTCCGGGTGTAATAAAAATTACACTAATGTAATTTCTTCCCCAGAATGCACAAAAGCAAATTACGGCAGTGTCGTAATAAATTTTACACTACCGTAATTTCTGCCCAGAAATACATAGAAGAAATTACGGCACTGTCATAATAATTTTCACGGTACCATAATTTACGGCCCAGTTGCTCGATTCTTCCGCTGGAAACTTAAAAATATGATTTCTCAAGCTTTAGGGCACCAATTGAAGATCCGTAATAAGGGGAACGATCAAGATAAAGAGGAGAAGGTTTTCGAAGTGAAATAATCCAATTTCATCACTATCGAGGGAGAAATCAGAAAGGGCGTTTCTAGGTCACGACCTCATGCCGAGAGGTGTAGAGGTCATCTCAGGCCGCGAAATTTACAAGGAAGCTTTGCCTGGAGGAGGAGAGGATACCCCAGATGTTTCTGAGCGAAAGGAGATCAATCGGAGGAGAAATCAACGAAAGAACGGGCACCACCGTTGTTCACAGTGACTTTTCAAGCCAAATTACGGCTGTAATGAAAATTACAGTCGTATTGTTAGTAGAATTCTCTCTTCCTCTTCGATTTTCGATTGTTCTAAACTATGGATTATTGTAATTCTTCTACCATGCTAGCTTAGACATCTTTTGGGACATGGGGTGTAATCCCCTTAATTTCTTAATGATTAGATGATCCGTATTTCTTCATGATATTCTTGTTATGATAATTCTACTTATGTGATGATTGCTTGTAATCCTTTCTAGCTTCATATTATCTGTATGTTTTAGAGTTTTTGCGATATGGACCGAAAGGTGACTTACGAGAACTTGGAACCCTAGAATCGTGATTTAGGAACTCATTGTAAGAAATTAGGTTTGTTTTTATTTCTAAGTTCTAGAAGTTTATTGCCATGTTGATAATCTGAATCTAGGATTGAGTTATTGAAATAAACATGATGATACTGTGAAAAATAAAGTATCGGATCGTTGGAGAACCTTAAGTAGAACCTGTGAAAACTATAGTATGAAAGTATGTAGTTTTCACTTGAGATGATTGACTTAGGATTTGGATGCACGAAAGTGATCTTTGAATTCTTTGTCAATGATTTACTTTTATTTAACATTGAATAAATCTTGTGCGAAAGTGAAGATTTGTTCTTTATAATTATCTGCGCGAAAGCGAGATGATTTCTTTATTAAGTAAATTATATCTTTATCATAATAAAATTAGACTGATGAACACTTAATTAGATCTAGTCATAGAAATTAAGGTGGATGAAACCCTAGTCCCAGCTTTTCTCTCTGACTCTTCGTATGCTTTCCGATTATTTGCTTACATCGTATTCGGTTTGCTTAGCTAGTGAGAAAACAACTATTCAGTACTTAACATGTAGGTCTCTATGGTTTGATATCTTTTTATTACTTCGAAGTATCCGTGCACTTGCGAAAACAACAAGTTTTTGGTGCCTTTGCCGGGACCTTAGTTTTGTTAATATCGAACACATTGATACAAACTCCATGATTGCGGATCCACTTACTAAAGGTTTACCACCTAAGGTCTTTCATGAGCACACTACTCATATGGGTGTTATATCACTTAGCGATATATCAGTTTAGTGGGAGTTTGTATTTGGATTATATTGTGAACACACAAAAGAATAAAGTTTTCAGTTTCACTCTGAACGTAAAGTTTTGTTTTGATCTCATAAGGAATAAAGTTGGACCAATTGAAAATAAACATGTTTTGATCACATTATATGAAATTTTCATGCTACACATTCATACATGATATATGTCGTTGATTGTATTGACATATGTGACCATTGTTCGGGCTAATCATGTTAATTATTGTGATGAAGGCCGCCTTGATCCCATGTTAATATATTCATGGACCAGATTGATAGAGATAATATCAGATAAAAGATAGCATTAAAGTACTCATAAAAGGTATACAATTGTATCAAGTAATATATATGTGGTCCAAGTGGGAGATTGTTCAATCAATTAATATGGACCACACATATATTAATTAATAATTGTATATGGCTATCTTAAATTTTAACCATACTAAAGTGATCGATTAAGAAATTAATTGTTATGGCTAAATTATCTGAAAATTGTATGGAATATTATTATGTGTAGAGACTTAGGATTTATTTTCTATTTTTGTGATGAGTTAGAAATAGAAATAATAATAAAATATATCATGGCCCCTGTAGGCATGTGTTTCCTTAATTAATTAATAAGGAGTTTTCTCTCCTTCCCATATATATATATATATATATATATATATATAAGTGAACCCCATCAAGAAGACTGT
Organism: Costus lasius; assembly: GCA_027563935.2. NCBI lineage: Eukaryota > Viridiplantae > Streptophyta > Magnoliopsida > Zingiberales > Costaceae > Costus > Costus lasius. The sequence goes on along the minus strand of CM050450.1, from coordinate 33,869,806 downwards.
GATGATTTTTGTTCTGAGTATGGAAAACACAAAACCTGTGAAAGACCTAGACAGGGGCTTTTCTCAATTTTAGATTTACTATGGACTCTTCAGGTACGCTTCTGCTACGGTTTCTCTTTTCTCAATATTTTAACATATGATTATCATGTTTTGTTTTTATCACAACCTGTAGTCAATCCTACAAGGCTAACTATTGAGGTTGACAACTCACTGATGCTGAGGTCATCGAGAGAAGATATTGCAGTTACTGATGTTGAGGTTGTCGACTCACCAATGCTAAGGTTGCTGAGAGAAGATGTTGTAGTCGGCCAATCATTGATGCTGCGGTCGCTGACTCGCCGAGAGCTGGCGTTGACTGTTGTTGAGGACTAAGTTCGTCAATGCTGATGTTGTCGACTCGCCGATGCTACTTGTTGTGTAGTCATTAATTGATCGAGGCATCGACCACAGTCAGTCAAGGAGATGAGGAGACTACCATCAGTGGAGGAGAGGAGAAATAGAGGAAGGGAGAGGCGATGGCAATAGATACGAGGATGAAGACCGAAGAGGGGAAGAGTCGAACGAAAAGCCGAAAATAGGGTTTTTCGTTTGTACGAGACTATAGGTGTCACGCCCTGGCGGAAATCCAACTATTCCTTTAGCTGAGGGATCCCCAGGGAGATGACAATATTGATAGGAACCAGAGAACTACAACAATCTAATATCATTTATTAAATAATAATCCAAACTTTAACATCAGAAGTTTTAATACAATCTCTAAAAACATACTAATAAAAATACAAAAGACAAACTATCTGAACTTGGGCTGGTATATAGCTATCTATCAACTCTATCCCTCCCAGAAGCTAACTCTGTACCTGGAAGAGAAACAAAGGAAGTTAGCAAAACGCTAAGTAGGAATCAACAAATATGGTGAGGGAGTCAAATATCAAGATAATACAATGACTGTAACAACAATATACAAATAATATAAGAATGTCGTGCAAATCATCAAGTTGGCCAACAGATCTCAATTAAGAGCCGCACTCATTTTCAGAGTGTTTCCACTGTTGCTCACACAGTGGAACGACTGTCCTAAACAGCCCGGCATGTTGCGTCCAACACTGACATCCGTAGTATTGTCCCGAGGACAACTGGCGGTGCCCTAACCGGCAAACAGATAGTCCGATACGCGTCGGAACTATAACTCACAGAACACAGGCCACTGGAGAATAAATCATCCAGGTCAGAGGTCAATATATATCATGACTTTAACATAACAAATATTTAACTGTTCCACATACTCATGTGTTAATAACACAGATACACAATTGTTCAACTATGCTCATATGTCAATATATCAGATATCTCAACACAGTTTTGTTAATCATTCATATAGAAACAGAATATGACCAATGAATAAGATAAACGAGGTCAACTGAATTTCAGAAACAAAACAAACAGATGAGTCAAATAGATATAAGTGTCAATCAATTCTAATATATGTATCATATACCAAATCAAAGGAATAAGCAACAAATCCTATAATTCTTGACACTGTAACAAAGGAGTAGGGTAAGATTCCTACCTCAGACGCTGTTATCCTGAATCCCAACAAATTGTTTATCAAACGATGCAAGCCGACTAGGGGATCAACCACTCTGTAACATGAATTTATACATAAACTATATCAATAAATATCATAATATGAAAACCAAGACTACCAACATGTAGAACACATCCCTAAACTTAGAGAACCAATCTTATATCAAGTGAACCAGACCTAAAACCCACTGAACCGGACAGAATTGCAGTGAACCAATCAATTTCACCCTGAACCAAGCTAGATTGAGAATTAGAACTTAAATTACTCAAACTATACAATTCATCTAAAGCAACACAGAGTACCATTGGATAGGAAATTTCACAAGCTTTCCAACGGCTACCTGGACCGGCCCAGATTCTACCGAATTATGGTCGAACTGGTCTAAATTCAAGTGTTGACCCAAAATTGAAATTGAACCATTCACTACTATTGAACCGGTTCAAATCAATTTCAACACAGTCGGCCGGTTTATTTCCAAATAAACCGCCTGAACCCAAAATCAAACTCGAATCGATCGCTCGCTCGCGCCGCCCAATCGCCGCCATGCAAGGCTGCCGAACTTCGCGTCCGCCGCTTACGCCGGCGAGCTCCCGAGCGCACATCGAACGTCCGTTCGCAACCATACTTCGCCAGTCTGCTTCCGATGACGAAGTGAAGCTTTAGGATGGGCTGCGGCGAGCTTTCGACCCACGGTCGAAGCACCCGAAGCAGCAGAAGGTATCGACGGTGGTGCCACTGCTGCCGATAGACAAAACCTAACCAAAACCTATCTATACCGAACAAAACTTCACCAAAACAATAGGAAAGAAGGAATACCTTGCTACGACGATGTATCGTAGCCCAGGATAGAGAAATCGTCATCGCCGGCTGCACAGAAGGTGGAAGCGGCGCAAAGCTTTGGAGAACTCTTCCTTCTCTGATTTCTCCCTTCTAGCGGCGCCGCACGTCTTGAAGATACTCCAGGGTTCGTGCTTCATCAATGAGAGCAGAAACCCTCTAATATAGCCACGAGACGTGTCCCAGAATAGCAAATCTCCACCGCTGACTCGATCGCTGAAAAATTCGGGGAAGACGACGAGTTGACTCGGCCTAAAACCACATTCGAATCTTAAATCAAATAAAATCGGCGCTGTTTTATAATGAAAACGCGACTTAGCCCAATGGTTGGGTTGAACCCGAATTCCAACCACGTCACGGGTTCAAGACCCAATGAACACGTTTTGCGTCTTTAAAAGTTTTCAAATCAAACCAGAGATAATAAAATCAAGTGCGGCTTAACATTAAAATTGCAATTTAGCCCAGTGGTTGGGTTGTGCTGCAATGAAGCATGCGTTACAAGTTTAAGCCCTTGCAAATGCAAAAAATCAAATTTTAAAAGCTTTTAAAAATTCAGAAAATTTTTTAGAAAATCATAAAATATAATTTCTGAATTTCCAAAATTTAATATTTAAATTTAAATAAAATCATGGTTATAACAATAGGAGATTAGGGATTACCGAATTAGAAAAATAAAATTAGCTAAAAAAGAAATTAGGATATTAAACAAACAAATAAATATATATAATTATTCCAGGTTTGGTTCGGTTAACCCCGGTTCAGAAAGTTTCTGAACTGTTCCCGAACCATGAACCATTATACCTATAAAACAAACCGATCGATCAAAGAAATGATCAGTTTAGTTAACCACAAAATTGGTTCGGTTTAGTTGTTTCCCCATGGTTCAATAGTGCAGTAATTTTTTTGCATACCCCTATAATTTACCTATTGGGTTGGCAAAGGAGAATCACTAGGTGAGTACCTATTAGGCTTTATAAAATCAAATAATAAAATAATTACCGTACAACAATCATTTTAATTGTTCAAAGGTTTAGGCTATAGATGTGAGATTTTACTCAAACCTCTTCTAATTTGTGCAAGTTCCATTCAGTTTTTTCTTGTGACGGAAGATATAGGGTGATGCTCATGATTGGACTGGTTTAGTTCATTTACAAAATCTAATTTGTTAACCGAATTAGATTAACCTGGTCAATTGCAAGTTGAGTTTGCTAATTATTGTATTTTATTTTAAATTTTGATTTATTTTTATTTTAAATAAAATTATAATTATAAATTATTTTAATGGTTGATTTATTGTATTGACTAAAAATTAACCCATAAAAGTGATTTGAAAAAGCAAATGAGAACTCAGTTGTAAAAGCATGAAAAAAACTGACAAAAGCTCGAAAAAAAGGGGCGGGAGGATAAATATATTCATCAACATGAGTAGAAAAAAAAAAGAATTTAAGATTGTGTCTTCTCGATTAAAAATTGGAAGGAAAGAATGAAAAATATATTAAATATAGTAATATTTTTTGTTAGTAATATTTTTTGTTCGACTTAATATGTTATTATTATTTTTTTTCTAGCTTTTTGTCTTAGAAAACACAGTCAAAAAAAGAAGGGAGAGAATTGAGAAATAAAAAAAAAGTAAGAGCCGAAGAAAAAAATGATTGAATGAGAGCAAAGGAAGGGAGAATAGTGCTGGAGATGGCAGTCAAAGTGGAAAAAAAAGAAAAAAAGGATAGCGCGCATAAAAAAGAAAAGGAAAACATGAGATGAAAAATAACCGAAAATCGGGGACAATTGAGGATAGAAGAGAAGCAGGGGACGATACAGAGATAGGGAAGAGAAACAGAATGGAAAGGAACAAGAGAAGAATACAGGAAACAAGAAGAAAAAGGTAACCGCGCGAGATTAAAAAATTTGAGAGCATATTGTCTAATAAGATAAGATAATCATATTTTTCTTAGATTCAGTGTGGTAAAAGAGCAAATTTTGTAATAATTAATTTCTTTATACATAAAAAGTGCATATGACTGGCTAAAAGAGCAGTTTATTTGTAAAAAAGAAATTAAAGTCGTGAGATGATGTGTTAACAAATTTTAGCCCGTCATAAAGTTTGGATTTGATATTTGATTGATTATAATGATTTGAGTTTGATATAAATTGGAGTTAGAGAATTTAATCTTCCTAAATTATTAAACTTGATAGGAATAGAATGGATATATTGTGAACTTTAAATAAAATATCATACAAGTTCATATGCGGTCTTTTAAGAAAAGAGTAACTCTTTGAAAAATAATGGTTGAGTTTGATATGTCTATTGATATTCTAATGGTCATAGCAAAGCATGGTGTTATCATATATGGTCTTGGAGACTTTATGATAGGAAATATAACCAGTGAAGTTAAAAGGAGCCTCCTAGAGATTGATTTGATCCTTTAATTTAGATCTAGTAATTCTAGTCATCCAGTTATATATGAATTAAGTCATTGTGACTTATGACCCAATTAGGCGAAGTTATGACCTAATACTACCCACCTGTAAACCTGATTGGACATGACCTATCGACCCATTTAGGTTAAGCCATTCAACAAGGGTTATATATATATATATATATATATATATATATATATATATATATATATGTTTGTATATATATGTATGTATGTATGCATATGTATGTATGTATATGTATGTATGTGTATATATGTATGTATATATACATATATATATGTATATATATGTATGGTAGTGGTTGATGATGAGTAGTGGTAGGAGGGAGAGAGGAGAGGAGCCGTGGACCCAATGGGAGAGACGGGGAAGAAGAGAGTGAGGGAGAGGAGTTGTGGGTTGGCAATGGACCCGATAAAAGAGAGTGAGGGAGTGAGAAAAGAGAGAGAAGAGAGGATAGAAGAGGAGCTATATGCCCTATGGCAAACTAGGCGAGAGAGTAGAGGAAGAAAAGAAAGAGAGAGAGGCCAAGGAGCTACGTGTTGGAAAATATCAAGGATTTTAAAATTTTTATATACATATAGCAGAAAATAATTCTTGAAATGGTCAGTCCCAAAAATTTAGAGGATCGGTTCATACGAGGGGATCGACATGATGTGAGGATAATGATACCTTAGAGCAAAGCAAGGAGATGTCGATGTAGGCGCACAAGCGTGCGCCCTCTACAGTCTCACACACAGCCGATGCTCGAGTTCTCTTCTTCCACGCCCAGTGTTAGCCTCAGGAAGAAGATCCACGTCTTATGGTCCCTTCTACACCACTTGCGCCACTCTCAAGGGAAGATGCGCGAATGAGAAGGGAGGAAAGAGAGATGCCGCCAAGCCTTCCAACACTTGCGCTAAGAGGAGGAAGATGGAAGCTTGCGGCCTTGAAGAGGGAAGATGATTACTTGCGCCAATTGAACCTTGCTCTCGCCCCTGTTCTTGCTCACATCAAGGATGAATTCGCTTGTCATAAGAGAGGCAGCAAGGTGAAGGTATATAGGCGCAACTAGAAGAGAATATGTGGCTAGGGTAACTAAGAGTGGGCAGTTAGGTCTAGATACAAAGGAAATCTCCAAGACATTTCCTTAATAGTCTAGCCACCAACCATATGTGCCTAGGCCTTGCCATGCAAGCCAAATCAGCCATATGCACCCATATCATGCCAAGAATGGTAAGTCTTCCACCCTTGCACCAAGACCAAATCTTATGTGCCAAGGGTGTTGCCAATTAAGGCATAAGGTGTAAGTCCTAATGGGTGCATTCACATGTGTGCTCTCATCTTTTAAACCCTGGCCACCTAGGTGTCTCTCCCCTCTCAACCTAGCCGCCCCTCTTCTCCTCCTTGGCGCCTCCAAAGAAGGTTGTTGCCCCCTTCTCCAAAGGGGGCAACTTTCTTCCATTGCCACAAGAAGGAACTAGAGGGTCTCCTCCTTCTTCCTTTGTACTTTGGCAACGCATCCAAGAAGAAGGGGCAGCGGATTACAAGTTGGCATAACTTTGTGTTGGCACAACTTGTGAACCGCCTCCTTGGCGCAACTTTTAGAGGGTTGGCACAAGTAAGGTGGTGTGCTCCCTTGGCGTGGATCTCTTTGCCCGAAGCTAGAACGTGTATAGAGGAAGAGGAATCTCGAAGGAGTCCATGTGTGCATGAGTGTGGAGAACAGGCCACTTGCATGTCTCCAACGTCGTCATCCACAACTTCTGAAAATTGCAAATAAGGTATGTACCCTATCACATCCGGCGTCAATCTTGTAAGATGGTCCTGTTGAATTAGGAATCCTGTTTTGGACCCGCTTCCACTATTTTTGAATTTTTAAAATAGCCTAGGGATTTCCAATAGTGGAATTAGAACTACTTATGAGATACATGTGGTGTATGATTTTTCTAGCATGTGCCATTGTCATAATTTCTTTTAAAAAATTGATATGTCATGGTTTTATGTGTAGAAAAATAGTAGGTTTGTCTTTTCTCATATCACATGTTTATTCTATGATTTTCCTTTTTTGCACATATGGGCTAGACCCTATGTGTGAGAATTAATTTCGTCTCACATGACGGAGTCATTTACAAGGGTACACACGCCCACGTACCCCTGGAAGACACCTGGGAAGACTCCCCAGGACTTGAGGAAGATACCTCCAAATTTTTGGCCCTAAAAGAGCTCAAAATCCCACCTACGCAAAAACTCACGGGCCATGATGGACTCACGACCATGGCCGTGAAAGCTTCTGTGCCTATAATCCAGACTGCAGACTCCCCACTGCTTCTATTCACGGGCCGTGATAGACTCACGGCCACAGCTGTGAATCTCTCGGCAACCAAGCAGCCGACCGCTAGTTTTCTCCAGCCGAAACTCACGGGCCATGATCCAACCATAAAAGTCTCGGGGCCTTACGACCAGAAGGCAAATTCTACCCGGCCAACCTTCATGGGCCGTGATGGATTCACGGTCTCGGCCGTGAAAGTCTCAGCGCATTCTAGGCAGTCGGCAAAATCTGCCCAGATGACACTCACGGGCCATGACCCAGTCGTGAAAGTCTCGTCGCCTAGCCAAACTTGAGCAAATTTAGCTCAACTAGTATTCACAAGCCGTGATGGACTCACGGCCACGGCCGTGAATCTCGTGAAAGACCAGAAATGCAGGTGCTGTTCATGGGGAAGTGTTCCCGACCTAGCTCTCATGCTCTAGACCCAATAGTTGGGATTGTTAGCCCGTCATCCGCCTCAACGGAGCCTATTCGTCCAATGAATTTCACAAGTTCCCCAACAAGGCCCACTCAAGACTCGAGAAATGACTCGAGCAATGAATTTCACAAATTTCACCAGTTTCCCAACAAGCCCGAGAGTCGGCCAGTACTGTGCAGAACCAATCCACCATTAGTAGGTTTTGTTGCTTTATCATGGCCTGCTCGGAGATGGTGTAGAGTGCCACAACGGTGCGATCAATGGCCCAAGGTCTCAATCCATGCGCTAGCCTCCTAAAGATTCCAGCCACATTAGTTGGTATCTACTACTTTATTCTAGTTAGGATTTTATTCTCTTGTGCTTTTGCTGTGTAAGAGGGTAGTTGGCTTTCCCAACAACCCTTCCCCCTTGTCTTTGGTGTGAAGTCTTGCCCTCTTTATCTATAAAAGAGGGTGGGCTGCTAGCATTCTCTTTAGTTCTTGTTGTAGTAGCCGCTTCCCCACGCGAAGGCTAGGTCCAACTTAACTCCGAGGGAGCTATGAGAGTGAGTTGTAGTCATGCCTAGTGAGATTCGACTGCTCCTATAGCCACCTTTGTTCCAATTCCTGCACTTTACAATTCATTCAAAAGAGCCAGGGTGACACCAACTCATCCCCACCGCCTTTCTCTTCAATTCGAGTGTTGTTTGTGATTGCTACATTTCCTTCTTCATCGACAACGACGCTACCACCATTTGTCCTTACTTGGCATCCAGGACGAGCGGAGCGCAATCCTTCACGGCATTGTGAAGGGAGACCATGCGTGCTTGCTTGCTTGGAAAAATAGGCTCTACGAGTGAGGTGAGTACTTTACATTTGTAGTTGTGTCATTTTCCCCGACTCACCGGTATTACTCAAGTTGCATCTTGACATAACGTTTTCAATAGTTTTCTCGGGTTTTCTATCCGTTGCACTTTCTTATTCCCTCATCTCAAGACCCTCTCATAATTTCTGCATCATCGTCTTCACCACCCTAGAGTACGGACCTAAGGACATCCAACCTATAACCCCGTTGCATCATCACACTCATAGGATAGACCTATGGTGTGAGACTTGTATGGATTATTTGGGGCATGGATTAGGTGATTGTCCTAATCCTTACAAGTTAGGGATAGCAAGTGGCAACATTAAAAGGGGTATATATGGCCACTTGTAGACTCCTAAGAGAAATGAAAATCTAGAATTTACTATGAGTTGCTGAGTTTTGACAAACATGCTTTCTAATGAAAAACTAAAAATCTGATTTTTGTTAGTTTTTCATTGCATATAGAAAAGCATGTTTAGGTGTTTTTTATATCCATATAGTATGGTTATAGACAAGCCCTTAATGCATGCCTAGGATGTATTATTGTGAGGCCTGCGTGCCACCCTATTTTCTTTCTTGTATTGTAAATTTAAAATCGAAGATTAGGGAAGACAAAGAACTACATCGCAGCCTTCTCCTTGGCACATCTAGCCATGATAAGGCAACATTCTCATGGCCGAATCCTTGGTGGCTTCTACGGTTTTCCCTAGTGGCGCATTTGGAGGATTGGGGGCTGTTGAGAAGGGTTTGCGCAATCTATAGCTTGGTCAAAACTTTGATGGCTTCTCGGGCTTCCTAGATGTGCATCTTGTTAGTGTTTATGCCCTTGGACCTGTTGTTAATCTACCTTTTATACTACTTGACATTGATATTTTGTATATATCATTCTGGCATTGTCGTTATTAAGCTATGTTTACATTTGTGATTATGTACTTGCATGATAATGTCCCTAGAGACAGATTGTATTTGTGCTCAAACTTATATCCTTAGTCAAGTACCTGAGTGGATAAGGGACAGCTCTGATATATGTGAGACTAATATATGAACTAGTTAGGCACAAGGTGCTAAAGCAGACATATGGTTATATCAGTGGTAGAGACATGTCATTAACCGCCATAATGGGAATTTAATTCAGCCATAATGAGAGTTTAATTTTGCCATAATGGGAATTTAATTCAGAATTTGAAAAGGCACCATGATTTCTATTAAAGTGTAGAGAGGATAGAGAGAAGAAGGTCACTTCATTCTAAAGCAAAAAAGATTGGTGGTGAGCTTTGCGGCATCTTCCTCTTTCCCTCTCTTCTTGGCGCATCCTTCTTGTGGGTGGCGCAAGTGCTTAAGGAGAACAGAGCTTTGCTGCATCTTCCTCCTTCCCTCTCCTCTCCGTGCATCCTTCTTGTGGGTAGTGCAGGTGCTTGAAGAGATCTCCCAAGGCATGGATCTTATTCCCGAGGCTAGCACCAGGTGTGGAAGAAGACAACTCGAGCATCGGATATGTGTGAGACTATAGAGGGCACACACTTGGGCGCCTACATCGCTTCCCTTACGTTGCTCTAAGGTATCATCTCTTATTCGCTGTGTCGACTCCCTCGCATGACTCGATCTTCTAGATTTTTGGGACCGGCCTATTTTGGGGATTGCTTCTACTGTGTATGTATGTAAAATTTTAAAATCCCTGGGGTTTCCCAACACATCTAAAGGTTTCTAAGGTTTCTAAGGGGCTGATCTATGAGTTTCTAGGAGGAGCCTAAGGTTTGAGTTCTAGCATAGAGAGGAAAGAGTGTTGGCCGAACCCTAGGAGGAGCCTACGGTTTGCGAGCTGACATAGGTGGACCATGGGACCTAGGCGATACACCTAGGGTTGGAGCAGGACCCAAAAGCACTCAGAATAGAAATGACAGCTTGATAGCATGGGCTGGATGCTTAGGGCTTTGGAGTTGCTAGGTGTAGAGTCTAAGTATAGGGGCTTGTTTCTTGAGTCTGGGCTATAACAATATCATAGTTTACTACTTTTGATATCATGCTATGCTTGTTTTATTTTATGTTATCACTATAGGATGCATGCCTGTATTGTTAGACATAATATAAAACTAATGTGGTATGAAACCACACAAACCCTCTTGAAATCATATCAAGTCCCGTCATTGCCTTCTGACGCATAGCCCTCGTCAAACTATCGATCAATGGTATTGTATACTGTTTTCCACCCTTGTGGGACACACTCATTTATCTTTAGGAGACGTGCGGTGACAATAATTTCTCCTGTCCGGTTAAAAATCTGGGCATGCCTTTCGCAAGGAAATTGTTGGTCCTGGGCATAACGGTCAGGTTAAACTTGACTGAAATTTTCATATGTGGATTGACCACATGAGGAATGATTCTAGAAGCCACCTCAAGAGGTTAGGGTTTTATATTGTATCTAGCCCTCATTAGACACGAAGTGCCTGAACTGTCTTTTGAAGGGGAATTGCCCAATTGCAATTGGTCGGCGTGCCCACCTTGGGATACATGCGTCACCTTGTGCAGTACATCCTACCCTCGTGGAACGCGAGACCGTGTGCGGAACAAGGATCTCATCTCACTTTGAAAATTCTATGGTTTCCTAGATTGACATTTTAGGGTTATCAATTTGATAAAATAGTGAGAAATAATTATTTATTTCAAGTCTAGATTAAATGATTGAAATATAGTACTAATCTGCATATCTTTTGTTGTAGATCATCATGTCTACGAACAATAGCAAATTACAACTGCAATCTGTCCTCTAGGAGGACGAGTTGGACTAATGTCGAAACTTGAGGGGTGATGACTCTAAATTTCATAGTGTTTTTCATACTTATTTGGTAGTCTTTTGACCATAATCTTACTCTCTTGCTTTGTTTTTATACCTTATTTTGCCAAAAGCTTCGGAATCTACACCATCTTTGGTTTTTGATCAATTTCAGGCAAAAAGGCATCATTATCAACTGTTTTCAAGCAATCTCAATGCATGAATGAGTTCTAACCATCAAGAGGAGTCTACCCATCAAATTTAAAGTCAAAATGGTCCTTCTAGCAAAAATATGGCACTACCGTATTTCTCAGCGGATGATCACCAGAAGGTTTGGGTAAGATACGACACCGCCGTATGAAATTACACGGTACCGTATTTTTCAGCAATTTCAACTAGAAAGTTTCAGCAAGAATATGACACTACCATATTTCTGGGAAAGATTCTCACGACACCGTATTTTCTATCAAATCTCGACCCGAGAACTTAGGCAAGATACAACACTGCCGTATGAAAGTACATAGTACCGTATCTTGTAACAATTCTGACCAGAAAGTTTTGGCAAGAATACGGCACCACCGTATATTTGGACGAAATTATTATGGTACCGTGTTTTCTACCCAGAACTCACAGAAGGAAATACGGCACTACCATAATCAGGATACGGTACCATATTTTTAAACCCAGATTTCTGATTTTTCCGCCCGATTCTTGTGTGGACCATATCTTTTGATCCATACCTCCAAATTGAGATCCAAAAGAGGCGACAAACTCATGTTAAAGCGGAGAAGACACGCAAAGCAAAAGGAACAATTTTTATCGACCATCCATGGCGAATTTGAGAGAAGAGCGGCTGCACTAGGGTTCGTCGGTTCTCAACCTACATACCACCTCTGGCCGCGATTTTTGATAGAAAGCTTCGCTTGGTGAAGGAGAATACACAGATGAAGTTTGAGAGCGTTTGGAGTCTGATCGAGGGAGAAATCAACAAAATAGTGGGTGACGCCACTATTCACTGCGTTTATAGCACTATGTTCTGTAATTTCTTCCCTTTTTCGATTTCTCATCACACTGAAACATGTTTTATTGTAACTCCTTCATCATGGTAGCTTAATCTTTCTCTGGGACATGGGGGTGTAATCTCTTTGTTTCTTAATGACTAGAAAACCTTAATTTTGTGAAACTAATTTTATTGTGATAATTTTACTTTTGTGATTGATTGTTCTTTAATTCTCCTTTGTATCTTAATATTAGCATGTTTTTAGAATTTTGTGAAATAGACTGAGAAGTTGATTGTGAAATTCGGAACCCTAGGAATTATCGAGTTTGGAACTATCGTAAGAGATTAGGTTGTTCTTCGAATTCTAATTTTTAGAGAGTTTTAATGCCTTGCTGATTTTATGATTCTTTGGATTGAGTTAATATTTTAGACTTGATTAGAAATTGTAAGAGATTAAATTTTTGATCGTCAGAAAAGCTTGAGCAAAACTTGTGTTGAGACTCTGATGCACGAGAGTGATCTTGTGTTTCCACTTGAGGTTATCAACTTAGAATTCGGATGCACGAGAGTGATCCTTGAGTTCTTAGTTGATGGTTTACTTATTTTCAGCATTGAATAGATCTTGCACGAGAGTGAAGATCAGTTCTTTGTACGATTGTTTGCGCGAGAGTGAGATAATTTATTTATGAAGTAAACTATACCTTTATCATGATAAAATTAGATTGACAAACACTTATCTTAATCTAGCCATTAGAAATTAAAGTAGATGAACCCCTAGTCCCGATTTCTTCTCTGATATTTTCTCCGTGTTATTTTCGATAGTCTGATTCACTATTTTCTGATTGCCTAGCTAAAGAGAAATTGATTATTCAGTACTTGGCAACAAGGTCTCTGTGGTTCGATATCTATTTTATTACTTCGAGTATCCGTGCACTTGCGGATCACAACAAGTTTTTGGCACCGTTGCCGGGGACCTTGGTTTTGTCAATATTGAAGATATTGAGAGTATTTCTAGACTAGGTTTTTTGTTTTTGTTTCTGTTTACTATTTTAGGTATTTTTGTTTTCCTATTTTTGATGCTTAGATTAATTCTGGTTTTTCTTATTATTTTGCATATTTTGAAATATTTGACCTGTTTGCTTGTGTATGCGCAGAAATTTAAGATCAGGACCTCTAGTTCCTCTAGACCCTGAAATTAACAAAACTCTTAGATTACGCAGGAGGCTTAGATTTGCAGAGGTACAAGAAGAAGAAGTGATTATGGCCGAGAGAAGATCTTTGCGCGACTATGCTGCCCCTAATTCACAGGGAATTCACTCTAGTGTCACCAGACCGGCCATTGATGCGAATAATTTTGAGATCAAACCAGCATTCGTATCCATGCTTCAACAAAATTAATTTGGAGGATCTCCACTTGAGGATCCTAATATTCATCTTTCTCTTTTTCATGAATTGTGTGATACAATTAAAATTAATGGAGTTTCTGATGATGCACTAAAATTGCGATTATTTCCTTTTACTCTCAGGAACCGAGTATGTGATTGGCTACACTCTCAACCGTCTGGAACATTCACAACTTGGGAGCAGCTGCCTAATGCTTTTCTGATGAAATACTTCCCTCCCAGTAAGACGATTCATTTAAGAAACCAGATCACGGGATTTGCTCAGAAGGAAGGAGAATCTCTTAGTGAAGCATGGGAGCGCTACAATGAATTGCAAAGGAAGTGTCCTCACCATGGCTTGGAGAGATGGGTTTTAATTGAAACATTTTATTATGCTTTGCTCAGTAATACATGCCTCACAGTTGATGCTGCTGCAGGAGGAGCTTTCATGAGCAAGACATTGGAGGAGGCCTATCAACTGATTGAGGAGATGACTTTGAACAATGATCAAAATTCTAGAGAAAGAGGAGTGATATATCGACCTCCTCATGGTAAGAATGATGGTGATGATTTTCGCACTCTAGCTGAGAAAGTTGAATCTTTGTGCAATCGTTTTGATACGTTTAAAATGCAAACTCATACTATTTCTTCTTCTATTACTTGTGAGATTTATGGGAATAATGGACATAATGCTGAGGGGTGCAAAATAATTGTTGATCAGGGTGAGGAACAAGTTAATGCTTTGGGGGGTTACAATCAAAGTAGATTTAATGACCCCTACTCTAATACCTATAACCTTGGATAGAGGAACCACCCTAATTTGTCCTGGAAAAGCAATAATTATGCTAGTGAGCAGAATGAACATAGGGGGTTTCAACAAAGAACACAAGAATAGAGTCAACCCTAGAAACCCAGCTTAGAAGAGATGTTTACTCAATTTATGGGGTTCTAGAAAAAACAGAATGATGAGGTGAATGAGAATCTGAAATAGCTCAGTTCTGATGTGAATGAGAGTCTGAAACAGATCAATTCTAGGATAGATGGTATTGTTGCTCACATTAAAATGCTAGAGTCACAAATTGCACAGCAGGCTAGCACCTCATACAGACCCCTAGGAAGGTTACCTGCCAAACCTGAACCAAACCTGTTAGGGTATGCCCTTAAGGCTAATGTTTGAGGCCTTGGGTTATTGTCAGTATCATGTATAAACTAAATATTTGTCTTTAAAGGCAATTGTTGTTATTCATATTGTTACATTGTCTGCTGTTATATGTATACTTCTGAGTAATGTCTCAATGATGTTTAGTTTAGCTGACATTCAGTATTGTCCTTAGTCGAGATATCTTGGTGAACATGAGACAGCCTTGGTATGATTGAGACTAATATGTGTTCTAATTTTATAGGATGCTTCGAGCATGGAATAAGATTTAGACACATAGGTGCATTGGATGTACTGGACTGACCCTTCTCAGGATATTCAATTGTTTGTCACAATGTGAATAATCCTTGTATGCAAGCAAGTGGCATATTCCCTCTGACTTGAGATCACTTGTGTTTCTAAGTGATGATTGGCATTATCTTGAGATAGTTCCATATCGTTTGAAAGATAATGATTAAGGGTTATCTTGGATAGTGAGCATGAGTCACGTTAGGGTACTTGTGATAGATATAGGATTGCCTCTCCAGGTTGGAGAGTGATGTTCTAAAGGGGGCCCTATGGATGAAATGGTTGAGAATGTGTATGGCCATACCCAGACGACTATGTTCATCTGATCTAACCATTTTCATCGTGTTGGAATCACAGGCTTGACACGCTTGTCCGACGAGAACATCCAGTGGCAAAGGGAAACATATATGTCAAGTGAATGAGATTCACACTTGTGCTGTGGTTTGGGAGTAGTCTTGGAAGACTCTTTCCTTCATATTGGAAGACAGTGATGTGTTGCTAGATACCTCTCTCTGGTCGTGATAATGTAAGTTATCGTTACCGACATTGAAGGAAACCCTTAGGGTCGCACAATTTGATGATATGGCTTACTTATGTCAGATCGTATGGACTGGAATTTTTCTAGTTCAGTTTAAAGGAATTTAAGCTCTGATTAAAAGTGAGATCTAGTCTAATCATGTTTGATTGATTAGGACATTTGATCGGTAAGCTTTGATCGGAGGATTGAAGCTTGATCGTAAAGATCAGGGGTTCAATGTGATGTGTGGTTAGATCTTGAGCCATTTGGTTCAAAGAAGATTATAACCAGGGCTGGTTTGATTTGGTGCTTGAACCAAATTGAGATTGAACCGGTTCACTTGTGAACGCATGGTTCAATTCAAAGAGGTTTTTTTCGATCACTTAAGGGAAGTTATGGAGGGAGTTACTAATTCGGTTCTTACCATAAGTGGTGGCCGAATTTTCCTTTAGTGCACCCCACGTTTTCGAAAGCCCTCTCACCTCCTTCTCTCTTCGCTCTCGTGTGGATCATCTTCACGCAAGGAAGAGAAGCTCTGTAAGATCCAAGGATCTTAAGTCCTGGTAAGTATTATTTTTGATTTAAATAAAATCATTGACTGTGGATATTACGTTAAGCAGTATTGGATGTTAATTAACTAGCTTATTGGATGTTAATTAACTGGCTTATTGATTGTTAATTTGTAATTAATTGATTAGAGTTTGTTGGTTGTTAATTTATAATTAATTAATTAGAAATTTATTGGTTGTTAATTTGTAATTAATTAAAAGACCTTATTGGATGTTAAGCTAATCCTTATTAGATTTTCGTTTAAGTGAATGGTTAAATTGTTAGTTAAGGGTTAAATTAATTAGTTAACTTTGGGTTTACACTTATTGGGTTTAAAATTCGAATTAATTAGTTATTGGGTTTGCACTTAAATTAGATGGATTTGAATTAATTAGTTAGCGGGTTAAAAATTTAAAAACCCAAATTTTAAGTGGGTAATTGGGGTTAGGGAAGGAAAGTTGGCGATTTTTGGCTTGAGGAAAACCTTGGATGACGGCTAGGGCAAGAGTTGGCGATTCTTGGAGGCTTGGAGACGATCTTCTTCTTCCTCTTCTTTTTGGCCGGCGTCTTTGGTGTTTGGAGGCGTTTCTTTTCCATTGTTGGCATCTTTCTAGGATCACTTCAAGGCTTTAGACGAAAATTTTGGAGAGATCTTCATCTTGGTATTCTCGGTTGAGGTGAGTGGAGTGTCTTATTAGATCTATCAATTTGGTTGTGTTTGTGTTAAATGATACATTTGATTTCTTGGAAACTTTACCATGTTAAAAACCGAAATCTTGATATTCTTATGAAAACCGAAATCTTGATATTACTTATGAAAACCGAAATCTTGATATTACTTATGAAAACCGAAATTTTGATATTTCTTACATGGAATTTAAGTAGCTTGCATGAATCTCTTATTAATTATGGTTTTAAATTTTAAGTAGATATTCTTGAAATTCTTGTTAACTAAGGTTTAAGATTTAGGTAGATAATATGTTGTAGAAACCGTGGGTTACATGTAGTAATTTGTAAAGTAGTTTGTAAGAATACATGTTTTAATTTTATGGATGCTTGTTAAATGCAATCCATGAATGTTTCTTTATGTGTGTAGCATGATATATATTTATGGTTATATATTTATGGCCATGTATCTTTGTTTGAGAAACTTGGGTGATAACATAGCAAGGTTAGACTGAACTAATCGGCATGAAACCTAAGGACTACACTATTATGTGATTATGTGATTTTTGAATATTATGTGATTATGTGATTTTTGAATATTATGTGGTTATGTGATTTTCGAATATTATGTGGTTATGTGATTTTCGAATATTATGTGTTGTGGTCATGGAATGGTTAGGACTAAGGCTAAGTGTAACTGTGTACTCAAGGGGATAGTCTATATGTGATATGTTAAGGGTTGGAGATTTCAGCCCTGTATTGTGATATGTGAGGGGGTTGTTGTTCAGCCTGCCTGATGTGATTATTGTGATAAAAATGACTATCCTAGAGTTTAGTTGACACTTAGGAGTCCACTTTTGTGAAATAAGATATAAGATGTGTCTGGTGTTGTCCAGTTAAGGAACCCTTTGGGAGAACGAGTGATATAAGGCGCAAAGTGCCATGTCTTGGTCGGACAGGGGCCACCTCTTGATGTCATCACTCTTAGACGCTTAGATTTTTGTGATTATGGGGTGGTGTAGATCAAGGTATCACATCTTGACCAGGTGGGGATTACCTCTTGAGTCTACACACTGTCCATGTATATATGTTGCATGTGATTTGCAGGCTTCTCCCAGTGCTTAGGCCAAAGCCGGGTTGGACCATAATGGTCACTATTGATTATGCTGGACAACTAGGTCAATTAAGTCATTAGTTGGTTTAGAGTATAGCTCTAGAACCCTGGTTACTCTTTGGTGACAATGATGTCTTAGCAGTTTACACCTGATTGTTTTATATGAGTTCTGTCCTTTAGTTTTGTTATATGTTGACATGATATTCTGTTAAATGTTTTTAAAATAATCTGCATGTATTTTTGAGTGTATGTTATGGATGGTCGTTTGAGACTATCCACTCACTGGGCTGTGTAGCTCACTCCCTCAATATTTACAGGTGTAGAGCAGGGGCGCATTACCAGTTAGCATTTTATATGGATGTTGTGATAAGACTTTTGTGCTTAATTGTCTGGGGCCGGTTGTGGCCGAACTATGTGAACTATGTGAACTATGTGAACTATGTGAACTATGTGAACTATGTGAACTTGTGTTGCCGGTTGTGGCAGTTTTAAGATTTTGATTTTTGTGTCACCGCGGGCTTTGGCCTGGTTTCGGTGTTTAGTATCATTGATGTTAGTTATGAACTTATAAAATCGATATTGTGACTTTGGTTCTCAATTTGAGTCGATTGGTATTTTTGCAATCGGATTTGATATAAATGTGAACTTGCATATGTCTAGTGCAAGTATTGCCTGGTGGCAGGTACCTTTATGTGATTTATGGATTTTACGGATTTTATGTGGTTTTGATATAACTGTTGACTTGCATATGTCTAGTGCAAGTATTGCGTGGTGGCAGGTACATTTCTGAAATTGTGTTTTCGCTAAGATTCTATGTATGGATTCTCGAAAATTTTCAGATCGTGTTTTCTTGAACTTGGTTTTACCTAGCATGTGAATCGATCTTGTATGATAACATCCTGTTTCTCTATGACTTGTGTTGCTTGTTTGGGGTTAAGATAACGGGATGTGACAAGCTCGACCGGCGACAAGGGAACACGCATCACCCTTTCCAAGAAACGATCAAGACTCCTTAGTGTCTTTGCTATCACAAGGAACACAAGGAAGAAAGCCTTTCTCATCTTGTGTGTGACATCTTTGGAGAAGAGGCACTCGCCCCTTTCATCTTTCAAGTCGCCTCTCACACCATGGCTCAGGTAATACTCTAGCTTGTCCTATACATACTATAGAAGGTTGATCATGTGCTCATGTCATGCGATCCTAGAATTTCCGCTGCAACAAGTTTTGTTTTTGAATAATGCTTGTGCCCTAGGTTCGCTTTCAGTGGTATCAGAGCGCTAGGTTTTTATGACTTGATGCATAAGGTTGCCTTCTTGTGATCCATATTTAAGTTATTGGGTAGATCTTGTTTATGTTCACATGCGACTACATGATGCAAAGTTTACATACCATACATAGCTTGCGCATATGATGTTAGATGAATCTTTGCATGCATAGTTTGCGCATATATCATAATTGTTTTTCAAACAAAATTATCTTCATGCGCGACTACACTAGATCTATCTGTGCGCCTACTTCGAACACTTAGACGGGTTAACGGTTTTGAAGTCGTTAGTCAAGTATGGACCCAACAGCCAAATCAGACTTTCTGACAGCCTGGATGGGCGGCTGGATAGCACCTGTGCGCAAGTTGTACAGGTGGCTATAAGCTGACTGCAGAAGGGCGTGTAGCGATGTTTGTTTGAGGCGCCTAGTGAATGATCATGATTATGGCCCGGGGTCACACCCGCTTGCCGGAAATCATGTGGGACGTTCAGCCCTTAAGGCATGCATAGTCGACCATTGGGTCGACGCAAGTCGGTTATGACTGGGTGCATGCAGGGGCAGTGGGTCTGACTTGGTCTGACGAGTGGATATCTGTTAATGGACCGTTGTAAGGTAGTAGGGCACATAAGGAAATAAAATTGATGCCATGGGATTTTTCGAAAATTTTATTTCTGATTGGATCACATGTTGTACATGTTTAACATGTTGCTTTGAGTGTATTGAGTGTTTATTTAATCTTATGTGGGCTGCCCTATTTTGTATGCTGTGCTGGGGCCTGCGTGCCTGGAAATAAATATTTTGATGTGATCTGCGAATCACATTTAATTTATTAAAATGTATAATTGACCTGCGTGTCAAACCATGTCTAGATAGTCTTTAAAATGTAATTTGATCAGACATGAGCACACAACACATATGGCAGAAGCGCTTGCAGCAATTGGCCTCACTAGGTGGGTGGTCTAGAGTTCGACTCTAGAACAGGCGCATTCTATCTGGTGGGCGCATTTGGGCTGCAGATGGCGTTTGGGCCCGGGCTGGGCCGGATGAGGTACAAGAGTCCCATAAAGATCTCAAGTAAAGACTTTTGTTAAACTAGGGTTTTACTTAAGTTTTATGGGCGATTACCACATAAGATAATGGTGCTTTCATTTACTGTTTTAAGTAAGTAGCACATGCATGTTTTATTCTTCAGCTATCACTATAGAAATTGCATGATAGTAAGAAGATAAAAAGGACCGTTAAAATCCAACGTAAATATCAAGCTATCGATTGCCTTCTGACGCGAAACCTCACTGTTCTGACTATCGTTGGGGCCGTGTTGTACCCACTCAGTGGGCACGCCCAGCTATCTTCAGACGGTGCGAGATTACACCTACATGCTACAGAGAAGGGATTTATCCCTTCTCGTTACTCAGCATAGCACGTGGTGGTCCAGGAAGTAGGTCAGGTCAGCTTGACCATATAGGCTACAAATTGAGCATATGATGGCCATATGGAGGCAGCCATCTGAGGAATCAGAAACTGTGTTGTACCAACTCAGTTGGCACAGTCTCATGGATTGCCTAGATGAAGGGGAATCGCACGGGTTGGCGATTGGCATGGAGTACCTACCAGTGAATAGTGCTTGAACTCTCTATGCATCTTATCTCGCCTGAGCGGGACGCGGAGATCAAATATGAAATCTGGATCCCATCTCACTAAAAGAGTTTTACTCTTTCGAGCTGTTTTATTGGATTTTCAGTCAGATAAAATAGTGAGAGAAGAATCACTCTTAAGTCCTGGAATGATTCTAACATGGATATTGACCTTGTTGTTCTTGCTATGTTGTAGATTCCTGCAGCAACGAACACCACAGGGCTCAACTTGCGATCCATATTGGAAAAGGAGAAGTTTGCTGGGCCAAACTTCTCAGAATGGTACAGACAGCTGAAGATTGTCCTCAAAGCTGAGAGAAAGCTGTACGTCCTTGAGTCGGCAATGCCGGCTCAACCCGCTGCGAACGCCGCAAGGGCGGTTCGAGATGCTTATGAGAAGCACGTTAATGATAGTACTGATGTCGCTTGCCTTATGCTTGCGTCAATGACGCCCGAGCTCCAGCGTCAGCATGAGGATTTGTCTGCTATTGATATAATGGCAAATCTGAAATTGCTGTATGCTGCACAGGCAAGGACAGAACGCTATAACTTGACGAAACTTTTCTTTCATAGCAAGCTGACTGAAGGGAGTCCAGTGGGAGCTCACGTACTCAAGATGATTGGGTACAAAGAAGCTCTAGAGAAACTGGGACATACCATCAATCAAGAACTTGTTGTAGACATCATCTTGCAGTCTCTCCCGGCTTCTTTCGATGCGTTCATCATTAATTTTAATATGAACAAAATCGACTGTACTCCGGCAGAATTACTGAACATGCTCTGCACTACAGAGCAGACTCTTGAGAAGGGAAAGCCTTCGTCCTCTGCCTTGATGGTTCCTTTAGGGAATAAAAGGAAAGGGAAGAAGGGCAAAAACCCTATCAAGAGTTACAACAAGGCTTTGAAACAAAAGGTGAAGCGATCAAAGGACAACAGATGCTTCCATTGTGGCCAGCTGGGTCACTGGAAGAAGGACTGTAGAGCGCTCCGAGGAGAGAAGAAGGGAAGCAAGCCTTCCACTTCTGGCTCAGGTATTTTCGTGACTGAAGTCATGGTTGCTTCTTCTATTTCATGGGTGTTGGACACTGCATGTGGAGTTCACATTTGTTCAAATGTGCAGGAACTCAAGAGAAGAAGACAGGTGGGACAGCATGAGGTGGACCTACGAGTTGGAAACGGGGCACGAGTTGCTGCTGTTGCTGTAGGAGAATATCACATCTCTTTACCATCTGGACTTGTATTAGAACTTAACAATTGTTACTTTGTACCAAGCATAACAAAGAATATTATCTCTATTCCTGCTCTTGTCAGGAAAGGTTTTTCATTTGAATGCAAAACTTCACAGTGCTGTATTTCATTTGATGGGTATTGTTTATGCAACTGGGTCGATTAACAATGGGTTATACATGTTGGACATGGAATGTTCTGTACAACAAATTGATAATAAGAAAGCCAAGCATGCTGATGACAGCACCTTGTTATGGCATAGTCGTCTAGGCCATATTAACAAGAAACGCATTAAGCGGTTGCATGACTATGGACTGCTGGGATCATTCTCCTATGAGGAGCTTGATACATGCAAAACTTGTTTAATGGGTAAGATGACGAAGACTTCTTTTACTAATAAAGGTAAAAGGGCTTCAGGTTTACTTGACCTTATTCACAGTGATGTGTGTGGGCCATTTAGTAAACATGCCAGAGGTGGCTATTCGTACTTCATTACTTTTACTGATGATTTCAGTAGGTATGGTTATGTCTACCTAATGAGACATAAGAGTGAATCTTTTGACAAGTTCAAAGAATTCAAAAATGAAGTACAGAATCAGTTAGGCCGAAATATCAAGGCACTTTGATCAGATCGAGGTGGAGAATACTTGAGTCATGAGTTTAATGACTATCTGAAGGAGTGTGGGATCATCTCACAACTCACTCCGCCAGGGACACCGCAATGGAATGGTGTGTCTGAGAGGAGGAATCGAACCTTATTGGATATGGTTCATTCTATGATGAGTCAAGCTACTCTGCCTTACTCCTTTTGGGGATTTGCACTGGAAACAGCTGCAAAGGTACTAAACCGAGTGCCATCCAAGGCCGTTTCAAAGACGCCATATGAATTGTGGTATGGGAAATAGCCGAGCTTGACATTTATCAAGATCTGGGGTTGCGAGGCTTATGTGAAAAAGCTCGCCTCTGGGAAACTGGAAAGCAGATATGATAAATGCATATTTGTCAGATACCCTAAAGAAACTAAGGGTTATTATTTCTACAATCCCAAGGAGAATAAAGTGTTTGTTGCTCGAACGGCTATTTTTCTTGAGAAGGAGTATCTTATGCAAGAGGCCAGTGGGAGAGAAATAAAGCTGGATTGAATTCCAGAAGAGGGACAAAGTAGTCAAGCACAGTTGGATGAGCCTGAGCAAATAGATCAGGTTAATATTCAACCTGAGGCTCAGACATCACGGGAACCGCGTAGATCGGGAAGGATTCGTCGTTAGCCTGAGCGCTATGACGGAGTCTACATCATTAATGATGAACCCCTAACTTATGCGGATGCGGTCAGTGGGACCGGAGTCAGCAAGATGGCTTGAAGCTATGCGAGCCGAGATGGACTCCATGTCAGATAACCAAGTCTGGGATTTGGTTGATCCGCCTCCGGGAATAATCCCTATAGGCTGTAAGTGGATCTTTAGAAAGAAGAAAGACATGGATGGTAACGTAGTTACCTATAAGGGCAGGCTAGTTGCGAAAGGTTTCAAACAAATCTACGGGATAGATTATGATGAAACTTTCTCTCCTGTAGCCATGTTCAAGTCCATTCGAATTATTCTCGCGATAGCAGCATATTATGATTATGAGATCTGGCAAATGGATGTGAAAACCGCTTTCCTTAACGGAAAATTAGAAGAGGATGTGTACATGACACAACCTAAAGGTTTCATTAACCCATCAGAACGTCATAAAATATGCAAATTAAAGAGGTCCATTTATGGACTAAAACAAGCATCGAGAAGCTGGAATATTTGTTTTGATGAATCAGTTTCTGAATTTGGTTTCATCAAAAATGAAGATGACCTGTGTGTATATAAAAGGTTTAGTGGGAGCGTGATTACTTTCCTAGTTCTCTACGTCGATGATATTTTAATCATTGGAAACGATATTCCTGAACTGCATGCAGTCAAAGCATGGTTAAGAAAATGTTTCAAGATGAAAGATTTAGGAGAAGCCACCTATATACTAGGTGTGAAGATCTTTAGAGATAGATCTAATAGGCTTCTCGGGCTATGCCAAAGTACTTACATCGATAAGGTCCTGGAGAGATTCCATTTAGAAAACTCTAAAAGAGGATATCTTCCAGTCAGACATGGTCTGAATCTTTCAAAGAGCCAGTGTCCTCAAACACAGTCTGAGAAAGATGAGATGGACAATACGCCTTATGCTTCGGCTATTGGGTCCATCATGTATGCGATGTTATGTACTCGCCCAGACGTCGCTTACGGGTTAAGCGTGACCAGTCAGTTCCAAGGTAATCCAGGGAAGGCACACTGGATTGCAGTCAAGAACATTTTAAAATATCTTCGGAGAACCAAAGATATGTTCTTGATTTATGGAGGTCAGGGAGAACTCAGTATTGAAGGATATACTAATGCTTCGTTCCAATCTGACCAAGACGATTTCCGATCGCAATCAGGCTATGTATTTAGCTTGAATGGAGGAGCAGTGGTATGGAAAAGTTTCAAACAATCAATTGTTGCTGATTCCACAACAGAAGCCGAGTATGTTGCAGCCTCAGAAGCATCAAAGGAGGTAGTATGGATTCGTAAGTTCATTCAGGAACTTGGTGTTGTTCCTTCAAGTGCAGATCCATTGGTTATCTTCTGTGATAACACCGGAGCGATTGCACAAGCGAAGGAACCACGGTCACACCAGAAGTCCAAGCACATACAAAGAAGGTTTCACTTGATCCATGAGATCATTGATCGAGGAGATATCAAGATCTGCAAGATTCATACAGATGACAATCTAGCCGACCCGCTTACAAAGCCTCTGACGCAGCAGAAGCATGAGAAGCACTGTAAAAACATGGGTTTGAGATTTCTCAACCATTAGTTTAAGTGCAAGTGGGAGATTGTTAGGGTATGCCCTTAAGGCTAATGTTTGAGGCCTTGGGTTATTGTCAGTATCATGTATAAACTAAATATTTGTCTTTAAAGGCAATTGTTGTTATTTAGATTGTTACATTGTCTGCTGTTATATGTATACTTCTGAGTAATGTCTCAATGATGTTCAGTTTAGCTGACATTCAGTATTGTCCTTAGTCGAGATATCTTGGTGAACATGAGACAGCCTTGGTATGATTGAGACTAATATGTGTTCTAATTTTATAGGATGCTTCGAGCATGGAATAAGATTTAGACACATAGGTGCATTGGATGTACTCGACTGACCCTTCTCAGGATATTCAATTGTTTGTCACAATGTGAATAATCCTTGTATGCAAGCAAGTGGCATATTCCCTCTGACTTGAGATCACTTGTGTTTCTAAGTGATGATTGGCATTATCTTGAGATAGTTCCATATCATTTGAAAGATAATGATTAAGGGTTATCTTGGATAGTGAGCATGAGTCACGTTAGGGTACTTGTGATAGATATAGGATTGCCTCTCCAGGTTGGAGAGTGATGTTCTAAAGGGGGCCCTATGGATGAAATGGTTGAGAATGTGTATGGCCATACCCAGATGACTATGTTCATCTGATCTAACCATTTTCATCGTGTTGGAATCACAGGCTTGACACGCTTGTCCGACGAGAACATCCAGTGGCAAAGGGAAACATATATGTCAAGTGAATGAGTTGACAGTGATGTGTTGCTAGATACCTCTCTCTGGTCGTGATAATGTAAGTTATCGTTACAGACATTGAAGGAAACCCTTAGGGTCGCACAATTTGATGATATGGCTTACTTATGTTAGATCGTATGGACTGGAATTTTTCTAGTTCAGTTTAAAGGAATTTAAGCTCTGATTAAAAGTGAGATCTAGTCTAATCATGTTTGATTGATTAGGACATTTGATCGGTAAGCTTTGATCGGAGGATTGAAGCTTGATCGTAAAGATCAGGGGTTCAATGTGATGTGTGGTTAGATCTTGAGCCATTTGGTTCAAAGAAGATTATAACCAGGGCTGGTTTGATTTGGTGCTTGAACCAAATTGAGATTGAACTGGTTCACTTGTGAACGCATGGTTCAATTCAAAGAGGGTTTTTTTCGATCACTTAAGGGAAGTTATGGAGGGAGTTACTAATTCGGTTCTTACCATAAGTGGTGGCCGAATTTTCTTTTAGTGCACCCCACGTTTTCGAAAGCCCTCTCACCTCCTTCTCTCTTCGCTCTCGTGTGGATCATCTTCACGCAAGGAAGAGAAGCTCGACCGGCGACAAGGGAACACGCATCACCCTTTCCAAGAAACGATCAAGACTCCTTAGTGTCTTTGCTAGCACAAGGAACACAAGGAAGAAAGCCTTTCTCATCTTGTGTGTGACATCTTTGGAGAAGAGGCACTCGCCCCTTTCATCTTTCAAGTCGTCTCTCACACCATGGCTCAGGTAATACTCTAGCTTGTCCTATACATACTATAGAAGGTTGATCATGTGCTCATGTCATGCGATCCTAGAATTTCCGCTGCAACAAGTTTTGTTTTTGAATAATGCTTGTGCCCTAGGTTCGCTTTCAAAACCCTAGGGAGCAATGTAATGCTGTCATAACTAGAAGTGGAAAATAATTAGATGATCCAAGGGGATCTCTAGATCATGATAAGGTAGAGCCCAGCATTAAGACTAGCAGTGAACCTGTGCTGGAATCACAACCTGCACATGAGTAGTCCCAAACTAGTTTGTCACCTCACAAGGGTGATGAACATAAAGGTGATTTTCCATGTAAGGTTGATGATTCTAAACCTAGTTCACCACCACCCTATAGGCCACCTATTCCCTTTCCCCAGAGGATTGTTCAAGCAAAACTAGATAAACAATTTGGGCAATTTTTGGATGTTCTTAAAAAGCTTTACATTAACATACCTTTTACTGAAGTTTTATCTCAAATGCCATCTTATGCAAAATTTTTGAAAGAAATTCTGTCTAACAAGAGAAAGATTGAGGATTATGGTACTGTGGCACTTACAGAGGGATGTAGTGCTCTTATTCAGAATAAGTTGCCACCTAAACTAAAGGATCCAGGTAGTTTCTCTATACCTTGTTCCATTAGAGATATGACTTTTGACCAAGCCTTATGTGATCTCGGTGTAAGTGTTAGTTTAATACCTTATTCTCTTTACAGGAAATTAGATATTGGAGAGCTCAAACCGACCTCAATTTCTTTTCAATTTGCTGATTCATCAATTAAATATCCGGTTGGTATATTAGAGAATGTTCCTGTACAAATTGGTAAGTTTTTCATACCCGTAGACTTTGTAGTTTTAGAGATGGAAGAAAATTCTAAAAATCCAATTATTCTTGGTAGGCCTTTCTTAGCTACATCCAGTGCATTAATTGATGTTAGAAAAGGAAAATTAACTTTTGATATTTGTGGTGATGTGATTGAATTCGGTTTGATTGATTCTTTAAAAAAAGGCATCACACTCAGGGACATGTTGTAGCATAGAAATAATTGATGATGAGGTTGTTTGTGACATGCATAGTTTATTTGATAAACCCTCTGATTTTAAAACTGATATATTTTCTGAGTGTGCTAATAAAGAATTTCAGGAAGGAACATTGAAGAAGAAGAGGAAGAGACGAAAGAGGAAAGGAAAATCAAAATTGCTTGAGAAAGGAGAAAGGCTCATAAGTAAATTTGGACACTGTTTTAGGTATGAGCCTTATGTTCTTGAAAGCCATGAACAACACATAGAGAAATCAGGATGGCGACAAAAGACACAATCACAATCAAATCCGAGTGTCGAACGGTCAAGCTAATGACCAAAAATTAGCGCTTCTTGGGAGGCAACCCAAGCATTTAGTTATTTTCCTTTTGTTTTTAGATTATTTTTGTCTTAATTTATTTTGTTTAGGGTTAATTCTTCTTTTTCTCATTTTTGGAAATTTTTAGCGATTTTAGCAATTTTTTTACAAAATACGGTACTACCGTATTTTCGAGCAATATTATCACGATACTGTATTTATGACTGCTTTTTGAACAGAGAATTTTTGAGGATTACGGCACTACCGTGGTAATCTTCACGGTACCATATTTTTTATCGTTAACTGACTAAAAATTTTTGGTATTTACGGCACTGCCGTATTTTGAAGCGGTACTTTCATGGTACCGTAATTTGTCACGATTCAAGCTTTTCACGTGTCGTATTTAGGGCTTGATGCTTCGTTTTAGTGTTTTCCTCCTGTTTTTGCACCGACTACTTGGATTTCTCCTCAATCTTGCTTCCCTAACCCTCGTGCGACTTTTCCTTGTGATTTTCCACCGAAGATTTGGACAATTTCGAGCTCGAGCAAGCTCTGCTGCAGTTCACCCACCGACTGTTCGCCCTTCTCAATTTCTTCTCGTTTGAGCATCGATTAGACTTGCATCTGCTTCATAGATCTTCTCCAGAGGTAGAGGAAGTTTTTTCAAGGTGATTTGCAGCTCAAAACCAGCCCAGAAATCCGGATCGAGCTCGATTTGATGAGAAGCTATTCTTCCCTATTTTTCCACCGGTAAAATTTTTAAGAAGGTGCATTTTTGAAGACAATCTAGCTGCCCCTACCCCGATGCTACATTCTGATCTGACGATGATGAGTAGGATCTTGTGAGTATCTTTTTCTTGTTCTCATTGCTTTACTTGTGTTTAATATCGATCCTATACTTGTGAAGGGAAGGATGACATTGTCATGCTTCTTGTGCCCGCATGCCACGAATCCTCGTTTCTTGATTTAAATGATATATATTTAGATTTTATGACTTGTTTACATGTAGAGATTGATATTGTGATTCTTGGTTTGAATGAAGATATTTTTGTATGACGATTGCAATGATGTATAGTAGGGATTTTTGAAAAATACAACAAACACCATGCTAAAATTTTTAATGAATTATCATGCATATCAATTTTTGGAAATTGGAAATAGATTTTATATGTTGAATTTATTTCTCTGATATAATCCATTTGTTGAAAATTTTTCATTAATTGATGCATGAAATTCTAGGTAAATGAATTGTTTAGTGAATGCAATCTTGAAGTGAAATAATTCTTTTGAATAAAATGAGCATATTTGCACATGTTATTGAGTTGATATCAATTGATTAATCTTTATAATCTTTTATGTTATTTGTTGGGAAAAAGAAATCCAAATCCATGAGAGAGAATGACTCCCCTACTTATCACTGTGCAAAATTGATAGTGAGACCTAAAGACATGGGTTGAAGTCCATAAAATAAAATTAAAAAAAAGGGGATAACTCCTCTTCTTGGCATTGTGTTTACAATGGTACCTAAGAAAAGAGTTGAAGTTTCAATGAAAAAGTGTGTGGATGCATGACAAGAGAGAGTTCCTTGGACATTGACTCCTCTGTCTCAAGAAAATTCTTTCTATTTATGGGACATGAGTTCTATTATGTGTGGTTATGTGACCAACATACTCTAAATACGTCACCGGAAAAAGGGTGGTAATCGATTTGGAGAATGTCAAGGACAAATAAAAAATAAAAAAAATGAGTGGAAAAAAAATTTGGAGATCCTATTCTTGTAAACAAAAACATATTGGATAAAAATCTTAAAAACAAGATTAATTCATGAGGTTGAAATTCTATTACTATGCATATTGCGAAATTTTATTCGATTGAACTTTTTGAGTCTTAAAGATTAATTTCAAAGGATGATGTATTTACTTGGAAATTTTGTGTGGGATTAATGAAATTTTCTATGGATGATTATATTTTAGAAATTTATTCGTCATGAGAAATTTTATTTTTCAATACTTGGTATGGATTTCTTTATTTGCTTGAGGACAAGCAAGGTTTGAGCCTTATGTGTTTGATGACTCTAAATTTCATAGTGTTTTTCATACTTATTTGGTAGTCTTTTGAGCCATAATCTTACTCTCTTGCTTTGTTTTTATACCTTTTTTTGCCAAAAGCTTCGGAATCTATACCATCTTTGGTTTTTGATCAATTTTAGGCAAAAAGGCATCATTATCACCGGTTTTCAAGCAATCTCAATGCATGAATGAGTTCTAACCATCAAGAGGAGTCTACCCATCAAATTTTAAGTCAAAATGGACCTTCTAGCAAAAATATGGTACTACCATATTTTTGGGATAATATTACACGGTATCGTATTTCTCAGCGGATGATAACTAGAAGGTTTGGGTAAGATACGACACTACTGTATGAAATTACACGGTACCGTATTTTTCAGCGATTTCAACCAGAAAGTTTCAGCAAGAATATAACACTATCGTATTTCTGGGAAAGATTCTCACGGCACTGTATTTTCTATCAAATCTCGACCTGAGAACTTAGGCAAGATACGACACTACCGTATGAAAGTACACGGTACCGTATCTTGTAACAATTCTAACCAGAACATTTTGGCAAAAATACGGCACCATCGTATATTTCGACGAAATTATCACGGTACCGTGTTTTCTAGCCATAACTCACAGAAGAAAATACAGCACTGCCGTAATCAGGATACGGTACCGTATTTTTAAACCCAGATTTCTAATTTTTCTGCCCGATTCTTGCGTGGACCATATCTTTTGATCCAGACCTCCAAATTGAGATCCGAAAGAGGTGTCGAACTCGTCTTAAAGCGAAGAAGACACGTAAAGGAAAAGGAACAATTTTTATTGACCATCAACGGCGAATTTGAGAGAAGAGCGGCTGTGCTAGGGTTCGTCGGTTCTCAACCTACATATCACCTCCGGCCACGAGTTTTGACAGAAAGCTTCATCTGGTGAAGGAGAATACACAGCTGAAGTTTTAGAGCATTTGGAGTCTGATCGATGGAGAAATCAACAAAACAGTGGGTGATGCCACTATTCACCGCGTTTATAGCACTGTGTTCTGTAATTTCTTCCCTTTTTCGATTTCTCATCACACTGAAACATGTTTTATTGTAACTCCTTCATCATGGTAGCTTAATCTTTCTCTGGGACATGGGGGTGTAATCTCTTTGTTTCTTAATGACTAAAAAACCTTAATTTTGTCAAACTAATTTTATTGTGATAATTTTACTTTTGTGATTGATTGTTCTTTAATTCTCCTTTGTATATTAATATTAGCATGTTTTTAGAATTTTGTGAAATAGACTGAGAAGTTGATTGTGAAATTCGGAACCCTAGGAATTATCGAGTTTGGAACTATCGTAAGAGATTAGGTTGTTCTTCGAATTCTAATTTTTAGAGAGTTTTAATGCCTTGCTGATTTTATGATTCTTTGGATTGAGTTAATATTTTAGACTTGATTAGAAATTGTAAGAGATTAAGTTTTTGATCGTCAGAAAACCTTGAGCAAAACTTGTTTGAGACTCTGATGCACGAGAGTGATCTTGAGTTTCCACTTGAGGTTATCAACTTAGAATTTGGATGCACGAGAGTGATCCTTGAGTTCTTAGTTGATGGTTTACTTATTTTTAGCATTGAATAGATCTTGCGCGAGAGGGAAGATCAGTTCTTTGTATGATTGTTTCCGCGAGAGCGAGACAATTTATTTATGAAGTAAACTATACCTTTATCATGATAAAATTAGATTGACAGACACTTATCTTAAATTAGAAATTAAAGTAGATGAACCCCTAGTCCCGATTTATTCTCTGATATTTTCTCTGTGTTCTTTTCGATAGTCTGATTCACTATTTTCTGATTGCCTAGCTAAAGAGAAATCGATTATTCAGTACTTGGCAATAAGGTCTCTGTGGTTCGATATCTATTTTATTACTTCGAGTATCCGTGCACTTGCAGATCACAACAAGGGGTGACCTCAAGCTTGAGAGCTATAAGAAGCACCAGAAAGCGGTGAAGAGAAGGATTCCTTTGTCTTCATGCTCAAGCATTTACGTGGTTGAAGTTAACCTATCTACTTCAAACACATGGGTACTCGATACTGCATGTGGAGCGCATATTTGTACAAGTATGCAAGGGCTCAAAAGAAGTAGGGCAGCGCGACAAAGAGAGATCGATCTAAGAGTCAAAAATGGCGCACAGGTTGCTGTCGTGATTGTAGGCAACTTCAATCTCTTACTGCCATCGGGACTTCAATTAGAACTTGATCATTGCTACTATGTACCATCAATTACCATGAATATTATATCCATTTTTGCCTTAGCGAGGAAAGGATTCAGCTTTGCAATAAAAGAGAACACTAGTTCTTTTTCGTTGGCAAACCTGTTCTATGGTTTTGGTACTTTGTGCAATGGATTGTATATCTTGGACATGAAAAATTCTATTTGCAATGCAAATGCTAAAAAGATCAAGTTAAGTAGTTTAAACAACAATTATTTTTGGCACTACCGTTTAGGGCACATCAACAAGAATCGCATCCAACAACTCTATGCAAATGGATTCTTGGATTTGAACTACTTTGAGGAGTTTAATGCATGCGAGCCTTGTTTGTTGGGCAAAATGATGAAGGCGCCATTCACCTAGAAAGGTGAGTGGGCCACAGGTTTATTGGATCTCATACACAATGAAGTGTGTAGACCATTCAACAAACAAGCTAGAGGTGGGTTTGTCTACTTTATCACATTTACTAATAATTTCCGTAGATATGGTTATGTCTATCTCAAGAGGCATAAGTCTAAATCCTTTGAGAACTTCAAGGAGTTCAAGACTGAAGTAGAGAACCAGCTTGGACGATCCATAAAGGCTCTTCGATCTGATCGGCGCAGAGAGTACTTGAGCCATGAGTTTACTGACTGTCTAAACGAGTATGGGATTCTCTCTTAGCTCACCCGTCTAGTGACACCCCAGTGGAATGGAGTGCCTGAGAGGCAAAATTAGTCCTTGCTTGACATGGTCCGGTGTATGATGGGTCAAGCAACTCTACCTCCATATTTTCGGGGACATGCATTGGAAACAACATCTTTGACACTGAATAACATTCCATCCAAAAGCGTTCCTAAGTCTCCACATGAGTTGTGGACTGGGAGACAACCTAACCTCGCATTTATGCGGATATAGGGATGTAAGGCTTTTGTCAAACATCAAAATTCTAGTAAGCTAGAGCCCAGGTTAGATAAATGTGTGTTTGTGGGGGTATCCTAAAGAAACTAAAAGATACAACTTCTATAATCCCAATGAAGACAAAGTTTTTGTTGCTTGTGGCGTTGTCTTCCTCAAGAAATAATTTCTCTTGAAAGAAGTCAAGTGGATGAAGTTTTGACTTAGATGAAGTCCAAGCTCAACCACAAGACACAGAGGTTGAGATGGAACCGTAGCTACCAACACAGTTTGTGGCCCAACCTGAGGCTCAGACACAGGCTCCTTGTAGGTCTGAGAGGGTACGTTATGCACCTAATAGGTATGTGTCACTGCCGACTCAACGCGATGACATTCTCATTATTGAGGATGAACCTAAGACTTATGAGGAAGCGGTCGCTGGACCGAACTCTGAGAGATAGCTAGAGGCTATGAGGTCCGAGATGGATTCCATATCTGCTAACCAAGTTTGGGACTTGGTTGAACCGCCTAATAGGGAAAAACCCATAGGGTGTAAATGGGTCTTCAAGAAGAAGACAAATATGGATGGCAATATAGTTACTTTCAAAGTTAGACTTGTGGCTAAAGGTTTCAGGCAGGTCCACGGGGTGGATGATGACTCAAAAATTTGTAGTAAATTTTATATTAATTATATAATCTTTTTGAGTCATAATTATGCTCTTTTGCTTGTTTTTAAACTTATTTAGTGAATTATTTCAGAATCTACACCTCTTCTCATTTTTCATTATTCTCAAGTAAAAAGGGCTTATTTTCAATAGATTTGAAGAAATCAGAGGCCGAAAACGGATTCAGCACGAAATTTCAAGTTCAGGGATCAATTTTGGAATTTTTTTGATTTCACACCACCGTGAAAATTGAACTGAAATTTTCAGGGGGTTGTGAAAATATTTATTTGGGGAAAACAGTCGCCGCTGCCCATGCAGACTCATCGGCGAAGGGCTCAAAGCGGGGTGACTCGTTGGCGCGCATACGCAGTGGGGCCAACGGAGGTGGGGCACTAAGCAAGGGCTGTCCCTCAACAGGTTTAGCACGGAGTTCCATGACCTGGTCCGTCAAGTGATGGACCGACGCCATAAGGCGTTGAAACATAGCTTCCATCGCTTCTATACGCGTGGACAGCGACTCAACCAACTCTACCCTAGGCGGAGTACTTTCTTCGGTCGTAGCGGGCACCTGGGTAGGGGGTTGCTGATAAGGGGCTCCTGATCTAGTGGTCATGATGCAGAAAATGCGAATGAATGCTGAAATGAAAACCCGAAAAGCCGAATGAGATGCAACGGGAGATCGGCGAAGCTAGACAAGAGTTAGCTTCAACCTCCCTCTATACGAAATTTGATGCAACGGATGTGTAGGAGGGTTCCTTAAAGCAATACTCCACGGTGGAGGGAACTATGATGCGTAAATCCGTGAGAGGGTCTTGAGATGAGGGAAGAAGAAACGCGTGCAATCGGTGAAAACCCGCGGAGAAAACCGATGGAAATAGCGTGAGATATAACTTGAGCAACACTCAGAGCGAAAAGAAACCACAGATCGGATTTCTAATGGAAACTACTCACCTCGGTTGCTTAGCCAATTTTCTGTTGCAAGCACACGCGCACGGATTCTTCAC
The DNA here is from genome assembly GCA_027563935.2 of Costus lasius. Lineage (NCBI taxonomy): Eukaryota > Viridiplantae > Streptophyta > Magnoliopsida > Zingiberales > Costaceae > Costus > Costus lasius. The sequence continues at coordinate 33,835,215 of CM050450.1, read as the reverse complement.
GATGCTACGGTAACCGGTCGCTCTAACCTGCCAAGACGCAAATGCAGTGGAGTGAAATTGCAAAGGACCCGACGCCCTAGCGGGGTTCGCCGGGTGTTTTGATTGAAAGTAGGAAGTCAACGTACAAAGGAGAGTCAAGGGAACTCTAGACGAGCTCCTCGGAGTTTTGCTGGACTTAAGGCCTTCGCTAAGAGAAGGCGCAAACAACAACGAAAACTGAAAAACTAGCACAGCCCTCAGCCCTCTTTTATAGATCAAGAGGGGAAGAGGGTCACATGAGAAACATGTGAGGCGGTTAGAGAAGCCAACCACCCCAAAACTAAGTAAAGGAGGGTCAAGATGCCCTCTAACTACCCTAAAGCAGCAGCTACCAACTATTCTACGACATATTCCTGGTGGGGCACGAGGCGTCGAGTGGAAGAGTCATCTACGTGGTCGGTGTCCGGACCCAAGTAGCGCTACACCATCTCCGAACAAGAACAAGATGCCACGAAGCAGCAGAATTTGCTGATGGTGGGCTGATTCTGGATGTTGTTGGCGGTGTCTTGTGCCGATTTGAGAACTCGGTTGTTGTAGCGGTCGGTGGACTGGTCGCGGTCGGCGGTTGGGTCTCGAGGCGGCCCCCGAGTGAAGTGCAGCGGGTGAAGGGATGTCGTGGAGGTAGGAGACGCCACATTGTCGGAGCGGATGGGGCATGTCGTCGCTGTCGAGGGGCTCATTACTCCCACAAAATGGTCAGGGGGTGCGAGGACCGAAGCGAACGTCGAACGGGGTGGAAAACCATTGCATGTGTCTTTCTGGGGCTGAACACGGCCTGGCCGTGCTTGTCGTCACGGCCGTGTTCAGTATCTGGAATATGCACAGAGGTGGGCACGGTTGGCGGCACGGGCGTGCTGGCAACCTGCGAACTCGTCACGGCCGTGTCCTCTATCACGGCCTGGCCGTGTTGGGGTCGAGCAGGTTTCACGGCAGTGCCATGAACAGTATCATGGGCCGTGATTTGAGGTCCAAAACCCACAGAGGTGGGCACGGCCTGGCCGTGTTCTTCATCACGGCCGTGTTCATCATCTGGGATCTGCACAGAGGCAGGCACGGCTGGTGACACGGACGTGTCGTGGGCTGTGCTGGCGTTCGCGTTTCTTCTCGATCGTGTCACAGCTGTGTCGACCGTCACGACTTGGCCGTGTTCAGGGCGGTAGAAGGGTTTCTGAGCTGAAATTTGGTGGGTGTCTTCCTCAGGTCCTGGGGAGTCTTCCCAAGCATCTTCCAAAGGGAGGTGGCCTTCCCCAGTGGCGTCTATGACTCCGTCAGGCGACCTCAGCAACGACCTTTAGGCCCAGCCAGGGTATATGTAGTAACCCAATGAGAGGCTCAGGAAGACTCCCCAGGACCTGAGATATTATTTTCATATATGATTATCCTGCATGTCTGCTTATTGATACTGGTAGCACTCATTCCTTTATCTCTTATGAATTTGTGATGAAAATAAGGAAAAAGCCTACTATAGCTAGTACTGAACTGTCTGTCTGCACACCTTCAGGAGGTGTGATACAATCTCATTTAGAACTAAAACAGTGTCCTCTCATCTTTGGTGATATAGTTGTTGAGACAAATCTGAGAGTTTTAGACTTCTTAGACTTTGACATTATCCTGGGCATGGATTGACTTTTTGTCCATTATGCTAATATTGACTGTCATAATTATGTTGTGACATTCAGCCTTCCTAGTTTACCTTCCTGGAGATTTATAGGAGTATTTGGACAAGTTGCTCCCATAATTTCTACTATGAAAGCCAAGAAGTTATTGAGAGATGGGTACCATGGATTTTTGTTATCCATTTCAAAAGTAGAAGAGAAAACAAGAGAGCCTATTGAGCAAGTTGCAGTGATAAGGGAATTTACAGATGTATTCCCTAAAGAATTGCCAGGGTTACTACCAAAAAGGCAAGTTGAATTTGCAATTGAGCTTCAACCTGGGTCTGCTCCAATTTCTAAAGCACCATTTAGAATGGCTCCTAAAGAATTAGAAGAACTTAAGAGCCAGTTGCAAGAACTTTTGGACAAGGGGTTTATACGCCCTAGTGTATCCCCTTGGGGTGCTCCAGTCCTATTTGTAAAGAAGAAGGATGGATCTATGAGACTATGCTTTGATTACAGACATCTGAATGCCATTACAATCAAAAATAAGTATTCACTTCCACGAATTGATGACTTATTTGATCAGTTTAAGGGCACATGTGTTTATTCTAAAATTAACTTGAGATCAGGGTATCATCAAATAAGAGTCCGCGAAGAAGATGTGTCAAAGACTGCATTTAGAACAAGATATGGACACTATGAATTTTTAGTGATGCCTTTTGGACTTACTAATGCACCTGCAGTTCTTATGGACATGATGAACAGAATTTTTATTGATTATTGTTAGGGAATACCGGGTGTAATTTTAAAATTTGCAGTCCCAGGACGCAGCGGAAGAATCATTACACCCGAAACATATTCCTTTCCCAAGGATCCATGCGAGAGAGAAGACACAAGGATGTGTTAGAGATATACCTCTTTTGCTTGCTTAGTCGTTGAAGCTATGTTGAAGGCGCCCAAGTGTTCGCCCTCTACAAGTATCCACGCGTCGACCGTCTCAACATTGCTCCCTTCCACGCTCGGTGCTAGCCTCGGGAAGAGAATCAGCCTTTGTCACCCTCTTCAAAACTTGCGCCACCTCCAAGGTAAAAGCACCAAGAAGAGGTGAAGTGGAAGATGATGCACCAAGTACTTCCTTTTTCTTCTATGCTTATGCCACCTTCAAGCAAGGTGCGCCTATGGCCAAGGAAGGAAGAGAGCTTGTGGCAAGGAGACGCCACCAAGCACTAAGACTCCTTGCGCCAAGAGGAGATGAAGAAGAAGAAGAACTTGCTTGCGCCTATGATGGAAGAAGTAGAGCTCCAAGCTCTCTTGTCGCCCTTCTATAGCTTCACGCCTCCAAGAGATTTATCAACCTCAAGAGGGGGCAACAAGGGGTCTTATTTATAGAGATAAAGGGCGGTTAGGGTTAATTGGAAAGTCAATGCGATTTGGGCATTAATCTAGGGATTTATTTAATCCAATTAATTGATTGAATCCCTTAATTACATGCGCTTATCACTTACTTAAATAAGCATTAGCCGCATGTACCCAAATAATTCCTAATTAGACACAATTCTCATGCATGCGCCAAGACTAGGTCAAAGCAACTTGAGAATTTGCCTAATTTGGTTTGGGCGCAAGTCCTAATCCAATTAGGACTCCAATTAGATTAATTACCAGCCCCATATTCGCTTATTCCTTTCCAATTAATTATTTTAAGTGATTAAATTCAAATCCAATTTGAATCAATCACCTAGGAGATACTAAATATAGCATTAGCGCAAATCCTAGTCCAACTAGGAATCCATAAGCGCCTATCCCAATATTTCATCCCCATTATACCCTTTTAGCCTCTTGGCTTCTCATTACAGCTTATTAGCAAGCCCCATTAAGCAATGAGCTTGGCCCAAGGTCCATTATGCATGCTAACCATGTAACTGGATCCAATCCAATTTAACCCAAGGTTAAATGAAGCTAACCATGGTTAATTTGGTCAATATGCCAAAAATGGAAGTTGGCCCTAATAAGTTTCTTCCATCTCATCAGGCCCATTGGCGCTGATGAAATCTTCCAAATTGATCCAAGTTATCCAATAACTTGATCCTAATGCTTCTGATTAATGCAACGTCAAGAGTCTATTGCATGTGACCCCGTAGGATCCTAATGACCATGGCAATGATGTAAATATCATAAGTAGTGAGGGGTATCTAGCAACACATCACTACTACCCATGTCATAGGACTTAAGTCATACGGCAACAACTCCCTAACAAGCAACGAGGATTCCCATGCATTATAGATCCCTTTGCCTAAACTGATATCCTGCCATTGGATTAGTCTCAAGTTTATCAATCCAATCTATTGGTCATGACTCAATCAGTGTGGCCACACATTCCTGTCATGCACCAATGAGGTGGGGCGCCCCGAGTGGATATCATGCTTCCAATAAAGGAATGGGCAAATCCTACTGTTGGTCATCAATGTCCCTACATGACTTATGACATGCTCAATGACAGCCGTTTTAATCTCCCAATTACGGAGAGACGTAAGACTGTATCAAAGCATATCCATCATCAAATCTAGACATGAATACCTCAAGTCTAAGGATCAATGCAAACCTCTTGCATGTGAGATTGACTTGTTGACTAGACAAGTCAATCCACACGGTGGATCACTCCAGTGCATCCAATGACCCATATGTTTGCGTTACTGTGCCCCGCACCTAACCAGCCCATACACCAGTCTCACATGTACCAAAGCTGTCTCATATCTGCTAAGGTACCTTGACTGGGGATAGCTTATGAGAATGGATCCAACCAAACTCCTGGGACATTATTTATGCAACTCAATACATCAACACAGGTAGAGAAGTCTGCACAATAATGACCATGCCTCTATAATAATTCTATCAAAGTACATTCAAACAATGCCTGACCATGTCCATACATTGGTCTGCAGGGCATATACACCAACAATCTCCCACTTGCACTAAGACCAAGGGCAACTGATGATAGTCAGTTGCAATGTCTCTAGTATGACCTATTTAGCTTCCGCTGCGCCAGAGGCTATGTCAGTGGGTTTTTCCATATTGCTATCTATGTTTATTTTAACAAATTTGAATCATCATCTTTATCCATGATCTCCAAGATCATATGATATTGCTGTAGTACATACTTGAGAGCTAAGTTCCATGCTATGGCCCCAGTAAGAACTGTACTGGACCATCAAGCTCTAGGAACTAAATCAAGTTCAAATGAAGTTGCTTCCTTGGATGCCACAAGAAGCCACAATGTACTCAGCCTTAATTGTAGATTTTTCCATTGTGGTTTGCATAATGCTCTTCTAGCACACAACACCTCAACAAGGCAAGGCGCAAATCCTGGCTGTGAACAATAGTCATTAGACTGGAACGAAATATCAGTGTACCCCTATACACAAAATTCTTCCTGTCTATTATAGACTAGACCTGAATCCTTTATACTTCCCAAGTATATATAAGGATTCCTTTCACAGCTATCCAGTGTCAAACACTAGGATCTGATTGAAACATACTGGCTATGCCCCAAGCATCTGCCACAAATGGTCTTGTGCATATTACACCAAGCATGATCTATCCTATACCCAATGTACTAGGATTACAGACTCATGTTACTTCTCTCTAGCTATGTTGAGATGACATAGTATCCTTGAGAGAGTCAGACCATATCTTCCTGGAAGGTATCATCATTTGGAATCACCCAATATGAACCTCTCCAGAAGCTCCTGGATGAACATAAATTGACTAAAGGGCAATGACTTTCTTGGATCCTTATCTATAGATCCACATGCCTAGTATGTAGGCATCATTCCCTTGATCATTCTTCTCGAAATACTTCCCAAGCCTTGACTTCACCGTGTGAAGAGCTGGGATGTCATTTCATGTGAGGAGAATATCATCAATCATCTAGAAACAAGAAATACTATAAGGCTCCCACTGATCTTCTTGTAAACACAGGCTCATGCTTGCGTAAGACCAAGCATATCTTTACGGCCTTGATATGAAAACCTTTCAGCTATTTCCATATGGACATACCCTTACAGACGTCCATTAAGAAAAGCAATTTTTCATAACAACATGCCATAACAAAAAATGCAATTATAACAAGCACATACCTTAATGGACTTCAAACACAGCTATTGGTAAAAATTTCATCACTATCCACCTAGTGGATTTGCTTGAAATTTCTATTCACCAGCTTGCCTTTAAGGTAACAACATTACCTTCCATGTCTATCTTCCTAGAAGATTTATTTACAGCCTATGGGTGTTGTTGGGAAACCCCGGGGACATTTTACAATTTTCAGAGTCATAGACATACATATTATGCAGCGGAATAATGTCCCCGAAACAGGCCGGTCCCAAAAACCCAGTGAAGATCGCAAGCAAGAGAGTCGACACGATGAGTTAAGAAATACCTTAAGAGCAATTTGGAGTGATGCCGATGTAGGCGCCCAAGTGTGCGCCCTCAGCAGTCTCACACACACGGATCTCTTGAGTTCTCTTCTTCCACGCCCGGTGCTAGCCTCGGGAAGAAGATCAAAGCCTTAGGGAGATGCTCCACTTCACTTGCGCCACCAAGAGGAAAGGATGCGCCAAGAGAAGTATGAAACAATCCAAGCCGCCAAGAGGAAAGGAAGGAGAAACTCTCGGCTATGGAGGAAGGAAGATGCGCCCTTGCTCCTAGCACTCACCCCTCTTCTTGTGTTCACGCCTTCAAGGATTGATCACTCATAAGAGGGGTCGACTAGGTGCTCTTTTATAGGGCAAGAGGCGGTTCATGAAAGGCTAGGATCAAGACAAGTGGGCGGCTAGGATGAGAAGGTTTGAGACAAGGAAAGTCTCCAAGACATTTCCACAATTCTCATTCAACCATTCCTTTTGTGCCAATGTCTTTCTTTGTGCGCCAAGGCCTTGCCTTGCGCCCCAAGCAATGCCATATAGGCATTCATACCATAAGGAATAAAGGGGGAGAGGCGCCAATTGCTTCCTTATGAAGCAAATTGTGCCACTTCTCCCCATTATGCCCATAGGCGCCTAGGAGAGAAGATTTGTCCCCATTATACCCTTCTAGCCCTTCTTCTCTTCATGACAACTTATTATTGGGCCTCATTGGATAATGAGCTAGCCCAAACTCCATTACATGGGTTGATTAAGCATTTGGATCCAATCCAATGCAACCCTAATCCAAATATGACCAACCATGGTCAAATACGGGTCAACTTGCCAAAAATGAAGTTTGGCTCCAATAATATTCTTCCATCTCATCAGGCCCATTGGCGTTGATGAAATCTCCCAATTAGATCCGAGTTATCGAATAACTCGATCATAAGGCTTCCCGATCAATACGAGAACTCAAGTATCAAGGTATGCCACCCTGAAGGTTCCTCTGACGCTGGCAGTGCTGACCAAAGGTCATCACAAGCAGTGAGTGGCACCTAGCAGTGCATCGCTACTACCTAGATCATTGGAATGGATATCGACATCGACATCCCCATCATCGCAACTAGGTACAGATGCATTACAGTCTCTTTGCCGAACTGATATCCGATTGGACAAGTGTGTCACCACTTGTTTTCATCCAATCACATGGCTATGACTAAAACAGGTTCTTACCTGGGTATGGCCATACACTCTCAGTCATAGAACCATTGAGGAGCTCCATGGATATCATACTTCCCTAAGGAAGGGGCAAATCCTATGTCTGTCCATTGACCTTCTCATATGGGTCGTGACATGCTCTATGACAACCGTTATGACCTCCCAACTACGGCAAGGTGTTAGGTTGTATCAAAGCAAGTCCCTAACCATATAGAATGATCAATGACCTCAAGTCAAGGGATCAATGCATCTCCTGTCACTAACTCATGACACCAAGTCATAGCCTCACAGCGGGTCTATCCAGTATATCCTCCAATGATATACCCATGTGTCTGTGTTAGCACCACGTGCCTAACTAGCCCACATACCAGTCTCACAAGTACCAGAGCTGTCCCATATCCACTCAGGTACATTGACTGGGGACAATTATTTGAGCACAGATCCAATCTGTCTCCAGGGACATTATCATGTAAGTACATAATCGCAAGTGTAGACAAACAATGATAACGACAATGCCAGAATGATATATAAATATCAAAGTCAAGTAGTACATAAGTTGACCAAAACTAGGTCCTAGGGCATATACACCAACAATCTCCCACTTGCACTAAGACCTAGAAGTTGAGGAATCTCAACCCCATATCTCTAGCGTGACCATCATGCTTCTGCTACGCCAAAGCCTTGGTCAATGGGTCTGCCAGATTGTTCTCTGTGTCTACTCTGCTAATCTTGACATCACCTCTGTCAATGATCGCTCTGATCAGGTGAAATCTTCTGAGTATGTGTTTGGATCTTTGATGAGACCGTGGTTCCTTGGCTTATGCAATTGCTCCATTGTTGTCACAGTAGAGTTCAATGGGATCCATTGCACTAGGTACCACCTGAAGATCACATAAGAACTTCCTTATCCAAACGGCTTCCTTGGCTGCCTCAGAAGCAGCCACATACTCAGCCTCGGTTGTAGAATCTGCTATGGTGGATTGCTTGAAGCTCTTCCAACATACAGCGCCTCCATTTATCTTGAACACATAGCCGGCCTGCGATCTAAAGTCGTCAGGGTCAGACTGGAACGATGCGTCAGTATAGCCCTGCATACTGAGCTCTTCCTGTCCCCCATAGACCAAGAACAGATCCTTAGTTCTTCTCAGATACTTCAGGATGTTCTTTACAGCCACCCAGTGCTGCAGACCTGGATTGGATTGGTATCGGCTGGTTATGCTCACAGCATATGCCACATCTGGTCTAGTACACAACATTGCATACATGATCGATCCTACTGCCGAAGCATAAGGAATTCGACTCATGTCATCCCTCTCAGCCTGTGTTGTAGGACACTGGCTCTTTGAGAGAGTAAGGCCATGTCTCACTGGAAGGTATCCTTTCTTGGATTGCTCCATGTTGAACCTCTCCAGTACCTTATCAATGTAGGTACTCTGACTAAGGGCCAGAAGCCTCTTGGATCTATCCCGGTAGATCCTTACGCCTAGAATATAGGCGGCCTCCCCTAAGTCTTTCATCTCGAAACACTTCCCCAACCATGTCTTCACAGCTTGAAGACTAGGGATGTCGTTTCCGATGAGCAGTATGTCATCAACATACAAGACCAGAAAAATCACCAAGCTCCCACTGAATTTTCTGTATACACAGGCGTCATCTTCGCTTTTGATAAAGCCATAATCTCTCATGGCTTCATCAAATTGAAGATTCCAACTTTGAGATGCTTGTTTTAATCCATAAATGGATCTCTTCAGCCTGCAGACCTTATTAGCTTCTGCAGGATGGATGAAGCCATCAGGTTGTGACATATACACATCCTTAGTCAGCTTCCCGTTAAGGAATGCTGTCTTCACATCCATCTGCCATATCTCATAGTCATGATATGCAGCTATAGCAAGTAGAATCCGAATGGATTTAATCATGGCAACTGGCGAGAAGGTTTCATCATAGTCCACCCCGTGGACTTGTTTAAATCCTTTAGCCACTAGTCTACCCTTATAGGTAACTATTTTGCCATCCATGTCTGTCTTCCTCTTGAAGACCCATTTACACCCTATGGGTTTTACCCCATCAGGCAGCTCAACCAAATCCCAGACTTGGTTAGCCGACATGGAATCCATCTCGGATCTCATGGCATCAAGCCATCTCTCGGAGTCCGGTCCACTGACCGCCTCATCATAGGTTCTGGGTTTATCCTCAATGATGAAGATCCCATCGTGTTGGGTCGGCAGTGACCCATACCTTTCAGGTGCACGACAAATTCTCCCAGACCTACGCGGGACCTGTGTCTGAGCCTCAGGTTGCCTAGCAACTGGTGCAGGTGGCTCAGATTCCATCTCTTTGTCTTGTGTTTGCACTTGGACCTCATCCAAGTCAAACTTCCTCCCACTAACTTCTTTCATAAGAAATTCTTTCTCTAGAAAGACAGCTCCCCGAGCAACAAAAGCTTTGTTCTCGGTTGGGACATAGAAGTAGTATCCTTTAGTTTCCTTAGGATACCCCACAAACACACATTTATCAGATCTAGGTTCTAGCTTGCTAGAATCCTGACGTTTGACATAAGCCTCACATCCCCAGATCTTGTAAAAGTGAGATTAGGGTGTCTCCCACTCCACATCTCGTATGGTATTTTGGAGACACTCTTAGATGGAACATTATTTAGTATCAGAGAAGCTGTTTCCAGTGCATGCCCCCAGAATGATGAAGGTAGAGTTGCATGACTCATCATAGATCGAACCATATCCAATAAAGTTTGATTTCTCCTTTCAGACACACCATTCCATTGAGGTGTTCCAGGAGGAGTGAGTTGGGATATGATCCCACACTCTATCAGATAGTCAAAGAACTCACCGCTCAGGTACTCTCCACCTCGATCTGATCGAAGAGCTTTAATGGATCTTCCAAGCTGGTTCTCTACTTCATTCTTGAACTCCTTAAATTTCTCAAAGGATTCAGATTTATGTCTCATTAAGTAGACATAGCCATACCTACTGAAGTCATCAGTGAAGGTAATGAAGTAGTTGTACCCTCCTCTGGTTTGTTTATTGAAGGGCCCACACACATCAGTATGTATGAGATCTAATAAACCTTCTGCCCTCTCACCAATCTTGGTGAAGGGCGCCTTTGTCATTTTCCCTAATAAACAAGGTTCACAAGTATCAAATTCCTCCAAGGAACTTGAATCTAACAATCCATTTGCATGGAGTTGTTGGATGCGATTCTTGTTTATATGGGCTAATCGACAGTGCCATAGGAAAGCACCAACTGAACCACTCAGTTTGGTCCTTTTATTACTTATGTTACAAATAGAACTTTCCATATCCAAGATATATAGACCATTGCACAAAGTACCCTTCCCATAGAACATATTTGCAAATGAAAAGAACAAGAGTTCTTATTTATTTCAAATTTAAATCCTTTCCTTGCTAAGCAAGGAATGGATACAATGTTCTTAGTAAGTGAAGGTACACAAAAGCAATTATCTAGTTCTAATTGAAGTCCAGAAGGCAAGGAGAGAGTCAAAACGCCTACAGCAACAGCAGCAACCTGTGCCCCGTTTCCAACGCGTAGGTCAATCTCTCCAAGCCGCACCGATCTACTTTTCTTGAGCCCCTGCATATTTGTACAAATATGAGCTCCACATGCGATATCCAATACCCATGACATAGAAGTAGAAAGATTGACTTCTGTAACATAGATACCTGAGCTAGAAGTTAAGGCCAAGCCTTTCTTCTCCTCATTCTGAAGCTGCTTGCAGTCCCTTCTCCAGTGACCCTACTCGCCACAGTGAAAACACCTCCGGTCCTTTGACTTCTTCGCCTTTTTCTTCAGTGCTTTGGTAGGACCTCTGGCACTGCTCTTAGCACGTGCCTTACCCTTCTTCTTTATCTTCTTGGTCGCAGGGACCAAAAGAACAGAATTGGGTTTGGTCTTACCCATCTCTCGCTCGGCTGTTTGGAGCATATTCATCAATTCCTCCCGTGTGCACTCAATCCGGTTCATGTTGAAGTTAATAAAAAATGGACTGAAGCTAGGGGGCAGGGAATGCAGAATAAGATCCACAACCAGCTCGTTGTCTATGGTGTGTCCCAGTCTCCTGAGATGATCCACGTTCCCAATGAGTTTGAGAACATGGGATCTCACTGGTGCACCCTCAGACAACTTGCACCGAAAGACTGCTTTGGCGGTGTCAAATCTCTCAGTTCTAGCCTGAGCCTCGAACATCTGTTTCAGACGAGTGATCATCTGAAAAGCGTTCTGCTCCTCATATTACACCTGTAGATCAGGTGCCATGCTGGCTAGCATAAGACATGCAACCTCCAAAGAGTCATCCTGATGCTTTCTATAAGCATCTCTGTCTGCCATTCGGGCATTAGGCGGAGGAGCCGCAGGAAGAGCCTGTTCAAGGACATACAGCTTCTTCTCGAGCTTGAGGACTATCCTCAAGTTCCGATGCTAGTCCATAAAGTTAGTTCCAACTAACTTATCCTTATCAAGGAGTGATCGCAGTGATAATCCGCCAGTGTTCGTAGCCATTGTTCTACAACACCCAAGAAGAACAGATTAGTACTACTTCGAATCATTTAAACTGGACTTGTTTTAAATGATTACTGCTCTCACTATTTTAAATTCGAATTGACAACCCACAAAGTCAATCGGGAAGTTTAAGACTTCCTAGTGAGATGGGATCCTTATTTCACATGAAGCTTTGCGTCCCACGAGGGTGAGATTAGATGCACAAAGTAACCCATGTTTCCTAAGGTGGGCGCGCCGGCCGGTTGCTCCAAGCAACTCCCCTTGTTGAGATAGTTTGGGCATTTCATGTCCAGCGAGGGCTGGATACAACATGAAACCTTTACTTCTCAACGATGCCTCTAGACTTTCACCATGTGCCCAGCACATGTGAACTTCTAGTCAAGTCCATTCCTAACCGTTATGCCCAGGGCCAACGAGTTTCCTTGCGAAGGCACGCCCAGGTTAAAACTGGACTGTGGAAACCATTGCCACCGCGCACTTTCTAAAGATAAGTGGGTGTGTCCCACGAGGGTGGGAAACAATTCACAACTCCACTGATCGATATCTTAGTGAGCGCTACGCGTTAGAAGGCTACTAGACTTGATATTTTAATTGAGGGTTTTGTTTAAGGTCTCATCATCTCAGTTTTATCTTATGTCTATCATTACAGGCATGCAATCCTATGGTGATAACATAATGATAAAACATTACAGGCATGCTTCTGCAGATAATAATAAAAGCAGTAAAGAATGATGTGATCATATCCTATTCAAGACATTGAACCAATCCATGCCATGAAATAGGTTCAACTCTTGTCCTAGAACTCAAGCCCCAAAAACTAGACCTAGCCTAGCCGACCTCTAGCTTGAACTTCAAGGTTGGCTCCAAGGTCCTTCTCTCATGGTTTAGCTCTCAAACCCTAGAGGTACACTTTAAAAGTTCCCCATAGGTTCGGCCAATGCCATGGTCTTCCTCCAAAGAAGGTGCGCCACCATGCAAGGGGCCAAGATAGCTAGCTCTCAAACCAAAAGAGGTTTGGCCAAGCTTTCTTGCGCCACCAAGCAACCAAGCACCAGCTTGCATGCGCCTGTTGGGGTATGCCCTTAAGGCTAATGTTTGAGGCCTTGGGATAGTAACAGTATCATGTATAAACTTTTAAGTTTATAAAGGCAATGGTTGTTATTCAGGTTGTTACCTTGTCTGCTGTAATAAGTGTACTTCTGAATAATGTCTCAAATGCTGTTCAGCTGGGCTGACATGCAGTAAAGTCCTTAGTCGATATATCTTGGTGAACATGAGACAGCCTTGATATGATTGAGACTAATATGTGTTCTAATCTTATAGGATGCTTCGAGCATGGAATAAGATGTAGACTCATGGGTACATTGGATGTACTGGACAGACCCTACTAGGATATTCAATTGCTTGTCACAATGTGAATAATCCTTGTATGTGTACAAGTGGCACATTTCCTTTGACTTGAGATCACTTGTGTTTCTAAATGATGATTGTCATTGTTTTGAGGTAGTTCAATATCATTTGAAACATAATGATTATAGACTATCTTGGATGGTGAGCTTGAGTCATGTTAGGGCACTAGTGATAGATATAGGAATGCCGTCTCCTTAATTGGAGTGTGATGTTCTAAAGGGGCCCCCTGGATGAGATGATTGAGAAAGTGTATGGCCATACCCAGATGACTGTGTTCATCTGATCTAATCATGCTCATCATATTGGAGTTACGAGCTTGACAGGCTTGTCCAATAAAGAACATCCAGTGGCAGAGGAAGCATGTATGCCTTGTGAGTTGGATTCACACTTGTGCTGTGTTTTGGGTGTAGTCTTGGAAGACTCTTTTCTTTGTATCGGGAGACAGTGATGTGTTGCTAGATACCCCTCACTGATCGTGATAACGTAAGTTATCGTTACCGACATTTAAAGAAAACCCTTAGGGTCGCACAATTTGATGATATGGCTTACTTAAGTCAGATCGTGTGGACTGAATTGTTTGGATTCAGTTTTAAAGGGATTTAATCTCTGATTGAAAGTGAGATCTGGTCTGATCATGTTTGATTGATTAGGGCTTGAGATCGGTAAGCTTCAATTGAGAGAATTGATGCTAGATTGGTGAGATCAAGAGCATCAAGAGATCAACGGTCAGATCTTAAGCCTTAGGGGTTTAATTTGATCTGGACTAAAGGCTTGGGCTGGTTTGATTTGGTCTTTGAACCAAATGCAATTGAACCATGGCTCGGTTCAAAGAGGAGCCATTGGTTCACTTGAAGTGAACGCATGATCGCATGAGAGTATGAGGCAAGTTTTTGGCTTGCTATTTTTAGAAGCCACGCTCCCACGTTCAACGAGAACGTTGCACTCGTCGCCTCTTTATGGCTCTCGCTCTCGTGTGGTGAAAGGCTACACGAAAAGAGGGGTGCAAGAGCTTCATCGACCTAGCCGCAAGAGATCTCATCTCCTCCATACGAAGGACTCCTTGAAGATTTGCTAGCACAAAGTCGCCAAGGAAGTAGTCGCCTTCTCATTGTGTGCGTCATCTTTGGAGAAAAGGCATTTGCGTTTTTGCTTCCAAGGCGCCATCCAGAAATGGCTATGGTATGAATTCTTATCATGAATACATGTTGTTAAAAGTTAATCATGTGACATGTTTTCGATCCTTTGAAACCCTAGCATCCGCTGCCCATATTATGTTTGCGCCATTTTAGGGTTTCGCCCCCCTTAGATTTAGGGGACTTTCAATTGGTATCAGAGCCATGTTTGATGCATGATTCATATGATTGCTTTAAGTTATGTATTGTGATCCATGTTTGCGCAAGCTGAATAGATCTAGGGTTATCTTCATGCGAAAATTTTACATGCTTGTCTTGTCGCATGTTTAGTCATTTGTGGCGCATGAATGATGCTTCTTTGGTTGCGCTTATGGGTTAGATCTATAGTTTATGCGAAAGTTTACATGATACTTTCTGCATGTCGAAACTTAATATTTGTTTCCTTTAGTTGGCGCATACTTTGGTTTTTCTGAAAAAAAAAAATCAAAACTCTTGCGCGACTCACATTAGATCTAACTAGCGCCTGCTTTAAACCCTTAGACGGGTTATTAGGGTTGAAGTCATCTTCTAAATAGATCCAAACAGTCTGATCAGACTATCTGACAGCCTAGATGGGTCAACCAGATAACACCTTGGCGCAAGCCTGAGGTGGCTATAGGTCGACTGCAGACGGCGTGTAGCGATGTCTGGTTGAGACACCCTATGAACGCACATGAGTTAGGCCCGGGGTCACACCCGCCTTCCAGACCTCATTGTGGTCGTTCAGCCCTAGGCGCATGCATGGTTGACCATTTGGTCGACTCAAGTCAGTTAGGACTTGGTGCATGCAAGGGCAATGGATCTGACTAGATTGATGAGTGGATCCCTATTAATGGACCGTTGTAAGGCAGCATTGCAAATAAGGAAATTAAAATTGATGCCAATGGGGTTTTTCAAAATTTTATTTTCCTGATTGGATCACATGATATTTGATGCCATTTGCTTGTTTATTTCATCTTATGTGGGCTGCCCGTTTAAATGTGTGCTGTGCTGGGGCCTGCGTGCCTGGAACTTAAATGTAAATTAATAGTTATTGTGATCTGCGCATCACATATTATTTAATTTATAAAATGTAATTGACCTGCGTGTCAATCTTGTCTAGATAGATTAATTTGTAAATTAATCAGACAAGAGCACAGAGTACACTTGGCAGAAGCGCTTGCAGCAGTGGCTAGACCAGGAAGGAGGTCCAGGGTTCGACTCTGGGACCAGGCGCATTTTCCCTGGTAGGCGCACCTGAGCTGCAGATGGCGCTTGGGCCCTGGTTTGGGCCAGATGAGCAGCAAAAGACCCATGAAGAAAAGCAAGTGAAGACTTAAGTTAATTAAGGTCTTACTTAGGCTATGGGCTTTTACCACATAAGATTCATGCTTTCTTTTATTGTTGTTTAAATAAGTAGAATAGCATGATTTATTTATCTTCTGCTATCACCATAGGAATTGCATGATAGTGAACAAGATAAAAGACCGTTAAAATCCAACACTAAAAATATCAAGCTCCTAAGCCTTCTGACGCGAAACCTCACTATTCTGATTATCGTTGGAGCCGTGTTGTACCCACTCAGTGGGCACGTCCATCTATCTTCAGACGGTGCGTGATTACACCTGCGTGTTACAGAGAAGGGATTTATCGCTTCTCGTTGCTCAGCATAGCACGTGGTGGTCCAGGGAGTAGGTCGGGTCAGCTTGACCATGTAGGCTACATATGTGGCGCATATGGTAGCACATGGAGGCAGCCATCTGTGGGGTCAGAGACTGTGTTGTACCAACTCAGTTGGCACAGTGTACTGGATTGCCCAGATGAAGGGGAATCGCACGGGTTGGCGATTGGCTAGGACAGCCTACCAGAGATTAGTGCTTGTACTCTCTGTGCATCTTATCTCGCCTGAGCGGGACGCGGAGACCAAGTATGAAATCTGGATCCCATCTCACTAAAAGGGTTCTACTCTTTCGGGCTGTTTTGCTGGATTTTTCAGCCAGATAAAATAGTGAGAAAAGAATCTTCCTTAAGTCCTGGCTTGATTCTTACATTGATACTGACCTTGCTGTTCTTGCATTGTTGTAGATACCTGCAGCAACGAACACCACGAATTTCAATGTGCGATCCCTACTGGAACGCGAGAAGTTTGCTGGGCCGAACTTCTCAGACTGGTACAGACACCTTAAGATCGTTCTTAAGGCAGAGAGGAAACTGTATGTCCTCGAGACGGCGATACCGCCTCAACCCGCTCCGAACGCCGCAAGGGCGGTTCGTGAAGCTTATGAAAAGCATGTCAATGATAGCATTGATGTCGCTTGCCTGATGCTTGCGTCGATGACGCCACAGCTGCAGCGTCAGCATGAGGATATGTCGGCTATTGATATTATAGCGAACCTCAAGCTGTTGTATGCTGCACAGGCGAGGACTGAACGCTATAATCTGACAAAACTTTTCTTTCAGAGCAAACTGGCTGAAGGGAGTCCAGTGGGAGCTCATGTGCTCAAGATGATTGGGTACAAGGAGTCTCTAGAGAAACTGGGACATACCATCAATCAGGAGCTTGCTGTAGACATTATTCTGCAGTCTCTCCCGGCCTCTTTCGATGCGTTCATCATTAACTTTAATATGAACAAAATCGACTGTACTCCGGCAGAGCTGCTGAATATGCTCTTGACTACTGAGGAGACTCTGAAGGGAAAGCCTTCAACCTCTGTCTTGATGTTTCCTTCAAGGAACAAGAAGAAGGGGAAGAAGGGCAAAGCCCCAGTCAAGAACTACAACAAGGCTCTGAAGCAAAAGCTGAAGCGGTCAAAGGAATACAGATGTTTCCATTGTGGCCAACCAGGTCACTGAAAAAGGACTGTAAAGCGCTCCAAGGAGTCAACAGGGGAAGCATTCCTTCTGGCTCAGGTATTTACGTGACGGAAGTCATGATTTCTTCTTCTTCTGTATCATGGGTGTTGGACACTGCATGTGGAGTTCACATTTGTTCAAATGTACAGGAACTCAAGAGAAGAAGACAGGTGGGACAGCATGAGGTGGACCTACGAGTTGGAAACGGGGCACGGGTTGCTGCTGTTGCTGTAGGAGACTATTTCATCTCTTTGCCATCTGGACTTGTATTGGAACTAAACAATTGTTACTTTGTTCCCAGTATTACTAAAAATATTATCTCTATTCCTGCTCTTGTCAGGAAAGGGTTTTCCTTTGAATGCAATATTTCAAAGTGTGTTTTATCTTATGATAATATTGTTTATGCTACTGGTTCAATTAACAATGGGTTATTCATGTTGGACATGGAATGTTCTATACAGCAAATTGATAATAAGAAAGCCAAGAATGCTGATGAAAGCACCTTGCTATGGCATAGTCGTTTAGGCCATATTAACAAGAAACGCATTAAGCGGTTGCATGACCATGGACTGCTGGGATCATTCTCCTGTGAGGAGATTGATACATGCAAAGCTTGTTTAATGGGTAAAATGACGAAGTCACCTTTTCCTAACAAAGGTCAAAGGGCTTCAGGTTTACTTGACCTTATACACAGTGATGTGTGTGGGCCATTTAGTAAACATGCCAGAGGTGGCTATCAGTACTTCATTACCTTTACTGATGATTTCAGTAGATATGGGTATGTCTATCTTATGAGACATAAAAGTGAATCTTTTGACAAGTTCAAAGAGTTCAAAAATGAAGTACAGAATCAGCTAGGCCGAAATATCAAGGCACTTCGTACTGATCGAGGTGGAGAATACCTAAGTCGAGAGTTTACTGACTATATGAAGGAGTGTGGGATTATCTCACAGCTCACTCCGCCAGGAACACCGCAATGGAATGGTGTGTCCGAGAGGAGGAATAGAACGTTACTTGATATGGTTCGTTCTATGATGAGTCAGGCTACTCTTCCTTACTCCTTTTGGGGTTTTGCACTGGAAACAGCTGCAAAAATACTAAACCGAGTGCCATCCAAGGCAGTTTCAAAGACTCCATATGAGTTATGGTTTGGAAAACAGCCAAGCTTGACATTTATAAAGATCTGGGGATGCGAGGCTTATGTCAAAAAGCTCGCCTCTGGGAAACTGGAGAGCAGATCTGAGAAATGCATCTTTGTCGGATACCCTAAGGAAACTAAGGGTTATTATTTCTACGATCCCAGAGAGAACAGGGTATTTGTTGCTCGGACGGCCATATTCCTTGAGAAGGAGTTTCTTCTGCAAGAGGCCAGTGGGAGAGAAATAAAGCTGGATGAGAATCCAGAGGAAGGACAAAGTGGTCAAGTACAGTTGGATGAGCCTGAGCCGGTAGAACAGGTTACTGAACAACCTGAGGCTCAGATATCACGGGAACCGCGAAGATCGGGAAGGATTCGTCGACAGCCTGAGCGCTATGACGGAGTCTACATCATTGATAATGATGAACCCCTTACCTATGCGGATGCGGTCAGTGGACCGGACTCAGCGAGATGGCTTGAGGCTATGCGCGCCGAGATGGACTCCATGTCAGATAACCAAGTCTGGGATTTGGTTGATCCGCCTCCTGGAGTTATCCCTATAGGCTGTAAATGGATCTTCAAGAAGAAGATTGACATGGATGGTAACGTAGTTACCTATAAAGGCAGGCTAGTTGCGAAAGGTTTCAAACAAATCTACGGGATAGATTATGATGAAACTTTCTCACCTGTAGCTATGTTCAAGTCTATTCGGATTCTTTTCGCGATAGCAGCATATTATGATTATGAGATCTGGCAGATGGATGTGAAGACGGCTTTCCGTAATGGAAATCTGGATGAGGATGTGTATATGACACAACCAGAAGGTTTCACTAATCCATCAGATCGTCATAAGATATGCAAGTTAAAGAAGTCCATTTATGGACTTAAACAAGCATCTAGAAGCTGGAATATTCATTTTGATGAATCAATCAGTGAGTTTGGTTTCATCAAGAACGAGGATGACCCGTGTGTATATAAGAGGTTTAGTGGGAGCGTGATTACTTTCCTAGTCCTCTACGTTGATGATATCTTGATCATTGGAAACGATATTCCTGAAATGCATGCGGTTAAGGCATGGTTAAGGAAATGTTTTTAGATGAAAGATCTTGGAGAAGCAGCCTATGTATTAGGTGTGAAGATCTACAGGGATAGATCTAAGAGGCTTCTCGGGCTGTGCCAGAGTACTTACATCGATAAAGTCCTGGAGAGATTTCATTTAGAGAATTCTAAAAGAGGATATCTTCTAGTCAGACATGGTCTGAATCTTTCGAAGAGTCAGTGTCCACAAACACAGACTGAGAAAGATGAAATGGACAAAACGCCTTATGCTTCGGCTATTGGGTCCATCATGTATGCGATGTTGTGTACTCGCCCAGACGTCGCTTACGGGTTAAGCGTGACCAGTCGGTTCCAAAGTAATCCAGGTATGGCGCACTGGATTGCGGTCAAGAACATTTTAAAATATCTGCGGAGGACCAAAGATATGTTCTTGGTGTATGGTGGTCAGGAAGAACTCAGTATAGAAGGATATACTGACGCTTCGTTCCAGTCTGACCAGGATGATTTCCGATCGCAATCAGGCTATATTTTTAGCTTGAATGGAGGTGCAGTGGTGTGGAAAAGTTTCAAACAGTCAATCGTTGCTGATTCCACAACAGAAGCCGAGTATGTTGCAGCCTCGGAAGCATCCAAGGAGGCAGTGTGGATTCGTAAGTTCGTTCAAGAACTTGGTGTTGTTCCTTCGAGTGCAGATCCTTTGGTTATCTTCTGTGATAACACTGGAGCAATTGCACAAGCAAAGGAACCACGGTCGCACCAGAAGTCCAAGCACATACAGAGACGGTTTCACTTGATCAGGGAGATCATAGATCGTGGCGAGATCAAAGTCTGCAAGGTTCATACAGATGACAATCTAGCAGACCCGCTTACCAAGCCTCTGGCGCAGCAGAAGCATGAGAAGCACTGTAATAATATGGGTTTGAGATTTCTCAACCATTAGATTAAGTGCAAGTGGGAGATTGTTGGGGTATGCCCTTAAGGCTAATGTTTGAGGCCTTGGGATAGTAACAGTATCATGTATAAACTTTTAAGTTTATAAAGGCAATGGTTGTTATTCAGGTTGTTACCTTGTCTGCTGTAATAAGTGTACTTCTGAATAATGTCTCAAATGCTGTTCAGCTGGGCTGACATGCAGTAAAGTCCTTAGTCGATATATCTTGGTGAACATGAGACAGCCTTGATATGATTGAGACTAATATGTGTTCTAATCTTATAGGATGCTTCGAGCATGGAATAAGATGTAGACTCATGGGTACATTGGATGTACTGGACAGACCCTACTAGGATATTCAATTGCTTGTCACAATGTGAATAATCCTTGTATGTGTACAAGTGGCACATTTCCTTTGACTTGAGATCACTTGTGTTTCTAAATGATGATTGTCATTGTTTTGAGGTAGTTCAATATCATTTGAAACATAATGATTATAGACTATCTTGGATGGTGAGCTTGAGTCATGTTAGGGCACTAGTGATAGATATAGGAATGCCGTCTCCTTAATTGGAGTGTGATGTTCTAAAGGGGCCCCCTGGATGAGATGATTGAGAAAGTGTATGGCCATACCCAGATGACTGTGTTCATCTGATCTAATCATGCTCATCATATTGGAGTTACGAGCTTGACAGGCTTGTCCAATAAAGAACATCCAGTGGCAGAGGAAGCATGTATGCCTTGTGAGTTGGATTCACACTTGTGCTGTGTTTTGGGTGTAGTCTTGGAAGACTCTTTTCTTTATATCGGGAGATAGTGATGTGTTGCTAGATACCCCTCACTGATCGTGATAACGTAAGTTATCGTTACCGACATTTAAAGAAAACCCTTAGGGTCGCACAATTTGATGATATGGCTTACTTAAGTCAGATCGTGTGGACTGAATTGTTTGGATTCAGTTTTAAAGGGATTTAATCTCTGATTGAAAGTGAGATCTGGCCTGATCATGTTTGATTGATTAGGGCTTGAGATCGGTAAGCTTCGATTGAGAGAATTGATGCTAGATTGGTGAGATCAAGAGCATCAAGAGATCAACGGTCAGATCTTAAGCCTTAGGGGTTTAATTTGATCTGGACTAAAGGCTTGGGCTGGTTTGATTTGGTCTTTGAACCAAATGCAATTGAACCATGGCTCGGTTCAAAGAGGAGCGATTGGTTCACTTGAAGTGAACGCATGATCGCATGAGAGTATGAGGCGAGTTTTTGGCTTGCTATTTTTAGAAGCCACGCTCCCACGTTCAACGAGAACGTTGCACTCGTCGCCTCTTTATGGCTCTCGCTCTCGTGTGGTGAAAGGCTACACGAAAAGAGGGGTGCAAGAGCTTCATCGACCTAGCCGCAAGAGATCTCATCTCCTCCATACGAAGGACTCCTTGAAGATTTGCTAGCACAAAGTCGCCAAGGAAGTAGTCGCCTTCTCATTGTGTGCGTCATCTTTGGAGAAAAGGCATTTGCGTTTTTGCTTCCAAGGCGCCATCCAGAAATGGCTATGGTATGAATTCTTATCATGAATACATGTTGTTAAAAGTTAATCATGTGACATGTTTTCGATCCTTTGAAACCCTAGCATCCGCTGCCCATATTATGTTTGCGCCATTTTAGGGTTTCGCCCCCCTTAGATTTAGGGGACTTTCAGCGCCACCTTGCATGCTTGCGCCATCAAGCAAGATGCGAGCATCAAGGTCCAAGAAGGATGCGCCTAGCCCTTAATCTTCATCTTAATTTTTACAAAAATAATGAAAAAGATGGCACGCAGGCCGCACAAGGATACATCACAGGCAAGCAAGAGGGGCTTGACTCATGATCACAACATTATGCACAATCAAGGTATTTACTCATGCAATTCTACATGCTCATGAAAAACGTAAAATCTAAAATTTTACTTTTTCATAAAACTAGTCTCTTTTTCTCATCTTCTTCTCACAAATCTTTTAGTTAATTGCGATTTATTTTTCATAATGATTTCAGAGATCCTTTCGGCTGGCAATTTTGTCAGATCAAGAGACTTGGCCAGTCCGAAGACACAATGCCCATCCTACTTGATAAAACTACGTGCGCCTTTGATCTTTAAATCAGACAAGAAAAATAGTCCAAACATCCAAAAGAGATTGAGAGGATGATAGAAACAAGAAACCCTAATTTTTCTATTTTTAGAAAAATCGTTTGCCATGCATCATGCTATTTACGAAAATAGAGATATGGCATGTGAGCATGAAAGAAAAGCATAAAACATCGTTCGAGTCTTGCAAGTCGCTCTGATACCACTGTTGGGAAACCCCGGGGACATTTTACAATTTTCAGAGTCATAGACATACATATTACGCAGCGGAATAATGTCCTCGAAACAGGCCGGTCCCAAAAACCCAGTGAAGATCGCAAGCAAGAGAGTCGACACGATGAGTTAAGAAATACCTTAAGAGCAATTTGGAGTGATGCCGATGTAGGCGCCCAAGTGTGCGCCCTCTGCAGTCTCACACACACGGATCTCTTGAATTCTCTTCTTCCACGCCCGGTGCTAGCCTCGGGAAGAAGATCAAAGCCTTAGGGAGATGCTCCACTTCACTTGCGCCACCAAGAGGAAAGGATGCGCCAAGAGAAGTATGAAACAATCCAAGCCGCCAAGAGGAAAGGAAGGAGAAACTCTCGGCTATGGAGGAAGGAAGATGCGCCCTTGCTCCTAGCACTCGCCCCTCTTCTTGTGTTCACGCCTTCAAGGATTGATCACTCATAAGAGGGGTCGACTAGGTGCTCTTTTATAGGGCAAGAGGCGGTTCATGAAAGGATAGGATCAAGACAAGTGGGCGGCTAGGATGAGAAGGTTTGAGACAAGGAAAGTCTCCAAGACATTTCCATAATTCTCATTCAACCATTCCTTTTGTGCCCATGTCTTTCTTTGTGCGCCAAGGACTTGCCTTGCGCCCCAAGCAATGCCATATAGCCATTCATACCATAAGGGATAAAGGGGGAGAGGCGCCAATTGCTTCCTTATGAAGCAAATTGTGCCACTTCTCCCCATTATGCCCATAGGCGCCTAGGGGAGAAGATTTGTCCCCATTATACCCTTCAAGCCCTTCTTCTCTTCATGACAACTTATTATTGGGCCTCATTGGATAATGAGCTAGCCCAAACTCCATTACATGGGTTGATTAAGCATTTGGATCCAATCCAATGCAACCCTAATCCAAATATGACCAACCATGGTCAAATACGGGTCAACCTGCCAAAAATGAAGTTTGGCTCCAATAATATTCTTCCATCTCACCAGGCCCATTGGCGCTGATGAAATCTCCCAATTAGATCCGAGTTATCCAATAACTCGATCATAAGGCTTCCCGATCAATACGAGAACTCAAGTATCAAGGTGTGCGACCCTGTAGGTTCCTCTGACGCTGGCAGTGCTGACCAAAGGTCATCACAAGCAGTGAGTGGCACCTAGCAGTGCATCGTTGCTACCCAGGTCATTGGAATGGATATCGACATCGACATCCCCATCATCGCAACTAGGTACAGATGCATTACAGTCTCTTTGCCGAACTAATATCCGATTGGACAAGTGTGTCACCACTTGTTTTCATCCAATCACATGGCTATAACTAAAACAGGTTCTTACCTGGGTATGGCCATACACTCTCAGTCATAGAACCATAGAGGAGCTCCATGGATATCATACTTCCCTAAGGAAGGGGCAAATCCTATGTCTGTCCATTGACCTTCTCATATGGGTCGTGACATGCTCAATGACAACCGTTATGACCTCCCAACTACGGCAAGATGTTAGGTTGTATCAAAGCAAGTCCCTAACCATATAGAATGATCAATGACCTCAAGTCAAGGGATCAATGCATCTCCTGTCACTTGTGAGGATAACTCATGACACCAAGTCATAGCCTCACAGCGGGTCTATCCAGTATATCCTCCAATGATATACCCATGTGTCTGTGTTAGCACCACGTGCCTAACCAGCCCACATACCAGTTGAAGAGTCCCCTTCAAGGGGGAGCGAAAAACCCTTATAGGTGGCGCATATAGAACTTTTGCAGCGGATGCAAGGGTTTCATAGGATCGCAAGTAAGAGCATATGATCAACTTAACATATTGTATAGATCTAAGTAAGATCATACCATAGCCATAGCGTGGGTGGCGACTTGGAATCAAGAGAACAAAGTTGATCTCCTCCAAATGGCGCGCACACAAGATGAAGATGGCTTCTCCTTGTTTCTCCTTGTGCTAGCAAGGAAATCCAAGTCTCCTAACCGTGTGAAGGAGATTTGATGTATTCTTGGATTGCCGAATGCCTTCTCCTCTTTTTTCCTCGTCGAGACAAGCCACACTCAAGAGAGCGCAACCCAAGAGCAAAAACATTGAAGCATTTCGTGGCGTTTTTCTTGGCTTGAGGCGTTTTTGGCGTTAAGGCTTCCAAATATGGTAAGTCTTAAGTCTTCACACGTTCACGCTTAGTGAACTTATCAAAACGCTCTATCATTTGAACCATGCGTTCACATAAGTGAACCGGTTCAATTGACTTTGGTTCAACAACCAAATCAAACCAAAACCAAGACATGGTCTAGATCTCATTAAACCAAAAAGGGTTCAAGATCTAACCATACATCACTTGATGCTCTTGATCTCATTGATCAAGCACCAGATCTCTCGATTGAAGCTTACCGATCTCAAGCCCTAATCAATCAAACATGATCAGACCAGATCTCACTTCCAATCAGAGTCTAAACTCCTTTAACCTGAACCAAAACAATTCAGTCCACACGATCTGACTTAAGTAAGCCATATCATCAAATTGTGCGACCCTGAGGGTTTCCTTTAAATGTCGGTAACGATAACTTACGTTATCACGATCAGTGAGGGGTATCTAGCAACACATCACTGTCTCCCGATATAAAGGAAAGATTCTTCCAAGACTACACCCAAACCACAGCACAAGTGTGAATCCACTTCACAAGGCATACATGTTTCCTTTGCCACTGGATGTTCTTATTGGACAAGCGTGTCAAGCCTGTAACTCCAATATGATGAGCATGATTAGATCAGATGAACATAGTCACCTGGGTATGGCCACACACTTTCTCAATCATCTCATTCAGGGGGGCCCCTTTAGAACATCACACTCCTTAAACAAGAAGACGGCAATCCTATATCTATCACTAGTGTCCTAACTTGACTCATGATCATTATCCAAGATAGTCTATAACCATTATGTTTCAAATGATATTGAACTACCTCAAGACAATGACAATCATCATTTAGAAACACAAGTGATCTCAAGTCAGAGGACATGTGCCACTTGTTGCAAACAAGGATTATTCACATTGTGACAAGCAATTGAATATCCTAGTAGGGTCTGTCCAGTACATCCAATGTACCCATGAGCCTACATCTTATTCCATGCTCGAAGCATCCTACAAGATTAGAACACATATTAGTCTCAATCATATCAAGGCTGTCTCATGTTCACCAAGATATCTCGACTAAGGACATAGAGCATGTCAGCCTAGCTGAACAGCATTGAGACATTATTCAGAAGCACACTTATTGCAGCAGTCAATGTAACAAACTGAATAACAACCATTGCCTTTATAAACATAAGAGTTTATACATGATACTGAAAGAATCCCAAGGCCTCAAACATTAGCCTTAAGGGCATACCCCAACAATCTCCCACTTGCACTTAATCTAATGGTTGAGAAATCTCAAACCCATATTATTACAGTGCTTCTCATGCTTCTGCTGCGCCAGAGGCTTGGTAAGCGGGTCAGCCA
Organism: Costus lasius; assembly: GCA_027563935.2. Lineage (NCBI taxonomy): Eukaryota > Viridiplantae > Streptophyta > Magnoliopsida > Zingiberales > Costaceae > Costus > Costus lasius. The sequence goes on along the minus strand of CM050450.1, from coordinate 33,809,052 downwards.
GATTGTCATCTGTATGAACCTTGCAGATTTTGATCTCGCCACGATCAATGATCTCCCGGATCAAGTGAAACCGTCTCTGTATGTGCTTGGACTTCTGGTGCGACCGTGGTTCCTTTGCTTGTGCGATTGCTCCAGTGTTATCACAGAAGATAACCAAAGGATCTGCACTCGAAGGAACAACACCAAGTTCCTGAATGAACTTACGAATCCACACTGCCTCCTTGGATGCTTCCGAGGCTGCAACATACTCGGCTTCTGTTGTGGAATCAGCAACGATAGACTGTTTGAAACTTTTCCATACCACTGCTCCACCATTCAAGCTAAAAACATAGCCTGATTGCGATCGGAAATCATCCTGGTCCGACTGGAACGAAGCGTCAGTATATCCTTCAATACTGAGTTCTTCCTGACCACCATATATCAAGAACATATCTTTGGTCCTCCGCAGATATTTCAAAATGTTCTTGACCGCAATCCAGTGTGCCTGACCTGGATTACTTTGGAATCGACTGGTCACGCTTAACCCGTAAGCGACGTCAGGGCGAGTACATAACATCGCATACATAATGGACCCAATAGCCGAAGCATAAGGCGTATTGTCCATTTCATCTTTCTCAGTCTGTGTTTGTGGACACTGACTCTTTGAAAGATTCAGACCATGTCTGAATGGAAGATATCCTCTGTTAGAATTCTCTAAATGAAATCTCTCCAGGACTTTATCGATGTAAGTACTTTGGCACAGCCCGAGAAGCCTCTTAGATCTATCTATGTAGATCTTCACACCTAATACATAGGCTGCTTCTCCTAAATCTTTCATCTGGAAACATTTTCTTAACCACGCTTTAACAGCATGCAGTTTAGGAATATCGTTTCCAATGATTAAGATATCATCGACGTAGAGGACTAGGAAAGTAATCACGCTCCCACTAAACCTCTTATATACACACGGGTCATCTTCGTTCTTGATGAAACCAAACTCATAGATTGATTCATCAAAATGAGAACCATATGATCAACTTTAGGATATGAGAGATCATACCATAGCCATGAAGGGATGGCAACTTGGAAGCAAAGAATCAATTGAATCTTCTCCAAAGGCTGTCGCACACAAGAGGAAGAAGGCCTACTCCTTTGGCGTGACTTGTGCTAGCAAGGCTCCAAAGTTTTCTTCTCGTATGGAAAGGAATGGAAGGATGAAGACTTGCTTGGCTGAACTTTCTCCAAAGTGTTTTTCCACCTTCACACCAAAGTGTGTCGTCGAGAGGAAGAGGCAAGAAGACGTCTCGAAAACGAAGTGGAGACGTTATCATCAAACATGGAGACGTTTTTCCAAGATGGAAAAACCGACTTCTAAAAATGGAAAGTCCTTGACTCCATGCGTTCATGCGATCATCCTTGCGTTCACTCCAAGTGAACCGATCGCTCCTCTTTATCCTCTTTGAACCAAGCCATGGGTCAATTGCATTTGGTTCAATGACCAAACCAAATCAGCCCAAGCATGTAGTCCAGATCTAATTAAACCCTAAGGTTCTAGATCTGACCGTTCATCTCTTGATGTTCTTGATCTCACCGATCTAGCATCAAAACTTTCGATCGAAGCTTACCGATCTCAAGCCCTAATCAATCAAACATGATCAGACCAGATCTCACCTACAATCAGAGATTCAATCCCTTTAAAACTGAACCCAAATAATTCAGTCCACACGATCTGACTTAAGTAAGCCATATCATAAAATTGTGCGACCCTAAGGGTTTCCTTTAAATGTCGGTAACGATAACTTACGTTATCACGATCAGTGAGGGGTATCTAGCAACACATCACTGTCTCCCGATATAAAGGAAAGAGTCTTCCAAGACTACACCCAAACCACAGCACAAGTGTGAATCTCCTTCACTAGGCATACATGTTTCCTTTGCCACTGGATGTTCTTATTGGACAAGCGTGTCAAGCCTGTAGCTCCAATATGATGAGCATGATTAGATCAGATGAACATAGTCACCTGGGTATGGCCATACACTTTCTCAATCATCTCATTTAGGGGGCCCCTATAGAACATCACACTCCTTCAACAAGGAGACGGCAATCCTATATCTATCACTAGTGCCCTAACCTGAATCATAATCATTATCCAAGATAGTCTATAACCATTATATTTCAAATGATATTGAACTACCTTAAAACAATGACAATCATCATTTAGAAACACAAGTGATCTCAAGTCAGAGGAAATGTGCCACTTGTTGCAATCAAGGATTATTCACATTGTGACAAGCAATTGAATATCCTAGTAGGGTCTGTCCAGTACATCCAATGTACCCATGAGTCTACATCTTATTCCATGCTCGAAGCATCCTATAAGATTAGAACACATATTAGTCTCAATCATATCAAGGCTGTCTCATGTTCACCAAGATATCTCGACTAAGGACTTATAGCATGTCAGCCTAGCTAAACAGCATTGAGACATTATTCAGAAGAACACTTATTGCAGCAGACAATGTAACAACCTGAATAACAACCATGCCTTTATAAACATAAAAGTTTATACATGATACTGATACAATCCCAAGGCCTCAAACATTAGCCTTAAGGGCATACCCCAACACAACAAGGGGTCTTATTTATAGAGATAAAGGGCGGTTAGGGTTAATTGGAAAGTCAATGCGATTTGGGCATTAATCTAGGGATTTATTTAATGCAATTAATTGATTGAATCCCTTAATTACATGCACTTATCACTTACTTAAATAAGCATTAGCCGCATGTACCCAAATAATTCCTAATTAGACACAATTCTCATGCATGCGCCAATACTAGGTCAAAGCAACTTGAGAATTTGCCTAATTTGGTTTGGGCGCAAGTCCTAATCCAATGAGCACTCCAATTAGATTAATTACCAACCCCATATTTGGTTATTCCTTTCCAATTAATTATTTTAAGTGATTAAATTCAAATCCAATTTGAATCAATCACCTAGGAGATACTAAATATAGCATTAGCGCAAATCCTAGTCCAACTAGGAATCCATAAGCACCTATCCCAATATTTCATCCCCATTATACCATTTTAGCCTCTTGGCTTCTCAGTACAGCTTATTAGCAAGCCCTATTAAGCAATGGGCTTGGCCCAAGGTCCATTATGCATGCTAACCATGTAACTGGATCCAATCCAATTTAACCTAAGGTTAAACGAAGCTAACCATGGTTAATTTGGTCAATATGCCAAAAATGGAAGTTGGCCCTAATATGTTTCTTCCATCTCATTAGGCCCATTGGCGCTGATGAAATCTTCCAAATTGATCCAAGTTATCCAATAACTTGATCCTAATGCTTCTGATTAATGCAACGTCAAGAGTCTATTGCGTGTGACCCCGTAGGATCCTAATGACCATGGCAATGATGTAAATATCATAAGTAGTGAGGGGTATCTAGCAACACATCACTACTACTCATGTCATAGGACTTAAGTCATACGACAACAACTCCCTAACAAGCAACGAGGATTCCCATGCATTATAGATCCCTTTGCCTAAACTGATATCTTGCTATTGGATTACTCTCAAGTTTATCAATCCAATCTATTGGTGATGACTCAATCAGTGTGGCCACACATTCCTGTCATGCACCAATGAGGTGGGGCGCCCCGAGTGGATATCATGCTTCCAATAAAGGAAGGGGCAAATCCTACTGTTGGTCATCCATGTCCCTACATGACTTATGACATGCTCAATGACAGCCGTTTTAATCTCCCAATTACGGAGAGACGTAAGACTATATCAAAGCATATCCATCATCAAATCTAGACATGAATACCTCAAGTCTAAGGATCAATGCAAACCTCTTGCATGTGAGATTGACTTGTTGACTAGACAAGTCAATCCTCACAGTGGATCATGTTGGGAAACCCCGGGGACATTTTACAATTTTCAGAGTTATGGACATACATTTTTCGCAGCGGAAGAATGTCCCCGAAACAGGCCAGTCCCAAAAACCCAGTGAAGATCGCAAGCAAGGGAGTCGACACGATGAGTTAGAAAATACCTTAAGAGCAATATGGAGCGATGCCGATGTAGGCGTCCAAGTGTGCGCCCTCTGCAGTCTCGCACACACGGATCTCTTGAGTTCTCTTCTTCCACGCCCGGTGCTAGCCTCGGGAAGAAGATCCAAGCCTTAGGGAGATGTTTTACTTCTCTTGCGCCACTTAGAGAAAAGATGCGCCAAGTGAAGAGGTGATGGAGGGCCAAACACAGCTCTTAGAAGATCCACTAGGGCTCGGAGGAAGCCCATCAGGTATGGCTTCACTTAGAGTCCACTTTCCTTTTCAGTACTTTCCTTATTTGCATTGCATAGCATGATAGGTTAGTTCCACCCCAAAGTCTATCATGTAGTTTATTTTTATGAATGTTGTTGGTAGGTTGTGCATTGTAATGTCATGGTAGGTTAGTGCATGTAGTTTGGATGCATTTAAAGATGGCTCAAGGGATGCAAGTTAGCTAGCTCACTCTACTCCAAGAAGCTAGTTCCCATTATGGAAAGGTCACTTCAACCTAGCTCAAAGGGGGACTTTCAACTCAACTCCACTTCAAAGCCCCACCCCAAGGCCCTTTCCAATTGAAGAAGATATCAGCCCATGGATTTATTTGCGCCATCCTCAAGCAACAAATGGAAGCAAGGCTCAATCTAGATCCATAAATCAAGGGGCGCCACTCTAGATCCACAAATCAAGGGGCGCCTAATCTAGATCCACAAATCATGGTGAATCCCTTCCTTCCTCTCCTTGCCGCTCAAGCCAACTTGGAAGGATTTTGAATTCAGCCAACTCTCCACCCATGCGACATCAACACAAGGAAGAAAGCCAATTTCGAAATTCAAAAGCTTTCCTTTGAAGACTCTCCAAAGAAGACAACAATATCAGCCATTTAATGCCTTTCTTCATTTTCGAATTATCACCAAGAATGTAAGGGGCGCAAGGGGCCAATGACCACCTTGCCCTCACCTTATCCTCATCCCTAAGCCGCCTATAAATGTATCCCATCGCATCATGTGCATAAGCATTGTTGAAATATATTGTTGACTAGTTTCCTAGCCAAAGAAAGGGTGCTTGTGTCGCCTTGGGTGCTTGTGTCGCCCACCACTTCTCCTTTGGGTGCTTGTGTCGCCCAAGCCTCTCCATCTTCCCCCTCTTCTCTCAAGATCCGAGCCTCCTCTTCTTCTTTTCCTCCCTCGTCCTCACTCCATCCAAGCAAGGCCGAGAGTCTCCATCATCAAGGCAAAGCACAAGAACTCAAGATGGCGCCAAAGAACATGGAAGCATCCTTGATCTCCCTCAAAGCGCATCTCTAAGTTAAGTGCTCTTTCTTCTTGTGTTTTCTCTTTACACATCTCAAGAACATCTTACTACACAATTCTTGGACTTGTAGGACTTGGCGCAAGGAAGTGGCGCATTCCCCCTCTCTCTTGATCTCCCCTCTTTAGTTAGTCCCTTGTCTTGTTAGCAAGAGAACTTGGAGGATTAGCCTCCCTCTTGACCTTGATTATTGTTATATTTTAATTCTGCATTATAACTCACCCACGCCTGTGTGGGGTTGCTGAATGCCCTGTGTGTAACCTGCACCTTCCATTAGAGTAGGACCGGTGAAGAACGGGAAGGACGGTCCTTCTATTCTCAATGGCCGCACTGTAAGTCTTCTTTAAAATTATTGTCATTTCTCTTTCGGATTTCCTATTTAAAATACAAAAACACTATTTTTTTCCAACCTCGTTAGTTTAATTCGGATTTTCCTCTAGTTTATGATAATACCAAAATATTTTTGAAAATCGTTGTTTGCATGCTTGTGACTTACCCCTACATCATCTTTGGTATCAGAGCTTAGGCTCCTAGATTAGAATTTTAAGCCTTCAAAACTTAATTTTCTAACTTCTAGGCGATTTTTGGAACTAGGTTGTTTGAGACAAAAGATTTTCATAATTGGCTATCCTATCTAGTAGCACTATATTTTTTCTATAAATCTTTTTCAAAATCAACCATGCAGACCAGATCTAAGGCTCAAAGCTCCCAACCCATGACCTTGGAAACTTTAGCTGAAATGATTGCATCTTTAACTCAAAGGTTGGACAATGTAGACACCAACATAAATCAACTGTTGGGGTATGCCCTTAAGGCTAATGTTTGAGGCCTTTGGGATTGTAAAAGTATCATGTAATAAACTCTTGTGTTTATAATGGCATGGTTGTTATTCAGATTGTTACCTTGTCTGCTGTAATAAGTGTACTTCTGAATAATGTCTCAAAGCTGTTCAGCTAGGCTGACAGGCTATAAGTCCTTAGTCGAGATATCTTGGTGAACTGAGACAGCCTTGATATGATTGAGACTAATATGAGTGCTAATCTTATAGGATGCTTCGAGCATGGGATAAGATGTAGACTCATAGGTACATTGGATGTACTGGACAGACCCTACTGGGATATTCCATTGCTTGTCACGATGTGAATGATCCCTGTAAGCAGCAAGTGGCACATGTCCTCTGACTTGAGATCACTTGTGTTTCTAAATGATGATTGTCATTGTCTTGAGGTAGTTCAATATCATTTGAAACATAATGATTATAGACTATCTTGGATGGTGAGCTTGAGTCAGGTTAGGGCACTTGTGATAGATATAGGATTGCCGTCTCCTTGTTCAAGGAGTGTGATGTTCTAAGGGGCCCCCCCCTATATGAGATGATTGAGGAAGTGTATGGCCATACCCAGATGACTATGTTCATCTGATCTAATCATGCTCATCGTATTGGAGTTACAGGCTTGACATGCTTGTCCAATAAGAACGTCCAGTGGCAAAGGATACATGTATGCCTTGTGAGTTTGATTCACACTTGTGCTATGGTTTGGGAGTAGTCTTGGAAGACTCTTTCCTTTATATCGGGAGACAGTGATGTGTTGCTAGATACCCCTCACTGATCGTGATAACGTAAGTTATCGTTACCGACATTTAGAGGAAACCCTCAGGGTCGCACAATTTGGTGATATGGCTTACTTGAGTCAGATCGTATGGACTGAATTCTTTGAGTTCAGATTAGAGGGATTTAATCTCTGATTGTAAGTGAGATCTGGTCTGATCATGTTTGATTGATTAGGACTTGAGATCGGTAAGCTTCGATCAAGAGAGATGATGCTAGATCGAAGAGATCAGGGGCATCAGGAGATGAATGGTTAGATCATGAGCCTTGGGGTTCGATTTGGTCTAGACCAAGTGGCTTGAGCTATTTCGGTTTGGTTTGAAGAACCAAAGTCGATTTGACGTTATTGGATTGAACCGGTTCACAAAGGTGAACGCTTGGTTCAATGTCAATAGGCGTTTTAGGGTTGGCTTAAACGCATGGCTTGATTGTCTTCCATTTATGGTAAGTAATCAAACCGGTTTTTGCTCCAACGCCAAAAACGCATATGCGTTTTGCTCTTTGCTTCAACGCCTAGCTCTTTGGTTGGGCGATCGGAAAAAGAGAGGAGCTTTGGCAAGAGGAGCTCTCGGCCAAGAGGGAATCATCTCATCACCCCCCTTTCCATTCGACAAAAGAAAAGCTTGGGTGTCTTGCTAGCACAAGGGACCGCAAGGAGTAAGCATCTTCATCTTGTGTGTGAACTTGTGGAGGAGATCTAATTTGTTCTCTTCATCCAAGCCGACTTCCAAGCATATGGCGTTGGTATGAATTTCCCTCTCAATCTATTCAATCGGTTATAGTTGAACATATGGCATGCAAATGATCTTAAACCCTTGCTTCCGCTAGCATATTTTTCATTAGCGCCATGACTAGGGTTTTTGCCCCCCATTTTAAGGGGTTTCTTCATCAACTCCATGATAAGGTGCATGAAATAGAAGAGTCTCATAGGAGTAGATCTCCTAGCCACCCTCCTAGTGAACACCATTCTAGAGATCCTTTGGAGCCTATGCCAAGGCAACAAACCCCAAGGAATAATCCTAGGAACAATCATCAAAACTTTGATTGGGAAGGACACCCTGTCCAAAACAATCACAACCCTCGACCTAGGGATGACTACACACATGCTGTGAAACTTAACCCGCCCACTTTTAATGGATCCCTTGATCCTAGAAATTACTTAGACTGGGCAACCAAACTCGAGCAATACTTCGAATGGAGTATGATGCCCGAGCACTCTAAGGTTAGGTTTACCAAATGCCTACTTGAAGGTTCTGCTAGACTCTATTGGAGCAATGTAGAAAGAAGCCTGCAGAGGTCTAGACAACCCCCCATTACAAGATGGGAAGAGATGAACACTAGACTAAGAGAAAAGTATGTTCCCTTAAACTTTCACCATAAGCTTCTTGACCAAACTAGTAGCCTTACCCAAAGAAACTTAACTGTAGAAGGATACATGGTAGAATTTGATGAGCTTTTGCTAAGGAGTGAAATGGATGAAGACCCAATGTTTACCCTGAGTAGGTTCAAAAATGGTCTTAAACCAGAGATCAAAAGAGGACTTGCCTTCTACTAAATAGACACCATAGAAGAAGCTTACCAAAGAGCCCTTGAGGTCCAACATCAACTTAAGATTAGGAAGGAAGCTATAACCTCAAAATCAACCTATAAGCCCTCTCCTAGTAGTTCACACTCCAATTCCTCAACCCCTAAACCCAAGCCAACCCAAACTTCAGTTGTCTGCCATAACTGTAAACAACCAGGCCACCTTATAAGGAACTGTCCTAAAAAGATAATGGTTATGACTGAGGAACATGTAGACCCAGAAGCTGAACCTGAAGAGACCTTAGAACAAGATCCTAACTGCTGTAATGTTGAGGTAAATGACTGTGATAGTGAAGAGGATTTTTTCCTCAACACTTTGGGAGTAGTCAGGTGCACCCTGATCAACCCCACCCCTACTGAAGACTGGCGTAGAACCAGCATCTTCCACACTTACTCAAAATGCCATGGTCACATGTGCAAGGTAGTAATTGATGGAGGAAGCAGTTTGAATGCCGTCTCTCAAGTAGCAGTCACTAAACTCAATCTTAAGGCAGAACCTCACCCTAAGCCTTATAGTATTTCCTGGGTGAACCAGACTAGCGTTCCTGTTTCCCATAGGTGCCTAGTCCCACTCCAATTTGGTGCCTACCAAGGAGCAATATGGTGTGACGTCATCACAATGGATGTCGCCCAAATTCTCCTAGGACGCCCTTGGATTTTTGACATGGATGTTGTCCACTATGGTAGGACCAACACTTATGTCTTCAATCACAATGGGCAGAAAATCAGGCTTAAACCCTCCTTACCTAAGGAACTTAGAGCCTCCACTAGCAAAGGTAAGATAGAAGAACCCAAACAACCAAAGCCAACCATCCAACTTATCCAACCCCAAACTTTTGTTAAGGAATACTTAGAAGACCAACCTCTCTATACCCTTATCATTAAAGAAGCCACACCTGAGACTGAGACCAAAACCCCTCCTGAGGTAGAAAGCATCCTGGAAGACTATAGTGAGCTTGTCCCAGAAGACTTACCTAATGGCCTACCCCCACTTAGGGATATCCAACATGTTATAGACCTTGTCCCTGGATCCACTTTACCCAACCTCCCTCATTATAGGATGAACCCTACTGAGCACACCGAACTTAAAAGACAAGTAGATGACCTGTTAGCCAAGGGTTACATTAGGGAAAGCCTTAGCCCATGTGCTGTTCCAGCCCTCTTGACCCCCAAGAAGGATGGCAGTTGGCGCATGTGCATAGACTGCCGTGCCATAAACAAGATAACTGTGAAATATAGGTTCCCTATTCCTAGGTTGGATGATATGTTAGACATGCTAGTTGGGTCTAGATGGTTCACCAAACTTGATCTTAGGAGTGGATACCATCAAGTTAGAGTTAGAGAAGGAGATGAATGGAAAACCGCTTTCAAAACGAAAGATGGTTTATATGAGTGGTTAGTGATGCCCTTTGGCTTAACTAATGCCCCTTCCACTTTTATGAGGCTAATGACACAAGTCTTGAAACCATATATAGGTCGATTCCTAGTTGTTTATTTTGATGACATCTTAATTTTTAGCAAAACTAAGGAAGCTCAACTAGATCATCTCAGAAGAACCCTTGACCTACTTAGGAAAGAGAAGCTTTACATCAACTTGAAGAAATGTTCTTTCCTCTCTAGCAGTGTTGTCTTTCTAGGGTTCATAGTGTTTGAGCAGGGCCTTCAAGCTGACCCCTCTAAGGTCCAAGCTATCCTAGATTGGCCAGAACCCAAAACTCTAACTGAAGTTAGGAGCTTCCATGGCTTAGCTACCTTCTACCGAAGGTTTATTAGAAACTTCAGTACTATTGTTGCCCCTATTACTAGTTGCTTGAAACTAGGAGATTTTACTTGGACTAAACCTGCTAGCCGAGCCTTTAGTGAACTCAAAACTAGAATGACCACAGCCCCAGTCCTCAGACTCCCTGACTTCAGCAAAGTCTTTGAGGTTGACTGTGATGCCTCTGGGATTGGCATAGGAGGGACCCTCAGTCAAGAAGGTCACCCTGTTGCCTTTTTCAGTGAAAAACTCAATGAGGCAAAACAGAAGTATTCAACTTATGACAAGGAGTTTTATGCTGTAGTTCAATCTCTTAGATATTGGAGGCATTACCTGATCCATAATGAGTTTATCCTTAATAGTGATCATCAGGCTTTGTCCTACCTTAGTGCTCAAAAGAAACTGAACTTTAGGCATGCCAAATGGGTAGAGTATATCCAGCAATACACCTTTGTCTTAAAACACAAGTCAGGAAAAGAAAACAAAGTAGCTGATGCTTTGAGTAGGGTTACTTTACTTATGCAACAATTACATGTTCAAGTTACTGGCTTTGATAACATGAAAACTGCTTATATTGATTGTCCTGACTTTGCTTCTATACATGCTGAGCTTAGTGTTGACCCCCTAAGTCATCCTTTGTACACCCTTAGGGATGGGTTCTTATTTCTTGGACCTATACTTTGTGTCCCTAAGACCTCAATCCGAGATTTCCTCATTTGGGAATTGCACGGAGGAGGGTCTGCAGGTCACCATGGTCGGGATAAAACCCAAACCTTGGTTGAGGAGAGGTTTTATTGGCCGAACCTCAACAGGGATGTTGCTAAGGTGGTTAGCCACTGTAGGACATGCCAGATAACTAAGACCCATAAGCATAGTGCTGGCCTCTACACCCCGCTACCCATTCCTCAAGCTCCATGGCAAGACTTAAGCATGGATTTCATCCTAGGGCTGCCCAGAACATCTAGCAAACATGACTCCATCTTTGTAGTAGTAGATAGATTCACTAAGATGGCCCATTTCATTCCCTGCTATAAAACCTCTGATGCATCTCACATAGCCAAATTATTCTTTAAGGAGGTTGTTAGGCTACATGGTACCCCCCTTACCATAGTTTCTGATAGGGACACCCGGTTTGTTAGTTATTTTTGGAAGACCTTGTGGACCTTACTAGGGACCAAACTAAAGTTCTCTACAGCCTATCATCCCCAAACAGATGGTCAGACTGAGGTGGTCAACAGATCACTGGGGAACATCCTTAGAAGCCTTGTAGGTGAACATCCTGGCACTTGGGACAAACTTTTGCCCACTGCCGAATTCTCTTACAATAGTGTTGTTAATAGGACTACAGGTCTGTCCCCCTTTCAGGCCAACTTAGGGTATCAGCCTAAGAAACCCATTGATCTGATTGCCTTACCCCAAGCATTTAAAACCTTCTTTATCAGCTCGTGATTATGCTTTCAATATTTCCCAAATGCACCATGAGATCCTTAGAAAAATTCTAGACTCTACTGTTTCATATTGCGAAGCTGCTAACAAGAAACGCCGAGAAAGGTTATTCAATGTAGGTGATCAGGTGATTCTGTGAGTCCGCGAGGAGCGTATCCAAGGACATGGACGCAAAGGGATTGGGACCCTTCACCATAGTGGGCAAGATCAACAACAACGCCTACGTACTTGATCTGCCTCCAGACTTGGGGATCCCCACCACAGTTAACGTGGAGGATCTCACAGCTTACAAGGAGCCTCTCTCACTCCAAGAACCAGAGGCCCCCTTCGATCTAGAGATATTGGATATCCTTGAGGACCAGACTCGACTCACCCCTGACGAGGTACAACTGTTTTACCGCGTTAAGTTTTCTAATGGTGAGGAGGCATGGCTCCCCGAGGCAGAGCTAGCCCTGGCTGCCCCAGATTTGCTCCAAGGATTCAAAGATAATTCTCCTGAGGAGAATTTTTCCAACCCGGGGAGAAATGATGGAGGGCCAAACACAGCTCTTAGAAGATCCACTAGGGCTCGGAGGAAGCCCATCAGGTATGGATTCACTTAGAGTCCACTTTCCTTTTCAGTACTTTCCTTATTTGCATTGCATAGCATGATAGGTTAGTTCCACCCCAAAGTCTATCATGTAGTTTATTTTTATGAATGTTGTTGGTAGGTTGTGCATTGTAATGTCATGGTAGGTTAGTGCATGTAGTTTGGATGCATTTAAAGATGGCTCAAGGGATGCAAGTTAGCTAGCTCACTCTACTCCAAGAAGCTAGTTCCCATTATGGAAAGGTCACTTCAACCTAGCTCAAAGGGGGACTTTCAACTCAACTCCACTTCAAAGCCCCACCCCAAGGCCCTTTCCAATTGAAGAAGATATCAGCCCATGGATTTATTTGCGCCATCCTCAAGCAACAAATGGAAGCAAGGCTCAATCTAGATCCATAAATCAAGGGGCGCCACTCTAGATCCACAAATCAAGGGGCGCCTAATCTAGATCCACAAATCATGGTGAATCCCTTCCTTCCTCTCCTTGCCGCTCAAGCCAACTTGGAAGGATTTTGAATTCAGTCAACTCTCCACCCATGCGACATCAACACAAGGAAGAAAGCCAATTTCGAAATTCAAAAGCTTTCCTTTGAAGACTCTCCAAAGAAGACAACAATATCAGCCATTTAATGCCTTTCTTCATTTTTGAATTATCACCAAGAATGTAAGGGGCGCAAGGGGCCAATGACCACCTTTCCCTCACCTTATCCTCATCCCTAAGCCGCCTATAAATGTATCCCATCGCATCATGTGCATAAGCATTGTTGAAATATATTGTTGACTAGTTTCCTAGCCAAAGAAAGGGTGCTTGTGTCGCCTTGGGTGCTTGTGTCGCCCACCACTTCTCCTTTGGGTGCTTGTGTCGCCCAAGCCTCTCCATCTTCCCCCTCTTCTCTCAAGAGCCGAGCCTCCTCTTCTTCTTTTCCTCGTCCTCACTCCATCCAAGCAAGGCCGAGAGTCTCCATCATCAAGGCAAAGCACAAGAACTCAAGATGGCACTAAAGAACATGGAAGCATCCTTGATCTCCCTCAAAGCGCATCTCTAAGTTAAGTGCTCTTTCTTCTTGTGTTTTCTCTTTACACATCTCAAGAACATCTTACTACACAATTCTTGGACTTGTAGGACTTGGCGCAAGGAAGTGGCGCATTCCCCCTCTCTCTTGATCTCCCCTCTTTAGTTAGTCCCTTGTCTTGTTAGCAAGAGAACTTGGAGGATTAGCCTCCCTCTTGACCTTGATTATTGTTATATTTTAATTCTGCATTATAACTCACCCACGCCTGTGTGGGGTTGCTGAATGCCCTGTGTGTAACCAGCACCTTCCATCAGAGTAGGACCGGTGAAGAACGGGAAGGACGGTCCTTCTATTCTCAAGGGCCGCACTGTAAGTCTTCTTTAAAATTATTGTCATTTCTTTCTTGCAAGTAGTTAACTTTCGGATTTCCTATTTAAAATACAAAAACACTATTTTTTTTCAACCTCGTTAGTTTAATTCGGATTTTCCTCTAGTTTATGATAATACCAAAATATTTTTGAAAATCGTTGTTTGCATGCTTGTGACTTACCCCTACATCAAGAGGGAAAACCGCCCAAGCCGCCAAGCCCTAGATCTCCTTGCGCCAAGAGGAAAGGAGGAAGAGGGTTGCGGTTATGGAAGATGCGCCCTTGCTCAAAGCACTCGCCCCTCTCCTTGTGTTCACGCCTTTAAGGATTAATTACACACAAGAGGGGGCGACTAGGGTCATATTTATAGGGCAAGAGGCGGTTAGGGTAATGGCTAGGATCATGACAAGTGTAGGGCTAGGATGAGGAGGTTTGAGATAAGGAAAGTCTCCAAGACATTTCCATAATTCTCATTCAACCTTACCTTTTGTTCCCACGCCTTTCCTTGTGCGCCAAGGCCTTGCCTTGCGCCTCAAGCAATGCCATAGAGGCATGCATTCCATCCTAGGAAGAGAGGGGGAGGCGCCCTTTACTTTCATAATGAAGCAAAGGCGCCAACATGACCCCATTATGCCCCTACGCGCCTAATGGTTCATGTTTCTCCCCATTATACCCTTTTAGCCTCTCATCTCTTCATGAGAACTTGTTATTGGGCCTCATTGGATAATGAGCTAGCCCAAACATCATTGCATAGGTTGATTAAGCACTTGGATCCAATCCAATGCAACCCTAATCCAAATGTGACCAACCATGGTCAAATACGGGTCAACCTGCCAAAAATGAAGTTTGGCTCCAATAACATTCTTCCATCTCATCAGGCCCATTGGCGCTGATGAAATCTCCCAATTAGATCTGAGTTATCCAATAACTCGATCATAAGGCTTCCCGATCAATACGAGAACTCAAGTATCAAGGTGTGCGACCCTGTAGGTTCCTCTGACGCTGGCAGTGCTGACCAAAGGTCATCACAAGCAGTGAGTGGCACCTAGCAGTGCATCGCTGCTACCCAGGTCGTTGGAATGGATATCGACATCGACATCCCCATCATCGCAACTAGGTACAGATGCATTACAGTCTCTTTGCCATACTGATATCCGATTGGACAAGTGTGTCACCACTTGTTTTCATCCAATCACATGGCTATGACTAAAACAGGTTCTCACCTGGGTATGGCCATACACTCTCAGTCATAGAACCATAAAGGAGCTCCATGGATATCATACTTCCTTAGGGAAGGGGCAAATCCTATGTCTGTCCATTGATCTTCTCATATGGGTCGTGACATGCTCAATAACAACCGTTATGACCTCCCAGCTACGGCAAGGTGTTAGGTTGTATCAAAGCAAGTCCCTAACCATATAGAATGATCAATGACCTCAAGTCAAGGGATCAATGCATCTCCTGTCACTTATGAGGATAACTCATGACACCAAGTCATAGCCTCATAGCGGGTCTATCCAGTATATCCCCAATGATATACCCATGTGTCTGTGTTAGCACCACGTGCCTAACCTGTTGGGGTATGCCCTTAAGGCTAATGTTTGAGGCCTATGGGAATGTATCTGTATCATGTAATAAACTGTTATGTTTATAAAGGCATGGTTGTTATTCAGTTAGTTACATTGTCTGCTGCAATATATGTTCTTCTGAATAATGTCTCAAAGCTGTTCAGCTAGGCTGACATGCAGTTAAGTCCTTAGTCGAGATATCTTGGTGAACATGAGACAGCCTTGATATGATTGAGACTAATATGTGTTCTAATCTTATAGGATGCTTCGAGCATGGAATAAGATGTAGACTCATGGGTACATGGGATGTACTGGACAGACCCTACTAGGATGTTCAATTGTTTGTCGTAATGTGAATATTCCTTGAGTATGACAAGTGGCACATTTCCTCTGACTTGAGATCACTTGTGTTTTCTAAATGATGATTGTCATTGTTTTGAGGTAGTTCAATATCATTTGAAACATAATGATTATAGACTATCTTGGATGGTGAGCTTGAGTCAGGTTAGGGCACTAGTGATAGACATAGGATTGCCGTCTCCTTGTTTAAGGAGTGTGATGTTCTAAAGGGGCCCCCTGGATGAGATGATTGAGAAAAGAGTATGGCCATACCCAGGTGACTATGTTCATCTGATCTAATCATGCTCATCATATTGGAGTTACAAGCTTGACAGGCTTGTCCAATAAGAACATCAAGTGGCAAAGGAATTATGCATGCCTTGTGAAGTTGATTCACACTTGTGCTGTTTTTGGGTGTAGTCTTGGAAGACTCTTTCCTTTATATCGGGAGACAGTGATGTGTTGCTAGATACCCCTCACTGATCGTGATAATGTGAGTTATCGTTACCGACATTTAAAGGAAACCCTCAGGGTCGCACAATTTGATGATATGGCTTACTTAAGTCAGATCGTATGGACTGAATTGTTCGGATTCAGTTTAAAGGGATTTAATCTCTGATTGTAAGTGAGATCTGGTCTGATCATGTTTGATTGATTAGGGCTTGAGATCGGTAAGCTTCGATCGAGAGAATGAATGCTAGATCGGTCAGATCAGAAGCATTAAGAGATCAACGGTCAGATCAAGAACCTTGTGGTTTAATTATGATTTGGACTGGTTGCTTGGCTTGATTAGTTCTTAAACCGAACCAATGTGAACCGGCTCATGAAATGAGCGCATGGTTCAAGGCTTGGCGAGTTGTTCACTTGGCGTGAACATTGGAGCGAACGTGGTGGCTATTTTTAGTAACCATGATCTCCACTTGGAGATAACGCTCACGTTCGACTAGTGCTTACTACTCTCGCCTCTCAAGCGACCTCTCCTCTTGACGCTTTCGTGTGTGGCGACGTCTTGAAGGTTGAGGAGGATTCGGCCAAGAAGTTCATCATCCCTTTCCATTCGATCAAGGACACTTTGTAGCCTTGCTAGCACAAGGAGCGACAAAGAGTTTGCCATCATCCTCTTGTGTGCGAGACTTTGGAGAAGTGGCATTTGCGATTTTTCTTCCAAGGCGCCATCTAGAAATGGCTATGGTATGAATCGTTTTATTCATGCTGATTTTATAAGTTAATCATAATGCATGCAAAGATCATTGAAACCCTTTTTCCGCTGCGTCTATATCTCCATATGCGCCTATAGGGTTTTACCTCCCCTTATTCTAGGGGATCTTTCAATTGGTATCAGAGCGCTGGTTGAAGCATGTTTTTTTATGATTGCTTAACGCTTGAGCCATTTTTGTGATCCATGTTGCGAATATTGCCTAGATCTATAAGTTAGATGCGTTAGTTCAAGTTGGCGACATTTGCTTTCCTCTTGGCGCATGTTTTCTAGTTTGCGCAATATGTATGTTTTTCGAAAACTAATATCATATGCGCGACTAATCATAGATCTAAGGCCTTACTGTAAACCCTTAGACGGGTTACTAGGGTTGAAGTCATCCCCTAGGTTAGATCCAACAGTCTGATCAGACCATCTGACAGCCTGAATGGGTCGACCAGTTAGCACCTTGGCGCAAGCCTATGGTGGCTATAGGTCGACTGCAGACAGGTGTGTAGCGATGTCTGATTGAGACAACTTATGAACACACATGAGTTAGGCCCGGGGTCACACCCGCTTGCCAGACCTCATTGTGGTTGTTCAGCCCTGGCGCATGCATGGTTGACCTTATGGTCAACTCAAGTCAGTTAGGACTTGGTGCATGCAAGGGCAGTGGATCTGACTAGGTTGGATGAGTGGATCCCTAGTAATGGACCGTTGTAAGGTTGTAGGGCAAATAAGGAAAAATTAAAATTGATCCCATGGGGTTTTTCGAAAATTTTAATTTTTATGATGGATCACATGATTGCTGATTGGATGCATATGTTTGTTTATTTAGTCTTATGTGGGCTGCTCATATTAATTGTGTGCTGTGCTGGGGCCTGCGTGCCTGGGATTTAAAATTGTAAATTAATTATTGTGATCTGCGCATCACATTGCTTTAATTTATAAAATTGTAATTGACCTGCGTGTCAATCTTGCCTAGATAGTTAAATTTGTAATTTAATTAGGCAAGAGCACAAAGCACACTTGGCAGAGGCGCTTGCAGCAGAGGCTTGACCAGGTGGGAGGTCCAGGGTTCGACTCTGGGACCAGGCGCAAATTCCTGGTGGGCGCACCAGAGCTGCAGATGGCGCTTGGGCCCTGGTTTGGGCCAGATGAGCAGCTAAAGACCCAAGAAGAGCAAGTGTAGACTTAAGTTAGGTTAAGGTCTCACTAGGGCTATGGGCTTTTACCACATAAGATTCATGCTTTCTTTTATTTAAAGTTTGAATATTAGAATTGCATGATTAAGTTTATCTTCTGCTATCACCATAGGAATTGCATGATAGTGAAGAAGATAAAAGACCGTTAAAATCCAACGCTAAAATATCAAGCTCGTAAGCCTTCTGACGCGAAACCTCACTGTTCTGACTATCGTTGGAGCCGTGTTGTACCCACTCAGTGGGCACGTCCATCTATCTTCAGACGGTGCGGGATTACACCTGTGTGTTACAGAGTAGGGATTTATCCCTTCTCGTTGCTCAGCATAGCACATGGTGGTCCAGGGAGTAGGTCGGGTCAGCTTGACCGTGTAGGCTACATATGTGGCGCATATGGTAGCACATGGAGGCAGCCATCTGTGGGGTCAGAGCCTGTGTTGTACCAACTCAGTTGGCACAGTCTGCTGGACTGCCCAGATGAAGGGGAATCGCACGGGTTGGCGATCGGCAGGGACTGCCTACCGGAGATTAGTGCTTGTACTCTCTGTGCATCTTATCTCGCCTGAGCGGGACGCGGAGACCAAGTATGAAATCCGGATCCCATCTCACTAAAAGAGTTCTACTCTTTCGGGCTGTTTTGTTGGATTTTTCAAGCCAGATAAAATAGTGAGAAAAAGAATCTTTCTTAAGTCCTGATTGATTCTTATACATTGATACTGACCTTGCTGTTCTTGCATTGTTGTAGATACCTGCAGCAACGAACACCATGAACTTCAATGTGCGATCCCTACTGGAAAGGGAGAAGTTTGCTGGGCTGAACTTCTCTGACTGGTTTGGACACCTTAAGATCGTTCTTAAGGCAGAGAGGAAACTGTATGTCCTCGAGACGGCAATACCGCCGCAGCCCGCTCCGAACGCCGCAAGGGCGGTTCGGGAAGCCTACGAAAAGCACGTCAATGATAGCATTGATGTCGCTTGCCTGATGCTAGCGTCTATGACGCCACCGCTGCAGCGTCAGCATGAGGATATGTCGGCTATAGAGATTATAGCGAACCTCAAGATGCTGTATGCTGCACAGGCGAGGACTGAACGCTATAATTTGACGAAGCTCTTCTTTCAGAGCAAACTGGCTGAAGGGAGCCCAGTGGGAGCTCACGTGCTCAAGATGATTGGGCACAAGGAGGCTCTAGAGAAACTGGGGCATACCATCAACCAGGAGCTTGCTGTGGATATTATTCTGCAGTCTCTCCCGCCTTCATTCGACGCGTTCATTATTAATTTTAATATGAACAAAATCGATTGTACTCCGGCAGAGCTGCTGAATATGCTCCTCACTACTGAGGAGACTCTGAAGGGAAAGCCTTCGACCTCTGTCTTAATGGTTCCTTCAAGGAACAAGAAGAAGGGGAAGAAGGGCAAGGCCCCTGTCAAGAGCTACAGCAAGGCTTTGAAGCAGAAGGTTAAGCGGTCCAAGGAATACAGGTGTTTCCACTGTGGCCAGCTAGGTCACTGGAAAAAGGACTGTAAAGCGCTCTAAGGAGATAAGAGGGGAAGCTTCGCTTCTGGCTCAGGTATATTCGTGACTGAGGTCATGTTTTCATCTTCTTCTATATCATGGGTGTTGGACACTGCATGTGGAGTTCACATTTGTTCAAATGTACAGGAACTCAAGAGAAGAAGACAGGTGGGACAGCATGAGGTGGACCTACGAGTTGGAAACGGGGCACGGGTTGCTGCTGTTGCTGTAGGAGACTACTTCATTTCTTTACCATCTGGAATTGTATTGGAACTAAACAATTGTTATTTTGTTCCCAGTATTACTAAAAATATTATCTCCATTCCTGCTCTTGTCAGGAAGGGATTTTCCTTTGAATGCAATATTTCAAAGTGTATTTTATCTTTTGATAATATTGTTTATGCAACTGGTTCAATTAACAATGGGTTATTCGTGTTGGACATGGAAAGTTCGATACAAAATATTGATAATAAGAAAGCCAAGTATGCTGATGACAGCACCTTGCTATGGCATAGTCGTTTAGGCCATATTAACGAGAAACGCATTAAGCGGTTGCATGATAATGGACTGCTGGGATCATTCTCCTGTGAGGAGATTGATACATGCAAGGCTTGTTTAATGGGTAAAATGACGAAGTCACCTTTTCCTCACAAAGGTCAAAGGGCTTCAGGTTTACTTGACCTTATACACAGTGATGTGTGTGGGCCATTTAGTAAACATGCCAGAGGTGGCTATCAGTACTTCATTACCTTTACTGATGATTTCAGTAGGTATGGCTATGTCTATCTGATGAGACATAAGAGTGAATCTTTTGACAAGTTCAAAGAGTTCAAGAATGAAGTACAGAATCAGCTAGGCCGAAATATCAAGGCACTTCGCTCAGATCGAGGTGGTGAATACCTAAGTCATGCGTTTACTGACTATCTAAA
The DNA here is from genome assembly GCA_027563935.2 of Costus lasius. Taxonomy (NCBI): domain Eukaryota; kingdom Viridiplantae; phylum Streptophyta; class Magnoliopsida; order Zingiberales; family Costaceae; genus Costus; species Costus lasius. The sequence goes on along the minus strand of CM050450.1, from coordinate 33,788,588 downwards.
GGAGTGTGGGATTATCTCACAGCTCACTCCGCCAGGAACACCGCAATGGAATGGTGTGTCCGAGAGGAGAAATAGAACGTTACTTGATATGGTTCGTTCTATGATGAGTCAGGCTTCTTTACCCAACTCCTTTTGGGGTTTTGCACTGGAAACAGCTGCAAAGGTACTAAACCGAGTGCCATCCAAGGCAGTTTCAAAGACGCCATATGAGTTATGGTATGGGAAACAGCCAAGCTTGACATTTATCAGGATCTGGGGCTGCGAGGCTTATGTCAAAAAGCTCGCCTCTGGGAAACTAGAGAGCAGATCTGACAAATGTATCTTTGTCGGTTACCCTAAGGAAACTAAGGGTTATTATTACTACGATCCCAAAGAGAACAAGGTTTTTGTTGCTCGGACGGCCATATTTCTTGAGAAGGAGTTTCTTCTGCAAGAGGCCAGTGGGAGAGAAATAAAGCTGGATGAGAATCCAGAGGTAGGACAAAGTGCTCAAGCAGAATTGGATGAGCCTGAGCCGGTAGAACAGGTTATTGAACAACCTGAGGCTCAGATATCACGGGAACCGCGAAGATCGGGAAGGATCCGTCGACAACCTGAGCGTTATGACGGAGTCTACATCATTGATCATGATGAACCCCTCACTTATGCGGAAGCGGTCAGTGGACCGGAGTCAGCGAGATGGCTTGAAGCTATGCGCGCCGAGATGGACTCCATGTCAGATAACCAAGTTTGGGATTTGGTTGATCCGCCTCCGGGAGTTATCCCTATAGGCTGTAAATGGATCTTCAAGAAGAAGATTGACATGGATGGTAACGTAGTTACCTATAAAGGCAGGCTAGTTGCGAAAGGTTTCAAACAAATCTACGGGATAGATTATGATGAAACTTTCTCACCTGTAGCCATGTTTAAGTCTATTCGGATTCTTTTCGCGATAGCTGCATATTATGATTATGAGATCTGGCAGATGGATGTGAAAACAGCTTTCCTGAATGGAAATCTGGATGAGGATGTGTACATGACACAACCAGAAGGTTTCACTAATCTAGCAGATCGTCATAAGATATGCAAGTTAAAGAAGTCCATTTATGGACTTAAGCAAGCATCTAGAAGCTGGAATATTCGTTTTGATGAATCAGTTACTGAATTTGGTTTCATCAAGAACGAGGATGACCCGTGTGTATATAAGAGGTTTAGTGGGAGCGTGATTACTTTCCTAGTCCTCTACGTCGATGACATCTTGATCATTGGAAATGACATTCCTGAAATGCATGCTGTGAAGGCATGGCTGAGGAAATGTTTCCAGATGAAAGATTTAGGAGAAGCAGCCTATGTATTAGGTGTGAAGATCTACAGGGATAGATCTAAGAGGCTTCTCGGGCTGTGCCAGAGTACTTACATCGATAAGGTCCTGGAGAGATTTCATTTAGAGAATTCTAAACGAGGATATCTTCCAGTCAGACATGGTCTGAATCTTTCGAAGAGTCAGTGTCCACAAACACAGACTGAGAAAGATGAAATGGACAATACGCCTTATGCTTCGGCTATTGGATCCATTATGTATGCGATGTTGTGTACTCGCCCAGACGTCGCTTACGGGTTAAGCGTGACCAGTCGTTTCCAAAGTAATCCAGGTATGGCGCACTGGATTGCAGTCAAGAACATTTTAAAATATCTGCGGAGGACCAAAGATATGTTCTTGATTTATGGTGGTCAGGAAGAACTCAGTATAGAGGGATATACTGACGCTTCATTCCAGTCGGACCAGGATGATTTCCGATCGCAATCAGGCTATGTTTTTAGCTTGAATGGAGGTGCAGTGGTGTGGAAGAGTTTCAAACAGTCAACTGTTGCTGATTCCACAACAGAAGCCGAGTATGTTGCAGCCTCGGAAGCATCCAAGGAGGCAGTTTGGATTCGTAAGTTCGTGAGAGAACTTGGTGTTGTTCCTTCGAGTGCAGATCCTTTGGTTATCTTCTGTGATAACACTGGAGCAATCGCACAAGCAAAGGAACCACGGTCGCACCAGAAGTCCAAGCACATACAGAGACGGTTTCATTTGATCAGGGAGATCATTGATCGTGGCGAGATCAAAGTCTGCAAGGTTCATACAGATGACAATCTGGCTGACCCGCTTACTAAGCCTCTGGCGCAGCAGAAGCATGAGAAGCACTGTAATAATATGGGTTTGAGATTTCTCAACCATTAGATTAAGTGCAAGTGGGAGATTGTTGGGGTATGCCCTTAAGGCTAATGTTTGAGGCCTATGGGAATGTATCTGTATCATGTAATAAACTGTTATGTTTATAAAGGCATGGTTGTTATTCAGTTAGTTACATTGTCTGCTGCAATATATGTTCTTCTGAATAATGTCTCAAAGCTGTTCAGCTAGGCTGACATGCAGTTAAGTCCTTAGTCGAGATATCTTGGTGAACATGAGACAGCCTTGATATGATTGAGACTAATATGTGTTCTAATCTTATAGGATGCTTCGAGCATGGAATAAGATGTAGACTCATGGGTACATGGGATGTACTGGACAGACCCTACTAGGATGTTCAATTGTTTGTCGCAATGTGAATATTCCTTGAGTATGACAAGTGGCACATTTCCTCTGACTTGAGATCACTTGTGTTTTCTAAATGATGATTGTCATTGTTTTGAGGTAGTTCAATATCATTTGAAACATAATGATTATAGACTATCTTGGATGGTGAGCTTGAGTCAGGTTAGGGCACTAGTGATAGACATAGGATTGCCGTCTCCTTGTTTAAGGAGTGTGATGTTCTAAAGGGGCCCCCTGGATGAGATGATTGAGAAAAGAGTATGGCCATACCCAGGTGACTATGTTCATCTGATCTAATCATGCTCATCATATTGGAGTTACAAGCTTGACAGGCTTGTCCAATAAGAACATCAAGTGGCAAAGGAATTATGCATGCCTTGTGAAGTTGATTCACACTTGTGCTGTTTTTGGGTGTAGTCTTGGAAGACTCTTTCCTTTATATCGGGAGACAGTGATGTGTTGCTAGATACCCCTCACTGATCGTGATAATGTGAGTTATCGTTACCGACATTTAAAGGAAACCCTCAGGGTCGCACAATTTGATGATATGGCTTACTTAAGTCAGATCGTATGGACTGAATTGTTCGGATTCAGTTTAAAGGGATTTAATCTCTGATTGTAAGTGAGATCTGGTCTGATCATGTTTGATTGATTAGGGCTTGAGATCGGTAAGCTTCGATCGAGAGAATGAATGCTAGATCGGTCAGATCAGAAGCATTAAGAGATCAACGGTCAGATCAAGAACCTTGTGGTTTAATTATGATTTGGACTGGTTGCTTGGCTTGATTAGTTCTTAAACCGAACCAATGTGAACCGGCTCATGAAATGAGCGCATGGTTCAAGGCTTGGCGAGTTGTTCACTTGGCGTGAACATTGGAGCGAACGTGGTGGCTATTTTTAGTAACCATGATCTCCACTTGGAGATAACGCTCACGTTCGACTAGTGCTTACTACTCTCGCCTCTCAAGCGACCTCTCCTCTTGACGCTTTCGTGTGTGGCGACGTCTTGAAGGTTGAGGAGGATTCGGCCAAGAAGTTCATCATCCCTTTCCATTCGATCAAGGACACTTTGTAGCCTTGCTAGCACAAGGAGCGACAAAGAGTTTGCCATCATCCTCTTGTGTGCGAGACTTTGGAGAAGTGGCATTTGCGATTTTTCTTCCAAGGCGCCATCTAGAAATGGCTATGGTATGAATCGTTTTATTCATGCTGATTTTATAAGTTAATCATAATGCATGCAAAGATCATTGAAACCCTTTTTCCGCTGCGTCTATATCTCCATATGCGCCTATAGGGTTTTACCTCCCCTTATTCTAGGGGATCTTTCAATTGGTATCAGAGCGCTGGTTGAAGCATGTTTTTTTATGATTGCTTAACGCTTGAGCCATTTTTGTGATCCATGTTGCGAATATTGCCTAGATCTATAAGTTAGATGCGTTAGTTCAAGTTGGCGACATTTGCTTTCCTCTTGGCGCATGTTTTCTAGTTTGCGCAATATGTATGTTTTTCGAAAACTAATATCATATGCGCGACTAATCATAGATCTAAGGCCTTACTGTAAACCCTTAGACGGGTTACTAGGGTTGAAGTCATCCCCTAGGTTAGATCCAACAGTCTGATCAGACCATCTGACAGCCTGAATGGGTCGACCAGTTAGCACCTTGGCGCAAGCCTATGGTGGCTATAGGTCGACTGCAGACAGGTGTGTAGCGATGTCTGATTGAGACAACTTATGAACACACATGAGTTAGGCCCGGGGTCACACCCGCTTGCCAGACCTCATTGTGGTTGTTCAGCCCTGGCGCATGCATGGTTGACCTTATGGTCAACTCAAGTCAGTTAGGACTTGGTGCATGCAAGGGCAGTGGATCTGACTAGGTTGGATGAGTGGATCCCTAGTAATGGACCGTTGTAAGGTTGTAGGGCAAATAAGGAAAAATTAAAATTGATCCCATGGGGTTTTTCGAAAATTTTAATTTTTATGATGGATCACATGATTGCTGATTGGATGCATATGTTTGTTTATTTAGTCTTATGTGGGCTGCTCATATTAATTGTGTGCTGTGCTGGGGCCTGCGTGCCTGGGATTTAAAATTGTAAATTAATTATTGTGATCTGCGCATCACATTGCTTTAATTTATAAAATTGTAATTGACCTGCGTGTCAATCTTGCCTAGATAGTTAAATTTGTAATTTAATTAGGCAAGAGCACAAAGCACACTTGGCAGAGGCGCTTGCAGCAGAGGCTTGACCAGGTGGGAGGTCCAGGGTTCGACTCTGGGACCAGGCGCAAATTCCTGGTGGGCGCACCAGAGCTGCAGATGGCGCTTGGGCCCTGGTTTGGGCCAGATGAGCAGCTAAAGACCCAAGAAGAGCAAGTGTAGACTTAAGTTAGGTTAAGGTCTCACTAGGGCTATGGGCTTTTACCACATAAGATTCATGCTTTCTTTTATTTAAAGTTTGAATATTAGAATTGCATGATTAAGTTTATCTTCTGCTATCACCATAGGAATTGCATGATAGTGAAGAAGATAAAAGACCGTTAAAATCCAACGCTAAAATATCAAGCTCGTAAGCCTTCTGACGCGAAACCTCACTGTTCTGACTATCGTTGGAGCCGTGTTGTACCCACTCAGTGGGCACGTCCATCTATCTTCAGACGGTGCGGGATTACACCTGTGTGTTACAGAGTAGGGATTTATCCCTTCTCGTTGCTCAGCATAGCACATGGTGGTCCAGGGAGTAGGTCGGGTCAGCTTGACCGTGTAGGCTACATATGTGGCGCATATGGTAGCACATGGAGGCAGCCATCTGTGGGGTCAGAGCCTGTGTTGTACCAACTCAGTTGGCACAGTCTGCTGGACTGCCCAGATGAAGGGGAATCGCACGGGTTGGCGATCGGCAGGGACTGCCTACCGGAGATTAGTGCTTGTACTCTCTGTGCATCTTATCTCGCCTGAGCGGGACGCGGAGACCAAGTATGAAATCCGGATCCCATCTCACTAAAAGAGTTCTACTCTTTCGGGCTGTTTTGTTGGATTTTTCAAGCCAGATAAAATAGTGAGAAAAAGAATCTTTCTTAAGTCCTGATTGATTCTTATACATTGATACTGACCTTGCTGTTCTTGCATTGTTGTAGATACCTGCAGCAACGAACACCATGAACTTCAATGTGCGATCCCTACTGGAAAGGGAGAAGTTTGCTGGGCTGAACTTCTCTGACTGGTTTGGACACCTTAAGATCGTTCTTAAGGCAGAGAGGAAACTGTATGTCCTCGAGACGGCAATACCGCCGCAGCCCGCTCCGAACGCCGCAAGGGCGGTTCGGGAAGCCTACGAAAAGCACGTCAATGATAGCATTGATGTCGCTTGCCTGATGCTAGCGTCTATGACGCCACCGCTGCAGCGTCAGCATGAGGATATGTCGGCTATAGAGATTATAGCGAACCTCAAGATGCTGTATGCTGCACAGGCGAGGACTGAACGCTATAATTTGACGAAGCTCTTCTTTCAGAGCAAACTGGCTGAAGGGAGCCCAGTGGGAGCTCACGTGCTCAAGATGATTGGGCACAAGGAGGCTCTAGAGAAACTGGGGCATACCATCAACCAGGAGCTTGCTGTGGATATTATTCTGCAGTCTCTCCCGCCTTCATTCGACGCGTTCATTATTAATTTTAATATGAACAAAATCGATTGTACTCCGGCAGAGCTGCTGAATATGCTCCTCACTACTGAGGAGACTCTGAAGGGAAAGCCTTCGACCTCTGTCTTAATGGTTCCTTCAAGGAACAAGAAGAAGGGGAAGAAGGGCAAGGCCCCTGTCAAGAGCTACAGCAAGGCTTTGAAGCAGAAGGTTAAGCGGTCCAAGGAATACAGGTGTTTCCACTGTGGCCAGCTAGGTCACTGGAAAAAGGACTGTAAAGCGCTCTAAGGAGATAAGAGGGGAAGCTTCGCTTCTGGCTCAGGTATATTCGTGACTGAGGTCATGTTTTCATCTTCTTCTATATCATGGGTGTTGGACACTGCATGTGGAGTTCACATTTGTTCAAATGTACAGGAACTCAAGAGAAGAAGACAGGTGGGACAGCATGAGGTGGACCTACGAGTTGGAAACGGGGCACGGGTTGCTGCTGTTGCTGTAGGAGACTACTTCATTTCTTTACCATCTGGAATTGTATTGGAACTAAACAATTGTTATTTTGTTCCCAGTATTACTAAAAATATTATCTCCATTCCTGCTCTTGTCAGGAAGGGATTTTCCTTTGAATGCAATATTTCAAAGTGTATTTTATCTTTTGATAATATTGTTTATGCAACTGGTTCAATTAACAATGGGTTATTCGTGTTGGACATGGAAAGTTCGATACAAAATATTGATAATAAGAAAGCCAAGTATGCTGATGACAGCACCTTGCTATGGCATAGTCGTTTAGGCCATATTAACGAGAAACGCATTAAGCGGTTGCATGATAATGGACTGCTGGGATCATTCTCCTGTGAGGAGATTGATACATGCAAGGCTTGTTTAATGGGTAAAATGACGAAGTCACCTTTTCCTCACAAAGGTCAAAGGGCTTCAGGTTTACTTGACCTTATACACAGTGATGTGTGTGGGCCATTTAGTAAACATGCCAGAGGTGGCTATCAGTACTTCATTACCTTTACTGATGATTTCAGTAGGTATGGCTATGTCTATCTGATGAGACATAAGAGTGAATCTTTTGACAAGTTCAAAGAGTTCAAGAATGAAGTACAGAATCAGCTAGGCCGAAATATCAAGGCACTTCGCTCAGATCGAGGTGGTGAATACCTAAGTCATGCGTTTACTGACTATCTAAAGGAGTGTGGGATTATCTCACAGCTCACTCCGCCAGGAACACCGCAATGGAATGGTGTGTCCGAGAGGAGAAATAGAACGTTACTTGATATGGTTCGTTCTATGATGAGTCAGGCTTCTTTACCCAACTCCTTTTGGGGTTTTGCACTGGAAACAGCTGCAAAGGTACTAAACCGAGTGCCATCCAAGGCAGTTTCAAAGACGCCATATGAGTTATGGTATGGGAAACAGCCAAGCTTGACATTTATCAGGATCTGGGGCTGCGAGGCTTATGTCAAAAAGCTCGCCTCTGGGAAACTAGAGAGCAGATCTGACAAATGTATCTTTGTCGGTTACCCTAAGGAAACTAAGGGTTATTATTACTACGATCCCAAAGAGAACAAGGTTTTTGTTGCTCGGACGGCCATATTTCTTGAGAAGGAGTTTCTTCTGCAAGAGGCCAGTGGGAGAGAAATAAAGCTGGATGAGAATCCAGAGGTAGGACAAAGTGCTCAAGCAGAATTGGATGAGCCTGAGCCGGTAGAACAGGTTATTGAACAACCTGAGGCTCAGATATCACGGGAACCGCGAAGATCGGGAAGGATCCGTCGACAACCTGAGCGTTATGACGGAGTCTACATCATTGATCATGATGAACCCCTCACTTATGCGGAAGCGGTCAGTGGACCGGAGTCAGCGAGATGGCTTGAAGCTATGCGCGCCGAGATGGACTCCATGTCAGATAACCAAGTTTGGGATTTGGTTGATCCGCCTCCGGGAGTTATCCCTATAGGCTGTAAATGGATCTTCAAGAAGAAGATTGACATGGATGGTAACGTAGTTACCTATAAAGGCAGGCTAGTTGCGAAAGGTTTCAAACAAATCTACGGGATAGATTATGATGAAACTTTCTCACCTGTAGCCATGTTTAAGTCTATTCGGATTCTTTTCGCGATAGCTGCATATTATGATTATGAGATCTGGCAGATGGATGTGAAAACAGCTTTCCTGAATGGAAATCTGGATGAGGATGTGTACATGACACAACCAGAAGGTTTCACTAATCTAGCAGATCGTCATAAGATATGCAAGTTAAAGAAGTCCATTTATGGACTTAAGCAAGCATCTAGAAGCTGGAATATTCGTTTTGATGAATCAGTTACTGAATTTGGTTTCATCAAGAACGAGGATGACCCGTGTGTATATAAGAGGTTTAGTGGGAGCGTGATTACTTTCCTAGTCCTCTACGTCGATGACATCTTGATCATTGGAAATGACATTCCTGAAATGCATGCTGTGAAGGCATGGCTGAGGAAATGTTTCCAGATGAAAGATTTAGGAGAAGCAGCCTATGTATTAGGTGTGAAGATCTACAGGGATAGATCTAAGAGGCTTCTCGGGCTGTGCCAGAGTACTTACATCGATAAGGTCCTGGAGAGATTTCATTTAGAGAATTCTAAACGAGGATATCTTCCAGTCAGACATGGTCTGAATCTTTCGAAGAGTCAGTGTCCACAAACACAGACTGAGAAAGATGAAATGGACAATACGCCTTATGCTTCGGCTATTGGATCCATTATGTATGCGATGTTGTGTACTCGCCCAGACGTCGCTTACGGGTTAAGCGTGACCAGTCGTTTCCAAAGTAATCCAGGTATGGCGCACTGGATTGCAGTCAAGAACATTTTAAAATATCTGCGGAGGACCAAAGATATGTTCTTGATTTATGGTGGTCAGGAAGAACTCAGTATAGAGGGATATACTGACGCTTCATTCCAGTCGGACCAGGATGATTTCCGATCGCAATCAGGCTATGTTTTTAGCTTGAATGGAGGTGCAGTGGTGTGGAAGAGTTTCAAACAGTCAACTGTTGCTGATTCCACAACAGAAGCCGAGTATGTTGCAGCCTCGGAAGCATCCAAGGAGGCAGTTTGGATTCGTAAGTTCGTGAGAGAACTTGGTGTTGTTCCTTCGAGTGCAGATCCTTTGGTTATCTTCTGTGATAACACTGGAGCAATCGCACAAGCAAAGGAACCACGGTCGCACCAGAAGTCCAAGCACATACAGAGACGGTTTCATTTGATCAGGGAGATCATTGATCGTGGCGAGATCAAAGTCTGCAAGGTTCATACAGATGACAATCTGGCTGACCCGCTTACTAAGCCTCTGGCGCAGCAGAAGCATGAGAAGCACTGTAATAATATGGGTTTGAGATTTCTCAACCATTAGATTAAGTGCAAGTGGGAGATTGTTGGGGTATGCCCTTAAGGCTAATGTTTGAGGCCTATGGGAATGTATCTGTATCATGTAATAAACTGTTATGTTTATAAAGGCATGGTTGTTATTCAGTTAGTTACATTGTCTGCTGCAATATATGTTCTTCTGAATAATGTCTCAAAGCTGTTCAGCTAGGCTGACATGCAGTTAAGTCCTTAGTCGAGATATCTTGGTGAACATGAGACAGCCTTGATATGATTGAGACTAATATGTGTTCTAATCTTATAGGATGCTTCGAGCATGGAATAAGATGTAGACTCATGGGTACATGGGATGTACTGGACAGACCCTACTAGGATGTTCAATTGTTTGTCGCAATGTGAATATTCCTTGAGTATGACAAGTGGCACATTTCCTCTGACTTGAGATCACTTGTGTTTTCTAAATGATGATTGTCATTGTTTTGAGGTAGTTCAATATCATTTGAAACATAATGATTATAGACTATCTTGGATGGTGAGCTTGAGTCAGGTTAGGGCACTAGTGATAGACATAGGATTGCCGTCTCCTTGTTTAAGGAGTGTGATGTTCTAAAGGGGCCCCCTGGATGAGATGATTGAGAAAAGAGTATGGCCATACCCAGGTGACTATGTTCATCTGATCTAATCATGCTCATCATATTGGAGTTACAAGCTTGACAGGCTTGTCCAATAAGAACATCAAGTGGCAAAGGAATTATGCATGCCTTGTGAAGTTGATTCACACTTGTGCTGTTTTTGGGTGTAGTCTTGGAAGACTCTTTCCTTTATATCGGGAGACAGTGATGTGTTGCTAGATACCCCTCACTGATCGTGATAATGTGAGTTATCGTTACCGACATTTAAAGGAAACCCTCAGGGTCGCACAATTTGATGATATGGCTTACTTAAGTCAGATCGTATGGACTGAATTGTTCGGATTCAGTTTAAAGGGATTTAATCTCTGATTGTAAGTGAGATCTGGTCTGATCATGTTTGATTGATTAGGGCTTGAGATCGGTAAGCTTCGATCGAGAGAATGAATGCTAGATCGGTCAGATCAGAAGCATTAAGAGATCAACGGTCAGATCAAGAACCTTGTGGTTTAATTATGATTTGGACTGGTTGCTTGGCTTGATTAGTTCTTAAACCGAACCAATGTGAACCGGCTCATGAAATGAGCGCATGGTTCAAGGCTTGGCGAGTTGTTCACTTGGCGTGAACATTGGAGCGAACGTGGTGGCTATTTTTAGTAACCATGATCTCCACTTGGAGATAACGCTCACGTTCGACTAGTGCTTACTACTCTCGCCTCTCAAGCGACCTCTCCTCTTGACGCTTTCGTGTGTGGCGACGTCTTGAAGGTTGAGGAGGATTCGGCCAAGAAGTTCATCATCCCTTTCCATTCGATCAAGGACACTTTGTAGCCTTGCTAGCACAAGGAGCGACAAAGAGTTTGCCATCATCCTCTTGTGTGCGAGACTTTGGAGAAGTGGCATTTGCGATTTTTCTTCCAAGGCGCCATCTAGAAATGGCTATGGTATGAATCGTTTTATTCATGCTGATTTTATAAGTTAATCATAATGCATGCAAAGATCATTGAAACCCTTTTTCCGCTGCGTCTATATCTCCATATGCGCCTATAGGGTTTTACCTCCCCTTATTCTAGGGGATCTTTCATAACCAGCCCACATACCAGTCTCTCAAGTACCAGAGCTATCCCATATCTACTCAGGTACATTGACTGGGGACAATTATTCGAGCACAGATCCAATCTGTCTCCAGGGACATTATCATGTAAGTACACAATCACAGGTGCAGTCAAACAATGATAACGACAATGCCAGAATGATATATAAAAATATCAATGTCAAGTAGTACATAAGTTGACCAAAACTAGGTCCTAGGGCATATACACCAACAATCTCCCACTTGCACTAAGACCTAGAAGTTGAGGAATCTCAACCCCATATCTCTAGCGTGACCATCATGCTTCTGCTGCGCCAAAGCCTTGGTCAATGGGTCTGCCAGATTGTTCTCTGTGTCTACTCTGCTAATCTTGACATCACCTCTGTCAATGATCTCTCTGATCAGGTGAAATCTTCTGAGTATGTGTTTGGATCTTTGATGAGACCGTGGTTCCTTGGCTTGTGCAATTGCTCCATTGTTGTCACAATAGAGTTCAATGGGATCCATTGCACTAGGTACCACTTGAAGATCACATAAGAACTTCCTTATCCAAATAGCTTCCTTGGCTGCCTCAGAAGCAGCCACATACTCAGCTTCGGTTGTAGAATCTGCTATAGTGGATTGCTTGAAGCTCTTCCAACATACAGCGCCTCCATTTATCTTGAACACATAGCCGGCCAGCGATCTAAAGTCGTCAGGGTCAGACTGGAACGATGCATCAGTATAGCCCTGCATACTGAGCTCTTCCTGTCCCCCATAGACCAAGAACAAATCCTTAGTTCTTCTCAGATACTTTAGGATGTTCTTTACAGCCACCCAGTCCTGTAGACCTGGATTGGATTGGTATCGGCTGGTAATGCTCACAGCATATGCCACATCTGGTCTAGTACATAACATTGCATACATGATCGATCCTACTGCCGAAGCATAAGGAATTCAACTCATGTCATCCCTCTCAGCCTGTGTTGTAGGACACTGGCTCTTTGAGAGAGTAAGGCCATGTCTCACTGGAAGGTATCCTTTCTTGGATTGCTCCATGTAGAACCTCTCCAGTACCTTATCAATGTAAGTACTTTGACTAAGGGCCAAGAGCCTCTTGGACCTATCCCGGTAGATCCTCACGCCTAGAATATAGGCGGCCTCCCCTAAGTCTTTCATCTCGAAACACTTCCCCAACCATGTCTTCACAGCTTGAAGACTAGGGATGTCATTTCCGATGAGCTCCCACTGAATTTTCTGTATACACAGGCGTCATCTTCGCTTTTGATAAAGCCATAATCTCTCACGGCCTCATCAAATCGAAGATTCCAACTTCGAGATGCTTGCTTTAATCCATAAATGGACCTCTTTAGCCTGCAGACCTTATTAGCCTCTACAGGATGGATGAAGCCATCAGGTTGTGTCATATACACATCCTCAGTCAGCTTCCCGTTAAGGAACGCTATTTTCACATCCATCTGCCATATCTCATAGTCATGATATGCAGCTATATCAAGCAGAATCCGAATGGATTTAATCATGGCAACTGGCGAGAAGGTTTCATCATAGTCCACCCCGTGGACTTGTTCAAATCCTTTAGCCACTAGTCTACCCTTATAGGTAACTATTTTGCCATCCATGTCTATCTTCTTCTTGAAGACCCATTTACACCCTGAGGGTTTTACCCCATCAGGCAGCTCAACCAAATCCTAGACTTGGTTAGCCGACATGGAATCCATCTCAGATCTCATGGCGTCAAGCCATTTCTCAGAGTCCGGTCCACTGACCGCCTCATCATAGGTTCTAGGTTCATCCTCAATGATGAAGATCCCATCGTGTTGGGTCGGTAGCGACCCATACCTTTCAGGTGCACGACGAATTCTCCCAAACCTACGCGGGACCTGTGTCTGAGCCTCAGGTTGCCTAGCAACCGGTGCAGGTGGCTCAGATTCCATCTCTTTGTCTTGTGCTTGCACTTGGACCTCATCCAAGTCAAACTTCCTCCCACTAACTTTTTTCATAAGAAAATTGTAAGATCCAAGGATCTTAAGTCCTGGTAAGTATTATTTTTGATTTAAATAAAATCATTGACTGTGGATATTACGTTAAGCAGTATTGAAGGTTAATTAACTAGCTTATTGGATATTAATTAACTGGCTTATTGATTGTTAATTTATAATTATTTGATTAGAGTTAATTGATTGTTAATTTATAATTTATTGGTGGTTAATTTGTAATTAATTAATTAGAATTCATTGGTTGTTAATTTGTAATTAATTAAATAGACCTTATTGGATTTTCGTTAAGTGGATGGTTCATTATTAGTTAATGGTTAAATTATTGGGTTATTGGGTTTGCACTAATTGGGTTTAAAAATTCGAATTTATTAGTTAAATGGGTTAAACCCTTTTGAATTAATTGGTTAGCGAGTTAAACATTAAAAACCGAAATTTAAATTTTTAAGGGGTTTAGCGACTAGGGTAAAGAGGTTGGCGTTTTTGTTGGCTTGGAAGAAACCTTGGGCGACGGCTTGAAAGAACTTGGCGATTTCCTTGAAGGCTTGGACGATCTTCTTCTTCCTTCTTCCTTGGCCGGCTTTCTTGGGTGCTTGTTGGCGTCTATCTAGAAGCGTTTCAAACCCTTAGACGATTTGTTGTGGAAGATTGTTCACCTTAGAGTTCACGGTTTAAGAGGTGAGTGGGGTGTCTATTCGATTTCTATCTAATTGTTTGTGTTAGATGATGTGTTAGATGATACATTTGCTTGTTGGAAATTTTACCATGCTAAAACCGATACCTTCACCATGTAAAACCGAATTTATGATAATTCTTATATGGAATTTAGGGTATTTTTCCATGAAAATCGAAATTAAGATGTTCTTCATGAAAACCGAATTTAGAGTATTTTCCATGAAAACCTAAAAAAACCGAAATCTTGATAATATGTATGAGAACCGAAATCTTGATAATTGTTTATGAAAACCGAAATCTTGATATTTGTAGTTAACATGTTTACTTGTGTCAAATTGTAAAGTAGTTTAGAAGAATACATGTTTTGAATTTTATGTGGATATTATAGATGCTTGTTAAATGCAATTTATGAATGTCTCTTCATGAGTGTAGCATGTTATATGTTTATGGTTATATATTTATAGCTATGTATCCTTGTTTGAGAAATTTGGGTGATAACATAGCAAGGTTAGACTGAACTAATCAGCATGAAACCTAAGGACTACACTACTATGTGATTTTTGAATATTATGCGATTTTTGGATATTATGTGACCTTTGGAATATTATGTGGTTATGGGATTTTCGAATATTGTGTGTGATAGGACTAGGCTAAGTGTTACCTTAAACTCAAGAGGATAGTCTATATGTGATATGTTAAGGGTTTGAATTTCAGCCCTGTATTGTGATATGTGAGGGGGTTGTTGTTCAGCCTGCCTGATGTGATTATTGTGATAAAAGAAGGGGTTGTTGTTCAGCCTGCCTGTTATGATTATTGTGATGGGGGTTGATGTTCAGCCTGCCTGTTGTGATTATTGTGATATGACTATCCTAGAGTCTGGTCTACACTTAGGAGTCCACCGTTGTGAAATAAGATATAAGATGTGTCTATTGTTGTCCAGTAGGAACCCTTTGGGAGAACGAGTGATATAAGACGCAAAGTGCCATGTCTTGGTCGGACAGGGGCCACCTCTTGATGTCGTCACTCTTAGAACGCTTAGATTTTTGTGTTATGGGGTGATCATAGAGCAAAGTGCCACGTCGTGACCTGACGGGGGCCACCTCTTGAATCTACACACCGTCCATCTATATGTTGCATGTGATTTGCAGGTTTCTCCCAGTGCTTAGGCCAAAGCCGAGTTAGACCATAATGGTCACTACTGAATATGCTGGACAACTAGGTTAATTAAGTGGTTGGTGTGTTTAGTTGGTTTAGAGTATAGCTCTAGAACTTTGGTTACTCTGTGGTGACATTGGTGTGATGTCTTAGCAGTGTACATCTGACTGTTTTATATGAGTTCTGTGCTTTAATTATGGTTATATGTTGACACGATATTCTGTTAAATGTTTTTAAAATAATCTGCATATATTTTTGAGTGTAAATTATGGATGGTCGTTTGAGACTATCCACTCACTGGGCTGTGTAGCTCACCCCTCATTATTTTCAAGTGTAGAGCAGGGGCGCATTTCCAGTTAGCATTTTATATGAACATCGTGATATGCCAGTTGAATGAATAAGACTTTTATGCTTAATTATTGGGGCTGGTTGTGGCCGAACTATATGAATAATGTGAACTATGTGAACTTGTGTTGCCGGATTATGGCAGTTAAATGAGTTTGATTTTTGTGTCACCGCGGGCTTTAGCCTGGTTTCGGTGTTTGGTAACATTGTTATTGGTTATAAAATTATAGAATCGACATTGTGGTTTTTGTTTTGAATTTGTAGTCGATTTATATTTGTGTAATCGGATTTGATATAAATGTGAACTTGCATATGTCTAGTGCAAGTATTGCCTGGTGGCAGGTACCTTTATGTGATTATGGATTTTATGGATTTTATACGGATTTGATATAACTGTTGCCTTGCATATGTCTAGTGCAAGGATTGCGTGGTGGCAGGTACATTTATGAAATTTGTGTTTCGTGTGTTTTATGTATGGATTCTCAAAAATTTTCAGATCGGGTTTTCCTGAACTTGGTTTTACTTAGCATGTGAATCGATCTTGTATGATAACATCCGGTATCTTTCATGACTCGTGTTGCTTGTTTGGGGTTAAGATAACGGGATATTACAGAATGGTATCAGAGGAGTTGGCTAGCTAAAACTTAGTTCGGGGGAAAACATGTTTGTGTATTGCTAGACATCTGATAGGGTTATGTTTGTTTTCCTTACTATGGTATGTGTGTGTGTAGAAATTTTAAAATGGTGCAAACCAGAGGAAATGCTAGCAGTGAAGGCGAGCAGACCTCAGATCTCACGAGAGCCATTGCGACTCTGACAGGCATGGTACAACAACAGGGTGCCATGATAGAGAGGCAAGCTCAGATGCTGCAGCAGCAACAGACTCAGCATCAAGAAGCGCAACAGCAGCTCTTGCAGCAATTGACTCAGGAGAGATCCCAGACTACTACTCGAGGAGTGGGGACTGACTCTCAGGAGGACACTCACAGGCGCTATGCCTCACTTGTGAGTGAATTCCAGAAACTGGGTCCTAGCTCTTTTTATGGGGGCTCAGAATCAAGTACTGCAGAGAACTGGCAGTTGGTTTTGGACAAGATTTTTCAAGTCATGCGTTGCTCAGATGAGGACAAGCTGTGTCTGGCCACCTATATGATGCGTGGTGACGCAGATGAGTGGTGGAAGGGCGTGGTGAGGTTAGCTGTGGAAAGACAAGAAACAGTAAATTGGTCCTACTTCTTGTCTCAATTTAATGAGAAGTACTTCCCCGATAGCTTGGTGGAGGACCGAGAGGTGGAATTTATTCACCTGGAGCAGGGTGATCTGACTGTGGACCAGTATGAGTTGCAGTTCACTAAGTTGGGAAAGTATGCCCCTCACCTGATAAACACTGAAAAGAGGAGGGCTACCAAGTTTCTCAGAGGTCTCAGATGGGATATTCGGGAGTAGGTTGGTGCTCAGCACTTGGAGACTTACGTTGAGACTGTTGGACGAGCACGCACCATTGAGAGGTACATATCTGAGAGGAGTTCTAGTGTGGCCGTGACTGTGATTCCTGCAGCTGAGGCGGCGGCTCCTCAGTATGGTAATGGCGGCAAGGGTAAGAAATACCCTAGGCATAAGGACTACAAGAAGAGCAGGTATAAGCCTTACTCTTACAAGGCACCGCAGCAGTCCAGGGATGTACTGCAGCAGTCCAGGGATACCAGGGATGTAAAGAACAGCAACACTGAGAACTGGAATTGTAATTATTGTGGGCTCAAAGGACATCTGATGAAGGACTGTTATAAGAAGAATGGTGTATGCTTCAGGTGTAAGAAACCTGGGCACATGGTCAAGGACTGCAAAGAGCCTGAGATGCAGCATAGAAGCACGGATA
Organism: Costus lasius; assembly: GCA_027563935.2. Taxonomy (NCBI): domain Eukaryota; kingdom Viridiplantae; phylum Streptophyta; class Magnoliopsida; order Zingiberales; family Costaceae; genus Costus; species Costus lasius. Next base: position 33,771,241 of record CM050450.1, on the reverse strand, counting down.
AGCCTACAGTCCAGACTCGAGTTTATGCCGTGGCTGAGAAGGATACACGAGCTTCCCGATCCGTCGTGGAAGGTACCTTATTTGTATTTGATCAGTTAGCTCGCATCTTATTTGACCCTGGTGCAAATTTGTCTTTTGTATCTGTTAAGTTTGCTGCATGTTTACCTGTGTTGCCTAAGGTGCTGAATTATGTTGTGTCTGTAAGTACCCCCTTAGGAAAATCGTTATCTACAGACACTATTTGTGCTGATTGTGTAGTGCATGTAGAGGGTTATGAGTTTCTTGTAGATCTAATCCTTTTAGACATGCAAGACTATGATGTCATCCTAGGTATGGATTGGTTATCCTCACATCATGCCACTGTAGATTGCTTTGAAAAAGTAATCACCTTGAATCTGCTAGATGGGAATCGGCTTTTTGTGAGAGGTCTAGTGTCAGACCAAGGACCGCATGTGATATCTTTCCTGCAGGCCAGGAAGTTACTTGCTAGTGGGTGCAAGGGTTATCTTGCGCATGTTAAGGTGCAGGATGATTCTACTCCTGATTTGACTCAGATGGCGGTGGTGAAAGAGTTTCCTGATGTGTTCTCTGAGGAATTTTCAGGCTTGCCACCAATACGAGAGGTAGAGTTTGGCATTGAGTTGGTGCCAGGTACTGCACCTATCTCCAGAGCTCCTTACCGCATGGCTACCTCAGAGTTGGCCGAGCTTAAGAAGCAACTGGAGGATTTGCTGGAGAAAGGTTACATCCGGCCTAGTGCTTCTCCTTGGGGAGCGCCAGTGCTGTTTGTAAAGAAGAAAGATGGAACCCTGAGGATGTGTATAGACTACAGGCAACTGAACCAAGTGACTATCAAGAATAAGTATCCTCTCCCCAGAATTGATGATCTATTTGATCAATTACAGGGAGCGACAGTGTTCTCTAAGATTGATCTGAGATCCGGATATTACCAGCTTAGGGTCAAGGATGAGGATATATTTAAGACTGCTTTCAGGACCAGGTATGGGCATTTTGAATTTCTAGTTATGCCTTTTGGACTGACGAATGCACCTGCTGTCTTCATGGATTTGATGAACAGGGTATTTCATGAATTGCTTGACTCTTGTGTGGTAGTCTTTATAGATGATATCTTGGTATACTCACGGACTACTTCGGATCATGTCAGTGACTTGCGCAGAGTGCTGGAGATTCTGAAGAAGAATCGATTATATGCCAAGGCTAGTAAGTGTGAGTTCTGGCTAGAGAAGATTAGTTTCCTTGGGCATGTGATTTCTGGTCAAGGAGTGTCTGTGGATCCAGTTAAAGTACAAGCCATCCTTGATTGGGGAAGACCGACTAGTGCTACTGAGATCAAAAGTTTCCTGGGTTTAGCAGGTTACTACCGGAGATTTGTTGAGGGATTCTCCAAGCTGGCGGGTCCTTTAACTAAATTGACCAGAAAGGAGGCCAAGTTTAATTGGGATGACAAGTGTGAAGAGAGCTTTCAGGAACTGAAGAGGAGGTTGACTAGTACACCGATCCTCATTATTCCTAGTGATGGGGAAAGGTTTACTGTTTATACAGATGCTTCAGGCAAAGGGTTGGGTTGTGTCTTGATGCAGAAGGGTTCTGTGGTAGCCTATGCTTCGAGACAACTGAAGGAGTATGAGTTGAACTACCCTACTCATGACTTAGAGTTGGCAGCTGTAGTCTTTGCTCTGAAGATATGGCGTCACTATTTGTTGGGTCAGGAGTTTGATCTGTTCACTGACCACCAGAGTCTTAAGTACATCTTCACTCAGAAGGAGTTGAACATGAGACAGAGAAGATGGATGGAGTTGATCAAAGACTATGACTTCTCTATTCAGTATCAGGCTGGAAAGGCTAATGTAGTGGCGGATGCACTGAGCAGACATCCAGTTACTTCAGTAGCTGCTTTACGGGTCAGTGAGTGGCAGTTACTGCAGGAGTTCAGAGATCTCAGGATCAGTGTTTCTCCTAAAGTTCAGTCTGGATATGTGGCTTTCCTCAGAGTACAGTCTGCTTTGTTGCAGAAGATCAGAGATCAGCAATCTGTGGATCCGAAATTAATTCAGATCAGGGATAGTTTGGTTGCGGGTACGGTTCAGGATTTTAGCTTGTCTGATTATGGTGTTCTTCGGTTTCGTGGAAGGGTGTGTGTCCCTGAGGAACCGAGCTTGAGGAAAGAAATATTGGAGGACAGCCATAACTCCAAATATTCTCTACATCCTGGTGTAACTAAGATGTATCAGGACCTCAAGAAAAGTTTTTGGTGGCCGGGTATGAAGAAAGAAGTATTTGATTTTGTCTCTAGGTGTTTAACCTGTCAGACGGTAAAGGCTGAACACCAGAAGCCTGGTGGTTTGTTGCAGCCCCTTCCTATTCCTGAGTGGAAGTGGGAATGCATCAGTATGGACTTTGTGTGTGGTTTGCCCAGAACCAGATTGGGTCATGATGCCATTTGGGTGATTGTTGATAGACTCACTAAATCAGCCCATTTTCTTCCGATCAAGATGACTTATCCTTTAGAGAGACTGGCTAGATTGTATATTGATGAGATAGTCAGACTGCATGGAGTGCCTGTTGATATTGTGTCTGATAGGGACTCTCGGTTTCTGTCCAGGTTTTGGAAGAGCTTACAGGAGGGTTTGGGTACTAAGTTGAGTTTTAGTACAGCATACCATCCTCAGTCTGATGGTCAGACGGAGCGTACTATCCAGACTCTAGAAGACCTGTTGAGAGCTTATGTGGTTGATTGGAGTTCTGAGTGGAACCGGGATCTATCTTTGATAGAGTTCACTTATAATAATAGCTTCCACTCCAGTATTCAGATGGCTCCATATGAGGCTTTGTATGGAAGAAGGTGTAGGACTCCCTTGTGTTGGGAGGAAACTGGTGACAGAATGATTTTGAGATCTGATGCAGTTCAGGAGACTACTAATAAGGTCAGAGAGATACAGAATAAACTGAAGATTTCTCGGGACAGACAGAAGAGTTATGCTGATGACCGTCGTCGTCCCTTGGAGTTTATGGTAGGAGATCATGTTTTCTTAAAGGTGTCACCTACTAAGGGTGTTATGAGGTTTGGCAAAAAGGGCAAGTTGAGCCCTAGGTTTGTAGGCCCTTTTGACATTATTGAGAGAGTTGGTCCAGTGGCTTACAGGTTAGCTTTACCTCCTGCTATGGATCATGTGCATAATGTGTTCCATATTTCTGCTTTGAGGAAATATCATCCTGATCCATCTCAGGTATTGGAATTGGAACCTCTTCAGATTCAGAGTGATTTGACCTTTGAAGAAAGACCTCTCCGGATTGTGGATAGAAAGGATAAAGTTCTGAGGAACAAGACTATACCTTTGGTAAAGGTTATCTGGGGAAATCAGTCGATTGAGGAGGCGACTTGGGAGACTGAAGCTGATATGAGGAAGTTTTATGCTTATCTTTTTGATGATATGAATGCTGAGCTTTAGAGGACTAAAGCTTTATAAGGAGGGAGGGATGTAAGATCCAAGGATCTTAAGTCCTGGTAAGTATTATTTTTGATTTAAATAAAATCATTGACTGTGGATATTACGTTAAGCCGTATTGAAGGTTAATTAACTAGCTTATTGGATATTAATTAACTGGCTTATTGATTGTTAATTTATAATTATTTGATTAGAGTTAATTGATTGTTAATTTATAATTTATTGGTGGTTAATTTGTAATTAATTAATTAGAATTCATTGGTTGTTAATTTGTAATTAATTAAATAGACCTTATTGGATTTTCGTTAAGTGGATGGTTCATTGTTAGTTAATGGTTAAATTATTGGGTTATTGGGTTTGCACTAATTGGGTTTAAAAATTCGAATTTATTAGTTAAATGGGTTAAACCCTTTTGAATTAATTGGTTAGCGAGTTAAACATTAAAAACCGAAATTTAAATTTTTAAGGGGTTTAGCGACTAGGGTAAAGAGGTTGGCGTTTTTGTTGGCTTGGAAGAAACCTTGGGCGACGGCTTGAAAGAACTTGGCGATTTCCTTGAAGGCTTGGACGATCTTCTTCTTCCTTCTTCCTTGGCCGGCTTTCTTGGGTGCTTGTTGGCGTCTATCTAGAAGCGTTTCAAACCCTTAGACGATTTGTTGTGGAAGATTGTTCACCTTAGAGTTCACGGTTTAAGAGGTGAGTGGGGTGTCTATTCGATTTCTATCTAATTGTTTGTGTTAGATGATGTGTTAGATGATACATTTGCTTATTGGAAATTTTACCATGCTAAAACCGATACCTTCACCATGTAAAACCGAATTTATGATAATTCTTATATGGAATTTAGGGTATTTTTCCATGAAAATCGAAATTAAGATGTTCTTCATGAAAACCGAATTTAGAGTATTTTCCATGAAAACCTAAAAAAACCGAAATCTTGATAATATGTATGAGAACCGAAATCTTGATAATTGTTTATGAAAACCGAAATCTTGATATTTGTAGTTAACATGTTTACTTGTGTCAAATTGTAAAGTAGTTTAGAAGAATACATGTTTTGAATTTTATGTGGATATTATAGATGCTTGTTAAATGCAATTTATGAATGTCTCTTCATGAGTGTAGCATGTTATATGTTTATGGTTATATATTTATAGCTATGTATCCTTGTTTGAGAAATTTGGGTGATAACATAGCAAGGTTAGACTGAACTAATCAGCATGAAACCTAAGGACTACACTACTATGTGATTTTTGAATATTATGCGATTTTTGGATATTATGTGACCTTTGGAATATTATGTGGTTATGGGATTTTCGAATATTGTGTGTGATAGGACTAGGCTAAGTGTTACCTTAAACTCAAGAGGATAGTCTATATGTGATATGTTAAGGGTTTGAATTTCAGCCCTGTATTGTGATATGTGAGGGGGTTGTTGTTCAGCCTGCCTGATGTGATTATTGTGATAAAAGAGGGGGTTGTTGTTCAGCCTGCCTGTTATGATTATTGTGATGGGGGTTGATGTTCAGCCTGCCTGTTGTGATTATTGTGATATGACTATCCTAGAGTCTGGTCTACACTTAGGAGTCCACCGTTGTGAAATAAGATATAAGATGTGTCTATTGTTGTCCAGTAGGAACCCTTTGGGAGAACGAGTGATATAAGACGCAAAGTGCCATGTCTTGGTCGGACAGGGGCCACCTCTTGATGTCGTCACTCTTAGAACGCTTAGATTTTTGTGTTATGGGGTGATCGTAGAGCAAAGTGCCACGTCGTGACCTGACGGGGGCCACCTCTTGAATCTACACACCGTCCATCTATATGTTGCATGTGATTTGCAGGTTTCTCCCAGTGCTTAGGCCAAAGCCGGGTTAGACCATAATGGTCACTACTGAATATGCTGGACAACTAGGTTAATTAAGTGGTTGGTGTGTTTAGTTGGTTTAGAGTATAGCTCTAGAACTTTGGTTACTCTGTGGTGACATTGGTGTGATGTCTTAGCAGTGTACATCTGACTGTTTTATATGAGTTCTGTGCTTTAATTATGGTTATATGTTGACACGATATTCTGTTAAATGTTTTTAAAATAATCTGCATATATTTTTGAGTGTAAATTATGGATGGTCGTTTGAGACTATCCACTCACTGGGCTGTGTAGCTCACCCCTCATTATTTTCAGGTGTAGAGTAGGGGCGCATTTCCAGTTAGCATTTTATATGAACATCGTGATATGCCAGTTGAATGAATAAGACTTTTATGCTTAATTATTGGGGCTGGTTGTGGCCGAACTATATGAATAATGTGAACTATGTGAACTTGTGTTGCCGGATTATGGCAGTTAAATGAGTTTGATTTTTGTGTCACCGCGGGCTTTAGCCTGGTTTCGGTGTTTGGTAACATTGTTATTGGTTATAAAATTATAGAATCGACATTGTGGTTTTTGTTTTGAATTTGTAGTCGATTTATATTTGTGTAATCGGATTTGATATAAATGTGAACTTGCATATGTCTAGTGCAAGTATTGCCTGGTGGCAGGTACCTTTATGTGATTATGGATTTTATGGATTTTATACGGATTTGATATAACTGTTGCCTTGCATATGTCTAGTGCAAGGATTGCGTGGTGGCAGGTACATTTATGAAATTTGTGTTTCGTGTGTTTTATGTATGGATTCTCGAAAATTTTCAGATCGGGTTTTCCTGAACTTGGTTTTACTTAGCATGTGAATCGATCTTGTATGATAACATCCGGTATCTTTCATGACTCGTGTTGCTTGTTTGGGGTTCAGATAACGGGATGTTACAAAATTCTTCCTCTAGAAAGACAGCACCCCGAGCAACAAAAACTTTATTCTCGGTTGGGACATAGAAGTAGTATCCCTTAGTTTTCTTAGGATACCCCACAAACACACACTTATCAGATCTAGGTTCTAGCTTGCTAGAATCTTGACGTTTGACATAAGCCTCACATCCCCAGATCCTGATAAACGTGAGATTAGGGCGTCTCCCACTCCACACCTCGTATGGTATTTTGGAGACACTCTTAGATGGAACATTATTCAGTATCAGAGAAGCTGTTTCTAGTGCATTGTTGGGGTATGCCCTTAAGGCTAATGTTTGAGGCCTTGGGATTGTAACAGTATCATGTATAAACTCTTATGTTTATAAAGGCATGGTTGTTATTCAGGTTGTTACATTGTCTGCTGCAATAAGTGTACTTCTGAATAATGTCTCAAAGCTGTTCAGCTGGGCTGACATGCTATAAAGTCCTTAGTCGAGATATCTTGGTGAACATGAGATAGCCTTGATATGGTTAAGACTAATATGTGTTCTAATCTTATAGGATGCTTCGAGCATGGAATAAGATGTAGACTCATGGGTGCATTGGATGTACTGGACAGACCCTACTTGGATATTCAATTGCTTGTCACAATGTGAATAATCCTTGAATGCGACAAGTGGCACATTTCCTCTGACTTGAGATCACTTGTGTTTCTGAATGATGATTGTCATTGTTTTGAGGTAGTTCAATATCATTTGAAACATAATGATTATAGACTATCTTGGATAATGATCTTGAGTCAAGTTAGGGCACTAGTGATAGACATAGGATTGCCGTCTCCTTGTTTAAGGAGTGTGATGTTCTAAAGGGGCCCCCTGGATGAGATGATTGAGAAAAGAGTATGGCCATACCCAGGTGACTATGTTCATCTGATCTAATCGTGCTCATCATATTGGAGCTACAAGCTTGACACGCTTGTCCAATAAGAACATCCAGTGGCAAAGGATATCTGCATGCCTTGTGAGTTGATTCACACTTGTGCTGTGGTTTGGGTGTAGTCTTGGAAGACTCTTTCCTTTATATCGGGAGACAGTGATGTGTTGCTAGATACCCCTCACTGATCGTGATAACGTAAGTTATCGTTACCGACATTTAAAGGAAACCCTTAGGGTCGCACAATTTGATGATATGGCTTACTTAAGTCCGATCGTGTGGACTGAATTGTTTGGGTTCAGTTTAAAGGGATTTGAATTTTGATTGTAAGTGAGATCTGGTCTGATCATGTTTGATTGATTAGGGCTTGAGATCGGTAAGCTTCGATCGAGAGAATAGATGCTAGATCAGTGAGATCAGGAGCATCAAAAGATCAACGGTCAGATCTTAAGCCTTATGGGTTTATTATGATCTGGACTAGTTGCTTGGCTTGTTTGGTTTCTTGAACCGAACCAACTCGATTTGAACCGGCTCATTACATGAGTGCATAGTTCAAGTGATGAGAAAAATGCGCTTTGGGCAAATCCATAGTCGCATGAGCGCATGAACGTTGAGGCTTTCTATTTTTAGAAAGCATGTCTCTAAACGTGACCATGCCTCACGTTTTTCTCTTTGACGCCTATTGTCACTCCTCTCTCTCGTGTCTCTCTAATTCGAAGTGTTGGTGGAGTTGACGACAAGGAAGGAGATATCGCCAAGCAAGGATTCACTCTCTCTTCCCTTTTTCATTCGATCAAGACTTCTTGGAACCTTGCTAGCACAAGGAGCACCAAGAGAAAAGTAGGCGACACCAATTGTGTGCGTCACCTTAGGAGAAGGAGCACTTGCGCCTTTCCTTCCAAGACACCATCCAAGAGATGGCGATGGTATGGATCTTTCTCTTCTTCTATACTAGCATTCGAAAGTTGATCATATGATATATTAAGATCTCTTGAAACCCTAGTTTCCGCATGCGAATTTTTATATGCGCCTCCCTTAGGGTTTCGGCCCCCTAGATTAAGGGGACTTTCAATTGGTATCAGAGCTTAGGTTTTTATATATTCATATGATTGCTTTTGGTGATCCATGTATGTTGAATGTTTAGATCTAATATTTCTCATCATGCGAAAATACCAGATAGATGTATTTTGTTTGTGGCGCATGTATGAGATGAACTTTTGTTGGCGCATGCTTCACATGTTTTAGTTTTTGTTTTCAAAAAACTTTCATGACATGCGCGACTCACTATAGATCTAAGGCCTTACTGTAAACCCTTAGACGGGTTATTAGGGTTGAAGTCATCCCCTAGGTTAGATCCAAAATGTCTGATCAGACCATCTGACAGCCTTGATGGGTTGACCAGATAGCACCTCTGCGCAAGCATCTGGTGGCTATAGGTCGACTGCAGACAGGCGTGTAGTGGTGTCTGATTGAGACGACTAGTGAACACACATGAGTTAGGCCCGGGGTCACACCCGCTTGCCAGAACTCATGAGGGTTGTTCAGCCCTGGCGCATGCATGGTTGACCTTTTGGTCGACTCAAGTCGGTTAGGACTTAGTGCATGCAAGGGCACTGGATCTGACTAGGTTGGATGAGTGGATCCCTAGTAATGGACCGTTGTAAGGTAGTGAGGGCATATAAGAAAATTAAAATTGATGCCTATGGGGTTTTCGAAATTTAATTTTCATGATTGGATCACATGTTGATTGATGCCTATGCTTGTTTATTTATTCTTATGTGGGCTGCCCATGTTAAATGTGTGCTGTGCTGGGGCCTGCGTGCCTGTATTAAAATGTAAATTAATTATTGTGATCTGCGCATCACATTGTTTTTAATTTATAAAATGTAATTGACCTGCGAGTCAATCTTGTCTAGATAGATTAATTTGTAAGTTAATCAGACAAGAGCACAGAGCACACTTGGCAGAGGCGCATGCAGCTTGATGCTAGACCAGGAGGGAGGTCCAGGGTTCGACTCTGGGACCAGGCGCATTTTCCCTGGTGGGCTCACCTCAGCTGCAAATGGCGCTTGGGCCCTGGTTTGGGCCAGATGAGCAGCTAAAGACCCATGAAGAAAAGCAAGTGAAGACTTAAGTATCTTAAGGTCTTACTTAGGCTATGGGCTTTTACCACATAAGATCCATGCTTTCTTTTATTGTTTGAATAAGTAGAAAAGCATGATTTATTTATCTTCTGCTATCACCATAGGAATTGCATGATAGTGAAGAAGATAAAAGACCGTTAAAATCCAACGCTAAAATATCAAGCTCGTAAGCCTTCTGACGCGAAACCTCACTGTTCTGATTATCGTTGGAGCCGTGTTGTACCCACTCAGTGGGCACGTCCATCTATCTTCAGACGGTGCGGGATGACACTTGCGTGTTACAGAGAAGGGATTTATCGCTTCTCGTTGCTCAGCATAGCACGTGGTGGTCCAGGGAGTAGGTCGGGTTAGCTTGACCATGTAGGCTACATATGTGGCGCATATGGTAGCACATGGAGGCAGCCATCTGTGGGGTCAGAGATTGTGTTGTACCAACTCAGTTGGCACAGTCTGCTGGATTGCCCAGATGAAGGGGAATCGCACGGGTTGGCGATTGGCTGGGACAGCCTACCAGAGACTAGTGCTTGTACTCTCTGTGCATCTTATCTCGCCTGAGCGAGACGCGGAGACCAAGTATGAAATCTGGATCCCATCTCACTAAAAGAGTTTTACTCTTTCGGGCTGTTTTGCTGGATTTTTCAGCCAGATAAAATAGTGAGAAAAAGGAATCTTTCTTAAGTCCTGATCGATTCTTAACATTGATACTGACCTTGCTGTTCTTGCATTGTTGTAGATACCTGCAGCAACGAACACCATGAACTTCAATGTGCGATCCCTACTGGAAAGGGAGAAGTTTGCTGGGCCAAACTTCTCAGACTGGTTCGGACACATTAAGATTGTTCTTAAGGCAGAGAGGAAACTGTATGTCCTCGAGACGGCTATACCGCCTCAGCCCGCTCCGAACGCTGCAAGGGCGGTTCGGGAAGCTTATGAAAAGCACGTCAATGATAGCATTGATGTCGCTTGCCTGATGCTAGCGTCTATGACGCCACCGCTGCAGCGTCAGCATGAGGATATGTCTGCTATAGACATGATAGCAAACCTCAAGATGCTGTATGCTGCACAGGCGAGGACAGAACGCTATAATCTGACAAAGCTGTTCTTTCAGAGCAAACTGGCTGAAGGGAGCCCAGTGGGAGCTCACGTGCTCAAGATGATTGGGCACAAGGAGGCTCTAGAGAAACTGGGGCATACCATCAACCAGGAGCTTGCTGTAGACATTATTCTGCAGTCTCTCCCGCCCTCTTTCGATGCGTTCATCATTAACTTTAATATGAACAAAATCGATTGTACTCCGGCAGAGCTGCTGAATATGCTCTTGACTACTGAGGAGACTCTGAAGGGAAAGCCTTCCACCTCTGTCTTAATGGTTCCTTCTAGGAATAAGAAGAAGGGGAAGAAGGGCAAGGCCCCTGTCAAGAGTTACAGCAAGGCTCTGAAGCAAAAAGTCAAGCGGTCAAAAGAATACAGATGTTTCCACTGTGGCCAGCTGGGTCACTGGAAAAAGGACTGTAAAGCGCTCCAAGGAGATAAGAGGGGAAGCATCGCTTCTGGCTCAGGTATATACGTGACGGAAGTCATGGTTTCATCTTCTTCTATTTCATGGGTGTTGGACACTGCATGTGGAGTTCACATTTGTTCAAATGTACAGGAACTCAGGAGAAGAAGACAGGTGGGACAGCATGAGGTGGACCTACGAGTTGGAAACGGGGCACGGGTTGCTGCTGTTACTGTAGGAGACTATTTCATCTCTTTGCCATCTGGACTTGTATTAGAACTAAACAGTTGTTACTTTGTTCCCAGCATTACTAACAATATTATCTCCATTCCTGCTCTTGTCAGGAAGGGATTTTCCTTTGAATGCAATATTTCAAAGTGTGTTTTGTCTTTAGATAATATTGTTTATGCAACTGGTTCAATTAACAATGGCTTATTCATGTTGGACATGGAATGTTCTATACACAACATTGATAATAAGAAAGCCAAGTATGCTGATGACAGCACCTTGCTATGGCATAGTCGTTTAGGCCATATTAACAAGAAACGCATTAAGCGGTTGCATGATCATGGACTGCTGGGATCATTCTCCTATGAGGAGATTGATACATGCAAAGCTTGTTTAATGGGTAAAATGACGAAGTCACCTTTTCCTAACAAAGGTCAAAGGGCTTCAGGTTTACTTGACCTTATACACAGTGATGTGTGTGGGCCATTTAGTAAACATGCCAGAGGTGGCTATCAGTACTTCATTACCTTCACTGATGATTTCAGTAGGTATGGTTATGTCTATCTTATGAGACATAAGAGTGAATCTTTTGACAATTTCAAAGAGTTCAAGAATGAAGTACAGAATTAGCTAGGCCGACATATCAAGGCACTTCGTTCTGATCGAGGTGGAGAATACTTGAGTCATGCGTTTACTGACTATCTGAAGGTGTGTGGGATTATCTCACAGCTCACTCCGCCAGGAACACCGCAATGGAATGGTGTGTCCGAGAGGAGAAATAGAACGTTACTTGATATGGTTCGTTCTATGATGAGTCAGGCTACTCTTCCATATTCCTTTTGGGGATTTGCACTGGAGACAGCTGCAAAGGTACTAAACCGAGTGCCATCCAAGGCAGTTTCTAAGACTCCATATGAGTTATGGTGTGGGAAACAGCCGAGCTTGACATTTATCAGGATCTGGGGCTGCGAGGCTTATGTCAAAAAGCTCGCCTCTGGGAATCTAGAGAGCAGATCTGACAAATGTATCTTTGTCGGTTACCCTAAGGAAACTAAGGGTTATTATTTCTACGATCCCAAAGAGAACAAGGTATTTGTTGCTCGGATGGCCATATTTCTTGAGAAGGAGTTTCTTCTGCAAGAGGCCAGTGGGAGAGAAATAAAGTTGGATGAGAATCCAGAAGAAGGACAAAGTAGTCAAGCACAGTTGGATAAGCCTGAGCCGGTGGATCAGGTTATTGAACAACCTGAGGCTCAGATATCACGGGAACCGCGAAGATCGGGAAGGATCCGTCGACAGCCTGAGCGCTATGACGGAGTCTACATCATTGATAATGATGAACCCCTTACTTATGCGGATGCGGTCAGTGGACCGGAGTCAGCGAGATGGCTTGAAGCTATGCGAGCCGAGATGGACTCCATGTCAGATAACCAAGTTTGGGATTTGGTTGATCCGCCTCCGGGAGTAATCCCTATAGGCTGTAAATGGATCTTCAAGAAGAAGATTGACATGGATGGTAACGTGGTTACCTATAAAGGCAGGCTAGTTGCGAAAGGTTTCAAACAAATCTACGGGATAGATTATGATGAAACTTTCTCTCCTGTAGCCATGTTTAAGTCTATTCGGATTCTTTTCGCGATAGCAGCATATTATGATTATGAGATCTGGCAAATGGATGTGAAAACAGCTTTCCTGAATGGAAATCTGGATGAGGATGTGTATATGACACAACCAGAAGGTTTCACTAATCCATCAGATCGTCATAAGATATGCAAGTTAAAGAAGTCTATTTATGGACTTAAACAAGCATCTAGAAGCTGGAATATTCGTTTTGATGAAGCAATCAGTGAGTTTGGTTTCATCAAGAACGAGGATGACCCGTGTGTATATAAGAGGTTTAGTGGGAGCGTAATTACTTTCCTAGTCCTCTACGTCGATGATATCTTGATCATTGGAAATGACATTCCTGAAATGCATGCCGTTAAGGCATGGCTAAGGAAATGTTTCCAGATGAAAGATCTAGGAGAAGCAGCCTATGTATTAGGTGTGAAGATCTACAGGGATAGATCTAAGAGGCTTCTCGGGCTCTGCCAGAGTACTTACATCGATAAAGTCCTGGAGAGATTCCATTTAGAGAATTCTAAAAGAGGATATCTTCCAGTCAGACATGGTTTGAATCTTTCGAAGAGTCAGTGTCCGCAAACACAGACTGAGAAAGATGAAATGGACAATACGCCTTATGCTTCGGCTATTGGGTCCATAATGTATGCGATGTTGTGTACTCGCCCTGACGTCGCTTACGGATTAAGCGTGACCAGTCGGTTCTAAAGTAATCCAGGTCAGGCGCACTGGATTGCGGTCAAGAACATTTTAAAATATCTGCGGAGGACCAAAGATATGTTCTTGATATATGGTGGTCAGGAAGAACTCAGTATAGAAGGATATACTGACGCTTCGTTCCAGTCTGACCAGGATGATTTTCGATCGCAATCAGGCTATGTCTTTAGCTTGAATGGAGGAGCAGTGGTGTGGAAGAGTTTCAAACAGTCAACTGTTGCTGATTCCACAACAGAAGCCGAGTATGTTGCAGCCTCGGAAGCATCCAAGGAGGCAGTGTGGATTCGTAAGTTCGTGAGAGAACTTGGTGTCGTTCCTTCGAGTGCAGATCCTTTGGTTATCTTCTGTGATAACACTGGAGCAATCGCACAAGCAAAGGAACCACGGTCGCACCAGAAGTCCAAGCACATACAGAGACGGTTTCATTTGATCAGGGAGATCATAGATCGTGGCGAGATCAAAGTCTACAAGGTTCATACAGATGACAATCTGGCAGACCCGCTTACCAAGCCTCTGGCGCAGCAGAAGCATGAGAAGCACTGTAATAATATGGGTTTGAGATTTCTCAACCATTAGATTAAGTGCAAGTGGGAGATTGTTGGGGTATGCCCTTAAGGCTAATGTTTGAGGCCTTGGGATTGTAACAGTATCATGTATAAACTCTTATGTTTATAAAGGCATGGTTGTTATTCAGGTTGTTACATTGTCTGCTGCAATAAGTGTACTTCTGAATAATGTCTCAAAGCTGTTCAGCTGGGCTGACATGCTATAAAGTCCTTAGTCGAGATATCTTGGTGAACATGAGACAGCCTTGATATGGTTAAGACTAATATGTGTTCTAATCTTATAGGATGCTTCGAGCATGGAATAAGATGTAGACTCATGGGTGCATTGGATGTACTGGACAGACCCTACTTGGATATTCAATTGCTTGTCACAATGTGAATAATCCTTGAATGCGACAAGTGGCACATTTCCTCTGACTTGAGATCACTTGTGTTTCTGAATGATGATTGTCATTGTTTTGAGGTAGTTCAATATCATTTGAAACATAATGATTATAGACTATCTTGGATAATGAGCTTGAGTCAGGTTAGGGCACTAGGGATAGACATAGGATTGCCGTCTCCTTGTTTAAGGAGTGTGATGTTCTAAAGGGGCCCCCTGGATGAGATGATTGAGAAAAGAGTATGGCCATACCCAGGTGACTATGTTCATCTGATCTAATCGTGCTCATCATATTGGAGCTACAAGCTTGACACGCTTGTCCAATAAGAACATCCAGTGGCAAAGGATATCTGCATGCCTTGTGAGTTGATTCACACTTGTGCTGTGGTTTGGGTGTAGTCTTGGAAGACTCTTTCCTTTATATCGGGAGACAGTGATGTGTTGCTAGATACCCCTCACTGATCGTGATAACGTAAGTTATCGTTACCGACATTTAAAGGAAACCCTTAGGGTCGCACAATTTGATGATATGGCTTACTTAAGTCAGATCGTGTGGACTGAATTGTTTGGGTTCAGTTTAAAGGGATTTGAATTCTGATTGTAAGTGAGATCTGGTCTGATCATGTTTGATTGATTAGGGCTTGAGATCGGTAAGCTTCGATCGAGAGAATAGATGCTAGATCAGTGAGATCAGGAGCATCAAAAGATCAACGGTCAGATCTTAAGCCTTATGGGTTTATTATGATCTGGACTAGTTGCTTGGCTTGTTTGGTTTCTTGAACCGAACCAACTCGATTTGAACCGGCTCATTACATGAGCGCATAGTTCAAGTGATGAGAAAAATGCGCTTTGGGCAAATCCATAGTCGCATGAGCGCATGAACGTTGAGGCTTTCTATTTTTAGAAAGCATGTCTCTAAACGTGACCATGCCTCACGTTTTTCTCTTTGACGCCTATTGTCACTCCTCTCTCTCGTGTCTCTCTAATTCGAAGTGTTGGTGGAGTTGACGACAAGGAAGGAGATATCGCCAAGCAAGGATTCACTCTCTCTTCCCTTTTTCATTCGATCAAGACTTCTTGGAACCTTGCTAGCACAAGGAGCACCAAGAGAAAAGTAGGCGACACCAATTGTGTGCGTCACCTTAGGAGAAGGAGCACTTGCGCCTTTCCTTCCAAGACACCATCCAAGAGATGGCGATGGTATGGATCTTTCTCTTCTTCTATACTAGCATTCGAAAGTTGATCATATGATATATTAAGATCTCTTGAAACCCTAGTTTCCGCATGCGAATTTTTATATGCGCCTCCCTTAGGGTTTCGGCCCCCTAGATTAAGGGGACTTTCAATTGGTATCAGAGCTTAGGTTTTTATATATTCATATGATTGCTTTTGGTGATCCATGTATGTTGAATGTTTAGATCTAATATTTCTCATCATGCGAAAATACCAGATAGATGTATTTTGTTTGTGGCGCATGTATGAGATGAACTTTTGTTGGCGCATGCTTCACATGTTTTAGTTTTTGTTTTCAAAAAACTTTCATGACATGCGCGACTCACTATAGATCTAAGGCCTTACTGTAAACCCTTAGACGGGTTATTAGGGTTGAAGTCATCCCCTAGGTTAGATCCAAAATGTCTGATCAGACCATCTGACAGCCTTGATGGGTTGACCAGATAGCACCTCTGCGCAAGCATCTGGTGGCTATAGGTCGACTGCAGACAGGCGTGTAGTGGTGTCTGATTGAGACGACTAGTGAACACACATGAGTTAGGCCCGGGGTCACACCCGCTTGCCAGAACTCATGAGGGTTGTTCAGCCCTGGCGCATGCATGGTTGACCTTTTGGTCGACTCAAGTCGGTTAGGACTTAGTGCATGCAAGGGCACTGGATCTGGTTTGTTTATTGAAGGGCCCACACACATCAGTATGTATGAGATCTAATAAACCTTCTGCCCTCTCACCAATCTTGGTGAAGGGCGCCTTTGTCATTTTCCCTAATAAACAAGGTTCACAAGTATCAAATTCCTCCAAGGAACTTGAATCTAACAATCCATTTGCATGGAGTTGTTGGATGCGATTCTTGTTTATATGGGCTAATCGACAGTGCCATAGGAAAGCACCAACTGAACCACTCAGTTTGGTCCTTTTATTACTTATGTTACAAATAGAACTTTCCATATCCAAGATATATAGACCATTGCACAAAGTACCCTTCCCATAGAACATATTTGCAAATGAAAAAGAACAAGAGTTCTTATTTATTTCAAATTTAAATCCTTTCCTTGCTAAGCAAGGAATGGATACAATGTTCTTAGTAAGTGAAGGTACACAAAAGCAATTATCTAGTTCTAATTGAAGTCCAGAAGGCAAGGAGAGAGTCAAAACGCCTACAGCAACAGCAGCAACCTGTGCCCCGTTTCCAACGCGTAGGTCAATCTCTCCGAGCCGCACCGATCTACTTTTCTTGAGCCCCTGCATATTTGTACAAATATGAGCTCCACATGTAGTATCCAAAGGTCATCACAAGCAGTGAGTGGCACCTAGCAGTGCATCGCTGCTACCCAGGTCGTTAGAATGGATATCGACATCGACATCCCCATCATCGCAACTAGGTACAGATGCATTACAGTCTCTTTGCCGTACTGATATCTGATTGGACAAGTGTGTCACCACTTGTTTTCATCCAATCACATGGCTATGACTAAAACAGGTTCTCACCTGGGTATGGCCATACACTCTCAGTCATAGAACCATAAAGGAGCTCCATGGATATCATACTTCCTTAGGGAAGGGGCAAATCCTATGTCTGTCCATTGATCTTCTCATATGGGTTGTGACATGCTCAATAACAACCGTTATGACCTCCCAGCTACGGCAAGGTGTTAGGTTGTATCAAAGCAAGTCCCTAACCATATAGAATGATCAATGACCTCAAGTCAAGGGATCAATGCATCTCCTGTCACTTATGAGGATAACTCTGTAAGTCCCCTAAATCAAGGGGGGCGAAACCCTAATAGGTGGCGCAAATAAATTTTATAGCGGAATCTAGGGTTTCAAAAGATCGAATGCAAGTACATATGATCAACTCTTGAGATTGTATAAATCAAATGAGATTCATACCAGTGCCATGAGGAAGGTGACGACTTGGAAGCAGAGATCGAAAGGGGTCTCCTCCAAAGTTGCCGCACACAAGTGTTGGGGTATGCCCTTAAGGCTAATGTTTGAGGCCTTGGGATTATATCAGTATCATGTATAAACTCTTATGTTTATAAAGGCAATGGTTATTATTCAGGTTGTTATATCATCTGCAGCAATATGTATACTTCTGAATAATGTCTCAATGCTGTTCAGCTGAAGGGAACCCCTTTCAAGAGGGGGGCGAAACCCTAGTTGGCGCAAACTCGATAGGCAGCGGATTCAAGAATCGAAAACATGCAATATATGATCAACCTTTAAAACATGAAAGAAGGAAATGCGATTCATACCAATGCCATTTAAAGATGGCGCCTTGGAAGATAGAAAGCAACGAAGATTTCCTCCTTAGGACGCGCACACAAGATGAGGATGCGCTTACTCCCTACGGAATATCTTGTGCTTACTCCTAGGTGTCTTTGATCGCGTGAGAAGGGAAGAAGATCGCCTTTCCTTGCTTGATTCTCGAGTCTCCAAGACGTGAAAGAGAAGTCTCTTACGAGAGAGAGCGACGAGAATTAGAGGTTGAGGCAACAAGAGATGCGCTCCATGTAAACATGGGGGGCGTGGTTGCTAAAAATAGCCAACCTCTCTTACATGCGATCATGTGTTCATGCCCTCATGAACCAATCGCATTTTCCTCATTACTTTGAACCAAGCGCTCACATCTAGAGCCGGTTCAATTCGGTCTGGTCTATAAACCAAATAACCCAAGCAATTAGTCCAGATCACATTAAAAACCCTAAGGTGCTTGATCTGACCGTCGATCTCTTGATGCTTCTGATCTGACCGATCTAGCATCTGTTCTCTCGATCGAAGCTTACCGATCTCAAGCCCTAATCAATCAAACATGATCAGACCAGATCTCACTTACAATCAGAGATTAAATCCCTTTAAACTGAACCCGAACAATTCAGTCCACACGATCTGACTTAAGTAAGCCATATCATCAAATTGTGCGACCCTGAGGGTTTCCTTTAAGCGTCGGTAACGATAACTCACGTTATCACGACCAGTGAGAGGTATCTAGCAACACATCACTGTCTCCCGATATAAAGGAAAGAGTCTTCCCAGACTACACCCAAAAACAACACAAGTGTGAATCAATTCACAAGGCATGCATATTTCCTTTGCCACTGGATGTTCTTATTGGACAAGCCTGTCAAGCTCGTAACTCCAATATGATGAGCATGATTAGATCAGATGAACACTGTCACCTGGGTATGGCCATACACTTTTCTCAATCATCTCATCCAGGGGCCCCTTTAGAACATCACACTCCTTAAACAAGGAGACGGCAATCCTTTGTCTATCACTAATGCTCTAACCTGACTCAAGCTCACCATCCAAGATAGTCTATAATCATTATGTTTCAAACGATATTGAACTATCTCAAAACAATGACAATCATCATTTAGAAAACACAAGTGATCTCAAGTCAGAGGAAATGTGCCACTTGTCATAATCAAGGAATATTCACATTGTGACAAACAATTGAACATCCTAGTAGGGTCTGTCCAGTACATCCCATGTACCCATGAGTCTACATCTTATTCCATGCTCGAAGCATCCTATAAGATTAGAACACATATTAGTCTTAACCATATCAAGGCTGTCTCATGTTCACCAAGATACATCGACTAAGGACTTAATAGCATGTCAGCCCAGCTGAACAGCTTTGAGACATTATTCAGAAGAACATATATTGCAGCAGACAATGTAGCTAACTGAATAACAACCATGCCTTTATAAACTTAAGAGTTTATTACATGATACTGATACATTCCCACAGGCCTCAAACATTAGCCTTAAGGGCATACCCCAACAATCTCCCACTTGCACTTAATCTAATGGTTGAGAAATCTCAAACCCATATTATTACAGTGCTTCTCATGCTTCTGCTGCGCCAGAGGCTTGGTAAGCGGGTCTGCCAGATTGTCATCTGTATGTACCTTGCAGATTTTGATCTCGCCACGATCAATGATCTCCCGGATCAAGTGAAACCGTCTCTGTATGTGCTTGGACTTCTGGTGCGACCGTGGTTCCTTTGCTTGTGCGATTGCTCCAGTGTTATCACAAAAGATAACCAAAGGATCTGCACTCGAAGGAATGACACCAAGTTCTCTCACGAACTTACGAATCCACACTGCCTCCTTGGATGCTTCCGAGGCTGCAACATACTCGGCTTCTGTTGTAGAATCAGCAACAGTTGACTGTTTGAAACTTTTCCACACCACTGCACCTCCATTCAAGCTAAAAACATAGCCTGATTGCGATCGGAAATCATCCTGGTCAGACTGGAACGAAGCGTCAGTATATCCTTCAATACTGAGTTCTTCCTGACCACCATATATCAAGAACATATCTTTGGTCCTCCGCAGATATTTTAAGATGTTCTTGACTGCAATCCAGTGCGCCACACCTGGATTACTTTGGAAACGACTGGTTACGCTTAACCCGTAAGCAACGTCTGGGCGAGTACACAACATCGCATACATAATGGAACCAATAGCCGAAGCATAAGGCGTATTGTCCATTTCATCTTTCTCAGTCTGTGTTTGTGGACACTGACTCTTCGAAAGATTCAGACCATGTCTGACTGGAAGATATCCTCGTTTAGAATTCTCTAAATGAAATCTCTCCAGGACCTTTTCGATGTAAGTACTCTGGCACAGCCCGAGAAGCCTCTTAGATCTATCCCTGTAGATCTTCACACCTAACACATAGGCTGCTTCTCCTAGATCTTTCATCTGGAAACATTTCCTTAGCCATGCTTTAACAGCATGCATTTCAGGAATATCATTTCCAATGATCAAGATGTCATCGACGTAGAGGACTAGGAAAGTAATCACGCTCCCACTAAACCTCTTATATACACACGGGTCATCTTCGTTCTTGATGAAACCAAATTCAGTGACTGATTCATCAAAACGAATATTCCAGCTTCTTGATGCTTGTTTAAGTCCATAAATAGACTTCTTTAACTTGCATATCTTATGACGATCTGCTGGATTAGTGAAACCTTTTGGTTGTGTCATATACACATCCTCATCCAGATTTCCATTAAGGAAAGCTGTTTTCACATCCATCTGCCAAATCTCATAATCATAATATGCAGCTATCGCGAAAAGAATCCGAATAGACTTAAACATGGCTACAGGTGAGAAAGTTTCATCATAATCTATCCCGTAGATTTGTTTGAAACCTTTCGCAACTAGCCTGCCTTTATAGGTAACCACGTTACCATCCATGTCAATCTTCTTCTTGAAGATCCATTTACAGCCTATAGGGATAACTCCCGGAGGCGGATCAACCAAATCCCAGACTTGGTTATCTGACATGGAGTCCATCTCGGCGCGCATAGCTTCAAGCCATCTCGCTGACTCCGGTCCACCGACCGCATTCGCATAAGTGAGGGGTTCATCATTGTTAATGATGTAGACTCCGTCATAGCGCTCAGGCTGTCGACGGAGGGGTTCCCGTGATATCTGAGCCGTGATATCTGAGCCTCAGGTTGTTCAATAACCTGTTCTACCGGCTCAGGCTCATCCAACTCTGCTTGAGCACTTTGTCCTTCCTCTGGATTCTTATCCAGTTTTATTTCTCTCCCACTGGCTTCTTGCAGAAGAAACTCCTTCTCAAGAAATATGGCCGTCCGAGCAACAAAAACCTTGTTCTCCTTGGGATCGAAGAAATAATAACCCTTAGTTTCCTTAGGGTAACCGACAAAGATACATTTGTCAGATCTGCTCTCTAGTTTCCCAGAGGCGAGCTTCTTTACATAAGCTTCGCAACCCCAGATCCTGATAAATGTCAAGCTTGGCTGTTTCCCATACCATAACTCATATGGCGTCTTGGAAACTGCCTTGGATGGCACTCGGTTTAGTACCTTTGCAGCTGTTTCCAGTGCAAAACCCCAAAAGGAGTAGGGTAGAGTAGCCTGACTCATCATAGAACGAACCATATCAAGTAGCGTTCTATTTCTCCTCTCGGACACACCATTCCATTGCGGTGTTCCTGGTGGAGTGAGCTGTGAGATAATCCCACACTCCTTTAGATAGTCAGTAAATGCATGACTTAGGTATTCACCACCTCGATCTGAGCGAAGTGCCTTGATATTACGGCCTAGCTGATTCTGTACTTCATTTTTGAACTCTTTGAACTTGTCAAAAGATTCACTTTTATGTCTCATCAGATAGACATAACCATATCTACTGAAATCATCAGTAAAGGTAATGAAGTACTGATAGCCACCTCTGGCATGTTTACTAAATGGCCCACACACATCACTGTGTATAAGGTCAAGTAAACCTGAAGCCCTTTGACCTTTGTGAGGAAAAGGTGACTTCGTCATTTTACCCATCAAACAAGCTTTGCATGTATCAATCTCCTTATAGGAGAATGATCCCAGCAGTCCATTTTCATGCAACCGCTTAATGCGTTTCTCGTTAATATGGCCTAAACGACTATGCCATAGCAAGGTGCTGTCATCAGCATACTTGGCTTTCTTAATATCAATTTGCTGTATTGAACATTCCATGTCCAACATGAATAACCCATTGTTAATTGAACCAGTTGCATAAACAATATTATCATAAGACAAAATACACTTTGAAATATTGCATTCAAAGGAAAACCCCTTCCTGACAAGAGCAGGAATGGAGATAATATTTTTAGTTATACTGGGAACAAAGTAACAACTGTTTAGTTCCAATACAAGTCCAGATGGTATAGTAATAAAGTAGTCTCCTACAGCAACAGCAGCAACCCGTGCCCCGTTTCCAACTCGTAGGTCCACCTCATGCTGTCCCACCTGCCTTCTTCTCTTGAGTTCCTGTACATTTGAACAAATGTGAACTCCACATGCAGTGTCCAACACCCATGATACAGAAGAAGAAAACATGACCTCAGTCACGAATATACCTGAGCCAGAAGCAAAGCTTCCCCTCTTATCTCCTTGGAGCGCTTTACAGTCCTTTTTCCAGTGACCCAGCTGGCCACAGTGGAAACACCTGTATTCCTTAGACCGCTTGACCTTCTGCTTCAGAGCCTTGCTGTAACTCTTGACAGGGGCCTTGCCCTTCTTCCCCTTCTTCTTGTTCCTAGAAGGAACCATCAAGACAGAGGTTGAAGGCTTACCCTTCAGAGTCTCCTCAGTGGTCAAGAGCATATTCAGCAGCTCTGCCGGAGTACAATCGATTTTGTTCATATTAAAATTAATAATGAACGCGTCGAATGAAGGCGGGAGAGACTGCAGAATAATGTCCACAGCAAGCTCCTGGTTGATGGTATGCCCCAGTTTCTCTAGAGCCTCCTTGTGCCCAATCATCTTGAGCACGTGAGCTCCCACTGGGCTCCCTTCAGCCAGTTTGCTCTGAAAGAAGAGCTTTGTCAAATTATAGCGTTCAGTCCTCGCCTGTGCAGCATACAGCATCTTGAGGTTCGCTATCATGTCTATAGCAGACATATCCTCATGCTGACGCTGCAGCGGTGGCGTCATAGACGCTAGCATCAGGCAAGCGACATCAATGCTATTATTGACGTGCTTTTCATAGGCTTCCCGAACCGCCCTTGCGGCGTTCGGAGCGGGCTGCGGCGGTATCGCCATCTCGAGGACATACAGTTTCCTCTCTGCCTTAAGAACGATCTTAAGGTGTCCAAACCAGTCAGAGAAGTTCGGCCCACCAAACTTCTCCCTTTCCAGTAGGGATCGCACATTGAAGTTCATGGTGTTCGTTGCTGCAGGTATCTACAACAATGCAAGAACAGCAAGGTCAGTATCAATGTATAAGAATCGATCAGGACTTAAGAAAGATTCTTTTTCTCACTATTTTATCAGGCGTGAAAAATCCAGCAAAACAGCCCGAAAGAGTAGAACTCTTTTAGTGAGATGGGATCCAGATTTCATACTTGGTCTCCGCGTCCCGCTCAGGCGAGATAAGATGCACAGAGAGTACAAGCACTAGTTTCTGGTAGGCAGTCACTGCCGATCGCCAACCCGTGCGATTCCCCTTCATCTGGGCAGTCCAGCAGACTGTGCCAACTGAGTTGGTACAACACAATCTCTGACTCCACAGATGGCTGCCTCCATGTGCTACCATATGCGCCACATATGTAGTCTACACGGTCAAGCTGACCCGACCTACTCCCTGGACCACCATGTGCTATGCTGAGCAACGAGAAGGGATAAATCCCTACTCTGTAACACACAGGTGTAATCCCGCACCGTCTGAAGATAGATGGACGTGCCCACTGAGTGGGTACAACACGGCTCCAACGATAATCAGAACAGTGAGGTTTCGCGTCAGAAGGCTTACGAGCTTGATATTTAAGCGTTGGATTTTAACGGTCTTTTATCTTCTTGCCTATCATGCAATTCCTATGGTGATAGCAGAAGATAATTTAATCATGCAATTCTAATATTAAGCAATAAAAGAAAGCATGAATCTTATGTGGTAAAAGCCCATAGCCCTAGTGAGACCTTAACCTAACTTAAGTCTTCACTTGCTCTTAATGGGTCTTTAGCTGCTCATCTGGCCCAAACCTGGGCCCAAGCGCCATCTGCAGGTCAGGTGCGCCCACCAGGTAATTGCGCCAGGTCCTAGGGTCGAACCCTAGACCTCCCACCTGGTCCAGCCACTTGCTGCAAGCGCCTCTGCCAAGTGTGCTTTGTGCTCTTGTCTAATTAAATTACAAATTTAACTATCTAGACAAGAGTGACACGCAGGTCACTTACATTTATAAATTAAAACACAGTGATGCGCAGATCACAATAATTAATTTACAATTTTTTTAATTCAGGCACGCAGGCCCCAGCACAGCACACAAATAATATGAGCAGCCCACATAAGACTAAATAAACAAGCATATGCATCAATCAATAACCATGTGATCCATAAAAATTAAAATTTTCGAAAACCCCATAGGATCAATTTTAATTTTCCTTATTTGCCCTACAACCTTACAACGGTCCATTACTAGGGATCCACTCATCCAACCTAGTCAGATCCAGTGCCCTTGCATGCACCAAGTCCTAACTGACTTGCGTCGACCATAAGGTCAACTATGCATGCGCCAGGGCTGAACGACCACACTGAGGTGTGGCAAGCGGGCGTGACCCCGGGCCTAACTCAGGTGCGTTCAGTAGTCGTCTCAATCAGACATCGCTACACACCTGTCTGCAGTCGACCTATAGCCACCATAGGCTTGCGCCAAGGTGCTATCTGGTCGACCCATTCAGGCTGTCAGATGATCTGATCAGACAAGTTTGGATCTAACTTAGGGGTTGACTTCAACCCTAATAACCCGTCTAAGGGTTTTAATGCAGGCGCATCTTAGATCTACAATGAGTCGCGCAAATGATATAATTTTTGAGAAAAAACTACTACATGCGCCAACATACATGCGCAAGTAAAACATGAAATAAGTTTCAGCATGAAACATGTTATCATGATGAATTTCGCATGGTGAAGATCTAGAATACTTGGAACACATAATCAAAGCAATCATATAAATTTGCATGTAAACCTTGCGCTCTGATACCAATTGAAGGGAACCCCTTTCAAGAGGGGGGCGAAACCCTAGTTGGCGCAAACTCGATAGGCAGCGGATTCAAGAATCGAAAACATGCAATATATGATCAACCTTTAAAACATGAAAGAAGGAAATGCGATTCATACCAATGCCATTTAAAGATGGCGCCTTGGAAGATAGAAAGCAACGAAGATTTCCTCCTTAGGACGCGCACACAAGATGAGGATGCGCTTACTCCCTACGGAATATCTTGTGCTAGCAAGATTCCTAGGTGTCTTTGATCGCGTGAGAAGGGAAGAAGATCGCCTTTCCTTGCTTGATTCTCGAGTCTCCAAGACGTGAAAGAGAAGTCTCTTACGAGAGAGAGCGACGAGAATTAGAGGTTGAGGCAACAAGAGATGCGCTCCATGTAAACATGGGGGGCGTGGTTGCTAAAAATAGCCAACCTCTCTTACATGCGATCATGTGTTCATGCCCTCATGAACCAATCGCATTTTCCTCATTACTTTGAACCAAGCGCTCACATCTAGAGCCGGTTCAATTCGGTCTGGTCTATAAACCAAATAACCCAAGCAATTAGTCTAGATCACATTAAAAACCCTAAGGTGCTTGATCTGACCGTCGATCTCTTGATGCTTCTGATCTGACCGATCTAGCATCCGTTCTCTCGATCGAAGCTTACCGATCTCAAGCCCTAATCAATCAAACATGATCAGACCAGATCTCACTTACAATCAGAGATTAAATCCCTTTAAACTGAACCCGAACAATTCAGTCCACACGATCTGACTTAAGTAAGCCATATCATCAAATTGTGCGACCCTGAGGGTTTCCTTTAAGCGTCGGTAACGATAACTCACGTTATCACGACCAGTGAGAGGTATCTAGCAACACATCACTGTCTCCCGATATAAAGGAAAGAGTCTTCCAAGACTACACCCAAAAACAACACAAGTGTGAATCAATTCACAAGGCATGCATATTTCCTTTGCCACTGGATGTTCTTATTGGACAAGCCTGTCAAGCTCGTAACTCCAATATGATGAGCATGATTAGATCAGATGAACACTGTCACCTGGGTATGGCCATACACTTTTCTCAATCATCTCATCCAGGGGGCCCCTTTAGAACATCACACTCCTTAAACAAGGAGACGGCAATCCTTTGTCTATCACTAATGCTCTAACCTGACTCAAGCTCACCATCCAAGATAGTCTATAATCATTATGTTTCAAACGATATTGAACTATCTCAAAACAATGACAATCATCATTTAGAAAACACAAGTGATCTCAAGTCAGAGGAAATGTGCCACTTGTCATAATCAAGGAATATTCACATTGTGACAAACAATTGAACATCCTAGTAGGGTCTGTCCAGTACATCCCATGTACCCATGAGTCTACATCTTATTCCATGCTCGAAGCATCCTATAAGATTAGAACACATATTAGTCTTAACCATATCAAGGCTGTCTCATGTTCACCAAGATACATCGACTAAGGACTTAATAGCATGTCAGCCCAGCTGAACAGCTTTGAGACATTATTCAGAAGAACATATATTGCAGCAGACAATGTAGCTAACTGAATAACAACCATGCCTTTATAAACTTAAGAGTTTATTACATGATACTGATACATTCCCACAGGCCTCAAACATTAGCCTTAAGGGCATACCCCAACACAGCTAGGCTGACATGCAGTATTGTCCTTAGTCTAGATATCTTGGTGAACTTGAGACAGCCTTGATATGATTGAGACTAATATGTGTTCTAATCTTATAGGATGCTTCGAGTATGGAATAAGATGTAGACTCATGGGTACATTGGATGTACTGGACAGACCCTACTAGGATATTCAATTGCTTGTCACAATGTGAATAATCCTTGTATGCAACAAGTGGCATATTTCCTCTGACTTGAGATCACTTGTGTTTCTAAATGATGATTGGCATTGTTTTGAGGTAGTTCAATATCATTTGAAACATAATGGTTATAGACTATCTTGGATAATGAGCATGAGTCATGTTAGGGCACTAGTGATAGATAAAGGATTGCCGTCTCCTAGTTTGGAGTGTGATGTTCTAAAGGGGCCCCCCTGGATGAGATGATTGAGAAAGTGTATGGCCATACCCAGATGACTGTGTTCATCTTATCTAATCATTCTCATCATATTGGAGTCACAGGCTTGACACGCTTGTCCAATAAGAACATCCAGTGGCAAAGGAAACATGTATGCCTAGTGAAGTGGATTCACACTTGTGCTATGGTTTGGGTGTAGTCTTGGAAGACTCTTTCCTTTATATCGGGAGACAGTGATGTGTTGCTAGATACCCCTCACTGATCGTGATAATGTAAGTTATCGTTACCGACATTTAAAGGAAACCCTTAGGGTCGCACAATTTGATGATATGGCTTACTCATGTCAGATCTTGTGGACTGAATTGTTTCGGTTCATTTTAAAGGGATTTAAACTCTGATTGTAAGTGAGATCTGGTCTGATCATGTTTGATTGATTAGGGCTTCAGATCGGTAAGCTTCGATCGAGAGAAGTGATGCTAGATTGGTGAGATCAAGAGCATCGAGAGATCAACGGTTAGATCTTGAACCTTTGGGTTTAATGAGATCTAGATCAAAGGCTTGGCTTAATTGGTCATTGAACCAAATGTCATTGAACCGGCTCATGTGTGAGCGCTTGGTTCAAATGAAAGAGATGAGCGTTCGGTTCACTTGGGTGAACGTATGAACGCATGAGCATTGAGGGCTTTCTATATTTGGAAATTCGGTTTTCCAATTTGAGAGTAACGCCCCACGTTTGTGTGGAACGCCTCTTGCTCTCGTTCTCTTCTCCTTTCGACGACACTCTCGTGGGTGAAGGAGGTTAACGCCTTGGAGAAAATTCAGCCAAGCAAGAGTTCATCTCTCAATTCCCTTCAAGCGATCAAGGAGACTTGAAGGTCTTTGCTAGCACAAAGAACATCAAGGAGAAGCCATCTCTCTTCTTGTGTGTGGCACCTTTGGAGGAGAGCCCTTTCGATCTCTGCTTCCAAGACGCCATCCATCAAATGGCATTGGTATGAATCTTTTGATCTTTACAAGGTTTTAAAGTTGATCATATGAATATATCACATGCGATCCTTATGAAACCCTAATTCCGCTGCCAAAAATTTTACATGCGCCACTTTAGGGTTTCGCCCCCCCTTTCCTTAGGGGACTTTCAATTGGTATCAGAGCATATGGTTTATATATGTTCATATTATTGCTTGATCTTCATGCTTGATCCATGTATGCGCTTTTGATTAGATCTAAGGTTACATGCGAAAATTGTTGTAAACATATGTGAGTTGGCGAAAATACATGCTTATCATAGATGTATGTTTTCTCCTTGGCACATGTTTGTTGGCGCATGCTTTAGTTTTTCTCAAAACAAAAGGACTTGCGCGCCCTTCATTAGATCTAATAAGCGCCTACTATAAACCCTTAGACGGGTTATTAGGGTTGAAGTCATAGTCTAGTTAAGATCCAAACAGTCTGATCAGACCATCTGACAGCCTAGATGGGTCGACCAGATGGCACCTGTGCGCAAGCACGAGGTGGCTATAGGTCGACTGCAGACAGGCTTGTAGCGATGTCTGGATGAGACAACCAGAGAACGTGCATGAGTTAGGCCCGGGGTCACACCCGCTTGCCTGAACTCATGAGGGTCGTTCAGCCCGTTGCATGCATTGTTGACCACTGGGTCGACTCAAGTCAGTTAGGACTTGATGCACGCAAGGGCAGTGGGTCTGACTAGGTCTGATGAGTGGATCCCTATTAATGGACCGTTGTAAGGTAGTAGGGCACATAAGGAAAAAAAAATTGATGCCAATGGGTTTTTCAAAAAATTTTATTTTCTGGTTTGGATCACATGTTGATTGGATGCCATGATGCGTGTTTATTTAATCTTATGTGGGCTGCCTATTCAATGTGTGCTGTGCTGGGGCCTGCGTGCCTGGATTAAAATTGTAAATTAATATTTTTGTGATCTGCGTATCACATTTTAATTAATTTATTGTGTAATTGACCTGCGTGTCAATCATGTCTAGATAGATTAAATTGTATTTTAATCAGACATGAGCACAGAGCACACTTGGCAGAGGCGCATGCAGCAGAGGCTTGACCAGGTGGGAGGTCTAGGGTTCGACCCTATGACAGGCGCATTTACCTGGTGGGCGCACCTGAGCTGCAATGGGCGCTTGGGCCCTGGGTTGGGCTAGAAAAGATGCAAAAGACCCATGAAGAGCTCAAGTGAAGACTTAAGTTAAATTAAGGTCTTACCTAGGGTTAATGGGCTTTTACCACATAAGATCAGCATGCTTTCTATTTATTCTTTATATAACTAGAATTGCATGATTTAATCTTCTGCTATCGCCATAGGTTATGCATGATAGTTAAGAAGATAAAAGACCGTTAAAATCCAACGCTAAAATATCAAGCACGTAAGCCTTCTGACGCGAAACCTCATTGTTCTGACTATCGTTGGGGCCGTGTTGTACCCACTCAGTGGGCACGCCCATCTATCTTCAGACGGTGTGTGATTACACCTGCGTGTTACAGAGAAGGGATTTATCGCTTCTCGTTGCTCAGCATAGCACGTGGTGGTCCAGGGAGTAGGTCGGGTCAGCTTGACCATGTAGGCTACATACTGAGCATATGTTAGCTATATGGAGGCAGCCATCTGTGGGATCAGAGACTGTGTTGTACCAACTCAGTTGGCACAGTCTGCTGGATTGCCCAGATGAAGGGGAATCGCATGGGTTGGCGATTGGCAGGGATTGCCTACCAGAAATTAGTGCTTGTACTCTCTGTGCATCTTATCTCGCCTGAGCGGGACGCGGAGACCAAGTATGAAATCTGGATCCCATCTCACTAAAAGAGTGTTACTCTTTCGGACTGTTTTACTGGATTTTTCAGTCAGATAAAATAGTGAGAAAAGAATCTTTCTTAAGTCCTGGATTGATTCTAAACATTGATACTGACCTTGATGTTCTTGCAATGTTGTAGATTTCTGCAGCAACGAACACCACGAATTTCAATGTGCGATCCCTACTGGAAAGGGAGAAGTTTGCGGGGCCAAACTTCTCGGACTGGTACGGATACCTTAAGATTATTCTTAAGGCAGAGAGGAAACTGTATGTCCTCGAGACGGCTATACCGCCTCAACCTGCTGCGAACGCCGCAAGGGCGGTTCGGGAAGCCTATGAAAAGCATGTCAATGATAGCATTGATGTCGCTTGCCTGATGCTTGCGTCTATGACGCCAGAGCTGCAGCGTCAGCATGAGGATCTATCTGCTATACAAATTATAGCAAACCTCAAGATGCTGTATGCTGCACAGGCTAGGACTGAACGCTACAATTTGACTAAGCTTTTCTTTCAGAGCAAACTGGTTGAAGGGAGTCCAGTGGGAGCTCACGTACTCAAGATGATTGGGTACAAAGAGGCTCTAGAGAAACTGGGACATACCGTCAATCAGGAGCTTGCTGTAGACATCATTCTTCAGTCTCTCCCGGCCTCTTTCGATCCGTTCATTATTAACTTTAATATGAACAAGATCGACTGTACCCCGGCAGAGTTACTGAACATGCTCTTGACTACAGAGTTGACTCTAAAGGGAAAGCCTTCAACCTCTATCTTGATGGTTCCTTCTAGGAACAAGAAGAAGGGGAAGAAGGGCAAAGCCCCTGTCAAGAGCTACAACAAGGCTCTGAAACAAAAGGTTAAGCGGTCGAAGGAATACAGATGTTTCCATTGTGGCCAGCTTGGTCACTGGAAAAAGGACTGTAAAGCGCTCCAAGGAGACAAGAAGGGAAGCATTGCTTCTGGCTCAGGTATATTTGTGACTGAAGTCATGATATCTTCTCCTTCTATTTCATGGGTGTTGGACACTGCATGTGGAGTTCACATTTGTTCAAATGTACAGGAACTCAAGAGAAGAAGACAGGTGGGACAGCATGAGGTGGACCTACGAGTTGGAAACGGGGCACGGGTTGCTGCTGTTGCTGTAGGAGAATATCACATCTCATTACCATCTGGACTTGTATTAGAACTAAACAATTGTTACTTTGTACCAAGCATTACCAAAAATATTATCTCTATTCCTGCTCTTGTCAGGAAAGGGTTTTCCTTTGAATGCAATATTTCAAAGTGTGTTATTTCTTTAGATAATATTGTTTATGCTACTGGATCAATTAACAATGGATTATTCATGTTGGACATGGAATGTTCTATACAAAATATTGATAATAAGAAAGCCAAGTATGCTGATAATAGCACCTTGCTATGGCATAGTCGTTTAGGCCATATTAACAAGAAACGCATTAAGCGGTTGCATGACCATGGACTGCTGGCATCATTCTCCTATGAGGAGATTGATACATGCAAAGCTTGTTTAATGGGTAAAATGACGAAGGCTCCTTTTCCTAACAAAGGTCAAAGGGCTTCAGGTTTACTTGACCTTATACACAGTGATGTGTGTGGGCCATTTAGTAAACATGCCAGAGGTGGCTATTCATACTTCATTACCTTTACTGATGATTTCAGTAGATACGGGTATGTCTATCTAATGAGACATAAGAGTGAATCTTTTGACAAGTTCAAAGAGTTCAAAAATAAAGTACAGAATCAACTATGCCGAAATATCAAGGCACTTCGCTCAGATCGAGGTGGAGAATACCTAAGTCGAGAGTTTACTGACTATCTGAAGGAGTGTGGGATTATCACACAGCTCACTCCGCCAGGAACACCGCAATGGAATGGTGTGTCCGAGAGGAGGAACGGAACCTTATTGGATATGGTTTGTTCAATGATGAGTCAGGCTACTCTACCTTACTCCTTTTGGGGATTTGCACTGGAAACAGCTGCAAAGGTACTAAACCGAGTGCCATCCAAGGCAGTTTCAAAGACTCCATATGAGTTATGGTATGGGAAACAGCCGAGCTTGACATTTATTAAGATCTGGGGTTGCGAGGCTTATGTCAAAAAGCTCGCCTCTGGGAAACTAGAGAGCAGATCTGAGAAATGTAACTTTGTCGGTTACCCTAAGGAAACTAAGGGTTATTATTTCTACGATCCCAAAGAGAACAAGGTATTTGTTGCTCGAACGGCTATTTTTCTTGAGAAGGAATTTCTTCTGCAAGAGGCCAGTGGGAGAGAAATAAAGCTGGATGAGAATCCAGAAGAAGGACAAAGTAGTCAAGCACAGTTGGATGAGCATGAGCCAGTAGGTCAGGTTATTGAACAACCTGAGGCTCAGATATCACGGGAACCGCGAAGATCGGGAAGGATCCGTCGACAGCCTGAGCGCTATGACGGAGTCTACATCATTGATCATGATGAACCCCTCACTTATGCGGATGCGGTCAGTGGACCGGAATCAGCGAGATGGCTTGAAGCTATGCGAGCCGAGATGGACTCCATGTCAGATAACCAAGTCTGGGATTTGGTTGATCCGCCTCCGGGAGTAATCCCTATAGGCTGTAAATGGATCTTCAAGAAGAAGATTGACATGGATGGTAACGTGGTTACCTATAAAGGCAGGCTAGTTGCGAAAGGTTTCAAACAAATCTACGGGATAGATTACGATGAAACTTTCTCTCCTGTAGCCATGTTCAAGTCTATTCGGATCATTCTCGCAATAGCAGCATATTATGATTATGAGATCTGGCAAATGGATGTGAAGACTGCTTTCCTTAATGGAAATCTGTAGGAGGATGTGTATATGACACAACCTGAAGGTTTCACTAATCCATCAGATCGTCATAAAATATGCAAGTTAAAGAAGTCCATTTATGGACTTAAACAAACATCAAGAAGCTGGAATATTCGTTTTGATGAATCAATCTGTGAATTTGGTTTCATCAAGAATGAAGATGACCCGTGTGTATATAAGAGGTTTAGTGGGAGCGTAATTACTTTCCTAGTCCTCTACGTCGATGATATCTTAATCATTGGAAACGATATTCCTGAACTACATGCGGTTAAAGCATGGTTAAGAAAATGTTTCCAGATGAAAGATCTAGGAGAAGCAGCCTATGTATTAGGTGTGAAGATCTACAGAGATAGATGTAAGAGGCTTCTCGGGCTGTGCCAGAGTACTTACATCGATAAAGTCCTGGAGAGATTTCATTTAGAGAATTCTAAAAGAGGATATCTTCCAGTCAGACATGGTCTGAATCTTTCAAAGAGTCAGTGTCCACAAACACAGACTGAGAAAGATGAAATGGACAATACGCCTTATGCTTCGGCTATTGGGTCCATTATATATGCGATGTTGTGTACTCGCCCAGACGTCGCTTACGGGTTAAGCGTGACCAGTCGATTCCAAAGTAATCCAGGTCAGGCGCACTGGATTGCAGTCAAGAACATTTTAAAATATCTGCGGAGGACCAAAGATATGTTCTTGGTGTATGGTGGTCAGGAAGAACTCAGTATTGAAGGATATACTGACGCTTCGTTCCAATCTGACCAGGATGATTTCCGATCGCAATCAGGCTATGTTTTTAGCTTGAATGGAGGTGCAGTGGTGTGGAAAAGTTTCAAACAATCTATCATTGCTGATTCCACAATAGAAGCCGAGTATGTTGCAGCCTCGGAAGCATCCAAGGAGGCAGTGTGGATTCGTAAGTTCGTTCAGGAACTTGGTGTTGTTCCTTCGAGTGCAGATCCTTTGGTTATCTTTTGTGATAACACTGGAGCAATCGCACAAGCAAAGGAACCACGGTCACACCAGAAGTCCAAGCACATACAGAGACGGTTTCACTTGATCCGGGAGATCATTGATCGAGGCGAGATCAAAATCTGCAAGGTTCATACAGATGACAATCTGGCTGACCCGCTTACAAAGCCTCTGGCGCAGCAGAAGCATGAGAAGCACTGTAATAATATGGGTTTGAGATTTCTCAACCATTAGATTAAGTGCAAGTGGGAGATTGTTGGGGTATGCCCTTAAGGCTAATGTTTGAGGCCTTGGGATTATATCAGTATCATGTATAAACTCTTATGTTTATAAAGGCAATGGTTATTATTCAGGTTGTTATATCATCTACAGCAATATGTATACTTCTGAATAATGTCTCAATGCTGTTCAGCTAGGCTGACATGCAGTATTGTCCTTAGTCGAGATATCTTGGTGAACTTGAGACAGCCTTGATATGATTGAGACTAATATGTGTTCTAATCTTATAGGATGCTTCGAGCATGGAATAAGATGTAGACTCATGGGTACATTGGATGTACTGGACAGACCCTACTAGGATATTCAATTGCTTGTCACAATGTGAATAATCCTTGTATGCAACAAGTGGCATATTTCCTCTGACTTGAGATCACTTGTGTTTTTAAATGATGATTGGCATTGTTTTGAGGTAGTTCAATATCATTTGAAACATAATGGTTATAGACTATCTTGGATAATGAGCATGAGTCATGTTAGGGCACTAGTGATAGATAAAGGATTGCCGTCTCCTAGTTTGGAGTGTGATGTTCTAAAGGGGCCCCCCTGGATGAGATGATTGAGAAAGTGTATGGCCATACCCAGATGACTGTGTTCATCTGATCTAATCATTCTCATCATATTGGAGTCACAGGCTTGACACGCTTGTCCAATAAGAACATCCAGTGGCAAAGGAAACATGTATGCCTAGTGAAGTGGATTCACACTTGTGCTGTGGTTTGGGTGTAGTCTTGGAAGACTCTTTCCTTTATATCGGGAGACAGTGATGTGTTGCTAGATACCCCTCACTGATCGTGATAATGTAAGTTATCGTTACCGACATTTAAAGGAAACCCTTAGGGTCGCACAATTTGATGATATGGCTTACTCATGTCAGATCGTGTGGACTGAATTGTTTCGGTTCATTTTAAAGGGATTTAAACTCTGATTGTAAGTGAGATCTGGTCTGATCATGTTTGATTGATTAGGGCTTGAGATCGGTAAGCTTCGATCGAGAGAAGTGATGCTAGATTGGTGAGATCAAGAGCATCGAGAGATCAACGGTTAGATCTTGAACCTTTGGGTTTAATGAGATCTAGATCAAAGGCTTGGCTTAATTGTGTTGGGGTATGCCCTTAAGGCTAATGTTTGAGGCCTTGGGATTGTATAAGTATCATGTAATAAACTCTTAAGTTTATAATAAGGCATGGTTGTTATTCAGGTTGTTACCTTGTCTGCTGTAATAAGTGTACTTCTGAATAATGTCTCAAAGCTGTTCAGCTAGGCTGACAGGCTATAAGTCCTTAGTCGAGATATCTTGGTGAACATGAGACAGCCTTGATATGATGGAGACTAATATGAGTGCTAATCTTATAGGATGCTTCGAGCATGGAATAAGATGTAGACTCATGGGTACATTGGATGTACTGGACAGACCCTACTGGGATATTGCATTGTTTGTCACAATGTGAATGATCCCTGTAAGCAGCAAGTGGCACATATCCTTTGACTTGAGATCACTTGTGTTTCTAAATGATGATTGTCATTGTTTTGAGGTAGTTCAATATCATTTGAAATATAATGATTATAGACTATCTTGGATGGTGAGCTTGAATCAGGTTAGGGCACTAGTGATAGATAAAGGATTGCCGTCTCCTTGTTTAAGGAGTGTGATGTTCTAAAGGCCCCCCTATATGAGATGATTGAGGTAGTGTATGGCCATACCCAGATGACTATGTGCATCTGATCTAATCATGCTCATCGTATTGGAGTTACAAGCTTGACATGCTTGTCCAATAAGAACATCCAGTGGCAAAGGACATATGTGTGCCTTGTGAGTTTTGATTCACACTTGTGTCATGGTTTGGGTGTAGTCTTGGAAGACTATTTCCTTTATATCGGGAGACAGTGATGTGTTGCTAGATACCCCTCACTGATTGTGATAACGTAAGTTGTCGTTACCGACATTTAAAGGAAACCCTTAGGGTCGCACAATTTGATGATATGGCTTTCTTGAGTCAGATCGTGTGGACTGAATTGTATGGGTTCAGTTTAAAGGGGTTTAATCTCTGATTGCAAGTGAGATCTAGCCTGATCATGTTTGATTGATTAGGGCTTTAGATCGGTAAGCTTCGATCGAGAGAGATGATGCTAGATCGGTGAGATCAGGAGCATCAGGAGATGAACGGCTAGATCATGAGCCATTTGGTTCATAGAGGGTCTAGACCATGCCTTGGCTTGGCTTGGTTTGAGTTTGGTCTTTGGGCCAAATCGAATTGAACCAAAGCATGAACCGGTTCACTAGGTGAACGCATGGTTCATCAAGAGGGGCGTTTTGGCGTTGGAGAGTGGCTTCATGACTTTCCATTTTGGGAAGTCATGTAACGTCATTTGTCTTGATGTCGCCGAAGTGCATTTGCTCTCTTGTCTTTGCGTTTTGTTTTTGGGGAAAAGAGAGCTTGCTTGCCATCTCGTGTGGAAGGAAGTGGACGACAAGAACAAGCGCTCGGCCAAGGAAACTTCTCCATCATCCTAACATTCGATCAAGGACACCTTGCGCATCCTTGCTAGCACAAGGAGATCCAAGGAGAAGCCATCTTCTCTTGTGTGTGATTATCTTCGGAGAAGGGGCACTTGCGCCTTTGCTTCCAAAGCTCCATCTAAACCGAGATGGCTATGGTATGAGTCTCAACTTCACCAAGTTGAACATATGTTTATGCTAAGATTCTTGAAAACCTTTTGCTTCCGCTTGCAATGGTGATGCGCCACCCCTTTAAGGTTTTCGCCCCCCTCTTGAAAGGGATTTTGTTTACTTGCGCTCCCCCATGAAGGGGACACTTCAATTGGTATCAGAGCGCCGGTTGAAGCATAATCATATGATTGCTTGATATACTATGTGATCCATGTTTGCGCATCTACATGTATGTTGATCTTGTTTGACATATGTTATCTCTTCATGCGAGTATGCTAGATAATAGTATGTTTATATTTGCGCATGTATGAGAGTTATGTTGATTGGCGCATATATGTTGGTTGCGGTTATACCATGTTGTTGTTGTTTTTCTAAAACCTAAATGACATGCGCGCCCAACTAGATCTAAAAAGTACCTATTGTAAACCCTTAGATGGGTTGATGGGGTTGAAAGCTTCATCTAGAATGGATCAAACTAGTCTGATCAGACCATCTGACAGCCTAGATGGGTTGACCAGATAGCACCTGTGCGCAAGCACGAGGTGGCTATAGGTCGACTGCATCCAAGGCGTGTAGCGAGGTCTGATTGAGACAACTTCTGAACACACTTGAGTTAGGCCCGGGGTCACACCCGCTTGCCAAAACTCATGAGGGTGGTTCAGCCCTTGGCGCATGCATGGTTGACCATCAGGTCAACTCGGGTCAGTTAGGACTCGGTGCATGCAAGGGAAAAGGATCTATCTAGATGGATGAGTGGATCCCTATCAATGGACCATTGTAAGGTTGTAGGGCACATAAGGAAATTAAAAGTGATGCCTATGGGGTTTTCAAAATTTTAATTTCTTGATTGGATCACATGATGATTGAAACCATATGCTTGTTTATTTACTCTTATGTGGGTTGCCCTTTTGTGTGCTGTGCTGGGGCCTGTGAGCCTGGATTTAAAATTGTAAATTAATTTGTGATCTGCGAATCACATTGTACTTAATTTATAATGTATTGTTGACCTGCGAGTCAACCTTGTCTAGATAGATCAAAAATGTATTTTGATTAGACAAGAGCACAAAGGCACACATCCAAGAGGAGCATTCACCTGGTGGCGCACCTGAGGTGCTCTTGGCGCTAGAGCCCTAGGTTGGACCAGATGTGAGGCCAAGGAGCTCAAGTGAAGACTTAAGTAAAATTAAGGTCTTACTAGGGTTCATGGGCTTTTACCACATAAGATCATGCTTTCTACTTATTGCTAATAATTAGAATTGCATGTTTAAGTTTATCTTCTGCTATAGCCATAGGACATGCCTGATAGTAAGAAGATAAAAGACCGTTAAAATCCAACGCTAATATATCAAGCTCGTAAGCCTTCTGACGCGAAACCTCACCGTTCTGACTATCGTTGGAGCCGTGTTGAACCCACTCAGTGGGCACGTCCATCTATCTTCAGACGGTGCTGGATTACACCTGCGTGTTACAGAGCAGGGATTTATCCCTTCTCGTTGCTCAGCATAGCACGTGGTGGTCCAGGGAGTAGGTCAGGTCAGCTTGACCATGTAGACTACATATGTGGCGCATATGGTAGCACATGGAGGCAGCCATCTCTGGGATCAGAGACTGTGTTGTACCAACTCAGTTGGCACAGTCTGCTGGATTGCCAAGA
This sequence comes from Costus lasius, assembly GCA_027563935.2. Lineage (NCBI taxonomy): Eukaryota > Viridiplantae > Streptophyta > Magnoliopsida > Zingiberales > Costaceae > Costus > Costus lasius. Next base: position 33,732,860 of record CM050450.1, on the reverse strand, counting down.
TGAAGGGGAATCGCACGGGTTGGGCGATTGGCTGGGACAGCCTACCAGAAATTAGTGCTTGTCATCTCTGTGCATCTTATCTCGCTTGAGCGGGACGCGGAGACCAAGTATGAAATCTGGATCCCATCTCACTAAAAGAGTGTTACTCTTTCGGACTGTTTACTGGATTTTTCAGTCAGACAAAATAGTGAGAAAAGAATCTTTCTTAAGTCCTGGATTGATTCTGAAACATTGATACTGACCTTGCTGTTCTTGCCTGTTGTAGATTCCTGCAGCAACGAACACCATGAGCTTCAATGTGCGATCCCTACTGGAAAGGGAGAAGTTTGCTGGGCCGAACTTCTCTGACTGGTTCGGACACCTTAAGATTGTTCTTAAGGCAGAGAGGAAACTGTATGTCCTCGAGACGGCGATACCGCCGCAGCCCGCTCCGAACGCCGCAAGGGCGGTTCGGGATGCCTACGAAAAGCACGTCAATGATAGCATTGATGTCGCTTGCCTGATGCTAGCGTCTATGACGCCACCGCTGCAGCGTCAGCATGAGGATATGTCGGCTATAGAAATTATAGCGAACCTCAAGATGCTGTATGCTGCACAGGCGAGGACTGAGCGCTATAATCTGACGAAGCTCTTCTTTCAGAGCAAACTGGCTGAGGGGAGCCCAGTGGGAGCTCATGTGCTCAAGATGATTGGGCACAAGGAGGCTCTAGAGAAACTGGGGCATACCGTCAACCAGGAGCTTGCTGTGGACATTATTCTACAGTCTCTTCCGCCTTCTTTCAATGCGTTCATCATTAATTTTAATATGAACAAAATCGATTGTACGCCGGCAGAGCTGCTGAATATGCTCTTGACAACTGAGGAAACTCTGAAGGGTAAGCCTTCAACCTCTGTCTTAATGATTCCTTCAAGGAACAAGAAGAAGGGGAAGAAGGGCAAGACCCCTGTCAAGAATTACAGCAAGGCCCTGAAACAGAAGGTGAAGCGGTCGAAGGACAACAGGTGTTTCCACTGTGGCCAGCTGGGTCACTGGAAAAAGGACTGTAAAGCGCACCAAGGAGATAAGAGGGGAAGCATCGCTTCTGGCTCAGGTATATATGTGACTGAGGTCATGTTATCTTCTTCTACCATTTCATGGGTGTTGGACACCGCATGTGGAGTTCACATTTGTTCAAATGTGCAGGAACTCAAGAGAAGAAGGCAGGTGGGACAGCATGAGGTAGACCTACGAGTTGGAAACGGGGCACGGGTTGCTGCTGTTGCTGTAGGAGACTATTTCATTACTTTACCATCTGGCATTGTATTAGAATTGAACAATTGTTATTTTGTACCAAGTATCACCAAAAATATTATCTCCATTCCTGCTCTAGTCAGGAAAGGATTTGCCTTTGAATGCAAGATTTCAAAGTGTGTTTTAACTTTTGATAATATTGTGTATGCGACTGGTTCAATTAACAATGGGTTATACATGTTGGACATGGAAAATTCGATACAAAACATTGATAATAAGAAAGCCAAGTATGCTGATGACAGCACCTTGCTATGGCATAGTCGTTTAGGCCATATAAACGAGAAGCGCATTAAGCGGTTGCATGATCATGGACTGCTGGGATCATTCTCCTATGAGGAGATTGATACATGCAAAGCTTGTTTGATGGGTAAAATGATGAAGTCTCCTTTTCTTCACAAAGGGCAAAGGACTTCAGGTTTACTGGACCTTATACACAGTGATGTGTGTGGGCCATTTAGTAAACATGCCAGAGGTGGCTATCAGTACTTCATTACCTTTACTGATGATTTCAGTAGGTATGGGTATGTCTATTTAATGAGACATAAAAGTGAATCTTTTGACAAGTTCAAAGAGTTCAAAAATGAAGTACAAAATCAGCTAGGCCGAAATATCAAGGCACTTCGTTCTGATCGAGGTGGTGAATACCTGAGTCATGCGTTTACTGACTATCTGAAGGAGTGTGGGATTATCTCACAGCTCACTCCGCCAGGAACACCGCAGTGGAATGGTGTGTCCGAGAGGAGAAATAGAACGTTACTTGATATGGTTCGTTCTATGATGAGTCAGGCTACTCTTCCATATTCCTTTTGGGGTTTTGCACTGGAAACAGCTGCAAAGGTACTAAACCGAGTGCCATCCAAGGCAGTTTCAAAGACGCCATATGAGTTATGGTATGGGAAACAGCCTAGCTTGACATTTATCAGGATCTGGGGTTGCGAGGCTTATGTCAAAAAGCTCGCCTCTGGGAAACTGGAAAGCAGATCTGAGAAATGTATCTTTGTCGGTTACCCTAAGGAAACTAAGGGTTATTATTTCTACGATCCCAAAGAGAACAAGGTTTTTGTTGCTCGGACGGCCATATTTCTTGAGAAGGAGTTTCTTCTGCAAGAGGCCAGTGGGAGAGAAATAAAGCTGGATGAGATTCCAGAGGAAGGACAAAGTAGTCAAGCAGAGTTGGATGAGCCTGAGCCGGTAGATCAGGTTATTGAACAACCTGAGGCTCAGATATCACGGGAACCACGAAGATCGGGTAGGATCCGTCGACAGCCTGAGCGCTATGACGGAGTCTACATCATTGATAATGATGAACCCCTAACTTATGCGGATGCGGTCAGTGGACCGGAGTCAGCTAGATGGCTTGATGCTATGCGAGCCGAGATGGACTCCATGTCAGATAACCAAGTCTGGGATTTGGTTGATCCGCCTCCGGGAGTAATCCCTATAGGCTGTAAATGGATCTTCAAGAAGAAGATTGACATGGATGGTAACGTGGTTACCTATAAAGGCAGACTAGTTGCGAAAGGTTTCAAACAAATCTACGGGATAGATTATGATGAAACTTTCTCTCCTGTAGCCATGTTTAAGTCTATTCGGATTCTTTTCGCGATAGCAGCATATTACGACTATGAGATCTGGCAGATGGATGTGAAAACAGCTTTCCTTAATGGAAATCTGGATGAGGATGTGTATATGACACAACCTGAGGGTTTCACTAATCCAGCAGATCGTCATAAAATATGCAAGTTAAAGAAGTCCATTTATGGACTTAAACAAGCATCAAGAAGCTGGAACATTCGTTTTGATGAATCAATCTCTGAGTTTGGTTTCATCAAGAACGAGGATGACCCGTGTGTATATAAGAGGTTTAGTGGGAGCGTGATTACATTCCTAATCCTCTACGTCGATGATATCTTGATCATTGGAAATGATATTCCTGAACTACATGCTGTTAAAGCATGGTTAGGAAAATGTTTCCAGATGAAAGATTTAGGAGAAGCAGCCTATGTACTAGGTGTGAAGATCTACAGGGATAGATCTAAGAGGCTTCTCGGGCTGTGCCAGAGTACTTACATCGATAAGGTCCTGGAGAGATTCCATTTAGAGAATTCTAAACGTGGATATCTTCCAGTCAGACATGGTCTGAATCTTTCGAAGAGTCAGTGTCCACAAACACAGACTGAGAAAGATGAAATGGACAATACGCCTTATGCTTCGGCTATTGGGTCCATTATGTATGCGATGTTGTGTACTCGCCCAGACGTCGCTTACGGGTTAAGCGTGACCAGTCGATTCCAAAGTAATCCAGGTTTGGCGCACTGGATTGCGGTCAAGAACATCTTAAAATATCTGCGGAGGACCAAAGATATGTTCTTGATATATGGTGGTCAGGAAGAACTCAGTATAGAGGGATATACTGACGCTTCGTTCCAGTCGGACCAGGATGATTTCCGATCGCAATCAGGCTATGTTTTTAGCTTGAATGGTGGAGCAGTGGTGTGGAAGAGTTTCAAACAGTCTACTGTTGCTGATTCCACAACTGAAGCCGAGTATGTTGCAGCCTCGGAAGCATCCAAGGAGGCAGTGTGGATTCGTAAGTTCGTGAGAGAACTTGGTGTCGTTCCTTCGAGTGCTGATCCTTTGGTTATCTTCTGTGATAACACTGGAGCAATCGCACAAGCAAAGGAACCACGGTCGCACCAGAAGTCCAAGCACATACAGAGACGGTTTCACTTGATCCGGGAGATCATTGATCGAGGCGAGATCAAGATTTGCAAGGTTCATACAGATGACAATCTGGCAGACCCGCTTACCAAGCCTCTGGCGCAGCAGAAGCATGAGAAGCACTGTAATAATATGGGTTTGAGATTTCTCAACCATTAGATTAAGTGCAAGTGGGAGATTGTTGGGGTATGCCCTTAAGGCTAATGTTTGAGGCCTTGGGATTGTATAAGTATCATGTAATAAACTCTTAAGTTTATAATAAGGCATGGTTGTTATTCAGGTTGTTACCTTGTCTGCTGTAATAAGTGTACTTCTGAATAATGTCTCAAAGCTGTTCAGCTAGGCTGACAGGCTATAAGTCCTTAGTCGAGATATCTTGGTGAACATGAGACAGCCTTGATATGATGGAGACTAATATGAGTGCTAATCTTATAGGATGCTTCGAGCATGGAATAAGATGTAGACTCATGGGTACATTGGATGTACTGGACAGACCCTACTGGGATATTGCATTGCTTGTCACAATGTGAATGATCCCTGTAAGCAGCAAGTGGCACATATCCTTTGACTTGAGATCACTTGTGTTTCTAAATGATGATTGTCATTGTTTTGAGGTAGTTCAATATCATTTGAAATATAATGATTATAGACTATCTTGGATGGTGAGCTTGAATCAGGTTAGGGCACTAGTGATAGATAAAGGATTGCCGTCTCCTTGTTTAAGGAGTGTGATGTTCTAAAGGCCCCCCTATATGAGATGATTGAGGTAGTGTATGGCCATACCCAGATGACTATGTGCATCTGATCTAATCATGCTCATCGTATTGGAGTTACAAGCTTGACATGCTTGTCCAATAAGAACATCCAGTGGCAAAGGACATATGTGTGCCTTGTGAGTTTTGATTCACACTTGTGTCATGGTTTGGGTGTAGTCTTGGAAGACTATTTCCTTTATATCGGGAGACAGTGATGTGTTGCTAGATACCCCTCACTGATCGTGATAACGTAAGTTGTCGTTACCGACATTTAAAGGAAACCCTTAGGGTCGCACAATTTGATGATATGGCTTTCTTGAGTCAGATCGTGTGGACTGAATTGTATGGGTTCAGTTTAAAGGGGTTTAATCTCTGATTGCAAGTGAGATCTAGCCTGATCATGTTTGATTGATTAGGGCTTTAGATCGGTAAGCTTCGATCGAGAGAGATGATGCTAGATCGGTGAGATCAGGAGCATCAGGAGATGAACGGCTAGATCATGAGCCATTTGGTTCATAGAGGGTCTAGACCATGCCTTGGCTTGGCTTGGTTTGAGTTTGGTCTTTGGGCCAAATCGAATTGAACCAAAGCATGAACCGGTTCACTAGGTGAACGCATGGTTCATCAAGAGGGGCGTTTTGGCGTTGGAGAGTGGCTTCATGACTTTCCATTTTGGGAAGTCATGTAACGTCATTTGTCTTGATGTCGCCGAAGTGCATTTGCTCTCTTGTCTTTGCGTTTTGTTTTTGGGGAAAAGAGAGCTTGCTTGCCATCTCGTGTGGAAGGAAGTGGACGACAAGAACAAGCGCTCGGCCAAGGAAACTTCTCCATCATCCTAACATTCGATCAAGGACACCTTGCGCATCCTTGCTAGCACAAGGAGATCCAAGGAGAAGCCATCTTCTCTTGTGTGTGATTATCTTCGGAGAAGGGGCACTTGCGCCTTTGCTTCCAAAGCTCCATCTAAACCGAGATGGCTATGGTATGAGTCTCAACTTCACCAAGTTGAACATATGTTTATGCTAAGATTCTTGAAAACCTTTTGCTTCCGCTTGCAATGGTGATGCGCCACCCCTTTAAGGTTTTCGCCCCCCTCTTGAAAGGGATTTTGTTTACTTGCGCTCCCCCATGAAGGGGACACTTCAAATTGGTCATTGAACCAAATGTCATTGAACCGGCTCATGTGTGAGCGCTTGGTTCAAATGAAAGAGATGAGCGTTCGGTTCACTTGGGTGAACGTATGAACGCATGAGCATTGAGGGCTTTCTATATTTGGAAATTCGGTTTTCCAATTTGAGAGTAACGCACCACGTTTGTGTGGAACGCCTCTTGCTCTCGTTCTCTTCTCCTTTCGACGACACTCTCGTGGGTGAAGGAGGTTAACGCCTTGGAGAAAATTCAGCCAAGCAAGAGTTCATCTCTCAATTCCCTTCAAGCGATCAAGGAGACTTGAAGGTCTTTGCTAGCACAAAGAACATCAAGGAGAAGCCATCTCTCTTCTTGTGTGCGGCACCTTTGGAGGAGAGCCCTTTCGATCTCTGCTTCCAAGACGCCATCCATCAAATGGCATTGGTATGAATCTTTCGATCTTTACAAGGTTTTAAAGTTGATCATATGAATATATCACATGCGATCCTTATGAAACCCTAATTCCGCTGCCAAAAATTTTACATGCGCCACTTTAGGGTTTCGCCCCCCCTTTGCTTAGGGGACTTTCAACAAGAAGAGAGATGGCTCCTCCTTGGTGATCTTTGTGCTAGCAAAGATCTTCAAGTATCCTTGATCGAATGAAAGGGGTTAGATGTTCCTCTTGCGGCTAGGGCTCGAAAACTGTTATGACCCACTTAGTAAGCAAACTATTTATTAACTTGGTGAGCCAATTTGCAACATGGCCCAATCTATTAAAATGCTTAAGCCCAAGTTAACAATAGCAAGCCCACTAAGCCTTATAAACCACATAATAGTTTCTCCCACTTGCAATGTGGGACTATACTCGGGGTATTACAATCTCCCCCACTTAAGACTTGACGTCCTCGTCAAGCCCAAACCTTAACACATGCCCAAGAATCATCCCTTAGTCGGCAGCATGTGAGGTCAGCCCAAAGGTGGCTCCACCATCCTCGGTAGCCCTTTCCTATTGGAATCTCACCATGCTTAGGACTAAGTTTTGCTCTGATACCATTTGTTATGACCCACTTAGTAAGCAAACTATTTATTAACTTGGTGAGCCAATTTGCAACATGGCCCAATCTATTAAAATGCTTAAGCCCAAGTTAACAATAGCAAGCCCACTAAGCCTTATAAACCACATAATAGTTTCTCCCACTTGCAATGTGGGACTATACTCGGGGTATTACAATATATTTAGATAATAAATATGTTATTTCGATTATGACTCTTTCTGTTATGACCCGAGCCTGCCTCATGCGGCGCATCTGACTCGTTCCAGGCCATAACCAAGCCAGGCCCAGGGGCTCCCCAATCCCGTTCCGGCTCCGTGTTACACCCGGACATATTACGTCTGCAGCGGGATTCGACCCCTGGACATGACCCTCACGAGTCATGACCCTTTAACCATTGAGCTGACATGGAGTCCATCTCGGCTCGCATAGCTTCAAGCCATCTCGCTGATTCCGGTCCACTGACCGCATCCGCATAAGTGAGGGGTTCATCATGATCAATGATGTAGACTCCGTCATAGCGCTCAGGCTGTCGACGGATCCTTCCCGATCTTCGCGGTTCCCATGATATCTGAGCCTCAGGTTGTTCAATAACCTGTTCTAATGGCTCATGCTCATCCAACTGTGCTTGACTACTTTGTCCTTCCTCTGGATTCTCATCCAGCTTTATTTCTCTCCCACTGGCCTCTTGCAGAAGAAATTCCTTCTCAAGAAAAATGGCCGTCCGAGCAACAAATACCTTGTTCTCTTTGGGATCGTAGAAATAATAACCCTTAGTTTCCTTAGGGTAACCGACAAAGATGCATTTCTCAGATCTGCTCTCTAGTTTCCTAGAGGCGAGCTTTTTGACATAAGCCTCGCAACCCCAGATCTTAATAAATGTCAAGCTCGGCTGTTTCCCATACCATAACTCATATGGAGTCTTTGAAACTGCCTTGGATGGCACTCGGTTTAGTACCTTTGCAGCTGTTTCCAGTGCAAATCCCCAAAAGGAGTAAGGTAGAGTAGCCTGACTCATCATTGAACGAACCATATCCAATAAGGTTCTGTTCCTCCTCTCGGACACACCATTCCATTGCGGTGTTCCTGGCGGAGTAAGCTGTGAGACAATCCCACACTGCTTCAGATAGTCAGTAAACTCTCGACTTAGGTATTCTCCACCTCGATCTGAGCGAAGTGCCTTGATATTTCGGCGTAGCTGATTTTGCACTTCATTTTTGAACTCTTTGAACTTGTCAAAAGATTCACTCTTATGTCTCATTAGATAGACATACCCGTATCTACTAAAATCATCAGTAAAGGTAATGAAGTATGAATAGCCACCTCTGGCATGTTTACTAAATGGCCCACACACATCACTGTGAATGAGGTCAAGTAAACCTGAAGCCCTTTGACCTTTGTTAGGAAAAGGAGCCTTCGTCATTTTACCCATTAAACAAGCTTTGCATGTATCAAGCTCCTCATAGGAGAATGATCCCAGCAGTCCATGATCATGCAACCGCTTAATGCGTTTCTTGTTAATATGGCTTAAACGACTATGCCATAGCAAGGTGCTATTATCAGCATACTTGGCTTTCTTATTATCAATATTTTGTATAGAACATTCCATGTCCAACATGAATAATCCATTGTTAATTGATCCAGTAGCATAAACAATATTATCTAAAGAAATAACACACTTTGAAATATTGCATTCAAAGGAAAACCCTTTCCTGACAAGAGCAGGAATAGAGATAATATTTTTCGTTATGCTTGGTACAAAGTAACAATTGTTCAGTTCTATTACAAGTCCAGATGGTAATGAGATGTGATATTCTCCTACAGCAACAACAGCAACCCGTGTCCCGTTTCCAACGCGTAGGTCTACCTCATGCTGTCCCACCTGTCTTCTTCTCTTGAGTTCCTGTACATTTGAACAAATGTGAACTCCACATGCAGTGTCCAACACCCATGAAATAGAAGAAGAAAACATGACCTCAGTCACAAAAATACCTGAGCCAGAAGCGATGCTTCCCTTCTTGTCTCCTTGGAGCGCTTTACAGTCCTTTTTCCAGTGACCTAGCTGGCCACAATGGAAACATCTATATTCCTTCGACCGCTTAACCTTTTGTTTCAGAGCCTTGTTGTAACTCTTGACAGGGGCTTTGCCCTTCTTCCCCTTCTTCTTGTTCCTGTAAGGAACCATCAAGACAGAGGTTGAAGGCTTTCCCTTTAGAGTCAACTCTGTAGTCAAGAGCATGTTCAGTAACTCTGCCGGGGTACAGTCGATCTTGTTCATATTAAAATTAATAATGAACGGATCGAAAGAGGCCGGGAGAGACTGAAGAATGATGTCTACAGCAAGCTCCTGATTGATGGTATGTCCCAGTTTCTCTAGAGCCTCTTTGTACCCAATCATCTTGAGTACGTGAGCTCCCACTGGACTCCCTTCAGCCAGTTTGCTCTGAAAGAAAAGCTTAGTCAAATTGTAGCGTTCAGTCCTAGCCTGTGCAGCATACAGCATTTTGAGGTTTGCTATAATCTGTATAGCAGATAGATCCTCATGCTGACGCTGCAGCTCTGGCGTCATAGACGCAAGCATCAGGCAAGCGACATCAATGCTATCATTGACATGCTTTTCATAGGCTTCCCGAACCGCCCTTGCGGCGTTCGCAGCAGGTTGAGGCGGTATAGCCGTCTCGAGGACATACAGTTTCCTCTCTGCCTTAAGAACAATCTTAAGGTGTCCGTACCAGTCTGAGAAGTTTGGCCCAGCAAACTTCTCCCTTTCCAGTAGGGATCGCACATTGAAATTCGTGGTGTTCGTTGCTGCAGTAATCTACAACAATGCAAGAACAGCAAGGTCAGTATCAATGTTTAGAATCAATCCAGGACTTAAGAAAGATTCTTTTCTCACTATTTTATCTGACTGAAAAATCCATTAAACAGTCCGAAAGAGTAACGCTCTTTTAGTGAGATGGGATCCAGATTTCATACTTGGTCTCCGCGTCCCGCTCAGGCGAGATGTTGGGGTATGCCCTTAAGGCTAATGTTTGAGGCCTTGGGATTCTTTCAGTATCATGTATAAACTCATATGTTTATAAAGGCAATGGTTGTTATTCAGTTTGTTACATTGTCTGCTGCAATATGTGTACTTCTGAATAATGTCTCAATGCTGTTCAGCTTGGCTGACATGCTGTAATGTCCTTAGTCGAGATATCTTGGTGAACATGAGACAGCCTTGATATGATTGAGACTAATATGTGTTCTAATCTTATAGGATGCTTCGAGCATGGAATAAGATGTAGACTCATGGGTACATTGGATGTACTGGACAGACCCTACTAGGATATTCAATTGCTTGTCACAATGTGAATAATCCTTGTTTGCAACAAGTGGCATAATGTCCTCTGACTTGAGATCACTTGTGTTTCTAAATGATGATTGTCATTGTTTTGAGGTAGTTCAATATCATTTGAAACATAATGATTATAGACTATCTTGGATAATGATCATGAGTCAGGTTAGGACACTAGTGATAGATACAGGATTGCCGTCTCCTTGTTTAAGGAGTGTGATGTTCTAAAGGGGCCCCCCTGGATGAGATGATTGAGAAAGTGTATGGCCATACCCAGGTGACTATGTTCATCTGATCTAATCATGCTCATCATATTGGAGCTACAGGCTTGACACGCTTGTCCAATAAGAACATCCAGTGGCAAAGGAAACAAGTATGCCTTGTGAAATAGATTCACACTTGTGCTGTGGTTTGGGTGTAGTCTTGGAAGACTCTTTCCTTTATATCGGGAGACAGTGATGTGTTGCTAGATACCCCTCACTGATCGTGATAACGTAAGTTATCGTTACCGACATTTAAAGGAAACCCTCAGGGTCGCACAATTTGATGATATGGCTTACTTAAGTCAGATCGTGTGGACTGAATTGTTTTGGTTCAGTTTAAAGGGATTTAAACTCTGATTGTAAGTGAGATCTGGTCTGATCATGTTTGATTGATTAGGGCTTGAGATCGGTAAGCTTCAATCGAGAGAGTTGATGCTAGATCGATGAGATCAAGGGCATCAAGAGATGAACGGTTAGATCATGAACCTTAGGGTTTTAGGTGATCTGGACCAAGGCTTGGTTTGATTTGGTCTTTGAACCAAATTGGGTTGAACCGAATGGCTTGAACCAGTTCACATAGGTGAACGCATGGTTCAAAGGCTTGATGGCGCTTTGGGCGGTTTGCCTTGAATGAGCGCATGGTTCATGAATGCGTGAACGCATGAAGTGAAGTTTTTACTATTTTTGGAAGAGGCGTTTTCCAAAATAGTTAACTCACCTCACGTTCGAGAGCACTCATCCTATTCTCGCCCTTTTTGCCTCTTCCTCTCGACGTCTTCGCGTGTGGAGAAAGGGTGGACGACAAGGAGAGACTCGGCCAAGCTAGAGACATCATCTCTTCTCCCTCAAGTGATCAGGATTCTTGGAGCCTTGCTAGCACAAGGAGCAACAAGGAGTAGGCTAAGTCTCATCTCGTGTGCGCACACTTTGGAGGAGAACCTCATCGTCCTCTTGCTTCCAAATCTCCATCCAAGCGATGGCCATGGTATGAATCTCTTCCAATCTATGCAAGTTTATATAAGTTGATCAATGAAACATACATGCGATCATTGAAACCCAAGCTTCCGCAATGAAAAATTTTACACATGCGCCTATTAGGGTTTCGCTCCCCCTTGAAGGGGACTATTACGAGATAAGATGCACAGAGAGTACAAGCACTAATTTCTGGTAGGCAATGCCTGCCAATCGCCAACCCGTGCGATTCCCCTTCATCTGGGCAATCCAGCAGACTGTGCCAACTGAGTTGGTACAACACAGTCTCTGATCCCATAGATGGCTGCCTCCATATAGCTCACATATGCTCAGTATGTAGCCTACATGGTCAAGCTGACCTGACCTACTCCCTGGACCACCACGTGCTATGCTGAGCAACGAGAAGCGATAAATCCCTTCTCTGTAACACGCAGGTGTAATCACACACCGTCTGAAGATAGATGGGCGTGCCCACTGAGTGGGTACAACACGGCCCCAACGATAGTCAGAACAGTGAGGTTTCGCGTCAGAAGGCTTACGTGCTTGATATTTTAGCGTTGGATTTTAACGGTCTTTTATCTTCTTAACTATCATGCATAACCTATGGCGATAGCAGAAGATTAAATCATGCAGTTCTAATTATATAAACAATAAGTAGAAAGCATGCTGATCTTATGTGGTAAAAGCCCATTAAACCTAAGTAGGACCTTAATTTAACTTAAGTCTTCACTTGAGCTCTTCATGGGTCTTTTGCCTTCTCATCTGGCCCAACCCAGGGCCCGAGCGCCCACAGCAGCTCAGGTGTGCCCACCAGGTAAATGCGCCTGTCCCAGAGTCGAACCCTGGACCTCCCACCTGGTTAAGCCTCAAGCTGCATGCGCCTCTGCCATGTGTGCTCTGTGCTCTTGTCTGATTAAATTACAATTTAATCTATCTAGACAAGATTGACTCGCAGGTCAATTACACTTTATAAATTAAATAACATGTGATGCGCAGATCACAATAAAATTAATTTACAATTTAATTCTAGGCTCGCAGGCCCCAGCACAGCACACATTAAATTAGGCAGCCCACATAAGATTAAATAAACAAGCATCATGGCATCCAATCAACATGTGATCCAATAATAAGAAAATAAAATTTTTGAAAACCCATTGGCATCAATTTTAATTTTCTTATGTGCCCTACAACCTTACAACGGTCCATTAATAGGGATCCACTCATCATATCTAGTTAGATCCATGCCCTTGCATGCACCAAGTCCTAACTGACTTGAGTCGACCTAATGGTCAACCATGCACGCGCCAAGGGCTGAACAGCCTTCATGAGTTCTGGCAAGCGGGTGTGACCCCGGGCCTAACTCATGTGCGTTCATAGGTTGTCTCAACTAGACCTCGCTACACGCCTGTCTGCAGTCGACCTATAGCCACCTCGTGCTTGCGCACAGGTGCCATCTAGTCGACCCATCTAGGCTGTCAGATGGTCTGATCAGACTATTTGGATCTTTACTAGATGATGACTTCAACCCTACTAACCCGTCTAAGGGTTTATAGCAGGCGCTGGTTAGATCTAATAAGGAGGCGCGCAAGATAAGTTTTTGAAAAAACATCTAACAAGCGCCAACAATATACATGCGCCAACAAAAGTATACATGTAGTTTCGCATGATGAACTAGCATGAAAAGTCGCATGTAATAAACTTTAGATCTTTACATAAGCGCAAGCATGGATCAAACATGAAGATCAAGCAATCATATGAACAAGCAATAACCTACGCTCTGATACCAATTGTAAGTCCCCTAAATCAAGGGGGGCGAAACCCTAATAGGTGGTGCAAATAAATTTTATAGCGGAATCTAGGGTTTCAAAAGATCGAATGCAAGTACATATGATCAACTCTTGAGATTGTATAAATCAAATAAGATTCATACCAGTGCCATGAGGAAGGTGACAACTTGGAAGCAGAGATCGAAAGGGGTCTCCTCCAAAGTTGCCGCACACAAGAAGAGAGATGGCTCCTCCTTGGTGATCTTTGTGCTAGCAAAGATCTTCAAGTATCCTTGATCGAATGAAAGGGGTTAGATGTTCCTCTTGCGGCTAGGGCTCAAAAACTCTCTACCTCTTTTCCGTGAAGAAGAAGTTCACCACACACCAGAGCAATTGAGAGAGGCGAGCGACGTTACAATCGTGGGAGCGTTTCCAATTTGGAAAACCGCCTTCCAAAAATAGTAACTCTCTACGTTTCATGCGTTCACCCAAGTGAACCATCAAAACTCTCCCATTGAACCAAGAGCTCACTCATGAGCCGGTTCAATTTGGTTTGGTTCAAAGACCAAATTACCCAAGCCACTTGGTCTAGATCATATTAAACCCTAAGGTTCCAGATCTAACCGTTCATCTCTTAATGCTCTTGATCTCACCGATCTAACATCAATACTCTCGATCGAAGCTTACCGATCTCAAGCCCTAATCAATCAAACATGATCAGACCAGATCTCACTTACAATCAGAGTTTAAACTCCTTTAAACTGAACCCAAACAATTTAGTCCACACGATCTGACTTAAGTAAGCCATATCATCAAATTGTGCGACCCTAAGGGTTTCCTTTAAATGTCGGTAACGATAACTTACGTTATCACGATCAGCGAGGGGTATCTAGCAACACATCACTGTCTCCCAATATAAAGGAAAGAGTCTTCCAAGACTACACCCAAACCACAGCACAAGTGTGAATCAACTCACTAGGCATACATGTTTCCTTTGCCACTGGATGTTCTTATTGGACAAGCGAGTCAAGCTGTAGCTCCAATATGATGAGAATGATTAGATCAGATGAACATAGTCACCTGGGTATGGCCATACACTTTCTCAATCATCTCATCCAGGGGGCCCCTATAGAACATCACACTCCAAACTAGGAGACGGCAATCCTTTATCTATCACTAGTGTCCTAACCTGACTCATGATCATTATCCAAGATAGTCTATAACCATTATGTTTCAAATGATATTGAACTACCTCAAAACAATGACAATCATCATTTAGAAACACAAGTGATCTCAAGTCAGAGGAAATATGCCACTTGTTGCATACAAGGATTATTCACATTGTGACAAGCAATTGAATATCCTAGTAGGGTCTGTCCAGTACATCCAATGTACGCATGAGTCTACATCTTATTCCATGCTCGAAGCATCCTATAAGATTAGAACACATATTAGTCTCAATCATATCAAGGCTGTCTCATGTTCACCAAGATATCTCGACTAAGGACTTAACTGCATGTCAGCCAAGCGGAACAGCATTGAGACATTATTCAGAAGTATACATATGATAGCAGATAATGCAACAACATGAATAACAACCATTGCCTTTATAAACATGAAGTTTATACATGATACTGATATAATCCCAAGGCCTCAAACATTAGCCTTAAGGGCATACCCCAACAAACTCATGACACCAAGTCATAGCCTCATAGCGGGTCTATCCAGTATATCCCCAATGATATACCCATGTGTCTATGTTAGCACCACGTGCCTAACCAGCCCACATACCAGTCTCTCAAGTACCAGAGCTGTCCCATATCTACTCAAGTACATTGACTGGCGACAATTATTCGAGCACAGATCCAATCTGTCTCCAGGGACATTATCATGTAAGTACACAATCGCAGGTGCAGTCAAACAATGATAACGACAATGCCAGAATGATATATAAAAATATCAATGTCAAGTAGTACATAAGTTGACCAAAACTAGGTCCTAGGGCATATACACCAACAGATCACTCCAGTGCATCCAATGCACTCGTATGTCTGCGTTACTGTGCCCTGCACCTAACCAGCCCATACACCAGTCTCACATGTACCAAAGCTGTCCCATATCTGCTAAGGTACCTTGATTGGGGATAGCGTATGAGAATGGATCCAACCAAACTCCTGGGACATTATTTATGCAACTCAATACATCAATGCAGGTAGAGAAGTCTGCACAATAACGACCATGCCTCTATAATAATTCTATCAAAGTACATTCAAACAATGTCTGACCATGTCCATACATTGGTCTGCAGGGCATATACACCAACAATTATCTGGATAAATTTGTGGTTGTCTTCATAGATGATATTTTGATATATTCCTGTAGTATGGCTGAACATGAGAAACATCTCAGATTAGTCTCGGCAAAGTTGAGACAAGAAAAGCTATATGCTAAGTTCAGTAGGTGTGACTTTTGGCTTAAAGAAGTGGCATTTCTAGGCCATGTTATTTCTGATGATGGAATAGCCATGGATCCTTAGAAGATCTCTGCTATCTCTGAGTGGGGGAGGCCAAAATCAGTGCAAGAAATTCAAAGCTTTCTTGGTTTAGCAAGGTATTATAGACGATTTGTGAAAGGATTTTCTAAGTTAGCTGCTCCTTTAACCTATCTGACTAGAAAGGGTGTGAAATTTGATTGGAAAGACACATGTGAAAATAGATTTTTAGAGCTGAAGAAGAGATTAATTACTGCTCCAGTGTTGGTAATTCCATCAGGAGAAGATGGTTATATAGTGTACACTAATGCTTTTGGTCAAGGGCTGGGTGGAGTTTTGATGCAAAATGATAGAGTAGATGCTTATGCATCTCGACAACTCAAGAATCACGAGAAAAATTATCCAGTGCATGATTTGGAATTAGCAGCCATCATTTTTGTTTTGAAATTGTGGAGACATTACTTATATGGTACTACTTTTGAAATATTCACTAATCATAAAATTGTTTTGAAATTGTCGTTATCTATGTTTGTTTACATCTGCGCATATGTACTGACATGATAATGTCCCTGGAGACAGATTGGATCTGTGCTCGAACTATAGTCCCCAGTCAATGTACCTTAGTGGATATGGGACAGCTATAGTACTTGTGAGACTGGTATGTGGGCTGGTTAGGCACATGGTGCTAACGCAGACACATAGGGTATATCATTAGAGCATATACTGGATAGACCCGCTGTGAGGCTATGACTTGGTGTCATGAGTTATCCTCACAAGTGACAGGAGATGCATTGATCTCTTGACTTGAGGTCATTGATCATTCTATATGGTTAGGGAGTTGCTTTGATACAACCTAACACCTCGCCGTAGTTGGGAGGTCATAACTGAAAGTCCCCTAGAACAAAAGGGGGAAACCCTAATAGGAGGCGCAACAAAATTTTCTAGCGGAATCTTAGGGTTTCAAAAGATCGAATGTAAGTTCATGTGATCAACTCCTTATAATGTATAAATCAGATTAGATTCATACCATTGCCATCGATCGGATGGTGCCTTGGAAGGAAAGGCGCAAATGTTCCTTCTCCAAAGGTGATGCACACAAACGAATATGGCTTGCTCCTTTGAATCTTTGTGCTAGCAAAGCTCTTCAAAAGGTCCTTGATCGGTTGAAGGGAATGAGATGAGAGTTCTCTCCTTTTCAAATCCTTCTCCAATGTGTTAAGAAGTCGCCACCCAAGGAAGCGCCGAAAGATAAAAAGGTGAGAGGCGAGAATAGAGCATGATAACCTCAACGTGAGGCGTGGTCACGATTTAGAAGTCATGGCTTCTAAAATTAGTAAACCACTTCTCCTCATGCGCCCATGAGTTTACCCAAGCGCAAATCTCTGATCTTTTGAACCATGCGCTCAAGTAATGAGCTGGTTCAATTAAATTTGGTTCAAATACCAAATTAAACCAAGCCCTCTGGTCTAGATCATAATTAAACCCTAAGGCTCCAGATCTAACCGTTCATCTCTTGATGCTCCTGATCTCACCGATCTAGCATCTATTCTCTCGATCGAAGCTTACCGATCTCAAGCCCTAATCAATCAAACATGATCAGACCAGATCTCACTCACAATCAGAGATTAAATCCCTTTAAACTGAACCCAAATAATTCAGTCCACACGATCTGACTTAAGTAAGCCATATCATCAATTTGTGCGACCCTGAGGGTTTCCTTTAATGTCGGTAACGATAACTCACGTCATCACGATCAGTGAGGGGTATCTAGCAACACATCACTGTCTCCCGATATAAAGGAAAGAGTCTTCCAAGACTACACCCAAACCACAGCACAAGTGTGAATCCAATTCACAAGGCATGCAAATTTCCTTTGCCACTGGATGTTCTTATTGGACAAGCGTGTCAAGCTTGTAGAGCCAATATGATGAGCATGATTAGATCAGATGAACATAGTCATCTGGGTATGGCCATGTTGGGGTATGCCCTTAAGGCTAATGTTTGAGGCCTTGGGATTGTATAAGTATCATGTAATAAACTCTTATGTTTATAAAAGGCATGGTTGTTATTCAGGTTGTTACCTTGTCTGCTGTAATAAGTATACTTCTGAATAATGTCTCAAAGCTGTTCAGCTAGGCTGACAGGCTATATGTCCTTAGTCGAGATATCTTGGTGAACATGAGACAGCCTTGATATGATGGAGACTAATATGAGTGCTAATCTTATAGGATGCTTCGAGCATGGAATAAGATGTAGACTCATGGGTACATTGGATGTACTGGACAGACCCTACTGGGATATTGCATTGCTTGTCACAATGTGAATGATCCCTGTAAGCAGCAAGTGGCACATGTCCTTTGACTTGAGATCACTTGTGTTTCTAAATGATGATTGTCATTGTTTTGAGGTAGTTCAATATCATTTGAAATATAATGATTATAGACTATCTTGGATGGTGAGCTTGAATCAGGTTAGGGCACTAGTGATAGATAAAGGATTGCCGTCTCCTTGTTTAAGGAGTGTGGTGTTCTAAGGGCCCCCCTATATGAGATGATTGAGATAGTGTATGGCCATACCCAGATGACTATGTGCATCTGATCTAATCATGCTCATCGTATTGGAGTTACAAGCTTGACCCGCTTGTCCAATAAGAACATCCAGTGGCAAAGGACACATGTATGCCTTGTGAATTGAGTCACACTTGTGCTATGGTTTGGGAGTAGTCTTGGAAGACTCTTTCCTTTATATCGGGAGACAGTGATGTGTTGCTAGATACCCCTCACTGATCGTGATAACGTAAGTTATCGTTACCGACATTTAGAGGAAACCCTCAGGGTCGCACAATTTGGTGATATGGCTTACTTGAGTCAGATCGTATGGACTGGATTCTTTGAGTTCAGATTAAAGGGATTTAATCTCTGATTGTAAGTGAGATCTGGTCTGATCATGTTTGATTGATTAGGACTTGAGATCGGTAAGCTTCGATCGAGAGAGGTGATGCTAGATCGGAGAGATCAAGGGCATCAGATGATGAATGGTTAGATCATGAGCCTTGGGGGTTCAATTTGGTCTAGACCAAGTGGCTAGAGCTATTTCGGTTTGGTTTGTTGAACCAAAGCCGATTTGACATTTTGGCTTGAACCGGTTCACAATGGTGAACGCATGGTTCAATCCTAAAATGCGTTTGGGTTGAGTTGAGCGCATGGACTTGATGAGCTTCCATTTATGGAAAGTCATCAAGGGCCGGTTTCACTCACTTCAATGCCAAAAACGCATATGCGTTTGCGCTCTTCTCTTCAACGCATTCGACTTTGGTTGGGTGGTGATTGACGAAGAGAAGGAGAGGTTGAGCAAGAGGAGCTCTCGGCCAAGAGGTTCATCATCCCCTTCCATTCGACACTTGAAGGCTTGGGTGTCTTGCTAGCACAAGAGACCGCAAGGAGTAAGCATCTTCACCTTGTGTGTGAACTTGTGGAGGAGATCTACTTTGTTCTCTTTATCCAAGCCGACTTCCAAGCATATGGCGTTGGTATGATTTTTATCTCAATCTATTCAATCGATTATAGTTGAACATATGGCATGCAAATGATCTTGAACCCTTGCTTCCGCTTGCATATTTTACATTAGCGCCATGCTTAGGGTTTTGCCCCCTTATGATTAGGGGTTCCTCCAATTGGTATCAGAGGTTGGCTCTATGCATGCTATTATGTTTGCTGATGTGATCCTCATGTTGCGCTTACTTTTACTTGAGGCATGCTTTGCTTACATGAAGTTGCGCTTGTATCATGCTTTGCTTACATGAAGTTGCGCTTGTATCATGCTTTGCTTACATGAAGTTGCGCTTGTATCATGCTTTGCTTATATGAAGTATGCGCTCCCCCTTGAAGGGGACCCCCTAAAGTTTGCGCTCCCCCTTGAAGGGGACCCCCTTAGATCTAAGGGTTATATGCAAGCATGTTGTTTGTTTGTATGATTGCGCATGTTCTAAGGTTTTTCTAAAACTTACATCTTGCGCGCTTGATTAGATCTAAGGTGCCACTACATTAAACCCTTAGATGGGTTGATGGGGTTGAAGTCACCACTAGGTTAGATCCAAGTCTGATCAGACCATCTGACAGCTCAGATGGGTTAACCTGATAGCACCTATGCGCAAGCACAAGGTGGCTATAGGTTGACTGCATCTAGGGCGTGTAGCGAGGTCTGGTTGAGACACTACTGAACACACTTGAGTTAGGCCCGGGGTCACACCCGCTTGCCAAAACTCATGGGGGTAGTTCAGCCCTTGGCGCATGCATGGTTGACCATTAGGTCAACTCGGGTCAGTTAGGACTCGGTGCATGCAAGGGCAAAGGATCTAACTAGATGGATGAGTGGATCCCCATCAATGGACCATTGTAAGGTTGTAGGGCTCATAAGGAAATTAAAATTGATGCCATGGGGTTCTCAAAACTTTTAATTTCAAGATGATTGGATCACATGTTGATTGAACCATATGCTTGTTTATTTAGTCTTATGTGGGTTGCCCAATTGTGTGCTGTGCTGGGGCCTGCGTGCCTGGACTTAAAAATTGTAAATTAATTTGTGATCTGCGAATCACATTGTACTTAATTTATAATATGTTGTTGACCTGCGAGTCAACCTTGTCTAGATAGATCAAATGTACTTTGATTAGACAAGAACAAAGGCACACATCCAAGAGGGGCATTCACCTGGTGGTGCACCTGAGGTGCTCTTGGCGCTAGGGCACTGGGTTGGACCAGATGAGATGCAATGAAGCTCAAGTGAAGACTTAAGTAATATTAAGGTCTTACTAGGGTTCATGGGCTTTTACCACATAAGATCATGCTTTCTACTTATTGCTAATAATTAGAATTGCATATTTATGTTTATCTTCTGCTATAGCCATAGGACATGCCTGATAGTAAGAAGATAAAAGACCGTTAAAATCCAACGCTAACATATCAAGCTCGTAAGCCTTCTGACGCGAAACCTCACCTTTCTGACTATCGTTGGAGCCGTGTTGAACCCACTCAGTGGGCACGTCCATCTATCTTCAGACGGTGCTGGATTTCACCTGCGTGTTACAGAGTTGGGATTTATCCCCTCTCGTTGCTCAGCATAGCACGTGGTGGTCCAGGGAGTAGGTCAGGTCAGCTTGACCATGTAGACTACATATGTGGCGCATATGGTAGCACATGGAGGCAGCCATCTCTGGGATCAGAGACTGTGTTGCACCAACTCAGTTGGCACAGTCTGCTGGATTGCCAAGATGAAGGGGAATCGCACGGGTTGGCGATTGGCTGGGACAGCCTACCAGAAACTAGTGCTTGTCATCTCTGTGCATCTTATCTCGCCTGAGCGGGACGCGGAGACCAAGTATGAAATCTGGATCCCATCTCACTAAAAGAGTGTTTACTCTTTCGGACTGTTTACTGGATTTTTCAGTCAGACAAAATAGTGAGAAAAGAATCTTTCTTAAGTCCTGGATTGATTCTGAAACATTGATACTGACCTTGCTGTTCTTGCTTGTTGTAGATTCCTGCAGCAACGAACACCATGAGCTTCAATGTGCGATCCCTACTGGAAAGGGAGAAGTTTGCTGGGCCGAACTTCTCTGACTGGTTCGGACACCTTAAGATTGTTCTTAAGGCAGAGAGGAAACTGTATGTCCTCGAGACGGCGATACCGCCGCAGCCCGCTCCGAACGCCGCAAGGGCGGTTCGGGAAGCCTACGAAAAGCACGTCAATGATAGCATTGATGTCGCTTGCCTGATGCTAGCGTCTATGACGCCACCGCTGCAGCGTCAGCATGAGGATATGTCGGCTATAGAAATTATAGCGAACCTCAAGATGCTATATGCTGCACAGGCGAGGACTGAGCGCTATAATCTGACGAAGCTCTTCTTTCAGAGCAAACTGGCTGAGGGGAGCCCAGTGGGAGCTCACGTGCTCAAGATGATTGGGCACAAGGAGGCTCTAGAGAAACTGGGGCATACCGTCAACCAGGAGCTTGCTGTGGACATTATTCTGCAGTCTCTTCCGCCCTCTTTCGATGCGTTCATTATTAACTTTAATATGAACAAGATCGATTGTACGCCGGCAGAGCTGCTGAATATGCTCTTGACCACTGAGGAAACTCTGAAGGGTAAGCCTTCAACCTCTGTCTTGATGGTTCCTTCTAGGAACAAGAAGAAGGGGAAGAAGGGCAAGGCCCCTATCAAGAATTACAGCAAGGCCCTGAAATAGAAGGTGAAGCGGTCGAAGGACAACAGGTGTTTCCACTGTGGCCAGCTGGGTCACTGGAAAAAGGACTGTAAAGCGCTCCAAGGAGATAAGAGGGGAAGCATTGCTTCTGGCTCAGGTATATATGTGACTGAGGTCATGTTATCTTCTTCTACTATATCATGGGTGTTGGACACTGCATGTGGAGTTCACATTTGTTCAAATGTGCAGGAACTCAAGAGAAGAAGGCAGGTGGGACAGCATGAGGTAGACCTACGAGTTGGAAACGGGGCACGGGTTGCTGCTGTTGCTGTAGGAGACTATTTCATTTCTTTACCATCTGGCGTTGTATTAGAATTAAACAATTGTTATTTTGTACCGAGTATTACCAAGAATATTATCTCTATTCCTGCTCTTGTCAGGAAAGGATTTGCCTTTGAATGCAATATTTCAAAGTGTGTTTTATCTCATGATAATATTGTGTATGCAACTGGTTCAATTAACAATGGGTTATACATGTTGCACATGGAAAATTCTATACAAAACATTGATAATAAGAAAGCCAAGTATGCTGATGACAGCACCTTGTTATGGCATAGTCGTTTAGGCCATATAAACGAGAAGCGCATTAAGCGGTTGCATGAACATGGACTGCTGGGATCATTCTCCTATGAGGAGATTGATACATGCAAAGCTTGTTTGATGGGTAAAATGACGAAGTCTCCTTTTCCTCACAAAGGTCAAAGGGCTTCGGGTTTACTTGACCTTATACACAGTGATGTGTGTGGGCCTTTTAGTAAACATGCCAGAGGTGGCTATCAGTACTTCATTACCTTTACTGATGATTTCAGTAGGTATGGGTATGTCTATTTAATGAGACATAAAAGTGAATCTTTTGACAAATTCAAAGAGTTCAAAAATGAAGTACAAAATCAGCTAGGCCGAAATATCAAGGCACTTCGTTCTGATCGAGGTGGTGAATACCTGAGTCATGGATTTACTGACTATCTGAAGGAGTGTGGGATTATCTCACAGCTCACTCCGCCAGGAACACCGCAATGGAATGGTGTGTCCGAGAGGAGAAATAGAACGTTACTAGACATGGTTCGTTCTATGATGAGTCAGGCCACTCTTTCCATATTCCTTTTGGGGTTTTGCACTGGAAACAGCTGCAAAGGTACTAAACCGAGTGCCATCCAAGGCAGTTTTAAAGACGCCATATGAGTTATGGTATGGAAAACAGCCTAGCTTGACATTTATCAGGATCTGGGGTTGCGAGGCTTATGTCAAAAAGCTCGCCTCTGGGAAACTGGAGAGCAGATCTGAGAAATGTATCTTTGTCGGTTACCCTAAGGAAACTAAGGGTTATTATTTCTACGATCCCAAAGAGAACAAGGTTTTTGTTGCTCGGACGGCCATATTTCTTGAGAAGGAGTTTCTTCTGCAAGAGGCCCAGTGGGAGAGAAATAAAGCTGGATGAGAATTCAGAGGAAGGACAAAGTAGTCAAGCAGAGTTGGATGTGCCTGAGCTGGTAGATCAGGTTACTGAACAACCTGAGGCTCAGATATCACGGGAACTGCGAAGATCGGGTAGGATCCGTCGACAGCCTGAGCGCTATGACGGAGTCTACATCATTGATAATGATGAACCCCTAACTTATGCGGATGCGGTCAGTGGACCGGAGTCAGCTAGATGGCTTGAAGCTATGCGAGCCGAGATGGACTCCATGTCAGATAACCAAGTCTGGGATTTGGTTGATCCGCCTCCGGGAGTAATCCCTATAGGCTGTAAATGGATCTTCAAGAAGAAGATTGACATGGACGGTAAACGTGGTTACCTATAAAGGCAGGCTAGTTGCGAAAGGTTTCAAAACAAATCTACGGGATAGATTATGATGAAACTTTTCTCTCCTGTAGCCATGTTTAAGTCTATTCGGATTCTTTTCGCGATAGCAGCATATTACGACTATGAGAATCTGGCAAATGGATGTGAAGACAGCTTTCCTTAATGGAAATCTGGAATGAGGATGTGTATATGACACAACCGGAAGGTTTCACTAATCCAGCAGATCGTCATAAAATATGCAAGTTAAAGAAAGTCCATTTATGGACTTAAACAAGCATCAAGAAGCTGGAATATTCGTTTTGATGAATCAATCTCTGAGTTTGGTTTCATCAAGAACGAAGATGACCCGTGTGTATATAAGAGGTTTAGTGGGAGCGTGATTACATTTCCTAATCCTCTACGTCGATGATATCTTGATCATTGGAAATGATATTCCTGAACTGCATGCTGTTAAGGCATGGTTAGGAAAATGTTTCCAGATGAAAGATCTAGGAGAAGCAGCCTATGTATTAGGTGTCAAGATCTACCGGGATAGATCTAAGAGGCTTCTCGGGCTGTGCCAGAGTACTTACATCGATAAAGTCCTGGAGAGATTCCATTTAGAGAATTCTAAACGTGGATATCTTCCAGTCAGACATGGTCCTGAATCTTTCAAAGAGTCAGTGTCCACAAACACAGACTGAGAAAGATGAAATGGACAATACGCCTTATGCTTCGGCTATTGGGGTCCATTATGTATGCGATGTTGTGTACTCGCCCAGACGTCGCTTACGGGTTTAAGCGTGACCAGTCGATTCCAAAAGTAATCCAGGATTGGCGCACTGGATTGCAGTCCAAGAACATCTTAAAATATCTGCGGAGGACCAAAGATATGTTCTTGATATATGGTGGTCAGGAAGAACTCAGTATAGAGGGATATACTGACGCTTCGTTCCAGTCGGACCAGGATGATTTCCGATCGCAATCAGGGCTATGTTTTTAGCTTGAATGGTGGAGCAGTGGTGTGGAAGAGCTTCAAACAGTCAACTGTTGCTGATTCCACAACAGAAGCCGAGTATGTTGCAGCCTCGGAAGCATCCAAGGAGGCAGTGTGGATTCGTAAGTTCGTGAGAGAACTTGGTGTCGTTTCCTTCGAGTGCAGATCCTTTGGTTATCTTCTGTGATAACACTGGTGCTATAGCACAAGCAAAGGAACCCACGGTCGCACCAGAAGTCCAAGCACATACAGAGACGGTTTCACTTGATCCGGGAGATCATTGATCGAGGCGAGATCAAGATTTGCAAGGTTCATACAGATGACAATCTGGCAGACCCGCTTACCAAGCCTCTGGCGCAGCAGAAGCATGAGAAGCACTGTAATAATATGGGTTTGAGATTTCTCAACCATTAGATTAAGTGCAAGTGGGAGATTGTTGGGGTATGCCCCTTAAGGGCTAATGTTTTGAGGCCCTTGGGATTGTATAAGTATCATGTAATAAACTCTTATGTTTATAAAAGGGCATGGTTGTTATTCAGGTTGTTACCCTTGTCTGCTGTAATAAGTGTACTTCTGAATAATGTCTCAAAGCTGTTCAGCTAGGCTGACAGGCTATATGTCCTTAGTCGAGATATCTTGGTGAACATGAGACAGCCTTGATATGATGGAGACTAATATGAGTGCTAATCTTATAGGATGCTTCGAGCATGGAATAAGATGTAGACTCATGGGTACATTGGATGTACTGGACAGACCCTACTGGGATATTGCATTGCTTGTCACAATGTGAATGATCCCTGTAAGCAGCAAGTGGCACATGTCCTTTGACTTGAGATCACTTGTGTTTCTAAATGATGATTGTCATTGTTTTGAGGTAGTTCAATATCATTTGAAATATAATGATTATAGACTATCTTGGATGGTGAGCTTGAATCAGGTTAGGGGCACTAGTGATAGATAAAGGATTGCCGTCTCCTTGTTTAAGGAGTGTGGTGTTCTAAGGGCCCCCCTATATGAGATGATTGAGATAGTGTATGGCCATACCCAGATGACTATGTGCATCTGATCTAATCATGCTCCATCGTATTGGAGTTACAAGCTTGACCCGCTTGTCCAATAAGAACATCCAGTGGCAAAGGACACATGTATGCCTTGTGAATTGAGGTCACACTTGTGCTATGGTTTGGGAGTAGTCTTGGAAGACTCTTTCCTTTATATCGGGAGACAGTGATGTGTTGCTAGATACCCTTCACTGATCGTGATAACGTAAGTTATCGTTACCGACATTTAGAGGAAACCCTCAGGGTCGCACAATTTGGTGATATGGCTTACTTGAGTCAGATCGTATGGACTGGATTCTTTGAGTTCAGATTAAAGGATTTAATCTCTGATTGTAAGTGAGATCTGGTCTGATCATGTTTGATTGATTAGGACTTGAGATCGGTAAGCTTCGATCGAGAGAGGTGATGCTAGATCGGAGAGATCAAGGGCAATCAGATGATGAATGGTTAGATCATGAGCCTTGGGGGTTCAATTTGGTCTAGACCAAGTGGCTAGAGCTATTTCGGTTTGGTTTGTTGAACCAAAGCCGATTTGACATTTTGGCTTGAACCGGTTCACAATGGTGAACGCATGGTTCAATCCTAAAATGCGTTTGGGTTGAGTTGAGCGCATGGACTTGATGAGCTTCCATTTATGGAAAGTCATCAAGGGCCGGTTTCACTCACTTCAATGCCAAAAATGCATATGCGTTTGCGCTCTTCTCTTCAACGCATTCGACTTTGGTTGGGTGGTGATTGACGAAGAGAAGGAGAGGTTGAGCAAGAGGAGCTCTCGGCCAAGAGGTTCATCATCCCCTTCCATTCGACACTTGAAGGCTTGGGTGTCTTGCTAGCACAAGAAGACCGCAAGGAGTAAGCATCTTCACCTTGTGTGTGAACTTGTGGAGGAGATCTACTTTGTTCTCTTTATCCAAGCCGACTTCCAAGCATATGGCGTTGGTATGATTTTTATCTCAATCTATTCAATCGATTATAGTTGAACATATGGCATGCAAATGATCTTGAACCCTTGCTTCCGCTTGCATATTTTACATTAGCGCCATGCTTAGGGTTTTGCCCCCTTATGATTAGGGGTTCCTCCAGGCCATACACTTTCTCAATCATCTCATCCAGGGGGGCCCTTTAGAACATCACACTCCTTAAATAAGGAGACGGCAATCCTATATCTATCACTAGTGCCCTAACCTGATTCAAGCTCACCATCCAAGATAGTCTATAACCATTATGTTTCAAATGATATTGAACTACCTCAAAACAATGACAATCATCATTTAGAAAACACAAGTGATCTCAAGTCAGAGGAAATGTGCCACTTGTCGCATTCAAGGATTATTCATATTGTGACAAGCAATTGAATATCCTAGTAGGGTCTGTCCAGTACATCCAATGTACCCATGAGTCTACATCTTATTCCATGCTCGAAGCATCCTATAAGATTAGAACACATATTAGTCTTAACCATATCAAGGCTGTCTCATGTTCACCAAGATATATCGACTAAGGACTTAACTGCATGTCAGCCTAGCTGAACAGCATTTGAGACATTATTCAGAAGCACATGTATTGCAGCAGACAATGTAACAAACTGAATAACAACCATTGCCTTTATAAACACAAAGGTTTATACATGATACTGTTACAATCCCAAGGCCTCAAACATTAGCCTTAAGGGCATACCCCAACAATAACGGTTGTCATTGAGCATGTCACGACCCATATGAGAAGGTCAATGGACAGACAAAGGATTTGCCCCTTCCTTAGGGAAGTATGATATCCATGGAGCTCCTCTATGGTTCTATGACTGAGAGTGTATGGCCATACCCAGGTGAGAACCTGTTTTAGTCATAGCCATGTGATTGGATGAAAACAAGTGGTGACACACTTGTCCAATCGGATATCAGTTCGGCAAGGAGACTGTAATGCATCTGTACCTAGTTGCGATGATGGGGATGTCGATGTCGATATCCATTCCAATGACCTAGGTAGCAGCGATGCACTGCTAGGTGCCACTCACTGCTTGTGATGACCTTTGGTCAGCACTGCCAGCGTCAGAGGAACCTACAGGGTCACACACCTTGATACTTGAGTTCTCGTATTGATCGGGAAGCCTTATGATCGAGTTATTGGATAACTCGGATCTCATTGGGAGATTTCATCAGCACCAATGGGCCTGATGAGATGGAAGAATGTTATTGGAGCCAAACTTCATTTTTGGCAGGTTGACCCGTATTTGACGATGGTTGGTCACATTTGGATTAGGGTTGCATTGGATTAGATCCAAGTGCTTAATCAACCCATGTAATAGAGTTTGGGCTAGCTCATTATCCAATGAGGCCCAATAACAAGTTCTCATGAAGAGATAAGAGGCTAAAAGGGTATAATGGGGAGAAGGCCAACCTCATTGGCGCCTAAGGGGTATAATGGGGTTTGGGTGGCAAAATTGCTTCATTAAGGAAGCAATTGGCGCCTAGCCCTTCTCCCTTGATGGTATGAATGCCTCTAAGGCATGTCTTGGGCTGATATGGTACTTGGGCAATTATGGATAGGTTGAATGGAGTTTATGGTAAAGTCTTGGAGACTTTCCTTGTCTCAAACCTCCTCATCCTAGCCCTACACTTGTCATGATCTTGGCCCTTCCCTTAACCGCCTCTTGCCCTATATATGTGACCCTCTCGCCCCCTCTTATGATGATTGATCCTTGGAAGCATGAACACAAGAAGAGGGGCGAGAGCTAGGAGCAAGGGCGCAATTTCCTCTTCCTTCTTCCATAGCTGCAAGCTTCTCCCTTCTTTCCTCTTGGCGCAAGGAGCTTTGGTGCTTGGCGTCTTGACTTGTTTCCTTCTTCTCTTGGCGCATCCTTTCCTCTTGGTGGCGCAAGTGAAGTGGAGCATCTCCCTAAGGCTTGGATCTTCTTCCCGAGGCTAGCACCGGGCGTGGAAGAAGAGGACTCAAGAGATCCATGTGTGTGAGACTGCAGAGGGCACACACTTGGGCGCCTGCATCGGCATCACTCCAAATCGCTCTTAAGGTATTTCCTAACTCATCGTGTCGACTCTCTTGCTTGCGATCTTCATTGGGTTTTTGGGACCGGCCTATTTCGGGGACATTCTTCCGCTATGCAATGTATGTATGTATGTCTATGACTCTAAAAATTGTAAAATGTCCCCGGGGTTTCCCAACAGTGGTATCAGAGGGACTTGCAAGACTCGAACGATGTTTTATGCTTTTCTTTCATGCTCACATGCCATATCTCTATTTTCGTAAATAGCATGATGCATGGCAAACGATTTTTCTAAGTAGGAAAAATTAGGGTTTCTTGTTTCTATCATCCTCTCAATCTCTTTTGGATTTTTGGACTATTTTTCTTGTTTGATTTAAAGATTAAAGGCGCACGTAACTTTGTCAAGTAGGACGGGCATCGTGTCTTCGGACTGGCCAAGTCTCTTGATCTGACAAAATTGCCAGCCGAAAGGATCTCAGAAATCATCATGAAAAATAAATCGCAATTAACCAAAAGATTTGTGAGAAGAAGATGAGAAAAAGAGACTAGTTTTATGAAAAAGTAAAATTTTCAGATTTTATGTTTTTCATGAGCATGTAGAATTGCATGAGTAAATACCTTGATTGTGCATGATGTTGTGATCATTAGTCAAGCCCCCCTTTGCATGCCTGTGATGTGTCCTCGTGAGGCCTGCGTGCCGCTTTTCCTTTTGCTTTTAACAAAGAAGAAGATTAGGGTGGCGCATGTACTTGGAACTTGGCGCATGCATACCTTGGATAGTGGCGCAACAAGCATCAAAGAAAGAGGCACAAGCCTGCTTAGTGGCTTAAGTTAGGCATGGCCAAACCCATGGGTTTGAGAGCTAGCTAACTTGGCTTCTTGCATTGTGGCGCATCCTCATTGGAGGAAGACCATGGCATTGGCCGAACCCTTGGGGGTCTACCCTTAAGGTTTGAGAGCTAAACCATGTGAGAAGGACCTTGGAGCCAACCTTGAAGACCAAGATAGAGGGCGGCTAGGATAGGTCTAAATTTTTGGGGCTTGAGTCCTATGTCAAGAGTTGAACCTCCTTTTGGCATGGGTTGGTTCAATGTCTTGAAAGGGCTTTGATCACATCATCTTTTACTGCTAAAAGCATGCCTGTAATGTTTTGTCGTTATGTTATCACTATAGGATTGCATGCCTGTATTGTTAGACATAAGATAAAACTGATGAGACTTTAAAAACACTCATAATAAAATATCAAGTCTAGTAGCCTTCTAACGCGTAGCCCTCACTAAGCTATCGATCAGTGGAGTTGTGAACTGGTTCCCACCCTCGTGGGACACACCCACTTATCTTTAGGAAGTGTGTGGTGACAATGGTTTCCCCAGTCCAGTTTTAACCTGGGCGTGCCTTCGCAAGGAAACTCATTGGCCCTGGGCATAACAGTTAGGAATGGACTTGACTAGAAGTTCACATATGCTAGGCACATGGAGAAAGTCTAGAGGCATCGTTGAGAGGTAAGGATTTCATGTTGTATCCAGCCCTCGCTGGACATGAAATGCCCAGACTGTCTCAACAAGGGGAGTTGCTTGGAGCAACCGGCCGGCGCGCCCACCTTAGGAAACATGGGTTACTTTGTGCATCTCATCCCACCCTCGTGGGACGCGAAGCCTCATGTGAAATAAGGATCCCATCTCACTAGGAAGTCTTAAACTTCCCGATTGACTTTGTGGGTTGTCAATTCGAATTTAAAATAGTGGGAGCAGTAATCATTTAAAACAAGTCCAGTTTAAATGATTCGAAGTAGTACTAATCTGTTCTTCTTGGGTGTTGTAGAACAATGGCTACGAACACTGGCGGATTATCACTGCAATCACTCCTTGATAAGGATAAGTTAGTTGGAACTAACTTTATGGACTGGCATCGGAACTTGAGGATAGTCCTCAAGCTCGAGAAGAAGCTGTATGTCCTTGAACAGGCTCTTCCTACGGCTCCTCCGCCTAATGCCAGAACGGCAAACAGAGATGCTTATAGAAAGCATTAGGATGACTCTTTGGAGGTTGCATGTCTTATGCTAGCCAGCATGGCACCTGAACTGCAGGTGCAATATGAGGAGCAGAACGCTTTTCAGATGATCACTCATCTGAAACAGATGTTCGAGGCTCAGGCTAGAACTGAGAGATTTGACACCGCCAAAAGCAGTCTTTCGGTGTAAGTTGTCTGAGGGTGCACCAGTGAGACCCCATGTTCTCAAACTCATTGGGAATGTGGATCATCTCAGGAGACTGGGACATTGATGGAGGGGCCAACCCTGCCCCAAGGAGGTCTGGAAGGGCTAGGAGGAAGCCCATCAGATATGGCTTTTCCTCCTAGGTCATCTTTCTTTCCTTATTTGCACTTTCCTTATTTGCATTGAATAAAGCTCTAGTGCATTGTGTAGTTTCCTTATTTGCCCCTAGAATAGTCTACTGGCCTTTGTGTTAATAATTGGGCAGGTTATAGCCCAGCTCAAGGGAAGCTAGGAAGCTCAAGCTAAGCCACTCAAGTAGAGCTCCAATTATGGAAGGAGGCACTTCAACTACTTCAACTAAAGACTTCAAGTTGAAGGGGCTTACAATGAATGCAACTCCACCTTCCTAATCAACCAAGGCGCCACTCATTATGATGATTGATTCGAATGCAAGACATCAGCCCACAATTCAATGCGCCTAGCCATCAAGATTCAATCTAGGTCCACAAATCAAGGGATCACCATCTAGATCCACAATTTGAGGAGCCACCTTTGGAAGCCTTTAACCGCCCTTGCTCTTGAAGGAATGCATTTCGAAATTCAAAGTTGAGGCGCCATCTCATCCAAGCAAACAAGGAAGGAGCTCAAGAGAAATCGATCACAAGGAGCTCCATCCAAAGCAAGATTTCGAAATTCAAAAATTATCAAGGAAATGTATTAATTAAGCATTAACTTCTTTCCCTACCTTTGTAATTGCGCCTAGGGTGAATTGTCACCCTTGCCCATGGCTTGTTGAGCCTATAAATTGTAATCCTCCCCTCTTTGTCTATTAGTTGCCTAGTGAAAAAAGAAACCTTGTGTTAGCATTGGTGTTTGTCGCCTAAAGAAGTTTTCTACCTCCCCCCTTCTCCAAAGGGCCGAGCCCTTTCCCTTCTCCCCTTTCTTCTCAAGTCTTCAACGCAACTCAACCACTTGAAGGATCTTGCATAACTTTGGAGGGACTCTAAGGAAGCTTCATCACCCTTTTGTTCTCGGCAATCAACAAAGACCCTTAGGGGTTCTTTCACTTTCGGCTAGTAAGAGAGCAACATCAATCAAGCTTCAAATCGGCTAAGTTCCTTCCCCTCTCCCTTCCTTGATTTCTAGAACTTGATTTCTACACTAATCTGAACTTTATTTGAAGGTGGCGCAAGGACTTGGAGGACTCTTTCTCTAAGCGCAAAGCTTTCTCCCTCCCTCTCCTCTTTTAGTTAAGTGTTAAGGGAACTTGTGAGGCTTAACCTCCCCCTTAGATTTGTTCTGTAATATGAATCCGTGACTTGTGCGGATCTCGTTTGTCTGTGTTTGATTGTAATGATGCAATACCTTCCATCAGAGTAGGACCGTTGAAGATCGGGACGATACGATCCTTCTATGCTCAAGGGTCGCACTGTAAGTACTCCTACTAGTCATTTCATTTCGTAGTTTAAAGTGTTATTTCTTCTAGTAGTAAAGTAGTGTCGCTTTCTTTACTTATAAAAATACAAAAACCTATTTTTCAACTCCGTTAGAGTAATTTCGGTTTTATCTAAAATACAAAAATATTTTCTTAAAAGCGTTGTTTGAATGCACCCTTATTTGTGAGTGAACCCACCTCCATCAGTTTGGTATCAGAGCAGACTCTTAGAATAGATTTTTAGCCTAAAAACTAATTTTCAAATTCTAAGACTTTCTTGGACCTAGGTGTTTGAAAGAAGTTGATCTCATAAAAGGCTATTATCTAATATATCATTTTTAGGAGCCTTATTTTCAAAACTAAATTTCTTTCAAAACTATCTTTGACCATGACTACTAGATCAGGAGCAAATTATAATAACCACCCTGAATCCAATGATATTACTAGGCAAGCTGAACCTAATGACATGGCTAGACTCTTTAACATGATAGCGTCCTTCCAAGAGGAACTTAGGGATATTAGAGCTAGACTCCCAAATCCTGAAAATCTTAGGGATGATAGACCCCCTAGTCGGCCCTCAAGTGAACCCATCCTAGGTGAACATCCCCAAAACAATAGGAACCATAATAGGAGAGTCCAAGAACCTGAATGGGAAGATCCACATGCTCGACCCTATCAAAGACCTAGGGAAGACCAAGAACCTGAGTGGAATGAGCCACGTGCTCAAACCTACCACAGACCTAGAGAGGATGAAGTGCAACGCAACATCAAACTCTCACCCCCAACCTTTAGTGGTTCCCTTGACCCTAGAGAGTTCCTAGATTGGGTAGACAAACTTGAACGGTATTTCGACTGGAGCATGATGCCTAGTCAATCCAAGGTTAGGTTCACCCGATGTCTCCTAGAAGGTACTGCTAGGTTATACTGGACTAGCATAGAGAAGAACATAGAGTTGTTTAGACGCCCTCCTATTGAGAGATGGGAAGACATGCGAGACAAACTTAGGGAAAAATATGTCCCTCCCTATTTCCAACTTAAGATTATCGATGAAGCCATGAGCCTAGTCCAGGGTAGTCAGACCGTCACCGATTACACCACTAGGTTTGATGAACTCCTTCTGAGGAGTGGCATCCATGAAGAAGCCCATGTCTCCCTTAGTAGGTATAAGAATGGACTTAGACCCGAGATCAAAAGAGGAATGACCTATTTCCAAATAGAGTCTAGAGAAGTCGCCTACCAAAGAGCCTTAGAGGTAGAGGAAAACATAAAGAGAGCCTTTAGGAGAGAGTTAAGCTCCCCTAGAACTTACCCCAAGGCACCCTCCTCAAGCCCCTCAAGTTCTCAACCCAAAGCCCCAACCCCAACACCCTCTAGACCTAGGACTGTCCAAGAACCTAGAGTCGTTTGCCATGCTTGCCACCAAGTAGGACACTATATGAAAGACTGCCCCAAGAGAGTCCTGTACTTAGGTGAGGAAAAATGTGAAGAAACCTATGAGGAAAACCACGAGGAAATCCATAACCCTGACTCTGGTTGTACGGTTTGGGAAGAACTAACTTATGATAGTGGTGAAGAACAAACCCACGACACCTTAGGAGTGGTTAGGTGCACCCTAATCAAACCTACCCCAACCGAGGACTGGCGTAGGACCAGTATTTTCCACACCTACACGAAATGCAATGGTAACATGTGCAAAGTAGTGATAGATGGGGGAAGTAGTCTAAACGCGGTCTCTCACACAGCCTTAGTAAAATTCAACCTTAAGGCAGAACCGCACCCTAATCCCTATAGCATATCCTGGGTCAACCAGTCTAGTGTCCCAGTTACCCATAGGTGCCTAGTGCCCCTTCAGTTTGCCATCTACCAAGGCAAGATTTGGTGTGACGTCATAACCATGGATGTCGCCCAAGTCTTATTCGGTCGCCCGTGGTTATATGATATGGATGTTATCCACTACGGTCGGACTAACACCTATGTCTTTAGCCATGATGGGCAAAAGATCAAACTGAAGCCTTCCATGCCTAAGGAACTTAAGGCTGCCACCAATAAGGGTAGGATAGAGGAACCTAAGGAACCCAAGCCAACCATCCAACTCATAAGGTCCCATGCCTTTACCCAAGACTGCTTAGAATCCAAGCAAGTGTACTCCTTAGTCATTAAGGGAACCAATCCAGATGAGGAGTCACCCATACCCAAGGAAGTTGAGACCCTACTCTCAGGGTACTCTGATCTCACCAGAGAGGAACTTCCCGATGGCTTACCTCCCCTTAGAGAAATCCAACATGCCATAGACCTTGTCCCGGGTTCTACTCTCCCACACTTGCCCCACTATAGGATGAACCCTACTGAGCATCAAGAGCTCAAAAGACAAGTAGATGAACTGTTAGACAAGGGTTTCATTAGGGAAAGCCTTAGCCCGTGTGCAGTACCCGCCCTTCTTACCCCAAAGAAGGATGGAAGCTGGCGCATGTGTATAGACTGTAGGGCCATGAACAGAATAACCATCAAGTATAGATTTCCCATCCCAAGATTAGATGACATGCTTGACATGCTGGTAGGTTCTAAGTGGTTTAGCAAGCTAGACCTTAGAAGTGGCTACCACCAAGTTAGGATCAGACTTGGGGATGAGTGGAAGACTGCCTTTAAAACCAAGGATGGCTTATATGAGTGGCTAGTCATGCCCTTTGGTCTCTCTAATGCCCCCTCAACCTTTATGAGGTTAATGAACCAAGTCTTGAAGCCTTACATAGGAAGATTCTTAGTAGTTTACTTTGATGATATCCTAATCTATAGCAAGACCCGAGAAGAACACATGGAACACCTTAGAAAGGTCCTTGACTTACTTCAAGAAGAAAAGTTGTATTTAAACCTGAAGAAGTGTTCTTTCCTCACCCCTAGGGTTGTCTTTTTAGGCTTCATAGTTTCAGACCAAGGACTTCAAGCTGACCCTAGCAAAATCCAAGCCATCTTAGACTGGCCTGAACCCAAGACTTTGACTGAGATTAGGAGCTTCCATGGTCTAGCTGCCTTTTATAGGAGGTTCATTAGAAACTTTAGCACCATAGTAGCCCCTATAACTAACTGTATGAAACAAGGTGAGTTTAGTTGGCCTAAGTCTGCTAGTAGAGCTTTTGTGGAGCTTAAGTCTAGAATGACCACTGCCCCTGTCCTAAAATTACCTGACTTCTCTAAAGTTTTCATAGTGGACTGTGATGCCTCAGGAGTAGGAATAGGAGGTACCCTTAGTCAGGAAGGTCACCCCATAGCTTACTTTAGTGAGAAGTTAAATGAGGCTAAACAAAGATATACTACCTACGATAAGGAGTTCTATGCTGTAGTGCAATCCTTAAGGCACTGGAGACACTATCTGATACATAACGAATTCATTCTAAATAGTGATCACCAAGCTTTATCTTTTCTAAGTGCTCAAAAGAAGTTAAATTCTAGGCATGCTAAATGGGTAGAGTACCTTCAACAGTATACTTTTGTTTTAAAACATAAATCTGGGACTGAAAATAAAGTTGCTGATGCTTTGAGTAGAGTAGTTTTACTTATGCAAACTTTATCTGTTGAAGTAGTTGGATTTGATCGCATGAAGCATGAATACCTAGAATGCCCTGATTTCTCTAGCATTTATTCTGAGCTTAGCATAGATCCTTTGAGTCATCCCCTTTATACCCTAAGGGATGAGTTTCTGTTTCTTGGGCCAAAGTTGTGCATTCCCAAGACCTCAATCCGAGACTTCCTTGTTTTGGAGATCCACGGAGGAGGGTCTGCCGGGCACCATGGCCGGGACAAAACTCAAGCCTTAGTGGAGGAATGGTTCTTCTGGCCGAACCTCTACAGGGATGTAGCTAAGGTTGTCAGACATTGTAGGACCTGTCAGACCAAGAAAACTCAGAAACATAACTATGGTCTATACACACCCCTACCCATTCCTCAAGCACCATGGCAAGACCTTAGCATGGACTTCATCTTAGGTTTACCAAGGACTCCCTCCAGACATGATTCTATTTTTGTCGTAGTGGATAGGTTTACCAAGATGGCACACTTTATACCTTGCTACAAAACCACAGATGCATCACATGTAGCTAGGTTATTCTTTAAGGAGGTTGTTAAACATAGAGGTACCCCTCTGACTATAGTTTCTGATAGGGATTCCAGGTTTGTTGGACATTTCTGGAAAACCCTGTGGGCTATGTTGGGAACCAAACTCAAGTTCTCCACGGCCTATCATCCTCAGACGGATGGGCAGACCGAAGTGGTCAATCGATCACTGGGGAGCATTTTGAGGAGTTTGGTAGGAGAGCACCCAGGCACATGGGATAAGCTGTTGCCCATTGCCGAGTTCTCCTATAATAGTGTTGTCAACAAAACCACAGGATTGTCCCCTTTTCAGGCCAACTTAGGGTACCAGCCCAGAAAACCTGTTGATTTGTTTCCTTTACCTAGGCACTCTCATATTTCTATGTCTGCTAAAGATTTTGCTACTCACATGTCTCATTTACACCATGAAATATATTGTCAAATGCTTGATGCTGTAAATTCCTATCGCAAGAGTGCTAACAAGAAACGCCGAGAAAGGATATTCTCTGTAGGGGAACAGGTTATACTGTGGATCAGGGAGGAGCGCATCCATGGATCTGGCCGCAAGTTGGACCGGAAAGGAATCGGGCCATTCACCATTATAGAAAAGATCAACGACAACGCCTACATCTTGGATCTACCACCGGACTTGGGGATCCCCACCACTGTCAATGTGGAGGATCTCACGCACTATGAGGAGCCGGTGCACCTCGAGGAGTTGACTGATAGGCCTGAACTGCAGAGCATACTTGAAGATCAGACCCGACTCACCCCAGACAAGGTACAAGTGTTTTACCATGTTAAATTTACGTCGGGTGAGGAGGCCTGGCTTCCCGAAGAAGAATTGGCACAGGCCGCTCCGGAATTACTCCAAGGGTACAAGGATGATTCTCCAGAGGAGAATTCTTCCCACCCGGGGAGAAATGATGGAGGGGCCAACCTTGCCCCAAGGAGGTCTGGAAGGGCTAGGAGGAAGCCCATCAGATATGGCTTTTCCTCCTAGGTCATCTTTCTTTCCTTATTTGCACTTTCCTTATTTGCATTGAATAAAGCTCTAGTGCATTGTGTAGTTTCCTTATTTGCCCCTATAATAGTCTACTGGCCTTTGTGTTAATAATTGGGCAGGTTATAGCCCAGCTCAAGGGAAGCTAGGAAGCTCAAGCTAAGCCACTCAAGTAGAGCTCCAATTATGGAAGGAGGCACTTCAACTACTTCAACTAAAGACTTCAAGTTGAAGGGGCTTACAATGAATGCAACTCCACCTTCCTAATCAACCAAGGCGCCACTCATTATGATGATTGATTCGAATGCAAGACATCAGCCCACAATTCAATGCGCCTAGCCATCAAGATTCAATCTAGATCCACAAATCAAGGGATCACCATCTAGATCCACAATTTGAGGAGCCACCTTTGGAAGCCTTTAACCGCCCTTGCTCTTGAAGGAATGCATTTCGAAATTCAAAGTTGAGGCGCCATCTCATCCAAGCAAACAAGGAAGGAGCTCAAGAGAAATCGATCACAAGGAGCTCCATCCAAAGCAAGATTTCGAAATTCAAAAATTATCAAGGAAATGTATTAATTAAGCATTAACTTCTTTCCCTACCTTTGTAATTGCGCCTAGGGTGAATTGTCACCCTTGCCCATGGCTTGTTGAGCCTATAAATTGTAATCCTCCCCTCTTTGTCTATTAGTTGCCTAGTGAAAAAAGAAACCTTGTGTTAGCATTGGTGTTTGTCGCCTAAAGAAGTTTTCTACCTCCCCCCTTCTCCAAAGGGCCGAGCCCTTTCCCTTCTCCCCTTTCTTCTCAAGTCTTCAACGCAACTCAACCACTTGAAGGATCTTGCGCAACTTTGGAGGGACTCTAAGGAAGCTTCATCACCCTTTTGTTCTCGGCAATCAACAAAGACCCTTAGGGGTTCTTTCACTTTCGGCTAGTAAGAGAGCAACATCAATCAAGCTTCAAATCGGCTAAGTTCCTTCCCCTCTCCCTTCCTTGATTTCTAGAACTTGATTTCTACACTAATCTGAACTTTATTTGAAGGTGGCGCAAGGACTTGGAGGACTCTTTCTCTAAGCGCAAAGCTTTCTCCCTCCCTCTCCTCTTTTAGTTAAGTGTTAAGGGAACTTGTGAGGCTTAACCTCCCCCTTAGATTTGTTCTGTAATATGAATCCGTGACTTGTGCGGATCTCGTTTGTCTGTGTTTGATTGTAATGATGCAATACCTTCCATCAGAGTAGGACCGTTGAAGATCGGGACGATACGATCCTTCTATGCTCAAGGGTCGCACTGTAAGTACTCCTACTAGTCATTTCATTTCGTAGTTTAAAGTGTTATTTCTTCTAGTAGTAAAGTAGTGTCGCTTTCTTTACTTATAAAAATACAAAAACCTATTTTTCAACTCCGTTAGAGTAATTTCGGTTTTATCTAAAATACAAAAATATTTTCTTAAAAGCGTTGTTTGAATGCACCCTTATTTGTGAGTGAACCCACCTCCATCAGACATGCCATAGACAACGAGCTGGTTGTGGATCTTATTCTGCATTCCCTGCCCCCTAGCTTTAGTCCGTTTATTATTAATTTCAACATGAACCGGATTGAGTGCACACGGGAGGAATTGATGAATATGCTCCAAACAGCCGAGCGAGAGATGGGTAAGACCAAACCCAATCATGTTCTTTTGGTCCCTGCGACCAAGAAAATAAAGAAGAAGGGTAAGGCACGTGCTAAGAGCAGTGTCAGAGATCCTACCAAAGCACTGAAGAAAAAGGCGAAGAAGTCAAAGGACCAGAGGTGTTTTCACTGTGGCGAGCAGGGTCACTAGAGAAGGGACTGCAAGCAGCTTCAGAATGAGGAGAATAAAGGCTTGGCCTTAACTTCTAGCTCAGGTATCTATGTTACAGAAGTCAAGCTTTCTACTTCTATGTCATGGGTATTGGATACCGCATGTGGAGCTCATATTTGTACAAATATGCAGGGGCTCAAGAAAAGTAGATCGGTGCGGCCTGGAGAGATTGACCTACGCGTTGGAAATGGGGCACAGGTTGCTGCTGTTGCTGTAGGCGTTTTGACTCTCTCCTTGCCTTCTGGACTTCAATTAGAACTAGATAATTGCTTTTGTGTACCTTCACTTACTAAGAACATTGTATCCATTCCTTGCTTGGCAAGGAAGGGATTTAAGTTTGAAATAAATAAGAACTCTTGTTCTTTTTCATTTGCAAATATGTTCTATGGGAAGGGTACTTTGTGCAATGGTCTATATATCTTGGATATGGAAAGTTCTATTTGTAACATAAGTAATAAAAGGACCAAACTGAGTGGTTCAGTTGGTGCTTTCCTATGGCACTGTCGATTAGCCCATATAAACAAGAATCGCATCCAACAACTCCATGCAAATGGATTGTTAGATTCAAGTTCCTTGGAGGAATTTGATACTTGTGAACCTTGTTTATTAGGGAAAATGACAAAGGCACCCTTCACAAAGATTGGTGAGAGGGCAGAAGGTTTATTAGATCTCATACACACTGATGTGTGTGGGCCTTTCAATAAACAAGCCAGAGGAGGGTACAACTACTTCATTACCTTCACTGATGACTTCAGTAGGTATGGCTATGTCTACTTAATGAGACATAAATCTGATTCCTTTGAGAAATTCAAGGAGTTCAAGAATGAAGTAGAGAACCAGCTTGGAAGATCCATTAAAGCTCTTCGATCAGATCGAGGTGGAGAATACCTGAGCGGTGAGTTCTTTGACTATCTGAGAGAGTGTAGGATCATATCCCAACTCACTCCTCCTGGAACACCTCAATGGAATGGTGTGTCTGAAAGGAGAAATCGAACTTTATTGGATATGGTTCGATCCATGATGAGTCATGCAACTCTACCTCCCTCATTCTGGGGGCATGCACTAGAGACAGCTTCTCTAATACTGAATAATGTTCCATCTAAGAGTGTCTCCAAAATACCATACGAGATGTGGAGTGGGAGACGCCCTAATCTCACTTTTATCAAGATCTGGGGATGTGAGGCTTATGTCAAACGTCAGGATTCTAGCAAGCTAGAACCTAGATCTGATAAATGTGTGTTTGTGGGGTATCCTAAGGAAACTAAAGGATACTACTTCTATGTCCCAACCGAGAACAAAGTGTTTGTTGCTCGGGGTGCTGTTTTTCTGGAGAAGGAATTTCTCATGAAAGAAGTTAGTGGGAGGAAGTTTGACTTGGATGAGATCCAAGTGCAAGCACAAGACAAAGAGATGGAATCTGAGCCACCTACACCGGTTGCTAGCCAACCTGAGGCTCAGACACAGGTCCCGGGTAGGTCTGGGAGAATTCGTCATGCACCTGAAAGGTACGGGTCGCTACCGACCCAACACGATGGGATCTTCATCATTGAGGATGAACCCAGAACCTATGATGAGGCGGTCAGTGGACCGGACTCCGAGAGATGGCTTGAAGCCATGCGATCCGAGATGGATTCCATGTCGGCTAACCAAGTCTGGGATTTGGTTGAGCTGCCTGATGGGGTAAAACCCATAGGGTGTAAATGGGTCTTCGAGAGGAAGGCAGACATGGATGGAAATATAGTTACCTATAAGGGTAGACTAGTGGCTAAAGGATTTAAACAAGTCCACGGGGTGGACTATGATGAAACCTTCTCGCCAGTTGCCATGATAAAATCCATTCGGATTCTTCTTGCTATAGCTGCATATCATGACTATGAGATATGGCAGATGGATGTGAAGACAGCATTCCTTAACGGGAAGCTGATTGAGGATGTGTATATGTCACAACCTGATGGCTTCATCCATCCTGCAGAGGCTAATAAGGTCTGCAGGCTAAAGAGATCCATTTATGGATTAAAGCAAGCATCTCGAAGTTGGAATCTTCGATTTGATGAAGCCGTGAGAGATTATGGCATTATCAAAAGTGAAGATGACGCCTGTGTATACAGAAAATTCAGTGGGAGCTTGGTGATTTTTTTGGTTTTGTATGTTGATGACATACTGCTCATCAGAAATGACATCTCTAGTCTTCAAGCTGTGAAGACATGGTTGGGGAAGTGTTTCGAGATGAAAGACTTAGGGAAGGCCGCCTATATTCTAGGCGTAAGGATCTACTGGGATAGATCCAAGAGGCTCCTGGCCCTTAGTCAGAGTACCTACATTGATAAGGTCCTGGAGAGGTTCAACTTGGAGCAATCCAAGAAAGGATACCTTCCAGTAAGACATGGCCTTACTCTCTCAAAGAGCCAGTGTCCTACAACACAGGCTGAGAGGGATGACATGAGTCGAATTCCTTATGCTTCGGCAGTAGGATCGATCATGTATGCAATGTTGTGTACTAGACCAGATGTGGCATATGCTGTAAGCATAACCAGCCGATACCAATCCAATCCAGGTCTGCAGCACTGGGTGGCTGTAAAGAACATCCTAAAGTATCTGAGAAGAACTAAGGATTTGTTCTTGGTCTATGGGGGACAGGAAGAGCTCAGTATGCAGGGCTATACTGATGCATCATTCCAGTCTGACCCTGATGACTTTAGATCGCAGGCCGACTATGTGTTCAAGATAAATGGAGGCGCTGTATGCTGGAAGAGCTTCAAGCAATCCACCATAGCATATTCTACAACCGAGGCTGAGTATGTGGCCGCTTCTGAGGCAGCCAAGGAAGCCGTTTGGATAAGGAAGTTCTTATGTGATCTTCAGGTGGTCCCTAGTGCAATGGATCCCATTGAACTCTACTGTGACAACAATGGAGCAATTGCACAAGCAAAGGAACCACGGTCTCATCAAAGATCCAAACACATACTCAGAAGATTTCACCTGATCAGAGAGATCATTGACAGAGGTGATGTCAAGATTAGCAGAGTTGACACAGAGAACAATCTGGCAGACCCATTGACCAAGGCTATGGCGCAGCAGAAGCATGATGGTAACGCTAGAGATATGGGGTTGTGATGGAGGGGCCAACCCTGCCCCAAGGAGGTCTGGAAGGACTAGGAGGAAGCCCATCAGATATGGCTTTCCCTCCTAGGTCATCTTTCTTACCTTATTTGCACTTTCCTTATTTGCATTGAATAAAGCTCTAGTGCATTGTGTAGTTTCCTTATTTGCTTCTAGAATAGTCTACTGGCCTTTGTGTTAATAATTGGGCAGGTTATAGCCCAGCTCAAGGGAAGCTAGGAAGCTCAAGCTAAAGCCACTCAAGTAGAGCTCCAATTATGGAAGGAGGCACTTCAACTACTTCAACTAAAGACTCCAAGTTGAAGGGGCTTACAATCAATGCAACTCCACCTTCCATATCAACCTAGGCGCCACTCAATATGATGATGATTCGAATGCAAGAAATCAGCCCACAATTTAATGCGCCTAGCCATCAACAATCTAGATCCACAAATCAAGGGATCACCATTTAGATCCACAAATCAAGGGATCATCATCTAGATCCACAATTTGAGGAATCACCCTTGGAAACCTCTTAACCGCCCATGCTCTTGAAGGAAGATTTTCGAATTCAAATAAGTCCAAGGCATGAAGGC
This sequence comes from Costus lasius, assembly GCA_027563935.2. Classification (NCBI taxonomy): domain Eukaryota; kingdom Viridiplantae; phylum Streptophyta; class Magnoliopsida; order Zingiberales; family Costaceae; genus Costus; species Costus lasius. The sequence continues at coordinate 33,689,702 of CM050450.1, read as the reverse complement.
GCCATCTCATCCATGCAAACAAGGAAGGAGCTCATAAAGAATTCGGCTACAAGGAAGCTCCATCAAGAAAGAATTCGAAATTCAAAAGGGCTAAAGGAAATGTATTAAATGTCATTAATTTCTTCCTTAAACCTTATGAATGCGCCTAGGGTGAATTGTCACCCTTGCCCATGGCTTGTTGAGCCTATAAATTGTAACCTCCCCTCTCTTTGTCTATTAGTTGCCTAGTGAAAAGAATCCTTGTGTTAGCATTGGTGATTGTCGCCTAAGAGTATTCTATCTCCCCCCTTCTCTAAAGGGCCGAGCCCTTTCCCTTCTCCCCCCTTTCTTCTCAAGTCTTCAACGCAACTCAACCACTTGAAGGATCTTGCGCACCTTTGGAGGGACTCTAAGAAGCTTCATCCTTTGTCCTCGGCAATCAACAAAGACCCTTAGGGGTTCTTCACTTTCGGCTTGCATGAAGGCTACACCAACAAGACTTCAAATTCGGCTAAGTTCTTTCCCCTCTTCCATCTATAGATTCTAGAACTTGTTTTCTACACTAATCTAAACTTTGTTTGAAGGGGCGCAAGGACTTGGAGGACTCTTCACTAAGCGCAAGCTTTCTCCCCTCCCCCTCTCTCTCTTTAGTTAAGTGTTAAGGGAACTTGTGAGGCTTAACCTCCCCCTTAGTTTTGCTTTGTAATATGAATCCGTGGTGTGTGCGGATCTCGTTTGCCTGTGTTTGCTTGTAATGATGCAATACCTTCCATCAGAGTAGGACCGTTGAAGATCGGGACGATACAATCCTTCTATGCTCAAGGATCGCACTGTGAGTATTCCTACTTGTCTTTCAATTTGTAGGTAATTGCTATTTCTTTTAAGTAGTCTAAATAGTTTAGTGTCGTTTTCTTTATTTATAAAAATACAAAACATATTTTCCAACTCCGTTTAGAGTAATTTCGATTTTTATCAAAAATACAAAAAAATATTTTCTGAAAGCGTTGTTTGAATGCTCCCTTACTTGTGAGTGATCCCACCTCCATCAGGTTGAGATTCCTCAACTTCTAGGTCTTAGTGCAAGTGGGAGATTGTTGGTGTATATGCCCTATGACCTAGTTTTGGTCCACTTATGTACTACTTGACTTTGATATTTATATCATTCTGGCATTGTCGTTATCTATGTTTGTTTACATCTGCGCATATGTACTGACATGATAATGTCCCTGGAGACAGATTGGATCTGTGCTCGAACTATAGTCCCTAGTCAATGTACCTTAGTGGATATGGGACACCTATAGTACTTGTGAGACTAGTATGTGGGCTGGTTAGGCACATGGTGCTAACGCAAACACATAGGGTATATCATTGGAGGATATACTGGATAGACCCGCTGTGAGGCTATGACTTGGTGTCATGAGTTATCCTCACAAGTGACAGGAGATGCATTGATCCCTTGACTTCAGGTCATTGATCATTCTATATGGTTAGGGACTTGCTTTGATACAACCTAACACCTCGCCATAGTTGGAGGTCATAACGGTTGTCATTGAGCATGTCACGACCCATATGAGAAGGTCAATGGACAGACAAAGGATTTGCCCCTTCCTTAGGGAAGTATGATATCTATGGAGCTCCTCTATGGTTCTATGACTGAGAGTGTATGGCCATACCCAGGTGAGAACCTGTTTTAGTCATAGCCATGTGATTGGATGAAAACAAGTGGTGACACACTTGTCCAATCGGATATCAGTTCGGCAAAGAGACTGTAATGCATCTGTACCTAGTTGTGATGATGGGGATGTCGATGTCGATATCCATTCCAATGACCTGGGTAGCAGCGATGCACTGCTAGGTGCCACTCACTGCTTGTGATGACCTTTGGTCAGCACTGCCAGCGTCAGAGGAACCTACAGGGTCACACACCTTGATACTTGAGTTCTCGTATTGATCGGGAAGCCTTATGATCGAGTTATTGGATAACTCAGATCTCATTGGGAGATTTCATCAGCGCCAATGGGCCTGATGAGATGGAAGAATGTTATTGGAGCCAAACTTCATTTTTGGCAGGTTGACCCGTATTTGACCATGGTTGGTCACATTTGGATTAGGGTTGCATTGGATTGGATCCAAGTGCTTAATCAACCCATGTAATGGAGTTTGGGCTAGCTCATTATCCAATGAGGTCCAATAACAAGTTCTCATAAAGAGATAAGAGGCTAAAAGGGTATAATGGGCAGAAGCCCAACCTCATTGGCGCCTAAGGGGTATAATGGGGTTTGGGTGGCAAAATTGCTTCATTAAGGAAGCAATTGGCGCCTAGCCCTTCTCCCTTGATGGTATGAATGCCTCTAAGGCATGTCTTGGGCTGATATGGTACTTGGGCAATTATGGATAGGTTGAATGGTGTTTATGGTAAAGTCTTGGAGACTTTCCTTGTCTCAAACCTCCTCATCCTAGCCCTACACTTGTCATGATCTTGGCCCTTCCCTTAACCACCTCTTGCCCTATATATGTGACCCTCTCGCCCCCTCTTATGATGATTGATCCTTGGAAGCGTGAACACAAGAAGAGGGGCGAGAGCTAGGAGCAGGGGCACAATTTCCTCTTCCTTCTTCCATAGCTGCAAGCTTCTCCCTCCTTTCCTCTTGGCGCAAGGAGCTTTGGTGCTTGGCATCTTGACTTGTTTCCTTCTTCTCTTGGCGCATCCTTTCCTCTTGGTGGCGCAAGTGAAGTGGAGCATCTCCCTAAGGCTTGGATCTTCTTCCCGAGGCTAGCACCGGGCGTGGAAGAAGAGGACTCAAGAGATCCGTGTGTGTGAGACTGCAGAGGGCACACACTCGGGTGCCTGCATCGGCATCACTCCAAATCGCTCTTAAGGTATTTCCTAACTCATCGTGTCGACTCTCTTGCTTGCGATCTTCACTGGGTTTTTGGGACCGGCCTGTTTCGGGGACATTCTTCCGCTGTACAATGTATGTATGTATGTCTATGACTCTAAAAATTGTAAAATGTCCCCGGGGTTTCCCAACAGGCTGAGCATATGGGACCAGCAGGAAAGTTACAAAATATTTCTATACCTGAATGGAAATGGGAGCATATTACAATGGATTTTATCTCAGGGCTTCCTAGATCTCAAAGGGGATATGACTGAATCTGGGTAATTGTTGATAGATTGACTAAGTCAGCATATTTCCTACTTATTAAGAAAACTAACACTTTAGATAAGTTGGCTACCCTATATTGCAATGAGATTGTCAGGCTGCATGGTATACCTACTAGTATTATTTCAGACAGAGATCCAAGGTTCACTTCTAGATTCTGGGGTAGTTTGCAAAAAGCTTTGGGGTACACAATTACATTTTAGTACAACATTTCATCCTCAGGCAGATGGTCAGTTAGAAAGAACTATACAAACTTTGGAAGATTTATTGAGAGCATGTGTACTTGATTTTGGTGGCAATTGGGAAAGTTATCTACATTGGGCAGAATTCTCATATAATAACAGTTATTATTCATCAATAAAGATGGCACCGTTTGAAGCTCTATATGGAAGGAGATGTAAGTCCCCTGTGCTTTGGGATGAGGTAGGTGAAAGGCTATTATCAGCTCCTCAGATGCTACAACAGGATGTGGAAATAGTACAAGGAATTAAACAGAGATTGCTAATAGCTCAAAGCAGACAAAAGAGTTATGCTGATAAGAGGAGAAGAGATTTGGAATTCATGATTGGTGACCATGTATTTTTAAAGGTATCTCCACTAAAAGGTGTGATGAGATTTGGAAAGAAAGGAAAATTAGCTCCCCGATATATTGGACCTGTTGAAATTCTTGAAAGGGTAGGTGCAGTAGCCTACCACTTGGCATTACCACCATCTCTCTCAGGAGTGCATAATGTGTTTCATGTCTCTATGCTACGAAAGTACATATCTGATCCATCTCATGTGTTAGAGAAATTGTCGGTGCCGATTCAGTCCAATACTTCCTTTGTTGAACACCCCATCCAGATATTGGAAAGAAAAGAACATCAGTTAAGAAACAAAGTCATCAAGATGGTTAAAGTTGGTTGGGAGAATCATTCAGATAGCGAGGCTACGTGGGAGCGTGAAGAGGATGTAAAGGCTCAGTACCACTATTTGTTCTAGATTAGTAAGTGAATTTGAGGGACCAAATTCTTTTTAAGTGGTAGATAATGTTATACCTTGATATTTTTTTAAATAATAAATTTACTAATTTAAATTTAAATGTTAATTTTCAGAATCCTAATCTATTTAGCCCTAAAATCTCTCCCAAATTCTAGGCTATTATCACTCCCTCTAATCCTATAAATTAAACCCTAACCCCTCCCCTTAACCAATCAATTAACCCTTTAATTCACCCACTGCTCTCACGCACCGCAAGCTCCTCTGTTTCTTTCCCTGCCAGTGAAGCCACCTTGCTTCGCTCGCGTCTTCGCTTCCGGCAGCGTCTTCCGAGGCCAACGCCGGCAGCACCTTCCCCTCTGTCCTGCGTGCTCCTTCCCTTCTTCTCCCCCGGCGCTGGTTCTTCAGGCAAGCATCTCAGGTGAGTAGAACTTTGGCGGCTGCTCTGCTCTGTTTCGGACGCATGCGTGGTTCAGCGGTGAGCGACGACCTCTGTGGCGGCATCTCTTTCCCTTCCAGCGAATCCAGGAGGCGGTAGAAGGCTTCTGAGTCGAGCGTCGACTCTTTCTCCACCGACGACTCTTCCTTTCCTCTCCAGACGTCGCCAACTCGCTTCTTCCAGCCGATTTTTCTTCTCCAGGCGAAGACGAGTTCTGGTCGGAAACTCGAGCGTCGACTTTGTCTTCCCTGTCGGCGGCCATCTCTCCTTATCGGCGGTGACTCCTCTGGTGGTGAACGTCGGTGTCTCTGTGCAGCAACAAACGAACGAAGCGTCCGTTCGCGTCGTCTGCTACGGCGGCGACAAATTTGTGACGAACGAAGAGTCCGTCCGCGTGATTTTTCGGTAGAGTAAGTTTTATCCTCTTTTATTATTAACTTAAATAATTTCTACCTAAACAATATATTAGTGAAACCCTAAATCCTATTTTGTTAGGGTAGAAGATTGGGGATCTTGGTATCTTGAAAATTGAGTGTGATCAATCCACTATTGTGGGGCTTATTTCGGTAAGAACTTAAATTCTAATTTTGATGATTATAGGTTGAGAGAATAATTGTGGGTTGATAACAATTAATTTTAATTTCAGTTAAGGAAAGGAAGAAATTGAACTTTCAGAGAGGGTTAAGGAATATCAACGATTGAGGTAGGAATCCTTCCCCTACCTTTCTTACGGTGTCAAATTCATGCATTAGAATAGATATTGACACCTTATCTTTGTGACTCTCCTGATTGGCTTGTTTCTAATTTCAATTGACCTCATTACCTTATTATTTGTGCATATTTGGCTTCATAATTATCATGGATGCATTATGAATATGCTGACAAAGTTTTTCTGATATTTCTGTTGGAAAGTTATGAATATTTATGAACCATGCAAATAAATTGAGATGTTATACTATTATCATGTCGTGACATGCATATGACCTCTGACCTGGTGATTTATCACTAGTGGGCTGTTTATCTAAGTTATAGTTCTGATTATATCAAACTATCTATTTGCCGGTTAGGGCACCGCTAGTTGTCTTCGGACAATACTACAGAAGTCAGTGTTGGACGCAACACCCTGGGCTGTTTAAGACAGTCGTTCCATCGTGTGAGCTGATAGTGGAAACACTATGAAAATGAGTGTGGCTCTTAATTGAGATTTGTTGGCCAAGCTTGATGATTTACACGACAACCTTATGTTCAGTTATTTTGTTGTATTATCTGTTTCTGACATATAGTGTAGTTTCTATTATTGTAATTTCATATTAATTGAACATGCATCATCTCTTGATTCCTACTTAGCATTTTTCTCTAACTCCCCTTGTTTCTCCTCCAGGTACCGAGTTAGCGTCTGGGAGGGATAGAGTAGATAGCTAGACACCCACCGGAGTCAGAATATCAAGTGTTCTTTTTTCTAAATTACTTTTTTGATTTATTCTATTTCTTCAGTTGAATTAATTGCATCTTGGTTAGTGTGACTATATAGGTTGTGGTTTATAAATTTTGTAAGTGGATTTAGTTGATCTTAAAAGATTGTGTTATATAGTTATGATGTTGTATTTGAGATTATTTTATTAATAAAATTTTTAAAGCAATTGTGTTCTTTGGTTCCTATTAATATTGTCATCTCCCTGGGGAACCCTCAACTAAAGGAGTAGCTGGATTTCTACTCCTTTAGCTGGATTTCTGCCCGGGCCTGACACCTTCCACCACCGCCAATGTTTGTTCCGATTTTTTGCTAGCCAACAGAACCAGTTATCACCAGCAATTTATTTCCAGCCACCGTAGACTCTAATTTTTGCATACATCGGCCCTGTCTCCATTCGCCATCTCTGTTTCTGTTTCTTCTTCACCAGCCGTCGACGCTATTTTCTTCCAGCAACCCAGGTACCATCTGCTCTGCCACCAGCTAGCGTCTGCCTCAAGCAATAGCAACTCACTCCAGCCACTCTCAGACCCGCTTTTTGGTAGCCCTATCTTCTTTAACCAGCAACTGCTATTCAGAGCCTGCAACTGGCAGCTACCATCTACTTCTAGTGGACGCCGACTCTAGTTTCTTCCAGCCGATGTCAACTTGCTTCAGCCACCCCTGCTTCCGCCAACTAGCCACTGGTGACACCTTCTCCATCTTCTTTAGAAATCCTCAGCAGCTACTCTGATTCTTCTAGCCAGTAGCTTCTTTATTTTCAGCCGTAGTTTCCACCTCTAGCATCATCTTTCCAGCCAGCAGCTACCAGCCGTTGCCAATATCTTCTAGAAACATTTGCCATCGGCGAGCTGACCTAGCTAAAGAAGCACTGCCGCGTCTTCAACGGCTGCCTCCCCACCTTCCCTCATTAGCAACATCATCTATTTCCCAGGTGACAGCTAGCTTCTTCCGTGACTGACCAGCCACCATCCATCTCCTTGTTTGATCCAGCCGGCAGGCAACATCTTTAGCCATAGCAACCCTGCTCCATCTCCAAATCAACTGGTAGTTTGCCTCCAACATCGCCCACAAGCAATCCATGCCCCACCGTCGTTGATTGGCACATGTCTCACCTATTGATTCTAGATTTCTCTCTGCTTCCTACTTCATGCTGCTGTTGGAGTATGCCCTTAAGGCTAATGTTTGAGGCCTTGGGTTATTATCAGTATCATGTATAAACTATGTTTATAAAGGCAATGGTTGTTATTCAGGTTGTTGCATTATCTGCTGCTATATGTATACTTCTGAATAATGTCTCAATGGTGTTCAGCTTGGCTGACATGCAGTATAGTCCTTAGTCGAGATATCTTGGTGAACATGAGACAGCCTTGATATGATTGAGACTAATATGTGTTCTAATCTTATAGGATGCTTCGAGCATGGAATAAGATGTAGACTCATAGGTGCATTGGATGTACTGGACAGACCCTACTAAGGATGTTCGATTGTTTGTCGCAATGTGAATAATCCTTATATGCAAACAAGTGGCATATTTCCTCTGACTTGAGATCACTTGTGTTTCTAAATGATGATTGGCATTGTCTTGAGGTAGTTCAATATCATTTGAAATATAATGGTTATAGATTATCTTGGATAATGGGCATGAGTCATGTTAGGGCATTAGTGATAGATATAGGATTGCCTCTCCGAGTGTGATGTTCTAAAGGGGCCCCCTGTATGAGATGGTTGAGAAAGTGTATGGCCATACCCAGATGACTATGTTCATCTGATCTAACCACTCTCATCATGTTGGAGTTACAGGCTTGACACGCTTGTCCAACGAGAACATCCAGTGGCAAAGGAAACACATATGTCAAGTGACTTGGGTTCACACTTGTGCAATGGTTTGGGAGTAGTCTTGGAAGACTCTTTCCTTTATATCGGGAGACAGTGATGTGTTGCTAGATACCCCTCTCTGTTCGTGATAACGTAAGTTATCGTTACCGACATTAAAGGAAACCCTTAGGGTCGCACAATTTGATGATATGGCTTACTTATGTCAGATCGTGTGGACTAAATTGTTTTGGTTCAGTTTAAAGGAATTTAAACTCTGATTGGAAGTGAGATCTGGTCTGATCTGTTGGGGTATGCCCTTAAGGCTAATGTTTGAGGCCTTGGGATTATTTCAGTATCATGTATAAACTCTATGTTTATAAAGGCAATGGTTGTTATTCAGGTTGTTACATCATCTGCTGCAATATGTATACTTCTGAATAATGTCTCAATGCTGTTCAGCTTGGCTGACATGCAGTTTTGTCCTTAGTCGAGATATCTTGGTGAACATGAGACAGCCTTGATATGATTGTGACTAATATGTGTTCTAATCTTATAGGATGCTTCGAGCATGGAATAAGATGTAGACTCATGGGTACATTGGATGTACTGGACAGACCCTACTTAGGATATTCAATTGCTTGTCACAATGTGAATAATCCTTATATGCAAACAAGTGGCATATTTCCTCTGACTTGAGATCACTTGTGTTTCTAAATGATGATTGGCATTGTTTTGAGGTAGTTCAATATCATTTGAAACATAATGGTTATAGACTATCTTGGATAATGAACATGAGTCATGTTAGGGCACTAGTGATAGATATAGGATTGCCGTCTCCTTGATTGGAGTGTGATGTTCTATAGGGGCCCCCTCGATGAGATGATTGAGAAAGTGTATGGCCATACCCAGATGACTATGTTCATCTGATCTAATCATTCTCATCATATTGGAATTACAGGCTTGACACGCTTGTCCAATAAGAACGTCCAGTGGCAAAGGAAACACATATGTCAAGTGACTTGGGTTCACACTTGTGCTATGGTTTGGGTGTAGTCTTGGAAGACTCTTTCCTTTATATCGGGAGACAGTGATGTGTTGCTAGATACCCCTCACTGATCGTGATAACGTGAGTTATCGTTACCGACATTTAAAGGAAACCCTTAGGGTCGCACAATTTGATGATATAGCTTACTTGAGTCAGATCGTGTGGACTGAATTGTTTTGGTTCAGTTTAATGGGATTTAAACTCTGATTGTAAGTGAGATCTGGTCTGATCATGTTTGATTGATTAGGGCTTGAGATCGGTAAGCTTCGATCGAGAGAAATGATGCTAGATCGGTGAGATCAAGAGCATCAAGAGATGAATGGTTGGATCTTGAGCCTTATGGTTTAATTTGATCTAGACCAATGCTTGGTTTAATTTGGTCTTTGAACCAAATCCAATTGAACCGGCTCATCAAGTGAGCGCATGGTTCAAAGAGGAGAAGATTGCAATTTGTTCACTTGGCGTGAACACTTGAACGTGTGAGGGTTTACTATTTTTGGAAGTCATGCTTTCCAAAATAGAGAGCACGCCTCACGTTCGAGAGCATTGCTCTATTCTCGCTCGCCTCTTCCTCTCGTGTGGTGAGTCTTCACGTAAAGGAGAAGAGAAGAAAGCCAAGAGATTATCTCATCTTCCCTTCAAGCGATCAGGAGACTTGGAGAGCCTTGCTAGCACAAGGATCGACAAGGAGTAGGCGATCACCCATCTTGTGTGCGTCACCTTTGGAGGAGAGCTACTTCGTTCTCTGCTTCCAAGTCGCCATCCAAGCAATGGCTATGGTATGATCCCTTCTCGATCTATACATGTTATTAAGTTGATCATATATTCATGCATGCGATTTTAGAAACCCTAGCTTTCGCTCAATGCAAAAACCTCTGATATGCGCCTATTAGGGTTTCGCCCCATTTAGGGAACTTTCAATTGGTATCAGAGGCAAGTTACGATCTTGCGACCTGTGGGTTATGGTCCTTGTTTGCGTTTGCTTATGATCTAGAGTTTACATGCGAGATTACATGGCGCATGTATGTTTGTTCATGTTTTTGCATGACACTTAAGTTGGCGCATGTTGTAGTTTTTCTTAAAACCTATATTACTTGCGCGCATCCACTAGATCTATAAGCGCCTGCTGTAAAAACTTAGACGGGTTATTAGGGTTGAAGTCATCATCCAGTTTAGACCCAACTGTCTGATCAGACCATCTGACAGCCTAGATGGGTCGACCAGATGGCACCTATGCGCAAGCATGTGGTGGCTATTGGTCGACTGCAGAAAGGCGTGTAGCGATGTCTGCTTCAGACAACCATTGAACGCTCATGATTAAGGCCCGGGGTCACACCCGCTTGCCTAAACTCATGAGGGACGTTCAGCCCTTATGGCATGCATTGTTGACCATGAGGTCGACACAAGTCGGTTATGACTTGGTGCATGCAAGGGCAGTGGGTCTGACTAGGTCTGATGAGTGGATCCCTATTAATGGACCGTTGTAAGGTAGTTGGGCTCATAAGGAAATAAAATTGATGCCAATGGGATTTTCGAAAATTTTATTTTCCTGTTTGGATCACATGTTGTTTGTATAACATGAATGAATGTTTATTTAATCTTATGTGGGCTGCCCAATTAATGTGTGCTGTGCTGGGGCCTGCGTGCCTGGATGTATATTGTAAATTATTATTGTGATCTGCGCATCACATTTTAATTAATTTATAAAATGTAATTGACCTGCGAGTCAATCGTGTCTAGATAGATTAAATTGTAATTTAATCATACATGAGCACAGAGCACACATGGCAGAGGCGCATGCAGCAAGTGGCTTCACCAGTGGGAGGTCTAGGGTTCGACTCTAGGACAGGCGCATTTTACCTGGTGGGCGCATCTGAGCTGCAGTGGGCGCTTGGGCCCGGGTTGGGCCAGAGGAAATGCTAAAGACCCTCAAAGAGCTCAAGTGAAGACTTAAGTTAATAAGGTCTTACTTAGGCTTAATGGGCTTTTACCACATAAGATCATCATGCTTTTAATTTACTGTTTAAGTAATTTTGTAACTGCATGATTTATTCTTCTGCTATCACCATAGGGTTTGAATGATAGTAAGAAGATAAAAGACCGTTAAAATCCAACGTTAAATATCAAGCACGATAGCCTTCTGACGCGAAACCTCACTGTTCTGACTATCGTTGGGGCCGTGTTGTACCCACTCAGTGGGCACGCCCATCTATCTTCAGACGGTGTGAGATTACACCTGCGTGTTACAGAGAAGGGATTTATCCCTTCTCGTTGCTCAGCATAGCACGTGGTGGTCCAGGGAGTAGGTCGGGTCAGCTTGACCATGTAGGCTACATATTGAGCATATGGTAGCTATATGGAGGCAGCCATCTGTGGGATCAGAGACTGTGTTGTACCAACTCAGTTGGCACAGTCTGCTGGATTGCCCAGATGAAGGGGAATCGCACGGGTTGGCGATTGGCAGGGATTGCCTACCAGAAATTAGTGCTTGTACTCTCTGTGCATCTTATCTCGCCTGAGCGGGACGCGGAGACCAAGTATGAAATCTGGATCCCATCTCACTAAAAGAGTTTTACTCTTTCGGGCTGTTTTGCTGGATTTTTCAGCCAGATAAAATAGTGAGAAAAGAATCATTCTTAAGTCCTGAATTGATTCTAACATTGATATTGACCTTGCTGTTCTTGCATTGTTGTAGATTACTGCAGCAACGAACACCACAGCGTTCAATGTGCGATCCCTACTGGAAAGGGAGAAGTTTGCTGGGCCAAAATTCTCAGACTGGTACGGACACCTTAAGATTGTTCTTAAGGCTGAGAGGAAACTGTATGTCCTCGAGACGGCTATACCACCTCAACCCGCTGCGAACGCCGCAAGGGCGGTTCGGGAAGCTTATGAGAAGCATGTCAATGATAGCATTGATGTCGCTTGCCTTATGCTAGCGTCTATGACGCCATAGCTACAGCGTCAGCATGAGGATTTATCTGCTATAGAAATTATAGCAAACCTCAAGATGCTGTATGCAGCACAGGCAAGGACTGAACGCTATAACTTGACTAAACTTTTGTAGGTTCCCACTGGGGGGACGAAACCCTAAAGCATGCGCAAGGATAAAATGGCATAGGCGGAATCTAGGGTTTCCTTAGGATCGAATAGCATGCATTATATGATCAACTATCGAAAACTTGAATAGATAAGAAAAAATTCTCACCATTGTCATCACTTGGATGGTGTCTTGGAATCAAAGACCAAAAGAGATCTTCTCCAAAGCGACGCACACAATTGATGTCGCCTACTCCCTTTGGCGTTCCTTGTGCTAGCAAGGTCCCAAAGCGTTCTTTGTCGAATGGAAAGGATCAAGAGCTTCTCTGCTTGGCGATTTCTTTTCCTCTTCTTTTCGTCAACCTCTTCACCACACGAGTGTCAAGAGACCAGAGGAAAGGGGGCAAGAGGCGAGAGAGATTAGCGTCGTGAGAGCCAACGTGAGAGGTGGTCACGAATGTGACATGCTATCTAAAAATAGCAAACACCATCTCCACTTGCGACCATGCATTACCCCAATCGCAATTGCCTCTTTAATTGAACCATACGCTCATTCAATGAGCTGGTTCAAATTGATTTGGTTCAATAACCAAATAAACCAAGCAACTAGTCCAGATCATAATAAACCCCTAAGGCTTAAGATCTAACCGCTCACTTCTTGATGCTTCTGATCTGAGGGATCTAGCATCCATTCTCTCGATCGAAGCTTAGCGATCTCAAGCCCTAATCAATCAGACATGATCAGACCAGATCTCACTCACATTCAGAGATTAAATCCATTTAAACTGAACCCAAACAATTCAGTCCACACGATCTGACTTAAGTAAGCCATATCATCAAATTGTGCGACCCTGAGGGTTTCCTTTAAATGTCGGTAACGATAACTTACGTTATCACGATCAGTGAGGGGTATCTAGCAACACATCACTGTCTCCCGATATAAAGGAAAGAGTCTTCCAAGACTACACCCAAATCACAGCACAAGTGTGAATCAAACTCACAAGGCATACATGATTCCTTTGCCACTAGATGTTCTTATTGGACAAGCGTGTCAAGCCTGTAACTCCAATATGATGAGCATGATTAGATCAGATGAACACAGTCACCTAGGTATGGCCATACACTTTCTCAATCATCTCATCCAGGGGGGCCCCTTTTGAACATCACACTCCAATCAAGGAGATGGCAATCCTTTGTCTATCACTAGTGCCCTAACCTGACTCAAGCTCATTATCCAAGATAGTCTATAATCATTATGTTTCAAATGATATTGAACTAACTCAAAACAATGACAATCATCATTTAGAAACACAAGCGATCTCAAGTCAGAGGACATGTGCCACTTGTTACAATCAAGGATTATTCACATTGTGACAAGCAATTGAATATCCTAGTAGGGTCTGTCCAGTACATCCAATGTACCCATGAGTCTACATCTTATTCCATGCTCGAAGCATCCTATAAGATTAGAACACATATCAGTCTCAATCATATCAAGGCTGTCTCATGTTCACCAAGATATATCGACTAAGGACAAAAGTACATGTCAGCCTAGCTGAACAGCTTTGAGACATTATTCAGAAGCACACTTATTGCAGCAGACAATGTAACAAACTGAATAACAACCATTGCCTTTATAAACAAAAGAGTTTATACATGATACTGATACAATCCCAAGGCCTCAAACATTAGCCTTAAGGGCATACCCCAACAATCTCCCACTTGCACTTAATCTAATGGTTGAGAAATCTCAAACCCATATTATTACAGTGCTTCTCATGCTTCTGCTGCGCCAGAGGCTTGGTAAGCGGGTCAGCCAGATTGTCATCTGTATGAACCTTGCAGACTTTGATCTCGCCACGATCAATGATCTCCCGGATCAAGTGAAACCGTCTCTGTATGTGCTTGGACTTCTGGTGCGACCGTGGTTCCTTTGCCTGTGCGATTGCTCCAGTGTTATCACAGAAGATAACCAAAGGATCTGCACTCGAAGGAACAACACCAAGTTCTCTCACGAACTTACGAATCCACACTGCCTCCTTGGATGCTTCTGAGGCTGCAACATACTCGGCTTTAGTTGTGGAATCAGCAACGATAGACTGTTTGAAACTCTTCCACACCACTGCTCCTCCATTCAAGCTAAAAACATAGCCTGATTGCGATCGGAAATCATCCTGGTCAGACTGGAACGAAGCGTCAGTATATCCTTCAATACTGAGTTCTTCCTGACCACCATATATCAAGAACATATCTTTGGTCCTCCGCAGATATTTCAAGATGTTCTTGACTGCAATCCAGTGCGCCTGACCTGGATTACTTTGGAATCGACTGGTCACGCTTAACCCATAAGCGACGTCTGGGCGAGTACACAACATCGCATACATAATGGACCCAATAGCCGAAGCATAAGGCGTATTGTCCATTTCATCTTTCTCAGTCTGTGTTTGTGGACACTGACTCTTCGAAAGATTCAGACCATGTCTGACTGGAAGATATCCACTTTTAGAATTCTCTAAATGGAATCTTTCCAGGACTTTATCGATGTAAGTACTCTGGCACAGCCCGAGAAGCCTCTTAGATCTATCCCTGTAGATCTTCACACCTAATACATAGGCTGCTTCTCCTAAATCTTTCATCTGGAAACATTTCCTTAACCATGCCTTAACAGCATGCAGTTCAGGAATATCATTTCCAATGACTAAGATATCATCGACGTAGAGGACTAGGAAAGTAATTACGCTCCCACTAAACCTTTTATATACACACGGGTCATCTTCGTTCTTGATGAAACCAAATTCACTGATTGATTCATCAAAACGAATATTCCAGCTTCTTGATGCTTGTTTAAGTCCATAAATGGACTTCTTTAACTTGCATATTTTATGACGATCTGATGGATTAGTGAAACCTTCAGGTTGTGTCATATACACATCCTCTTGCAAATTTCCATTAAGGAAAGCAGTCTTCACATCCATCTGCCAGATCTCATAATCATAATATGCTGCTATCGCGAAAAGAATCCGAATAGACTTAAACATGGCTACAGGTGAGAAAGTTTCATCATAATCTATCCCGTAGATTTGTTTGAAACCTTTCGCAACTAGCATGCCTTTATAGGTAACCACGTTACCATCCATGTCAATCTTCTTCTTGAAGATCCATTTACAGCCTATAGGGATAACTCCCGGAGGCGGATCAACCAAATCCCATACTTGGTTATCTGACATGGAGTCCATTTCGGCTCGCATAGCTTCAAGCCATCTAGCTGAGTCCGGTCCACTGACCGCATCCGCATAAGTGAGGGGTTCATCATTATCAATGATGTAGACTCCGTCATAGCGATCAGGCTGTCGACGGATCCTTCCAGATCTTCGCGGTTCCCGTGATATCTGAGCCTCAGATTGTTCAGTAACCTGTTCTACCGGCTCTGGCTCATCCAACTGTGCTTGACTACTTTGTCCTTCCTCTGGATTCTCATCCAGCTTTATTTCTCTCCCACTGGCCTCTTGCAGAAGAAACTCCTTCTCAAGAAAAATGGCCGTCCGAGCAACAAATACCTTGTTCTCCTTGGGATCGTAGAAATAATAACCCTTAGTTTCCTTAGGGTAACCGACAAAGATACATTTGTCAGATCTGCTCTCTAGTTTCCCAGAGGTGAGCTTTTTGACATAAGCCTCGCAGCCCCAGATCTTAATAAATGTCAAGCTAGGCTATTTCCCATACCATAATTCAAATGGGGTCTTTGAAACTGCCTTGGATGGCACTCGGTTTAGTACCTTTGCAGCTGTCTCCAGTGCAAATCCCCAAAAGGAGTAAGATAGAGTAGCCTGACTCATCATAGAACGAACCATATCTAGTAAGGTTCTGTTCCTCCTTTCGGATACACCATTCCATTGCGGTGTTCCTGGCGGAGTGAGCTGTGAGATAATCCCACACTCCTTTAGATAGTCAGTAAACTCTCGACTTAGGTATTCTCCACCTCGATCAGAACGAAGTGCCTTGATATTTCGGCCTAGCTGATTCTGTACTTCATTTTTGAACTCTTTGAACTTGTCAAAAGATTCACTTTTATGTCTCATAAGATAGACATACCCATATCTACTGAAATCATCAGTAAAGGTAATGAAGTATTGATAGCCACCTCTGGCATGTTTACTAAATGGCCCACACACATCACTGTGTATAAGGTCAAGTAAACCTGAAGCCCTTTGACCTTTATTAGGAAAAGGAGACTTCGTCATTTTGCCTATTAAACAAGCTTTGCATGTATCAATCTCCTCATAGGAGAATGATCCCAGCAGTCCATGATCATGCAACCGCTTAATGCGCTTCTTGTTAATATGGCCTAAACGACTATGCCAAAGCAAGGTGCTGTCATCAGCATACTTGGCTTTCTTATTATCAATGTTTTGTATAGAACATTCCATGTCCAACATGAATAACCCATTGCTAATTGATCCAGTAGCATAAACAATATTATCTAAAGATAAAACACACTTTGAAATATTGCATTCAAAGGAAAACCCTTTCCTGACAAGAGCAGGAATACAGATAATATTCTTGGTAATGCTAGGAACAAAATAACAATTGTTTAATTCTAATACAAGTCCAGATGGTAATGAGATGTAATATTCTCCTACAGCAACAGCAGCAACCCGTGCCCCGTTTCCAACTCGTAGGTCCACCTCATGCTGTCCCACCTGTCTTCTTCTCTTGAGTTCCTGTACATTTGAACAAATGTGAACTCCACATGCAGTGTCTAACACCCATGAAATAGAAGAAGAAAACATGACCTCAGTCACATAAATACCTGAGCCAGAAGCGATGCTTCCCTTCTTGTCTCCTTGGAGCGCTTTACAGTCCTTTTTCCAGTGACCCAGCTGGCCACAGTGGAAACATCTGTACTCCTTCGACCGCTTAACCTTTTGTTTCAGCGCCTTGTTGTAGTTCTTGACTGGGGCTTTGCCCTTCTTCCCCTTCTTCTTGTTCCTAGAAGGAACCATTAAGACAGAGGTTGAAGGCTTTCCCTTCAGAGTCTCCTCAGTAGTCAAGAGCATATTCAGCAATTCTGCCGGAGTACAGTCGATTTTGTTCATATTAAAGTTAATGATGAACGCATCGAAAGAGGGCGGTAGAGACTGCAGAATAATATCTACAGCAAGCTCCTGATTGATGGTATGTCCCAGTTTCTCTAGAGCCTCCTTGTGCCCAATCATCTTGAGCACGTGAGCTCCCACTGGACTCCCTTCAGCCAGTTTGCTTTGAAAGAACAGCTTGGTCAAGTTATAGCGCTCAGTCCTCGCCTGTGCAGCATACAGCATCTTGAGGTTTGCTATAATTTCTATAGCAGACATATCCTCATGCTGACGCTGCAGCGGTGGCGTCATAGACGCTAGCATCAGGCAAGCGACATCAATGCTATCGTTGACATGCTTTTCATAGGCTTCCCGAACCGCCCTTGCGGCGTTCGGAGCGGGTTGAGGCGGTATCGCCGTCTCGAGGACATACAGTTTCCTCTCTGCCTTAAGAACAATCTTAAGGTGTCCGTACCAGTCTGAGAAGTTTGGCCCAGCAAACTTCTCCCTTTCCAGTAGGGATCGCACATTGAAGTTCATGGTGTTCGTTGCTGCAGGAATCTACAACAATGCAAGAACAGCAAGGTCAGTATCAATGTATAGAATCAATCCAGGACTTAAGAAAGATTCTTTTTCTCACTATTTTATCTGACTGAAAAATCCATTAAAATAGTCCGAAAGAGTAACACTCTTTTAGTGAGATGGGATCCAGATTTCATACTTGGTCTCCGCATCCCGCTCAGGCGAGATAAGATGCACAGAGAATACAAGCACTAATTTCTGGTAGGCAGTCCCTGCCAATCGCCAACCCGTGCGATTCCCCTTCATCTGGGCAATCCAGCAGACTGTGCCAACTGAGTTAGTACAACACAGTCTCTGATCCCACAGATGGCTGCCTCCATATAGCTCACATATGCTCAGTATGTAGCCTACATGGTCAAGCTGACCTGACCTACTCCCTGGACCACCACGTGCTATGCTGAGCAACGAGAAGCGATAAATCCCTTCTCTGTAACACGCAGGTGTAATCCCGCACCGTCTGAAGATAGATGGACGTGCCCACTGAGTGAGTACAACACGGCTCCAACGATAGTCAGAACAGTGAGGTTTCGCGTCAGAAGGCTTTCGAGCTTGATATTTTAGCGTTGGATTTTAACGGTCTTTTATCTTCTTAACTATCATGCAATTGCTATGGTGATAGCAGAAGATAAATAAATCATGCAATTCTAATTATTAGACAATAAAAGAAAGCATGGATCTTATGCGGTAAACGCCCATGAAACCTAAGTAAGACCTTAATTAACTTAAGTCTTCACTTGCTTTTCTTCATGGGGCTTTAGCTGCTCATTTGGCCCATACCAGGGCCCAAGCGCCATCTGCAGCTCAGGTGCGCCCACCAGGTACATGCGCCAGGTCCCAAAGTCGAACCCTGGACCTCCCGTCTGGTCAAGCCACTGCTGCATGCGCCTCTGCCAAGTGTGCTCTGTGCTCTTGTCTGACTAATTTACAAATTAATCTATCTAGACAAGATTAACTCGCAGGTCAATTACATTTTATAAATTAAATGCAATGTGATGCGCAGATCACAATATAAAAATAATTTACAAAATTAACCAGGCACGCAGTGTTGGGGTATGCCCTTAAGGCTAATGTTGGAGGCCTTAGGATTCTATCAGTATCATGTATAAACTCTTATGTTTATAAAGGCAATGGTTGTTATTCAGTATGTTACATTGTCTGCTGCAATAAGTGTACTTCTGAATAATGTCTCAATGCTGTTCAGCTAGGCTGACATGCTGTAATGTCCTTAGTCGAGATATCTTGGTGAACATGAGACAGCCTTGATATGATTGAGACTAATATGTGTTCTAATCTTATAGGATGCTTCGAGCATGGAATAAGATGTAGACTCATGGGTACATTGGATGTACTGGACAGACCCTACTAGGATATTCAATTGCTTGTCACAATGTGAATAATCCTTATATACAAGCAAGTGGCATACTTCCTCTGACTTGAGATCACTTGTGTTTCTAAATGATAATTGTCATTGTTTTGAGGTAGTTCAATATCATTTGAAACATAATGGTAATAGACTATCTTGGATAATGATCATGAGTCAGGTTAGGGCACTAGTGATAGATATAGGATTGCCGTCTCCTTGTTTAAGGAGTGTGATGTTCTAAAGGGGGCCCCCCTGCATGAGATGATTGAGAAAGTGTATGGCCATACCCAGATGACTATGTTCATCTGATCTAGTCATGCTCATCATATTGGAATAACAAGCTTGACACACTTGTCCAATAAGAACATCCAGTGGCAAAGGAAACATGTATGTTTAGTGAAGTGGATTCACACTTGAGCTGTGGTTTGGGTGAAGTCTTGGAAGACTCTTTCCTTTATATCGGGAGACAGTGATGTGTTGCTAGATACCCCTCACTGATTGTGATAATGTTAGTTATCGTTACCGACATTTAAAGGATACCCTTAGGGTCGCACAATTTGGTGATATGGCTTACTTGAGTCAGATCGTGTGGACTGGATTGTTTTGATTCAGTTTAAAGGAGTTTAAACTCTGATTGTAAGTGAGATCCGGTCTGATCATGTTTGATTGATTAGGGCTTGAGATCGGTAAGCTTCGATCGAGAGTATTGATGCTAGATCAGTGAGATCAAGAGCATCAAGAGATGTACGGTTAGATCTTGAACCTTCATGGTTCATATGAGATTTAGACCATGGCTTGGCTTGGTTCAATTTGGTCTATGGACCAAATGCAATTGGACCGAATTCAATTGAACCGGTTCACATTTGTAATCGCTTGGTTCAATTGAATTGGCGTTGTGGATTAGTTCACAAGACATGAACGCATGTCTTGATGACTTTCCATTATGGGAAGTCTTGTAACGCCTAACGCCAAAACGCCAATTGCCTCAATGCCTCTTGTTTTTCGAAGCTCTCTCGTTTTTGGAGGATGGTCAAAGAGGATCGTCCAAGGGGATCGTCAAGATCGAAGAGGGAGAGCTCTCGGCTAGCAAGGAGGATCATCTCATCTCCTCAACACAAAAGGACACCTTGGCATTTTTGCTAGCACAAGAATTGCGCAAGGAGGAAGTCTTCATCACCTTTGTGTGTGTCTTCTTTGGAGGAGAGCCTTTTTCGCCCTCTTGCTTCCAAGGCGCCGTCCTAGTCATGGCCATGGTGAGATTTTCACTTGATCTATGAAAAGCAACCAAGTTGATTATATAGTCATACTACATGCGATCCTATAGAGACCCTAATTCCGCCCATGCAAGTATTTTAATTTGCGCATGCTTAGGGTTTCACCCCCTTACTTTAGGGACCTTCAATTGGTATCAGAGCATAGGGTTTTCGGTATGATCTATATGATTGCTTTGAAGTGTTTGTGATCCATACATGATGCTATGTTGCGCTTACTTGATGCTTTGTTTACATGCGTTTACATGATGCTATGTTTACATTGTTTGTTTGCGCTTGTATCATTGTTACAAGAAGTTTGCGCTTATGCCTAGATCTAAGGGTTATCAACATGCTAGATATTAGATGTATCTTGTTTTCTCAAGAACCGCATGTTGTTTGTTTGCGCATTGTTGTAGATGTTTTATCAAAACTTACATCTTGCGCGCTTATCACCATTAGATCTAAATGGCGCCTTCTATAAACCCTTAGACGGGTTAGTAGGGTTGAAGTCATCCTCTAAGTAAGATCCAACCAGTCTGATCAGACCATCTGACAGCCTAGATGGGTCGACCAGATGGCACCTGTGCGCAAGCACGAGGTGGCTATAGGTCGACTGCGGACAGGCGTGTAGCGAGGTCTGGTTGAGACAGCAATGAACACTCTTGAGTTAGGCCCGGGGTCACACCCGCTTGCCAGAAGTCATGAGGTTGTTCAGCCCTTGGCGCATGCATGGTTGACCATTAGGTCAACTCAAGTCAGTTAGGACTTGGTGCATGCAAGGGCAGTGGATCTGACTAGATGGATGAGTGGATCCCTATTAATGGACCGTTGTAAGGTAGTAGGGCACATAAGACAAGTAAAATTGATTCCAATGGGATTTTGAAAATTTTATTTTGTCTATGGATCACATGTTCATTGGATGTATACCATGTTGCTAGTCTATTTCATCTTATGTGGGTTGCCCTTTTAATGTGTGCCGTGCTGGGGCCTGCGAGCCTGGTAAATTGTAAATTAATATTATTGTGATCTGCGCATCACATTTTTTAATTAATTTATTGTATAATTGACCTGCGAGTCAATCTTGTCTAGATAGATTAAAATGTATTTTAATCAGACAAGAGTTCAAAGCACACATGGCAGAGGCGCATTCACCTGGTGGGCGCTTGGGCCCTGGGCTGGGCCAGATGAGAGGCAAAAACCCAAGAAGAGCTCAAGTGAAGACTTAAGTTAACTTAAGGTCTTACCTAGGCTTAATGGGCGTTTACCACATAAGATCATCATGCTTTCTTTTATTGCTTAAATAATTAGACTTGCATGATTTATTTATCTTCTGCTATCACCATAGGGTTTGTATGATAGTTAAGAAGATAAAAGACCATTAAAATCCAACGCTAAAATATCAAGCTCGATAGCCTTCTGACGCGAAACCTCACTGTTCTGACTATCGTTGGAGTCGTGTTGTACCCACTCAGTGGGCACGTCCATCTATCTTCAGACGGTGTGTGATTTCACCTGCGTGTTACAGAGAAGGGATTTATCGCTTCTCGTTGCTCAGCATAGCATGTGGTGGTCCAGGGAGTAGGTCAGGTCAGGTTGACCATGTTGGCTACATATGGGGCATATGGTAGCTATATGGAGGCAGCCATCTGTGGGATCAGAGACTGTGTTGTACCAACTCAGTTGGCACAGTCTGCTGGATTGCCTAGATGAAGGGGAATCGCACGGGTTGGCGATTGGCAGGGACTGCCTACCAGAAATTAGTACTTGTACTCTCTGTGCATCTTATCTCGCCTGAGCGGGACGCGGAGACCAAGTATGAAATCTGGATCCCATCTCACTAAAAGAGTGTTACTCTTTCGGACTGTTTAATGGATTTTTCAGTCAGACAAAATAGTGAGAAAGGAATCTTTCTTAAGTCCTGGATTGATTCTAAACATTGATACTGACCTTGCTGTTCTTGCATTGTTGTAGATTCCTGCAGCAACGAACACCATGAGCTTCAATGTGCGATCCCTACTGGAAAGGGAGAAGTTTGTTGGGCCAAACTTCTCGGACTGGTACGGACACCTTAAGATTGTTCTTAAGGCTGAGAGGAAACTGTATGTCCTCGAGACGGCTATACCGCCTCAACCCGCTGCGAACGCCGCAAGGGCGGTTCGCGATGCCTATGAAAAGCATGTCAATGATAGCATTGATGTTGCTTGCCTGATGCTAGCGTCTATGACGCCACCGCTGCAGCGTCAGCATGAGGATATGTCTGCTATAGAAATTATAGCAAACCTCAAGATGTTGTATGCTGCACAGGCGAGGACTGAACGCTATAATTTGACCAAGCTTTTCTTTCAGAGCAAACTGGCTGAAGGGAGCCCAGTGGGAGCTCACGTGCTCAAGATGATTGGGCACAAGGAGGCTCTGGAGAAACTGGGGCATACCATCAATCAGGAGCTTGCTGTAGACATTATTCTGCAGTCTCTCCCGGCCTCCTTCGATGCGTTCATTATTAATTTTAATATGAACAAAATCGATTGTACTCCGGCAGAGTTGCTGAATATGCTCTTGACTACTGAGGAAACTCTGAAGGGAAAGCCTTCAACCTCTGTCTTGATGTTCCCTTCCAGGAACAAGAAGAAGGGGAAGAAGGGCAAAGCCCCTGTCAAGAGCTACAGCAAGGCTCTGAAACAAAAGGTGAAGCGGTCGAAGGACAACAGATGTTTCCACTGTGGCCAGCTGGGTCACTGGAAAAAGGACTGTAAAGCGCTCCAAGGAGACAAGAAGGGAAGCATCGCTTCTGGCTCAGGTATATTTGTGACTGAGGTCATGTTTTCTTCTTCTATATCATGGGTGTTGGACACTGCATGTGGAGTTCACATTTGTTCAAATGTACAGGAACTCAAGAGAAGCAGACAGGTGGGACAGCATGAGGTGGACCTACGAGTTGGAAACGGGGCACGGGTTGCTGCTGTTGCTGTAGGGGTTTATTACATCTCATTACCATCTGGACTTGTATTGGAACTAGACAATTGTTACTTTGTACCAAGCATTACGAAAAATATTATCTCTATTCCTGCTCTTGTCAGGAAAGGATTTTCCTTTGAATGCAATATTTCAAAGTGTATTTTGTCTTATGATAATATTGTTTATGCTTCTGGATCAATTAACAATGGGTTATTCATGTTGGACATGGAATGTTCTATACAAAATATTGATAATAAGAAAGCCAAGTATGCTGATCACAGCACCTTGCTATGGCATAGTCGTTTAGGCCATATTAACAAGAAGCGCATTAAGCGGTTGCATGATCATGGACTGCTGGGATCATTCTCCTATGAGGAGATTGATACATGCAAAGCTTGTTTATTGGGTAAAATGACGAAGTCTCCTTTTCCTAACAAAGGTCAAAGGGCTTCAGGTTTACTTGACCTTATACACAGTGATGTGTGTGGGCCATTTAGTAAACATGCCAGAGGTGGCTATTCATACTTCATTACCTTTACTGATGATTTCAGTAGATATGGGTATGTCTATCTAATGAGACATAAGAGTGAATCTTTTGACAAGTTCAAAGAGTTCAAAAATGAAGTACAGAATCAGCTAGGCCAAAATATCAAGGCACTTCGTTCTGATCGAGGTGGAGAATACCTAAGTTGAGAGTTTACTGACTATCTGAAGGAGTGTGGGATCATCTCACAGCTCACTCCGCCAGGAACACCGCAATGGAATGGTGTGTCCGAGAGGAGAAATAGAACATTACTTGATATGGTTCGTTCTATGATGAGTCAGGCTACTCTACCTTACTCCTTTTGGGGTTTTGCACTGGAAACAGCTGCAAAGGTACTAAACCGAGTGCCATCCAAGGCAGTTTCAAAGACTCCATATGAGTTATGGTATGGGAAACAGCCGAGCTTGACATTTATTAAGATCTGGGGTTGCGAGGCTTATGTCAAAAAGCTCGCCTCTGGGAAACTAGAGAGCAGATCTGAGAAATGTATCTTTGTCGGATACCCTAAGGAAACTAAGGGTTATTATTTCTACGATCCCAAAGAGAACAAAGTATTTGTTGCTCGGACGGCAGTTTTTCTTGAGAAGGAGTTTCTTCTGCAAGAAGCCAGTGGGAGAGAAATAAAGCTGGATGAGAATCCAGACGAAGGACAAAGTAGTAAAGCACAGTTGGATGAGCCTGAGCCGGTAGAACAGGTTATTGAACAACCTGAGGCTCAAATATCACGGGAACCGCGAAGATCGGGAAGGATTCGTCGACAGCCTGAGCGCTATGACAGAGTCTACATCATTGATAATGATGAACCCCTCACTTATGCGGATGCGGTCAGTGGACCGGAGTCAGCTAGATGGCTTGAAGCTATGCGAGCCGAAATGGACTCCATGTCAGATAACCAGGTCTGGGATTTGGTTGATCCGCCTCCGGGAGTAATCCCTATAGGCTGTAAATGGATCTTCAAGAAGAAGATTGACATGGATGGTAACGTGGTTACCTATAAAGGCAGGCTAGTTGCGAAAGGTTTCAAACAAATCTACGGGATAGATTATGATGAAACTTTCTCTCCTGTAGTCATGTTCAAGTCTATTCGGATTCTTTTCGCGATAGCAGCATATTACGATTATGAGATCTGGCAGATGGATGTGAAGACCGCTTTCCTTAATGGAAAACTGGATGAGGATGTGTATATGACACAACCTGAAGGTTTCACTAATCTATCAGATCGTCATAAAATATGCAAGTTAAATAAGTCCATTTATGGACTTAAACAAGCATCTAGAAGCTGGAATATTCGTTTTGATGAATCAATCTGTGAGTTTGGTTTCATCAAGAACGAAGATGACCCGTGTGTATATAAGAGGTTTAGTGGGAGCGTGATTACTTTCCTAGTCCTCTACGTCGATGATATCTTAATCATTGGAAACGATATTCCTGAACTGCATGCTGTTAAAGCATGGTTAGGAAAATGTTTCCAGATGAAAGATTTAGGAGAAGCAGCCTATGTGTTAGGTGTGAAGATCTACAGGGATAGATCTAAGAGGCTTCTCGGGCTGTGCCAGAGTACTTACATCGATAAGGTCCTGGAGAGATTCCATTTAGAGAATTCTAAAAGAGGATATCTTCAGTCAGACATGGTCTGAATCTTTCGAAGAGTCAGTGTCCACAAACACAGACTGAGAAAGATGAAATGGACAATACGCCTTATGCTTCGGTTATTGGGTCCATTATGTATGCGATGTTGTGTACTCGCCCATGAAGGTTCCCACAAGGGGGCGAAACCCTAACTCATAGGCGCATATGAGAATGAAAGCAGCGGAAAGGGGGTTTCTAGATCTTGCATGAGATTATGATTAACAAAACCGATTGTATAGAAGTGATAGAACCATACCATAGCCATTTCTAGATGGCGTCTTGGAAGCAAGAGAACAAGAGAGGTCTCCTCCAAATTGTCGCACACAAGATGAGGTATAGCTTCTTCTTGTCGTCCCTTGTGCTAGCAAGGATCGTCCAAGTATCCTTCTCGTATGGAAGGGATGAGATCTTCTTGGCTTGGCGAAAAACTTCCTTCTCCTTTTGTCAACACCACATGCACTCTCGAATGAGCAAGCGACGAGAGGAAGGAGCGACAATAGGCGTGAGAGAGGAGTAACGTGAGGCGATGTCACGTTTAGGAGTCATGGTTTCTAAAAATAGAAACACTCCAACGTTCATGCACTCAAGCGACCATGGGTTTACCCCAAGCGCAAACTTCTCTTCACCCTTGAACCATGCGCTCATTCATGAGCCGGTTCACTTTGGTTCGGTTCAATAACCAAATAAGCCAAGCATTCAGTCCAGACCATAATAAACACTTAGGTTCTTGATCTGACCGTCAATCTCTTGATGCTCCTGATCTCACTGATCTAGCATCCAATCTCTCGATCGAAGCTTACCGATCTGAAGCCCTAATCAATCAAACATGATCAGACCAGATCTCACTCACAATCAGAGATTAAATCCCTTTAAACTGAACTCAAACAATTCAGTCCACACGATCTGACTTAAGTAAGCCATATCATCAAATTGTGCGACCCTGAGGGTTTCCTTTAAATATCGGTAACGATAACTCACGTCATCACGATCAATGAGGGGTATCTAGCAACACATCACTGTCTCCCGATATAAAGGAAAGAGTCTTCCAAGACTACACCCAAAAACAACACAAGTGTGAATCAACTCACAAAGCATACATATTTCCTTTGCCACTGGATGTTCTTATTGGACAAGCGTGTCAAGCTTGTAACTCCAATATGATGAGCATGATTAGATCAGATGAACATAGTCACCTGGGTATGGCCATACACTTTCTCAATCATCTCATCCAGGGGGCCCCTTTAGAACATCACACTCCTTAAACAAGGAGACGGCAATCCTATGTCTATCACTAGTGCCCTAACCTGATTCAAGCTCACCATCCAAGATAGTCTATAATCATTATGTTTCAAATGATATTGAACTACCTCAAAATAATGACAATCATCATTTAGAAAACACAAGTGATCTCAAGTCAGAGGAAATGTGCCACTTGTTACATTCAAGGATTATTCACATTGTGACAAACAATTGAATATCCTAGTAGGGTCTGTCCAGTACATCCAATGTACCCATGAGTCTACATCTTATTTCATGCTCGAAGCATCCTATAAGATTAGAACACATATTAGTCTCAATCATATCAAGGCTGTCTCATGTTCACCAAGATATATCGACTAAGGACTTTATTGCCTGTCAGCCTAGCTGAACAGCTTTGAGACATTATTCAGAAGAACATATATTGCAGCAGACAATGTAACAACCTGAATAATAACCATGCCTTTATAAACATAACAGTTTATTACATGATACTGATACAAACCCAAGGCCTCAAACATTAGCCTTAAGGGCATACCCCAACAATCTCCCACTTGCACTTAATCTAATGGTTGAGAAATCTCAAACCCATGTTATTACAGTGCTTCTCATGCTTCTGCTGCGCCAGAGGCTTGGTAAGCGGGTCTGCCAGATTGTCATCTGTATGAACCTTGCAGATTTTGATCTCGCCACGATCTATGATCTCCCTGATCAAGTGAAACCGTCTCTGTATGTGCTTGGACTTCTGGTGCGACCGTGGTTCCTTTGCTTGTGCGATTGCTCCAGTGTTATCACAGAAGATAACCAAAGGATCTGCACTCGAAGGAACAACACCAAGTTCTCTCACGAACTTACGAATCCATACTGCCTCCTTGGATGCTTCCGAGGCTGCAACATACTCGGCTTCTGTTGTGGAATCAGCAACAGTTGACTGTTTGAAACTCTTCCACACCACTGCTCCTCCATTCAAGCTAAAAACATAGCCTGATTGCGATCGGAAATCATCCTGGTCAGACTGGAACGAAGCATCAGTATATCCTTCAATACTGAGTTCTTCCTGACCACCATATATCAAGAACATATCTTTGGTCCTCCGCAGATATTTTAAGATATTCTTGACTGCAATCCAGTGTGCCTGACCTGGATTACTTTGGAACCGACTGGTCACGCTTAACCCGTAAGCGACGTCTGGGCGAGTACACAACATCGCATACATAATGGAACCAATAGCCGAAGCATAAGGCGTATTATCCATTTCATCTTTCTCAGTCTGTGTTTGTGGACACTGACTCTTCGAAAGATTCAGACCATGTCTGACTGGAAGATATCCTCGTTTAGAATTCTCTAAATGAAATCTCTCCAGGACTTTATCGATGTAAATACTCTGGCACAGCCCGAGAAGCCTCTTAGATATATCCCTGTAGATCTTCACACCTAATACATAGGCTGCTTCTCCTAGATCTTTCATCTGGAAACATTTCCTTAACCATGCCTTAACTGCATGCATTTCAGGAATGTCATTTCCAATGATCAAGATATCATCGACGTAGAGGACTAGGAAAGTAATCACGCTCCCACTAAACCTCTTATATACACACGGGTCATCCTCGTTCTTGATGAAACCAAATTCAGTGACTGATTCATCAAAACGAATGTTCCAGCTTCTTGATGCTTGCTTAAGTCCATAAATAGACTTCTTTAACTTGCATATCTTATGACGATCTGATGGATCAGTGAAACCCTCAGGTTGTGTCATGTACACATCCTCATCCAGATTTCCATTAAGGAAAGCTGTTTTCACATCCATTGCCAGATCTCATAATCATAATATGCAGCTATCGCGAAAAGAATCCGAATAGACTTAAACATGGCTACAGGTGAGAAAGTTTCATCATAATCTATCCCGTAGATTTGTTTGAAACCTTTCGCAACAAGCCTGCCTTTATAAGTAACTACGTTACCATCCATGTCAATCTTCTTCTTGAAGATCCATTTACAGCCTATAGGGATTACTCCCGGAGGCGGATCAACCAAATCCCAGACTTGGTTATCTGACATGGAGTCCATCTCGGCGCGCATAGCTTCAAGCCATCTCGCTGACTCCGGTCCACTGACCGCATCCGCATAAGTGAGGGGTTCATCATTATCAATGATGTAGACTCCGTCATAGCGCTCAGGCTGTCGACGGATCCTTCCCGATCTTCGCGGTTCCCGTGATGTCTGAGCCTCAGGTTGTTCAATAACCTGTTCTACCGGCTCAGGCTCATCCAACTCTGCTTGATCACTTTGTCCTTCTTCTGGATTCTCATCCAGTTTAATTTCTCTCCCACTGGCCTCTTGCAGAAGAAACTCCTTCTCAAGAAATATAGCCGTTCGAGCAACAAATACCTTGTTCTCTTTGGGATCGTAGAAATAATAACCCTTAGTTTCCTTAGGGTAACCGACAAAGATACATTTCTCAGATCTGCTCTCTAGTTTCCCAGAGGCGAGCTTTTTGACATAAGCCTCGCAGCCCCAGATCCTGATAAATGTCAAGCTCGGCTGTTTCCCATACCATAACTCATATGGCGTCTTAGAAACTGCCTTGGATGGCACTCGGTTTAGAACATTTGCAGCTGTTTCCAGTGCAAATCCCCAAAAGGAGTAAGGTAGAGTAGCCTGACTCATCATAGAACGAACCATATCAAGTAACGTTCTATTTCTCCTCTCGGACACACCATTCCATTGCGGTGTTCCTGGCGGAGTGAGCTGTGAGATAATCCCACACTCCTTTAAATAGTCAGTAAATTCTCGACTTAGGTATTCTCCACCTCGATCTGAGCGAAGTGCCTTGATATTTCGGCCTAGCTGATTTTGTACTTCATTCTTGAACTCTTTGAACTTGTCAAAAGATTCACTTTTATGTCTCATTAAATAGACATACCCATATCTACTGAAATCATCAGTAAAGGTAATGAAGTACAGATAGCCACCTCTGGCATGTTTACTAAATGGCCCACACACATCACTGTGTATAAGGTCAAGTAAACCTGAAGCCCTTTGACCTTTGTGAGGAAAAGGTGACTTCATCATTTTACCCATCAAACAAGCTTTGCATGTATCAATCTCCTTATAGGAGAATGATCCCAGCAGTCCATGATCATGCAACCGCTTAATGCGTTTCTCGTTAATATGGCCTAAACGACTATGCCATAGCAAGGTGCTGTCATCAGCATACTTGGCTTTCTTATTATCAATATTTTGTATAGAACATTCCATCTCCAACATGTATAACCCATTGTTAATTGAACCAGTTGCATAAACAATATTATCAAAAGATAAAACACACTTTGAAATGTTGCATTCAAAGGAAAATCCCTTCCTGACAAGAGCAGGAATGGAGATAATATTTTTAGTAATACTGGGAACAAAATAACAATTGTCTAGTTCCAATACAATTCCAGATGGTAAAGAAATGAAATAGTCTCCTACAGCAACAGCAGCAACCCGTGCCCCGTTTCCAACGCGTAGGTCTACCTCATGCTGTCCCACCTGTCTTCTTCTCTTGAGTTCCTGTACATTTGAAAAAATGTGAACTCCACATGCAGTGTCCAACACCCATGATATAGAAGAAGAAAACATGACCTCAGTCACATAAATACCTGAGCCAGAAGCGAAGCCTCCCCTCTTATCTCCTTGGAGCGCTTTACAGTCCTTTTTCCAGTGACCCAGGTGGCCACAGTGGAAACACCTGTATTCCTTGGACCGCTTCACCTTCTGCTTCAGAGCCTTGCTGTAGCTCTTGACAGGGGCTTTGCCCTTCTTCCCCTTCTTCTTGTTCCTGGAAGGAACCATTAAGACAGAGGTCGAAGGCTTTCCCTTCAGAGTCTCCTCAGTAGTGAGGAGCATATTCAGCAGCTCTGCCGGAGTACAATCGATTTTGTTCATATTAAAATTAATAATGAACGCATCGAAAGAGGGCGGGAGAGACTGCAGAATAATATCTACAGCAAGCTCCTGATTGATGGTATGCCCCAGTTTCTCTAGAGCCTCCTTGTGCCCAATCATCTTGAGCACGTGAGCTCCCACTGGGCTCCCTTCAGCCAGTTTGCTCTGAAAGAATAGCTTTGTCAAATTATAGCGTTCTGTCCTCGCCTGTGCAGCATACAGCATCTTGGGGTTCGCTATAATCTCTATAGCCGACATATCCTCATGCTGACGCTGCAGCGGTGGCGTCATAGATGCTAACATCAGGCAAGCGACATCAATGCTATCATTGACGTGCTTTTCATAGGCTTCCCGAACCGCCCTTGCGGTGTTCGGAGCGGGCTGAGGCGGTATAGCCGTCTCGAGGACATACAGTTTCCTCTCTGCCTTAAGAACAATCTTAAGGTGTCCAAACCAGTCAGAGAAGTTCGGCCCAGCAAACTTCTCCCTTTCCAGTAGGGATCGCACATTGAAGTTCATGGTGTTCGTTGCTGCAGGTATCTACAACAATGCAAGAACAGCAAGGTCAGTATCAATGTTAAGAATCAATCAGGACTTAAGAAAGATTCTTTTTCTCACTATTTTATCTGACTGAAAAATCCATTAAACAGTCCGAAAGAGTAAACACTCTTTTAGTGAGATGGGATCCAGATTTCATACTTGGTCTCCGCGTCCCGCTCAGGCGAGATAAGATGCA
Organism: Costus lasius; assembly: GCA_027563935.2. NCBI lineage: Eukaryota > Viridiplantae > Streptophyta > Magnoliopsida > Zingiberales > Costaceae > Costus > Costus lasius. Next base: position 33,658,448 of record CM050450.1, on the reverse strand, counting down.
CAGAGAGTACAAGCACTAATCTCTGGTAGGCTGTCCCAGCCAATCGCCAACCCATGCGATTCCCCTTCATCTGGGCAGTCCAGCAGACTGTGCCAACTGAGTTGGTACAACACAATCTCTGACCCCACAGATGGCTGCCCCCATGTGCTACCATATGCGCCACATATGTAGCCTACATGGTCAAGCTGACCCGACCTACTCCCTGGACCACCACGTGCTATGCTGAGCAACGAGAAGGGATAAATCCCTACTCTGTAACACGCAGGTGTAATCCCGCACCGTCTGAAGATAGATGGACGTGCCCACTGAGTGGGTACAACACGGCTCCAACGATAGTCAGAACAGAGAGGTTTCGCGTCAGAAGGCTTACGAGCTTGATATTTTAGCGTTGGATTTTAACGGTCTTTTATCTTCCTCACTATCATGCAATTCCTATGGTGATAGCAGAAGATAAATTAAAACATGCTGTTCTACTTATATAAGCAATAAAAGAAAGCATGGATCTTATGTGGTAAAAGCCCATAGCCTAAGTAAGACCTTAATTAACTTAAGTCTTCACTTGCTTTTCCTTCATGGGGCTTTTGCTGCTCATCTGGCCCAAACCAGGGCCCAAGCGCCATTTGCAGCTGAGGTGCGCCCACCAGGTAAACGCGCCTGGTCCTAGAGTCGAACCCTGGACCTCCCACCTGGTCAAGCCTCTGCTGCAAGCGCCTCTGCCAAGTGTGCTCTGTGCTCTTGTCTAATTAAATTACAAATTTAACTATCTAGACAAGATTGACACGCAGGTCAATTACATTTTATAAATTAAAAGCAATGTGATTCGCATATCACAATCTAAAATTAATTTACAAAATTAATACAGGCACGCAGGCCCCAGCACAGCACAGAATTAACATGGGCAGCCCACATAAGAATAAATAGACAAACACATGGCATCAATCATCATGTGATCCAGTCATTAAAATAAAATTTTCGAAAAACCCCATGGGCATCAATTTTATTTTGCTTATATGCCCTACAACCTTACAACGGTCCATTACTAGGGATCCACTCATCCAACCTAGTCAGATCCACTGCCCTTACATGCACCAAGTCCTAACTGACTTGAGTCGACCATAAGGTCAACCATGCATGCGCCAGGGCTGAACAACCACAATGAGGTCTGGCAAGCGGGTGTGAGCCCGGGCCTAACTCATGTGCGTTCATAGGTTGTCTCAATCAGACATCGCTACACGCCTGTCTGCAGCCGACCTGTAGCCACCACGTGCTTGCGCACAGGTGCTACCTGGTCAACCCATCAAGGCTGTCAGATGGTCTGATTAGACTTTTGGATCTAACCTAGGGGGTGACTTCAACCCTAATAACCCGTCTAAGGGTTTAATGCAAGGCCTTAGATCTAGTGAGTCGCGCATGTTATAATAGTTTTGATAAAACAACAACAATTAAAATGCGCCAACATACATGCGCCAAGACAAACATACAAGTTTCGATTATGACAACTTAACATGTATTTGCGCATGTAATCAAGATCTAAGCGTTATTCACAAACAAGGATCACAAAAGGGCTTAAGCAATCATAAAACATGCGTTAACCATGGCTCTGATACCATTTGAAGGTTCCCACAAGGGGGCGAAACCCTAACTCATAGGCCCATATGAGAATGAAAGCAGCGGAAAGGGGGTTTCTAGATCTTGCATGAGATTATGATTAACAAAACCGATTGTATAGAAGTGATAGAACCATACCATAGCCATTTCTAGATGGCGTCTTGGAAGCAAGAGAACAAGAGAGGTCTCCTCCAAATTGTCGCACACAAGATGAGGTATAGCTTCTTCTTGTCGTCCCTTGTGCTAGCAAGGATCGTCCAAGTATCCTTCTCGTATGGAAGGGATGAGATCTTCTTGGCTTGGCGAAAAACTTCCTTCTCCTTTTGTCAACACCACATGAACTCTCGAATGAGCAAGCGACGAGAGGAAGGAGCGACAATAGGCGTGAGAGAGGAGTAACGTGAGGCGATGTCACGTTTAGGAGTCATGGTTTCTAAAAATAGAAACACTCCAACGTTCATGCACTCATGCGACCATGGGTTTACCCCAAGCGCAAACTTCTCTTCACCCTTGAACCATGCGCTCATTCATGAGCCGGTTCACTTTGGTTCGGTTCAATAACCAAATAAGCCAAGCATTCAGTCCAGACCATAATAAACACTTAGGTTCTTGATCTGACCGTCAATCTCTTGATGCTCCTGATCTCACTGATCTAGCATCTAATCTCTCGATCGAAGCTTACCGATCTGAAGCCCTAATCAATCAAACATGATCAGACCAGATCTCACTCACAATCAGAGATTAAATCCCTTTAAACTGAACTCAAACAATTCAGTCCACACGATCTGACTTAAGTAAGCCATATCATCAAATTGTGCGACCCTGAGGGTTTCCTTTAAATATCGGTAACGATAACTCACGTCATCACGATCAGTGAGGGGTATCTAGCAACACATCACTGTCTCTCGATATAAAGGAAAGAGTCTTCCAAGACTACACCCAAAAACAACACAAGTGTGAATCAACTCACAAAGCATACATATTTCCTTTGCCACTGGATGTTCTTATTGGACAAGCGTGTCAAGCTTGTAACTCCAATATGATGAGCATGATTAGATCAGATGAACATAGTCACCTGGGTATGGCCATACACTTTCTCAATCATCTCATCCAGGGGGCCCCTTTAGAACATCACACTCCTTAAACAAGGAGACGGCAATCCTATGTCTATCACTAGTGCCCTAACTTGATTCAAGCTCACCATCCAAGATAGTCTATAATCATTATGTTTCAAATGATATTGAACTACCTCAAAATAATGACAATCATCATTTAGAAAACACAAGTGATCTCAAGTCAGAGGAAATGTGCCACTAGTTACATTCAAGGATTATTCACATTGTGACAAACAATTGAATATCCTAGTAGGGTCTGTCCAGTACATCCAATGTACCCATGAGTCTACATCTTATTTCATGCTCGAAGCATCCTATAAGATTAGAACACATATTAGTCTCAATCATATCAAGGCTGTCTCATGTTCACCAAGATATATCGACTAAGGACTTTATTGCCTGTCAGCCTAGCTGAACAGCTTTGAGACATTATTCAGAAGAACATATATTGCAGCAGACAATGTAGCAACCTGAATAATAACCATGCCTTTATAAACATAACAGTTTATTACATGATACTGATACAAACCCAAGGCCTCAAACATTAGCCTTAAGGGCATACCCCAACAGCCCAGACGTCGCTTACGGGTTAAGCGTGACCAGTCGGCTCCAAAGTAATCCAGGTCAGGTGTTGGGGTATGCCCTTAAGGCTAATGTTTGAGGCCTTGGGAATGTATCAGTATCATGTAATAAACTCTTATGTTTATAAAGGCATGGTTGTTATTCAGTTTGTTACATTGTCTGCTACAATAAGTGTACTTCTGAATAATGTCTCAAAGCTGTTCAGCTAGGCTGACATGCAGTTATGTCCTTAGTCAAGATATCTTGGTGAACATGAGACAGCCTTGATATGATTGAGACTAATATGTGTTCTAATCTTATAGGATGCTTCGAGCATGGAATAAGATGTAGACTCATGGGTACATTGGATGTACTGGACAGACCCTACTAGGATATTCAATTGCTTGTCACAATATGAATAATCCTTGAATGCGACAAGTGGCACATTTCCTCTGACTTGAGATCACTTGTGTTTTCTAAATGATGATTGTCATTGTTTTGAGGTAGTTCAATATCATTTGAAATATAATGATTATAGACTATCTTGGATGGTGAGCTTGAATCAGGTTAGGGCACTAGTGATAGATATAGGATTGCCGTCTCCTTAAGTGGAGTGTGATGTTCTAAAGGGGCCCCCCTGGATGAGATGATTGAGAAAGTGTATGGCCATACCCAGATGACTATGTTCATCTGATCTAATCATGCTCATTATATTGGAGCTACAAGCTTGACACGCTTGTCCAATAAGAACATCCAGTGGCAAAGGAAGCATGTATGCCTTGTGAATTGGATTCACACTTGTGCTGTGGTTTGGGTGTAGTCTTGGAAGACTCTTTCCTTTATATCGGGAGACAGTGATGTGTTGCTAGATACCCCTCACTGATCGTGATAACGTGAGTTATCATTACCGACGTTTAAAGGAAACCCTTAGGGTCGCACAAATTGATAATATGGCTTACTTAAGTCAGATCGTGTGGACTGAATTATTTGTGTTCAGATTAAAGGGATTTAATCTCTGATTGTAAGTGAGATCTGGTCTGATCATGTTTGATTGATTAGGGCTTGAGATCGGTAAGCTTCGATTGAGAGATTGGATGCTAGATCGGTGAGATCAGGAGCATCAAGAGATGAACGGTTAGATCTGGAGCCTTAGGGTTTAATTAAGATCTAGACTGGATCGCTTGGCTTGATTGGTTCTTAAACCGAACCAAATTGAACCCGCTCATTATATGAGCGCATGGTTCAAAAGGAGATGGCGTGAACGTGTGAGCGAATTGTGGTTTCTATTTTTAGAAACCATGATCTCCACTTGGAGATCTCTCATGTTCGAATAGGGATAATCCTATTCTCGCTCGTCTCCCTATCGTGACTTCTCTCTCTCAACACTTTTGTGTGTGGCGGTGCTTGAAGCTACTGAGGAGGAGGATTCGGCCAAGAGTGATCAACATCTCCATCCCTTTCATTCGACAAAGACCCTTTGAAAGGCTTTGCTAGCACAAAGGATTCAAAGGAGTGAGCGCATCGATCTTCTTGTGTGCGTCAACTTTGGAGAAGGTTCATTTGCGCCTTTGCTTCCAAGGCACCATCAAACCGATGGCTATGGTATGAGTTCTTCTTCATCCATTCAATCATTTAAAAGTTAATTATATGACATATAAAGATCTCTTGAAACCCTAGCTTCCCATGCGAAAATATTGTTATGCGCCATCTTTAGGGTTTGCCCCCCCCCCCCCCCCCCTCCTTGAGGTTAGGGGACTTTCAATTGGTATCAGAGGGCAGGTTTTATATGTTCATATGATTGCTTTGTGATCCATGTATGCTTAGATCTTCATAACATGCGAAAAATACATGATAAGTTTTCATATGCGAAAATACTTGTATTTGTTTGTTTTCAGTTGGCACATGTTGATTGGCGCATAGTTGTTTTCTTCAAAACTACTTCACATGCGCGCCTCTGATTAGATCTAAGGCCTTACTGTAAACCCTTAGACGGGTTATTAGGGTTGAAGTCATCATCTAGGTTAGATGGGTTGACCAGATAGCACCTGTGCGCAAGCACGAGGTGGCTATAGGTCGACTGCAGACAGGCGTGTAGCGATGTCTGATTGAGACAACCATGAACGCACATGAGTTAGGCCCGGGGTCACACCCGCTTGCCAGACCTCATTGTGGTCGTTCAGCCCTCGCGCATGCATAATTGACCATTTGGTCGACTCAAGTCAGTTAGGACTTGGTGCATGCAAGGGCAGTGGATCTAACTAGAAATGATGAGTGGATCCCTAGTAATGGACCGTTGTAAGGTAGTAAGGGCATATAAGGAAAATAAAATTGATGCCAATGGGGTTTTTCAAAAAATTTTATTTTCATGGTTGGATCGCATGTTGATTGATGCCATATGTATGTTTATTTATTCTTATGTGGGCTGCCCATGTTAAATGTGTGCTGTGCTGGGGCCTGCGTACCTGTATTAAAGTTGTAAATTAATTATTGTGATCTGCATATCACATTGTATTTAATTTATAAAGTGTAATTGACCTGCATGTCAATCTTGTCTAGATAGATTAATTTGTAAGTTAATCAGACAAGAGCACAGAGCACACTTGGCTGAGGCGCATGCAGCAAAGGCTAGACCAGGTGGGAGGTCCAGGGTTCGACTTTGGGACCAGGCGCATTTTCCCTGGTAGGCGCACCTGAGCTGCAGATGGCGCTTGGGCCCTGGGTTGGGCTAGATAAGCAGCAAAAGTCCCATGAAGAAAAGCAAGTGAAGACTTAAGTTAATTAAGGTCTTACTTAGGCTATGGGCTTTTACCACATAAGATCCATGCTTTCTTTTATTGTTTATATAAGTAGAACAGCATGATTAATTTATCTTCTGCTATCACCATAGGAATTGCATGATAGTGAAGAAGATAAAAGACCGTTAAAATCCAACGCTAAAATATCAAGCTCGTAAGCCTTCTGACGCGAAACCTCACTGTTCTGACTATCGTTGGAGCCGTGTTGTACCCACTCAGTGGGCACGTCCATCTATCTTCAGACGGTGCTGGATTACACTTGCGTGTTACAGAGAAGGGATTTATCGCTTCTCGTTGCTCAGCATAGCACGTGGTGGTTCAGGGAGTAGGTCGGGTCAGCTTGACCATGTAGGCTACATATGTGGCGCATATGGTAGCGCATGGAGGCAGCCATCTGTGGAATCAGAGACTGTGTTGTACCAACTCAGTTGGCACAGTCTGCTGGATTGCCCAGATGAAGGGGAATCGCACGGGTTGGCGATTGGCTGGGACAGCCTACCAGAGATTAGTGCTTGTACTCTCTGTGCATCTTATCTCGCCTGAGCGGGACGCGGAGACCAAGTATGAAATCTGGATCCCATCTCACTAAAAGAGTTCTACTCTTTCGGGCTGTTTTTGCTGGATTTTTCAGCCAGATAAAATAGTGAGAAAAGAATCTTTCTTAAGTCCTGGATTGATTCTGAACATTGATACTGACCTTGCTGTTCTTGCATTGTTGTAGATTCCTGCAGCAACGAACACCATGAACTTCAATGTGCGATCCCTACTGGAAAGGGAGAAGTTTGCTGGGCCGAACTTCTCAGACTGGTACGGACACCTTAAGATTGTTCTTAAGGCAGAGAGGAAACTGTATGTCCTCGAGACGGCGATACCGCCTCAACCCGCTCCGAACGCCGCAAGGGCGGTTCGGGAAGCCTATGAAAAGCATGTCAATGATAGCATTGATGTAGCTTGCCTGATGCTAGCGTCTATGACGCCACCGCTGCAGCGTCAGCATGAGGATATGTCTGCTATAGAAATTATAGCAAACCTCAAGATGTTGTATGCTGCACAGGCGAGGACAGAGCGCTACAATTTGACCAAGCTTTTCTTTCAGACCAAACTGGCTGAAGGGAGCCCAGTGGGAGCTCACGTGCTCAAGATGATTGGGCACAAGGAGGCTCTAGAGAAACTGGGGCATACCATCAATCAGGAGCTTGCTGTAGACATTATTCTACAGTCTCTCCCGCCCTCTTTCGATGCGTTCATTATTAATTTTAATATGAACAAAATCGATTGTACTCCGGCAGAGCTGCTGAATATGCTCTTGACTACTGAGGAGACTCTGAAGGGAAAGCCTTCAACCTCTGTCTTAATGGTTCCTTCTAGGAACAAGAAGAAGGGGAAGAAGGGCAAAGCCCCAGTCAAGAACTACAACAAGGCTCTGAAACAGAAGGTCAAGCGGTCGAAGGAATACAGATGTTTCCACTGTGGCCAGCTGGGTCACTGGAAAAAGGACTGTAAAGCGCTCCAAGGAGACAAGAAGGGAAGCATCGCTTCTGGCTCAGGTATTTATGTGACTGAGGTCATGTTTTCTTCTTCTATTTCATGGGTGTTGGACACTGCATGTGGAGTTCACATTTGTTCAAATGTACAGGAACTCAAGAGAAGAAGACAGGTGGGACAGCATGAGGTGGACCTACGAGTTGGAAACGGGGCACGGGTTGCTGCTGTTGCTGTAGGAGACTATTTCATCTCTTTGCCATCTGGGCTTGTATTAGAACTAAACAGTTGTTACTTTGTTCCCAGCATTACTAAGAATATTATCTCTATTCCTGCTCTTGTCAGGAAGGGATTTTCCTTTGAATGCAATATTTCAAAGTGTGTTCTTTCTCTTGATAATATTGTTTATGCTACTGGTTCAATTAACAATGGGTTATTCATGTTAGACATGGAATGTTCTATACACAATATTGATATTAAGAAAGCCAAGTATGCTGATGACAGCACCTTGCTATGGCATAGTCGTTTAGGCCATATTAACGAGAAACGCATTAAGCGGTTGCATGATAATGGACTGCTGGGATCATTCTCCTATGAGGGGATTGATACATGCAAAGCTTGTTTAATGGGTAAAATGACGAAGTCACCTTTTCCTCACAAAGGTCAAAGGGATTCAGGTTTACTTGACCTTATACACAGTGATGTGTGTGGGCCATTTAGTAAACATGCCAGAGGTGGCTATCAGTACTTCATTACCTTTACTGATGATTTCAGTAGGTATGGTTATGTCTATCTGATGAGACATAAAAGTGAATCTTTTGACAAGTTCAAAGAGTTCAAGAATGAAGTACAAAATCAGCTAGGCCGAAATATCAAGGCACTTCGTTCTGATCGAGGTGGAGAATACTTGAGTCATGCGTTTACTGACTATCTGAAGGAGTGTAGGATTATCTCACAGCTCACTCCGCCAGGAACACCGCAATGGAATGGTGTGTCCGAGAGGAGGAACAGAACCCTACTTGATATGGTTTGTTCTATGATGAGTCAGGCTACTCTACCTTACTCCTTTTGGGGATTTGCACTAGAGACAGCTGCAAAGGTACTAAACCGAGTGCCATCCAAGGCAGTTTCAAAGACGCCATATGAGTTATGGTATGGGAAACAGCCGAGCTTGACATTTATCAGGATCTGGGGCTGCGAGGCTTATGTCAAAAAGCTCGCCTCTGGGAAACTAGAGAGTAGATCTGAGAAATGTATCTTTGTCGGTTACCCTAAGGAAACTAAGGGTTATTATTTCTACGATCCCAAAGAGAACAAGGTATTTGTTGCTCGGACGGCCATATTTCTTGAGAAGGAGTTTCTTCTGCAAGAGGCCAGTGGGATAGAAATAAAGCTGGATGAGAATCCAGAGGAAGGACAAAGTAGTCAAGCAAATTTGGATGAGCCTGAGCCGGTAGAACAGGTTATTACACAACCTGAGGCTCAGATATCACGGGAACCGCGAAGATCGGGAAGTATTCGTCGACAGCCTGAGCGCTATGACGGAGTCTACATCATTGATAATGATGAACCCCTCACTTATGCGGATGCGGTCAGTGGACCGGAGTCAGCTAGATGGCTTGAAGCTATGCGAGCCGAGATGGACTCCATGTCAGATAACCAAGTATGGGATTTGGTTGATCCGCCTCCGGGAGTAATCCCTATAGGCTGCAAATGGATCTTCAAGAAGAAGATTGACATGGATGGTAATGTGGTTACCTATAAAGGCAGGCTAGTCGCGAAAGGTTTCAAACAAATCTACGGGATAGATTATGATGAAACTTTCTCACCTGTAGCCATGTTTAAGTCTATTCGGATTCTTTTCGCGATAGCAGCATATTACGATTATGAGATCTGGCAAATGGATGTGAAAACGGCTTTCCTGAATGGAAATCTGGATGAGGATGTGTATATGACACAACCTGAGGGTTTCACTAATCCATCAGATCGTCATAAAATATTCAAGTTAAAGAAGTCCATTTATGGACTTAAGCAAGCATCAAGAAGCTGGAATATTCGTTTTGATGAATCAGTCATTGAATTTGGTTTCATCAAGAACGAAGATGACCCGTGTGTATATAAGAGGTTTAGTGGGAGCGTGATTACTTTCCTAGTCCTCTACGTCGATGATATCTTGATCATTGGAAACGACATTCCTGAAATGCATGCCGTAAAGGCATGGCTAAGGAAATGTTTCCAGATGAAAGATCTTGGAGAAGCAGCCTATGTATTAGGTGTGAAGATCTACAGGGATAGATCTAAGAGGCTTCTCGGGTTGTGCCAGAGTACTTACATCGATAAAGTCCTGGAGAGATTCCATTTAGAGAATTCTAAAAGAGGATATCTTCCAGTCAGACATGGTCTGAATCTTTCGAAGAGTCAGTGTCCATAAACACAGACTGAGAAAGATGAAATGGACAATACGCCTTATGCTTCGGCTATTGGGTCCATAATGTATGAGATGTTGTGTACTCGCCCAGACGTCGCTTACGGGTTAAGCGTGACCAGTTGGTTCCAAGGTAATCCAGGTATGGCGCACTGGATTGCAGTCAAGAACATTTTAAAATATCTGCGGAGGACCAAAGATATGTTCTTGATATATGGTGGTCAGGAAGAACTCAGTATTGAAGGATATACTGACGCTTCATTCCAGTCTGACCAGGATGATTTCCGATCGCAATCAGGCTATATTTTTAGCTTGAATGGAGGAGCGGTGGTGTGGAAGAGTATCAAACAGTCAATAGTTGCTGATTCCACAACAGAAGCCGAGTATGTTGCAGCCTCGGAAGCATCCAAGGAGGCAGTGTGGATTCGTAAGTTCGTTCAGGAACTTGGTGTTGTTCCTTCGAGTGCAGATCCTTTGGTTATCTTTTGTGATAACACTGGAGCAATCGCACAAGCAAAGGAACCACGGTCGCACCAGAAGTCCAAGCACATACAGAGACGGTTTCATTTGATCCGGGAGATCATTGATCGTGGCGAGATCAAAGTCTGCAAGGTTCATACAGATGACAATCTGGCAGACCCGCTTACTAAGCCTCTGGCGCAGCAGAAGCATGAGAAGCACTGTAATAATATGGGTTTGAGATTTCTCAACCATTAGATTAAGTGCAAGTGGGAGATTGTTGGGGTATGCCCTTAAGGCTAATGTTTGAGGCCTTGGGAATGTATCAGTATCATGTAATAAACTCTTATGTTTATAAGGCATGGTTGTTATTCAGTTTGTTACATTGTCTGCTGCAATAAGTGTACTTCTGAATAATGTCTCAAAGCTGTTCAGCTAGGCTGACATGCAGTTATGTCCTTAGTCAAGATATCTTGGTGAACATGAGACTGCCTTGATATGATTGAGACTAATATGTGTTCTAATCTTATAGGATGCTTCGAGCATGGAATAAGATGTAGACTCATGGGTACATTGGATGTACTGGACAGACCCTACTAGGATATTCAATTGCTTGTCACAATATGAATAATCCTTGAATGCGACAAGTGGCACATTTCCTCTGACTTGAGATCACTTGTGTTTTCTAAATGATGATTGTCATTGTTTTGAGGTAGTTCAATATCATTTGAAACATAATGATTATAGATTATCTTGGATGGTGAGCTTGAATCAGGTTAGGGCACTAGTGATAGATATAGGATTGCCGTCTCCTTAAGTGGAGTGTGATGTTCTAAAGGGGCCCCCCTGGATGAGATGATTGAGAAAGTGTATGGCCATACCCAGATGACTATGTTCATCTGATCTAATCATGCTCATCATATTGGAGCTACAAGCTTGACACGCTTGTCCAATAAGAACATCCAGTGGCAAAGGAAGCATGTATGCCTTGTGAATTGGATTCACACTTGTGCTGTGGTTTGGGTGTAGTCTTCGAAGATTCTTTCCTTTATATCGGGAGACAGTGATGTGTTGCTAGATACCCCTCACTGATCGTGATAACGTGAGTTATCGTTACCGACGTTTAAAGGAAACCCTTAGGGTCGCACAAATTGATGATATGGCTTACTTAAGTCAGATCGTGTGGACTGAATTATTTGGGTTCAGTTTAAAGGGATTTAATCTCTGATTGTAAGTGAGATCTGGTCTGATCATGTTTGATTGATTAGGGCTTGAGATCGGTAAGCTTCGATTGAGAGATTGGATGCTAGATCGGTGAGATCAGGAGCATCAAGAGATGAACGGTTAGATCTGGAGCCTTAGGGTTTAATTAAGATCTAGACTGGATCGCTTGGCTTGATTGGTTCTTAAACCGAACCAAATTGAACCCGCTCATTATATGAGCGCATGGTTCAAAAGGAGATGGCGGTGAACGTGTGAGCGAATTGTGGTTTCTATTTTTAGAAACCATGATCTCCACTTGGAGATCTCTCATGTTCGAATAGGGATAATCCTATTCTCGCTCGTCTCCCTATCGTGACTTCTCTCTCTCGACACTTTTGTGTGTGGCGGTGCTTGAAGCTACTGAGGAGGAGGATTCGGCCAAGAGTGATCAACATCTCCATCCCTTTCATTCGACAAAGACCCTTTGAAAGGCTTTGCTAGCACAAAGGATTCAAAGGAGTGAGCGCATCGATCTTCTTGTGTGCGTCAACTTTGGAGAAGGTTCATTTGCGCCTTTGCTTCCAAGGCACCATCAAACTGATGGCTATGGTATGAGTTCTTCTTCATCCATTCAATCATTTAAAAGTTAATTATATGACATATAAAGATCTGTTGAAACCCTAGCTTCCCATGCGAAAATATTGTTATGCGCCATCTTTAGGGTTTCGTCCCCCCCCCCCCTTGAGGTTAGGGGACTTTCATCAGGCACACTGGATTGCGGTCAAGAACATTTTAAAATATCTACGGAGGACCAAAGATATGTTCTTGATATATGGTGGTCAGGAAGAACTCAGTATAGAAGGATATACTGACGCTTCATTCCAGTCGGACCAGGATGATTTCCGATCGCAATCAGGCTATGTTTTTAGCTTGAATGGAGGAGCAGTGGTGTGGAAAAGTTTCAAACAGTCTACTGTTGCTGATTCCACAACAGAAGCCGAGTATGTTGCAGCCTTGGAAGCATCCAAGGTGGCAGTGTGGATTCGTAAGTTCATTCAGGAACTTGGTGTCGTTCCTTCGAGTGCAGATCCTTTGGTTATCTTCTGTGATAACACTGGAGCAATAGCACAAGCAAAGGAACCACGGTCGCACCAGAAGTCCAAGCACATACAGAGACGGTTTCACTTGATCCGGGAGATCATTGATCATGGCGAGATCAAAATCTGCAAGGTTCATACAGATGACAATCTGGCTGACCCGCTTACCAAGCCTCTGGCGCAGCAGAAGCATGAGAAGCACTGTAATAATATGGGTTTGAGATTTCTCAACCATTAGATTAAGTGCAAGTGGGAGATTGTTGGGGTATGCCCTTAAGGCTAATGTTTGAGGCCTTAGGATTCTATCAGTATCATGTATAAACTCTTATGTTTATAAAGGCAATGGTTGTTATTCAGTATGTTACATTGTCTGCTGCAATAAGTGTACTTCTGAATAATGTCTCAATGCTGTTCAGCTAGGCTGACATGCTGTAATGTCCTTAGTCGAGATATCTTGGTGAACATGAGACAGCCTTGATATGATTGAGACTAATATGTGTTCTAATCTTATAGGATGCTTCGAGCATGGAATAAGATGTAGACTCATGGGTACATTGGATGTACTGGACAGACCCTACTAGGATATTCAATTGCTTGTCACAATGTGAATAATCCTTATATACAAGCAAGTGGCATACTTCCTCTGACTTGAGATCACTTGTGTTTCTAAATGATAATTGTCATTGTTTTGAGGTAGTTCAATATCATTTGAAACATAATGGTAATAGACTATCTTGGATAATGATCATGAGTCAGGTTAGGGCACTAGTGATAGATATAGGATTGCCGTCTCCTTGTTTAAGGAGTGTGATGTTCTAAAGGGGGCCCCCCTGCATGAGATGATTGAGAAAGTGTATGGCCATACCCAGATGACTATGTTCATCTGATCTAGTCATGCTCATCATATTGGAATAACAAGCTTGACACACTTGTCCAATAAGAACATCCAGTGGCAAAGGAAACATGTATGTTTAGTGAAGTGGATTCACACTTGAGCTGTGGTTTGGGTGAAGTCTTGGAAGACTCTTTCCTTTATATCGGGAGACAGTGATGTGTTGCTAGATACCCCTCACTGATTGTGATAACGTTAGTTATCGTTACCGACATTTAAAGGATACCCTTAGGGTCGCACAATTTGGTGATATGGCTTACTTGAGTCAGATCGTGTGGACTGGATTGTTTTGATTCAGTTTAAAGGAGTTTAAACTCTGATTGTAAGTGAGATCCGGTCTGATCATGTTTGATTGATTAGGGCTTGAGATCGGTAAGCTTCGATCGAGAGTATTGATGCTAGATCGCTGAGATCAAGAGCATCAAGAGATGTACGGTTAGATCTTGAACCTTCATGGTTCATATGAGATTTAGACCATGGCTTGGCTTGGTTCAATTTGGTCTATGGACCAAATGCAATTGGACCGAATTCAATTGAACCGGTTCACATTTGTAATCGCTTGGTTCAATTGAATTGGCGTTGTGGATTAGTTCACAAGACATGAACGCATGTCTTGATGGCTTTCCATTATGGGAAGTCTTGTAACGCCTAACGCCAAAACGCCAATTGCCTCAATGCCTCTTGTTTTTCGAAGCTCTCTCATTTTTGGAGGATGGTCAAAGAGGATCGTCCAAGGGGATCGTCAAGATTGAAGAGGGAGAGCTCTCGACTAGCAAGGAGGATCATCTCATCTCCTCAACACAAAAGGACACCTTGGCATTTTTGCTAGCACAAGAATTGCGCAAGGAGGAAGTCTTCATCACCTTTGTGTGTGTCTTCTTTGGAGGAGAGCCTTTTTCGCCCTCTTGCTTCCAAGGCGCCGTCCTAGTCATGGCCATGGTGAGATTTTCACTTGATCTATGAAAAGCAACCAAGTTGATTATATAGTCATACTACATGCGATCCTATAGAGACCCTAATTCCGCCCATGCAAGTATTTTAATTTGCGCATGCTTAGGGTTTCACCCCCTTACTTTAGGGACCTTCACGCAGGCCCCAGAACAGCACACATTAAACATGGGCAGCCCACATAAGATTAAATAAACAAGCAAATGGCATCAATCATCATGTGATCCAATCAAGAAATTAAATTTTTTGAAAAACCCCATTGGCATCTATTTTAATTTCCTTATACGCCCTACTACCTTACAACGGTCCATTACTAGGGATCCACTCATCAGTCCTAGTCAGATCCACTGCCCTTACATGCACCAAGTCCTAACTGACTTGAGTCGACCCAGTGGTCAACTATGCATGCGCCATGGGCTGAACGACCACAATGAGGTCTGGCAAGCGGGTGTGACCCCGGGCCTAACTCATGTGCGTTCATAGGTTGTCTCAATCAGACATCGCTACACGCCTGTCCGCAGTCGACCTATAGCCACCACGTGCTTGCGCACAGGGGGACGAAACTTTTGTAGGTTCCCACTGGGGGGACGAAACCCTAAAGCATGCGCAAGGATAAAATGGCATAGGCGGAATCTAGGGTTTCCTTAGGATTGAATAGCATGAATTATATGATCAACTATCGAAAACTTGAATAGATAAGAAAAAATTCTCACCATTGTCATAACTTGGATGGTGTCTTGGAATCAAAGACCAAAAGAGATCTTCTCCAAAGCGACGCACACAATTGATGTCGCCTACTCCCTTTGGCGTTCCTTGTGCTAGCAAGGTCCCAAAGCGTTCTTTGTCGAATGGAAAGGATCAAGAGCTTCTCTGCTTGGCGATTTCTTTTCCTCTTCTTTTCGTCAACCTCTTCACCACACGAGTGTCAAGAGACCAGAGGAAAGGGGGCAAGAGGCGAGAGAGATTAGCGTCGTGAGAGCCAACGTGAGAGGTGGTCACGAATGTGACATGCTATCTAAAAATAGCAAACACCATCTCCACTTGCGACCATGCATTACCCCAATCGCAATTGCCTCTTTAATTGAACCATACGCTCATTCAATGAGCTGGTTCAAATTGATTTGGTTCAATAACCAAATAAACCAAGCAACTAGTCCAGATCATAATAAACCCCTAAGGCTTAAGATCTGACCGCTCACTTCTTGATGCTTCTGATCTGAGGGATCTAGCATCCATTCTCTCGATCGAAGCTTACCGATCTCAAGCCCTAATCAATCAGACATGATCAGACCAGATCTCACTCACAATCAGAGATTAAATCCATTTAAACTGAACCCAAACAATTCAGTCCACACGATCTGACTTAAGTAAGCCATATCATCAAATTGTGCGACCCTGAGGGTTTCCTTTAAATGTCGGTAATGATAACTTACGTTATCACGATCAGTGAGGGGTATCTAGCAACACATCACTGTCTCCCGATATAAAGGAAAGAGTCTTCCAAGACTACACCCAAATCACAGCACAAGTGTGAATCAAACTCACAAGGCATACATGATTCCTTTGCCACTGGATGTTCTTATTGGACAAGCGTGTCAAGCCTGTAACTCCAATATGATGAGCATGATTAGATCAGATGAACACAGTCACCAGGGTATGGCCATACACTTTCTCAATCATCTCATCCAGGGGGGCCCCTTTTGAACATCACACTCCAATCAAGGAGATGGCAATCCTTTGTCTATCACTAGTGCCCTAACCTGACTCAAGCTCATTATCCAAGATAGTCTATAATCATTATGTTTCAAATGATATTGAACTAACTCAAAACAATGACAATCATCATTTAGAAACACAAGCGATCTCAAGTCAGAGGACATGTGCCACTTGTTACAATCAAGGATTATTCACATTGTGACAAGCAATTGAATATCCTAGTAGGGTCTGTCCAGTACATCCAATGTACCCATGAGTCTACATCTTATTCCATGCTCGAAGCATCCTATAAGATTAGAACACATATCAGTCTCAATCATATCAAGGCTGTCTCATGTTCACCAAGATATATCGACTAAGGACAAAAGTACATGTCAGCCTAGCTGAACAGCTTTGAGACATTATTCAGAAGCACACTTATTGCAGCAGACAATGTAACAAACTGAATAACAACCATTGCCTTTATAAACAAAAGAGTTTATACATGATACTGATACAATCCCAAGGCCTCAAACATTAGCCTTAAGGGCATACCCCAACAACTTTTCTTTCAGAGCAAACTGACTGAAGGGAGTCCAGTGGGAGCTCACGTACTCAAGATGATTGGGTACAAGGAGGCTCTAGAGAAACTGGGACACACCATCAATCAGGAGCTTGTTGTAGACATCATCTTGCAGTCTCTCCCGGCCTCTTTCGATCCATTCATCATTAATTTTAATATGAATAGGATCGACTGTACGCCGGCAGAGTTACTGAACATGCTCTTGACTACTGAGCAGACTCAGTCTCGTGAGAAGGGAACGCCTTCATCCTCTGTCCTAATGGTTCCTTCAAGGAACAAGAAGAAGGGGAAGAAGGGCAAAGCCCCTGTCAAGAGCTACAACAAGGCTCTGAAACAAAAGGTAAAGCGGTCAAAGGAATACAGATGTTTCCATTGTGGCCAGCTGGGTCACTGGAAAAAGGACTGTAAAGCGCTCCAAGGAGATAAGAAGGGAAGCAACTCTTTCGCTTCTGGCTCAGGTATTTTCGTGACTGAAGTCATGGTTTCTTCTTCTATTTCATGGGTGTTAGACACTGCATGTGGAGTTCACATTTGTTCAAATGTACAGGAACTCAAGAGAAGAAGACAGGTGGGACAGCATGAGGTGGACCTACGAGTAGGAAACGGGGCACGGGTTGCTGCTGTTGCTGTAGGAGTTTATCACATCTCTTTACCATCTGGTCTTGTATTAGAACTGGACAATTGTTATTTTGTGCCGAGCATAACTAAGAATATTATCTCTATTCCTGCTCTTGTCAGGAAAGGGTTTTCCTTTGAATGCAAGATTTCAAAATGTTATATTTCTTTTGATAATATTGTTTATGCTACTGGGTCAATTAACAATGGGTTATTCATGTTGGACATGGAATGTTCTATACAGCAGATTGATATTAAGAAAGCCAAGTATGCTGATGACAGCACCTTGCTATGGCATAGTCGTTTAGGCCATATTAACAAGAAGCGCATTAAGCGGTTGCATAACCATGGACTGCTGGGATCATTCTCCTATGAGGAGCTTGATACATGCAAAGCTTGTTTAATGGGTAAAATGACGAAGTCTCCTTTTTCCAACAAAGGTCAAAGGGCTTCAGGTTTACTTGACCTCATTCACAGTGATGTGTGTGGGCCATTTAGTAAACATGCCAGAGGTGGCTATTCATGCTTCATTACCTTTACTGATGATTTCAGTAGGTATGGTTATGTCTATCTAATGAGACATAAGAGTGAATCTTTTGACAAGTTCAAAGAGTTCAAAAATGAAGTACAAAATCAGCTAGGCCGAAATATCAAGGCACTTCGTTCAGATCGAGGTGGAGAATACTTGAGTCATGAGTTTACTGACTATCTGAAGGAGTGTGGGATTATCTCACAGCTCACTCCGCCAGGAACACCGCAATGGAATGGTGTGTCCGAGAGGAGAAATAGAACCTTACTGGATATGGTTCGTTCTATGATGAGTCAGGCTACTCTACCTTACTCCTTTTGGGGATTTGCACTGGAAACTGCTGCAAAGGTACTAAACCGAGTGCCATCCAAGGCCGTTTCAAAGACCCCATATGAGTTATGGTATGGGAAACAGCCGAGCTTGACATTTATTAAGATCTGGGGTTGCGAGGCTTATGTCAAAAAGCTCGCCTCTGGGAAACTAGAGAGCAGATCTGAGAAATGTATCTTTGTCGGTTACCCTAAAGAAACAAAGGGTTATTATTTCTACGATCCCAAAGAGAACAAAGTATTTGTTGCTCGGACGGCTATTTTTCTTGAGAAAGAATTTCTTCTGCAAGAAGCCAGTGGGAGAGAAATAAAGCTGGATGAGAATCCAGAAGAAGGACAAAGTAGTCAAGCACAGTTGGATGAGCCTGAGCCAGTAGATCAGGTTACTGAACAACCTGAGGCTCAGATATCACGGGAACCGCGAAGATCGGGAAGGATCCGTCGACAGCCTGAGCGCTATGACGGAGTCTACATCATTGATGATGAACCCCTCACTTATGCGGATGCGGTCAGTGGACCGGAATCAGCGAGATGGCTTGAAGCTATGCGAGCCAAGATGGACTCCATGTCAGATAACCAAGTTTGGGATTTGGTTGATCCGCCTCCGGGAGTAATCCCTATAGGCTGTAAATGGATCTTCAAGAAGAAGATTGACATGGATGGTAACATGGTTACCTATAAAGGCAGGCTAGTTGCGAAAGGTTTCAAACAAATCTACGGGATAGATTATGATGAAACTTTCTCTCCTGTAGCTATGTTCAAGTCTATTCGGATTATTCTCGCGATAGCGGTATATTATGATTATGAGATCTGGCAAATGGACGTGAAGACCGCTTTCCTTAATGGAAAACTAGAAGATGATGTGTATATGACACAACCTGAAGGTTTCACTAATCCATCAGATCGTCATAAAATATGCAAATTAAAGAAGTCCATTTATGGACTTAAACAAGCATCGAGAAGCTGGAATATTCGTTTTGATGAATCAATCTGTGAATTTGGTTTCATCAAGAATGAAGATGACCCGTGTGTATATAAGAGGTTTAGTGGGAGCGTGATTACTTTCCTAGTCCTCTACGTCGATGATATCTTGATCATTGGAAACGATATTCCTGAACTACATGCGGTTAAGGCATGGTTAAGAAAATGTTTCCAGATGAAAGATTTAGGAGAAGCAGCCTATGTATTAGGTGTGAAGATCTACAGAGATAGATCTAAGAGGCTTCTCGGGCTGTGCCAGAGTACTTACATCGATAAAGTCCTGGAGAGATTCCATTTAGAAAATTCTAAAAGAGGGAGGATATCTTCCAGTCAGACATGGTCTGAATCTTTCAAAGAGTCAGTGTCCACAAACACAGACTGAGAAAGATGAAATGGAAAATACGCCTTATGCTTCGGCTATTGGGTCCATTATGTATGCGATGTTGTGTACTCGCCCAGACGTTGCTTACGGGTTAAGCGTGACCAGTCAATTCCAAAGTAATCCAGGGCAGGCACACTGGATTGCAGTCAAGAACATTTTAAAATATCTTCGAAGGACCAAAGATATGTTCTTGATATATGGAGGTCAGGAAGAACTCAGTATTGAAGGATATACTGATGCTTCGTTCCAATCTGACCAGGATGATTTCCGATCGCAATCAGGCTATGTTTTTAGCTTGAATGGAGGAGCAGTGGTGTGGAAAAAGTTTCAAACAGTCAATTGTTGCTGATTCCACAACAGAAGCCGAGTATGTTGCAGCCTCAGAAGCATCCAAGGAGGCAGTGTGGATTCGTAAGTTCGTTCAGGAACTTGGTGTTGTTCCTTCGAGTGCAGATCCTTTGGTTATCTTCTGTGATAACACTGGAGCAATAGCACAAGCAAAGGAACCACGGTCGCACCAGAAGTCCAAGCACATACAGAGAAGGTTTCACTTGATCCGGGAGATCATTGATCGTGGCGAGATCAAAGTCTGCAAGGTTCATACAGATGACAATCTAGCTGACCCGCTTACAAAGCCTCTGGCGCAGCAGAAGCATGAGAAGCACTGTAATAATATGGGTTTGAGATTTCTCAACCATTAGATTAAGTGCAAGTGGGAGATTGTTGGGGTATGCCCTTAAGGCTAATGTTTGAGGCCTTGGGATTATTTCAGTATCATGTATAAACTCTATGTTTATAAAGGCAATGGTTGTTATTCAGGTTGTTACATCATCTGCTGCAATATGTATACTTCTGAATAATGTCTCAATGTTGTTCAGCTTGGCTGACATGCAGTTTTGTCCTTAGTCGAGATATCTTGGTGAACATGAGACAGCCTTGATATGATTGAGACTAATATGTGTTCTAATCTTATAGGATGCTTCGAGCATGGAATAAGATGTAGACTCATGGGTACATTAGATGTACTGGACAGACCCTACTTAGGATATTCAATTGCTTGTCACAATGTGAATAATCCTTATATGCAAACAAGTGGCATATTTCCTCTGACTTGAGATCACTTGTGTTTCTAAATGATGATTGGCATTGTTTTGAGGTAGTTCAATATCATTTGAAACATAATGGTTATAGACTATCTTGGATAATGAACATGAGTCATGTTAGGGCACTAGTGATAGATATAGGATTGCCGTCTCCTTGATTGGAGTGTGATGTTCTATAGGGGCCCCCTCGATGAGATGATTGAGAAAGTGTATGGCCATACCCAGATGACTATGTTCATCTGATCTAATCATTCTCATCATATTGGAATTACAGGCTTGACACGCTTGTCCAATAAGAACGTCCAGTGGCAAAGGAAACACATATGTCAAGTGACTTGGGTTCACACTTGTGCTATGGTTTGGGTGTAGTCTTGGAAGACTCTTTCCTTTATATCGGGAGACAGTGATGTGTTGCTAGATACCCCTCACTGATCGTGATAACGTGAGTTATCGTTACCGACATTTAAAGGAAACCCTTAGGGTCGCACAATTTGATGATATAGCTTACTTGAGTCAGATCGTGTGGACTGAATTGTTTTGGTTCAGTTTAATGGGATTTAAACTCTGATTGTAAGTGAGATCTGGTCTGATCATGTTTGATTGATTAGGGCTTGAGATCGGTAAGCTTCGATCGAGAGAAATGATGCTAGATCGGTGAGATCAAGAGCATCAAGAGATGAATGGTTGGATCTTGAGCCTTATGGTTTAATTTGATCTAGACCAATGCTTGGTTTAATTTGGTCTTTGAACCAAATCCAATTGAACCGGCTCATCAAGTGAGCGCATGGTTCAAAGAGGAGAAGGTTGCGATTTGTTCACTTGGCGTGAACACTTGAACGTGTGAGGGTTTACTATTTTTGGAAGTCATGCTTTCCAAAATAGAGAGCACGCCTCACGTTCGAGAGCATTGCTCTATTCTCGCTCGCCTCTTCCTCTTGTCGCCTCTTCCTCTCGTGTGGTGAGTCTTCACGCAAAGGAGAAGAGAAGAAAGCCAAGAGATTATCTCATCTTCCCTTCAAGCGATCAGGAGACTTGGAGAGCCTTGCTAGCACAAGGATCGACAAGGAGTAGGCGATCACCCATCTTGTGTGCGTCACCTTTGGAGGAGAGCTACTTCGTTCTCTGCTTCCAAGTCGCCATCCAAGCAATGGCTATGGTATGATCCCTTCTCGATCTATACATGTTATTAAGTTGATCATATATTCATGCATGCGATTTTAGAAACCCTAGCTTCCGCTCAATGCAAAAACCTCTGATATGCACCTATTAGGGTTTCGCCCCCTTTAGGGAACTTTCATGATCATGTTTGATTGATTAGGGCTTGAGATCGGTAAACTTCGATCGAGAGAATTGATGCTAGATCGATGAGATCAAGAGCATCAAGAGATGTGTGGTTAGATCTTGAGCCTTTCGGTTTAATAAGGTCTAGACCAAGGCTTGGTTTGATTTGGTCTTTGAACCAAATTCAATTGAACCGGTTCATCATATGAGCGCATGGTTCAAAGAGAGAAGGAGTTGCGAACGGTTCACTTGGAGTGAACGCTTGAACGCATGAGCGCTTACTATATTTGGAAATCGGTTTTCCAAATTGAAGACGCCTCCACGTTCGAAGACTCTCGCCTCTCTCTTGCTCTTCCTCTCATGTGACTCGCCTCCACGAGTGTTGAAGGAGGGATTCGGCCAGCCAAGGAAAGAAATCATCTCATCTCCTTCACGCATCAAGGACACCTTGAAGAGCTTTGCTAGCACAAGGTTCACGCCAAGGGAGGAAGCCATCGCCATCTTGTGTGCGTCCACTTTGGAGGAGAGCCGCATCGCCCTCTTGCTTCCAAGTCGCCTTCCGACCAATGGCAATGGTAAGATCACAACTTGATCTTTGCAGACATTAAGTTGATCATATGTTCATGCCACATGCGATCTTCATGAAATCCTTATTTCCGCCCATGCAAAATTTTAGAAGTGCATGCGTTTAGGGTTTCACCCCCCTTTTCAATTGGTATCAGAGCAGTGTTCTGGTATGATCTATATGATTGCTTCTTTGTGTGATCCATGCTTGGTTTATAAGTAGATCTAAGCCAAATCATCATGCAAAAATACATGCTAGATTTTAGATGTATTTTGGGTTTTACTTATTGTTGCGCATGATGTATGTTGGCGCATGTTGAAAGTTGTTTTTACCAAAAACTTAACATCTTGCGCGCCATCCACTTAGATCTATAAACGCCTACTTGAAATACTTAGACGGGTTAGTAGGGTTGAAGTCGTCAGTCTAGTCTGGACCCAACAGCCTGATCAGACCATCTGACAGCCTAGATGGGTCGACCAGATAGCACCTATGCGCAAGCATGAGGTGACTATAGGTCGACTGCAGAAGGGCGTGTAGCGATGTCTGATTGAGGCAACCAGTGAACGATCATGATTAAGGCCCGGGGTCACACCCGCTTGCCAGAAATCATGTGGGACGTTCAGCCCTTAAGGCATGCATTGTTGACCATGAGGTCGACGCAAGTCAGTTATGACTTGGTGCATGCAAGGGCAGTGGGTCTGACTTGGTCTGATGAGTGGATCCCTATTAATGGACCGTTGTAAGGTAGTAGGGCACATAAGGAAATAAAATTGATACCATGGGGTTTTTCAAAATTTTACTTTCCTGTTTGGATCACATGTTGTTTGTTTAACCTGATTGCATGTCTATTTCATCTTATGTGGGCTGCCCTATTTGTATGCTGTGCTGGGGCCTGCATGCCTGGATTAATTAATTGTAAATTATTTTTGTGATCTGCGAATCACATTTCAATTTATGTTAATGTGTAATTGACCTGCAAGTCAAATCATGTCTAGATAGATTAAATGTAAATTAATCAGACATGAGCACAGAGCATACATGGCAGAGGCGCATGCAGCAAGTAGCTTCACCAGTGGGAGGCCTAGAGTTCGACTCTAGTACAGGCGCATGCTACCGGGTGGGCGCATCTGAGCTGCAGAGGGCGCTTGGGCCCGGGCTGGGCCAGATGAAGTGCAAAAGACCCATGAAGAGCTCAAGTGAAGACTTGTGTAAAACTAGGATTTTTACTTAGGCTTAATGGGCGTTTACCACATAAGATCATTGTGCTTTCTATTTACTGTTTAAGTAATATTAGCACCTGCATGAGTTAATCTTCTGCTATCACCATAGGATATGCATGGTAGTAAGAAGATAAAAGGACCGTTAAAATCCAACGTTAAATATCAAGCACGAAAGCCTTCTGACGCGAAACCTCACTGTTCTGACTATCGTTGGGGCCGTGTTGTACCCACTCAGTGGGCACGCCCAGCTATCTTCAGACGTTGTGTGATTACACCTACGTGTTACAGAGAAGGGATTTATCGCTTCTCGTTGCTCAGCATAGCACGTGGTGGTCCAGGGAGTAGGTCGGGTCAGCTTAACCATGTAGGCTACATATTGAGCATATGTTAGCTATATGGAGGCAGCCATCTGTGGAATCAGAAACTGTGTTGTACCAACTCAGTTGGCACAGTCTTCTGGATTGCCTAGATGAAGGGGAATCGCACGGGTTGGCGATTGGCATGGATAGCCTACCAGTGATTAGTGCTTGAACTCTCTGTGCATCTTATCTCGCCTGAGCGGGACGCAGAGACCAAGTATGAAATCTGGATCCCATCTCACTAAAAGAGTTTTACTCTTTCGGACTGTTTTATTGGATTTTTCAGTCAGATAAAATAGTGAGAAAGGAATCATTCTTAAGTCCTGGATTGATTCTAACATGGATACTGACCTTGTTGTTCTTGCTTTGTTGTAGATTCCTGCAGCAACGAACACCACAGGGTTCAATGTGCGATCCTTACTGGAAAGGGAGAAGTTTGCTGGGCCAAACTTCTCAGACTGGTATGGACACCTTAAGATTGTTCTTAAGGCTGAGAGGAAGCTGTATGTCCTTGAGACGGCAATACCGCCTCAACCCGCTGCGAACGCCGCAAGGGCGGTTCGGGATGCTTATGAGAAGCATGTCAATGATAGCATTGATGTCGCTTGCCTTATGCTTGCGTCTATGACGCCAGAGCTACAGCGTCAGCATGAGGATTTATCTGCTATTGAAATTATAGCAAATCTCAAGATGCTGTATGCTGCACAGGCAAGGACAGAACGCTATAACTTGACAAAACTTTTCTTTCAGAGCAAACTGACTGAAGGAAGTCCAGTGGGAGCTCACGTACTCAAGATGATTGGGTACAAAGAGGCTCTAGAGAAACTGGGACACACCGTCAATCAGGAGCTTGTTGTAGACATCATCTTGCAGTCTCTCCCGGCCTCTTTCGATCCGTTCATCATTAATTTTAATATGAACAAGATCGACTGTACACCGGCAGAGTTACTGAACATGCTCTGTACTACAGAGCAGACTCTTGAGAAGGGAAAGCCTTCATCCTCTGTCTTGATGGTTCCTTCAAGGAACAAGAAGAAGGGGAAGAAGGGCAAAGCCCCTATCAAGAGCTATAACAAGGCTCTGAAACAAAAGGTGAAGCGGTCGAAGGACAACAGATGCTTCCATTGTGGCCAGCTGGGTCACTGGAAGAAGGACTGTAAAGCGCTCCAAGGAGACAAGAAGGGAAGCAAGGCTTTCACTTCTGGCTCAGGTATTTTTGTGACTGAAGTCATGGTATCTTCTTCTATTTCATGGGTGTTGGACACTGCATGTGGAGTTCACATTTGTTCAAATGTACAGGAACTCAAGAGAAGAAGACAGGTGGGACAACATGAGGTGGACCTACGAGTTGGAAACGGGGCACGGGTTGCTGCTGTTGCTGTAGGACAATATAACATCTCTTTACCATCTGGTCTTGTATTAGAACTGGACAATTGTTATTTTGTACCGAGCATAACTAAGAATATTATCTCTATTCCTGCTCTTGTCAGGAAAGGGTTTTCCTTTGAATGCAAAACTTTAAAGTGTTGTATTTCATTTGATAATATTGTTTATGCTACTGGGTCGATTAACAATGGGTTATTCATGTTGGACATGGAATGTTCTGTACAACAAATAGATAATAAGAAAGCCAAGTATGCTGATGACAGTACCTTGCTATGGCATAGTCGTTTAGGCCATATTAACAAGAAGCGCATTAAGCGGTTGCATGACCATGGACTGCTGGGATCATTCTCCTATGAGGAGCTTGATACATGCAAAGCTTGTTTAATGGGTAAAATGACGAAGTCTCCTTTTTCTAATAAAGGTCAAAGGGCTTCAGGTTTACTTGACCTCATTCACAGTGATGTGTGTGGGCCGTTTAGTAAACATGCCAGAGGTGGCTATTTATACTTCATTACTTTTACTGATGATTTCAGTAGATACGATTATGTCTATCTTATGAGACATAAGAGTGAATCTTTTGACAAGTTCAAAGAGTTCAAAAATGAAGTACAGAATCAGTTAGGCCGAAATATCAAGGCACTTCGTTCAGATCGAGGTGGAGAATACTTGAGTCGAGAGTTTACTGACTATCTGAAGGAGTGTGGGATTATCTCACAGCTCACTCCGCCAGGAACACCGCAATGGAATGGTGTGTCCGAGAGGAGAAATAGAACCTTATTGGATATGGTTCGTTCAATGATGAGTCAGGCTACTCTACCTTACTCCTTTTGGGGATTTGCACTGGAAACAGCTGCAAAGGTACTAAACCGAGTGCCATCCAAGGCCGTTTCTAAGACTCCATATGAGTTATGGTATGGGAAACAGCCGAGCTTGACATTTATTAAAATCTGGGGTTGCGAGGCTTATGTCAAAAAACTCGCCTCTGGGAAACTGGAGAGCAGATCTGATAAATGTATCTTTGTCGGTTACCCTAAGGAAACTAAGGGTTATTATTTCTTTGATCCCAAGGAGAACAAAATATTTGTTGCTCGAACGGCTATTTTTCTTGAGAAGGAATTTCTTCTGCAAGAGGCCAGTGGGAGAGAAATAAAGCTGGATGAGAATCCAGAAGAAGGACAAAGTAGTCAAACTCAGTTGGATGTGCCTGAGCCAATAAAACAGGTTACTGAACAACCTGAGGCTCAGATATCACGGGAACCGCGAAGATCGGGAAGGATCCGTCGACAGCCTGAGCGCTATGACGGAGTCTACATCATTAATGATGAACCCCTCACTTATGCGGATGCGGTCAGTGGACCGGAATCAGCGAGATTGCTTAGAGCTATGCGAGCCAAGATGGACTCCATGTCAGATAACCAAGTCTGGGATTTGGTTGATCCGCCTCAGGGAGTAATCCCTATAGGCTGTAAATGGATCTTCAAAAAGAAGATTAACATGGATGGTAACGTGGTTACCTATAAAGGCAGGCTAGTTGCGAAAGGTTTCAAACAAATCTACGGGATAGATTATGATGAAACTTTCTCTCCTGTAGCCATGTTCAAGTCTATTCGGATTATTCTCGCGATAGCAGCATATTATGATTATGAGATCTGGCAAATGGATGTGAAGACCGCTTTCCTTAATGGAAAACTAGAAGAGGATGTGTATATGACACAACCTGAAGGTTTCATCAATCCATCAGATCGTCATAAAATATGCAAATTAAAGAAGTCCATTTATGGACTTAAGCAAGCATCGAGAAGCTGGAATATTCGTTTTGATGAATCAATCTGTGAATTTGGTTTCATCAAAAATGAAGATGACCCGTGTGTATATAAGAGGTTTAGTGGGAGCGTGATTATTTTCCTAGTCCTCTACGTCGATGATATCTTGATCATTGGAAACGATATTCCTGAACTGCATGCCGTTAAAGCATGGTTAAGAAAATGTTTCCAGATGAAAGATTTAGGAGAAGCAGCCTATGTATTAGGTGTGAAGATCTACAGAGATAGATCTAAGAGGCTTCTCGGGCTGTGCCAGAGTACTTACATCGATAAAGTCCTGGAGAGATTCCATTTAGAAAATTCTAAAAGAGGATATCTTCCAGTCAGACATGGTCTGAATCTTTCTAAGAGCCAGTGTCCTCAAACACAGTCTGAGAAAGATGAAATGGACAATACGCCTTATGCTTCGGCTATTGGATCCATTATGTATGCGACGTTGTGTACTCGCCCAGACGTCGCTTACGGGTTAAGCGTCACCAGTCGATTCCAAAGTAATCCAGGTAAGGCACACTGGATTGCAGTCAAGAACATTTTGAAATATCTTCGGAGGACCAAAGATATGTTCTTGATATATGGAGGTCAGGAAGAACTCAGTATTGAAGGATATACTGACGCTTCGTTCCAATCTGACCAGGATGATTCCGATCGCAATCAGGCTATGTTTTTAGCTTGAATGGAGGAGCAGTGGTGTGGAAAAGTTTCAAACAATCAATTGTTGCTGATTCCACAACAGAAGCCGAGTATGTTGCAGCCTCAGAAGCATCAAAGGAGGCAGTGTGGATTCGTAAGTTCGTTCAAGAACTTGGTGTTGTTCCTTCGAGTGCAGATCCTTTGGTTATCTTCTGTGATAACACTGGAGCAATAGCACAAGCAAAGGAACCACGGTCGCACCAGAAGTCCAAGCACATACAGAGAAGGTTTCATTTGATCCGTGAGATCATAGATCGAGGAGAGATCAAGATCTGCAAGGTTCATACAGATGACAATCTAGCTGACCCGCTTACAAAGCCTCTGGCGCAGCAGAAGCATGAGAAGCACTGTAATAATATGGGTTTGAGATTTCTCAACCATTAGATTAAGTGCAAGTGGGAGATTGTTGGAGTATGCCCTTAAGGCTAATGTTTGAGGCCTTGGGTTATTATCAGTATCATGTATAAACTATGTTTATAAAGGCAATGGTTGTTATTCAGGTTGTTGCATTATCTGCTGCTACATGTATACTTCTGAATAATGTCTCAATGGTGTTCAGCTTGGCTGACATGCAGTATAGTCCTTAGTCGAGATATCTTGGTGAACATGAGACAGCCTTGATATGATTGAGACTAATATGTGTTCTAATCTTATAGGATGCTTCGAGCATGGAATAAGATGTAGACTCATAGGTGCATTGGATGTACTGGACAGACCCTACTAAGGATGTTCGATTGTTTGTCGCAATGTGAATAATCCTTATATGCAAACAAGTGGCATATTTCCTCTGACTTGAGATCACTTGTGTTTCTAAATGATGATTGGCATTGTCTTGAGGTAGTTCAATATCATTTGAAATATAATGGTTATAGATTATCTTGGATAATGGGCATGAGTCATGTTAGGGCATTAGTGATAGATATAGGATTGCCTCTCCGAGTGTGATGTTCTAAAGGGGCCCCCTGTATGAGATGGTTGAGAAAGTGTATGGCCATACCCAGATGACTATGTTCATCTGATCTAACCACTCTCATCATGTTGGATTTACAGGCTTGACACGCTTGTCCAACGAGAACATCCATGAAAGTCCCCTAAACAAGGGGGGGCAAAACCCTACTGGCGCATATGGAGGTTTTAAAGCAGCGGAATGGATTTCTAGGGATCGATTGCATGAGATATGATCAACTACAAAAACCCCGATTGCAAACATAAGAAGGATCATACCATCGCCATCCTTTGGATGGTGCCTTGGAAGCAAAGATCGAAAGGGATCTTCTCCAAAAGTGACGCACACAAGGTGATGCCGCCTACTCTTTGTTGATCCTTGTGCTAGCAAGGTTCTTCAAAGGTCTTTGTCGTATGAAAGGGAAGAGAAGATTTTCCTTGCTTGGCGAGACCTCTCCCTTGTCGTCAAGAAGCTCTACCACACGAATGTCTCAAGAACCAAAAAACCAACAGGCGACAAGAGGGCGAGAGGGAGGCGTGAAGAGAGGCGACGTGAGATGTGGTCACGTAAGTGACATGCTATCTAAAAATAGCAAAACCACTTCTCATCATGAAATGCGCTCATGAACAAATCGCAAATCTCTTCTCCCATGAACCATGCGCTCACTTGATGAGCTGGTTCAATTTGGTTTGGTTCAAAGACCAATTAACCCAAGCCATTTTGGTCTAGATCACAATAAACCCTAAAGGTTCAAGATCTAACCGTTCATCTCTTGATGCTCTTGATCTCACCGATCTAGCATCCATTCTCTCAATCAAAGCTTACCGATCTTAAGCCCTAATCAATCAAACATGATCAGACCAGATCTCACTTACAATCAGAGATTAAATCCCTTTAAACTGAATCCAAACAATTCAGTCCACACGATCTGACTTAAGTAAGCCATATCATCAAATTGTGCGACCCTAAGGGTTTCCTTTAAATGTCGGTAACGACAACTCACGTTATCACGATCAGTGAGGGGTATCTAGCAACACATCACTGTCTCCCGATATAAAGGAAAGAGTCTTCTAAGACTACACCCAAACCACAGCACAAGTGTGAATCCACTTCACAAGGCATACATGTTTCCTTTGCCACTGGATGTTCTTATTGGACAAGCGTGTCAAGCCTGTAACTCCAATATGATGAGCATGATTAGATCAGATGAACATAGTCAACTGGGTATGGCCATACACTTTCTCAATCATCTCATTCAAGGGGGCCCCTTTAGAACATCACACTCCAATCAAGGAGACGGCAATCCTATATCTATCACTAGTGTCCTAACCTGACTCATGATCATTATCCAAGATAGTCTATAACCATTATGTTTCAAATGATATTGAACTACCTCAAAACAATGACAATCATCATTTAGAAACACAAGTGATCTCAAGTCAGAGGACATGTGCCACTTGTTGCAAACAAGGATTATTCACATTGTGACAAGCAATTGAATATCCTAGTAGGGTCTGTCCAGTACATCCAATGTACCCATGAGTCTACATCTTATTCCATGCTCGAAGCATCCTATAAGATTAGAACACATATTAGTCTCAATCATATCAAGGCTGTCACATGTTCACCAAGATATCTCGACTAAGGACATTACAGCATGTCAGCCAAGCTGAACAGCATTGAGACATTATTCAGAAGCACACTTATTGCAGCAGACAATGTAACAAACTGAATAACAACCATTGCCTTTATAAACATAAGAGTTTATACATGATACTGAAAGAATCCCAAGGCCTCAAACATTAGCCTTAAGGGCATACCCCAACAATCTCCCACTTGCACTTAATCTAATGGTTGAGAAATCTCAAACCCATATTATTACAGTGCTTCTCATGCTTCTGCTGCGCCAGAGGCTTGGTAAGCGGGTCAGCCAGATTGTCATCTGTATGAACCTTGCAGATTTTGATCTCACCACGATCTATGATCTCCCGGATCAAGTGAAACCGTCTCTGTATGTGCTTGGACTTCTGGTGCGACCGTGGTTCCTTTGCTTGTGCGATTGCTCTAGTGTTATCACAGAAGATATCCAATGGATCTGCACTCGAAGGAACAACACCAAGTTCTTGAACGAACTTACGAATCCACACTGCCTCCTAGGATGCTTCCGAGGCTGCAACATACTCGGCTTCTGTTGTGGAATCAGCAACGATAGACTGTTTGAAACTTTTCCACACCACTGCTCCTCCATTCAAGCTAAAAACATAGCCTGATTGCGATCGGAAATCATCCTGGTCAGATTGGAATGAAGCGTCAGTATATCCTTCAATACTGAGTTCTTCCTGACCTCCATATATCAAGAACATATCTTTGGTCCTCCGAAGATATTTCAAAATGTTCTTGACTGCAATCCAGTGCACCTGACCTGGATTACTTTGGAATCGACTGGTCACGCTTAACCCGTAAGCGACGTCTGGGCGAGTACATAACATCGCATACATAATGGACCCAATAGCCGAAGCATAAGGCGTATTGTCCATTTCATCTTTCTCAGTCTGTGTTTGTGGACACTGACTCTTTGAAAGATTCAGACCATGTCTGACTGGAAGATATCCTCTTTTAGAATTCTCTAAATGAAATCTCTCCAGGACTTTATCGATGTAAGTACTTAGGCACAGCCCGAGAAGCCTCTTAGATCTATCCCTGTAGATCTTCACACCTAACACATAGGCTGCTTCTCCTAGATCTTTCATCTGGAAACATTTTCTTAACCATGCTTTAACAGCATGCAGTTCAGGAATATCGTTTCCAATGATTAAGATATCATCGACGTAGAGGACTAGGAAAGTAATCACGCTCCCACTAAACCTCTTATATACACACGGGTCATCTTCATTCTTGATGAAACCAAATTCACATATTGATTCATCAAAATGAATATTCCAGCTTCTAGATGCTTGCTTAAGTCCATAAATGGAC
This sequence comes from Costus lasius, assembly GCA_027563935.2. NCBI lineage: Eukaryota > Viridiplantae > Streptophyta > Magnoliopsida > Zingiberales > Costaceae > Costus > Costus lasius. The sequence continues at coordinate 33,626,400 of CM050450.1, read as the reverse complement.
TTCTTTAACTTGCATATTTTATGACGATCTGATGGATTAGTGAAACCTTCAGGTTGTGTCATATACACATCCTCATCCAGTTTTCCATTAAGGAAAGCGGTCTTCACATCCATTTGCCAGATCTCATAATCGTAATATGCTGCTATCGCAAGAATAATCCGAATTGACTTGAACATGGCTACAGGAGACAAAGTTTCATCATAATCTATCCCGTAGATTTGTTTGAAACCTTTCGCAACTAGCCTGCCTTTATAGGTAACCACGTTACCATCCATGTCAATCTTCTTCTTGAAGATCCATTTACAGCCTATAGGGATTACTCCCGGAGGCGGATCAACCAAATCCCAAACTTGGTTATCTGACATGGAGTCCATCTCGGCTCGCATAGCTTCAAGCCACCTAGCTGACTCCGGTCCACTGACCGCATCCGCATAAGTAAGGGGTTCATCATTATCAATGATGTAGACTCCGTCATAGCGCTCAGGCTGTCGACAGATCCTTCCCGATCTACGCGGTTCCCGTGATATCTGAGCCTCAGGTTGTTCAATAACCTGTTCTACTGGCTCAGGCTCATCCAACTGTGCTTGACTACTTTGTCCTCCCTCTGGATTCTCATCCAACTTTATTTCTCTCCCACTGGCTTCTTGCAGAAGAAACTCCTTCTCAAGAAAAATAGCCGTCCGAGCAACAAATACTTTGTTCTCTTTGGGATCGTAGAAATAATAACCCTTAGTTTCCTTAGGGTAACCGACAAAGATGCATTTGTCAGATCTGCTCTCCAGTTTCCCAGAGGCGAGCTTTTTGACATAAGCCTCGCAACCCCAGATCTTAATAAATGTCAAGCTCGGCTGTTTCCCATACCATAACTCATATGGAGTCTTTGAAACTGCCTTGGATGGCACTCGGTTTAGTACCTTTGCAGCTGTTTCCAGTGCAAATCCCCAAAAGGAGTAAGGTAGAGTAGCCTGACTCATCATAGAACGAACCATATCCAGTAAGGTTCTGTTCCTCCTCTCGGACACACCATTCCATTGCGGTGTTCCTGGTGGAGTGAGCTGTGAGATAATCCCACACTCCTTCAGATAGTCAGTAAACTCTCGACTTAGGTATTCACCACCTCGATCTGAGCGAAGTGCCTTGATATTTCGGCCTAGCTGATTCTGTACTTCATTTTTGAACTCTTTGAACTTGTCAAAAGATTCACTCTTATGTCTCATCAGATAGACATAACCATATCTACTGAAATCATCAGTAAAGGTAATGAAGTATGAATAGCCACCTCTGGCATGTTTACTAAATGGCCCACACACATCACTGTGTATAAGGTCAAGTAAACCTGAAGCCCTTTGACCTTTATGAGGAAAAGGAGACTTCGTCATTTTTCCCAATAAACAAGCTTTGCATGTATCAATCTCCTCATAGGAGAATGATCCCAGCAGTCCATGATCATGCAACCGCTTAATGCGTTTCTTGTTAATATGGCCTAAACGACTATGCCATAGCAAGGTGCTGTCATCAGCATACTTGGCTTTCTTATTATCAATGTTATGTATAGAACATTCCATGTCCAACATGAATAACCCATTGTTAATTGACCCAGTAGCATAAACAATATTATCAAGAGAAAGATAACACTTTGAAGTCTTGCATTCAAAGGAAAACCCTTTCCTGACAAGAGCAGGAATAGAGATAATATTTTTCGTAATGCTTGGTACAAAGTAACAATTGTCTAGTTCCAATACAAGTCCAAATGGTAATGAGATGTAATAAACTCCTACAGCAACAGCAGCAACCCGTGCCCCGTTTCCAACTCGTAGGTCCACCTCATGCTGTCCCACCTGTCTTCTTCTCTTGAGTTCCTGTACATTTGAACAAATGTGAACTCCACATGCAGTGTCCAACACCCATGAAATAGAAGAAGAAGATATCATGACTTCAGTCACAAAAATACCTGAGCCAGAAGCGATGCTTCCCTTCTTGTCTCCTTGGAGCGCTTTACAGTCCTTTTTCCAGTGACCCAGCTGGCCACAATGGAAACATCTGTATTCCTTCGACCGCTTGACCTTTTGTTTCAGAGCCTTGTTGTAGTTCTTGACTGGGGCTTTGCCCTTCTTCCCCTTCTTCTTGTTCCTGGAAGGGAACATCAAGACAGAGGTTGAAGGCTTTCCCTTTAGAGTCTCCTCCGTAGTCAAGAGCATATTCAGCAACTCTGCCGGAGTACAGTCGATCTTGTTCATATTAAAATTAATAATGAACGGATCGAAAGAGGCCGGGAGAGACTGCAGAATAATGTCTACAGCAAGCTCCTGATTGATGGTATGCCCCAGTTTCTCTAGAGCCTCTTTGTGCCTAATCATCTTGAGCACGTGAGCTCCCACTGGACTCCCTTCAGCCAGTTTGCTCTGAAAGAAAAGCTTGGTCAAATTATAGCGTTCAGTCCTTGCCTGTGCAGCATATAGCATCTTGAGGTTTGCTATAATTTCTATAGCAGACATATCCTCATGCTGACGCTGCAGCTGTGGCGTCATAGACGCTAGCATCAGGCAAGCAACATCAATGCTATCATTGACATGCTTTTCATAGGCATCCCGAACCGCCCTTGCGGCGTTCGGAGCGGGTTGAGGCGGTATAGCCGTCTCGAGGACATACAATTTCCTCTCAGCCTTAAGAACAATCTTAAGGTGTCCGTACCAGTCTGAGAAGTTTGGCCCAGCAAACTTCTCCCTTTCCAGTAGGGATCGCACATTGAAGCTCATGGTGTTCGTTGCTGCAGGAATCTACAACAATGCAAGAACAGCAAGGTCAGTATCAATGTTTAGAATCAATCCAGGACTTAAGAAAGATTCTTTTCTCACTATTTTATCTGACTGAAAAATCCATTAAAATAGTCCGAAAGAGTAAGACTCTTTTAGTGAGATGGGATCCAGATTTCATACTTGGTCTCCGCGTCCCGCTCAGGCGAGATAAGATGCACAGAGAGTACAAGCACTAATTTCTGGTAGGCAGTCCCTGCCAATCGCCAACCCGTGCGATTCCCCTTCATCTGGGCAATCCAGCCGACTGTGCCAACTGAGTTGGTACAACACAGTCTCTGATCCCACAGATGGCTGCCTCCATATAGCTCACATATGCCCCATATGTAGCCTACATGGTCAAGCTGACCTGACCTACTCCCTGGACCACCACGTGCTATGCTGAGCAACGAGAAGCGATAAATCCCTTCCCTGTAACACGCAGGTGTAATCACACACCGTCTGAAGATAGATGGGCGTGCCCACTGAGTGGGTACAACACGGCCCCAACGATAGTCAGAACAGTGAGGTTTCGCATCAGAAGGCTTACGTGCTTGATATTATAGCGTTGGATTTTAACGGTCTTTTATCTTCTTAACTATCATGCAAACCCTATGGCGATAGCAGAAGATTAAATCATGCAATTCTAATTATAAAAACGATAAGTAGAAAGCATGCTGATCTTATGTGGTAAAAGCCCATTAACCCTAAGTAAGACCTTAATTTTAACTTAAGTCTTCACTTGAGCTCTTCATGGGTCTTTTGCATCTCATCTGGCCCAACCCAGGGCCCAAGCGCCCACTGCAGCTCAGGTGCGCCCACCAGGTAAATGCACCTGTCCCAGAGTCGAACCCTGGACCTCCCACCTAGTCAAGCCACCGCTGCATGTGCCTCTGCCATGTGTGCTCTGTGCTCTTGTCTGATTAAAATTACAATTTAATCTATCTAGACAAGATTGACACGCAGGTCAATTACACAATAAATTAATTAAAATGTGATGCGCAGATCACAAAAATAATAATTTATAATTAATCCAGGCTCGCAGGCCCCAGCACAGCACACATTAACACGGGCAGCCCACATAAGATTAAATAAACAAGCATATGCTTACAATCAACATGTGATCCAATAAGAAAATAAAATTTTGAAAAACCGCATTGGCATCATTTTATTTTTCCTTATGTGCCCTACTACCTTACAACGGTCCATTATTAGGGATCCACTCATCAAACCTAGTCAGATCCACTGCCCTTGCATGCACCAAGTCCTAACTGACTTGAGTCGACCAAATGGTCAATCATGCATGCGCCAAGGGCTGAACGACCTCATGAGTTCTGGCAAGCGGGTGTGACCCCGGGCCTAAACCATGTGCGTTCACAGGTTGTCTAAACCAGACATCGCTACACGCCTGTCCGCAGTCGACCTATAGCTACCTCGTGCTTGCGCACAGGTGCCATCTGGTCGACCCATCTAGGCTGTCAGATAGTCTGATCAGACTGGTTGGATCTTGACTAGACTGTGACTTCAACCCTAATATCCCGTCTAAGGGTTTAAAGTAGGCGCCACTTAGATCTAATGGTAAGCGCGCAAGTCATTAAGTTTTGTGAAAAACATCAACAACAATATGAAAGAAACGCTACCTTCATACATGCGCCAAGATTAATATACAACATGTAAGTTTTCGCATGTAACCTATAGATCTAGCAATATGGCGCAAACATAGATCACAAATCAAACATAGCAATCATATTAACATGCATAAGAACCTGGCTCTGATACCAGTTGAAAGTCCCCTAAACAAGGGGGGGCGAAACCCTACTGGCGCATATGGAGGTTTTAAAGCAGCGGAATGGATTTCTAGGGATCGATTGCATGAGATATGATAAACTACAAAAACCCCGATTGCAAACATAAGAAGGATCATACCATCGCCATCCTTTGGATGGTGCCTTGGAAGCAAAGATCGAAAGGGATCTTCTCCAAAAGTGACGCACACAAGGTGATGCCGCCTACTCTTTGTTGATCCTTGTGCTAGCAAGGTTCTTCAAAGGTCTTTGTCGTATGAAAGGGAAGAGAAGATTTTCCTTGCTTGGCGAGACCTCTCCCTTGTCGTCAAGAAGCTCTACCACACGAATGTCTCAAGAACCAAAAAACCAACAGGCGACAAGAGGGCGAGAGGGAGGCGTGAAGAGAGGCGACGTGAGATGTGGTCACGTAAGTGACATGCTATCTAAAAATAGCAAAACCACTTCTCATCATGAAATGCGCTCATGAACAAATCGCAAATCTCTTCTCCCATGAACCATGCGCTCACTTGATGAGCTGGTTCAATTTGGTTTGGTTCAAAGACCAATTAACCCAAGCCATTTTGGTCTAGATCACAATAAACCCTAAAGGTTCAAGATCTAACCGTTCATCTCTTGATGCTCTTGATCTCACCGATCTAGCATCCATTCTCTCAATCAAAGCTTACCGATCTTAAGCCCTAATCAATCAAACATGATCAGACCAGATCTCACTTACAATCAGAGATTAAATCCCTTTAAACTGAATCCAAACAATTCAGTCCACACGATCTGACTTAAGTAAGACATATCATCAAATTGTGCGACCCTAAGGGTTTCCTTTAAATGTCGGTAACGACAACTCACGTTATCACGATCAGTGAGGGGTATCTAGCAACACATCACTGTCTCCCGATATAAAGGAAAGAGTCTTCCAAGACTACACCCAAACCACAGCACAAGTGTGAATCCACTTCACAAGGCATACATGTTTCCTTTGCCACTGGATGTTCTTATTGGACAAGCGTGTCAAGCCTGTAACTCCAATATGATGAGCATGATTAGATCAGATGAACATAGTCACCTGGGTATGGCCATACACTTTCTCAATCATCTCATTCAAGGGGGCCCCTTTAGAACATCACACTCCAATCAAGGAGACGGCAATCCTATATCTATCACTAGTGTCCTAACCTGACTCATGATCATTATCCAAGATAGTCTATAACCATTATGTTTCAAATGATATTGAACTACCTCAAAACAATGACAATCATCATTTAGAAACACAAGTGATCTCAAGTCAGAGGACATGTGCCACTTGTTGCAAACAAGGATTATTCACATTGTGACAAGCAATTGAATATCCTAGTAGGGTCTGTCCAGTACATCCAATGTACCCATGAGTCTACATCTTATTCCATGCTCGAAGCATCCTATAAGATTAGAACACATATTAGTCTCAATCATATCAAGGCTGTCTCATGTTCACCAAGATATCTCGACTAAGGACATTACAGCATGTCAGCCAAGCTGAACAGCATTGAGACATTATTCAAAAGCACACTTATTGCAGCAGACAATGTAACAAACTGAATAACAACCATTGCCTTTATAAACATAAGAGTTTATACATGATACTGAAAGAATCCCAAGGCCTCAGAAGCATGAGAAGCACTGTAATAATATGGGTTTGAGATTTCTCAACCATTAGATTAAGTGCAAGTGGGAGATTGTTGGAGTATGCCCTTAAGGCTAATGTTTGAGGCCTTGGGTTATTATCAGTATCATGTATAAACTATGTTTATAAAGGCAATGGTTGTTATTCAGGTTGTTGCATTATCTGCTGCTACATGTATACTTCTAAATAATGTCTCAATGGTGTTCAGCTTGGCTGACATGCAGTATAGTCCTTAGTCGAGATATCTTGGTGAACATGAGACAGCCTTGATATGATTGAGACTAATATGTGTTCTAATCTTATAGGATGCTTCGAGCATGGAATAAGATGTAGACTCATAGGTGCATTGGATGTACTGGACAAACCCTACTAAGGATGTTCGATTGTTTGTCGCAATGTGAATAATCCTTATATGCAAACAAGTGGCATATTTCCTCTGACTTGAGATCACTTGTGTTTCTAAATGATGATTGGCATTGTCTTGAGGTAGTTCAATATCATTTGAAATATAATGGTTATAGATTATCTTGGATAATGGGCATGAGTCATGTTAGGGCATTAGTGATAGATATAGGATTGCCTCTCCGAGTGTGATGTTCTAAAGGGGCCCCCTGCATGAGATGGTTAAGAAAGTGTATGGCCATACCCAGATGACTATGTTCATCTGATCTAACCACTCTCATCATGTTGGAGTTACAGGCTTGACACGCTTGTCCAACGAGAACATCCAGTGGCAAAGGAAACACATATGTCAAGTGACTTGGGTTCACACTTGTGCTATGGTTTGGGAGTAGTCTTGGAAGACTCTTTCCTTTATATCGGGAGACAGTGATGTGTTGCTAGATACCCCTCTCTGTTCGTGATAACGTAAGTTATCGTTACCGACATTAAAGGAAACCCTTAGGGTCGCACAATTTGATGATATGGCTTACTTATGTCAGATCGTGTGGACTGAATTGTTTTGGTTCAGTTTAAAGGAATTTAAACTCTGATTGGAAGTGAGATCTGGTCTGATCATGTTTGATTGATTAGGGCTTGAGATCGGTAAGCTTCGATCGAGAGAATTGATGCTAGATCGATGAGATCAAGAGCATCAAGAGATGTGTGGTTAGATCTTGAGCCTTTCAGTTTAATAAGGTCTAGACCAAGGCTTGGTTTGATTTGGTCTTTGAACCAAATTCAATTGAACCGGTTCATCATATGAGCGCATGGTTCAAAGAGAGAAGGAGTTGCGAACGGTTCACTTGGAGTGAACGCTTGAACGCATGAGCGCTTACTATATTTGGAAATCGGTTTTCCAAATTGAAGACGCCTCCACGTTCGAAGACTCTCGCCTCTCTCTTGCTCTTCCTCTCGTGTGACTCGCCTCCACGAGTGTTGAAGGAGGGATTCGGCCAGCCAAGGAAAGAAATCATCTCATCTCCTTCACGCATCAAGGACACCTTGAAGAGCTTTGCTAGCACAAGGTTCACGCCAAGGGAGGAAGCCATCGCCATCTTGTGTGCGTCCACTTTGGAGGAGAGCCGCATCGCCCTCTTGCTTCCAAGTCGCCTTCCGACCAATGGCAATGGTAAGATCACAACTTGATCTTTGCAGACATTAAGTTGATCATATGTTCATGCCACATGCGATCTTCATGAAATCCTTATTTCCGCCCATGCAAAATTTTAGAAGTGCATGCGTTTAGGGTTTCACCCCCCTTTTCAGCTGCTTGCTCATATTAATAATATAATTAAGTGTGTTTTCGCAGGTATTTTAAGAAAATGAAGCCACAAAACTCTTGATCTCTGGCATGAATAGGAATAACTCATCTTTCACTACTATCCGGATAACTTGATTAAAGTTAAAAGTCCATGGATCATCCTACGAAATATAGCTTCTTGTGATGACTAATTAACTCCTGCAATGGTTTCATTTACTAATCTAATTAGAGTTTTTGTTTCGTTCTATCTCGTGGATTTGTTGGTTCCATTGAAGGATCTTTAGTTCATCCTAGGAGGCACTGCAACTTTTGAAGTTTGATAAATTTCTATGCTATTTTAATTTAGTGATCTGATTAACCCTCTTGTTGTAGAGGCCCTACTTACCTAATAGATAATGACCCTCTATTTTTCATATGCCTGAAAAGAACAATTTTTATTCTACTATTTGGTTCAGTCAGTTTTCTTTGTGGATCATTAGATCCTACTCCTTGGCATAGCTACTTTTCGTAAATGAATCAGTGGCTGTTCTACATTCAGCGCTTTGCTTTCAACTGCTGCAGCCTATTTTTCTAGCTATGTAGCATCATCTCTCGCGGCCCACTTGCCGATGACTTTGCCTCCAAATCAGCACTCTCTAGCCGGCCATTTGAGACTACTCATTCTCACTCTACTGTCGGTGACTCATCCTTTGCAGCTAGCAGCTTTTCAGCCAGCATCTGTTCCACCTTTGTTTCCCACCTGCATCAGCTCCTTCCGCCGGCACCCTCCTTAGACCTCCGGCGATAACTTTGATTACCCTTTGAGAAGAAAACATTTTTAGGTAAGATACTATTTTTGGGCCGAGCCTTATGTATCTAAGAATTGCGTAGGTAAAATTTTCAGAAGGTGCATCTTTGAGGAGGAGATGGCCAACATTCTTTATCACGTTCCTTCCAATGGTAGACACGTTAGCACCCAAAAGACCGCATGAATTGGACCTAGCCGCACCTAGCCCGACGCTACACCCCGGACGATGATTGAGTTTGCTATAGTATTACTGGGTGAGTATCGTTTGCACTTTCTTGTGATTTGATTATTTCGATATGGTTGTATTACCTATTCTTTTCTTCTCCTGAGATTTCTATTAAATGTGGTTGTACGGATCTATCAATTTACACTTTTTGTCTATAATTGTATAAGTATGTCGCTTCACACCTTTCGCATTGATATTGTCATTTTTGATGTGTAGAAAGTTTATCCTTGCATGCCTTGAATTTATGTGATAAGATGTGTGTGAATAAAATACTACAAATGATATGTGTTGATGATTTTATGGATTAAAGATTTTTTAAAAATTACTTGTGGAATGAGATTTTTGGATAAAATTAGTTCTGGTATGATTAAAATTTTCATGAGAAAAATACTTTGCATTCTAGTAATATGAGTTGAAGGAAAGTTACTTGATTTTGATTTTTCTGAATTACTTGATGGAAATATTTTCATGAAGAGAAACTAGAGATTATCTGTAGATAACCTGCTCCAACTCCTCTAGTATGATGGACTGTAGTCATGAGTTATATTATGCCTTTTTGGTATACCTTAAATCTGTTTCAATCAAGTAACGAAGGAAAATTTATTAAAATATTATTTTACCCTTGAGCAGAAAGATTGATAATGATTTAAGTACAATGCCCTTGGTCGGCTCCCTCCAGAATAAAGGAAATAAAAAAAAGAAAGAAAAAAAAAAGAAGCAGAAAAAGAGAGAGCTGTAGGTCAAGTGGATAACTCCACTGACTACTTAAGATTATGCTATGAGTTCTATTATACTATTTCATGGTGTACTTTGAATAATGTTATCGTGCTAACAGAAAAATGGCCAATAACCATTCAAAGACCAGTTTGCTTTAAAGAGTTATTTACAAAACTTTCTCTAGGATCGATGAGTGAAGATTTTTCTTGAGGGTAAATTAGATTTATTGAAAAAGAGTTTACGATCGTTTATACGAATTGAACTTGAGTACCATCTTATAGATTATGAAAATCTTACTCATCTTGGATTACAACTTTTTGAAAATCTTTTTCCTACCAGGTTATTTCTTTTAAATCTTTTATTCCTAAAAATAATTGCACATATTGTGGATTACTTTTATGTTAAGGAGAAATAAACAGAAGTCATTTATATTTTCTTACACACTTTGATTCATGTTTTGAGTTGCTTGAGGACAAGCAAGGTTTAACCCTTATGTATTTTTGATGACTCAAAAATTTGTAGTAAATTTTATATTAATTATATATTCTTTTTATGCCATAATTATGCTATTTTGCTTGTTTTTAAATTTATTTAATCAATTATTTTGGAATCTACACCTCTTCTCATTTTTCACCATTTTCAAGTAAAAAGGGCTTACTTGTTGGTGTTTATCCCCTAAGACCTAGCTTAGGTCTATCTTTGTACTACTTGATACTGATATTTTCTATATATCATTTAGGCATTGTCATTATTATGCTTTATTTACATCTGCGATTGTGTACATGCATAACAATGTCCCTGGAGACAGATCGTATCTATGCTCAAACTCTTGTCCTCAGTCAAGTACCTGAGCGGATATGGGATAACTCTGGTACATGTGAGACTGGTATAAGGGTTGGTTAGACATGAGCTACTAACGTAGACATATGGGTATATCAGTGGGTTGATATACTGGACCGACCCGCTGTGAGGCTATGACTTGATGTCATGAGTTATCCTCACAAGTGACAGGAGATGCATTGATCCCTTGACTTGAGGTCATTGACCATTCTATATGGTTAAGAGACATGCTTTGATACAACCTAATATCTCGCCGTAGTTGGGAGGTAATAATGGTGGTCATTGAGTATGTCACGACCCATATAAGAAGGTCAATGAACAGATAGAGGATTTGCCCCTTCCTGAGGGAAGCTTGATATCCACAGGGCCCCCTTATGGTTCTATGACTGAAAGTGTATGGCCATACCTAGGTGTGAACTTGATTTAGTCATGACCATGTGATTGGGTGAAAACAAGTGATGACACACTTGTCCAATCGGATATCAATTTAGCAAAGATACTATAATGCATCTGTACCTAGTTGCGATGATGGGGATGTCGATGTCGATATCCATTCCGATGACTTGGGTAGCAGCGATGCACTACTAGGTGCCACTCACTGCTTGTGATGACCTTAGTTCATCACTGCCAACGTCAGAGGAACATATAGGGTCACACACCTTGACACTCGAGTTCTCGTATTGATTGAGAAGCCTTATGATCGAGTTATTGGATAGCTTGGATCTATTTGGAAGAATTCATCAGTGCCTATGGGCCTAATGAGACAGAAGAGAGTTATTGGAGCCAAGCTTCATTTTTGGTAGGTTGACCCGAACTTGACCATGGTTGGTCACATTTGAGTTAGGATGCATTTGATTGGATCCAATGACTTAATCAACTTATGCAATGAAGTTTGAGCTAGCTCGTTACTGATGACACCAAAATTTATAGTGAATTTTATGCTATTTCATGAATAATTTTGCGTCATATTCATGCTACTTTGCTTATTTTCATGCCTTTTTTATCAATTGTTGCAGAATCTACACCTTTTCATATTTTTGATGATTTTCAGGCAAAAGGGCATTATTTTTAGGTGTTTTCAAGCAAATTCAGATGCATGGATGAATTCTCACTATCAGGAGAAGATTACATGTCAAATTTCATGCAAATTGGAGCTTCAAGCTAAATTACGGCACTACCGTAATAAAAATTACGGTACTGTGGTTTCACTGCATTTACAAAACAAAACCACGGTACTGCCGTAATTTCTGAGTGCTGCCGTATTTTTGGACGATTTTGAACAGAAAGTTTTGCACAAATTACAGCACTACCGCAATGGATTACACAGGCCGTAATCTGGGTTTAATTTTGTATAGAAAGTTTGATGGAAATTACGGCACTGCCGTAACCAAAATTACGAGACATAATTTGAGTCGATTTTTCACCCGAGAGATTTGATGAAAATACAGTACTGCCGTAATACATTTCACGGTACCGTAATTCCAGATGATTTCTGTACTGAGAGTTCCTGCTGAAATTACGGAATAGCCGTAACCATTCTCACGGTCGTAATTGTAACCTGTATATGCGATTTTCACGGACTATTTGAAGCCTGATTCTTGCGCTGATGATTTTGGACAATCTAGGCCATCAATTGAAGATCCGTAAGTTGCGAAATGGGTGAGAGAGGGAGTAAAGGAGACACACATGAAAAGCCCTAATTTTCATCTATGATTTAGAGAGAAATCGAGTTCTTCGTTGTCGCCCTAGGTTTCATCACCGAGTAGCGTACAGTGCATCTCCGGAAGTGAAATTTGAGGGAAAGCTCTCATAGAGGAGAAGAAGATACCCTAGAAGTTTCAGAACGAAAGGAGATCGATTGGAGGAGAAATCAATGGAACACTCATCGCCGACACTGTTCACTACCGAAATTACGGCTGCAATTTCTATTACAGCCGTGCTATAAAGTTGTTTTCCCTTCTTTCTTCGATTTCTTATCATTAGAAACTATGGATTATTGTAATTTTTCAACTATGGTAGCTTAACCATCTTTTGGGATATGGGGGAGTAATTCCCCTTAATTTTCTTAATAACTAGATTATTTTTACCTTCATTATGATGATTTTACTATGATAATTCTACTTACGTGATGATTGCCTTTAATTCTCCATAAATTCATATTGTTATCATGTTTTAGAGTTTTAGTGATATGGACCGAAAGGTGATTTGCTTGAGAACTTGGAACCCTAAAATTGAATGTTAGAAAGTCATAGTAAGAAATTAGGTTTGTTCTTATTTCTCGATTTTAGTAGTATACTGCCATGTTAATAATCTGAATTTAGGATTGAGTTACTATGATAAACATGACGAAACTGTGAGAAATCAAGTATTGAATTGTTGGAAAACCTTAAGTAGAGTTTGTGAAAATTATAGTATGAAATTATGTAGTTTTCACTTGAGATGATTGATTTAGAATTCGGATGCATGAAAGTGATCCTTGAGTTCTTCATCAATGATTTACTTATCTTCAGCATTGAATAGATCCTGCATGAAAGTGAGGATCGGTTCTTAGTAAATTGTCTGCGCGAAAGCGAGATGATTTCTTTATTAAGTAAATTATGTCTTTATCATAATAAAATTTGATTGACAAGCATCTATTCATATCTAGTCATAGAAATTAAGGTGGATGAAACCCTAGTCCTAGTTTCTCTCTCTAATATTTTCGTGTGGCTTTCGATAGTTTATTTTCATATTTCGGTTGCCTAGCTAGTGAGAAATTAATTATTCGGTACTTAGCAAACGAGGTCCCTGTGGTTCGATATCTTAATTATTACTTCGAATATCCGTGCACTTGCAGAACAATAAGCTTTCTTGTCTATGATCCAGCAGAATCAGTTTGGAGGATCACCAATTGAAGAGCCTTATCAACATTTATATGTTTTTCTTGAATATTGTGATACCATTAAAATTAATGGAGTTTCTGATGATGTATTAAAACTAAGATTATTTCCTTTTTCTCTTAGGGATTGAGCACATTCTTGGCTGCATTCTCGACCTACCGGTACCTTCACCACATGGGAACAACTATCAAATGCCTTCCTGATGAAGTACTTTCCACCCAGCAAAACCATCCAGTTGAGAAACCAGATTACAAGTTTTACACAGAAGGATGGCAAATCCTTTAGCGAGGCATGGGAGCATTTCAATGATTTACAGTAGAAGTGTCCTCACCACGGCCTTGAAAATTGGGTTTTAATTCATACATTTTATAATGGGCTACTTTATAATACCCGTCTAATTGTTGATGCTACTGTAGGAGGAGCCCTCATGAGCAAAACCATTGAAGATGCTTTCACTTTATTTGAAGAGATGTCCCTGAACCATAGCCAATGGGCGCCTGAAGAAAGAATGCTACATTGTCATCAACATGGTAAGAATGAGGATGAGGGATGGCGAACCTTGACTGAAGAGGTAAATTCTTTTAGTGTAGCATCCATACTTGAAAAGTTTATAGCTAATCAAAATTAATTAATGACAAATCAACATAAAGAGATTGAAGATCTTAAGGGATTGATTAGTCATCTTACTTCTCAAGTAGGATCCTTAGCTGCTCACAATAAAACTCTAGGAAATCAAATACCTGCTGAACCTGAATTAAACCCTAGGGAGCACTGTAATACTATCATCACTAGAAGTGGGAGGCAATTAGAGGAACCTAAAAAGAAATCTGAAAATAATGAAAAAGAGCCTATTGATGAACATGACCATGAGTTAGACTTGGAAAAATCTTCTAAGCATGAGCAGTCCCAAACTGGATTGCCACCTCACCAAGGTGATGAACCAAAAGGTGATGTGTCATGTCAGAATGATATTTCTAAGCCTAGCTCTCTTACACCATATAGGCCACCTATACCCTTTCCTCAGAGACTAGTGTAGACAAAATTAGACAAGCAGTTTGGGAAATTTCTTGATGTTTTAAAGAAGCTTTATATTAATATTCTATTTACTAAAGTTTTATCTCAAATGCCCACATATGCCAAATTTTTGAAAGAAATTTTGTCTAATAAAAGAAAGATAGAGGACTATGGTACTGTGGCTCCAACTGAAGAATATAGTGTTATTATCCAAAACAAGCTGCCACCGAAGTTAAAAGATCCAGGTAGTTTCTTTATACCTTGTTTTATTGGGGGTATGACTTTTGACCGAGCCTTATGTGATTTAGGTGCTAGTGTGAGTCTAATGCCATTGTCTATTTGCAGGAAATTGGACATGGGAGAGCTTAAACCAACTTCAATATCTCTGCAGCTCGCCGATCGTTCAGTTAAGTATCCTGTAAGGATTCTTGAAGATGTACCTATCCAGGTAGGTAAATATTTCATTCCAGTAGATTTTGTAGTTCTTGAGATGGAAGAAGATACAAAAATCCCCATCATACTTGATAGACCGTTCTTAGCCACAGTAGGAGCACTTATTGATGTCAAGAACGATAAACATACACTTAACATTGGGGATGAAAGAATCGAATATGACATGAATGAGGCCATGAAAAACCCATCAAATTCTAGATCTTATTGTAGTATACATGCTGTTGATGACTTTATCTATGATCTTAACGATTTATTTGTTGAAACCTTTGAATATGATTCTGATTTAGATTCTCTTAATTCTAATGTAGAAACCAATGGTTGGTAGGTTGACCCGAAATTGACCATGGTTGGTCACATTTGAGTTAGGTTGCATTGGATTGGATCCAATGACTTAATCAACTTATGCAATGAAGTTTGGGCTAGCTCATTACCCAATTAGGCCCAATAACAAGTTTTCATGAAGAGATAATGGGCTAAAAAGGTATAATGGGGAGAAACCCAACCCCATTGGCACCTAAGGGCATAATGCGGTATGGGTGGCTCAATGTGCTTCATATGGAAGCAATTGGCGCCTCCCCCTTTGATCCCTAGATGGTAATCTTGCATCTTAGGCAAGTCATTGGGCGTATGGCATTGAGGACATCTTTAGTATGTCCTTGGCGCATATGGCTGATGGGAAGGAAATTATGGAAAGGACTTGGAGTCTTTCCTTAACTCTAACCCTAATTAGCCACCCCTCTTACCCTCGCCAAATTGTCCCTTCATGTGTGGCACCTATATATCTATTGCCTTGCCACCCTTTGCCTCGAGATAACACATCATATGTAAGGAAAAGAAGAGAAGTTGGCGTGAGCAAACTTCTAAGGGGCGAGAGCAAAGGCATTGGCGCAATACCTCTCCACCTTGAATCTGCAAGCTTGCTCCTTCTCCTCCTCTTGGCGCAAGTTGTTGAAGAGCTTGGCGGCTTCCTCTCCCTCCATCTTCTCCTTGGTGCATCTTACCTTGAAGGTGGCGCAAGCTTTGAAGAAGGCGACCTAAGGCTTGGATCTTCTTCCCGAGGCTAGCACCGGGCATGGAAGAAGAGGACTCGAGGCATCTATGTGTGTGAGACTACAGAGGGTGCACGCTTGGGCACCTACCTCGACATTGGCCTCCTCTTGCTCTAGGTACTTTCTAACTACATCGTGTCGACCCCCTCACAAGACGATCCATTGGGTTTTTGGGACTAGCCTATTTCAGGGATATGCTTCCGCTGTGTGATAAAAAAAATTGCAAATATCCCCGAGGTTTCCCAATATTATTTTCAATAGATATGAACAAATCAGAAGGCCGGAAACAGATTCAGCACGAAATTTCAACTTCCGGGATCAATTTTAGAATTTTTCTGATTTCACACCCCTATGAAAATTGAACTAAAATTTTCAGGGGGTTGTGAAAATATTAATTTGGGGAAAACAGTCGCCGCCGCCTAAGTCTTCCGCCGCTGCCTCTATTTCTGAAATTTTTGAAGCCAAATGAAGGAGATTCGGGGCATGATTTCAAAATCTAAAAAAATCGAGCCCTTCTATAAATCGAGGAGAAGATTTGCAGACAAGAATTGTCCACTTTTATCAAGAATCAAAGGAGAAATCAAGAGAGGTGCCGCTAGGGCTCGACCTCTCGCCGAGAGCCATAGAGGCCACCTTTGGTGGTGAAATTTTCAGGGAAGCTTCACATTGTGGAGGAGAAGACACACCGAAAATTTCAGATCAAAAGGAGTTCGATCGAGGGAGAAATCGATGAAACAAAATTTCAATTGAGAGGGAAAATCGTGAGTTGAGTCCCTTATGCTTCGGCAGTGGGATCGATCATGTATGCCATGTTATGTACTAGACCAGACGTGGCTTATGTTATGAGCATAACCAGTAGATACTAGTCTAACCTAGGTGTCCAACATTGGACAGCCATGAAGAATATCTTAAAGTATCTAAGGAAGACTAAAGATTTGTTCTTAGTATATGGTGCACAAGAAGATCTCAGTATCCAAGGATATATAGATGCTTCTTTCCAATTAGACCCAAATGACTTTTGATCGCAGTTCGGCTATGAGTTCATGCTGAATGGAGGTGATATATGCTAGAAGAACTTCAAGCAATCTACGGTGGCAAATTCTACAACAGAAATAGAGTATGTTGCAGCTTCTGAGGCAGCCAAAGAAGCAGTTTAGATCAGGAAGTTCATGTTGGGGTATGCCCTTAAGGCTAATGTTTGAGGCCTTGGGATTGTATAAGTATCATGTAATAAACTCTTATGTTTATAAAGGCATGGTTATTATTCAGGTTGTTACCTTGTCTGCTGTAATAAGTATACTTCTGAATAATGTCTCAAAGCTGTTCAGCTAGGCTGACAGGCTATATGTCCTTAGTCGAGATATCTTGGTGAACATGAGACAGCCTTGATATGATTGAGACTAATATGTGTGCTAATCTTATAGGATGCTTCGAGCATGGAATAAGATGTAGACTCATGGGTACATTGGATGTACTGGACAAACCCTTCTAGGATATTCAATTGTTTGTCACAATGTGAATAATCCTTGATAGCAGCAAGTGGCACATTTTCCTTTGACTTGAGATCACTTGTGTTTCTAAATGATGATTGTCATTGTTTTGAGGTAGTTCAATATCATTTGAAACATAATGATTATAGACTATCTTGGATGATGAGCTTGAGTCAGGTTAGGGCACTAGTGATAGATAAAGGATTGCCGTCTCCTTGTTCAAGGAGTGTGATGTTCTAAAGGGCCCCCCTGTATGAGATGATTGAGATAGTATATGGCCATACCCAGATGACTATGTTCATCTGATCTAATCATGCTCATAGTATTGGAGTTACAGGCTTGACATGCTTGTCCAATAAGAACATCCAGTGGCAAAGGAAACATGCATGCCTCGTGAGTTTGATTCACACTTGTGCCATGTTTTGGGTGAAGTCTTGGAAGACTATTTCCTTTATATCGGGAGACAGTGATGTGTTGCTAGATACCCCTCACTGATCGTGATAACGTAAGTTATCGTTACCGACATTTAAAGGAAACCCTCAGGGTCGCACAATTTGTTGATATGGCTTTCTTGAGTCAGATCGTGTGGACTGAATTGTTTTGATTCAGTTTAAAGGGATTTAAACTCTGATTGTAAGTGAGATCTGGTCTGATCATGTTTGATTGATTAGGGCTTGAGATCGGTAAGCTTCGATCGAGAGAGGAGATGCTAGATCGGTGAGATCAAGAGCATCAGGAGATGAACGGTTAGATCTTGAGCCATTAGGTTCATAGAAGGTCTAGACCATGTATTGGCTTGGCTTGGTTTGATTTTGGTCTTTGAGCCAAATCGAATTGAACCATAGATTGAACCGGTTCACTATGTGAACGCATGGTTCATGAAGGGAGGCGTTTTGGCATTGAAGCATGGCTTCATGACTTTCCATTTTGGGAAGTCATGTAACGCCATTTTCATAATATCGCCTAAACGCATTTGCGTTTTGGTCTTGGATTTTGCTTGCTTGCCATCTCGTGTGGAAGGAAGTGAACGACAAGGAAGAGCGCTCGGCCAAGGAAGCATCTCATCATCCTACCATTCGATCAAGGACATCTTGTAGATCCTTGCTAGCACAAGGAGATCCAAGGAGAAGCCATCTTCACCTTGTGTGCGATTATCTTTGGAGAAGGAGCACTTGCGCCTTTGCTTCCAAGATTCCATCTAACCGTGATGGCTATGGTATGGATCTCAACTTCATCAAAGTTGATCATGTGTTCATGCTAAGATCTTGAAAACCCTTGCTTCCGCTTGCGATTTTTCATGCGCCACCCCCTTAGGGTTTTCGCCCCCCTCTTGAAAGGGGTTTTATCTGCTTGCGCTCCCCCTTGAAGGGGACCCTACAGTTCATTGGTGAACTTCAGGTGGTTCCTAGTGTTGTTGATCCAATTGAGCTCCTCTGTGATAACAATGCTGCGATCGAATAGGCCAAGGAACCAAGATTACATCAGCGATCCAAGCACATACTCAGGCGTTTTCACCTGATCTGGGAGATCATCGATAGAGGTGATGTGAAGATATGCATAGTTGACATAGAGAAAGTTCTAGCAGACCCACTGACCAAGGTTTTGGCACAGCAGAAGCATGATGGTTATACTCGAGACATGGGGTTAAGATACCTCAACAATGAGGTCTGAGTGCAAGAGGGAGATTGTTAGTGTTATGCCCTGAGACCTATTTTTTAGTCTTAGCTTTTGAACTACATTACTGATATTTATATAGATATTCTAGCATTGTTATTGTCGTGATTTACTTTACATCTGCGCATATGTATGTTTATATGATGATGTCACTTGAGATATTTCTATCTCAGATTGTTATGTCCCTAGTCGAGTACCATAGTGCATATAGGATAGTTATGGTGTAGGTGAGAATAGTTTATGCGTTGGTTAGCATAGGTTGCTTAATGCAAACATATGAGTGCATCAAAGAAAATATACTGGTCTGACTGACTGTGAAGTTTTAACTTGGTGCCTCAAGTTAAAATTCACAATAATAGAGGTATATTTGTCCTTTGACTTGAGGGAGATTGTGTCTCTGAATAATAATAGGTATGCTTTAATATAATCTAATGCCTCACCATAAAAGGGAGGTTATATCGGTTACCATTAGGTGTATCTTGAGCTATATGAGAGGTTCATCTTGCCAATAGAGGATTTGCCCTCTTCTTTGCGAGGAAGCTTGATGTCCATTGGCCCCTACATGGTTGCATGATTAAAAGCATGTGGCTACACCTAGGTTTAGTCTGATATTGTCATGACCATTGTTGGGAAGTATATCCCCAATGGTCAGATTTCAGAGATAGACATTACAGATTTCATTGCACAGCGGAAGAATATCCTCAAAACATGCCAGTCCCAAAAACCCAATGTAGATCATCATGCGAGGGGGTCGACACGATGTGATAGAAAATATCTTAGGAGCAAGATGAGAAGCTGATGTCAAGGTAGGTGCCCAAGTGTTCGCCCTCTGCAGTCTCACACAGACGGATTCCTCGAGCTCTCTTCTTCCACGCCCGGTGCTAGCCTCGGGAAGAAGATCCATGCCTTAGGAGAACCTCTTGATCACTTCCGCCAACCACCAAGAAGAAGTGGCGCCAAGGGAAGAAGAAGAGGAAGGAGCCGCAAGCCTTCTTGCTCCATTGTGCCAAGGCAAGGAAAGGAGGAAGGAGGAAGAAGCTTGTTGCGCCCTTTGATGGAAGAAGGAGAGCTCCAAGCTCTCAAGTTGTCGCCCCTCTATGCCTCTACACCTCCAAGAAATTAGTACCCAAAGAGGGGCGGAAAAGGGTCTCTTTTATAGAACTTAGAGGCGGTTTGGGAAGATGGCAAGTGTATATAATTACGGCATGATTCTAGGGATTCATTCAATCAATTAAGTTAACAAATCCCTTCATCCATATGCGCCCAAGCCTTGCCTAAGCAAGCATTGAGCCATATGCGCCCAAAGATTACCAAAAGAGGCATAACATCCATGCATGCTCCAATACTAGGTCAAGCCATCATGAATGTCTTCTTAATTTGGCTTGGGCGCAAATCCTATTCCAAATAGGATTCTCATTAAGTTAATAATCAGCCCCATGTGTCAAGGACATACCAAAGATGTCCTCCAAGCCAAAAACGCCTCAACCCTTGCCATAGATGCAAGGTTGCCATCCAAGGATGAAGGGGGAGGCGCCCTTTACTTCCATAATGAAGCAAAGGCGCCAACTTATCCCCATTAAGCCCCTAGCCACCAAAGGGATAAGTTTCCTCCCCATTCTACCCTTTAAACCTTTAATCTCTTCATGACAACTAATTAGTGAGCCCAATTAAGCAATGGGCCTAGCCCAAAGTCCATTATGCATATTAACCAAGCCATTGGATTCAATCCAATGTAACCCAAGGTCAAATGAGGCTAACCATGGTTAATTTGGTCAATATGCCAAAAATGGAAGTTGGCTCCAATAAGTTTCTTCCATCTCATCAGGCCCATTGGCGCTAATGAAATCTCCCAAATAGATCCGAGTTATCCAATAACTCAATCTAAAGGCTACTCGATCAATACGAGAACTCGAGTATCAAGGTGTGTGACCCTATAGGTTCCTTTGACATCGGTAGTGCTGACCTAAGGTCACCACAAACAGTGAGTGGCACCTAGCAGTGCATCGCTGCTACCCAAGTCATCGGAATGGATATCGACATCAACATCCCCATCATCGCGACTAGGTACAGATACATTACAGTCCCTTTACCAAACTAATATCTGATTGGACAGGGTGTGTCATCACTTGTTTTCACCCAATCACATGGTTATGACTAAATCAGGTCTTCACCTGGGTATGGCCATACATTTTCAGTCATAGAACCATAGAGGAGCTCTAGGATATCAAGCTTCCTTCAGGAAGGGGCAAATCCTTTGTCTGTCTATTGACCTTCTCATATGGGTCGTGACATACTTAATGACAACCGTTATAACCTCCCAACTATGGCGAGGTGTTAGGTTGCATCAAAGCATGTCCCTAACCATATAGAAGAGTCAATGACCTCAAGTCTAAGGATCAATACATCTCCTATCACTTATGAGGGTAACTCATGACACTAAGTCATAGCCTCACAGCGGGTTAGTCCAGTATATCCACCACTAATACTCATATGTCTGCGTTAGCAACGCGTGCCCAACCTACCCATATACCAGTCTCACAAGTACCATAGCTGTCCCACATCCACTAAGGTACATCGACTAGGGACAATAGTTTGAGCACAGATCCAATCTGTCTCTTAGGACATTATCCTGTAAGTACATAATCGCATATGTAGACAAACATTGATAATGACAATGCTAGAATGATATATAAATATCTGAGTGAAGTAGTACAAAGATGGACCAATACTAGGTCTCAGGGCATATACACCAACAATCTCCCACTTGCACTAAAACCTAGAGGTTGAGGAACCTCAACCCCATATCTCTAGTATGACCATCATGCTTATGCTGCGCCAAAGCCTTGGTCAGTGGGTCTGCCAGATTGTTCTCTGTGTCAATTCTACTAATCTTGACATCACCCTGATCTATGATCTCTCTGATCAGGTAAAATCTCCTGAGTATGTGTTTGGACCTTTGATGAGACCGTGGTTCCTTGGCTTGTGCAATTGCTCCATTGTTTGTAACAATAGAGCTTAATGGGATCTACTGCACTTGGAACCACCTGAAGTTCAAAAATGAACTTCCTAATCCAAACAGCTTCTTTGGCTGCCTCAGAAGCGGCCACATACTCAACCTCGGTTGTAGAATTAGCTACAATGGACTGCTTAGAACTTTCTTAGCTCATAGCACCTCCACTTAATCTGAACACATAGCCTGTCTATGATCTTATGTCATCAGGGTCTAACTGGAACGACGCACCAGTGTAGCCCTGAACACTGAGCTCTTCCTATCTCCTATAGACCAAGAATAAATTCTTAGTCCTTTTCAGGATACTCAAGGATATTCTTTACAGCCACCTAGTGCTGCAGACCTGGATTGGATTGGCATCGGCTGGTTATGCTCACAGCATAAGCCATATATGGTCTAGTACACAACATTGCATACATGATCGATCCCACTGCCGAAGCATTGAGCACTCGACTCATGTCATCCCTCTCAGCCTGTGTGGCAAGACACTAGTTCTTTGAGAGAGCAAGGCCATGTCTCACTGGAAGGTATCCTTTCTTGGATTGTTCCAGGTTAAACCTCTCCAAGACCTTATCAATGTATGTACTCTAACTAAGGGCCAGGAGCCTCTTGGATCTATCCCGGTAGATCCTCACACCTAGGATATAGGCGGCCTCCCCTAAGTCCTTCATCTCGAAACACTTCCCCAACCATGTCTTCACAGATTGAAGACTGGGGATGTCATTTCTAATGAGTAGTATGTCATCGACATACAAGACCAGAAAAGTCACCAAGCTCCCACTGAATTTTCTATATACACGGGCATCATCTTCAGATAAAGCCATAATCTCTCACAACTTCATCAAACCGAAGATTCCAACTTCGAGATGCTTGCTTTAATCCATAAATGGATTTTTTTAGCCTATAGACCTTGTTGGCCTCTGTAGGATAGATGAAGCCATCAGGTTGTGTCATGTACACATCCTCTGTTAGCTTCCCATTAAGGAACGTTGTCTTAACATCCATCTGTCATATCTCATAGTCATGATATGCAGCTATAGCAAGTAGAATCCGAATGGATTTGATCATGGCAATTGGCGAAAAGGTTTCATCATAGTCCACCCCGTGGACTTGTCTGAATCTTTTAGCCACTAGTCTACCCTTGTAGGTAATTATATTGCCATCCATGTCAGTTTTCCTATTGAAGACCCATTTACACCCTATGGGTTTTACCCCATCAGGTTGTTCAACCAAATCCCAGACTTAGTTAGTTGACATGGATTCTATCTCAGATCACAAGGCCTCAAGCCATCTCTCGGAGTCCGGTCCACTGACCACCTCATCATAGGTCCTGGGTTCATCCTCAATGATGAAGATCCCATTTTGTTGGGTTGGCAGCGACCCATACCTCTCAGGTGCACGATGAATCCTCCCAGACCTACGTGGGACCTATGCCTGAGCCTCAGGTTACCCAGCAACTGGTGCAGATGGATCAGGTTCCATCTCTTTATCTTGTGGTTACATTTGGACCTCGTCCAAGTCAAACTTCCTTCCACTAACTTCTTTCATGAGAAATTCTTTCTCTAGAAAGACAGCACCCCGAACAACAAATATTTTGTTCTCGGTGGGAACATAGAAGTAGTAACCCTTAGTTTCCTTAGGGTACCCCACACACACACATTTATCAGATCTAGGTTCTAGCTCGCTAGAATCCTGATGTTTGGCATAAGCCTCACATCCCCAGATCCTGATAAAAGAGAGGTTAGGTTGTCTCCCACTCCATACCTCGTATGGTATCTAGGAGACACTCTTAGATGGACCATTATTCAGTATCAGAGAAGCTGTCTCAAGTGCATGACCCCAGAATAAGTGTGGTAAAGTTGCATGACTCATCATAGATCGAACCATATCCAACAAAGTTCGATTTCTCCTCTCAGACACACCATTCCATTAAGGTGTTCTATGAGGAGTGAGTTGGGATAGGATCCCACACACTTTTAGATAGTCAAATAACTCACCGCTCAGGTACTCTCCACCACGATCTAATCGAAGAGCTTTAACGGATCTACCAAGCTAGTTCTCTACTTCATTCTTGAACTCCTTGAATTTCTCAAAGGATTCAGATTTATGTCTCATCAAGTAGACATAACTATATCTACTGAAGTCATCAGTAAATGTGATGAAGTAGTTGTGTCCTCCTCTGGCTTGTTTATTGAACGGCCCACACACATCAGTATGTATGAGATCCAATAAACCTCCTGCCCTCTCACCAGTCTTGGTGAAGGGCGCCTTTGTCATTTTCCCTAATAAACAAGGCTCACAAGTATCAAATTCCTCCAAGGAACTTGAATCTAACAACCCATTTGCATGGAGTTGTTGAATGCGATTCTTGTTTATATGGGCTAATCGACAATGTCATAGGAAAGAACCAACTAAACCACTCAGTTTGGTCCTCTTACTATTTATGTTACAGATAAAGCTATCAATGTCCAAGACATATAAACCATTGCTTAAAGTACTCTTCCCATAAAACATATTTGCAAATGAAAAAGAACAAGCGTTCTTATTTATTTCAAATTTAAATCCTTTCTTTGCCAATCAAGGAATGGATACAATGTTCTTAGTAAGTGAAGGTACATAATAGCAATTGTCTAGCTCTAATTGAAGCCCAGAAGGTAGGGAGAGAGTCAAAACTCCTATTGCAACAGCATCAACTTGTGCCCCATTTCCAACCCGTAGGTCAATCTCTCCAGCCCATACCGATCTACTTTTCTTGAGCCCTAGCATATTTGTACAAATATGAGCTCCGCATGCTTTATCCAATACCCATGACATAGAAGTAGAAAGGTTGACTTCGGTAACATAAATACCCGAGACTGAAGACGAGGCCTTGCCTCTCTTCTTCTCATTCTAAAGTCGCACCATGTCCTTCATCATGTGAGGTGGCCCTCCACATGAGTAGCACTTGTTATTCCTAACTCTTTCCATCTTTATCTTTAATGTCTTAGTTAAGCCTGTTAGGGTATGCCCTTAAGGCTAATGTTTGAGGCCTTGGGATTGTAATAGTATCATGTATAAACTCTTATGTTTATAAAGGCAATGGTTGTTATTCAGGTTGTTACATTGTCTGCTGCAATGAGCGTACTTCTGAATAATGTCTCTATGATGTTCAGCTAGGCTGACATGCAGTAAAGTCCTTAGTCGAGATATCTTGGTGAACATGAGACAGCCCTGATATGATTGAGACTAATATGTATTCTAATCTTATAGGATGCTTCGAGCATGGAATAAGATGTAGACTCATGGGTACATTGGATGTACTGAACAGACCCTACTAGGTTATTCAATTGCTTGTCACAATGTGAATAATCCTTGATTGCAACAAGTGGCACATGTCCTCTGACTTGAGATCACTTGTGTTTCTAAATGATGATTGTCATTGTTTTGAGGTAGTTCAATATCATTTGAAACATAATGGTTATAGACTATCTTGGATGGTGAGCTTGAGTCATGTTAGGTCACTAGTGATAGATATAGGATTGCCGTCTCCTTCATTGGAGTGTGATGTTCTAAAGGGGCCCCCTGGATGAGATGATTGAGAAAGTGTATGGCCATACCCAGATGACTATGTTCATCTGATCTAATCATGCTCATCATATTGGAGTTACAAGCTTGCCAGGCTTGTCCAATAAAGAACATCCAGTGGCAAAGGAATCATGTATGCCTAGTGAGTTGATTCACACTTGTGCTATTGTTTGGGTGTAGTCTTGGAAGACTCTTTCCTTTATATCGGGAGATAGTGATGTGTTGCTAGATACCCCTCTCTGATCGTGATAACGTAAGTTATCGTTACCGACATTTAAAGGAAACCCTCAGGGTCGCACAATTTGATGATATGGCTTACTTAAGTCAGATCGTGTGGACTGAATTGTTTTGGGTTCAGTTTAAAGGGAATTAATCTCTAATTGTGAGTGAGATCTGGTCTGATCATGTTTGATTGATTAGAGCTTGAGATCGGTAAGCTTCGATCGAGAGATTGGATGCTAGATCAGTGAGATCAGAAGCATCAAGAGATCAACGGTTAGATCTGGAGCCTTAGGGTTTAATTGAGATCTAGACTGGATTGCTTGGGTTAATTGGTCTTGGACCAAACCGAAATGAACCAGCTCATCAAGTGAGCGTGTGGTTCAAATGGAGAGGAGTTTGCGATTGGGGTAAACCCATGATCGCATGTGAGGGAGTGGATTTCTATTTTTAGAAAGCATGATCACTTACGTGACCACGCCTCATGTTGCTCGCCTCTTCACGCCTTTGTCGCCTCTTGTGATTTCGAGAGTTTTTTGCATTCTCGTGTAAAAAGAGTGGACGACAAGAGGAGAAAGTTTTTTTTTTTTTCGCCAAGCAAGGAGATCATCTTCCTTTTTCATACGACAAGAACCTCTTGGAACCTTGCTAGCACAAGGAGCACCAAGGGAGTAGGCGGCTTCTTCATCTTGTGTGCGCATCCTCTGGAGGAGACCCCTGTCGATCTCTTCTTCCTCGACATCATACAAACAATGGCCATGGTATGATCATTGTTGTTCTAAGTTGATCATATAATACATGCTATGCGATCCTAGGAAACCCTAGATTCCGCCCATGCAAATTCATATCTGCGCATGTCTTAGGGTTTCGCCCCCCTTGTGGGGACTTTCAAAGCCTTTCGGCTCAACACATTGAATGTTTATTTTAGGAGGGTTGAGCTCAACCAATTCATTAAAGAGCTGCCTTAGATTAGAAATAATCTCAGAGGCACTCTTATATTCATATTGCTCTCTAAATTCAGGCGACATGTTGGTTAGCATCAAATTAGCAACCTCCAAAGTATCAGTCTGATGCTTATCATAACCATCCCTCTCAGCCGCTAAGGCCAAGCATGGAAGTGGCTCAAGAATAGGTTGCTCAAGGACATAAAGCTTCCTCTCGAGCTTGAGCACAATTCTCAAGTTCATATACCAATCCAGTAAGTTGGATCCAACCAACTTATTCCTTTCCAGGATAAATCGTAGTGACCAACCGCTATTGTTCATGGCCATCATTCTACAACAACTAAGAAACAACAGATTAGTACTACTTCGAGTCATTTAAACTGGACTTTGTTTTAAATGACCATGGCTCCCACTATTTTAATCGAATTGACAACCCACAAAGTCAATCGGGAAATCTGAGATTTCCTAGTGAGATGGGATCCTTATTCCACATGAAGCTTCACATCCCACGAGGGTGGGATGAGATGCACAAAGTGACCCATGCTTCCTAAGGCGGGCACGCCTGCCGATTGCTCTAAGCAATTCGCCTTATTGAGACAGTCTAGGCATTTCATATCCAGCGAGGGCTGGATACAGCATGAAACCCTAACCTCTCAATGATGCCTCTAGAGTTTCATAATGTGCCCAGCACATATGAAAATCTAGTGAAGTCCATTCCTAATCATTATGCCCAGGGCCAACGAGTTTCCTTGCGAAGGTGCGCCCGGTTAAAACGGACTGGGGAAACCATTGTCACCACACACCATCTAAAGATAAGTGGGTGTCTCCCATGAGGGTGGAAAACAGTTCACAACACCACTGATCGTTAGTTTGATGAGGGCTACGCATTAGAAGGCTACTAGACTTAATATTTTGATTGAGGGTTTTTTTTTTGAAGTCTCATCATCTCAGTTTTATCTTATGTCTAATATTACAGGCATACAATCCTATAGTGATAACATAATGATAAAACATCACAGGCATGGTTTTAACTTTAGCAAATAATGAAAGCAGTAAAGGGATGATGTGATCATAGCCCACTCAAGACATTGAACCGACTCATGCCAAAAGGGGTTCAACTCTTGACCTAGGACTCAAGCCCCAAGACTAGACCTAGCCTAGCCGACCTCTAGCTCTGTCTTCAAGGTTGGCTCCAAGGTCCTCATCTCCATGGTTTAGCTCATAAACCCTAGAGGTACTTTTAGAGAAACCCTAAAAGCACACTCCATGGTTCGGCCAATGCCATGGTCTTCCTCCAAGGAAGATGTGCCATCTTGCAAGCCACAAGAGGGATAGCACACAAGCACAAGGCTCGGCCAAACCCTAACTTGTGCCCCTATGCAAGGATGCACCACCTTTGATGAAGCTTGTTGCGCCACCAAGCAAGGTGCGCAAGCTTCATACATGCACCATGCTCCAAGTAGATGCGCCACCCTAATCTTCTTCTTAGTTAAAAGCAAAAAAAGAAAAGCAGCACGCAGGCCTCACAAGGATACATCACAGGCATGCAAAGGGGCTTGACTCATGATCACAACATCATGCACAAACAAGGTATTTACTCATGCAATTCTACATGCTCATGAAAAACTCAAAATCTGAAATTTTAGTTTCACATAAAACAAGTCTCTTTTCCTCATCTTCTTATCACAATTTTTTTAGTTGTTTGCGATCAATTTTTCATGATGAGTTTATAGACCCTATCGGCTGGCAATTTTGTCAAATCAAGAGACTCAGCCAGTCCGAAGACACAATTCTCGTCCTACTTGACAAAACTACGTGCGCCTTTGATCTTAAATCAATCAAGAAAAAATAACCCAAAAATACAAAAGAGATTGACAAAGAGGATAGGAACAAAAACTTTTAATTTTTCTACTTTAAGAAAAATATGTGCCATACTAATATGCAATTTGCAAAAATTGAAATATGGCATGTGAGCATGAAAGAACATCGTTCGAGGCTTGCAAGTCACTCTGATACCACTGTTGGGAAATCCCGGGGATATTTTACAATTTTTCAGAGATAGACATTACAGATTTCATTGCACAGCGGAAGAATATCCCCGAAATAGGCCAGTCCCAAAAACCCAGTGTAGATCATCATGCGAGGAGGTCGACACGATGTGATAGAAAATACCTTAGGAGCAAGATGAGAAGCTGATGTCGAGGTAGGCACCCAAGTGTTCGCCCTCTACAGTCTCACACACACAGATTCCTCGAGCTCTTTTCTTCCACGCCCGGTGCTAGCCTCGGGAAGAAGATCCACACCTTAGGAGAACCTCTTGATCACTTGCGCCAACCACCAAGAAGAAGTGGCGCCAAGGGAAGAAGAAGAGGAAGGAGCCACAAGCCTTCTTGCTCCTTTGCGCCCAGGCAAGGAATGGAGGAAGGAGGAAGAAGCTTGTTGCGCCCTTTGATGGAAGAAGAAGAGCTCCAAGCTCTCAAGTTGTTGCCCCTCTATGCCTCCACACCTCTAAGAAATCAGTACCCAAAGAGGCGCGGCAAGGGGTCTATTTTATAGAACTTAGAGGCAGTTTGGGGAAATGGCAAGTGTATATAATTACGGCATGATTCTAGGGATTCATTCAATCAATTAAGTTGACTAAATCCCGTCATCCATATGCGCCCAAGCCTTGCCTAAGCAAGCATTGAGCCATATGCACCCAAAGATTACTAAAAGAGGCATAATATCCATGCGTGCACTAAGACTAGGTCAAGCCATCATGAATGTCTTCTTAATTTGGCTTGGGCGCAAATACTATTCCAAATAGGATTCTCATTAAGTTAATAATCAGCCCCATGTGTCAAGGACATACCAAAGATGTCCTCCAAGCCAAAAATGCCTCAACCCTTGCCATAGATGCAAGGTTGCCATCCAAGGATGAAGGGGGAGGCGCCCTTTACTTCCATAATGAAGCAAAGGCACCAACTTATCCCCATTAAGCCCCTAGGCGCCAATGGGATAAGTTTCCTCCTCATTCTACCCTTTAAACCTCTAATCTCTTCATGACAACTAATTAGTGAGCCCAATTAAGCAATGGCCCTAGCCCAAAGTCCGTTATGCATATTAACCAAGCCATTGGAACCAATCCAATGTAACCCAAGGTCAAATGAGGCTAACCATGGTTAATTTGGTCAATATGCCAAAAATGGAAGTTGGCTCTAATAAGTTTCTTCCATCTCATCAGGCCCATTGGCACTGACGAAATCTCCCAAACAGATCCGAGTTATCCAATAACTCGATCTAAAGGCTACTCGATCAATACGAGAACTCGAGTATCAAGGTGTGTGACCCTGTAGGTTCCTTTGATGTTGGCAGTGCTGACCTAAGGTCACCACAAGCAGTGAGTGGCACCTAGCAGTGCATCGCTACTACCCAAGTCATCGAAATGGATATCGACATCGACATCCCCATCATCGCGACTAGGTACAGATACATTACAGTCCCTTTGCCAAGCTGATATCCGATTGGACAAGTGTGTCATCACTTGTTTTCACCCAATCACATGGTTATGACTAAATCAAGTCTTCACCTGGGTATGGCCACACACTTTCAGTCATAGAACCTTAGAGGAGCTCCATGGATATCAAGCTTCCTTTAGGAAGGGGCAAATCCTCTGTCTGTCTATTGACTTTCTCATATGGGTCGTGACATACTCAATGACAACTGTTATAACCTCCCAACTATGCCGAGGTGTTAGGTTGCATCTGAAAGGTCCCCAGATAAGGGGGGCGAAACCCAAGTGAGGCGCATATTAAGGGAGAACGCAGCGGAGAGGGTTTCTTAGGATCTTTCATGTTATATGATTAACAAAACCGATTGCATAGATGAGATAGAACCATACCATAGCCATTTCTAGATGGCGCCTTGGAAGCAGAGAGTGATGCCGCTCTCCTCCTGAAGATGCGCACACAAGATGAAAGATGTGCCTACTCCTTGATGCTCCTTGTGCTAGCAAGGCGTCAAGGTGTTCTTCTCGAATGGAAGGGAAGGAGATCTTCTTTGCTTGGCGATTTTCTTCCTCCTTCTTTTCGTCAACCTCTCTCTTTCTCGAATGCAAAAAAACCCCGAGAGATGGATGCTCTTGAGCGAGAGATGAGCGTCAAACGACAAGAGAGAAAGGCGTGAATCGTGAGTCGTGGTCACGTAGGGAAGTGCTATCTAAAAATAGCATGCCACTTCACCACTTACGGTCATGGGTTTACCCCAATCGCAACTCACTTCACCCTTGAACCATGCGCTCATCCATGAGCCGGTTCATGTTGGTTCGGTCCAAAAACCAAATAAGCCAAGCGACAAGGCTTAGATCAAATTAAACCCTAAGGCTCCAGATCTAACCGTCGATCTCTTTGATGCTCCTGATCTGACCAATCTAGCATCCATTCTCTCGATCAAAGCTTACCGATCTAATGCCCTAATCAATCAAACATGATCAGACCAGATCTCACTTACGATCAGAGATTAAATCCCTTTAAACTGAACCCAAACAATTCAGTCCACACGATCTGACTCAAGTAAGCCATATCATCAAATTGTGCGACCCTGAGGGTTTCCTTTGAATGTCGGTAACGATAACTTTCGTTATCACGATCAGTGAGGGGTATCTAGCAACACATCACTGTCTCCCGATATAAAGAAAAGAGTCTTCCAAGACTACACCCAAAATACAGCACAAGTGTGAATCAACTCACAAAGCATACATATTTCCTTTGCCACTGGATGTTCTTATTGGACAAGCCTATCAAGCTTGTAACTCCAATATGATGAGCATGATTAGAACAGATGAACACTGTCACCTGGGTATGGCCATACACTCTCTCAATCATCTCATCCAGGGGGCCCCTTTAGAACATCACACTCCTTAAACAAGGAGACGGCAATCCTATGTCTATCACTAGTGCCCTAACCTGATTCAAGCTCACCATCCAAGATAGTCTATAACCATTATGTTTCAAATGATATTGAACTACCTCAAAATGATGACAATCATCATTCAGAAAACACAAGCGATCTCAAGTTAGAGGAAATGTGCCACTTGTCATATTCAAGGAATATTCACATTGTGACAAACAATTGAACATCCTAGTAGGGTCTGTCCAGTACATCCAATGTACCCATGAGTCTACATCTTATTCCATGCTCGAAGCATCCTATAAGACTAGAACACATATTAGTCTCAACCATATCAAGGCTGTCTCATGTTCACCAAGATATCTCGACTAAGGACTTATAGCATGTCAGCCTAGCTGAACAGCTTTGAGACATTATTCAGAAGAACATATATTGCAGCAGACAATGTAAACAACTGAATAATAACCATGCCTTTATAAACATAACAGTTTATTACATGATACTGATACATTCCCATGGCCTCAAACATTAGCCTTAAGGGCATACCCCAACAATCTCCCACTTGCACTTAATCTAATGGTTGAGAAATCTCAAACCCATGTTATTACAGTGCTTCTCATGCTTCTGCTGCGCCAGAGGCTTGGTAAGCGGGTCTGCCAGATTATCATCTGTATGAACCTTGCAGATTTTGATCTCGCCACGATCTATGATCTCCCTGATCAAATGAAACCGTCTCTGTATGTGCTTGGACTTCTGGTGCGACCGTGGTTCCTTTGCTTGTGCGATTGCTCCAGTGTTATCACAGAAGATAACCAAAGGATCTGCACTCGAAGGAACAACACCAAGTTCTCTCACGAACTTACGAATCCACACTGCCTCCTTGGATGCTTCCGAGGCTGCAACATACTCGGCTTCTGTTGTGGAATCAGCAACAGTTGACTGTTTGAAACTCTTCCACACCACTGCTCCTCCATTCAAGCTAAAAACATAGCCTGATTGCGATCGGAAATCATCCTGGTCAGACTGGAACGAAGCGTCAGTATATCCCTCTATACTGAGTTCTTCCTGACCACCATATATCAAGAACATATCTTTGGTCCTCCGCAGATATTTTAGGATGTTCTTGACTGCAATCCAGTGCGCCAAACCTGGATTACTTTGAAAACGACTGGTCACGCTTAACCCGTAAGCGACGTCTGGGCGAGTACACAATATCGCATACATAATGGAACCAATAGCCGAAGCATAAGGCGTATTGTCCATTTCATCTTTCTCAGTCTGTGTTTGTGGACACTGACTCTTTGAAAGATTCAGACCATGTCTGACTGGAAGATATCCTCGTTTAGAATTCTCTAAATGAAATCTCTCCAGGACTTTATCGATGTAAGTACTCTGGCACAGCCCGAGAAGCCTCTTAGATCTATCCCTGTAGATCTTCACACCTAACACATAGGCAGCTTCTCCTAGATCTTTCATCTGGAAATATTTCCTTAGCCATGCCTTCACAGCATGCATTTCAGGAATGTCATTTCCAATGATCAAGATGTCATCGACGTAGAGGACTAGGAAAGTAATCACGCTCCCACTAAACCTCTTATATACACACGGGTCATCCTCGTTCTTGATGAAACCAAATTCGGTGACTGATTCATCAAAACGAATATTCCAGCTTCTTGATGCTTGCTTAAGTCCATAAATGGACTTCTTTAACTTGCATATCTTATGACGATCTGCTGGATTAGTGAAACCTTCCGGTTGTGTCATGTACACATCCTCATCCAGATTTCCATTCAGGAAAGCTGTTTTCACATCCATCTGCCAGATCTCATAATCATAATATGCAGCTATCGCGAAAAGAATCCGAATAGACTTAAACATGGCTACAGGTGAGAAAGTTTCATCATAATCTATCCCGTAGATTTGTTTGAAACCTTTCGCAACAAGCCTGCCTTTATAGGTAACTACGTTACCATCCATGTCAATCTTCTTCTTGAAGATCCATTTACAGCCTATAGGGATAACTCCCGAAGGCGGATCAACCAAATCCCAAACTTGGTTATCTGACATGGAGTCCATCTCGGCGCGCATAGCTTCAAGCCATCTCGCTGACTCCGGTCCACTGACCGCATCCGCATAAGTGAGGGGTTCATCATTATCAATGATGTAGACTCCGTCATAGCGCTCAGGCTGTCGACGGATCCTTCCCGATCTTCGCGGTTCCCGTGATATTTGAGCCTCAGGTTGTTCAATAACCTGTTCTACCGGCTCAGGCTCATCCAACTGTGCTTGGTCACTTTGTCCTTCCTCTGGATTCTCATCCAGCTTTATTTCTCTCCCACTAGCCTCTTGCAGAAGAAACTCCTTCTCAAGAAATATGGCCGTCCGAGCAACAAAAACCTTGTTCTCATTGGGATCGTAGAAATAATAACCCTTAGTTTCCTTAGGGTAACCGACAAAGATACATTTGTCAGATCTGCTCTCTAGTTTCCCAGAGGCGAGCTTTTTGACATAAGCCTCGCAGCCCCAGATCCTGATAAATGTCAAGCTCGGCTGTTTTCCATACCATAACTCATATGGAGTCTTAGAAACTGCCTTGGATGGCACTCGGTTTAGTACCTTTGCAGCTGTTTCCAGCGCAAAACCCCAAAAGGAGTAAGGTAGATTAGCCTGACTCATCATAGAACGAACCATATCAAGTAACGTTCTATTTCTCCTCTCGGACACACCATTCCATTGCGGTGTTCCTGGCGGAGTGAGCTGTGAGATGATCCCACACTCCTTCAGATAGTCAGTAAACGCATGACTTAGGTATTCTCCACCTCGATCTGAGCGAAGTGCCTTGATATTTGGCCTAACTGATTTTGTACTTCATTCTTGAACTCTTTGAACTTGTCAAAAGATTCACTCTTATGTCTCATTAAAAAGACATAGCCATACCTACTGAAATCATCAGTAAAGGTAATGAAGTACTGATAGCCACCTCTGGCATGTTTACTAAATGGCCCACACACATCACTGTGTATTAGGTCAAGTAAACCTGAAGCCCTTTGACCTTTATGAGGAAAAGGTGACTTCGTCATTTTACCCATTAAACAAGCCTTGCATGTATCAATCTCCTTATAGGAGAATGATCCCAGCAGTCCATTATCATGCAACCGCTTAATGCGTTTCTCGTTTATATGGCCTAAACGACTATGCCATAGCAAGGTGCTGTCATCAGCATACTTGGCTTTCTTAATATCGATTTGCTGTATCGAACATTCCATGTCCAACATGAATAACCCATTGCTAATTGAACCAGTTGCATAAACAATATTATCTAAAGACAAAATACACTTTGAAATATTGCATTCAAAGGAAAATCCCTTCCTGACAAGAGCAGGAATGGAGATAATATTTTTAGTAATACTGGGAACAAAATAACAACTGTTTAGTTCCAATACAAGTCCAGATGGTAAGGAAATGAAATAGTCTCCTACAGCAACAGCAGCAACCCGTGCCCCGTTTCCAACTCGTAGGTCCACTTCATGCTGTCCCACCTGCCTTCTTCTCTTGAGTTCCTGTACATTTGAACAAATGTGAACTCCACATGCAGTGTCCAACACCCATGATATAGAAGAAGAAAACATGACCTCAGTCACGAATATACCTGAGCCAGAAGCGAAGCTTCCCCTCTTATCTCCTTGGAGCGCTTTACAGTCCTTTTTCCAGTGACCCAGCTGGCCACAGTGGAAACACCTGTATTCCTTGGACCGCTTGACCTTTTGCTTCAAAGCCTTGCTGTAGCTCTTGACAGGGGTCTTGCCCTTCTTCCCCTTCTTCTTGTTCCTTGAAGGAACCATTAAGACAGAGGTCGAAGGCTTTCCCTTCAGAGTCTCCTCAGTAGTGAGGAGCATATTCAGCAGCTCTGCCGGAGTACAATCGATTTTGTTCATATTAAAATTAATAATGAACGCGTCGAATGAAGGCGGGAGAGACTGCAGAATAATATCCACAGCAAGCTCCTGGTTGATGGTGTGCCCCAGTTTCTCCAGAGCTTCCTTGTGCCCAATCATCTTGAGCACGTGAGCTCCCACTGGGCTCCCTTCAGCCAGTTTGCTCTGAAAGAAGAGATTCGTCAAATTGTAGCGCTCTGTCCTCGCCTGTGCAGCATACAGCATCTTGAGGTTCGCTATAATCTCTATAGCCGACATATCCTCATGCTGACGCTGCAGCGGTGGCATCATAGACGCTAGCATCAGGCAAGCGACATCAATGCTATCATTGACGTGCTTTTCATAGGCTTCCCGAACCGCCCTTGCGGCGTTCGGAGCGGGCTGCGGCGGTATCGCCGTCTCGAGGACATACAGTTTCCTCTCTGCCTTAAGAACGATCTTAAGGTGTCCAAACCAGTCAGAGAAGTTCGGCCCAGCAAACTTCTCCCTTTCCAGTAGGGATCGCACATTGAAGTTCATGGTGTTCGTTGCTGCAGGTATCTACAACAATGCAAGAACAGCAAGGTCAGTATCAATGTTTAAGAATCAATCAGGACTTAAGAAAGATTCTTTTTCTCACTATTTTATCTGGCTGAAAAAATCCAGCAAAACAGCCCGAAAGAGTAGTACTCTTTTAGTGAGATGGGATCCGGATTTCATACTTGGTCTCCGCGTCCCGCTCAGGCGAGATAAGATGCACAGAGAGTACAAGCACTAATCTCCGGTAGGCATTCCCTGCCGATCGCCAACCCATGCGATTCCCCTTCATCTGGGCAATCCAGCAGACTGTGCCAACTGAGTTGGTACAACACAGTCTCTGACCCCACAGATGGCTGCCTCCATGTGCTACCATATGCGCCACATATGTAGCCTACATGGTCAAGCTGACCCAACCTACTCCCTGGACCACCATGTGCTATGCTGAGCAACGAGAAGGGATAAATCCCTACTCTGTAACACACAGGTGTAATCCCACACCCTCTGAAGATAGATGGACGTGCCCACTGAGTGGGTACAACACGGCTCCAACGATAATCAGAACAGTGAGGTTTCGCGTCAGAAGGCTTTATGAGCTTGATATTAAGCGTTGGATTTTCACGGTCTTTTATCTTCTTCACTATTATGCAATTCCTATGGTGATAGCAGAAGATAAACTTAATCATGCAATTCTAATATTTAAACAATAAATAAAAGAAAGCATGAATCTTATGTGGTAAAAGCCCATAGCCCTAGTGAGACCTTAACCTAACTTAAGTCTTCACTTGCTCTTCATGGGTCTTTTGCTGCTCATCTGGCCCAAGCCAGGGCCCAAGCGCCAATTGCAGCTTTGGTGCGCCCACCAGGGAAATGCGCCAGGTCCTAGGGTCGAACCCTAGACCTCCCACCTGGTCCAGCCACAGCTGCATGCGCCTCTGCCAAGTGTGCTCTGTGCTCTTGTCTAATTAAATTACAAATTTAACTATCTAGACAAGATTGACACGCAGGTCAATTACATTTTATAAATTAAAGCAATGTGATGCGCAGATCACAATAATTAATTTACACTTTTAAAACCCAGGCACGCAGGCCCCAGCACAGCACACAATTAATATGGGCAGCCCACATAAGACTAAATAAACAAACATATGCATCCAATCAGCAATCATGTGATCCATAAAAATTAAAATTTTCGAAAAATCCCATGGGATCAATTTTAATTTCCTTATTTGCCCTTCAACCTTACAACGGTCCATTACCAGGGATCCACTCATCCAACCTAGTCAGATCCACTGCCCTAGCATGCACCAAGTCCTAACTGACTTGAGTCGACCATAAGGTCAACCATGCATGCGCCAGGGCTGAACAACCACAATGAGGTCTGGCAAGCGGGTGTGACCCCGGGCCTAACTCATGTGTGTTCATCTGTTGTCTCAATCAGACATCGCTACACACCTGTCTGCAGTCGACCTATAGCCACCATAGGCTTGCGCCAAGGTGCTATCTGGTCGACCCATTCAGGCTGTCAGATAGTCTGATCAGACTGTTTGGATCTAACCTAGGGGGTGACTTCAACCCTAATAACCCGTCTAAGGGTTTATAGCAGGGCCTCAGATCTATAGTGAGTCGCGCATGTTATCATCGTTTTTGTAAAAACAACAACAAAAATAATGCGCCATCTTACATGCGCCAAGATGAAAAATACAAGTATCGTTCATGACAACTAAACATGTATATGCGCATGTAATAAAGATCTGCAACATGAATCACAAAAATGGCTCATGCAATCATAAAACATGTGTTAACCTATGGCTCTGATACCAATTGAAAGGTCCCCAGATAAGGGGGGCGAAACCCAAGTGAGGCGCATATTAAGGGAGAACGCAGCGGAGAGGGTTTCTTAGGATCTTTCATGTTATATGATTAACAAAACCGATTGCATAGATGAGATAGAACCATACCATAGCCATTTCTAGATGGCGCCTTGGAAGCAGAGAGTGATGCCGCTCTCCTCCTGAAGATGCGCACACAAGATGAAAGATGTGCCTACTCCTTGATGCTCCTTGTGCTAGCAAGGCGTCAAGGTGTTCTTCTCGAATGGAAGGGAAGGAGATCTTCTTTGCTTGGCGATTTTCTTCCTCCTTCTTTTCGTCAACCTCTCTCTTTCTCGAATGCAAAAAAACCCCGAGAGATGGATGCTCTTGAGCGAGAGATGAGCGTCAAACGACAAGAGAGAAAGGCGTGAATCGTGAGTCGTGGTCACGTAGGGAAGTGCTATCTAAAAATAGCATGCCACTTCACCACTTACGGTCATGGGTTTACCCCAATCGCAACTCACTTCACCCTTGAACCATGCGCTCATCCATGAGCCGGTTCATGTTGGTTCAGTCCAAAAACCAAATAAGCCAAGCGACAAGGCTTAGATCAAATTAAACCCTAAGGCTCCAGATCTAACCGTCGATCTCTTTGATGCTCCTGATCTGACCAATCTAGCATCCATTCTCTCGATCAAAGCTTACCGATCTAATGCCCTAATCAATCAAACATGATCAGACCAGATCTCACTTACGATCAGAGATTAAATCCCTTTAAACTGAACCCAAACAATTCAGTCCACACGATCTAACTTAAGTAAGCCATATCATCAAATTGTGCGACCCTGAGGGTTTTCTTTAAATGTCGGTAACGATAATTCTCATTATCACGATCAGTGAGGGGTATCTAGCAACACATCACTGTCTCCCGATATAAAGAAAAGAGTCTTCCAAGACTACACCCAAAATACAGCACAAGTGTGAATCAACTCACAAAGCATACATATTTCCTTTGCCACTGGATGTTCTTATTGGACAAGCCTGTCAAGCTTGTAACTCCAATATGATGAGCATGATTAGAACAGATGAACACTGTCACCTGGGTATGGCCATACACTCTCTCAATCATCTCATCCAGGGGGCCCCTTTAGAACATCACACTCCTTAAACAAGGAGACGGCAATCCTATGTCTATCACTAGTGCCCTAACCTGATTCAAGCTCACCATCCAAGATAGTCTATAACCATTATGTTTCAAATGATATTGAACTACCTCAAAATGATGACAATCATCATTCAGAAAACACAAGTGATCTCAAGTTAGAGGAAATGTGCCACTTGTCATATTCAAGGAATATTCACATTGTGACAAACAATTGAACATCCTAGTAGGGTCTGTCCAGTACATCCAATGTACCCATGAGTCTACATCTTATTCCATGCTCGAAGCATCCTATAAGACTAGAACACATATTAGTCTCAACCATATCAAGGCTGTCTCATGTTCACCAAGATATCTCGACTAAGGACTTATAGCATGTCAGCCTAGCTGAACAGCTTTGAGACATTATTCAGAAGAACATATATTGCAGCAGACAATGTAAACAACTGAATAATAACCATGCCTTTATAAACATAACAGTTTATTACATGATACTGATACATTCCCATGGCCTCAAACATTAGCCTTAAGGGCATACCCCAACAGCATCAAAGCATGTCCCTAACCATATAGAAGAGTCAATGACCTCAAGTCTAAGGATCAATGCATCTCCTATCACTTGTAAGGGTAACTCATGACACCAAGTCTAAGGATCACTGCATCTGCATTAGCACCGCGTGCCCAACCAGCCCATATACCAGTCTCACAAGTACCATAGCTGTCCCATATCCACTAAGGTACATCGACTGGGGACAATAGTTTGAGCACATATCCAATCTATCTCCTGGGACATTATCATGTAAGTACATAATCGCAGATGTAGACAAACATTGATAATGACAATGCCAGAATGATATATAAATATCTGAGTGAAGTAGTACGAAGATGGACCAATACTAGGTCTCAGGGCATATACACCAACACCATTATGATTGGGATAAACAAGTGTGACACGCTTGTCCAATCTAGACGTCAGCTTGGCAAAAGGATTTATATACACAAGTACCTTATCATAGTTTAGGGATTGTCGATGATGATATTAATTCCGATGACTTGGGTAGCAGTGATGCACTCTAGATGCCACTCACTATTTGTGATGATTAGGTAATCACTGCCAATGTCTAAGGAGCCTACAAGGTCGCACACCTAGACACTCGATATTTCGTATTGATCAAATAGCCTCAGATCGAATCTTTGGATGGTTTGGATCTGTTTGGAAGTATCGTGCGTCACGGATGCATGTTATGAGTTGAGAGGAGTCTTATAGATTTTAGTGATCAAGTTGACCCTGGTTGACCGCAGGTGACCACTTTTGACTCTGATTGACTAAGTCTCAGTCAACGGGTCAAAACTCGAGTTAGCACCGAAATATTTCAGTGGCTTAATGATTTGATCTAGTTATGATTTGATCTAGTTGTCCCACAACGTTTAGTCACCTATCTGAATTAATTAATTCATAAATATTGAATTAATTTATTTATTTATTTATGACTTAAGTTATGGGGGCCACAACTAAACTCTATAAATAAGGGGCTAGGGCGCATTCACATGTGTGCTTTCATCTTTTAAACCCTAGCCGCCTAGGTGTCTCTCCCATCTCAACCTAGCTGCCCCTCTTCTCCTCCTTGGTGCCTCCAAAGAAGGTTGTCGCCCCCTTCTCCAAAGGGGATAGCTTGCTTCCATTGGTGCAAGAAGGAGCTAGAGGGTCTCCTCCTTCTTCCTTTGTGCTTTGGTGGCGCATCCAAGAAGAAGGGCAGCACACTACAAGTTGGCGCAACTTGTGAACAGCCCCCTTGGCGCAACTTTTAGAGGGTTGGCGCAAGCAAGGTGGTGTGCTCTCTTGGCGTGGATCTCTTCTCCCGAAGCTAGCACGTGCATGGAGAAAGAGGAATCTCGAATGAGTCCGTGTGTGCACGAGCATAGAGGACGGGCCACTTGCGTGTCTCCAATGTCGTCATCCACAACTTCTAAAAATTGTAAATAAGGTGTACACCCTATCACATCTAGTGTGAATCTTGTAAGACGGTCTTTTTGGATTAGGAATCCTATTTCGGACTCGCTTCTGCTATTTTTGAATTTTTGAAATAGCCCGAGGATTACCAATACAACCTAATAACGACAATGTCTTTATTATATAAATGAATATGATACAAAGTATAAACTATTGGTCTTTAATGCATACATACTAATAGACTATACGTAACTCTTCCTCCCTATGTTCACCTAAATAGAATTGAACTCCCAAAACCCTATGCCCAACTAGGAGGTCAACAAAATAGGGCAAGAAAATAACACCAAAAACCTCGTTGAGGTTCGACCATCACTCTCATTCTTTCCTGACAAGAGCAGGAATAGAGATAATATTCTTCGTTATGCTTGGTACAAAATAACAATTGTCAAG
Organism: Costus lasius; assembly: GCA_027563935.2. Taxonomy (NCBI): domain Eukaryota; kingdom Viridiplantae; phylum Streptophyta; class Magnoliopsida; order Zingiberales; family Costaceae; genus Costus; species Costus lasius. Next base: position 33,584,860 of record CM050450.1, on the reverse strand, counting down.
TTCTAATACAAATCCAGATGGTAAAGAGATGTGATATTCTCCTACAGCAATAGCAGCAACCCGTGCCCCGTTTCCAACTCGTAGGTCCACCTCATGCTGTCCCACCTGTCTTCTTCTCTTGAGTTCCTGCACATTTGAACAAATGTGAACTCCACATGCAGTGTCCAACACCCATGAAATAGAAGAAGCAACCATGACTTCAGTCACATAAATACCTGAGCCAGAAGTGAAAGACTTGCTTCCCTTCTTCTCTCCTCGGAGCGCTCTACAGTCCTTCTTCCAGTGACCCAGCTGGCCACAATGGAAGCATCTGTTGTCCTTTGATCGCTTCACCTTTTGTTTCAAAGCCTTGTTGTAGCTCTTGATATGGGTTTTGCCTTTCTTCCCTTTCTTCTTGTTCCCTGAAGGAACCATCAAGACAGAGGATGAAGGCTTTCCCTTCTCAAGAGTCTGCTCTGTGGTGCAGAGCATGTTCAGTAATTCTGCCGGAGTACAGTCGATCTTGTTCATATTAAAATTAATGATGAACGCATCGAAAGAAGCCGGGAGAGACTACAAGATGATGTCTACAACAAGTTCTTGATTGATGGTATGTCCCAGTTTTTCTAGAGCTTCTTTGTACCCAATCATCTTGAGTACATGAGCTCCCACTGGACTCCCTTCAGTCAATTTGCTATGAAAGAAAAGTTTCGTCAAGTTATAGCGTTCTGTCCTTGCCTATGCAGCATACAGCATTTTGAGATTTGCTATAATATCAATAGCAGACAAATTCTCATGCTGACGCTGGAGCTCAGGCGTCATTGACGCAAGCATAAGGCAAGCGACATCAGTGCTATCACTGACGTGCTTCTCATAAGCATCTCGAACCGCCCTTGCAGCGTTCGCAGCGGGTTGAGCCGGTGATGTGGGGAGGCGACATGACCCACGGAAATACAAATGGAGTTTAAGGTTACCCTAGCTAGGGCACCTAAATTCCCATCTCTTGCATTGCATGCATCTTTAAGTTAGATTTTCATTCCTTGCATTGCATACATCCTTTAAGTTATTTCCATCTCTTGCATTGCATGCATCTTTAAGTTAGATCTCCTAGCATAACTTGCATCATATGGTAGGTTAGATCCACCCAACAATTACACCATGTAGTTACATCCCTAGGATCCGCCACTTATGTATGGTAGGTTAGTGCATGAAATTAATGTAATAGTATAGGTCAACTCCATTTTGGGATGCAAGTCAAAATCAAGTCAAGATAACTCCAAGAGATGCCATGAGCCCATGAGTCCATCTCATGTGAGAACCAGCCCATCCAACTCAAAGGAGCATCACCACAAGTACCCAACACTCTACCATCCTAGTTGGCAGCCATGGGGATTTGTCCCTACCTCCAACCGCCCCTTCCTCTTTGAAGCAAAGAAGGACAAGACCATTCCTGCACCAGCTTTTGCAGCCCCTTACAAGCCATCATGCGCCAGCAACTTTGCAGAAATTCAGCCTCAAGAAGCTGTCCCCATTCCCTGCAGAATCACAACTTCTTTCAACCTGCATACGCCACCACAATGCAGAGTTCCAATCTCCTAGATGCTGCATCTATTGACTGAAGAATGACAACTCCTTCAGCTCCTTCAAAGTCGCCAGCCAACTGCTCCTGTCAGTCAACATGCGCCAGCAAACAGCTCCTTCAAAGTCAACATGTCATGCACTTAGGGAAGGGGATGCAACCTGCTCTTGTCCCCTCAACTTGTCATGAAGAGAGGCAACCGTTGGCAGCCCCCTATATGATGTATTCCTCTTGTAAAGTGAAGTTACTTAGTGTTGAATGAAATTTCAAATTGCTGAAGTGTGTCTTCAAAAGGTGTGTGTCACCTGCCCCCTCCCCTCTTCCAACCATTGCCGAGAGTGTCTTTCCACCCCCTCTTGCTCTTCAATCATCGTCCACCCTTTGCGCTTGTCTTGAAGAAGGGAGCTCACGCCACTCCCTCCCCCTTAGCCTTGACAAGTCCTCAGCCCAAGAGGAGGAGCTGGACCAGCCGAGACTCAAGATGGTGTCTTTAATCCCATGCCGAGATCAAGCCATCACCTTAAGTTAGCTAAGTCTTTCTACTACCTTGGTTGATGTTTTCTTGAAGTTTCTGAACCTCCATCTACACTCACTAAGGTCACTTCTCAGGTTGCGCAAGGTCAAGGAAGGCATACAAGTTCATTCCCCCCCCCCCCCCCTTTCCCCTCTTAATTAGTTAGTCTCAAAATGTTAGCAAGGGAATTTGGAGGCTATCCTCCCCCTTGAGTGTGTTTATGTGAATGGCCTCTTAATATTCTTTTAAACTCACCCACGCATGTGTGGGATGCTGCAATGCCATGTGTGTAAGCTCATAGGGCCCTACTTCGTGAGATTCAACCATTGGACCGGTGAAGAACGGGAAGGTCACCCTTTCTATTCTCAAAGGGTGCAAGGTGAGTTCCTCCCCTAGATTAGCCCTATTTTCTTATGGTAGAACCGCATGCCTAGGTTTATTTGATGTTGTAGAACCGCATGTCAAGCTCTTGTTAGGCGTTCCTCTTTATTAGAAGTGCATGATAAGATTAGTTGCTGAATGTAGTTTCGGTTTCCACTATTACATACCAAAACAAACTAATTTCGAACTACGATAGCTTAAAGGGTTTACTAAGCTATACTTATTTATCAAAATATTTTCGAAGTGCGTTGTTTGAATGTTGCATGCTTGGCCCCCCCATCAACTTGGTATCAGAGCTTAGGCTCTTAGAGTAGGATTTTATAAGACCAAAACTTTATTTTCCTACTACTAAGGCGATTTTTGGACCTAGGTGTTTGAAAGAATTGGATTAACTATATTGTATCACCTTAGGGTCTATTTTCAAAAACTTTACTCATTTCGAAAATGGCTACTAGATCCGGTGCCCCCTATGGTCTCAATCAAGCTATTGACCATGAGGTGAGTGCCCTCTCAATTGAAATGGCCTCCCTTAGAGAAACCCTAGCAACCCTTCAACACTCCATAGGTGTCATAGACAATAGGCTTAACACCCTAGAGTCTAACTCTAAGATGGATCCCCAAACTACTAGCCGACCTAATAGTGGATCCCACCCAAGGGAACCAAATGTTCAAGGATCTCCTTCACACACCCCTAGAGTCAATCATGCTCAAACCGAATGGGAAGGGCCTCATGCCCCACAAGCCCCCTATCATAGACCTAGAGAGTATGATGTGCAACGTGCCATCAAGATCAACCCCCCTACTTTTGGTGGGTCTCTTAACCCCAAGGAGTTCCTAGATTGGGCCACAAAGTTAGACCAATACTTTGAATATAGCCTTATGCACCATGAAAGTAAGGTTAGGTTCACAAAGTGCCTATTAGAAGGATCCGCTAGACTCTACTGGACCCATGTCGAAAGAACTATAGAAAGGGATGGTAAGCCACCCGTTGAATCTTGGGATGAAATGAAATACCTACTTAGGCAAAAGTATGTCCCACCTGGTTTCATGCAAAAGCTTAAGGATGAACTTAATAGTCACACTCAAGGCTCCTCTACTGTAGAAACCTATCAATCTAAGCTTGAAGAACTTCTCATTAGGTGTGAAGCCAAAGAAGACCAAGGTATGATCCTAAGTCGATTCAAGAATGGCCTTAGACCTGACATTAAGAGGGCCTTGACCTATTTTCAACTAGATACCCCGGAGATAGCTTATCAAAGGGCCCTAGAAGTTGAACAAGAACTTAAGAATAGAAAGGAAACCCTTCCCCCCCGGCCCATCTATAGGCCAGCTCCTATGCACTTGCCTTCTAGCTCAAACCCAAAACCAAGAACTGCTCAAACTACAGACAACTCCATCCCCACTTGTTATAACTGTAGGCAGAAGGGACATTTTGCAAAAGAGTGTCCTAAGAAGGTTATGAAGGTCATGGTCCTAGCTGAAGAAGACATAGACCCTGAGCCCACCTTTGAGGAAGACCCTGATCAAGAGGTTGAAGTCAATGACTATGACAGTAGTGATGATATCTTCAACACCTTAGGGGTAGTTAGGTGCACCCTTGTCAAACCAACCCCCACTGAGGACTGGCGCCGAACCAGTATCTTCCACACCTACACCAAATGCCATGGTCACATGTGCAAGGTGGTCATTGATGGTGGAAGCAGCCTCAATGCTGTCTCCCACATAGCTGCCACAAAACTGAACCTCAAGATGGAACCCCGACCTAGTCCTTACAATATTTCTTGGGTTAACCAAACCAGTGTCCCTGTGACCCATAGGTGCCTCGTACCTATCCAGTTTGGAACATATGAGGACAAGATCTGGTGTGATGTCCTTACTATGGATGTAGCCCAAATCCTCTTAGGACGCCCTTGGCTGTATGACATGGATGTTGTCCACTACGGTCGGACCAATACCTATGTCTTCACCCATAAAGATCAAAAGATTAGGCTCAAACCCTCTCTCCCCAAAGAACTTAGAGCCACAACTAGTAAGGGTAAGATAGAGGAACCCAAGAAAGACCAGCCTACCATTCAACTTATAAGGCCTCAAACCTTCACTAAGGAAATTATAGAAGATCAACCCCTTTACACCTTAGTCATCAAAGAAACCAACCCTGAATATGAAGTAGAATATACTTTAGATCCTCTTGAGTTTCCCATGCTAGGATATGATTTAGAACCTAACTTGTCTGAGTTGGCAACATCACCCATCTCTCCTTTAGACCTTGAGTCTGGCCTTAGTACTCCAGGGTTAAAGAAAATTCAATTGAATAATGATTTGCTTTCCCTCCCAGAACTTGAACGCTTTGATTTTGTTATACCTGAATCTTTTAGTAGGCCTGTATACCACAAACATACTAATGAATATGGCCGAGAAAGGACATTCTGTGTAGGAGACCCTGAATTTAAGGAGCATGAAGATTGGGATGAAGAGATGGATTGCTGTGATGCTGTTGACACTGATTTTTGGACCCCCATCACTTTTGATGTGGATGACTTCATATTGCATAAGCATCATTCCACCCCATACTATGACCCCACTTGTGAGCATATGATTGAGTCCATCCTTGAGGACCAAACCCATTTCACCCGTGATAAGGTAGAGTTACTCTACTTAGTTGGATATGACCATGGTGAAGAGGGTTGGCTCCCCGAGGAAGAACTCACCCTTACTACCTCAAAGCTCCTCATGGATAAGGACAATTCTTCGGAGAAGAATTTTTCTCACCCGGGGAGAGCTGATGTGGGGAGGCGACATGACCCACGGAAATACAAATGGAGTTTAAGGTTACCCTAGCTAGGGCACCTAAATTCCCATCTCTTGCATTGCATGCATCTTTAAGTTAGATTTTCATTCCTTGCATTGCATACATCCTTTAAGTTATTTCCATCTCTTGCATTGCATGCATCTTTAAGTTAGATCTCCTAGCATAACTTGCATCATATGGTAGGTTAGATCCACCCAACAATTACACCATGTAGTTACATCCCTAGGATCCGCCACTTATGTATGGTAGGTTAGTGCATGAAATTAATGTAATAGTATAGGTCAACTCCATTTTGGGATGCAAGTCAAAATCAAGTCAAGATAACTCCAAGAGATGCCATGAGCCCATGAGTCCATCTCATGTGAGAACCAGCCCATCCAACTCAAAGGAGCATCACCACAAGTACCCAACACTCTACCATCCTAGTTGGCAGCCATGGGGATTTGTCCCTACCTCCAACCGCCCCTTCCTCTTTGAAGCAAAGAAGGACAAGACCATTCCTGCACCAGCTTTTGCAGCCCCTTACAAGCCATCATGCGCCAGCAACTTTGCAGAAATTCAGCCTCAAGAAGCTGTCCCCATTCCCTGCAGAATCACAACTTCTTTCAACCTGCATACGCCACCACAATGCAGAGTTCCAATCTCCTAGATGCTGCATCTATTGACTGAAGAATGACAACTCCTTCAGCTCCTTCAAAGTCGCCAGCCAACTGCTCCTGTCAGTCAACATGCGCCAGCAAACAGCTCCTTCAAAGTCAACATGTCATGCACTTAGGGAAGGGGATGCAACCTGCTCTTGTCCCCTCAACTTGTCATGAAGAGAGGCAACCGTTGGCAGCCCCCTATATGATGTATTCCTCTTGTAAAGTGAAGTTACTTAGTGTTGAATGAAATTTCAAATTGCTGAAGTGTGTCTTCAAAAGGTGTGTGTCACCTGCCCCCTCCCCTCTTCCAACCATTGCCGAGAGTGTCTTTCCACCCCCTCTTGCTCTTCAATCATCGTCCACCCTTTGCGCTTGTCTTGAAGAAGGGAGCTCACGCCACTCCCTCCCCCTTAGCCTTGACAAGTCCTCAGCCCAAGAGGAGGAGCTGGACCAGCCGAGACTCAAGATGGTGTCTTTAATCCCATGCCGAGATCAAGCCATCACCTTAAGTTAGCTAAGTCTTTCTACTACCTTGGTTGATGTTTTCTTGAAGTTTCTGAACCTCCATCTACACTCACTAAGGTCACTTCTCAGGTTGCGCAAGGTCAAGGAAGGCATACAAGTTCATTCCCCCCCCCCCCTTTCCCCTCTTAATTAGTTAGTCTCAAAATGTTAGCAAGGGAATTTGGAGGCTATCCTCCCCCTTGAGTGTGTTTATGTGAATGGCCTCTTAATATTCTTTTAAACTCACCCACGCATGTGTGGGATGCTGCAATGCCATGTGTGTAAGCTCATAGGGCCCTACTTCGTGAGATTCAACCATTGGACCGGTGAAGAACGGGAAGGTCACCCTTTCTATTCTCAAAGGGTGCAAGGTGAGTTCCTCCCCTAGATTAGCCCTATTTTCTTATGGTAGAACCGCATGCCTAGGTTTATTTGATGTTGTAGAACCGCATGTCAAGCTCTTGTTAGGCGTTCCTCTTTATTAGAAGTGCATGATAAGATTAGTTGCTGAATGTAGTTTCGGTTTCCACTATTACATACCAAAACAAACTAATTTCGAACTACGATAGCTTAAAGGGTTTACTAAGCTATACTTATTTATCAAAATATTTTCGAAGTGCGTTGTTTGAATGTTGCATGCTTGGCCCCCCCATCAGCCGGTATTGCCGACTCAAGGACGTACAGCTTCCTCTCGGCTTTGAGGACAATCTTCAGCTGTCTGTACCAGTCTGAGAAGTTTGGCCCAGCAAACTTCTCTTTTTCCAATATGGATCGCAAATTGAGCCCTGTGGTGTTCGTTGCTGCAGGAATCTACAACATAGCAAGAACAACAAGGTCAGTATCCATGTTAGAATCATTCCAGGACTTAAGAGTGATTCTTTTCTCACTATTTTATCTGACTGCAAATCCAATAAAACAGCCCGAAAGAGTGAAACTCTTTTAGTGAGATGGGATCCAGATTTCATACTTGATCTCCGCGTCCCGCTTAGGCGAGATAAGATACACAGAGAGTCCAAGCATTAATCACTGGTAGGCATTCCATGCCAATCGCCAACCCGTGCGATTCCCCTTCATCTAGGCAATCCAGAAGACTGTGCCAACTGAGTTGGTACAACACAGTTTCTGATTCCTCAGATGGCTGCCTCCATATAGCTATCATATGCTCAATATATAGCCTATATGATCAAGCTGACCTGACCTACTTCCTGGACCACCACGTGCTATGCTGAGCAACGAGAAGCGATAAATCCCTTCTCTGTAGCATGTAGGTGTAATCGCGCACCGTCTGAAGATAGCTGGGCGTGCCCACTGAGTGGGTACAACACGGCCCCAACGATAGTCAGAATAGTGAGGTTTCACGTTAGAAGGCAATCGAGCTTGATATTGACGTTGGATTTTAACGGTCTTTTATCTTCTTACTATCATGCAAATTCTATAGTGATAGCAGAAGAATAAAACATGCATGTGCTAATATTACTTAAAATAGTAAATGAAAGCACCATTATCTTATGTGGTAAACGCCCATAAAAACTTAAGTAAAACCCTAGTTTGACAAAAGTCTTCACTTGAGCTCTTTATGGGACTCTTATATTTCATCCAACCCAGCCCCGGGCCAAAACGCTATCTGCAGCCCAAATGCGCCCACTAGATAGAATGGGCCAGTTCTAGAGTCGAACTCTAGACCTCCCACCTAGTGAAGCCAAATGCTGCATGCGCTTCTGCCATGTGTGCTGTGTGCTCAAGTCTGATCAAATTATATTTAAAACTATCTAGACATGATTTGACACGCAGGTCAATTATACATTTTCATAAATCAAAATGTGATTCGCAGATCACACCAAAAATATTTAATTACAGGCACGCAGGCCCCAGCACAGCATACAAAATAGGGCAGCCCACATAAGATTAAATAAACACTCAAAAATCCATTGATTCATGGCAACATGTAAGAAATGTACAACATGTGATCCAAAACAGAAATAAAATTTTATAAAACCCCATGGCATCAATTTTATTTCCTTATGTGCCCTACTACCTTACAACGGTCCATTAACAGGTATCCACTCGTCAGAACAAGTCGGACCCACTGCCCTTGCATGCACCCAGTCATAACTGACTTGCGTCGACCTCATGGTCAACTATGCATGCCTTAAGGGCTGAACGTCCCACATGATTTCTGGCAAGCGGGTGTGACCCCGGGCCATAATCATGATCGTTCACTAGGCGCCTCAAACAGACATCGCTACACGCCCTTCTGCAGTCGGCCTATAGCCACCTGCACAACTTTCGCACAGGTGCTATTCGGCCGCTCATCCAGGCTGTCAGATAGTCTGATTAGGCTGTTGGGTCTAGATCTGACTAACGACTTCAACACTGTTAAACTCATCTAAGTATTTAAAGTAGGTGCACAGATAAATCTAGTGAGGGTCGCGCATGAAGATAATTTTGACTGAAAACATCTATAAAATGCGCAAACCAACATCACATGCGCAAGCTTGAATGTAAAATACATCTAACATACGGTGTGAACAACATGGCATGTATTTTCGCATGAGAATAGAAGCATGCGCATCATGTAGATCATTGCCAAAAACACAAAACAAACATGGATCACAAGATGGCAATCATATGTATCAAGTCAAAACCAGTGCTCTGATACCAATGGAAGGTTATACCTAGTATCAATCATGAACTATGTCGCAGCGGAAATACAAGGTATGGAGATCGCATGACTTAAAACTATGATCAACCTTGTGAACTTGAAAGACAAGTAAGAGTGTTACCATTGCCATGATGTGAGTGGCGGCTTGGAAGATGAAAGGGGCAAGTGCCTCTTCTCCAAAGGTATCACACACAAGATGAAGTCGGCTTCTTCTTTATGCTCCTTGTGCTAGCAAAGAGACTAAAGAGTCTTTTTCGTGTCTTGGAGAGGAGATGTGCACCGTTGGCTAGTTGAACTTCTTCCTTGCATGAAGATGATGAAGATGCGAGAGGAGGAAGAGAGTAGAAGGGGTTTCGAAAACCGTGAGGGAGTGCCCAAGAAGGAAATGTTCGGTTACCATATTTGGTAAGAACCAAACATGTAACTCCCTCTTAACTCCCATGCGTTCACTCATTGAACCAATCGAAACTTCCCTCTTTTATTGAACCATGCGTTCACACTAAGTGAACCGGTTCAATCCCAATTTGGTTCAAGCACCAAATCGAACCAGCCCTGGTTATGATCTCATTGAACCAAATGGCTCAAGATCTAACCACACATCTCATTGAACCTCTTGATCTTTACGATCAAGCATCAATTCTCCCGATCGAAGCTTACCGATCATATGCCCTAATCAATCAAACATGATTAGACTAGATCTCACTTCCAATCAGAGTTTAAATTGCTTTAAACTAAACTAGAATAATTCCAGTCCACACGATCTGACATAAGCAAGCCATATCATCAAATTGTGCGACCCCAAGGGTTTCCTTCAATGTCGGTAATGATAACTTACGTTATCACGATCAGAGAGGGGTATCTAGCAACACATCACTGTCTCCCGATATGAAGGAAAGAGTCTTCCAAGACTACTCCCAAAACACAGCACAAGTGTGAATCTAATTCACTTGGCATACATGTTTCCCTTTGCCACTGGATGTTCCCGTTGGACAAGCATGTCAAGCCTGTGATTCCAACATGATGAAAATGGTTAGATCAGATGAACATAGTCATCTGGGTATGGCCATACACATTCTCAACCATTTCATCCAGGGGGCCCTTTAGAACATCACACTCCAACTAGGAGAGGCAATCCTATATCTATCACAAGTGCCCTAACATGACTCATGCCCACTGTCCAAGATAATCCTTAATCATTATCTTTCAAATGATATTGAACTACCTCAAGATAAAGCCAATCATCACTTAGAAACACAAGTGATCTCAAGTCAGAGGGAATATACCACTTGCTTGCATATAAGGATTATTCATATTGTAACAAACAATTGAATATCCTAAATAGGGTCAGTCCAGTACATCCAATGCACCTATGTGTCTAAATCTTATTCCATGCTCGAAGCATCCTACAAGAACAGAACACATATTAGTTTCAATCATATCAAGGCTGTCTCATGTTCACCGAGATATCTCGACTAAGGACAATACTGAATGTCAGCTAAGCTGAACATCATTGAGACATTACTCAGATGTATACATACAGCAGCAGATAATGTAACAATCTGAATAACAACAATTGCCTTATACATGATATTGTAAATAATCCAAGGCCTCAAACATTAGCCTTAAGGGCATACCCTAACAATCTCCCACTTGCACTTAAACTAATGGTTGAGAAATCTCAAACCCATATTATTACAGTGCTTCTCATGCTTCTGCTGCGCCAGAGGCTTTGTAAGCGGGTCAGCTAGATTGTCATCTGTATGAACCTTGCAGATCTTGATGTCTCCTCGATCAATGATCTCACGGATCAAATGAAACCTTCTCTGTATGTGCTTGGACTTCTGGTGTGACCGTGGTTCCTTTGCTTGTGCAATTGCTCTAGTGTTATCACAGAAGATAACCAATGGATCTGCACTCGAAGGAACAACACCAAGTTCCTGAACGAACTTACGAATCCATACTGCCTCCTTTGATGCTTCTGAGGCTGCAACATACTCGGCTTCTGTTGTGGAATCAGCAACAATTGATTGTTTGAAACTCTTCCACACCACTGCTCCTCCATTCAAGCTAAAAATATAGCCTGATTGCGATCGGAAATCATCTTGGTCAGATTGGAATGAAGCGTCAGTATATTCTTCAATACTGAGTTCTTCCTGACCTCCATAAATCAAGAACATATCTTTGGTTCTCCGAAGATATTTCAAAATGTTCTTGACTGCAATCCAGTGTGCCTTCCCTGGATTACCTTGGAACCGACTTGTCACGCTTAACCCATAAGCGACGTCTGGCCGAGTACACAACATCGCATACATGATGGACCCAATAGCCGAAGCATAAGGCGTATTGTCCATTTCATCTTTCTCAGACTGTGTTTGAGGGCACTGGCTCTTTGAAAGATTCAGACCATGTCTGACTGGAAGATATCCTCTTTTAGAATTTTCTAAATGGAATCTCTCCAGGACCTTATCGATGTAAGTACTTTGGCACAGCCCGAGAAGCCTATTAGATCTATCTCTATAGATCTCCACACCTAATATATAGGCTGCTTCTCCCAAATCCTTCATCTGGAAACATTTTCTTAACCATGCCTTGACCGCATGCAGTTCAGGAATATCGTTTCCAATGATTAAAATATCATCGACGTAGCGGACTAGGAAAGTAATTACGCTCCCACTAAACCTTTTATATATACACGGGTCATCTTCATTTTTGATGAAACCAAATTCAGAAACTGATTCATCAAAACGAATATTCCAGCTTCTTGATGCTTGTTTTAGTCCATAGATGGACCTCTTTAATTTGCATATTTTATGGCGTTCTGATGGATTGATGAAACCTTCAGGCTGTGTCATATACACATCCTCTTCCAGTTTTCCATTAAGGAAAGCGGTTTTCACATCCATTTGCCAGATCTCATAATCATAATATGCTGCTATCGCGAGAATAATTCGAATGGACTTGAACATGGCTACAGGAGAGAAAGTTTCATCATAATCTATCCCGTAGATTTGTTTGAAACCTTTCGCAACTAGCCTGCCCTTAAAGGTAACCACGTTACCATCTATGTCTTTCTTTTTTTTGAAGATCCACTTACAGCCTATAGGGATTACTCCCGGAAGCGGATCAACCAAATCCCAGACTTGGTTATCTGACATGGAGTCCATTTCAGCTCGCATAGCTTCAAGCCATCTTGCTGACTCCGGTCCACTAACCGCATCCGCATAAGTGAGGGGTTCATCATTAATGATGTAGACTCCGTCATAGCGCTCAGGCTGACGACGAATCCTTCCCGATATATGCGGTTCCCGTGACGTCTGAGCCTCAGGTTAAACATTAACCTGATCTATTTGCTCAGGCTCATCCAACTGAGCTTGACTACTTTGTCCCTCCTCTGGAATTTCATCCAGCTTTATTTCTCTCCCACTGGCCTCTTGCAGAAGAAATTCCTTCTCAAGAAAAATTGCCATTCGAGCAACAAATACTTTATTCTCTTTGGGATCGTAGAAATAATAACCCTTAGTTTCTTTAGGGTATCCGACAAATATACATTTATCTGATCTGCTCTCCAGTTTCCCAGAGGCGAGCTTTTTGACATAAGCCTCGCAACCCCAGATTTTGATAAATGTCAAGCTCGGCTGTTTTCCATACCATAACTCATATGGTGTCTTTGAAATAGCCTTGGATGGCACTCGGTTTAGCACCTTTGCAGCTGTTTCCAGTTCAAATCCCCAAAAGGAGTAAGGTAGAGTAGCCTGACTCATCATAGAGCGAACCATATCCAATAAGGTTCTATTCCTTCTCTCGGACACACCATTCCATTGCGGTGTTCCTGGCGGAGTGAGCTGTGAGATGATCCCACACTCCTTTAGATAGTTAGTGAACTCACGACTCAAGTATTCTCCACCTCGATCTGATCGAAGTGCCTTGATATTTCGGCCTAACTGATTTTGTACTTCATTTTTGAATTCTTTGAACTTGTCAAAAGATTCACTTTTATGTCTCATCAAATAGACATAACCACACCTACTGAAATCATCAGTAAAAGTAATGAAGTATGTATAGCCACCTCTGGCATGTTTACTAAATGGCCCACACACATCACTGTGAATAAGGTCTAGTAAACCTGAAGCTCTTTCACCTTTATTAGAAAAAGGAGTCTTCGTCATCTTACCCATTAAACAAGCTTTGCATGTATCAAGCTCCTCATAGGAGAATGATCCCAGCAGTCCATGGTCATGCAACCGCTTAATGCGCTTCTTGTTAATATGGCCTAGACGACTATGCCATAACAAGGTGCTGTGATCAGCATACTTGGCTTTCTTATTATCAATTTGTTGTACAGAACATTCCATGTCCAACATGTATAACCCATTGTTAATTGACCCAGTTGCATAAACAATATTATCATATGAAATACGGCACTGTGAAGTTTTGCATTCAAAAGAAAAACCTTTCCTGACAAGAGCAGGAATAGAGATAATATTCTTCGTTATGCTAGGTACAAAATAACAATTGTCAAGTTCTAATACAAATCCAGATGGTAAAGAGATGTGATATTCTCCTACAGCAACAGCAGCAACCCGTGCCCCGTTTCCAACTCGTAGGTCCACCTCATGCTGTCCCACCTGTCTTCTTCTCTTGAGTTCCTGCACATTTGAACAAATGTGAACTCCACATGCAGTGTCCAACACCCATGAAATAGAAGAAGCAACCATGACTTCAGTCACGTAAATACCTGAGCCAGAAGTGAAAGACTTGCTTCCCTTCTTCTCTCCTCGGAGCGCTCTACAGTCCTTCTTCCAGTGACCCAGCTGGCCACAATGGAAGCATCTGTTGTCCTTTGATCGCTTCACCTTTTGTTTCAAAGCCTTGTTGTAGCTCTTGATATGGGTTTTGCCTTTCTTCCCTTTCTTCTTGTTCCCTGAAGGAACCATCAAGACAGAGGATGAAGGCTTTCCCTTCTCAAGAGTCTGCTCTGTGGTGCAGAGCATGTTTAGTAATTCTGCCGGAGTACAGTCGATCTTGTTCATATTAAAATTAATGATGAACGCATCGAAAGAAGCCGGGAGAGACTGCAAGATGATGTCTACAACAAGTTCTTGATTGATGGTATGTCCCAGTTTTTCTAGAGCTTCTTTGTACCCAATCATCTTGAGTACATGAGCTCCCACTGGACTCCCTTCAGTCAATTTGCTATGAAAGAAAAGTTTCGTCAAGTTATAGCGTTCTGTCCTTGCCTGTGCAGCATACAGCATTTTGAGATTTGCTATAATATCAATAGCAGACAAATTCTCATGCTGACGCTGGAGCTCAGGCGTCATTGACGCAAGCATAAGGCAAGCGACATCAGTGCTATCACTGACGTGCTTCTCATAAGCATCTCGAACCGCCCTTGCAGCGTTCGCAGCGGGTTGAGCCGGTATTGCCGACTCAAGGACGTACAGCTTCCTCTCGGCTTTGAGGACAATCTTCAGCTGTCTGTACCAGTCTGAGAAGTTTGGCCCAGCAAACTTCTCTTTTTCCAATATGGATCGCAAATTGAGCCCTGTGGTGTTCGTTGCTGCAGGAATCTACAACATAGCAAGAACAACAAGGTCAGTATCCATGTTAGAATCATTCCAGGACTTAAGAGTGATTCTTTTCTCACTATTTTATCTGACTGCAAATCCAATAAAACAGCCCGAAAGAGTGAAACTCTTTTAGTGAGATGGGATCCAGATTTCATACTTGATCTCCGCGTCCCGCTTAGGCGAGATAAGATACACAGAGAGTCCAAGCATTAATCACTGGTAGGCATTCCATGCCAATCGCCAACCCGTGCGATTCCCCTTCATCTAGGCAATCCAGAAGACTGTGCCAACTGAGTTGGTACAACACAGTTTCTGATTCCTCAGATAGCTGCCTCCATATAGCTATCATATGCTCAATATGTAGCCTATATGATCAAGCTGACCTGACCTACTTCCTGGACCACCACGTGCTATGCTGAGCAACGAGAAGCGATAAATCCCTTCTCTGTAGCATGTAGGTGTAATCGCGCACCGTCTGAAGATAGCTGGGCGTGCCCACTGAGTGGGTACAACACGGCCCCAACGATAGTCAGAACAGTGAGGTTTCGCGTTAGAAGGCAATCGAGCTTGATATTGACGTTGGATTTTAACGGTCTTTTATCTTCTTACTATCATGCAAATTCTATAGTGATAGTAGAAGAATAAAACATGCATGTGCTAATATTACTTAAAATAGTAAATGAAAGCACCATTATCTTATGTGGTAAACGCCCATAAAAACTTAAGTAAAACCCTAGTTTGACAAAAGTCTTCACTTGAGCTCTTTATGGGACTCTTGTACTTCATCCAACCCAGCCCCGGGCCAAAACGCTATCTGCAGCCCAAATGCGCCCACTAGATAGAATGGGCCAGTTCTAGAGTCGAACTCTAGACCTCCCACCTAGTGAAGCCAAATGCTGCATGCGCTTCTGCCATGTGTGCTGTGTGCTCAAGTCTGATCAAATTACATTTAAAACTATCTAGACATGATTTGACACGCAGGTCAATTATACATTTTCATAAATCAAAATGTGATTCGTAGATCACCCCAAAAATATTTAATTACAGGCACGCAGGCCCCAGCACAGCATACAAAATAGGGCAGCCCACATAAGATTAAATAAACACTCAAAAATCCATTGATTCATGGCAACATGTAAGAAATGTACAACATGTGATCCAAAACAGAAATAAAATTTTATAAAACCCCATGGCATCAATTTTATTTCCTTATGTGCCCTACTACCTTACAACGGTCCATTAACAGGTATCCACTCGTCAGAACAAGTCGGACCCACTGCCCTTGCATGCACCCAGTCATAACTGACTTGCGTCGACCTCATGGTCAACTATGCATGCCTTAAGGGCTGAACGTCCCACATGATTTCTGGCAAGCGGGTGTGACCCCGGGCCATAATCATGATCGTTCACTAGGCGCCTCAAACAGACATCGCTACACGCCCTTCTGCAGTCGGCCTATAGCCACCTGCACAACTTTCGCACAGGTGCTATTCGGCCGCTCATCCAGGCTGTCAGATAGTCTGATTAGGCTGTTGGGTCTAGATCTGACTAACGACTTCAACACTGTTAAACTCATCTAAGTATTTAAAGTAGGTGCACAGATAAATCTAGTGAGGGTCGCGCATGAAGATAATTTTGACTGAAAACATCTATAAAATGCGCAAACCAACATCACATGCGCAAGCTTGAATGTAAAATACATCTAACATACGGTGTGAACAACATGGCATGTATTTTCGCATGAGAATAGAAGCATGCGCACATGTAGATCATTGCCAAAAACACAAAACAAACATGGATCACAAGATGGCAATCATATGTATCAAGTCAAAACCAGTGCTCTGATACCAATGGAAGGTTATACCTAGTATCAATCATGAACTATGTCGCAGCGGAAATACAAGGTATGGAGATCGCATGACTTAAAACTATGATCAACCTTGTGAACTTGAAAGACAAGTAAGAGTGTTACCATTGCCATGATGTGAGTGGCGGCTTGGAAGATGAAAGGGGCAAGTGCCTCTTCTCCAAAGGTATCACACACAAGATGAAGTCGGCTTCTTCTTTATGCTCCTTGTGCTAGCAAAGAGACTAAAGAGTCTTTTTCGTGTCTTGGAGAGGAGATGTGCACCCTTGGCTAGTTGAACTTCTTCCTTGCATGAAGATGATGAAGATGCGAGAGGAGGAAGAGAGTAGAAGGGGTTTCGAAAACCGTGAGGGAGCGCCCAAGAAGGAAATGTTCGGTTACCATATTTGGTAAGAACCAAACATGTAACTCCCTCTTAACTCCCATGCGTTCACTCATTGAACCAATCGAAACTTCCCTCTTTTATTGAACCATGCGTTCACACTAAGTGAACCGGTTCAATCCCAATTTGGTTCAAGCACCAAATCGAACCAGCCCTGGTTATGATCTCATTGAACCAAATGGCTCAAGATCTAACCACACATCTTATTGAACCTCTTGATCTTTACGATCAAGCATCAATTCTCCAGATCGAAGCTTACCAATCATATGCCCTAATCAATCAAACATGATTAGACTAGATCTCACTTCCAATCAGAGTTTAAATTGCTTTAAACTGAACTAGAATAATTCCAGTCCACACGATCTGACATAAGCAAGCCATATCATCAAATTGTGCGACCCCAAGGGTTTCCTTCAATGTCGGTAACGATAACTTACGTTATCACGATCAGAGAGGGGTATCTAGCAACACATCACTGTCTCCCGATATGAAGGAAAGAGTCTTCCAAGACTACTCCCAAAACACAGCACAAGTGTGAATCTAATTCACTTGGCATACATGTTTCCCTTTGCCACTGGATGTTCCCGTTGGACAAGCATGTCAAGCCTGTGATTCCAACATGATGAAAATGGTTAGATCAGATGAACATAGTCATCTGGGTATGGCCATACACATTCTCAACCATTTCATCCAGGGGGCCCTTTAGAACATCACACTCCAACTAGGAGAGGCAATCCTATATCTATCACAAGTGCCCTAACATGACTCATGCCCACTGTCCAAGATAATCCTTAATCATTATCTTTCAAATGATATTGAACTACCTCAAGATAAAGCCAATCATCACTTAGAAACACAAGTGATCTCAAGTCAGAGGGAATATACCACTTGCTTGCATATAAGGATTATTCATATTGTGACAAACAATTGAATATCCTAAATAGGGTCAGTCCAGTACATCCAATGCACCTATGTGTCTAAATCTTATTCCATGCTCGAAGCATCCTACAAGAATAGAACACATATTAGTCTCAATCATATCAAGGCTGTCTCATGTTCACCGAGATATCTCGACTAAGGACAATACTGAATGTCAGCTAAGCTGTGTAAGTACCCCTTTCATGAGGGGGGCGAAACCCTAATAGGAGGCGCATATAAACTTTGATAGCGGAAGCAAGGATTTTTAGGGTTTCATAAGATCGCATGTGGTATAGCCATATGATCAACTTAAAAACGATTGCAAATAAGAATCAAGGAATCGATTCTCACCAAAGCCATTGCTTGGATGGCATCTAGGAAGAAGAGACTCAAGCGCTTCTCCTCCAAATGGTGCGCACACAAGGTGATGCCGCCTACTCTTTGTTGATCCTTGTGCTAGCAAGGTTCTTCAAAGGTCCTTGTCGTATGAAAGGGAAGAGAAGATTTTCTTGCTTGGCGAGATCTCTCCCTTGTCGTCAAAGAAGAACTTCCACGAGAGAAGAGGCGACGAGAGGTGAAGAGACGAGAGAGGGCGTTACTCTCTCGAACGTGTAGTGCGTTGCCTTATTTTGGAAAACCAAAAATAGTAACCGCCTAACGTTCATGCGCTCATGCGTTCATGGGTTTATCCCAACGCATTTTGCTCTCTCTCTTGAACCATGCGCTCACTCAATGAGCTGGTTCAATGTCGGTTTGGTTCAAAGACCAATTAACCCAAGCCATATGGTCTAGATCACAATAAACCCTAAAGGTTCAAGATCTAACTGTTCATCTCTTGATGCTCCTGATCTCACCGATCTAGCATCCAATCTCTCGATCGAAGCTTACCGATCTCAAGCCCTAATCAATCAAACATGATCAGACCAGATCTCACTTACAATCAGAGTTTAAATCCCTTTAAACTGAACCCAAACAATTCAGTCCACACGATCTGACTTAAGTAAGCCATATCATCAAATTGTGCGACCCTAAGGGTTTCCTTTAAATGTCGGTAACGATAACTTACGTTATCACGATCAGTGAGGGGTATCTAGCAACACATCACTGTCTCCCGATATAAAGGAAAGAGTCTTCCAAGACTACACCCAAACCACAGCACAAGTGTGAATCCACTTCACAAGGCATACATGTTTCCTTTGCCACTGGATGTTCTTATTGGACAAGCGTGTCAAGCCTGTAGCTCCAATATGATGAGCATGATTAGATCAGATGAACATAGTCACCCGGGTATGGCCATACACTTTCTCAATCATCTCATCCAGGGGGCCCCTTTAGAACATCACACTCCTTAAACAAGGAGACGGCAATCCTATATCTATCACCAGTGCCCTAACATGACTCATGATCATTATCCAAGATAGTCTATAACCATTATGTTTCAAATGATATTGAACTACCTCAAAACAATGACAATCATCATTTAGAAACACAAGTGATCTCAAGTCAGAGGACATGTGCCACTTGTTGCAAACAAGGATTATTCACATTGTGACAAGCAATTGAATATCCTAGTAGGGTCTGTCCAGTACATCCAATGTACCCATGAGTCTACATCTTATTCCATGCTCGAAGCATCCTATAAGATTAGAACACATATTAGTCTCCATCATATCAAGGCTGTCTCATGTTCACCAAGATATCTCGACTAAGGACATAGAGCATATCAGCCTAGCTGAACAGCATTGAGACATTATTCAGAAGCACACTTATTGCAGCAGACAATGTAACAAACTGAATAACAACCATTGCCTTTATAAACTTAAGAGTTTATACATGATACTGAAAGAATCCCAAGGCCTCAAACATTAGCCTTAAGGGCATACCCCAACAATCTCCCACTTGCACTTAATCTAATGGTTGAGAAATCTCAAACCCATATTATTACAGTGCTTCTCATGCTTCTGCTGCGCCAGAGGCTTGGTAAGCGGGTCAGCCAGATTGTCATCTGTATGAACCTTGTAGACTTTGATCTCGCCACGATCAATGATCTCCCGGATCAAGTGAAACCGTCTCTGTATGTGCTTGGACTTCTGGTGCGACCGTGGTTCCTTTGCTTGTGCGATTGCTCCAGTGTTATCACAGAAGATAACCAAAGGATCTGCACTCGAAGGAACAACACCAAGTTCCTGAATGAACTTACGAATCCACACTGCCTCCTTAGATGCTTCTGAGGCTGCAACATACTCGGCTTCTGTTGTGGAATCAGCAACAATAGACTGTTTGAAACTTTTCCACACCACTGCTCCTCCATTCAAGCTAAAAACATAGCCTGATTGCGATCGGAAATCATCCTGGTCCGATTGGAACGAAGCGTCAGTATATCCTTCTATACTGAGTTCTTCCTGACCACCATATATCAAGAACATATCTTTGGTCCTCCGCAGATTTTTTAAAATGTTCTTGACCGCAATCTAGTGCGCCTAACCTGGATTACTTTGGAATCGACTGGTCACGCTTAACCCGTAAGCGACGACTGGGCGAGTACACAACATCGCATACATAATGGACCCAATAGCCGAAGCATAAGGCGTATTGTCCATTTCATCTTTCTCAGTCTGTGTTTGTGGACACTGACTCTTTGAAAGATTCAGACCATGTCTGACTGGAAGATATCCTCTTTTAGAATTCTCTAAATGAAATCTCTCCAGGACTTTATCGATGTAAGTACTCTGGCACAGCCCGAGAAGCCTCTTAGATCTATCCCTGTAGATCTTCACACCTAATACATAGGCTGCTTCTCCTAGATCTTTCATCTGGAAACATTTTCTTAACCATGCTTTAACAGCATGCAGTTCAGGAATATCGTTTCCAATGATTAAGATATCATCGACGTAGAGGACTAGGAAAGTAATCACGCTCCCACTAAACCTCTTATATACACACGGGTCATCTTCATTCTTGATGAAACCTGTTACGACCCGCTTAGTAAGCAAACTATTTATTAACTTGGTGAGCCGATTTGCAACATGGCTCAATCTATTAAAATGCTTAAGCCCAAGTTAACAATAGCAAGCCCACTAAGCCTTATATACCATATAATCTCTTCTCCCACTTCCAATATGGGACTAAACTCGGGGTATTACAATCTCCCCCACTTAAGACTTGACGTCCTCGTCAAGCCCAAACCTTAACACATGCCCAAGAATCATCCCTTAGTCGGCAGCATGTGAGGTCAGCCCAAAGGTGGCTCCACTATCCTCGGTAGCCCTTTCCTATTGGCCTCTCACCATGCTTAGGACTAAGTTTTGCTCTGATACCATTTGTTACGTCCCGTTTAGTAAGCAAACTATTTATTAACTTGGTGAGCCGATTTGCAACGTGGCTCAATCTATTAAAATGCTTAAGCCAAGTTAACAATAGCAAGCCCACTAAGCCTTATATACCATATAATCTCTTCTCCCACTTCCAATATGGGACTAAACTCGGGGTATTACAAAACCAAATTCACATATTGATTCATCAAAACGAATATTCCAGCTTCTTGATGCTTGTTTAAGTCCATAAATGGACTTCTTTAACTTGCATATTTTATAACGATCTGATGGATTAGTGAAACCTTCAGGTTGTGTCATATACACATCCTCATCCAGTTTTTCATTAAGGAAAGCGGTCTTCACATCCATCTGCCAGATCTCATAATCGTAATATGCTGCTATCGCGAGAATAATCCGAATAGACTTGAACATGGCTACAGGAGAGAAAGTTTCATCATAATCTATCCCGTAGATTTGTTTGAAACCTTTCGCAACTAGCCTGCCTTTATAGGTAACTACGTTACCATCCATGTCAATCTTCTTCTTGAAGATCCATTTACAGCCTATAGGGATTACTCCCGGAGGCGGATCAACCAAATCCCAAACTTGGTTATCTGACATGGAGTCCATCTCGGCTCGCATAGCTTCAAGCCATCTAGCTGATTCCGGTCCACTGACCGCATCTGCATAAGTAAGGGGTTCATCATTATCAATGATGTAGACTCCATCATAGCGCTCAGGCTGTCAACGGATCCTTCCCGATCTTCGCGGTTCCCGTGATATCTGAGCCTCAGGTTGTTCACTAACCTGTTCTACTGGCTCATGCACATCCAACTGTGCTTGACTACTTTGTCCTTCCTCTGGATTCTCATCCAGCTTTATTTCTCTTCCACTGGCCTCTTGCAGAAGAAACTCCTTCTCAAGAAAAATGGCCGTCCAAGCAACAAATACCTTGTTCTCTTTGGGATCGTAGAAATAATAACCCTTAGTTTCCTTAGGGTAACCGACAAAGATGCATTTGTCAGATCTGCTTTCTAGTTTCCCAGAGGCGAGCTTTTTGACATAAGCCTCGCAACCCCAGATCTTAATAAATGTCAAGCTAGGCTGTTTCCCATACCATAACTCATATGGAGTCTTTGAAACTGCCTTGGATGGCACTCGGTTTAGTACCTTTGCAGCTGTTTCCAGCGCAAATCCCCAAAAGGAGTAAGGTAGAGTAGCCTGACTCATCATAGAACGAACCATATCCAGTAAGGTTCTGTTCCTCCTCTCGGACACACCATTCCATTGCGGTGTTCCTGGTGGAGTGAGCTGTGAGATAATCCCACACTCCTTCAGATAGTCAGTAAACTCTCGACTTAGGTATTTTCCACCTCGATCTGAGCGAAGTGCCTTGATATTTCGGCCTAGCTGATTCTGTACTTCATTTTTGAACTCTTTGAACTTGTCAAAAGATTCACTTTTATGTCTCATCAGATAGACATACCCGTATCTACTGAAATCATCAGTAAAGGTAATGAAGTACGAATAGCCACCTCTGGCATGTTTACTAAATGGCCCACACACATCACTGTGTATAAGGTCAAGTAAACCTGAAGCCCTTTGACCTTTGTGAGGAAAAGGAGACTTCGTCATTTTACCCATTAAACAAGCTTTGCATGTATCAATCTCCTCATAGGAGAATGATCCCAGCAGTCCATGATCATGCAACCGCTTAATGCGCTTCTTGTTAATATGGCCTAAACGACTATGCCATAGCAAGGTGCTGTCATCAGCATACTTGGCTTTCTTATTATCAATGTTTTGTATAGAACATTCCATGTCCAACATGAATAACCCATTATTAATTGACCCAGTAGCATAAACAATATTATCAAGAGAAAGATAACACTTTGAAGTCTTGCATTCAAAGGAAAACCCCTTCCTGACAAGAGCAGGAATGGAGATAATATTTTTAGTAATGCTTGGTACAAAATAACAATTGTTTAGTTCTAACACAAGTCCAGATGGTAATGAGATGTAATAAACCCCTACAGCAACAGCAGCAACCCGTGCCCCGTTTCCAACTCGTAGGTCCACCTCATGCTGTCCCACCTGTCTTCTTCTCTTGAGTTCCTGTACATTTGAACAAATGTGAACTCCACATGCAGTGTCCAACACCCATGAAATAGAAGAAGAAAACATGACCTCAGTCACAAAAATACCTAAGCCAGAAGCAATGCTACCCTTCTTGTCTCCTTGGACCGCTTTACAATCCTTTTTCCAGTGACCCAGCTGGCCACAATGGAAACATCTGTATTCCTTCGACCGCTTAACCTTTTGTTTCAGAGCCTTGTTGTAATTCTTGACAGGGGCTTTGCCCTTCTTCCCCTTCTTCTTGTTCCTGGAAGGAAACATCAAGACAGAGGTTGAAGGCTTTCCCTTTAGAGTCTCCTCTGTAGTCAAGAGCATATTCAGCAACTCTGCCGGAGTACAATCAATCTTGTTCATATTAAAATTAATAATGAACGGATCGAAAGAGGCCGGGAGAGACTGCAGAATAATGTCTACAGCAAGCTCCTGATTGATGGTATGCCCCAGTTTCTCTAGAGCCTCTTTGTGCCCAATCATCTTAAGCACATGAGCTCCCACTGGACTCCCTTCAGCCAGTTTGCTCTGAAAGAAAAGCTTGGTCAAATTATAGCGCTCAGTCCTCGCCTGTGCAGCATATAGC
This sequence comes from Costus lasius, assembly GCA_027563935.2. Classification (NCBI taxonomy): domain Eukaryota; kingdom Viridiplantae; phylum Streptophyta; class Magnoliopsida; order Zingiberales; family Costaceae; genus Costus; species Costus lasius. The sequence goes on along the minus strand of CM050450.1, from coordinate 33,561,024 downwards.
ATCTTGAGGTTTGCTATCATTTCTATAGCAGACATATCCTCATGCTGACGCTGCAGCTGTGGCGTCATAGACGCTAGCATCAGGCAAGCGACATCAATGCTATCATTGACATACTTTTCATAGGCTTCCCGAACCGCCCTTGCGGCGTTCGGAGCGGGTTGAGGCGGTATAGCCGTCTCGAGGACATACAGTTTTCTCTCTGCCTTAAGAACAATCTTAAGGTGTCCGTACCAGTCTGAGAAGTTTGGCCCAGCAAACTTCTCCCTTTCCAGTAGGGATCGCACATTGAAGCTCATGGTGTTCGTTGCTGCAGGAATCTACAACAATGCAAGAACAGCAAGGTCAGTATCAATGTTTAGAATCAATCCAGGACTTAAGAAAGATTCTTTTCTCACTATTTTATCTGACTGAAAAATCCATTAAAACAGTCCGAAAGAGTAAGACTCTTTTAGTGAGATGGGATCCAGATTTCATACTTGGTCTCCGCGTCCCGCTCAGGCGAGATAAGTTGCACAGAGAGTACAAGCACTAATTTCTGGTAGGCAGTCCCTGCCAATCGCCAACCCGTGCGATTCCCCTTCATCTGGGCAATCCAGCAGACTGTGCCAACTGAGTTGGTACAACACAGTCTCTGATCCCACAGATGGCTGCCTCCATATAGCTAACATATGCCCCATATGTAGCCTACATGGTCAAGCTGACCTGACCTACTCCCTGGACCACCACGTGCTATGCTGAGCAACGAGAAGCGATAAATCCCTTCCCTGTAAACGCAGGTGAAATCACACACCGTCTGAAGATAGATGGGCGTGCCCACTGAGTGGGTACAACACGGCCCCAACGATAGTCAGAACAGTGAGGTTTCGCGTCAGAAGGCTTACGTGCTTGATATTTTAGCGTTGGATTTTAACGGTCTTTTTATCTTCTTAACTATCATGCATAACCTATGGCGATAGCAGAAGATTAATCATGCAATTCTAATTATAAAAACGATAAGTAGAAAGCATGCTGATCTTATGTGGTAAAAGCCCATTAACCCTAAGTAAGACCTTAATTTTAACTTAAGTCTTCACTTGAGCTTTCCATGGGTCTTTTGCAGCTCATCTGGCCCAACCCAGGGCCCAAGCGCCCACTGCAGCTCAGGTGCGCCCACCAGGTGAATGCGCCTGTCCTAGGGTCGAACCCTAGACCTCCCACCTGGTCAAGCTACTGCTGCATGCGCCTCTGCCAAGTGTGCTCTGTGCTCATGTCTGATTAAAATTACAATTTAATCTATCTAGACATGATTGACACGCAGGTCAATTACACAATAAATTAATTAAAATGTGATACGCAGATCACAATAAAATAATTTATAATTAATCCAGGCTCGCAGGCCCCAGCACAGCACACATTAAAAGGGCAACCCACATAAGATTAAATAAACAAGCATCATGGCATCCAATCAACATGTGATCCAAACCAGAAAATAAAATTGGTTTTGAAAACCCATTGGCATCAATTTTTATTTTCCTTATGTGCCCTACTACCTTACAACGGTCCATTAATAGGGATCCACTCATCCGACCTAGTCAGATCCACTGCCCTTGCATGCACCAAGTCCTAACTGACTTGAGTTGACCCAGTGGCCAACAATGCATGCAGATGGGCTGAACGACCCTCATGAGTCCAGGCAAGCGGGTGTGACCCCGGGCCTAACTCAAGAGCGTTCACTGGTTGTCTCAACCAGACATCGCTACACGCCTGTCTGCAGTCGACCTATAGCCACCTCGTGCTTGCGCACAGGTGCCATCTGGTCGACCCATCTAGGCTGTCAGATGATCTGATCAGACTGTTTGGATCTTAACTAGGTGATGACTTCAACCCTACTAACCCGTCTAAGGGTTTATAGTAAACGCTTAGATCTAAGTGAGGCGCGCAAGTGATTAAGTTTTTAAGAAAAACTACAACATTCAACAAGCACCAACATGTAAGCATCAAACATGCGCCAACATAAGTTAACCTCATACATGCGCCAAAATAAACTATATTCAACTAGCATTTTCGCATGAAGAGAAAACTTAGATCAAACATGGATCACAAAACATTAAGCAATCAGATGCATCATACTGAAACCATAGCTTTGATACCAATTGTAAGTACCCCTTTCATGAGGGGGACGAAACCCTAATAGGAGGCGCATATAAACTTTGATAGCGGAAGCAAGGATTTTTAGGGTTTCATAAGATCGCATGTGGTATAGCCATATGATCAACTTAAAAACGATTGCAAATAAGAATCAAGGAATCGATTCTCACCAAAGCCATTGCTTGGATGGCGTCTAGGAAGAAGAGACTCAAGCGCTTCTCCTCCAAATGGTGCGCACACAAGGTGATGCCGCCTACTCTTTGTTGATCCTTGTGCTAGCAAGGTTCTTCAAAGGTCCTTGTCGTATGAAAGGGAAGAGAAGATTTTCTTGCTTGGCGAGATCTCTCCCTTGTCGTCAAAGAAGAACTTCCACGAGAGAAGAGGCGACGAGAGGTGAAGAGACGAGAGAGGGCGTTACTCTCTCGAACGTGTAGTGCGTTGCCTTATTTTGGAAAACCAAAAATAGTAACCGCCTAACGTTCATGCGCTCATGCGTTCATGGGTTTATCCCAACGCATTTTGCTCTCTCCCTTGAACCATGCGCTCACTCAATGAGCTGGTTCAATGTCGGTTTGGTTCAAAGACCAATTAACCCAAGCCATATGGTCTAGATCACAATAAACCCTAAAGGTTCAAGATCTAACCGTTCATCTCTTGATGCTCCTGATCTCACCGATCTAGCATCCAATCTCTCGATCGAAGCTTACCGATCTCAAGCCCTAATCAATCAAACATGAGCAGACCAGATCTCACTTACAATCAGAGTTTAAATCCCTTTAAACTGAACCCAAACAATTCAGTCCACACGATCTGACTTAAGTAAGCCATATCATCAAATTGTGCGACCCTAAGGGTTTCCTTTAAATGTCGGTAACGATAACTTACGTTATCACGATCAGTGAGGGGTATCTAGCAACACATCACTGTCTCCCGATATAAAGGAAAGAGTCTTCCAAGACTACACCCAAACCACAGCACAAGTGTGAATCCACTTCACAAGGCATACATGTTTCCTTTGCCACTGGATGTTCTTATTGGACAAGCGTGTCAAGCCTGTAGCTCCAATATGATGAGCATGATTAGATCAGATGAACATAGTCACCCGGGTATGGCCATACACTTTCTCAATCATCTCATCCAGGGGGCCCCTTTAGAACATCACACTCCTTAAACAAGGAGACGGCAATCCTATATCTATCACCAGTGCCCTAACATGACTCATGATCATTATCCAAGATAGTCTATAACCATTATGTTTCAAATGATATTGAACTACCTCAAAACAATGACAATCATCATTTAGAAACACAAGTGATCTCAAGTCAGAGGACATGTGCCACTTGTTGCAAACAAGGATTATTCACATTGTGACAAGCAATTGAATATCCTAGTAGGGTCTGTCCAGTACATCCAATGTACCCATGAGCCTACATCTTATTCCATGCTCGAAGCATCCTATAAGATTAGAACACATATTAGTCTCCATCATATCAAGGCTGTCTCATGTTCACCAAGATATCTCGACTAAGGACATAGAGCATGTCAGCCTAGCTGAACAGCATTGAGACATTATTCAGAAGCACACTTATTGCAGCAGACAATGTAACAAACTGAATAACAACCATTGCCTTTATAAACTTAAGAGTTTATACATGATACTGAAAGAATCCCAATGCCTCAAACATTAGCCTTAAGGGCATACCCCAACAAGCTGAACATCATTGAGACATTACTCAGATGTATACATACAGCAGCAGATAATGTAACAATCTGAATAACAACAATTGCCTTATACATGATATTGTAAATAATCCAAGGCCTCAAACATTAGCCTTAAGGGCATACCCTAACAAATCATTGGGTTCAATTTCGCACATAGAGGTACATCTCATCTCCATCGTACATATGCCACCATGCATGTGTCATGCATTGATGGGCAAGCAAGTCTACCAACTCCTTGCGCTAGGTTTGCCAATATGTGCATCTACAAGCACTCACAATGCAATATGTCATGCCTGCATCCCACCCATACTTGAGTGAAACCACACCCCCCCCCCCCCAATGGAGGGCTATGACCAGATGTGGGTTCTCTTTATAGGATCTTTCTTTCCATATTTGCACTTGCATGCATTATAATAGGATAGATCCACCCTGAAATCTAACATGTAGCTACATATGATAGTTTTTATGTATTTTTGTTTTTAAAACTATGTGCATGATGGTTGGACTAGTGCATGGCATGTTGTAATAGGATCTACAATGGATATGCAAGCTCTCTTGAACCTCAAGGTCAGCTCACTCACTCACCTAGTAAGCTCCCAAAAAGAAAGGGCAATAAACAAACTCAGCTCAACTAATGCCACATGAAGACTTGAGTTGAAGGGACTTCAAAGCACTTCAACTCACCTTGCCAAAACAAGCTATAAGTGCCACTATCTTCAAGGAGAATCAGCAAAGCAATCAAATTCAATCAAGATCCAACAATCAAGGATGATTGATTGGAGCATTAAATGGGCGCCCAACACTTACACTATGTTTCCTAAGAGGGAAATTGATGAGTTGAATTTACATCATATTTTTCTCTGCATTTTATATGATATTTTGAGCTTAATTGTATGATTTTATACCAATTTTTAGTGTTTTTATCTCCTTTGGTATGGAATCTTCACTTTTCTTGATTTTTGTAAAAATGCAGGTAAAATCACACAAAAATAATGAATTCTATGAGTTTTGAGGCCATGGTATGATTCCAAAGCAAAAGACGAGGTTACATGTCAAATTTGGAGCGAAATGGAGGTCAAATGCAATATTCACGGTCGCACCTGTGAGTCCTTCATGGGCCGTGAATATCGCCTACTTTAGGGAACAGTTCTGTGCCTAAGTCACATTGTGCATAGAAATTTTCACAGTCATGGTCATGAATCATTCACGGGCCATGAATGTCTCGGTGCATAGCAGTTTTATTCACAGAAACATTCACGGCTACAACTGTGAATGCTTCACAGGCCATGAGTGTTTCTCGCCAACTCGGTTTTTGCTCGATTCAGCTTCGAATTGAGTCAAAACTTAACCAAACTATATAGAAATTTTTATAGAGGAGTTCTAAATTGATTAAAGTATAAAAGGAAGGACTTTTGGAGGGTTAAGAAAGCTTTCTCGGATGAACACAAGCAGAGGCAGCGCTTGGGAAAAATTGAGGCAACTGAGCGATTTTTCGGTGAGAGATCACGCAAAGGAAGGAATTCCATCTTCATCTCTAGATTGAAGAGAAGTGTTTTCATTGCTTTCCTAGTGTCTCTTTCCAATTTATTTAAGATTTTATGTTGAATTCATCACTCTATATGCTGTATTCGAAGAACGTGTTCCCTTAAACTCTTTTTCAGGATTAGGGGTGTAGCCCACTAACGATTTATGGATTAAACTTGTTATTTTAATCTTTGTCATGAATTTTGTAGAGTTGATTTGATTAGAATTGTATTTATTACGTAATTTTTCTCTGGCCAAGTGATTTTATGTTTTAGACGTTGCGAGAAGGACTAAGAGGAGAATCGCGATGTCAGATCTATTATTTTCAAACCTATGAATCCAATCACGAGAGTAGTTTGGATTTGTTTGATGGATTTTTATGATTTATCATAGAACTTAAGGGGCCTAATTACGTTAATTGTCATGAGAATAGGGAGTTGTTGTGATTAGGTACCGGATTATGCTTCGGGAGAAGGTAATCTGTACACTAGGATAAATCCCTTTCAACACTTTAATTTTTCTGTTCAAAGATTTATTTTTACTAAATTCATATTCGTCAATGTGGTGAAACCCCGAGTCCCGGCTCTCTCCATTTCGATCTTTACCCTAAAAATGCTTGCTTTTGTTTCCTCGTACTAGAAGTCTCCAAACAAAAATCACACTTTGAATTGTCTAGCTATAGATAAATTGTGTAATCGGTACTTGTCTGTCAGATCCTCGTTGAGAACGGTATCTTATTTATTACTTCGATAAGTCGTGCACTTGCAGTTGAATTAAGTTTTTGGCGCTGTTGCCGGGGATCAGGCCAGCTAATATCGATTTGATCGATAAGTTTATAGACTAGTCATTTCCTTTTGTTTTTTTGCATTTACTTAGATTTTATAGTTAGTTTCTGTTAGGTGTGAAGATCTAGGAGAAGCAGCCTATGTATTAGGTGTGAAGATCTACAGGGATAGATCTAAGAGGCTTCTCGGGCTGTGCCAGAGTACTTACATCGATAAAGTCCTGGAGAGATTTCATTTAGAGAATTCTAAAAGAGGATATCTTCCAGTCAGACATGGTCTGAATCTTTCAAAGAGTCAGTGTCCACAAACACAGACTGAGAAAGATGAAATGGACAATACGCCTTATGCTTCGTCTATTGGGTCCATTATGTATGCGATGTTATGTACTCGCCCAGACGTCGCTTACGGGTTAAGCATGACCAGTCGATTCCAAAGTAATCCAGGTCAGGCGCACTGGATTGCGGTCAAGAACATTTTGAAATATCTTCGGAGGACCAAAGATATGTTCTTGATATATGGAGGTCAGGAAGAACTCAGTATTGAAGGATATACTGACGCTTCGTTCCAATCTGACCAGGATGATTTCCGATCGCAATCAGGCTATGTTTTTAGCTTGAATGGAGGAGCAGTGGTGTGGAAAAGTTTCAAACAATCTATTGTTGCTGATTCCACAACAGAAGCCGAGTATGTTGCAGCCTCGGAAGCATCCAAGGAGGCAGTGTGGATTCGTAAGTTCGTTCAAGAACTTGGTGTTGTTCCTTCGAGTGCAGATCCTTTGGTTATCTTCTGCGATAACACTGGAGCAATCGCACAAGCAAAGGAACCACGGTAGCACCAGAAGTCCAAGCACATACAGAGATGGTTTCACTTGATCCGGGAGATCATTGATCGTGGTGAGATCAAAATTTGCAAGGTTCATACAGATGACAATCTGGCTGACCCGCTTACCAAGCCTCTGGCGCAGCAGAAGCATGAGAAGCACTGTAATAATATGGGTTTGAGATTTCTCAACCATTAGATTATGTGAAAGTGGGAGATTGTTGGGGTATGCCCTTAAGGCTAATGTTTGAGGCCTTGGGATTCTTTCAGTATCATGTATAAACTCTTATGTTTATAAAGGCAATGGTTGTTATTCAGTTTGTTACATTGTCTGCTGCAATAAGTGTGCTTCTGAATAATGTCTCAATGCTGTTCAGCTTGGCTGACATGCTGTAATGTCCTTAGTCGAAATATCTTGGTGAACATGAGACAGCCTTGATATGATTGAGACTAATATGTGTTCTAATCTTATAGGATGCTTCGAGCATGGAATAAGATGTAGACTCATGGGTACATTGGATGTACTGGACAGACCCTACTAGGATATTCAATTGCTTATCACAATGTGAATAATCCTTGTTTGCAACAAGTGGCACATGTCCTCTGACTTGAAATCACTTGTGTTTCTAAATGATGATTGTCATTGTTTTGAGGTAGTTCAATATCATTTGAAACATAATGGTTATATACTATCTTGGATAATGATCATGAGTCAGGTTAGGACACTAGTGATAGATATAGGATTGCCGTCTCCTTGTTTGGAGTGTGATGTTCTAAAGGGGCCCCCTGGATGAGATGATTGAGAAAGTGTATGGCCATACCCAGGTGACTATGTTCTTCTGATCTAATCATGCTCATCATATTGGAGCTACAGGCTTGACACGCTTGTCCAATAAGAACATCCAGTGGCAAAGGAAACATGTATGCCTAGTGAAGTGGATTCACACTTGTGCTGTGGTTTGGGTGTAGTCTTGGAAGACTCCTTCCTTTATATCGGGAGACAGTGATGTGTTGCTAGATACCCCTCACTAATCGTGATATCGTAAGTTATCGTTACGACATTTAAAGGAAACCCTTAGGGTCGCACAATTTGATGATATGGCTTACTTAAGTCAGATCGTGTGGACTGAATTGTTTTGGTTCAGTTTAAAGGAGTTTAAACTCTGATTGTAAGTGAGATCTAGTCTGATCATGTTTGATTGATTAGGGCTTGAGATCGGTAAGCTTCGATCGAGAGTATTGATGCTAGATCGGTGAGATCAAGAGCATCAAGAGATGAACGGTTAGATCTTGAACCATTTGGTTCAGAGAGATCTAGACTATGGCTTGGGCTGATTTGGTTTGGTCTTTGAACCAAATGCATTGGACCGAATTGGCTTGAACCGGTTCACACATGGTGAACGCTTGGTTCAATGCTTGTAGGCGTTTTGGTCGGTTTGTGGGCGCATGGCTTCATGTCTTCTATTTTTGGAATGTCATAACTTGCCACTTCCCTCAACGCCTAAACGTTTCAACGCTCGCCTCTTCTCTTCTCACGGATGCTCTTTCGGTGTAGAGAGACTTGACGAAAAGAGAAGAAAGTTGATCCTCGCCAAGATCCATCTCTCATCTTCTTCACACGACAAGGAAACTTGGAGATCCTTGCTAGCACAAGGAACGACCAAGGAGGTAGCCATCTCTCCTCTTGTGTGCGATTCCCTTTGGAGAAGAAGCATTTGACTCTTTGCTTCCAAGGCTCCATCCAAGTGATGGCTACGGTATGATCCTTTCGATCTTTGCAATCTTTTAGCAAGTTGATCATATGTTCATTCAAATGATCCTATGGAAACCTTAGCTTCCGCTATGAAATTCTTGACGTGCGCCACTTTAGGGTTTCGCTCCCCCTTGAAGGGGACCTTTCAATTGGTATCAGAGCATGGTTGTTATGAATGATTCATATGATTGCTTCATGTCTTTGTGATCCATGTTTGTGTAGATCTAAATTACATGCGATATTACATGATAGATCATCATGCGAAACTACATGCTAGTATGTTTATTATTGGCGCATGTATGATGTATATTTTTTGGCTTGCGCATGTATGTTGAATGTTGGCGCTTGAATGTAGTTTTGATCAAAACTTATCATATCTTGCGCGCATCCTGATAGATCTAAGGTGCGCCTACTATAAGTCCTTAGACGGGTTAGTAGGGTTGAAATCATCATCTAGTTAAGATCCAACCAGTCTGATCAGACGATCTGACAGCCTAGATGGGTCGACTAGATGGCACCTGTGCGCAAGCACGAGGTGGCTATAGGTCGACTGCAGACAGGCGTGTAGCGATGTCTGGTTGAGACAACCAGTGAACACACATGAGTTAGGCCCGGGGTCACACCCGCTTGCCAGAACTCATGAGGGTTGTTCAGCCCAGTGCATGCATGGTTGACCATTGGGTCGACTCAAGTCAGTTAGGACTTGGTGCATGCAAGGGCAGTGGATCTGACTAGGTCTGATGAGTGGATCCCTATTAATGGACCGTTGTAAGGTAGTAGGGCACATAAGAAAAATAAAATTGATGCCAAGGGGTTTTCAAAATTTTATTTTGTTATTGGATCACATGATGAATGAATACCATGATGTATGTCTATTTCATCTTATGTGGGTTGCCCTTTTAATGTGTGCTGTGCTGGGGCCTGCGTGCCTGGATTAAAACAAAAATGTAAATTATTATATTTGTGATCTGCGCATCACATTTTAATTAATTTATTGTGTAATTGACCTGCGTGTCAATCTTGTCTAGATAGATTAAATTGTAATCAGACAAGAGCACATAGCACACATGGCAGAGGCGCATACAGCTTGAGGCTTGACCAGGTGGGAGGTCTAGGGTTCGACCCTAGGACAGGCGCATTTACCTGGTGGGCGCACCTGAGCTGCAGAGGGCGCTAGGGCCCTGGGTTGGGCCAGATAACATGCAAAAGACCCATGAAGAGCTCAAGTGAAGACTTAAGTTAACTTAAGGTCTTACCTAGGCTTAATGGGCGTTTACCACATAAGATCAGCATGCTTTCTTTTATTGTTTAAATAATTAGAATTGCATGATTTATTTATCTTCTGCTATCACCATAGGGTTTGTATGATAGTTAAGAAGATAAAAGGACCGTTAAAATCCAACGCTAAATATCAAGCACGTAAGCCTTCTGACGCGAAACCTCACTGTTCTGACTATCGTTGGGGCCGTGTTGTACCCACTCAGTGGGCACGCCCATCTATCTTCAGACAGTGTGTGATTACACCTGCGTGTTACAGAGAAGGGATTTATCGCTTCTCGTTGCTCAGCATAGCACGTGGTGGTCCAGGGAGTAGGTCAGGTCAGCTTGACCATGTGGGCTACATATGGGGCATATGTTAGCTATATGGAGGCAGCCATCTGTGGGATCAGAGACTGTGTTGTACCAACTCAGTTGGCACAGTCTGCTGGATTGCCCAGATGAAGGGGAATCGCACGGGTTGGCGATTGGCAGGGACTGCCTACCAGAAATTAGTGCTTGTACTCTCTGTGCATCTTATCTCGCCTGAGCGGGACGCGGAGACCAAGTATGAAATCTGGATCCCATCTCACTAAAAGAGTGTTACTCTTTCGGACTGTTTTTATGGATTTTTCAGTCAGATAAAATAGTGAGAAAAGAATCTTTCTTAAGTCCTGGATTGATTCTAAACATTGATACTGACCTTGCTGTTCTTGCATTGTTGTAGATTCCTGCAGCAACGAACACCATGGGCTTCAATGTGCGATCCCTACTGGAAAGGGAGAAGTTTGCTGGGCCAAACTTCTCAGACTGGTACGGACACCTTAAGATTGTTCTTAAGGCCGAGAGGAAACTGTATGTCCTCGAGACGGCTATACCGCCTCAACCCGCTGCGAACGCCGCAAGGGCGGTTCGCGATGCCTATGAAAAGCATGTCAATGATAGCATTGATGTCGCTTGCCTGATGCTAGCGTCTATGACGCCACAGCTGCAGCGTCAGCATGAGGATATGTCTGCTATAGAAATTATAGCAAACCTCAAGATGCTATATGCTGCACAGGCGAGGACTGAGCGCTATAATTTGACTAAGCTTTTCTTTCAGAGCAAACTGACTGAAAGGAGTCCAGTGGGAGCTCACGTGCTCAAGATGATTGGGCACAAAGAGGCTCTAGAGAAACTGGGGCATACCATCAATCAGGAGCTTGCTGTAGACATTATTCTGCAGTCCCTCCCGGCCTCCTTCGATCCGTTCATTATTAATTTTAATATGAACAAGATCGACTGTACTCCGGCAGAGTTGCTGAATATGCTCTTGACTACAGAGGAGACTCTAAAGGGAAAGCCTTCAACCTCTGTCTTGATGTTTCCTTACAGGAACAAGAAGAAGGGGAAGAAGGGCAAAGCCCCTGTCAAGAACTACAACAAGGCTCTGAAACAAAAGGTCAAGCGGTCGAAGGAATACAGATGTTTCCATTGTGGCCAGCTGGGTCACTGGAAAAAGGACTGTAAAGCGCTCCAAGGAGACAAGAAGGGAAGCATCGCTTCTGGCTCAGGTATATTTGTGACTGAAGTCATGATATCTTCTTCTTCTATTTCATGGGTGTTGGACACTGCATGTGGAGTTCACATTTGTTCAAATGTACAGGAACTCAAGAGAAGAAGACAGGTGGGACAGCATGAGGTGGACCTACGAGTTGGAAACGGGGCACGGGTTGCTGCTGTTGCTGTAGGAGTTTATTACATCTCATTACCATCTGGACTTGTATTGGAACTAGACAATTGTTACTTTGTACCAAGCATTACGAAAAATATTATCTCTATTCCTGCTCTTGTCAGGAAAGGATTTTCCTTTGAATGCAATATTTCAAAGTGTGTTATTTCTTATGATAATATTGTTTATGCTACTGGATCAATTAACAATGGGTTATTCATGTTGGACATGGAATGTTCTATACAAAATATTGATAATAAGAAAGCCAAGTATGCTGATGACAGCACCTTGCTATGGCATAGTCGTTTAGGCCATATTAACAAGAAGCGCATTAAGCGGTTGCATGACCATGGACTGCTGGGATCATTCTCCTGTGAGGAGATTGATACATGCAAAGCTTGTTTATTGGGCAAAATGACGAAGTCTCCTTTTCCTCACAAAGGTCAAAGAGCTTCAGGTTTACTTGACCTTATACACAGTGATGTGTGTGGGCCATTTAGTAAACATGCCAGAGGTGGCTATTCATACTTCATTACCTTTACTGATGATTTCAGTAGGTATGGATATGTCTATCTAATGAGACATAAAAGTGAATCTTTTGACAAGTTCAAGGAGTTCAAAAATGAAGTGCAAAATCAGCTAGGCCGAAATATCAAGGCACTTCGCTCAGATCGAGGTGGAGAATACCTAAGTCGAGAGTTTACTGATTATCTGAAGGAGTGTGGGATTATCTCACAGCTCACTCCGCCAGGAACACCGCAATGGAATGGTGTGTCCGAGAGGAGGAACAGAACCTTACTGGATATGGTTCGTTCTATGATGAGTCAGGCTACTCTACCTTACTCCTTTTGGGGATTTGCACTGGAAACAGCTGCAAAGGTACTAAACCGAGTGCCATCCAAGGCAGTTTCAAAGACTCCATATGAGTTATGGTATGGGAAACAGCCGAGCTTGACATTTATTAAGATCTGGGGTTGCGAGGCTTATGTCAAAAAGCTCGCCTCTGGGAAACTAGAGAGCAGATCTGAGAAATGCATCTTTGTCGGTTATCCTAAGGAAACTAAGGGTTATTATTTCTACGATCCCAAAGAGAACAAGGTATTTGTTGCTCGGACGGCCATTTTTCTTGAGAAGGAATTTCTTCTGCAAGAGGCCAGTGGGAGAGAAATAAAGTTGGATGAGAATCCAGAAGAAGGACAAAGTAGTCAAGCATAGTTGGATGAGCCTGAGCCAGTAGAACAGGTTATTGAACAACCTAAGGCTCAGATATCACGGGAACCGCGTAGATCGGGAAGGATCCGTCGACAGCCTGAGCGCTATGACGGAGTCTACATCATTGATCATGATGAACCCCTCACTTATGCGGATGCGGTCAGTAGACCGGAGTCAGCTAGATGGCTTGAAGCTATGCGAGCCGAGATGGACTCCATGTCAGATAATCAAGTCTGGGATTTGGTTGATCCGCCTCCGGGAGTTATCCCTATAGGCTGTAAATGGATCTTCAAGAAGAAGATTGACATGGATGGTAACGTAGTTACCTATAAAGGCAGGCTAGTTGCGAAAGGTTTCAAACAAATCTACGGGATAGATTATGATGAAACTTTCTCTCCTGTAGTCATGTTCAAGTCTATTCGGATCATTCTCGCAATAGCAGCATATTACGATTATGAGATCTGGCAAATGGATGTGAAAACCGCTTTCCTTAATGGAAATCTGGATCAGGATGTGTATATGACACAACCTGAAGGTTTCACTAATCCATCAGATCGTCATAAAATATGCAAGTTAAAGAAGTCCATTTATGGACTTAAGCAAGCATCAAGAAGCTGGAATATTCGTTTTGATGAATCAATATGTGAATTTGGTTTCATCAAGAATGAAGACGACCCGTGTGTATATAAGAGGTTTAGTGGGAGCGTGATTACTTTCCTAGTCCTCTACGTCGATGATATCTTAATCATTGGAAACGATATTCCTGAACTGCATGCTGTTAAAGCATGGTTAAGAAAATGTTTCCAGATGAAAGATCTAGGAGAAGCAGCCTATGTATTAGGTGTGAAGATCTACAAGGATAGATCTAAGAGGCTTCTCGGGCTGTGCCAGAGTACTTACATCGATAAAGTCCTGGAGAGATTTCATTTAGAGAATTCTAAAAGAGGATATCTTCCAGTCAGACATGGTCTGAATCTTTCAAAGAGTCAGTGTCCACAAACACAGACTGAGAAAGATGAAATGGACAATACGCCTTATGCTTCGTCTATTGGGTCCATTATGTATGCGATGTTATGTACTCGCCCAGACGTCGCTTACGGGTTAAGCATGACCAGTCGATTCCAAAGTAATCCAGGTCAGCGCACTGGATTGCGGTCAAGAACATTTTGAAATATCTTCGGAGGACCAAAGATATGTTCTTGATATATGGAGGTCAGGAAGAACTCAGTATTGAAGGATATACTGACGCTTCGTTCCAATCTGACCAGGATGATTTCCGATCGCAATCAGGCTATGTTTTTAGCTTGAATGGAGGAGCAGTGGTGTGGAAAAGTTTCAAACAATCTATTGTTGCTGATTCCACAACAGAAGCCGAGTATGTTGCAGCCTCGGAAGCATCCAAGGAGGCAGTGTGGATTCGTAAGTTCGTTCAAGAACTTGGTGTTGTTCCTTCGAGTGCAGATCCTTTGGTTATCTTCTGCGATAACACTGGAGCAATCGCACAAGCAAAGGAACCACGGTAGCACCAGAAGTCCAAGCACATACAGAGACGGTTTCACTTGATCCGGGAGATCATTGATCGTGGTGAGATCAAAATCTGCAAGGTTCATACAGATGACAATCTGGCTGACCCGCTTACCAAGCCTCTGGCGCAGCAGAAGCATGAGAAGCACTGTAATAATATGGGTTTGAGATTTCTCAACCATTAGATTATGTGCAAGTGGGAGATTGTTGGGGTATGCCCTTAAGGCTAATGTTTGAGGCCTTGGGATTCTTTCAGTATCATGTATAAACTCTTATGTTTATAAAGGCAATGGTTGTTATTCAGTTTGTTACATTGTCTGCTGCAATAAGTGTGCTTCTGAATAATGTCTCAATGCTGTTCAGCTTGGCTGACATGCTGTAATGTCCTTAGTTGAAATATCTTGGTGAACATGAGACAGCCTTGATATGATTGAGACTAATATGTGTTCTAATCTTATAGGATGCTTCGAGCATGGAATAAGATGTAGACTCATGGGTACATTGGATGTACTGGACAGACCCTACTAGGATATTCAATTGCCTGTCACAATGTGAATAATCCTTGTTTGCAACAAGTGGCACATGTCCTCTGACTTGAGATCACTTGTGTTTCTAAATGATTATTGTCATTGTTTTGAGGTAGTTCAATATCATTTGAAACATAATGGTTATAGACTATCTTGGATAATGATCATGAGTCAGGTTAGGACACTAGTGATAGATATAGGATTGTCGTCTCCTTGTTTGGAGTGTGATGTTCTAAAGGGGCCCCCCTGGATGAGATGATTGAGAAAGTGTATGGCCATACCCAGGTGACTATGTTCTTCTGATCTAATCATGCTCATCATATTGGAGCTACAGGCTTGACACGCTTGTCCAATAAGAACATCCAGTGGCAAAGGAAACATGTATGCCTAGTGAAGTGGATTCACACTTGTGCTGTGGTTTGGGTGTAGTCTTGGAAGACTCCTTCCTTTATATCGGGAGACAGTGATGTGTTGCTAGATACCCCTCACTAATCGTGATATCGTAAGTTATCGTTACGACATTTAAAGGAAACCCTTAGGGTCGCACAATTTGATGATATGGCTTACTTAAGTCAGATCGTGTGGACTGAATTGTTTTGGTTCAGTTTAAAGGAGTTTAAACTCTGATTGTAAGTGAGATCTAGTCTGATCATGTTTGATTGATTAGGGCTTGAGATCGGTAAGCTTCGATCGAGAGTATTGATGCTAGATCGGTGAGATCAAGAGCATCAAGAGATGAACGGTTAGATCTTGAACCATTTGGTTCAGAGAGATCTAGACTATGGCTTGGGCTGATTTGGTTTGGTCTTTGAACCAAATGCATTGGACCGAATTGGCTTGAACCGGTTCACACATGGTGAACGCTTGGTTCAATGCTTGTAGGCGTTTTGGTCGGTTTGTGGGCGCATGGCTTCATGTCTTCTATTTTTGGAATGTCATAACTTGCCACTTCCCTCAACGCCTAAACGTTTCAACGCTCGCCTCTTCTCTTCTCACGGATGCTCTTTCGGTGTAGAGAGACTTGACGAAAAGAGAAGAAAGTTGATCCTCGCCAAGATCCATCTCTCATCTTCTTCACACGACAAGGAAACTTGGAGATCCTTGCTAGCACAAGGAACGACCAAGGAGGTAGCCATCTCTCCTCTTGTGTGCGATTCCCTTTGGAGAAGAAGCATTTGACTCTTTGCTTCCAAGGCTCCATCCAAGTGATGGCTACGGTATGATCCTTTCGATCTTTGCAATCTTTTAGCAAGTTGATCATATGTTCATTCAAATGATCCTATGGAAACCTTAGCTTCCGCTATGAAATTCTTGACGTGCGCCACTTTAGGGTTTCGCTCCCCCTTGAAGGGGACCTTTCATCTTGCGTATGTTCCATGTATCTCTTTCCCTCAGAGGCTAGCAAAGGCATAGCTGGAAAAGCAGTTCGGAAAATCTATTGAGCGTAAAATCAGAAAACATGGAATTGTGAAACCAATAGAGGAATGCAGTATGGTCAGTCAAAATAAAATAACTCAAAAGTTGAAAGATCCTGGAAGCTTTTCTATTCCCTGTCAGATTGGTGGGATGTCTTTCGAGCATGCCTTATGTGACTTGGGCACAAGCGTGAGCTTGATGCCCTTGTTGTTGGTGTATATGCCCTGGGACCTAGTTTTGGTCCATTACTGTATTACTTGACGTTGATATTTTATTTCATTCTGGCATTGTCATTATCTATATTTGCTTACATCTGTGATTATGTACTTATATGATAATATCCCTGGAGACAGATTGGATCTGTGCTCAAATGATTGTCCCCAGTCAATGTACCTGAGTAGATAAGGGACAACTCTGGTACATGTGAGACTGGTATATGGGCTGGTTAGGCACAAGGTGCTAACGCAAGCATATGGGTATATCAGTGGTGGATGTACTGGACCGACCCGCTGTGAGGCAATGACTTGGTGTCACAAGTCATCCTCACAAGTGATAGGAGATGCATTGATCCCTTGACTTGAGGTCATTGGCCATTCTATATGGTTAGGGATATGCCTTGATACAACCTAACGTCTTGTCGTAGTTGGGAGGTAATAACGGTTGTCATTGGGTATATCACGACCCATATGAGAAGGTCAATGAACAGACATAGGATTTGCCCCTTCCTAAGGAAAGCATGATATCCATGGAGCTCCTCTATGGTTTTATGACTGAAAGTGTATGGTCATACCCAGGTGAGACCTGATTTAGTCATAGCCATGAGATTGGATAAAAACAAGTGGTGACACACTTGGCCAATCGGATATCAGTTCGGCAAAGAGACTGTAATGCATCTGTACCTGATTGTAATGATGGGAATGTCGATGTCGATATCCATTCCGGTGACCTGGGTATAGCGATGCACTGCTAGGTGCCACTCACTGCTTGTGGTGACCTTTGGTCAGCACTGCCAGCGTCAGAGGAACATACAGGGTCGCACACCTTGATACTCGAGTTCTCGTATTGATCGGGAAGCCTTATGATCGAGTTATTGGATAACTCGGAACTATTTTGGAGATTTCATCAGCGCCAATGGGCCTGATGAGATGGAAGAAATTCATTGGAGCCAACTTCCATTTACAGCATATTAACCATGGTTAGCCTAATTTGATCTTGGGTTAAATTGGATTGGATCCAAGGGCTTGGTTAACATGCATAATGGACCTTGGGCTGGGCCCATTGTAAAGTTGGGCTTACTGGGCTTAAGGAGAAGGAGAAAGTAGGCATGTGCTTAACCCTGGTTAGACTAGAGTTAACGCCTATGGTTTGAAATTAATCATATGGGTTAATTAATTAATTAATTAGAATCATAATTGGATTAGGACGACTTATTTAATTAATTAATTAGAATCCTAATTAGATTACGATTTAATTATTTAAATAATTAGAATCCTAATTGGATTAGGATTTAATTGTTTGAATCAATTAGAGTCCTAATTGGATTAGGACTTGATTAACTTGATTAATTCTCCTACATCCTCTCCTAGCCACCCACTTGATTTGAATTGTGGCCACACATTAGACCACCTTTTGCTCTATATAAGAGGCCCTAGACGCCCCCTCTTCACACACAATTAATCTTGAAGGCGTGATCACAAGAGAGAGGTGAGAGCAAGAGGAAGTGGCGCACTTCTCTTCCATCCAACCCTAGCCGAGAACACTTCATCTTCCTTTCCTCTTGGCGTGAGGAACTTGGTGTTGCTTGGCGACTTCCTTCTCCTCATCTTCCTCTTGGCGCATATACCTTGGAGGTGGCACAAGGCTTGAGGAATAAGTACAAGGCTTGGATCTTCTTCCCGAGGCTAGCACCGGGCGTGGAAGAAGAGGACTCGAGGTGATCCGTGTGTGCGAGACTGCAGATGGCGCACGCTTGGGCGCCTACTTTGACATCAGCCTTGCCTTGCTCAAGGTATTTTCTATCTCATCGTGTCGACTCCCTCGCTTGCGATCTTCACTGGGTTTTTGGGACCGGCTCATTACGGGGATATTGCTTCCGCTGTGCAATGTTTTATGTAATTTCTATCTCTGAAAATTATAAAATATCCCTGGGGTTTCCCAACAGTGGTTTCAGAGCGACTTGCGAGACTCGAACGATGTAATTTCATGCTTTTCCATGCTCGCATGCCATATCTCAATTTCGCAAATTGCATGATCACGTGGCAAATGATTTTTCTAAATAGGAAAAATTTAGGGTTTCTTGTTTCTATCATCTTTTCAATCTCTTTTGGATTTTGGGTTATTTTTCTTGCATGATTAAAGGATCAAAGGCGCACATGGTTTTATCAAGTAGGACGGGCATTGTGTCTTCGGACTGGCCGGGTCTCTTGATCTAACAAAATTGCCAGCCGAAAGGATCTTTGAAATCATCATAAAAGTTTAATCGCCAATAACCAGAAGATTTGTGATAAGAAGATGAGGAAAAGAGACTAGTTTTATGAAAAAGTAAAATTTCAGATTTTATGTTTTTCATGAGCATGTAGAACTGCGTGTAGATACATTGCTTGTGCATAATGTTGTGATCATGAGTTAAGCCCCTTTGCATGCCTGTGATGTATCTTTGTGAGGCCTGCGTGCCGCTTTTCTTTTCTTTTATTTTTGTAACAAGAAGAAGAAGATTAGGGCACAACCACATGGAACCCTGGCATGCTTGATGGCGCATGGAGGAGTGGCGCAAGATGGCACGGCCGAACCCTAGGGTTTGAGAGCTAGCCATCTTGGCTCCTTGCATGGTGGCGCATCATCTATGGAGAAAGACCCATGGCATTGGCTGAACCCATGAGGGACACCTCTAGGGCTTGAGAGCTAAACCATGCTGAGAAGGACCTTGGAGCCAACCTTGAAGTTCAAGTTAGAGGTCGGCTAGGTTAGGTCTTGTCTTTGGGGCTTGAATCCTAGGTCAAGAGTTGAACCTCCTTTTGGCATGGGTTGGTTCAATGTCTTGAATAGGCTATGATCACATCATTCTTTTACTGTTTTCATACATATCTGCTAAAGCATGCCTGAGTTGTTTTATCGTTATGTTATCACTATAGGATTGCATGCCTGTAATGTTAGACATACGATAAAACTGCTGAGACCTCAAAAACCCTCATAAATAAATATCAAGTCTAGTAGCCTTCTAATGCGTAGCCCTCACTAAGCTATCGATCAGTGGTGTTGTGAACTGTTTCCCACCCTCGTGGGACACACCCACTTATCTTTAGAAAGTGCGTGGTGGTAATGGTTTCCCCAGTCCGTTTTAATCGGGCGCGCCTTCGCAAGGAAACTCATTGGCCCTGGGCATAACGGTTAGGAATGGACTTGACTAGATTTCCACATGTGGTGGGCATATGGTGGAACTCTAGAGGCATCGTTGAGAGGTTAGGGTTTCATGATGTATCCAGCCCTCGCTGGACATGAAATGCCTGGACTGTCTGAATAAGGAGAATTGCTTGGAGCAATCAGCCGGCGAGCCCACCTTAGGAAGCATGGGTTACTTTGTGCATCTCATCCCACCCTCGTGGGACGCGAAGCCTCATGTGGAATAAGGATCCCATCTCACTAGGAAGTCTTAAACTTCCCGATTGACTTTGTGGGTTGTCAATTCGATTAAAATAGTAGGAGCCATAATCATTTAAGACAAGTCCAGTTTAAATGATTTGAAGTAGTACTAATATGCTGTTTCTTGACTGTTGTAGAACAATGGCAACAAACAATAACGGTTGGTCACTGCGATCTATCCTTGAGAAGGACAAGTTGGTTGCATCCAACTTGATGGATTGGTATATGAACTTGAGAATTGTGCTCAAGCTCGAGAGAAAGCTCTATGTCCTTGAGCAGCCCATTCCTGAACCACTTCCATGCTCGGCCCCAGCGGCTGAGAGGGATGCTTATGATAAGCATCAGGCTGACACTTTGGAGGTTGCACAATTGATGCTAACCAACATGTTGCCCGAGCTTCATGGGCAATATGAATTGAAGAGTGCCTCTGAGATTATTACTAATCTAAGACAGCTCTTTAATGAATTGGTTAGGCTCAATCCTCCTAAAGTTGATATTCAGTGCGTTGAGCCGAAAGGCTTGACCAAGGAACTGAAATTAAAGATGGAATGGATCAGGAACAATAAGTGCTATTCATGTGGAGGGCCACCTCACATGTTGAAGGACATAGTGCGACTTCAGAATGAAAAGAAGAGAGGCAAGGCTTCGTCTTCATACTCAGGTATTTATGTTACAGAAGTCAACCTTTCTACTTCTATGACATGGGTATTGGATACCGCATGTGGAGCTCATATTTGTACAAATATGCAGGGGCTTAAGAAAAGTAGATCGGTACGGGCTGGAGAGATTGACCTACGAGTTAGAAACGGGGCACAGGTTGCTGCTGTTGCTGTAGGAATTTTGACTCTCTCCCTACCATCTTGACTTCAGTGAGAGTTAGATAGTTGCTATTTTGTACCTTCATTTACTAAGAACATTGTATCCATTCCTTGCTTGGCAAAGAAAGGATTTAAGTTTGAAATAAATAAGAACTCTTGTTCTTTTTCATTTGCAAATATGTTCTATGGGAAGGGTACTCTGAGCAATGGTCTATATGTGTTAGACATGGATAACTCTATTTGTAACATAAATAATAAAAGGACCAAACTGAGTGGTTCAGTTGGTGCTTTCCTATGGCATTGTCGATTAGCTCATATAAACAAGAATCGCATTCAACAACTCCATGCAAATGAGTTGTTAGATTTAAGTTCCTTGGAGGAATTTGATACATGTGAGCCTTGTTTGTTAGGGAAGATGACAAAAGCGCCTTTCACCAAGACTAGTGAAAGGGTAGGAGGTTTGTTGGATCTCATACATAGTGATGTGTGTGGGCCATTCAATAAACAAGCCAGAGGAGGGCACAACTACTTCATCACTTTTACTGATGACTTCAGTAGATATGGTTATGTCTACTTGATGAGACATAAGTCTGAATCCTTTGAGAAATTTAAGGAATTCAGACATGAAGTAGAGAACCAGATTGGTAGATCCATTAAGGCTCTTCGATCAGATCGTGGTGGAGAGTACCTGAGTGGTGAGTTTCTTGACTATCTTCGATCAGATCATGGTGGAGAGTACCTGAGTGGTGAGTTTCTTGACTATCTGAGAGAGTGTGGGATTTTATCCTAACTCACTCCACCTGGAACACCCCAATGGAATGGTGTGTCTGAAAGGAGAAATCGAACTTTGTTGGACATAGTTCGATGTATGATGAGTCATGCAACTCTACCTCCCTCATTCTGGGGACATGTACTAGAGACAGCTTCTCTAATACTGAATAATGTTCCATCTAAGAGTGTCTCAAAGATTCCATACGAGGTATGGAGTGGGAGACGCCCTAATCTCACTTTTATCAGGATCTGGGGATGTGAGGCTTATATCAAACGTCAGGATTCTAGCAAGCTAGAACCTAGATCTGATAAATGCGTGTTTGTGTGGTACCCTAAGGAAACTAAGGGTTACTACTTCTATGTTCCCACCGAGAACAAAGTTTTTGTTGCTCGGGGTGCTGTCTTTCTAGAGAAAGAATTTCTCATGAAAGAAGTCAGTGGGAGGAAGTTTGACTTGGACGAGGTCCAAGTGCAACCACAAGACACAGAGATGGAACCTGAGCCAACTGCACCGGTTGCTGGGCAACCTAAGGCTTAGACACAGGCCCCACGTAGGTCTGGGAGGATTCGCCGTGTACCTGAGAGGTATGGGTTGCTGCCGACCCAACACGACGGTATCTTCATCATTGAAGATGAACCCAGGACCTATGATGAGGCGGTCAGTGGACCGGACTCCGAGAAATGGCTTGACGCCATGAGATCCGAAATGGATTCCATGTCAGCTAACCAAGTCTAGGATTTGGTTGAGTTACCTGATGGGGTAAAACCCATAGGGTGTAAATGGGTCTTCAAGAAGAAGACAGACATGAATGACAACGTGATTACCTATAAAGGTAGACTAGTGGCTAAAGGATTCAAACAAGTCCACGGGGTGGACTATGATGAAACCTTTTCGCCAGTTGCTATGTTCAAATCCATTAGGATTCTGCTTGCTATCGCTGCATATCATGATTATGAGATATGGTAGATGGATGTAAAGACAGCTTTCCTTAATCGGAAACTAACTAAGGATCTGTATATGACACAACCTGATGGCTTCATCCATCCTGCAGAAGCCAATATGGTCTGCAGGCTAAAGAGATCCATCTATGGATTAAAGCAAGCATCTCGAAGTTAGAATCTTCGATTTGATGAAGCTGTGAGAGATTATGGCTTTATCAAAAGCGAAGATGACGCCTGTGTATACAGAAAATTCAGTGGGAGCTTGGTGACTTTTCTGGTCTTGTATGTCGATGACATACTACTCATCGGGAACGACATCCCTAGTCTTCAAGCTGTGAAGACATGGTTAGGGAAGTGTTTTGAGATGAAGGACTTAGGGGAGGCCGCCTATATCCTAGGTGTGAGGATCTACAGGGATAGATCCAAGAGGCTCCTAGCCCTTAGTCAAAGTACTTACATTGATAAGGTCCTGGAGAGGTTTAGCTTTGAGCAATCCAAGAAAGGGTACCTTCCAGTGAGACATGGCCTTACTCTCTCAAAGAGTCAGTGTCCCACCACACAGGCTGGGAGGGATGACATGAGTCGAGTACCTTATGCTTCGGTAGTGGGATCGATCATGTATACAATGTTGTGTACTAGACCAGATGTGGCTTATGCTGTGAGCATAACCAGCCGATACCAATCCAATCCTGGAGTGCAGCACTGGGTGGCTGTAAAGAACATCCTGAAGTATCTGAGAAGAACTAAGGATTTGTTCCTAGTCTATGGGGGACAGGAAGAGCTCAGTATGCAGGGCTACACTGATGCGTCTTTCCAGTCTGACCCGGACGACTTCAGATCGCAGGCCGGCTATGTGTTCAAAATGAATGGAGGCGCTGTATGCTGGAAGAGCTTCAAGCAATCCACCATTGCTGATTCTACAACCGAGGCTGAGTATGTGGCAGCTTCTGAGGCAGCCAAAGAAGCTGTTTGGATAAGTAAGTTCATTTCTGAACTTCAGATGGTTCCCAGTGCAGTGGATCCCATTGAAATCTACTGTAATAACAATGGAGCAATTGCACAAGCCAAAGAACCACGGTCTCATCAAAGATCCAAACACATACTCAAGAGATTTCACCAGATCAGAGAGATCATAAACAGAGGTGATGTCAAGATTAGCAGAGTTGACACAAAGAACAATCTGGCAGACCCATTGACCAAGGCTTTGGCGCAGCAGAAGCATGACTATCATGCTAGAGATATGGGGTTGAGATTTCTCAACCTCTAGGTCTTAGTGCAAGTGGGAGATTGTTGGTGTATATGCCCTAGGACCTAATTTTGGTCTATTACTGTACTACTTGACGTTGATATTTTATATCATTCTGGCATTGTCATTATCTAAATTTGCTTACATCTGCGATTATGTACTTATATGATAATGTCCCTGGAGACAGATTGGATCTGTGCTCAAATGATTGTCCCCAGTCAATGTACCTGAGTAGATAAGGGACAACTCTGGTACTTGTGAGACTGGTATATGGGCTGGTTAGGCACAAGGTGCTAACGCAGGCATATGGGTATATCAGTGGTGGATGTACTGGACCGACCCGCTGTGAGGCAATGACTTGGTGTCACAAGTGATAGGAGATGCATTGATCCCTTGACTCGAGGTCATTGGCCATTCTATATGGTTAGGGATATGCCTTGATACAACCTAACGTCTTGCCGTAGTTGGGAGGTATTAATGGTTGTCATTGGGCATATCACGACCCATATGAGAAGATCATTGAACAGACATAGGATTTGCCCCTTCCTAAGGGAAGCATGATATCCATGGAGCTCCTCTATGGTTTTATGACTGAAAGTATATGGCCATACCCAGGTGAGACCTAATTTAGTTATAGCCATGAGATTGGATAAAAACAATTGGTGACACACTTGGCCAATCGGATATCGGTTCGGCAAAGAGACTGTAATGCATCTATACCTGATTGCGATGATGGGGATGTCGATGTCGATATCCATTCCGATGACCTGGGTAGCAGCGATGCACTGCTAGGTGCCACTCACTGCTTGTGGTGACCTTTGGTCAGCACTGCCAGCGTCAGAGGAACCTGCAGGGTCGCACACCTTGATACTCGAGTTCTCGTATTGATCGGGAAGCCTTATGATCGAGTTATTGGATAACTCGGATCTATTTTGGAGATTTCATCAGCGCCAATGGGCCTGATGAGATGGAAGAAATCCATTGGAGCCAACTTCCATTTACGGCATATTAACCATGGTTAGCCTAATTTGACCTTGGGTTAAATTGGATTGGATCCAAGGGCTTGGTTAACATGCATAATGGACCTTGGGCTGGGCCCATTGTAAAGTTGGGCTTACTGGGCTTAAGGAGAAGGAGAAAGTAGGCGTGTGCTTAACCCTAGTTAGACTAGAGTTAACGCCTATGGTTTGAAATTAATCATATGGGTTAATTAATTAATTAATTAGAATCCTAATTGGATTAGGACTAATTATTTAATTAATTAATTAGAATCCTAATTAGATTAGGATTTAATTGTTTAAATAATTAGAATCCTAATTGGATTAGGATTTAATTGTTTGAATCAATTAGAGTCCTAATTGGATTAGGACTTGATTAACTTGATTAATTCTCCTACATCCTCTCCTAGCCGCCCACTTGATTTGAATTGTGGCCACACATTAGACCGCCTCTTGCTCTATATAAGAGGCCCTAGACACCCCCTCTTCACACACAATTAATCTTGAAGGCGTGATCACAAGAGAGAGGCGAGAGCAAGAGGTAGTGGCGAACTTCTCTTCCATCCAACCCTAGCCGAGAACACTTCATCTTCCTTTCCTCTTGGCATGAGGAACTTGGTGTTGCTTGGCGACTTCCTTCTCCTCATCTTACTCTTGGCACATATACCTTGGAGGTGGCGCAAGGCTTGAGGAATAAGTACAAGGCTTGGATCTTCTTCCCGAGGCTAGCACCGGGAGTGGAAGAAGAGGACTCGAGGTGATCCGTGTGTGCGAGACTGCAGAGGGTGCACGCTTGGGCGCCTACTTCGACATCAGCCTCGCCTTGCTCAAGGTATTTTCTATCTCATCGTGTCGACTCCCTGGCTTGCGATCTTCACTGGGTTTTTGGGACCGGCTTGTTTCGGGGATATTGCTTCCGCTGTGCAATGTTTTGTGTAATTTCTATCTCTGAAAATTGTAAAATATCCCTGGGGTTTCCCAACACTTGTCTATTTGCAAAAAGATTGACATTGGGGATATGAAGCCAACGAGGGTTTTGCTTCAGCTTGCTAACCGTTCTATTTAAAGTCTAGTAGGGATTTTGGAAGATATCCCAGTCAAAGTCGGTAACTTCTTTATTCTAACTGACTTTATAGTTTTGGACATGGAGGAAGACACGAGACTACCTATCATCTTGGGTAGACCATTTTTAGCCATTGCAGGAATTATCATCGATATGAGGAACGAAAGGCTAACATTAAACATTGGTGAGAATAAAAGAGAATTTGATTTATCTGCAAGCTTAAAGAAACTTTCTTTTGTAGCGTCTTGCTACAACATTGAGATTTGTGGAAAATGCGACAAATGATAGCGATATCACCAATGTTGATAAGGATCCCTTGGAAGAATATCTTGTGCACAATAAGAATAAGGGTAGGAAAAATAACACATGGGCGCAGTTACAAACAATAGACCTTTACCGATCTATCAACTCAAAAAGGCGCGAGGATAATAAGCTACACACCATTCACTATGCCTCGGATCCACTAGAACATCTGTGATTGCAGCTATGGTCAAGCTAATGATCTTAAACAAGCATTTTTTGGGAGGCAACCCAAGTTTTTGACTCACATAGTCTTAAGTATTAGATTTTGATTTTTTTTAGATTTTTAGGAATTTTTGCAGCATGATTTGATGAATTTTTATATAGATGAAAAGTCTCTAAATAAGTTGTCTTATATGCAAGAATTTTTGAAAAATTTTTATTTGAAGAATAGGTGTTAGACGTGACATTCACGGTCACAGCCACGAGTCCATCACAGGCCATGAGTATTATTTTGAAAAAGAGACTTAAGGAACAAAAAGAATCACGGCCGCAGCCGTGAACGACTCACGGGCCATGAGTGACCCAGGTTTAAACTTAACATGCGAGAGTTAGGGTTCATGCCTGCGCTCGTAAATCCCAAACTCTCACCGATTCCTCCCACCTCAAGTGATGATGTTTCTCTTCAGACCTTTCTCCATCTCCAGCGAATCTTTCTGATGATCTTCACTAGCTTTCTAGCCGGATTCCCTTAGAAATCGCCAAACGCTTTCAAGAACATGGGTTTTGTTGTTGACTTTCGTTTCTAGTCGAAATTCACCAAAATTAGTGAGCAAACTCTACCTTAGATTAATCTTTGGCTTCCTTATCAGATTTGCTTCCCTTCAAGATCGATTGGATTCAGATTTCATCAATTTGTTGAAGTTTTTCTTTCGATTTTTGGACGGGATTATTTCTGTGTAGTGTAGCTTTATGGTTCTTGCAAAAACACTTAATATTTCTGTGTATTTTGAGAATTATGGCACCAGAAGAATAGTGAGGACTAGACCCTATGGGGCAGTGAGAAAGATAGGGAGACCAGGACCTTATCTTCCATGGTGTCCCAGATATACGATGGTTCTCCCTCGTCGTTTTGTGCTGGCACAGATGTCAGCTATAGAGTCCTTAATCCCTTTCGATATTTATCCACCTCTGATTTGCCATGGGTGTACCCGAGTGTCTCAGAGGAGAGGAGCACATCCATAGGGCCTAGTACTTCACAGCCAACTGATCTGCCACCTAGCCCACCAGAGATCGAGATTATTTCAGAGTGGCCTGCTGATAGGCCAAAGTGCATAGATCAGCGTATTGCGAGGTGATATGCGAGGAGACGCACCATCTGGGGCGCGAGGCCATCACATCAAAATAGGACATTATTGTGTCCGCAAGTGCACAGATACTTGAAGTAATAAAAAGATATCGAACCATAGATACCTCATTTGTTAAGTACTGAATAATTGATTTTTCACTAGGTAAGCAATTGATTATGATGCAAGTAAACGATTGAAAAGTACACAAAAAGTCAGAGAGAAAAGTTAAAACTAGGGTTTCATCCACCTTAATTTCAATGACTAGTTAGAAATAAGTGCTCGTCAGTTCAATCTTATTATGATAAAGATATAATTTACTTTATAAAGAAATCATCTCGCATTCGCGTAGACAATTTACAAAGAATCAATCCTCACTTTCGCACAGGATTTATTCAATGCTAAAGATAAGTAAATCAATGACAAGGAGATTTAAGATCACTTTCATGCATCCAATCTCTATGTCAATCATCTCAAGTGAAAACTAAATACTTTCATACTTTAGTTTCACAGGTTGTACTTAAGGGTTTCCAACGATCCAATACCTAATTTCTTACGATATCTTCATGTTTAATTCATTAATTCTTCCTAGATCAGATTATCAACAAGTCAATAAACTTCTAAGATTTAGAAATAAGAACAAACCTAATTTCTTACGATGAGTTCCTAAATCTCAATTTTAGGGTTCCAAGTTTTGTAAGTCACTTTTTAGTCCATATCACAAAAACTCCAATACATGTTGACAATATGAAACTAGAAAGGATTAAAGATGATCATCACTTAAGTAAAATTATCATAATAAAAGTATCCTGATGAATTAAAGATCATCTAGCCATTATGAAATTAAGGGGATTACACCCCCCATGTCCCAAAAAGTGTTTAAGCTAGCATGGTAGAAAAATTACAAAAAAGCCATAGATTAGAATAATCAAAAATCAAAGAGAAAGAGGAAATTTTACTAAACACAGGGCTGTAATGAAAATTACAACCCGTAATTTGCTCCAGAACTCGCGATGAACAGTGCGGCATCCCTTCTTTCATTGATTTCTCCTCTGATCGATCTCCTTTCACTTTGAAACTTCTGGGATATGTTTTCCTCTTCCAAGCGTAGCTTTTCCTCAAATTTCACGGCCGGTGGTGCGCTGTACACTTCGCGGCGGCAAACCCTAGGGCGGTGGTGATAAACTCGATTTCTCCCTGAATTGTGAACCAAAATTGGGGCTTTTTGTTCGATGATGTTCGCCTCCTCCTCTAGAGTATTCCCCTTTTTATAGTTCTTGAATTGTTGGTCTAAATCATCCGCAATCATATGCGAAAAAATCGGGCTACAGTAATACCAGGAAAATCAGCTGTCTGGATCATAATCACGGCTGTAATTTCCATTACGGCAGTGCCGTAATATCTTCTGTGAAGAAGTTAAAAAGAAACATGGGTCGTAATGTAAACCACGCAGTGCCGTATAAGTGCAAATCTTTTTGGAAAGAAATTTCCCGAAATTACGGCAGTGCCATATTCGTCTCTAGACAGAAATCGACAAAAATTACGACAGGTCAAATAGATTGCGGTAGTGCCATGGTTTATTCTGTAGGTTTAGTAAAACCACGGTACCGTAATATTCATTACAACCCTGCCGTAATTTTGTCTGAAGCTCCGATTTGCTGCAATTTGACATGTAATCTTCTCTTGATGATGAGAATTTGTTTATGCATTTGAATTGCTCGAAAATACCTTAAAATGATGCCTTTTTACCTGAAAATGATCAAAAACCAGAAAATGTGTAGATTCTGTAATATTTGATAAATAAGACATAAAAATAAGCAAAAGAGCATGAATATGACACAAAAAGACCTATCAAATGACACAAAATATACTATGAATTTTTGTGTCATCAGACATCTCCTTTAGAGCATATTGTTGAGGAGATAGCAGCTCCATAATCCCCAGAGCCCGAGAGTGTAGAACCTACTGAAATATCACAGGCCCTAGAGCCAGCTCCAGTTATTGATGAGATGGAGCACATTGAGCCGCAGACCACATCCACACTGATGGAGGTGGATGAGGCCACCACTTCTGAGATCCTAGCTGAGGGATTATCTCTGCCTCCTTCTAATATTCCAGCTGACTCAGCTCAGATCCCTGAGATATCCTCTTCCCCATCAGTGTAGGGCGATTTAGCGGACTCTATTGCTACTACTCTATAGTTGCCAGAGGATATTGAGGGACGAGCTGAGATTTTGATAGATCCACCATCTGAGGTTTTACTAGACTTTGTAGAGGTTCCTGTTGATTTATTATGTTTTCCATCATCACCACTAACAGATTTACCATCAGACTTGCTGGAAGACAGCTGAAGCTCTAGAGATAGCATCACTAGCACCATAGACATCAGACATACCAGAGGTGACTGTACCACTGTTTGTGCCATCTCCGGAGATAGTGTTACCACTTCTGATTCCATCCTAGAGCCATCTCCAGCATCATCACTAGCTTCAGCATCATCACTAGTAGCTTCTCCTCCTCTACCTGAGCTTGCTAGAGTTAAGAGGAGGAGGGTACGCTCTCCACCTCCTATTTCTCTTCCTTACCCACAACAGTTCAGATATCGGAACAGGGATCAGGAGAAGAGATACAAAGCCATGACGACGAGGGGAGTCATCAGTACCAGATATTGGGATGACCAGACTTCATAGACCCTAGGATTGTTCGATGACATCCAGTGGATGTTCTCGAATATGGGGTGACAGGACTTCTACCACTAGAGGCATCCCACATATGTCTAGCTTACTCTAGAGTTCTTCAGGTCTGCCTAGGTTATTATGCATAATTATGATGACAAAGATCTAGGACGTATTTCCTTTCGGTTGGGGAACCGGGATCATGTATTGACTTTGGATCAGCTCAGCCACATTTTTAGTTTCCCAGCGGATGTGATGCGCCATCGCCCATTCGAGTACACAGACCAGACTTTCTAGCAGCAGATCTCTAAAGAGACTGGTTTTGACCCCAGGACCTCCAGAGCCACATATTTGTCGTGTCATGGTCTTCGGTATACTCATAGGATTCTCGCACATACCATCTTTGGGCACGCGGAGGGCAATAGGATGGTCAGATCCTTATAATTATTTCTCTTGTGGTCTATGCTTACCGGTTTCCATGTTAGCAACTCATTCCACCTCGTGAAGTAGATTCAGAAGGGGCAAAGGCGCAAAGGGAGTCTTAGTGATGGGTGGCTTGGTTACCACGATTGCCCTAGCCCTTGGGATCGACCCTTCGAGGTTGAACGAAGATAAGGGAAACTCTAGATTAGATCTAATGCATGTATAGTGATTAAGATGATTATGGGGATTGGTAGCTCGTATCATCTCATCTTTAGGAATTCAGAGGCCACCATGAGGTTGCCGAATATGAACTGTACCATAGTTCACGTTTAGTAGAACTAGATCGTGGGTCCCACACAAGGTGGGGGAGGTCCTAGAGAGGCAGCCACTCCTCCATCGTCACTTCCAAGAGCTTCAGAGTTTATTCCTTCAGTCGAACCATCCACCATTGTTGGACTGTCTACATTAGCTAGGTCATCTATCTCAGCTCCGATGGACACCTCTTTATAGCATATTCGAGCTGAACAGCGGAGAATGTGCGATGACATATCATGCTTAGAGTAGGGTCAGACGAGGACATTAGAGTCTCTTCGCGCAATAGAGGAGCTTTTACTGCAGCATCTTCCAAGCCCATCAATGCAGCATGTTAGAGATGATGAGGAGGAGGACTATGAGGACACTGAGACTGATTGATATCCTCTGTGAGTGTTTTTACTGTTTCATTTTATTTCTATATATTGAGATTGATGCTTACTTTTCTTTGTTACATCTCACATACATCTTCTCCTTGATCAGGGGCTAATAGTAGTCGACGTTTGATGCAACGCACATATTTAATTTCTTTTATGCTTTGTTGTGTGTGCGCACTGTATTTTACACTTGTGATGTGGTATTTGTTACTTTGTGATGATTTTTGAGATGGTATTGTATATTTGTCACGGTATTGAGATTCTAGATATGGTACTTGATGTATTTGATGAGGTACCATGCATATTTGATATTTGTGCTTATGTGATGACTTGTGATGGTTTGTGACGGTATGATGATGATATAGTTGGTATTTGAATGTTTTTGATACATGGGTTTGATATTGTGATGAATAGTGATATTTAAAATGGTAAACATCATTTGAATGATGAAACGTGATGGTATTTGATATTTGAAACTTGTTTACATTGAGAAATGATATTATTTATGATGATTGTTATTTTTGATATAATTGTATAGGAAATCGCTTATATTTTGAGGAGAACTCTTGCAAAATTTTCTGAAATTTGTCTTGTAATGATTTGATGATTAAGTACATCCAACAATTTAAGTCTAGGGTATTTCTATGTATTTTGACTTTCTTCAAGTTTTATAGATATGTATTTTGAATGTCTATGATTTTTAAGAATATACAGGTTCGTTTTACTCTTGATTTTATAATTAGAAAACATTTTGAGTGATTGATTTGATGACTTAGGAACTTTTGAAAATTTCATGTAGAATAAATTTTTGAGTAAATTCAATTCTAGTATAGATAAAATGCATGTATGCATTGTTGTACATTCTTGCGACACATGCTTAGTAGAATTTACTTAAAGTTTAATTTATTTATCTATAATTGATGGAGAATTTTTTATGAATAGAAAATTATTGACATTATTTTAAATGAGACTTGCTCCAACTCCTCTGGTTGAAGGATATGAAGTCATGAGTTATATTATATCACGAGTTGATATACTTTAAATATGTTGCGATCAATAATAGAGGAAAAACTTTAAAAATAAATATTTATCCCTTATGCAAAAAGATCGATAACGGTTTAAGTACCATTCCCTTGACTGGCTCTCTCTAAGTCATATGATTAAAAAAAGAGAAAAAAAGAGAGAGTTATAGGTCAAGTGGACAACTTCACTAACTTTTTATGATTGAGACTATGAGTTATATTATACTGCTATGTGGTATACTTTAAACAATGTTGTGATGCTAACAAGAAAGAGCATATAACCATTTAAAGACCAAATTTCCTTAAAAGTCTCTTTACCTTAAACATCACTAAAATTCTTGAAATGGGAAATTCACTTGTTAAGTAAAGTGTATTTATTAAGGTGGGAGTATTTAATACCTAGTAAGTGAAGATTGAATGACACGACATGAATTATGATTTTATCTATCTTAGATTGTAAAATCTTGAGAGTTTATTTCTATTATAATTTTTTCTTAAATTACTTGAGTTTGAAAAATTGATTGCTTAAATTGTGTAATAAGGACATGATTGGGGAGAATGAGAAAGTATTTCTTATCTTTACATTCTCTTTACATATCATGATATTGCTTAAGGACAAGCAAAATTTTAAGTCTAGAGTATTTTGATGAGTTGTATTTACATCATATTTTTTTTTTTTGCATTTTATATGATATTTTGAGCTTAATTGTATGAATTTATACCAATTTTTAGTGTCTTTATCTCTTTTGGTATGACATCTTCACTTTTCTTGATTTTTGTGAAAATACATATAAAATCACATTAAAATGATGACTTCTAGAGTTTTGAGGCCATGGCATAATTCTCGAGAAAAAGACGAGGTTACATGTCAAATTTGGAGCGAAATGGAGGTCAAACGCAATATTCACGGTCACACTCATGAGTCCTTCACAGGCCATGAATATCATGTGCTTCAGGGAACAGTTCTGCGCCTAAGTCACGTTGTGCATAGAAACTTTCACGGTCATGGTCATGAATCATTCACGGGCCGTGAATGTCTCGGTGCATAGCAGTTTTATTCATAGAAACTTTCATAGCTGCAGCCATGAACGCTTCACGGGCCATGACTATTTCCGCCGAACTCAGTTTTTCGCTCGATTTGGCTTCGAATCGAGTCGAAACTTAACCAAACTCTACCAAAAAATTCCTATAGGAGTTCTAAACTGATTAAAGTATAAAAAGAAGGACTTTTGGAGGGTTAAGAGAGCTTTTTCGGATGAACACAGATAGAGGCGGTCCTAGGGCAAAATTGAGGCAGTTGAGTGATTTTTCGGTGAGAGATCACGCAAAGGAAGGATTTGGACGCTCATCTTCGTCTCAAGATTGAAGAGAAGTGTTTTCATTGCTTTCCCAGTGTCTCTTTGCAATTTATTTAAGATTTCATGTTGAATTCATCACTCTATATATTGTATTCGAAGAATATGTTCGCTTAAACTCTTTTTCGAGATTAGAGGTATAGCCCACTGACGATTTATGGATTAAACTTGTAATTTTAATCTTTTTCATGAATTTTATATAGTCGATTTGATTATAATTGTGTTTATTTTATAATTTTACTCTAGCCAAGTGATTTTATGTTTTAGACATCGCGAGAAGGACCGAGGGTGAATCGTGACATCGGATCTATTCTTTTCAAACCTACATATCTCATCATGAGAGTAGTTTAGATTTGTTTGAAAGATTTTTATGATTTGTCACCGAACTTAAGGGGCCTAATTACTATAACTGTCATGAGAGTGGGGAGTTATTGTGATTAGGTACTGGATTACGTTTCGGGAGAAGGTAATCTGTACAGTAAGATAAATCCCTTTCAATACTTTAATTTTTTTGTTCAAAGATTTATTTTTACTAAATTCATATTCATTAGTGTGGTGAAACCTTGAGTCCCGACTCTCTCCTTATCGATCTTTATCCTAAAAATGCTCGCTTTTGTTTCCTTGTACTAGAAGCCTCCAAACAAAAATCACACATTAAATTGTCTAGCTATAAATAAATCGTGTAATTGGTACTTGACTGTCAGATCCTCGTTAGGAACGATATCTTATTTATTACTTCGATAAAGTCGTGCACCGGTCGCATCAGAAATGTGGAGAAAAAGGAAAGAAACTATATTTCCACTCTCTCCTTGGGCACATGGAAAAGGTTGGGAAGGAAAAGTCAATAGAAAATCTGTCTTTTTTCCTTCCATACTCATCCTTCCAAAACGGGCGAAAAAGTGCAGGAAACATTCAACGCTACCTTTCTCTTGTGCTTCTTCTCCCAAAAAATAAAACAATCGTCATTGCCCACTCACCATTCGCTTACCATTGCGCGACGCTGCGAGGGTGAAAGCGTGGAGGTCTTGTGGGGTGATGCGATAGGTGGCATAAGGGCTTCCAACGTCCTTGAAACCTGACGTCAAGTCCACTCTAAAGATTCGTCACCACCCGTCTTCTGCCTTCCGATGGAAGAACAACATGGACTCTCTACCCCACACTGGATATTGGAGATTCGGAAGATGACAATCTTAGCGGTGAGATCACGAAAGTCGCCCTTCCATGGGGTGGAGCCATAGGAGGCGACGGCGACTAGATCACCGAAGTGGGACACGACGGGGCTCATGTCGGTGAATTCGGGTGGGGTGAGGTGAACCTTTTTGTCCGTGTCGAGCTGAGCGGAGTACACGACAGACTAGCTTCTAAAAGGATCTTGCGGTTGCTTGTGGGCCATGATGAAGACCACGCATCCTTTCCTCACTGTGGGGCATTCGTGGAAGAGGGTCTCAGAGAAGCAGACAAGCAGTTCAGGCATCCACTCTGCCGAAGAGGAGCGGTAAAGTTGGGCAGAGCCATTTCGCTCGGAGACGAAGGTTGCTGTATTTCCTTTGTCGACAAACTGGGCATTGAGGTTGATGCAAATTTTGTCGGTGTGGTGGTGCTCTGTTAATCCGGTGGCTGCATCGTCGTCATCATGATTGGATAGAACGGCGATAGAAAAGACACCAAAATAGTTCCACTAAGCTGATCAAGTGTTTTGCACGTGATTTCTATTTCCATTATCTCTATTCTCTTCTCATCTTTCCTTTCTCCGCCTTTTTCTTTCCCTCCTAAAAAATACAGTGTTAAAAAAAGAATTCACATTTGTTCACACCATTGGAAGAAAACCTCATCAAGTCCAAGGAATATTCCCAGCATCATCCTATGCACTTGCAACCTTGGAGCCAAAAATTCAGAAACTTACAATGAAGAAGCCATCCAAAGCAATAAGGAACATCAAGAATAATTGCGTTCACACCTTGGCATTAATTGTTGATTTTTCAAATTAATTACTAAAATTTTCCTTACCTTTTCTTGTAATTGCACCTAAGGGGAAAAGACTCATGTGTCCCGTAGGTGCCTTGCTTATAAATTGTAGCTCCCTCATGCATTAATGACATGTTGGAAAATTTGTGAAACTCTTCTAATGGGTCAGTGCATCACCATTCCCCTTCTCCTCTCCTCTTGAAGGGCCGAGCTTTTCCTTCATTTCTCCCTTCTTCTTCTCAACTTCTGGCCAAAGATTTCAACCCCCCTCTTCCATCTTGACGACAAAAAGGGCTTTAAGAATCAACGTATGCACAAGGAGCAAGGAAGAACCATCCATAACCCATCTTGATAAGTCTTCTCCCTCTCCTCCTTTGTTTTTTGATTTATGTTAGAATTTATTTCTACACCTTGTTTAATCTTGTAGGATAGCGCATGGTAAAGGAACAAGTATTGATGGTGCACCTTGAAGGAAGCCAACCTCTCTCCCTCTTCCTCTCTTTAGATAGATCTCTCTGTTAGCAAAGGAATTTGTGAGGATTACCCTTTCCCTTTGACTTGTATTAAAGAATCCGTGACATATACAAATCAAACTTGTGACTGTGTGTAAGTAGGCTAATGAAGAATAGGAAGGACAATCCTTTCAATTCCTAGAGTAAACCCCCCACCCCACCCACACACGCGCACACGCACGCTCGAGATTGAACTGTTTTCTACGAAGTTGTAGTTATCAAAGTGAAACGCCTTCGTGAAGTGAACTGTAACTAAATTTTCTATAAATTATATTTCGTTTGGCGATAGTCCTAAAGTTATGGTCTGCGTGCTCAACCAGATCCAGAGAGAGTAGATAAATAGGGCCATAAAAAGAAACACATAAAAGAACAAGAATGCCTTTACTGAAAGCAATTTGTTACAAAAGAGGATACGAGGCGAGAGCTTGCACTAGACAAGAATCAACTGGATGATCTCCAAATCCTTCCTTCCAGGGAAATAACCATAACTGAAACATCATCGTGGTATTTACGCCTGTCCCCTTGAGGAATATCGAGTAATTCATGGAAGTCCATCCCTGCAAGCCAACGACAATGAGGTGCCCAAGTGAGGAGTTGATTTTTATCAGGGCACTTAGAGTGATAGTAGGTAAACATCTACTGAGAAGCTGATTTTTATCGCCAGAGGATCAAATAACAGGCAACAAGACACATTTCATGGCTCTAAAAAAAAGAAACATTTGACGACATTTTGAAGAACTCCAGAATGACAAGATGACAACTTGCAAGAGAATGAATCACGAGAAATTCAAAAGATGACCACTATGCCGGTTGTCTTTAAACATACCGAGTACAACTAACACAATGCTCCTGTCACAGCAACTACAAACATTGTTCAGATTTGTCTCAAGGATCATATGCAATGGATGAACGAGCCATCACACTATCCATAAAAAACTGGCAAGTAGAAAGCAACTGAAGCACATTGTAAAACTAATATAAATAACGGCAAAAAAGAAATAAATAGCATAGATGACCTTAAGCCACTGACCATTCTTTTTGGCTGCACGAATTAGCAGCTCAGCAATGAGGTACTGCGCCGGGTCTCCTTCTGGTGCATTTTCCATAAACCATGTGACATGTGAAACTACCTCTTCATTACTGAAATACTGGTAAAGCCCATCGGAAGAGAGGACTAAGAAGCGATCATTTGAGCTGAGGTGGTGATGAAGAACTGAAGGGGTGCAGCTAATGTATGGGGAGTTTCCAATGTAATCAACTCGAAACATTTCAAGCAAAGCTTGATTGAAGTTTGGCTGTTTTGCAAAGAAAAGAACAATCAATCTCACAACCGCACAACTTCTTACATCAAATGTAGATGTAGCTAAGCTTAACAATTGTGAGATTCACAATGCCAATTTCTATTCTGACAGTGGATTATGCCATTGGCCTCTTACATTAAGATGTTATTTCAAAGATTTGAGCCGTACAACTCATGAGACAGATTGTTGCATTGGTATTGAATTTTCTGGCAAATTCAAAGAACAAGAAACCAATATCCTTAACTACGCAATTTAAGGTTGCAATATGAACTTCCTTCAATAATTAAATTGAGCATGGCATATTTGTTATACCCTAGAAATATTTTTATTATTTTGTATTTGGATTTTAGGATTTTTATGGATTTTTTTTGTATTTTTCTGGAATTAATACAGCATTTTTCAGTATTTTATTAATATTTCCATATTTTCCGTATTTTCAAATTTTTAGTATTAAAAAAAAACATTGATTGGTTTAACGCCGAAATTGGCGGACGTGCACGGAGTCGAACGCGCGATGCACCGTTCGCTGCGTAAGCGACGCAACCGCCGCGGTAGCGGGCCGGTTGCTAAAGAAAGCGGGTTTCATAATGAAAACCCGAAATTGGTGTAATATGTTTTTAGGGCGAAAACCCGTTCGCCTCCGCTTCTTCCGGCTGCGCTCGAGTCTTCGGCTTGGTGACGGTTTTTGAGGAGTAAAATTTCTGTCTTTTAAGCACGGGAAGTTACGTAACCTTTCCATCGTGCTTTCGGAACTTCCAAAGGGAGATTTAGACTTTCGGAGCGCTGCGAGAAGCGGTGGAAACGATCGTCGGAGAAGAAGCCACCGCTGGAGATAATCGTCGTCAATTGAAGCCGGCGACGCCTCAGTTCTTCGCCCACGGCATCTGCCCAACGCTGCTCCAAGTATTTCTCTATTCCTGTTGTTTCCGACGGATTTTATCGAGTTTTGATTTCGGGCGGTGGCGGCGCCGCCACGTGAATCTTCCGCGATTCGCCGGAGAACCTTGGGCAGTGACCAAAGTTCGCCGTGAGTGGTTAAGGATCTTCGGTCTCCTTCCAATTTCAGATCTGGAAGTTATGGAGGAGAGCGGAGGTCTGGCGCGTGCTGAATTCCTCGCCGGAGACGTCGTGAGCTTTGGCTCCAGTGGCTGCGGGCGGCGGAAATTAAAAGCGCCGCCGTCTGTTAGGTTTAATAAGATAAACCGGATTCGACCGGTTTAATTGGAGTTGAACCGGGCGAATTGCGGGTTTGAGTCGAGTTTTGATTTGAGCCGGGTCAATAGTTTGACCAGTTCAATTTCAGGTTCGACCCAGAAGTAATATTTGGGCCGATTCAGGGGGATTCCGGTGGAATCTCGGCCGATTCAGGTAGGCGTTGGGAAGCTCTTTCAATTGCCTATCTAATGATATAGGTTTTTGGTGTTTTTGATTTGTATGTTAGGAGTAATTTAGGGTCAAAGTATTCGGTTCAGTCAAAATCAGTTGGTTCAGGCTTAATTTTAATTGGTTCAGTGGAATTCTGGTTGGTTAAGTAGGTTTATAGTTTGGTTCTTTGAACCAGTATCTAATTAGAAGTTTTTGAAGGTCAATTAGAGGTTGAAATAGTTTCTTTGAGCTTTGGACTGGTATTTATTTAGTTTTTATATGTTAAATCACAGACCTTCTGATTGCACTGAATCTGGGATTTTGAGGGCTTTAGCTTTAAACATTCTCAAATTTGTAAGTGCTCAAACCAAGTTCATTTCTAGTATATTTTCCTTAAGTTGTTCCTAATTAAAACAGCATGATCATGAACCTTTGTTTGTATACAATTTTGATATATTTTCTTTTGAGACATGCTATTTTATTATCATGAACATGTGCATTTCAGTTTCTGTCCGGGGTTCAGTTATTGAACTCGTGGCACACTGTGGCAGGTGTGTTCACCACCTGCGGGTGCGGTTTAAGGTGACGACCCACGGGCTAAATCAGTAAATCAATGAACTAGAAAATCAGTTATATGCTTACATGTTAATGATATGTGTCTCATTCAGTTATATAGTATATTGTTTATTCTATTTTATCAGTCATTTATTCAACTTACATGTTAAGATTTATGAACTTTGCAATTGAATTATAGTAGCATTGATCATGTTTGAATATATGTTATTCTTTACCTATTGCAATTCCTTGTATATCATGCTAGTACTTTGATTTTATCACCTCCTCCTCTATTCAAGGGATTTCCCCTTTCTCTTGGAGAGAGACTTGCTCAGTATTATGCTGACCCGCGAGGGATTTTTGTTGCAGGTACTCCTCAAGGTAGCACAGGACTTACAGCTAATTTCTAGAAGCGTTCATACGTTTAATTCAAAAGGTGGTCCTGCCCCATGCTCAAAGTTCTGTAGTTAGATAGTATGATTCATTTAAAAGTCATGTAATAATGAGGTTTAAAGTTGGAATTAAAACATTATGTTCAATTTCTGTAATAAATTCTTTAAATAATGATATGGCTTCATTTACATTCCATGTTTTGAGTAAGTGTATCTCTAAATAATCTATAATTTCAGTCTTTTTCCACATTCAAAAACCTGGGTTGTAACAATTTGGTATCAGAGGATTAACGATCCTTGTACTGAAAACATATAAGGTTTAGGATGGTTTAGGATTCGTTATTCGACGGTTATCTGATAACTTTTCTTGCCTTCCTTTCCTTCCTTTAGAGCATGGATCCACCAAGAAGGAGACAGACAAATCGAAATGAACCTGCTAATGTGGAGTTAGCAGCAGCAATTGCCCAAGCCATGCACGGTTCAGCCGCGAATGCTAAACTCGCAGAATTACAAAAGCATGGTCCGGGACTGTTTCGAGGAACTGCAGATCCAGCTGAGGCTGAAGAGTGGTTGCAATTAGTCGAAAAAGCCTTTGAATTGGTGGAGTGTACAGATGAGGATAAGCTCAGATTTGTTAGTCATCTTCTTCGTGGGGATGCTGATGCCTGGTACAGTAACTACAAAAGAAGTTTACCAACTAATGCTAGAATCACTTGGCTTCAGTTCACAGAAGTTTTCTTAGGTCAGTATTTTCCTAATTCTGTACGGACCACTAAATTACAAGAATTTCTCAGTCTATCTCAGGGAGAGATGTCTGTTGCCGATTATGATAAAAGTTTTAATAATCTGGCTCGGTTTGCTCCTGACTGGGTTGCTAACCTAGTGAAACGGGCTAGGTTGTTTAAGAAGGGCTTGCGCCCTAATTTGAGGTCATGGGTTTCTGCTTTCGAATTACCCACACATGCGGAGGTTTTGGGAAAAGCCCGTTGGGCTGTGCAAAATATTGAGTTGATGGTTCAGGAAGTTCAGAAAGTTAATACTAAACGAACTGTTGGTAGTAAGGCTCCAAGTAGTAGTGGCCCAAGAGATAAAGAGCAGGTACCTTTCAAAAGGTTTAAGTCACCTCTTGGGAAATATAAAGCTTCTCAGAATCAAAGGAGTGCAGCATCATCAGATTCCTCCACCCTGGTATTTTGTAAAATTTGTGGAGATACCAAGCATGTTTCTGCAAACTATCCAACGGGAGAAATAATTTGTTTTTATTGCAAGCAGACTAGTCATTATAAGAGTGATTGTCCAAAGAAAAATCTGTCTTCCAGTAAGGGTCAAGTTTATGCTGTTGCTAAAAAGGAGGCCCAAGAATCTGATGCAGTCATTAGAGGTATAATTTATATTTTCGATATACCCGCTACTGCTTTATTTGATACTGGTGCTACTCACTCTTTTATTGCATCACATTTTGCAAATAGATTAGAGGAACAACCTTCTTTGCTTAAGAGTAATTTATCAGTTGAATCTCCTTTGGGTGCATTAGTAGGGGCACAGTATGTTTTTAAATCCTGTGAGATTGTTATAAATACCTATCGGTATGACTATGATTTAATTGTTCTTGACCCGCTTGATTTTGATGTGATTTTGAGAATGGATTGGTTGACTTATTTTAATGCTAAAGTTAAGTGCTTGGATAGAGTTATTATTTTATCTCCTGAAAAGAATCTTAAGGTGGTATTTCGAGGTTTAACTGGAGACCAGTTACCTCTTGTCTCGGCTATCCAAGCTACTCAGCTTTTGAGGTCAGGATGTTGTGCTTTCCTTGCTTATATTTCTGAAAAGAATATCACTGATGGTAAATTAGAAGATATTCCTGTTGTTAGGGAATTTCCTAATGATTTTCTAGATGATCTGCCTGGTCTTCCTCCCTTTAGAGAGATGGATTTCACTTTAGACTTACAGCCAGGGACTAACCCGATTTCTAAAGCACCTTATAGAATGGTTCCTAAGGAGTTAGAGGAGTTAAAGAAGCAACTCAAAGAATTATTAGAAAAGGACTTGATTCGCCCAAGTGTTTCCACCCTGGGGAGCCCCAGTTCTCTTTGTTAAGAAGAAAGATAGGTCGATGAGGCTGTGTATTGATTATAGGCAACTTAATCAAGTGACTGTTAAAAATAAGTACCCTTTACCCTGAATTGATGATTTGTTTGATCAATTACAGAATACTCAGGTTTATTCAAAGATTGATCTAAGGTCGGGGTATCATCAATTGAGAATCAAGGATTCTGATATCAGTAAAACAGCTTTCAGAATAAGGTATGGGCATTATGAATTTTTGGTCATGCCGTTCAGTTTGACAAATGCTCCTTCTGTTTTAATGAATTTAATGAACAGAATTTTTCATGAATATCTAGACAAATTTGTTATAGTATTTATTGATGATATATTGATTTACTCTAAGTCTCGTGAGGAGCATGAACACCACTTAAGGTTGGCCTTACAAGTTTTGAGAAAGGAGAAATTGTATGCTAAGTTGAGTAAATGTGAATTTTGGCTAGACGAAGTGGTCTTTCTTGGACATGTAATTTCAAGGG
Organism: Costus lasius; assembly: GCA_027563935.2. Classification (NCBI taxonomy): domain Eukaryota; kingdom Viridiplantae; phylum Streptophyta; class Magnoliopsida; order Zingiberales; family Costaceae; genus Costus; species Costus lasius. The sequence goes on along the minus strand of CM050450.1, from coordinate 33,518,745 downwards.
AAGGGATTTCAATGGACCCAAAGAAAGTTGAAGCTGTACTTAATTGGTCTCAGCCTACTAATGTTTCTGAGGTAAGAAGTTTTCTTGGTTTAGCTGGTTACTATAGAAGATTTGTTGAAGGATTTTCTAAGTTAGCTTTACCTCTGACCAGACTTGCATAGAAAAATGCTAAGCTTGTGTGGGATGAAAATTGTGAAAAGAGCTTTCAAGAGTTAAAGATGAGATTAACTAGTGCACCAGTGTTAACCTTACCTAGTGGTAATGATGGATTTGTGATTTATAGTGATGCTTCATACCATGATTTGGGTTGTGTTTTAATGCAACATCATAATGTTGTAGCTTATGCTTCTAGACAGTTAAAAGTTCATGAGAAAAATTATCCTATTCATGATTTGGAATTAGCTGCAATTATTTTTGCATTAAAAATATAGCGTCATTATCTATATGGAAATACCTTTGAAATTTTTACTGATCATAAGAGTCTTAAATATATCTTTTCATAAAAGGATTTAAATATGAGAGAAAGAAGATGGATCGACTACTTAAAAGATTATGACTGTGACATTAAATATCATCTGGGTAAGGCTAATATAGTTGCAGATGCCCTTAGTAGAAAGTCCATAAGTCAATTAGCTCACCTCCGACTTTCTCATTCTAAGATGATTTCAGAGTTTGCAGATTTATCTTTAATACCTCTCAGTTATACACCACATAGTATGGTTGTTTGCTTGATAGCCAGATCAGTCCTAGTTGATGAAATTAAAGAAGCACAGCTTAGGGATCCAGTGTTACAGACAGATGTCAGTAAACCAGAATTTCAAGTTAGACCTGATGGTGCAATTGTTTTTTATAATCGTTTATGTGTGCCTAATGATGTTGAACTTAAGAGGAAATTATTAGAAGAATCTCATAATTCTAAATTTTCAATTCATCCAGGAAGTACAAAGATGTATAGAGATTTAAAAGTAAATTATTGGTGGCCTTGTATGAAAAAGAAAATTGCTGATTTTGTGGCTAAATGTTTAGTGTGTCAGCAAGTTAAAATAGAATATCAGAAACCTGCTGGAAAATTGCAAAGTTTACCAATTCCTAAATGGAAGTGGGATAATATTACCATGGATTGTCTCTGGTTTGCCTGTGACTCAAGGTGGGTTTGATTCTATCTAGGTGATTGTGGATAGATTAACCAAATCAGCTCAGTTCCTTCCTGTTAAGAAAAATTTTCCTTTAAGTTAGTAGATATTTATATTAAAGCTGTGGTGAGTAAACATGGTATCCCTCTTAGTATTATTTCTGATAGAGACTCTCGTTTCACTTCTAAGTTTTGGGGTGCTTTGCAGAAGGCTTTGGGTACTAATTTGAGTTTCAGTACAGCTTTTCATACTCAGACTGATAGACAGTCTGAGAGAACTATTCAAACTTTAGAAGATTTACTGAGAGCATGTGCCTTAGATATGAAATCTTCTTGGGATAAGCATCTTTATTTAGTAGAGTTTTCATATAATAATAGTTTTCATTCTGGAATTCAAATGGCACCGTTTGAAGCTCTTTATGGAAGAAAATGTAGGTCCCCTATTTATTGGGATGAAGTAGGGGAAAAGTTTTCTGTTGGACCAGAGATGATCCAGAGGGATGTTGACATTGTTAATCAAATTAGACAAAGGTTGTTAACTGCTCAGAGTAGACAAAAGAGCTATGCAGACAAAAGAAGAAGAGAGTTAGAATTTGATGTTGAGGATCATGTATTTTTAAAGGTTTCACCCGTTAAAGGCGTTTTGAGATTTGGAAAGAAAGGAAAGTTGTCACCTAAGTTTATTAGTCCTTTTGAGATTTTGTAGCGTGTAGAGGAAGTAGTTTATAAATTAGCTTTGCCTCCTTCTCTGTCCTATGTGCATAATGTTTTTCATGTATCCATGTTTAGAAAGTATACTCCAGACCCAACTCATATTCTATCTTCTCAAATTATTCAAGTACAAGATGATGCTTCTTATGTGGAACATCCAGTTAAGATATTAGAAACAAAGGATTATGTGCTCAGAAACAGGGTCATTCCGTGGGTTAAGGTGTAGTGGCAACATTATTCAAAAGATGAGGCAACATGGGAGCTTGAAAGCAAAATTCGAGATGAGTATCCTTCCCTTTTTGAGGAATCTGGTGAGTAGGAAATTTGGAAGACCAAATTTCTTAAGGGGGGTAGAATGTTATACCCTAGAAATATTTTTATTATTTTATATTTAAATTTTAGGATTTTTATGGATTTTTTTGTATTTTTCTGGAATTAATACAGCATTTTTCAGTATTTTATTAATATTTTTATATTTTCCGTATTTTCGAATTTTTAGTATTAAAAAAAAACATTGATTGCTTTATCGTCGAAATTGGCGAACGCGCGACGCGCCGTTCGCTGCGAAAGCGACGCAACCGCCGCACTAGCGGGCGGGTTGCTAAAGAAAGCGGGTTTCATAATGAAAATCCGAAATTGGTGTAATATGTTTTTAGGGCGAAAACCCGTTCGCCTCCGCTTCTTCCGGTGGCGCTCGAGTCTTCGGCTCGGTGACAGTTTTTGAGGGGTAAAATTTCTATCTTTTAAGCACGGGAAGTTACATAACCTTCCCATCGTGCTTTCGAAACTTCCAGAGGGAGATTTGGACTTTCGGAGAGTTGCGAGAAGCGGTGGAAGCGATCGCCGGAGAAGAAGCCGCCGCTAGAGATAATCGTCGTCGATTGAAACCGGCGAAGCCTCCGTTCTTCGCCCGCGGCGTCTGCCCAACGCTGCTCTAGGTATTTCTCTATTCCTGTTGTTTCCGACGGGTTTTATCAAGTTTTGATTTCGAGCAGGCGCCGCCACGTAAATCTTCCGCGATTCGCAGAAGAACCTTGGGCAGTGACCAAAGTTCGCCGTGAGTGGTTAGGGATCTTCGGTCTCCTTCCAATTTCTGATCTGGAAGTTATGGAGGAGAGCGGAGGTCTGGCGCGTGCTGAATTCCTCGCCGGAGACGTCGCGAGCTTTGGCTCCGGCAGCTGCGGGCGGCGGAAATCAGAAGCGCCGCCGTCTGTTAGGTTTAATAAGGAAAACCGGATTCGACCGGTTTAATTGGAGTTGAACTGGGCGAATTACGGGTTTGAGTCATGTTTTGATTTGAGCCGGGTCAACAGTTTGACCAGTTCAATTTCAGGTTCGACCCAGAAGTAGTATTTGGGTCGGTTCAGGGGGATTCCGGTGGAATCTCGGCCGGTTCAAGTAGGCGTTGGGAAGCTCTTTCAATTGCCTATCTAATGGTATAGGTTTTGGGTGTTTTTGATTTGTATGTTAGGAGTAATTTAGGGTCAAAGTATTTGGTTTAGTCAAAATCAGTTGGTTCAGGCTTAATTTTAATCGGTTTATTTTAATCGGTTTAGTGGAATTCTGGTTGGTTCAGTAGGTTTATAGTTTGGTTCTTTGAACTAGTATCTAATTAGAAGTTTTTGAAGGTCAATTAGAGGTTGAAATAGTTTCTTTGAGTTTGGACTGGTATTTATTTAGTTTTTATATGTTAAATCACAGACCTTCTGATTGCACTGAATCTGGGATTTTGAGGGCTTTAGCTTTAAACATTCTCAAATTTGTAAGTGCTCAAACCAAGTTCATTTCTTGTATATTTTCCTTCAGTTGTTCCTAGTTAAAACAGCATGATCATGAACCTTTGTTTGTATACAATTTTGATATATTTTTTTTTGAGACATGCTATTTTATTATCATGAATATGTGCATATCAGTTTCTGTCCGGGGTTCAGTTATTGAACTCATGGCACACTATGGCGGGTGTGTTCACCACCTGCGGGTGTGGTTTAGGGTGACGACCCACGGGCTAAATCAGTAAATCAGTGAACTAAAAAATCAGTTATATGCTTACATGTTATGATATGTGTCTCATTCAATTATATAGTATATTGTTTATTCTGTTTTATCAGTCATTTATAGAACTTACACGTTAAGATTTATGAACTTTGCAATTGAATTATAGTAGTATTGATCATGTTTGAATATATGTTATTCTTTACCTATTGCAATTCCTTATATATCATGCTAGTACTTTGATTTTATCACCTCCTCCTCTGTTCAAGGGATTTCCCCTTTCTCTTGGAGAGAGACTTGCTCAGCTTAATGCTGACCCGCGAGGGATTTTTGTTGCAGATACTCCTCGAAGTAGCACAAGACCTACAGCTAATTTCCAAAAGCGTTCATACGTTTAATTCAAAAGGTGGTCTTGCCCCATGCTCAAAGTTCTGTAGTTAGATAGTATGATTTATTTAAAAGTCATGTAATAATGAGGTTTAGAGTTTGAATTAAAACATTATGTTCAATTTCTGTAATAAATTCTTTAAATAATGATATGGCTTCATTTACATTCCATGTTTTGAGTAAGTGTATATGTAAATAATCTATAATTTCAGTCTTTTTCCACATTCAGAAACCTGGGTTGTAACAATATTTAAGCAAGAAATAAACACATTTATATCTAATTCATGAAGACAAGTGTATTATTAGTTGAAACTAAGAAAACAACTAGACATGAAAAAGACTTTCATTATATCAAGTGCTGACATACCTTCTTCAAAAACTCTGCTCCAAATGCTCTGGTAACTTTTAACTGACCCTTTACTCTGTCATTGACCACAGCTTGAGCATCATCAGCATGTTCTGCTTTAATCCTCAAAAGTTCCTGCAAGATTTAGCTGAATGGATCAGTTAATTGAAGGGCATGTGCTTATCAATAAGCTGTCCCGTGAATGTCAAGTATGCTAAAATCCAAATTATTAAAATGGAAAAAAAAAACTAGTAAGAACTGTTCTAATGAATTTTAAAGTGTTTAGACAGAAAAATTATTCCATCTACAGGTAAAATATGTTTCATTGATTCGGTACAAACATGTCTGGCTCGTAGTTCATTCTCTTGCTGATGTTCAAATTGTGTTTCATGCAGTTTTGGCCAGAACATTAATGAACTAGCTTCCCACTATATGAAGGATCTTGGTACAAAGAATAGATATACAGCTATGAACAGCAACACTGCTATGTGAAAAAAATGGTTGAAAATTTTCTGTAAGCCAGGCAATTATATAAACATGAATGTGATTTCTGCTACGGAATACAGTCAAAAATACAAATTATGTAAGGCGCAAAGCTGCCACAAAAAAAATGGTTCTTGCCCAAAAAAAGGAAGAATCCATGACTTGGTTAAAAACGCAATGTAGTTAGTAATCTCCCATAAAAGAAGACAAATAAGCTTAACGGAAACTTCATCTAATCCTGTTTCTTCTGTAAAAACTGAAAATAGAAGCCATTGAATAAGACATACGTCACTTTTCGAATGACTGTCATTATTGCTCTTTGAACGACATGCTAGGTTGAGTTTATCATACTAGAATTTAGTTTTCATGTGAATAATGGTTTTAGTTAAACATGAAATGTAGAAATTGGTCGGTCTTATTTATTCTTCAGCTAACAATCTTGTTGCAAAATAAAGTTGCAAATTAGTTGTGTTTTGAAGTTTCACAAATCCAGAACTATTGCAATGCAGTTTCAAAGCAAGCAAAAGTTTATTCAAAACTAATATTCCCAAACTAGCATCCGTTAAAGATGCACTCTAACTTTTATCCAAACCAGCCAAGGAACAATAGTACAAATTTTCTAACACAAGGAAAAAATTTCAGAAGGAATTGCACAAATCACTCATATAACAGAGATGGAATCTTAACCATTTATGTGCCACTAAAGTGATATATCTCTCGTATTATGTCTCTTTTTCTCTTAAATAGTGGTTTCTTTCCACCTGTCACCTTTGCTAGTCAAACATGTACTTCATAGTTCATACATAAGAAATAAATTGACATAATAATTGATGCATATAGCTTCCTAATATTTTATCCAACTTGAGCTACAAAATCTTGTAATTTTTGCAAGCTGTAAAACCTTCTCCATAACCTCTGAACTTGGCCATGCCTAGCATCTAGCATCATGGAAAAGATGGATTCATGGCAGTTATACAATTGCATTGAAGATTGTCAAGTATAATGTTACGTGCTTCCAACCATAAATAAGCAACTTAGGTCACTGTTCATGGATCTTAGTCATGTAAGCTTTGAGCAAGTTACTTGTGGTGAAAAAGGCACTATCCTGGGTTAAATTTTAATGACTTGACAAATCACTAATTTGTGAATCATGTCAACAGCGCATAACACCACTGTCATGATCAATTTAATTCTGAAACGGTAAGGGGAAAAAATCCTGCAGTCACTGCAGCTTAACGTATCCACATTGTTTCCTCAATATTCACAAACAATGGAAATCAAAATCAACATGTCGTAAATCTCCAATTTGATTCCCACTTGTTGCATCTCATGTATGATTCTCCTAATTAATACATAGTAATTATTTAATAGATAAAAGATGGTTACATGATAAACAACCTAAATATGTGATTCAACAAATCTTCCGTAGGAAAAGCAAAAAAATTTTTGTTCGACCCCACTTGGAAGATAGAACTTTCTTGAATCTTGAAAGGTAATCAAGTTTAAGAAGAAAAAAAAGAAAAATATAACGAAATAAATTTGCTTCATATCTTAATTAGCTTGACCATAGAGAAGTGAGATTTTATAAATTCCTATCTTAATTCTACAGTAAGATATTGAAAAGCAATCAAGTAAAAGATTATGCAAAATTGTCATAAATGATATTCAGAGTTCTGAAGAAGGAAGAATAATTGTAAATTCCTCAGACCTCCTCAATGCTTGTACTGTGCTCAGAAGATAGCTGCACAGCCCTCATTTTAAGGCTACAAAGAGATAGTTCTCTGGCCTTACTAGTGTCGCAAAACTGGCTTTTGGAATTATGCATTGGAGATTCCTCTGAAATCCGGGCAAGCTCCATGCGTGCAAGAGAGTCCCTAGATCTGTTTCGGTGTTTCACATCATTTCCAAGAAGTGGATTACTGTAGCTATCACTTGCTCTATATTGTGCAAGAATAGTACGACTGTCACCAAGATTCATAACGTACACATCCTGGTCCTTCATTAACATTACAAGAACACATGAGCCCATTAATGCGAGCTCTGGATTTCTATCTAATGCCTTGTCAACCATGTCCACATAAGCCTCCTCTGTGGCTATCAGTGCCCGTGTCATAGCATTGAGTACTTCATCATGGCCTATTGGCCCTGACATACACTGTCTGATAACAACTGATGAGTTAGCTATTCTATCGTCAAGATTGGATGGGTCTCCGTGTGAATAATGGCTCCAAGGGAAAAGCTTTTTGTGTGAGGATATATGCTTTCTGTACAATTTCCTTAACCTTGATCCAAGAAGTGATATTCTCATCATTTGTTTTTGTCCTAAAGAAGAAAATGGTACCACATATTTCTGCTTTGATTCTTCCGAAAATTGCCAAACTACAACATCCCTTCCCCTTAATCCACCAGATTCTTCCCCAACACTAGAACTTTTTCTCTTGCAGTTGGTTGATCCCGAAACTTGCTGTGCTATGGATGAAACTTCTTGGTTACAAAAGTGTTCATTGGCATTAAAATGCAATTTCCAGCAATCCATTCCACTGCCAATGGCATTATCTGACGACAGGCAAGAATCCTTGTTCAGGTCTTCCAGTAGTTCCAACTGAAGAAGTTCATAAAGGAACTTATTGTTTTTTCCAGATTTACTCTCTAATTTGGTTGTTGGCATGGAGGATGTTTCCCTTTGGTGTGCATCATGGCCTTCGGTATCCATACTAGCATCATCCTTGTTTGCATTACAGGGGAGAGGGATTTCATTCGGAAGCTTGCAAATGTTTTTGGTTCCTACTTTCTCTGAAGCCTGATCAACCATCCTTAATTCATCACCCAAACCACTAAACATTGTAGAATCTGATTTTATATTGTCTCCAGAAGATGGGGCGATTGCAGCTCCTTTCTCAGTTTGGTTGACAAGTGATAAATTAACCTGTGTTTCGTACTGGTGCAACTGACAAGTAACACATTCATTTCTTCCTATAGTACAGGACATCCTAGAAGTATCATTTTCAATGAGATCGGCAGCAAGAGCAATATTCCCTGATTTGTCTTCATAATCCCATAAAAGTCCTTCCAATTCTTTATCGATAGCTTTGTAAAGGTTACTCATCAAAAAATCAGGTGCATCAGGTCCATTGAAACCATCATAGATTCCAATAAACAACCACCCTTGCTCTTCAGAGAGAACTACGTGAACCCTGTCCTCTCCTGCCTTGCCATGAGCCCATTGCAAGTTGCGGCTACTGCAATACTCGGGTTCAGATGTCCCAGCTTCCAAACAGTTCACTGGAGGATCAAACGGATGTCTTGCCTCCTTAGCACGCCAAACCAGATTTGTCATGGGATGCAAGAGGGATCTCTGTATCCGACCACGACCATTTGGCTGCCCTGCAAAACTTGTAGAAAGTACACTTCTCATGGGTCTACTCATGCTCCTCATAAGCCGCCCAAACCTTGCCTTTCCACGACCATGACCAAGTGGAGCTGACAAGTTACTTGTTTCAGCTGAATCAAGGGGCCCTGACATGAAGAATCCCTTATCTAAAGGCCCCGACAAGAGACCTGCCCCTCTTTCCAAAGGCCCCGAGGCAAACCCTCTCTCCAAAGGCCCTGAAAGGAACCCATTGAAAGGTCCTGATCCTCGAGGAACTGGCTTCAAAGGGACCGCAGCAAATGAGGCTGTGCTCTCAAATGAAGCAGCAGGTTCTCGAGTATCACCAAAGATCAGCACGTTAGGGTTTCCAGTTCGAGCAGTCGATGCATTTGCACTGACTGACGCCCCTGATATCGTCCGAAATGTGGTTTCAGAAGAAATCGTGTTCGATCGCTGCAAACCCGCCAATTCGTCTGCTATCTCCTGCCGAAAAGAAGCACTGCGCGTAGAATCAAGGGTACTCGAATCTGCAGTATATCTTTCGGAATTTGACGGCGTGATAGCCGGAGAATCGACTATCACCGGCCGAACATAACAGAAGGAGTGGCCGAGCCCTTCATCCAATGGCTCAAGGAACTCCAAATCGACCCCGCCCTTGGCAACCCCCGAGGGCATGAAGCAGCCGACGGCTCGGGAAGCGCCATTCCCCATCGGAGCGGAGCACTACAAGATCTTTAAAACCCCAAAGGTGACAACTTTCAGAGGAGATCTCTGGAGCGGATGGTTTCGATGGCCCTGTACCATGAGCAGGTACAGGAAGAACAAGTTCAGCGCGGAACCCGGCGACCGCAAGAACCCGATCCACCCCTCAACCCTACCACACCGCCCTTGGTGGGCTCGCATCATATGGAACCAGCTCGACGGCTATGGCTTCAAGAGGACCCAAATGCCCCCATATACATCCCTCAAGGTGCCATCTTTACGCCGGAAAACAGCAAGAAACAGCATGGATTACGGCAAAAGAGAGTGTCATCGCCTCACCTCGTTGAAAGAAACCGATCTGAGCACCAGACGAGGAGACCAAGCCGAAGAAAATCAACAACAGGTCAGCTACTAGACAAGGGGAGAGAGAGGGGTTATAAACAGTTAGACTGTGCATGTACCAAGCAAGCAGAAAAGAATGGGTTGAAAAGGAGAGACAACATACATAGGGAAGTTGAAAGAGAGGGAGAATAGTGGGGGAGCCTCTTTTCGTTTGTGCAGGGGAGGGGGGGGAGTTCAAATGGTCTGTGAAATGGTTAAGGTGGGGGTTGGGGGGTTCCAATGGAGCTGCACAAGGATCACAGTGGGGTGGTTGCTTGCTTGAATTTGGGTACTCTCTTTTGTCCCATTTGCTCCTCCTTCAATGATTGAATCGAGCGGCGTTTGGAGTCAAACAAAAAAACAACTGAAATTTGTGCTCCTCCTACAATGATTGAATCGAGTGGTGTTTGGAGTCGAACAAAAAAATAACTGTAATCTGTTGCCCAAAGACCTCTCCCTATCAATTATCCTCATCTCAAAAAATAACTTTTGCCTGTTTTCTCCACCTTTTTAGAGCAGCGTTTCAGAAACAAATTATACAAACCTTGTTTTCTGATAATTATGAAAGTGGTGCTTATGTCCTGTTGGCTACAGGCAGACATTACATCCTAACATTGTATCCAATGTTCATTCAATTGTGAGTTGGCTCTTCGGTCAGTTGTGAATAGAGGTGGCCAACGGGCCGGGCCGGGCCGCGGCCCGCACGGCCCGACACGACGCAGGCCGGGCACGGCGTGCCCGGCCCGTTGACCAAGTCAACGGGCCGCGGGCGGCCCGCGGCCCGTCTCGGGTCGTGCTGGGCCGGGGGTACGCGGCCCGCGGGCCGCGCCGGGCACGGCCCGTGGTCGGGCCGGGCCAGGCACGGCACGGGCCCGTGCCGGGCACAGCCCGCGGGCCGGGTCAGGCACGGCACGCGGGCCGTGCTCGGCACGGCACGCGGGCCGGCACGGGCACGGCACGTGTGGTTTAGGCGCCAACGGTAGAAAATTTGATTTTGGCATGTGTTTTTACCCAAATACCCCTATAACGGTTTGAAAAAATTTAAAAGTTAGGGATATAATTGTCTTTATGTTATAAAATTACCATTTTAGCCCCTTTTAATAATTAAAAATAGGGGATAAATATGTAAATTTATACCCAATTCATCCCTATAAATTGACCCCCCAACCCTCTCATTTCTTCACACAAGTTTCCAATTAACTTGGATTAATTTCTCATTCTCTCTTAATACTCTCTTAATCTCTTTTCTAAGTCTTGAGTTTCAATTAGCCATCAAGATTTCAAAGCTCCCTCGGTCTAGTCACGTGGAGAAGATCAAGTAAGTAGTAAATTAATTTACTTTTAGTCTTTTATAATGTAATTGTACTTAAATTTAAATTATTCTAATATAAATTTTTTTCATAATTATGTTTAAATTAAGGTTGTTGAAGGCTGAAACCTCAACTTCTTAGTTCTTATTAAGCGATCTTCAAACACGTGATAAGTTAATTTTTTAATGTATAATTTATTATTAGTAAGTATTTAATCTTATTTTATAAATTTTTTTCACTAACTTTAAATATTATATGTAGAATTAATGGCGGGATTTAACAATACATGGGATTATTTGCCATGGGAGATTGAGGCATTAGAGCAGGAGCTAATAGGGACAACTAACCCCGTTATGCCCCCCGATCAAGATCAAGATGCCAACCCTCCGCTTTACGACCCAAATCAACAACAGCAAGAGCATGTTGAATTTGAGCCTACTAACACTATGCAGGGAGAGGAGGGATGCAGTGCAAACCCTCACGAGTCTACTGCGTCGGGCTCAAGAAAACGCACGAGCGACGTTTGGAAGAGCTTCGATGTGGTGATGATCAACGGCGAAGAAAGAGCCAGCTGCAAGAAATGCAAAAAAGTCCTGACTTGCAAATCATCGGGTGGAACTGGTCATTTGACTCGCCACATCAAAAGCCATCAAACTCAAATCGATTGTGCACAGGCTACTCTCAACCTTTCCTCTAGTTCTTTTGAAGTTTTTAATTATTCTACTGAAGTTCTTAGAAAAGAATTAGCTAAATTTATTGTTTGGGATGAACAACCATTTTCTTTAGCAGAAAATTATAAATTTGAAAAATTTATACATAAATCACTACAACCTAAATATAGAAAAATAAGTAGACAAACCATGCGTAGGGATGCTATAAAAATTTTTTCTGAATATAAAACTAATCTTTTACAAGTTTTAATTACATTAACTTCTTGTCTTTCTTTAACATCTGATATTTGGACCAGTAATCATTCTGATCAGTCATACATGTGTATTACGGCACATTGGATAGATAGTGATTTTTTTATACAAAAAAGAATTATTGCATTTAAAATTTTTGAATTTCCTCATACTGCAAATGCTATAGTTAGACAATTTCATAGCATTTTACATTCATATAATATAATTAATAAAATTTTTTCAATTAGTTTTGATAATGCAAGTAATAATGATAGTGCAATTGATAAATTAAAAAGATTGTTAAATCCAATATTTAATGGTGCTTTTTTTCATATACGATGTGCATGCCATATTCTAAACTTATGTGTTCAAGATGGAATAAGAGAAGTAGATGAACATGTAACTAAATTAAGAAATGCTGTTAGATTTGTTACTTCTTCTACTTCTAGAAATCAAGATTTTAGACAAACATGTAAATCTTATGGTTTGTCATATAAAAAATTTAAACTTGATATTAAAACACGATGGAATTCTACTTATGATATGCTAACAACATGTTTTCCATTTAAGGATCCTCTTACATTATTTTATAATGAAAGAATGCCTGATGGAAACATTGAAGAAAATGATTGGGATAAAGCAAAATTATTACATAAAATTTTAGAAATTTTTTATAATGCTAGCACTCATTTATCTGGTGTTTATTATCCTACATCATGTTTAATTTTAGAATATTTAGTTTTAATTAGTGAAATGTTTTCTCAATATAGACATGATGAAAATGTTTTTCAAGTAATTTTTAAAATGGAAACAAAATTTAAAAAATATTGGAAAAATATAACTCCTTTATATTGTTTAGCTTCAATTATGGATCCTAGATTAAAATTAGAAGGTGTTCATATTTTATTAGATGAATATTATAGAAATATGGAACTTAAAGGAGTAGATGAGAAAAAAAATGAAATTTCTACCTTATTAGATGAAATGTATAATGTTTATAATTTAAAATTTGGACATACAATGAATCCAACATCCTCTCAAACTAATGTATCTACTAGTAGTAAAAATATTACAGGAAGAATACGCTCAATTTTAAATAGAAAAGGAACATCAACAAGTAGATCTAGTAATTTTAATGAATTAACATTTTTTTTAGAAAATAATCATACATCTTTACTCACAGAAGAACAAATAGATAATTTTGATATTTTATCATGGTGGAGATCACAAGGAAAATCATATCCTGTGGTTTCTGCCATGGCACGTGATCTACTAACTCCTCCGGTGTCTACTGTAGCATCGGAGTCTTGTTTTAGTGCAGGCGGCAGGGTGCTGGACGAGAAGCGAAGCCGAATGAACGAAGAAAGCGTGGAAATGTGTATTTGTCTTAAAGATTGGCTAGATGCTGAAGATCGTCTTCAAGATAAAGGTGGTCATTCAACTTCATCGGATAATGATGAACAAAGTCTTGGAAGTGCAAGCGGAAGCACCAATGGATAAACGTTGTAATAAATAATTATAAAAAAAGTTGTAAAAAAGTTGTAGAAAGAGTTGTAGAAAGAGTTGTAAAAAGAGTTGTAAAAAGAGTTGTAAAAAGAGTTGTAAAAAGAGAACTACGTAGACCTGATTCCTCCTTTGAGTGGGATACGTAGGCAGCCAGTAATGGGTCCGGTCTAAAATATATAAAAGTTTAACATTTTTTCAAAAATTTGTGTAACCATTCTTAATTTTTTTTTTATTTTTCACTTTTTATATATTTTAATTAAGTAATTTACTTATTAAAATATTTTTTTTAAATTCGGCCCACGGGCCAAAACCGGGCCGGGCCCAACACGGCCCGCGTGCCTAATTGGGCCCGTTGGGCCGTATTTGACCCACGTGCCGCCGTTAGCCCGCGGGCCGTGCCAGGCCCGCGTGCCGGATCTGGCCCGAGTGCCGGATCTGGCCCGCGGGCCGGATTCGTGCCCACGGCCCGGCGGAGCCGTGCCGGCGACGGCACGCCTAATCGTGCCGCGTGCCGTGCCGGGCCGGGCGAAATTTCAGCCGGGCACGGCACGATTACAATCGGGCCGTGCCTGGCACGGCCCGATTTCTGGCGGGCCGAGGCGGGCCCAGGCCCGGGCCGGCCCGGGCACGGCCCATGGCCACCTCTAGTTGTGAATGCCACAAGTCTGACTTGCAGCCAAAAAAGCAAATACCAGTAGGGTTGCCAAACCCACATGAGCAGGCACGGCCCGATTTCTGGCGGGCCGAGGCGGGCACGGCCCATGGCCACCTCTAGTTGTGAATGCCACAAGTCTGACTTGCAGCCAAAAAAGCAAATACCAGTAGGGTTGCCAAAGCCACATGAGCAAATTCTCAGAAAACAGCTGAATATTTTGTGCTCAGTCAACATAAATAGATTACAAGCATACATCAGCTGTGTGAAAAGACATGCATGCATTCATATCTCAAATATCCTATCATGTAGACCAAGCTTGTAACATGCTGGACCTAAGAAAGACTAACTCCACTGTAGGTAGAGCAGTCCAAACGGTCCATAAATCAAATTTTTAATCGGATTTAATTTTTAATTGGAACTGCAGGGGAAGAACCAAATCCATCCCTCATCCACCTTGGTTGACTAATAACAAGTCTAAAAGACCCACCACTCCATTGTCCTGTACCAAGACAATCTGTGCATGTTAATTTTTCAAACCCAAGGGGGGCTTTGGACTCTGTATAAAGAATATAATTTAGCAAGTACTGGGAAGAAGAATTTGGAAGTCAGCATCTCAAGGTCAAAGACTAAGGGCCTCTTTAGCCCATTATCATTTAGGTGTAGCTTAACTTTTAACGCTATAATTAATTTAAAAGTTAAAGAAACTAAAAAAATATAACTTCAATTTTAGCTTTTATTACTTTTAATTTTTATGCTTATCCATCTTGTAACGAAGCCAAATAAGCCCTAAGACCCGTTTGGCTCTGAAGCACAAGCACTAGACCAAACGACCCTACGCCCCAGAAAATAAAATAAATTTTATATTTAATCAGATGATTATATGGCCGAATAAAAAAAATTGAAAAAGCAAAGGCAGCAGTGAGTTGCATCATGCACGGCACACCCAAAAAAGAAAAAAAAATTCTCACGGCAAGAGAGTACGAAAAATATAAACATACAGTAGCTAAAAAGAGAAGATGTGGTCATGATGGAGAGAGATATAAAAAAAATTAATTTACATTAATATAAATTTAATATTATTGTTATATAAAATTAATATATAGCTATTATAAATATATAGCTATAATTGCACTATACGAGGTTAATCACTTTGTACTGTGTTAGTAGTCACTTCTCTATCACCTTATACTATTTATAATAATAACAATAATATCTGCAAAGAAAGAAGTTGTTGGAAGTTAACATAGCAAATTAAAGCCCTTACTTACAAGTTAACATAGAAAGAAGTTGTTGGAAGTTAACATAGCAAGTTAATATCTGCAAATCAAAAGTAGAATTGACCTGCCCTTCTATTTTCTACTAAGCAATTCAATCTGTATATTATTTGAGAATAGTAAACTTACTTACAAGTACTTGCTAGCCATTCAGTAGACCAATGGTTGGTGTTACATTATCGAATAAAATAATAAAAATCAAAGTTTTATATCCAAATTTAAAACTATAAATAATTCATTAAATAAGAAATTGAGGAAAAATCAAGAGGCAATATGCATCTCTCCTAAAGTAAGATACTATCCTAGCACAAATTAAATTTTCTCTTTTGCCCCAAAAATTCTATTAGAATCCTTTTTTTACCAGGTTAATAATGAAAAACTTTATCAAGCCTACTTATGTTGAGCAATAAAAGATATAAATAATATACAATAAATTTAAAGGGAAATCTTAAGAATAAGGGAAAAGATAAAGAAAACTTGTGTTGGTTTCATGCTCTGGGCAGGCATGCATGCTGTGTCCTTGGCAATTCAAGCGCAAGGGTCCACCGTTTTCTTGCCCCTTCAATTTTGTCTCAATCTAAATGGTTTCGTGGTCCTTAGCATTACTGCAACCAAACCTCTTCACCAATCAATCACTGACTCTACAGTTGTATTGTGGTGTGTTGTGTTGTATAACAAACTTCTTCGCATAGTGGGAATGTACGACATATTCAGACAATAAGAGCAGTGAGAGATCGATTGTGAAGCCAGCAGCGCCATGTTTACAAGAGCGACTTGCTGATATCCATCCATTCTCTTAATAATCTACTACTTATGCAGTAGAACAAGGGATTAGGTGGCGGATCCAACAGAGGTTTGGCAGATCTGCGGTCGTTGATGCATTGAATGATGTGTAGGCTATCTACTGAATTAGCGGATGGAACTAACTCCACTAAGTTGGGAATTCAGCTACTAATACTCCAAGTTGACCTCTCATAATTCCTTTCAGAATAAATAAATAATAAAAATACTGTGGGATAAAGGAATTAGTCTCATGGTTTGTGCAATTTGCAGCAATTAATTTGAAGAAAACCAAGTGTTGGGCTTTTCAACAGATAGACAGTAATGGCTTTGTTTTTTTTTTTTGAAGACGGTAATGGCTTGGAAACAGACATTTGCACAAGCCAGGAAGGGAGGGCATAGTCCTTTCCGCTCCTCTGCAAGTCAATTCATGAATGACAAGTTTCAGATGGAACAGTCGCCTGCCTGGCGCCCATGCAGAAATCAGAATCAAACTCTCCTGCTCAATCAAAGGCGATGTCAACGCTCCAATGTGTACGGGAACCAATATTGGGGCCATTACGTATTTATGATTTCTGTCACAAACCATTGTTCGCTCTCCTCACCTCACTTGATTTCTGTCCTAAAATAATCTTTCTAAATTAGTTAGACATAGGATAGTCATTCGGTTCAATTAATTTAATTTTTATTATTTACTAAAAATTTTGATAAATTTAGTTTCGTAAAAAAAAATTAAATTTTGGTTTCAGTAATAAGTTTTATAAAATTCAGTTTTCAATTTTGATTTTGATTTTTTTATTCGGTTCAATAAAAAAAATTAAATTTATCGATATATATATATATATATATATATATATATATATATATATATTAAAATATATAATATATATTATATTATAATCTTATTCTAGTATGACTAGTTACTAAAAATCTAAAACTTATTATCTAATACCTAATAACCCAACTATCCATCTTATAATTAACTAAATACTTAATAATTTAAAAATTTTTTGGTAATTTACCGAATTTATTAAAAAATTCTTAGTAAATTCAATTTGGTAAAATTTTAATTTTTAGAAAATTTGGTTCGATATTAATTTTTAAAATTTTGATATAAAAAAATTTGATATATGATTTTTGGTAAATTTGACTTCAGTATTTACCGAATTCTTACACTTGGCCAAACATCAACTACCAAGCATCAACATCTTAGTGATATTTTTTTTTTTTACCAAAGACAAGTAAATATTTTGTATTATGGGATAAATAGTGTACTTCAGTCGAGTTACATGACACATAAAACAATGGTATAAAAAGATATTTTGGCTTCAAAGACTAGTGCATGGAGCTATACCGACACAATTACTCGCTAGCCACAAAAAAATATTAGACATTTATCTAATCTCACGTACATTTGGCTAACAATTGCTTTTCACCTGCATTCTACTTCTTTAGCCTAAGATATTTCCCAATTCGGCATGATTGCACTAGCATAAAGTCATAAGGGGCACACTGAATTCAACTTATTGTATTACAAGTATTAGTATCTAAAAGAGATTTCTCAAGCATCGATGATGCACAAAAAACTAGGAAATGATTAGCAGATTGATTAGGCCTAGATGTTGTAATAAAAAAAAGGACATCTTGACACTTAGAGGCAATAAGGTCAAAGACAAGCTGTGATTGATCTTAGAATGTTGATTAAAGATTCAATTATTTCTTTCTCTCTATACCATATAAATGAATCATGTGATTAGCAATTTATTGATTATCCGATATGGATGAGTACTGTTCCACCTATTTGGATTTGATGTTAATACTTATAGCCATGGTAAGTCACCATCATCTTGGATCCCACAAAACTCTTTAATTGCTTTCCATGCTCTAGAAACACTTTCACATTAGAAAAATAAATGGGGCATAGTCTTCGTAGTTTTTTTTACAAGATGGGCATATGTTGTTGGAGATAACCTTCCATTTAGATAGTTTATCCATGGTTGGTAGCCTCCCTAGGCATAATAACATCCACGTAATGAAAGAGTATTTTGGGATTCTACCTCCATAGTCTTCATAGTTTTTTTACAAGTATCCATAGTTTTTTTTTTTTAATAAAATGGGCATATGTTGTTGGAGATAACCTTCCATTTAGATACTCTTTTCATGGTTGGTAGTCTCCCTAGGCATAACATCCACATAATGAAAGAGTATTTTAGGATTCTACCTTTAAACCAAACCAAGTCATACTAGGTAACCCAGACTATATTATGTTGGGCTTCATATGTTGAGGTAATGGTGAATTTCCAAGCTCCAAAAAATCACATCCTCATTTTGAGACTATTTGATGGCAATAGTGTAGAGAGAGTGATAGATCTCAAGAAGGCTAGATGATCATGGAACCAGTATTCTCCATTTTCCATCTTGGATTATCTCATTAAGGCATGCCTCTTTATAGGGGGGAACTCAGATCGAATGTCCTCCACCAAGTTGCCAAGTAGTAAAGAATTGTACCATAAGTCCAGCCACATCTTGATCGAGTTCTCATTTGCAATGCGATATCCAATCATATTTATGCACATGTCCCTTGTATTAAGAACGCTCCTTAGACACCATGAACAACTTTTAGGAAGAGAAAGAGACCAAATTGATTTTTTTTCAAGAAAGAGCTATGTGTTCATTTCACCCATAGAAAATCTTTCTTGTTGGCAATGTTCCAAATATGCCTAGATAGGAAGGCAATATTGATATATGAAATATTCTTCAACCCTAGACCTCCTATATCCCTTAGTCTAGTTACCATATCCCATAATACCATTGTAATTCCCTTCCCCTGTCCAATATTCCAAAGAAAACATGAAACCATAGAATTGATTTTAGCTACAACCTTTGCTAGTAGTAGAAAAGAGTTGCACCAAAACATGATTTTTTTTTTCTATAGCATACCGATTGTATAAGTTCTATACGACTCATGTAGGATAACATCCTGCTTTTTCAATTGGCTAGGTTCCTGGATAGAGGTTCCAACAGTGACAAGAAGTCCTTATATGAAGGTTTTTTGCTGGAGATGGGAATACCAAGATATTTAAAAGGCAATGATCCTTTAGAGATGCATAGGATATTGCAAATACTCGCTTGGGTACCTGCATTAGAAGGGGAAAACATTATATGAGATATGGCACTGTTAATATGAAGCCTCGTCTCATATGTAAATTGATTAAGGATTCTTCCAATTGTCCGAGCACCTCATTGATTTGCCTTATAGAAAATAATGATATCGTCAGCAAAGAGATGGTTTGTGATATTTTGATCTTTCCACTTGCAGTGAAGATCCAGGTTCCCCATATCCCTTTCCTACTGTAGTAGGTCTAATAGGCATTGCATGACTAGAATGAAGATATATGGGGCCATTTAGAAAAACCAGTATCGCATTTGTTGAGATTAATGGTAAAAGTTGGCAATCGAATACAAGACATGATCTTATCGGAGAACCACTATGGAAAATTATACAAATGGAGGATAGAGTTTATAAAAATCCCAACATACCGAATCATATACTTTGTGAATGTCAATTTTGATTGCCATATCAAGATTGCCACATTGAAGATGATACAGATGAGTAAGTTCATAACATAGCATAATGTTCTCATAAATTGAATGTCCCTTAATGAAGGCATGTTGATTATCTCCAGCAATTTCCGAAATCACTATTATAATGCGATTAGCTAGAATCTTTGCTATGAAACGATAAATTAATTTGCAAACAAAAATAGGTCTGAATTTCACAAAAGAAGAAGGTTTGGAACTTTCGGGATGAGAGACAAGGATGTAATATTTACTTGTTTTAGAAGATTCCCATTCTTGAAGAAGTCTATAAATGCTACAATCACCTCCTTTTTAACAATACCTCAACAGGCCTTAAAGAATCCTGCATTTAATCCATCGACTTCTGGAGCTTTAGACACATTTGCTGACATAATGACATTTTCGATTTCAAGTATGGAGATAAGAGCATTGAGAAAATTAATGTTGTATTTGACAAAGACTGAGCCACTGGTATTCTTTGGAAGACTCAATCTTGGATTTTTGGGCCCATAAGATACTCATAGAAAGTCACTACTTCCTCATAGACCTCATCTCCATACACAATGATGCCCTATGAGTTTGTAATAGAGTGGATAGAGATTTTGTATTGTCTGTCTTTCATAAGGTTCTGAAAGTAGGAAGTATTTGAATCACCAAGAGAAATATGTTGGTCCCTAGACTTTTGTTTAAGAGCCAACTCCTCATCCTCCCAAAACTTTGCAAGAGTTGTTTTAATTTCCCTTTCCTTATCATGCAAAAATTCATTTGGCATAGAGGTTTGGAGCTTCTTTTGCACCTCCTCCAATTCAAGGAAAATTGACATCCAGTTGGATTTTCTTTCTTTCTTTACCATTCTAGCCGATCTCTTGAGTGCATTTTTTGTTCGCTTGAGCTTGTGGACCAGAATTTTGATCCTTGGATATCATTTGGAGTCTAGACTTCAGCAACAACTTTATGCATTTCCTCATTAGAAGACCAATAATTGAAGAAGCGGAATCTATTACCTTTAGGTATGGTATCAGTTCCAAATAATATAAGTGTAGGGGAGTGATCTGACAAGTTTGGTTGTAGAAAGAAGATCTCGACATTATGATACTTATCAATCCAACCCTTGTTCGCCAAAACTCTATCTAATTTGTTCCATATGCGATCTGTCCCTTGTTTAGAGTTTGACCAACTATAGAATGCTCTCCTCCATCTAATATCACTAAAACCCAACAAAGATGAGGACTCTTGGTTGTTCTGCATTTCAGATATCCTAGGGGAAAGCCCACCAAGTTTTTCATTACAGTTGAAGACAATATTGAAATCACCAACCACAAGATATGGATCTCTAGATATGAACCCAGCAATGTAGTTCCATATCCTGCGGCAGTCCATTTCAGAATAAAGGCCATAGACAACATGCATATTGAAAAGAAAAGAGCCATCCACGGAATTGATAGCTCCATATATGTTATGCTAGCATCTGCGCACCGATGCGTGCATACGACAAAAATCACCAGCCAACCAAATCTAAAGGAAATTTGATTTTTGGTGGCCAACACGGCAACGTGACACATCACTGTGTTCATGGGAAATCTTTATATCTTCGCCATGTGAATCCAGCTTTGTTTGTCGCTCGTTGTTCCCTTCCCTCCTCTATTTCTCCTTCTGCCTCACTACTTTGCTTCTCTGCTCGCGCACGCAAAACAATCCTCCTCTCGCATGTGAATCCTTTCCTCCACGCTAACTTGGTCTTCACGCAAGCTGCTTTCGTTGCCTCCGCCTTCAGGTGACGCCTTAGTTGCTTCTC
This sequence comes from Costus lasius, assembly GCA_027563935.2. Lineage (NCBI taxonomy): Eukaryota > Viridiplantae > Streptophyta > Magnoliopsida > Zingiberales > Costaceae > Costus > Costus lasius. Next base: position 33,497,440 of record CM050450.1, on the reverse strand, counting down.
ACCGTCTTCCTACTCACTACCGATGAATGAGGCTGTCAGCCCCTCCTCGTCGTTGCCCTCATTCTTCCTTCCGGCGAGGAAGTTTCCAACGGTGAGCTTACGGTCGTCTGCCTCTCTTGCTCGTCATCTCTTCCTCGTGTCCAACGAGATCCAGATGCAACGACGTGCCCAAGCCAGGTCCTTCCTCACGCGAACCCTTCTCCTCTTCCCAGCCTCCTCAGCACCACCTAGCTGCTGCTCCGGCGACTAGATTCAGCTAGCTTCTTACCCCTCTTTCCTGTGAATGTGAACAGCGGCGGGAGACGCGAGAACCCTAGATCTAGCCACATCTCATCTCCGGTGTCTTCAACGATCCCTCCTCGACTCCGATGAACCTTCCTCTCCCTTCCAGCTTGGGTCCTGGCGAGTTTTGAAGTTTCAGTGTTACTGTTTCGGTGATGTACCACTGATCCAGTAACGCCTTCTCCATTCCGACGATCCTCCGGTGACTCACAGAAACCAGCTGATGCCTTCTCCCTAATTTCGGACGTTTCTATTGTTGTAGTCCGCAAGTGCACGGATACTCGAAGTAATAAAAAATATCGATCCCACAGAGACCTACGTGCTAAGTACCAAATAGTTGTATTCTTACTAGCTAAGCAATCGATTATAATGCAAATAAATGATAGGAAGAGTATAAAGATAAACAGAGAGAGAAATTGGGACTAGGGTTTCATCCGCTTTAATTTCTATGACTAGATATGAATAAAAGGTCGTCAGTCTAATTTCATCATAATAAAGACATAATTTACTTCATAAAAGGATTTTCTCACTTTCGTGCAGACAATTATGCAGGGACCAATCTTCGCTTTCGCACAAGATCTATCCCAACGCTGAAAATAAGTAAATCATCAAACAAAGAACTCAAGGATCACTTTTGTGCATCCGAATTCTAAGTTGATTATCTCAAGTGGAATCTCAAGGATCACTTTCGTGCATCCGAGTCTCAACACAGGTTCTACTTATAGTTTTCCAACGTTTCGATCCTTGCTTTTGTACAAGATCTTCCCGTTTGACAAAATAACTCAATCCTAGATTCTTTTTATCAAACATGACAATTATTATTCTAAAATCAGGAAATAAGAACTAACCTAATTTCTTACAGTGAGTTCCTATTATTCAATTTTAGGGTTCTAAGTTCTCAAGCAAGTCACTTTTCAGTCTATTGCGAAAACTCTAGAATCATGCATGATAATAAGAAAACTATGGAGAATCATAGAGCAATCTATCACATAAGCCACGGTCACCTCAGTACAAGGGCGCGTCTTCATGGGGGGATAGTGCCCACCCCAACTTGCCAGCTCTGTCATAATTATCCGGAAACTATGAACCATTTGTTCTTAAGTTGTGAAGCTCTCACAGCTTACCGGAACTTACTCTCGAGGAAGTGTGGTATAACCTTCATTACCGATACTTGCGAAGGGGCTCTTATGCAATTATCAGGTATTCATGTTCAGCAAATGGGAAGGGTTCAGCTCTACATTAAGAAGCTCATGCTATCAGGGGCCTTTTACTACATCTGGCATTACCGAAATGCAAAAACTATGGATACCCAAAACCAAAGTCCCATGGAGTTCATAATTCATTTAATTGTTGACGTCAAAGCCAAAATTAATAGCTATATTCCTCAAGCCACTAGCAATCCCCATGTCCAGGCTTTCTCAGATATTTGGGGGGATTACATCTCATATTAGCTTTCCAAAGTCTTCGGATGATTCAGCGAGTCTTGTTCTTCCAGGATTCTATCAATGCTCCCCTTTCACTTATGGCCATCTTCCGTAAGGGTGGTCTCTTGAGCCCCTTGTCCTCTTGGGCTTTACGTTCCCAGCTGGGCTTCTTGGGGTCTCCTCCCGGCAGGCAGAATTGACAGGAGGATCTGTACGCAAAAAGGCTGGGTTCTGGAATTGTGGACCGGATGCTGTCGCTGAGGACATATGACAGCAATCTCTATATCCTCTATGGCTAACAATCTTTTCCTTACAGGGATTGGTGTCCTACATGTAGGTCGGCTTTCATGGGGTTCTATTCTATCAACTGGAGGGGTTATACACGAATCTGGGTGGATTGGGGGATTCACCATCGACAAGTTTCCTTATCCCCATCCAAGCGATTCCTGGGCGTACAATGCAGACAGCAAGGCGCATCTCCTTAACATTAGGCCTGGAGGGCGCCTCCTGATGGTCTAGGACGCCTGCATCCGGTGGATTTCTCTCCAATACAAATGGATTGGAGATCTCTGCTACTCACACATATGAAGCTGCTTGTGAAACTGGCGAAAGACAGGAAGCGGATAGCCTTAGCCTATGGCGTTGTGATAGTCACCTATAATTGTTCTTGTTATTTGGGTTTTATATTTTGTGTGTTTTGGTAGTAGACTTAATGTAAGCAACTTCCCATGCGGCACAAATGCAGGGGAAGCTCTACCAAATTTTTTCTTTCCTGAAACCCATCTTGTGAGTGGAGGAGAACCGTACATAATTTGTAAACTTATTTCTGGAATCAATACCAACAAAACTTACCCTCCGCAATGGAGTCTCCAAAATTTCCCCTCCCTTCCACCTGCCCAACGAGCTATGGTGGCTTCGGCATAGAGTACCCCTTCGGCATCGGCCCCGGCTGCTTTCGTCCTGGTTTCGAGCTCGTCTGCAACGACTCGACCTCTCCCCCCAAGCTCTTGCTCGGCCACTCCGATATGGAAGTCAACAAGAGCATCACTGCCAAGAACGGTACCGTGTTCATCAAGCGAGCCGTCGCCACCATGAGCGTCGACGTGGTGTCTACCCACATACCCCTGATGAATCTCCTGGCCGATGGTCCCTACAACTTGTTGAGGCCGAAAGACACAAGCAAGGAAACAATAATCTTGAAGAGGAAATAACTCGTAGCAACATTTCATTATGTAATGCAGACAAATATATAATACATCAAAATGATAAAATTAAACTATCATAATAAAGCATTTACTAAAGTAAGAGATGTGCTTCATGGAGCACGTTGCCATGTTAACATGTAGGCAAAGTCATGTTTACTATTCTAACATCCCCCTTAAATATGAATTCTAGCTAATCCTAGCTTAGCTCTGAGTCTTGCAAAATCTTCGAACTTCAAAGGCTTAGTGAGTATATCTGCAACTTGATCTTTAGACTTGACATATTGGAGGTCGACCTTTTTCTTGTTGATGCATTCTCTTATAAAATGGAACCTCGTATCAATGTGTTTGCATCTATCATGAAAGATAGGATTCTTGCCTAAAGCAATGGTTGAGGTGTTATCCACATAAACTTCAGTAGCTTCATCTTGCGATATATGCATCATCTTTAGCAAGTTCCTTAGCCATATAGCATGACAAACACAAGCAGTAGCAGCTACATACTCTGCTTCACGTGTTGAGAGTGTTACAATAGCTTACTTCTTCGAGCTCCAAGTGAATGTTGTATCTCCAAAGCTGAATAAATATCCAGTGGTACTCTTTCGATCATTAATGTTTCATCCCCAATCGCTATCACTATAGCCAACAAGCTTGAACATTGAGGAGGGTGCGTAGAACAAGCCAAAATCTAAAGTGCCTTTAACATAATGCAGAAATCGTTTTGCAGCCTTCAAATGAGTCAAGGTTGGTGACTCCATAAAATGACTTAAGAGTCCAACTCCATAAAGTATATCAGGTCTTGTATTAGTTAAGTATCTCAAATTTCCGACAAGCCTTCGGTACATTGTTGGATCAACTTTTTCAGCATCATCAAACCTTGACAACTTTACTGCATGATCTACAGGTGTAATGATGGATTGACAGTTTTTCATATTAAACTCTTCTAAGACCTTCATTGCATAGGTCTTCTAAGACATGAAGATGTCTTCACTAGATTGATTCACTTCAATTCCAAGATAGTAAGACATCTAACTGATATCTGTCATTTCAAATTCTGCAGTCATCTCCCTTTTAAACTCATCAAACATAGTTGTGTTGTTACCTGTGAAAATCATATCATCAACATACAGGCACACTACTAGTATATCACCATTCTTCTTTATCTTTACATAAAGGTCATACTCATGTGGGCTCTTTATGAATTCCTTCATCTTAAAATATTCATTGATTTGTGAATACCAAGCCTTTGGTGCTTGCTTTAAACCATACAAAGCCTTTTTCAACTTGAGGACTTTGTCTTCTTCTCCTTCAGCAACATAGCCAGGAGGTTGCTCAATATACACTTCTTCTTCTAGATAGCCATTTAGAAAGGCAGATTTAACGTCCATCTGACGAATTTTCTAATTATTTTGAGCTGCCAATGCCACGATCATCCTGACTGTTTCAATTCTACCGACAAGTGCAAAAACTTCATTATAGTTAATCCCGTACTGTTGACTATAACCTTTAGCTACAAGTTGAGCTTTAAATTTCTCAACTTCTCTTCTTTCATTTTTCTTCACTTTATACACCCACTTAACACCAATGACCTTTTTATTTGTGGGAAGATCCACTAAGTCTCATGTGTCATTCTTGTGTATGGATTTAATCTCAGCATCCATAGCATTTCTCCATCGTTCATCCTACATGGCATCTTCGAAATCTACAAGTTCTAAACCTGCAAACAGACAATACGAAGAAATATTTTCAGTTTCTGCATAAATATCTAAAATTCTTCTCATCTTCGTGGGCCTTGTGGATGAGCTTGAAGGACAAAACTCAAACTCTATAGACCTAGTGGATGAACTTGGAGGGCTAGAGTCATCATGTGCATGTTCTGGTGGTGTAAAAGTCTGCTCAGACACATCATTTCGATCAGAATTATTGGGAAATAGAGGAATAAAATTGTAATCATTTTCTTGATTGTCTCAGTTCCAGCTTGTGTCTTCATCTACTTTCACATCCCTACTGATCATAATTTTTCTGTTTTCAGGATTGAATAACCTGTAGCCTTTGGATTTCTGATCATATCCAATAAAGACAAATTTCTTACTTTTGTCATCTAGTCTATGTCTGAGCTCATCATCAACATGTGAATAGGCGACACTGCCAAAAATTCTTAAGTGATGGAGAGATGGTTTTCTACCAGACCACACCTCTTGAGGTGTAACTTTTTGCAAACTCCTTGTAGGACATCTGTTGCAAAGATAAACTGAGCAAGCTATAGCTTCTGCCCAAAACTCTTTTGGCATATCTGTGCTCTTTAACATGCTTCGTGTCATGTCCAGTATTGTTCTATTCTTTCTCTCTACCACACCATTCTGCTGGGCTAACCTAGGAACTGTCAAAAATCTTCTAATGCCTTTAGATTCACAGAAATTATTAAAAGTTTTGGAAGTAAATTTTCCTCCTCGATCAGTGCGTATAGCTTTAATTAAGAATCCACTTTCATTTTCAACTAAAGCTTTGAATTTTAAAAGGACATCAAAAGCTTATGACTTTTCTTTTAAAAAATATACCCAGATGTTTCTACTGAAGTCATCAATAAATAGTAAGAAGTATCTACTCTAACCAATTGAAACTAGATTAAATGGACTATAAATGTCCGCATGTACTAGTTGAAGTGGTTGTTTTGCCCTTGTGAGAGATTCCTTTGGAAAACTATTTCTGAAATATTTTCCATAAATGCAACATTCACACATTTGATTTGGACAGTCAATGTGTGGGAGTCCATAAGTCATCTTCTCCTTAGCTAATTGTTTCAGGCTGTCAAAGTTTAGATGTCTCATTCGGTGATGCCACAACCATGAGGGATCTGATGCACTAACTTTTAAACATTTAGGCAAGTCAGTCTTGAGTACAAGTGAGAACATTCTATTCTGTGATATTTTTACTTTTGCCATAAGTTTATTTTCTGAGTTTCTAATTGTCATAGAGCCATCCTTCAAACGAATATCATAATTTTTCTCTATCAATTGTCCTAAACTCAGAATATTTGATTTTAGGGCAGGTACATAGTACACTTGACTGATGAATTGATGTGAACCATTATTGGAAACAATCAAAATATTTTCAATTCTAGTGACATCTACTTTTCTCCTATCACCAAAAGAAATATTCCTTCTAAAAGATTCATTTAGAGTAACGAACAAATCTTTCTTGCTAGTCATGTGATTGCTAGCAGCAGTATCTAGAAACCATGCCTCTTGTTCCTTCTCTTCATTACAAGTTAGTAAGAAGGCTGATTCTTCTTCTTCATTCTCAACTTGTGTGCAGAAAGAATTTTCTGTCCTTCGATTGGTTTGCCTAGTTCTTCTATTGGTCTATCTACATTCGGTGGCATATTGTCCATATCTTTGACAGTTATAACATTATACTTGTCCTCTTCTTCCTCCTCTATTGTGCTGATTTTCTCTACCACGTCTTGAATCAGATAGACCACGGCCTCTTGCCTATCTCATGTCTGATGTATTAGTGGAGCTTCTATCTGAGTCTCTTGAGTTGGTAAAAGTTCTATCTAATCTTCCTCTTCTCTTCCTCTTCTTTCATTGTCTGTTATAGACAACCTGGATAAAAGAACCTCCTCTTGTGGTTCTTCATTCATTCTTTCTTCATGGGCTTGTAGAGAACCCATGAGCTGATCTACAGTCATTACATCTAAGTCTCTGGCCTCTTCAATGGCCACAACGATATAGTTGAATTTCCTATCAAGAGAGCGTAGTATCTTTTCAACTACACGTGTATCTTCTAACTTTTCACCATATTTTCTCAGTTGATTTACTATAGCCAAAACTCTTGTAAAATAATCAGAAACCGACTCTGAATTTTTCATCTTAAGAGCTCCAAATTGTCCTCTTAAGGATAGAAGTCGTGCTCTTATCACTTGATCTACTCCTCTAAAAGAATTATGCAGGATTTCTCATGCTTGTTTAGCAATTTCTGCGCTAGACATCTTTATAAACATTGTCTCATCTAAGCACATGTGGATAAGAGTTAAAGCTTACTGATCTTTTTTCTTTGCCTTATGTAAGACATCTTATTCTGCTTGAGATAAGCCATCAGCGTTTGCTGGTTGCTCAATACCCTTCTCAATCATATACCATACGTCTTGGATCTGAATAAAGCTTTCATTCGAATCCACCAGACATCATAATTGTCTTGAATGAGTTTCAGAAATTGAAAGGAAAACATTCCTCCATTCATCATTTCTAATTAATTTTGACTAACCCAAATTCAACAGCTTCCGTCAAAAAATTCAGCTTCGGTCAAAAATTCAATTAATTGCTTATTCACCGAAATAGAGAACAGGTCAAAATTCAATTGACCACTCTACTCTTTTCGTTTAAAACTGAGAATTTTGTGTTCACCAAAAACGAGAATCCAATTCACTGAGAATTTTGCTGGGTCAAAATCAATTCACCAAATCTTTTCCTTCAAAGTTAGACTTGTTTAGATTGTAAAATCAATGTTGACCAATCTTTCACCCAAAGAGACTGAGAATTTTGCTTTAGTGAATTGCTTCGGTCAAATTCAGTTGACCGAATTTCTTCCGTTGCTGAGAAATTTTTTTTCTTCACCAAATAAAACTGAGACTAGTCTGGTTAAAATTAATTTTTGACTGGCTAATTTTGAAGTTGGCCGATCCACGGTGGAAGCTGAGAAGAATTAATTCTGATATCTAATTTTTGGTCAAAATTGGATTGACCTAAAATTGATTTCACCGAAAGAGAAAGGGATTTCTCTTTTTTCCTTTATGTTGCTGGCGGCTGGTAACAGCGTCACGGAGAGGGGGCGAGCGAGGATTTGGAGAAGCTTCTCGTCTTCGTCAAGAGCGCCGGATCTGATTTCGTCGGCAACAATCGTCGACTCTCCTGTTTTCTAGGCAAAACAGAGCAGCGAGTTGGATCTGGAGAAGTAGAGGACTGGCTAGTTTCTTCTTCGGTGGATCAAAAATTTTTGTCGCCTGGTTCGCGAATCAGAAAAGAGCTCAGGCGGATTTGATCGTCACCTGGATTTGATCTTTGGCGCTCGATTCGGTCCGACGAGAGATCTTCGACTTTGACCTCACTCTACAGAGGATAGCGCTGAAATCGAAGATTGTTCTCGTCTTAATCCGGAAAGAGCTCTCGTTTTCGTATTTCTTCGTCGCATGAAGGCGGCTTTCGTCTTCAGCTCGAAGCAGTCGAATTGGAGCAGCAGGCAGATTTCGTCTTCGGCGGATCGGAGTTTTCGACGCTGGATTTTCGTCTTCGACACCTGATCTGATGAATCAGATGCGTCGGATTTTCCTTGTATCTTCGTCTCAGATTTCGCCTCTCGTTTCTTCTTCGTCTGAAAATAGACGAGTCTTCTTACGCAGCAAATCTCACAATAACAGTTTGAGTTTTCTCACCCAACGAGTAACACGCTCACAGCTGTACAGTAAGTACAACTGTTATAATCTAAATTTTTATAATTTAATTTTTTTTGAAATTCAGAAAGTTATTTTGGAATTTTTATGATTTTTAGAAAATTTTTTCAGAATTTTAAAAAGGGTTAAAAATAAAGTTTTAATCAAAACTTTATTTTGCGCTCGCGGGGAATCGAACCCGCATCGCGCGTAAGCAATCGGCTCCGTTTAACCAACGAGCCAATTTGCGTTTCTAATTTAATATCGGATTCGATCATTTTGACTTAGTTTTAAATTTGATTTTTGGGGACCGAGTCAACCCGTCGTCTTCCCCGCGGATCTCGGCGATTTTCTCGCCGCCGCGTTCTAGCCGTCTGGAACGAGTTTTCCCTCTATATAATGGGGCTTCTGCTCTCGTGGGTTCGATTCGAACCCTGGAACATCTTCACCCCTTGAAGCGCCGCCAGGAAGGAGAAATCGCGCTCAAACTCGTCATCGGAGTTCGAGCGGCGCCGCCTCGTGTTCCAGCCATCCAGTGCCTTCATCGACGACGATCGCTCTGTTATAGGCTACGATACAGCATCGTAGCAAGGTATCCTACCTTTCCTGAAGTTTTTGTGAAGTTCGGTTTCGGTATAGATGGATTTGGTTAAGTTTTGTGTATCGACGGCGGCGGCGCCACCGTCGATACTTTCTGTCGCTTCGAATGCTTCGACCGTGGGTCGAAAACTTGCCGTAGCTGTTCGTGGATCCTCGCCTCATCGTCAGAAGTGTTCTAGCGAAGTTTGGCAGCGAACGGCCCTTCGACGCGCCCTCGGGAGCTCGCTGGAGTAAGCTGCGGACGAAAGTCCGGCGGCCTTGCACGGCGGAGATCGGGCGGCGCGGCGGCGGCCGGTTCGAGTTTTTTATTTAAGTTTTGGGTTCGGTTTATTTTGAAATAAACCGTCGGCTACGTTGAAATCGATTTAAACCGGTTCAATTGGATTGAGCGGTTCAATTCTGTTTCGGGTCAGTTCTTGAATTTTGACCGGTTCGACCCCGATTAGGTCGAATCCGGGCCGGTTCAGGTAGTCGTTGGAAAGATAATTAAATTTCCTATCTAATGGTAGTCTGTATAGCTTTAGATGAGGTTTATATTTTGTGTAATTTAAGTTAGAAGTCTCGGTTTAACTTGGTTCAGGGTGAATTTGATCGGTTCAGTGCAATTCTGTCCGGTTCAGTGGGTTTTAAATTCGGTTCATATGATCTGAGACTGGTTCTCTAGGTTTAGGGTTATGTTCTACATGTTGGTAGTTTTGGTTTTCAAATTAGAATGTTTAATGATAGAGTTCATGTACAAATTCATGTTACAGAGTGGTTGGTCCAATAATCGGCTTGCATTGTTTGATATACAAACTTGTTGACTTTTCAAGAGGATTCAGAATAACAGCGATTGAGGTAGGAATCTTACCCTACTCCTTTCTTACAGTGTCAATAATAGGAATTGCTACTTAATCCTTGGACTTGATATATGATGCATATGATAGAATTAATTGACACTGATATCTGATTGCTTCGTCTGCTTGGTTTGTTTCTGAAATTCCTGTTGAACTCAATTATCTTGATTATTTGGTCATATTCTGTTTCTGTATGATTGGTTAACAAATCTGTTTGAGATATCTGATTTATTGGCTTAGGAGCCTGGTTGAAAAATTGTGTATCTGAGATATTGACACATAAGTATGTGAAACCGTTGTAAATCTGAGATGATAAAGTCGTGATATATTTTGACCGCTGACCTGGATGATTTATTCTCCAGTGGCCTGTTTATCTGAGTTATAGTTCTGATTATATCAGACTATCTGAGCTGCCGGTTAGGGCACCGCCAGTTGTCCTCGGGACAATACTACGGATGTCAGATGTTGGACGCAACATTCACCGGGTTGTTTAGGACAGTCGTTCCATTGCATGAGCAACAGTGGAAACACTCTGAAAATGAGTGCGGCTCTTAAGTGAGATCTGTTGGCCAGCTTGATGATTTGTACGACATTCTTATATTATTTGTATATCGATGTTTCAGTTACTGTATTATCCTGTTATTTGATTCCCTCACCATGTTTGTTGATTCCTACTTAGTATTTCTGCTAACTCCCTTTGTTTATCTTCCAGGTACAGAGTTAGCTTCTGGGAGGGATAGAGTAGATAGCAGATACCAGCCCGAGTTAAGATAATTGCCTTTTGTATTTTATTCAGTTGATAATTTGAATGGTTGTATTCAGATGTTGTGTTATAAAACTGTAGATGTTAAGATTGGATTGTTTTATTAAATAATTGATATTGGATTATTGTAGTTCTCTGGTTCCTATCAATATTGTTACTCCCTGGGGAACTCTGAGCTAGAAATAGCCGGCTTCCGCCGGGGCGTGACAACAACGTCCCTACGCAAAACCTTCTCAGCTGTACAGTCAGGTACAATATCGTCAAGCAAAAATTAAGAGAATCTGTGATACCATTTTGTAGAGGCCAAAAGACACAAGCAAGAAAACAATAATCTTGAAAAGAAAATAACTTATAGCAACATTTCATTATGTAATGCAAACAAATATATAATATATCAAAATGATAAAATTAAATTATCCTAATAAAACATTTACTAAAATAAGAGACGTGTTTGGTGGAGCACGTTGCTACGTTAACATGTAGGCAAAATCATGTTTACTATTCTAACACAACTTGCATTCGCTGCATAAGTTCTGATTCAGCGACGATGAATACGAAATCACATCCGTAAAGTTGTGGGTCAGCGGTTGCAGCGCGGTCGCCACTTTAATCAATCCCACTCGCAACAAGATTCTTGGAGAGTGTTCGTCGCTCTGCCCGATCAACTACACAAGGCCCAAAGAAAATTTTCAACCTGATGGCGTCGGTTACTGCCGGTTGTAGATTTCTCCATCCACGGACGACTTGAACAATATGGCCAAGTCATTAGCAATTCAATTAGCACGAGTTAATCAGAGTGAGCTGCGTCTGAAGAATGACCCCCACCATCAAAGCCTTCATCTCGAGTAACAACTACGAGTCAGAGCAACTGGATGGGATTGAAGGGGAAGTGGAGGTTGCCCTGGGCTGGCTCATTAACGACGAGCCGACCTGCGAAGAAGCTAAGAAGAATCAGATACCTACCGCCTATGCTTGCCGCAACAGAAACAGCGATTGCTTCCACGCTTGGATGTATAACTCTTCTGAGGTGGGAATCAAATATTTCTGTCAGTGTTCCTTGGCTTCCATGGAAATCCCTATGTGCCCATCGATTGCCAAGGTAATGTTGCATACATTGCCACGTGCTCAGCCCATGCTAATGAATACGTTAGATCATTCAGCAGGTACACTTTTTTAAACAACTAAAATAGTATTACATTAATCCTCTTGAATCCCTAGTTAAAATATACGATAAGTCAATTGCCATTGGCCAATCAAATGACAAACGATTGCGTGCAAATGTTTTATTTTTTTATTGGGAAAAATTTTATTTTGAGCCTGAATCATAAAGCAAGGGTGATGATATTTTCTCCAATAAAAACTGATTTTACAAGATTCTCCAAATCTTTTGGTGTCAGCAGGTGCTCCACCGACTCTTCCTTCGAAACATCACTGTACAAAAAAATGCGGCAACATTGGAGTGTCTCATGAGTGTCAGTTAGTTTAATTGGTAAGAGTAGTTGTTGGTAATCTTGGATTTAATTTTCACTCTTATTACTTAACTTATCTATAGCAAAAATAAAAAAAAAATTTAAAATGCCTTATCCTTTCGGCCCAGAAGAAGAAGAGGCAGTCTCTTTCAGATCAAGTGTAGCATCATATTGGTGGAGGAAGTGCAGCTTAGAACTCAAGACACGATAATTTTATGTTCCGGTTATTATTTGAGCGGTCCACACAACCGTTCACATTGCTGAATGAGAGTGTAGTTAGTTGGGCGACATATGCTTGTTGGAGCGATCAGACTATGCTTGTTGACATATGCTTGTTGGAGCGATCAGACTATCTGTATAAATGCAAATATAACGAAAAATGGCGACAACAGAATAGGATACCGGTGCAAATGTCCCAATGGTTACGGAGGAAATCCGTACTTTCCTGATGGCTGTAAAGGTATTATTAACCCTATTTGTCCCTTAGCAACATAGTCCTGGGGCAAGAAATTACTAACTTTTGTTTAACTATTTCTTGTTAGATATTAATGAATGTGACCATCCACATAAATATGTATGCAATGCAGTTTGCATTAATAGCATTAGCAGTTACAGTTGCATTTGTCCAGAAGGGACATATCTGTCGGGTGGTTTCCCTCCTATGTAGAGGATGACTCTGTTTATACTCACGTGGAGGATGACCCCATAGTGGATGAAGAATTGGTTATTAGTGTGTTTGCACGGATATTAAAATTGACATTTATTCCTTGGTGGCAACTTGGTAATTTATGGCACTTTCGAAGCAGCTCGGTTGCAATTTGGAGGGTTGACCAAGATTGGATTTTGACTACACATGTGGGTTTAGTGTCTTAAGCTCCAGGTGGCGGCTCTTTGTTTAATTGGGTTTACCAAGATCGTGGACACACCTGGAAGATAGTGGATTTGCTGCCAAAATCGTGGACACACCTGCCAAGATGGTGGACACAAAGACCGTGGACACAGTGTCCACGATCCTGAACATCATGGATTTCCTGCAAAGATCGTGGACACACTGTCCATGATCTGCAGAAGATAGTGGACACAGCCTGCAACATGGTGGAATTTGCAGAAGATGATAGACACACCTGCAGCTATCATGAACACACCTGCAGACATCATAGACAGCCTGCAGAAGATCGTGGACACACTGTCCACGATCATGGACAGCCTGCAGAAGATCGTGGACACAATGTCCATGATCATGGACACACTGCAAACATCATGGACAGACTGCAGCTATGATGGATATGCTACAAATTTTGGTGGACACAGCCTGCAACATGGTGGAATTTGCAGAAGATGGTGGACACACCTGCAGCTATCATGGACACACCTCAGAACATGGTGGACACAGTTACAGCTATCATGGACACACCTCAGAACATGGTGGATATGCTGGAGAAGATCGTGGACACTTTGTCCACGATGTCAGAACATCATGGACACACCTGCAGATATCATGGACACACCTGCAGAAGATCGTGGACACTTTGTCCACGATGTCAGAACTTCATGGACACACTGCAACTATGGTGGATATGCTGCAAAGATGGTGGATTTTCTGCAAAGATCGTGGACACAGTTCTGCAGAAGATGGTTAAGTGACACCGTGACACGTATTGTTGCAATTAGGATTTCTAATTGGCATACGTATATATTCTACTATGGAGAAGTGAGAGACAGTAGCAGATAGTGAACAAGACAAGTGAGAGAAAAAGAGCGCCGCAAGGCGAGAGCCACTTGACGTGAAAGAAAAGGTAGAGAGGAGAAAGTTCAGGGGAAGCTGTGAACTTAGGACAGCCTAGGTATATTGGCCGCCGGAAAGAAGTTCACCGTTGGATCGGCCTGAAATTTTAGGAGCAGATTCGTGACTCAGTGATCTACAATCGGAACGGTCGGATCGTCGAACTGAGGTCTCTATCGCTCGCAGGCAGCCCAGAACCAAGATAGTTTATCTTGGTGAAATCTGAACTTTCCTCCTCTCTTGTATCTGCTTCCAACTTTATGTTGATGATTGTCTGTGATCCAAGTTTATACTTGATGATGTGGTTATGCTCCTAGATGTTCTAGGAATGAGTTGTAATATCCATTAAATTGATTTAGTGGAAGGTTTGAGCGGACTCCGGTCCCGTGGTTTTTCCTCATTGAGGTTTTCCACGTAAAAATCCCTGGTGTTCCTTGTCTGGTTGTTTGGTATTTGTTTCCGCTGCCATTTCTGTGTGTTTTTATTGCCGATGGTTATTTGGTTTTAAAATCTAGCAACTGGTTTTTACGCCGTCTCCTTTCAACAAGTGGTATTAGAGGTGAGGCTGATCCGAACAATATCCTGATCCAATTAATGGACTATGCACTCCAAGCAAAAGGCCTAAGTGTACTGCTAGGTAAAGTTCTGTAAACCAGTTCATTCTTAGGACAATGAAAAGTTGAATGTTAGCACGAATAGGTCTATTCTTAGGTAGGTATAATAATTGGAGTGAGCACAAGCGTTGGTATTCTTCTTCTAACTCCAAGTTTCAGCTCCTGTGCTTGGATATGGAAGAGGAGGAACCTTGAAAAAAACAGAAAAAGATACTTTCAACAAAATCATGGTGCAGCAACTACTGTCGACGAGTATGGATACTTCAGAGAAGACAAAGATATTTACATTAAAAGATTTAGAGAATGCAACTAACAATTTTGATGATACTCGAATTCTCGGCTGTGGAGGACATGGAATGGTTAACAAGGGCATTCTATCGGATCAAAGAATTGTTGCCATAAAAAAGTCTAAGATTACGAAGAAGAAGGAGATAGATCAGTTCATAAATGAGGTTGCTATTCTCTCTCAAATCAATCAGACATGTGGTGAAGCTTTTCGGATTTTGTTTGGAAACTTAAGTCCCGTTGCTTGTTTATGAATTTGTCTCAAATGGAACATTATTCGACCACCTTCACTACCAAAGTGATAGCCCTTTGTTACCCTGGGATGCTCGTTTACGAATTGCTACAGAAGCTGCATCTGCTCTCTCTTATTTACACTCTGCAACCTCCATATCTATCTTACAGGGATGTTAAGTCATCAAACATACTCTTAGATGACTACTACACTACAAAAGTAGCAGACTTTGGAGCTTCAAGATCCATTCCACTAGATCAAACTCACATACTTACAGCTGTGCAAGGCACATTCGGATACTTGGATCCTGAGTACTACCAAACAGGGCAATTGACAAAGAAGAGTAATGTTTATAGCTTTGGAGTAATCCTTGTAGAGCTTTTAACAGGCAAGAAGCCATTTTTCTATAGTGAAGATGGTGAACAATTCAATTTGTCAATGCAATTTTTAGGAGCAGTAAAAGAAGAACGTGTTTTTAAAATTTTGGAGGCCTGTGTTGTGAAAGAAGGGTCAGAAGAAGAGCTCAATGAAGTTATACTTCTAGCAGAAAAATGTCTCCGACTCAAGGGAGATCATAGGCCCACAATGAAAGAAGCAGAATTCAAGTTGCAGCATCTGAGAAATATGATAAGACAAGAAAAATATTGGAGGGAGAAAGATGGATTAGAAAGTCTATTACAGCATCAAAATTACAAATCTATATGCAATAATTTGGTTAATCAAGCAGCCCAAGGGGCATCTAGGAATTATAGCATGCAGAACGAAATAATGTCATCGCTAAAGTATGCACAATAAAAGCAGACAATGGCATATATATATATATATATGTATATATTCATTTAATGTGTCTCTACGTATATGTATACATATTCTTATATTGGTCGGATAATAGTATTTTTATTTTTATTTTTCTATTAGTTTGAATAAAGCTCATAGTCTAAGACAATGTAATTTGGAAATTCTGCATTCCATTAGGTATGTAATAAATTTTGCTATCTCGTTATGTTGTTTTGCTTGGAATATGCGTGGAAGAATCCTTTTTTTTTTTAGAATATAAGACTAGGAACAATACTATTTTGGTATTTAATGAGTAAAATTTTTATTTTTTTTTCTCCTGCAAAACAGTTTATCTGAAACCTTAAAACATCTATTTATTAGAATTTTTTTCTAGAATTTATTTTTACTTTATTTAACCTTCCCAACATCTCTAGGGGATACTAAAACATGCAATATTTTGATTAAATTGACTCTTTTTACCTATTTTTATAAATTATGATTCTAAATTCTGAATCTTTCTTTACTCTTTTTACCTATTTTTATAAATTATGTTTCTAAATTCTGAATCTTTTTACCTATTTTTATAAATTATCCAAACATAATCATATTATAAATATAATTAAATAAAAGCATGAAGAACCATTGCATAAACTTAAATAAAATATTATAAATTTTTGTGCTAAATAGCTAAATAATTTTCTTTAATATTAACTCAAAAACCGTTAATATGTAATTAATCTAAACAGGACATTATAACCTTTCAAGTTTGGGCATTACAAAAAAGAAAAAGTAAACCTAACCAAGAGAAGAAAAAAAAATTCATAAAATTCAATGGAGAGAAATGCCAGACCACTCGAGCTTCTCTTCACTCACGCCAGACCACTCAAGCTTCCCCCCTTTCACCTCTCGTAAAAGTTTCAGAAAGAAGAAATGTATCCGTTAAAATTTTTTTCTTAAAACAAATCAGTAATTCCTTTGCGGCAGTTTAGGGTGACTGAGAGCATAATCTAAACATTACTATACTTATTAAAATGATTAATTAATTTACTAATTAAATTAAAGACTTGCTAAAAAACGATTCCCTCCCATCAATATTATTTATTCATTAATTGTATATATATTTGATTGTTTCATATTTCCCTTCTTCTTTTTCTTTGTTTCTGATTTTCTTTCCCGAAAGAAAACATAATCTGACTTCTAATTTAATATCGTTAATTTATTTTAACATTTTTGATAAAAGAAAATGGAGGATTAGATCTTCTCGATTATTTAGAGAGGACTACTATTTTTTTTCCATTATCGCCTTCAAGACTGCCAGTTATCAATCTCGCTCCAGCGTGGAATTAGACACAGTTGACTCGTTGACGTCTATCATCTGTAGCTATAGTCCAAAAAAGTCACATCCAGTGGATGAATGTAAGGGGCGTTCTTCATTTTTCATCACTGTTCTTTCGTTTTCTCATAAGATTAGAAAATAACGTAGAAAGAATCATAGCCATTTTGGATAAGTGATGGTGGAGCCAACTGTTGCACCATTTTTCCTCCTCAAATTGTTCGACTGCACTGTTTAGTCAACAACGTGGAGTTGAATTTTCAATCTTATTATTGTTCAAAACCTTGAAGTAGAATGTTGGGTTAAAAATGGGTCAATTTCAATTTCATAAAAAAAAATGATGTGACCGGTTCAAATTCACTTTATGGATATAAGACTTTTTATTTAAGTGGGTTATGGCTTCTAATGAATGCAAGCATTTATTGTTAATTATCCCTCCTAAGTAGCTTAGGGCACCTTTGATTAAGAGATCTATACATATAAAATCAAATAAATAAGTATTCGGAAGAACAATATCATTCATTATTCATAACATTGTCATAAAGGCTTACAATTTCAACATAATTTCATTTCCATTCATTCACATTCTTTTACTTCTTTTATTCTTCATAAATATTCTTTCAACGAATATTTATATCTGATTTCAGCTTCTGATGAACGTTCTTCCTAGAAAATGAATTTCGCCCTTCATTTCTTCGATATCTCTTTCAATTTCTTTGATAAGTCTTTCATGATATTATAATAATATTGAGGAACTATGCCCTGATACCTATTATTGACGTACGCACCTCCCAAACAATATTATTAACAATATGCTGTGTCGTCCTTTAGATAAATATTTCTTCTATGAATATTTATCTAATTTCAATTATCCATTCCTTTGATAAATATTCTAAATATTCTTTCTGTGAATATTTATCTGATTTCATCTTTCATACTTTCAACTTTTATTTTTCATTCATTCGATAAATATTCGTTTTGTGAATATTTATCTTATTTCCCTTCATTTGATAAATATTCTTTCTGTGAATATTTATTTGATTTCATTTCTTCGATAAATATTCTTTCTGTGAATCCTTATCTGATTTCATTTGTTCGATAAATATTCTTTCTGTGAATGTTTATCTGATTTCATTTCTTCGATAAATATTCTTTTTGTGAATATTTATCTAATTTCATTTCACAAGTCTTTCTTTCATCTTTCAAATTCTCTTTCTTCATCTTTCGATAAATATTCTTTCCGTGAATATTTATCTGACTTCATCTTTCATAAATGAATATTCTTTCTGTGAATATTTATTTTATTTCATCGCAAATAAATATTCTTTCTATGAATATTTATTTTATTTCAAGATTCATAAATTGCTACAAGCATTATTGTAATAACATTGAGGAACTACGCCCCGATACATAGTATCGACGTACGCATCTCCCAAACAATATTATGAATAAAATGTAATATCAAAAGATTCTTTATCTTCAATTCCACTTTCTTTTCATGTCCATTAAATCAAAGTTGTGTTGAGTCAAATTCAAACCCGAGTTAGGTTGTATCATTTCTCCTTCTTTTTTTAGTCAAGTTATTTCTTTTTCCACTAAATCATAGCAATATTTTATTTTTTTTATTTTTAGATTGAATTTCTGTCATGCTCATCATGAATTAGATGCATTTCAAATTCGAGTTTGGATAAAGCCAAAATCAAATTCACATTTAGGTTAATTTCAGAAAGAAATTTCACTGGGTTTCTATTCGACTAAACTAAACCCAATTTCCTTTTTATTTATTTCGATTTACATCATTTGCCTTTGAATTGTGCTAACTTTAGTTAAATGTGTGCACATGTCTGGCCATTAGATTATCCTTCAACAAAATTGGATCGTTGGATCCAATAATTTCCTTCATGATTTCCTTCATGGTGCTTATGATGCATGTGAACAGAGTTCACCGTCCTTCATGCGTCTTCGATTTTCCGCCATCCCTCAGATAGATGTTTGGTAGCTTTGGCCGAGGACTTCTTGCACCTCACCAAACTAGTGGACGGAGCTTAACGCCGGTCGGTAACAAGCCGACGTCGAACAAAGTAAAAAAATCATAATTTTCGTCTGAAACATGGACAAAAAATAGAGTCGTCGGAAAAGCTTTCAGTTCTGGCGATCCAGATGCCGGATGACCGGATCCTTTTTCTCATAAGTTCGCAAGTTCCTTGAGAGGATGTGGCCAAATTTTCAATTCGATCGGATGGCCGGATGTCACGTAAAGCAGAACTTCAGAGGTATTTACAATAAGCGAGAAAGGAAGATCGCCGGAAAATCATTCGATTCCTGCGATCCAGCCCGTCGGATGACCGGATATTTCTGGTCATAGGTTTTTTCTTTCGAGCAGAAGCTGTGGCTAAAATATCAGCATGATCCGATGGCCGGATGTTGAGTTCGATGAGAATGAACATCGGGTGCTCATGGCTGAGAAAAAGAATAGAGATCGCCGGAAAAGCTTTCGAATCCGGCGATCCAGCCGTTAGATGGCCGGATCCTTCTGGCCATATGTTTGCAGACTTGAGGAAGGTTTCCTCAAAGTTTCAGTTCAATCCGATATGTGGATATCGTGTTTGTCAGACGAGACGATGGACGCAGGAGGCAAGCTTCGGCGGATGCGTCGCTGGCGTCAACTCGAGTTCTTTGGCAAAATTAGAGATGCGTCGGATGGTGTCACTGGAGCCGTCGACGTCTTCTCGGTTCAGGGATGATGAGGACAAAGGAAGCCAAGGAAAGCTTCATTCCTCTCTTCTCTGCTCAGAGGTGGACATGCCTCTTTCCATGGAAAATTTCTAGTTCTGAGGCAGAGACGCCTCCTTCCATCCAGCAATTTCTTCTCGCGTCAAGGATGGCGACGATGAAGGAAGTCATCGACGAGGCAAGTATGCCTCCTTCAAAATGAATTTCGCGGCGTTGGAGAAACATTTTCGGCGAGATCACACGGCGTCTTCCAGTTGATGAACAACAACGAAGAGAAGTTGCTGCCGGTGTTCGTGGAGGCAGATGCCATCTTTCCCGTTGGCGATGTTTTCCTCTTGTGCCGAAGATGACGGCAGCGAAGGAAACCAAGGAAGGCTTCCAATTAGAGTTTTCCTGCTCAAAGGCGGATGTGCCTCCTCCGAGTCGACGATGTTTTCTTTTGGAGCCGGAGACACGGAGATGTTTTCTTCTCCAATTCTTCTAAATTTTCATCTCTTTTTTCTTCTAATTTAAAATTAATCCCAACTTAATCATAATTTTGATTTTACCTTCTATTAAACCGAAATTCCTTATCACAATTTTTTTTTATTTTCTTTTTCGTGTTCCAAAAATTGCGGTGTCAAAATTATAATTTTGACTAAAAAATTAGATTATCGATCATTTTTCCAAAATTTGAAAAATTGAGTTCAAATTTCAATTTAGTCAAAATTTTATCTTTGACTAAAATTCTCCAGTAAACCAAGCGATTTATTTCAACATCACTCAATTGTATCAATGTTATCAAATCAAGATTAATATTTCTAATCTTGATCAATAATATAATCATGGCAAAAGGATTTAATTTCCAATCAAAAATATCCTTGTGTTTTAAAATTACACATATCTCGTCTCTGCATCGATTCATATCTAAGAATAATTTATTTCTTTTTTTTTACCTTGAACATAGAACTTGGAAATCTCATGACAGACAAACGAATCAACGATGAGGTTTGTGTCTAATAAAAGTGTATTGTTTACTCTGCCAACAACTTGTAGGATGAACAATGAATTATTGTTATTAAAACTCTCGTAGGAATGGCACAGTTTTTATAATTGTTTTGTAATTTAAATGTATTTGCATGAAATGTTCAATTTAAATAAATGTTTTTCACATACTAAGACATGTTGCAATCAAATTAAACAATTGTTCGGGGGAGAAGAAACGGCGCCGCCGCCACCGCATTCGAACGAACGCGTCCCATGTAATGTAGCTCAGGGCAATGTAGCCCTAAGTTACCTCGCGTATGCAAGCTCCTATGGAGCTCCACCCAGCTGGATCCAACCCGCCAACCCGCTAACCCGATCCACTTGGAAAGGGATGGGTTTGGGCTGCACGGTTGGGCTTATTTATTTCACCGTATTCTAATTTATTTCACCGTATTCTACAGTAGCTGTTGACTCTGGGCAAAGACTCCATCTTTCTCACGTGCTCGGTCCTTGAATCCTCTCCGGACCATTTCAACTAGGTGGAATTAAAGCATTAGGCTTCTGATAATAATAACTGCATCAAGTTGTTGGTGAGAAGAAAGGGGTTGTGAGAAATTATATTAACTTCTGCTTGTTTTGCTGTAATTTGAGTAGGATTGCGTTAACTTGCCAACGGTGCAATAAATCTTCCGAGGGGTTACTTTTTGTATTTGGTGATTATTAGTCTTTTATAGAGACATTTTATCTACTCAAAAAAACAAAAGAGAGAAACATTTTATCATATACATCTGCGTTTCCCCCAAAAATATTTTTTAATATGGAAAAAAAAAGAGAAAAAGCAATAATAAGGATGAGGAGTCTGAACTAGTATAGTGTTGAACAAATACTTGGAAATTTCCTCTTTCTATTTTCTTTCCTTCACTTTCAATAGAGCTCAGTCCGATTTGGAAATTTTGCATTTCCTTTTGTTATCGAAAATTTGCGTCTCCTTCAGTTGTTGATATTATAAGACTAGTAACAGTGCTATTTTGGTAACTGTATATTTTAGATATTTAAAGTAGAAGGCTTTTTATTTTTATTATCGGAAAACATTTTTACCAATGTGAATATTAAAATATACAATATTTGCATCTAATTTACTACTCTTTACCGAAAGTGTTTATTTTTTATAAACCATAATTCTACATTTTGATTTTTTTAATCTTCTCTTCACTCTTCTCAAGCCTTAGTTTCTAATTTTCTGTTTTGTGATCTAAAACTTAAATTCTTTGATAACTAAAATTTAAATAGTAACCCGGAATGCAGAATACTTTTCAGAAAGTTCATTCTCTATTTTTTTTTTAATTAAAAACATAAAAGATGAATTTGATAAAATGTATACAGTAAGTTTTTGGGGATTGAAAATTACAGCTATAAAGATAATCTGACTTCTCAATTATGAATTTTTTACCTTTTCCTGTTAAAATGGTACAAGTTACTTTATTCTTGGAATTCAGCTATGAAGATAATGATGCTCAATTACATCATTATATGTGAAGATATCTGTCTTCTAATTTAATGTCGTTAATTTAATTTAATTTTTTGATAAAAACACTAGAGGATTAGGCCTTATCGGTTCTTTGAAGAGGCTACTTTTCCTTTTTCCACCGTATTATGCAGATGCTGTTGACTCTACGGCGAAGAGTTGCGTTTACTCGCAGACTTGTTTCTTAAATCCTTTCGAGATCAGCAACCATCAGTCTCCCTCCGGCGTCGAACTATATATGTTTTACTCATAGACGTCTATCATATGTAGGTAGTTCCGCCGTGGCCGTGGGTCACATGCCATGGATGAATATGAGGGCGTTCCTCCTCTTTCTTTATTTTCCATCACTCTTCTCTCATTATCACATTTTGGATCACTCCACCCCATCGGTTTTAAGTTTGACTTTTGTGTACTGCATACCCGGAAACGATAAGATTTGGAAAACATACAAGGAATCGTAGCATTTGGCCAAGTGATGGGAGGGCCCGACGGTTGCACCATTTTTTCACCTTAAATTGTTCGATTGCACTATTTATTCAGCAACGTGGAGTTGAGCTTTCATCCCAAAGCATTAACGGGGAACTTGGAAATCTCATCGCAGACAAGCGAATGAACGATGAGGTCTATGTTGAAAATCTCCCTGCTGCTGCTACTAACATCGGCAACCTCAGCAGTGGAGTATCCCAACATTTCCCCTCCCGTCCACTTGCCTAACTAGCTGTGGCGACCTCAGCATAGAGTACCCCTTTGGCAGCGGCCGCGGTTGCTTTCGCCCGGGCTTCGAGCTCGTCTGCAATGAGTCGACCTCTCCCCCCAAGCTCTTACTCTGCCACTCCGACATGGAAGTCAATCGGAGCATCACCGCCGAGAATGGCTTCGTGGTCATCAAGCGAGCCATCGCCACCGTGAGCATCAACGTGGCGTCCTCCAACATATCTTTGATCAATCTCCCGGTCGACGGTCCCTACAGCTTATATACGCAATATAGGCGCGGATTCAGCGACAATGAATACGGTACCAGATCCGTACAGTTGTAGGTCAGCGGTTGCAGCGCGGTCGCCACTTTAATCGATCCCACTCGCAACAAGATTCTTGGAGAGTGCGCGTCGCTCGGTCCGATTAACTACATAAGGCCCGAAGAAAATTTTCAACCTGATGGCGTCGGTTACTGCCGGCTGTACGTTTCTCCATACATCGACGACTGGAAAAATCTGACCAAGTCATTAGCGATTCAATTAACCCGGCTCAATCAGAGGGAGCTCCGTCTGAAGAATAACTCCACCATCAAGGCCTTCATCTCGAGTGACTACTATGAGTCAGAGCTACTCGATTGGATTGAAGGGGAAGTGGAGGTCGTCCTGGATTGGCTCATTAAGGATGAGCCGACCTGCGAAGAAGCAAAGAAGAATCACGACACCTATGCTTGTCTCAGCAGAAATAGCGATTGCTTCGACGCCAAGACGCAAAATGCTTCGGCGGCTGGAATGGGATATTTCTGCCTGTGTTCCTCGGGCTTCCATGGAAATCCTTATGTGCAAAACGGCTGTCAAGGTAATGTTACAACCTCTATTACCTGCACTGTCATGTGCTATGCCAAGGTAATGCTACATCACTCCTCTAACGAGATAAACTAATGTCGGCAGATACTTCACTGACTCATCCTCCGAACCGCAACTGTACAAGAAAATGCGGTACAATTGAAGTCCCTTATCCGTTCAAAGAATAGTTTTGATGATACTCGAATTCTCCGCCGTGGAGGTCATGGAATGGCTTACAAGGGCATTCTATCCGATCAAAGAATAGTTGCCATCAAGAAGTCTAAGATTACAAAAAACAAGGAGATAGATCAGTTCATAAATGAGGTTTCCATTCTCTCTCAAATTAATCATAGACATGTGGTGAAACTTTTCGGATGTTGTTTGGAAACTCAAGTCCCGTTGCTTGTTTATGAATTCATCTCAAATGGAGCATTATTCGACCACCTTCACAACCAAAGTGATAGCTCTTTGTTACATTGGGATGCTCGTTTACGAATTGCTACAGAAGCTGCATCTGCTCTCTCTTATCTACACTCTGCAGCCTCCATATCTATCTTCCACAGGGACGTTAAGTCATCAAACATACTCTTAGACGACTGCTGCACTGCAAAAGTAGAAGACTTTGGAGCTTCAAGATCGATACCACGTGATCAAACTCACATACTTACAGCTGTGCAAGGCACATTCGGATACTTAGATCCTGAGTACTACCAAACAGGGCAACTGACTGAGAAGAGTGATGTTTATAGCTATGGAGTAATCCTTGTAGAGCTTTTAACAGACAAGAAGCCAGTGTTCTATAATGATCACGGGGAACAAGTCAATTTATCAATGCAATTTTTAGGAGCAATAAGAGAAGAATGTGTTTTTGAAATTTTGGAGACTTGTGTTGTGAAAGAAGGACAAGAAGAAGAGCTCAATGAAGTTATACTTCTAGCCCAAAAATGTCTCCGATTAAAGGGGGATCATAGGCCCACAATGAAAGAAGTAGAATTCAAGTTGCAGCGTTTGAGAAAAATCATAAGACAAGAAAAATATTGGAGTGATAAAGATGGGTCAGAAAGTCTATTGCAACATGACATTTACATCTCTAGCCACAAATTTGCAAGCACTAACTTGGATAATCAAGCAACTCAAGGGGCATCTAGAAATTATAGCATGGAAAATGAAATAATGTCATCACTAAAGTATGCAAGATAAATACAAACAGTAGCAGATCCAAAATCCATAGTGTTTCTACGTATATGTATACATATTATTATATTGGTGTGATAATATTTTTTTTATTTTTTTTTTCTATCAGTTTGAATAAAGCTCATAGCCTGAGATAGTGTAATTTGGAAATTTTGCATTCCTTTAAGTATGGAAAAAATTTTGCTCTCCTTGAGTTGTTTTGCTTGGAAGATTTCTTTTTTGTTTACTTTTTGTTGAGAATATAAGACTAGGACAATTTTCGATGTATTCCTGTTTAATATCATGGATGAAAATAAGATGGTAAAGGAAAGTACTAAAATTTTTCTTCTAGGAAAGAAAGATTGAAGGAAGTAATAGTCAGCGGCAACAAAATAGCGACCGGTTGTAGTGCAACCACAGACGGCGGTGGCACATCCACAAGCGACAATAAAAAAGAGGAAAAACAAAGGAGCAAGCAGCAACAGGCTTTGAAGCACGTCCTCGCAATGAAAGCGACGTTGGCGGTAGCGGCACGATGGCCGACATCGATCGACAGCCAGACCAGTAGCTCAATACCTCAACACCAGTCAATGACCGGGCCAATCGCTCAGCATCGAAGATGGAGGTGGCGATGAGTTTAGATGGCGGGGTGCATACAGGCAAGTGAAAGAGAGACAAGTCAGGGATCGAGGGACAAGGGAGAGAGGGGACAGCTAAAAATCTTAGATATTTGAATTTGAAATAGTAATTCAAATAATTTAACTGGACAAGGGAGAAGACAAGTGTTAGCATTAATAGTTTTATTTATTAGAATTTTTTTTGGAATAAATAACTTTAGGGAAAAATTTCTTCTGCCCAGAATTTTCCGTGCACAATTCCATCAAATCATTAAAAGTGCTTTGAGATTCGTATCCATCATATTATGCTTTGAAATTCATGTAAAACACAAATCTCAAAGCAATTTTAATAGCTTGATGGGGCTGTGCACGGGAAATAGCAGTGCTGCCTAGTAAATTTTTTTCTCTTATAGATTCATTCAATAATTTTTCTTACGTTAAATTATAATAAATACATTCTTGTAATATTGTCAAGTTAAATTATAACAAATATATATTTTAAATTTATATTAGAGGATTAATAAAAAAACAAATTTACATGAATCATGCTTTAAAAAATTCTAACATTCATTGCAACGAACGGTGAATTATAGTAGTATAATACCTTACTTTCTGTTTTATGTTTTTTTTTAATTTGTGATTTAATACTTGAAATCTTAGATATTTGAATTTGAAATAGTAATTCAGAATACAAAATTCATTCCAGAAATTTTATTCACATATTCTTTTCATTAAAAAAACATAAATAACGAGTTTGATAAAATGTGTCAGTTATTTAATTCGAGCAATCCTGTGATGAGAAATCTCAATCACACATCATTACATGACATGAGATTTGTCTTCTGATTTAATGTCGTTAATTTATTTTAATATTATTGATAAAAGAAACCGGACGATTAAATCGTCTCGGTTAATTTATTTTAATATTAGAGAGGACTACCATTTTCCTTCCATCATAATCTACACTTGTCATTGGCTAGTCGGCGAAGACTCGCCTATTCTCACAGACTTGATTCTTGAATGTCTATAGCGTGGAATTAATTAACCACAGTTGACTCGTAGTGCGTAGCAAGAATTCAGTAAGTCACATTCAGTGGATAAGGGCGTTCTTCATTTTCCATCGCTGTTCTTTCGCTTTCTCACAAGATAAGAAAATAACGTATAAGGAATCATAGCATTTCGGATAAATGACTGGAGGAGTCATCGGTTGCACCATTTTTCCTCTTCAAATTGTTCGACTGCACTATTTAGTCAACAAACGCGGAGTTGAATTTTCAATCTTATTATTGTTCAAAATCTTGAAGTAGAACTTCGAAATCTGATCACAGACAAACGAATCAACGAAGAGGTCTGTGTCTAATAAATGTTTCTTATCTAACAACATGTAGAATGAACAATGAATTATTGTTACTAAAACTCCAGTAGAAATGACACAATTTTTATAATTGTGTGGTAATTTGAATACATCTGTAAGAAATGTTCAATTTAATCATATAACTTTTATCTTAGTATTTTATTAATAAGTTTTTTTTTTCAACCAGCATAGCATAAGCGATTCATAAATTGTGCATCTCAAACACTATTAAATTTTTTCAGTCAATATCTTTTCAACAAATGCTTCTTCAATCAGTAGAAGCTAAAAGCAAAAGCTGGGTCAAACACAACCAACATCTGTATCATGTTTTTAGTGCAAGGAGGGAGTTGTGAGAAATTATATTAACTTCTGATTGTTTTGCTGTAATTTGAGTAGGATTGCTAATTTGAGTAGGATTGCGTTGACTTGGCAACTGTGCAATAAATCTTTCTAGGACATTTTGATTTACTTTTTTGTAT
The DNA here is from genome assembly GCA_027563935.2 of Costus lasius. Lineage (NCBI taxonomy): Eukaryota > Viridiplantae > Streptophyta > Magnoliopsida > Zingiberales > Costaceae > Costus > Costus lasius. The sequence goes on along the minus strand of CM050450.1, from coordinate 33,470,027 downwards.
TTGGTGTTGATTAGTTTTTTCTATATATAGACATTTTATCTACTTCCATATACATCTGCGTTTCCCCCAAAAATATTTTTTAATATGGAAAAAAAGAGAAATAAGAAGGATGAGGAGTCTGAACTAGTGTTATGGGCAATTTATTTTTTTTTTAATAATAAATTGAACCACAACTGGCAGATCCCCTCTCGGAGATCTCAGCCCTACATTAGAGTGGCCCGCGACCGGTTAGGATCGCATTGCGGAAGCTGGCCCAGCACTCTACAAGTCCTCACACCCACGTGCGCGAAGGGTTCGGCGTAAATACCGCCCCTCGGACACGAATACAAATCTCTCAGCTCGTGTGATAAGTGACGGAGACTCTCCAACCACTTGCACTCACAGAAAGTCCACAGCCCGCACTCCTTTCTCTACACAGCCAAGATTGGCACCGGCGCGGCCTCAAACAATCACAAGGGGATGGTGGCGAACACCTTCAAGGGTGTTGGCACACACGTCCAAGACTTTGCAACAAATGAACACCTTCAAGGGTGTCAGCACTTTAAGCAATCACCAACAAGCAAACACAACCCGCACTACACATATGCGGGCAAATAGCACAAAGAATCGTCTGGACGAAATGCCACACGAAGTCCGGACGGTGGTAAAAATTCCTATCCACTACACACAGGAAAACCGTCCTACTACCACTACACATGATAGATCGAGGGAGGGTTTACCCTCGTAGCGTGCCACCACTCCACAAGCTGAGCCCACCGAGATCCTCCAGAAAGCTGCTTCGGAAAGTCCGGTTGGAGTCGAAGCGCGTCGCGCGGGCGAACACGTGCAACAACCTCTTTCCCCTTTCCTCCTTCACGGCTCATGTCCAAAGTAGGGCGCACACTCGGCTGGAAACAGGGGAAGAGTCCCCTTCTTCGTCCATCACCGTCCGACCACTGGAGTCACACCGAAGGGTCGGGATCTGGTCGCCTATGGTAGGAGATCTCATCGCCGGAGAAGTTGCTATTGACGAGATTTGAACCCAATGGACGCGCTGCTCGCATGGAACCGGAGATCGGAAATTTCGATCTCTCTCCCGCGTCTAACTGCCGGCGCCGGAGGAGAAAGCCTCCTCCTTACCTCAAGGCACCGGAAAGAAGATTTGGAGCCTCACGCCGATGAGTCCACGGCCGGAGCCTCGTTGCCGACCGAAAGAAGGAAGCTCTATTTTCAGATCTGAGATTTCGTCGTCGCCAGACCTGCCCAAGTGTTTAAATGCTCGATCGGACAGCCTCCCCTCGACGAGGATGGAAATCCACCCTCGCCGCCACGTAAGCCCCGATCTCCGGTGATGAATCGCCAGAAATCACGCTTCCACTAGGGCAGATTTGAAAATCCGCCCTAGGCTAGTCCACGTAGGAATCCATGCCCAAATCACCGTCGCCCTCGCCGCCACGCCCGGACGAACCGCCAGCAACCTTCCAGATCTAGTGAGCACACCTCTAGCTGGCTGAATCAACGGTGGACGGCACTGATCGCAGCGCTGGAAGAAGAACAGGGGAAAATTCCCCTCTTCCGCGCGCGTGCCGGACCGTGGACCGACTAAACCGGTTCGGTTTAGCTTGGAAGAATGGTTCAGGCCTGTTCGGGGCTGATTAGAGCTCAGAATCGCCCCACGGTTGACCCTCTTCATTGCGCACGCTCGCAAGCTCGCGCGAGAGGGTCCGGGGTCCATGGGTCGAGTCAGAAACTCACATCCACGTGTGAACCCACACTCCATGGTTTGACTCGACCCTCGCCCTATGGACTTGTATCAACCTCAGTGACACAATCGCACGCCCGAGTCGTCCAACACGGTTGATGATGAGGGGTCCCACCATCGCTTTATCTCGGTGTGCTTTGGGATTTGTGCTAAATCTCGGGAGCATCACAACTAGTATAATGTTGAACCAAATACATGGAACTTTCCTCTTTAATATACTCACAGACTTAGCTCCTGAATCCAGGCGAGACTAGCAGACAGCAGTTGTCAGTCTCCCTCCAGTGTGGAAATAATTGTTGTGTCCGCAAGTGCACGGATACTCGAAGTAATAAAAAAGATATCGAACCACAGAGACCTTGTTTGCCAAGTATCGAATAGATGTTTTCTCACTAGCTAAGCAAACCGAATATGATGAAAGTAAATGATCGAAAAGTACGCTAAAAGATAATTAGAGAGAGAAACTGGGACTAGGGTTTCATCCATCTTAATTTCTATGACTAGATATGAATAGATGTGCGTCAATCAAATTTTATTATGATAAAGATATAATTTACTTCATAAAGGAATTGTCTCACTTTCGTGCAGACAATCATACAAAGAACCGACGATCCTCACTTTCATGCAAGATCTATTCAATACTGAAAATAAGTAAATCATCAACAAAGAACTCAAGGATCACTTTCATACATCCGAATTCTAAGTCAATTTTTCTCAAGTGGAAACTCGAGGATCACTTTCGTGCATCCGAATCTCAACACAGGTTCTACTTATGGTTCTCCAACTATCCAATACACAATTTCTTGTAGTATCTTCACGTTTATCACAATAACTCAATCCTAGATTTAGATTATCAACATGACAATAATACTTCTAAAATCGAGAAATAAGAACAAACCTAGTTTCCTACGGTGAGTTTCTAACATTCAATTCTAGGGTTCCAAGTTTTCACAAATCACTTTTTAGTCCATATTGTAAAAACTCTAAAACATGAAGACAATATAAAAACTATGGAGAATTAAAGGCAATTGTCACATGAGTAGAATTATCAACACAAAATTATTCTGACAAAATAAAAATCATCTAGTCATTAAAAATTAAGGGGATTACACCCTTATGTCCCAAAACAATGTCTAAGCTAGCATGGTAAGAGAATTACAATAAACCATAGTTTCAAAGGATCAGAAATCAAAAGGAAGGGGAAAAAAACTTTACAACACAACTGTAATATAAATTACAGCCGTAATTTGCTTGCGTGAACAATGCCGGCGCTTGCAATTTCGTCGATTTCTCCTCCGATCGATCTCCTTTCGCTTTGAAACTTTAGGGGTATCCTCTCCTCCTCCAGGCGAAGCTTCCTTGTGAAAATTGCAGCCTGAGATGGCCTCTACGCCTATCGGCGCGAGGCCGTGCCCTAAGGACACCTCCTCTAATTTCTCCCTCGACAGTGGATTAAAATTGGGGCTTTTGCTCTCCTCGTCTTTTCCTTGTTGAGACGAGTTTAAAGCTTCTTTCAGATATCAAATTGATTGCCTGGATCATCTGAAATCGATCGCGCAAAAATCGGGCTTCAAAATTGACCGTAAAAATCGGGTTGCTGGATAGAATTACCGCCGTGTTTTTCATTACGGCACTGTCGTATTTTGGTTATGTGAATTTTGGGTCCAAAATACGGTACCGTAATTTTCATTATGGCAGGGGTGTAATATGGGCAGAAAATTACAGCCCGTAATAAATATTACACCCGGGGTGTAATTTTCGAACTTGCTCTGATTTGCATGAAAATTGACAGGTAGCTTCGTCTCAACGTCTGGAATCCATTGGTGTGCTTAAATCTTACAAAATCCATCAAAATATGGCACTTTTTACCTAAAAATCATGAAAAATAAGAATTCGTGTAGATTCCACAATATTTGACAAATAAGGCTTAAAAACAAGCAAAAGAGCATAAATATGACACAAAAATACCTATCAAAGGACACAAAATTTATTATATATTTTGGTGTCATCAATAATACATTTGACTCATTGACGTCTATGGTATATAACTCGACTTCCTCCGTGGGTCACACTGTTGGTGTATATGCCCTAGGACCTAGTTTTGGTCCATCTTTGTACTACTTGACTCTGATATTCATATATCTTTCTGGCATTGTCGTTATCATTGTTTGTCTACACCTGCGATTGTGTACTTACATGATAATGTCCCTGGAGACAGATTGGATCTGTGCTCAAATGATTGTCCCCAGTCTATGTACCTGAGTGGATATGGGACAGCTCTGGTACTTGTGAGACTGGTATGTGGGATGGTTAGGCACGTGGTGCTAACACAGACACATGGGTATATCATTGGAGGATATACTGGACCGACTCGCTATGAGGCTATGACTTGGTGTCATAAGTTATCCTCACAAGTGACAGGAGATGCATTGATCCCTTGACTTGAGGTCATTGATCATTCTATATGGTTAGGGACTTGCTTTGATACAACCTAACACCTCGCCATAGTTGGGAGGTAATAAGGTTGTCATTGAGCATGTCACAACCCATATGAGAAGGTCAATGGACAGACACAGGATTTGCCCCTTCCTAAGGGAAGTATGATATCCATGGAGCTCCTCTATGGTTCTATGACTGAAAGTGTATGGCCATACCCAGGTGAGAACCTGATTTAGTCATAACCATGTGATTGGGTGAAAACAAGTGGTGACACACTTGTCCAATCGGATATCAGTTCGGCAAAGAGACTGTAATGCATCTGTACCTAGTTGCGATGATGGGGATGTCGATGTCGATATCCATTCCAATGACCTGGGTAGTAGTGATGCACTGCTAGGTGCCACTCACTGCTTGTGGTGACCTTTGGTCAGCACTGCCAGCGTCAGAGGAACCTACAGGGTCGCACACCTTGATACTCGAGTTATCGTATTGATCGGGAAGCCTTATGATCGAGTTATTGGATAACTCGGATCTAATTGGGAGATTTCATCAGCGCCAATGGGCCTAATGAGATGGAAGAATGTTATTGGAGCCAAACTTCATTTTTGGCAGGTTGACCCGTATTTGACCATGATTAGGTCACATTTGGATTAGGGTTGCATTGGATTGGATCCAAGTACTTAATCAACCCATGTAATGAAGTTTGGGCTAGCTCATTATCCAATGAGGCCCAATAACAAGTTCTCATGAAGTGAGGAAAGGCTAAAAGGGTATAATGGGGACAAAACTTCTCCCTTAGGCGCCTATGGGCATAATGGGGAGAAGTGGCGCAATTTGCTTCATTAGGCAGCTTTAGGCGCCTTGCCCCTCTACCTTGGATGGTATGCTTGCTTCTATGGCAAGTCTTGGGGCTAATATGGCTTGGTAGACTTCTTTGGAAGGTCTCATGCGCATATGGATAATTAGGAGAGGTTTATGGTAAAGTCTTGGAGACTTTCCTTACCTCAAACCCTAATTACTCCCTCCCTTTTACCCTAGCCGCCTCCTCCTTTGAGAATTGCGCCCACACCCTATTATTGCTGCCCCCTCTGCCTCTCTATATATACATGGGTATAAGTGAGAGCAAAGGATTGATTTTGGCATGAGCAAGAATTAGAAGGGCAAAGAGGGAGGCTTTGGCGAAAGTCTTCTCTTCCATCTTCATCCTAACCGCAAGTCTCTTCTATCCTTCTTCTCTTGGAGCAAGCAGGGATAGGACTTGGTGTCTTCACCCTCTTGCCTCTTATCTTGGCGCATCTTCTCTAGGAGTTGGTGCAAGTAAGGATGAGGAGTTGAAGACATGGTGGCAACATCTCCATCTTTCTTCTTCATTGGCGCTTCTACCTTGGAAATGGCGCAAGGGTTGAAGAAAGTGCACTAAGGCTTGGATCTTCTTCCCGAGGCTAGCACTGGACGTGGAAGAAGAGGACTCGAGGCATCCGTGTGTGTGAGACTGCAGAGGGCGCACGCTTGGGCGCCTATCACGACATCGACCTCATCTTGCTCTAAGGTATTTCTTAACTCATCGTGTCGACTCTCTTGCTTGCGATCTTCACTGGGTTTTTGGGACCGGCCTGTTTCGGGGACATTCTTCCGCTGTGCAATGTATGTATGTGTGTCTATGACTCTGAAAAATTATAAAATGTCCCCGGGGTTTCCCAACAGTCACACCCCAATGAATGAAAGTGGGGGCGTTATTTCTCGTTCTTCATTTTCCATCACCGTATTTCATTATATCATTTTCGATCGCACTCTCCCTTTGGTATTAAGTTTGATTTTTGTATACTGAATACCCTGAAACGATAAGACTAGGAAAACATAGAAGGAATCATAGCATTTGGTAATAGATTGGAGGGGCCGACGGGTGCACCATTTTTCCACCTCAAGATTGCATTATTTAGTCAACAATGTAGGGTTGAACTTCCAATCTTAGAATCTAGAAATCTCATCGCAGACAAATGAATCAATGATGAAGTCTGTGCGTAAGATCTCCCTGCTACTACTGGTGCTACTACAACTAACATCGGCGACCTCCGCAATGGTGTCTCCAACATTTCCCCTCCTGTCCACCTGCCCAACCAGCTGTGGCGGCCTCAGCATAGAGTACCCCTTTGGCATCGGCCCCAGTTGCTTTCGCCCTAGTTTCGAGCTCGTCTGCAATGACTCGACCACTCCCCCCAAGCTCTTGCTCGGCCACTCCGATATGGAACTCAACAAGAGCATCACCGCCGAGTACGGTACCTTGTTCATCAAGAGAGCTGTCACCACCATGAGCGTTGAAGTGGTATCTACCCACATATCCCTGATCAATCTCCCGGCTGACGGTCCCTACAACTTTCTTTCGCTAGGTGATCTCGGATTCAGCGACCACGAATATGCATTCACATCCCTAAAGTTGTGGGTCAGTTGTTGCATTGCGGATGCCACTTTAATCGATCCCACTCGCAACAAGATTCTCTGCCCGATCAACTACACAAGACCCAAAGAAAATTTTCAACCTGATGGCATCGGTTACTGCCGGCTCTATGTTTCTCCATACATGGACAACTGGAAACATCTGACCAAGTCATTAGCGATTCAATTAACCCGGCTCAATCAGAGTGTGCTGCGTCTGACGAATGACTCCACCATCAAGGCCTTCATCTCGAGTGACTACTACGAATCAGAGCAACTAGATGGGATTGAAGGGGAAGTGGAGGTCGACCTGAGTTGGCTCATTAACGATCAGCCGACCTGCGAAGAGGCTAAGAAGAAACACGACTCTTACGCTTGCCTCAGCAGCAACAGCGATTGCTTCGATGCTTGGATGTATAACTATTCTGCGGTTGGAATCGGATATTTCTGCTAGAGTTCCTGGGGCTTCCATGGAAATCCCTATGTGCCCAATGTTCGCAGCAACACAAGCGGAAGCATGGTGACGAGAGAGAGCACACAACACAAAGAAGAGACAAAGAGATAACGTAATCACTTGTATTAAAATGCTGCTAGTTCTTAAACAAAACAAGTAAAGTATACATATTTATAGAAAAATAAATTAGCAACCTATGGCTAAAAATAAAATACCATTAACCCTCGACACCACTAATCCGCATGACACACTAAACCTCAACTCACGACACCTCAACCCCTGCATCACACACACGCACGACATAGAGTCATGTTTACTATTTTTAACACTCCCCCTTAAACACGACTCCAACACTTTAACTTGAGACTAACTAACTCTAAACATCTGTCACAGATATTAACCAATGCCTTTACACTGCTGGTATCTCATTCTCATGAGCTTTGCTTTATGTCTTTTCTTCTTTCTTCTGCTATATACTCTTTTACCTTTTGTATTAGCATGCTCTTCTATTTCTTCATTGATGATCCTTCTGAATTGATCATCTTTATTAACTTCAACAAAGTTAATGGGATCTACATTTGCAAAGTGACATATAAAAATACCATTTCAACATACAAGTCTTCTACTTCTGTTATGTGGGGATGTCTTGAGCTCTCTCCCATCTCCCAAGATACTCCATTTAATGGTCCTCTGTTAGTAACCTCTGCCTGCGGCACTGTATCTAGCATAAAATCATCATCATCCTCAGTGTCTCTCTGTAGCCTCTGTCTTGAACTCTCTCCAATCTCCCAAAATGTAGCTTAAGGCATAATTTCATATTCGTCAATGCTAGTCTTTTGATTTCTCTTTTCTTGTTCTTCATCTTTTCTTTGCTCATGCTCATTATTCACATTTATCTTATCATAGACTCTTTCTCGTTCTTTATAGTCATCTAGGCATGCTTCCAAATATGTAACTATGACTTCCTCTTGTACATCCATCTTTAGAGAGTCTTCAAACGTGGTAATGTCATTGTCATTCTCATCATCAAAATCTATAAACCAAAATTTATCTCCACACATGTCAACGTAACAAGAATCTACCTCCGGTGTAGAGTTCTTATATGCCATTAGAATTTTACAATCTAACTCTTCATCTTTCTTCTTTTGATCTTCGTTGCTTTCTTCTTGAGATAGATAAACTCTTTCATTTCGAGCACGATTGCATTCCCTAGCATAGTGCCAAAATTATGACAATTATAACATTTAACATTTGACTTATCATATCTTCTCTGAGTTTAATTAAGTCTATTTTGAGCTCCTCCACTCCTTGATTATGAAGAATCATCATCTTGGTCTTGTATACTTCTTCCTCTTTGAGCTCTTCCTCTTCTTGATGCAAAATGAGTAGTATCATTTTGTTCTTGAACACTTCTTTTCTTTCTAGTATCTTTTAGATTTAATCTTGATTGTAGAACCATATCCAAAGGTTCTTTTCTTCTTCTACTTAACTTCTCCTCGTGGGCTTCTAAGGAACCTGATAGTTCTTCTAAAGACATTTCTTCCAAGTCCTTTGATTCTTCTATAGCCGTGACAATATAGTCAAATTTTTCAGTCAGAGATCTGAGAATCTTCTCAATTACCTTAATTTCAGGTACTTCTTCACCAAGTCTTCTCATCTGATTTGCAATTGTTGCAACTCTTGAGATATAATCTGATATCTTCTCTGATTCTTTCATACAAAGACCTTCAAACTCTCCTCTCAAGCTTTAAAAGCGAACTCTTTTAGCTTTTAAGCTACCTTTGCAAGCACTTTGCAATATCTCCCATAGTTGCTTGGCTGTTATTGCAATGGATATTTTCTCGAATGTAGCTTCATCCAATGCTTGATGAATCAATGAATCAACCTTCTGATCCTTCTTTCTTGAACCTTGAAAAAGGTCTCTCTATGCTTGAGTTAGAGAAGCTCGGTCAGCTGGAGCAACATATCCATTTTTTACGATATCCCACACATCATGTGCACGTAATATTGCTTTCATCCGGATACACTAGTTATCAAACTTTTCACTAGAGAATTTTAGAACTTGGAATGATATCACGGTGTTGTTTGTCAGTTCACCCACAAAGTTCTAAATTCTAGTCCAATAAAATATGAACCAAAGTTCTTCTATAAATTGTGCCTGGCCCACTGAATTAATCACAGATCTTAATTGAAACAATCTGAGTTAATTGAATCAATCTGAGTGAATCAGTCAAATTGAACCGAATTAGTTGACCAAAATTAGGTCAAAATTTCCTTGGTTCAACGAGCGCCGAACCAAAAATTCGTCTGCGAATGTTTGCTCGTGTTCAGTGTGTTCGTGCGCAAAGGCTACGAGCAGTGCTGGATTTCAGCCGTGAGCGTCACATCCGGCTTCCGTGTCTGATGTCCGGCGTGAGGAGCGTCAATCGGGGGGCGGGACCCAGCCGCGAGAGACAAGCACTGAATCAAGATTTTTCTGTGAGCATTGCTCGCGTTCGTATTCAGCAAGGAGGCGAAAATCAGTGTACAGGCTGACGTTTGCAGGCGGCTTTGATCCGGTGAACGACAATAGTCGGTGATTCGCTGGAGGCGGAAAATCAGCTCATGTCGAAAGAGTTGGCGTTCGTCTCGTTCGGGAGCGGCTAAGAGCCGGTGAACCGCAGCAGCTGGCGACGAATCTCTGGAGCCGAAAAACAAAGATAAGCGGCGGAGATTCAGCCGCTCTCTTCTTCTTTGATGCTCGCCGAGAGACGAGCGTTGATTTTCTTCGATTTCGGCGACATGACTTGCCACTAAAAATCTTAGCGCAACGGCAGGCAACGAAACTCACCCGCCTCTTTTTTTGCTAGTTGTAAAGGGTTCGAGCAGGTGACGATCTTTGACGATTTTGCGGTGAACCATCACTTGGCACGACAAGGAAGCAGACGTTCGCGAGTGGCGCTGAGCCGGTGAACGATGACGACTCTCAGAGTCGATGAAACAGAGCAGCAGATTGTTTTGGACGAGACTCTTCTCGTCTCCATATACCGGGACGACACTCGGCAGTGAAACGACAAGAGTCAAAAAACATAAGAGCAGATCAGGCAGGATCTGGCACCGAGTTGGCTCGTCGGTAGGCGCTGCGAACAGCAAAACAACGGGAACCAAAAATAGAGATGAACAAACGAGGTCGGCATTCGTTTTCAGAACTGGATCTGTGAGAAGCAAGTAGTCGGACGAATCTACAAGCAACAACGCTGCTTGTCTTCGTCTAGTAGTTTGTGGGGTTCTTTTTGCTCATGTGATTAATATAATTATATCTTTTTAAATTCTATCTTATAAAAATAAGATTTTTTGTTTGATAGGTTATGACTTTCAATGAGTATAAGCACTCATTATTAATTATCCCTAAAAGTTAGGGTACCATTGAGAGATTTATGTTATGAAATAAAATAAAAATAAAATGGCTAAACGAAATGATTCATTAAATATTAAAACAAAGACACATGATGAGCTCAGAAAGAAAAATGACAAAAAGAGAAAAGTCTTCGTCAACATGGGTGATTGGTGTCTAAGGAGATATTCGGCCTCAATGGCTTGTTAGATATTCAATTTGACATGTGCTCAGTCTTGATGATTTGTGAGTATTTGAATTTGACATGTGCTCGAACTTGATGACTTGTGAGCATTTGAAGTCGGCATGTGCTCGGTCTTGATGACTTGTGAGCATTTGAATTTGAATATGCTCAGTTTTGATGACTTGTGAGCATTTAAATTTGATATGTGCTCGGTTTTGACGGCTTGTGAGCATTTGAATTCTACATGTGCTCGGTCTTGATGACTTATGAGCATTTGAATTTGACATGTGCTCGGTTTTGACGACTTGTGAGCATTTGAATTCGATATGTGCTCAGTCTTGACGACTTGTGAGCGTTTGAATTCGACATGTGCTCGGTCTTGATGACTTGTGAGCATTTGAATTCGTGAAAAATATGGCTTCAATGGCTTATTGGATGTTTAATTTCAGAGATATTCGGCCTCAACGGTTTGTTGGATATTTGATTTGAAAGATTACCTTGCCTCAACGGCTTGTTGGGTAAAGATATCCGGCCTTCCGGCGTATTAGATATTCAATTTAAGAAATTACCCAGGCTTAATGGCTTGTTAGGTAAAGATATACGGCCTTGCGGTGTGTTGGATATTCGATTTGAGAAATTACTCAGCCTCAATGGCTTATTGGGTAAAGATATCCGGCCTTGCGGCGTGTTGGATATTTGATTTGAGAAATTATCCGGCCTCAATGGCTTGTTAGGTACAGATATCCGGCCTTGCGGCGTGTGGGATATTCGATTTGAGAAATTACCCAGCCTCAATGGCTTATTGGGTAAAGATGTCCAGCCTTGCAGCGTGTTGGATATTCGATTTGAGAAATTACCCAGGTTTAATGGCTTGTTGGGTAAAGATATTCGGCCTTGCGGCGTGTTGGATATTTGATTTGAGAAATTACTCAGCCTCAATGGCTTATTGGGTAAAGATATCCGGCCTTGTGGCGTGTTGGATATTCAATTTGAGAAATTATCCGGCCTCAATGGCTTGTGAGGTAAAGATATCCGGCCTTGCGGCATGTTGGATATTCGATTTAAGAAATTACCCAGCCTCAATGGCTTGTTGGGTTAAGATATTCGGTCTTGTGGCTTGTTAGATATTCAATTTGAAAAATTACTCTCAAAACTAATATGCATTTGTCATAAGTCATGGAGAAAAATCTGAGTTATGTTGTAACAACAATGAGGAACTACGCCCCGATACGAAGTATCGACGTACGCACCTCCCAAACAACGTTATTAACAATATGTGTCAGGGATTTATCATCCACAACTATGTTTGAATGAGTTGAGTGCATGGGTTGGGTGAACGAGCAGTGGGGCTAAACATGCGAAGTTTGGATGAATGAGCCAAGGGGCCAATCGTTTAGAATTTGATGGTGGATTTGTAAATCTACTTAGATCTAAGCTTCTGATCGAAAATTCAAGATAAAATTTAGAAAGATCTGACTCAATTTGGTAAAAGTCGATGTTCGGATCATTTTGAGAGTCATCTAATTAGCTGAGATTCGGGAGAATTAATTTCAACCGCTGAACGTTTGATTTGTAGATCTGCTTTGATCCAAATCTTTGATCAAAAATTGGAGTTTGAATCTGGAAAGATCTAATCCAAATTTGTAAGGATAAACATTCGGATCACTATGGATGTCATCTGATTGGCCGAGATTTAGAATAATTAATTGAAAGATTGATTTGTAGACCTATTTGGATCCGGATCTTTGATCAAAAATCTGAGGGTGGATCTGGAAAGATCGGATCCAAATTTATAGGAATCAATATTCAGATCACTTTGGAAACTATTCAATTGGCTGAGATTTATGCAAACCAATATTAGTCGTTGATTTCATCAAACTTATCATGACTATTTATTCAAATTAACAAGTCTGCTTCAATTCAAGTTTCGGATCGAAGATCCGATATCATATCTGGAAAGATCATGTTCTATTTGATAGGGATCAACTCCTTGATCATGTAGAACGTCAACCGATTGATCGAGATATGCTCAGACCAATTTCGGCCGTTGATTTAGATATAAATCTGATTTATCATGACCGTTCATATAAATTCACATATTTGTATCACTCCAAGTCTCGAATCAAAAATCCAATATCATAGTGGGAAAGATCGGGTTTGATATAGTGGGGATCGACATCTTGATCATGTCAAACATCAACCGATTGACTGAGATATGCTCCGATCATTATCAGCCGCTCATTTATTTTATATTCAGATTTGAACTGCCGAATAGATTTGAATGTTAACCGTTAGATTTAAAATGGACGAATCTCATCCGTTGGATTTAATTTATATGATGAGCTCGATCTTGACCGTCCAATTTGATTTGAAGTAATCGGGACCGTACATTATTATTCAGATCTGGACCGTTAAATTTGAATAGGATGAATCTCAGCCGTTGGATGTAATTTATTTGATCAAATTGACCTGATCCGTCTGATCAAGCTTGAAATGATCTGGAGTGTCGGATTTATTTCAGATCTGTACTGTCGATTTGAAGAGAATGAATCACAGCCATTGGATGTAAGTTATTTGATGTGCTTGATCTTGACTATCCGATTTCGTATGAAATGATCTGGAGCATTGATCTGATTTAGATCTGAACCATCCATAAAAGTTGAATTAATCTCAGCCGTTCGTTTATTTCTTCGTCTCTCGTCCACCGCCGGCTCGTCGCCGCTGGCTGCTTGCTGATCCTCCGGTCAATTGGCTCTGGGAGTACCTTCTCTATGTCGAGAAGGACTTATGGCTGAAGTTTGGAGGCGTATGGTGGAGAATTGGCTGCCAATCGAAGCTTCATTCAAAATAGGGGTCACCAGCGGTTTTTCGCTCGATTCTGGCGATCTGGTGATCGGATAGATGGATCCTCTTGGCTGTAGATTCACAAGCATGAGGAAATCATATAGTCATAATTTGAACGCAATCCGACGGTCGGATGCAAAGTTCTTGTGGTAGGGGTGTATAGCGTCGAGTGGACGTCGGCTGAGTGATGAACAATAGTTTTTATTCTTTTTTAATCGATATTTTTTTTACTAGAGTATCGTTCTCTAGGATTTAGATCGGAGTTTAGTCTCCGCAAAAGTGATTTTATAGGAGTATCCTCTCCGAATTAGTCCGGAGTTTACTCTCTATAAAAGTGATTTTCGTAGGAGTATCCTTTCTGATTTAGTCTGCTTTCCGTAAAAGTCATTTTGTAGGAGTATCCTCTCCGTGAGAATAGAGTGAGGAAGAAGAAGAGGGATATAAATGTATACATGTGAAGAGAAAGAAATCTCTTCGTAATGTTCTTCGTAACATCAGCATCTAGATGTTGTAAATTTTTTTTTCTCTCTCCTCATTTTACATGCGCTCAGGCTCTCTTTTATAGGAGAAAACTGCTTAAAAATTTATTATTATTTTTATTTGATTTTATCCTTTTTTTATTTTTTTTAGCCGTAGACTTGGTTCTATTTATTTTATTTATATATATATTTTTTTTATTTTGGTTTTGCTAATTTTTTTATTTTAGCCATAGACTTAGTTTTATTATTATTTTTATTCTCTCACCCTTTTTTTCTCTCTCTTTTCCCTCTCTTTTATTTTTTTATTTTTTATTATTTTTTTAAGAAAAATTTGCTCCAACATAGTTTTATCTCGTCGTTTCTCAAACGACACTTCAGCAAATCTCACTAGAGATTTTCCTTCTCAAACAAATCTCACAACCTCTCATGAGATTTTATCTTCTCAAAATCTTCTCTCGTCAATAGATCTATGTCTCTCAACGATACAATCTTCAACCGTCGGCTATCTTCGGATCTCACAATAGCAGTGAAATTATTTCGTAAACAAATATCACAACGTCGGTGAGATTTTTCTTCTCTGGTCAACGGATCCTCCACTCTCAAAGAGGATCTCCAATCTTTAGTAACAAATCTCACAATATCTGCAAGATTTTTCTCGCCAGCGAGTAACGGCCCCAGTTGCACGAGATCTTGGCTACAACGTCGACAGGCAAAAACTGAGATTAACTGGCCGGAGAAAAGACCTAACGGTGTAACAATCAACAAATAATGTGTTGCGGAGGTACGCCCCAATATTCAATATCGACGTACGTATCTTCCAAACAACACACAGTTGTTAACTGCACACAGCTTCTTTCCACAACGGCTTCTACTGTGTCTACAGTTGTTCTTCAACCTCACTCTGATACCGCTGTTGGCAGCAACACAAGCGGAAGCACGGTGACGAGAGAGAGCACACAACACAATGAAGAGACAGAGAGACAACATAATCACTTGTATTAAAATGCTACTGCTTCTCAAACAAACAAGTAAAATATACATATTTATAGGAAAATAAATTAGTAACCTATGGGTAAAAATAAAATACCATTAACTCTCGACAACACTAATTCTCACGACACACTAAACCTCAACTTACGACACCTCAACTCTTACATCACACACACGCCCAAGAGTCGTGTTTACTTATTTTTAACGCCCAACTCGGCTGCCAAGGTAATGTTGCATCCACTGCCACGTGCAATGACCATGCTAATGAATAGTTACGTCATTCCTCTAACGAGACCTTGCACAACAGTGTCAATACTCAGCAGGTTCATTTATTAAAACAACTAAAATAGTTATTACATTAAACCTCTTAAATCCCATGTTAAAATATAAGATAAATCAGGTGCCACCGGCCAATCAAATGACAAACCATTACGTGGAAATGTTTTATATTTTTATTAGAAAAAAATATTTTTTCAGAGTTAGCAACATAAATCATAAAGAAAAATGAAGGATGATGGCGTTACTTTTCCCTAGCAGTGAATCTGATAGAAAATTTTCGAAAAAATTTTGGTAGCTGGGTACCCAACTGCCGCATCTACAGTTGGGTGCCATCATCGGCAAGATACAATTTTTAAAGTATAAATGCTAATCTCAAAGCCTGGTTAACTTTCATGATATTCAGTCAAATTTTAAGATGTCTTAACTCAGCTCTAACCCTGGTTGAAGTTAATTTTCATGATTTTTTAGTTGACTTACATAAACATCTAGGTGAATTAAATAAAAATTAATATTATTGCCTGAAATTATGAGGGATTTCACAAAAATTCGGTGGATTTCATGAAATTTGTGTAGGATTTCACGAAATCTGGGTGAGATTTTATGAAATTTGGGTGGGATTTCACAAAATCTGGGCAGGATTTCACAAAACTGGTGAGATTTCACGAAAAATAGATGATATTTCATGAAAAATAGGTGAGATTTCACAAAATGAGTTCAGTTTTCGTAACAATTTTTCATGAAATGAGTTCAGTTTCGTAAAATAATAATAGTTTTTTGTAAAATCAGTTCAGTTTTCGTGAAATGGTAATAGTTTTTTGTGAAATAATAATAGTTTTTCGTGAAAATGATACCAGTTTTCGTGTAAGTCAATGTAGTTTTCGTGAATGTTGACTTTAACCAGGGTTAAATCTGAGTTTAAACATTATGAACGTTGACTAAGAATTGTAAAATTGACTTAACTTTAAGATTTAATAAATATACTTTTGGATTCGTGTATTGGCGATAGGGCACCCAACTCCAAATTTTTTTCAAAATTTTCTCCGATAAAAGGCCGATTTTACTAGATTGTCCAAATTTCTTTGGTGTCAGCAGATGCTTTACTGAACTGTACAAGAAGATGCGGGAATATTGAAGTGCCTTATCCGTTCGGCCTAGAAGAAGGCTGCTACATATCCCAGCCATTTCTTCTATTTTGCCATTCAACGATCTATGGTCGTCCTAGTCTCTTCGTGAACACAAGCTATTTTCAAGCTTCAGTGAGCAACATATTGCTGGAGGAAGGGCAGATGGAACTCAAAACAAAGTAGTGACATTTTTGATAGACCATCTGACATGTCTTCTCTGTTCCTACTCCTTAACGAGAGCGTCATCTTTAGTTGGGTGATCCATAATCAGTCTTGCATGGCGGCAAAGCGTAACACAAGAACTTTTGCTTGTCGCAGCAATCACAGTGTCTGTCTAGATGCAAACACCACGAACTACAGCGGCAACCATACGGGATACCGCTGCAAATGTGACAAAGGATATGAAGGAAACCTGTACGTTCCTAATGGCTGTAAAGGTATTACTCCTGTTGCTTCTACTGGAAAATAGTCCCAGGGCATGAAATTACTAATTTTTTGTTTCATTTTTTCTTGTTAGATATTAATGAATGAGAGCGTCCGGATAAATATATCTGCAATGCAATTTGCTTTAATAGAATTGGTATTTATAGTTATTGTCCAGAAGGGGCGTATTGTTGAAAAGTAAAACTTGAATTCTACTAAGTCAAAAGGTGCGAGAGAACTTCAAGAAGATATGTTTGGACACTTTGAATTTTGTGGACATTATTACAGGCAAATGTATCTAGTCTGTTAGTTATCTTTTTGTATTTAATTTAGTGGTAGATTAAGGGACATGAGATCCCTATAAATATGTAAGCTTTTCTTTAGTTTAATAGATCAAGTTGCATTTTGAACTTCTATCCCTTCTAGCAACTTGTTTCTCCGACGGCTCCCTCATTTTCCCTTTTCTAACAAAGTGATATCAGAGCCGGTGGGGAAGGAAGCCGTCGTTAAAAAAAAAACAGTAGGAAGGTTGTGAGTGTTTGGTGTTGAGGAAGGGAGAAAGAAATCGCCGACGGACAAAGTGTCTCGTCGAGCCTGCAAGCAGCACAAGGTTTGTGCGAAGGAGGAAAGTCCGGTCACATACAGGGATCGTGACAAGAAGATAGTCCGGCAAGAGAAGCCGTGACAGGAGGAGAGTCCGGCGAGAGAAGCCGTGACAAGGAAAGATCGTCGGATCACACACAATGATCGCGACGAGGTGGCCAAGAAGGGAAATCTCGTGCGCACCAGAGAACAACGCTGCAGGAAATCTCGCGGACGAGAAGAAAAACTCACACCAACCCTACATACCTTTTTACTGGAAGATCCACCGCTGCAGGAAGAGAAATCGACGAAGAAGGAAGAAGTCTGAAGCAAAATCATGCCGCCAAGTGAATGCTGTTGCCGTCGCCGCGAACAGAAGAGGAAAAGGTGAGAAATCGAAAGGGAAAAGGTAATTAGGGAAAGTGCCTGTCAGTGAGAAAAGAAAATTAATTGATAGGAGAGAGAGATGTCAGAGAGCGAAAAAATTTTTTTTGAAAGAGGAGAGAGAAAATAGAGAAATTGAGTGAATTGAGTAATCGAAAGAGAATTGAGAAATTGAGGAGAATTTAGGTGAGAAAATTGAAAAAATCAAGAAAAAGTTAAAATTAAATTAATTTTTGAGAAAGGAGCGAGAGATTGGGTGAAAAAAATCGAGGAGAGATCGGCCAAAAAAAAAGGTTTGAAAAGTCAACATTAGTGTTAAGATGTTAAAAGAAAGAAATCATGAATAAGACAAAATTGAATTGAATCGTTGAGAGAAAAAAAGGGAGAATAGAGTGCATTCAAAAGAGAGGAAGAAATAAGCTGCTGACGATCGACGTCATGCGTGGAGCAGTAGAGAGTTGCAGATGATAGATTATCATCTTGCGTAGAAGTAAGCTACGGCACAGACAAGCTGTAGTGAAGCTTGGAGAAGTCCGGCAAAGGGTGACCGTGACAAAGGAGAAAAAAGAAGTTCGGTTAAAGGTAAAACCGTGACTTAGAAGCTGCTGCCAAAGAAAGAAATTTGAAGCACTCTACCGTATCTGTCGTTGAGAAGATCCTCACCATAAAGAAATTCTTAATCGGAGTTGAAGATTGCTACCAAAAGCCACTGTTGCTTCCGCCGCCAAAAAAAAGGGGTCGTGTTGTTGAGAGGAGGAAGACGACTCGCAAGAGCTAGCAGGAGTCGCCGGTGTGAAGGAAAAAGTGTGATTTGGCTTTCCTGAAGGAGAAGCTGCTGTCAGTCAAGGATACTGCAGTGTGGAAGTTTGTTCGGTCAGAGAGAGACCATAATAGGGAACGTCCGGTCATCGAAGCACCGTGATGAGGAAGAAACGCAAGGTCAACGAGGCACCTTAGCGTAGAGAAAAGTCGGGTTAAGAGAAGAACCGCGACATTGAAGAAGAGATACGTCGAGAGGAGAAAACTCGACGAGAAGGAAGGAACCCTACATCACATCTTTTAATTCACGTACTTATAGCGTCATCAAGGAGGAAGCCAAAAATACCTATTAGAATCCACTTACAGTAAAGTGAAGATCACTGTTGAACCCACAGACGAAGACCCACAAAAGAAGACCGAGATGAAGACCCAGATGAAGATCCAAAGAGGAATTTCAAGTTTTAGGGGGAATGTTGAAAAGTAAAACTTGAATTCTACTAAGTCAAAAGGTGCGAAGTGTAATTCTTCCAGCAGGTTCCTCAACCATATTGCTTGAGTCACACATGAGTTGAGTGCGACGTACTCTGCTTCGCAAGTTGACAACGTCACGATCGGTTGCTTCTTCGAGCTCCATGTGAAAGCAGCACTATTCATATAGAATACATATCCTGTTGTACTCTTCCGATCGTCAGTGTCTCCAGCCCAATCGCTATCGCAGAATCCTTCAAGTTTGAATTTCAACACGTATCTTGATCCAATTCAAGAATTCTGCACTTCAAACAAAAGGCATATTCTCTTCCTAGGTAAAGCTTTATAAATTAACATGTTTTTTGGAGACAAAATCTGAACGTTACTACGAAGAGATCTATTCTAACGCAGGTATAATAATTGGCATGACTACTGGCGTCGGCATTCTTCTTCTAGCTACGAGTTTCACCTTCTGTGCTCAAAAATGGAAGAGAAGGAAACATGAAGAAATCAGAAGAAGACACTTTCGACAAAATCACGGTTTGTTACTACAGCAACTACTGTCGACAAGTATGGATACATCAGAGAAGACAAAGATATTCACATTGAAAGAACTAGAGAAGGCAACTAACAATTTTGATGATACTCGAATTCTCGGCCGTGGAGGACATGGAATGGTTTACAAAGGCATTCTATTGGATCAAAGAATAGTTGCCATCAAAAAGTCTAAGATTACGAAGAAGAAGGAGATAGATAAGTTCATAAATAAGGTTGTCATTCTCTCCCAAATTAATCATAGACATGTGATCAAGCTTTTCAGATGTTGTTTGGAAACTGAAGTCCCGTTGCTTGTTTATGAATTCGTCTCAAATGGAGCATTATTCGATCACCTTCACAACCAAAGTGATAGCTCTTTGTTACCTTGGGATGCTCGTTTACGGATTGCTACAGAAGATGCATCTGCTCTCTCTTATCTGCACTCTGTAGCCTCCATATCTATCTTCCACGGGGACGTTAAGTCATCAAACATACTCTTAGACGACTGCTACACTGTAAAAGTAGCAGACTTTGGAGCTTCAAGATCGATTCCATGTGATCAAACTCACATACGTACATTTGTGCAAGGCACATTCGAATACTTGGATCCTGAGTACTACCAAACAGGGCAATTGACAGAGAAGAGTGATGTTTATAGCTTTGGAGTAATCCTTGTAGAGCTTTTAACAAGCAAGAAGCCAATTTTCTATAATGATCAGGGGGGACAAGTCAATTTGTAAATGTAATTTTTAGGAGCAATAAGAGAAGAACATGTTTTTGATATTTTGGAGGCATGTGTTATGAAAGAAGGGTCAGAAGAAGAGCTCAATGAAGTTATGCTTATCGCGGAAAAATGTCTCCAACTAAAGGGGGATCATAGGCCCACAATGAAAGAAGTAGAATTCGAGTTACAGCATCCGAGAAAAATGATAAAACAAGAAAAATATTAGAGGGAGAAAGATGGATCAGAAAGTCTATTGCAACATGAGAACCACAAATCTACATGCAACAATTTGGTTAATCAGGCAACCCAAGGGGCATCTAGGAATTATAGCATGGAGAACAAAATAGTATCGTCACTAAAATATGCAAGATAAATATAGACAATAGCATATCCAAAACCCATAGTATATATATATATATATATATATATAGTGTCTCTACTTAAATGTATGCATATTCTTATATTGGTCTGATAATAGTTTTTTTTTAATTTTCGATTAGTTTGAATAAAGCTCATATTCCGAGAGTGTAATTTGGAAATTCTGCATTCTTTTAGGTATTGAATAAATTTTGCTATCTCCTTCAGTTGTTTTACTTGGAATACTTGGAATATGCTTGGAAGATTCTTTGTTTCCTTTTTTGTTTTTGAAAATATAAGACTAGGAACAATTCTATTTCGATATTTAATGAGTAAAACTTTTATTTTTACTCCTGAAAAACATTTTAACTGAAACATTAAAACATCTATTTATTAGAAATTTATTTTTTCAAAAATTTATTTTTTACTTTATTTAACCTTCACAACATCTCTAAAGGGATACTAAAATATGCAATATTTGGATTAAATTGACTCTTCTTACCTATTTTTATAAATTATGATTCTGAATTCTGAATCTTTCTTTACTCTTCTTTAGCCTCTTACACAAATAGTAAAGTTATTTTAAAAAAATTAGCTGGAAGAAACAACTTATTACTGTGATACATTCAATAATTTCTTGTGTTAAATATACTAAATTGATATTATTAATACTTTTTTGTTTCAGTCTTTTCGTACCTCTAAAATGAATACTTTAAGAAGTTCTGGCAGATCGGTTTTTTTAAATTTTGATTCGGTTTCAGTTTCAAAAAATTCAGTAAAATATAAATAGATAAATTGTTATTTTTTGAGCCAACAATTTTTAGAATAACATGAGAAATATGGAAAAAAAAGTTTCAATTTGATTTGACGGATGATAGATGGTTCATGTGAACATGAACATTTAATTTTAACTCTAATTATTTATAAATAAATAAATTTAGTATGAGAAACATAATCATTTTAATATATAAATTATATTGTGTGTATATAAAAGTAGTCATTTGTGCTAATTTATTAGAGTAATATGTAATAACATCCGTAATTACCATTTTAGTTGGAATATTTAATTTCTATTAAATAAATATTTCTAATAAAATTTTTTTATTAACCCTACCAACAACCTAAAGAATGAAGGGTGAATTATTATTAAAACTTTGTTAAAATTACGCAAAATTTAGGCTTATTTGGTAATTTGAATACATTTGCACAAACTGTTCAATTTTATAAAATGTTTTATTCTTATTGATTTTTCTATCTCATTTTGATATTTTCTATCAACTCTATGAACTTAAAATATTTGGTAGACTATTATATTATTGCTCTTAAATTTTTTATGTTGGGTTTACTTGGAGAGATAGAAATAAAGAGAAAAAAAATAACAAAAATGAAGGCTTCATTGATCACATGAAAGTAGCTGATGTAGGATGGAAATATAGAAGGTTATATAAATCTCAGGAAGCAATAACAGTAAAATTACAAAGCACACACTAAATAGATAAACTCTTAATTAAAAAATCATAACATAATTTGGCAAAAAGCTAAGTAGGCTCCTCGAAAAATAAAACAAATTAAAAAAACATTCCAACAATATAATTTAGGAGGCCAAAAGATTGAACTCATACATTTGTAAAAAAAAATTCTTATAATTAGTGATTTGAGCGGTAAACCACAATTAATAAATTTGTAAAAGAAATATTATAATACATTTATAAGCGATATTATAAATATAATATACCAACATGCTCTTTCGACAAAAAAGAGCTAACATAAAACTCACTTAAAGGAGTGACGATTAGTACACATATTTAAAAAAAATATCGATAATTATCACATCTAATGACTCGTTAAACCCTATTTCGGAGTCCGCCAACCTATATTAATACTGGCCATAAGTCATGAAAATATGCTTCACATGTGCATATGAATAAATATATTATTGCATTATTGATATGTCATATTCTAAATTTTCATAAGGTAGAGTGCTTAATAGAATTTGCATAACATTTATATAAAAAGAGAGATAAATTTTGTTTTTAGACTAAACAGGGCACTCTGTAGTTAATGATAAGTATTAAAATATAACTATTTGCACTTATATTAACTTTTCAATGCAAAAGGAAACAATACTTCATCTAATCTACTTTTTATGAAGAGTGATTATACAATTTGTTTTCAGCATACTACTAATGGCTTGTAAATCAAAATAAAAAAAATAATCATAATCAAAGAAGCATGATATCTATGTACAGAAGAAAACAAAAAGATAATTAAAGGAAAAGGTAAAATAAAGTGTGCGAAAAGCCAATGGTACATTTAAAATACCGTCGATTAGAGATAGTTTAATTTCAGAAATCTTATCGGATTTTATTTTTTATCCAAACATAATTATATTATAAATATAATTAAATGAGATACTCTAACTTTTTTTTTTCTTTCTGATTTTTTTTCCAAGAGAAAACATAATCTGACTTCTAATTTAATATCGTTAATCTATTTTAATATTTTTTGATAAATGAAACGGGAGGATTAGATCTTCTCAATTATTTAGAGAGGACTGTCATTTTTTCCATCATATTCTCTGGTTGTCGTTGACTCTGCAAAGACTCACCCATTGAGATGTCCAGTTATCCATCTCGTGGAATTAAACACAGTTGACTCGTCGATGTCTATCATATGTAGCTACAGTCCAAAGAAGGTCACATCCGGTGGATGAATGTAAGGACGTTCTTCATTTTCCATCGATATTCTTTTGTTTTCTCGTAAGATTAGAAAATAACATAGAAAGAATTTTTGGCTAAGTGATTGGAGGAGCCAACGGTTGCATCATTTTTCCTCTTCAAAATGTTCTACTGCACTGTTTAGTCAATAATGTGGAGATAAATTTTTAATTTTATTATTGTTCAAAATCTTGAAGTAGAACTTGGAAATCTCATAGCAGACCAGTCCATTAATCAATTCAATATGATAAATTAAACCCAATTAAATTAAATTAATTAGTTTAATTTAGTTTTATAATAAATTGATTCGAGTCCATTCAGTTTAGAAAAGACTAAAATAAAATCAGTTTGATTTTTTAGTTTTAAAATTAATATAAATTAAATTTAATTGATTAGAAAATTTAAAATTAAAATAGTGATAGCCGCCTCGCGTCCCTTCCCTTCAGTTTCCTCTGTCAGCCGTGAGTATATGTGTCAGCTGCGATAAATACTTAGCATGCTGGCACTGTGGCACAGCATCATGCATCCAATAAATAAATATGTCAGCTGCGATAAATACTTGGCATGCTAGTAGTCCGTTACGAACTAACAAACCAGAGTTAACTCCGAAAATTTTCGCATCCCGCCCAACCCGCCCAACCCGCCCTTACTTTTTACTCTCCTAATCTGTTCCCCAACCCCTACTTTGCTGTTGTGACAAAAGTTGTCGCCCGATCTTCTCTGACACCCTCCGACGACCTCCGACGGCCTCCGACGACCTCCGACAACCTTCTACTATGTGTTTACGACTTCCGAGGCCTCCGAGTGCCTGCTCGGGTCGACCCCTAACTTTGTGTTTTTTATGCAGTCGACCTCCGACGTCCTGCTATGAACTCCGACAACCTCCGCAAACGTCCCATTGTTGCTTGATGACCTGCGACGGTATATGACTTGTTCTTGTTTGGGCTAGGGTTTTCTAATCTTCTTTGTTTTTTTGTAGGATCTCATGGCGAGTTCCTCCGATGACTCCAATGTTCCTTTAAGGTATAATGTCGGAATTTATCTTATTAATACGTACATTGTTGTATTAATGACCTATTTTTGATTTAACATGCGTGGAAAATTGGTATAATAGCAACCCACTTTGATGATATTTGCATAATTTGTATTGTGCGTGAATCTGTTTGGGAAATAGTCTTAAAAGGAAGCTGTTAGTTGCTAATTCTTCTGATAGTATTAATTGTACGCATAATATGCCTGAAACTTAGTATAACAGCACCTTATTATGGTATAACATGCCTCAAAATTGTTATAACAGAACCTCATTTTGGTATAATAGCTTCGGCGGTTTTGAGTTCTTCATGTTAATATAGTTCTAACATATTTAACAATAGGTTCTATACAATGAGGGCAACACATACATGGTATAACAAGACCTAAATTTCGTATAACACTGCACAAACATGGTATAACACTTCACAGACATGGTATAACACTGCACAGACACGGTATAACACTTGACAGACATGGTATAACACTGCACATACATGGTATAACAAGACCTAAATTTCGTATAACAGCTGGTCATTTTGGTATAACATGCCTGAAACATGGTATAACACATCCCGTTTTAGTGTAACATGTCTCTAATTTGGTATCAAACTTGGTATCACAGCATCCCATTTACGTATAACATGCTTCAAAATTAGTATAACAGCATCCCATTTTGGTATAACATGCCTCAAACTTGGTATTAAAGTATCTCATTTTGGTATAACATGCCTCAAACATAGTATAACAACATCCCATTTTGGTATAACATGCTTCAAACTTGGTATAACAACATTCCATTTAGGTATAACATGCTTCAAACTTAGTATAACAACATCTCATTTTGGTATAACATGTCTCAAACTTGTTATAATAGCATCCCATTTAGGTATAACATGCCTTAAACATAGTATAACATATCCCATTTTGGTATAACATGTCTCTAATTTGGTATAACATGCCTCAAACTTGGTATAACACATCCCATTTTGGTATAACATGTCTCTATTTTGGTATAACATGTCTCTATTTTAGTATAACATGTCTCTATTTTGGTATAATATGTCTCAAACTTAGTATAACACATCCCATTTTGGTATAACATGTCTCTATTTTGGTATAACAGCTGGTCATTTTGGTATAACATGCCTCAAACATAGTATAACACATCCCATTTTTGTATAACATGCCTCAAACTTGTTATAACAGCATCCCATTTAGGTATAACATGTCTCTAACATTGTATAACACATCCCATTTTGGTATAACAAGTCTCTAATTTGGTATAACATGCTTCAAACTTGGTATAACAGCATCCCATTTAGGTATAACATGTCTCTAATTTGGTATAACAACATCCTATTTTGATATACATGCCTCAAACTTGGTATAACTGCATCACATTTTGGTATAATAGCTTCAACTCACCTTTTGAGTTCTTCATGTTAATTTAGTTATAACA
This sequence comes from Costus lasius, assembly GCA_027563935.2. Taxonomy (NCBI): domain Eukaryota; kingdom Viridiplantae; phylum Streptophyta; class Magnoliopsida; order Zingiberales; family Costaceae; genus Costus; species Costus lasius. Next base: position 33,444,248 of record CM050450.1, on the reverse strand, counting down.
TATTTAACAGTAGGTTTTATACAAAGAGGATGAGGGTTACGGATGAAAGCACAGCTAGTACCTCTTCAGATGAAAGGGAATATCATGACAAGGTCAGCAAACGTCGGCGAGTTCTCAGTAGATGCTCATTAAGCCGGATTCATACATTTGTGAACACGGAGCCAGAGGGTGAGGCTATTAAAGTACAGCTTCTAGAGACCCCCTTTGGACATTTGCTGCAAAGGGCATTCGTTGCCTTGGATATGATAGCAGTAGAATTTTTGCAGTCCATATGGGAACCTGAAAGGAAGGGATTCAACATAAATGACAATTTTGTGCCATTCTTGGTTAAGGATGTATCAATCATCCTTGGTCTCCCACGGGTTGGGGAGTTAGTAAGATGGGAAAATAAGCGACCAAGTACTAGATTCTTCTCTGAAGAATTTGAGGGGAAGTTACCTAATAGGAATATAATTGAAGAAAAATTGAGAATCATATGCTCACAAGGCCTTGAAGGAAATGAGGAGAGGATAAGAAGATTAGCCATTTTGTATTTCTTTTCCTGTTTTCTATTCAGTCGCCTGACATACAGCTTGGATGCGGGGCTTGTATGCTTCGTAGAAGACCTCTCAAGATTGGGTGATTACAATTGGGCAGAAGCCGTGCATAAGTTTTTATGCACGGAATTGACGTCCAGTTCAAAGAAGAAGGGACGTGGATTTGCTGGTTGTGTCATTGTTCTTGGTGTAAGTCTTTTGCATTATCTGAACTTGTATTTCAAATTAATTACGTTAATTACAAGCTAACTGTTTGTATTCTTCTTTGTTGTAGATTTGGTTTTATGATCATACCACCTTGTATATAGATAGAAAGGTGGAAGGAGTATACCCTCGGTTGTTCCGTTGGGCAAATGTGAATTGTACTCGATGGACAACGTATTTAAAAAAATGTTGTAAATTAAATAAATATTCGGTAAGTATGTAAATTTGTAGGTGTAGTAAGTCATTTGTCAAATTTGGTTTTCTAATACTATTTAGTTGTTTGTAGATTATTTTTGAACTTGAAGCTGTTGAGGTGGAGCGTGATGTTGTAAATACTCCACCTGTATTAGAAACAGCTCTCGAGGAAGAGTTAGATGTGGGCCCATCACACGGTGTACAAGAGTTAGATGTGGGCCCATCACATAGTGTAAGTATGTTTACAAACTGTGCATGTTGTATACCGTAATAACTTAACGGGGTTTTTTGTTAATTTTGTGCGTAGAGCCATGAAGATGTTGGCCCGTCACATAGTACACCAGACCCTACACCTGGGACCCTATCAGCTCAACTTGACATTGTTAGTATATTAAAAATATTAAGTTGTTATGCAAAAATATGTACTTGCTATTCGGTAAATGACATGTTATACGAAATTTTTGCCTTGTTATACCAAAATTTTCAGTGTTATACTAAACTACGTAAGTGTTATACGAAATTTTTGCCTTGTTATACTAAAATTTTCAGTGTTATACTAAACTACGTAAGTGTTATACGAAATTTTTGCCTTGTTATACCAAAATTTTTAGTGTTATACTAAACTACGTAAGTGTTATACGAAATTTTTGCCTTGTTATACCAAAATTTTCAGTGTCATACTGAATTACATAAGTGTTATACGAAATTATTGCCTTGTTATACGATAATTTTTAATGTTATACTAAACTACATAAGTGTTATACCAAATTATTGCCTTGTTATACCATAATTTTCAGTGTTATACTAAACGACATACATAATTTCCAGTATGTACTTGAATGATATTTTGTTGTTTTGATATAGGTAAATAAAGATGATAATATATCTCAGATAGCTATTCTGAAATTAGAAGTAGAGAAGCTAAGAGAAGAGATAGAAAGCGTGCATACACATTACAATAAGCTGCAAATAGGTATGCAGAAGGAAATTGAATTTTACAAGAAAGGTATTGAAGAGGAGAAGCTGAAGCTGAAAGAAGCTGAGGATGAGATAAAGGAGATTGGGAAGGAGAAAGAGGAAATGGAGGCAGAATTAAAATTTAAAGTTGAAGAATTACAAGGAAGGGTAAATGAGCTTACAAATGATGATACAGATATAGCACAGCTCAAAGCTCAAGTACTGAAGCTCACTGAAGAGAAGGAAGACATTATTGAGCATTACAACAAAAAGGAAACTGATATGAAGAAAGACCTAGATTACTATAGATATAGACTTGTTATGGAAAATAAGAAACTGAAATCAGCTGTGACTGAAATTTCAGGCAGAGTAGAGAAATTGATCGACGAGAAATATAGCTTGTCTAGAGCATTTCAGAGCCAAATAGATGAGTTACAGGAGATAATTCACTCCCAAAATGTTGAGAAAGAAAACCAAATAGAGGCTTCAAAATTACTAGTTGAGGAGTATGAAAACAAAATAAAGAAAATGGTAGCTGAAAGGGAGCAGCTATCTGATGAAGATACCGATTGGTCAGATGATGAAGAGGACACAAATGCAGAAGACCCCAGCACATCTGGTGCAGTGGATATGCAAGGGAAAAGACAAAGAAAGAGAAAATGGGGCCTACTGTGCCATTATTCACAAGAGGAATTGAACAAGAAGTACCCAGTTCCTCCCACTACATTTGATGAGTCCAAGATCTATATGAATATTGATGAGGTATCAATTATTATCTACTGTACCAATTCTTTATCAACTAGATTATTGTTGATGGCTATCCTTTTCAATTATCCTTCATGCATTTGTTGATTTTAGTGATTGACATCTATATGTCCATATTATATTTTCAGTATGTGGATCAAACAGATTATTATGGATATGGGGCATTGTCTGCTGAAGAAAGAAATGATATGACATTATATATGAAGTTCTCAGAGAAGTTTTTGCACATGGGTACCGAATGGAGAGTTAACAAGGTGAAAGTTATTCAGCTGATGTTTGGGATGGACGTTAGTGATGATGTATGTATAAATACCTATTTATTTTACTATTTTATACTATTTGTTTAGCATATGCTTATGCTGATTGTATTAACTGTAGGTTGTAGATGCTTATGCTGGTCTTTTGGTCGCTAGAGGTCGGAATAATCCCAAGAAGACGAAGTTGTTGGCTTTTGATTACATATCTCCAACCTATATGGGTTTGTATTTAGATAATAAATTTGGATTTAGTGCTGCTTGTTTGGAACATATGGTCACGGGGTGATTCCTCACATGAAAACGAAGCAGCCCGTCAAATTTCGGCTCAATCGGAGTTAACCTAAAAAATACGGCCAGGTGAACCCCATGGGGTTCACTAGAGCTTTCGCCAGACATCAGGATGTTCACAGAAGACTTTATGACCAGGTGAACCCGGCGGGGTTCACCCGCGCTTCTCTCTGTTGTGACAACACCCAAAAGCGTCCAGAGCACATTACGGGCAGGTGAACCCGGCGGGGGTTCACCTGTGCTTCCCTCGACCAATACAGCCCTGAGCGTTTCACCGGCAGGTGAACCCAGCGGGGTTAACCCGTGATTCCAACCCTAGCGAATGAGCACCCGACTTCTAATCGAATTTTCGTGGATTTCTTACCCGATTGATGTCTAAATTTGGCAAGGGAGGACTTTTTGGAAACCTGACTCGAAGGAGAATGCGTGAAATATAAAAGCCCCAATTTTCATGCCCTAATCATCGAAAAATCAGGCGAAAGTAGACAAGGGCGGACGAACGGAGGCGACATAGGGATTTTATGGTGATTTGGCGAGATTCGATCATCAAGACGTCTCGATTCCTGGAGATCGGCTTTGGTTTAGTGTCTCTTCCCCTTTAGAAATGATTTCTTGTAGTTTTTCTATGCTTATTGAGAGAACTTTCAGTAATTCCATGTACTCCATAGCGTAAAACCCTTTTCGGGGCTCGGTTGAAACCCGCTGACATTTGATACTTGCGAATTCTTATTGTAAACAATTATTTGGATCTTTGTATTTGCATATTTTACTTTGCTTGCATATTTCATGATTTTACATTGGCCACGTATCTTCATGTGTTAGCCGACACGATTCATACCGAGAGGAGAATCGTGACGGTGGATCTTCTCTGTAAAACTTGTGAATCCATGACACGAGAGTGCTTGAAATTCACTCGAGGATTTCTTAACCTTCCATAGAACGCATAGAGTTTGTTCAGAACGATCCACCGTGAGAGTAGGAGACCGTTCTAAACAAACATTAGGGTGTACCACCGAGAGGGGGCATCCTGTATCTTAGGGATAGGTTCCTTATGCAAAACACTTAAATCCATATAATCGATCTTTTTATCGTATATTTGATCGTCAGCGCGGTGGATACCATAGCCTTGATCTCTCTCATTAATATTTTCTTAATCATTGATTTAGTTTCTCGTTTACAATTGAAGTTTGCAAAACCTCATTTTTATTCGCCTAGCTATTGAAACTTAGACCTTCTGGTACTTAACCCTGTTCCCTGTGGGATTTGACATCTTTTATATTACTTCGACATAACCGTGTACTTGCGGGCCGTGTCAAGTTTTTGGCGCTATTGCCGGGGAACAACGTTTAATATCAGTATATTTCTAAGAATTGGTAGACTAGGCTTTGGTTAGTTTTACTACACTACTGCACTGCTATTCTTCTTACTCTGCATCTGTTATCTGTCTTAGAACTTTGAAATTTTAACTGACCCCTTTTATGCAAAAAAGTTCTAGGACAGGCAAATTCTTCGACATTGATCCAAAGATCGAGCGCACGTTCAGGATTAGAAGAAAGCACAACCAACTTTAGAAAAAGGAGGACATGAGCCATCCAGGAGGCGAAAATCAGATGGAGCACATTCAGCTTGATGCAAATAATGTCCAGATACCTCAACCGGTGGGGAACAACTACAATAACAGGACGCTGAAAGACTATGCTGCTCCCTATACCCACGGGTTACAATTGGGAATAGCGCCTACTGTAGAGGCTAATAACTTTGAAATAAAACCTGCATTACTTTCTATGCTGCAACAAAATCAGTTTGGTGGTTCTCATCTTGAGGAGCCCAACATGCATCTCTCTATATTTTTAGAGTACTGTGATATGCTGAAAATTAACGGTGTTTCTGTTGATACTATTAAGTTGCGATTGTTTCCTTTCTCTTTAAGGGACATAGCGAGAGCTTGGCTTCACACGCTACCTTCAGCTTCAATAAGAACATGGGCTGAGTTATCTCAAGCTTTTCTCTCCAAATATTTCCCTCCATCCAAAACAATTCAATTGCAGAATCAGATAACAAGTTTTATGCAGAAGGATGGAGAATCATTATATGAGGCCTAGGATAGATTCAAAGAGCTGCAAAGAATGTGACCACATCACGGAATTGAGACTTGGGTTCTGATCCACACGTTCTACAGCGGGCTGGATTGTAACACAAGGCTTACAGTAAATGCTGCAGCAGGAGGTGCTCTAATGAATAGAAGGGTTGAAGATGCAATGAACCTCCTCAAGGACATGGCGATCAATCATCACCAATGGACATCTGAGCGGAGTACACCTAGCAAGAAGTCAGGTAAGTACGACCTAGACACTCTGACTGCTCTTACAACAAAGGTGGATAATTTAATCAGAAAGATTGATTCTTGGTTTGTAAATTCGATGGATGTTAACTCTATATCTTGTGAGGTCTGTGGAGTTGCAGGGCATGCAGGGGCTGATTGCTAGGTAGGAGATGGGCAGTTGGCTACAAATCATTCTGAGTAAATGAATGCTGTTGGAAACTTCAATCCCAACAATAATCCATATTCCAGCACATACAACCTAGGATAGCGCAACCACCCGAACTTCTCATACCGAACAACTCAGCCAATGCAACCAGGACAAGCCCCACCGCAACAAGCCGCGCCCCCACAAGAAAATTTCAGGCAGCCCCAACAAAGCATTCTCAGACCACCTGGATTTCAGAATAGGAACTTCAACCCACAGCTGAAGCCAAACAATAATTCGTAGTTGAGCCAGCAAATTGAAGGCTTGAGTAACATGATGAAGCTTATAATGACAATAATGGATTCTCTGGAGACACACAACAAGATGTTGGAGAATCAGCTAGCCCAATAGGCTAGCTCATCCTCTAGAGCACCAGGTAAACTACCATCTCAGCCAGAAGTTAACCCGAGCGAGCATTGCAATGCAATCTCCACTCGGAGTGGCAAACAGCTCAAAGACCCTAAGATGGAACCGATGACAGAAGAGATGATGTGACGCCCGAGCCTGAGGAACTATGTTCAGATGCAACGCCAGCAGCACCAGAACCGGCTGAAGATGAGCGGCCCTATGTGGGGACCACCTGCATACAAGCCGCCGATCCCTTTCCCACAGAGGCTCGTGAAGGCTAAATTGGACAAGCAGTTCAATAAGTTCTTAGAGGTTTTGAAGAAACTCTATATTAACATCTCTTTTGTTGATGCTCTTTCGCAGATGCCAACTTATGCAAAATTCCTGAAAGACATCTTATCAAATAAGAAGAAGCTGGAAGATCAGGGAACCGTTGCTCTCACTGAGGAGTGCAACGCCATCATTTAGAACAAGCTGCCTTAGAAACTCAAGGACCTAGGCAGTTTTTTCATACCCTGCCAAATTGGGGAGATGTCTTTTCATAGAGCTTTGTGCGATTTAGGAGCAAGTGTCAGCCTCATGCCATTGTCACTATGTAAAAGGCTAGACTTAGGGGACTTAAAACCTACTAACATTTCTCTACAGCTTGCAGATAGGTATGTTCGTCAGCTTGTCAGTATTTTAGAAGATGTGCCTATTAAAGTAGGAAATTATTTCGTCCCTGCTGATTTCGTTGTTTTGGAGATTGATGAGGATGACAGGCTCCCTATCATTCTAGGGATACCTTTTCTTGCCACTGCTGGTACTGTTATTGATGTCAAGAATGGGAAACTGTCCTTGAACATCATTGACAACGTTATTCAATTTGATCTATCTGACTCATTGAAAAACCCTCTTTTGCAGGTACATACTGTAGTGTGGATATTGTTGAAGAAGCTATACAGCAGATTGAGCCCTTTAGGAAAGAAGTAGACCCATTGGAACTTGCCCTAACAAATTCTGTTGATGGAGACTTTGATGGAGAATCTGAGAAGTATGTTGCACTACTGGAGGACGACACAAGCACGGATGACGTGAGAAAAGAAAATCAGGAGAATCATGTGAAGCAGAAAATTGAATTCAAAAGCCTACTTAGCACTCTGAGATATGAGTTTTTAGGTGATGATTCTGCATACCCTGTGATAGTCAGTGCGGCGTTGGACAAGGAGCAAACCGAATTGTTGCTGGAGGAACTTCATCTCCACAGGAAGGTAATAGGCTATTCATTAGATGACATCAAAGGGATTAACCCCTCTGTTTGCATGCACAGGATCCTATTGGAAGACAACAGCAAACCTTCTATGGAGTTTCAACGCCATCTCAACTTGCACTTGAAGGATGTGGTGAAGAAAGAAGTGCTCAAGCTATTAGACGTTGGAGTAATATATCCAATTTTAGACAGCTCTTAGGTAAGTCCAGTACACGTTGTACCCAAGAAGGGTGGCGTCACAATGATAAAGACTGAAGCAGACGAGCTGATACCGACGCGCACGGTTACAGGATATAGGATGTGCATTGATTATAGGAAGTTGAACTCTGCTACGAGAAAAGATCATTTTTCTCTTCCATTTATCGATCAGATGTTGGATAGATTAACGCATAGTTCTTATTTTTGCTTTTTGGATGGGTTTTCAAGTTTCTTCTAAATCCCTATCCACCCGGACGACTAGGAGAAAATAATATTTACATGTCCCTATGGCACATACGCATACAGGAGGATATCGTTCGGCCTTTGCAATGCCCTAGCTACCTTCCAACAAGCAATGATAGCCATATTCTCTAACTTTAATAAAGATTTTATGGATATATTTATGGACGATTTTTCTGTGTATGGTTCCTCTTTCCAACATTGTTTATCTAATTTGTCTAAAGTTTTGCAAAGATGTGAAGAGGTGAACCTAGTTCTGAACTGGGAGAAGTGCCACTTCATGGTCAAGGAAGGCATCGTCCTCGGGCATCTAGTTTCTGAGCGAGAGATAGAGGTGGACAAAGAAAAAATTGAAGTTATTGAGAATCTTAAGCCACCTACATCAGTAAAGGGGATCAGGAGTTTTCTTGGACATGCGGGCATCTATAGACGATTTATTAAATATTTTTCTAAGATAACTTGCCCCTTAACTAATCTACTTGCTAAAGATGCTGTATTTTGCTTTGACAGGGATTGTGACGAAGCCTTCATGAAACTTAAGGAAGCATTAATTTCTGCCCCCAATAATTCAACCCCTAGATTGGTCATTACCCTTTGAGTTGATGTGCGATGCCAGTGACCAAGATGTCGGGGGTAGTCTTGGGACATAGTAAAGACAAGAAGCTTCATGCCATCTACTATGCCAGTCGAACACTCGACGATGCCCAAACAAATTATGCGACCACGGAAAAAGAGCTGCTAGCGATTGTCTTTGCTTTCGATAAATTCCGTTCTTATTTAGTTAACTTGAAAGTGATTGTTTTTACTGATCATGTAGCCATAAAATATCTGATGACCAAGAAGGATGCCAAGCCAAGGCTCATTCGATGGATCCTCCTCTTGCAAGAATTCGATGTAGAGATTAGAGATAAGAAGGGGAGTGAAAATTTAGTGGCTGACCATCTTTCCAGACTTGAACGTGGCGCTGACAAGAAGATTGATGACGAGTTGGAGATTAACGACACATTTCCTGAAGAACATCTCTATGCTTTATTACATCAACAAGTCCCATGGTATGCAGACTATGTCAATTACATTGTGTCTAATATTTTTCCTCCCGATCTCACTTTTCAGAGGAAGAAGAGGTTTCTACATGATGTAAAGTTCTATTATTGGGACAAGCCATACTTGTACTGGTGATGCGCAGATGGGTTGTACAGATGATGCATACCAGAGGTGGAGATACAGGATGTGTTGACCCATTGTCACTCTTCACCTTATGGAGGACACGTGAGGGCCTCTAAAATAGCTTTTAAAGTTCTACAGTCTGGTTTGTATTGGCCCTCTATATTTCATGATGCTAAACATTTTGTTTCCACTTGTGATAGTTGTTGGGAAACCCCGGGGATATTTTATAATTTTCAGAGATAGACATTTCAAATACATTGCACAGCAGAAGCAATATCCCCGAAACAGGCCAGTCCCAAAAATCCAGTGAAGATCGTCAAGCGAGGGGATCGACATGATGTGATAGAAAGTACCTTTAGCAAGCTTTAGGATCGAGTCCTAAAGCTTGTGCCACCTCCAAGTGTTCGCCCTCTGCAATCTCACACACTCGGATTCCTCGAGTCCTTTTCTTCCACGCTTGGTGCTAGCCTCGGGAAGAAGATCCAAGCCTTTGTGTCACCTTCTTCAACCTTGCACCACCTCCAAGGATGATGCGCCAATGGAAGAAGGATGGAGAGGAGATTGCCACCAAGTCCTTATCTCTCTTGCGCCAAGAGGAGAATAGAGGAAGAAGCTTGAGGCTAGGAAGGAGGAAGAAGTTGCGCTAGTAGTCCTTGCTTTCGCCCCTCTTGATGTTCTCATGCCTCCAAGGAATTGAACACAAGAGAGGGGGCAGCTAGGGTTCAATAAATAGGGGCAAGAGGCGGTTTGGGCAAGGGCTAGGATCATGACAAGTGTGTGGCTAGGATGAGGAGGTTTGAGGCAAGGAAAGTCTCCAAGACTTTACCATAAACCTCATTCAACCTATCCATAATTGCCCAAGCACCATATCAGCCCAAGACATGCCTTAGAGGCATTCATTCCATCAAAGGATGAAGGACTAGGCGTCCTTTACTTCCTAATGAAGCAAAGACGCCAAGCATCACCCCATTATGCCTCTTAGGCGCCTTCATGGATAAATTCTCCCCATTATACCCTTTTAGGCTCATATCTCTTCATGACAACTTATTAGCAAGCCCAACTTAGCAATGGGCCTAGCCCAAGGTCCATTATGCATGTTAACCAAGTCATTGGATCCAATCCAACTTAACCCAAGGTCAAATGAGGCTAACCATGGTAACATTGGTCAATATGCCAAAAATGGAAGTTGGCTCCAATAAGTTTCTTCCAACTCATCAAGCCCATTGGCGCTCATGAAATCTCTAAAATGGATCTGAGTTATCCAATAACTTGATCATAAGGCTTTCCGATCAATACAAGAACTCGAGTATCTTGGTGTGCGACCCTGTAGGTTCCTCTGACGTTGGCAGTGCTGACCTAAGGTCACCACAAGCAGTGAGTAGCACCTAGCAGTGCATCACTGCTACCCAAGTCATCGGAATGGATATCGACATCGACATCCCCATCATCGCGACTAGGTACATATACACTATAGTCCCTTTGCCAAACTGATATCTAATTGGACAAGTGTGTCATCACTTGTTTTCACCCAATCACATGGTCATGACTAAAACAGGTTCTCACCTGGGTATAGCCATACACTTTCAGTCATAGAACCATAGAGGAGCTCCATGGATATCATGCTTCCCATAGGAAGGGGCAAATCCTTTTGTCTTTACATTGATCTTCTAATATGGGTCGTGACATACTCAATGACAACCGTTATAACTTTCTAATTACGGCGAGGTGTTAGGTTGTGTCAAAGTATATCTCTAATCATACAGAAGAGTCAATGACCTCAAGTCTAAGGATCAATGCATCTCCCATCACTTGTGAGGATAACTCATGACACTAAGTCATTGCCTCATAGCGGGTCTTGTTTAGTATATCTACCACTGATATACCCATATGTCTGCGTTAGTACCTCGTGCCTAACTAGCCCATATACCAGTCTCACAAGTACCAGGGCTGTCCCATATCCACTCACGTACATCGACTGGGGATAATTATTTGAGCACAGATCCAATCTATCTCCAGGGACATTATCATGTAAGTACACAATCGCAGGTGCAGACAAACATTGATAACGACAATGCCAGGATGATATAAGAAATATCAAAGTAAAGTAGTACATAGTTTGACCAATTATAGGTGTCAGGGCATATACACCAACATAGTTGCCAACGGACTGGAAACCTCTCAAAAATGGAAGTAAAAATTTTTGATGTATGGGGGATAGACTTCATGGGTCCTTTCCCTTCTTCATGTGGAAAATGGTACATTCTGGTTGCCGTTGGCTACGTGTCGAAATGGGTTGAGGCATCCGCTGAAGCTACTAATGACTCTAGAGTCGTTATGAAGTTTATGAAGCGGACTATTTTCCCTCGATTTGGAGTTCCACGCGTTCTGATTAGTGATGGCGGCTCCCACTTCATTGAGCAGAGGTTTGGAGCACTTTTGAAAAAAATACGATGTCAAGCACAAGATTGCCACGCCCTACCACCCTCAGACCAATGGTCAGGTAGAGGTCTCTAATAGAGAAATCAAACAAATATTAGAGAAAACTGTATCGCGATCACGGAAGGATTGGGCAATTAAACTACCGAATGCTTTATGGGCTTATAGGACCGCATTCAAGACACCCCTCGGTATGTCTCCTTTCCAACTTATCTATGGGAAATCATGTCACTTACCTGTTGAACTTGAGCACAGGGCATATTGGGCCATCAAGCAAATCAACTACGATTTCAAAAGCGCTAGTGAAAGGAGAAGGCTGCAACTTGATGAGTTGGAAGAGATGCGCCTTTTTGCCTACGAAAATGCCAAGATCTACAAAGCACGCACCAAGTATTGGCATAACAAGCGCATAGTAAAGAAGGAATTTCGTGAAGGGGACAAAGTGCTTCTCTTTAATTCAAGACTTCGGCTATTTCCAGGGAAGCTCCGCACGAGGTGGTCTGGGCCTTTTACAGTTCAGCAAGTTCAACCATACGGTGCTATCACAATTTGGACGAAACAAACTAGGAGTTTTACAGTCAACGGGCACTGTCTCAAGCACTAGTTTGAAAATGAGCTGATTGAAAAAGGGAAAGTTCTTGCCCTTTCAGACCCCACAGATTTTCCTCTCTAATAACTTTTATGGTTAAGCTATCGACCTTAAACTAGCACTCTTGGGAGGCAACCAAAGTTCTTAACCGTTTTTACTTTCCATGCATCGTTTCTCTTTGTTACAGTTGATTTCTTTTCACTTAGTTTTTAGTTTTCTAAGTGGGATTTCTGCTAATTTAATGATCCTTTGTGTTGCAGTAAATAGATGCGGCGGCATGGTTTTCAATGCAGAATTTTTTGGGCTGACTAGAGAACTTCACCACCAGGTGAACCCCATGGGGTTCACCCGTGAAGTGCTCTGGTCACGACTAACAATTTGATTTTCAGAAATTTTCTCACGACAACAACTTAAATATGGCAATCCAGGGCAGAGCGATGAAATTCCAGCCTCTGGGAGTTTACAGTGCACATCACCACCAGGTGAACCCCATGTGAAGCCCACTGTATCAGATCTTCCATATTTATGTCCAGGAAGCTTCACTGGTAGGTGAACCTCAGCGGGTTCACCCGTGTTTCTGTAGCAGCAGTTTCCACTAGAGGACTTCACAGACAGGTGAACCCGGGTGGGTTCACCCGTATTTCTAACAGGTCTCTGCACAACCCAGGGTCGCCACGCGACTAGGGTTCCCGCCGACTTGCTGCCGCCCCCTGATCTTGAAGAAATCGAGCCGATCACGCCGCCCTCTCATCCTCTTAGCACACGAAGGAGATCTCTGCTATTTCGATTAAAGCTTCCCTGCAATCTGAACAGGTCTCTCCTCTATTCCATTCCGGATTTTAGCGTCACCTGCTCCTTGAGTTCTTTCCGCCAGTCACGACGCCGCCTTCGATCTGCATTTCCGTTCGGATTTTCTCGTCCAAGCTCGCCTGTCAATTTCGATCTTCACTGACATCTATGGCTCTGAAAATGAAGACTATGGTTTCTAAGTGAACCGCACCTCCGCCAGTCTTCTCTGACTCCTCAGCGATGGACGACAAGGAGTACATGCCGACTCCCCCTTCCCAACCGCCACCGTCATCCACCCCTGGATCTTCATCCTCTCGGCGAGGACGCATCCCTGCCAGCCGGCCGCAACCATATGTTTCTCCACCAAATGAATTCGGGATTGTCTTCAGCAATGCTGGCCAAGAAGAACGCTACCATATACTGCGTCAACGCCGAGTACTCAACACCAGGTATCTTGACAGAGGGACCTTACAACTGCTCGGGTTGATGGAAGACGTCAATCTGATGTATGCTGTAGTGGGTTGGGAGCAATTCCAGCAACTCTTTTCTCCTACATATGTTGGTGTAACGCTGGAATTTCTAAGCTCTTTGGAGGTAAAGGCGGATCCTATTCTCGAAGATGATCCCGGCCGCCTAACTTTCTGCCTAGGTAATATCGAGCACACTCTCACTCTCTCCCAACTACGCAGTATTATGGGTTTCCTGAGTCTTGTGCCCACAAGTTCCCCACCGAGTACAACGAGCAAGGCTTATGGGGCGCGATAACTAACGAGCACATCTACTCCGCTCGGGTCGCCCATGCCTCTAGCCTCTACAACCCGGCCATCAAATATGTTCACCGCGTATTGGCTCATACTATATTGGGCCGCGGTGAGAGCAACGGTATGGTAAGACAAACTAAGCTATTTTATCTCTGGTGTATAGTTCATAGCTTCCGGGAGGATTCGGGATATTACCTTGCCAAGTAGTTTAGCCGCGTTGCGCGCTCATTGAAAAGGGCGATTGTGATTGGTGGTCTTATCACACCCTTGGCAGTTTCTTTGGGCGTCATCCCATATGGTACATTGAAGGCTACTGGCAACAACAGGCTCGAGATCGAGTCTTGCGTCGCCATGAAGTTGATTATTTGCAAGGGAGACTCCTATTGCATGACCTTCAAAGGGAGTTCATTCAGCCTTCCACTACTGAACCCTGAGCGCACCACTGTGAGGGTGCGAGGGAACTGGCACATCCAGCCAGTCGATGATCCACAACCTGACCCTGTCGATACCGCACCACCTGCACCCGACGCATTCTCCTTTGGTGGCACTTTTCCTCTGACTCTATGATGGCTATATTGTAGGAAATTAAGGAGGAGCAACTCCACCAACGAGAAGTGATCGTTCATATGGACACCAATCTCTCTTACATTCAGCAAGATCATTCTTCCCGATGGGAGTCTATGGAGGCACATATGCAGCGGCAGCACAAGATGATGGGGTCGGTATGGGAGAAGCTATCCGCGATGGATGAGAGGCTTGCCTTCATCAATGAAGAGAACATGACACGTATGGACATCTCTTCCGACGAGGAGGCTGAGCCTGACTACAGTGCACGTGGGAAGAGCAAGAGCTCACGGGGTTCTGGCTCTCGCTCGCGCAAACGGAAGTAGCTTCCCCGGACATCAGCATTGACACCCGCTCCTCTCACTTCCATGGCATTGCATAGAGGACTATGCAAAATTCTGAGTAGGTGAGTTGTCTTCATTTCAGTTTTTCTTATGTGATTGTTTATGAATGATATGACTATGGTATGCACTTATATTTGTGATGGATGATATGTGGCATTATACCTTATATGCCATTCTATTCATGGGCCTGGTCCACATCTTCAGGCCCCACTCCACATGACAATTGTGTAACCATTATCTAAGTTTGCATCTGTTTCTTATCCTACTTGTTGAGTGAAATTTCTGTCCCATAAGCTGGCATGTGGTTATATCCCAATTTTGTGATGTTTATAATTCATCAGCTTATATGTTTACCATGCTAGGGGTATAGTAGTCTTGTCTTATGATAGCTATTTCAATATAAAATGTTGAATGCATGATTGGTTAGGAATAATCAAAGATTGTTGAAAATACCTCTCTGTTAGAGATACTTTATAATCATGTCCATGTGCTCTATGATTCTGAAATCTTGTAATTTGGAATTGACTTTAAGTTGTTCATTAGTGGGTCAAACATTCCTAAGACTATTTAATCAACTCAAGCTGGCGACTTACATGAAAATCATTTTGAGATGCATATTCACTTAGTTATTCTTTGAATTCCTTTTTGTTGTTCGGGGGACACTACATTTGTTAAAAGGATATGTTATCAACTGCTTATATGCATAAAAAAACTCACTCTTAGATTCCTCTACTTGGCACTGCGAAAAATTGGCAGTGGTACCGAAGGATATGAGTTGAGATCTAAGAGATGTGAAATGAAACCTATAAAAAGACTCCTCTACTTGGCATTGCAAAAAATTGACAATGGTACCTAAGAATATGAGTTGAAGTCTAATGCAATAATCAGTGTATCATACCCTAAATAAAGTATTTGAGTTAACCCCAACGACTTGACTTGGAAGAATTGGAATTGCATAAGTACTGTGTAGGCTTGATTGAATTTTATGTTTGTTGCTTACTAAGTTTTTTGGCATCTAGTTATTGTGGGATCAAACTGCTGAACACTTGAAACAACCATTTACTTGATTTCTCTTGATTAGATCTTGGATTGCTATTGAATGTTTTTCTAACTTGGATGTATACCTCAACACGAAAGATTACTCTTATACCCATCATGTATTTCATCTTATTTTATTGCTTGAGGACAAGCAAAGATTTAAGTCTGGAGTGTTTTGATGCCCTACCTTAATAATGATTTTCCTTAATTTTTCATGATAAATCTAGGGCTATATTGATATTTTCATACTTTGTTAAGACTTATTTGCTTAAAAGCTTCAGAATCTTCATTTTTTCTTATTCTTATGGAATTTCAGGTGAAATCACCCAATTTTGATATCTTTTGGAGATTTTAAGGTCATGGGGTGATTCCTCACGTGAAAACGAAGCTGCCCGTCAAATTTGGGCTCAATCGGAGTTAACGGTATTTTCTTACTCTGTTAAGACTTATTTGCCTAAAAACTTTGGAATCTTCACTTTTTCTTGTTCTTATGGAATTTCAGGTGAAATCACCTAATTTTGATGTCTTTTGGAGATTTTAAAGTCACAGGGTGATTCCTCACGTGAAAACGAAGCTGCCCGTCAAATTTGGGCTCAATCGGAGTTATCCTGAAAAATATGACCAGGTGAACCCCACGGGGTTCATCGGTGCTTTCGCCAGACATCAGGATGTTCACAGAAGACTTCACGACCAGGTGAACCCGGGGGGGGGGGGGGGGGTCACTCGTGCTTCTCTCTGTTGCGACAACAACCAAAAGCGTCCAGAGCACATCACGGGCAGGTGAACCCAGCGGGGTTCACCCGTGCTTCCCTCGACCAATACAGCCCAGAGCGTTTCACAGGCAGGTGAACCCGGCGGGGATCACCCGAGATTCCAACCCCAGCGAACGAGCACCCGACTTCTAATCGGATTTTCGTGGATTTCTTACCCGATTGATGTCCAAATTTGGAAAGGGAGGACTTTTTGAAAACCTGATTTGAAGGAGAACGCGTGGAATATAAAAGCCCCAATTTTCATGCCCTAATCATCAAGAAATCGAGTGAAAGGCGACAAGGGTGGACGAACAGAGGCGACACAGGGATTTTATGGCGATTTGGTTTAGCGTCTCAATTCCTAGAGATCGGCTTTGGTTTAGCGTCTCTTCCCCTTTAGAAATGATTTCTTGTATTTTTTCTATGCTTATTGAGAGAACTTTCAGTAATTCCATGTACTCCGTAGCGTAAAACCTTTTTTAGGGCTCGGTTGAAACCTGCTGACATTTGATACTTGCAAATTCTTATTGTAAACAATTATTTGGATCTTTGTATTTACATATTTTACTTTACTTGCGTATTTCATGATTTTACATTGGCCACGTATCTTCATGTGTTAGCCGGCACGATTCATACCGAGAGGAGAATCATGACGGTGGATCTTCTCTGTAAGACTTGTGAATCCATGACACGAGAGTGCTTGGAATTCACTCGAGGATTTCTTACCCTTCCATAGAACGCATAGGGTTTGTTCAGAACGATCCACCGCGAGAGTAGGAGACCGTTCTACATAAACACCGGGGTGTACCACCGAGAGGGGGCATCCTGTACCTTAGGGATAGGTTCCATATAATCGATCTTTTTATCGCATATTTAATTGTCAGCGTGGTGGATACCATAGCCCTGATCTTTCTCATTCATATTTTCTTAGTCGTTGATTTAGTTTCTCGTTTACAATTGAAGTTTGCAAAACCTCATTTTTGTTCGTCTAGCTATTGAAACTTAGACCTTTTGATACTTAACTCTGTTCCCTGTGGGATTCGACATCTTTTATATTACTTCGACATAACCGTGCACTTGCGGATCGTGTCATGCGGCCACCCGACACAACATTATAATTCTAGAAGAAATCCCATCGTAGAAAAATAGATTTGATAATCTTGTTTGATAATTGCTCCTTAACTTTGGTTTCCAATAAACAAACCATTTTAATCCTATATTGCTTTAGGAAGGTTAGCAAATGTTTCCTTGTAGCATTAAATCCTCTAATATTCCAGCATAGAATAGCTTCAATATTCTAATTCATGAGAAATCCATGGGTATAGGATTTGTGCTCTTAGGATCCTTTGGTGAGCTAACAGCAAAATTAGGGCTAATGAAGCCTTCATCCAACACAATCATTTTGGCTTTTTTTGTTCTTTTCTAGTTTTTTAAGTTTTTTCTTCATGGAATTTGAAAGCAAAGCCCTAAATGGTTCTAGGGCATTTGTTTGATCTATTTGTGAGATACCTGTTTATTTATATCATCTAATAAGTTTAAAGGAGTCTTCATACCAAGACCTTCACAGGAATCTAGATTTGGAGTGATGCAGCTACTAGTGGGTAGGAGGGTCCTTAAAGCCGTACTCTAAGGGATTACACAATGCACGTGAAAACGGGAGAGGGTCTTTAGACGAGGGAAGTGAAAAGCGTTCAAAAAATAGCAGGAAAGCACGAAGAAATCAGCGTCGAGTTCGATCGGGGCAACATAAATGCGAGAAGGAATCAACGACACGCAACTACTGAAAATACGTCACTAACCTCTTATCATTTAGTGCGCTCTCCTAGCAAATTTTAAGCTTAGCACGTCACAATGGGGGACAGCGGGTTCGCAGCGTACAACTCGCGTGCCTATGCGCCTGAAACAAACCAAAAACAAGGAACGACCACGCCTCCGCCGTGCGGATACTTGTGGAAAAGAGGGAAACTACAGCGGAAAAGAACACGAGGGAATGGAAAACAGGCGAACCTGACCCACCGGGGCGGTGGGATTTACTTCTTATAATGCTGGAAATGGACCTTCGAGTCGAGGCACCGACCACGACTCTCACACGCCTCGAAATCGAGGCAAGACGCGTACAACCTTGGAATCGAGGCACTCTCCTGGATATCCACAAGTTGGAGCACTCTACCACTCTAGAGAACTGAGAATGAAGCTAGCCCACCCCTTCTCTTTTATAGGATAAGAGAGGGGAACAAGACAAGGGCTGAATTCCTACCAACTACCTACTTTTGCAGCCCAAAAGTAGTCAAGACTGCTACATAAGGACAAAAACTGCTACAAGGGACAAAAGATTAACAAACTTCTAGCAACTAAAGTGGACTGGCGCAGGTCCTTTGATTCCTGCTGGTACGAGGTGGTTGCGAAGGTAGTTAGACGTGTTTGGAGCATACCGCGACGAAGCAGCAGAATTTGGACGTCGTAGGCTGAGTCACCGACGTCGTGGCACACTCTTGGGCCGTGTTACTGACATGATTGCGGTGTCCTTCCAGAGTTGGGCCGCTTAGGGGCTGGTCTATGGCACCCTTGGGCTGGATCATTTCGGTGTGGATTGCAAGTGGGCTGACGACACCCATGAAACGATCCGGCGGATGGGATGTGCGTCGGGATAGCCGAATAATCACTTTGTTGGGCTCCTTTGGATCCTCCTCAAATGGATGAACATGGTGGGGAGGGTTGTGCACGTCAAAACGGGGCCGTTGGGGCAAATCGGCAGTTTCAGGATTTCCACGGGTCACCCCATGACCAGTTCCACACCCCGTGACTTTTTTACCACAGTCCACAGAAACTTCCTCGGGGTGTGACTTTGGTCGCTGGGTCGACCGTGGAACATTCTGTGCATACTTGACTTTTTCCACAGGAACTTCCTCAGGGTGTGACTTCGGTCGCTGAGTCGACCGCGAAACATTCTGTGCATACTTGCCAGAATCCACAGAAAATTCTTCGGGTGTGACTTCGGTCGCTTGGTACCCTGAGGAATGTTCTGTATAGATCGGGATGTGTGGTCTGGAGCGCCGCTGCAGAAGCCGCGGGCAGGTCGCTTGGTACCCTGAGGAATGTTCTGTATAGATCGGGATGTGTGGTCTGGAGCGCCGCTGCAGAAGCCGCGGGCAGCGGTCTCGGTCGTTGGGTCGACCATGGAACATTCTATGATGCCAGAACTCACAGAAAATTTGTGGGGCGCCTCCTGGAGCAAGTTTTCCCCTTCTTCTATGTTGTATGCTCCTGCATCATGGAGGCTTGCTAGAGTTACCACCTGGACATGCCCTAGAATGAGAATAAGATACCGGAATATTAGTTTGCATGGGAGAAGACCCAGGGAGATTCTTGGCTGGAGCAGATACATAATCCTCTTCATGGGTGTTCAGCTGGGAGGAACTGGATGGGTGAGTGGAAAATGGCTTCGGCGCCCAAGTCATTGAAGGTTTCATATTGACGACAGAGCTATGTAAATCTCTGGTCAATTAACCCAAAACACAAACTGAGTCATGCAAATCCTTACAAGCTAGCACCCAATCACATAAGCTATGTGACAATAGATGCCATACAAACTTGATACAGACCGCTAAAAGGTTAACCTTTCCATCTCAATGTTTCCTACTAAAGAGGTACCCAAGTAACCAAGTATAACTAGCCACTTTAAAATTAATACAACTCACTGATGAAAACTGACCAAATCCCAAGGCATCGAGGTACTTATGATGAGCTCAACACAAATTAGTCTGCTACTTGCTTTATTGATACATGGGTTTATGAAGGACAAATGGGCTATGGGATATAGGCCAGGTGTGGACAAGTGGCCAAAAGGAGTAATGTTAAATGGAACTTCCACTAAAAGAAAGCCATCTTGGAGCAAATAAAAGTATCTAGATGGTGAACATTTTGTCTAGAATTTTATAAAGTAAAATTGTAATATGCTAAATTTTTGATTTTATATCCAAAAATAATTTTAGGACTTTAGAAATATTAAGTCTAATTTTTTTGAGGAGTTTAGGAAATTTTTATAATTTTATTTAAATTTTTATAATTAAATAACAAATAAATTTAATAAGTTTTATAAAAAAAGAGTTCTTGCTTGAATTTGCACCCACAAGAGGTTCAAACCTGCAACATGCTACTTCAAAGTTTAGTTATCAGACACAACTAGCCAACCAGTTGGGTGCACATTTGTGTTGTGGTAGTAGGTCAACCATTGTTAAGTATAGGTCTCACTGTAGTAATGACGATCAGTTCATCTTTGCCCGTGCATGTTCTGGCAACTATGTCATCCACTAAAGTCATGCTATTTGGAGAGAAATATGGGGTATTAATGGAAAAAAAAAAACCCCACCACAACTCCCACTCTAACCCTAGCACAAATTGTAAGTGTCGGAGCATGACAGGAAGACACTTAGCATCGAACGAAATTTGCTGGAGACAAAAGAAGGAATTTTTAGCCGACAAAAGCTAATCTTTCACCCATGATGTCTACCCAACGTTGCATCTAGGTAATCCTATCTTCTAGTGTTTTCGAGGCATTTCAAGCATCATAACATAATGCTCTCGACTAAGGAGCTCTCTGCCATCATGTCTTGAGCATGCACTATCAGCCATGGGCGGTGGTGACACTTGGAGGACTTGGTTTCATGGATGTTGGTGGTCACAGATTGGTGCTTGGTGTAGTTGGCTTGGGCATGGGTTGATTCAAGTTTGTTAGGGCTCGTTACGCTTGGATATGTGTGAGAGTCACTTGGCTCATGATAGACGATGCATACGAAGAGAGCTATAACCATATCGATCACTTAAGCATACCTATAATGGTTCTTGTTTTGTTTTGTCCATACTATATTGTTTTATGATTTCTATTTTGATCTTTCACTACATGAAATCTTCCATTTTAGAATAAAAAATTAAAAGAAAAAATTAGTGAGACTTTTAGTTTTTATAAACTGTCTTTTAAATATCAAGTTTGTATGCTTTCTAGCATGTAGGCATCATTAAACTATCGATTGGTGGTATTGCGATGTGTATTTCACTCTTATGGGACACACCCACTTATCTTTAGGTGGTGTGTGGTTTCAATATATGGACTTAATCCCCATATGTTTACATCGGGACGTGCCCTTGTGAGACACATATTGGCCCTAGATATAACAGTTATGTTAAACTTAACTAAAAGTTTCACATATTTTAAACATGTTAAAATTTTAGAGGCACATGTTGTAAGGTTAGAATCCTATATAGTTTTAGCTTTCATTGGACATAGGATGACTAGACTATTTTGGCTAAGTGAATATTTTGGCTAAGTGAAGTTGCACTAAGTGCAATTGGCTAGGGAGCCTACCTGACAAAACAAGGGATCATTTTATGTAGCCTGTCCCTCCCTTGAGGGATGCAAAGCCCCTTATGGAGTTAGGATCCTACTCTCACATTTTCAAATTAGCTTGGAGGGTTGCCAATTTAATGAAGAGATAGAGGGAGCATAATCATTTAGTTAAGTCTCAATTAAATCATTTTTCGTAGTACTTATCTTGCCTTTCTGTATGATTGTAGATCATGGTTGTTGTTCTAGCAACACTCTCATTGAGATCACTCCTTGATAAGGAGAGATTGATGGGAATAAATTTTAAGGATTGGTACCAAAACTTAAGGATTTTCCTCAAGTAGAAAAGGAAGCTGTATGAGTTGGGGAAACTGCAAAAAAAATAACAGTTTAGCAATAATTTAAT
The DNA here is from genome assembly GCA_027563935.2 of Costus lasius. Lineage (NCBI taxonomy): Eukaryota > Viridiplantae > Streptophyta > Magnoliopsida > Zingiberales > Costaceae > Costus > Costus lasius. The sequence goes on along the minus strand of CM050450.1, from coordinate 33,422,296 downwards.
GCAATGGAAACTGAAATTGATTTTCCATCCCAGAGGATTCATGTGAGACAAGGCCCAAAAGGTGAGATAGAAAATTTACCTTGATGCATACTTGTAGTTGGCAACTGACAAGTTATAGGCACTCAACTATTCACCCTCTACGAGTATCCACACAATAACCCCTTGAAGATTACCTTGCTCTATGCTTGGTGATAGCCTTGAGAGCAAGGATTCTTAGAAATTCTCCTTGGAGCTCACAATCACATGGAGAAAGGATGTGGAGTTGTTAGCAACAAAGAGGAGCAAGGGAGAGAGAGAGGGCGTCGGCTAGAGGGAAGAACATATGTGTATGTATTGGCATCGGCTAGAGAGAGGAGCAAGGGATGTGCATGTATTGGTGTTGGTCGACCTTTGCTCTTTTAGCAATATGGACTGCCCACTTCAAGGAACTAGTTGTGCCAAGGCTAGGCACAAATAGCATGAGGAAAGGAGCTTATCATTGAGGGCAATTCTGATGGAATTCCCTATTCCCTTTGGTTCCTAGATCACGTAGTTGACTACCAAGCAAGGCATATGTGCCCCTACCTTTGCTACCTGTGCCAACCTTATTGGTGCCACTACCAATGATGGCCTGTTGCAAGAACTAGGTCCTTATAGGTGCCTCTATCAATCTCATTTAGTTTTGAGCCTAATGTAGTGATCTAATCCCCTTTTTCATGTCATTACGGCCCCATTATTGGTGCTATACACTTGTAGGCACCTTAGTCTTTGCCCTCCTAGGCCTCAAAGCCCAATGAGGCTTATATAGTGCATTACAATGCACCTAGTCACCTGTGTAGGCCTTATTTGTGCCCTAGATCTAAGGTCGACCTCCTTATTAGACATAAAGTCCAATTAGCTCTTCTAGATCACTTGGAATGGGTGTCATGGGCGTCTAGCCCAATTCTCATTGTAGATCGATATATATAAAATGTCCATTTGATCCTACCTTAATCTGATATCTCCAATGTCTCAAATGGATCTAAATTAATCTATAATTCGATATAAGTCTATCCAATCAAAATGTGACCTTCAAGTCTCTACGCGTATGACCCTGTAGGTCCCTAATGACATTAACAATGATGAATCGGATAAGTCATCATAAGTAGTGAGAGGTATCTAGCAACACATTATTATTACCCAAGCCATCAGAAAATATCGTCAATGGACAACTCTTGGCTAGTAACAAAGTTTTTTTTATATGCAATGTAATCCCTTTGTCTATTAATAACCCTAGAAAAGGCAAGTGTGTTAATGTATCCACAAGTGCATGAATACATTAAAGCAATAAAATATATTTATCCCATAGGGGCCTATGTGTTAAGTATGAATAAATTATTTTTATACTAGCTAAGCAAATTGAGCTTTTAAAATAATTATAGAGAAATTTAAATGAAGTAATAATTTATGAAAAATCGATTAGAAAAATTTAAGACAAGTTCTCACCACTCTGAAACTTAATAGAAAACTATAACAAATTTTTATTTCATTTGCTTGAGTGTTGCTAAAGAGAAATTACTCTAAGGTTAGAAATGTCTCCTCTTGAATGCCCAACTCTATGATAAACCGACCTTTACTCTCGTGATATGTTATTCTAGCTTTAAGTTCTACTCCTCAATGCCTAGGGAATTAAGATCTTCCACCTCCAGGGGCAAGGTAATTGAAACTAAGCATACCCCCTAGCAACCTATTCATCTAATCATAGCCCAAAATTTCATGAAGAATATCAAGAAATTATAACATTATACATTAATCCTTAAAGGAATAAACGTGGAATCAAAACTAGAGACTCTTGAAGAGGTATAAACTATGTTCGAAAGCAAAAGTGAACTAGCCCCTGAAGAGCTCCCTAAAGGACTCCCACCTTTAAAAGACATCCAAGATGCTATATAGTTAGTGCCTAGATGAACTCTTCCTACTTACCCCGCTACTATATGAACCCTATAGAACATGAAGAGTTAAAAAGACAAATACATGAACTACTGGGTAAAAGGTTCATAAGAGAAAGTTTGTGCCTTTGTACTATGCCTACCCTCTTAATACCTAAGAAGGATGTAAGTTGGTACATATATAGATGTAGAGCCATTAACAAAATAACAATTAAATATTGATTTTCTATACCTCGCTTAGATAATATGTTAGATATACTTATTGGATCTAAGTGGTTTGGTAAGTTAGAGCAGATATATTCTACCAATAAGGATGTGCCAACCTCATGCTAATTCTTCCATTAGTCGGCCATCTCTTACGAGGAAGGAATTTGAATTTGAATAAGCGCCATCCATATGGTCTAAGAAGACACAAATCTTCTTGAAGTCTTCAATCGTGATCTCCAAGGATTAAGCAACGTATTCCATCGATCATTGGTGTTCACACTATCTAGCTAAGATTGACAACATAACCCTTGTGCCCTCTTGTCTACAAATACTTGTAACTTTGCATTTGTATGCATCATGAATGAAATCCTTTGAGTAATCTTTACTTGTGTTTGCTTGGAAATCATCCTCATCTCCCTCTCTTGTCTCTTGAAGCCAATGCAACTTCAAGGATGCTTTCCTGCTTTTCCCATCTTGAAGCCGAGACTCAATTCCTCTCTTCTTTCTTACTCTTCAATGTTTAATTAAGTGTTACATGATACTTCATTTTTTTTCTTTTTGTTTTTATAGCGAGAAGGAAAACTCAAGGAGTTCAAAGTTGTGTCCCTTCTTCTCTGCTCTTCTTGTGGCTCCCTTCAACAACGAGGAGCAGTGCCCTTTTTCTTCTCCCATTTTTCTACTTATTTTATACAAATTATTTAAAAGAAATTTGTAAGGACTACTCTCCCCTCTTTAAAGTTTATACATGTATAGTTGTATGTGTATGATTGTAACCAATCTATACAATTCATGTTATCGTTAATGGAATGTAGAAGTTTGAGATGTTGATCATTTCATTTCAATCTCAAAGGATCTTCTACTATAAGTTTTTAGATTTATTGTAATTTACATTTAGCATTCTAGCTTTGTTTGTGAGTATTTGTGTATGATCTACCCTTAGAATGTTAGTAAATGAATTTTCTATTAAAATATTACAAAACTAATTTTGAAAATATTTAGCATTTAAAAATTATGCCACTGTGCATCAAATTAATTATCGAAAGGTATAGATTTTTTCACTCATAGTGAGCCTTCTTTAAGCCCGCAAAAGGACCACCATAGTGAACATTTTGAATAGATGTGACGAAACAAACATGGCTATGTTGTTGTCCTTTTGAGTTCCATCTGCTTCTTCCCCTCTTCTCTTCTCCCTACTCCCCTCCTTTAGTAACCCTCAACCTCCTTCCTTTCTCTATTGATCTCCCTAATCTGACAAAAGCTTCTTCCTTGTAGCTATATACGACCTGTAAGCTACTAAAGTTTGGAAGACTGCTGCTCCAATCTTTTTGCCATTGCAAGGCTGAGTTTTTATTGGCTCTCCCAACTTGATATGAGTGTTTGTTTTAAGATGCAATTATATGTCGTCAACTGTTCTTATTTCACTGTTGCTCAAGTTAGTATTAATTATTGTCTCATGCATTTTTTTATATCATAATTTTTTTTCTTGTCTTTTATTTTATTTACTCACGACTCTTTCATTCATTCATCTCATTACACTTACACTGTGTTTCCTGAGATTCCGGAGAGGGATGAAAAACATGAGAGAAAAGAAATGATGAAGGTAAGTAAAGGAAAATTACAAGGATAAAAAATTAGTACAATTTTCCACCTTATGTGTCCTTGTGAGCAAAGAAATGAGGAAGGAGTCGTGAGTGAGCTTGCAGTGAGTGGGTGAGCTAGCGGCGTCGTGCAGGTGAGAGCATCGTGCAAGTAATAGAGTTGTGAGCGAGTGGGCAAACTCTGTTGCACGGCGTTGTGAGCGACGGGGGTTGGGAGAAAAGGCACCGGAGAAAGGGGCTCACCATTGCCATGGATGCCTTCTCTCTCTACGAGGAGGACAATGGAGGGGCTCAATGTGTGGACAGACCTTAGCATTGAGAGCACTTCGACGAGTTGTGCAAGGTTTGTGGGTGGAAGGCCAGGTTCACGACGTGAGTCACCTTCTTATCGATATTGAGGTCGCTAGCCATGAAGCTACGAAGGACACTGTTGAATGCGAGCGTGAGGTTGCCACACCCCTTGGAGAAATTGACGAGCCTCGTCTCAATCTCCTTAAGCTCCTACACGCTCCGGTCGAATCTACTCAGGCATAGGGAGATTGTGCTAGTGGGCAAAGCCTTGTCGAAGAGGGATTGGATGAGGGTGGGCCACTAGAATCATAGGAGACATTGAAATTCCCGCATGTGGAGCTGTCGACAATTACAGTGCTCCTCAGCCTCGAAGGTGTCAATGATGGTCTGGTTGGCAGTGAAGTGGGCGAGCTAGTAGTAGGGCGAGGCATGGTAGAGCTGGGTGATGGCGGCGAACTCCTGCTCTGAGTTTGTCTCGGGCGCGATGTCATGTCTCGAGCAGAACTGTGGCGGCTAGGGTATTGCCTATGTTCTCAAGCATTGCGTGTCAATCAGCGTCAGCTTGGAGCATGCACTCCCTTACTTAGAAAAATTTTCTAACGGTCACGAGCGCTTAGGATTTTAGGCGGTCGTCCATCACTATCGTTGACCCTTTTAAACCCGAATAAAAAAAAAACCTCCATTAACTTTCCGTTGTTAATCACTGTTCGCTTAACTCATTTCACAGCACCTTTCTCTCTCTGGATAAACTCCCATCACAACCTCTTCGAAGCAACTTTTCAGCAAAGCCCTAGCCGGCGACGAGATCACCCAACATCCGGAGCTCACTACCCACTTGGAGTGCCCACTTGGAGGATAAACTCTCTCCCATCGCTGAGCCCTTCGAAGCACATCGTTGAAAGCCCTTCACTTTGTATTTTGTGGAATTGTGGTCTATTCACTTTGTATTTTATGGGATTGTGGTATTGTGGAATGTGGAATGCGGAATTATGGTATAGTCATCTTGTGGAATGTTTATGAAACTATGATATGTGTTGTGGAATTATGCACTGTCGTCTTAAGACATTTGTATGGTAAAATTTATTGTGCTATAATGGTATTGTCTTTATTGTGGACTGTGGACTGTGGAATTGCCTTTATGTGGATCTATGTGTTGTTTGCAATGCTCATCTTATAGTCCTGTACCTTCTAGTATAGTGGATTTTGCTATATTCCAGCTTCATACAAATATACAATGTCGTGGTGCTATGTTGCTTGATTAGGAATTTTTTGATTATTTGTTCCTCTTCTCAGCACTGCTGGAAACTATTGCCGAGTTCTGAGTTTATCTTTTACAACTAAGTATTTATTGATTTTGACTTGCATCTTATGTCTGCGGTACCTTACTCCTGGAAAAGTCTGAAATATGTGATTTTATGGTTGAATCCTCGCCCATGGTGTGGTCAAGTAACATGTTTTCTAATACAAAACTGCAACAAAAGTAGAAAATTTTTGACCATTTAAAAATTTTCTAATCCGATGGCGCCGGCTAGGGCTTTCAACGATGTGCTTCAAAGGGCTCAGCGATGGGAGAGAGTTTATCCTCCAAGTGGGCACTCTAAGTGGGTAGTAAGCTCCGGATGTTGGGTGATCTCATCGCCGGCTAGGGCTTTGCTGAAGAGCTGCTTCGAAGAGGTCGCGATGGGAGTTTATCCAGAAAGAAAGGTGCTGTGAAATGAGTTAAGCGAATAGTGATTAGCAACAGAAGGTTAACGGAGGATTTTTTCTTTACTTACCGTTGAATACTTTGAGATTCGGGTTCAAAGGGGTGAACAGTCATGATGGACGACCGCCTAAAATTCTAAGCATCTGCGACCGCTTAGAAAATTTTTCTCCCTTGCTCAGAGCATGTCATGAATCGTTTCCTACCTTTTTTTGCCCAATTTGGGAGGATTAGAGAGGGAGAAAAAACAATTTTCCACTACTTTTCCTTCTAAACTTTTTCATCGGCCCAAGAAACCAACAGAAACTCACAAAATCTTTTCTTTCCCTGCACTTTTCCCTGAGAGGAAACATAAAGTTAGAAATGCACCACACCTTTCCACTCTTCGACCATGATTAACCTGCTTTATCACTCATTTTATAGCAAGGCGCTACTAGAGACATACATGCTAGTTACTCTTGGGAATAAGCATCATACAATATAGCAAAAATATAAAATTTTATTTCCACCAACGAAGAACTAATTAATAGTTTAAAATCATATATTTTGAAGTGCTATAAGGTCAAATCTTTGTAAAAAGAGCACGTGTGCTCCACACCTATACGGTATCTGCACATGATTAGTTGAAATTATCTGTCATCTACTTTTTGCAGCTAGCTTCATGTTCTTCTCCTCGTCTCACATCTAGAAGGAGATGTAAAAAGGTAGGAAGCACCACAGAAGAACACAGGGGTGATACATGAGGAGGCTACACATGTATGAATTTTTCTTTTTTCATTCACCCTAAATATGATGGTGTCCATTTTATAAAAACAATGTAGCATGTATTATGTGTTATATGTGACAACATCTTCAAAAAACCAAAGAGCGGTAGCTCCCATGTTTGAAGTAGAGGCACCTAGGATTGGGGTTTCAAGTATCGACCCTTTGTAATTTTGAATGCCACCTCCACATATGTGCCTATGTTTTCATGCTATGTACTTTGACTTCATTTTTTTTTTGAAAATTCAAATTAAATACTTTAATTTTATTATGTAAAAGAAAAAAAGTGTCATGTCTATAGTTTGAAATCAAGACCTATTGCTACTTGATGATCACTATCACCATCATATCATTTTATAATTATTTTCATATTTAAGATTCTAATTTGATCTAATTATATGACCTAGCATGTTGGCATTAATAGTAATATTAAAATCTCATTATAATATCATAAATGGTGAGCGGCTAAAACCTCAGTCACAATAATGTCAATGTATTCAATATAACATTTATATGATAATATTTCTATGCAGTTTAATCTTTTTGTCTATAGTATTTAGATTGAACATAAACTATGCAGTATTTAATATTTGCATAGTTCAATTATTATATTTCTTAATTCCCAAGTACCAAATATAATTGATACCCAATTAATTGAACATAGACACTTGACTAAAGGGCTCCAAGTACCAATACTCCTCGTTACATAATATAGATAAATCCTATATTGATCATTCATGTTTCTCTCTGATTCATGACATAATCAATTACAACATTTATGAGCAACCAGTTTTGAGTGATTGATTGTATCAAAGTGTGTAATATATTATATAGGAATATATAGTGACCTTAAGTCTAAGGATCACATACACCATTATTAATTGAGCCTACGTTAACTAGAAGGGGATTGATAAATCAAGTGAATGGTTCTCAAAATAAACCTTGAGAGACTTTTGGAAAAAAAAAATCTAAAAATTCTATGAATGGTTGATCCTTATAAGTAATATATCCAAGGCCTGTAGGGTGTGGCGAGGGTACCAAACAAAGAGCATGAGATGGGATGCTACTTGCTTAGCTCAGATATTCAACAAACTAGTCACTTGTCAAAGTTAGATCCCTGTTTAAATATTTGATGAAGAACGGATTTTAGCCCTAGATCTCCTCAAGTATATGGCTCTTAAATGGAGTTTATGCATGCATGAATGCAGGATATCAATGGTAACCAAATTTGAATATGCAGATTGAGCGGCTATTTAGTTAGAGAACACCTGAGGGCCCCCTTTAGGGAGGGGGCCGAATCCCCTTTCTTTCCTTGCTTACAGTGAGCTGTAGCTGGTTTGGACACGTGAGTGATTTATCTTTGCTTCCCAGGATTTTCAGCTCCTACCAGATGACAATCTTGCGTGGGCTCCAATCAATGGAAGCAATGGAACAGTCAGAGGCGAATCTAAGACCCGAGGGTATGTGGAGGCAATACAATATAAAGTATAATTATATAGAGATATGAATATAATATTAAACAAAAAATTTATATTAATATATTTGAATGTACATAAAAGATAATTAATAAGGAAAGAATACTATAAAATGAAGTGATGGATTATACAAATATGTCCAAAAATAAAAACATGACCCACAATTTTGAATTTTGTCTTTTGCCCTAGATATAATTAGGAATGTCTTCCTGGCCTAGGAGTGAATTCGATGATGGAAAATTCTGTCCCCCCCCCCCCCTTTCTTTCCTGGTCTAGGAGCGAATTCGATGACGGAAAATTCTGCCATAGCCTCTTTCAATATTCTTATTACATAATACCCTACACCCACACCCACACTTCACAAGTTTTCTTTGTGTCTCACTTACGCATTGGTCACTTAAAGGTTTATATGTTATAACCTTAATTTTATAAATTTAATTTTGAAAATTCAGAAATTTAATTTTGGATTTTTATGATTTTTCTAGATTTTTTTTTTTGGAATTTTTAAAAGGTTTAAAATTCGAGTTTTATAAAATTTTGATTTTTGCGCTCGCAGGGGCTCGAACCCGCGTCGCGCGTAAACAATCAACACCGCCTAACCATCGGGCTAATTCGCGTTTTGTTATTAAAACGCTGCAGTTTTTATTTATTCGGATTTTGAATTAAATTAGGGCGACGAGCGAACTCGTCGTCTTCCCTGATCTTTGCGGCGATTTGGTCGCCGCCGCGTTCTCGCCGTTTGGAACGCGTTTTGCCTCTATATAATGGGGCTTCTGCTCTCGTTGATGGGACTTGAACCCTTGAACATCTTCACCCCTCGGAGCGCCGCCAGGAAGGAGAAATCGCGCTCAAACTCGTCGTCGGAGTTCGAGCGGCGCCGCCTCCTGTTTCAGTCTTCCAGCGTCTCTATCGACACGCGTTTTCTGTTCTGGGCTTCGATACATTGTCTCAGTGAGGTATTCCTTCTTTCCTGCTACTTTGGTGAAGTTCCGTTTGGGTTTTGGCTAGGGTTTGGGTGTCGACGGCGGCGGCGCCACCGTCGATACTTTCTGCTGCTTCGGGTGGTTCGACCATGCGTCGAAACCTCACCGTAGCTGGTCGTGGATCCTCGCCTCATCGTCAGAAGTGTGCTGGCGAAGTTTGGCAGCGAACGGCCCTTCAACGCGCCCTCGGGAACTCGCCGGAGTAAGCTGCGGACGAAAGTCCGGCAGCCTTGCACGGCGGATGTCGGGCGGCGCAGCGGCGGCCGGTTCGAGTTTTTATTTAAGTTTTGGGTTCGGTTTATTTTGAAATAAACAGTCGGCTATGTTGAAATCGATTTAAACCGGTTCAATTGGATTGAGCGGTTCAATTCTATTTTCAGGTCAGTACTTGAATTTCGACCGGTTCGACCCTGATTCGGTTGAATCCGGGCCGGTTCAGATAGCCGTTGGAAAGATAATGAAATTGCCTATCCAATGGTAGTATGTGTGGTCTTAGATGAAGTTTATATTTTGTGTAATTGAAGTTCTAAGTCTCGGTCTGACTTGGTTCAGGGTAAATTTGATCAGTTCAGTGCAATTCTGTCAGGTTCAGTGGGTTTTAGGTTCGGTTCATATGATCTGAGACTGGTTCTCTAGGTTTAGGGTTATGTTCTACATGTTAGTAGTTTTGGTTTTCAAATTAGAATGTTTAATGATAGAGTTCATGTACAAATTCATGTTTCAGAGTGGTTGATCCATTAATCGGCTTGCATCGTTTGATAATCAATTATTGACTTTTCAAAAGGATTCAGAATAACAACGATTGAGGTAGGAATCTTACCCTACTCCTTTCTTACAGTGTCAATAATAGGATTTGCTACTTAATCCTTTGACTTGATATATGATGTATATGATGGAATTAATTGACACTGATATCTGATTGCTTCGTCTGCTTGATTTGTTTCTGAATTCCTGTTGACCTCAATTATCTTGTTTATTTGGTCATATTCTGCTTGTGTATAAATGGTTAACAAACCTGTTTTGAGATATCTGATATATTGGCTTATGAGCCTGGTTGAACAATTGTGTATCTGTGATATTGACACATAAGTATATGGAACCGTTATAAATCTGAGATGATAAAGTCGTGATATATTTTGACCGCTGACCTGGATGATTTATTCTGCAGTGGCCTGTTTATCTGAGTTATAGTTCCGATGCGCATCGGACTATCTGAGATGCCGGTACGGCACCGCCAGTTGTCTTGAGGACAATACTACGGACGTCAGTGTTGGACGCAACACTCCGGGCTGTTTAGGACAGTCGTTCCATTGCATGAGCAACAGTGGAAACACTCTGAAAATGAGTGCGGCTCTTAATTGAGATATGTTGGCCAGCTTGATGATTTGCACGACATTCGTATATTATTTGTATATCGTTGTTTCAGTTATTGTATTTTCCTGTTATTTGATTCCCTCACCATGTTTGTTGATTCCTACTTAGCATTTTTGCTAACTCCCTTTGTTTCTCTTCCAGGTACAGAGTTAGCTTTTGGGAGGGATAGAGTAGATAGCAGATACCAGCCCGAGTTGAGATAGTTGTCTTTTGTATTTTATTCAGTTGATAATTTGGATAGTTGTATTCAGATATTGTGTTATAAAACTGTAGATGTTAAGATTGGATTGTTTATTAAATAAATAATATTGGATTATTGTAGTTCTCTGGTTCCTATCAATATTGTTACTCCCTGGAGAACCCTGAGCTAGAAATAGCCGGCTTCCCGCCGGGGCGTGACAATTTAAATGGTATCAGAGCTATAGGTTGATACAGAGGTATAGGTTCAGAGGTATAAGTTTCTGTGGGCCCATAACCCACAGGTCAGAGCTATAGGTTGAGTAAGAAAACCTAAGGATATAGGAACCTCGGGACTGAGTTTGGGTTAAGGTTGAAATAAATGAATAGGTAAACAATTATTATATAACATGATTATTTTGTTGACAGGATGGCACCAAGAACTAGAGGCAGAGCAATCCCAAGTCAAGGAAGTAGAGGCCGTGGAGGTGGAAGTCAGAGGGTGAGTGCCCACAGCATTGGAGAAGCTAGAAATCCTCCTGAAGCTGAGGTACAGTTACCTCAAAACCTACCTAGAGCCCCTACAAGAAGAAGAAGTGGGTATGAAGCCTTAGTAACCTTAGAAGCAGCACCGCATGCTTCCCCTGTAGTACACGTAGCAGTAAGGGATGAGGGTGAATCTTCTTCTCCATCGTTAGTACCACAACCAGTAGTAAACCAACTAGTTAGGTCAGCTAATATGCTGATGCAATTCTCACAGTTAGGAAAAGATCGATTTCGTGATTTTGGAGGAACTACTGACCCTTGGGCTGCTAGAGATTGGTTACTAAAAGTAGAGCAAACCTTTAGAGCATTAGGATGTCCAGATGAGCAGAAGGTAGAATTGGCCACATATTTCTTATCTGATAGAGCTGGGACATGGTGGTCTGGAATGAGAGTTACTTTTGGAAATGACCCTATCTCTTGGACTGATTTTAGAGATGCATTTTTTGAGAAATATTTTCCAGAATCTTTTCAGGATAGCCAAATGCAAGAGTTCCTAAATTTAAAACAAGGGAAAAGGACAGTAAATATTTATGTAACTGATTTTGAGAGATTGTCAGATTTATTTCCAAAGTTAGTAACCACCGAAAGGAGAAAATATCAACTTTTTATTAAAGGATTACACTATACAATAAAGGAACAGATGAATACTATTCCCTTAGATAGTTTTCAGGCAGTGGTAAATACAGCATTCAGGATAGAGGCTTCTTTAATAGATGTGGCTAAAGAAAAACAAATTGAAGAGGTACAAGAATTAGCAGAAAAGAGAAAAGTAAGCCAGACAACTAGATCAGTAGAGACAGAAACCTATGATAATAGAGGGAAAAGATCAAGAGCAGTATTTAATAGCCATCAGAGACCTGTACATTCTTCATATGCACCAAGCTTTAATTCAGCAAGGTCTGTGAGAAAATGCTTTAAGTGTAATCAAGAAGGACATTTGGCTAATGTATGCCCTTCCAATGAGATTCAGTGCAACTATTGCAAAGGTTGGGGTCATTATAAGGTAGATTGCCCACGAAGAGGATTTCAACCCCCACAGCAAAGTTATCAGCAGAGCCATCAACAAAGTTACCAACAGAGCTCTAGACCTAGGACTTATCAGGAGAGAACTGGTCAGATTAATCAGATGCCACAGAGAGGATTTCAGCAGCAATCTACAGCTCCAGCAAGAGTTTATGCAGTGACTCAGCAGACTCAACAGGAAACTCAGGAGGAAACTCCGGACTTGGTGTAATTTTTGTTTTCATAGTTATAGTTATGCTATTATTTTTGTGTACTCTGAATTTGGAGGACCAAATTCTTTTAAGGGGTGGATAATGTTATAACCTTAATTTTATAAATTTAATTTTGGAAATTCAAAAATTTTATTTTGGATTTTTATGATTTTTCTAGTTTTTTTTTGGAATTTTTAAAAGGTTTAAAATTCGAGTTTTATAAAATTTGATTTTTGCGCTCGCGGGGACTCGAACCCGCGTCACGCGTAAACAATCGACGCCGCCAAACCATCGGGCTAATTCACATTTTGTTATTAAAACGCTGCAGTTTTTATTTATTCAGATTTTGAATTAAATTAGGGGGACGAGCGAACTCGTCGTCTTCCCCGATCTTTGCGGCGATTTGGTCGCCGCCGCGTTCTCGCCGTTTAGAATGCGTTTTGCCTCTATATAATGGGGCTTCTGCTCTCGTTGATGGGACTTGAACCCTTGAACATCTTCACCCCTCGGAGCGCCACCAGGAAGGAGAAATCGCGCTCAAACTCGTCGTCGGAGTTCGAGCGGCGCCGCCTCCTGTTTCAGTCTTCCAGCATCTCTATCGACTCGCGTTTTCTATTCTGGGCTTCGATACATTGTCTCAGTGAGGTATTCCTTCTTTCCTGCTGCTTTGGTGAAGTTCCGTTTGGGTTTTGGCTAGGGTTTGGGTGTCGACGGCGGTGGCGCCACCGTCGATACTTTCTGCTGCTTCGGGTGGTTCGACCATGCGTCGAAACCTCACCGTAGCTGGTCGTGGATCCTCGCCTCGTCGTCAGAAGTGTGCTGGCGAAGTTTGGCAGCGAATGGCCCTTCAACGCGCCCTCGGGAGCTCGCCGAAGTAAGCTGCGGACGAAAGTCCGGCAGCCTTGCACGGCGGATGTCGGGCGGCGCAGCGGCGGCCGGTTCGAGTTTTTATTTAAGTTTTGGGTTCGGTTTATTTTGAAATAAACTGTCGGCTATGTTGAAATTGATTTAAACCCGTTCAATTGAAGGTCAAACCCTAGTTCACATGCGCATCTAGGAGATCTTGCATAGGCAAAAAACTAGGTTTGATAGGATCGAGAGGCAAGATAATATGAGCAACCATAAAAATGCGTTACCATTGCCATTGATCGAGTGGCGACTTGGAAGAAGAAAGGGCGAGCGGCTCTTCTCCAAAGGAAATCGCACACAAGAAGATGATGACTTCTTCCTTGTATTCCTTGTGCTAGCAAAGATCCAAGGAGTCCTAGATCGTGTTTGAGGAGATGTCTTTCTCCCTTTTGCTGGCCGAACTTCCTCTTGTCGTGAAGATCATCCACACGAGAGGAGAGGGGGGGGGGCGAGAGAGAGATAGGCGTTCGAACGTGGGGGCGTTTTCTCAAAGAAAACGGCTTCCAAAAATAGTAAGTCCATAACCCCATGTTTAACTCCACTTGAAGCCATCGATAACTCCTCTCTCAAATTGAACCATGCGTTCACCAAGTGAACCAGTTCAATTCTATTTGGTTCAAAGACCAAATCGAACCCACCATGGTCTTGATCTCTTTAAACCAAATGGTTCAAGATCTAACCACACATCTCTCGACCCTCTTGATCTCTATGATCAAGCATCAATTCTCTCGATTGAAGCTTACCGATCTCAAGCCCTAATCAATCAAACATGATCAGACCAGATCTCACTTCCAATCAGAGTTTAAATTCCTTTAAACTGAACCAGAACAATTCAGTCCACACGATCTGACACAAGTAAGCCATATCATCAAATTGTGCGACCCTAAGGGTTTCCTTCAATGTCGGTAACGATAACTTACGTTATCACGATCAGAGAGGGGTATCTAGCAACATATCACTGTCTCCCGATATGAAGGAAAGAGTCTTCCAAGACTACACCCAAACCATAGCACAAGTGTGAATCCAATTCACTCGGCATACATGTTCCCTTTGCCACTGGACGTTCTCATTGGACAAGCCTGTCAAGCCTGTAATTCCAACATGATGAGAATGGTTAGATCAGATGAACATAGTCATCTGGGTATGGCCATACACTTTCTCAACCATCTCATCCAGGGGGCCCTTTAGAACATCACACTCCAACTAGGAGAGGCAATCCTATATCTATCACCAGTGTCCTATCATGAGTCATGCCCACCATCCAAGATAATCCTTAACCATTATCTTTCAAATGATATTGAACTACCTCAAAACAATGCCAATCATCATTTAGAAACACAAGTGATCTCAAGTCAGAGGGAGTATACCACTTGCTTTCTTATAAGGATTTATTCACATTGTGACAAACAATTGAATATCCTAAGTAGGGTCAGTCCAGTACATCCAATGCACCTATGCGTCTAAATCTTATTCCATGCTCGAAGCATCCTATAAGATTAGAACACATATTAGTCTCAATCATATCAAGGCTGTCTCATGTTCACCAAGATATCTCGACTAAGGACAATACTGCATGTCAGCCAAGCTGAAACACCAATGAGACATTATTCAGAAGTATACATACAGCAGCAGATAATGTAACAATCTGAATAACAACAATTGCCTTTATAAACATATACATAGTTTATACATGATACTGATAACAGCCCAAGGCCTCAAACATTAGCCTTAAGGGCATACCCCAACAATCTCCCACTTGCACTTAAACTAATGGTTGAGAAATCTCAAACCCATATTATTACAGTGCTTTTCATGCTTCTGCTGCGCCAGAGGCTTTGTAAGCGGGTCAGCTAGATTGTCATCTGTATGTACCTTGCAGATCTTGATCTCTCCTCGATCTATGATCTCACGGATCAAATGAAACCTTCTCTGTATGTGCTTGGACTTCTGGTGTGACCGTGGTTCCTTTGCTTGTGCAATCGCTCCAGTGTTATCACAGAAGATAACCAGTGGATCTGCACTCGAAGGAACAACACCAAGTTCTTGAATGAACTTACGAATCCACACTGCCTCCTTTGATGCTTCTGAGGCTGCAACATACTCGGCTTCTGTTGTGGAATCAGCAACAATTGATTGTTTGAAACTCTTCCACACCACTGCTCCTCCATTCAAGCTAAAAACGTAGCCTGATTGCGATCGGAAATCATCTTGGTCAGATTGGAACGAAGCGTCAGTATATCCTTCAATACTGAGTTCTTCCTGACCTCCATAAATCAAGAACATATCTTTGGTTCTTCGAAGATATTTCAAAATGTTCTTGACTGCAATCCAGTGTGCCTTCCCTGGATTACTTTGGAACCGACTGGTCACGCTTAACCCGTAAGCGACGTCTGGGCGAGTACACAACATCGCATACATGATGGACCCAATAGCCGAAGCATAAGGCATATTGTCCATCTCATCTTTCTCAGACTGTGTTTGAGGACACTGGCTCTTTGAAAGATTCAGACCATGTCTGACTGGAAGATATCCTCTTTTAGAATTTTCTAAATGAAATCTCTCCAGGACCTTATCGATGTAAGTACTCTGGCACAGCCCGAGAAGCCTATTAGATCTATCTCTATAGATCTTCACACCTAGTACATAGGCTGCTTCTCCTAAATCTTTCATCTGGAAACATTTTCTTAACCATGCTTTGACTGCATGCAGTTCAGGAATATCGTTTCCAATGATTAAGATATCATCGACGTAGAGGACTAAGAAAGTAATCACGCTCCCACTAAACCTTTTATACACACACGGGTCATCTTCATTTTTGATGAAACCAAATTCACAGACTGATTCATCAAAACGAATATTCCAGCTTCTTGATGCTTGTTTAAGTCCATAAATGGACTTCTTTAATTTGCATATTTTATGACGTTCTGATGGATTGATGAAACCTTCAGGCTGTGTCATATACACATCCTCTTCTAGTTTTCCATTAAGGAAAGCGGTCTTCACATCCATTTGCCAGATCTCATAATCATAATATGCTGCTATCGCAAGAATAATCCGAATGGATTTGAACATGGCTACAGGAGAGAAAGTTTCATCATAATCTATCCCGTAGATTTGTTTGAAACCTTTCGCAACTAGCCTGCCCTTATAGGTAACTACGTTACCATCCATGTCTGTCTTCCTTTTGAAGATCCACTTACAGCCTATAGGGATTACTCCCGGAGGCGGATTAACCAAATCCCAGACTTGGTTATCTGACATGGAGTCCATCTCGGCTCGCATAGCTTCAAGCCAACTTGCTGATTCCGGTCCACTGACCGCATCCGCATAAGTAAGGGGTTCATCATTAATGATGTAGATTCCGTCATAGCGCTCAGGCTGACGACGAATCCTTCCCGATCTACGCGGTTCCCGTGATATCTGAGCCTCAGGTTAAACATTAACCTGTTCTATTTGCTCAGCCTCATCCAACTGAGCTTGACTACTTTGTCCCTCTTCTGGATTTTCATCCAGCTTTATTTCTCTCCCACTGGCCTCTTGCAGAAGAAATTCCTTCTCAAGAAAAATAGCCGTTCGAGCAACAAATATTCGCCACCTCGATCTGCTCTCCAGTTTCCCAGAGGCGAGCTTTTTGACATAAGCCTCGCAACCCCAGATTTTGATAAATGTCAAGCTCGGCTGTTTCCCATACCATAACTCATATAGTGTCTTTGAAACGGCCTTGGATGGCACTCAGTTTAGCACCTTTACAGCTGTTTCCAGTGCAAATCCCCAAAAGGAGTAAGGTAGAGTAGTCTGACTCATCATAGAACGAACCATATCCAATAAGGTTCTATTTCTCCTCTCGGACACACCATTCCATTGTGGTGTTCCAAGCGGAGTGAGCTGTGAGATGATCCCACACTCCTTCAGATAGTCAGTAAACTCATGGCTCAAGTATTCGCCACCTCGATCTGAACGAAGTGCCTTGATATTTCGGCCTAACTGATTTTGTACTTCATTTTTGAATTCTTTGAACTTGTCAAAAGATTCACTCTTATGTCTCATTAGATAGACATAACCATACCTACTGAAATCATCAGTAAAAGTAATGAAGTATAAATAGCCACCTCTGGCATGTTTACTAAAAGGCCCACACACATCACTGTGAATAAGGTCAAGTAAACCTGAAGCCCTTTTACCTTTATTAGTAAAAGGAGTCTTCGTCATTTTACCCATTAAACAAGCTTTGCATGTATCAAGCTCCTCATAGGAGAATGATCCCAGCAGTCCATGATCATGCAACCGCGTAATGCGCTTCTTGTTAATATGGCCTAAACGACTATGCCATAACAAGGTGCTGTCATCAGCATACTTGGCTTTCTTGTTATCAATTTGTTGTACAGAACATTCCATGTCCAACATGTATAACCCATTGTTAATCGACCCAGTTGCATAAACAATATTATCATATGAAATACAACACTGTGAAGTTTTGCATTCAAAAGAAAAACCTTTCCTGACAAGAGCAGGAATAGAGATAATATTCTTAGTTATGCTTGGCACAAAATAACAATTGTCAAGTTCTAATACAAAACCAGATGGTAAAGAGATGTTATATTCTCCTACAGCAACAGCAGCAACCCGTGCCCCGTTTCCAACTCGTAGGTCCACCTCATGCTGTCCCACCTGTCTTCTTCTCTTGAGTTCCTGCACATTTGAACAAATGTGAACTCCACATGCAGTGTCCAACACCCATGAAATCGAAGAAGCTACCATGACTTCAGTCACGTAAATACCTGAGCCAGAAGTGAAAGGCTTGCTTCCCTTCTTCTCTCCTTGGAGCACTTTACAGTCCTTCTTCCAGTGACCCAGCTGGCCACAATGGAAGCATCTGTTGTCCTTTGACCGCTTCAACTTTTGTTTCAAAGCCTTGTTGTAGCTCTTGATAGGGGTTTTGCCCTTCTTCCCCTTCTTCTTGTTCCGTGAAGGAACCATCAAGACAGAGGATGAAGGCTTTCCCTTCTCAAGAGTCTGCTCTGTGGTGCAGAGCATGTTCAGTAACTCTGCCGAAGTGCAGTCGATTTTGTTCATATTAAAATTAATAATGAACGAATCGAAAGAAGCCGGGAGAGACTGCAAGATAATGTCAACAACAAGTTCTGAATTGATGGTATGTCCCAGTTTCTCTAGAGCCTCCTTGTACCCAATCATCTTGAGTACGTGAGCTCCCACTGGACTCCCTTCAGTCAGTTTGCTATGAAAGAAAAGTTTTGTCAAGTTATAGCGTTCAGTCCTTGCCTGTGCAGCATACAGCATCTTGAGATTTGCTATAATATCAATAGCAGACAAATCCTCATGCTGACGCTGTAGCTCGGGCGTCATTGACGCAAGCATAAGGCAAGCGACATCAGTACTATCACTGACGTGCTTCTCATAAGCATCCCGAACCGCCCTTGCGGCGTTCGCAGCGGGTTGAGCCGGTATTACCGACTCAAGGACATACAGCTTCCTCTCAGCTTTAAGCACAATCTTAAGCTGTCTGTACCAGTCTGAGAAGTTTGGCCCAGCAAACTTCTCCTTTTCCAATATGGATCGCAAATTGAGCCCTGTGGTGTTCGTTGCTGCAGGAATCTACAACATGGCAAGAACAACAAGGTCAGTATCCATGTTAGAATCATTCCAGGACTTAAGAGTGATTCTTTTCTCACTATTTTGTCTGACTGAAAAATCCAATAAAACAGCCCGAAAGAGTGAAACTCTTTTAGTGAGATGGGATCCAGATTTCATACTTGATCTCCGCGTCCCGCTCAGGCGAGATAAGATGCACAGAGAGTTCAAGCACTAGTCACTGGTAGGCTATCCATGCCAATCGCCAACCCGTGCGATTCCCCTTCATCTAGGCAATCCAGAAGACCGTGCCAACTGAGTTGGTACAACACAGTCTCTGATTCCTCAGATGGCTGCCTCCATACAGCTATCATATGCTCAATATGTAGCCTATATGGTCAAGCTGACCTGACCTACTCCCTGGACCATCACATGCTATGCTGAGCAACGAGAAGAGATAAATCCCTTCTCTGTAGCATGTAGATGTAATCGCACACCGTCTGAATGTTGGGGTATGCCCTTAAGGCTAATGTTTGAGGCATTGGGATTGTATAAGTATCATGTAATAAACTCTTATGTTTATAAAGGCATGGTTATTATTCAGGTTGCTACCTTGTCTGCTGTAATAAGTGTACTTCTGAATAATGTCTCAAAGCTGTTCAGCTAGGCTGACATGCATATGTCCTTAGTCGAGATATCTTGGTGAACATGAGACAGCCTTGATATGATTGAGACTAATATGTGTGCTAATCTTATAGGATGCTTCGAGCATGAAATAAGATGTAGACTCATGGGTACATTGGATGTACTGGACAGACCCTACTAGGATATTCAATTGTTTGTCACAATGTGAATAATCCTTGAATGCAACAAGTGGCTCATGTCCTCTGACTTGAGATCACTTGTGTTTCTAAATGATGAATGTCATTATTTTGAGGTAGTTCAATATCATTTGAAACATAATGATTATAGACTATCTTGGATAATGATCATGAGTCAGGTTAGGACACTAGTGATAGATAAAGGATTGCCGTCTCCTTGTTCAAGGAGTGTGATGTTCTAAAGGGCCCCCCCTGTATGAGATGATTGAGATAGTGTATGGCCATACCCAGATGACTATGTTCATCTGATCTAATCATGCTCATTGTATTGGAGTTACAGGCTTGACATGCTTGTCCAATAAGAACATCCAGTGGCAAAGGAAACATGTATGCCTTGTGAAGTGGATTCACACTTGTGCTGTGGTTTGGGTGTAGTCTTGGAAGACTCTTTCCTTTATATCGGGAGACAGTGATGTGTTGCTAGATACCCCTCACTGATTGTGATGACGTGAGTTATCGTTACCGACATTTAAAGGAAACCCTTAGGGTCGCACAATTTGGTGATATGACTTACTTGAGTCAGATCGGGTGGACTGGATTGTTTTGATTCAGTTTAAAGGAGATTAAACTCTGATTGTAAGTGAGATCCAGTCTGATCATGTTTGATTGATTAGGGCTTGAGATCGGTAAGCTTTGATCGAGAGTGTGGATGCTAGATCTGGGAGATCAAGAGCATCAAAGGATGAACGGTCAGATCTTGAACCTTAGGGTTTATTTTGGTCTGGACCAATACTTGGGCTGATTTGGTTTGGTCATTGGACCAACTACATTGAACCGGCTCATATGTGAGCGCTTGGTTCATTTGTGAGATGAGATATGCGTTTGGTTCACTTCATGTGAACGCATAACGCATGTGTTGAAGACTTACCATTTATGGCATTTCGGTTTTGCCATAGTGATGAATGTCTCCACATTCGATCACAAGTTTGGAAAAAAACGCTCATCTCCCCTTTGGCTCTCGACGACACTCGAACTCTCGGGTGGTAGAGGTTGACGAGAAGAAGGATCGGCCAAGAAAGCTTTCATCATCTCCTTCCATTCGACAAGGAACCTTGGGTGCCTTGCTAGCACAAGTGACGCCAAGGAAGTAAGAGATCTTCACCTTGTGTGTGAACTTTTGGAGGAGATCAAAGTTGCTCTCTTCTTCCAAGCCGACATCCAACTTCATGGCGTTGGTATGATCCCTTTAAAGATCCTTTCGCTTATACATAAGTTAACCATATGATCTACATGCGATCATGAGGGTGACACCCCTAAAATTGCATTTGCGCCCCCCTCTAGAAAGGGGCTTTATCCGCTTGCGCTCCCCCTTGAAGGGGACCTAACAATTGGTATCAGAGCTTGGGATTCATGTAGATTCATATGATTGCTTCATGTTGCTTGTTTGTGATCCGAGTATGTCAACGCATGTTATAGATCTATCTTGAAGTTTCATCATGTTTGCGCTTGTTACCATATATCTAGTTGCGCATGCTAATGTAGATGAAAGCTTCTTACTTTGTTGTTGCGCATGTTGTAGTTGGTTTTTACCTAAAACTTGTAACATCTTGCGCGCTCCATTTAGATCTAATGGCGTCTACTATAAACCCTTAGATGGGTTGATGGGGTTGAAGTCACCTCTAGGGTAGATCCAATAGTCTGATCAGACCATCTGACAGCCTAGATGGATCGACCAGATGGCACCTGTGCGCAAGCATGAGGTGGCCATAGGTCGATTGCATCTTAGGCGTGTAGCGAGGTCTGGTTGAGACAACCAGTGAACACACATGAGTTAGGCCCAGGGTCACACCCGCTTGCCAGAACTCATGAGGGTTGTTCAGCCCTTGGCGCATGCATGGTTGACCATTAGGTCAACTCGGGTCAGTTAGGACTCGGTGCATGCAAGGGCAGAGGATCTGACCAGATGGATGAGTGGATCCCTATCAATGGACCATTGTAAGGTTGTAGGACACATAAGAAAATTAAAATTGATGCCAATGGGGTTTTCAAAATTTTATTTTCTTGTTTTAGGATCACATGTTGATTGATGCCATGATGCTTGTCTATTTATTCTTATGTGGGCTGCCCATGTTAAATGTGTGCTGTGCTGGGGCCTGCGTGCCTGGAATTAAACTTGTAAATTAATTTGTGATCTGCGAATCACATTTTTAATTAATCTATTGTATAATTGACCTGCGAGTCAAACTTGTCTAGATAGATCAAATTGTATTTGATTAGACAAGAGCACAAAGGCACACATCCCAGAGGGGCATTCAGCTGGTGGCGCACCTGAGGTGCTCTTGGAGCTAGGGCCCTGGGTTGGACCAGATGAGATGCAAATGTCCCAAGAAGCTCAAGTGAAGACTTAAGATAATTTAAGGTCTTACTTAGGCTATGGGCTTTTACCACATAAGATCTGCATGCTTTCTACTTATTGCTTATAATTAGAATTGCATGTTTAGTTATCTTCTGCTATAGCCATAGGATTTGCCTGATAGTAAGAAGATAAAAGACCGTTAAAATCCAAACGCTAACATATCAAGCTCGTAAGCCTTCTGACGCGAAACCTCACTATTCTGATTATCGTTGGAGCCGTGTTGTACCCACTCAGTGGGCACGTCCATCTATCTTCAGATGGTGCTGGATTACACCTGCGTGTTACAGAGAAGGGATTTATCGCTTCTCGTTGCTCAGCATAGC
This sequence comes from Costus lasius, assembly GCA_027563935.2. Lineage (NCBI taxonomy): Eukaryota > Viridiplantae > Streptophyta > Magnoliopsida > Zingiberales > Costaceae > Costus > Costus lasius. Next base: position 33,400,002 of record CM050450.1, on the reverse strand, counting down.
ACGTGGTGGTCCAGGGAGTAGGTCGGGTCAGCTTGACCATGTAGGCTACATATGTGGCGCATATGGTAGCACATGGAGGCAGCCATCTGTGGGATCAGAGACTGTGTTGTACCAACTCAGTTGGCACAGTCTGCTGGATTGCCCAGATGAAATCGCACGGGTTGGCGATTGGCTGGGACAGCCTACCAGAAATTAGTGCTTGTCATCTCTGTGCATCTTATCTCGCCTGAGCGGGACGCGGAGACCAAGTATGAAATCTAGATCCCATCTCACTAAAAGAGTATTACTCTTTCGGACTGTTTTATGGATTTTACAGTCAGCTAAAATAGTGAGAAAAAGAATCATTCTTAAGTCCTGATTGATTCTTAACATTGATACTGACCTTGATGTTCTTGCATTGTTGTAGATACCTGCAGCAACGAACACCATGAGCTTCAATGTGCGATCCCTACTGGAAAGGGAGAAGTTTGCTGGGCCAAACTTCTCAGACTGGTTCGGACACCTTAAGATCGTTCTTAAGGCAGAGAGGAAACTGTATGTCCTCGAGACGGCTGTGCCGCCTCAACCCGCTGCGAACGCCGCAAGGGCGGTTCGGGATGCCTATGAAAAGCACGTCAATGATAGCATTGATGTCGCTTGCCTGATGCTAGCGTCTATGACGCCACCGCTGCAGCGTCAGCATGAGGATATGTCGGCTATAGAGATCATAGCGAACCTCAAGATGCTGTATGCTGCACAGGCGAGGACAGAACGCTATAATCTGACGAAGCTCTTCTTTCAGAGCAAACTGGCTGAAGGGAGCCCAGTGGGAGCTCACGTGCTCAAGATGATTGGGCACAAGGAGGCTCTGGAGAAACTGGGGCATACCATTAACCAGGAGCTTGCTGTAGACATCATTCTATAGTCTCTTCCGCCTTCTTTCGATGCGTTCATCATTAACTTTAATATGAACAAAATCGATTGTACTCCGGCAGAGCTGTTGAATATGTTCTTGACTACTGAGGAAACTCTGAAGGGAAAGCCTTCAACCTCTGTCTTAATGGTTCCTTCAAGGAACAAGAAGAAGGGGAAGAAGGGCAAGGCCCCTGTCAAGAACTACAGTAAGGCGCTGAAACAGAAGGTGAAGCGGTCGAAGGACAACAGGTGTTTCCACTGTGGCCAGCTGGGTCACTGGAAAAAGGACTGTAAAGCGCTCCAAGGAGATAAGAGGGGAAGCATCGCTTCTGGCTCAGGTATATATGTGACTGAGGTCATGTTATCTTCTTCTACTATATCATGGGTGTTGGACACTGCATGTGGAGTTCACATTTGTTCAAATGTACAGGAACTCAAGAGAAGAAGGCAGGTGGGACAGCATGAGGTAGACCTACGAGTTGGAAACGGGGCACGGGTTGCTGCTGTTGCTGTAGGAGACTATTTCATTTCTTTACAATCTGGCATTGTATTAGAATTAAACAATTGTTATTTTGTACCCAGTATTACCAAGAATATTATCTCTATTCCTGCTCTTGTCAGGAAAGGATTTGCCTTTGAATGCAAGATTTCAAAGTGTGTTTTATCTTATGATAATATTGTGTATGCAACTGGTTCAATTAACAATGGGTTATTCATGTTGGACATGGAATATTCTATACAAAACATTGATAATAAGAAAGCCAAGTATGGTGATGACAGCACCTTGCTATGGCATAGTCGTTTAGGCCATATTAACGAGAAGCGCATTAAGCGGTTGCATGATCATGGACTGCTGGGATCATTCTCCTATGTGGAGATTGATACATGCAAAGCTTGTTTAATGGGTAAAATGATGAAGTCACCTTTTCCTAACAAAGGTCAAAGGGCTTCAGGTTTACTTGACCTTATACACAGTGATGTGTGTGGGCCTTTTAGTAAACATGCCAGAGGTGGCTATCATTACTTCATTACCTTTACTGATGATTTCAGTAGGTATGGATATGTCTATTTGATGAGACATAAGAGTGAATCTTTTGACAAGTTCAAAGAGTTCAAAAATGAAGTACAGAATCAGCTAGGCCGAAATATCAAGGCACTTCGTTCTGATCGAGGTGGTGAATACCTAAGTCATGCGTTTACTGACTATCTGAAGGAGTGTGGGATTATCTCACAGCTCACTCCGCCAGGAACACCGCAATGGAATGGTGTGTCCGAGAGGAGAAATAGAACGTTACTTGATATGGTTCGTTCTATGATGAGTCAGGCTACTCTACCGTATTCCTTTTGGGGTTTTGCACTGGAAACAGCTGCAAAGGTACTAAACCGAGTGCCATCCAAGGCAGTTTCTAAGACACCATATGAGGCTTATGTCAAAAAGCTCGGCTCTGGGAAGCTGGAGAGCAGATCTGAGAAATGTATATTTGTCGGTTACCCTAAGGAAACTAAGGGTTATTATTTCTACGATCCCAAAGAGAACAAAGTATTTGTTGCTCGGACGGCCATATTTCTTGAGAAGGAGTTTCTTCTGCAAGAGGCCAGTGGGAGAGAAATAAAGCTGGATGAGATTCCAGAAGAAGGATAAAGTAGTCAAGCACAGTTGGATGTGCCTGAGCCGGTAGAACAGGTTGTCGAACAACCTGAGGCTCAAATATCACGGGAACCGCGAAGATCGGGAAGGATCCGTCGACATCCTGAGCGCTATGACGGAGTCTACATCATTGATAATGATGAACCCCTCACATATGCGGATGCGGTCAGTGGACCGGAGTCAGCTAGATGGCTTGAAGCTATGCGAGCCGAGATGGACTCCATGTCAGATAACCAAGTCTGGGATTTGGTTGATCCGCCTCCGGGAGTAATCCCTATAGGCTGTAAATGGATCTTCAAGAAGAAGGTTGACATGGATGGTAACGTGGTTACCTATAAAGGTAGGCTGGTTGCGAAAGGTTTCAAACAAATCTACGGGATAGATTATGATGAAACTTTCTCACCTGTAGCCATGTTTAAGTCTATTCGGATTCTTTTCGCGATAGCTGCATATTATGATTATGAGATCTGGCAGATGGATGTGAAGACAGCTTTCCTTAATGGAAATCTGGATGAGGATGTGTATATGACACAACCTGAGGGTTTCACTAATCCATCAGATCGTCATAAAATATGCAAGTTAAAGAAGTCCATTTATGGACTTAAACAAGCATCTAGAAGCTGGAATATTCGTTTTGATGAATCAATCTCTGAGTTTGGTTTCATCAAGAACGAAGATGACCCGTGTGTATATAAGAGGTTTAGTGGGAGCGTAATTACATTCCTAATCCTCTACGTCGATGACATCTTGATCATTGGAAATGATATTCCTGAACTGCATGCTGTTAAAGCATGGTTAAGGAAATGTTTCCAGATGAAAGATCTAGGAGAAGCAGCCTATGTATTAGGTGTGAAGATCTACAGGGATAGATCTAAGAGGCTTCTCGGGCTGTGCCAGAGTACTTACATCGATAAAGTCCTGGAGAGATTTCATTTAGAGAATTCTAAACGAGGATATCTTCCAGTCAGACATGGTCTGAATCTTTCGAAGAGTCAGTGTCCACAAACACAGACTGAGAAAGATGAAATGGACAATACGCCTTATGCTTCGGCTATTGGGTCCATTATGTATGCGATGTTGTGTACTCGCCCAGACGTCGCTTACGGGTTAAGCGTGACCAGTCGGTTCCAAAGTAATCCAGGTATGGCGCACTGGATTGCGGTCAAGAACATTTTAAAATATCTGCGGAGGACCAAAGATATGTTCTTGATATATGGTGGTCAGGAAGAACTCAGTATAGAAGGATATACTGACGCTTCGTTCCAGTTGGACCAGGATGATTTCCGATCGCAATCAGGCTATGTTTTTAGCTTGAATGGTGGAGCAGTGGTGTGGAAGAGTTTCAAACAGTCAACTGTTGCTGATTCCACAACAGAAGCCGAGTATGTTGCAGCCTCGGAAGCATCCAAGGAGGCAGTGTGGATTCGTAAGTTCGTGAAAGAACTTGGTGTCGTTCCTTCGAGTGCAGATCCTTTGGTTATCTTCTGTGATAACACTGGACCAATCGCACAAGCAAAGGAACCACGGTCGCACCAGAAGTCCAAGCACATACAGAGACGGTTTCACTTGATCCGGGAGATCATTGATCGAGGCGAGATCAAAATCTGCAAAGTTCATACAGATGACAATCTGGCTGACCCGCTTACCAAGCCTCTGGCGCAGCAGAAGCATGAGAAGCACTGTAATAATATGGGTTTGAGGTTTCTCAACCATTAGATTAAGTGCAAGTGGGAGATTGTTGGGGTATGCCCTTAAGGCTAATGTTTGAGGCCTTGGGATTGTATAAGTATCATGTAATAAACTCTTATGTTTATAAAGGCATGGTTATTATTCAGGTTGCTACCTTGTCTGCTGTAATAAGTGTACTTCTGAATAATGTCTCAAAGCTGTTCAGCTAGGCTGACATGCATATGTCCTTAGTCGAGATATCTTGGTGAACATGAGACAGCCTTGATATGATTGAGATTAATATGTGTGCTAATCTTATAGGATGCTTCGAGCATGAAATAAGATGTAGACTCATGGGTACATTGGATGTACTGGACAGACCCTACTAGGATATTCAATTGTTTGTCACAATGTGAATAATCCTTGAATGCAACAAGTGGCTCATGTCCTCTGACTTGAGATCACTTGTGTTTCTAAATGATGAATGTCATTATTTTGAGGTAGTTCAATATCATTTGAAACATAATGATTATAGACTATCTTGGATAATGATCATGAGTCAGGTTAGGACACTAGTGATAGATAAAGGATTGCCGTCTCCTTGTTCAAGGAGTGTGATGTTCTAAAGGGCCCCCCCTGTATGAGATGATTGAGATAGTGTATGGCCATACCCAGATGACTATGTTCATCTGATCTAATCATGCTCATTGTATTGGAGTTACAGGCTTGACATGCTTGTCCAATAAGAACATCCAGTGGCAAAGGAAACATGTATGCCTTGTGAAGTGGATTCACACTTGTGCTGTGGTTTGGGTGTAGTCTTGGAAGACTCTTTCCTTTATATCGGGAGACAGTGATGTGTTGCTAGATACCCCTCACTGATTGTGATGACGTGAGTTATCGTTACCGACATTTAAAGGAAACCCTTAGGGTCGCACAATTTGGTGATATGACTTACTTGAGTCAGATCGGGTGGACTGGATTGTTTTGATTCAGTTTAAAGGAGATTAAACTCTGATTGTAAGTGAGATCCAGTCTGATCATGTTTGATTGATTAGGGCTTGAGATCGGTAAGCTTTGATCGAGAGTGTGGATGCTAGATCTGGGAGATCAAGAGCATCAAAGGATGAACGGTCAGATCTTGAACCTTAGGGTTTATTTTGGTCTGGACCAATACTTGGGCTGATTTGGTTTGGTCATTGGACCAACTACATTGAACCGGCTCATATGTGAGTGCTTGGTTCATTTGTGAGATGAGATATGCGTTTGGTTCACTTCATGTGAACGCATAACGCATGTGTTGAAGACTTACCATTTATGGCATTTCGGTTTTGCCATAGTGATGAATGTCTCCACATTCGATCACAAGTTTGGAAAAAAACGCTCATCTCCCCTTTGGCTCTCGACGACACTCGAACTCTCGGGTGGTAGAGGTTGATGAGAAGAAGGATCGGCCAAGAAAGCTTTCATCATCTCCTTCCATTCGACAAGGAACCTTGGGTGCCTTGCTAGCACAAGTGACGCCAAGGAAGTAAGAGATCTTCACCTTGTGTGTGAACTTTTGGAGGAGATCAAAGTTGCTCTCTTCTTCCAAGCCGACATCCAACTTCATGGCGTTGGTATGATCCCTTTAAAGATCCTTTCGCTTATACATAAGTTAACCATATGATCTACATGCGATCATGAGGGTGACACCCCTAAAATTGCATTTGCGCCCCCCTCTAGAAAGGGGCTTTATCCGCTTGCGCTCCCCCTTGAAGGGGACCTAACACTGAAGATAGCTGGGCGTGCCCACTGAGTGGGTACAACACGGCCCCAACGATAGTCAGAATAGTGAGGTTTCGCGTCAGAAGGCAATCAAGCTTGATATGGTAGTTGGATTTTAACGGTCCTTTTATCTTCTTACTATCATGCAAATTCTATAGTGATAGCAGAAGAATATAAACATTCATGTGCTAATATTACTTAAAACAATAAGTAGAAAGCACAATTATCTCATGTGGTAAACTCCCATAAAAGCCTAAGTAAAACCCTAGTTTTACAAAAGTCTTCACGTGAGCTCTTTATGGGTCTTTTACATTTCATCTGGCCCAGCTCGTGCCAAAGCGCCCTGCAGGCAATATGCGCCTGTTCTAGAGTCGAACTCTAGACCTCCACCTGGTGAAGCCACTGACTACAAGCGCCTCTGCCATGTGTGCTAATGTGCTCATGTCTGATCAAATTACATTTTAATCTATCTAGACATGGTTTGACTCGCAGGTCAAATATACATTTTCATAAATTAAAGTGTGATTCGCAGATCACAGTAAAATTTATAAATTAATTCCAGGCACGCAGGCCCCAGCACAGCACACCAAAAATAAGGGCAGCCCACATAAGATTAAATAAACACCCAATGAACATGTCAAACATGCATACATGTGATCCAAACAGAAAATAAAATTTTTGAAATACCCATGGCATCAATTTTATTTCCTTATGTGCCCTACTACCTTACAACGGTCCATTAACAGGCATCCACTCATCAGACCAAGTCAGACCCACTGCCCTTGCATGCACCCAGTCATAACTGACTTGCGTCGACCGGATGGTCAACTATGCATGCCTTAAGGGCTGAACGTCCCACATGATTCCTGGCAAGCGGGTGTGACCCCGGGCCTAAATCATGATCGTTCACTAGGCGCCTCAATCAGACATCGCTACACGCCCTTCTGCAGTCGACCTATAGCCACCTGTTATGCTTGCGCACAGGTGCTATCTGGTCGACCCATCTAGGCTGTCAGATGGTCTGATTAGGCTGTTGGGTCCAGACTTGACTAACGACTTCAACCCTGTTAACCCGTCTAAGAGTTTAAAGCAGGCGCTTAGATAGATCTAAATGAGGGGGCGCGCATGATAATATTTTGGTTGAAAACTATCATGAAGAGCGCAAACAAACATTACATGCGCAAGCTTACATCTAACATATAGCATGTATTTTCGCATGACATCATGAAGATCTATCCAACGCATAAAACAAACATGGATCACAACAAGATGGCGATCATATATATCAAGCCAAAAACCTCGCTCTGATACCAATTGAAGGTCAAACCCTAGTTCACATGCGCATCTAGGAGATCTTGCATAGGCGAAAAACTAGGTTTGATAGGATCGAGAGGCAAGATAATATGAGCAACCATAAAAATGCGTTACCATTGCCATTGATCGAGTGGCGACTTGGAAGAAGAAAGGGCGAGCGGCTCTTCTCCAAAGGAAATCGCACACAAGAAGATGATGACTTCTTCCTTGTATTCCTTGTGCTAGCAAAGATCCAAGGAGTCCTAGATCGTGTTTGAGGAGATGTCTTTCTCCCTTTTGCTGGCCGAACTTCCTCTTGTCGTGAAGATCATCCACACGAGAGGAGACGGGGGGGGGGGGGGGGGAGAGAGAGATAGGCGTTCGAACGTGGGGGCGTTTTCTCAAAGAAAACGGCTTCCAAAAATAGTAAGTCCATAACCCCATGTTTAACTCCACTTGAAGCCATCGATAACTCCTCTCTCAAATTGAACCATGCGTTCACCAAGTGAACCGGTTCAATTCTATTTGGTTCAAAGACCAAATCAAACCCACCATGGTCTTGATCTCTTTAAACCAAATGGTTCAAGATCTAACCACACATCTCTCGACCCTCTTGATCTCTATGATCAAGCATCAATTCTCTCGATTGAAGCTTACCGATCTCAAGCCCTAATCAATCAAACATGATCAGACCAGATCTCACTTTCAATCAGAGTTTAAATTCCTTTAAACTGAACCAGAACAATTCAGTCCACACGATCTGACACAAGTAAGCCATATCATCAAATTGTGCGACCCTAAGGGTTTCCTTCAATGTCGGTAACGATAACTTACGTTATCACGATCAGAGAGGGGTATCTAGCAACACATCACTGTCTCCCGATATGAAGGAAAGAGTCTTCCAAGACTACACCCAAACCATAGCACAAGTGTGAATCCAATTCACTCGGCATACATGTTCCCTTTGCCACTGGACGTTCTCATTGGACAAGCCTGTCAAGCCTGTAATTCCAACATGATGAGAATGGTAAGATCATATGAACATAGTCATCTGGGTATGGCCATACACTTTCTCAACCATCTCATCCAGGGGGCCCTTTAGAACATCACACTCCAACTAGGAGAGGCAATCCTATATCTATCACCAGTGTCCTAACATGAGTCATGCCCACCATCCAAGATAATCCTTAACCATTATCTTTCAAATGATATTGAACTACCTCAAAACAATGCCAATCATCATTTAGAAACACAAGTGATCTCAAGTCAGAGGGAGTATACCACTTGCTTGCTTATAAGGATTTATTCACATTGTGACAAACAATTGAATATCCTAAGTAGGGTCAGTCCAGTACATCCAATGCACCTATGCGTCTAAATCTTATTCCATGCTCGAAGCATCCTATAAGATTAGAACACATATTAGTCTCAATCATATCAAGCCTGTCTCATGTTCACCAAGATATCTCGACTAAGGACAATACTGCATGTCAGCCAAGCTGAAACACCAATGAGACATTATTCAGAAGTATACATACAACAGCAGATAATGTAACAATCTGAATAACAACAATTGCCTTTATAAACATATACATAGTTTATACATGATACTGATAACAGCCCAAGGCCTCAAACATTAGCCTTAAGGGCATACCCCAACATCAATTGGATTGAGCGGTTCAATTCTATTTTCGGGTCAGTACTTGAATTTTGACCGGTTCGACCCTGATTCGGTTGAATCCGGGCCGGTTCAGGTAGCCGTTGGAAAGATAATGAAATTGCCTATCCAATGGTAGTATGTGTGGTCTTAGATGAAGTTTATATTTTGTGTAATTGAAGTTCTAAGTCTCGGTCTGACTTGGTTTAGGGTAAATTTGATCGGTTCAGTGCAATTCTGTCAGGTTCAGTGGGTTTTAGGTTCGATTCATATGATCTGAGACTGGTTCTCTAGGTTTAGGGTTATGTTCTACATGTTAGTAGTTTTGGTTTTCAAATTAGAATGTTTAATGATAGAGTTCATGTACAAATTCATGTTTCAGAGTGGTTGATCCATTAATCGGCTTGCATCGTTTGATAATCAATTATTGACTTTTCAAAAGGATTCAGAATAATAACGATTGAGGTAGGAATCTTACCCTACTCCTTTCTTACAGTGTCAATAATAGGATTTGCTACTTAATCCTTTGACTTGATATATGATGTATATGATAGAATTAATTGACACTGATATCTGATTGCTTCGTCTGCTTGATTTGTTTCTGAATTCCTGTTGACCTCAATTATCTTGTTTATTTGGTCATATTCTGCTTCTGTATAAATGGTTAACAAACCTATTTTGAGATATCTGATATATTGGCTTATGAGCCTGGTTGAACAATTGTGTATCTGTGATATTGACACATAAGTATGTGGAACCGTTATAAATCTGAGATGATAAAGTCGTGATATATTTTGACCGCTGACCTGGATGATTTATTCTGCAGTGGCCTGTTTATCTGAGTTATAGTTCCGACGCGCATCGGACTATCTGAGATGCCGGTACGGCACCGCCAGTTGTCTTGAGGACAATACTACGGACGTCAGTGTTAGACGCAACACTCCGGGCTGTTTAGGACAGTCGTTCCATTGCATGAGTAACAGTAGAAACACTCTGAAAATGAGTGCGGCTCTTAATTGAGATCTGTTGGCCAGCTTGATGATTTGCACGACATTCGTATATTATTTGTATATCGTTGTTTCAGTTATTGTATTTTCCTGTTATTTGATTCCTCACCATGTTTGTTGATTCCTACTTAGCATTTTTGCTAACTCCCTTTGTTTCTCTTCCAGGTACAGAGTTAGCTTTTGGGAGGGATAGAGTAGATAGCAGATACCAGCCCGAGTTGAGATAGTTGCCTTTTGTATTTTATTCAGTTGATAATTTGGATAGTTGTATTTAGATATTGTGTTATAAAACTGTAGATGTTAAGATTGGATTGTTTATTAAATAAATAATATTGGATTATTGTAGTTCTCTAGTTTCTATCAATATTGTTACTCCCTGGGTAACCCTGAGCTAGAAATAGCTGGCTTCCCGCCAGGACGTGACATTATAGGTGGACTTGGTGTGAAGTTTGGCTTCGGAGCAGGCCTCGTTGGAGCTGGTGGCTTGAACCCAACTTTGTCACCCAACTTCCTCGACCCTAATCCACAGTACAGGTAGTCATTACTCATTAATTAACAAGTAACTTTAAGCAATCACTGACTAACAGCAATTTAAATAGCACCTGCAAAGGCCAAATGAAACTGGGAAAACACCAACACAACCATGACAAAGAGCAGCTTCAAAGCAGAACAGAGCTTCATTTTTCTTCTTCTTCAATGCGTGCTGTAGCTGGCTGAACGATGCATCCAGTAGAGGAGAAACTTGATTGGCTTTTATTCATGTGCATAGCTGATTGGGGGAAAAGGATTAAGTTCAGACTGGGAGTCTGGACGGCTGGGCCACCCACGGCGGGAAGAAGCCCGTGAACTACAACGTCGGACCCTTCGTCCTTCAAAGATTTTTGAGCGGCCGCCTGCACTTGGAAGTTGGAACAATCAGACCAGAGCGGCTCCTTTCTGCAGTGGCGCAACGCGCAAGCGGCCACTGCTTGGCTCTCGATCCGGTGGACAGGGACGAGTTGGTGAAGCTGTCGGGGGCCTCGGGGCAGCAGCAGGCCGGAATGCAGATTGCAGAGTCGTAGTTGTAGGAGCTGAGCTGAGCGCCTGGGCCGCTTCCGCTTGGGAGTTAGGAGGCAGAAGTTCTCGTAGCGGTAGCACGGCAGTTTGCAAGAGCAGAGGTAAGATTGGGGGAAGCAGAGAGTAGCAATTAAGTGCCGTGACGGCATATGTGAAAACTTATTAGGTAAGATTTGATTTGACAATATAGAGATTTGTTTTAACGTTAAAATTTTAACGTATAATATTTTATTCACTTCCACGTTTCACCTGTCACGTATTTTGTGCGTCAAATCAGATTTGGAGGGCAGCACATTTAGGGAATTAGCGGGGCAATAGGGATTTTATATTACCATGTATATATTTCAGTGGGGGCAAACAGTAATTTACATTTATAATATTTTAATATATATGTATATATAAGAGAGATTGACTAAGTGAGTGATTGCCCCCACTCGGCTCTACGTGGCTCCGCCCCCGATTGAAAACCAACTACCGATATAGTAGAGTCATCCTAAGTTATCATGTAAGGATTAACATGTTTCTCTAAGGTAAGGCCAAATTTTTCAAGGGATCTAGTGGATATAACATTATACTTGATTTGATGATCAATAACGATTTGACTATGATATCCATTGCACAAGGTGTTTGTTGTGAAGCAACTAGGCCAATGGGTGATTATTTTATAACCCTTATCAATGATAAGTTCTCTTTTAGCTATTAATTCCCTTTGATGAAAGTGACGCACCATGTTTTAAGCAAGCAAATTAACAAGCTGGAAGTGTTCAGAAATCATGTGCAGAATTGAAGAATTCACTCGGCTGGAAAAACACAGATGGTAAGCTACAATAGTTCAGTTTTCAGCAAGGTCAAATATCGCAAGAGTGATCAGGCAGGTGTAATATGCAGCGGCAATTTTGTAACAGAATAAGAGAGCTGAACTGAACAGCAATATAGTAAAGGAGGCCGTAATGTCAATAGAATAAAATTTGAGATGCAGTTAGCAGATATAGGCAATTCGGTAAGTAACAGTAATTCTAATGGTAAACAGATTCCAACTATGGCTCAATTTATAGCAAGTTAATTCAGAATTAAAGGAAGTAAACCAGAGTACAGCAATTTGAGATGGCAAATTACAGCACACAGCAAGTAGTATCGGGCTGAGATTACAGTAAATATGAATTGAAAGCAGCTCCACATAAAGTTCAGTTGCAGTAGTAGTGTTCAACAGAGTTCAAAACCTAGTTGAATGCTCAGTAGTAAAGGTATGAACTGGTTCAGGTATCAATGCAGTAAGGCGAGTGTAACAGCAGTAGCGTAGAATTCAGAATGCAATCAAGAGTTATCAGCTATTCAAACCGGTAAGTAACAGTACTTCCGGCTGAAAAATCAGAATTCCAGAGTTTGACGTGTAGCTTATTGCAATTTAGTGCGTTGGTCCACCTAATGTTGAGGTGAACCTGCATCCAATTTGCCTGCTAATTCAGGATGTTCTATCAGATTAGCACGCTGAGTTTTCAATGAAACAAAACACCAATACTCAGTAGAGATCAACTTGCCCGGTAAGTTACAGTAATTCAGGATGTTCTATACAGTTTGTTGGACATTTTTTTTTCTACTACTAAAGAAAATTTATTAATTTATTGATGGGCCACGATTACCAAATTTTATAAATTCACGAGGCTATCATGTGAGTTACAATTTTGACTATAATCCCACATAACAAGGGATTTTAGGTCAAATGATCAATTTTGACCACTCTACTGTGAGGCTGTAAAGAAAGTTTATTTGATTAAATTAACAGATTCTCGCTATTTTGACCATAATGTTGTAAGAACAGAAGCAGTCATAAAAAAGAGCCAAGGGATTGGGTACATGGCAGTGAAAAAAATTTCTAGGCTTTGTAACCCACCTAGCTATCATCGGCAAAATTGGTGCATTAACCACGTACACATCTTGGCGCTCCTGATTCCACTCAAATTGCAAAGCCCCGTAAACTCCATTAACTCACCTGTTACCTCGTCGCGCCCTTGTATGCTATTTTTTTTTTCCTATTTTCTCTCTCACCAAAACCTGACATGATAATTTGGTTATGTATGTTGATTGATATTTTGCTTGCTGCTAATGATTTAGAATTATTATATAAGACTAAAAATTTTCTTTTTAGAAATTTTAAATTAAAAGATATGGGTGAAACATCCTATATGATTGGAATTTTAATATTCCGGAATAGCTCACAAGGATTAGTATGATTGTCTCAGAAAGACTATATTAAGAAAATTCTTGAGAGATTTCATATGGATAAATATTATCTAGGAATTCTTTCAATTGAGAAGAGAAACAAATTTAATCTTATGCAATATCCAAATAATAATGTAGAATAAAAAGAAATGGAATCTATTCTATATTCTTCACTTGTTGGCAGTTTAATGTATTTACATATATGCACAAGAGCTGACATTAGCTTTGTAGTTGGAATACTTGAGAGATATCAAAGCAATCCTGGTATTAACCATTGGAAAGCTGCAAAAAAAGTGAGGCGATATCTTCAAGGAACGAAAGACTATATGCTCATTTATAGAAGATCTAATTCATTAGAAATGATTAGGTATTCGGATTCAGACTTTGTTGGATGCATTGACAGTAGAAAGTCAACGTTTGGTTATTTGTTCTTACTAGTAGAAGGAGCAATTTCATGGAAAAGTGTCAAACAATCTATATTGCTTCATCCACTATGGAGGCAGAGTTTGTAACTTGCTTTGAGACTACAATTCATGCATTATGGCTGCAAAACTTTATTTTAGAGCTAGAGATCGTTGATACTATTTCTAAGCCACTGAAAATTTATTGTGATAATTCTGTAATAGTTTTCTTCTCCAAGAATGATAAATACTATAGAGTTGCAAAACATATGGAGTTGAAATATTTTGCTGTGAAAGAAGAAGTTCAGAAACAAAGAGTGTGTATTGAACATATTAAGAAAGAACTCATGATTGCAGATCCTTTAACTAAAGGATTACAACCAAAGACATTTAAAAAAAATATTCAAAGAATGGGTCTTGGTTGTAATGATGATTGATTGTAATGATGTTTTAACACTCTTGAGCTCAATAATATGTTTCTGATTTTTATTATTAATTTTCTTGTTAATTATGTTTGTGTGACCTAATTGACATTGAACAAGAAAAATAAAATGTCTATGAGACACTAATGTTGACCATAATGAAATTTATATCACTTATGATATCTAATTTATTAAATTACTAATGTAGCGGCATATGGAAAGAAGTATACGATGCTACAATATACAACCGCCATAACCCGCATTATGTGAATTTATTAAGTTGAGGTAAATTATGTTGATGATAAGGATTTGATTTTGATTTATGTGCTCTTAATGTTTTCACTATTAAAAGTAAGTGTTGGAATATCGGACCAAGTGGGAGAATGTAAGAATTATGGTAGGAGTGCAATTATACAATAAATCATAGTCTAAAAGAGTTTGTTTCGTCTAAAGAATTTATGCACTACAACATCCAACAACATCCAACAACATCCAACAACATCCAACAACAAAATATTTAGCCTTTGTTGTTGAGAGCGCACATAATTTTATTCCTTAGAAAATCAAGAAACTAGACTTATTTATAAGAATTAACTATAACTAGTAGTACTCATTCTATCAATTTTACAATGAGCAAAGTTAGCATCAGAATAACCATAAAGTTTAAAGCTTTTACTATTAGGACACCAAAGACATTGATTCTTTCAATGTATCTAAGAATACGTTTTACTACACCTAAGTGTGACTCCATAGGAAAAGATTAAAATCTTGCACATAAACATATATTAACGCCTTGTTTACTTCGGACGATGGAAAGTCCGAAGGAAAGGAAAATTTTCAGATCTATCCGTCTGCGCCGACAGATGTTGTTCACACGTGATTATCACGTGCGTGCTCTTTTCTCTCCTTTGCGGATGGATAGCGTCTCCACGACGGATCAGGGCTCTCGTCGACAGCGTCCAGCAGTGTCCGACGAGCTTGTGTCGATAGCGTCCGGGGCATTGTTTGCGGCTTGCGAGGAAGAGGGTGGCATCCGCAGCGTCGAGGAAGAGACCGACGTCCGCGGCCTGGGAGGAAGAGGGCAGCGTCCGCCCCGTCGAGGAAGAGGGCGTCGTCCGCGGCGTCAAGGAAGAGGCCGGTGTCTGCAGCTTGCGAGGAAGAGGGCGGCACCCGTGGCGTCGAGCGGCGAGGTGACGAGCGACGCAACGAACGTCGATGCATCTTTTGTGTCCACGGCTTCCACATCCGACGAGCTCACGGGGGCGAGGAAGGAGGGGCCGAAAGCGTGCACAGAGGAAGGGGCAGCGAGTGGCCAGGCGACGGGCGAGGCAGCGAGCGTCGATGCGGAGCGAGGTAAGCACGAGCAACGATGGAGCAACTATAGATTTCTTCTGTGACAAGCTTTCTGCCCGATTCGGGCGGAAATCGGAACACGATAATTTACGTTGTATAAAATCCGCCCAGCTTTCCACTCCATTTTCGTCCGTTCAAGTAAACACAGTAGTTTTGGTTTCCTTTCAGCTTTCCGTTCCCTCCTTCCATCTTTCCGTCGAAGAAAACATAGTGTAAATATTATATCAAAGCAAACCACCAATTATATCTCTAAACCATTTTGCCATTTGTTTCTTCATCAAACTTGTTACTTGAGCTAATAGGAGTTGTTATAGTTTTAGCATTTTCTATGCCAAAACTTATTAAGCATTTCTTTTTCATAATTTGATTGATTAATGGAAATTCTTTTCATTGTTTGCTTGATTTGAAGTCTAAGAATGAAACTAAGTTCACCATCATACTCATCTCAAATTTATCAAGATGCAATTTGCAACCCACTTACATAAAGATTTGTTAGTAGTACCAAAAAAATTTATTATCATTTACATAAATTTGAACTAGTAATAAATCATCATTTTGATACTTCATAAAAAGAGAAACATCATCTTTTCCAATCAACATGTGCCCAAAGTTAAATATTTCATGTGAATACCATCAAACATATATTAATAGCTCCAAAAATTGGGAAGGATGGGAAACTATGAAGGAAAGGAAAATAAGGAAGAAAGAAAAATAAGGAATATTTCTTTCTTTGGGTTTAACTAGAGGGAAGAAAAATTTGAAGGATTGTTATAGACACCCTTTGTTTTTTTATACTCATATGTTTATTTATTTATTGTAGTAACATAGTGGGTGAGGAGATTAGTGGCTGGATGAGTGAAAAAAATTTCCTAAGCACCAGGGTTGCCCAAGAATCCTAAGCACAACCCCCCTACAATTCGAGAACCGAATCTTAAAGCGCCACAAATTGCGCGAATCCCAAAGCCGCCCTGCTCCCGTTAACGCCCCGTTACCTGGTGCTACAGCTAATCAGGGTTAATTTTCGAATGCATTAACCCCCGCCACTACTCTCTCTCTCTCCCACGCCACTGTTGACGTGATTTGATCTTTCTCTTGCCCCCTTCCCTCCGAACCTACGAAAAAAATTTCCCTCCAACGCCGACCAATCGCCGTCCACCCTGATCCCTAGCTGTTTCTTCTAATTCATCTTCCCCTTCTCCCTTGTGCTTAGATACGAAGAGGGCAATCTTCTCCGTGGCGTCATAGCAGGTAACAGGTTGGTGACTTATGTGTAGCACTTCGTTAGTTACTTACAGAAAGTTAATCACGTCTCCTTTCTGCTTTGCAATTGAAGCTAGAGGGCGCAGTCGAATTAAGAAAGACTTCTAAGTTATTATTAAAGAAATTACATAGTGGGATGAACAAACTCATACATAACATATAATATTTTTATTGTGGATAAAGCTTAAGCTATCATGGATGGATAGACGCTGTTTTACATGAGATGGAGTCCATCCCTCCTATGGATAGGCTCTATTTCATAGAAGATAGCCTATCCTTACTGTGGATAGGCTCTCTTATAAAATTATGGTTCAGCCTTGATATCCCCATCATGGATAAGGTGTCCATTATTGTGGATACAGGCAATGTAGCCCTGTTTCAGATGAAATTAGGGTTCAGCCTTGGGCTTTCCATTGTGGATACAAGCAATGTAGTTCTGTTGCTGATGAAATTAGGATTCAGCCTTGGTATCCCCATCATGGATACAGGTAATGCAGCCCTGATTTTGAGGAAACTAGGGTTTAGCCTTAGTATCCCCATCGTGGACAAGGTGTCCATCATCATGGATATAGGCAATGTAGCCCTGTTTCTAAGGAAAATAAGGTTCAGCCTTGGTATCCCCATCATGGACAAGGTGTCCGTCATCGTGGATACAGGCAATATAGCCCTGTTTTTGAGGAAACTAGGGTTCAGCCTTGGTATCCCCATCATAGACAAGGTGTCCATCATCATGGATACAGACATTATAGCCCTGTTTCGGAGGAAACTAGGATTCAACCTTGGTATCCCCATCGTGGAAAAAGTGTCCATCATCGTGGATACAGACAATATAGCCCTATTTCTGAGAAAACTATGGTTCAGCTTTGGTGTCCCCATCGTGGACAAGGTGTCCATCATCGTGGATACAACTAAATCTTCGTGGATAAGCTAGCATGGATAGACTACTACTATAGTCTATTCTATTCACTATTGTCTTCATTGAACATAGATAGGCCATATTTGAGCATGGATAGACTTTAAATTTCCTTATATTTGCCAAACTTTTATTGAAAATAAATAAGTACTTTTGACATCATGGATAAAACAACAACTGGCCACACATCTATCCCATGTCCTTCATAATTTCCCACAATTTGCACGTAATTTCAGACATTGTATTTATGAACGGTGTAGTGTGGTGGACACGCTTGGATGGTAAACTTCTGCAAATTGCGTTCTAAATAGGCTGCTTGTTACCGAACTGAGACTTTCTGTGCAGATATGGCAACAACATAAAGAAGTGAGAGCATGCTTGTCACTTTAAACAGTTTTTTAAGAGAAAATTGTCCTTGTTTGATTTTTTGAAATAATATAATAAAGCCACCAACTTCTTCCGTGAGAAAGAGACAAAGGCAGATTTTAAGTCTATGAACACTACTCTAGCTAGACAAGCCTCTAATTCCCGTATGTTGAAACATGCAAGTGGATAATACACGACAACCATGTACAAAGAGTTTGAGAAAGAGTTTCTGGCATAATTAGATTGTTGTATTGTGCTGAAAAGTGCTGATGAGATAGAGATGAATTACATCATAAGTCCAGCTGGAGGTAGAGATGAAGTAGTCACATACAGTCCATCAACTGGAGTTGTTACTTGCACATGCAAGAAGTTTGAATGTAGTGGAATCCTATGTATGTATTCCTTGAAAGTGTTTGCAGCTCACAATGTGATGAATATTCCAGACGAGCATTTATTAAAGAGGTGAACCAAATATGCACGGGACAGATATGGTTCAAATATTTGTCATTCCAATTTAGTTGCAGATGGAGCTGGAAGCTTGATCTCCATATACACTCGCATTATCAGAAGGCTTCAAGCATTGGAAATAGGAGTTTATTATCCAGAAATGGATTTGAAAAGATAGAACAGGTGTTGGATGGACTGACATTAGAAGTTGATGAGATATTGCGGAATGAAGAGAAAGTTGAAGAGGACAAAGATGATAGCAACCATATATCCCCCACACAAAATATTACTATAAAAAAATCCTATGTCTAAGAAAGAGCCAAAAGAGGAGAGAAAGAAGAGTGTGATAGAAAGAAGGGTGAAAAGGAAAAACCCAACTCCTACTACTGTTCTTGTTGAGTCTGTGTCCATGCCAACACAGGTGAAATCAAATAATTTGTATGTTTTTCTATTACACTCTTAATGGCTATTTTCACTTATCTTTGTAGAATTTTGCTTGTAGGACTCTCAAGTAATGTTCAGGATCCCTTCACAGCCAACCGCTCCTGCCCACCCTGCTATCTCGTACACTGCTATGATGATAGATACTACTACATCCTTTTATGTTAGTGTTAACTAAACCAGTGTCTTCTATTGTAATAACTCGAATACAAATACTAATTTCTTTGTATGATGCAGTGCTCGAATGCATATTCACATGTTGCGGACAAGGAGGACAATTTGAATGGATAAGTCAGGTGTACATATGACTGTTTGTTTGTAATGTATATTTGTCCTAACTGTATAGAGTAATTGCAATGAAAAGTTGTATGTAAAAGGATTTTCATTTGTATGTAAAGGATTTTCCTTGAAAGTGTATGTAAGGGATATTTGTTAGCAATGGATTGGCTAACAATATCATGGATAAGCCTATAACATCGTGGATATGGCTGTATATCATGGATAAGGCTGTAATAGCGTGGATAATATATATTGTGGATATGCCTCTAACATTGTGGATATGCATGTAACATCGTGGATAAGCCTGTAACATCGTGGATACGGCTGTAATATCGTGGATAAGGCTGTAATAGCGTAGATAATATATATCGTGGATATGCCTCTAACATCGTGGATAAGCCTGTAACATCGTGGATACAGCTGTAATATCGTGGATAAGGCTGCAATAGCATAGATAATATATATCGTGGATATGCCTCTAACATCGTGGATAAGCATGTAATATCATGGATAAGCCTGTAACATCATGGATACGGCTGTAATATCGTGGATAAGTCTATAATAGCATGGATAATATATATCGTGGATATGCCTCTAACATTATGGATAAGCCTGTAACATCGTGGATACAGCTGTAATATCGTGGATAAGACTGTAATAGCGTGGATAATATATATCATGGATATGCCTCTAACATCATGGATAAGCGTGTAACATCATGGATAAGCGTGTAACAATGTGGATAAGCCTGTAACATCATGTATATGGCTATAATATCGTGGATAAGGTTGTAATAGCGTGGATAATATATATCGTGGATATGCCTCTAACATCGTGGATAAGGCTGTAACATCGTGGATAAGGCTGTAATATCGTGGATTGCTTGTTACATAATGTGGATATGCCTCTAACATTATGGATAAGGCTATAATATCATGTATAATCCAACAAGATATGCGTTAATCTATTTAAATGACAACATACATATACCATACATAGCAAAACCAAACATACAGCTTCTTATTGAATAAAACTCACATGCAATATTTACATGTCCTATACCCAGTCAGCTTGTAAAGCCCCCTTAAATAGTTCCAGGCTCACTAAAGCCCTAATTTTTTGCATTTTAGACTAGGAGTAATGAAAGGGACGATCGTATATTAAACATTCCATACACTTTAACACAAACAATGCATAGTTAGGGCAATCTGGATCCTGGATTGGGCATTCTTGTTGCCACTCTACTCCCTAGGGCCCATGTCCAGCTTCCCTTTTGTCTCAGTGATCTGATAAATAGGTTGCCTGCAAAAGGGAATAAAATTTAATACACGAGGATCAATGTATATTACTAGGAAGTAGATAGGGCAGAATACTTACATATTTACAAGCTAAGGCTTTGTCAGAATTGGTGGTGCCTAATCAATTGAACAAGCACATCTATTTCTGGTTAAAATCATAATACATTAGGAACTAGTGCTTCTTGTTGTAGATAGGACAGATTAATCTTTTAAAGAATCTCATCTGGGCTGCACTCAAATGCTCTAGTTCAGATGCAGCTGCACCACGCAATTTCTAAGACATATAACTACAGCACATCGGTGAAATATAACCAAAGCCTCGAACTTTGGGCTTTGACTTACTGGCCTTGGATATCAGAAGGGCTACATAGGCATCGATAACCTACATAGAGAGGTTAATGGTTAGCTTATCCCGAAATGGGTTCTAGAAATTGTGGTTTTACATAATGATACTTACCACATCGCTGACTAGCTCATTGAACAACACCTAACAAATAAACGATTTTTGTATTTTCCAAGGCTCTAGTTAATGAAAAATCTGTAAGTCCCATGACAAGAAAGTTTCAATATCTTCTTTCATTGTCGGGTCTAGTAGGTCGCGTCCAGCATAATCTTTTTTGTGCTTGTACTGAAGATAAAAAATGTATGTGTGAACATTACTAACCTCCTAAAATAACAAAAATTAAAGTGGTTAAGTCAATTTTGAGTTACCATATCTTCGTGGCTAGGGTCAGGTGCATTCTCGTCCATGACCACTGGCGCAGTTACTTTGGGCTTTTTCCTTCCTTATGTATACGGGCTTGATAGTGCCTATGAAGTTTTTCTGCATATCTTCCCTTTCAATTGGCTCATGGTCTGCACTTGGCTTTGGCTTTGCACTTGGCTAGTAGATTCAATTTCTGGGCCTCGTGCAGCATCATCTGTGCCCCAACTGCCTGCATCCTCTTCCCAACTGAATGTAGCATCCTTCTCCTCCTGCCCCTCTGAGACAACTTTCACCTGTGCTTTAAGCTTATTGTTCTCTTCGACTATCTCCATAATTCTTTTATTGAATTCATCATACTGCATTGCTGCAGCCTCTTCCAAACTATTTATTTCTTCAATTAGTTGTGTTATTCATGTTTCATGGTCAGTTTTGGTCAGCTGACTGGCTAGGTCTGAAGAATCCTTCAGACCCTTATTCTCTGCCTTCAGACTCTACAACCTTGCAGCAAACTCAATGCTTTGCAATTCTGCAGCCTCCTTCAGATTATTACTCTCGGCAACAGAAAAGTGTGTAGATTCCACAAATATTGATAAAAAAGACATAAAAATAAGCAAAGTCTATGAATATGACACAAAAATACCAATAAAATGGCATAAAATTTACTATAAATTTCGGTGTCATCAAACACATAAGGCTCAAACTTTGCTTGTCCTCAAGCAAAAATTAAAAATTGATCATAGGCATAGACTTTCTGATGAAGAATAAATTTCTAAAATACAATCACTAATGAAAAATCACACTAATTGTTTCACAAAACTTCAAATAAACATATCATTCTTAGAACTCAACCCTCTAGATCGACATCTCAATCAAATAAAACTTTGCAACTTGTATAATAAACAGGATTTTCAATCTCATGATTTCACCCAATTTTCAGTTCAAATCTATCATACTTTTGTATACATGAATTAGGTTTCCAAGATCCTTTTCCACACATATTTTTTTATTCATTTTTTTTATGTATTTTGTTGTTTTTGCACAGATGGCATGTACCCACTTAGATACACACTTTTCTTTATTTTGACTTCAACTCTTATATTCGGTGCCACTATCAATTTTGCATAGTGCCAAGTAGAGGAGTCTTATTCTTTTTTTTTTCTCTCATTATCTTTTTGACTTAGACTTCAACCCATGTCTTAGGTACCACTATCAATTTTACATAGTGCCAAGTAGGGGAGTCTCTCACTATTTTTATGGATCTTGGATTCTGTTGGTGTATATGCCCTAAGGACCTAATTCTGGTCCGTTACTTGTACTACTTGACATTGATATTTATATCATACTGGCATTGTCGTTATCATTATATGTTTACATCTGCGAACATGTACTTATATGATAATATCCCTAGAGACAGATTGGATCTGTGCTCAAACTATTGTCTCTAGTCAATGTACCTTAGTGGATATAGGACAGCTATGGTACTTGTAAGATTGGATTTGTGCTTAGGCACGAGGTGCTAACGCAGACATATGGGTATATCAGTGGTAGATATACTGGACCGGCCCATTGTGAGGCAATGACTTGGTGTCACGAGTTATCCTCACAAGTGATAGGAGATGCATTGATCCCTTGACTTGAGGTCATTGGCCATTCTATATGGTTAGGGACATGCTTTGATACAACCTAACACCTCACCCTAGTTGGGGGGTAATAACGGTTGTCATTGAGTATGTCACGACCCATATGAGAAGGTCAATAGACAGACATCGGATTTGCCCCTTCCTAAGAGAAGCTTGATATCCATGGAGCTCCTCTATAGATCTATGACTGAAAGTGTATGGCCATACCCAGGTTAGACCTGATTTAGTCATAGCCATGAGATTGGATGAAAAACAAGTGGTGACACACTTGTCCAATCGGATATCAGTACGGTAAAGAGACTGTAATGCATCGGTACCTACTTGCGATAATGGGGATCTCGATATCGATATCCATTCCGATGACTTGGGTAGCAGCGATGCACTGCTAGGTGCCACTCACTGCTTGTGATGACCTTAGGTCAGCACTGCCAACGTCAGAGGAACCTACAAGGTCGCACACCTTGATACTCGAGTTCTCGTATTGATCGAGAAACCATATGATCGAGTTATTGGATAACTCGGATCTATTTTGGAGATTCCATCAGCGCTAATGGGCCTGATGAGATGGAAGAGATTTATTGGAGCCAACTTCCATTTACGGCATATTAACCATGGTTAGCCCAGTTTGACCTCGGGTTAAATTGGATTGGATCCAAGGGCTTGGTCAATATGCATAATGGACATTGGGTTGGGCCCATTGAAAAGTTGGGCTTAATGGGCTTAAGGAGAAGGATGTGTAGGCGCATGGTTAACCCTAGTTAGACTAGGGTTGGCGCTTACGGCACATATGGTTAATATAAGTTGATATTAATTATTTGTGGGTTATTTAATTAATTAATTTAAATAATTGTATGGAGTCCTATTTAATAGGGCTGATTATTTAAATTATTAATTAGAGTCCTAATTGGATTAGGACTTGATTATTTAAATGATTAATTAGAATCCTAATTGGATTAGGACTTAATTAAATCATTAAAATAATCCTATTCCTACTTCTCCTAGCCACTACTCTAACCGCCCCTTGCTCTATATAATGAGCCCTAGCCGCCCCCTCTCATGTGACACAAATTATTGAAGGCGTGAGAACAAGAGGAGGGGCGAGAGCAAGAGGATCAAGAGGAGTTGGCGCATCTCTTCATCAACCAAGCCGCAAGCACTTCTTCTTCTTCATCCTTGGCGCTTCTTCTATTGAAGGTGGTGCAAGTGTGACTTGTGCTTGGCGGCATCTCCCTCTTCCTTCTTCAACCTTGGCGCATATACCTTGGAGGTGGCGCAAGTTGAGAAGAAGGTGACCTAAGGCTTGGATCTTCTTCCCGAGGCTAGCACCAGGCGTGGAAGAAGAGGACTCGAGGTGATCTGTGTATGTGAGATTGCATAGGGCGCACGCTTGGGCGCCTACCACGACATCAGCCTCTCATCGCTCATAAGGTATTTTCTATCTCATCGTGTCGATTCCCTCGCATGCGATCTTCACTGGGTTTTTGGGACTGGCCTGTTTCGGGGGTATTCTTCCGCTGCGCAATGTATTTGCATCTCTGAAATTTTGTAAAATATCCCTGGGGTTTCCCAACAGTGGTATTAGTGGGACTTGCGAGACTCGAATGATGTATTTTCATGCTTTTCCATGCTCACATGCCATATCTCAATTTTCGCAAATTGCATGATCACATGGCAAACGATTTTTCTAAGTAGGAAAAATTAGGGTTTCTTGTTTCTATCATCTTTTCAATCTCTTTTGGATTTTTGGGTTATTTTTCTTGCATGATTTAAGGATCAAAGGCGCACGTGGTTTTGTCAAGTAGGACGGGCATTGTGTCTTCGGACTGGCTGGGTCTCTTGATCTAACAAAATTACCAGCCGAGAGGATCATTGAGATCATCATGAAAAATAGATCGCAAATAACTAAAAGATTTGTGAGAAGAAGATGAGAAAAAGAAACTAGTTTTATGAAAAAGTAAAATTTCAAATTTTATGTTTTTCATGAGCATGTAGAACTGCATGTGTAGATACCTTGCTTGTGCATAATGTTGTGATCATGAGTCAAGCCCCTTTGCATGCCTGTGATGTATCTTTGTGAGGCCTGCGTGCCGCTTTTCTTTTCTTTTATTTTTGTAATAAGAAGAAGAAGATTAGGGGCGCAATCACATAGAACCATGGCGGATGCATGCTTGATGGCGCATGGAGGAGAGGCGCAAGATGGCATGGCCGAACCCTAGGGTTTGAGAGCTAGCCATCTTGGCTCCTTGCATAGTGGCGCATCATCTATGGAGAAAGACCCATGGAATTGGCCGAACCTATGAGGGACACCTCTAGGGTTTGAGAGCTAAACCATGGTAACAAGGACCTTGGAGCCAACCTTGAAGATCAAATTATTGGTCAGCTAGGTTAGGTCTTGTCTTTGGGGCTTGAGTCCTAGGTCAAGAGTTGAACCTCCTTGTGGCATGGGTTGGTTCAATGTCTTGAATAAGCTATGATCACATCATTCTTTTACTGCTTTCACATATCTGCTAAAGCATGCCTGTTTTATCATTATGTTATCACTATAGGAATGCATGCCTGTAATGCTAGACATAAGATAAAACTGATGAGACCTCAAAAACCCTCATAAATAAATATCAAGTCTAGTAGTCTTCTAATGCGTAGCCCTCATCAAGCTATCGATCAGTGGTGTTGTGAACTATTTCCCACCCTCGTGGGACACACCCACTTATCTTTAGAAGGTGTGTGGTGGCAATGGTTTCCCCAGTCCGTTTTAACCGGGCGCACCTTCGCAAGGAAACTCGTTGGCCCTGGGCATAACGATTAGGAATGGACATGACTAGAAGTTCATATGTGCTGGGCACATGATGAAAGTCTAGAGGCATCGTTGAGAGGATAGGGTTTCATGCTGTATCCAGCCCTCGCTAGACATGAAATGCCTAGACTGTTTCAATAACAATCGGCCGGCGTGCCCACCTTAGGAAGCATGGGTCACTTTGTGCATCTCATCCCACCCTCGTGGGACGCGAAGCCTTATGTGAAATAAGGATCCCATCTCACTAGGAAGTCTTTATCTTCCCGATTGACTTTGTGGGTTGTCAATTCGATTAAAATAGTGGGAGCCATGATCATTTAAAACAAGTCCAGTTTAAATGATTTGAAGTAGTACTAATCTGCTGTTTCTTGACTGTTGTAGAACAATGGCATCGAACAATAGCGGTTGGTCACTGCGATCTATCCTGGAAAAGGACAAGTTGGTTGGATCCAACTTGATGGATTGGTATATCAACTTGAGAATTGTACTCAAGCTTGAGAAGAAGCTCTATGTCCTTGAGCAACCTATTCCTGACCCACTTCCATGCTCGGCCTCAACGGCTAAGAAGGATGCTTATGATAAGCATCAGGCTGATACTTTGGAGGTTGCACAATTGATGCTAACCAACATGTCGCCCGAGCTTCGAGGGTAATATGAATTAAAGAGTGCTTTTGAGATTATTTCTGATCTAAGGCAGCTCTTTGATGAATTGGTTAGGCTCAATCCTCCTAAAGTAGAAATTCAGAGTGTTGAGCCAAAAGGCTTAACCAAGGATCTGAAATTAAAGATGGAATGGATCAGGAACAATAAGTGCTATTCATGTGGAGGGCCACCTCACATGTTGAAGGACATGGTGCAACTTCAGAATGAGAAGAAGAGAGGCAAGGCCTCGTCCTCATACTCAAGTATTCATGTTACAGAAGTCAACCTTTCTACTTCTATCTCATGGGTATTGGATACTGCATGTGGAGCTCATATTTGTACAAATATGCAGGGGCTCAAGAAAGTAGAACGGTGCGGGCTAGAGAGATTGACCTACGAGTTGGAAACGGGGCACAGGTTGCTGCTGTTGCTGTAGGAGTTTTGACTCTCTCCCTGCCTTCTGGACTTCTATTAGAGTTAGATAATTGCTATTATGTACCTTCGCTTACTAAGAACATTATATCCATTCCTTGCTTGGCAAAGAAGGGATTTAAGTTTGAAATAAATAAGAACTCTTGTTCTTTTTCATTTGCAAATATGTTCTATGGGAATGGTACTTTGTGCTATGGCCTATATGTGTTAGACAAGGATAACTCTATCTGTAACATAAATAATAAAAGGACCAAACTGAGTGGTTCAGTTGGTGCTTTCCTATGGCATTGTCGATTAGCCCATATAAACAAGAATTGCATTCAACAACTCCATGCAAATGGGTTGTTAGATTCAAGTTCCTTGGAGGAATTTGATACATGTGAGCCTTGTTTATTAGGGAAAATGACAAAGGCACCCTTCACCAAAATTGGTGAGAGGGCAGGAGGTTTGTTGGATCTCATATATAGTGATGTGTGTGGGTCATTCAATAAACAAGCTAGAGGAGGGCACAACTACTTCATTACCTTTACTGATGATTTCAGTAGGTATGGTTATGTCTACTTAATGAGACATAAATCTGAATCCTTTGAGAAATTTAAGGAGTTCAAGAATGAAGTAGAAAACTAGCTCGGTAGATCCATTAAGGCTCTTCGATCAGATCGTGGTGGAGAGTACCTGAGTGGTGAGTTCCTTGACTATCTAAAAGAGTGTGGGATTCTATCCCAACTCACTCCGCCTGGAACACCTCAATGGAATGGTGTGTCTGAAAGGAGAAATCGAACTCTGTTGGACATGGTTCGATGTATGATGAGTCATGCAACTCTACCTCCCTCATTCTGGGGACATGCACTAGAGACAGGTTCTCTGATACTGAATAACGTTCCATCTAAGAGTGTCTCAAAGATTCCATACGAGGTATGAAGTGGGAGATGCCCTAATATATCTTTTATCAAGATATGGGGATGCGAGGCATATGTCAAGCGTCAGGATTCTAGCAAGCTAGAACCTAGATCTGATAAATGTGTGTTTGTGGGGTACCCTAAGGAAACTAAGGGTTACAACTTCTATGTTTCCACCGAGAACAAAGTTTTTATTGCTCGGCGTGCTGTCTTTCTAGAAAAAGAATTTCTCATGAAAGAAGTTAATGAGAGGAAGTTTGACTTGGATGAGGTCCAAGTGCAACCACAAGACATAGAGATGGAACCTGAGCCACCTGTACCAGTTGCTAGGCAACCTGAGGCTCAGACACAGGCCCTACGTAGGTCTAGGAGAATTCGTCATGCACCTGAGAGGTATGGGTCGCTGCCGACCCAACATGACGGAATCTTCATCATTGAGGATGAACCTAGGACTTATGATGAGGCGGTCAGTGGACCGGACTCCGAGAGATGGCTTGAGGCCATGCGATCTGAGATGGATTCCATGTCAGCTAACCAAGTCTAGGATTTGGTTGAGTTACCTGATGGGGTAAAGTCCATAGGGTATAAATGGGTCTTCAAGAGGAAGACAGACATGGATGACAACATAGTTATCTATAAAGGTAGACTAGTGGCTAAGAGATTTAAACAAATCCACGGGGTGGATTATGATGAAACCTTCTCGCCAGTTGCCATGTTCAAATCCATTCGGATTCTGCTTGCTATAGCTGCATATCATGATTACGAGATATGACAGATGGATGTGAAGACAGCTTTCCTTAATGGGAAGCTAGCTGAGGATGTGTATATGACACAACTTGATGGCTTCATCCATCCTGCAGAGGCCAATAAGGTCTGCGGGCTAAAGAGATCCATCTATGGATTAAAGCAAGCATCTCGAAGTTGGAATCTTCGATTTGACGAAGCTGTGAGAGATTATGGCTTTATCAAAAGTGAAGATGACGCCTGTGTATACAGAAAATTCAGTGGGAGCATGGTGACTTTTCTGGTCTTGTATGTCGATGACATACTGCTCATCGGGAATGACATCCCTAGTCTTCAAGCTGTGAAGACATGGTTAGGGAAGTGTTTTGAAATGAAAGACTTAGGGGAGGCCGCCTATATCCTAGGCGTGAGGATCTACAGGGATAGATCCAAGAGGCTCCTAGCCCTTAGTCAGAGTACCTACATTGATAAGGTCCTGGAGAGGTTCAACTTGGAGCAATCCAAGAAAGGGTACCTTCCAGTGAGACATGACCTTACTCTCTCAAAGAGCCAGTGTCCCACCACACAGGCTGAGAGGGATGAAATGAGTCGAGTGCCCTATGCTTCGGCACTAGGATCGATCATGTATGTAATGTTATGTACTAGACCAGATGTGGCTTATGCTGTGAGCATAACCAGGCGATACCAATCCAATCCTGGTTTGCAGCACTGGGTGGCTGTAAAGAACATCCTAAAGTATCTGAGAAGAACTAAGGATTTGTTCCTGGTCTATGGGGGACAAGGAGAGCTCAGTATGCAGGGCTACACTGATGCGTCATTCCAGTCTGACCCTGACGACTTCAGATCGCAGGCCGGCTATGTGTTCAAGATAAATGGAGGCGCTGTATGCTGGAAGAGCTTCAAGCAATCTGCACCATAGCTGATGCTACAACCGTAGCTGGAGTATGTGGCCTCTACTGAGCAGCCAAAGAAGCCGTCTTACGGATTAGGATGTATATACCTTACTTCAGGGGGATGCCCAAGTGGTGTGGACTCCATTGAAATCCGTATTGTGATTACAATGGATGCAATTGCACACGCCAAGCGAACCACGGTGCCCTCATCAAAAATCCCGAGATTTCACATGATCAGAGAGATCATAGACAGAGGTGATGTCAAGATTAGCAGAGTTGACACAGAGAACAATCTAGCAGACCCATTGACCAAGGCTTTGGCGCAGCAGAAGCATGATGGTCACGCTAGAGATATGGAGTTAAGATTTCTCAACCTCTAGGTCTTAGTGCAAGTGGGAGATTGTTGGTGTATATGCCCTAAGGACCTAATTCTGGTCCGTTACTTGTACTACTTGACATTGATATTTATATCATACTGGCATTGTCGTTATCATTATTTGTTTACATCTGCGAACATGTACTTATATGATAATGTCCCTAGAGACAGATTGGATCTGTGCTCAAACTATTGTCCCTAGTCAATGTACCTTAGTGGATATGGGACAGCTATGGTACT
This sequence comes from Costus lasius, assembly GCA_027563935.2. Classification (NCBI taxonomy): domain Eukaryota; kingdom Viridiplantae; phylum Streptophyta; class Magnoliopsida; order Zingiberales; family Costaceae; genus Costus; species Costus lasius. The sequence continues at coordinate 33,370,246 of CM050450.1, read as the reverse complement.
TGTAAGACTGGTATATGGGCTGGTTAGGCACCAGGTGCTAACGCAGACATATGGGTATATTAGTGGTAGATATACTGGACCGACCCGTTGTGAGGCAATGACTTGGTGTCACGAGTTATCCTCACAAGTGATAGGAGATGCATTGATCCCTTGACTTGAGGTCATTGGCCATTCTATATGGTTAGGGACATGCTTTGATACAACCTAACACCTCACCCTAGTTGGGGGTAATAACAGTTGTCATTGAGTATGTCACGACCCATATGAGAAGGTCAATAGACAGACATAGGATTTGCCCTTTCCTAAGGGAAGCTTGATATCCATAGAGCTCCTCTATGGATCTATGACTGAAAGTGTATGGCCATACCCAGGTTAGACATGATTTAGTCATAGCCATGAGATTGGATGAAAAACAAGTGGTGACACACTTGTCCAATCGGATATCAGTACGACAAAGAAACTGTAATGCATCAGTACCTACTTGCGATAATGGGGATCTCGATATCGATATCCATTCCGATGACTTGGGTAGCAGCGATGCACTACTAGGTGCCACTCACTGCTTGTGATGACCTTAGGTCAGCACTGCCAACGTCAGAGGAACCTACAGGGTCGCACACCTTGATGCTCGAGTTCTCATATTGATCGAGAAGCCTTATGATCGAGTTATTGGATAACTTGGATCTATTTTGGAGATTCCATCAGCGCCAATGGGCCTGATGAGATGGAAGAGATTTATTGGAGCCAACTTCCATTTACGGCATATTAACCATGGTTAGCCCAGTTTGACCTCGGGTTAAATTGGATTGGATCCAAGGGCTTGGTCAATATGCATAATGGACATTGGGCTGGGCCCATTGAAAAGTTAGGCTTAATGGGCTTAAGGAGAAGGATGTGTAGGCGCATGGTTAACCTGTTGGGGTATGCCCTTAAGGCTAATGTTTGAGGCCTGTGGGAATGTATCTGTATCATGTAATAAACTCTTAAGTTTATAAAGGCATGGTTGTTATTCAGTTAGCTACATTGTCTGCTGCAATATATGTTCTTCTGAATAATGTCTCAAAGCTGTTCAGCTGGGCTGACAAGCTATTATGTCCTTAGTCGATATATCTTGGTGAACATGAGACAGCCTTGATATGGTTAAGACTAATATGTGTTCTAATCTTATAGGATGCTTCGAGCATGGAATAAGATGTAGACTCATGGGTACATTGGATGTACTGGACAGACCCTACGAGGATGTTCAATTGTTTGTCACAATGTGAATATTCCTTGGATATGACAAGTGGCACATTTCCTCTGACTTGAGATCACTTGTGTTTTCTAAATGATGATTGTCATTGTTTTGAGGTAGTTCAATATCATTTGAAACATAATGATTATAGACTATCTTGGATGGTGAGCTTGAGTCAGGTTAGAGCACTAGTGATAGACATAGGATTGCCGTCTCCTTATTGAAGGAGTGTGATGTTCTAAAGGGGCCCCCTGGATGAGATGATTGAGAGAGTGTATGGCCATACCCAGGTGACAGTGTTCATCTGATCTAATCATGCTCATCATATTGGAGCTACAAGCTTGACAGGCTTGTCCAATAAGAACATCCAGTGGCAAAGGAAATATGTATGCTTTGTGAATTGATTCACACTTGTGCTATTTTGGGTGAAGTCTTGGAAGACTCTTTCCTTTATATCGGGAGACAGTGATGTGTTGCTAGATACCCCTCACTGGTCGTGATAACGTGAGTTATCGTTACCGACATTTAAAGGAAACCCTCAGGGTCGCACAATTTGATGATATGGCTTACTTAAGTCAGATCGTGTGGACTGAATTGTTTGGGTTCAGTTTAATGGGATTAAATCTCTGATTGTGAGTGAGATCTGGTCTGATCATGTTTGATTGATTAGGGCTTGAGATCGGTAAGCTTCGATCGAGAGAATGAATGCTAGATCAGTCAGATCAGAAGCATTGAGAGATTGACGGTCAGATTGAGAGCCTTAGGGTTTATTTTGATCTGCACTCATTTCTTGGTTTATTTGGTTAGCGGACCAAATCGCTTTGAACCAGCTCTTGAGTGAGCGCATGGTTCAATGCTGATGTGGCATTTGCGATTGGGGTGAATCCTAAGATCGCACATAGAGATGTGGCATGCTATTTTTGGATAGCACCTCTCGAACGTTGCCATGATCTCACGTCGCTCCTCTTTGGTCTCTTCACGCCTTTCTCGCCTCTTGGGGTTGGCTTGGAAGTGGCATTCTCGTGTGGAGAAAGTCCAAGGCGACAAGAGAAAAACGCCAAGAAGAAATCTCTCCTTTCCCTTTGCTATCGATCAAAAGACACTCTTGGAGCCTTGCTAGCACAAGGAGCACCAAGATAGTAAGCGCTTCCTCATCTTGTGTGCGCGTCCTAAGGAGGAGATCTTCGTTGCTCTCTTAGATCCAAGGCGTCATCTTCAAATGGCATTGGTATGAATCGCATCTTTCATTCAATCATAGTTTTAAGTTGATCATTCAATCATACATGCGATCCTTAACCCTACTTCCGCTCATGCAAAGTTTTAAAGTGCATGGTATTAGGGTTTGCGCTCCCCCTAGAAGGGGACCCCCCGCTATAAGGGGTACTTACAATTGGTATCAGAGCGAGGTTATGATGTATGTTTGTTATGATTGCTTCTTTGTGATCCATGTTTGCGCATCCTATGAATAGATCTAATAACATGCGGTGAACTACATGCTAGCTTAAGGTCTTTGATGTATGTTTATGTGTTACGCATGTATGATGCCTTGGCGCTTGCTTTAGAGTTTTTATCAAAAACTTATATCTCTTGCGCGTATCACCTTAGATCTAAGCCGCCTACTGTAAACCCTTAGACGGGTTATTAGGGTTGAAGTCACCCCCTAGGTTAGATCCAGAATGTCTGATCAGATCATCTGACAACCTGAATGGGTCGATCAGATAGCACCTTGGCGCAAGCCTATGGTGGCTATAGGTCGACTGCAGACAGGTGTGTAGCGATGTCTGATTGTGACGATTAATGAACGCACCTGAGTTAGGCCCGGGGTCACGCCCGTTTGCCAGACCTCAGTGTGGTTGTTCAGCCCTGGCGCATGCATAGTTGACCTTATGGTCGACGCAAGTCAGTTAGGACTTGGTGCATGCAAGGGCAGTGGATCTGACTAGGTTGGATGAGTGGATCCCTAGTAATGGACCGTTGTAAGGTTGTAGGGGAAATAAGGAAAAATTAAAATTGATCCTATGGGGTTTTCGAAAATTTTAATTTTTATGGATCACGTGGTTCTTGATTGATGCATATGTTTGTCTATTTAGTCTTATGTGGGCTGCCCATATTAATTGTGTGCTGTGCTGGGGCCTGCGTGCCTGTATTAAAATTGTAAATTAATTATTGTGATCTGCGCATCACTGTGTTTTAATTTATAAATGTAAGTGACCTGCGTGTCACTCTTGTCTAGATAGTTAAATTTGTAATTAATTAGACAAGAGCACAGTGCACACTTGGCAGAGGCGCATGCAGCAAGTGGCTGGACCAGGTGGGAGGTCTAGGGTTTGACCCTAGGACCAGGCGCATTTTCCCTGGTGGGCGCACCTGTGCTGTAATTGGCGCTTGGGCCCAGGTTTGGGCCAGATGAGCAGCAAAAGACCCATGAAGAGCAAATGAAGACTTAAGTTAGGTTAAGGTCTTCTAGGGCTATGGGCTTTTACCACATAAGATACATGCTTTCTTTTATTGCTTAATATTAGAATTGCATGATTAAATTATCTTCTGCTATCACCATAGGAATTGTATGATAGGCAAGAAGATAAAAGACCGTTAAAATCCAACGCTTAAATATCAAGCTCGTAAGCCTTCTGACGCGAAACCTCACTGTTCTGATTATCGTTGGAGCCGTGTTGTACCCACTCAGTGGGCACGTCCATCTATCTTCAGACGGTGCGGGATTACACCTGCGTGTTACAGAGTAGGGATTTATCCCTTCTCGTTGCTCAGCATAGCACGTGGTGGTCCAGGGAGTAGGTCGGGTCAGCTTGACCATGTAGGCTACATATGTGGCGCATATGGTAGCACATGGAGGCAGCCATCTGTGGGGTCAGAGATTGTGTTGTACCAACTCAGTTGGCACAGTCTGCTGGACTGCCCGGATGAAGGGGAATCGCACGGGTTGGCGATCGGCAGGGACTGCCTACCAGAAACTAGTGCTTGTACTCTCTGTGCATCTTATCTCGCCTGAGCGGGACGCGGAGACCAAGTATGAAATCTGGATCCCATCTCACTAAAAGAGTTCTACTCTTTCGGGCTGTTTTGCTGGATTTTTCACGCCTGATAAAATAGTGAGAAAAAGAATCTTTCTTAAGTCCTGATTGATTCTTATACATTGATACTGACCTTGCTGTTCTTGCATTGTTGTAGATACCTGCAGCAACGAACACCATGAACTTCAATGTGCGATCCCTACTGGAAAGGGAGAAGTTTGCTGGGCCGAACTTCTCTGACTAGTTTGGACACCTTAAGATTGTTCTTAAGGCAGAGAGGAAACTGTATGTCCTCGAGACGGCGATACCGCCGCAGCCCGCTCCGAACGCCGCAAGGGCGGTTCGGGAAGCCTATGAAAAGCACGTCAATGATAGCATTGATGTCGCTTGCCTGATGCTAGCGTCTATGACGCCACCGCTGCAGCGTCAGCATGAGGACATGTCGGCTATAGACATGATCACAAACCTCAAGATGCTGTATGCTGCACAGGCAAGGACTGAGCGCTACAATTTGACAAAGCTCTTCTTTCAGAGCAAACTGGCTGAAGGGAGCCCAGTGGGAGCTCACGTGCTCAAGATGATTGGGCACAAGGAGGCTCTAGAGAAACTGGGGCATACCATCAACCAGGAGCTTGCTGTGGATATTATTCTGCAGTCTCTCCCGCCTTCATTCGACGCGTTCATTATTAATTTTAATATGAACAAAATCGATTGTACTCCGGCAGAGCTGCTGAATATGCTCTTGACCACTGAGGAAACTCTGAAGGGTAAGCCTTCAACCTCTGTCTTGATGGTTCCTTCCAGGAACAAGAAGAAGGGGAAGAAGGGCAAGGCCACTGTCAAGAGCTACAGCAAGGCTCTGAAGCAAAAGGTGAAGCGGTCCAAGGAATACAGGTGTTTCCACTGTGGCCAGCTGGGTCACTGGAAAAAGGACTGTAAAGCGCTCCAAGGAGATAAGAGGGGAAGCTTTGCTTCTGGCTCAGGTATATTCGTGACTGAGGTCATGTTTTCTTCTTCTATATCATGGGTGTTGGACACTGCATGTGGAGTTCACATTTGTTCAAATGTACAGGAACTCAAGAGAAGAAGGCAGGTGGGACAGCATGAGGTGGACCTACGAGTGGGAAACGGGGCACGGGTTGCTGCTGTTGCTGTAGGAGACTACTTTATTTCTTTACCATCTGGACTTGTATTGGAACTAAACAGTTGTTACTTTGTTCCCAGTATAACTAAAAATATTATCTCCATTCCTGCTCTTGTCAGGAAGGGATTTTCCTTTGAATGCAATATTTCAAAGTGTGTTTTGTCATATGATAATATTGTTTATGCAACTGGTTCAATTAATAATGGGTTATTCATGTTGGACATGGAAAGTTCTATACAAAATGTTGATATTAAGAAAGCCAAGTTTGCTGATGACAGCACCTTGCTATGGCATAGTCGTTTGGGCCATATTAACGAGAAACGCATTAAGCGGTTGCATGATAATGGACTGCTGGGATCTTTCTCCTACAAGGGGATTGATACATGCAAAGCTTGTTTAATGGGTAAAATGACGAAGTCACCTTTTCCTCACAAAGGTCAAAGGGCTTCAGGTTTACTTGACCTTATACACAGTGATGTGTGTGGGCCTTTTAGTAAACATGCCAGAGGTGGCTATCAGTACTTCATTACCTTTACTGATGATTTCAGTAGATATGGGTATGTCTATTTAATGAGACATAAAAGTGAATCTTTTGACAAGTTCAAAGAGTTCAAAAATGAAGTACAAAATCAGCTAGGCCGAAATATCAAGGCACTTCGTTCTGATCGAGGTGGTGAATACCTAAGTCATGCATTTACTGACTATCTAAGGGAGTGTGGGATTATCTCACAGCTCACTCCACCAGGAACACCGCAATGGAATGGTGTGTCCGAGAGGAGAAATAGAACGTTACTTGATATGGTTCGTTCTATGATGAGTCAGGCTACTCTTCCTTACTCCTTTTGGGGTTTTGCACTGGAAACAGCTGCAAAGGTACTAAACCGAGTGCCATCCAAGGCAGTTTCAAAGACGCCATATGAATTATGGTATGGGAAACAGCCAAGCTTGACATTTATCAGGATCTGGGGTTGCGAGGCTTATGTCAAAAAGCTCGCCTCTGGGAAACTAGAGAGCAGATCTGACAAATGTATCTTTGTCGGTTACCCTAAGGAAACTAAGGGTTATTATTTCTTCGATCCCAAGGAGAACAAAGTTTTTGTTGCTCGGACGGCCATATTTCTTGAGAAGGAGTTTCTTCTGCAAGAGGCCAGTGGGAGAGAAATAAAGCTGGATGAGAATCCAGACGAAGGACAAAGTAGTCAAGCACAGTTGGATGAGCCTGAGCCGGTAGAACAGGTTATTGAACAACCTGAGGCTCAGATATCACGGGAACCGCGAAGATCGGGAAGGATTCGTCGACAGCCTGAGCGCTATGACGGAATCTACATCATTGACAATGATGAACCCCTTACTTATGCGGATGCGGTCAGTGGACCGGAGTCAGCGAGATGGCTTGAAGCTATGCGCGCCGAGATGGACTCCATGTCAGATAACCAAGTTTGGGATTTGGTTGATCCGCCTCCGGGAGTTATCCCTATAGGCTGTAAATGGATCTTCAAGAAGAAGATTGACATGGATGGTAACGTGGTTACCTATAAAGGCAGGCTAGTTGCGAAAGGTTTCAAACAAATCTATGGTATAGATTATGATGAAACTTTTTCACCAGTAGCCATGTTTAAGTCTATTCGGATTCTTTTCGCGATAGCTGCATATTACGATTATGAGATTTGGCAAATGGATGTGAAAACAGCTTTCCTTAATGGAAATCTGGATGAGGATGTGTATATGACACAACCAGAAGGTTTCACTAATCCAGCAGATCGTCATAAGATATGCAAGTTAAAGAAGTCTATTTATGGACTTAAACAAGCATCGAGAAGCTGGAATATTCGTTTTGATGAATCAGTTACTGAATTTGGTTTCATCAAGAACGATGATGACCCGTGTGTGTATAAGAGGTTTAGTGGGAGCGTGATTACTTTCCTAGTCCTCTACGTCGATGACATCTTGATCATTGGAAACGACATTCCTGAAATGCATGCTGTTAAGGCATGGCTGAGGAAATGTTTCCAGATGAAAGATTTAGGAGAAGCAGCCTATGTGTTAGGTGTGAAGATCTACAGGGATAGATCTAAGAGGCTTCTCGGGCTGTGCCAGAGTACTTACATCGATAAGGTCCTGGAGAGATTTCATTTAGAGAATTCTAAACGAGGATATCTTCCAGTCAGACATGGTCTGAATCTTTCGAAGAGTCAGTGTCCACAAACACAGACTGAGAAAGATGAAATGGACAATACGCCTTATGCTTCGGCTATTGGATCCATTATGTATGCGATGTTGTGTACTCGCCCAGACGTCGCTTACGGGTTAAGCGTGACCAGTCGTTACCAGAGTAATCCAGGTATGGCGCACTGGATTGCAGTCAAGAACATTTTAAAATATCTGCGGAGGACCAAAGATATGTTCTTGATATATGGTGGTCAGGAAGAACTCAGTATTGAAGGATATACTGACGCTTCGTTCCAGTCTGACCAGGATGATTTCCGATCGCAATCAGGCTATGTTTTTAGCTTGAATGGAGGTGCAGTGGTGTGGAAAAGTTTCAAACAGTCAACTGTTGCTGATTCCACAACAGAAGCCGAGTATGTTGCAGCCTCGGAAGCATCCAAGGAGGCAGTGTGGATTCGTAAGTTCGTGAGAGAACTTGGTGTTGTTCCTTCGAGTGCAGATCCTTTGGTTATCTTTTGTGATAACACTGGAGCAATCGCACAAGCAAAGGAACCACGGTCGCACCAGAAGTCCAAGCACATACAGAGACGGTTTCATTTGATCAGGGAGATCATAGATCGTGGCGAGATCAAAATCTGCAAGGTTCATACAGATGACAATCTGGCAGACCCGCTTACCAAGCCTCTGGCGCAGCAGAAGCATGAGAAGCACTGTAATAATATGGGTTTGAGATTTCTCAACCATTAGATTAAGTGCAAGTGGGAGATTGTTGGGGTATGCCCTTAAGGCTAATGTTTGAGGCCTGTGGGAATGTATCTGTATCATGTAATAAACTCTTAAGTTTATAAAGGCATGGTTGTTATTCAGTTAGCTACATTGTCTGCTGCAATATATGTTCTTCTGAATAATGTCTCAAAGCTGTTCAGCTGGGCTGACAAGCTATTATGTCCTTAGTCGATATATCTTGGTGAACATGAGACAGCCTTGATATGGTTAAGACTAATATGTGTTCTAATCTTATAGGATGCTTCGAGCATGGAATAAGATGTAGACTCATGGGTACATTGGATGTACTGGACAGACCCTACGAGGATGTTCAATTGTTTGTCACAATGTGAATATTCCTTGGATATGACAAGTGGCACATTTCCTCTGACTTGAGATCACTTGTGTTTTCTAAATGATGATTGTCATTGTTTTGAGGTAGTTCAATATCATTTGAAACATAATGATTATAGACTATCTTGGATGGTGAGCTTGAGTCAGGTTAGAGCACTAGTGATAGACATAGGATTGCCGTCTCCTTATTGAAGGAGTGTGATGTTCTAAAGGGGCCCCCTGGATGAGATGATTGAGAGAGTGTATGGCCATACCCAGGTGACAGTGTTCATCTGATCTAATCATGCTCATCATATTGGAGCTACAAGCTTGACAGGCTTGTCCAATAAGAACATCCAGTGGCAAAGGAAATATGTATGCTTTGTGAATTGATTCACACTTGTGCTGTTTTGGGTGAAGTCTTGGAAGACTCTTTCCTTTATATCGGGAGACAGTGATGTGTTGCTAGATACCCCTCACTGGTCGTGATAACGTGAGTTATCGTTACCGACATTTAAAGGAAACCCTCAGGGTCGCACAATTTGATGATATGGCTTACTTAAGTCAGATCGTGTGGACTGAATTGTTTGGGTTCAGTTTAATGGGATTAAATCTCTGATTGTGAGTGAGATCTGGTCTGATCATGTTTGATTGATTAGGGCTTGAGATCGGTAAGCTTCGATCGAGAGAATGAATGCTAGATCAGTCAGATCAGAAGCATTGAGAGATTGACGGTCAGATTGAGAGCCTTAGGGTTTATTTTGATTTGCACTCATTTCTTGGTTTATTTGGTTAGCGGACCAAATCGCTTTGAACCAGCTCTTGAGTGAGCGCATGGTTCAATGCTGATGTGGCATTTGCGATTGGGGTGAATCCTAAGATCGCACGTAGAGATGTGGCATGCTATTTTTGGATAGCACCTCTCGAACGTTGCCATGATCTCACGTCGCTCCTCTTTGGTCTCTTCACGCCTTTCTCGCCTCTTGGGGTTGGCTTGGAAGTGGCATTCTCGTGTGGAGAAAGTCCAAGGCGACAAGAGAAAAACGCCAAGAAGAAATCTCTCCTTTCCCTTTGCTATCGATCAAAAGACACTCTTGGAGCCTTGCTAGCACAAGGAGCACCAAGATAGTAAGCGCTTCCTCATCTTGTGTGCGCGTCCTAAGGAGGAGATCTTCGTTGCTCTCTTAGATCCAAGGCGTCATCTTCAAATGGCATTGGTATGAATCGCATCTTTCATTCAATCATAGTTTTAAGTTGATCATTCAATCATACATGCGATCCTTAACCCTACTTCCGCTCATGCAAAGTTTTAAAGTGCATGGTATTAGGGTTTGCGCTCCCCCTAGAAGGGGACCCCCCGCTATAAGGGGTACTTACATAACCCTAGTTAGACTAGGGTTGGCGCCTACGGCACATATGATTAATATAAGTTGATATTAATTATTTGTGGGTTATTTAATTAATTAATTTAAATAATTGTATGGAGTCCTATTTAATAGGGCTGATTATTTAAATTATTAATTAGAATCCTAATTTGATTAGGACTTGATTATTTAAATGATTAATTAGAATCCTAATTGGATTAGGACTTAATTAAATCATTAAAATAATCCTATTCCTACTTCTTCTCCTAGCTACTACTCTAACCGCCCCTTGCTCTATATAATGAGCCCTAGCCGCCCCCACTCATGTGACACAAATTATTAAAGGCGTGAGAACAAGAGGATCAAGAGGAGTTGGCGCATCTCTTCATCAACCAAGCCGCAAGCACTTCTTCTTCATCATCCTTGGCGCTTCTTCTATTGAAGGTGGTGCAAGTGTGACTTGTGCTTGGCGGCATCTCCCTCTTCCTTCTTCAACCTTGGTGCATATACCTTGGAGGTGGCGCAAGTTGAGAAGAAGGTGACCTAAGGCTTGGATCTTCTTCCCGAGGCTAGCACCGGGCATGGAAGAAGAGGACTCGAGGTGATCCGTGTGTGTGAGACTGCAGAGGGCACACGCTTGGGCGCCTACTACGACATCAGCCTTGCATCGCTCATAAGGTATTTTCTATCTCGTCGTGTCGATTCCCTCGCATGCGATCTTCACTGGGTTTTTGGGACTGGCCTATTTCGGGGGTATTCTTCCGCTGCGTAATGTATTTGCATCTCTGAAATTTTGTAAAATATCCCCGGGGTTTCCCAACAGATTCTTCCTTCCCAACAAATAGCAAAATAGACTAAACATCTACTAGGTTGATCAATTGATATCAATTCAGTAATCATACTCATATACTCATTTTATTTAAAGGAGTAGTTTCACCTTTAGATCTTATTCCTCAAATAACACATCTACACAAAATTTCATGCATCAACCAATGAAAAATTCCAAAAGCAGATATGTATTAGAGAAATAAATTCAACATAATAAATCTAGACCTAATCACAAGCATGAACACATTCATCATCATAGAAAAATCCATAAACCTCTCATCACATGGATTCAAGTCATAAAAATTTTTAATCATCAAAATATGTCAAAATCACTACAAAAGGTGTGAAGTATCAAACTCAAACAATCATGGTCAAAAGTGTAAAATGATAGATTCAAGAGACCACATCGAATAGAAATCTCAGTGAGTGATACATCTAAGCAAATCAAAGATGCAACCATATAAAATAATTATGAATACGAGAGAGTGCAAAAGATACTCACAATACTATATAGCAAGCTTTTACCAAATATACATAAGGCTCGGACCAAAAAAATAGTGTCGGGGCATATGCTGCTAGATCCAAAGATGTGCCTTTTGAAAATTTTTCATGCACAATTTAAGATACATAAGGCTCAGTCTAAAAATAGTCTCTAAAAATAATAATGATAAAAATAATTTTCTCAAGGGAGAATCAGAGATGTAGCCGGAGGTCTAAAGAGGATGCCGATGGAAAGAGTCGAGCAGGCAAGAAGCAGAGGGTGAACAGAGGCTAGCTGAAAAGCTGATAGCAATAATGGTGATGGTGCCGACAGTAGAGTGAGTAATCTCTAGTGGCCTGCTAGAGACTACAGTCCTGGAGGTGAGATCGTCGACCAGTGGGTGCCAGAAATAATACTGCATAGATAAAAAAAAATCAATCACTAATGAAGAGTCTACTACATAAATAAATCAAATCAATGGAAATAGAGGCAGTAGAAGAAGTAAGAGTCTGCTGATGGTATAATCCAGTGTCGACGACTGGAAACAGTGATGTTAGAGGCAGATGCAGTGGTAGCTAGAGGTGGAAGACAGTTGCTTTTGAAGATTTCTGGATCTGGAGCCTAAAGAAGCTATAACATGTAGAAATTAAATAGAGCAGCCAGTGAATTTTTTATGAAAAGTAGCCATGCACAAAAATAAGATTTAATGATCCAAAAAGAAAATGGACAGAACCATGTAATAGAATGAAACTCATTCTTTTTAGATGTATGAAAATCAAAGGATCAAAATATATCAGGAATTTAGGGTATCAATAGAAAGAAGGCTAATCAGATTACAAAACAGCAAAAACTGCACAAAAGTTAATCAGATTCGAAAAGTTGTCATGTGTCCTAGAATTATCAGAAAGTATTTTCATGAAAACAATTAATCCACAAGATAGAATGAAACATGAACTTTATATTTCAAGTGAAAAATCAGGGTTTCAAGTCATTAAAGCACCTTAAAAACTTGCAGCAAAACGCTAATCAGAATAGTAAAAAAAAAACTGCTGCATAAATTAATCAGAATCGAAAAGATGCTAGGTGTTTTAGAACGATCCATGGACTTTAAAATTCAGTAAAAATATCCAGATGATAGACAAAGATGAGTACTTGATGGTGCCAAAGATCAAAATTTTTCCCAACCCAGTTTCTTAAAATTGCAGCGAAAAAACACCTAATCAGATAAGCAGAAAGTAGTTTTCAAATTACAGGCGTAAAAATAATTACGGCAGTGCCGTAATATGCACAAAAACTCTCGGGTCAGAAAAGGCCTAATTTACGGTACCGTAAACAAATTACGGTAGCTCCGTAAAATATAAAAAACTCTCGGGATGAAATCGGACCAATATTACGGCACCGTAAAGAAGATTACGGCGGTGCCAGTATTTTTCACAAAATTTTATTTTCCTTGCAAAACGAAAAGAAAAATTAATTCTAAAAATAAACTAAAATAAAAGAAACTAAGCTAAGTAAAAGTGCTTGGGTTGCCTCCCAAGAAGCACTAATTTTAGGTCCATAGCTTGACCAAAAATCAAATCTCATGATGAAGCAGGTGAATCAGTATAGAGTAAATAGCATGCAATTTCTTTCTTTTCTGCTGTCCAAGAAATTTAGCCACTAATCCAAATATCCAGAATTTCATATAAATCAAGATTGGCATGGCTTTCTTAAATATGCAGAAATCAAAATCAAAATTTTTAACTTCAATCAAAGGATATTCAATGATCTTCCTAAATTTATCAAAGAGTAAAATCATAAGTCCTTTCTTCAAATTTAAATCTTCAATTGCCATAGGACTTTTGATCAAAAGATACAAGTATTGGATCATCAAAATAATCTTTCTTTCTCACATTAGATTCCTCAATGAAACATAAATTTTTAAATAAATCACAAGAGTCAACAGTAGATATGGGCAAAACATCAGAGTGAGATACATTAATATTCATAATGTTTAAATCTTTTTCAAGTTCGTCATGCTCACAATCAAATAATTTATCAATTTCAAAATTATCAACAAAATCAGAATAAGATTTCTCTGAATTAGTCCCCTCATATCCTTCATCAGATTCAACCACAAACAATATATCATCAAAAGAAACAATTTCATCAAAAGAGAGTTTTTCAATTTCAATTTCATCAACCTTTTTCACAAATAAACTATCAGATGAATCAATTTCACAATCATCAAAATTAGAGTGAGATGCATTAATGTTCACATAAGGCTCAATCTCAAAATAATCATAATCAGAGGGAGAATTTTCTAAATCAATTTCTTCAGTTTCCAAATCAAACTCAAATAAACATGCTTTTTGTGCTAACTGGGTTTCTAAAAATTCAGAATTAGCAGTCAAAGAATCTACCTGAGAAGCAAGTTGACCAATTATTCCCTTAAGATCATCAATTTTCTTACTTCTATTTATCATGATTTGGTTTTGATTTGACATGAATTTTACAAGCATGATCTCTAAGCTAGATTTTTTAGTTTTCTCAATGTATGGTTCAGAAATATGATTTGAGCAATCATCATAAAAAGAATATTGATCATTTTGGTACCATGGTGCATTGGGATTTGCATGATTTCTAAATTGACAATCAGAAGCATAATGATCATTACATTTACAAATATTACATCTAATAGAAGAAATAGTGTATCATATCAATTTATATGCAAGAGTGTGCACAATGAATCATCTTTATGCTTACCTTGTGGCATGTAAACCTTACCCCTTTCAGTTGCTCATGAGTTGTAATTAAAAGACATCTCTTCAATCTATCAAGAACAGAAAGATTATCCAACACCAATGAATTAGAATTTTTTTTTTCAGAATATATAACAAAAACAGAAAATATAAAACACAAGCAAATTTGCAAAATTTAGAAAATCTCAGTTCTGTCATAATTTCTGAAAATCCAAAACCTGCAAAAACAAAAAACAAAGTTAGATCTAAAACAAATAAAACCTAGTCTAGCAATACTAACAACTATTTTGATATTAACAAAACTAAGGTCCCCGGCAACGGCACCAAAAACATGTTGTAGTCCGAAAGGACACACTTATAAATACAAGTAGGTAGACTTATTTCAGGTGTCGCGACCAAAACCTTGTTTGGCGTATAGGGCTATTCTCACTCCCTGACACGGCTCCAAAAACTTGTTGTCCCTAAACTTGTAGTGTCCGCAAGTGCACGGATACTCAAAGTAATAAAGAAAAGTATCGATCCCACAGAGACCTTATTGTTAAGTACCAAATAATTACTTTCGTACTAGCTAAGTAAATTGAATATGATGCAAGTGAATAATCGATAAACACACGGGAAAATAATCAGAGAGATAAACTGGGACTAGGGTTTCATCCACCTTAATTTCAATGATTAGATATAAATAAAAAGTCATCAGACTAATTTTATTATGATAAAAACTTAATTTACTTCATAAAGGGATCATCTCACTTTCGTGCAGACAATCATGCAGGGACCAATCCTCGCTTTCGTGCAAGATCTATCCCAACGCTGAAGATAAGTAAATCATCAATCAAAGAATTCAAAGATCACTTTCGTGCATCCGAATTCTAAATTGATTGTCTCAAGTGGAATTTGAAGGATCACTTTCGTGCATCCGAGTCTCAACACAAGTTTTACTTATGGTTCTCCAACGTTTTGATCCTCACTTTTGTGCAAGATCTCCACGTTTGACAACTTGACTCAATCGTAGATTCATGTTATTATCATGGCAATTAAACTACAAAAATCAAATAATAAGAACTAACCTAAGAAAGCTCCTAACATGCAATTCTAGGGTTCCAAGTTCTCAAGCAAGTCACCTTTCGGTCTATATTGTGAGAACTCTAAAACATGAATAATAACATCAATCTATAGAGAATCAAAGTGCAATTATTCACATAAGTAAAATTATCATCATAAAACTATTCTGACGAAGATAAAAAGTTATCTAATCATTAAGAAATCAAAGGGAATTACACCCTAAGTCCCAAAGATGTTTAAGCTTGCATAGAGGGAAGATTACAATAATCCATGTTGAAGAAAATCAAAAGGAAGGAGAAAATAGAAATTACGGTACGGCCATAAAGAGGTTTCCGGCCGTAATCTGGGCGCAACAGCGGCGGCGCTCAGTTTTGTGTTGATTTCTTCTCCTTCTAATCTCCTTTTTCTCTAAAACTTCTGGACTATTGTCTCCTCTTCCAAGCGAAGCTTCTGTGTTAAAATTGCGGCCTGAGGTGTCCTCTATGCCTCTCGGCGTGAGGCCAAACCCTAAGCGCCTCCTTGTCTATTTCCCTCTCGATTCTGGATAAAAATTGGTGCTTTTGGTTCGTGTGTCTTCTCCTCTTTAATACGAGTCCACCGCATCTTTCGGATCTCAATTTGGAGGTCTGGATCAAAAGATATGATCCGCGCAAGATTCGGGCTTCGGAGTCGACTGAGAAAATTGCAAGCTGCGTTGTAATTACGGCCGTAATGAAGTTTACGGCAGTACCGTAATCTGGACAGCGAGTTCTCGGGTTGAAATATTTTGGAATTATAGTACCATGAAGTTATTTATGGCTGTGCCGTAATGTCAACAATCCTTCAGGGTGGAAAATCGACCGTAATTACGGTACTGTAAATTCCTTTACGGCGGTACCGTAAACATCATCCAGCCTCTGTCCAAAAACGCTCCAAAATATGGTACCGTAAATATTGTTACGGCAGTGCCGTAATCTTGCAAAATTTCTCTGGCTGGGAGCACTACAAATTATGACACTTCACGGGAATTACGGCAGTACCGTAATTTTGATCTGCGAGTGCAGTCAAATTACGGTACCGTAAATTCTATAATGGCCGTAATTTGCTCTGAAGCTCCAATTCTTTTGAAATTTGATGTGTGATCTCCTCTTGATGTTGTGAATTTAATTATGCATCTGTATTGCTCAAAATCAACTGAAAAACATGCCTTTTTGCCTGAAAATCATCAAAAATAGAAAAGTGTGTAGATTCCGCAAATATTGATAAAAAAGACATAAAAATAAGCAAAGTCTATGAATATGATACAAAAATACCAATAAAATGGCACAAAATTTACTATAAATTTCGGTGTCATCAGGTATCAACAAACATACAAGCTAACTCACCGATTAAAAGACATTACTGACAAAACCTATATTTTTCAACATGTTGATAAAAAGCCTTTGGCGTTAATGCCTCAGTGAGTAGGTTTGCAACCATAGAGTTTGTTCCTATAAGTCTAATAGAAATGCAACTACTCTAAACTCTTTCTTTTACAATGAGAAACTTGATATTTATATGCTTAGACCTTGAAGAGCTCATATTATTATTTGAAAATAAAACTACAGCTCTATTATCACAGTATAACCTGAATGGTCTTTCTATACATTTAATAATTGATAGTCTTGAAATAAAATTACACAGCCAAATAGCATAATTAGATGCCTCAAAACATGCAACGAATTCTGTCTCCATAGTGGAAGATGCAATTAGTGTTTGCTTGACACATTTTCAAAATATTGCACCTCTAGCTAAAGTGAATACGTAACCTAATGTTGATTTCTGACCGCCTTGGCTTCCAGCAAAGTGAAAATCAGGAAACCCAATAATCTCATGTATGCCTAACTTCCTGTAGGTGAGCATATAATCTTTTGTGTTTTGTAAATATCTGAAAGCTCTTTTGACTCAACCCAATGTTCTCTTCCTGGATTACTTTAATATCTGCCAAGCATTCTAACAATGTATGCGAGATCAAGGCGAGTGCAGACCTATGCATACATCAAACTCCCTACTGCCGAAGTATAAGGGATGTTTTCCATAAATTTAGAATCAATTTCACCTTTTGGATACCTTTAGCCACAGTGGTTTCAAGTGGTCTACTATTTTGCATACCAAACCATTACAATACTTTTTCAATATAACTCTTTTGTGACACTCCTAAGATTCCTCATGCATGATCATGATGAATCTGGATCCCTAATACAGAAGATGCATCACCAAGATCTTTCATTTCAAATTACTTTGAAAAAAAATTCTTAGTATCTTAAAGTAGTTGCATATCGCTACTGGCAAGCAAAATGTTATCCACATATTGAACCAGAAAAAATATATCTACTCTCACTAAACTTATGGTACACACAATTTTCAATAGTATTCACCTCAAAACCAAATGAGAGAATTACCTGATGAAATTTTTGGTACCACTGACGGGAAGCTTGCTTGAGCCTATAGATGAATTTCTTCAATTTACAAACCAATTAATTAGTTTTGTCTGAATCTAATCTATCTGATTGTAACATATAAATTATTTTATCAATGTCACCATTGAGAAAAGCTGTCTTAACATCTATTTGATGAAGCTTAAGATCAAAATGACCTACCAAAGCTATAATTCTTCTAAAAGTGTATTTCGATGAAATTGGAGAGCAAGTCTCTTTATAGTCAATGTCTTCCCTTTTGGGTGAAACCCTTAGCAGCAAGATGTGTTTTAAATATTTCCACATTGTCTTGTAAATCCTTTTTGGTTTTAAAAATCCATTTACAACCAATAGGTCTCACTCCTTCAAGCAATGGTACAAGATACCAAATGTCGTTGTCTTTCATAGATTGAATTTTTTTTTCACCCATGGCATCGATCCACTTTTGAGCATTAGAACAACTAATTGTTTCATGGAAGGTGAGTGGATTATCTCCCATTGAATCAATATTACCCTAATGTTCTTGGAGAAATACAACATAATCACTAGAAATTGCCCTCCTCTTGTCTCTTGTGGATCTCCTTAAAGGCTTTGGTTCATTTGAGTTTGAGTTTGTTGAGTTTGTTGAGTTTGATCCTCATAAACACTAGATTGAGGAATAGTTGGATATTCTCGATGTGTAGTAAGCTCAACAATGTCTTCGAAATGATGTTGTTGTATAATATTTGGAATGAAAACTTGATCATGGTCAACAATAGCCATAAGAGGAATATAAAATA
Organism: Costus lasius; assembly: GCA_027563935.2. NCBI lineage: Eukaryota > Viridiplantae > Streptophyta > Magnoliopsida > Zingiberales > Costaceae > Costus > Costus lasius. The sequence continues at coordinate 33,351,879 of CM050450.1, read as the reverse complement.
ATTCCTCTTCTAAGACAATCATTAGCCTTATCTTTCTCCCAAACTCAACATCCTCAAAAAATATAGCATTTCCTGTCTCAAAAAAAAAGCTCTAGTTTAGGGATCATAGAATTTGAGACCCCATGATTTCTCATAGTATCATACAAAATAACTACTAATTTCTCTTTTGTTAGTAATTTTAACTTTTATGCATTCAACACAATTATCCAAACTTGAATCATCAAGTTTCTCAAGTATCCCCTCTAAGTCAAGCATGTCAATTTTCCTTTTGGAGATGTGACCCAAACGTTTATGTCATCATAAGAAGAAATTTTTGTTGATAATTTTTTTTGAGTGCATCTAGTTTTAGTGTTATGGGACTCATCATATGAAGGTACTATGTCTAGTAAGTAAAGATTATCAATGTCAAATAAATAACTAGTTCCAATAAATTTAGAATTAAAATAAACACTACATTTTCTATTACTAAATGAACAAACAAAACCTTTTTTGTCCAATACAAAAACTAAAACCAAACTCTATTTAAAAAACGATATAATAAATGTGTGTTTTTTTTAATTCTATAAATGAACCAGTATTTAATAACAACCGAAATCTCCATATGCCTAAAACTTCCATTGGATTTCCAACCCCCATATTGATGAATTTTTGTTCATTTTTGGGCTTTATAAAGTTTTGGCAATCTTACAAAGAAACACTTATGTGGGTTGTAGCAACAGAATACAACCACAAAGTGTTTCAAGGAACTAAAACTAAATTAACTTCAGTACTTGCAAGACCAAAAGGTGAATGATTCAAAATTTAAAGGTTATTTACATTGGCAATAACAGCGGAGGCATTAGTCATGTTAATTGCAAAGAAAACAAATTACAAAACACAATAAGCTCATATATGCAAATAACAAGTAGTGAATAATAACACAATCTCATTTAGAGATAATCAGAGTAACACTAAATCTAGTCTTTGGACAGAGAATTAATTTACCATTTGATTATCTCTACACAGTAATCAAGTATTGATGAAAAGATCCATTCAAGTGCTTAATCTTCCTTTGGGCCGACTAAGGACTCACAATGGATATATAATAATCATCACACACTCATTACCTGATGTGTATTTAATTTTCTACCAAACAATCGTCATCTTTGGGTTGACAAATTGCTCGCATGAAAAAAGCATACACACTTACATAATTTTTCATTATTGAAAGGTTTTATACAATAGAGGTCACTTTGGTGACAATATAGTAAAAATCAGTTGAAATAAAAAATTAAGTGTAATTTAACTTAATGCTCTATAGCTAAAAATGTTTTCATAGCAGAGGTTAGTTTGGTAACTACACTGTTAAAACAAATTTAAATAGACTAGTAAGTGTATTTAACTAGAATTATGCATAATTAATCACTACTCATAAATAAGCTGATGAAGTCACAAATGTGTATGAATTGAGTATAATTGATCCAAATAAATAAAAACATAGTAAATAAAGTTATACATTTATTTCTAACTCAATATGCTAAAAAAAAAAAATGATAATGTTCTAATAACATGGATGAACATTAAAACATATTTAGACATACAAAAAAAATTTACTAGCATGAATGAATTATAAAAATTTATCAATGTACAACAAAATTTAATAATGCTCAATAGAATTGAGAACTAATTAAGCATAATTAAATCAAATAAATAAACATAATAGTAAATTTATTCCTAATAAATTATGCCTCTAAATTTTGATGAAAAATATATATATATATTGCATAACCCACATAAACCAAATGGTAGGTGACGGAGTCATAGACACACATAAGGGCGGCCCAACCCCTCCAGAAGACACTTGGGAAGACTCCCCAGGATCTGAGGCAGACACCCAGCAAATTTCAACTTCAAACAATGTCCGCCGTCCCAAACACGGCCAGGCCGTGACACGGTCGAGCCAGAACGCGAACGCCGACACAGCCAGCTTCACGGCCGTGCCTCAACCCGTGGTCAGCGCCGTGGATTTCCAGCTGGAAAATACGGCACGTGGAAAAGATTACGGCACCGTTGTAAAATCAGGCCAACCTTCTGTGGATTCCCAGTGTGAAAATATAGCCCGTGGAAAAAGATTACGGCACCGCCGTAAAATTAGGCCAACCTTCTGTGGATTTCCAGCCGGAAAATACGGCCCGTGGAAAAGATTATGGCACCGCTGTAAAATCAGGCCAACCTTCTGTGGATTTCTGGCCGGAAAATACGGCCTGTGGAAGCGATTACGGCACCGCCGTAAAAGCTGCTCGACAACGACATGGCCCGCTCGAGTTCACAGACACGGCCGTGACTAGCCCGATGGATGCCGGACCTCCCGATCACGCCCGTGATGGCAAGCACGGCCAGGCCGTGTTTAGCCCCAGAAAACACACAGAGGCCAATTTTCACCCAGTTTGACACTCGCAACGATCCTCGCATCCCCCGGACCGTTTTGTGGGCGTCTCGAGCCCAGTATCAGCCACGACGTGCCACGTCCGCTCCATCCACATGGCCTCACCAGTGTCAACGCCACCCCTCCACCCTCTCAACTTAGCAAACACCGTAAGCCGGCCACTCCAGGACTCGACCACCGATAGATACAACAATCGGGTCTTGAACTCGGCCTAGGAGATAGCCAACAACGTGCAAAATCAGCCCACCATCAGCAAGTTATGTTGCTTCATAGCGGCTTGTTCTGAGATGGTGTAGCGGACAACAGCCTAGTCAACAGCCCAACAAGGAGGCCCATGCGCCAGCCATGTGTGTTATCCCTTGTCCTTTTATTCCCTAGTTAGTTATCTCTTTTCAGGTTGTTAGAGGGCATCTTGGACCCTCTTTAGTTGTTAGGGGTTGTTGGTTTCAACAAACCCCATGTGAGTAGCTTGTGTCTCACCCCTCCCTCTTGTTCTATAAAAGAGGGCTGAGGGACTACTAGTTTTTCAGTTCTTGGTAGTAGCTCCTTCCCCCACGCGAAGGTTTAGGCCACTTCAAAACTCCGAGGATCTCGCCTAGGGCCTCCTCGCCCACCTCTTGTAATCATTTCAGTTTTCAATCAAAACACCCGGAGAACCTTCCAAGGCTCCGGGTCCTTTTCAAGGCAATCCTTGCGATCATTGTTGGCTTTGTGTCTTGGACTCACAGTGTTCTGCCTCTGCAACCCCGTCTAGGCCCTGCGCACACGTGCTTGCTTCAAGAAATTGGCACTACTAGTCAGGTGAGTAGTTTCATTCATAGAATCGTGTTCGTTGTTTCCTCGGCTCGCTGGTATTGCTCAAGTCGCGTCCCCGCGGCACGGGTTTTCATCGGTTTTCTCGAGTTTTCATCGCCTCGCACATTTTTACTTCCCTCGTCTCCAGCCCCTCTCACGTCTTCGGCATCATGGTTTTTCCCCACCATAGAGTACTGAATTAAGGACCAACTCACCCATAACAACCGCTGCATCAAATTTGGTATCAGAGGGAGGTTGGAGCTAACTCTTGTCTAGCTCCGCCGATCTCTCGCATCATATCATTCGGCTTCTTCGGTGTTCTCTTCCGCATTGTATACTCGAACATTTTCTGTCACCACGACTACTAGATCAGGAACCTCTTACCAGAACCCCCCTACCCAGGTGCCCGCTACGACCGAAGAATGTACTCCACCTAGGGTAGAGTCGGTTGAATCGCTGTTCACACACTTGAAAGCGATGGAGGTTATGTTTCAACGCTTAATGTCATCGGTCCAACACCTCATGGACCAAGTTGTGGAACTCAAGTCTAAGCCCGCTATGGGGCAGCCCCCGCTTAGCGTTCCCCCTTTGTTGGCCCCGCTGCACATACGCGCCAATGAGTCTCCGCGTTACAACCCGTTTGGTGATGAGTCCGCCTGGGCGGAGGAGGCCCCTCCCCCGTAGCGTTCAGCCCAGCGAAGTCGCGAGGATGATGAGGCCCGTCGTCTCACGCGCATCGATCCCCCTATCTTTAAGGGTAGCCTAGATCCCAACGATTTCCTCGACTGGGTTTCAGCCGTGGAGAACAATTTTGAGTAGAGCGCTATGTCCGCTCACCTTAAGGTCAGTTATGTTCACCTCCTGCTCACCGGCCCCACCCGATTGTATTGGACGAATGTCGAGAGCCATCTAGTTGACCAGCGTCTTCCTCCCATCACTCGATGGGAGGAGATGTGCTATCGCCTTAAGGAGAAGTATGTACCGCTCACTTACCATCAGCGCCTCCTCGACTCCTATTGCGCTATCTCACAGGTATCCGACTCTGTCGACGCGTACCACACTCGTTTCGACAAACTCAGGATCCGTTGCAATCTTAGGGAGGATCTCGCGTTCACGTTGTCTAGGTTTAAGTGCGGATTCTGTGAGGACATCCGACGCGCCCTTCTGACTTATGGGTTAGACTCGATCATCCTCGTTCTGCACCATGCTCGCGAGATCTAGTAGGACTGGCGTTCGCAGCACCATCACGGTGAACCCGTATCCCAGCGTCGTCCGGTCCATGCGCCCTTTGCGCAAGCCCCGGCCCCCGCCACGAGGCTCCTCCACGTCCCCCGCATGCTGGTCCCTGGCGACCTCCACGTTACGCTCCGCGAGAGGCACCTGCACCACGTCTCACCTGGGACGAGAAGGGCAAGGCACCCCTCGCTACGGCACCCCTTGGCCCTTATCGTCATTGTGGTCAGACCGGTCAATTCAACTAGGAGTGCCCCACACTTCGTGGCCGTTCCTTGCACATCGCGGTCGAGTCGCGCGACCCTCAGTTTGTCACCCCTCATGGGCCACCATCGGCTCAAGAGATCGGTCCCCAGTGTTACTCCGATGATCGACGGAGGATTGGAAACGCATGCCCCACCTTGGCCGTAGTCCGCTGCACCCACCTTGTGCACACTCCCCCTCCGTCTGAGGATTGGAAACGCACGAGCATCTTTTACACTTATATTAAGTGTAATGGGCACTCGTGCAAAATCGTGATCGACGGAGGTAGCAGCCTCAATGTCATCTCCTGGATGGCGGTCACCCGCTTTGGCCTCACACTTGAGCCACACCCTTGGCCCTACTCGATTGCATGGGTCGATGCATCTAGCCTTCCCATTACCCATTGCTGCCGGGTTCCCATCTATTTCGGTGACTACACCGAGAAGGTATGGTGCGATGTTATGTCCATGGACGTCGCCCACGTCCTTCTCGGCCGGCCTTGGCTTTACGACCGCGACGTTATCCACTACAGCCGCTCCAACACATACGTCTTCCAGCATGGAGGGCGTAAGATTTGCTTGACCCCGGCTCCGCCCAAGGAGTTGCGGGCCTCCACGTCGAAGGGCCTTGTCACCCCTTCAACCCCGACCCAGCCTACTCCTAAGGCGGTCGGCTTGGTCCGACCTACTTCCCTTGTCCACGAGGCCCATGAGACCAAGGTGGTCTACGCTCTCATGGTGCGTGAGGTCTCCCACGATCTCCCTCCTCCACCGGCCCCTTTGCTTCCGTAGGTTGCCACCCTCTTGGACGAGTTCACCGACATTGCCCCAGTTGATCTCCCTGTTGGTCTTCCCCCGGATCGCGACATCCAGCATGTCATCGATCTTGTCCCCGGGGCATCTTTGCCCAACCTGCCCCATCACCGCCTTAACCCCACTGAGCACACAGAGCTTAAGCGGCAGGTGGATGACCTCCTTGCCAAAGGCTTCATCTGCGAGAGCCTTAGCCCCTACGCCGTCCCCGCCCTTCTTACTCCTAAGAAGGATGGTTCATGGCGGATGTGCATTGAATGCTGCGCAATCAATCGCATTACGGTTAAATATCGGTTTCCCATTCCACGCTTGGACAACATGCTCGACCTCATCTCCGGTGCATGTTGGTTCAGCAAGCTTGATCTTCGGAGTGGCTACCATCAGGTCCTCATCCGCGATGGCGACGAGTGGAAAATGGCCTTCAAGACGAAGGACGGCCTTTTACGAGTGGCTCGTGATGTCATTCGGCCTCACCAATGCGCCTTCGACTTTCATGTGCCTCATGAGCCAGGTCCTCCGTCCGTACAAGGGGAAATTTCTGGTCATCTACTTTGACGACATCCTCATCTATAGCCATTCCCGTGCTGACCATCTCGAGCAGTTGCTCCTGACCTTTGACCTCCTACGCAAGGAACACCTGTTGCTTAATGCCAAGAAGTGCCCCTTCCTCGCGTCCCAGGTCCAGTTTCTCGGATTCGTCGTGTCCGACCAGGGTCTCATGGTCGACCCCTCCAAGATCGGGGCCATTTGCCAGTGGCCGACACCTGAGTCCGTCACCGAGGTCCGCAGCTTTCTCGGCCTCACTGCCTTCTATCGTCGCTTCATCAAGGGGTTCAGCACCATCGCGTCCCCAATGATGGCCTGTACCAAACACAATGCTTTCTCTTGGACCCCCGCGGCCGACTGTGCCTTCCTAGCCCTCAAGGACATCATGACCTCGGCTCCGGTCCTCCACCTCCCCGATTTCTCTAAGGTTTTCGAGGTTGCGTGTGATGCCTCCGGCACCGGCATCGGTGGTACCCTTAGTCAGAAGGGCCACCCCGTCGCTTTCTTTAGTGAGAAGCTGAATGAGGTGCGGCATCGATACTCCACCTACGATAACGAGTTCTACGCCATCATCTAGTCCCTCCGGCAATGGCGTCACTATCTCCTCTATAAGGAGTTCGTGTTGTTTAGTGACCATCAAGCCCTTTCCTTCCTTAGTGCGCAGAAGAAGCTTGCCCCTTGCCATGCAAAGTGGGTCGAGTTTCTTCAGCAATACACCTTTGTGATCACCCACAAGGCCGGGAAGGAGAACATGGTCACCGACGCCCTCAGTCACGTCCATTCCTTGTTGTGCGTCTTGACCACCTCGATTCCCACGTTGGGCCATGTCCGCAATGAGTATCCCAATTGCCCCGACTTTGGGCCCATCCTCGCTCGACTCCTTGCTGCTGACCCCTCGGACTTAGCCTACCGTCTTCACAATGGCTTTCTTGTGTTCGGTAACCAGTTGTGCGTCCCTCGCTCATCCCTTCGTGAGCATCTCTTGGTTGAGCTCCATGCGGGTGGTGCCACAAGGCACCATGGCTGCGACAAGACCCTCGATTTGGCCGAAGACCGGTTCTTCTGGCCCACTCTTCGTAAGGATGTTGATAGGGTCGTCTGCCATTGTGGCACGTGTCAGCATGCCAAACCTCATCCTGCCAACACCGGCTTGTACACCACGCTCCCCGTTCCTAAGAGTCCGTGGCTCGATATCAGCATGGACTTCATCCTCGGGTTGCCTCGCACGGCCTCGCGACATGACTCCATCTTTGTTGTCATGGACCGCTTCACCAAGATGGCACACTTAGTGCCATGTTCTAAGATGGCTGATGCTTCCCACATTGCGCATCTCTTTGTCAAAGAGATCGTTCGCATACATGGGCTCCCTCTCACTATTATCTCCGACCGCGACACCCGGTTCGTCGGTCATTTCTAGAAGTCCTTGTGGGCCCTCCTTGGAACCACCCTCAAGTATTCGTCAGCATACCACCCACAGACGGATGGTCAAACGGAGGTAGTGAACCATAGCTTGGGTAACCCCGGGGATATTTTACAATTTTTCAGAGACAGACATCACACATTACATTGCGCAGCGGAAGAATATCCCCGAAACAAGCCAGTCCCAAAAACCTGTTGGAAATCCCCGGGCCAATTTTAAAATTTTAATAATAGCGGAAGCGTTGGGCCGAAATAGGATAACCCTAAGAGCCAGGATCCCTTACGAGTGATCCACCGGATGTGTTAGAGTAATATACCTTTATTTGCATAATCCTAGGGGCTGGTGATGACGAAGAAGAGGCGCACAAGTGTCCGCCCTCTACAATCGTGCACACACGGACTGCTCGAGATTCTCTTCACTCCACGCCTGGTGCTAGCCTTCGGGAGGAAGATCCTGTTGCCTATGTCGCTGCCCTCTTTGCTTGCACCATCTCCAAGATGCGCCAAAGAGATAAGAAGGGAGGAGATTGACCACAAGGAGAGGGAAGCTCTACAACTTGTGTCAATCTCATGTTTAGCCACTTTTCCTCATGGTATGTGCCATCATGAAGATGCGCCCATGATGAATATCTTCTTCTCCATCAATGTAAGCACCAATCTCCCCAAGGAGATGCACTAAGATGATGAGAAGAGATATTGTAAACTCCTTTTCCTCTCCTTTCTTCTTCACATGCGCCAACTTCCTGGAAGTTGTGCCCATAGAAGAAAAATCCTTCTTCATATGCTAATCCCTCCAAGGGATACATCATCAAAGAAGGAAGAAGACTCCAAGCCTTCTTTTGCACCCATGGAAGAAGAAGGTGTTGCCACCATGAAGGTGGCGCCACTTCTCTCTTGGAGGCACCATGGAGAAGGAGATATCATCTCCTCTTGCGCCAATCTCTCTAAAGGATGCGCCATGAAGGAAGGAAGATGCCCCAAGGTGGTTTCATGCACCTAGAGGGGATGAAACTTGTCATCCATGGAGGTAGGCGACACCTCCTTGCATGTAGTCGCCATGGAGAAGAAATTAGAGGTGTACGACTAGGTTTTGATGAGTTGTCTTGGATTTTGGCTAGAGCATCTTGTAATTACGAATTTTCATAATTAATAAGCACCTAGATCCATTAAAGCTTAATGGATGCGGATCCACAACTTAAGTGATTAATATATCTAATATAAATATTCACTTAAGTTGTGCGTGGCCCCCATGACTTAAGTTGTGAATGAATATAAATATTCATTTAATTTACTTAAGGTATGGTCCCATGTCTTGCGTTTAAATTACGTTGACAATCAACCGGACAAATCCAATGACATTTGACCCATCGACTGGACCCAGTCCATCGAGGTCAAATGTGGTCACCCAAAGGTCAACCGGGGTCAACAGAAGTTAAAACACAACATCATCCTAAAAGATCATCTCCAACTCATCAGATGCATCTGTGATGCATCGGACTCCCAAACTGACTCGAATGAACCAAATGACTCGATTATAGGCAACTCGATCAATACGAGATCTCTAGTGTCTAGGTGTGTGACCTTGTAGTTTCCTCAGACGTTGGCAGTGATAACCTCACATCATCACAAGCAATGAGTGTCACCTAGCAGTACATCATTGCTACCCAAGTCCTTGGAATGGAGTCGTCATCGACATCCCCTAAAACTGTGACAAGATACATGAACACACTAGTCCTTTTGCCAGGCTGATCGTCCAAGTCGGACAAGTGTGTCACACTTGTTTATTCCAACATCAATGGTCATGACTCCATTCAGGCTTAACCTGGGTGTGGCCACACACTTTTAGTCATGCACCATGTAAGGGCCCATGGACATCAAACTTCCCCGCAGGGAAGGGGCAAATCTTCTATTGGCACATTGAATCTCTCATATGGCTCAAGATATACCTAATGACAACTGTTATGACTCCCCTGTTACACGGAGCGTTAGGTTGTATCAAAGTACATCCCTTACCATATAGAGATATCAATGCCCTCAAGTCCAGGACGAGTAAATCTCTGTCACTGTGATATTTGACCTGTGACACTAAGTCAAATTCTCACGGCGGGTCGATCCAGTATATCTCCCTTGATATACCCATATGCCTGCGTTGGCAACCCGTGCTCAACCAGCGCATATATCAGTCTCAAGTGCATCATAACTGTCCCTTATCCACTATGACACTTGATCGGGGATTATTCTTTGAGGTTAGATAGAATCTATCTCCAGGGATATTGTATATGCAAATGTACATATGACACAGATGTACAAAAGGCATAACAATGACTATGCCATGATGTATATCACAAATGAATGTGACTCATATCGGACCAGCCACAGGTCCTAGGGCATATACACCAACAAAACCCAGTGAAGATCGTCAAATGAGGGGATCAATACGATGTGATAGAAAGTACCTTGATAGCAAGATGAGAAACCGATGTTGAGGTAGGCGCCCAAGTGTTCGCCCTCTGTAGTCTCACACACACGGATTCCTTGAGCCCTCTTCTTTCACGCTTGGTGCTAGCCTCGGGAAGAAGATCCAAACCTTAGGTCACCATTCTTCAAAGCTTGCGCCACCTTCAAGGGAAGATGCACCAAGAGGAAGAAGGAGAGGAGATGAAGAAGATGCCGCCAAGCCTTCCTTGTACTTGTGCCAAGAGGAGGAAGAAAAGAGGAAGCTTGCGGCTATGGAAGAGAAGGGTTGCGCCACCCTTGTGCTCTCGCCCCTTTGCACTTGCTCTCGCCCCTCTTGTGCTCCACACCTCCAAGGATTAGTACTCGAGAGAGGGGCGGCAAGGGGTCTTATTTATGGGGCTAGAGGCGGTTTGGGCAATGGCTACGATGATGACAAGTGGGCGGCTAGGATGAGAGAGTTTGATGTAAGGAAAGTCTCCAAGACCTTTCCAAAAACTTCATTCAACCGATCCATAAATGCCTACGAGCCATATCAGCCCATGACATGCCTTAGAGACATGTTTTCCATCAAAGGATGAAGGGTCTAGGCGCCCTTTACTTCCAAATGAAGCAAAGGCGCCTCCCTAACCCCATTATGTCCTTAGGCGCCAATGGGGGTGAGGATTCTCCCCATTATACCCTTTAACCCTCTAATCTCTTCATGACAACTTATTAATGAGCCCAACTTAGAAATGGGCCTAGCCCAAAGTCCATCATGCATGTTAACCAAGCCATTGGATCCAATCCAACTTAACCCAAGGTCAAATGAGGTTAACCATGGTTAATTTGGTCAATATGCCAAAAATGGAAGTTGGCTCCAATAAGTTTATTCCATCTCATCAGGCCCATTGGCGCTGATGAAATCTCTAAAATAGATCCAAGTTATCCAATAACTCAATCAAAAGGCTTCCCAGTCAATACGAGAACTCAAGTATCTTGGTGTGTGACCCTGTAGGTCCCTTTGACGTTGGCAGTGCTAACTAAAGGTCACCACAAGCAGTGAGTGGCACCTAGCAGTGCATCATTGCTACCCAAGTCATCGGAATGGATATCGACATCGACATCCCCATCATCACGACTAGGTATAGATACATTATAGTCCCTTTTCCGAACTGATATCTGATTAGACAAGTGTGTCATCACTTGCTTTGATCCAATCACATGGCTATGACTAAATCAGGTCTTCACCTGGGTATAGCCATACACTTTCAGTCATAGACCATAGAGGAGCTCCGTGGATATCATGCTTCACTTAGGAAGGGGCAAATCCTTTATCTGTACATTGATCTTCATATATGGGTCGCGACATACTCAATGAGAACCGTTATAACCTCCCAATTATGGCGAGGTGTTAGGTTGCATCAAAACATGTCCCTGACCATATAGAGTCAATGACCTCAAGTCTAAGGATCAATGCATCTCTTATCACTTGTGAGAATAACTTATGACACCAAGTCATAGCCTCACATCGGGTCTGTCTAGTATATCAACCACTGATATACCCATATGTTTGCGTTAGCACCTCGTGCCTAACCAGCCCATATACTAGTCTCACAAGTACTAGAGCTGTCCCATATCCACTATGGTACATCGACTAGGGACAATTATTTGAGCACATATCCAATCTGTCTCCAGGGACATTATCATGTAAGTACATAATCGCATATGTAAACAAACATAGATAATGACAATGCAGAATGATATATAAATATCAGAGTTAAGTAGTACAAAGATGGACCAAAACTAGGTCCTTGGGCATATACACTAGCAATCTCCCACTTGCACTAAGACCTAGAGGTTGAGTAACCTCAACCCCATATCTCTAGTATGACCATCATACTTCTGCTGCGCCAAAGCCTTGGTTAGTGGATCTGCTAGATTGTTCTCTTTATCAATTATCTCTCTGATCAGGTGAAATCTCCTGAGTATGTGTTTGGACCTTTGATGAGACCATGGTTCCTTTGCCTGTGCAATGGCTCCATTGTTGTCACAATAGAGCTCAATGGGATCCACAGTAGTTGGAACCACTTGAAGATCAGATATGAACTTCCTTATCCAAACAGCTTCTTTGGCTGCCTCAGAAGCAGCAACATACTCTGCCTCTGTTGTAGAATCAGCTATGGTGGACTGCTTGAAGCTCTTCCAGTAAACAGTGCCTCCGTTTAATTTGAACACATAGCCGGCCTACGATCTGAAGTCATGAGGGTCAGACTGGAATGACGCATCAGTGTAGCCCTTAACACTGAGCTCTTCCTGTCCCCCGTAGACTAAGAACAAATCCTTAGTTCTTTTCAGATACTTCAGGATGTTCACATGCGATCTGGATCCACCCGTACACGTGCCCGCGAGCAGCAAACGTGTCCGCAACGTCTTTGCCCTAAACGTCGGATAAATTTTCTCGGAAAGCTCACTTTCCAAGAAAACTTAAGAAGGCTCCTAAATTTTTAAATAAAAAAAATTTAGTTAAAAAAATTATATATTCGAAATCTATACATGATAAGCTATCCAATGGTATCTATATTGTGATGAAATAATTCATGCACGATAAGAAATTAATAAAAATATGATGGTAGAAAAATCATCGAGATGAAGATTACATGTCAAATTTCACGCAAATTGGAGCTTTAGATCAAAATACGGAAGAGCCGTAATCCAAATTACGGTACCGTGGTTTCATTGCACCTACAGAACAAACCACGACACTGCCGTAATTTCCGAGCGCTGACGTATTTTGGGACGATTTTGTACAGAAAGTTTCACATAAATTACAGCCCTGCCGTAATGAGAATCACGGGGCGTAATTTGGGTTCAAATTCGTACATAAAGTTTGGTGGATTTTACGGTGCTGCCGTAATGAAAATTACGGGCAGTATTTCGAGTAGATTTTTCACCCGAGAGATTTGAAGAAAATACGGCACTACCGTAATGAATATTAGGGTATCGTAATTTTGGGTAATTTCGGTACCGAGAATTTCTGCTGAAATTACGGCATGGCCGTAATGATTTTCACGGCCGTAATTGTAACCCAGACCCGCGATTTTCACGGACTATTTGAAGCCCGATTCTTACATGGAAGATTGCAGACGATCTAGGCCATCAATTGGAGATCTGTAAAAAGGAAAATACTCGTCGGATCGAGGAGAGGAGATACACATGAAAAGCCCTAATTTTCATCCACGATCGGGAGAGAAATCGAGATTTTTGCCATCGCCCTATGTTTCGCCGCCGCGAAGTGTACAGTGCACCTCCAGCCGTGATACTTGAGGGGAAGCTTCACCTGGAGGAGGAAAACATATCTTAGAAGTTTCTGAGTGAAAGGAGATCGATCAGAGGAGAAATCAATAAAGAAATCGTTGCCTGCATAGTTCATCGAGCAAATTACGGCTGTAATGAAATTTTCATTCCAGCCGTGGTGTGTTTAGTAATTTCTTATTTCTCTTCAATTTTTTATCAATCTGAACCATGGATTATTATAATTCTTCGACCATGCTAGCTTAAACACTTTATGGGACATGGGGGAGTAATCCTCTAAATTTCTTAATGACTAGATTATTTTTACTTTCGTCAAGATGATTTTACTATGATAATTCTACTTATGTGATGATTGCTTTTAATTCTCCATATATTCATATTAATCAGCATGATTTAGAGTTTTTGTGATATGAACTGAAAAGTGAATTGCGAAAACTTGGAATCCTAAAATGGAATGTTATGAACTCATCGTAAGAAATTAGGTTTGTTCTCATTTCTTGATTTTAGAAATATACTGCCATGTTGATAATCTGAATCTAGGATTGAGTTATTGAAATAAACATGATGATACTGTGAGAAATCAAGTATCGGATCGTTGGAAAACCTTAAGTAGAACCTGTGAAAATTATAGTATGAAAGTATGTTGTTTTCACTTGAGATAATTGACATAGGATTTGGATGTACGAAAGTGATCTTTGAGTTCTTTGACAATGATTTACTTATATTTAACATAGAATAAATCCTACATGAGAGTGGGGATTGGTTCTTTGTAAATTGTTTGTGCGAAAGTGAAATAATTTCTTTATGACGTAAATTATATCTTTATCATAATAAAATTAGACTGACGAACATCTATTCATATCTAGTCATGGAAATTAAGGTAGATGAAACCCTAGTCCCAGTTTCTCTTTCTAATATTATCGTGTAGCTTTCGATAGTTTGCTTGATATTTTCGACTGCCTAGCTAGTGAGAAATTGATTATTCGGTACTTGACAAACGAGGTCTCTATGGTTCGATATCTTAATTATTACTTCGAGCATCCGTGCACTTGCGAACACAATACCGGACGGCGTAGTCGCTCGTTTGACTCGGACGAATGCAGGCAGAGCACGCACGCGTCTGCACACCGCCTGTCGCACTTGCTCAACCCTACATGACACCTGATTAGGGCAGAGCATCGACCGATTAGGGTAGCGAGCCACCTCAAAAACTTGGGCATGAACCGAACCTAGGGCAAAAGCCCTTCCAGGTTTCGTTCGGTGTCGCTTCTTGTTGTAGGGACAAGCACGCTTGGCCTTCACACCTGCAGACATAGTCAGCCAAACGCAGGCACTGGCGCAGCCACCCGCAAGGCTCGCCTGTTGTTCTGCTCGGCAGACCCGTAGTCGCACGCCAAGCATTGGCAGCACATGAATCGTGCGGCAGCAGTGGTCGCCGACCCCTCTCGCCGGCTGTCGCCACTCGTCCACAACAATCTGGTCACTGAAACTTCGCCCACCTCTGCCTCACCAAATGGCAGCCCAATGGCAATTTTCCGGCACCAAATCACAGGGGCTAGGTATAATACCCTCAAAATTAAAGGAAAAAAGAAAAAAAAAATGGCCATTTGTACTTTTTTTGTGGTTAATGGTATGTAATATGATCTTCTTGTTATAGTGCTCTACCTTTTGGAGGAACTTGGATGATAAGTGTTGAAAATGGAAGAGGATTAGTGAAGCTAGGTGGAGTGTAAGAGCTGAAGAAATATATTTGTGATATTAGGAGAAAATTGAACTAAAAACAAAGGGCAAAAGGGATAACACCTTGCCACCTTATGGTACTTGAGTTTACCATATGCCTCCACCTCATCCCTTCATGCATGAGGGGATAAATTTGGGGAAAATTGAGATTTCTCTTTCTTTTGCTCGTGCCTTACCTAGTAGAACCGAAAGTCTAAGGAAGGGGAAGAGGAGAAAGAAGGGAGAGAACAAATAGAAAGTGATTAGGCAAGTTCTTCTTCTTTCTTTGGTAATATTTTGCCTATTGCTTTAAATTTTTGAGAACTCATCTTTTCTTCCTTTGTGAATTCAAGTTGCCTCTGATTTCTATGATTTTTGGTAAATTTGACCCTTGGAAGAATGATCACTGTTATGTTAATAACTATGAATCCGTATGTAAAGTAAATCTGACCTTTCTTCGTTCAAATGCTCATAACTTTTGACTCTATGATCCAAATCGTATAAAATAAGATTCATTGTAAAGAAGACTTAATTATCTTTCTTTTGGGTGGCTATTGAGTATTTTATAAGAGGTTATCGACCTTGTTTCCTCAGCCCATTCTGACCCAGAAAATCTGCTTTTGCTCTTTGGACCTTTATCTAGTGAGTGAGCTATATGTCCAGATTTTGTGTTAGTAGTGCTACCAAATTTTCATTTGTATATCAAGTAGACTGATTAGCCTACACCTGGAGCCTTTATTTGCATGATTTGGATTCGAAATGAAATTATACTGGATTTTTGAACTTAACCCTTTAAATTTAGAAATATCATTGTCCTGATTCTGACCTCTTGCTACTTCAAAGCTCATAGGAGCCACCTCTTGAATCCCACTATCTTTGATATGGGGAGCCATGACAGCTCCAGCTGACATATGTTTGAGTTTCACCATGACGAGGGTGGAATATGCTTCCAGACATGGAACATTTATTTTATTTGTGATTTCCCACTATGCTCACTATGTTGTGTATGATATGTATCTTTGGGTTGATTTATCTTTGTGATCTTTCTGCTTACCATGTAAGTATATGCCTCTTTGGATTGCTATCTTGTGATATGCTTACCATGGTATTATGTTTATCATGTCACTATTGCTGCTTACCATGTCACTATTGCTTATTATGTCACTATTATGTTTCCATTTGATATTACTTATGGAACCATGTGGAGATCTATTATGAATACTTCTCCTTTTTGGCATCTTAATTACTTGCTGAGCATTCTTGCTCAATCCTTGCATTCTAACCTCTTTATAGGTTAGCTTTGGGCTACAAGTCTATGTCGACGGTTTAAAGAAGATAATGAGTTGTGGTTTTATGTTTTGAGCATGTAAACATTAATGACTAATGTATGAAGTTGTTAGTATGTTTGTATGATAAGTGTGAGAAGGTCCATGACTTGTGTGTGAGATAATATGGTTGTGAAATATTGAGCATGTAAAGTTCAATGACTCATGTATGATATTCATTTTGATGTTTGTAATATAAGTGTGAGTTATATTGAATAAATACTATGGTTTTGGAATAGGATGTATGGTTTTTATGATGTAAAAGGATTTTTCATAATAGAATGAGAAATTTTGAATGACTATTTCAATTGTTGTTACCTCCTAGATGATGGAAAGTAAATTTTATAAGTTATGTTGATCAGGTTATCATGTTTTGATCCTGGACACATATTGTCAAAATTTTTATATTATGAAATTACCATCCTCTAGGGGTGTGACAATTATGGTATCAGAGCAAGTTTTTGGATTTTTGGGGATCTATCATTTGATCATGGTGACACCTAGTGATTAACAATGTTTCATTTGATGATTGTCTAGGTAGGTAAGCAAGATGACAAGGTCATCCCAATCTCCTAGCGAGTCTCCAAATCAAATGGCAAGTGTGATAAAAGCTTTGGAGACAATGTCTAGTTTGATACAACAACAAATGGCAAGAAGTGAAAATCAAACTAATTCTGTTGCCTCAAGCTAACAAAATAGTGATCATATGGGGTTAGAAAAGTTTAAGAAGTTGAATCCTCCTTCATTTTGTGGTGATCCAAATCCAAATATGGTAGAAAAATGGATTATGCAAATGGAGAAATTATTTTCAGTTACTAGCTACTCAGATAGTCAAAAGGTATTACTTGCAACATTTATGTTTGAAGGAGAAGTAGAGCATTGGTGGAGAATGGTCAAAAGAGTAGCTGAATCAAGGGAGGAAACCATCACTTGGAATTATTTTATAGAAAAATTCTATGAAAAGTACTTTCTAGAAAACATTAGAGATCAAAAGGAAATGGAATTCTTACAGTTAATTCAAGGAAACTGTTCTGTGGCACAATATGATGCTAAGTTCATAGAGTTATCCAGATTTGCCCCACACATGGTTGACACTGAGATAAAGAAATCAAAAAGATTTGAAAGAAGGTTGAGACCAAGTATAAGAACAAGAATTTCAACTTTAAAACTTAAAAATTATGGTGACTTAGTGGATCGAGCATCAATTGTTGAACAAGATGTTGAAGAGATGCAAGATATGAGAAACAAGAAGGGCAAAGCAAGAGAAATGGATAACAAGAGAAAGAGAGTAAATGAAGTTGGTGCTAGTTCTAAGAAATTTAGACCAGCTATAAAGAACATGACTGGACCCCCACAAAGGCTTCTTTCTTGTGCTAATTGTGGAGGGAAACATGAGACTAAACAATGCTATAGAATTACTGGTGCATGTTTTGCTTGTGGTAAGCATGGACATCTAGTAAGAGACTGTTCACTGAATAGAATGAAAGATTTACCATCCATAAAGCCAGTAGCCCATGCTAAAGTGTATGCCATTGCTAAACCAGATGCTAGGGCTTCAAAGTCAGTAGTTGAAGGTATTATTCCTTTTCCAAATAAAGTTGCAAAGATTTTATTTGATCCTGGCTCAAATCTATCATTTGTTTCCCCTCATTTTGCATCTCACTTGGGAAAAGAACCTAATCAACTTGATTTCTTGTTGAGTGTCTCAACACCAGTTGGTGAGTCTTTGACTACAGATCTTGTTTATCCTTTCTGTTTAATCCCAATGGGAGAATATGAACTTCCAGCAAATTTGATCCTTTTAAATGTTCAAGATTATGATATTATCCTTGGTATGGATTGACTTTCTTCATATCATGCTACTGTAGACTGTTATGGGAAAATAGTTACTTTGAATATTCCTAATGAGATCCAATTGCAAATCAAGGGTGTTGAACTTGATTCTAGTCTATCTCTCATTTCATTTATGCATGCCTCTAAACTTATCAAAAATGGGTGTGAATGTTATTTAGCTCATGTGAAGGAATGCCAAGAACCTACACTTGATTTAGAGTTGATACCCATTGTTAGAGAATTTCCAGATGTATTTACCAATGAATTACCTGGTTTACCTCCTAATAGAGAAGTTGAGTTTGGTATTGATCTCATTCCTGGTACCATGCCCATATCTAAGACTCCATACAGGATGGCACCAACAGAATTAGTAGAATTGAAAAAGTAATCATAAGAGTTGTTGGATAAAGGGCTCATCAGACCCAGTGTCTCACCTTGGGGTGCACCAGTTTTGTTTGTTAAAAAGAAAGATGGTACTTTAAGGCTTTGTGTTGATTACAGACAATGGAATCAGGCAATAGGCAAGAACAAGTATCCCTTACCTAGAATTGATGATTTGTTTGACCAGTTGCAAGGGGCACAAGTATTTTCAAAAATTGATTTGAGATCTGGTTATTATCAAGTAAAGATCAGGAATGAGGACATTTCAAAAATAGCATTCAGAACCAGATATGGCCATTATGAATTCCAAGTTATGCCCTTTGGGTTAACTAATGCTCTTGTCGTATTCATGGATCTAATGAATCAGATATTTTACTCACTCTTAGATAAATGTGTGATTGTATTCATTGATGATATCTTGGTATACTCAAAAAGTGATCAAGAGCATGAAGAGCATTTAAGATTTGTGTTGGAAATATTGAGGGAGAAGAAGTTATTTGCCAAACTGAGTAAATGTAAGTTTTGGTTGAAATCAATTAATTTTCTGGGTCATGTCATTTCAGGAGAAGGGATATCAGTTGATCCTAAAAAGGTAGAAGCAGTGGTAAAGTGGGAAAGGTCAACCAATGTTAAAAGCCCCAAAGGATTCTACACATAATTAAAAGCCCCCTCCATACTTTAATTAATTAGATGACAACAAATATATTAGAGATTAATTATATGCAATTAATTACTGCAATGCATGTACATCTACATGCCCAAATGCATTTTACTATGCATGTACATGGTGCACAGTCCATAGATCCTAACAAATAAGTCTCATTACGCATGCAAATAAACGAATAAAGAATACAGAAAAAGAATGATCTAAACAGATGTTTGTCCTAAGACAAAGATTTTTGACCCTCACACAGGCTTTGTTCGAATCTCTTATCTCAAGATACAACCGGTTGATGCTCCTCTATAAGTGCATCAGTGAGGAACCTGCCACAGCCGCTTTCAATATTGAACATGTGAAAATGGATCAGATAGTGAGAATTAGAGAGAAGTCGAATACTTAGTGTTTTCTGGAAGCTGCCTTACCTCCACTTGTATAGTAGAGGCGGAATAGCTAAGAAAAATTAGGTAAAATGCTATTAATAAGTATTCCTTATATTCCTACCTCAAAATAGGAAGACTAATGGCTATAATTAAAATCGGGTAAATTAGTTTTAATATAATTTATTAATAGTAATGAGAATTAGACCTAGCAAAATCTGACTGAACCCGCTGACCGATTAATGTATGACCTATAAAATAAATGAATTATTTGGGTCATGTCGGGTTGATCCGATTATATTCGAGTTATGTTCGAGTTAGATATTTAGACCCAATTAATTAAATGGGTTATATTCGGGTTGAGTTAATCAAGTCATGAGTTACAACTAACACAACCCATTTATGACCCGTTGACTTGAATTGTCAAGTGTAATAAGAATATTTATTTTGGGCAAATAAAAAGAAATAAAAATAATTATTAGTAAAATAAAGGGACTTGGGATTTTTTTAATAATAAAACTCCAACAATACATCCATGTTTTCACCCTTTGTCTCCACAATTATAAAATTTACTATTCTATCATTCTTATAAATACTAAAACACTTATTTACTCATACACATGTGTAACTTCTTAAATTGACATGTATATATGTGCATACATGTTGTAGTCCGCAAGTGCACGGATACTCGAAGTAATAAAATAGATATCGAACCATAAAGACCTTGTTGTCAAGTACTGAATAATTGATTTCTCGCTAGCTAGGCAATCGGAAAATAGTGAATCAAACTATCGAAAAGAACACGGAGAAAATATCAGAGAGGAAATTGGGACTAAGGGTTCATCTACTTTAATTTCTAATGACTAGATTAAGATAAGTATTTGTCAATCTAATTCTATTATGATAAAGGTAAAATTTACTTTTTAAATAAATTATCTCGCTCTCGCGCAGACAGTCATACAAAGAACCGATCCCCACTCTCACGCAAGATCTATTCAATGCTGAAAATAAAGTAAACCATCAGCTAAGAATTCAAGGATCACTCTCGTGCATCCGAACTCTAGGTTGATCACCTCAAGTGAAAACTCAAAGATCACTCTCGTGCATCCGAGTCTCAACACTAGTTTTACTCAAGGGTTTCCAACGACTCGATACTCAATTTCTTGCAATATCAAATCAAGTCTATACATTAACTCAATCCAAAGTATCAGAAATTCAACATGGCAATAAAATCACTAAAAATCAGAATTCAAAGAACTACCTAATCTCTTACGATAGTTCCAAACTCAACAATTCCTAGGGTTTCGAATTTCAAACAATCAACCTCTCGGTCTATTTTGCAAAACTCTAAAACATGCTGATATTTAAGACACAAAGGAGAATTAAAGAACTATCAATCACAAGAGTAAAATTATCATAAAGAAATTAGTTTGACAAAGTTAAGATTTTCTAGTCATTAAGAAACAAAGAGATTACACCCCCATGTCCCAAAGAAAGATTAAGCTATCATGATGAAGGAATTACAATAAAACATGTTTCTATATGGATAGGAATCACAAAGAGGAGAAAATAGTGCTGTAATGAAATTACAGCACCGTATTTGCCTGGAATTAGCACTATCACCGCTGTTTCATTGATTTCTCCTCCAATAGGATGTTGGGTCCCTTTCAAGAGGGAGCGAAACCCTAATAGGTCCCCTTCAAGGGGGAGCGAAAACCCTAAATGGTGGCACATAAATCTTTGCAAGCGGAAGCAAGGGTTTTCATAGATCTTTCGCAAGAACATATGATCAACTTGATGAAGTTTAGATCCATACCATAGCCATGAAGAAGATGGCGACTTGGAAGAGAGAGAACAAGAGAGGTCTCCTCCAAATTGTCGCACACAAAAGGATTGATGACTTGCTCCTTGGATGCTCCTTGTGCTAGCAAGGATCTCCAAGATGTCCTTGATCGAATGAAGGAAAAAGATGGTGTCTTGCTTGGCCGAACTTCTCGTCGTCAACACCTTCAACCCCTTGCGTCTCGTCGAGAGAGAGGAGCCGAATGTTGAATGAGGCGTTAAACCACACATTGAACGTGGAGACGTTTTTCATTTTTGGACTTTCCAAAAATAGCAACCGAAACCATTGAAGCGTTTTGCGTTCACATCAAGTGAACCAAACGATCATCCCACTCCATGTGGACCATGCGCTCACACTTGAGCCGGTACACATGTCAATGGTTCATTGGTCAAACCAAATCAGCCCAAGCAATAGTTTAGACATTATCAAACCCAATGGTTCAATGATCTAACCGTCCATCCCTCGATGCTCTTGATCTCACCGATCTAGCATCAATACTCTCGATCGAAGCTTACCGATCTCAAGCCCTAATCAATCAAACATGATCAGACTAGATCTCACTTACAATCAGAGTTTAAACTCCTTTAAACTGAACCAAAACAAATCAGTCCACACGATCTGACTTAAGTAAGTCATATCATCAAATTGTGCGACCCTGAGGGTTTCCTTTAAATGTCGGTAACGATGACTTGCGTCATCACGATCAGTGAGGGGTATCTAGCAACACATCACTGTCTCCCGATATAAAGAAAAGAGTCTTCCAAGACTACACCCAAACCACAGCACAAGCGTGAATCAAACTCACAAGGCATACATGTTTCCTTTGCCACTGGATGTCCTTATTGGACAAGCGTGTCAAGCCTGTATCTCCAATATGATGAGCATGATTAGATCAGATGAACATAGTCACCTGGGTATGGCCATACACTTTCTCAATCATCTCATAGGGGGGGCCCATTAGAACATCACACTCCTTAAACAAGGAGACGGCAATCCTTTATCTATCACTAGTGCCCTAACCTGACTCAAGCTCACCATCCAAGATAGTCTATAATCATTTTATTTCAAATGATATTGAACTACCTCAAAACAATGACAATCATCATTTAGAAACACAAGTGATCTCAAGTCAAAGGACATGTGCCACTTGCAGCATTCAAGGATTATTCACATTGTGACAAACAATTGAATATCCTAGTAGGGTCTGTCCAGTACATCCAATGTACCCATGAGTCTACATCTTATTCCATGCTCGAAGCATCCTATAAGATTAGAACACATATTAGTCTCAACCATATCAAGGCTGTCTCATGTTCACCAAGATATCTCGACTAAGGACATATAGCATGTCAGCCTAGCTGAACAGCTTTGAGACATTATTCAGAAGTACACTTATTACAGCAGACAAGGTAACAAACTGAATAACAACCATTGCCTTTATAAACATAAAAGTTTATTACACAATACCGATACAATCCCAAGGCCTCAAACATTAGCCTTAAGGGCATACCCCAACAATCTTCCACTTGCACTTAATCTAATGGTTGAGAAATCTCAAACCCATATTATTACAGTGCTTTTCATGCTTCTGCTGCGTCAGAGGCTTGGTAAGCGGGTCTGCCAGATTGTCATCTGTATGAACCTTGCAGATTTTGATCTCGCCACGATCTATGATCTCCCTGATCAAATGAAACCGTCTCTGTATGTGCTTGGACTTCTGGTGTGACCGTGGTTCCTTTGCTTGTGCGATTGCTCCAGTGTTATCACAGAAGATAACCAAAGGATCTGCACTCGAAGGAACAACACCAAGTTCTCTCACGAACTTACGAATCCACACTGCCTCCTTGGATGCTTCCGAGGCTGCAACATACTCGGCTTCTGTTGTGGAATCAGCAACAGTTGACTGTTTGAAACTCTTCCACACCACTGCTCCACCATTCAAGCTAAAAACATAGCCTGATTGCGATCGGAAATCATCCTGGTCAGACTGGAACGAAGCGTCAGTATATCCTTCAATACTGAGTTCTTCCTGACCACCATACATCAAGAACATATCTTTGGTCCTCCGCAGATATTTTAAAATGTTCTTGACTGTAATCCAGTGTGCCTGACCTGGATTACTTTGGAACCGACTGGTCACGCTTAACCCGTAAGCGACGTCTGGGCGAGTACACAACATCGCATACATAATGGATCCAATAGCCGAAGCATAAGGCGTATTGTCTATTTCATCTTTCTCAGTCTGTGTTTGTGGACACTGACTCTTTGAAAGATTCAGACCATGTCTGACTGGAAGATATCCTCTTTTAGAATTCTCTAAATGGAATCTCTCCAGGACTTTATCGATGTAAGTACTCTGGCACAGCCCGAGAAGCCTCTTAGATCTATCCCTGTAGATCTTCACACCTAATACATAGGCTGCTTCTCCCAAATCTTTCATCTGGAAACATTTCCTTAGCCATGCTTTAACAGCATGCATCTCAGGAATATCGTTTCCAATGATTAAGATATCATCGACGTAGAGGACTAGGAAAGTAATTACGCTCCCACTAAACCTCTTATATACACACGGGTCATCTTCGTTCTTGATGAAACCAAACTCAGTGATTGATTCATCAAAACGAATATTCCAGCTTCTCGATGCTTGTTTGAGTCCATAAATGGACTTCTTTAACTTGCATATCTTATGACGATCTGATGGATTAGTGAAACCTTCAGGTTGTGTCATATACACATCCTCATCCAGATTTCCGTTAAGGAAAGCTGTCTTCACATCCATATGCCAGATCTCATAATCATAATATGCAGCTATCGCGAGAAGAATCCGAATAGACTTGAACATGGCTACAGGAGAGAAAGTTTTATCATAATCTATCCCGTAGATTTGTTTGAAACCTTTCGCAACTAGCCTGCCTTTATAGGTAACTATGTTACCATCCATGTCAATCTTCTTCTTGAAGATCCATTTACAGCCTATAGGGATTACTCCCGAAGGCGGATCAACCAAATCCCAGACTTGGTTATCTGACATGGAGTCCATCTCGGCTCGCATAGCTTCAAGCCATCTAGCTGACTCCGGTCCACTGACCGCATCCGCATAAGTGAGGGGTTCATCATTATCAATGATGTAGACTCCGTCATAGCGCTCAGGCTGTCGACGGATCCTTCCCGATCTTCGCGATTCCCGTGATGTCTGAGCCTCAGGTTGTTCAATAACCTGCTCTACCGGCTCAGGCTCATCCAACTGTGCTTGACTACTTTGTCCTTCCTCTGGATTCTCATCCAGCTTTATTTCTCTCCCACTGGCCTCTTGCAGAAGAAACTCCTTCTCAAGAAATATGGCCGTCCGAGCAACAAATACCTTGTTCTCTTTGGGATCGTAGAAATAATAACCCTTAGTTTCCTTAGGGTAACCGACAAAAATACATTTCTCAGATCTGCTCTCCAGTTTCCCAGAGGCGAGCTTTTTGACATAAGCCTCGCAACCCCAGATCCTGATAAACGTCAAGCTCGGCTGTTTCCCATACCATAACTCATATGGAGTCTTTGAAACTGCCTTGGATGGCACTCGGTTTAGTACCTTTGCAGCTGTTTCCAGTGCAAATCCCCAAAAGGAGTATGGAAGAGTAGCCTGACTCATCATCGAACGAACCATATCAAGTAACGTTCTATTTCTCCTCTCGGACACACCATTCCATTGCGGTGTTCCTGGCGGAGTGAGCTGTGAGATAATCCCACACTCCTTTAGATAGTCAGTAAACGCATGACTCAAGTATTCTCCACCTCGATCAGAATGAAGTGCCTTGATATTTCGGCCTAGCTGATTCTGTACTTCATTCTTGAACTCTTTGAACTTGTCAAAAGATTCACTCTTATGTCTCATCAGATAGACATAACCATACCTACTGAAATCATCAGTAAAGGTAATGAAGTACTGATAGCCACCTCTGGCATGTTTACTAAATGGCCCACACACATCACTGTGTATAAGGTCAAGTAAACCTGAAGCCCTTTGACCTTTGTTAAGAAAAGGAGACTTCGTCATTTTACCCATTAAACAAGCTTTGCATGTATCAATCTCCTCATAGGAGAATGATCCCAGCAGTCCATGATCATGCAACCGCTTAATGCGCTTCTTGTTAATATGGCCTAAACAACTATGCCATAGCAAGGTGCTGTCATCAGCATACTTGGCTTTCTTATTATCAATGTTTTGTATAGAATATTCCATGTCCAACATGAATAACCCATTGTTAATTGAACCAGTAGCATAAACAATATTATCATAAGATAAAATACACTTTGAAATATTGCATTCAAAGGAAAATCCTTTCCTGACAAGAGCAGGAATAGAGATAATATTTTTTAGTAATACTGGGAACAAAATAACAACTGTTTAATTCTAATACAACGCCAGATGGTAATGAGATGTAATAATCCCCTACAGCAACAGCAGCAACCCGTGCCCCGTTTCCAACTCGTAGGTCCACCTCATGCTGTCCCACCTGACTTCTTCTCTTGAGTTCCTGTACATTTGAACAAATGTGAACTCCACATGCAGTGTCCAACACCCATGATATAGAAGAAGAAGATATCATGACTTCAGTCACAAATATACCTGAGCCAGAAGCGATGCTTCCCCTCTTATCTCCTTGGAGCGCTTTACAGTCCTTTTTCCAGTGACCCAGCTGGCCATAGTGGAAACACCTGTATTCCTTTGACCGCTTAACCTTTTGTTTCAGAGCCTTGTTGTAGTTCTTGACTGGGGCTTTGCCCTTCTTCCCCTTCTTCTTGTTCCTGGAAGGAACCATTAAGACAGAGGTTGAAGGCTTTCCCTTCAGAGTCTCCTCCGTAGTCAAGAGCATATTCAGCAGCTCTGCCGGAGTACAATCGATTTTGTTCATATTAAAGTTAATTATGAACGCATCGAAAGAGGGCGGGAGAGACTGGAGAATAATGTCTACAGCAAGCTCCTGATTGATGGTATGCCCCAGTTTCTCTAGAGCCTCCTTGTGCCCAATCATCTTGAGCACGTGAGCTCCCACTGGGCTCCCCTCAGCCAGTTTGCTCTGAAAGAAAAGCTTTGTCAGATTATAGCGTTCTGTCCTCGCCTGTGCAGCATACAGCATCTTGAGGTTTGCTATAATTTCTATAGCAGACATATCCTCATGCTGGCGCTGCAGCGGTGGCGTCATAGACGCTAGCATCAGGCAAGCGACGTCAATGCTATCATTGACATGCTTTTCATAGGCATCACGAACCGCCCTTGCGGCGTTCGCAGCGGGTTGAGGCGGCACTGCCGTCTCGAGGACATACAGTTTCCTCTCTGCCTTAAGAACAATCTTAAGGTGTCCGTACCAGTCTGAGAAGTTTGGCCCAGCAAACTTCTCCCTTTCCAGTAGGGATCGCACATTGAAGCTCATGGTGTTCGTTGCTGCAGGAATCTACAACAATGCAAGAACAGCAAGGTCAGTATCAATGTCTAGAATCAATCCAGGACTTAAGAAAGATTCTTTTCTCACTATTTTATCTGACTGAAAAATCCATTAAAACAGTCCGAAAGAGTAGCACTCTTTTAGTGAGATGGGATCCAGATTTCATACTTGGTCTCCGCGTCCCGCTCAGGCGAGATAAGATGCACAGAGAGTACAAGCACTAATTTCTGGTAGGCAGTCCCTGCCAATCACCAACCCGTGTGATTCCCCTTCATCTGGGCAATCCAGTAGACTGTGCCAACTGAGTTGGTACAACACAGTCTCTGATCCCACAGATGGCTGCCTCCATATAGCTAACATATGCCCCCATATGTAGCCTACATGGTCAAGCTGACCCGACCTACTCCCTGGACCACCACGTGCTATGCTGAGCAACGAGAAGCGATAAATCCCTTCTCTGTAACATGCAGGTGTAATCCCGCACCGTCTGAAGATAGATGGACGTGCCCACTGAGTGGGTACAACACGGCTCCAACGATAGTCAGAACAGTGAGGTTTCGCGTCAGAAGGCTTTACGAGCTTGATATTTTAGCGTTGGATTTTAACGGTCTTTTATCTTCTTAACTATCATGCAATTCCTATGGTGATAGCAGAAGATAAACTCATGCAGTTCTAATTATATAAGCAATAAAAAGAAAGCATGGATCTTATGTGGTAAAAGCCCATAGCCTAAGTAAGACCTTAACCTAACTTAACTCTTCACTTGCTTTTCTTGGGTCTTTTGCCTCTCATCTGGTCCAACCCAGGGCCCTAGCGCCAAGAGCAGCTCAGGTGCGCCACCAGCTGAATGCGCTTGATTGCCATGTGTGCATTGAATACTTGTCTGATTAAATTACAATTCAATCTATCTAGACAAGATTGACTCGCAGGTCAATTACATTTTATAAATTAAATACAATGTGATTCGCAGATCACAAATAAATATTAATTTATAACTAACCAGGCTCGCAGGCCCCAGCACAGCACACATTAAAGGGCAACCCACATAAGATGAAATAAACAGGCATATGGCATCAATCAACATGTGATCCATTACAAAGAAAATAAACTTTTGAAAACCCATTGGCATCAATTTTACTTTTCTTATCTGCCCTACAACCTTACAACGGTCCATTGATGGGGATCCACTCATCTTATCTAGTTAGATCCATGCCCTTGCATGCACCAAGTCCTAACTGACTCGAGTTGACCTAATGGTCAACCATGCATGCGCCAAGGGCTGAACAACCTTCAAGAGTTCTGGCAAGCGGGTGTGACCCCGGGCCTAACTCAAGAGTGTTCACTGGTTGTCTCAACCAGACCTCGCTACACGCCTTTGATGCAGTCGACCTATAGCCACCTCGTGCTTGCGCACAGGTGCCATCTAGTCGACCCATCTAGGCTGTCAGATGGTCTGATCAGACTAGTTTGATCTATACTAGTTGATGCTTTCAAACCCATCAACCCGTCTAAGGGTTTACAATAGGTGCATCTTAGATCTAATGGGGCGCGCAAGTGATATTTGTTTTGACAAACACAAACACAATAACAAGCGCCAACTTACATGCGCCAACATAACAAAATATTCTCATGTGAAGTTTCGGCATGCAACTTAGATCTAAGCATACATTTACATGGGCAAACATGGATCACAAAAATATATCAAGCAATCATATTAACATGCTGTAACCGCATCCTCTGATACCAATTGTTGGGTCCCTTTCAAGAGGGAGCGAAACCCTAATAGGTCCCCTTCAAGGGGGAGCGAAAACCCTAAATGGTGGCGCATAAATCTTTGCAAGCGGAAGCAAGGGTTTTCATAGATCTTTCGCAAGAACATATGATCAACTTGATGAAGTTTAGATCCATACCATAGCCATGAAGAAGATGGCGACTTGGAAGCGAGAGAACAAGAGAGGTCTCCTCCAAATTGTCGCACACAAAAGGATTGATGACTTGCTCCTTGGATGCTCCTTGTGCTAGCAAGGATCTCCAAGATGTCCTTGATCGAATGAAGGAAAAAGATGGTGTCTTGCTTGGCCGAACTTCTCGTCGTCAACACCTTCAACCCCTTGCGTCTCGTCGAGAGAGAGGAGCCGAATGTTGAATGAGGCGTTAAACCACACATTGAACGTGGAGACGTTTTTCATTTTTGGACTTTCCAAAAATAGCAACCGAAACCGTTGAAGCGTTTTGCGTTCACATCAAGTGAACCAAACGATCATCCCACTCCATGTGGACCATGCGCTCACACTTGAGCCGGTTCACATGTCAATGGTTCATTGGTCAAACCAAATCAGCCCAAGCAATAGTTTAGACATTATCAAACCCAATGGTTCAATGATCTAACCGTCCATCCCTTGATGCTCTTGATCTCACCGATCTAGCATCAATACTCTCGATCGAAGCTTACCGATCTCAAGCCCTAATCAATCAAACATGATCAGACTAGATCTCACTTACAATCAGAGTTTAAACTCCTTTAAACTGAACCAAAACAAATCAGTCCACACGATCTGACTTAAGTAAGTCATATCATCAAATTGTGCGACCCTGAGGGTTTCCTTTAAATGTCGGTAACGATGACTTGCGTCATCACGATCAGTGAGGGGTATCTAGCAACACATCACTGTCTCCTGATATAAAGAAAAGAGTCTTCCAAGACTACACCCAAACCACAGCACAAGCGTGAATCAAACTCACAAGGCATACATGTTTCCTTTGCCACTGGATGTCCTTATTGGACAAGCGTGTCAAACCTGTATCTCCAATATGATGAGCATGATTAGATCAGATGAACATAGTCACCTGGGTATGGCCATACACTTTCTCAATCATCTCATAGGGGGGGCCCATTAGAACATCACACTCCTTAAACAAGGAGACGGCAATCCTTTATCTATCACTAGTGCCCTAACCTGACTCAAGCTCACCATCCAAGATAGTCTATAATCATTTTATTTCAAATGATATTGAACTACCTCAAAACAATGACAATCATCATTTAGAAACACAAGTGATCTCAAGTCAAAGGACATGTGCCACTTGCAGCATTCAAGGATTATTCACATTGTGACAAACAATTGAATATCCTAGTAGGGTCTGTCCAGTACATCCAATGTACCCATGAGTCTACATCTTATTCCATGCTCGAAGCATCCTATAAGATTAGAACACATATTAGTCTCAACCATATCAAGGCTGTCTCATGTTCACCAAGATATCTCGACTAAGGACATATAGCATGTCAGCCTAGCTGAACAGCTTTGAGACATTATTCAGAAGTACACTTATTACAGCAGACAAGGTAACAAACTGAATAACAACCATTGCCTTTATAAACATAAAAGTTTATTACACAATACCGATACAATCCCAAGGCCTCAAACATTAGCCTTAAGGGCATACCCCAACATAGGAATCCTTTTGCTTTGAAACTTCAGATGCACGTTCTCCTTCCCCAGATGAAGCTCTCTGTCAAATTTCATGGATGGAAGTGGTCTGTAGGTGGAGAACCGATGAACCCTAGCAATTCTGCCTCTCCCTCAATTTCTCTGTGGATTCGTGATAAAATTCGTTTCTTTCAGTCTGGTTATATTCTCCTCGTTAAGACGAGTTCGCCCCTTCTTTCAGATCTCAATTTGGAGGTCTGGATCAAAAGATATGGTCTTTATAAGAATCAGACGGAAAAATCAGAATTCTGAGTTCCCAAATACAGCACCGTGAAGAGTCATGCGGCAATGCCGTATTTCATTCTGTGAGTTCTGGGTAACAAATATGGTACCATGGAAAACCTGACGGTACTGCCATAATTCTTCCAAAAGTTTCTGGTCAAAAACGTCGGAATATACGACACCGTGTAAATGACCACGGCAGTGCCGTATTTCCATTGAAACCTTCTGGTCAAAAACGTTGCAAAATACGGTACCGTGAAATATTCTCTGGCAAATATGGTAGTGCCGTATTTCGCCCAGGAATGTCCGCTGAGAAATACGGTACCGTGAGAATTCGTCTGGAAAATATGGTAGTGCCGTATTTTAGCTAGATGGTGTATTTTGGCTTGAAATTTGTTGTGTAGACTCCTCTTGATGATTAGAACTCATTCATGCATTGATATTGCTCGAAAACTAGTGATAATAATGCCTTTTTACCTGAAATTGATCAAAAACCAAAGATTGTGTAGATTCCAAAGTATTTGGTAAAAAAAGGATATAAAAGCAAAGTAAAAGAGTAAGACTGTGGCTCAAAAGACTACCAAATAAGTATCAAAAACACTATGAAATTTGGAGTCATCAAACACATAAGGCTCAAACTTTGCTTGTCCTCAAGCAAATAAAGAAATCAATACTGAGTATTGAAACACAAAATTTCATATGACGAATAAATTTCTAGAATATAATCATCCATAGAGAATTTTATCAATTTCACACAAAATTTTCAAGTAAATACATCGTCTTATGAGATTAATCTTTAAGACTCAATAATTCAATTAAATAAAAGTTTGCAACATGCATGGTAATAGAATTTCAACTTCATGAATTAATCTTGTTTTTGAGATTTTCATCCAATATGTTTTTGTTTACAGGAATAGGATCTCCAAATCTTTTTTCCACTCATTTTTTTTTATTTGTCCTTGACATTCTCTAAATCGATTACCACCCTTTTTCCAATGACGAATTTAGAGTATGTTGGTCACATAACCACACATAATAGAACTCATATCTCATAGGTAGAAAGAATTTTCTTGAGACAGAGGAGTCAATGTCAAAGGAGCTCTCTCTTGGCATGCATCTACATAGATACACACTTTTGCAATGAACTTCAACTCTTGTCTTAGGTACCATGGTGAACACAATGCCAAGAAGAGGAGTTTTTCTTTTTCTTTTTGTGGACTTCAACCCATGTCTTTAGGTCCCACTGTTAATTTTATACAGTGCCAAGTAGGGGAGTCATCCTTTCTCATGGATTTGGATCTCTTTTTCCCAACAAATAACATAAAAGATTATAAAGATTAACTAGATTAATCACTTGATATCAACTCAATAACATGTGCAAATATGCTCATTTTATTCAAAAGAATTATTTCACTTCAAGATTGCATTCACTAAACAATGCATTTACCTAGAATTCCATGCATCAATTAATGAAAAATTTCCAACAAATAGATTATATCAGAGAAATAAATTCAATATATAAAATCTATTTCCAATTTCTAGAAATTGATATGCATGATAATTCGTTAAAAATTTTGGCATGGTGTTTGTAGTATTTTCAGAAAAATCCTTCTACACATCATCATCATATTGTGTCAACACAACCAAAATCAAAATATCTATTAATAAAATCAAAAGGCGAGTATCCGTGGCATGTGAGCACAAGAAGTTTGAAGTATTCATCTTCCATTTGAACACATGGATTATCAGAAAAATATAAAAGATGGAATTCAAATAAGTAGGAAGAAAATACTCACAAAGGTCTATTAGTCTGTGTCAGACCCAATCATCCTCTGTGTCTTCGGGTTCGCACCACTAGAGTTTTTTTTTTCACCTACAAAAAGAAAAGAAAAATTAGTGCTAAGTAAAAAAAACAAAAGCAAAAATAAAGTAAAAAATAAGCTAGAGTAAAAGTGCTTGGGTTGCCTCCCAAGAAGCGCTAATTTATGGTCATTAGCTTGACCGTTTAACACTCAGATTTGATCATGGTTGTGTCTTTGGTGGTCATCCTGATTTCTCTATGTCTCGTTCAGGGCTCTTAAGAACATAAGGCTCAAACTTGAAACAATATCCAAATTTATTTATGAGCCTTTTTACTTCTTCAGGCAATTTTGATATTCCTCTCCTCTTTCGTCTATCTCTTTTCTTCTTCACTGCCCTTTCCTGAAATTCTTTATTAGCACACTCAGAAGATGTGTCAGTTTCAAAGTCAGAAGGTTCATCAAACAAATTATGCATGTCACAAACAACCTCACCATCAAATATGTCTATGCTACAACATGTTCCTGAGTGTGAGCTCTTTTTAAAGAATCAGTCAAATCAAATTCGATTATATCACCACAAACTTCAAAAGTCAATTTTCCCTTTTTTACATCAATGAGTGCTCCAGATGTAGCCAAGAAAGGTCTACCAAGTATAATAGGGTTTTTTCAAATTTTCTTTCATCTCTAAAACTATAAAATCAGCAGGTATGAAAAACTTACCAATCTGTACAGGAACATTTTCTAATATACCAACCGGATGCTTTATTGATGAGTCAGCAAGTTGCAAAGTCATTGAGGTTGGTTTGAGTTCTCCAATATCTAATTTCCTGTAAAGAGAATAAGGTATTAAACTAACACTTGCACCGAGGTCACATAAGGCTCGGTTAAAAGCCATATCTCCAATAGAAACAGGAACAGAAAAACTACCTGGATCCTTTAGCTTAGGTGGCAACTTATTCTGTATGATAGCACTACACTCCTCAGTAAGTGCCACAGTACCAAGATCATCAATCTTTCTCTTGTTAGATAGAATCTCTTTTAAAAACTTTGCATAAGTTGGCATTTGAGTCAAAACTTCAGTAAATGGAACATTGATATAAAGTTTTCTAAGAACATCTAAAAATTTGCCAAACTATTTATCTAACTTTGTTTGAACAATCCTTTGGGGAAAAGGAATAGGTGGCATATAGGGTGGTGGTGAACTAGTTTTAGAATCATCAACCTTACATGGCAAATCACCTCTAGGTTCATCACCCTTGTGAGGTGACAAACTAGTTTGGGACTGCTTATGTGTAGGTTGTGATTCCAAAACTGGTTCACTCCTAAGTTCAAGTCTAGGCTCTACCTCATCATCATCAAGAGACTCCCTAGGATCATCCAATTGTTTTCCACTTCTAGTTATGACAGCATTGCAATATTCCCTAGGGTTGGGTTCAAGTTTGGCAGGTAATTTTCCTAGGGGTCTAGATGAAGTGCTAGCTTGCTGGGTAATTTGTGTCTCAACATCTTACTGTGAGCAACAACACCATCCAACTTGGAATTGATTTGTTTAAGGGTTTCTTCAATCTCATCATTTTTGCTCATCTGCTTACCCATGAATTTCTCAAACATCTCTTCTAAACTAGATTTTTGGGATTGACTCTAGTTTGACTGTCTCTGGTTATACCCCCTATTATCATTTTGCCCACTAGTTTGATTGTTACTTTTCCAAGATAGGTTAGGATGGTTGCGCCAACCAAGATTGTAAGTATTGGAGTAAGGGTCATTAGATCTAGCTTGGTTGTAACCCCCCACAGCATTAACTTGCTCACTCTCCTGGTCAACTATAACTTTGCATTCCTCAGCATAATGTCTATTGTTCCCACAAACTTCACATACAACAGAAGAAACAGAAGCGGTTTGCATTTGAAAAGAATCAAAATGGTTACATAACGAATCTACCTTTTCTGCAAGAGAGCGCCAACCATCACCATCGTTCTTACCATGAGAAGGCCGATAAAGCACTCCTCTCTCTAAAGCCCATTGGTTGTGATTTAGCGCCATCTCCTCAATCAAGGCATGGGCATCTTCAACAGTCTTGTTCATCAATGCTCCCCCTGCAGCAACATCAACAGTTAAGCGTGTATTGTAAAGCAAACCATTATAGAAAGTCTGAATTAAAACCCAGTTTTCCACTCCATGGTGGGGGCACTTCCGTTGGAGCTCATTAAAGCGCTCCCATGCTTCACTCATTGATTCTCCGTCTCTCTGGGCAAAGCCTGTGATTTGGTTCCTCAACTGGATCATTTTACTGGGAGGAAAGTACTTCTACAAGAAGGCATTTGACAAGTGCTCCCAAGTAGTAAACGTCCCAGTTGGATGTGCATGAAGCTAGGCTTTTGCTCTATCCCTGAGAAAAAAGGAAACAGTCTTAGTCTGAGGGCATCGTCAGATACACCATTAATCTTTATGGTGTCACAGAATTCAAGGAAAAGGGATAAGTGTTGGTTTGGATCTTCCAAAGGAGATCCTCCAAACTGATTCTGTTGAATCATCGATAAGAACGCTGGCTTGATCTCAAAGTTGTTCGCATCTATAGCAGGCCTAGTGATGCTGGAATGAATTCCCTGTGTATTTGGGGCTGCATAGTCGCGCAATGTCATTCTTTCAGCCATGATGGATTCTTCTTCTCTTTCTTCTACAACTTGTGTCTCCTCAAATCTCAATCTCTTTCGCAGTCTCAGAGTCTTGTTTATCTCAGGATCAAAAGGTACAAGTGGTCCTGACTTAAGATTCCTGCGCATGTAAAGTAGATAGATCAAGTGATTTCAAGAAAATAGAAAATAAACAGAAAAAAAAACAGAACAGTAAATAAAACCTAGTCTAGTAATAATCTCGATATCTTCAATATCGACAAAACCAAGGTCCCTGGCAACGGCACCAAAAACTTGTTATAGTCCGCAAGTGCACGGATACTCGAAGTAATAAAATAGATATCGAACCACAGAGACCTTGTTGTCAAGTACTGAATAATCGATTTCTCGCTAGCTAGGCAATCGAAAAATAGTGAATCAAACTATCGAAAAGAACACGGAGAAAATATCAGAGAGGAAATTGGGACTAGGGGTTCATCTACTTTAATTTCTAATGACTAGATTAAGATAAGTATTTGTCAATCTAATTCTATTATGATAAAGGTAAAATTTAATTTTTAAATAAATTGTCTTGCTCTCGCGCAGACAGTCATACAAAGAACCGATCCCCACTCTCATGCAAGATCTATTCAATGCTGAAAATAAGTAAACCATCAGCTAAGAATTCAAGGATCACTCTCGTGCATCCGAACTCTAGGTTGATCACCTCAAGTGGAAACTCAAAGATCATTCTCGTGCATCCGAGTCTCAACACTAGTTTTACTCAAGGGTTTCCAACGACTCGATACTCAATCTCTTGCAATGTCAAATCAAGTCTACACATTAACTCAATCCAAAGTATCAGAAATTCAACATGGCAATAAAATCACTAAAAATCAGAATTCGAAGAACTACCTAATCTCTTACGATAGTTCCAAACTCAAAAATTCCTAGGGTTTCGAATTTCAAACAATCAACCTCTCGGTCTATTTTGCAAAACTCTAAAACATGCTGATATTTAAGACAAAGGAGAATTAAAGAACTATCAATCACAAGAGTAAAATTATCATAAAGAAATTAGTTTGACAAAGTTAAGATTTTCTAGTCATTAAGAAACAAAGAGATTACACCCCCATGTCCCAAAGAAAGATTAAGCTACCATGATGAAGGAATTACAATAAAACATGTTTCTGTATGGATAGGAATCACAAAGAGGAGAAAAGAGTTACAAAATAGTGCTGCACCGTATTTGCTTGGAATCACAAAAGTATGTGTGGTGCTAATTCTATCCCATGGAGAACAAAACATTTGTTGCTCAAAATGCTGTCTCTTTTGAGAAAGTATTTCTTTTGAAAGAAGATGTGGGAGTAGATTTGATTTGGACAAGGTCCAGAATCAACCACAATATAATTAGACACACATGGAGAGCAAGATCTCACATACAGGTTGAAAGTCAATCTGAGGTTCAAGTAACACAGGAATAACATAAGTCTGGATCGATTCGATATGCTGGGCATGACGAATTTTTCATCAACCATGAACCTAAGACTTATGAGGAAATGGAAGCGGTCGGTGGACTAGATTCCAAGAAATGGCTAAGGGCCATGAAAACCATAATGGACCCCATGTCTGCTAATCAAGTCTGGGACTTGGATAAGCTGCCAAAAGGGGTAAATCCCACAGGCTATAATAAATCTTCTAGGAAGATAGACATGGAAGATAACATTGTTATCTTAAAAGATAAGCTAGTGAACAATAATTTCAGGTAAATCCACTGGGTGGATAATAATGAAATTTTCACCAATAGCTGAGCTTTAAGTCCATTAGGGATCTGCTTGTTGTAATTGCATGATCAATTATGGCATCTTGTTATGATAACTGCTTTTCTTGCATGGACATCTGAAAAGATATCTATAAGGAAATAGCCAGAAGGTTTTCATATCAAGGCCATATAGATATGCATGATGATATGCAAGTATGTTTGAAATAGCCTGTGTTTACAAGAAGATCAGTGGGAGCACCTTAATAGTATTTCTTGTCTAGATGATTGATGATATTCTCCTCACATGGAATGACATCTCAGCTCTTCACATGGTGAAGAAAAAGGTTTGATATGTGTTTCGAGGAGAATGATCCAGGGAATGACGCCTGCATCCTAGGCATGAGGATCTATAAATAGAGATCCAAGAAAGTCATTGCCCTTTAGTCATTCTATATTCATCCAAGAGTTTCTAGAGAGGTTTATATTGGATGATTCCAAATATTGATACCTTCCAGGAAGATATGGTCTGAGTTTCTCAAAGATGTTGTGTCCTATGGCACAGCTGGAGAGTATTAACATGGGTCCAAAGTCCTGATACATTGTATGTAGGATGGATCATGTTTTGAAGACCATTTCTGGCAAATGCTTGGAGCATAGCCAGCAAGTTTCAATCATATCTTAGTATTTGACACTAGATAGCTGTGAAAGCAATCCTTATACATATACTTGGGAAGTATAAAGGATTGGAGTCTAGTCTATGATAGATAGGAAAGAATTTTGTGTACTGGGGTACACTGACACTTCGTTCCAGTCTAGTGACTATTGATCACAGCCAGGATTTGCGCTTTGCCTTGTTATGGTGTTGTGTGCTGAAAAAGCATTATACAAACCAAAGTG
This sequence comes from Costus lasius, assembly GCA_027563935.2. NCBI lineage: Eukaryota > Viridiplantae > Streptophyta > Magnoliopsida > Zingiberales > Costaceae > Costus > Costus lasius. The sequence continues at coordinate 33,314,298 of CM050450.1, read as the reverse complement.
GCAAGGTTCTACAAATAAGGCTGAGTACATTGCAGCTCCTTGTGGCAGCCAAGGAGGCAGCTTCATTCATTTGAACTTGATCTAGTTCATAGTACTTAATGGTCCAGTGTAGTCCTTACTGGGACCATAGCATGAGAGAAGGAACTTAATGCTCAAGTATGTACTGCAGCGATATCATCTGATCTTAGAGATCATGGATAAAGATGATGATTCAAATTTGTTAAAATAAACACAGATAGCAATCTGGAAAAACCCACTGATCCAGCCTCTGGCGCAGCGGAAGCTAAATGGGTCATACTAGAGACATTGGAACTGACTAAACATCAGTTGTCTTTGGTCTTAGTGCAAGTGGGAGATTGTTGATGTATATGCCCTAAAGACCAATGTATGGACATGGTCAGGCATTGTTTGAATGTACTTTGATAGAACTATTACTCTTTATATAGGCATGGTCGTTATTATGCAGACTTCTCTACCTGCGTTGATGTATTGAGTTGCATAAATAATGTCCCAGGAGTTTGGATTGGATCCATTCTCATAAGCTATCCCCAGACAAGGTACCTTAGCAGATATGGGACAGCTTCGGTACATGTGAGACTGGTGTATGGGCTGGTTAGGTGCGGGGTGTTGGGGTATGCCCTTAAGGCTAATGTTTGAGGCCTTTGGGATTGTAATAAGTATCATGTAATAAACTCTTGTGTTTATAAAGGCATGGTTATTATTCAGGTTGTTACCTTGTCTGCTGTAATAAGTGTACTTCTGAATAATGTCTCAAAGCTGTTCAGCTAGGCTGACAGGCTATATGTCCTTAGTCGAGATATCTTGGTGAACCTGAGACAGCCTTGATATGATTGAGACTAATATGTGTGCTAATCTTATAGGATGCTTCGAGCATGGAATAAGATGTAGACTCATGGGTACATTGGATGTACTGGACAGACCCTACTGGGATATTCCATTGCTTGTCACAATGTGAATGATCCTTGTAAGCAGCAAGTGGCACATGTCCTTTGACTTGAGATCACTTGTGTTTCTAAATGATGATTGTCATTGTTTTGAGGTAGTTCAATATCATTTGAAACATAATGGTTATAGACTATCTTGGATGGTGAGCTTGAGTCAGGTTAGGGCACTTGTGATAGATAAAGGATTGCCGTCTCCTTGTTTAAGGAGTGTGATGTTCTAAAGGGCCCCCCCTGTATGAGAAGATTGAGATAGTGTATGGCCATACCCAGATGACTGTGTTCATCTGATCTAATCATGCTCATCGTATTGGAGTTACAGGCTTGACATGCTTGTCCAATAAGAACATCCAGTGGCAAAGGAAACATGCATGCCTCGTGAGTTTGATTCACACTTGTGCTATGGTTTGGGTGTAGTCTTGGAAGACTCTTTCCTTTATATCGGGAGACAGTGATGTGTTGCTAGATACCCCTCACTGATCGTGATAACGAAAGTTATCGTTACCGACATTTAAAGGAAACCCTTAGGGTCGCACAATTTGGTGATATGGCTTGCTTAAGTCAGATCGTGTGGACTGAATTGTTTCGGTTCAGTTTAAAGGGATTTAATCTCTGATTGTAAGTGAGATCTGGTCTGATCATGTTTGATTGATTAGGGCTTTAGATCGGTAAGCTTCGATCGAGAGAGATGATGCTAGATCGATGCGATCAGAAGCGTCAGATGATGAATGGTCAGATCTTGGACTTTGGGGTCTAATTTGATCTAGACTTAATGCTTGGGCTGATTTGGTTTCGCTATTGAACCAAGAGTATTGAACCGGCTCATGGGTTGAGCGCATGGTTCAAGAGGGAGAAGGAGTTGCGTTTGGTTCATGGAGACATGAACGCATGAACGCATACTCTTAATGGTTGCCATTTTTGGAAAGTTCCAAAATGAAAACGCATATGCGTTCATGGCTTGAAGTCTCCCTAATGTTTTTCGGTTACACCTCTCTCTTGTTGCTTGATGGAAACGATTTTTTGCTCTCGAGCAAGTGAGGGTGTTGACGAGAAGAGGAGGAACCGGCCAAGCAAAAGGAAGTCTTCATCTCTTCCCTACACTCGATCATTGACATCTTGGCACTTTTGCTAGCACAAGAGGTGCGCAAGTTGGGAGTCTTCATCGCCTTTGTGTGTGAACTTTTGGAGGAGATCAAAGTTGCTCTCTTCTTCCAAGCCGACCTCCAATCTATGGCTATGGTATAGATCTAAACTCATAGCTTCAAGTTGATCATATAGTTGTCATATACGATCTTTTAGAAACCCTCTTTCCGTCATGCATGCTAGATGCGCATGTTTAGGGTTTCACCCCCTTAATAAGGGTTTCTTTCACGGGGCACAGTAACGCAGACATACAGGTGCATTGGATGCACTGGAGTGATCCACCGTGAGGATTGACTTGTCTAGTCAACAAGTCAATCTCACATGCAAGAGGTTTGCATTGATCCTTAGACTTGAGGTATTCATGTCTAGACTTGATGAAGGGTATGCTTTAATACAGTCTTACGTCTCTCCGTAATTGGGAGATCAAAACGACTGTCATTGGGCATGTCATTAGTCACGTAGAGACATGGATGACCAATAGTAGGATTTGCCCCTTCCTTCCGAGGAAGCATGATATCCACCTCGGGGCGCCCCACCTTATTAGTGCATGACAGGAAAGTGTGGCCACACTTGTTGAGTCATGACCAATGCATTGGATAATAAACTTGAGACTAATCCAATAGCAGGATATCAGCTTAGGCAAAGGGATCTGTAATGCAATGGGAATCCTCGTTGCTTGTTAGGAGTTGTTGCCATAATGACTTAAGTCCTATGACATGGGTAGTAGTGATGTGTTGCTAGATACCCCTCACTACTTATGATGTTCACATCATTGCTATCGTCATATGGATCCTACAGGGTCACACGCAATAGACTCTTGACGTTGCTTTAGTCAGAAGCCTTAGGATCAAGTTATTGGATAACTTGGATCCATTTGGAAGATTTCATCAGCGCCAATGGGCCTGATGAGATGGAAGAAAGTTATTGGAGCCAAACTTCATTTTTGGCAGGTTGACCCAAAATTGACCTAGATTGGTCACATTTGGATTAGGGTTGCATTGGATTAGATCCAATGGCTTAATCAACCCATGTCATGAAGTTTGGGCTAGCTCATTATCAAATGAGGCCCAATAATTAGTTGTCATGAAGAGGAATTAGCTTAAAAGGGTATAATGGAGAGAAATCTCACCCCATTGGCGCCTAGGGGCATAATGGGGTGAGGGAGGCGCCTTTGCTTCATTATGGAAGTAAAGGGCGCCTAGCCCTTCTTCCTTGGAAGAAATACTTGCCTCTAACGTAAGTCTTGGGGCTGATATGGCTTGATGGCTCTTTTGGAAAGAGCTTGGGCGCATATGGATAGTAGGGTAAGGTATATGGTAATGTCTTGGAGACTTACCTTACCTAAAACCCTAGTTTCTCCCAAAATTCTTACCCTAGCCGAAACTCCTCATGCTTGTTGCGCCTTGCCCTTCCCTTGGATGGAATGCATGCATCTAAGGCATGTCTTGGGCTGATATGGCCATTGGGCAAATTAGGATAGGTTGAATGAGGTTTATGGTAAAGTCTTGGAGACTTTCCTTACCTCAAGACCCCTTTATCCTAGCCGCCCACTTGGCATGATCTTAGCCATTGCCTTGCCGCCTCTTGTCCTATTTATAGGACCCCTTACCGCCCCTTCCATGGTTGGACTTTAAGGAGGCGTGAACATACATAGAAGGGAGAGAGAGCAAAGCAAAGGGCGACAACAAGGTGGTGCAAACTTCTTCCTTGGAGCCGCAAGTTCTTCCTCTTCCTCTCTTCTTTGGTGCAAGGATTCTTTGTGCTTGGTGGCGTCTTCTTGTCACAAGCCCTCATCGTCCCTTGGCCATAGGCGCACCTTGGAGGTGGCGCAAGCAAAGAAGAAGAGGGAAGTCCTTGGCGGCATCATCTTCCCTATCCCCTCCTTGGCGCAACTTCTCTTGAAGGTGGCGCAAGTGGAAGTGAAGGCTTGATTCTCTTCCCGAGGCTAGCACCGAGCGTGGAAGGGAGCAACGATCAAGGAGTCGACGCGTGGATACTTGTAGAGAGCGAACACTTGGGCGCCTTCAACATGGCTTCGACATCTAAACAAGCAATAAAGGTACTAAACCTAACACATCATTGTGTTCTCTCACTCGCAAGGATCCTTGGGAAAGGAATGTGTTTCGGGTGTAATACTTCTTCCGCTGCGTCCTGGGACTGCAAAATTTTAAAATTACACTTGGCATTCCCTAACAATTGGATGTTAGCGACACTGACAAAGATGTAGACATCCTACGTGAGAGAGAGAGAGAGAGAGAGAGAGAGAGAGAGAGGTGTTGCTAGTGTAAGGTCACAAAACAAGAGTTGAATCGTTGTTGCATGGGTGTTGCCCTCCACCAAATGACCGCTGAAGTAGTCGCACATCACTGGAGATGGAGGTAGTAACGAGTTCGGGCAATTGGTGCACATAGACGGGGGAGATCGAAGAGAGGGAGAGGGAGAATATGCAGAGGCTTAGGGCTGGACTGTAACTTTCCCCTTTTTTTTTCTTTTTTAACTTCCACCACTTTTACAACTTAACCCACCACTTTTCCCATTTACAAAATGGTCCTTGCTAAGGACCATGAATATAATAGTTAGCAAAATAGTTTGTTATTACTAAAACTTATTAGAATAGATCAATGACTAAGAAAATGAAACCTTGGGCCAACAATAATGATACCATGTAGTTTAATACTTTTGTCCTTTGTATATAGAGTGAACACAACCCTAAAATATGTCATATTTATATAGTTCTGTCATTATGTCTCCTCGTTAGCAAAGTAGAGTAATAATACAAGTAATACAATCGATATCTCATATTGATTTATTTGTGCAAGATACTAAAACTCTTACTATATATAAGGGATAAATTCTATCTTAATCACTCATATTCCTCTTCATGATTCATGGTATTCCTAATTATATCCTCAATGATCACCAATTATGGATGACGTATGACTATATCAAAATATGCAAATAGTCATGTATGAATCCATAGTGACCACAAGTCAAGTAATCACACACATCACTGTCACTCAAAGAATGCTTATGGAAATAATATAATAAGGATATTATTATAACTACCCATTTTTCGTGGATTTTGAGTAAATATAATAACAAATGATGTGTTAATGTATGTATATGCTAAAACCATTGTCAAATAATTGATCTTTATGACATATTCCAAAATCTTCCACTTGCACAAACACTAATCTGTTCATGTATTTCATACATATGAAATTAGTGTGGCAATTATATCTCTGTTAGAGTCTTTGTTTTTGTTGTGTTAAAGGCTTGCCTTAGGATATGTACATGTAGAGGCTTGGACACAGAGACTGGGACTATAACATGTAAATTCTAGAGTTATATACATCATTTCTATAAATAAGTGGAGGTTATCAAACTGATATGCTAAGTTTTACTTGTTTACTTCTAGACACCACTTAGTCTTCTACATGTGTGATGAGTAGAAGAATGACTTTGCCTCTCAAGACTAACACTAGAACAAATTGAGAGATTCCTATTGATCGCATGTAGATATCATAGAGGCAAGGTGCTTATAGTCTTGCTTGAGAGATTTGATCTTTTAATGTATGTTTTCTATCAACTAATTGGCTTCTTCTTTGCATGAATCCTGGGTGGGAAATCAAAATTTGTGTTTTCCGCTATGTTGTTCTATACAACATTCCTCAACATGTATAATGTAAGAAAAATAAAGATTGAGTTGAAATAAAGAAGTCTCCTTATCTTTACCCTCCGTCCCCTTTATCATTATAGGTTTCTTCTCTTCTCCTCTATTTTTTAAATCCCGTATGCAAGAAAAATCATGGTGGTTTTTTTGTCCATCATTAAGTTGACACCAATGAAGCTTCTCTCACTATGGAGTTCAACGGACCAAACTAGCTCTGGATCAACAACCCTCAACTCTAAGCATCAAAGGATCATCTTCTTAAAGCATGACATGCACAATCATATTGTATTTGAATGCCTTGATGAATCTGAATATAAAGGGGGCAATTTGGATTTTGGATCCACCCCGTGTCATTGCATTTTGATCTTTAATAAGGGTCTTATGCAGTCCTACTCCTGTCTACAATTGAAGATTGAGAAAGCTGGCTCTTCGAGTTGATTAGTGTGATCATCTTCTTTAGTCCTCTATTTTAGTTTATATATATGCTCGTACTACCTTATAATATAATCTAGTTCATGTTCTGAACACCTACTTCATATTAGTTTTTGTGTAGGTTCAAATAATCACTTTTATTTGAACGTCAACATAAATTTGCTTGAGAATAAAAACACTAGATTGCTATTTTTTTCTCCAACCATCTAATCTCACTTCCCCCTTTCCTTGTGCGTTGCCATCCTCCGCCACGCCACCAGCTTGTCCATCGTCCTCGTTTCCTTCCTCCTCGCTAGTTTTCTGACTTTGCCCGCCTCCCCTGTACTTGTACCACCTGGCGCACAAAACGTACACCACAAAATTCAGGCAGCTCAGCACCGCCAGCGTCCAGTAGAACAAATCCAGCTTGATTTCGTTTAGGTTGCTCCCCTCGATCCACCCCTGTCTTCCCGGCGCCATCTGCCCGGTCACGGCGTTGATGGCGTGCACGAGGACGGAGCTGAGGAAGTATCCGAGCGAGAGCGAGAGGTAGGAGAAGGAGGTGGAGAGCGACCGCATCCCGGATGGCGCCTCGCTGTAGAAGAACTCCATCAGGCCAACCAGCGTGAACATGTCCGCTATTCCGAAGATGCCGTACTGGAAGGAGAGCCAGAAGAGGGATATCAGCTTCCCCTCCCGCTTGAACGCGTTGCGGCGCTTCACCTCAACAACGGCGGCGATGGCCATGGAAACGGCGGAAAGGACGAGGCCGACCCCGACGCGCTGGAGGTAGGTGATGCCAGAGGGGTGGCCTGTGAGGCGGCGAGCCAAGGGGACGAAGACGGAGTTGTAGATGGGAAGAAGCAAGGACATAAACAGGAGGGGGATGACGGGGATGGAGGGGGCGGGGACGTTGAAGTCGCCGATGCGGAGGTCCATTATGCTGCCCTGCTCGACGGAGAAGGTCTGCAGCTGGGCGAGGCAGGTGTTGATGATGATGGTGCTCGCCAGGATGGGCAGCATCCGGACGATGATCTTGAGCTCCTCCACTTGGGTCACCGAGCACACCTTCCATGGATCCGGCGGGTTGATGCCATCGCCAACCACGGCTGCCTTGTCCAAGAACCTACGGATCCATCGACCGATAAAATTCCCCAACAAAAAACGAAACGAGTTGAATTTGAAATCCGATTTCAAATTTTGCTACAACCTACGCATCAGAAATATTCTATTACCTCAACTGGTTGGTGTGTGGGAGCATTTCTTCATCTTTTTCAGCCACTTTGTCATAGATTCCATACAAGTGATCAGAAGTTTCTGGCAGTGGCAAGCTGCGATTCCGGATCGCAACAACCACAACCTGAAACTTAAATTTCAGAATCTAACTAATTTTGGGGAGTCATCAAAGTACTTGAAGGAAAATAAACCTGGATGAGCTTGACGAGGGGGCTGTCTCCGGGGACGCGGACACGGTAGAAAGGCTTCCCTGCAGCGAGGCAGAGGAATCCGGCGACGGCAAGCAGCGCAGAGATGAAGAAGGCCAACGCCCACCTGCCGTTCACTGTGCTGAGCCACACGATCACAGTGACTCCCACGGTGGCTCCCAGCGTGACGCTTAGCATGAGCCAGTTGAAGTAGCTGGAGAGGAGCTTCCGCTCGGTGGGGTGGTTCCTGTCGAATTGGTCCGCCCCGAGCGCGGGAAGCGCTCCGCGCACGCCGCCGAAGCCCATCGCCAATAGGCACAGCGTCATGTTGAACAAGCGCGCCTTCCCGCCCTCTAGTTTGCACGTGAGGCACGTGGGGTGAGGGCGCAGGCCGCTGTAGCGAGCTTGGACGGTCAGCAGCGTATAGCCCTTGAAAATCATACGTAGTTGGTTTATTTTCAGTGATTAAAGACTGGTAGCATCGCAACTAAATCGAATTAAATTCATTACGTGCAATTGGTACCAAGATTTCGAATGCAGCGAAGAGAAGAATTGTGTTGAGCCTGGTCATGTAGGCGTCGGAGATGAATCCCCCGACTAGCGTGAGGAGAAATATGGCTCCCATGAAGTTTGTGACGGTGGTCGAAGCGCCGGCGAGATCAAAGTGCAGCATGCCAATGAAGTAGAGCACCAAGCTCAACATGGTGGATACGAACCCGAGGTTCTCGAGACCCGACATGACTGCAGAACGATGAGTAGATTAATTAATGAATTAGTATAAGTAATTAGCATATACTTGTTCAGTTTGTGTGCTTACCGAATGAGAACATGGCCGCCCTGAATCCACCTTTTGTTGGATGGAAGGAAAAGCAGAGCCGGTGGCGGTCAGCCTGCATGTCCGTTCGGTGACCCTGCAGCCATGTACGCCAAATTATGAAAAATTCATCGACACCAAACAAATGAAATTATGCAGATATGTTAAGAGCTGCACGGACAGCCATGGCGACGCAATGCAGAGTTGCACTAGTTGCAGGGATGGGAAGGTAGAGAACGGATTGTGAGGAGGAAAGGGGGAGAGAGCATGGTAAGAAAAAGGGGAGAGAGTGGGGGTGGGGCAGCAAGTACTCGGTTCCAATTGGATACGTATCAATCGACCCATGCGTTCCTTTTTTGTGAGCATCTAACAGTTTGCCCTGTTCAACATATGGGTGAATCACCACTTGAAAGAATCAGGAACGATATGCCCACTCCCTCCCTGATCATGTTACTCACGAATGGATACATATCCAATGTTGAAGGTTTTTTAGAGGTTATCCTTTTTGGAATACAAGTTTATGTGCTTCTCTTTCAAGGAAATTTTCTTTTATAGGATCATCTAATCAAATTTGATTCGGCTTATGAAAGCAAAATAATAATAATAATAATAAATTAAAGCTAACTAGATTTCTACTCACTTCAAAGCTCGATTTTTGTTCATAATACAAGGAAGTTTTGTATGTGTAGGATTCAGCACAATATTCCATAGCTCGAATAAACAACTTGTAAATTTGAAATCACAAATTCAAGAATTGTCCATTTTGGATTTTCTTTCTAAAAATCCCTAATTTGCCTATCAATTTAAAATTTTCTTCTGATTTTATTTTCCTCCTCTATTTTACAACTCTACTCAAAATTTATATTTCTATAGTATTTACAAAATATATGAAAAAAGATAAGAACCCGTGTTTGCCTTGGGTAAACTCTTTCCATTTCTTTTCTTTGCAAGTTTCTTGCTTTGCACATGTGTTTGTGTTTATTTCGAATTTATCAAGAGCTACATACCATAGGCAAAGATCTAGACTACTAAATCTAGTCCTAAGAATTCATAAGATCTAGTTCTACTTAGGTGGTCATGCAAACCACCTGAGTCAATGCGCCAGCACATCCAACTAGAGTAGGCATGCCTCGCCCTACCCACATCGATGGATAGAGGGTGTATGAGTATACGAGGACTATACCCTGGTTTACTAAGGTTCAACCAAGGGTAATACACAAGCGCATTGGTTTAGACACGATGAGGCTTAGTTAGTGGGGCTCAACTAAGACGAAGACGACAACATGGTGGGGTGTGTCCATAAAAAGGATGTAGCACTAGCCGTGCGGGGGACATCCAGACCACTTGGGTTTCATGCCCTATCCAATTCAGAACTAGGTAGTGCCCCTCCTTCTCCTAGGGCAAGAAGTCGGGGAAATAGGTGAAGGGAGCAGGGCAGGGGCCCCGCCGGCCATTACAATAGACCTTCTTGTAGGCAATGACATAGAAGAAGGGGGCAGCAGTCCCCGCTGACAAGCCACAACAGACACCCATAAATGGGGTGAATCGAGTAGCCGTGATCGAAGGAGGCGTGATCGAGGCAAGGTCAACAAGGTCTTGGAGATGAGCATGCACAACATGAGGTGGGTGGAGGTGACGCAAGATGAGGTCACAACACAGGGGAGCGGTGGTTCCCTTTCTAACGATGATGTGCACGAGGGAGGGTGCCCTTCACCTAGAGCAGCGGCTGCCTTCCTAGTTGACATAGGGAGTGGTGGCTCCCTCCTAGCCAGCAATGCTCAAGGGCAGACATACCCTCGATGCAGAGGCAAGAGGATAGTGGCTGGCGGCGAGATCGATGCCAGCAACAGCAAGGGAGCAATGGTTCCCTCATTAGCAAAGGATGGAGGCAACGAGCACCTCTCGTCCTGGACAATGGCTTGTGCCTATAGCATGGAGCAGAGGGGCGACACCGCTTTTCCCCTTCTCGGTGAGGGGGTGGAAAGGATTTGGGCTCCCTAGGCTTTGACATAAGCAAAGGGGGATGAACCCATAAGCGGGGGAGTCTCTTAATGCCAATCAATAGAAAATGATGAGTTGGACATCGGCGATACCATAGGGTCTCCCAGGGGTGGAGACCTTCCCACACTAGTGACATCCTCCTTCTATCCCCATGGAGCTTCACGCGGGGTGGTGTGCATGGGTCACCCTGAGGTGGTGACCCCCTCTTGCAACGAAGCTGTAGATCCCGCTAAGGTCGTGGATCCTAAGCTGCAACGTCAATCACTATAAAGTAGTGATCAACAGGCTAGGTCCGACTATAGGAGGGCTGCTTGTAGCATCAAGGTCAAACGAGGGGTAGGCAACACACCAACCTCCCTTGCATATCTTCCCCTAGGTGATGTGGGGTTGATGACTAATCTTCCTATAGTACATAATATCAAGAAGGATGGGTGAGATGATGGTGCATAGTGAGAGTAAGTGTATCTGTAGAAGAGAATTATTAATGTAACATAGTTTTGCCTATTTATTTGTATTATTTTATGATGCACAGTCGTGTATTTGGGTTATCTCAAAACAAAGCATATTCTAGTATTTTTGTTGCATAATTAGACTTATTTACTTGCTTTGTTCGAATCTTTACTTTTCTTTGTCTTTTTGTAATTTCAGGTAAAATCACTCCTTTCTAGAGCTTATTTATAATTTTGAGGTCACCGAGTGAGTCAAGATGAAAAGATAAGTCAGCACAATAAATTTGAAGTCAAACGGAGTTTTTTGTATCTGTTATGACTAGCCCTAACGAGCTTTATAACCATAATGACTATTTTGCAAATAACTTTTTTACATCCGAACCATGATGATCATCATAACCATAATGAGTTTGATCCAAAATTTGATAAGTTTTTCACTAAGACGATCATGGCCTGACTATGACTAGCTTCATAGCTGTGATCAACATTTCAAAAATCCACATAAGACTTCACAAATAGACTATGACCAGCTTCCCAGCCATAATGCACAAGCCAGTTTTCCACATAAGACATCATGGCCTGCTTGTGACCAGATTCACGGCCGTGATGAGCAGTGCAGTAACTTTTAGAATGCGTCAGGGCCTGGCCATGATGATTGTCATGGTCGTTACAAAGTCTGCTAAACATATTTTTTTGGCTCATTCCGCATAGAATTTCAAGGGTTTTCTTGGTAATTTCATAGGGAATCTCAAGGGGCACCTTCCTATCAACAAAAGGGATGATATGGGGCAAAATAGGGGTCAATTGGTTCTTTAACAAGGGAGAAATGAGAGAGCAGCGACAAGAAAAAGGGCAACAATGAACAGTAATGGATTTTGCTAAGTGGATTTGCAGGCGACTTCAACGCTTCTAGTGGAGATTTGTTTGCTCTTCCTTCCTAGAATCATCTTCCTTTCATTTGTATTTTCTTGGATTCTTGATTCGAGAGATTTATGTTGAATTGTTTTATCATAGTTGCTTAAACCTTCTTATTTAGTACTTGGGGGTGCAATCCTTTATTTAGATCTAACATTTAACTTATGATATTAGTGTTCTTACGATCTATTTCTATTTATGTGATCTTTACTATAATATTTATTTGTATTTACTATGGCCAAGTTTTTACTTGTTTAAAACATCACGAGAAGGACTGAAAGGTGAATCGTGACGTTGGAACTACTTAAATCGAACTTGCATTATTCTATCATGAAAGTAGTTAGAATTTACGCGAGGACATTTAGTTTATCCATATGTCTATTGGATCTATTCATTTTGGTGAGCCACAAAAGTAAGAGATCGTTTTGAATAGGTACCAGGTTATACTACTAAAAGGGGTAACCTGTACTTGCGGATAAGTCCTTGAATATTTTAGATCAATTGCATTATTATTATTTTGTTCATATTTAGATCTATTATTGTAATGAACCCCAATGTGCTGAATTATCTCGAAATAATATTTAACTTGTATCTCTTATTTGGTAATTAATTTGACCCATTAGTTTAGTTCATCTTATATTATTTAGTTTGTCTAGCTATCGATTACGTGATCTTTCAGTAATTGTGACTTGTTCATGTGGGAATGATATCTTTGTACTACATCGGTAAGCCATGCGCTTGCAGATTGTACAATAAGTTTTTGGCACTGTTGCCAGGGATAATAGTCAATACCGTATTGATCTAATTATGGATAGACTAGACTTTATTTTATTTATTTTTGTTTCTTTTCTTCCTTTTGTTAGTCAATTTATTTTCATTTAGTTAGTATAATTCTATTTTCTGCTTAGACTTCTTGAAATACTTGCTGATCTTATTTGTGCACAAAGTCTTAGAACAGATGATTTATACAAAATTGATTTGGAAATTGAGAGAACTTTCAAACGAAGAAGAAGAAGACTTAAGAAATTGAGGAACTAGGAAGACTGAACCAGAATTGAACCTTTACCTATCACCATGGACAACAACAATAAAACATTGAGAGATTTTGCTACACCAAATATGCAAGGACTAAACTCTGGCATTGCTTGACCTGCAGTACATGCGAATAACTTTGAGATAAAGTCTGCTCTACTTTTCATGGTTCAACAAAACTAGTTTGGGAGTTCATTGTTGGAAGACCCTAATATGCACCTCTCTATCTTTTTAGAATATTGTGATACTTTAAAACTTAATCGTGTCTCCAATGATGCAATTTGATTAAGACTTTTTCCTTTTGCATTTAGGGGCCGAGCAAGAATATGGCTGCACTCCTTATCAACATGATCAATCACTACATGGGACCAGCTCTCTCAAGCATTCCTCGCCAAATACTTCACTCCAAGCAAGACTATGTAGCTTCGTAACTAGATTACAAGCTTTACTCAAAAAGATAGGGAATCTCTGTATGGAGCTTTAGAAAGATTCAAAGAACTTCAGAGACTATACCCACACTAAGGACTTGAAAAATAGGTAATTGTTAACACTTTTTATAATGGCCTTAATTATAACACTAGGCTTACTATACATGCAATTGCTAGTGGGGTTTTAATGAACAAGAATGTGGATAATGCCATGAGCATACTAGAGGATATGGCCCTCAACCACAATCTGTTATGGCCCGACCCCTTTGGCTGCCTCAGTCGGCGCTCTGCTACCTTGGGCTACCTCAGTCGGCGATCTGCCCCCCTGGGGCTGCCTCAGTCGGCGATCTGCCCCCTTATCAACATGATCAATCACTACATGGGACCAGCTCTCTCAAGCATTCCTCTCCAAATACTTCACTCCAAGCAAGACTATGTAGCTTCGTAACTAGATTACAAGCTTTACTCAAAAAGATAGGGAATCTCTGTATGGAGCTTTGGAAAGATTCAAAGAACTTCAGAGACTATACCCACACTAAGGACTTGAAAAATAGGTAATTGTTAACACTTTTTATAATGGCCTTAATTATAACACTAGGCTTACTATACATGCAATTGCTAGTGGGGTTTTAATGAACAAAAATGTGGATAATGCCATGAGCATACTAGAGGATATGGCCCTCAACCACAATCTGTTATGGCCCGACCCCTTTGGCTGCCTCAGTCGGCGCTCTGCCACCTTGGGCTACCTCAGTCGGCGATCTGCCCCCTTGGGCCGACCATAACACGTCAGGCCTAGGAGCCCGAATCCCGGCCGAATAAACCGCGCAAATTTCATCTGCAGCAGGATTCGATCCCTAGACATGACCCTCACGAGTCATGACCCTTTAACCAATGGCATTTATTTGTTACAACCTGCTTAGTAAGCAAACTATTTATTAACTTGGTGAGCCGATTTACAACGTGGCTCAATTTATTAAAATGCTTAAGCCCAAGTTAACAATAGCAAGCCCACTTAGCCTTATATACCATATAATCTCTTCTCCCACTTCCATGTGGGACTAAACTCGGGGTATTACAATCTCCCCCATTTAAGACTTGACGTCCTCGTCAAACCAAACCTTAACACATATCCAGGACCATCGCTTAGTCGGCAACATGTGAGGTCAGCCCAATGGCAGCTCCACCACTCTCGGTAGCCCTTTCCTATTAGCCACTCATCATGCTTAGGACTAAGTTTTGCTCTGATACCATTTGTTACAACCTGCTTAGCAAACAAACTATTTATTAACTTGGTGAGCCGATTTACAATGTGGCCCAATTTACTAAAATGCTTAAGCCCAAGTTAACAATAGCAAGCCCACTTAGCCTTATATACCATATAATCTCTTCTCCCACTTCCAATGTGGGACTAAACTCGGGGTATTACAATCTCCCCCATTTAAGACTTGACGTCCACGTCAAACCAAACCTTAACACATATCCAGGACCATCGCTTAGTCGGCAGCATGTGAGGTCAGCCCAATGGAGGCTCCACCACTCTCGGTAACCCTTTCCTATTAGCCACTCATCATGCTTAGGACTAACCTCGCTCTGATACCATTTGTTACAACCCACCAAGTTAATAAATAGTTTGCTTACTAAGTGGGTTGTAACACAATCAATGGTCTAGTGAATGCGTTAACTCATCTAGAGCTGCAACTCTAGATGCTCACGTATGCAAAGTTTTTGAAGGACATTATGTCCAATAAAAGGAAGCTTGAATAACATGGTACTATTGCACACATTGAGGAGTGCAGCGCCATAATCTAGAATAAGCTTCCTCAAAGATCTGGGTAGCTTCTCTATCCCATGTCGTATTAGGGATTGATGTTTTGCATTTACATCATGTTTTTTCCTATATTTTATATGATATTTTGTGCTTAATTGTATGATTTTATACCATTTTTTAGTGTTTTTTCTCCTATTGTATAGAATCTTTACTTTTTTAGTTTTCATACAAATACAAAAAATATCACTCAAAAATAAAAAATTTAATGAGTTTTGATACCATGAAATGATTCCCGAAGAAAAGACAAAGTTACACGTCAAATTTGGAGCAAAATGGAGGTTAAATAAAATTTTCACAGGTGCGGCCGTAAAGCATTCACGGGCTATGAATATAATGATATGCAGAAACAGAAACTTTCACACCCATGGCCGTGAACAGTTCAGAAGCCGTGAGCTTTTTCGCCAGTCGCAGTTTTTCACTCGATTCGGCCTCGAATCGAGTCAGAACTTAACCAAACTTTGGAGAAACCTTCTTAGATGGGTCCTATGCTGATTAAACTACAAAAGAAAGAATTTTAGAAGAGATTAGAGAGCTTCTTTGGATGAAAATAGGCACAGGCTGTGGCTAGGGCAAGAACAGGCGACTACGCGATTTTCTATCGAGGAGATCACACAAAGGATGAATTTTGATGCTCCATCTTCATCTCCTGATCGAAGAGAAGGGTTATTCTTATTTCTCCTAGTGTTTCATTGTAATTTGATTAGGTTTTATGTCAATTTCATAACTCTATATGCTAAATTCTAAGAACATGAATGCTTAAACTCTCTTTTTCAAGATTCGGGGCATAGGCTGTTGATGTTTTGATGAATTAATCTTTTGTAATAATCTTAGATAAGAATTTTATCAAGTTGATTTGATTAGAATTATGCTTATTTCTTTTTATCAAGTTGATTTGATTAGAATTATGCTTATTTCTTTTTATTACTCTGGCCAAGTTTTATTGCGTTTAAGATATCGTGAGAAGGACCGAGAGATGAATTGCGACGTCGAACATATTCATTTCAAACCTGGAAATCCAATCACGAGAGTAGTTTGGATTTACTAGAAGGATTTACATGATTTTTCACAGAACTTAAGAGGCGTAATTATGATAATTGTCATGAGTGTAGGGAAATATCGTGCTTAGGTACCGGATTATACTTCGTGAGAAGGAAATCTGTACACAAGGAAAAATCTTTTTCAACACCTTAATTTTCTGTATAAACATTTATTTTTATTAATTTTTAAATCGTCAGCGTGGTGAAACTCTAGTCCTGACACTCTTCGTATTGTTTTTCTACCCAAAATGCTTGCTTTTGCTTTCTTGTATTTAGAAGTTCCCAAACAAAAAATCACACTTTGATTCGTCTAGCTATAGATCGATCGTGTAATCGGTACTTGACTGTCAGATCCACGTTGGGAACAATCTTTATTTTATTACTTTGATACAACTGTGCACTTGCGGTCGCATCAGGGATATGTCTTCTAAACATGTTTTATGTGATTTAGGTGCAAGTGTAAGCCTAATGCCATCTTTGATTTGCAGAAAATTGGACATTGGCGACATCAAACAAACAACCATTTCATTACAACTAGCTGAAGTTAGGTTATCTATGTTGTTTTGTGTTGAAATGCTAATGGTTTTGCTTTCTTATCATGGTAGGAACACCTCAAAAGAAGAAAAAAAAATAAAAGTTTGGAGCTTTCTAGTTAGTCATGACCATGATGAAGTTTTTTCACAACTACTAAATTCCATCATGAGAAGTTCACAGCTGACCTTTGATTTATTTACTACTGCACCGAGGACAATGATAATGACAAAGGCTTTATGCCTAAGCAAAAAAAGTGAGCATTACTTTCTCTTATCCCCCCCCCCCCCACACACACACACACACACTCTCTCTCTCTCATGATATATTGATTGCATAGAGGACTATGCAAATTTTTTTGTAAGGAGGGGATGATTCTGATGCTTGTTCCTTCTAAGGCTTAGTCTTCTAACTATTCATTTGGCATTGTATTTTTGACTAATTCTGACTGATTTTGCTGTGATACTTGACTGTGACACTTTAACTATACTATGATGATGGTTATGCTCTTATTTGACTCTAATTCTGTGATGATGATGTCGTGGTGATATTGTGCTATCATGATACTCTAAGGATTCTTTGTTGATGATTCCTATGTATGTACTTAGATTCTGTGACGTGTGGATGTGGTGAAAATCTGATGATATGGATATGCTACTTTGCTAATGATTTAGTTATCTCTACTGCGATACTTTTGTTTTCCATATCGATGCATGTATTTGGTGATATTGTGATTGAAAATGATATGATAATTGTCTGTTAAACTTGATAATTTCACTCTACTGATTTATCCTGATAATATCTATGATTTACTTTGATTCTGGATTGTCTTATGATTTTCATGCTGATGCCTTGATATGATGAATATTCTCTTTGATGAAGTATTATTTTAATGTTCTTGTTGAATATAATGCAAATGAGATATAATATTTTGCTAATGATTTATGAAGATATTTTAATAAAAATTTTTGGATACTGATGCTTTTACTAGATTTAATCTAAGATTTTGAATGAATTCTAATGATTTCAATTCTTGTTATGGATTTGATAATTAGAATTGTAAAAATTTATCACCTTATCAAGACCTTTTCATGATGCAATTTTGTATATCTAAGTCTAAAAATTCTTGTGAGTGGTCTATTTGAAAATTTTTGAATTGATAGGTGATATGTCTGAACTTGTGTGAGACCATATGCTAATGTTATGCTTTGGATTTCCTATTGATTAAATAGTTTCATTCAGTTATTTGATTTTTCTTATCATATGTTGGGTGATAATTGCATGCAATAATAATAATAATAATAATAAGTTTTCTCTCTAGCGAGACTTGCAACTTCGCTAACTTAGTAATGCACAAAGTAGCCAGGGTTGCATTCCACCCATGTTTGTGTTTCGTGCCAAACATGCATCAACAATCATGAGTTAATTTTGCACACTTAAACGATCCTAGCTAAGTAACAGGGGTGGCACTCTACCCATGTTTGTGCTTTGTGTTAGTAGGCTAGAGGAAGTTTAGTTTGTTCTAAATGTGTTGTCAGTTGAGTAATCGGGGCAGTATTTCACCCATGTTTGTTCTTCATGTCTAAAGATCAACAACAATTTAGAGAGCTAGTCTTGCTTGTTAAAATAAAAATGAAATGACAGATGGAAAGAAAAATAATGTTATGAATTTTTGGCACGAAAATAATGCATTTGAATTTGACCCCAATACTTGATTATGAATGAATTGAATTTTGAATTAAGTTTGTTTATGAAATAGGAATCATTGTATTTTACTAGCTAAAAGTTTGAATTAGACCCTTGTATGGAGTTTTGAAACTTGATTATACTTTGTTGATGATAAGTTTTGACTTGGTGATGTGTTTGTAGCTTTGGATTATCTCTTTCATACCTAGTTTGTGAATCATCTTATTTCTATTACTTGAGGACAAGCAAGTATTTAAGTCTAGGAGATTTTGATGTCTTGCATTTTGGTAGTATTTTATCATATGATTTTATCTCTAAACATAGCATCTTTTGTTTTTTTATAGCATAATCAGACTTATTTACTTGCTTTGTTTAGAATCTTCACTTTTATTTATCTTTTTTGCAATTTCAGGTGAAATCACTCATATCTAGAGCTTATTTAATGATTTTGAGGTCAACGACTGAATCAAGATGAAAAGACAAGTCACCATAATGGAGTTTTTTTGTGTCCGTCATGGCCAACCCCTGACAAGCTTCATGGCCATGATAAATATTTTGCAAATAATTTTTTACAGCCAAACCATGATGATCATCAATGCCATAATGAATTTGATCTAAAATTTGATAAGTTTTTCACCAAAACAATTATGACCTGACCATGACCAGCTCCATGGTCGTGATCAACATGTCAAAAATCTATATAAGAATTAACAGACAGCTTATGACTAGCTACACAGCCATAATGCACAAGCCAGTTTTCCACAGTAGACATCACGGCCTGCCTGTGACCAGATTCATGACCGTGATGAGTAGCATAGTAACTTGCAGAACATATCAAGGCCTAGCTGTGATGACCGTCATGACCGTGACAGAGTTTGCTAAACACGATTTTTGGCTCATTTCACATGGAATTTCAAAGGTTTTCTTGGGGATTTTGTGGAGAATTTCTAGGGGCACCTTCCTATCATCAAAAGGGATGATTTAGGGGAAAAAAGGGTCGATTGGCTCTCCAACGAGGAAGAAATGAAAGAGCAATGATAACGAAAAAGGTGACAATGAACAACAAGGGAGTTTGTTGGGTGGATTTGCAGGCGACTCCAACGTTTCCTGAGGAGATTTGGTTGCTCTTCCTTCCTAGAATCATCTTCATTTCATTTATATTTCCTTGGATTCTTGATTCGAGAGATTTATGTTGAATTGTTTTATCATTGTTGCTTAAACCTTCTTATTTAGGACTTGGGGTGTAATCTTTTATTTAGATCTAACATTTGACTTATAATATTAGTGTTCTTATGATCTATTTTTGTTTATCCAATCTTTGCTATGATGTTTGTTTGTATTTACTCTGGCCAAGTTTTTACATGTTTAAAATGTCACAAGAGGGACTGAAAGGTGAATCACGATGTTGGAACTGCTTAGATCGGACTCGCGTTATTCTATCACGAAAGTAGTTAGAATTCATGATGTTTAATCCTCACGGTAGGTGGGTCAGTATATCTATTTTGATATACTCATATATCTGCGTTAGCAACTCGTACTCTACCAGTGCATATACCACTCTCATATGCACTATAGCTGTCTCACATCCACTATAGCACTCGACTAGGGACAAAATTGGAGACTAGATAGAATCTATCTCTATAGACATTGTTATGCAAATGTACACTTAATGCAGGTGTACCAAATGCACAACAACAACAATGCCAGAATATATGAAATATCATGTGTATGTAGTAGACATATCATATCAACAACTAGTCCTAGAGCATATACACCAATATTTTGATGAAATCTCTTTGTTTTGCTTTGATTTATGGCCTTTTTACCTAAAAAGTAAAAAACACATAGAGAAGAAGCTTTTTTTGTAAAATCTAATATATTCATGTAATAAGGCATGTATTTAAAGGAAAAGATGATACAAATTTGAAATAAATATGCATGTAAAGCATTATAAAAATTTATGTCATCAGCAGACTTGATATTGCGTAGCAGCAATTTTGTCAATACATAGCATATCACCTACCATACATGTACGCCCTAAGGATGTGGACACATGTATGAGATGGTGATTGGGATCTTGAACAAGGCTGCAAGAGGGATAACTGAGGTTCATCCCATGGAAAGGCAAGCCCAAGTAATAAAAAGAGGCCGAGGTGAGTAGGTTTTCTTTTTTTCTTATCATGGACAAAGAGACTAAGGATCTAGGTGGCCTGTCATCAAAGATGCCGACTATCATGGGCGGGGAAGAATGTGATTCCCCTAGGACTTTTATTATCTCCTGATGCACACCAAGCACGATAGATGATGGTGCTCCCTTGACATCTAACAGAGATAGACGAGCATGACACATGCTTTGGCAAGGTGTGCACAAGCCAGGGGCTTAGCACGACAGAGTTTGCAGGGGTGGTCAGGTGAACCACCCAAGTTGATGACAGCATATCCGACGAGGGTGAGCATACTTCACCCTACCCACACAAATGGACAGACACACGTGAGTAGATGAGGACCCCACCCAGGTTGATTGAAGTTTAACCAAGGGCGATGTATAGGTGCACTAGTTTAGACGTGAGGAGGCTTAGTCAGCGGGGCCCGACTAAGACAACAACAATGACATGGCAAGGTGTGTCTATAAAAAGGATGCATCCCTAGCCATGTGGGGTAGATCCAGACAGCCAAGATTTTACACCCTATCCAAATTAGAACTAGGTAGTGCCCCTCCTTCTCCTATGGCGAGCAGTAAGGGAAGGGAACGAAGGGAGCAAGGCAGGGGAAGCAGCTACTACCCGTCGGCCATCGCGGTAGAGCCTCATAGAGGTGTGAGTCGAGTAAGCGATGATAGACAAGAAGGTGGGGGTGACAGTTCCTGTCAATTGTCCATGACAGACATGCCGAGATGGAGTGAATGTAGCAACGACCTGTGGAAACATGCACACATGGTAGGGTCAACAAATCGGCATGATCGCGGCAGGGTCAACAAGGTGGAAACCTATGGAGACAAGCACACATGGCAAGAGGCGGCTGGGCGTGACACGCATTGAGGTTGCAACCCAGGGGAAAGGCAGCTCCCCTTCCAATGGTGATGCGCACAAGGGCAAGTGCCCTCAACCTAGAGAGGCAACTCCCTTCCTGGTCGATGTAGGGAGAGGTTGCTCCCTCCTAGCTAGCAATGCTCAAAGGCAAGTGTGCCCTTGACACAAAGGCGAGAGGATGGAGGCTGGCGGTGAGATCCACTCCAGCGACAGTAGGGGAGCAACAGCTCTCTCACCAGAAAAGGATGGATGTAATGAGCACCTATGGGCCTAGGTGTTGTGGAGCTGAGGGGCGGCACCCCTTTTACCCTTCTCGATGAGGGGGTGGAAAGGATTGGGCCACCTGCGCTTTGACAGAGGCAGAGGGGGATGAACCCATAGGAAAGGGAGTCCCTTAATGCTATATCAAATGACACCGATGTGCTAGACGTCGGTGATACCTTGGGGTCTCCCAGGAGTGGAGACCTCCCCATAGTAGTGATTTCCTCCCACCGTCCTCTTGGAGCTTGACATGGGGCGGTGCAGATAGGTTGCCCTGAGGTGGTGACCCCGTCTTGCGATGGATTAGTAGATCCCGCTAAGGCGGTGGATCCTAAGCTGTGACGTCAATCACTTTGGGGCAGTGAGCAATAGGCGAGGTCTGACTCTAGGAGGGTCGCTCCTAGAATCAGGGTCGAATGAGGGGTAGGCAACACGCCTACCTCCCTTACATATCTTTCCCTATGCAACGTGAGGTTGATGACTAATCTTCCTATAGTACATGACATCGATGAGGATGGGTGAGACGATGGTGCATAGTAAGCGTAAGTGTATTTGTAGAAGACGGTTTTTATATATTATTAATATAATATAGTTTTTTCTATTTATCTATGTTGTTCTTTGATGTATGGTCGTGCATTTGGCCATTGTTGATGCGAGGTACGACGGTAGTTGGTGTAGGCCCTATAGCATGAGTTCCGGCTTTCTAGTCAAGTCTCATGCGTATACGTGGTATGTGGAGAGACATCTGTGTGGTATGTTATTGAGTTTGGTAGGCGACCAAACCCTTAGATGTGGACGTTATGCTAGTTATGGACATATTCCTTTTAGCTTCCATGAGTATATCATGTACCACGCATGTAAATTAGAAGGCCAAGGGATATATGGTGTAGATATTGCTGGTCACTGGGGGTTTTCGAGATAAAGAAAAAAATTACCCCTGACACAAGGGCAAAGGCAATATTGAATGTAGTCTAATGGTGCATGATCTTAGACCAGAAAGTTGGCCATGCTAGTTAATCTAATAATAAAACGTCACATCCACAAACCCAAAAATATGAACCATATGGGTCAATCTACACAAAGAGACTGGAAACTTAAGTATTTAGAGAGCACTCAATAAATGTACCATGATAAAGTATTACAAAAGCAAAAAAGATCATGCACTCAGGAAGCGGTCAACGATCAAAACATTCAGGAGCATTTAAAGATCAACACTCAAGAGGCATCTAAAGAATGAGCACTCAGGAGGTGCCCAAAGACCAAAACATTCTTGCAACACTTAAAAATCAAACACTTGGGATAGGAACACCAAAATACTGACTACTTAGATGCACACAAATACCAAAAACTTTGGTGGTCAAGCACTTGGAGCAAGTTGGAGGCACTGAACAATTGAGCATTCATAAAGTACCTAGAGTTCAATCACTTGTGAGGCACCTAAAAATTGAGCATTCAAGTGAAGCCTAAAGGCCAAACACTTAGGAAGCAAAGTACTAAATTTAGTCCAACTAAAGCACATCATCTTAAAACCATTAAGCAACTACGCAACCTAAGTCAAACTATTCCAACTGCTGGAGGTGGCAATGAGGTCACCACTCTAACCATCCATAGCCATAGTAATTCTATCCAATTTAGTCCACATTAGGGCAAAGTGCACAACAAGAGTAAAACGATTCACATAGATATGACGTTGAAGAAGATGATAAAGAAACTCCTTCAAACTACTCTGCCACATTGGTAATAAATCCTCAATGTTGATGAGAGAAGGGTAAGTCACTTGATCTAAACTCTTGTACTCTTACATGTCCTTTTAGTAATTCATTAGACTTTTCTCTTGCTTGCAAAAGATCTATAATGAAGAAGAAAGTATTCAATGAAATTTTGATTCACTGAAACTAAATAGATCATGTCGAATATGAGCAATTAACTTAGAGAGGGAATGATCCATCCCAACTATTAGATTTTATAAAGTATAAATTAAAAAATAAGAAATGATTGAAAATTCTCATCAAACACATGTCTAACTTAAACATATTTATATACAATAAAATATTTAAATCTTGAAAGTGTTAAAAGTAAAAAATATTTAACATGAATTATGCAATCATATTTGTTATAATTTGTCAAATTCTATTTTTATTATTTTTTTCAATAATCAATATGTTTGAAGACAATATTGGAATATAATAAAAAAAAACCTTACAACTCAATAAGCATAAGATACAATAGAAAAAACATATATTTTTATCATTTAAGATGATAGTAACTCATCAAGAAATCCTATTTACTAAAGGTTTAGCCATCTTAAACAACCTTGTATTGGTCACATATTTAAACACAATCTATGTATTGTATAAATTAAAATATAATTTTTTTTTAAAAAAAAGCAAGTAATTGATTAATGTAGAATTTAATCTCAAGACATTGTTATCTTCACCTAAAGTCCTTAAATATGCTAAATATCAAAAGATATTAAATAAACTACAAAAATTATATTTAGTATTATTTACAATAATAATACATCTTCAAACATAGTCTTTGCTCGAGATTTATTCAAGCAATATATTAGTAAAATATCTTAGATAATTCCAAATAATGATAAACAATGTGACATAATACAATAAATTAATCATACATTAACATGTTATATTATTTATGATGCTAATAAGTCAACAAAAGCCTTTTGTTTACCTTTTTTTTTTTGTCAATTCATAATAGTGTACAAAATATTTTAGACAATAATAAACCAGATAAATATAATTTAATGTATTAAACATATAAAATTGCACTACAATAATTTAAATTGAGAAAAATAATTTTAAATTCGTTTTTGAAATTTTAAAAATATATTATCAGTTAAATAACATAGAACTTAGATGTGATTATTTCTAGAACTCGAAACATCCTATATAAAATGCAAAATATATATATATATATATATATATATATAATATATATATATATATATATGCCATATTGAACTATTTACTATGGTCCCAATATCATGTTTTTTTTAAAAAAAAAAGCTCTGATGATAAAAATAAAATCTAAAAAGATATTGTGCTCACTAAAAAGCTTACGTCCAGGTTGTAATGTTCTCGGTGAAACATAGTGTGAACTACGATACAATCACGACCATAACCAATTTGACACCCCACCCATAATTATACCCCAAGATGCCCCAATACCAAATCAAGACATTAAATACTATTATAGTCCCAAAGTCATGAAGCTCATGCAATTAATCCTTGCTCATGCTCCTTGGTCTTTTCTTTAATTTAACAAGTACAATCAAAGTATATAAGCATATAAACACTTATTCCTTTTAGCAAAGTGGGACTAAAGATGCTTCCTCATTGTTTACAACTATAAAATATATAACAATCCTCCACTAGTTGTAAACAATAATTTTCCTGCTAGCTAAATATGATGAATACAAGTGAGTATCTTTCGATTTGGACTCACAATTAGTGTAAATATCTTAAAGTGCTAACGAAGTAGTTAAGGTTTAATAGATTGTACCTTGACTTCTTATATTAGAACTGAAGACATCACACACATAATACTTGTCATGATATTCTCAGAAACTTTTCTTCAATAACCTTAACACTGTTATATATGGTCATGTGCTAATCCTAAAGTAACGAACATTTATAAGACAAACACAATTCTCTTATTGAAGTGGCACCACTTCAATATTCATATAGGTGGAGTTTCTACACTTTTCCTAGTTGCTATGGACACAATTATTTATAAACTCTATTAAGAACAAATGCATGTCCTTAACTACACGCAACTGTTAGCACTAGCACTTGAATTATAAATCAATTTAGTATAGGACTTTCTAGTGCTCACAAGTACATAACTATGACTTGTTGTTAGCCAATGTACTTTAGAAATAGTAATTTACTAATTTAAAGTTGGGTTACTATCATAGGTGCTTAAATTTAACAGCTTAAGTCTCATAGTATGAGTTATATTCCTCATTGAATCCCTGTTAAGAGACTTAGTGAGAGGATCGGCTCAATTATTTTCCAATCTCACATATATTATGGTGATCATCCCACTAGTAATTATTTCTTTGACATATGCATGTCTCATGCCAAGATGTCTAGACATTGCATTATATACTTCATTATAAGCACTAGACATTGTAGCTTGGCTATCACAATACAAAGAAATGGCTACCATAGGTGGTGGCCACAACTCAATATCCATTAAGAGATTCTACAACCATTCAGCTTCTTTGTCTACTGCAACTAGGGCTATAAACTCTGATTCCATAGTAGAATGTGCAATGCAAGTTTGCTTCTTAGAAGCCCAACTTATAGCCCCACCACCTAACATGAAAATCCACCCCGAGGTGGCCTTACTTTCATGATTATTTGTTAACCAACTTGCATCACAATATCATTCTAGCACACATGGATAATCACTATATATAGGACTAAATTCTCTTATATTCTTTAAGCATCCAAATATTCTTTTGATAGCTTTCTAATGATCTATGCTAGGTTTACTTGTAAACCTTGATAACATGCACAGAACATAAGCAATGTCATGCCTTGTACAATGCATAGCATACATTAGACTACCAATGGCACTTGCATAATTTAATTGATCAATGACTCTCATTATTTTATAATAATTTTAGACTTGAATCAAAAGAATTGTTAGCTTCTTTTATACCAAGATACTTGAACTCATCAAGCATCTTGTCAACATAATGACATTGAGCTAAGGAATATGCACAAGCATATTTCTTTATTTTGATTCCCAAGATTGTATTTACTTCACCCTGATCTTTCATTTGAAAGTTTGAATTTAGATACAATTTGGTTTCTTTTATTCCTCTCTCATTTTTGCTAAATATTAGCATGTCATCAACATACAAACATAAGATTACTCTGTACTCCTTTGTTGACTTGTGATAAATGCACTTGTCAATAGTATTGTGTCTAAAGTTATTTGAGATAATTACTGAATCAAATCTCTTTTGTCATTCCTTTAGAGCTTGTTTCAATATATAGATTGATTTAACTAGTTTACACACCTTATGCTCATTACTTGGAAGCACAAAGCCTTCAAGTTGCTCCATATAAATTTCTTCCGATAGTTCACCATTTAACAAGCTCATCTTAACATCCATTTGATACACATATAGTTTATTAATTAAAGCTAAAGTAAACAATAATCGAATTGATGTTGTTCTAGCTGCTAGTACATATGTATCAAAGTAATCAACACCTTCCTTTTGTTTGAATCCTTTAGCTACCAATATAGCTTTATAAGTTTGTATAGAACCATCAGTTCTATATTTTTTTTTTAAACACCCACTTACATCCAATTGCTTTGGATCCAGGTGGTAAGTCCACAAGAACCCATGTCCCATTTGACATATTGAGTCCATTTCATCACACATAGGAAGCATCTCTTGAAGCCATTACTTCACAATATGATTTGAGCTCATTCTCTAAATTGCATATCATGGATGTTTTGTTTAAAATTTTGGCTCTATCTCCTTCAACAAGGAAAATTAATGAATCAGGTGAAACAAAGTCTTTATCGAAATGTTTTTCAATTTTGATTCTTTGACTTCTTCTTGGTTCACTTGGTTCATTAATTTCTTTCCTTTTCTTCTCAACCCTCACATCATAAGAATAATGTTGGAGTCAATGTTTAATAATCTATATCCCTTGGAATTTTGAGCATATCCAACAAATACACTTTTAATTTCTCTTAGTCCTAACTTTGATTTATGTGGCTCAGGTGTTTTGTAAAAACCAACACACCCCCACACTTTAAAATAATTTAAGTTAGGTTTTCTTCCATTATTCCAAAGTTCATATGGTGAAGCCTTAAACTTCTTAAAAGGAATTCTGTTATAAATATGACTAGCAGTCAACAAAACTTATCCCCAAAGTGTGAAAGGTAACTTAGCATTTAATAATATGGCATTAACCATGTCTACCAAAAGATTTGCTTTTCCTTTCAGCTATTCCATTCTATTGAGGTGTATAGGGAGCAATCCTTTGATGAACAATGCTATTATTATCACAGAATGAGTTAAAAGTTTCAATAAAGTATTCACCACCTCTATCTAATCTAAGCATTTTGATTTTTGTTCCTTTTTTATTTTTAACTATTGATTTGTATTCCCTGAATTTATCAAAAGCTTCATCTTTAGTTCTCATTAGATATACAGATGTGAATCTAGAAAAATCATCTATAAAAGTTATGAAATATCTTTTACCACCTCTAGTTAATTGACCATTTAATTCACATATATTAGAATGTACTAGTTCAAGCAAATCAGTTTTTCTTTCAACTTTAGGAAAAGTTTTCTTAGTCATTTTTGCTTATACACAAATATCACATTTTTCAATATGATCATGTATGCAAGATATGTAATTATGCTTTGACATGTAATGTAAATAACCATAATTTAAATGTCCTAGTCTAGCATTCCATAAAAGGAAGAGTCAACAATATAAACAACAACTTGATTTATTTCATTAAGAGATAACTTGAATATGTCATCCACAAAGTATCTTTTTCCCACAAAAATGTGATTCTTAGTTACAATAACTTTGTCTGCCTCTAAAATAATCTTAAAGTCATTCTTACATAAGAGGATTGCAGAAACTAAATTCTTTCTAAGATCAGGTACATGAAACACATAAATTAGTGTGAATTTCTTTTCAGATGTGAAATTGAGTTCCACACTCCCCTTTGCCCAGAACATTGGTAGCTGGACACACTTACAGAAGCCATATGGAGTTTTGTGATCATTGTAACAAATTCCACATTATCAGTTTCAACCATATTTGTTTTATGGCTATCAAGATATTAAATATTATTATAATCCCAAAGTCATGGAGCCCATGCAATTAATCCTTGCTCATGCTCCTTTATCTTTACTTTGATTTAATAAGTATAATGAAAGTATATAAGCATATAAACACTTATTCCTTTTAGTAATGTGGGAAAAGATGCTTTCCTTTTACAATTATAAAATATATAACAATTTATAAAGGGATTAAAGTAGTTGGCCTATGCATTGTTAATATCTTATCAACATTGTAACCTATTAGACATTTTAGGCATTTTAATAAATCTTTACAGTAAGTTTCCTTGAAAGGAAAAAAAGTGAAATGAAGGGAAAAAGATAGAGAATAACAAACAAAAGAAAGATAAAAAAACTTTATTAAGTAATTTTCACAAAATTTCGATAAAACCAAAACAAAGAAAAAAAGAATTTTCTCTCAATTATTTTTATTTTTCTTCTCTTTCTTTCCTCCTATGTAAGTAGGGAGAAAAATAATTTTCTTTCCTTTATTTCTCCTTTTTAATCTAAAGATGGTAGGTGTTAAGCCCGTTTTGGGCATTGGGCCAGGAGTATGCACACGGCCCAAGCCCATTTCCTTTGATCTAGGCAAATCGGGTTAGTGGATGGCAGGTTGGCGGCTGGCGGAGCTCCATTGGAGCTGTTTAATGCGCGTGGAGCTAGGGCTACAGTGGCCCTTCGCGTCCACATGATGCGTTCATCATGAGCGGCGGCGGCGCAGCTCCTTCTCCTCCGATCTCTCCTCGTTTGTCAAGCGGCTCCGGCGAATGAGGTTCCCGGTGGCTGTGACAGCTCCTGCAGCTTCCCAATGGGTTGGGTGCGGCGGTACGGGACGCAGCGAAGAAATGGGGTGGCATCCCCTCTTTCCTCCTCTTCGGCGATGCCGTTGATGGAGACAGCGGCAGACGTCCGCTGTGGTAACCCCTCTCCTCCTCCCGCTCCAGCTCCATCCAGCGGGTAGATTTTCGTCGGCGAGCTTACGCTGACTCTTCTTCCTCCCTTCCGCCGCGTCCTCTGCCTTCTCCCCGTTTTCGGCGAGAACGTGGGTGACCAGCGAGTCTGGGGGCTTCGGCTGCCTTCCCGGCGTTGTTTGGTGAAGTGGGGTACGTGGTTCCCACATTTGGCTGGTGTTCGGCAACTACTGCGAGTTCGCCGATGCTGCCTTTGGCTCTGGCAAGGCTGGACTCGGCTGGACGGTGCTCTGGCGAGCCTCAGGCAATTTCTAACAAGCCTCCAGCTATCGGTCCACTGCCTCAATTTGCGTGCATGTACCTCAATTTGTGTGCACATGCCTCAGTTTCTATGCATGCCTCTAGCAGGTTCTAGACGTGGTTCTCATTCCCAGCCGGCCAGCGATCTCCCCTCTACGGCTCTTTGCGCTCCACACTCCTGACCGAGTTATCATTCTCGGTCGGTGACTTCTTGCCTCTCTCTGCACTCCGGTCAAGTGCGCCAGCCCTATGTGATGTGATGTTCGGCGTGTCCCAGTTGAGTGTGCCTGACATCTGCGAGACATCCATCCGGCAAGTTGGCGAGTTAGCAAGCCCGACCTCCTGCGTGCGGTCCATTTGGGATTTGGAAGTGTGCCCGGCATCCTGTATGACGTCGTCTTTTGCATGTGTGTGTGCTACCGCCTGCGTGCAGAACTGTAGTCTTTCTGATGTACCAGACTCGTATGCACGCTGCGCCGGCGTCGAGTCTCGGGTGATGTACTATGGTGTACCTTGAAGCTAGATCATGCAGCAATCCTTGGCAGACGTGTGACAGTCTCTGACTCATCAAGACGAGAAGATAGATGGTCGTCTGAAGTTGGCTGAGGAGCGCGTCAATGATGTGCTCCTGCCGATCATGCCAGGATCAGCGGTTTCGACCACTTAGCCCCTGTGTGAGCATGCTTGTGCGCGAATAAAGCATTGACTCACTTATAAATATTTAAAAATTGATTACCCAAAGGAGGTTGGCCAAGAGTGGCCAAGGGATCGTCGTGCGATGACGTATCCAGTAGTCAACTCCCTTTCGAAGGGTATGCTATGCAAAGGAGGTTGTGAACTTCCATTAGGGCATGGAAATGTGTTTCCAAAAATACCCAGTCCCAGAGGGGATGCAAGCCAAAGCTTGTGTTGTGTGTCTCTAAGGATATACAAGACTCTGGTGGTGAACATGGGTTGCACCAAGTTTATGTGGGACTGATCGAACCCACAAACTCTCTTGTGAAGAGTTTAAAAATGAGATCAAAATCAGTTCCTTTTTGGGAACTTGTCGTAGGCTGCCAGGGGCGCCATAAAATGACACGAACACATTTGAGCATTTGGTACTATGTCCAGTGATTTGCTCAGTCAATGTTGGGATCAACGATATATTGGTCGGGGACTGACTTTATCACCTTACAGACAACCTTTGGGGTTATGCGCAAGCTAAGCTGCGATGCCATAAGGTTAAGTCCTTCAAGGCAACTATTGAGGTTGCAGATGTCTGGTAGACATCGAGGGGCCTGATGGCTACCTCCTATGATTCTAATCTTTCCTCGTGAACGTTATTTGTTGTATAAGGAAAGAAACCCTTTTCAAGGGAGAATCGGCATGCGATGCCAAAAATCAAAAGTCAGTTAGATACCAACTGTCTCTCTACTCAAGTGGTACGAAAGAGAAATGTAAAGGATGAGGAGTCGCTCCTGGATCTGTTTGCACTTCACAATTGTTTTAGGCGAAGCCACGACTACGAGAGTTGTATCGGAGTTGTTCCCCCGCACAGGATCAACGGATGTCAATTAGTGCGATAGACCCTTAGGTCGTGGGGATATTCTACGATGTGGATATCGTAGTTAGCACTTGGCGGGGCCATTGCCACATAGGGATCCTAAAGTGAGTGGATCACAAAACTATCGTTGGCCTCTAGCTATTAATGAGGCGAAGATAGTGTGATGTCGCATCTATATGGGATACAGATATGCAATGAGAAATCCCCTTTGCTTCGTTCCTTACTTTGATAGCACAGAGACGAAGAAGAAAAAGAAGTGGGACTCCCGAGGAGTACCCTTGTCAGCGAACGCATTGGTTGCGGGTTTACGGTAAGGAGACTCTACACTTATAGCCGCCTGGGTGGAGGGCCCCACCCAAAGAGGAGAGAAACTCTTTTAGTGGTCAAGAAAGTGTTAGAGGAGTTTGCCGACGTGATGTCTTCGGAGCTACTGAAGCATCTCCCACCTAGGAGAGGGATCGACCACAGGGTACGACTTGTGGCAGGATCTAATCCACCCTCTGAGGCTTCTTAGGGAATGCCTCTAGTGAAGTTGGCTGAGCTTTGTAAGCAACTAATTGAGTTGCTAGAAGCAGGATTAATAAGACCAACTGAGTCACCATATGGAATCTCAGTTCTCTTTTAAAAGAAGAAGGATGAGACGATGTGGCCCTAGGTGGATGACGGGACTTTGAGATAAAAAAATAGTCTAGGACTGCTACTCATTCCCTATGATCCCAACTCTAGTGGATAGATTGGAAAAATCTAGGACTTGGTCCAAGCTTAATTTAAGATCGGAATGTTGGCAGATTTGTATCGCTAAGGTGTCAAAAGGCTACACAACTTGGTGTGTGTCATTTGAGTTTTCGTAATGCCTTTCAGGATTGTCATTACTTCGGCGACACTTTGCCGTATATATTTGAGGATATAGTCGTGTTTTCCTCAAGTGGTGAGGAGCATTTTACTCACTTGGAGATAAGTTCTTCAAGTATTGAGGGAAAACCAACTTGATGGAAGTTGGAAAAGTGCACCTTTGAGGTGAAGGATATTCTCTTCCTTGGTTGCATGGTGAACAACAACCAAGTGGAGATAGACAAAAGCAAAGTCCAAGCCATTACGGATGGTGAACTCCCTCAAATTAAACCGAATAATGTAGTTTTCTCGGCATGGTGAACTTTGTTGAAAGTTCATTAGGGGGCTACTCTAGAGTAGTCATACCCTCTCAGTGACCTGCTGAGAAAGAACGCAAACTAGTACTAGGATGATCGGTGTCAGTCGGCCTCTAAGGAGCCAAAATGGTGTTGTGCCTTTGAACCGATTACAAAGTTTCCACTCTTTGGAGAACCTTTCAAGGTTCACATCGGCGCTTTTGGATAAGCGATCGATGACGTTCTTATTCAGGATAAGTGTCATGTAGCTTTCGGGGGCAGAAAGCTAATTGTGATGGAGCCATGATGCTCGATTCATGAGAAGGAACAGGTAGAGGTGTACCATTGCCTTCAAACCTAGAGGATATTCTTCTTAGGGAATGCCTGAGTTGTGGATATCGACAATGCGATGAATATCTGATTCATTACTCATGGGAGAATTGTCGATCAGGCAAGCTCATTGGCGTGAATTATGGATAGAATTCCAGTTCCTGTGGGAACATAAGCCGAGTACGTTCGGCGTAGAGCTAAGTGCTCTCAACGAGCAAACGCAATAGCATGCTTTACCCTCACAAGGGTTGAGGGAGGACTCCTTGAGGGGGTCATCTGGGACAAAGGCGAGGGTTCGCTTATTGGCTAAGCCATTTTTATCGGCTAGGCATGGGTGCCGACACAGAGGTATATGTCTGCACTTGTCTTGGTTGCCAACAAGACAAGGTTGATCAAAGGTTATCGACAAGGTTGTTATAACCCTTAGCCATCCCCGAGACCCCCTTTGGATAAGTGTGTCCATGGATTTGATCGGTGGGTTTCCTAAGGCCAAGGGGAAAACATCGACAATCGTGGCTGTGAAAAAATTCTCCAAGTGCGGAGTTTTTATTCCAACACCTAAACCTTCTTTAGCTAGAGAGAGCTGAATTGTCCTTCCAGAAGTGGCAGGAGAGTTTGGGATCTGATGCGTTGTATTTACATCACATTTTTACCTGTATTTTGTATAATATTTTGTGCTTATTTTATGATTTTATGCTAATTTTTAGCTTATTTACTTCTCTTGGTATAGAATCTTTACTTTTCTTGGTTTTAATGAAAATGCAGTAAACTGGCATAAAAATGATGGAATTTGCGAGTTTTAAGGCCATAGTATGATTCCCGAGGAAATTACAAGGTTGCACATCAAATTTGGAGTGAAACAGAGGCCAGACGCAATATTCATAGTTGCACCCGTGAATCTTTCATGGGCCGTGAATATCACTTAAAATGATGGATTTTATGAGTTTTGAGGTCATGACATAATTCATGATGAAAAGACGAGGTTGTACGTCAAATTTGAGCCAAATTGGAGGTCAAACACAACTTTTATGGCCGCGGCCGTAAATATATTCATGAGCTGTAAATGCACTATGTGCAGTAAATAGAAACTTTCGCACCTGTGGCCATAAATAGTTTACGAGCCATGAATATTTCTGCCCCTTCATGTTTTTCACTCGATTCAACCCTGAATCGAGTCGGAATTGAACCAAACTTTGCAGAAACCTTCCTAGATGGGTTCTACACTGATTAAACTAAACTCTTCTTCCTCCCCTCCACCATGTCCTTTGCCTTCTCCCCATTTTCGGTGAGAACATGGACGACCGGCGAGTCAAGGGGCTTTGGCTGCCTTCCTGGCGTCGTCCGATGAAGTGGGGGACGCGGTTCCCACATTTGGCTGGCATCCAGTGACTTCTATGAGTTCACTAGCACCGCCTTTGGCTCCAGTGAGGCTGGGCTCAACCGGACGGTGCTTCGGCGAGCCTCAAGCAGTTTACGAAGAGCCTCCGGCTGTCGATCTACTGCCTCAATTTGCATGCATGCACCTCGATTTACGTGCGCATGCCTCGGTTTCTGTGCATCCCTCTAGTAGGTTTTGGATGCAGTTTCCGTTCCTAGCTGGCTAGCTGCTCCCGACTGACGATCTCCCCTCTACTACTCTTTGTGCTCCGTGCTCCCGTCCGAGTTGTCGTTCTTGGTCGGCGACTTCTCATCTCTCTGCGCGCTCCGGTCAAGTGCATTGGCCCTGTGTGATATGCTATCCTGTGTGATATGCTATCCGGTGTGTGCCTATTGAGTGTGTTGAACGTCTATGAGACGTCCATCTGGCAAATTGGCGAGTTAGCGAGCCAGACCGCCTATGTGCAGTTCATTTGGGATTTGGGCTTGTGCCCGGCATCATGCGTGACGTCGTCTTTTGCGCGTGTGTGCGCTACCGCATGCATGCAGAACTATAGTCTTTCTGGTGTACTAGACTCGTACGTGTGTTGTGCCGGTGTCGAGTCTTGAGTGACGTACTATAGCGTACTTGAAGCTGGATCGTGTAGTGATCCTTGGCAAACACGTGGCGGTCTCCGACTCGTCAAGACGAGTAGACAGGTGGCCATCCGGAGTTGGCTGAGGAGCACGTCGGGGACGTGCTCATGCCCGTCGCTCTAGGATCAGCGGTTTTGACCGCTTAGCCCCTGTGTGGGCGTTAGGGCTATCCAAATAGTTTGAACCGAACATAACCGAACTGATTTGTGATGGTAACAAACTGAACCCGAACCGAATTAGGTAAAAACTGAATCAAAACCGGTTCGGTTCTGTTTAAACCGATTAAACCAAAACATTTGAGTGACTTATTTTATATATCCTTCAATTGAGGTTTCCTCCTTCCTTTACATATTTAGATAATAATATATAGTTTTAACCTTCCTTGTTCTTACATTTGCAGGAAGGTGAATTTGTCTTTGTGAATATGTGATCCATTTATTTATGTGGAGTTCGCCTCCTGTAAGGCTGTAACTGGCGTCTGGAGTCTCCGAATTTGGATGGCTCATGTTTCTTCCTCTCTGACCTTTGGTTTCTAGTTTGATTTTCGAATGGCATAGATCATGTATTCATGTGGAGGTGCTTAATGAGATAATCAGATGAATGCTATATTTTATAATTTCACCATTTTTAAATAGACAAGCTATATGACAACTAACAACTTTACAAGTTACAAGTTCAATGTATAAAATATTTGAGATCTTGAGATGGTGATCTACTATTCTACTGATGCATTTTTGTCTAACTTAGATAAATTATTGCAAAGGCTACTAATTTTCTTCACGTCTTCATTTCATGTGCTGGAGCAGAGGCTTCTTCCAAGACAAGCTAACGGCAATAGAAAAACTGGACAGGTTTCATTGTTTCAATATGCAATTTAGATTCTAATATAAGGCAAAACTACAAAGAAGAATCAGTGTCCATGGTCACAAAGTTATAGAACCTATAAGGTTGTAAGTCTATAACATTTCAAAGACAATCCGAACAAAAATTTAAGTTCAGCTATGTCAAAATCTGCAGAACCTGGTCCTGAACTTCAAAATCATTTGGACACAACAAAATACATGGTAACAGAACTTGAAAATCTGTAGAATGAAAATTCAAATAACAATATCAAGTCACAAATCACAAATAGCAATATCAAGTCACAAATCACAAATAACAAATTAACAATATCAAGTCATCATTCATCAACGCAATTTCAAAAATAAGTACAATCATTCATCAATAGTTCAACACAATATCAAGTCATCATCATTGTATTTGTGTCAATATCACAAATTCACAATTCCCACATCAAATGTTAGGAGTGAAAACAAGCAAACATCATACATTAATTTTCAATACATCATACAAGGTCAATGTTTGAAATATCCATATTACATATGAGACTTGAAGTCTTAAATACTTGATCACTTGAGAGTATGAGTCCATATTCCAATATTCCATAATCGTACATAAGATCACAACAAGTCAACAATTGTCATTTGTCATTTGTCAAGTGTCACTGTGTCAACTAACAAGAAAAACACATTAGTATATAATATCAACAATTAATACTTACAACTATATATATAAGAGATCCAAGTGTAAGTTGCTTGCTTGTTGTGCTATCTGTGTCTCTAAAATCTTATTGTGAGCAACAACACCATCTAACCTAGAGTTAATTTTCTTAAGACCCTCTTTGAACTCTTCATTTTTGTTTCATCTGGGCACCCATGAATCTCTCAAACATGTCCTCTAAACTAGATTTTTGGGGTTGACTCTGATTTTATTGACTCTGCTGGTACCCTCTATTTTCATTCTGTCCACTAGCATGATTATTACTTCTCCAGGACAAGTTAGGGTGGTTTCTCTAACCAGGGTTGTAGGTATTAGAGTAAGGGTCATTATTTTTACCTTGATTGTACCCCCCCCCTACTGCATTGACTCGCTCACTATCCTGATCAACAATAACCTTACACTCTTCAGCATAGTGCCCATGATTTCCGCAAACATCACAAGTAACAGATGAAACAGTAGCAGTTTGCATCTGAAAAGAATCAAAACGATTACACAAAGAATCTACCTTTTCTGCTAGAGAACGCCAACCATTACCATCATTCTTATCATGAGGAGGACGATACAACACTCCTTTCTCAGTAGTCCATTGTTTGTGATTTAGCGTCATCTCTTCAATCAAAGCATAGGCATCTTCAACAGTCTTCTTCATCAGTGCTCCCCCTACAGCGGCATCAACAGTTAAGCAAGTGTTGTAAAGTAAACCATTATAGAAAGTTTGAATTAAAACTCAATCTTCTAATCCATGGTGAGGGCACTTCCGTTGTAACTCATTGAAGCGCTCTCATGCTTCACTAAGTGATTCGCTATCCCTCTGTGCAAAGCTTGTGATTTGATTCCTCAACTAGATCATCTTACTGGGTGGAAAGTATTTCAGCAAGAAAGCCTTTGACAATTGCTCCCAAGTAGTGAATGTCCCAATTGGTTGTGAATTTAGCCAAGCTTTTGCTTTGTCCCTGAGAGAAAAAGGAAACAGTCTTAGTCTAAGAGCATCATCAGATACACCACTAATTTTTATGGTATCACAAAATTAAAAAAAAAAAGAGATAAGTGAGATCCTCCAAACTGGTTCTGTTGGATCATTGACAGGAACGCTGGTTTAATCTCAATTTTTTTTGCATCAATTGTAGGCCTAGTAATGCTGGAACGAATTCCCAGTGTACTCGGGGCTGCATAGTCTCTAAGTGTTCTTTCCGCCATGATGGATTCTTCTTCTCTCTCTTCAGCAAACCTCAATTTCCTGCGCAATCTAAGAGTTTTGTTAATTTTAGGATCAAAAGGAACTAATGGTCTTAACCTAAGATTCCTGCGCATAAACAAGTAGAAAGTCAGAAAAGTTCAGATTTTTCAGAAAATAAAAGAAAACTAGAATCTATCACAGAAAATACTAAGAACAAAAACAAAAGACTTAGTCTAGCAATACTATCAATTATATCAATATTAACAAAACCAAGGTCCCCGGCAATGGCGCCAAAAACTTGTTGTAATCCACAAGTGCATGGATACTCGAAGTAATATTTAAGATATCGAACCACAGAGACCTTGTTGTTAAGTACCGACGAATCAAGTTTTCACTAGCTAAACAAGTCGAATAATGATGTAAACGATCGGAAAGTGCACGGAAAAATATCACAGAAGAAAACTGGGACTGGGGGTTCATCCACCTTAATTCTAATGATTAGAAGGAAATAAAAATTGTCAGTCAAATTTTATCATGATAAAGATTTAGTTTACCTCATAAAAGGATCATCTCACTCTCGCGCAGATAATCATACAAAAGACCAATCCTCACTCTCGTGCAAGATCTATCCAATGACGAAAATAAGTAAACCATTGAACAAAGAACTCAAGGATCACTCTCATGCATCCTGAAACTCATCACAAGTTCTACTTAAGGTTCTCTAGTGATCAGAAATTTAATCTCTTACAATTTCAAATCAAGCCTAACACATTAACTCAATCCAAAGAATCAAAAAATCAACATGACAATAAATCACTAAAAATCAGAGTTCAAAGAACAAACCTAATCTCTTACGATAAGTTCCAAACTCAATGATTTTTAGGATTCTAAATTTCACAATCAACCTCTCAGTCTATTTTGCAAAACTCTAAAACATGCTGATATGTATAAAACTAAGGAGAATTAAAGGAAAGTCATCACATAAGCAAAATTATCATAACAAAATTATCATGACAAAAATAATCAACGTCTAGTCATTAAGAAATTAAGGGAATTACACTCCCATTTCCCATACGAAGATTTAAGATAGCATGATGGAAGAATTACAGCAAAACATGATTTTAGAATGATTAGAAATCGAAAGAGAGGAGTGAAGGTTGCAAAACAGGGCTGTAATCTAAATTACACCCCGTAATTTGCCTTGAAGTCGCGATGAACAGTGCCGCGACTGCGTTTTTGATGATTTCTCCCTCGATCGATCTCCTATCACTCTGAGACTTCTGTGGTGTGTTCTTCTTCCTCAGGCGAAGTTTCCTTTCAAAAATCGTGGCCAGATATGGTCTGTGTGATGAACGGTGAAGAACCCTAGCGCGACCTCGATTTCCTGAAATTCTCCGTGAATACGTGATAAAAATTGTTCCTTTTGCTTCACAAATTTCCGCCTGCTTATCCTGAGTCTTCCCTTTTTTTTGGATCTTCAATTGGTGCCCTAAATCTCGAGAAATCATGTTTTTAAGTTTGCGGTGGAAAACTCAGAAATCTGGGTGCAAAATTACAGCACCATGAAATAATTACGGTAGTGCCGTAATTTCTTCTGTGAATTCTCGGCAAAAATTATGGTACTGTGAAAATCTTTATGAGAGTGCCATATTTTTGCTTAAGTCCTCTGGTCGAAATTGTCTGAAATTACAGTACTGTGGAAATTTGTCTCAAAATTACGGTAGTGCCGTATTTCTCTCGGATGACTCTGAAAGTTTCTGTATGAAATCGTCGGAAATTACGGTACCGTGGAAATATTTACGGCAGTGCCGTATTTTTGCTGAAACTTCTGGTTGGGTTTGCTGAAATTATGGTACCGTGGAAATTTACCCCAAAATTACGGTAGTGCCGTATTTTTGCTAGCAGGCTTGTTTTAACTTGAAATTTGATGTGTAAACTCCCCTTGATGATTAGAACTCATTCATGCATTAAAAGTGCTTGAAAACTGGTGATAATGATACTTTTTTGCCTAAAATTGATTAAAAACAAAGAATAGTGTAGATTCCGAAGTATTTGGCAAATAAGGTGTAAAAATAAAGCAAAAGAGCAAGATTATGACTCAAAAGACTAGTAAATAAGTGTGAAAAATACTATGAAATTTGGAGTCATCATAAGTGTGTAGTGTCCAACTGTCCAAAACACCAAATCACCAATGCACCATTTTCCTACATAAGATCAACTAACAAGAAAATACATTAGTACAAATGTGTCTAATTCACCATTTTTCTACATATGCTTAATAAGATCAACAAGATATCACCATTTACCAAAAGATCCAAAATGTCCAATTCACCATATTCCTACACAAAAAGAATTAAGATCAACAAGAATATAAGACAACAACTAACAAGAAAATACATTAGTGTATAATAACACATTAAAATTAACAATTA
The DNA here is from genome assembly GCA_027563935.2 of Costus lasius. Taxonomy (NCBI): domain Eukaryota; kingdom Viridiplantae; phylum Streptophyta; class Magnoliopsida; order Zingiberales; family Costaceae; genus Costus; species Costus lasius. The sequence continues at coordinate 33,274,428 of CM050450.1, read as the reverse complement.
TTTATTAGAACCATTAAATTAATATTTACAACTAGATATGTAAGTCAATAACACTCAGTGCAGATTGAATTGTAGCAATCACTGTAACAAATAATATAAGAATTGAGCAATCAATATAAATATAGCAAAATGACAAATTGACAAATGACAACTATTAATGTTTAGTACAAATTAAATAAATTACCATTTTCTATCATTTCAACATCTTCTATATCTTCTTCAACTTCACGACAACTATTGGCTCGAATCCAATCTTGAGAACAAATTAAAGCTTCAAGCATTGAAGGAGATAATGAAGACCTAAATGGATCAAGCACACGCCCGCTTGTACTAAAAACAGATTCCGAAGCCACTGTTGAGATAGAAATTGCCATAATATCCCGAACTATCAAAGATAAAACAGGAAATCTAATGGCATTCATCTTCCACCAATCTAATATATCGAAATTTCCAATTTTTGTACTTTCTGCTTCTTCACACAAATATTTTTCTAACTCTGATTTCTCTTGTCCAGCAACACGTTCCTTGTATCTTATATATTTCAATTCAGTTCTTGTAAGAGTATGCTCTGATTGTTTGTCTGCAACACAACTTGATCCTTCTGGAGCAGTTGAAAGATCATTAAGAATACCCATCTCACTTTTATACTCATTGAATATCCTCTAAAGATGCAATTTCAACTTACTTAATATAAGTGAAACCTTATCCTCACCATACATCTCTGATAATGCAAACTTTAAATAGTCCACCTTATATCGTGGATCAAAAATGACAGCCATAAATAAAAGCAAGTTCAATTTCTCTGGTTCTCCCCAGTACTTTTCACATTTTTCTTTCATCTTGAGAGCCATTTGAACAAATTTAGGATCAAGGCTCACATCATCTATCCATTCATTTAAAGTTGCTGCTACCTAACTAATTTCATTCACTTAAACATTGCAAGAAATAGACAAAGTAGAGGATACATTCAATGTGAACTGATAAAAAATCTTCAGTATAGAAACTAAATCACGTATGGTTTTCCAAGCACCTTCTAAAGGCCTCCCATGTGCATCACTAGCTAAGAGATCCAATTGAAAATATGGATCTTCTTCATTGAATCTTTCAAAAGCCCTTTCGTATCTCTGTGCTACCTCTAACATGAGGTAAGTAGAATTCCATCTTGTGCATACATCTAGAGATAAATGAGCTTTGCAACCAATTTGTTCTTGTTCAACACATGTGTTGAAAACCTATAATCTTCGAGGAGAATGTCTCACATATCTTATAGCTTCACAAACTTTAACTATTGATAAATGAGCAATTTTCAAACCATCCTGCACAACTAAGTTCATAATATGCGCTGCACATCTAACATGCAAATAATCACCATCAAGTATACTTCCCCCATCCCAATTGCCTATTCTTTTTTTAATAAATGAAATTGCAGTATCATTAGAACTTGCATTATCAACTGTAATAGTCATAACTTTGGAGATTCCCAACTGTGTAAGCATTTATCAATTGCTTTTCTAATTAATTTACCTTTGTGGCTACTTATTGGAAAAAAGCTTAAAACCATTATATGCAATTTCCAATTCATATCAATATAATGCCCTGTGATGCACATATAATTAATTCTTTGAATCGATGTCTAAGTGTCGGTAGTGATATAAATACGTTGACAGTTGTCTTGTAAAAACTTTTTTTGCCTTTGCCTTTTCTTAACAAATATATCATAATAATCTCTAGAGATTGTTTGCCATGAAAGAACATGAAAACGAGGTATAGCAATACTACAAAGGTCTCTGAAACTTTTACTTTCAACAAACTTAAATAGTAGTTCATCTATAATTATCATTCGTGCAAGTGCTTTCCTAATCAAATTTTGACTAAACTTCCATGTTGTCATTCCACCACCCTCCTCGTTATGTTTGAAGGAAATTTTAGTCTGTGTTCTATTATCTCCCATACTACTTTGCCCGTGTAAATTTATATACTTTACACATCTACTCAAGTGTCCTCTTAGTGTGCTAGTAGCACATGTTTTACTGTTGCAAAGGTAAATATTTCCACAATAATTACATTGTGCTTTAGATATACCATCTTGTTCTATTTTTGTGTTGTGATTCCAAACATCTACTCGTGGTTTCAATGTTTTTCTTCTTTTGGAAATACTTGGGTCACTTGGCACATTTGATGGTTCAGAAATGTCCTTTAAAAAAAATTAATAGAAGCAATTAAACAAAACACAATTGCAAAAGATGCACAAATATATATAAACGTCTAACTATTAACTAAATAACTAGTATCTTCCCTCCAATCATTCAGCCAGCCGTAGACTACCTATTGTGACTAGTGTCTATAGTAGTTCACCATGATTTGTAATTCTTTTTGTGTATCAGTGACTCGGTCTCGGTGTATTAGTGTCATTGTGTGAAATTTGAATACTAAGTAGTAAGTAGTAAATCTAAAGTCTAAACCAGTAGAGAAGTAAAGAATGTAAAGCTTTAGCTAAGTTTAAGTATTCAAGTTCAAGATACATTACCATTATGTATTGATGTTGAACTGCAATTGCTGAAGACTGAAGACTGCTACAGCCTGCCGAAGACTGAAGCGGCTAAACTGACTGAAGACTCAAGCGGCTGTTCAAAGTCGGCAACGAGGGTAGAGCTCGGACTTCGGAGACGACGGTCGACGGGGGTCACGGGAGGGAGGTCTCCAGTTCGGAGTTCGGCAACAACAGGAGGGACTAGGGACTAGATATCCTCGGCTCGGCGCCTTGGCTGCTTGGCTGCTAGGGGTCAGGGATGATGGACGGGAGCACTCAGCGAGATGGCGAAGGGGCTCGATGGTAGACGCGAGGGCGCAACGCTAGGAGCCGAGGAGTCGCCACTCGCTAGTCGCAGTCGCAAACGAATGGATAGCGAAAGGCAGAAGCGGCGAAGGGGCAAAATCAGTGACGACGAATTGTGAATGCGAACCGAACTGGGGATATAATAATTAAGGAATTAGAGTTTTTTAAAAACTTCGATTCGGTTTTTTTTTATTTTTATAATATAAAATCGAAACCGAATCGATTTTAATTTAGTCAAATCGAAACCAAACCGAAACTGAACCGAACCGAACCGATATTATAATAGCTAAACCCGAACCAAACCGTAAAATTCAGTTTGGTTCAGTTCAGTTTTTTAGCCTAAACTGAAATGTGGACATCTCTAGTGGGCGTGCTTGTGCGCGAGTCAAGCATTGACTCGCTTGTAAATATTTAAAAGTTTATTCCCCAAATTCAGGGCGGGACAGTAGGCTAGAAGAACTTGTTGTGCATTAATCTACCTCCCCAAGAGTGTTCGAGAAGTTCCAGAGTCTAAATGAAATACTACTATGAGTTGCAAGCTATGTAGATGGACAACATAAAAAAGAATATCATCATAACATTCAAAGCATATTATGTTCCATTATATTGGAGAAAATTTGCCATTTTTGAGAACTAGTTGAGTAGACAAAGTTAGAGTCATGCTTAGCACATGATGAAGAAAGTTCTAGGAAAAAACTTTATGCTAATATTGTTCTAAGTAATTGATAATGGCTAGTAAAATCCTATATTACGTTTCCACAATTTTCTGGCTTGGCAAATATTATAACATCTTCCACAACTTTATCTTCAACACCAACTTCATGATTCTAATTGGTTAGCATGTCTAGGATGAGCTTCTTTTGTTTTTTTGAGGTATAATAGGACCTTATGGTCACTATACAAAATGAATTTATTGTAATATAAGTAGCAAATCTAGTATTAAAGAGATAATATATAATAGCGTAGATTCATATCATTACGGAATGTGCTATTTAGCTCCATTTCATTTGTTACTTAAAAAGGCCATAAGTTGCCCTTTTAGACTCAAGGAACCACTTATTTGAATGAGATGCTAAATATATTTGTTTGCTCTCAATCCTCATTTAATTTTGGCTAGCTTAAGAAACAACTCATGAAAAAAAAAAATCTTGGTAGGACAAAAGGGTTCTTCACACTCAAATGCTTTTGAACATACTCCTTAACTAAAAGTTCATTGAACTCAAGTTTGGCATCCTCAACAATTTAAATGGCTGTTTTGGTATTGTCATTCATAATATATCTCTCTTATTAACACATAAGCTAAGGTAATTTTTGAATGTCTTAGGGTGTGTTTGGCACGGCTTTTTTGCTGCTTCTGCTGGCCGCAAAAGTAGATTTTTAGAAGTTTTGATGTTTGGTTGTCAGCTTTTGGGTTTGGAACCTAGAAACGGTTGCTTCGCTGAGAAGCTGCCACCCCTGCTTTTGGCTAGTAAAAATTGCTAGTTAGTCTAAAAGCTTATTTTACCCAAACATATTTAAACTTTTTGAGACAGTTACTTTTCAACTAGCATTTTTTTTAATCAGCAAAAGCTAAAAGCTTCGGCTGTGCCAAATTGGCCCTTAGCCAATAATGTACTTTTCTTTGTCAAAGCCTTGGATGGTAGACCAGCAAGGCTGGATATGGCCATGACTTCATATTCTTAAACTTGAGAAGAATCATAAAACTACTAAAGCACATATTGATGTTTATATTTCATTATATACAAGTTAATCCATCTCATGATTAAGTGATGAAAGTTGACTCATATTAATCTCTTTCTAAAGAATATAAATTTTAAAAAGATCAACCAATAGAGAAAATACTTAGAAAACCTTTGGATGGTGTGGAATATATTCTTCCCTTCAAAAATGTTTGTGAAAATATACTATTTATTTCACAAGTATAACCTAAATATATTTGTGATGAATTAAAAGATGATTTTGGTTCTTTATATCCATGTCGAATTGAATCAATGTTTAAGGAATGAAGTATAAACTTAGTTTCTAAGCCTAGCAATCAAATCATGATTGTGAGAAAATTAGGTTTTTAAGATTAAACTAATTGAATTTAGCTTCATGGTTTGAATTGAGACATATTTGCATGAATTGAGACATATTTGTTATGACTCATTTAAGTAAGCTTGAATAAATATAATTCAATTTAAAATGCTTAAACCTAAGTTAGTGATATTATATCTACTAATTATTATATATCATATTATCTTTTTTTTTCCATAATGAATATGAGTCTAAACCAAGTTCGAATTTATAAAGTTTAGACGATATTAGAATACTATGGTTTTTGATAGCTTCAAATATTTTTAAACTTCATCAATTGGAGGTGCAAAGTGCTTTTTTGAATAGTTAACAGAAAAGTATGCAAGTTTTGAGATTCCAACTGATGTTTACAAACAAAAAAGGAAAGGCTTTATGTAATAATAACAAGAAGTTGGCCCACAAAAAGATGGGCCTTCATTTTGTTTAGAAGGGATTGTTCTTTGCGCGTTTCACGTTGAGCTTGCTTTTAAACGGTTTTCTCTTTCTTTTTTAAAAAGTAAAAATATATATATGTAAGAGGGGTTCGGATTGGATTTTGATTTGGTTCGGATTCTGTATGAAATAGACAGGGCTAGGGCTAGGTTAGAATTTAGACGGTGGAACTCAACTGGAGGCAATTATTAAGTTGAGAATACAGGCGGACAGGCTGCGGCGGCACCAACATGGCATGTTTTGTTAAACAACAGCTGTCGATATGTGATTGGTCGAATATAAAGAAAAGTTTGACCTGAAGACCGACATGAGTCTCCGCCCTTTGTTACATACTAATTTTTCTTGCAAGACGCAAAATGATTGAGAAATGCAGAAGAAACATGCCTTGTATTTTAACTGTATTGTATTTCGTGAGCCTGTACAGTACAGACTCATGGATTAGCGTCAAATTAAATTAGATCGACAACTGGAGAATAGAAAAATAAGAAGCAAGGCATCAACGTTACGAGTGCGACTGCTGCTTCTTCCAGTCGGTATCCGCCCATGTGATTACTGATTTTCTGATTTTTTTTTTATTTGTTTTTTTGCTGTAGCATCATGCATGCATGCATGCATGCAGCGGCATTCAAGGAGCCATCTGTGGGCACCAACCTAGGGCTTAAAAGGAAGAACAGATAAAAGTGGTATCTCATATCTGAAAGCGAACGGAACCTAATTCTGATTGACAATTGAAGGGCCAAAAGCTTATCTTCCTCCTCTTCTTCTTCCTAGACTCTTTTAAGTCTGAGACAATAAATCGTTCGAGGAATCATTGGAAGAAGCAAGATAAACCAAGTTGTTATTATGGAATGTCTGTCTCTCCTCTCCCTACATAAATGAGATCTCCATTATGTACAAAACATAAAATCCAACCTCGCTTTCTTTAAAAGGAAATCCCCTTCCTCATCATTTTGTTATAACCCTTGCCTCACCATATTTCATATGCCATGAAAAGAATTTGCAAGGGAAACCTTTCCTCATTATTTCTTTTTTTAAAAAAATACTAACACTATCGCCAACTATGCTCCAATGATTTATTTTTCAATCCCTATAACATTTATTGAGGCCAATAAGTTTCTTGCATTTTATTTTGAACATCATCATCATATTCAATTTTATAAGGTCTCATATATATCTCCTATGATCTTAGAGCTAATTTGGGGTCATTTCAATTAACAATGTTTAGCTCATATGGTAAGAAATCCTAGCAACTTAAAAAAAGAGTGCAATGTACATGGATAAATCCTTATATCCATCTTGATTAAGGTGACTAAGTCAACTTTAAACTCTATTTCAAATGACACAAATTGTGCGCATCACTTTCAACGAAGGTATCATGGACAAAATAATTTTATCATTTAATATTTTAAACAAACTTTAACCAATGTGATAAGTTCTAATGTCAATTGTCTAAACCACTTTTTTTTATCAATCTTGTATGAATATGAAAGATGTACTTGGGAATGAAGCATATTTTTTGGCTAATGATGTTTAAATTATAGTTATATAGACAGTGATTAATGAAAAGTCCTATGTTAGTACTCACAACCACTCATATTAAACAAGAGCAAGCAATTGAGTGTTCATTTAAACACTACTTATTTAATTATGAATAGTCTGCTAATTTGTCTAATTGATTAATGTTCACCTATATTTAGGGGCCTTTATGATTAGGATGTGGTAAATACATTTTTTATTATTATTATTATTATTATTATTATTATTATTATTATTATTATTATTAACTAATGATGAGTCATCTCCATGAGTCTTAATCCTTCAACCCCCTTAATATCATATCAATTAGGTCGCATGGATAACATTAAAAATATTTGTTTGATTTCCTATGCAATATCTTATGTTTTCAAGCAAAAAGAAAAAAAGAAAAAGGAGGTAGATGCTTTAATTCCTTTCCATGCTTTAGACGTCGAAATGTTCTTTTGCCAACACCATGCGGCTTTTGGTATTCTTTATCTGCAAGTTACGCTGCACTTCAAGTTAGAATCTTTCTTTTTTTTCCTCTTCTGGCTAGCTACTCGGGAATAATTAGCCAATTTCCAGACATCTATCCATCATCTTTGGTTGATTATTCGCATTGTTAAACTTGAATAGTACAAACTATATATGTTAAGTTTCCTAGCTATTCAACGACCATCAATCAAGACTGCTAACGCGATTGAAATCTGATCAGAGTGATCAATTGATTAATCATCGTCATAAATTTGGCAGTTGTTCTTTATAGCCTTTAATTAATTTCTGCTCTCTCCCTGCTGTCCATCTAGGTTGAGATGTTGCTATCATCATCATTGGATATGAGTTGGCTTTTGCCAACTTCAATTGTCCTCGGACATAAAGAGTCCTCAGGCGCAGCACAAACACTAACTCGAGCTATGTACTATTCATACACTAGATCCAGCAGCATAATCTTAGAAAGATACGAGATGAGAGAGAGTTTGGTTTGGGAATCTGATCAGAATTCAAACTTCAAACCACAAAAATGTCGAAATCTATTGCCAGCTGGATGAGAGATCCTCCCTGGACTTGCCTTTTTCGGTTGTTGAGTGATGTCACACAAGCCCATGGATCGACCATTAATGAGTATGAATGCTAAGGAGCATATGAGTGCTCCACTTGCAAGCAATGAAATTGTAGAGGAGCTTAATTAATTGACATTGTGATAATCCAACAGTAAGAAGCCCGATCAACCTTCTTCCTTATGATTCAACCAAAATAAACAAAACAGTGGTTGCAGTCGAGGAAGAAGGAGATCTGGCTGTAACTTTTACTGCAGTAATGCCAGCATACAGTGAAAAAATTTTTTTGAGTAAGGAGGCTGTATAAGAAATTCTAATCATAATTTTCTAAAAAATATTCATGATTCTAAAAATTATAAAAATTATTTACGATGTTATTCACAATGAGAATTATCCAACGGTACTAAGATCTACGAAAATGGACATGTCCACGATGAGATATTGTGAATAGAAATATTGTTTACTATAGCAACGTATTCATAATATTTATATCCATAATATCTCATCGTGGATATGTCCATTTTCGTAAATCTTGATACTGTTAGATGGTTTTTATCATAAACAATATTATAAAAAAAATTTATAATTTTTAGGATGATAATTTTTTTTTTAGAAAATTGTGTTTAGGATTCTTATACAATTTCACCGGGGAGAAAAAAAATTTTCGCATACAGCACCAGAAGAATACAGCAGCAGAAGAAGCAAAAGCTACCGACTCACCACAAAACACGGCAGCAAACCTCACTGCATTAAACTGATGGCAGTCCTGTCACAGTGTTGGGGACTGGTCTCAGCGTAAATTACTTGGCTTTCTCCGCTTTTATTCAAAACCCCTCGCACTGATTTCTTGTTTTCACGTGCAAGTGTACAACTTTCCCCTGTAAATAAGCCTGTTAGGGGGGCTGCGGCTGCGTCTCGGCTGCTCTCCCTCCCTCTAGATCTGTCTCCCAGCCTCATCTCTTCGCCCTTCTGCTGTGAGGGGAGAGAGAGGACGGGAAGCGGCTAGCAGCTAGCCATGGGGCTCCTGTGGGCTGCGGGGGTGCTTCTCTTTGTCAGGTGGGTTCAAGGGAGTGAGTATTGGAATGTCAGCCAGCTGCAACCTATCAACAACTACGGGTCTTTGAGCAGCAGCCCCCCTCTGTTTGTGCCGCTGACCCTCATCCAATCTGCTGCAGCTAAGGGTGCTGGTAATGCACAAATTATTTTGTAGTTTCTTTACTCTCATTCCATACTTATATTCTCTGATCTCATGATGCATACTTCATGTATGCTCTAGTTGCTACCGTGGCTTGTGATCCCTGATCTGTGCTATTGTTTATGAATTCTGTGCTGGATTTGCCCTGTGGCTGCTTTTTTTTTTCTACCTACATATCAATGCCCTTTCTTTAAAATTATTTTGGCTATGATTACCACTCATGGCATAGTCTAGGTTTTTTGAGTTTTCAAAATTATTTACTTTGACATTACGAATATAAAATGCTGTTCAGTGAGAAGCAAACTCTCGTCTTCAAATAATAATTTTCCCCTTTTTATCTGAGTGAAAGGCTCATCTCTTATTAAATAGTTTTTCTGCAGTTATTTGTCTAAAGTAATCTGATTTTTCTTTCAGAAGAACAACTTCCAATTCTTCAGGACAATTTAGTTCCACTGTTATAACCAAAAAAAAAACACTTACATTTATCAAAGCAGATCCAACCTCTGCAAGATTTTCTATATACACAATTATATATTGCATATTTTCATGCTTTATGCGTCAGTCTTTCTCAACTCTTTCAGAGTAAAATCGGTTTTATACACTTCTTTTTGTTTATAATACCATCTACCTATACGGCCAAGTTATTTTGACAAAAAAAAAAAAAGTTTCTGAACTGTTTCGTTCTTGATTGAATCCAGTATGTTTGGATGGAAGTCCACCCGGTTATCACTATCATCGTGGCTTTGGATCTGGAGCAAATAGCTGGCTTGTCAATTTAGAGGTGATTTGCCGAATCTATGGAACAATTTCTTGACGCTTAGTTTGTTTGACAAAATATACCAAACAAGTATAGCGACTGAAATATCAAACTTGTGGTTATTGTTTCCATTGCTGTGATTCAAATTGAATGCAATTTAGGGAGGTGGTTGGTGCGATGACATCAAATCATGTGTTTATCGAAAGAATAGTCATCATGGCTCATCCAACTACATGGAACGGCAGTTACAATTTACAGGAATCCTCAGTGACAAGCCTGAAGAAAATCCAGGTTGTTCAACACTCCTGTTTCTACTAAGAAAAGGCTCAGCCATTTAATTTCTTATGTCTGCTAAATTCTTCCACATGCAGATTTCTATAACTGGAACAGAGTCAAGATTCGTTATTGTGATGGTGCATCATTTCTGGGCGAAAGCTACAACAAGGTTGGTTTAATGACTCTTGTAAGATAAAAACATAAATTGAAATTGAAATCTGGATAAATAAATCCATTAGATTTCCATAGTTACAACTATATGATTGATAGCATGCGACACTAGTTTGCATATATTCTTATTATCGATATGTATACTTCCTAGATCTCTTGCAAAAAGATTTTCATTTTAAGACTGTTGGTTCTGACTTTGACTTGATTCAACTTTGGTTATGGAATGTTTTGAATCGAAAGAGACCAACAGCATGCACTTTGTGGTTAATTTTTTTTACATTTATTCACGCAACATATTCAAGTTCATTCAAATCTTATTCGAGATAATGTTTTAGGTTGTTACATATAATGAAAATGATTCATTATCATGAAAATATTTTGGTTTATTCTTCTAGGCTGCTGGGCTTTACTTCCGTGGGCAGCGAATTTGGTCAGCTGCTATGGAAGAATTGATGTCACTCGGAATGCGCAATGCTAACCAGGTTTCTTTCTCATTCAACTGAAATAAGTTTACTTGTGCCTAAAAGTTTTAGTACTCACTGTACCTCCAGGCCCTCCTTTCTGGATGTTCTGCTGGTGGTCTTGCAACCATCCATCACTGTGATGACTTCAGAGCTCTTTTTCCTGGGAATGCAAAAGTCAAATGCCTGGCTGACGCTGGCATGTTTCTGGATGTGTAAGACTCGATGATCATCACCTTAAAATTTTAATGGTTGCTAAATTGTGATTCAGCTAAAATCTGATAACATTTTGTTTTCTTTCTCTAAATTATCACTGAGTCCTACTTCAAATTGCATATGATTTCTGCACAAATTGCAGGCCAGATGTAGCTGGTGGTCGAACAATGAGGTCCTTCTTTGGCGGCGTGGTAAAGCTTCAGGTAAGGATAATTTTATATGCATTTTGGATAATCAAATGTCAAAAAAGACTTGGTACTTATTCAGCTTTTTGGTGCATCTTCAAAATTCAATTCAAGGGTGTCTGGAGGAGCTTGCCAAGGAGATGTACTCGGCGCATGGATGCGATTTCAGTAATATTATTTCGTACCTAGCTATTATCTTGAAGAATAAAGATACATGTTTGGTTGCTCAAACTTTTTTCTTTTCCCTTTTCAGTGCTTCTTCCCACAGAATGTTCTTGGGAAAATTCAGACTCCATTGTTTGTGTTGAACACAGCATATGATGTATGGCAGGTACATTCATGAATCCAAAAATCTTGTTTTCTTCATTTTCCACAAGAACTTGCGTTTTAGTTGATAAATCTAATGATCAATGAATACTCTTAAGTTGATCAATAAAAGCTTCTTAGACCATCCATCAAGCTTGCTTTTTCTTTTTTCTGTTCTGACAAGTTGTCTTCTTATTGCAATTTTGTAGCTACAACAAAGCGTGGCACCTACAAATGCTGATCCTCATGGTTACTGGAGAGGGTGCAAATTGAACCATGCAAATTGCAATTCATATGAAATCCAGATTTTGCAAGGTCTTTATGCCCTCACTTGCTTGCCAACAAATGCATAAGTTTCAGAAAACTAACTTCAATTTATCTTCCAATCACGCAGGATTTAGGGATCAAATGCTGAATGCAGTCAAATACGTCTCCATGTCTGGGAAAAATGGCTTATTTATAAATTCTTGTTTTGCTCATTGTCAAAGTGAGAGACAAGACACATGGTATGCAAACAATTCGCCGGTAATCGGATACAAGGTATGGTCGATCAAGCTGCTGCTCATTATCCGCGCAAAACACTAGAAATTTGATATCTTGGATCAGAAATGTTTTTGCTTCTGTTTGCTCTAATTTAGCTTGTACATGCAACCTTTGTATCAAGAATCATTTTCAAGAATATGGGACGATCAAAATTGTTGTTCAACTTGCAGAGAATTGCCACTGACGTCGGCGACTGGTTCTTCGACCGGAGTCGAGAAAATGCAGTAGACTGTGCATACCCTTGTGACAGTACCTGCCATCACATAGTTTTCAGGGTGAAGCACTGAATTTTGTTGTCACTTCCTTCCTCTATTCATCATCAACCAATTTCTAATTCCATATTGTCCCCAGTACCAAACAATAGCACAGCCAATATAAGGTAAAAAGGAATAACTTGGAGTGGATGCAAAAGTAGTTCACTTGCCATTGGAGATGTAATAACTTATTGCAACTCTGTATTCTTTTTACAATCGGACATTATTTTTCACCATTATCATATTCATGGAAAGGAAAGAAAATTTACATCCTTTTAAGACTTGAACATGTACAACATTTTTTTAAGACTTGAGCATTCTACTATTTTTCGTCGGTGGATCAGATACGGTATTAGATTACTCTGGTCATATTATTCAGCAACATAAATTAGAATGTGTTATTATTGTTCAGATCTAGTTTAATTCTAGGCAGACAAGTTGGGAGTATAGCATTAATGAAAGAAATTTTTTATATTGTTTTTTCCCAATTTGATTGGAGCAAAAAGTGATAAAAATAGACAATCTTCTCCCTTTGCTTATATTTTTTTCTCTAATTGTTTTAAAAGGTTAATTTTCCTTTTTCTTTTTTTTAGGATACGCAAGTTAAATGTTCTAAACATACCCAACTGGAAGAGTAATAGAAGAGGAAATAAAAAAAAAGACTAAATACTTTCTCTCTCTCTCAAAATAGAATATCTAAGTCTAACACTATGAGATCCTATAAAAGAAATAGTGAAAACACATGGTTGCTTGAGATCACAATCCAAAAGATCATTCTATATTTGGCGATTCATACAAGAAAATACTTTGAATGAAAACTGGTTACCACTAGGTGAGCTAATTGGGATTATGCCAATGGATTCTAACTCTATCATTCGAGAGTCAAGTTTTGATTTCCTATTCACTTTTGCTAACACTCATAATTAGTTAAAGTTGGGCATTGGTTTAGGTATAATGGCCTATGCAGCTAAATTTTGTATTAAGAAAGTAAATATGCATCATCAAATATAAGTGGTAGTCACATACATTTTTAAGAATCACCAATCATATACATTTTGTAAACATTTTCATAACTAAAAATTGGGTTGAAGTCCTCATTTGGTCAATGCATCAAACATAGGAATATCCAATCCTTGTGCACTTAACAATGGAAACCCTTAACCATGCAATCAACATGTCCCCACCTTGATTGAGTTTGAACTATAGAAGGCTTCTCATTTCCAACACCAATTCAATTGAGAATTAGAGAATTCAATCAATAGTTGATTGACCTTTTCAACTGGTCTTTTAGCATTTTTCATATAACCAAACATCCATTGCAGCATTATGATGATTTGAAATCAAATTGATAAAATGCATTATCTGCCCCACTTCTCTTATGCATTAAGATAGGACTACTCCCTTTCCTACCTCTTTACTTTAGCAAGGACCCATATTTCCTCACCTTTATCTAGGTCATCTAGATTGGCTTTGTTCTCGTCGTTTCCCTTCTCATAGTCAACCAGGCAACAACCATTATTGTGCACATCATCCATCATTGTTCAACTCCATCCGCCAATACACTTTTGCTTCTTCCACTAATGTCCTAGTGGCTTCCTCACATCCTTTGTTCGAAAGATTTCATGAAATTTCAAGTTTTTAGCAATGAATTAATAATAAATAACATTTAAATTATTAATGTAAAGGAGAAGTTTTAGAATATAGAATAGAGGTGCATTAAAACTAGTCTTATGTGAAAATTTGGGCTTTTATGCAAGTTGAATATAAATTAAACTCTATAGGATACAACCACTGGCTTCTTCTTGTGAGATATAATCATTAAGGCCGTGTTTAATAAGGAGAAAAGTAGGAAGGAGGAAAATGGGAAACAAAAATTTTATTTTCCATTGTTTAATAGGGAGGATAGAAACATTGAAGGTGGAAAAATGAGGGTATTTTCTCTCGAAATACTTTTCACCCAAACTGGACGGAATGCTGAAATCATGCTAAAATTTTATTGTACACTCACCCACGCCGCCGTCCACCTTGCTCTTGCTGTAGTCTGCCTCGCTTTTGCCACTGTCCACGAGCACTCATTGTTGTCTACTTCGCCCTCGCCTCTATCCATACGAGTTCGAGCTCGCCCTTGTCATCGTCCGCCTCACTCTTGCCGCCAACCACATGAGCTTGAGCTTGCCCATGCCGCCATCCACCTCGCCCTTGCCTGTGCTGCCGTCTGCCTCACCCTCGAGCTTGCCGCCATCCACGTGTCCATGCGAGCTCGCTGCTACTCGCTGTCATATGCGAGCCCTTGCTGTCGTCGCTGCCTCATGCGAGCTCGAGCTCGCCAATTGCAGAACGCACGTGAGTAGCACATGCTTCCTCTTCCTCTCCTTCCTTCTTTTCTTTCCCTCTTTCTTCCCTTTCCTTTCCTTTTTCCCTCTACCCTACTAAACACAAAGGCTAATTAGCCATTCTTTCAGCAATAAGTAACAAAACATCATAAGAAAAGAAAAGGAGAAGAGCAGGAAGAGGTTATGGCTATGACCTAGACCGAACCGTTTGGTTCAACCCAAAGTTTTTTTTAGCTAAAAAATTAAAATCGAACCGGCTCGTTTTAACAAATAAACTGAACCAAAAAAAAATGGTTTAGTTCAGTTCAATCAGTTTGGAACCGAACATTGCACAGTCAACTATTGATACCAGCTAATTTTCACATAATCTAATCCATATTTTGATGTAACTATGTAGGTCAAATTCAATTCACATAATCTGTGAATTGCTAGATAACAATTAACAACTCACAAATTCACTGGTAAGTAGATAACCAAACATTCAAGTTAATATTACAAAATATCAAATAGTCAAATAGATAACAACTCCAAATTCCAAAATATAACATTCCAAGTTACAACAAAAAGTCCAAAGCAAAACAAAACACAAATTCTGAATCATCTTGGCATCTTGTATACAGGCATACAACATACTTGCATCATTTCTTCCTTTACTAATTTACTTGTCCATGCCCATGCCCCATTGCCCCTCCATAGTCAACTTGCATACTGAACCTGAACAAAACCAAACACAAATGTTAAGTTGTTAACACAGGATCATCTCTAGCCAAAAGATTAAAGATAAAAGATAAATACAGGATCATCTTACCTGCATAACATCAACTTAACAACTACTCAACTAGTCAACTAATACAAATTAAATATGTTAGTAAATCTATAAAAGTTGTATAAAAAGATATTATGCTAAAACAATTAACAAATACTTGGTTAGTAATACTTACAACCCAAAGTTGAAATACTTGGTTACATTTGCAAATCAATAATGCTTGGTGCAGATTGAATTGTTGAAATCACTATCAATTAGCAAATAAAAGAAAAGCATATATTATTATTAATCAAGACTATAATGAATATAAAAAAACTAATTTTATACTTAAAAAAAATTTACCTTTCTCTAATGTTTGACCATCTTCTATGTCCTCTTCCACTTCACGATTAGTAGCTCGAATCCAATCTTGACAACAAACTAAAACTTTCAACATTGAAGGAGATAATGAATTTCTAAATGGATCAAGTACACGACCACTAGTACTAAAAGTTGACTCTATAGCAACAGTTGAGATAGAAATTGCCAAGATATCATGAACCATCTAAGATAGAATAGGAAATCTCATAGAATTCATCTTCCACCAACTTAAAATATCAAAATAGGAGCTTCTTCATTCAAATATTTATCCAACTCAGATTTTTCTTGAACTACAAGAATTTCCTTATGCCTCCTGCATCTTAATTCAGTTTTGGAGAAGACACACTTAGATGAACCAACTGAAGCAGATGAACTTGATTCTTGAGAAACATTTGAAGTGTCATTAATTTCCATTTTGCTCTTGTACGCATCAAACATCTTTAAAAGAATTATTTGCATCTTAATAAATATAGATGAAACTTTGTCTAACACCATACATTTCTGCCAACGTAAATTTTAAATAATCCGCCTTTTATCTTGGATCAAAAATAACTGCAATGAATTAAAGCAAGTTCACTTTATCTAAATTCCCTCAATACTTGTCCCTATGGGGTTATTTTTGGTCATGGTTAAATGTAATTGACCTTTTTCAAATTCACCTTAAATTAATAAGGTTTTTTGTTTAATGGGTTCTGGCTTCCAATGAGCGCAAACACTCATTGTTAATTATCCCTGAAATCAGGGAACCTTTGATTAAGAGATATATATAAATAAACAATATTCCACAAATTAGAGGGCAAAATATTTTATAAATGTCATATGAATACATGGTTTAAATTTGAAGCACTCAGCCTTTGAATATTTGCTGATGAACACTCAACTTTGATGGTCCATGAGTATGTAATCTTGGATTTGAGTACTCTGCCTTGGTGGCTTTTGAGTATTGGAATTTAAGATACTCGGCATTGATGGGTTGTGAGTATTTTGAATTTGAGATTCTCAGCCTTTGATGACTACTGAGTATTTGAATTTGACATGTACTCGGCTTCAATAGCTTGTAAGTATTTGGACATGATATGTACTCGACCTTAGTGGCTTATGAGCATTCAAATTTGATTTGTGCTTGGCCTTGATGGCTTATGATCATTTGAATTTAATTTGTACTCGGCCTTGATGGCTTATGAGCATTTGGATTTGATTTGAGCTTGGCTTTAATGTCTTATGAGCATTTGGATTTGATTTGAGTTCGGCTTTGATGGCTTATGAGCATTTAACATATGCTTGGCCTTGATGGCTTATGAGCATTTGGATTTGATTTGAGCTTGGCTTTGATGGCTTATGAGTATTTAACATATGCTTGACCTTGATGGCTTATGAGCATTTGAATTCAATTTGTGCTTGGCCTTGATGGCTTATGAGCATTTAGATTTGATTTGTGCTCGGCCTTGATGACTTGTGAGCATTCAATTTTGGTTTGTGTTCGGTCTTAATGGCTTATGAGCACTTGGATTTGATTTATGCTCGGCCTTAGTAGCTTGTGAGTATTTAAATTTGATTTGAAATATTCGGCCTTATCGGCTTAGTGGATATTTTAATTATAGAAATACCTGGCCTTGACGGCTTATTGGATATTTAATTTTAAAAAATATCCAGCCTTGTCGGCTTATTGGATATTTAATTTTAAGAAATATCCAGCCTTGACGGCTTATTGGATATTTAATTTTAAAAAATATCCAGCCTTGATGGCTTATTGGATATTTAAATTTAGGAAATATCTAGCCTTGATGGCTTATTGGATATTTAAATTTGGAAAATATCCAGCAAAGCAGCCTTTGCAGCTTATTGGATATTTAAATTTGGAAAATATCCGGTCTCAATGGCTAATTGGATATTTAAATTTGGGAAATATCCGGCCTCAACGGCTTATTGGATATTTAAATTTAAGAAAATATCCGGCCTCAACGGCTCATTGGATATTTTAAATTTGGGAAATATCCAGCCTTAACGGCTTATTGGATATTTAAATTTGAAAAACATCTGGCCTCAACGGCTTATTGGATATTTAAAATTAGGAAATATCCGGCCTCAACGGCTTATTGGATATTTTAAATTTGGAAAATATCCGGTCTCAATGGCTAATTGGATATTTAAATTTGGGAAATATCCGGCCTCAACGGCTTATTAGATATTTAAATTTAAGAAAATATCCGGCCTCAACAGCTCATTGGATATTTTAAATTTGGGAAATATCCAACCTTAACGACTTATTGGATATTTAAATTTGAAAAATATCTAGCCTCAACGGCTTATTGGATATTTAAAATTAGGAAATATCCGGCCTCAACGGCTTATTGGATATTTTAAATTTGGAAAATACCTAGCCTCCACGGCTTATTGAGTATTTTAAATTTGGAAAATACCTGGCCTCAATGGCTTATTGGGTATTTAAATTTTATAAAATATCTGGCCTTGTCGGCTTATTGGATATTTAAATTAAGAAATATCCGACATTGACAACTTATTGGATATTTAATTTTAAGAAATACTCAGCCTTGACGGCTTATTTGATATTTAATTTTAAGAAATATCCGGCCGTGATGGCTTATTGGATATTTAATTTTAAGAAATATCTAGCCTTGACGGCTTATTGGATATTTAAATTTGGAAAATATGTAGCCTTGATGGCTTATTGGATATTTAAATTTGAGAAAAGTTACTCGGCCTCGTGGCTTGTTGGATAATTTGAATTTGGGAAAATATCCGGTCTTGCGACTTAGTGGATATTTTGATTTTTAAAATATTCGGCCTTGACGGCTTAGTGGATATTCAATTTTTGAAATATCCGGTCTGACGACTTAATGGATAAAATTTTAGCCTTAACAAGCATAACGTCGTATTGAGGAACTACGCCTCAACGTCAAACGTCGACGTATGCACCTCCCAAATAATACTTCATTGCGGAACATTAAGTTTTTAGTAATATTATTTTTGATGAATATTTAAATATTCAGTTGAGAACGTTTTAGAGCTGGCGCTTAGTCAAATGCGATGTTGAGTTAAGTTTGAGTTGCTAGAGAGACGACTAAACCATCAGCCACTGTATAAATATGATTATTATTTCTTTTCATGAAAGGGTGGTTTTATTGACCAAAATTCTTAAGCGGAGGGGGCTTAGAATTCTGAAAAACGGGTGATCCTATCTTTTAAAAATTCATTGGGATTTGTGCTATGCAAGTATGCACAAATCCCAAGAAAATCAAACTGAGGAGGCGGGCGCCCCACTCAGCGCCCCCCTCACTTAGGAAATTTGCTCGGTTTTATTCTTTAGATCCCACTGTCGTGTAAATATGACTATTATTATTTTATTATATTTTTTTGTTTTATTTTTTATTAAATTTCTCTTTCCTTTTTTATTTTACGTGAAAGAGTAACTTTACTCTTCCGCCAAAATCCATCCCGCTGCCCCGGCGAGCTTGCAACGCTGCCGAACTTCCGGCGGAGGAAGCTCCGACAAAAGCATCAGTGGAAGAGGGTGATGGCTCCGGTACTCCGTGCTGCTCGGCGGTGCTGCTGAGCAAGCGCAATTTTAGGGTTGTTGGGTTTGCGGCGGTGTCGTCAAGCTTCTAATGGAGCTGCTTCCGCTACTCGCCGAGGTGCACGGGCTTCAGGCGGCAGCTATAAATTAATTTCGCTAGTTCCAGTTCCCGGAGGAGACAAAGGGGGAGGCGAGGTCACGGCGCTGACGAGCGTTCGATGGAAGACTTCAAGCTGCTCGCTAAAGTTGGATTTCGGAGGGGAAGCAGAAGCGCTGAGCTTCCCGTTGACAGTATATTGGCATGACGATGGCGCTCTCTGCTCCCCGGGGCATGATGGGCTTCAGGCAGCGCTGATGATGCCGCTTCCGATTAATCTTCTGTGAAGACGGTTTCAGGGAATCGGGAGGAATGCAATTGGGTCGGATATGCTTCAACTAAGGGGAGTTTGACAGCAAATCAGATTGAGTGGATTTTAGGTACGTGACTAATCGAACTGAAGAATCATTTTAACTACTCCTCGAATTTCAAACTTTTCTATTTATTCTTCGATAAAGTCTGAAGATCTTTCTGCTCCTTATTTTCACTTTGCTTTTTTCAGCCAATTTTCTTTCATCGTCTTCCTACACCATTTGTTGACTGCTTACGGCGTCTTTGACAACAGAGAAATAGCTTATCAAGTGCGAGATAAAAAAAAAAACTTCAGATGCCTTAAACACCCTTTTCTTCGTATATATTTTATTTGTCTCATGCCTCGATTTTTCTTTTCCTGTAACTTCTATCAGCATCTGAGAAATTTATCTCCTCTTTACAGGAGCAAGACAATTCCTTCTTGCTTTTTATACTCTAATAGCAGTCTTGGAGGACCAAGTAAATTATTGAAATCTTTGTCATCATTCTCTCTTTTTATTTCAAGAGAACTCTAATATCATAAGAGCTCTGCCCGTGATCTTTCTCCTTTTTTTTTTTACGTGACATTCCTTCTGATTTTACACAATTGTTAGGCATTCATAATTAAAATCCCAACAAAGCCCGACATAGATTTTTTTAGGATGTAAAAATCCCAACAGAAATTTTCTAGGATTTAATCATTGTAGCAGAACTTTTAGGTTTCAGAATGTGAGAAATCCTGTCGGAGCTTTTAGGATAGAAAAAATCCTGACAGAGGTTTTAGGACAAAAATCCTGGAAGAGTTTTAGGATAAAATCCTGGTAGCATTTTTAGGATAAAATTCCTGGAAACCTCTAGGATATGAATTCTGGGAGTGTTTTAGGATAAAAATCATGCAATGTTTTAGGATAAATTCTATCATGCTTTAGGATAAAAATCCTGAGACTGTTTTAGGATAAAAATTCTGCCATGCTTTAGGATAAAAATCCTAGAAATGCTTTAGGATAAAAATCCCGGAAGAGTTTTAGGATAAAAATCCTGCAATGCTTTGGGATAAAAGAATCCCGGGAGAGTTTTAGGATAAAAATCCTTAAACCTTCTTCGTCTTCTTGCGACTGTGTGTCGTCATGAGAGCGCGTTGTCTTGCGAGAGAGTTGTGTGTCACGTGTCCTCCTTTTCTATTTTTGTTGTCGACAAATTTGCAGCGCCTCCTTTTCTATTTTTTTTATTTATAGAGGTTCTTCCAACCGCCCCCCTCTTCTTCTTATTATTTCTTCATTTTTTTTTGTCGAGAGCACTGCAGCAGCATCCTCTTCTCCCTTTTTGTTGCCGTCTGATTCTTCCAACCCTCTCTTCTAAGGTATAGGGTATATGAATCCCAAACAGAAGCTGGGATATGGAATCCTAGGAACTATACGATATGCAAATTGTGAAATCCTTAAATCCTAACAAACTACCCTCCCTCCTTTTACCTCCTACTTCTCCTTTTTATTTTCTTTTTTTTTTTTTTACCGCTGAGAGCTCTCCTTTCTTGAATCCCCCTCTCAGCCTCTTTTCTCTTTTTTGTTTGTTTTTTTAAGACTTCTTTATTTCTCTTTCTTCTTCTCTTTACTTCTTCCAGCATCCTTGTCCCTTTGCCGAGACTTTCTTCAGCGGAGACGACTCTTTTTTATGTGTGAGAGGTTTTTTGTGAGAGAGTTCTTTTTCTTGTCCTCCGCCGAGGCTCTATTTATAACAAGTTTTTTTTGATAAAATTTTAGAAATCTTCTTTATATGATTTATTTGATTTAATTTCCTTTCGCTTGATTTCTGCCGAGCACTTGCTTTGTAATTGATTTGATTTGATTTTGCTGCTTCCCTTATTCTTTGCATCTTTCTTCTTTTTTGTGCGCAACCCTTTTTTGCTGTAGCTTATTCCTTTATTTCGCCTTATTTTGTTTTGCGGATTTGTTCTTCTCTTCTTGGCTGTGGCTTTCCATGCAGGAATTTCTCTTTTTTGTTTTCTCAAGACTTCTTTATTTCTATTTCTTCTTCTCTTTACTTCTTCTACCCTCCTTTTCCTTTTGCCGAGACCTTCTTCAGCCGAGACTTCTTTTTTTTTAATGTGTGAGATTTTTTTGTGAGAGAGTTCTTTTTTTTTTCCTCCGCCGAGGCTCTATTTATAAGAAGTTTTTTTGATAAAATTTTAGAAAACTTGTTTATATGATTTAGGGCATGTTTGGTTAATAGTTTTATAACTATGCTAAACTGTGCCAGTGTACTGTGCTACACTTTTAAAATTTATAAGATGTTTGATTAATAATTTTTTAACTACTGTCAAAATTTAAAATAATAAATAAATATATTTTTTAAAATTATTTAAAATAATAATATATTTTATTTTTCTTTAGTGTTAAAATTTTAAATTATTTAAAATAATAATATCTAAAATTTTAAATAAAATTATGTAAATTACTTGTTTGGAAAAACAGAAGCTGTAAAAGCATTAGCTTTCATAATTTTTATTTTTTTACTGTTTCTGCTTTCAATTGTCAAACAATTTTTCTAACTATTTTTTACTTAAAAATTAATTAAAATCAGTTTTGAAGTAGGACAAACACATCATTATTTGATTTAAAATCAGCTTTAAAGTGGGACCAGATCATTATTTGATTTTTTTTTTTTTTTCGATCTTTGCATCTTTCTTCTTTATGTGCGCAACCCTTTTTGCTAGGGTGCGTTTTCTAGGTGTATGCATGCGCCTAAAATCATTCAAGCGTATGCATCTTATATCATGACATATTTTTTTTGATCAACGGTTGTCTCAAACTAAGACTAGAGGCGTAAGCACAAGGAACCAAACCGACAATCCCGAACACGCTATCCAAACCCGCCCTCTTCTGTCATCATCCCAAACTCGCTAAAAAAGCTTTGCAAACAAGAAGTGGATTCAATTCATCCAATCTCTTTAGAGTTAAATACGGTGGAGGCGTCGGAGCACATCAGTTGCGCCGCCAGGCATTTCATCATCTTCTCCCCTTCGTTCACAACCCACGGCGACAGTGGGAGAGAGGCCAGAGCCCGCTGCAGACCTAAGCCTAACAAGGGCAAAGCTGGGTAGCGGCAGGCTGCTTGGAGGCGGCGAGACCACGGACTCCACAATTTCTTCTTCCATGTTTGTCTGAGGAATACTAACGGCAATTGGCAACGTGAACAGATGCGGATCCTCCTTGAAGCCTCCCATGGGCCTTCGTTTCTTCCGTTGATCCCTTACTCTATCGGTGTGCCTCATGCCGCTTTCTGTGATCGTATCATTTATCTTCTTTCTTTCCGATGGAAACGGTGCTGACTTGGAGGAAGAACAAATTGGCAGAGGAAGCAGAGGCGGTTGCAGCAGCAGAAGAGGAGGAAAGATTGCTGCTGGAGCAGGCAGATAAGAAGGGAGGGAGGGAGGGAAAGTAACACGGCATGGTGAGGATCTCCACCGCCTCAACGCCCTCGATGCGCCGCCGACCGCCGACCGTCGGAGCCTTCACGAGGGTTCCGGCGAAGCCCTCCGCCCACTCCAAGTACACCTCCAAGTGCCGCAAGGCGCGGTGCCAGTGCTGCCACTTGAGCCCAGTGGCCAAGGCCAGGCATAAGACCAAGGGCGCGGGAGTTGAGCGAGGGGTGCAAAAATATCAACCGTTGATAAAAAAATATACACGTGTCATGATATAAGATGCCATGATATAAGATGCATGCGCTTGGATGATTTTAGGCGCATGCATGCGCCTAGAAAACACACCCTTTTTGCTGTACCTTATTCCTTTATTTCGCCTTGATTTTGTTTTGCGGATTTCTTCTTCTCTTTTTGGTTGTGGCTTTCCATGCTGGAATTTCCTTTCCAGATTTTTTGGGTGTGTTGGACATGCTTTCTATCTTGATTTGATTTTTTTTTTGCTGGCGCATATCAACCTTTCCATGTACACCTTCTTCATGGTCAAAAATTAATTTTGACTGCCAAAGTTAGCTAACTAAGCACAATTTTGGTTTGCTGCGGACAGCAAGCCTGTGCATCATGAATCTAAATTCAGATTTGGCAACACCAGAAGTTCATTCCTTTATTATTTTTTAATAACAACTTCAAACAATAATTATTTGTACTTAAATGCTACACATCCTTGAGCATCTTTACCAACTCATATGCATCTAATTTTGAAATATGATTTCTGAATAAAATACTGCACAAGATTTTTTTTTTTGAAAATTATTAGTTCAATAGTCTCATTTTTGTTTCATTCTTATTGCCATTTTCGTGAAACTTGGGTTCAAGATTAACATCTTCTACCCATTTCTTCAAAGTTGAAGCTATTTGACTAACTTCATTCATATAGAAATTGGAAGTAATTGACAAAGTAGCAGATACATTCAATGTAAATTGATAAAAAAAGTTTTAATATTGAAACCAAATCTCGCACAACTTTCCAATCAATTTCAGAAGGCCTACCATGTAGATCATTACTATTGAGTTCTATTTCAAAATGTGGATCTTCTTCATGAAATCTTTCAAAAGCACTTTCGTATCTTTGTGCTACATCCAATATAGTGTATGTTGAATTCCATCTTGTACAAACATCTAAAGACAAATGAGCTTTACTTTCAATTTTTCTTATGCAACACACGAGTTAAACATTTGCAACTTTCTTGGAGGTTGCTTAATATATCTGACTGCTTCAAAAACTCTATTAACTCAAGATTGAGAAATTTTTAAACCATCTTAAACAACTAAATTCATGATGTGTGCAATGCATCTTATATGTAAAATGTCTCCATTAAGTATGACTCCTTTATCCCAATTGCTAATCCTTTTCTTAAGGAATGAAATAGCTATGTCATTGGAACTTGCATTGTCATAAGTCTAGAAATACCCCAATCATGTAAGGATTTCTCAAGAGCTTTTCCAATTAGTTTTCGTTTATGATTGGTTATTGGAAAAAAAAAAATAACCCTTTTGTGTAATTTCCAATTTAAATCAACAAAATGTCCAGTGATGCACATGTAGTTAATTCGCTCAATTGATGTCCATGTGTCAGTTGTAATACAAATACGTTGACAATTTTCTTGTATGAACTTCTTTAGCTTCAATCTCTCATCTACAAATATTTCATAACAATAATGTGAAAGCGTGGTATGACAACATCACAAAATTCTTTGAAACCTTTACTTTCGAAGAATTTAAACGATAATTCATCTATGATTATCATTCGCGCTAAAGCCTTTCTAAAAAGGTTTTGATCAAATTTCCATGTTGACAATGTACTACTTGCACCACTAGTTAATCTGACCAAAATTTCAGTTTGTGTTTTACCCTTATTATCAATATGGTCTTGTGTACTCAAATATTTGATACATCTTGACAAATGAGCTTTTAAGTATGCTAGTTCCACATGTTATGCTATCATATACATAAATTGCATCACAATAATAACACTTTGCCTTTGCAACACTGTCTTTCTCAATTTTGGTAAAGTGATTCCAAACATCTGCCCTTGGTTTTATAAATTTTCTCTTCTTTGAGTTACTTGTCTCACATGTATCTATTTGTTTTGTAATTCCTTTATTTTCCAATGTATCCTTATCAAGATTTTGATTCTCAGCCATTCCCTTCAAAGAAAAGTTTAAAATTATCATGGAAATTATACAAGTGTCTCAACTCTCAGCTCTCAATAATACATTATACATTATAACATTAATACCATGGTCTATCACACTATTGGTTTTATAAATTTTCTCTTCTTTGAGTTACTTGTCTCACATGTATCTATTTGTTTTGTAATTCCTTTATTTTCCTATATCCTTATCAAGATTTTGATTCTCAGCCATTCCCTTCAAAGAAAAGTTTAAAATTATCATGGAAATTATACAAGTGTCTCAACTCTCAGCTCTCAATAATACATTATACATTATAACATTAATACCATGGTCTATCACACTATTGGTCCATATATACTAATCGTTAATCAAGAATCAAGTAACAACTAACAAGTAACATTGTTAATATAACAATGAATTAATGATTCATAATTTCTGGTTCATTGAAAACTAAATAAAGTCACTAAACTAGTAAACTACTAAACTGTAAACTTTATGTAAACTAATTTTGAATTTTTGATTCAACTAACAACTTGTGTGATACGTGTGAAGTACTTTGTGTAACAGTAAAAATGTATTAGACAAACGACAAACTTGTCTCTTCCGCTCTTCGTCGCTGTCTCTCTGATACTCTACGGAAAACTGGAAGAGGGCAGATCAGACTAGAAGAGGGATGATGCGAAGCGATAGAGGTCGCGATGAGGCGACCAGCACCGAGTGGACGGAGCGAGAGTGACGAAGCAAGAGCGATGAGCCGATGAGGGACGGCATGAGGCAACGATTGACGACTAACGAGGGAGAGGGACGGGCCGGACGGCATGAGGCGTGACTGTGTGAGGCTAGGGCACAATCGCTGAAAATCACACATACGCACGCTGTGTAGTCACACATTTAGGAACTAGGGTAACTCAAATCTAAATAAGGTAGGGGCTACTGCATCGACGGACGACGGCACTCGGCTCGGCACTTAGCAGCATCCAATGGCACTTGCCACTCGGGACTCAGCAGTGAGCCAGCAGTTGCTGATTCAACGAGACAACGACTCGAAATCGAATGGTTGACGCGATGCACGGACGTAGAGTCGCAGATTAATTTTCACTTTTCAGCATTCCTCGGGTCAGTTCGGGTTTGTATCTAGGGCTGACAAAATCACCCGTCGGGGTCAGGTACCCGACCCGTTTACATCGAGTTCGGGTACCCGTTTATCTAAACGGGACGGGTTCGAGTTTGATGGGTCTGGTTTTAATCGGGTTCGGGTATAGTAGTGTGGGTACCCGATACCCGATACCCAATTTCAATAATAAATAAATATAATTTTATTAAAAAAATAAATAATAATAAAATAACTATTATATAAATATTTGTTATTAATAAAAATATAAATATAATAATTATTATATAAATATATTTATTATTATTTTATTTTTTAAATTATATTTTATAAAATATAAATAATAAATAATTTTCGTTGCCACCCTATTTGTATCAATTTTTTTTTTTTGTAAAAAATCGAAATCTACCCGAGGTGAACAACCTAGACCGAACCCGACCCGAGTTGTGTCAAATCGGACCGAACCGATAAAGTTAGTCTGGGTTGATTCGGTTTGTCAATTTGATGCGACTAATGAACAGGCTTACTTGATATCGCAGGAGAAGAAAAACTGAAGTTAAAAAAAAAATCAGCCCGAGGGAGAAATCACTCCAGTAAAAAACAGTATGCTCATGGTATGTTTCACTCTATTGTAGTTTCGACCAGAGAGGAGAGGCCTAAGCACTGTGGGCTGCAAAGGAAGATGATGATGAGAAGATAAAGGAGAGATGGAGAGATCGCTAAAAAACATATCATAAGTGAAAAAAAGGTCTCGGCGTGAAAGGAATAGAAAAAAAGGGATATTGAAAGTCAGAGAAGTAAAAACAAAGGGAAGACGTAATAGTGGCTGCAGGTCGTCGGCGATGAGGCAAGAAGGGCGAGCACTTTTTTTCCTCCCGATTTTCTTCCGGCGACGAGGCAGGCAATAATGATGATTGAGCTTGCTGTTTTCTTTCTGATTTTTTTTTCCTGGCAACAGATGGGCCGGCGTCCTTTTCCCCGAATTCACCGTGGGTGAAGGCAGCGTGAAGATCCATTCCTCCGCCCACTTATGTCAGGCCCAGAGCAGCAACGCCCAGGCCCAATCTGTTTGAGCCGAATTGCAATGGTCGCATATGACCATTATTGTATTGTCAAAATTCTGTAATTATAAAATCTGGCTAAAAGAATTGAAGTGTTGACCAAAAGTCCACATCATGTGATTATCAAATCCGGCTAAAGTTGAGTATTTTAGCTAAAGTCAAAATTCTATGACAACCAATGGAATAATAAGTAATTAGACATCAAATAAACTGAAGATGAAATAAGAAAAATATTTATTAAAAAAATATTTAATAGAAAAATAAAAAAAATAAAGAAGCAATCAAATATTAGAAAAATGAAAGACAAAATTAAATAAATATTTATAAAAAAAATATATTTTTAAAAAAATAAAAAAATTGAAAGAACTGATCAAATATCAGAAAAGTAAAAGATAAAACCAAATAAATATTTAGAAAAATGAAAGACGAAATTAAATAAATATTTATAGAAAAATATCTATCAAAAGAATAGAACATAAAGAAAGCAATATAACATTGAAGAAATGAAAAATGCATTTGAAATAAAAATTGAAAGAAAGGATCTTTATCAAAAGTTGAAATCATATAAATATTCACTAAAAACTATTTATTAAAGAAATAAAAAATAAAATCAGATAAATATTTATAAAAAAAATAATTATTGAACTTGAAATTAGATAAATATTCATAGAAAGAATATTTATTGAATGAATAGAAGATAAAAGAAGCATGAAAGAAATGAAGAATGAAATTCAAATATATTAAAAGAAGAATGTTTGTCAAAATCAGATATTTATAAATATTCATCCAAAAAATATTTATGAAAAGAAACAAAGATGGAAGAAGCAAATAATATTAAATAAACTAAAGATGAAAGAAATAATCGAATGTGAAAGAAATAAAAAATGAAAGTAGTGAATATTTATCCATTTTGACTCTCATGTCTTGTACCAAGTTATAAGCTATTTTATGGCATAATGTAATGAATAATATTGTTCTTTTAACTATATATCTTTGTTTGGTTTGTATATATCGATTTTTTTAATCAAAGGTGTCTTACTCTAGTTAAGAGTAATTAATAATGAATGCTTGTATTTATTGAAAACTAGAACTTACTAAATAAAAAGTCTTATATTCCCAACTACTATTACCATAAATAATCAAAATAATTAATTTAAATGATAAAAAAAATTAAATTTAGTTGGAAAGTATTTTAATTATTCCCAACATCCCTCTCCTTCTACTTAAGAAAAACAAGAGGAATCACCGCCAACCTCTCTACAACAATATAGAATTACACGTTTAAAGCATTCTACATTTTGTATACAATGACTTTAGCACTTTCAATGGATATCTCCTTCAATGAATATCACCTAACATCAACAAACACCCCTCTTTACTCATCGTATTAGCTTTGTAAAGGCATTTCATAATTGTTGTCACTACCATATAGTATTTTGTAATTGCTATGATAAAAAAAAAAGGATTCAGTTTACAACATCTACATCAACTTTGTTGTAATTTGTATTTTATGCTTTCTTATTAGCATATGCAATAAATGAAGTTGAGATTTGCACCCCACTCATTTACTATTTGACCCATTTCCATTTGTGTTCAGACCCACTTTCAAAACTTACTTTTATGCTTAGGAAAACTTAATTTAGTTACCCTACGTCACTATGAGAGAGAAGATGGATTTTATCTACTCTATCAAAGTATTGTACAAGTTGCTAATGGATCAATATCCAAATACTTAAATGGATAGTTGGAGACTTGTAAAGGTACAACAATGTTTAAGGGTTACGCTTGAAGCGAAATACAGATTATTTGAAGAAATATTCTCATTGGCTGTTGAGTTAAAATTTATCCAACTATATGACTTCAAAAGATGATAAACAAATGCAATGAATGCCAACTTGATAAAGACGTCCATATGAAGTAGTGCAAAGGCTTCATCGTGCAAAAAGTTTGTAAATTCTTTTGGTAGTCGAATAACTTTAGTATAAATGTAGATGAATTTTATGTGTATAAAAAGCATTAGCAAGACATTGTGACTTTCATAATATTATAGGTTAATGACATACTATTCATTATGAAATAGGCTATTATGTACAACCAACATAAGATTATCTGTAAACTTATGAATGATTCAAATGAATTGTCATATATCTTTGGCATATCTCAAAAGAATAGGAGGCTTGGTTTGCCTCATAGCATGTAAAAGTAGTTTGACATTGAGTAATCGAAGTTAGGACTCTTACCTATATGTCATGATTATCTTCTCTCTAAGTATATATTTCTTAAATATTTGAGGAGAAAGAAAAGAATGAATTTGACTTCCTATGTAGTCATGGCAATATAACCTATCCCCGACCCGACCCGAAGTCTACGGGGAAAACCCGAGTTGACTAGGGGTCAGGTCGGGTTCGGGGAAAACCCGACTTGTATAGGTCGGGTCGAGGTCGAGCATGGGATTTTTACTACCTGCCCCGACCCCGACCCCGAACCCAAACTCGAACCCGCCCAGACTAATAAATTTATTAAATTATCCCTAATTTAAAACCTAAGTCAGCTAAATAACATGTACACATGTCAATCAATCTAACACCCTTACCCCAAATTCAATTCGAACCGCTCATGCATATTGTTCGGATGTTCCCCTAATTTTTCCCTAAGCACTGCTGCCACCTCCATCGTCACTTGTTCTCCCCCTTCCCCTCTCCTCTAGATTCCTCCCCTTCCTCACCCTTGACGTCTTCCATTCCAAGCCTTCGGAGGTGCCAAAACCCTTTTTCGGCGCCGCCCGATGCCCTATCAAGGAGCTCCTCGAACCTGAAGTATTCGTAACCAACGCCATGGGAGATGGCCACGCTGGAGCATCCACAATCTAGTCCCTCGAGATCTGCCGCTGCCTCCATCGTCACTCGTTCTCCCCCTTCCCCTCCCCTCTTCTGGATCCCTCCCCTTCCTCACCCTCGACGTCTTCCATTCCAAGCCCTCAGAGGCGCCCAAACCCCTCGTCAACGCCACCCGATGCCCTATCAAGGAGTTGCTCGAACCCAAAGTATTCGCGACCAATGCCATGGGAGATGGCCACACTGGATCCTCCATGATCCAATCCCTCGAGATCCGCCGCCCCTCCGGTCGCCCCCAGGGCAAGATCCTTATCAAGCTCACCGTCTGAGAGCACCCCGCTCCCCCGCCGGAACCTCCTAATCATCACTACCCTCCTCCTCCTCTAGCTATTATTACTCCAACGCTCCTCCCTTCCCTTTTGCTTCCCTGCGGGGTCGGGTTTTTCATGGGTACCCGATTCCCCAATGGGGTCAGGTTTTCTTCGTGGGTACCTGATCCCCGGGGGTTAGGTTTGGGATTAGTTTTCTCAAACTCGGTCGGGTCGGGGTCAGAGTCGGGTATTAAATACAAGGGTCGAGGCGGGGTGGCTGACCCGATGCCATCCCTATTCCTATGCCCTTATAATAGGAAGCAAAATATATACTATGTTACGCATGTGCCTTGTTATGCCTTATGCTTTGAGTACCATGAGTAGATTTTGATTGAATTTTGGCAAGAAGCATTTTGATTTAAAATGTATACAAAGATGTATTTATAATTTAATAAAATTTTTATACCTTTTTTTTTTTTAGTGTAGATAGCTTAAAATATGTTTTAGGTTTTGAGAAGACATGTATGCAATACTCGGGTAATTGAGTAAAAGAAAAGGAGGTTTTATTCGCATGTGTTATTGACTAATTAATGTGATGAAATTTGGATTTACTTGTTACATATAGATTCCCTTTTGATTAATATGAATATAACATATTAATCGTTTGAATTAGATTATGATCTTAAAACATGTTTAGCTATTACATTTTAACCCTAAATGTTTTATTAATAATTTATTTGGAACGTTAAAGTTTTTGACAATAAAGTGAGATGTGTAACTCATTAGTAAGACAGGCAATTTTAGCTCATCTACAAAATAAAAACAAAAGTGATGCCATCTCGATGAAATGATGACACCATACAAGAGAAAGGACAAGTGCTTGACAAAGCCTAGTGCTTGGGCCATTCGATATGATGGCAAACCGGAAATCTGGTCATGAATTATGTTGTTAATTGCATCCTGTTTTGATATGATCAGGTCAAGTTCAAGGTTTCTTCTCCTATCCAACACAGATTTATGTTATAATATCGATCATTTCCTCATCTCACATCAAGTTAGGGACTGCAGGCTCAGGTTAATCCAGATGTATAAATAATATTCTGTAACTTGTTGTAAGAAATAGAAAGAGAGAAAGGAACATTAATTGCTGAAAATTCTGTAACTTTTATTAGAGACATCTTCTCTTACTGCTTCAGTTGGCATCAAGTGAGTAGACAAGGCATGTGCGACAATAGGGGAAGAGAAGCATCAATGCCTTCTTTTTCTCCTCAAAGATAATAGAAAATTCATATTCAACCCCACAACAAAGATACCAATTTGAGCCCTACTAAACTTCACTGAATTAAGGAGTGCCCCATTCTCAAGCTATACCTAATAAAGGTCGAGATGAGTGGCCTGTCCCTCCCTCATGCCAAGATTGGAAAGATGTCCAAACATCAACTGCTTAGTTACAGTCCCTTAACTAATGTCATGGTCATCCAATCAACTGTCTCTTCATTTACAGTTACTCCTTAGTTTTCAGGCTAAGGTTATGCCCACATGCAAAAGGAAGCTCACGTCGATGGGAATCAAAGAGGAGGCACTGACCTTTCTCTTCTTCTTTAATTTAATTTATAAGATTTTTGTTTCATCTAGTCATGTTGAATGATAATTGACTCATATTTCAGTCTTGATCTACTTACAGCTTTGTTTCACTCTCAGCACCCTCAACATGGTTTATAGTTTAACAGGTTAAGGGCACTCTTGTAGTAATTAATTACTTTAAAGATATTCAGCTTCTTTTGTTCCATTTCTTTCGATGCCCTACTATTGCTGTTTTTAGTAATGCTAATTGATACAGAGACATATTACCACTATGATCTACTTCAGGACTATCAAATTAGCTAAATAACACATTTTTCCTGAGTTGAGAGGTGAAAAAGCAAGGCATAAGGCGAGTTAGGTGTGTGACTTACTAACCTAGCTAAGTGAGATAAAAGGGCGATACTTCTACTCTTATCAAGTGATTTGAACTAAGTAAAATAGAGATATTGTGAAGGCCTAGGTGATCCTAGTGGAGTATCAGATAAGTGTCATTCATCTATAAGTGATAAATCAATCGTTTATTTTCTTGAGTTATCAATTGACCTACATATGAAGTGGAGCATAATATAACATTGTCAAGGACTCGTAAGGTTGTCATAACTCGAAGACCTTAAAGCTCTGTGTCCTTGGACAGAATCCACAAGGAAAAGAATGAAAAACACATTAAATCTCTTTTCCTTGTGGATGGTCATGGACAAAATCCATTCTTTTCTTTGTAGATTCCATCCAAGAAAATAGGGCCTAAGTAGTTGGGTGGGCAAAAGAGTGAACAATTCAATTAGCTGAGCAAGGATGGTCATGGACGTAGAGACATGTGAAGAATGTGTGATGTCATTGTGCAAACAAGAGTGACAATTGTAGATAATTTTGGATGATATTTTGAATTGTTAATGATGATGAACATATATAAATATAGCTAAGTGAATGAAAACTCATTTAAACTCTAAAACATGACCCCATTATTACCCCTTAGGTCAAACATGTAGGTTGAGACATGAGAATAGGTCCTAGTTACTTGAGGGTATAAAATAATTTATCAAAGAACTCAAAAGATTTAGGTGAGTTGATAAGTCATTAGAATAGGAGATCAACCCAGTTAGATATTGAATTGGGCACCCAAGAGGGGACAATCTATACCTTAGAATATTCCCTTTAACTGAATTTAGCTCTGAATCCAACAAGGGGAATCCCAAATTGTTATAGGAATTGTTATAGAAATCCAAGGGGAAGCCCGAAGTCCTGAATTTCAGCATCCTGATTTTATTTTGACCTTCATGTCTATTTGCTCAACTCTTTCTTATCCGTAGTTCTCTAAGAATTCTCAATACTCATTATGATTTACCTAGATTGTGAAAGTAATGATTAATTGGTTCTTGACGACTTAGTCTCTATGGGTTTGATACTTTTATATTCTTTCGATAAAATCGTGCACTTATGGACACATTATGTTTTGAGCAATAAACCTTGTTTGTCAATATTGATGAAATCACGAGACTAGGTTTTTCCTTTTGTTTTTCTTTGGTTTCCTTTTTCTTCTAATAACTTTGTTGAAAATCTCTACTAATAATATCTGAAAATTCATTTTAGGATTTGATCGCTTTCTTTTGTTTTTACAAATTTTCCATACACACTTGAATTTTTTCTAAGTGTATGCACAGGACTTTACATCCGAACATGTTACACCCTAATAAAATCTTATTAAGATATAACATCTGTACCTACTATCATAAGTTTGAATAAATAAAATATATCTATCTATAACATACAACTATTGAATTTATAAAAAAAAACATCCATCAAGGTTTTCAATTGAGCTTTTACACCAATATAGATTTCTACAATTACATCAATAGTTTCACTTGTTTCAACATCTATCTACAAGTCCAACAAAATTATCTACTTGTCCTTAACTTGATTTCTTTAGTCCAAATCAGTACTTGCAATATCAACAAATCTCAGCAACAATACTGAGTAAGCCTATGTCCAGTGGAAGGTTAGTCCCTTCAAACTAAAGAAGTGAAGACCAACCAAAAGATATATAAGGAGTGATACATGAAATCTAACATATAACAAAGCTATATGTATGAATAGTTATATAAGGTATCAATAATAGTACATGCAACAATTATTGCATTGAACTATAACAATAATTGAGTGTTGTCATTGAAGTTGTACCTATTAGTGTGTATACCATGAAGATCAATTGTACTATATAAATTCATTCCATAAATAAAGAGAATTGTTCGTCATCAAGTTGATTGCAATTCTTGCATTGATATATTGGATAAAATGATAATGTCCCTAGAGCTTGACATCATTCAATCTTATAACTTAGTCTCTAGTTGAAGTACTTTGGTGGATAAGGGATGGTCTCTAGGTGTATATACCCTAGGACCCATGGTTGGTTCAATGTGTCTACTACATATAGTTGTGATATTTCATATATCCTGGCATTGTCGTTGTTATGCATGTGGTACATCTGCGTCATATGTACATTTTCATAGACAAATGTCCCTAGAGATATATTTTCTCTAATCTCAAAGGATTGTCCCCGATCGAGTTTCATAGTGGATAAGGGATAGCTATGATGTATGTGAGACTGGTATATGCGTTGGTTGAGCACGCATTGCTAACGCAGACATATGGGTATATCAAGGTAGATATACTAGACCAACTCGCCGTGAGGATTCAACTTGGTGTCACAAGTTAATCTCATAGTGACAGAGGTACATTTGTTCTTGACTTGAGGTCATTGATATACCTATATGGTAAGTGATGCACTTTGATA
Source organism: Costus lasius (assembly GCA_027563935.2). Lineage (NCBI taxonomy): Eukaryota > Viridiplantae > Streptophyta > Magnoliopsida > Zingiberales > Costaceae > Costus > Costus lasius. The sequence continues at coordinate 33,239,463 of CM050450.1, read as the reverse complement.
CAACATAATACTCCGTCGTAGCAAGAGAGTCATAACAGTTGTCATTGGGTGAATCATAAGCCATATGAGAGGTTCAATGAGCCAATAGAGGATTTTCAGTTTCCTTAAATGGAAGCTTGATATCCATGGGCACCCACATATGGATGCTGTTAGTGTATATGCCCTGGGACCTATGGCTGATCTAATGTGTGTCACATTCATTTGTGATATATATCTTAGCATTGTCGTTGTTGTGCATTTGGTATATTTGTGTCATATGTACATTTGCATAAACAATGTCCCTGGAGATAGATTTTATCTAGTTTCAAAGGATCATCCCCGGTCAACTATCATAGTGTATAAGGGACAGCTATGATGCATTTGAAACTGGCATATGTGCTGGTTGAGTACGGGTTGCTAACGCAGGCATATGGGTATATCAATATAGATCGACCCGATGTGAGGATTCGACTTGGTGTCACAAGTCAAATCTCATAATGACAAAGGTACACTTGTCCTTGACTTGAGGTCATTGATATCTCTGTATGGTAAATAGTGTACTTTATACAACCTAACACTCCGCCATAGTAGGGAAGTCATAACGATTATCATTGGGTATATCATGAACCATATGAGATGTTCAATGAGCCAATAGAGGATTTCCCCTTCCTTAATTGGAAGCTTGATATCCATGGGCCCCACATATGGATGCATGACTGAAAGTGTATGGCCATACCCAGGTGAGAACTTGATTTAGTTATGACCATTAGATTGGGTTAAACAAGTGTGATACACTTGTCCAATCTGGATATCAGCCTAGCAAAAGGACAAATGTGTATATGTACTTTATTGTAGTTTTAGGGGATGTCAATGACGACTCCTTTATGAGACTTAGATAGCAATGATGTACTACTAAGTGCCACTCAAATTTCAAGTTAAAATAAGCCTTCTAGCAAAAATACGGCACTACCGTAATTTTGAGACAAATTTCCACGGTACCGTAATTTCAGCAAACCCAATCAGAAGTTTTAGCAAAAATACGGCACTACCGCAAATATTTCTACGGTACCGTAATTTCTGACGATTTCACACAGAAACTTTCAGAGTCAACCAAGAGAAATACGGCACTACCATAATTTTGGGCCAAATCATCATGGTACCGTAATTTCAGACAATTTCGACCAGAGGACTTAGGCAAAAATACAGCACTGTCATAAAGATTTCCACGGTACCTTAATTTTTGCCCAGAATTCATAGAAGAAATTACGGCACTACCGTAATTATTTTACGGTGCCGTAATTTTGCACCCAGACTTCCGAGTTTTTCGCCTCAAACTTAAAAACACAATTTCTCAAGATTTAGGGCACCAATTGAAGATAAAAAAAGGGGAAGACTCAGGATAAGCACGCGGAGATATTCGAAGTAAAAGGAATAATTTTTATCACGTATCGAGGGAGAATTTTGGGGAATCCCTACCGCACTAGGGTGCATCGCCGTTCGTCACATAGACCATCTCCGGCCATGATTTTTGAAAGGAAGCTTTTCTTGTGGAAGAAGAACACACCACAGAAGTTTCAGAGTGAAAGGAAGCCGATCGAGGGAGATATCATCAAAAACGTGATCGCGGCACTGTTCATCGCGATTTCGAGTCAATTACGGGTTGTAATTTGGATTACAACCCTGTGTTGTAATTTTTACTCCTCTCTTATGATTTCTAATCATCCTAAAACTATGTTTTGTTGTGATTCTTCCATCATGCTAGCTTAAACCTTCGTATGAGACATGGGGGTGTAATTCCCTTAATTTCTTGATGACTGGACATTGATTATTTTTGTCATGATAATTTTGTTATGATAATTCTGCTTATGCGATGACTTTCCTTTAATTCTCCTTAGTTTTATAAATATCAGCATGTTTTAGAGTTTTGCAAAATAGTCTGAGAGGTTAATTGTGAAATTTGGAACACTAAAAATCATTGAGTTTGAAACTTATCGTAAGAGATTAGGTTTATTCTTTGAATTCTGATTTTTAGTGATTTATTACCATGTTGATTTTCTGATTCTTTGGATTGAGTTAATGTGTTAGGCTTGATTTGAAATTGTAAGAGATTAAATTTCTGATTGCCGGAGAACCTTAAGTAGAACTTGTGATGAGTTTCAGGATGCACGAGAGTGATCCTTGAGTTTCCATATGAGATGCTTGACTAAGAATTCGGATGCTGCTGTTGATGCTGTTGCAGGGGGAGCACTGATGAAGAAGACTATGGAATATGCCTATGCTTTGATTGAAGAGATGACACTAAATCACAACCAATGGACTACTGAGAGAGGAGTGCTTTATCGACCTCCTCATGGTAAGAACGAGGGTGATGGTTGACGTTCTCTAGCAGAAAAGGTAGATTCATTATGTAATTGTTTTGATTCTTTTTAGATGCAAACTGCTGCTGTTTCTTCTATTGTTTGTGATGTTTGTAGGAACCATGGGCACTATGCTGAGGAGTGCAAAGTTATTGTTGATTAGGGTAGTGAGCAAGTAAATGCAGTGGGAGGTTACAATCAAGGTAGAACTAATGACCCCTACTCTAATACCTACAACCCTAGTTGGAGGAACCATCCTAACCTGTCTTGGAAAAGTAACAATCATGCTAGTGGACAAAATGAGAATAGAGGGTACCAGCAGAGTCAACAAAATCAGAGTCAACCCCAAAAATCTAGTTTAGAGGACATGTTTGAGAGATTCATGGGTGCCTAGATGAAACAAAATGAAGAGTTCAAGGAGGGTCTTAAGGAAATTAACTCTAGGTTAGATTGTGTTGTTGCTCACAATATGATTTTAGAGACACAGATAGCACAACAAGCAAGCACTTCTTACAAACCCCTAGGAAAATTACCTACTAAACCTGAACCAAACCCTAGGGAGTATTGTAATGCTATCATAACTAAGAGTGGAAAACAGTTAGGGGACCCTAGGGGGCCATTAGATGATGATGAGGAAGAGCCTAATGTTAGACCTAGCAGGGAACCAGTTTTGGAATCACAACCTGCACATGTGCAGTCCCATCCTAGCTCACCACCTTCCAAGGAGGATGAGCCTTCACAAAATGGTGATTTGCCTTGTGAAGTTGAGATTCCTAGACCCAGTTCACCACCACCTTATAGGCCACCTATTCCTTTTCCCTAGAGGATTGTGCAAGCTAAGTTGGATAGGCAGTTTGGGAAATTTTTAGAAGTGTTGAAAAAGTTATATATTAATATTCTATTTACTGATGCATTATCTCAAATGCCTTCTTATGCAAAATTTTTAAAAGAAATTTTATCTAACAAAAGAAAAATAGAGGACTATGGTACTGTACCACTAACTGAAGAATGCAGTGCTCTTATTCAAAACAAGTTACCACCGAAATTAAAGGATCCAGGTAGTTTCTCTATCCCTTGTTTAATTGGGAGTGTTGCTTTCGATCGAGCCTTATGTGACTTGGGAGCTAGTGTGAGTCTGATGCCCTTATCTGTGTGTAGGAAACTGGATATGGGAGCTCCTAAGCCGACTTCAATATCTTTGTAGCTCGCCGATCGCTCAGTGAAGTATCCTGTAGGTATTCTTGAGGATGTTCCTATCCAAGTTGGTAAGTATTTTGTACCTACTGATTTTGTGATTCTTGAGATGGAGGAAAGTTCCAAAAATCCTATTATTCTTGGTATACCCTTTTTAGCCACAGTTGGTGCAATCATTGATGTTGGAAAAGGAAAACTCACTTTTGACATTTGTGATAATACAATTGAATTTGATTTGACTGACTCCTTACAAAAAGCATCACACTCAGGATCATGTTGTAGCATTGATATAATTGATGATTTTGTTAGTGATGTGCATAATTTATTTGATGATCCTTCTGATTTTGAAAGTGACATATCATCTGAGTGTGTGAATAAAGAATTTCAGGAGAAAGCAGCAAAGAAGAAGAAGAGACGAAGGAGAAAAGGAAGATCAAAACAGCTTGAGAAAGGAAAAAGGTTCTTGAGTAAGATTGGACACTATTTCATGAATGAGCCTTATGTTCCTAGAAGCCATGAACAAAACATTGAGAGATCAACATGGCAACTAAAGAAATCACGATCAAATCCGAGTGCAGAACGGTCAAGCTAATGACCTTTAAATTAGCGCTTCTTGGGAGGCAACAAGCACTTTTACTTTAGCCTATTTTCTTTTACTTTGTTTTTGTTTTTATTTTTACTTAGAACTAATTTTTCTTTTCTTCGTGTAGGTGAAAACAAGTTTTGTCGCAAATTACGGTAGTACCGTAATTCCTTCTACGGTACCGTAATTGTATAAAAAAAAAGAGAACGCTGATGGTTCGAACCTAAGGACACAGAGGATGATTGGGTCTGACACGGATTAACAAAACTCTGTGAGTATCTGATAGCAATCCGCAAGTGCACAGATTTATCGAAGTAATAAAAGATTATCGTTCCCAACGAGGACTACATAGCTAAGTACTGACTTCTTGATATGTTTGAATTTAGGTGGACTCAATCTTTGGTTGTTCTAACTTCTACGCACGACACAAACTCAGAAACAGCTTTTAAGAGACTTGATTTCTAAAGTATCGAGAATTAATGGGTTCGCCACACTAATAAACATGGATCGTGTAAAAATAACTCAATTAATAAACTTATCTATCCTGAAAGGTACTTTTCCTATTGTACATATTACCTCCTCTCGGAGCGTAATATGGTATTCAATTAGATCAACTCTCTACTCTCGTGACAGTCAACCTAATTAAACCCCTTGAGTTCTATGAAAAGCAGGTTAATTCCTTCAGAGGAATCCAACCTACTCTCGTGATTAGATTCGAAGGCTTAATAGAAATAGGTCGGACGTTGCGATTCACCTCTCGGTCCTTCTCGCTTTGTCAAAGACGTAAGATTACTTGACCAAGGTAATTTACGAGTTACATGCAATTTTAATTAAATCAGGATGACAAATTTATAAGAAAAGAGCAATAATATAGATTAATCCATGAAAATCAGTGGGCTACGCCCAAAAATCCCGAAAAAGGTATCTACTCGCTCATATTGCTAAGGAAATACATGTTTATGATGAATGAGTGAATATCTTCTAAGAATTTGCAAAGAAATCAAAGAAGGAACAACGAAACTGCCTTCCCCTCATTCTGGAGATGAGGAATAGTGGATTGATCGTCGAATTCGTGTGGAATCTCGCTGGAATATGCTCATAAATCAATTTGTCGCCTCTATCGCCACCGCTGCCTGTGCTCGTCCAAATCGTTCTTCTTTTTCTCGCCAAAAATCCTTTCTTTTATAGCTGGACCGGTTTAGAATCCATCAATGAATGGTTTTGCGAAATTTGGCTCAAATCCGGTTTGAATCGAGTGAAAAACGCGTAAAAAACTCGTCGGGCGAAAGTTTTTACGGCCCGTGATGTGTTTACAGCTGAGGCCGTAAATGTTTCTGTGTATAATGCTTTCGGTCACAGAAAGTTTCACGGTCCGTGATGGAATTACGGCCACACCCGTGAAAGTTTCTGTTCATTCCGACACTTAGCCGATTTACGCCTTCTGCTCGTCATCACGTTCACGGCTGAATTTACAATTACGGCCATGGCTGTAAATGTCTCGTTCTTCACCGTTTTCGCCCCAAATTTGACGTGTAGGCTTGTGATCTTCTCGGGAATCATGCTTTGGCTTCAAAACCCTCAAAATCCTTCGTTTTTACGTCATTTTACCTACATTTTCATTAAAACCAAGAAAAGTGAAGATTCCGTGCAAAGTAAAGCAAAAATACTAAAAATAGCACAAAACCATTCAATTAAGCTCAAAATATGATCTAAAATATAGGCAGAATATGGTATAAATGCAACGCATCAGAATACCCTAGACTTAGAATTTTGCTTGTCCTCAAGCAATACCTTGATATGTATAAAAAAATGTAAAGATAAGGAACACTCATTTGTTTTTGCCCCTAATAATATCCTTAGTTCACAAATTAAGCAATCAATCTTTCTAACTCAAGTAATTTAAGAAAAATCATTATAGAGATAAATTCCCAAGAGGTTACAGTCCAAGAAAGATAAAATTCACAATTCATGTCATAGTATTCATTCTTCACACACTAAATATCAAATATTTTCAATTTAATAAATCAATCTTACTCAATAGACAAAAATTTATTTCAAGAATCTTGGCGATATTAAAAATAAGAGATTTTTAAAGCAATTTGGTCTTTAAACTATCATATGTCATAACATTGTTTAAAGTATACCACAGAGTAGTATAATATAACTCGTAGTCTCAATCATGAAAGTCAGCGGAGTTATCCACTTAACCTACAGCTTTCTCTTTTTCTCTTTTTTTTATAGACTTCAACTCATGTCTTCAGTATCACTGCAAATTTTTCGCAGTGCCAAGTAGAGGAGTCCCTCTCTCTCTCTTTTTTTCACTCTCTCTTTTTTTTTCACTATCTCTTTTTTTTATGGAAAAAGCCGGTCAGTGGCATGGTACTTAAATTGTTATCGATCTTTCTACATGAGGGATAAATATTTACTTTTAAGATTTTTCCTCTGTTACTTAATCATAACAGATTTAAAGTATACCAAATCGTGGTATAATATAGCTCATGACTTCAGATTTCTCAACTAGAGGAGTTGGAGCAAATCTCAGTTAAATAAATATCACCAAATTCTATTCATAAAAATTTCCATCAAGCAGAAATAGATAAATTAAACTTTCAGTAACAAGATACCATGCACATGTCGTATGAACATATGACAATTCACATATGCATTTTATCAATACCAGAATTGAATTTACTCAACAATTTGAGTCTATATGAAATTTTAAAAATTTCCTAAGTCATCAAATCAATCACTCAAGATGTTTCCTAAGTCTAGAATTAGGGATAAAACAAATTTGATAATTCCTTAACAATCATAAACATTCAAAAATCATATTTATAAATCCTTGAAGAAAAAATAATATATATGAAGGACACTCTAGACTTAAATTGTTGCATATACATAAATATTCAATTAATGAAGAATTTCAGAAAATTTTTTTGCAAGAGTCCCCTTTGCATTTGTTGGCGAAATCCTGTTCAGTTATATCGAAAGTATCAAATATAGCTCAGAAAAATCAAAAAAAAAATAGCATAACGAAAATATTCAAATTTTACATGGTAATCAACTTTCAAATATCAAATACTGTCAAATTTTGTCAATCAAAACATAGTTACCATACTCACAAGAGATTTGTATCAAAATTTATAATTCTAGAGCAATCCACTGCATCATCGGCAACTCTCCCGCTCATCAAGAAGGCTCCTCAAATTTCCTACAATCAAAGCTTTTTATGATCAAAATCTTACATTACAAAATACTTCAAGACAAATAAAAGTGAACTACAAAAACGATTGATAAAGATAAAAAATATGGGCTGCCTCCCATAAAGTGCTTGTTTATGGTCTTTAGCTCGACCAAAGCGATGTTCATGACTCTTCTGGTGGATCGGAGAGGATCAGGTACAGTCATCCTCAAAAAAATGCTTCAAACGTTGCCCATTCACCTTGAAACTTTCTTGTCCTTCCCTTGATATCTCTACAGCACCATAGGGTAATACTTTCTGGATAATATAGGGCCCCGACCAGCAGCTCCTCAATTTTCCTAGGAATAGCCTGAGACGTGAATTATATAACAAAACCCTATCTCCTCAAAAAAATTCTTTCTTAGCAATTCGCTAATCATGCCATTTTTTAGCGTGTTCTTTATATATGCGTGAGCTTTCATAAGCTGAATTCCTGATTTCATCTAATTCATTTAATTGAAATTTTCTCTTTTCTTTAGCACTCTTTAGGTCATAGTTTAGCTTCTTAACAGCCCAATATGTTCTGTGCTCAAGTTCCACAAGTAAATGGCAAGATTTGCCATAAATAATTTGGAACGGAGACATGCCCAAAGGAGTTTTGAAAGCCGTCCAATAAGCCAAAAGAGCATCATCATGCTTCAGCGCCCAATCTTTCCTTGCTCCTGATACAGTCTTTTCGAGTATCCTCTTAATTTCTTGGTTTGAAACTTTTGCTTGACTACTAGTCTGTGGGTGATACGGCGTAGCAATTTTATGATGTACTCCATATTTTCTTAACAATGACTCGAGCCTATTTTCAATGAAATGAGAACCTCCATCACTGATCAGAACTCTGGGGACACCAAATCTTGGGAAAATCTCTTTTTTAAACAATCTGGCTACAACGCGTGAATCATTAGTGGTCTCAGCTGTTGCTTCAACCCATTTGGAGATATAATCAACACAAAGGAGGATATACGTTTTTTCCACAGGAGGTGGGGAATGGTCCCCTAAAATCAATTCCCCAGACATTGAAGATTTCCACTTCCAAAATCCCATGTTGAGGAAGTTCATCTCTTCTAGCGATATTACTAGCTCGCTGGCATTTATCACAGGAGTGGATAAATTTCCTGGCATCACAAAAAATTATCGGCCAATAGAATCTTGACTGGAGAATTTTGAACGCTGTCTTTGATGCGCTGGCATGCCCCCCATAAGGCGAAGAATGATAGTGGGAAAGTACATCATGAATTTCTTCTTCCGGAATGCATCTTCGAAATAAACTGTTTGCACATCGGCGATATAGATATGGCTCATCCCAATATAAATGCTTAACATCTGCTTTGAATTTCTTCTTCCCTTGAAATGTCAGATAAGGAGGTATGATATTAGACACTAGAAGGTTTACAATATCCGCATACCATGGTGCTTCTTGTCTAATGATAGCATATAAATACTCCTCCTGAAAAGGATCATTGATTTCTAAATCATCCTCTTGGTTTTCTTCCTTGGTCAGTCTGGACAAATGATCTGCTACTAAGTTTTCTGCCCCCTTCTTGTATTTTACCTCAAAATTGAATTCCTGTAAGAGTAATATCCATCGAATCAACTTGGGCTTTGCATCCTTCTTGTTCACCAGATATTTGATCACCGAATGATGTGTAAAAACGACAACCTTGGAATTAATAATATACGAGCGAAATTTGTTAAAAGCAAAAATTATGGCGAGAAGCTCCTTTTCGGTCATCGCACAATTTATTTGTGCTCCGTCTAACGTTTTGCTGGTATAATAGATAGCATGGAGTTTGTTATCTTTTCACTATCCCAACACCGCTCCCACTGCCTGGTCACTTGCATCGAACATTAACTCATAAGGGAGCGACCAGTCTGGTGGTTGCATGATGGGTGCAGAGACAAGAGCCGTCTTCAGCTTCTCAAAAGCTTCAGTACAATCCCTATCAAAATGAAAATCAGTATCCTTAGCCAACAAATTTGTGAGAGGCCTAGCAATTTTATAAAAGTCTTGAATAAATCGGCGATAAAACCCGGCGTGTCCTAGAAAACTCCGAATCCCTCGGATTGACGTGGGCGGAGGCAGTTTCTCAATAACCTCAACTTTGGCCTTATCTACTTCAATGCCTCTCAGTGAGATACGATGCCCTAGCACAATTCTTTCTTGAACCATAAAATGACATTTCTCCCAATTAAGAACCAGATTCACATCCTCGCACCTCTACAAAACATGCGACAGATTAGTTAAACAATCATCGAAAGAGGACCCATACACTGAAAAGTCATCCATAAAAGCGTCTATAATATTTTCAATAAGATCAGAAAAAATGGCCATCATGCAACGTTGAAAGGTGGCCGGCGCATTGCACAATCCAAAAGGCATGCGCCTATACGCGAATGTCCCATATGGGCATGTGAAGGTGGTCTTCTCTTGATCCTCCGGGTGAATAGGTATCTGGAAAAATCCTGAAAAACCATCAAGAAAACTAAAGTAAGAATTCATGGCCAATCGTTCAAGCATCTGATCAATGAAAGGAAGAGAGAAATGATCCTTCTGGGTGGCTTTGTTTACTTTCGGTAATCAATACACATACGCCACCTAGTTACCGTTCTGATTGGGATCAACTCATTGTTCTCATTTTTCACTGTGGTGACTCCCCCTTTCTTTGGAACCACATGAATGGGACTGACCCATTCACTGTCAAAGATCAGGTAGATCACTCCTGCATCTAATAGCTTGAGAACTTCTTTCTTTACTACCTCTTTCATGGCAGGATTTAGTCGGCGCTGATACTCGATGGAAGGTTTGCAATTTTTTTTAAGATAAATCCTGTGCATACACAAAGATGGGTTAATTCCATGTATATCATCCAACGAATATCCAATTACTTTTCTATGCCGACGAAGCTTATCAAGCTGTCTCTTTGTCCGAGTTTCATTCAAATCGGCACTCACCATCACCGGAAGCATAGAACTTTCCCCAAAAACTCGTATCTCAAATTTGGTGGAAGTGTCTTGAGCTCTAGTCTATTTGTCTTCACCGGTTCTTGCTTCACTAGGATGAGTTTCTCAACTTTGGCCTTCTACGGTTCAACCATCTGACTCGAGTCTAATATCCTTGCATAACCCTGAGCCTTTTCTTCCATATGCTCCTCATCTTCCATTCTGATCAGGCAAACTTCTAGCGAATCTACTTCTTTTCTTAAATCTTCCTCTCGCATATCCAGCTCAGAGACATCAATACTAAGACAGGAATCTGCAAAGGAGGGCTTTTTAAGGGAGGAAAGAAGATCAAAATCGATGTTGTTTTCACCAATGTTCAAAGTTAATCTCCCTTTCTTCACATCAATTACAACACCTGCAGTGGCCAAAAATGGCCTTCCCAAAATAATTGGCAATCTTAAGTCTTCCTCCATTTCCAACACCACAAAGTCAGCAGGTATAAAAAATTCTCCGACTTTTATAGGTACATCTTCCAATATTCCAACAGGTCGTCGAACAGATCGTCCGGCCAACTGCAAAGTAATAGTGGTTGGCTTCAAGTCGCCTATGTCGAGTTTCCTACAGATTGACAGAGGCATCAAACTGACACTTGCGCCCAAGTCGCATAGAACTCCTTCAAAAGTCATGTTGCTGATCTGGTAGGGAATGGAGAAGCTTCCTGGATCTTTCAACTTCTGAGGAATCTTATTTTGTATTATTGCACTGCATTCCTCTGTAAGTGCCACCGTTCTATATTCTTCGATCTTTCGCTTATTAGAGAGTATATCTTTTAAAAACTTTACGTAGGTGGGCATCTGTGACAAAGCATCTGTAAAAGGAATGTTGATGTACAACTTCTTTAGTACCTCTAGGAATTTGCCAAACTGTTTATCCAACTTTGCCTTGGCCAGTCTCTAAGGGAATGGAATAGGTGGAACATATGCAGGTGGACCGACATATTTCTCCTTCTCTTCCTCAGCAGTCTTTTCCTTATCAGGCTGTGGTTCTTCAGACTGCTCTTTATCAACTGCAAGCATGATCTCCTCTTCAGGCATTTGGGGCTCATCCAACTGCTTGCCACTCCTTGTAGTTATTACGCTGCAATTCTCTCTGGGATTCATCTCAGGCTGTCCCGGTAGTTTCCCTATAGGTCTGCTAGCTGTACTGGCCTGCTGTGCAATCTGGTTTTCCAACATCTTGTTGTGGGTAGTCAGGGCTTTCACACAAGATGTCAGCTTCTTGATCTGGTCAGCAAGGTTATCGGTTCTCTTCTGTTGTTTCATAACAACTTCTAGCATGGAATCAAAGTTCAACTTAGGGGGCTGCCCATATTGGCTTTGTTGAAAGCCCGGTGGTGGCCTGTTATTCTGTTGAGAATATTGAGGAGGAACTTGCCCTTGATTATTTTTGTAGGACAGGTTGGGGTGGTTCCTCCATCCTAGGTTGTAAGTTGAAGAATATGGATCATTCGTGGGCCTCTGATTGAAATTCCCCACAGCATTGGCTTGCTCCTGATTAGACTCCTCTTGTGATGAAGCTATGATTTGGCATTCAGATGAATTGTGTCCTGTTACACCACATACCTCACAAGAGACTGCATTAACTGCACTAGATGGAAAAGACAAAGAATCTATCTTCTGAACCAAAGAATCTACCTTAGCCGCCAGTGATGTCAAGGGATCATTGTGGTATTTACCAAACCCTGTGGAAGTAGTGTTCCGCTCACTCGACCAGTGGTTATGGTTCATGGCCATGTCCTCAAGTAAAGCAGTTGCTTCTTCCAAGTTCTTGCTCATGATCGTCCCTCCAGCCGTAGTGTCCACCATCAATCTGGTGTTATAATCCAATCCGTTGTAGAAGATGTGGATTAAAACCCATTTCTGAAGTCCGTGGTGTGGGCACATGCGCTGGAGCTCCTTGAAGCGTTCCTAGGCATCATAAAGTGATTCTCCCTCTTGTTGTGCAAAAGATGTGATCCTGTTGTGCAGTTGAACGGTTTTGCTAGGCGGGAAATATTTGTTCAAGAATGCTTTAGATAGGTCCTCCCAAGTGGTGATAGATCCTGCTGGCATCGAGTACAACCAAGCTCTGGCACGATCCCTGAGAGAAAACGGAAATAGTCTTAGTCTTATCGCATCAGATGAAACTCCGTTAACTTTGACAGTATCGCAGTATTCAAGAAAAACAACTAAATGAAGATTTGGGTCCTGATTTGGGGAACCCCCAAATTGATTTTGCTGGACCATTGTCATCAGCGCTGGCTTTAGTTCAAAGTTGTTCGCCTCTACATTAGGTCGAACAATGCTAGAATTAAACCTTTGTATGTTTGGTGCCGCGAAGTCCCTCAAAGATTGGTTGTTCTGGTTCGCCACCATCTCTCCTTCTTCAGAGATCATTTTGGTTTCAAATTGCAATCTCCTTCGAAGGTGAAAGGCGCGCTTAATTTCTGGGTCTTCTGGAAATAAAGCACCTACACGAAAAACTCTAGGCATACAACGTGTAAGTAAGCAATAAAAAAAAGAACAATAAAAACTAGTAGTAGAGCAAAAGAAGAGAAAAAAAAGTGCCTAATCTCTGAACTTATCAATTAATCAATATTAACTATCCGTAGTCCCCGGCAACGGCGCCAAAAACTTGATAGCGATTCACAAGTGCACAGATTTATCAAAGTAATAAATGATTATCGTTCCCAACGAGGACTACGTAGCTAAGTACTGACTTCATGATATGTTTGAATTTAAGCGGACTCAATCTTTGGTTGTTCTAACTTCTACGCACGACACAAACTCAGAAACAGCTTTTAAGAGACTTGATTTCTAAAATATCGGGAATTCATGGGTTCGCCACACTGATAAACATGGATCGTGTAAAAATAACTCAATTAATAAACTTATCTATCCTGAAAGGTACTTTTCCTATTGTACATATTACCTCCTCTCGGAGCATAATACGGTATTCAATTAGATCAACTCCCTACTCTCGTGACAGTCAACCTAATTAAACCCCTTGAGTTCTATGAAAAACAGGTTAATTCCTTCAGACGAATCCAACCTACTCTCATGATTAGATTCGAAGGCTTAATTGAAATAGGTCGGACGTTGCGATTCACCTCTCGGTCCTTCTCGCTTCATCAAAGACATAAGATTACTTGGCTAAGGTAATTTACGGGTTACATGCAATTTCAATTAAATCAGGATGACAAATTTATAAGAAAAGAGCAATAATGTAGATTAATCCATGAAAATCAGTGGGCTACACCCAAAAATCCTGAAAAAAGGTATCTACTCGCTCATATTGCTAAGGAAATACATGTTTATGATGAACGAGTGAATATCTTCTAAGAATTTGCAAAAAAATCACAGAAGGAACAACAAAACTGCCTTCCCCTTGTTCTAGAGATGAGGAATAGTGGATCGATCGTCGAATTCGTGTGGAATCTCGCCGGAATATGCTCAGAAATCAAGTTGTCGCCTCTATCGCCGCTGCCGCCTATGCTCATCCGAATCGTTCTTCTTTTTCTCACTAAAAATCCTTTCTTTTATAGCTGGACCAGTCTAGAATCCATCAATGAATGGTTCTGTGAAGTTTGACTCAAATCCGGTTTGAATCGGGTGAAAAAAGCATGAAAACCTCGTCGGGCGAAAGTTTTTACGGCCCATGATGTGTTTACGGCTGAGGCCGTAAATGTTTCTGTGTATAATGCTTTTGGTTATAGAAAGTTTCACGGTCCATGATGAAATTACGGCCACACCCGTAAAAGTTTCTGTTCATTCCGACACTTAGCCGATTTTCGCCTTCTGCTCGTCGTCACGTTCACGGCTGAATCTGCAATTACGGCCAAGGCCATAAATGTCTCGTTCTTCACCGTTTTCACCCCAAATTTGACGTGTAGGCTTGCGATCTTCTCGGGAATCATGCTTTGGCTTCAAAACCCTCAAAATCCTTCATTTTTACACCATTTTACCTATATTTTCATTAAAACTAAGAAAAGTGAAGATTTCGTGCAAAGTAAAGCAAAAATACTAAAAATAGCATAAAACCATTCAATTAAGCTCAAAATATGATCTAAAATATAGGCAAAAATATGGTGTAAATGCAACGCATCAGTATCTTTTTCCTACTCATTTGCATTCATCTTCTACATTTTTCTGATAATCCATGTGTTCAAATAGAAGATAAATCATTCAAACTTCTTGTGTCCTACTGCTTCTGATCCTCGAGTTGTTTTCATTACTACATGCTTTCGATATGGTTGTATTGGGATGATATTAACACTTGTTTGATGATGATTAGATATGGTTGTATATTATATTTTTATATTTTGGATTGATATTCTGTGTATTATGAATTGATGATGATTACTATTATTATGCCTATGTGGTTTGCTTATTCATGAAAATATTGCCGTTGTCATGCCAAAATTTTTCTTGATGATATATATTCATAACTGTGATTAGGATTAGACCTATTGTGTCGAACTTATTTCTCTAATATATATCTACCTATTGGGATTTTTCATTGATTGATAAATGAAATTTTGGGTAAAGCTATTTCTTTAAATAAAATTAGCATATGAATATAATGCTTGGATTGATATTGATAGATTAATTTGGTTGATATTCATGCTATTTGCTATTTGTTGGGAAGAAAGGTTCCTTGATCTAAATAAAGTGAGGACTCCCCTACTTGGCACTATATAAAACTATAGTGGTACCAAAGAACATGGGTTGAAGTAATAAAGAGAAAAAGCATTCATCTATGTGGGTGCATGTCATGAGAGGAATCGATCCACATAAACTCCGCTATCTTTGAAAAATTCTTTCTATTAAAAAGATATGAGTTCTATTACATTGATTATGTGATCAATGTACTCTAACTTCGTCACCAGAAAAAAAGGTGGTAATCGAATTAGAGAATGTGGATGATACACATATTAAAAAAAAAGGAGTGGAAAAAGATCTTGAAAACCCTAATCCTGTAAACAAAAGTTGATGGTTATGAATTGAAACTAGATGAAGTCTTGAGATTGATATTCTACTTAATGTACAAGTTGTGAAGTTTTATTTGACTAAATAGTGGATCTTAAAGATCAAACTCAAAGGATGATATGTCTACTTGAAATTTTATGAAGCAATTAGTGAAAGTTTTCATTGGTGATTGTATTTTAGAAATTTATTCGTCATGAGAAAGTATTTTCTTTTGATCAATTTCTTGATTTTTGCTTAAGGACAAGCAAATTTTGAGCCTTATGTGTTTGATGACTCCAAATTTCATAGTATTTTTCACACTTATTTACTAGTCTTTTGAGTCATAATCTTGCTCTTTTGCTTTATTTTTACACCTTATTTGCCAAATACATCAGAATCTACACCTTTCTTTGTTTTTGATCAATTTCAGGCAAAAAGGTATCATTATCACCAGTTTTCAAGCACTTTCAATGCATGAACGAGTTCTAATCATCAAGGGGAGTTTACACATCAAATTTCAAGTTAAAACAAGCCTCAAGCAAAAATACAGCACTACCGTAATTTTGGGACAAATTTCCATGGTACCATAATTTCAGCAATCCCAACTAGAAGTTTAAGCAAAAATGCGGCACTGCCATAAATATTACCACGGTACCGTAATTTCTGACGATTTCACACAGAAACTTTCAGAGTCAACCAAAAGAAATACGACACTACCATAATTTTGGGTCAAATCATCACGGTACCGTAATTTCAGACAATTTCGACTGGAGAACTTAGGCAAAAATATGGCACTGTCGTAAAGATTTCCATGGTACCATAATTTTTGCCCAGAATTCACAGAAGAAATTACGACACTGCCGTAATTATTTTACGGTGCCGTAATTTTGCACCCAGATTTCTGAGTTTTCCGCCGCAAACTTAAAAACACGATTTCTCGAGATTTAGGGCACCAATTGAAGATCCGAAAAAAAGGGGAAGACTCAGGATAAGCAGGCGGAGATATTCGAAGTAAAAGGAACAATTTTTATCACGTATCGAGGGAGAATTTTGGGGAATCGCTGCCATGCTAGGGTTCATCGCCGTTCGTCGCACAGACGATCTACAACCACGATTTTTGAAAGGAAGCTTCGCCTGAAGAAGAAGAACACGCCACATAAGTTTCAGAGTGAAAGGAAGCCGATTGAGGGAGATATCATCAAAAACGTGATCGCGGCACTGTTCATCGCGATTTCGAGTCAATTACGGGTTGTAATTTGGATTACAACCCTGTGTTGTAATTTTTACTCCTCTCTTACGATTTCTAATCGTCCTAAAACTATGTTTTGCTGTGATTCTTCCATCATGCTAGCTTAAACCTTCGTATGGGACATGGGAGTGTAATTCCCTTAATTTCTTAATGACAGACATTGATTATTTTTGTCATGATAATTTTGTTATGATAATTCTGCTTATGTGATGACTTTCCTTTAATTCTTCTTAGTTTTATAAATATCAGCATGTTATAGAGTTTTGCAAAATAGACTGAGAGGTTGATTGTGAAATTTGGAATGCTAAAAATCATTGAGTTTGGAACTTATCGTAAGAGATTAGGTTTGTTCTTTGAACTCTGATTTTTAGTGATTTATTGCCATGTTGATTTTCTGATTCTTTGGATTGAGTTAATGTGTTAGGCTTGATTTGAAATTGTAAGAGATTAAATTTTTGATCGCCGGAGAACCTTAAGTAGAACTTGTGATGAGTTTCAGGATGCACGAGAGTGATCCTTGAGTTTCCACATGAGATGTTTGACTTAGAATTCGGATGCACGAGAGTGATCCTTGAGTTCTTTGTTCAATGGTTTACTTATTTTCAGCATTGAATAGATCTTGCACGAGAGTAAGGATTGGTCCTTTGTATGATTATTTGTGCGAGAACGAGATGATCCTTTTATGAAGTAAACTAAATCTTTATCATGATAAAATTTGACTGACAAACTTTATTTTGTTCTAGTCATTACAATTAAGGTGGATGAACCCCCTAGTCCCAGTTTTTTTCTCTGATATTTTTCCGTGCACTTTCCGATCGTTTGCATAATTATTCAATTTTTTTAGCTAGTGAAAACTCAATTCCTTGGTACTTAACAACAAGGTCTCTGTGGTTCGATATCTATTTTATTACTTTGAGTATCTGTGCACTTGCGGAATACAACATGTTCTCATAGGAAAAATTTTCATAGTCCCACCAACTTGGATTATATGTATTGGAATATGGGTCTAACTGTGGTCTTGGGTTGAGATTCCAAAAGGTATTGGCTTGCTCTTCAGAAGGTTTAGGTTGTGAGATTCCTAATTGGCATTTAGCAAATTTATGTCCTGAAATTCCACAAAATTCACAATAAGCATTAGTGGCTTCAACTGAATTGACAATAAAAGAATCTAACTTTCGTGATAAAGTATCTACCTTCGCAGCTAACAAGCTCAATTCATGATACTTACTTAGAGTTGCAGCTCTATATGAGTTAACTCTATCACCTGACCATTGACTGTGATTGAGGGTCATATCCTCTAGTAGGTTCATGGCATCATCCACAATCTTGTTCATCAAAGCCTCGCCAGCAACTACATCAACAATGCGCCTCGTGTTATAATTTAGACCATTATAAAAAGTGTGAACAATTACCCATTTTTGAAGTGCATGATGTGGGCATATTATTTGAAGTTCTTTAAATTTGTCCCATGCTTCATAGAGTGATTCCCCATCGTTCTGAGTAAAGCTTATAATCTGGTTATGAAACCACATAGTCTTGCTTTGAGGGAAGTATTTGGAAATGAAAGCTTGGGAGAGTTGGTCCCATGTAGTGATTGATCCTAGTGGTAAGGAGTGTTGCCATATTCTCGCTTGGTCCCTAAGAGAAAAAGGAAAAAGTCTTAGTCGGATTGCATCAGAGGAGACACCATATAATTTCAAAGTATCACAATATTGCAGAAATATAGCCAAATGCATATAAGGGTCTTCTAGGGGAGAGCCTCCAAATTGGTTTTGTTGAACCATCGACAGTAGTGCAGGCTTGCTCAAAATTGTTAGCTTCCACATTCGGGCGAACAATGCCCAATTGTAAGTGTTGTATATATGGAGCAGCATAATCTCTCAAAGTCTTATTGCTCATATTTCCAGCAGCCAAAGGTACTCGGGCATTCTCCAGATTCAAAGATAAAGGCCTCAAAATCTAGGTCATACAGATCACCTGTTCTTAAGCTCCTTTGCAAAAAATATTGATTAGACACAATGATAAAGCTTAAGAAAGGAAATAGCTAAAATAAAAATAAAAATAAAAAGGAAGAAAAAGAAAATTGGTTAGTCTACTAAATTTCAAAAATTTATTAATATTGACCGAAGCTCCCCGGCAACGACGCCAAAAAAACTTGATACGCACCGCAAGCGCACGGTGTTATCGAAGTAATATAAAAGATTGTCAATCCCACAGGGAGCTAGGTCAAGTACCAACGATTCTGATATTTTGAAGCTAAGCAATCCAATTTTTTATGTTTTGGGAATAAAGTAAACTAACTCAACTATAAATAAAATAGGAAAAGCAACGATAAAAATATAAAGGGTGTCTAATTGAGAGATATCAGGGCTACAAAATTCACCACATTGACTGATCTATCTGAACTGGAATTTAGTTGATGCACGAGTTTATCATTTTACATAAGGAATCTTTCCTAAGTTACAGGATGCCCCCTCTCGGTGGTACACCCTAGTGCTTATCCGAAATGGTCTCCTACTCTCGTGGTGGATCGTTCCAGATAAACCCAATGAGTGCTATGAAAAATTATGTTGCCCTCGAGCGAAAACCAAGCACTCTTGTGTCATGGATTCACAAGTTTTACCTAGGGGTTCCACCGCCACGATCCTCCTCTCGGTATGAATCGCATCGGCTAACACACAATATTACTTGATCAAGGTAATATTATGAAATAAGCACAACAAAATAAAATATGCTTAGATAAGACTCAAAACATCAAGAAAGTTTAGTTCATACAATAGATCAAGTCTTTGGGCATCATCCGAGCCCCAAATAAAGGTTTAAACAAGAAAAGCCATACAAATCCGCACAAATCTCTCAAATCGGTAAAGAAAACTAGAAACAAAGATAAAGGAGAGGTAGGAGAAGATGATGTGAATGTTTCCTCCAAGTTTGGTGAAGATTTGTTGTGAAATCGCCCTAAAATCCTCTCCGGAAGCCCTTGTCACCAGCCCTACTCGCCCTAGCCCTTCGTCCCAAGATTTCTCTCCAAATTGGCAATAGAAATTAGGGCTTTATATTCCTTATGTTCTCCTTCGAATTAGCTTTCCAAAAAGTCCTCACTTGCCAAATTTGGACATCAATTGGGCTCAAAATCACCAAAAATTCGAGTAGGTGTCGGGCTGCCCAGTAAGAATCACGGGTGAACCCCATGGGGTTCACCAGGCTGTGAAGCAGTCTGTGAGTTTCGGTCATTAGCAAAGGCACCGGTGAACCCCGTGGGGTTCACCTAGCCGTATTTTTCAAAGAAAGCTCTGATTGATCCCAAATTTTTTGTGTAGCTTTGTCTCATCACTAGAAATCACTCCATGGCTTTAGAATCTTCAAATAACCTCTAGAAATGAGTGATTTTACCTGAAATTGCATAAAGACAAGGAAAAGTGAAGATTCCGAACAAAGCAAGTAAATAAGCCTGAATATTACATAAAAGCATCAGAATATGCCTTATTTTCAGATAAAATGGTATTAGAAATTACTACAAAAATGCAAGGCATCAAATACTCCCAGACTTAAATCTTTGCTTGTCCTCAAGCAAAAAACTAAGATGAAACATATATCAAGTATGAAAGAAGTTATGTAGGTTGAAAGCATACAAGCAAATCAGATATTTCCACGAACTAACCATGATCCAATTTGAGAAATCAGATGATAAGTCTATTAACAAGAATTGAATCAAGCAGGTCCCATAATCATTAAATGATAAGGCATTCAGCTACGAGTTGACAAAGAATCTAATCTAGCATACATACTACATTCACCAATTCAATTAATCCAAAATCAAATATTGGGGTCAGACACAAATGTGTTATTGCAAGATAAACTTTATCACCCTCATTTTAGTTAGGTACCAAGACAAGCTACCAAAATTGATGGTAATCCTTTATAATACTCCCAGATTTAAATTTTTGCTTGTCCTCAAGCAATAAAATAAGATGAAATGCATGACAAGTGTGAAAAAAGTTATACTAGCTAAAAACATGCATCCAAGTCAGAGAATATCTATAAACAATCCATGATATAGAGATGAGAAATCAAATGATGAGATAATAATTAAAAAGTTTAGCAGATAGATCTCACAATCTCTAGAAGTCAAGGCATTCTACTAGGGGCATACAAATAACTCAATTTAGCACATATACTACTTATGCAAATCCAATTCATCCAAAATCAACTTGTTGGGTCAGACACAAATGTATTATTGAAAAACAAGCATGTTCACCTCTCTTTGTATTCAAGTATTCACACCAACTTTCAAAATATATGGTGATATTTGACTTCAACTCATGTCTTAGGTACCACTGCCAATTTTTCACAATGCCAAGTAGAGGAGTCTTCAAAATAGAGGATGATATTAGACTTCAACTCATGTCTTAGGTACAATTGCCAATTTTACGCAATGCCAAGTAGAGGAGTCTTTATTTTTCTTTTTTTTTTTATGTTTTTCTTTCTTTCTTTCTTTTTAATATCATGCTCTACAGATCACACTTATGATCATTTCCCAACAAGTAGCATGGATTAATGGAATGAATAAGTAAATATGTATCTCAATATGAAATCATATGTAAACTACTAGCTTGTCATCCTTGAACATTCAGAGAAATGTGTAACCCACTAATCAACAGTTTCAATCATTCCAATCAAAAGATTTTAGAATTATAGAACAAATGGATATGATCATAGAATATATTCTAATTGGACGGTGCATTCAACATATCATAACCACTTCCTACCATGCATGGATTCAATCTCAAAGTTTACACATGACTATCATTGGATCAAAGCATTATCATAGATATCGTGGTGTATCATGGAATCAACAATTCATCACAGAATGATCATCAAAATATTGCAATATCATTCATGCAAAATACTTGAATCAGACTCTGTGTATAATAATAAAAGCATCATAGAATCACACTATCAAAATCCAGGCAAGAATATCCAAGAAAGATATCATCACAATAGTATGACAAATATATAACATATCTCAATAGCATTATTAAACTAATTCGCAAAAGTGTTATCAGAAAATGTTGCATCTATACATAAAAATATACTACGACAAATTGTAGCATCATAATCAAATCATAAAGTGTCAAGCACCATAGCATCACAACATGAATAAAATATCATAAAAATGTCATTAAACCACCACAGTATCAGTAGCAAAATAGAACATCATAGCAGTAAATAACATCCTAAAAAAAGTATTATAACAGAGATTACCAAATCATTAGCAGAGTAGCATATCTATATCATTAGAGTTTCAGCACTTCCCCACGTATCCCAAAATCATCAGCATGTATCATGAAGTCATCAGTAGAATAATCCTCACATTATAGTATCACAGTATCACCACAACATCATCATCACAGAATTAGAATCAAATAAAAGCATAGTTATCGTCACAACATAGTCAAATTATTATAGTCATGTATCATAGACATAGCAAAAGTTACAGTTAGTCAGAATATAATTAGAAATGAATAATTAGAAGACTGAGCTTTAGAAATAACAAGCATCATAATCATTCCCTCCCCACATAAGAATTTGCATAGTCCTCTATGCAATCAATGTGTCGTGAGAGAGTGGGGGGAATAAGAGAAAGTAATACTCACTTCTTCCTCTTAAGCTTAAAGTCCTCATCATCAGATTTCATTTTAGTACCTTCCTTCTGAGGGTTGTCTTCATCATCATCACCATCTCATCATCTCTTCATGAAGTTCACTTTTTACCTTTATTCATCATTTAAAAGTACTATCATGGCTGTGGCATCGGTCACGGACAAAATCATCAACATTCTAACACAAAACAAAATAAACTATCAAACTTCATAATCAAAAGACTAAATAAATAAAACACACAATGCACAAGTAAATAAAGTAGAAAAGACTTAGGTTGCCTCCCAAGAAGCGCTTCTTTAAGGTCATTAGCTCGACCGTAGTGTTATTCATTGATCAGAATGTAGATGTAAGTACCAAGGGATTCATACCATAAAGGGTCGGAAAATGATTTCAAGCCTATTTTACCTTCATCAGTTACCTTGGTTGCTTCCTTATGCAAATTTTCAAATTGTACCTTCCTCAAGTTGACTAGTTCAGTTGAATCTAGGAGTATAGCAAAAGGTTGAGCTTTTTCATTGTCCTTCACCTTCTCTTCAGGTGCAAAACAGATATCTATATGATCCACAAGCAATTCGTCAATCACAGGGTGGTTAACCACTTCCTCAACCACATCAATATTATGGCAAGACCCTACAAAATCAGGCATAACTTCTAGTGATTTCTCATATTCTATCTCCTCTTTTGATTGTTCAGGTTGAAATGTCTCAAGAGATCTAATATCAGTGTTATGTGCAGGCATCCTAGGCTCCTGAAGTTGTTTCCCATTGCGAGTTATATTTGTATTACAACATCCACTCAGGTTTATCTCAGGTTGAGATGGGAGTTTACTAGAGGCTCTTATAGAGGTGCTAGCTTGATTAGCCAATTGGGTTTCCAACATCTTATTGTGAGCCTCAAGAGCGTCCAATTTAGATGTTAGTTGCCTAATGGTTTCACTAACACTCTCAATTTTCTTGGTTTGTGCAGCCATAATAGTCTCTAGTTGTGACTCTAGGTTAGGCTTTTGAGGTGACACAAACTGCCTCAGTTGAAATGCAAGAGGTTGCCTATAGCTAGGTTGAGAAATTCTATTGGGATTATTCTCATAGGAAAAATTTTCATAGCCCCACCAACTTGGATTATATGTATTGGAATATGGGTATAACTGTGGTCTTGGGTTGAGATTCCAAAAGGTATTGGCTTGCTCTTCAAAAGGTTTAGGTTGTGAGATTCCTAATTGGCATTCAGCAAATTTATGTCCTGAAATTCCACAAAATTCACAATAAGCATTAGTGGCTTCAACTGAATTAACAATAAAAGAATCTAACTTTCGTGATAAAGTATCTACCTTCGTAGCTAACAAGCTCAATTCATGCAAATCATACTTACTTGGAATTGCAGCTCTATATGAGTTAACTCTATCACCTGACCATTGACTGTGATTGAGGGTCATATCCTCTAGTAGGTTCATAGCATCATCCATAGTCTTGTTCATCAAAGCCTCGCCAGCAACTACATCAACAATGCGCCTTGTGTTATAATTTAGACCATTATAAAAAGTGTGAACAATTACTCATATTTGAAGTGCATGATGTGAGCATATTATTTGAAGTTCTTTAAATCTGTCTCATGCTTCATAGAGTGATTTCCCATCATTCTAAGTAAAGCTTATAATCTGGTTACGAAACCACACAGTCTTGCTTTGAGGGAAGTATTTGGAAAGGAAAGCTTGGGAGAGTTGGTCCCATGTAGTGATTGATCCTAGTGGTAAGGAGTGTAGCCATATTCTCGCTTGGTCCCTAAGAGAAAAAGGAAAAAAGCCTTAGTTGGATTGCATTAGAGGAGACACCATATAATTTCAAAGTATCACAATATTCCAGAAATATAGCTAAATTGCATGTAAGGGTCTTCTAGGGGAGAGCCTCCAAATTGGTTCTATTGAACCATCGACAGTAGTGCAGGCTTGCTCAAAATTGTTAGCTTCCACATTCGGGCGAACAATGCCCAATTGTAAGTGTTGTATATATGGAGCAGCATAATCTCTCAAAGTCTTATTGCTCATATTTCCAGCAGCCAAAGGTACTCGGGCATTCTCCAGATTCAAAGATAAAGGCCTCAAAATCTAGGTCATACAGATCACCTGTTCTTAAGCTCCTTTGCAAAAAATATTGATTAGACACAATGATAAAGCTTAGGACAGGAAATAGCTAAAATAAAAATAAAAATAAAAAGGAAGAAAAAGAAAAATGCTTAGTCTACTAAATTTCAGAAATTTATTAATATTGACTGAAGCTCCCCGGCAACGGTGCCAAAAAAACTTGATACGCACCGCAAGCACACGGTGTTATCGAAGTAATATAAAAGATTGTCGATCCCACAGGGAGCTAGGTCAAGTACCAACTATTCTGATATTTTGAAGCTAAGCAATCCAATTTTTTGTGTTTTAGGAATAAAGTAAACTAACTCAACTATAAATAAAATAGGAAAAGCAACGATAAAAATATAAAGGGTGTCTAATTGAGAGATATCAGGGCTACAAAATTCACCACATTGATTGATCTATCTGAACTGGAATTTAGTTGATGCACGAGTTTATCATTTTACATAAGGAATCTTTCCTAAGTTACAGGATACCCCCTCTCGGTGGTACACCCTGGTGCTTATCCGGAACGGTCTCCTACTCTCGCGGTGGATCGTTCCAGATAAACCCAATGAGTTCTATGAAAAATTATGTTGCCCTCGAGCGAAAACCAAGCACTCTCGTGTTATGGATTCACAAGTTTTACCTAGGGGTTCCACCGCCACGATCCTCCTCTCAGTATGAATCGCGTTGGCTAACACACAATATTATTTGATCAAGGTAATATTATGAAATAGCACAACTAAATAAAATATGCTTAGATAAGACTCTAAACATCAAGAAAAATTAGTTCATACAATAGATCAAGTCAAAGGGCATCATTCGAGCCCCAAATAAAGGTTTAAACTAGAAAAGCCATAAAAATCCCGCACAAATCTCTCAAATCGACAAAGAAAACTAGAAACAAAGATAAAGGAGAGGTAGGAGAAGATGATGTGAACGTTTCCTCCAAGTTTTGTGAAGATCCGTTGTAAAATCGCCCTAAAATCCTCTCCGGAAGCCCTTGTCGCCAGCCCTACTCGCCCTAGCCACTTCATCCCATGATTTCTCTCCAAATTGGCAATAAAAATTAGGGCTTTTATATTCCTTATGTTCTCCTTCGAATTAGCTTTCTTAAAAGTCCTCACTTGCCAAATTTGGACATCAATTGGGCTCAAAATCACCAAAAATTCGAGCAGGTGTCGGGCTGCCCAGTAAGAATCACGGGTGAACCCTGTGGGGTTCACCAGGCTGTGAAGCAGTCTGTGAGTTTTGGTCATTAGCAAAAGCACCGTGGGGTTCACCTAGCCGTATTTTTCAAAGAAAGCTCTGATTGATCCCAAATTTTTTGTGTAGCTTTGTCTCATCACTAGAAATTACTCCATGGCTTTAGAATCTTCAAATAACCTCTAGAAATGAGTGATTTTACCTGAAATTGCATAAAGACAAGGAAAAGTGAAGATTCCGAACAAAGCAAGTAAATAAGCCTGAATATTATATAAAAGCATCAGAATATGCCTTGTGTTCAGATAAAATGATATCATAAAATACTACAAAAATGCAAGGCATCAAATACTCCCAGACTTAAATATTTGCTTGTCCTCAAGCAAAAAACTAAGATGAAACATATATCAAGTATGAAAGAAGTTATGTAGGTTGAAAGCATACAAGCAAGTCAGATATTTCCATGAGCTAACCATGATCCAGTTTAAGAAATCAGATGATGAGTCTATTAACAAGAATTGAATCAAGCAGGGCCCATAATCATTAAATGATAGGGCATTCAGCTATGAGTTGA
The DNA here is from genome assembly GCA_027563935.2 of Costus lasius. Lineage (NCBI taxonomy): Eukaryota > Viridiplantae > Streptophyta > Magnoliopsida > Zingiberales > Costaceae > Costus > Costus lasius. The sequence goes on along the minus strand of CM050450.1, from coordinate 33,213,361 downwards.
CAAAGAATCTAATCTAGCATACATACTACATTCACCAATTCAATTAATCCAAAATCAAATATTGGGGTCAGACACAAATGTGTTATTGCAAGACAAACTTTATCACTCTCATTTTAGTTAGGTAGCAAGACAAGCTACCAAAACTGATGGTAATCCTTTATAATACTCCCAAATTTAAATTTTTTGCTTGTCCTCAAGTAATAAAATAAGATGAAACGCATGACAAGTGTGAAAAAAGTTATACTAGCTGAAAACATGCTTCCAAGTCAGAGAATATCTATAAACAATCCATGATATAGAGATGAGAAATCAAATGATGAGATAATAATCAAAAAGTTTAGCAGATAGATCCCACAATCTCTAGAAGTCAAGGCATTCAGCTAGGGGCATACAAATAACTCAATTTAGCACACATACTACTTATGCAAATCCAATTCATCCAAAATCAACTTGTTGGGTCAGACACAAATGTATTATTGAAAAACAAGCATGTTCACCTCTCTTTGTATTCATGTATTGACACCAGCTTTCAAAATAGATGGTGATATTTGACTTCAACTCATGTCTTAGGTACCACTGCCAATTTTTCGCAGTGCCAAGTAGAGGAGTCTTCAAAACAGAGGATGATATTAGACTTCAACTCATGTCTTAGGTACCACTGCCAATTTTACGCAGTGCTAAGTAGAGGAGTCTTTATTTTTCTTATTTTTTTATTTTTTTCTTTCTTTCTTTCTTTTTAATATCATGCTCTACAGTTCACACTTATGATCATTTCCCAACAAGTAGCATGGATTAATGGAATGAATAAATAAATATGTATCTCAATATGAAATCATATGTAAACTACTAGCTTGTCATCCTTGAACATTCACAAAAATGTGTAACCCACTAATCAACAATTTCAATCATTCCAATCAAAAGATTTCAGAATCATAGAATAAATGGATATGATCATAGAATATATTCTAATTGGATGGTGCATTCAACATATCATAACCACTTCCTACCATGCATGGATTCAATCTCAAAGTTTACACATGGCTATCATTGGATCAAAGCATTATCATAGATATCGTGGTGTATCATGGAATCAACATGTTTTATCACAGGCTAGGGGTTATTGGCTTACAACATATTCCTATGGTTTGGGTAGCACTGACGCATTAGTAGATACCACTCATGGCTTGCGATGATCTATCCGGTTCATCACTGCCAATGCCATATAGTGTTAGGGAATACCGGGTGTAATTTAAAATTTTGCAGTCCCAGGACGCAGCGGAAGAATCATTACACCCGAAACATATTTCGGTCCCAAGGATCCATGCGATAGAGAAGACACAAGGATGTGTTAGAGATGTACCTCTTTTGCTTGTCTAGATGCCGAAGCCATGTTGAAGGCACCCAAGTGTTCACCCTCCACAAGTATCCACGCGTCGACTCCTTGATCGTTGCTCCCTTCCACGCTTGGTGCTAGCCTCGGGAAGAGAATCAAGCCTTAGGGTTCCTTCACTTCTCTTGCGCCACCTCCAAGGATCATGCACCAAGTGCAAGGAAGATGCCGCCAACTCCTTATCCTCTTCACTCCAAGAGAAGAGGGAGAAGAAGAGTTTCGGTCCTTAGGAAGAATAAGATGAAGTGGCGCCACCAAGTCCTTCTCCAAGTCACGCCAAGAGGAGAGGAAGGAGAAGACTTGCGGCCACTAGTAGGAAGAAAGGTTGCGCCACCTTGATGTTGTCACCCTTTGCCCTTGTTCTCGCCCCTCTATGTATATTCACGTCTCCAAGCATTCGAACCATTGAGAGGGGGCAGCTAGGGTCCCTTTTATAAGCCAAGAGGCGGTTTAGGGAGGGCCAAGATCATGCCAAGTGGGCGGCTAGGATGAGAGGGGTTTGTGGTAAGGAAAGTCTCCAAGACTTTGTCATAAACCTCATTCAACCTATCCTTATTTGCCTAATAGCCATATCAGCCCAAGACATGCCTTAGAGGCATTCTTTCCATCCAAGGAGAAGGGCTAGGCGCAACAAGCAAGAGGAATTCGGCCAAACAAGGGTTTGAGGGGAATTAGGGTTTGGAGGTAAGGTAAGTCTCCAAGATCTTACCATAAACCTTACCCTACTGTCCATATGCGTCCAAGCTCTTTTTAAAAGAGTTTTCAAGCCATATCATCCCCAATCCTTGCCATAGAGGCAAGGTTTTCATCCAAGGAACAAAGGGGGAGGCGCCTAATGCTTCCTTATGAAGCAACATGCGCCCACTTCACCCCATTATGCCCTTGGCGCCAATGGGGTGAAACTCTTCCCCATTATACCCTTATTTGCTTATACCTTTTCTTGACAACTAGTTATTGGGCCTCATTGGATAATGAGCTAGCCCAAAATTCATGGCATGGATTGATTAAGCCATTGGATCCAACCAAATGCAACCCTAATCCAAATGTGACCAATCTAGGTCAATTTCGGGTCAACCTGCCAAAATTGAAGTTTGGCTCCAATAACCTTCTTCCAACTCATCTGGCCCATTGGCGCTGATGAAATCTTCCAAATGGATCCATGTTATGCAATAACATGATCCTAAGGCTTCTGATTAAAGCAACGTCAAGAGTCTATTGCGTGTGACCCCGTAGGATCCATATGACGATGGAAATGATGTAAACATCATAAGTAGTGAGGGGTATCTAGCAACACATCACTACTACCCATGTCATAGGACTTAAGTCATTATGGCAACAACTCCTAACAAGTAACGAGGATTCCCATACATTATAGATCCCTTTGCCTAAACTGATATCCTGCCATTGGATTAGTCTCAAGTTTATCAGTCCAATGCATTGGTCATGACTTAACAAGTGTGGCCACACATTCCTGTCATGCACCAATAAGGTGGGGCGCCCCAAAGTGGATATCATGCTTCCAATAAGGAAGGGGCAAATCCTACTATTGGTCATCCATGTCTCTACGTGACTTATGACATGCCCAATGACAGTCGTTTTGGTCTCCCAATTACGGAGAGACGTAAGACTGTATCAAAGCATACCCATCATCAAATCTAGACATGAATACCTCAAGTCTAAGGATCATTGCAAACCTCTTGCATGTGAGATTGACTTGTTGTCTAGACAAGTCAATCCTCACGGTGGATCACTCCAGTGCATCCAATGCACCTGTATGTCTGCGTTACTGTGCCCCGCACCTAACCAGCCCATACACCAGTCTCACATGTACCAAAGCTGTCCCATATCTGCTATGGTACCTTGTCTGGGGATAGCTTATGAGAATGGATCTAATCCAAACTCCTGGGACATTATATATGCAACTCAATACATCAACGCAGGTAGAGAAGTCTGCACAATAACGACCATGCCTCTATATAGAATAATAATTCTATCAAAGTACATTCAAACAATGCCTGACCATGTCCATACATTAGTCTGCAGGGCATATACACCAACAATCTCCCACTTGCACTAAGACCAAGGACAACTGATGTTTAGTCAGTTCCAATGTCTCTAGTATGACCTATTTAGCTTCCGCTGCGCCAGAGGCTATGTCAGTGGGTTTTTCCAGATTGCTATCTGTGTTTATTTTAACAAATTTGATCATCATCCTTATCCATGATCTCTAAGATCAGATGATATGCTACAGTACATATTTGAGCACTAAGTTCCTTCACTTATGCTATGGCCCTAGTAAGAACTATACTGGACCATCAAGCACCAGGAACTAAATCAAGTTCAAATGAATGAAGTTGCTTCCTTGGCTGCCACAAGAAGCTGCAATGTACTCAGCCTTATTTGTAGAATTTTGCCACTATGGTTTGCATAATGCTCTTTCAGCACACAACACCACAACAAGGCAAAACGCAAATCCTGGCTGTGGTCATAAGATTGGAACGAAGTATCAGTGTACCCTTGTACACAAAATTCTTCCTGTCTATCATAGACTAGACTTCAACCCTTTATACTTCCCAAGTATATATAAGGATTGCTATCACAGCTATCCAGTGTCAAACACTAGGATCTGATTGAAACTTGCTGGCTATGCTCCAAGCATTTTCCACAAATGGTCTTGTGTATATTATTCAAAACATGATCCATCCTATACACCATGTATCAGGATTTTAGACCCATGTTATTACTCTCCAGCTGTGTCACAGGACACAACATCCCTGAGAGAGTCAGACCATATCTTCCTGGAAGGTATCAATATTTGGTATCATCCAATATAAACCTCTCCAGAAACTCTTGGATGAACATAGATTGACTAAAGGGCAATGACTTTCTTGGATCTCTATCTATAGATCCTCATGCCTAGGATGTAGGTATCATTCCCTAGATTATTCTTCTCGAAATACATCTCAAACCTTTTCTTCACCATGTGAAGAGCTGAGATGTTATTCCATGTGAGGAGAATATCATCAATCATCTAGAACAATAAATACTATTAAGGTGCTCCCACTAATCTTCTTGTAAACACGGGCTATTTTAACATGCTTGCATAACACCATGCATATCTTTATGGCCTTGATATGAAAACCTTCTGGCTATTTCCTTATAGATATCTTTTCAGACGTCCATGCAAGAAAGGTAGTTTTCATGACAACACCCCATAACCGATCATGCAATTATAACAAGCAGATTCCTCATGGACTTAAAACTCAGCTATTGGTGAAAAATTTCATCATCGCCCACCCAGTGGATTTGCCTGAAATTTCTGCTCACTAGCTTGCCTTTCAAGGTAGCAATGTTACCTTCCATGTCTATCTTCCTAGAAGATTTATTTATAGCCTGTGGGAATTACCCCTTTGGCAGCTCATCCAAGTCCCAGACTTGATTAGCAGACATGGAGTCCATTATGGTTCCCATGGCCCTTAGCCATTTCTTGGAATCTGGTCCACTGACCTCTTCCATTTCCTCATAAGTCTTAGGTTCATCCTTGATGAAAAATTCGTCATGCCCAGCATATCGAATCGATCCAGACTTATGTGGTTCCTGTGTTACTTGAACCTCAGGTTGACTTTCAACCTGTATGTGAGATTTTACTCTCCATTTGTGTCTAATTGTATTGTGGTTGATTCTGGACCTTATCCAAATCAAATCTACTCCCACTAGCTTCTTTCAAAAGAAATACTTTCTCAAGAGAGACAGCAGTTTGAGCAACAAATATTTTGTTCTCTTTGGGATAGAATTAGCACTCTACAGTGCACCACAAACACATACTTTTGAATCACTGCACATTACATTACCAATTTCATTGAAGAAATGGGATATTTGCAGTTCGCAACTCAAAAGCTAACTTAGACATTTTCTTATGGAGTGGCAGTACATCTATTTGCATGGCATCACAGTAGTATATTTGCATGACTATTCAAAGATGGAACCGCATCCAATGTGTTCCTTTTTCTTTCTTTGAAATTCACCACACAGTGGTGTACTAAGTAAGCTGTGAGATAACTCCACACTTCTTAGGACAGTCATCAAATTCTCCACTAATCACCTTGATCTAATCAAAGTGCTTTAATAGATCCTTCAATTTGACTCAATACTTCATTTGTGAACTTCTTGGATTTTTCCAAAGTTCTTAGGTTGGATAAGGCATACCCACACCTGATGAAGCATGTAACACCTCTTAGTGCTTGTTTATATGGGTCCACATACATTGTTATGTAATAGATACAACAAGCCAATAGTCCTTCCACCCTTTATGGTGAAGGCAGCATCTGTCATATTGTTCCTTTGAACTAGGCTCACATGTATCATAATCCTGAAAGGACAATGATCCAATAGTCCATGGACCTTTGGATGTGACCATTGTTCGATGGCTCAAGAGACAATGCTATAAGAGGATGTTAATCGAATCAATGGATCTGATATTGTGTTACATATAGAGCCACAAACTATTATCAACTATATCACTTCAATAGAACATCTCAGATTTAAAGAAAATATCATTTATTATTTCAAACTAAAATCCTTTCCAAAAGGAATGATGTTCTAATACATAAGATGATACATAATAGCAAAGTTCTAGATAAAGTCTTCAAGGCAGTGAGATGATATCAACAGCAGCATCCAATGCTCCGTCCTTGACCCGAGAGTCGATCCCATCAAGCCTCATCGTCCTACTTCTTTTGAGCTCCTGCACATGTAAAACATATGTGAGCCTCACATACGGTACCCAGTACCCATGAATAAGAAGTAGACATAAAGACCTTGGTAACACAATACCTGAAGCGGATGGATTACATCCCTTCTTCTTTGCCATGCACTTCTTGGCCATTAATCCTCTTCGAAATACCCATGCATTCCCAGTCTTCCGAAGTATTAGCTTCGAAGATACAGAACCATGGTCATTCTCAGATTTAGGCATACACTCTGAAGATCCAACAGAACTCTCCTGATCATTGTCTATAGAGCATGGTGTGAAGAGACCTTTGAGATGTATGATAAGATCACAAATCCCCATCTCATCACACTCAACTTTGACCTCTGGGGTCATGCACTCTAAGACAAGAGCAGTGTACTGTTCGTTATCTTCACAATGTTCAAGATAGACATTCCACTCCCACTCATTAGTGAAATACACACTGGGCTGGGATGGAGGTCTTTCAAGAAGATGCACCTTATTCTCTTGTTCTAGTATCTTGGACAAAATCTTGAACCAATTTGTCCAGTTTGTCCCATCCAACTTATTTTTATAAAGTTTCAATCTTAGATCAGGAGATGCCATCTACAATAAGCAAATAAGTAAAATAAGTACTATGATAAAGCATTTAACAAGGACTTTAAATTTAAATGCTATGCTCCCACTACTTCCAAAACAAGTTGAGAACTCTCAAACTCAACATGGAAAGAGGTGAGTAGGATCCTAATTTCACATAAGGTCTCCGCGACTCACGAGGGTGAGTTGGGATGCACAGAGTGATCTCATGCTTCTTCAGGTAGGCATGTCAGCCAATTGTGCCGTGCACAATTCCTCTTAGTTAAGACAGACTAGACGCCCTGTGTCTAGCGAGGGCTGGATACAGCACAGAACCCTATCCTCTCAACAGCTGTCTCTAGTGATTCATCATGTCAGTGACATATGAAAAACTAGTCAAGTCAGATCCTAACCGTTATGCCCAGGGTCAACGAGTTTCCTTGCGAAGGCACGCCCGATTAAAACGGACTAGGGAAACCATTGGCACCACACACCTCCTAAAGATAAGTGGGTGTGTCCCACGAGGGTGGGAAACAGTTCACAACACCACCGATCGATAGTTTGATGAGGGCTATGCATTAGAAGGCTATTGACTTGATATTTCAATGAGAGTTTTTGCATGTTTATTTTATTCTTTTCTAGCATGCAGTTTTCCTATGGTTATGGCAGCAAAGGAAGAACATCACAGGCATGCTATGGACAGAATGATAAACCATCACAGGCATGCTAGTTTGGTCGATATGGTCATAGCTCTTTTCATACATATAACTTGTCACGAGCCATATGACATGTTATCATGCATCCAAGGGTTGTGAGTCCCTTTAGCAGATCAGCCCATGCCAGAAGCCGAAAGCAAGCATCCCTTCCTCCAACCGCAAATCCATCACCACGCTTCCAAAGCTGGCGCCACTCTGAAATCGGTTGAAGAAGACACCTTGTTGTCTTTGATGAACCTTAACCTATCTTATGTAAACAATTCTACATCTATTCTAAGGAAAGATGAAAATTTTACATCAAGAAGGGGGAGAACCACACGCAGGTGGTAGAAAGATTTTACAAGCATTCATCATAGGTGGAAACATGCTTCCACATCACAACACAGGAGGACACTCGCTATGACCATATCAACCCAATCAAGTGGCGCATGTAAAATTTGAAAATCTGAAAAAATCAAATTTTAGCACCTTATGCGCCAACATCATCCAAAGCACTCTCTTAACCAAATTTATGCCAAAATTTAGATCAAGTTCCATGATGATTTCATAGACCCTATCGGCTGGCAATTTTGTCAGATCAAGAGACCCGGCCAGTCTGAAGACACAATGCCCGTCCTACTTGACAAAACCTACGTGCGCCTTTGGTCTTAAATCAATCATGAACACTATCAAATTTCGGCCATATAGTTGAGAAGAGAAGATTGGATGAAAAACGCTTTCTAAGTGAAACGCGCATGGATAGAAGAAAAATTTTCCAAAAATTTTTCACACAAACAAACATACACCTTGTGTTTCTCGCAAGTAGCTCTGATACCACTGTTAGGGAATACCGGGTGTAATTTAAAATTTTGCAGTCCCAGGACGCAGCGGAAGAATCATTACACCCGAAACATATTCCGGTCCCAAGGATCCATGCGAGAGAGAAGACACAAGGATGTGTTAGAGATGTACCTCTTTTGCTTGTCTAGATGCCGAAGCCATGTTGAAGGCACCCAAGTGTTCACCCTCCACAAGTATCCACGCGTCGACTCCTTGATCGTTGCTCCCTTTCATGCTTGGTGCTAGTCTCGGGAAGAGAATCAAGCCTTAGGGTTCCTTCACTTCTCTTGCGCCACCTCCAAGGATCATGCACCAAGTGCAAGGAAGATGCCGCCAACTCCTTATCCTCTTCACTCCAAGAGAAGAGGGAGAAGAAGAGTTTCGGCCCTTAGGAAGAATAAGATGAAGTGGCGCCACCAAGTCCTTCTCCAAGTCACGCCAAGAGGAGAGGAAGGAGAAGACTTGCGGCCACTAATAGGAAGAAAGGTTGCGCCACCTTGATGTTGTCACCCTTTGCCCTTGTTCTCGCCCCTCTATGTATATTCACGTCTCCAAGCATTCGAACCATTGAGAGGGGGCAGCTAGGGTCCCTTTTATAAGCCAAGAGGCGGTTTAGGGAGGGCCAAGATCATGCCAAGTGGGCGGCTAGGATGAGAGGGGTTTGTGGTAAGGAAAGTCTCCAAGACTTTGTCATAAACCTCATTCAACCTATCCTTATTTGCCTAATAGCCATATCAGCCCAAGACATGCCTTAGAGGCATTCTTTCCATCCAAGGAGAAGGGCTAGGCGCAACAAGCAAGAGGAATTCGGCCAAACAAGGGTTTGAGGGGAATTAGGGTTTGGAGGTAAGGTAAGTCTCCAAGATCTTACCATAAACCTTACCCTACTGTCCATATGCATCCAAGCTCTTTTTAAAAGAGTTTTCAAGCCATATCAGCCCCAATCCTTGCCATAGAGGCAAGGTTTTCATCCAAGGAACAAAGGGGGAGGCGCCTAATGCTTCCTTATGAAGCAACATGCGCCCACTTCACCCCATTATGCCCTTGGCGCCAATGGGGTGAAACTCTTTCCCATTATACCCTTATTTGCTTATACCTTTTCTTGACAACTAGTTATTGGGCCTCATTGGATAATGAGCTAGCCCAAAATTCATGGCATGGATTGATTAAGCCATTGGATCCAACCAAATGCAACCCTAATCCAAATGTGACCAATCTAGATCAATTTCGGGTCAACCTGCCAAAAATAAAGTTTGGCTCCAATAACCTTCTTCCAACTCATCAGGCCCATTGGCGCTGATGAAATCTTCCAAATGGATCCATGTTATCCAATAACTTGATCCTAAGGCTTCTGATTAAAGCAATGTCAAGAGTCTATTGCGTGTGACCCCGTAGGATCCATATGACGATGGCAATGATGTAAACATCATAAGTAGTAAGGGGTATCTAGCAACACATCACTACTACCCATGTCATAGGACTTAAGTCATTATGGCAACAACTCCTAACAAGCAACGAGGATTCCCATGCATTATAGATCCCTTTGCCTAAACTGATATTCTGCCATTGGATTAGTCTCAAGTTTATCAATCCAATGCATTGGTCATGACTTAACAAGTGTGGTCACACATAACTGTCATGCACCAATAAGGTGGGGCGCCCCAAAGTGGATATCATGCTTCCAATAAGGAAGGGGCAAATCCTACTATTGGTCATCCATGTCTCTATGTGACTTATGACATGCCCAATGACAGTCGTTTTGGTCTCCCAATTACGGAGAGACGTAATACTGTATCAAAGCATACCCATCATCAAATCTAGACATGAATACCTCAAGTCTAAGGATCATTGCAAACCTCTTGCATGTGAGATTGACTTGTTGACTAGACAAGTCAATCCTCACGGTGGATCACTCCAGTGCATCCAATGCACCTGTATATCTGCGTTACTGTGCCCCGCACCTAACCAGCCCATACACTAGTCTCACATGTACCAAAGCTGTTATAACTTGATTTTATTAAATTTTAATTATTCAGAAATTTTATTTTTTTGAATTTTCTGGAATTTTAAAAGGTTTAAAATTGAGTTTTTATTAAAAAAAATCAAATTTTGCGCTCGCGGGGGCTTGAACCCGCGTCGCGCGTAAGATAGCGTCGCCGTCTAACCAACGCGCCGATTTGTGTTTTTAATATAATATCGGATTTGATATTTTTGTATTAGATTTAAATTTTGATTTTGGGGACCGAGTCAACCCGTCGTCTTCCCCGCGGATCTCGGCGATTTCGTCGCCGCCGCGTTCTCGCCGTATGGAACGCGTCTTGCCTCTATATAATGGGGCTTCTGCTCTCGGGGGTTCGATTCGAACCCTGGAACATCTTCACCCCTTGAAGCGCCGCCAGGAAGGAGAAATCGCGCTCAAACTCATCGTCGGAGTTCGAGCGGCGCCGCCTCGTGTTCCAGCCATCCAGCGCCTTCATCGACGGCGATCTCTGTGTTCTGGGCTTCGATACATCGTCGTAGTGAGGTATTCCTTCTTTCCTACTGCTTTCATGAAGTTCTGTTGGTCTTTGGTTGAGTTTTGAGTATCGACGGCGGCGGCGCCTGTTGGGGTATGCCCTTAAGGGTAATGTTTGAGGCCTTGGGATTATAAAATGTATCATGTTATAAACTGGTATGTTTATAAAAGGCATGGTTATTATTCAGGTTGTTACCTTGTCTGCTGTAATAAGTGTACTTCTGAATAATGTCTCAAAGCTGTTCAGCTAGGCTGACAGGCTATAAGTCCTTAGTCGAGATATCTTGGTGAACTTGAGACAGCCTTGATATGATTGAGACTAATATGAGTGCTAATCTTATAGGATGCTTCGAGCATGGAATAAGATGTAGACTCATGGGTACATTGGATGTACTGGACAGACCCTACTGGGATATTCCATTGCTTGTCACAATGTGAATGATCCTTGTATGCAGCAAGTGGCACATGTCCTCTGACTTGAGATCACTTGTGTTTCTGAATGATGATTGTCATTGTCTTGAGGTAGTTCAATATCATTTGAAACATAATGATTATAGACTATCTTGGATGGTGAGCTTGAATCAGGTTAGGGCACTAGTGATAGACATAGGATTGCCGTCTCCTTGTTTAAGGAGTGTGGTGTTCTAAAGGGCCCCCTATATGAGATGATTGAGATAGTGTATGGCCATACCCAGATGACTATGTGCATCTGATCTAATCATGCTCATCGTATTGGAGTTACAAGCTTGACCCGCTTGTCCAATAAGAACATCCAGTGGCAAAGGACACATGTATGCCTTGTGAATTGAGTCACACTTGTGCTATGGTTTGGGAGTAGTCTTGGAAGACTCTTTCCTTTATATCGGGAGACAGTGATGTGTTGCTAGATACCCCTCACTGATCGTGATAACGTAAGTTATCGTTACCGACATTTAAAGGAAACCCTCAGGGTCGCACAATTTGATGATATGGCTTACTTAAGTCAGATCGTGTGGACTGGATTCTTTGAGTTCAGATTAAAGGGATTTAATCTCTGATTGTAAGTGAGATCTGGTCTGATCATGTTTGATTGATTAGGGCTTGAGATCGGTAAGCTTCGATCGAGAGAGATGATGCTAGATCGGAGAGATCAGGGGCATCAGGTGATGAATGGTTAGATCATGAGCCTTGCGGTTCAATATGGTCTAGACCACATGACTTGAGCCATTTCGGTTTGGTTCATGAACCAAAGTCGATTGGAACGGTTTAGCTTGAACCGGTTCACAATTGTGAACGCATGGTTCAATGCTCAAATGCGTTTGGGTTGGCTTGAGCGCATGGCTTGATGAGCTTCCATTTATGGAAAGTCATCAAGGCCGGTTTCACAAAAACGCCTAAACGCATATGCGTTTGCTCTCTTCTCTTGAACGCCTTGGACTTTCGTTGAGGTGTGGTTGACGACGAGAAGGAGAGGTTGGGCAAGTGAAGCTCTCGGCAACAAGGAGGTTCATCATCCCCTTCCATTCGACAAGAAGGCTTGGGTGTCTTGCTAGCACAAGAGATCTCAAGGAAGTGAGCATCTTCATCTTGTGTGTGGACTTGTGGAGGAGACCTAAGTTGATCTCTTCTTCCAAACCGACTTCCAAGCATATGGCTATGGTATGATTTTCATCTCAACCTATTCAATCGGTTATAGTTGAACATATGGCATGCAAATGATTTTAAACCCTTGCTTCCGCTAGCATATTTTTCATTAGCGCCATGCTTAGGGTTTTTGCCCCCCAATTAGGGGTTCCTACAATTGGTATCAGAGCTAGGCTCTATGCATGCTATTATGTTTGCTGATGTGATCCTCATGATGCGCTTACTTGATGCATGCTTTGTTAACATGAAGTTTGCGCTTGTATCTTGCTAACATGTGGTTTGCGCTTATATCATGGCTTTGATGAAGTATGCGCTCCCCCTTGAAGGGGACCCCCTAAAGTTTGCGCTCCCCCTTGAAGGGGACCCCCTTAGATCTAAGGGTTACATGCAAGCATGTTGTTTGTTTGTATGATTGCGCATGTTCTAAAAGTTTTCTAAAACTTATATCTTGCGCGCTTGGTTAGATCTAAGGTGCCACTACATTAAACCCTTAGATGGGTTGATGGGGTTGAAGTCACCACTAGGTTAGATCCAAGTCTGATCAGACCATCTGACAGCTCAGATGGGTTGACCTGATAGCACCTATGCGCAAGCACATGGTGGCTATAGGTTGACTGCATCTAGGGCGTGTAGCGAGGTCTGGTTGAGACAACTCCTGAACACACTTGAGTTAGGCCCGGGGTCACACCCGCTTGCCCAAACTCATGAGGGTAGTTCAGCCCTTTGCACATGCATGGTTGACCATTAGGTCAACTCGGGTCAGTTAGGACTCGGTGCATGCAAGGGCAAAGGATCTAACTAGATGGATGAGTGGATCCCTATCAATGGACCATTGTAAGGTTGTAGGGCACATAAGGAAATTAAAATTGATGCCATGGGGTTTTTCAAAATTTAATTTCTTGATTGGATCACATGATGATTGAACCATATGCTTGTTTATTTAGTCTTATGTGGGTTGCCCAATTGTGTGCTGTGCTGGGGCCTGCGTGCCTGGATTTAAAAATTGTAAATTAATTTGTGATCTGCGAATCACATTGTACTTAATTTATAATATGTTGTTGACCTGCGAGTCAACCTTGTCTAGATAGATCAGAATGTACTTTGATTAGACAAGAGCACAAAGGCACACATCCAAGAGGGGCATTCACCTGGTGGTGCACCTGAGGTGCTCTTGGCGCTAGGGCACTGGGTTGGACCAGATGAGATGCCAAGAAGCTCAAGTGAAGACTTAAGTAAAATTAAGGTCTTACTAGGGTTCATGGGCTATTACCACATAAGATCATGCTTTCTACTTATTGCTAATAATTAGAATTGCATGTTTATGTTTATCTTCTGCTATAGCCATAGGCATGCCTGATAGTAAGAAGATAAAAGACCGTTAAAATCCAACGCTAATATATCAAGCTCGTAAGCCTTCTGACGCGAAACCTCACCTTTCTGATTATCGTTGGAGCCGTGTTGTACCCACTCAGTGGGCACGTCCATCTATCTTCAGACGGTGCTGGATTTCACCTGCGTGTTACAGAGTTGGGATTTATCCCCTCTCGTTGCTCAGCATAGCACGTGGTGGTCCAGGGAGTAGGTCAGGTCAGCTTGACCATGTAGACTACATATGTGGCGCATATGGTAGCACGTGGAGGCAGCCATCTGTGGGATCAGAGACTGTGTTGTACCAACTCAGTTGGCACAGTCTGCTGGATTGCCCAGATGAAGGGGAATCGCACGGGTTGGCGATTGGCTGGGACAGCCTACCAGAAATTAGTGCTTGTCATCTCTGTGCATCTTATCTCGCCTGAGCGGGACGCGGAGACCAAGTATGAAATCTGGATCCCATCTCACTAAAAGAGTGTTACTCTTTCGGACTGTTTACTGGATTTTTCAGTCAGACAAAATAGTGAGAAAAGAATCTTTCTTAAGTCCTGGATTGATTCTGAACATTGATACTGACCTTGCTGTTCTTGCTTGTTGTAGATAACTGCAGCAACGAACACCATGAGCTTCAATGTGCGATCCCTACTGGAAAGGGAGAAGTTTGCTGGGCCGAACTTCTCTGACTGGTTTGGACACCTTAAGATCGTTCTTAAGGCAGAGAGGAAACTGTATGTCCTCGAGACGGCGATACCGCCGCAGCCCGCTCCGAACGCCGCAAGGGCGGTTCGGGATGCCTATGAAAAGCACGTCAATGATAGCATTGATGTCGCTTGCCTGATGCTAGCGTCTATGACGCCACCGCTGCAGCGTCAGCATGAGGATATGTCGGCTATAGAGATTATAGCGAACCTCAAAATGCTGTATGCTGCACAGGCGAGGACAGAACGCTATAATCTGACGAAGCTCTTCTTTCAGAGCAAACTGGCTGAAGGGAGCCCAGTGGGAGCTCACGTGCTCAAGATGATTGGGCACAAGGAGGCTCTGGAGAAACTGGGGCATACCATCAACCAGGAGCTTGCTGTGGACATTATTCTGCAGTCTCTCCCGCCTTCTTTCGATGCGTTCATTATTAACTTTAATATGAACAAAATCGATTGTACGCCGGCAGAGCTGCTGAATATGCTCTTGACTACTGAGGAAACTCTGAAGGGTAAGCCTTCAACCTCTGTCTTGATGGTTCCTTCAAGGAACAAGAAGAAGGGGAAGAAGGGCAAGGCCCTTGTCAAGAATTACAGCAAGGCCCTGAAACAGAAGGTGAAGCGGTCGAAGGACAACAGGTGTTTCCACTGTGGCCAGCTGGGTCACTGGAAAAAGGACTGTAAAGCGCTCCAAGGAGATAAGAGGGGAAGCATCGCTTCTGGCTCAGGTATATACGTGACGGAAGTCATGGTTTCATCTTCTTCTATATCATGGGTGTTGGACACTGCATGTGGAGTTCACATTTGTTCAAATGTGCAGGAACTCAAGAGAAGAAGGCAGGTGGGACAGCATGAGGTAGACCTACGCGTTGGAAACGGGGCACGGGTTGCTGCTGTTGCTGTTGGGGACTATTTCATTTCTTTACCATCTGGCATTGTATTAGAATTAAACAATTGTTATTTTGTACCAAGTATTACCAAGAATATTATCTCTATTCCTGCTCTTGTCAGGAAAGGATTTGCCTTTGAATGCAAGATTTCAAAGTGTATTTTGACTTATGATAATATTGTGTATGCCACTGGTTCAATTAACAATGGGTTATTCATGTTGGACATGGAATATTCTATACAAAACATTGATAATAAGAAAGCCAAGTATGCTGATGACAGCACCTTGCTATGGCATAGTCGTTTAGGCCATATAAACGAGAAGCGCATTAAGCGGTTGCATGAACATGGACTGCTGGGATCATTCTCCTATGAGGAGATTGATACATGCAAAGCTTGTTTGATGGGTAAAATGACGAAGTCTCCTTTTCCTCACAAAGGTTAGAGGACTTCAGGTTTACTTGACCTTATACACAGTGATGTGTGTGGGCCATTTAGTAAACATGCCAGAGGTGGCTATCAGTACTTCATTACCTTTACTGATGATTTCAGTAGGTATGGGTATGTCTATTTGATGAGACATAAAAGTGAATCTTTTGACAAGTTCAAAGAGTTCAAAAATGAAGTACAAAATCAGTTAGGCAGAAATATCAAGGCACTTCGTTCTGATCGAGGTGAAGAATACCTAAGTCATGCATTTACTGACTATCTGAAAGAGTGTGGGATTATCTCACAGCTCACTCCGCCAGGAACACCGCAATGGAATGGTGTGTCCGAGAGGAGAAATAGAACGCTACTTGATATGGTTCGTTCTATGATGAGTCAGGCTACTCTTCCATATTCCTTTTGGGGTTTTGCACTGGAAACAGCTGCAAAGGTACTAAACCGAGTGCCATCCAAGGCAGTTTCAAAGACGCCATATGAGTTATGGTATGGGAAACAGCCTAGCTTGACATTTATCAGGATCTGGGGTTGCGAGGCTTATGTCAAAAAGCTCGCCTCTGGGAAACTAGAGAGCAGATCTGACAAATGCATCTTTGTTGGTTACCCTAAGGAAACTAAGGGTTATTATTTCTACGATCCCAAGGAGAACAAGGTATTTGTTGCTCGGACGGCCATATTTCTTGAGAAGGAATATCTTCTGCAAGAGGCCAGTGGGAGAGAAATAAAGCTGGATGAGAATCCAGAAGAAGGACAAAGTAGTCAAGTGCAGTTGGATGAGCCTGAGCCAGTAGATCAGGTTATTGAACAACCTGAGGCTCAGATATCACGGGAACCGCGAAGATCGGGTAGGATCCGTCGACAGCCTGAGCGCTATGACGGAGTCTACATCATTGATAATGATGAACCCCTAACTTATGCGGATGCGGTCAGTGGACCGGAGCCAGCTAGATGGCTTGAAGCTATGCGAGCCGAGATGGACTCCATGTCAGATAACCAAGTCTGGGATTTGGTTGATCCGCCTCCGGGAGTAATCCCTATAGGCTGTAAATGGATCTTCAAGAAGAAGATTGACATGGATGGTAACGTGGTTACCTATAAAGGCAGGCTAGTTGCGAAAGGTTTCAAACAAATCTACGGGATAGATTATGATGAAACTTTCTCACCTGTAGCTATGTTTAAGTCTATTCGGATTCTTCTCGCGATAGCTGCATATTACGATTATGAGATCTGGCAGATGGATGTGAAAACAGCTTTCCTTAACGGAAATCTGGATGAGGATGTGTATATGACACAACCGGAAGGCTTCACTAATCCAGCAGATCGTCATAAAATATGCAAGTTAAAGAAGTCCATTTATGGACTTAAACAAGCATCAAGAAGCTGGAATATTCGTTTTGATGAATCAATCTCTGAGTTTGGTTTCATCAAGAACGAGGATGACCCGTGTGTTTATAAGAGGTTTAGTGGGAGCATAATTACATTCCTAATCCTCTACGT
The DNA here is from genome assembly GCA_027563935.2 of Costus lasius. Classification (NCBI taxonomy): domain Eukaryota; kingdom Viridiplantae; phylum Streptophyta; class Magnoliopsida; order Zingiberales; family Costaceae; genus Costus; species Costus lasius. Next base: position 33,196,095 of record CM050450.1, on the reverse strand, counting down.
CGATGATATCTTGATCATTGGAAATGATATTCCTGAACTGCATGCTGTTAAAGCATGGTTAGGAAAATGTTTCCAGATGAAAGATTTAGGAGAAGCAGCCTATGTACTAGGTGTGAAGATCTATAGGGATAGATCTAAGAGGCTTCTCGGGTTGTGCCAGAGTACTTACATCGATAAGGTCCTGGAGAGATTCCATTTAGAGAATTCTAAACGTGGATATCTTCCAGTCAGACATGGTCTGAATCTTTCGAAGAGTCAGTGTCCACAAACACAGACTGAGAAAGATGAAATGGACAATACGCCTTATGCTTCGGCTATTGGATCCATTATGTATGTGATGTTGTGTACTCGCCCAGACGTCGCTTACGGGTTAAGCGTAACCAGTCGATTCCAAAGTAATCCAGGTTTGGCGCACTGGATTGCGGTCAAGAACATTTTAAAATATCTGCGGAGGACCAAAGATATGTTCTTGATATATGGTGGTCAGGAAGAACTCAGTATAGAGGGATATACTGACGCTTCGTTCCAGTCGGACCAGGATGATTTCCGATCGCAGTCAGGCTATATTTTTAGCTTGAATGGTGGAGCAGTGGTGTGGAAAAGTTTCAAACAGTCAACTGTTGCTGATTCCACAACAGAAGCCGAGTATGTTGCAGCCTCGGAAGCATCCAAGGAGGCAGTGTGGATTCGTAAGTTCGTGAGAGAACTTGGTGTCGTTCCTTCGAGTGCTGATCCTTTGGTTATCTTCTGTGATAACACTGGAGCAATTGCACAAGCAAAGGAACCACGGTCGCACCAGAAGTCCAAGCACATACAAAGACGGTTTCACTTGATCCGGGAGATCATAGATCGAGGCGAGATCAAGATTTGCAAGGTTCATACAGATGACAATCTGGCAGACCCGCTTACCAAGCCTCTGGCGCAGCAGAAGCATGAGAAGCACTGTAACAATATGGGTTTGAGATTTCTCAACCATTAGATTAAGTGCAAGTGGGAGATTGTTGGGGTATGCCCTTAAGGGTAATGTTTGAGGCCTTGGGATTATAAAATGTATCATGTTATAAACTGGTATGTTTATAAAAGGCATGGTTATTATTCAGGTTGTTACCTTGTCTGCTGTAATAAGTGTACTTCTGAATAATGTCTCAAAGCTGTTCAGCTAGGCTGACAGGCTATAAGTCCTTAGTCGAGATATCTTGGTGAACTTGAGACAGCCTTGATATGATTGAGACTAATATGAGTGCTAATCTTATAGGATGCTTCGAGCATGGAATAAGATGTAGACTCATGGATACATTGGATGTACTGGACAGACCCTACTGGGATATTCCATTGCTTGTCACAATGTGAATGATCCTTGTATGCAGCAAGTGGCACATGTCCTCTGACTTGAGATCACTTGTGTTTCTGAATGATGATTGTCATTGTCTTGAGGTAGTTCAATATCATTTGAAACATAATGATTATAGACTATCTTGGATGGTGAGCTTGAATCAGGTTAGGGCACTAGTGATAGACATAGGATTGCCGTCTCCTTGTTTAAGGAGTGTGGTGTTCTAAAGGGCCCCCTATATGAGATGATTGAGATAGTGTATGGCCATACCCAGATGACTATGTGCATCTGATCTAATCATGCTCATCGTATTGGAGTTACAAGCTTGACCCGCTTGTCCAATAAGAACATCCAGTGGCAAAGGACACATGTATGCCTTGTGAATTGAGTCACACTTGTGCTATGGTTTGGGAGTAGTCTTGGAAGACTCTTTCCTTTATATCGGGAGACAGTGATGTGTTGCTAGATACCCCTCACTGATCGTGATAACGTAAGTTATCGTTACCGACATTTAAAGGAAACCCTCAGGGTCGCACAATTTGATGATATGGCTTACTTAAGTCAGATCGTGTGGACTGGATTCTTTGAGTTCAGATTAAAGGGATTTAATCTCTGATTGTAAGTGAGATCTGGTCTGATCATGTTTGATTGATTAGGGCTTGAGATCGGTAAGCTTCGATCGAGAGAGATGATGCTAGATCGGAGAGATCAGGGGCATCAGGTGATGAATGGTTAGATCATGAGCCTTGCGGTTCAATATGGTCTAGACCACATGGCTTGAGCCATTTCGGTTTGGTTCATGAACCAAAGTCGATTGGAACGGTTTAGCTTGAACCGGTTCACAATTGTGAACGCATGGTTCAATGCTCAAATGCGTTTGGGTTGGCTTGAGCGCATGGCTTGATGAGCTTCCATTTATGGAAAGTCATCAAGGCCGGTTTCACAAAAACGCCTAAACGCATATGCGTTTGCTCTCTTCTCTTGAACGCCTTGGACTTTCGTTGAGGTGTGGTTGACGACGAGAAGGAGAGGTTGGGCAAGTGAAGCTCTCGGCAACAAGGAGGTTCATCATCCCCTTCCATTCGACAAGAAGGCTTGGGTGTCTTGCTAGCACAAGAGATCTCAAGGAAGTGAGCATCTTCATCTTGTGTGTGGACTTGTGGAGGAGACCTAAGTTGATCTCTTCTTCCAAACCGACTTCCAAGCATATGGCTATGGTATGATTTTCATCTCAACCTATTCAATCGGTTATAGTTGAACATATGACATGCAAATGATTTTAAACCCTTGCTTCCGCTAGCATATTTTTCATTAGCGCCATGCTTAGGGTTTTTGCCCCCCAATTAGGGGTTCCTACAGCGCCACCGTCGATACTTTCGTCTATTTCGAGAGCTTCGACCAGGCGTCGAAATCTCTCCGAAGTTCGTCGAGGAGCTTCATTTCGTTGTTATAAATCTTCTGGTGAAGTTTGGCGGCGATCCGATCTTCGACGCGCCCTCGGGAGCTCGCCGGCGCAAGCAGCGGACGCAAGTCCGGCGGCCTTGCGCGGCGGCGTTTGGGCGGCGCGAGCGAACTTCGGTTCGGTTCAAAATTTGGGTTTGGGCGGCAGTTTATTTATAAATAAACCGGTCACTGAGTTTTGAAATCGAGTTGAACCGGACCGAGCGGTTCAATTCCAGTTTGGGTCAGTACTTGAATTTTGACCGGTTCGACCCCGATTCGGTCGAAGCCGGGTCGGTTCAGGTAGTCGTTGGAAAGATAATTAAATTTCCTATCTAATGGTAATCTGTATAGCTTTATATGAGTTTTATATTTTGTGTAATTTAATTTAGAAGTCTCAGTTTAACTTGGTTCAGGGTGAATTTGATCGGTTCAGTGCAATTCTGTCCGGTTCAGTGGGTTTTAGGTTCGGTTCATATGATATGAGGCTGGTTCTCTAGGTTTAGGGTTATGTTCTACCTGTTGGTAGTTTTGGTTTTCAAATTAGAATGTTTAATGATAGAGTTCATGTACAAATTCATGTTACAGAGTGGTTGATCCAATAATCGGCTTGCATTGTTTGATATACAACTTTTTGGCTTTTCAAAAGGATTCAGGATAACATCGTTCGAGGTAGGAATCTTACCCTACTCCTTTCTTACAGTGTCAATAATAGGATTTGCTACTTAATCCTTTTGTTTGATATATGATACATATGATAGAATTGATTGACACTGATATCTGATTGCTTCATCTGCTTGATTTGTTTCTGTAATTCAGTTGACCTCATTTATCTTGTTCATTGGTCGTATTCTATTTCTGTGTGCACGATAAAAGAAACTGTGTTGAGATATCTGATTTATTGGTTTATGAGCCTGGTTGAACAATTGTGTATCTGTGATATTGACACATAAATATGTGGAACCGTTATAAATCTGAGATGATAAAGTCGTGATATATTTTGACCGCTGACCTGGATGATTTATTCTCCAGTGGCCTGTTTATCTGAGTTATAGTTTTGATGCGCATCGGACTATCTGAGATGCCGGTACGGCACCACCAGTTGTCTTCGGGACAATACTACGGATGTCAGTGTTGGACGCAACACTCCGGGCTGTTTAGGACAGTCGTTCCATTGCATGAGCAACAGTGGAAACACTCTGAAAGGAGTGCGGCTCTTAAGTGAGATCTGTTGGCCAGCTTGATGATTTGAACGACATTCTTATATTATTTGTATATTGTTGTTTCAGTCATTGAATTATCTTGTTAATTGATTCCCTCACCATGTTTATTGATTCCTACTTAGCATTTTTGCTAACTCCCTTTGTTTCTCTTCCAGGTACCAAGTTAGCTTTTGGGAGGGATAGAGTAGATAGCAGATACCAGCCCGAGTTGAGATAGTTGCCTTTTGTATTTTATTCAGTTGATAATTTGGATAGTTGTATTTAGATATCGTGTTATAAAATTGTATATGTTAAATTTGGATTGTTTATTAAATAAAGGATATGTGAGTATTGTAGTTCTCTGGTTCCTATCAATATTGTTACTCCCTGGGGAACCCTGAGCTAGAAATAGCCGGCTTCCGCCGGGGCGTGACAATTTAAATGGTATCAGAGCTATAGGTTTAGAGGTATAAGTTTCTATGGGCCCATAACCCACAGGTCAGAGCTATAGGTTCAGTAAGAAAACCTAAGGATATAGGAACCTCAGGACTGGGTTTGGGTTAAAGTTGAAATAAATGAATAGGTAAACAATTATTATATAACATGATTATTTTGTTGGCAGGATGGCACCAAGAACTAGAGGCAGAGCAATCCCAAGTCAAGGAAGTAGAGGCCGTGGAGGTGGAAGTCAGAGGGTGAGTGCTCACAGCATTGGAGAAGCTAGAAATCCTCCTGAAGCTGAGGTACAGTTACCTCCAAACCTACCTAGGGCCCCTACAAGAAGAAGAAGTGGGTATGAAGCCTCAGTACCCTTAGAAGCAGCACCACATGCTTCCCCTGAAGTACAAGCAGCAGTAAGGGATGAGGGTGAATCTTCTTCTCCATCGTTAGTACCTCAACCGGTAGTAAACCAACCAATTAGGTCAGCTAATATGCTGATGCAGTTCTCACAGTTAGGAAAAGATCGATTTCGTGATTTTGGAGGAACTACTGACCCTTGGGCTGCTAGAGATTGGTTACTAAAAGTAGAGCAAACCTTTAGAGCATTAGGATGTCCAGATGAGCAAAAGGTGGAATTGGCCACATACTTTTTATCTGATAGAGCTGGGACATGGTGGTCTGGAATGAGAGTTACTTTTGGAAATGACCCTATCTCTTGGACTGATTTTAGAGAAGCATTCTTTGAGAAATACTTTCCAGAATCTTTTCAGGATAGCCAGATGCAAGAATTTCTAAATCTGAAACAAGGAAAAAGGTCAGTGAATATCTATGTAACTGACTTTGAGAGATTGTCAGATTTATTTCCAGAGTTGGTAACCACGGAAAGGAGAAAGTGTCAACTTTTTATTAAAGGATTACACCATACAATAAAGGAACAGATGAATACTATTCCCTTAGATAGTTTTCAAGCAGTGGTAAATACAGCATTCAGGATAGAGGCTTCTTTAATAGATGTGGCTAAAGAAAAACAAATTGAAGAGGTACAAGAATTAGCAGAAAAGAGGAAAGTAAGCCAAACAACTAGATCAGTAGAGACAGAAACCTATGATAATAGAGGGAAAAGATCAAGAGCAGTATTTAATAGCCATCAGAGACCTGTACATTCTTCATATGCACCAACCTTTAATTCAGCAGGGTCTGTGAGAAAATGCTTTAAGTGTAATCAAGAAGGACATTTGGCTAATGTATGCCCTTCCAATGAGATTCAATGCAACTATTGCAAAGGTTGGGGTCATTATAAGGTAGATTGCCCACAAAGAGGATTTCAACCCCCACAGCAAAGTTATCAGCAGAGCCATCAACAAAGTTACCAACAGAACTCTAGACCAAGGACTTATCAGGATAGAGCTGGTCAAGTTAATCAGATGCCACAGAGAGGATTTCAGCAGCAATCTACAGCTCCAGCAAGAGTTTATGCAGTGACTCAGCAGACTCAACAGGAAACTCAAGAGGAGACTCCGGACTTGGTGTAATTCTTAGTTTTCATAGTTATGCTATTATTTTGTGTACTCTGAATTTGGAGGACCAAATTTTTTTTAAGGGGTGGATAATGTTATAACTTGATTTTATTAAATTTTAATTATTCAGAAATTTTATTTTTTGAATTTTCTGGAATTTTAAAAGGTTTAAAATTGAGTTTTTATTAAAAAAATCGGATTTTGCGCTCGCGGGGGCTCGAACCCGCGTCGCGCGTAAGATAGCGTCGTTGTCTAACCAACGCGCCGATTTGTGTTTTTAATATAATATCGGATTTGATATTTTTGTATTAGATTTAAATTTTGATTTTGGGGACCGAGTCAACCCGTCGTCTTCCCCGCGGATCTCGGCGATTTCGTCGCCGCCGCGTTCTCGCCGTATGGAACGCGTCTTGCCTCTATATAATGGGGCTTCTGCTCTCGGGGGTTCGATTCGAACCCTGGAACATCTTCACCCCTTGAAGCGCCGCCAGGAAGGAGAAATCGCGCTCAAACTCATCGTCGGAGTTCGAGCGGCGCCGCCTCGTGTTCCAGCCATCCAGCGCCTTCATCGATGGCGATCTCTGTGTTCTGGGCTTTGATACATCGTCGCAGTGAGGTATTCCTTCTTTCCTACTGCTTTCGTGAAGTTCTGTTGGGCTTTGGTTGAGTTTTGAGTATCGACGGCGGCGGCGCCACCGTCGATACTTTCGTCTATTTCGAGAGCTTTGACCAGGCGTCGAAATCTCTCCGAAGTTCGTCGAGGAGCTTCATTTCGTTGTTATAAATCTTCTGGCGAAGTTTGGCGGCGATCCGATCTTCGACGCGCCCTCGGGAGCTCGCCGGCGCAAGCAGCGGACGCAAGTCCGGCGGCCTTGCGCGGCGGCGTTTGGGCGGCGCGAGCGAACTTCGGTTCGGTTCAAAATTTGGGTTTGGGCGGCGGTTTATTTATAAATAAACCGGTCGCTGAGTTTGAAATCGAGTTGAACCGGACCGAGCGGTTCAATTCCAATTTGGGTCAGTACTTGAATTTTGACCGGTTCGACCCCGATTCGGTCGAAGCTGGGCCGGTTCAGGTAGTCGTTGGAAAGATAATTAAATTTCCTATCTAATGGTAATCTGTATAGCTTTATATGAGTTTTATATTTTGTGTAATTTAAGTTAGAAGTCTCGGCTTAACTTGGTTCAGGGTGAATTTGATCGGTTCAGTGCAATTCTGTCCGGTTCAGTGGGTTTTAGGTTCGGTTCATATGATATGAGGCTGGTTCTCTAGGTTTAGGGTTATGTTCTACCTGTTGGTAGTTTTGGTTTTCAAATTAGAATGTTTAATGATAGAGTTCATGTACAAATTCATGTTACAGAGTGGTTGATCTAATAATCGGCTTGCATTGTTTGATATACAACTTTTTGGCTTTTCAAAAGGATTCAGGATAACATCGTTCGAGGTAGGAATCTTACCCTACTCCTTTCTTACAGTGTCAATAATAGGATTTGCTACTTAATCCTTTTGTTTGATATATGATACATATGATAGAATTGATTGACACTGATATCTGATTGCTTCATCTGCTTGATTTGTTTCTGTAATTCAGTTGACCTCATTTATCTTGTTCATTGGTCGTATTCTATTTCTGTGTGCACGATAAAAGAAACTGTGTTGAGATATCTGATTTATTGGTTTATGAGCCTGGTTGAACAATTGTGTATCTGTGACATTGACACATAAATATGTGGAACCGTTATAAATCTGAGATGATAAAGTCGTGATATATTTTGACCGCTGACCTGGATGATTTATTCTCCAGTGGCCTGTTTATCTGAGTTATAGTTCCGACGCGCATCGGACTATCTGAGATGCCGGTACGGCACCACCAGTTGTCTTCGGGACAATACTACGGATGTCAGTGTTGGACGCAACACTCCGGGCTGTTTAGGACAGTCGTTCCATTGCATGAGCAACAGTGGAAACACTCTGAAAGGAGTGCGGCTCTTAAGTGAGATTTGTTGGCCAGCTTGATGATTTGCACGACATTCTTATATTATTTGTATATTGTTGTTTCAGTCATTGAATTATCTTGTTAATTGATTCCCTCACCATGTTTATTGATTCCTACTTAGCATTTTTGCTAACTCCCTTTGTTTCTCTTCCAGGTACCGAGTTAGCTTTTGGGAGGGATAGAGTAGATAGCAGATACCAGCCCGAGTTGAGATAGTTGCCTTTTGTATTTTATTCAGTTGATAATTTGGATAGTTGTATTTAGATATCGTGTTATAAAATTGTATATGTTAAATTTGGATTGTTTATTAAATAAAGGATATGTGAGTATTGTAGTTCTCTGGTTCCTATTAATATTGTTACTCCCTGGGGAACCCTGAGCTAGAAATAGCCGGCTTCCGCCGGGGCGTGACAAAAGCTGTCCCATATCTGCTATGGTACCTTGTCTGGGGATAGCTTATGAGAATGGATCTAATCCAAACTCCTGGGACATTATATATGTAACTCAATACATCAACGCAGGTAGAGAAGTCTGCATAATAACGACCATGCCTCTATATAGAATAATAATTCTATCAAAGTACATTCAAACAATGCCTGACCATGTCCATACATTGGTCTGCAGGGCATATACACCAACATATAGGACTTATAGGGTCGCACATGTAATCCTATAGTAAGGATTTTTGTGATTTCACCACTTAATTTTATCTTATATCTAACATTACAGGCATGCAATCCTATAGTGAGAACATAAAATAAAATAGTTGGCATGCTAATAATAAAGAGCAAAAAATAAATGCATGACATGGTTATAACCCTATCGATACATTGATTCATCACAAGCCCTATGATGAACTAATGATTGACCTTGGGTATCAAGCCCCTAGACCTAGACTATGCAACTCTCAGGCTCCAAGCACTTGTAGATGCCACCAAGCCGTCAGTTGAGCCTTTAGTGCACCAAGGTCCACTTCTTCAGTTCCTCAAGGCACCGTCTTGGTCTTCATCAATGATGTCTCGTATTTATATAGTATCTCGAGTTAATAAGCACAAGAGTAGGGGATTAATTCGAATAGATATCAGATTATACTACTGAGAGGGGGCAATCTGTATATGCGGATAAATCCCCTTCAACATAGTAAATCTTTCTTAAGATACTCTTAATTAGAAAAGTCATGAAACATAGTGAGGTGAATCCTAAATCCTGAATTTCCATCATATCGATTACAACCTATTTGTGCTTTTATATTCTTGCAAATAAAATTTAAACCCTTTTCTGAATCATCTAGCTAATGACCCTAAGATAAGTTGGCACTTGGCCATTGGTCCCTGTGGGACCAATATTTTTATTACTTCGATGTTTCCATGCACTTGCGGATAACATCAATCAACTAGGTATAGCTCCCAAACCCTTAGAGGCACCACCTAGGAATCCCTAGGTGCTCCTCCAGGTTTGGCTCGCCCTAGGCCTTCTCATGGATAGCTTGCAAACCCTAGACTCCTTCTAGGGTTCGGCCAACCATATGCGCCACCATCCTCACTAGGTGCGCCACCTTGCTTGAATGCGCCACCAACGTGAAAAGTTGTGCCAACCATCTATTAGCTCACAAACCTTTAGATGCACCATCTAGGAAACCAGAGAAGCCACCAAAGTTCAGCCAAAGAAGGATTTGTGCCACCTTGCATGGTCTTCATGTCATGCGCCAATGTGTCCAAGTTTCCATTGTCTTGAAGCCTGCAATACTATGGCTAAACCTAATATAGATTTATAATACATTGAGAAAAAGGGCGACACGTGGCCTCACAGCTTAATACATCACAGGCATGTGAAGGGGGCTTGACTATAACCATGTCACGATAAACAAGCAAAAATAAAACCTACTCATGCTTTTCTACATGTAATGAAAAACTAATAATTAAATCAATTTTACTTTTTCATGAAACTCCATCCACCAATCCTCAATGACTCATCGTCAATCTTTCTTTGATTTTTGTTTCTCTTAGGAGTCTGCAAGTGGTGCATGCATGCACTTAGCATGCAAGCCCCCTCTTGCAATCCCTAACTCGCAAAGATTAGGGCAATCATGCAGTCCATGCCCCGCATAATCTTTACAAGTCTCACACCGTTGGCCTGTCCTACTTGTGCGAGGAGAAATTAATTTATGTACACTAGGTCTATCCCACATGTGAAGAAATCATAAACAGAAAGAGACATGAGAAGTCAGGAAAGACAAACCAACAATTTTTCTAATTAGAAAAATCCATGCCATAAAATTTTCAAAAATCTTTTTATGGCATGGGGCACATGTAGAAAAACTAGTATACTACATGGATCTCATAAGATCCATCTATACCACTGTTGGGAAACCCCGGGCCAATATAAAATAAAACAAGGGTAGAAGTGTTGGCCTGAAATAGATTTCCCATAAACCAAGTATCGTTCTTATGAGTGAAAGCATAGGATATGATAGAATGGTACCTTTTAGCAATTTTTGAGCAAGTCGACCATGATGTTTGAGATGCGCAAGAGAGCGTCCTCTACAGTCATGCACACACAGGCTACTTGAGACCTCTTCTTCCTCGCCTAGTGCTAGCTGATGAGTTGCATTTACACCATATTTTTCCCTATATTTTACATAATATTTTGTGCTTAATTGAATGATTTTATATGATTTGTAGTGTTTTTATCTTCCTTTGTATGGAATCTTCACTTTTCTTGGTTATTATGAAAATATAGGTAAAATGGCATAGAAATGATGGATTTTGCAAGTTTTAAGGCCATAGCACAATTCCCGAGGAAATTACGAGGTCACACATCAAATTTCGATTGAAACGAAGGCTAGACGCAAAATTCATGGTTGCACCCATGTATCTTTTTATGGACCCTGAATATCACTCAAAATGATGAATTTTATGAGTTTTGATACCACGGGATGATTCATGATGAAAAGACAAGGTTGTACGTCAAATTTGAGCCAAATCGGAGGTCAAACGGAGGTCAAACGGAGGTCAAACTCAACTTTCACACTCATGACCGAGAATATATTCACATGCTCTGAATACACTATGTGCAGTAAACAGAAACTTTCACACCCGTGGCCATAAGCAGTTTACGGCCCATGAATATTTCCGCTCCTTCATGTTTTTCACTTGATTCGACACTGAATCGAGTCAGAATTGAACTAAACTTTTGTTGTGTCCGTAAGTGCACGGATACTCGAAGTAATAAAGAAAGATATCGAACCACAGAGACCTCGTTGTCAAGTACTGAATAATTGAGTTCTTACTATCTAGGCAATCGAAACTATGCAAGTGAACTAATGAAAGCTAACGAAAATATCGGAGAGAGAGTCTGGGACTAGGGTTTCATCCTCTTTAATTTCTATGATTAGATATGAATCGTAATTCGTTAGTTTAATATTATCATGATAAAGACATAATTTACTTCATAAAAGGATAATCTCACTTTCATGCAGACAATCATACAGGGACCGATCTTCGCTTTCGCGCAAGATCTATCCCAAGCTGAAAATAAGTAAATCATCAATCAAAGAACTCAAAGATCACTTTCTTGCATCCGAGTCTCAACACAAGTTCTACTTATGATTTTCCAACGTTCCGATCCTCACTTTCGCACAAGATCTTCACGTTTGATAAATTAACTCAATCCTAGATTCAAATTATTAAATATGGAAATTATTTTTTTAAAATCAAGAAATAAGATCCACCAATTTATTCATAAAATTTTAAATAGACATATCATCCTTTGAATTCAATTCTCAAGATCCACAACTTATTCGAATAAAACTTTGCAACTTGTATAGAAAGCAGAATTTCAGTCTCATGTATTCACCTAAGTTTCAGTTCAAATCTATTATGCTTTTGTTTACAGGAATAGGATATCCAAAAATCTTTTTCCACTAAAATTTTTCTTTTCTTCATTTTTCTTTTTATTCTTTTTTCTGTTTTTGATGGCATGTACCCACATAGATACACACTTTTTATTTGGACTTCAACTCTTAACTTTGGTACCACTGTCAATTTTACACAGTGCCAAGTAAAAGTGTCATTTTCTTTTTTCTTTCTCTCTAAATTTTTTTTTCCAGACTTCAACCCATATCTTCGGTACCACTATCAATTTTGCACAGTGCCAAGTAGGGGAGTCTCTCACTCTTTTTTTTTGGATCTTGGATTTTCTCTTCCTAACAAATAGCAAGATAGACTAAACATCAACTAGATTAATCAATTGACATCAATTCAAAATTACACTCATATGCTAATTTTTAACAAGTAGCTTCACTTTTAAATCAAATTCTTCAAATAATATATCCACCTAAAATCTTATCCATCAATCAATGAAAAATTTTAAAAGTAGATCTATATTAGAAAAATAAATTTGACATGATAGGTCTAGATCTAATCACAGGCATAAATTCATTCGCCATTATAAAATGTATGAATTAAAATCCAATCTTCAAGGCCATGGTGAGGACACTTCCATTGTAATTCATTGAATCGCTCCCATGCCTCACCAAAAGTCTCGCCATCCTACTGTGCAAAGCTTGTAATTTGGTTTCTCAACTGGATGGTTTTGCCGGGTGGAAAGTACTTCATCAAGAAGGCATTGGACAATTGCTCCCATGTGGTGAAGGTACCGGTAGGTCGAGAATGTAGCCAAGAGTGCGCTCGGTCCCTGAGAGAAAAGGAAGCAATCTTAATTTTAATGCATCATCAGAAACTCCATTAATTTTAATGGTATCACAAAGTTCAAGAAAAAGATATAAATGTTAGTAAATATCTTCAATTGGTGATCCTCCAAACTGATTCTGCTGGATCATGGACAAGAAAGCAGGATTGATTTCGAAATTATCAGCATCAATAGCTGGTTTAGCGATGCTAAAGTGTATCTCCTGTGTTTTAGGGGCTGCATAGTCCCTAAGTGATTTCCGGTTTGCCATCAGATCTAAATTTCCTTTGCAGTCTAAAGCAGATAGGTCAAATAACTCAAGTAAACAGAAGAGAATAGTAAGATAGAACATAAATAGGAAATAAACAATACCTAGTCTAGCAATACTTTCAATATCTTCAATATTGACAAACCAGAGTCCCCAGCAACGGCGCTAAAAACTTGTTGTGTCTGCAAATGCACGGATACTCAAAGCAATAAAGAAAGATATCGAACCACAGAGACCTCGTTGTCAAGTACTGCTATCTAGGCAATCGAAACTATGCAAGTGAACTAATGAAAGCTAACGAAAATATCGGTGAGAGAGACTGGGACTAGGGTTTCATCCTCTTTAATTTCTATGCCTAGATATGAATCGTAATTCATTAGTTAATTTTATCATGATAAAGACATAATTTACTTCATAAAAGGATCATCTCACTTTCATGCAGACAATCATGCAGGGACCGATCTTCGCTTTCGTGCAAGATCTATCCCAAGCTGAAAATAAGTAAATCATCAATCAAAGAATTCAAGGATCACTTTCGTGCATCCGAGTCTCAACGTAAGTTCTACTTATGGTTTTCCAACATTCTGATCCTCACTTTCACACAAGATCTTCACGTTTGATAAATTAACTCAATCCTAGATTCAAATTATTAAACATGACAATTATTCTTCTAAAATAAAGAAATAAGAACTAACCTAATTTCTTACAGTAAGTTCCTATCATGCAATTCTAGAGTTCCAAGTTCTCAAGCAAGTCACCTTTCGGTCTATCACGAAAACTCTAAAACATGATTAAGAACATGAATCTATGGAGAGTTAAAGAGCAATTTTCACATAAGTAGAATTATCATGATAAAATTATACGTGACAAAGTAATGAAAAAAAAGTTATCTAGTGATTAAGAAATCAAAGGGAATTACTCCCCCATGTCCCATAAAAGGTTTAAGCTACCATGGATGAAAGATTACAATGATCCATAGTATCAAAGTGTAAGAAATCAAAGAAAAAGGGGAAAAACAAATAACCACACGGCTGTAATGGAAATTACAGCTGTAGTTTCCACGCGAGAATAGTGCCGGCAGCGTGCCTTTGTCGATTTCTCCTCCGATCAATCTCCTTTCACTCTGGAACTTCTAGGCTATGTTCTCCTCCTCTAGGTGAAGCTTCCCCTCAAATTTCATGACCTAAGATGCGCTGTACACTTCCTAGCGGCAAAACCTAAGGCGGCGACGTCAAACTTGATTTCTCCCTCGTTGTTGGATGAAAATTAGGGCTTTTAGTGTCTCCTCCTTCGTCTCCTCAAAAGCTCCCCTTTTGCTTCTTACGGATCTTCCAATTATGCCCTGGATCATCCACAATCGATCGCGCAAAAATCAGGCTTCAAAAAGTCCATGAAAATCATGTGTTCATAATAGAATTACGGCCGTGGTTTTCATTACGGCACTGCCGTATTTTCTTTAATTTTTTTTGTATAGGATTCGACCCAAATTACGGTATCGTAAAATGACTTACGGTAGTACCGTATTTTCCCCAAATCTCTCGGGTTGGAAAACACACCAAAATACGGCACCGTGGAAATGATTACGACCCTGCCGTGAACTGTGGAAATCTTTTGGGTGAAAAGTAGATTGAAATTACAGCCTGGGAAATTATTTACGGTAGTACCGTAATTTTCTAAAAACTTTCTGGATGAAAAATTTCTAAATTACGGCAGTGCTCTGATATTATGGTAGCCAGTGAAATTACTGTACCGTAATATAGATTACGGCTCTGCCGTAATTTGGTCTGAAGCTCCAATCTTCATGAAATTTGACATGTTATCTCCTCTTGATGGTGGGAATTCATTCATGCATCTGGATTGCTTGAAAATGCCTAAAAATCATGCCTTTTTACCTGAAAATCATCAAAAACCAAAAAGAGTGTATACTCCGCAGTAATTGATAAAAAAAGGCATAAAAATAAGCAAAGATTCATGAATTTGACACAAAAAGATATATGAAATGGCATGAAATTTACTATAATTTCAGTGTCATCAACTTTGCAGAAACCTTCCTAGATGGGTTCTACACTGATTAAACTATAAAAGGAAAGATTTTGGAGGCTTTATGGGGGACTTCTATGCACGAACACGAACAAAAGTGGTGGCTAGGGCAAAAATTGATTTCTGGGTAGAATTCTGGCGAAAGATCATGCAAATGAGGGATTTAGACACTTCATCTTCATCTCCAGATCAAGGGAAAGAGTTCTATTTACTATCTTAGTGTCTTTTTGCATTATTTTTGAGAGATTATGTTGAGTTCATCAATATACATGCTATTTTTGAAGAACATGTTTGCTTAATCCTATTTTCGGGATTAGGGGTGTAGCCCATTGATGATTTATAGATTAAACTTATTGTTTAAATTTTTTTATATGAATTTTATAGAGTTGATTTGATTAGAATTGTGTTTATTTACCGGGAGGTGAATCGCAACGTTAGAACTATTCTTTTCAAACCTACGAATCCAATCACGAGAATAGTTTGGATTCGTTTGAAGGATTTCATGATTTTTCACAGAACTTAATGGGTCTATTCATGTTAATTGTCATGGGAGTAGGGGATTGATATGAATAGATACCGGATTACGCTTCGGGAGGAAGCAATCTGTTCCTTATGAAAAATCCCTTTCAATATTATAATTTTTTGTTCAAAGAATTTATTTTGCTATAATTCATAATTGTCAGTGTGGTGAAACCCCGAGTTCTGACCTTTTACATATTGATTTAAACCCTAAAAACTACCTTTTTGTTTTCTCGTACTAGAAGCTTCCAAACAAAAACATTATTTGAATCGTCTAGCTATAGATCGACCGTGTAATCGGTACTTGACTGCCAGATCCTCATTGGGAACAATAATCTTTTTATTACTTGGATAAATCCGTACACTTGCGGATGCATCACTAGCCTTCGGGGAGAAGATCCATGCCTCTATGGTCTTCTCAACTTGGGCCTTCTTCAAGGTAGAAGAACCAAGGAGAAGAGGGAGTGATGGCAGCAAGGAGAGGGGAGCTATTCCACTTGCACCAAGGGTGATGAACCAAACCTTCAACAATCACCAATCTCCAAGGAGAATTGCCCTTGGAACTACTCTCGACAATCTCAGGGAGGAAGAGATTGGCATTGATGATTTGACAATCATCACAAGTAGTGAGGGGTATTTAGTAACACATCGCTAATATTTAAGTCATCAAAATGGATGTCATCATCGACATCCCCTAAACTACAATAAAGTACCTTTGCCAAACTAATATCCTGATTGGACAAGTGTATCACACTTGTTTAACTCAATCCAATGGTAATAACTAAATCAAGCTTTCACCTAGGTATGTCGACACACTTTCAGTCATGCATCCATATAGGGCCCATGGACATCAAGCTTCCATTTAAGGAAGGGATAAATGATCTCTTGGTCAGTTGAACCTCTCATACGACTTATGATATACCCAATGACAACTATTATGATGTCCCTACTATAGCAAGACATTAGGTTGTATCAAAGCATATTATTTGCCATATAGAGATGTCAACTACGTCAAGTCGAAGGACAAGTGCACCTCTATCAGTGTGAGATTAACATGAGATACTAAGTTGAATCCTCACGATGGGTTGGTCCAATATATCCACCCTAATATACTCATATACCTGCATTAGCACCTCATGCTCAACTAGCGCATATACCAGTTGATGAGTTGCATTCACATCATATTTTTTTTCCTATATTTTATATGATATATAAGGCTTAATTGTATGACTTTATATCAATCTTTAGTGTTTTTTATCTCCTTTACTATTGAATCCTCACTTTTCTTGGTTTTTGTAAAAATGCAGGTAAAATTGCATAAAAATAAAGAATTTCATGAGTTTTGAGGTCATAGCATGATTCTCGAGGAAAAGACGAGGTCGCACGTCAAATTTGAAGCGAAACGAAGGTCAAACGCCACATTCACGGTCACGGCCGTGAGTCATTCATAGGCCGTGAGTTTTGCCCTGCACACAAACAGTGTTGCGCCTAAGCCATATTATGCACATAGACTTTAACGGCCACACCCATGAGTCATTCACGAGTCAAGAGTTTCTCTGTGTACATGGGTTTTCTTCATGGAAACTTTCACGGCCTCAGCCGTGAACGACTCACGAGTCGTGAGTATTTCAGTCCAACTTAGTTTTTCTCTCGATTCGACTTCTGTTATACTCCGCAAGTGCACGAATACTCGAAGTAATAAAGAAAAATATTGAACCACTGAGACCTTATTGTTAACTACCAAATAATTATTTTCTCACTAGCTAAGCGAACCGAATTTAATAGAAGTAACTATGCAGAGAATATGCTAAAGAGATAATCAGAGAGAAACATTGGGACTAGGGTTTCATCCTCCTTAATTTCAATGACTATATATAAATAAAATGTCATCAGACTAATTTCATTATGATAAAGACATAATTTACTTCATAAAAGGATTATCTCACTTTCGTGCAGACAATCATGCAGGGACCAATCCTCGCTTTCGCGCAAGATCTATCCCAACGCTGAAGATAAGTAAATCATCAATCAAAGAACTCAAAGATCACTTTCGTGCATCCGAATTCTAAGTTGATTGTCTCAAGTGGAATCTCAAGGATCACTTTTGTGCATTCGAGTCTCAACACAAGTTCTACTTAAGGGTCTCCAACGTTCTGATCCTCACTTTTGTGCAAGATCTCCACGTTTGACACAATAACTCAATCCTAGATTCAAATTAGCTAACATGGCAATTAAACTACTAAAAATCAGAATTCAAAGAACAAACCTAATTTCTTACGATGAGTTCTAAACTCAATGATTTATAGGGTTCTGAATTTCACAATCAACCTTTCAGTCTATTTTGCAAAATTCTAAAACATGCATGATAATATGAACTATGGAGAATTAAAGACAAGTCATCACAAAAGCAGAATTATCATAATAAAACTATCTTGATGAAATAAAAGTCATCTAGTCATTAAAAATCAAAGGGATTACACCCTATGTCCCAAAAGGTGTTTAAGCAAGCATAGATGGAGAATTACAATAATCCATAGTTTAGAACGATCAGAAATCAAAGAAAAGGGAGAAATAACATTACAACACGACTGTAATAGAAATTACAGCCGTAATTCCACTTGTGAACAGTGCCGCGACCTTTCTTTCGTTGATTCCTCTTCCAATCGAATTCCTTTTGCTCTAAAACTTCTGGAGTATCCTCCTCTCCTCCAAGCAAAGTTTCTATGTAAAAATCACGGCCTGAGGTGGCCTCCTTGCCTCTCGGCGTAAAGATGAACCCTAAGTGCCTCTCTGTTGATTGCTCTCTCGATTCCCTTTTATCTTCTCCTCATTGAGACGAGTCCGCAGCATCTTTCGGATCTCGATTTGGATGTCTGGATCTCAAGATATGGTCCGCGCAAGAATCGAGCCCGAAAAACTCGCATGTCCAGGAAAAAATTACGGCCATGTTTTATTTTACGATAGTGCCGTATTTTGGTTCTATGTGTTCTGGGTCAAAATTATGGCCCATAAAATGTATTACGGCAGTGCCGTAAAATCAACTGAACTCTCTGGTCTGAATTGTTTGGAAATTACGACCCATGAAATGGCTTACGGTAGTGCCGTAATTTCAGTGAATATCTCTGGTTTGAAAGCACTCCAAAATACGGCACCGTGTAATTGTTTACGGCAGTGCGTAAAATCGAAAAAATTCTCTGGTGAAAAACTCCCCAAATTATGGCAGTGCTCTCATATTATGGTAGTGTACGAAAATACGGTACCGTAATATAGATTACGGCCCTACCGTATTTTGGTGATTCCATTTTGCTTGAAATTTGTCATGTATCTTCTTCTTGATTATGAGAATTCTTCTATGTGTTTGATTTTGCTCGAAAACGCCTTAAAATCGTGCCTTTTTACTTGAAAATCATGAAAAACCAAAATAGAAGTAGATTTTGCAATATTTGATAAAAAAAGACATAAAAATAGGCAAAATGGTATGAATTTGACACGAAAAGATATATAAAATGGCATGAAATTTACTATAAATTTCGGTGTTATCAAACACATAAGGCTCAAACTTTGCTTATCCTCAAGCAAAAACCAAAAATTGATTAAAAGATAAACTTTTTCATGCTCAATAAATTTCTAAAATACAATCATCAATGAAAAATTCCATCAATTGTGTCACAAAATTTCAAATAAACATATCATTCTTAAAACTCAAGCCTCTAGATCTACATCTCAATCAAATAAAACTCTGCAACTTGTATAATAAATAGAATTTTTAATCTCATGATTTCACCCAATTTTCAGTTCAAATCTATCATACTTTTTTTTACAGGAATTAGGTTTCCAAGATCTTTTTCCACATCTATTTTTTTATTTATTTTTTTTCTTTTTCATGTATTTTGTTATTTTTGCACAGATGGCATGTACCCACTCAGATACACACTTTTTATTTTGACTTCAACTCTTATCTTCGATACCACTATCAATTTTGCATAGTGACAAGTAGAGGAGTCTTATTCTTTTTCTCTCTCATTATCTTTTAGACATAGAGTTCAACCCATGTCTTAGGTACCACTATCAATTTTACATAGTGCCAAGTAGGGGAGTCTCTCACTATTTTTATGGATCTTGGATTCTTCCTTCCCAACAAATAAAAAAATAGACTAAACATCTACTAGGTTGATCAATTGATATCAATTCAGTAATCATACTCATATGCTCATTTTATTTAAAGGAGTAGTTTCACCTTTAGATCTTATTCCTCAAATAACACATCTACCCAAAATTTCATGGATCAACCAATGAAAAATTTCAAAAGCAGATATGTAATAGAGAAATAAATTCAACATGATAGGTTTCTTTCTAATCATAAACACAGGTTTATTCATCATCAAAGACGATATTTATGAATGAAAATCTTTTAAAAATAGAATCACATCACAAGATAGTAGAAAGTGGATCATGAACAATCATATCATCATACAACCATATCGAAGAAATATCAGTGAGTGATACATCTAAAGCAAATCAAAGATGAAACCATATGAAATAATCATGAATACAAGAGAGTGCAAACGATACTCACAAAACTATATAGCAAGCTCTGACTAAAAATACATAAGGCTCGGACCGAAAATTGTGTCGGGACAAATGCTGCTAGGTCCATAGATGTGCCTTTTGAAAATTTTACCAGCACAATTTAATATACATAAGGCTCAGTCTAAAAATAGTCTCTAAAAATAATAATGATAAAAAATAATTTTCTCAAAGAAGAATCAGAGATATCATCGGTAGTCCAAGAGAGTGCTGGTGGAATGAGCTGATGCAGGCGAGAAGCAGAGGTGGAACAGAGGCTGGCTAAAAAGCTGCTAGCAATAATGGTGATGGTGCTGATAGTAGAGTGAGTAATCTCTAGTGGCCTACTAGAGAATACAGTCCTGAAGGTGAGATCGTCGGCAGGTGGGTGCCAGAAATAATGTTGCATAGATAAAAAAAATCAGTCACTAATGGAGAGTCTGCTGCATAAATAAATCAAATAAATGGAAATAGAGGCAGTAGAAGAAGTAAGAGTCTGCTGATGGTATAATCCAGTGTCGACGGCTGGAAACAGTGATGTCAGAGGCAGATGCAGTGGTAGCTAGAGGTGGAAGACAGTTGCTCTTGAAGATTTCTGGATCTGGAGGCAAAAGAAGCTATAATATGTAGAAGGCAAGTAGAGCAGCCAGTGAATTTTTTATGAAAAGTAGCCATACCCAAAAATAAGATTTAATGATCCAAAAATAAAATGGACAGAACCATGTAATAGAATGAAACTTGTTCTTTTCGGGCGTATGAAAAATAAAAGGATCAAAATCTATCAGAAATTTAGGGTATCAATAGAAAAAAGGCTACTCAGATTATAAGATTAAAAACTGCACATAAGTTAATCAGATTCGAAAAGTTGCTATGTGTCCTAGAATGATCAGAAAGTATTTTCATGAAAATAACTAATCCTCAAGATAGAATGACATGTGTTCTTCATATTCCATGTGAAAAATCAGGGTTACAACTCATTAAAGCATCTTAAAAACTTACAGTAAAAGTGCTAATCAGATTAGTCAAGAGAAAATTGCTGCAGAAATTAATCAGAATCTAAAAGATGCTATGTGTTTTAGAAGGATCCATAGACTTTAAAATTCAATAAAAATATCCAAATAATAGTAAAAGATGAATACTTCATGATGGTGCCAAAGATCAAAAATTTTCCCAACCCAGTTTCTTAAAATCGCAGCGAGAAAACACCTAATCAGATAAGCAGACTACATAGTTGAAATTACGGGCGTAAACAAATTACGGCAGTGTCGTGTTTTTCAAATAACTCTTAGGTCAAAAATGGCTCAAAAATACGGTACCGTGAAACAGATTACAGTAGTACCGTAAAAGACACAAAACCTTCTGTACAAAAAAAAATACCCAAAATTACGGCACTGTAAACTTTCTTATAGTAGTGCCATAAAAGACTAAAAACTCTCAGGATGAAATCAGATCGAAATTACGGCACTGTAACATAGATTACGGCAGTGCCGTATTTTGCGCAAAATTTTATTTTCTCTCCAAAAAGAAAGGAAAAATTAATTTTAAAAATAAACTAAAATAAAAGAAACTAACCTAAATAAGAGTGCTTGGGTTGCCTCCCAAGAAGCGCTAATTTTTAGGTCATTAGCTTGACCAAAAATCAAATCTCATGGTGAAGTAGGTGAATCAGTACCAAAGTAAATATCATGCAATTTTCTGCATTTCCTTTGTCTAAAAAGCTTAGCCACTAATCCAAATATCTAGAATTTCATAAAAATCAAGATTGACATGGCTTTCTCAAATATGCAGAAATCAAAATCAATACTTTCAACTCCACTAAATGGATATTCAATAGTCTTCCTAAATTTATCAGAAAGCAAAATCATAAGTCCTTTCTTCAGATTTATATTTTCAATTGCAATAGGACTTTGATTAAAATATATAAGCATTGGATCATCAAAATAATCTTTATGTCTCACATTAGATTCTTCAACAAAGCATAAATTTTCAAATAAATCAGAAGACATGGGCAAAACATTAGAGTGAGATTCATCAGTGTTGGTAATATTCAAATCACTTTCAAGTTCATCATGTTCATCATCAAATAATTTATCAATTTCAAAATTATCAAAATCATAGTAGGATTCATTAATGTTCACATAAGGCTCAATCTCAAAACTATCATAATCAGAGGGGGAATTTTCTAAATCAAGTTCTTCAGTTTCAAATTCAAATAAACAAGCTTGTTGTGCTATCTGGGTTTCTAGAATTTCAGAATTAGCAGTTAAAGATTCTACTTGAGAAGCAAGCTGACTAATTATTCCCTTAAGATCCTCAATTTTCTCACTTTGATTTATCATGATTTGGTTTTGATTTGACATGAATTTTTCAAGCATGGAATTTAACCTAGATTCTTCAGTATCCTCAAAGTATGGTTCAGAAATAAGATTTGGAGGAGTTAAAAATTGACAATCATAAGCATAATGATCAGAACACTTACAAATATTACATCTAATGGAAGAATATGAGTGTAATTTCAATTTATCTCCAAGAGTGCACTGTGAATCTTCATACCTTCTTTGTGGCATGTATACCTCACCTCTTTTAGTTGCCCATGAGTTGTAATTAAGAGACATATCTACAAATCTATCAAGAACAGAAAGATTATCCAACACCAATCAATCAAAAATATCTTTTTTTCAGAATATAGAAAAAAATAGAAAATAATAAACACAAGCAAATTCACAAATTTCAGAAATCACAGTTCTGTCACAACTTGTGAAAATCCAAAACTTGCAAAAACAAAAAACAAAGTTAAATCTAAGACAAATAAAACTTAGTCTAGCAATACTAACAACTATTTTGATATTAACAAAACTAAGGTCCCCAGCAACGGCGCCAAAAACTTGTTGTACCCCGCAAGTGCACGGATACTCAAAGTAATAAAGAAAGATATCGAACCACAGAGACCTTATTGTTAAATACCAAATAATTATTTTCTCACTAGCTAAGCGAACCGAATTTGATAGAAGTAACTATACAGAGAATATGCTAAAGAGATAATCAGAGAGAAACATTGGGACTAGGGTTCCATCCTCCTTAATTTCAATGACTAGATATAAATGAAAGGTCGTCAGACTAATTTCATTATGATAAAGACATAATTTATTTCATAAAAGGATTATCTCACTTTCGTGCAGACAATCATGCAGGGACCAATCATTGCTTTCGCGCAAGATCTATCCCAATGGTGAAGATAAGTAAATCATTAATCAAATAACTCAAAGATCACTTTCGTGCATCCGAATTTTAAGTTGATTGTCTCAAGTGGAATCTCAAGGATCACTTTCGTGCATCCGAGTCTCAACACAAGTTCTACTTAAGGGTCTCCAACGTTTCGATCCTCACTTTCGTGCAAGATCTCCAAGTTTGACACAATAACTCAATCCTAGATTCAAATTATCTAACATGGCAATTAAACTACTAAAAATCATAATTCAAAGAACAAACCTAATTTCTTACGATGAGTTCCAAACTCAATAATTTCTAGGGTTCCGAATTTCACAATCAACCTTTCAGTCTATTTTGCAAAATTATAAAACATGCATGATAATATGAACTATGGAGAATTAAAGACAAGTCATCACAAAAGCATAATTATCATGATAAAACTATCTTGACGAAATAAAAGTCATCTAGTCATTAAAAATCAAAGGGATTACACCCTATGTCCCAAAAGATGTTTAAGCAAGCATGGATGGAGAATTACAATAATCTATAGTTTAGAACGATCAGAAATCGAAGAAAAGAGAGAAATAACGTTACAACACGGCTGTAATAGAAATTACAGCCATAATTCCGCTTATGAACAGTGTCGCGACCCTTCTTTTGTTGATTCCTCTTCCAATCAAACTCCTTTTGCTCTGAAACTTCTGGGGTATCCTCCTCTCCTCCAGGCGAAGCTTCTGTGTAAAAATCACGGGCTGAGGTGGCCTTCACGCCTCTCGGCGTGAAGATAAACCCTAAGTGCCTCTCTTTTGATTGCCTCTTGATTCCCCTTTATCTTCTCCTCATTGAGACGAGTCCGTAGCATCTTTCGGATCTCGATTTGGATGTCTAGATCTCAAGATATAGTCCGCGCAAGAATTGGGCCCGAAAAACTCGCGTATCCAAGAAAAAATTACGGTCGTGTTTTATTTTATGGCAGTGCCATATTTTGGTTCTGTGTGTTCTGGGTAAAAATTACGGCCTATAAAATGCATTATGACAGTGCCGTAAAATCAATTGAACTCTCTAGTCAGAATTGTTTGGAAATTACGGCCCATGAAATGGCTTACAGTAGTGCCGTAATTTCAGTGAATATCTCTGGTTTGAAAGCATTCCAAGATACGGCACCGTGTAATTATTTACGGTAGTGCCATAAAATCAGAAAAATTCTCTAATAAAAAACTCCCCAAATTACGGCAGTGCTCTGATATTACGGTAGCGTACGAAAATACGGTACCGTAATATAGATTATGGTCTTGCCGTATTTTGGTTCGTGGCTCCATTTTACTTGAAATTTTTCCTATATCTTCTTCTTGATGATGAGAATTCTTCTATGTGTTTGATTTTGCTCGAAAATGCCTTAAAATCATGCCTTTTTACCTGAAAATCATGAAAAACCAAAATAGAAGTAGATTTTGCAATATTTGATAAAAAAAAGGCATAAAAATAAGCAAAGTGGTATGAGTTTGACACGAAAAGATATATAAAATGGCATGAAATTTACTATAAATTTCGGTGTCATCAGCTTCGAATTGAGTCAAAACTTAACCAAACTCTGCAGAAACCTTCATGGAGGGGTTGTAAACTAATTAAAGTATAAAAGAAAGGATTTTTGGAAGGTTAAGAGAGCTTTTTTGGATGAACACAGACAGAGGTGGTGACTAGGGCATATTTCAGGCGACTGGGCAATTTTTGACGAGAGATCATGAAAAGGAAGGATTTTGGTGCTCCATCTTCGTCTCTAGATCGAGGATAAGGGTTTTCAATTACTTTCCTAGTGTATTCTTGCCAATTTCATCAATACACATGCTGTTTACTATTAACATGAATGCTTAAACTCTTTTTTTGGGATAAAGGGGTGTAGCCTACTAACGATTTATAGATTAAACTTGTTATTTTAAATCTTTGTCATGAATTTTATAGAGTTGATTTAAATAGAATTGTGTTTATTTCGTAATTTTACTCTGGCCATGTGATTTTATATTTTAGACATCGCGAGAAGGACCGAGAGGTGAATCGCGATGTCGGATCTATTTTTTTCAAACCTATACATCCGATCACGAGAGTAGTTTGAAGAATTTTTATGATTTGTCATAGAACTTAAGGACCTAATTATAATAACTATCACGAGAGTAGGGAGTTGTTGTGATTAGGCATCAAATTACGCTTCAAGAGAAGGTAATATGTACACTAGGATAAATCCCTTTCAACACTTTAATTTTCTGTTTAAAGATATATTTTTACAAAATTCATATTCAACAACGTGGTGAAACCCTTAGTCCTGACTTTCTCCATATCGATCTTTACCCAAAATGCTTGCTTTTGTTTCCTCGTACTAGAAGCTTCCAAACAAAATCACACTTTGAATCGTCTAACTATAAATAAATTGTGTAATCGATACTTAACCACCAGATCCTCATTGGGAACGATATCTTTCGATAAAGCTGTTCACTTGCAGTGGCATCACCAATCTCTCGTGTATCATACCTGTCCCTTATCCACTATGGCACTCGACTGGGGGCAAACTTTGAGATTAGATAAAATCTATTTCTATAGACACTATTATGTAGATATACACAATCATAGATGTATCAAAAGCATAATATATAAATATCGAGAGTGAATGTAATACAAATGTCGGACCAACAACTGGTCCTACGGCAAAAACACTAACAAAAGTGTCATGATATATATTACATAAGTATGTATCAAATGCATCACAACACAACTATATAACATAGATCATAGGTATTGGTGTATATGCCCTAGGACCTATTGATGGTCCAATATGTGTATCGCATTCACATGTGACATTTCATATATTCTGGAATTATCATTGTTGTGCATTTGGTATGCCTGTGTTATGTGTACATTTGCATAAATGATGTGCCTAGAGATAGATTATATCTAGTCTCGAAGTTTATCCCCGGTCGAGTACCATAATAGATAGGGGACCGCTATAGTGCAAGTGAGACTAGATTATGCGCTAGTTAGCACAAATTGCTAAACGCAGACATATGAGTATATCAAGTTACATATACTAGACCGATCCGCCGTGAGAATTTAACTTTATCTCAAGCTAAATCTCATAGTGACAGAGGTGTATTTGTCCTTCAACTTGAGGGAGTTCGTATCTCTATATGGTAAGGGGTATGCTTTGATACAACCTAACGTCTCACCATAGCAGGGAGGTTATAACAGTTGTTATTGGGTATATTATAAGCCGTATGAGAGATACAACTTGCCAAGAGAGGATTTGCCCATTTCTTAAATGGAAATTTGATGTCCATGGGCCCTACATTTATATACATGACTGAAAGTGTATGGACATACCCGGGTTAAAGCCTGATTTAGTCATGACCATTAGATTGGGTCAAACAAGTGTAACACACTTATCCAATCAAGACATCAGCTTGAAAAAGGGACTCTAATGCACAAGTACTTTGTTATGGTTTAGGGGATATTGATGATAAATCTATTCTAAAGACTTGGGTAGGAGTGATGTACTACTAGGTGCCACTCACTGCTTGTGATTATATGAGGTTATCACTACCAATGTCTGAGGAATTTACAGGGTCGCACACCTAGACACTCAAGATCTTGTATTGATCGGATAGCTTATTGTTGTTTCCGCAAGTGCACGGATACTCGAAGTAATAAAGAAACATATCGAACCACAGAGACCTCATTTGTCAAATACCGAATAATCGATTTCTTACTATCTAGGCAATCGAAACTATGCAAGTGAACTGAAGAAGGCTAACGAAAATAACAGAGAGAGAATCTGGGACTAGGGTTTCATTCATTTTAATTTCCATGACTAGATATGAAAAGATGTTCGTCGAGTCTAATTTTATCATGATAAAGATGCGATTTACTTCATAAAGAGATAATCTCACTTTCATGCAAACAAACATACAGGGGACCAATCCTCGCTTTCGCGCAGGATCTATCCCATGCTGAAAATAAGTAAATCATCAATCAAAGAACTCAAGGATCACTTTCGTGCATCCGAATTCTAAGTTGATTATCTCAAGTGGAGTCTCAAGGGTCACTTTCGTGCTTCCGAGTCTCAACACAGGTTCTACTTAAGGTTCTCCAACGTTTCGATCCTCACTTTCGCACAAGATCTTCATGTTTAACAAAATAACTCAATCCTAGATTCAAATTATCAAACATGGCAATTATTCTTCTAAAATCAAGAAATAAGAACTAACCTAATTTCTTACGGTGAGTTCCTAATATTCAATTTTATGGTTTCAAGTTCTCAAGCAAATCACTTTTCAGTTCATAGTGCGAAAACTCTAAAAACATGCATGATAATAAGAAAACTATGGAGAATTATAGACAATTATCACATAAGTAGAATTATCACGCTAAAATTATACTCGACGAAGTAATGGAAAATTTATCTAGTCATTAAGAAATCAAAGGGAATTACTCCCCCATATCCCATAAAAGGTTTAAGCTAGCATGGTAGAAAGATTACAATATTCCATAGAGTCAAAGTGTAAGAAATCAAAGAAAGAGAGGAAAAACAAATAACCACACGGCTGTAATGGAAATTACAGCCGTAATTTCTGCACGTGAAAAGTGCCAGCGGCGTGCTTTTGTTGATTTCTCTTCCTATCGATCTCCTTTCACTCTAAAACTTCTAGGGTATGTTTTCCTCTTCTAGGCGAAGCTTCCCTTCAAATTTCATGGCCAGAGATGCGCTGTATGCTTCCCGGCGGCAGAACCTAGGGCGGCGACGTGTAACTCGATTTCTCCCTCTAGAGTGGATGAAAATTAGGGCTTCTTGTCTATGTCTGTCCGCCTTGTTGAAAGCTCCCCTTTTGCTTCTTACGGATCTTTGAATTATGGCTTAGATCGTCCGCAATCAATCGTGCAAAAATCGGGCTTCAAAAAGTCCGTGAAAATCGCATGTTCAGAATGGAATTACGGCCGTGGTTTTGGTTACGGTACTGCCGTATTTTCTCCAAATCTCTTGGGTCGAAAAACGCACCAAAATATGGCACCTGGAATGATTACGGCTCTACCGTAAAATTTGGAAATCTCTCGGGTGAAAAATAGACTGAAATTACGGCCCGTGAAATTCCTTACGGTAGTGCCATAATTTTCGAAAAACTTTCTGGATGAAAAAATCTCAAATTACGGCAGTGTTAGGTCCCCTTCAAGGGGGAGCGCAAGCGGATAAAGCCCCTTTCTAGAGGGGGGCGCAAATGCAATTTTAGGGGTGTCACCCTCATGATCGCATGTAGATCATATGGTTAACTTATGTATAAGCGAAAGGATCTTTAAAGGGATCATACCAACGCCATGAAGTTGGATGTCGGCTTGGAAGAAGAGAGCAACTTTGATCTCCTCCAAAAGTTCACACACAAGGTGAAGATCTCTTACTTCCTTGGCGTCACTTGTGCTAGCAAGGCACCCAAGGTTCCTTGTCGAATGGAAGGAGATGATGAAAGCTTTCTTGGCCGATCCTTCTTCTCGTCAACCTCTACCACCCGAGAGTTCGAGTGTCGTCGAGAGCCAAAGGGGAGATGAGCGTTTTTTCCAAGCTTGTGATCGAATGTGGAGACATTCATCACTATGGCAAAACCGAAATGCCATAAATGGTAAGTCTTCAACACATGCGTTATGCGTTCACATGAAGTGAACCAAACGCATATCTCATCTCACAAATGAACCAAGCGCTCACATATGAGCCGGTTCAATGTAGTTGGTCCAATGACCAAACCAAATCAGCCCAAGTATTGGTCCAGACCAAAATAAACCCTAAGGTTCAAGATCTGACCGTTCATCCTTTGATGCTCTTGATCTCCCAGATCTAGCATCCACACTCTCGATCAAAGCTTACCGATCTCAAGCCCTAATCAATCAAACATGATCAGACTGGATCTCACTTACAATCAGAGTTTAATCTCCTTTAAACTGAATCAAAACAATCCAGTCCACCCGATCTGACTCAAGTAAGTCATATCACCAAATTGTGCGACCCTAAGGGTTTCCTTTAAATGTCGGTAACGATAACTCACGTCATCACAATCAGTGAGGGGTATCTAGCAACACATCACTGTCTCCCGATATAAAGGAAAGAGTCTTCCAAGACTACACCCAAACCACAGCACAAGTGTGAATCCACTTCACAAGGCATACATGTTTCCTTTGCCACTGGATGTTCTTATTGGACAAGCATGTCAAGCCTGTAACTCCAATACAATGAGCATGATTAGATCAGATGAACATAGTCATCTGGGTATGGCCATACACTATCTCAATCATCTCATACAGGGGGGCCCCTTTAGAACATCACACTCCTTGAACAAGGAGACGGCAATCCTTTATCTATCACTAGTGTCCTAACCTGACTCATGATCATTATCCAAGATAGTCTATAATCATTATGTTTCAAATGATATTGAACTACCTCAAAATAATGACATTCATCATTTAGAAACACAAGTGATCTCAAGTCAGAGGACATGTGCCACTTGTTGCATTCAAGGATTATTCACATTGTGACAAACAATTGAATATCCTAGTAGGGTCTGTCCAGTACATCCAATGTACCCATGAGTCTACATCTTATTTCATGCTCGAAGCATCCTATAAGATTAGCACACATATTAGTCTCAATCATATCAAGGCTGTCTCATGTTCACCAAGATATCTCGACTAAGGACATATGCATGTCAGCCTAGCTGAACAGCTTTGAGACATTATTCAGAAGTACACTTATTACAGCAGACAAGGTAGCAACCTGAATAATAACCATGCCTTTATAAACATAAGAGTTTATTACATGATACTTATACAATCCCAAGGCCTCAAACATTAGCCTTAAGGGCATACCCCAACAGGCAGTGCTCTGATATTACGGTAGCTATAAAAATACGGTACCATAATACAGATTACGACCCTGCCGTATTTTGGTATGAATCTCCAATCTTCATGAAATTTGACATGCAATCTTCTCTTGATGGTGGGAGTTCATTCATGCATCTGGAATTGCTTGAAAACACCTGACAAATTGTACCTTTTTACCTGAAAATCATCAAAAACCAAAAAGTGTGTAGATTCCGCAATATTTGATAAAAAAAAGGCATAACAATAAGCAAAGAGTATAAATATGATACAAAAACATCTATCAAATGACACAAAATTTACTATAAATTTCGGTGTCATCACTTATGATTGAGTCATTTGGTTGATTTAGATCAGTTTGGGAGTCTAATCCATCACAGATGCATCTGATGAGTTGGAGATGGTCATGTAGAGTTAGGTTACGTTTTGAGATCAGTTGACCTTCGGGTGACCACATTTAACCTCAGTTGACTAAGTCTAGTCAATAGGTCAAGTGATGTAAAAAGTACCAAATGAGAAGGGCTATGTAAAAAGTACCACATTTCATCATCAAGAGATTGTTTGAGGTAATAGTCACTAACCCCAATTAATGTGGTGTAGTAGTCTTGTAGGAAAGCTAGTGTTGATGGTTGAAGTTTGAGATAATTAGGCAAAGTTGTGAGTATATGGAAGTATATGAAGCATCATCACAAACCCTTACAACTTTTAGGATGATGGTCAAGTGATACTCAAAATAACCCTAGAAATCAAGTGTAAGAGTTTGAAAATATTATCAATTCTTAATAATCATCAAGTGTTATGAACCAATAGAATGATTTGACACATAGAGTTCTTCATTAATATGGAATAACTAACTAGAGCAAGTACATGGGAGCGGCCTTGTTACTTGTCTTAGTTTGAAGGCATGATTAATGAGTATCTCTATAACACTTGAATGAGGGCATTGGAAGACTTGGCGTTCGAGGCCCATATGCCCTCTAAACTCATGGCGCATCACATGGGAAGTACTTTGATGAGTGGATTTCATGATTTGGCTAAGTGTGAAGGTTAAAATTAAAGAACATGGTAGGTAGCATGGATTTCCTAAGATGAGTCTAAGATAGTGTGGGTGCAAGACAATCTCATTTATGACTTAATGATCAATCTAAATGATAGCTTGAGAATGATTATTGCTTTTACTTTTTCTCAAATCATCTAAGACAAATGATAAGTAGAACTAAAATAATGCATTTGGCATTCAAGAGGAATCTAAGCACAATGGGAATGAGTTAGCATATGCAGAAGGATGACCAAATTGTTTGAATAGAAGTGGCATTTTTAAATAGAAAAATTAGATTTTGAATAGGTTATAATGATGAACACATCTGAACAAGCAAGGAGAGACATTCTAACTTGTATACCACAGCAAAAGCCTGTGTCATAGAGGTGATGATCAATTGAGTGACACAAATATCATCTAATTTGCAATGCTCAAGTGTTTTTTTTTTTAATTATTACTATTATTATTTTAATAAGATAAGCATGATTTTTTAATAAAAATTGGGTAAATGGTGAAGATAAAATATAGTTCTAAAAGCTTGCGATGAAAGAAGAAAAGCAAACCTTATGTTGGCAACATTAAAATTGCTGTAGATAGGCATTGTGTGTCGGTTAAATTTGTATTCTTATTCATGTCAGATTCACGACCTAGGAGCCTTTCCTAATTAACATAATTATTGTAGCTGTCAGGCTAAAACGACAGGTAAAGGTCCTGTCCAATGAGGATATAAAGCATGTTGGAGCCTTGTTCAACGCCATGTTGAACGTTGATTCCTCCAAAAGTTGAAAGGACTTGCACCCTCTGTGACGCTACTGCTGCTACCGTCAAACCAGTTTAACTTGGTTTTTCTCAGGCCAAGCCTCCGCAACAACATGTACATTTCAATAAGAAAATGCTCAAACAAAACTACTTGGTTCATCCAGAATCCATCCTATATATAAAACTAAGCTTTTGTTTTTCACTTTGCCCTCTGATCTTACAAGAACACTGCACCAAAATATCGATTCAGCTGGCTAATGTAAGAGGAAAAGAAAAACAAAAGTATACATAGAAATTAAAGAGAGTCCACACCTGTATGATCTTGAAGAATTTATTGCCCAAACTTTACAAATAAATCTCTATCTCCTTGCACATCCTAAATTTGTTTGAAGCCCATAGTTACAGACTGCAAATCCTTAACATAAACCTCTGTAGCTTGTAATTGCTGCTGCAGTTGCTGGTTCTGCTGCCAATTTAAACCATCGTTACTGAATTGGCTGAATGCTCTCTTCACCGCATCACCTTGGCTTTGGCTTTGGATTTGGATTTGCATCGCTGCTGACACAGGAAATGTCCCATGAAGATATTCTGACCACTTGAGGTCCTCGTTCTCCCTTGCGAGCTGGACTTGCGCATTTTTATCGAGTACCAGTTCCGGCCAAGGAAAGATGCCACTCTCCAAGGAGCAGCTGCTCTGCAACATGACGCTGCAGCAATCCTGGGATTGCAAGAGCTGCTCCGGTTGAGAGGCTATTGCCTTGCAGCTCAACTCGGGGATCATGTCACCGGCCTCCTGTTTTGCACTCTGCAGGTTGAGCCAGAGAAGAGGGTCCGAGCTGGTCGTGCAGTAGTGATCAGGAGCAAAGCTCAGCTGCGGGAGGTGGAAACTATGGCCAACTGGATTGGAGGAGCTCTCGTGGACATGGTTTGGAAAAAGCAGCTGGTCGAGGGAAATTTCTTTGGCAGGCGCTGACGAGCTCTTGGATATTGCTGTATCGGTTGTTCCTGATGAGGAGGTTCCTTTTCTGGCGGATTTATCATCGACCTCGGAGATGGGCTTGTGGGTGCTGGGGTCGATGCCTCTCTGCCTCAGCTTCTTCTTGATGCAAGAATTCCACAGGTTCTTGATCTCGTTGTCTGTCCTTCCTGGCAAATTTGCTGCAATCTTTGACCACCTGATGAAGCACACAGTAGGATGCTGAGGGAGTTGGACTGAAAAAATCAGGCCCTTGGCATGCATGCACGAATCGTACCTGTTTCCCAAGACTTGATGGAGTTGGATGATGAGCTCCTCCTCCTGCTGCGAGAATGTGCCTCTCTTGAGGTCAGGCCTCAGGTAGTTTATCCACCTCAATCTGCAGCTCTTGCCGCACCTCTCAAGACCTGGAACATGCATTCACATGCGGCGTGCAGTAGTAGCACTATGAGACGCGCTTAGTTCACAAACAAGGACTAGTAGCTGCTGCATCTAAACCAAGCGAAATTCACCTGCTTGTTTAGGCACAGAGCTCCAGCAGCCATGGCCGTACGTGGTAATGTGCTTTATGAGCTTCTCATCTTCCTCGGGAGACCACAGGCCTTTCCTCACCTTGTGCTTGTAGCTGTAGGAATGCCCTCCCATTTCTCACCTACTCGACCAGCAGAGATTGAATTAAAGGGCAGCAATGGCGGCCTTTAAAATGTATGAAAGAGAAATTATAGAGGTCGCCATCATGTGCTGGGTCTCTCTCTCGCTCTCTGTCTCTCTCTGAAACAAGTCTTGTGTCACAGAGGTGGGGCACTACTTTTTGTTGTGATAGCAGGCAGTTGAGTTGAAACCTGGGACTAAAAGATTTATGGATCCTCAATTCTGTGCGGCCATTTGATCAGTAAAAAGTAACAGAAAGCTGCTCACGCACTGCAGATTCGTGAATGGGAAAACTCCAAGCGTAGTAAAGGAGGTTGGTAGATTCCGATGTATAAATATTCTTACGCAGTGAAGCCAAGTAGAGGCATCATTTTGCCGTGCAATTCGCAGGTCAAAGCAGTTTCTACTAGATAATAAATACGACAAAGACATGCAAGCTTCGCCTAAGCTAATCTGGTCTTATGGAGAAGAAGGCTAAGAGCTTCCAGATCATATCTTCAATCAAAAGGAAGTAGAAAAATCTGGGCAGAATCAAGAATGGGGGATGGATGGACAAAGGCGGAATAAAGTAATCAGAGATGTGGACGGTGTGTGGTATTTTTAATTTGGTTTTCTGTCAATGATTAGAAAGATACATTGCATGATTGAAAGCCATGTGACTCTGCGTAATTAACTCATTAACTCAAACAGTGTGTGCAAACTGCTAATAATTAGACACCATTAATTTAATTTTTATCCTGAGTTTGCTTCTTCTTCCTCCTCCTCCTCCTCCTCCTCCTGCTGCTGTACAGTACAGCGCTACTTATTCCTCGCTGTTTCCAGCCAGTGACAGGGGCCCTCCTCCTCAGGATTCCACTGTCCGACGCACTCATCTAAAACTATTTATTGTGCTAAATAGGAAGCATATTAATGTAATTAAGAAAATGTGGTCCATGTGCTGTTTCATATCAATCACATCCGTCCAGCTGCTGCGTTGAACGCCAAACTTTGTTTTGCGGAAAAATGGATTAATTATCTTTAATTTCTCTGATTTGAAATGTATTTATCTCTCAGCCCCATGAAAGGACGCTTAATTGGACGGCCCTGATAGCGTTGATCGTGGTCCATGCCTCACAAAGTGACACCTCGGCCCGCCAAAACCAGCCCTACTGGCCCAAGACCCACTCAACAAAAGACTCAAATTAGTGCTCTATTATCTATCCAGAACCAAATTGCACCATATATCGCTCTGGATTTATTTAATTTAATTAGGTGACTTATTGCAAATTGCATGTACAATGATCGGAGCTTAACCCTAAGTTTTTCTGCTATTAAATTGTCCGATTCGACACATTTAATTTTTGTCGGCGTCAAAATTTGCTACATGTCAGTCGCGCGGATTGCATGGTCCACGTGTTTGTCTTTGTTTGGTCAACAATGTGTGATTTCTCCAAAACCTTATCAATTTTCTCATATGGATAGATCAATTTTTTTAGTTCAGGTCACTCTTTTTTATATGTTTTTGTTTTCAGATATGATTGGTTTGTGTCGTTCCAGTGAATTCTAATTGCTTTTAAAAGGATATTAGACATGAATCCAAAGTTCATTTTCATGGATGTCATCTATTTTTGGTCGCCTGATCAAATTACCTTTTGTGTCTTCGAGAATGTCCTACATGAAAGGTCCATGTCTAATTCTAGTGGAAAGTCAACAATATATGCATTTGTATCCAACTATTATAGCCTATTTGCCTTTTTTTTTGTTTAATTAGTTTTTTGCGTGATATTTGTTATGCATTTTTATCCAACTATTTTAGTAATAGCTTCTAAATGAACTTGATAGTGGCAAGAGGTCTACTAGATTTTTGAGTTGATATCCTAAATTTACCTTTGAAGGAGCTAGACCTATATTCCATTTTAGAATTTGTTAAAAAGAAACTTAGTTGAGAAAACATCTTGTCATAGTTTCCTATATGTTCATTTACTAGGTGATTAGGGAACCTAGATGGTTCACCATAAGCTAGAGTATGGAAGTCATAGGTGTGGTTGCTCTTGGTTGAACTTTTTATGGCCTCAAAATGATAAAGATTTTGTCTTACACACGGTGATCGTGTTTTAGGAGAAGATTTGTCCTGATCTTGCTTTTGCCTTCGCTTCGGGTTGCTAGCTAGTAGCCACCAACTCAGGAGAGCGGTAATGTGACAGTCTATGATCAAGATTAATTGACCTAACAACATAATGAATGCATAATTAATTTTACAAACTTATGCATGATATCATGCACCTTTACCATAATTTTACAAAAAAAGTATGGTCTAATATATATGATACATGAACAAAAACAAATCACGATGCCCCAAATTTTTACATCTTATACCGCAAAACTAGGTTTAGAATGTCAGTAATATTAATTGGGATTTTTGGTGATTTTATGGGAATTTTTTTTGGAATTTTTTGTGATTTTATATAATAAAATTAAAGATTTAATAGTTTAAATAATAAACTGAAGTCATGTCCGTGAGGGTTTTACCCAAAAAACTAGCCATCCAACCCGGCGATTCAACCTTAAATTGTATTAAGATTGGGCTAGGAGGTGGTGGCATTGGCCGTGTAAATCTTGCCTTGTCTCATGCCACTTATTTTCTATTTGAATGATGGGAGCCACCGAGTTCGAGAGAATTGCCTGGCGAAAGATATCGTTCCAGGTCATGGCTATGGTGAGTTCGCCGGAGAAGATCATCATTGTGCGACTGTTCATCTTCCTCAAAGCCAGTGAGGAGATCTCTTTGCTAATGACATATGTCCAACGTTGCATCCAAGTATTCCTCTTTCCCTCGTATTTTTTTTGGCTTTTTGGAGATGCTTGTGTCGATTTTAGATATCAATAGCAGCAGCGCCGATTTTAGATTTGTGATAGTACCAAGTACAAATATTATATTTTGATATGGTTTTATTATGGTGTAACACAAATACAAACATTTATGTAGCAATTTTGTATTCATTATGTCATCTAGATTGATGGGCTAGAGAATAGTGAATTTGATCTCCATCAGCTCTCCTAGGGTGTGCAAAACCTCCTTTAGTGAATTAGATCAAAATTGTTAGAATAACTTACAATCAAATTGGACTTTAGCTTCAAGAACCCATGCTTTACCCTACTTCTTCTTGTGTATTAAGTAGCATTTCTGAATCTCATTTAGAGTTAATGTAAACTATTCTACTAAGATGGTGTCAATTGTGTATTAGGTGGTGGTGGATAATTAGGGATCTCAAACTATACCTTGAATGGTTGAAGGTCTTAAGCTTGTAACCTATTGTTTATTCCTTGCTTGCATTCATGTCATGTTTGTATGATAACTTGTCCAACTACACTGTATAAGACATTTTTACCATCAATTAGTATATGAGCAAGAAATTTCTACATGAGTTGAAAATGGTATAAGTTACATTGGCTTTCTTGAGAGCTATTTTATGTTGACCTAGATGGGTTAGTCCTATTGTTCAATTGATAGAGTTGCTAATGGCAATTTTGTGGGAAGTATTTTTTCTCAAGTGATTGGGTGTTCTCTACATGACATTTGAGAATATTCTTTTGGACTAGGTTGATGGCCTTCAGGGCGATTTTGAATTGCATTGCATCTAGGTTAGATTTTCAAAAAGCACATCATGCACTATACAATACAAATATGATAGATATTTGCACTATAATATGCATGTATATTATTTTATAAAATAAGAAAAAAAATATATAAATCATGCCTCATGATGATTAGAAGCATGACATGTCATTCTTGCATGTCATAAGAGTGTTCAAAAAATAAAAAAAGGGAGCTCAGTAGGTTTGATACCATTGTTAGGGAATAGTAGGTGATTTTAAAAAAAGTTTTGCTCACAGGCGCACAGCGGAAGCATCCACTCGAAATCTATTCCCATCCTAAAGGACACATGTGAGTAAAGTAAGAAAAAGGATGTGTTAGAATGGTTACCCTTGTAGCATGATCTAGAGTTTGTGGCGTGGCCATGTTTTTCTTTGAGAAGTATTATTTCATCTTCAAAATTTGCAAAATCTTTCAGGCGGGCTTGTGCGGCAGACGAGCTCGTGAGGTGGAGACAAAGCAGCAAGGCGGAGACGAAATAGCGGGCTCGCGTGATGCATCTTGGCTCGTTTTCCGCCCGATTTGGGCGGATAGTGATTGGTGATGCGTCTTGGCTCGTTTTCTGCCCGATTTGGGCGGATAGCGATTGGTGATGCGTCTTGGCTCGTTTTCCGCCCGATTTGGGCGGATAGCGATTGGAAGTTTCCTTCCATCAATTTTCTTTTCTTTACTAGTAAACTAAGGAAAATTTCATTTTTCCTTTGTTTTCTTTCCTTTCTCTCCCTTTTCTTCCCTGGTAAACACAGGTGTTAATGGACGAAATCTTCATGAAATTTTCAGCCAACAAATTGGGATGGGATGGTGAATTTGAGGTCTTCAAACTCTTGTCTTCAATTGAACTCCAATTGATTGAAATTGACTTTCCTTTCTAGGAGCTGGTGTAGCTGATGTGTGACTTGGTGAGCTATCTGGGGACTTGAGGAACTTGCCAATTTTAGTTGTACATGCAAATATGCTATAACCTATCATGGTGCATGAGTTACATTTTCTCAATTTTTTATGCGTGCATGTTTACAGGGCATAACCTACCATAAATAGTACTATATCAATGCATGTTTTTGTGTTGGGGTGGAACTAACCTATAATGCCATGCAATGCAAATGCGAAAAAAGAAAGTGGACTCTAAGAAGAAAAACCATATTTGGAAGGTTTCCTTCGAACCCTAGCTTATATACTCGGACCATGTCGTGGCCCTCCATCATTTCTCTCTAGGTGGGAAGAATTCTCCATTGGAGAATTATCCTTGTACCCTTAGAGTAATTCTGGGTAGCCTGAACAAGCTCAGCCTTAGGGAGCCAAGCCTCCTCACCGGTGGTAAATTTGACTCGGTAATAAATCTGTATCTCATCGTGGGTGAGACGAGTCTGGTCCTCGAGAATAGCATCTATCTCTGGCTTAGACTAACATTTGCGTTCGGGATTGAGAGTGGTTCTTCAAAGTGTGTGAGATCCTCCACATTAATAGTGGTTGGGATCCCCAAGTTCAGTGACGGATCCAAAACATAGGCAATGTCGTTGATCTTCCTCATGATGGTGAAGGGTCCAATTCCCTTTGTGTCCAGCTTACGACCGTGTCCTTGGATATGCTCACGAACTCGTAGAATCACCTGTTTACCTACATAAAATTTTCTTCCTCGGTGCCTTTTGTTAGTAACTTCATGATAAAATTTAATGTAATCAAATATTTTAATCAAAATCTCATGATGTAATTGCAAAGTATGCATAGCAAAATCTTTAGTAGACAAGGACGCTTTAAAATGCTTAGGCAAAGGAAACAAATCAATAGACTTATTTGGTTGGTACCTTAGGTTGGCTACACTAATTGTAGGAAAACTCGGCGGTGGGCAAAAGTTTATCCCAAGTGCTCCCACAAGGCTCCTAAGAATACTCCCTAGTGATATGCTGACTACTTCAGTTAGACCATCCGTCTAGGGATGATAGGCTGCGGAGAATTTCTGTTTGGTGCCTAATAGAGTCCACAAGATCTTCCAAAAGTGTCCTACAAACCTATTGTCTCGGTCAGAAATAATGGTTAAAGGAATACCATGCAACCTAGCAATTTCTTTAAAGAATAGCCTACCTATGTGAAAGGCATATGAAGTCTTGCTACAGGGTATGAAATGGGTCATCTTGGTGAATCTGTCTACCATAACAAATATGAAGTCATGCTTAGTTGGGGTTCTAGGTAAACTTAAGATGAAGTCCATGCCATACTCTTGCCAAGGGACCTGAGGTATAGGTAGAAGTGTGTAAAGGCGAAAGTTGTGTTTCTTAGTTTTGGTCATCTGGCAGGTTCCATAATGTCTAACTACCTTAGCAACATCCTTGTGAAGGTTTGGCTATTAGAACCATTCCTCCAGCAAGGTCTATGTCTTATCTTGGGAATAGTGTTTGGCAGACCCTCCTCCATGCATTTCCCAGATTAGGAAGTCATAGATTGAGGTCTTAGGCACACAAAGTTTTGGTCCAAGAAAAAGAAATCCATCCCTAAGGGTGTAGAGGGGATGGCTCATGGGATCTAGGCTAAGCTCAAAATAAATAATAGAAAAATTAGAACAATCATTATAAGCATGCTTCATGTGATCAAAACTAACAATTTCAGTAGATAACTTATGCATGAACAAAGCTACTCTACTCAAAGCATCAATAGCCTATCATAATTTATGTGTCAAAACAAAGACATACTGTTGTAAGTATTCTACCCATTTAACATGCCTAGTATTTAACTTTTTCTGAGCATTCAAAAATGACAAAGCTTGATTTTCACTATTCAAGATAAATTCATTATGGATTAAATAGTGTCTCCGGTGTTTAAGAGTTTGAATTATATCATAGAATTCTTTGTCATAAGTTGAATATTTTTGCCTTGCATCATTTAACTTTTCACTAAATAAGCTATAGGGTGGCCCTTCTTTTCCTATTCTAGAGGCATCACAGGCAACTTTAAAAACTTTGGTGAAATCAGGTAATCTAGGCACAGAAGCATAGGTCATTCTAGATATAAGTTCATTGAATGTTCTACTAATAGACTTAGTCCAACTAAATTCACCTTGCTTCATGTAGCTTGGTTATAGGAGATACTATGGTACTAAAGTTCTTTTATGAACCTCCTGTAGAAGGCTGCTAAACCACAAAAACATCTAACTTTAGTAAGAGTTCTAGGCTCAAGCTAGCCTAAGATAGATTGGACCCTAGTTGTGTCAGCCTGTAGGCCATGCTCAGACATAATGAAACCTAAGAAGACGACACTAGTAGAGAG
The DNA here is from genome assembly GCA_027563935.2 of Costus lasius. Taxonomy (NCBI): domain Eukaryota; kingdom Viridiplantae; phylum Streptophyta; class Magnoliopsida; order Zingiberales; family Costaceae; genus Costus; species Costus lasius. The sequence goes on along the minus strand of CM050450.1, from coordinate 33,155,656 downwards.
AAATGAGTACTTCTTTAAGTTGATGAAAAACTTATCTTCCTTAAGCAAGTCTAAGGTTTTCCTAAGGTGTTCAAGATATTCTTCCCTAGTCCTACTATAGATCAGGATATCATCAAAGTACACAACTAAAAACTTACCTATATATGGCTTCAGGATTTGGGTCATTAGCCTCATTAAAATGGAATAAGCATTGGATAATCCAAAGGATATAACTAACCATTCATATAAACCATCCTTAGGGTCTGTTTGGCTCTGCTTTTAAGCTGCTTTTAAACAGAAAGCAGATAGAAAACTATTTGGTAATGAAAAATATAAGCAGAAAAAAATAGTAAAAACAGTAAAAGTTGAGAAAATTACAATTTGATGCTTTTGTAGTTTCTGCATTTGCAAAAAAAGTAATTCTCATAATTTTGTTTAAAATTTTAAGTAGTATTTTTTAAATAATTTAAATTTTTAATATTGAAGAAAAATATAATATATAATTATTTTAAATAATTTAAAATAATATATTTATTTATTATTTTAAATTTTGACATTAGTTAAAAAGTTATTAATCAAACACCTTATAAATTTTGACAGTGCAACACAGTATAGCACAACCCAGTTTAGTACAGTTATAAAGCTATTAACAGTGGGGCCAAATAGGTTCTTAGTCTTAAAGGTTGATTTCCATTCATCTCCTAGTCTAATTCTAACCTAATGGTTGCCACTTCTATAGTCTAGCTTGCTAAACCACTTAAAACCTACCAACATATCTAGCATGTCTTCTAGCCTAGGAATGAGGAACCTATATTTGATGGTTATCTTGTTTATGGCTCTACAGCCAATACACATACACCAGCTTCCATCCTTCTTAGGGGTAAGAAGGGCAAGCACAACACATGGGCTAAGACTTTCCCTAATGAAGCCCTTTTCTAACAACTCATCTACCTATCTCTTAAGCTCCTCATGTTCAATAGGGTTCATCCTATAGTAAGGTAGGTCGGGCAGGGTTGAACTTGGGATAAAATCTATGGCATGTTATGTCTCTAAGAGGGGGTAGGCCATTGGGGAGTTCCTCAAGGATCAACTCAGAATAATCTAGAAAAAGGGTCTCAACTTCTGGAGGGGGTTTGGTTTCTGAATCTGGATTGGCCTGTTTGACTACTAAGGTGTATAGGGGCTGGGATCCTAAGCATTCCTTAGTGAAGGCACTAGGTTTGGTTGAGTAGGCTTGGGGTCCTCTATCTTACCCTTATTGGTAGTGGCTCTAAGCTCTTTGGGTAAGGAAGGTTTGAGCCTGATCTTTTGCCTATTATGGCTGAAGACATAGGTGTTGGTTCGATTGTAGTGGATCACATCCATGTCATACAACCAAGGCTGACCAAGGGCTTGGGAGACATCCATGGTGATGATGTCACACCAAATTTATCCTTGGTAGGAGGCAAACTAAAAAGGCACTAGGCTTCTATGGCTTATAGGGACACTAGCCTGATTGACCCAGGATATATGGTATAGATTGGGGTGTAGCTCTAACTTGAGGCCATGTGAGAAACTATGTTTAGACTACTTCATCTATCACCACTTTGCACATGTGTCCATAGAACTTGGTGTATATATGGAAGATGCTAGTCCTATGCAAGTGCTCAGCAGGAAAGGTTAGGTTTGAACAGGGTACACTTGATTACTCCTAAGGTGCTTTGGGTAGTCTCTTCCTCACTAAAGTATTCTATTTCATGATTCTCATAGCTAGGGTCTTGATCATACTTAGATTCAGGGATGTCCTCTTCGGTTTCATTGTTGAGATATAAAACCTTTTAGGGGCAATTCCTCATGATGTGACCGAGTTGTTTGCAGAACTCTAGTAGGTTCCGGGGTCGGGGTTGGTTTAGGTCTAGCTAGGATTGGATTAGAGGTTGGAACTCTAGGGTTGGGACTCTTTCCTATAAGTGTTCCTAAGCTCTTGCTCTACCTCTGTAGATAGCTCTAGCTAGCTCTTTAAAAGGCAACCTCCTAGGAGTCTTTTTGGTAATAAGTTAGACCTCTCTTGATTTTAGACCTAAGACTATTCTTAGATCTACTCAAGGTATATGTAGGGTCTTCTCTAATACCACTTCTAAGGAGTAACTCATCAAACCTAGTCATTTACTCAGGCTATGGTTTGGGTTCCTTGGGTAAGACTACAAAGTTGGTCAAGAAGCTTATTGTGAAAGTATGAAGGGACATACTTCTCTTTCAACTTTAGAAGCATCTCATCCCATCTCTCAGCGGGTGGTTGACCAAATCTCTCTAGGTTCCTCTCTACATTGGTCCAGTAGAGTTTGGCAAGGCCTTCTAATAGGCATCGAGTGAACCTAACCTTAGAGTGTTTGGGCATCATACTCCAATTGAAGTATTGCTCGAGTTTGGTTGACCAATCTAGGAACTCGGCTTCATGGTTGAAGTTTCTCATATAAGGGTTTCTCAACTCATGGGGTGGTTCTCTTAGAATTAGCTTGCTAGAAGGTCAGCTAGGGGGTCTTTGCTCTCTTTGGGTCTCTAGATCTTGAATCCTAGATTTGATTTCTCTCATATCTTGGCCAAAACTAGTCATCATTTCAAGAAGTTGGGTTATTTCATTAGAGTTGCTATAATTTATTTCTGATTTAGTGGCCATGGTGAATAGTTTTGAAAAATAAGAGTAGTTTTTAAAATAGTCCCCTAAAGTGATAGAGCTAATAATAGTGTTTTATGAATTTCAAATTCTCTAAAACACCTAGGTCCTAAAATTGTCCTTAAGATTTAGAAAAATAGTTTTTAAGGCTAAAATTATAATATAAGAGTTAGCTCTAAAACCAAAGTTGAAGTAGGGGGCAATCATATATAAGGGAGCATTCAAACAACAAATTTTTGAAAGTATATTTTTTGATATATTTTATATAATAGAGGAAAATCGTATTTTGCCTAACGAAGCTTTGAAAATGTGTTTTGTATTTTTAGATAGGGAAAACTGAGAGCTACAATTAACTAAGAAAGCAGTAAATTGTATGAAAGTAAACTTATAGTGCGCCCCTTGAGAATTGAAGAGACAACCATCCCGTTCTTGTATCTGGTAGATGACAGTAGGGTCCTATGAGCTTACACACATACAATCACCAGAGCCCACATATACATGGGTGAATTTTAAAATAAATAAGAGGCTTTACAACATTTAAATCAAGAGGGAGGTTAGGTCTCCAAGTTCTCTTGCTTAATCAAAAAAGGAAAGAAGATTTAATTTTCAATCTCGGACCATGATTATAATGACCACCCATGATTAAAATTCAAAAAACCCTAATATTTAGAAAAATAAAAATAATAAAATAACATAAATAAAATCTATACGAAGGCTAAAAAGTAGTTCCTAGTCTAATGATTTCACGATTTTTTATTGATATTAATTTATAGTCCCTAATAAAGGTGCTAAAAACTTGATGACATTCCTAGTGACAATAACTACTTCTATATCACTACCGAAACGATGACACAAAGTAGGGACACAACGCAAATAAATGGTTAGTTGCAGTAATAAAAATATCGATTCCATATAGACTAAAAAATTAAGTACCAAATTTATCATGATCAGTAATTAGACCTGGCAAAACTTGACCTGACCCAACTCGACACGAAGTTAGGCGGGTTCTGGTCAGCCATAATCGTGTTCGGGTCATAAACAGGTCAACCGTTTATGACCCGAAAATAATCGAGTCGTGTCGGGTTATAAACGGGTTTACCCGCTTAACCCGATTACATTATATATTTATATATAAAAAATTAAATATAAGCTCACCTAACTCCGATTGTTAGCCCATAGGGTCAAATATTTTTTAACTATCTTTTAACCGATATTTTGGTCCACACATAAACCTAAAATTTTATTAATTTTAATATAATTTTTATCAATTTATTATTTATGTTTATAATATGAATGATAAACGGGTTATTTGGGTCGTATCGGGTTGACCCGATTATATTTAGGTCGTGTTCGTGTTAAGCAGTTTGACCCAATTAATTAAAGGGTCGTGTTTGGATTGGCTTAATCGGGTCACGGGTCACAGCTGACATGACCCATTTATGATCCGCTGACCCAAATTGCCAGGTCTATCAATAATCTAGGCAATTCAATATTTAGTAGGCAGTATGTAGAAAGCAAAAAATAGAGCAAACTTATAAACAATTTAGTGAAGTTTTCAGGTAAGGGGTTTAACCACAATGATTTCCAAAATAAAAAATTATGCTAACACCATAAATTAAATTATCTAGGGTTTTTAAAGGTAATTACTTTAAGTTATAGTTATAGGATGTCCTCTTCCACTAGCTCATTCTAATATTTAACTAGATTAATACCTAACTGTCACTATGAGTCACCGATCTAATTAACTTCATTAAGCACAAATCATATATTGTTTAATCTCTCATATAACCTATAGATACTTTCATAGTCTAGCAATTATAAATTTGATTATAGGGTTCCAAAACTAGAAGTGAACTTTTAGTCTATGTCATAGTTTCTAAATCAATATATTTTGAAGGTTTAAACTACTACATATGGAATAAGATTTACTAATTAAATTCTATAATTTAGCTACTTTCATAGTCTAGCCCTTGTAGGTTCAACTAGAGGGTTCTACAGCCACGAGTCACCTTTCCATCCTTGTCGTGATCCCATAACATGTAATAATTTAAACACAAGTAACTAAAAACATATTATCATCTATAATCAACTTCACAAACCCTAAATAAAATAATAAATTATGCTAAATATGCATTACTAATAGGAAAATCAATGGGTTTCTCCCGTAGCCCAAATGTAATTAAGCAACTGAGATCATGGTTTTAAACATCTTAAACATAGACAAAAAGTTATAATCAACTTGGAAAATAAGAAAATAACAATATGACAACTCCTATATGAAAGATCATTGCTAACGAAAACTTTCACTCCCCTGGCGGTGATCGATCACGGCGGTGATTGTGTCTGATGGTTGCTTCCTTTCTCTTGACGGCAATGTTTTCAACCCAAATCTCCATCGATTCTCAATAGATTTCAACAAAATTTGAAGCTAGAACTTGCCTTCGTGCTCCCAACCATCCTTGGTCGCACTCTAATTTGATGTATCTTCTGGGTTCTGAGCGTTGGTTATGAGCATTGGAAGGCGCTGATTTGGTTCAGCCACCAATCTCCACTTCTTAGCTTTGATTCAGCATGAGTAGGCGACGATAGCAACTCAAAATTGGACGACTGGTTGCCCTAAGTGTGCTCTCATGAAGCCTTAAGGTTTGGGCTTCTCTTTTAGTTTGATGGAGGATAAATTGGGAGAGAGAGTTTTCTGTCCACCTGCAAGACTCGGTCTCTAGCATTTGAATCACAGCCTTGGTTGTAATCATAGGCTATGATTTTCACTTTGAATATTTTGGCTTGAAATTTGTGTTGTGGCCTTGTTTCTTTTTAGAAAGTATTATTTCATCTTTAAAACTTGCAAAATCTTTCGTAGTCCTATAATCAACTATGGGGATTGTAATCATAATAAAATATCTTTAATTTTTCTTATTTTTGGGGTCTTTTACTTGAAGTTTCATAAAAATAGAAAAATGAAAGTTTTCTATAATATATAATAAAATTTAACTAATTTCAATGCAATTAGAGGAAGATATGACACAATTTATATTCACTATACATGAAAAATACTATCAAAATTTGTGTCATCAACCACCTATGCCGATTATAAGAACTCCGTGCCCAAGATGACTTGATATTCATCTAAGGATACCACCATCAATGTGGTCTTTCCACTCCAATCACCAACTTTAATTAGAATATCTTTGGCTATGGTAGAACTGCGCTTTGATTTTGAGTTCACAACCTTGACCTAGCGTGAACTCTTCTCCATGATAAAGTTTAACTTATCAAATTCCTCCTTGGAAAGGAAGTTATGGATTGCTCCAAAATTGATCATCGCCTTCACCCGATATCTATTGAGTTTTATCTCAATATACATTAACTCACTGGGATGTACTGGTTGTTTTTTTCCTAGACTCCCCTACTTGAGCCTTGACTGCGTTGAGTAGTCATATTGTGCCCATTATAGATCGCCTTGGTTGATCATCCTTCAATGAGTCGTCTAAGTTGTTAGAAGATTGGCTTTGTATCTTGCCCTTCTTCTTTACACCCATAGAAAATCTCTCCATCACGAGTGCATAAAGAGCTTGCTTTTGTGGGCAATTATTTTCCCAATGTTCACCACCACAAAACATACACCCGTTAGGTCTTCTTTGAGTGAAATTTTTATGTGATCTAATTCGATTAGGACTTTGTAATTGGGTCTGCCAATTATCATGATGAGAATTTCATTGTTGAGTTTGCTGATTCTTGCGGTAAGAATTTTGTTGTTTGTTTTTCCAATTCTCCCTAACTGGCTCGATACCCTTCTACTGATAACTCTATGAAGGTTGAAAGGGTCTCCATTTCTCAGTCCTCTTTGGTGTTTGGTAATTAGTCAATCTTTCTGCCATGGCTTGGGCAGGTGCTACACGTGCGTTGAATCTTATCTTGCCTTAGAGCTAATCGTGTACATTCTACCGATTTAACTCCTTTTGCGCCCATGTTTTTAATCCTTCTATAAAGTAAAACATCTTGTCATCTTTGGCAATATTTTGGATGACACATATCCATGACGAGAACTACTTTACGTATTCTTTGATCGAGTTTGTGTGTTTGAGATTCTGAAGCTTTCGTGGGGGCCATGTTGCTAACATTCTCAAGCAGAAATTAGATATTTACTTCTCTTTCTAGATCCTCCTACGACTCAGAGCATGCCACTAGAGCTTTGTATCACCAATTAGATACTATGCGTCACCTTGATGTCTTCAGACTTTGTTTGGGTGACTAAGGAATATTACTCCATGTTGATTAGGAAATTCTCTAAGTCCTTGGTATCTCTAGCACCATCATAGCATCGAGGCTATGGGATTTTCATGGATGAATTGTGGTGGGGGTCAAGTAGCACGTCCACTAACTTATGTGTTTCATGAGCACAGCTATTTGCACCCTCATATCCTCCACCTACTCGGTCAGGTGTTGAACAACAACATGGGTGTCATAAGCAATGTGTTCTAGTGATTTATCCACCAATTGGTGCTTCTTCTAGATATCAGCTTGACATCAAATTATATAGTTTTTTTTTTATTAATTTGCTGTATGTTATAGCCATGATTTGTCAATTTTACTTTATTTCTTGCTTAAATATCTTTATTTGTGTGGAATCTAGAGTTTTGCTTATTTTTGTGAATTTTCAAGTAAAATCATCAAAAATCAGTCGAATCCATGAAGATTTAAAGCTTTACTCAACAAAAACATATCGGACTATGATTTTTAGAGTAAAAAGATCATGGTCAGTGTTACGGGCCCAATTATCTTTAGTTATTGTAGGCCCACTATCTTTAGAGGGTAGTGGTTATAAGTAATGCGGATCCGGGTTGGTATGTCATACCCGGTTCGTTTAGTAGTTGAGTCTATAAATGAGGGCCTTAGAGTTGAGTTAGGTTTTTGTCTAAGTATTTTGTAATTTCTCTTTTGGGCGTACTCTTGCACGATTCTTGCCAGTGACGGCTGAGGGTTGTATCAATTGGTCTGACCTGCCGGATCGATTCGCCGAAAAACCGGTGGTCCAGTGACAGATAAAGGCGGAAGAAATTCCGTTGTCGGTGGTAGATATAATCGGTGGATCTATTATCGTGGATCAAGCCGATAAAGAAACCCTAGGGAAAATCGTTCGAAACCCTAGGGAGGTGTTTATCAATTCGGGGCGATTTGTTCTAGCAAGCTTGCTGCCGAAATCTTTGGCGGCGGGAATCTTCACCGTCGGCATCTATCCAACCGGCAACGCGTCGCGGTAGCGGCTTCTGGCGGACATTCTGCTCCAAGCGTAGGACGCGCCCTCAGAGCGTGCTTCGGGCAGGAGAGAAGCATCGTCTCAATCGTCCATTCAGCTTCAGCACTGCCGGCTTGTCAAGATCTTCAGGAGGTGGCGCCAGGGTATCGTAAGGCACTACCACTTCGTCAGTCGGAGTCCGGATCTTACTCCATTCGATCTGCTCAGCATCACCACTCAGGATCAAGATCTGGAGGTGGTAGGGGAAGCGGAATCGAAAGGTTCTATCAAGATCTGCCCCATCCTTGCCCGCTTCTACCCCCTCGCTGACGACGACAAACCTTGGTTCTCCCAAGATCTGCGCGACTTTCTTCCCGACGCCAACGCGACTCCGAACCCCTTCTACGTCGGCGAGGACTCGTGTATGAGGCTGTCACTCGCGGGCTCCGGCGATTGGCAGATCTTGCGAACGGGAAGGGGACGGCGGAAGTGACATGGGCAGCGACGCACGACCAACCAGGCGCAGGCTCCTTTCCCCACCGGAACCCTAGCCGGCCGGAGCTGTTGGCCGGCGATGCAGAGCGGCGGAGCAGGCGCCTTCGCGTGCGGGCGCTGAAGGGTTGAATGCTACTGTAGCTTTAGGTTAGGAAAAAAAAAAGAAAGGAAAAGAATCAGAGTGAAAAAAAAATCTGTCACTGTAGCACTAAATTTTTTTTTTTTTGAGGAGCGATGGATCATGTTTTGTTGTTTTGGAGGAGATGAAAATGATGTTGAAAGACATGATTAGAAAGGAACGAGAGCGAAAGATAGAACATTATTCTGTGGTGTTAAATGAGATGAAAGTAATGTTGAGGGAGATGGTTAGGGAGAAACAAAGTCAAGAAGGGATGGATGTAGCTATGGATGGAAGCGAGGTCCTGAAGACAACCTTATCCAGCCAAAGTACCATAGAGGATAGATGGCCGATTCATATTGATGTGGACTTACCCGAATTTGACGGAACTGCTCCAGACAATTGGATTGCACAAGCTGAATACTTTTTCAACATTAGAGGTACGCAAGATGAATATAAATTTCCTATGGCTTTTGTTCGTATAGAAGGACAAGCCTATGATTGGGTTCGAAGGTTGAGACGGCAGTTTCCCAACCTTTCTTGGGATAGTTTAAAACAAGAGATGGTGCAAGAATTTGATAATCTTCATACAACTACAGTTCATGATGAAAGCTACAAGGAAGATGTGCTTGGTAGCGGATTGCCTGAACCTCTGGCAAATGCCAGTATCCATGAGACAAAAGGATCAAAAGTTGAAGTCATACCTAAGAAGCAACATACCCTAAGTGAAGTAGAAGACTCATTAATAGCCTCCAACATGGTGGGTATAGATGCTAATATTCCAGCTATTGGCGCTATTACGGAACCACTAGAAGCAGAATCTCAAATTGAAGACATTAAACAAGGAGTGGAAACAGGGGGTTCTCATCAGATGGAAACCGGCCCTTTGGGTATGGGTCCCAACATGTATCCTTCATCAACTCTATTGGGACAACACAAGGATGAATCTGTGGTTGCTTTGCCAATCGACGAACTAATTGAGAAGACTAATGGTTTTGCTAGTGTGTTTCCTGAGCTCAAGTGTGAGATTGTCAAGCTTGAAGCAACCAGCTTTGGTGTTCCTGCTTCAGCAACTTATCGAGCGATTTGGGATCCCGGCAACATGCTTGCGGCCGAAAAGTTTGGTGCACCGGCTTCTAAAACTTACCGAGCGATTTGGGATCCGGGCTAAATGACGTTTTTCAGCCTTGAGGACAAGGCTAGTTTGAGAGGGGGGGAATTTGTTACGGGCCCAATTATCTTTAGTTATTGTAGGCCCACTATCTTTAGAGGGTAGTGGTTATAAGTAATGCGGATCCGGGTTGGTATGTCATATCCGGTTCGTTTAGTAGTTGAGTCTATAAATAAGGGCCTTAGAGTTGAGTTAGGTTTTTGTCAAGTATTTTGTAATTTCTCTTTTGGGCGTGCTCTTGCACGATTCTCGCCGGTGACGGCTGAGGGTTGTATCAGTCAGTTACCATCATTAGTCATTATCATTATAATTTCGAACAGAATGTAGCAGCGACCTAGCACTTAGCCCAACATATTTTAACCCACTTCTTGCGGATTTAGGGGGGGGGGGTGTTCTAAAACACAGGAGGAAGATTCAGGGAGGATAAATAGAGATCAAGGCAACCTTAGAGAGGGACAACAAGAACCGAGCACTAGCCAACTCAATTGATAGAGGAAGAAGAGGAGAAGAATTATGTATGATTTTCCTTGATTTCAAAGAAGGATTAGAGTTGAATTAGATGAATCCTAATCCTCTAAGAACCAGCATCTATATAGATTGATCATGACAGTAAACAAATTACTTCACGGTTTGTGTACACGATCACGGTCCATGAACAACATTGTGCACAAAACTGTTGCAAGTAATTTCGGCAACAATCTTTTGAGGGAAAGTTGTCATTTTACTTAATTATTTGTTGTTTATGAATTTTGAAGAGTTTGTATTTACTTAAGATGGTTTTTGTAGCTTAAACTTAATTTCAGAACATGGGGAATAGCCCTTTGATTTTATTATATAATGAACTAGTTTGATAATCTCTATTTTGTTATTCAACTATTGATAATTGAGTTATGGAAGATTTACTTCACATGTTTCTATGAGAGCAAAAATAATTCATGTATTAGATACTGTAGGATGCACTGAACGGTGATTTACAATCTCAGAAAATTCATAATTAGACATAAAGATTAGATTATGAGAGTGATTAAGAGTTATTTGATTTAATTATGGTTTATTGATTAACATGTTTTTATTTTTTGGTGAAAATAATTGCATAGTTTTGGATTCTATAGGGTACACTAAGAGGTGATTCTTAGAAACCTTATAACTAAAATTGTAAACTTAGTCTATCAGAGTGACTAAGATTGCTTGAGGGCCTAAAATTATCATAGAACTTAATTTAATTTAATAAGGCTATGAGAGTGTCTATTAGGTTAACATCAAGTTGGTAGCATCAAAGAGGGGATGACATGTATCTATAGATAATTTCTTTAACTTGTTGAATTATCGTAATGGAGAAAATTTTATTGTTTAAAGCATTTGATATGTATGTGGTGAAATCCTAGTTCCGAGCTCTTCATCATTTGATATCTTGTCTGAAACTCTATTCTTGTTTTTAATATGCTTTTATTTACATTAATTCACTCGCTTTGATTTTCCTATAAAGTAAAATTAGAATTTGTTCGTATTTAGCATCTAGATCCCGTGGGAACAATATCTTATTTATTACTTTGATTAATAGTGCACTCACGGCTATAACAAGCTTTGGTGCTGTTGCCGAGATCCAGCACCGTTAATATCAATAAAATTTTAAAATTGCTAGACTAGGCATTTTGTCTTTTGCTAAAATTTTTATTTTCTATTCAAAAAAAAAAAAACTGGGGTTTCTAAACAATCACGGACCATGATCACCTTTGCTCACCGTGACTTCAGTTTTGAACAATAAAATAGGGGAAAGATCTAACTTACCCTTTATCTACAATTAACGAGGATGAACACTAAGATTCAGATGAGACTTCATCCATCCTCCCCCTTGATACACCTTTACATGTAAAGTATGGAGGTATCGTAGATAATAGTACATGTATGGAAGATGGAGGCAGATAGATAAGAGGTGGCAATGGCAAGACTTATGTTTCATCAACAAAATAGCCTGTGCCTTGTGAAACAAAATTTATTCATGCAACACATGGTGAAGACCATGGTAGACATTCTAGTAGACCAAAAGGAGATGCCACATACCAATAACACAAGAGAAGTAAGGATCAACTTTAGCAAAATAAAAGAAAATTGCTTTTGATGATTATTAGGAAATGAGATCCAACTTTACCATCAAAATCTAACATTGTGTTTACTTGGAGTGAAAAGTGGAAGGAAAGAAAGAAAACTCAATTTTCCTTTGATTCCTTGGAGGGAAAAGTAGAGGTGAAGGAAAAATGGAGGTGGAAAAAACTTTTTTTCCCTTGTTTGGTCTTCCGCCCAAATTGGGTGGAAAACTCGAAGGGAACAAAATTTCGAGCGTTCACGCTGCTTGCTTGCCCTCGCCGTCCAACCCACCTGCCCTCACCGTCCACGCTGCTTGTTACCTGCCCTCACTGTCCACGCTGCTTGCTGTTGCCGTCCATGCTACTCACCTTCACTTCACCATCCAGCCTGTTGTTGCCGTCCACGCCTTTCTCCCTTGCCGTCTAGCCCACCGTCGCCGTCCACACCACTCACCCTTGCCATCCAGCCGGCTGTCACCATCCACACCGGCTATCACCGTCACAGCCCACTCGCAGTCACAGCCCACTCGCCGTTGCTGTCCAACTCGCTTTTGACATCATGGTCCAGCTGCAGTGCACTCGCCACTCTCCGTCTAGTTGCAGTCCGCTTGCCCTATTTTTTGGGAAGAAATTAATCACGTGAAACTCATATGATTAATCTTTCTCCCCTTATAATTTTCCTCCACTCCCTTATTTTTCTTCCATCTGGTTTCCTTTCCCTACAAGGAAACACAGTAAAGAGTAGATTATCATGGTTGTAACTGAGCTATAAAAGATATGACATCAAGGTTTCCTATGAAGGTTCTACATGTATCCTTATCCAATCTTAGTACCCATACTAGTCTAGTTATATTGCCAATCTCACAAGCTATAGTGGAGCAAAAAAATTTAATAATCATTTGAGCTTTAACATACTAGTGCCAAAATTAAACTTTTAATTTTTTATAAATTTTTAGGACATGTGGGATTGAACAAGAAGGAGTGGGTTTGGTTCAAAATTAAGCTTGAGTGATCTTTATTGGGCTTAACCATGCAGGGGATTAGTATAATCTGGTTACGTCACCAATGTGTACTAGTCAGATTTGGTACCCACAAGGTTGTTAGGATTAAGATCCTACTACGAATGAAAAAGGTTTTTTTAGGATTAGATTATAGGATCTTAAAATCCTACCAGAAGGCCACAAATATATACATATATTAAAGTAATAAAGATATTTTAACAATGGAAAAATACCGAATGTCTATCATGCATCAACTACCAAAGCATTTACTATTTTGAAACTAACCAAATTATGTATTTTTGCAACCATTCAAGTATACTAAATGTAAAGAGAACATTCACTATACTAAAACCTACAACAATAAAGCAAATTAGATATCTAAGTAGCAAATATAAATTTAACTAGTATATTTGCAATATTTTCCTAATGAAGAGCAATGATGAAAAAACTCATATAGACCTTAAATAGTTAAGATTTAGGAGATATCAAAATAGTCCAATATAATATATTAATTTTGCAATCAATTATTACTTGTTGTGTAATTGTATGGTGAAAGTGATGAAAATGAGTTCATAAAGATGAAAATAATATGTCATGAATTCTTGAGGACCTGCACACTACAATGAACTCTTGAAGGTGTTAATTAATTCAACTAGTAAGGACTTTACTTGTTGAGAACTTGGGTCAAGCCTCGCCTTCATTACTTACCTTCTTGTGTCAAAATACTCAATGAAGTTATGACAAAAATATTAACAAATTAAACCCAACTTATGAAAACATAGAAGGAAGATGACTAATAAATAATGAGAACAACAATAAAAATGGTAAAGATGATAACAATAACAATAAAATTAATAAAGATGTAACCTACTCCTTTTAATAATGGAAAACTCAAAGATTCATAGTGGTTCTCTTAAGCATTTGTCGGAGCTATTTTTTGAAGAATTTATGAAAAAGTTCGTCAAAAATGTTTGTCATAGTCATTTATTGAAGATATTCATTGATGGTGAATCAACGAAAGAATCTAATAGAAGATAAATTAGCAATAATATTTAAGTATTATTGGCTAATAGAGGTCATGAATTGAACAAATGGACAAAACAATTATATTTTATTTCTATAATTATTTAAATAACTTAGGGCTCGATTTAGCATTTAGCAACTTGACAAGTTGAGTTAAGTGAATTTTACACTTAGTGACCTATGTTCTAAAATGAAATGGATTGTTCGTTTGGTGGGATTGGAGATTCTATTGTTCCTATATCTATTAAGGTCCTATCTACTTTCTAGATCATTTAGTCTAGCTTGGGTTGTAGGATGGGAAGATGTAGAATGAATTCTTGACAACCTTGGTTACCCATACATTGCCTCATATTGATTTTATAAGCTACATAGTATTTTGGTCATGTGTTTTTGTAAACCTATGAAGTTAATATGTGTGTTTTCAAAAAAACTATATTCTAATGAAAATTTCAAGGTGTGAACCTATTATAGTAGAAATATTATTTCTTATCCTAATTTGGAGAACTTATATGCTTATATTTTTGTTATGAGAAATGAAACATTATGTGAATAAAACAGGAAAGTGTGATGTTTATTTGAACAATTAATCCTGTCAGGGAGAGAATTTTTTACTGTTTTCAGAATGTAATTTTCTTTAAAGACTTATGCTAAGCGCTTAGTAGCTATTGATGCCTAATAACTCCTTATTTAATACAGGGAGATACCTAGAGATTTAACGGAGCCATCCCTTTCTGGTGCAGGAATATCTATCATAGCAGCATTCTCCATGATGTTTTTGTTTGGAATGGTTGTTCATTTCTTTTGCACTTTACTTGTGTACAAGATTGTCGGTCTTTTCTCTTTACTCTAAGGGAAATTGTGTTACCGCATCCTTATCAGCAATTCCATCCATGCACAAATGCCACTTTATGATGTCCAAGTTTGTTCTAGTTCCTTTTTTCACTTTGCATACTTGCATTTCATTGTTACCAGTTACACTGGTTTATAACCTGAATTGACATTTTTCTTAGTGAAAGAGTGAATGAATGATCACTTATGACTTCTATAAATATCATTAGCTGCATTTTAGGGTTGAGATTTACCATGCCAAATCTTGTTCATATTTGAAAAAGGAATACTAAGCAGATGAAACTTAAGAAGGAAGTAAGATGCACTTATGACCAGTGTAAGAAACCAATAATAGTGGTACATACCAGGTCTGGTACCAGTACAAAGTCAGGTACCATTTATGTTTATACATATTATAATAATAATAATAATAATAATAGTAATAATAATGATAATAATAATAATAATAATAATAATAATAATAATAATAATATTGGCTAGTACCATTGATACTATATTGGTTTCATTTTGTATCAGACTAGTATCTTAAATCTTGCTAATGACATACATTTTTGGACCCAATGTTAGAAGTTAAATTTCTTAGTGGAGAGCTTACGCTCTTGTGTTTGATTTAGCCATCGTATAATCAGGGTTATTTTTCTATATTTGCTGATTTTATGAATCTTAGGACCATCCACTTGAAATTCTATAGACATATTCTGTATGTCATGAATGTTAGGAACATCTTAAACTAATTATTAATTGAAAAATGCTTGAAAAATTTACCCATTCTATTCCCATCCGAGAACAATGGTTTTATGTACCATACTTGTAGACTTTTTGTTACCTGAAATCTGAATTATGACTAATTTTCCATCACAGGAGTTGAGCAATTATTTGACAGTCAGCACACCAACATCTATAATTTGTTGATAGGAGTTCGGATGGGGAGCTCTTGCTCATTGATTTTAACATAAGGTTGCATTTTCTTTATTGTAATAAACATTATTTGAAGACTTCATTTGTGCAAATATTGTCAAATGTCAACTATGTCTTTTTATGCTTTATATGAGTGTTTTGTCCCTAGATTCAAAGGATGCAAGGTTTCTCATGTAATTTTGTGTGTATAAATAGTATATTCTAGTTTGAATGCCATGTTAATAGGTATCTAGTAGGATTTCTAATATTTAAAAACTTATATCACTAGTGTTTAATGCAAGATTTAAAATCTTGATTATGTTACTCAGATTGACCATCTCTTGAATGGTTCTTATGTTGTTCGAGTATGGAGGCAGCTCTACTTGTCTAATTCATCCTATCATATTATATTCATATAAATAATACATAAGTTGAAATGTTGAATTATGGTTGCTTAAGGTTAAATAAAACTAAAAATTGATTTATCTGCATAGAATAACAAAATATACTTGAATTATGGTTACTTTTGTTATGTAGGCATTTGTCTGCTTAGACTAATGTTATTACTTAGTAGGCAATCCTACTATATCAAAAATCGACAACATTTATTATAATCATTTTACTAAAATAAGAGACAACTCAAACTTGTGTCATAGTTGTATGATGCCTACATTTGAAAGTGATATCAATATATGTGGTATTGGTATGCCATCTACCATATATTTATCAAGTTCTAAGGTGAGTTGTTTATTCACACCAAAATTGGTATACCTATCAACACTGGATAAGAAATGGCATAAGATGAGTTGTGATCAAGGTGTATAAAACCAGTCCATACAATGTAGTACAATCAATTTGTGCTAGATACAGAGCATGGGTAAACTACTCCATTTGGTTTTTCGGCCTTGTACCTGTCGATATTAATGGGTACCAACCTTAAAGCAGTGGAATTGGAATTGGTAGGCATACCGACTAGCTCCATTTGCCAATACACCTAACTGGTTGTTGGTATTGGTTGGTTCAACTAAGCGGACAACCAACAAAATAAAACAGTAGTTGAATGGGAGCTATGTATAAGCTCCCATTTCACTCACATTTCTCTCGATCTCACTTGCTACCGCTATGATTAGTATTCGTAGCATCTAAAAGCTAGAATGTTGAGCTCGCCTGTTCCTTCAAAGCCCTTGCGTCGGTTGATTTAGGATTAAATTTAAATTGGTCATCTGTAGAATTTAGAGGACATAGATTGACATGTTTTTAACTGATAGCCTGATTCTTCAATACATGTTCTGAAAAAAAATTTGCTTCACATGCAAATCAATAAGACCATTATGCGCATGTTTATGTTAATAATATGGTGCCTAAACTTTGAAAAAGGCTTCATCCCATGTTTATGCCATCCAAAATGTGACAAAAGTTGCAAAACTACCATAAACCAATCAACTTCATAATTTGCGTCTGGAGCCTAGGTTTATCATCATCGGCTTCATCATTGTGCCAGCATCACACATTATGTCATACGCAGTTGACCAAGAAAAGCACCAATATGAGTATGCTTAGATCAAGGCTGATTTTATGAGCAGAGCATGAGCAATTAATTGATTTTCCCTTAATCAAAACCAAGGATAAAAAATAGTAGTTAATGTTTTTCTCTACTTGCCTTGGTGTTAGAATATGCCTTCATTGTGCTTTTATCCATAGCCTGTAATTTAGGAGCTAGTTTCGATGTAGCAATGTTTATTGACTTTGATTGTGTTCCTAGCTAAATGTTAAGATTGGTTATTACATTACATTTAACTTTTTTTTTCTTTTTGCATATTCATCTGCTACTCTGACGTATCATTTTATTTTATTTGTAGTTTCCCTGCGCTTTCAATTTGCATCAGTGACTCAATGTGAGTGATATACTTGGAACAGTAAGTTTCTATCTCTGTCATGTATTGCAATTGCTTTTTGCAGATCCTGACATTTTCATCTAGATGGTGATCCTCTTATACCAGTAGATACTTCTCTTGTCGACAAAACATATCATCATATGCTTGATCCTGTTGGATCAGATGCCAACATGATGTCATATATAAGAATATATTACTCAAATTAATGAATATATTGTCTTTAATGTCTTTATACTGATATAATGAAATAATTATTATTAATTAAGTTCTCATTTCATAACTACATTCAACCTTGGAATTACCCTAATCAAAAGGTCAAATATATTTTTGAGGCAATCTTACAAGTTTATGCATATACAATCATGTTATATTGATTTTTTAATTTCTATTTATAATTATTGGCATAAAAAATTACTTGGTCATTCAACATAAATCTAGTTTGAGCATGAGTTATTGGGATTTAGGTCAATAAGTTTATAATCTACTTTTAGCTTTGAGTATCAATATTTAAAATACTAGTTAGTGCCAGTGTACCAATATTTGCTTGGATTTATATTGTTTGGTATGTACTGACAAATGGTATCAATCAGTACAGTATGGACTAGTATTTTATGTATAGTATATAATACATATATACCTATACACTAGACTGGTATCAACCTATTATATATCCGATATATGATTGAAATAGTATGTATTTAATTTATTGTTGAGTATGGATCATAATTTAAAATATTTTGACACATATAGTATCCAATCATTTCCATATTTGGATAATTACTCTTTTCCTTTTTCTTTCTTCCACCAACAATCATTCTTCTTTATCTAATAAAAGCATGATACCAAGGTTTTAAGTCTTAGTTTGTACTAGTGTACCAGTCTTGTCTTGAACTAATATGTATTAGGAATATTGATACTCTACTACATTAGCACCAAACATATTGAGACTATGCTACAGTATTATTGATACTCTCTTAAACCAATACGTACCATTTGTACCAGGTAGTATGGACCAATTTTTAGTTTTATCATTGACATCGGGGCAACTTTCACCTATTCTCAAATACCTCTCTAATTCTACCGGGACAATTTTCACTTAATTATGGATACCTTGTAGAATAAGGGAAATCTCATGCGGCCAACCATTGCGCTCCAGTGTATATAATAATAGTTAGCTTTTATATACGTAAGACTCATCAAATACACAACATGTTGCACATCATACAATATTTAAGGTGACAATGAGTAACATGCTTGGTGTGAGACCCTGGGTATCCTGGGGTTATACCCCGCCTTTCCCATGGACTCATAGAGGTTATGAGTAGGGATGATGGGGGGTAAAATTGATGGAGCATACACATGCAAAAATGTTTGGGTCAATGTAGGGGGACTACATAGACCAAGGAGCATTATTTGAGCTTGTATAGAGGTGTACAAGCTTTGGAAAAAAATATGTCATGGGTGAGATTTGAACCCAAGACCTATGGAAGAGCTAAGCCTTAAGTTGCATGAGAGGACCAACCCGAGCTTGGGTCATTAGCTGAAAGAAGAGGAGGCGCCTTCTTCTTATGGTCTTCATAATGCATAAGGGTAAATTTGACAAATGGCAAACGAATTGGGGATCTCACTCAAGAAACAAATCGATTGGAAAAGAGAACATTCGGAAATTGGAAGGGAGCCGAGACTTGCAAGGAGGAAGGCGATTTGGAGAAAGGGGATTTCATCCATCTTCTTCCTTGAGCGGATTGGGGAGATTGGGCGAGAGCTTGGGGAAGCTTCATCACCATTTTCTACTCCATTCCCATTCGGTTCAGCTTGGTGGCGAGTTGTTTGAGAGAGAGGAGCTCTCATCCGGCCACCATTGTTGGGGGAGAGCTTGAGGAGCTCTCGGCCTTGGTTGCTTCTTGAGGAAAGGGAAGCTTGCTGACCTTGAAGAGAGTTTGAGGGGCTCTCGGTTCACCATTCACCATCCTTGGACGAGAGCTGCACTTGAGGGAGGAGCTCTCGGGTTTAGTTCCCTTGGAGGAAGGGGACTGCATTTGGAAGACCGGCGGCCATCTACCTTGGTGGCGCCACCATCATCTACTTCATCCTTGGAGGCGGCTGAGGTGCTGTCCACTTGGAGCCGAGCACTTCCTTGGAGCTAGGGAGTGCAAAAGAAGCATCAAACCACCTAGAGGGGCGACTCTAGGGTGGTGCCTCAAGTGCTTGCACTTAAGGAGTGTCTTGGAGCTTGGAGGAGAAGGACCGGCCACCTTGGAGGAGGAGGGAGCCGAACACTTCATCATAGCGTAGGAGCGGTATATCTTACTTGCTTTAAGCTTATTTACCTTGCATTAGCATTGTAAAACCGTTGTATGAACATTATGCTATGTTGAGTAGTTGATAGGGTGTTTTCTATCGTTCCGTGTGTTTAGCTTAGGTGAGACGCAAGCATTGCGCTTGTTATCATCCTTCGCTCGCTGTGTAGTTGTGGATACTTGTATTAGGGTTTGGGCATATGTCTAGTGCCCTTATTCTGTGAACTGCCAGCGTGTGGATTGTCATTTACAGGGCGCTTAGGTTTAAGACTGTCATTAAGGGTGCATATAGGGTTGAGAAGCAACATGTGCTTGCCACCCGCCCCTTATTGACCTAGGTCTACGGCTAGGAGAAGGCTAGGACTCAGTTCCATCAGCACAGCCTTGGAGTTCAGTTCTATCAGAGCTCAGCCCAGAGAGCGCAGAGGACCAGAGAGGTGCAGATTGTGCTTGGGAGACGATCTTGGCTATTTCCGCATTGAGTGTTGGTTGGCAATCCACACAGAGGGTGTGTAGATTGCGCCATCACGCTCTAGATTTTAAGGCAAAAATTTAGCACGAAATTTGGGGCGTGACAACTGGTATCAGAGCCCACTTCCAGCACAAATCCTGCTGAATTTTACTGGGATTTTCTGAGTTGGGACGAGTGAGTCAGGGATATCGACGTTAGTACGGTTACTGTTTGGGGGTTGCGTACGTCGGAGCCTAGTGCCCGGGGCGTAATTCCTCAGTAACTTGCTAATCGGTCAGTTCCGACCATTCTGAGACTATCCCCAGTATTTCCTTCAGTTCCACATTTCACACCGAGATCTAGAGATAGCGCCATTTACGAGGAGTATGGCAGCTCAGGCACAGCTCGAGGAGAGGTTCTCAAGGCTAGAGGCAGCTGTAGCGAGGATACAACAATCCATTGGATTTGAGGATGATGAGTGGCATGGAGATCCACTTGATGAGCGTATAGCAGCACTGCATGGCATTATTCACCATGTCCAGCAGGAGACGGAGGCTCATGTTGCTGAGATGACTCAGGCTTTTGAGAGTCAGATGGCGGAGATGTCCCAGGGGATGGAGAATCTCATGGTAGACCTGAATCTGGTGAAGTTAGGTTTGGCGCATGTGATGGCACACCCACCTGCACCCACAGCGCCAGCACCAGTTCAGACTACCAGGCGCCATGTTCCAGAGCCGACTACCTTTGCGGGGGCGCAGGTAGCTAAAGAAGTGGAGAACTTCTTGTTTGATATGGAACACTATTTTAGAGCAGCAGGTATCACTGCAGCGGAGCGGATTGAGGTTTGCACGGCCTATCTCAGAGGCGACGCAAAGTTGTGGTGGAGGACACACATTGCCCCACGGACTGAGGGGGACGCTCCTGAGATCCCAGACTGGGATGCTCTAAAGGCTGAAATGAGGGCACATTTCAGACCTGCAGATACACTACACAGTGCGAGGATGGCACTAAGATATCTGAAGCACACTGGTCACATTAGAGATTATGTGAAGCAGTTTGGCATTCTACTGCTAGAGGTGCCAAACAAGAGTGAGGAAGAGAAATTTCATGATTTTATTGGTGGCTTGCAAGATTGGGCATATAGAGAGCACCAGAGGAAGGGAGTTTCTACCTATAGAGAGGCTGTAGCTGCAGCAGATGCATTAGTAGACATGGCAGGGGCCAGGACTACAGCAGTTAAGACCACTTCTTCACCACCTAGGAGGCCTACAGGGCAGGCTCAGACAAAGAAGTGGGTGCCAAATTGGAAAAAAGGAAAGGGCGTGGCACATCAGCCACAGACACAGAGAAAGCCATAGCCAAAGTCACAGCCAGTGCAGCACAGACCCCAGCCACAGCAAGGGAAAACTTCCACATCTGGCGCATCTACTAGTAGACCTAGGCCAGGATGCTATATTTGCAACGGTCCTCACATGATGAGAGACTGTCCTAGGAAGCAGACGGTTGCTTCCTTAGCACTTGGAGGTACACAGGAGGGCAAGGACGACCTTGGATGTGCGGGTGTATCTGTTAACCCGATGGTCATTGCAAATGTTAGTGTGAGGTCTAGTCCCCTGATGTATGTTGACATAACCCTCAACGATGTTCAAATCGCAGCTATGGTGGACACAGGCGCCACTCATCTGTTTGTGTCAGATAGAGTGAAGGACAAATTGAGGTTGAAAACTATGCCGTATACCAATAATGTCAAGACTGTGAATGCAGACCCGAGGAAAGCATCCGGAGTATCATATGACGTGCCAGTTAGGCTTGGTTCTTGGTCAGGGCGTGTACATGCTATGGTGACAGCCCTAGATGATTTTGATGTGATAGTGGGTATGGACTTGCTTCGGCGCGCGAAGGCAGTCCCAATGCCTCACTTGAACGGATTGCAGATAGTGGATGAGCGATCACCTTGTTTTCTTCCTTGCCACACTGTGGCAAAGGTTGAAAGTAATAACAAGGGCAAAGAGGTGGTGGCAGCATCTATTGTAGCCAAAGGTCTTCGACGTGGAGAGACCACTTACCTAGCACATGTCAGGGTAGTGGAGGATCTTCCTCAGACAGTTTCATCACTTGAGCAGCCGAGAGGACACCAGGGAGGACTGGCCAGCCTTCCTAGTTCTAGTAGGAGCCGAGGAGTTGAGACCAGTATGGGAGCGGCGGAGATGACTTTGGATGATCGTATCAGACAGTTACCTGCACCTATAGGGGGTTTGTTACAGGAGTACCAGGATGTAGTACCGCCAGAGATGCCGAAGGTGTTACCACCTAGGCGTGACATTGACCATACCATTGAGTTGATTCCAGGGGCTGTTCCACCAGCCCAGGCACCTTACAGGATGCCTCCTGCTGAGTTAGAGGAACTCAGAAAGCAGTTGGAAGATAGGTCCGAGCTGTGGGATGAAGCTCGTGACAGCCTGAATGAGGCCAGGAACCGAATGAAGCTCTATGCTGATAGGGACAGGCGACATGTTGAGTTTACAGTTGGAGAGTTGGTCCTTCTGAAACTTACACCTCAGATGTAGAGGAAGACTGAGGCAAAGAGATATCACAGAGGCCTGATTAGGAGATATGAGGGTCCTTTCAGGATTATCAAAATAGTAGGCCCAGTTGCTTATAAATTGGACTTACCACGATGGCTTCAGTTTTACCCTACTTTTCATGTCAGCCTATTGAAGAAATATCATGAGGATGATAGGCATCCAGACCGTGGACAGGTGAGGAGACAACCTGCGAGGGGCAGAGTTGAGTTTGCTAAGAAGCCCGTGAAATTCTTAGACCATAGAGTCTATGGTTCGGGACCACCTGGAGGTCGAAAGATGGAATTTTTAGTTCAGTGGGAGAATGAATTAGAAGAGGATGCAACCTGGGAGAAGATGGAGGACATTACCCAGTTTGAGGATTTAGCCAGGGGTTATGACCAGCTGTTGGCCTCGAGGGCGAGCGCCAATTCAGTTGGGGGAGAATTGTGAGACCCTGGGTATCCTGGGGTTATACCCCGCCTTTCCCATGGACTCATAGAGGTTATGAGTAGGGATGAAGGGGGTAAAATTGATGGAGCATACACATGCAAAAATGTTTGGGTCAATGTAGGGGGACTACCTAGACCAAGGAGCATTATTTGAGCTTGTATAGAGGTGTACAAGCTGTTGGGGTATGCCCTTAAGGCTAATGTTTGAGGCCTTGGGATTATTTCAGTATCATGTATAAACTCTATGTTTATAAAGGCAATGGTTATTATTCAGGTTGTTACATCATCTGCTGCAATATGTATACTTCTGAATAATGTCTCAATGCTGTTCAGCTTGGCTGACATGCAGTATTGTCCTTAGTCGAGATATCTTGGTGAACATGAGACAGCCTTGATATGATTGAGACTAATATGTGTTCTAGTCTTATAGGATGCTTCGAGCATGGAATAAGATGTAGACTCATGGGTACATTGGATGTACTGGACAGACCCTACTTAGGATATTCAATTGCTTGTCACAATGTGAATAATCCTTATATGCGAACAAGTGGCATATTTCCTCTGACTTGAGATCACTTGTGTTTCTAAATGATGATTGGCATTATTTTGAGGTAGTTCAATATCATTTGAAACATAATGGTTATAGACTATCTTGGATAATGAATATGAGTCATGTTAGGGCACTAGTGATGATATAGGATTGCCGTCTCCTTGATTGGAGTGTGATGTTCTATAGGGGCCCCCTGGATGAGATGATTGAGAAAGTGTATGGCCATACCCAGATGACTATGTTTCATCTGATCTAATCATTCTCATTGTATTGGAATTACAGGCTTGACACGCTTGTCCAATAAGAACATCCAGTGGCAAAGGAAACACATATGTCAAGTGACTTGGGTTCACACTTGTGCTGTGGTTTGGGTGTAGTCTTGGAAGACTCTTTCCTTTATATCGGGAGACAGTGATGTGTTGCTAGATACCCCTCACTGATCGTGATAACGTGAGTTATCGTTACCGATATTTAAAGGAAACCCTTAGGGTCGCACAATTTGATGATATAGCTTACTTAAGTCAGATCGTGTGGACTGAATTGTTTTGGTTCAGTTTAATGGGATTTAAACTCTGATTGTAAGTGAGATCTGGTCTGATCATGTTTGATTGATTAGGGCTTGAGATCGGTAAGCTTCGATCGAGAGAATTGATGCTAGATCGGAGAGATCAAGAGCATCAAGAGATGAATGGTCAGATCTTAAGCCTTTTGGTTTAATGTGATCTGGATCAAGGCTTGGCTTAATTTGGTCCTTGAACCAAATGAAATGAACCGGCTCATCATAGTGAGCGCATGGTTCAAGGGGAGAGGAAATTGCAATTGTTCACTTGGTGTGAACACATGATCGCATGTGGTGGCTTGCTATTTTTAGAAGCCATGATCTCAAAATGAGACCACGCCTCACGTTCGAAGAGGTCTCCCTATTCTCGCCTCTCGCCCCCTTTGCTCACGACGACTCTCTCTCGTGTGTGAGTGTTGACGACAAGAGAAGGATTCGACCAAGCAAGAAAGATCATCTCTTCTCCCTTCACGCGATCAGGAGACCTTGGAGCCTTGCTAGCACAAGGATCGACAAGGAGTAGGCGATCACCCATCTTGTGTGCGCCACCTTTGGAGGAGAGCCACATCGCCCTCTTCTTCCAAGACGCCATCCAAGAAATGGCACTGGTATGATCTCTCTGTTGATCTATACAAACTCTTAAGTTGATCATATGACATGCATGCGATCCTAGGAAACCCTAGATTCCGCCCATGCAAATTTTTTATATGCGCATGCTTTAGGGTTTCGCCCCTTTAGGGAACTTTCACAAGCTTTGGAAAAAAATATGTCATGGGTGAGATTTGAACCCAAGACCTATGGAAGAGCTAAGCCTTAAGTTGCATGAGAGGACCAACCCGAGCTTGGGTCATTAGCTGAAAGAAGAGGAGGCGCCTTCTTCTTATGGTCTTCATAATGCATAAGGGTAAATTTGACAAATGGCAAACGAATTGGGGATCTCACTCAAGAAACAAATCGATTGGAAAAGAGAACATTCGGAAATTGGAAGGGAGCCGAGACTTGCAAGGAGGAAGGCGATTTGGAGAAAGGGGATTTCATCCATCTTCTTCCTTGAGCGGATTGGGGAGATTGGGCGAGAGCTTGGGGAAGCTTCATCACCATTTTCTACTCCATTCCCATTCGGTTCAGCTTGGTGGCGAGTTGTTTGAGAGAGAGGAGCTCTCATCCGGCCACCATTGTTGGGGGAGAGCTTGAGGAGCTCTCGGCCTTGGTTGCTTCTTGAGGAAAGGGAAGCTTGCTGACCTTGAAGAGAGTTTGAGGGGCTCTCGGTTCACCATTCACCATCCTTGGACGAGAGCTGCACTTGAGGGAGGAGCTCTCGGGTTTAGTTCCCTTGGAGGAAGGGGACTGCATTTGGACTGCATTTGGAAGACCGGCGGCCATCTACCTTGGTGGCGCCACCATCATCTACTTCATCCTTGGAGGCGGCTGAGGTGCTGTCCACTTGGAGCCGAGCACTTCCTTGGAGCTAGGGAGTGCAAAAGAAGCATCAAACCACCTAGAGGGGCGACTCTAGGGTGGTGCCTCAAGTGCTTGCACTTGAGGAGTGTCTTGGAGCTTGGAGGAGAAGGACCGGCCACCTTGGAGGAGGAGGGAGCCGAACACTTCATCATAGCGTAGGAGCAGTATATCTTACTTGCTTTAAGCTTATTTACCTTGCATTAGCATTGTAAAACCGTTGTATGAACATTATGCTATGTTGAGTAGTTGATAGGGTGTTTTCTATCGTTCGGTGTGTTTAGCTTAGGTGAGACGCAAGCATTGCGCTTGTTATCATCCTTCGCTCGCTGTGTAGTTGTGGATACTTGTATTAGGGTTTGGGCATATGTCTAGTGCCCTTATTCTGTGAACTGCCAGCGTGTGGATTGTCATTTACAGGGCGCTTAGGTTTAAGACTGTCATTAAGGGTGCATATGGGGTTGAGAAGCAACATGTGCTTGCCACCCGCCCCTTATTGACCTAGGTCTAGGGCTAGGAGAAGGCTAGGACTCAGTTCCATCAGCACAGCCTTGGAGTTCAGTTCCATCAGAGCTCAGCCCAGAGAGCGCAGAGGACCAGAGAGGTGCAGATTGTGCTTGGGAGACGATCTTGGCTATTTCCGCATTGAGTGTTGGCTGGCAATCCACACAGAGGGTGTGTAGATTGCGCCATCACGCTCTAGATTTTAAGGCAAAAATTTAGCACGAAATTTGGGGCGTAACACTTGGGGACATCAAATGTCAGACCAAACACCTCATTCTGAGATGTTTAATAGAAAGCATAATATTCCACTACTATAAAAGGAAAGTACATCAACTCAATGACATTTACTGACTCACATGATAATTATGGTAATCATTGATGGCATATGACAATGCATAATGCTGAACAAACATCTAGCAAGTCCTCAAGGGCCCAGTGCACATCACTATCACTTGGGTATTATCCAATACCCCAAAGTATGAACACATGTGCTAAAGGCTTTCTTAGGCCTTGGTGGGCTAATTTTACACATTCTAGTTCCCCAAGCGCATGAGTGCTACACAACCATGATCACAGTACCTGCGGACTCCCAATACATGTTGAGGTTGACTTCCTTGAGATATTGCACAGAACACCTTGCACTCAACCCCTAATAGTTTCGCACTATTTGGTAAGTTGTTTTCAATATTATAATGAAAATTATGGATCAAATTCTTTATATACATGAAATACTAGATGAGAATTTAGCCTACCTATCTATGATCTATAGGTGGCTGATGTTTGATGGTTATGAGTACCACTTGGTATTTAGTGTTCATTCCTTGGCACGAGTAGTACTTACCTATACAAGATTAATCTAGTAGTAGTACATATAGTGTTGGAAATCTACTTATACTGGTACATAGTATTAGTACATCTAGTACTAATATCATATAGTATTAGTGTGTTCAGTATCAATACCATACTACTGTATAGTATCGGTATATTTGGTACTGGTAGTACTGTGACTATAAGGTGTTAGTACATACCAAGATCGGTACACCCATGCGGATTGAGATTTTAAACTTTTGAGTTACGCTCCATATAAATCGTGCCAATGAGCTTTCCTTTTCTTATTGTGACCTAGTATAACAATATGTATCATATAATGAAAGATTCATAAAGCAAGCTACTATTTCTGTTCTGTATACTTATCCTTTTTAGCTGCAATACATTTCGTCACATTTTACCTAGCCATTTTCCTATTTTATTTGTATTATAACTTAGTCCAAATTCAAATTTGCAGAGCAGGGTGAATATTACAAAAACAGTTGGAAAGTTCTCAATTGATCCAAATTTAAGATCAACTGGATCCAAATTTCACTCAGGCACCCATCCCAACAGTTAATAAACATGGAGATGTTTTCAAGGATGAAAATAGTGATGGTTCAGATAATTTGACTGCTGAGAATTTTGAATAATATGCATATCGGTTAGTTTTATATTATGATGCCATTCATTATGTGCTCCTGAATATTCTTTTGTGCTTCATTACAGTCATATTTGTCCATTAAAATAATGGCTACATTACTTATTTCATAGCGATACAGCAGCTGGGTTTTGCAGTTTCACAGCTGACGTATTAAGGATCCTTTGAAGCAAGTCAATTTCATACTATCTAAAGACTCGTTACTCTGAAGCTTCTATATAAGAGTATAGATCTTGTTTGAATTAATTTAGTCTAGTTTACAATCAAAATGTGGGCCATTGACTATAAATATTATTTCTTGAAGCATCAATATGACTAGTGGTGTCAGATCATAAAGCTGAGGGATCATAAACATATATATTGGGTCTTTCTAATGGCTTAAGATTTTAGGATAGTAGCCACTCAATCAACTTAACATCGTTCTAGAGACAGAAACCAGGTATTTTACTCTCTCCATTTGGCTTGTTTTTCTACTTTCTAATTATCTTCATGCTTTTGTTGCTATTTGAATCCACTTCTGTGAAAGGCTATTGGGTATGTCGATCAATTATGATCTTTTTCTTTTGGATTCACATAAAAACTTAATTTGTCTTGCACGAAAGGGAAGATGTTAGATCATAGACAAGGCTTAGGATATCATATATGTATAAATTGGGTATTTCCTAGTAGCTTAAGAATTATAGATATTTACAACTAAAGTTGTTTGATTATTATAGGTAAAGTTTCAGTTGACATTAACTTATTTCCTTTCTTCCTCCAAAAATCTTCACAAGCTTAACACCAATTCAAGATGTTGTAGGTGCATTTAGGTTTGTGCTATTATGCAAGAATCAACAACTTGGGTTACACTAGGCAGCCTATCCTAACAAAAAATATATAGATCAGGAGGGTACAATTCATGATTGTTAATCTTTGTCCAAATCGGTTAGTAAGCTTGGTAAGCATGTGGAACGCTAGTGTTGTTATGTCCGTACCTTTAAGATATTGTTGTTACGTGAATATGTATTCATCAAACAGCTGACCATTACTGTTGCTTGATCTGAGATTTAAAACGTAGGTTCAATGAAATTTAAAAATGGAGTGCAGTACTGATCTTGCACGTTAGTATCTGAATAGATTAGTAAATGAATATGAAATTAAATTCATAATAGGTACACATCAAAGGTTGAAATGAAATTAGGAAAACTATTGCAGTCTAGGATCGACATACAGTTGGTTTTGGTTTCTCCAATAGACTCAAAAGACAAATCATAGGTCTATTTTTAATTCATAGCAAAACATTATTAGATGTTTATTATAATTTAAATTCATTCCACTTTTTTACTTTCAATAAATATAGGGATTAGGGAAAAATAGGGGTTTCAGATAATTCATCTTTTATACTAATTCAGATCATCATAATATTGCATCATGAAGAATGGGTTATGGGCTTTCAAACACTTCAAGACGAGCATTGTTATAAATAAAGAAGATAAGTGCTGATCCTCCATCTGTGTATACGACACGTATATTCAAGAAGTAGCACTATCTAACAAGAAGCTATTGGAGCACTACCAAGAAGTAGAACTTGTCAATTTTCGCTTTTATGTTTTCCTTTTTTTTTTTTTTTTCACATTCCATGTCCTTTTACTTTATGCGGTCTAGGATTCCTGAGTTGTTCAGAGAGCGAGCCATCCAATATGCATGAGAGAATCTGATAAAGGCATATTCTTAGGATGAAAGTCCTTGTCACTGCAGAGACTTCAATTTATTAAATTTACAAATAAGTTAGCATTGATATTTGTTTATGTAGTTTCATGTTTATGCTGCATTCTTATGCGATTTGTCTAAGAAACTATTGTCATTTATCGGTTGTCCGTTCCTTAAATCAGCTACCAACTGCCTAAACATACGCATGTTTCTAACCAATAGATTTCCTTATTTTTTGTCTTGCATCCATAGTCTGTTTATGAACATCTTTTCTATTAAGAACTAAATATTTCTCAATAACACATTGCATTATATTAGCACTTGTTTTGAAGGCATGTATACGTAGATATTGTTGTACAATTTGATTTATCATTACCATCTTCTAAGCACAAGTTTTAAATCTCTTGTAGGTATTCAATTTTAATTGTCAATTTTTTTGGTGTTATAGGAGCACCCGCTTGGTAAGCTGTCTCATTTACTCATGCATCATATTTGTGTTGTTTGGAGCAATCGCTCGGTAATACCAAAATTTTAATGTTGAAGTCATTTTGCTTTACTAGGAAGCAAAGTTTACAGTTACTCGGAATATAACTAGATTATGAATAGTTGGATTTTGCATGATGCTACTATTGAATATTGTTGTATTCTCAAAAGTCTTATCTCAATATTCTCTCAGAGGATTCATGAAGTAACTATCTTCCTTACTAGTAGTTCGGTTTTAGCACTATATTTGATTTGGATAGTTTTATCATATAAGTTGGTTTCTTGGACACATTCAACAGTGTAAAGTGATGAATATTTTGTATCATCTAGTCATGATTTTAGGAAAAAAAACACAGAGTTTTATGTGTTCAAAACTTTCATCCAGTTTCTAGGAAAAAAACCTTAACCGAATTTGAGGAGGATTTTCCTACACGATGAATCTAGCACCTAAAGTATATAGGGATAATATATATTTATATGTATGTTCTCTTATGCGAGCGGAGGGAAACACATTTTTTTGCAAGATTTTTGTAACAACGTTTGAAAAATTGGTTTGAACATGCCAGAATCTAAATTTTCTAGTTTGTACCGATCTATATAAGGTATAGTTCTGAATCAAATGAAAATTGTCTAGGTTTTTGGAGCTCATGGCGGAAGGGCTTCCATCGGAAGCTCCACCTAGACCTCCTGCTGCTGCTCCGCAGCTCATGGCGGAAGGGCTTTCATCGGAAGCTCTGCCTAGAGTCCTGCTGCAGCTCCACTGGTGTAGCAGTATCAGTACCACTAGTATAGACTAGTAGCTGACTGGCATATACTAGACTGATAGCTTACCAGTAGTACCATTGGGCGGACTAGAATTTTGAAACTTATTTTATATATAGTAGATATTCTTTACCAGATGTATATTGTTCATAAATCTCAGGTAGTTGCCTAGGGTTACATAGGTCTATCCCCCACATAGATCCATGCCTCTCCACTCCATAGTGCATTAATACACTTTTTCCTTTTATTTCACTTTTTACTGACCTCAGAGTGAGAGTTCTTATTTATCAATGTGCTGTTGCTGATGGGATTGCTTTGTGAAATTTAAGTTGCTTATTTAAACATCACATACCAACTACTCTTAATCTGTTATGTTTACCAAGTTAGTGAAATATGTTTTGCTGCTTCTATGGTGATCCATATAATTCAATTGCCTTGAAAAAAAGTCAATGTTTCTCTATTCTTCTGGTGCAATATTTGTATTCGGCCCTATTATACATTACACAACTATGGATTCCAGAGGTCTGTATTTACTCTCAGTTTTGTTTGAATCTTCCATCATTTGTTTCAGAAACCATCATCGCAGAGAGCTGCTAAAATAATGAAAAATAATGAAGGAAAGTTATTGCTTATACTTTCTCTCTTCCCATCTTAAAGAGAATCATATATTTATTTCATTTTGAACTTTTACATCTCTAGATATGATCCTGGAATGGATGGATGGACATTGTTGGGAAAAGTTGATTGCACTCTAGACAGAGATTATGCACAAGGTACTTTTAAAATCACTGATTCCTCATTCCAAAAGTTTCTTAGCAAATTGAGGTTGTAAGTTTCGTATTAAGTAGGTTTGTTAATATGTTGTTGAGAGAATGAAATAACTGTGGTCAGTAGTTTGGGTCACATTCAGATTGTCAAAGTCTAATAATGGCAGGTGTTACACTCGGCTATAACACATGCAGGACATGTGAACATGTGAACATGTGCGAGAGAAAACAGCGTTGCGGAAGAGAGCTCCTGGAGTATAGATGGTACTCGGATTCGGGTGCGGCACAACAAATTAGGTACAGACAGGGGGTGGAGCCACGTATTGGCAATTGCCCCCACTAACTTGACACAAACACATTATATACATATATATATAGTTTTATAATATTATATTTTTATGCTTAAACACTGCCTCCACTATTCATTAAAAATCTATAAAGTGTTGATTGTCCCTTTTGATTGGTCTTTCTTTTTCTTTACTATACGTTATAAATAATTAACGACATTAAGATTTTCTATGAAATAAGTAATTTTTCTTTTAAAACTACGGTTGGCCTTTGCTTTCACCCCACACAAATCTTTTGCAATGTGTATTATCACATCAAGTCACATCTTAAAGTAACATTAATTGTTTTTAAGTTCCAATACTCAATTGTAAATTGCAATCTCCTCTGTTGCTGCACAGTTCAACCATCAAGCTTCGATTTGGTTTCAACTTTCAAGCCTTCACTCAACAACCAACAGTTCAACCATCAAGCTTCGATTTAGTTTCAACTTTCAAGCCTTCACTCAACAACCAACAGGCAGTAGCTCCCCACCATGGCAAGTCGGCAACACTTGTGTCATTTAGGGTTGGCAAAAAACCCTTAACCCGATTCGACCTAACCCGACTCAACCCGATATTGACGGGGAAAACCCGTATTGACTGGGTTCGGGGTCGGGTTTGGGTAAAACCCGATTCTTAGAAAGCGGGGCGGGGAAGGGTCTGGAAAATCAAAAACCCACCCCGAATCCGAACCCAACCCGAGCATATAATTTTACTAAAATACCTCCAAACACAATACCCTAAATCTTCAAAACCCTATTTCCAAATACCCATCTCTACTCACAGCCGCCGTTCACGTTGTTCAGTGTTCACACTTCACAAACCTATTATCCTTCGCCCTTCCAGACTTCCTGTCACCGTCGTCCTCACTCAGCGCCAACTATCTCGAGGCGGCGTCTTCGACCTCGAGACCTCGACCAGTGGCTTCCACTAGGCGTCTTCGACCTCGACTAGGCGGCTTCCTCGTCCTCATCCAGGCGGTGTCTTCGACCTTGACCAGACGACCACAGCCCCAACCTCAACCCCCTAACTAGGGTTGGCAAAAAACCCCTATCTACTGTAAACTCTCGTCTATTACTTTTTATTCTGGTATTCAGTCACATAAACTCTAATCTGATTTGCATTCCGTGAAAGATCATCTTGAAGCATGCATGATTCAGGGTCGGTAACAGAAAAC
The DNA here is from genome assembly GCA_027563935.2 of Costus lasius. Taxonomy (NCBI): domain Eukaryota; kingdom Viridiplantae; phylum Streptophyta; class Magnoliopsida; order Zingiberales; family Costaceae; genus Costus; species Costus lasius. The sequence continues at coordinate 33,122,748 of CM050450.1, read as the reverse complement.
CCAAAATATAGTGAAAGCCAAACATTAGTTATGGAAGAAAGAAGTATATATATTTAAGCAAAATACTAGACATAATTACTTTATTATTCCATGCACATGCAGTGAATTTACATGGTAAGTATTCTTTTTAAAAATGTGATAACTAATTCCTTATATGTGAACGATCATAATGCGTACACATGGGCTCAATTTGAAGTATTACGCGATTTTATTACTTCCTTTCTAAGGATGGAACTCTGCGCAGCTCCAGGCCAGCCCGACTCCCAAGCTTATGGCCCATTAAACTACTCAACAATCATAACATTTTGAAAATCCTAAAATCTTAAAGGTTACTCAAATATATAATCTTATGCTTTTTTAATATAGTAGTAGATTAATGGGATCACCATTCACCAGTCTTGTATCATTCATAATCAGATACCATTCATAATCTTATGCTTTTGATTTCTGTCTCTCTTTTTGAATTTGTTACGCTTATTAAATTTGTTACACCATGAGATTTGGTAATTGTACAAGATTTTCTTTATTGCTTATTGCATTTTAATTTTCATATGTAGAAGGCTGATGTTAATTGCCCCCAATGAATTAAACTCTCAACCAATTGAAGATACATCTCAATCACTTGGAATAGGAAGTTCTAATCCACAGGTACCACAACCACAAGACACCTCAAGTCAAATGGATGCAAGTACACAAGGAGGGAAACTTAAAAGTGTGGTGTGGAACCATTTTAAGAAGATACAAGTAAATGGAGAGGACAAGACTCAATGCAACTATTGTCGAAAGTTGCTTGGAGGAAAATCTAAAAATGGTACAAAACATTTACACCAACATATGGATCTTTGTTTTCAACGAAAGATTAGCATGAGAGCGCAATCAGTTCTGACATCTCGGATAACAAAAGACAAAGCTGAATTAACATTTAAAACATATAATTCTGAAAATGCAAAGAAGGAGCTAGCAACAGCAATTATATTACATGAATATCCACTTTCAATAGTGGATCATATTGGCTTTAAGCGGTATTCAATGCACTTCAGCCATTGTTTAAGGTTCCTTCACGAAATACTATTAAGAAGGAAATTATGAAAGTTTATGATACTGAGAAATCAATGACATTGAAATTACTTGATAGTAATGAAGGAAAGGTTGCAATTACATCAGATATGTGGACTTCTAGTAATCAAAAAAGAGGATATATGACAATCACTGCCCATTATATTGATTCTTCCTAGTGTTTACAAAGTCAAATTCTGAGGTAACTATCTATTAACTATTATAGTTACATAATTCTTTATGATATCATATATACTTGATGAATGATTTGCTAAAGTTAGTAAGTTACATTATTCTTGTTCATGAATAGATATTTGTTTTCAATAATAGTAATTATTGTTTGTTTTATATTAGGTTTATTTATGTTCTAGCACCTCACACGAGTGATAGACTTAGTGTTGTTCTAGTAGGGTGTTTACTAGACTGGAATATTGATACTAAGTTGTCTACAATTATTTTAGACAATTGTAGTACTAATGATGCTATGGTTCAGAAAGTGAAAGATAAATTGAATTGTAGTACTTTGTTAAGGGATGGTTCTTTACTCCATATGCGTTATTGTGCGCATATATTAAATCTAATTGTGAAGGATGGGTTGGAAGTGGTCAAAGAGGGGGTAGAAAAAATCCGAGATAGTGTAGCTTATTGGACTGCAACCCCTAAAAGGGTAGAAAAATTTAAAGAGACAGCAAAACAATTGCATATGACATATACAAAGAATTTATGTTTAGATTGTGGAATTCAACATATAAAATGCTTGATATTGCTATATCATACAAGGAAGTATTTTATAGGTTGAAACAAAAAGATGATAAATACACTTGCTTGCCATCAACAACACATTGGGAATTTGCAGCTGAAGTTTGTGGAAAGCTGAAAATTTTTAATACTATTACAAAATTATTTTCGGGAACAAGTTATCCTACTGCAAATCTTTATTTTCCTAAGATTTGTGAAATTAATATAACAATATCAGAATGATTGACTTCTCCTAACCCTGTGATTCAAAGAATGACAACAAAAATGATGGATAAATTTAAATGTTATTGGAATGTGATTCATGATATAATGGGAGTTGCTACAATGTTGGATCCTAGGTACAAGATGAGCTTACTTCAATATTATTACCAAAAGTTATATCGTGTTGATGCTTCAGTTGAAGTTCATAGGATTCAACAACTCTGTTATGATTTAGTTTCTGAGTATCAATTAAAAACAAAGGAAATTAATATCAATCCAGCTGACGAGGTTGATAATTCTGCAATAGATGACTCATTAAATGATTTTGATGCATTTGTAATGAATCAAAAAAGAGCAAGAACTTCACATCTCAAAACAGAGCTTGATATTTATTTAGAAGAAGACATACTTCCAAGATCAACAACTTTTGATATTCCTTTATGGTGCAAGTTAAATGGTATCAAGTACCCAACATTACCAGCAATTGCAAGAGATGTGCTAGCAATTCCTATATCCACTGTGGCTTCTGAATCTGCATTCAGCACGGGTGGGAGAATTTTAGGCCCACATCGTAGTCGATTACATTGGTATACTTTAGAGGCATTGATGTGTGCTAGAAGCTGGCTGTGGAGTCAAGAGAACAAAGGTAAAATTATATATTAATAATTACTAATTGTTTACTTATGAACTTATATCATTATATGTTTTTATCATTTTGCAGGAATGAGTTCTAAAGCAATTGATGAATTTGCAAATATACTTGATGAGATAGATTCTGAGGATGAAGGTATGATTGATAATTGATATCAAATTAATCATAATTTATAAAAATAATATACTCTATTTTGTTCAATGCAGATGAATTGTTGTTAAGTGGAGCCCGAGCAACTTTTGGATTAGAAGATGATTGATAGCAATTTATGATTATTTTCTCGGTGATTTTGTTGATGTTGACTTATTTGAATTGCTTGGTGATTTTGTAGATGTGGAAATGTGGATTGTGAACTGTTGCATACTTGCATTGATGTTGATTGTGGAACTGAACTATGGAATTACATCAAATGGATGTGAAAATGACATTTTGATTTGGAATTACATCAAATGGATGTGAAAATGACATTTCTGAATGGTGATTTAGAGGGGGTTGTTTATATGAAACAACTAGAAGGATTCTCCTCTAGTAAAGGTGAGCATTTAGTGTGCAAGCTTAAAAAGTCTATATATGGATTGAAACAAGCCTCCTGGCAATGGTATTTAAAATTTAATGATATTATCTCTTCATTTGGTTTTGTAGAAAATGTCATGGATCAATGTATATACCATAAGGTTAGTGAGAGCAAAATTTATTTTCTTGTTCTATATGTAGATGATATTGTACTTGCTACTAATGATAATGGAATGTTATATGAGGTGAAACAATTTCTTTCTAAGAATTTAGATATGAAGGATATAGGTGAAGCTTCTTATGTCATTGGCATTAAGATTTACAGAGATAGATCTCAATGTATTTTGGGATTATCACAAGAAACCTACATCAATAAAGTCTTAGAAAGATTTCGAATGAAAGATTGTTCACCAAGTGTAGCACCTATTGTGAAGGCTGACAGGTTCAATTTGAATCAATGTCCAAAAAATAATTTTGAAAAGGAACAAATGAAAAATATCCCATATGCTTCTGTTGTGGGAAGCCTTATGTATGTTCAGGTCTGTACAAGACTTGACATTGTATTTGTTGTGGGAATGTTAGGAAGATATCAGAGTAATTCAAGTATGGACCATTGGAAAGCTGCTAAAAAGGTATTGAGATACCTTTAAAGGAACGAAAGACTACATGCTACTGTATAGATGAACTGACCATTTGGAGGTAGTTGGCTACTCTGATTCAAACTTTGCCAGTTGTGTGGATTCAAGAAAGTCCACATCTGGATATGTATTTATGTTTGTTGGTGGTGCTGTATCTTGGAGGAGTTCAAAATAGATTTTGATTGCTACTTCTACCATGAAAGTTGAGTTCGTTTCTTATTTTGAGGCAACCTAACATGGTGTATAGTTGAAGAGTTTCTTACATGGACTTAGAATTGTGGATTCAATTTCTAAGCCTCTAAAGATGTACTGTGACAATTCAGCTACAGTTTTCTTGACTAAAAACAATAAGAGTGGAAGTCGAAGTAAGCATATCGATATCAAGTATTTAACCATAAGGGAACGAGTTAAAGAAAATAAAGTGACGGTTGTTCACATTAGCACTGAATTGATGATTGCTGATCCTTTGACAAAAAGCATGCCACCAAAGGGTTTTAAGGATGATGTAGTACAAATGGGACTTGGTCTTATTATGTAATTTTTTGTAATATGAAATATTACTGAAACTCTTATTGTATTGTTTACTCATTTTATGTGCACATTTTTTTTTATATTGAGTACAACAAAATATTGAGGATCTAGAGTAAACATAAGGTTTATTCATCTTGTTACAACTAAGAAATTAAATGTAGTGCGATATATGGAAGATAATAATTATTCTTAAAGGACCTATCGCCATGATCCATTCAATTAATTTTTAATAAAGTTTTGATATCCATGATTAATTTTGGTTGGACCAAGTGGGAGAATGTAAATAGTTACCGACATGGTAATAATAAAGAGTATTATTTAATAATAATATTAGAACATGGGGTGTAACCCATATCTGTAATATTTTATTATTAAATAAATAAAGCATTATTAAATAATTAGAACATGGGATGTAATTGATGTCACCCATGTCTCTAATAATATTATTTAATAATTAAAGTATATGTTAGTGGTATGCCAAAATTAGAACCGGATTTATGTATAAATAGAGGTTGTGTTACGATATTTTTTTATGGCAAAAACGTCGAGTGATGACATCGAAATATGTAGTATATTTTGCATCATTTTAGATACCTTTTCATGCTAAATCGAGGATCTTTTTACTTGTTTTTATAATAAATCCATCAAATATTGCAAAGTCTACTTCTATTTTGGTTTTTCATATTTTTCAGGCAAAAAGACATTATTTTAGGAGTTTACAAGCAAAATCAAATATATGGAAGAGTTCTCATCATCAAGAGGAGATCACCCAAGAAATTTCACGTAAATCGGAGCAAGCCAGCAAATTACGGTAGTGCCGTAATTTATTTTATGGTACCATAATTCCAAATGGTACCGTAAAATCCGAACACTGCCGTAATTTGTAAAGATTTCCAAACAGAAAGATTTTCCGATTTTACGGTACCGGCCGTAAGCAATATTACGGTACCGTATTTCGGAATGCGTCAGAACAGAAACCTTAGCCGATTTTACGGTACCTGCCGTAAGGGATTTCACTACCATATTTTCCAGCCGTTTCAGAACAGAGAGTTCAGCAAAGTTTACGGCACTGACCGCAAACTATTTTATGGGCCGTATTTTCCGAGACGACATCGGCACAGAAGACTCAAGAGATTTTACGGCACCAGCCGTAAACAACTACACTGCCGTAAAACCTATTTTGAATGCGACGCCCAGGTCAACTTCGACGCCCGATTTTTGCGGAGATGATTGTGGGCGATCCAGAGCTCTAAATCGAATGCCGTAAGAAGCAAAAAGAGAGCTTTTCACGAGGGGATTACGGAGAGACCAAAGGCCCCAATTTTGATCGACCGTCGAGGGAGAAATCACGATCCACGCCGCCGCCGAGGGTTTCGCCGCCGCGCTCGATCCAGACGACCTCAGGCCGCGATTTTTCTACCGAAGCATCGCCTGGTGAAGGAGACAACGTGCCGGAAGTTTCAGATCGAAAAGAGACAAATTAGAGGAGAAATCAAGGGAAGAAGGATCGCTACCACTGTTCACGCCTTCTTTTGTAAAATACGGCTGTGAAATACTTCACAGCCGTGCCGTATTTTCTAAAAACTCTTCCTTTTGTTGATTTTTGATTTTATGAAATTATGGAATATTGTATTTCCTTCGCCATGCTAGCTTAAACTACTCTTTGGGCATGAGGGAGTAGTTCACTTGACTTTTAATGATTAGATAACTTCTTTTTCAATATTTCGTTGAGTTTGATTTTAGCATGATGATTTTGCTCATGTGATAATTGTGCTTAGACTCTCTTTAAGTTCATATTATTAATTATGTTCTTAGAATTTTCGCTTGAGACTGAAAGGTAATTGCTTGAGAATTTGGAACCCTAGAATTGCATGTTAAGATCCCTTCCTTAAGTTAGATCCATCTTGATCTTTTCTAGTAAAATAATTGTCATGATTATAACATGAATCTATAGATCGAGTCTATTTGTCAAACGTGGAGATCTTGTGCGAAAGAAAAAATCGGAACGTTGGAGGTCCTTGAGCAAAACTAGTTGCGAGACTCGAATGCACGAAAGTGATCCTTGAGACTCCACTAGAGATTCTAGAGCTCGGATGCACGAAAGTGATCCTTGAGTTCATCCTTTGATAATATCTTCTTCATGATGAAATTGAATCAACGAAATCCTTATTCATGTCTAGTCATAAAAGTTTAAGTGAACGAAACCCTAGTCCCAGCTTTTCTCTCTGATAATCCCGCTTTTAGTTACCGATTGCTATTCTCACGATTTCGACTTGCCTAGATAGTAAGAAATCAACTATTTAGTATTCGACAACGTAGGTCCCTGTGGATTCGATACTTTTTTTTATTACTTCGTATACCCGTGCACTTGCGGTTTAACAACAAGTTTTTAGTGCCGTTACCAAGGATTAGTCCAAGGTACACGCGTGCCAGATTTGTTGTGTTCCCTTTCGGGCTATCAAGCTTTTGGCGCCGTTGCCGGGGATCTTAATTTTGTCGATATTGAAAACGTTGAGATTATTGCTAGACTAGGTTTCATTTATGTTTTATCTTTTTATTCTTTTCTATTTACTTACATCAATTGATCAGTTTGCTCTAGTGTGCGCAGGAAATTCATTCCTAATGGCTGAGCAAAGATCACTAAGGGACTATGCAGCCCCTAATCCTCAAGGGATACACTTTAGCATTGCTAAACCTGCAATTGAGACCACCAACTTTGAGATTAATCCTACCCTCTTGACTATGATTCAACAGAATCAGTTTGGAGGATTATCAATCGAAGATCCTTATTTACACTTATATATTTTTCTTGGGTATTGCAATACTATAAAAATTCATGGAGTTTCTGATGATGCACTAAAATTGATATTATTCCCTTTTTCTCTCAGGGATCAAGCACAATCTTGGTTGCATTCTCGTCGGCCCAACACCTTCATAACGTGGGAACAATTATCAAATGCTTTTTTGATGAAATATTTTCCACCAAGCAAGACTATCCAATTGAGGAAGTGAATCACGGACTTTCAACAGAAGAGCGGAGAATCACTCAGCGATGCATGGGAGAGATTCAATGATCTACAAGGGAAGTGTCCTAACCATGGCTTCGAAAATGAGTTTCTAATTCAGACATTTTACTCTAGCTTAGTTTATAATACCCGTCTAATCATTGATGCTACCGCAGGGGGAGCCTTGATGAGTAGAACATTAGACGATGCCTTCAAGTTGCTTGAGGAGATGTCCTTGAATCATAGCCAATGAGCTCTAGATGAAGGAATGTTATATTGTCGTCAATTTGGTAAGAATGAGAATGAAGATCAGGAACCCTTGACTGAAGAGGTTAGTAAACCCATGCTAGAGAAGTTTTTAGATAACCATATTCAATCGTTGCAAATTCAAAACACAAAAAAATTTGAGGATCTTGAAGAAACTGTCAGACATCTTGCTTCTCAATTAGAATCCTTAGTGGCATACAATAAAATTCAAGAAGAACAAATATCTAGATTAAGCTCTGGGGAACATTTCAATGTTATTACCACTAGAAGTGGGAGACAATTAGGAGAACTTAAGGAGAAAGAGTCTATTAATGATCATGAAGAGGAATTAGAATTAGAAAAATCTTCTGAACATGAACAAACCCTACCCAGTTTAACACCTCAAAAGGAAAGTAAATCAAAAAGGGATGTGTCATGTAAAGAAGATGATTCTAAAACTAATCTACCTCCTCCTTATAGACCATCAGTACCTTTTCCCCAAAGGTTAGTGCAGGAAAAGTTAGATAAGCAATTTGGGAAATTTCTTGATGTTTTGAAAAAGCTTTACATTAACATACCATTTACTGAAGCTTTATCTCAAATGCCCATATATGCTAAATTTTTGAAAGAAATCTTGTCTAACAAAAGAAAGATAGAGAATTATGGTACTGTGGCTTTAACTGAGGAATGTAGTGCCGTTATTCAAAACAGGTTGCCACCAAAATTGAATGACCAAGGTAGCTTTTCTATCCCATGTTTTATTGGTAGTATGGCTTTCGACCGAGCCTTATGTGATCTAGGGGCTAGTGTAAGTCTCATGCCTTTATCTGTGTGCAGGAAGTTGGAGATGGGAGCTCCTAAGCCGACTGCGATTTCTTTGCACCTCGCCGATCGATCAGTAAAATATCCAGTAGGTATTCTAGAGGATGTTCCTATTCAAGTTGGTAAGTACTTCATACCTGCTGATTTTTTGGTACTTGAAATGAAAGAGGATGCCAAGATAATCTATTATTTTGGGTAGGCCATTCTTAGCCACTGTTGGAGCCCTATTTGATGTACAGAACGGTAAACTTGCTTTAAGAATTGTCAATGATAAGATTGAGTTTGATTTGAATAATTCATTGAAAAAACCTGCATATGCCAGTTCTTGTTGCACTATTCATGCCATTGATGACATAGTTTATGATGTTAGTTGTTTGTTTGATGATTCTTATGCTGGCGTTTCATTCTCTGATTCTTTTTCTGATACCTTGAAAATTTCTTTTGAAAAAAATTGATAATTCCGTTTTTGAGAATGATTTTTATAAATTCGATGATGAAAAACATGATATTTTAGATTGTGCTACCTTTGATAATGAAAGTGAAAAGATCCCTAAAATTGAGTTGAAAGATTTACCTGATAATCTTAGATATGAATTTCTTGGTCCTAACTCCACCTACCCTGTGATTGTGGATCCTAAATTAGATGCCAGGGAAATTGATCTACTCTTGAAGGAGCTAAGAATTCATAGAAAAGTAATTGGGTATTCCATTGATGACTTAAAAGGGATTTATCCTTCTTTTTGTATGCACATGATTCATATGGAAGATGAGCACAAACCACATGTAGATTTTCAGAGAAGGCTCAACCCGTCTATGAAGGAAGTGGTGAAGAAGGAAGTACTAAAATTGCTAGATGCAGGTATTATCTACCCTATCTCAGATTGTAAGTGGGTGAGTCCTGTACACTGTGTTCCAAAGAAGGGAGGTGTCACTGTAATGAAAAATAAGGATAATGAATTGATACCTGTTAGAAATGTCACTAGTTGGCGTATGTGTATTGATTATAGAAAATTAAATGTTGCCACTAGGAAAGATCATTTTCTCTTACCCTTCATTGATCAAATGGTGGAAAGACTTGCCAACCACTCTCATTTTTGTTTTCTTGATGGGTATTCCAGATTTTTTCAGATTCCTATTCATCCTGACGATCAGGATAAAACCACTTTTACATGTCCATATGATACTTTTGCTTATAGAAGAATGCCCTTTGGTTTATGCAATGCACCTGTAACTTTTCAAAGGTGTATGATGACAATTTTTTCTGAATTTATTGAAGATTTCATGGATGTTTTTATGAATGATTTCTCTGTCTATGGTTTCACTTTTGATGACTGCTTAGCTAATCTCTCTAGAGTTTTACAGAGGTACAAAGAGACTAACCTTGTCTTGAATTGGAAAAAGTGTCACTTTATGGTTAGACAGGGGATAGTTTTAGGCCATCTTGTTTCAGAAAGAGGGATTGAAGTGGACAAAGCCAAAATAGAAGTGATTGAGAAGCTAGCACCACCCACCACTATCAAGGAGATTAGGAGTTTTTTTGGGACATGCAGGGTTTTACAGGAGATTCATCAGGGATTTCTCTAAACTTGCTAAACCTTTAACTGATTTACTTTGTAAAGACGCCAAATTTTACTTTGATGAGAAATGTCTGTTTGCTTTTCAGGAGTTAAAGAAAGCTTTGGTTTCAGCACCTATCATTCAACCCCTAAATTGGGACTTACCTTTTGAACTCATGTGCGACGCCAGTGATTATGCAGTGGGAGCAGTCTTGGGACAGAGAAAAGATAAGAAACCTCATGTTATCCACTATGCCAGCAAGACTCTGGATGAGACATAGAAAAATTACACCACCACCGAGAAAGAATTATTGGCCATAGTATTTGCTTTTGATAAATTTAGGTCATACTTAATTAACTCCAAGGTGGTAGTGTACACTGACCATGCAGCTGTGAAATACTTAATGTAGAAAAAAGACAGCAAACCACGATTACTCAGATGGATTTTACTTCTACAAGAATTTGATTTGGAAATTAAAGACAAAAAGAGATCAGAAAACCTTGTTGCAGATCATCTCTCAAGAATAATGGTAGACACTGAAAAGAATAATGAGATCAATGATTCCTTCCCTGAAGAACAGCTTTTAACCATTGAACAGATCAGAGCTCCCTGGTATGCTGATATAGTGAATTACCTTGTTGCTAATGTTTTTCCTCCCGATTTGAACTACCAAAAAAGGAAGAAGTTCTTAGCTGAGGTAAAACACTATTTTTGGGATGAGCCTTATGTGTTTAGAAGGTGTACAGACGGTATTTTTAGAAGATGTGTACCTGAAGAAGAAATCACAGATATTTTGTGCCAATGTCATGGATCCTCTTATGGTGGTCATGCTGGTACTGGAAAGACTGCTTATAAAGTGTTACAATCAAGATTTTATTGGCCTACCATTTTCAAAGATGCTAGAAACTTTGTGTTATCTTGTGATAGATGTCAAAGAATAGGAAACATTAGTAGAAGACATGAGATGCCCCTGTCCAACATTCTTCAAGTTGAAATATTTGATGTTTGGGGGATAGACTTTATGAGGCCTTTCCCATCTTCAGGAGGTAACAAGTACATTTTGGTAGTAGTTGACTATGTTTCAAAATGGGTTGAAGCTCTCGCTTCACCAACCAATGACTCAAGAGTTGTTGCTAAATTTTTCAAAAAGATCATATTTCCACGGTATGGGACCCCGCGAGTAGTAGTCAGTGATGGAGGTTCACATTTCATAGAACACAAATTTTCAGCCTTACTTAGAAAATATGGAGTGAATCATAGAGTGGCAATGCCTTATCATCCTCAAACAAGTGGATAAGTGGAGATATCGAACAGAGAAATCAAGGGAATTTTAGAGAAGACCGTGTCAACAACTAGGAAAAATTGGGCATTCAAACTTGATGATGCCTTGTGGGCATACCGGACTGCTTTCAAAACACCAATAGGTATGTCTCAATTTCAATTGATTTATGGAAAATCATGTCACCTGCCTGTGGAACTTGAACACAAAGCATACTGGGCAATCAAGATGCTGAATTTTAACTTAAAAAGTGCGGGGGAAAAACGAAAATTACAATTGAATGAGCTAGATGAGATCAGACTCTCTGCATATGAGAATGCACAAATTTACAAGGAAAGAACAAAAAGATGGCACGATCGACATATTTTCAGAAGAGATTTCCAACTAGGTGACTTTGTTCTTTTATTCAATTTTAGATTGAGACTTTTTCCTGGAAAACTTAAGTCTCGATGGTCTGGACTTTTTCAGGTAAAGAAAGCTTATCCTTACGGAGCCATGGATGTATGGAGTGAAGAAATAGGAGAATTCAAGGTTAATGGTCAGAGACTTAAACACTATTATCAAGAAGAGCGAGTTGAAGAAAAGGAGAGTTTTTATTTGGATGAACCACTATCAAATCTGAGTGTTAGGGGTCAAGCTAAAGACCTATAAATTAGCGCTTCTTGGGAGGCAACCCAAGCTTTCTAACTTTAGTTCACTTCCTTTAATTCACTTTTATCTTAGTTTCACTTTAGCATTAATTTTTATTTTTTTAGAAGAAGCATAGAGAAGAAGAAAACTCGACTCAAAAGGTTAACAAAATTTTGTAAGTAACCCCTTCCATTCATCTTTTGGATTTCGTCATTGACTCTTATTTTTGTGTCTACCACCACTAATTCATCTACGTGAAAATATTTTAATTAATGCAATATGTGGTCATGTTTTGAGATATGACTGATGATTTTTGATGATGAATAAATTCTACTCCATGATTGAAGATATATTTGTTTATTGAAATATGACACTGATTGATGCATAAAATTTTGGGTAGATATATTATTTGAGGAATAAAATTTAAAGGTGAAACTTCTCTTTTGAATAAAATGAGTATATTAGTATGATTTGAGAATTTAAATCAATTGATCAACCTAATTGAGGCTTAGTCTATTTTTGCTATTTGTTAGGAAATAAGAATCCAAGATCCATAAAAATAGTGAGAGACTCCCCTACTTGGCACTATGTAAAATTGATAGAGGTACCTAAGACATGGGTTGAAGTTTAAACATGAAAAATAATGAGAGAGAAAAAGAATAAGACTCCTCTACTTGGCAGTGTAAAATTGACAGTGGTATCGAAGAAAGAGTTGAAGTCAAAAATAAAAAGTATGTGTCTATGTGGATACATGTCGTCTATGCAAAGACAATGAAAATGCATGAAAAAAGAAAAAGAAAAAAAATTATGTGTGAAAAAAGATCTTGGAGACTTAATTCCTGTAAACAAAAGCATGATAGATTTAAATTGATACTGAGTGAAATCATGAGATTGAAAATTCTATCTATTATACAAGTTGCAAAGTTTTATTTGATTGAGTTGTGAATCTAGAAAATTGAGTAATGAGGATGATATGTTTACTTGAAATTTTGTAAATCAATTAATAGAAATTTTCATTGACAAGTTATATTTTAGAAATTTATTGAGCATGAGAAGGTTATTCTTTCAATCAAATTTTGATTTTTGCTTGAGGACAAGAAAGCCTTATGTGTTTGATGACACCGAAATATGTAGTATATTTTGCATCATTTTAGATACTTTTTCATGCTAAATCGAGGATCTTTTTACTTGTTTTTATAATAAATTCATCAAATATTGCAAAGTCTACTTCTATTTTGGTTTTTCATATTTTTCAGGCAAAAAGGCACTATTTTAGGCGTTTTCAAGCATAATCAAATATATGGAAGAGTTCTTATCATCAAGAGGAGATCACCCAAGAAATTTCACGCAAATCGGAGCAAGCCAGCAAATTACGGTAGTGCCGTAATCTATTTTACGGTACCGTAATTCCAAATGGTACCATAAAATCCGAACATTGCTGTAATTTGTGAAGATTTCCGAACAGAAAGATTTTCCGATTTTACGGTACCGGCCGTAAGCAATATTACGGTACCGTATTTCGGAATGCGTCAGAACAGAAACCTTAGCCGATTTTACGGTACCTACCGTAAGGGATTTCACTACCATATTTTCCAGCCGTTTCAGAACAGAGAGTTCAGCAAAGTTTACGGCACTAACCGCAAACTATTTTACGGGCCGTATTTTCCGAGACGACATCGGCACAGAAGACTCAAGAGATTTTACGGCACCAGCCGTAAACAACTACACTGCCGTAAAACCTATTTTGAACGCGACGCCCAGGTCAACTTCGAATGCCGTAAGAAGCAAAAAGAGAGCTTTTCACGAGGGGATTATGGAGAGACCAAAGGCCCCAATTTTGATCGACAATCGAGGGAGAAATCGCGATCCACACCGCCGCGCTCGATCAGACGACCTCCGGCCGCGATTTTTCTACCGAAGCATCGCCTGGTGAAGGAGACAACGTGCCGGAAGTTTTAGATCGAAAAGAGACAAATTGGAGGAGAAATCAAGGGAAGAAGGATCGCCACCACTGTTCACGCCTTCTTTTGTAAAATACGGCTGTGAAATACTTCACAGCTGTGCCGTATTTTCTAAAAACTCTTCCTTTTGTTGATTTTCGATTTTCTGAAATTATGGAATATTGTATTTCCTTCGCCATGCTAGCTTAAACTACTCTTGGGACATGGGGGAGTAGTTCACTTGACTTTTAATGATTAGAGAACTTCTTTTTCAATATTTCGTTAAGTTTGATTTTAGCATGATGATTTTGCTCATGTGATAATTGTGCTTAGACTCTCTTTAAGTTCATATTATTAATTATGTTCTTAGAATTTTCGCTTGAGACTGAAAGGTAATTGCTTGAGAATTTGGAACCCTAGAATTGCATGTTATGATCCCTTCCTTAGGTTAGATCCATCTTGATCTTTTCTAGTAAAATAATTGTCATGATTATAACATGAATCTATAGATCGAGTCTATTTGTCAAACGTGGAGATCTTGTGCGAAAGAAAAGATCGGAACGTTGGAGGTCCTTGAGCAAAACTAGTTGCGAGACTCAGATGCACGAAAGTGATCCTTGAGACTCCACTAGAGATTCTAGAGCTCGGATGCACGAAAGTGATCCTTGAGTTCATCCTTTGATAATATCTTCTTCATGATGAAATTGAATCAACGAAATCCTTATTCATGTCTAGTCATAAAAGTTTAATTGAACGAAACCCTAGTCCCAGTTTTTCTCTCTGATAATCCCGCTTTTAGTTACCGATTGCTATTCTCACGATCTCGACTTGCCTAGATAGTAAGAAATTAACTATTTAGTATTCGACAACGTAGGTCCCTGTGGATTCGATACTTTTTTTTATTACTTTGTATACCCGTGCACTTGCGGTTTAACAACAAGTTTTTGGTGCCGTTACCAAGGATTAGTCCAAGGTACATGCGTGCCAGATTTGTTGTGTTCCCTTTCGGGCTATCATCGAGTGATTAATCAACCCAGTGTGAGAGAGGTTATGCGCTTTGCAAACATTAAGGCAACACCATCTGAGCAGTTTGCTAGGGCTCAGCATTTTTTACATGACGCGAAGCAAAAGAGAAGTGTTGTACATGATAAATTAGTAATGACTAGAGGTATATCGATCTAATATTACGCTTTTGTATTTTTATTATTAGGCATAGTATTTTATTTTCACATGTCTTACAAAAGGTGGTAGCTGATGAGGGTAGGAAATTATACACGGATCCTGGAATGAATAGACAAGCTCTGGTGGAGATGTTGAGGAGTCAACGACAAAGGTTGGAGACAAAGAAGACCTCCAGAAGAGTTCTGGTGGATCTGTCCAAATGAAGAGAAGTTTGCTAAAAGTTTGAATAAATATTCTTGAAAAGCTGCTTTGTGAGCCAATCTTCAAAAAGCTGCTTTCTAGTTGATTCCAGCACAAATCTCCGGGTATAACTTTTAATATAGTAGAAATTTAATAATACATGTGAAATATACTAAGATGTTATAGAAATTTAATAATATATAGTAGAAATTTAAACAAAATTTTATTAAAATATAAGTGAACTATAGTAACTAAGTTAATACTAAGTAAATAAAATATTATATAAATTATTTTTTTATTTATGCATATTTTATTATATTTATATATATATATTATAATATCCTAGAAATTTAATACTATATAGTAGAAATTTCATATCGTGGAAATTTAATATAATATAGTTGAAATCTAATTCTATGAAAATTCTTCATAGAAATTTAATACTAGGTAGTGGAATTTTGATAAAAAAAATTTAAAACTTAAGTTAGCTATGATAATGGGCTTAGTACGGAGAAAATAAAATATTATATAAGTTATCTATTATTTATGTATATTTTTATATTATGAAAATTTAATATAATAGAGTAGAAATCTAATTCTGTTTTACACATATTTTATCTTGAGATTTGTGTTTGAATCAACGCTGGAAAGGAACTTTCCAAAAAAGCAGCTTTCCAAAGATTGGCTTGGAAAGCCGCTTTATGAGAAAACGCGGCCTAAAAGTTTCGGTACTCTGATTCCTTATGCCTTGTATTCAGTAATTTACAAGCAGTTTTGTTAGGTTGCAATTTGTAAGCTTTTCCTCAATATCTGCATTGTAATGTGTACAAGTACAAGTACAACGAACTATGCTTGTATTGTGTAAAGGCACAAGGGTCTGAAGGTGAACGAACAAGGGAGTGATAGGGCGTCTCGGCGAGTGTTCACATACTGCACATCGTGTTGTATACTGCACATATTGTGAAAGGTTCCCCTGTAACTAGGGGGCGAAATCCAGATAGGTGGCGCATAAAATTTTGCAAGCGGAAGCATGGGTTTCAATAGATCTTTCACAAATATATGATCAACTTGTTCGAGTATGGATTCATACCATTGCCATTGGTTCGATTGGCGTCTAGGAAGAAGATGGCGACATGGCTCTCCTCCAAAGCGCCGCACACAAGATGATCAACGGCTTGCTCCTTGGACGCTCCTTGTGCTAGCAAGGATCTCCAAGTGACCTTGTCGTGTAAGGGATGAGGTGCTTGGCCGAATTTCCTCCAAGTCGTGAGTCTCCTTCACCACGAGAGAAAATGTCGTCCAGAGAGATAGGCGAGCGGCGAGAATAGGGCTTCTATCTTCGAACAAGAAGCGTGGTCTCTTTTGAGATCATGGTTTCTAAAATTAGAAACCACACCCCACGTTCTCTCATTCACGCCAAGTGAATGAATCGCAACATGCCCCCTTTGAACCATGCGCTCAATTAATGAGCGGTTCAAGTTGATTTGGTTTAAAAACCAAATCAAACCAAGCCTCGATCCAGATCACCTTAAACCCTAAGGTTCAAGGTCTGACCGTTCATCTCCTGATACTCTTGATCTTACCGATCTAGCATCAACTCTCTCGATCTAAGCTTACCGATCTTAAGCCCTAATCAATCAAACATGATCAGACCAGATCTCACTTACAATCAGAGATTAAATCCCTTTAAACTGAACTCAAACAATTCACTCCACACGATCTGACTTAAGTAAGCCATATCATCAAATTGTGCGACCCTAAGGGTTTCCTTTAAATGTCGGTAACGATAACTTACGTTATCACGATCAGTGAGGGGTATCTAGCAACACATCACTGTCTCCCGATATAAAGGAAAGAGTCTTCCAAGACTACACCCAAACCACAGCACAAGTGTGAATCCACTTCACCAGGCATACATGTTTCCTTTGCCACTGGATGTTCTTATTGGACAAGCGTGTCAAGCCTGTAGCTCCAATATGATGAGCATGATTAGATCAGATGAACACTGTCACCTGGGTATGGCCATACACTTTCTCAATCATCTCATACAGAGGGGGGCCCCTTTAGAACATCACACTCCAATTAAGGAGACAACAATCCTTTATCTATCACTAGTGCCCTAACCTGACTCAAGCTCACCATCCAAGATAGTCTATAACCATTATGTTTCAAATGATATTGAACTACCTCAAAACAATGACAATCATCATTTAGAAACACAAGTGATCTCAAGTCGGAGGAAATGTGCCACTTGTTGCAATCAAGGATTATTCACATTGTGACAAGCAATTGAATATCCTAGTAGGGTCTGTCCAGTACATCCAATGTACCCATGAGTCTACATCTTATTCCATGCTCGAAGCATCCTATAAGATTAGAACACATATTAGTCTCAATCATATCAAGGTTGTCTCATGTTCGCCAAGATATATCGACTAAGGACTTTACTGCATGTCAGCCCAGCTGAACAGCATTGAGACATTATTCAGAAGTATATGTATTGCAGCAGATAATATAACAAACTGAATAACAACCATTGCCTTTATAAACATAAGAGTTTATACATGATACTGTTACAATCCCAAGGCCTCAAACATTAGCCTTAAGGGCATACCCCAACATATTGCTCATTGTGTGCATGGAGCATAGAATGGGATCAGATGTTCATATATGTGCAAAGACATGAAATGTGACTCGGCGGTTTGAGGGAGAGAGCAGATTGCTTGTGCGGCACACGTGCAGAATCTAGGCTGCGAATTCCACTACAGATTGGGCCATCACTCCCAAATTTTGGCCCAAAAAATTAGGGTACGACAGAAAGTCATTAGTTCAACGTTAAATGGTTTATTCTTTTTAAAAAACCACTCTTTATTCTAAAAGTTAAAGTTATAAGGCCCCCATTTGGTTAAGTGGTGCCAGCGGACTACTGTAGCAAGTAGTAATTTCCTGGTTTGGCCCCGTTGGTAGAATAGTTAAAAAAAAAAAAAAAATCTATACAAGCAACTAGGGATGAATATTCAGTAAAAACCGAATTACCAAATACCGAATTATCGAAAACTGAATTTTCAAATACCGAAATGTCAAAAATCGATCTTGAACCGAATAAAGAATTTATTGACTGAATTACCGATTTTTGCACATATAATTGATTTATTTGATTTTTTTTAACATTAAATTTTATTTCTTTAATTATATAATTATCTTCTATTAGTGTCTCAATTCTCTTCTATTATATATTTCTAAGCTTTGGCCAGTAATTTAATTCCTGTTAGTTTCATTTTCCATGTAAAACTCATGGTTTATAAATTGAAATACAAAATTTAACACCTTTTACTCATAGATTTCTAGGAGTGCAAATCTGATTTTCAATAGTAATAAGATGTCATCCTCGTTTAAACTTGTCCAATTGCTTATATCAATATGCTATTTTGGCATTGTTACTCTAATATATATATGAAAAAAATAAGTCTGAGAGCTAATAATGGCCTTTTTTTTTTTTTTTTTCATTATCTGCGCGTTCTTTTCTTGTGTTCTGTTTCTTCTCTGATTATGTTCAAACATAGGATATTCTGCACAGTTTAACTAGGGAACCAAAATAGCAGCGACAAGGCTACTTTATTGTACTTGTTGATTGCAATAAAATTAGTCAAAGAAGTGAACACCCAGGTTTAGATTAATTATGCACTTTCTTAGAAGAAGATATAAGTAGATTTCTGCCAGTCTAGATTCATTTTTCCCCTAAATTCCAAACCAGGAAATCAAGACCCCACAAAAACAGATAACTAGAAAGAAGTTCTTAAAATGGAGTTATCCAGGATAGGCGAAGCAACAATACTACATTAGCATCTAGTAGATATATTTTTCTTACTAATTTACAAGGATTGTTAATATAAGTCAACTTGTCCCCACTGGTAATAGAATAAATATACATGTAATGTGAGCCAAATTAAACCGACAACTACAGTCTTCTCTACTATCAGAAGGGGAATTTGCTATTTTTTTTTTAGTGTCAAATGAAAGATACTCTATCAAATCAAGTAGCACCAAATGGATTTAACTTGTCAACTTCAAAATCTTCCCCTTCGCTTGAACTACTGGTGCTCGGCTCGGCCGAGGATTTTGATTCATCGAACTCCAATAGCGGTACACATTGAGAAAAACAATGGCATTAGTTCATTAGATGAATTAAATTATGATTAGATAACTGAACAAATATCACAGCAATGAATATAGTATAACAAAACAGCAAGTGATGCATTACATCCACCATGCTCATAAATGACCAAGTAATGCTACCACAACCTCTGAAGCATTGAAAACGGTCTTGCAGCATCAGATGTTGGGAATAGAAGCTATTAGGAAGACATGCTTATTGAGAAAAACATGAAAATAGAAATCTAAATAGACAAACTAAGTACCAATAAGAACTGAACTTTATTGGATAAAATGATCTCATACCTCTGATTTTGTATGAGATTTCTGAGATCTTTTTCCTTTTGAAGGTCCTATAGAATCATCAGCATATGCAATTTGATCAGATCCTGTATTCATGTTATCCATTTCCAAATCTTCTTCTTCTAGCATCTACAAAACATAAATTAAAATCATCTATAACTATTGATCTATTCATGTAGTAAAAGAAACACTAAAGAGATTATTAAATACTTCATAATAAAAAATTTGCATTACTTACAACATAAGAAGCTTATAAATGGAATTTAGACAATTGATCTAGATGTAAGACACAAGCAACTTTCTCAAACAATATGAATCATAGCATAACATATGTCCCCAAGTTAAACACAGATGCCCAACGAAGAAGACACACATGAAGAAAATAATAAATGAAGCAACTTGCTCGGAATACCCCACCCCCACCTATCCGATTGAGGTATCATGGCTATGTAGGTACGATCTAGTGATAAAATAAAAGAAATAAGAAAAAAAGGTGAACAGAAGAATAATGATCTAGAATGCATCACAACAATAAGTTCAAACATTCATGCAATATCTGAATCAGAAAGAACACAGAAGGGGTGCAAAAGAGTACTTTTATTCTTTCTAAAAGAGTGATTTCGCATCTTTCTCGCAAAATCACTTTTTTTATTTTTTGCGATTCCAACATCGATCTAACTACGAAATTAAAAAAGAAACTAACACGATCTAACATGAGAAAAGCATCAAGAAAAAAAAGAAATGAAACAAATTGCAAGCACTTAAAACATTTCAAAATGAAAAATTCTCCGATCAACACGTACGAGAGAGAACAAGAGGAAAAAAAATCAAACCCTCATTAGGATATCTAGTGAATCAGAGGAAAAAAAATCACCTTTTAGTAACGTCCCTCGGCGCGATTCACTTGCAGCAATCTCCTTCAATTGAATCACTTCTCGATCCGTATAACATATATCGAGTGACCGAACAACCCTCCATATCACCACCAAATGAAAATCACAGGGGAAAAAAAAATGAAACAAACCGATCAAAGAAAGGTTAATTGACGTAAGCCCAGGCACGGTGCCGGAGCCGACGATACGGAGAGGCAACAGAAAGGTTGAAAGCAATAATAAAACGGTAAACGCAATGGAATGGTAACCAGATTGCAGAGCAAGCAATGCAGGGAAAGTAAACGAGCAGACGATGCAGGGAGGCAGTAAATGTTAAGTGCAACAAAATAATAACCAGGTAGCAGAATCAGTAGGCGCAAGCAATTACAGAGCAAGCGATGCAGGGAAAGTAAACGAGCAGACGATGCAGGGAAACCGTAAATGATAAACGTAATAACATGGTGACTTGATTGCAGAGTTCAGTAGGCATAATATTCAGAACAAGCGATGCAGGAAGCAAATGAAGCAGACGATACAGAGGGGCAGCGAATGTAAAAAAAAAAACAATAAAATGGTAACCAGATTGCAGAGTCAGCAGGCGTAAATAACTACAGAGCAGTGTGGAAACAGGGGGGGAGAAACAAGAGGCGGTAGACGGCAGATAAATCGGAAAGGTTCAAGAACATTGCAGCAGCATCAAGATGAACGATGAAATCCAGAAAATGACTGACTTGAGCAACAATAATAAAGTGCAGGCAAACTAGCAATCTACAAGAACAAATCTCACAAAAGACTCAGATGGATGGACTCACCAGGTAGAAGGAGCCGATTCTTGTTTCATGCCAGAACAGGGTCCGCTTCTATCGTGCAGTTCATCAGCGACCTCACAGCGGTGGTTATTACATTCCAAGAACACGAGATAGGGGGCGGAGACATTCCCTCCGTATTGCCCTTAAACTAACAGTAAAGGGGTGCGACGAGGCTTCCATGGCAGAGTAAATCAGCCTGGGGAAACATGGAATGAAGCTACTGCCTAGTGATAGCACTAGTAGCAGTGGGCTCGAACCAATCCTTCTATTGGCAAGAAGGATGATCGGAGGGGAAGAGCTGAGGGGCGGACAACCTACCTCTAATCACGAAAACAAGAACCGGAAAGAAAAGCGAGCTGGGACAGTTCACCAGCATAACAGAGCAAAACTGGAGGAAACAAAGCTGTAGAAATCATATTCAATCTGCCCTTTTACATCGTTTGAAGGCTCTTATTTATAGAGCAAAAGAGAATCTTGATTAGTTACAGATGACAACTAATCAAGGATTAGAAGAGGATTTGGAGAAAATCAGCCGAGATCTGGAAGCTTCGCGGGGCTGGCGAGCGCTTGGGCTGGAGGAGAAACTTGGGCTGGAGGCGATGCCGAGGTTTGCAGGCGCGCTTGGACTGGGTGAAGCTCTTGAGCTGGTTGGATGTCTGTGCGGACCGATAGGGAGCAGAGGTACCGCTTGGGTATCTTTCGGTGCCGCTTGGATCGCCGGAGTGCGCGTGTGTCCCCATCAGGCGGTGCGTCTTCGTCAACCCTCCCCTGGTGGGGGGAAATCTTCGTCGGAGAAGAAGATTGCTGGTATTCCTCGAGCTGTCTTGGAGCAAGTTGCTGCGCTTCTTCTTCAGTTAACCAAGTATCTTCAATGGTGTGTTGATCGTTCCATCGGGTCAAATAGCGTTGCTCTGGACATTCTTTTGTTAACACGGTTTGTTCATCAAGGATTTGTTCCGGCTGGGGTGTTGGGGTTGATTCTCCGTCGAGCAGGGGTGGATAATAAGGTAGGAGATCTTGAATGTTGAAGGTGGTACTGATTCCCATGGTGGCAGGAATATCTAACGTATATGCATTGTCTCCGATTTTCTGCATGATAGTGTACGGTCCCATGCTCTTGGCGTGTAACTTTGAATTGACTCCCATGCCAAGCCTCTCAGGCTTGACTCTTATCATTACTTTCTCTCCCTCCCTATAAGTTTGTGGCCTACGATGCAAGTTAGCTGCAGCTTGATATTTACTGTTGCTCAAGTAGATTTTCCGACGGATTTCATTATGAAGTTCAGACAGGTGTTGTGCAAAGGAGAGAGCAGATTCAGAGGGACGTTGAATGGAAAAGGTTGGGTGTAGGTCAAGGGGTTTTCTGGGTTGGTGACCTAGTACTATTTGAAAAGGACTGAGCCCTGTAGATCTGTTGATGGCACTATTATAGGCGAATTCAGCGATAGGTAAGACAACATCCCAACTACTTTGATGCTCAGCCACGAGACAGCGCAAGAGATTCCCTAGGCTTCGATTTACTACCTCGGTCTGCCCATCCGTCTGAGGATGGAAAGCCGAAGAGAACCTCAATTTTGTTCCAAGCACGGCCCATAAAGTTTTCCAAAAATAGCTTACAAAACGAGTGTCCCTATCTGACACGATGGACTTGGGTAAGCCATGCAACCTAACTACTTCCTTTACAAAAACCTTGGCAACATGGGAGGCGTCAAAAGTCTTAGAGCAGGCTATAAAATGGGCCATTTTTGAGAATCGGTCAACTACGACGAAAACAGAGTCATGCTTGGGTGCCGTGCGGGGTAGCCCTAAGACGAAATCCATGCTAATGTCCTCCCATGGTCTCATAGGGATCGGCAGGGGGGTGTATAGACCCGTGTTTGGTTTACGCGTCTTGGCCGTTTGACAAACCCCACAATGTCGGACAATGCGCGCAACATCTTTTCTCAAGTTGGGCCAAAAAAATCGTTCCTCAGCTAGGGCAAATGTTTTGTCACGCCCATGGTGTCCAGTAGCGCCTCCGGCGTGGACTTCTAAGAGAAGATGTTCTCTTAAAGAAGTCTGCGGGATGCATAATCGCAGGCCAAAGAAAAGGTACCCATCCCTAACTGCGAAAAGAGTTCCAACTAGGGACCCACTAGCAAGCTGATTGTATATTGTGGAGAAGTCAGGACATGTTTGGTACTCTTCCTTGATGTGATCAAAAGTGGTGACCTGGGATTGGAGGACGCTTAACAGGTGTCGCACTCGGCTAAGGGCGTCCGCGACTCTGTTATCTCGCCCGGTCTTGTGTTTTATCACAAAGGTGTATTGTTGCAAGAACTCTACCCATTTTGCATGTCTAGCGCTAAGCTTCTTTTGGGTACTGAGAAAAGAGAGGGCCTGATGGTCACTGAATAAGACAAACTCAGCATGCAAAAGGTAATGCCGCCAATGACGGAGGGCCTGGACAAGGGCGTAGAATTCCTTGTCGTAAGTTGAGTACCTTTGCCTAGCTTCGTTAAGTTTTTCGCTATAAAAGGCAATTGGGTGCCCCTCTTGACTTAATGTCCCGCCTATTCCGACCCCGGAAGCATCGCATGTGACTTCAAAGACTTTTGCAAAGTCTGGAAGTCGAAGAACAGGGGCACAGGTTAATTTGTCTTTGATTTCTTGAAACGCGCGTCTAGCAGCGGTGGTCCAACTGAATTCGTTTTTGCGAATACAGTTAGTGAGTGGGGCCGCAAGAGTGCTGAATCCTTGAATGAAGCGGCGATAAAAAGTAGCTAGACCGTGAAAACTCCTAACCTCTGTAAGTGTCTGTGGTTCTGGCCAGTTGATAATGGCTTGGATTTTAGCAGGGTCAGCGCTGAGTCCTTGTGCGGACACGATAAAACCAAGAAAAGCCACTTGGGAAGCTAGAAAGGAGCACTTGTTAAGGTTGAGGTAGAGTTGCTCTTGCCTTAGTAGTCCTAGTGTGAGTCGCAAGTGATCAAGATGCTCGGATTCGTGGCGACTGTATATGAGGATATCGTCAAAATAGACGACTAAGAATTTCCCTAAGTAGGGTCTTAAAACTTGGGTCATCATACGCATGAAAGTGGAAGGCGCATTAGTGAGTCCGAATGGCATGACCAACCATTCATATAGCCCCTCCTTAGATTTGAAAGCAGTCTTCCATTCGTCCCCTTCACGAATGCGAATTTGGTGATACCCACTACGAAGGTCCAACTTAGAAAAGTATTGAGACCCAGCAATGAGATCTAGCATGTCGTCTAAGCGAGGTATGGGGAACCTATACTTAACAGTGATTTTATTGACCGCTCGGCAGTCAATGCACATTCGCCAAGTTCCGTCTTTCTTTGGGGTGAGAAGTGCCGGAACGGCACACGGACTTAGGCTTTCACGAATGAAGCCTTTAGCAAGGAGGTCATCTATTTGTCTTTGGAGTTCTAGATGTTCGCTTGGGTTGAGCCGATGGTGGGGCAAGTTTGGTATGGACGATCCAGGGAAGAAATCGATGGCGTGCTGAATGCTACGCATGGGAGGTAGACCTTTGGGGAGGTCACTTGGGGCTATGTCTTGAAACTCAGCTATTAAGTCGTGAACAGCCTTAGGGAGCACATGGTCCAATTCTTCCTTCCCCTCAGTAACTTCTTTAACGAGAAGAACAAAAAGGGCACGAACTTCTTGGGATTCAGAAAGGAAAGCTCGTGGCCGGAGAATGCTCAACGGCCGAGAGGGAGGTGTATCTTTAATAATTCCCTTTGGGTTGGGAACGCGCAGCTCTTTTGGGGGAGCCGGGTTGAGCCTAATTCGTTTTCCCCCAAACTCAAAAAGGTATGTATTAGACCTTCCATAGTGTGTAACGTTGAGGTCATACAACCATGGGCGACCTAATAGGATATGTGATACATCCATTGAGATAACATCACACCAAATGCTATCTTGGTACTCTCCTAATTTAAGAGGCACAAGGCTGCGATGGGTAACGGCAAGGCTGGAAGTGTCAACCCAAGCTATGGAGTAGGGATTTGGGTGTGGTTCTAAGGTTAGTCCGAACTTGGTCACGGCTGATCGAGAAACAACGTTAAGACTGCTCCCACTATCTATAACGATTTTGCATGAATGTCCATTGCACTTAGTGTAGGTATAGAAGATACTGGTACGTTTCCAATCTTCGGTTGGCTTAGGGTGAGCTAAAGTGCATCGCACAACGGCTAGAGCTGGGGTCGACTCTTCTTCTTCACTAGAGTAGTGTTCGGGGTCAACCTCGTTGACGTTTGGATCATCCTTAGTGGGTTCGGACTCATAGGGCTCGGGTTGGGGCTCATCTACACGTAAAAAGGGTGATCCCTCACTAACATGTAGCGCACGATGGGGACATTCCCGAATCATATGGCCGGGTTGGTGACAATGGTGACAAGTAGGCCGACTGGGCCCAGCATGGACTGGTAACTTGCCTTTGTCTTGAATGGGTGAGTGAACTCTTTCATTGGCAGCTGGTCTGTTAACGGTTCTAGGATTGGCAACACTCCTATGATGTGTCAGGGAAGGGTCGGCTGGTTTGGGAACATAGGAGGGGCGTGTGTAGGCTTGCTTGAGATCTTGCTCAATCTCACAAGCACGTTGAAAGACGAGGTCCAAGGAGTCATTGATTCCGGTCGTTAGTGCACGACGAATTTCAAGACGCAATCCGTTTTTAAAACGAGCTAAGGTAAAACTAGGGTCCTCGTCTAAGTCGCATCGGATCAACAATTCATCAAACCGAGCCATGTACTCGGCGACAGGGCTGGTTCCTTGGGAAAGACTACTTAGTTGATCAAGTAATCGTTGGCGATACGATGGGGGAACATACTTGTCCCGAAGCCGGGCTTTCATGTCTTCCCAACTAGCTATCGGCGGCATGTAGTTCCGCTCACGTTGGCGTTCAATGTTGAGCCAATGTAGCTTTGCAGGTCCAAGCAATAGGAGGCGTGCGAAGTTCACACGCAGGTTTTCAGGCATGTGGCTCCAATCGAAGTAGTGATCGGTAGCGGTTGTCCAATCTAGGAACACTCGAGGGTCTAAGCTTCCATCGAAATGGGGCGGAGAGATTTTCACGAGGCGTCGGACATCGTCGTCCTCTCGTGAACGAGGGTGGGGGGCACGAGGCCGCGGGTGGCCTAGTTCCCAGGTTGTTTCTTCTTCACGGAAGTCAACACGCCTAACAGGATTCCTACGATAAGGCTCTCTAGGGGCCGCGTCTGGCTGAAACAGATGGGGTTCTTCAGTTGCCAGCCTCAATGGCGGCAGAGGAGGAGTTCCTCGGATCCCAGGTTGACCCTCTAACTGTTCTAGGCGAGCATCAGTTCGATGAACTGCTGCTTCTAACGCCTCTATTCGCTCTATTAATCGTGTGATCAACACATTGGAGAGCTCAGTGGTTCCTTCATTTTGGTTTCGTTCAGTGGGATTTGGGAGCTGGTAATTTACTCCAGATCTAGTTGTCATAGTGCGATGTTTTATGAAGAACGATAAATCCGAAAAAAGACAAGCAGGGTGTGGTTTAGCCTAATGAATCAGGCTCTGATACCAGATTGACGTAAGCCCAGGCACGGTGCCGGAGCCGACGATACGGAGAGGCAACAGAAAGGTTGAAAGCAATAATAAAACGGTAAACGCAATGGAATGGTAACCAGATTGCAGAGCAAGCAATGCAGGGAAAGTAAACGAGCAGACGATGCAGGGAGGCAGTAAATGTTAAGCGCAACAAAATAATAACCAGGTAGCAGAATCAGTAGGCGCAAGCAATTACAGAGCAAGCGATGCAGGGAAAGTAAACGAGCAGACGATGCAGGGAAACCGTAAATGATAAACGTAATAACATGGTGACTTGATTGCAGAGTTCAGTAGGCATAATATTCAGAACAAGCGATGCAGGAAGCAAATGAAGCAGACGATACAGAGGGGCAGCGAATGTAAAAAAAAAAACAATAAAATGGTAACCAGATTGTAGAGTCAGCAGGCGTAAATAACTACAGAGCAGTGTGGAAACAGGGGGGGAGAAACAAGAGGCGGTAGACGGCAGATAAATCGGAAAGGTTCAAGAACATTGCAGCAGCATCAAGATGAACGATGAAATCCAGAAAATGACTGACTTGAGCAACAATAATAAAGTGCAGGCAAACTAGCAATCTACAAGAACAAATCTCACAAAAGACTCAGATGGATGGACTCACCAGGTAGAAGGAGCCGATTCTTGTTTCACGCCAGAACAGGGTCCGCTTCTATCGTGCAGTTCATCAGCGACCTCACAGCGGTGGTTATTACATTCCAAGAACACGAGATAGGGGGCGGAGACATTCCCTCCATATTGCCCTTAAACTAACAGTAAAGGGGTGCGACGAGGCTTCCATGGCAGAGTAAATCAGCCTGGGGAAACATGGAATGAAGCTACTGCCTAGTGATAGCACTAGTAGCAGCGGGCTCGAACCAATCCTTCTATTGGCAAGAAGGATGATCGGAGGGGAAGAGCTGAGGGGCGGACAACCTACCTCTAATCACGAAAACAAGAACCGGAAAGAAAAGCGAGCTGGGACAGTTCACCAGCATAACAGAGCAAAACTGGAGGAAACAAAGCTGTAGAAATCATATTCAATCTGCCCTTTTACATCGTTTGAAGGCTCTTATTTATAGAGCAAAAGAGAATCTTGATTAGTTACAGATGACAACTAATCAAGGATTAGAAGAGGATTTGGAGAAAATCAGCCGAGATCTGGAAGCTTCGCGGGGCTGGCGAGCGCTTGGGCTGGCGCTTGGGCTGGAGGAGAAACTTGGGCTGGAGGCGATGCCGAGGTTTGCAGGCGCGCTTGGACTGGGTGAAGCTCTTGAGCTGGTTGGATGTCTGTGCGGACCGATAGGGAGCAGAGGTACCGCTTGGGTATCTTTCGGTGCCGCTTGGATCACCGGAGTGCGCGTGTGTCCCCATCAGGCGGTGCGTCTTCGTCATTAATCGAAGCTAAGCCCGAACCTTTCGCCGCCGAAAATCACTTGGGAACCATCCTGTTGAAGCTTTCCAGCGCGAGGAGTGAACCCTAACCTTGGATGTTCACGGTGAGGAAGCGGGTCACGAGGCGAGGAATGACGACGAGGAAGGACAGCGAACAATCTGACACGACGAGAAAGGGCGATGATGAAGCTTTCCAGCGAGCGACAGTGGCGATTCAGGCAGCTGTAATGTTTCGAGTGGCAGCCGACAACTGTGTTAGACTTAAGGTAAGGATTAGGAATAAGGATAACTGATAAGGCAGATAACACATCACGACTCACGCGTAAAACAAACTAAACTAAATAATAAAATAAATAAATAATTATGATGAGGCAGTTAGTGGACCAGACTCTGAGAGATGGCTTGAGGCCATGCGATCCGAGATGGATTCTATGTCAGCTAACCAAGTATAGGATTTGGTTGAGCTGCCTGATGGGGTAAAACCCATAGGATGTAAATGGGTCTTCAAAAGGAAGACTGACATGGATGGCAACATAGTTACCTATAAGGGTAGATTAGTGGTTAAAGGATTCAAACAAGTCCACGGGGTGGATTATGATGAAACCTTCTCGCCAGTTGCCATGATCAAATCCATTTGAATTCTGCTTGCTATAGCTGCATATCATGACTATGAGATATGATAGATGGATGTTAAGACAGCGTTCCTTAACGAAAGGCTGACAGAGGATGTGTATATGACACAACCTGATGGTTTCATCCATTCTACAGATGCCAATAAAGTCTGCAGGTTAAAAAAATCCATTTATAGATTAAGCAAGCATCTCGAAGTTGGAATTTTCGGTTTGATGAAGCTGTGAGAGATTATGGCTTTATCAAAAGCGAAGATGACGCCTGTGTGTACAGAAAATTCAGTGGGAGCTTGGTGACTTTTCTGGTCTTGTATGTCGATGACATACTGCTCATCGGAACCGACATCCCTAGTTTTCAGTTTGTGAAGACATGGTTGGGGAAGTGTTTCGAGATGAAAGACTTAGGGGAGGCCGTCTATATCCTAGGCGTGAGGATCTACCGGGATAGATCCAAGAGGCTCCTGGCCATTAGTCAGAGTACCTACATTGATAAGGTCCTAGAGAGGTTCAACTTGGAGCAATCCAAGAAGGGGTATCTTCCAGTGAGACATGACCTTACTCTCTCAAAGAGCCAGTGTCCCACCACACAGGTTGAGAGGGATGACATGAGTCAAGTACCCTATGCTTCGGCAGTGGGATCGATCATATATACAATGTTGTGTACTAGACTAGATGTGGCTTATGCTGTGAGCATAACCAGTTGATACCAATCCAAGCCAGGTCTGTAGCACTGGGTGGCTGTAAAGAACATCCTTAAGTATCTAAGAAGAACTAAGAATCTGTTCTTGGTCTATGGGGGATAGGAAGAGCTCAGTGTTCAGGGCTACACTGATGCGTCATTCCAGTTTGACCCTAATGACTTCAGATCCCAGGCTGGCTATGTGTTCAAGATGAATGGAGGCGCTGTATGCTGGAAGAGCTTCAAGCAATCCACCATAGCTGATTCTATAACCGAGGCTGAGTATATGGCCTCTTCTGAGGCATCCAAAAAAGCCATTTGGATGAAGAAGTTCATTTCTGAACTTCTGGTGGTTCCAAGTGTAGTGGATCCCATTGAGCTCTACTGTGACCTACTGTGACAATAATGGGGCAATTGCATAAGCCAAGGAACCAAGGTCTCATCAAAGGTCCAAACACATACTCAGAAGATTTCACCTGATTAGAGAAATCATTGACCGAGGTGATGTCAAGATTAGTAGAGTTGACACAGAGAACAATCTTGTAGACCAAGGCTTTGGCGCAGTAGAAGCATGATGGTCATACTAGAGATATGGGGTTGATGTTGCTCAACTTCTAGGTCTTAGTGCAAGTGGAAGATTGTTGGTGTATATGCCTTAAGACCTAGTATTGGTTCATATTTGTACTACTTGACTCTAATATTTATATCATTCTAGCACTGTCGTTATCATTGTTTGTTTACATCTGCGATCATGTACTTACATGATAATGTCCCTACAGACAGATTGGATCTGTGCTCAAACTATTGTCCCCAGTCAATGTACCTTAGTGGATATGGGATAGCTATGGTACGTGAGAGACTGGTACGTGGGCTAGTTAGGTACGAGGTGCTAACACAGACATATGGATATATCAGTGGTGGATATACTGGACCGACCCGCTATGAGGCTATGACTTGATGTCATGAGTTATCCTCACAAATGACAGGAGATGCATTGATCCCTTGACTTGAGGTCATTGGCCATTCTATATGGTTAGGGACTTGCTTTGATACAACCGAACACCTCACCATAGTTGGGAGGTAATAATGGTTGTCATTGAGCATGTCACGACCCATATGAGAAGGTTAGTGTACAGACAGAGGATTTGCCCCTTCCTAAGGGAAGCTTGATATCCATGGAGCTCCTCTATGGTTCTATGACTAAAAGTGTATGGCCATAACTAGGTGACAACTTGATTTAGTCATAACCATGTGATTAGGTGAGAATAAGTGGTGATACACTTGTCCAATCGAATATCAGTTCGGCAAAGAGACTATAATGCATCTGTACCTAGTTGCGATGATGGAGATGTCGATGTCGATATTCATTCCGATGACTTGGGTAGCAACAATGCACTGCTAGGTGCCACTCACTGCTTGTGGTGACCTTAGGTTAACACTACTAATGTCAGAGGAACCTACAGGGTCGCACACCTTAATACTCGAGTTCTCGTATTGATCGGGAAGCCTTATGATCGAGTTATTGGATAACTCAGATCTATTTGGGTGATTTCGTCAGCGCCAATGGACCTGAAGAGAAGGAAGAGAGTTATTAGAGCCAAACTTCATTTTTGGCAGGTTGACCCGAAATTGACCAAGATTAGTCACATTTGGATTAGGGTTGCATTGGATTGGATCCAATTGCTTAATCAACCCATGCAATGAAGTTTGGGCTAGCTCATTACCCAATGAGGCCCAATAACTAGTTATCATGAAGAGGAATTGGCTAAAGGGGTATAATGGGGAGAAATCTCCTCCCATTGGCGCCTAAGGGCATAATGGGGAGGAGTGGGCGCATGTTGCTTCCTTTGGAAGGAATTGACACCTCTCCCTTTATGCTTGGATGGAAACCTTGCATCTATGGAAAGGCTTGATGCATCTAAGGCATGATAGACTTCTTTGGTAAGTCTTGGGCAATTGCAAGGGGTTTATGGAAATCTCTTGGAGAGTTTCTAAAACCTAAACCCTAATTGCTCCAAACCCTAACCCTAGCCACATCCTTCATGCTATTTTGCGTCTCCACCCTTTGTGTTACTGCCCCTCCCTTGCATCTATATATTAGCATGCATGTGTGAGCCTTTTGAACATACGACATCAATTCAATTTGCGTGAGCACTCCAAAGGGTGAGAGCAAGAAGAGAGTGGCACAACTTCTATTCCTCTAGCCGCAAGCCTTCCTTCCCTTCTTCTTCTTGGCGCAAGTTGAAGAAAACCTTGGCGTCTTCATCTCCTCCTCCAACCTCTTGGTGCATCCTTCCTTCAAGGTTGACACAAGTGAATTGGAGATCTCCCTAAGGCTTGGATCTTCTTCCCGAGGCTAGCACCGGGCGTGGAAGAAGAGAGCTCGAGGCATCCGTGTGTGTGAGACTGTAGAGGGTGCACGCTTGGGCGCCTACCTCGACATCGGCCTCATCTTGCCCCTAAGGTATTTACTATCTCATCGTGTCGACCCCCTCGCAAGACAATCTTCACTAGGTTTTTGGGACCAGCTTATTTTGGAGATATTATTCAGCAGTGCATGTATTGTAATCTCTGTAAAAATTGTAAAATCTGGGGTTTCCCAACAATTGACTTCATCAATTCTCATTGTCTCTTGTTATATATCTTCTAGACTCATAGTGTGGAGATGCCTTCTCCTTGCACTCTCTCATGACGAAGTCGGTTCATCATGTGGTGATGGTGGAGTACTCACTTCTTGTGCACTATTATTTTCTTCTTCATTAATGGAAGGAAGAAAATCATGATTATCATTTTTAATTTGAAGTCCTATTTTGTTTCTTCATAAAAATCCACATCCCTATTTATAAAAAAACTTTCTTACTAGTAGGATTATAAAGTTTATAACCCTTCGCCCTTGAGTCATAACCAACAAATATGCATTTTATGCTTTTATCGTCCCATTTTGCACGATTTATCATCTAGAACATGATAACATGCAGTACTATCAAATACTTTTAGGTGTGAAATTGAAGGTGTTCTAGAGGAGTTTTATGTGATACAAATGTTGTCTCACAACGATTCATAATATACACTACACAGTCCACAACTTGTGCCAAAAATTCTTTAGGCATTTGTTTTTTTCTTTGCGTGCTCCTTGCCATATTCAAAATTGTGCAATTGTTTCTGTCTACAACTCTATTCTATTGTGGTAATCCTAGAGTTGTTAAGAATTGTCAAATTCTATTTGCATTACAGAAATATTGAAATTCTCTAGATGTAAATTCTCCTCCTCTATCTATCTTATGGCCTGAATCTTATATCCCTTCTCATTT
This sequence comes from Costus lasius, assembly GCA_027563935.2. Taxonomy (NCBI): domain Eukaryota; kingdom Viridiplantae; phylum Streptophyta; class Magnoliopsida; order Zingiberales; family Costaceae; genus Costus; species Costus lasius. Next base: position 33,089,835 of record CM050450.1, on the reverse strand, counting down.
TTTACAAGAGATTTGAAGTTTCAAAAATTTTTAAATACTACCAACATTTCTTTAAGGAAGTATCTTTATGTCATTCTACTAAAGTCACCAATAAATAGAAGAAAATATTTATTCTTGCCAAAGGAATTAGGAGTGATTAGCTCATACACATATGTGTGTATCTATTGGAGAGGCCTTCAAGCTCTTGATTCAGATTCTTTTGGAAAGCTTTTCCTTGACTATTTTCCTAAGATACATCCTTCACATAAATTTTTAGGCTAATTTATATAGGGTAATTTTTTAGCATACATTCTTGTGTCATTTTCTTTAAGCTGACAAAATTTAAATGACCAAGTCTTTTATCTACCCCGATTCATGCTTTAACCGCTTCTTGGATTCCTAGAAGTCATACCGAAATTTTCAATAAAATTTCTAGGCAATTCTTGGTGTCCAATGATTTTCCCAAAAGGAGCTTACATCTCATATCTTGGAACCATGTTATCTGTCCTAAAGAGCAGGATGAGTTTGGTATTAAGGATTTTTCTTTCCTTCGGGTGGCCATTCAGTGTAAAAGACTTCTTAATGTTTTCAACCATAAAAATAGCATTTGGGTTAATCTAGTTAATGCTAAATATGGTCCCATTGACCCTTGGACCTATTCCTCTACTAGTTCTATCTCTTGGAGTTGGAGAGGATTGATGAAAGACTTGCAGCTTCTTCGAAGTGGGTTTATCAAAAAAAATTGGCAATGGTTTTACTACCAACCATTTAGAGCATGCATGGTGTTATGACTTACCCTGAATTTGTAAACCTTCCTTTGTGAATGTTTCTTTTGGATGCAATTCTTCGTCGGTTTCCTCTTTTTTGCAGGATGGTGCTTGGAATTCCTTGCCCATTAGGGAGTTTGGTGGTCCTGCCCTCTCCAAAATCATACTTGGCTTGCCCTTGCCTAGCTCTCCCGAGGAGGATAAGTGGATTTGGAGAGAGGAGAAGTTGGGTTCTTCCATTAACAAAGTTGCGTATAGTTTCTTGTTAAGGGAGCGCTTTGTCCCCGAGGACCCTTGGGAGGGTTGGTGTCGTCTATGGACTTTAGCAGTTACCCCAAGGATTAAAATCTTTGGTTAGAAGTTGTTATACCATAGACTCCTAACCTCTACCCTTTTAAATAAATTTAAAATTGCTAGCGCCGCTTCTTATGTCTTTTTTAATGATGGTTTAGATTTAGTTGATCATATATTCTTCCGCTGTGTTTTTACAAAGCACATTTTCTCTAGCCTTTCAGATGAAATTTATCTATCAATTGGATAAATGGGGATTGAATTCTTCGCCCACCTACTATTGCCTCCTTGTTTTTGATTGTTTTTTGGCACCTTTGGAAGTCTAGAAATGGTTTTGTTTTTAATTCCAATTCCTTTGCTTCTTATGTTATCTTAAGAGCGGCTTTGCTCGATTTTAATTTTATGTTGACCTCTAACTATTCTAAGGGAAGTATAACTAGTTCCAGGACTTGTTATTCTGGTTGGATCACACCTCCTTTAGGCACCATGAAGATCAATGTGGACGGCTCTTGGTGTAGGCATTCCAACTAAGGGGGAGTTGGCTTCTTGGTTCGTGACCATTATGGAGCATGCTCTTTAGTTGTTTCGATTTTTATAATGGTCACGTCAGCTTTGGAATCAGAGCTATTGGCTATCAAAGCGACGCTTTAGCATATCTATAATCAGCCGGACTTTCTACTTCACCCCTGGATTATTGCATTGGATAGCCAGACTGTAGTCAACCTTGCTACTCATCATTAGCACTGGGTAGAAGAGCTTGATTCCCAACTGTTAAGGGAAATCTGGTTTCTAAAGGAGAAACTTACAAATTATAATCTTATATTTGCTCATAGAAACGAGAATAGCGTTGTAGACTAGTTGATTAAGTCTGCGGCTAAAAGCTAATCGTGTAATATTTGGCATGTGGGTTGGCCTCACGCCTTCAACTGTATTTTGGACTCGGATCTTCGATCCTTAGTCTAATCCATTGGTGGATAGTCACTCCTTTTGCTAAAAAAAAAAGAGTGGTGTGAGCGATGGTAGAGGATGAAGGATGAATTGGCACCGTGAGATAAGGCGGTGATGGCCATTGGTGGTTCATCTATAATCCAAGGACTCTGAATAGTATGTTTATAAGAAATCAATATACTTGCTATTTTATTACAATACACTAGTCCGCTACTACTTTAATCCTCTCTACCAACTCCTCTCATTATCCCCTCATGAAATTCAACTACATTCTATACAAAAATATCCCTCATTTTTACCTCTACATGCAATTTTAGTCATATTTGATGTTGAAGGACGGATTCAGCCTTAGGAATAAAAGCTACTGGCAAATATAACCAACAAACATGCCAAGTCTACACTTTGACACAAAAGGCTCTTTCAATACTATTATCATTCATTTTAGAACTTGCCTATCTCCCATCACTTAGGACAAAGATTTCAATATTCTAATCTCTAGTCAAACTTCGAAATGGTTTTGTCCCAATCATCTTTGAGTATTATGTTCCAACAGGCTTGAACTTTATAAGTCAATTGTCCATGTTGCATTAAAAAAAAAAATCCAATTATTTGTTCTTTTTGAGATGTGGACTAACCCATCCTATATCATGTAGGGCATATGATTTAAGTTTGCTAAATATTTTATTATGAAAACCACACAAGTCATATAAAAATTTCTAAGCAAAATCCTTACGTAAAAATCTTAAGCAAAGTTGCTTTCCATTTGTCTCATAAATATGTGAATCTTAAAGTACGTAACCCTTGCTTTAATATTCATAATTTTAAAGATAAAGATGCTAAGATGAAACTCTGCTTAGCAAAGTTGCCTTCCCACGCTATTCTAGATCATATATATTATAAATAATTACATCTCCAACTAATTGAACCACATAATTAAGATCAACTTCACTAGGACCACCACCGCCCTAGCCCCAACTACAAATAAAATAATTATAACATGGAATTAACAAAGTAATTTTTTTATAAATTTACATCTGATCATCATCAATTCAGCACCAAATTAACAACAGGAATCACAGCTCATTATATACCGCCTGTGGAGCTGCAGGTCGAGATGATTGACTTAGTAAAAAGATGAACTGTAATGTCGCACGCCACCACAGTCAAAGCGCTGAGCCTGAACAACCACAGCACACGCACCCGCCCCTCCACCGTTGTCGCCGACTTCAGCCTCAGAACCCCCTGCAGCACGTCCGGCACCAGGATCGGCGCCTTCACCAGCCTCATCAGGTCCAGGTCGATGGCGTTCGCGATCGTCTCCGTCGATCGGGAGTTGACTTGCCCCGCAGTCGCTGGCGCGGTCCCCACCTGCACGCCGTCATACGTGACCGAGGTCATCCCGCTCACGTACTCAAAGCCCGCGAAATTGGGGTTCTTCACCGTCACCTGCAGCTCCAGCGAGACGTTGAGCACGAGGTCGGGGTACGGCCGGAAGATTAGGCGGGGGCTTCGGACCGGTGTGGACTCGATGCTCGGTTGCTTCGGTTTGAGCACTGTGAAGTAGAGGGTCACGAGGGTGGTGGCGAGGAGAAGGAGGACGATGCCCACGATAACGACGCAGCAGGCTGCGAGTCTTGACCCGCAGCACGTGGCCGAATATCTCTTGGCCGGAGGAGGAGGAGGGGGCGGCGGCGGCGTGGGAGCAGGAGCGGGGGAAGAATTCGCAGTGTCGTCGCGCCTGGGATTGACCGCGGAAGGAGGCGAGCGGGGGGAAGAAACGATCGCGGTGTGGTCAGGCGAGGGATCGGCCATGGTGGCTAGGTTTCACGACTAGATTGGCGCACAAAAACCAGCGGTCACATTGATGATTTATAAATGGAAGAAGCGAGACGATGCGTACAGGATGAATGGGTTGGCATTAACAAATGGCGAAGCGAATAATGTGCAGTACCTACTCGTGGCATGGGGGATTTGCTGGTTCCAAGTGTGTTGTGGTCCTCGATCGAGGATGCAAACTAAGGATGATGATGATGATGATGGCGGCGGAGGAGAGAAGACTCGAAGCCACAGAGAGGCACACTGCACCAAACATGAGCATTTTATCAAGCTTTTTAAAACATGTTCATATTAAAATAATGGCTTATCTTTAGTCAAACTTAAAAGATTTTCACAAGTAAACTTTGAGATACTTTTATATGTGCCATCAGTGATATTTTATCTGACTTCATATTTTGTTAGGTCAAGCACTACCCTGTTCTCTCTCCTTCACGCAACACTCTCACGAGGCCATCTTTGTCTCATTGCCTTCTCATCCGTCTTCCGAGAGCACCTCTTTGCGGCTCCAGTTCATTGAATGACAATTCCAGGAATCGTAGGATTGTGATTACTTTGAAATAGTACGTATGATACGTTTATATTGTATAGCTTAGGTTTATATTTATATTTGGTAAGGATTGTTATAGTAATATATCTATTCTAGTCATGCTGTGCAATGTTTTCACTAACCTTCAAGTCAACGGGGAAGGATGAACATGAGTTTGCACATTAAATTCTGATCATGCTTATAATTACTTTATTATAAGCATCCATTCTTCCATATTAAAGTATTAAGACAGTAATCTACTTTACATCAAAACATTTGCTGCTAAAATTTGTTCTGCTATATTTGCTTGTTAGCTGATTTGACATAATTTTGCGTTGATACATATAGAAATTATTCATTATTATAGAATTTTTTCGTTTATACTCATTAATACATATAGAAGTTGCCTAGATAGAGTTGAATTTTGCTTGATAGAGTTTTAATTATCATTGAGACAAAAATTATTTTATATTATCATTGGTACATAAATTTAAACTATATACACATAGAAATTATCGTTGATGTATATAGTTATTTTTGCATTGATACACATAGTTGTTTCTGTTGATGAACAGTTGAGGTTATCATTGATACATGATGTCTCGTATTTTTATAGTCATTAAGACTAATATTTACTTGTGAATTGAGACCCATTTTCATGCTTTTACATCTCTTTCCAATTTATTTCATTGATTTTCTTCAGAAGCTTCACTTCTTTTCATGTTGATGAATACAAGACAATTCACTCACTTTTGGAGCTATTTAGAAGTATATTTATGTTCCTGAGTGAATCAAGAACCCTGACGAAAAGTTTCGCTTCAAACGGAGCTAATTTCCAGAATTACGGCCAAGACCATAATTTGCATTATGACCGTAATTTCCAATTTGAATTCTTAAGAAGCCCGTTTTCAATGAAGTGTAATTATATTCCAAAGGCGTGCTCTCAATTTTCTCAAAAGAAGCCTTTCAGAAGACAAAAACTTCAACAGAAGATATTACGGGTATAGCTATAATTTCACCTGCTCGTAATCTTCACATCGTTGACTTTTGATATCATTCTATGGCCAGAATTCAAGTCAAGTCAAAGGGACAGTGATCCATCGACGAGACGAACCCGACAGCGTTGTCAAAACTTGATGTGTACTTTACCGTACTACTAACTGCAAGCGTGATAGCTTTGTCGTAGTAGCACTTAAGATGTCGATCTCACAGGGACAGTGATCAAGTACCGAGTGATTACGAATTAATAGCTAGACAATCGGGTAAATGTTTTTGGGTTTTCCGAAAATAAACTAAAATACAACTAAATACAATTGCTAGCCGAATCAAGCAAGTGAAAGTTTTAGATAGGAAACAAGGTTTAGAGACATTGAAACTTCGAGTGCATCTCGTTGATGGATCCTAAACTCAAACAAAACAATCATCATAACAACGCAATTTTAAAAGTGTTCAAGGAAATATCAAATAGTACAGATTACCCTCTTTCGACAGCGTAATCCGGTATCAATCTAGATTGGCGTCCTACTTTCGTGGCTCACCGTACCTAGATTGATCCATTGGGTTTAGAGATATTGTAAGTTTCCTCACACAAATCCTGCCCAAATTCTTGGTAGGTCAGAGCATGATCGATAAGGCAGATCTAGCATCGCAATTCACCTTTCGGTCCTTCTTGCGACGCCCAAGAAAAGTAATTGTGTGGCCAATGCAATACTAACAGTAAAATAGCACAGATCGAATAAACACAAATAAAATTATATTTGCTATGAGAAAATAAGTTCGAATAGAAGATACATGCAACGAGATTACACCCTTGTTCCGTTAAAAAGATTAGCTAGTATGATGTCGATTCAGTACAATCTCTAAAGGATTAGAAAGAACTAAAGAGAAGATCCAAGAAAAAGGAAGCAAACTCTTTTGCAGAAGCGTTGCAACATTCCTTCAAGTCTTCTAGCATGATGTACCATTCCTTCCTCCTCCCTTGAAGTCTCCAAGAACTTCCCTTTTGCAAAACTCACTAGCCCCCCCTTGAGCCCCAATTGGGCGCTGCGTTCTTCAGAGATTTTTTCCCCTTTTATCATTTCGAAGGTGCCCTTTGATATGCCAGCATTAAAGGCCTTTTAATTAGCTACGTTTTTACACCAAGAGCGTTCAAAACGAAGCTATAATGAGAGAGTTATCGCTCATTTAAGTTTTGGCTGCGCAAGTGAGATTACGGGTGTAATGAAGATTATGGGCACAACTATAATGTTGTCATCGATCCTCTTCAGCTCCTGAAACGTTCATACACTTATGGGCCATTAAAAGCTCGTCGTAATGACACCAAAAACGCCCAAATCCGATTGTAACAGAAAAGTTATGACTCATTTAATGCAGTCCCTCAACGTACTTAATGCTCTTAACACCATTACGGGTGTAATGAGATTATAGGTATGCCTGTAATTTCTGTAGCGAACTCCGTTTCGTCTGAAATTTTGCAAGTGAATTGACCTTTGACTTGACTTGAATTCTAGCCATAGAATGATATCAAAAGTCAACGATGTGAAGATTACGGGCAGGTGAAATTACGGCTCTACCCGTAATATCTTCTGTTGAAGTTTTTGTCTTCCGAAAGGCTTCTTTTGAGAAAATTGAGAGCACGCCTTCAGAATATGATTATGCTTCAATGAAAATGGGCTTCTTAAGAATTCAAACTAGAAATTACGGTCATAATGCAGATTATGGTCTTGGCCGTAATTCTGGAAATTAGCTCCGTTTGAAGCAAAACTTCTCGTCAGGGTTCTTGATTCAATCGGGAACATAAATATACTTTCAAATAGCTCCAAAAGTGAGTGAATTGTCCTGTATTCATCAACATGACAAGAAGTGAAGCTTCTGAAGAAAATCAATAAAATAAGCTGGAAAGAGATGTAAAAACATGAAAATGGGTATCAATTCACAAGTAAATATTAGTCTTAATGACTAGAAAAATACGAGACATCAAAATCTCCCAGACTTAAATCATTTCACGTCCTCAAGCATTTAGAGCCGATAATAATCAGAAAAAGATGAAATCACATCAAGCTTGTAAAACATTGTGTCCTAGGGAGATATCATTATGAACAAAGCTCAGCGAGTCAAAGGATTCAAGATATCATCTATTGTCAAGAATAAAGGTGTGAAGATCCAAAAACCGAAGTTAGAAAAAGCTTACCTTCATGAGTTGCAATAATCTTCTATGTGGAGTACGAACTCTATTCAAACTTGATTCAACCAAAGATACGAGTTGGAAAAAAAATTAGTGCACTCTTTATTTTTGTGTTATTTTCATCCTCAATTTTTTGTGTATATTTTTTTTATTTGACTTCAACTCATGTCTTCGGTACCACTGCCAATTTTTCGCAGTGCCAAGTAGAGGAGTCTTCTTTTTTACTTTTTTTTTGTTGACTTCAACTCATATCTTCGGTACCACTGCTAATTTTTCGTAGTGCCAAGTAGAGGAGTCTTCTCTTTTTTTTTTTATTTTTTTTTAGAGAGGAGATAACAACCACCAGATATGTACATTGATCAGAACCAACAAGTAGTAAGGTGAATCAAATAGATAGAGGTACGTACTTCCACAAAGAGATTATATGCATTACTAGAAAATAAAAACCTTAATCGAATATCGGATAGGTCACTCCACAGTCCTTTTTCCATCAAATAAGATAATCAAATGAATTTCCTGGAGTGGCTCGAGACATATTCTCTTGCGGCAGATTGGGTTTTTCTGGAGCGGCGCGCCGGGGCTTCCTCGTCCTCGTTCTGGTACAACTTGATTTATCCCTCGAGATTCTGTTTGTACTCCGACTCCGCGTTTCTCCCTTCCTCTTGGCTTTTTGAGTTATGCTCTGTCTCCGCTGACTTTGGCTTGGCTTTGGTTGGCTGTTTCTGCATCATTTATTCTTTTGTCTCTTTCTGTGGCATTCCCTCTAGCATCTGTGGCCTGATTTTTTTACCTTTTTTCTGGACTACTGGGAACTATGTCGTGTGCGATGCCTTTTGTCCCGGTGGGGAAGACCGCATGGGTGCAGGTTCCGAATGCTCTCCCTGCTCCTGCTGTGGTTGGGGTTTCCAGACCTGGCCCCGCAAAGACTTGGAGCTCTCTGTTTGCCAAGACTCAAGCTAGCAGCTTGGATTGCTCCCTTAGCCACTCGTATGTCTCGGTTGAATCTGGCACTCTTGATATCACTGTTCCTGAAGAAGAACTTGCGGAGAAATGTTCATTCTGGGAGCATACCTTGGTGGGTTACTTCATTGGATTCAGACCGAATTTCCACTCCCTGAAGCAGAAGATTTTTCAACTTTGGAATCCTTCTAGTGAATTAGAAATCTACACCCTCCCAGTTGGCTTTATTCTCTTTCGATTTGGAGCCGCCGGCGATAAGTTGAAAGCGCTTGAATCGGGACCATGGTTCGTTTTTAGCAAAATATTAATTCTCAAGCCGTGGTCTCCGGATGACGAACTGGCACGGATGGACTTCTCTTCCATTCTGATCTGGGCTCGCCTTCACAACTTGCCTCTGAGATGGTGGTCCTCGGGCATCATCGGCAAAATCTCAAGTGCCATCGGTAAGCCCATGTTTTTGGACAAGGCTGTAACACCCATGCTTTAAAATCACTATTATCATTTTGTGATAGAATCAAAGTTGCTTTGACAAATAAAACAAGTGGTGCCATAAGGCATGAAGCCTAAACCTACTAAGTTATTTTGTTTGTTTGGACTCTTGAAGTTAAATTGTAGCTAAGTGTGATATTCAAGGTTCCTTTTATAATGGTATAACTCAAGATTCATACTAGGACTCATTGGGAATTTTGTGAAAAGAATTGGGCAAAACGACAATTTTATCATTTGATAAACCACTTAGGAATTTGGTATTAAATGATGAAGTAGCTAAATTATGCTTTCTTAGTTGATGGGAGAAGAGCTAAACTAGCTTATGATTTCATGATGAGGGAGTTAATAGAGTGATGCCACCTCATGGCTTGCATGAGAAGCCAAGCCCCAAGTGTTGCCACCTAATGGCTTGCATGAGAAGACAAACTCCTTGCCACCTCATGCTATTGGAGTTGCCTTCTTGTGTACACTTCATGCTATTGGAGATTTCTTTTTGTTTTGCTCGTTCCAAAGCCTAGGAGAACGAGAGCTTAAGGAAAGGGAAGGAGAAAAGGAAAGAAAAGGGGAGAAAGCAAAGTAGAGATTGATTTTTTGTTGCTACTAAGGCAAGTTCTTAATCTTCCTTTGTAATTGTTTGCCTTTGACTTCAATGATCTTGTACTTCATGTATGCCTTTAATTTGGTTCTGATTTCTATGAATTTTTTGTTAAATTCGACTCTTGGAAGAATAATCAATGTTATGATTATAACTATGAATCCGTAAGTAATGTAAATATGACCTTTCTTCATTCAAATGATCATAACTTTAGACTCCTTAACCAAAATCGAATGAAATCAGATTCATTGGAAAGAAGACTCAATTATCTTTCATTTGAGTCAGATATTGAATACTTTCGAGCAGGTTATCGACCTGGTTAGGCATGTTCATTCCGACCCTGTAAATCTGTTTGCAAGTTCTTCTTCCTTTGTGCTATTTTTGCCTATTGCTTCAACTCTATGAGAAATCATCCTACATGATACTTGTGATTTCAATTTTCTTCTAATGTCTATGATTTGGTTCAATTTGGTTCTTGGAAGAATGATAAATGCTAGGTTAAAAGACCATAAATGCTTATGAGAAGTAAACATAACCTTTCTTCACTCAAATTAGCATAACTTTGGACTCCCTAATCCAAATCGTATGAAATCAGAGTCATTGGAAAGAAGACTCAATTATCTTTCGTTTGAGTCAGATATTGAATACCTTCGAATATGTTATCGACCCTGTTACGTCGATCATTCCGACCCTGTAAATTAAAAGGAAGAAAAAGTCTGCTAAGGCAAGTTTCTACCCTTTGCTCTACATTTATGCTTTTAAAATTATGATAATTTTGTAGAACGTGTGATTATGATTCATGGATCTATACTTTACTGAGATCAAACGAATTTTGGGAGAAATTACTATCATATTGTAGAGTGTGTTCAAGAGCAATTAAGTATGGACTTATGACTCATGCAAATCGGACCTTGTGGTGATTTTTGTGATGTAACTTTGTCTATGGAAATGATCATTCATTGAAACTTGATTTGTGTAAAAGAAGATTCGATGATCTTTCCAATGCCTCTAATATTGTGTATACTTCATTTGATTTAGGATATCAAGTATGTAGCAATATACAGGATCTCATTGCTGTAATACCAAACTGACCTACTTGTGGTATTTAACTTATAACTTTTGATTGACAGTTCGGTTTTGAGTGATTCTTGTTTTGCACGAAAGAGGATTCAAAGATATTTCCAACGGACTATATATTGCATAGTATAACCTCTGATTTTGGTATCAAACAGATAACAATATTCGGTAGATGTTTTTAGAACATAGGGGTGACCTCTTTGTAGTAATTGTCTTGTAAGTATGGATTTTGCAGATTAGTTTGATATGATATTTTGTTTGAATGAAATAAGACTCAAATACCTTTCCATTGAATCATATATTGCATATAGTTTATACAGTACATAGCTTGAAACAAACAATAACTTTTGACTCATTGATTTTGTAATCTGATCATGGGCAGTCTGACCTTTTGTCACTTGAGATGCTATAACTTTTCGTATAGTTTGTCAAATTGCACAAAATCAGATTCTATAGAAACTAGATTCAATTATATTTCCAATGATACCTCTTTTGTGTGACTATCTATAACATTTACCTATGATTCAGTTGCCTACAATAACTGGTCATATTTGACATGTTCTGCTCTTAGTATATGGTACAACATGTTATACTCCTTGTGCTACACTCGATGCTGATGACTTATTATTGATCCATGACACTACCATTGTATTTGAAAGATGACCAAATGTTTCTATGACTTTGATATAGGCCTGTGATTGACCAAATGAGCTTGATAATGTACCTTTGATTGTTACCTTTGACACTTGTATCCATGATCATGTTGTAAGGGCATTTGTTTGAAGGCAATAATGCCATTTTGTTACTTTGACTTTGTTATAATACCATTGTTCTTTGGCCCTTACATCTTATAGTGGGAAATTGATTTGATCTCATTTATGGGAATTTGGCTGCTATGGAGGTGGATCTAAGTGCTAAAGTGTAACATGGACCTCTTCAATTTGTAATTGTTTGCCACCTTTTGAGATCCATGGAAGCCACCTCTAGATCCCTCCATTTACATTTGATTGGGCCATGACGAGCCCCTGCCGGCCTTTTTGCTTTGTGGACTTCCTAGACGTGGGTTAGTCTCTCTTCCAGACGTGGAGGATTTTGTTTGCTTGGACAGACTATGTTTGCTTGGACGGACTATGTTTGCTTGGATAGATTCTTGTTTGCTTTGGTTCTCACTATTCTTTATATATTGCTATTATGACACTTTGTTTTGAATACCATGAGATCATGAACTTACCATCGCTCCTATGCTTGAGTAGATATTCTACACTATTCTTTGTATGATGTTTTGATTGAGACTTTTGACATTTGACACTCAATTGTTATTATGTTGAATATCCTTGTGATCTTTCTGCTTACCATGATATTATGCTTATCATGTCAATATTGCTTACCATGTGATTATATGCCTCTTTGTATTGCTACCTTGTGATATGCATACCATGTCACCATTGCTTATCATGTCACTATCGCTTACCATGTGATTATATGCCTTTCATGTCACTATTACTTACCATGTCACTATTATGTTTCCATTTGATATTACTTGTGGAACCATGTGGAGATCTATTAGGAATACTTCTCCTTTTGGCATCTTAATTACTTCCTGAGCATTCTTGCTCAATCCTTGCATTCTAACCTCTTTATAGGTTAGCTTTGGGCTACAAGTTTATGTGGACGGTTTAAAGAAGATAACGGGTATGGTTTTATGTTTTGAGTATGTAAACATTAATGACTAATGTATGAAGTTGTTAGTATGTTTGTTTGATAAGTGTGAGAAGATCCATGACTTGTGAGTGAGATATTATGTTTGTAAATTATTGAGCATGTAAAGTTAAATGACTCATGTATGATGTTCATTTTGATGTTTGTAATATAAGTGTGAGTTATAGTGAATAAATATTATGGATTTGGAATAGGATGTATAGTTTTTATGATATGATAAGGATTTTGATTAATAGAATGAGAAATTCTTAATTGTTATATTGAATGACTATTTGAATTGTTGTTACCTCCTAGATGATGGAAAGACAAATTTTATAAGTTATGTTGATCAGGTTATAGTGTTTTGATCCTGGGTACAATATTGCAAAATTTTTGTATTTTATATTATGAAATTACCATCCTCTAGGGGTGTGACAAAGGCCACGGCTTCGAAATCGAGACTGGGTTATGCTCGAGTTTGTGTGGAGATGGAAGCTTCCTCCTAGATGTACAAGTTGCAACACGTATGGTCATAATACCAAAGGATGTGCTGTTACGAGGAGATCAAATATGCGACAAACCTGGCAGGAGAAGTCTCTAAATCCGAGTTCGGCTGCTTGTGTGGCGTCTTCCGGGGGGCTGACTACCGAGAAGGATCCGCTCCTGGATGGAACAGTCGGTCTTCTTAGCGGGCCTCTGGAGCTTAGAGAACTCCCTCTGCCTGCTTCCCCAATTCCGGCTATCTCTTCTTCTCAGGCGGTGGCCACCCCAAGCAATATCCATGACAAAGGAAAGGCCATCCTTCTCCCCGCAACTATCCCAGTCCCGGAGGACACAGATTCTGATATGGACGAATTGGAGTTAGATAACCCAGCAACACCGCAGATATCGGGTTCCTTGGAAACTACTAGAGATCTGCTTGACGGACAAGACTTCGTGGCTGTGGCCTCAAAAAGATCGAAGAAAAAAAAAAGCATAAGTGCAAGGGCGCTGCTAAAGGCGTCCAGGACCCTAAGAGCATGAGTCCCTCTCCTCAAGTTATCCCATGAATTCCCCTTGGCCCCAATAGCGTGTTGGAATGTGAGAGGTCTCAATGCGCTTGCCAAGAGGAGAGAGGTGTCGGCCCTTGTAAATTCTTACCGCTTAAAAATGTGTGCCATATTGGAGACCCACGTTAGTGAGAATAAAAGTGTTGACATAATGAATACGGTTTTGCCCGGGTGGAAATTCGCAAACAACTATCATAAAATCACCGGAGGAAGAATTTGGCTAGCTTGGGACCCTGCTGATTATAATGTTGATATCTTAGAGGTGACAAATCAAGTGATTGTTGGGAAAGTCTCAAGTGTTGGAGACGACCTTCTTTTTTACGTGGGTGTGGTGTACGGCTTATACTCGGCCATTGAACAAAGAGAAATTTGGGGGGCCTTGTCAGCAGGATCTCATATGGGTCCTATGGTGATTCTTGGTGATTTCAACATGTTGTTTTCTCTTAAAGACAAGAAGGGAGGAAATTTCCACAATGAGCCCAAAATCCTTTCAAATGTTGAGATCTGCACGAGCCTAGACATTGTAGACATAAAATCCAGAGGCTTGGACTGAGAAATTTCCCCTGGCTGAAGCACTATTTTTAAATCCAAGCTTATCTGACCATTCTTCGGCGCTCCTTGTCTTCGGCGATAAATTACCTCGGAAAGGTCCCCGCTTCCGGTTCTTCAACAAGTGGCTCCTTCACCCAAGCTTTTTTCAGACAATCCAATCTATTTGGAGCGCCAGCAACACCCATGGCACCCCTATGTTCATCCTTTGCCACAAGCTCCACAGAGTTAAACAAGGTCTCAAACAGTGGGCAAGAGATATCCGGGCCAAGAAGGAAGCTGACCTTCGTGAGCACACTAGCAAGTTGGAGGCCATCCAGCTACAACTTCAGCACAACTTACACGTGCCTACACTATACGACTTGGAGAGACGATATCAGGATGGCATTCGACGATATTGGCTTGAGGAAGAATCAGCCCTTAAGCAAAGATCCCGTGACCAAATTATATCTCATGGGGACTCTAACATGGCATATTTTTATAATCTAATGAAAGCAAGGCGTATCCAGAATACCATCTCCTCCATTAAAGACATTCATGGGAATTTTGTCTCTAGCGAGAATATCGCTAGAGAAGCGGTGCGTTTCTTCAAAACCTTACTTGCCCTTTCTATCACCCCTAAGGAACTAAATGTCCAGGTGAATAAATTGCCCTCCACCCCGGCCATCTGTATCCTTGAGTCCAAGTTTTCCGTGGAGGACATTGAAAATATTATTATGCGGGCAAATATCTCTAAGGCCCCTGGGGTTGACGGGTTCAATGCGGCGTTCTTCAAATCAAGTTGGGGGATCATCAAAGAGGATGTCCTTAAGGCGATTATGGACTTCATGGAGCATGGACGCATGTTTAAGCGGTTGAACATCACCTCCCTTACTCTTATTCCTAAAATCCCTAATCCCTCTTCTTTTGCAGATTTTCGCCCTATATTAGTATGTCAGATGACTTACCGCTTTATTGCTAAGGCTCTGGCTATTAGACTGCGCACTGTCCTCCCGGAGATCATTGATATTAATCAGCACGCTTTTATCCCTGGCCGCTCTATTCAGGAGATCATTATGCTCTGCCAAGAGATCATGAATGGTTTTCATACCAAACTGGGCAAACCCCGCATGGCGATAAAATTGGATCTCCATAAAGCTTTCGACTCAGTGAAATGGGATGCTATTGAAGTATTCCTGAATGCTTATGGATTTCCAGCCTGGTTCATCTCTAGGATTATGGCATGCATCTCCTCGCCTTCCTACTCGATCAACCTCAACGGAGAAGACGTGGTCCTCTTCAAAGGCACCAGGGGGTTGCGCCAAGGTATCCCTCTTTCTCCATATCTTTTCATTATTATCATGCAGCATCTTTTAGATCTTTTAGCAAAGGAGCTCCAAGATGGCTGTCTTATTCCTCATTAGAAATGTGCCAAATTGGGTATCACGAACCTGCAATTCGCCGATGATGTGATTATCTTTTGTGACTCCTCTGAATCTTCTATCCGGGCTATAAACAATATGCTAGAGATCTTCCACAAACACACCGTCCTCTTGATCAACAAAGTTAAATCTCATGTCTTCTTTTCGGCGACGACTAGTCCCGGGTTACAATCGCATATTACCTCCATTCTTGGAAACCAAAAGGGGAATCTGCCCTTCAAATATTTAGGCATCCCGATCACCAGCAAGGCCATCAAGGCTAGAGACTGCACCCCGTTATTAGAGAAGATTACTAGATACCTCTCTGCTTGGCATGCTAAGAGCCTTTCTTATGCCGGAAGGGTTGAATTGATCAAGTCAATGTGCTATGGAAACATTAACTTTTGGTGCAGCTCCATCAAGTTACCTACGGGTATCACCTCAAAGCTTAATTCCTTACTAGCAAGCTTCTTATGGTCGCGGGGGCACAGGAAAGGTATAGCAAAGGTTGCTTGGATCAATATCACAAAACCCACAGACTTAAGTGGCCTTGGTATTCATGATATCGAGAAGCTCAACCATGCCTTCCTTATAAGACACCTCTAGAATATAGCATAGGACAAAAATTCCTTATGGGTTAAATGGATCCATGACATTTACCTATAGTTGGACACTATATGGTCGGTCAATTTGTCCAGGCACGCACCATGGCCTGTGCGGTCCCTTCTCACGGTTCGTGACACGTGCATGCAAATGGTGGGATACAAAGTTGCGAATGGTGAGTCCATCCGGTTCTGGCTTGATCCTTGGCTTGGCCCTAGACTCTTGCTAGACCTCGTTGAAAATCCCCCGGCGAGGAATAAAAGACTCAACTCCATCATCATTGACCGCAGATGGAATATTCCTAGGCCCCGGTCCTTGAATCTCATCAACATATACGCAAACATTTTCGGGATTCCAATTCACTCAAACCTAAGCTCAGATCTTTTGTATTGGAAACCCACTCAAAATGGCAATTTCTCACTCAAATCAGCGTATGAGAGCCAACTGCAGGGCACGGAGGCTTCCTGGAAGGATTGGGTTTGGTTCAAAGGGGGCATGCCGCGCTATTCCTTCTTCCTTTGTCTAGTCTGCCAGGGCCGTTTAAGTACAAGGGTGCGGCTGCACGCTTGGGGCATTGCGCCTGACCCACTATGTCAGCTATGCAAAAATCACGCTGTGACTAGTGATCATTTGTTCATAAATTGTGAAGCTTTCTCCTGGTTCCGGAATTTACTTACCAGGCGATGTAATATAGCCTTTGATGCCATCACATGCGAGGGAGTCTTAACCCAATACAACACCGAGCAACTAGTGGAGGCGAACCCAATCCAAACATACATCAGGAAACTCATGATCTCCGGGGTTTTTTACTACATCTGGAGATACCAGAATAATCAAATTATGGGTACTCACAAAAGGGGTTTCATGGAATTCTTCAAGAAGTTAATCTCTGATATAAAAAGCAAGCTCCAGGCTTATCTTCCTCGCGCAATTCAGGATTCACACATTTAGACTTTCACAACCATTTTGGAGGACTTATGGTAACCCTGGGTGATGTGTGTTGGAAGGCTGGGCGCTCTTTATCTTTGATAAAGATTAAACCTTTGTACAGCCAGCGGGCCGCGCCTCTCAAGGCGGCAAAACATGCAAGTCGGCGGGGATTCTTTTATATGCTGGGCGGAGATCTGCATTATGCTTATGTTTTGAGCTTAGAGTGCTTCCCTGTAACTGAATGAGTTATTGTATTTGTATGTGTACTGAGATTCTTTGTAGCTGTCAGTTGTTTTGGATTGGTTATGTTGTAGCAGGATCCACGCGACCATGTAATACAGGGGAAACTCTGTCAAAATTTTCTCTATCTTGCATTCGGGTGTAGATAGAGTCTGTAGCTACCTTGTAAATATCCCTCTTTGAATTTCTATAAAATCCCTTACTTGCCTTTGGCAAAAAAAAATGAATTTCCTGACTTTAAACTAAGATTCTGAACATAATAATATCCCAAGGAGTCAATATACAACATCAAGCTATCATGATTTCCATCAGAACATTGTTATTAGCAAATCATTAGTATTTTAAAAAATCAGATAGTGCAATCCAATATCGGAACCTGGGGTGTAACAAACATCAGAACCAAAAAGTGCTATCAAAATATACCAACATCAAAACAAGTCTAAAGTCACTACATAAAAAGTTTTAAACAGAGCCCACAATCTCCCAGACTTAGATTATGCATAGTCTCTATGCATAGTATGTAAAGAACACAAAATTTAGAGATATGGGTTGCGATACTCACAAGACTAGTCGAAGTCATCATCGGAGTCATCGTCGATGCTCATCTCAGCACCTTCCTCCTAAGGATCATCCTCGTCATTCAGCTAACTTGCAAGTGTTATTGAAATGGGTAGCTATCATCAGATAAGATAAGCATTTAACTAAAACCAAAATAAAGCATTAAAGAAAAGACAAAATAAGGAATTCAGACCAACACTTGGGTTGCCTCCCAAGAAGCGCTTGTTTAGGGTCATTAGCTCGACCGCAGTGTTATTCAGAGTTCACAATGCAGGAATAAACACCAAGGAATTCAGCCGAGTCCATCAGTTTCACATATGCTTGGGCTTCTTTATTCTTTTCAGCATTTAGACTCTCCAAGAGATAGACCTCTAGTGGGTCCATGTTCATCCCATCAGATATGGGATTTTCATCTTTAACAACTTCATCAATGACATCTAAGCTACAACATGAACCTGCGATAGAAGGGTGTTTCAGACTTCAAGCTAAATCAAATTCGATAGCCTCCTCACCAATGTTTAAGGCTAGTTTTTCATTTTTCATGTCAATAATCACTCCGGCAGTTGCAAGAAATGGTCTTCCCAAAATTATCGATAGCTTCGTATCCTCCTCCATCTCGAGCACGACGAAGTCGACTGGAATGAAGAAATCTCCGACCTTGATCGGGACGTCTTCCAGAATTCCTGCCGGCTTGCGCACTGAGCGGTCAGCAAGTTGTAGAGAAATTGGTGTTGCCTTTACATGGCCAATGTCTAGTTTCCTGCATATAGAAAACGACATTAAACTGACACTGGCGCCTAAATCACATAGCGCGTGTTCAAAAGTCAAATCCCCTATTTTGCATGGTATTGAAAAGCTGCCCGGATATTTCAATTTCTCTGGAAGCTTATTTTGAATAATGGCGCTGCACTCTTCAGTAAACACCACTGTACTTGTTGGTGTATATGCCCTGAAGACCAATGTATGGACATGGTCAGGCATTGTTTGAATGTACTTTGATAGAATTATTACTCTTTACATAGGCATAGTCGTTATTATGCAGACTTCTCTACCTGCGTTGATATATTAAGTTGCATAAATAATGTCCCAGGAGTTTGGATTGGATCCAT
The DNA here is from genome assembly GCA_027563935.2 of Costus lasius. Classification (NCBI taxonomy): domain Eukaryota; kingdom Viridiplantae; phylum Streptophyta; class Magnoliopsida; order Zingiberales; family Costaceae; genus Costus; species Costus lasius. The sequence goes on along the minus strand of CM050450.1, from coordinate 33,071,047 downwards.
TCTCATAAGCTATCCCCAGACAAGGTACCTTAGCAGATATGGGACAGCTTTGGTACATGTGAGACTGGTGTATGGACTGGTTAGGTGCGGGGCACAGTAACGCAGACATACAGGTGCATTGGATGCACTGGAGTGATCCACCGTGAGGATTGACTTGTCTAGTCAACAAGTCAATCTCACATGCAGGAGGTTTGCATTGATCCTTAGACTTGAGGTATTCATGTCTAGATTTGATGATGGGTATGCTTCGATACAGTCTTACGTCTCTCCGTAATTGGGAGACCAAAACGACTGTCATTGGGCATGTCATAAGTCACGTAGAGACATGGATGACCAATAGTAGGATTTGCCCCTTCCTTCAGAGGAAGCATGATATCCACTTTGGGGTGCCCCACCTTATTGGTGCATGACAGGAATGTGTGGCCACACTTGTTAAGTCATGACCAATGCATTGGATTGATAAACTTGAGACTAATCCAATGGTAGGATATCAGTTTAGGCAAAGGGATCTATAATGCATGGGAATCCTCGTTGCTTGTTAGGAGTTGTTGCCATAATGACTTAAGTCCTATGACATGGGTAGTAGTGATGTGTTGCTAGATACCCCTCACTACTTATGATGTTTACATCATTGCCATCGTCATATGGATCCTACGGGGTCACACACAATAGACTCTTGACCTTGCTTTAATCAGAAGCCTTAGGATCAAGTTATTGGATAACATGGATCCATTTGGAAGATTTCATCAGCGCCAATGGGCCTGATGAGTTGGAAGAAGGTTATTGGAGCCAAACTTCATTTTTGGCAGGTTGACCCGAAATTGACCTAGATTGGTCACATTTGGATTAGGGTTGCATTGGGTTGGATCCAATGGCTTAATCAATCCATGCCATGAATTTTGGGCTAGCTCATTATCCAATGAGGCCCAATAATTAGTTGTCATGAAGAGAAAATTGGCTAAAAAGGGTATAATGGGGAGAAGTCTTCACCCATTAGCGCCTAGGGGCATAATGGGGTGAAGTGGGCGGTTTTGCTTCATTAAGGAAGTAAAAGGCGCCTTGCCCTTTCTCCCTTGATGGAAACCTTGCCTCTAAGGCAAGTCTTGGGGATAATATGGCTTGAGAACTTTTATGGGAAGTTCCTAGGCGCATATGGGTGTTGGGAAGAGGTATATGGTAAAGTCTTGGAGACTTACCTTACCTCAAACCCTAATTTCTCCCAAGACACCACCCTAGCCGAATTCCTCTTGCTTGTTGCGTCTAGCCCTTCTCCTTGGATGGAAAGAATACCTTTAAGGAATGTCTTGGGCTGATATGGCTATTAGGCAAATAAGGATAGGTTGAATGAGGTTTATGGCAAAGTCTTGGAGACTTTCCTTACCACAAACCCCTCTCATCCTAGCCGCCCACTTGGCATGATCTTGGCCCTCCCTGAACCGCCTCTTGGCTTATAAAAGGGACCTTAGCTGCCCCCTCTCAATGGTTCGAATGCTTGGAGACGTGAACATACATAGAGGGGCGAGAACAAGGGCAAAGGGCGACAACATCAAGGTGGCGCAACCTTTCTTCCTACTAGTGGCCGCAAGTCTTCTCCTTCGTCTCCTCTTGGCGTGACTTGGAGAAGGACTTGGTGGCGCCACTTCATCTTATTCTTCCTAAGGGCCGAAACTCTTCTTCTCCCTCTTCTCTTGGAGTGAAGAGGATAAGGAGTTGGCGGCATCTTCCTTGCACTTGGCGCATGATCCTTGGAGGTGGTGCAAGAGAAGTGAAGGAACCCTAAGGCTTGATTCTCTTCTCGAGGCTAGCACCAAGCATGGAAGGGAGCAACGATCAAGGAGTCAACGTGTGGATACTTGTGGAGGGCGAACAATTGGGCGCCTTCAACATGGCTTCGGCATCTAGACAAGCAAAAGAGGTACATCTCTAACACATCCTTGTGTCTTCTCTCTCGCATGGATCCTTGGGACCGGAATATGTTTCGGGGGTAATGATTCTTCCGTTGCATCCTGGGACTGCAAAATTTTAAATTACACCCAGTATTCCCTAACAGTGGTATCAGAGCTACTTGCGAGAAACACAAGGTGTACGTTTGGTTGTGTGAAAAATTTTTTGGAAAATTTTTCTTCTATCCATGCGCGTTTCACGTAGAAAGCGTTTTCATCCAGACCTCTCTTCTCATCTTTGTGGCCGAAACTTGGATTTTGTTTATGATTGATTTAAGACCAAAGGCGCATGTGGTTTTGTCAAGTAGGACGGGTATTGTGTCTTCGGACTGGCCGGGTCTCTTGATATGACAAAACTGCCAGCCGATAGGGTCTATGAAATCATCATGGAACTTGATCTAAATTTTGGCATAAATTTAGTTAAGAGAGTGCTTTGGATGATGTTGGCGCATAAGATGTTAAAATTTGATTTTTTTCGGATTTTCAAATTTTACATGCGCCACTTTATTGGGTTGATATGGTCATAACGAGTGCCCTCCTGTGTTGTGATGTGGAAGCATGTTTTCACTTGTGATGAATGCTTGTAAAATCTCTTTCCACCTGCGTGTGGTTCTCTCCCTATCTTGTTGTAAAGAATTTTTCATCTTGTTTAGAATAGATGTAGAATTATATGATAGGTTAAGGCTTCATCTTGACAACAAGGAGTCTTCTTCAATCAGAGTCAGAAGTGGCGCCAGCTTTGGAAGCGTGGTGATGGACTTGCGGCTGAAGAAAGGACACATGCTTTCGGCTTCTGGCATGGGCGATCTGCTTTAGGGACTCGCAACCCTTGGATGCGCAATAACATGTCACATGGCTCGTGACAAGTTATGTGTATGAAAAGGGCTATGACCATATCGACCAAAAATAGCATGCCTGTGATGGTTTATTATTTTGTCCATAGCATGCGTGTGATGTTTTTCCTTTGCTGCCATAACCATAGGAAAACTGCATGCTAGAAAAGAATAAAACAAACATACAAAAACTCTCAATACAATATCAAGTCGATAGCCTTCTAACGCGTAGCCCTCATCAAACTATCGATCGGTGGTGTTGTGAACTATTTCCCACCCTCGTGGGACACACCCACTTATCTTTAGAAGGTGTGTGGTGACAATGATTTCCCCAGTCCAGTTTTAACCTGGGCGTGCCTTCGCAAGGAAATTCGTTGACCCTGGGCATAACGGTTAGGACCAGACTTGACTAGTTTTTCATATGATGAATCACTAGAGGCAACTGTTGAGAGGATAGGGTTCTGTGTTGTATCCAGCCCTCGCTGGACACAGGGCGCCTAGTCTGTCTTAACTAAGAGGAATTGTGCATGGCACAATTGGCTGGTATGCCTACCTAAGGAAGCATGAGACTCTCTGTGCATCCCAACTCACCCTCGTGAGTCGCGGAGACCTTATGTGAAATTAGGATCCTACTCACTTATTTCCATGTTGAGTTTGAGAGTTCTCAACTGGTTTTGGAAGTAGTGGGAGCATAGCATTTAATTTAAAGTCCTTGTTAAATGCTTTATCATTGTACTTATTTTACTTATTTGCTTATTGTAGATGGCATCTCCTGATCTAAGATTGAAACTTTATAAAAATAAATTGGATGGGACAAATTGGACAAATTGGTTCAAAATTTTGTCCAAGATACTGGAACAAGAGAATAAGGTGCATCTTCTTGAAAGACCTCCATCCCAGCCCAGTGTGTATTTCACTAATGAGTGGGAGTGGAATGTCTATCTTAAACATTGTGAAGATAACGAACAGTACACTGCTCTTGTCTTAGAATGCATGACCCCAGAGGTCAAGGTTGAATGTGATGAGATGGGGATTTATGATCTTATCATACATCTCAAAGGTCTCTTCACACCATGCTCTATAGACAATGATCAGGAGAGTTCTGTTGGATCTTCAGAGTGTATGCCTGAATCCGAGAATGACCATGGTTCTGTATCTTCGAAGCTAATACTTCGGAAGACTGGGAATGCATGGGTATTTCGAAGAGGATTAATAGCCAAGAAGTGCATGGCAAAGAAGAAGGGATGTAATCCATCCGCTTCAGGTATTGTGTTACCGAGGTCTTTTGTCTACTTCTTATTCATGGGTACTGGGTACCGTATGTGAGGCTTACATATGTTTTACATGTGTAGGAGCTCAAAGGAAGTAGGACGAAGAGGTTTGATGGGATCGACTCTCGGGTCAGGGACGGAGCATTGGATGCTGCTGTTGATATCATCTCACTACCTTGAAGACTTTATATAGAACTTTGCTATTATGTATCAGCTTATGTATTAGAACATCATTCTTTTTGGAAAGGATTTCAGTTTGAAATAATATATGATATTTTCTGAGATGTTCTATTGAAGTGATACAGTTGACAATAGTTTGTGGTTCTATATGTAACACAAGATCAGATCCAATGATTCAATAAACACCCTCTTATAGCATTGTCTCTTGAACCATAGTACAATGGTCACATCCAAAGGTCCATGGACTATTGGGATCATTGTCCTTTCAGGATTATGATACATGTGAGCCTAGTTCAAAGGAAGAATATGACAGATGCTGCCTTCACCATAAAGGGTGGAAGGACTATTGGCTTGTTGGATCTATTACATAACAATGTATGTGGACCCATATAAACAAGCACTAAGAGGTGTTACGTGCTTCATCAGGTGTGGGTATGCCTTATCCAACCTAAGAACTTTGGAAAAATCCAAGAAGTTCACAAATGAAGTATTGAGTCAAATTGAAGGATTTATTAAAGCACTTTGATTAGATCAAGGTGATTAGTGGAGAATTTGATGACTGTCCTAAGAAGTGTGGAGTTATCTCATAGCTTACTTAGTACACCACTGTGTGGTGAATTTCAAAGAAAGAAAAAGGAACACATTGGATGCGGTTCCATCTTTGAATAGTCATGCAAATATACTACTGTGATGCTATGCAAACAGATGTACTGCCACTCCATAAGAAAATGTCTAAGTTAGCTTTTGAGTTGCGAACTGCAAATATCCCATTTCTTCAATGGAATTGGTAATGTAATGTGCAATGATTCAAAAGTATGTGTTTGTGGTGCACTGTAAAGTGCTAATTCTATCCCAAAGAGAACAAAATATTTGTTGCTCAAACTGCTGTCTCTCTTGAGAAAGTATTTCTTTTGAAAGAAGCTAGTGGGAGTAGATTTGATTTGGATAAGGTCCAGAATCAACCACAATACAATTAGACACAAATGGAGAATAAAATCTCACATACAGGTTGAAAGTCAACCTGAGGTTCAAGTAACACAGGAACCACATAAGTCTGGATCGATTCGATATGCTGGGCATGACGAATTTTTCATCAAGGATGAACCTAAGACTTATGAGGAAATGGAAGAGGTCAGTGGACCAGATTCCAAGAAATAGCTAAGGGCCATGGGAATCATAATGGACTCCATGTCTGCTAATCAAGTCTGGGACTTGGATGAGCTGCCAAAGGGGTAATTCCCACAGGCTGTAAATAAATCTTCTAGGAAGATAGACATGGAAGGTAACATTGTTACCTTGAAAGGCAAGCTAGTGAGCAGAAATTTCAGGCAAATCCACTGGGTGGACAATGATGAAATTTTTCACCAATAGCTGAGTTTTAAGTCCATTAGAAACCTGCTTGTTATAATTGCATGATCGGTTATGGGGTGTTGTCATGAAAACTACCTTTCTTGTATGGACATCTGAAAAGATATCTATAAGGAAATAGCCAGAAGGTTTTCATATCAAGGCCATAAAGATATGCATGGTGTTATGCAAGCATGTTAAAATAGCCTGTGTTTACAAGAAGATTAGTGGGAGCACCTTAATAGTATTTATTGTTCTAGATGATTGATGATATTCTCCTCACATGGAATAACATCTCAGCTCTTCACATGGTGAAGAAAAGGTTTGAGATGTATTTCGAGAAGAATAATCTAGGGAATGATACCTACATCCTAGGCATGAGGATCTATAGATAGAGATCCAAGAAAGTCATTGCCTTTTAGTCAATCTATGTTCATCCAAGAGTTTCTGGAGAGGTTTATATTGGATGATTCCAAATATTGATACCTTCCAGGAAGATATGGTCTGACTCTCTCAAGGATGTTGTGTCCTGTGACACAGCTGGAGAGTAATAACATGGGTCTAAAATCCTGATACATGGTGTATAGGATGGATCATGTTTTGAATAATATACACAAGACCATTTGTGGCAAATGCTTGGAGCATAGCCAGCAAGTTTCAATCAGATCTTAGTATTTAACACTAGATAGCTGTGAAAGCAATCCTTATATATATACTTAGGAAGTATAAAGGATTGAAGTCTAGTCTATGATAGACAGGAAAGAATTTTGTGTACAGGGGTACACTGACACTTCGTTCCAGTCTAGTGACTATTGATCACAGCCAGGATTTGCGCTTGTTGTGGTGTTGTGTGCTGAAAGAGCATTATGCAAACCAAAGTGGCAAGATTCTACAAATAAGGCTGAGTACATTGTAGCTTCTTGTGGCAGCCAAGGAAGCAGCTTCATTCATTTGAACTTGATTTAGTTCATGATGCTTGATGGTCCAATATAGTTCTTACTGGGGCCATAGCATAAGTGAAGGAACTTAGTGCTCAAGTATGTACTGCAGCATATCATCATGATCTTAAAGATCATGGATAAGAATGATGATCAAATTTGTTAAAATAAACACAGATAGCAATCTGGAAAAACCCACTGACATAGCCTCTGGCGCAGCGGAAGCTAAATGGGTCATACTAGAGACATTGGAACTGACTAAACATCAGTTGTCCTTGGTCTTAGTGCAAGTGGGAGATTGTTGGTGTATATGCCCTGAAGACCAATGTATGGACATGGTCAGACATTGTTTGAATGTACTTTGATAGAATTATTACTCTTTACATAGGCATAGTCGTTATTATGCAGACTTCTCTACCTGCGTTGATGTATTAAGTTGCATAAATAATGTCCCAGGAGTTTGGATTGGATCCATTCTCATAAGCTATCCCCAGACAAGGTACCTTAGCAGATATGGGACAGCTTTGGTACATGTGAGACTGGTGTATGGACTGGTTAGGTGCGGGGCACAGTAACGCAGACATACAGGTGCATTGGATGCACTGGAGTGATCCACCGTGAGGATTGACTTGTCTAGTCAACAAGTCAATCTCACATGCAGGAGGTTTGCATTGATCCTTAGACTTGAGGTATGCATGTCTAGATTTGATGATGAGTATGCTTTGATACAGTCTTACGTCTCTCCGTAATTGGGAGACCAAAACGACTGTCATTGGGCATGTCATAAGTCACGTAGAGACATGGATGACCAATAGTAGGATTTGCCCCTTCCTTCAGAGGAAGCATGATATCCACTTTGGGGCGCCCCACCTTATTGGTGCATGACAGGAATGTGTGGCCACACTTGTTAAGTCATGACCAATGCATTGGATTGATAAACTTGAGACTAATCCAATGGCAGGATATCAGTTTAGGCAAAGGGATCTATAATGCATGGGAATCCTCGTTGCTTGTTAGGAGTTGTTGCCATAATGACTTAAGTCCTATGACATGGGTAGTAGTGATGTGTTGCTAGATACCCCTCACTACTTATGATGTTTACATCATTGCCATCGTCATATGGATCCTACGGGGTCACACGCAATAGACTCTTGACGTTGCTTTAATCAGAAGCTTTAGGATCAAGTTATTGGATAACATGGATCCATTTGGAAGATTTCATCAGCGCCAATGGGCCTGATGAGTTGGAAGAAGGTTATTGGAGCCAAACTTCATTTTTGGCAGGTTGACCCGAAATTGACCTAGATTGGTCACATTTGGATTAGGGTTGCATTGGGTTGGATCCAATGGCTTAATCAATCCATGCCATGAATTTTGGGCTAGCTCATTATCCAATGAGGCCTAATAATTAGTTGTCATGAAGAGAGAATTGACTAAAAAGGGTATAATGGGGAGAAGTCTTCACCCATTAGCGCCTAGGGGCATAATGGTGTGAAGTGTGCGGTTTTGCTTCATTAAGGAAGTAAAAGGCGCCTTGCCCTTTCTCCCTTCATGGAAACCTTGCCTCTAAGGCAAGTCTTGGGGCTAATATGGCTTGAGAACTTTTATGGGAAGTTCCTAGGCGCATATGGGTGTTGGGAAGAGGTATATGGTAAAGTCTTGGAGACTTACCTTACCTCAAACCCTAATTTCTCCCAAGACACCACCCTAGCCGAATTCCTCTTGCTTGTTGCGCCTAGCCCTTCTCCTTGGATGGAAAGAATACCTTTAAGGAATGTCTTGGGCTGATATGGTTATTAGGCAAATAAGGATAGGTTGAATGAGGTTTATGGCAAAGTCTTGGAGACTTTCCTTACCACAAACCCCTCTCATCCTAGCCGCCCACTTGGCATGATCTTGGCCCTCCCTAAACCGCCTCTTGGCTTATAAAAGGGACCCTAGCTGCCCCCTCTCAATGGTTCGAATGCTTGGAGACGTGAACATACATAGAGGGGTGAGAACAAGGGCAAAGGGCGACAACATCAAGGTGGCGCAACCTTTCTTCCTACTAGTGGCCGCAAGTCTTCTCCTTCCTCTCCTCTTGGCGTGACTTGGAGAAGGACTTGGTGGCGCCACTTCATCTTATTCTTCCTAAGGGCCGAAACTCTTCTTCTCCCTCTTCTCTTGGAGTGAAGAGGATAAGGAGTTGGCGGCATCTTCCTTGCACTTGGCGCATGATCCTTGGAGGTGACACAAGAGAAGTGAAGGAACCCTAAGGCTTGATTCTCTTCCCGAGGCTAGCACCAAGCGTGGAAGGGAGCAATGATCAAGGAGTCGACGCATGGATACTTGTGGAGGGCGAACACTTGGGCGCCTTCAACATGGCTTCGGCATCTAGACAAGCAAAAGAGGTACATCTCTAACACATCCTTGTGTCTTCTCTCTCGCATGGATCCTTGGGACCGGAATATGTTTCGGGTGTAATGATAATTCCGTTGCGTCCTGGGACTGCAAAATTTTAAATTACACCCGGTATTCCCTAACAGTAGTATGTTCCTCTAGCTTCTGTCGATTTGAAAGAATGTCTTTTAAAAATTTTGCGTACATGGGCATCTGCGTTAAAACTTCAGTAAAGGGGATGTTAATATATAATTTTTTCAAAATATCCAAAAATTTTCCAAATTGTTTATCCAGCTTTGCCCTAGCAAGTCTTTGAGAGAATGGAATTGGTGGCTTGTAAGGCGGTGGTGGAACATAAGCTGGTTCAGTCACATCATCATCTTTCTCCTCACTTGTTCTCTCGATTTCAGATATATTATTGGTAGATGCGTCAGGACTCAGGTTAGAATAAGGTACTATCAGTTCCTCCAATTGCTTACCACTATGAGTAGTAATTGCACTACAATTCTCTCGTGGGTTCTGTTCAGGTTGGGAAGGTAACCTACCTGAGGGTCTTGCGAGACTAGTGACTAAGTTTGCTAATTGTATGTCTACCTATTTGTTATGGGCCTCTATGGCATCCAGTCTTGTTGTCACATGACACAGCATATCATTTACGCTCTCGTTGGTCTTGGTTTGAGAGGAGATAAAATTTTCCATGATAATTTCAAGTGAGGTTTTCTGAGGTTGTGGTGCATATGGTCGAGGTTGAAAACCAGGTCGTGGTCTGTAATTTGATTGTGGAGCAGGGTTGGAGTTGTTCCTGTAAGAAAAGTTATGATGGTTTCTCCCACCAGGATTGTATGTATTTGAGTAGGGATCAAGTTGTGGTCTAGGATTTTGGTTCCCTATATCATTAACATATTTTCGGTGTTGGTCAGAGTGTTGGGAAACAACTAACTAGCAATTAGCATGGTTGTGGCAAAAAATACCACAAATCTCACATACAGAAGGATTAGAACTTGAATCAACAGAATTGATATGCATTGAATCCAATTTACGAGATAATGAATCAACCTTGGTGGCTAGAGAAATCAAGGCATCTAATTCATACTTACCTGGCGCAACGGCCCTAGATGATGTACCTCGTTGGTCTCCAGCCCATTGGTTGTGATTCAGTGCCATATCTTCCAATAAATTCAGTGCGTCGTCAACATTTTTGTTCATGATTGCTCTACCAGCGGCTGCATCTACAATAAGACGCGTATTATAGTTAAGACCATGGTAAAATGTATGAACAATTACCTATTTTTCTAGGCCGTGGTGTGGCCATAAGCGTTGAAGTTCCTTGAATCGCTCCCAAGCTTCATACAGAGATTTCTCATATTTTTGGGTGAAACCGGTGATTTGTTTCGTAATTGAACAGTTTTGCTTGGGGGAAAGTACTTCGAGAGAAATGCTTGAGAAAGTTGTTCCCAGGTGATTAGCGATTCAGGTTGGAGAGAATATAGCCAGTTTTGTGCTCTATCCCGAAGGGAGAATGGGAAGAGTCGTAGTCGTAGCACGTCGCTAGAAATCCATTAATCTTTGTCGTGTCGCAAAACTCCAAGAAAATCGACAGGTGCATGTTTGGGTCTTCAGATGGTAGGCCTCCGAATTGGTTATGCTGAACCATCGATAAGAGGGAGGGCTTTATCTCAAAATTATTAGCCTCCACTGGAGGTTGAGAAATACTTGAGTGAAGACCCTGCGCATTAGGAGTAGCAAAATCTTTTAGAGTTCTATTGTTGTTCTCCATCGGTAGATCGATAGGAATAGGTTCAATAATCCTTGATGCTTCTCTAGCACTCAATTCCTTTAATCGTCTTCTACGATAAAACGTCCTTTCAATTTCCTGATCAAGTTCGTATAGATCTTCTAATCCACCTGATCGCAAACCTCTACGCATATAACAATTAAGCGCAGATAACAAAGATAGAGAGAAAAACTAAATCACAAAAACAAAGAGAGAAAACAAGGACAAACCAAAGAAATAGAAACAAAGAAGCAAAAACAAAGAAACAAAGGCAATAGAAATAACAAAAAGCAAAAAGTCTAGTCTACCAATTGTTAAATCTCTTTGATATTGGTTGCCTGTCCCCGGCAATGGGGCCAAAACTTGATGTGCACTTTACCGTACTACTAACCGCAAGCGTGATGGCTTTGTCGTAGTAGCACTTAAGATGTCGATCCCACAGGGACAGTGATCAAGTACCGAGTGATTACGAATCAATAGCTAGACAATCGGGTAAATGTTTTTGGGTTTTCCAAAAAATAAACTAAAATACAACTAAATACAATTGCTAGCCGAATCAAGCAAGTGAAAGTTTTGGATAGGAAACAAGGTTTAGAGACATCGAAACTTCGAGTGCATCTCGTTGATGGATCTTAAACTCAAACAAGACAATCATCATAACAACGCAATTTTAAAAGTGTTCAAGGAAATATCAAATAGTACAGATTACCCTCTTTCGACAGCGTAATCCAGTATCAATCTAGATCGGCGTCCTACTTTCGTGGCTCATCGTACCTAGATTGATCCATTGGGTTCATAGATATTGTAAGTTTCCTCACACAAATCCTGCCCAATTTCTTGACAAGTCAAAGCATGATTGATAAGGCCGATCTAGCGTCGCAATTCACCTTTTGGTCCTTCTTGTGGCGCCGAAGAAAAGTAATTGCGTGGCCAATGCAATACTAACAGTAAAATAGTACAGATCGAATAAACACAAATAAAATTATATTTACTATGAGAAAATAAGTTCGAATAGAAGATACACGCAATGAGATTACACCCTTGTTCCGATAAAAAGATTAGCTAGCATGACGTCGATTCAGTACAATCTCTAAAGGATTAGAAAGAACTAAAGAGAAGATCCAAGAAAAAGGAAGCAAACTCTTCTGCAGAAGTGTTGCAACATTCCTTCAAGTCTTCTAGCATGATGTACCATTCCTTCCTCCTCCCTTGAAGTCTCCAAGAACTTCCCTTTTGCAAAACTCACTAGCCCCCCCTTAAGCCCCAACTAGGCGCTGCGTTCTTAAGAGATTTTTGCCCCTTTTATCATTTCGAAGGTGCCCTTTGATATGCCAGCATTAAAGCCCTTTTAATTAGCTACGTTTCGACACCAAGAACGTTCAAAACGGAGCTATAATGAGAGAGTTATGGCTCATTTAAGTTTAGGCTGCGCAAGTGAGATTATGGGTGTAATGAAGATTACGGGCATGGCTATAATGTTGTCATTGATCCTCTTCAGCTCCTGAAACGTTCATACACTTATGGGCCATTAAAACCTCATCATAATGACACCAAAAAAGCCCAAATCCGAGTTGTAACGAAAAAGTTATGACTCATTTAATGCAGTCCCTCAACATACTTAATGCTCTTAACACTATTACGGGTGTAATGAGATTATGGGTATGCCTGTAATTTTTGTAGCGAACTCCGTTTCGTCTGAAATTTTGCGAGTGAGTTGACCTTTGACATGACTTGAATTCTGGCCATAGAATGATATCAAAAGTCAACGATGTGCAGTTTACGGGCAGGTGAAATTACAGCTATACCCATAATATCTTCTGTTGAAGTTTTTGTCTTCTGAAAGGCTTCTTTTGAGAAAATTGAGAGCACGCTTTCGGAATATGATTATGCTTCAATGAAAATGGGGTTCTTAAGAATTCAAACTGGAACTTACGGTCATAATGCAGATTATGGTCTTGGCCGTAATTCTAGAAATTAGCTCCGTTTAAAGCGAAACTTCTCGTCAGGGTTCTTGATTCACTCGGAAACATAAATATACTTCCAAATAGCTCCAAAAGTGAGTGAATTGTCCTGTATTCATCAACATGACAAGAAGTGAAGCTTTTGAAGAAAATCAATGAAATAAGCTAGAAAGAGATGTAAAAGCATGAAAATGGGTATCGATTCACAAGTAAATATTAGTCTTAATGACTATAAAAATACGAGACATCAATACACATAGAAATTATTCATTGATGAACAGTAGAGGTTATCGTTGATAAACATAGAGGTTAGCGTTGAAACACATAGAAATTATTCATTGATATAAAATTTTTTCGTTTTTACTCATTTATACATATAGAAGTTGCCTAGATAGAGTTAAATTTTGCTTGATAGAGTTTTAATTATCATTGAGATAGAAATTAGTTTATATTATCAATGGTACAAAAATTTAAACTATATACACACAGAAATTATCGTTGATGTACAGAGTTATTTTTGCGTTGATACACATAGTTGTTTCTATTGATGAACAGTTGAGTTTATCATTGATACACATAGAATTTAGCATTGATACACATAGAAATTATTCATTGATATAAGCTGAGAATTTATTTTTCCGTTGATACACTGAATTGTTATACCGCATGAACATATGCATTACGTTTTTACAATGATGCTCATTGATTATGCTTACCTTACCTGTAATTCAACTGAAGATATATAAGCTGTCTAATTATAGAGACACGAATCATGATTTATTTCTTATGTGGTAAACGCAATCCACAGCAACGTTCCACTCAGCTGTCCGATCCAGCGAACCAGCCATCCGATGGTTGAAATGTGAAAACTTGCTTGGGATCTAAGTACCAATTTCTATGGGATGATAAATGCTCTACACAACATGAATCTCATGATTGTGGAGTATTTCTAATGAAGTACATGGAGTGTCTTTGTAGGAAGACGGCTTTTGAATTCTCTCAATCAGATATTCGAAGATTGAGGCTATTATGAGCTTGGAGATATGTAGAGGATGCTTAGAAAGTGAATATGTTGATTAGTATTAGAAACTGAATTGTTGTATGTGTATAATTTAGTGATTATTTGTTTATGTACATTGACAACTGCAGAAATGGATTTGAGTGTATCAACAAAACCTGGACATGTCAATAATTTGAGTCTTCTCAGTTTTCCAATAATTTGTTTTTGATTTGAGTCTATAAACGATACCTGTACATGTGTATCAACAAGTTGGTTTGAGTCTATCAACTATATTTATCCACGTCTATCAATGTTGTGAATTCATGCGTCTATCAACGATATTTATCCACGTCTATCAACGCTATGAATTCATGCGTCTATCAACGATATTTATTCGTGTCTATCAACGCTATGTGCTTAGGTAGAACTAGTATTAAGGTAGAATTTCTATTTCCTAAGGTAGAACTTGAATTAAGTAAAGTAGAACTTTTAATTCCTAAGGTAGAACTTGTATTTCCTAAGGTAAAACTTTTAATTCCTAAGGTAGAACTTTAATTTCTAAGGTAGAACTTGTATTTCCTAAGGTAGAACTTTTAATTCCTAAAGTAAAACTTTTATTTTCTAAGGTAGAACTTCTATTTCCTAGGTAGAACTGTATTTCCTAAGGTAGAACTAGAATTAAGTAAGGTAGAACTTGTATTGAGGAAGGTAGAACTTCTAATTCCTAAGGTAGAACTGGTATTAAGTAAGATAGAACTAGTATTGAGTAAGGTAGAATTTCTATTTCCTAAGGTAGAACTTGTATTGATTAAGGTAGAACTTCTATTGCCTAAGGTAGACCTAGTATTGGTAGAACTTCTATTTCCTATAGTAGAACTTCTATTGCCTAAGGTAGAACTAGTATTAAGTAAGGTAGAACTTGTAATGAGTAAGGTAGAACTTCTATTTCCTAAGGTAGAACTTGTATTGAGTAGGGTTGTTCACGAGCGGTTAACAGAACTGATTGACCAAGTCAACCGGTTAACCGAACCGTTCGATTCAAGAAAAACCATGAACCGGTCCCGAACCGATTAGACCAGTTAACCGGTCAAACAGTTAACCAGTCAACTGGTCATATATTTTTTTTTATTAAATTATATCATTTGATTGGTTAACTGATGGTTAACTGTTAGTTTTCGGTTAACCGATTCAATTAACCACTTGTTTTTCGGTTAACTATCGGTTAACCGGTTCGATTAATTATATAAATATTATTATTTTAATATAAAATATTTATTTTTATATATAAATAAATATTTAATATAAAATATATTATATACCAGTTCGGTCGGTTAACCGACAGTTCGGCCAAGTTCTGAACCGTAATCGAATTGGTAACCGTTGGAACCGCCAAAAAAACTGACTGGCTAAGGAACCGTTGGTTCGGTTAACCGTGGTTCGACGGTTCCAACGGTTTTCTTGCACACCCCAAGTATTGAGTAAGGTAGAACTTCTATTTCATAAGGTAGAACTTCTATTTCCTAAGGTAGAACTAGTAATAAGTAAGGTAGAACTTTTATTTCCTAAGGTAGAACTTGTATTGAATAAGGTAGAACTTCTATTTCCTAAGGTAGAACTAGTTTGAGTAAGGTAGAACTTCTATTTCCTATGGTAGAACTTGTATTGAGTAAGATAGAACTTCTATTTCCTAAGGTAGAACTTGTATTGAGAAAGGTAGAACTTCTATGTCCTAAGGTAGAACTTGTATTGAGAAAGGTAGAACTTCTATTTCCTAAGGTAGAACTTTATTTCCTATTTCCTAAGGTAGAACTTCTATTTTCTAAGGTAGAACTTGTATTGAGTAAGGTAGAAATTCTATTTCCTAATGTAGAACTTCTATTTCTAAGGTAGAACTTCTATTTCCTAAGGTAGAACTTCTATTTAACAAGGTAGAACTTCTATTTCCTAAGGTAGAACTAGTATTAAGTAAGGTAGAACTTCTATTTCCTAAGGTAGAACTTGTATTGAGTAAGGTAGAACTTCTATTTCTGATGTCTCGTATTTAAGTAGTCTTTTTGACTAATGTTTCCTAGTGAATTGAGACATATTATCATGATTTTACATCTCTTTCCAGCTTATTTCACTGATTTTCTTTAGAAGCTTCACTACTTGTCGTGTTTGATTAAATACAGGATAATTCACTCACTATACGAGCTACCCGGAAGTACATTTGCATCTTTGAGTAAATCAAGAATCTCGACAAGAAATTTGGCTTCAAACGAGATTAATTTCAAGAATTACGGCCAAGGCCATAATTTACATCAAGACCGTAATTCTCTGACTGATTACACGATGAACCCGTTTCGATGCAAGCAACGTCATAATGCGAAGATGGCGATCATAAATTCCTCGATGACAACCTTTCAGACAAAGACGGCTCCGACTAGAAAATTACGGGCATGACCCTGATTTGCCTCGTGACTGGATTCTCGCAGCCGCCGCAAGAGTTTCTCCGCAGCCGTACTGACCATCAAGCATTAAAAGAGTATTAATCACCCAGAGGTTACAAGTATTAATGAGGGTAATTAACACATTACCGTTACAATCATGAATACGGGAGTTACAAGGATCATTATGGGAATTTAATATCGAATACGAAGGGACACGCCATTAAGAGCCATCATGGAGGATTTAATTCAGAATTAGTTCTAGAGTTTAATTCAAAATTTAATTCCGAATTTAAATTTGGAATTTGAGGAGCCACCCACTTCCTATAAAATGGACCCAAGAGGAGAGGGCGACATCATGACAAGAGGAGAGAGCTCAGAAGAAAGGAGAGGAGGATTTTTGCTTTAGAGCTGAAGGTTCGGTGGCGGAACAAGGACGCAAGCCATTCCAAGGAGAAGGAAGGCGACATCAAAGGAGGAGAGAAACGAGTTTGTCTTGATTCATTTCTCATCCTTACTTTGTTAAGTTTCCTCTACGTTCGAATCGAAAGGCTTGTACTTGTCGCAACCATGTATGTACTAGCGTAAAATCTCAATCGGGATTTGGGTGTAGCCCATCTTATCGATTTGTAAGTGTTAAAGTTGAAAATTGCTTTATGATATATCTTTCGAAGCCATTTGATCTTGGTTTGTTTCATTCGTGTTTATCGATTTTTGGCCAGATCGGTTTTCACACTTTAGTTGATTGTGGTAAAATCTGAGAGGTGAATTGCAGTCAACAGATCCTCCTTGATCGATCTTGTGTGCTCTATTACGAGAGTCGTAGAGACCACTTGGGGATTGTGTCCTCGTTCTACTCGGTCTGCTTATGCTTAGTCCACCGCGAGAGTAGGAGACTAGCTAAGTGGATTATTGAGTTGTCCACCGCGAGAGTAGGAGACTGACTTAGTAGATTGCTGAGTTGTGCACCCGAGAGGGGTTCGGCTCAAGTGAACATTTCCTTGGTATTCTAAAAGATGTTCTATGCAGTACTTTTCATTTCGCTTATAAGTTATTAGACGTGGTGAACCCCGATTACCGATTTCTCTCACATTAGTAAGATACTAGTATTGCTACGCTCTCTGCTTTGTCTACGTTATCCATCGAGATTTTTACTCGCTTAGCTATCGAAGATCGGAATATTTGGTGCTTAACAGTCCATCCCTGTGGGAACGATATCTTTAGTACTACATCGGTAAGTCGTGCGCTTGCGGATTTTGTGCAACAATTTCCTAAGGTAGAACTTTATTTCCTATTTCCTAAGGTAGAACTTGTATTGAGTAAGGTAGAACTTCTATTTCCTAAGGTAGAACTTGTATTGAGTAAGGTAGAACTTCTATTTCTAAGGTAGAACTTCTATTTCCTAAGGTAGAACTTGTATTGAGTAAGGTTGAACTTCTATTTAACAAGGTAGAACTTGTATTGAGTAAGGTAGAACTTCTATTTCCTAAGGTATAACTTCTATTTCCTAAGGTAGAACTTGTATTGAGTAAGGTAGAACTTCTATTTCCTAAAATAGAACTAGTATTAAGTAAGGTAGAACTTCTATTTCCTAAGGTAGAACTTGTATTGAATAAGGTAGAACTTCTATTTCCTAAGGTAGAACTTGCACTGAGTATCAACGCTATGAATTCACGCTTCATAGCGTGTATCAACGCTATGAATTCATACAGTGTATCAACGCTATCAATTCTATTCTTTACAGAACGTTTCACGGCTATACCGTGATTTATTTCACGGCCTCACAGAACATTTTACGGCCATACCGTGATTTTTTTCACGGATGTAATGAATTCATGCGTGTATCAACGCTATGAATTTATATAGTGTATCAACGCTATGAATTCATAGCGTTGATTCATAGAGCGTATCAACGCTATTAATTCTAAGCATGTATTCTATTTTTTTCACGTCCGTATCTTCCATATAAACCCTCTACCATATTCTTAGGGTTTTCACCCGTGATTTCCATTAATCCGCGGTGCTTCTTTGAATCAGCTGGCTTTTGCCTTCCAGATCGTCCGACGACCCTCTCTGACTAGCTCCAGTCATCTCTGTTCCACAATCCGTCGGTTTGAAACTTGGATTTGATTCAGGCAGCTAGAATTCGTCCACACTACTTGAAATGACACCAAGAAGGAAAGTAATTGCGAGCAAAGGAAAGGGGAAAGCACAAGTTTCTGCTTCTTTAGCACCTAAGGTTGCTTCTATACAGCGAGATATCACGAGTTGTGAGAGTACTCATGGCCACATCTGTGAACGTCTTGCACCAGACTCCTTACTTCAAATTTGACATATAGTCTCATCTTTTCATTAGGAATCACTCTGTGACATCAAAACTCATTAAATCCTTCATTTTTGAGTGATAATATCTGCATTTACATAAAAAACAAAAAAAAGTAAAGATTCTATATAATATGAGAGAAAATTATCATAAAATAGTATAAAATCCTATAATTAAGGTCGAATAAGCATATAAAATATTGTAAAAAAATGCTATGTAAATACAACTCATTAACCATGATGAATGTCATAATATCTCATACTCAAAAAAGAAAGAATTTTCTGGATATAGAATTTAGGCTGTGTTTAAAAGAGTGGATGGAAAGTAGGAGGAGAAGGAAAGTAAGAAGGAAAAATAGTTTTGGTTGTTTAATAGAGTGGATGGAAAGAAAATAGAAAGGAAAACACTGTAGCAAAAATTAGCTAAACAGTCCTCAATTTTCTCACATTTTTGTGTTCCGTCCGACGAAAAAGTTACTATAGCTACTGTAGCTACAGTAACTACTGTAGCTATCCATTCTATTTCCTATTCTTATCTTTTCCTTTTTAGATCCCCTTCCCTCCCGCTTTCCATCCGCTCGATTAAACGTAGCCTTAAAGATATTCAAGTCCAAGGTAGGTAAAATTTAGATCTTTTATGTCAATGTTTCCATATTTCAATTTATCCACTAGACTTTTATTTTATTTAATTTTTCATAACCAATCTTCTAGCTTGAATGACACTTCATGATTTTAGGGGAGTTCTAATTAGTTTTCAAAAATTAGGGATGTTTAGAGCAATTTGGTTTTTAGACCATTATTAACTCTTTTTCTTTTTGTGTCAATGAGTTAGTCTAAAATATACCAAACTTTGTTCAGTACAACTTAACTCATAGCTTGTTGCATTATAGACATTGGAGTTATAGACTTGACCTCCAACTCTTTCCCTCTTGGTCTTTTCTCCTTTTTTTTTGAAGGGAGCTAATCAAGTAATGGGTCTTTAAATCATTATCGATCATTTGACATGAATATCAAATATTTGTGATGAATAACCCTAGTTACTCAATCAAAAACAAATTTAAAATGCACTATGGCAAGTGCAATCAAACTCATAACTACATGCATTTTTAAGCCAATGGAGTTGGAGCAATTCCTTATACATATAAAATATACTTATCATCCCCTATCATCATTACATGTCAATCTTATTATCCAATCAAATCATAAGAAAAATTAAACTTAATAAACTTCATGTTTTGAAACATTCATGTGATCACATAACATATTAGAGCATAAATTTTTGAATACACCAGAATAAGAATTACTCAGAAATTCATCATCCACTCTAATACTTACATCATCTAAGTAATCAAATATATATCGTTTATCACTTCTCAAAAACAAATTCAAAGTACAGAAGAGTAGAGTATTCTAAAGTCATGTATTAGGTGCTAGAGGTTTAACATGACTTGGGTAGAAAATCAAAAATCACAGGCATAGTTTAGGTACAATTTGACATAACCTTGGTAGAAACTATATATTCACCATAGACTTAAATCATTATATATTACACATCATTTATTCCACAATTATCAATGAAAACCAAACATGCATCATCAGATAGTATCATTAAGCATACATGCATCATCAAATAATGTCAGTAATCACACACATCATTGTCAAGTACACATGCATCATATCAAATACATGTCATATACATGCCATCCCAAAAAGAGAAATATGACATGTATTTGATTTTGCTGGACCATCGTCATCAACGCTGGCTTGAGTTCAAAATTGTTCGCCTCTACATTGGGTCGAACTATGCTTGAATTAAAGCCCTGTATATTCGGTACTGCGAAGTCCCTCAAAGATTGGTTGTTTGCCGCCATTACACCTTCTTCAAAAACCTTTTGAGTCTGAAACTGTAATTTCCTTCGAAGGCGAAATGTGCACTCAATTTCTGGGTCTTCAGGAAATAAAGTACATGCACATGAAATTCTAGGCATACAACGTGTAAGCCAAACTAGAAATAAATCAGCAGTAAATAAAACCTAAAGAAAATAAAATGCTAAAGCAAATAAAATAAAAATGCCTAGTCTCCAAACTTATCTAATAAGTAAATATTAACTAGCCGTAATCCCCGGCAATGGTGCCAAAAACTTGATATGATCCACAAGTGTACAAATTTATCGAAGTAATAAAAAGATTATCGTTCCCAACGAGGATTAGGTGGTTAAGTACTGACTCTTCAACTCGTCTGAATCTAGGTAGAACGAAATGATGGGTTGTGTTGAACTCTAAGTACGAGCAATATTAGAAACAACGTTAAGCGAGTTTCAATTTCGGGAAGATCAGGATATTAGGGCTTCACCACACTGACAAATATGAATCAAGTAAAGATATTCTTCATGAAAGAAACTTTTCCTAATGTATGGACTACTCCTCCCGGAGTGTAATCCGGTATAGAATTATGTTAACACCTTACTCTTGTGATAGTTAACGTAACTAGACCCCTTATGTGAAAAGCTTGTTAAATCCTTCAGACGAATCCAATCTACTCCCGTGATTGGATTCGAAGGTTCGATTAAAATAGATCAGACGTTGAGATTCACCTCTCAGCACTTCTTGCAACATCTAATACACAATTATACGTGGCCAATGTAAATTATGATCTAAACACAATTTCAATCAAATCATGACAAAATTATCATATAAAGAGTGAGAATACAGATTAATTCGTAAATGTCAGCGGGCTAAACCCTTAATCCCGAAATAAGAGTCTACTCGCTCATGTTCTTAAAAGAAAGCATGTTTATACGATGAACAAACATGAATCTTCTAAAAATCACAAGAATTTCACTAAAACAGCAATTTAATCGGCTTCCCCTCGATCTGATGATGAAGAAGAGTCGATCAATCTTGTCTTTTGCATGGAATCTGATGTGGGCTCACAACATGCAAACAACGCCTTTGAAAGATTTTTCTTTTGTAATAGAATAGTAGGAAAACCGAGATTAACTAACGGATTTGAAAGTAGATGTTTTTTTATTTTATATAGGAAAACCGATTTTAAAACTACTTGCAGGAATGAAATTGCGGAAATGAAATGACTGGAATATCTAAAGAAGACTTACATGGATCCCTTGAGAATAGAAGGGATCTACTTCCCGTTCTTCACCGGTCCAACTCTGATGGAAGGTGTCGGTTACACACAGGCAATACAGCAATCCTACACAGGCGTGGGTGAGTTAAGCAATAGTTATAAGGCTTTACAAAGACAAAATGCAAGAGGGAGGTTAAGCCTCCAAGTTCTCTTGCCTAGACAATAAGTAGGACTAACTAAAATATGGAGGGGTGGAGAAAAGAGGGCTTGCGCCCCAAAGGGGCCTTCAAATTCCAAGCGCCTTTTTTCCTACAAGAGTCAAACAAGGTGTAGATCTCTAAAATTGTAAAGAAGGAAGGAACAAAGTCGCAAGAGGGAGAACACTTATCTTAGAAAAGCTCCTTCAAAGAGATGGCCTCAACATCAAGGGCTCCTTCAAGTTGGGTCTCGGCCACAAGGAAGTTCTCCATCACTTGTTGCTTGAAAGGGGAGCCTCGGGTTGCAACTTGGAAAGGATGAAGATCTCGGCTAGATGAGGAGATGGTGGATGCGAATAGAGGAGAAGAGAAAACTTGGTGACACAAGCACCGAGAGTTGATTTGCTAGGCAACTAATAGACAAATTTTCATTCAAAAATCAAGATGCGACATATGCCATGAAGGCTACAATAAATAGGCAAAACATCTAGGGGTTACAAGAGTCTTTTCTCCCCTAGGCGCATAAGCAAGATAAGTAAGAAAATTTTCAGCATTAAAACACAAAGGGGAACATGGAATAGGCGCAAATGCTCTTGGTTGTCTTTCCAATTGTGGCCAGCTCCTCCATGGTAAGTTTTTGAATGTTTCTTGACTCCAAAGGCTGGCGCAAAAGCTGAGCATAAGAAAGGGACGGTTGGCTCTTGATGAGGCTTCCATTTGTGGAGAGGAATTCGAATTCCTTCTTCAAATGTTGGGCGCCAACTTGATGATTGCATGATTGGTGGATGATTGATTGACTCTTGAATTGTGGATCTTGACTTGGCCGAATTGATTGTTGATGTGGGCGCCAACTTGATGATTGCATGATTGGTGGATGATTGATTGACTCCTTGAATTGTGGATCTTGACTTGGCCCAATTGATTGTTGATGTGGGCGCCCAAGGCTTGATTTGGCAAGGGAATTGATGATTTATGAAGCCCCTTTAACTCAAGTCTTCAAGTGGAAGGAGTTGAACTATGTTGAAGCTAACTTTCTTTCTTTGGAGCTCACTAGGTGAGTGAGTAGTGAGCTGAATTTTCTGAGTTGTCTTGAGCCGCTTCTTCACCTGCAGGGTTAGTTGCCCAACAAAATATGCTACCCTACATGCACTAGGAATGACATGGCATTTTATTGAAAGCAAATTGCGGATATGCATATAAGGAAAGTAGATGTGCAAATAAGGAAAGTGCTTATGCTTCTAACCTATCATGATGCGATGCCATGCAATAAGAAGGTAGGACCCTAGGAAGAGAACCCATACCTGAGGGGTTTCTTTCGAACCCTAGTGGATCTCCTCAGAGCTGATCTTGGCCCCCCATCATTTCTCCCCGGGTGAGAAAAATTCTCCTCTGGAGAATTGTCCTTGTACCCTTGGAGTAACTCAGGGTTGGCTTGGACAAGCTCAGCCTCAGGAAGCCAAACGTCCTCACCAGATGTGTAACGGACTCGGTAAAATATTTGTACCTCGTCATGTGTGAGGCACGTCTGATCTTCCAGGATGGCGTCAATGGCTGGCTCGTAAGCATCAGCAGGCTCCGGGGTGGGAAGTGGCTCGTGGTAGAGTGTGAGATCCTCTACATTGATAGTGACTGGGATCCCCAGATTAGGTGGCAGATCCAGTATGTAGGCATTGTTGTTGATCTTGCCCGTAATGGTGAAGGGTCCGATTCCTTTCGCATCCAGCTTGTGTCCATGCCCTTGGATGCGCTCCTCACGGACTCGCAGTATAACCTGGTCACCTACAGAAAATGCCCTTTCTCGGCGTGTCTTGTTAGCATCATCACGATAACGATTAACAGAGTCTAACATAGTACTATATAACTCATGATGAAGCTGTGAAATATGAAAGGCTAAGTCTCTAGCAGATATAGAAACATGGAATTGCCTAGGTGCAGGGAAAAGGTCAATGGGTTTATTTGGTTGGTACCCTAAATTGGCTTGAAAGGGGGAAAGGCCGGTGGTTCGGTTGAGCACACTGTTATAAGAGAACTCGGCTGTGGGTAGCAGCTTTGTAATACCCTAAAATTTATGAAACCCCCCTTATGATGTTATGCAAATAATAAGTTTGGTAAATAATATTACTTGGTCAATTATGCATGCTTGAAACCTTGTTATTTTCTAGGGTGATGATGGTATCTTGGTACTATGGGCTTAAATGTCCTTATTGGAGTCTTAAAAGGGGAATTTTTGGAAAAGCTTGCCACATAAGCCTTGAGGGTTAGTAATGTGAGAGGAAAAATTGTGATAGGAAGGGGAGAAGGCTGGTCACGTTGGTTTGGAAAGAATCCTAGGAGGGAGCCGCCACCAAGAGGAAGGATTGGGAGAAGAACTTCATCATTTTAAGGCAAGTAAATCTTATTCTTGTTTTTGTTAATCTGGTTCCTCCTCCATGCCTCACCTAATTTCGATGTCTCTTGTGTCTTCTATGCTTGATTTGGGTTTTGAATCTCATGATATTCGTTTCTATGCGGTCGGATTCAAATATTTATAGGGTTTTAAAATCCTGTTCTGCTGAAATCTGCATTCTCTAATCTGACCTTTGTGTGCTTTAACCGCAATATCTCATGACCTATAGATCCAAATCGCACGAAATAAATTTTGTATGAAACTAGATTCATTCTGCTTTAATTTTCATTTGATATTGACCATATCCGAGCTGTATTCATATTTCAATCTGTATTGCAATCTAGCTATACAAAATCAGTTTATGGAAATCTGGATTTTCAACCTTTATGCCTTCAAATCCTCATATCTCCCTAGATATAGTTCGAAATCTTGTGAAACTAGACTCATTGGAAAGTACACTCGTAGTGATACATTTTGAATACCATTTTGCCTAATTTTTATTGGGTATTCATTCTGAAACGTATGTCACATTCCTAACATACGAAGCTGTTTTCTGGAAATATGGAATTCTGACCCTCCTATGTTCGACTGCTCATATCTCTCTGACTATAACTCCAAATCCGACGAATTCAGTTCTATTGAAAAGTAGATTCAAATAGATTCATTTTGAATATTATATTTCTTATTTTAGGTTACTTACTTGGTCTGAAACATTTGTTGAAAGTATGATATATGAATCTGTTTTCTGAAAATCTAACATCCAGGCCTTCCTATGTTCGACCGCCCGTATCTCCCTGCTTACAACTCAAAATCTTGTGAAACCAGTTTTAGTGGAAACTAGACTCAGAGAGCTTCATTTTGAATATAATATTGACTATTTTTGATTAAGTATTCGACCTAAAATATAAGTAGAAATCAGATATGATGAATCTTCCCTGTTTTGGTTACATGCTTAACATCAAAGTGGATATTGTGTTTTGAGCTTGAAATTATTCTAGAAGCAACAAGATCATTATGAATCTATTTCCTATGCCTTAATTCATGACTGTGAACTCATGGTATGCCCTATGACAAATATTGTGTTCAATGACTTATGTTATATCTTATCTTCAATGTGATGCTCAACCTCATTGTCTTAGTGCTCTTGTTATGAAAGATATATTGTGGGGAGACTTTGTATGAACCCAAATGAGAGATTTGTGGATGGATGTGGAGCAAAGTGCCACACCCCTAAAAAGGTGGGGGCCACCTCTTGAATCCCTCCATTCAAAAGAGTTGTGAGAGCAAAGTGCCACACCCCTAAAAAGGTGGGGGCCACCTCTTGAATCTCACTTCTCATATGGTAGTTGTGGAGCAAAGTGCCACACCCCTAAAAAGGTAGGGGCCACCTCTTGAATCCCACTGCATCATGATAGATGTGGAGCAAAGTACCACACCCCTAAAAAAGGTGGGGGCCACCTCTTGAATTCGTGGGAGCCACCGCTTGAATCCCTCTATCTATTTGTACGAAGAGCCCTAAGATGCTCTAGCTAGCTTTTGTTTGCTCTCTCCTGACGAGGATGGGTTCAACTTCCAGACGTGGAAGGAATTTTGAATTATGATTGTTTCCCCCACATCTATGATCCATGACTACCCATGATATGAATGCACAACAATGATCAATGATTACTGTGATATGAATGCTCAATGATGATTAATGACTACTTGTGACCCAAATGCCTTATCTAAAGAATGTACGACTATCTTGTTTTTCCCTATCCAATTCATGTTCTCAAGGGGAAATTCTGTTATCTTTTATTATGTCTTTATTGTGTTGACTATTTCGTTGATATGTTTATCCTCTTTAGTTCGTTTTCCCTTAGCCATTGGGACTACTTGCTGGGCAATTTATGCTCATTCTTGCTTGCACTAACCCTTATTGCAGATTAGCTTGGCTACACATTGTGGGCAAAAGCTTGAAAGTTTTGGAAGCTCATTTTGGAATTTTGGCTAAATCATGAGACTTTGTAATCTTGGAAAACATTGTATGCTCCATAAAAGACTTGTATTAAGAGTTGTCATGAGACTTATTTTGAGGAGTATGTTACTAGTTTTGAATGTTGATTGCAATGGCTTATGTTCGTAGCATGTTTTAGTTCTCAGATTTTGGGATTGTATGACTCTACTCTACTTGGGTAAAAGTTTTTAATGGAATGTATATTTTTCTGTTGCAACTTGGATAATGACATTATATCACTTGTTTTATTGTTCAAGACATTGAACTTGATATTGATTGTCGATCTTGCAAAAAATTATGTCGTATGATTATCTTTTATGGATTTTTGTTATCTAAGGGTGTGACAGCAATGGTATCCGAGGATTGATTTGAGGATTTAGTCTTGATTTGATTATGATGATAATTATGATTGATGATCCCTTAATTGATGTTTATATAGGTGGATACAATGGGAAGATCAAATCAGCCCTTGAGTGATTCAGTTGATCAAATGGCAGGAGTTTTAAAGGCTTTGGAGACTATGTTTAGTTTGATGCATCAACAAGTAGCAAGAGATGAAAATCTTAACAATTCAAATGCATCTAGTCAACAAAATCATGATCAATTGGGAATTGAGAGGTTTAAGAGACTGAATCCTCCACCATTTTCAGGCAATCCAGATCCCTTGATGGCTGAAAGATGGATTATGCAACTAGAAAAGATCTTTGGTGTACTCAATAGTTCAGATAGCCAAAAGGTGTTATTTTCATCATTTATGCTTGAGGGTGAAGCTGAGCATTGGTGGAGAATGATTAAGAGAGTTGCTGATTCTAAGGAAGAAACAATTACTTGGGCTTATTTTCTTGAAAAGTTTAATGAGAAGTTCTTCCCGGAATGCCTTAGGGATCAAAAGGAAAAGGAATTCATAAATTTAACTCAAGGGAATCTTACAGTGGCACAATATGAAGCTAAATTCACTGAATTATCTAGATTTGCACCACATTTGGTTTCAGATGAAGCACGAAGGGCAAAGAGATTTGAAGGTGGTTTGAGACAACATAAGGACAAGACTTTCAGCCTTAAAATTGAGATGCTATGGTGACTTAGTTGATCGGGCAACTATTGTTGAGAGGGATGTGGACGATATGCTTGAGGTGAGAAACAAAAGAGGAAAGGAAAGGACAATTGGCTACAAAGATAAAAGGACAAACAAAAATGAAGGGTCCTTTAAAAAGTTTAAAAAATCCAATGAATAGTCAAGAATGACCAAGAATGTTCAATCTTGTGCAAATTGTGGGGGAAATCATGAATCAAAGGCTTGTTATAGAGTTACTGGAGCATGCTTTGCTTGTGGAAAGTTTGGCCATCGGATAAAAGATTGTAAATTTAACAAGGCAAAGGAATTAATGCCCACAAAGCCTGTAGCCCATGCTAAAGTCTATGCCATTGCCGAATGTGATTCCCAAACTTCAAAGTCGATAGTGGAAGGTACTCTTTGTATTTCCAATAAAGTTGTAAGAGTTTTGTTTGATTCTGCCTCTACTTTATCTTTTGTTGCACGTCACTTTGCACTTCATTTGGAAAAGGAACCCAAACAACTCGATCTTATAATATTAGTCTCTACAGCTATTGGTGACTCTCTAACGGCTAATCTTGTCATACTCAGTATGGATTGGCTTTCATCTTATCATGCTACTGTTGATTGTTATCAAAAGGTAGTTACCTTAAGTCTTTCGAATGAAGTCCAATTGCAAATCAAGGGTCTTTCTCATGATCAATATCCAAACCTTATATTATTTATGCATGCTTCTAAGCTCCTTCAGAATGGTTGTGTATGTTATTTAGCTTATGTCAAGGAATGTCAAGAACTTGAACCTAGCTTAGATGAAATACCTGTGGCTAGAGATTTTTCAGATGTGTTTTCAGATGACCTGCCTGGCTTGCCCCCAGAAAGAGAAGTGGATTTTGGTATTGATCTTGTTCTAAACACTGCACCAATATCTAAAGCTCCTTACAGAATGGCAGCAACAGAGCTAGCTGAGTTGAAGAAGCAATTGCAAGAGCTTTTGGACAAGGGCTTTATTAGACCCAGTGTGTCACCATGGGGTGCTCCAGTATTATTTTTCAAGAAGAAAGATGGCACATTAAGGCTTTGCATAGATTATAGGCAACTGAATCAGGTAACCATGAAGAATAAATATCCTTTACGTAGAATTGATGATTTGTTTGATCAGTTGCAAGGAGCACAAGTTTTTTCAAAGATTGACTTGAGATCCGGTTACTATCAAGTAAAGATCAAGAATGAAGACATTCCAAAGACAGCTTTTATAACTTGGTATGGGCACTATGAATTCTTAGTCATGCCTTTTGGACTAACAAATGCACCTGCAGTTTTCATGGATCTAATGAACCGAGTATTTCACTCCTTGTTGGACAAATGTGTGATTATATTTATCGATGATATTCTGATTTACTCCAAGAATGACCAAGATTATCAAAGAGATTTAAAGATTGTTTTGTCTATTCTAAGAGAGAAGAAGCTTTATGCAAAGTTGAGCAAGAGTGAATTTTGGTTAAGGGAAATTGGCTTCCTGGGGCATGTTATTTCAAGTGAAGGTATATCTATCGATCCAAAGAAAGTGGAAGCTATTGTGAATTGGGAGAGACAAAGCAATGTGGCAGAGATTAGGAGTTTCTTGGGCATGGCCGGTTACTATAGAAGGTTTGTTGAAGGATTCTCCAAGATTGCAAGCCCTCTCACTAGACTAATCAGGAAGAGTGTGAAGTATGATTGGAATGAAGCATGTGAGCAAAGTTTTCAAGAGCTAAAGAGAAGATTGATGAGTGCTCCAATCCTCACTATTCCTAATGCAAATGATAAATTTATGGTTTACACTAATGCTTCAGGCAAGGGCCTTGGGTGTGTGTTGATGCAAGCAGGTAAAGTGGTTGCTTATGCTTCAAGGCAATTGAAAAATTATGAGCAGAATTACCCAACCCATGATTTAGAGTTAGCTGCTATCATCTTTGCGTTGAAAATTTGGAGATACTATTTGTATGGGCAAACATTTGAGATATACACCGATCACAAGAGCTTAAAGTATATCTTCACTCAAAAGGAGTTGAGCATGAGACAGAGGAGATGGATAGAGCTATTGAAAGACTATGATTGCACCATTCTTTATCAGTCAGGTAAAGCTAATGTGGTAGCAGATGCACTTAGTAGGAAATCTTCAACTATAATAGCATCATTAATGGTGAAACAATGGCAATTACTTGAAGAATTCAGTGCCTTGAGTCTTAAAGTGATCAAACATGAGCCAAAGGTATTACTTGCTTCTTTTAGGATTGAAGCTAGCTTTCTTCAACAAATTAAGGATGGACAACTTCAGGACCTAAGTCTAATGCAACTTAGAGAAGATAGTGTAAATGGATTGAGGAAAGACTTTTGCATGAGAGGGGATGACATTTTGAGGTTCAAGGATAGAATATGTGTTCCTAAGGATTCTGAAATTAAGGCCAGCATATTGCAAGAATCTCACAATTCAAAGTATTCTATTCACCCAGGCAGCACTAAGATGTATCAAGATTTAAAGAAAACCTTTTGGTGGAGTGGTATAAAGAATGATATTGCACAATATGTTTCCAAATGTTTAACATGTCAATTGGTTAAGGCTGAACATCAAAGACCGGGTGGCTTACTTCAACCTTTGAGGGTACCTAAATTGAAATGGGAAAGCATCGGAATGGATTTTGTTTCAGGATTGCCTAGAACTTCTAGAAACCATGATGCTATTTGGGTTATTGTTGATAGGTTGACAAAATATGCACATTTCTTGCCCATCAGAATGACATACTCACTTGATAAACTCTCTAGTATGTATATAAATGAAATAGTGAGATTGCATGGTGTTCCAGCTGAGATTGTATCTGATAGAGATTCAAGATTCCTTTATAGATTTTGGAAGAGACTGTAAGAAGCTTTGGGAACTAAACTCAAATTTAGCACAACTTATCATCCTCAAACAGACGGGCAATCAGAAAGAACCATTCAAACTCTTGAAGATTTGCTAAGGGCTTACATCATGGATTGGAAGGGTGAGTGGGATAAGGATCTTGCTTTTATTGAATTCACCTACAATAACAGCTTTCATTCAAGTATTCAAATGGCTCCTTATGAAGCTTTATATGGGAGGAAGTGTAGGACTCCTATTTGTGTAAGATCCAAGGATCTTAAGTCCTGGTAAGTATTATTTTGATTTAAATAAAATCATTGACTGTGGATATTACGTTAAGCAGTATTGGATGTTAATTAACTAGCTTATTGGATGTTAATTAACTGGCTTATTGATTGTTAATTTGTAATTAATTGATTAGAGTTTATTGGTTGTTAATTTATAATTAATTAATTAGAAATTTATTGGTTGTTAATTTGTAATTAATTAAATAGACCTTATTAGATGTTAAGTTAAATCCTTATTGGATTTTCGTTTAAGTGAATGGTTAAATTGTTAGTTAATGGTTAAATTAATTAGTTAACTATGGGTTTTGGGTTTAAAATTTGAATTAATTAGTTAGTGGGTTAAACCCTATTTGAATTAATTGGTTAGCGGGTTTAAAATTTAAAAACCGAAAATTCAAGTTGGTAATTTCGGCTAGGGTAGGAGAATTGGCGTTTTTTTTTGGCTTGGAAGAAACCTTAGGGCGATTCTTGGAGGCTTGGAGGCGAAATTCCTTTCTTCCTCTTCCTTTCTTCCCTTGGCCGGCGTCTTTGGTGTTTGGTGGTGTTTCTCTTCCATTGGTGGCGATATTTGGTGGAACTTCAAGGCCTTAGACGAATTTTTTTGGAGAGATCTTCATCTTGGTATTCTCGGTTGAGGTGAGTGGATGTTCTCCTTCACCTAGTTCACGAAAATTGGATGCATTGCTTGTTTTAGAGAAGATTAATGCATAGGAGTATGGCATGATCTCTTAATTTCAATTGTACATGTTTTCCTTGTTTTTTTTTCCAAATTTTCGAAACCCTAGCTTGCATGAAAATTAGGGCTTTTCGTTTTTAAGACTCTTAATCCTAAATTGGACCTTGATTAAACATGTATGTAGCTTTAGAATTTCAATTGCATGAAAATTAGGGCTTGAAGGAGAATTTCGACCCTTCTTCATGAAGTTACGTCCAAATGCATGGGTAAAAATTGGGGAAAACTTGATATTCATGAAATTAGGTATATGAGGATTCTACTGTATTTTTTTGGGAATTTTTAGAAATAAAAGTTTCTGTTGACTGAAATTGACCTAGGGGTAATTCGGTAAATTTCCTAGTTAAAATTGGGGAAAACTTGAAATTACGAATCTAGGGATCATGAGGAACGTAATGAATATTTTTACGAAATTTTTGGATAACTTTTCTTGTATGACTTAAACTTTGAACTAGGGGTATTTCTGTCTTTTGTTATCAGAACTAGTAGAAAACTATGAATATGTGATATTCTGCATTTATGTTAATTGTGAACGAAATTTAGTGAATTTTCTGTATTATTATGTATTTTTAATTGAATGGTGTATGCAGAAAGTAATGACATGAAATATTGATTGATAACTTTGGGTGATAACATAGCAAGGTTAGACTGAACTAATCAGCATGAAACCTAAGGACTACACTACTATGTGATTTTTGAATATTATGTGATTATGTGATTTTTGAATATTATGTGGTTATGTGATTTTCGAATATTATGTGGTTATGTGATTTTCGAATAATATGTGTTGTGATCATGGAATGGTTAGGACTAAGGCTAAGTGTAACTGTGTACTCAAGGGGATAGTCTATATGTGATATGTTAAGGGTTGGAGATTTCAGCCCTGTATTGTGATATGTGAGGGGGTTGTTGTTCAGCCTGCCTGATGTGATTATTGTGATAAAAATGACTATCCTAGAGTTTAGTTGACACTTAGGAGTCCACTTTTGTGAAATAAGATATAAGATGTGTCTGGTGTTGTCCAGTTAAGGAACCCTTTGGGAGAACGAGTGATATAAGACGCAAAGTGCCATGTCTTGGTCGGACAGGGGCCACCTCTTGATGTCATCACTCTTAGACGCTTAGATTTTTGTGATTATGGGGTGGTGTAGATCAAGGTATCACATCTTGACCGGGTGGGGATTACCTCTTGAGTCTACACACTGTCCATGTATATATGTTGCATGTGATTTGCAGGCTTCTCCCAGTGCTTAGGCCAAAGCCGGGTTGGACCATAATGGTCACTATTGATTATGCTGGACAACTAGGTCAATTAAGTCATTAATTGGTTTAGAGTATAGCTCTAGAACCCTGGTTACTCTTTGGTGACAATGATGTCTTAGCAGTTTACACCTGATTGTTTTATATGAGTTCTGTCCTTTAATTTTGTTATATGTTGACATGATATTCTGTTAAATGTTTTTAAAATAATCTGCATGTATTTTTGAGTGTATGTTATGGATGGTCGTTTGAGACTATCCACTCACTGGGCTGTGTAGCTCACTCCCTCACTATTTTCAGGTGTAGAGCAGGGGCGCATTTCTTGAGTTAGCGTTGATATGGATATTATGCTGGTTAATGTATAAGACTTTTGTGCTTAATTAACTGGGGCCGGTTGTGGCCGAATTATGTGAACTTGTGTTGCCGGTTGTGGCAGTTTTAAGTTTTGATTTTTGTGTCACCGCGGGCTTTGGCCTGGTTTCGGTGTTTGGTATTATTCATGTTAGTTTCATGAGTTTATAGAATCGATTTTGTGGCTTTGCTTTGAATTTGAGTCGATTGGTATTTTTGCAATCGGATTTGATATAAATGTGAACTTGCATATGTCTAGTGCAAGTATTGCGTGGTGGCAGGTACATTTCTGAAATTGTGTTTTCGCTGAGATTCTATGTATGGATTCTTGAAAATTTTCAGATCGTGATTTCTTGAACTTGGTTTTACCTAGCATGTGAATCGATCTTGTATGATAACATCCTATTTCTCTATGATTTGTGTTGCTTGTTTGGGGTTAAGATAACGGGATGTTACAATTTGTTGGGAAGAGGTTGGTGATAGAAGACTCTTAAGCCCAGATGTAGTGCAAGAGACCACTGAGAAAATACATGTGATAAAAGATAAACTAAAAGTAGCTCAAAGCCGCCAAAAGAGTTATGCAGACAATAGAAGAAGGGAACTTGAGTTTCAAGTTGGTGATCATGTTTTTGTAAAAATTTCTCCATCTAAAGGTGTTATGAGATTTGGGAAGAAGGGGAAACTAAGCCCAAGATTTATTGGACCTTTTGAAATTCTTGAAAGGGTTGGCCCGGTTGCTTATAGAATTGCTTTACCACCATCCTTGGTTCCTGTCCATAATGTGTTCCATGTTTCCATGTTGTGGAAGTATCATCATGATCCATCACATGTCATTGAGCATGAGCCTATCCAGATTGAAGAAGACCTATCTTATGTTGAAATACCTATAAGAATTGTGGATAGGAAGGAAAAGATCTTGAGAAACCGGGTTATACCACTTGTGAAGGTTATTTGGCAGCATCACTCCATTGAAGAGCCAACTTGGGAATTGGAAACAGATATGATAAGAATCCATCCATATCTTTTTGATAATCAAGGTAATGCAACTTTAGGGGACTAAAGTTCTTTTGAGGAGGGAGAGATGTAATACCCTAAAATTTATGAAACCCCCCTTATGATGTTATGCAAATAATAAGTTTGGTAAATAATATTACTTGGTCAATTATGCATGCTTGAAACCTTGTTATTTTCTAGGGTGATGATGGTATCTTGGTACTATGGGCTTAAATGTCCTTATTGGAGTCTTAAAAGGGGCATTTTTAGAAAAGCTTGCCACATAAGCCTTGAGGGTTAGTAATGTGAGAGGAAAAATCGTGATAGGAAGGGGAGAAGGCTGGTCACGTTGGTTTGGAAAGAACCCTAGGAGGGAGCCGCCACCAAGAGGAAGGATTGGGAGAAGAACTTCATCATCTTAAGGCAAGTAAATCTTATTCTTGTTTTCGTTAATCTGGTCCTCCTCCATGCCTCACCTAATTTCGATGTCTCTTGTGTCTTCTATGCTTGATTTGGGTTTTGAATCTCATGATATTCGTTTCTATGGGGTCGGATTCAAATATTTATAGGGTTTTAAAATCCTGTTCTGCTGAAATCTGCATTCTCTAATCTGACCTTTGTGTGCTTTAACCGCAATATCTCATGACCTATAGATCCAAATCGCACGAAATAAATTTTGTATGAAACTAGATTCATTCCTCTTTAATTGGAATGTGATATAGACCATATCCGAGCTGTATTAGTATTTCAATCTGTATTGCAATCTAGCTATACAAATCAGTTTATGGAAATCTGGATTTTCAACCTTTATGCGTTCGAATCGTCATATCTCCCTAGGTATAGTTCAAAATCTTGTGAAACTAGACTCATTGGAAAGTAAACTCGTAGTGCTACATTTTGAATACCATTTTGCCTAATTTCGGTTGGGTATTTATTCTGAAACGTATGTCAAATTCCTAACATACGAAGCTGTTTTCTGGAAATCTGGAATTCTGACCCTCTTATGTTCGACTGCTCATATCTCTCTGACAATAACTCCAAATCCGACGAATTCAGTTCTATTGGAAAGTAGATTCAAATAGATTCATTTTGAATATTATATTGCTTATTTTAGGTTACTTACTCGGTCTGAAACATTTGTTGAAAGTATGATATATGAATCTGTTTTCTGAAAATTTAATATCTAGACCTTCCTATGTTCGACCGCCCGTATCTCCCTGTCTACAACTCAAAATCTTGTGAAACTAGTTTTAGTGGAAACTAGACTCAGAGAGCTTCATTTTTAATATAATATTGACTATTTTTTATTAAGTATTCGACCTAAATATAAGTAGAAATCAGATATGATGAATCTGCCCTGTTTTGGTTACATGCTTAACATCAAAGTGGATATTGTGTTTTGAGCTTGAAATTATTCTAGAAGCAACAAGATCATTATGAATCTATTTCCTATGCCTTAATTCATGACTATGAACTCATGGTATGCCCTATGACAAATATTGTGTTCAATGACTTATGTTATATCTTATCTTCAATGTGATGCTTAACCTCATTGTCTTAGTGCTCTTGTTATGAAAGATATATTGTGGGGAGAATTTGTATGAACCCAAATGAGAGATTTGTGGATGGATGTGGAGCAAAGTGCCACACCCCTAAAAAGGTGGGGGCCACCTCTTGAATCCCACTACATCATGATAGATGTGGAGCAAAGTGCTACATGGAGCAAAGTGCCACACCCCTAAAAAAGGTGGGGGCCACCTCTTGAATTCGTGGGAGCCACCGCTTGAATCCCTCTATCTATTTGTACGAAGAGCCCTAAGATGCTCTAGCTAGCTTTTGTTTGCTCTCTCCTGACGAGGATGGGTTCAACTTCCAGATGTAGAAGGAATTTTGAATTATGATTGTTTCCCCCACATCTATGATCCATGACTACTCATGATATGAATGCACAACAATGATCAATGATTACTGTGATATGAATGCTCAATGATGATTAATGACTACTTGTGACCCAAATGCCTTATCTAAGGAATGTACGACTATCTTGTTTTTCCCTATCCAATTCATGTGCTCAAGGGGAAATTCTGTTATCTTTCATTATGTCTTTATTGTGTTGACTATTTCGTTGATATGTTTATCCTCTTTAGTTCGTTTTCCCTTAGCCATTGGGACTACTTGCTGGGCAATTTATGCTCATTCTTGCTTGCACTAACCCTTATTGCAGATTAGCTTGGCTACGCATTGTGGGCAAAAGCGTGAAAGTTTTGGAAGCTCATTTTGGAATTTAGGCTAAATCATGAGACTTTGTAATATTGGAAAACATTGTATGCTCCATAAAAGACTTGTATTAAGAGTTGTCATGAGACTTGTTTTGAGGAGTATGTTACTAGTTTTGAATGCTGATTGCAATGGCTTATGTTGGTAGCATGTTTTAGTTCTCAGATTTTGGGATTGTATGACTCTACTCTACTTGGGTAAAAGTTTTTGATGGAATGGATATTTTTCTGTTGCAACTTGGATAATGACATTATATCACTTGTTTTATTGTTCAAGGCATTGAACTTGTTATTGATTGTCGATCTTGCAAAAAATTATGTCGTATGATTATCTTTTATGGATTGTTGTTATCTAAGGGTGTGACAAGCTTGTCCTAGTTGCTCGGGTGTTCTCCAACTAGGCTCCTAAGGATACTCCCAAGTGATCTGTTGACCACTTCTGTCTGACCATCCGTCTGGGGATGATAGGCATTGGAGAATTTTAAGTTTGTGCCTAGAAGTTTACACAGGGTTCTCCAAAAGTGGCTGACAAACCTAGTATCCCTATCAGACACAATAGTAAGAGGGGTACCATGGAGTCTAACTACTTCCTTAAAGAATAAGCGAGCTATGGAGGAAGCATCAGAGGTTTTCCTACAAGGTAGGAAATGGGCCATCTTGGTAAACCTATCTACAACCACAAAGATGGAGTCATACTTAGAGGGGGTTCTAGGTAAACCTAAGATGAAGTCCATACTTAGGGCTCTAGGGATAGGAAGGGGGGTGTAAAGCCCAAAGTTATGTCTCTGAACCTTAGTGGTTTGACAAGTCTTGTAGTGTCTAACTACTTTAGCCACATCCTTATAAAGGTTTGGCCAATAAAACCGCTCTTCTGCCAAGGCTAAGGTCTTCTCTCGGCCATGGTGTCCTGCAGATCCTCCTCCATGGATTTCCCAAAGTAGGAAGTCCCAGATAGAAGTCTTGGGCACACAGAGTGTTGTGCCAAGAAATAGGTATCCATCCCTAAGGGTATACAGAGAATGGCTATGGACATCTAGACTCAGATCATGATATATAGTAGAAAAATCAGGACAATCAATATAAGCAGATTTCATGCGATCAAAGCCAATAAGTTCAACATGCAGTTTATTGATAAGCAAAGTAACTCTACTCAAGGCATCAACTACCTTATTTTCAATTCCAGATCTATGTTTAAGCAAAAAGGTAAACTGCTAAAGATATTCTACCCATTTAGCACGCCTAAAGTTGAGCTTCTTTTGGGCGTTTAGGAAAGATAAGGCTTGATGATCACTATGAAGGGTGAACTCAGTATGGATAAGGTAGTGTCTGAAATGTTTAAGGGTTTGGACTACAGCATAGAACTCCTTATCATAAGTCGAATATTTCTGCCTGGCCTCATTCAGCTTTTCACTGAAGAAGGCAATAGGGTGACCTTCTTGGTTGAGGGTCCCACCTATGCCTATGCCAGAGGCATCACAATCAACTTCAAAGACTTTGCTGAAGTCTGAGAGCCTAAGAACTGGGGCAGTAGTCATCCTAGACTTAAGTTCCACAAAAGCCTTACTAGCAAACTTGGTCTAGGCAAAATCACCTTGTTTCATGAAACTGGTGATTGGGGCAACTATGGAGCTAAAGTTTTTGATGAACCTATGGTAGAAAGTAGCTAGGCCATGGAAACTCCTAACTTCAGTGAGGGTTTTAGGTTCAGGCCAGTCTAAGATTGCTTGGACCTTAGCAGGTTAGGTTGTAAACCTAACTCAGAGACAATGAACCCTAGGAAGACAACCTTATGAGAGAGGAAAGAGCACTTCTTTAGGGTGATGTACAGCTTCTCAGTCCTAAGGAGGTCAAGGGTCTTCCTTAAATGTTCTAGGTGTTCTTCCTTAGTCTTAATGCATATCAGGATGTGATCAAAGTAGACTACTAGGAATTTACCTATATATGGTCTAAGCACTTGGGTCATAAGTCTCATAAAGGTTGAAGGGGCGTTGGTTAGCCTGAAGGGCATGACCAACCACTCATATAGACCATCCTTTGTTTTGAAGGCGGTCTTCCATTCATCCCCTAACCTTATTCTAACTTGGTGATAACCACTCCTAAGGTCAAGTTTGCTAAACCAAGTGGATCCTACAAGGAGGTCTAGCATGTCATCTAGTCTTGGGATAGGGAACCTATATTTTACAGTTATCTTGTTGATAGCCCTACAGTCAATACACATGCGCCAGCTACCATCCTTCTTTGGGGTAAGAAGGGCTGGGACTGCGCAAGGGCTTAAGCTTTCCCTAATGTGTCCCTTAGATAGGAGGTCATCTACCTGTCTCTTAAGTTCCTCATGTTCGGTGGGGCTCATCCTATAATGGGGAAGGTTAGGTAAGGTTGAGCCGGGGACAAGGTCTATGTTGTGCTGGATATCCCTAAGAGGGGGTAAGCATATGGGTAACTCCTATGGGGTTAACTCACTATAGTCAGAGAGGAGGACTTCTATCTCAGGGGGTGGCTTATCCTCTTGGTCAGGGTTAGGTTCCTTAAAGACTAAGGAGTAGATAGGTTGGGTCTTTTGGATTTCCTTAGTGAAGGCTTGGGGTCGGATGAGTTGAATGGTGGGCTTGCTATCACTAGACTTGGTTTCTTCTATCTTACCCTTGTTGGTTGAGGCTCTAAGTTCCTTGGGTAGGGTAGGTTTCAAGCTAATCTTTTGCCCATCTTGGCTAAAGACATAAGTATTGGTGCGACCATAGTGGATCACATCCATGTCATATAGCCAAGGGCGACCTAGAAGGACTTGTGCGACGTCCATGGTGATGACATCACACCAGATCTGTCCTTGATAGGTGCTGAATTGAAGGGGTACAAGGCATCTATGGGTGACGGGTACACTATTTTGGTTGACCTAGGAGATGCTATAGGAGTTCGGGTGTGGTTCTAATTTCAGCTTAATCTTGACCACAGCTACATGAGAGACGGCATTGACACTGCTTCCTCCATCGATTACAACCTTGCACATGTGACCATGGCACTTGGTGTAAGTATGGAAGATGCTTGTCCTTCTCCAGTCCTCAGTAGGAACAGGTTTGACTAGGTTGCATCTTACTACCCCTAAGGTGTTTTGGGCGAAGTCGTCAGTGTCAGGATCTTGGTATTCTATGTCTTGAAGGTGAGGATCTTGGTCTAATTCTCCTTCAGGGGTTGCCTCAGGTTCTATGTCTTCTTCTATGAGGAGGAACCTTTTGGTGCAATCTTTAGCTAAGTGTCCAGGTTGCTTACAGTTATGACAGACAAATCTACTGGATCCAGGGGTTTGGTTTGGCCTGGGTTGAGGTCTACCTGGTTCTGCACTTGGCCTAGGTCGAGGTTGGCTGGAGCTCGAGGAATTGGTTTGGGGAGTTCTAAAGGAGGGTCTAGAAGGTGTGAACTCTCTCCTAGTCTTGATGTCTTGTTCCACCTCTAAAGCTCTTTGGTAAGCTACCTCTAGGCTATCTATCTGGTAGTAGGTTAAGTTTCTCTTGATGTCAGGTCTAAGGCCATTCTTAAATCTACTCAGGGTGACATTTTTGTCCTCAAGGATCTCACTTCTAAGGAGAAGTTCTTCTAGTTTGAGCATGTACTCAGCTACAGTTTGGCTACCCTAGGTGTGACTACTAAGTTGGTCGAGAAGCTTGTTTCGATAGTACGGAGGGACGTACTTATCTCTTAACCGACAGCGCATCTCTTCCCATCTCTTAGTTGGATAGAGGGTCCTTTCTACATGGGTCCAATACAACCTAGCTGGTCCTTCTAAAAGACATTTGGCAAGTCTTACCTTGCCATTTTCTGGGACTTGGCTCCACTCAAAGTACGGCTCTATCTTGGGGACCTAGTCAAGGAATTCCCTAGGGTCTAGGGATCCACTAAAAGTAGGCGGATTGATCTTGACAGCTTGGTGTATAGCAAATTCCCTAGGTCTTTGATTGTGTTGGGTTTGACCATTCCACTCAGTGTGTGGAGTAACCATAGGGTTGGGAGAAGGTTGGCGGTGTAAAGTTTCTAAAGGATCCAAGTTTGCCTCACTAGGAGTTTGACTTGGGGTCGGTTGTTGGGTCTCAAGATTTTGGATCCTAGTATCAAAGTTGTCATTCATGGTATCCATACGTTGGGTAAGTCCAGCGTTCATATCAGCCATTTGTTGGGAAAGTTGTCTAAAAACTTCATTAAGATCCATGGGTTGATTGTTCTCTTGTTGGGCTCTAGCTCTAGTTTGCATGATGCAGTTTTGAAATGATTATATCTTTTCAAAAAAAATGCGTGAACCCTAGTATGTTATGGAATCAATT
This sequence comes from Costus lasius, assembly GCA_027563935.2. Classification (NCBI taxonomy): domain Eukaryota; kingdom Viridiplantae; phylum Streptophyta; class Magnoliopsida; order Zingiberales; family Costaceae; genus Costus; species Costus lasius. Next base: position 33,030,864 of record CM050450.1, on the reverse strand, counting down.
GTGTCAAACAACCTAAACCACAAGAATCGTTCTAGTAGTAGAAAAATAAGTTTTGGCTTAAAATCTACTCTAGAGTCTATCCTCTGATACCAAACTGATGTGGGCTCACAACATGCAAACAACGCCTTTGAAAGATTTTTCTTTTGTAATAGAATAGTAGGAAAACCGAGATTAACTAATGGATTTGATAGTAGATGTTTTTGTATTTTATATAGGAAAACCGAATTTAAAACTACTTGTAGGAATGAAATTGCGGAAATGAAATGACTGGAATATCTAAAGAAGACTTACAGTGGATCCCTTGAGAATAGAAGGGATCTACTTCCCGTTCTTCACCGGTCCAACTCTGATGGAAGGTGTCAGTTACACACAGGCAATACAGCAATCCCACACAAGCGTGGGTGAGTTACGCAATAGTTATAAGGCTTTACAAAGACAAAATGCAAGAGGGAGGTTAAGCCTCCAAGTTCTCTTGTAGACAATAAGTAGGACTAACTAAAATATGGAGGGGTGGAGAAAAGAGGGCTTGTGCCCCAAAGGGGCCTTCAAACTCCAAGCGCCTTTTTTCCTACAAGAGTCAAACAAGGTGTAGATCTCTAAAATTGTAAAGAAGGAAGGAACAAAGTCGCAAGAGGGAGAACACTTATCTTAGAAAAGCTCCTTCAAAGAGATGGCCTCAACATCAAGGGCTCCTTCAAGTTGGGTCTCGGCCACAAGGAAGTTCTCCATCACTTGTTGCTTGAAAGGGGAGCTCGGTTTGCAACTTGGAAAGGATGAAGATCTTGGCTAGATGAGGAGATGGTGGATGCGAATAGAGGAGAAGAGAAAACTTGGTGACACAAGCACCGAGAGTTGATTTTCTAGGCAACTAATAGACAAATTTTCATTCAAAAATCAAGATGCGACATATGCCATGAAGGCTACAATAAATAGGCAAAACATATAGGGGTTACAAGAGTCTTTTCTCCCCTAGGCGCATAAGCAAGATAAGTAAGAAAATTTTTAGCATTAAAACACAAAGGGGAACATGGAATAGGCGCAAATGCTCTTGGTTGTCTTTCCAATTGTGGCCGGCTCCTCCATGGTAAGTTTTTGAATGTTTATTGACTCCGAAGGCTGGCGCAAAAGCTGAGCATAAGAAAGGGGCGGTTGGCTCTTGATGAGGCTTCCATTTGTGGAGAGGAATTCGAATTCCTTCTTCAAATGTTGGGTGCCAACTTGATGATTGCATGATTGGTGGATGATTGATTGACTCCTTGAATTGTGGATCTTGACTTGGCCGAATTGATTGTTGATGTGGGCGCCAGCTTGATTATTGCATGATTGGTGGATGATTGATTGACTCCTTGAATTGTGGATCTTGACTTGGCCGAATTGATTGTTGATGTGGGTGCCCAAGGCTTGATTTGGCAAGGGAATTGATGATTTATGAAGCCCCTTTAACTCAAGTCTTCAAGTGGAAGGAGTTGAACTATGTTGAAGCTAACTTTCTTTCTTTGGAGCTCACTAGGTGAGTGAGTAGTGAGCTGAATTTTCTGAGTTGTCTTGAGCCGCTTCTTCACTTGCAGGGTTAGTTGCCCAACAAAATATGCTACCCTACATGCACTAGGAATGACATGGCATTTTATTGAAAGCAAATTGCAGATATGCATATAAGGAAAGTAGATGTGCAAATAAGGAAAGTGCTTATGCTTCTAACCTATCATGATGAGATGCCATGCAATAAGAAGGTAGGACCCTAGGAAGAGAACCCATACCTGAGGGGTTTCTTTCGAACCCTAGTGGATCTCCTCAGAGCTTGTCTTGGCCCCCCATCAGAATCTTGCCAGAATCTGCTCGGAAATTGGAAATTCGCCCTAGTCGCCACCGCCGGTTAGCTTCATCCAAAAAGCTCTCTTTTTCCTTGAAAAATCTGATCTTTTATAGCTTGACCGGTTCGGAACCCATCAAGGAACGTTTCTACAAAGTTTGGTTCAAATCCGCATCGAATTGGGGAAGAATCGAGTGAAAAACTCGTCGGGCGGACGTTTTCACGGCCCATAATATGTTCATGGCCAAGGCTGTAAAAGTTTCTATTTGCACAGCTCTTTATACACAGAAAGTTTCACGGACCATGATGGATTCATGACCTCACCCGTTAAAGTTTCTGTGCATTTGCATACTTAGCCATTTTTTGCCCTTTGCTTGAACGCAAAATTACGGCCGACTTCATAATTACGGCCACAGCCGTAAATATTGAAATCTTCACCATTTTTGCTCTAAATTTGACGTGTAAGCTCATGATCTCCTTGGGAATCGTGCTATGGCTTCAAAACTCATGAAATCCATCATTTTCAAGCGTTTTTACTTGTATTTTCAATAAAACCTTGAAAAGTAAAGATTCTGTGCCAAGTGAAGTAAAAATACTAAAATAACACAAAATCATGCAATTAATCCTAAAATTTAGTATAAAATATAGGCAAAAATGTGGTGTAAATATAACGCATCAAAATACCCTAGACTTAAAATTTTGCTTATCTTCAAGCAATATATTGATATGTATAAAGAATGTAAAAAATAAGAGGCACTCAATTGTTTCTTTATCAATAAAGTTCTTAGTCTACATTTCAAACTATCAACTTTTCATAACTTAATTAATTCAAGAGAGATCACAATAAAAATAATTCGTCAAGAATTTACAATCCAAGAAAGATAAAATTTACTATTTATGTTATAATATTCATCCAACACATGTCAAGTATCAAATACTTTCGAGCTTAATAAATCTACTTTAATCAATAGATAGAGATTTGTTGGTGTATATGCCCTAGGACCTAGTTTTGGTCCATCTTTGTACTACTTGACTCTGATATTAATATATATCTTTCTGGCATTGTCGTTATCATTGTTTGTCTACACCTGCGATTGTGTACTTACATGATAATGTCCCTGGAGACAGATTGGATCTGTGCTCGAACTATAGTCCCCAGTCGATGTACCTGAGTGGATATGGGACAACTCTGGTACTTGTGAGACTGGTATGTGGGCTGGTTAGGCACGTGGTGCTAACGCAGACACATGGGTATATCATTGGAGGATATACTGGATAGACCCGCTGTGAGGCTATGACTTGGTGTCATAAGTTATCCTCACAAGTGACAGGAGATGCATTGATCCCTTGACTTGAGGTCATTGACCATTCTATATGGTTAGGGACTTGCTTTGATACAACCTAACACCTTGCCATAGTTGGGAGGTCATAACGGTTGTCATTGAGCATGTCACGACCCATATGAGAAGGTCAATGGACAGACATAGGATTTGCCCCTTCCTTTGGGAAGTATGATATCCATGGAGCTCCCTTATGGTTCTATGACTGAGAGTGTATGGCCATACCCAGGTAAGAACCTGTTCTAGTCATAGCCATGTGATTGGATGAAAACAAGTGGTGACACACTTGTCCAATCGGATATCAGTTCGGCAAAGAGACTGTAATGCATCTGTACCTAGTTACGATGATGGGGATGTCGATGTCGATATCCATTCCAATAACCTGGGTAGCAGCGATGCACTGCTAGGTGCCACTCACTGCTTGTGATGACCTTTGGTCAGCACTGCCAGTGTTAGAGGAACCTACAGGGTCGCACACCTTGATACTCGAGTTTTCATATTGATCGGGTAGCCTTTAGATCGAGTTATTGGATAACTCTGATCTATTTGGGAGATTTCATCAGCGCCAATGGCCCTGATGAGATGGAAGAAACTTATTGGGGCCAACTTCCGTTTTTGGCATATTGATCAAATTAACCATGGTTAGCCTCATTTAGCCATGGGTTAAATTGGATTGGATCCAATAGCTTGGTTAACATGCATAATGGACTTTGGGCTTGGCCCATTGCTTAGTTGGGCTTGCTAATAAGTTGTATTGAAGGGCTATGAGGCTTGAAGGGTATAATGGGGATGAATTAATGGGATATGCGCATATGGGATTTTAGTTGGACTAGAATTGGCGCCTATGCCTTGTTTGGTATCTCCTAGGTGATTAAATCAAATTGGATTTGATTAAATCACACAAGATAATTGATTGGATTGTGTTTGACAATTGTGGGCTGATTATTAACATAATTAGAGTCCTAATTGGATTAGGACTTGCGCCCAAGCCACATTAGGTAATCCATCATATTGCCTTGACTAGGTCTAGGCGCATGGATGGGATTAATGCCTCATATGGCATGATATGGGCGCATATGGCTGATGCTTGCTTTGGCAAGTCTTAGGCGCATATGGGAGTGGAGATTTAATCAATATACTTGATTGGATAATCTCCTAGAATCATGCCCTAATTGTCAACACTTGCCATTCTCCCCTAACCGCCTCTTGCTCCTATAAATAAGCCCTTACCGCCCCCTCTCTTTATGATGCTAATTCCTTGGAGGCGTGAAGCATTAGAGGGCGACGGCTTGGAGAGCTTAGAGCTTTTCTTCTTCCATCAAGGGCGCAAGCATGCTTCTTCTCTTCCTTTCCTTGGCGGAAAGGAACAAGAAGGCTTGCGGCGTTGTCTTCTCCTTCCATCTCCTTGGCGCATCACATCTTGGTGGTGGTGCAAGTTGCTTGGAGGATTCTCCTAAGGCATGGATCTTCTTCCCGAGGCTAGCACCGGGTGAGGAAGAAGAAAACTTGAGGAATCCGTGTGTGCGAGACTGCAGAGGGCGAACACTTGGGCGCCTTCATCGACATCGGCTTCCAATTGCTTAAAGGTACTTACTATCACATCGTGTCGACCCCCTCGCAAGAGATCTTCACTGGGTTTTTGGGACTAGCCTGTTTCGGGGACATTCTTCCGCTGCGTAAAATGTATGTCCAAGGCTCTGAAAATTGTAAAATGTCCCCGGGGTTTCCCAACAGTGGTATCAGAGCTACTTGCGAGCCTCGAACGATGTTCTTTCATGCTTTTCATGCTCACATGCCATATCTACATTTTCGCATATTGCATAGATGTTGGCGCATGATTTTTCTTTAAGTAGAAAAATTGTAGGTCTCTTGTTTCTTACTTCTAATTAACTTCTTGTGGTTCTTTGCTCTCTTCATGTGATGGGATAGACCCATACGTGGAAGAGAAAATTTCTCCTCTCATAATAGGATAGACCTATCTTGAGAGACTTGTTGGAATAGGGCATGGACTGGGTGATTGCCCTTATCCTAGCAAGTTAGGGATTGCAAGGAGGGCAACCGGTATGCCTCCTGTAGACTCCTGAGAGAAACTTAGAATCAAAGATTTGTGATATGAAGGGAAGGAAGAGAGACATATTTTATGAAAAAGTAAAATTTCAGATTTTATGTTTTTCATTGAGCATGTAGAATTGCATGAGTAAGTACTTGATTGTGCATGATGTTGTGGTCATATGTCAAGCCCCTTAGCATGCCTGTGATGTATCCTTGTGAGGCCTGCGTGCCGCTTTTCTTTTTGCTTTTAACTAAGAAGAAGATTAGGGTCGCGCATCTACTTGGAGAAAGGTGCATGCTTGCTTGGTTGCGCATCCTTGCATGATGGCGCAACAAGCTTCAAAGGTGGCACATCCTTGCATGGGGGCGCAAGTTAGGGTTTGGCCGAGCCTTGTGCTTGTGTGCTATCCCTCTTGTGGCTTGCTAGATGGCGCACCTTCCTTGGAGGAAGACCATGGCATTGGCCGAACCTTGTGGGTGTACCCCTAGGGTTTGAGAGCTAAACCATGGGAGAATGACCTTGGAGCCAACCTTGAAGATAGAGCTAGAGGTCGGCTAGGCTAGGTCTAATTTTGGGGCTTGAATCCTAGGTCAAGAGTTGAACCCCTTTTTGGCATGGATTGGTTCAATGTCTTGAATGGGCTATGATCACATCATCCTTTTATTGCTTTCTTTACAAAAGCTAAAGCATGCCTGTGATGTTTTATCGTTATGTTATCACCATAGGATTGCATGCCTGTAATGATAGACATAAGATAAAACTGAGATGATGAGACCTTAAACAAAAACCCTCAATTAAAATATCAAGTCTAGTAGCCTTCTGACGCGTAGCCCTCACTAAGCTATCGATCAGTGGAGTTGTGAACTGTTTCCCACCCTCGTGGGACACACCCACTTATCTTTAGAAAGTGCGTGGTGGCAATGGTTTCCCCAGTCCAGTTTTAACCTGGGCGTGCCTTCGCAAGGAAACTCGTTGGCCCTGGGCATAACGGTTAGGGATGGACTTGACTAGAAGTTCACATGTGCTGGGCACATGGTGAAAGTCTAGAGGCATCATTGAGAGGTAAGGGTTTCATGTTGTATCCAGCCCTCGCTGGACATGAAATGCCTGGACTGTCTCAATAAGGGGAATTGCTTGGAGCAATCGGCAGGCGCGCCTCAATCACTTGCGCCAATTCCAGAGGAGATGCCAAGGAGAGGAGGTGGAGCTTCGTCGGAGTCCAACTCTTGAAGCACTCCACCAAGATCCGAACCGGAATCAACCGAAGCCAAAGTCCAACTTTGGAGAGGAGGGCACCAAGGAACTTCCAAAGTTCCGAACTCACTAAAGGGAAGAGGAGAGGCAATGGGCGAACATCCCTCTCCCTCTTTCCAAGAATGGCGACAAGGGGACAAGGGGGGCAAGAGTTCAAGAGTTGCGACGAGGGGGGAGGAAGGGGGTTTATATACCCATGAATAGGTGCACCCCTTCACTAGTGAAGAGGCACACCTCTTCATGAAGAGACACACCTCTTCAAGAGGTAAAACCCATTTCGCCCACTCCAAGTGCCATGCGCCCAAGTACATTCACCCACTCCAAGTGAGAAGCTCCAAGCTTCTCACCTTAAGAAGATGTCCAACTTGGATTTGTCCACCTCAAGGAAATGCGCCAAGCTCACTCCAAGTAGCTTGCGCCATTCCATTTGGCCCAATGGCCCAAATGGCTTATTGAGCCCATTTGGCCTATTAACCCAACTTGGTCTATTGGGCCCATTGGGCCCATTTGGCCTACTAGGCCCAAAAACAAGTTAGCTCCAAATGATTCCTTTCATCTCATCTAGCACAGTGGTGCTAATGGATTCTCCCAAACAGATCTGAGTTATCCAAAAACTCAATCAATAGGCTACCCGATCAATATAAGAACCCGAGTTTCAAGTTGTGCGACCCTGTAGGTTCCTCTGACTAAATCAGGCTTTCACCTGAGTATGGCCATACACTTTTAGTCATGCAACCATAGGGGGGCCCCGTGGATATCAAGCTTCCAGTAGGAAGGGGCAAATCCTATGTCTGTCCATTGATCTTCTCATATGGGTCGTGACATACCCAATGACAACCGTTATGACCTCCCTGCTATGGTGAGGCATTAGGTTGTATCAAAGTATGCCCCTAACCATATAGAAGAGTCAATGACCTCAAGTCAAGGGATCAATGCATCTCCTGTCACATGTGAGCTTAACTCATGACACCAAATTAAAGCCTCACAGCAGGTCGGTTTAATATATCCACCACTGATATACCCATATGCCTGCGTTAGCACCCCGTGCGTAACTAGCCATATACTAGTCTCACATGTACCAGAGCTGTCCCTTATCCACTCAGGTACTCGATCGGGGACACACCGTTTGAGCACAGATACAATCTGTCTCCAGGGACATTATTATCCATGTACATAATCACAGATGTAAACATAGCATAATAACGACAATGCCAGAATGATATATTAAATATCAATGTCATGTAGTACAAGATGGACCAACAACGGCTCCAAGGGCATATACACCAACAATCTCCCACTTGCACTTAGACTTAGTTGTTGAGAAATCTCAACCCTATGTCCCTCGCATGACCATCCCGCTTCTGCTGTGCCAAAGGCTTAGTCAGTGGGTCTACCAGATTATTGTCTGTGTCAACTCTGCTTATCCTGACATCAGCTCTATCAATGATCTCCCAGATCAGGTGAAATCTACTGAGAATGTGTTTGGATTTTTTATGAGACCGTAGTTCCTTTGCCTGTGCCATCGCTTTATTGTTGTCACAATAGAGCTCAATCGGATCCACATCAGTTGGAGCCACCTGAAGTTCAAAAATGAACTTCCGAATCCAAACGGCTTCTTTGGCTGCCTCAGAAGCAACGACATACTCAGCCTCGGTCATAGAATCAGTTACAATGGATTGCTTAGAGCTCTCTCAGCTCATAGCACCTCCACTCAATCTGAACACATAGCCTGTCTGCGATCTGAAGTCATCAGGGTCAGACTGGAACGATGCCTCAGTGTAGCCCTGAACACTGAGCTCTTCCTGTCCCCCATAGACCAAGAACCATTCTTTAGTTCTTCTCAGAAACATAGAATGTTCTTTATAGCCACCTAGTGCTGCAGACCTGGATTGGATTGGTATCGGCTGGTTATGCTCACAGCATAAGCCACGTCTGGTCTAGTATACAACGTCGCATACATGATCGAACCTACTGCCGAAGCATAGGGCACTCGACTCATGTCGTCCCTCTCAGCCTGTGTGATGGGACACTGGCTCTTGGAGAGAATAAGGCCATGTCTCACTAGAAGGTATCCTTTCTTAGATTGCTCTAAGCTGAACCTCTCCAGGACCTTATCAATGTAAGTACTCTGACTAAGGGCCAGGAGCTCCTTGGATCTATCCCGGTAGATCCTCATGCCTAGGATATAGGCGGCCTCCCCCAAGTCTTTCATCTCGAAACACTTCCCCAACCATGTCTTCACAGCTTAAAGACTAGGGATGTCGTTTCCGATGAGTAGTATGTCGTCGACATATAGGACTAGAAATGTCACCAAGCTCCCACTGAATTTACTGTAAACACAGGCGTCATCTTCGCTCTTGATAAAGCCGTAATCTCTTACTGCTTCATCAAATCGAAGATTCCAACTTTGAGAGGCTTGCTTTAATCCATAAATGGATATTTTTAGCCTGTAGACCTTATTGGCCTCTACTGGATGGATGAAACCATCAGGTTGTGTCATAAACACATCCTCTGTCAGCTTCCCGTTAAGAAACACTATCTTTACATCCATCTGCCATATCTCATAATCATGATATGCAGCTATAGCAAGCAGGATTCGAATGGATTTGAACATGGCAACTAGCGAGAAGGTTTCATCATAGACCATCCCGTGAACTTGTCTGAATCCTTTAGCCACAAATCTACCCTTATAGGTAACTATGTTGCCATCATGCCAGTCTTCCTCTTGAAGACCCATTTGCACCCGATAGGTTTTACCCCATCAGGTAGCTCAACCAAATCCTAGACTTGGTTAGCCAACATGGAATCCATCTCGGATCTCATGGCCTAAAGCCATTTCTCGGAGTCCGGTCCAACGACCGCCCCATCATATGTCCTAGGTTCATCCTCAATGATGAAGATCCCGTCATGTTGGGTCGGCAGCAACCCGTACCTCTCAGGTGCACGACGAGTCCTCCTAGACCTACGCAGGGCCTGTGTCTGAGCCTCTGGTTGCCTAGTGAAAGTCCCCTTAAAGGGGGCGAAACCCTAAAGTGGCGCATATAGAATTTTGGGCAGCGGAAATAAGGGTTTCTAGATGATCGGTTGCACGCATGTCATATGATCAACTATCAAAACTTGTATACATTGATAAGAGTCATACCATCGCCATTGCTTGGATGGTGCCTTGGAAGAAGAGAGCGAAAGGGATCTCCTCCAGAAGATGCGCACACAAGAAGAAGATCGCCTACTCCTTGTTGATCCTTGTGCTAGCAAAGACCTTCAAGTCTCCTGATCGAATGGAAGGGAAGAAGAGATGTCTTGCTTGGCCGAGACCTCCTTGTCGTCAACTCCTTCAACACACGAGAGTTGAGAGAGCATAGAGAGGAAGAGGAGACAATAGGCGTGAGAGGAGCGAACGTGAGGCGTGACCATGTTTTGGAAACATGGTTTCCCAAAATAGAAAAAACCCCCTCAACGTGTGATGCGTTCACTCCTTGTGAACCATCGCATTTTTCTCTTCCCATTGAACCATGCGCTCATATGATGAGCCGGTTCATTTTGGTTTGGTTCAAAGACCAATTAACCCAAGCATTTGGTCTAGATCACAATTAAACCCTAAGGCTCCAGATCTAACCGTTCATCTCCTAATGCTCCTGATCTCACCGATCTAGCATCAATTCTCTCGATCGAAGCTTACCGATCTCAAGCCCTAATCAATCAAACATGATCAGACCAGATCTCACTTACAATCAGAGATTAAATCCCTTTAAACTGAACCCAAACAATTCAGTCCACACGATCTGACTAAAGTAAGCCATATCATCAAATTGTGCGACCCTAAGGGTTTCCTTTAAACGTCGGTAACGATAACTTACGTTATCACGATCAGTGAGGGGTATCTAGCAACACATCACTGTCTCCCGATATAAAGGAAAGAGTCTTCCAAGACTACACCCAAACCACAGCACAAGTGTGAATCCATTTCACTAGACATACATGTTTCCTTTGCCACTGGATGTTCTTATTGGACAAGCGTGTCAAGCCTGTAACTCCAATATGATGAGAATGATTAGATCAGATGAACATAGTCATCTGGGTATGGCCATACACTTTCTCAATCATCTCATCCAGGGGGCCCCTTTAGAACATCACACTCCAATGAAGGAGATGGCAATCCTATGTCTATCACTAGCGCCCTAACATGACTCATGCTCACCATCCAAGATAGTCTATAACCATTATGTTTCAAATGATATCGAACTATCTCAAAACAATGCCAATCATCATTTAGAAACACAAGTGATCTCAAGTCAGAGGAAAATATGCCACTTGTTTGCATACAAGGATTATTCACATTGTGACAAGCAATTGAACATCCTATGTAGGGTCTGTCCAGTACATCCAATGTACCCATGAGTCTACATCTTATTCCATCCTCAAAGCATCCTATAAGATTAGAACACATATTAGTCTCAATCATATCAAGGTTGTCTCATGTTCACCAAGATATTTCGACTAAGGACTACACTGCATGTCAGCCTAGCTGAACATCATTGAGACATTATTCAGAAGTATACACATTGCAGCAGATAATGTAACAACCTGAATAACAACCATTGCCTTTATAAACATAGAATTTATACATGATACTGATATAATCCCAAGGCCTCAAACATTAGCCTTAAGAGCATACCCCAACAATCTCCCACTTGCACTTAATCTAATGGTTGAGAAATCTCAAACCCATATTATTACAGTGCTTCTCATGCTTCTGCTGCGCCAGAGGCTTTGTAAGCGGGTCAGCCAGATTGTCGTATGTATGAACCTTGCAGATTTTGATCTCGCCACGATCAATGATCTCCCGGATCAAGTGAAACCGTCTCTGTATGTGCTTGGACTTCTGGTGCGACCGTGGTTCCTTTGCCTGTGCTATTGCTCCAGTGTTATCACAGAAGATAACCAAAGGATCTGCACTCGAAGGAACAACACCAAGTTCTTGAACGAACTTACGAATCCACACTGCCTCCTTAGATGCTTCCGAGGCTGCAACATACTCGGCTTCTGTTGTGGAATCAGCAACAATTGATTGTTTGAAACTTTTCCACACCACTGCACCTCCATTCAACCTAAAAACATAGCCTGATTGCGATCGGAAATCATCCTGGTCAGATTGGAACGAAGCGTCAGTATATCCTTCAATACTGAGTTCTTCCTGACCACCATACACCAAGAACATATCTTTGGTCCTCCGCAGATATTTCAAAATGTTCTTGACTGCAATCCAGTGCGCCTGACCTGGATTACTTTGGAACCGACTGGTCACGCTTAACCTGTAAGCGACGTCTGGGCGAGTACATAACATCGCATACATAATGGACCCAATAGCCGAAGCATAAGGCGTATTGTCCATTTCATCTTTCTCAGCCTGTGTTTGTGGACACTGACTCTTTGAAAGATTCAGACCATGTCTGACTGGAAGATATCCTCTTTTAGAATTTTCTAAATGGAATCTCTCCAGGACTTTATCGATGTAAGTACTCTGGCACAGCCCGAGAAGCCTCTTAGATCTATCTCTGTAGATCTTCACACCTAATACATAGGCTGCTTCTCCTAAATCTTTCATCTGGAAACATTTTCTTAACCATGCCTTAACCGCATGCAGTTCAGGAATATCGTTTCCAATGATTAAGATATCATCGACGTAGAGGACTAGGAAAGTGATTATGCTCCCACTAAACCTCTTATATACACACGGGTCATCTTCATTCTTGATGAAACCAAACTCACAGATTGATTCATCAAAACGAATATTCCAGCTTCTTGATGCTTGCTTAAGTCCATAAATGGACTTCCTTAACTTGCATATTTTATGACGATCTGATGGATTAGTGAAACCTTCAGGTTGTGTCATATACACATCCTCATCCAGTTTTCCATTAAGGAAAGCAGTCTTCACATCCATCTGCCAGATCTCATAATCATAATATGCTGCTATCGCGAGAATAATCTGAATAGACTTAAACATAGCTACAAGAGAGAAAGTTTCATCATAATCTATCCCGTAGATTTGTTTGAAACCTTTCGCAACTAGCCTGCCTTTATAGGTAACCACGTTACCATCCATGTCAATCTTCTTCTTGAAGATCCATTTACAGCCTATAGGGATTACTCCCGGAGGCGGATCAACCAAATCCCAGACTTGGTTATCTGACATGGAGTCCATCTCGGCTCGCATAGCTTCAAGCCATCTCGCTGATTCCGGTCCACTGACCGCATCCGCATAAGTGAGGGGTTCATCATCAATGATGTGGATTCCATCATAGCGCTCAGGCTGTCGACGGATCCTTCCCGATCTTCGCGGTTCCCGTGATATCTGAGCCTCAGGTTGTTCAGTAACCTGATCTACTGGCTCAGGCTCATCCAACTGTGCTTGACTACTTTGTCCTTCTTCTGGATTCTCATCCAGCTTTATTTCTCTCCCACTGGCCTCTTGTAGAAGAAATTCCTTCTCAAGGAAAATAGCCGTCCGAGCAACAAATACTTTGTTCTCTTTGGGATCATAGAAATAATAACCCTTAGTTTCCTTAGGGTAACCGACAAAGATACATTTCTCAGATCTGCTCTCTAGTTTCCCAGATGCGAGCTTTTTGACATAAGCCTCGCAACCCCAGATCTTGATAAACGTCAAGCTTGGCTGTTTCCCATACCATAACTCATATGGCGTCTTTGAAACTGCCTTGGATGGCACTCGGTTTAGTACCTTTGCAGCTGTTTCCAGTGCAAATCCCCAAAAGGAGTAAGGCAGAGTAGCCTGACTCATCATAGAACGAACCATATCCAGTAAGGTTCTGTTCCTCCTCTCGGACACACCATTCCATTGCGGTGTTCCTGGTGGAGTGAGCTGTGAGATAATCCCACACTCCTTCAGATAGTCAGTAAACTCTCGACTCAAGTATTTGAAGGACCCCTTTCAAGAGGGGGGCGAAACCCTAAACCCCTTTCAAGAGGGGGGCGAAACCCTAAACATGCGCATATGGAAGCTTTTTGCATGGGCAGAAATAGGGCTTCAAGAATCGCATGCATCATATATGATCAACTTGAAGTTGCATATATCTTAAATCGAATCATACCATAGCCATGAGGAAGATGGCGACTTGGAAGTAGAGAACAAAATTGATCTCCTCCAAAAGGCGCGCACACAAGAAGAAGTTGGCTTTCTCCTTGTCGTCCTTTGTGCTAGCAAAGGGCTTCAAGAGTCCTAATCGCTTGAAGGAGAATCCTTGGATGTCTTCTTGGCTTGCCGAATACCTCCACTTCACTCTCGGCGATGAGACACACTCAAGAGCTCTACTTCGCCCAAGAGAGAAGCATTGAAGCAAAGGCGTTTTCTTGGCTTATGGCGTTGAGGCGTTGAGGCTTCCAAATATGGTAAGCCTTCACTCTCGCGCGTTCACGCTTAGTGAACTAATCATAACGCCTAACAACTTGAACCATGCGTTCACACTCTTGAACCGGTTCAATTGACTTTGGTTCAACGACCAAATCAAACCAAGACCAAACCAAGACATGCCATGGTCTAAATCTAATATGAACCAAGAAGGTTCAAGATCTAACCATTCATATCCAGATGCACTTGATCTCACCGATCTAGCATCAATACTCTCGATCGAAGCTTACCGATCTAAAGCTCTAATCAATCAAACATGATCAGACCAGATCTCACTTACAATCAGAGTCTAAACTCCTTTTGACTGAACCAAAACAATTCAGTCCACACGATCTGACATAAGAAAGCCATATCATCAAATTGTGCGACCCTGAGGGTTTCCTTTAAATGTCGGTAACGATAACTCACGTTATCACGATCAGTGAGGGGTATCTAGCAACACATCACTGTCTCCCGATATAAAGGAAAGAGTCTTCCAAGACTACACCCAAACCATAGCACAAGTGTGAATCAACTTCACAAGGCATGCAGGTATCCTTTGCCACTGGATGTTCTTATTGGACAAGCAGGTCAAGCTTGTAACTCCAATATGATGAGCATGATTAGATCAGATGAACATAGTCACCTGGGTATGGCCATACACTTTCTCAATCATCTCATCTAGGGGGCCCCTATAGAACATCACACTCCTTCAACAAGGAGACGGCAATCCTATATCTATCACTAGTGTCCCAACCTGACTCATGATCATTATCCAAGATAGTCTATAACCATTATGTTTCAAATGATATCGAACTACCTCAAGACAATGACAATCATCATTTAGAAACATAAGTGATCTCAAGTCAGAGGACATGTGCCACTTGATGCAAACAAGGATTATTCACATTGTGACAAGCAATTGAATATCCTAGTAGGGTCTGTCCAGTACATCCAATGTACCCATGAGTCTACATCTTATTCCATGTTCGAAGCATCCTATAAAATTAGAACACATATTAGTCTCAATCATATCAAGGCTGTCTCATGTTCACCAAGATATCTCGACTAAGGACAATACAGCATGTCAGCCTAGCTGAACAGCATTGAGACATTAATCAGAAGTACACTTATTGCAGCAGACAATGTAACAAACTGAATAACAACCATTGCCTTTATAAACATAAAAGTTTATATACATGATACTGATACAATCCCAAGGCCTCAAACATTAGCCTTAAGGGCATACCCCAACAATCTCCCACTTGCACTTAATCTAATGGTTGA
The DNA here is from genome assembly GCA_027563935.2 of Costus lasius. Taxonomy (NCBI): domain Eukaryota; kingdom Viridiplantae; phylum Streptophyta; class Magnoliopsida; order Zingiberales; family Costaceae; genus Costus; species Costus lasius. The sequence continues at coordinate 33,015,712 of CM050450.1, read as the reverse complement.
GAAATCTCAAACCCATATTATTACAGTGCTTCTCATGCTTCTGCTGCGCCAGAGGCTTGGTAAGCGGGTCAGCCAGATTGTCATCTGTATGAACCTTGCAGATTTTGATCTCGCCTCGATCAATGATCTCCCGGATCAAGTGAAACCGTCTCTGTATGTGCTTGGACTTCTGGTGCGACCGTGGTTCCTTTGCTTGTGCGATTGCTCCAGTGTTATCACAAAAGATAACCAAAGGATCTGCACTCGAAGGAACAACACCAAGTTCCTGAATGAACTTACGAATCCACACTGCCTCCTTGGATGCTTCCGAGGCTGCAACATACTCGGCTTCTGTTGTGGAATCAGCAACAGTTGACTGTTTGAAACTTTTCCACACCACTGCTCCACCATTCAAGCTAAAAACATAGCCTGATTGCGATCGGTAATCATCCTGGTCCGACTGGAACGAAGCGTCAGTATATCCTTCTATACTGAGTTCTTCCTGACCACCATATATCAAGAACATATCTTTGGTCCTCCGCAGATATTTTAAAATGTTCTTGACTGCAATCCAGTGTGCCTGACCTGGATTACTTTGGAATCGACTGGTGACGCTTAACCCGTAAGCGACGTCTGGGCGAGTACACAACATCGCATACATTATGGACCCAATAGCCGAAGCATAAGGCGTATTGTCCATTTCATCTTTCTCAGTCTGTGTTTGTGGACACTGACTCTTCGAAAGATTCAGACCATGTCTGACTGGAAGATATCCTCTTTTAGAATTCTCTAAATGAAATCTCTCCAGGACTTTATCGATGTAAGTACTTTGGCACAGCCCGAGAAGCCTCTTAGATCTATCCCTGTAGATCTTCACACCTAACACATAGGCTGCTTCTCCTAAATCTTTCATCTGAAAACATTTTCCTAACCATGCTTTAACAGCATGCAGTTCAGGAATATCGTTTCCAATGATTAAGATATCATCGACGTAGAGGACTAGGAAAGTAATCACGCTCCCACTAAACCTCTTATAAACACACGGGTCATCTTCGTTCTTGATGAAACCAAATTCACTGATTGATTCATCAAAACGAATATTCCAGCTTCTCGATGCTTGTTTCAGTCCATAAATGGACTTCTTTAACTTGCATATTTTATGATGATCTGATGGATTAGTGAAACCTTCAGGTTGTGTCATATACACATCCTCATCCAGTTTTCCATTAAGGAAAGCCGTCTTCACATCCATCTGCCAGATCTCATAATCGTAATATGCAGCTATCGCGAAAAGAATCCGAATAGACTTAAACATGGCTACAGGAGAGAAAGTTTCATCATAATCTATCCCGTAGATTTGTTTGAAACCTTTCGCTACTAGCCTGCCTTTATAGGTAACCACGTTACCATCCATGTCAATCTTCTTTTTGAAGATCCATTTACAGCCTATAGGGATTACTCCCGGAGGCGGATCAACCAAATCCCAGACTTGGTTATCTGACATGGAGTCCATCTCGGCTCGCATAGCTTCAAGCCATCTAGCTGACTCCGGTCCACTGACCGCATCCGCATAAGTGAGGGGTTCATCATTTTCAATGATGTAGACTCCGTCATAGCACTCAGGCTGTCGACGGATCCTTCCCGATCTACGCGGTTCCCGTGATATCTGAGCCTCAGGTTGTTCAATAACCTGTTCAACTGGCTCAGGCTCATCCCACTGTGCTTGACTACTTTGTCCTTCCTCTGGATTCTCATCCAACTTTATTTCTCTCCCACTGGCTTCTTGCAGAAGAAATTCCTTCTCAAGAAATATTGCCGTCCGAGCAACAAATACTTTGTTCTCTTTGGGATCGTAGAAATAATAACCCTTAGTTTCCTTAGGGTAACCGACAAAGATGCATTTTTCAGATCTGCTCTCCAGTTTCCCAGAGGCGAGCCTTTTGACATAAGCCTCGCAACCCCAGATCTTAATAAATGTCAAGCTAGGCTGTTTCCCATACCATAACTCATATGGAGTCTTTGAAACTGCCTTGGATGGCACTCGGTTTAGTACTTTTGCAGCTGTTTCCAGTGCAAATCCCCAAAAGGAGTAAGGAAGAGTAGCCTGACTCATCATAGAACAAACCATATCAAGTAACGTTCTATTTCTCCTCTCGGATACACCATTCCATTGCGGTGTTCCTGGTGGAGTGAGCTGTGAGATAATCCCACACTCCTTTAGATAGTCAGTAAACTCTCGACTTAGGTATTCTCCACCTCGATCAGAACGAAGTGTCTTGATATTTCGGCCTAGCTGATTCTGTACTTCATTCTTGAACTCTTTGAACTTGTCAAAAGATTCACTCTTATGTCTTATAAGATAGACATAACCATATCTATTGAAATCATCAGTAAAGGTAATGAAGTACGAATAGCCACCTCTGGCATGTTTACTAAATGGCCCACACACATCACTGTGTATAAGGTCAAGTAAACCTGAAGCCCTTTGACCTTTGTGAGGAAAAGGAGCCTTCGTCATTTTACCCATTAAACAAGCTTTGCATGTATCAATCTCCTCATAGGAGAATGATCCCAGCAGTCCATGATCATGCAACCACTTAATGCGCTTCTTGTTAATATGGCCTAAACGACTATGCCATAGCAAGGTGCTGTCATCAGCATACTTGGCTTTCTTATTATCAATATTTTGTATAGAACATTCCATGTCCAACATGAATAACCCATTGTTAATTGATCCAGAAGCATAAACAATATTATCATAAGATAGAACACACTTTGAAATATTACATTCAAAGGCAAATCCTTTCCTGACAAGAGCAGGAATCGAGATAATATTTTTAGTAATACTTGGAACAAAATAACAATTATCCAGTTCTAGTACAAATCCAGATGGTAATGAGATGAAATAAGTTCCTACAGCAACAGCAGCAACCCGTGCCCCGTTTCCAACTCGTAGGTCCACCTCATGCTGTCCCACCTGCCTTCTTCTCTTGAGTTCCTGTACATTTGAACAAATGTGAACTCCACATGCAGTGTCCAACACCCATGAAATAGAAGAAGAGGATATCATGACTTCAGTCACAAATATACCTGAGCCAGAAGCGATGCTTCCCTTCTTGTCTCCTTGGAGCGCTTTACAGTCCTTTTTCCAGTGACCTAGCTGGCCACAGTGGAAACACCTGTTATCCTTCGACCGCTTGACCTTTTGTTTCAGAGCCTTACTGTAGTTCTTGACAGCGGCTTTGCCCTTCTTCCCCTTCTTCTTGTTCCTGGAAGGGAACATTAAGACAGAGGTTGAAGGCTTTCCCTTCAGAGTTTCCTCAGTAGTCAAGAGCATATTCAGCAGCTCTGCCGGAGTACAATCGATCTTGTTCATATTAAAATTAATAATGAACGCATCGAAAGAGGGCGGGAGAGACTGCAGAATAATGTCTACAGCAAGCTCCTGATTGATGGTATGCCCCAGTTTCTCGAGAGCCTCTTTGTGCCCAATCATCTTGAGCACGTGAGCTCCCACTGGGCTCCCTTCAGCCAGTTTGCTCTGAAAGAAAAGCTTAGTCAGATTATAGCGTTCAGTCCTCGCCTGTGCAGCATACAGCATCTTGAGGTTTGCTATAATTTCTATAGCAGACATATCCTCATGCTGACGCTGCAGCGGTGGCGTCATAGACGCTAGCATCAGGCAAGCGACATCAATGCTATCATTGACATGCTTTTCATAGGCATCGCGAACCGCCCTTGCGGCGTTCGCAGCGGGTTGAGGCGGCACAGCCGTCTCGAGGACATACAGTTTCCTCTCTGCCTTAAGAACAATCTTAAGGTGTCCGTACCAGTCTGAGAAGTTTGGCCCAGCAAACTTCTCCCTTTCCAGTAGGGATCGCACATTGAAGCTCATGGTGTTCGTTGCTGCAGGAATCTACAACAATGCAAGAACAGCAAGGTCAGTATCAATGTTTAGAATCAATCCAGGACTTAAGAAAGATTCTTTTCTCACTATTTTATCTGATTGAAAAATCCATTAAAACAGTCCGAAAGAGTAACACTCTTTTAGTGAGATGGGATCCAGATTTCATACTTGGTCTCCGCATCCCGCTCAGGTGAGATAAGTGTAAGGGACCCCTTTCAAGAGGGGGGCGAAACCCAGCATGGCGCATATAAGGGAATATAGCAGCGGAAGGGGGTTTCAAGAGTCGCAAAGCATGTATAAGATGATCAACTTTGAAAGCTTAAACAAATAGGATGTGATTCATACCATGGCCATCGATTGGATGGCGCCTTGGAAGCAAAGACCAAAGAAGATCTTCTCCAAATCGTCACACACAAGATGAAGATGCGCTTCTTCTTGTCGTCCCTTGTGCTAGCAAGGATCGTCCAAGTATCCTTGATCGAATGGAAAGGGAAAGAGAAAAATTTCTTGCTTGGCGAAAAACTCTCCCAATGTCGTCCACTTCTTCTTCACGAGAGAATGCCTCAAGAGCAAAGTCAAGCGACGACAATAGAGCGAGAGGGAGGCGTGAAGAGAGACCACAAGAATCGTGGTCACGTAAGTGACATGCTTTCTAAAAATAGAAAGCCACTCTTCCATATGCGATCATGGGTTTACCCCAATCGCAAACCTCTCTTAAATTGAACCACACGCTCAACCAATGAGCTGGTTCATTTCGGTTTGGTCCAAGACCAATTAACCCAAGCAATATGGTCTAGATCTCAATTAAACCCTAAGGCTCCAGATCTAACCGTTCATCTCCTGATGCTCCTGATCTCACCGATCGAGCATCCATTCTCTCGATCGAAGCTTACCGATCTCAAGCCCTAATCAATCAAACATGATCAGACCAGATCTCACTTACAATCAGAGATTAAATCCCTTTAAACTGAACCCAAACAATTCAGTCCACACGATCTGACTTAAGTAAGCCATATCATCAAATTGTGTGACCCTGAGGGTTTCCTCTAAATGTCGGTAACGATAATTCTCATTATCACGATCAGTGAGGGGTATCTAGCAACACATCACTGTCTCCCGATATAAAGGAAAGAGTCTTCCAAGACTACACCCAAAATACAGCACAAGTGTGAATCCAATTCACAAGGCATGCAAATTTCCTTTGCCACTGGATGTTCTTATTGGACAAGCCTGTCAAGCTTGTAACTCCAATATGATGAGCATGATTAGATCAGATGAACATAGTCACCTGGGTATGGCCATACTCTTTTCTCAATCATCTCATCCAGGGGGCCCCTTTAGAACATCACACTCCTTAAACAAGGAGACGGCAATCCTATGTCTATCACTAGTGCCCTAACCTGATTCAAGCTCACCATCCAAGATAGTCTATAATCATTATGTTTCAAATAATATTGAACTATCTCAAAACAATGATAATCATCATTTAGAAAACACAAGTGATCTCAAGTCAGAGGAAATGTGCCACTTGTCACATTCAAGGAATATTCACATTGTGACAAACAATTGAACATCCTTGTAGGGTCTGTCCAGTACATCCAATGTACCTATGAGTCTACATCTTATTCCATGCTCGAAGCATCCTATAAGATCAGAACACATATTAGTCTCAAACATATCAAGGCTGTCTCATGTTCACCAAGATATCTCGACTAAGGACTTATAGCATGTCAGCCTAGCTGAACAGCTTTGAGACATTATTCAGAAGAACATATATTGCAGCAGACAATGTAGCTAACTGAATAACAACCATGCCTTTATAAACATAACAGTTTATTACATGATACAGATACATTCCCATAGGCTTCAAACATTAGCCTTAAGGGCATACCCCAACAATCTCCCACTTGCACTTAATCTAATGGTTGAGAAATCTCAAACCCATATTATTACAGTGCTTCTCATGCTTCTGCTGCGCCAGAGGCTTGGTAAGCGGGTCTGCCAGATTGTCATCTGTATGTACCTTGCAGATTTTGATCTCGCCACGATCTATGATCTCCCTGATCAAATGAAACCGTCTCTGTATGTGCTTGGACTTCTGGTGCGACCGTGGTTCCTTTGCTTGTGCGATTGCTCCAGTGTTATCACAGAAGATAACCAAAGGATCTGCACTCGAAGGAACGACACCAAGTTCTCTCACGAACTTACGAATCCACACTGCCTCCTTGGATGCTTCCGAGGCTGCAACATACTCGGCTTCTGTTGTGGAATCAGCAACAGTTGACTGTTTGAAACTCTTCCACACCACTGCACCTCCATTCAAGCTAAAAACATAGCCTGATTGCGATCGGAAATCATCCTGGTCCGACTGGAACGAAGCATCAGTATATCCTTCAATACTGAGTTCTTCCTGACCACCATATATCAAGAACATATCTTTGGTCCTCCGCAGATATTTTAAGATGTTCTTGACTGCAATCCAGTGCGCCACACCTGGATTACTTTGGAAACGACTGATCACGCTTAACCCGTAAGCAACGTCTGGGCGAGTACACAACATCGCATACATAATGGATCCAATAGCCGAAGCATAAGGCGTATTGTCCATTTCATCTTTCTCAGTCTGTGTTTGTGGACACTGACTCTTCGAAAGATTCAGACCATGTCTGACTGGAAGATATCCTCTTTTAGAATTCTCTAAATGAAATCTCTCCAGGACTTTATCGATGTAAGTACTCTGGCACAGCCCGAGAAGCCTCTTAGATCTATCCCTGTAGATCTTCACACCTAACACATAGGCTGCTTCTCCTAAATCTTTCATCTGGAAACATTTCCTCAGCCATGCTTTCACAGCATGCATTTCAGGAATGTCATTTCCAATGATCAAGATGTCATCGACGTAGAGGACTAAGAAAGTAATCACGCTCCCACTAAACCTCTTATATACACACGGGTCATCCTCGTTCTTGATGAAACCAAATTCAGTAACTGATTCATCAAAACGAATATTCCAGCTTCTAGATGCTTGCTTAAGTCCATAAATGGACTTCTTTAACTTGCATATCTTATGACGATCTGATGGATTGGTGAAACCTTCTGGTTGTGTCATGTACACATCCTCATCCAGATTTCCATTAAGGAAAGCTGTTTTCACATCCATCTGCCAGATCTCATAATCATAGTATGCAGCTATCGCGAAAAGAATCCGAATAGACTTAAACATGGCTACAGGTGAGAAAGTTTCATCATAATCTATCCCGTAGATTTGTTTGAAACCTTTCGCAACTAGCCTGCCTTTATAGGTAACCACGTTACCATCCATGTCAATCTTCTTCTTGAAGATCCATTTACAGCCTATAGGGATTACTCCCGGAGGCGGATCAACCAAATCCCAAACTTGGTTATCTGACATGGAGTCCATCTCGGCGCGCATAGCTTCAAGCCATCTCGCTGACTCCGGTCCACTGACCGCATCCGCATAAGTAAGGGGTTCATCATTATCAATGATGTAGACTCCGTCATAGCACTCAGGCTGTCGACGAATCCTTCCCGATCTTCGCGGTTCCCGTGATATTTGAGCCTCAGGTTGTTCAATAACCTGATCTACCGGCTCAGGTTCATCCAACTGTGCTTGACCACTTTGTCCTTCCTCTGGATTCTCATCCAGCTTTATTTCTCTCCCACTGGCCTCTTGCAGAAGAAACTCCTTCTCAAGAAATATGGCCGTCCGAGCAACAAAAACCTTGTTCTCCTTGGGATCGAAGAAATAATAACCCTTAGTTTCCTTAGGGTAACCGACAAAGATACATTTGTCAGATCTGCTCTCTAGTTTCCCAGAGGCGAGCTTTTTAACATAAGCCTCGCAGCCCCAGATCCTGATAAATGTCAAGCTCGGCTGTTTCCCATACCATAACTCATATGGAGTCTTAGAAACTGCCTTGGATGGCACTCGGTTTAGTACCTTTGCAGCTGTTTCCAGTGCAAAACCCCAAAAGGAGTAAGGTAGATTAGCCTGACTCATCATAGAACGAACCATATCAAGTAACGTTCTATTTCTCCTTTCGGACACACCATTCCATTGCGGTGTTCCTGGCGGAGTGAGCTGTGAGATAATCCCACACTCCTTCAGATAGTCAGTAAACGTATGACTTAGGTATTCTCCACCTCGATCTGAGCGAAGTGCCTTGATATTTCGGCCTAGCTGATTTTGTACTTCATTTTTGAACTCTTTGAACTTGTCAAAAGATTCACTCTTATGTCTCATCAGATAGACATAGCCATACCTACTGAAATCATCAGTAAAGGTAATGAAGTACTGATAGCCACCTCTGGCATGTTTACTAAATGGCCCACACACATCACTGTGTATAAAGTCAAGTAAACCTGAAGTCCTTTGACCTTTATGAGGAAAAGGTGACTTCGTCATTTTACCCATCAAACAAGCTTTGCATGTATCAATCTCCTTATAGGAGAATGATCCCAGCAGTCCATGATCATGCAACCGCTTAATGCGTTTCTCGTTAATATGGCCTAAACGACTATGCCATAGCAAGGTGCTGTCATCAGCATACTTGGCTTTCTTAATATCAATTTGCTGTATTGAACATTCCATGTCCAACATGAATAATCCATTGTTAATTGAACCAGTTGCATAAACAATATTATCTAAAGACAAAATACACTTTGAAATATTGCATTCAAAGGAAAATCCCTTCCTGACAAGAGCAGGAATGGAGATAATATTTTTAGTAATACTGGGAACAAAGTAACAATTGTCTAGTTCCAATACAATGCCAGATGGTAAAGAAATGAAGTAGTCTCCTACAGCAACAGCAGCAACCCGTGCTCCGTTTCCAACGCGTAGGTCCACCTCATGCTGTCCCACCTGCCTTCTTCTCTTGAGTTCCTGTACATTTGAACAAATGTGAACTCCACATGCAGTGTCCAACACCCATGATATAGAAGAAGAAAACATGACCTCAGTCACGAATATACCTGAGCCAGAAGCTAAGCTTCCCCTCTTATCTCCTTGGAGCGCTTTACAGTCCTTCTTCCAGTGACCCAACTGGCCACAGTGGAAACACCTGTATTCCTTGGACCGCTTGACCTTTTGTTTCAGAGATTTGCTGTAGCTTTTGACCGGGGCCTTGCCCTTCTTCCCCTTCTTCTTGTTCCTCGAAGGAACCATTAAGACAGAGGTCGAAGGCTTACCCTTCAGAGTCTCCTCAGTGGTCAAGAGCATATTCAGCAGCTCTGCCGGAGTACAATCGATTTTGTTCATATTAAAATTAATAATGAACGCGTCGAATGAAGGCGGGAGAGACTGCAGAATAATGTCCACAGCAAGCTCCTGGTTGATGGTGTGCCCCAGTTTCTCCAGAGCCTCCTTGTGCCCAATCATCTTGAGCACGTGAGCTCCCACTGGGCTCCCTTCAGCCAGTTTGCTCTGAAAGAAGAGCTTCGTCAAATTGTAGCGCTCTGTCCTCGCCTGTGCAGCATACAGCATCTTGAGGTTCGCTATAATCTCTATAGCCGACATATCCTCATGCTGACGCTGCAGCGGTGGCGTCATAGACGCTAGCATCAGGCAAGCGACATCAATGCTATCATTGACGTGCTTTTCATAGGCTTCCCGAACCGCCCTTGCGGCGTTCGGAGCGGGCTGCGGCGGTATCGCCGTCTCGAGGACATACAGTTTCCTCTCTGCCTTAAGAACGATCTTAAGGTGTCCAAACCAGTCAGAGAAGTTCGGCCCAGCAAACTTCTCCCTTTCCAGTAGGGATCGCACATTGAAGTTCATGGTGTTCGTTGCTGCAGGTATCTACAACAATGCAAGAACAGCAAGGTCAGTATCAATGTATAAGAATCAATCAGGACTTAAGAAAGATTCTTTTTCTCACTATTTTATCAGGCTTGAAAAATCCAACAAAACAGCCCGAAAGAGTAGAACTCTTTAAGTGAGATGGGATCCAGATTTCATACTTGGTCTCCGCGTCCCGCTCAGGCGAGATAAGATGCACAGAGAGTACAAGCACTAATCTCTGGTAGGCTGTCCCAGCCGATCGCCAACCCGTGCGATTCCCCTTCATCTGGGCAATCCAGCAGACTGTGCCAACTGAGTTGGTACAACACAGTCTCTGACCCCACAGATGGCTGCCTCCATGTGCTACCATATGCGCCACATATGTAGCCTACACGGTCAAGCTGACCCGACCTACTCCCTGGACCACCATGTGTTATGCTGAGCAACGAGAAGGGATAAATCCCTACTCTGTAACACACAGGTGTAATCCCGCACCGTCTGAAGATAGATGGACGTGCCCACTGAGTGGGTACAACACGGCTCCAACGATAATCAGAACAGTGAGGTTTCGCGTCAGAAGGCTTACGAGCTTGATATTTTATCGTTGGATTTTAACGGTCTTTTATCTTCTTCACTATCATGCAATTCCTATGGTGATAGCAGAAGATAAACTTAATCATGCAATTCTAATATTTAAACAATAAATAAAAGAAAGCATGAATCTTATGTGGTAAAAGCCCATAGCCCTAGTGAGACCTTAACCTAACTTAAGTCTTCACTTGCTCTTCATGGGTCTTTTGCTGCTCATCTGGCCCAAACCAGGGCCCAAGCGCCAATTACAGCACAGGTGCGCCTACCAGGGAAAATGCGCCTGGTCCCAGAGTCGAACCCTGGACCTCCCACCTGGTCTAGCCACTGCTGCATGCGCCTCTGCCATGTGTGCTCTGTGCTCTTGTCTAATTAAATTACAAATTTAACTATCTAGACAAGATTGACACGCAGGTCAATTACATTTTATAAATTAAAGCAATGTGATACGCAGATCACAATAAATAATTTACAATTTTAAATCCCAGGCACGCAGGCCCCAGCACAGCACACAATTAATATGAGCAGCCCACATAAGACTAAATAGACAAACATATGCATCCAATCAGCAATCATGTGATCCATCATAAAAAAAATTAAAATTTTCGAAAACCCCATGGGATCAATTTTAATTTTTCCTTATTTGCCCTACAACCTTACAACGGTCCATTACTAGGGATCCACTCATCCAACCTAGTCAGATCCATTGCCCTTGCATGCACCAAGTCCTAACTGACTTGAGTTGACCATAAGGTCAACCATGCATGCGACAGGGCTGAACAACCACAATGAGGTCTGGCAAGCGGGTGTGACCCCGGGCCTAACTCATGTGTGTTCATAGGTTGTCTCAATCAGACATCGCTACACACCTGTCTGCAGTCGACCTATAGCCACCATAGGCTTGCGCCAAGGTGCTATCTGGTCGACCCATTCAGGCTGTCAGATGGTCTGATCAGACTGTTTGGATCTAACCTAGGGGTTGACTTCAACCCTAATAACCCGTCTAAGGGTTTATGGCAGGGCCTTAGATCTAGTGTTAATCGCGCAAGTGTTCAAGTTTTGTAAAAACCAACTAAGATGCACCAACATACAATATACATGCGCAAATGAAACAAAAACAAGTTTCGGCATGATATAATTTCACATGTGAATTTACGCATGTTATAGAGCTAAGCACATATCGGCATTCATGGATCACAACACCAAAGCAATCATATAAACATGCGTTTAACCATGCTCTGATACCAATTGTAAGGGACCCCTTTCAAGAGGGGGGCGAAACCCAGCATGGCGCATATAAGGGAATATAGCAGCGGAAGGGGGTTTTAAGAGTCGCAAAGCATGTATAAGATGATCAACTTTGAAAGCTTAAACAAATAGGATGTGATTCATACCATGGCCATCGATTGGATGGCGCCTTGGAAGCAAAGACCAAAGAAGATCTTCTCCAAATCGTCACACACAAGATGAAGATGCGCTTCTTCTTGTCGTCCCTTGTGCTAGCAAGGATCGTCCAAGTATCCTTGATCGAATGGAAAGGGAAAGAGAAAAATTTCTTGCTTGGCGAAAAACTCTCCCAATGTCGTCCACTTCTTCTTCACGAGAGAATGCCTCAAGAGCAAAGTCAAGCGACGACAATAGAGCGAGAGGGAGGCGTGAAGAGAGACCACAAGAATCGTGGTCACGTAAGTGACATGCTTTCTAAAAATAGAAAGCCACTCTTCCATATGCGATCATGGGTTTACCCCAATCGCAAACCTCTCTTAAATTGAACCACACGCTCAACCAATGAGCTGGTTCATTTCGGTTTGGTCCAAGACCAATTAACCCAAGCAATATGGTCTAGATCTCAATTAAACCCTAAGGCTCCAGATCTAACCGTTCATCTCCTGATGCTCCTGATCTCACCGATCGAGCATCCATTCTCTCGATCGAAGCTTACCGATCTCAAGCCCTAATCAATCAAACATGATCAGACCAGATCTCACTTACAATCAGAGATTAAATCCCTTTAAACTGAACCCAAACAATTCAGTCCACACGATCTGACTTAAGTAAGCCATATCATCAAATTGTGTGACCCTGAGGGTTTCCTCTAAATGTCGGTAACGATAATTCTCATTATCACGATCAGTGAGGGGTATCTAGCAATACATCACTGTCTCCCGATATAAAGGAAAGAGTCTTCCAAGACTACACCCAAAATACAGCACAAGTGTGAATCCAATTCACAAGGCATGCAAATTTCCTTTGCCACTGGATGTTCTTATTGGACAAGCCTGTCAAGCTTGTAACTCCAATATGATGAGCATGATTAGATCAGATGAACATAGTCACCTGGGTATGGCCATACTCTTTTCTCAATCATCTCATCCAGGGGGCCCCTTTAGAACATCACACTCCTTAAACAAGGAGACGGCAATCCTATGTCTATCACTAGTGCCCTAACCTGATTCAAGCTCACCATCCAAGATAGTCTATAATCATTATGTTTCAAATGATATTGAACTATCTCAAAACAATGACAATCATCATTTAGAAAACACAAGTGATCTCAAGTCAGAGGAAATGTGCCACTTGTCACATTCAAGGAATATTCACATTGTGACAAACAATTGAACATCCTTGTAGGGTCTGTCCAGTACATCCAATGTACCTATGAGTCTACATCTTATTCCATGCTCGAAGCATCCTATAAGATCAGAACACATATTAGTCTCAAACATATCAAGGCTGTCTCATGTTCACCAAGATATCTCGACTAAGGACTTATAGCATGTCAGCCTAGCTGAACAGCTTTGAGACATTATTCAGAAGAACATATATTGCAGCAGACAATGTAGCTAACTGAATAACAACCATGCCTTTATAAACATAACAGTTTATTACATGATACAGATACATTCCCATAGGCTTCAAACATTAGCCTTAAGGGCATACCCCAACAATAAGATGCACAGAGAGTACAAGCACTAATCTCTGGTAGGCATTCCCTGCCAATCCCAACCCGTGCGATTCCCCTTCATCCGGGCAATCCAGCAGACTGTGCCAACTGAGTTGGTACAACACAGTCTCTGACCCCACAGATGGCTGCCTCCATATAGCTACCATATGCCCCATATGTAGCCTACATGGTCAAGCTGACCTGACCTACTCCCTGGACCACCACGTGCTATGCTGAGCAACGAGAAGCGATAAATCCCTTCTCTGTAACACGCAGGTGAAATCACACACCGTTTGAAGATAGATGGGCGTGCCCACTGAGTGGGTACAACACGGCCCCAACGATAGTCAGAACAGTGAGGTTTCGCGCCAGAAGGCATTACGTGCTTGATATTTTAGCGTTGGATTTTAACGGTCCTTTTTATCTTCTTACTATCAGGCAAATCCTATGGCTATAGCAGAAGATAAATAAGTCATGCAATTCTAATTATTTAGAAAATAAAAGAAAGCATGGATCTTATGGGGTAAAAGCCCATAGAGCATAAGTAAGACCTTAAATCAACTTAAGTCTTCACTTGCTCTTCTTGGGTCTTTTGCATCTCATCTGGTCCAACCCAGGGCCCTAGCGCTCATGGCAGCTCAGGTGCGCCCACCAGCTGAATGCGCCTCTGCGATGTGTGCTTTTGTGCTCTTGTCTAATTAAAATACATTTTAATCTATATAGACAAGTTTGACTCGTAGGTCAATTATACAGTAAATTAATTAAAAATGTGATTCGCAGATCACAAAAACAATAATTTACAATTTACCAGGCTCGCAGGCCCCAGCACAGCACACATTAAAAGGGCAACCCATATAAGATTAAATAAACAAGCATCATGGCATCATTCAATCAACATGTGATCCATTACAAAGAAAATAAAATTTTGAAAACCCATTGGCATCAATTTTAATTTTCTTATCTGCCCTACAACCTTACAACGGTCCATTGATAGGGATCCACTCATCATATCTAGTTAGATCCATGCCCTTGCATGCACCAAGTCGTAACTGACTCGAGTTGACCTCATGGTCAACCATGCATGCGCCAAGGGCTGAACAACCAACATGAGTTCTGGCAAGCGGGTGTGACCCCGGGCCTAACTCATGTGTGTTCACTGGTTGTCTAAACCAGACCTCGCTACACGCCTGTGATGCAATCGACCTATAGCCACCTCGTGCTCGCGCACAGGTGCCATCTGGTCGATCCATCTAGGCTGTCAGATGGTCTGATCAGACTAATTTGATCTATACTAGATGATGCTTTCAACCCCATCAACCCGTCTAAGGGTTTACAATAGGCACATCTTAGATCTAATCATAGGCGCGCAAGTTAAGTTTTGATAAAACAACATGAGCCAAGCGCCAACAACAAGTTATGCGAAAGCATGAAGAAACTATTAGATCTAAACACTTGCGCAAGCATGGATCACAAGAGCAAACATAGCAATCATATTAGCATGCATAAATCCTGCTCTGATACCAATTTGAAGGACCCCTTTCAAGAGGGGGGCGAAACCCTAAACATGCGCATATGGAAGCTTTTTGCATGGGCGGAAATAGGGCTTCAAGAATCGCATGCATCATATATGATCAACTTGAAGTTGCATATATCTTAAATCGAATCATACCATAGCCATGAGGAAGATGGCGACTTGGAAGTAGAGAACAAAATTGATCTCCTCCAAAAGGCGCGCACACAAGAAGAAGTTGGCTTTCTCCTTGTCGTCCTTTGTGCTAGCAAAGGGCTTCAAGAGTCCTAATCGCTTGAAGGAGAATCCTTGGATGTCTTCTTGGCTTGCCGAATACCTCCACTTCACTCTCGGCGATGAGACACACTCAAGAGCTCTACTTCGCCCAAGAGAGAAGCATTGAAGCAAAGGCGTTTTCTTGGCTTATGTCGTTGAGGCGTTGAGGCTTCCAAATATGGCAAGCCTTCACTCTCGCGCGTTCACGCTTAGTGAACTAATCATAACGCCTAACAACTTGAACCATGCGTTCACACTCTTGAACCGGTTCAATTGACTTTGGTTCAACGACCAAATCAAACCAAGACCAAACCAAGACATGCCATGGTCTAAATCTAATATGAACCAAGAAGGTTCAAGATCTAACCATTCATATCCAGATGCACTTGATCTCACCGATCTAGCATCAATACTCTCGATCGAAGCTTACCGATCTAAAGCTCTAATCAATCAAACATGATCAGACCAGATCTCACTTACAATCAGAGTCTAAACTCCTTTTGACTGAACCAAAACAATTCAGTCCACACGATCTGACATAAGAAAGCCATATCATCAAATTGTGCGACCCTGAGGGTTTCCTTTAAATGTCGGTAACGATAACTCACGTTATCACGATCAGTGAGGGGTATCTAGCAACACATCACTGTCTCCCGATATAAAGGAAAGAGTCTTCCAAGACTACACCCAAACCATAGCACAAGTGTGAATCAACTTCACAAGGCATGCAGGTATCCTTTGCCACTAGATGTTCTTATTGGACAAGCAGGTCAAGCTTGTAACTCCAATATGATGAGCATGATTAGATCAGATGAACATAGTCACCTGGGTATGGCCATACACTTTCTCAATCATCTCATCTAGGGGGCCCCTATAGAACATCACACTCCTTCAACAAGGAGACGGCAATCCTATATCTATCACTAGTGTCCCAACCTGACTCATGATCATTATCCAAGATAGTCTATAACCATTATGTTTCAAATGATATCGAACTACCTCAAGACAATGACAATCATCATTTAGAAACATAAGTGATCTCAAGTCAGAGGACATGTGCCACTTGATGCAAACAAGGATTATTCACATTGTGACAAGCAATTGAATATCCTAGTAGGGTCTGTCCAGTACATCCAATGTACCCATGAGTCTACATCTTATTCCATGCTCGAAGCATCCTATAAGATTAGAACACATATTAGTCTCAATCATATCAAGGCTGTCTCATGTTCACCAAGATATCTCGACTAAGGACAATACAGCATGTCAGCCTAGCTGAACAGCATTGAGACATTAATCAGAAGTACACTTATTGCAGCAGACAATGTAACAAACTGAATAACAACCATTGCCTTTATAAACATAAAAGTTTATATACATGATACTGATACAATCCCAAGGCCTCAAATATTAGCCTTAAGGGCATACCCCAACAGTATTCACCACCTCGATCTGAACGAAGTGCCTTGATATTTCGGCCTAGCTGATTCTGTACTTCATTCTTGAACTCTTTGAACTTGTTAAAAGATTCACTTTTATGTCTCATTAGATAGACATACCCATATCTACTGAAATCATCAGTAAAGGTAATGAAGTATAGATAGCCACCTCTGGCATGTTTACTGAAAGGTCCACACACATCACTGTGAATGAGGTCAAGTAAACCTGAAGCCCTTTGACCTTTCTTAGGAAAAGGAGCTTTCGTCATTTTACCCATTAAACAAGCTTTGCATGTATCAATCTCCTCATAGGAGAATGATCCCAGCAGTCCATGATCATGCAACCGCTTAATGCGCTTCTTGTTAATATGGCCTAAACGACTATGCCATAGCAAGGTGCTGTTATCAGCATACTTAGCTTTCTTGTTATCAATTTGTTGTATAGAACATTCCATGTCCAACATGAATAACCCATTGTTAATCGACCCAGTAGCATAAACAATATTATCAAAAGAAATAATACACTTTGAAATATTGCATTCAAAGGAAAACCCTTTCCTGACAAGAGCAGGAATAGAGATAATATTTTTCGTTATGCTTGGTACAAAATAACAATTGTCCAGTTCCAATACAAGTCCAGATGGTAATGAGATGTAATAAACGCCTACAGCAACAGCAGCAACCCGTGCCCCGTTTCCAACTCGTAGGTCCACCTCATGCTGTCCCACCTGTCTTCTTCTCTTGAGTTCCTGTACATTTGAACAAATGTGAACTCCACATGCAGTGTCCAACACCCATGATATGGAAGAAGAAACCATGACCTCAGTCACAAAAATACCTGAGCCAGAAGCGAAACTTCCCTTCTTGTCTCCTTGGAGCGATTTACAGTCCTTTTTCCAGTGACCCAGCTGGCCACAGTGGAAATATCTGTATTCCTTCGACCGCTTAACCTTTTGTTTCAGAGCCTTGCTGTAGCTCTTAACTGGGGCTTTGCCTTTCTTCCCTTTCTTCTTGTTCCTTGAAGGAACCATCAAGACAGTGGATACAGGCTTTCCCTTTAGAGTCAACTCTGTAGTCAAGAGCATATTCAGTAACTCTGCCGGCGTACAGTCGATCTTGTTCATATTAAAGTTAATGATGAACGGATCGAAAGAGGTCGGGAGAGACTGCAATATGATGTCTACAGCAAGCTCCTGATTGATGGTATGTCCCAGTTTCTCTAGAGCCTCCTTGTACCCAATCATCTTGAGTACGTGAGCTCCCACTAGACTTCCTTCAGCCAGTTTGCTCTGAAAGAAAAGCTTAGTCAAATTGTAGCGTTCAGTCCTAGCCTGTGCAGCATACAGCAGCTTGAGGTTTGCTATAATTTGTATAGCAGATAGATCCTCATGCTGACGCTGCAGCTCTGGCGTCATAGACGCAAGCATCAGGCAAGTGACATCAATGCTATCATTGACATGCTTTTCATAAGCATCCCGAACCGCCCTTGCGGCGTTCGCAGCGGGTTGAGGCGGTATAGCCGTCTCGAGGACATACAGCTTCCTCTCTGCCTTAAGAACAATCTTAAGGTGTCCGTACCAGTCTGAGAAGTTTGGTCCAGCAAACTTCTCCCTTTCCAGTAGGGATCGCACATTGAAATTCGTGGTGTTCGTTGCTGCAGTAATCTACAACAATGCAAGAACAGCAAGGTCAGTATCAATGTGAGAATCAATTCAGGACTTAAGAATGATTCTTTTCTCACTATTTTATCTGGCTGAAAAATCCAGCAAAACAGCCCGAAAGAGTAAAACTCTTTTAGTGAGATGGGATCCAGATTTCATACTTGGTCTCCGCGTCCCGCTCAGGCGAGATAAGATGCACAGAGAGTACAAGCACTAATCTCTGGTAGGCAATCCCTGCCAATCGCCAACCCGTGCGATTCCCCTTCATCTGGGCAATCCAGCAGACTGTGCCAACTGAGTTGGTACAACACAGTGTCTGATCCCATAGATGGCTGCCTCCATATAGCTACCATATGCGCCACATATGTAGCCTACATGGTCAAGCTGACCCGACCTACTCCCTGGACCACCACGTGCTATGCTGAGCAACGAGAAGCGATAAATCCCTTCCCTGTAACACGCAGGTGTAATCACACACCGTCTGAAGATAGATGGGCGTGCCCACTGAGTGGGTACAACACGGCCCCAACGATAGTCAGAACAGTGAGGTTTCGCGCCAGAAGGCTTACGAGCTTGATATTTTAGCGTTGGATTTTAACGGTCTTTTATCTTCTTAACTATCATACAAACCCTATGGTGATAGCAGAAGATTAAATCATGCAATTCTAATTATATAAACAATGAATAGAAAGCATGCTGATCTTATGTGGTAAAAGCCCATTAAGCCTAGGTAAGACCTTAATTTAACTTAAGTCTTCACTTGAGCTCTTCATGGGTCTTTTGCATCTCTTCTGGCCCAACCCAGGGCCCAAGCGCCCACTGCAACTCAGGTGCGCCCACCAGGTAATTGCGCCTGTCCCAGAGTCGAACCCTGGACCTCCCACTGGTGAAGCCACTTGCTGCATGCGCCTCTGCCAAGTGTGCTCTGTGCTCTTGTCTGATTAAAATACAATTTAATCTATCTAGACAAGATTGACACGCAGGTCAATTACACAATAAATTAATTAAAATGTGATGCGCAGATCACAATTATAATAATTTACAGTTTAATCCAGGCACGCAGGCCCCAGCACAGCACACATTAAAATAGGCAGCCCACATAAGATTAAATAGACAATCATCATGGTATACAATCAACATGTGATCCAACAATAAGAAAATAAAGTTTTCGAAAACCCATAGGCATCAATTTTATTTTCCTTATGTGCCCTACTACCTTACAACGGTTCATTAATAGGGATTCACTCATCAGACCTAGTCAGACCCACTGCCCTTGCATGCACCAAGTCCTAACTGACTTGAGTTGACCCAGTGGCCAACAATGCATGCGTTGGGCTGAACGAGCCTCATGAGTTCTGGCAAGCGGGTGTGAGCCCGGGCCTGACTCAAGAGCGTTCACTGGTTGTCTCAACCAGACATCGCTACACGCCTGTCTGCAGTCAACCTATAGCCACCTTGTGCTTGCGCACAGATGCCATCTGGTCGACCCTTCTAGGCTGTCAGATAGTCTGATCAGACTGGTTGGATCTAGACTCGACTATGATTTCAACCCTAATAACCCATCTAAGGTTTTACAGTAGGCAGCTATAGATCTAAGTGAGGCGCGCAAGTTAACAAGTTTTGAAGAAAAACTACAACATGCGCCAACTAGAAAACATGTTCATCAAGTTTTCGCATGAACAACTTAACATGTAATTTTCTCATGTAGTTTAGATCTAAGCATACAAGCGCAAACATGGATCACAAAAGCCTCAAGCAATCATAAAAACATGCTTATAACCAGGCTCTGATACCAATTGAAAGTCCCCTTAAAGGGGGCGAAACCCTAAAGTGGCGCATATAGAATTTTGGGCAGCGGAAATAAGGGTTTCTAGATGATCGGTTGCACGCATGTCATATGATCAACTATCAAAACTTGTATACATTGATAAGAGTCATACCATCGCCATTGCTTGGATGGTGCCTTGGAAGAAGAGAGCGAAAGGGATCTCCTCCAGAAGATGCGCACACAAGAAGAAGATCGCCTACTCCTTGTTGATCCTTGTGCTAGCAAAGACCTTCAAGTCTCCTGATCGAATGGAAGGGAAGAAGAGATGTCTTGCTTGGCCGAGACCTCCTTGTCGTCAACTCCTTCAACACACGAGAGTTGAGAGAGCATAGAGAGGAAGAGGCGACAATAGGCGTGAGAGGAGCGAACATGAGGCGTGACCATGTTTTGGAAACATGGTTTCCCAAAATAGAAAAAACCCCCTCAACGTGTGATGCGTTCACTCCTTGTGAACCATCGCATTTTTCTCTTCCCATTGAACCATGCGCTCATATGATGAGCCGGTTCATTTTGGTTTGGTTCAAAGACCAATTAACCCAAGCATTTGGTCTAGATCACAATTAAACCCTAAGGCTCCAGATCTAACCGTTCATCTCCTGATGCTCCTGATCTCACCGATCTAGCATCAATTCTCTCGATCGAAGCTTACCGATCTCAAGCCCTAATCAATCAAACATGATCAGACCAGATCTCACTTACAATCAGAGATTAAATCCCTTTAAACTGAACCCAAACAATTCAGTCCACGCGATCTGACTAAAGTAAGCCATATCATCAAATTGTGCGACCCTAAGGGTTTCCTTTAAACGTCGGTAACGATAACTTACGTTATCACGATCAGTGAGGGGTATCTAGCAACACATCACTGTCTCCCGATATAAAGGAAAGAGTCTTCCAAGACTACACCCAAACCACAGCACAAGTGTGAATCCATTTCACTAGACATACATGTTTCCTTTGCCACTGGATGTTCTTATTAGACAAGCGTGTCAAGCCTGTAACTCCAATATGATGAGAATGATTAGATCAGATGAACATAGTCATCTGGGTATGGCCATACACTTTCTCAATCATCTCATCCAGGGGGCCCCTTTAGAACATCACACTCCAATGAAGGAGATGGCAATCCTATGTCTATCACTAGCGCCCTAACATGACTCATGCTCACCATCCAAGATAGTCTATAACCATTATGTTTCAAATGATATCGAACTATCTCAAAACAATGCCAATCATCATTTAGAAACACAAGTGATCTCAAGTCAGAGGAAAATATGCCACTTGTTTGCATACAAGGATTATTCACATTGTGACAAGCAATTGAACATCCTATGTAGGGTCTGTCCAGTACATCCAATGTACCCATGAGTCTACATCTTATTCCATGCTCAAAGCATCCTATAAGATTAGTGTTGGGGTATGCCCTTAAGGCTAATGTTTGAGGCCTTGGGATTGTAACAGTATCATGTATAAACTCTTATGTTTATAAAGGCAATGGTTGTTATTCAGTTTGTTATATTATCTGCTGCAATACATATACTTCTGAATAATGTCTCAATGCTGTTCAGCTGGGCTGACATGCAGTAAAGTCCTTAGTCGATATATCTTGGCGAACATGAGACAGCCTTGATATGATTGAGACTAATATGTGTTCTAATCTTATAGGATGCTTCGAGCATGGAATAAGATGTAGACTCATGGGTACATTGGATGTACTGGACAGACCCTACTAGGATATTCAATTGCTTGTCACAATGTGAATAATCCTTGTTTGCAACAAGTGGCACATGTCCTCTGACTTGAGATCACTTGTGTTTCTAAATGATGATTGTCATTGTTTTGAGGTAGTTCAATATCATTTTGAAACATAATGGTTATAGACTATCTTGGATGGTGAGCTTGAGTCAGGTTAGGACACTAGTGATAGATATAGGATTGCCGTCTCTTTGTTTGGAGTGTGATGTTCTAAAGGGGCCCCCCTGGATGAGATGATTGAGAAAGTGTATGGCCATACCCAGGTGACTATGTTCATCTGATCTAATCATGCTCATCATATTGGAGCTACAGGCTTGACACGCTTGTCCAATAAGAACATCCAGTGGCAAAGGAAACATGTATGCCTGGTGAAGTGGATTCACACTTGTGCTGTGGTTTGGGTGTAGTCTTGGAAGACTCTTTCTTTTATATCGGGAGACAGTGATGTGTTGCTAGATACCCCTCACTGATCGTGATAACGTAAGTTATCGTTACCGACATTTAAAGGAAACCCTTAGGGTCGCACAATTTGATGATATGGCTTACTTAAGTCAGATCGTGTGGACTGAATTGTTTGAGTTCAGTTTAAAGGGATTTAATCTCTGATTGTAAGTGAGATCTGGTCTGATCATGTTTGATTGATTAGGGCTTAAGATCGGTAAGCTTAGATCGAGAGAGTTGATGCTAGATCGGTAAGATCAAGAGTATCAGGAGATGAACGGTCAGATCTTGAACCTTAGGGTTTAAGGTAATCTGGACTAATTGCTTGGTTTATTTGGTTTTTAAACCAAATCAACTTGAACCGCTCATTAATTGAGTGCATGGTTCAAAGGGGGCATGTTGCGATTCATTCACTTGGCGTGAATGAGAGAACGTGGGGTGTGGTTTCTAATTTTAGAAACCATGATCTCAAAAGAGACCACGCTTCTTGTTCGAAGATAGAAGCCCTATTCTCGCCGCTCGCCTATCTCTCTGGACGACTTTTCTCTCGTGGTGAAGGAGACTCACGACTTGGAGGAAATTCGGCCAAGCACCTCATCCCTTACACGACAAGGTCACTTGGAGATCCTTGCTAGCACAAGGAGCGTCCAAGGAGCAAGCCGTTGATCATCTTGTGTGCGGCGCTTTGGAGGAGAGCCCTGTCGCCATCTTCTTCCTAGACGCCAATCGAACCAATGGCAATGGTATGAATCCATACTCGAACAAGTTGATCATATATTTGCGAAAGATCTATTGAAACCCATGCTTCCGCTTGCAAAATTTTTATGCGCCACCTATCTGGGTTTCGCCCCCTAGTTACAGGGGAACCTTTCAGATTGGTATCAGAGCGAGAGGTTATCGTTTAAATCATATGATTGCTTGAAGATAATGTGTGATCCATGTTTATGCTTATGCTTAGATCTAAGTTTTATTACATGCGAAAGTTTATGCTAGTTCATCATGCGAATATACATGTATGATGTTTGTTACTTCTTGGCGCATGTATTGGCGCATGTTGTTCTTTTGTCAAAGAAAAATTTAACTTGCGCGCCTATCATTAGACTAAGCGCCTGCTATAAACCCTTAGACGGGTTGATGGGGTTGAAGTCATCCTCTAGGTTAGATCCAATAGTCTGATCAGACCATCTGACAGCCTAGATGGGTCGACCAGATGGCACCCATGCGCAAGCATGAGGTGGCTATAGGTCGACTGCATCATAGGCGTGTAGCGAGGTCTGGTTGAGACAACTGGTGAACGCACATGAGTTAGGCCCGGGTTCACACCCGCTTGCCAGAACCCATGATGGTTGTTCAGCCCTTGGCGCATGCATAGTTGACCACTGGGTCGACTCAAGTCAGTTAGGACTTGGTGCATGCAAGGGCAGTGGATCTAACTAGACATGATGAGTGGATCCCTATCAATGGACCATTGTAAGGTTGTAGGGCACATAAGAAAAGTAAAATTGATAACAAAGGGTTTTCAAAATTTTATTTTCTTATTAATGGATCACATGTTGTTTGGATGATGCCATGATGTTTGTTTTATGTGGGATGCCCTTAATGTGTGCTGTGCTGGGGCCTGCGAGCCTGGATAATTTGTAAATTAATTTTTATTGTGATCTGCGCATCACATTTTTATTTAATTTATAAACTGTAATTGACCTGCGAGTCAATCTTGTCTAGATAGATTAAATTGTAATTTAATCAGACAAGAGCACAGAGCACACTTGGCAGAGGCGCATGCAGCAGAGCCTTGACCAGGTGGGAGGTCTAGGGTTCGACCCTAGGACAGGCGCATTATACCTGGTGGGCGCACCTGAGCTGCAGTGGGCACTTGGGCCCTGGTTTGGGCCAGATGAGGAGCAAAAGCCCCATGAAGAAAAGCAAGTGAAGACTTAAGTTAGGTTAAGGTCTTACTTAGGCTTAATGGGCTTTTACCACATAAGATCAGCATGCTTTCTATTTATTGTTTATATATTTAGAATTGCATGATTTATTTATCTTCTGCTATCACCATAGGAATTGCATGATAGTTGAGAAGATAAAAGACCGTTAAAATCCAACGTTAAATATCAAGCACGTAAAGCCTTCTGACGCGAAACCTCACTGTTCTGACTATCATTGGGGCCGTGTTGTACCCACTCAGTGGGCACGCCCATCTATCTTCAGACGGTGTGTGATTACACCTGCGTGTTACAGAGAAGGGATTTATCGCTTCTCGTTGCTCAGCATAGCACGTGGTGGTCCAGGGAGTAGGTCAGGTCCGCTTGACCATGTAGGCTACATATGGGGCATATGTTAGCTATATGGAGGCAGCCATCTGTGGGATCAGAGACTGTGTTGTACCAACTCAGTTGGCACAGTCTGCTGGATTGCCCAGATGAAGGGGAATCGCACGGGTTGGCGATTGGCAGGGACTGCCTACCAGAAATTAGTGCTTGAACTCTCTGTGCATCTTATCTCGCCTGAGCGGGACGCGGAGACCAAGTATGAAATCTGGATCCCATCTCACTAAAAGAGTTCTACTCTTTCGGGCTGTTTTTGCTGGATTTTTCAGCCAGATAAAATAGTGAGAAAAGAATCTTTCTTAAGTCCTGGATTGATTCTGAACATTGATACTGACCTTGCTGTTCTTGCATTGTTGTAGATTCCTGCAGCAACGAACACCATGAACTTCAATGTGCGATCCCTACTGGAAAGGGAGAAGTTTGCTGGGCCAAACTTCTCAGACTGGTACGGACACCTTAAGATTGTTCTTAAGGCAGAGAGGAAACTGTATGTCCTCGAGACGGCGATACCGCCACAACCCGCTCCGAACGCCACAAGGGCGGTTCGGGAAGCCTATGAAAAGCATGTCAATGATAGCATTGATGTCGCTTGCCTAATGCTAGCGTCTATGACGCCACCGCTGCAGCGTCAGCATGAGGATATGTCGGCTATAGAAATTATAGCAAACCTCAAGATGCTGTATGCTGCACAGGCGAGGACTGAGCGCTACAATTTGACTAAGCTGTTCTTTCAGAGAAAACTGGCTGAAGGGAGTCCAGTGGGAGCTCACGTGCTCAAGATGATTGGGCACAAGGAGGCTCTAGAGAAACTGGGACACACCATCAATCAGGAGCTTGCTGTAGACATTATTCTGCAGTCTCTCCCGCCCTCTTTCGATGCGTTCATTATTAACTTTAATATGAACAAAATCGATTGTACTCCGGCAGAGTTGCTGAATATGCTCTTGACTACGGAGGAGACTCTGAAGGGAAAGCCTTCAACCTCTGTCTTAATGGTTCCTTCCAGGAACAAGAAGAAGGGGAAGAAGGGCAAAGCCCCAGTCAAGAACTACAATAAGGCTCTGAAACAAAAGGTTAAGCGGTCGAAGGAATACAGATGTTTCCATTGTGGCCAGTTGGGTCACTGGAAAAAGGACTGTAAAGCGCTCCAAGGAGACAAGAGGGGAAGCATCGCTTCTGGCTCAGGTATTTATGTGACTGAGGTCATGTTTTCTTCTTCTATTTCATGGGTGTTGGACACTGCATGTGGAGTTCACATTTATTCAAATGTACAGGAACTCAAGAGAAGAAGACAGGTGGGACAGCATGAGGTAGACCTACGAGTTGGAAACGGGGCACGGGTTGCTGCTGTTACTGTAGGAGACTATTTCATCTCTTTACCATCTGGACTTGTATTAGAACTAGACAATTGTTACTTTGTTCCCAGCATTACTAAAAATATTATCTCCATTCCTGCTCTTGTTAGGAAGGGGTTTTCCTTTGAATGCAATATTTCAAAGTGTGTTCTTTCTTTAGATAATATTGTTTATGCTACTGGTTCAATTAACAATGGGTTATTCATGTTGGACATGGAATGTTCTATACACAATATTGATAATAAGAAAGTCAAATATGCTGATGACAGCACCTTGCTATGGCATAGTCGTTTAGGTCATATTAACAAGAAACGCATTAAGTGGTTGCATGATTATGGACTGCTGGGATCATTCTCCTATGAGGAGATTGATACATGCAAAGCTTGTTTGATGGGCAAAATGACGAAGTCGCCTTTTCCTCATAAAGGTCAAAGGACTTCAGGTTTACTTGACCTTATACACAGTGATGTGTGTGGGCCTTTTAGTAAACATGCCAGAGGTGGCTATCAATACTTCATTACCTTTACTGATGATTTCAGTAGATATGGGTATGTCTATCTTATGAGACATAAAAGTGAATCTTTTGACAAGTTCAAAGAGTTCAAAAATGAAGTACAGAATCAGCTAGGCCGAAATATCAAGGCACTTCGTTCTGATCGAGGTGGAGAATACCTAAGTCGAGAGTTTACTGACTATCTGAAGGAGTGTGGGATTATCTCACAGCTCACTCCGCCAGGAACACCGCAATGGAATGGTGTGTCCGAGAGGAGAAATAGAACGTTACTTGATATGGTTCGTTCTATGATGAGTCAGGTTACTCTACCTTACTCCTTTTGGGGATTTGCACTGGAGACAGCTGCAAAGGTACTAAACCGAGTGCCATCCAAGGCAGTTTCAAAGACCCCATATGAATTATGGTATGGGAAACAGCCTAGCTTGACATTTATCAGGATCTGGGGCTGCGAGGCTTATGTCAAAAAGCTCGCCTCTGGGAAACTAGAGAGCAGATCTGACAAATGTATCTTTGTCGGTTACCCTAAGGAAACTAAGGGTTATTATTTCTACGATCCCAAAGAGAACAAGGTGTTTGTTGCTCGGACGGCCATATTTCTTGAGAAGGAGTTTCTTCTGCAAGAGGCCAGTGGGAGAGAAATAAAGCTGGATGAGAATCTAGAGGAAGGACAAAGTAGTCAAGCACAATTGGATGAGCCTGAGCCGGTAGATCAGGTTATTGAACAACCTGAGGCTCAGATATCACGGGAACCGCGAAGATCGGGAAGGATCCGTCGACAGCCTGAGCGCTATGACGGAGTCTACATCATTGATAATGATGAACCCCTTACTTATGCGGATGCGGTCAGTGGACCGGACTCAGCTAGATGGCTTGAAGCTATGCGAGCCGAGATGGACTCCATGTCAGATAACCAAGTCTGGGATTTGGTTGATCCACCTCCGGGAGTAATCCCTATAGGCTGTAAATGGATCTTCAAGAAGAAGATTGACATGGATGGTAACGTGGTTACCTATAAAGGCAGGCTAGTTGCGAAAGGTTTCAAACAAATCTACGGGATAGATTATGATGAAACTTTCTCACCAGTAGCTATGTTTAAGTCTATTCGGATTCTTTTCGCGATAGCTGCATATTATGATTATGAGATCTGGCAAATGGATGTGAAGACTGCTTTCCTTAATGGAAATTTGCAGGAGGATGTGTTGTTGGGGTATGCCCTTAAGCCTAATGTTTGAGGCCTTGGGATTGTAACAGTATCGTGTAATAAACTATTATGTTTATAAAGGCATGGTTATTATTCAGTTAGCTACATTGTCTGCTGCAATATATGTTCTTCTGAATAATGTCTCAAAGCTGTTCAGCTGGGCTGACATGCAGTTAAGTCCTTAGTCGATGTATCTTGGTGAACATGAGACAGCCTTGATATGGTTATGACTAATATGTGTTCTAATCTTATAGGATGCTTCGAGCATGGAATAAGATGTAGACTCATGGGTACATTGGATGTGCTGGACAGATCCTACTAGGATATTCAATTGCTTGTCACAATGTGAATATTCCTTGTATATGACAAGTGGCACATTTCCTCTGACTTGAGATCACATGTGTTTTCTAAATGATGATTGTCATTGTTTTGAGGTAGTTCAATGTCATTTGAAACATAATGATTATAGACTATCTTGGATAATGAGCTTGAGTCAGGTTAGGGCACTAGTGATAGACATAGGATTGCCGTCTCCTTGTTTAAGGAGTGTGATGTTCTAAAGGGGCCCCCTGGATGAGATGATTGAGAAAAGAGTATGGCCATACCCAGATGACAGTGTTCATCTGATCTAATCATGCTCATCATATTGGAATTACAAGCTTGACACGCTTGTCCAATAAGAACAATCCAGTGGCAAAGGAAGTATGCATGCCTTGTGAGTTAATTCACACTTGTGTTATTTTTGGGTGTAGTCTTGGAAGACTTATTTCTTTTATATCGGGAGACGGTGATGTGTTGCTAGATACCCCTCACTGATCGTGATAACGTGAGTTATCGTTACCGACATTTAAAGGAAACCCTCAGGGTCGCACAATTTGATGATATGGCTTACTTAAGTCAGATCGAGTGGACTGAATTGGTTAGGTTCAGTTTAAAAGGTTTTTATCTCTGATTGTAAGTGAGATCTAGTCTGATCATGTTTGATTGATTAGGGCTTGAGATCGGTAAGCTTCGATCGAGAGAATGGATGCTAGATTGGTCAGATCAAAAGCATCAAGAGATGAACGGTTAGATCTGGAGCCTTAGGGTTTATTTGAGATCTAGACTTGATTGCTTGGCTTGATTGGTTCTTAAACCGAACCAAAATTGAACCGGCTCATGAAATGAGCGCATGGTTCAAGGTGTGGCGACATGTTCACTTGGCGTGAACGTTGGGGCGATGCGTGGTTGCTATTTTTAGTAACCATGATCTCCACTTGGAGATGGTTCACGACCGAATAGAGTGCTCTCTATTCTCGCCACTCGGGATTATTCCTCTTAACATTTTTCGTGTGTGGCGACGCTTTGACGTTGAGGAGGATTCGGCCAAGAGAAGAAATCATCATCTCCTTTCCTTTCCATTCGGCAAGACAACCTTGGAACCTTGCTAGCACAAGGAGCACCAAGGAAGAAGCACATTGTTCATCTTGTGTGCGAGACTTTGGAGAAGAGGCGCTTGCAACTTTTGCTTCCAAGGCGCCATCTTGAAATGGCTATGGTATGAATTCGTTTCTTCTATTCAATCATACTAAAGTTGATTATATGACATATAAAGATCTTATTAGAAGCCCTAGATTCCGCTAGAGACATTGTTGCGCCACCTATTAGGGTTTCGACCCCCTTGTCTAGGGGTCCCTTCAATTGGTATCAAAGCTGAGTTTTATATGATCATATGATTGCTGTGTGATCCATGTATTCATTTGTATGCTTAGATCTTCACCATGCGAAAACTTACATGTTAAGTTTGCATATCCGAAACTATATGTATGTTTCCTTGGCGCATGTTGTTGGCGCATGATGTTATGTTTTAAAAACCATTTCACTTGCGCGACCTTATTAGATCTAAGGCCTTGCAGTAAACCCTTAGACGGGTTATTAGGGTTGAAGTCACCCCCTAGGTTGGATCCAAAAGTCTGATCAGACCATCTGACAGCCTTGATGGGTTGACCAGGTAGCACCTGTGCGCAAGCACGTGGTGGCTACAGGTCGGCTGCAGACAGGCATGTAGCGATGTCTGATTGAAGCAACCCATGAACGCACATGAGTTAGGCCCGGGGTCACACCCGCTTGCCAGACCTCATTGTGGTTGTTCAGCCCTGGCGCATGCATGGTTGACCTTATGGTCGACTCAAGTCAGTTAGGACTTGGTGCATGTAAGGGCAGTGGATCTGACTAGGTTGGATGAGTGGATCCCTAGTAATGGACCGTTGTAAGGTTGTAGGGCATATAAGCAAAATAAAATTGATGCCCATGGGGTTTTTCGAAAATTTTATTTTAATGACTGGATCACATGTTGATTGATGCCATGTGTTTGTCTATTTATTCTTATGTGGGCTGCCCGTTCTTAATGTGTGCTGTGCTGGGGCCTGCGTGCCTGAGAATTAATTGTAAATTAATTTTTTTTTTGTGATCTGCGAATCACAGTTTAATTAATTTATAATGTGTAATTGACCTGCGTGTCAATCTTGTCTAGATAGTTAAATTTGTAATTTAATTAGACAAGAGCACAGAGCACACTTAGCAGAGGCGCATGCAGCAGTGGCTAGACCAGGTGGGAGGTCCAGGGTTCGACTCTGGGACCAGGCGCGTTTACCTGGTGGGCGCACCTGTACTGCAGTTGGCGCTTGGGCCCTGGTTTGGGCCAGATGAGCAGCAAAAGCCCCATGAAGCAAAAGCAAGTCAAGACTTAAGTTAAATTAAGGTCTTACTAGGGCTATGGGCTTTTACCACATAAGATTCATGCTTTCTTTTATTTATTGTTTAAATATTAGAATTGCATGATTAGTTTATCTTCTGCTATCACCATAGGAATTGCTTGATAGTAAGGAAGATAAAAGACCGTTAAAATCCAACGCTAAAATATCAAGCTCGTAAGCCTTCTGACGCGAAACCTCACTGTTCTGACTATCGTTGGAGCCGTGTTGTACCCACTCAGTGGGCACGTCCATCTATCTTCAGACGGTGTGGGATTACACCTGTGTGTTACAGAGTAGGGATTTATCCCTTCTCGTTGCTCAGCATAGCACATGGTGGTCCAGGGAGTAGGTCGGGTCAGCTTGACCATGTAGGCTACATATGTGGCGCATATGGTAGCACATGGAGGCAGCCATCTGTGGGATCAGAGACTGTGTTGTACCAACTCAGTTGGCACAGTCTGCTGGATTGCCCAGATGAAGGGGAATCGCACGGGTTGGCGATTGGCTGGGACAGCCTACCAGAGATTAGTGCTTGTACTCTCTGTGCATCTTATCTCGCCTGAGCGGGACGCGGAGACCAAGTATGAAATCTGGATCCCATCTCACTAAAAGAGTGTTTACTCTTTCGGACTGTTTAATGGATTTTTCAGTCAGATAAAATAGTGAGAAAAAGAATCTTTCTTAAGTCCTGATTGATTCTTAACATTGATACTGACCTTGCTGTTCTTGCATTGTTGTAGATACCTGCAGCAACGAACACCATGAACTTCAATGTGCGATCCCTACTGGAAAGGGAGAAGTTTGCTGGGCCGAACTTCTCTGACTGGTTTGGACACCTTAAGATTGTTCTTAAGGCAGAGAGGAAACTGTATGTCCTCGAGACGGCGATACCGCCTCAGCCCGCTCCGAACGCCGCAAGGGCGGTTCGGGAAGCCTATGAAAAGCACGTCAATGATAGCATTGATGTCGCTTGCCTGATGCTAGCATCTATGACGCCACCGCTGCAGCGTCAGCATGAGGATATGTCGGCTATAGAGATTATAGCGAACCTCAAGATGCTGTATGCTGCACAGGCGAGGACAGAACGCTATAATTTGACTAAGCTGTTCTTTCAGAGCAAACTGGCTGAAGGGAGCCCAGTGGGAGCTCACGTGCTCAAGATGATTGGGCACAAGGAGGCTCTAGAGAAACTGGGGCATACCATCAACCAGGAGCTTGCTGTGGATATTATTCTGCAGTCTCTCCCGCCTTCATTCGACGCGTTCATTATTAACTTTAATATGAACAAAATCGATTGTACTCCGGCAGAGCTGCTGAATATGCTCCTCACTACAGAGGAGACTCTGAAGGGAAAGCCTTCGACCTCTGTCTTAATGGTTCCTTCCAGGAACAAGAAGAAGGGGAAGAAGGGTAAAGCCCCTGTCAAGAGCTACAGCAAGGCTCTGAAGCAGAAGGTGAAGCGGTCCAAGGAATACAGGTGTTTCCACTGTGGCCAGCTGGGTCACTGGAAAAAGGACTGTAAAGCGCTCCAAGGAGATAAGAGGGGAAGCTTCGCTTCTGGCTCAGGTATCTATGTGACTGAGGTCATGTTTTTTTCTTCTATATCATGGGTGTTGGACACTGCATGTGGAGTTCACATTTGTTCAAATGTACAGGAACTCAAGAGAAGAAGGCAGGTGGGACAGCATGAGGTGGACCTACGAGTTGGAAACGGGGCACGGGTTGCTGCTGTTGCTGTAGGAGACTATTTCATTTCTTTACCATCTGGAATTGTATTGGAACTAGACAATTGTTATTTTGTTCCCAGTATTACTAAAAATATTATCTCCATTCCTGCTCTTGTCAGGAAGGGATTTTCCTTTGAATGCAATATTTCAAAGTGTGTCTTATCTTTTGATAATATTGTTTATGCAACTGGTTCAATTAACAATGGGTTATACATGTTGGACATGGAATGTTCTATACAGAAAATTGATATTAAGAAAGCCAAGAATGCTGATGACAGCACCTTGCTATGGCATAGTCGTTTAGGCCATATTAACGAGAAACGCATTAAGCGGTTGCATGATCATGGACTGCTGGGATCATTCTCTTACAAGGAGATTGATACATGCAAAGCTTGTTTGATGGGCAAAATGACGAAGTCACCTTTTCTTAACAAAGGTCAAAGGGCTTCAGGTTTACTTGACCTTATACACAGTGATGTGTGTGGGCCATTTAGTAAACATGCCAGAGGTGGCTATCAGTACTTCATTACCTTTACTGATGATTTCAGTAGGTATGGCTATGTCTATCTGATGAGACATAAGAGTGAATCTTTTGACAAGTTCAAAGAGTTCAAGAATGAAGTACAGAATCAGCTAGGCCGAAATATCAAGGCACTTCACTCAGATCGAGGTGGAGAATACTTGAGTCATACGTTTACTGACTATCTGAAGGAGTGTGGGATTATCTCACAGCTCACTCCGCCAGGAACACCGCAATGGAATGGTGTGTCCGAGAGGAGAAATAGAACGTTACTTGATATGGTTCGTTCTATGATGAGTCAGGCTACTCTTCCATACTCCTTTTGGGGTTTTGCACTGGAAACAGCTGCAAAAGTACTAAACCGAGTGCCATCCAAGGCCGTTTCAAAGACGCCATATGAATTATGGTATGGGAAACAGCCAGGCTTGACATTTATCAGGATCTGGGACTGCGAGGCTTATGTCAAAAAGCTCGCCTCTGGGAAACTAGAGAGCAGATCTGACAAATGTATCTTTGTCGGTTACCCTAAGGAAACTAAGGGTTATTATTTCTACGATCCCAAAGAGAACAAGGTATTTGTTGCTCGGACGGCCATTTTTCTTGAGAAGGAGTTTCTTCTGCAAGAGGCCAGTGGGAGAGAAATAAAACTGGATGAGAATCCAGAGGAAGGACAAAGTGCTCAAGCACAGTTGGATGAGCCTGAGCCAGTAGATCAGGTTATTGAACAACCTGAGGCTCAGATATCACGGGAACCGCGAAGATCGGGAAGGATTCGTCGACAGCCTGAGCGCTATGACGGAGTCTACATCATTGATAATGATGAACCCCTCACTTATGCGGATGCGGTCAGTGGACCGGAGTCAGCGAGATGGCTTGAAGCTATGCGCGCCGAGATGGACTCCATGTCAGATAACCAAGTTTGGGATTTGGTTGATCCGCCTCCGGGAGTTATCCCTATAGGCTGTAAGTGGATCTTCAAGAAGAAGATTGACATGGATGGTAACGTAGTTACCTATAAAGGCAGGCTAGTTGCGAAAGGTTTCAAACAAATCTACGGGATAGATTATGATGAAACTTTCTCACCTGTAGCTATGTTCAAGTCTATTCGGATTCTTTTCGCGATAGCTACATATTACGATTATGAGATTTGGCAAATGGATGTGAAAACAGCTTTCCTTAATGGAAATCTGGATGAGGATGTGTATATGACACAACCAGAGGGTTTCACTAATCCATCAGATCGTCATAAGATATGCAAGTTAAAGAAGTCTATTTATGGACTTAAACAAGCATCGAGAAGCTGGAATATTCGTTTTGATGAATCAGTCACTGAATTTGGTTTCATCAAGAACGAAGATGACCCGTGTGTATATAAGAGGTTTAGTGGGAGCGTAATTACTTTCCTAGTCCTCTACGTCGATGATATCTTGATCATTGGAAATGACATTCCTGAAATGCATGCTGTGAAGGCATGGTTAAGGAAATGTTTCCAGATGAAAGATTTAGGAGAAGCAGCCTATGTATTAGGTGTGAAGATCTACAGGGATAGATCTAAGAGGCTTCTCGGGCTGTGCCAGAGTACTTACATCGATAAAGTCCTGGAGAGATTTCATTTAGAGAATTCTAAACGAGGATATCTTCCAGTCAGACATGGTCTGAGTCTTTCGAAGAGTCAGTGTCCACAAACACAGACTGAGAAAGATGAAATGGACAATACGCCTTATGCTTCGGCTATTGGATCCATTATGTATGCGATGTTGTGTACTCGCCCAGACGTTGCTTACGGGTTAAGCGTGACCAGTCGTTTCCAAAGTAATCCAGGTCAGGCACACTGGATTGCAGTCAAGAACATCTTAAAATATCTATGGAGGACCAAAGATATGTTCTTGATATATGGTGGTCAGGAAGAACTCAGTATAGAAGGATATACTGACGCTTCGTTCCAGTCTGACCAGGATGATTTCCGATCGCAATCAGGCTATGTTTTTAGCTTGAATGGAGGAGCAGTGGTGTGGAAGAGTTTCAAACAGTCAACTGTTGCTGATTCCACAACAGAAGCCGAGTATGTTGCAGCCTCGGAAGCATCCAAGGAGGCAGTGTGGATTCGTAAGTTCGTGAGAGAACTTGGTGTTGTTCCTTCGAGTGCAGATCCTTTGGTTATCTTCTGTGATAACACTGGAGCAATCGCACAAGCAAAGGAACCACGGTCGCACCAGAAGTCCAAGCACATACAGAGACGGTTTCATTTGATCAGGGAGATCATAGATCGTGGCGAGATCAAAGTCTGCAAGGTTCATACAGATGACAATCTGGCAGACCCGCTTATTAAGCCTCTGGCGCAGCAGAAGCATGAGAAGCACTGTAATAATATGGGTTTGAGATTTCTCAACCATTAGATTAAGTGCAAGTGGGAGATTGTTGGGGTATGCCCTTAAGCCTAATGTTTGAGGCCTTGGCATTGTAACAGTATCGTGTAATAAACTGTTATGTTTATAAAGGCATGGTTATTATTCAGTTAGCTACATTGTCTGCTGCAATATATGTTCTTTTGAATAATGTCTCAAAGCTGTTCAGCTGGGCTGACATGCAGTTAAGTCCTTAGTCGATGTATCTTGGTGAACATGAGACAGCCTTGATATGGTTAAGACTAATATGTGTTCTAATCTTATAGGATGCTTCGAGCATGGAATAAGATGTAGACTCATGGGTACATTGGATGTGCTGGACAGACCCTACTAGGATATTCAATTGCTTGTCACAATGTGAATATTCCTTGTATATGACAAGTGGCACATTTCCTCTGACTTGAGATCACATGTGTTTTCTAAATGATGATTGTCATTGTTTTGAGGTAGTTCAATGTCATTTGAAACATAATGATTATAGACTATCTTGGATAATGAGCTTGAGTCAAGTTAGGGCACTAGTGATAGACATAGGATTGCCGTCTCCTTGTTTAAGGAGTGTGATGTTCTAAAGGGGCCCCCTGGATGAGATGATTGAGAAAAGAGTATGGCCATACCCAGATGACAGTGTTCATCTGATCTAATCATGCTCATCATATTGGAATTACAAGCTTGACACGCTTGTCCAATAAGAACAATCCAGTGGCAAAGGAAGTATGCATGCCTTGTGAGTTAATTCACACTTGTGTTGTTTTTGGGTGTAGTCTTGGAAGACTTATTTCTTTTATATCGGGAGACGGTGATGTGTTGCTAGATACCCCTCACTGATCGTGATAACGTGAGTTATCGTTACCGACATTTAAAGGAAACCCTCAGGGTCGCACAATTTGATGATATGGCTTACTTAAGTCAGATCGAGTGGACTGAATTGGTTAGGTTCAGTTTAAAAGGTTTTTATCTCTGATTGTAAGTGAGATCTAGTCTGATCATGTTTGATTGATTAGGGCTTGAGATCGGTAAGCTTCGATCGAGAGAATGGATGCTAGATTGGTCAGATCAGAAGCATCAAGAGATGAACGGTTAGATCTGGAGCCTTAGGGTTTATTTGAGATCTAGACTTGATTGCTTGGCTTGATTGGTTCTTAAACCGAACCAAAATTGAACCGGCTCATGAAATGAGCGCATGGTTCAAGGTGTGGCGACATGTTCACTTGGCGTGAACGTTGGGGCGATGCGTGGTTGCTATTTTTAGTAACCAATATCTCCACTTGGAGATGGTTCACGACCGAATAGAGTGCTCTCTATTCTCGCCACTCGGGATTATTCCTCTTAACGTTTTTCGTGTGTGGCGACGCTTTGACGTTGAGGAGGATTCGGCCAAGAGAAGAAATCATCATCTCCTTTCCTTTCCATTCGGCAAGACAACCGTGGAACCTTGCTAGCACAAGGAGCACCAAGGAAGAAGCACATTGTTCATCTTGTGTGCGAGACTTTGGAGAAGAGGCGCTTGCAACTTTTGCTTCCAAGGCGCCATCTTGAAATGGCTATGGTATGAATTCGTTTCTTCTATTCAATCATACTAAAGTTGATTATATGACATATAAAGATCTTATTAGAAGCCCTAGATTCCGCTAGAGACATTGTTGCGCCACCTATTAGGGTTTCGACCCCCTTGTCTAGGGGTCCCTTCATGTGTATATGACACAACCTGAAGGTTTCACTAATCCATCAGATCGTCATAAAATATGCAAGTTAAAGAAGTCTATTTATGGACTTAAACAAGCATCGAGAAGCTGGAATATTCGTTTTGATGAATCAATCTCTGAATTTGGTTTCATCAAGAACGAGGATGACCCGTGTGTATATAAGAGGTTTAGTGGGAGCGTGATTACTTTCCTAGTCCTCTACGTCGATGATATCTTGATCATTGGAAACGATATTCCTGAAATGCATGCGGTTAAAGCATGGTTAAGAAAAAGTTTCCAGATGAAAGATTTAGAAGAAGCAGCCTATGTATTAGGTGTGAAGATCTACAGGGATAGATCTAAGAGGCTTCTCGGGCTGTGCCAGAGTACTTACATCGATAAAGTCCTGGAGAGATTCCATTTAGAGAATTCTAAAAGAGGATATCTTCCAGTCAGACATGGTCTGAATCTTTCGAAGAGTCAGTGTCCACAAACACAGACTGAGAAAGATGAAATGGACAATATGCCTTATGCTTCGGCTATTGGATCCATTATGTATGCGATGTTGTGTACTCGCCCAGACGTCGCTTACGGGTTAAGCGTGACCAGTCGGTTCCAAAGTAATCCAGGTATGGCGCACTGGATTGCAGTCAAGAACATTTTAAAATATCTTCGGAGGACCAAAGATATGTTCTTGGTATATGGAGGTCAGGAAGAACTCAGTATAGAAGGATATACTGACGCTTCGTTCCAGTCTGACCAGGATGATTTCCGATCGCAATCAGGCTATGTTTTTAGCTTGAATGGAGGAGCAGTGGTGTGGAAAAGTTTCAAACAGTCAATCGTTGCTGATTCCACAACAGAAGCCGAGTATGTTGCAGCCTCGGAAGCATCCAAGGAGGCAGTGTGGATTCGTAAGTTCGTTCAAGAACTTGGTGTTGTTCCTTCGAGTGCAGATCCTTTGGTTATCTTCTGTGATAACACTGGAGCAATTGCACAAGCAAAGGAACCACGGTCGCACCAGAAGTCCAAGCACATACAGAGACGGTTTCACTTGATCAGGGAGATCATTGATCGTGGCGAGATCAAAGTCTGCAAGGTTCATACAGATGACAATCTGGCTGACCCGCTTACAAAGCCTCTGGCGCAGCAGAAGCATGAGAAGCACTGTAATAATATGGGTTTGAGATTTCTCAACCATTAGATTAAGTGCAAGTGGGAGATTGTTGGGGTATGCCCTTAAGGCTAATGTTTGAGGCCTTGGGATTGTAACAGTATCATGTATAAACTCTTATGTTTATAAAGGCAATGGTTGTTATTCAGTTTGTTATATTATCTGCTGCAATACATATACTTCTGAATAATGTCTCAATGCTGTTCAGCTGGGCTGACATGCAGTAAAGTCCTTAGTCGATATATCTTGGCGAACATGAGACAGCCTTGATATGATTGAGACTAATATGTGTTCTAATCTTATAGGATGCTTCGAGCATGGAATAAGATGTAGACTCATGGGTACATTGGATGTACTGGACAGACCCTACTAGGATATTCAATTGCTTGTCACAATGTGAATAATCCTTGTTTGCAACAAGTGGCACATGTCCTCTGACTTGAGATCACTTGTGTTTCTAAATGATGATTGTCATTGTTTTGAGGTAGTTCAATATCATTTTGAAACATAATGGTTATAGACTATCTTGGATGGTGAGCTTGAGTCAGGTTAGGACACTAGTGATAGATATAGGATTGCTGTCTCCTTGTTTGGAGTGTGATGTTCTAAAGGGGCCCCCCTGGATGAGATGATTGAGAAAGTGTATGGCCATACCCAGGTGACTATGTTCATCTGATCTAATCATGCTCATCATATTGGAGCTACAGGCTTGACACGCTTGTCCAATAAGAACATCCAGTGGCAAAGGAAACATGTATGCCTGGTGAAGTGGATTCACACTTGTGCTGTGGTTTGGGTGTAGTCTTGGAAGACTCTTTCTTTTATATCGGGAGACAGTGATGTGTTGCTAGATACCCCTCACTGATCGTGATAACGTAAGTTATCGTTACCGACATTTAAAGGAAACCCTTAGGGTCGCACAATTTGATGATATGGCTTACTTAAGTCAGATCGTGTGGACTGAATTGTTTGAGTTCAGTTTAAAGGGATTTAATCTCTGATTGTAAGTGAGATCTGGTCTGATCATGTTTGATTGATTAGGGCTTAAGATCGGTAAGCTTAGATCGAGAGAGTTGATGCTAGATCGGTAAGATCAAGAGTATCAGGAGATGAACGGTCAGATCTTGAACCTTAGGGTTTAAGGTAATCTGGACTAATTGCTTGGTTTATTTGGTTTTTAAACCAAATCAACTTGAACCGCTCATTAATTGAGCGCATGGTTCAAAGGGGGCATGTTGCGATTCATTCACTTGGCGTGAATGAGAGAACGTGGGGTGTGGTTTCTAATTTTAGAAACCATGATCTCAAAAGAGACCACGCTTCTTGTTCGAAGATAGAAGCCCTATTCTCGCCGCTCGCCTATCTCTCTGGACGACTTTTCTCTCGTGGTGAAGGAGACTCACGACTTGGAGGAAATTCGGCCAAGCACCTCATCCCTTACACGACAAGGTCACTTGGAGATCCTTGCTAGCACAAGGAGCGTCCAAGGAGCAAGCCGTTGATCATCTTGTGTGCGGCGCTTTGGAGGAGAGCCCTGTCGCCATCTTCTTCCTAGACGCCAATCGAACCAATGGCAATGGTATGAATCCATACTCGAACAAGTTGATCATATATTTGCAAAAGATCTATTGAAACCCATGCTTCCGCTTGCAAAATTTTTATGCGCCACCTATCTGGGTTTCGCCCCCTAGTTACAGGGGAACCTTTCAATTAGAACACATATTAGTCTCAATCATATCAAGGTTGTCTCATGTTCACCAAGATATTTTGACTAAGGACTACACTGCATGTCAGCCTAGCTGAACATCATTGAGACATTATTCAGAAGTATACACATTGCAGCAGATAATGTAACAACCTGAATAACAACCATTGCCTTTATAAACATAGAGTTTATACATGATACTGATATAATCCCAAGGCCTCAAACATTAGCCTTAAGAGCATACCCCAACACCTAGCAACCGGTGCAAGTGGCTCAGGTTCCACCTCAGTGTCTTGTGGTTGCACTTGGACCTCGTCCAAGTCAAACTTCCTCCCACTGACTTCTTTCATGAGAAATTCTTTCTCTAGAAAGACAGCACCTCGAGCAACAAAAACTTTGTTCTCGCTGGGAACATAGAAGTGATATCCTTTAGTTTCCTTAGGATATCCCACAAACACGCATTTATCAGATCTGGGTTCTAGCTTGCTAGAATCCTGACGTTTGACATAAGCCTCAAATCCCTAGACTCTGATAAAAGAGAGATTCGGGCGTCTCCCACTCCATACCTTGTACGGAATCTTGGAGACACTCTTAGATGGAACATTATTCAGAATGAGAGAAGCTGTCTCAAGTGCATGACCCCAGAATGAGGGTGGTAGAGTTGCATGACTCATCATAGATCGAACCATGTCCAACAAGGTACGATTTCTCCTCTCAGGCACACCATTCCATTGAAGTGTTCCAGGAGGAGTGAGTTGGGATAGTATCCCACACTCTCTAAGATAGTCAAAGAACTCACCGCTCAGGTACTCTCCACCACGATCTTATCGAAGAGCCTTTATAGATCTACCAAGCTGGTTCTCTACTTCATGTATGAACTCCTTCAATTTCTGAAAGGATTCTGACTTATGTCTCATCAAATAGACATAACTGTATCTACTGAAGTCATCAGTAAATGTGATGAAGTAGTTGTACCTGTTGGGAAACCCCGGGGACATTTTACAATTTTCAGAGTTATGGACATACATTTTTCGCAGCGGAAGAATGTCCCCGAAACAGGCCAGTCCCAAAAACCCAGTGAAGATCGCAAGCAAGGGAGTCGACACGATGAGTTAGGAAATACCTTAGAGCAAGATGAGGTCGATGCCGTGATAGGCGCCCAAGCGTGCGCCCTCTGCAGTCTCACACACACGGATCCCACGAGTCCTCTTCTTCCACGCCCAGTGCTAGCCTCGGGAAGAAGATCCAAGCCTTATGCTCTTTTCTTGAATGCTTGCGCCACCTCCAAGGTAGAAGCGCCAATTGAAGAAGAAGAGAGGAGAAGGGAGAACGCCACCAAGCCTTTCCTTCTCTTGCGCCAAGGAGGAAGAAGGGAAGAAACTCGTGGTTATGGAAGAAGATGCGCCCTTGTCCCAAGCCTTTCGCCCCTCCTCTTGTGTTCACGCCTTCAAGGATTGATTACCCACAAGAGGGGGTGACTAGGGTCATATTTATAGGGCAAGAGGCGGTTAGGGTAATGGCTAGGATCATGACAAGTGTAGGGCTAGGATGAGGAGGTTTGAGATAAGGAAAGTCTCCAAGACATTTCCATAATTCTCATTCAACCTTACCTTTTGTTCCCACGCCTTTCCTTGTGCGCCAAGGCCTTGCCTTGCGTCTCAAGCAATGCCATAGAGGCATGCATTCCATCCTAGGAAGAGAGGGGGAGGCGCCCTTTACTTCCATAATGAAGCAAAGGCGCCAACATGACCCCATTATGCCCCTAGGCGCCTAATGGTTCATGTTTCTCCCCATTATACCCTTTTAGCCTCTCATCTCTTCATGAGAACTTGTTATTGGGCCTCATTGGATAATAAGCTAGCCCAAACATCATTGCATAGGTTGATTAAGCACTTGGATCCAATCCAATGCAACCCTAATCCAAATGTGACCAACCATGGTCAAATACGGGTCAACCTGCCAAAAATGAAGTTTGGCTCCAATAACATTCTTCCATCTCATCAGGCCCATTGGCGCTGATGAAATCTCCCAATTAGATCCGAGTTATCCAATAACTCGATCATAAGGCTTCCCGATCAATACGAGAACTCAAGTATCAAGGTGTGCGACCCTGTAGGTTCTTCTGACGCTGGCAGTGCTGACCAGAGGTCATCACAAGCAGTGAGTGGTACCTAGCAGTGCATCGCTACTACCCAGGTCATTGGAATGGATATCGACATCGACATCCCCATCATCGCAACTAGGTACAGATGCATTACAGTCTTTTTGCCGAACTGATATCCGATTGGACAAGTATGTCACCACTTGTTTTCATCCAATCACATGGCTATGAGTAAAACAGGTTCTCACCTGGGTATGGCCATACACTCTCAGTCATAGAACCATAAAGGAGCTCCATGGATATCATACTTCCTTAGGGAAGGGGCAAATCCTATGTCTGTCCATTGATCTTCTCATATGGGTCGTGACATGCTCAATAACAACCGTTATGACCTCCCAGCTACGGCAAGGTGTTAGGTTGTATCAAAGCAAGTCCCTAATCATATAGAATGATCAATGACCTCAAGTCAAGGGATCAATGCATCTCCTGTCACTTATGAGGATAACTCATGACACCAAGTCATAGCCTCATAGCGGGTCTATCCAGTATATCCCCAATGATATACCCATGTGTCTGCGTTAGCACCACGTGCCTAACCAGTCCACATACCAGTCTCTCAAGTACCATAGCTGTCCCATATCCACTAAGGTACATCGACTGGGGATTATAATTCGAGCACAGATCCAATCTGTCTCCAGGGACATTATCATGTAAGTACACAATCGCAGGTGTAGTCAAACAATGATAATGACAATGCCAGAATGATATATAAATATCAGTGTCAAGTAGTACATAAGTTGACCAAAACTAGGTCCTAGGGCATATACACCAACAGTACCCTCCTCTGGCTTGTTTATTGAATGGCCCACACACATCGCTATGTATGAGATCCAATAAACCACCTGCCCTCTCACCAATCTTGGTGAATGACGCTTTTGTCATCTTCCCTAATAAACAAGGCTCACAAGTATCAAACTCCTCCAAGGAGGTTGAATCTAACAATCATTTGCATGAAGTTGTTAAATGTGATTCTTGTTTATATGGGCTAATCGACAATGCCAAAGGTACGCACCAACTGAACCACTCAGTTTGATCCTTTTATGATTTATGTTACATATAGAGTTATCCATGTCCAAGACATATAATCCATTGCACAAGGTACCCTTCCCATAAAACACATTTGCAAATGAAAAAGAACAAGAGTCCTCTTTTATTTCAAAAGTCCTACGGCAATAGAAGGCAGAAGGCAGGGAGAGCATCAAAAGTCCTACGGCAACAGCAGCAACCTGTGCTCCGTTTCTAACACGTAGGTCAATCTCTCCAGGCCGCACCGATCTACTTTTCTTGAGCCCCTATATATTTGTACAAATATGAGCTCCGCATGTAGTATCCAATACCCATGACATAGAAGTAGAAAGGTTGACTTCG
This sequence comes from Costus lasius, assembly GCA_027563935.2. Taxonomy (NCBI): domain Eukaryota; kingdom Viridiplantae; phylum Streptophyta; class Magnoliopsida; order Zingiberales; family Costaceae; genus Costus; species Costus lasius. The sequence goes on along the minus strand of CM050450.1, from coordinate 32,972,704 downwards.
GTAACATAAATACCTGAGCTAGAAGACGAAGCCCTGCTTCTCTTCTCCTCGTTATGAAGTCGCACCATGTCCTTCAACATGTGAGGTGGCCCTCCACATGAATAGCACCTATTATTCCTGATCCTTCCATCTTTAGTTTCAGTTCCTTGGTTAAACCTTTCGGTTCACCACACTGAATGACTACTTTGGGAGGGTTGAGCTCAACCAATTCATTGAAGAGCTGCCTTAGATTATAAATAATCTCAAAAGCACTCTTAGATTCATATTGCCCTCTAAATTCAGGCGACATGTTGGTTAGCATCAAATTAGCAACCTCCAAAGTATCAGCCTGATGCTTATCAAAAGCATCCTTCTCAGCCGCTGAGGCCGAGCATGGAAGTGGCTGTGGAATAGACTGCTCAAGGACATAGAGCTTCCTCTAGAGCTTAAGGACAATCCTCAAGTTCCGATACCAGTCCATCAAGTTGGATCCAACCAACTTATCCTTTTCCAGGATAGATCATAGTGACCATCTGCTATTGTTCGTAGCCATTGATCTACAATAACCAAGAAAGCAGATTAGTACTACTTTGAATCATTTAATCTGGACTTGCATTAAATGATTATGACTCTCACTATATTAATCGAATTGACAAACCACAAAGTCAATCAGGAAATCTGAGATTTCCTAGTGAGATGGGATCCTTATTCCACATGAGGCTTCGCGTCCCACGAGGGTGGGATCAGATGCACAAAGTGACCCATGCTTCTTAAGGTGGGCACACTGGCCGATTGCACCCTAGCAATTCCCCTTATCAAGACAGTTCAAGCATTTTGTGCCTAGCTAGGGCTGGAACAACACAAAACCTTAACCTCTCAAGGCTGCCTCTAGAGTTCCATCATGTGGCCACCACATATGAAAAACTAGTCAAGTCTATCCAGACCGTTATGCCCAGGGCCAACAATTTCCTTGTGAAGGCACGCCCAGAGTTTTAACTGGACTGGGGAAACCATTGCTGCCACACGCCTTCTAAAGATAAGTGGGTGTTTCCCACGAGGGTGGGAAACAGTGCACAACATCACTGATTGATAGCTTGACGAGGGCTACGCGTCAGAAGGCTATAGACTTGATATTATTTTTGAGGGCTTTTGAGGTCTCATCCTCTCAGTTTTATCTTTTGTCTAACATTACAGGCATGCAATCCTATAGTGATAACAAAACGATAAAACACATCCAGGCATGCTTTAACAGATATCAAAAGCAGTAAACAAGCGATGTGGTCATAGCCTAATCAACACATTGAACCATCACATGCCAAAGGATGTTCAATGCTTGACCTAGGTGACAAGCCCCAACCTGACCTAACCTAGCCGCCACTAAGCTTTATCTTTAAGTGCGGCTTCAAGGTCCTCCACACCAAGGCATAGCACACAAACCCTAGGGTTCGGCCAAAACCTTGGTGGCTCTTCCACGCATGATGCGCCATCATGCTTGTGCCAAGAGGGATAGCTCTCGAACCCTACGTTCGGCCAAGCCCTTACTTGCGCCACCAAGTAAGATGCGCTATCATGGTTGATGCGCCAAGATATAAGCTCCAGGAGGGATGCGCCCCTAATCTTCTTTGTGCGTTTACAAAATAAAAAGAAAAAGACGGCACGCAGGCCTCACATAAATACATCACAGGCATACAAGAGGCTTGACTATGACCACAACACGATGCACAATCATCTCATGCTTTTCTATATGCTCATGAAAACATAAAACTTCAGTTTTAGTTTCTTAGAAAACATGTCTTTCAACCTCAATGTCCGTTTGCAAATCTAGGACTTTTCGTTTCTCTCAGGAGTCCACAAGTGACGCATGCATGCTCCAAGCACGCTAGCCGTCTACCCTTGCAATCCTTAACCTGCCAAGATTAGGACAACCATATGCCCATAATCTTCGACAAGTCCCACACAGTAGGACTATCCTACATGCGTGGGGAGAAATTAATTCTCTCACATATGGGTCTAACCCACCATGTCAAAAAAGCAAAAAACTAAAGAGATCGAATAGATGTTAGGAACGAAAAACATACAATTTTTCTTACTTAGAAAAATTCATTCGCATATGCAATTTTTCAAAAAATTTAGATGGCATGTGAGCATACAATGAAAGCATAAAACACCGTTCGAGTTCACAAGATCCACACCTTTGGGAGACTTCCTCAATCACTTGCGCCAACTCTAGAGGAGATGCCAAGGAGAGGAGGTGGAGCTTCGTCGGAGTCCAACTCTTGAAGCACTCCACCAAGATCCGAACCGGAATCAACCGAAGCCAAAGTCCAGCTTTGGAGAGGAGGGCGCCAAGGAACTTCCAAAGTTCCGAACTCACTAAAGGGAAGAGGAGAGGCAATGGGCGAACATCCCTCTCCCTCTTTCTAGGAGTGGCGACAAGGGGACAAGGGGGGCAAGAGTTCAAGAGTTGCGACGAGGGGGGAGGAAGGGGGTTTATATACCCATGAATAGGTGCACCTATTTACTAGTGAAGAGGCACACCTCTTCATGAAGAGACACACCTCTTCAAGAGGTAAAACCCATTTCGCCCACTCCAAGTGCCATGCGCCCAAGTACATTCACCCACTCCAAGTGAGAAGCTCCAAGCTTCTCACCTTAAGAAGATGTCCAACTTGGATTTGTCCACCTCAAGGAAATGCGCCAAGCTCACTCCAAGTAGCTTGTGCCATTCCATTTGGCCCATTGGCCCAAATGGCTTATTGAGCCCATTTGGCCTATTAGCCCAACTTGGTCTATTGTGCCCATTTGGCCTACTAGGCCCAAAAACAAGTTAGCTCTAAATGATTCCTTTCATCTCATCTAGCACAGTGGTGCTGATGGATTCTCCCAAGCAGATCTGAGTTATCCAATAACTCAATCAATAGGCTACCCGATCAATACGAGAACCCGAGTTTCAAGTTGTGCGACCCTGTAGGTTCCTCAGACGTTGGCAGTGATGAACCGAGTCATCACAAGCAGTCATTGGCACCTAGCAGTGCATCGCTGCTACCCAAGTCATCGGAATGGATATCAACATCGACATCCCCATCATCGCAACAAGGTATCGATGCATTACAGTCTCTTTGCCGAACTGATATCCGATTGGACAAAGTGTGCAACCACTTTATTTTTACCCAATCTCATGGTCATGACTAAATCATGCTTTCACCTGGGTATGGCCATACACTTTCAGTCATGCAACCATAGGGGGGCCCTGTGGATATCAAGCTTCCCGTAGGAAGGGGCAAATCCTATGTCTGTCCATTGATCTTCTCATATGGGTCGTGACATACCCAATGACAACCGTTATGACCTCCCTGCTACGGCGAGGCGTTATGTTGTATCAAAGTATGCCCCTAACCATATAGAAGAGTCAATAACCTCAAGTCAAGGGATCAATGCATCTCCTGTCACTTGTGAGCTTAACTCATGACACCAAGTTAAAGCCTCACAGCGGGTCGGTCCAGTATATCCCCCATTGATATACCCATATGCCTGTGTTAGCACCCCATGCGTAACTAGCCCATATACCAGTCTCACATGTACCAGAGCTGTCCCTTATCCACTCAGGTACTCTACCGGGGACACACCGTTTGAGCATAGATACAATCTGTCTCCAGGCACATTATTATCCATGTACATAATCACAGATGTAAATATAGCATAATAACGACAATGCCAGAATGATATATTAAATATCAATGTCAAGTAGTACAAGATGGACCAACAACGGGTCCAAGGGCATATACACCAATAAATTAAACTTAAGTATAAAATTACTATGCACATGTCATTTGAATATATAACATGCAATATATAAATTTTCTCAATACCAGAATCGAACTTACTCAACAATTTAAGTTTACATGAAATCTCAAAAGTTTCCTAAATCATCAAGTTGAATGCCCAAAAAGTTATATAAGTTCAAAATTGAGGATAAAAACAATCTGGTGTATCTTTAAAAATCTTAAACATTCAAAATTTATCTCAATAAAGCTTTGAAGGACTAGCAAAACATGAAAAACACCCTAGACTTAAATTGTTGCATATGTATGAACATTAAATCAATGAAGGATTTCAGAAATTTTTTTGCAAGAGTTGCCTTTGTAATATTGGCGAAATCCTGTACAATTATATCGAAAGAATGAAACATGACTCTGAAAAATCCAAAAAATATACAAAATCAAAGATATTCAAATTTTACAATGTAAACAAGTTTCAAATACCAAATACCATCATGTTTCACTATTAAAATCTCAGTTTACCGTACTCACAAAGTTAATACTGCAAGATTCGCAATCTAGGAACAATTCACAATTTTATCTATAATTCTCTTGTTCATTAACTCCTTTCTTCTCAAAAAGCTTTCACAATTTCCTACAATCAAAAACATTCATCATGAAACTTTTTTGTACAGAAATTTATGCAATCAAAATTTTAATTCGCAACAAAACAAAGACGAAAATAAGACAAAAGAAATAATAAAAATCAGAAATTTGGGTTGCCTCCCAAAAAGCAGTTGTTTAGGGTCATTATCTTGACCATAGCAATGTTTAAGTATGTTCTAATGGATCGGAGAGAATTAAATGCACATCTTCTTCAACTTGTTCATCTTCAAAATAATGCCTCAAGTGTTGCCCATTTACTTTGAAACCTTCTTGTCCTTCCTTTGATATCTGTATTGCGCCATAGGGGAATACTTTCTGAACAATAAAAGGCCCTGACCAGCGACTCCTTAATTTTCCTAGAAACCGTCTGAGCCGCGAGTTATATAGTAAAACCTTGTCTCCTTCAAAAAATTCTTTTCTTGAAATTCGCTGATCATGCCACTTCTTAGCGTGCTCTTTATATATTCGGGCACTCTCATAGGCCGAATTCCTAATCTCATCTAATTCATTTAATTGAAATTTCCTTCTTTCCTCAGCGCTCTTTAGGTCATAGTTTAGCTTTTTTACCGCCCAATAGGCTCTATGCTCAAGCTCCATAGCTAAATGGCAAGATTTTCCATAAACAATTTAGAATAGAGACATACCCAAACGAGTTTTGAAAGGTGTCCTATAAGTCCAAAGAGCATCATCAATCTTCAGTGCCTAATCTTTCCTTACTCCCGACACAGTCTTTTCAAGAATCCTCTTTATTTCTCGATTTGAGGCTTCCGCTTGTCCACTCGTCTGTGGGTGATACGGTGTAGCAATTTTGTGGTGTACCCCATACTTCCTTAACAACGACTCGAGCTTATTTTCAATGAAATGTGAGCCTCCATCACTAATCAGAACTCTGGGAACACCAAATCTAGGAAAAATTACCTTTTTAAATAACCTGGCTACAACATGCGAATCGTTAGTGGCTTCAGCAGATGCCTCAACCCATTTAGATACATAGTCCACACAAAGAAGGATATATTTCTTCCTGCAGGAGGTAAGAAAAGGACCCATAAAATCTATTCCCCATACGTCAAAGATTTCAACCTCTAAAATTCCATGTTGAGGGAGTTCATCTTTTATGGTAATATTACCGGCTCGCTGGCATTTATCACAAGATTGGATGAAATTCCTAGCATCACGAAAAATTGTCGGCCAATAGAAACCTGACTAGAGGATTTTGAATGTTGTTTTTGATGCACTAGGCGTGCCCTATATAAGGGAAAGAATGGCAATGAGATAGCACACCGTGAAACTCCTCCTCTAGCAAATACCTTCTAAACAAGCTGTCTGCGCATCGTCGATATAAATATGGTTCATCCCAAAAATAATGTTTAACATCTGATTAGAACTTCTTTCTCCCTTGAGATGTCAGATCAGGAGGCATAATATTAAACTCGAGAAAATTTACAATATCTGCATACCATGGTGTCGCTTGTCTTATAACAGCAAAAAGATACTCTTCTTGAAAAGAATCGTTAATCTCCAAATCATCCTCCATATCTTTTTCTTTGGTTAGTCTGGACAAATGATCTGCCACTGAATTCTCTGTCCCTTTTTTATCTTTTATTTCGAAATCAAATTATTGTAGAAGCAATATCCATCGAATCAATCTAGGCTTTGCATCCTTCTTACTGACCAAGTATTTAATCGCCGAATGATCTGTATAGACAACAACCTTAGAATTAATAATATAAGAGCGAAATTTATTAAAAGCAAAAACAATGGCAAGAAGCTCCTTTTCAGTTGTTACATAATTAATTTGTGCCCCATCTAGAGTCTTTCTGGCATAATAAATGGCATGGAGTATGTTGTCTCTTCGTTGTCCTAACATTGCTCCCACCACTTGGTCGCTTGCATCGCACATCAACTCATAAGGGAGTGTCCAGTCTGGAGGTTGCATGATAGGTGCAGAGACAAGAGCCTTCTTCTGTTTTTTCAAAAGCTTTCGTGCAATCCCTGCCAAAATGAAAATCAACATCCTTAGCCAATAAATTTGTGAGAGGCCTAACAATTTTAGAAAAATCTTTAATAAATCGACAATAAAACCCAGCGTGTCTAGAAAACTTCGAATCCCCTTGACTAAGGTAGGTGGAGGTAATTTCTCAATAACTTCAATCTTGGCTTTATCTACTTCAATGCTTCTCTGTGAGATAAGATGCCCAAGAACAATTCCTTCTTGAACCATAAAATGACATTTTTGCCAGTTAATAACCAAGTTCACTTCCTCGCACCTCTGCAAGACATGTGACAAATTAGATAAGCAATCATCGAATGAAGATCCATATACCGAGAAATCATCCATAATATTTTCAATGAAATCAGAAAAAAATGGCCATCATGCATCGTTGAAAAGTGGCCAGCGCATTGCATAACCCAAAAGGCATGCGCCTATATACGAAAGTCCCATATGGACACGTAAAAGTAGTCTTCTCTTGATCCTCAGGATGAATAGGTATCTGGAAAAATCCTGAAAAGCCATCAAGAAAACTAAAGTAAGTATTTGTGGCCAATCGTTCTAGCATTTGGTCAATGAAAGAAAGAGGAAAGTGATCTTTCCTGGTGGCTTTATTTAATTTTTCGGTAATCGATACACATACACCACCCGATTACCATTCTCATCAGGATCAATTCGTTGTTCTCATTTCTTACTGCTGTAACTCCCCCTTTCTTTGGAACCACATGAACAGGACTAACCCATTCACTATCAGAAATTGGGTAGATCACCCCAACATCTAGTAACTTAAGCACTTCCTTTTTCACCACCTCCTTCATGACAGGATTCAGTCAACGCTGATACTCAATAGCAGGCGTGCTGTTTTCTTCAAGGTAAATCCTGTGCATACATAAAGAGGGGTTAATTCCACGTATATCATCCAAAGAATATCCAATTACCTTTCTGTGCCGTCGAAGCTCATCAAGCAATCTTTTCGTTTGAATTTGATCCAAAGCAGCATTCACAATCACTGGATGTGTAGAATCTTCTCCCAAAAATTCGTATCTCAATTTTGGTGGAAGTGATTTGAGCTCTAATTTATTTGTCTTTAATGGTTTAGGCTTTACCAGAATGAATTTCTCAATTTTGGCTTTATGTGGCATAATAGTTTGTCCGGAATCCAATATTTTTGCATAAGCTTGAGCCTTTTCCCCATATCCTCTTCATCTTTTTCTCTAATCAGGCACACTTCCAGTGGTTCTATTTCTCTCTTTAAATCTTCCACTCTCGTTTCCACTTCTAAGGCATCAATATTAAAACAAGAATCTGCGAAAGAGGGCTTTTTAAGGGAAGAAGAAAGATCAAAATCAATGTTTATTTTCACCAATGTTCAAAGTCAATCTTCCTCTCTTCACATCTATGACGGCACCTACAGTGGCTAAAAACGGTCTTCCCAAAATAATGGGCAGTTTCAAGTCCTCCTCCATTTCTAGCACTACAAAGTCTGCAGGTACAAAAATTGACCGATCTTTATAGGAACGTCCTCTAGTATCCCCATAGGACGTCGAACAGATTGATCAGCCAGTTGCAGTGAGATGGTAGTTGGCTTTATGTCACCTATGTCGAGCTTCTTACAAATTGACAAGGGCATCAAACTCACACTTGCACCCAAGTCACATAAAGCTCCTTCAAAATACATGTCGCCAATCTGGCATGGAATTGAGAAACTCCCTGAATCTTTCAACTTTTGGGGAATCTTGTTTTGTATTATCGCACTGCATTCCTCTGTAAGTGCCACAGTTCCATATTCTTCAATCTTTCGCTTGTTGGATAGTATGTCTTTTAAAAACTTTGCGTAGGTAGGCATCTGTGACAGAGCATCTGTGAAAGGAATGTTGATGTATAATTTTTTCAATACCTCTAGGAATTTGCCAAATTGCTTATCAAACTTTGCTTTGGCTAGCCTCTGAGGAAAAGGGACAGGTAGAACATATGCAGGGGGGTCCCACATAGACTTCCTCCTTCTCTTTCTCTACCGGCTTTTCCTTATCAAGCTGAGATTCTTCAAACTACTCTTTATCAACTACAGATGTGGGCTCTTCCTCAGGCACCTGAGGTTCATCCAATTGCTTACCACTCCTTGTGGTTATCGCGCTACAGTGCTCCCTAGAGTTCTCTTCTTGTCTCCTTGAATTCTCTCCCACTATTTTATCTGCAATGCTCACCTGTTGAGCCATCTAGCTCTCTAACACCTTGTTGTGGGTTGTCAAAACATCCACACGAGATGTCAAATGCTTAATAGCATCAGTCATGTCCTCATTATATTTCTTTTATTGCACAATAAATCCTTCTAAAAGGGTCTCCAAGTTTGACTTTTGGGGCAGCCCATACTGCCTGGATTGAAAACCCGGTGGTGGCCTGTTATTCTGCTGAGGATACTGAGGAGGAGCTTGCCCTTAATTATTCTTGTAGGATAAGTTAGGGTGGTTCCTCCATCCTGGATTATAAGTTGCAGAATATGGGTCATTCACTGCTCTTTGATTAAAATTTCCTAAGGCATTGACTTGCTGATGACTAGAGTCTTCTTGGGATGAGGCTATAAGCTGACAATCAGATGAATTATGCCCTGTTGTACCACACACTTCACAAGAAATAGCATTAACGACAACTGAAGGAAAAGATAAAGAATCTAATTTATGCGCTAAAGAATCTACCTTTGCTGCTAGAGATGTCAAGGAATCTTTACTATACTTACCAAGTCTGGTGGAAGTAGTACCCTCGCTCATTAGACCAATGGTTATGGTTCATGGCCATGTCTTCAAGCAAAGTAGTTGCCTCTTCCACTCCCTTTCTCATAATAGCCCCTCCAGCAGCAGCGTCCACCATCAACTTAGTATTGTAGTCCAATCCATTATAGAAGATATGGATTAGGACCCATTTCTCAAGCCCATGGTGCGGACACATACACTGGAGCTCCTTGAAGCGATCCCATGCATCATAAAGAGATTCTCCCTTACGTTGTCCAAAATAGTTAATCATGTTGCACAATTGGACTATCTTGCTAGGTGGGAAGTATTTGTTCAGAAAAGCTATGGAAAGCTCGTCCAAGGTGGTAATCAATCCTGTTGGTAAAGAATACAGCCAAGCTCTCGCACGGTCCCTGAGAGAAACGGAAAAAGTTTTAGTCTTCTTGCATCAGAAAAAATACCATTAACTTTAATAGTATCACAATATTCTAAAATCACAGCTAAATGGAGATTAGGGTCCTAATTTGGGGAACCCCCAAATTGATTTTGCTGGACCATCATCATCAACGCTGGCTTGAGTTCAAAATTGTTCACCTCTACATTTGGTCGAACTATGCTTGAATTAAAGCCCTATATATTCGGTACTTGCGAAGTCCCTCAAAGATTGGTTGTTTGCTGCCATTACACCTTCTTCAGAAATCCTCCCCCTTTGAGGTCTGAAACTGTAATCTCCTTCGAAGGCGAAATGTGCACTCAATTTCTGGGTCTTTAGGAAATAAAGTACCTGTACATGAAATTCTGGGCATACGTGTAAGCCAAAGTAGAAATAAATCAGCAGTAAATAAAACCTAAAGAAAATAAAATTCTAAAGCAAATAAAATAAAAATGCCTAGTCTCCAAACATATCTAATAAGTCAATATTAACTAGCCGTAATTCTCGGCAACGGCGTCAAAAACTTGATACGATCCACAAGCGTACTGATTTATCGAAGTAATAAAAAGATTATCGTTCCCAACGAGGATTAGGCGGTTAAGTACTGACTCTTCAACTCGTCTGAATCTAGGTAGAACCAAATGATGGGTTGTGTTGAACTCTAAGTACGAGCAATATCAAAAACAACATTAAGGGGATTTCAATTTCAGGAAGATCAGGATGTCAGGGCTTCACCACACTGACAAATACGAATCAAGTAAAGATAGCTCTTTGATTAGAAAATATTCATCATGAAAGGAACTTTTCCTAATGTACGGACTACCTCCTCCCAGAGTGTAATCCAGTATTGAATTACGTTAACACCCTACTCTCGTGACAGTTAACATAATTAGACCCCTTGAGTTCTATGAAAAGCTTGTTAAATCCTTCAGACGAATCCAATCTACTCTTAAGATTAGATTCGAAGGTTTGATTAAAATAGATCGGACATTGCGATTCACCTCTAAGTACTTCTCGCGATGTCTAATACGCAATTATACGTGGCCAGTGTAAATTATGATCTAAACACAATTGCAATCAAATCATGACAAAATTATCATATAAAGAGTGAGAATACAGATTAATTCGTAAATGTAAATGGGCTAAACCCTTAATCCCGAAATAAGAGCCTACTCGCTCATGTTCTTAAAAGAAAGCATGTTTATACGATGAACAAACATGAATCTTCTAAAAATTGCAAGAATTTCACTAAGACAGCAATTAAATTGGCTTCCCCTCGATCTGATGATGAAGAAGAGTCGATCAATCTTTTCTTTTGTGTGGAATCTCGCTGGAATCTGCTCGAAAATTGGAAATTCGCCCTAGTCGCCACCGCTGGTTGCCTTCATCCAAAAAGCTCTCTTTTTCTTCAAAAAATCCGATCTTTTATAGCTTAACCGGTTCGAAACCCATCAAGGAGCATTTATGCAAAGTTTGGTTCAAATCCGGTTCGAATCGGGGAAGAATCGAGTGAAAAACTCGTCGGGCGGACATTTTCATGGTCCGTAATATGTTCACGGCCAAGGCCGTAAAAGTTTCTGTGTGTACAGCTCTTTAAACATAGAAAGTTCCACGGACCGTGATGGATTCACGGCCTCACCCATGAAAGTTTCTGTGCTTTTCCATACTTAGCTGTTTTTCGCCCTTTGCTCGAACGCAAAATTACGACCGACTTCATAATTACGGCCATGGCCGTAAATATTGAAATCTTCACCATTTTAGTTCCAAATTTGATGTGTAAGCTCGTGATCTCCTTGAGAATCATGTTGTGGCTTCAAAACTCATGAAATCCATCATTTTCAAGCGTTTTTACCTGTATTTTCATTAAAACTGAGAAAAGTGAAGATTCTATGCCAAGTGAAGTAAAAATACTAAAATTAACACAAAATCGTGCAATTATGCCAAAAATTTAGTGTAAAATATAGGCAAAAATATGGTGTAAATACAACGCATCAACATACTAGACTGACCCATCGTGAATATTCATCTTGGTGTCACAAGATGAATATCACAGTGACAGAGGTATGCTTGTCCTTGACTAGAGGGCATTGACATCTCTATATAGTGAGAGATATACTTTGATACAACCTAATGCTTTGCTATAGTAGGGAAGTCATAATGGTTGCCATTGGGTATATCATAAGCCATAGGAGGGATTCAATGTGCCAGGAGGGGATTTACCCCTTCCTTTCAAGGAAGCTTGATGTCCATGTTGCCCCTATATGGATGCATGACTGAAAGTGTATGGCCATACCCGGGTAAGAATCTGATTTAGTCATGACCATTTCATTGGGATAAACAAGTGTGACACACTTGTCTAATCTGGACATCAACCTAGAAAAAGGACAAACGCATTCTTGTACTTTGTCGCAGTTTTAGAGGATGTCGATGATAACTCCATTTTGAAGACTTGGGTAGCAATGATGTACTGCCAGGTGTCACTCATTGCTTATGATGATCTGTGGTTATCATTAGATTCATCTGATGAGACTGAAGAGATCATATGGAAATTAGTTGCAGTTTGACCCTGGTTGACCTTCGGGTGACCTCAATAGACTGGGTCTAGTCGATGAGTGAAAAGTCCTATTTGAGTTCCAGATTGTTCGGAGGCTTTTATGACTACGTAGCTCGTGGCGGCCATTGCTTATGCGCAATTATGAATATTTATATTCATAATTATTCACAACTTAAGTCATGCGGGCCACACACAACTTAAGTGAATATTCATGTTATTTATATTCATAACTGAAGTTGTGAGGCCCAACATAACTTAAGGGATTATTACATAACTTAAGTGATGGGACCCGCCTCTATTTCTATATATAGAGGGGCATAGGCGCATATCACATTGTCTCAACCCTAGTTGCCTAGCCCCCTCTCTCTAGACCTAGCCGTCTCTTCTTGCAAGCCGCCACCTTCTTCCTATTGGAGTTAGCGCAAGTTGAGGTACTATTCTTCACATCCTTTGGTTTTCACTCATAAGTGATCTTGACACTCTCTGGGAATTATGTTTCGGGCCCATGCTGAAAAGGAAATAACACACAAGAGGGGGGGGTGAATTGTGTGTTGAGCAATTTTTTTTTATAACTTTATGATTTTCTTATAATCTAGATAAAAGAGAATGAAGATAACTTTAATAATTGAGATAAAACTATGTTTTGAAGTAGGACTACACTTATGAGATTTAGCTAACAACTATTAACACTAATTTATAAGCATGAAATTCAAAGTAACACAAATAAGCAATGCAAACAAATGATTTATAGTGGTTCGGCCCCAATGCCTACATCCACTACCTAGGCTCCCTACTTAGGATTTCAAACACCCCACTAGTTTTATTTTCTTCTTTAATTGAGGTTTACACTAAGTGGTTTCACCCTTCTCCCAAGGGAACCACATCTCTAAACCCTAAATACAAGAAGTAAAATAAACTAACTAACTATGAGGTCTCTTCCAGGAGCACCTCCAACACTTAGTAAAATACAACAAATTCAATGCAAGAACTAAAACACAAATCAAGAGGGGAAAGAAATGCTCATTCAAAGCCAAGACTCCTCTTGATGAATTTCTCCTAGAGTGCTTAAACTCCTCTTTTGAAATAGCTCTTTTTGAATGATGAGGGCTTCAAAGAGATTTCTAGGTTTCAAGATCTTCAAAAGAGTTTATCATGGAGATTTCAAGAGAAAAGGAAGCTCTTTAGGGCACCAATAGTTTGCAAGATCATAAGAAAAGGTTCTAGGGCTTTTGAGAATATTTTTATATCATATTTTGGGGTTACAAACGGCTAGAATTGAAGAAATAACCGTTGGAGGTCGAAAAGGCTCGGTTTGGGCCAATTCAGCCCGGTTCGGTTCGGTCTGGTTCGGACTGCATTTTTTGTTCAAATTGATTTGGCTCGTTTGAGCTCATTTGAACTCCAAATTGAGTGCCGTTTGAATCGTTGGAAAGATTAGAGAGTATACTTTCTAAATATACTAGTTTCAAAAAATTTTGGCAAGGAAAAATAATATGGTTTTGGGGTTAAATACTATAGAAAGGTCAAAAGAATAAAAGCTTTGGTTCATTGATATAGGTAAATTTTGGGAAACAAAATGATCAAGGGTGTATTCAAGTAATTTTGGTGGAAAGAGCTATCAAATAAGAAGTAATTTAAGCACTTTACATTTATCTAAAGAATAAAAAATAAAACTATGAGAAATAAGTCTTGATCACCATAAGAGTTCAATCTCCTTAATGTGGATGAAGGTTGAAATGAACTTGAGCTTGATCTTCATAAATCATCCACCATCTTTAACGTAAATAAGATACTCAAAAGATAATATTAGTAAAGTGGTTTGTTATTATCAAAACATATTGGAATAGATTATAGACCAAGATAATAAAACCTTGGGCCAACACATGCTTCCACTATAAATTATTTTAAAATTGGCCTAGGGATTCCCAATAATGGTATCAGAGTGATCTTACGAGGCCCTATTGTCAGGGTTTGGAGAATGTTCGGTGTATTTTCTACATGTGTAGCCCCATGTCATGAAAAATTATTTTTGAAAATTTTTATGCCATGAATTTTTTGTTGAAAATTAATTTCTGAATTTTTGAAACTCATATCTTTCTTGTTTTCCTTTTCTTCACATCTGGGATAGACCCTATGTGGATGAAATTTCCCTCCTTGTGCTTGTGGGATAGACCCATGGCGCAACACCCATAGGAGATTATGCGGGGCATGTTGGGAAACCCCAGGGATATTTTACAATTTTCAGAGATAGAAATTACACAAAACATTGCACAGTGGAAGCAATATCCCCGAAACGAGTCGGTCCCAAAAACCCAGTGAAGATCGCAAGCGAGGGAGTCAACACGATGAGATAGAAAATACCTTGAGCAAGGAGAGGCTGATGTCGAAGTAGGCGCCCAAGCGTGCGCCCTCTGCAGTGTCGCACACACGGATCACCTCGAGTCCTCTTCTTCCACGCCTGGTGCTAGCTTCGGGAAGAAGATCCAAGCCTTGTGCTTATTCCTCAAGCCTTGCGCCACCTCCAAGGTATATGCGCCAAGAGGAAGATGAGGAGAAGGAAGTCGCCAAGCAACACCAAGTTCCTCACGCCAAGAGGAAAGGAAGATGAAGTGTTCTCGGCTAGGGTTGGATGGAAGAGAAGTGCGCCACTACCTCTTGCTCTCGCCTCTCTCTTGTGATTACGCCTTCAAGATTAATTGTTTGGCAAGAGGGGGCGTCTAGGGCCTCTTATATAGAGCAAGAGGCGGTCTAATGTGTGGCCATAATTCAAATCAAGTGGGCGGCTAGGAGAGGATGTAGGAGAATTAATCAAGTTAATCAAGTCCTAATCCAATTAGGACTCTAATTGATTTAAACAATTAAATCCTAATCCAATTAGGATTCTAATTATTTAAACAATTAAATCCTAATCTAATAGGATTCTAATTAATTAATTAAATAATTAGTCCTAATCCAATTAGGATTCTAATTAATTAATTAATTAACCCATATGATTAATTTCAAACCATAGGCGTTAACTCTAGTCTAACCAGGGTTAAGCACACTCCTACTTTCTCCTTCTCCTTAAGCCCAGTAAGCCCAACTTTACAATGGGCCCAGCCCAAGGTCCATTGTGCATGTTAACCAAGCCCTTGGATAAAATCCAATTTAACCCAAGGTCAAACCGGGCTAACCATGGTTAATATGCTGTAAATGGAAGTTGGCTCCAATGAATTCTTCCATATCATCAGGCCCATTGGCGCTGATGAAATCTCCAAAATAGATCCGAGTTATCCAATAACTCGATCATAAGGCTTCCCGATCAATACGAGAACTCGAGTATCAAGATGTGCGACCCTATAGGTTCCTCTGACGTTGGCAGTGCTGACCTAAGGTCACCACAAGCAGTGAGTGGCACCTAGCAGTGTATCACTACTACCCAAGTCATCGAAATGGATATCGACATTGACATCCCCATCATCGCAATCAGGTACAGATGCATTACAGTCTCTTTGCCGAACTGATATCCGATTGGCCAAGTGTGTCACCACTTGTTTTTATCCAATCTCATGGCTATGACTAAATCAGGTCTCACCTGGGTATGACCATACACTTTCAGTCATAAAACCATAGAGGAGCTCCATGGATATCATGCTTCCTTTAGGAAGGGGCAAATCCTATGTCTGTTCATTGACCTTCTCATATGGGTCGTGATATGCCCAATGACAACCGTTATTACCTCCCAACTACGGCAAGGCATTAGGTTGTATCAAAGCGTATCCCTAATCATATAGAATGGCCAATGACCTCAAGTCAAGGGATCAATGCATCTCCTATCACTTGTGAGGATGACTTGTGACACCAAGTCATTGCCTCACAGCGGGTCGGTCTAGTACATACACCACTGATATACCCATATGCCTGCGTTAGCACCTTGTGCCTAACCAGCCCATATACCAGTCTCACAAGTATCAGAGTTGTTCCTTATCTACTCAGGTACATTGACTGGGGACAATCATTTGAGCACAGATCCAATCTGTCTCTAGGGACATTATCATATAAGTACATAATCGCAGATGTAAGCAAATGTAGATAATGACAATACCAGAATGATATCAAATATCAACGTCAAGTAGTATAGTAATGGACCAAAACTAGGTCCTAGGTCATATACACCAACAGGGCATGGATTGGGTGATTGCCCTAATCTCTATGGGGTATGCATTGCAAGGGGCAGCTACCCTTTGTAGATTCTTGAGTGGGACAAAACACAAAGAATAGATGATGAGGAGTCGCTGAAAATTTAAGAAGGGTTTATGAAAAACTAAAAGTGATTACTTGTTGGTTTTTGCATGACATGTAGAAAAGCATTAGTAGTTTTATTTGTGAATTGTGAAGTGATCAAAGTGTTGGGAATCCTCGGGCCAAATTAAAATTAATTTACACCAAAAGCGATGGCTCGAAACAAGATTCCTAGAGCACTAGGATCTCTTACGAGTGAAAACCGAAGGATGTGAAGAGTAGTACCTTTCAAGCAATTTTTGGAGCAAGCCAATGATGAAGACGTGCACGTGAACATCCTCTGCAGTCTCACACACACGGGGTCCTTGAGTTCTCCATGCTTGGTGCTAGCCTTGGGAGGGAGATCCACTCCTATGGGAAGGAAGCTTATTGCTTACGCCAACCCCAAAGAATTGAGCCAACAAACTATCCTCTAATGGTCGCAAGGTGTGGGCAGCACTCCCACTTGTGCCACTTGATGAGGAGGAAAAAGGAGGGTTGCATTAACGAGAGGGGAAGCCTCTACCACTTGCGCAAATCCTTCAAACACCTTGCTTACCCTCTTCCTACAACTTGCACCAACTCCAAGGAAGATGAAGGTGGCAGCTAGGGTTCTTGAGAGGAGGGGACGGCTAGGGTTTCTAATCCACATGCATAGGGATTGATTGAATGTCGCATCCATGCGCCTATGCCTCTCTTTATATAGAGAATTGAGGCAGGTCCCATCACTTAAGTTATGAATATAAATATTCATAATAATCTCTTAAGTTATGCTAGGCCCCACAATTTAAGTTATGAGTATTCAATTAAGTTGTGCGTGGCCCCCGTGACTTAAGTTACAGATAATTATAAATATAAATATTCATAATTGTGCATAAGTTGTGGGCCCCCATGAGTTACATTTTAAGTCATAAAAGCCTCCGAACAATCCGAAGCTCAAATACGACTTTTGACAAATCGACTAGACCCAGTCTATCAAGGTGACCCGAAGGTCAACCAAGGTCAAAACGCAACTAATCTCCATATTATCTCCTCAGTCTCATCAGATGCATCGAAGATACATTTGACTGCCACTCAGATCTGAATCAACCAAATGACACGATCTAGGCTATCCGATCATAATGAGAACTCGAGTGTCTAGGTGTGCGACCCTATAGGTTCTTCAGATGTCGGCAGTGATAATCTCAAATTATCACAAGTAATGACTGGCACCTAGCAATACATAATTTCTCCTCAAGTCTTCAGAATGGAGTCATCATCGACATCCCCTAAAACTGCGACAAAGTATAAGTATATGTATGTCCTTTCGCCAAGCTTGGACAAGTGTGTCACACTTGTTTATCCCAATCAAATGGTCATGACTAAATCAGGTTCTTACCTGGGTATGACCATACACTTTCAGTTATGCATCCATATAGGGCGCCATGGACATCAAGCTTTCTCGCAAGGAAGGGGCATATCCTCTCTTGGCACATTGAATATCTCCTATGGGTTATGATATACCCAATGAGAACTATTATGACTTCCCTGCTATGGTGAAACTTTAGGTTGTATCAAAGTATATCCCTCACTATATAGAGATATCAATGCCCTCAAGTCAAGGACAAGCAAACCTCTATAACTGTGATATTCATCTTGTGACACCAAGATGAATCATCATGGTGGGTTAGTCTAGTATATCTCCCTTGATATACACATATGCATGCGTTAGCAACTCATGCTCAACTAGCACATATACCAGTCTCATGTATCATAGTTGTCCCATATCCACCATGATTCTCAACCAGGGACAAAAATTGAGACTAGATAAAATCAATCTCCTTAGGGACATTGTTATGGTGTATATGCCCTTGGACCCGTTGTTGGTCCATCTTGTACTACTTGACATTGATATTTAATATATCATTCTGGCATCGTCGTTATTATGCTATGTTTACATCTGTGATTATGTACATGGATAATAATGTCCCTAGAGACAGATTGTATCTGTGCTCAAACGGTGTGTCCCCAGTCGAGTACCTGAGTGGATAAGGGACAGCTCTGGTACATGTGAGACTGGTATATGGGCTGGTTACGCATGGGGTGCTAACGCAGGCATATGGGTATATCAGTGGTGGATATACTGGACCGACCCGATGTGAGGCTTTAACTTGGTGTCATGAGTTAAGCTCACAAGTGACAGGAGATGCATTGATCCCTTGACTTGAGGTCATTGACTCTTCTATATGGTTAGGGACATGCTTTGATACAACCTAACACCTCGCCGTAGCACGGAGGTCATAACGGTTGTCATTGGGTATGTCACGACCCATATGAGAAGATCAATGGACATATATAGGATTTGCCCCTTCCTACGGGAAGCTTGATATCCACGGGGCCCCCTATGGTTGCATGATTGAAAGTGTATGGCCATACCCAGGTCAAAGCCTGATTTAGTCTTGACAATGTGATTAGGTGAAAATAAAGTGGTGACACACTTTGTCCAATCGGATATCAGTTCGGCAAAAATACTATAATGCATCGGTACCTTGTTGCGATGATGGGGATGTCGATGTTGATATCCATTCCGATGACTTGGGTAGCAGCGATGCACTGCTAGGTGCCAATCTCTGCTTGTGATGACTTGGTTCATCATTGCTAACGTCTGAGGAACCTACAGGGTCGTACAACTTGAAACTTGGGTTCTCGTATTGATAGGGTAGCTTATTGATTGAGTTATTGGATAACTCAGATCTGTTTGGGAGAATCCATCAGCACCACTGTGCTAGATGAGATGAAAGGAATCATTTGGAGTTAACTTGTTTTTGGGCCTAGTAGGCTAAATGGGCCCAATAGACCAAGTTGGGCTAATAGGCTAAATGGGCTCAATAAGCCATTTGGGCCAATGGGCCAAATGGAATGGCGCAAGCTACTTGGAGTGAGCTTGGCGCATTTCCTTGAGGTGGACAAATTCAAGTTGGACATCTTCTTAAGGTGAGAAGCTTGGAGCTTCTCACTTGGAGTGGATGAATGTACTTGGGCACATGGCACTTGGAGTGGGCGAAATGGGTTGTACCTCTTAAAGAGGTGTGTCTCTTCATGAAGAGGTGTGCCTCTTCACTAGTGAAGAGGTGCACCTATTCATTGGTATATAAACCCCCTTCCTCCCCCCTCATTGCAACTCTTGAACTCTTGACCCTTTGCCCCCTTGTCGCCACTCCTGGAAAGAGGGAGAGGGATGTTCGCCCATTGCCTCTCCTCTTCCCTTTAGTGAGTTCGGAACTTTGGAAGTTCCTTGGCGCCCTCCTCTCCAAAGTTGGACTTTGGCTTCGGATGATTCTGGTTCAGATCTTGGTGGAGTGCTTCAAGAATTGGACTCCGACGAAGCTCCACCTCCTCTCCTTGGCTTCTCCTCTGGAGTTGGCGCAAGTAATTGAGGAAGTCTCCCAAAGGCGTGGATCTTCTTCCCGAGGCTAGCACTGGGCGTGGAAGAAGAGGATTCGAGGTTTGGCTGTGTGCGAGACTGCAGAGGGCACACATTTGGGCGCCTGCATCGCATCACTTAATTTGCATCAAGGTATCATCTCCTACTCACCGTGTTGATCTCCTCGCAAGACTCAATCTTCTGGGTTTTTGGGACTAGCCCGTTTCGGGGATTGCTTCCGCTGTGCTTGTTTGTAAAATTTTAAAATCCCCCGGGTTTCCCAACAGTGGTATCAGAGGAAACTTGCGAACTCGAACGGTGTTTTATGCTTTGATTGTATGCTCACATGCCATTTGAAATTTTTTGAAAATTTGCATATGCGCATGGATTTTTCTATGTAAGAAAAATTGTAAGTTTTTCGTTCCTGACATCTATTCCATCTCTTTGGTTTTTCGCTTTCTTCACATGGTGGGATAGACCCATATGTGAGAGAATTAATTTCTCCCCATGCATGTAGGATAAACCTACTATGTGGGACTTCTTGGCAAGTTAAGGATTGCAAGGGTAGGTGGCAAGCGTGCTTGGAGTATGCATGCGTCACTTGTAGACTCCTAAGAGAAACGAAAAATCCTAGATTTGCGAACGAACGTTGAGGTTGAAAAATATGTTTTCTAAGAAACTAAAACTGAAGTTTTATGTTTTCATGAGCATATAGAAAAGCATGAGATGATTGTGCATCGTGTTGTGGTCATAGTCAAGCCCCTTGTATGCCTGTGATGTATTATGTGTGAGGCCTGCGTGCCGCTTTTTCTTTTTGTTTTGTAAATGCACAAAGAAGATTAAAGGCGCATCCCTCTTGAAGCTTACATCTTGGCGCATCAACCATGATGGCACATCTTGCTTGGTGGCGCAAGTAAGGGCTTGGCCAAACCGGAGGGTTCGTGAGCTATCCCTCTTGGCACAAGCATGATGGCACATCATGCATGGAGGAGCCATCAATGTCTTGGCCGAACCCTTGGGTTTGCGTGCTATGCCTTGATGTGGAGGACCTTGAAGCCGCACTTGAAGATAAAGCTTGGTGGCGGCTAGGTTAGGTCTTGTTGGGGCTTGTCACCTAGGTCAAGCATTGAACATCCTTTGGCATGTGATGGTTGAATGTGTTGATTAGGCTATGACCACATCGCTTGTTTACTGCTTTCCTTTTCTGCAAAAGCATGCCTGGATGTGTTTTATCATTTTGTTATCACCATAGGATTGCATGCCTGTAATGTTAGACAAAAGATAAAACTAAGAGGATGAGACCTCAAAAACCCTCAAAATAATATCAAGTCTGATATTGCCTTCTGACGCATAGCACTCGTCAAACTATCGATCGATGGTGTTGTGCATTGTTTCCACCGTAGTGGACACACCCATCTATCTTTAGGAGGCGTGTGGTGACAATATTTTTCCCAGTCCAGTTAAAATCCTAGATGCGCCTTTGCAAGGAATTCGTTGGTCCTGGGCATAACGACCAGGATATACTTGACTAGTTTTTCATATGTGGTGGCCACGTGATGGAACTCTAGAGGCAGCTGTTGGTGTATATGCCCTAGGACCTAGTTTTGGTCAACTTATGTACTACTTGACACTGATATTTATATATCATTCTGGCATTGTCTTTATCATTGTTTGACTACACCTGCGATTGTGTACTTACATGATAATGTCCCTAGAGACAGATTGGATCTGTGCTCGAATTATAATCCCCAGTCGATGTACCTTAGTGGATATGGGACAGCTATGGTACTTGTGAGACTGGTATGTGGGCTGGTTAGGCACGTGGTGCTAACGCAGACACATGGGTATATCATTGGGGATATACTGGATAGACCCGCTATGAGGCTATGACTTGGTGTCATGAGTTATCCTCATAAGTGATAGGAGATGCATTGATCCCTTGACTTGAGGTCATTGATCATTCTATATGATTAGGGACTTGCTTTGATACAACCTAACACCTTGCCGTAGCTGGGAGGTCATAACGGTTGTTATTGAGCATGTCACGACCCATATGAGAAGATCAATGGACAGACATAGGATTTGCCCCTTCCCTAAGGAAGTATGATATCCATGGAGCTCCTTTATGGTTCTATGACTGAGAGTGTATGGCCATACCCAGGTGAGAATCTGTTTTAGTCATAGCCATGTGATTGGATGAAAACAAGTGGTGACACACTTGTCCAATCGGATATCAGTTCGGCAAACAGACTGTAATGCATCTGTACCTAGTTGCGATGATGGGGATGTCGATGTTGATATCCATTCGAATGAACTGGGTAGTAGCGATGCACTGCTAGGTGCCACTCACTGCTTGTGATGACCTCTGGTCAGCACTGCTAGTGTTAGAAGAACCTACAGGGTCGCACACCTTGATACTTGAGTTCTCGTATTGATCGGGAAGCCTTATGATCGAGTTATTGGATAACTCGGATCTAATTGGGAGATTTCATCAGCGCCAATGGGCCTGATGAGATGGAAGAATGTTATTGGAGCCAAACTTCATTTTTGGCAGGTTGACCCGTATTTGACCATGGTTGGTCACATTTGGATTAGGGTTGCATTGGATTGGATCCAAGTGCTTAATCAACCTATGCAATGATGTTTGGGCTAGCTCATTATCCAATGAGGCCCAATAACAAGTTCTCATGAAGAGATGAGAGGCTAAAAGGGTATAATGGGGAGAAACATGAACCATTAGGCGCCTAGGGGCATAATGGGGTCATGTTGGCGCCTTTGCTTCATTATGGAAGTAAAGGGCGCCTCCCCCTCTCTTCCTAGGATGGAATGCATGCCTCTATGGCATTTCTTGAGATGCAAGGCAAGGCCTTGGCGCACAAGGAAAGGCGTGGGAACAAAAGGTAAGGTTGAATGAGAATTATGGAAATGTCTTGGAGACTTTCTTTATCTCAAACCTCCTCATCCTAGCCCTACACTTGTCATGATCCTAGCCATTACCCTAACCGCCTCTTGCCCTATAAATATGACCCTAATCGCCCCCTCTTGTGTAAAATCAATCCTTGAAGGCGTGAACATAAGAGGAGGGGCGAAAGGCTTGGGACAAGGGCGCATCTTCTTCCATAACCGCGAGTTTCTTCCCTTCTTCCTCCTTGGCGCAAGAGAAGGAAAGGCTTGGCGGCATTCTCCCTTCTCCTCTCTTCTTCTTCAATTGGCGCTTCTACCTTGGAGGTGGCGCAAGCATTCAAGAAGAGAACTAAGGCTTGGATCTTCTTCCCGAGGCTAGCACCGGGCGTGGGAGAAGAGAACTCAAGAGATCTGTGTGTGTGAGACTGCAGAGGGCGCACACTTGGGCGCCTACATCGGCATCGCTCTACATTGCTCTTAAGGTATTTTCTAACTCATCGTGTCGACTCCCTTGCTTGCGATCTTCACTGGGTTTTTGGGACTGGCCTATTTCGGGGACATTCTTCCGCTGCAAAAAATGTATGTCCATAACTCTGAAAATTGTAAAATGTCCCCGGGGTTTCCCAACAGCAGCCTCGAGAACTTAGGGTTTTGTGTTGTTCCAGCCCTAGCTGGGCACAAAATGCTTGAACTGTCTTGAGAAGGGGAATTGCCAAGTTGCAATTTGCCGGCGCGCCTACCTTGGGATACATGCGTCACCTCGTGCAGTACATCCTGCCCTAGCGGAACACGAGGCCGTGTGAGGAACAAGGATCCCATCTCACTAGGAAATCTCGGATTTCCCGATTGACTTTGTGGATTGTCAGTTCGTTTAAAATAGTGGGAGCCATGATCATTTAATGCAAGTCCAGATTAAACGATTCGAAGTAGTACTAATCTGCTTTCTTGGTTGTTGTAGATCAATGACTACGAACAATAGCAGATGGTCACTGCGATCTATCCTGGAAAAGGACAAGTTGGTTGGATCCAACTTGATGGACTGGTATCGGAACTTGAGGATTGTCCTTAAGCTCGAGAGGAAGCTCTATGTCCTTGAGTAGCCTATTCCAGAGCCACTTCCATGCTCGGCCTCAGCGGCTGAGAAGGATGCTTTTGATAAGCATTAGGCTGATACTTTAGATGTTGCTAATTTGATGCCAACTAACATGTCGCCTGAATTTAGAGGGCAATATGAATCTAAGAGTGCTTTTGAGATTATTTATAATCTAACGCAGCTCTTCAATGAATTGGTTGAGCTCAACCCTCCCAAAGTAGTCATTCAGTGTGGTGAACCGAAAGGTTTAACCAAGGAACTGAAACTAAAGATGGAAAGGATCAAGAATAACAGGTGCTATTCATGTGGAGGGCCACCTCACATGTTGAAAGACATGGTGCGACTTCAGAACGAGGAGAAGAGAAGTAGGGCTTCGTCTTTTGGCTTAGGTATTTATGTTACCAAAGTCAACCTTTCTACGTCTATGTCATGAGTATTGGATACCGCATACGGAGCTCATATTTGTACAAATATGCAAGGGCTCATGAAAAGTAGATTGGTGCGGCCTGGAGAGATTGACCTAAGTATTGGAAATGGAGCACAGGTTGCTGCTATTGCCGTAGGACTTTTGACGCTCTCCCTACCTTCTGGACTTCAACTAGAGTTAATTAATTGCTATTATGTACCTTCTCTTACCAAAAATATTGTATCTATCCCTTGCTTGGCAAGGAAAGGATTTAAATTTGAAATAAAAGAGTACTCTTGTTCTTTTTCATTTGCAAATGTGTTTTATGTGAAGGGTACCTTGTGCAATAGATTATATGTCTTGGACATGGATAACTCTATATATAACATAAATCATAAAAGGATCAAACTGAGTGGTTCAGTTGGTGTGTACCTTTGGCATTGTCGATTAGCCCATGTAAACAAGAATCGCATTCAACAACTCCATGCAAATGGATTGTTAGATTCAACCTCCTTGGAGGAGTTTGATACTTGAGAGCCATGTTTATTAGGGAAAATGACAAAAGCACCCTTCACCAAGATTGGTGAGAGGGCAGGAGGTTTGTTGGATCTCATACATAGTGATGTGTGTGGGCTATTCAGTAAACAAGTTAGAGGAGGGTACAACTACTTCATCACATTTACTGATGACTTCAGTAGATACGGTTATGTTTATTTGATGAGACATAAGTCCGAATCCTTTGAGAAATTTAAGGAGTTCAGACATGAAATAGCGAACTAGCTTGGTAGATCTATTAAGGCTCTTCGATCAGATCGTGGTGGAGAGTACCTGAGTGGTGAGTTCTTTGACTATCTTAGAGAGTGTGGGATTCTATCCCAACTTACTCCTCCTGGAACACCTCAGTGGAATGGTGTGTCTGAAAGGAGAAATCGAACTTTGTTGGACATAGTTCGATCTATGATGAGTCATGCAACTTTACCTCCGTCGTTCTGGGGCTATGCACTTGAGACAGCTTCTCTCATACAGAATAATGTTCCATCTAAGAGTGTCTCCAAGATTCTGTACGAGGTATGGAGTGGGAGACGCCGGAATCTCTTTTTTTTCAGAGCCTGGGGATGTGAGGCTTCTGCCAAACGTCAGGATTCTAGCAAGCTAGAACCCAGATCTGATAAATGCATGTTTGTGGGATATCCTAAGGAAACAAAATGATATTACTTCTATATTCCCAGCAAGAACAAAGTTTTTGTTGCTCGAGGTGCTGTCTTTGTAGAGAAAGAATTTCTCATGAAAGAAGTCAGTGGGAGGAAGTTTGACTTGGACGAGGTCCAAGTGGAACCACAAGACACTGAGGTGGAACCTGAGCCACCTACACCGGTTGCTGGGCAACCAGAGGTTCAGACACAGGCCCTACATAGGTCTGGGAGGATTCGTCGTGCACCAGAGAGGTACGGGTCGCTGCCAACCCAACACGACGGGATCTTCATCATTGAGGATGAACCCAGGACCTATGATGAGGCAGTCACTGGACCGAACTCCGAGAAATGGCTTGAGGTCATCAGATCCGAGATGGATTCTATGTCGGCTAACCAAATCTGGGATTTGGTTGAGCTACCTGATGGGGTAAAACCTATAGGGTGTAAATGGGTCTTCAAGAGGAAGACTGACATGGATGGCAACATAGTTACCTATAAGGGTAGACTTGTGGCTAAAGGATTCAGACAAGTTCACGGGGTGGACTATGATGAAACCTTCTCGCCAGTTGCCATGTTCAAATCCATTCAAATCCGGCTTGCTATAGCTGCATATCACGATTATGAGATATGGCAGATGGATGTAAAGACAGCGTTCCTTAACGGGAAGCTGACAGAGGATGTGTTCATGACACAACCTGATGGTTTCATCCATCCTGTAGAGGCCAATAAGGTTTGCAGGCTAAAAAGATCCACTTATGGATTAAAGCAAGCCTCTCGAAGTTGGAATCTTCGATTTGATGAAGCAGTAAGAGATTACGACTTTATCAAGAGCGAAGATGATGCCTGTGTATAAAGAAAATTCAGTGGGAGCTTGGTGACATTTCTGGTCCTGTATGTCGACGACATACTACTCATCAGAAACGACATCCCTAGTCTTCAAGCTGTGAAGACATGGTTGGGGAAGTGTTTTGAGATGAAAGACTTAGGGGAGGCCGCCTATATCCTAGGTGTGAGTATCTACCGGGATAGATCCAAGAAGCTCCTGGCCCTTTGTCAGAGTACTTACATTGATAAGGTCCTGGAGAGGTTCAGCTTAGAGCAATCTAAGAAAGGATACCTTCTAGTGAGGCATGACCTTATTCTCTCCAAGAGCCAGTGTCCCGTCATACAGGTTGAGAGGGACGACATGAGTCGAGTGCCCTATGCTTCGGCAGTAGGTTCGATCATGTATGCGATGTTATGCACTAGACTAGACGTGGCTTATGCTATGAGCATAACCAGCCGATACCAATCCAATCCAGGTCTGCAGCACTGGGTGGTTGTAAAGAACATTCTATGTTTCTGAGAAGAACTAAAGAATGGTTCTTGGTCTATGGGGGACAGGAAGAACTCAGTGTTCAGGGCTACACTGAGGCATCGTTCCAGTCTGACCCTAATAACTTTAGATCACAGACAGACTATGTGTTCAGATTGAGTGGAGGTGCTATGAGCTGAGAGAGCTCTAAGCAATCCATTGTAACTGATTCTACGGCCGAGGCTGAGTATGTCGTTGCTTCTGAGGCAGCCAAAGAAGCCGTTTGGATTCAGAAGTTCATTTCTAAACTTCAGGTGGTTTCAACTACTGTGGATCCGATTGAGCTCTATTGTGACAACAATAAAGCGATGGCACAGGCAAAGGAACCACGGTCTCATCAAAAATCCAAACACATTCTCAGTAGATTTCACCTGATCTGGGAGATCATTGATAGAGGTGATGTCAGGATAAGCAGAGTTGACACAGACAATAATCTGGTAGGCCCACTGACCAAGGCTTTGGCGTAGCAGAAGCGTGATAGTCATGCGAGGGACATAGGGTTGAGATTTCTCAACAACTAAGTCTAAGTGCAAGTGGGAGATTGTTGGTGTATATGCCCTTGGACCCGTTGTTGGTCCATCTTGTACTACTTGACATTGATATTTAATATATCATTCTGGCATTGTCGTTATTATGCTATGTTTACATCTGTGATTATGTACATGGATAATAATGTCCCTAGAGACAGATTGTATCTGTGCTCAAACGGTGTGTCTCCGGTCGAGTACCTGAGTGGATAAGGGACAGCTCTGGTACATGTGAGACTGGTATATGTGCTGGTTACGCACGGGGTGCTAACGCAGGCATATGGGTATATCAGTGGTGGATATACTGGACCGACCCGATGTGAGGCTTTAACTTGGTGTCATGAGTTAAGCTCACAAGTGACAGGAGATGCATTGATCCCTTGACTTGAGGTCATTGACTCTTCTATATAGTTAGGGACATGCTTTGATACAACCTAACGCCTCACCGTAGCAGGGAGGTCATAACGGTTGTCATTGGGTATGTCACGACCCATATGAGAAGATCAATGGACATATATAGGATTTGCCCCTTCCTACGGGAAGCTTGATATCCATGGGGCCCCCCTATGGTTGCATGACTGAAAGTGTATGGCCATACCTAGGTGAAAGCTTGATTTAGTCTTGACCATGTGATTAGGTGAAAATAAAGTGGTGACACACTTTGTTCAATCGGATATCAGTTCGGCAAAAAGACTATAATGCATCGGTACCTTGTTGCGATGATGGGGATGTCTATGTTGATATCCATTCCGATGACTTGGGTAGCAGCGATGCACTGCTAGGTGCCAATCACTGCTTGTGATGACTCGGTTCATCACTGCCAACGTCTGAGGAACCTACAGGGTCGCACAACTTGAAACTCGGGTTCTCGTATTGATCGGGTAGCCTATTGATTGAGTTATTGAATAACTCAGATCTGTTTGGGAGAATCCATCAGCACCACTGTGCTAGATGAGATGAAAGGAATCATTTGGAGCTAACTTATTTTTCGGCCTAGTAGGCCAAATGGGCTCAATGGGCCAAATGGGCTCAATAGACAAAGTTGGGGTAATAGGCCAAATGGGCTCAAAAAGCCATTTGGGCCAATGGGCCAAATTGAATGGCGCAAGCTACTTGGAGTGAACTTGGCGCATTTCCTTGAGGTGGACAAATTCAAGTTGGACATCTTCTTAAGGTGAGAAGCTTGGAGCTTCTCACTTGGAGTGGATGAATGTACTTGGGCGCATGGCACTTGGAGTGGGCGAAATGGGTTTTACCTCTTGAAGAGGTGTGTCTCTTCATGAAGAGGTGTGCCTCTTCACTAGTGAAGAGGTGCACCTATTCATGGGTATATAAACCCCCTTCATCCCCCCTCGTCGCAACTCTTGAACTCTTGCCCCCTTGCCCCCTTGTCGCCACTCCTGAAAAGAGGGAGAGGGATGTTTGCCCATTGCCTCTCCTCTTCCCTTTAGTGAGTTCGGAACTTTGGAAGTTCCTTGGCGCCCTCCTCTCCAAAGTTGGACTTTGGCTTCGATTGATTCCGGTTCGGATCTTGGTAGAGTGCTTCAAGAGTTGGACTCTGATGAAGCTGCACCTCCTCTCCTTGGCATCTCCTCTGGAGTTGGCGCAAGTGATTGAGGAAGTCTCCCAAAGGCGTGGATCTTCTTCCCGAGGCTAGCACCGGGCGTGGAAGAAGAGGATTCGAGGTTCGGCTGTGTGCGAGACTACAGAGGGCGCACATTTGGGCGCCTGCATCGCATCACTTAATTTGCATAAAGGTATCATCTCCTATTCACCGTGTCGATCTCCTTGCAAGACTCGATCTTCTGGGTGATGGGGACAGGAACCACAAGCCACGAAGATACAAGTGGAGCCTAAAGGTGCCATAGACAAAGACTCGTGAGGTCACAAATAAGCTAGCATGCTTAATAAAAAGTTAGCTCAATAATAGAAGAAATACTTTCAACAAATAATGGTCAAGACATTCACACTCAAGATGTCTAAGCCCAAGCCCAAACCCAGTGAAGAAGTTTCCGGATTCAATAAATTGTGGGTTGCATACGCCAGCCACATCCACGCCATCTCAACAAGAGCACCTACCTTCACAAAGTCCACCGTCGCTCAGCCCAAAATCCAGCCTCAGGGTTCAATGTCTACATGCACCTCTTAAGGAATCTCCAATGTCTCCTCTTTGCTGATCAAACTTGGAAGCTGCAATGTTCCTCTCAACGTCTCTTGCTCATCAATATGGAAATAGCAAACGTCTCTCTCGCTTATATGTATCACGCACAACTTTGTAATATACAGAATTTTGAATGAATTGATGGAAATAGTTTTCTTCCTCTATCAAATGTCTTCCTCCCCCCTTCTCTAGGTGCTTGTGTCACCAAGTCTTCTTCTCCTTTCCCTCTAATCTCCTCTTCTCCCTCAAACCCTCTACTTCGCTGCAAATACCTGCACACGTCAACCACACCCAGTTTTGAAACTTCGAAAGCTCGCCACCGACGATCCACCGGCCGGATCTCCACGAGACTTCAGCCACCACTCCTCCTTTCCCTGACGAAGCTTCAGCTGCCGGTATCTGCCCATCCACCTCTCCGATTGCCGGAATCGGAAGAATCACCGTCACGCCCAGCTTCCGCCTCACGTCCCCTGTTTCGCCTGCAACTTCACCCAGATCTCGAGATTTTGCAACCTCGCCACCGGCGATCCCCCGGCCACATCTCCACAACACTTTGGCCTTCGCCGTTCCTTACCGACGACCTCTGTCCATTCACGCAACTTCCCCTGTTTCAAAATCTCTTCTCATGTTGTGTTCTGTTTGCTAAAATCTAATCTGATTAAGCTTCTTCTTGCAGGTACTTAAAGAATTTGATGCTATAAAAATTATGAAATTTGGCATGACAAGGAAGCGCACATCTTCATCTATCAATTGGACTAGAAGTTTCGAACGAAGCTTCAATAGATTAACCTAGGCGTTATGGCAAATCTTGATGAATGATACATTCCTGCACAACTCTTATTTTCTAATCCGACTGGCTATCTTGTTGCAATTATTTTACATGCCTGATATCCCCTCACCATCTGATTTTTATTGGATTCAAAAGAACTAGTTTGGTACTAGCTCTTGGGTTAATTGGAACAAATTTTGGATTTATAGATTTTCCTGCAAGTTATAGTTACTTGTCTTAAATGATATATTTTTGCAACACTATGTTTCTAGCTGTTTTCTGAATTTTGCACTTTATTTTGAAATTAAAAAAAAATAATAATCGGACTTTAGTTAGTATCATATTTCGTGTCTCCACCCTACATCAGTTTGGTATCAAAGCGAGGTTGTAAGCAACTCTTGTCTGCTTACACGATCCTTTGCTTGCCCATTGCATAAAAAAAAAATACATGCTTTCATGTTTCTTGGTATTTATTTTGCATGTTAGTTAATTAATTTGCTGTTTATTTGCTCCAAAAAAAAAATCATTCTTAGTTTTTGCTTTCATGCCTAGTTGTTCTTGCTATATTGTTTGCGTATTTTAAGTTATTTGCTAGTTGAAGTTTGTTAGCATAAAAAAAAAAAGTTTATGCTCTCATGTTTAAGTGTTCTTTGCTTTTGCACGTGTGTTAATTTATTTGCTAAAAAAAATATATATCTTGCTTACACACTAGTTGCACCCCAAACTACTCATAACACATCATTGTACATCACTATTATCAAAGGGAAATTACAACAAAAAAAGAACTTGTATCTAAAAGGGATAACTATAAGGTTCTCACACATAGGCCTAATAGTTTTACAACTCATGTTTGGTGTAATGGTTATAAAGGTAGAACTATTATAGATCATCAAGTTAAGTTCAATGTTATATCTATTAGATCACTTGAACAATTTGGCCTCACCATAGAAAAACACAATAACCCTTACTACATAACTTGGGATGATTTGACTATAACTTTAGTTGATTTTCAATGCTTAGTTCCCATTATGCTAAACAATATCAAAACTGAAATTTGGTGTGATGTGATGAGTTTAGAAGGCTTTGACATTTTATTAGGCGATGAATTTATGCATGATTTTCAGGGATATTATTTTAGCAAACCTTGGTGCTATAGCTTCATACATAAAGGTTTGGAACACATCATTTACCCTAAAAGCCTAAGTGAACAGCGTAACAAGATGTTACAAGAGATAAAGAGTCGTATAGAGCAATCCTTGCAAAAAGAACAAAAGAGTTCAACCCCTTTAGAGCTTAGAGAACAAACCTTGGAGCCTACTTTAGAGCCTAATTCATGTCTTGATGAAACCAGTGAACTTGAAGAAGTAAGATATGAAGAACCAAACCTTCAAGTAGAACCAATGCCTTCACCTTCAATTTTAGGGCCAACACCTTTACCTTCAATTTTAGGGCCCATACCTATAGGTTCTCAGCTTGAACCTAAGTTAGATCTAACCTCTTTAGATGAACCTAGTATGGATACACCTACTATAAGTTTAATGCATCATGAGCCTTGCTTAGAAAGCCCATCTTTAAGCTTGATGTTTTATGAGCCATGCCTAGGTCCATCCACTCTCATACTCGAGCATATGTTGACCAAACCTGAGTCTAAGGAATACTTAGAGCCTTTTGAACTTGACTTAGATCCTAAGCCTCAACACTTAGGAAAACTCCTAGACTTAGAAAATTTCTCTCAGGACCCTATGATCCTTGAATCTTGCCTCTTAGGTCCCTCTACCCACACCCTTAAACCACCATTAGAGTCAACTCAACATGAAATAAATGAAAACAAATTTGCTTTGTGTACTTGTCAAATTATTGAACATATTGATTTCATCATTCGAATCCATTTATATGCTAGAATTCCTAATTGTGACTTTACTAATGAATATGGCCGAGAAAGGGAATTCAATGTAGGTGTCCCTAACTTACAGCTTGGACCATGGACATGGAACAACAAGATAGGATGCTCTGATGACAACACTTTGCAGATTCAGACCCATGAAGGACAATTGACTTTTGCCCCTCCAGGACTTCTACACCACCGCCGCAATAACCATTCTTCGGAGAAGAATTTTTTTTCACCCGGGGAGAATGATGGGGACAGGAACCACAAGCCACGAAGATACAAGTGGAGCCTAAAGGTGCCATAGACAAAGACTCGTGAGGTCACAAATAAGCTAGCATGCTTAATCAAAAGTTAGCTCAATAATAGAAGAATTACTTTCAATAAATAATTGTCAAGACATTCACGCTCAAGATGTCTAAGCCCAAGCCCAAACCCAGTGAAGAAGTTGCTGGATTCAATAAATTATGGGTTGCATACGCCAGCCACATCCACGCCATCTCAACAAGAGCACCTACCTTCACAAAGTCCACCGTCGCTTAGCCCAAAATCTAGCCTCAGGCTTCAATGTCTACATGCTGCCATAGACAAAGACTCGTGAGGTCACAAATAAGCTAGCATGCTTAATCAAAAGTTAGCTCAATAATAGAAGAATTACTTTCAACAAATAATGGTCAAGACATTCACGCTCAAGATGTCTAAGCCCAAGCCCAAACCCAGTGAAGAAGTTGCCGGATTCAATAAATTGTGGGTTGCATACGCCAGCCACATCCATGCCATCTCAACAAGAGCACCTACCTTCACAAAGTCCACCGTCGCTCAGCCCAAAATCCAGCCCCAGGCTTCAATGTCTACATGCACCTCTTAAGGAATCTCCAACGTCTCCTCTTTGCTGATCAAACTTGGAAGCTGCAACGTTCCTCTCAACGTCTCTTGCTCATCAATATGGAAATAGCAAACGTCTCTCTCACTTATATGTATCACGCACAACTTTGTAATATATAGAATTTTGAATGAATTGATGGAAATAGTTTTCTTCCTCTATCGGATGTCTTCCTCCCCCCTTCTCTAGGTGCTTGTGTCACCAAGTCTTCTTCTCCTTTCCCTCTAATCTCCTCTTCTCCCTAAAACCCTCTACTTCGCAGCAAACACTTGCACACGTCAACCACACCCAGTTTCGAAACTTCGAAAGCTCGCCGCCGACGATCCACCGGCCGGATCTCCACGAGACTTCGGCCACCACTCCTCCTTTCCCTGACGAAGCTTCAGCCGCCGGGATCTGCCCATCCACCTCTCCGATCGCCGGAATCGGAAGAATCACCGTCACGCCTAGCTTCCGCCACACGTCCCCTGTTTCGCCTGCAACTTCACCCAGATCTCGAGATTTTGCAACCTCGCCGCCGGCGATCCCCCGGCCACATCTCCACAACACTTTGGCCATCACCGTTCCTACCCTTGTGCAATCTCCAACCGACAGGATCCGTCCATCCGCCACTCCGATCAGCGGAATCGAAACTTCCTGTCGATCCCCTGCTCTCACCTTGATTCCGCCCAACTTTCGCCTTTCAGTGCCGTTCGCATCCGACCAGCCTCCGACCACCAGCTAACTCCGGCCACAGCTCCACCACCACAACATTGACTCCCAGTTGTAGCAGGTTCCGTGTCCGTGCATCACTGGAGGAGTACCGACGACCTCTGTCCATTCACGCAACTTCCCCTGTTTCAAAATCTCTTCTCATGTTGTGTTCTGTTTGCTAAAATATAATCTGATTAAGCTTCTTCTTGCAGGTACTTAAAGAATTTGATGCTATAAAAATTATGAAATTTGGCATGACAAGGAAGGAACGGCGATGGCCAAAGTGTTGTGGAGATGTGGCCGGGGGATCGCCGGCGGCAAGGTTGCAAAATCTCGAGATCTGGGTGAAGTTGCAGGCGAAACAGGGGACGTGTGGCGGAAGCTGGGCATGACGGTGATTCTTCCGATTCCGGCGATCGGAGAGGTGGATGGGCAGATCCCGGCGGCTGAAGCTTCGTCAGGGAAAGGAGGAGTGGTGGCCGAAGTCTCGTGGAGATCCGGCCGGTGGATCGTCGGCGGCGAGCTTTCGAAGTTTCGAAACTGGGTGTGGTTGACGTGTGCAGGTGTTTGCAGCGAAGTAGAGGGTTTGAGGGAGAAGAGGAGATTAGAGGGAAAGGAGAAGAAGACTTGGTGACAACGAAGATACAAGTGGAGCCTTAAGGTGCCATAGACAAAGACTCGTGAGGTCACAAATAAGCTAGCATGCTTAATCAAAAGTTAGCTCAATAATAGAAGAATTACTTTCAACAAATAATGGTCAAGACATTCACGCTCAAGATGTCTAAGCCCAAGCCCAAACCCAGTGAAGAAGTTTCCGGATTCAATAAATTGTGGGTTGCATACGCCAGCCACATCCACGCCATCTCAACAAGAGCACCTACCTTCACAAAGTCCACCGTCGCTCAGCCCAAAATCCAGCCTCAGGCTTCAACGTCTACATGCACCTCTTAAGGAATCTCCAACGTCTCCTCTTTGCTGATCAAACTTGGAAGCTGCAACGTTCCTCTCAACGTCTCTTGCTCATCAATATGGAAATAGCAAACGTCTCTCTCGCTTATATGTATCACGCACAACTTTGTAATATACAGAATTTTGAATGAATTGATGGAAATAGTTTTCTTCCTCTATCAGATGTCTTCCTCCCCCCTTCTCTAGGTGCTTGTGTCACCAAGTCTTCTTCTCCTTTCCCTCTAATCTCCTCTTCTCCCTCAAACCCTCTATTTCGCTGCAAACAGCTGCACACGTCAACCACTCCCAGTTTTGAAACTTCGAAAGCTCGCCGCCGACGATCCACCGGCCGGATCTCCACAAGACTTCAGCCACCACTCCTCCTTTCCCTGACGAAGCTTCAGCCGCCGGGATCTGCCCATTCACCTCTCCGATCGCCGGAATCGGAAGAATCACCGTCACGCCCAGCTTCCGCCACACGTCCCCTGTTTCACCTGCAACTTCACCCAGATCTCAAGATTTTGCAACCTCGCCGCCGGCGATCCCCCGGCCACATCTCCACAACACTTTGGCCATCGCCGTTCCTTACCGACGACCTCTGTCCATTCACGCAACTTCCCCTGTTTCAAAATCTCTTCTCATGTTGTGTTCTGTTTGCTAAAATCTAATCTGATTAAGCTTCTTCTTGCAGGTACTTAAAGAATTTGATGCTATAAAAATTATGAAATTTGGCATGACAAGGAAGCGCACATCTTCATCTATCAATTGGACTAGAAGTTTCGAACGAATCTTCAACAGATTAACCTAGGCGGCATGGCAAATCTTGATGAATGATACATTCCTGCACAACTCTTATTTTCTAATCCGACTGGCTATCTTGTTGCAATTATTTTACATGCCTGATATCCCCTCACCATCTGATTTTTATTGGATTCAAAAGAACTAGTTTGGTACTAGCTCTTGGGTTAATTGGAACAAATTTTGTATTTATAGATTTTCCTGCAAGGCATAGTTACTTGTCTTAAATGATATATTTTTGCAACACTATGTTTCTAGCTGTTTTCTGAATTTTGCACTTTATTTTGAAATTAAAAAAAATAATAATAATCGGACTTTAGTTAGTATCATATTTCGTGTCCCCACCCTACATCACTGGGCTTTTGTGACTGGCCTGTTTCGGGGATTGCTTCCACTGTGCTTGTCTATAAAATTTTAAAATCCCCGGGGTTTCCCAACAATTGTCTATGCAAATGTACATATGCGGCTGATGTACAAGGTGTATAACAATGACCATGCCAGGATATGTCATCCATCAAACACATATGTGATATACACCGCATCGGACCAACCATAGCTCCTAAGGCATAAACACTAACACAAAGACAAGCCCTTATTTGCCATGCATGTGATGTATCTTTGTGAGGCCTGTATACTGATTTTCAAATTCTATTTTGTAATAAAATTGAAGACATTGAAGACATCTCATGGCATTTTCCTCTCTCTCCCTTGCGTATCTTCTCAAGGTGGTGCAACTCATGACCTAGCTGAAACCTAGGGTAGGGTGGAAGAGAAACAAAGAAAGTTAGCAAAATGCTAAGTAGGAATCAACAAAGTGGTGAGGGAGTCAAATAACATGATAACCA
This sequence comes from Costus lasius, assembly GCA_027563935.2. Classification (NCBI taxonomy): domain Eukaryota; kingdom Viridiplantae; phylum Streptophyta; class Magnoliopsida; order Zingiberales; family Costaceae; genus Costus; species Costus lasius. The sequence goes on along the minus strand of CM050450.1, from coordinate 32,936,476 downwards.
ATGGCAGAAATAACGATATATAAATAATATAAAGAATATCATGTAAATCATCAAGCAAGCCAACAAATTTCAATCAAGTGCCTCACTCATTTACATAGTGTTTCAACTGTTGCTCACGCAGTGGAACGACTATCGTAAACAGCCTGGAGTGTTGCGTCAAACACCTGGCATCTGTAGTATTGTCCCGAGGACAACTGGCGGTACCCTGACCGGCAACCATAGCCCGATACGGGTCGGAACTATATCTCACACAAATAGGCCACTGGAGAATAAATCATCCAGTCTAGAGGTCAATATATCACGACTTTAACATCACAGATATTCAACTGTTCTACCATCATTCTCAATGTCAACATATCAGATATCTCAATACAACTTTATTAATCATTCATATAGAAACAGAATATAACCAAATGAATAAGATAATTGAGGTCAACAGAATTTCAGAAACAAAAACAAGTAGCCAAACCAAATAGATATCATTGTCAATCAATTCTAATATATGCATCAAATATTAAATCAAGGGAATAAGCAACAAATCCTATAAGTTCTTGACACCATAACAAAGGAGTAGGGTAAGATTCTTACCTTAAATACTGATATCCTGAATCCCTCTGAAATAAAAGTTATTTCCCTTCTTAATGGAACAATTTAAATAAACCTCTATTATTATCCATCACAAGCATAAATCAATAATTATGCCCTCAACCTCTAATTTCCTATTTAAATTAATTTTATACAAAATTAATTATCATGAAATCCCCCCCTCCCCCCACCCAAAAAAAAAAAAGAATTTAGGTTTTTCTTAATTTATTCCCTAAACCAAATAAATAATTAACATAAATAAAAAAACAAAACTTACCTCTCTGCGAAGACTCGACGCGGAATGAAGCGAACAACATTCATTTGCGTCGGAGGGGAAAAGAATCACCGGCGTTCGTTGGACGACAAGGTAGCCACCGCCACTGCCTAGAGAGGAAGGAGGCTAAAGCTGGGAGAGGAAAAGCTGCCGCCGCACCACAGGGTGGGGAAAGGAACACAGCCGCATCTGTGAAGGAAACATAGCTGTGCACAGGGGACCTCGTCGCTTGCCGTTCGAATCCTCATCGGAAGAAAGGCGTCGCACCCAGGAACGACGAGGGGTTCAATGGCGTTTCTTTCCGACATTGATGGATGCACGAGCTTGACGCCGATGAGATGGAGATGACACCCGACTCAGAAACCTTCCGTCGCCGTCGCTGAACCCTTCACTGTTAGGGAATACCGAGTGTAATTTAAAATTTTGCAGTCCCAGGACGCAGCGGAAGAATCATTACACCCGAAACATATTCCGATCCCAAGGATCCATGCGAGAGAGAAGACACAAGGATGTGTTAGAGATGTACCTCTTTTGCTTGTCTAGATGCCGAAGCCATGTTGAAGGCGCCCAAGTGTTCGCCCTCCACAAGTATCCAAGCGTTGACTCCTTGATCGTTGCTCCCTTCCATGTTTGGTGCTAGCCTTGGGAAGAGAATCAAGCCTTAGGGTTCCTTCACTTCTCTTGCGCCACCTCCAAGGATCATGCGCCAAGTGGAAGGAAGATGCCGCCAACTCCTTATCCTGTTCACTCCAAGAGAAGAGGGAGAAGAAGAGTTTCGGCCCTTAGGAAGAATAAGATGAAGTGGCGCCACCAAGTCCTTCTCCAAGTCACGCCAAGAGGAGAGGAAGGAGAAGACTTGCGGCCACTAGTAGGAAGAAAGGTTGCGCCACCTTAATGTTGTCGCCCTTTGCCCTTGTTCTCGCCCCTCTATGTATGTTCACGTCTCCAAGCATTCGAACCATTGAGAGGGGGCAGCTAGGGTCCCTTTTATAAGCCAAGAGGCGGTTTAGGGAAGGCCAAGATCATACCAAGTGGGCGGCTAGGATGAGAGGGGTTTGTGGTAAGGAAAGTCTCCAAGACTTTGCCATAAACCTCATTCAACCTATCCTTATTTGCCTAATAGCCATATCAGCCCAAGACATTCCTTAAAGGTATTCTTTCCATCCAAGGAGAAGGGCTAGGCGCAACAAGCAAGAGGAATTCGGCTAGGGTGGTGTCTTGGGAGAAATTAGGGTTTGAGGTAAGGTAAGTCTCCAAGACTTTACCATATACCTCTTCCCAACACCCATATGCGCCTAGGAACTTCCCATAAAAGTTCTCAAGCCATATTAGCCCCAAGACTTGCCTTAGAGGTAAGGTTTCCATCAAGGGAGAAAGGGCAAGGCGCCTTTTACTTCCTTAATGAAGCAAAACCGCCCACTTCACCCCATTATGCCCCTAGGCGCTAATGGGTGAAGACTTCTCCCCATTATACCCTTTTTAGCCAATTCTCTCTTCATGACAACTAATTATTGGGCCTCATTGGATAATGAGCTAGCCCAAAATTCATGGCATGGATTGATTAAGCCATTGGATCCAACCCAATGCAACCCTAATCCAAATGTGACCAATCTAGGTCAATTTCGGGTCAACCTGCCAAAAATGAAGTTTGGCTCCAATAACCTTCTTCCAACTCATCAGGCCCATTGGCGCTGACGAAATCTTCTAAATGGATCCATGTTATCCAATAACTTGATCCTAAAGCTTCTGATTAAAGCAACGTCAAGAGTCTATTGCGTGTGACCCCGTAGGATCCATATGACGATGGCAATGATGTAAACATCATAAGTAGTGAGGGGTATCTAGCAACACATCACTACTACCCATGTCATAGGACTTAAGTCATTATGGCAACAACTCCTAACAAGCAACGAGGATTCCCATGCATTATAGATCCCTTTGCCTAAACTGATATCCTGCCATTGGATTAGTCTCAAGTTTATCAATCCAATGCATTGGTCATGACTTAACAAGTGTGGCCACACATTCCTGTCATGCACCAATAAGGTGGGGCGCCCCAAAGTGGATATCATGCTTCCTCTGAAGGAAGGGGCAAATCCTACTATTGGTCATCCATGTCTCTACGTGACATATGACATGCCCAATGACACTCGTTTTGGTCTCCCAATTACGGAGAGACGTAAGACTGTATCAAAGCATACCCATCATCAAATCTAGACATGAATACCTCAAGTCTAAGGATCAATGCAAACCTCCTGCATGTGAGATTGACTTGTTGACTAGACAAGTCAATCCTCACGGTGGATCACTCCAGTGCATCCAATGCACCTGTATGTCTGCGTTACTGTGCCCCGCACCTAACCAGTCCATACACCAGTCTCACATGTACCAAAGCTGTCCCATATCTGCTAAGGTACCTTGTCTGGGGATAGCTTATGAGAATGGATCCAATCCAAACTCCTGGGACATTATTTATGCAACTTAATACATCAACGCAGGTAGAGAAGTCTGCATAATAACAACTATGCCTATGTAAAGAGTAATAATTCTATCAAAGTACATTCAAACAATGCCTGACCATGTCCATACATTGGTCTTCAGGGCATATACACTAACATTCACACACATCCGTAACTCACTGGAAGAGGACGCTACACCAAGGAAAGATGAGGACCTCTCCGGTGAGCCTTTATGTCAATGCCAAATTCATAGACTCCCCACTGACGGGGAAGACGCGAATGAAGCAGAGGCGGCGACGCATTTTTCATAGGGAAGGAAAAAAAACAGGGGAATAGGCAGCTTCGACACACATAAGGAGAGAGATAGGCTGGGTAATTAGGGTTAAAAATTAATTAAGGGTTAAGTGAGAGGTTAAGGGTATACTTATAGGGAATTAAGGAGGAATTATAGGAAATTTCAAATTTTAAAATTAAATAATTATAATTATATATAAGAAAATATTAAGGTTATAACACTCACCCTAAGGGGCTGACCTGCATCAATGGCCGAACCTTGATTGCTTCTAGGGTTTCCTAGTGGCACAGCTAATGGTTCAAGGGCTGATGGTGAGGGTAGAGAATCCTAAGGGAGCTGATCATCTTCTTTGGCCAAACCATGATGCTAATTGGGGTTTCCTAATGGCGCATCTTGTGGTTCAAGGGCTGATCAAGTAGATTAGCACATCTAAACTTGGAAGGGGGTTGTTCCATTCTTGGTCGAGTGTGTGAGGGCTCTTAGTGGCACTTCTTGAACTCAAGGGCCGAGGATGGGTAGAACAACACCTATACTTGCTTAATGGCACATCCAAGCAAAGGGGGCACACCTTGTGGTGGCGCACCTTGCAAGGGATGTGGCGCATCTAGTAATGACAGTGAGACACCTAGAGGAGGATGGTGCATCCATGTTTGGCTGAACCTTGGAAGGAGTCTAGGGTTTGCGAGCTAGCTTGGAGGATGAGACAAGGGCTGGCCGAATCTAAAAGGGCATCTAGGTTCCCTTTGATACGGTGAGCTTCAGAATTCATAGCTTTTAAATGACTATGACATTTCTCATAGTTGACATTGAGTTTGTTGGCTTCGTCTATAGACATCAAATTATGAGTTGCGCTAGAATCAATCATTGCTCTGGCTCTCCTGGCATTAACTTTGATGTCAACATACATCAACTCATTCAGGTTTCCTCATTCCTTCCGCTTCGGTATTCCCCCTTGTGCTTTCATAGCATTGAGCAATTGTATTGCCACCATGTGATGCTTTTGTGAGGAATTGCCCTTCCCACTATGGCATCTTTCATCGGAGTCACTATCACTCTTTGTTGATGAATGAATTTTCTTCCTTTCTAATAATTTGTGGATTCTTTTGTCACCATTGCATGTAATGTCTGCTTTTGTGGGCAAGCTTTGACCCAATGGTTTCCTCCACAGAGGATGCATTCAGCCCTTGGAGCAAATCTGTTTGGCTTACCACCCGGAGGGTTCCTACGATCTTCCCTTGCTAGTTCCTTTCCCTTAAACTAAAATGGATGAGAGGTTTGGGCCAATCTTCTTCTCTCGGTCCATTCTAGGGGTCACATAGTCAGTGAGACGTTTAGTGGTTGCACAAGCAGAGATCAAGTATGTCATATTGTGTCGTTGTAGTTCTTGCTATGCCCATGATTTTAATCCGTCCATGAAGGCAAAGAATAGTTCTTGCTCTGAAAACTTGACACCAAGATTTATGGCTAGGAATTGCTTCACAAACTCTTGGATGTTATTGCCATGATGAAGATTTCACGGTTTCTTTCTAGCCATGAACTCAATATTTTCGGGGAGGAATTGGATCTTCAACTCGCCCTTCAAATCCTCCCATGTTCCTAGATTGTCGGTTCCACTCTGCACCCTTGTGCGCCACCATGATTTAGCATCCCTTGCCAGGAACCAAGTCGATGTTGCCACTTTTAGTTGTTCAAAGCTTGGTTGTGTGACAAGGAAGAATTGTTCCATGTCAAAGAGGAAGTTCTCTAATCTCCATGCATCTCGAGTGCAGTCGTAACTACGTGGTTCAGGGACTTTCATCAGGGTGTGTCGGGGTCAGGTGTTCCCTTCGCTAGCATGAACAGCCCGAGTGAGAATATCTATTTTAGCCAATACATTGGCCAACACATCATCAATTCTTGGATGGAGTAGTTGGAAGGCTTCTTCCATGTCATCTTCGAGCTTTTCCACAAAAGAAGCTAAATCCGCGTGCTTAGCTTCAGTCCGAACATAGTCGTTAACATCTGTCCCCATAGTTAGCCAGTAGAATGCCCTTTCTAGGAGCGCTAATATACGATGGGACCTGAGTGCCCTACCCACAATGTATCATGACACTCTCTTAAAACTTCTGTATGCAAGTTATCTACTTTCGGGACATACACCCTATTACCCTTCGTGAAGATGAGGTCATTATTTTCCCAGGGTTGTTGCTTGAGGATCTTTCCACATTCCGGCATGGATCATTTATTATAAGTCGGACTAGATTTGGATAGTTTGATGATTTCATGAAGATTGAGTACTTGCTATCTCTAAGTTTCGGCTCAATGCATCAGCGACGATGTTGGTTTTTCTAGGCTTATACTTCGAAACCATGTCATACACTGCCAGAGAGTCTTGCCATCGAGCTTGTTTTGGCGATTGTTTCTTCTGTGTCTGGAAATAACCTAATGCAATATTATCTATTCGTAGAATAAATCTAGCCCTTAGTAAGTAGCGTCGCCAAGTTCTTAGACAATGCACTACAGCTATCATCTCTTTCTCATGTGTCGGGTACCTCCATTCAGCTTCGTTAAGTTTTTGACTCTCATAGTCTATAGGATGTCGATCTTGCATGAGTACTCCCCCAATAGCATAATCGGATGTGTCCGTCTGAACTTCGAAGGCCTTTCGATAGTCTGGTAGCCCTAAAACAGGTTCATTGGTTACGACAGTCTTCAAGTCTTCAAAAGTCCTCTGGCACTTTGGAGACCAATTCTAGCTATGTCCCTTTTTGAGTAAGTCAGTTAAAGGGGTTGCCCTTCGTGAGTAGCCCTCAATGAATCACCGATAGTAGTTCACAAAACCTGGAAAGGATCTTAGTTCCGTGACCTTAGGCTGGGCAATCCAACTTGCCATAGCTTTTATCTTTACTTCATCCATTCTTATCTTGCCCTTGCTAATCCAGTACCCTGGAACGTGATTTCCTATTGAGCAAAATAACACTTTTCTTCGTTTACATAGAGTTCATTCTCCTGCAGGATGTTGAAAACAATTTGAAGATGCTCAATATGTTCTTTTAGCATCTAGCTGTAGACTACGTTATCATCAAGGAAAACCACTACAAACTTGTCCAAATGTTCATGGAGGAGTTGGTTCATTATAGTGCAGAAGGTTGCTAGCGCATTAGTGAGCCCAAAGGGCATAATTATGAACTCGAACGAACCACAGCGAGTGACACAAGCAGTTTTTTTTTCTATGTCTTCTTCGGCAACGCACACTTGCTAGTACCCTGAGTGAAGATCGAGTTTAGAAAAGAACTTTGCTTTGCCAAGTTGATCGAACAAATCTACGGCCAAAGGGATTGGGTACCATTCCTTACAATTATTTTGTTTAGCGCCCGATAATCCACACATAGACGAAGACTTCCGTCCTACTTCTTCTGGAATTGGTCTGGTGCACTGAATGGTGATTTTGAACTTCAGATTAGGCCCCCATCAAATAGTTCCTTCAGTTGTTTATACAACTCTACAAGATCTGGGGGAGTTAGGCGATAAGGGGATCAATATGGTGGTTTAACCCCTGGTTCCAACTTAATTCGTTGGTCCACGTCCTTACGTGGAGGTAGCTTTTTCAGCAATTCTGAAGGTATCACATCCTCAAACTCTTTGAGGACTGTCTTGATAGCAGTTGGGTATGATGCAACTCTTGGTGATGAGTTTTCCAATTTCATTATAGCAACTAAAGTCAATTCTCCTCGACGAACACCCTTTTTGAGTTGCATCGCCGATAATAGCCTTTGTTTATCCTTGGGTTCATCGTGTATCGCCGATGATGTAGAGGGGAAGCATGCAATTTGGGCTAGCATTAAAAGATAAGTCTTAAAGAAAACAAGCTAGCATGCAAGATTTTCTAACTTGCTTTTCAAAACTATGTTTTTTTTGATCTTTTAAGATTAAAACTGAAATTACTATGCATGCAAGTCTACTAAACAAACAAACAAGCAACTAGCTAAATTACTCTAACATGCTTTTGAAAACAAATTAAAACTAGACATGTGATTAACTACTCTAGGACAAAGCATGCAATTCTAAAACATTAAAAGTCAATATAATAAAGAAGTGCTCACCATGTGATCATTGAGAATGGAAGGACCATCCTTCCTGATCTTCAACGGTCCTACTCTGATGGAAGGAGTTGCTTCATTACAAACACTCTAACACAACAAACTCACACATGCGTGAGCATAAATTAAAGTTTAAGTCCAAAGTCCTTTACAAAAAAAGAGATCAAGAGGGGAAGCTAATCTTCCAAGTTCCTCTTGCTAACATGAGCAGTTAAGTTAATCTACTAATGACTAATTAAATAAAGGGTCTACTACTTGAAGGGGCCCCAAGTCTTGGATGGAGGAAGGCTCCTCAAGTTTCGGCCAGCCATGGTTCTTTGTTGTTGCGCCACTTTAGGGGCTTCTAGGTTGATGCCGAGAGCTTTAAAGACATGGAAACATGCTAGAACTAAACAAACTAGAATTTAAATTTTAAGGGGGTAAAGATGAGTGCTCGGTTTTGGGGGTGATGTTGTTGAAGCCTCTTGATGTTAGTGTTGAGATCCTTGCGCGTTCATGATGGAGTTGAGGAGTTCTTGGGCCAAGTTGATGGAGCAAGGGCTTGCGCGTGCAATAGTGAAGATAAAGGGCTTGCGCGTCCTACAACATGCAACAACAACATTAAGTGTAGATCAAGCAAACATAAATTAAAGAGGGATTTAGAGATGCTTGTTGAAGGTGTTGTTGAAGAAGCCCATGAGGAGAGGGGATGCGCCACTTGTTGGTTGAAGAGGTCGAACTTGTGCCACTATGTATAGAGAAGATATGTGCCACCAATGTTGAAGAAGATTCTCCTTGTGCCAAGTGTCGTGATAGAGTTTCATTGAATAGGAGGTTAGCGAAGGGAACCTTGGCCCTTGGGAGAAGAAGGGAAGATAGGTGACACAAGCACCTCAGAGGAGAAGAAGAAGGAAGAGGGCGACACAAGCACCCAAAGCTTCCTAGAAACTAGTCGACAATTTCATTAGTCCAAAATTCTAAGTTACATGCAAGAACAAGCTTTGTAGACTCTTTTCCTCAACGTTACAAAGAACAAAATAAGAAAGAAATTCTAGTCTTCAATGCTTTATCGAGGCATTAAGAGTTGCATTTGCATTATTTTTTTACCTGTGTTTTATATGGTATTTTAGGCTTAATTGCATGATTTTATACTAATTTTTAGTGTTTGTACTTTCTTTGGTATGGAATCTTCACTTTTCTTGGTTTTTACGACAATGCTAGTACCTATAATCCAAGTTAGAAGAACCATCAAAACTTAGTTTTTTAGAATGACCCAACATTTATTCCACAATCAAACTTTAGTCAATTTCAAGAATCCAAACTAAAAACCATGCTTGAAAATTTTATAGCTGATATGTCCAATCAAACTGAGGAACTTCATAGTATAATTTATGACACTGATAAAAATGACATAGAAGAAGGAATCCATGATGAATCTAAGAATTTTGTAGAGTTGGAACAATCATTAATCATGACTCCAGTCACAGTTTATGATTACCTTCTTCATTTGATGATTTTAAAAATTCTAAATACCCCATTAACCCTTCCTCAGCACTTTACCAGCCATCTTGTCCCCTCTCACATAACATAGTGCCTTGCAACATAAATACTTGGGACATATTTGAAGAAAAATTTGAACTTTCAGAATCTTGTGAGAAGGAGGAATTTAAGGATACTCAAGTAAGAAGTTGCAAGATAGATGGGGTTGAATTTAATAGTGTTAAGATGGAGTACCCCATTGAAGCGAAAGATGAGAAAGAAGATCCTATGCATATTCTACCACCACCACCATACGAACTCTCAATTCTTTTACTCCAGAAAAATTCATTAGGAATTTGCTTGATAGATGATGAAAGAGATGAATATAAGGATAATAATGATGAGGTAGCTGAACTATTATTTGACTCAAATCCAACCACAGGTACCCAAAAGATGATTGCACATGAGATACTTGATCACATTGACATTGCGGTAAGTGAAAAACCCAATGTGAAATTTGAAAACTTCTTGAGCAATCCAAAGTATGAAATTTTTTATCTTAATTCCAATCTTCTTCCAATTGTTGATCCAAATCTAAAGGAATAACACATGATATTACTCTCGGATAAATGCAAAAAAATTATTAGGTATTCTTTGCATTACTTTAACTTTTATTTTTGTATGCATGTAATGGCCATTATGACATTTATCCACTTGTTTAAATTGATATATACTTTGGTGGGCACACTCTTGAGACGGAGGAAAAGTAGAAGATTATATGCTCTCTACTATGCCACTGATTCACCAACTCCGCCATGACGCATTGGTCGAGCTAATGACATTAATCAAGCGCCTTTCGGGAGGCAACACAAATTTCTGACTCTTATAGTCTTAAGTTTTAGATTTTATTTTTCTTTAGATTTTGAGAAATTTTTACAGCATGATTTGATGAATCTTTTATTAATGAAAAATCTCTAAATATGTGGTTTTATATGCAAGAATTTTTTTGGAAATTTTTATTTGAAGTATAGGCGTCAGATGATATATTCATAGGCATGGCTGTGAGTCCATCACTGGCCGTGAGTTTATTTTGCTAAAAGACTGAAGTCACAGAAACATTTACGGTTGCGGCCGTGAACAACTCATGGGCCATGAATACCAAGTTTTTGAACATAACGGGCGAGGGCTAGGGTTCACACCTACACTCGTTAAACCCAAATTTTCATTGATTTCTTCCACCTCATGCGACGAATCCTCTCCTCCGACCTTCCTCCACCTCTGGCAAGCCTTTTCTGTTCATCTTCCAGCTGATTTCAGCTGGATTTCACGAAGAAGTGATGGACGACCTCAAGAACACAGTTTCGTTGCCAACGCGCATTTCTAGTCAGATTTTGCCCATATTTGTGAGAAAATCTTACCCAAGTGAAATATTTGGATTCTCTATTCAATTTTCATGCTTTTACCTTGATTTGGAACTAGATTTACTCGATTTTCATGTGAGATTTCTGTAAAAATCATGCACGAGGGTTTTTTGAGTCACTGTAGCTTGTAGTTTTATGAAAATTTTATATAAAGTTTGTGTTAATTGCTTGAAATATCATGGCACCGAGGAGATCAGTGATGAGTAGACCCTATGGGCTAGTAAGGAAGAGTAGAAATTTCGGTCCAGCCCCATGGTTTATATATAGGATGATACACAGAGTATTACCCAACAGATTTGAGCATATAGCTTATGATGACTCAGAGCCAGAGACTCAGACTCAGACATTAGTGGCTCCGAGCACATCTACAACTCCATGTACATCTTTAGGACCCAGTAAACCACAGACAACAATTGAGTTACCTAGTGTTGGGAAACCCCGGGGACATTTTACAATTTTCAGAGTTATAGACATACATTTTTCACAGCAGAAGAATGTCCCCGAAACAGGCCGGTCCCAAAAACCCAGTGAAGATCGCAAGCAAGGGAGTCGACACGATGAGTTAGTAAATACCTTAAGAGCAATGAGGAGCGATGCCGATGTAGGCGTCCAAGTGTGCGCCCTATGCAGTCTCGCACACACAGATCTCTTGAGTTCTCTTCTTCCAAGCTCGGTGCTAGCCTCGGGAAGAAGATCCAAGCCTTAGGGAGATACTCTACCTCACTTGCGCCACCTACAGAAAAGATGTGCCAAGTGAAGAGGGAAACTATCCAAGCCGCCAAGCCCTAGATCTCCTTGCGCCAAGAGGAAAGGAGGAAGAGGCTTGCGGTTATGGAAGAAAGAAGATGCGCCCTTGCTCCAAGCACTCGCTCCTCTTCTTGTGTTCACGCCTTCAAGGATTGATCATCCACAAGAGGGGGTGACTAGGGTCACATTTATAGGGCAAGAGGCGGTTAGGATAATGGCTAGGATCATGACAAGTGTAGGGCTAGGATGAGGAAGTTTGAGACAAGGAAAGTCTCCAAGACATTTCCATAATTCTCATTCAACCATTCCTTATTGTGCCCCACGCCTTTACTTGTGCACCAAGGCCTTGCCTTGCGCCCCAAGCAATGCCATAGAAGCATGCATTCCATCCTAGGAAGAGAGGGGAGGCGCCCTTTACTTCCATAATGAAGCAAAGGCGCCAACATGACCCCATTATGCCCCTAGGCGCTTAATGGTTCATGTTTCTCCCCATTATACCCTTTTAGCCTCTCATCTCTTCATGAGAACTTGTTATTGGGCCTCATTGAATAATGAGCTAGCCCAAACTTCATTACATGGGTTGATTAAGCACTTGGATTCAATCCAATGCAACCCTAATCCAAATGTGACCAACCATGGTCAAATACGGGTCAACCTGCCAAAAATGAAGTTTGGCTCCAATAACATTCTTCCATCTCATCAGGCCCATTGGCGCTGATGAAATCTCCCAATTAGATCCAAGTTATCCAATAACTCGATCATAAGGCTTCCCGATCAATACGAGAACTCAAGTATCAAGGTGTGCGACCCTGTAGGTTCCTCTGACGCTGGCAGTGCTGACCAAAGGTCATCACAAACAGTGAGTGGCACCTAGCAATGCATCGCTGCTACCCAGGTCATTGTAATGGATATCGACATCGACATCCCCATCATCGCAACTAGGTACAGATGCATTACAGTCTCTTTGCCGAACTGATATCCGATTGGACAAGTGTGTCACCACTTGTTTTCATCCAATCACATGGCTATGACTAAAACAGGTTCTCACCTGGGTATGGCCATACACTCTCAGTCATAGAACAATAAGGGAGCTCCATGGATATCATACTTCCCTAGGGAAGGGGCAAATCCTATGTCTGTCCATTGATCTTCTCATATGGGTCGTGACATGCTCAATAACAACCGTTATGACCTCCCAACTACGGCAAGGTGTTAGGTTGTACCAAAGCAAGTCCCTAACCACATAGAATGATCAATGACCTCAAGTCAATGGATCAATGCATCTCCTGTCACTTATGAGGATAACTCATGACACCAAGTCATAGCCTCATAGCGGGTCTATCCAGTATATCCTCCAATGATATACCCATGTGTCTGCGTTAGCACCACGTGCCTAACCAGCCCACATACCAGTCTCTCAAGTACCAGAGTTGTCCCATATCCACTCAGGTACATTGACTGGGGACAATTATTTGAGCACAGATCCAATCTGTCTCCAGGGACATTATCATGTAAGTACACAATCGCAGGTGTAGTCAAACAATGATAACGACAATGCCAGAATGATATATAAATATCAATGTCAAGTAGTACATAAGTTGACCAAAACTAGGTCCTAGGGCATATACACCAACACCTTGCTCACCAGAGTTAGAGATTATATCAATGCGACCTACTGATAGGCCTGAGAGCAGGGACCAACAGATAGCTAGATGGTACGCTAGGAAGCATACAAGATGCTCTACTTCTACTTGGGAGAGGAGAGTAGTCCGACGACTATCTCCTATTACGGAGACCACTGAGACAACTGTGGCACCCCTAGTGCCAGCTCCTGTTGTTGATGAGATGGAGCGTATCGAGGAATAGTTTGTTCACATACCGGTGTAGGTGGATGAGGCCTAATGTCTCATATTCATATAGTATTTTTGCTATACTTTTTATGCATATTCTATCCTATTCTTATTATATTTTTACTCATTTTGACTTAAATCCTTTTGTTTGTTCGGAATCATTACCTCTATTCGCTTTTGTCATATTTTAGGAGAAAATGACCAAATTTTGATAGATTTTGATGAATCTAAGTGCACAGATGAATTCTACAAATCAAGACGAAGTTACCCATCAAATTTCGTGCAAATTAGAGCTTGTTTGGAAAATACGGCCTGCCCATATTTTTTATCACAAGCATATTTTCTAGATGAGTTTAGAAAGAAATATGGCCTACCTGTGATATTTATCACGGCCGTATTTTACTCAGTACAAAATACCAGAAATCCACAGAGAGAAATATGGCCTGCCCGTGATAGAAATCACAACCGTAATTTGTTGAAGAAAATCCACAGAGAGAAATACGGCCTACCATGATAATTTTCATGGCCATATTTCTGTCGGGTTTATTTCAAGAAGACACAAAAAGAAATATGGCCGGGCTATATTTCTGTCGGGTTTATTGTCTCAACCCTAGTTGCCTAGCCCCCCTCTCTCTAGACCTAGCTGTCTCTTCTTGCAAGCCGCCACCTTCTTCCTATTGGAGTTAGCGCAAGTTGAGGTACTATTCTTCACATCCTTCGATTTTCACTCATAAGTGATCTTGACACGCTCTAGGAATTATGTTTTGTGCCCATGTTGAAAAGGAAATAACACACAAGAGGGGGGGGGGGGGGTGAATTGTGTGTTGAGCAATTTTTTTTTTTATAACTTTATGATTTTCTTATAATCTAGATAAAAGAGAATGAAGATAACTTTAATAATTGAGATAAAACTATGTTATGAAGTAGGACTACACTTATGAGATTTAGCTAACAACTATTAACACTAATTTATAAGCATGAAATTCAAAGCAACACAAATAAGCAATGCAAACAAGTGATTTATAGTGGTTCAGCCCCAATGCCTACATCCACTACCTAGGCTCCCTACCTAGGATTTCAAACACCCCACTTGTTTTATTTTCTTCTTTAATTGAGGTTTACACTAAGTGGTTTCACCCTTCTCCCAAGGGAATCACATCTCTAAACCCTAAATACAAGAATTAAAATAAACTAACTAACTATGAGGTCTCTTCCAAGAGCACCTCCAACACTTAGTAAAATACAACAAATTCAATGCAAGAACTAAAACACAAATCAAGAGGGGAAAGAAATGCTCATTCAAAGCCAAGACTCCTCTTGATGAATTTCTCCTAGAGTGCTTGAACTCCTCTTTTGAAATAGCTCTTTTTGAATGATGAGGGCTTCAAAGAGATTTCTAGGCTTCAAGACCTTCAAAAGAGTTTATCATGGAGATTTCAAGAGAAAAGGATGCTCTTTAGGGCACCAATAGTTTGCAAGATCATAAGAAAAGGTTCTAGGGCTTTTGAGAATATTTTTATATCATATTTTGGGGTTACAAACGGCTAGAATTGAAGAAATAGCCGTTGGAGGTCGAAAAGGCTCGGTTTGGGCCAATTCAGCCCGGTTCGGACTGCATTTTTTGTTCAAATTGATTTGTCTCATTTGAGCTCATTTGAAGTCCAAATTGAGTGTCGTTTGAACCGTTGGAAAGATTAGAGAGTCTACTTTCTAAATATACTAGTTTTAAAAAATTTTGGCAAGGAAAAATAATATGGTTTTGGGGTTAAATACTACAGAAAGGTCAAAAGAATAAAAGCTTTGGTTCATTGATATAGGTAAATTTTGGGAAACAAAATGATCAAGGGTGTATTCAAGTAATTTTGGTGGAAAGAGCTATCAAATAAGAAGTAATTTAAGAACTTTACATTTATCTAAAGAATAAAAAAAATAAAACTATGAGAAATAAGTCTTGATCACCATAAGAGTTCAATCTCCTTAATGCGGATGAAGGTTGAAATGAACTTGAGCTTGAACTTCATAAATCATCCACCATCTTTAACCTAAATAAGATACTCAAAAGATAATATTAGTAAAGTGGTTTGTTATTATCAAAACATATTGGAATAGATTATAGACCAAGATAATAAAACCTTGGGCCAACACCTGCTTCCACTATAAATTATTTTAAAATTGGCCTAGGGATTCCCAATAATGGTATCAGAGTGATCTTACGAGGCCCTATTGTCAGGGTTCAGAGAATGTTCGGTGTATTTTCTACATGTGTAGCCCCATGTCATGAAAAATTATTTTTGAAAATTTTTATGCCATGAATTTTTTGTTGAAAATTAATTTCTGAATTTTTGAAACTCATATCTTTCTTGTTTTGCTTTTCTTCACATATGGGATAGACCCTACGTGGATGAAATTTCCCTCCTTGCGCTTGTGGGATAGACCCATGGCGCAACACCCATAGGATATTATGCGGGGCATGTTGGGAAACCCCGGGGATATTTTACAACTTTCAGAGATAGAAATTACACAAAACATTGTACAGTGGAAGCAATATCCCCGAAACGAGCCGGTCCCAAAAACCCAGTGAAGATCGCAAGCGAGGGAGTCGACACGATGAGATAGAAAATACTTTGAGCAAGGCGAGGCTGATGTCGAAGTAGGCACCCAAGCGTGCGCCCTCTGCAGTCTCGCACACATGGATCACCTCGAGTCCTCTTCTTCCATGCCCGGTGCTAGCCTCGGGAAGAAGATCCGAGCCTTGTGCTTATTCCTCAAGCCTTGCGCCACCTCCAAGGTATATGCGCCAAGAGGAAGATGAGGAGAAGGAAGTCGCCAAGCAACACCAAGTTCCTCACGCCAAGAGGAAAGGAAGATGAAGTGTTCTCGGCTAGGGTTGGATGGAAGAGAAGTGCGCCACTACCTCTTGCTCTCGCCTCTCTCTTGTGATCACGCCTTCAGATTAATTCTTTGTCAAGAGGGGGCGTCTAGGGCCTCTTATATAGAACAAGAGGCAGTCTAATGTGTGGCCACAATTCAAATCAAGTGGGCGGCTAGGAGAGGATGTAGGAGAATTAATCAAGTTAATCAAGTCCTAATCCAATTAGGACTCTAATTGATTTAAACAATTAAATCCTAATCCAATTAGGATTCTAATTATTTAAACAATTAAATCCTAATCTAATTAGGATTCTAATTAATTAATTAAATAATTAGTCCTAATCCAATTAGGAGTCTAATTAATTAATTAATTAACCCATATGATTAATTTCAAACCATAGGCGTTAACTCTAGTCTAACCAGGGTTAAGCACACGCCTACTTTCTCCTTCTCCTTAAGCCTAGTAAGCCCAACTTTACAATGGGCCCAGCCCAATGTCCATTGTGCATGTTAAGCAAGCCCTTGGATAAAATCCAATTTAACCCAAGGCCAAACTGGGCTAACCATGGTTAATATGCTGTAAATGGAAGTTGGTTCCAATGAATTTCTTCCACATCATCAGGCCCATTGGCGCTGATGAAATCTCCAAAATAGATCCGAGTTATCCAATAACTCGATCATAAGGCTTCCCGATCAATACGAGAACTCGAGTATCAAGATGTGCGACCCTGTAGGTTCCTCTGACGTTGGCAGTGCTGACCTAAGGTCACCACAAGCAGTGAGTGGCACCTAGCAGTGTATCGCTGCTACCCAAGTCATCGGAATGGATATCGACATTGACATCCCCATCATCGCAATCAGGTACAGATGCATTACAGTCTCTTTGCCGAACTAATATCCGATTGGCCAAGTGTGTCACCACTTGTTTTTATCCAATCTCATGGCTATGACTAAATCAGGTCTCACCTGGGTATGGCCATACACTTTCAGTCATAAAACCATAGAGGAGCTCCATGGATATCATGCTTCCTTTAGGAAGGGGCAAATCCTATGTCTGTTCATTGACCTTCTCATATGGGTTGTGATATGCCCAATGACAACCGTTATTACCTCCCAACAATGGCAAGGCATTAGGTTGTATAAAAGCGTATCTCTAATCATATAGAATGGCCAATGACCTCAAGTCAAGGGATCAATGCATCTCCTATCACTTGTGAGGATGACTTGTGACACCAAGTCATTGCCTCACAGCGGGTCGGTCCAGTACATCCACCACTGATATACCCATATGTCTGCGTTAGCACCTTGTGCCTAACCAGCCCATATACCAGTCTCACAAGTACCAGAGTTGTCCCTTATCTACTCAGGTACATTGATTGGGGACAATCATTTGAGCACAGGTCCAATCTGTCTCCAGGGACATTATCATATAAGTACATAATCGCAGATGTAAGCAAATGTAGATAATGATAATGCTAGAATGATATAAAATATCAACGTCAAGTTGTACAGTAATGGACCAAAACTAGGTCGTAGGGCATATACACCAACAGGGCATGGACTGGGTGATTGCCCTAATCTCTATGGGGTATGCATTGCAAGGGGCAGCTACCCTTTATAGATTCTTGAGTGGGACAAAACACAAAGAATAGATGATGAGGAGTCGCTGAAAATTTAAGAAGGGTTTATGAAAAACTAAAAGTGATTACTTGTTGGCTTTTGCATGACATGTAGAAAAGAATTAGTAGTTTTATTTGTGAATTGTTATGTGATCAAAGTGTTGGGAACCCTCGGACCAAATTAAAATTAATTTACACCAAAAGTGATGGCTCGAAACAAGATTCCTAGAGCACTAGGATCTCTTACGAGTGAAAACCGAAGGATGTGAAGAGTAGTACCTTTCAAGCAATTTTTGGAGCAAGCCAATGATGAAGACGTGCACGTGAACATCCTCTGCAGTCTCACACACACGGGGTCCTTGAGTTCTCCATGCTTGGTGCTAGCCTTGGGAGGGAGATCCTCTCCTTTGGGAAGGAAGCTTATTGCTTGCGCCAACCCCAAAGAATTGAGCCAACAAACTGTCCTCTAATGGCCGCAAGGTGTGGGCAGCACTCCCACTTGTGCCACTTGATGAGGAGGAAAAAGGAGGGTTGCATCAACGAGAGGGGAAGCCTCTACCACTTGTGCAAATCCTTCAAACACCTTGCTTTCCCTCTTCCTACAACTTGCGCCAACTCCAAGGAAGATGAAGGTGGCGGCTAGGGTTCTTGAGAGGAGGGGACGGCTAGGGTTTCTAATCCACATGCCTAGGGATTGATTGAATGCCGCATCCATGCGCCTATGCCTCTCTTTATATAGAGAATTGAGGCAGGTCCCATCACTTAAGTTATGAATATAAATATTCATAATAATCTCTTAAGTTATGCTAGGCCCCACAATTTAAGTTATGAATATTCACTTAAGTTGTGCGTGGCCTGTTGGGGTATGCCCTTAAGGCTAATGTTTGAGGCCTTGGGATTCTTTCAGTATCATGTATAAACTCTTATGTTTATAAAGGCAATGGTTGTTATTCAGTTTGTTACATTGTCTGCTGCAATAAGTGTGCTTCTGAATAATGTCTCAATGCTGTTCAGCTTGGCTGACATGCTGTAATGTCCTTAGTCGAGATATCTTGGTGAACATGAGACAGCCTTGATATGATTGAGACTAATATGTGTTCTAATCTTATAGGATGCTTCGAGCATGGAATAAGATGTAGACTCATGGGTACATTGGATGTACTGGACAGACCCTACTAGGATATTCAATTGCTTGTCACAATGTGAATAATCCTTGTTTGCCACAAGTGGCACATGTCCTCTGACTTGAGATCACTTGTGTTTCTAAATGATGATTGTCATTGTTTTGAGGTAGTTTAATATCATTTGAAACATAATGGTTATAGACTATCTTGGATAATGATCATGAGTCATGTTAGGGCACTAGTGATAGATATAGGATTGCCGTCTCCTTGATTGGAGTGTGATGTTCTAAAGGGGCCCCCTGAATGAGATGATTGAGAAAGTGTATGGCCATACCCAGGTGACTATGTTCATCTGATCTAATCATGCTCATCATATTGGAGCTACAGGCTTGACACGCTTGTCCAATAAGAACATCCAGTGGCAAAGGAAACATGTATGCCTAGTGAAGTGGATTCACACTTGTGCTGTGGTTTGGGTGTAGTCTTGGAAGACTCTTTCCTTTATATCGGGAGACAGTGATGTGTTGCTAGATACCCCTCACTGATCGTGATAACGTAAGTTATCGTTACCGACATTTAAAGGAAACCCTTAGGGTCGCACAATTTGATGATATGGTTTACTTAAGTCAGATCGTGTGGACTGAATTGTTTGGGTTCAGTTTAAAGGGATTTAAACTCTGATTGTAAGTGAGATCTGGTCTGATCATATTTGATTGATTAGGGCTTGAGATCGGTAAGCTTCGATTGAGAGATTGGATGCTAGATCGATGAGATCAAGAGCATCAAGAGATGAACGGTTAGATCTTGAACCTTTAGGGTTTATTGTGATCTAGACCATATGGCTTGGGTTAATTGGTCTTTGAACCAAACCGACATTGAACAAGCTCATTGAGTGAGCGCATGGTTCAAGGGAGAGAGCAAAATGCGTTGGGGTAAACCCATGAACGTATGAACGCATGAACGTTAGGCGGTTACTATTTTTGGTTTTCCAAAATAAGGTAACGCACTACACGTTCGAGAGAGTTACGCCCTCTCTCGTCTCTTCACGTCTCGTCGCCTCTTCTCTCATGGGAGAACTTCTTCACGCTTTGGAGAGAGTTTTAGCCAAGAAAGGAGATCATCTAAATCCCCTCAACGCGATCAGGAGACTTGGAGATCCTTGCTAGCACAAGGAGCAACAAAAAGTAGCCGATCCATCATCTTGTGTGCGTCATCTTTGGAGGAGAACCATTTCGTTCTCTCATTTCCAAGCCGCCATCCAAAGCAATGGCTATGGTAAGATCACTTGTCGATCTTTGCAAGTTCTTAACAAGTTGATCATATGACATGCATGCGATATAGAAACCCTTGCTTCCGCTTCGAATTTTTGTTATGCGCCTATTAGGGTTTCGCTCCCCCTTGAAGGGGACTTGCAATTGGTATCAGAGCATGCGGTTATTGCTTGTTCATATGATTGCTTGATCTTCATGTTTGATCCATGAATGTGCTTATGAATAGATCTAATGGTAAATTACATGCCTAACTACATGCTTATTATTGTGAATTTGATGTATCTTGGCGCATGTATCATGTATGCGCTTGTTGTAGTTTTTCTAAAAAACTTGATCACTTGCGCGCCCCATATTAGATCTAAGCGCCTACTATAAACCCTTAGACGGGTTGATGGGGTTGAAGTCATCTTCTAGGTAAGATCCAACCAGTCTGATCAGACCATCTGACAGCCTAGATGGGTCGACTAGATGGCACCTGTGCGCAAGCACGAGGTGGCTATAGGTCGACTGCAGACAGGCGTGTAGCGAGGTCTGGTTGAGACAACCAGTGAGCACTCTTGAGTTAGGCCCGGGGTCACACCCGCTTGCCAGAACTCATGAAGGTTGTTCAGCCCTTTGCGCATGCATGGTTGACCATTAGGTCGACTCAAGTCAGTTAGGACTTGGTGCATGCAAGGGCAGTGGATCTGACTAGACATGATGAGTGGATCCCTATCAATGGACCGTTGTAAGGTAGTAGGGCAAATAAGACAAATAAAATTGATTCCAATGGGATTTTGAAAATTTTATTTTGTTGATGGATCACATGTTGATTGGATGCCATGTGCTTGTTTATTTTATCTTATGTGGGTTGCCCAATTAATGTGTGCTGTGCTGGGGCCTGCGTGCCTGGATTAAAAATGTAAATTATTATATTTGTGATCTGCGCATCACATTTTAATGAATTTATTGTGTAATTGACCTGCGTGTCAATCTTGTCTAGATAGATTAAATTGTAATTTTAATCATGACAAGAGCACAGAGCACACATGGCATTGGCGCATGCAGTAGAGGCTTGACCAGGTGGGAGGTCTAGGGTTCGACCCTATGACAGGCGCATTTTACCTGGTGGGCGCACCTGAGCTGCAGAGGGCGCTTGGGCCCTGGGTTGGGCCAGATGAGATGCAAAAGACCCATGAAGAGCTCAAGTGAAGACTTAAGTTAAAATTAAGGTCTTACTTAGGGTTAATGGGCTTTTACCACATAAGATCAGCATGCTTTCTACTTATCATTTTTATAATTAGAATTGCATGATTTATCTTCTGCTATCACCATAGGGTTTGCATGATAGTTAAGAAGATAAAAGGACCGTTAAAATCCAACGCTATAATATCAAGCACGTAAGCCTTCTGACGCGAAACCTCACTGTTCTGACTATCGTTGGGGCCGTGTTGTACCCACTCAGTGGGCACGCCCATCTATCTTCAGACGGTGTGCGATTACACCTACGTGTTACAGGGAAGGGATTTATCGCTTCTCGTTGCTCAGCATAGCACGTGGTGGTCCAGGGAGTAGGTCAGGTCAGCTTGACCATGTAGGCTACATATGTGGCGCATATGGTAGCTATATGGAGGCAGCCATCTGTGGGATCAGAGACTGTGTTGTACCAACTCAGTTGGCACAGTCTGCTGGATTGCCCAGATGAAGGGGAATCGCACGGGTTGGCGATTGGCAGGGACTGACTACCAGAAATTAGTGCTTGTACTCTCTGTGCATCTTATCTCGCCTGAGCGGGACGCGGAGACCAAGTATGAAATCTGGATCCCATCTCACTAAAAGAGTCTTACTCTTTCGGACTGTTTTAATGGATTTTTCAGTCAGACAAAATAGTGAGAAAAGAATCTTTCTTAAGTCCTGGATTGATTCTAAACATTGATACTGACCTTGCTGTTCTTGCATTGTTGTAGATTACTGCAGCAACGAACACCATGAGCTTCAATGTGCGATCCCTACTAGAAAGGGAGAAGTTTGCTGGGCCAAACTTCTCAGACTGGTACGGACACCTTAAGATTGTTCTTAAGGCAGAGAGGAAACTGTATGTCCTCGAGACGGCTATACCGCCTCAACCCGCACCGAACGCCGCAAGGGCGGTTCGGGATGCCTATGAAAAGCATGTCAATGATAGCATTGATGTCGCTTGCCTGATGCTAGCGTCTATGACGCCACAGCTGCAGCGTCAGCATGAGGATATGTCTGCTATAGAAATTATAGCAAACCTCAAGATGCTGTATGCTGCACAGGCGAGGACTGAACGCTATAATTTGACCAAGCTTTTCTTTCAGAGCAAACTGGCTGAAGGGAGTCCAGTGGGAGCTCATGTGCTCAAGATGATTGGGCACAAAGAGGCTCTAGAGAAACTGGGGCATACCATCAATCAGGAGCTTGCTGTAGACATTATTCTGCAGTCCCTCCCGGCCTCTTTCGATCCGTTCATTATTAATTTTAATATGAACAAGATCGACTGTACTCCGGCAGAGTTGCTGAATATGCTCTTGACTACAGAGGAAACTCTAAAGGGAAAGCCTTCAACCTCTGTCTTGATGTTTCCGTCAAGGAACAAGAAGAAGGGGAAGAAGGGCAAAGCCCCTGTCAAGAATTACATCAAGGCTCTGAAACAAAAGGTCAAGCGGTCAAAGGAATACAGATGTTTCCATTGTGGCCAGCTGGGTCACTGGAAAAAGGACTGTAAAGCGCTCCAAGGAGACAAGAAGGGAAGCATCGCTTCTGGCTCAGGTATTTTTGTGACTGAGGTCATGATATCTTCTTCTTCTATTTCATGGGTGTTGGACACTGCATGTGGAGTTCACATTTGTTCAAATGTACAGGAACTCAAGAGAAGAAGACAGGTGGGACAGCATGAGGTGGACCTACGAGTTGGAAACGGGGCACGGGTTGCTGCTGTTGCTGTAGGGGTTTATTACATCTCATTACCATCTGGACTTGTATTAGAACTGGACAATTGTTATTTTGTTCCGAGTATTACGAAAAATATTATCTCTATTCCTGCTCTTGTCAGGAAAGGATTTTCCTTTGAATGCAATATTTCAAAGTGTGTTCTTTCTAATGATAATATTGTTTATGCTACTGGATCAATTAACAATGGATTATTCATGTTGGACATGGAATGTTCTATACAAAATATTGATAATAAGAAAGCCAAGTATGCTGATGACAGCACCTTGTTATGGCATAGTCGTTTAGGCCATATTAACAAGAAGCGCATTAAGCGGTTGCATGACCATGGACTGCTGGGATCATTCTCCTATGAGGAGATTAATACATGCAAAGCTTGTTTAATGGGTAAAATGACGAAGTCTCCTTTTCCTAACAAAGGTCAAAGGGCTTCAGGTTTACTTGACCTTATACACAGTGATGTGTGTGGGCCTTTTAGTAAACATGCCAGAGGTGGCTATTCATACTTCATTACCTTTACTGATGATTTCAGTAGATATGGGTATGTCTATCTAATGAGACATAAGAGTGAATCTTTTGACAAGTTCAAAGAGTTCAAAAATGAAGTACAGAATCAGCTAGGCCGAAATATCAAGGCACTTCGCTCAGATCGAGGTGGAGAATACCTAAGTCGAGAATTTACTAACTATCTGAAGGAGTGTGGGATTATCTCACAGCTCACTCCACCAGGAACACCGCAATGGAATGGTGCGTCTGAGAGGAGGAACAGAACCTTACTGGATATGGTTCGTTCTATGATGAGTCAGGCTACTCTACCTTACTCCTTTTGGGGATTTGCACTAGAAACAGCTGCAAAAGTACTAAACCGAGTGCCATCCAAGGCAGTTTCAAAGACTCCATACGAATTATGGTATGGGAAATAGCCGAGCTTGACATTTATTAAGATCTGGGGTTGCGAGGCTTATGTCAAAAAGCTCGCCTCTGGGAAACTAGAGAGCAGATCTGAGAAATGTATCTTTGTCGGTTACCCTAAGGAAACTAAGGGTTATTATTTCTACGATCCCAAAGAGAACAAGGTATTTGTTGCTCGGACGGCCATTTTTCTTGAGAATGAGTTTCTTCTGCAAGAGGCCAGTGGGAGAGAAATAAAGCTGGATGAGAATCCAGAGGAAGGACAAAGTAGTCAAGCACAGTTGGATGAGCCTGAGCCGGTAGAACAGGTTATTGAACAACCTGAGGCTCAGATATCACGGGAACCGCGAAGATCGGGAAGGATCTGTAGACAGCCTGAGCGCTATGACGGAGTCTACATCATTGATAATGATGAACCCCTTACTTATGCGGATGCGGTCAGTGGACCGGAGTCAGCTAGATGGCTTGAAGCTATGCGAGCCGAGATGGACTCCATGTCAGATAACCAAGTCTGGGATTTGGTTGATCCGCCTCCGGGAGTAATCCCTATAGGCTGTAAATGGATCTTCAAGAAGAAGATTGACATGGATGGTAACGTGATTACCTATAAGGGCAGGCTAGTTGCGAAAGGTTTCAAACAAATCTACGGGATAGATTATGATGAAACTTTCTCTCCTGTAGCCATGTTCAAGTCTATTCGGATTCTTTTCGCGATAGCAGCATATTACGATTATGAGATCTGGCAGATGGATGTGAAGACCGCTTTCCTTAATGGAAAACTAGATGAGGATGTGTATATGACACAAACTGAAGGTTTCACTAATCCATCAGATCGTCATAAAATATGCAAGTTAAAGAAGTCCATTTATGGACTTAAGCAAGCATCAAGAAGCTGGAATATTCGTTTTGATGAATCAATATGTGAATTTGGTTTCATCAAGAATGAAGATGACCCGTGTGTATATAAGAGGTTTAGTGGGAGCGTGATTACTTTCCTAGTCCTCTACGTCGATGATATCTTAATCATTGGAAACGATATTCCTGAACTGCATG
The DNA here is from genome assembly GCA_027563935.2 of Costus lasius. Taxonomy (NCBI): domain Eukaryota; kingdom Viridiplantae; phylum Streptophyta; class Magnoliopsida; order Zingiberales; family Costaceae; genus Costus; species Costus lasius. The sequence continues at coordinate 32,911,506 of CM050450.1, read as the reverse complement.
TTGTTAAAGCATGGTTAAGAAAATGTTTCCAGATGAAAGATCTAGGAGAAGCAGCCTATGTGTTAGGTGTGAAGATCTACAGGGATAGATCTAAGAGGCTTCTCGGGCTGTGCCAGAGTACTTACATCGATAAAGTCCTGGAGAGATTCCATTTAGAGAATTCTAAAAGAGGATATCTTCCAGTCAGACATGGTCTGAATCTTTCAAAGAGTCAGTGTCCACAAACACAGACTGAGAAAGATGAAATGGACAATACGCCTTATGCTTCGGCTATTGGGTCCATTATGTATGCGATGTTGTGTACTCGCCCAGACGTCGCTTACGGGTTAAGCGTGACTAGTCGATTCCAAAGTAATCCAGGTAAGGCACACTGGATTGCGGTCAAGAACATTTTAAAATATCTGCGGAGGACCAAAGATATGTTCTTGGTATATGGTGGTCAGGAAGAACTCAGTATTGAAGGATATACTGACGCTTCGTTCCAATCGGACCAGGATGATTTCCGATCGCAATCAGGCTATGTTTTTAGCTTGAATGGAGGAGCAGTGGTGTGGAAGAGTTTCAAACAGTTTATTGTTGCTGATTCCACAACAGAAGCCGAGTATGTTGCCGCCTCGGAAGCATCTAAGGAGGCAGTGTGGATTCGTAAGTTCATTCAGGAACTTGGTGTTGTTCCTTCGAGTGCTGATCCTTTGGTTATCTTCTGTGATAACACTGGAGCAATCGCACAAGCAAAGGAACCACGGTCGCACCAGAAGTCCAAGCACATACAGAGACGGTTTCACTTGATCCGGGAGATCATTGATCGTGGTGAGATTAAAATCTGCAAGGTTCATACAGATGACAATCTGGCTGACCTGCTTACCAAGCCTCTGGCGCAGCAGAAGCATGAGAAGCACTGTAATAATATGGGTTTGAGATTTCTCAACCATTGGATTAAGTGCAAGTGGGAGATTGTTGGGGTATGCCCTTAAGGCTAATGTTTGAGGCCTTGGGATTCTTTCAGTATCATGTATAAACTCTTATGTTTATAAAGGCAATGGTTGTTATTCAGTTTGTTACATTGTCTGCTGCAATAAGTGTGCTTCTGAATAATGTCTCAATGCTGTTCAGCTTGGCTGACATGCTGTAATGTCCTTAGTCGAGATATCTTGGTGAACATGAGACAGCCTTGATATGATTGAGACTAATATGTGTTCTAATCTTATAGGATGCTTCGAGCATGGAATAAGATGTAGACTCATGGGTACATTGGATGTATTGGACAGACCCTACTAGGATATTCAATTGCTTGTCACAATGTGAATAATCCTTGTTTGCCACAAGTGGCACATGTCCTCTGACTTGAGATCACTTGTGTTTCTAAATGATGATTGTCATTGTTTTGAGGTAGTTCAATATCATTTGAAACATAATGGTTGTAGACTATCTTGGATAATGATCATGAGTCATGTTAGGGCACTAGTGATAGATATAGGATTGCCGTCTCCTTCATTGGAGTGTGATGTTCTAAAGGGGCCCCCTGAATGAGATGATTGAGAAAGTGTATGGCCATACCCAGGTGACTATGTTCATCTGATCTAATCATGCTCATCATATTGGAGCTACAGGCTTGACACGCTTGTCCAATAAGAACATCCAGTGGCAAAGGAAACATGTATGCCTAGTGAAGTGGATTCACACTTGTGCTGTGGTTTGGGTGTAGTCTTGGAAGACTCTTTCCTTTATATCGGGAGACAGTGATGTGTTGCTAGATACCCCACACTGATCGTGATAACGTAAGTTATCGTTACCGACATTTAAAGGAAACCCTTAGGGTCGCACAATTTGATGATATGGCTTACTTAAGTCAGATCGTGTGCACTGAATTGTTTGGATTCAGTTTAAAGGGATTTAAACTCTGATTGTAAGTGAGATCTGGTCTGATCATATTTGATTGATTAGGGCTTGAGATCGGTAAGCTTCGATTGAGAGATTGGATGCTAGATCGATGAGATCAAGAGCATCAAGAGATGAACGGTTAGATCTTGAACCTTTAGGGTTTATTGTGATCTAGACCATATGGCTTGGGTTAATTGGTCTTTGAACCAAACCGACATTGAACCAGCTCATTGAGTGAGCGCATGGTTCAAGGGAGAGAGCAAAATGCGTTGGGGTAAACCCATGAACGCATGAACGCATGAACGTTAGGCGGTTACTATTTTTGGTTTTCCAAAATAAGGTAACGCACTACACGTTCGAGAGAGTTACGCCCTCTCTCGTCTCTTCACGTCTCGTCACCTCTTCTCTCGTGGGAGAACTTCTTCACGCTTTGGAGAGAGTTTTAGCCAAGAAAGGAGATCATCTAAATCCCCTCAACGCGATCAGGAGACTTGGAGATCCTTGCTAGCACAAGGAGCAACAAAAAGTAGCCGATCCATCGTCTTGTGTGCGTCATCTTTGGAGGAGAACCATTTCGTTCTCTCATTTCCAAGCCGCCATCCAAAGTAATGGCTATGGTAAGATCACTTGTCGATCTTTGCAAGTTCTTAACAAGTTGATCATATGACATGCATGCGATATAGAAACCCTTGCTTCCGCTTCGAATTTTTGTTATGCGCCTATTAGGGTTTCGCTCCCCCTTGAAGGGGACTTGCATGGCCCCCGTGACTTAAGTTACAAATAATTATAAATATAAATATTCATAATTTTGCATAAGTTGTGGGCCCCCATGAGTTACGTTTTAAGTCATAAAAGCCTCCGAACAATCCGAAGCTCAAATACGACTTTTGACAAATCGACTAGACCCAGTCTATCAAGGTCACCCGAAGGTCAACCAGGGTCAAAACGCAACTAATCTCCATATGATCTCCTTAGTCTCATCAGATGCATCGAATATACATTTGACTGCCACTCAGATCTGAATCAACCAAATGACTCCATCTAGGCTATCCGATCATTATGAGAACTCGAGTGTCTAGGTGTGCGACCCTATAGGTTCTTCAGATGTCGGCAGTGATAATCTCAAATTATCACAAGTAATGACTGGCACCTAGCAATACATCATTTCTCCTCAAGTCTTCAAAATGGAGTCATCATCGACATCCCCTAAAACTGCGACAAAGTATAAGTATATGTATGTCCTTTTGCCAAGCTTGGACAAGTGTGTCACACTTGTTTATCCCAATCAAATGCTCATGACTAAATCAGGTTCTCACCTGGGTATGACTATACACTTTCAGTTATGCATCCATATAGGGGGCCATGGACATCAAGCTTTCTCGCAAGGAAGGGGCATATCCTCTGTTGGCACATTGAATATCTCCTATGGGTTATGATATACCCAATGACAACTATTATGACTTCCCTGCTATGGTGAAACTTTAGATTGTATCAAAGTATATCCCTCACTATATAGAGATATCAATGCCCTCAAGTCAAGGACAAGCAAACCTCTGTCACTGTGATATTCATCTTGTGACACCAAGATGAATCATCATGGTGGGTTGATCTAGTATATCTCCCTTCATATACACATATGCATGCGTTAGCAACTCGTGCTCAACCAGCGCATATATCAGTCTCAAATGTATCATAGTTGTCCCATATTCACCATGATTCTCAACCAGGGACAAAAATTGAGACTAGATAAAATCAATCTCCTTAGGGACATTGTTGTTGGTGTATAAGCCCTTGGACCCGTTGTTGGTCCATCTTGTACTACTTGATATTGATATTTAATATATCATTCTGGCATCATCATTATTATGCTATGTTTACATCTGTGATTATGTACATGAATAATAATGTCCATAGAGACAGATTGTATCTATGCTCAAACGGTGTGTCCCCGGTCGAGTACCTGAGTGGATAAGGGACAGCTCTGGTACATGTGAGACTGGTATATGGGCTGGTTACACACGGGGTGCTAACGCAGGCATATGGGTATATCAGTGGTGGATATACTGGACCGACCCGATGTGAGGCTTTAACTTGGTGTCAGGAGTTAAGCTAACAAGTGACAGGATATGCATTGATCCCTTGACTTGAGGTCATTGACTCTTCTATATGGTTAGGGACATGCTTTGATACAACCTAACACCTCGCCGTAGTAGGGAGGTCATAACGATTGTCATTGGGTATGTCACGACCCATATGAGAAGATCAATGGACAGATATAGGATTTGCCTCTTCCTACGGGAAGCTTGATATCCACGGGGCCCCCCTATGGTTGCATGACTGAAAGTGTATGGCAATACCCAGGTGAAAGCCTGATTTAGTCATGACCATGTGATTGGGTGAAAATAAAGTGGTGACACACTTTGTCCAATCGGATATCAGTTCGGCAAAGAGACTGTAATGCATCGGTACCTTGTTGCGATGATGGGGATGTCGATGTTGATATCCATTCCGATGACTTGGGTAGCAGCGATGCACTACTAGGTGCCAATCACTGCTTGTGATGACTCGGTTCATCACTGCTAACGTCTGAGGAACCTACAGGGTCGTACAACTTGAAACTCGGGTTCTTGTATTGATCGGGTAGCTTATTGATTAAGTTATTGGATAACTCAGATCTGTTTGTGAGAATCCATCAGCACCACCGTGCTAGATGAGATGAAAGGAATCATTTGGAGCTAACTTGTTTTTGGGCCTAGTAGGCTAAATGGGCCCAATGGGCCATTTGGGCCAAATGGGCCCAATAGACCAAGTTGGGCTAATAGGCCAAATGGGCTCAATAAGCCATTTGGGCCAATGGGCCAAATGGAATGGCGCAAGCTACTTGGAGTGAGCTTGGCGCATTTCCTTGAGGTGGACAAATTCAAGTTGGACATCTTCTTAAGGGGAGAAGCTTGGAGCTTCTCACTTGGAGTGGATGAATGTACTTGGGCGCATGGCACTTGGAGTGGGCGAAATGGGTTTTACCTCTTGAAGAGGTGTGCCTCTTCACTAGTGAAGAGGTGCACCTATTCGTGGGTATATAAACCCCCTTCCTCCCCCCTCGTCGCAACTCTTGAACTCTTGCCCCCTTGCCCCCTTGTCGCGCCTTTGCAAGGAATTCATTGTGGTGACAATATTTTTCCCAGTCCAGTTAAAATCCTAGACGCGCCTTTGCAAGGAATTCGTTGGTCCTGGGCATAACGGCTAGGATAGACTTGACTAGCTTTTCGTATGTGGTGGCCACATGATGGAACTCTAGAGGCAACCTCGAGAAGTTAGGGTTTTGTGTTTTTCCAGCCCTAGCTGGGCACAAAATGCTTGAACTGTCTAGAAAAGGGGAATTGCCAAGTTGCAATTGGCCGGCGCGCCTACCTTGGGATACATGCGTCACCTCGTGCAGTACATCCTGCCCCAGCGGGACGCGAGACCGTGTGAGGAACAAGGATCCCATCTCACTAGGAAATCTCGGATTTCCCGATTGACTTTGTGGGTTGTCAATTCGTTTAAAATAGTGGGAGCCATGATCATTTAATGCAAGTCCAGATTAAATGATTTGAAGTAGTACTAATATGCTTTCTTGGTTGTTGTAGATCAATGGCTACGAACAATAGCAGATGGTCACTGCGATCTATCCTGGAAAAGGACAAGTTGGTTGGATCTAACTTGATGGATTGGTATCGGAACTTGAGGATTGTCCTTAAGCTCGAGAGGAAGCTCTATGTCCTTGAGCAGCCTATTCTAGAGCCACTTCCATGCTCGGCCTCAGCGGCTGAGAAGGATGCTTTTGATAAGCATCAGGCTGATACTTTGGAGGTTGCTAATTTGATGCTAACTAACTTGTCGCCTGAATTTAGAGGGCAATGTGAATCTAAGAGTGCTTTTGAGATTATTTATAATCTAAGGCAGCTCTTCAATGAATTGGTTGAGCTCAACCCTCCCAAAGTAGTCATTCAGTGTGGTGAACCGAAAGGTTTAACCAAGGAACTGAAACTAAAGATGGAAAGGATCAGGAATAATAGGTGCTATTCATGTGGAGGGCCACCTCACATGTTGAAGGACATGGTGCGACTTCAAAACGAGGAGAAGAGAAGCAGGGCTTCGTCTTCTGGCTCAGGTATTTATGTTACTGAAGTCAACCTTTCTACTTCTATGTCATGGGTATTGGATACCGCATGTGGAGCTCATATTTGTACAAATATGTGAAAGTCCCCAGATAAAGGGGGCGAAACCCTAGTAGGAGGCGCATATAAAACTTTCATAGCGGAAGCAAGGGTTTCTAAACATCTTTTGCAAGAATATATGATCAACTTCATATAGTTTGGATTCATACCATAGCCATTTCGCTTGGATGGCGATTTGGAAGAGAAAGATGCAAACGCTTCTTCTCCAAAGGCACCGCACACAAGATGTGATCGCCTACTCCTTGTTGCTTCTTGTGCTAGCAAGGCTCCAAGTATCCTTGTCGTGTGAAGGAAGATGAGATGCGAGAGTAGTTCTCTCCTTTTGCCGAATGCTTCTCTACACCTCGTGTAGACGAGCCACACAGGTGCAAGACCAAAAGAGGGGCGAGCGTTTTGGAACGTGGAGGCGTGCATTCATTTTTGGAACTTCCAAAAATAGCAAACGCTTAACGCATCCACTCATGCGTTCACGAACCAACCAAAACGCATCCTCACTTTGAACCATGCGTTCACTCATGTGAACGGGTTCCTTTTGGTTTGGTTCAAAGACCAATTAAGCCAAGCCTTTGGTCTAGATCATAATTAAACCCTAAGGCTCCAGATCTAACCGTTCATCTCTTGATGCTCTTGATCTCACAGATCTAGCATCAATACTCTCGATCGAAGCTTACCGATCTCAAGCCCTAATCAATCAAACATGATCAGACCAGATCTCACTTACAATCAGAGTTTAAACTCCTTTAAACTGAACCAAAACAATTCAGTCCACACGATCTGACTTAAGTAAGCCATATCATCAAATTGTGCGACCCTAAGGGTTTCCTTTAAATGTTGGTAACGATAACTTACGTTATCACGATCAGCGAGGGGTATCTGTCACATCCCGTTATCTTAACCCCAAACAAGCAACACAAATCGGATGTTATCATACAAGATCGATTCACATGCTAGGTAAAACCAAGTACAAGAAATCACGATCTGAAAATTTTCAAGAATCCATACATAGAATCTCAGCGAAAACACAATTTCAGAAATGTACCTGCCACCACGCAATACTTGCACTAGACATATGCAAGTTCACATTTATATCAAATCCGATTGCAAAAATACCAATCGACCGAAATTCAAAGCAAAGCCACAAAATCGATTCTATAAACTCATGAAACTAACATGAATAATACCAAACACCGAAACCAGGCCAAAGCCCGCGGTGACACAAAAATCAAAACTTCAAAACTTAAAACTGCCACAACCGGCAACACAAGTTCACATAATTCGGCCACAACCGGCCCCAGTTAATTAAGCACAAAAGTCTTATACATTAACCAGCATAATATCCATATCAACGCTAACTCAAGAAATGCGCCCCTGCTCTACACCTGAAAATAGTGAGGGAGTGAGCTACACAGCCCAGTGAGTGGATAGTCTCAAACGACCATCCATAACATACACTCAAAAATACATGCAGATTATTTTAAAAACATTTAACAGAATATCATGTCAACATATAACAAAATTAAAGGACAGAACTCATATAAAACAATCAGGTGTAAACTGCTAAGACATCATTGTCACCAAAGAGTAACCAGGGTTTTAGAGCTATACTCTAAACCAACTAATGACTTAATTGACCTAGTTGTCCAGCATAATCAATAGTGACCATTATGGTCCAACCCGGCTTTGGCCTAAGCACTGGGAGAAGCCTGCAAATCACATGCAACATATATACATGGACAGTGTGTAGACTCAAGAGGTAATCACCACCTGGTCAAGATGTGATACCTTGATCTACACCACCCCATAATCACAAAAATCTAAGCGTCTAAGAGTGATGACATCAAGAGGTGGCCCATGTCCGACCAAGACATGGCACTTTGCGTCTTATATCACTCGTTCTCCCAAAGGGTTCCTTAACTGGACAACACCAGACACATCTTATATCTTATTTCACAAAAGTGGACTCCTAAGTGTCAACTAAACTCTAGGATAGTCATTTTTATCACAATAATCACATCAGGCAGGCTGAACAACAACCCCCTCACATATCACAATACAGGGCTGAAATCTCCAACCCTTAACATATCACATATAGACTATCCCCTTGAGTACACAGTTACACTTAGCCTTAGTCCTAACCATTCCATGATCACAACACATATTATTCGAAAATCACATAACCACATAATATTCGAAAATCACATAACCACATAATATTCAAAAATCACATAATCACATAATATTCAAAAATCACATAATCACATAGTAGTGTAGTCCTTAGGTTTCATGCTGATTAGTTCAGTCTAACCTTGCTATGTTATCACCCAAAGTTATCAATCAATATTTCATGTCATTACTTTCTGCATACACCATTCAATTAAAAATACATAATAATACAGAAAATTCACTAAATTTCGTTCACAATTAACATAAATGCAGAATATCACATATTCATAGTTTTCTACTAGTTCTGATAACAAAAGACAGAAATACCCCTAGTTCAAAGTTTAAGTCATACAAGAAAAGTTATCCAAAAATTTCGTAAAAATATTCATTACGTCCCTCATGATCCCTAGATTCGTAATTTCAAGTTTTCCCCAATTTTAACTAGGAAATTTACCGAATTACCCCTAGGTCAATTTCAGTCAACAGAAACTTTTATTTCTAAAAATTCCCAAAAAAATACAGTAGAATCCTCATATACCTAATTTCATGAATATCAAGTTTTCCCCAATTTTTACCCATGCATTTGGACGTAACTTCATGAAGAAGGGTCGAAATTCTCCTTCAAGCCCTAATTTTCATGCAATTGAAATTCTAAAGCTACATACATGTTTAGTCAAGGTCCAATTTAGGATTAAGAGTCTTAAAAACGAAAAGCCCTAATTTTCATGCAAGCTAGGGTTTCGAAAATTTGGAAAAAAAACAAGGAAAACATGTACAATTGAAATTAAGAGATCATGCCATACTCCTATGCATTAATCTTCTCTAAAACAAGCAATGCATCCAATTTTCGTGAACTAGGTGAAGGAGAACATCCACTCACTTTGAACCGTGAACACCAAGATGAAGATCTCTCCAAAAAATTCGTCTAAGGCCTTGAAGTTCCACCAAATATCGCCACCAATGGAAGAGAAACACCACCAAACACCAAAGACGCCGGCCAAGGGAAGAAAGGAAGAGGAAGAAAGGAATTTCGCCTCCAAGCCTCCAAGAATCGCCCTAAGGTTTCTTCCAAGCCAAAAAAACGCCAATTCTCCTACCCTAGCCGAAATTACCAACTTGAATTTTCGGTTTTTAAATTTTAAACCCGCTAACCAATTAATTCAAATAGGGTTTAACCCACTAACTAATTAATTCGAATTTTAAACTCAAAATCCATCTAATTTAAGTGTAAACCCAATAACTAATTAATTTAACCATTAACTAACAATTTAACCATTCACTTAAACGAAAATCCAATAAGGATTTAACTTAACATCCAATAAGGTCTATTTAATTAATTACAAATTAACAATCAATAAGCCAGTTAATTAACATCCAATAAGCTAGTTAATTAACATCCAATACTGCTTAACGTAATATCCACAGTCAATGATTTTATTTAAATCAAAAATAATACTTACCAGGACTTAAGATCCTTGGATCTTACAGTATCTAGCAACACATCACTGTCTCCCAATATAAAGGAAAGAGTCTTCCAAGACTACACCCAAACCATAGCACAAGTGTGAATCCACTTCACTAGGCATACATGTTTCCTTTGCCACTGGATGTTCTTATTGGACAAGCGTGTCAAGCCTGTAACTCCAATATGATGAGAATGATTAGATCAGATGAACATAGTCATCTGGGTATGGCCATACACTTTCTCAATCATCTCATCCAGGGGGCCCCTTTAGAACATCACACTCCAAACTAGGAGACGGCAATCCTTTATCTATCACTAGTGTCCTAACCTGACTCATGATCATTATCCAAGATAGTCTATAACCATTATGTTTCAAATGATATCGTACTACCTCAAAACAATGACAATCATCATTTAGAAACACAAGTGATCTCAAGTCAGAGGACATATGCCACTTGTTCGCATACAAGGATTATTCACATTGTGACAAGCAATTGAATATCCTAGTAGGGTCTGTCCAGTACATCCAATGTACCTATGAGTCTACATCTTATTCCATGCTCGAAGCATCCTATAAGATTAGAACACATATTAGTCTCAATCATATCAAGGCTGTCTCATGTTCACCAAGATATCTCGACTAAGGACTTAACTGCATGTCAGCCAAGCTGAACAGCATTGAGACATTATTCAGAAGTATACATATGACAGCAGATAATGCAACAACATGAATAATAACCATTGCCTTTATAAACATAGAGTTTATACATGATACTGATACAATCCCAAGGCCTCAAACATTAGCCTTAAGGGCATACCACAACAATCTCTCACTTGCACTTAATCTAATGGTTGAGAAATCTCAAACCCATATTATTACAGTGCTTTTCATGCTTCTGCTGCGCCAGAGGCTTTGTAAGCGGGTCTGCCAGATTGTCATCTGTATGAACCTTGCAGATTTTGATCTCGCCTCGATCAATGATCTCCCGGATCAAGTGAAACCGTCTCTGTATGTGCTTGGACTTCTGGTGCGACCGTGGTTCCTTTGCTTGTGTGATTGCTCCAGTGTTATCACAGAAGATAACCAAAGGATCTGCACTTGAAGGAACAACACCAAGTTCCTGAATGAACTTACGAATCCATACTGCCTCCTTAGATGCTTCCGAGGCTGCAACATACTCAGCTTCTGTTGTGGAATCAGCAACAATAGATTGTTTGAAACTTTTCCACACCACTGCTCCTCCATTCAAGCTAAAGACATAGCCTGATTGTGATCGGAAATCATCCTGGTCAGATTGGAATGAAGCGTCAGTATATCCTTCAATACTGAGTTCTTCCTGACCACCATACATCAAGAACATATCTTTGGTCCTCCGAAGATATTTCAAAATGTTCTTGACTGCAATCCAGTGCGCCTGACCTGGATTACTTTGGAATCGACTGGTCACGCTTAACCCGTAAGCGACGTCTGGGCGAGTACACAACATCGCATACATAATGGACCCAATAGCCGAAGCATAAGGCGTATTGTCCATTTCATCTTTCTCAGTCTGTGTTTGTGGACACTAACTCTTTGAAAGATTCAGACCATGTCTGACTGGAAGATATCCTCTTTTAGAATTCTCTAAATGGAATCTCTCCAGGACTTTATCGATGTAAGTACTCTGGCACAGCCCGAGAAGCCTCTTAGATCTATCTCTATAGATCTTCACACCTAATACATAGGCTGCTTCTCCTAGATCTTTCATCTGGAAACATTTTCTCAACCATGCCTTAACCGCGTATAGTTCAGGAATATCGTTTCCAATGATTAAGATATCATCGACGTAGAGGACTAGGAATGTAATCACGCTCCCACTAAACCTCTTATATATACACGGGTCATCTTCATTCTTGATGAAACCAAATTCACAGATTGATTCATCAAAACGAATATTTCAGCTTCTAGATGTTTGCTTAAGTCCATAAATGGACTTCTTTAACTTGCATATTTTATGACGATCTGATGGATTAGTGAAACCTTCAGGTTGTGTCATATACACATCCTCCTGCAGATTTCCATTAAGGAAAGCAGTCTTCACATCCATCTGCCAGATCTCATAATCATAATATGCTGCTATTGCGAGAATGATCCGAATAGACTTGAACATGGCTACAGGAGAGAAAGTTTCATCATAATCTATCCCGTAGATTTGTTTGAAACCTTTCGCAACTAGCCTGCCTTTATAGGTAACCACGTTACCATCCATGTCAATCTTCTTCTTGAAGATCCATTTACAGCCTATAGGGATTACTCCCGGAGGCGGATCAACCAAATCCCAGACTTGGTTATCTGACATGGAGTCCATCTCGGCTCGCATAGCTTCAAGCCATCTGGCTGATTCCGGTCCACTGACCGCATCCGCATAAGTGAGGGGTTCATCATGATCAATGATGTAGACTCCGTCATAGCGCTCAGGCTGTCGACGGATCCTTCCCGATCTTCGCGGTTCCCGTGATATCTGAGCCTCAGGTTGCTCAATAACCTGTTCTACTGGCTCAGGCTCATCCAACTGTGCTTGACTACTTTGTCCTTCCTCTGGATTCTCATCCAGCTTTATTTCTCTGCCACTGGCCTCTTGCAGAAGAAATTCCTTCTCAAGAAAAATAGCCGTCCGAGCAACAAATACCTTGTTCTCTTTGGGATCGTAGAAATAATAACCCTTAGTTTCCTTAGGATAACCGACAAAGATACATTTCTCAGATCTGCTCTCTAGTTTCCCAGAGGCGAGCTTTTTGACATAAGCCTCGCAACCCCAGATCTTAATAAATGTCAAGCTCAGCTGTTTCCCATACCATAACTCATATGGAGTTCTTGAAACTGCCTTGGATGGCACTCGGTTTAGTACCTTTGCAGCTGTTTCCAGTGCAAATCCCCAAAAGGAGTAAGGTAGAGTAGCCTGACTCATCATAGAACGAACCATATCCAATAAGGTTCTGTTCCTCCTCTCGGACACACCATTCCATTGCGGTGTTCCTGGCGGAGTGAGCTGTGAGATAATCCCATACTCCTTTAGATAGTCAGTAAACTCATAACTCAAGTATTCTCCACCTCGATCTGAGCGAAGTGCCTTGATATTTCGGCCTAGCTGATTCTGTACTTCATTTTTGAACTCTTTGAACTTGTCAAAAGATTCACTTTTATGTCTCATTAGATAGACATATCCATACCTACTGAAATCATCAGTAAAGGTAATGAAGTATGAATAGCCACCTCTGGCATGTTTACTAAATGGCCCACACACATCGCTGTGTATAAGGTCAAGTAAACTTGAAGCCCTTTGACCTTTGTGAAGAAAAGGAGCTTTCGTCATTTTACCCATTAAACAAGCTTTGCATGTATCAATCTCCTCATAGGAGAATGATCCCAACAGTCCATGATCATGCAACCGCTTAATGCGTTTCTCGTTAATATGGCCTAAACGACTATGCCATAGCAAGGTGCTGTCATCAGCATACTTGGCTTTCTTATTATCAATATTTTGTATAGAACATTCCATGTCCAACATGAATAATCCATTGTTAATTGATCCAGTAGCATAAACAATATTATCTAAAGAAATAACACACTTTGAAATATTGCATTCAAAGGAAAACCCTTTCCTGACAAGAGTAGGAATAGAGATAATATTTTTCGTTATGCTAGGTACAAAATAACAATTGTTCAATTCTAATACAAGTCCAGATGGTAATGAGATGTGATATTCTCCTACAGCAACAGCAGCAACCCGTGCCCCGTTTCCAACTCGTAGGTCCACCTCATGCTGTCCCACCTGTCTTCTTCTCTTGAGTTCCTATACATTTGAACAAATGTGAACTCCACATGCAGTGTCCAACACCCATGAAATAGAAGAAGAAGATATCATGACTTCAGTCACAAAAATACCTGAGCCAGAAGCGATGCTTCCCTTCTTGTCTCCTTGGAGCGCTTTACAGTCCTTTTTCCAGTGACCCAGCTGGCCACAATGGAAACATCTGTATTCCTTCGACCGCTTAACCTTTTGTTTCAGAGCCTTGTTGTAGCTCTTGACAGGGGCTTTGCCCTTCTTCCCCTTCTTCTTATTCCTGGAAGGAACCATCAAGACAGAGGTTGAAGGCTTTCCCTTTAGAGTCAACTCTGTAGTCAAGAGCATGTTCAGTAACTCTGCCGGGGTACAGTCGATCTTGTTCATATTAAAATTAATGATGAACGGATCGAAAGTAGCCGGGAGAGACTGAAGAATGATGTCTACAGCAAGCTCCTGATTGATGGTATGTCCCAGTTTCTCTAGAGCCTCCTTGTACCCAATCATCTTGAGTACGTGAGCTCCCACTGGACTCCCTTCAGCCAGTTTGCTCTGAAAGAAAAGCTTAGTCAAATTGTAGCGTTCAGTCCTAGCCTGTGCAGCATACAGCATCTTGAGGTTTGCTATAATCTGTATAGCAGATAGATCCTCATGCTGACGTTGCAGCTCTGGCGTCATAGACGCAAGCATCAGGCAAGCGACATCAATGCTATCATTGACATGCTTTTCATAGGCATCGCGAACCGCCCTTGCGGCGTTCGCAGCGGGTTGAGGCGGTATAGCCGTCTCGAGGACATACAGTTTCCTCTCTGCCTTAAGAACAATCTTAAGGTGTCCGTACCAGTCTGAGAAGTTTGGTCCAGCAAACTTCTCCCTTTCCAGTAGGCATCGCACATTGAAATTCGTGGTGTTCGTTGCTGCAGTAATCTACAACAATGCAAGAACAGCAAGGTCAGTATCAATGTTTAGAATCAATCCAGGACTTAAGAAAGATTCTTTTCTCACTATTTTATCTGACTGAAAAATCCATTAAATAATCCGAAAGAGTAACACTCTTTTAGTGAGATGGGATCCAGATTTCATACTTGGTCTCCGCGTCCCGCTCAGGCGAGATAAGATGCACAGAGAGTACAAGCACTAATTTCTGGTAGGCAATGCCTGCCAATCGCCAACCCGTGCGATTCCCCTTCATCTGGGCAATCCAGCAGACTGTGCCAACTGAGTTGGTACAACACAGTTGTAAGATCCAAGGATCTTAAGTCCTTGTAAGTATTATTCTTGATTTAAATCTTTGACTGTGATATGTTTCTATGTTTTAATTTCGTCAACCCTAGGATGCTATGTTTTAATTTCGTCAACCCTAGGATGGGGGAGAATTTTATCTCTAAAAACCTTAAGGGGTTAGTTATAAATTAGTGGCAAAGGGTTAGTGGATATTAATTTAAGTCTTAATGGATTTTGACTCTAGTAGTTAATTAATTAGAGCTTATTGGATGTTAATTAAATCCTTATTGGATTTTCGCTTAAGTGAATAATTAATTATGGGTTATTGGGTTTACACTTAAGTTAGATGGATCTTGGGTTTAAAATTTGAATTAATCAGTAAGTGGGTTAATTCATAAACCCTATTCGAATTAATTAGTTAGCGGGTTTGAAAATTTAAAAACCAAAGATCCAAGAGGGGGGGCGGACGGCTAGGGCAAAGAAGTTGGCGTCTTGGGCGATTTCTTGAAGGCTTGGGCGATCTCTTGGAGGCTTGGACGAATTTCCCCTTCTTCCTCTTCCTTTTCCCTTGGCCGGCATTCTTTGGTGTTTGGTGGCGCTTCTTCTTCCATTGGTGGCGACATTGGTGGAATTTCAAGGCCTTAGACGAGTTTTTGGATCATCTTGGTGTTCACGGTTCAAGATAATAGGTGAGTGGGGTGTCTTATTCGAATTCTATCAATTTGGTTGTGTTAGATGATACATTTGGTTGATTGGAAATTTTAGCATGCTAAAAACCGAAACTCAAGACTTCACTATGTTGAAAACCGAAATTTTGCAAAGGTGTATCTATCATGAAAACCGAAATTTTGCAAAGGTGTATCTATCATGAAAACCGAAATTTTGCAAAGGTATATCTATCATGAAAACCGAAATTTTGCAAAGGTGTATCTATCATGAAAACCGAAATTTTGCAAAGGTGTATCTATCAGGAAAACCGAAATTCTGCAACATGAAATTTAAGGTATTCTTATATGGAGTTTAGGTAGCCTTAAATTAGTGATTTTTGAGCATGAAAATCTTATTAACTAGGATTTTAAATTGTAAGTAGATAATATACTAAGAAACCTTGGACTACATGTGGTATTATTGGAATTTTATGGATGCCTGATAAATGCTAAAAATGTCATAGGATTCATGATTGTTTCCCTATGTGCAGCATGTTATATATTTATGGCCATGTATCTTTGTTTGAGAAACTTGGGTGATAATTTAGCAAGGTTAAACCAAACTGATCAGCATGAAACCTAAGGACTCTACAAAACATTATATGATTATGTGGTTTCAAATGTTATGTGTCGTGGTCTGTGTACCCATTATGGTTAGGACTAAGGCTAAGTGTAACTGTGTACTCAAGGGATAGTCTGTATGGGACATGTTAAGGGTTTGAGATTTCAGCCCTGTGTATTGTGATATGTGAGGGGGTTGATGTTCAGCCTGCCTGTTGTGATTATTGTGATAAAAAATGACTATCCTAGAGTTTGGTCAACACTTAGGAGTCCACTTTTGTGAAATAAGATATAAGATGTGTCTAGTGGTTGTCCAGATAAGGAACCCTTTGGGGAACGAGTGATTGATGCAAAGTGCCATGTCTTGGTCGGACAGGGGCCACCTCTTGATATTATCACTCTTAGACTCTTAGATTTTTGTGTTATGGGGTGGTGTAGATCAAGGTATCACATCTTGACCGGATGGGGATCACCTCTTGAGTCTACACACTGTCCATGTTTGTGTTGCATGTGATTTGCAGGCCTCTCCCAGTGCTTAGGCCAGAGCCGGGTTGGACCATAGTGGTCACTCTTGATTTATGCTGGACAACGACTAAGTGGTTGGTGTGTTTAGTTGGTTTAGAGTATGGCTCTAGAACTTTGGTTACTCTGGTGTGATATTTGTGTGATGCCTATACATCTAATTATTTATTTGAGTTCTGTTCTTGATTTTCTGATTCTTTATTTTAGTTATATGTTGACATAATGTTCTGCTAAAGATTTTTAAAACAATCTGCATGTATCTTTGAGTGTATGTTATGGATGGTCGAGTGAGACTATCTACTCACTGGGCTGTGTAGCTCACCCCTCAATATTTTCAGGTGTAGAACAGGGGCGCACTACCTGAGTTAGCGTTTTATATGGGACTTGTGTTGATATGGATATTATGCTGGTTTGATGTATAAGACTTTTGTGCTTAGTTAACTGGGGCCGGTTGTGGCTAAACTTTGTGAACCAGTGTTGCCGGTTGTGGCAGTTTTGAGATTTTGATTTTTGTGTCACCGAGGGCTTTGGCCTGTTTTCGGTGTTTGATATCATTGATGTTAGTTATATGAATTTATTGAATCGATATTGTGGTTTTGCTTCGAACTTTCGAGTCGGTTTGTATTTGCGATCAGATTTAATATAAATGTGAACTTGCATATGTCTAGTGCAAGTATTGCCTGGTGGCAGGTACCCTTATGTTATTTATGGATTTTACGGATTTTATATGGCTTTGATATAACTGTTGCCTTGCATATGTCTAGTGCAAGGATTGCGTGGTGGCAGGTACATTTATGAAATTGTGTTTCGTGGATTTTCGATGTGTGGATTCTCGAAAATTTTCAGATCGACTTTTCCTGAACTTGGTTTTACTTAGCATGTGCATCGATCTTGTATGATAACATCCTGTTCCTTTGTGAATTGT
This sequence comes from Costus lasius, assembly GCA_027563935.2. NCBI lineage: Eukaryota > Viridiplantae > Streptophyta > Magnoliopsida > Zingiberales > Costaceae > Costus > Costus lasius. Next base: position 32,894,014 of record CM050450.1, on the reverse strand, counting down.
GTTGCTTGTTTGGGGTTAAGATAACGGGATGTGACAGAATGGTATCAGAGGAGTTGGCTAGCTAAAACTTAGTTTGGGGGAAAACATGTTTGTGTATTGCTAGACACCTGATAGGTTTATGTTTGTTTTCCTTACTATGGAATTTGTGTGTAGGAATTTAAGATGGGGGCTCAGAATCAAGTACGGCAGAGAACTGGCAGTTGGTTTTGGACAAGATTTTTCAAGTCATGCGTTGCTCAGATGAGGACAAGCTGTGTCTGGCCACCTATATGATGCGTGGTGACGCAGATGAGTGGTGGAAGGGCGTGGTGAGGCTAGCTGTGGAAAGACAAGAAACCGTAAATTGGCCCTACTTCTTGTCTCAATTTAACGAGAAGTATTTCCCTGATAGCTTGGTTGAGGACCGAGAGGTGGAATTTATTCACCTGGAGCAGGGTGATCTGACTGTGGACCAGTATGAGTTGCAGTTCACTAAGTTGGGAAAGTATGCTCCTCACCTGATAAACACTGAAAAGAGGAGGGCTACCAAGTTTCTTAGAGGTCTCAGATGGGACATTCGAGAGCAGGTTGGTGCTCAGCACTTGGAGACATATAGTGAGACTGTTGGGCGAGCACGCACCATCGAGAGGTACATATCTGAGAGGACCGTGACTGTGATTCCTGCAGCTGAGGCGGCAGCTCCTCAGTATGGTGGTGGCGGCAAGGGTAAGAAGTACCCTAAGCATAAGGACTACAAGAAGGGCAGGTATAAGCCTTACTCTCACAAGGCACCGCAGCAGTCCAGGGAGGCACCGCAGCAATCCAGGGATGCAAGGAACGGTAACACAGATGAGGGATTGTTATAAGAAGAATGGTGTATGCTTCAGGTGTAAGAAACCTGGGCACATGATCAAAGACTGCAAAGAGCCTGAGATGCAGCAGAGAGGCACAGATAAGCCTATAGTCCAGACTCGAGTTTATGCTGTGGCTGAGAAGGATACACGGGCTTCCCGATCTGTAGTGGAAGGTACTTTATTTGTATTCGATCAGTTAGCTCGCATCTTATTTGACCCTGGTGCAAATTTATCTTTTGTATCTGTTAGATTTGCTGCATGTTTACCTGTATTACCTAAGGTGCTGGATTATGTTGTGTCTGTAAGTACTCCCTTAGGAAAATCATCATCTACAGACACTGTTTGTGCCGATTGTGTAGTGCATGTAGAGGGTTATGAGTTTTTTTGTAGATCTAATCCTTTTAGACATGCAAGACTATGATGTCATCCTAGGTATGGATTGGTTATCCTTGCATCATGCCACTGTGGATTGCTTTGAGAAAGTAATCACCTTGAATCTACTAGATGGGAATCGGCTTTTTGTGAGAGGTCTGGTATCAGACCGAGGACCACATGTGATATCTTTCCTGCAGGCCAGAAAGTTACTTGCTAGTGGGTGTAAGGGTTATATTGCGCATGTAAAGGTGCAGGATGATTCTACTTCTGATTTGACTCAGATGGCGGTGGTGCAAGAGTTTCCTGATGTGTTCTCTGAGGAATTTTCAGGCTTGCCACCAATACGAGAGGTAGAGTTTGGTATTGAGTTGGTGCCAGGTACTGCACCTATCTCCAGAGCTCCTTACCGCATGGCTACCTCAGAGTTGGCCGAACTTAAGAAGCAACTGGAGGATTTGCTGGAGAAAGGTTACATCCGGCCTAGTGCTTCTCCCTGGGGAGCACTAGTGCTGTTCGTAAAGAAGAAGGATGGAACCCTGAGGATGTGTATAGACTACAGGCAACTGAACCAAGTGACTATCAAGAATAGGTATCCTCTCTCCAGAATTGATGATCTATTTGATCAATTACAGGGAGCTACAGTGTTCTCTAAGATTGATCTGAGATCAGGGTATTACCAGCTTAGGGTCAAGGATGAGGATATATTTAAGACTGCTTTCAGGACCAGGTATGGGCATTTCGAATTTCTAGTTATGCCTTTTGGACTGACGAATGCACCTGCTGTCTTCATGGATTTGATGAACAGGGTATTTCATGAATTGCTCGATTCTTGTGTGGTAGTCTTCATAGATGATATCTTGGTGTACTCTCGGACTACTTCGGATCATGTCAGTGACTTGCGTAGAGTGCTGGAGATCCTAAGGAAAAACCGATTATATGCCAAGGCTAGTAAGTGTGAGTTTTGGCTAGAAAAGATCAGTTTCCTTGGGCATGTGATTTCTGGTCAGGGGGTGTCTGTGGATCCAGTTAAAGTGCAAGCCATCCTTAATTGGGGAAGACCGACTAGTGCTACTGAGATCAGAAGTTTCCTGGGTCTAGCAGGTTACTACCGGAGGTTTGTTGAGGGATTCTCCAAGCTGGCGGGTCCTTTAACTAAATTGACCAGAAAGGAGGCCAAGTTTAATTGGGATGACAAGTGTGAAGAGAGCTTTCAGGAGCTAAAGAGAAGGTTGACTAGTACACCGATCCTCATTATTCCTAGTGATGGGGAAAGGTTTACTGTCTATACGGATGCTTCAGGCAAGGGGTTGGGTTGTGTCTTGATGCAGAAGAGTAATGTGGTAGCTTATGCTTCGAGACAACTGAAGGAGTATGAGTCGAACTACCCTACTCATGACTTGGAATTGGCGGCCGTAGTCTTTGCTCTGAAGATATGGCGTCACTATTTGTTGGGTCAAGAGTTTGATCTGTTCACTTACCACCAGAGTCTCAAGTACATCTTCACTCAGAAGGAGTTGAACATGAGACAAAGAAGATGGATGGAGTTGATCAAAGACTATGACTTCACTATTCAGTATCAGGCTGGAAAAGCCAATGTAGTGGCTGATGCACTGAGCAGACATCCAGTTACTTCAGTAGCGGCACTACGGGTCAGTGAGTGGCAGTTATTGCAGGAGTTCAGAGATCTCAGGATCAGTGTTTCTCCTAGAGTTCAGTCGGGTTATGTGGCTTTCCTCAGAGTACAGTCTGCTTTGTTGCAGAAGATCAGAGATCAGCAGTCTGTGGATCCGAAATTAGCTCAGATCAGGGATAGTTTGGTTGCAGGTGAAGTTCAGGATTTTAGCTTGTCTGATGATGGTGTTCTCCGGTTCCGTGGAAGGGTGTGTGTCCCTGAGGAACCGAGCTTGAGGAAGGAAATATTGGAGGATAGCCATAACTCCAAATATTCTCTACACCCTGGCGTGACTAAGATGTATCAGGACCTTAAGAAGAGCTTTTGGTGGCCGGGTATGAAGAAAGATGTATTTGATTTTGTCTCTAGGTGTTTAACCTGTCAGACTGTAAAGGCTGAACACCAGAAGCCTGGTGGTTTGTTGCAGCCCCTTCCTATTCCTGAGTGGAAGTGGGAATGTATCAGTATGGACTTTGTGTGTGGTTTGCCCAGAACCAGATTGGGTCATGATGCTATTTGGGTGATTGTTGATAGACTCACTAAATCAGCCCACTTTCTCCCGATCAAGATGACTTATCCTTTGGAGAGACTGGCTAAGTTGTATATTGATGAGATAGTCAGACTGCATGGAGTGCCTGTTGATATTGTGTCTAATAGGGACTCTCGGTTTCTGTCCAGGTTTTGGAAGAGCTTACAGGAGGGTTTGGGTACTAAGCTGAGTTTTAGTACAGCATACCATCCTCAGTCTGATGGCCAGACGGAGCGTACTATCCAGACTTTAGAAGATCTGTTGAGAGCTTATGTGGTTGATTGGAGTTCTGAGTGGAACCGGGATCTATCTTTGATAGAGTTCACCTATAATAATAGCTTCCACTCCAGTATTCAGATGGCTCCTTATGAGGCTTTGTATGGGAAAAGGTGTAGGACTCCCTTGTGTTGGGAGGAAACTGGTGATAGATTGATTTTGAGATCTGATGCAGTACAGGAGACTACTGATAAAGTCAGAGAGATTCAGGATAAACTGAAGATTTCTCGGGACAGATAGAAGAGTTATGCTGATGACCGTTGTCGTTCCCTGGAGTTTGTGGTAGGGGATCATGTTTTCTTAAAGGTGTCACCTACTAAGGGTGTTATGAGGTTTGGCAAAAAGGGCAAGCTGAGCCCTAGGTTTGTAGGCCCTTTTGACATTATTGAGAGAGTTGGTCCAGTAGCTTACAAGTTAGCTTTACCTCCTGCTTTGGAACATGTGCATAATGTATTCCATGTTTCTACTTTGAGGAAGTATCATCCTGATCCATCTCATGTATTGGAGTTGGAACCTCTTCGGATTCAGAGTGATTTGACCTTTGAGGAAAGACCTCTCCGGATTGTGGATAGAAAGGATAAAGTTCTGAGGAACAAGTCTATACCTTTGGTAAAAGTTATCTGGGGAAATCAGTCGGTTGAGGAGGCGACCTGGGAGACTGAAGCTGATATGAGGAGGTTGTATGCTTATCTTTTTGATGATATGAATGTTGAGCTTTAGAGGACTAAAGCTTTTTAAGGAGGGAGGAATGTAAGATCCAAGGATCTTAAGTCCTTGTAAGTATTATTCTTGATTTAAATCTTTGACTGTGATATGTTTCTATGTTTTAATTTCGTCAACCCTAGGATGCTATGTTTTAATTTCGTCAACCCTAGGATGGGGGAGAATTTTATCTCTAAAAACCTTAAGGGGTTGATTATAAATTAGTGGCAAAGGGTTAGTGGATATTAATTTAAGTCTTAATGGATTTTGACTCTAGTAATTAATTAATTAGAGCTTATTGGATGTTAATTAAATCCTTATTGGATTTTCGCTTAAGTGAATAATTAATTATGGGTTATTGGGTTTACACTTAAGTTAGATGGATCTTGGGTTTAAAATTTGAATTAATCAGTAAGTGGGTTAATTCATAAACCCTATTCGAATTAATTAGTTAGCGGGTTTGAAAATTTAAAAACCAAAGATCCAAGAGGGGGGGCGGACGGCTAGGGCAAAGAAGTTGGCGTCTTGGGCGATTTCTTGAAGGCTTGGGCGATCTCTTGGAGGCTTGGACGAATTTCCCCTTCTTCCTCTTCCTTTTCCCTTGGCCGGCGTTCTTTGGTGTTTGGTGGCGCTTCTTCTTCCATTGGTGGCGACATTGGTGGAATTTCAAGGCCTTAGACGAGTTTTTGGATCATCTTGGTGTTCACGGTTCAAGATAATAGGTGAGTGGAGTGTCTTATTCGAATTCTATCAATTTGGTTGTGTTAGATGATACATTTGGTTGATTGGAAATTTTATCATGCTAAAAACCGAAACTCAAGACTTCACTATGTTGAAAACCGAAATTTTGCAAAGGTGTATCTATCATGAAAACCGAAATTTTGCAAAGGTGTATCTATCATGAAAACCGAAATTTTGCAAAGGTATATCTATCATGAAAACCGAAATTTTGCAAAGGTGTATCTATCATGAAAACCGAAATTTTGCAAAGGTGTATCTATCAGGAAAACCGAAATTCTGCAATATGAAATTTAAGGTATTCTTATATGGAGTTTAGGTAGCCTTAAATTAGTGATTTTTGAGCATGAAAATCTTATTAACTAGGATTTTAAATTGTAAGTAGATAATATACTAAGAAACCTTGGACTACATGTGGTATTATTGGAATTTTATGGATGCCTGATAAATGCTAAAAATGTCATAGGATTCATGATTGTTTCCCTATGTGCAGCATGTTATATATTTATGGCCATGTATCTTTGTTTGAGAAACTTGGGTGATAATTTAGCAAGGTTAAACCAAACTGATCAGCATGAAACCTAAGGACTCTACAAAACATTATATGATTATGTGGTTTCAAATGTTATGTGTCGTGGTCTGTGTACCCATTATGGTTAGGACTAAGGCTAAGTGTAACTGTGTACTCAAGGGATAGTTTGTATGTGACATGTTAAGGGTTTGAGATTTCAGCCCTGTGTATTGTGATATGTGAGGGGGTTGATGTTCAGCCTGCCTGTTGTGATTATTGTGATAAAAAATGACTATCCTAGAGTTTGGTCAACACTTAGGAGTCCACTTTTGTGAAATAAGATATAAGATGTGTCTAGTGGTTGTCCAGATAAGGAACCCTTTGGGAGAACGAGTGATTGATGCAAAGTGCCATGTCTTGGTCGGACAGGGGCCACCTCTTGATATTATCACTCTTAGACTCTTAGATTTTTGTGTTATGGGGTGGTGTAGATCAAGGTATCACATCTTGACCGGATGGGGATCACCTCTTGAGTCTACACACTGTCCATGTTTGTGTTGCATGTGATTTGCAGGCTTCTCCCAATGCTTAGGCCAGAGCCGGGTTGGACCATAGTGGTCACTCTTGATTTATGCTGGACAACGACTAAGTGGTTGGTGTGTTTAGTTGGTTTAGAGTATGGCTCTAGAACTTTGGTTACTCTGGTGTGATATTTGTGTGATGCCTATACATCTAATTATTTATATGAGTTCTGTTCTTGATTTTCTGATTCTTTATTTTAGTTATATGTTGACATAATGTTCTGCTAAAGATTTTTAAAACAATCTGCATGTATCTTTGAGTGTATGTTATGGATGGTCGAGTGAGACTATCTACTCACTAGGCTGTGTAGCTCACCCCTCAATATTTTCAGGTGTAGAACAGGGGCGCACTACCTGAGTTAGCGTTTTATATGGGACTTGTGTTGATATGGATATTATGCTGGTTTGATGTATAAGACTTTTGTGCTTAGTTAACTGGGGCCGGTTGTGGCTAAACTTTGTGAACCAGTGTTGCCGGTTGTGGCAGTTTTGAGATTTTGATTTTTGTGTCACCGAGGGCTTTGGCCTGTTTTCGGTGTTTGATATCATTGATGTTAGTTATATGAATTTATTGAATCGATATTGTGGTTTTGCTTCGAACTTTCGAGTCGGTTTGTATTTGCGATCAGATTTGATATAAATGTGAACTTGCATATGTCTAGTGCAAGTATTGCCTGGTGGCAGGTACCCTTATGTGATTTATGGATTTTACGGATTTTATATGGCTTTGATATAACTGTTGCCTTGCATATGTCTAGTGCAAGGATTGCGTGGTGGCAGGTACATTTATGAAATTGTGTTTCGTGGATTTTCGATGTGTGGATTCTCGAAAATTTTCAGATCGACTTTTCCTGAACTTGGTTTTACTTAGCATGTGCATCGATCTTGTATGATAACATCCTGTTCCTTTGTGAATTGTGTTGCTTGTTTGGGGTTAAGATAACGGGATGTGACAACAGTCTCTGATCCCACAGATGGCTGCCTCCATATAGCTCACATATGCTCAGTATGTAGCCTACATGGTCAAGCTGACCTGACCTACTCCCTGGACCACCACGTGCTATGCTGAGCAACGAGAAGCGATAAATCCCTTCTCTGTAACACGCAGGTGTAATCACACACCGTCTGAAGATAGATGGGTGTGCCCACTGAGTGGGTACAACACGGCCCCAACGATAGTCAGAACAGTGAGGTTTCGCGCCAGAAGGCTTACGTGCTTGATATTTTAACGTTGGATTTTAACGGTCTTTTATCTTCTTAACTATCATACATAACCTATGGCGATAGGCTGATCTTATGTGGTAAACGCCCAATAAGCCTAGGTAAGACCTTAATTAACTTAAGTCTTCACTTGAGCTCTTCTTGGGTCTTTTGCATCTCATCTGGCCCAACCCAGGGCCCAAGCGCCCACTGCAGCTCAGGTGCGCCCACCAGGTAAATGCGCCTGTCCCAGAGTCGAACCCTAGACCTCCCACCTGGTCAAGCCACTGCTGCATGCGCCTCTGCCAAGTGTGCTCTGTGCTCTTGTCTGATTAAAATACAATTTAATCTATCTAGACAAGATTGACACGCAGGTCAATTACACAATAAATTAATTAAAATGTGATGCGCAGATCACAATTATAATAATTTACAATTTAATCCAGGCTCGCAGGCCCCAGCACAGCACACATTAAAAGGGCAACCCACATAAGATGAAATAGACACTCATCATGGTATGCAATCAACATGTGATCCATTACAAGAAAATAAAATTTTTCGAAATCCCATTGGAATCAATTTTATTTTTCTTATTTGCCCTACTACCTTACAACTGACCATTAATAGGGATCCACTCATCATGTCTAGTCAGATCCACTACCCTTGCATGCACCAAGTCCTAACTGACTTGAGTTGACCCAGTGGCCAACAATGCATGCAGATGGGCTGAACGACCCTCATGAGTTCAGGCAAGCGGGTGTGACCCCGGGCCCAACTCATGTGCGTTCACTGGTTGTCTCAACCAGACATCGCTACACGCCTGTATGCAGTCGACCTATAGCCACCTCGTGCTTGCGCACAGGTGCCATCTGGTCGACCCATCTAGGCTGTCAGATGGTCTGATCAGACTGTTTGGATCTTAACTAGATGATGACTTCAACCCTATCAACCCGTCTAAGGGTTTATAGTAGGCGCTGCTTAGTTCTAATGTGGGGCGCGCAAGATACAAGTTTTGACAAAACAAAAGCTTTAACAAGCGCCAACATAATCATGCATAAACATGAATATCACACATGCGCCTACATCTAAAACCTAGCATGTAGTTTCGCATGTGATAAAAATTAGATCTACGCAAACAAGGATCACACATTAACATGAAGCAATCATATTAACATACAACAACCTGCTCTGATACCAATTGAAAGTCCCCAGATAAAGGGGGCGAAACCCTAGTAGGAGGCGCATATAAAACTTTCATAGCGGAAGCAAGGGTTTCTAAACATCTTTTGCAAGAATATATGATCAACTTCATATAGTTTGGATTCATACCATAGCCATTTCGCTTGGATGGCGATTTGGAAGAGAAAGATGCAAACGCTTCTTCTCCAAAGGCACCGCACACAAGATGTGATCGCCTACTCCTTGTTGCTTCTTGTGCTAGCAAGGCTCCAAGTATCCCTGTCGTGTGAAGGAAGATGAGATGCGAGAGTAGTTCTCTCCTTTTGCCGAATGCTTCTCTACACCTCGTGTAGACGAGCCACACAGGTGCAAGACCAAAAGAGGGGCGAGCGTTTTGGAACGTGGAGGCGTGCATTCATTTTTGGAACTTCCAAAAATAGCAAACGCTTAACGCATCCACTCATGCGTTCACGAACCAACCAAAACGCATCCTCACTTTGAACCATGCGTTCACTCATGTGAACGGGTTCCTTTTGGTTTGGTTCAAAGACCAATTAAGCCAAGCCTTTGGTCTAGATCATAATTAAACCCTAAGGCTCCAGATCTAACCGTTCATCTCTTGATGCTCTTGATCTCACAGATCTAGCATCAATACTCTCGATCGAAGCTTACCGATCTCAAGCCCTAATCAATCAAACATGATCAGACCAGATCTCACTTACAATCAGAGTTTAAACTCCTTTAAACTGAACCAAAACAATTCAGTCCACACGATCTGACTTAAGTAAGCCATATCATCAAATTGTGCGACCCTAAGGGTTTCCTTTAAATGTTGGTAACGATAACTTACGTTATCACGATCAGCGAGGGGTATCTAGCAACACATCACTGTCTCCCAATATAAAGGAAAGAGTCTTCCAAGACTACACCCAAACCACAGCACAAGTGTGAATCCACTTCACTAGGCATACATGTTTTCTTTGCCACTGGATGTTCTTATTGGACAAGCGTGTCAAGCCTGTAACTCCAATATGATGAGAATGATTAGATCAGATGAACATAGTCATCTGGGTATGGCCATACACTTTCTCAATCATCTCATCCAGGGGGCCCCTTTAGTACATCACACTCCAAACTAGGAGACGGCAATCCTTTATCTATCACTAGTGTCCTAACCTGACTCATGATCATTATCCAAGATAGTCTATAACCATTATGTTTCAAATGATATCGAACTACCTCAAAACAATGACAATCATCATTTAGAAACACAAGTGATCTCAAGTCAGAGGACATATGCCACTTGTTCGCATACAAGGATTATTCACATTGTGACAAGCAATTGAATATCCTAGTAGGGTCTGTCCAGTACATCCAATGTACCTATGAGTCTGCATCTTATTCCATGCTCGAAGCATCCTATAAGATTAGAACACATATTAGTCTCAATCATATCAAGGCTGTCTCATGTTCACCAAGATATCTCGACTAAGGACTTAACTGCATGTCAGCTAAGCTGAACAGCATTGAGACATTATTCAGAAGTATACATATGACAGCAGATAATGCAACAACATGAATAATAACCATTGCCTTTATAAACATAGAGTTTATACATGATACTGATACAATCCCAAGGCCTCAAACATTAGCCTTAAGGGCATACCCCAACAATATGCAGGGGCTCATGAAAAGTAGATTGGTGCGGCCTAGAGAGATTGACCTACGTATTGGAAACGGAGCACAGGTTGCTGCTATTGCCATAGGACTTTGACACTCTCCCTGCCTTCTGGACTTCAACTAGAGTTAATTAATTGCTATTATGTACCTTCTCTTACTAAAAACATTGTATCTATCCCTTGCTTGGCAAGGAAAGGATTTAAATTTGAAATAAAAGAGGACTCTTGTTCTTTTTCATTTGCAAATGTGTTTTATGGGAAGGGTACCTTGTGCAATGGATTATATGTCTTGGACATGGATAACTCTATATGTAACATAAATCATAAAAGGATCAAATTGAGTGGTTCAGTTCGTGTGTACCTTTGGCATTGTCGATTAGCCCATATAAACAAGAATCGCATTCAACAACTCCATGCAAATGGATTGTTAGATTCAACCTCCTTGGAGGAGTTTGATACTTGCGAGCCATGTTTATTAGGGAAAATGACAAAAGCACCCTTCACCAAGATTAGTGAGAGGGCAGGAGGTTTGTTGGATCTCATACATAGTGATGTGTGTGGGCCATTCAGTAAACAAGCCAGAGGAGGGTACAACTACTTCATCACATTTACTGATGACTTCAATAGATACGGTTATGTCCATTTGATGAGACATAAGCCCGAATCCTTTGAGAAATTTAAGGAGTTCAGACATGAAGTAGAGAACCAGCTTGGTAGATCTATTAAGGCTCTTCGATCAGATCGTGGTGGAGAATACCTGAGCGGTGAGTTCTTTGACTATCTTAGAGAGTGTGGGATTCTATCCGAACTTACTCCTCCTGGAACACCTTAGTGGAATGGTGTGTCTGAAAGGAGAAATCGAACTTTGTTGGACATCGTTTGATCTATGATGAGTCATGCAACTCTACCTCCATCGTTCTGGGGCTATGCACTTGAGACAGCTTCTCTCATACTGAATAATGTTCCATCTAAGAGTGTCTCCAAGATTCTGTACGAGGTATGGAGTGGGAGATGCCCGAATCTCTTTTTTATCAGAGTCTAGGGATGTGAGGTTTATGTCAAATGTCAGGATTCTAGCAAGCTATAACCCAGATCTGATAAATGCGTGTTTGTGGGATATCCTAAGGAAATAAAATGATATTACTTCTATATTCCCAGCGAGAACAAAGTTTTTGTTGCTCGAGGTGCTGTCTTTGTAGAGAAAGAATTTCTCATGAAAGAAGGCAGTGGGAGGAAGTTTGACTTGGACGAGGTCCAAGTGCAACCACAAGACACTGAGGTGGAACCCGAGCCACCTGCACCGGTTGCTGGGCAACCAGAGGTTCAGACACAGGCCCTACGTAGGTCTGGGAGGATTCGTCATGCACCTGAGAGGTACGGGTCGCTGCTAACCCAACACGACGGGATCTTCATCATTGAGGATGAACCCAGGACCTATGATGAGGCGGTCGCTGGACCGGACTCCGAGAAATGGCTTGAGGCCATGAGATCCGAGATGGATTCCATATCGGCTAACCAAGTCTGGGATTTGGTTGACCTACCTGATGGGGTAAAACCTATAGGGTGTAAATGGGTCTTCAAGAGGAAGACTGACATAGATGGCATAGTTACCTATAAGGGTAGACTTGTGGCTAAAGGATTCAGACAAGTTCATGGGGTGGACTATGACGAAACCTTCTCGCCAGTTGCCATGTTCAAATCCATTCGAATCCTGCTTGCTATAGCTGCATATCACGATTATGAGATATGGCAGATGGATGTAAAGGCAGCGTTCCTTAACGGGAAGCTGACAGAGGATGTGTTTATGACACAACCTGATGGTTTCATCCATCCTACAGAGGCCAATAAGGTCTGCAGGCTAAAAAGATCCATTTATGGATTAAAGCAAGCCTCTCGAAGTTGGAATCTTCGATTTGATGAAGCAGTAAGAGATTACGGCTTTATCCAGAGTGAAGATGACGCCTGTGTATGAAGAAAATTTAGTGGGAGCTTGGTGACATTTCTGATCCTGTATGTCGACGACATACTACTCATCGGAAATGACATCCCTAGTCTTCAAGCTGTGAAGACATGATTGGGGAAGTGTTTTGAGATGAAAGACTTAGGGGAGGCCGCCTATATCCTAGGTGTGAGGATCTACCGGGATAGATCCAAGAAGCTCCTAGCCCTTAGTCAGAGTACTTACATTGATAAGGTCCTGGAGAGGTTCAGCTTAGAGCAATCTAAGAAACGATACCTTCCAGTGTGATGTTATGCACTAGACCAGATGTGGCTTATGCTGTGAGCATAACCAGCCGATACCAATCCAATCCAGGTCTGCAGCACTGGGTGGCTGTAGAGAACATTCTATGTTTCTGAGAAGAACTAAAGAATGGTTCTTGGTCTATGGGGGACAGGAAGAGCTCAGTGTTCAGGGCTACACTGAGGCATCATTCCAGTCTGACCCTGATGACTTTAGATCGCAGACAGGCTATGTGTTCAGATTGAGTGGAGGTGCTATGAGCTGAGAGAGCTTTAAGCAATCCACTGTAATTGATTCTACGACCGAGGCTGAGTATGTCGTTGCTTCTGAGGCAGCCAAAGAAGCCGTTTGGATTCGGAAGTTCATTTCTGAACTTCAGGTGGTTCCAACTGCTGTGGATCCGAATGAGCTCTATTGTGACAACAATAAAGCGATGGCACAGGCAAAGGAACCACGGTCTCATCAAAAATCCAAACACATTCTCAGTAGATTTCACCTGATATGGGAGATCATTGATAGAGGTGATGTCAGGAAAAGCAGAGTTGACACAGACAATAATCTGGTAGACCCACTGACCAAGGCTTTGGCATAGCAGAAGCATGATGGTCATGCGAGGGACATAGGGTTGAGATTTCTCAACAACTAAGTCTAAGTGCAAGTGGGAGATTGTTGGTGTATATGCCCTTGGACCCGTTGTTGGTCCATCTTGTACTACTTGACATTGATATTTAATATATCTTTCTGGCATTGTCGTTATTATGCAATGTTTGCATCTGTGATTATGTACATGGATAATAATGTCCCTGGAGACAGATTGTATCTGTGCTCAAACGGTGTGTCCCCGGTCGAGTACCTGAGTGGATAAGGGACAGCTCTGGTACATGTGAGATTGGTATATGGGCTGGTTATGCACGGGGTGCTAATGCAGGCATATGGGTATATCAGTGGTGGATATACTGGACCGACCCGATGTGAGGCTTTAACTTGGTGTGATGAGTTAAGCTCACAAGTGACAGGAGATGCATTGATCCCTTGACTTGTGGTCATTGACTCTTCTATATAGTTAGAGACATGCTTTGATACAACCTAACACCTCGCCGAAGCAGGGAGGTCATGAGGGTTGTCATTGGGTATGTCACGACCCATATGAGAAGATCAATGGACAGATATAGGATTTTCCCATTCCTACGGGAAGCTTGATATCCACGGGGCCCCCCTATGGTTGCATGACTGAAAGTGTATGGCCATACCCAGGTGAAAGCCTGATTTAGTCATAACCATGTGATTGGGTGAAAATAAAGTGGTGACACACTTTGTCCAATTGGATATCAGTTCGGCAAAGAGACTGTAATGCATCAGTACCTTGTTACGATGATGGGGATGTCTATATTGATATCCATTCCGATGACTTGGGTAGCAGCGATGCACTGCTAGGTGCCAATCACTGCTTGTGATGACTCGGTTCATCACTGCCAACATCTGAGGAACCTACAGGGTCGCACAACTTGAAACTCGGGTTCTCGTATTGATCGGGTAGCTTATTGATTGAGTTATTGGATAACTTAGATCTATTTGGGAGAATCCATCAGCACCACTGTGCTAGATGAGATGAAAGGAATCATTTGGAGCTAACTTGTTTTTGGGCCTAGTAGGCCAAATGGGCCCAATGGGCCCAATGGGCCATTTGGGCCAAATGGGCCCAATAGACCAAGTTGGGCTAATAGGCCAAATGGGCTCAATAAGCCATTTGGGCCAATGGGCCAAATGGAATGGCACAAGCTACTTGGAGTGAGCTTGGCGCATTTCCTTGAGGTGGACAAATCCAAGTTGGACATCTTCTTAAGGTGAGAAGCTTGGAGCTTCTCACATGGAGTGGGTGAATGTACTTGGGCGCACGGCACTTGGAGTGGGCGAATTGGGTTTTACCTCTTGAAGAGGTGTGTCTCTTCATGAAGAGGTGTGCCTCTTCACTAGTGAAGAGGTGCACCTATTCATGGGTATATAAACCCCCTTCCTCCCCCCTCCTCGCAACTCTTGAACTCTTTCCCCCTTGCCCCCTTGTCACCACTCCTAGAAAGAGGGAGAGGGATGTTCGCCCATTGCCTCTCCTCTTCCCTTTAGTGAGTTCAGAACTTTGGAAGTTCCTTGGCACCCTCCTCTCCAAAGTTGGATTTTGGCTTCGGTTGATTCCGATTCGAATCTTGGTGGAGTGCTTCAAGAATTGGACTCCGACGAAGCTCCACCTCCTCTCCTTGGCATCTCCTCTGGAGTTGGCGCAAGTGATTGAGGAAGTCTCCCAAAGGCGTAGATCTTCTTCCCGACGCTAGCACTGGGCGTGGAAGAAGAGGATTCGAGGTTCGGTTGTGTGTGAGACTGCAGAGGGCGCACATTTGGGTGCCTGAATCGCATCACTTAATTTGCATCAAGGTATCATCTCCTACTCACCATGTCGATCTCCTCGCAAGACTCTATCTTCTGGGTTTTTGGGACTGGCCTGTTTCGGGGATTGCTTCCGCTGTGCTTGTCTGTAAAATTTTAAAATCCCCGGGGTTTCCCAACAATTGTCTATGCAAATGTACATATGCGGCTGATGTACAAGGTGTATAACAATGACCATGCCAGGATATGTCATCCATCAAATACATATGTGATACACACCGCATCGGACCAACCATAGCTCCCAGGGCATAAACACTAACACAAAGACAAGCCCTTATTTGCCATGCATGTGATGTATCTTTGTGAGGCCTGTATACTGATTTTCAAATTCTATTTTTTTAATAAAATTGAAGACATTGAAGACATCTCATGGCATTTTCCTCTCTCTCCCTTGCGCACCTTCTGAAGGTGGTGCAACTCATGACCTAGCTGAAACCTAGGGTAGGGTGGAAGAGAAACAAAGAAAGTTAGCAAAATGCTAAGTAGGAATCAACAAAGTGGTGAGGAAGTCAAATAACATGATAACCAATGGCAGAAATAACGATATACAAATAATATAAAGAATATCATGTAAATCATCAAGCAAGCCAACAAATTTCAATCAAGTGCCTCACTCATTTTTATAGTGTTTCAACTGTTGCTCACGCAGTGGAATGACTATCGTAAACAGCCTGGAGTGTTGCGTCAAACACCTGGCATCCATAGTATTGTCCCGAGGACAACTGGCGGTACCCTGACCGGCAACCATAGTCCAATACGTGTCGGAACTATATCTCACACAAATAGGCCACTGGAGAATAAATCATCCAGTCTAGAGGTCAATATATCATGACTTTAACATCACAGATATTCAACTATTCTACCATCATTCTCAATGTCAATATATCAGATATCTCAATACAACTTTATTAATCATTCATATAGAAACAGAATATGACCAAATGAATAAGATAATTGAGGTCAACAGAATTTCAGAAACAAAACAAGTAGCCGAACCAAATAGATATCATTGTCAATCAATTCTAATATATGCATCAAATATTAAATCAAGGGAATAAGCAACAAATCCTATAAGTTCTTGACATCATAACAAAGGAGTAGGGTAAGATTCTTACCTCAAATACTGATATCCTGAATCCCTCTAAAATAAAAGTTATTTCCCTTCTTAACTGAACAATTTAAATAAACCTCTATTATTATCCATCACAAGCATAAATCTATAATTATGCCCTCAACCTCTAATTTCCTATTTAAATTAATTTTATCCAAAATTAATTATCATGAAATCCCCACCCCCCCCCCCCCAAAAAAAAAAATAGAATTTAGGTTTTTCTTAATTTATTCCCTAAAACCAAATAAATAATTAACATAAATAAAAAAACAAAACTTACCTCTCTGCGAAGACTCGACGCGGAATGAAGCGAACAGCATTCATTTGCGTCGGAGGGGAAAAGAATCATCGGCGTTCGTTGGACGACAAGGTAGCCACCATCGCTGCCTGGAGAGGAAGGAGGCTAAAGCTGGGAGAGGAAAAGCTGACGCCGCACCACAGGGAGGGGAAAGGAATGCCGCCGCATATGTGAAGGAAACGTAGTTGTGCACAAGGGACCTCATCGCTTGCCGTTCGAATCCTCATCGGAAGAAAGACGTCGCACCCAGGAACGACGAGGGGTTCAATGGCATTTCTTTCCGACATTGATGGATGCACGAGCTCGACGCCGATGAGATGGAGATGACACCCGACTCAAAAACCTTCCGTCGTCGTCGCTGAACCCTTCGCACACATCCGTAACTCACTGGAAGAGGACGCTACACCAAGGAAAGATGAGGACCTCTCCGGTGAGCCTTTCTGTTAATGCCAAACGCATAGACTCGCCACCGACGGGGAAGACGCGAATGAAGTAGAGGCGGCGATGCATTTTTCATAGGGAAGGAAAAAAAACAGGGGAATAGGCAGCTTCGACACACATAAAGAGAGATAGGCTGGGTAATTAGGGTTAAAAATTAATTAAGGGTTAAGAGAGAGGTTAAGGGTATACTTATAGGGAATTAAGGAGGAATTATAGGAAATTTCAAATTTTAAAATTAAATAATACTAATTATATATAAGAAAATATTAAGGTTATAACACTCACCCTAAGGGGCTGACCTATATCAATGGCCAAACCTTGATGGCTTCTAGGGTTTCCTAGTGGCATAGCTAATGGTTCAAGGGCTGACGGTGAGGGTAGAGAATCCTAAGGGAGCAGATCATCTTCTTTGGCCAAACCATGATGCTAATTGGGGTTTCCTAATGGCGCATCTTGTGGTTCAAGGGCTGATCAAGTAGATTAGCACATCTAAACTTGGAAGGGGGGTTGTTCCAATCTTGGTCGAGAGTGTGAGGGCTCTTAGTGGCACTTCTTGAACTCAAGGGCCGAGGATGGGTAGAACAACACCTATACTTGCTTAATGGCACATCCAAGCAAAGGGGGCACACCTTGTGGTGGCGCACCTTGCAAGGGAAGTGGCGCATCTAGTAATGATAGTGAGACACCTAGAGGAGGATGGTGCATCCATGTTTGGCTGAACCTTGGAAGGAGTCTAGGGTTTGCGAGCTAGCTTGGAGGATGAGACAAGGGCTGGTCAAATCTAAAAGGGCATCTAGGTTCCCTTTGATACGGTGAGCTTCAGAATTCATAGCTTTTAAATGACTGTGACATTTCTCATAGTTGAGATTGAGTTTGTTGGCTTCGTCTGTAGACATCAAATTATGAGTTGTGCCAAAATCAATCATTGCTCTGGCTCTCCTGGCATTAACTTTGATGTCAACATACATCAACTCATTCAGGTTTCCTCGTTCCTTCCGCTTCGGTATTCCCCCTTGTGCTTTCATAGCATTGAGCAATTGTACTGCCACCATGTGATGCTTTTGTGAGGAATTGCCCGTCCCACTATGGCATCTTTCATCGGAGTCACTATCACTCTTTGTTGAGGAATGAATTTTCTTCCTCTCTCATAATTTGTGGATTCTTTTGTCACCATTGCATGTAATGTCTGCTTTTGTGGGCAAGCTTTGACCCAATGGTTTCCTCCACAGAGGATGCATTCAGCCCTTGGAGCAAATCTGTTTGGCTTACCACCCGGAGGGTTCCTACGATCATCCCTTGCTAGTTCCTTTCCCTTAAACTAAAATGGATGAGAGGTTTGGGCCAATCTTCTTCTCTCGGTCCATTCTGGGGGTCACATAGTCAGTGAGACGTTTAGTGGCTGCACAAGCAGAGATCAAGTCTGTCATATTGCGCCGTTGTAGTTCTTGTTGTGCCCATGGTTTTAATCCGTTCATGAAGGCAAAGAATAGTTCTTGCTCTGAAAACTTGACACCAAGATTTATGGCTAGGAATTGCTTCACATACTCTTGGATGTTATTGCCATGATGAAGATTTCACGGTTTCTTTCTAGCCATGAACTCAATATTTTCGGGGAGGAATTGGATCTTCAACTCGCCCTTCAAATCCTCCCATGTTCCTAGATTGTCGGTTCCACTCTGCACCCTTGTGCGCCACCATGATTTAGCATCCCTTACCAAGAACCAAGTCGATGTTTCCACTTTTAGTTGTTCAAAGCTTGGTTGTGTGACAAGGAAGTATTGTTCCATGTCAAAGAGGAAGTTCTCTAATTCCCATGCATCTCGAGTGCAGTCGTAACTACGTGGTTCAGGGACTTTCATCAGGGGTGTGTCGGGGTCAGGTGTTCCCTTCGCTAGCATGAACAGCCCGAGTGAGAATATCTATTTTAGCCAATACATTGGCGAACACATCATCAATTCTTGGATGGAGTAGTTGGAAGGCTTCTTCCATGTCATCTTCGAGCTTTTCCACAAAAGAAGCTAAATCCGCATGCTTAGCTTCAGTCCGAACATAGTCGTTAACATCTGTCCCCATAGTTAGCCAGTAGAATGCCCTTTCTAGGAGCGCTAATATACGATGGGACCTGAGTGCCCTACCCACAATGTATCATGACACTCTCTTAAAACTTCTCTACGCAAGTTATCTACTTTCGGGACATACACCCTATTACCCTTCGTGAAGATGAGGTCATTATTTTCCTAGGGTTGTTGCTTGAGGATCTTTGCACATTCCGGCATGGATCTTTTATTATACATCGGACTAGATTTGGATAGTTTGATTATTTCATGAAGATTGAGTACTTGCTATCTCTAAGTTTCGACTCAATGCATCAGCGACGATGTTGGTTTTTCTAGGCTTATACTCCGAAACCATGTCATACACTGCCAAAGAGTCTTGCCATCAAGCTTGTTTTGGCGATTGTTTCTTCTGTGTCTGGAAATAACCTAATGCAATATTATCTATTCGTAGAATAAACCTAGCCCTTAGTAAGTAGCGTCACCAAGTTCTTAGACAATGCACTACAGCTATCATCTCTTTCTCATGTGTCGGGTACCTCCATTCAGCTTCGTTAAGTTTTTGACTCTCATAGTCTATAGGATGTCGATCTTGCATGAGTACTTCACCAATAGCATAATCGGATGTGTCCGTCTGAACTTCGAAGGGCTTTCGATAGTCTGGTAGCCCTAAAACAGGTTCATTGGTTACGATAGTCTTCAAGTCTTCAAAAGTCCTCTGGCACTTCGGAGACCAATTCTAGCTATGTCCCTTTTTGAGTAAGTCAGTTAAAGGGGTTGCCCTCATGAGTAGCCCTCAATGAATCACCGATAGTAGTTCACAAAACCTAGAAAGGATCTTAGTTCCGTGACCTTAGGTTGGGCAATCCAACTTGCCATAGCTTTTATCTTTACTTCATCCATTCTTATCTTGCCCTTGCCAATCCAGTACCCTGGAACGTGATTTCCTATTGAGCAAAATAACACTTTTCTTCGTTTACATAGAGTTCATTCTCCTGCAGGATGTTGAAAACAATTTGAAGATGCTCAATATGTTCTTTTAGCATCTAGCTGTAGACTACATTATCATCAAGGTACACCACTACAAACTTGTCCAAATGTTCATGGAGGAGTTGGTTCATTATAGTGCAGAAGGTTGCTAGCGCATTAGTGAGCCCAAAGGGCATATTTAGGAACTCGAACGAACCACAGCGAGTGACACAAGCAGTTTTTTTTCTATGTCTTCTTCGGCAACCCATACTTGCCAGTACCCTGAGCGAAGATCGAGTTTAGAAAAGAACTTTGCTTTGCCAAGTTGATCGAACAAATCTACGGCCAAAGGGATTGGGTACCATTCCTTACAATTATTTTGTTTAGCGCCCGATAATCCACACATAGATGAAGACTTCCGTCCTACTTCTTCTGGAATTGGTCTGGTGCACCGAATGATGATTTTGAACTTCAGATTAGGCCCCCATCAAATAGTTCCTTTAGTTGTTTATACAACTCTACAAGTTCTGGGGGAGTTAGGCGATAAGGGGATCAATATGGTGGTTTAACCCCTGGTTCCAACTTAATTCGTTGGTCCACGTCCCTACGTGGAGGTAGCTTTTTCAGCAATTCTGAAGGTATCACATCCTCAAACTCTTTGAGGACTGTCTTGATAACAGTTGGGTATGATGCAACTCTTGGTGCTGAGTTTTCCAATTTCATTACAGCAACTAAAGTCAATTCTCCTCGATGAACACCGTTTTTGACTTGCATCGCCGATAATAGCTTTTGTTTATCCTTGGGTTCATCGTGTATCTCTGATGATGTAGGGGGGAAGCATGCAATTTGGGCTAGCATTAAAAGATAAGTCTTAAAGAAAACAAGCTAGCATGCAAGATTTTCTAACTTGCTTTTCAAAACTATGTTTTTTTTGATATTTTTAGATTAAAACTAAAATTACTATGCATGCAAGTCTACTAAACAAACAAACAAGCAACTAGCTAAATTACTCTAACATGCTTTTCAAAACAAATTAAAACTAGACATGTGATTAACTACTCTAGGACTAAGCATGCAATTCTAAAACATTAAAAGTCAATATAATAAAGAAGTGCTCACCATGTGATCGTTGAGAATGGAAGGACCATCCTTCCTGATCTTCAACGGTCCTACTCTGATGGAAGGAGTTGCTTCATTACAAACACTCTAACACAACAAACTCACACATGCGTGAGCATAAATTAAAGTTTAAGTCCAAAGTCCTTTACAAAAAAAGAGATCAAGAGGGGAAGCTAATCTTCCAAGTTCCTCTTGCTAACATGAGCAGTTAAGTTAATCTACTAATGACTAATTAAATAAAGGGTCTACTACTTGAAGGGGCACCAAGTCTTGGATGGAGGAAGGCTCCTCAAGTTTTGGCCAGCCATGGTTCTTTGTTGTTGCGCCACTTTAGGGGCTTCTAGGTTGATGCCGAGAGCTTTAAAGGCATGGAAACATGTTAGAACTAAACAAACTAGAATTTAAATTTTAAGGGGGTAAAGATGAGTGCTCGGTTTTGGGGGTGATGTTGTTGAAGCCTCTTGATGTTAGTGTTGAGATCCTTGCGACTTCATGATGGAGTTGAGGAGTTCTTGGGCCAAGTTGATGGAGAAAGGGATGTAGATTCGCCAGCAATAGTGAAGATAAAGGGCTTGCGCGTCCTACAACATGCAACAACAACATTATGTGTAGATCAAGCAAACATAAATTAAAGAGGGATTTAGAGATGCTTGTTGAAGGTGTTGTTGAAGAAGCCCATGAGGAGAGGGGATGCGCCACTTGTTAGTTGAAGAGGTTGAACTTGTGCCACTATGTGTAGAGAAGATATGTGCCACCAATGTTGAAGAAGATGCTCCTTGTGCCAAGTGCCATGATAGAGTTTCATTGAATAGGAGGTTAGCGAAGGGAACCTTGGCCCTTGGGAGAAGAAGGGAAGATAGGTGACACAAGCACCTCAGAGGAGAAGAAGAAGGAAGAGGGCGACACAAGCACCCAAAGCTTCCTAGAAACTAGTCAACAATTTCATTAGTCCAAAATTCTAAGTGATGGTTCCCCAAGAGGGGGCGAAAACCCTATGGTGGCGCAAAAAGGAAAGGGGGCAGCGGATAAAGGGTTTCATAGGATCAATGAGCATGCATTATATGATCAACTTAACAAAACCGATTGTAAAGAAGTGATTCGATTCATACCATGGCCATTTCAAGATGGCGCCTTGGAAGTAAGAGAACAACGAAGATCTCCTCCAAATCGTCACACACAAGATGAAGATGTGCTTCTTCTTGTCGTCCCTTGTGCTAGCAAGGATCGTCCAAGGCGTCTTGATCGAATGCAAAGGGAAAGGAGAGCTTTTCTTCTTGGCGTTTTTCTCTCTTGTCGCCTTAGACCTCCTCTACACTAGAATGCCACTCGAATACAACCCAAGGAGGCGTCAAAGGCGTGAAGAGGCAAGAGAGGGGCGACGTGAGATCATGGCCACGTTTGAGAAGTGCTATCCAAAAATAGCATCCCACTTTTCCACATGCGATCTTGGGTTTACCCCAATCGCAAATGCCACATCACCTTTGAACCATGCGCTCATCCATGAGCTGGTTCAAACCGATTTGGTCCACTAACCAAATAAACCAAGAAATAAGTCCAGATCAAAATAAACCCTAAGGCTCTTGATCTGACCGTCAATCTCTCAATGCTCCTGATCTGACTGATCTAGCATTCATTCTCTCAATCGAAGCTTACCGATCTCAAGCCCTAATCAATCAAACATGATCAGACCAGATCTCACTTACAATCAGAGATTAAATCCCTTTAAACTGAACCCGAATAATTCAGTCCACACGATCTGACTCAAGAAAGCCATATCATCAAATTGTGTGACCCTAAGGGTTTCCTTTAAATGTCGGTAACGATAACTTACGTTATCACGATCAGTGAGGGGTATCTAGCAACACATCACTATCTCCCGATATAAAGGAAAGAGTCTTCCAAGACTACACCCAAAAACAGCACAAGTGTGAATCAATTCACAAAGCATACAAATTTCCTTTACCACTGGATGTTCTTATTGGACAAGCAAGTCAAGCTTGTAACTCCAATATGATGAGCATGATTAGATCAGATGAACATAGTCATCTGGGTATGGCCATACACTTTCTCAATCATCTCATCCAGGGGGCCCCTTTAGAACATCACACTCCAATTAAGGAGACGGCAATCCTATGTCTATCACTAGTGCCCTAACCTGACTCAAGCTCACCATCCAAGATAGTCTATAATCATTATATTTCAAATGATATTGAACTATCTCAAAATAATGACAATCATCATTTAGAAAACACAAGTGATCTCAAGTCAGAGGAAATGTGCCACTTGTCGCATTCAAGGATTATTCACATTGTGACAAGCAATTGAATATCCAAGTAGGGTCTGTCCAGTACATCCAATGTACCCATGAGTCTACATCTTATTCCATGCTCGAAGCATCCTATAAGATTAGAACACATATTAGTCTTAACCATATCAAGGCTGTCTCATGTTCACCAAGATATCTCGACTAAGGACATAACTGCATGTCAGCCTAGCTGAACAGCTTTGAGACATTATTCAGAAGAACATATATTGCAGCAGACAATGTAGCTTACTGAATAACAACCATGCCTTTATAAACATAACAGTTTATTACATGATACTGTTACAATCCCAAGACCTCAAACATTAGTCTTAAGGGCATACCCCAACAATCTCCCACTTGCACTTAATCTAATGGTTGAGAAATCTCAAACCCATATTATTACAGTGCTTTTCATGCTTCTGCTGCGCCAGAGGCTTAGTAAGCGGGTCTGCCAGATTGTCATCTGTATGAACCTTGCAGACTTTGATCTCGCCACGATCTATGATCTCCCTGATCAAATGAAACCGTCTCTGTATGTGCTTGGACTTCTGGTGCGACCGTGGTTCCTTTGCTTGTGCGATTGCTCCAGTGTTATCACAGAAGATAACCAAAGGATCTGCACTCGAAGGAACAACACCAAGTTCTCTCACGAACTTACGAATCCAGACTGCCTCCTTGGATGCTTCCGAGGCTGCAACATACTCGGCTTCTGTTGTGGAATCAGCAACGATTGACTGTTTGAAACTCTTCCACACCACTGCTTCTCCATTCAAGCTAAAAACATAGCCTGATTGCGATCGGAAATCGTCCTGGTCAGACTGGAACGAAGCGTCAGTATATCCTTCAATACTGAGTTCTTCCTGACCACCATATATCAAGAACATATCTTTGGTTCTCCGAAGATATTTTAAGATGTTCTTGACTGCAATCCAGTGTGCCTGTCCTGGATTACTTTGGAAACGACTGGTCATGCTTAACCCGTAAGCGACGTCTGGGCGAGTACACAACATCGCATACATAATGGATCCAATAGCCGAAGCATAAGGCGTATTGTCCATTTCATCTTTCTCAGTCTGTGTTTGTGGACACTGACTCTTCGAAAGATTCAGACCATGTCTGACTGGAAGATATCCTCTTTTAGAATTCTCTAAATGAAATCTCTCCAGGACTTTATCGATGTAAGTACTCTGGCACAGCCCGAGAAGCCTCTTAGATCTATCCCTGTAGATCTTCACACCTAATACATAGGCTGCTTCTCCTAAATCTTTCATCTGGAAACATTTCCTTAACCATGCCTTAACCGCATGCATTTCAGGAATGTCGTTTCCAATGATCAAGATATCATCGACGTAGAGGACTAGGAAAGTAATCACGCTCCCACTAAACCTCTTATATACACACGGGTCATCCTCGTTCTTGATGAAACCAAATTCAGTGACTGATTCATCAAAACAAATATTCCAGCTTCTTGATGCTTGCTTAAGTCCATAAATGGACTTCTTTAATTTGCATATCTTATGACGATCTGATGGATCAGTGAAACCCTCAGGTTGTGTCATGTACACATCCTCATCCAGATTTCCATTCAGGAAAGCTGTTTTCACATCCATTTGCCAGATCTCATAATCATAATATGCTGCTATCGCGAAAAGAATCCGAATAGACTTAAACATGGCTACAGGTGAGAAAGTTTCATCATAATCTATCCCGTAGATTTGTTTGAAACCTTTCGCAACTAGCCTGCCTTTATAGGTAACCACGTTACCATCCATGTCAATCTTCTTCTTGAAGATCCATTTACAGCCTATTGGGATAACTCCCGGAGGCGGATCAACCAAATCCCAAACTTGGTTATCTGACATGGAGTCCATCTCGGCGCGCATAGCTTCAAGCCATCTCGCTGACTCCGGTCCACTGACCGCATCCGCATAAGTGAGGGGTTCATCATTATCAATGATGTAGACTCCGTCATAGCGCTCAGGCTGACGACGGATTCTTCCCGATCTTCGCGGTTCCCGTGATGTCTGAGCCTCAGGTTGTTCAATAACCTGTTCTATCGGCTCAGGCTCATCCAACTCTGCTTGAGCACTTTGTCCTGCCTCTGGATTCTCATCCAGTTTTATTTCTCTCCCACTGGCCTCTTGCAGAAGAAACTCCTTCTCAAGAAATATGGCCGTCCGAGCAACAAAAACCTTGTTCTCTTTGGGATCGTAGAAATAATAACCCTTAGTTTCCTTAGGGTAACCGACAAAGATGCATTTGTCAGATCTGCTCTCTAGTTTCCCAGAGGCGAGCTTTTTGACATAAGCCTCACAGCCCCAGATCCTGATAAACGTCAAGCTTGGCTGTTTCCCATACCATAATTCATATGGCGTCTTTGAAACGGCCTTGGATGGCACTCGGTTTAGTACTTTTGCAGCTGTTTCCAGTGCAAAACCCCAAAAGGAGTAAGGTAGATTAGCCTGACTCATCATAGAACGAACCATATCAAGTAACGTTCTATTTCTCCTCTCGGACACACCATTCCATTGCGGTGTTCCTGGTGGAGTGAGCTGTGAGATGATCCCACACTCCTTCAGATAGTCAGTAAATGCATGACTTAGGTATTCTCCACCTCGATCAGAACGAAGTGCCTTGATATTTCGGCCTAGCTGATTTTGTACTTCATTCTTGAACTCTTTGAACTTGTCAAAGGATTCACTCTTGTGTCTCATTAAAAAGACATACCCATATCTACTGAAATCATCAGTAAAGGTGATGAAGTACTGATAGCCACCTCTGGCATGTTTACTAAATGGCCCACACACATCACTGTGTATAAGGTCAAGTAAACCTGAAGCCCTTTGACCTTTGTGAAGAAAAGGTGACTTCGTCATTTTGCCCATCAAACAAGCTTTGCATGTATCAATCTCCTTATAGGTGAATGATCCCAGCAGTCCATAATCATGCAACCGCTTAATGCGTTTCTCGTTAATATGGCCTAAACGACTATGCCATAGCAAGGTGCTGTCATCAGCAATCTTGGCTTTCTTAATATCAATTTTCTGTATAGAACATTCCATGACCAACATGTATAACCCATTGTTAATTGAACCAGTTGCATAAACAATATTATCATAAGATAAAACACACTTTGAAATATTGCATTCAAAGGAAAATCCCTTCCTGACAAGAGCAGGAATAGAGATAATATTTTTAGTAATACTGGGAACAAAGTAACAACTGTTTAGTTCTAATACAAGTCCAGATGGTAAAGAAATGAAATAGTCTCCTACAGCAACAGCAGCAACCCGTGCCCCGTTTCCAACGCGTAGGTCCACCTCATGCTGTCCCACCTGTCTTCTTCTCTTGAGTTCCTGTACATTTGAACAAATGTGAACTCCACATGCAGTGTCCAACACCCATGATATAGAAGAAGAAAACATGACCTCAGTCACGTAAATACCTGAGCCAGAAGCGAAGCTTCCCCTCTTATCTCCTTGGAGCGCTTTACAGTCCTTTTTCCAGTGACCCAGCTGGCCACAGTGGAAACACCTGTATTCCTTGGAGCGCTTAACCTTCTGCTTCAGAGCCTTGCTGTAGCTCTTGACAGGGGTCTTGCCCTTCTTCCCCTTCTTCTTGTTCCTAGAAGGAACCATTAAGACAGAGGTCGAAGGCTTACCCTTCAGAGTTTCCTCAGTAGTCAAGAGCATATTCAGCAGCTCTGCCGGAGTACAATCAATTTTGTTCATATTAAAGTTAATAATGAATGCGTCGAATGATGGTGGGAGAGACTGCAGAATAATGTCCACAGCAAGCTCCTGATTGATGGTATGCCCCAGTTTCTCTAGAGCCTCCTTGTGCCCAATCATCTTGAGCACGTGAGCTCCCACTGGGCTCCCTTCAGCCAGTTTGCTCTGAAAGAACAGCTTCGTCAAATTATAGCGTTCAGTCCTCGCCTGTGCAGCATACAACATCTTGAGGTTCGCTATAATCTCTATAGCCGACATATCCTCATGCTGACGCTGCAGCGGTGGCGTCATAGACGCTAGCATCAGGCAAGCGACATCAATGCTATCATTGACGTGCTTTTCATAGGCTTCCCGAACCGCCCATGCGGCGTTCGGAGCGGGCTGAGGCGGTATCGCCGTCTCGAGGACATACAGTTTCCTCTCTGCCTTAAGAACAATCTTAAGGTGTCCAAACCAGTCAGAGAAGTTCGGCCCAGCAAACTTCTCCCTTTCCAGTAGGGATCGCACATTGATGTTCATGGTGTTCGTTGCTGCAGGTATCTACAACAATGCAAGAACAGCAAGGTCAGTATCAATGTTAAGAATCAATCAGGACTTAAGAAAGATTCTTTTTCTCACTATTTTATCTGGCTGAAAAATCCAGCAAAACAGCCCGAAAGAGTAGCACTCTTTTAGTGAGATGGGATCCAGATTTCATACTTGGTCTCCGCGTCCCGCTCAGGCGAGATAAGATGCACAGAGAGTACAAGCACTAATCTCTGGTAGGCTGTCCCAGCCAATCGCCAACCCGTGCGATTCCCCTTCATCTGGGCAATCCAGCAGACTGTGCCAACTGAGTTGGTACAACACAATCTCTGACCCCACAGATGGCTGCCCCCATGTGCTACCATATGCGCCACATATGTAGCCTACACGGTCAAGCTGACCCGACCTACTCCCTGGACCACCACGTGCTATGCTGAGCAACGAGAAGGGATAAATCCCCACTCTGTAACACGCAGGTGTAATCCCGCACCGTCTGAAGATAGATGGACGTGCCCACTGAGTGGGTACAACACGGCTCCAACGATAGTCAGAACAGTGAGGTTTCGCGTCAGAAGGCTTACGAGCTTGAAATTTTAGCATTGGATTTTAACGGTCTTTTATCTTCTTCACTATCATGCAATTCCTATGGTGATAGCAGAAGATAAACTAATCATGCAATTCTAATATTTAGGCAATAAAAGAAAGCATGGATCTTATGTGGTAAAAGCCCATGGCCTAAGTAAGACCTTAAGAAACTTAAGTCTTCACTTGCTTTTCTTCATGGGGCTTTCGCTGCTCATTTGGCCCAAACCTGGGCCCAAGCGCCATCTGCAGCTCTGGTGCGCCTACCAGGGAAAATGCGCCAGGTCCTAGGGTCGAACCCTAGACCTCCCACCTGGTCAAGCCTCTGCTGCATGCGCCTCTGCCAAGTGTGCTTTGTGCTCTTGTCTAATTAAATTACAAATTTAACTATCTAGACAAGATTGACACGCAGGTCAATTACATTTTATAAATTAAAAGCAATGTGATGCGCAGATCACAATAATTAATTTACATATTAATACAGGCACGCAGGCCCCAGCACAGCACAGATTTAACATGGGCAGCCCACATAAGAATAAATAGACAAACACATGGCATCAATCATCATGTGATCCATTCATTAAAATAAATTTTTTGAAAAACCCCATGGGCATCAATTTTATTTTGCTTATATGCCCTACAACCTTACAACGGTCCATTACTAGGGATCCACTCATCCAACCTAGTCAGATCCACTGCCCTTACATGCACCAAGTCCTAACTGACTTGAGTCGACCAAAAGGGTCAACCATGCATGCACCAAGGGCTGAACAACCACAATGAGGTCTGGCAAGCGGGTGTGAGCCCGGGCCTAACTCATGTGCGTTCACAGGTTGTCTCAATCAGACATCGCTACACGCCTGTGATGCAGTCGACCTATAGCCACCTTTAGCATGCGCCAAGGTGCTATCTGGTCGACCCATCTAGGCTGTCAGATGGTCTGATCAGACTGTCTGGATCTAACCTAGGGGATAACTTCAACCCTAATAACCCGTCTAAGGGTTTAATGCAGGCGCATCTTAGATCTACAATGAGTCGCGCAAGTGATATTTGTTTGAGAAAAACTACATCAAGCGCCAACATACATGCGCAAGAAAAACAAATACAAGTTTCGCTTATGACAACTAAACATGTATTTATGCATGTATTGAAGATCTAAGCATTTTCGCTAGCATGGATCACAAAATGGCTTAAGCAATCATACAAAAACATGCGTTAACCATGGCTCTGATACCAATTGATGGTTCCCCAAGAGGGGGCGAAAACCCTATGGTGGCGCAAAAAGGAAAGGGGGCAGTGGATAAAGGGTTTCATAGGATCAATGAGCATGCATTATATGATCAACTTAACAAAACCGATTGTAAAGAAGTGATTCGATTCATACCATGGCCATTTCAAGATGGCGCCTTGGAAGTAAGAGAACAACGAAGATCTCCTCCAAATCGTCACACACAAGATGAAGATGTGCTTCTTCTTGTCGTCCCTTGTGCTAGCAAGGATCGTCCAAGGCGTCTTGATCGAATGCAAAGGGAAAGGAGAGCTTTTCTTCTTGGCGTTTTTCTCTCTTGTCGCCTTAGACCTCCTCTACACCAGAATGCCACTCGAATACAACCCAAGGAGGCGTCAAAGGCGTGAAGAGGCAAGAGAGGGGCGACGTGAGATCATGGCCACGTTTGAGAAGTGCTATCCAAAAATAGCATCCCACTTCTCCACATGCGATCTTGGGTTTACCCCAATCGCAAATGCCACATCACCTTTGAACCATGCGCTCATCCATGAGCTGGTTCAAACCGATTTGGTCCACTAACCAAATAAACCAAGAAATAAGTCCAGATCAAAATAAACCCTAAGGCTCTTGATCTGACCGTCAATCTCTCAATGCTCCTGATCTGACTGATCTAGCATTCATTCTCTCAATCGAAGCTTACCGATCTCAAGCCCTAATCAATCAAACATGATCAGACTAGATCTCACTTACAATCAGAGATTAAATCCCTTTAAACTGAACCCGAATAATTCAGTCCACACGATCTGACTCAAGAAAGCCATATCATCAAATTGTGCGACCCTAAGGGTTTCCTTTAAATGTCGGTAACGATAACTTACGTTATCACGATCAGTGAGGGGTATCTAGCAACACATCACTGTCTCCCGATATAAAGGAAAGAGTCTTCCAAGACTACACCCAAAAACAGCACAAGTGTGAATCAATTCACAAAGCATACAAATTTCCTTTACCACTGGATGTTCTTATTGGACAAGCAAGTCAAGCTTGTAACTCCAATATGATGAGCATGATTAGATCAGATGAACATAGTCATCTGGGTATGGCCATACACTTTCTCAATCATCTCATCCAGGGGGCCCCTTTAGAACATCACACTCCAATTAAGGAGACGGCAATCCTATGTCTATCACTAGTGCCCTAACCTGACTCAAGCTCACCATCCAAGATAGTCTATAATCATTATATTTCAAATGATATTGAACTATCTCAAAATAATGACAATCATCATTTAGAAAACACAAGTGATCTCAAGTCAGAGGAAATGTGCCACTTGTCGCATTCAAG
Organism: Costus lasius; assembly: GCA_027563935.2. NCBI lineage: Eukaryota > Viridiplantae > Streptophyta > Magnoliopsida > Zingiberales > Costaceae > Costus > Costus lasius. The sequence continues at coordinate 32,863,351 of CM050450.1, read as the reverse complement.
GATTATTCACATTGTGACAAGCAATTGAATATCCAAGTAGGGTCTGTCCAGTACATCCAATGTACCCATGAGTCTACATCTTATTCCATGCTCGAAGCATCCTATAAGATTAGAACACATATTAGTCTTAACCATATCAAGGCTGTCTCATGTTCACCAAGATATCTCGACTAAGGACATAACTGCATGTCAGCCTAGCTGAACAGCTTTGAGACATTATTCAGAAGAACATATATTGCAGCAGACAATGTAGCTTACTGAATAACAACCATGCCTTTATAAACATAACAGTTTATTACATGATACTGTTACAATCCCAAGACCTCAAACATTAGTCTTAAGGGCATACCCCAACAATCTCCCACTTGCACTTAATCTAATGGTTGAGAAATCTCAAACCCATATTATTACAGTGCTTTTCATGCTTCTGCTGCGCCAGAGGCTTAGTAAGCGGGTCTGCCAGATTGTCATCTGTATGAACCTTGCAGACTTTGATCTCGCCACGATCTATGATCTCCCTGATCAAATGAAACCGTCTCTGTATGTGCTTGGACTTCTGGTGCGACCGTGGTTCCTTTGCTTGTGCGATTGCTCCAGTGTTATCACAGAAGATAACCAAAGGATCTGCACTCGAAGGAACAACACCAAGTTCTCTCACGAACTTACGAATCCAGACTGCCTCCTTGGATGCTTCCGAGGCTGCAACATACTCGGCTTCTGTTGTGGAATCAGCAACGATTGACTGTTTGAAACTCTTCCACACCACTGCTTCTCCATTCAAGCTAAAAACATAGCCTGATTGCGATCGGAAATCGTCCTGGTCAGACTGGAACGAAGCGTCAGTATATCCTTCAATACTGAGTTCTTCCTGACCACCATATATCAAGAACATATCTTTGGTTCTCCGAAGATATTTTAAGATGTTCTTGACTGCAATCCAGTGTGCCTGTCCTGGATTACTTTGGAAACGACTGGTCATGCTTAACCCGTAAGCGACGTCTGGGCGAGTACACAACATCGCATACATAATGGATCCAATAGCCGAAGCATAAGGCGTATTGTCCATTTCATCTTTCTCAGTCTGTGTTTGTGGACACTGACTCTTCGAAAGATTCAGACCATGTCTGACTGGAAGATATCCTCTTTTAGAATTCTCTAAATGAAATCTCTCCAGGACTTTATCGATGTAAGTACTCTGGCACAGCCCGAGAAGCCTCTTAGATCTATCCCTGTAGATCTTCACACCTAATACATAGGCTGCTTCTCCTAAATCTTTCATCTGGAAACATTTCCTTAACCATGCCTTAACCGCATGCATTTCAGGAATGTCGTTTCCAATGATCAAGATATCATCGACGTAGAGGACTAGGAAAGTAATCACGCTCCCACTAAACCTCTTATATACACACGGGTCATCCTCGTTCTTGATAAAACCAAATTCAGTGACTGATTCATCAAAACAAATATTCCAGCTTCTTGATGCTTGCTTAAGTCCATAAATGGACTTCTTTAATTTGCATATCTTATGACGATCTGATGGATCAGTGAAACCCTCAGGTTGTGTCATGTACACATCCTCATCCAGATTTCCATTCAGGAAAGCTGTTTTCACATCCATTTGCCAGATCTCATAATCATAATATGCTGCTATCGCGAAAAGAATCCGAATAGACTTAAACATGGCTACAGGTGAGAAAGTTTCATCATAATCTATCCCGTAGATTTGTTTGAAACCTTTCGCAACTAGCCTGCCTTTATAGGTAACCACGTTACCATCCATGTCAATCTTCTTCTTGAAGATCCATTTACAGCCTATTGGGATAACTCCCGGAGGCGGATCAACCAAATCCCAAACTTGGTTATCTGACATGGAGTCCATCTCGGCGCGCATAGCTTCAAGCCATCTCGCTGACTCCGGTCCACTGACCGCATCCGCATAAGTGAGGGGTTCATCATTATCAATGATGTAGACTCCGTCATAGCGCTCAGGCTGACGACGGATCCTTCCCGATCTTCGCGGTTCCCGTGATGTCTGAGCCTCAGGTTGTTCAATAACCTGTTCTATCGGCTCAGGCTCATCCAACTCTGCTTGAGCACTTTGTCCTGCCTCTGGATTCTCATCCAGTTTTATTTCTCTCCCACTGGCCTCTTGCAGAAGAAACTCCTTCTCAAGAAATATGGCCGTCCGAGCAACAAAAACCTTGTTCTCTTTGGGATCGTAGAAATAATAACCCTTAGTTTCCTTAGGGTAACCGACAAAGATGCATTTGTCAGATCTGCTCTCTAGTTTCCCAGAGGCGAGCTTTTTGACATAAGCCTCGCAGCCCCAGATCCTGATAAACGTCAAGCTTGGCTGTTTCCCATACCATAATTCATATGGCGTCTTTGAAACGGCCTTGGATGGCACTCGGTTTAGTACTTTTGCAGCTGTTTCCAGTGCAAAACCCCAAAAGGAGTAAGGTAGATTAGCCTGACTCATCATAGAACGAACCATATCAAGTAACGTTCTATTTCTCCTCTCGGACACACCATTCCATTGCGGTGTTCCTGGTGGAGTGAGCTGTGAGATGATCCCACACTCCTTCAGATAGTCAGTAAATGCATGACTTAGGTATTCTCCACCTCGATCAGAACGAAGTGCCTTGATATTTCGGCCTAGCTGATTTTGTACTTCATTCTTGAACTCTTTGAACTTGTCAAAGGATTCACTCTTGTGTCTCATTAAAAAGACATACCCATATCTACTGAAATCATCAGTAAAGGTGATGAAGTACTGATAGCCACCTCTGGCATGTTTACTAAATGGCCCACACACATCACTGTGTATAAGGTCAAGTAAACCTGAAGCCCTTTGACCTTTGTGAAGAAAAGGTGACTTCGTCATTTTGCCCATCAAACAAGCTTTGCATGTATCAATCTCCTTATAGGTGAATGATCCCAGCAGTCCATAATCATGCAACCGCTTAATGCGTTTCTCGTTAATATGGCCTAAACGACTATGCCATAGCAAGGTGCTGTCATCAGCAATCTTGGCTTTCTTAATATCAATTTTCTGTATAGAACATTCCATGTCCAACATGTATAACCCATTGTTAATTGAACCAGTTGCATAAACAATATTATCATAAGATAAAACACACTTTGAAATATTGCATTCAAAGGAAAATCCCTTCCTGACAAGAGCAGGAATAGAGATAATATTTTTAGTAATACTGGGAACAAAGTAACAACTGTTTAGTTCTAATACAAGTCCAGATGGTAAAGAAATGAAATAGTCTCCTACAGCAACAGCAGCAACCCGTGCCCCGTTTCCAACGCGTAGGTCCACCTCATGCTGTCCCACCTGTCTTCTTCTCTTGAGTTCCTGTACATTTGAACAAATGTGAACTCCACATGCAGTGTCCAACACCCATGATATAGAAGAAGAAAACATGACCTCAGTCACGTAAATACCTGAGCCAGAAGCGAAGCTTCCCCTCTTATCTCCTTGGAGCGCTTTACAGTCCTTTTTCCAGTGACCCAGCTGGCCACAGTGGAAACACCTGTATTCCTTGGACCGCTTAACCTTCTGCTTCAGAGCCTTGCTGTAGCTCTTGACAGGGGTCTTGCCCTTCTTCCCCTTCTTCTTGTTCCTAGAAGGAACCATTAAGACAGAGGTCGAAGGCTTACCCTTCAGAGTTTCCTCAGTAGTCAAGAGCATATTCAGCAGCTCTGCCGGAGTACAATCAATTTTGTTCATATTAAAGTTAATAATGAATGCGTCGAATGATGGTGGGAGAGACTGCAGAATAATGTCCACAGCAAGCTCCTGATTGATGGTATGCCCCAGTTTCTCTAGAGCCTCCTTGTGCCCAATCATCTTGAGCACGTGAGCTCCCACTGGGCTCCCTTCAGCCAGTTTGCTCTGAAAGAACAGCTTCGTCAAATTATAGCGTTCAGTCCTCGCCTGTGCAGCATACAACATCTTGAGGTTCGCTATAATCTCTATAGCCGACATATCCTCATGCTGACGCTGCAGCGGTGGCGTCATAGACGCTAGCATCAGGCAAGCGACATCAATGCTATCATTGACGTGCTTTTCATAGGCTTCCCGAACCGCCCATGCGGCGTTCGGAGCGGGCTGAGGCGGTATCGCCGTCTCGAGGACAAACAGTTTCCTCTCTGCCTTAAGAACAATCTTAAGGTGTCCAAACCAGTCAGAGAAGTTCGGCCCAGCAAACTTCTCCCTTTCCAGTAGGGATCGCACATTGATGTTCATGGTGTTCGTTGCTGCAGGTATCTACAACAATGCAAGAACAGCAAGGTCAGTATCAATGTTAAGAATCAATCAGGACTTAAGAAAGATTCTTTTTCTCACTATTTTATCTGGCTGAAAAATCCAGCAAAACAGCCCGAAAGAGTAGCACTCTTTTAGTGAGATGGGATCCAGATTTCATACTTGGTCTCCGCGTCCCGCTCAGGCGAGATAAGATGCACAGAGAGTACAAGCACTAATCTCTGGTAGGCTGTCCCAGCCAATCGCCAACCCGTGCGATTCCCCTTCATCTGGGCAATCCAGCAGACTGTGCCAACTGAGTTGGTACAACACAATCTCTGACCCCACAGATGGCTGCCCCCATGTGCTACCATATGCGCCACATATGTAGCCTACACGGTCAAGCTGACCCGACCTACTCCCTGGACCACCACGTGCTATGCTGAGCAACGAGAAGGGATAAATCCCCACTCTTAACACGCAGGTGTAATCCCGCACCGTCTGAAGATAGATGGACGTGCCCACTGAGTGGGTACAACACGGCTCCAACGATAGTCAGAACAGTGAGGTTTCGCGTCAGAAGGCTTACGAGCTTGAAATTTTAGCATTGGATTTTAACGGTCTTTTATCTTCTTCACTATCATGCAATTCCTATGGTGATAGCAGAAGATAAACTAATCATGCAATTCTAATATTTAGGCAATAAAAGAAAGCATGGATCTTATGTGGTAAAAGCCCATGGCCTAAGTAAGACCTTAAGAAACTTAAGTCTTCACTTGCTTTTCTTCATGGGGCTTTCGCTGCTCATTTGGCCCAAACCTGGGCCCAAGCGCCATCTGCAGCTCTGGTGCGCCTACCAGGGAAAATGCGCCAGGTCCTAGGGTCGAACCCTAGACCTCCCACCTGGTCAAGCCTCTGCTGCATGCGCCTCTGCCAAGTGTGCTTTGTGCTCTTGTCTAATTAAATTACAAATTTAACTATCTAGACAAGATTGACACGCAGGTCAATTACATTTTATAAATTAAAAGCAATGTGATGCGCAGATCACAATAATTAATTTACATATTAATACAGGCACGCAGGCCCCAGCACAGCACAGATTTAACATGGGCAGCCCACATAAGAATAAATAGACAAACACATGGCATCAATCATCATGTGATCCATTCATTAAAATAAATTTTTCAAAAAACCCCATGGGCATCAATTTTATTTTGCTTATATGCCCTACAACCTTACAACGGTCCATTACTAGGGATCCACTCATCCAACCTAGTCAGATCCACTGCCCTTACATGCACCAAGTCCTAACTGACTTGAGTCGACCAAAAGGGTCAACCATGCATGCGCCAAGGGCTGAACAACCACAATGAGGTCTGGCAAGCGGGTGTGAGCCCGGGCCTAACTCATGTGCGTTCACAGGTTGTCTCAATCAGACATCGCTACACGCCTGTGATGCAGTCGACCTATAGCCACCTTTAGCATGCGCCAAGGTGCTATCTGGTCGACCCATCTAGGCTGTCAGATGGTCTGATCAGACTGTCTGGATCTAACCTAGGGGATAACTTCAACCCTAATAACCCGTCTAAGGGTTTAATGCAGGCGCATCTTAGATCTACAATGAGTCGCGCAAGTGATATTTGTTTGAGAAAAACTACATCAAGCGCCAACATACATGCGCAAGAAAAACAAATACAAGTTTCGCTTATGACAACTAAACATGTATTTATGCATGTATTGAAGATCTAAGCATTTTCGCTAGCATGGATCACAAAATGGCTTAAGCAATCATACAAAAACATGCGTTAACCATGGCTCTGATACCAATTGATGGTTCCCCAAGAGGGGGCGAAAACCCTATGGTGGCGCAAAAAGGAAAGGGGGCAGTGGATAAAGGGTTTCATAGGATCAATGAGCATGCATTATATGATCAACTTAACAAAACCGATTGTAAAGAAGTGATTCGATTCATACCATGGCCATTTCAAGATGGCGCCTTGGAAGTAAGAGAACAACGAAGATCTCCTCCAAATCGTCACACACAAGATGAAGATGTGCTTCTTCTTGTCGTCCCTTGTGCTAGCAAGGATCGTCCAAGGCGTCTTGATCGAATGCAAAGGGAAAGGAGAGCTTTTCTTCTTGGCGTTTTTCTCTCTTGTCGCCTTAGACCTCCTCTACACCAGAATGCCACTCGAATACAACCCAAGGAGGCGTCAAAGGCGTGAAGAGGCAAGAGAGGGGCGACGTGAGATCATGGCCACGTTTGAGAAGTGCTATCCAAAAATAGCATCCCACTTCTCCACATGCGATCTTGGGTTTACCCCAATCGCAAATGCCACATCACCTTTGAACCATGCGCTCATCCATGAGCTGGTTCAAACCGATTTGGTCCACTAACCAAATAAACCAAGAAATAAGTCCAGATCAAAATAAACCCTAAGGCTCTTGATCTGACCGTCAATCTCTCAATGCTCCTGATCTGACTGATCTAGCATTCATTCTCTCAATCGAAGCTTACCGATCTCAAGCCCTAATCAATCAAACATGATCAGACTAGATCTCACTTACAATCAGAGATTAAATCCCTTTAAACTGAACCCGAATAATTCAGTCCACACGATCTGACTCAAGAAAGCCATATCATCAAATTGTGCGACCCTAAGGGTTTCCTTTAAATGTCGGTAACGATAACTTATGTTATCACGATCAGTGAGGGGTATCTAGCAACACATCACTGTCTCCCGATATAAAGGAAAGAGTCTTCCAAGACTACACCCAAAAACAGCACAAGTGTGAATCAATTCACAAAGCATACAAATTTCCTTTACCACTGGATGTTCTTATTGGACAAGCAAGTCAAGCTTGTAACTCCAATATGATGAGCATGATTAGATCAGATGAACATAGTCATCTGGGTATGGCCATACACTTTCTCAATCATCTCATCCAGGGGGCCCCTTTAGAACATCACACTCCAATTAAGGAGACGGCAATCCTATGTCTATCACTAGTGCCCTAACCTGACTCAAGCTCACCATCCAAGATAGTCTATAATCATTATATTTCAAATGATATTGAACTATCTCAAAATAATGACAATCATCATTTAGAAAACACAAGTGATCTCAAGTCAGAGGAAATGTGCCACTTGTCGCATTCAAGGATTATTCACATTGTGACAAGCAATTGAATATCCAAGTAGGGTCTGTCCAGTACATCCAATGTACCCATGAGTCTACATCTTATTCCATGCTCGAAGCATCCTATAAGATTAGAACACATATTAGTCTTAACCATATCAAGGCTGTCTCATGTTCACCAAGATATCTCGACTAAGGACATAACTGCATGTCAGCCTAGCTGAACAGCTTTGAGACATTATTCAGAAGAACATATATTGCAGCAGACAATGTAGCTTACTGAATAATAACCATGCCTTTATAAACATAACAGTTTATTACATGATACTGTTACAATCCCAAGACCTCAAACATTAGTCTTAAGGGCATACCCCAACACTAAGTTACCTGCGAGAACAAGCTTTGTAGACTCTTTTCCTCAATGTTACAAAGAACAAAATAAGAAAGAAATTCTAGTCTTCAATGCTTTATCGAGGCATTAAGAGTTGCATTTGCATTATGTTTTTACCTGTGTTTTATATGGTATTTTAGGCTTAATTGCATGATTTTATACTAATTTTTAGTTTTTGTACTTTCTTTTGTATGGAATCTTCACTTTTCTTGGTTTTTATGAAAATGCTAGTACCTATAATCTAAGTTAGGAGAACCATCAAAACTTAGTTTTTTAGAATGACCCAACATTTATTCCACAATCAAACTTTAGTCAATTTCAAGAATCCAAACTAAAAACCATGCTTGAAAATTCTATAGCTGATATGTCCAATCAAAGTGAGGAACTTCATAGTATAATTTATGACACTGATAAAAATGACATAGAAGAAGGAATCCATTATGCATCTAAGAATTTTGTAGAGTTGGAACAATCATTAATCATGACTCTAGTCACAATTTATGATTACCTTCTTCATTTGATGATTTTAAAAATTTTAAATACCCCATTAACCCTTCCTCAGCACTTTACCAGCCATCCAGTCCCCTCTCACATAACATAGTGCCTTGCAACATAAATACTTGGGACATATTTGAAGAAAAATTTGAACTTTCAGAATCTTGTGAGAAGAAGGAGGAGGAATTTAAGGATACTCAAGTAAGAAGTAGCAAGATAGATGGGGTTGAATTTAATAGTGTTAAGATGGAGTACCCCATTGAAGCGAAAGATGAGAAAGAAGATCCTATGCATATTCTACCGCCACCACCATATGAACTCTCAATTCTTTTACTCCAGAAAAATTCATTAGGAATTTGCTTAATAGATGATGAAAGAGATGAATATAAGGATAATAATGATGAGGTAGCTGAACTATTATTTGACTCAAATCCAACCACAGGTACCCAAAAGATGATTGCACATGAGATACTTGATCACATTGACATTGAGGTAAGTGAAAAACCCAATGTGAAATAATCCAAAGTATGAAATTTTTTATCTTAATTCCAATCTTCGTCCAATTGTTGATACAAATCTAAAGGAATAGCACATGATATTACTCTCGGATAAATGCAAAAAAATTATTAGGTATTCTTTGCTTGACTTTAACTTTTATTTTTGTATGCATGTAATGGCCATTATGACATTTATCCACCTTTTTAACTTGATATATACTTTGGTGGGCACGCTCTTGAGACGGAGGAAAAGTAGAAGATTATATGCTCTCTACTATGCCACTGATTCACCAACTCCGCCATGACGCATTGGTCGAGCTAATGACGTTAATCAAGCGCCTTTTGGGAGGCAACACAAATTTCTGACTCTTATAGTCTTAAGTTTTAGATTTTGTTTTTTCTTTAGATTTTGAGAAATTTTTACAGCATGATTTGATGAATCTTTTATTAATGAAAAATCTCTAAATATGTGGTTTTATATGCAAGAATTTTTTTGGAAATTTTTATTTGAAGTATAGGCATCAGATGATATATTCATGGGCATGGCTGTGAGTCCATCACTGGCCGTGAGTTTATTTTGCTAAAAGACTTTAGTCATAGAAACATTTACGGTTGCGGCCGTGAACAACTCATGGGCCATGAATACCAAGTTTTTGAACTTAACGGGCGAGGGCTAGGGTTCACACCTACACTCGTTAAACCCAAATTTTCATTGATTTCTTCCACCTCATGAGACGAATCCACTCCTCCGACCTTCCTCTACCTCTGGCAAGCCTTTTACCGTTCATCTTCCAGCTGATTTCAGCTGGATTTCACGAAGAAGTGATGGACGACCTCAAGAACACAGTTTCGTTGCCAACGCGCATTTCCAGTCAGATTTTGCCCATATTTGTGAGAAAATCTTACCCAGGTGAAATATTTGGATTCTCTATTCAATTTTCCACGCTTTTACCTTGATTTGGAACTAGATTTACTCAATTTTCGTGTGAGATTTCTACAAAAATCAGGAGAAAATGACCAAATTTTGATAGATTTTGATGAATATAAGTGCACAGATGAATTCTACAAATCAAGACGAAGTTACCCATCAAATTTCGTGCAAATTAGAGCTTGTTTGGAAAATACGGCCTGCCCATATTTTTTATCACAGACATATTTTCTAGATGAGTTCAGAAAGAAATATGGCCTACCTGTGATATTTATCACGGCCATACTTTACTTAGTACAAAATACCAGAAATCCACGGAGAGAAATATGGCCTGCCCGTGATGGAAATCACAGCCGTAATTTGTTGAAGAAAATCCACAGAGAGAAATACGGCCTACCGTGATAATTTTCATGGCCGTATTTCTGCCGGGTTTATTTCAAGAAGACACAGAAAGAAATATGGCCGGGCTATATTTATTTTCACGGCTGTATTTATTTCCGCCTGATTCAGTTTTAACCTCATTTCTTGCCTGACTTGGCTTGTTTTAGAGCCACATTTTGGGAAAAAACTAATTAGGAGTTGGGGAACAATATAAGCTATGAAGGGAGTAATTATTTGGACTTTTTGGCCAATTTACATGGATAATTTGACAAAGAAGCAAGAGCTAGGGCGATAGGTGGCGAACATCGTTTCCTCACTAGAAAAGCTTCGAATTTTCGGTTGGCTGGCATCGATCTTCATCAGGATGCCTTGCACTTTACTTAGTCAATTCTAATTTTATTTTGCCAATTATAATTGACAACATGGATCTTTACAACATTGATATTGTTAAGATCTTAGCGAAAACTATTTATTCGGGCTTACAGTTGTAACCCACTATGTTTTTCATGACTTAATCATTAATTTCTCTCTTATGAAGTAATTTTCTTGTATGAGATTCAATTATTGTTGTACTTATTACATGTTGATTACTGGCCATAGTTTGTATGTTTAGAGATGTCGCAAGAAGTATTGAGAGGTGAATTGCGATGTCGGATCTATAATTTTTGAACAAGTTGATTTGAACACGAGTGTATTTCGAATCGGCTTGAGGGATTTCATAGATTTGTCAAGAACTCATTTGGTTTATCTCTAGTTAATAACCATGAGAGTAGGGGATTAACTCAGATCAATACCAAATTATGCTGCCGAGAGGGGGCAATCTGTATATGGGGATAAATCCCCTTCACTACAGTAAATCCTTCCTAAGATATCTATAATCAGAGAGGTCATGAAAGATAGTGTGGTGAAACCGGAATCCTGAATTTCCATCAGATCAATTACAACAAAAGCCTTTTTTACTATTCCTGTAATTTAATTAAGATAAAAATCACTCTCTTTCAAAATTGTTTAGCTAATAATCCTAAGTAGAGTTAGTACTTGGTCATTGGTCCCTATGGGATCGATATTTTTATTACTTCGACGTATCCATATACTTGCGGGCACAATCAAGGCCACTACTTCTGAGATCCTTGCTAAGGGATTATCTGAGCCTCCATCTGACATTCCAATTAACCCAGCTTGTACCCCTGAAATTTCCTCTCCATCATCAGCTCAAGGTGACTTACCAGACCTTTGTGCTACTACACTAGAGTTACCAGAGGATGCTAAGGAATTAGCTGAGGATATTATGGATCCATCTTCTAAGGTTTTACTAGACTTTCCAGAGATTTCTTCTGTTCCACTAGAGTATTCATCACCACCACCAACAGATTTACCATCAAATCTACCAGAGCTAGCTGAGGCTCCAGAGGCAGCACCTCTAGCACCTTAGATGCCAGCTATACCAGAGGTGACTGTCCCGGCTTCAATACCGCCAGCTTTTTCACTAGAGATTGTGTTACCATCTCTTGAGCCTTCACCGGAGCCCCCACCAGAGCCCTCATCACCCGTGCAATCTCCACCTCTACCAGAGCTTGCTAGAGTTGAGAGGAGGAGAGCATGTTCTCCACCTTCTGCCCTTGTACCCTACCCACGGCAAATCAGATACAGGAGTAGGGATTAGGAGAGCTGATACAAGATTATGTCCACTAGGGGAGTCGTTAGCACCAGATATTGGGATGACCAGACATTGTAGACCCTAGGATTGTTCGATGACATCCAGTGGATGTTCTCGAACATAGGGTGGCATGATTTTTATCATCAAAAGCATGCCACCTATGTCCATCTCACACTTGAGCTCTTTAGTTCTGTCCATATTACCATGCATAAATATGATGACAGAGATGCTAGATGTATTTCCTTCTGGTTGGGAAACTAGGATCATGTTCTTATACTAGACCACCTGGGTCATATTTTTGGTTTTCCAGCGGATGTGACTCACTGCCGTCCATTTGAGTACACTGATTGGACATTTTGGCAATATATTGCAAGTGAGGTTGGATTCGACCCCAGGACCTCCAAAGCCACGTACTTATCTTGCCCAGCCCTCAAATATACTCACCGGATCCTTGCATACACTATCTTTGGGCGTTCAGAGAGCGATGGGATGGTTATAGCATCTGAGCTCTTCTCTTTTGTGGACTATGCTTACGTGCTTCCGCGTCAGCACCTCATTCCACCTCATGAAGTAGATTCAAAAGGTAGCGAAGGTGCGGAAGGGAGTTTTGGTGATGGGTGGTCTAGTTACAACGATTGCCCTAGCCCTTGGTATTGACCCTTCGGGGTTGAACGAGGCTAAGGGCAATCCTAGATTGGATCTGGATGCCTATATAATACCCAGAAAAACACATGACTTGAAGTTAGTTGCTATCATTTTTGCTTTGAAAATATGGAGACATTATTTGTATGGCCAGACATTATTTGTATGCAAAAAAAAAAGGAGAATTTCACCCTTTTGCTCGTTTGTGGTGTGACAGCTTGCATTTCTATTAAGATGATGACGAGGAGTGGTAGCTCGTCTCATCTCATATTTAGGCATTCAGAGGCCACCATGAGGCTGCCGAACATGAACCGCACTATGGTTCGTGTTCAGCAGAACTGGATCGTGGATCCCACACGAGGTGGGGGAGGTCCTAGTGAGGTAGCCTCACCTTCATTGTCACCATTAAGGACTTCAGTATCTATTCCTCCAATTGAGCCATGTATCGCTGCTGGATCGTGTGCATCAGCCGAGCCATCTACATCAGGACTAACGGACTCTTCTGTACATTAGATTAGGGCTAAGCAGTGGAGGATGCGCGATGATATATCGCGCTTGGAGCAGAGGCAGGCAAGAGCATTAGAGTTTCTTCGCGCAATAGAGGAGCTTCTATGACGGCATCTCCTAGGATCATCGACTTAGCATACTAGAGATGACGAGGAGGAGGATTTCGAGGATACCAAGATGGATTAATATATTTTGTGTGTATTTCTATTGTCTTATTTTTTTTTTTATGCATTGAGTATGATGTTTCTTAATTTCTTATGATATATCACAAGTATCTTCTCTTTGATCAAGAGCTGGTATGAGTAGATCGATACTGATGCAGCGCACATAGTTTCTTTTCTACTTTTATTGTGTGTGTGTTGTATTCTATTACTTTGTGATGTGATACTAGATATTTTGACATGTTATTTGATCAAGGATAGCATTGTATATATATGTCATGGTATTAATATTTTGGATATGGTACATTGTTTGTTTGATGTGGTATTGTATATATTTGTTGCTTACCATGTATCTATGATGCTCTGTGATGATTTGTGATGTTGTGGTGATGATTTGGTTAATTTTTGGATGATTTTGATTTTGTGATGAATTGTGCTATTTGAAATGGTAAATATTGTTTGATTAATAAAACATAACAGTATTCAACATTTGAGACTTGTTGATAGTGTAAAATGATGATATCTATGATATGATAAAGGTTTTGAATTTTTCTGAGTCACAGTTGATTATTTTGATATAATTGCACAGGGATTCACTCATATTTTAAAGGGAACTCTTGCAATTTTTTTTTGAAATTTGTCATGAAATGGTTTAATGTTTATGTATATGCAACCATTTATGTCTAGGGTGTTTTCATGTATTTTGACTTTCTTCAAGCTTTATAGATATGTATTTTGAATATTTATGATTTTTAAGGATATACAAGTTTATTTTATCCTTAATTTTAGACTTAGGAAACATTTTGAGTAATTGTTTTGATGACTTAGGGAATTTTTGGAATTTCATGTAGTATGAATTTTTGAGTAAATTCAATTCTGGTATTGATAAAATGCATATGTGAATTGTTATATGCTCATGCAACACATGCATAGTAAAATTTACTTGAAGTTTAATTTATCTATTTTGCTTGATGGAGAACTTTTTATGAATAAAAAATTGGTGATATTTCTTTAAATGAGACTTGCTCCAACTCCTCTGGTTAAAGGATCTGATGTCATGAGTTATATTATACCATGAATTGGTATACTTTAAATCTGTTGCGATCAAGTAATAGAGGGAAAATTTTAAAATAGATATTTATCCCACATGAAGAAATATTGCTAACGATTTAAGTACCATGCCCTTGACCGGCTCTCTCCAAGTTATGAATAAAAAAAAGAGAGTAAAAAAAAAGAGGGGAGAAAAATAGAGAGCTATAGGTCAAGTGGAAAACTCCACTTACTTTTCATGATTAAAGACTATGAGTTAAATTATGTCGTTATGCAGTATACTTTAGACAATGTTATGATGCTAACAGGAAAGGGCATATAACTGTTTAAAGACCAAATTACCTTAAAAGTCTCTATATCTTAAACACCACCAAAATTCTTCAAATGGAATATTCACCTGTCAAGTAAAGTAGGTTTATTAAGGTAAGAGTATTTAATACTTAGTGTCACGCCCTAAATTTTGTGCTAAATTTTTTGCCTTAAAATTCTGAGTGTGATGGCGCAATCTACACACCCTCTATGTAAATTGCCAGCCAACACTCTATATGCGGAATAACAAGATCTCTAGTGCAAGCTGAACCTCTCTGATCCCTGTGCAACTCTGAAAGCACTGCCCTCCAAGGGCTGAGCTCTGATGGAACTGAGCTCCAAGGCTGATCAGGTGGAACTGAGTCCTAACCTTCTCCTAACCCTAGACCTCGGTCAATAAGTGGCGGGTGGCAAGCACACGTTGCTTCTCAACCCCATATGCACACTTAAAGACGATATTAGACTTAAGCGCCCTGTAATTGACACACACACAAGCGCTGGCAGTCACAAGTAAAGGGCACTAGACATATGCCCAAAACCCTAATGCAGATATCAACTACTACACAGCGAGCGAGCTCCTTGCACAAGCACGGCGCTTGCACAAGTCACAAGCTAAACACACCGAACGATAAAACCAACTCCTCCAAGGACACAACCTCGGGTATGAGCAGTAGGCCTCTCCCAATATGGGTAGAGATACCAATAAGCAATAATAAGAACTACACAATGTTCTCATAATGTTTATACAATGTTAATGCAAAGCAATAACTCAATGTAAGGGTAGTAATATACCACTCCAACACTATGCTATGTGATGGAAGAGTTCAGCCCCCTCCTCTAGATGTGGCCGAATCTTCCTCCAAGCTCTCCTCAAGCGCAAGTGCTTGAGGCTCCACCCTAGGATCGCCCTCCTAGGTGGTTTTGATGTGTAGTTACGCTCCTTGCCTCCAAGGTGCGCCAAGCTCTCAAATGGACAGCAAACAAGCCGACCAAAGATGGATGAAGAAGGTGCACCAACTCAGCCCCCTTCTTCCCCAAATCAGCCCCCTTTCCTCCAAAGGGGCAATACGCCAAACACAATAGCTGCGCTTGCTCCAAGATCTAATGGACAGCAAGCAAATCTTGGCTTCAAGCTCCAAATGTCGCCTCCAAGCTTCAATGAACCTCTCGGCCAAGTGGGAGCAAGGTGGGATGATGCTTGAGCTCCTCTCAAGCAATCGCCAAGAACAAGGCTGCAATCGCCCAAGCTCCAATGGGCAGCAAGGTGACCGGAACTCCCTCAAGTAAATCGCCACCAAGACAAAGGAAGGTAGAGAATGGAAGGGTGGATGGTGGCGTGAACTCCCTCAAGCTCAGCCCCCAAATCTCCAAGGAAGAAGATGGATTGCCCTCCTTCTTCTCCAAGTCGCCACACACTTCTCACTTTTGGTTCTCCCCCAAATCCGATTGCCTTGATTGAATTAGATCCCCAATTTCGGTTGGGCCTTTTACTTAAGTCATTTGGGCTATCAAGTCTTTAAGAAGATGCGCCTCCCCTTTACTTTAGCGAATGACCCAAGCTCGGATTGGTCCTCTCATGCAACATAAGGCTTTGGCTCTCCATAGGTCTTGGTTTCAAATCTCACCCATGACATATTTTTTTTTACATGCTTATACACCTCTATACAAGCCCATATAATGCGCCATGGTCCAAGTAGCCTCCTACATTGACCCTTACATTTTTGCAAGTGCATGCTCCTTGCCATGGACCTACAAAACATCATAACACAAGATTAGTGACCTCACTTCACTACTTCTTGTTGGGGTATGCCCTTAAGGCTAATGTTTGAGGCCTTGGGTTATTATCAGTATCATGTATAAACTCTATGTTTATAAAGGCAATGGTTGTTATTCAGGTTGTTGCATTATCTGCTGCTATATGTATACTTCTGAATAATGTCTCAATGGTGTTCAGCTTCGCTGACATGCAGTATAGTCCTTAGTCGAGATATCTTGGTAAACATGAGACAGCCTTGATATGATTGAGACTAATATGTGTTCTAATCTTATAGGATGCTTCGAGCATGGAATAAGATGTAGACTCATAGGTGCATTGGATGTACTGGACAGACCCTACTAAGGATGTTCGATTGTTTGTCGCAATGTGAATAATCCTTATATGCAAACAAGTGGCATATTTCCTCTGACTTGAGATCACTTGTGTTTCTAAATGATGATTGGCATTGTCTTGAGGTAGTTCAATATCATTTGAAATATAATGGTTATAGATTATCTTGGATAATGGGCATGAGTCATGTTAGGGCATTAGTGATAGATATAGGATTGCCTCTCCTAGTTGGAGTGTGATGTTCTAAAGGGGCCCCCTGTATGAGATGGTTGAGAAAGTGTATGGCCATACCCAGATGACTATGTTCATCTGATCTAACCACTCTCATCATGTTGGAGTTACAGGCTTGACACGCTTGTCCAACGAGAACATCCAGTGGCAAAGGAAATACATATGTCAAGTGAATTGGATTCACACTTGTGCTGTGGTTTGGGTGTAGTCTTGGAAGACTCTTTCCTTTATATCGGGAGACAGTGATGTGTTGCTAGATACCCCTCTCTGATCGTGATAACTTAAGTTATCGTTACCGACATTTAAAGGAAACCCTTAGGGTCGCACAATTTGATGATATGGCTTACTTATGTCAGATCTGAAAGTCCCCTAAGCAAAGGGGGGCGAAACCCTAAAGTGGCGCATGTAAAATTTTTGGCAGCGGAATTAGGGTTTCATAAGGATCGCATGTGATATATTCATATGATCAACTTTAAAACCTTGTAAAGATCGAAAGATTCATACCAATGCCATTTGATGGATGGCGTCTTGGAAGCAGAGATCGAAAGGGCTCGCCTCCAAAGGTGCCGCACACAAGAAGAGAGATGGCTTCTCCTTGATGTTCTTTGTGCTAGCAAAGACCTTCAAGTCTCCTTGATCGCTTGAAGGGAATTGAGAGATGAACTCTTGCTTGGCTGAATTTTCTCCAAAGCGTTAACCTCCTTCACCCACGAGAGTGTCGTCGAAAGGAGAAGAGAACGAGAGCAAGAGGCGTTCCACACAAACGTGGGGCGTTACTCTCAAATTGGAAAACTGAATTTCCAAATATAGAAAGCCCTCAATGCTCATGCGTTCATACGTTCACCCAAGTGAACCGAACGCTCAATCTCTTTCATTTGAACCAAGCGCTCACACATGAGCCGGTTCAATGACATTTGGTTCAATGACCAATTAAGCCAAGCCTTTGATCTAGATCTCATTAAACCCAATGGTTCAAGATCTAACCGTTGATCTCTCGATGCTCTTGATCTCACCAATCTAGCATCACTTCTCTCGATCGAAGCTTACCGATCTCAAGCCCTAATCAATCAAACATGATCAGACCAGATCTCACTTACAATCAGAGTTTAAATCCCTTTAAAATGAACCGAAACAATTCAGTCCACACGATCTGACATGAGTAAGCCATATCATCAAATTGTGCGACCCTAAGGGTTTCCTTTAAATGTCGGGTAACGATAACTTACGTTATCACGATCAGTGAGGGGTATCTAGCAACACATCATTGTCTCCCGATATAAAGGAAAGAGTCTTCCAAGACTACACCCAAACCACAGCACAAGTGTGAATCCACTTCACTAGGCATACATGTTTCCTTTGCCACTGGATGTTCTTATTGGACAAGCGTGTCAAGCCTGTGACTCCAATATGATGAGAATGATTAGATCAGATGAACACAGTCATCTGGGTATGGCCATACACTTTCTCAATCATCTCATCCAGGGGGGCCCCTTTAGAACATCACACTCCAAACTAGGAGACGGCAATCCTTTATCTATCACTAGTGCCCTAACATGACTCATGCTCATTATCCAAGATAGTCTATAACCATTATGTTTCAAATGATATTGAACTACCTCAAAACAATGCCAATCATCATTTAGAAACAGAAGTGATCTCAAGTCAGAGGAAATATGCCACTTGTTGCATACAAGGATTATTCACATTGTGACAAGCAATTGAATATCCTAGTAGGGTCTGTCCAGTACATCCAATGTACCCATGAGTCTACATCTTATTCCATGCTCGAAGCATCCTATAAGATTAGAACACATATTAGTCTCAATCATATCAAGGCTGTCTCAAGTTCACCAAGATATCTCGACTAAGGACAATACTGCATGTCAGCCTAGCTGAACAGCATTGAGACATTATTCAGAAGTATACATATTACTGCAGATGATATAACAACCTGAATAATAACCATTGCCTTTATAAACATAAGAGTTTATACATGATACTGATATAATCCCAAGGCCTCAAACATTAGCCTTAAGGGCATACCCCAACAATCTCCCACTTGCACTTAATCTAATGGTTGAGAAATCTCAAACCCATATTATTACAGTGCTTCTCATGCTTCTGCTGCGCCAGAGGCTTTGTAAGCGGGTCTGCCAGATTGTCATCTGTATGAACCTTGCAGATTTTTATCTCGCCTCGATCAATGATCTCCCGGATCAAGTGAAACCGTCTCTGTATGTGCTTGGACTTCTGGTGCGACCGTGGTTCCTTTGCTTGTGCGATTGCTCCAGTGTTATCACAAAAGATAACCAAAGGATCTGCACTCGAAGGAACAACACCAAGTTCCTGAACGAACTTACGAATCCACACTGCCTCCTTGGATGCTTCCGAGGCTGCAACATACTCGGCTTCTGTTGTGGAATCAGCAACGATAGATTGTTTGAAACTTTTCCACACCACTGCACCTCCATTCATGCTAAAAACATAGCCTGATTGCGATCGGAAATCATCCTAGTCAGATTGGAATGAAGCGTCAGTATATCCTTCAATACTGAGTTCTTCCTGACCACCATACACCAAGAACATATCTTTGGTCCTCCGCAGATATTTTAAAATGTTCTTGACTGCAATCCAGTGTGCCTGACCTGGATTACTTTGGAATCGACTGGTCACGCTTAACCCGTAAGCGACGTCTGGGCGAGTACACAACATCGCATACATAATGGACCCAATAGCCGAAGCATAAGGCGTATTGTCCATTTCATCTTTCTCAGTCTGTGTTTGTGGACACTGACTCTTTGAAAGATTCAGACCATGTCTGACTGGAAGATATCCTCCTTTAGAATTCTCTAAATGAAATCTCTCCAGGACTTTATCGATGTAAGTACTCTGGCACAGCCCGAGAAGCCTCTTAGATCTATCTCTGTAGATCTTCACACCTAATACATAGGCTGCTTCTCCTAGATCTTTCATCTAGAAACATTTTCTTAGCCATGCCTTAACTGCATGCATTTCAGGAATATCGTTTCCAATGATTAAGATATCATCGACGTAGAGGACTAGGAAAGTAATTACGCTCCCACTAAACCTCTTATATACACACGGGTCATCTTCATTCTTGATGAAACCAAATTCACAGATTGATTCATCAAAACGAATATTCCAGCTTCTTGATGCTTGTTTAAGTCCATAAATGGACTTCTTTAACTTGCATATTTTATGACGATCTGATGGATTAGTGAAACCTTCAGGTTGTGTCATATACACATCCTGATCCAGATTTCCATTAAGGAAAGCGGTCTTCACATCCATCTGCCAGATCTCATAATCGTAATATGCTGCTATTGCGAGAATGATCCGAATAGACTTGAACATGGCTACAGGAGAGAAAGTTTCATCGTAATCTATCCCGTAGATTTGTTTGAAACCTTTCGCAAGTAGCCTGCCTTTATAGGTAACCACGTTACCATCCATGTCATTCTTCTTCTTGAAGATCCATTTACAGCCTATAGGGATTACTCCCGGAGGCGGATCAACCAAAATCCCAGACTTGGTTATCTGACATGGAGTCCATCTCGGCTCGCATAGCTTCAAGCCATCTCGCTGATTCCAGTCCACTGACCGCATCCGCATAAGTAAGGGGTTCATCATGATCAATGATGTAGACTCCGTCATAGCGCTCAGGCTGTCGACGGATCCTTCCCGATCTTTGCGGTTCCCGTGATATCTGAGCCTCAGGTTGTTCAATAACCTGACCTACTGGCTCAGGCTCATCCAACTGTGCTTGACTACTTTGTCCTTCTTCTGGATTCTCATCCAGCTTTATTTCTCTCCCACTGGCCTCTTGCAGAAGAAATTCCTTCTCAAGAAAAATAGCCGTCCGAGCAACAAATACCTTGTTCTCTTTGGGATCGTAGAAATAATAACCCTTAGTTTCCTTAGGGTAACCGACAAAGATGCATTTCTCAGATCTGCTCTCTAGTTTCCCAGAGGCGAGCTTTTTGACATAAGCCTCGCAACCCCAGATCTTGATAAACGTCAAGCTCGGCTGTTTCCCATACCATAACTCATATGGAGTCTTTGAAACTGCCTTGGATGGCACTCGGTTTAGTACCTTTGCAGCTGTTTCCAGTGCAAATCCCCAAAAGGAGTAAGGTAGAGTAGCCTGACTCATCATACAACGAACCATATCCAATAAGGTTCTGTTCCTCCTTTCGGACACACCATTCCATTGCGGTGTTCCTGGCGGAGTGAGCTGTGTGATAACCCCACACTCCTTCAGATAGTCAGTAAACTCTCGACTTAGGTATTCTCCACCTCGATCTGAGCGAAGTGCCTTGATATTTCGGCCTAGTTGATGCTGTACTTCATTTTTGAACTCTTTGAACTTGTCAAAAGATTCACTCTTATGTCTCATTAGATAGACATACCCGTATCTACTGAAATCATCAGTAAAGGTAATGAAGTATAGATAGCCACCTCTGGCATGTTTACTAAATGGCCCACACACATCACTGTGTATAAGGTCAAGTAAACCTGAAGCCCTTTGACCTTTATTAGAAAAAGGAGACTTCGTCATTTTACCCATTAAACAAGCTTTGCATGTATCAATCTCCTCATAGGAGAATGATCCCAGCAGTCCATGGTCATGCAACCGCTTAATGCGTTTCTTGTTAATATGGCCTAAACGACTATGCCATAGCAAGGTGCTGTCATCAGCATACTTGGCTTTCTTATTATCAATATTTTGTACAGAACATTCCATGTCCAACATGAATAACCCATTGTTAATTGATCCAGAAGCATAAACAATATTATCATAAGAAATCACACACTTTGAAATATTGCATTCAAAGGAAAACCCTTTCCTGACAAGAGCAGGAATAGAGATAATATTTTTTGGTAATGCTTGGTACAAAGTAACAATTGTTTAGTTCTAATACAAGTCCAGATGGTAATGAGATGTAATAAACTCCTACAGCAACAGCAGCAACCCGTGCCCCGTTTCCAACTCGTAGGTCCACCTCATGCTGTCCCACCTGTCTTCTTCTCTTGAGTTCCTGTACATTTGAACAAATGTGAACTCCACATGCAGTGTCCAACACCCATGATATAGAAGAAGAAGATATCATGACTTCAGTCACAAATATACCTGAGCCAGAAGCAATGCTTCCCTTCTTGTCTCCTTGGAGCGCTTTACAGTCCTTTTTCTAGTGACCAAGCTGGCCACAATGGAAACATCTGTATTCCTTCGACCGCTTAACCTTTTGTTTCAGAGCCTTGTTGTAGCTCTTGACAGGGGCTTTGCCCTTCTTCCCCTTCTTCTTGTTCCTAGAAGGAACCATCAAGATAGAGGTTGAAGGCTTTCCCTTTAGAGTCAATTCTGTAGTCAAGAGCATGTTCAGTAACTCTGCCGGGGTACAGTCGATCTTGTTCATATTAAAGTTAATAATGAACGGATCGAAAGAGGCCGGGGGAGAGACTGAAGAATGATGTCTACAGCAAGCTCCTGATTGACGGTATGTCCCAGTTTCTCTAGAGCCTCTTTGTACCCAATCATCTTGTGTACGTGAGCTCCCACTGGACTCCCTTCAGCCAGTTTGCTCTGAAAGAAAAGCTTAGTCAAATTGTAGCGTTCAGTCCTAGCCTGTGCAGCATACAGCATCTTGAGGTTTGCTATAATCTGTATAGCAGATAGATCCTCATGCTGACGCTGCAGCTCTGGCGTCATAGACGCAAGCATCAGGCAAGCGACATCAATGCTATCATTGACATGCTTTTCATAGGCTTCCCGAACCGCCCTTGCGGCGTTCGCAGCGGGTTGAGGCGGTATAGCCGTCTCGAGGACATACAGTTTCCTCTCTGCCTTAAGAACAATCTTAAGGTGTCCGTACCAGTCCGAGAAGTTTGGCCCCGCAAACTTCTCCGTTTCCAGTAGGGATCGCACATTGAAATTCGTGGTGTTCGTTGCTACAGAAATCTACAACATTGCAAGAACAGCAAGGTCAGTATCAATGTTTAGAATCAATCCAGGACTTAAGAAAGATTCTTTTCTCACTATTTTATCTGACTGAAAAATCCAGTAAAACAGTCCGAAAGAGTAACACTCTTTTAGTGAGATGGGATCCAGATTTCATACTTGATCTCCGCGTCCCGCTCAGGCGAGATAAGATGCACAGAGAGTACAAGCACTAATCTCTGGTAGGCAATCCCTGCCAATCGCCAACCCGTGCGATTCCCCTTCATCTGGGCAATCCAGCAGACTGTGCCAACTGAGTTGGTACAACACAGTCTCTGATCCCTCAGATGGCTGCCTCCATATAGCTAACATATGCTCAGTATGTATCCTACATGGTCAAGCTGACCCGACCTACTCCCTGGACCACCACGTGCTATGCTGAGCAACGAGAAGCGATAAATCCCTTCCTGTAACACGCAGGTGTAATCACACACCGTCTGAAGATAGATGGGCGTGCCCACTGAGTGGGTACAACACGGCCCCAACGATAGTCAGAACAGTGAGGTTTCGCGTCAGAAGGCTTACGTGCTTGATATTTTAGCGTTGGATTTTAACGGTCTTTTATCTTCTTAACTATCATACAATTCCTATGGTGATAGCAGAAGATTAAATCATGCAATTCTAGTTATATAAACAATAAATAGAAAGCATGCTGATCTTATGTGGTAAAAGCCCATTAACCCTAGGTAAGACCTTAATTTAACTTAAGTCTTCACTTGAGCTCTTCATGGGTCTTTTGCATCTCTTCTGGCCCAACCCAGGCCCAAGCGCCCACTGCAGCTCAGGTGCGCCCACCAGGTAAATGCGCCTGTCATAGGGTCGAACCCTAGACCTCCCACCTGGTCAAGCCTCTGCTGCATGCGCCTCTGCCAAGTGTGCTCTGTGCTCATGTCTGATTAAAATACAATTTAATCTATCTAGACATGATTGACACGCAGGTCAATTACACAATAAATTAATTAAAATGTGATACGCAGATCAAAAAAATATTAATTTACAATTTTAATCCAGGCACGCAGGCCCCAGCACAGCACACATTGAATAGGCAGCCCACATAAGATTAAATAAACACGCATCATGGCATCCAATCAACATGTGATCCAAACCAGAAAATAAAATTTTTGAAAAACCCATTGGCATCAATTTTATTTTCCTTATGTGCCCTACTACCTTACAATGGTCCATTAATAGGGATCCACTCATCAGACCTAGTCAGACCCACTGCCCTTGCGTGCATCAAGTCCTAACTGACTTGAGTCGACCCAGTGGTCAACAATGCATGCAACGGGCTGAACGACCCTCATGAGTTCAGGCAAGCGGGTGTGACCCCGGGCCTAACTCATGCACGTTCACTGGTTTCTCAACCAGACATCGCTACACGCCTGTCTGCAGTCGACCTATAGCCACCTCGTGCTTGTGCACAGGTGCCATCTGGTCGACCCATCTAGGCTGTTAGATGGTCTGATCAGACTGTTTGGATCTTAACTAGACTAAGACTTCAACCCTAATAACCCGTCTAAGGGTTTATAGTAGGCGCTTATTAGATCTAATGAAGGGCGCGCAAGTCCTTTTGTTTTGAGAAAAACTAAAGCATGCGCCAACAAACATGCGCCAAGGAGAAAACATACATCAATGATAAGCATGTATTTTCGCCAACTCACATATGTTTACAACAATTTTCGCATGTAACCTTAGATCTAATCAAAAGCGCATACATGGATCAAGCATGAAGATCAAGCAATCATATGAACATATATAAACCATATGCTCTGATACCAATTGAAAGTCCCCTAAGCAAAGGGGGGCGAAACCCTAAAGTGGCGCATGTAAAATTTTTGGCAGCGGAATTAGGGTTTCATAAGGATCGCATGTGATATATTCATATGATCAACTTTAAAACCTTGTAAAGATCGAAAGATTCATACCAATGCCATTTGATGGATGGCGTCTTGGAAGCAGAGATCGAAAGGGCTCTCCTCCAAAGGTGCCGCACACAAGAAGAGAGATGGCTTCTCCTTGATGTTCTTTGTGCTAGCAAAGACCTTCAAGTCTCCTTGATCGCTTGAAGGGAATTGAGAGATGAACTCTTGCTTGGCTGAATTTTCTCCAAAGCGTTAACCTCCTTCACCCACGAGAGTGTCGTCGAAAGGAGAAGAGAACGAGAGCAAGAGGTGTTCCACACAAACGTGGGGCGTTACTCTCAAATTGGAAAACCTAATTTCCAAATATAGAAAGCCCTCAATGCTCATGCGTTCATACGTTCACCCAAGTGAACCGAACGCTCATCTCTTTCATTTGAACCAAGCACTCACACATGAGCCGGTTCAATGACATTTGGTTCAATGACCAATTAAGCCAAGCCTTTGATCTAGATCTCATTAAACCCAAAGGTTCAAGATCTAACCGTTGATCTCTCGATGCTCTTGATCTCACCAATCTAGCATCACTTCTCTCGATCGAAGCTTACCGATCTCAAGCCCTAATCAATCAAACATGATCAGACCAGATCTCACTTACAATCAGAGTTTAAATCCCTTTAAAATGAACCGAAACAATTCAGTCCACACGATCTGACATGAGTAAGCCATATCATCAAATTGTGCGACCCTAAGGGTTTCCTTTAAATGTCGGTAACGATAACTTACGTTATCACGATCAGTGAGGGGTATCTAGCAACACATCACTGTCTCCTGATATAAAGGAAAGAGTCTTCCAAGACTACACCCAAACCACAGCACAAGTGTGAATCCACTTCACTAGGCATACATGTTTCCTTTGCCACTGGATGTTCTTATTGGACAAGCGTGTCAAGCCTGTGACTCCAATATGATGAGAATGATTAGATCAGATGAACACAGTCATCTGGGTATGGCCATACACTTTCTCAATCATCTCATCCAGGGGGGCCCCTTTAGAACATCACACTCCAAACAAGGAGACGGCAATCCTATATCTATCACTAGTGCCCTAACATGACTCATGCTCATTATCCAAGATAGTCTATAACCATTATGTTTCAAATGATATTGAACTACCTCAAAACAATGCCAATCATCATTTAGAAACAGAAGTGATCTCAAGTCAGAGGAAATATGCCACTTGTTTGCATATAAGGATTATTCACATTGTGACAAGCAATTGAACATCCTAAGTAGGGTCTGTCCAGTACATCCAATGTACCCATGAGTCTACATCTTATTCCATGCTCGAAGCATCCTATAAGATTAGAACACATATTAGTCTCAATCATATCAAGGCTGTCTCAAGTTCACCAAGATATCTCGACTAAGGACAATACTGCATGTCAGCCTAGCTGAACAGCATTGAGACATTATTCAGAAGTATACATATTGCTGCAGATGATATAACAACCTGAATAATAACCATTGCCTTTATAAACATAAGAGTTTATACATGATACTGATATAATCCCAAGGCCTCAAACATTAGCCTTAAGGGCATACCCCAACAAGATCGTGTGGACTGAATTGTTTAGGTTCAGTTTAAAGGAGTTTAAACTCTGATTGTAAGTGAGATCTGGTTTGATCATGTTTGATTGATTAGGGCTTGAGATCGGTAAGCTTCGATCGAGAGAATTGATGCTAGATCGATGAGATCAAGAGCATCAAGAGATGTGTGGTTAGATCTTGAGCCTTTCGGTTTAATAAGGTCTAGACCAAGGCTTGGTTTGATTTGGTCTTTGAACCAAATTCTATAGAACCGGTTCATTATATGAACGCATGGTTCAAAGGGAGAAGAAGATGCGATCGGTTCACTTGGAGTGAACGCATCATGCGTTGAGGGCTTGCTATTTTTGGAAGTTGAATTTTTCCAAAATAGAAGCACGCCTCCACGTTCGAGGGTAACGCTTCTCTCGTCGCCCATCTTCTACTCTCGAGACTCCTCTCTGTAACGCCCTTGATTTTCTGAATTATGATTTAAGGTTAGAAATTCAGTTTCTGTATTTTTATCGGTTAAAATTTTGGGATTTTTGCCTAATTGTAGGACTTTTCCCTACAGGGCAAAAATAATTATTTTTGTTGGGGCTTCGAACCCTCAACCTTGACTATTTGCTCCTGGAATTCTTCCACCATGGTGGCGCATATTTCTGTGTTATTGGAGTGGCGCATGGTGGTTAAGCCCAGGTAAGCCCATTAAAGCCGATTTCCACTTAAGTTAATTGGGCTATTGGATCTTGGATCCGTTTGGGGTGAAAAAAAAAAAAAAAAAAAAGGGGAAATTCGTGAGAGCTCCTCTCCCTCACGATTTTTGGTTTGTTTCTTGCCCTAGCCGCCTGTGTTGTCGCCCCTCACTGTGTTTGGCGCCTCCTGCAAACTTCTGACGCTGGTGGTGGCAGACTGGTGGTGGACGAACTTTCTGGAGATCCCTGACCCTCTGTTTTGGCGTTTTCTCTGTGGGCGATTTTTCTGGTGAGTAATTCGATCCTAAGGAGTCTAATCCGAATTAAAATTCGTTATTTGCCATGATTATCCGTATGGGTTGAATTCAAATAATTATAGGGTTTAAAATCCTGTTCTGCTGAAAGTCTGCATTCTCTAATCTGACCTTTGTGTACTATACCCCAATATCTCATGGCCTATAGATCCAAATCGCACGAGATAAATTTTGTATGAAACTAGATATGTTTGGCTTTAATTTGAATATGATATCGACCATATCCGAGCGGTATTCGTATTTCAATCTGTATTGCAATCCAGCTGTACAAAATCAGTTTTCTGAAATTCTGGATTTCGACCTTTATGTGTTCGAACCATCATATCTCCCTAGGTATAGCTCGAAATCTTGTCAAATCAGTTTTATTAGACCGTAGGCTCGAAGAGCTTTATTTTGACTCCCATAACGCCTATTTTCGATTAGTTATTGGATCTGAAATAAATGTCGCAAGTCTGATATATGAATCTGTTTTCTTGAAATCTGAAATTCTGACCTTCCTATGTTCGAACCCATATATCTTCCTGTCTAAAATTTGAAATCTTGTGAAACCAGTTTTATTGGAAACTAGATTCAGAGAGCTTCATTTTGAATACAATATTGACTAGCTTTGGTTCGAAATTGGACTAAAAATATATTTTGCAAACTGACAATATAAATCTGCTATGTTTTGGTTAGACGAATATTCCTTTGTGAGAAAAATTTACATTGTATGGTTTAACCTCTTAAATTGTGGTCTGTAGTTCTTCTAAAATTTATTTGCTTGATGGGAAATTTTAGAGAAAACAAAATTGGGGATTTAACTAAGAACTTAGGAATTTTTGAAAATCATGTTTCGAGCCAATTTTGGGGCTTTTGTCAATTTTCTTCACAAACGTGTAATTAAAATTATCTGTAGTGGGGGACTGAAATTAATTACATGAAATTTGTACGTTCTGTTAAGGTTCTGAAAGTGGCGCCCCTTACAGTAATTTTATAGCTCACGGTTTTAGGAATTTTGAGGAGATTATTTCATGAATAATTTCTGTTCTGTATTTAAATGTTTGTTATATGAATAATTTCTGTTCTGTATTTAATTGTTTGTTATGTGGATATTTCCTGTTCTGTTTATATGTTGTGAAGTTTCTGAAAACCTTGAATGTGTTAAAACATTTGTGAGAACATAGAATGGTTTGACATGAATTAAGGTTAGTTGTAAGGAATTCACTCATATAATTTCTGTTCTGTGTTTAAGGACTGGATATTGGGGTGTGTCATTTTCTGGTTTGTTAGACTTTGGGCATAATGTAAGAATTAAGTAGTGGTTGATCCTACTTCTCTGTTTCAGTATAATCTGTTCTGTAAAATTATGCCCTAGTGTAGCACTCTTCCGTGTCCTTACCCTCCTTCTGTGGCGCTGTAATGGTGCTGATAGTCTACTACGACCCTTGAGACACTATTTCTGTTCTGGGTATTGGAGGCCAGAGTGCCACGTCCTAACAAGACGGGGGCCACCCACTGATACCTCCTCTACCATTCAGTTCTGGGTTTTGGAGGCCAGAGTGCCACGTCCTAACAAGACGGGGGCCACCCACTGATACCTCCTCTACCATTCAGTTCTGGGTTTTGGAGGCCAGAGTGCCACGTCCTAACAAGACGGGGGCCACCCACTGATACCTCCTCTACCATTCAGTTCTGGGTTTTGGAGGCCAGAGTGCCACGTCCTAACAAGACGGGGGCCACCCACTGATACCTCCTCTACCATTCAGTTCTGGGTTTTGGAGGCCAGAGTGCCACGTCCTAACAAGACGGGGGCCACCCACTGATACCTCCTCTACCATTCTGTTCTGGGTATTGGAGACCAGAGTGCCACGTCCTGACAAGACGGGGGCCACCCACTGATATCTCCTTTACCATTCTGTTTCTGATATGCATGCATTGTCTCGTCCTCGGCAGAGGTGGGGTCAGACCTTCTGTGGTCATCAGGCCTTCTGTGGCCTTTCTGTTTCCGATGTAGACTATCCGTTTGGACTCTGAAAATTCTGATTTTCTGTCTGTCAGTTCTGATTTCTGTAGTTCTGTTTCGATCTGTATTTAGATGTATTAGGCGGTGTGGTTAGTTGGTATGGGTTGGTATATTCATATCCTACCTGTTTGATGCCTATTGTTACAAGTATCTGTATTTGATTTTGTTTGTTTCTGATATGAGCATGCATGTTAAGTTGATTTATCTTATCTGTTAAATAAAAAGAATTTCAACTTAAGTATGATATTTTTGATGTGTACTATGGATGACTTTTAGTGTCTTTTACTCACTGAGCTTTTTAGCTCACCTCCGTTGTTTAAATGTTTTCAGGTGAGACATCAAGACAGTAATTGCTACAGCTAATATGACGCTAATGTTTGATGTCATTTCTAAGAATAGTCTTCTAAAGATTTATCAGGCCTGCGTGCCTAATTTATTATGACCTATATGACATGTTTTATCTCCTGAGGGCTTATGCCTGTTTTCAGGATATTATATTATAGTTGTTTCGTTTAAATTATTGGATACAAGTCTTGGATTCTTTTATTGAATTGGTTCTTATTTTGAAATGTCCGATTTGAGATGTGTAACCGAATTTGTGTTGTTTATTTTAGTATCTGAATAATCAGTTCTGTATATTTCTGAAATTCCACATATGTGTAGTGTGGACGTTTGTTGTTGTTACAAGATATGTGTGTCTGTGCAGCAGTAGTTTAGAATACTTGCTGCCGGATTTTTTCTGGATTTCCGGATTTCTATTTCCTAGTAATCGATCCTATTCAGTTCTGTGCGGTTTTCTGTTCCGTAGTAATGTCCTTCGATGCCGCTTTCTTCTTGTGTTTTAATGGAAGAGTAAAAAATTTTTGAAACCCCGTATTTTACTTGTATGCGTGTGGGGTGTGATTCTGAGGGATGTTACAGATGGTATCAGAGCAATTTTACTAGCAATTAGAAACTCCGGGGAAGGAAAACTCTGTTTGTGTATTGCTAGAAACCAAGTTAGGATCTGATTTGTGATTGAACATTGGTTGTTATTCTACCGTGTTATGTGATGCAGGTAAAAAAAAATGGTGCGACCAAGAGCTAGTAGTAGCAACGGTGATCAACAGTCTGATCTGAGGCAGGCCATGGAGGCTATGACTGCTATGATGCAACAACAGAACGCATTCATCCAGCAGCAAACTCAGATGATGCAGCAGCAGCAGGCGCAACACATGGAGGTTCAGCAACAGTTATTGCAGCGGCTGACGCAGACACCGTCTCAGACACAGTCACAACCGGCTGGTTCTCCTCTGGGTGATGGCGCACATCAACGATATGCTCGGTTGGTTCGAGAGTTTCAGCACCTGAACCCGACTGCATTTTATGGTAGTCCGGGGCCTAGAGCTGCTGAGGATTGGCTTTTGACACTGGAGAAGATTTTCCAGGTTTTGCGCTGTGATGATGCAGACAAGCTATGTTTGTCTGTCTTTATGTTGCGTGGAGATGCTGAAGACTGGTGGAAGGGAGTCGTCAGACTGGCGGCAACTGAATCCAGAGATGTTGATTGGCAGTATTTCATGATGAAGTTCAATGCCAAGTTTTTCCCCTCTAGCTTATCTGAGGAGCGCGAGGTGGAGTTTATTCACCTTGAGCAGGGTGACCTGACGGTGGATCAGTATGAGGCCACATTCGCTCGGTTGTCGGGGTATGCTCCTCACTTAGTCAACACCGAGGAAAGAAGAGCCAAGAAGTTTCAGCGGGGTTTGAGGAAAGATATCAGGACAAGGGTAGCTATGCTACACTTGGAAACTTATGCTGAAGTGGTAGACAGGGCTCGCACTGCTGAGAGGTGCATTGTTGAGATGGCTGCAGATACTATTCCAGTCACTGCATCCGCCCCTACTTCTGTGACTTACGCACCCACTCTGGGTGGTAAGGATAAGAAGAATTTCAAGAGGAAGAAAGACAATAAGGGCAGATACCAACCTTATCAGAAGCCAGCCAGCACAGTTTCTCAGAATGGCAAGAAGTGTCTCCACTGTGGGAGTACTAAACATCAGGATAATGAGTGCTACAGGAAGACTGGCGCTTGCTTCAGATGTGGTAAGGTGGGGCATATGATTAGGGACTGTCCTATGCCGGATGCTAGAGGACAGGGTCAGGGTGAGAAGCCTACTGTGCAGACTCACGTGTATGCCATCGCGGAGAGGGATGCTTCGGCTTCGAAGTCCGTGGTGGAAGGTACACTTTATGTGTTTAGTTATTTGGCACGCATTCTTTTTGATCCTGGTGCCAATTTATCCTTTGTGTCTGCATGTTTTGCATCATGTCTGCCTGTGTTGCCTAGGATACTTGATTTCTGTATTTCTGTTCATACACCTATGGGTGAGGCCGTATCTACAGATATAACATACCCTGACTGTTTGATTAAGGTAGAAGGATATGATTTACCTATTGACTTGATTAGTCTTTCTATGAAAGACTATGACATCATTCTGGGCATGGATTGGCTGTCTGCCTATCATGCTACTTTAGATTGTTTTGAAAAGCTAATTACTCTGCATCTAAGTGATGGACAGCAACTGGTTATCCAAGGCCGGATTTCAGAACAAGAGCCTTTGGTGATATCTCATCTGCAGGCCAGGAAGCTTTTAGCCCAGGGCTGCAAGGGGTATCTGGCGCATGTCAAGGTGCAGACTGAGCCTGATTTGGATCTGGCTAAAATTCCTGTGGTAAGAGAGTTTGCTGACGTCTTCTCTGATTTATCTGGGTTACCACCCAGCAGAGAAGTTGAGTTTGGTATCGAGTTGTTGCCAGGCACAGCACCGATATCTAAAGCTCCTTACAGGATGGCAACTTCAGAACTGACAGAGCTGAAGAAGCAACTGGAAGAACTATTAGAGAAGGGGTATATTCGGCCCAGTGTTTCTCCATGGGGAGCACCTGTGTTATTTGTGAAGAAGAAGGATGGTACTTTGCGCATGTGCATCGATTACCGTCAACTCAATCAAGTGACTGTTAAGAATAAGTACCCATTACCCCGTATTGATGATCTCTTTGATCAGTTGCAGGGTGCTATTGTATTCTCTAAAATTGACCTGAGGTCTGGCTATTATCAGATGAGTGTTCGGGAGGAGGATGTACCTAAAACTGCATTCAGGACCAGGTATGGGCACTATGAATTTCTTGTTATGCCCTTTGGACTGACAAATGCTCCTGCGGTGTTTATGGATCTGATGAACAGGGTATTTCATGAGCTCCTGGACAAATGTGTGGTCGTCTTCATTGATGATATTCTGATCTACTCCAAGAATGCGCAAGACCACTCTCAGGATTTGCGCAAGGTGCTGGAGATTCTGCGGCTGAAGCGGCTATATGCTAAGGCCAGCAAATGTGAGTTCTGGCTAGATCAGATTGGTTTTCTGGGGCACATTATTTCTAGCCAGGGTGTGTCTGTGGATCCAGTGAAGGTGGAGGCCATTCTTCACTGGGGAAGACCAACTACAGCGACTGAGGTCAGAAGTTTTCTGGGCTTAGCTGGATACTACCGCCGTTTTGTGGAAGGTTTTTCCAAGTTGGCTGGTCCTCTGACTAAGTTAACTAAAAAGAATTTGAAGTTTTTGTGGTCTGATGATTGTGAGTCTAGTTTTCAGGAACTGAAAAAGAGACTGACCAGTGCTCCTATCCTCATCATTCCCTGTGATGGAGAGAAGTTCATTGTTTACACTGATGCCTCTGGTAAGGGTCTGGGTGCTGTACTGATGCAGCAAGGAAAAGTAGTCGCTTATGCTTCAAGGCAACTCAAAGATTACGAAGTAAACTACCCCACTCATGATCTGGAGTTGGCAGCTGTAGTTTTTGCCTTGAAAATCTGGAGGCACTATCTGTTTGGACAGACATTTGAATTGTTTACAGATCACCAGAGTTTGAAGTATATCTTCACTCAGAAAGAGCTGAATATGAGACAGAGGCGATGGCTTGAATTGATAAAGGATTATGACTTCACCATCCAATATCAGTCTGGTAAAGCCAATGTGGTGGCTGATGCTCTTAGTCGGTATCCTGTGACTCAGATAGCTGCATTGCGAGTCCAGGAGTGGCGACTATTGCAGGAGTTCAGTGACATGCATCTTAGTGTGACTCCGGGTGAGAGAGGCGGTCTTCTGGCTTCTCTCAGGGTTCAGTCAGACTTACTGCAGAGACTAAGATCAGGGCAGCAGTCAGATCAGGATATTCTACGGTGGAAAGAGAGGTCTGAGCAAGACTGGGATGAGAATTTCAGTATGTCGGATGATGGTCTCCTCAGATTTCGTGGAAGGGTCTGTGTCCCTGAGGACCCTGAGTTGAGAAATGAAATTCTTAAGGAAAGTCATTGCACTAAGTATACCGTTCATCCTGGTAGTACCAAGATGTATCAGGATCTGAAAAAGACTTTCTGGTGGCACGGTATGAAGAAGGATGTGCATTTGTTTGTGTCCAGATGTTTGACTTGCCAAACCGTGAAGGCTGAGCATCAGAGGCCGGGCGGTTTGATGCAGTCTCTCCCTATTCCTCAGTGGAAGTGGGAGCATATCAGTATGGACTTTGTGTGTGGACTGCCCAATACCAGAAGGAATCATGATGCCGTATGGGTGATTGTGGACAGACTCACGAAGTCAGCTCACTTCTTACCGATCAAAATGACTTACAGTTTGGATCGGTTAGCAAAACTGTACATCGATGAGATTGTCAGATTACATGGAGTTCCCTTGGACATTGTCTCTGATCGTGATCCTCGATTTCTATCCAGGTTTTGGAAGAAATTACAGGAAGATTTGGGAACTAATCTGAGTTTCAGCACTGCATATCATCCTCAATCTGATGGTCAGACAGAGAGAACTATTCAGACACTTGAGGATCTTCTGAGATCTTATGTGATTGACTGGTCTGTTGAGTGGGATCTGGACTTATCACTGATAGAGTTCACCTACAACAATAGCTTCCACTCTAGCATACAGATGGCTCCGTATGAGGCCCTATATGGGAGGAAATGCAGAACACCTATATGCTGGGAGGAAACTGGGGACAGAACAGTGCTAAAGTCTGATGCTGTTCAGGAAGCCACTGAGAAGATCAGAGAAATTCAGAAAAAGATGAAGATTGCTCAGGATAGACAGAAGAGTTATGCTGATGTGAGGCGGCGTCCTCTTGAGTTTTTGGTGGGAGAGCATGTTTTCCTAAAGGTCTCGCCTATGAAAGGGGTGATGAGATTTGGGAAGAGAGGAAAATTGAGTCCCAGGTACATTGGTCCCTTTGATATCATTGAGAGGATTGGACCTGTGGCATATCGACTTGCTCTGCCCCCATCACTGGAACACCTCCATAATGTGTTCCATGTTTCTGCACTCAGAAAATATTGTTCTGATCCTTCTCATGTTCTGGAGTTGGAACCTCTCCAGCTTGAAGAGAACATGACTTTTGTGGTGAAACCTCTCAGAATTGAAGATAGAAAAGAGAAAGTGCTGAGGAATAAGGTTATTCCACTTGTGAAAGTCATCTGGGGAAATCAGTCTGTTGAAGAAGCCTCTTGGGAGGTTGAAGCAGAGATGAGAAAGGAGCATCCTCACCTGTTCAGTGACGGGCTTGGTCAGCTTTAGAGGACTAAAGCTCTATAAGGGGGGGGAGGATGTAACGCCCTTGATTTTCTGAATTATGATTTAAGGTTAGAAATTCAGTTTCTGTATTTTTATCGGTTAAAATTTTGGGATTTTTGCCTAATTGTAGGACTTTTCCCTACAGGGCAAAAATAATTATTTTTGTTGGGGCTTCGAACCCTCAACCTTGACTATTTGCTCCTGGAATTCTTCCACCATGGTGGCGCATATTTCTGTGTTATTGGAGTGGCGCATGGTGGTTAAGCCCAGGTAAGCCCATTAAAGCCGATTTCCACTTAAGTTAATTGGGCTATTGGATCTTGGATCCGTTTGGGGTGAAAAAAAAAAAAAAAAAAAAGGGGAAATTCGTGAGAGCTCCTCTCCCTCACGATTTTTGGTTTGTTTCTTGCCCTAGCCGCCTGTGTTGTCGCCCCTCACTGTGTTTGGCGCCTCCTGCAAACTTCTGACGCTGGTGGTGGCAGACTGGTGGTGGACGAACTTTCTGGAGATCCCTGACCCTCTGTTTTGGCGTTTTCTCTGTGGGCGATTTTTCTGGTGAGTAATTCGATCCTAAGGAGTCTAATCCGAATTAAAATTCGTTATTTGCCATGATTATCCGTATGGGTTGAATTCAAATAATTATAGGGTTTAAAATCCTGTTCTGCTGAAAGTCTGCATTCTCTAATCTGACCTTTGTGTACTATAACCCCAATATCTCATGGCCTATAGATCCAAATCGCACGAGATAAATTTTGTATGAAACTAGATATGTTTGGCTTTAATTTGAATATGATATCGACCATATCCGAGCGGTATTCGTATTTCAATCTGTATTGCAATCCAGCTGTACAAAATCAGTTTTCTGAAATTCTGGATTTCGACCTTTATGTGTTCGAACCATCATATCTCCCTAGGTATAGCTCGAAATCTTGTCAAATCAGTTTTATTAGACCGTAGGCTCGAAGAGCTTTATTTTGACTCCCATAACGCCTATTTTCGATTAGTTATTGGATCTGAAATAAATGTCGCAAGTCTGATATATGAATCTGTTTTCTTGAAATCTGAAATTCTGACCTTCCTATGTTCGAACCCATATATCTTCCTGTCTAAAATTTGAAATCTTGTGAAACCAGTTTTATTGGAAACTAGATTCAGAGAGCTTCATTTTGAATACAATATTGACTAGCTTTGGTTCGAAATTGGACTAAAAATATATTTTGCAAACTGACAATATAAATCTGCTATGTTTTGGTTAGACGAATATTCCTTTGTGAGAAAAATTTACATTGTATGGTTTAACCTCTTAAATTGTGGTCTGTAGTTCTTCTAAAATTTATTTGCTTGATGGGAAATTTTAGAGAAAACAAAATTGGGGATTTAACTAAGAACTTAGGAATTTTTGAAAATCATGTTTCGAGCCAATTTTGGGGCTTTTGTCAATTTTCTTCACAAACGTGTAATTAAAATTATCTGTAGTGGGGGACTGAAATTAATTACATGAAATTTGTACGTTCTGTTAAGGTTCTGAAAGTGGCGCCCCTTACAGTAATTTTATAGCTCACGGTTTTAGGAATTTTGAGGAGATTATTTCATGAATAATTTCTGTTCTGTATTTAAATGTTTGTTATATGAATAATTTCTGTTCTGTATTTAATTGTTTGTTATGTGGATATTTCCTGTTCTGTTTATATGTTGTGAAGTTTCTGAAAACCTTGAATGTGTTAAAACATTTGTGAGAACATAGAATGGTTTGACATGAATTAAGGTTAGTTGTAAGGAATTCACTCATATAATTTCTGTTCTGTGTTTAAGGACTGGATATTGGGGTGTGTCATTTTCTGGTTTGTTAGACTTTGGGCATAATGTAAGAATTAAGTAGTGGTTGATCCTACTTCTCTGTTTCAGTATAATCTGTTCTGTAAAATTATGCCCTAGTGTAGCACTCTTCCGTGTCCTTACCCTCCTTCTGTGGCGCTGTAATGGTGCTGATAGTCTACTACGACCCTTGAGACACTATTTCTGTTCTGGGTATTGGAGGCCAGAGTGCCACGTCCTAACAAGACGGGGGCCACCCACTGATACCTCCTCTACCATTCAGTTCTGGGTTTTGGAGGCCAGAGTGCCACGTCCTAACAAGACGGGGGCCACCCACTGATACCTCCTCTACCATTCAGTTCTGGGTTTTGGAGGCCAGAGTGCCACGTCCTAACAAGACGGGGGCCACCCACTGATACCTCCTCTACCATTCAGTTCTGGGTTTTGGAGGCCAGAGTGCCACGTCCTAACAAGACGGGGGCCACCCACTGATACCTCCTCTACCATTCAGTTCTGGGTTTTGGAGGCCAGAGTGCCACGTCCTAACAAGACGGGGGCCACCCACTGATACCTCCTCTACCATTCTGTTCTGGGTATTGGAGACCAGAGTGCCACGTCCTGACAAGACGGGGGCCACCCACTGATATCTCCTTTACCATTCTGTTTCTGATATGCATGCATTGTCTCGTCCTCGGCAGAGGTGGGGTCAGACCTTCTGTGGTCATCAGGCCTTCTGTGGCCTTTCTGTTTCCGATGTAGACTATCCGTTTGGACTCTGAAAATTCTGATTTTCTGTCTGTCAGTTCTGATTTCTGTAGTTCTGTTTCGATCTGTATTTAGATGTATTAGGCGGTGTGGTTAGTTGGTATGGGTTGGTATATTCATATCCTACCTGTTTGATGCCTATTGTTACAAGTATCTGTATTTGATTTTGTTTGTTTCTGATATGAGCATGCATGTTAAGTTGATTTATCTTATCTGTTAAATAAAAAGAATTTCAACTTAAGTATGATATTTTTGATGTGTACTATGGATGACTTTTAGTGTCTTTTACTCACTGAGCTTTTTAGCTCACCTCCGTTGTTTAAATGTTTTCAGGTGAGACATCAAGACAGTAATTGCTACAGCTAATATGACGCTAATGTTTGATGTCATTTCTAAGAATAGTCTTCTAAAGATTTATCAGGCCTGCGTGCCTAATTTATTATGACCTATATGACATGTTTTATCTCCTGAGGGCTTATGCCTGTTTTCAGGATATTATATTATAGTTGTTTCGTTTAAATTATTGGATACAAGTCTTGGATTCTTTTATTGAATTGGTTCTTATTTTGAAATGTCCGATTTGAGATGTGTAACCGAATTTGTGTTGTTTATTTTAGTATCTGAATAATCAGTTCTGTATATTTCTGAAATTCCACATATGTGTAGTGTGGACGTTTGTTGTTGTTACAAGATATGTGTGTCTGTGCAGCAGTAGTTTAGAATACTTGCTGCCGGATTTTTTCTGGATTTCCGGATTTCTATTTCCTAGTAATCGATCCTATTCAGTTCTGTGCGGTTTTCTGTTCCGTAGTAATGTCCTTCGATGCCGCTTTCTTCTTGTGTTTTAATGGAAGAGTAAAAAATTTTTGAAACCCCGTATTTTACTTGTATGCGTGTGGGGTGTGATTCTGAGGGATGTTACACTCTCATTTTGGTAGAGTGACTTCACGCCAAGGAGGAGGTTCGAAAACGCCAAGAGAGCATCTCATTCTCCTCACACGGCTAGGACACCTTGGAGAGCTTTGCTAGCACAAGGAACGCCAAGAAGGAAGCCATCACCATCTTGTGTGCATTCACTTTGGAGGAGAGCCACATCGCCCTCTTATTTCCAAGTCGCCATCCAAACAATGGCTATGGTAAAATCTTTGTGTTGATCTATGAAGGCTTTAAGTTAATCATATGTTCATGCCACATGCGATCATGTTGAAATCCTTATTTCCGCCCATGCAAAATTTTAGAAGTGCATGCGTTTAGGGTTTCGCCCCCCCTTTCAATTGGTATCAGAGGTGCGTTATGGCTTGATCTTATATGATTGCTTTTTGTGTGATCCATGTATGCGTTGAATAGATCTAAACCTAAACATCATGCGAAAAATACATGCTAGTCTTTATATGTATGTTTTTGCTTGTGGCGCATGTATGTTATTCTTGTTGGCGCATGTTGAAGATTTTTGTCAAAACTTAATATCATGCGCAACTCCACTTAGATCTAAAAGCGCCTACTTGAAATACTTAGACGGGTTACTAGGGTTGAAGTCATCAGTCTAGTCTAGACCCAACAGTCTGATCAGACCATCTGACAGCCTAGATGGGTCGACCAGATAGCACCTATGCGCAAGCATTAGGTGGCTATAGGTCGACTGTAGAAAGGCGTGTAGCGATGTCTGATTGAGGCGACCAGTGAACGATCATGATTAAGGCCCGGGGTCACACCCGCTTGCCAGAAATCATGTGGGACGTTCAGCCCTTAAGGCATGCATTGTTGACCATGAGGTCGACGCGAGTCAGTTATGACTTGGTGCATACAAGGGCAGTGGGTCTGACTTGGTCTGATGAGTGGATCCCTATTAATGGACCGTTGTAAGATAGTAGGGCTCATAGGGAAATAAAATTGATGCCATGGTTTTTTTTTTCAAAATTTTATTTTCCTGTTTGGTTCACAAGTTGCTTGTTTAACCTGATTAGGTGTCTATTTCATCTTATGTGGGCTGCCCTATTTGTATGCTGTGCTGGGGCCTGCGTGCCTGGATTAATTAATTATAAATTTTTCTTGTGATCTGCGAATCACACTTTAATTTATAATAATGTACAATTGACCTGCGTGTCAATTCATGTCTAGATAGATTAAAATGTAACTTAATCAGACATGAGCACAGAGCACACATGGCAGAGGCGCTTGCAGCAAGTGGCTTCACCAGGTGGGAGGTCTAGAGTTCGACTCTAGAACAGGCGCAACCAATCTGGTGGGCGCATTTGGACTGCAGAGGGCGCTTGGGCCCGGGCTGGGCCAGATGAAATGCAAAAGACCCATGAAGAGCTCAAGTGAAGACTTGTGTAAAACTAGGGTTTTTATTTAGGCTTAATGGGCGTTTACCACATAAGATCATTGTGCTTTCTATTTACTGTTTAAGTAATATTAGCACCTGCATGATTTATCATTCTGCTATCACCATAGGATATGTATGGTAGTAAGAAGATAAAAGGACCGTTAAAATCCAACGTTAAATATCAAGCACGAAAGCCTTCTGACGCGAAACCTCACTGTTCTGACTATCGTTGGGGCCGTGTTGTACCCACTCAGTGGGCACGCCCAGCTATCTTCAGACGGTGTGTGATTACACCTACGTGTTACAGAGAAGGGATTTATCGCTTCTCGTTACTCAGCATAGCACGTGGTGGTCTAGGGAGTAGGTCGGGTCAGCTTGACCATGTAGGCTACATATTGAGCATATGTTAGCTATATGGAGGCAGCCATCTGTGGAATCAGAAACTGTGTTGTACCAACTCAGTTGGCACAGTCTTCTGGATTGCCTAGATGAAGGGGAATTGCACGGGTTGGCGATTGGCATGGATAGCCTACCAGTGATTAGTGCTTGAACTCTCTGTGCATCTTATCTCGCCTGAGCGGGACGCGGAGACCAAGTATGAAATCTGGATCCCATCTCACTAAAAGATGTTGGGGTATGCCCTTAAGGCTAATGTTTGAGGCCTTGGGATTGTAACAGTATCATGTATAAACTCTTATGTTTATAAAGGCATGGTTGTTATTCAGTTTGTTACATTGTCTGCTGCAATAAGTGTACTTCTGAATAATGTCTCAAAGCTGTTCAGCTGGGCTGACATGCTATAAAGTCCTTAGTCGAGATATCTTGGTGAACATGAGACAGCCTTGATATGATTGAGACTAATATGTGTTCTAATCTTATAGGATGCTTCGAGCATGGAATAAGATGTAGACTCATGGGTACATTGGATGTACTGGACAGACCCTACTAGGTTATTCAATTGCTTGTCACAATGTGAATAATCCTTGATTGCGACAAGTGGCACATTTCCTCTGACTTGAGATCACTTGTGTTTTCTAAATGATGATTGTCATTGTTTTGAGGTAGTTCAATATCATTTGAAACATAATGATTATAGACTATCTTGGATGGTGAGCTTGAGTCAGGTTAGGGCACTAGTGATAGACAAAGGATTGCCGTCTCCTTGTTTAAGAAGTGTGATGTTCTTAAGGGGCCCCCTGGATGAGATGATTGAGAATAGTGTATGGCCATACCCAGGTGACTATGTGCATCTGATCTAATCATGCTCATCATATTGGAGTTACAAGCTTGACACGCTTGTCCAATAAGAACATCCAGTGGCAAAGGAAATATGCATGCCTTGTGAGTTGGATTCACACTTGTGCTGTGGTTTGGGTGTAGTCTTGGAAGACTCTTTTCTTTATATCGGGAGACAGTGATGTGTTGCTAGATACCCCTCACTGATCGTGATAACGTGAGTTATCGTTATCGACATTTAAAGGAAACCCTCAGGGTCGCACAATTTGATGATATGGCTTACTTAAGTCAGATCGTGTGGACTGAATTATTCAGGTTCAGTTTAAAGGGATTTAATCTCTGATTGTAAGTGAGATCTGGTCTGATCATGTTTGATTGATTAGGGCTTGAGATTGGTAAGCTTCGATTGAGAGAATGGATGCTAGATCAGTGAGATCAGCAGCATCAAGAGATCGACGGTCAGATCAAGAGCCTTAGGGTTTATTGTGGTCTGGACTGATTGCTTGGTTTATTTGGTTATTAAACCAAACCAAATTGAACCAGCTCATTGAGTGAGCGTGTGGTTCAAATTGAGAGGAGTTTGCGATAGGTGTAAACCCATGATCGCATGTGAGTAAGTGGCTTTCTATTTTTAGAAAGCATGATCACATACGTGACCATTACTCACGTTCACGCCTAAGGCGCTCTACTCTCTCGCTTCTCCTCCTCTCTCGTCGCCAACTTGAGTATTCGGCACTTGCACTCTCGTGTGGAGAAGTGTAGACGAAAAGGAGGAAGTGTTCGGCCAAGCAAGGTGATCTTTCCCTTCCATTCGACAACGACTTCTTGGAACCTTGCTAGCACAAGGAGCACCAAGGAAGAGTAGGCGACACCAATTGTGTGCGTCACCTTAGGAGAAGGAGCATTTGCGCCTTTCCTTCCAAGACACCATCTAAGCGATGGCAATGGTAAGAATCCCTTTTATTGAAAGTTGAATATGTTACATGCTATGCGATCCTGTTAGAAACCCTAGATTCCGCTAGAGGTTTTGTTGCGCCTCCTATTAGGGTTTCGCCCCCCTTGTTCTAGGGGACTTTCAATTGGTATCAGAGCCTGTTATTGCATGCTAATATGTTTGCTTTCTTTGTGATCCTATGCAATGATCTATATGTTACATGCGCTAGTTGTAATAGGCGAATTTTACAAGCTTGTTAGAGATGTTTTTGTTTCTCCTAGGCGCATGTTTTCTTGTTGGCGCATATTATGTTTTCTCAAAAAAACTTATGATACTTGCGCGACTCATTATAGATCTAAGGCCCTGCTTTAAACCCTTAGACGGGTTATTAGGGTTGAAGTCATCCCCTAGGTTAGATCCAGACAGTCTGATCAGATCATCTGACAGCCTTGATGGGTTGACCAGATAGCACCTGTGCGATAGCACCTGGTGGCTATAGGTCGACTGCAGACAGGCGTGTAGCGATGTCTGATTGAGATGACTACAGAACACACATGAGTTAGGCCCGGGGTCACGCCCGCTTGCCAGATCTCATGAGGGTTGTTCGGCCCTGGCGCATGCATGGTTGACCTTTTGGTCGACTCAAGTCAGTTAGGACTTGGTGCATGCAAGGGCAGTAGATCTGACTAGGATGGATGAGTGGATCCCTAGTAATGGACCGTTGTAAGGTTGTAGGGCAAATAAGGAAATTAAAATTGATGCCTATGGGGTTTTCAAAATTTAATTTTCATGATTGGATCACATGTTGATTGATGCCTATGTTTGTTTATTTATTCTTATGTGGGCTGCCCATGTTAAATGTGTGCTGTGCTGGGGCCTGCGTGCCTGGAATTTAAAGTTGTAAATTAATTATTGTGATCTGCGTATCACATTGTATTTAATTTATAAAGTGTAATTGACCTGCGTGTCAATCTTGTCTAGATAGATTAATTTGTAAATTAGTCAGACAAGAGCACAGAGCACACTTGGCAGAGGCGCTTGCAGCAGAGGCTTGACCAGGTGGGAGGTCTAGGGTTCGACTCTGGGACCAGGCGCATTTTCCCTGGTAGGCGCACCTGAGCTGCAGATGGCGCTTGGGCCCTGGGTTGGGCCAGATGAGCAGCAAAAGACCCATGAAGAAATGCAAGTGAAGACTTAAGTTAATTAAGGTCTTACTTAGGCTATGGGCTTTTACCACATAAGATTCATGCTTTCTTTTATTGTTTAAATAAGTAGAACAGCATGATTTATTTATCTTCTGCTATCACCATAGGAATTGCATGATAGTGAAGAAGATAAAAGACCGTTAAAATCCAACGCTAAAATATCAAGCTCGTATGCCTTCTGACGCGAAACCTCACTGTTCTGATTATCGTTGGAGCCGTGTTGTACCCACTCAGTGGGCACGTCCATCTATCTTCAGACGGTGCGGGATTACACCTGCGTGTTACAGAGAAGGGATTTATCGCTTCTCGTTGCTCAGCATAGCACGTGGTGGTCCAGGGAGTAGGTCGGGTCAGCTTGACCATGTAGGCTACATATGTGGCGCATATGGTAGCGCATGGAGGCAGCCATCTGTGGGGTCAGAGATTGTGTTGTACCAACTCAGTTGGCACAGTCTGCTGGATTGCCCAGATGAAGGGGAATCGCACGGGTTGGCGATTGGCTGGGACAGCCTACCAGAGATTAGTGCTTGTACTCTCTGTGCATCTTATCTCGCCTGAGCGGGACGCGGAGACCAAGTATGAAATCTGGATCCCATCTCACTAAAAGAGTTCTACTCTTTCGGGCTGTTTTGCTGGATTTTTCAGC
The DNA here is from genome assembly GCA_027563935.2 of Costus lasius. Taxonomy (NCBI): domain Eukaryota; kingdom Viridiplantae; phylum Streptophyta; class Magnoliopsida; order Zingiberales; family Costaceae; genus Costus; species Costus lasius. The sequence goes on along the minus strand of CM050450.1, from coordinate 32,819,582 downwards.
CAGATAAAATAGTGAGAAAAAGAATCATTCTTAAGTCCTGAATTGATTCTTTACATTGATACTGACCTTGCTGTTCTTGCATTGTTGTAGATACCTGCAGCAACGAACACCATGAGCTTCAATGTGCGATCCCTACTGGAAAGAGAGAAGTTTGCTGGGCCGAACTTCTCAGACTGGTTCGGACACCTTAAGATTGTTCTTAAGGCAGAGAGGAAACAGTATGTCCTCGAGACGGCTATACCGCCTCAGCCCGCTCCGAACGCCGCAAGGGCGGTTCGGGAAGCTTATGAAAAGCACGTCAATGATAGCATTGATGTCGCTTGCCTGATGCTAGCGTCTATGACGCCACCGCTGCAGCGTCAGCATGAGGATATGTCTGCTATAGACATGATAGCAAACCTCAAGATGCTGTATGCTGCACAGGCGAGGACAGAACGCTATAATCTGACAGAGCTGTTCTTTCAGAGCAAACTGGCTGAAGGGAGCCCAGTGGGAGCTCACGTGCTCAAGATGATTGGGCACAAGGAGGCTCTAGAGAAACTGGGGCCTACCATCAACCAGGAGCTTGCTGTAGACATTATTCTGCAGTCTCTCCCGCCCTCTTTCGATGCGTTCATCATTAACTTTAATATGAACAAAATCGATTGTACTCCGGCAGAGCTGCTGAATATGCTCTTGACTACTGAGGAAACTCTGAAGGGAAAGCCTTCAACCTCTGTCTTAATGGTTCCTTCAAGGAACAACAAGAAGAAGGGGAAGAAGGGCAAGACCCCTGTCAAGAGTTACAGCAAGGCTCTGAAGCAAAAAGTCAAGCGGTCAAAGGAATACAGATGTTTCCACTGTGGCCAGCTGGGTCACTGGAAAAAGGACTGTAAAGCGCTCCAAGGAGATAAGAGGGGAAGCATCGCTTCTGGCTCAGGTATTTACGTGACGGAAGTCATGGTTTCATCTTCTTCTATATCATGGGTGTTGGACACTGCATGTGGAGTTCACATTTGTTCAAATGTACAGGAACTCAAGAGAAGAAAACAGGTGGGACAGCATGAGGTGGACCTACGAGTTGGAAACGGGGCACGGGTTGCTGCTGTTGCTGTAGGAGACTATTTCATCTCTTTGCCATCTGGGCTTGTATTGGAACTGAACAATTGTTACTTTGTTCCCAGCATTACTAAGAATATTATCTCCATTCCTGCTCTTGTCAGGAAGGGATTTTCCTTTGAATGCAATATTTCAAAGTGTGTTTTATCTTTTGATAATATTGTTTATGCTACTGGTTCAATTAACAATGGGTTATTCATGTTGGACATGGAATGTTCTATACAAAATATTGATATTAAGAAAGCCAAGTATGCTGATGACAGCACCTTGCTATGGCATAGTCGTTTAGGCCATATTAACAAGAAACGCATTAAGCGGTTGCATGATCATGGACTGCTGGGATCATTCTCCTATGAGGAGATTGATACATGCAAGGCTTGGTTAATGGGTAAAATGACGAAGTCACCTTTTCCTAACAAAGGTCAAAGGGCTTCAGGTTTACTTGACCTTATACACAGTGATGTGTGTGGGCCATTTAGTAAACATGCCAGAGGTGGCTATCAGTACTTCATTACCTTTACTGATGATTTCAGTAGATATGGGTATGTCTATTTAATGAGACATAAAAGTGAATCTTTTGACAAGTTCAAAGAGTTCAAGAATGAAGTACAGAATCAGCTAGGCCGAAATATCAAGGCACTTCGTTCTGATCGAGGTGGAGAATACCTAAGTCATGCGTTTACTGACTATCTGAAAGAGTGTGGGATTATCTCACAGCTCACTCCGCCAGGAACACCGCAATGGAATGGTGTGTCCGAGAGGAGAAATAGAACGTTACTTGATATGGTTCGTTCTATGATGAGTCAGGCTACTCTTCCATATTCCTTTTGGGGATTTGCACTGGAGACAGCTGCAAAGGTACTAAACCGAGTGCCATCCAAGGCAGTTTCAAAGACGCCATATGAGTTATGGCATGGGAAACAGCCGAGCTTGACCTTTATCAGGATCTGGGGCTGCGAGGCTTATGTCAAAAAGCTCGCCTCTGGGAAACTAGAGAGCAGATCTGACAAATGTATCTTTGTCGGTTACCCTAAGGAAACTAAGGGTTATTATTTCTACGATCCCAAAGAGAACAAAGTATTTGTTGCTCGGACGGCCATATTTCTTGAGAAGGAGTTTCTTCTGCAAGAGGCCAGTGGGAGAGAAATAAAGCTGGATGAGAATCCAGAGGAAGGACAAAGTGGTCAAGCGCAGTTGGATGAGCCTGAGCCGGTGGAACAGGTTACTGAACAACCTGAGGCTCAGATATCACGGGAACTGCGAAGATCGGGAAGGATTCGTCGACAGCCTGAGCGCTATGACGGAGTCTACATCATTGATAATGATGAACCCCTCACTTATGCGGATGCGGTCAGTGGACCGGAGTTAGCGATATGGCTTGAAGCTATGCGCGCCGAGATGGACTCCATGTCAGATAACCAAGTCTGGGATTTGGTTGATCCGCCTCCGGGAGTTATCCCTATAGGCTGTAAATGGATCTTCAAGAAGAAGATTGACATGGATGGTAACGTGGTTACCTATAAAGGCAGGCTAGTTGCGAAAGGTTTCAAACAAATCTACGGGATAGATTATGATGAAACTTTCTCACCTGTAGCTATGTTTAAGTCTATTCGGATTCTTTTCGCGATAGCTGCATATTATGATTATGAGATCTGGCAAATGGATGTGAAAACAGCTTTCCTGAATGGAAATCTGGATGAGGATGTGTATATGACACAACCAGAAGGTTTCACTAATCCATCAGATCGTCATAAGATATGCAAGTTAAAGAAGTCTATTTATGGACTTAAACAAGCATCTAGAAGCTGGAATATTCGTTTTGATGAATCAATCTCTGAATTTGGTTTCATCAAGAACGAGGATGACCCGTGTGTATATAAGAGGTTTAGTGGGAGCGTGATTACTTTCTTAGTCCTCTACGTCGATGATATCTTGATCATTGGAAACGATATTCCTGAAATGCATGTGGTTAAGGCATGGTTAAGGAAGTGTTTTCAGATGAAAGATCTAGGAGAAGCAGCCTATGTATTAGGTGTGAAGATCTACAGGGATAGATCTAAGAGACTTCTCGGGCTGTGCCAGAGTACTTACATCGATAAAGTCCTGGAGAGATTTCATTTAGAGAATTCTAAAAGAGGATATCTTCCAGTCAGACATGGTCTGAATCTTTCGAAGAGTCAGTGTCCACAAACACAGACTGAGAAAGATGAAATGGACAATACGCCTTATGCTTCGGCTATTGGGTCCTTTATGTATGCGATGTTGTGTACTCGCCCAGACGTCGCTTACGGGTTAAGCGTGACCAGTCGGTTCCAAAGTAATCCAGGTCAGGCACACTGGATTGCAGTCAAGAACATTTTAAAATATCTGCGGAGGACCAAAGATATGTTCTTGATATATGGTGGTCAGGAAGAACTCAGTATTGAAGGATATACTGACGCTTCGTTCCAGTCTGACCAGGATGATTTCCGATCGTAATCAGGCTATGTTTTTAGCTTGAATGGAGGAGCGGTGGTGTGGAAGAGTTTCAAACAGTCAACTGTTGCTGATTCCACAACAGAAGCCGAGTATGTTGCAGCCTCGGAAGCATCCAAGGAGGCAGTGTGGATTCGTAAGTTCGTGAGAGAACTTGGTGTTGTTCCTTCGAGTGCAGATCCTTTGGTTATCTTCTGTGATAACACTGGAGCAATCGCACAAGCAAAGGAACCACGGTCGCACCAGAAGTCCAAGCACATACAGAGACGGTTTCATTTGATCAGGGAGATCATTGATCGTGGCGAGATCAAAGTCTGCAAGGTACATACAGATGACAATCTGGCAGACCCGCTTACTAAGCCTCTGGCGCAGCAGAAGCATGAGAAGCACTGTAATAATATGGGTTTGAGATTTCTCAACCATTAGATTAAGTGCAAGTGGGAGATTGTTGGGGTATGCCCTTAAGGCTAATGTTTGAGGCCTTGGGATTGTAACAGTATCATGTATAAACTCTTATGTTTATAAAGGCATGGTTGTTATTCAGTTTGTTACATTGTCTGCTGCAATAAGTGTACTTCTGAATAATGTCTCAAAGCTGTTCAGCTGGGCTGACATGCTATAAAGTCCTTAGTCGAGATATCTTGGTGAACATGAGACAGCCTTGATATGATTGAGACTAATATGTGTTCTAATCTTATAGGATGCTTCGAGCATGGAATAAGATGTAGACTCATGGGTACATTGGATGTACTGGACAGACCCTACTAGGTTATTCAATTGCTTGTCACAATGTGAATAATCCTTGATTGCGACAAGTGGCACATTTCCTCTGACTTGAGATCACTTGTGTTTTCTAAATGATGATTGTCATTATTTTGAGGTAGTTCAATATCATTTGAAACATAATGATTATAGACTATCTTGGATGGTGAGCTTGAGTCAGGTTAGGGCACTAGTGATAGACAAAGGATTGCCGTCTCCTTGTTTAAGGAGTGTGATGTTCTTAAGGGGCCCCTGGATGAGATGATTGAGAATAGTGTATGGCCATACCCAGGTGACTATGTGCATCTGATCTAATCATGCTCATCATATTGGAGTTACAAGCTTGACACGCTTGTCCAATAAGAACATCCAGTGGCAAAGGAAATATGCATGCCTTGTGAGTTGGATTCACACTTGTGCTGTGGTTTGGGTGTAGTCTTGGAAGACTCTTTTCTTTATATCGGGAGACAGTGATGTGTTGCTAGATACCCCTCACTGATCGTGATAACGTGAGTTATCGTTATCGACATTTAAAGGAAACCCTCAGGGTCGCACAATTTGATGATATGGCTTACTTAAGTCAGATCGTGTGGACTGAATTATTCAGGTTCAGTTTAAAGGGATTTAATCTCTGATTGTAAGTGAGATCTGGTCTGATCATGTTTGATTGATTAGGGCTTGAGATTGGTAAGCTTCGATTGAGAGAATGGATGCTAGATCAGTGAGATCAGCAGCATCAAGAGATCGACGGTCAGATCAAGAGCCTTAGGGTTTATTGTGGTCTGGACTGATTGCTTGGTTTATTTGGTTATTAAACCAAACCAAATTGAACCAGCTCATTGAGTGAGCGTGTGGTTCAAATTGAGAGGAGTTTGCGATAGGTGTAAACCCATGATCGCATGTGAGTAAGTGGCTTTCTATTTTTAGAAAGCATGATCACATACGTGACCATTACTCACGTTCACGCCTAAGGCGCTCTACTCTCTCGCTTCTCCTCCTCTCTCGTCGCCAACTTGAGTATTCGGCACTTGCACTCTCGTGTGGAGAAGTGTAGACGAAAAGGAGGAAGTGTTCGGCCAAGCAAGGTGATCTTTCCCTTCCATTCGACAACGACTTCTTGGAACCTTCCTAGCACAAGGAGCACCAAGGAAGAGTAGGCGACACCAATTGTGTGCGTCACCTTAGGAGAAGGAGCATTTGCGCCTTTCCTTCCAAGACACCATCTAAGCGATGGCAATGGTAAGAATCCCTTTTATTGAAAGTTGAATATGTTACATGCTATGCGATCCTGTTAGAAACCCTAGATTCCGCTAGAGGTTTTGTTGCGCCTCCTATTAGGGTTTCGCCCCCCTTGTTCTAGGGGACTTTCAAAAGAGTTTTACTCTTTCGGACTATTTTATTGGATTTTTCAGTCAGATAAAATAGTGAGAAAGGAATCATTCTTAAGTCCTGGATTGATTCTAACATCGATACTGACCTTGTTGTTCTTGCTTTGTTGTAGATTCCTGCAGCAACGAACACCACAGGGTTCAATGTGCGATCCTTACTGGAAAGGGAGAAGTTTGCTGGGCCAAACTTCTCAGACTGGTACGGACACCTTAAGATTGTTCTTAAGGCTGAGAGGAAGCTGTATGTCCTTGAGACGGCAATACCGCCTCAACCCGCTGCGAACGCCGCAAGGGCGGTTCGGGATGCTTATGAGAAGCATGTCAATGATAGCATTGATGTCGCTTGCCTTATGCTTGCGTCTATGACGCCAGAGCTATAGCGTCAGCATGAGGATTTATCTGCTATTGAAATTATAGCAAATCTCAAGATGCTGTATGCTGCACAGGCAAGGACAGAATGCTATAACTTGACAAAACTTTTCTTTAAGAGCAAACTGACTAAAGGAAGTCCAGTGGGAGCTCACGTACTCAAGATGATTGGGTACAAAGAGGCTCTAGAGAAACTGGGACACACCGTCAATCAGGAGCTTGTTGTATACATCATCTTGCAGTCTCTCCCGGCCTCTTTCGATCCGTTCATCATTAATTTTAATATGAACAAGATCGACTGTACACCGGCAGAGTTACTGAACATGCTCTGTACTACAGAGCAGACTCTTGAGAAGGGAAAGCCTTCATCCTCTGTCTTGATGGTTCCTTCAAGGAACAAGAAGAAGGGGAAGAAGGGCAAAGCCCCTATCAAGAGCTACAACAAGGCTCTGAAACAAAAGATAAAGCGGTCAAAGGAATACAGATGTTTCCATTATGGCCAGTTGGGTCACTGGAAAAAGGACTGTAAAGCGCTCCAAGGAGACAAGAAGGGAAGCAAGGCTTTCACTTCTGGCTCAGGTATTTTCGTGACTGAAGTCATGGTATCTTCTTCTATTTCATGGGTGTTGGACACTGCATGTGGAGTTCACATTTGTTCAAATGTACAGGAACTCAAGAGAAGAAGACAGGTGGGACAGCATGAGGTGGACCTACGAGTTGGAAACGGGGCACGGGTTGCTGCTGTTGCTGTAGGACAATATAACATCTCTTTACCATCTGGTTTTGTATTAGAACTGGACAATTGTTATTTTGTACCGAGCATAACTAAGAATATTATCTCAATTCCTGCTCTTGTCAGGAAAGGGTTTTCCTTTGAATGCAAAACTTTAAAGTGTTGTATTTCATTTGATAATATTCTTTATGCTACTGGGTTGATTAACAATGGGTTATACATGTTGGACATGGAATGTTCTGTACAACAAATTGATAATAAGAAAGCCAAGTATGCTGATGACAGCACCTTGCTATGGCATAGTCGTTTAGGCCATATTAACAAGAAGCGCATTAAGCGATTGCATGACCATGGACTGCTGGGATCATTCTCCTGTGAGGAGCTTGATACATGCAAAGCTTGTTTAATGGGCAAAATGACGAAGACTCCTTTTTCTAACAAAGGTCAAAGGGCTTCAGGTTTACTTGACCTCGTTCACAGTGATGTGTGTGGGCCATTTAGTAAACATGCCAGAGGTGGCTATTTATACTTCATTACTTTTACTGATGATTTCAGTAGATATGGTTATGTCTATCTTATGAGACATAAGAGTGAATCTTTTGACAAGTTCAAAGAGTTCAAAAATGAAGTACAGAATCAGCTAGGCCGGAATATCAAGGTACTTCGATCCGATCGAGGTGGATAATACTTGAGTCGAGAGTTTACTTACTATCTGAAGGAGTGTGGGATTATCTCACAGCTCACTCCGCCAGGAACACCGCAATGGAATGGTGTGTCCGAGAGGAGAAATAGAACCTTATTGGATATGGTTCGTTCAATGATGAGTCAGGCAACTCTACCTTACTCCTTTTGGGGATTTGCACTGGAAACAGCTGCAAAGGTACTAAACCGAGTGCCATCCAAGGCCGTTTCAAAGACTCCATATGAGTTATGGTATGGGAAACAGCCGAGCTTGACATTTATTAAAATCTGGGGTTGCGAGGCTTATGTCAAAAAGCTCGCCTCTGGGAAACTAGAGAGCAGATCTTATAAATGTATCTTTGTCGGTTACCCTAAAGAAACTAAGGGTTATTATTTCTACGATCCCAAAGAGAACAAAGTATTTGTTGCTCGTACGGCTATTTTTCTTGAGAAGGAATTTCTTCTGCAAGAAGCCAGTGGGAGAGAAATAAATCTGGATGAAAGTCCAGAAGAGGGACAAAGTAGTCAAGCTCAGTTGGATGAGCCTGAGCAAATAGAACAAGTTGATGTTCAACCTGAGGCTCAGATATCACAGGAACCGCGAAGATCGGGAAGGATCCGTTGACAGCCTGAGCGCTATGACGGAGTCTACATCATTGATGATGAACCCCTCACTTATGCGGATGCGGTCAGTGGACCGGAATCAGCAAGATGGCTTGAAGCTATGCGAGCCGAGATGGATTCCATGTCAGATAACCAAGTCTGGGATTTGGTTGATCCGCCTCCGGGAGTAATCCCTATAGGCTGTAAGTGGATCTTCAAGAAGAAGATTGACATGGATGGTAACGTAGTTACCTATAAGGGCAGGCTAGTTGCGAAAGGTTTCAAACAAATCTACGGAATAGATTATGATGAAACTTTCTCTCCTGTAGCTATGTTCAAGTCTATTCGGATTATTCTCGCCATAGCTGCATATTATGATTATGAGATCTGGCAAATGGATGTGAAGACCGCTTTCCTTAATGGAAAACTAGAAGAGGATGTGTATATGACACAACCTGAAGGATTCATCAATCCATCAGATCGTCATAAAATATGCAAATTAAAGAAGTCCATTTATGGACTAAAACAAGCATCTAGAAGCTGGAATATTCGTTTTGATGAATCAGTTTGTGAATTTGGTTTCATCAAAAATGAAGATGACCCATGTGTATATAAGAGGTTTAGTGGGAGCGTGATTATTTTCCTAGTCCTCTACGTCGATGATATCTTGATCATTGGAAACGATATTCCTGAACTGCATGCGGTCAAAGCATGGTTAAGAAAATGTTTCCAGATGAAAGATTTAGGAGAAGCAGCCTATGTATTAGGTGTGCAGATCTATAGAGATAGATCTAATAGGCTTCTCGGGCTGTGCCAGAGTACTTACATCGATAAAGTCCTGGAGAGATTCCATTTAGAAAATTCTAAAAGAGGATATCTTCCAGTCAGACATGGTCTAAATCTTTCAAAGAGCCAGTGTCCTCAAACACAGTCTGAGAAAGATGAAATGGACAATACGCCTTATGCTTTGGCTATTGGGTCCATAATGTATGCGATGTTGTGTACTCGCCCAGACGTCGCTTACGGGTTAAGCGTGACCAGTCGATTCCAAAGTAATCCAGGTAAGGCACACTGGATTGCGGTCAAGAATATTTTAAAATATCTTCGGAGGACCAAAGATATGTTCTTGATTTATGGAGGTCAGGAAGAACTCAGTATTGAAGGATATACTGATGCTTCGTTCCAATCTGACCAAGATGATTTTCGATCGCAATCAGGCTATGTTTTTAGCTTGAATGGAGGAGCAGTGGTGTGGAAAAGTTTCAAACAATCTATTGTTGCTGATTCCACAACAGAAGCCGAGTATGTTGCAGCCTCAGAAGCATCAAAGGAGGCAGTGTGGATTCGTAAGTTAGTTCAGGAACTTGGTGTTGTTCCTTCGAGTGCAGATCCTTTGGTTATCTTCTGTGATAACACTGGAGCAATAGCACAAGCAAAGGAACCACGGTCGCACCAGAAGTCCAAGCACATACAGAGAAGGTTTCATTTGATCCGTGAGATCATAGATCGTGGAGAGATCAAGATCTGCAAGGTTCATACAGATGACAATCTAGCTGACCCGCTTACAAAGCCTCTGGCGCAGCAGAAGCATGAGAAGCACTGTAATAATATGGGTTTGAGATTTCTCAACCATTAGATTAAGTGCAAGTGGGAGATTGTTGGGGTATGCCCTTAAGGCTAATGTTTGAGGCCTTGGGTTATTATCAGTATCATGTATAAACTCTATGTTTATAAAGGCAATGGTTGTTATTCAGGTTGTTGCATTATCTGCTGCTATATGTATACTTCTGAATAATGTCTCAATAGTGTTCAGCTTCGCTGACATGCAGTATAGTCCTTAGTCGAGATATCTTGGTAAACATGAGACAGCCTTGATATGATTGAGACTAATATGTGTTCTAATCTTATAGGATGCTTCGAGCATGGAATAAGATGTAGACTCATAGGTGCATTGGATGTACTGGACAGACCCTACTAAGGATGTTCGATTGTTTGTCGCAATGTGAATAATCCTTATATGCAAACAAGTGGCATATTTCCTCTGACTTGAGATCACTTGTGTTTCTAAATGATGATTGGCATTGTCTTGAGGTAGTTCAATATCATTTGAAATATAATGGTTATAGATTATCTTGGATAATGGGCATGAGTCATGTTAGGGCATTAGTGATAGATATAGGATTGCCTCTCCTAGTTGGAGTGTGATGTTCTAAAGGGGCCCCCTGTATGAGATGGTTGAGAAAGTGTATGGCCATACCCAGATGACTATGTTCATCTGATCTAACCACTCTCATCATGTTGGAGTTACAGGCTTGACACGCTTGTCCAACGAGAACATCCAGTGGCAAAGGAAATACATATGTCAAGTGAATTGGATTCACACTTGTGCTGTGGTTTGGGTGTAGTCTTGGAAGACTCTTTCCTTTATATCGGGAGACAGTGATGTGTTGCTAGATACCCCTCTCTGATCGTGATAACTTAAGTTATTGTTACCGACATTTAAAGGAAACCCTTAGGGTCGCACAATTTGATGATATGGCTTACTTATGTCAGATCGTGTGGACTGAATTGTTTAGGTTCAGTTTAAAGGAGTTTAAACTCTGATTGTAAGTGAGATCTGGTCTGATCATGTTTGATTGATTAGGGCTTGAGATCGGTAAGCTTCGATCGAGAGAATTGATGCTAGATCGATGAGATCAAGAGCATCAAGAGATGTGTGGTTAGATCTTGAGCCTTTCGGTTTAATAAGGTCTAGACCAAGGCTTGGTTTGATTTGGTCTTTGAACCAAATTCTATAGAACCGGTTCATTATATGAACGCATGGTTCAAAGGGAGAAGAAGATGTGATCGGTTCACTTGGAGTGAACGCATCATGCGTTGAGGGCTTGCTATTTTTGGAAGTTGAATTTTTCCAAAATAGAAGCACGCCTCCACGTTCGAGGGTAACGCTTCTCTCGTCGCCCATCTTCTACTCTCGAGACTCCTCTCATTTTGGTAGAGTGACTTCACGCCAAGGAGGAGGTTCGAAAACGCCAAGAGAGCATCTCATTCTCCTCACACGGCTAGGACACCTTGGAGAGCTTTGCTAGCACAAGGAACGCCAAGAAGGAAGAAGCCATCACCATCTTGTGTGCGTTCACTTTGGAGGAGAGCCACATCGCCCTCTTATTTCCAAGTCGCCATCCAAACAATGGCTATGGTAAAATCTTTGTGTTGATCTATGAAGGCTTTAAGTTAATCATATGTTCATGCCACATGCGATCATGTTGAAATCCTTATTTCCGCCCATGCAAAATTTTAGAAGTGCATGCGTTTAGGGTTTCGCCCCCCCTTTCACTTCTCATGCTCTTCTCCAACTTTACCCCCTTCATCCCTACTCATAACCTCCATGAGTCCATGGGATAGGCGGGGCAGTACCCCAAAGTACCCCGGGCGTCACACTTAGTAAGTGAAGGATAAATGATATGACATAAACGATGCCTTTTATTTATCTTGGATTGTAAACTCTTGGGAATTTATTTTTATAATTTTTCTTAAGTTACTTGAGTTTTGAAGGATTGATTACTTATAATTGTGGACTAAGGACATTTTTAAAGGAGAATGAACAAGTATGCCTTATCTTTACATTCTCTTTACATATCAAAATATTGGTTGAGGACAAGTAAAACTTCAAGTCTAGGGTATTTTGATGAGTTGCATTTAAATCATGTTTTTAAATGTGTTTTTTTATGGTATTTTAGGCTTAATTGCATGATTTTATACTAATTTTCAGTGTTTTTACTTCCTTTGGTATGAAATCTTTATTTTTCTTGGTTTTCATGAAAATGCAGGTAAAATCGCATATAAATGATGAATTTCATGAGTTTTGATGCAACAGCATGATTCCTGAGGAAAAAAATGAGGTCGTGTGTCAAATTTAGAGCGAAACGGAAGCCAAACACAAGATTCATGGTCGCGGCCATGAGTCCTTCACCAGCCGTGAGTTTTGAGCTTCAAGGAATAGTTCTGCGGCTAAGTACAATAGTGCACAGAAACTTTCACGGGTGAGGCCGTGAATCCTTCACAAGCTGTGAGTTTCTCTGTGTACACAGCTTTTATTCCTGCAAACTTTCACGGCCGCAGCCGTGAATGACTCACGTGCCATGAGTACTTCCGCCCCCATATGGTTTTTCACTCGATTCGGCCTCGAATCGAGTCAAAACTCAACCAACTCTGCAGAAACCTTCCTATATGGGCTCTAAACCAATTGAACTATAAAAGGAAGGATTTTCAGCGGGTTAAGGAAACTTTTACGGCAAAGATGAACATAGGCAGTGGCTAGGGCAAAGATCAATTTCTAGGCAAAATTCGAGCAAGAAGATCACGCAAAGGAAGAATTGGACACTCCATCTTCATCTCCAGATCGAGGATAAGGGTTTGCAATTACTTTTCTAGTATTTTTCATGTAATTTTATTCAGTTTTCATGCAAAATTCATCAATATACATGTTGTTTTCTATAAACATATTCGCTTAAACTTTATTTCGGGATTAGGGATGTAGCCCACTGACGATTTATGAATTAACTTGTTTTATTAAGTCTTTGTCATGATTTTTGTAGAGTTGATTTGATTAGGATTGAGTTTATTTCACAATTTACTCTAGCCAAGTATGTTTATGTCTTAGACTGAAAGTTCCCTAAAGGGGGCGAAACCCTAAAGCATGCGCAAACAAAATTGCATGGGCGGAATCTAGGGTTTCCTAGGATCGCATGCATGAATATATGATCAACTTGTAGATTGTATAGATCAAAAGAGAGATCATACCAATGCCATTTCTTGGATGGCGTCTTGGAAGCAAGAGGGCGAGCGGCTCTCCTCCAAAGCAATCACACACAAAGATGATTGATCGCCTACTCCTTGTCGATCCTTGTGCTAGCAAGGCTCCAAGGTGTCCTTTTGTGTGGAAGAGAAGAGATGTCTTTCCTTGGCTAACCGGATCTCCTCCTTGGCGTGAAGACTCACCACACGAGAGAGAGGCGTCGAGAGGAAGAGGCGAGAGAGAAGAATAGCACCACACCCACGAATGTAGAGGCGTTCACTAATTTGGAAAGCATGACTTCCAAAAATAGTAAGCCCTCAACGTGTGATGCGTTCACTCCGATTGAACCATCGCATTTTCCTCTCCCATTGAACCATGCACTCACTATGATGAGCCGGTTCAATTACATTTGGTTCAAAGACCAAATTAAGCCAAGCCTTGGTCTAGATCATATAAAACCAAAAGGTTCAAGATCTAACCATTCATCTCTTGATGCTCTTGATCTCATTGATCTAGCATCAATTCTCTCGATCGAAGCTTACCGATCTCAAGCCCTAATCAATCAAACATGATCAGACCAGATCTCACTTACAATCAGAGTTTAAATCCCATTAAACTGAACCAAAACAATTCAGTCCACACGATCTGACTCAAGTAAGCCATATCATCAAATTGTGCGACCCTAAGGGTTTCCTTTAAATGTCGGTAACGATAACTTACGTTATCACGATCAGTGAGGGGTATCTAGCAACACATCACTGTCTCCCGATATAAAGGAAAGAGTCTTCCAAGACTACACCCAAACCACAGCACAAGTGTGAACCCAAGTCACTTGACATATGTGTTTCCTTTGCCACTGGATGTTCTTATTGGACAAGCGTGTCAAGCCTGTAATTCCAATATGATGAGAATGATTAGATCAGATGAACATAGTCATCTGGGTATGGCCATACACTTTCTCAATCATCTCATCCAGGGGGCCCCTATAGAACATCACACTCCAAACAAGGAGACGGCAATCCTATATCTATCACTAGTGCCCTAACATGACTCATGCTCATTATCCAAGATAGTCTATAACCATTATGTTTCAAATGATATTGAACTACCTCAAAATAATGCCAATCATCATTTAGAAACAGAAGTGATCTCAAGTCAGAGGAAATATGCCACTTGTTTGCATATAAGGATTATTCACATTGTGAGAAGCAATTGAACATCCTAAGTAGGGTCTGTCCAGTACATCCAATGTACCCATGAGTCTACATCTTATTCCATGCTCGAAGCATCCTATAAGATTAGAACACATATTAGTCTCAATCATATCAAGGCTGTCTCATGTTCACCAAGATATCTCGACTAAGGACAATACTGCATGTCAGCCAAGCTGAACAGCATTGAGACATTATTCAGAAGTATACATATTGCAGCAGATGATGTAACAACCTGAATAACAACCATTGCCTTTATAAACATAGAGTTTATACATGATACTGAAATAATCCCAATGCCTCAAACATTAGCCTTAAGGGCATACCCCAACATAGACATCATGAGAAGGACCAGGAGGTGAATCAGAATGTCGGATCTATTCTTATTAAACCTGTGAATTCAATCACGAGAGTAGTTCCAGTTTACTTGAAGGATTTCCTGATTTTTCACATAACTTAATGGGTCTATTCATGTTAATTGTCACGAGAGTAGGGAATTGATGTGAATAGATACCGAATTATGCTTCGGCATGAGGTAATCTATACATTAGGAAAAATCCCTTTCAACACTTTAATTTTCTTTTCAAATATTTTATTTTACTAAATTCATAATTGTCAATGTGGTGAAACCCCAGGTCCGACTTTCTATATATCGATTTCTACCTGAAACACTAGCTTTTGTTCTTTCACACTTAAAAATTTCAAAACAAAACCACACTTTGAATTGTCTAGATATAAACAAATCATGTAATCGGTACTTGATTGCCAGATCCTCGTTGGGAATGATCTTATTTTATTACTTTGATAAAGACGTGCACTTCTGGCCACATCAAGGCAATGGCTCCTTTGATTGAGATTGTCTTGAAAACTTCCCTTATTTGTTTGTAGAGATGGTGTGGCTGAATTTGCTTAAAGACTTGCTTGCATGTTCATCTAAGGTGCTAGCTTTCATTCCTTCTTTGGTTTGGGCAAATTCCTTTAGGGCATGAAGCTTTCAAATTCGAAATTCTTTCTATGTTGTGATCCCTTATTTGTCTATGAGTAGATGAATGCCTTTCCTTGTTTATAATGAGCGAGTGGGTGGCTTTGAAACTTGCTTATTTTGTTGTGGCTGAATTCCTTCTTTGCTTGTTGAATTCTCTTTGCTTGGGCAACAAGAGAAGGTGACAAACTTTCCTTTCTTGACATGGACGAATTGCCTTGATGAACTTCCCTTAATTGGCTTCATGAGGAGGCATTGTTTCTTTGGTGGCTTTGGCGATTTAATCTTCTTTGATTGATGAGGCATATAAATTGGAGTCCTTTCATCTCATGTCTTCACTGTGAGCTTGGTTTGGAAGTGACTTTCCATAATTGGAGCAAGCTTTGTTGAGTGAGCTTTGAGCTAGCCTTGAGCTTGTCCAAATGACTTGTAAATGCTTACACTAATCCTATTTATGATGCAATATTATGCCATGCACTAATCCTACTATGTTGCAACTTAATTTTCATAAAAGAAAATTTCAAAACCTACCATATGTAGCGACATGATGCATGCAATGCAAGGGTACCTTTAGGTACCCATAAACTAGGGTAGCCTTAAGCTCCACTTATATTTTCGTAGGTCATGGTCTCTACCTCCATCAGCCGACACAATGCAAGAATTTTCTTCTACCAACACCCACAAGGTGTTCATTAATGGCATGGGTACAACATGTGTAGAATGAAGGAATTCCATCCCCAAGATGATTTGGAAGTCATCTAGGGGTACCACCAGAAGGTGGATTGGCCGCTCCAATCTCCAATTCTAAGAGGGACATTCTTGGCCACACCTTTGATACGTTGAGCTTCAGAATTCATAGCTTTTACGTGACTGTGTCATTTCTCATAGTTGAGATTGAGTTTGTTGGCTTCATCTGTGGACATGAAATTATGAGTTACGCCAGAATCAATCATTGTTCTGGCTCTCCTATCATTACGTTGATGTCAACATACATCAACTCGTTCAAGTTTCCTCCCTGTTCCTTCTGCTTTGGTACTCTCCCTTGTGCTTTCATAGCATTGAGCAATTGTACTGCCACCATGTGATGCTTTCGCGAGGAATTGCCCTTCCCACTATGGCAGCTTTCATCAAAGTCACTATCACTCTTTGTTGAGAAATGATTTTTCTTCATCTTTTTAGAATTTGCGGATTCTATAGCCACCATTGCATGTAACGTTTGCTTTTGTGGGCAAGCTTTCACCCAATGGTTTCCTCCATAGAGGATGCATTCAGCCCTTGGAGCAAATCTGTTTGGCCTACCTCCCGGAGGGCTCCTACGACCATCCCTTGCTAGTTCCTTTCCCTTAAACTGAAATGGACGAGAGGTTTGGGCCAATCTTCATCTCTTGGTCCTTTTTTGTCACATAGTCAGTGAGACGTTCAGCGGCTGCAAGAGCAGAGGTGAAGTATGTCATATTGCGCTGCTATAGTTCTTGTTGTGCCCATGGTTTTTATTCGTCCATGAAGGCAAAGAATAGTTCTTACTCTGAAAACTCGACACCAAGAGTTTTGACTAGAAATTGCTTCACATAATCTTGGATGTTATTGCCATGATTTAGATTTCGCAGTTTCTTTCTAGCTGTGAACTCAATATTTTCGGAGACGAATTGGATCTTCAACTCGCACTTCAAATCCTCCCAAGTTCCCAGATTGTTAGTTCCACTCTGCACCCTTGTGCGCCACCATAATTTAGCATCCCCTGCTAAGAACCAAGTCGTTGTTGCCACTTTTACTTGTTCGGAGCTTGGTTGTGTGGAAAGGAAGTATTGTTCCATGTCAAAGAGAAAGTTCTCTAACTCCTTTGTATCTCGGGTGCCCTCATAACTACATGGTTTGGGGACTTTCATCGGGGTGCATTGGGGTTTGGTGTTCCCTTCGCTAGCATAAACAGCCCGAGTGAGAATATTTATTTTAGATAACACATTGGCCAACACATCATCAATTCTTGCATGGAGTTATTGGAAGGCTTCCTCGATGTCATCTTCGAGCCTTTCCACAACTGAAGCTAAATCTGCATGCTTAGCTTCAATCCCAGCAATATGAATATCGTCTATTCACCCTCTTGTTTGTGTCTCATCCGTGATCTGGGGTCATCCCCCCCCCCCCCCCCCCCGGTCCTATGATCACTTTTCCCACTAGGCTCTCCCATTGTGGGTGTCAACCTTGATTTACCTTGGACCTCCCTCTGTTCCCACTTGTCATGGGCGCACTTTCCTTAGTGCCTGATTTCCATGCGGCACACTACTTGGAGTAGTGCTAAGCCTTCTTCCCACATGCACTTACGCACTATCTTCTATCAACCGAATAAACCAAGGCAAAAGAAATCCAAAGGCAACACACAGGCACAACAACCGAATAAGGCAACTAGCAAGTTTTCTGAAAACGGTGAGTAAAATGCTTTGTGATGTGATTCAGCCATGCACCTCGCTAGTATATTATTAATAAAACAAGATTACAAAGACATTATAAAAGACTCTAAATAGACATTAAGTAGACACTAGACCTAGGGACTTGATGGAGATGCCAGGTCTGTGGAACCTTGTAATTTTAGACTTGTGAGTTGTCACAAGAGAGCATTTAACCAAGCACTACCACTCATCTCAATACTATCCCATATACACATACTAAGAGGTGTTAGTAATAGGCATCACAAGACTTGGGTGGCCTGATTTTACACATTTGAGGCCCCCCCATCCTAGACTATATGTGAAAACATTGTCCCCCACCTAAATTTTGATGCCCAGGGACAGTCCCCCAAGCGCATCGCAACCCTAATTACCAAAACACATGTCACACATGTGTCAAACCCTATTTGTACATAGATCTACCTATCTATAAAGTTTTAGGACAAAAAGATATCATCAGAGTCGGGTAACAGTAGTTTTACACCCGACTTCCTCCGATCCCTGACAATGGGCCCATGGCTCAAGGCCCTTGCTAGTGCTAGGTGTGTAGGACTAGGTTTAGGGGCTTGTTACCCAATGAGTGGGCTTTGATCACATCCTATTTACTTTTTTGTTCTAAAGCATGCCTTTATTATTTTGTTTTATTCCGCAATAGGATTGCATGCCTGTATTGGTAGAATAAGATAAAAAATCTCATGATGCCAAGACCACAAAAATCCTCACTAAATCATATCAAGTCTGGATTCTTAGCCTTCTAATGTGTAACCCTCGTCAAACTATCAATCGATTGTGTTGTGAACTATTTCCACCCTAGTGGATGCACCCATTTATCTTTAGGAGGTGTGTGGTGACAATGTTTTCCCCAGTTCAGTTAAAATCCTGGACGCACCTTTACAAGGAATTCGTTGGCCCTGAGTATAACGGTCATGTCGGACTTGACTAGATCTTTCATATGTGTGAAGAACACGTGATGAATAATTCTAGAGGCACCCTTAGGAAATTAGGGTTTTATGTTGTTCTAGCCCTAGCTTGGCACAAAATACTTTGAGAAGGGGAATTTCCAAGTTGCAATTGGCTGGTTAGCCTACCTCAGGAAGTATGTGTCACCTTGTGTTGTACATCCTACCCTAGCGGGATGCAAGGCCATGTACGAAATGAGGATCTCATCTCACTAAGGAAGTTGGGCGACTTCTCGATTGATTTTTGAGGATTATCGATTTGAATAAAATAGTGAGAGACAATCAATTATAAAAGTCTAGAATAAATGATTGAAATGTGATACTAATTTGCTTTTGGCTTTGTTGTAGATGATTTCTACAAACAATAGCAACAGTGGACTATCACTCTGATCTCTACTCGATAGAGAGAAGTCGGTTGGAATCAACTTCAAGGACTGGTACCGAGCCTTGAGGATAGTCCTCAAGCATGAGAAGAAGCTTTATGTCTTAGAGCAAGGTCTTCCTTGTCCACCAGCGTCTTTAGCCTGTAAGGCTGAACGAGATGCTTATCACAAACATCAGGATGATGCCCTAGATGTTGCATGCCTTATGTCAGCCACTAGGTCATCTGAGTTGCTGATGCAACATAAGGATCAAAATGTGTTTCAAATTATTACACATCTAAAGTAGCTGTTCGAATCCCAGGCTGGGACATAAAGGTTTGAAACATTCAAAGCTACCTATCGGCGCAAGATGCCTGAAGGTGCTCCAATGGGACTGCATGTGCTCAAGTTGCTTGTGAATTTGACCATTGATTATGGAGTATAGGATGTTGCCTTGTAACTCTCTTTGTAACCGATAATAGGATTGTTTTATTCTTTACAATTATGTAATAGACATGATATCTATTCCTTAGCAATATAATTTTTAAAGAGAATTTGGTATTCTTATTATTTGCAAATCTCTTGCCATTACATTGTGCAAAGTAATATGGTAACAAAATAACTAAATGGATTAAGTAAGTGGTTCATAAAGAATACCTTTCTTTTGACCTTAATATTTTGTCATAAAACAAGAATAGCATCCATTGACCCCATGCAAATGGACTCATGGACTCAAAACTCCTTAGAGGAGATTGGCTATTTCTAACCTCCTTCGGGACGTTGGGAAATAGGCAAGACTTGTTTGATTGATGAAAATACATATCCTTCCCCAAGTAAGGTGAAGTGGACTAAAATGTTAAAAAGGAAAGGAATTCATTTTTACTAAGCTATATATGGAACTAGCTTATTAAATTCATAAGAACTCTTATGTCTGGAAGAAGAGTACTTGAGTCAGAAATGACTATCATTATGAGTAGCTCATCCTTCCTAGGACACTTCAGTGAGTCTGGTGGGAGGAATTGAATCATGCTGGGCAAGGTTCAATAAGTGATGAGTCATATACCTCTTCTAAGTTGATACAACAAGATAGCTTTTCTCAACATTGAACTATGTTCCATCTGACATGTTATCAGGATCTAGAGATGTGTGACATGAGATCATACATCTGAGTTCTAATAGGATAGAATCAAGATCTGATAAAGTGTAAGTGGTATACCCTAAAGAGACTTGAGGATACAAATTTCTATAGACCCACAGGAGAACAAGTTACAGGGGGGACAGGTAGAGAATAGAGGGTATCAACAGAGGCAACCAAATCAAAATCAACCCTAAAAATCTAGTTTAGAATCCATGCTTAAAAAATTCACGTCAAATCAAAGTAAGGAATTTGAAGATCTCAGAGGGGTGATTAAACAGCAAGGGGATACTATTAATCAGCTTACTTCTAAAGTAGAATTGCTACCTGCACATAATAGGATTATAGAGACCCAAATAGCATAGCAAACTAGCACATCTTATAGAGCCCCAAGGAAATTGTCTGCTAAACCTGAACTGAACTCTAGAGAACATTGTAATGCTATAACTACTTGAAGTGGAAAACAGTTAGATGAACCAAGGGGTAGACCATAGAATGATGATGAGGAGGAGCCTGACATTGAACCTAGTAGTGAGCCAACCTTAGATACATCGCTGGCCAATGTGCAACCCCATCCTAGTTTGATACCTCACGAGTGTGATGAACCTTCACATGTTTGTGCTGAGCCATTCCAGCCTGATGTTCCAATACCTAGCTCACCTGCTCCATATAGGCCTCCTATACCCTTCTCCTAGAGACTTGTTCTGGCAAAATTAGATAAACAATTTGGAAAATTTTTGGATGTTTTGAAAAAGCTTTACATTAATATTCCTTTCACTGATGCTTTATCTTAAATGCCTACTTACGGTACATTTTTGAAAGAGATTCTGTCTAATAAAAGAAAAATAGAGGACTATGGCATTGTGGCATTGACTGAGGAGTATAGTGCCATTATTCAAAATAAATTACCACCTAATTTGAAGGATCCATGTAGTTTCACTATACCTTGTTTAATTGGAGAGATGACTTTTGACCGAGCCTTATTTGATCTTGGGGCTAGCGTGAGTCTCATGCCTTTGTCTATTTGCAGAAAACTTGACATGGGAGAGCCAAAGCCAACATCTATTTCTTTATAGCTCACTGATCGCTCGGTTAAGTACCCTTTTGGAATTTTAAGAGATGTTCCAATTCAAGTAGGTAAGTATTTTATTCTAGTTGACTTTGTGGTATTGGAGATGGAGGAGGATTCTAAAATTCCCATCATTCTTGATATACCGTTCTTAGCTACAGCAGGTGCGATTATTGATGTAAAGAATGGTAAACTCACTCTAAATATTGGTAAAAACATAATTGAGTTTGATTTAGCTAAATCTATGAAGAAACCATCATATACTAAATCTTGTTGTAGTGTTATTGCTATAGATGATGTTGTTAGTGATTTGCATAACTTGTTTGATGAACCTTCTGATTCTGAAAGTAATACTTTTCTAGATTGTGTTTCATATGCTGATGATGAAGAATGCCAGGTGGAGGAAACTCCAAAAGTTGAATTAAAAACTTTGCCAATAATCTTCGATATAAATTTCTTCAACCCAATTCTACTTATCCTGTGATTGCTGATGCACAGCTTAATGCGAAGGAGACAAATTTGCTTTTAAGAGAATTGCGAATTCACATAAAGGTAATTGGTTCTTCTATTGATGATTTAAAGAGAATTAACCCCTCTTTTTGTATGCACATGATACTTATGGAGGAAGCTCACAAACCGCATGTGGATTTCCAGAGATGGCTTAACCCCTCTATGAAAGAAGTTGTGAAAAAGGTGGTGCTGAAATTACTTGATGCAGGTATTATTTATCCCATCTCCGATAGTAAATGGGTAAGCCCTATTCACTGTGTTCTTAAGAAAGGAGGTGTGACTGTCATTAAAGGTAAGGATTATGAATTAATTCCTGTTCGGACTGTGACTAGTTGGCGCATGTGTATTGATTATAGAAAATTAAATGCGGCTACTAGGAAAGATTATTTTCCCTTGCCTTTTATAGAAGAATGCCTTTCAGTTTATGTAATGCATATGCTACTTTTTAGAAATGTATGCTGGCTATTTTTTTGGATTTCATTGAAACTTTTATGGATGTTTTGATGGATGACTTCTCTGTTTATGGTGCCTCTTTTGATGATTGCTTCGCTAATTTGTCTAAAGTTTTGCAGAGGTGTGAAGAAGCTAATCTAGTGCTTAGTTGGGAAAAAAAATATCATTTTATGGTTAGGCAGGGAATAGTTTTGGGACACTTAGTTTCAGAAAGAGGGATAGAGGTTGATAAAACCAAGATTGAAGTGATTGAGAAATTAATGCCGCCCACATCAGTAAAAGAGATTAGGAGTTTTTTGGGACATTTTTTTGAAACATGTAGGATTCTACCGGTGATTCATAAAGGATTTTTCTAAACTTACTAGACCGCTTACTGATCTGCTTTGTAAAGATGTTAAATTCTCTTTTAGTGAAGAATGTCTATCTGCTTTACAGGATTTGAATAAGGCTCTCATATCTGTGCCTATCTTGTAGCCGCCAGACTGGAGCCTCTCTTTTGAGCTTATGTGTGATGTTAGCGACTATGTAGTAGGAGCAGTACTTGGCCAGAGGAAAGAGAAGAAACCGTACGCTATCTATTATGCTAGCCAAACCTTGGATGAAGCACATAAAAATTACACCACCACTGAAAAAGAACTTTTAGCTATCATTTTTGCTTTTGATAAATTTAGATCATATTTGATTAATTCTAAAGCTGTAGAGTATACAGATGATGCAGTGGTGAAATATTTGATGTGGAAAAAAGATAGTAAACCGCGTCTTTCCTAATGGATTTTACTTTTGCAAGAGTTTGATATTGAAATTAAGGATAAGAAAGGAGCAAAAACTTTTATTGCAGATCACCTTTCTAGGATGATGACAGATGTAGATAAGAGTGATTCGATCAATGAATCCTTTCTAGATGATCAACTCTTAGCCATTGAACAAATCAAGGTTTCATGGTATGCTGATATAGTGAATTACTTAATAGCTAATGTTTTTCCTCTTGATTTGAATTATTAGGGAAAGAAGAAATTCTTAGCCTAAGTAAAACACTATTTTTGGGACAAGCCTTATGTGTTTCAAAGATGCATAGATGGAATTTTTAGAAGATGTGTACCAGAAGAATAAATAATGGATATCCTATTTCAGTGTCATGCATCATCTTATGGAAGGCACACTAGTACTAAAAAAAATACTTTTAAAGATTTACAATTGGGATTTTATTGGCCCTCAATTGTTAAGGATGTTAGAAATTTTATATTATCTTGTGATAGATGTTAGAAGATAGGGAACATAAATAGAAGGAATGAGATGTCACTCACTAGTATACTCGAGATAGAGATTTTTTATATCTAGGGGATAGATTTCATGGGACAATTCCCACTGTCTAGAGGTAATAAATTTATTCTTGTAGCAGTAGATTATGTCTCTCAGTGTGTTGAAGCTCTTGCTTCTCCTACTAATGATTATAGGGTAGTCGTGAAATTGTTCAAGAAAATTATTTTCCCACAATATGGAATGCCAAGTGTTATACCCTAGTTTTTTTATCTAATATTATTTTAATATGTTTATTTAAAATTTTAAGATTTAGAAAATCCTATAAATATACCCTTAACCCATCCATAATGCAAAACTTATTCATTAATCCTAAATTTCTTTCTCTCCCCTCATGCATCACACGCTCCTCTATATTTACCTTGCAAACACTACAGCTACCTGCCTCTTTGCATTCGGGTCTTCTCCGTCAAAAGCAACTGCAAGCGTTCGGCGGCCAACACACTTCCAGTAACAACGGCAAGGGAAACACAGAAAGCTTCTTTGTTTGTCCAGATGCGCGGTGAGTTTCTATGGCAGGCGACAAGTTCTGTAGCAAGCTTCTGCATCAAACGCGATCTCCACTCCCTTCTGGCATCAGGCGATGGGTCCACTGTCGGCGACGGCGGATTTTCACTCCCAGCAACAGCCTCCTTTTCTTGGCGGCGGCTATGAGCTTCTCCCCTCTCGGCGGTGGTGGATATTTTTTCCTCTTCTAGCGCCGGTTTCCTTCTCCCTCTAGTGGCAGTTGAAGCGGCTCTTCCAAGCAGCGGCGCCTCCTTCCTCTCTTAGTGTCAGCTGCTGCTTCTTCTGTCTGGCGGCTACTCCTTCTGGTGATGCATCCGACGGCAAGCATCGGTGGTCTTCCCCGTCGAACAAACGATTGGATCGATCGTTCGTCCGCATCGAGCGTCATAGTAGAGGTAAGTTTTGTTTTTGATTTATTTTTATTATTTATTTTAGATTCATTTTTATGGAATAAATTAGGAAAAAAATAATTTCTATTATTTTTTGTGTTGGAGAGATTTACATGATAGTTATTTTGGGTTCAGATAGTCTTTTAGTTCTTATTTCAGTTGATTTTATTTACATCTGGATAGTATATTTTGAAGATTGTGTTATAAATTTTTTGATGTTAAGTTTGGATTATTTATTTAATAAGTGATATGTGATTATTGTAGTTCTTTGGTTCCTATCAATATTGTCTACTACCTAGGGAACCCTCAGCTAGGGATAGTTAGCTTTCTACCGGGGCGTGACACCAATAGTAGTGATTAGTGATGGAGGCTCGCACTTCATAAAACACTAATTTTTAGCCTTACTTAGAAAGTTAGACATTAATCACAAGGTCATGATGCCTTATCACCCCCAGACGAGTGGACAAGTTAAGATATTGAATAGAGAAATTAAAGGAATTTTGGAGAAAACTATGTCACTAACTAGAATGGATTGGGCTTTCAATCTCGACGATGCACTCTAGGCGTATAGAACTGCTTACAAAACACCGAGAGATATGTCTCCTTTTCAATTAATTTATGGTAAATCATATCATCTACCTGTAGAGCTTGAGCACAAGGCATCCTGGGTGATCAATACATTAAATTTCAATTTAAAGAATGCGGGAGAAAAGCAAAAATTACAATTAAACGAGCTTGACGAAATTAGACTCTCCGCCTACGAAAACACAAGGATTTATAAAGAGAGGACAAAAAGATGGCATGATCGACACATACTCAGAAAGGAATTTCAACTAGGTGACTTCGTTCTGTTATTTAATTCAAGATTAAAACTTTTTCCTAGTAAACTTAAGTCTCGATGGTTTGGACCCTTTCAGGTACAAAAACATTATTACAAAGAAGAACAGAACGAAGGAAGAATGGATTTGTAGCTTGAAGAACGTCAGTCTAATCGGAGTATAGGACGATCAAGCTAGTGACCAAAAAATTAGCGCTTCCTGAGGGCAACCTAAGTACCCATTTTGAAAAAAATATTCACACCCTCATGAAAGAATGAACTTGGAATATCACGGGGCTGTCATTTTATTAGAAAAAAAATTAAAAAATATAGCGGGGCACAACGACTAGGCAATGTGCACGCCCTAGCCGTCACGACCCCGTGAACTTCCCTAGTGCTTGCGAAGCTTCATTCCAGCCACTGCTCCCTCAAGATCTTCCGATATGCCGACACCTCCATCAGCGTCGACCACTCTTCCACTTCCAGATTTGCCGGTGTTGTTTCTTCAGCCGCACCCGTGAAGCTCCTTCTTCGCTAGCCAACTACCGCCACAATGCCCATTTTCCAATACTAGTGTCGCCTGCTTCTTCACCTCTAGCTCTCCAGTCGGAGATCTTCTGCAACCACCGGCTAGCATCTCCACATCCAGATCCGTCGACTACTCTGTTTCATCTTCCACAGCTCCGGGCAGCATCTCCACCTCAAGATCTGTCATCTCCAGGAGACTACCGATGACTACTCCTCTTCTTCTTCAACATCAGCCACTGCCAACAGGTTACATCTTCTCTAACAGTTGGCAACTCTCTATTTTCGCCATCATCCTCATTTGTCCAAGCTAGTCGTGTCTCCTTCTTGGGAAACTTCATCTAGCCAGCAGAACCAGACGACATCTTCACTATTAGCGACTAGTTTCCAGCCGGCGGCCTCGTCCTCAGGATCCTGCTCTGCCACCTCTATCTTCTAGCAGTCGCCTCAAATTGCCGCTAACACTGCTGCCAGCTTCATCTGCTCTTCTAGTCGACGCCTTCCATGAGTAGAGCAGTAGCAGAGATCAGCAGCATCTTCTTTCCAACCAACGATGCTAATTTCTCCATGCCAATGAGTAGCGTCTCTGATTTTTTAGCAGTAGTTTCTTTCTGCAAGCACCTATTTCAGTTGATGCCTCTTTTAGCTAATAGCAGCCACCACTAGTAGCTGCCTCTACCCCAGCCAGTAGGCAGACCACCAGTAGCTTCTTTGCTTCGGCAGCCTAATTTCTCCTGAACAGTAGCAAGCCAGTCGACAGCAGTTCCTTCTCAATTGAACCAGCCACCTTTTGCTGAAGTTAATTTACACGCAAAGCTATTTAAAGTGAACAGGCCGTGTTTTTGCGGAGGGGTGCCCCTCCGCAAATTTTGCAAAGGAATGGGCTGAAATGCGAAGCATCAATCTTGAAGCACCCAGCGCACGAATCTCCAAGCAACCCATACTTAAGTGCGGATAGCGCCGATACAAACAAAGCGTTATACCAAATCCTAATATAACGCCGCCCGTTACGCCTGTCCCCGTTACTCCCCGTTACATCCGAACTAACCATGGTTAACTCCGAAAATTTTCGCATCCTGCCCGACCCAACCTACCCTTACTCTTTACTCTCCTAATCTGTTCCCTAACCCTAACTTTGCTGCTGTGATGATAGTTGTCGCCCGATCTTCTCCGACGCCCTCCGACGACTTCCGACGACCTCCGACGACCTTCTACTTTGTGTTTACGATTTCCGAGGCCTCCGAGTTTTGCTCGGGTCGACCCCTAACTTTGTGTTTTTTATGCAGTCCACCTCCGACATCCTGCTACCAACTCTGATGACCTCCGACAACCTTCGACGAAGTGCGACGACCTTCGCAAACGTCCCATTATTGCTTGACAACCTACGACGGCATACGACTTGTTGTTGTTTGGTCTAGGTTTTCCTAATCTTCTTTATTTTTTTGCAGGATCTTATGGCGTGCTCCTCCGATGAATACAATGGTCCTTTAAGGTATAATGTCAGAATTTATCTTATTAATACGTACATTGTTGTATTAATAATCTATTTTTGGTATAACATGCGTGGAAAATTGGTATAACAGCACCCACTTTGATGATATTTGCATAATTTGTATTGTGCGTGATTTTTTTTGGGAAATAGTCTTAAAAGGAAGCTGTTAGTTGTTAATTCTTCTGATAGTATCAATTGTACGCATAACATGTCTGAAACTTAGTATAACAACACCTCATTATGATATAACATGCCTCAAAATTGTCTGAACAGAACCTCATTTTGCTATAATAGCTGCGGCGGTTTGGAGTTCTTCATGTTAATATAGTTCTAACATATTGCACAGTAGGTTCTATACAATGAGGCCTGCACATACATGGTATAGCATGACCTAAATTTCGCATAACACTTAACAGACATGGTATAACACTGCACAGACACGATATAACATGTCTCTAATTTGGTATAACAACTGGCCATTAACATGCCTCAAACATAGTATAACACATCCCAATATGGTAACACATGTATCTAATTTGGTATAACATGCCTCAAACATAGTATAACGCATCCCAATTTGGTATAACATGTCTCTATTTTGGTTTAACATGCCTCTATTTTGGTATAACATGCCTCAAACTTGGTATAACACATCCCATTTTAGTATAACATGTCTCTATTTTGGTATAACAGCTGGTCATTTTGGTATAACATGCCTCAAACATAGTATAACACATCTTATTTAGGTATAACATGCCTCTATCATTGTATAACACATCCCATTTTAGTATAACAAGTCTCTAATTTGGTATAACATGCTTCAAACTTGGTATAACAGCATCCCATTTAAGTATAACATGCCTCTAATTTGGCAGTTTGTCTGAACAGAACCTCATTTTGCTATAATAGCTTCGGCGGTTTGGAGTTCTTCGTGTTAATATAGTTCTAACATATTGCACAGTAGGTTCTATACAATGAGGGCTGCACATACATGGTATAACATGACCTAAATTTCGTATAACACTTCACAGACATGGTATAACACTGCACAGACACGGTATAACATGTCTCTAATTTGGTATAACAGCTGGCCATTAACATGCCTCAAACATAGTATAACACATCCCAATTTGGTATAACATGTCTCTATTTTGGTATAACATGCCTCAAACTGGGTATAACACATCCCATTTTAGTATAACATGTCTCTATTTTGGTATAACATGCCTTATACATAGTATAACACATCCCATTTAGGTATAACATGCCTCTATCATTGTATAACACATCCCATTTTGGTATAACAAGTCTCTAATTTGGTATAACATGCTTCAAACTTGGTATAACAGCATCCCATTTAGGTATAACATGCCTCTAATTTGGTATAACATGCCTCTAATTTGGTATAACATGCCTCTAATTTGGTATAACAGCATCTCATTTAGGTATAACATGCCTCTAATTTGGTATAACAGCGTCCCATTGAGGTATACATGCCTCAAACTTTGTATAACTGCATCACATTTTGGTATAATAGCTTCAACTAACCTTTTGAGTTCTTCATGTTAATTTAGTTATAACATATTTAACAGTAGGTTTTATACAAAGAGGATGAGGGCTACGGATGAAAGCACAGCTAGTACCTCTTCAGATGAAAGAGAATATCATGACAAGTTCAGCAAAGTAGATGCTCATTAAGTAGGATTCATACGTTTGTGAACACAGAGTAAGGGGGTGAGGCTATTAAAGTACAGCTTCTAGAGACCCCCTTTGGACATTTGCTGCAAAGGGCATCCGTTGCCTTGGATATGATAGCAGTAGAATTTTTGCAGTCCATATGGGAACCTGAAAGGAAGGGATTCAACATAAATGGCAATTTTGTGCCATTCTTGGTTAAGGATGTATCAATCATTCTTG
Organism: Costus lasius; assembly: GCA_027563935.2. Taxonomy (NCBI): domain Eukaryota; kingdom Viridiplantae; phylum Streptophyta; class Magnoliopsida; order Zingiberales; family Costaceae; genus Costus; species Costus lasius. The sequence continues at coordinate 32,790,586 of CM050450.1, read as the reverse complement.
GTTAAGTTGTGTATGACCTCCATGACTTAAGTTACGAATAATTATGAATATAAATATTCATAATTGCGCATAAGTAGTGGGCCCCCATGACTTACGTTTTAAGTCATAAAATCCTCCCAACAATCCGGAGCTCAAATACGAATTTTGACCCTTCGACTAGACCTAGTCTATCGAGGTCACCTGAAGGTCAACTAGGGTCAAAATGCAACAATTCTCCATATGATCTCTTTAGTCTCATCAAATGCATTCGAGAAGAATCAAACTCCCACTTAGATCTCAATCAACCAAATGACTCGATCTAGGCTATCCAATTAGTATGAGAACCCGAGTGTCTAGGTGTGCGACCCTGTAGGTTCTTTAGACGTTGGCAGTGATAACCACTTATCATCATAAGCAATGAGTAGCACCTAGCAGTACATCATTGCTACCTAAGTCTTTAGAATGGAGTCATCATCGACATCCTCTAAAACTATGACAAAATACAAGAATACATTTGTCCTTTTGCCAGGCTAATGTCCAGATTGGACAAGTTTGTCACACTTGTTTATCCCAATCAAATGGTCATGACCAAATCAAGTTCTCACCTAGGTATGGCCATACACTTTCAGTTATGCATCCATATCAAAGCGCCATGGACATTGATGTGTCCGCAAGTGCACGGATACGTCAAAGTAATAAAAGATATCGAACCCACAGAGACCTACGTGCTAAATACCATTCTCATTAGCTAAGTAAACCAAGTGTGTTTGGGATAAAATAAGAGCGAACAATAAAAAACTATAGTAGAATTTCGGAGAGAGAAAACTGGGACTAAGGTTTCATCTTTTTCAATTCCTATGACTAAATATAATAAAGTTTTTTTTTAGATAATCAAATGACGATAAAGAAAAATTTACTTAAAAAGAAATTGTCTCCTTTCGCTCATCCAATTTACACGGAACCAGCACTCACTTTCGTGATTTGCTGCTCAGTGTTAAATAAAAGTAAACTAGACTAAAGAATTAAATCTACTTTCATAAATTTAAATCTCAAAGTCAACTTCTCAAGTAAAATTAAATACTTTCGTATTTTAATTTTATAGGTTTTACTTGAAGGGTTCTAACAATCAAAATCACCTTTCAATCCATATTATCATGTCTAAAATAATAAAATACTTAGATCAAAATATTAACATGTAAAATAAGTAACAAAAATTAAGATTTTAGGTCATAGCTATTTTCATAGTCTAGGGTTGTAGAATCTCAATTTAAGGGTTCCCGGTTCGTAATTCACCTTTCGGTCAATATTATGAACCCTAAGACATGCAAAAATTTTAATACTAAAAATTTCAAAGTTCATAATCACATAAGCAAAATTATTGTTGAAAGAATAACTCACAAATTAAAAATCATCTAGTCATTACAGAATTAAAAGGGGATTACTCCCTCCATCCCAAAAAGTTTTTTATGCTATCATGGAGTCAAAAACACAGCAATAATTTATTTGAAAATAATCAAAATTCAAAATAGGAAGAATAAAAATTTTACTGATTTCATATGGGTGTGATGATCACCATTCAAATCGTCATAGCCATGTGATTTTGTTTTTTGAACAGTGATGCATAGTGTTTGCCATTCGTCCGCACGTGTACTGTAGCAGCGCCGATGATTTCGTTGATTTCTCCCTCGATTGGACTCCTTTTCTCTAATATTTCTAGTGTGCCTTCTCCTTCTTGACGTGTTCTTTCCCTAAAAATTTGGTCGCTGGAGATGACCTCTTTTCTACTCGTTGAGGAACCCTACTGTGGTGGCGCCGCTCTCGATTTCTCCTCCGATATTTGATGAAAACTCATGAAACCTGGCTTCAAAACTTCCCCTTGATTTTTAGGATAATTATGTCTTTTTAGATTTCGCAATTGTGCCTTGGTTTCCTCTAATTTTGCTTTGAAAAATTCAAAAACAGGGGTCTGCGGAAGACTCAGGCGCGGAGGCGGCTATTTGCCCTAAATTAATATAGATTCACACCCCTGTGAAATTTTCTGTTCATTTCGTCATACGGGTGTGACGAGAAGAAAATTTCAAAATTTGACCTCCGAGCTCTAAATTTCTTCTTGATTCCGTTTTCGGCCTCTGATTTCTTCAAATCTATTGGAAAAAAAAGCATATTTTACCTGAAAAGTCAAAAAAACTAGAAGAGGTATAGATTCCAAAATAATCAACTAATTAAGTTTGAAAACAAGAAAAAGAGGATAAATATGACTCAAAAAGACTATATGATTAATATAAAATTTACTACAAATCTTTTATTCGTCAAAATACATAAGGCCTAAACTTTTGCTTGTCCTCAAGCAACTCAAAACATGAATCAAGTGTGTAAAGAAAATCTAAATGACTTTGATTTATTCTTCTTTAACATAAAAGTAATCTATAATATGTACAATGATTTACAATAATAATTTAAAGAAATACCTTGAAAAAGATTTTCAAAAATTTATAATCTAAGATGAGTAAGATTTTCATAATCCATGATATGGCATTCAGGCTCAACTTGTTTAAACAACTATGAACCTTCTTTGAATAAATCCAATTCACTTTTCAAAAATAACATTCACTTATCGATACTAGAGAATATTTTGTAATTAACTCTTTAAAGAAAATTGGTCCTTGAACGGTTACCGACCCTTTCCTGTTAGTACGATAACATTATTCAAAGTACACCGTAGGACAGTGTAAATAACTCATAGCATAATTATAAATAGTCAGCAGAGTTGTCCTCTTGTTCTACAGCTCTCTCTTTTTCTAATTTTCTTTTCTTTTCTTCTTTTTTTTATTGCCTTTATTCTGGAGAGAGCTGTCCAAGGGCATGATACATAAATCGTTATCAATCTTTTTGCTTAAGGGTAAAATAATATTTTAATAAATTTCCCTTTTGTTACTTGATTGAAACAGAATTAAAGTATACCAAAAAGGCATCATATAACTCATGACTACAGTGTATCACACTAGAGGAGTTGGAGTAAGTTATTTACAGATATTCTCTAGTTTCTTTTCATGAAAATAATTTCATCTAGTAAATCAGAAAAAATTAAAATCAAGCAACTATCATTCAACTCATATCACAAGAATGCAAAATATTTTTCAAATAGAAATCTTAATCATACCAGGACTAATTTCATCCAAAAATTATTTCACTGATGATTTCACAAATCTCTAAGCCAATAAATCATCCACACATATTATTTCAAACAATATAGTTAAAGATGAATAAACAACCTGTCATCAGCATTTAAATAATGCACATCTCATCACATAGTTATAAAACCACAAAATAATAAACCTACTAAATCATGGTTATAACAAATTCAAAATCATATAATCCATACAACAATATCAAACACAAAGAAAGATCATCATATCAGTAATACAACCAGATCAAAAGCAAAATAACAGTAATACAACTAGATTGAATAAGATAACCATGAATACAACCAAATCAAAAAACATAAGAAGAATTTCATTAGCAGTACAACTAGATCGAAAAAGGAATAAAAATGCTTACCCAACAATATAGTGATCTCAATCACTATTATCATCGTCATCTGGGGTGTGGTGTCGGGGTAGGTGCTCCTAGATCAAATCCATACGGTCACTCATATAATCCATCTTATGTCGTATACCCATCTGATCATTCTTGATTTTCACCATATCTTGCTTTATTTCTTTAACATCAATTTTCATCTCTTTCATATCAGCATGAAGAGACTGAAGAATATCCAACATAGAATCAGACAAGGAAGATGAAGCTATGGGTCTAGAAGAAACTAGGTCAGGGGCGTCATTATCCATGGCCTCTGGAGGCGGTATCAGCAACCAATTATTCCTGTCTCTAATAGTGGTGCGCCTGGGATTTATAAGAGGGAAGGTAAAACCGCTATTCTTGAAAACAATGTGGTAACCTTCAACATTTTGGTCAACTAGGTGCATAGCCAAACACATCTCCATATTAAGTAAACTGTGTCCCCTAGCAAGGGGGCATTCGTGTATACTCTATACCTAAAGCACTGGCTATAGAGGTAACTAGGCCTCCAATGACTATCTCCTCTCGAGAAGCTCTCACAACATTATAAAATTGCTTAACCAAGTGGAACGCAACATTAACCCTGAAAGCTTTAGTCATAGCCTATAAAATAAATAATTGAGACTAACGTAGCATGCCGTCGCTTTCACCTTGTCCAAACACGGTGTTGGCGAGGCCTGATGCATGTATCTAAATATTGGGTTCATTATGCTCCTTTCCCTGGCGTTCCTAGGGACAAACTCCCTCTCACTAATAATTTGTCCCTAGAAAGCATCTTCATCGTATCTCTTCGGAACTCTACTAATCCCGTCTTTTGGAAACCCAAATATTTGATTAACTTAATTGAGCGTTAAGGTAAAATCATAATTTTTGAGCCGGAAAGAGACTCTCCCTAGATCTACGTCAATTGTATTGGAGACTTGTACATCTAAGGAAGACAAAAACTCTAGGTTGTAGCTAATGACAGGTCATCTCTACATCTGGTAAAACTATGAGCCCCCTATCTGATCAAATAACCAATGGATGTTATCGGCGAATCCCAATCGTCTCAAAGTGTCGACATAGGTATAATGTGTGGCTGTCATAGGTCGGCCACTTAATATCTCATAGGGTCAGTGCTTGATGACCATGATCTTCCTCTTTGGATACATGGTGTTCACTTGGCCGCGTTTTTGCGGAGGGGTGCCCCTCCGCAAATTTTGCGGAGGAGTGGGCTGAGATGCGAAGCATCAATCTTGAAGCACCCAGCGTGCGAATCTCCAAGCAACCCATACTTATGTGCAGATAAAGCCGATACAAACAAAGCATTATACCAAATCCTGATATAACGCCGCCCGTTACGCCTCTCCCCGTTAGTCCTCGTTACATCCGAACTAACCATGGTTAACTCCAAAAATTTTCGCATCCCGCCCAACCCGCCCTTACTCTTTACTCTCCTAATCTGTTCCCTAACCCTAACTTTGCTGCTATGACGATAGTTGTTGCCCGATCTTCTCCGACGCCCTCCGACGACTTCCGACGACCTTCTACTCTGTGTTTACGACTTCCGAGGCCTCCGAGTTTTCCTCGAGTCGACCCCTAACTTTGTGTTTTTTATGCAGTCCACCTCCGACGTCCTGCTACCAACTTCGACGACCTCCAACGACCTCCGACGAAGTGCGACGACCTTTGCAAACGTCCCATTGTTGCTTGACGACCTACGACGGCATACGACTTGTTCTTGTTTGGGCTAGGGTTTCCTAATCTTCTTTGTGTTTTCGCAGGATCTCATGGCGAGCTCCTCCGACGACTCCAATGGTCCTTTAAGGTATAATGTCAGAATTTATCTTATTAATACGTACATTGTTGTATTAATAATCTATTTTTGGTATAACATGCGTGGAAAATTGGTATAACAGCACCCACTTTGATGATATTTGCATAATTTGTATTGTGCATGAATCTGTTTGGGAAATAGTCTTAAAAGGAAGCTGTTAGTTGCTAATTCTTCTGATAGTATCAATTGTACGCATAACATGCCTAAAACTTAGTATAACAGTACTTCATTATGGTATAATGATGTAGGGTGGAGACACAAAATATGATACTAAGTAAAAGTCTGATTATTATTTTTTTTTATTTTCAAAATAAAGGTCAAAATTTAGAAAACAGCTACAAACATAGTGTTGCAGAAATATATCATTTAAGAAAAGCTGCTATGCCATGGACAAAAATCCGTAGATCTAAAATAAAAACCTATTAAACCAAGATGTCAAACAAAACTAGTTCTTTGATTGGCATTAAAATTATACAGTGAAGATCTTTCAGCAAATTAGAATATCTGCAACAAGATATCTAACCAGATTAGACAATAAAACAAGTGCATAAGAGATAATCAGATACGAAAAGTCCTCATGTTTTTGAGGTTGATCCTTTGTCGTTTTAGTTGGGGCAACTCGTCCAGCTTGTAGAGGAGGATCAAAGCTTTCTGATAGATCCGAAGATGAGAAGTAGAGGCCTGTCCGTGAATGTTAAAAACCTGCCACAAGAAACTTAGTCAGATCACTTCTAAATAGAAAACAAAGAAGCAGGAACAGAGTCCTGAAACAGGCAAGCGGGGTCGGTCGAAGATGTTGGAACTGGAGAGTTCATCGGCAATTCTGACAATGGGAGGTGATGGAGAAGGTGAGGGCGGCGTCGGAGCGCTGACGGGGGTGAAGCAACGGATCTTCAATCGGAACAGGGGAGTTGCAAAGTGGAGGCGGCTGTATGGTTGGAACAGGGGAAGGTGCCCGAGTTACAGGGCTCCTCACCGGATGGCCAGAGATGCCCAAACGCCGAACCTGTTATAGTTGGGAGTTGCTGTGGTGATGGTGAAGAGGTGGCTGGAGTTTCTGGTCGAATGGTGGCCGGACGGAGGAGGGCGACGATGAAAGGCGGAACTGAGGCGAGAGCATGGCGGAAGCAGGGGAAACACGAGCGCAGAGCAGAGTTGGCCGGTGTTCGTTCGGTGGTCCACGATCGCCGGACCTGTTACGGTTGTTGGTCCCTCTGACGATGGCGAAGTGGTGGCCAGAGTTTGAGAGAGATTGGTGACTGATTGGAGGAGAACGGTGCTGGAAGACGAAACTAGGGCGGAAAGGCTGGCTAGAACAGAGGATTTGAATGGGCGTTCGATTCCGGTGATCGGACGAGAGGATTGGCGGATGCCGGCGGCTGAAGACACATCTTGGAGAGGACGCATGATGTTCAAAATCTTGTGAGGATCAGACCGGCGGATCGTCGGCGGCGTGCTCACAAAGATTCAGAAAATCTGGGAGTTGGCTGTAATGTGCGGATGATTGCAGCAGAGTAAGAGAATTAATAGAGAGGGATTAGAGTAGAGGAGAAGAAGGGAAAGGTAGGTGACACAAGCACCTCAGAGGGGAAGAGGATGGGAGACATCCGATTCCATTGGAAGAAACTATTTCATTGATTCAAAATTCACTATCCATTACATTGTGTTCGCATGATACATATAGGTGAGGATTCAGCAGACGAACGTTGTATCTTCCTTCTATGGTAGCAGAGAATCCATTGAAGGAGATGCTTCCTTGTTTGCACCTTCCAATCGTGAGCAGCAGGGAGACGTTGAAGGCGAGATGTTAAAGAGACGTTGTTGCTTTCCTTCTTTGATAAAGACGAACGTTGCTGTTTCCATCATCGGCTCGCACGTTGTTGGAGAGTTGATGCTCGGCTGGAGAAGTTACTCCATGATGAGTGTTGCCGTTGGATGAGATCCAAGATTTGATTAAATACATTGTTTCCTCTTGTGCTAGATGTAGGTCTCGGTTGAAGCCTGAGGCTGGATTTTAGGTTGAGCGGCGGTGGACTTTGTGAAGGAAGGCGCTCTTGTTGAGATGGCGTGGAAGTGGTTGGCGTATGCAACCCACAATTTATTGAATCCAACAACTTCTTCACTGGGTTTGGGCTTGGGCTTAGACATCTTGAACGTGAATGTCTTGACCATTATTTGTTGAAAGAAATTCTTCTATTATTGAGCTAGCTTTTGATTAAGCATGCTAGCTTATTCATGAGCCTCTGAGCTTTTGTCTATGGTACTCGTAAACTCCATTTGTACCTTCTTGGCCTGTGATCTCTGTCCCCATCATTTCTCCCCGGGTGAAAAAAATTCTTCCCCGAAGAATTGTTCTTGTGGCGATGGAGAAATTTTGGAGAGGCAAGAGCTAATTGTTCCTCCAAGATTTGAATCTTCAAATTGTTGTCAGCATCACAGCATATTGTCTTGTTGCTTTTTGTCCACGATCCAAACTGCATATCAAGGGTACCTGCATTGAATTCCCTTTCTCGGCCATACTCATTAGTAAAATTGTCGTAGAAAATCACAAGACTTTGAAAAGAACAAGGAATGATGAAATCAATATATTCAACTTCAATAAGTGCAAAGTTCAAAGCATGTTTGAGTTCATTATGTTTTGTTGATACTAATGGAGGCTTAAGGGTGTGGGTAGAAGGACCTAAAAGACAAGATTCAAGGATCATAGGGTCCTGGAAAAGATTTTCTAAGTCTAGGGGTTGACCAAAAGGTTTAGGATTAGGATCCAGATCAAGCTCGAAAGGATCTAACTTAGGTAACATGTGAGGTTCAAGAAGACCTATGGGTTTGGGTTCAACTGGATTTTTAGGCAAGTCATCTTTAGGTTTGCTAGAGGTAGTGCTAAGGTCAAGTTGAGAACCTGTGGGTATGGGCCCTAAAATTGAAGGTAATGGCTCTATTTGACACTTAAGTTGAGACAAGCCTACAGTGGGCAACTCAGGGGTAGTTTGACTCTCAGACAAGTCAACTATGGGTTCTTTAGCTAGATTGCTAGACTCAAGTTGAGGACCTGTGGGTATGGGCCCTAAAATTGAAGGTTGAGGTATGGGTTCTACCTCATGGTTTGCCTCTTGAGTTTCACATGTCTCTTCTTGACTCGTTTTAGTTCCTAAGGTAGACTCTGAGGTTTGAACAAGTTTTTGTTGGAGTAGTTGGCTTCATGTTCTAGTTTGGTCGGGTCCTTTTCTATATGTTGCCTTAATATTTTTGTTCTACCTTATTAGCTAGTTGAAATGCATCTTCTATTGTATGTATGGGGTAGCCGATGAGAGCTCTTTTAATATCAAAGCTAAGACCATTTATAAACCGGTTAAGCATAACCCTAGGATGTTCTCTAGCTTTACTCCAATCATTGAGGGTCTTAAACTTTATAATGTATTCAGCTACAGTCATGTTCTCTTGTGTCAGAATTTTTTTTTTTGAGAGATGAAGGATCATAAATTTCTTTTATCATTTCATCCCATCTCTTGATAGGTGGTCTATTGCCTCTTAGGGGGTTGAGTCTACTGGCCATGGGATGTTTTGCAAACACAATATAATCCTTTGAAAATAGATCTCCCTAAGATGTCAAAAATGATTTAAGCTAGTATGAGAGGATAAATCTATGAATAAACAAACTAGCATGTATATGTAATGAACAACTAAGCATGAAAGCACGTACTAAGTTTTTTTATTTTTTTTATCAAATAGCAAAAATATGCAATCTAAAATAATATGAACAATGAAACATGTAATAATTCTTTTTTTTTTATCAATTGCAAGTAAATAGCAAATACTTAACTATCATGCAAACTAAATATAAAGAAACATGAAGGAAATTTTTTTTTTTTTTTGAAATGCAAGTAATTTGCAAAAGATGCAAAAGCAATAAGCAATAAAACATGAAAACAAGAACTAACAAATTTTTTTTTTATGCAAAGAACAAAGCAAGGATCGTGTGGGCCGACAAGAGTTACTCACAACCTTTCCTTTGATACCAAACTGATGTAGGGTGGAGACACAAAATATGATACTAAATAAAAGTCTGATTATTATTATTTTTTTATTTTCAAAATAAAGGTCAAAATTCAGAAAACAGCTAGAAACATAGTGTTGCAGAAATATATCATTTAAGAAAAGCTGCTATGCCTTGGACAAAAATCTGTAGATCTAAAATAAAAACCTATTAAACCAAGATGTCAAACAAAACTAGTTCTTTGATTGGCATTATAATTATACACTGAAGATCTTTCAGCAAATTAGAATATCTGCAACAAGATATCTAACCAGATTAGACAATAAAACAAGTACATAAGAGATAATCAGATACGAAAAGTCCTCATGTTTTTGAGGTTGATCCTTTGTCGTTTCAGTTGGGGCAACTCGTCCAGCTTGTAGAGGAGGATCTAATCTTTCTGATAGATCCGAAGATGAGAAGTAGAGGCCTGTCCGTGAATGTTAAAAACCTGCCAAAAGAAACTTAGTCAGATCACTTCTAAACAGAAAACAAAGAAGCAGGAACAGAGTCCTGAAATAGGCAAGCGGGGTCGGTCGAAGATGTTGGAACTGGAGAGTTCATCGGCAATTCTGACAACGGGAGGTGATGGAGAAGGTGAGGGCGGCGTCGGAGCGCTAACGGGGGTGAAGCAATGGATCTTCAATCGGAACAGGGGAGTTGCAGAGTGGAGGCGGCTGTATGGTCGAAACAGGGGAAGGTGCCCGAGTTACAGGGCTCCTCGCCGGACGGCCGGTGATGCACAGACGCCGAACCTATTACAGTTGGGAGTTGCTGTGGTGATGGTGAAGAGGTGGCTGGAGTTTCTGGTCGAATGGTGGCCAGACGGCGGAGGGCGACGATGAAAGGCGGAACTGAGGCAAGAGCATGGCGGAAGCAGGGGAAACACGAGCGCAGAGCAGAGTTGGCCGGCGTTCGTCCGGTAGTCCACGATCGCCGGACGTATTACGGTTGTAGGTCCCTCTGACGATGGCGAAGTGGTGGCCAGAGTTTGAGAGCGATTGGTGGCTGGTCGGAGGAGAACGGTGCTGGAAGACGGAACTAGGGCGGAAAGGCTGGCGAGAACAGAGGATTCGAACGGGCGTTCGATTCTGGTGATCGGATGAGAGGATTGGCGGATGCCGGCGGCTGAAGACACGTCTTGGAGAGGACGAGTGATGTTCGAAATCTTGTGAGGATCAGACCGGCAGATCGTCGGTGGCGTGCTCACAAAGATTCAGAAAATCTGGGAGTTGGCTGTAATGTGCGGATGATTGCAGCAGAGCAAGAGAATTAATGGAGAGGGATTAGAGAAGAGGAGAAGAAGGGAAAGGTAGGTGACACAAGCACCTCAGAGGGGAAGAGGATGGGAGACATCCGATTCCATTGGAAGAAACTATTTCATTGATTCAAAATTCACTATCCATTACATTGTGTTCGCGTGATACATATAGGTGAGGCTTCAGCAGACGAACGTTGTATCTTCCTTCTATGGCAGCAGAGAATCCGTTGAAGGAGATGCTTCCTTGTTTGCAGCTTCCAATCATGTGCAGCAGGGAGACGTTGAAGGCGAGATGTTGAAGAGACGTTGTTGCTTTCCTTCTTTGATAAAGACGAACGTTGCTGTTTCCATCATCGGCTCGCATGTTGTTGGAGAGTTGATGCTCGGCTGGAGAAGTTACTCCATGATGAGTGTTGCCGTTGGATGAGATCCAAGATTTGATTAAATCCTTTGTTTCCTCTTGTGCTGGATGTAGGTCTCGGTTGAAGCCTGAGGCTGGATTTTCGGCTGAACGACGGTGGACTTTGTGAAGGAAGGCGCTCTTGTTGAGATGGCGTAGATGTGGTTGGCGTATGCAACCCTCAATTTATTGAATCCAGCAACTTCTTCACTGGGTTTGGTCTTGGGCTTAGACATCTTGAACGTGAATGTCTTGACCATTATTTGTTGAAAGTAATTCTTCTATTATTGAGCTAGCTTTCGATTAAGCATGCTAGCTTATTCATGAGCCTCTGAGCTTTTGTCTATGGTACTCGTAAACTCCATTTGTACCTTTTTGGCCTGTGATCTCTGCCCCCATCATTTCTCCCCGGGTGAAAAAAATTCTTCCCCGAAGAATTCTTCTTGTGGCGATGGGGAAAGTTTGGAGAGGCAAGAGCTAATTGTTCCTCCAGGATTTGAATCTTCAAATTGTTGTCAGCATCACAGCATATTGTCTTGTTGCTTTTTGTCCATGGTCCAAACTACATATCAAGGGTACTTGCATTGAATTCCCTTTCTCGGTCGTACTCATTAGTAAAATTGTGATAGAAAATCACAAGACTTTGAAAAGAACAAGGAATGATGAAATCAATATATTCAACTTCAATAAGTGCAAAGTTCAAAGCATGTTTGAGTTCATTATGTTTTGTTGATATTAATGGAGGCTTAAGGGTGTGGGTAGAAGGACCTAAAAGACAAGATTCAAGGATCATAGGGTCCTGGAAAAGATTTTATAAGTCTAGGGGTTGACCAAAAGGTTGAGGATTAGGATCCAGATCAAGCTCGAAAGTATCTAATTTAGGTACCATGTGAGGTTCAAGAAGACCTATGGGTTTGGGTTCAACTGGATTTTTAGGCCAGTCATCTTTAGGTTTGCTAGAGGTAGTGCTAAGGTCAAGTTGAGAACCTATGGGTATGGGCCCTAAAATTGAAGGTAATGGCTCTATTTGACACTTAAGTTGAGACAAGCCTACAGTGGGCAACTCAGGGGTAGTTTGACTCTCAGACAAGTCAACTATGGGTTCTTTAGCTAGATTACTAGACTCAAGTTGAGGACCTGTGGGTATGGGCCCTAAAATTGAAGGTTGAGGTATGGGTTCTACCTCATGGTTTGCCTCTTGAGTTTCACATGTCTCTTCTTGACTCGTTTTAGTTCCTAAGGTAGACTCTGAGGTTTGAACAAGTTTTTGTTAGAGTAGTTGGCTTCGTGTTCTAGTTTGGTCGGGTCCTTTTCTATATGTTGCCTTAATATTTTGTTCTACCTTATTAGCTAGTTGAAATGCATCTTCTATTGTATGTATGGGGTAGCCGATCAGAGCTCTTTTAATAACAAATCTAAGACCATTTATAAACCGGTTAAGCATAACCCTAGGATGTTCTCTAGCTCTACTCCAATCATTGTGGGTCTTAAACTTTGTAATGTATTCAGCTACAGTCATGTTCTCTTGTGTCAGAATTTTTTTTTTGAGAGATGAAGGATCATAAATTTCTTTTATCATTTCATCCCATCTCTTGATAGGTGGTCTATTGCCTCTTAGGGGGTTGAGTCTACTGGCCATGGGATGTTTTGCAAACACAATATAATCCTTTGAAAATAGATCTCCCTAAGATGTCAAAAATGATTTAAGCTAGTATGAGAGGATAAATCTATGAATAAACAAACTAGCATGCATATGTAATGAACAACTAAGCATGAAAGCACGTAATAAGTTTTTTTATTTTTTTTATCAAATAGCAAAAATATGCAATCTAAAATAATATGAACAATGAAACATGTAATAATTCTTTTTTTTTTATCAATTGCAAGTAAATAACAAATACTTAACTATCATGCAAACTAAATATAAACAAACATGAAGGAATTTTTTTTTTTTTTTTTTGAAATGCAAGTAATTTGCAAAAGATGCAAAAGCAATAAGCAATAAAACATGAAAACAAGAACTAACAATTTTTTTTTTTATGCAAAGAACAAAGCAAGGATCGTTTGGGCAGACAAGAGTTGCTCACAACCTTTCCTCTGATACCAAACTGATGTAGGGTGGAGACACAAAATATGATACTAACTAAAAGTCTGATTATTATTATTATTTTTATTTTCAAAATAAAGGTCAAAATTCAGAAAACAGCTAGAAACATAGTGTTGCAGAAATATATCATTTAAGAAAAGCTGCTATGCCTTGGACAAAAATCCGTAGATCTAAAATAAAAACCTATTAAACCAAGATGTCAAACAAAACTAGTTCTTCGATTGGCATTAAAATTATACAGTGAAGATCTTTCAGCAAATTAGAATATCTGCAACAAGATATCTAACCAGATTAGACAATAAAACAAGTGCATAAGAGATAATCAAATACGAAAAGTCCTCATGTTTTTGAGGTTGATCCTTTGTCATATCAGTTGGGGCAACTCGTCCAGCTTGTAGAGGAGGATATAATCTTTCTGATAGATCCGAAGATGAGAAGTAGAGGCCTGTCCGTGAATGTTAAAATCCTGCCACAAGAAACTTAGTCAGATCACTTCTAAACAGAAAACAAAGAAGCAGGAACAGAGTCCTGAAACAGGCAAGCGGGGTCGGTCGAAGATGTTGGAACTGGAGAGTTCATCGGCAATTCTGACAACGGGAGGTGATGGAGAAGGTGATGGCAGCGTCGGAGCGCTGACGGGGGGTGAAGCAACGGATCTTCAATCGGAACAGGGGAGTTGCAGAGTGGAGGCGGCTGTATGGTCGGAACAGGGGAAGGTGCCCGAGTTACAGGGCTCCTCGCCGGACGGCCGGTGATGCACGGACGCCAAACCTGTTACAGTTGGGAGTTGCTGTGGTGATGGTGAAGAGGTGGCTGGAGTTTCTGGTCGAATGGTGGCCGGATGGAGGAGTGCGACGATGAAAGGCGGAACTGAGGCGAGAGCATGGCGGAAGTAGGGGAAACACGAGCGCAGAGCAGAGTTGGCCGGCGCTCGTCCGGTGGTCCACGATCGCCGGACCTATTACGGTTGTAGGTCCCTCTGACGATGGCGAAGTGGTGGCCAGAGTTTGTGAGAGATTGGTGGCTGGTCGGAGGAGAACGGTGCTGGAAGACGAAACTAGGGCGGAAAGGTTGGCGAGAACAGAGGATTCGAACGGGCGTTCGATTCTGGTGATCGGATGAGAGGATTGGCGGATGCCGGCGGCTGAAGACACATCTTGGAGAGGATGAGTGATGTTCAAAATCTTGTGAGGATCAGACCAGCGGATCGTCGACGGCGTGGTCACAAAGATTCAGAAAATCTGGGAGTTGGCTGTAATGTGCGGATGATTGCAGCAGAGCAAGAGAATTAATGGAGAGGGATTAGAGAAGAGGAGAATAAGGGAAAGGTAGGTGACACAAGCACCTCAGAGGGGAAGAGGATGGGAGACATCCGATTCCATTGGAAAAAACTATTTCATTGATTCAAAATTCACTATCCTTTACATTGTGTTCGCGTGATACATATAGGTTAGGCTTCAGCAGACGAACGTTGTATCTTCCTTCTATGGCAGCAGAGAATCCGTTGAAGGAGATGCTTCCTTGTTTGCAGCTTCCAATCGTGAGCAGCAGGGAGACGTTGAAGGCGAGATGTTGTTGCTTTCCTTCTTTGATAAAGACGAACGTTGCTGTTTCCATCATCGGCTCGCACATTGCTGGAGAGTTGATGCTCGGCTGGAGAAGTTACTCCATGATGAGTGTTGCTGTTGGATGAGATCCAAGATTTGATTAAATCCTTTGTTTCCTCTTGTGCTGGATGTAGGTCTCGGTTGAAGCCTGAGGCTGGATTTTGGGCTGAGCGACGGTGGACTTTGTGAAGGAAGGCGCCCTTGTTGAGATGGCGTGGATGTGATTGCCGTATGCAACCCACAATTTATTGAATCCAGCAACTTCTTCACTGGGTTTCGGCTTGGGCTTAGACATCTTGAACGTGAATGTCTTGACCATTATATGTTGAAAGTAATTCTTCTATTATTGAGCTAGCTTTTGATTAAGCATGCTAGCTTATTCATGAGCCTCTGAGCTTTTGTCTATGGTACTCGTAAACTCCATTTGTACCTTCTTGGCCTGTGATCTCTGCCCCCATCATATAACATGCCTCAAAATTGTCTGAACAGAACCTCATTTTGCTATAATAGCTTCGGCGGTTTGGAGTTCTTCATGTTAATATAGTTCTAACAAATTGCACAGTAGGTTCTATACAATGAGGGCTACACATATATGCTATAACATGACCTAAATTTCGTATAACACTTCACATACATGGTATAACACTGCACAGACACGATATAACATGTCTCTAATTTGGTATAACAGCTGGCCATTAACATGCCTCAAACATAGTATAACACATCCCAATTTGGTATAACATGTCTCTATTTTGGTATAACATGCCTCAAACTTGGTATAACACATCCCATTTTATTATAACATATCTCTATTTTGGTATAACAGCTGGTCATTTTGGTATAACATGCCTCAAACGTAGTATAACACATCCGATTTAGGTATAACATGCCTCTATCATTGTATAACACATCCCATTTTGGTATAACAAGTCTCTAATTTGGTATAACATGCTTCAAACTTGATATAACAGCATCCCATTTAGGTATAACATGCCTTTAATTTGGTATAATAGCATCTCATTTAGGTATAACATGCCTCTAATTTGGTATAACAGCGTCCCATTGAGGTATACATGCCTCAAACTTGGTATAACTGCATCACATTTTGGTATAATAGCTTCAACTAACCTTTTGAGTTCTTCATGTTAATTTAGTTATAACATATTTAACAGTAGGTTTTATACAAAGAGGATGAGGGCTACGGATGAAAGCACAGCTAGTACCTCTTCAGATGAAAGAGAATATCATGACAAGGTTAGCAAACGTCGGCGAGTTCTCAGTAGATGCTCATTAAGCAGGATTCATACGTTTGTGAACACAGAGCAAGGGGGTGAGGCTATTAAAGTACAGCTTCTAGAGATCCCTTTGGACATTTGCTGCAAAGGGCATCCGTTGCCTTGGATATGATAGCAGTAGAATTTTTGCAGTCCATATGGGAACCTGAAAGGAAGGGATTCAACATAAATGGTAATTTTGTGCCATTCTTGGTTAAGGATGTATCAATCATCCTTGGTCTCCCACGGGTTAGGGAGTTAGTAAGATGGGAAAATAAGGGACCAAGTACTAGATTCTTCTCTGAAGAATTTGAGGGGAGGTTGCCTAATAGAAATATAATTGAAGAAAAATTGAGAATCACATGCTCACAAGGCCTTGAAGGAAATGAGGAGAGGATAAGAAGATTAGCCATTTTGTATTTCTTTTACTGTTTTCTATTCAGCCGCCTGACGTACAACTTGGATGCGGGGCTTGTATGCTTCGTAGAAGACCTCTCAAGATTGGGTGATTACAATTGGGCAGAAGCTGTGCATAACTTTTTGTGCACGGAATTGACGTCCAGTTCAAAGAAGAAGGGACGTGGATTTGCTGGTTGTGCCATTGTTCTTTGTGTAAGTCTTTTGCATTATCTAAACTTGTATTTCAAATTAATTACATTAATTACAAGCTAACTGTTTGTATTCTTCTTTGTTGTAGATTTGGTTTTATGAGCATACCACCTTGTATATAGATAGAAAGGTGGAAGGAGTATACCCTCGGTTGTTCCGTTGGGCAAATGTGAATTGTACTCGACGGACAACGTATTTCAAAAAATGTTCTAAATTAAATAAAGATTTGGTAAGTATGTAAATTTGTAGGTGTATTTTGTTATTTGCCAAATTTGGTTTTCTAATACTATTTAGTTGTTTGTAGATTATTTTTGAACTTGAAGCTGTTGAGGTGGAGCGTGATGTTGTAAATACTTCACCTGTATTAGAAATAGCTCTCGAGGAAGAGTTAGATGTGGGCCCATCACACGGTGTACAAGAGTTAGATATGGGCCCATCACATAGTGTAAGTAGGTTTACAAACTGTGCATGTGGTATACCGAATAACCTAACGGGGTTTTTTGTTAATTTTGTGTGTAGAGCATGAAAATGTTGGCCCGTCACATAGTACACCAGACCCTACACCTGGGACCCTATCAGCTCAACTTGACATTGTAAATGTTATAAGAAATTTTTTCCTTGTTATACAAAAATTTTCAGTGTTATACTACACTACGTAAGTGTTATACGAAATTTTTGCCTTGTTATACCAAAATTTTCAGTGTTATACTAAACTACTACGTAAGTGTTATACGAAATTTTTGCCTTGTTATACCAAAATTTTCAGTGTTATACTAAACTACGTAAGTGTTATACGAAATTTTTGCCTTGTTATACCAAAATTTTCAGTGTTATACTAAACTACGTAAGTGTTATATGAAATTTTTGCCTTGTTATACCAAAATTTTCAGTGTTATACTAAA
Organism: Costus lasius; assembly: GCA_027563935.2. Taxonomy (NCBI): domain Eukaryota; kingdom Viridiplantae; phylum Streptophyta; class Magnoliopsida; order Zingiberales; family Costaceae; genus Costus; species Costus lasius. The sequence continues at coordinate 32,773,022 of CM050450.1, read as the reverse complement.
CTACGTAAGTGTTATACGAAATTTTTGGCATGTTATACAAAAATTTTCAGTGATATACTAAACTACATAAGTGTTATACGTAATTTTTGTCTTGTTATACCAAAATTTTCAGTGTTATACTAAACTACGTAAGTGTTATACGAAATTTTTAGCATGTTATACCAAAATTTTCAGTGATATACTAAACTACATAAGTGTTATACCAAATTATTGCCTTGTTATACCATAATTTTCAGTGTTATACTAAACGACATACATAATTTTCAGTATGTACTTGAATGATATTTTGTTGTTTTGATGTAGGTAAATAAAGATAATAATATATCTCAGATAGCTATTCTGAAATTAGAAGTAGAGAAGCTAAGGGAAGAGATAGAAAGCATGCATACACATTACAATAAGCTGCAAATAGATATGCAGAAGGAAATTGAATTTTACAAGAAAGGTATTGAAGAGGAGAAGCTGAAGCTGAAAGAAGCTGAGGATGAGATAAATGAGAAAGAGGAAATGGAGGCATAATTAAATTTTAAAGTTGAAGAATTACAAGGAAGGGTAAATGAGCTTACAAATGATGATACAGATATAGCACAGCTCAAAGCTCAAGTACTGAAGCTCACTGAAGAGAAGGAAGGCATTGTTGAGCGTTACAACAAAAAGGAAATTGATATGAAGAAAGACCTAGATTACTATAGATATGGACTTGTTTCGGAAAATAAGAAACTGAAATCAGCTGTGACTGAACTTTCAGGCAGAGTAGAGAAATTGATCGACGAGAAATATAGCATGTCTACAGCATTTCAGAGCCAAATAGATGAGTTACAGGATATAATTCGCTCCCAAAATGTTGAGAAAGAAAACCAAATAGAAGCTTCAAAATTACTAGTTGAGGAGTATGAAAACAAAATAAAGGAGATGGTAGCTGAAAGGGAGCAGCTATCTGATGAAGATACCGATTGGTCAGATGATGAAGAGGACACAAATGCAGAAGACCCTAGCACATCTGGTGCAGTGGATATGCAAGGGAAAAGATAGAGAAAGAGAAAATGGAGCCTGTTGTGCCATTATTCACAAGAGGAATTGAACAAGAAGTACCCACTTCCTCCCACTACATTTGATGAGTCCAAGATCTATATGAATATTGATGAGGTATCAATTATTATCTACTGTACCAATTCTTTATATACAGTCAATTATTCATTTGCTGATTTTAGTAATTGACATCTATATGTCCATATTATATTTTCAGTACGTGGATCAGACAGATTATTATGGATATGGGGCATTGTCTGCTGAAGAAAGAAATGATATGGCATTATATATGACGTTCTCAGAGAAGTTTTTGCACATGGGTACCGAATGGAGAGTTGACAAGGTGAAAGTTATTCAGCTAACATTTGGGATGGACGTTAGTGATGATGTATGTATGAATACCTAATTATTTTACTATTTTATACTATTTGTTTAGCATATGCTTATGCTGACTGTATTAACTATAGGTTGTAGATGCTTATGCTAGTCTTTTGGTCGCTAGAGGTCGGAATAATCCCAAGAAGACGAAGTTGTTGGCTTTTGATTACATATCTCCAACCTATATGGTTTGTATTTAGATAATAAATTCGGATTTAGTGCTGTTTGTTTGGAACATATGGCAGCTGAAAACCTTCGTTACACTACAAGAATACTTGCGCCAATTTGCGATAAAAACCATTGGATTTTGATGTATATAATTAGAAGGTAGAGGCAGATTATTTTTTATAATTCATTGCAAGCCCGTAAGAGTGATGTGGAAGTTGCGAATGCATATGTGAGTGTTTAGTGTATTTGTTATACACGACTAGTTTTCCTATGTTGAAGTTTCATAATCTGTTGTGCCATTATTTATGCAGGTAAAGCTTTTAGATACCCATTTGAGTGTGTAGACTAAAGGAAAATTTTCTATAGCAGATTATCAACGGATATGGGATGCTGATTGCCCAAAGCAAGATAATCTAGTTGATTGTGGAGTTTTTGTGGTGAAGTTCATGGAATGTCTCGTTTCCAGTAAAAAGTTTAACTTCTCCCAAAAGCAGATCCCAGCTATGAGGGCACAAATTAGTCTTGAGCTATTTATAGGTTGTTTAATGTCGGAATATGGTCGTATGTAGATTGTAACAGACAATCATTTGTTTGTTATACCATGTAAAATAGTATTTTCCTATACAGTGTGTTATATGTATCTACGTTAAATGATATGTGAGTATCTACCATGTTTGTCGCATGTTATACGATGTCTGTGCCATGTTATACGAATATCAGTTCTTGTTATACCATGTTTGTCATCTGTTATACAATGTTTGTCGCGTGGTATAACATGGTATAACAAGATTTGAAAAATGGTATGATGGAACAGACATCATATAACACGGGACGAACATGGTATAACAGGATCTGAAATTCATATAACATGGCACAAACATCGTATAACACGAGACGAACTAGTATAACAAGATCTGAAATTCGTATAACATGGCACAGACATCGTATAACACGGGATGAACATGGTATAACAGACGATGTCGGTGCCATGTTATACGAATTTCAACAATTGCGGAAGCGAGCCCGAAACGAGATTCCTAATTCAACAATAAGGACTATCTTATGAAGAATACAAAGGATGTAAAGAGGGCAGTATCTTATCAAGCAACGTTTAGGAGCGGCCGATGGTGAAGACGTGAAAGGGCCCGTCCTCTGCAATCGCGCACACACAGACTCCTCGAGTCCTCTCCAATCTCTGCGCTGGGTGCTAGCCCCAGAAGATGAGATCCACGCCTCTAGCCTTCTCAACTTGCGCCAACGCCAAGGAGAAGAAGGGGTGTTAGCGACAAGGAGTGGGTAGCACTGCCACTTGTCCCAAACTTTGATGCCGAAAAACTTTTATTTATTGTCACCTCCTAGACCCTCACGCCAAGGGGCAGAGGGGAGGCGACAACTAGAGACAAGAGAAGAGTTTGGTACAAAACATCTCCTAGGTGGGCCTCTCTATTTATAATAGCAGAACCAGACGCACACTGGAGATCTTTCCCATGTGGGATAATGAGCATAGGCGCCTGTTCACAATTAAGTGTCATGGGTTCGAATCCCCATAGACGCAATTAATTGTGAATTGCGCCCAAGCTTTTTAATTAGCCCAGAGAAAAATTCTCTTGCCAATTAATAATTTTATTTTATTCATGTGACTAAAGTGCCAAGCCCAAACTTGCACCTAGACCCTTGTTTGACTCATTTTGACAACACAGGTCAACAAAGGTCAAACATGGTCCACTAGAGTCAACTAGTGGACAATAATGAACTAAAATAAAATATCATCTCCTCTATAAAAGTCTCAAAGCATCAGTTCCCCAAAAAGATCTGAATCACACAATGATTCGATCAGAGGCTAAACGATCAGTATGAGAACTCGAGTGTCAAGGTGTGCAACCCTGTAGGTTCTTCAGACATTGGCAGTGATGACTAAATCATCACAAGCAATTAGTGGCAGCTAGCAGTACATCATTGCTACCCAAGTTATCAGAATGGTGTCATCATCGATATCCCCTAAAACTGTGACAAAGTACAAGTGCAGCTTTGTCCTTTTGCCAACTGATGTCCTGATTGGGCAAGTGTGTCACACTTGTTAATCCCAATAATATGGCATGACTAAATCAGGTTCTCACCTGGGTATGGCCATACACTTTCTGTCATCCATATAGGGGCGCCATGGTCAATCAAGCTTCCCCGTAAGGAAGGGGCAAATCCTCTATTGGCACATTGAATCTCCCATACGGCTTATGACATACCCAATGACAATTATTATGACTTTCCTTTTACGGTGAAGCGTTAGGTTGCATCAAAGTACATCAATCACTATATAGAGATACCAATGCCCTCAAGTCTAGGACAAGCGCAACTCTGTCATTGTGATATTTATCTCGCGACACTAAGATGAATCATCACGGTGGGTCGATCCAGTATATCTCCCTTGATATACGCATATTCCTGCGTTAGCAACCCGTGCTCAACCAGCGTATATACTAGTCTCAAGCGAATCATAGATCTCATATCCACGATGATTCTCGACTAGGGATAAACACAGAGACTAGATAAAATCTATCTCTTAGGGACATTGTATATGGAAATGTACATATGCACAGATGTACAACTCTGCATAACAACGACAATGCCAGGATAACTCATATATCAACTAAATGTGATGCACATATCCCATGGACCATCCTAAGGTCCTAGGGCATAAACACTAACATATGGGTCTTACTCCCTTCCAGATCGTTTCGGGCCATCAACTGCGTAAACCTACAGACCTGCATGACCTTCCCATGGAGTCTCATCTCTCCCCGCATGCATATTCCTTTGCCCAGCATATAGTTAGTCTGCATGATGAGGTCCGGTGTTGTATCTTTTCGGGCAACATTCATAATGCAATGAAGGCCAACGAGCATCGTAGGCCATGTCATTTCTCTGTAGGTGAGCTGGTGAGCGTGCGTATCCACCCTGAGCGTCTATCCAATAGGGCGCATTTTAAGCTTCAGCCGCGTTACATGGGACCTTACGCGGTGATGCGGCAGACCTCGTTCTGGACTTACCCGAGGACATGGGGATCCACCCCGTCTTCAACGTGGCAGACCTCCTCCCCTTCCACGGCCCTTTGGAGGGCCCATCTGACCCCGACGACCCACTACCACCTAGTCCTCCGGAGGAGAACTCATCAGATCACGCAGTGGAAGCTGATGCAGGAGCATATGGGCCCATGAACACACTTGAGGGCGGCCCAATCCCTCCAAAAGACATTTGGGGAGACTCCCCAGGACCCCAGGAATTTTTCCCGGAATTTTCGCCTTAGCCATAGTCCCCCATACCCCGACACGGCCAGGCCGTGCCCACCATCACGGTCGTGAGACAGTCACCCGCAGACGTGAACGCCGACATGCCTGCAGCCATGCCAGTGCCGCACATCGTGCCCACTTTAGCCGAAGTGCCTAGAAATAGTCACGGGCGTGCTCTTGGTCACAGAACGGCGGTGCTTGATTCTGTGGATTTCGGCAACTCCAGTCATGGGCGTGCTCCTGGTCACGGGCCGGCCGTGCTTGATTATGTCGATTTTGGCAACTCCAGTCACGGGCGTGCTCCTGGTCACGGGCAAGCCGTGCTTGATTCTGTGGATTTCGGCAACTCCGAACACGGCCATGTTCACCATCACGGCCGGGCCGTGTTCGCCCCTAAAGATCAAATCAAGCCCTGACGACCCCATTTCGATGTGCATCGCCCTCCCTACCATGTTGCTCCTCCCCATGACAACCCAAAGAAGCCCAACAAGGTGGAGATCCGGCGATCCCAACACTAAAGTAAGCCCTCGGACCTTTTATTGGGTGTCATTAGCACTCTTTCCATCCATACCGAAGTGGCGCAGCCGAAGGGCACTACGAGCCAAACCCCTAAAGATCCAACTCCAAGTGGGCCACTTAATCTGATTAGCAACACGGCCCAGGACTGAGCCGCAACAATGGTGGCCCAGCCCACGACATCGAAGTTCTGCTGTTTTGTCGCGATGTGCTCCGAGCGCGTCTAAACCGTCTCCGTACAAAGATGCAGGATCGTGCGACCAGCTTTGGAGAATATTAGGTAGTTGTTATTCCTTGTCTTGTAGTTACAGATTGACCACTTTAGTGGCCTGCAAGAGTAGTTAGTTTGTTAGAGTAGGTTGTCTCTTATGTGTTTTGCTTGTTCCCACCCCTCTTATTCTATAAAAGAGGAGGTAGGGCTGAGTGTTGAGTAGTTCTCTTAGAGGAAGGGATCTCCTGGTGAGCTAGAATGAGCTTCCAGCTTGTGTGGAAGGCGAAGTTGCTTCGCCTACGGAGTTGCAGAGTCAGTGACCGGTGTCTCGACTCAGCGTGGCTTCCAGCTTTATAAGAAGTAAATCCCACCCTCCGGTGGGTCAGGTTCGCATGTTATTTTCTATTTTCTTGCTTTGATACCGAGTTGGCTTTCTCCTTTCTTCGTCACCCACGACTGTCCGTTCTTCGAAGGCGTGGTATCTCTTGTTCTTGGTTTGTTTTAGCTGCGTAGATGCGCGAGCTGAACCCCGCAAAGCTGCAGTCCCCCAATGCAAGCTAAGCTTAAAATGCGCTAAGAGAGCTACAAGAATTCGCTAAATTTGCTACGAAGTTAGTGTGCTGTATTACTTAGTTGGGTGTCATTCTCTTCATTCGCATTCGTGTTTCCCTATTCAAACTCATCGCTGTTTTGTCGTGCTTTCTACTAGATTCCCTGCACTTTTCTGACGCATTTTCTCTTCCCTCGTCTCACGACCCTCTCCTGTTTTATCGAGCATTGTGTACAACCCTAGAGTACGGCTTAAGGATCCCCTCACCTATTAGTTGCTACATCATCTACACATCATCCAGTGGGAATTGTGGAGGATGTGCCCATTAAAGTTAGGGAACTCTTTGTTCCTGTGGACTTCGTGGTTTTAGATATGACAGAGAATTCCAGACTTCCTCTTATATTGGGCAGGCCATTCCTCGCTATAGCCAGAGCTGTAATAGACGTCAAACATGGAAAGCTGTCATTGAACATTAGTGAGAACATCCTAGAATTTGACCTATCTACTAATAATGAGAAATCATCTTTTTTTTCAGGTTCCTACTGCAGCGTTGAGGTGGTGGAAGAGAGTGCAGGATCATCAAGAGGCAAGAAGGGACATTTCGAAGGAGAGCTTGACGACTTGGCAAGTCCAAATGAAGAGAAGGAGTTGGCTTATATGACATTGATAGATGATGGTCTAGGAGTTGACCCTAAGAGAGTGCTACATGAAGCGCTTGAAGACAAGGAATTGAAGGGCATTGAGAGAATTTTTGAGTTTAACTATCTTCTTGTTCCATATCATTTAAGAACAACAATAATTGTACTGTTGTATTTTATCTCTATTTTAACATGTACAATTTTCAGGCAACGAAGAAAACGGAGACTACACGCCATTTATTTCGGCTCTACTCCACCAAGACCACCATGATTATTTAGACATTGGTCAAACTAGTGACCTTAAAGAAGCGCTTGTTCGGAGGTAACCCAACTTCTTGTTTACTCTTGTTTACCCTATTTCTTATTTATTTTCGTAATTTAGTCTTTGTTGTTTTTCAATTTTTCTTTCATATTCGTGCTCTCTAAGTTGTACCTTGTTGATGGTAATTTTTCTAGACTTTTCAGGCACTTGCGAGCCATTCACGGTCGCACCCGTGCATCCATGCACGGCCGTGAATGCCTCGCAGACTCTTCTGCACTCAGCGCCGAAGAATTCACGGGCAGGGGTGTGAAGGGACGCACGGCCGTGATGGACGTTTGCAGCTATCGCCAAGGCATGCACGGGCATGACGCGTAAGTGGTGTTCCCATTGGACAAGCATGTCAAGCCTACGATTCCAACATGATGAAAATGGTTAGATCAGACGAACATAGTCGTCTGGGTATGGCCATACACATTCTCAACCATTTCATCCAGGGGGCCCTTTAGAACATCACACTCCAACTAGGAGAGGCAATCCTATATCTATCACAAGTGCCCTAACATGACTCATGCCCACTATCCAAGATAATCCTTAACCATTATCTTTCAAATGATATTGAACTACCTCAAGATAATGCCAATCATCACTTAGAAACACAAGTGATCTCAAGTCAGAGGGAATATACCACTTGCTTGCATACAAGGATTATTCACATTGTGACAAACAATTGAATATCCTAAGTAGGGTCAGTCCAGTACATCCAATGCACCTATGTGTCTAAATCTTATTCTATGCCCGAAGCATCCTATAAGTTTAGAACACATATTAGTCTCAATCATATCAAGGCTGTCTCATGTTCACCGAGATATCTCGACTAAGGAGAACGCTGAATGTCAGCTAAGCTGAACATAATTGAGACATTACTCAGAAGTATACATACAACAGCAGATAATGTAACAATCTGAATAACAACAATTGCCTTTATAAAAACATATATATATAGTTTATACATGATACTGAAAATAACCCAAGGCCTCAAACATTAGCCTTAAGGGCATACCCTAACAATCTCCCACTTGCACTTAAACTAATGGTTGAGAAATCTCAAACCCATATTATTACAGTGCTTCTCATGCTTCTGCTGCGCCAGAGGCTTTGTAAGCGGGTCAGCTAGATTGTCATCTGTATGAATCTTGCAGATCTTGATGTCTCCTCGATCAATGATTTCACGGATCAAGTGAAACCTTCTTTGTATGTGCTTGGACTTCTGGTGTGACCGTGGTTCCGTCGCTTGTGCAATCGCTCCAGTGTTATCACAGAAGATAACCAATGGATCTGCACTTGAAGGAACAACACCAAGTTCCTGAATGAACTTATGAATCCATACTGCCTCCTTTGATGCTTCTGAGGCTGCAACATACTCGGCTTCTGTTGTGGAATCAGCAACAATTGATTGTTTGAAACTCTTCCACACCACTGCTCCTCCATTCAAGCTAAAAACATAGCCTGATTGCGATCGGAAATCGTCTTGGTCAGATTGGAACGAAGCATCAGTATATCCTTCAATACTGAGTTCTCCCTGACCTCCATAAATCAAGAACATATCTTTGGTTCTCCGAAGATATTTTAAAATGTTCTTGACTGCAATCCAGTGTGCCTTCCCTGGATTACCTTGGAACCGACTGGTTACGCTTAACCCGTAAGCGACGTCTGGGCGAGTACACAACATCGCATACATGATAGACCCAATAGCCGAAGCATAAGGCGTATTGTCCATCTCATCTTTCTCAGACTGTGTTTGAGGACACTGGCTTTTTGAAAGATTCAGACCATGTCTGACTGGAAGATATCCTCTTTTAGAATTTTCTAAATGGAATCTCTCCAGGACCTTATCGATGTAAGTACTCTGGCATAGCCCGAGAAGCCTATTAGATCTATCTCTAAAGATCTCCACACCTAGTATATAGGTCGCTTCTCCTAAATCTTTCATTTGGAAACATTTTCTTAACCATGCTTTGACTGCATGCAGTTCAGGAATATCGTTTCCAATGATTAAAATATCATCGACGTAGAGGACTAGGAAAGTAATCACGCTCCCACTAAACCTTTTATATACACACGGGTCATCTTCATTTTTGACGAAACCAAATTCAGAAACTGATTCATCAAAACGAATATTCCAGCTTCTCGATGCTTGTTTTAGTCCATAAATGGACTTCCTTAATTTGCATATTTTATGACGTTCTGATGGGTTAATGAAACCTTCAGGTTGTGTCATGTACACATCCTCTTCTAATTTTCCGTTAAGGAAAGCGGTTTTCACATCCATTTGCCAGATCTCATAATCAAAATATGCTGCTATCGCGAGAAGAATTCGAATGGACTTGAACATAGCTACAGGAGAGAAAGTTTCATCATAATCTATCCCGTAGATTTGTTTGAAACCTTTCGCAACTAGCCTGCCCTTATAGGTAACTACGTTACCATCCATGTCTTTCTTCTTTCTGAAGATCCACTTACAGCCTATAGGGATTACTCCCGAAGGCGGATCAACCAAATCCCAGACTTGGTTATCTGACATGGAGTCCATCTCGGCTCGCATAGCTTCAAGCCATCTTGTTGACTCCGGTCCACATACCGCATCCGCATAAGTGAGGGGTTCGTCATTAATGATGTAGATTCCGTCATAGCGCTCAGGCTCACGACGAATCCTTCCTGATCTACGCGGTTCCCATGATATCTGAGCCTCAGGTTGAATATTAACCTGATCTATTGGTTCAGGGTCATCCAACTGTGCTTGACTACTTTGTCCTTCTTCTGGAATTTCATTCAGCTTTATTTCTCTCCCACTGGCCTCTTGCAGAAGAAATTCCTTCTCAAGAAAAATAGCCGTTCAAGCAACAAATACTTTATTCTCTTTGGGATCGTAGAAATAATAACCCTTAGTTTCTTTAGGGTATCCGACAAATATACATTTATCAGATCTGCTCTCCAGTTTTCTAGAGGCGAGCTTTTTGACATAAGCCTCGCAACCCCAGATTTTGATAAATGTCAAGCTCGGCTATTTCCCATACCATAACTCATATGGTGTCTTTGAAACGGCCTTGGATGGCACTCGGTTTAGCACCTTTGCAGCTGTTTCCAGTGCAAATCCCCAAAAGGAGTAAGGTAGAGTAGCCTGACTCATCATAGAACGAATCATATCCAATAAGGTTTAATTCCTCCTCTCGGACACACCATTCCATTGCGGTGTTCCTGGCGGAGTGAGCTGTGAGATGATCCCACACTCTTTCAGATAGTCAGTAAACTCACGACTCAAGTATTCTCCACCTCGATCTGAACGAAGTGCCTTGATATTTCAGCCTAACTGATTCTGTACTTCATTTTTGAATTCTTTGAACTTGTCAAAAGATTCACTCTTATGTCTCATTAAATAGACATAACCATATCTACTGAAATCATCAGTAAAAGTAATGAAGTGTGAATACCCACCTCTGGCATGTTTACTAAATGGCCCACACACATCACTGTGAAAAAGGTGAAGTAAACCTGGAGCCCTTTCACCTTTATTAGAAAAAGGAGTCTTCGTCATCTTGCCCATTAAACAAGCTTTGCATGTATCAAGCTTCTCACAGGAGAATGACCCCAGCAGTCCATGGTCATGCAACCGCTTAATGCGCTTCTTGTTAATATGGCCTAGACGACTATGCCATAACAAGGTGCTGTTATCAGCATACTTGGCTTTCTTATTATCAATTTGTTGTACTGAACATTCCATGTCCAACATGTATAACCCATTGTTAATCGACCCAGTTGCATAAACAATATTATCATATGAAATACAACACTGTGAAGTTTTGCATTCAAATGAAAAACCTTTCCTGACAAGAGTAGGAATAAAGATAATATTCTTTGTTATGCTTGGTACAAAATAACAATTGTCAAGTTCTAATACAAATCGAGATGCTAAAGAGATGTAATATTCTCCTACAGCAACAGCAGCAACTCGTGCCCCGTTTCCAACTCGTAGGTCCACCTCATGCTGTCCCACCTGTCTTCATCTCTTGAGTTCCTACACATTTGAACAAATGTGAACTCCACATGCAGTGTCCAACACCCATGAAATAGAAGAAGCAACCATGACTTCAGTCACGAAAATACCTGAGCCAGAAGTGAAAGGCTTACTTCCCTTCCTCTCTCCTCGGAGCGCTCTACAGTCCTTCTTCCAGTGACCCAGCTGGCCACAATGGAAGAATCTGTTGTCCTTTGACCGCTTCACCTTTTGTTTCAAAGCCTTGTTGTAGCTCTTGATAGGGGTTTTGCCCTTCTTCCCCTTCTTCTTATTCCCTAAAGGAACCATCAAGACAGAGGACGAAGGCTTTCCCTTCTCAAGAGTCTGCTCTATAGTGCAGAGCATGTTCAGTAATTCTGCCGGAGTACAGTCGATTTTGTTCATATTAAAATTAATGATGAGCGCATCGAAAGAAGCCGGGAGAGACTGCAAGATGATGTCTACAACAAGTTCTTGATTGATGGTATGTCCCAGTTTCTCTAGAGCTTCTTTGTACCCAATCATCTTGAGTACATGAGCTCCCACTGGACTTCCTTCAGTCAGTTTGCTATGAAAGAAAAGTTTCGTCAAGTTATTGTTGGGGTATGCCCTTAAGGCTAATGTTTGAGGCCTTGGGATTATATCAGTATCATGTATAAACTCTATGTTTATAAAGGCAATGGTTGTTATTCAGGTTGTTACATCATCTGCTGCAATATGTATACTTCTAAATAATGTCTCAATGCTGTTCAGCTTGGCTAACATGCAGTTTTGTCCTTAGTCAAGATATCTTAGTGAACATGAGACAGCCTTGATATGATTGAGACTAATATGTGTTCTAATCTTATAGGATGCTTCGAGTATGGAATAAGATGTAGACTCATGGGTACATTGGATGCACTGGACAGACCCTACTTAGGATATTCAATTGCTTGTCACAATGTGAATAATCCTTCTATGAAAACAAGTGGCATATTTCCTCTGACTTGAGATCACTTGTGTTTCTAAATGATGATTGGCATTGTTTTGAGGTAGTTCAATATCATTTGAAACATAATGGTTATAGACTATCTTGGATAGTGAGCATGAGTCATGTTAGGGCACTAGTGATAGATATAGGATTGCCGTCTCCTTGATTGGAGTGTGATGTTCTATAGGGGCCCCCTGGATGAGATGATTGAGAAAGTGTATGGCCATACCCAGATGACTATGTTTCATCTGATCTAATCATTCTCATCATATTGGAATTACAGGCTTGACACGCTTGTCCAATAAGAACGTCCAGTGGCAAAGGAAACACATATGTCAAGTGACTTGGGTTCACACTTGTGTTGTGGTTTGGGTGTAGTCTTGGAAGACTCTTTCCTTTATATCGGGAGACAGTGATGTGTTGCTAGATACCCCTCACTGATCGTGATAACGTAAGTTATCGTTACCGACATTTAAAGGAAACCCTTAGGGTCGCACAATTTGATGATATGGCTTACTTAAGTCAGATCGTGTGGACTGAATTGTTTTGGTTCAGTTTAAAGGAGTTTAAACTCTGATTGTAAGTGAGATCTGGTCTGATCATGTTTGATTGATTAGGGCTTGAGATCGGTAAGCTTCGATCGAGAGAATTGATGCTAGATCGGTGAGATCAAGAGCATCAAGAGATGAATGGTTAGATCTTGATCCTTATGGTTTAATTTGATCTAGACCAAGGCTTGGTTTGATTTGGTCCTTGAACCAAATGTAATTGAACCAGCTCATCATAGTGAGCGCATGGTTCAAAGGGGAGAGAAAAATGCGATGGTTCACTTGGAGTGAACGCATGAACGCATGATGTTAGTGGCTTGCTATTTTTGGAAGTCATGTTTCCAAAATAGAGAGCACGCCTCTACATTCGTGGGGGCATCTCTTTTCGCCTCTTCCTCTCGACGCCTCCCTCTCGTGTGTTGAGCCTTCACGCAAAGGAGAAGAGAAGAAAGCCAAGAGATCATCTCAATCTCCTTCACGCGATCAGGAGACCTTGGAGCTTTGCTAGCACAAGGAACGCCAAGGGAGTAGTCATCTTCACCTTGTGTGCGCCACCTTTGGAGGAGAGCCACATCGCCCTCTTCTTCCAAGACGCCATCCAAGCAATGGCAATGGTATGATCCTTGTGTTGATCTATACAAACTTATTAAGTTGATCTATGAACATACATGCGATCCTAGGAACCCCTAGATTCCGCCCATGCAAGTTTTTTTTATATCTGCATGATTAGGGTTTCGCCCCTTTAGGGAACTCTCAATTGGTATCAGAGCCATAGTTCATTGTATGTTTCATATGATTGCTTATTGTGATCCTTGTTTGCGCCTAATTGTAGATCTAAAAGAGCATACGAAAATTTAATGTATGTTTTACATTGGCGCATGCATGATAGTTGGCGCTTGTTGTAGTTTTCTCAAAACTTACTTGCGCGCCCCTCACTAGATCTATAAGCGCCTGCTGTAAAAACTTAGACGGGTTATTAGGGTTGAAGTCATCATCCAGTTTAGACCCAACTGTCTGATCAGACCATCTGACAGCCTAGATGGGTCGACCAGATGGCACCTATGCGCAAGCATGTGGTGGCTATTGGTCGACTGCAGAAAGGCGTGTAGCGATGTCTGCTTGTGACAACCATTGAACGCTCATGATTAAGGCCCGGGGTCACACCCGCTTGCCAGAACTCATGAGGGACGTTCAGCCCTACGCATGCATAGTTGACTATTAGGTCGACTCAAGTCGGTTATGACTTGGTGCATGCAAGGGCAGTGGGTCTGACTAGGTCTGATGAGTGGATCCCTAGTAATGGACAGTTGTAAGGTAGTAGGGCACATAAGGAAATAAAATGAAGCCAAAGGGTTTTTCAAAAAATTTTATTTTCTTGATTGGATCACATGATGTTTGTAGAACATTGCTGAGTGTTTATTTAATCTTATGTGGGCTGCCTAAATTTAATGTGTGCTGTGCTGGGGCCTGCGTGCCTGGATTATTATTTGTAAATTATTATTGTGATCTGCGCATCACATTTTAATTAATTTATAAAGTGTAATTGACCTGCGAGTCAATCATGTCTAGATAGATTAAATTGTAATTTAATCAGACATGAGCACAGAGCACACTTGGCAGAGGCGCATGCAGCAAGTGGCTTCACCAGTGGGAGGTCTAGGGTTCGACTCTAGGACATGCGCGTTTTACCTGGTGGGCGGACCTGAGCTGCAGTGGGCGCTTGGGCCCGGGTTGGGCCAGAGGAAATGCTAAAGACCCATGAAGAGCTCAAGTGAAGACTTAAGTTTATTAAGGTCTTACTTAGGCTTAATGGGCTTTTACCACATAAGATCATCATGCTTTTAATTTACTGTTTAAGTAATTTAATAACTGCATGATTTATTCTTCTGCTATCACCATAGGATTTGAATGATAGTAAGAAGATAAAAGGACCGTTAAAATCCAACGTTAAATATCAAGCACGATAGCCTTCTGACGCGAAACCTCACTGTTCTGACTATCGTTGGGGCCGTGTTGTACCCACTCAGTGGGCATGCCCATCTATCTTCAGACGGTGTGTTATTACACCTGCGTGTTACAGAGAAGGGATTTATCGCTTCTCGTTGCTCAGCATAGCACGTGGTGGTCCAGGGAGTAGGTCGGGTCAGCTTGACCATGTAGGCTACATATTGAGCATATGGTAGCCATATGGAGGCAGCCATCTGTGGGATCAGAGACTGTGTTGTACCAACTCAGTTGGCACAGTCTGCTGGATTGCCCAGATGAAGGGGAATCGCACGGGTTGGCGATTGGCAGGGATTGCCTACCAGAGATTAGTGCTTGTACTCTCTGTGCATCTTATCTCGCCTGAGCGGGACGCGGAGACCAAGTATGAAATCTGGATCCCATCTCACTAAAAGAGTTTCACTCTTTCGGACTATTTTACTGGATTTTTCAGTCAGATAAAATAGTGAGAAAAGAATCATTTTTAAGTCCTGAATTGATTCTAACATTGATACTGACCTTGCTGTTCTTGCATTGTTGTAGATTACTGCAGCAACGAACACCACAGCGTTCAATGTGCGATCCCTACTGGAAAGGGAGAAGTTTGCTGGGCCAAACTTCTCAGACTGGTACGGACACCTTAAGATTGTTCTTAAGGCTGAGAGGAAACTGTATGTCCTCGAGACGGCTATACCGCCTCAACCCGCTGCGTCTATGATAGCATGTCAATGATAGCATTGATGTCGCTTGCCTTATGCTAGCGTCTATGACGCCACAGCTGCAGCGTCAGCATGAGGATTTATCTGCTATAGAAATTATAGCAAACCTCAAGATGCTGTATGCAGCACAGGCAAGGACTGAACGCTATAACTTGACTAAACTTTTCTTTCAGAGCAAACTGACTGAAGGGAGTCTAGTGGGAGCTCACGTACTCAAGATGATTGGGTACAAGGAGGCTCTAGAGAAACTGGGACACACCATCAATCAGGAGCTTGTTGTAGATATCATCTTACAGTCTCTCCCGGCCTCTTTCGATCCGTTCATCATTAATTTTAATATGAACAAGATCGACTGTACGCCGGCAGAGTTACTGAACATGCTCTTGACTACAGAGCAGACTCAGTCTCGTGAGAAGGGAACGCCTTCATCCTCTGTCCTAATGGTTCCTTCAAGGAACAAGAAGAAGGGGAAGAAGGGCAAAGCCCCTGTCAAGAGCTACAACAAGGCTCTGAAACAAAAGGTAAAGCGGTCAAAGGAATACAGATGTTTCCATTGTGGCCAGCTGGGTCACTGGAAAAAGGACTGTAAAGCGCTCCAAGGAGATAAGAAGGGAAGCAACTCTTTCGCTTCTGGCTCAGGTATTTTCGTGACTGAAGTCATGGTTTCTTCTTCTATTTCATGGGTGTTAGACACTGCATGTGGAGTTCACATTTGTTCAAATGTACAGGAACTCAAGAGAAGAAGACAGGTGGGACAGCATGAGGTGGACCTACGAGTAGGAAACGGGGCACGGGTTGCTGCTGTTGCTGTAGGAGTTTATCACATCTCTTTACCATCTGGTCTTGTATTAGAACTGGACAATTGTTATTTTGTGCCGAGCAAAACTAAGAATATTATCTCTATTCCTGCTCTTGTCAGGAAAGGGTTTTCCTTTGAATGCAAGATTTCAAAGTGTTATATTTCTTTTGATAATATTGTTTATGCTACTAGGTCAATTAACAATGGGTTATTCATGTTGGACATGGAATGTTCTATACAGCAGATTGATATTAAGAAAGCCAAGTATGCTGATGACAGCACCTTGCTATGGCATAGTCGTTTAGGCCATATTAACAAGAAGCACATTAAGCGGTTGCATGACCATGGACTGCTGGGATCATTCTCCTATGAGGAGCTTGATACATGCAAAGCTTGTTTATTGGGTAAAATGACGAAGTCTCCTTTTTCCAACAAAGGTCAAAGGGCTTCAGGTTTACTTGACCTCATTCACAGTGATGTGTGTGGGCCATTTAGTAAACATGCCAGAGGTGGCTATTCATACTTCATTACCTTTACTGATGATTTCAGTAGGTATGGTTATGTCTATCTAATGAGACATAAGAGTGAATCTTTTGACAAGTTCAAAGAGTTCAAAAATGAAGTACAAAATCAGCTAGGCCGAAATATCAAGGCACTTCGCTCAGATCGAGGTGGAGAATACTTGAGTCATGAGTTTACTGACTATCTGAAGGAGTGTGGGATTATCTCACAGCTCACTCCGCCAGGAACACCGCAATGGAATGGTGTGTCTGAGAGGAGAAATAGAACCTTACTGGATATGGTTCGTTCTATGATGAGTCAGGCTACTCTACCTTACTCCTTTTGGGGATTTGCACTGGAAACAGCTGCAAAGGTACTAAACCGAGTGCCATCCAAGGCCGTTTCAAAGACTCCATATGAGTTATGGTATGGGAAACAGCCGAGCTTGACATTTATTAAGATCTGGGGTTGCGAGGCTTATGTCAAAAAGCTCGCCTCTGGGAAACTAGAGAGCAGATCTGAGAAATGTATCTTTGTCGGTTACCCTAAAGAAACAAAGGGTTATTATTTCTACGATCCCAAAGAGAACAAAGTATTTATTGCTCGGACGGCTATTTTTCTTGAGAAAGAATTTCTTCTGCAAGAAGCCAGTGGGAGAGAAATAAAGCTGGATGAGAATCCAAAAGAAGGACAAAGTAGTCAAGCACAGTTGGATGAGCCTGAGCCAGTAGATCAGGTTACTGAGCAACCTGAGGCTCAGATATCACGGGAACCGCGAAGATCGGGAAGGATCCGTCGACAGCCTGAGCGCTATGACGGAGTCTACATCATTGATGATGAACCCCTCACTTATGCGGATGCGGTCAGTGGACCGGAATCAGCGAGATGGCTTGAAGCTATGCGAGCCGAGATGGACTCCATGTCAGATAACCAAGTTTGGGATTTGGTTGATCCGCCTCCGGGAGTAATCCCTATAGGCTGTAAATGGATCTTCAAGAAGAAGATGGACATGGATGGTAACGTGGTTACCTATAAAGGCAGGCTAGTTGCGAAAGGTTTCAAACAAATCTACGGGATAGATTATGATGAAACTTTCTCTCCTGTAGCCATGTTCAAGTCTATTCGGATTATTCTCGCGATAGCAGCATATTATGATTATGAGATCTGGCAAATGGATGTGAAGACCGCTTTCCTTAATGGAAAACTAGAAGAGGATGTGTATATGACACAACCTGAAGGTTTCACTAATCCATCAGATCGTCATAAAATATGCAAATTAAAGAAGTCCATTTATGGACTTAAACAAGCATCAAGAAGCTGGAATATTCGTTTTGATGAATCAATCTGTGAATTTGGTTTCATCAAGAATGAAGATGACCCGTGTGTATATAAGAGGTTTAGTGGGAGCGTGATTACTTTCCTAGTCCTCTACGTCGATGATATCTTAATCATTGGAAACGATATTCCTGAACTACATGCAGTCAAGGCATGGTTAAGAAAATGTTTCCAGATGAAAGATTTAGGAGAAGCAGCCTATGTATTAGGTGTGAAGATCTACAGAGATAGATCAAAGAGGCTTCTCGGGCTGTGCCAGAGTACTTACATCGATAAAGTCCTGGAGAGATTCCATTTAGAAAATTCTAAAAGAGGATATCTTCCAGTCAGACATGGTCTGAATCTTTCAAAGAGTCAGTGTCCACAAACACAGACTGAGAAAGATGAAATGGACAATACGCCTTATGCTTCGGCTATTGGGTCCATTATGTATGCGATGTTGTGTACTCGCCCAGACGTTGCTTACGGGTTAAGCGTGACCAGTCGATTCCAAAGTAATCCAGGTAAGGCACACTGGATTGCGGTCAAGAACATTTTGAAATATCTTCAGAGGACCAAAGATATGTTCTTGATATATGGAGGTCAGGAAGAACTCAGTATTGAAGGATATACTGACGCTTCGTTCCAATCTGACCAGGATGATTTTCGATCACAATCAGGCTATGTTTTTAGCTTGAATGGAGGTGCAGTGGTGTGGAAAAGTTTCAAACAGTCAATTGTTGCTGATTCCACAACAGAAGACGAGTATGTTGCAGCCTCAGAAGCATCCAAGGAGGCAGTGTGGATTCGTAAGTTCGTTCAGGAACTTGGTGTTGTTCCTTCGAGTGCAGATCCATTGGTTATCTTCTGTGATAACACTGGAGCAATAGCACAAGCAAAGGAACCACGGTCGCACCAGAAGTCCAAGCACATACAGAGAAGGTTTCACTTGATCCGGGAGATCATTGATCGTGGCGAGATCAAAGTATGCAAGGTTCATACAGATGACAATCTAGCTGACCCGCTTACAAAGCCTCTGGCGCAGCAGAAGCATGAGAAGCACTGTAATAATATGGGTTTGAGATTTCTCAACCATTAGATTAAGTGCAAGTGGGAGATTGTTGGGGTATGCCCTTAAGGCTAATGTTTGAGGCCTTGGGATTATATCAGTATCATGTATAAACTCTATGTTTATAAAGGCAAAGGTTGTTATTCAGGTTGTTACATCATCTGCTGCAATATGTATACTTCTGAATAATGTCTCAATGCTGTTCAGCTTGGCTGACATGCAGTTTTGTCCTTAGTCGAGATATCTTGGTGAACATGAGACAGCCTTGATATGATTGAGACTAATATGTGTTCTAATCTTATAGGATGCTTCGAGTATGGAATAAGATGTAGACTCATGGGTACATTGGATGTACTGGACAGACCCTACTTAGGATATTCAATTGCTTGTCACAATGTGAATAATCCTTATATGCAAACAAGTGGCATATTTCCTCTGACTTGAGATCACTTGTGTTTCTAAATGATGATTGGCATTGTTTTGAGGTAGTTCAATATCATTTGAAACATAATGGTTATAGACTATCTTGGATAGTGAGCATGAGTCATGTTAGGGCACTAGTGATAGATATAGGATTGCCGTCTCCTTGATTGGAGTGTGATGTTCTATAGGGGCCCCCTGGATGAGATGATTGAGAAAGTGTATGGCCATACCCAGATGACTATGTTTCATCTGATCTAATCATTCTCATCATATTGGAATTACAGGCTTGACACGCTTGTCCAATAAGAACGTCCAGTGGCAAAGGAAACACATATGTCAAGTGACTTGGGTTCACACTTGTGCTGTGGTTTGGGTGTAGTCTTGGAAGACTCTTTCCTTTATATCGGGAGACAGTGATGTGTTGCTAGATACCCCTCACTGATCGTGATAACGTAAGTTATCGTTACCGACATTTAAAGGAAACCCTTAGGGTCGCACAATTTGATGATATGGCTTACTTAAGTCAGATCGTGTGGACTGAGTTGTTTTGGTTCAGTTTAAAGGAGTTTAAACTCTGATTGTAAGTGAGATCTGGTCTGATCATGTTTGATTGATTAGGGCTTGAGATCGGTAAGCTTCGATCGAGATAATTGATGCTAGATCGGTGAGATCAAGAGCATCAAGAGATGAATGGTTAGATCTTGATCCTTATGGTTTAATTTGATCTAGACCAAGGCTTGGTTTGATTTGGTCCTTGAACCAAATGTAATTGAACCGGCTCATCATAGTGAGCGCATGGTTCAAAGGGGAGAGAAAAATGCGATTGTTCACTTGGAGTGAACGCATGAACGCATGATGTTAGTGGCTTGCTATTTTTGGAAGTCATGTTTCCAAAATAGAGAGCACGCCTCTACATTCGTGGGGGCATCTCTTTTCGCCTCTTCCTCTCGACGCCTCCCTCTCGTGTGTTGAGCCTTCACACAAAGGAGAAGAGAAGAAAGCCAAGAGATCATCTCAATCTCCTTCACGCGATCAGGAGACCTTGGAGCTTTGCTAGCACAAGGAACGCCAAGGGAGTAGTCATCTTCACCTTGTGTGCGCCACCTTTGGAGGAGAGCCACATCGCCCTCTTCTTCCAAGACGCCATCCAAGCAATGGCAATGGTATGATCCTTGTGTTGATCTATACAAACTTATTAAGTTGATCTATGAACATACATGCGATCCTAGGAAGCCCTAGATTCCGCCCATGCAAGTTTTTTTTATATCTGCATGATTAGGGTTTCGCCCCTTTAGGGAACTCTCAGTTATAGCGTTCTGTCCTTGCCTGTGCAGCATACAGCATTTTTAGATTTGCTATAATATCAATAGCAGACAAATCCTCATGCTGACGCTGGAGCTCGGGCGTCATTGACGCAAGCATAAGGCAAGCAACATCAGTACTATCACTGACGTGCTTCTCATAAGCATCTCGAACCGCCCTTGCGGCGTTCGCAGCGGGTTGAGCCGGCATTGCCGTCTCAAGGACGTACAGCTTCCTCTCAGCTTTGAGGACAATCTTCAGTTGTCTGTACCAGTCTGAGAAGTTTGGCCCAGCAAACTTCTCCTTTTCCAATATGGATCGCAAGTTGAGCCCTGTGGTGTTCGTTGCTGCAGGAATCTACAACATAGCAAGAACAACAAGGTCAATATCCATGTTAGAATCATTCCAGGACTTAAGAGTGATTCTTTTCTCACTATTTTATCTGACTGAAAATCCAATAAAATAGCCCAAAAGAGTAAAACTCTTTTAGTGAGATGGGATCCAGATTTCATATTTGATCTCCGTGTCCCGCTCAGGCGAGACAAGATGCACAGAGAGTTCAAGCACTAATCACTGGTAGGCAATCCATGCCAATCGCCAACCCGTGCGATTCCCCTTCATCTAGGCAATCCAGAAGACTATACCAACTGAGTTGGTACAACACAGTTTCTGATTCCTCAGATGGCTGCCTCCATATAGCTATCATATGCTCAACTTGTAGCCTATATGGTCAAGCTGACCTGACCTACTTCCTGGACCACCATGTGCTATGCTGAGCAACGAGAAGCGATAAATCCCTTCTCTGTAGAATGTAGGTGTAATCGCGCACCGTCTGAAAATAGCTGGGCGTGCCCACTGAGTGGGTACAACACGGCCCCAACGATAGTCAGAACAGTGAGGTTTCGCGTCAGAAGGCAATCGATAGCTTGATATTTACGTTGGATTTTAACGGTCTTTTATCTTCTTACTATCATGCAAATTCTATAGTGATAGCTGAAGAATAAAACATGCATGTGCTAATATTACTTAAAACAGTAAATGAAAGCACCATTATCTTATGTGGTAAACGCCCATAAAACTTAAGTAAAACCCTAGTTTAACAAAAGTCTTTACTTGAGCTCTTCATGGGACTCTTGTACCTCATCCGGCCCAGCCCGGGCCCAAACGCCATCTGCAGCCCGAATGCGCCCACAAGACAGAATGGGCCTGTTCTAGAGTCGACCTCTAGACCACCCACCTAGTGAAGCCAATTGCTGCAAGCGCTTCTGCCAAATGTGCTGTGTGCTCATGTCTGATCAAATTACATTTTAAACTATCTAGACATGGTTTGACACGCAGGTCAATTATACATTTTAATAAATTAAATGTGATTCACAGATCACACCAATATATTCTTTCCAGGCACGCAGGCCCCAGCACAGCATACAAAATAGGGCAGCCCACATAAGATTAAATAAACACTCAATATACTCAATGCAACATGTTAAACATGTACTACATGTGATCCAAACAGAAATAAAATTTTAGAAAAAACCCATGGCATCAATTTTATTTCCTTATGTGCCCTACTACCTTACAACGGTCCATTAACAGATATCCACTCGTCAGACCAAGTCAGACCCACTGCCCTTGCATGCACCCAGTCATAACTGACTTGCGTCGACCCAATGCTCGACTATGCATGCCTTAAGAGCTGAACGTCCCACATGATTTCCGGCAAGCGGGTGTGACCCCGGGCCATAATCATGATCGTTCACTAGGCACCTCAAACAGACATCACTACACGCCCTTCTGCAGTCGGCGTATAGCCACCTGTACAGCTTGCGCACAGGTGCTATCCAGCCGCCCATCCAGGCTGTCAGATAGTCTGATTAGGCTGTTGGGTCCATACTTGACTAACGACTTCAAAACTGTTAACCCGTCTAAGTGTTTGAAGTAGGCGCACAGATAGATCTAGTGAAGTCGCGCATGAAGATAAGTTTAAAACACAACTATGATATGCGCAAACTATGTATGTAAACATTCATCTAACATCACATGTGCAAACTATGTATGTAAACATTGTATCATGTTGTCGCATGTGAAACTAAACAAGATCTATCCAAAAATCAAGTATGGATCACGGCAATCATATGCATCAAGCCATAAAAAAAAAAACCTCGCTCTGATACCATTGTTGGTAAACCTTGGTCACAAGCATCATTCAAAAACTTGTTGTAGCGGAAATACTAGCTCATCGTAGAATCGCATGGATTGAGGACATGATCAACCTTATAAAACTTGTATAGAATAAGTTAGAGTATTACCATTACCATGATGTAAGAGGCGGCTTGGAAGATGAAAGGGGCGAGTGCCTCTTCTCCAAAGATGTCACACACAAGATGATGTCGACTTCCTTCCTTGTGTTCCTTGTGCTAGCAAAGACACCAAGGAGTCTTTAATCGTGTCTTGGAGAGGAAGATGTGCACTCTTGGCTGGTCGAAGTTCTTCCCTTGCGTGAAAAAGATCCACACGAGAGAGAGCCGAAAAGAGGAAGAAAAACGAGATCTCTTCTCGAAACCGTGAGAGAGAGAGACCAAGAAGGAATGTTCGGTTACCACATATGGTAAGAACCAAACATGTAACTCCCTCCTTAACTCCCATTCAACCCATCGAAAACTTCCCTCTTAATTGAACCATGCGTTCACTAATGAACCGGTCCAATTTCGAATTGGTTCAAGCATCAAGTCGAACCAGCCCTGGTTATGATCTCTTTGAACCATATGGCTCAAGATCTAACCACACATCTCATTGAACCCCTGATCTTTACGATCAAGCATCAATCCTCCCGATCGAAGCTTACCGATCATATGCCCTAATCAATTAAACATGATTAGACTAGATCTCACTTCCAATCAGAGCTTAAATTCCTCCAGTTCACACGATCTGACATAAGTAAGCTATATCATCAAATTGTGCGACCCTAAGGGTTTCCTTCAATGTCGGTAATGATAACTTACGTTATCACGATCAGAGAGGGGTATCTAGCAACACATCAATGTCTCCCGTTATGAAGGAAAGAGTCTTCCAAGACTACTCCCAAACCACAGCACAAGTGTGAATCTAATTCACTTGGCATACATGTTTCCCTTTGCCACTAGATGTTCCCATTGGACAAGCATGTCAAGCCTGCGATTCCAACATGATGAAAATGGTTAGATCAGACGAACATAGTCATCTGGGTATGGCCATACACATTCTCAACCATTTCATCCAGGGGGCCCTTTAGAACATCACACTCCAACTAGGAGAGGCAATCCTATATCTATCACAAGTGCCCTAACATGACTCATGTCCACTATCCAAGATAATCCATAACCATTATCTTTCAAATGATATTGAACTACCTCAAGATAATGCCAATCATCACTTAGAAACACAAGTGATCTCAAGTCAGAGGGAATATACCACTTGCTTGGATACAAGGATTATTCACATTGTGACAAACAATTGAATATCCTAAGTAGGGTCATTCCAGTACATCCAATGCACCTATGTGCCTAAATCTTATTCTATGCCCGAAGCATCCTATAAGTTTAGAACACATATTAGTCTCAATCATATCAAGGCTGTCTCATGTTCACCGAGATATCTCGACTAAGGACAACGCTGAATGTCAGCTAATTTGAACATCATTGAGACATTACTCAGAAGTATACATACAACAGCAGATAATGTAACAATCTGAATAACAACAATTGCCTTTATAAAAACATATATATATAGTTTATACATGATACTGAAAATTACCCAAGGCCTCAAACATTAGCCTTAAGGGCATACCCTAACAGCCGAAGGGTGCCATTGCTCTCGGGGGACTTCTTACTCCACTTGCTCTTGCCATTGGGATCCGACCCTACCAGATGGAGCAAAGCTGTGGAAACTCCCACCTTGATCTTGAAGCCTACATCTCCATGAGGATGATAGTCAAGGAAGGAGAACTCTACAGTCTACTCTTCCCCGGGAGCGATGTCAAGCTACCACTGCCAAATCCCGCATGCACCACAGTCCGCGAGCAGTGGAACTAGAGAGTAGAGGCAATTGAGGATCATGATGAGCCCCTCGGGACTGAGCCCCACCACCTTCGCAGCGGCCCACTACTCAGCTTGATCGGATGGAGGCTATGATCCGGTTTGTCTGAGACACCCAACAAGAGACTCACCTTACCATCGATGAAGGACTTGATCGGATTCGCCACCTTGAGACAAAGGTAGATCACCAGGGACGAGTACAGTCCTCTATTTTAGTGTTTGTCCACGACCTTCAGGCGAGACTCCGTCGGCGTTGGGGATGAGCATCATTGGTTTCACCCATCACTCGGTCAGCTTTTTGCTTCTCCAGTAGTTTACTTTAGTCATTAGTTGTTTGTTTACTTTTATTAGATTGTCATTTCCCTTTTTGCATGTTATAATTTTCTAGTGGTTTCAACATCTTCAGTGTCTTGCCCATACCCCTTCTTTATGCTATTTGCTCTGCCCTAGGCACTGACTTGTTCTATGAGTACTTGATTGATTGGGATGGGAATCTTATCTTTTACTTGTCAATGGTCTATAATGGTTATGGTTTACATATATATAGTTCTTTGGTTTAATGCAGTTGAATGATGTAATTAACTCAATTCATTATTTCTATGATCTTGAAGAGTGTGTTACTACTTTACCTTACCCTTGGTATGCATCTCATGTGTAATGATTGATTGTATCTTGTTTCATAACAATCCTTTATTTGTACACTTTGTCATGGGAATCAGAAATAATAATAGTGGTACCGAAGTATTCTTGTACATTGCACATCGTACTTCCACTTGGCACTATTCACAGCATCTCAATAACAAAAGGGATAGTGGTACCTAAGTTCATTGTTTATCATACTTGGCACTAACCCCATGATCAAAATAATAACAGTGGTACCGAAGCCAGGATGCCCCCACTTCTATGGCTTGGCACTCCTATGGCAACAACAGCAACCTGTGCTCCGTTTCCAACATGTACGTCAATCTCTCCAGGCCGCACTGCTCTATTTTTCTGGAGCTCCGCATGCAGTATCCAATGTTGGGAAACCCCGGGGACATTTTACAATTTTCAGAGTCATGGACATACATTTTACGCAGCGGAAGAATGAACCTGAAATAGGCCGGTCCCAAAAACCCAGTGAAGATCGCAAGCAAGTGAGTCGACACGATGAGTTAGGAAATACCTTAAGAGCAATGAAGAGCGATGCCGATGTAGGCGTCCAAGTGTGCGCACTCTGCAGTCTCACACACACGGATCTCTTGAGTTCTCTTCTTCCACGCCCGGTGCTAGCCTCGGGAAGAAGATCCAAGCCTTAGGGAGATACTCTACTTCACTTGCGCCACCAAGAGAGATGATGCGCCAAGAGAAGAAGGAAGACTATCCAAAACGCCAAGCACTAATGTTCCTTGCGCCAAGAGGAAAGGAGGAATTGGCTTGCGGTTATGGAAGAAGGAAGATGCGCCCTTGCTCCAAGCACTCGCCCCTCTTCTTGTGTTCACGCCTTCAAGGATTGATCACTCACAAGAGGGGCGACTAGGGTCACATTTATAGGGCACGAGGCGGTTAGGGTAAGGGCTAGGATCATGACAAGTGTAGGGCTAGGATGAGGAGGTATGAGACAAGGAAAGTCTCCAAGACATTTCCATAATCCTCATTCAACCATTCCTTATTTTCCCCACGCCTTTCCTTGTGCGCCAAGGCCTTGCCTTGCGCCCCAAGCAATGCCATAGAGGCATGCATTCCATCCTAGGAAGATAGGGGAGGCGCCCTTTACTTCCATAATGAAGCAAAGGCACCAACATGACCCCATTATGCCCCTAAGCGCTTAATGGTTCATGTTTCTCCCCATTATACCCTTTTAGCCTCTCATCTCTTCATGAGAACTTGTTATTGGGCCTCATTGGATAATGAGCTAGCCCAAACTTCACTACATGGGTTGATTAAGCACTTGGATCCAATCCAATGCAACCCTAATCCAAATGTGACCAACCCTGGTCAAATACGGGTCAACCTGCCAAAAATGAAGTTTGGCTCCAATAACATTCTTCCATCTCATCGGGCCCATTGCTGCTGATGAAATCTTCCAATTAGATCCGGGTTATCCAATAACTCGATCATAAGGCTTCTCGATCAATACGAGAACTCAAGTATCAAGGTGTGCGACCCTGTAGGTTCCTCTGACGCTGGCAGTGTTGACCAAAGGTCATCCCAAGCAGTGAGTGGCACCTAGCAGTGCATCGCTGCTACCCAGGTCATTGGAATGGATATCGACATCGACATCCTCATCATCGCAACTAGATACAGATGCATTATATTCTCTTTGCCGAACTGATATCCGATTGGACAAGTGTGTCACCACTTGCTTTCATCCAATCTCATGGCTATGACTAAAACAGGTTCTCACCTGGGTATGGCCATACACTCTCAGTCATAGAACCATAAAGGAGCTCCATGGATATCATACTTCCCTAGGGAAGGGGCAAATCCTATGTCTGTCCATTGATCTTCTCATATGGGTCGTGACATGCTCAATAACAACCGTTATGACCTCCCATCTACGGCAAGGTGTTAGGTTGTATCAAAGCAAGTCCCTAACCACATAGAATGATCAATGACCTCAAGTCAAGGGATCAATGCATCTCCTGTCACTTATGAGGATAACTCATGACACCAAGTCATAGCCTCATAGCCGGTCTATCCAGTATATCCTCCAATGATATACCTATGTGTCTGCGTTAGCACCTCGTGCCTAACCAGCCCACATACCAGTCTCTCAAGTACCATAGCTTTCCCATATCCACTCAGGTACATCGACTGGGGACAATTATTTGAGCACAGATCCAATCTGTCTCCAGGAACATTATCATGTAAGTACACAATCGCAGGTGTAGTCAAACAATGATAACGACAATGCCAGAATGATATATAAATATCAATGTCAAGTAGTACATAAGTTGACCAAACTAGGTCCTAGGGCATATACACCAATAAACTCCCACTTGCACTAAGACCTAGAAGTTGAGGAATCTCAACCCCATATCTCTAGCGTGACCATCATGCTTCTGCTGCGCCAAAGCCTTGGTCAATGGGTCTGCCAGATTGTTCTCTGTGTTTACTCTGCTAATCTTGACATCACCTCTATCAATGATCTCTCTGATCAGGTGAAATCTTCTGAGTATGTGTTTGGATCTTTGATGAGACCGTGGTTCCTTGGCTTGTGCAATTGCTCCATTGTTGTCACAGTAGAGTTCAATGGGATCCATTGTACTAGGTACCACTTGAAGATCACATAAGAACTTCCTTTTCCAAACAGCTTCCTTGGCTGCCTCAGAAGCAGCCACATACTCAGCTTCGGTTGTAGAATCTGCTATGGTGGATTGCTTGAAGCTCTTCCAGCATACAGCGCCTCCATTTATCTTGAACACATAGCCGGCCTGCGATCTAAAGTCGTCAGGGTCAGACTGGAACGATGCATCAGTATAGCCCTGCATACTGAGCTCTTCCTGTCCCCCATAAACCAAGAACAGATCCTTAGTTCTTCTCAGATACTTTAGGATGTTCTTTACAGCCACCCAGTGCTGCAGACCTGGATTGGATTGGTATCGGCTGGTTATGCTCACAGCATATGCCACATCTGGTCTAGTACATAACATTGCATACATGATCGATCCTACTGCCGAAGCATAAGGAATTCGACTCATGTCATCCCTCTCAGCCTGTGTTGTAGGACACTGGCTCTTTGAGAGAGTAAGGCCATGTCTCACTGGAAGGTATCCTTTATTGGATTGCTCCATGTAGAACCTCTCCAGTACCTTATCAATGTAAGTACTTTGACTAAGGGCCAGAAGCCTCTTGGATTTATCCCGGTAGATCCTCACGCCTAGAATATAGGCGGCCTCCCCTAAGTCTTTCATCTTGAAACACTTCCCCAACCATGTCTTCACAGCTTGAAGACTAGGGATGTCGTTTCCGATGAGCAGTATATCATCAACATACAAGACCAGAAAAATCACCAAGCTCCCACTGAATTTTCTGTATACACAGGCGTCATCTTCACTTTTGATAAAGCCATGATCTCTCACGGCCTCATCAAATCGAAGATTCCAACTTCGAGATGCTTGTTTTAATCCATAAATGGATCTCTTCAGCCTGCAGACCTTATTAGCCTCTACAGGATGGATGAAGCCATCAGGTTGTGTCATATACATATCCTCAGTCAGCTTCCCGTTAAGGAACGCTATCTTCACATCCATCTGTCATATCTCATAATCATGATATGCAGCTATAGCAAGCAGAATCCGAATTGATTTAATCATGGCAACTAGCGAGAAGGTTTCATCATAGTCCACCCCGTGGACTTGTTTAAATCCTTTAGCCACTAGTCTACCCTTGTAGGTAACTATATTGCCATCCATGTCTGTCTTCCTCTTGAAGACCCATTTACACCCTATGGGTTTTACCCCATCAGGCAGCTCAACCAAATCCCAGACTTGGTTAGCCGACATGGAATCCATCTCGAATCGCATGGCGTCAAGCCATTTCTCGGAGTCCGGTCCACTGACCGCCTCATCATAGGTTCTAGGTTCATCCTCAATGATTAAGATCCCATCGTGTTGGGTCAGTAGCGACCCATACCTTTCATGTGCACGACGAATTCTCCCAGACCTACGCGGGACCTATGTTTGAGCCTCAGGTTGCCTAGCAACCAGTGCAGGTGGCTCAGATTCCATCTCTTTGTCTTGTGCTTGCACTTGGACCTCATCCAAGTCAAACTTCCTCCCACTAACTTCTTTCATAAGAAATTCTTTCTCTAGAAAGACAGCACCCCGAGCAACAAAAACTTTGTTCTCGATTGGGACATAGAAGTAGTATCCTTTAGTTTCCTTAGGATACCCCACAAATACACACTTATCAGATCTAGGTTCTAGCTTGCTAGAATCCTGACGTTTGACATAAGCCTCACATCCCCAGATCCTGATAAACGTGAGATTAGGGCGTCTCCCACTCCACATCTCGTATGGTATTTTGGAGACACTCTTAGATGGAACATTATTCAGTATCAGAGAAGCTGTTTCTAGTGCATGCCCCCAGAATGAAGAAGGTAGAGTTGCGTGACTCATCATGGATCGAACCATATCCAATAAAGTTCGATTTCTCCTTTCAGACACACTATTCCATTGAGGTGTTACAGGAGGAGTGAGTTGGGATATGATCCCACACTCTCTCAGATAGTCAAAGAACTCACCGCTCAGGTATTCTCCACCTCGATCTGATCAAAGTGCTTTAATGGATCTTCCAAGCTGGTTCTCTACTTCATTCTTGAACTCCTTGAATTTCTCAAAGGATTCAGATTTATGTCTCATTAAGTAGACATAGCCATACCTACTGAAGTCATCAGTGAAGGTAATGAAGTAGTTGTACCCTCCTCTGGCTTGTTTATTTAAGGGCCCACACACATCAGTATGTATGAGATCCAATAAACCTTCTGCCCTCTCACCAATCTTGGTGAAGGGCGCCTTTGTCATTTTCCCTAATAAACAGGGTTCACAAGTATCAAATTCCTCCAAGGAACTTGAATCTAACAATCCATTTGCATGGAGTTGTTGGATGCGATTCTTGTTTATATGGGCTAATCGACAGTGCCATTGGAAAGCACCAACTGAACCACTCAGTTTGGTCCTCTTATTGCTTATGTTACAAATAGAACTTTCCATATCCAAGATATATAGACCATTGCACAAAGTACCCTTCCCATAGAACATATTTGCAAATGAAAAAGAAGAGGAGTTCTTATTTATTTCAAATTTAAATCCTTTCCTTGCCAAGGAAGGAATGGATACAATGTTCTTTGTTAGCGAAGGTACACAAAAGCAATTATCTAGTTCTAATTGAAGTCCAGAAGGCAAGGAGAGAGTCAAAACGCCTACAGCAACAGCAGCAACCTGTGCCCCATTTCCAACGCGTAGGTCAATCTCTCCAAGCCGCACCGATCTACTTTTCTTGAGCCCCTGCATATTTGTACAAATATGAGCTCCACATGCAGTATCCAATACCCATGACATAGAAGTAGAAAGATTGACTTCTGTAACATAGATACCTGACCTAGAAGTTAAGGCCAAGCCTTTCTTCTCCTCATTCTGAAGCTACTTGCAGTCCCTTCTCCAGTGGCCCTACTCGCCACAGTGAAAACAACTCTGGTCCTTTGACTTCTTCGCCTTTTTCTTCAGTGCTTTGGTAGGACCTCTAGCACTACTCTTAGCACGTGCCTTACCCTTCTTCTTTATCTTCTTGGTCACAGGGACCAAAAGAATAGAATTGGGTTTGGTCTTACCCATCTCTCGCTCGGCTGTTTGGAGCATATTCATCAATTCCTCCCGTGTGCACTCAATCTGGTTCATGTTGAAGTTAATGATAAACGGACTGAAGCTAGGGGGCAGGGAATGAAGAATAAGATCCACAACCAGCTCGTTGTCTATGGTGTGTCCCAGTCTCCTGAGATGATCCACATTCCCAATGAGTTTGAGAACATGGGGTCTCACTGGTGCACCTTCAGACAACTTGCACCGAAAGACTTCTTTGGCGGTGTCAAATCTCTCAGTTCTAGCCTGAGCCTCGAACATCTGTTTTAGATGAGTAATCATCTGAAAAGCGTTCTGCTCCTCATATTGCACCTGCAGTTCAGGTGTCATACTGGCTAGCATAAGACATGCAACCTCCAAAGAGTCATCCTGATGCTTTCTATAAGCATCTCTGTCTGCCGTTCGGGCATTAGGCGGAGGAGCTGCAGGAAGAGGCTATTCAAGGACATACAGCTTCTTCTCGAGCTTGAGGACTATCCTCAAGTTCCGATGCCAGTCCATAAAGTTAGTTCCAACTAACTTATCCTTATCAAGGAGTGATCGCAGTGATAATCCGCCAGTGTTCATAGCCATTGTTCTACAACACCCAAGAAGAACAGATTAGTACTACTTCGAATCATTTAAACTGGACTTGTTTTAAATGATTTCTGCTCTCACTATTTTAAATTCGCATTGACAACCCACAAAGTCAATCGGGAAGTTCAAGACTTCCTAGTGAGATGGGATCCTTATTTTACATGAGGCTTCGCGTCCCACGAGGGTGGGATGAGATGCACAAAGTAACCCATGTTTCCTAAGGTGGGCGCGCCGGCCGGTTGCTCAAAGCAACTCCCCTTGTTGAGACACTCTGGGCATTTCATGTCCAGCGAGGGCTGGATACAACATGAAACCTTTACCTCTCAACGATGCCTCTAGACTTTCATCATGTGCCTAGCACATGTGAACTTCTAGTCAAGTCCATTCCTAACCGTTATGCCCAGGGCCAACGAGTTTCCTTGCGAAGGTACACCTAGGTTAAAACTGGACTGGGGAAACCATTGCTACCACGCACTTTCTAAAGATAAGTGGGTGTGTCCCACGAGGGTGGGAAACAATTCACAACTCCACTGATCGATAGCTTAGTGTGGGCTACGCGTTAGAAGGCTACCAGACTTGATATTTTAATTGAGGGTTTTTGTTTAAGGTCTCATCATCTCAGTTTTATCTTATGTCTATCATTACAGGCATGCAATCCTATAGTGATAACATAACGGTAAAACATTTCAGGCATGCTTCTGCAGATAATAATAAAAACAGTAAAGGATGATGTGATTATATCCTATACAAGACATTGAACCAATCCATGCCATGAAATAGGTTCAACTCTTGTCCTAGAACTCAAGCCCCAAAAAACTAGACCTAGCCTAGCAGACCTCTAGCTTGAACTTCATGGTTGGCTCCAAGGTCCTTCTCTCATGGTTTAGCTCTCAAACCCTAGAGGTACACTTTAAAAGTTCCCCATAGGTTTGGCCAATGCCATGGTCTTGCGCCACTAAGCAGGTTTGCGCCTCATGCTTGTTGCATCACCATCCAAGGTATGCATGCGCTAACCTCTAAACACATGCGCCACCCTAATCTTCTTCTTAGTCAAAAGCAAAAGGAAAAGCGGCACGCAGGCCTCACGAGGATACATCGCAGGCATGCAAAGGGGGCTTGATTAATGATCACAACATCATGCACAATCAAGGTATTTACTCATGCAATTCTACATGCTCATGAAAAACATAAAATCTGAAATTTTACTTTTCATAAAACTAGTCTCTTTTTCTCATCTTCTTCTCACAAATCTTTTGGTTTATTGCGATTTATTTTTCATGATGATTTCAGAGATCCTTTCGGCTGGCAATTTTCTCAGATCAAGAGACTTGGCCAGTCCAAAGACACAATGCCCGTCCTACTTGACAAAATTACGTGCGCCTTTGATCTTTAAATCAAACAAGAAAAATAGTCCAAATATCCAAAAGAGATTGAGAGGATGATAGAAACAAGAAACCCTAATTTTTCTACTTTTAGAAAAATCGATTGCCATGCATCATGCTATTTACGAAAATAGAGATATGGCTTGTGAGCATGGAAGAAAAGCATAAAACATTGTTCGAGTCTTGCAAGTCGCTCTGATACCACTGTTGGGAAACCCCGGGGACATTTTACAATTTTCAGAGTCATGGACATACATTTTACGCAGCAGAAGAATGTCCCTGAAACAGGCCGGTCCCAAAAACCCAGTGAAGATCGCAAGCAAGGGAGTCGACACGATGAGTTAGGAAATACCTTAAGAGCAATGAAGAATGATGCCGATGTAGGCGTCCAAGTGTGCGCCCTCTGCAGTCTCGCACACACGGATCTCTTGAGTTCTCTTCTTCCACGCCCGGTGCTAGCCTCGGGAAGAAGATCCAAGCCTTAGGGAGATACTCTACTTCACTTGCGCCACCAAGAGAGATGATGCGCCAAGAGAAGAAGGAAGACTATCCAAAACGCCAAGCACTAATGTTCCTTGCGCCAAGAGGAAAGGAGGAATTGGCTTGCGGTTATGGAAGAAGGAAGATGCGCCCTTGCTCCAAGCACTCGCCCCTCTTCTTGTGTTCACGCCTTCAAGGATTGATCACTCACAAGAGGGGGGCGACTAGGGTCACATTTATAGGGCCAGAGGCGGTTAGGGTAAGGGCTAGGATCATGACAAGTGTAAGGCTAGGATGAGGAGGTATGAGACAAGGAAAGTCTCCAAGACATTTCCATAATCCTCATTCAACCATTCCTTATTTTCCCCACACCTTTCCTTGTGCGCCAAGGCCTTGCCTTGCGCCCCAAGCAATGCCATAGAGGCATGCATTCCATCCTAGGAAGATAGGGGAGGCGCCCTTTACTTCCATAATGAAGCAAAGGCGCCAACATGACCCCATTATGCCCCTAGGCGTTTAATGGTTCATGTTTCTCCCCATGATACCCTTTTAGCCTCTCATCTCTTCATGAGAACTTGTTATTGGGCCTCATTGGATAATGAGCTAGCCCAAACTTCACTACATGGGTTGATTAAGCACTTGGATCCAATCCAATGCAACCCTAATCCAAATGTGACCAACCATGGTCAAATACGGGTAAACCTGCCAAAAATGAAGTTTGGCTCCAATAACATTCTTCCATCTCATCAGGCCCATTGGTGCTGATGAAATCTCCCAATTAGATCCGCGTTATCTAATAACTCGATCATAAGGCTTCTCGATCAATACGATAACTCAAGTATCAAGGTGTGCGACCCTGTAGGTTCCTCTGACGCTGGCAGTGCTGACCAAAGGTCATCCCAAGCAGTGAGTGGCACCTAGCAGTGCATCGCTGCTACCCAGGTCATTGGAATGGATATCGACATCGACATCCCCATCATCGCAACTAGATACAGATGCATTACAGTCTCTTTGCCGAACTGATATCCGATTGGACACGTGTGTCACCACTTGCTTTCATCCAATCTCATGGCTATTACTAAAACAGGTTCTCACCTGGGTATGGCCATACACTCTCAGTCATAGAACCATAAAGGAGCTCCATGGATATCATACTTCCCTAGGGAAGGGGCAAATCTTATGTCTGTCCATTGATCTTCTCATATGGGTCGTGACATGCTCAATAACAACCGTTATGACCTCCCATCTACGGCAAGGTGTTAGGTTGTATCAAAGCATGTCCCTAACCACATAGAATGATCAATGACCTCAAGTCAAGGGATCAATGCATCTCCTGTCACTTATGAGGATAACTCATGACACCAAGTCATAGCCTCATAGCGGGTCTATCCAGTATATCCTCCAATGATATACCCATGTGTCTGCGTTAGCACCACGTGCCTAACCAGCCCACATACCAGTCTCTCAAGTACCAGAGCTGTCCCATATCCACTCAGGTACATCGACTGGGGACAATTATTTGAGCACAGATCCAATCTGTCTCTAGGAACATTATCATGTAAGTACACAATCACAGGTGTAGTCAAACAATGATAACGACAATGCCAGAATGATATATAAATATCAATGTCAAGTAGTACATAAGTTGACCAAACTAGGTCCTAGGGCATATACACCAACATCCAATACCCATGACATAGAAGTAGAAAGGTTGACTTCGGTAACATAAATACTTGAGTCAGAAGACGAAGCCTTGCTTCTCTTCTCCTCGTTCTGAAGTTGCTTGCAGTCCCTTTTCCAGTGGCCCTACTCGCCACAGTGGAAGCACCGCTTATCCTTTGACATCCTCACCTTCCTTTTCAGTGCTTTGGTCGGACCCTTGGCACGTGCCTTGCCCTTCTTCTTCATCTTCTTGGTCACAGGGACCAAAAGAATAGAATTGGGTTTGGTCTTGACCATTTCTCGCTCGGTCGTCTAGAGCATATTCAAAAGTTCCTCCCTTGAGCATTCAATCCGGTTCATATTAAAGTTAATAATAAACTGACTAAAGCCAGAGGGCAGGGACTGCAGAATAAGATCTGTGACTAGCTCACTATCAATCGTGTGTCCTAGTCTCTTGAGATGATCCACATACCCAATGATCTTGAGTACATGGGGTCTCACTGGAGCACCTTCAGATAACTTGCACTGAAAGACCGCTTTGGCAATGTCATATCTCTCGGTCCTAGCCTGAGCCTTGAACATCTGTTTCAAATGAGTTATCATCTGAAACACGTTCTGGTCCTCATACTGCACCTGAAGTTCAGGCGCCATGGTGGCTAGCATGAGACATGACACTTCCACAGAGTCATCCTGATGCTTTCTAAAAGCATCCCTTTTAGCCGCTCGGGTTGTAGGTGGAGGAGGCGCGGGAAGAGCTTGCTCAAGGACGTAAAGCTTCTTCTCGAGCTTGAGGACTATCCTCAAGTTCCGGTACCAGTCCATGAAGTTGGATCTAACCAACTTATCCTTGTCAAGAAGGGATCGCAGTGTCAATCCGCTATTGTTCGTAGCCATTGATCTACAACAACCAAGATAGCAGATTAGTACTACTTCAAATCATTTAATCTGAACTTGCATTAAATGATCATGGTTCCCACTATTTTAATCAAATTGACAACCCACAAAGTCAATTTGGAAATCTGAGATTTTCTAGTGAGATGAGATCCTTATTCCACATGAGGCTTCGCGTCCCACGAGGGTGGGATGAGATGCACAAAGTGACCCATGCTTCTTAAGGTAGGCACGCCGACCGATAGCACCCAGGCAATTCCCTTTCTCAAGACAGTTCAGGCATTTTGTGCCCAGCTAGGGCTGGAACAACACAAAACCCTAACCTCTCGAGGCCGCCTCTAGAGTTCCATCATGTGGCCACCACATATGAAAAACTAGTCAAGTCTATCCTGACTGTTATGCCCAGGGCCAACAATTTCCTTGCGAAGGCACGCCCAGAGTTTTAACTGGACTGGGGAAACCATTGCCACCACACGCCTTCTAAAGATAAGTTGGTGTGTCCCACGAGGGTGGGAAACAGTGCACAACACCACTGATCAATAGCTTGACGAGGGCTACGCGTCAGAAGGCTACAAACTTGATATTATTTTTGAGGGTTTTTGAGGTCTCATCCTCTCAGTTTTATCTTTTGTCTAACATTACAGGCATGCAATCCTATAGTGATAACAAAAGGATAAAACACAACCAGGCATGCTTTAGCAAATATCAAAAACTGTAAACAAGCGATGTGGTCATAGCCTAATCAACACATTGAACCATCACATGCCAAAGGATGTTCAATGCTTGACCTAGGTGACAAGCCCCAACCAGATCTAACCTAGCCGCCACTAAGCTTTATCTTTATGTGCGGCTTCAAGGTCCTCCACATCAAGGCATAGCACGCAAACCCAAGGGTTTGGCCAATACCTTGATGGCTCCTCCATGCATGAAGCGCCATAATGCTTGTGCCAAGAGGGATAGCACTCGAACCCTAGGTTCGGCCAAGCCCTTACTTGCGCCACCAAGTAAGATGCGCCATCATGGTTGATGCGCCAAGATGTAAGCTCCATAAGGGATGCGCCCCTAATCTTCCTTGTGCGTTTACAAAACAAAAAGAAAAAGCGGCACGTAGGCCTCACATAAATACATCACATGCATACAAGGGGCTTGACTATGACCACAACACGATGCACAATCATCTCATGCTTTTCTATATACTCATGAAAACATAAAACTTCAGTTTTAGTTTCTTAGAAAACATGTCTTTCAACCTCAACGTCCGTTCACAAATCTAGGACTTTTCGTTTCTCTCAAAAGTCCACAAGTGACGCATGCGTGTTCTAAGCACGCTTGCCGTCTACCCTTGCAATCCTTAACCTACCAAGATTAGGACAACCATATGCCCATAATTATCGACAAGTCCCACACACTAGAACTATCCTACATGCGTGGGGAGAAATTAATTCTCTCACATATGGGTCTAACCCACCATGTGAAGAAAGCGAAAAATCAAAGAGATCGAATAGATGTTAGGAATGAAAAACTTACAATTTTTCTTACTTACAAAAATTCATGCGCATATGAATTTTTTCAAAAAATTCAGATGGCATGTGAGCATACAATAAAAGCATAAAACACCGTTCGAGTTCGCAAGATGGCTCTGATACCACTGTTGGGAAACCCCGGGGGTTTTAAAATTTTTTACAGACATGCACAGCGGAAGCAATCCCCGAACAGGCCAGTCCCAAAAACCCAAAAGATTGAGTCTTGCGAGCAGATCGACACGGTGAGTAGGAGATGATACCTTGAAGCAATGCGACGGATGTGATGCAGGCACCCAAATGTTCGCCCTCTGTAGTCTCGCACACAGCCGAACCTCGAGATCTCTTCTTCCACGGCTGGTGCTAGCCTCGGAAAGAAGATCCATGCCACAGGCAGTCTTCCTCTAGACCTTGCGCCACCCACACAGTGGTTGCGCCAAGAAGAGTAGAGTGAAGGAAGAAAACATCAAGGTCCAACATTGGAGCCACCCTTGGAAGAAGAGATGGGAAAAATCACCAATACCAACCAACATTGGAGAGAGGGCGACAAGTAGATTTATACAAATGAGGAGGTGCAACTCTTCACAAGAGGTGCAACTCTTCACAAGGAAGAGGCACAACTCTTCAAGAGAGAAGAGAATTCCAAATTCTCTTTCTAGCTTGCTAGGATATCCCACAAACACGCATTTATCAGATCTGGGTTCTAGCTTGCTAAAATCCTGACGTTTGACATAAGCCTCACATCCCCAGACTCTGATAAAAGAGAGATTCGGGCATCTCCCACTACATACCTCATACGAAATCTTGGAGACACTCTTAGATGGAACAATATTTAGTATGAGAGAAGCTGTCTCAAGTGCATGACCCCATAATGAGGGTGGTAGAGTTGCATGACTCATCATACATCGAACTATGTCCAACAAGGTACGATTTCTCCTTTCAGACACACCATTCCATTGAGGTGTTCCAGGAGGAGTGAGTTGGGATAGAATCCCACACTCTCTAAGATAGTCAAAGAACTCACCGCTCAGGTACTCTCCACCACGATCTGATCGAAGAGCTTTAATAGATCTACCAAGCTGGTTCTCAACTTCATGTCTGAACTCCTTAAATTTCTCAAAGGATTCGGACTTATGTTTCATCAAATAAACATAACCATATCTATTGAAGTCATCAGTAAATGTGATGAAGTAGTTGTACCCTCCTCTGGCTTATTTACTGAATGGCCCACACACATCACAATGTATGAGATCCAACAAA
Source organism: Costus lasius (assembly GCA_027563935.2). Lineage (NCBI taxonomy): Eukaryota > Viridiplantae > Streptophyta > Magnoliopsida > Zingiberales > Costaceae > Costus > Costus lasius. The sequence continues at coordinate 32,734,125 of CM050450.1, read as the reverse complement.
CCTCCTGCCCTCTCACCAATCTTGGTGAAGGGTGCTTTTGTCATTTTTCCTAATAAACATGGCTCGCAAGTATCAAACTCCTCCAAGGAGGTTGAATCTAACAATCCATTTGCATGGAGTTGTTGAATGCGATTCTTGTTTATATGGGCTAATCGACAATGCCAAAGGTACGTACCAACTGAATCATTTAGTTTGATCCTTTTATGATTTATGTTACATATAGAGTTATCCATGTCCAAGACAAACAATCCATTGCATAAGGTACCCTTCCCATAAAACACATTTGCAAATGAAAAAGAACAAGAGTCCTCTTTTATTTCAAACTTAAAACCTTTCCTTGCCAAGCAAGGAATAGATACAATGTTTTTGGTAAGAGAAGGTACATAATAGCAATTGTTTAACTCAAGTTGAAGTCCAGAAGGCAGGGAGAGCGTCAAAAGTCCTATGGCAACAGCAGCAACCTATGCTCCGTTTCCAACACGTAGGTCAATCTCTCCAGGCCGCATCGCTCTACTTTTCTTGAGCCCCTACATATTTGTAAAAATATGAGCTCCGCATGCAGTATCCAATACCCATGACATAGAAGTAGAAAGGTTGACTTCGGTAACATAAATACCTAAGTCAGAAGACGAAGCCTTGCTTCTCTTCTCCTCGTTCTGAAGTTGCTTGCAGTCCCTTTTCCAGTGGCCCTGCTCGCCATAGTGGAAGCACCGCTTATCCTTTGACATCCTCACCTTCCTTTTCAGTGCTTTGGTCGGAACCTTGGCACGTGCCTTACCCTTCTTCTTCATCTTCTTGGTCGCAGGGACCAAAAGAACAGAATTGGGTTTGGTCTTGACCATTTCTCGCTCGGTCGTCTGGAGCATATTCAAAAGTTCCTCCCTTGAACATTCAATCTGGTTCATATTAAAGTTAATAATAAACTGACTGAAGCCAGAGGGCAGGACTGCAGAATAAGATCCGTGACCAGCTCGTTATCAATCGTGTGTCCTAGTCTCTTGAGATGATCCACATACCCAATGATCTTGAGTACATGGGGTCTCACTGGAGCACCTTCAGATAACTTGCATCGAAAGACCGCTTTGGCAATGTCATATCTCTCGGTCCTAGCCTGAGCCTCGAACATCTATTTCAAATGATTTATCATCTGAAACGCGTTCTGCTCCTCATACTGCACCTGAAGTTCAGGCGCCATGGTGGCTAGCATGAGACATGACACTTCCACAGAGTCATCCTGATGCTTTCTAAAAGCATCCCTTTAAGCCGCTTGGGCTGTAGGTACAGGAGGCGCGGGAAGAGCTTGCTCAAGGACGTAAAGCTTCTTCACAAGCTTGAGGACTATCCTCAAGTTCCGATACTAGTCCATGAAGTTGGATCCAACTAACTTATCCTTGTCAAGATGGGATCGCAGTGTCAATCCGCTATTGTTCATAGCCATTGATCTACAACAACCAAGATAGCAGATTAGTACTACTTCAAATCATTTAATCTGAACTTGCATTAAATGATCATGGTTCTCACTATTTTAATCCAATTGACAACCCACAAAGTCAATTTGGAAATCTGAGATTTCCTAGTAAGATGGGATCCTTATTCCACATGAGGCTTGGCATCCCACGAGGGTGGGATGAGATGCACAAAGTGACCCATGCTTCTTAAGGTGGGCACGCCGGCCGATTGCACCCAGGCAATTCCCCTTCTCAAGACAGTTCAGGCATTTTGTGCCCAGCTGGGGCTGGAACAACATAAAACCCTAACCTCTCGAGGCCGCCTCTAGAGTTCCATCATGTGGCCACCACATATGAAAAACTAGTCAAGTCTATCCTGACCATTATGCCCAGGGCCAACAATTTCCTTGCGAAGGCACGCCCAGAGTTTTAACTGGACAGGGGAAACCATTGCCACCACACGCCTTCTAAAGATAAGTGGGTGTGTCCCACGAGGGTGGGAAACAGTTCACAACACCACTAATCGATAGCTTGACGAGGGCTACGCGTCAGAAGGCTACAGACTTGATATTATTTTTGAGGGTTTTTGAGGTCTCATCCTCTCAGTTTTATCTTTTGTCTAACATTACAGGCATGCAATCCTATAGTGATAACAAAAGGATAAAACACAACCAGGCATGCTTTAGCAAATATCAAAAACAGTAAACAAGCGATGTGGTCATAGCCTAATCAACACATTGAACCATCACATGCCAAAGGATGTTCAATGCTTGACCTAGGAGACAAGCCCCAACCAGACCTAACCTAGCCGCCACTAAGCTTTATCTTTAAGTGCGGCTTCAAGGTCCTCCACATCAAAACATAGCACGCAAACCCAAGGGTTTGGCCAATACCTTGATGGCTCCTCCATGCATGAAGTGCCATAATGCTTGTGCCAAGAGGGATAGCACTCGAACCCTAGGTTTGGCCAAGCCCTTACTTGCGCCACCAAGCAAGATGAGTCATCATGGTTGATGCGCCAAGATGTAAGCTCCATGAGGGATGCGCCCCTAATCTTCTTTGTGCGTTTACAAAACAAAAAAGAAAAACCGGCACGCAGGCCTCACATACATACATAACAGGCATACAAGGGGCTTGACTATGACCACAACATGATGCACAATCATCTCATGCTTTTCTATATACTCATGAAAACATAAAACTTCAGTTTTAGTTTCTTAGAAAACATGTCTTTCAACCTCAACGTCCGTTCGCAAATCTAGGACTTTTCGTTTCTCTCATGAGTCCACAAGTGACGCATGCATGGTCCAAGCACACTTGCCGTCTACCCTTGCAATCCTTAACCTACCAAGATTAGGACAACCATATGCCCATAATCTTCGACAAGTCCCACACAGTAGGACTATCCTACATGCGTGGGGAGAAATTAATTCTCTCACATATGGGTCTAACCCACCATGTGAAGAAAGTGAAAAATCAAAGAGATCGAATAGATGTTAGGAACGAAAAACTTACAATTTTTCTTACTTATAAAAATTCATGCGCATATGCAATTTTTTAAAAAATTCAGATGGCATGTGAGCATACAATAAAAGCATAAAACACCATTCGAGTTCGCAAGATGGCTCTGATACCACTGTTGGGAAACCCCAGGGATTTTAAAATTTTTTACAGACATGCACAGCGGAAGCAATCCCCGAAACAGGCCAGTCCCAAAAACCTAGAAGATCGAGTATTGCGAGGAGATCGACACGGTGAGTAGGAGATGATACCTTGATGCGAAGGATGTGATGCGGGCGCTCAAATGTTCGCTCTCTGTAGTCTCGCACACAGCCGAACCTCGAGATCTCTTCTTCCACGCCCGGTGCTAGCCTCGGGAAGAAGATCCACGCCTCAGGGATTCTTCCTCTAGACCTTGCGCCACCCACACAGTGGTTGTGCCAAGAAGAGTAGAGTGAAGGAAGAAAACGCCAAGGTCCAACCTTGGAGCCGCCCTTGGAAGAAGAGATGGGAAAAATCGCTAATACCAACCAACATTGGAGAGAGGGCGACAAGGAGATTTATACAAATGAGGAGGTGCAACTCTTCACAAGAGGTGCAACTCTTCACAAGGAAGAGGCGCAACTCTTAAAGAGAGAAGAGAATTCCAAATTCTCTCTCTTCATAAGTGAAGAGAACTCCAAATTCTCTCCTAGGCGCCAACTCCAAATTCTCTTCCAAGGCTTCTTATGGTCACGGGCCATTAGGCCTGGTGGCCCATTGGGCCTCAAGCCCATTAAACCTCAAGGCCCAATGGGCCTCAAGCCCATTAAGCCTCAAGGCCCATTAAGCCTCGCGCCCAAACTGGGCTCCAAGCCCATTGGGTATAGAGGCTCATTGGTCCATGCACCAAGCTCAGACTTCATTTGCCCATTTGGCCCAAATGGCTTATTGGGCTGATTTAGCCCATTTGGCCCATTTAGCCTACTGGGCCCATTTGGCCCATCTGGCCCAAAAATGAAGTTAGCTCCAAAAGGTTCGTTCCATCTCATCAGGCACAATGAAGCTGATGGATTCTCCCAAACAGATCCGAGTTGTCCAATAACTCGATCAATAGGCTACCCGATCAATACGAGAACCCGAGTTTCAAGTTGTGCGACCTTGTAGGTTCCTCTGACGCTAGCAGTGATGAACTCAGGTCATCACAAGCAGTGAGTGGCACCTAGCAGTGCATCACTGCTACCCAGGTCTTCGAAATGGATATCACATCGATATCCCCATCATCGTAACAAGATACCGATGGCCATACACACTCAGTCATGCAACCATAGGGGGGGCCCCGTGGATATCAAGCTTCCCGCAGGAAGGGCAAATCCTATGTCTGTCCATTCAGCTTCTCATATGGGCCGTAACATACCCAATGACAACCGTTATGACCTCCCTTCTATGGCGAGGCATTAGGTTGTATCAAAGTATGCCCCTAACCATATAGAAGAGTCAATGACCTCAAGTCAAGGGATCAATACATCTCCTGTCACATGTGAGCTTAACTCATGACACCAAGTTAAAGCCTCACAGTGGGTCGGTCCAGTATATCCACCACTAATATACTCATATCCCTATGTTAGCACCCCATGCGTAACTAGCCCATATACTAGTCTCACATGTACTAGAGTTGTCCCTTATCCACTCAGGTACTCAACCGGGGACACACCGTTTGAGCACAGATACAATCTGTCTCCAGGGACATTATTATCCATGTACATAATCACAGATGCAAACATAGCATAATAACGACAATGCCAGAATGATATATTAAATATCAATGTCAAGTAATACAATATGGACTAACAATGGGCCTAAGGGCATATACACCAACAATCTCCCACTTGCACTTAGACTCAGTTGTTGAGAAATCTCAACCCCATGTTGTTGGTGTATATGCCCTAAAGACCAATGTATGGACATGGTCAGGCATTGTTTGAATGTATTTTGATAGAACTATTACTCTTTATATAGGCATGGTCGTTATTATGCAGACTTCTCTACCTGCGTTGATGTATTGAGTTGCATAAATAATGTCCCAGGAGTTTGGATTGGATCCATTCTCATAAGCTATCCCCAGACAAGGTACCTTAGCAGATATGGGACAGCTTCGGTACATGTGAGACTGGTGTATGGGCTGGTTAGGTGCAGGGCACAGTAACGCAGACATACAGGTGCATTGGATGCACTGGAGTGATCCACCGTGAGGATTGACTTGTCTAGTCAACAAGTCAATCTCACATGCAAGAGGTTTGCATTGATCCTTAGACTTGAGGTATTCATGTCTAGACTTGATGAAGGGTATGCTTTAATACAGTCTTACGTCTCTCCGTAATTGGGAGACCAAAACGACTGTCATTGGGCATGTCATAAGTCACGTAGAGACATGGATGACCAATAGTAGGATTTGCCCCTTCCTTCCGAGGAAGCATGATATCCACCTTGGGGCGCCCCACCTTATTGGTGCATGACAGGAAAGTGTGGCCACACTTGTTGAGTCATGACCAATGCATTGGATAATAAACTTGAGACTAATCCAATGGCAGGATATCAGCTTAGGCAAAGGGATCTATAATGTAATGGGAATCCTCGTTGCTTGTTAGGAGTTGTTGCCATAATGACTTAAGTCCTATGACATGGGTAGTAGTGATGTGTTGCTAGATACCCCTCACTACTTATGATGTTTACATCATTGCCATCGTCATATGGATCCTACGGGGTCTCACGCAATAGACTCTTGACGTTGCTTTAATCAGAAGCCTTAGGATCAAGTTATTGGATAACTTGGATCAATTTGGAAGATTTCATCAGCGCCAATGGGCCTGATGAGTTGGAAGAAAGTTATTGGAGCCAAACTTCATTTTTGGCAGGTTGACCCGAAATTGACCTAGATTGGTCACATTTGGATTAGGGTTGCATTGGATTGGATCCAATGGCTTAATCAACCCATGCCATGAAGTTTGGGCTAGCTCATTATCCAATGAGGCCCAATAATTAGTTGTCATGAAGAGGAATTGGCTAAAAAGGGTATAATGGGGAGAAATCTCACCCCATTGGCGCCTAGGGGCATAATGGGGTGAGGGAGGCGCCTTTGCTTCATTATGGAAGTAAAGGGCGCTTAGCCCTTCTTCCTTGGAAGGAATACTTGCCTCTAAGGTAAGTCTTGGGGCTGATATGGCTTGAGAACTTTTATGGGAAGTTCCTAGGCGCATATGGACATAGGGAAGAGGTATATGGTAATGTCTTAGAGACTTACCTTACCTCAAACCCTAGTTTCTCCCAAAACCCTTACCCTAGCCGAAACTCCTCATGCATGTTGCGCCTAGCCACTTAACCTTTGATGGTAAGAATGCATTTGAGGCATGTCTTGGGCTGATATAGTGTTTAGACTTTTATGGATAGGTTGAATGAGGTTTATGGTAAAGTCTTGGAGACTTTCCATACTTCAAGACACCTCATCCTAGCCATACACTTGGCATGATCCTAGCCCTTGCTCAAACTGCCTCTAGTCCTATTTATAGGACCCATTGTCGCCCTCTCTTTATGATGAACGCTTGGAGTCGTGAACACAAGTAGAGGGGCGAAAGCAAGGGCAAAGGGTGACAACATCAAAGTGGCGCAACCCTTCTTCCAACAAGTGACCGCAAGTCTTCTCCTTCCTCTCCTCTTGGCGTGACTTGGAGAAGGACTTGGTGGCACAATTTTCCCCTAATCTTCCTCAAGGCCGAAACTCATCTTCTCCCTCTTCTCTTGGAGTGAAGAGGATAAGGAGTTGGCGGCATCTTCCTTGCACTTGGCGCATGAACCTTGGAGGTGGCGCAAGAAGAGTGAAGGAACCCTAAGGCTCGATTCTCTTCCCGAGGCTAGCACCGAGCGTGGAAGGGAGCAACGATCAAGGAGTCGACGCGTGGATACTTGTAGAGGGCGAACACTTGGGCACCTTCAACATGGCTTCGACATCTAAACAAGCAAAAGAGGTACATCTCTAACACATCCTTGTGTCTTCTCTCTCGCATGGATCCTTGGGAAAGGAATGTGTTTCGGGTGTAATGCTTCTTCCGCTGCGTCCTGGGACTGCAAAATTTTAAATTACACCCGGCATTCCCCAACAGTGATATCAGAGCTACTTGCGAGAAACACAAGGTGTACGTTTTCTTGTGTGAAAATTTTTTTGAAAATTTTTCTTCTATCCATGCGCGTTTCACGTAGAAAGCGTTTTCATCCAATCTTCTCTTCTCAACTCTATGGCCGAAACTTGGATTGTGTTTATGCTTGATTTAAGACCAAAGGCGCACGTAAGTTTTGTCAAGTAGCATCGGCATTGTGTCTTCGGACTGGCCGGGTCTCTTGATCTGACAAAACTGCTAGCCGATAGGGTCTATGAAATCATCATGGAACTTGATCTAAATTTTGGCATGGAATTGGTTAAGGGAATGCCTTGAATGATATTGGCGCATAAGGTGCTAAAATTTGATTTTTTCGGATTTTCAAATTTTACATGCGCCACTTGATTGGGTTGATATGGTCATAGCGAGTGCCCTCCTGTGTTGTGATGTGGAAGCATGTTTTCACCTGTGATGAATGCTTGTAAAATCTTTCTACCACCTGCGTGTGGTTCTCCCCCTTCTTGATGTAAAATTTTCATCTTTCCTTAGAATAGATGTAGAATTGTTTACATGAGATAGGTTAAGGTTCATCAAAGACAACAAGGAGCCTTCTTCAATTGGAGTCAGAAGTGGCGCCAGCTTTGGAAGCGTGGTGATGGACTTGCGATTGAAGGAAGGACACATGCTTTCGGCTTCTGGCATGGGCTGATTTGCTTCAGGGACTCGCAACCCTTGGATGCACAATAACATGTAACATGGCTCGTGATAAGTTATGTGTATGAAAAGGGCTCTGACCATATCGACCAAAAATAGCATGCCTGTAATGGTTTATTATTTTGTCCATAGCATGCCTGTGATGTTTTTCCTTTGCTGCAATAACTATAGGAAAACTGCATGCTATAAAAGAATAAAAACATGCAAAAACTCTCAATACAATATCAAGTCGATAGCTTTCTAACGCGTAGCCCTCATCAAACTATCGATCGGTGGTGTTGTGAACTGTTTCCCACCCTCGTGGGACACACCCACTTATCTTTAGAAGGTGTGTGGTGACAATGATTTCCCCAGTCCAGTTTTAACCTGGGCGTGCCTTCGTAAGGAAATTTGTTGGCCCTGGGCATAACGGTTAGGACCAGACTTGACTGGTTTTTCATATGTCATTAACATGATGAATTACTAGAGGTAGCTGTTGAGAGGATAGGGTTTTGTGTTGTATCCAGCCCTCGCTGGACACAGGGCGCCTAGTCTGTCTTACCTAAGAGGAATTGTGCATGGCACAATTGGCTGGCATGCCTACCTAAGGAAGCATGAGACTCTCTGTGCATCTCAACTCACCCTCGTGAGTCGCGGAGACCTTATGTGAAATTAGGATCCTACTCACTTATTTCCATGTTGAGTTAGAGAGTTCTCAACTTGTTTTGGAAGTAGTGGGAGCATAGCATTTAATTTAAAGTCCTTGTTAAATGCTTTATCATAGTACTTATTTTACTTATTTGCTTATTGTAGAAGGCATCTCCTGATCTAAGATTGAAACTTTATAAACATAAACTGGATGGGACAAATTGGACAAAATGGTTCAAGATTTTGTCCAAAATACTGGAACAAGAAAATAAGGTGCATCTTCTTGAAAGACCTCCATCCCAGCCCAGTGTGTATTTCACTAATAATTGGGAGTGGAATGTCTATCTTGAACATTGTGAAGATAACGAACAGTACACTGCTCTTGTCTTAGAGTGCATGACCCCAGAGGTCAAGGTTGAATGTGATGAGATGGGGATCTATGATCTAATCATACATCTCAAAGGTCTCTTCACACCATGCTCTATAGACAATGATCAGGAGAGTTCTGTTGGATCTTCAGAATGTGTGCCTGAATCTAAGAAAGACCATGGTTCTGTATCTTCGAAGCTAATACTTCGGAAGACTGGGAATGCATGGGTATTTCGAAGAGGATTGATGGCCAAGAAGAGCATGGCAAAGAAGAAGGGATGTAATCCATCCGCTTCAGGTATTGTGTTACCGAGGTCTTTTGTCTACTTCTTATTCATGGGTACTGGGTACCGTATGTGAGGCTCACATATGTTTTACATGTGCAGGAGCTCAAAAGAAGTAGGACGAAGAGGCTTGATGGGATCGACTCTCGGGTCAGGGACGGAGCATTGAATGCTGCTGTTGATATCATCTCACTGCCTTGAAGACTTTATATAGAACTTTGCTATTATTGTATCAGCTTATGTATTAGAACATCATTCCTTTTGGAAAGGACTTCAGTTTGAAATAATAATAATTATTTTTTTTTAATCTGAGATGTTCTATTGAAGTGATACAACTGACAATAGTTTATGGTTCTATATGTAACACAAGATCAGATCTAATGATTCAATAAAGCATCCTCATATAGCATTGTCTCTTGAACCATAGAACAATGGTCACATCCAAAGGTCCATGGGCTATTGGGATCATTGTCCTTTCAGGATTATGATACATGTGAACCTAGTTCAAAGGAACAATGTGACAGATGCTGCCTTCACCGTAAAGGGTGGAAGGAGTAGTGACTTGTTGGATCTATTACACAGCGATGTAAGTGGACCCATGCAAGCAAGCACTAAGAGGAGTTATATACTTCATTGAGTGTGGGTATGCCTTACGCAACCCAAGAACTTTGGAAAATTCCAAGAAGTTCACAAATGAAGTATTGAGTCAAATTGAAGGATCTATTAAAGCACCTTGATTGGATCAAGATGATTAGTGGAGAATTTGATGACCTTCCTAAGAAGTGTGGAGTGATCTCACAGCTTTCTTAGTACACCACTGTGTGGTAAATTTCAAAGAAAGAAAAGGAACACATTGGATGTGGTTCCAACTTTGAATAAGTCATGCAAATATACTACTATGTTGCCATGCAAACAGATGTACTGCTACTCCATAAGAAAATGTCTAAGTTAGCTTTTGAGTTGAGAACTGCAAATATCCCATTTCTTCAATGGAATTGGGAATGTAATGTGTAGTGATTCAAAAGTATGTGTGGTGCACTATAGAGTGCTAATTCTATCCCATGGAGAACAAAACATTTGTTGCTCAAAATGCTGTCTCTCTTGAGAAAGTATTTCTTTTGAAAGAAGCTAGTGGGAGTAGATTTGATTTGGACAAGGTCCAGAATCAACCACAATATAATTAGACACACATGGAGAGCAAAATCTCACATATAGGTTGAAAGTCAACCTGAGGTTCAAGTAATACAGGAATAACATAAGTCTGGATCGATTCGATATGCTGGGCATGACGAATTTTTCATCAACCATGAACCTAAGACTTATGAGGAAATGGAAGCGGTCGGTGGACTAGATTCCAAGAAATGGCTAAGGGCCATGAAAACCATAATGGACTCCATGTCTGCTAATCAAGTCTGGGACTTGGATAAGCTACCAAAAGGGGTAAATCCCACAGGCTATAATAAATCTTCTAGGAAGATAGACATGGAAGATAACATTGTTATCTTAAAAGACAAGCTAGTGAACAATAATTTTAGGCAAATCCACTGGGTGGATAATAATGAAATTTTCACCAATAGCTGAGCTTTAAGTCCATTAGGGATCTGCTTGTTGTAATTGCATGATCAATTATGGCATCTTGTTATGATAACTGCTTTTCTTGCAAGGACATCTGAAAAGATATCTATAAGGAAATAGCCAGAAGGTTTTCATATCAAGGCCATATAGATATGCATGATGTTATACAAGCATGGTTGAAAAGCCTGTGTTTACAAGAAGATCAGTGGGAGCACCTTAATTGTATTTCTTGACTAGATGATTGATGATATTCTTCTCACATGGAATGACATCTCAGCTCTTCATATGGTGAAGAAAAGGTTTGATATGTGTTTCGAGGAGAATGATCTAGGGAATGACGCCTGCATCCTAGGCATGAGGATCTATAAATAGAGATCCAAGAAAGTCATTGCCCTTTAGTCAATCTATATTCATCCAAGAGTTTCTGGAGAGGTTTATATTGGATGATTCCAAATATTGATACCTTCCAGGAAGATATGGTCTAAGTTTCTCAAAGATGTTGTGTCCTATGGCACAGCTGGAGAGTATTAACATGGGTCCAAAGTCCTGATACATTGTATGTAGGATGGATCATGTTTTGAAGACCATTTCTGGCAAATGCTTGGAGCATAGCCAGCAAGTTTCAATCATATCTTAGTATTTGACACTAGATAGCTGTGAAAGCAATCCTTATACATATACTTCGGAAGTATAAAGGATTGGAGTCTAGTCTATGATAGACAGGAAGGAATTTTGTGTACTGGGGTACACTGACACTTCGTTCCAGTCTAGTGACTATTGATCACAGTCAGGATTTGCGCTTTGCCTTGTTATGGTGATTGTATGCTGAAAGAGCATTATGCAAACCAAAGTGGCAAAATTCTACAAATAAGGCTGAGTACATTGCAGCTCTTTGTGGCAGCCAAGGAGGCAGCTTCATTTGAACTTGATCTAGTTCATAGTGCTTGATGGTCCAGTATAGTTCTTACTGGGACCATAGCATGAGAGAAGGAACTTAATGCTTAAGTATGTACTGCAGCATATCATCTGATCTTAGAGATCATGGATAAGGATGATGATCAAATTTGTTAAAATAAACACAGATAGCAATCTAGAAAAACCCACTGATCCAGCCTCTGGCGCAGCGGAAGCTAAATGGGTCATACTAGAGACATTGGAACTGACTAAACATCAGTTGTCCTTGGTCTTAGTGCAAGTGGGAGACTGTTGGTGTATATGCCCTAAAGACCAATGTATGGACATGGTCAGGCATTGTTTGAATGTACTTTGATAGAACTATTACTCTTTATATAGGCATGGTCGTTATTATGCAGACTTCTCTACCTGCATTGATGTATTGAGTTGCATAAATAATGTCCCAGGAGTTTGGATTGGATCCATTCTCATAAGCTATCCCCAGACAAGGTACCTTAGCAGATATGGGACAGCTTCGGTACATGTGAGACTGGTGTATGGGCTGGTTAGGTACGGGGCACAGTAACGCAGACATATAGGTGCATTGGATGCACTGGAGTGATCCACCGTGAGGATTGACTTGTCTAGTCAACAAGTCAATCTCACATGCAAGAGGTTTGCATTGATCCTTAGACTTGAGGTATTCATGTCTAGACTTGATGAAGGGTATGCTTTAATACAGTCTTACGTCTCTCCGTAATTGGGAGACCAAAACGACTATCATTGGGCATGTCATAAGTCACGTAGAGACATGGATGACCAATACTAGGATTTGCCCCTTCCTTCTGAGGAAGCATGATATCCACTTTGGGGTGCCCCACCTTATTGGTGCATGACAGGAAAGTGTGGCCACACTTGTTGAGTCATGACCAATGCATTGGATAATAAACTTGAGACTAATCCAATGGTAGGATATCAGCTTAGGCAAAGGGATCTGTAATGTAATGGGAATCCTCGTTGCTTGTTAGGAGTTGTTGCCATAATGACTTAAGTCCTATGACATGGGTAGTAGTGATGTGTTGCTAGATACCCCTCACTACTTATGATGTTTACATCATTGCCATCGTTATATGGATCCTACGGGGTCACACGAAATAGACTCTTGACGTTGCTTTAATCAGAAGCCTTAGGATCAAGTTATTGGATAACTTGGATCAATTTGGAAGATTTCATCAGCGCCAATGGGCCTGATGAGTTGGAAGAAAGTTATTGGAGCCAAACTTCATTTTTGGCAGGTTGACCCGAAATTGACCTAGATTGGTCACATTTGGATTAAGGTTGCATTGGATTGGATCCAATGGCTTAATCAACCCATGCCATGAAGTTTGGGCTAGCTCATTATCCAATGAGGCCCAATAATTAGTTGTCATGAAGAGGAATTGGCTTAAAAGGGTATAATGGGGAGAAATCTCACCCCATTGGCGCCTAGGGGCATAATGGGGTGAGGGAGGCACCTTTGCTTCATTATGGAAGTAAAGGGCGTCTAGCCCTTCTTCCTTGGAAGGAATACTTGCCTCTAAGGTAAGTCTTGGGGCTGATATGGCTTGAGAACTTTTATGGGAAGTTCCTAGGCGCATATGGACATAGGGAAGAGGTATATGGTAATGTCTTGGAGACTTACCTTACCTCAAACCCTAGTTTCTCCCAAAACCCTTACCCTAGCCGAAACTCCTCATGCATGTTGCGCCTAGCCACTTAGCCTTTGATGGTAAGAATGCATTTGAGGCATGTCTTGGGCTGATATAGTGTTTAGACTTTTATGGATAGGTTGAATGAGGTTTATGGTAAAGTCTTGGAGACTTTCCTTACTTCAAGACACCTCATCCTAGCCATACACTTGGCATGATCCTAGCCCTTGCTCAAACCGCCTCTAGTCCTATTTATAGGACCCATTGTCGCCCTCTCTTTATGATGAACGCTTGGAGTCGTGAACACAAGTAGAGGGGCGAAAGCAAGGGCAAAGGGTGACAACATCAAAGTGGCGCAACCCTTCTTCCAACAAGTGACCGCAAGTCTTCTCCTTCCTCTCCTCTTGGCGTGACTTGGAGAAGGACTTGGTGGCGCAATTTTCCCCTAATCTTCCTCAAGGCCGAAACTCATCTTCTCCCTCTTCTCTTGGAGTGAAGAGGATAAGGAGTTGGCGGCATCTTCCTTGCACTTGGCGCATGAACCTTGGAGGTGGCGCAAGAAGAGTGAAGGAACCCTAAGGCTCGATTCTCTTCCCGAGGCTAGCACCGAGCGTGGAAGGGAGCAACGATCAAGGAGTCGACGCGTGGATATTTGTAGAGGGCGAACACTTGGGCGCCTTCAACATGGCTTCGACATCTAAACAAGCAAAAGAGGTACATCTCTAACACATCCTTGTGTCTTCTCTCTCGCATGGATCCTTGGGAAAGGAATGTGTTTCGGGTGTAATGCTTCTTCCGCTGCGTCCTGGGACTACAAAATTTTAAATTACACCCGGCATTCCCCAACACATGTCCCTTGCATGACCATCATGCTTCTGCTGCGCCAAAGCTTTGGTCAATGGGTCTGCTAGATTGTTATCTGTGTCAACTCTGCTTATCTTGACATCACCTCGGTCAATGATCTCTCTGATCAGGTGTAATCTTCTAAGTATGTCTTTGGATTTCTGATGAGACCTTGGTTCCTTTGCATGTGCAATCGCTCCATTATTATCACAATAGAGCTCGATCGGATCCACAGTAGATGGAACCACCTGAAGTTCAGAAATGAGCTTCAGAATCCAAACGGCTTCTTTGGCTTCCTCAAAAGCGGTGATGACATGTAAAAATATGATATTTCGGCACCTAATTTTATTATTATTTTAGAGCAAAATGCATGTTTCATCTCATTTATTTATTTAAATGCTTCAAATTCTTCAGAACCTTCACCTTTCCTCTATTTTAATGAAATATAGGTTTTTGGCCTCAAAATCAATGGAATTTGGAGAATCTGAAGGTATGAGATGATTTCCCATGATGAGATGGAGCTATACACCAATTTTTAGCTCAATCGGAGTCCTCTACATCATACACAGCCATGGGTGTGCATCCATGTACGGCCGTGCATCATAAGTCGCCAGAATTCACTTAACCGAGCCGTACACGGGCATGGCCGTGCACCCATGCACAGCCGTGTATCGTTACGCACAACACGATAGGCGTCCGGTATTTTGCCTGTAACTTTCTATTTTGGGCTGGGGATTGGACAAAATTTGGGGAGCACCTTCCCAACTTAGCCACGAACGTTTTGGGACCAAAATCATCAGATTTTGTCAAGCAACGAGAGAGAATGTGGAAAAAACGGCGACAGCTTAGGGTTTTGGGGCGATTTCGGGGCGACAGCACTGTTCCGGCGAGATTTCTTCGCCGTTTCGACGAAGATCTTCACGCCAAGCCTTCTTGGTGAAACCTAAAACCCTGAATCTCTCTCATAATCTCAAAACCTCATTTGCTTTGCTCTCTGTGCTGCTTGTTCTTAATCTGCCTTAGTTTAATTACTTGCTCTAGGACATTAGACAATTCTCCCATTAATCATCAACCTAGCTCTCGATTGACTGATTTGTTAGTACTTGACCCTAGTCCCTATGGGTTTGATCTTTTTATTACGCGGTAGACCGTGCACTTGCGGTAGCAGCCGTATAGGCCCTATCAAATTTTTGGCGCCATTGTCGGCGACTAGGTTGCCAATATTAACACGATCAAAAGATCGATAGACTAGGTTTAGTTAGATTTTATTTGCCTTTTATTTTGTTTATTTGCTTTTTGTTTTTAGCTGTAGTTTTTCTTTTTTATTGGTGCAGTGCTACTAATCTTTTCTGTCTAAGTACTTGTTTATGCCCAGGAACACTGCGCGAACAGGGAAACTTGTACCTGGAGATCCGGAGATAGAGCGCACTTTCCGTTTAGTCAGAAGAAATCTGAAAAGACTTAAGCTTGAAGGCAACTTTTCTGACAGTCAAACGATGGAAGCCACTCGCTCCTTGAAAGATTATGCAGCCCCCACCATCTCTGGTGTGCACTCGAGCATATCGCGGCCAGCTATCGAAGCTAAAAACATCGAGATCAAGCCATCACTTGTACATATGGTGCAGCAGAACCAATTCAGTGGAGCAGCCACTGAAGATCCTAACCTCCATTTATCTATCTTTTTGAAATGCTGCGATACTCTTAAGATTAACGGTGCTCATCCTGATGCTATTAAACTGAGACTCTTCCCTTTTTCTCTCAGGGATCGAGCTAGGGCGTGGTTGCAGTCTTTCTCGCAAGCATCAATCACAACGTGGGAATAGTTATCACAAGCTTTTCTGTCAAAGTACTTCCCACCAACCAAGACCGCCCAGCTCAGGAATCAAATCACCAACTTTGCCCAAAGAGAAGGAGAGTCCCTGTATGAAGCATGGGACCGTTTCAAAGAACTATTGAGGATATGCCCGCACCATGGTCTACAGAAATGGGTGATCCTCCACACCTTCTACAGTGGATTGCTATACCAGACCAGACTGTCTGTAGATGCTACTGCTGGTGGGGCATTAATGAACAAGAACTATGATGATGCGATGCAACTGATAGAGGACATGGCCCTCAATCATTATCAGTGGTCAAGAGAGAGGAGCCAGCACACTCGAAACTCAGGGAAGTTTGATGTTAACTCATCGATTCTTTAATGGCAAAAGTAGACTCTCTTTCTTATAAGATTGATTCTATTAATGTCTCTGCTTCTAATTCTTTGACTTGTGATGTTTGTGGTGTGATAGAGCATTCTGCTGATAATTGCCACATCTTGAGCGCCCCCTCTGAACAAGTCAACGCCATTGGGAATTTCAGGAACCAGAACGACCCCTACTCGAGCACATACAATCCGGGATGGAGAAATCACCCGAATTTCTCCTACAGGTTAAATCAAGGGCAAGTTCCTCCTACTAATTTTTCTAATCAGAACTTCTCTTATAATTTCAGGCCTCCTGGTATACAATATCCACCAGCCAACCAAAGACAACATCCACAGAAGTCCAGGCTAGAGTCAATGTTGGAAAACTTCATGGAAACTCAAATGAAACACAATGACTCTGTGAGTGAGGAGATTCGCCAGCTGAACATGAAAGTAGACTCTGTATCAACCCACCAGAAAATGATGGAAAGTAGGATCACAGAACTAGACCAGCGAACCAGTTCGTTACTAAGAACCCCAGGAATGCTTCCAGCTCAACCTGAAGCAAATCCTAGAGATCAGTGCAATGCTGTTATGACAAGTGGCGTTGAGCAATTTAAAGAATCTGAAGCTGAGCATATGGGGGATGAAGAAGAAAAATCTGACAACCGGGAAGAGGAGCCTCATCATAAGACTCCTGACGCGTTTAATGCCAAAATAGTAATAATATATGCTGAGAACTCTAAAGATCCCATACATAAGCAACTATTTCTCGAAGTTGAAGACCCTGGTAGTTTTGATATACCATGCAAGATTGGGAACACTGCATTCGATAGAGCATTGTTGGATTTAGGCTCTGGAGTCAGCATAATGTCTGTTATAACCTATGAGAAGTTAAACTTGGGATCTCTCACATCAACATCTCAAGTTCTGCAGTTTGGAAATGGCTCTAGACTTTACCCGCTGGGGATCTCCAAGGATATACCACTGCAGTTTAAAGGAATATTTATCCCGGTAAACTTTGTGATCCTGGACATAGCCGTGAACCCAACTTTCCCTCTTATATTGGGCAGACCATTCCTCACCACGATCAGAGCTATAATCGATCTTCCATAGAGGACAATGACTTTTTGCATCGATAAGAATGATATGTCGCTTGATTTCCCTGTTATTAATGGCCAATTCTATTTTTCAGGTTCCAGAGAGAATGGAGGAGTGTTGAGGGACAGCACCACGCAATCAAGAAACAAGATGGAGCTCTTCCCAGAGACCTTTCCTGAACACTTTGGAGACAGACCCGATGATCCGACTAATCTAGAAGGAAAAAAGATAGTGGCCATGATGATGCATACTGATGATGCCCCAAGAGCCGATTCAAAGAAGAA
The DNA here is from genome assembly GCA_027563935.2 of Costus lasius. Lineage (NCBI taxonomy): Eukaryota > Viridiplantae > Streptophyta > Magnoliopsida > Zingiberales > Costaceae > Costus > Costus lasius. Next base: position 32,716,486 of record CM050450.1, on the reverse strand, counting down.
GGAGTTGGAGCCATTTAAGGATAAAATTTTAGTTGACTTTGACACTTCTTATGTCTTGTGTCAATTTGTTGTTCCATGTTCCATCAGGACAGTTAGAGAAAAACTGTTATATCTCACGCTCATTTTAATAGGTACATTTCATGAGCAGCGACGGAAGCAGAGGCTTCATGCCACATACTTAGCCTCTCCACCTCCAGACCCACCTTGAGCATCATGATGGTCAAGCTAGTGACCTTAAAGAAGCGCTTGTTGGGATGCAACCCAACCACTTTTGCACTCTTAGTCTCTTTTGCATTTTCATACTTTTATATTTATTTTCACTATTTAGACATTATTATTTTCTAGTTTTTCTTTCATATTCTTTCTCTATAAGTTGTACCATACTGATGGAAATTTTTTTGGATTTTTCAGGCATCACCGAGCCATGCACGGTCGCACCCGTGCATCCATGCACGGTTGTGCACGGCTCGGTTAACTCATCCTAGCGAGAGGCCGAGAGATGCACGGGCAGGGGCATGAAGAGACACACGGCCGTGAACGCTTTTCTGGATTTTCACCGAGACGTACACGGGCGTGCCCGTGCATCATAAGTGAACTTTGTTGGATCGATCTGACCGAGAGCTGCACAGGCTGGGCCATGTATCCATACATGGCAGTGCACGATAAGTGATAAAAAGGGGAGCGTACACAGCCTCGTGCACACCCGTGCACGAAACCCTAGCCGCCGCCGCCTTCCCGATCCTCCACCTCCGGAGCCCGATCGACCGCCGGTGACCCACCATCCTCTTCCCCACCTTCCGGCGACTGTTTCCCCCATATTTCTAGCAACGACCCGTGCCTCACGACACCGTCCGCCGCAACCCTAACTTCGGTCACCGCCCGCGATTGCGCCGCCGCCGACCGTCTTTCCTCATCGCCGACGCCTCCAAAGCTTCCTACTCGGCACCAGCTACCTTCCCGTCACCTCCCCGCACCTCTAAGATGTCCAGATGCAAGCAACCCATCTCCAAGCATGGGGCATCCTCTTCTCACGCCGTCGGCAAACCCCATCCGCCACCTGCCTTGCCACCTACACCATACGGGATCATCTGCCGTGATCCAGAGCAACTTGCCAAGCTTACTGCCCTCGCACGCCGCCTAGTGATCACCACCAGATTCCTCGAACATGGTACTCTCAACACTCTTGGCTTCTATGAAGATGTACAATGGTTATTTCAACGCATCGGTTGGGATCAATTCTTTACGATCTGCTATCCCACCTACATTCCCATTGTATTGGAGTTCTTGTCATCCATGGAGCTTCATGCTAGCATTCATACCGATGAAGATGACGGAAACCTATCTTTTTGACTCAACAACACTGAGTTCGTGCTTACACTGACAGAGTTGAATTCTATTTATGGTTTTCCTAATGATGGGACGCACTTCAAGCCAACTGAATTCAAAGCAAGCAACTTTTGGGCTGATCTGACTGGCTTCCGCCCCTTTGACCCTAGGACAGCCAGAGCTACCTCCCTCAGGAACCCTGTTCTGAAGTATGTGCATCGTGTCATGGCACATACCATCTTTGGACGAGGAGAGTCTGATGGCTTAGTCAGAGCATCCGAGCTTCAATTTCTTTGGGCAATGCTACATGGAGTCCGCCTCAACACTGCTTTCCACTTTGCCCGACAACTCCAAAAAGTATCAAGAGCACCGAAGGGTGCAATAGCTCTCGGGGGACTTCTCACCCCTATCGCTCGCGCAGTAGGAATTCATCCCTACCAAATGGAGCAAGCCCGGGGCAACTACCGACTTGATCTCGATTCCTGCGTTTCGATGCGGATGATAGTAAAGGAAGGTGAACTTTACAGCTTGATCTTCCCCGGGAGCGATGTGAAGTTGCCGCTGCCAAACCCTCCATGCACCACTATTCATGAGCGGCAGAACTGGAAAGTTGAAGCCGTTGAGGATGAAAACGTACCTCTTGCAACTGAACCACCACAACCTTCTGAGCAGCGCCCCTCTACCCAGCTCGACCGCATTGAGACTATGATCTGATTTGTCTGCGACGCCTAGCAAGAAACTTAGCTTTTCGCAGATGAAGGAATGAATCGAATTCGCCCCCTCGAAACTGAGGTTGAGCGCCAAGGACGAACACAGTCCTCCATTTTAGAGTATGTGCATGAGCTTCAGGCGAGGCTGCGTCGACGCTGGGGATGATCATCTTTGGTTTCACCCGTCACTTGGTCAGCTTTCTGTTTTTCCAGTAGTTTATTTTAGTTTTTAGTTTTCATCTGTCTATTTTTAGTTTATTACATTCTCAGTTGCATGTTTTAGTTTTCTTAGTTGTATCAACATCTATAGTGTCTTACCCAACCCCACTCTTTTCATTCATGATATTTGCTTTGTCTTCTAGTATTGCATTGTTCTATGCCTACTTGATTGCTTGGGATGGAAATCTTGACTTTTATTTACCTATGGTCTATACTGGTTATGATTTGCATATATGATTCTTTTGTTTACTGTAGTTGATTGATGTAATTAACCCAATTGCTATTGATAGAATCTTGAAGAGGATGCTAGTTGCTTTACCTTTGCCTTGGTATGCATCTCATGTGTCATGATTACTTGATTCTTGTTTCTTCACTCTACTTCATTTGTGCACTTTGTCATGGGGATTAGAAATAAAAATAGTGGTACCGAAGTGTTCTTATACATTGCACTTTGTATCTCCACTTGGCATTATTCTTAGCATCTTACCAGCAAAAGGGATAGTGGTACCTAAGTTCATCATACTTGGCACTAACCCCATGATTTTCAATAATGACAGTGGCATTGAAGTGGTACCGAAGCAAAGCTTGGCACTTGGCACTGTATTTCTTTAAAAACACAAAAAAAAGGCACCACATAGGGACTATGTGGTACTAATGCTATTCTCCCATGACTTAGCACACAGTGTTATGCTTTTTCAAAGCTTGATCAATCATATCATGTGTGTGAGATGCATCATAGAGGTTTTTGGTTATGTAACTTTGCATGTTCTATAGATTGTATTCATGATAATTGGTTTAATTTGCTTTCCATACTACTTTATAACCTGAATAATTGTTGTGTTTAACCATTAACCTCATTAGACCTACTTAAGCTACTTTGAGATTCCTTATTCCATGTCATCATTGTATTCTAGACAATTCAATTGCTTGAGGACAAGCAAAACTTTAAGTCCGATGTATTTGATGACATGTAAAAATATGATATTTCGGCGACTAATTTTATTATTATTTTAGAGTAAAATGCATGTTTCATCTCATTTATTTATTTAAATGCTTCATATTCTTCAGAACCTTCACTTTTCCTTTGTTTTAATGAAATGTAGGTTTTTGGCCTCAAAATCAATGGAATTTGGAGAATCTGAAGGTATGAGACGATTTCCCATGATGAGATGGAGCTATACGCCAATTTTCAGCTCAATCGGAGTCCTCTACATCATACACGGCCATGGGTGTGCATCCATGCACGGCCGTGCATCATAAGTCGCCAGAATTCACTTAACCGAGCCGTAAACGGGCATGGCCGTGCACCCATGCACGGCCGTGTACCGTTACGCACAACACGATAGGCGTCCGGTATTTTACCTGTAACTTTCTATTCCGGGCTGCAGATTGGACAAAATTTGGGGAGCACCTTCCCAACTTAGCCATGAACGTTTTGGGATAGAAATCATCGGATTTTGTCAAGCAACGAGAGAGAACGACGAAAAACGGCGATAGCTTAGGGTTTTGGGGTGATTTCAGGGCGACAACACTGTTCCGACGAGATTTCTTCGCCATTCCAAGGAAGATCTTCACGCCGAGCCTTCTTCCAACCGAGATCTACCTTCTCCCTTGGTTTGATATCATCTTCTTGAGAGATTTGATGTATTTCATGATGTATACACTAGCGTAAACCTACTTTTCGGGGTTTGGGCGTAGCCCACTGTATGAATGTTGAATGTTATGATTTGACACATATATTTCTCTATTTATCTTTGTTCTTATTCATGTTTAGGATGTTTTAATTCTTGTTTACATACTAGCCATATGTATGCATGCTTTAGATGTTGAGGGAAGGACTGAGAGGTGAACCTTGACCATCGGAACCCCTATACTGGACCGGTGATTTCGTGTTGCGAGAGCACTCGAAATCACTCGAGGAACCCTAATCTTTCACAGATCCCATTGGATCCGCCTTAACCCTAGTAAGCCACGAGAGTAGGAAACTTGGGTTAAGATGGATACCGGACCGTGTCCTGAGAGGGAACGCGTCTGTACCCTAGGAAAGGTTACCTTGAGAACTTAGATAAAACTTTATTTAAATTGTCAAACCCTAATATTTATGCATGCTTCAGTGTGGTGAAACCTAAAACCCCGAATCTCTCTCATAATCTCAAAACCCCGTTTGCTTTGCTCTCTACGCTGCTTGTTCTTAATCTGCCTTAGTTTAATTACTTGCTCTAGGACATTAGACAATTCTCCCATTAATCATCAACCTAGCTCTCGATTGACTGATTTGTTAGTACTTGACCCTAGTCCCTGTGGGTTCGATCTTTTTATTACGCGATAGACCGTGCACTTGCGGTAGCAGCCATCTAGGCCCTATCAAGCGGCGACATACTCAGCCTCGGTCGTAGAATCAACTATAGTGGACTGCTTGAAGGATTTCCAGCATACAACGCCACCATTCAATTTGAACACATAGTCGGCCTGCGATCTAAAGTCATCAGGGTCAGACTGGAACGACGCATCAGTGTAGCCCTGAACACTGAGCTCTTCCTGTCCCCCGTAGACCAAGAACAAGTCTTTAGTTCTTCTCAGATACTTCAGAATGTTCTTTACAGCCACCCAGTGCTGTAAACCTGGATTGGATTGGTATCGGCTGGTTATGCTCACAGCATAAGCCACGTCTGGTCTAGTACACAACATCGCGTACATGATCGAACCTACTGCCGAGCATAGGGCACTCGACTCATGTCGTCCCTCTCAGCCTGTGTGATGGGACACTGGCTCTTGGAGAGAATAAGGCCATGTCTCACTAGAAGGTATCCTTTCTTAGATTGCTCTAAGCTGAACCTCTCCAGGACCTTATCAATGTAAGTACTCTGACTAAGGGCCAGGATCTTCTTGGATCTATCCCGGTAGATCCTCATGCCTAGGATATAGGCGGCCTCCCCTAAGTCTTTCATCTCGAAACACTTCCCCAACCATGACTTCACAGCTTGAAGACTAGGGATTTCGTTTCCGATGAGTAGTATGTCGTCAACATACAAGACCAAAAATGTCACCAAGCTCCCACTGAATTTTCTGTATACACAGGCGTCATCTTCGCTCTTGACAAAGCCGTAATCTCTTACTGCCTCATCAAATCGAAGATTCCAACTTCGAGAGGCTTGCTTTAATCCATAAATAGATCTTTTTAGCCTACAGACCTTATTGGCCTCTGCAGGATGGATGAAACCATCAGGTTGTGTCATAAACACATCCTCTGTCAGCTTCCCGTTAAGGAACGCTATCTTTACATCCATCTGCCATATCTCATAATCGTGATATGCAGCTATAGCAAGCAGGATTCGAATGGATTTGAACATGGCAACTGGTGAGAAGGTTTCATCATAGTCCACCCCATGATCTTGTCTGAATCCTTTAGCCACAAGTCTACCCTTATAGGTAACTATGTTGCCATCCATGTCAGTCTTCCTCTTGAAGACCCATTTACACCCTATAGGTTTTACCCCATCAGGTAGCTCAACCAAATCCCAGACTTGGTTAGCCGACATGGAATCCATCTTAGATCTCATGGCCTCAAGCCATTTCTCGGAGTCTGGTCCAGCGACCGCCTCATCATAGGATCATAGGTCCTGGGTTCATCCTCAATGATGAAGATCCCGTCGTGTTGGGTCGGCAGCGACCCGTACCTCTCAGGTGCACGACGAATCCTCCCAGACCTACGTAGGGCCTGTGTCTGAGCCTCTGGTTGCCCAGCAACTGGTGCAGGTGGCTCAGGTTCCACCTTAGTGTCTTGTGGTTGCACTCGGACCTCGTCCAAGTCAAACTTCCTCCCACTGACTTCTTTCATGAGAAATTCTTTCTCTAGAAAAACAGCACTTCGAGTAACAAAAACATTGTTCTCGCTGGGAATATAGAAGTAATATCCTTTAGTTTCCTTAGGATATCCCACAAACACGCATTTATCAGATCTGGGTTCTAGCTTGCTAGAATCCTGACGTTTGACATAAGCCTCACATCCCCAGAATCTGATAAAAGAGAGATTCGGGCATCTCCCACTCCATACTTCATACGAAATCTTGGAGACACTCTTAGATGGAACAATATTTAGTATGAGAGAAGCTGTCTCAAGTGCATGACCCCATAATGAGGGTGGTAGAGTTGCATGACTCATCATACATCGAACCATGTCCAACAAGGTACGATTTCTCCTTTCAGACACACCATTCCATTGAGGTGTTCCGGGAGGAGTGAGTTGGGATAGAATCCCACACTCTCTAAGATAGTCAAAGAACTCATTGCTCAGGTACTCTCCACCACGATCTGATCGAAGAGCTTTAATAGATCTACCAAGCTGGTTCTCAACTTCATGTCTGAACTTCTTAAATTTCTCAAAGGATTCGGACTTATGTTTCATCAAATAAACATAACCATATCTACTGAAGTCATCAGTAAATGTGATGAAGTAGTTGTACCCTCCTCTGTCTTGTTTACTGAATGGCCCACACACATCACAATGTATGAGATCCAACAAACCTCCTGCCCTCTCACCAATCTTGGTGAAGGGTGCTTTTGTCATTTTTCCTAATAAACATGGCTCGTAAGTATCAAACTCCTCCAAGGAGGTTGAATCTAACAATCCATTTGCATGGAGTTGTTGAATGCGATTCTTGTTTATATGGGCTAATCGACAATGCCAAAGGTACGTACCAACTGAATCATTTAGTTTGATCCTTTTATGATTTATGTTACATATAGAGTTATCCATGTCCAAGACAAACAATCCATTGCATAAGGTACCCTTCCCATAAAACACATTTGCAAATGAAAAAGAACAAGAGTCCTCTTTTATTTCAAACTTAAAACCTTTCCTTGCCAAGAAAGGAATAGATACAATGTTTTTGGTAAGAGAAGGTACATAATAGCAATTGTTTAACTCAAGTTGAAGTCCAGAAGGCAGGGAGAGCATCAAAAATCCTATGGCAACAGCAGCAACCTGTGCTCCGTTTCCAACACGTAGGTCAATCTCTCCAGGCCGCATCGCTCTACTTTTCTTGAGACCCTGCATATTTGTACAAATATGAGCTCCGCATGCAGTATCCAATACCCATGACATAGAAGTAGAAAGGTTGACTTCGGTAACATAAATACCTGAGTCAGAAGACGAAGCCTTGCTTCTCTTCTCCTCGTTCTGAAGTTGCTTGCAGTCCCTTTTCCAGTGGCCCTGCTCGCCACAGTGGAAGCACCGCTTATCCGTTGACATCCTCACCTTCCTTTTCAGTGCTTTGGTCGGAACCTTGGCACGTGCCTTACCCTTCTTCTTCATCTTCTTGGTCGTAGGGACCAAAAGAACAGAATTGGGTTTGGTCTTGACCATTTCTCGCTCGGTCGTCTGGAGCATATTCAAAAGTTCCTCCCTTGAACATTCAATCTGGTTCATATTAAAGTTAATAATAAACTGACTGAAGCCAGAGGGCAGGGACTGCAGAATAAGATCCGTGACCAGCTCGTTATCAATCATGTGTCCTAGTCTCTTGAGATGATCCACATACCCAATGATGTTGAGTACATGGGGTCTCACTGGAGCACCTTCAGATAACTTGCATCAAAAGACTGCTTTGGCAATGTCATATCTCTCGGTCCTAGCCTGACCCTCGAACATCTGTTTCAAATGAGTTATCATCTAAAACGCGTTCTGCTCCTCATACTGCACCTGAAGTTCAGGCGCCATGGTGGCTAGCATGAGACATGACACTTCCACAGAGTCATCCTGATGCTTTCTAAAAGCATCCCTTTAAGCCGCTTGGGCTGTAGGTACAGGAGGTGCGGGAAGAGCTTGCTCAAGCACGTAAAGCTTCTTCACAAGCTTGAGGACTATCCTCAAGTTCCGATACCAGTCCATGAAGTTGGATACAACTAACTTATCCTTGTCAAGATGGGATCGCAGTGTCAATCCGCTATTGTTCGTAGCCATTGATCTACAACAACCAAGATAGCAGATTAGTACTACTTCAAATCATTTAATCTGAACTTGCATTAAATGATCATGGTTCTCACTATTTTAATCCAATTGACAACCCACAAAGTCAATTTGGAAATCTGAGATTTCCTAGTGAGATGGGATCCTTATTCCACATGAGGCTTCGCATCCCACGAGGGTCGGATGAGATGCACAAAGTGACCCATGCTTCTTAAGGTGGGCACGCCGGCCGATTGCACCCAGGCAATTGCCCTTCTCAAGACAGTTCAGGCATTTTGTGCCTAGCTGGGGCTGGAACAACATAAAACCCTAACCTCTTGAGGCCGCCTCTAGAGTTCCATCATGTGGCCACCACATATGAAAAACTAGTCAAGTCTATCCTGACCATTATGCCCAGGGCCAACAATTTCCTTGCGAAGGCACGCCCAGAGTTTTAACTGGACTGGGGAAACCATTGCCACTACACGCCTTCTAAAGATAAGTGGGTGTGTCCCACGAGGGTGGGAAATAGTGCACAACACCACTAATCGATAGCTTGACAAGGGCTACGCGTCAGAAGGCTACAGACTTGATATTATTTTTGAGGGTTTTTGAGGTCTCATCCTCTCAGTTTTATCTTTTGTCTAACTTTACAGGCATGCAATCCTATAGTGATAACAAAAGGATAAAACACAACCAGGCATGCTTTAGCAAATATCAAAAACAGTAAACAAGCGATGTGGTCATAGCCTAATCAACACATTGAACCATCACATGCCAAAGGATGTTCAATGCTTGACCTAGGTGACAAGCCCCAACCAGACCTAACCTAGCCGCCACTAAGCTTTATCTTTAAGTGCGGCTTCAAGGTCCTCCACATCAAAACATAGCACGCAAACCCAAGGGTTTGGCCAATACCTTGATGGCTCCTCCATGCATGAAGTTCCATAATGCTTGTGCCAAGAGGGATAGCACTCGAACCCTAGGTTCGGCCAAGCCCTTACTTGCGCCACCAAGCAAGATACGCCATCATAGTTGATGCGCCAAGATGTAAGCTCCATGAGGGATGCGCCCCTAATCTTCTTTGTGCGTTTACAAAACAAAAAGAAAAACCGGCATTCAGGCCTCACATACATACATAACAGGCAAACAAGGGGCTTGACTATGACCACAACATGATGCACAATCATCTCATGCTTTTCTATATACTCATGAAAACATAAAACTTCAGTTTTAGTTTCTTAGAAAACATGTCTTTCAACCTCAACGTCCGTTCATAAATCTAGGACTTTTCGTTTCTCTCAGGAGTCCACAAGTGACGCATGCATGCTCCAAGCACACTTGCCGTCTACCCTTGCAATCCTTAACCTACCAAGATTAGGACAACCATATGCCCATAATCTTCGACAAGTCCCACACAGTAGGACTATCCTACATGCATGGGGAGAAATTAATTCTCTCACATATGGGTCTAACCCACCATGTGAAGAAAGCGAAAAATCAAAGAGATCGAATAGATGTTAGGAACAAAAAACTTACAATTTTTCTTACTTATAAACATTCATGCGCATATGCAATTTTTCAAAAAATTCAGATGGCATGTGAGCATACAATAAAAGCATAAAACACCATTCGAGTTCGCAAGATGGCTCTGATACCACTGTTGGGAAACCCCAGGGATTTTAAAATTTTTTACAGACATGCACAGCGGAAGCAATCCCCGAAACAGGCCAGTCCCAATAACCTAGAAGATCGAGTATTGCGAGGAGATCGACACGGTGAGTAGGAGATGATACCTTGATGCGAAGGATGTGATGCAGGCGCTCAAATGTTCGCTCTCTGTAGTCTCGCACACAGCCGAACCTCGAGATCTCTTCTTCCACGCCCGGTGCTAGCCTCGGGAAGAAGATCCACGCCTCAGGGAGTCTTCCTCTAGACCTTGCGCCACCCACACAGTGGTTGTGCCAAGAAGAGTAGAGTGAAGGAAGAAAACGCCAAGGTCCAACCTTGGAGCCGCCCTTGGAAGAAGAGATGGGAAAAATCACTAATACCAACCAACATTGGAGAGAGGGCGACAAGGAGATTTATACAAATGAGGAGGTGCAACTCTTCACAAGGAAGAGGCGCAACTCTTAAAGAGAGAAGAGAATTCCAAATTCTCTTTCTCTTCATAAGTGAAGAGAACTCCAAATTCTCTCCTAGGCGCCAACTCCAAATTCTCTTCCAAGGCTTCTTATGGTCACGGGCCATTAGGCCTGGTGGCCCATTGGGCATCAAGCCCATTAAACCTCAAGGCCCAATGGGCCTCAAGCCCATTAAGCCTCAAGGCCCATTAAGCCTCGCGCCCAAACTGGGCTCCAAGCCCATTGGGTATAGAGGCTCATTGGTCCATGCACCAAGCTCAGACTTCATTTGCCCATTTGGCCTACTGGGCCCATCTGGCTCAAAAATGAAGTTAGCTCCAAAAGGTTCCTTCCATCTCATCAGGCACAATGGCGCTCATGGATTCTCCCAAATAGATCTGAGTTATCTAATAACTCGATTAATAGGCTACCCGATCAATATGAGAACCTGAGTTTCAAGTTGTGCGACCCTGTAGGTTCCTCTGATGCTGGCAGTGATGAACTAAGGTCATCACAAGCAATGAGTGGCACCTAGCAGTGCATCACTGCTACCCAGGTCTTCGGAATGGATATCACATCGACATCCCCATCATCGTAACAAGATACCGATTCATTACAGTCTCTTTGCCAGACTGATATCCGATTGGACAAAGTGCGTCACCACTTTGTTTTCACTCAATCTCGTGGTCATGACTAGATCAGGCTTTCACCTGGGTATGGCTATACACTCTCAGTCATGCAACCATAGGGGGGTCCCATGGATATCAAGCTTCCCGCATGAAGGGGCAAATCCTATGTCTGTCCATTGATCTTCTCATATGGGTCGTAACATATCCAATGACAACCGTTATGACCTCCCTGCTACGGGGAGGAGTTAGGTTGTATCAAAGTATGCCCCTAACCATATAGAAGAGTCAATGACCTCAAGTCAAGGGATCAATGCATCTCCTGTCACATGTGAACTTAACTCATGACACCAAGTTAAAGCCTCACAGCGGGTCGGTCCAGTATATCCACCACTGATATACCCATATGTCTGCGTTAGCACCCCATGCGTAACCAGCCCATATACCAGTCTCACATGTACCAGAGTTGTCCCTTATCCACTCAGGTACTCTACCGGGGACACACCGTTTGATCACAGATACAATCTGTCTCCAGGGACATTATTATCCATGTACATAATCACAGATGTAAACATAGCATAATAACGACAATGCCAGAATGATATATTAAATATCAATATCAAGTAGTACAAGATGGACTAACAATGGGTCCAAGGGCATACACACCAATAGGAATTTGGAAGATCTGAAGATATGGGACAAATCCTCATGATGAGACAAAGCTACACGTCGAATTTCAGCGCAAACGGAGTTATCTGTGCTCTTCACAGGCATGGCCGTGTATCCATGCACGGCCATGTATGAACCTGCACTTTCAAATCTTTTGACAAAACGTTCACGTGCACACCCGTGAACCCTTACATGGCCGTGAAGAGCAATTTTTCCAGAAAAATAAAGTCGCCGAGCTATACACGAGCATGGCCGTGCATCGTCCTGCCCAGTTCGACAGGCGTCTAATTTTTTGCCCATAACTTACTATTTTGGAAGTGAAATTTGCTGAACATTTATGGAGACCTTCCTAACTTGGATACGCACGTTTTGGGACAAGAATCATCATATTTGATCAAGCGGTTGAGAAGAACGAGCAAAAGGGGCGACAACCTAGGGTTTGGGGTGATTTCTTGATGAAAACACTGTTCCTGCATGATTTCTTCTCCGTTCCGATGAAGAACACCATGCTAGACCTTCTTCCATCAAGGATCTACCTCTCCCCCTGGTTTGAATCAATTTGTATGAGAGATTTCATGTATTTAGTGATGACTCTTATAGTGTAAACTCCCTTTTCCGGGTTTGGGCGTAGCCCACTGTAAGAATGTTGATCTTTAATGGTTGATTAATATATCTTTCTTATTTATCTCTATTCTTATTCATGTCTAGGAAGTTTTCATTCATGTTTATATACTAGCCTTACATGTTCATGTTTTAGATGTTGTGGGAAGGACTGAGAGGTGAACCACAATCATCGGATCCCCTTAGACTAGACTGGTGATTTCGGCAATGAGAGTTATCGAAATAACTCGAGGAACCCTAATTCTTCACAGAACCCATTGGGTCTGCTTAACCCAGTAAGCCACGAGAGTAGGAGACTTGGGTTATGTTAGATACCATACCGTGTCCTGAGAGGGAGCGCGTCTGTACCTTAGGAAGGATTACCTTGAGAACATAGATGAAACTTAATCAAAATATCAAACTTTAACTTTCTTCATGCTTCAGTGCGGTGAAACCCGATACCCCGATTTCTTTTATAGACTTCAAACCCCGATTGCTTGTTTTCTGCTCTACTTGTTTTTAATTTGCTTTAGTTTAATTACTTGTATTAGGACATTAGTCATTTCTCCATTGATCGTTTACCTAGCTATTGATTAACTGATTAGTTAGTATTTGACCCCTAGTCCTCGTGGGATCGATACTTTTTATTACACTATAGACCGTGCACTTGCGGTAGCAGCCTATCATGTTTAGGCCCTATCAATACCCCATCCACGTTTATGCATCTCATGAGACAAGTGCTCAAGCCCTTCCTGAGCAAATTCCTATTTGTCTATTTTGATTTTCAATTGTAGTTGCGACAACCACCTAGAGCACCAACGCTTGAACTTTGAAATCCTACGTAAGGAGGACCTCTTTTTGAATACCAAGGAGTGTTCCTTCTTGGATACCTCGGTCCACTTCCTTGGGTTCATTGTGTCCAACCAAGGTCTTATGGTTGACCAAGCGACGGTTGACACCATTCGCCATTGGCCTGAACTTAATGGTATCATAACATTCAAGAAAAAGAGAGAGATGTTGATTAGGATCCTCTAGTGGTGATCCGCCAAACAAATTCTGCTATATCATAGAAATCAAGGCCGATTTAATTTCAACATTGTTAGCCTCTATCGCCGGCCTGGCTATACTAGAGTGTTTCTGATGTGTCCGCAAGTGCATGAATTTATCAAAGTAATAAAATTAAGATCGTTCCCACGAGGATCAGGCGGTCAAGTACCAATTATATGACTTGTCTAAATCTAGACTAATCAAATCTTCGATTGTTTTTGGGCTCTAAGTGCGAAAAGCAACGAAAACAATGTTTTAGAGAAAATTAGGTTTTGGAAGATTGGGACTTAGAGTTTCACCACATAGACAGTATGAATTTTATAAAAATAAACTTTTGAAAAGAAGATTATAGTTTTGAAAGGGGTTTCTCCTAAGGTACAAATTACTTCCTCCCGAAGCGTAATCTGGTATCTAAATACGCTAACTCCCTACTCTCATGACAGTTAACATAGTTATACCCATTAAGTTCTATGAGAAACCGTGAAATCCCTTAGACGATTCCAAACTACTCTCGTGATTGGATTCATAAGTTTGCATAGAATAGTTCCAACGTAGCGATTCACCTCCCGGTCCTTCTCGCTATGTCTAAAACATGAATTTACTTGGCCAGAGTAAAGTACAAAATAAACACAATTCTTAAACAAATCAATGCTATAATGATCTTAACAAAGAGTAAAAAAATAATTTTAATTCATAAGTCAGCGGGTTACATCCTTCAATCCCGAAATAGAGTTTACTCGCTCATGTTCATAGTTAACAACATGTATATTGAATAAACTTTCATTTGAATCCTACCAAAATTACAAGGATTCACAAAGGAAATGATTAGAAGAACTTCCCCTCGATCTGGAGATGAAGGAGTAGTGATCAATCTTCTCTTTTGCATGAAATCTTGCCAGAAATCTACTCTAGAACCTCGTCTCGCCCTAACAGCCACCGCCACTTGTGTTCGTCCGAAACGAGTCTCCCAAACCAACAAAAAATCTCCTCTTTTATACTTTAATCGGTCCAGAACCCCCCAAGGAACAAATCTGGAGAGTTTGGTTCAAATCCGGCTTGATTTGAAGTCGAATCGAGTGAAAAACTCGAATGGGCAGAAAAATTCACGGCCCGTAAACACTTCATGGCTGCAGTCGTAAATATTTCTGTGAATAAGGCTCTTTGTATATAGAAAGAATCATGGACCGTGAAGGATTTACGATCTCACCCGTGAAAGTTTCTATGGACTTTTTGACTTAACCGCATTTTCGCCCTTCGAATGCAGAACTGATAGCCGACCGAAAAAACTCACATCCAAGGTCATGAAAGTAACATTTTTCACCTTTTTCTCCCCAAATTTAACTTGCAAACTAGTAATCTCCTCGGGAATCATGCCATGGCTTCAAAACTTATGAAATCCATCATTTTTGGGTCATTTTACCTGCATTTTCATAAAAACCAAGGAAAGTGAAGATTCTATACCAAGTTAAGTAAAATATGCTTAAAATTAGTATAAATCATGAAATAAGCCCAAAATATCCTATAAAATACAAGTAAAAATGTGATGTAAATATAACGCATCAAAATACCCTATACTTAAAATTTTGCTTGTCCTCAAGCAATACTTTGATATGTATGAAGAATGTAAAGATAAGGAACACTTCTTTGTTCTCTTTTTAGTAATGCTCTTAGTCCACAGTCCAAGTAATCAATTTTCAGAACCCAAGTAATTTATGAAAAATCACAAAAGAAATAAATTATTAAGAGTTTACAATCCAAGAAAAATAAAATATAAAATTCAAGTTATAATATTCATTCTTCATGTATTAAGCATCAAATACTCTAGACTTAATAAATCTTCCTTACTCAATAGATAAAAATCTACTTCAAGTCATTTGGTGATTTTATAGATAACATATTTTTAGAGCAATTTGGTCTTTAAATTGTCATGTGCTCTTTTTGTTAACAATATAATATTGTTTAAAGTATACTACAAAGCAGTATAATTTAACTTGTAGTCTCAATCATAAGGTCGGCGGAGTTATCCACTTAACCTACAGCTTTCTCTTCTTTTTTTTGATCTTTAAACTTCAACTCATGTCTTCAGTACCACTGTTAAATTTAGTAGTGCCAAGTAGAAGAGTATTTTCTCTCTTCTCTTTTTTTTTTTATTTCTAGAGAAAGCCGGTCAGTGGCATGGTATTTAAATTGTTATCGATACTTGAGTGCAACAAATTTAAAGTATACCAACTTGTAGTATAATATAACTCATGACTTTGGATCACTCAACCAGAGGAGTTAGAGCAAATCTCAAATTAAAGATATATCATCAAATTTCGTATTCATAAAAATCTTCCATCAAGCAAAGTCAAATAAATTAAACTTCAAGTATAAAAACACCATACACATGTCTCATGATCATATAACAATCTATATTTGAATTTTATCAATACCAGAATTGAACTTGCTCAACAATTTAAGTCCACATGAAACTTCAAAAATTTCTTAAGTCATCAAATTAAATACCCAAAAAATGCTTTCTAAGTTCAAAATTAAGGATAAAACAAATATGATTATCCTTAACAATCATAAACATTCAAAATACATATCTATAATGTTTTGAAGAAAAAGCAAAATATGTGGGGACACCCTAGACTTAAATTGTTGCATGTGTATACACATTCAATAAATGAATGAAGGATTTCAGAAAAGAAAAAAAAATTGCAAGAGTTCCCTTTGTAATGTGGGCGAAACCCTGTACAATTATATCGAAACATGAAAACATGGCCTAGAAAATTCTAGAAACTAGTTCACATCAAAGATAATCACGTTTTACATGGTAAACAAGTTTCAAACATCAAATGTCGTCATGTTTCACTATCAAAATCACATTTTACCATTTCAAAATACTATTCATCTCAAATATCAAAATGATTCAAAAAGCAACCAAATCATCACCATATTATCACAAACTATCACAGAGCATCTCAAATGCATGGTAAGCAGCAAATATGTACAATGCCATCTCAACCTGACCATGTACAGCATCTAAAAGTTTAATACCATCATATATACACAATATCAACTCAAATATCAAATATCAAGTAAAACTCCATAAATACATCTCATAGTATTAAAATACAATGCACACACACTAATAAAACATAAAGTGTTTAATGTGTGCGATACATGCGCACCCAATCTACCAAATCCTGCTTAAGAAAATGCGTGTAAGATATCTTTAAAGAATAATGAATAATAAAAATACAAGCATAGAAATAAATAAAACAGCAGAGATACTCACAAGACTCATCAATCTATCTCTGTATCCTCAGAGTCCTCCTCCTCGTCATCCCTGGTATGCTGCGTCGATGAAGAAGGGGGATGCCACCGCAATAACTCCTCAATCGTGTGCAAGGACTCTAACGTCCTCGTTCGTCCCTACTGCAGGCATGATATATCCTCACACATCCTCCGCTGCTCAGTCCACATCTACTCCAAAGATGGGTCTGATGGTGCTGATGTAGATGGCCCAGCAGATGTAGACGGTCTAATAGAGGTGGATGGCACGACTGAAGAAGTAGGTTCTAATATCTTCGGCGGTGACAAAGGAGGTGAAGCTGCCTCTCTAGGACCTCCCCCACCTTGTATGGGATCCACGATCCAGTTCTGCTGAACACAAATCATAGTGCGGCTCATGTTCGGCAACCTCATAGTAATATCTATGTGCCTAAACATCAGATGATACGAGCTCCCAATACTCGTGATCATCTTAATAGCAATGCAGGCATCCATATCCAATTTTGGATTGCCCTTAGCCTCGTTCAACCCCGAGGGGTCAATACCAAGAGCAAGGGCAATGGTTGTGATCATGCCACCCATCACTAAAACTTCCTTCCGCGCCCTAGCTAACTTCTGAATCTGCTTCACAAGGTAAAATGGGGTGCTAGTGCGGAATCCGGTCAACATGGTCCATAAGAAAAATAACTCTGAAGCTCTGACCATCCCATCGCTCTCTGCTCTCCCAAAAATGGTGTGTGCAAGTGCCCGATGCATGTATCTGAACGCTGGGTTGGATAGACGTGTAGCTCTGGCAGTCTTCGGATCAAATCCTCCCTCCCCATATATCTATCCCCAAAAGGTCCTATCGGAGTACTCACGAGGATGATGTCTAGTGCCATCAGCGAGGAATCCAAATATGTGACCAATCTGGTCCAACGTAAGAACATGGTCCCGATTCCCCAACCGGAAGGTCATACGCCCTGGATCTCTATCATCATAGTTGTGCAATGTGATTTGGATAGAACTGAAAAACTCCAGGGTCAACTGAACATACATAGGATGCCTCTGGTGATAGAAGTCCTGCCACCCTATATTTGAGAACATCCATTGGATCTCATCGAATAATCCAAGGGTCTGTAAAGTATAGTCATCCCAATATCTGGTGCTGAGGACTCCTCGAGCTATCATAGCTCGGTATCTCCTCTCCTGGTCCTTACTCCTATATCTTATCTATCGTGGATAGGGAACTAGGACAGGGGGTGGAGATCATGCTCATCTCCTCTCGACAATAGCAGGCTCTGGTGCTGGAGGACATGGCTTCGATGACACGACAGGTGACTGCTCTGATGATAGCTTAGGTGACGGTAGATGAATCTCTGGTGAAGATCTTGGTGATGCTGAAGCTGGGGCAGGCACTTCAGGTATGTGTGACACCTCTGGTGCTGAAGGTGCTGTCTCAGGAGCCTCAGGTGGCTCTGGTGCTAGTGATGGTGAAGAATGTAGCTCTAGAATGTCAATAGTGATCTCTGGTAGATCCGCAGAAATCTCTGGGGATCCATCCTCATCATCAAGTAACTCTAGTGTGGTAGACTCAGGGACAGGTCGGTCTCCCTGGGCTGAGGATGGAGAGAGGATCTCCGAGGTCTGGACTATATCATGTACAACATCCTCTACCTCCATGGTCTCTGTATCAGCATGTATAATAGACTCTGGTAAATTAGGAAGAGGCTCAGAAACAGTAGTCTCCTCTACATCCATAAGAGTAGGAGTCGTCTACTGCATGTCAGTATGCTCCATCTCAACTATCACTGGGGGCACTACTGGTGTCTCCGTAGTCTCTAGTACTGGTGAGAGAAATCTAGTAACTCTCCTCCCCCAAGTAGATGAGGAGTGCCCGGTACGCTTCCTAGCGTACCGTCTAGCGATCCTCTGATCACGGCCCTCTGGCCTATTAGCAAGCCTCTCAGAAATAATCTCCAAGTCCGAAGAACTGATTGGCTCAGGTGCAGCCTGTGATGTACTGGGCCCAGCAGATGTGCTCAGAGTCTCTAGTGTCTGCGTCTCAGTCACAGGCTCAGAGTCATCATAAACAAATCGTTCAAAAGTATCTGGTAAGACTCCGAATACCATCCTATACATGTACCGTAGACCGGGTCCAATATATATAATCTTCATCAATGCCCTAGAGGGTCTAGTCCTCGTAGATCTCCTCAGTACCATAATATCAAGCAATCAACAGAAATTTGTATGAAAACTTTATAAAAACCTGTGATGCTACAGTAACGGCCAAATTCGCTTGAATATGGTTTTGCAAAAATCGATCCAAGAATCCAAGCAAACTGCTCCAAATCTACGCTAGTAGTATGAAAATCTAGTGCAAAGACCGAAAAGTGGAACTAGGAAGAGCTTTCTCAAGAAACTGGGCGAAAATTGGATCAAAATAAGGCGCCGGCGATGAAACTCGAGTTTTGCGAATGTCTGCCACTTCTTCTCAAAATCCAGTCGGAATCCGGTGAAAGACCACTGGAAAACACATGCCGGATGAAGAGGGAAGTCGGAGGAAAGGATTTGTCACGAAAGGTGCAAGGAATTGTCGAGAATCGGTGATTAACGAGCATAGGCGTAAACCCTAGCACCCATTAAGTTTAAAACAAAAGAACACACGGTCCGTGAAGGGTTTACGGCTTCGGCCGTAATTGTATTTGTGACTTAACCCTTTACAAATGAAATTTATGGCCCATAAGTGACTCACGGCCATGACCGTGAAAATCTTGCCAAGACTCCGTTTTTGATGAAAAAATACCAAAAAAATTCCTAAACAATTTCTACACGTAAACCAATATATTTAAAAGATTTTATATATATAAAAGTTCATCAAATCATGCTGCAAAAATTCCTAAGAAAATAAAGAAAATTAAAAATTAAAAACTAAAAATGCAAAAATTAATAAATTCAAAATTTTTGGGTTGCCTCCCAAAAGCGCTTATTTAAGGCCTTTTAGCTTGACCATGATAGAGCTTATCATTGTTTTGGTGGGTCCGAGGCTTAATAAATGATATAGGGCTTTTTATCTTCACGCTTTCTTGAGTCAATTTGTGGGCTAAAATTACCCTTCTGCAATTGTGCCCATATTCCACTCTTTTCCCTTTGTCCTTTTCATGCTTCAAGAAATCTTCCAAGGAATTATCATCAACTTCTATGATCTTACTTTCATTAGCCTTGCTTCCCTTTGTTTCAATGTGTCAGTGAGATCCTACAAATGAAATACTTTTAAATTTCAAAGAAAAATCAAATATCAATTTACTCTCACCAATATTCAATATCAATTTCTCATTCATCATGTCTATAATGGCCCCAGTACTAGCTAGAAAGGGTCTACCAAAGATAACTAGTAACTCAGTATCTTCTTTCATATCGACAATTTTAAAATCAGTTAAAGCAGAAAAGTAACCAATTTTAACAAAAAAGTTTTCCAAAACTCCAACCGGTTGTTTAATAAAACCATTAGCAAATTAAAGCAAAATTTTAGTGGGTTTTATTTCTCCACTGTCAATTTTCTCAAACATAGATAAGGGCATTAAACTTATACTTGCCCCCAAATCACATAAAGCATGTTTAACAAAAATCTTACCAATCTCGCAGGGAATTGAAACACTTCTAGGATCTTTTACCTTTGCTATCACCTTAGGCTCACTTAC
Source organism: Costus lasius (assembly GCA_027563935.2). NCBI lineage: Eukaryota > Viridiplantae > Streptophyta > Magnoliopsida > Zingiberales > Costaceae > Costus > Costus lasius. The sequence continues at coordinate 32,696,260 of CM050450.1, read as the reverse complement.
CTCACTGCTCTTTACCTCAAGTTTTTCAATGTCAAATTTTTCTCTATCGACTCTTAATAGACTCTGAGGGAAAGGAACTGGTGGAACATATGCTGGCGGTCCTACATATTTTTCCTCCTCCTCCTTTGATTTCTCTTCCTCAGGTGAAGTCTCTTTAGGCTTCCCCTCCAAAACTTCATGTGCGGATTCTACAATAGGCTCTCCAGGTTCATCAATATGTTCACCATTCACAGCAAGATGAAAGTTAGGATCCTGGTTTGGGGAACCCCCAAATTGGTTTTGTTGAACCATCGTCATTAGTGCTGGCTTGAACTCGAAATTGTTTGGTTCTACATTAGGTCGAACTATACTTGAATTGAAAACCTATATGTTTGGTACTGCAAAATCCCTCAATGAATGATTGTTTGCAGCCATTGCACCTTCTTCTAAAACTTTCTTAGTCTAGAATTGTAGTCTTCTTCGAAGGCGGAATGTTCGCTCGATCTCTGGATCTTCAGGAAATAGAGTACTTGTATGTTAAACTTTGGGCATACAACGTGTAAATCAAAGTAAAAATAGTAGTAAAAAGAATAAAAATAAGTAAATGCTAAAATAAAGGAAAGAAAAATGCATAGTCTCTAAATTTATCAATCAAATCAAAATTGACAAGCCTAATCCCCGGCAACGGCGCCAAAAACTTGATGCATCTGCGAGTGCATGGATTTATCATAGTAATAAAGTTAAGATCGTTCCCACGAGGATCAAGCGGTCAAGTACAAATTATATGACTTGTCTAAATCTAGGTTAATCAAATCTTTGATTGTTTTTGGGTTCTAAGTGTGAAAAGCAACGGAAACAGTGTTTTAGAGAAAATCAAGTTTTCGAAGATCGGAACTTAGGGTTTCACCACACAGAAAGTATGAATTTTATAAAAATAAACTTTTGAAAAGAAGATTATAGTTTTGAAAGGGGTTTCTCCTAAGGTATAAATTACCTCCTCCCGAAGCGTAATCTGGTATCTAAATACGCTAACTACCTATTCTCGTGACAGTTAACGTAGTTAAACCCATTAAGTTTTATGAGAAACCTTGAAATCCCTCAAATGAATCCAAACTACTCCTGTGATTGGATTCGTAGGTTTGCCTAGAATAGTTCTAACGTAGTGATTCACCTCCCGGTCCTTCTCGCTATGTCGAAAATGTGAATTAACTTGGCCAGAGTAAAGTACGAAATAAACACAATTCTTTAACAAATCAATGCTATAATGATCTAAAAAAAGAGTAAAAATATAATTTTAATTCATAAGTTAGTGGGTTGCATCCCTAAATCCCGAAATAGAGTTTACTGGCTCATGTTCATAGTTAACAGCATGTATATTGAATAAACTTTCATTTGAATCCTATCAAAATTATAAGAATTCACTAAGAAAACGATTAGAAGAACTTCCTCTCGATCTGGTGGTGAAGGAGTAGTGATCAATCTTCTCTTTTGCGTGAAATCTTGCTGGAAATCTGCTCTGGAACCACATCTTGCCCTAACTGTCGCCGCTGCTTGTGTTCGTTGATACGCACCGTAAGCGCACGGTGTTATCGAAGTAATATAAAAGATTGTCGATCCCACAAGGAACTAGGTCAAGTACCAACTATTCTGATATTTAGAAGCTAAGCAATCCAATTTTTTATGTTTTGGGAATAAAGTAAACTAACTCAATTATAAATAAAATAGGAAAAATAACCATAAAAATATGAAGGGTGTCTAATTGAGAGATATCAAGACTACGGAATTCACCACATTGATTGATCTATCTAAACTGAAATTTAGTTGATGCATGAGTTTATCATTTTACATAAGGAATCTTTCCTAAGTTACAGGATGCCCCCTCTCGGTGGTACACCCTGGTGCTTATCCGGAACAGTCTCCTACTCTCGTGGTGGATCGTTCCAAATAAACCCAATGAGTTCTATGAAAAATTATGTTGCCCTCGAGCAAAAACCAAGCACGCTCGTGTCATGGATTCACAAGTTTTACCTAGGGGTTCCACTGCCACGATCCTCCTCTCGGTACGAATCGCGTCGGCTAACGCATAACATTACTTGATCAAAGTAATATTATGAAATAAGCACAACTAAATAAAATATGCTCATATAAGACTCAAAAAGATTAAGAAAGTTTAGTTCATACAATAGATCAAGTCAAATGGCTTCATCCGAGCCCCAAATAAAGATTTACGCTATGAAAGCCATACAAATCCGCACAAATCTCTCAAATCAACAAAGAAAACTAGAAACAAAGACTAAGGAGAGGTAAGAGAAGATGATTCAAATGTTTCCTCCAAGTTTGGTGAAGATCCGTCGCGAAATCCCCCAAAAATCCTCTTCGAAAAGCCCTTGTCGCCAGTCCACTCACCCTAGCTGCTTCGTCCCTCAATTGCTCTCCAAATATGGCACGAAAAAGAGGGCTTTTATGCCTTTTTTGGATTTATCTAGGGCCCGAAATTGAAGAAAAACCGAGTGAAGGTTGGACTGCCCAATTATGATCACGGGTGAACCCCGCCGGGTTCACCAGGTGAAGTATACTGTGCAGTTCTATCAATAAAGAATCACCGGTGAACCCCACTGAGTTCACCAGCCAATGAAGTGTACTATTGATTTCTATGTAGATTTCCTTAGAGAGAATCACGGGTGAACCCCGCCGGGTTCACCAGGTGGTGAAGTCTTCAGTAAACTTTCGAACATCCGGTGAACCCCGTGGGGTTCACCTGGCCGTATTTTTTAAAGTAGCTCTAATTGAGCCCAAATTTGACGTGCAGCTTCATCTTCACATAGGGAATCACCCCATAACCTTAGAATCTTCAAAGGACTTCAAAATTGGGCGATTTTACCTAAAGTTTCACAAAAATGAGAAAAAGTGAAGATTCTGAAGTAATCGAGTAAATAAGCCTGAAAATTACATAAAAGCACTAGAATATGTCTTGTTTTGAGATAAAATAATATCAGAAAATACTACCAAAATACAAGGCATCATTCGTCCAAAAGGAGTCTCCCAAACCCTCCAAAAATCCTATCTTTTATACTTTAATCAGTCTGGAGCCCCCCAAGGAACAAATCTGGAGAGTTTGGTTCAAATCCGGCTTGATTTGCAGTCGAATTGAGTGAAAAACTCAAAGGGGCAAAAAAATTCATGGCCCGTAAACACTTTACGGTTGTGGCCATAAATGTTTCTATGAATAAGGCTCTTTGTACACAAAAAGAATCATAGACCGTGAACGATTTACAGCCTCACCCGTGAAAGTTTCTATGGACTTTTTAACTTAGCCGCATTTTCACCCTTCGAACGCAGAACTCACGGCCAAGGCCGTGAAAGTCGCGTTTTTCACCTTTTTCGCCCCAAATTTGACGTGCAAACTTGTAATCTCCTCAGGAATCGTGTCATGGCTTCAAAACTCATGACATCCATCATTTTTGGGTCATTTTACCTATATTTTCATAAAAACCAAGGAAAGTGAAGATTATATACAAAGTAAAGTAAAAAATGCTTAAAATTATTATAAAATCATGAAATAAGCCCAAACTATCCTATAAAATACAAGTAAAAATGTGATGTAAATATAACGCATTAGTATCCCTTGTGGATTTGGTGCTGCATAATCTCTAAGCGATCTCCTTTCTTCCATGATTAGTTCCTTCTCCTTTTTCTCTTCAAATCTGAGTTTCCTGCACAATCTAAATGTTTTTTCAATTTCAGGATCTAATGGAATTAGTGGTCCTGATCTAAGGGTCCTGTGCATAAACAAGTAAAAGAATTAAATAAACTCAGAATCTCCAAAAAATCGCAAAAAGAACTCATAGCCTGTGAAAATTAAAAACCTGCAAAAATAAAAAATAATGTTAAATCAAAGACAACTAAAACTTAGTTTAGCAATACTATCAACTATTTTGATATTAACAAAACTAAGGTCCCTGGCAACGGTGCCAAAAACTTGATGTGTCCGCAAGTGCATGGATACGTCGAAGTAATAAAAAATATCGAACCCACGGAGACCTATGTGTTATGTACCAAATAATCAAGTTTTCACCAGCTAAGCAGACGATAAGCGATGGAATAGGACAAGAGCTAATAATCAAAAATTGTTATGGATTATCAGAGAGAGGAAGCTGGGACTAAGGTTTCATCCTTCTTAATTTCTTTGACTAGACATAAATAAGTGCTTGTCAGTTATTCTCATCATAATAAAGATAAAATTTACTTAAAAAGAAATTGCCTCCTCTCGGACGAACAATTTTTACTGAACTAGTCTTCACTCTCGTGACTTGCTACTCAGTACTTAATAAAAGTAAATCAGACTAAATCATTAAATCTACTCTCATAAATTTAATTTCTAAAGTCAAACTCTCAAGTAAAGCTAAATACTCTCATATCTTAGTTTTATAGGTTTTACTTAAGGGTTTTCAACAATCTAAATCACCTCTTGGTCCATATTATCATATCTAAGTCGATTACATAGCTAAATACTCTCATATCTTAGTTTTATAGTTTTATAGGTTTTACTTAAGGGTTTTCAACAGATCTATTCTCATAGCCTAAGTTTCTAAAACTACAATTTAAGAGTTTCGAGTTTGTAAATCACCTCTCGGTCCATATTACAAACTCTATGACAAGCTAATATTTTAAGTCTAGAAATTTAAAGATCAATTAATCGCAAAAGTAAAATTATCATATCTAAGAACAACTGATAAAATAAAAGTTATCTAGTCATTTCAGAAATTAAGAGGGATTACTCCCTCTGTCCCAAAAAGGTTTTTACGCTATCATGATGGAAGAAATACAATAATAAAAAATTAGAAATCGAAAAGAGAAAAAAAATAATAGTTTACTGATTTCACAGGGTGTGAAATATTTCACACCCGTGATTTCTATGGAGAGCAGCTTCTGAACAGTGGCCACGTCTATGATTTTGCTGATTTTTCCTTTAATCGAACTCCTTTTGATATGAAATTTTCTACGTATCTTCTCCTTCACGAGGTGCACCTTCCTTAAAAATTTGGTCAATGGAGATGATCTAGTTGCTTCCTGATGAGGAACTCTATCGCTGCGGCACCTCTCTCTCTCTCTCTCTCTCTCTCTCTCTTTCTCTGTGATTGATCAAAATTAGGGATATCGGGCTTGAAATCTTCTCCCCGATTTATAGAATAATTCTGTGTTGGGGTACGCCCTTAAGGCTAATGTTTGAGGCCTTGGATTAATTACAGTATCATGTATAAACTATATGTTTTTATAAAGGAAATTGTTGTTATTCAGATTGTTACATTATCTGCTGCTGTATGTATACTTCTGAATAATGTCTCAGTAATGTTCAGCTCAGCTGATTTTCAGTTTTGTCCTTAGTCGAGATACCTTGGTGAACATGAGACAGCCTTGATATGATTGAGACTAATATGTGTTCTAATCTTATAGGATGCTTCGAGCATGGAATAAGATTTAGACACATAGGTGCATTGGATGTACTGGACTGACCCTACTTAGGATATTCAATTGTTTGTCACAATGTGAATAAATCCTTGTGAGCAAGCAAGTGGCATATTCCCTCTGACTTGAGATCACTTGTGTTTCTAAGTGATGATTGGCATTGTCTTGAGGTAGTTCAATATCATTTGAAAGATAATGGTTAAGGATTATCTTGGATAGTGGGCATGAGTCATGTTAGGGCACTAGTGATAGATATAGGATTGCTTCTCCTAGTTGGAGTGTGATGTTCTAATGGGCCCCCAGGATGGGATGGTTGAGAAAGTGTATGGCCATACCCAGATGACTATGATCATCTGATCTAACCATTTTCATCGTGTTGGAATCACAGGCTTGACACGCTTGTCCAACGAGAACATCCAGTGGCAAAGGGAAATATGTATGCCAAGTGAATTAAATTCACACTTGTGCTATGGTTTGGGAGTAGTCTTGGAAGACTCTTTTCTTCATATCGGGAGACAGTGATGTGTTACTAGATACCCCTCTCTGATCGTGATAACGTAAGTTATCGTTACCGATAATGAAGGAAACCCTTAGGGTCGCACAATTTGATGATATGGCTTACTTATGTCAGATCGTGTGGATTGGAATTATTCTAGTTTAGTTTAAAGCAATTTGAACTCTGATTGGGAGTGAGATCTAGTCTAATCATGTTTGATTGATTAGGGCATGTGATCGGTAAGCTTCGATCGGGAGAATTGATCCTTGATCATAAAGATCAAGAGGTTCAATGAGATGTGTGGTTGGATCTTGAGCCATTTGGTTCAATTAGATCAAAACCAGGGCTGGTTCGATTTGGTCCTTGAACCAAATGAAATTGAACCGGTTCACTTTGTGAACGTATGGTTCTATTGAGAGGGAAGTTTTGGTTGGTTCACTTAGGGTGAACGCATGGGAATTAAGAGGGAATTAAGAGGGAGTTACACTTTTTGGTTCTTGCCATAAGTGGTAACCGAATGTTTCCTTCTTGGGCATTTTTTCTTCCTCACGGTTTTCGCTCTCCCTGATGCTTCCTCTTTTCACGTTGCTTGATCATCTTCATGAAAAGATTTCGGCCAGCCAAGAAAAGACATCTCCTCACACGATCAAAGACCCTTAGTGTCTTTGCTAGCACAAGGAGCACAAGGAAGAAGCAAACTTCATCTTGTGTGTGATACTTTTGGAGGAGAGGCACTCGCCCCTTTCTTCTTCCAAGCCGCCACTCAAAGCATGGCAATGGTAATGCTCTAACATATCCTTTCAAGGTTGATCATATGTTTAAGTCATGCGATCTTTGAAACCTAGTATTTCTGCCGCTGCACAACATTCGAATGCGCATGTGACCTAGGTTTTCTCACAGTGGTATCAGAGCAGGTTTTTGGCTTGCTACATATGATTGCCAACTTGTGATCCATGTTTGATTTTTGTTTTGAGTAGATCTACATGATGCGCATGCCTTTTGTTCTTATGCGAAAAATACGTGCCATGTTGTTCATACTAGATGTTAGATGTATTTTTCATTCAAGCTTGCGCATGTGATGTTAGTTTGCGCATTTCATAGATGTTTTCAGTCAAAAACTATCTTCATGCGCGACCCTCAATAGATCTATCAAGCGCCTACTTCAAATACTTAGACGGGTTTACAATGTTGAAGTCGTTAGTCAAGTCTGGACCCAACAGCCTAATCAGACCATCTGACAGCCTGGATGGGGCGGCCGGATAGCACCTGTGCGCAAGCTATACAGGTGGCTATAGGCTGACTGCAGAAGGGCGTGTAGCGATGTCTGATTGAGGCGCCTAGTGAACGATCATGATTATGGCCCGGGGTCACACCCGCTTGCCAGAAATCATGTGTGACGTTCAACCCTTAAGGCATGCATAGTTGACCATGAGGTCGACGCAAGTCAGTTATGACTGGGTGCATGCAAGGGCAGTGGGTCTGATTTAGTCTAATGAGTGGATACTTGTAAATGGACCGTTGTAAGGTAGTAGGGCACATAAGGAAATAAAATTGATGCCATGGGGTTTTATAAAATTTTATTTCTGTTTTGGATCACATGTATGCATGTTTAATATGTTGCCATGAATCATTGGAAATTTGAGTGTTTATTTAATCTTATGTGGGCTGCCCTTATTTTGTGTGCTGTGCTGGGGCCTGCGTGCCTGGAATCAAATATATATATATTTTGTTGTGATATGCGAATCACACTTTGATTTATGAAAATGTATAATTGACCTGCGTGTCAAACCATGTCTAGATAGTTTCAAATATGTAATTTGAGTAGACATGAGCACACAGCACAAATGGCAGATGCGCATGCAGCAATTGGCTTCACTAGATGGGCGGTCTAGAGGTCGACTCTAGAACAGCCACATACTGCCTGGTGGGCACATTTGAGCTGCAAAGGACGCTTAGGCCCTGGCTGGGCCAGATGAAGTACAATAATCCCATAAAAGGCTCAAGTGAAGACTTTTTGTCAAATTAGGGTTTTTCTTAAGTTTTTTTATGGGCGTTTACCACATAAGATAATGATGCTTTCATTTACTGTTTTAAGTAATATAAGCACAAGCATGTTTTATTCTTCTGCTATCACTATAGAATTTGCATGATAGTAAGAAGATAAAAAGACCGTTAAAATCCAACGACTATATCAAGTTTGATTGCCTTCTGACGCGAAACCTCACTGTTCTGACTATCGTTGGGGCCGTGTTGTACCCACTCAGTGGGCACGCCCAGCTATCTTCAGACGGTGCGCGATTACACCTACATGCTACAGAGAAGGGATTTATCGCTTCTCGTTGCTCAGCATAGCACGTGGTGGTCCAGGAAGTAGGTCAAGTCAGCTTGACCATGTAGCCTACATGTTGAGCATATGATAGCTATATGGAGGCAGCCATCTGAGGAGTCAGAGACTGTGTTGTACCAACTCAGTTGGCACAGTCTTCTGGATTGCCTAGATGAAGGGGAATCGCACGGGTTGGCGATTGGCATGGATAGCCTACCAGTGATTAGTGCTTGAACTCTCTGTGCATCTTATCTCGCCTAAGCGGGACGCGGAGATCAAGTGTGAAATCTGGATCCCATCTCACTAATGGAGTATTACTCCTTCGGGCTGTTTTATTGGATTTTCAGTTAGATAAAATAGTGAGAAAAGAATCACTCTTAAGTCCTGGAATGATTCTAACGTGGATACTGACCTTGCTGTTCTTGCTATGTTGTAGATTCCTGTAGCAACGAACACCACAGGGTTCAATTTGCGATCCATATTGGAAAGGGAGAAGTTTGCTGGGCCAAACTTCTCAGACTGGTACAGACAGCTAAAGATTGTCCTCAAAGCTGAGAGGAAGCTGTATGTCCTTGAGTCGGCAATACCGGCATAACCCGCTACGAACGCCGCAAGGGCGGTTCGAGATGCTTATGAAAAGCACGTCAGTGATAGTACTGATGTCGCTTGCCTTATGCTTGCGTCAATGACGCCCGAGCTCCAGCGTCAGCATGAGGATTTGTCAGCTATTGATATTATAGCAAATCTCAAAATGCTGTATGCTGCACAGGCAAGGACAGAACGCTATAACTTGAAGAAACTTTTCTTTCATAGCAAACTGACTGAAGGGAGTCTAGTGGGAGCTCATGTGCTCAAGATGATTGGGTACAAAGAAGCTCTAGAGAAACTAGGACATACCATCAATCAAGAACTTGTTGTAGACATCATCTTGCAGTCTCTCCCGGCTTCTTTCGATCCGTTCATCATTAATTTTAATATGAACAAAATCGACTGTACTCCGGCAGAATTACTGAACATGCTCTGTACCACAGAGCAGACTCTTGAGAAGGGAAAGCCTTCATCCTCTATCTTGATGGTTCCTTCACGGAACAAGAAGAAGGGGAAGAAGGGCAAAACCCCTATCAAGAGATATAACAAGGCTTTGAAACAAAAGATGAAGCGGTCAAAGGATAACAGATGCTTCCATTGTGGCCAGCTGGGCCACTGGAAGAAGGACTGTAGAGCGCTCCAAGGAGAGAAGAAGGGAAGCAAGCCTTTCACTTCTGGCTCAGGTATTTACGTGACTGAAGTCATGGTTGCTTCTTCTATTTCATGGGTGTTGGACACTGCATGTGGAGTTCACATTTGTTCAAATGTGCAGGAACTCAAGAGAAGAAGACAGGTGGGACAGCATGAGGTGGACCTACGAGTTGGAAACGGGGCACGGGTTGCTGCTGTTGCTGTAGGAGAATATGACTTCTCTTTACCATCTAGACTTGTATTAGAACTTGACAATTGTTATTTTGTACCTTGCATAACAAAGAATATTATCTCTATTCCTGCTCTTGTCAGGAAAGGTTTTTCTTTTGAATGCAAAACTTCACAGTGTTGTATTTCATATGATAATATTGTTTATGCAACTGGGTCGATTAACAATGGGTTATAGATGTTGGACATGGAATGTTCTGTACAACAAATTGATAACAAGAAAGCCAAGTATGCTGATGACAGCACCTTGCTATGGCATAGTCGTCTAGGCCATATTAACAAGAAGCGCATTAAGCGGTTGCATGACCATGGACTACTGGGATCATTCTCCTATGAGGAGCTTGATACATGCAAAGCTTGTTTAATGGGTAAAATGACGAAGACTCCTTTTACTGATAAAGGTGAAAGGGCTTCAGGTTTACTTGACCTTCTTCACAGTGATGTGTGTGGGCCTTTTAGTAAACATGCCAGAGGTGGCTATTCATACTTCATTACTTTTACTGATGATTTCAGTAGGTATGGTTATGTCTATTTAATGAGACATAAGAGTGAATCTTTTGACAAGTTCAAAGAATTCAAAAATGAAGTACAGAATCAATTGGGCCGAAATATCAAGGCACTTTGATCAGATCGAGGTGGAGAATACTTGAGTCGTGATTTTACTGACTATCTAAAGGAGTGTGGGATTATCTCACAGCTCACTCCGCCAGGAACACCGCAATGGAATGGTGTGTCCGAGAGGAGAAATAGAACCTTATTGGATATGGTTCGATCTATGATGAGTCAGTCTACTCTACCTTACTCCTTTTGGGGATTTGCACTGGAAACAGCTGCAAAGATGCTAAACCGAGTACCATCCAAGGCCGTTTCAAAGACACCATATGAATTATGGTATGGGAAACAGTTGAGCTTGACATTTATCAAAATCTGGGGTTGCGAGGCTTATGTCAAAAAGCTCGCCTCTGGGAAACTGGAGAGCATATCAAATAAATATATATTTGTCGGGTACCCTAAAGAAACTAAGGGTTATTATTTCTACGATCCCAAATAGAACAAAGTATTTGTTGCTCGAACGGCTATTTTTCTTGAGAAGGAATTTCTTCTGCAAGAAGCCAGTGGGAGAGAAATAAAGCTGGATGAAACTCCAGAAGAGGGACAAAGTAGTCAAGCTCAATTGGATGAGCCTGAGCCAATAGATCAGGTTAATGTTCAACCTGAGGCTCAGATATCATGGGAACCGCGTAGATCGGGAAGGATTCGTCGTCGGCCTGAGCGCTATGACGGAGTCTACATCGTTAATGATGAACCCCTCACTTATGCGGATGCGGTCAGTGGACCGGAATCAGCAAGATGGCTTGAAGCTATGCGAGCCGAGATGGACTCCATGTCAGAAAACCAAGTCTGGGATTTGGTTGATCCGCCTCCGGGAGCAATCCCTATAGGCTGTAAATGGATCTTCAAAAGGAAGAAAGACATGGATGGTAACGTGGTTACCTATAAGGGCAGGCTAGTTGCAAAAGGTTTCAAACAAATCTACGGGATAGATTATGATGAAACTTTCTCTCCTGTAGCCATGTTCAAGTCCATTCGAATTATTCTCGCGATAGCAGCATATTATGATTATGAGATCTGGCAAATGGATGTGAAGACCGCTTTCCTTAATGGAAATCTGGAAGAGGATGTGTATATGACACAGCCTGAAGGTTTCATAAATCCATCAGAACGTCATAAGATATGCAAATTAAAGAAGTCCATTTATGGACTAAAACAAGCATCGAGAAGCTGGAATATTCGTTTTGATGAAGCAGTTTGTGAGTTTGGTTTCGTCAAAAATGAAGATGACCCGTGTGTATATAAAAGGTTTGGTGGGAGCGTGATTATTTTCCTAGTCCTCTACGTCGATGATATTTTAATCATTGGAAACGATATTCCTGAACTACATGCGGTCAAGGCATGGTTAAGAAAATGTTTCCAGATGAAGGATTTGGGAGAAGCAGCCAATGTATTAGGTGTGGAGATCTACAGAGATAGATCTAATAAGCTTCTCGGGCTGTGCCAGAGTACTTATATCGATAAAGTCCTAGAGAGATTCCATTTAGAAATTCTAAAAGAGGATATCTTCCAGTCAGACATGGTTTGAATCTTTCAAAGAGCCAGTGTCCTCAAACACAATCTGAGAAAGATGAGATGGACAATACGCCTTATGCTTCGGCTATTGGGTCCATCATGTATGCGATGTTATGTACTCGCCCAGACGTCGCTTACGGGTTAAGCGTGACCAGTTGGTTCCAAAGTAATCCAGGGAAGGCACACTGGATTGCAGTCAAGAACATTTTGAAATATCTTCGGAGAACCAAAGATATGTTCTTGATTTATGGAGGTCAGGAAGAACTCAGTATTGAAGGATATACTGACGCATCGTTCCAATCTGACCAAGACGATTTCCGATCGCAATCAGGCTATGTTTTTAGCTTGAATGGAGGAGCAGTGGTGTGGAAGAGTTTCAAACAATCAATTGTTGCTGATTCCACAACAGAAGCCGAGTATGTTGCAGCCTCAGAAGCATCAAAGGAGGCAGTATGGATTCGTAAGTTCGTTCAGGAACTTGGTGTTGTTCCTTCAAGTGCATATCCATTGGTTATCTTCTGTGATAACACTGGAGCAATTGCACAAGCAAAGGAACCACGGTCACACCAGAAGTCCAAGCATATACAAAGAAGGTTTCACCTGATCCGTGAGATCATAGATCGAGGAGAGATCAAGATCTGCAAGGTTCATACAGAAGACAATCTAGCTGACCCGCTTACAAAGCCTCTGGCGCAGCAGAAGCATGAGAAGCACTGTAATAATATGGGTTTGAGATTCCTCAACCATTAGTTTAAGTGCAAGTGGGAGATTGTTGGGGTATGCCCTTAAGGCTAATGTTTGAGGCCTTGGATTAATTACAGTATCATGTATAAACTATATGTTTTTATAAAGGCAATTGTTGTTATTCAGATTGTTACATTATCTGCTGATGTATGTATACTTCTGAATAATGTCTCAGTAATGTTCAGCTCAGCTGATTTTTAGTTTTGTCCTTAGTCGAGATACCTTGGTGAACATGAGACAGCCTTGATATGATTGAGACTAATATGTGTTCTAATCTTATAGGATGCTTCGAGCATGGAATAAAATTTAGACACATAGGTGCATTGGATGTACTGGACTGACCCTACTTAGGATATTCAATTGTTTGTCACAATGTGAATAAATCCTTGTGAGCAAGCAAGTGGCATATTCCCTCTGACTTGAGATCACTTGTGTTTCTAAGTGATGATTGGCATTGTCTTGAGGTAGTTCAATATCATTTGAAAGATAATAGTTAAGGATTATCTTGGATAGTGGGCATGAGTCATGTTAGGGCACTAGTGATAGATATAGGATTGCTTGTCCTAGTTGGAGTGTGATGTTCTAATGGGCCCCCAGGATGGGATGGTTGAGAAAGTGTATGGCCATACCCAGATGACTATGATCATCTGATCTAACCATTTTCATCGTGTTGGAATCACAGGCTTGACACGCTTGTCCAACGAGAACATCCAGTGGCAAAGGGAAATATGTATGCCAAGTGAATTAAATTCACACTTGTGCTATGGTTTGGGAGTAGTCTTGGAAGACTCTTTCCTTCATATCGGGAGACAGTGATGTGTTACTAGATACCCCTCTCTGATCGTGATAACGTAAGTTATCGTTACCGACAATGAAGGAAACACTTAGGGTCGCACAATTTGATGATATGGCTTACTTATGTCAGATCGTGTGGACTGGAATTATTCTAGTTCAGTTTAAAGCAATTTAAACTCTGATTGGGAGTGAGATCTAGTCTAATCATGTTTGATTGATTAGGGCATGTGATCGGTAAGCTTCGATCGGGAGAATTGATCCTTGATCATAAAGATCAAGAGGTTTAATGAGATGTGTGGTTGGATCTTGAGCCATTTTGGTTCAATTAGATCAAAACCAGGGCTGGTTCGATTTGGTCCTTGAACCAAATGAAATTGAACCGGTTCACTTTGTGAACGTATGGTTCGATTGAGAGGGAAGTTTCGGTTGGTTCACTTAGGGTGAACGCATGGGAGTTAAGAGGGAATTAAGAGGGAGTTACACTTTTTGGTTCTTGCCATAAGTGGTAACCGAATGTTTCCTTCTTGGGCATTTTTTCTTCCTCACGGTTTTCGCTCTCCCTGATGCTTCCTCTTTTCACGTTGCTTGATCATCTTCACGAAAAGATTTCGGCCAGCCAAGAAAAGACATCTCCTCACACGATCAAAGACCCTTAGTGTCTTTGCTAGCACAAGGAGCACAAGGAAGAAGCAAACTTCATCTTGTGTGTGATACTTTTGGAGGAGAGGCACTCGCCCCTTTCTTCTTCCAAGCCGCCACTCAAAGCATGGCAATGGTAATGCTCTAACCTATCCTTTCAAGGTTGATCATATGTTTAAGTCATGCGATCTTTGAAACCTAGTATTTCCGCCGCTGCACAACATTCGAATGCGCATGTGACCTAGGTTTTCTCACATTCTGCACTTTTTGTTTTCCCGATTAGGGCTCAGGATCTTCTAATTCAGTGATGGAAAAATCAAACTGTATAGGGCAGCTGAAGACTCATGCAACTCGGCGGCTGATTAAGAATCACGGCCATGGTTATAATCATGACAGGGCCGTGATTCCTTCTGTGAATTTTAGAATAAAAGTACGATCATGCAAATAATTGATAGGATTCTACAAGTGCACGGAATTATCGAAGTAATAAAAATATCTATCCACAGAGACCTTATTGTTAATTACCAAATAATTATTTTCTCACTAGCTAAGTAAACCGAATATGATGAAAGTAAATAGAAAGAGTGTAAGATAAACAGAGAGATAAACATGGGACTAGGGTTTCATCCACCTTAATTTCAATGATAACATATAAATAAAGGTTCATCAATCAAATCTTGCTACGATAAAGACCTAATTTACTTCATAAAGGGATTATCTCACTTTCGTGCAGACAATCATGCAGGGACCAATCCTCGCTTTCGCGCAAGATCTGTCCCAATGCTAAAGATAAGTAAATCATCAATCAAAGAACTCAAGATCACTTTCGTGCATCCGAATTCTAGGTTGATAATCTCTAGTGGAATCTCAAGGATCACTTTCGTGCATCCGAGCCTCAACACTAGTTTTACTCATGGATCTCCAACGTTCAGATCCTCACTTTTGTGCAAGATCTCCACGTTTGATAAATAGACTCGATCCATAGATTCATATTAGTATCATGGCAATTAATCTACTAGAACAGATCAAATTAGATCTAACCTAATGAAGGGATCCTAACATGCAATTCTAGGGTTCCAAGTTCTCAAGCAATTACCTTTCAGTCAATAGCGAAAACTCAAAAAACATTATTAGTAACGTGGATCTATAGAGAGTCTAAGCACAAATATCACATGAGCAAAATTATCATGGCAAAATTATCATGAGGAGAAAGAAGATTATCTAATCATTAAGAATCAAGGAGATTACACCCCATGTCCCAAAACAGTATTAAGCTTGCATGAAGGAGAAGTTACAATAAATCATAGTCTTAGAGTGATCAGAAAACAAAAAGAAAGGAGAAACAACGTTACAACACGGCTGTAAAATCCTTTACAGCCGTAATTTGCTTCGATGAACAGCGCTATCACCACTGTTTCATTGATTCCTCCTCTGATCAGACTCCAAACACTCTAAAACTTCTGTGGTGTCTTCCTCTCCTCCAGGCAAAGCTTATGCGTGAAAATCAAGGCCTGAGGTGCCCTCTATGCCTCTCCATACGAGGCCAAACCCTAGCCACCTCTCTGTTGATTTCTCTCTCGATACTTCCACTTCATCGTCTTCTCCTATTAAATACGAGTCCGGAACATCTTTCGAATCTTGATTTGGAGCTCTGGATCAAAAGTTATGGCCCGAACAAGTTTAAGCCGCGGAAAACTCACGATTTTGACTGGAAATTACGGCCGTGTAATATTTTACGGCAATGCCGTATTTTCATTCTGTGCACCGAAAGTCAAAATTATGGCCTGTAAAATATTTCTCGATGGTGTGGTAAAATCGGACGAGTTCTCTGGTTTGGATCGCCTGGGAAATACGGTACCGTAAAATCTTTTACGGCCGTGCCGTAAAATCAGCAAAGGTTTCTGTTCTGAATGCGTTGAAAAATATGGCAGTGTAATTCTTTACGGCAGTGCCGTAAAATCACAAAAACTTTCTTTTCGGAAAATCCTCCAAATTACGACAGTGTTCTAATTTTACGATACTGTCTGAAATTACAATACCATAAAATGGATTACGGCACTACCGTATTTTGCAGAGTTGCTCCGTTTTGCGTGAAATTTCTTGGGTGACCTCCTCTTGATGATGGTAATTCTTTTATGCGTTTGATTTTGCTTGAAAATGCCTTGAAATAATGCCTTTTTACCTGAAAACCATGAAAAACCAAAATAGAAGTAGACTTTGTAATATTTGATGAATTCAGCATAAAGATAAGCAAAAAGATCCTCAATTTAGCATGAAAAGATACATAGAATGATATAAAATATACTATATATTTTGGTGTCATCAAAATACATAAGGCTCAAACTTTGCTTGTCCTCAAGCAAAAATCAAAACTTGATTAAAAGAATAACCTTTTCATGCTTAATAAATTTCAAAAATACAATCATCAATGAAAAATTACATCAATTGATTTATAAAACTTCAAGCAAACATATCATTCTTAGAATTCAATCCTCTAGATCCACAATTCAATCAAATAAAACTTTTCAACTTGTATAATAAATAGAATTTTCAATCTCATGATTTCACCTAGTTTCAATTCAAATCCATTATGCTTTTGTTTACAGGAATTAGGTTTCCAAGATCTTTTTCCGCACATGATTTTTTTTATGTATTTTGTTTGTTTTTGTAAAGATATCATATACCCACTTAGATACACACTTTTTATTTTTGACTTCAACTCTTGCCTTCGGTACCCCTGTCAATTTTACACAATGCCAAGTAGAGGAGTCTTATTATTTTTCACTCTCCTTATTTTTCATGCATAGACTTCAACCCATGTCTTAGGTACCACTATCAATTTTACATAGTGCCAAGTAGGGGAGTCTCTCACTATTTTTATGGATCTTGGATTCTTATTTCCCAACAAATAGAAAAATAGACTAAACATCTACTAGGTTGATCAATTGATATCAATTCACAAATCATACTCATATGCTCATTTTATTTAAAGGAGTAGTTTCACCTTTAGATCTTATTATTCAAATAACACATCTACCCAAAATTTCATGCATCAACCAATGTCAAATTTCAAAAATAGATATGCATTGAAGAAATAAATCTAACATGATAGGGTTTTTCTCTAATCACAAGTATAAATACTCACATCATCAAGGAAGATATTTTATCAATAGAAATTTTATCAATAAATCATGCCATCATATAGTAGAAAGTGGATTATATGCTTTCATCAATTTTATCAACACATTTGAATAATATCATCATCAAAACAATGAGTTCCATATATCTATAAAATCATTTTTCAAGAGAAAACCAATAAGTAGTATAAATATGATAAAGTTAATGATGCACTATATGAAATAATCATTAATAAGAGAGTGCAAGTGATACTCACAAAACTATATAGATCATGCTCAATCATTGTCAGGCCAATGCAGTTGGGTCCAAAGATATGCCTTTTGAAAATTTTTTGCAAAATTTAAGGTACATAAGGCTCACATAAGGCTCAGATCAAAAATAGTCTTAAAAAATAATAATGATAAAATTAATTTTCTCAAGGGAGAATCAGAGATGTCGCCGGAGGTCTGAAGAGTGCTGGTGGAAAAAGCTGAGAAGCAGAGGTGGGATAGATGCTAGCTGAAAAGCTGCTAGCAATGATGTGCTCGTGCCGACAGTAAAGTGAGTAATCTCCAGTGGCCTGCTGAAGACTACAGTCCTGGAGGTGAGATCGTCGGCCTGTGGTGCAAGAGATAGTACTGCAAAAATAGAAAATCAGTCACTAATGAATATTTTACTGCATAAATAAAATAAATAGAATAAGAGGCAGCAAAAGAAATAAGAATCTACTGGTGGTATGATCCAGTGTCGACGGCTGGAAACATTGATGTCAGAGACAGATGCAGTGGTAGCTGGAGGTGCTGTAAATCTGGAGTCAAAAGAAACAACAACAGATAGAAAGCAAATCAAGCAGTTTTTCAATTTTTTATGAAAAGTAGCCATACCCTAGAATAAAATTTAATCATCCAAATAGAAAACAGACAAAACCATGAAGTAGAATAAAACTTGATCTTCCCAGGTATGTAAAAAATAAAGGATCGAAATCTGTCAGGAATTCAGGGTATCAGCAGAAAGAAGGCTACTCGGATTAAAAACTACACAAACTGCACAAAAGTTAATCAAATTCGAAAAGTTGGCATATGTTTCAGAAAGATCCATATATTTTAAAATTCAGCAAAAATATCCAAATAATAGACAAAGATGAGTACTTCCATGTTGTGCCAAAAATCAAAAATTTTTGCAACCCAGTTTCTTAAAATCGCAGCGAGAAAACACCAAGATAGAAAGCAGAAAGCAGAGTTAAAATACGGTACCGTAAAATGTCTTACGGCAGTGCCGTAATTTGTAAAAAGCGCTCAGGTAAAAAATATGCAGGAAATACGGAACTGTGGAATTCCTTACAGTACTGCCCTAAAAGTCAGAAAATTTTTGGATGAAAAGCAGTCAAAATTACGGCACGTGAATTCAAAAACGGTCAGAAAATACGGTACCATAAAAGAAATACGGTACCGCCGTAAAATCCATAAAACTCTCGGGAGAAGAAATCAACACAGATTACGGGCGTAAAATGTCTTATGGCAGTGCCGTATTTTGCACAAAATTTTGTTTTCCCTGCAAAAATAAAAGAAAAATCAATTCTAAAAAATATACTAAAATAAAAGAAACTAAACTAAGACAAAAGTGCTTGGGTTGCCTCCCAAGAAGCGCTAATTTTAGGTCCATAGCTTGACCAAAAATCAATATCATGGTGAAACAGGTGAATCAGTTCCAAATTATAAAGCATATAATTTTCTGCATTTTCTTCTTCCTAAAAGTTTAGCCACTAATCCAAATATCCAAAATTCAATACAAATCATGATCAATGTGGCTTTCTCAAGTATGCAGAAATTAAAATTTTCAAATCCTCTCATGGTAATCTTTATGATTTTCCTATGTTTGTCAAAAAGTAAAATCATAAGTACTTTCTTCAAATTTATGTTTTCAATGGCAATGAGAAAAGGACTTTGATCAAAATATTCAAGCATTGGATCATCATAATAATAATCTTTCCATTCTACATCAGATTCCTCAATAAAGCACAAATTTTCAAATAAATCACAAGAGTCAATAATAGATATGGGCAAAGTATCATCATGGTGAGATTCATCAATTTTTGCAACATTCAAATCCTTATCAAGTTCCTCATGCACATCATCAAATAATTTGTCAATTTCAAAATTATCATCAAAATCAAGATGAGACTCTACAAAATCAATTTCCTAATGCCTCCCCACAAATAATTCATCATCAGAAGAGTCAAAATCAGAATCATATGAGAAATAAGATTTATCAATGTTTACAATAGGATCAGAGTTAACCTCAGGAGTTTTATCATAAATTTCATCAATATCACCAAAATCACAGTGGGGCTCATCAATGTCTATAATTTTTTAACCTTCATCATGCTCATCAGATTTAACCATAAACAAGATATTATCAAAATCAGAATTATCATTAAAAGAAGGTATTTCAATTTCAATTTTCTCAATCTTTTCCTCAACTAGACTATCAGATAAATCAATATCAAAATTATCAACAACAGAGTGAGATTCATCAAAGTTCACATAAGGCTCAATCTCAAAACAATCATGATCACAGGGGGGTTTTTCTAGTTCAAGTTCCTCAGTATCAAATTCAAATTGTGGTTCAGAAGCATGATCAGAGCAATCATCATATAAAGAAGTTCGGTTTTCCCATCTAGAATACAATTGATCTCTTTCTTGCCATGATAAATTGGGATTTAAAAATGGGCAATCAGAGGAACAATGATCAATATATCCACAAATAACACAGCTATCAGAAGAACAAGATTTCATAACAGGGTGCTTATTAGAAGTGTTTAATTTATGAACCAAATAATCTATCTTATCTTTAGCAGTGCACCATGAATCATCTTGATAACATGAAGAATTAGAATTTTGAGGCATGTTAAATTTGCAATCACAAGTATAATGATCAGAAGATTTACAAATATTGCAATAACTAAAAGAATAAGATGTCCTAACAGGGTGCATATTTAAAGTGTCTATTTGATGAGAGATAAAATCTAACTTATCTTGAAGAGTGCATGATGAATCATCTTTATATGACATGTATACTTCATCTCTTTCAGTTGCCCAGAAGTTATAATTGAAAGACATATCTTCAAATATATCATCAACAGAAAGACAATCCAACACAAATCAATTAATTTTTTTTTTCAAAATAAAAAAAAATAGAAAATATAAAACACAAGCAAATTCACAAATCTTTAGATATCACAGTTCTGTCACAACTGTGAAAATCCAAAACCTGCAAAAACAAAAAAATAAAGTTAAATATAAAATAAATAAAACTTAGTCTAGCAATACTAACAACTATTTTGATATTAGCAAAACTAAGGTCCCCGGCAACGGCGCCAAAAACTTGATATACCGTAAGGTAACACTACAAGTTCGGCACGCGTATACTTTGGACTAATCCTCGGCAACGGCGCCAAAAACTTGATATGATTCCACAAGTGCACGAAATTATCGAAGTAATAAAAATATCAATCCATAGAGACCTTATTGTTAATTACCAAATAATTGTTTTCTCACTAGCTAAGTAAACCAAATATGATAAAAGTAAATAGAAAGAGCGTAAGATAAATAGAGAGATAAACATGGGACTAGGGTTTCATCCACCTTAATTTCAATGATAAGATATAAATAAAGGTTCGTCAATCAATTCTTGATATGATTCCGCAAGTGCACGGAATTATCGAAGTAATAAAAATATCGATCCACAGAGACCTTATTGTTAATTACCAAATAATTGTTTTCTCACTAGCTAAGTAAACCGAATATGATGAAAGTAAATAGAAAGAGCGTAAGATAAACAGAGAGATAAACATGGGACTAGGGTTTCATCCACCTTAATTTCAATGATAAGATATAAATAAAGGTTCGTCAATCAAATCTTGCTACGATAAAGACCTAATTTACTTCATAAAGGGATTATCTCACTTTCGTGCAGACAATCATGCAGGGACCAATCCTCGCTTTCACGCAAGATCTGTCCCAATGCTAAAGATAAGTAAATTATCAATCAAAGAACTCAAGATCACTTTCGTGCATCTGAATTCTAGGTTGATAATCTCTAGTGGAATCTCAAGGATCACTTTTGTGCATCCGAGCCTCAACACTAGTTTTACTCATGGATCTCCAACGTTCCGATCCTCACTTTCGTGCAAGATCTCCACGTTTGATAAATAGACTCGATCCATAGATTCATATTACTATCATGGCAATTAATCTACTAGAACAGATCAAATTAGATCTAACCTAATGAAGGGATCCTAACATGCAATTCTAGGGTTCCAAGTTCTCAAGCAATTACCTTTCAGTCAATAGCGAAAACTCTAAAAACATTATTAGTAACATGGATCTATAGAGAGTCTAAGCACAAATATCACATGAGCAAAATTATCATGGCAAAATTATCATGACGAGAAAGAAGATTATCTAATCATTAAGAATCAAGGGGATTACACCCCATGTCCCAAAACAGTATTAAGCTTGCATGAAGGAGAAGATACAATAAATCATAGTCTTAGAGTGATCAGAAAACAAAAAGAAAGGAGAAACAATGTTACAACACAGCTGTAAAATCCTTTACAGCCGTAATTTGCTTCGATGAACAGCGCTGTCACCGCTGTTTCGTTGATTCCTCCTCCGATCGGACTCCAAATGCTCTAAAACTTCTGTGGTGTCTTCCTCTCCTCCAGACAAAGCGTCTGGGTGAAAATCAAGGCCTGAGGTGCCCTCTATGCCTCTCCACGTGAGGCCAAACCTTAGCCGCCTCTCTGTTTATTGCTCTCTCTATACTGGATAAAAATTGGTACTTCCACTATGTTCATCATCTCCTCTTAAAGACGAGTCCGGAATATCTTTTAGATCTTGATTTGGGGCTCTGGATCAAAAGTTATGGCCCGAACAAGTTTCAGCCGTGGAAAACTTGCGATTTTGACTGGAAATTACGGCCGTGTAATAATTTACGGTAGTGCCGTATTTTCATTCTGTGCACCGAAAGTCAAAATTATGGCCCGTAAAATATTTCTCGATGGTGCCGTAAAATCGGACGAGTTCTCTGGTTTGGATCGCCTGGGAAATACGGTACCGTAGAATCGTTTACGGCCGTGCCATAAAATCAGCAAAGGTTTCTGTTCTGAAAGCGCTGAAAAATACGGCAGTGTAATTCTTTACGGCAGTGCCGTAAAATCACAAAAACTTTCTGTTTGGAAAATCCTCCAAATTACGGCAGTGTTCTGATTTTACGGTACTGTCTGAAATTACGGTACCGTAAAATGGATTACGGCACTGCCGTATTTTGCAGAGTTACTCCATTTTGCGTGAGATATCTTGGGTGACCTCCTCTTGATGATGGTAATTCATTTATGCGTTTGATTTTGCTTGAAAATGCCTTAAAATAATGCCTTTTTACCTGAAAACCATGAAAAACCAAAATAGAAGTAGACTTTGCAATATTTGATGAATTCAGCATAAAGATAAGCAAAAAGATCCTCAATTTAACATGAAAAGATACATAAAATTATACAAAATATACTATATATTTTGGTGTCATCAATAATCACGACAGGTCCATGAAACTCTCTGTGGAAAATCTCCATGAAACCACAGCTGTGCAAATAATCACGGCAGGTCCGTGAAACTCTCTGTGGAATATGTCCATGAAACCACAACCGTGCAAATAATAACGACAAGGCCGTGATTCTTTCTGTGAACTTGGCATCAAATAATAATCATAGCAGTGATGTTAACCACGTTCTCTTCTAATCACGGTCATGATTATAATCACGTGACTATAATCACGGCAGGGCCGTGATTCTTCGTTTAAACTCTATTTTATCTGAAAATTGATGGGTAGCTTCATCTCGATGTTATGAACTCATTTGTGCACTCGGATGCTTCAAAATCTATCATATATTGCTCGTTTGTCCCTGAAATACAACAAAAATGAGAAGAGGTGTAGATTCTAATATATTTGACCAAATAAATTGAAAAACAAGCAAAAGAGCATAAATATGACTCAAAAATACTATACAGTTAATATAAAATTTACTATGAAATTTTGAGTCATCACTTGTCCACCCAAGTCACTACCTTCGACCACATTAAAGATGAATATGCTAGCTGCCCATATTTTAGCAATGTGTATGCCAAGCTTGTTAAGTCCGGGCCATTTGACCCCCCCCCCCCCCCCCCCCCCATAGGGAACACTAGTTGCAAGAGTTGCACGCTGATGGTTTTGCGAGACACTATGGGTGAGATAAGACCTTCGAGCTAGCCAAAGAATGATTCTTTTAGACAGTGTTCCATAAAGACATGGAACATGTCATTCGTTATTGCAGCACATGTCAGTTTTCAAAGCCCCACCCTTCCAACACAAGCCTGTACACCCCACTCCTTGTGCCCCAAGGCCCCTGGTGCGACCTTAGTATGGACTTTATACTAGGGCTACCCAAGACTGCATCCCATTTTAACTTCATCTTCGTTATTGTCGATAGTTGCTCTAAGATGATAGACTTCATTCTAGTGCCAAGACTTCAGATGCTTCCCACATTGCCAACCTCTGCATTAGAGATTATCCATCTCCATGGTCTACCTTTGTCAATCATTTCCAATTTTGATCCGCTCTTTGTCAACCACTTTTGGTGATCCCTATGGTCACTCCTAGGTACCACCCTTAAGTTTTCCATGGCTTACCATCTGCAAACTAATGGTCAACTAGAGTCTAGGGAACTTTCTTAGATGTCTAGTGGGCGATTACCCTCAAAGCTAGGACATGATTCTCCCTATTGCAGAATTTGTATATAATAGTGATGTCAATTGGTCTACCGATTTGAGTCCCTGCAAAGTGGTACTAGGGCAGCAACCTCGCAAATCCCTTGGCTTGCATAGCATTACTCCTGAGCTCCACATATTTGAGTCAGCATTTATGTTTGCACATCATTTAGCAGGCTTGCATAAGGAAATTCAACATCGAATCTATTTCAGTAACACCAACTATAAACTGACGGTCAATGAGCATCCTAGGCCACATCATTTTGAGATAGGTGACTTGGTGAATGTGCAAATCCACCTAGAGAGGTTAGTGAGTTGAGCCAATTTGAAGCTTCAGGGGCATTTACATGGGACCATACATAGTACTACAACAGATCAATTCTAACACCTATATCTTAGACTTGCCGGAGGACATATTGGTTAGCCCTGTCTTCAACATTGTCGACCTCTTACCTTACCACATGCCACTTCTAACAAATGATGAAGATTTGGACTCTAACCCGCTGAGGCATCACCGGCAGCTTGTTCTCCAAAGGAGAACTTTTTTTACCTGGGTTGGGTTGATGCAGTGCAAGTCCCTCCCACCCAAAGTTTCTAGTAGATCATGGCCATGATGAAGATCAAGGCCTGGCTGTGAAGCCCACTGTGGAGTTCGCAAAAAAACTTGGGAGTCATCATGGACATGACGGAGATCACGACCTGGCAATAATGCCATATTACGGCCATGATGGAGATAACTGCTTGGCCATAATGCCATATTTCAGCCATGACGAGGATCATGACCTAGCCATGAAGCATTCTGTGGATTTCACGAAATGGCCAGGGAGCCATTACGACCATGATGTATATCACGGCTTGCTCGTGATAGCCCTAGAAAATCTAGAACATCCTATTTCAAAGACCATTCGATGATCATAACATCCAAATAGTGGTACATGAGAATAATCACCCCTTCTTCAACTCATACGAAGCTCATTCAACCCATGTGCTTGCTTCCATGACGCAATGAAGAGCCCCACCCAACCTAGTGATACCGCACACGATGATAGTGATACTAGAGCCACCACAATCCTCACACTCTTCTCTGCAAGTGCAAGGATGTATCGAAGTAGTAAAAATATTGATCCCACAAGGACTCTAGAATTATGTACTAATTAAATCATATTTGTGTAATCTGGGTGGATCAATTAGTGTGAATGCAATAAGAGAACAAATAGAAATTGTAAATTAGAGGGAAGCATCGGGCATAAGGTTTTGCCACAATAATTTCTCCAAGTAAATATTATCAGCATGTATCAAATATCATATTGTGTTAAAATGAAATCTACCATAAGAATATATAAAATGCCACCTTTCAGTAGCCCATCCTAATGTTTAACCTGTCTGGTACCATCTCACTCTAAGTACCAACCTTGGTTAACTTCATAAAGCACAATGTAGATTTTATGTTTCCTAATATAACTAAGCCACTTTTGTAGGTCAATAGCTGCAAGGATAATTATAGGTTTCCGAAACTAAGAGCCACCTTTCTGGCTTTGTCCCATTTTCTAATGCAATCTAACTAATATACCTAAATTATCATATGTATAATTTATCCCACTATCCAAATTCTATAATCCTAGCTACTTTCATAGTCTAGAACTTATATGTTCAATTAATAATTTTCAGGGTTAAGAATCTCCTTTCGGTCTTTGTCCTAACTCCCAAAACATTCGATAAATTAAATACTACTAATTAAAAGGCACCATGAATCATCTACAATTAACTTTAACACAACTAAATAAGCTCAACATGCAGATTAATCATTACAAGGATCAAATTAAGGGGGTTACTCCTCATAGCCTGAAATAAGTTTTAGCTATAGTATTTGTCATTAAATCAATCTTAAACTCAAGTTAACTATTACAATTAGTTCAAAAAAGTGAAATAACAAAAATTGACAACTCTCTGAAAATTGATGAACTCTGGATTTTCCATCTGCTAGCCCATGATTATAATCATGGTCGTGATTGTGCTTTCAAGCTCTACTTCTTCCTTGCACGTGGCTAGTGATGTTCTGGCTCAGATCTCCTCTAATTCTCAATGAATTCCTTGAAGTTTGAATGCATGACTCTTCGTCGCTCTAGTCCCTTCCCTCTGGATGAGTTTCACTCTCCAAGTTCCCATAACCTCATGGCTATGATCGTCGAAAGGTTGAACTAGGGTTTTGTGCCACCACCGCCTTCTCGGCTTCTTTCACTATGAGGAAGTGACAATACATACTAGAAATTGGCCAAAGTGCTCCCCAGTGAGTGCTCTCCCAAAGCCCTAAGAGAAGATTTTATAGAGTATGAGAAATCAGACAAGAACTGGGTCTGGGTCGTCCACCTAAATCGGTCTTGCCTTCAAAATAGAATCATGGCCGTGATTATTATCATGGGCCATGATTATTAGTCTAGCTTAAAATGGCTTGAAACTTGTGGGTTGGCATCTTCTATCTTCTAGAAGTATTATTTTGGCTTTACTTTTCGTAAAATCCATCGTCATCCTGGAATCACCATCGGTGATTGCAATCACCGTCGATAACTTTCATTGGCTTTGGGCTCCAAATCTTTGGTAAAGGTCCCTCAGTATACTTTGAATATAGTTTTGATGGAATCTCTTTATTTTGCTTCAATTTAGGGCCTTTTACCTAAAAATCTATCAAGTTCACGTAATAAAGCATGCAATTAGAGGAAAAGATGATACAAATTTGTAATAAATATGTATGTAAAACACTATAAAAATTTACGTCATCACTCGGTACAACAATCAGCTATCAAACTTGGCATATGAGTCTATCGACACTAACATGAACTAGCCAACCATTAGCCGATTCTGCTGCTTCATCACAACGTGTTTAGAGATGGTGTAGATGACCCATTCGGCCCAACAAGACCACCCCATACACCAGCCCAATCAAAGAGTGTGCAATATACTTTAGTTGTTAGGATTATACTTCTTATTTTTACTTTTCAGCTTTTAAGTTGTTAAGGTAGTTAGAATATTCCAAATACCCTATCATATGTGTGTTGTGAATCCCAGCCCCTTAGCTTATAATAGGATGACTTGGGGAGAATAGAATTCAACATGCTTAGAGAATGAAGCTCATCTTGGAGAGTTATGAGAGTCTTGTAGCTTGGAGGCGTGGATAAGCTCCAATGGTTCGGGTCTTGTAACTCCTCGATTCCCTACATGAAAGAAATAAATCATGCTTTAGCATGTTAGGACAACTCCTATTTTTACACTTGCTCTTTATTTCTCATATTATTTCCTCTTCGATGTGACCCCTCATTTGTCCAGATGCTAAAAATGTGGGAAGTTCTTGCTCTCGTGTGTTTGGGGCTAAGGTGCCAAGCTGTTCGCTGGACCGTGTGGATTCCCTAAAGTGCACGCTAAGAAAGAAAATTTAGCTCGCTTGAGAAGTAAGTGCTAGTTAATTTCTATAGACTTGGGTGTTGTTGTTCTTCATGGTTTATCTAGTATTGCTCAAATACGCATCTCAATGTAATTTCCACATTATTTCTCATTGGTTTTTCCTCTATACGCATTTCATTTCCCTTCTAAAGACTCTCTCACAATTTTATCCCTACATTGTCACCTAAAACCTAGAGTCGGAACTAACAACCACCCCTCCCATTACTTCATTTGCATACTTATGGAGGGTGCAACATTATACAGAAGCATTGTTAGATCACTACATTATGCCACAATCACTTGACTAGATATTATATATGTTGTTAATTGTGCATGTCAAGCTATGCATGCACCCATGATCCAACATTGGGAGAATGTCAAATGAATATTGCACTATCTGAAAGGCAATATTCTACATGAACTTCTTATTCATAAAGAATCTTCTTGAGAGATGCATGCATATAGTGACATTGATTGGGTCGGATCCATGGAAGATCGATGATCCACAAGTGGATTTGTAATATTTATTGCCAAGAACTTAGTTTCATGGACTTCTAAAAAGTAACCTACAGTTTCAAGATTTAGTACTGAAGTAGAATATAAAGCCATTGCTAATATAATAGCTAAAGGAATATGGCTACAATCTCCTCTTAGAACTTAACTTATCATGCAATACAACTCTAACCCTATGGTGTGACAATATTGGGGCCACATATCTCGCAGCAAATCCAATTTTCCATGCAAGGAGCTAAAGCACATTAGATTGATTTTCACTCTGTCAGTGACAGAGTTGCTAGTAAACAACTTCGAATATCATTCATTTCTACAAAAGATCAACCTGCATATATTATTACTGAACCTCTATCCAGGGTTAGATTTCAACATTTAAAATGCAAGCTCAACATTGTGGCCACCCATGATGAGCTTGAGGGGGAGTGTAAATGCGTCCAAAATTTTGGAGATTATGTTGGAACTATCTTGAAGATTCAACCATCCCTCTTTTCTAGCAAAGTTGATCACATGATTGAAAACTTTCCTAGCTAACATGATTCACAATCAAATTATGTACAAATCTGTACATGTTAGTTCTATTAATATATTTATATCATTCCTCTGTAAATTATGAGAAAAAGAATACAATTCTTCTTTTAAGTCTCGCTTCTTATTTTCCACACAATTCAACACTATGTGTGGATAATGAATAAGAGAGGTTAAATATATGTTTCCAATATACATAATTTGCATAAAAATCATAGGTGTCCAAAGCATATATATATATATATATATAGGGTGTTCAACTTATAAATTTACATGGAAGAATACCATACTAGGAACTGGCAGCTTCTGGTTCTCATGCAATTAATTTGTTAATAAATAAGCACTCCCTCAAGATATAGGTAAAAGTGTTATGAATAATATTATTGTGGATGTCCATTCATCCTCCAAGTCATTTTTTATTTCTTCGGTTTTCATAATCTTTTGGTTATAATCTTGAAATTTACGTAATGTAATTAACTTATGTAATATAATTATGATTCATAAATTATAGATCTTTTGGGTTGTATGTTTATGACTATAAATGGAGCATCCTTTTTGTATTGAAATATGGAAATGAAATGAAATAAAATTTCTCTTGTTATCTCAATTCTTCCATTTCTCTATTACTTTGTTTTCTATTAGTTTGTTTCATTTTATAACATGTTATCAGCACAACACTCTAACCAAGGTTTGGTTTTTGTATTCAACATATAATATGATGCAACTATTTTTATTCATTTCTTAATAATTAGCTTTTCATCTTCATAATATTGAAAATTGTCTAACTTGTTTTTATACTTTTATGATAGTACTTAATATGTCAAATTTTGCAAAACTTAAGTTTGTGGCTCTTGACATTAGGGGGGAAAATTATTTATCTTGGTTTCTAGATATAGAAATTCATTTAGATACAAATGGTCTTGGAGATACTATTAAAGAAGAAAATAAAACATCTAATCAAGATAAAGCCAAAGTTCTGATTTTCCTTTGTCATCATCTCCATGAAGGATCAAAAGCTGAGTACCTCACGGTAAAAGACCCACTTGCTCTTTGGAATAATTTAAAAGAAAGATATGACCACCAGAAAATGGTAATTCTTCCAAAAGCTCGTTATGACTGGATGCATTTGCGTTTATAATATTATAGTAAGCGAGTATAATTCTACAATATTTAGGATTACTTCTCAATTGAAATTACGTGGGGAAAATGTCACAGATCTTGACATGTTAGAGAACACATTCTCCCCTTTCCATGAATTTAATGTGTAGGGGTGTGCACGGTTCGGTTAACCGAACCGTGTGTCAAAAAATTGAACCTTAACTAATAGGATCAGTTCGAAGAAATTCGGAGCCGATCACGAACCAATTCTACTAGTTAATCAGTTCAATTAACCACCGGTTTATGGTTAACTGATTTTTTTATAAAAAATTAAAATTTTGAATTATATATATATATATATAATATATATATAACTCTCCTCATATAATTACTTAAAAGATACTATATAAATTTGGTTTTCCTCTTTCATTTACAGTTGAATTTACAAAATTTTTAGTTAATATTAGTTGAGTATATGTTATGTATACAATGCATATGACACATATATATAATAATAATAATATATATTTTATATATTCAAGAACTAGGTTTTAAAAATGTTATTAATTTATTATTAATATTTAACTTATATAATATATATATAATTTTTTAAAATATTTATTAATTTATTATTAATTATATATAAATAGTCGGTTCAGTTCGGTTAACCGCAGTTCAGAAATTTTCTGAACCGAAACCGAACCGCGAACCATTGGGGAGAGGAAAAATCGAGCCATTCAATTAACATCAGTTCAGTTCGGTTTGATTCAATTTTTTTGCACACCCCTACTAATGTGCTCTTGTAGCAGCAATATCAGGACAAAGGGTTTAAGAAATATTTTGAATTGATTTCTTGCCTTCTTATGGTCGAATAAAATAATGAGTTTTTGATGAAAAATCATGAGTCCCATCCGACTGGCATTGCTCCATTACTTAAGTGAATGTAGCAACTTGCAACCAATGTCCTTTTGGGCAAACTCGTGGTCGTGGTCGTGCTAATGGTCCTACATCTAATGTGCACCGGTGTCATTTCTGTCATCCTTGGGTACAGTGCCCTTCATTCGACAAGGATTCATGCTTCCATCACGAGTTCCTTGCATGAGTGGCAAGTAGTGAGTTCGCCTATGCATGCGGCGGCGACCACTTCCTCTCCCAGTAGCGGTTATTTCCTCTTTCAGTGGTAGCGACTCATCCTCCTCCCAGCAGCTGCTCCTTCTAGCAAGCATCTAGATGTGCGGCAACTTCTT
The DNA here is from genome assembly GCA_027563935.2 of Costus lasius. Lineage (NCBI taxonomy): Eukaryota > Viridiplantae > Streptophyta > Magnoliopsida > Zingiberales > Costaceae > Costus > Costus lasius. The sequence continues at coordinate 32,665,483 of CM050450.1, read as the reverse complement.
CTAGCTCCCAACGTGTGGTAGCCGAGTTCTAGTTGCTTCCAACAGTCCTTCTGGCAGTGGGCAGCAGATTACGCCACTCTTCTTCCCTCTTCTCCCACTTGTGTGCAAGGTTTTGGTAACATCCTAGAAACCCTATGTTTGTACTCTTATCTTTATCTTGGTTAAACAATTAATAAACACTATATTTCTGGTATTATTTGTGATTAAGGTAAATTTGGGAATTTTGGAATCTATTTGTGATCAACTGATATTGATGGAGCTTATTCCAATAAGAATCTAATTTTGTACATTAAATTACTATAATTAGGGGTTGAGGACATGGGTATAGGTTGATATATGGGGTATATGATAATAAATATTCTATTTAAACTATTCAGTTAAGAAAAAGAGATAACTGTGATTTCAGAGAGATTCAACATATCAACACTTGAGGTAGGCATCTATATCTATTCCTTTGATTTGGTGTCAGATGCATATGTTAGAATAGATTAACACCATTATCTTATTGATCTTTATGTTTGCTTTGTTTATGATCCGATTGACTTGATTTGTTTAATTCATTTGGTCATATTCTATTTTCATATGCATGGATAGTAAAGATGCATTGAAATATCTGTTATATTGTCTTATGAGTATATTAGAATAGTTCTGGTATATCTATGTTGTTATGTCATGACATATTGACCACTGGATTGGATGGTTTATCACCAGTGACCTGTGTGTGTGTGATATAGTTACCGATTACATCGGGCTATATGGTTGCCAGTTAGGGTATTGCCAGCTATCTTTGGGCAATACTATGGTTGCTAGGTATTGGATGCAACATGATAGGATTCCGCAAGTGCACGGAACTATCGAAGTAATAAAGAAAAGTAATGAATCCACAGGGACCATATTGTTAAGTACCAAATAATTGGTTTCTCACTAGCTAAGCAAACCGAATATAAAGGAAGTAAACTATGCAAGAAAAGTACGCTAAAAAATAATCAGAGAGAGAACTAGGACTAGGGTTTCATCCACCTTGATTCTAATGATTAGACATAAACAAAGGGTCGTCAGTCTAATTCTATCATGATAAAGACATAATTTACTTGATAAGGGTATTGTCTCACTTTCGTGCAGACAATCATGTAGATAACTGATCCTCACTTTCGTGCAAGATTTATTTTCAATGCTGTAGATAAGTAAATCACCAATCAAAGAACTCAAGGATCACTTTCGTGCATCCGAATTCTAATTTGATTGATAGTCCCAAGTGGAATCTCAAGGATCACTTTCGTGCATCCGAGACTCAACACTGGTTCTAACTAGGGTTTTCCAATAGACCGACCTTCACTTTCGTGCAAGATCTATCAACGTTTATAACATTAATTAAATCCTAAATCAATATTATCAAACATGACAATTTATCTACTAGAATAGATCAAGTTGGATCTAACCTAAGGAAGGGATCCTAACATGCAATTCTAGGGGTCCAAGCTCTCAAGCAAATCACTTTTTAGTCGCATTGAAAACTCTAAAACATGGATAATAACATAGATCTATGGAAAATTAAAGACAATTCATCACAAAAGTAGAATTATCATGGCAAAATTATCTTGACTAAATAAAAAGTATCTAATCATTAAAAATCAAAGGGATTACACCCCATGTCCCAAATAAAGATTAAGCTTGCATGGAGAAGGAATTACAACAAACCATAATTCTAGAGTATTAGAAAGCGAAAAAGGGGAAGAAAAGTTACAAAACAGGGTTGTAATTGAAATACAACCCGTAATTTCGCGTATGAACAGTGTTGTCACCACTGTTTTGATGATTTCTCCCTCGATCGGACTCCAAACGCTCTGAAACTTCTGGGGCGTGCTCTCCTACTCCATAGGAAGCTTCTGCGTGAAAATCACGGCCTGAGGTGCCCTCTACACCTCTCGGCGTGAGGGCAAACCCTAACCACCTCTCTGATGATTGCTCTCTAAAATCAGGATAAAAATTGGTGCTTTTACCTCGTGCGTCTTTCCCTCTTAAAGATGAGTCCAGAACATCTTTCGGATCGCGATTTGGAGTTCTGGATGCAAAGTTATGGCCTTCGCAAGTTTCAGAGTGGAAAAATCGCGTTTCTCACTACAATTACGGTAGTTCCGTAATTTCTTCACAAGTTTCTGATGAAAAATTGCCCAAAATACGGTACCCTAAAATAGTTTACGGCCGTGCCGTAAAATCAACAAAGGTTTCTGTTCTGGAAGTGCTGAAAAATACGGCCTGTGTAATTCTTTATGGCAGTGCCGTAAAATCACAAAAACTTTCTGTCCGGAAAATCCTCCAAATTACTGTAGTGTTCTGATTTTACGGTACTGTCTGAAATTACGGTACCGTACAAGGGATTATGGCACTGCCGTATTTTGCTGAGTTGCTCCATTTTGCGTGAAATTTCTTGAGTGACCTCCTCTTGATGATGGTAACTCTTTCATGTGTTTGATTTTGATTGAAAACGCCTTGAAATAGTGCCTTTTTACCTGAAAATCATGAAAAACCAAAATAGAAGTAGACTTTGCAATATTCGATGAATTTAGCATAAAAATAAGCAAAAAGATCTTCAATTTAGCATGAAAAGATACATAAAATGATACAAAATATACTATATATTTTGGTGTCATCAAAATACATAAGGCTCAAACTTTGCTTGTCCTCAAGCAAAAATCAAAACTTGATTAAGAGATAAACCTTTTCATGCTCAATAAATTTCTAAAATACAACCTATCAATGAAAAATTCCACCAATTGATTTACAAAACTTCAAATAAACATATCATCCTTAGAACTCAACCCTCTAGATCCACAATTCAATCAAATAAAACTTTGCAACTTGTATAATAAATAAAATTTTCAATCTCATGATTTCACCCAGTTTTCAGTTCAAATCTATCATGCTTTTGTTTACAGGAATTAGGTTTCCAAGATCTTTTTCCACACATGATTTTTTTTGTGTTTTGTTTGTTTTTGTGAAGATGGTATGTACCCACTTAGATACACACTTTTTATTTTTGACTTCAACTCTTATCTTCGGTACCACTATCAATTTTGCATAGTGCTAAGTAGAGGAGTCTTATTCTTTTTATCTCTCATTTTTTTTTAAGACTTCAACCCATGTCTTAGGTACCACTATCAATTTTACATAGTGTCAAGTAGGGGAGTCTCTCACTATTTTTATGGATCTTGGATTCTTATTTCCCAACAAATAGCAAAATAGACTAAACATCTACTAGGTTGATCAATTGATATCAATTCACAAATCATACTCATATGCTCATTTTATTTAAAGGAGTAGTTTCACCTTTAGATCTTATTCTTCAAATAACACATCTACCCAAAATTTCATGCATCAACCAATGTCAAATTTCAAAAATAGATATGCATTGAAGAAATAAATCTAACATGATAGAGTTTTTCTCTAATCACAAGTATAAATACTCACATCATCAAGGAAGATATTTTATCAATAGAAATTTTATCAATAAATCACGTCATCATATAGTAGAAAGTGGATCATATGCTTTCATCAATTTTAACAACACATTTGAATAATATCATCATCAAAACAATGAGTTCCATAAAATCATTTTTCAAGAGAAAACCAATATGTAGTATAAATATGATAAAGTCAAAGATGCACTATATGAAATAGTCATTAATAAGAGAGTGCAAGTGATACTCACAAAACTATATAGATCATGCTCAATCATTGTCAGGCCAATGCAGCTAGGTCCAAAGATATGCCTTTTGAAAATTTTCTGCAAAATTTAAGATATATAAGGCTCAGATCAAAAACAGTCTTAAATAATAATAATAATAATAATAATAATAAATATCATTAGTGGTCCTAAAAATGTGCTGGTGAAGCAGTAGATGCAGGCAAGAAGCAGAAGTGGAACAGTGGCTGGCTGAAAAGCTACTAGCAATGATGGTGGTGGTGCCGACAGTAGAGTGAGTAATCTCTAGTGGCCTGCTAGAGATCACAGTCCTGGAGGTGAGATCGTCGGGCTATGGAAGATAATACTGCACATGTAAAAAAAAAATCAGAGTTAGTAATGAAGATCATGCTGCAAAAATAAATAAAATCATGGAATAAGAGGCAGCAGAAGAAATAAGAATCTGCAGGTGGTATAATCTAGTGTCGACGGCTGGAAATAGTGATGTCAGAGGCAGATGCAGTAGTAGCTAGAGGTGCTGTAAATCTGGAGTCAAAAAAAGCAATAACAAGTTGCAAGCAAACAGTGCAGTTTTTGAATTTTTTATGAAAAGTAGCCCTACCCAAAAATAAGATTTAATGATCCAAATAGAAAATGGACAGAACCACGTAATAGAATAAGAGATATTCTTTTCAGACGTGTGAAAATCAAAGGATCAAAATCTATCAGAAATTTATGGCATCAGCAGAAAGAAGGCTACTCAAATTAAAAACTGCACAAACTGTACAAAAGTTAATAAAATTCAAAAAGTTGCTATGTGTCCTAGAATGATCAGAAAATATTTTCGTGAAAATAATTTATCCACAAGATAGAATGACACACGAACTTCAAATTCCAAGTGAAAAATCTGGGTTTCAAGTTATTTAAGCAACTTAAAAACTTACTGCAAAAGTGCTAATCAGATTAGTCAGAAAAAACTACTGTAGAAATTAATCATAATCGAAACGTTGCTAGGTGTTTTAGTATGATCCATGGGCTATAGAATTCAGAAAAAATATCCAGATGATAGAAAAAGATAAGTAGTTCAATGTTGTGCCAAAGATCAAAAATTTTCTCAACCCAGTTTCTTAAAATCGCAGCTAGAAAATACCTACTCAATAAGCAAATTGTAGAGAGGAATGCAGATTTTTTTTTTTCAAAAATAACCAAAAAATTAATTCTAAAAAAACTAGGGTAAAAGAAACTAAGCTAAGATAGAGTACTTGGGTTGCCTCCCAAGAAGCGCTAATTTTAAGTCATTAGCTTGACCAAAACTCAATGTCATAGTGAAGTAGGTGAATCAGTACCAAAATAAAGAGCAAACAATTTTCTGCATTTTCTTCTTCTTAAAAGTTTAGCCACTAATCCAAATATCCAAAATTCAATACAAATCATGATCAATGTGGCTTTCTCAAGTATGCAAAAATTAAAATTTTCAAATCCTCTCATGGTAATCTTTATGATTTTCCTATGTTTGTCAAAAAGTAAAATCATAAGTCCTTTCTTCAAATTTATGTTTTCAATGGCAATGAGAAAAGGACTTTGATCAAAATATTCAAGCATTGGATCATCATAATAATAGTCTTTCCATTCTACATCAGATTCCTCAATAAATCACAAATTTTCAAATAAATCACAAGAGTCAATAATAGGTATGGGCAAAGTATCATCATGATGAGATTCATCAATTTTTGCAACATTCAAATCCATATCAAGTTCCTCATGCACATCATCAAATAATTTGTCAATTTCAAAATTATCATCAAAATCAAGATGAGACTCTACAAAATCAATTTCCTAATGCCTCCCCACAAATAATTCATCATCAGAAGAGTCAAAATCATAATCATATGAGAAATAAGATTTATCAATGTTTACAATAGAATCAGAGTTAACCTTAGGAGTTTTATCATAAATTTCATCAATATCACCAAAATCATAGTGGGGCTCATCAATGTCTATAATTTTTTAACCTTCATCATGCTCATCAGATTTAACCATAAACAAGATATTATCAAAATCAGAATTATCATCAAAAGAAGGTTTTTCAATTTCAATTTTCTCAATCTTTTCCTCAAATAGACTATCAGTTAAGTCAATATCAAAATTATCAACAACAGAGTGAGATTCATCAAAGTTCACATAAGGCTCAATCTCAAAACAATCATGATCACAGGGGGATTTTTCTAGTTCAAGTTCCTCAGTATCAAATTCAAATTGTGGTTTAGAAGCATGATCAGAGCAATCATCATATAAAGAAGTTCGGTTTTCCCATCTAGAATACAATTGATCTCTTTCTTGCCATGATAAATTGGGATTTAAAAATGGGCAATCAGAGGAACAATGATCAGGATATTCACAAATAACACAGCTATCAGAAGAACAAGATTTCATAATTGGGTGCTTATTAGAAGTGTTTAATTTATGAACCAAATAATCTATCTCATCTTCAGCAGTGCACCATGAATCATCTTGATAACATGAAGAATTAGAATTTTGAGGCATGTTAAATTTGCAATCACAGGTATAATGATCAGAAGATTTACAAATATTGCAATAAATAAGAGGAATATTGTGTAAATTCCATATTTCTCCAAGAGTCATCTGTGAATAATCTTTATGCTCACCTTGAGGCATGTATACCTTACTTCTTTGAGATGCCCATGAATTGTGATGAAAAGACATATTTATCTATCAAGGTCAGAAAGATAATCCAATACCAATCAATCAAAAAGGATTTTTTTTTCAGAATATATAAAAAAATAGAAAATCTAAAACATAAACAAATTCACAAATTTTTAGATATCATAGCTCTGTCACAACTGTGGAAATCCAAAACCTGCAAAAATAGAAAACAAAGTTAAAACTGAAAAAAAATAAAACTTAGTCTAGCAATACTAACAACTATTTTGATATTAACAAAACTAAGGTCCCCGGCAATGGCGCCAAAAACTTGATAGGATTCCGCAAGTGCACGGAACTATCGAAGTAATAAAGAAAAGTATCGAATCCACAGGGATCTTATTGTTAAGTACCAAATAATTGGTTTCTCACTAGCTAAGCAAACTGAATATAAAGGAAGTAAACTATGCAAGAAAAGTACGCTAAAAGATAATCAGAGAGAGAACTGGGACTAGGGTTTCATCCACCTTAATTCTAATGATTAGACATAAATAAAGGGTCATCAGTCTAATTCTATCATGATAAAGACATAATTTACTTGATAAGGGTATTGTCTCACTTTCGTGTAGACAATCATGCAGATAACCGATCCTCACTTTCGTGCAAGATCTATTTTCAATGCTGTAGATAAGTAAATCATCAATCAAAGAACTCAAGGATCACTTTCATGCATCCGAATTCTAATTTGATTGATAGTCTCAAGTGGAATCTCAAGGATCACTTTCGTGCATCCGAGACTCAACACTGGTTCTACCTAGGGTTTTCCAACAGACCGACCTTTACTTTCGTGCAAGATCTATCAACGTTTATAAAATTAATTAAATCCTAGATCAATATTATCAAACATGACAATTTATCTACTAGAACAGATCAAGTTGGATCTAACCTAAGGAAGGGATCCTAACATGCAATTCTAAGGGTCCAAGCTCTCAAGCAAATCACCTTTTAGTCTCATTGCGAAAACTCTAAAACATGGATAATAACATAGATCTATGGAAAATTAAAGACAATTCATCACAAAAGTAGAATTATCATGGCAAAATTATCTTGATGAAATAAAAAGTATCTAATCGTTAAAAATCAAAGGGATTACACCCCATGTCCCAAATAAAGATTAAGCTTGCATGGAGAAGAGATTACAACAAACCATAATTCTAGAGTATTAGAAAGCAAAAAAGGGGAAGAAAAGTTACAAAACAGGGTTGTAATTGAAATACAACCCATAATTTCGCGTATGAACAGTGTTGTCACTACTGTTTTGATGATTTCTCCCTCGATCGGACTCCAAACGCTCTGAAACTTCTGGGGCGTGCTCTCCTACTCCAAACGAAGCTTCTTCATGAAAATCACGACCTGAGGTGCCCTATACGCCTCTCAGTGTGAGGGCAAACCCTAACCGCCTCGCTGATGATTTCTCTCTCAATCTGGATAAAAATTGGTGCTTTCACTTCATGCCTCTTTCCCTCTTAAAGGCGAGCCCGGAACATCTTTTGGGTCTCGATTTAGAGGTCTGGATCCAAAGTTATGGCCTTCGCAAGTTTCGGAGCGGAAAAATTGAGTTTTTGACTGCAATTACGGTACCGTAAAATACATTACCGTAATGCCGTAATTTCTTCACAAGTTTCTAATCAAAAATTGCCCAAAATACGGTACCCTAAAATAGTTTACGGCCGTGCCATAAAATCAGCAAAGGTTTCTGTTTTGGAAGCGCTGAAAAATACGGCTCGTGTAATTCTTTACGGCAGTGCCGTAAAATCACAAAAACTTTCTGTCCGGAAAATCCTCCAAATTACGGTAGTATTCTGATTTTACGGTACTGTCTGAAATTATGGTACCGTAAAAGGGATTACGGCACTGCTGTATTTTACTGAGTTGCTCCGTTTTGTGTGAAAGTTCTTAGGTGACCTCCTCTTGATGATGGTAACTCTTTCATGTGTTTGATTTTGATTGAAAACGCCTTGAAATAGTGCCTTTTTACCTAAAAATCATGAAAAACCAAAATAGAAGTAGACTTTGCAATATTCGATGAATTTAGCATAAAAATAAACAAAAAGATCTTCAATTTAGCATGAAAAGATACATAAAATGATACAAAATATACTATATATTTTGGTGTCATCACAACATTATCGGGTTACTTAGGGCAATCGTTCCACTATGTGAGCTGGTAGTGGAAACACTCTAAAATGGAGTGCGGATCATATTTGAGACTACTAGCCAAGCTTGATGATTTACACAATAGTGATGCATTTAGCATTTTATTCCTGTGTTTATTAATATCAACATATAGTATAATTTCTATTTCATACAATTACTTCATCATTAAGCATTTAATATCTTGTTGATTCCTACTTAGCATTTTTGCTAATTCCTATTATTTCTAATCTAGGTATAGAGCTAGCTTCTAAGAGAAATAGAATAGATAACTAGATACAGCCCGAGTTGAGATGTCCATAGAAGATTTTCTTTTATGATATTTCTCTAATTTGTTCATATTCTTAGTTGATTTAATTACATCTTAGATAATATGTTTTTGGGAGTGTGTTTTATAAGTTTTTGGTATTTATTGTTAAAATTAGAATTAGTTGATCTTAAATATTGTGATATAATTTTTTTTAGATTATTTTGATAAATAAAAAATTGTCAAAGTGTTATGTGTTTATAGTTCTTGGGTTCCTATAAAATAGTCTCTTCCCTAGGAATTGCTCAGCTAGGTTGGCTAGCTTCCTGTCATGGCATGACATTCCATGCATCTAACCTGTCATGGCATGACATTCCATGCATCTAATGTGCTCCTACAAAAACAATATCGAGAACAAGGTCTTAAGAAATATTTTGAATTGATTTCTTGTCTTTTTATGGCTGAACAAAATAATGAGCTTTTGATGAAAAATTGTGAGTCTCATATAATTGGCATTACTCCATTTCCAGAAGTGAATGTAGCAACTCGCAACCAATGTTATTTTGGGCAAACTCGTGGTCATGGTCGTGCTAATGGTTATGGTTATGGTCATGGCCATGGTCATGGTCGTGGATATGGTCGTGGTAAAACTTCCAAGAATATTTTTCCCATTAGAAGTGAAACAATAATAAAAATAAGTACACCAAAGCATATTCTTGACCTTTACTAAAAATCATTAAAAAAAATAAAGAGAAATAGATAGAGACAAAATTTGCTTATGAAGATTGTAGTTCTAATTATGACCATAAGGAAAATACTCATCTAGACATTGTTGATTTCTTTACTTATCCAAATGAAAAAAAAAAGATCATTTAATTGGAGATTGTAGTGTTCAAAAATAAATTTTGTATGTATATGTTGATGTCTAATTTAATATGTTTTTCCTTTTAATTGGACTTTATTTTTCAATAAAGAATGAGTATTCCTTTAGTTGGCACCCACATCAATAATGAAGATATTTGTCTCGCTAATAGTACAACAACTCGCACAATTCACATGCATAAAAAATACTTCTCTTATTTAACCATATAAGAAGCCAATGTTAATACTATATCTGGTAGTACAAAAATAATCGAAGGCTCTAGAAGAGCTAATATATGATTATATGGAGGAACCAAATTACACATTGGTAATGCACTATATTCTAATAAGTATTAGAGAAATTTAGTAAGCTTTAAAGATATCTACAAAATGGATATCATATTGAAACAACAAAGGAATAAAATATTGAATTTCTTTATATCACGAGACTTATATCTGGTAAAAGAAATATATATTGGAAAAATTACCTACATTGTCCTCTGGATTGTACTACACATATATTAAAATAATTGAAATACATAATATCGTAAACCAAACATTTACAAATCATAATAAATTAATTGTTTGGCATGATCAGTTAGGCCACCCCAAATCAATTATGATGTAAAAAATAATTAAAAATTCATGTGGGTACCCATTGAAGAGCCAAGGGATTCTTCAATCCAATAATTTCTCATGTTCTATTTGTTCCCAAAAAAAGTTAATAATTCGAACATCACTAATAAAAGTTAGGACTGAATCTCTTGTGTTTTTAGAATGCATACAAGGTGATATTTGTACACCAATACACCCACCATGTTGACCATTTAGATATTTTATAGTTTTAATTGATACTTCAACTAGATGATCACATATTTGTTTATTATAAACTTGCAACCAGGCATTTGCAAAATTGCTTGCACATTCGACTAAAAGCTCATTTTCCTGATTATCCAATTAAGAAAATATGTCTTGATAATACTAGCAAATCTATATATCAAGCTTTTAATGAATATTGCAAGTCTATTGGAATTGACATTGAATATCCTGTAGCACATGTTCATTGTTGTATCCGCAAGTGCACGGATACTCGAAGTAATAAAAAGATATCGAACCACAGAAACATATGTGTTAAGTACCAAATACTTGTTTTCTCACGAGCTAAGCAAATCGAATATGATGCTAGTAAATGATAGGAAGAGCATACAGATAATCAGAGAGAAAACTGGGACTAGGGTTTCATCCACCTTAACTTCCATGACTAGATATGAATAGATGTTCGTCAATCAAATTTTATCATGATAAAGATATAATTTACTTCATAAAGAAATCATCTCACTTTCGCGCAGACAATTTACAAAGAACCAATCCTCACTTTCATGCAGGATTTATTCAGTGCTGAAGATAAGTAAATCATTGATAAAGAACTCAAGGATCACTTTCATGCATCCGAATTCTAAATCAATCATCTCAAGTGAAAACTACATACTTTCATACTATAATTTTCACAAGCTCTACTTAAAGTTCTCCAACAATCCGATACTTGATTTCTCACAATATCACCTTGTTTGTTTCAATAACTCAATCCTAGGTTCAGATTATCAACATGGCGATATACTTCTAAAATTGAGAAATAAGAATAAACCTAATTTCTTACGATGAGTTCCTAACGTTCAATTCTAGGGTTCCAAGTTTTAGCAAATCACCTTTTGGTCCATATCGCAGAAACTCTAAAACATGCAGATAATATGAATCTATGGAGAATTAAAGGCAATTGTCACAAAAGTAGAATCATCATAGTAAAATTATCATGACGAAAGTAAAAATAATCTAGTCATTAAAAAATTAAGGAGAATTACACCCCCATATCCCAAAAGATGTCTAAGCTAGCATGGAAGAAGAATTACAATAAACCATAATTTCAAAGGATCATAAATTGAAGAGAAAGAGAAGTTCAACTTTACAGCACGGCTGTAATGGAAATTATAGCCGTAATTTTCCTCCAGAAAACATAGTGAACAGTGCTGACGCCCGTTCTTTCGTTGATTTCTCCTCCGATCAATATCCTTTCGCTTTAAAACTTTTGGGGTATCCTCTCCTCCTCCAGATAAAGCTTCTTTGTGAAAATCGTGGCCTGAGATGGCCTCTACACCTCTCGGCCCGAGGTCGTGCCCTCGAAACACCCTTTCTGATTTCTCCCTCGATTCTTAACGAAATTCAATCCTCCTTGTCCTCAAATCCTCTCCTCGATTTATAGAACACTCTCCTTTTTACGTTTTTTCAATTGCTACCCTAGATCTTCAGATATTGCGTCGCAAAAATTGGGCTTTTGAGCGGCTACGGAAGACTCGTTCAAATTCATAATTACATCCGTAATTTTGGTTACGGCAGGGCCGTAATTTGGTTCTGTGAATTCTAGGCTAAAAATACAATACCGTGAAAAATATTACGGCACTGCTATAATTTCTTTTGTGTAATTCTAGGCAAAAATATAGTACCGTAATTTTCATTACGGCAGGGGTGTAATCTGGGCAGAAAATTATAGCTCGTAATAAATATTACACCCGGGGTGTAATTTTTGAACTTGCTCTGATTTGCATGAAAATTAACGGGCGGCTTCGTCTCGACGTCTGGAATTCATTCATGCACTCAAATCTTTCAAAATCTATCAAAATATGGCACCTTTTACTTGAAAATCATCAAAAACAAGAAATGGTGTAGATTCCACAATATTTGACAAATATGGCTTAAAAACAAGCAAAAGAGCATGAATATAATACAAAAAGACCAATGAAATAACACTAAATATATTATGAATTTTGGTGTCATCAAATACATAAGGCTTAAACTTTGCTTGTCCTCAAGCAAATGAATAGAATAAAGAACAATGCTAAGTATGAAAAATATACTCTTTTATGAAAAATAAATTTCTAAAATATAATCACTCATGAAATATTCCACCAACTACTACATAAAATTTCAGATAAATACATCATCCTCTGAAATTAATCTTTAAGATTCATAACTTTGATCAAATAAAATTCCGCAACTCGCATAATAAAGAGAACCTCAGTCTCATGAATTCACCCAAGTTTCAGGTTAAATCTATCATACCTTCGTTTGCAGGAATAGGATATCAAAAAAAATTTCTACTCAAAATCTTTCTCTTCTTTTTTTTTTCTTTTTTTATTTTATTTTATTTTTGATAGTATGTACCAACATAGATACACACTTTTAATTTGGACTTCAACTCTTATCTTCGGTACCACTATCAATTTTACACAGTGCCAAGTAGAGGAGTCATTCTCTTGAAAAAAAAAAATTTTCTCTCATCATTTTTTTTTATTTTGACTTCAACCTATGTCTTCGGTACCACTGCCAATTTTACGCAGTGCCAAGTAGGGGAGTCTCTCTCTCTTTTTTGGATCTTGGATTCTTTCTTCCCAACAAATAGTAAGATAAACTAAACATCAACTAGGTTATTTAATTGACATCAATTCAAAAATTACACTCATATGCTCATTTTATTCAAGAAAGATGTTTCCCTCTTAGATTGCATTCATCAAACAACATACCTACCCAAAACTATATGCATCAAACAATAAAGGATTTCAACAAGTAGATATATATTGAAGAAATAAATTCAACATAATAGGTATATTTCCATTCACAAATATTGACATGCATAAACATTCATCATAGAAAAATCCACCCTTCTTATCACATGGATTCAAGTCATAAAAAATTTAAACATCAAAAATGTCACTATCAATGCAAAAGGTGTGAAGCATCAAACTCATACAATCATAATCAAAAGTGTAAAATGATAGATCCAAGCAATGACATCGAATAGAAATCTCAGTAAGTGATACAATCATAGCAAAGAGCAAAACAAATCAAATAGCAGCACCATACAATCATATCGAATAAGATCACTAGAAAGTGCAAACAATACTCACAAAACTATATAGCAAGCTCAATCATTATCAGGCCAGATGCAGCTAGGTCCAAAGATGTGCCGTCTGAAAATTTTCCTGCACAATTTTTAAATACATAAGGCTTAGACCAAAAATAGTCTCTTACTTTAAAAAAAAATAGAAATCAGAGATATCGCTGGAGGTTCGAAGAGGGTGCTGGTTGAAAGAGCTAATGCAGGCAAGAAGCAGAGGTGGAACAGATGCTAGCTGAAGAGCTGCTAGCAATGATAATGCCGACAGTAGAGTGATGATGAGTAGTCTCTAGTGGCTTGCTAGAGACTACAGTTGTGGTGGCGAAGTCGTCGGCCGTTGGGTGCAAGAGATAGCACTGCAAAAAAAATTAGTCACTAATGAAGATTCTACTGCAAAAATAAATAAAATCAATGGAAACAGAGGCAGAAGAAGAAGTGAGAGGCTGGTGGTGGTAGAATCCAGTGTCGACGACTGAAAACAGTGGCGTCGGAGGCAGGTGCAGTCGTGGTGGCTGGGCTGTAGTTTCTGGTGGCAATTTGAAGACAAGGAGCTGCTAATGTTGATGGAAAGCAGTGCAGCCTACTGATTCAGTTACGAAAAGTAGCTATACCCAAGAATAAGATTTAATGATCTATAAAGAAAATAGACATAACCATGTAGTAGAATAGAACTTGTTCTTTCCAGGCATATGAAAATTAAAGGATCAGTATCTTTCAGCAATTTAGGGTATCAACAGCAAAAGGGCTAATCAGATTACTCAATTAAAACTGCTGCAGAAGTTATCAGTTACCAAAAGTTGTCATACTTTCTAGAATGTTCAGAAAATATTCTAATGGAAACAACTAATCCGCAAGATAGAACAAAACATGTTCTTCCAATTTCAAGTGAAAGATCAGGGTTACAACTCATTAAAGCACCTTAAGTACCTGCAGCAAAAACGCTAATCAGATTAGTCAAAAAAAAAAACTGCTGCAGAAATTAATCAGTTACCAAAAGATGCTATGTGTTATAGGATGATCCATGGACTTTAAAATTTAATAAAAATATCCAAGTAATAGTAAAAGATGACTAGTTCATGTTTGTACCACAGATTAAAAATTTCACTGCTCCAGTTTCTTAAAATCACTGTGAGAAAACACCTAATCAAATAAGCAGAACGCAGGAAGTAGAATGCAGATTTTAAATTACGGGTGTAAAATTCCTTATGGTAGTGCCGTAATATACATAATATTCTCAGGTGAGAAATATGATGAAATTACGACACCGTAAAAATGGTTACGACACTGCCGTATTTTGCAAAAAAATCTCAAAACTCTCGGGATGAAATCGGACCAAAATTACGGCCCGTAATATATATTATGGTAGTGTCGTATTTTGTGCAAAGTTCAATTTTCTCTGCAAAAAGAAAAGGAAAATTAGTTCTAAAAATAAACTAAAATAAAATAAACTAACTAAAAAAGAGTGCTTGGGTTGCCTCCCAAGAAGTGTTAATTTTTAGATCACTAGCTTGACCAAAACTCATATATCATGGCGAAGTAGGTGGATCAGTACCATAGTTGATAGCATACAATTTTCTGCATTTCCGTTGTCCTAAAAGTTTAGCCACTAATCCAAACATCCAAAATTTCATGTAAATCACAATCGACATGGCTTTCTCAAATATGTAGAAATCAAAATCAAAATTTTCAAATCCACACAAAGGGTATTTAATGATCTTCCTATATTTGTCAGTAAGCAAAATCATTAGTCCTTTCTTCAAATGTATATCTTCAATTGCAATAGGACTTTGATCAAAAGATTCAAGTATTGGATCATCAAAATAGTCGTTCTGTCTCACATTAGATTCCTCAATAAAGCATAATTTTTCAAATAAATCAGAAGGTTGAACAGTAAACATGGGCAAAACTTCATAGTGAGATTCATCAGTGTTTATAATTTTCAAATCATTTTCAATTTCCTCATGTCTTTCCACAAATAATTCATCATCAGAAGAATCAAAAGAATCAATCTCAGAATTACAAGAATTAGATTTAACCATAAATAATATATCATCAAAAGAATCAATTTCATCACTATCACTAGAATCAAGAGGGGATTTTTCAAAATCAATTTCCTCAAACTTATCCACAAATAAATTATCAAATGGATAAATTTTACAATCATCAAAATCAGAGTGAGATTCATTAATGTTAACAAAAGAATCAATTTCAAAACAATCAAAATCAGAAAGGGGACTTTTCTAAATCAATTTTCTTAGTTTCCAAATCAAACTCAAATAAACAATCTTATTGTGCTATCCGGGTTTCTAAAATTTCAGTGTCAACAGATATAGATTCTACTTGAGAAGTAAGCCGACTAACTATCCCTTTAAGATCTTCAATTTCTTTACTTTGATTTGTCATGATCTGGCTTTGATTTGACATGAATTTTTCAAGCATGGATGCTAATCAAGATTCTTCAGTATCCTCAAAGTATAGTTCAGAAATATGATTTGAGCAATCATCATAAAAAGAAGTTTGATTTTCCCATCTAGAATAATACTGATCATCTTGATACCATGGTGAATTGGGATTTTGAGGAATTAAAAATTGGCAATCAAAAGTATAATGATCAAAACATCTACAAATATCACATCTAATAGAAGAATAAGATGTCCTAACAGGGTGCATACAAGAGTCTAATTTTAATTTATTTGCAAGAGTGCACAATGAATCATCTTCATACTTACCTTGTGGCATGTATACCTCACCTCTTTCAGTTGCCCATGAGTTGTGATTAAAAGACATATCTTCAAATCTATCAAGAACAGAAAGATTATCCAACACCAATCAATCAAAAAATAAATTTTTTTTTCAGAATATAAAAAAAAGAAAATATAAAACATAAGCAAATTAAAAAAAATTCAGAAATCACAGTTCTGTCACAACTTGTGAAAATCCAAAACCTGCAAAAATAAAAAACAAAGTTAAATCTAAAAACAAATAAAACTTAGTCTAGCAATACTAACAACTATTTTGATATTAACAAAACTAAGGTCCCCGGCAATGGATACTCGAAGTAATGAATATTGCAAGCTTTTAATGAATATTGCATTTCTATTGGAATTGACATTGAATATCCTGTAGCACATGTTCATTGTTGTGTCCGCAAGTGCACGGATACTCGAAGTAATAAAAAGATATCGAATCACAGAGACCTACGTCTTAAGTACCAAATAGTTGTTTTCTCACTAGCTAAGCAAATCGAATATTGCATGTCTATATCTCAAGCTTTTAATGAATTTTGATAATACTAGCAAATCTATATCTCAAGCTTTTAATCAATATTGCATGTCTATTGTAATTGACATTGAATATCCTGTAGCACATGTTCATTGTTGTGTCCGCAAGTGCACGGATACTCGAAGTAATAAAAAGATATCGAACCACAGAGACCTACGTGTTAAGTACCAAATAGTTATTTTCTCACTAGCGAAACAAATCTAATATGATGCTAGTAAACGATAGGAAGAGCGTACAGATAATCAGAGAGAAAACTGTGACTAGGGTTTCATCCACCTTAACTTCCATAACTGGATATGAATAGATGTTCGTCAATCAAATTTTATCATGATGAAGATATAATTTACTTCATAAAGAAATCATCTCACTTTCGCGCAAACAATTTACAAAGAACCAATCCTCACTTTCATGCAGGATTTATTCAGTGCTGAAGATAAATAAATTATTGATAAAGAACTCAAGGATCACTTTCATGCATCTGAATTCTAAATCAATCATCTCAAGTGAAAACTACATACTTTCATACTATAATTTTCACAAGGTCTACTTAAGGTTCTCCAACAATCCGATACTTGATTTCTCACAGCATGTTTGTTTCAATAACTCAATCCTAGGTTCAGATTATCAACATGGCGATATACTTCTAAAATCGAGAAAAAAGAACAAACCTAATTTCTTACGATGAGTTTCTAATGTTCAATTCTAGGGTTCCAAGTTTTAGCAAATCACCTTTCGGTCCATATCGCAGAAACTCTAAAACATGTAGATAATATGAATCTATGGAGAATTAAAGGCAATTGTCACAAAAGTAGAATCATCATAGTAAAATTATCATGACGAAAATAAAAATAATCTAGTCATTAAGAAATTAAGGGGAATTACACCACCCCCTCCCCCATCCCAAAAGATGTCTAAGCTAGCATGGAAGAAGAATTACAATAAATCATAATTTCAAAGGATCAGAAATTGAAGAGAAAGAGAAGTTCAACTTTACAACATGGTCGTAATGGAAATTACAGTCGTAATTTTCCTCCATAAAATGCAGTGAACAGTGTCGGCGCCTATTCTTTCGTTGATTTCTCCTTCGATCGATGTCCTTTCGCTCTAAAACTTCTAGGGTATCCTCTCCTCCTCCAGGCGAAGCTGCCTTGTGAAAATCGTGGCCTTAGATGGCCTCTACGCCTCTCGGCACGAGCCCGTGCCCTCGAAACGCCTTTTCTAATTTCTCCCTCGATTCTTGACGAAATTCGATCCTCCTTGTCCTCAAATTCTCTCCTCGATTTATAGAACACTCCCTTTTTATGGTTTTTCAATTGGTGCCCTGGATCTTCAGATATTGCGTCGCAAAAATTGGGCTTTTGAGCGGCTGCAGAAGACTCATTCAAATTCATAATTGCGGCCGTAATTTTTGTTACGGCAGGGCCGTAATTTGGTTATGTGAATTCTGGGCCGAAAATACGGTACCGTGAAAAATATTACAGCGCTGCTATAATTTCTTCTGTGTAATTCTGGGCAAAAATACAGTACCGTAATTTTCATTACGGCAGGGGTGTAATCTGGGCAGAAAATTACATATCGTAATAAATATTACACCCAGGGTGTAATTTTCGAACTTGCTCTAATTTGCATGAAAATTGACAAGCAGCTTCGTCTCGACGTCTAGAATTCATTCGTGCACTCAAATCTTTCAAAATCCATCAAAATATGGCACTTTTTACTTAAAAATTATCAAAAATAAGAAATGGTGTAGATTCCACAATATCTGACAAATAAGGCTTAAAAACAAGCAAAAGAGCATGAATATAACACAAAAAGACCAATGAAATGACACAAAATATACTATGAATTTTGATGTCATCATTCATACACAAAATGGACTTGTAAAATCATTCATTTAGTGTCTACAATTGATTTCAAGACCATTGCTTATGAGATCAAAGCTTCCAAATTCTACTTGGGGACAAGAAATCTTGCATGCTGCAGTATTGATTTGCATCATACCACTAAGCCATCATAAATTCTCCCCCTTATAATTGGGTTTTGGTCAAGAACCTAATATTTCTCATCTAAGAATTTTTGGATGTGTTGTATATGTTCCTATACAATTAAGAAAATATGCTTTGATAATGCTGGCAAATTTATATCTCAAACTTTTAATGAATATTGTATATCTATTGCAATTGACATTGAATATCCTGTAGCACATGTTAATACGCAAAATGGACTTACAGAATTGTTCATTAAGTGCTTACAATTGATTACAAGACCATTGCTTATGAGATCAAAGCTTCCAAATTCCACTTGAGGATATGCAATCTTACATGATGCAGTATTGATTAGCATCACACCAGTAAGCTATCATAAATTCCCCCTTTTATAATTGATTTTTGGTTAGAAACCTAATATTTCCCATCTAAGAATTTTTTTTTTTTTTGATATGTTGTATATGTCCAATTGCTTCACCACAACACAATAAGATGAGTCCTCAAAGAAGGTTGAGAATATATATTGGATATGAATCACCATCTATAATAAAGTATCTTGAATCATTAATAGAAGATTTATTCACAACTCGATTTGTCGATTATCATTTCGATAAATCAATTTGCCTAACATTAGGTGTCACGCCCCAAACGAGCACTAACCAAGCCAAGGTTAAAAAATTGCTCGTGAAGCACGACAATTATAAACCCACAAGACAGCATCCCCTCTGTAAACTGATCATAAGGGCACAACACAATCATACCTCAACCTGTATATCCACAATCAGTATGATAAAATAAAACCAACTAATACGATCAACCTATCAATATGTACAATACTAACATCAGACGATTAGAAATGAAATCAAAATGAATCTGATCGATCAAAAGACAAACCAAATGATCGATACACTCGATCAATCAAAAATACCAACACTGTATCCACCAACTTGTTGGTGTATATGCCCTAGGACCTAGTTTTGGTCAACTTATGTACTATTTGACATTGATATTTATATATCATTCTGGCATTGTCGTTATCATTGTTTGTCTACACCTGCGATTGTGTACTTACATGATAATGTCCCTGGAGACAGATTGGATCTGTGCTCAAATAATTATCCCTAGTCGATGTACCTGAGTGGATATGGGACAACTCTGGTACTTGAGAGACTGGTATGTGGGCTGGTTAGGCACGTGGTGCTAACGCAGACACATGGGTATATCATAGGAAGATATACTGGATGGACCCGCTATGAGGCTATGACTTGGTGTCATGAGTTATCCTCATAAGTGACAGGAGATGCATTGATCCCTTAACTTGAGGTCATTGATCATTCTATATGGTTAGGGACTTGCTTTGATACAACCTAACACCTTGCCGTAGCTGGGAGGTCATAACAGTTGTTATTGAGCATGTCACGACCCATATGAGAAGATCAATGGACAGACATAGGATTTGCCCCTTCCCTAGGGAAGTATGATATCCATGGAGCTCCTTTATGGTTCTATGACTGAGAGTGTATGGCCATACCCAGGTGAGAACCTATTTTAGTCATAGCCATGAGATTGGATGAAAGCAAGTGGTGACACACTTGTCCAATCGGATATCAGTTCGGCAAAGAGACTGTAATGCATATGTACCTAGTTGCGATGATGGGGATGTCGATGTCGATATCCATTCCAATGACCTGGGTAGTAGCGATGCACTGCTAGGTGCCACTCACTGATTGTGATGACCTCTGGTCAGCACTGCCAGCGTCAGAAGAACCTACAGGGTCGCACACCTTGATACTTGAGTTCTCGTATTGATCGGGAAGCCTTATGATCGAGTTATTGGATAACTCGGATCTAATTGGGAGATTTCATCAGCGCCAATGGGCCTGATAAGATGGAAGAATGTTATTGGAGCCAAACTTCATTTTTGGCAGGTTGACCCGTATTTGACCATGGTTGGTCACATTTGGATTAGGGTTGCATTGGATTGGATCCAAGTGCTTAATCGACCTATGCAATGATGTTTGGGCTAGCTCATTATCCAATGAGGCCCAATAACAAGTTCTCATGAAGAGATGAGAGGCTAAAAGGGTATAATGGGGAGAAACATGAACCATTAGGCGCCTAGGGGCATAATGGGGTCATGTTGGCGCCTTTGCTTCATTATGGAAGTAAAGGGCGCCTCCCCCTCTCTTCCTAGGATGGAATGCATGCCTCTATGGCATTGCTTGAGACGCAAGGCAAGCCCTTGGCGCACAAGGAAAGGCGTGAGAACAAAAGGTAAGGTTGAATGAGAATTATGGAAATGTCTTGGAGACTTTCCTTATCTCAAACCTCCTCATCCTAGCCCTACACTTGTCATGATCCTAGCCATTACCCTAACCGCCTCTTGCCCTATAAATATGACCCTAGTCGCCCCCTCTTGTGGGTAATCAATCCTTGAAGGCGTGAACACAAGAGGAGGGGCGAAAGGCTTGGGACAAGGGCGCATCTTCCATAACCGCAACCCTCTTCCTCCTTTCCTCTTGGCGCAAGGAGATCTAGGGCTTGGCGGCTTGGGCGGTTTTCCCTCTTCACTTGGCGCATCTTTTCTCTGGGTGGTGCAAGAGAAGTAAAACATCTCCCTAAGGCTTGGATCTTCTTCCCGAGGCTAGCACCGGGCGTGGAAGAAGAGAACTCAAGAGATCCGTGTGTGCGAGACTGCAGAGGGCGCACACTTGGACGCCTACATCGGCATCGCTCCATATTGCTCTTAAGGTATTTCCTAACTCATCGTGTCGACTCCCTTGCATGCGATCTTCACTGGGTTTTTGGGACTGGCCTGTTTCGGGGACATTCTTCCGCTGCGAAAAATGTATGTCCATAACTCTGATAATTGTAAAATGTCCCCGGGGTTTTCCAACACAACTGAATTAAAACATAGTAGCACAAACAACTCTAACTATCTAGCAGGTGCCGATAGCAACTCCAGGGTGCAGGACATCTCTAGATCTAGCTATCACAAGCATTAGGAGAAACTTCCTTACCTGAGGCAAAGGAAAGGGAGTTAGCCCAAAAAGGTTAAGCAGGAATCAACAAATATGGTACTGCATCAAAGAATGGTAATAAAACACTCTACCAAATCTGTAACTCACCATGAGATAAAAAGCAATAGCAACAAAATATAAAAACAACACATGCGTCGTGCAATCAATAGCAATGACCATATAATGCTCCATGACAAGCCCGCACTCTTATACAGAGTGTTTCCACTGTTGCTCACACGATGGAACAACTGCCTCAATGACAGCTTGGAGGTGTTGCGTCCAACACCCAGGTAACCCTGAAAAATCCTGAAGGACTCCATTTGGAAAACCTACCAGTTGGCCCCATAGCCGTGAAACGGCATCTGGTATACTCCCTGGTCCGCTGGCCTATAAGGCACAGCCCTGGCTAATATCAGCCAGAAAAGATCACAATGTGGCACGACATAGCATACAACTGCCCGATGGGCCAAATATCACAACACAGCTCAATAGCCCATAATAAATAATGCCATCATCAATAATGTAACTACCAAGTGACCCATGTAACAACATTACACAAGCATCCATATGCATGAATAAGGACACCACATAGAAGGCAACGGATACCGAATCAAAATCAAACAACAGAGCTACAAGATATCATGGTATTTATCAACTGCACAATATAACACAACTAATACCATGATTGCAAAGAGTATGATAGGATTCCTGCCTGTATCACAGTAGCTCCTACTATGTCTAACGATCTCTATCTGAGGACCTCCCTGTTCGACCTCGGTCCGAGTAACACCTATAACAACACAACATATAAAATACATCACATAACTATCAAGCAACTGATACACTAGTCTATTTCTATACAAATCTAACCTAATATACATGTATGTATACGTATACCCATATATACGTACATATACGTGTACACACTAAATAATTATACACCAAACATATACTAAGGTTAGCAAAGGTATGATCTTCACCCGAACCAACAACAAGGAAAGGTTAGCGGCTACAAACAGCGGCGAACGGCAGCAAACGACAGTGCAACAACTTCCAACAAGGAAGGAAGCATCGTCGGTGCACGAACACATACGAGCACGCTACCACTTATTGCTGGAGGTGAACCCATGCTAACCAACAACGAATGGTGACTCGACGGGGAACAACAGCGCACAACGAAGCCCCAACTCTACCATCAAGGATAAAGGCTTCGTCAGCGCTCGAACACATGCGAGCACAACACAAAATACTACAAAAATACTGCTAGGAAGGGCTAACCCTCACCTGCCGGTGAAGGAGGAGGGTTGGGCGGTGCCGGAGCTTGAATGGTGAAGACACTCCGACGACAAATGCAAGAGACGGAGGCAAAAGCAATGAAATCAAGCAAAGGCGGCGAACTCGGGTGAGAGAGAGAACAAAAGACGGCAAAAGCGAAAGAAGGCGGCAGCGATGGAGAAAAGAGAAGATTAGGATATAATTTAATTTGATTTGGCATTTTACAAATTAGTCCACTAGGTTTCAATATTTACAAAAAGGTCCTCAATGGACCATGTGGACATCACATTAGGGGGGAGAAAAGAGCAGTTTGAAAAAGAGATTTGTTGGAATAAATTATAATTATCTCATGTCATAAAGATGAAGATGATCATGATCATGATAAACATGATGATAATGATCATGATCATAATCATAATCATCATAATAATAATATCACAACGAGGAGCTCTACTCTAATCCAGAAAACCAACGTAGAATATGAAAATGGGGGAGGAATGATAACTCCCAAAACTCAACAAGTATCATCAACAAAGCTTCACAACTCAACAACACACTAAGAAGCCACGATCAGGTAGGAGTATACCCTAGTGAACTCCTAAGCCATAGATAAGCTATTGAAGTTTTATATTAGAAAACCCAAAGTCCCTTAATTTTACTGGGCAATTATTTTTATTTCTTTTTATTTTCCCAAAATAAACATTCTCATGACTACTAATAAATTATAATTAAAACCAATTTACTCAATTTTAATTATAGCCACTAGAGTCCCTATTTAGAGGCAGGCATATGAGACAAATTTATTAATAGCATTTTGCCTGATTATTCTTAGTCATGTGCCTCCACTATATAAGTGGAGGCAAGATAGCTTCTAGAATACATCGAGTATATGAATTCTCTCTGATTCTCAACTCTTTGATCCCTTTTTGCCAATTCAACACTGAAAGTAGCTATTATAGGTTCCTCACCGACGCACTAGTAAAGGAGCAATGACTAGTTATATCTTGGGATAAGAGATCTGAACAAAGCCCATACAAGGGTTAAAAATCTTTATCTTATGATAGACGGATACATTGCCTCCAATCAGATCTCTCCAAGTGGAGGGCATTATGAGAAACAAATAAGTAAAGACAGTGAAAGGAGAGATCTGACCGAAGGCGATGTATCTGTCTATCTTAAGACAAAGATTTTTGACCCTCGCACGGGCTTTATACAAATCACTTATCCTAAGATACAGCCAGTCATTGCTCCTCTACCAGTGCATCGGTGAAGAACCTACCACAACCATTTTCAATGTCGAATAAGCAAAAAGGGATCAAAGAGTTGAGAACCAGAGAGAATTCAAATGATCGATGTATTCTAGAAGTTGTCTTGCCTCCATTTATATAGTGGAAGTGCAACGACTAAGAATAATTGGAAAAAGATACTATTAATAAATTTGCCTCATATGCCTACATCTAAATAGGGAGGTTAATGACTATAATTAAAACCAGGTAAATTAGTTATAATTATAATTTATTAATATTCATAAAAATATTTGTTTTGAGCAAATAAAATAAAATTAATCACTCGATAAAATTAAGGACATTGGGTTTTTTAATTATAAAACTCCAATAGCTTATCTATGACTTGAGGTGTTCACTAAGGTATACTCCTACCTAATCGTGGCACGGTGTTGTCAAGTTTTGAAGGTTTATTGATGATCCTTGTTGAGTTTTGGGAGTTGTCAATGCTCCCTTGCCTTCATATTCTTTGTTGGTTTTTGGTTCATATTACTAGTACTTACTAGTATTACTATTAGTATTAGTATATGAGTATTACTATTACTATTATTATTATCATTATTATCATCATCATCATCTATTATTATTATTATTATTATTATTATTATTATTATTATTATTATTATTATTATTATTATTATTGTTTTTATTTCATCTGTCTCTCTCGACCAAGAAAGAAGCAAAATGGTGAACACTCAAAGCTTTAATCTCAAATGCATTCGGGTTTAACTAGATCTGATACCTGATAGCAATATCGGATTTAGTTTCCAATGTTTCACCCACAAAACTTTATTAAATAATTGGGTAGCAAAACTAGATTTGATAAGTACATATATGATGCATTAAATTTTACACTTGATTTTAATTTAGCATCTAAATGATATTTTATATTAATTTATTCTTGATTTTTTGTTATTTTGGTCAAGCTACTCCTACTGTTATGTATTACACTGTGTTTCTTTGGAGAGAAACTAGGAGAGAAAGGAAAGAAACACTTTATTTCCCTTGTTTCATTGGAGGAAAATGTTATGACCCGCTTAATAAGCAAACTATCACAATCTCCCCCACTTAAGACTTGACGTCCTCGTCAAGCCTAAACCTTAACATCCCTTAGTCGGCAGCATATGAAGTTGCCTCTCATCATGCTTAGGACTAAGTTTTGCTCTGATACCATTTGTTATGACCTGCTTAGTAAGCAAACTATTTATTAACTTGGTGAGCCGATTTGCAACATGGCCCAATTTATTAAAATACTTAAGCCCAAGTTAACAATAGCAAGCCCACTAAACCTTTGTTGAACTACTTATTTTTTTTAAGATTAGTCGTTGTAGCATCCAAATGAGTAAGGACCAACTTGAGGAAACTAGATATGCGATAATAATTGCTGAATCTATTCTAGTAGAGCTCAAAGTATAATATGAAAAGATGCAGCTATGATTGTATCAAATGCATTCGACAAAAAAGAACAGCATTCCATTGCTGTAGAAGAGCAATCGCCCAGAGAACAAACCTTGCATGTTGTAAAGATGCTGGAGGAAAAGGAAATAATAGTGCCGTCGGATCCGATTCCTCGGAACAAGCTTAAAGCAAGTGGAAAGAGGACTATTTCTATTCCTAAAAATGCTTCCTAAAATAACAATTGTTTACAACAGCAATCCCAGACAACTATAGCCCAAGTTATGAACTCCTTATGCTCAATCTGGATGGTATTTTGTACAGGCAATTTACATCATAATGCTTGAAATTGTGCATTATTAACATAAATACATGATTATAGAATCTGGTATTACATTGTACAACTTGTTATAGAATCTGGAATTACATTGTAAACGTGAATACATGGACACCAGAAGCTGCTTGTACAACTTGTAAAAAAATATATACTTGTACAAGTGTTGAACTAGAGATTAACTTTGGAGAGGAGCAATTAAATTTGCCACGGTAAATCTGCTGAAGCAATGAATATGCAATGGTGCCGCCAAGAGCTAAAAAAAGAGAATGAAATCAGATTTGAATTTGGGCTACGCGAAATGTTATGTAAAGCGGAATGTTATTCAGAAACATTCATCAGTGTCAAGAAAATTTCCAGATCAGATTTCAAAATCATATGCAGCAAATAAGTCTAGTTAATTAAGTATTAGACGTTGAGAGGACTGAAATTTCAGGAGCAAAAGTTTTAAAAGTGCTGCCAAACCAGAATCTGGATTCGCATGGTAGACACAACACTTTGTTGGTTATTGAACTAATTACCCAACAGTCAAAATTAATTTTGACTATGAGAAGGATATGTGTATTACAAATCCTGAAGTACCGAGAATATTCGAATTGACGGACATGCATAACGACACCCATGAATTAAGAAATAAATCTCATATTGCTACAGCCAAAGGGGGAATCTGGCATGCGCCAGCGCTCCGTTAAAAAAAAAAGGGAAGCGCAAGAAAAGGGTGGGGGAGAGAATCAGTAGCAAAAGGAAATAACGACCGACGGATAAGGCAAAAGGATTAAGAGCCATTAATAAAAATGGGAGGAAAGGCAAGACATTTAAGAAAATCAATACTCCAAAAGGAAAGGAAGGAACGCATAAAGCAAAAGAAATCATCCAGGAAAACTAATTGTGAGAGGGGAGTATTTTATTTTTTTGTAGTAGGAGTAGTTACGCATGTTGCCTAATTACATCATGTATGAGAGCATGGTGCCTTAACTATTTCATGTTCGAAAAGCCCCCAAGAGTGATATAAAAAAAGAGGGAGATAAAAAGTGCGAGAAGTAGTAAGAAGAAGGTCTCGGCTAAAAATAAGAGAAGTAGCGAGTAGAAGGTTGAGAAGAAGCCAAAAAAAAAAAAAAAGTGTGAGGCTCTCGGTGGGAGAAGGATACGGCTGCAGATCTCAAGAAGAGGAGGAAGCTGGAAGAATCCTATAAAAATATATATAGAAGGATGCGGCCATAGATCTCTCGACAGCAACAACAAAAATACAAGAAGAGGAAGCTGGAAGAATCTCGATAGAAGCATGAAAGGCTGCTAGAAAAATCTCACGGCAACAAAAAATACAAAAATACGGAAGAGGAGGCACTCGGCGGAAAGGGGTCACGACAAAAAGAGGGAAGCAAAATAAAAATCTGAGGAGGCGTTCTTGACAACAAAAGTAAAAGAGAGGTCGCAGAGTAAAAAATAGAGGTGCCACAAAAAAAAATAAGAAAGAAGAAGAGGTTGCTTGAAGAAATAAGATGCCACGTAAAACAAAAAGAGATGAGAGGCTGCAAGAGCAAACATAAATCCCAAGCCTAAGGAAAATAAAAAAAGAGTTACCTGAAATTTCACCAGATGATTTGCTTCACCCGTTACCCACTATTGCTACCGCTCGCAAGTTCCCTTGAATTTTGCTTCTCTGTTACACGATCGTTGCTTGTGCTGCTATAACAAGGAAAGCAGGGAGTTACAAAAAAATGCATGCGAGGACAAGGTTTATTCACTCGAAGGTTGGTTACCTGGCAAATTCCCCAGAGCTTTGTTTCCTTACTGCCGCAAGAAGGAAGAAAGGTCTTGAAACAGAAAGCTTCATCAAAGATCTGCAAACACAACTGCAGACACAAACCTCGTCAAAAGCCACCTGCAAACATGCTAGAATGCTTCATCAAAAATCTGCAAATACACTGCTGCTAGTTCTGAGTCTTAAGACACAAGGGATATAAAACAAATCTGTCGCCAAGAGAAAACATGCAAAGGAGTAATGGCACACGAAAGAAATATTCTTACAAAAGAAACTCGCCTGAGAATAATGAAAGGAGCGAGAGGAACAAGAGGAGATTTTACCTCTAACGTCATCGACCTTCACACTCAAACAGACAAAATGTTTGTCCAACCCTAATCTAAAATCCTAAGAGGGTCCGATCCGATTTATCCTCAATGGCCAACGGACTGATCTCAGCAATCGCTAGGACGTTGGTTCCTCGCTCACTCTTTCCCGCCCGACATCTCCCTGTCGCCACTTATCAAGGAACTGCTGCAGTCCGCCTTGCTATGGACAGACGACGCCGATCCCCTTAAAAGCTCTCAACACTAGAGAAAAACCCCAAGATAGCTCCTCAGCAAGCACTGCCGCCTCCTTTCTTCCGGCTTGGACGAATGCCTCCCGCCCGTTTTCTCAAAGATCCCCCAAGTTGTCGTCAATCGTCAGAGCTCCGCTTCATTGCCCCTCCTTGCCGAGACGCGACGCCACTCTGTTGCAGACGAATGCCACCAGTGGATCCTTCCCAAGACCAGCTCTTCGGCAAACCCTCGGCACCATATCCTCCACAGACAAATCGCCATAAGCTCGCTCTGCTACAGGCAGACGACACCAGAAATCCGCCCTTCCACAAAGCAACAGCATCAACATTGCATATGTCTCGGCGGCCCAGCAAAACCTTCTCCCCTGCCGCTGCTTCTGCCAGCCCTAGTGCTGCCTCTTCTCCGACGTCCCCTATACTGGTCATCTTTGCCTCAACTCCTGTCGCCTGGAGTAAAGGTGGCCAACTGGCCGGGCCGGGCCGGCCCGCGGCCTGCACGGCCCGACACGACAC
This sequence comes from Costus lasius, assembly GCA_027563935.2. Classification (NCBI taxonomy): domain Eukaryota; kingdom Viridiplantae; phylum Streptophyta; class Magnoliopsida; order Zingiberales; family Costaceae; genus Costus; species Costus lasius. The sequence continues at coordinate 32,636,461 of CM050450.1, read as the reverse complement.
GGGCCAGGCACGGCACGGCTCGGATTGTGCTGGGCTGAGGGTTCACGGCCCGTGGGCCGGGCTGGGCACGGCCCGTAGGCGTGCCGGGCTAGGCACGGCACGGTACGCGGGCCGACACGGGCACGACACGAATCCTTTGGGCGACAACGTTCAAAAATTTGAATTTATCATGCATTTTTACCCAAATAGCCCTATAACAGTTTGAAAAAATTTAAAAGTTAGAGATATAATTGTCTTTATGTTATAAAATTACCATTTTAGCTTCTTTTAATAATTAAAAATAGGGGATAAATATGTAAATTTATACCCAATTCATCCCTATAAATTGACCCCCCAACCCTCTCATTTCTTCACACAAGTTTCCAATTAACTTTGGATTAATTTCTCATTCTCTCTTAATACTCTCTTAATCTCTTTTCTAAGTCTTGACTCTTGAGTTTCAATTAGTCATCAAGATTTCAAAGCTCCCTCGGTTTAGTCACGTGGAGAAGATCAAGTAAGTAGTAAATTAATTTACTTTTAGTCTTTTATAATGTAATTGTACTTAAATTTAAATTATTCTAATATAAATTTTTTTCATAATTATGTTTAAGTTAAGGTTGTTGAAGACTGAAACCTCAACTTCTTAGTTCTTACTAAGCGATCTTCAAACACGTGATAAGATAATTTTTTAATGTATAATTTATTATTAGTAAGTATTTAATCTTATTTTATAAATTTTTTTGGCTAACTTTTAATATTATATGTAGAATTAATGGCGGGATTTAACAATACATGGGATCTTTTGCCATGGGAGCTTGAGGCATTAGAGCAGGAGCTAATGAGGACAACTAACCCCATTATGCCACCCGATCAAGATCAAGATGTCAACCCTCCGCCTTACGACCCAAATCAACAACAGCAAGATCATGTTGAATTTGAGCCTACTAACACTATGCAGGGAGAGGAGGGATGCAGTGCAAACCCTCACGAGTCTACTGTGTCGGGCTCAAGAAAACGCACGAGCGACGTTTGGAAGAGCTTCAATGTGGTGATGATTAACGGCGAAGAAAGAGCCAGCTGCAAGAAGTGCAAAAAAGTCATGACTTGCAAATCATGGGGTGGAACTGGTCATTTGTCTCGCCACATCGAAAGCCATCAAACTCAAATCGATCGTGCACAGGCTACTCTCAATCTTTCATCTAGTTCTTTTGAAGTTTTTAATTATTCTACTGAAATTCTAAGAAAAGAATTAGCTAAATTTATTGTTTGGGATGAACAACCATTTTCTTTAGCAGAAAATTATAAATTTGAAAAATTTATACATAAATCACTACAACCTAAATATAAAAAAGTAAGTAGACAAACCATGCGTAGGGATGCTATAAAAATTTTTTCTGAATATAAAACTAATCTTTTACAAGCTTTAATTACATTAACTTCTTGTATTTCTTTAACATCTGATATTTGGACCAGTAATCATTCTGATCAGTCATACATGTGTATTACGGCACATTGGATAGATAGTGAATTTTTTATACAAAAAAGAATTATTGCATTTAAAATTTTTGAATATCCTCATACTGCAAATGCTATAGTTAGACAATTTCATAGCATTTTACATTCATATAATATAATTAATAAAAAATTTTTAATTAGTTTTGATAATGCAAGTAATAATGATAGTGCAATTGATAAATTAAAAAGATTGTTAAATCCAATATTTAATGGTGCTTTTTTTCATATACGATGTGCATGCCATATTCTAAACTTATGTGCTCAAGATGGAATAAGAGAAGTAGATGAATATGTAACTAAATTAAGAAATGGTGTTAGATTTGTTACTTCTTCTACCTCTAGAAATCAAGATTTTAGACAAATATGTAAATCTTATGGTTTGTCATATAAAAAATTTAAACTTGACATTAAAACACGATGGAATTCTACTTATGATATGCTAACAACATGTTTTCCACTTAAGGATCCTCTTACATTATTTTATAATGAAAGAATGCCTGATGGAAATATTGAAGAAAATGATTGGGATAAAGCAAAGTTATTACATAATATTTTAGAAATTTTTTATAATACTAGCACTCATTTATCTGGTGTTTATTATCCTACATCATGTTTAATTTTAGAACATTTAGTTTTAATTAGTGAAACTTTTTCTCAATATAGACATGATGAAAATGTTTTTCAAGTAATTTTTAAAATGTAAACAAAATTTAAAAAATATTAGAAAAATATATCTCCTTTATATTGTTTAGCTTCAATTATGGATCCTAGATTAAAATTAGAAGGTATTCATATTTTATTAGATGAATATTATAAAAATATGGAACTTGAAGGAGTAGATGAGAAAAAAAATGAAGTTTCTACCTTATTAGATGAAATGTATAATGTTTATAATTTAAAATTTGGAAATAAAAATGAATCCAACATCCTCTCAAACTAATGTATCTACTAGTAGTAAAAATATTACAGGAAGAATACGCACAATTTTAAATAGAAAAGGAACATCAACAAGTCGATCTAGTAATTTTAATGAATTAACATTTTTTTTAGAAAATAATCATACATCTTTACTCACAGAAGAACAAATAGATAATTTTGATATTTTATCATGGTGGAGATCACAAGGAAAATCATATCCTGTGGTTTCTGCCATGGCACGTGATCTACTAACTCCTCCGGTGTCTACTGTAGCATCGGAGTCTTGTTTTAGTGCAGACGGCAGGGTGCTGGACGAGAAGCGAAGCAGAATGAACGAAGAAAGCATGGAAATGTGTAGTTGTCTTAAAGATTGGCTAGATGCTGAAGATCGTCTTCAAGATAAAGGTGGTCATTCAACTTCATCGGATGATGATGAACAAAGTCTTGGAAGTGCAAGCGGAAGCAACAATGGATAAACGTTGTAATAAATAATTATAAAAAAAGTTATAAAAGAGTTGTAGAAAGAGTTGTAAAAAGAGTTGTAAAAAGATAACTACGTAGACCTGATTCCTCCTTTGAATGGGGTACGTAGGCAGCCTGTAATGGGTCCGGTCTAAAATATATAAAATTTTAACATTTTTTTAAAAATTTATGCAATATACATTCTCAATTTCTCAATTTTTTTTATTTTTTCATATTTTATATATTTTAATTAAGTAATAATTTACTTATCAAATTAATTTATGCCCATGGGCCACAATCGGCCCGTGGGCCAACTTTGGCCCATGGGCCACAATCGGGACGGGCCAAACACGGCCCGCGTTTCTCATTTGGCCCGTTGGGCCGTATTTGGCCCGCGTGCCGAAGTCAGCCCGCGGGCCGAGCCTAGCCCGCGTGCCGGATCCGTGCTCACTCTCCGGCGGAACCGTGCCTGGGCCAGCACGCCTAATCGTGTCGCGGGCCGTGCCGGGCCCAACCATTTTCCCACCGTGCCGTGCCGGGCACGGCACGATTCGTGCCCGTTAGGAACCGGGCCGAGGTGGGCCCGGGGCCAGGACCGGCCCATGGCCACCTTCTAGCCTGGAGTGTTGCTGCAACAAATCAACGCCACCGAATCCCTGCCTGCCAACGATGCTCTGTTCGTAGCTTCTTTCTTCCCAAGTAGTCGCCTTAACCTTCCATCGAAGCTTCATCAGAGCCTCCTTCCTCCTCCAGCCGCCGTCTGAACTCTGACCAGAAGCCCTAGTGCCGGCAGCACTTGGCTCGGCTCGATTTAGCAACCGCGCGACGAGCGCCCAATTCTCCTTGGGCCGAGAAACGAGAACAGCAGCTACCCTTCATCAGCCTCCCTTTCTTCTGCTGGAAGCCCAAACGAACACAGCAGGGCCGTGATTTCTTGGCCGGAAACACAGCAGTGCCTCTATCCTTGCTGATTTCGTCCAGCACATCCTCCTACGCCTTGCAGTAGCAATCCTGGCGTCGCCTCCTCTCGGACGCCCTTTCTACTGACCGCTTTTGCTTTGACCTCTGTCGTCCGGATGTACTGGCTGAAAACTATCGCCGCCTGGAGCAGCGTCGCAGTAAGCCGAAATCACTGTCTCCGTGGAAAGTTACGGAAATGCCAAAGCCACGAAAGAAACAAAAAATGATAAAACAAATGAAATAAAGATAATGATAAAAAACATGTGTGCAATATGAAAATAAAATAATGACGTTATCTTGTCGATCACCCGAATTCAGAAGGTCGCGTTTGAATAAGACTAAATAAAGAAGGCAACAAAATCTATCTTTAGTTTAGCCACTCGGCTAAAGGCTAAAACTTGACTCGAGCCATGTCTAGACATTGATTCCAAAAGAAAATTCTCAGAAACATTCTCAAATAAACACTCGTCAAATATAATACTTAAACCCTAGCGCATCGTGATGTGATATTGTTTGCGAGGTGCGTACGTCGACATTATCGTCAGGGCGTAACTCCTCAACGTAACGTTGCGTTCGTTAAGGTTGAAATAATTTCCCAAATCAAATTATCCAATAAGCCACAAGGCCGGGTAATTTTCTCAAATTTAAATATCCAATAAGTCGCAAGACCGGATATTTCCAAATTTAAATATCCAACAAGTCGTAAGACCGGATATTTCCAAATTAAATTATCCAATAAGCCGCAAGCCCAGATAATTTCTTCAAGTTTAAATTATCCAACAAGTCGTGAGACCAGATAATTTTCCCAAATTTAATTATCCAACAAGCCACAAGACCGGGTAATCTCCCAAGTTAAATTATCCAACACGCCACAAGGCCAGATAATTTTCCTCAAATTTAAATATCCAATAAGTCGCAAGACCGGATATTTCCAAATTAAATTATCCAATACGCCGTAAGGCTGGATAATTTTCCAAATCAAAATATCCAACACGCCATAAGGTTAGATATTTTCTAAATTTAAATTATCCAACACGCCGCAAGGCCGGGTAATTTTCCCAAATCGAATTATCCAATATGACGCAAGGCCGGGTAATTTCCCAAATTAAATTATCCAACACACCGCAAGGCCGGGTAATTTTTCCAAATCAAATTATCCAATATGCCGCAAGGCCGGGTAATTTTCCAAATTATCCAACACGCCGCAAGGCCGAATAATTGTCTAAGTCAAAACATCCAACAAGCCGCAAGGCCGGATGATTTTCCAAATCCAAATATCCAACATGCCTTAACGCATCACGATGGAATATTGTTTGGGATGTGCATACGTCGATGTTTACCATCGGGGCGTAGTTCCTCAATATGACATTGTGTTGCCAAGGCCGGATATTCTCAAAATCCAGACATTTAAAAGTTCCTTTCTTTTATCGCTTACATATCATGTCAAACCATGTATCTTTGTAATTTTCATAAATAAAATTGTCTGCCCTTATGCTTTATTTCATAGTATAGATCTCTTAATCAAAGGTTCCCTAATTTTAGGGGTAATTAACAATTTCATAGTATAGATCTCTTAATCAAAGGTTCCCTAATTTTAGGGGTAATTAACAATGAGCGCTTACGCTCATTGGAAGCCAGAACCCATTAAACAATAAGCCATATTAATTTAAGGTGAATTTAATAAAGGTCATATTACATTTCAATGTAACACTTTTTGACCCCACAACCTTATATACTATATAATGATTTCTCTCACTTACAATGTGGGACTATACTCGAGGTATCACAAAAAATGATAGAAGTAAAAGAAAATTGAAAGTAATTTTTGATGAGCTAAATAGACTTAATCTTTTATGCAAGCATATAATGGATGCATTTATAGCACTGACTAAGAGCAAAGAGAACATGCAGATCTTCTTTACAGTTTTAGAAGACATGCGAGTTGAGATTCAAATTGCTTGATGAATGCTTAGTGTGTTTAGACTTAATGTTTATTAATGACTGTGTTGTATTAATGATGTTTTGTTAGATACTTGATGTTGATTTTATTTCTATTAACGTTATAGGTATGTTGAACTTTGATGTTAGTATTTTATTGGATACTTGACGTTGGTTTTAAATAAAAATTAGCTACTTGATATTCACATATATGTATCTAATTATAACAATGAAAATTTTTTTAGATATGAAAAGTGCTACATAAATAAATAATATTAAATAAAGATAAATAAATAGAGTGCTACATAATAAAAATAATATTTAATAATAAAATTATTAGCATTTTATTGAATTAGTAAACATTATTATTTATATAATTACTATTTATTTATTAAATTTGAATAAGATAATAAACTATATTATTTATATAAATACTTTTTATTTAATATGAAGATAAATAGTTTGGATATGAAAAGGAATAAAATATTAAGCATAATATGCATAATTTTAAAATTCTTTCATTTCTTTTTTCTTTTCTCCTAACGAAACGAAACACAAGGTCTAAAAAAGAAAATAGTTTGTCCTTTCCATCAATCTTTCCTTTCTTTCAACCATTCCTTTCCTTCTTGCTTTCTATCCCCCTAAAGAAACACAGTGTTAATCTTGAATAATCAATAATATCTTATTATTTTTATTTAATAATATTATATTGTTACTTTATTAATATATTTTTAAATAATTTAAATGAATGCTAAATAACTTTGAAATTGTTCAAATTCAATACAATGTTCTAAATATGCTAAAGTAACTTTACTTAACTTGATTAATTTGACTTATTGTGAAGCTAGTTTACCATTTTTAAGACTAATTAAAATTATAAATTCATATCATATTAGATTTAATTTTATAAAATATTAGTTGAGATAATTTTATGAGAAGAGTTGATTAGATCTACCTTGCAGGATGTAACTACTATTTGATTCTTGAAATAAATTTAAAGTAGTATAATTAGAGATATAATTAGTCCTTAAAATATGGAAAACAAAAAGTCAACTTTCTTAAATATTGAATCTTTCAACTTTTAAAATATGGGTTATTCAAAAGACACATTGACTTGTGTTAAAGCTAGCTAGCATAAGAGACTTTTGTGTTGCGAGCAACTCATCATAACGGGTCAAAATGCCACATTGAGCTATTTTTTTTCTTCATTTCATTATGTTTGGTCTAGTTCGTTAGCATTTAAATTATGTTTTGCCATAAGGTCATAGTTGCTAGATTTTTAAACCAGTTAATTTGACTGCATGATTAAAACCGAGTTGTATTTGAGAGCGCAAGAGGAGAGAATACTGAGCAGTGTGTCTAAGTCATTCTCATACCTCTCCTTGTGCAGAGGACTTGTAATAGCTAGGACTAGCAAGTTAAGTCCATCTAATTTACGCATGTCTTAGCTAGGAGAATTAATAATATATTGATTAATTAAGATGTATTAAAAATAATAAAATAATTAAAATATTTTAATTAGGCTTATTATTAATATTAAATAAATGTGGGTGAAATGTAAAGAAATATAAATTAAAGGCCCAACAAAATAATATGTGAATTTTTGAGTTTTTTCCATAAAACTCCAATAATCCCCCAAAAAAAAAATACAAAAATACAAATTAAAATAATAAAATCCAAAAGAAAATTTATTGTTTGACATTTATATCACACGATTAGGGAAGAGCAATGTTTAACACATTTAGTACACAGAACTTCATTGGAATGTGTGTAATAAATCAGAACTTGAACTACACCCCTTTTGATCTAGTGTTGAATGGTGCATACACAATACAACTACTGTGATGTGGAGTTACACATTTTTATTTGTGCTCATGCATCTTGATTTTCGTGTGAGTTTGCTAGAATTGTCAAATTTTTAGTCAGCAGTTATATACAAAAACTCACATATATGAGAAGCCCTTATAAAGAAGTGTGTAGAGTCACATATTAGGATATACCTTTGGATTTCTTTCAAAGTTATGACTCTTCCTGCCTCTATATAGGAGTATATCAATCACCTTAGGAATGGTTTATTAGAGCCTTAAAAATATAACTCCCGTTAGTGTTTTTATAATTTTCAATTTTGTACTCCTTAACCAACTAGTCAGGTTATTATTACTCAATGAATCTCTTTCTAAGGTTTACCTATTATAGAGGTTGGATTACCACTGTAGGAGGATCCATTATAAACAAATCATCATTCCTCCCAATGCTCTCAAGATCTTAGTCCTAGGTAAGCCTTGGTCAAACCATAAGCTTTGTTATGCTCAAGCAAAATAAAGAGTCGCAACCTTTTATGAGTTAAACTATTTTATAAACATTTGTCTAATGTTAATATGACTACTCTTTTGTATGTTATGCTCATTTTTATACAACAAGTTTAATATATTCATGATCATTATAACAACAAATAGTCTACATGTGCATTTATAATAACTTTGTAGAATAGAACAAGTCTAAGTATGCAATCTTACTAAAGCAATTATAAAATTAATTAAATCAAGCCCCACATTTTGAATCATTTTGGCCCCATAGTTTTTAAAATGTACAAAACATGATCATACAAACGTGTGCAATTATTTAATGAGCATTCATTATCTTATGACTTAATTTTCTCTTTTAGGTTTCTAATATATTAACCTCGATGAGACACCCTTACATTCAAAGAAAATTAAGCTTTAGCATATAATCCAAGTTGATGTGGTGTGACATTTTTATCTCTTAAAGAGTTTTGATTATCTATAAAATAATTTCTCAATTTATGAGAATTATTTCAAATTTTATTGAATTAAAAATTATGCTCAATTCGTCCGTTATGTATATTATGTTTTTCCATACAATGTCTATTTAAAATTTATATGTTTACTAATAACCAAATATTTGATCATATCAATGTATTATGTATCACAAACATGTCATAAATAATGCATTATATTTTATGACATATATCATATACATCATGAATAAAAAATGTTAAATAATTTAGATTAATTAACTAATGTAAATTAATGCTTTTAATAATGCTTGAGGACTATAAATCTTTGTCATATGTTGTAAACATATGTACTTATATAGCAAGAAAAGTAATGCATAATATATAAGCAATTTAGTTCAACCAAATAATCTAAAGATTTAAGCAAGTTATGGAATTAGTTCTAAGGTAGCTCTCTATAGCCAATTTTATATTTATTTCAAGGAAACAATTTGGGATTTTGATATAATTGATATGAACACTAAAGTTTTAATATACAATTTCAATTATGCAAAGCAGGTTAAGATGTAACAACTAATAATATGCAAGATAATTTTTAACTAGAAGATAAGATATATTTTTCGCTTAGAAATAAAAGAAATAAGACTAAGTACTGTGAAGTAAAATAATATGCAGTATAAATGAAAGATATGAAATATTAAGGATGCGTATTTGATGTCACGCCCAGAATTAGGCTAATAAAATGTTAACAAAAATATAATCAAGTCAACACTTTGACTTGCACCCAAGCATGCCCACGTAGGGGCTAAGCCGCTGAACTGCGGAACTGAGCACGATCGGCAGGACTATGTCCCCGACGTAGTCCTCAGCCTATCCCTGACGGCCACATGTCTGCTTGCCTCGACGAGATGGAGTCTGCCACGCGCCCACTAAGGACCACTACACAAACCAGCTCCAAAGTCCACCCGAGAATAGAACCTGAGACTCGACACTGGCACAGCGTGCGTACGAGTCCGGTACACCAGAAAAGAAATAAACTGCATGTAGGCGGTGGCGCACACACACGCAAGAGACGATGTCACGCAGGATGCCGGGCACACGCCCTAACTCCGACCAGACCGCACGCAGGTGGTCAAACTCACCCACTCGCCCAAAACGGACGTCTGCAAGACGTCCGGCATAACAATCCGGTAAATATCGGGCAACATCACACATGGTCGGCGCACTTGACCGGAACGCGAAGAGGGGTGAGGAGTCGCTGACTGAGAAAGACAACTCGGCCTGGAGTGCGGCGTGTAAGGAGTCAGAGAGAAGAAGACGCCAGCCGAGGGCAGCTGATCGGCCGGGAACGGGAACCGCATCCGGAACCCGTTAGAGGTGCACGCACAAAAATCGAGGCAGCAGGTCAACAGTCAGAGCTCGCCGGAGACCCGCTTGAGGCTCGCCGGAGCACCAACCGGCCGAGCCCGACCTCGCCTGAGTCAACCCTTCCATGGTCGCCGGACGCCATCCAAGCAAGGGCTGAACCCGCCCCAAACACGTCCGGACAAACCCAGTTCGCCGGAACCACTGGAGACGCCGGCAAGCCACCCACAGCTCACTGGACGTCGCCAGGAAGAGAGGCCGAAGCCCCAGCCTCGCCGGCAGTCCGAGTTCTCACCGGAAACGAGAGGAGAAGGCGAAGCGGCAGAGGGTAAAACAAAGGGGGTCGGCAATGCTCGCCGGCAAAAACCTACCCACCGGACAAGGCCGAGACGGGAGGAGGTAGAAACATACCTCGGCGGACGTCTATCTGCTGGCTCCACCACCGGTGACACTGAAGAATAAGGAGGAGGAAGGAAAAGGGGGTGTCTCCCCTATGCTCCGCCGCATCCCATACCACCACACCCAACCCACCGGGAAGCCATCGGAGACTGTTGCCGCCACCGGAACCCTCGCCGGAAGCCCGCTCGATTGAACGGAGGAAGAAAACGGGGAGAGCCACATCGTCGCTCTCTTTTTAGCAAAACCCCATGCGTGCGAGAGACGGGAATGGCACTGTATCCCTAATCCCATTTTGTACAAACGGGTCACCCGACCCGGTAAGCCGCCCACCGACCCGTTACCGCGCCTCCCAACCCGCTACCGACGTCAGGCCCTGAACGGGCTTAGCTGCGTTGGGCCTAGATCACAGCCGCTTTAGATCCAGTGCCTAACATTCTCCCCCACCTGAGGTGGTCGCTATCCTCAGCGACTCGAGGTAGCTCCTTAGCTCACCCTTGCACACCAAACATTGAAGCCATATACCAGATGGCTCTTTCCTCGGGTATCTCACTCCCAATGAATGAGAAACACCCATTGTTTACTCATTCAATTATGACCTAAGAGTCGATAACCTCAAATCTTGACAATCCTTGGGTCGAACCTCATTCGAAACATCGGAGGAGTATAATTCAAAAGCTTTGTGCTAGGTTGCTTCTTCCATAGGGGATTCATCCCATCAGATGAGAAACTCCATACGTCGATTAGCTTACATTACCCATCAGATGAGAAACCCCGGGGACATTTTACAATTTTCAGAGTCATGGACATACATTTTACGCAGCGGAAGAATGTCCCCGAAACAGGCCGGTCCCAAAAACCCAGTGAAGATCTCTTGCGAGGGGGTCGACACGATGTGATAGTAAGTACCTTTAAGCAATTAGAAGCCGATGTCGATGAAGGCGCCCAAGTGTTCGCCCTCTGCAGTCTCGCACACACGGATTCCTCAAGTTTTCTTCTTCCTCGCCCGGTGCTAGCCTCGGGAAGAAGATCCATGCCTTAGGAGAGTTCTCCAAGCAACTTGCGCCACCACCAAGATGTGATGCGCCAAGGAGATGGAAAGAGAAGGGAACGCCGCAAGCCTTCTTGTTCCTTTGCGCCAAGGAAAGGAAGAGGAGAAAGATGAAGCATGCTTGCGCCCTTGATGGAAGAAGAAGAGCTCTAAGCTCTCCAAGCCGTCGCCCTCTAATGCTTCACGCCTCCAAGGAATTAGCATCATCAAGAGAGGGGGCGGCAAGGGCTTATTTATAGGAGCAAGAGGCGGTTAGGGGAGAAAGGCAAGTGTTGACAATTAGGGCATGATTCTAGGAGATTATTTAATCAAATATACTGATTAAATCTCCACTCCCATATGCGCCTAAGACTTGCCAAAGCAAGTATCAGCCATATGCACCTATATCATGCCATATGAGGCATTAATCCCATCTATGCGCCTAGACCTAGTCAAGGCAATATAATGGATTGCCTAATATGGCTTGGGCGCAAGTCCTAATCCAATTAGGACTCTAATTATGTTAATAATCAGCCCATAATTGTCAAACACAATCCAATCAATTATCTTGGGTGATTTATTCAAATCCAATTTGATTTAATCACCTAGGAGATACCAAACAAGGCATAGGCGCAAATTCTAGTCCAACTAGAATCCCATATGCGCCTATCCTATTAATTCATCCCCATTATACCCTTCAAGCCTCATAGCCCTTCAATACAACTTATTAGCAAGCCCAACTAAACAATGGGCCAAGCCCAAAGTCCATTATGCATGTTAACCAAGCTATTGGATCCAATCCAATTTAACCCATGGTCAAATGAGGTTAACCATGGTTAATTTGATCAATATGCTAAAAACGGAAGTTGGCTCCAATAAGTTTCTTCCATCTCATCAGGCCCATTGGCGCTGATGAAATCTCCCAAATAGATTCGAGTTATCCAATAACTCGATCTAAAGGCTACCCGATCAATATGAAAACTCGAGTATCAAGGTGTGCGACCCTGTAGGTTCCTCTAACGCTGGCAGTGCTAACCAAAGGTCATCACAAGCAGTGAGTGGCACCTAGCAGTGCATCGCTGCTACCCAGGTCATTAGAATGGATATCGACATCGGCATCCCCATCATCGCAACTAGGTACAGATGCATTACAGTCTCTTTGCCGAATTGATATCCGATTGGACAAGTGTGTCACCACTTGTTTTCACCCAATCACATGGTTATGACTAAATCAGGTTTTCACCTGGGTATGGCCATACACTTTCAGTCATAGAACCATAGAGGAGCTCCATGGATATCATGCTTCCCTAAGGAAGGGGCAAATCCTATGTCTGTCCATTGGCCTTCTCATATGGGTCGTGACATGCTCAATGACAACCGTTATGACCTCCCAACTACCGCGAGGTGTTAGGTTGTATCAAAGCAAATCCCTAAACATATAGAATAGTCAATGACCTCAAGTCAAGGGATCAATGCATCTCCTGTCACTTGTGAGGATAACTCATGACACCAAGTCATAGCCTCACAGCGGGTCTATCCAGTATATCCTCCAATGATATACCCATGTGTCTGCGTTAGCACCACGTGCCTAACCAGCCCACATACCAGTCTCACAAGTACCAGAGTTGTCCCATATCCACTCAGGTACATCGACTAGGGACAATCATTTGAGCACAGATCCAATCTGTCTCCAGGGACATTATCATGTAAGTACACAATCGCAGGTGTAGACAAACAATGATAACAATAATGCCAGAAAGATATATGAATATCAGAGTTAACTAGTACAAAGATGGACCAAAACTAGGTCCTAGGGCATATACACCAACAATCTCCCACTTGCACTAAGACCTAGAGGTTGAGCAACCTCAACCCCATATCTCTAGTACGACCATCATGCTTCTGCTGCGCCAAAGCCTTGGTCAGTGGGTCGGCTAGATTGCTCTCTGTGTCAACTCTGCTAATCTTGACGTCACCTTGATCAATGATCTCTCTGATCAGGCGAAATCTCCTGAGTATGTGTTTGGACCTTTGATGAGACCGTGGTTCCTTAACATGTGCAGTTCCCATTGTTGTCATAGTAGAGCTCAATGGGATCCATTGCACTTGGAACCACCTAAAGTTCAGAAAAGAACTTCCTGATCCAAACGGCTTCATTGGCTGCCTCAGAAGCAACCACATACTCAGCTTCGGTTGTAGAATTAGCTATGGTGGATTGCTTGAAGCTCTTTCAGCATACAGCACCTCCAACAAATAGCTGGTCTGCGATCTGAAGTCATCAGGATCAGACTAGAATGACTCATCAGTGAAGCCCTGCACACTGAGCTCTTCCAGTCCCCGTAGACCATGCAGAATAAATCCTTAGTCCTTTTCAGGAAACTCAAGGATATTCTTTACAGCCACCCAGTGCTGCAAACCTGGATTGGATTGGTATCGGCTGGTTATGCTTACAGCATAACCCACATCTGGTCTAGTACACAGCATTGCATACATGATTGATCCCATTGCCGAAGCATAGGGAATTCGACTCATGTTATCCCTCTCAGCCCGTGTTGTAGGACACTGGCTCTTTGAGAGAGTAAGGCCATCTCTCACTGGAAGGTATCCTTTCTTGGATTGCTCCAAGTTGAACCTCTCCAGGACCTTATCAATGTGGGTACTCTGACTAAGGGCCAAGAGCCTCTTGGATCTATCCCGGTAGATCCTCACGCCTAGAATATAGGCGCCCTCCCCTAAGTCTTTCATCTCAAAACATTTCCCCAACCATATCTTCACAGCTTGAAGACTAGGGATGTCGTTTCCGATGAGCAGTATGTCATCGACATACATGACCAGAAAAGTCACCAAGCTCCCACTGAATTTTCTGTATACACAGGCGTCATCTTCACTTTTGATAAAGCCATAATCTCTCATAGCTTCATCAAACTGAAGATTCTAACTTCGAGATGCTTGCTTTAATCCATAAATGGATTTCTTTAGCCTGCAGACTTTACTAGTATCTGCAGGATGGATGAAGTCATTAGGTTGTGTCATATACACATCCTTAGTCAGCTTCCCGTTAAGGAACGCTGTCTTCACATCCATCTGCCATATCTCATAGTCATGATATGCAGCTATAGCAAGCAGAATTCGAATGGATTTGATCATGGCAACTGGTGAGAAGGTTTCATCATAGTCTACCCCGTGGACTTGTTTAAATCCTTTAGCCACTAGTCTACCCTTATAGGTAACTATTTTGCCTTCCATGTCTGTCTTCCTCTTGAAGACCCATTTACACCCTATGGGTTTTACCCCATCAGACAGCTCAACCAAATCCCAAACTTGGTTAGCCGACATGGAATCCATCTCGGATCGCATGGCCTCAAGCCATCTCTCGGAGTCCGGTCCACTGACCGCCTCATCATAAGTCCTGGGTTCATCCTCAATGATGAAGATCCCGTCGTGTTGGGTCGGCAGCGATCCATACCTCTCAGGTGCACGACGAAACCTCCCAGACCTACATGGGACCTGTGTCTGAGCCTCAGGTTGCCTAGCAACCGGTGCAGGTGGCTCAAATTCCATCTCTTTGTCTTTGTGGTTGCACTTGGTCCTCATCCAAGTCAAACTTCCAGCCGCTAACTTCTTTCATGAGAAATTCTTTCTCTAGAAAGACACCACCCCAAGCAACAAAAACTTTGTTCTCGGTTGGGACATAGAAGTAGTATCCTTTAGTTTCCTTAGGATACCCCACAAACACACATTTATCAGATCTAGGTTCTAGCTTGCTAGAATCCTGACGTTTGACATAAGCCTTACATCCCCAGATCCTGATAAGAGTGAGATCTGGGCGTCTCCCACTCCATACCTCGTATGGAATCTTTGAGACACTCTCAGATGGAACATTATTCAGTATTAGAGAAGCTGTCTCAAGTGCATGTCCCCAGAATGAGGGAGGTAGAGTTGCATGACTCATCTTAGATCGAACCATGTCCAACAAAGTTCGATTTCTCCTTTCAGACACATCATTCCATTGAGGTGTTCCAGGAGGAGTGAGTTGGGATATGATCCCACACTCTCTCATATAGTCAAAGAACTCACCGCTCAGGTACTCTTCACCACGATCTGATCGAAGAGTCTTAATGGATCTACCAAGCTGGTTTTCTACTTCATGTCTAAACTCCTTAAATTTCTCAAAGGATTCAGACTTATGTCTCATCAGATAGACATAACCATATTTACTGAAGTCATCAGTAAACGCGATGAAGTAGTTGTACCTTCCTCTGGCTTGTTTATTGAAAGGCCCATACACATCAATATGTATGAGATCCAATAAACCTTCTGCCCTCTCACCAATCTTGGTGAAGGGCGCCTTTGTCATTTTCCCTAATAAACAAGGTTCACAAGTATCAAATTCCTCCAAGGAACTTGAATCTAACAACCCATTTTCATGGAGTTGTCGAATGCGATTCTTGTTTATATGGGCTAATCGACAATCCCGTAGGAAAGCACCAACTGAACCACTCAGTTTGGTCCTTTTATTATTTATGTTACAAATAGAGCTATCCATGTCCAAGACATGCGGTCTGTTGCACAAAGTACCCTTCCCATAAAACATGTTTGCAAAAGAAAAAGAACATAAGTTCTCCTAAATCCTTTCTTTGCCAAGCCATGGTCTTCTCTCATGGTTTAGCTCTCAAACCCTAGGGGTACACCCACAAGGTTCGGCCAATGCCATGGTCTTCCTCCAAGGAAGGTGCGCCATCTAGCAAGCCACAAGAGGGATAGCACACAAGCACAAGGCTCGGCCAAACCCTAACTTGCGCCCCCATGCAAGGATGTGCCACCTTTGAAGCTTGTTGCGCCATCAGGCAAGGATGCGCAACCAAGCAAGCATGCACCTTGCTCCAAGTAGATGCGCCACCCTAATCTTCTTCTTAGTTAAAAGCAAAAAGAAAAGCGGCACGCAGGCCTCACAAGGATACATCACAGGCATGCTAAGGGGCTTGACATATGACCATAACATCATGCACAATCAAGTACTTACTCATGCAATTCTACATGCTCATGAAAAACATAAAATCTGAAATTTTACTTTTTCATAAAACATGTCTCTCTTCCTTCCCTTCATATCACAAATCTTTGATTCTAAGTTTCTCTCAGGAGTCTACAAGAGGCATACCGGTTGCCCTGCTTGCAATCCCTAACTTGCTAGGATAAGGGCAATCACCCAGTCCATGCCCTATCCTAACAAGTCTCTCAAGATAGGTCTATCCTATTATGAGAGGAGAAATTTTCTCTTCCATGTATGGGTCTATCCCATCACATGAAGAGAGCAAAGAACCACAAGAAGTTAATTAGAAGTAAGAAACAAGAGACCTACAATTTTTCTACTTAAAGAAAAACCATGCGCCAACATCTATGCAATATGCGAAAATGTAGATATGGCATGTGAGCATGAAAAGCATGAAAGAACATCGTTCGAGGCTCGCAAGTAGCTCTGATACCACTGTTGGGAAACCCCGAGGACATTTTACAATTTTCAGAGTCATGGACATACATTTTACGCAGCGGAAGAATGTCCCCGAAACAGGCCGGTCCCAAAAACCCAGTGAAGATCTCTTGCGAGGGGGTCGACACGATGTGATAGTAAGTACCTTTAAGCAATTAGAAGCCGATGTCGATGAAGGCGCCCAAGTGTTCGCCCTCTGCAGTCTCGCACACACGGATTCCTCAAGTTTTCTTCTTCCTCGCCCGGTGCTAGCCTCGGGAAGAAGATCCATGCCTTAGGAGAGTTCTCCAAGCAACTTGCGCCACCACCAAGATGTGATGCGCCAAGGAGATGGAAAGAGAAGGGAACGCCGCAAGCCTTCTTGTTCCTTTGCGCCAAGGAAAGGAAGAGGAGAAAGATGAAGCATGCTTGCGCCCTTGATGGAAGAAGAAGAGCTCTAAGCTCTCCAAGCCGTCGCCCTCTAATGCTTCACGCCTCCAAGGAATTAGCATCATCAAGAGAGGGGGCGGCAAGGGCTTATTTATAGGAGCAAGAGGCGGTTAGGGGAGAAAGGCAAGTGTTGACAATTAGGGCATGATTCTAGGAGATTATTTAATCAAATATACTGATTAAATCTCCACTCCCATATGTGCCTAAGACTTGCCAAAGCAAGTATCAGCCATATGCGCCCATATCATGCCATATGAGGCATTAATCCCATCTATGCGCCTAGACCTAGTCAAGGC
Organism: Costus lasius; assembly: GCA_027563935.2. Taxonomy (NCBI): domain Eukaryota; kingdom Viridiplantae; phylum Streptophyta; class Magnoliopsida; order Zingiberales; family Costaceae; genus Costus; species Costus lasius. The sequence goes on along the minus strand of CM050450.1, from coordinate 32,618,927 downwards.
AATATAATGGATTGCCTAATATGGCTTGGGCGCAAGTCCTAATCCAATTAGGACTCTAATTATGTTAATAATCAGCCCACAATTGTCAAACACAATCCAATCAATTATCTTGGGTGATTTATTCAAATCCAATTTGATTTAATCACCTAGGAGATACCAAACAAGGCATAGGCGCAAATTCTAGTCCAACTAGAATCCCATATGCGCCTATCCTATTAATTCATCCCCATTATACCCTTCAAGCCTCATAGCCCTTCAATACAACTTATTAGCAAGCCCAACTAAACAATGGGCCAAGCCCAAAGTCCATTATGCATGTTAACCAAGCTATTGGATCCAATCCAATTTAACCCATGGTCAAATGAGGTTAACCATGGTTAATTTGATCAATATGCTAAAAATGGAAGTTGGCTCCAATAAGTTTCTTCCATCTCATCAGGCCCATTGGCGCTGATGAAATCTCCCAAATAGATTCGAGTTATCCAATAACTCGATCTAAAGGCTACCCGATCAATATGAAAACTCGAGTATCAAGGTGTGCGACCCTGTAGGTTCCTCTAACGCTGGTAGTGCTAACCAAAGGTCATCACAAGCAGTGAGTTGCACCTAGCAGTGCATCGCTGCTACCCAGGTCATTGGAATGGATATCGACATCGACATCCCCATCATCGCAACTAGGTACAGATGCATTACAGTCTCTTTACCGAACTGATATCCGATTGGATAAGTGTGTCACCACTTGTTTTCACCCAATCACATTATGACTAAATCAGGTTTTCACCTGGGTATGGCCATACACTTTCAGTCATAGAACCATAGAGGAGCTCCATGGATATCATGCTTCCCTAAAGAAGGGGCAAATCCTATGTCTGTCCATTGGCCTTCTCATATGGGTCGTGACATGCTCAATGACAACCGTTATGACCTCCCAACTACGGCGAGGTGTTAGGTTGTATCAAAGCAAGTCCCTAACCATATAGAATGGTCAATGACCTCAAGTCAAGGGATCAATGCATCTCCTGTCACTTGTGAGGATAACTCATGACACCAAGTCATAGCCTCACAGCGGGTCTATCCAGTATTGTTGGGAAACCCCGGGGACATTTTACAATTTTCAGAGTTATGGACATACATTTTTCGCAGCGGAAGAATGTCCCCGAAACAGGCCAGTCCCAAAAACCCAATGAAGATCGCAAGCAAGGGAGTCGACACGATGAGTTAGGAAATACCTTAAGAGCAATGTAGAGCGATGTCGATGAAGGCGCCCAAGTGTTCGCCCTCTGCAGTCTCGCACACACGGATCTCTTGAGTTCTCTTCTTCCACGCCCTGTGCTAGCCTCGGGAAGAAGATCCAAGCCTTAGGGAGATACTCTACTTCACTTGCGCCACCAAGAGAGATGATGCGCCAAGAGAAGAAAGAAAACCGCCCAAGCCGCCAAGCCCTAGATCTCCTTGCGCCAAGAGGAAAGGAGGAAGAGGCTTGCGGTTATGGAAGATGCGCCCTTGCTCCAAGCACTCGCCCCTCTCCTTGTGTTCACGCCTTCAAGGATTAATTACCCACAAGAGGGGGCGACTAGGGTCATATTTATAGGGCAAGAGGCAGTTAGGGTAATGGCTAGGATCATGACAAGTGTAGGGCTAGGATGAGGAGGTTTGAGATAAGGAAAGTCTCCAAGACATTTCCATAATTCTCATTCAACCTTACCTTTTGTTCCCACGCCTTTCCTTGTGCGCCAAGGCCTTGCCTTGCGCCTCAAGCAATGCCATAGAGGCATGCATTCCATCCTAGGAAGAGAGGGGGAGGCGCCCTTTACTTCCATAATGAAGCAAAGGCGCCAACATGACCCCATTATGCCCCTAGGCGCCTAATGGTTCATGTTTCTCCCCATTATACCCTTTTAGCCTCTCATCTCTTCATGAGAACTTGTTATTGGGCCTCATTGGATAATGAGCTAGCCCAAACATCATTGCATAGGTTGATTAAGCACTTGGATCCAATCCAATGCAACCCTAATCCAAATGTGACCAACCATGGTCAAATAAGGGTCAACCTGCCAAAAATGAAGTTTGGCTCCAATAACATTCTTCCATCTCATCAGGCCCATTGGCGCTGATGAAATCTCCCAATTAGATCCGAGTTATCCAATAACTCGATCATAAGGCTTCCCGATCAATACGAGAACTCAAGTATCAAGGTGTGCGACCCTGTAGGTTCCTCTGACGCTGGCAGTGCTGACCAAAGGTCATCACAAGCAGTGAGTGGCACCTAGCAGTGCATCGCTGCTACCCAGGTCGTTGGAATGGATATCGTCATCAACATCCCCATCATCGCAACTAGGTACAGATGCATTACAGTCTCTTTGCCGTACTGATATCCGATTGGACAAGTGTGTCACCACTTGTTTTCATCCAATCACATGGCTATGACTAAAACAGGTTCTTAGGGGGGTATGGCCATACACTCTCAGTCATAGAACCATAAAGGAGCTCCATGGATATCATACTTCCTTAGGGAAGGGGCAAATCCTATGTCTGTCCATTGATCTTCTCATATGGGTCGTGACATGCTCAATAACAACCGTTATGACCTCCCAGCTACGGCAAGGTGTTAGGTTGTATAAAAGCAAGTCCCTAACCATATAGAATGATTAATGACCTCAAGTCAAGGGATCAATGCATCTCCTGTCACTTATGAGGATAACTCATGACACCAAGTCATAGCCTCATAGTGGGTCTATCCAGTATATCCCCAATGATATACCCATGTGTCTGCGTTAGCACCACGTGCCTAACCAGCCCACATACCAGTCTCACAAGTACCATAGCTGTCCCATATCCACTAAGGTACATCGACTGGGGATTATAATTCGAGCACAGATCCAATCTGTCTCAAGGGACATTATCATGTAAGTACACAATCGTAGGTGTAGTCAAACAATGATAACGACAATGCCAGAATGATATATAAATATCAGTGTCAAGTAGTACATAAGTTGACCAAAACTAGGTCCTAGGGCATATACACCAACAATCTCCCACTTGCACTAAGACCTAGAAGTTGAGGAATCTCAACCCCATATCTCTAGCGTGACCATCATGCTTCTGTTGCGCCAAAGCCTTGGTCAATGGGTCTGCCAGATTGTTCTCTGTGTCTACTCTGCTAATCTTGACATCACCTCTGTCAATGATCTCTCTGATCAGGTGAAATCTTCTGAGTATGTGTTTGGATCTTTGATGAGACCGTGGTTCCTTGGCTTGTGCAATTGCTCCATTGTTGTCACAGTAGAGTTCAATGGGATCCATTGCACTAGGTACCACTTGAAGATCACATAAGAACTTCCTTATCCAAACAGCTTCCTTGGCTGCCTCAGAAGCAGCCACATACTCAGCTTCGGTTGTAGAATCTGCTATGGTGGATTGCTTGAAGCTTTTCCAACATACAGCGCCTCCATTTATCTTGAACACATAGCCGGCCTGCGATCTAAAGTCGTCAGGGTCAGACTGGAACGATGCGTCAGTATAGCCCTGCATACTGAGCTCTTCCTGTCCCCCATAGACCAAGAACAAATCCTTAGTTCTTCTCAGATACTTTAGGATGTTCTTCACAGCCACCCAGTGCTGTAGACCTGGATTGGATTGGTATCGGCTGGTAATGCTCACAGCATATGCCACATCTGGTCTAGTACATAACATTGCATACATGATCGATCCTACTACCGAAGCATAAGGAATTCGACTCATGTCATCCCTCTCAGCCTGTGTTGTAGGACACTGGCTCTTTGAGAGAGTAAGGCCATGTCTCACTGGAAGGTATCCTTTCTTGGATTGCTCCATGTAGAACCTCTCCAGTACCTTATCAATGTAAGTACTTTGACTAAGGGCCAAGAGCCTCTTGGATCTATCCCGGTAGATCCTCACGCCTAGAATATAGGCGGCCTCCCCTAAGTCTTTCATCTCGAAACACTTCCCCAACCATGTCTTCACAGCTTGAAGACTAGGGAGGTCGTTTCCGATGAGCAGTATGTCATCAACATACAAGACCAGAAAAATTACCAAGCTCCCACTGAATTTTCTGTATACACAGGCGTCATCTTCGCTTTTGATAAAGCCATAATCTCTCACGGCCTCATCAAATCGAAGATTCTAACTTCGAGATGCTTGCTTTAATCCATAGATGGACCTCTTTAGCCTGCAGACCTTATTAGCCTCTGCAGGATGGATGAAGCCATCAGGTTGTGTCATATACACATCCTCAGTCAGCTTCCCGTTAAGGAACGCTGTTTTCACATCCATCTGCCATATCTCATAGTCATGATATGCAGCTATAGCAAGTAGAATCCGAATGGATTTAATCATGGCAACTGGCGAGAAGGTTTCATCATAGTCCACCCCGTGGACTTGTTTAAATCCTTTAGCCACTAGTCTACCCTTATAGGTAACTATTTTGCCATCCATGTCTGTCTTCTTCTTGAAGACCCATTTACACCCTATGGGTTTTACCCCATCAGGCAGCTCAACCAAATCCCAGACTTGGTTAGCCGACATGGAATCCATCTCAGATCTCATGGCGTCAAGCCATTTCTCGGAGTCCGGTCCACTGACCGCCTCATCATAGGTTCTAGGTTCATCCTCAATGATGAAGATCCCATCGTGTTGGGTCGGTAGCGACCCATACCTTTCAGGTGCACGACGAATTCTCCCAGACCTACGCGGGACCTGTGTCTGAGCCTCAGGTTGCCTAGCAACCGGTGCAGGTGGCTCAGATTCCATCTCTTTGTCTTGTGCTTGCACTTGGACCTCATCCAAGTCAAACTTCCTCCCACTAACTTCTTTCATAAGAAATTCTTTCTCTAGAAAGACAGCACCCCGAGCAACAAAAACTTTGTTCTCGGTTGGGACATAGAAGTAGTATCCTTTAGTTTCCTTAGGATACCCCACAAACACACACTTATCAGATCTAGGTTCTAGCTTGCTAGAATCCTGACGTTTGACATAAGCCTCACATCCCCAAATCCTGATAAACGTGAGATTAGGGCGTCTTCCACTCCATACCTCGTATGGTATTTTGGAGATACTCTTAGATGGAACATTATTCAGTATTAGAGAAGCTGTTTCTAGTGCATGCCCCCAGAATGATGAAGGTAGAGTTGCATGACTCATCATGGATCGAACCATATCCAATAAAGTTTGATTTCTCCTTTCAGACACACCATTCCATTGAGGTGTTCCAGGAGGAGTGAGTTGGGATATGATCCCGCACTCTCTCAGATAGTCAAAGAACTCACCACTCAGGTATTCTCCACCTCGATCTGATCGAAGAGCTTTAATGGATCTTCCAAGCTGGTTCTCTACTTCATTCTTGAACTCCTTGAATTTCTCAAAGGATTCAGATTTATGTCTCATTAAGTAGACATAACCATACCTACTGAAGTCATCAGTAAAGGTAATGAAGTAGTTGTACCCTCCTCTGGCTTGTTTATTGAAGGGCCCACACACATCAGTATGTATGAGATCCAATAAACCTTCTGCCCTCTCACCAATCTTGGTGAAGGGCGCCTTTGTCATTTTCCCTAATAAACAAGGTTCACAAGTATCAAATTCCTCCAAGGAACTTGAATCTAACAATCCATTTGCATGGAGTTGTTGGATGCGATTCTTGTTTATATGGGCTAATCGACAGTGCCATAGGAAAGCACCAACTGAACCACTCAGTTTGGTCCTCTTATTGCTTATGTTACAAATAGAACTTTCCATATCCAAGATATATAGACCATTGCACAAAGTACCCTTCCCATAGAACATATTTGCAAATGAAAAAGAACAGGAGTTCTTATTTATTTCAAATTTAAATCCTTTCCTCGCTAAGCAAGGAATGGATACAATGTTCTTTGTTAGCGAAGGTACACAAAAGCAATTGTCTAGTTCTAATTGAAGTCCAGAAGGCAAGGAGAGAGTCAAAACGCCTACAGCAACAGCAGCAACCTGTGCCCCGTTTCCAACGCGTAGGTCAATCTCTCCAGGCTGGACCGATCTACTTTTCTTGAGCCCCTGCATATTTGTACAAATATGAGCTCCACATGCGGTATCCAATACCCATGACATAGAAGTAGAAAGGTTGACTTCTGTAACATAAATACCTGAGCTAGAAGTTAAGGCCAAGCCTTTCTTCTCCTCATTCTGAAGCTGCCTGCAGTCCCTTCTCCAGTGGCCCTGCTCGCCACAGTGGAAACACCTTTGTTCCTTTGACTTCTTCGCCCTTTTCTTCAGTGCTTTGGTAGGACCTCTGGCACTGCTCTTAGCACGTGCCTTACCCTTCTTCTTTATCTTCTTGGTCGCAGGGACCAAAAGAACAGAATTGGGTTTGGTCTTACCCATCTCTCGCTCGGCTGTTTGGAGCATATTCATCAATTCCTCCCGTGTGCACTCAATCCGGTTCATGTTGAAGTTAATGATAAACGGACTGAAGCTAGGGGGCAGGGAATGAAGAATAAGATCCACAACCAGCTCGTTGTCTATGGTGTGTCCCAGTATCCTGAGATGATCCACATTCCCAATGAGTTTGAGAACATGGGGTCTCACTGGTGCACCTTCAGACAACTTGCACCGAAAGACTGCTTTGGCGGTGTCAAATCTCTCAGTTCTAGCCTGAGCCTCGAACATCTATTTCAGACGAGTAATCATCTGAAAAGCGTTTTGCTCCTCATATTGCACCTGCAGTTCAGGTGCCATACTGGCTAGCATAAGACATGCAACCTCCAAAGAGTCATCCTGATGCTTTCTATAAGCATCTCTGTCTGCCGTTCGGGCATTAGGCGGAGGAGCCACAGGAAGAGGCTGTTCAAGGATATACAGCTTCTTCTCGAGCTTGAGGACTATCCTCAAATTCCGATGCCAGTCCATAAAGTTAGTTCCAACTAACTTATCCTTATCAAGGAGTGATCGCAGTGATAATCCGCCAGTGTTCGTAGCCATTGTTCTACCACACCCAAGAAGAACAGATTAGTACTACTTCGAATCATTTAAACTGGACTTGTTTTAAATGACCATGGCTCCCACTATTTTAAATTCGAATTGACAACCCACAAAGTCAATCGGGAAGTTTAAGACTTCCTAGTGAGATGGGATCCTTATTTCACATGAGGCTTTGCGTCCCACGAGGGGTGGGATGAGATGCACAAAGAAACCCATGCTTCCTAAGGTGGGCGCGCCGGCCGGTTGCTCCAAGCAACTCCCCTTGTTGAGACAGTCTGGGCATTTCATGTCCAGCGAGGGCTGGATACAACATGAAACCTTTACCTCTCAACGATGCCTCTAGACTTTCACCATGTGCCCAACACATGTGAACTTCTAGTCAAGTCCATTCCTAACCGTTATGCCCAGGGCCAACGAGTTTCCTTGCAAAGGCACGTCCAGGTTAAAACTGGACTGGGGAAACCATTGCCACCACGCACTTTCTAAAGATAAGTGGGTGTGTCCCACGAGGGTGGGAAATAATTCACAACTCCACTGATCGATAGCTTAGTGAGGGCTACGCGTTAGAAGGCTACCAGACTTGATATTTTAATTGAGGGTTTTTGTTTAAGGTCTCATCATCTTAGTTTTATCTTATGTCTATCATTACAGGCATGCAATCCTATAGTGATAACATAACGGTAAAACATTTCAGGCATGCTTCTGCAGATAATAAAAGCAGTAAAGGATGATGTGATCATATCCTATACAAGACATTGAACCAATCCATGCCATGAAATAGGTTCAACTCTTGTCCTAGAACTCAAGCCCTAAAAACTAGACCTAACCTAGCCGACCTCTAGCTTGAACTTCAAGGTTGGCTCCAAGGTCCTTCTCTCATGGTTTAGCTCTCAAACCGTAGAGGAATACTTTCGAAGTTCCCCATAGGTTCGGCCAATGCCATGGTCTTCCTCCAAGGAAGGTGCGCCACCATGCAAGGGGACAAGACCTTTTTCGCCACCAAGCAACCAAGCACCTGCTTGCATGCGCCACCTTGCATGCTTGCGCCATCAAGCAAGATGCGAGCATCAAGGTCCAAGAAGGATGCGCCTAGCCCTTGATCTTCTTCTTAATTTTTACAAAAATAATGAAAAAGATGGCACGCAGGCCGCACAAGGATACATCGCAGGCATGCAAGAGGGGGGGCTTGACTAATGATCACAACACCATGCACAATCAAGGTATTTACTCAAGCAATTCTACATGCTCGTGAAAAACATAAAATCTGAAATTTTACTTTTTCACAAAACCAGTTTCTTTTTCTCATCTTCTTCTCACAAGTCTTTTGGTTTATTGCGATTTATTTTTCATGATGATTTCAGAGATCCATTTGGCTGGCAATTTTGTCAGATCAAGAGACTTGGCCAGTCCGAAGACACAATGCCCGTCCTACTTGACAAAATTACATGCGCCTTTGATCTTTAAATCAAACAAGAAAAATAGTCCAAATATCCAAAAGAGATTGAGAGGATGATAGAAACAAGAAACCCTAATTTTTCTACTTTTAGAAAAATCGATTGCCATGCATCATGCTATTTACGAAAATAGAGATATGGCATGTGAGCATGGAAGAAAAGCATAAAACATCGTTCGAGTCTTGCAACTCGCTCTGATACCACTGTTGGGAAACCCCGGGGACATTTTACAATTTTCAGAGTTATGGACATACATTTTTCGCAGCGGAAGAATGTCCCCGAAACAGGCTAGTCCCAAAAACCTAGTGAAGATCGCAAGCAAGGGAGTCGACATGATGAGTTAGGAAATACCTTAAGAGCAATGTAGAGCGATGTCGATGAAGGCGCCCAAGTGTTCGCCCTCTGCAGTCTCGCACACACGGATCTCTTGAGTTCTCTTCTTCCACGCCCGGTGCTAGCCTCGGGAAGAAGATCCAAGCCTTAGGGAGATACTCTACTTCACTTGCGCCACCAAGAGAGATGATGCGCCAAGAGAAGAAAGAAAACCGCCCAAGCCGCCAAGCCCTAGATCTCCTTGCGCCAAGAGGAAAGGAGGAAGAGGCTTGCGGTTATGGAAGATGCGCCCTTGCTCCAAGCACTCGCCCCTCTCCTTGTGTTCACGCCTTCAAGGATTAATTACCCACAAGAGGGGGCGACTAGGGTCATATTTATAGGGCAAGAGGCGGTTAGGGTAATGGCTAGGATCATGACAAGTGTAGGGCTAGGATGAGGAGGTTTGAGATAAGGAAAGTCTCCAAGACATTTCCATAATTCTCATTCAACCTTACCTTTTGTTCCCACGCCTTTCCTTGTGCGCCAAGGCCTTGCCTTGCGCCTCAAGCAATGCCATAGAGGCATGCATTCCATCCTAGGAAGAGAGGGGGAGGCGCCCTTTACTTCCATAATGAAGCAAAGGCGCCAACATGACCCCATTATGCCCCTAGGCGCCTAATGGTTCATGTTTCTCCCCATTATACCCTTTTAGCCTCTCATCTCTTCATGAGAACTTGTTATTGGGCCTCATTGAATAATGAGCTAGCCCAAACATCATTGCATAGGTTGATTAAGCACTTGGATCCAATCCAATGCAACCCTAATCCAAATGTGACCAACCATGGTCAAATAAGGGTCAACCTGCCAAAAATGAAGTTTGGCTCCAATAACATTCTTCCATCTCATCAGGCCCATTGGCGCTGATGAAATCTCCCAATTAGATCCGAGTTATCCAATAACTCGATCATAAGGCTTCCCGATCAATACGAGAACTCAAGTATCAAGGTGTGCGACCCTGTAGGTTCCTCTGACGCTGGCAGTGCTGACCAAAGGTCATCACAAGCAGTGAGTGCCACCTAGCAGTGCATCGCTACTACCCAGGTCGTTGGAATGGATATCGTCATCGACATCCCCATCATCGCAACTAGGTACAGATGCATTACAGTCTCTTTGCCGTACTGATATCCGATTGGACAAGTGTGTCACCACTTGTTTTCATCCAATCACATGGCTATGACTAAAACAGGTTCTTACCTGGGTATGGCCATACACTCTCAGTCATAGAACCATAAAGGAGCTCCATGGATATCATACTTCCTTAGGGAAGGGGCAAATCCTATGTCTGTCCATTGATCTTCTCATATAGGTCGTGACATGCTCAAAGCAAGTCCCTAACCATATAGAATGATTAATGACCTCAAGTCAAGGGATCAATGCATCTCCTGTCACTTATGAGGATAACTCATGACACCAAGTCATAGCCTCATAGCGGGTCTATCCAGTATATCCCCAATGATATACCCATGTGTCTGCGTTAGCACCACGTGCCTAACCAGCCCACATACCAGTCTCACAAGTACCATAGCTGTCCCATATCCACTAAGGTACAACGACTGGGGATTATAATTCGAGCACAGATCCAATCTGTCTCCAGGGACATTATCATGTAAGTACACAATCGCAGGTGTAGTCAAACAATGATAACGACAATGCCAGAATGATATATAAATATCAGTGTCAAGTAGTACATAAGTTGACCAAAACTAGGTCCTAGGGCATATACAGCAACAAGTATATCCTCCAATGATATACCCATGTGTCTGCGTTAGCACCACGTGCCTAACCAGCCCACATACCAGTCTCACAAGTACCAGAGCTGTCCCAAATCCACTCAGGTACATCGACTAGGGACAATCATTTGAGCACAGATCCAATCTGTCTCTAGGGACATTATCATGTAAGTACACAATCGCAGGTGTAGACAAACAATGATAACGACAATGCCAGAAAGATATATGAATATCAGAGTTAAGTAGTACAAAGATGGACCAAAACTAGGTCCTAGGGCATCTACACCAACACTCAAATCTTGACAATCCTTGGGTCGAACCTCATTCGAAACATCGGAGGAGTATAATTCGAAAGCTTTGTGCTAGGTTGCTTCTTCCATAGGGGATTCATCCCATCAGATGAGAAACTCCATACGTCGATTAGCTTACATTACCCATCATCTAGTGATATAAAATATCACATATCTCTCGGTTGAACCTCGTTCGCACCATCAGTGGGGCTTGGTAAGACAATGACTGAGGAGGATCGTTCGAATCCTTGTGAAACTTCCTCAAGTTCACCTGGAATGTAGGGTGTATCTATATTATCTATTGGAGTTTCAAACAGTATGCTACTGAGCCCACTCGACTCAGTATCTCACACGGACCGTCGTATCTTCGGATAAGACCCCGGTGAGCCTCCCTCACCGAGATCTTCCTACAGATCTATGAGGTAAGTTGGATAAGAACTAAGTCGCCCACGGCTAATTCTTCGTTCCAACAACGACGGTATGTATACCTTTGCATCCTTTGTATAGCTAACTCCTAGCTACCTCTAGCCTCTTAGAGTGAATCGATTTGTTCCCGAGTTTCACGTTGAGTCATAGGGCACTTCCACATGGAATCCCCTCACATCACATCAACGGGGATTAGAGGCTGACTCCCTAACACTAGCTCGAAGCTCAACTGGGGTGGGACCTTTAGATGTTGACCTTTGTAAGTCGTAGGCATTCTATGCCACGTTGATCTACTTCACCCAGTCACCCTGACTGACGATCACTAAGTGATGGGGGAATTCTTCCACAAGAGCGTTCACCCACTTAATTTGCTCATCCGCATGAGAATGATTGGCTATGGAGAAACTTAACTTGCACCAATGCTTATTGAACAACGTGGTTCAAAAGCATCCAGTAAAAACGGGCATTCCTATCGCTCACGATATCCACTAGAATGCCAAAATGTTTCACCACATTTTAGAAAGAATAGTTTTATAGCAACCCTTGCTATACATTGCTCAAGTGCTAGGATAAAGACTCCATCCATGGAGAATCCATCCACGACTACCGGCACTGAGCTTTTCCCGTTAAACTTAAGAAACCTACCAATAAAGTCCTTGGACACCCTTGTCCAAGACATCTCGGGAATATGCAGTGGTTGTAACGGCCACCTATCTGCTCGCCTCGATGAGATGGAGTCCGCCACACGCCCACTGAGGACCACTACACGAACCAGCTCCAAAGTCCACCTAACAACAGAACCCGAGACTCGACGCCGGCGCAGCACGCATACGAGTACGGTGCACCGAAAAAGAAATAAACCGCACGCAGGCAGTGGCGCACACACGCGCAAGAGACAATGTCACACAGGACACCGGGCACACGCCCTAACTCTGACCAGACCGCACGCAGGCGGTCAAACTCACTCACTCGCCCAAAATGGACGTCTCGCAGATATACGACTAAACAATCCAGCAAATGCCGGGCAACATCACACTTGGCCGGCGCACTTGACCGGAACGTGGAGACGGGCGAGGAGTCACCGACCGAGAAAGATAACTTGGCCGGGAGCGCAGAGTGCAAGGAGTCGGAGAGAAGAAGACACCGGCCGAGGGCAGCTGATCGGCCGGGAATGGGAACCGTGTCCGGAATCCATAAGAGGTACACGCATGAAACCGAGGTAGTAGGTCGGCAGCCGGAGCTTGCCGGAGACCCGCCTGAGGCTCACCAGAGCACCGACCGGCCGACTGACCTTGCCAGAAACCAGGGAGGCACCGGCGAACCCTTACATGGTCGACAGATGCCGTCCAAGCAAGGGCCGAACCTGCTCCAAACACGTCTGGACGAACCCAGTTCACCGGAACCACAAGAGATGCCGGCAAGCCACCCACAGCTCACTGGACGTCGCCTGGAAGAGAGGCCGAAGCCCTAGCCTCGCCAGCCATCCGGGTTCTCGCCGGAAACAAGAGGAGAAAACAAAGGGGGTCGGCGATGCTTGCCGGCAGAAACCTGCCCGCCAGACGAAGCGGAGATGGGAGGAGGTAGAAACATACCTCGGTGGATGTCCGTCCGCCGGCTCCACCACCGGCAAGGCCGAAGACTAAGGAGGAGGAGGGAAAAGGGGGCGCCACCCCTATGCTCTACCACATCCTGAAGGGTCGAAACCTAAGTCAGATGCGCTTCTAAATTTTTGCATAGGCGGAAAAACTAGGTTTCATGAAGATCGCATGGCTTGTAAGTATAACCAACCATAAGAGGATGATTGAAGCATTACCATGGCCATTGCTCGAGTGATGACTTGGAAGAAGAAAGGGCGATCGGCTCTTCTCCAAAGAGGTCACACACAAGATGTTGAAGGCTTACTCCCTTGTGCTCTTTGTGCTAGCAAAGATCCAAGGAAAACTTGATCGTGTACAAGGAGATGTTTTTCTCTCTCGGCTGTTCGAACTCTCTTCCTTGGCGTGAAGACTCACTACCACACGAGAGGAAAAAACGGGAGGAGAAGAGGGGGCGAGCCATGTTACAATCGTGGAGGCGTTTTCCAAAATGGAAAACCGACTTCCAAATATAGTAAGTGCTTAATACTCATGCATTCACTCAAAGTGAACCATCGAAACTTCCTTCTCCTTTGAACCAAGCGTTCACTAAGTGAACCAGTTCAATTCTATTTGGTTCAAAGACCAAATCAAACCAGCCATGGTTTAGATCTCTTTGAACCAAATGGCTCAAGATCTAACCACACATCTCTTGATCTTCTTGATCTCATCGATCAAGCATCAATTCTCCCGATCGAAGCTTACCGATCTCAAGCCCTAATCAATCAAACATGATCAGACCAGATCTCACTTCAAATCAGAGTTTAAATTCCTTTAAATTGGACTAAAACAATTCAATCCACATGATCTGATATAAGTAAGCCATATCATCAAATTGTGCGACCCTAAGGGTTTCCTTCAACGTCGGTAACGATAACTTACATTATCACGATCAGAGAGGGGTATCTAGCAACACATCACTGTCTCCCGATATGAAGGAAAGAGTCTTCCAAGACTACACCGAAACCACAGCACAAGTGTGAATCCAATTCACTTGACATACATGTTTCCTTTGCTACTGGATGTTCTCGTTGGACAAGCGTGTCAAGCGTGTAACTCCAACATGATGAGAATGGTTAGATCAGATGAACATAGTCATCTGGGTATGGCCATACACTTTCTCAACCATCTCATCCAGGGGGCCCCTATAGAACATCACACTCCAATAAGGAGAGGCAATCCTTTATCTATCACTAGTGCCCTAACATGACTCATGCCCATTATCCAAGATAATCCTTAACCATTAATTTTTCAAATGATATTGAACTACCTCAAGATAATGCCAATCATCATTTAGAAACAGAAGTGATCTCAAGTCAGAGGAAATATGCCATTTGCTTGCATACAAGGATTTATTCACATTGTGACAAACAATTGAACATCCTAAGTAGGGTCAGTCCAGTACATCCAATGCACCTATGTGTCTAAATCTTATTCCATGCTCGAAGCATCCTATAAGATCAGAACACATATTAGTCTCAATCATATCAAGGCTATCTCATGTTCACCAAGATATCTCGACTAAGGACAATACTGCATGTCAGCCAAGCTGAACACCATTGAGACATTATTCAGAAGTATACATAACAGCAGCAGATAATGTAACAACCTGAATAACAACAATTGCCTTTATAAAACATAGTTTATACATGATACTGATAATAACCCAAGGCCTCAAACATTAGCCTTAAGGGCATACCCCAACAATCTCCCACTTGCACTTAAACTAATGGTTGAGAAATCTCAAACCCATATTATTACAGTGCTTCTCATGCTTCTGCTGCGCCAGAGGCTTTGTAAGCGGGTCAGCCAGATTGTCATATGTATGAACCTTGCAGATCTTGATCTCTCCTCGATCTATGATCTCCCGGATCAAATGAAACCTTCTCTGTATGTGCTTGGACTTCTGGTGTGACCGAGGTTCCTTTGCTTGTGCAATCGCTCCAGTGTTATCACAGAAGATAACCAATGGATCTGCACTCGAAGGAACAACACCAAGTTCCTGAACGAACTTACGAATCCATACTGCCTCCTTTGATGCTTCTGAGGCTGCAACATACTCGGCTTCTGTTGTGGAATCAGTAACAATTGATTGTTTGAAACTCTTCCACACCACTGCTCCTCCATTCAAGCTAAAAACATAGCCTGATTGCGATCGGAAATCGTCTTGGTCAGATTGGAATGAAGCGTCAGTATATCCTTCAATACTGAGTTCTTCCACACTGGCTCTTTGAAAGATTCAGACCATGTCTGACTGGAAGATATCCTCTTTTAGAATTTTCTAAATGGAATCTCTCCAGGACCTTATCGATGTAAGTACTCTGGCACAGCCCGAGAAGCCTATTAGATCTATCTCTGTAGATCTCCACACCTAATACATAGGCTGCTTCTCCCAAATCTTTCATCTGGAAACATTTTCTTAACCATGCTTTGACTGCATGCAGTTCAGGAATATCGTTTCCAATGATTAAGATATCATCGACGTAGAGGACTAGGAAAGTAATCACGCTCCCACTAAACCTTTTATATACACACGGGTCATCTTCATTTTTGATGAAACCAAATTCACAAACTGATTCATCAAAACGAATATTCCAGCTTCTCGATGCTTGTTTTAGTCCATAAATGGACTTCTTTAATTTGCATATTTTATGACGTTCTGATGGATTGATGAAACCTTCAGGCTGTGTCATATACACATCCTCTTCCAGTTTTCCATTAAGGAAAGCGGTCTTCACATCCATTTTCCAGATCTCATAATCATAATATGCAGCTATCGCGAGAATAATCCGAATGGACTTGAACATGGCTATAGGAGAGAAAGTTTCATCATAATCTATCCCGTAGATTTGTTTGAAACCTTTCGCAACTAGCCTGCCCTTATAGGTAACTACGTTACCATCCATGTCTTTCTTCTTTTTGAAGATCCACTTACAGCCTATAGGGATTACTCCCTGAGGCTGATCAACCAAATCCCAGACTTGGTTATCTGACATGGAGTCCATTTTGGCTCGCATAGCTTCAAGCCATCTTACTGATTCCGGTCCATTGACCGCATCCGCATAAGTGAGGGGTTCATCATTAATGATGTAGACTCCGTCATAGCGCTCAGGTTGACGACGGATCCTTCCCGATCTACGCGGTTCCCGTGATATCTGAGCATCAGGTTGCTCAGTAACCTGATCTATTGGCTCAGGCTCATCCAACTGAACTTGATTACTTTATCCCGCTTCTGGATTTTCATCCAGCTTTATTTCTCTCCCACTGGCCTCTTGCAGAAGAAATTCCTTCTCAAGAAAAATAGCCTTTCGAGCAACAAATACTTTGTTCTCCTTGGGATCATAGAAATAATAACCCTTAGTTTCTTTAGGGTAACCGACAAAGATACATTTATCTGATCTGCTCTCTAGTTTCCCAGAGGTGAGCTTTTTGACATAAGCCTCGCAACCCCAGATTTTTATAAATGTCAAGCTCGGCTGTTTCCCATACCATAACTCATATGGTGTCCTTAAAACAGCCTTGGATGGCACTCGGTTTAGCACCTTTGCAGCTGTTTCCAGTGCAAATCCCCAAAAGGAGTAAGGTAGAGTAGCCTGACTCATCATTGAACGAACCATATCCAATAAGGTTCTATTTCTCCTTTCGGACACACCATTCCATTGCGGTGTTCCTGGCGGAGTGAGCTGTGAGATAATCCCACACTCCTTCAGATAGTCAGTAAACTCACGACTCAAGTATTCCCCACCTCGATCTGAACGAAGTGCCTTGATATTTCGGCCTAACTGATTTTGTACTTCATTTTTGAACTCTTTGAACTTGTCAAAAGATTCACTCTTATGTCTCATTAAATAGACATAACCATACCTACTGAAATCATCAGTAAAAGTAATGAAGTATAAATAGGCACCTCTGGCATGTTTACTAAAAGGCCCACATACATCACTGTGAATAAGGTCAAGTAAACCTGAAGCCCTTTGACCTTTATTAGAAAAAGGAGTCTTCGTCATTTTACCCATTAAACAAGCTTTGCATGTATCAAGCTCCTCATAGGAGAATGATCCCAGCAGTCCACGTTCATGCAACCGCTTAATGCGCTTCTTGTTAATATGGCCTAAACGACTATGCCAAAGCAAGGTGCTGTCATCAGCATACTTGGCTTTCTTGTTATCAATTTGTTGTATAGAACATTCCATGTCCAACATGAATAACCCATTGTTAATCGACCCGGTAGCATAAACAATATTATCAAACGAAATACAACACTTTAAAGTTTTGCATTCAAAAGAAAAACCTTTCTTGACAAGAGCAGGAATAGAGATAATATTCTTAGTTATGCTCGGTACGAAATAACATTTGTCAAGTTCTAATACAAAACCAGATGGTAAAGAGATGTGATATTCTCCTACAGCAACAGCAGCA
Organism: Costus lasius; assembly: GCA_027563935.2. Lineage (NCBI taxonomy): Eukaryota > Viridiplantae > Streptophyta > Magnoliopsida > Zingiberales > Costaceae > Costus > Costus lasius. Next base: position 32,601,630 of record CM050450.1, on the reverse strand, counting down.
ACCCGTGCCCCATTTCCAACTCGTAAGTCCACCTCATGCTGTCCCACCTGTCTTCTTCTCTTGAGTTCCTGCACATTTGAACAAATGTGAACTCCACATGCAGTGTCCAACACCCATGAAATAGAAGAAGCTACCATGACTTCAGTCACGTAAATACCTGAGCCAGAAGTGAAAGGCTTGCTTCCCTTCTTCTCTCCTTGGAGCGCTTTACAGTCCTTCTTCCAGTGACCCAGCTGGCCACAGTGGAAACATCTGTTGTCCTTTGACCGTTTCACCTTTTGTTTCAAAGCCTTGTTGTAGCTCTTGATAGGGGTTTTGCCCTTCTTCCCCTTCTTCTTATTCCTTGAAGGAACCATCAAGACAGAGGATGAAGGCTTTCCCTTCTCAAGAGTCTGCTCTGTGGTGCAGAGCATGTTCAGTAACTCTGCCGGAGTACAGTCGATCTTGTTCATATTAAAATTAATGATGAACGGATCGAAAGAGGCCGGGAGAGACTGCAGGATAATGTCTACAACAAGTTCCTGATTGATGGTGTGTCCCAGTTTCTCTAGAGCCTCCTTGTACCCAATCATCTTGAGTACGTGAGCTCCCACTGGACTGCCTTCAGTCAGTTTGCTATGAAAGAAAAGTTTCGTCAAGTTATAGCGTTCTGTCCTTGCCTGTGCAGTATATAGCATCTTGAGATTTGCTATAATATCAATAGCAGACAAATCCTCATGCTGACGCTGGAGCTCTGGCGTCATTGACGCAAGCATAAGGCAAGCGACATCAGTACTATCACTGACGTGCTTCTCATAAGCATCCCGAACCGCCCTTGCGGCGTTCGCAGCAGGTTGAGCCGGTATTGCCGACTCAAGGACATACAGCTTCCTCTCAGCCTTAAGCACAATCTTAAGCTGTCTGTACCAGTCTGAGAAGTTTGGCCCAGCAAACTTCTCCTTTTCCAATATGGATCGCAAATTGAGCCCTGTGGTGTTCGTTGCTGCAGGAATCTACAACATTGCAAGAACAACAAGGTCAGTATCCATGTTAGAATCAATCCAGGACTTAAGAGTGATTCTTTTCTCACTATTTTATCTGACTGAAAAATCCAATAAAACAGCCCGAAAGAGTGAAAGTCTTTTAGTGAGATGGGATCCAGATTTCATACTTGATCTCTGCGTCCCGCTCAGGCGAGATAAGATGCACAGAGAGTTCAAGCACTAATCACTGGTAGGCTATCCATGCCAATCGCCAACCCGTGCGATTCCCCTTCATCTAGGCAATCCAGAAGACTGCGCCAACTGAGTTGGTACAACACATTTTCTGATTCCTAAGATGGCTGCCTCCATATAGCTATCATATGCTCAATATGTAGCCCATATGGTCAAGCTGACCTGACCTACTCCCTGGACCACCACGTGCTATGCTGAGCAACGAGAAGGGATAAATCCCTACTCTGTAGCATGTAGGTGTAATCACACACCGTCTGAAGATAGCTGGGCGTGCCCACTGAGTGGGTACAACACGGCCCCAACGATAGTCAGAACAGTGAGATTTCGCATCAGAAGGCTTTCGAGCTTGATATTTCGTTGGATTTTAACGGTCCATTTTATCTTCTTACTATCATGCAAGATCTATGGTGATAGCAGAAGAATAAATATACTTGTGCTAATATTACTTAAAACAGTAAGTAGAAAGCACAATGATCTTATGTGGTAAACGCCCATAAAAGCCTAAGTAAAACCCTAGTTTTACACAAGTCCTCACTTGAGCTCTTTATGGGTCTCTTTCACTTCATCTGGCCCGGCCCGGGCCCAAGGCGCCCTTTGCAGCCTAAATGCACCCACCAGACTGGTTGCGCCTTTTCTAGAGTCGAACTCTAGACCCACCACCTGGTGAAGCCACTTGCTGCAAGCGTCTCTGCCATGTGTGCTCATGTCTGATCAAATTACATTTTTAATGTATCTAGACAAGGTTTGACACGCAGGTCAATTATATAATTTTCATAAATTAAAGTGTGATTCACAGATCACAGCAAAATTTATAAATCAATTCCAGGCACGCAGGCCCCAGCACAGCACACAAATAAGGGCAGCCCACATAAGATTAAATAGACATCCATTCACCATGATAAACAAGCATCCATGTGATCCAAACAGAAAATAAAATTTTGAAAACCCATGGCATCAATTTTATTTCCTTATGTGCCCTACTACCTTACAACGGTCCATTAATAGGTATCCACTCATCAGACCAAGTCAGACCCACTGCCCTTGCACGCACCCAATCATAACTGACTTGCGTCGACCTTGTGGTCAACTATGCATGCCTTAAGGGCTGAACGTCCCACATGATTTCTGGCAAGCGGGTGTGACCCCGGGCCTTAATCATGATCGTTCACCAGGCGCCTCAATCAGACATCGCTACACGCCCTTCTGCAGCCGACCTATAGCCACCTGTATTGCTTGCGCACAGGTGCTATCTGGCCGACCCATCTAGGCTGTCAGATGGTCTGATTAGGCTGTTGGGTCCAGACTTTGACTAATGACTTCAACCCTATTAACCCGTCTAAGAGTTTAAAGCAGGCGCTTAGATAGATCTAAATGAAGGGGCGCGCATGAAGTAAATTTTTGTTTGAAAAACATCTATGAAACATGCGCAAACTTTAAACAACATGGATACATGCGCAAACACAATATGTAATCTTGTCATCAAGTAAGCGCATGTGAACATGTAGAAGATCTATCCTATAAATCAAACATGGATCACATCAAGGCAATCATATGCAACAAGTCAAAATAAACCTGATGCTCTGATACCAATTGAAGGGTCGAAACCTAAGTCAGATGCGCTTCTAAATTTTTGCATAGGCGGAAAAACTAGGTTTCATGAAGATCGCATGGCTTGTAAGTATAACCAACCATAAGAGGATGATTGAAGCATTACCATGGCCATTGCTCGAGTGATGACTTGGAAGAAGAAAGGGCGATCGGCTCTTCTCCAAAGAGGTCACACACAAGATGTTGAAGGCTTACTCCCTTGTGCTCTTTGTGCTAGCAAAGATCCAAGGAAAACTTGATCGTGTACAAGGAGATGTTTTTCTCTCTCGGCTGTTTGAACTCTCTTCCTTGGCGTGAAGACTCACTACCACACGAGAGGAAAAAACGGGAGGAGAAGAGGGGGCGAGCCACGTTACAATCGTGGAGGCATTTTCCAAAATGGAAAACCGACTTCCAAATATAGTAAGTGCTTAATACTCATGCATTCACTCAAAGTGAACCATCGAAACTTCCTTCTCCTTTGAACCAAGCGTTCACTAAGTGAACCGGTTCAATTCTATTTGGTTCAAAGACCAAATCGAACCAGCCATGGTTTAGATCTCTTTGAACCAAATGGCTCAAGATCTAACCACACATCTCTTGATCTTCTTGATCTCATCGATCAAGCATCAATTCTCCCGATCGAAGCTTACCGATCTCAAGCCCTAATCAATCAAACATGATCAGACCAGATCTCACTTCAAATCAGAGTTTAAATTCCTTTAAATTGGACTAAAACAATTCAATCCACACGATCTGATATAAGTAAGCCATATCATCAAATTGTGCGACCCTAAGGGTTTCCTTCAACGTCGGTAACGATAACTTACATTATCACGATCAGAGAGGGGTATCTAGCAACACATCACTGTCTCCCGATATGAAGGAAAGAGTCTTCCAAGACTACACCGAAACCACAGCACAAGTGTGAATCCAATTCACTTGGCATACATGTTTCCTTTGCTACTGGATGTTCTCGTTGGACAAGCGTGTCAAGCGTGTAACTCCAACATGATGAGAATGGTTAGATCAGATGAACATAGTCATCTGGGTATGGCCATACACTTTCTCAACCATCTCATCCAGGGGGCCCCTATAGAACATCACACTCCAATAAGGAGAGGCAATCCTTTATCTATCACTAGTGCCCTAACATGACTCATGCCCATTATCCAAGATAATCCTTAACCATTAATTTTTCAAATGATATTGAACTACCTCAAGATAATGCCAATCATCATTTAGAAACAGAAGTGATCTCAAGTTAGAGGAAATATGCCATTATCTTGCATACAAGGATTATTCACATTGTGACAAACAATTGAACATCCTAAGTAGGGTCAGTCCAGTACATCCAATGCACCTATGTGTCTAAATCTTATTCCATGCTCGAAGCATCCTATAAGATCAGAACACATATTAGTCTCAATCATATCAAGGCTGTCTCATGTTCACCAAGATATCTCGACTAAGGACAATACTGCATGTCAGCCAAGCTGAACACCATTGAGACATTATTCAGAAGTATACATAACAGCAGCAGATAATGTAACAACCTGAATAACAACAATTGCCTTTATAAAACATAGTTTATACATGATACTGATAATAACCCAAGGCCTCAAACATTAGCCTTAAGGGCATACCCCAACACATCCCGTACTGCCACACCCAACCCACCAGGAAGCCATCAGAGACCGTCGCCGCCACCAGAACCCTCGCCGGAAGCCCGCTCCACGGAGGGGAGGAAGAAAACGGAGAGCCACGCTGCCGCTCGCGTTTCAGCAAAATGTCGTGCGCGCGAGAGACGGGAAGGGCACTGTAGCCCTAATCCCATTTTGTCCAAATGGGTTGCCCGACTCGGTAAACTGCCCGCCGACCCGCTGTCGAAGTCGGGCCCTAAACGGGCTTGGCTGTGTTGGGCCTAGATCTGGGCCACTCTAGATCCAGCTCCTAACACTTAACCTGTTGGCTAGGCATGCGCATGACCGTGCGGGGTCGACCGCGTTTCTCTAGCTATTTGTGTGTGCGCTTTTCACGGATAGGCGGTTTGAAGCGATGAACCTACTTGCTGATGACTCTAAATTTCATAGTGTTTTTCATACTTATTTGGTAGTCTTTTGAACCATAATTTTACTCTTTTGCTTTGTTTTTATACCTTTTTTGCCAAATGCTTCGGAATCTACACCATCTTTGGTTTTTGATCAATTTCATGCAAAAAGGCATCATTATCACCAGTTTTCAAACAATCCCAATGCATGAACGAGTTCTAGATATCAAGAGGAGTCTACCCATCAAATTTCAAGTCAAAATGGACCTTCTAGCAAAAATACGATAGTGCCGTATTTTTGGGCACGAATCGCACGGTACCATATTTCGCAGCGGATGTTTTGGGTGAAATACAGCACTACCGTATGGAACTACACGGTGCCGTATTATTCAGTGTTTTCAACCAGAAAAGTATGACAAGAATACGGCACTGCCGTATGAAATAGCACGGTACCGTATTTTTCAGCAATCTCAACCCGAAAGCTCTAACAAATATACGGCACTACCGTATTTTTGGACGAAATTCACACGGTACCGTATTTTCCATCAATTTCAACAAGAAGGGTTTTGGGTAAAATACAGCAGCACCGTGAGGACTTACACTGTACCGTGTTATCTGCCTAGAACTCACAGAAGGAAATATGGCACTACCATATTCAGGATACGGTACCATATTTTGAAATCCGAAATTCTGATATTTCCGCCCAAAAATTAAAAAGACCATATCTTTTGATTCAGAGGTCCAAATTGAGATCGGAAAGAAGTGGCGGGCTCGTCTCAATGAGTAGGAGATAAAGGAACTGAAAGCCCTACTTTTTGATGGGGAATCCATGGCAAAATTGAGGGAGAGGCAGAATTTCTAGGGTTCATCGGTTCTTAGCCTACAGACCACCTCCTACCACAAAATTTTATAGAGAGCTTCGCCTAGTGAAGAAGAATGTGCATCTAAAGTTTCAAAGTAAAAAGATTCCGATTGGAGGAGAAATCAATGAAACAACGGTGACAGCGCTGTTCTAGGCAATTACGGTGCTGTAATTTCATTACAGCACTGTTTTGTAACTCTTCTCATCTTCTTTTCGATTCCTATTCATACATAAACATGTTTTATTGTTATTCCTTCATCATGGTAGCTTAATCTTTCTTTGGGACATGGGGGTGTAATCTCTTTGTTTCTTAATGACTAGAAAACCCTAATTTTGTCAAACTGATTTTATTATGATAATTTTACTTTTGTGAATTGATTATTCTTTAATTCTCCTCTGTTTCTTAATATCATCATGATTTAGAATTTTACAAAATAGACTGAGAAGTTGATTGCTTGAAATTCGGAACCCTAGGAATTATCGAGTTTGGAACTATCGTAAGAGATTAGGTTGTTCTTCGAATTCTAATTCTTAGAGAAACTTAATGTCTTGTTGATTTTATGATTCTTTGGATTGAGTTAATATTTTAGACGTAATTTGATGCTGCAAGAGATTGAGTATCGAGTCGTCAGAAAACCTTAAGTAGAACTTATGTTGAGACTCTGATGCACGCGAGTGATCTTGAGTTTCCACTTGAGGTTATCAACTTAGAATTCGGATGCACAAGAGTGATCCTTGAGTTCTTAGTTGATGATTTACTTATTTTCAGCATTGAATAGATCTTGCACGAGAGTGAAGATCGGTTATTTATACGATTGTTTTCGCGAGAGCGAAATAATTTATTTATGAGGTAAACTATACCTTTATCATGGTAAAATTGGATTGACAGACACTTATCTTAATCTAGCCATTAGAAATTAAAGTAGATGAACCCTTAGTCACGATTTCCTCTCTGATATTTTTTTCGTGTTCTTTCCGATAGTTTGATTCACTATTTTTCGATTGCCTAGCTAGCGAGAAATCGATTATTCAGTACTTGACAACAAGGTCTCTGTGGTTCGATATCTATTTTATTACTTCGAGTATCCGTGCACTTGCGGACACAACAAGTTTTTGGCGTCATTGCCGGGGACCTTGGTTTGTCAATATTGAAGATATTGAGAGTATTTCTAGACTAGGTTTTTATTTACTTTTTTTTATTTACTTACTGTTTATTTTCTGTTTTTCTTGAAATCCCTACTTTGCATGCGCAGGAGTCTTAGGTTAGGACCGCTTGTTCCATTGGATCCTGAAATTAACAAAACCCTTAGAGAGCGCAGGAAGTTGAGACTTGAAGAGGATTTACAAGAAACACAACAAGGGATAGAAGAAGAAATTTTGAATATGGCAAATAACGAGAGAAGATCCTTGCACGACTATGCTGTCCCTAATCCACAGGGAATTCATTCTAGTGTTACTGGGCCAGCCGTTGATGCAAACAACTTTGAGATCAAACCAGCCTTCTTATCTGTGTTCCAACAAAACCAGTTTAAAGGAGCACCTCTTGAAGATCCTAATATCCATCTTTCTCTTTTTCTTGAATTATGTGATGCTATCAAAATTAATGGAGTTTCTGAAGATGCACTAAAATTGAGATTGTTTCCTTTCTCTCAGGGACAGAGCAAAGGCCTGGCTCCATTCACATCCAACTGGGATATTCACTACTTGGGAGCGGTTGTCAAATGCCTTCTTGCTTAAGTACTTTCCTCCCAATAAGATGATCTAGTTGAGAAATCAAATTACCAACTTTGCACAAAAGGAAGGAGAGTCTGTGAGTGAAGCATGGGAGCGATTTAACGACTTGCAACGGAAGTGTCCTCACCATGGCTTAGAGAAATGGGTTTTGATTCAAACTTTCTATTATGGACTTCTTTATAATACTCGACTTACTGTTGATGCTGCTGTAGGTGGTGCCTTGATTAATAAGACCATGGAAGAGGCATATGCATTGATAGAAGAGATGGCTTTAAATCATAATCAATGGACAACAGAGAGAGGAGTTCTTTACCGCCCTCCACATGGTAAGACTGATAGTGATACCTGGCGCACATTGGCTGAGAAGGTAGACTCTTTATGCAATCCTTTTGATACTTTCCAAATGCAAACTGCTGTTGTTTCTTCTGTTACATGTTAAATTTGTGGAAATCATGGGCACTGTGCTGAAGAGTGTAAGATTGTTGTTGATAGGGTTGAGGAACAAGTGAATGCAGTGGGGGATTACAATCAAAGTAGATCTAATGTCCCCTACTCTAATACCTATAATCCTGGATGGAGGAACCACCCTAACCTTTCATGGAGGAGCAATAATCATGATAATAGGCAGAATGAAAATAGGGGATTCCAACAAAGATCTCAAACCCAGGACCAACCCCAGAAATCCACTCAAGAAGAGATGTTTACACAATTTATGGATTTTCAGAAAAAACAGAATGATGATGCTAACGAGAATTTTAGACAAATTAATGCTACACTAGATGGTATTGTTGCCCATAGTAAAATGCTAGAAACACAAATTGCCCAGTAGCCTAGTACTTCATCTAGACCCCTAGGAAAATTACTTGCCAAACCTGAACCTAACCCTAGGGAATATTGCAATGCTATCATAACTAGGAGTGGGAAACAACTGGAAGATCCTAGGGAATCTCTTGATGATGATAAGGTAGAGCCAAGACTTGAAACTAGCAGTGAACCTATGCTGGAATCACAACTTGCACATGAGCAGTCCCAAACTAGTTTGTCACCTCACAAAGGTGATAAACCTAGAGGTGAATTGTCATGTAAGGTTGATGATTCTAAACCTAGTTCATCAACACCCTACAAGCCACCTGTACCGTTTCCTCAGAGGTTGGTGCAAGCTAAACTTGACAAACAATTTGGCATGTTTCTTGATGTTCTTAAAAAACTTTATATTAATGTTCCATTTACTGAAGTTTTGACTCAAATGCTAACTTATGCAAAATTTTTGAGAGAGATTTTGTCTAATAAGAGAAAGATTGATGATCATGGTACTGTAGCACTTATTGAGGAATATAGTGCTATCATACAGAATAAATTGCCACCTAAGATAAAGGATCCAGGTAGTTTTTCTGTACCTTGTTCTATTGGAGATATGGCTTTTGACCGAGCCTTATGTGACTTCGGTGCAAGTGTTAGTCTAATACCTTATTCTCTTTACAGGAAACTGGATGTTGGAGAGCTCAAACCAATCTCAATGACTTTGCAACTCGCCGACTCATCAATAAAGCATCCGGTTGGTATATTAGAAAATGTTCCTGTATAAACTGGTAAGTTTTTCATACCTGCTGATTTTATAGTTTTAGAAATGGAAGAAAATTCTAAAAATCCAATTATTCTTGGTAGGCCTTTCTTAGCTACATCTAGTGCATTAATTGTTGTTAGAAAAGGAAAATTGACTTTTGATATTTGTGGTGAGATAATTGAATTTGATTTGATTGATTCTTTAAAAAAGGCATCACATTCAGGGACATGTTGTAGCATAGAAACAATTGATGATGAGGTTGTTTGTGACATGCATATTTTATTTGATGAACCTTTTGAATTTGATACATTTTCTGAGTGTGCTAATAAAGAATTTCAGGAAAGAGCAGCAAAGAAGAAGAGGAAGAGACGAAGGAGGAGAGGAAAATCAAAGTTGCTTGAGAAAGGAAAAAGGCTCATAAGTAAATTTAGACACTGTTTTAAGTCTGAGCCTTATGTTCATGAGAACCCGGAACGAGACAAAGAGAAATCAGGAGGGCGACCAAACACACAAGCACGATCCAATCTGAGTGTTGAAGGGTCAAGCTAATGACCGAAAATTAGTGCTTCTTAGGAGGCAACCCAAGCACTTTTTGTTGGGGTATGCCCTTAAGGCTAATGTTTGAGGCCTTGGGATTCTTTCAGTATCATGTATAAACTCTTATGTTTATAAAGGCAATGGTTGTTATTCAGTTTGTTACATTGTCTGCTGCAATAAGTGTGCTTCTGAATAATGTCTCAATGCTGTTCAGCTTGGCTGACATGCTGTCATGTCCTTAGTCGAGATATCTTGGTGAACTTGAGACAGCCTTGATATGATTGAGACTAATATGTGTTCTAATCTTATAGGATGCTTCGAGCATGGAATAAGATGTAGACTCATGGGTACATTGGATGTACTGGACAGACCCTACTAGGATATTCAATTGCTTGTCACAATGTGAATAATCCTTGTTTGCAACAAGTGGCACATGTCCTCTGACTTGAGATCACTTGTGTTTCTAAATGATGATTGTCATTGTTTTGAGGTAGTTCAATATCATTTGAAACATAATGGTTATAGACTATCTTGGATAATGATCATGAGTCAGGTTAGGACACTAGTGATAGATATAGGATTGCCGTCTCCTTGATTGGAGTGTGATGTTCTAAAGGGCCCCCCTGGATGAGATGATTGAGAAAGTGTATGGCCATACCCAGGTGACTATGTTCATCTGATCTAATCATGCTCATCATATTGGAGTTACAAGCTTGACACGCTTGTCCAATAAGAACATCCAGTGGCAAAGGAAACATGTATGCCTAGTGAAGTGGATTCACACTTGTGCTGTGGTTTGGGTGTAGTCTTGGAAGACTCTTTCCTTTATATCGGGAGACAGTGATGTGTTGCTAGATACCCCTCACTGATCGTGATAACGTAAGTTATCGTTACCGACATTTAAAGGAAACCCTCAGGGTCGCACAATTTGATGATATGGCTTACTTAAGTCAGATCGTGTGGACTGAATTGTTTGGGTTCAGTTTAAAGGGATTTAGACTCTGATTGTAAGTGAGATCTAGTCTGATCATGTTTGATTGATTAGGGCTTGAGATCGGTAAGCTTCGATCGAGAGATTTGATGCTAGATCGGTGAGATCAAGAGCATTCAGAGATGAACGGTTAGATCTGGAACCTTAGGGTTTACTATGGTCTAGACCAAATCGCTTGGGCTGATTTAATTTGGTCTTGGACCAAAATTCAATTGAACCGGCTCATGTATGAGCGCATGGTTCAAAAGGGAGTGAGATAAGCGCTTGGTTCACTTTGAAGTGAACGCATAACCGCTTGAGACATTAAGGCTTACTATTTTTAGAAGCCATGTCTTAACGTTCAAATGGAACGTTTCTCACGTCGCCTATGATCTCCTCTCGACGTCTCCTCTCTCGAAGAGAGATAGAGTCTTCACGCCAAGGAGGTTACTCGGCCAAGCAAGAGAGATCTCAATCTTCTACACACGACAAGGGCACTTGAAGATCTTTGCTATCACAAAGATCACCAAGAAGGAGCCACCTCTCTTCTTGTGTGCGGCACCTTTGGAGAAGAAGCGCTTGCATCTTTCTCTTCCAAGTCGCCATCTTCCTCATGGCTATGGTATGATCTCTATCGATCTATACAAGCATTTATATATGTTGATCATATGGCATGCAAAAGATGGAAAAAGAAACCCTTGCTTCCGCTCGAAATTTGCTATATGCGCCTTATATTAGGGTTTCGCCCCTCCCCTTGAATTAGGGGACCTCTCAATTGGTATCAAAGCAGGTTATTTGCATGTTAATATGATTGCTATGTTTGATCTTCATGTTTGATCCATGCTTGCGCAAATACTTAGATCTAATAGTTTCATCATGCGACAAGATGACATGTATGTTTATCTTATAGTTGCGCATGTATAATGATGTTGGGACTTGTTATTGTTTTCGGTTTGTTAAACACTTAACTTGCGCGCCTAACTTAGATCTAAGATGCGCCTACTGTAAACCCTTAGACGGGTTGATGGGGTTGAAGTCATCCTCTAGGTAGGATCCAACGAGTCTGATCAGACCATCTGACAGCCTAGATGGGTCGACCAGATGGCACCTGTGCGCTAGCACGAGGTGGCTATAGGTCGACTGCAGACAGGCGTGTAGCGAGGTCTGGTTGAGACAACAAGTGAACGCATATGAGTTAGGCCCGGGGTCACACCCGCTTGCCAGAACTCATGAGGTCGTTCAGCCCTTGGCGCATGCATGGTTGACCATTTGGTCGATTCAAGTCAGTTAGGACTTGGTGCATGCAAGGGCAGTGGATCTGACTAGACATGATGAGTGGATCCCTATTAATGGACCGTTGTAAGGTAGTAGGGCACATAAGACAAATAAAATTGATGCCAATGGGGTTTTTCAAAATTTTATTTTTGGATCACATGTTGATTGTAAGCATATGCTTGTTTATTTAATCTTATGTGGGCTGCCCGTGTTAATGTGTGCTGTGCTGGGGCCTGCATGCCTGGATTAAAAATGTAAATTATTATATTTGTGATCTGCGCATCACATTTTAATTAATTTATTGTGTAATTGACCTGCGTGTCAATCTTGTCTAGATAGATTAAAATGTACTTTTAATCAGACAAGAGCACAGAGCACACTTGGCAGAGGCGCATGCAGCTAGAAGCTTGACCAGGTGGGAGGTCTAGGGTTCGACCCTATGACAGGCGCATTTACCTGGTGGGCGCACCTGAGCTGCAGTGGGCGCTTGGGCCCTGGGTTGGGCCAGATGAGATGCAAAAGACCCATGGAGAGCTCAAGTGAAGACTTAAGTTAAATTAAGGTCTTACTTAGGGTTAATGGGCTTTTACCACATAAGATCAGCATGCTTTCTATTTATTGTTTATATAATTAGAATTGCATGATTTAATCTTCTGCTATCACCATAGGGTTTCCATGATAGTTAAGAAGATAAAAGACCGTTAAAATCCAACGCTAAATATCAAGCGCGTAAGCCTTCTGACGCGAAACCTCACTGTTCTGACTATCGTTGGGGCCGTGTTGTACCCACTCAGTGGGCACGCCCATCTATCTTCAGACGGTGTGTGATTTCACCTGCGTGTTACAGAGAAGGGATTTATCGCTTCTCGTTGCTCAGCATAGCACGTGGTGGTCCAGGGAGTAGGTCAGGTCAGCTTGACCATGTAGGCTACATACTGAGCATATGTTAGCTATATGGAGGCAGCCATCTGTGGGATCAGAGACTGTGTTGTACCAACTCAGTTGGCACAGTCGGCTGGATTGCCCAGATGAAGGGGAATCGCACGGGTTGGCGATTGGCAGGGACTGCCTACCAGAAATTAGTGCTTGTACTCTCTGTGCATCTTATCTCGCCTGAGCGGGACGCGGAGACCAAGTATGAAATCTGGATCCCATCTCACTAAAAGAGTGTTACTCTTTCGGACTGTTTTTATGGATTTTTCAGTCAGATAAAATAGTGAGAAAAGAATCTTTCTTAAGTCCTGGATTGATTCTAAACATTGATACTGACCTTGCTGTTCTTGCATTGTTGTAGATTCCTGCAGCAACGAACACCATGAGCTTCAATGTGCGATCCCTACTGGAAAGGGAGAAGTTTGCTGGGCCAAACTTCTCAGACTGGTACGGACACCTTAAGATTGTTCTTAAGGCTGAGAGGAAACTGTATGTCCTCGAGATGGCTATACCGCCTCAACCCGCTCCGAACGCCGCAAGGGCGGTTCGGGATGCCTATGAAAAGCATGTTAATGATAGCATTGATGTCGCTTGCCTGATGCTAGCGTCTATGACGCCACAGCTGCAGCGTCAGCATGAGGATATGTCTGCTATAGACATTATAGCAAACCTCAAGATGCTATATGCTGCACAGGCGAGGACTGAACGCTATAATTTGACCAAGCTTTTCTTTCAGAGCAAACTGGCTGAAGGGAGTCTAGTGGGAGCTCATGTGCTCAAGATGATTGGGCACAAAGAGGCTCTAGAGAAACTGGGGCATACCATCAATCAGGAGCTTGCTGTAGATATTATTCTGCAGTCTCTCCCGGCCTCTTTCGATCCGTTCATTATTAATTTTAATATGAACAAGATCGACTGCACTCCGGCAGAGTTGCTGAATATGCTCTTGACTACAGAGGAAACTCTAAAGGGAAAGCCTTCAACCTCTGTCTTGATGTTCCCTTCCAGGAACAAGAAGAAGGGGAAGAAGGGCAAAGCCCCTGTCAAGAACTACAACAAGGCTCTGAAACAAAAGGTTAAGCGGTCGAAGGAATACAGATGTTTCCATTGTGGCCAGCTAGGTCACTGGAAAAAGGACTGTAAAGCGCTCCAAGGAGACAAGAAGGGAAGCATCGCTTCTGGCTCAGGTATTTTTGTGACTGAAGTCATGATATCTTCTTCTTCTATTTCATGGGTGTTGGACACTGCATGTGGAGTTCACATTTGTTCAAATGTACAGGAACTCAAGAGAAGAAGACAGGTGGGACAGCATGAGGTGGACCTACGAGTTGGAAACGGGGCACGGGTTGCTGCTGTTGCTGTAGGGGAATATCACATCACATTACCATCTGGACTAGTATTAGAACTAAACAATTGTTACTTTGTACCTAGCATTACCAAGAATATTATCTCTATTCCTGCTCTTGTCAGGAAAGGGTTTTCCTTTGAATGCAAGACTTCAAAGTGTTATCTTTCTCTTGATAATATTGTTTATGCTACTGGGTCAATTAACAATGGGTTATTCATGTTGGACATGGAATGTTCTCTACAAAAGATTGATAATAAGAAAGCCAAGTATGCTGATGACAGCACCTTGTTATGGCATAGTCGTTTAGGCCATATTAACAAGAAGCGCATTAAGCGGTTGCATGACCATGGACTGCTGGGATCATTCTCCTATGAGGAGATTGATACATGCAAAGCTTGTTTAATGGGTAAAATGACGAAGGCTCCTTTTCCTCACAAAGGTCAAAGGGCTTCAGGTTTACTTGACCTTATACACAGTGATGTGTGTGGGCCATTTAGTAAACATGCCAGAGGTGGCTATTCATACTTCATTACCTTTACTGATGATTTCAGTAGATATGGGTATGTCTATCTAATGAGACATAAGAGTGAATCTTTTGACAAGTTCAAAGAGTTCAAGAATGAAGTACAGAATCAGCTAGGCCGAAATATCAAGGTACTTCATTCTGATCGAGGTGGAGAATACCTAAGTCGAGAGTTTACTGACTATCTGAAGGAGTGTGGGATTATCTCACAGCTCACTCCGCCAGGAACACCGCAATGGAATGGTGTGTCCGAGAGGAGAAATAGAACCTTACTGGATATGGTTCGTTCGATGATGAGTCAGGCTACTCTACCTTACTCCTTTTGGGGATTTGCACTGGAAACAGCTGCAAAGGTACTAAACCGAGTGCCATCCAAGGCAGTTTCAAAGACTCTATATGAGTTATGGTATGGGAAACAGCCGAGCTTGACATTTATCAAGATCTGGGGTTGCGAGGCTTATGTCAAAAAGCTCGCCTCTGGGAAACTGGAGAGCAGATCTGATAAATGCATCTTTGTCGGTTACCCTAAGGAAACTAAGGGTTATTATTTCTACGATCCCAAAGAGAACAAGGTATTTGTTGCTCGGACAGCCATTTTTCTTGAGAAGGAGTTTCTTCTGCAAGAAGCCAGTGGGAGAGAAATAAAGTTGGATGAGAATCCACAGGAAGGACAAAGTAGTCAAGCACAGTTGGATGAGCCTGAGCTAGTAGAACAGGTTATTGAACAACCTGAGGCTCAGATATCACGGGAACCACGAAGATCGGGAAGGATCCGTCGATAGCCTGAGCGCTATGACGGAGTCTACATCATTGATCATGATGAACCCCTCACTTATGCGGATGCGATTAGTGGACCGGAATCAGCTAGATGGCTTGAAGCTATGCGAGCCGAGATGGACTCCATGTCAGATAACCAAGTCTGGGATTTGGTTGATCCGCCTCCGGGAGTAATCCCTATTGGCTGTAAATGGATCTTCAAGAAGAAGATTGACATGGATGGTAACGTGGTTACCTATAAAGGCAGGCTAGTTGCGAAAGGTTTCAAACAAATCTACGGGATAGATTATGATGAAACTTTCTCTCCTGTAGCCATGTTCAAGTCTATTCGGATTATTCTTGCGATAGCAGCATATTACAATTATGAGATCTGGCAAATGGATGTGAAGACCGCTTTCCTTAATGGAAAACTGGATGAGGATGTGTATATGACACAACCTGAAGGTTTCACCAATCCATCAGATCGTCATAAAATATGCAAGTTAAAGAAGTCCATTTATGGACTTAAACAAGCATCAAGAAGCTGGAATATTCGTTTTGATGAATCAATATGTGAATTTGGTTTCATCAAGAATGAAGATGACCCGTGTGTATATAAGAGGTTTAGTGGGAGCGTGATTACTTTCCTAGTCCTCTACGTCGATGATATCTTAATCATTGGAAACGATATTCCTGAACTGCATGCTGTTAAAGCATGGTTAAGAAAATGTTTCCAGATGAAAGATCTAGGAGAAGCAGCCTATGTATTAGGTGTGAAGATCTACAGGGATAGATCTAAGAGGCTTCTCGGGCTGTGCCAGAGTACTTACATCGATAAAGTCCTGGAGAGATTCCATTTAGAGAATTCTAAAAGAGGATATCTTCCAGTCAGACATGGTCTGAATCTTTCAAAGAGTCAGTGTCCACAAACACAGACTGAGAAAGATGAAATGGACAATACGCCTTATGCTTCGGCTATTGGATCCATTATGTATGCGATGTTGTGTACTCGCCCAGACGTCGCTTACGGGTTAAGCGTGACCAGTCGATTCCAAAGTAATCCAAGTCAGGCGCACTGGATTGCAGTCAAGAACATTTTGAAATATCTTCGGAGGACCAAAGATATGTTCTTGATATATGGAGGTCAGGAAGAACTCAGTATTGAAGGATATACTGACGCTTCGTTCCAATCGGACCAGGATGATTTCCGATCGCAATCAGGCTATGTTTTTAGCTTGAATGGAGGAGCAGTGGTGTGGAAAAGTTTCAAACAGTCTATCGTTGCTGATTCCACAACAGAAGCCGAGTATGTTGCAGCCTCGGAAGCATCCAAGGAGGCAGTGTGGATTCGTAAGTTCGTTCAAGAACTTGGTGTTGTTCCTTCGAGTGCAGATCCTTTGGTTATCTTCTGCGATAACACTGGAGCAATCGCACAAGCAAAGGAACCACGGTCGCACCAGAAGTCCAAGCACATACAGAGACGGTTTCACTTGATCCGGGAGATCATTGATCGAGGCGAGATCAAAATCTGCAAGGTTCATACAGATGACAATCTGGCTGACCCGCTTACCAAGCCTCTGGCGCAGCAGAAGCATGAGAAGCACTGTAATAATATGGGTTTGAGATTTCTCAACCATTAGATTAAGTGCAAGTGGGAGATTGTTGGGGTATGCCCTTAAGGCTAATGTTTGAGGCCTTGGGATTCTTTCAGTATCATGTATAAACTCTTATGTTTATAAAGGCAATGGTTGTTATTCAGTTTGTTACATTGTCTGCTGCAATAAGTGTGCTTCTGAATAATGTCTCAATGCTGTTCAGCTTGGCTGACATGCTGTCATGTCCTTAGTCGAGATATCTTGGTGAACTTGAGACAGCCTTGATATGATTGAGACTAATATGTGTTCTAATCTTATAGGATGCTTCGAGCATGGAATAAGATGTAGACTCATGGGTACATTGGATGTACTGGACAGACCCTACTAGGATATTCAATTGCTTGTCACAATGTGAATAATCCTTGTTTGCAACAAGTGGCACATGTCCTCTGACTTGAGATCACTTGTGTTTCTAAATGATGATTGTCATTGTTTTGAGGTAGTTCAATATAATTTGAAACATAATGGTTATAGACTATCTTGGATAATGATCATGAGTCAGGTTAGGACACTAGTGATAGATATAGGATTGCCGTCTCCTTGATTGGAGTGTGATGTTCTAAAGGGCCCCCCTGGATGAGATGATTGAGAAAGTGTATGGCCATACCCAGGTGACTATGTTCATCTGATCTAATCATGCTCATCATATTGGAGTTACAAGCTTGACACGCTTGTCCAATAAGAACATCCAGTGGCAAAGGAAACATGTATGCCTAGTGAAGTGGATTCACACTTGTGCTGTGGTTTGGGTGTAGTCTTGGAAGACTCTTTCCTTTATATCGGGAGACAGTGATGTGTTGCTAGATACCCCTCACTGATCGTGATAACGTAAGTTATCGTTACCGACATTTAAAGGAAACCCTCAGGGTCGCACAATTTGATGATATGGCTTACTTAAGTCAGATCGTGTGGACTGAATTGTTTGGGTTCAGTTTAAAGGGATTTAGACTCTGATTGTAAGTGAGATCTGGTCTGATCATGTTTGATTGATTAGGGCTTGAGATCGGTAAGCTTCGATCGAGAGATTTGATGCTAGATCGGTGAGATCAAGAGCATTCAGAGATGAACGGTTAGATCTGGAACCTTAGGGTTTACTATGGTCTAGACCAAATCGCTTGGGCTGATTTAATTTGGTCTTGGACCAAAATTCAATTGAACCGGCTCATGTATGAGCGCATGGTTCAAAAGGGAGTGAGATAAGCGCTTGGTTCACTTTGAAGTGAACGCATAACCGCTTGAGACATTAAGGCTTACTATTTTTAGAAGCCATGTCTTAACGTTCAAATGGAACGTTTCTCACGTCGCCTATGATCTCCTCTCGACGTCTCCTCTCTCGAAGAGAGATAGAGTCTTCACGCCAAGGAGGTTACTCGGCCAAGCAAGAGAGATCTCAATCTTCTACACACGACAAGGGCACTTGAAGATCTTTGCTATCACAAAGATCACCAAGAAGGAGCCACCTCTCTTCTTGTGTGCGGCACCTTTGGAGAAGAAGCGCTTGCATCTTTCTCTTCCAAGTCGCCATCTTCCTCATGGCTATGGTATGATCTCTATCGATCTATACAAGCATTTATATATGTTGATCATATGGCATGCAAAAGATGGAAAAAGAAACCCTTGCTTCCGCTCGAAATTTGTTATATGCGCCTTATATTAGGGTTTCGCCCCTCCCCTTGAATTAGGGGACCTCTCACTTTTACTCTAGCTTTTTTTTTAATTTTTTTACTTATCACTAATTTTTCTTTTCTTTTTGTAGGTGAAAATTAATTTTTGTCTTAAAAAAAAGCTTTGGTGGTTCGAACCCGAAGACACAAAGGATGATTGGGTCTGACACAGACTAATAGACCTCTGTGAGTATTTTCTTCCTACTCATTTGCATTCTATCCTTTGTATTTTTCTGATAATCCATGTGTTCAAATGGAAGATGAATACTTCAAACTTCTTGTGCTCACATGCCACAGATTCTCTCGCCTTTTGATTTTATTGATAGATATTTCGATTTGGTTGTGTTGACATAATATGATGATGATGTGTAGAAGGATTTTTCTAAAAATACTACAAACACCATGCCAAAATTTTTAATGAATTATCATGCATATCAATTTCTAGAAATTGGAAATAGATTTTATATGTTGAATTAATTTCTCTGATATAATCTATTTGTTGGAAATTTTTCATTAATTGATGCATGAAATTCTAGGTAAATGCATTATTTAGTGAATGCAATCTTGAAGTGAAATAATTCTTTTGAATAAAATGAGCATATTTGCACATGTTATTGAGTTGATATCAAGTGATTAATCTAGTTAATCTTTATAATCTTTTATGTTATTTGTTGGGAAAAAGAAATCCAAATCCATGAGAAAGAATGACTCCCCTACTTGGCACTGTATAAAATTAATAGTGGGACCTAAAGGCATGGGTTGAAGTCCACAAAAAGAAAAAGAATAACTCCTCTTCTTGGCATTGTGTTCACAATGGTACCTAAGACAGGAGTTGAAGTTCATTGCAAAGTGTGTATCTATGTAGATTCATGCCAAGAGAGAGTTCCTTTGACATTGACTCCTCTGTCTCAAGAGAATTCTTACTACCTATGACATATGAGTTCTATTGTGTGTGGTTCTGTGACCAACATACTCTAAATTCGTCATCGAAAAAAGGGTGGTAATCGATTTAGAGAATGTCAAGGACAAATAAAAAAAATGAGTGGAAAAAGATTTGGAAATCCTATTCCTGTAAACAAAAACATATTGGATGAAAATCTCAAAAACAAGATTAATTCATGAGGTTGAAATTCTATTACTATGCATATTGCGAAATTTTATTCGATTGAACTTTTGAGTCTTAAAGATTAATTTCAAAAGATGATGTATTTACCTGAAAATTTTGTGTGGGATTAATGAAATTTTCTATAGATGATTATATTTTAGAAATTTATTCGTCATGTGAAAATTTATTTTTTGGTATTGATTTCTTTATTTGCTTGAGGACAAGCAAAGTTTGAGCCTTATGTATTTGATGACTCTAAATTTCATAGTATTTTTCATACTTATTTGGTAGTCTTTTGAACCATAATCTTACTCTTTTGCTTTGTTTTTATACCTTTTTTGCCAAATGCTTCGGAATCTACACCATCTTTGGTTTTTGATCAATTTCAGGCAAAAAGGCATCATTATCACTGGTTTTTGAGCAATCCCAATGCATGAACGAGTTCTAGATATCAAGAGGAGTCTACCCATCAAATTTCAAGTCAAAATGGACCTTCTAGCAAAAATACGGTAGTGCCGTATTTTTGGGCACGAATCGCACGGTACCATATTTCGCAGCGGATGTTTTGGGTGAAATACAGCACTACCGTATGGAACTACACGGTGCCGTATTATTCAGCATTTTTGACCAAAAAAGTTCGACAAGAATACGACACTGACATATGAAATCGCACGGTACCATATTTTTCAGCAATTTCAACCCGAAAGCTCTAACAAATATATGGCACTACCATATTTTTGGACGAAACTCTCACGGTACCGTATTTTCCATCAATTTCAACCAGAAGGGTTTTGGGTAAAATATGGCAGCACCATGAGGACTTACACGGTACCATGTTTTCTGCCCAGAACTCACAGAAGGAAATATGGCGCTACCGTATTCAAGATACGGTACCGGATTTTGAAACCCGGAATTCTGATATTTCTGCCCGAAAATTAAAAATACCATATCTTTTGATTCAGAAGTCCAAATTGAGATTGGAAAGAAGTGGCAGGCTCGTCTCAATGAGGATAAGATAAAGGAACCGAAAGCCCCAATTTTTGAGGGGGAATCCATGGCGAAATTGAGGGAGAGGCGGAATTGCTAGGGTTCATTGGTTCTCAGCCTACAGACCACCTCCGGCCACAAAATTTGATAGAGAGCTTCGCCTAGTGAAGAAGAACGTGCATCTAAAGCTTCAAAGCAAAATAATTCTGATTGGAGGAGAAATCAATGAAACAGCGGTGACAGCGCTGTTCTAGGCAATTACGGTGTTTTGTAACTCTTCTCATCTTCTTTTCGATTCCTATTCATATAGAAACAAGTTTTATTGTTATTCCTTCATCATGATAGCTTAATCTTTCTTTGGGACATGGGGGTGTAATCTCTTTGTTTCTTAATAACTAGAAAACCCTAATTTTGTCAAACTGATTTTATTATGATAATTTTACTTTTGTGAATTGATTGTTCTTTAATTCTCCTCTGTTTCTTAATATCAGCATGATTTAGAATTTTGCAAAATAGATTGAGAAGTTGATTGCTTGAAATTTGGAACCCTAGGAATTATCGAGTTTGGAACTATCGTAAGAGATTAGGTTGTTCTTCGAATTCTAATTCTTAGAGAAACTTAATGCCTTGTTGATTTTATGATTCTTTGGATTGAGTTAATATTTTAGAGTTGACTTGATGCTGCAAGAGATTGAGTATCGAGTCTTCAGAAAACCTTGAGTAAAATTTGTGTTGAGACTCTGATGCATGCGAGTGATCTTGAGTTTCCACTTGAGGTTATCAACTTGGAATTCTGATGCACGAGAGTGATCATTGAGTTCTTAGTTGATGGTTTACTTATTTTCAGCATTGAATAGATCTTGCATGAGGGTGAAGATCGGTTCTTTGTACGATTGTTTAGGCGAGAGCGAAACAATTTATTTATGAGGTAAACTATACCTTTATCATGGTAAAATTGGATTGACAGACACTTATCTTAATCTAGCCATTAGAAATTAAAGTAGATGAACCCCTAGTCCCGATTTCCTCTCTAATATTTTTTCCGTGTTCTTTTCAATAGTTTGATTCACTATTTTCCAATTGCCTAGCTAGTGAGAAATCAATTATTCAGTACTTGACAACAAGGTCTCTGTGGTTCGATATCTATTTTATTACTTCGAGTATCCGTGCACTTGCGGATACAACAAGTTTTTGGCTCCGTTGCCGGGGACCTTGGTTTGTCAATATTGAAGATATTGAGAGTATTTCTAGACTAGGTTTTTATTTACTATTTTTTTTATTTACTTACTGTTTATTTTCTGTTTTTCTTGAAATCCCTACTTTACATACGCAGGAGTCTTAGGTTAGGACCGCTTGTTCCATTGGATCCTGAAATTAACAAAACCCTTAGAGTGCGCAGGAAGTTGAGACTTGAAGAGGATTTACAAGAAACACAACAGGGGATAGAAGAAGAAATTTTGAATATGGCGAATAACGAGAGAAGATCCTTGCGCGACTATGCTGTCCCTAATTCATAGGGAATTCATTCTAGTGTTACTAGGCCAGCCGTTGATGCAAACAACTTTGAGATCAAACCAGCTTTCTTATCTATGTTCCAACAAAACCAGTTTGGAGGATCACCTCTTGAAGATCCTAATATCCATCTTTCTCTTTTTCTTGAATTATGTGATACTATCAAAATTAATGGAGTTTCTGAAGATGCACTAAAACTGAGATTGTTTCCTTTTTCTCTCAGGGACATAGCAAAGGCCTGGCTGCATTCACATCCAACTGGGACATTCACTACTTGGGAGAGGTTGTCAAATGCCTTCTTGCTTAAGTACTTTCCTCCCAATAAGATGATCCAGTTGAGGAATCAAATTACCAACTTTGCACAAAAGGAAGGAGAGTCTGTGTGTGAAGCATGAGAGCGATTTAACGACTTGCAACGGAAGTGTCCTCACCATGGCTTAGAGAAATGGGTTTTGATTCAAACTTTCTATTATGGACTTCTTTATAATACTCGACTTACTGTTGATGCTGCTGCAGGTGGTGCCTTCATTATCAAGACCATGGAAGAGGCATATGCATTGATAGAAGAGATGGCTTTAAATCATAATCAATGGACAACAGAGAGAGGAGTTCTTTACCGCCCTCCACATGGTAAGACTGATAGTGATACCTGGCGCACATTGGCTGAGAAGGTACTCTTTATGCAACGTTTTGATACTTTCCAAATGCAAACTGCTGTTGTTTCTTCTGTTACATGTCAAATTTGTGGAAATCATAGGCACTGTGCTGAAGAGTGTAAGATTGTTGTTGATAGGGGTGAGGAACAAGTGAATGCAGTGGGGGATTACAATCAAAGTAGATCTAATGACCCCTACTCTAATACCTATAATCCTGGATGGAGGAACCACCCTAGCCTTTCATGGAGGAGCAATAATCATGATAATAGGCAGAATGAAAATAGGGGATTCCAACAAAGATCTCAAACCCAGGACCAACCCCAGAAATCCACTCTAGAAGAGATGTTTACACAGTTTATGGATTTTCAGAAAAAGCATAATGATGATGCCAACGAGAATTTTAGACAAATTAATGCTAGACTAGATGGTATTGTTGCCCATAGTAAATTGCTAGAAACACAAATTGCCCAGCAGGCTAGTACTTCATCTAGACCTAGGAAAATTACCTGCCAAACCTGAACCTAACCCTAGGGAATATTGCAATGCTATCATAACTAGGAGTGGAAAACAACTGGAAGATCCTAGGGAATCTCTTGATGATGATAAGGTAGAGCCAAGACTTTAAACTAGCAGTGAACCTGTGCTGGAATCACAACCTGCACATGAGTAGTCCCAAACTAGTTTGTCACCTCACAAAGGTGATAAACCTAAAGGTGAATTGCCATGTAAGGTTGATGATTCTAAACCTAGTTCGTCAACACCCTATAGGCCACATGTACCCTTTCCTCAGAGGTTGGTGCAAGCTAAACTTGACAAACAATTTGGCATGTTTCTTGATGTTCTTAAAAAACTTTATATTAATGTTCCATTTACTGAAGTTTTGACTCAAATGCCAACTTATGAAAAATATTTGAGTGAGATTTTGTCTAATAAGAGAAAGATTGATGATGCCTTGTCGTATGTTGCATTTCCTGATATATTTATTTCATGAATTAAGGCCTATTTTGTTAGTTTTATATCTCTTTTAGCACTTATTTCCTTGTTATTTTCGGAATCTACACATTTCTTTGTCTTTCATGTGTTTCAGGTTAAATCACTTATCTATGGAGCTTAAAACTAGAAATAAAGTTATAAAGTGGTTAAGGATGGAAAGACGAAGCTTCCTAGCAATTTTCAGCTCAGACGGACATTGTTACCGAAAATACGGTCTGCCCTTGAAAGTGTTCACGGCCGTATTTCTGAGGACGAATATTTCATATCATTTTCAAGCCGTGATCGAAGACACGACCGTGAAACACGGGAATGAAATTTTGGAATCATGTTCACCGAGAAGAATACATGCTATCCTGTGAAACAGAATATGCCCATGATGTATACTGAAGGTGCAACGCAGAATTTGGCCGAGAACTTCACGGGACAGCCCAAGAAACGCTTCACGCCCGTATTTTTATATGCAGATCGCGACTCTTGGCATTTCTCCCTCGTTTCAAGTCAGATTTGGGCGGTCTTGGTGTCAAAATGACGGGGATTAGAAGGGCTACACGTCAGAAACAAGAGGAAGTTGACCAGACATATAAAAGGAAACATTTTGGGGGAAAATGGATCGACTCCTAGAGGACAGCGAGGAGAAGGAGAACAAGGAAGAAGACAGCGCTTAGAACCAGATCTAGGGGGAAAGTTAGCATTTTCTCCTCTATTTTCATCTTGTAACTCTTATGCCTTGTGTATTCCTTCATCTGAAAGAGATTTTAACCGAAACTATGCAAGTTGTAGCATAAACACTCAATCGGATTTTTGGGTGTAACCCACTTTTCAATCTATGAACTGATTGTATTGCTTTTATGAGATTTTCTTGACTCTACTCGATCTTTACTGTGTTTATTTCGTAATCTTTGACTTGATCAATCGAATTTTACTCTAGTCGTTACGAGAAGTACTGAAAGGGAAAATTATGACGACTGATCTGTTTTGATTGGGCTGGTAGGTTTTGCCACGAAAGTAGGTAAAATGTGCTCGCGGAATTTATATTCTCCTGCACTCATTGGATCAACCCGGTTCGTTCTATCACGAAAGTAGAAGGACGGTCGGGTTTGGTACCAAGTTACACCGCCGAAAGGGGGTAACTTGTAAACTCAAGAATTTCCGTGGTTTCAGATTATCTCTAGCAATGCTTTTCATTTAGTTCTTGATTGTTGGTGTGGTGAACCCCTTAAATCTGATTTTTCTCATAACAACTGTCTTTCTTCTATTTTTGCTGTCAATTGGAGTTGTTTTAGTTGTTTACTTGATTTTGAACATTAAACCAATAACACTCTCAGTTATGAAGTCGCTTAGCTATTGAAATTAAGAATTATTGGTACTTGACTCAACCGTCCTCGTGGGAACGATACTATATACTACCGCGATAAAGTAGTTATGCTTGCGGTAAGTATCAAGTTTTGGCGCCGTTGCCAGGGACGGCGATAGTCAATATCGATTGTCTTCTTAAGATTGATAGACTAAGCTTTTTTGTTTTTTGTTTATTTTCATTACTGATAACAATCTGTTCCTTCTGAATTATTGTGGAACATTTGCTGCTCACCTTTTCTTTTATGCGTCAAGGTCTTAGATCAGGTGGAATCAACGACCTATACAACCAAATCGACGAAATCGAACAGACGCTCCACTGACGAAGGAGGTTAATAGAGCAAAGAAACAAAGAGCAATCCAGTAGGACAGAGGCGATTCCTTTAGATCTTTCAATGGAGCCAGAACTAGAGCCGGTACCCTTGAACTTACGAGCTCCAAATGATAACCGAATCTTAAGGGATTTTGCTTCCCCGAATGTGCAAGGACTGCAATCCGGAATTGTACGACCTCCAGTGGATGCTAACAATTTCGAGATCAAGCCGTCCTTACTAAGCATGATCCAGCAACATCAATTTGGAGGCACACACGTTGAGGATCCTCATCAACATCTATCCTTATTTCTTGAGTTCTGTGACACATTGAAGATCAACGGAGTTTCCTCATATGCTATACGATTGAGGCTTTTCCTGTTTTCATTGCGCGATAGAGCACGTGGCTGGCAACAGTCTTTGCAACCAGGATCGATTAACTCATGGGATCAGCTATCCCAGGCCTTTCTGTCTAAATACTTTCCATCGTCTAAAACTGTTCAACTGCGAAACCAGATCACCAGTTTCACACAAAGAGACGGAGAATCTTTATATGAAGCGTGGGAGAGATTCAAGGATCTTCAGCATCTTTGCCCACATCACGGCTTAGAACCATGGGTAATAGTACATACCTTCTACCATGGTCTTAATTATAACACTCGTCTTACTGTCGATGCAGCAGCCGGAGGCGCGATAATGAATAAGCGTGTAGAAGAGGCGATGAATCTTCTAGAGGACATGGTGCTAAACCACAATCAGTGGTCTGCAGAAGAACGAGGTACTACATCTTCTAAAACCATAGCGCCCGGTAAGTATGAGCTCGACTCAATGAGCTCACTAGCAGCGAAAGTAGATTCTCTAGCACGTAAACTTGATTCTTTTCATGTTCACTCTATTGATACTAACTCTACTCTTTGTGAAATTTGTGGGGTTGCAGGCCATAGTTTTGCTGAATGCCAGTTGGGGATTGCCCAAACCTCTGAACCCAACCGAGAGAATATCAATGCCATAGGGAACCTTAACCCTAATCCTAGACCCCAACTGGACCCATACTCAAGTACTATAATCCGGGGTGGAGGAACCATCCAAATTTTTCATATAGAAATAATCCAAACCCAGTTCCTCAACAGACGTATAGACAACCCCCCGGATTTCAACCCCAACCTCGACCTTATGCACAGCAGCAACCACAACAGCCACAGAAATCTCAACTGGAAGCAATCATGGAGACTTTCATTTCTTCTCAGACGAAGACAAATGAAACAGTCAATGATATGATGAGACACCTCACTACAAGACTTGAAGCCATGGAAAACCATAACAAACAAATAGACACCCAGTTAGCAAACTTAGCCACTTCCATAGCTAGAGCTCCAGGAAAGTTACCCTCCCAACCTGAACCAAACCCGATGGAGCACATCAATGCTATTACCACTCGAAGTGGTAAACAACTAGAGGAGCCTAGGGTGCCTAATTCTAAAGTTGAAGATGAGACTCCCTCCCAATCTAAATCTGTCAAAAAGGGAGAAGAAAAAGAACCTGAAGTGAAAGAACCAACTTATATTCCTCCCCCTGCCTACAAACCACCTTTCCCATGTCCCCAAAGATTGGT
This sequence comes from Costus lasius, assembly GCA_027563935.2. Taxonomy (NCBI): domain Eukaryota; kingdom Viridiplantae; phylum Streptophyta; class Magnoliopsida; order Zingiberales; family Costaceae; genus Costus; species Costus lasius. The sequence goes on along the minus strand of CM050450.1, from coordinate 32,574,429 downwards.
TAAGGCAAAGTTGGATAAGAAGTTTGGAAAGTTTTTGGATATTTTGAATAAACTGTATATTAATATTCCATTTACTGAAGCAATTTTGCAGATGCCCACATATGTTAAGTTTCTAAAGGACATCCTTTCGAATAGGCGAAAGATGGAAGAACCAGGGACCGTTGCACTCACTGAGGAGTGCAGTGCCATAATCCAGAACAAGCTTCCACAAAAGATGAAAGATCCGGGCAGCTTCTCGATCCCTTGCCAAATAGGGAATATCTCTTTTGATCATGCACTATGCGACTTGGGAGCAAGCATCAGTCTTATGCCTTCTTCCCTTTTCAAGCGACTTGACATTGGCGATGTGAAAGCGATGCCGATTTCCTTGCAGCTAGCTGACCGCTCGGTACGGAAACCTATGGGAATTCTAGAAGATATCCCAATCAAAGTCGGTGACTTTTTCATCCCAGTAGACTTCGTTGTTCTTGAAATGGAAGAGGATGTTAAGTTGCCAATAATTCTGGGACGACCATTCCTTGCAACAGCCGGAGTGGTCATTGATGTGAAAAAGGGAAAACTGGCATTGAATATCGGTAATGACGCTATTGAGTTTGATTTGTCTTCGAGTCTGAAAAAGCCTTTTGTTGTAGTGTGGATGTTATAGATGATGTGGTAGAAGAAGTTGCGCACATTAGCTCCAGCATTGACCCGCTAGAGGTCACTCTTTTGGAAAGCCCACATACCAAAGATAATGAGGAAGCTATAATGTATGCACAATTGATGGATACAACTGGTACATTTCATCCGGCGAAGGTGAATTCTGAAGAACTCCATGATAAGATACCAGTTGAGAGTAAGGAAAAGATCATTGAATTGAAATCACTTCCTGAGAATCTTAGATATGAATTCCTTGGTGCAAATTCAACTTTACCTGTTATAGTGAATGCTAACTTGTCTGAAGAGCAGATTGAACTTTTACTTGCTCAACTGAGACTCCACAGGAAAGTCATAGGCTATTCATTGGATGATATTCAAGGACTAAGCCCATTTGTATGTATGCACAGAATACTTTTGGAAGAGGGGAGTAAGCCCTCAGTGGAGTTTCAGCGAAGGTTGAACCCGAGTATGAAAGATGTTGTTAAAAAAGAAATTCTCAAGCTTCTCGATGCGGGAGTCATTTACCCCATCTCTGACAGTCAATGGGTTAGTCCCATTCATGTAGTTCCAAAGAAAGGAGGGGTCACTGTAGTTAAGAACGATCAAAATGAGCTAATTCCGATACGCACCATAAGTGGATGGAGAATGTGTATTGATTACCGGAAATTGAACAAAGCAACGCGGAAGGACCATTTTCCTTTGCCCTTCATCGACTAGATGCTTGAGCGCCTGGCTCACAATTCTTATTTCTATTTTCTTAACGGTTTTTCTGGTTTTCTGCAGATACCTATTCACCCGGAAGATCAAGAGAAGACCACATTTACTTGTCCATACGGCACTTTTGCATACCGACAGATGCCATTCGGATTGTGCAACGCTCTAGCTACATTCCAGCGTTGCATGATGGAAATTTTCTCAGATTATAACGAGGACTTTATGGACATTTTCATGGATGACTTTTTTGTTTATGGTCATTCTTTTGAAAAATGTTTATCTAACTTGGTGAAAGTTTTACAGCGTTGCGAGGAAGTGAACCTCGTCCTCAACTGGGAAAATGTCATTTTATGGCACAAGAGGGCATTGTACTAGGACACCTGATTTCTGAACGCGGGATCGAAGTCGATCAAGCGAAGGTCCAAGTTATTGAGAAGATGCAGCCACCCAACTCAGTAAAAGGAATCCGCAGCTTCCTTGGGCATGTGGGTTTCTACAGAAGATTTATCAAAGACTTCTCAAAAATTGCCCGATCACTCACGAACTTGCTTTCAAAAGATTTTGAATTCTGCTTTGATAATGATTGTTTATTAGCATTTGAAAAACTAAAGTTGGCTCTAATTTCTGCTCCTGTTATGCAGCCTCTAGACTGGAATCTTCCTTTCGAATTAATGTGTGATGCAAGCGACTTCGCTGTGGGAGCTGTACTGGGACAAAGAAAGGACAACAAGCTCCATGCCATCTACTACGCGAGTCGCACTTTGGACGAGGCACAGATTAATTATGCTACTACGGAGAAGGAGCTGCTTGCCATCGTCTTCGCTTTTGATAAGTTTCGGTCTTATCTGATTAATTCTAAAATAATCATTTTTACTGACCATGTAGCGATTAAATATCTGATGAGAAAGAAAGATGCGAAGCCGAGACTTATTCGATGGATCCTTCTCCTACAAGAGTTTGACCTGGAGATTCGGGATAAGAAAGGAGCAGAAAACTCGGTGGCGGATCACCTATCCCGATTGATTCATGAGAAAGAAGAACAGACCGGAGATGATCTTGAGATCAATGATACTTTTCCTGAAGAGCAACTACTCACAATTATGGCACAAGCTACGCCATGGTACGCGAACTTTGTAAATTTTTTGGCTACTGATATCCTTCCACATGATTTGACATTTCAAATGAAAAAGAAATTCTTATCTGATGTACGACACTACTATTGGGACGATCCCTACCTCTACCGAAGATGTGCTGACGGGCTTTTTAGAAGATGCATTCCAGATTCAGAAATCTCCGATGTACTTTTGCAATGTCATTCTTCACCCTATGGTGGACATGCTAGCGCTGAAAAGACAACATTCAAAGTTCTACAGTCGGGACTATATTGGCCTACCATTTTCAGAGATGCTCGGAATTTTATTCAGAGATGTGATAGTTGCCAAAGGAGTGGCAACATTTCTAAACGAGACGAACTCCCCCTCAACTACATTTTGGAAGTTGAAATATTCGATGTCAGGGGTATAGACTTCATGGGGCCATTTCCATCGTCCTGCGGCAACAAGTATATTCTAGTAGCTATGGATTACGTCTCGAAATGGGTTGAAACTACTACTGCTGCAACTTGTGATTCTCAAGTGGTATCAAGGATGCTAAAGAAGACAATATTTCCACGATTTGGAGTCCCTAGGGTATTGATAAGCGACGGGGGATCCCACTTTATTGAACAGAAGTTTGAGGCTTTATTGAGAAAGTATGGGGTGATGCATAAGGTTGCAACACCATATCACCCCCAAACTAGCGGGCAGGTCGAAGTCTCAAACCGTGAGATTAAACGTATCCTTGAAAAGACAGTTTCTACATCAAGAAAGGATTGGGCCCTCAAATTGGACGACGCTTTATGGGCCTATCGGACGGCATTTAAGACTCCATTGGGAATGTCACCATTTCAGCTTATCTATGGCAAATCTTGCCATCTGCCAGTGGAGATCGAGCATAGAGCATATTGGGCTGTTAAATTGCTGAACTATGATTTGAAATCTGCAGAAGAGAGGAGGAAATTCCAGCTGAATGAGTTAGATGAAGTGAGAATGTTTGCTTATGAGAACTCCAAATTGTACAAGGAAAGAACAAAATTTTGGCATGACTGGCGTATTAGGAAGAAAGAATTTAAAGAAGGAGATCAGGTTCTCCTATTCAATTCACGTCTCAGGCTCTTCTCTGGAAAGCTAAGGACACGTTGGTCAGGACCCTTTGTAATTCAAAAGGTTTATCCTCATGGAGCTATAACGATATGGAGCGAAAATTCTAGGAGTTTCACTATAAATGGACAAAGGCTGAAGATTTACTATGAATCTGAACCGGTTGAAAAGGGGAGTACTCAAACTCTCCTAGAACCTCCATCCTCTACTTGATAAACTTATTGGTCGAGCTACCGACCTAAAAGTAGCGCTCCTTGGGAGGCAGCCCAAGTATCTGATGCTTTGTGTGTTTTGTTGTTTATAGCTTTTATCTATCTCCTTGTGTTTCTTTGTAATATAGTTTACTGTGCTTAGTGAGCATTTTTGTTCATTTCTTTGCTTCATTCTGATGAACTTTAACTCATGGTGAATGTAGGAATGATATACAGGAAGCTGGGAGCTAAAAAACTCTATTTCTGGGATATTTGGACAAATACGGCCTGGCCGTGAAATGTAATACGACCGTATTTTGGAATTTCAGCATATGGGAGTTTTTCACCGAAAAGAACACAGCCGCGCCTGTGAAGTGATTTCTGGCCGTTCTTTGCAAACCTGATTTTTCCCGAGAAAAATACAGCCTGGGCTGTGTTACACTATACGGGCGTAATTTGAGTGATTGTTTTCTCCCGAGGATTACACAACCGCACCTGTACTTCATTATATGGGCGTATTCTTCTGAACACATTTTTCCCAAGAAAAATATGGCTGATGCCGTATAATGGTATACGCCCGTATCTTCAAAGTCCCGAGGATTTCACAACTGCAGCTGTATTTTCTTTTTTGGGCATTCTTCTTCAACTAAGTTTTCACCGAGAGAAATATGGGTATAGGGGTATTATGATATACGGCCGTAACTTCATCACTATTGCTGGTCAAAGCTGGTCAACACCCTTTTCTTTAAACACCCCGCCTAGGGTTTTTCACGCCTTCCCCCGTGCCCTAAACCACACCAGCGACCGCCGCAGCCCCTCTTCCCATTCTTCGCCGTCGCCGATCATTCTCTCCCGCCTTCCAGCGAGTCGCCGGAGTTCCTACTGCCGCCGTCGTCATCAGGAGTTCCTATTCTCTCCAATCTTCTGGTGTGCGACATCCGCTCTGAGACGACTCTTCCCATTCAAGAACCCCTACTCTGCGACGTCTCTTCCCTCAGGCAACATTCTGATTTCCTATTGCCTAAATTGTTCTGGGATTCGTTCTTGTGATTTCTTCTATTTTGATATTGAGAGCATTCAATCTATGTGCTGTTTTCTCCCGAGATTTCTCTGGTATTATGTTTTTGGAACTCTCTGCAAAAGGGGTTATGCTCTGTTCTCTGTTTAAGGGGGGGCGTATTTGATTTTCTGTCAATCTCTATTTTTGATCCTCTGCTCCGGGACGTTTCTTCCATCAGCATTTTTCGTGATATCAATGGCACCCAAACGCAAGGTTATGGCAAAGAAGCATACCCCTCATACCGGTAAATCATCACAAAAGGGTCCTTCTTCCTCTCGTGCAGACCGACCTCCCCAACCTCCTGTCAATGCTATGCCAGCTGTTGCGCCAGATGCTGTGCCATATGGTTTTCCAGTTCGTAATGCTGCCCAGGAATCCACTTGTGGTCTTCTTTTACAACGCCAGATCATCAACACGCGCTATCTTGATACGGAAGCTATGAGTATACTGGGACTTTCTAAAGATGTTCAATGGATGTATGAAAATATCGGATGGCAGCAGTTCTTTGGATTACATCATGCCACATATATACCACTGACTTTGGAATTCTTTAGTTCCTTAACCGTCAAAGTGAGTACATACGACGATGCAGATAAAAGTCGAGTTGCATTCCGCTTACAGGGGAAGGAATTCTCACTAACTCTCCAGCATATCAACCAAATGTTTGGTTTTCCAGAGGACAGCACGCGATGGGCACCTCGGGTTTATGATGAAAGTTAATTTTGGAAGATCATTAGTCATGACCACTACTATTCTTCTAAGACCGCTCGTGCTAGTTCAATTAGTAACCTGGTACTCAGATACGTATATAGGGTGTTGGCACACACCATCTTCGGTAGAGGTGAAAGTGATAGCATGGTACGCTCCACCGAGGTACTCTTTATCTGGGCAATGCTGCATGGATTTAAGTTGAACTCTGCTTACTTTCTGGTCAAGCAACTATATAGTGACTCGTTACACACATTGCCTTAGCTTTAGGAGTAGACCCCACTGCTATGCCAAAAGCCAAAGGGCATAACCGCATTGATTTGGACTCTTATATTTCTATGAAGCTGATAGTGAAAGAGGGTGATGACTATTGTCTGATTTTCAAGGGCAACGAAATTACTATGCCACTACCTAATCAAAGGCGCACCACTATACGTGATAAACATAATTGGTACTTAGGGCCTAAGGTAGTTGAGGAGATGCCTACTCCTATTTCTACAGCTGCACCAATACCACCACCAGGCAGATCATTTGGTTTTGGGGCCTCCTCTTCCTCCTTTGCTCTAGAAGCGGAGGCAAGATGGAGTCGTATTGAAGAGAAGTTGGATCGCCTACTGACTATCACCGAGGGTATTGACGACACTTTGGTACATATACGCTCTGATATATCTTACCTCCATGACGAAAATAGCGGAATTAGCGATGAACTCAAACGCCAAGCAAAATTTATGAGTTCTTTCTGGGCATCATTCAGTGATCTCAAGACGAAATTGCAGCCCAGTGATGATGATTCTGATGATATCCGGGGAGACGGCGATGACGATACTAATGATGATGCCGATGGAGACGACGATGATGATGGTGATGGCACCTCTTAGTTTTTGTGAGTATCACACCCATATTTTCCAAATTTTGTGCAATTCTTCTTTATAGCATAGAGGACTATGCTAAATTTAAGTCTGGGAGATATGTAGGGTATTTTGAGTATTTTGATGTTGTGATGCTTTTGACATGATGCTGCGTTGTGATGAAAATTGATGAAAATTTTTGATTTTGTGATGATGTAATGGTACTCTTATGTTAAGATGGAATGATGGAATGTTCTTGAAAATTTTTTTTTAAAAAAAAAAATTCACATGACGAATATTCAGGATGCCATGGTATGAATGAAATTGTTCTATGTTTAACCTTGTCTCCTTGGATGCCAACTGTGCTTAAGATAGATAGATTCTTGTAATTAGTTTATTCAATGGATGAAAGTTGATGGGGAACATGTTCAATTTTATTAAGGCTTTCAAAACTTATGTGATGTTTTTGTTCTTCTGGTTAAGTGGATTGCTTTATCTATCTATGCGGTTTACCTGGTTGCTTGTTGGTATGGAAACTCAATGCATAACCCTCGCCACTTCACTATACAATTATCATTTTCCCTCCACACTTCAATTTAGGACCATCATTTTGAAAGAAACAAAAAAAAACAAAAAGGGGGCAAAAGCCTTTATTGGAAAAGATTATCTAACAAAAGTTTAGAGACACTTATGAAACAAATAAAAAAAACAAAATGAAAACAAAAGGGGTTTCTTTCATCAAGTTTTCTATTACATCATGTTTTCCACATAAGCATTGAGTTTTTCATCCCAATTCGTGATCTTGGAAGGCTTAAATAGGCGGATGAAGTTTATTTATAAGATCGGAGTTCATTGCCTTGCATAGGTTGAGAGTCCTTTTTGATCTTGGATTGTGGGACCTTTTTGATTTGACTTTTGACAATTTGCTAATTATTTTGAATTTTGAATCTTAGCATGGTTACTCTTTCCTTGGAGACAAGTCATAAGCTAAGATCATTTTCTATCATACCTGGTTTTTCTGTTTTCTGATTTTCATTGCTTGAGGGCAAGCAAGGATTTTAGTCTGGGAGAATTTGATTTCTTGTCGTGTGTTGCATTTCCTGATATATTTATTTCACGAATTAAGGCATATTTTGTTACTTTTATATCTCTTTCAGCACTTATTTCCTTGTTATTTTTGGAATCTACACATTTCTTTGTCTTTCATGTGTTTCAGGTTAAATCACTTATCTATGGAGCTTAAAACTGGAAATAAAGTTATAAAGTGGTTAAGGATGGAAAGACGAAGCTTCCCAGCAATTTTCAGCTCAGACGAACATTGTTACCGAAAATACGGTCTGCCCTTGAAAGTGTTCATGACCGTATTTCTGAGGACGAATATTTCATATCATTTTCGAGCCGTGATTGAAGACACGACCGTGAAACGCGGGAATGAAATTTTGGAATCATGTTCACCAACAAGAATACATGCTAGCCTGTAAAACAGAATACGCCCATTAAGTCTACTGAAGGCGCAACACAGAATTTGGCTGAGAACTTCACGGGACAGCCCAAGAAACGCTTCACGCCCGTATTTTTATACGCAGATCACGACTCTTGGCATTTCTCCCTCATTTCAAGTCAGATTTGGGCGATCTTGGTGTCAAAACGACGGGGATTAGAAGGGCTACACGTTAGAAACAAGAGGAAGTTGACCAGACATATAAAAGGAAACATTTTGGGGGGAAAAACGGATCGACTCCGAGAGGACAGCGAGGAGAAGGAGAACAAGGAAGAAGACATCTCTTGGAACTAGATCTAGGGGGAAAGTTAGCATTTTCTCCTCTATTTTCATCTTGTAACTCTTCTGCCTTGTGTATTCCTTCATCTGAAAGAGATTTTAACCGAAACTATGCAAGTTGTAGCATAAACACTTAATCGGATTTTTGGGCGTAACCCACTTTTCAATCTATGAACTGATTGTGTTGCTTTTATGAGATTTTCTTGACTCTACTCGATCTTTACTGTGTTTATTTTGTAATCTTCGACTTGATCAATCGAATTTTACTCTAGTCATTACGAGAAGTACTGAAAGGGAAAATTGTGACAACTGATCTGTTTTGATTGGGCTGGTAGGTTTTGCCACGAAAGTAGGTAAAAAGTGCCTGCGGAATTTATATTCTCCTGCACTCATTGGATCAACCCGGTTCGTTCTATCACGAAAGTAGAAGGACGGTCGGGTTTGGTACCAAGTTACACCGCCGAAAGGGGGTAACTTGTAAACTCGAGAATTTCCGTGGTTTCAGATTATCTCTAGTAACGCTTTTCATTTAGTTCTTGATTGTTTGTGTGGTGAACCCCTTAAATTTGATTTTTCTCATAACAACTATCTTTCTTCTATTTTCTTTGTCAATTGGAGTTCTTTTAGTTGTTTACTTGATTTTGAACATTAAACCGATAACACTCTCAGTTACGAAGTCGTTTAGCTATTGAAATTAAGAATTATTGGTACTTGACTCAACCGTCCTCGTGGGAACGATACTATATACTACCGCGATAAAGCCGTTATGCTTGCGGTGAGTATCAATTGATGATCATGGTACTGTAGCACTTACTGAGGAATGTAGTGCTATCATATAGAATAAATTGCCACCTAAGCTAAAGGATCCAGGTAGTTTTTCTGTACCTTGTTCTATTGGAGATATGGCTTTTGACCGAGCGTTATGTGACCTCGGTGCAAGTGTTAGTCTAATACCTTATTCTCTTTATAGGAAACTGGATGTTGGAGAGCCAAAACCAACCTCAATGATTTTGCAACTTGCTGACTCATCAATAAAGCATCCGGTTGGTATATTAGAAAATGTTCCTGTACAAATTGGTAAGTTTTTCATACCTGCTGATTTTATAGTTTTAGAGATGGAAAAAAATTCTAAAAATCCAATTATTCTTGGTAGGCCTTTCTTAGCTACATCCGGCGCATTAATTGATGTTAGAAAAGGAAAATTGACTTTTGATATTTGTGGTGAGATAATTGAATTTGATTTAATTGATTCTTTAAAGAAGGCATCACATTCAGGGACATGTTGTAGCATAGAAACAATTGATGATGAGGTTGTTTGTGACATGCATATTTTATTTGATGAACCTTCTGAATTTGATACATTTTCTAAGTGTGCTAATAAAGAATTTTAGGAAAGAACAGCAAAGAAGAAGAGGAAGAGACGAAGGAGGAGAGGAAAATCATAGTTGCTTGAGAAAGGAAAAAGGCTCATAAGTAAATTTAGACACTGTTTTAAGTCTGAGCCTTATGTTCATGAGAACTCGGAACGAGACATAGAGAAATCAGGAGGGCAACCAAACACACAAGCACGATCCAATCTGAGTGCTGAAGGGTCAAGCTAATGACCGAAAATTAGCGCTTCTTGGGAGGCAACCCAAGCACTTTTACTCTAGCTTTTTTTTTTACTTAGCACTAATTTTTCTTTTCTTTTTGTAGGTGAAAATTAATTTTTGTCTTAAAAAAAAAGCTTTGGTGGTTCGAACCCGAAGACACAAAGGATGATTGGGTCTAACACAGACTAATAGACCTCTGTGAGTATTTTCTTCCTACTCATTTGCATTCCATCCTTTGTATTTTTCTGATAATCCATGTGTTCAAATGGAAGATAAATACTTCAAACTTCTTGTGCTCACATGCCACAGATTCTCACCTTTTGATTTTATTGATAGATATTTTGATTTGGTTGTGTTGACATAATATGACGATGATGTGTACAAGGATTTTTCTGAAAATACTACAAACACCATGCCAAAATTTTTAATGAATTATCATGCATATCAATTTCTGGAAATTGGAAATAGATTTTATATGTTGAATTTATTTCTCTGATATAATCTATTTGTTGGAAATTTTTCATTAATTGATGCATGAAATTCTAGGTAAATGCATTGTTTAGTGAATGCAATCATGAAGTGAAATAATTCTTTTGAATAAAATGAGCATATTTGCACATGTTATTAAGTTGATATCAAGTGATTAATCTAGTTAATCTTTATAATATTTTATGTTATTTGTTGGGAAAAAGAAATCCAAATCCATAAGAAAGAATGACTCCCCTACTTGGCACTGTATAAAATTAATAGTGGGACCTAAAGACAAGGGTTGAAGTCCACAAAAAGAAAAAGAATAACTCCTCTTCTTGGCATTGTGTTCACAATGGTACCTAAGACAAGAGTTGAAGTTCATTGCAAAAGTGTGTATCTATGTAGATGCATGCCAAGAGAGAGTTCCTTTGACATTGACTCCTCTGTCTCAAGAAAATTCTTTTTACCTATGAGATATGAGTTCTATTATGTGTGGTTATGTGACCAACATACTCTAAATTCGTCATCGGAAAAAGGGTGGTAATCGATTTAGAGAATGTCAAGGACAAATAAAAAAAATGTGTGGAAAAAGATTTGGAAATCCTATTCCTGTAAACAAAAACATATTGGATGAAAATCTCAAAAACAAGATTAATTCATGAGGTTGAAATTTTATTACTATGCATATTGCGAAATTTTATTCGATTGAACTTTTGAGTCTTAAAGATTAATTTCAAAAGCTGATGTATTTACTTGAAAATTTTGTGTGGGATTAATGAAATTTTCTATGGATGATTATATTTTAGAAATTTATTCGTCATGTGAAAATTTATTTTTTGGTATTGATTTCTTTATTTGCTTGAGGACAAGCAAAGTTTGAGCCTTATGTGTTTGATGACTCTAAATTTCATAGTGTTTTTCATACTTATTTGATAGTCTTTTGAACCATAATCTTACTCTTTTGCTTTGTTTTTACACCTTTTTTTGCCAAATGCTTCGGAATCTACACCATCTTTGGTTTTTGATCAATTTCAGGCAAAAAGGCATCATTATCACCAGTTTTCGAGCAATCCCAATGCATGAATGAGTTCTAGATATCAAGAGGAGTCTACCCATCAAATTTCAAATCAAATGGACCTTCTAGCAAAAATATGGCACTACCGTATTTTTGGGCACGAATCGCACGATACCGTATTTCACAGCAGATGTTTTGGGTGAAATACAGCACTACCGTATGGAACTACATGGTGCCGTATTATTCAGCATTTTCGACCAGAAAAGTTTGACAAGAATACCGCACTACCGTATGAAATCGCACGGTACCGTATTTTTCAGCAATTTCAACCCGAAAGCTCTAACAAATATACGGCACTACCATATTTCTGGACGAAACTCTCACGGTACCGTATTTTCCATCAATTTCAACTAGAAGGGTTTTGGGTAAAATACAGCAGCACCGTGAGGACTTACACGGTACCGTGTTTTCTGCCCAGAACTCACAGAAGAAATTACGGCACTACCGTATTCAGGATACGGTACCGTATTTTGAAACCCAAAATTCTGATATTTCTACCCAAAAATTAAAAAGACCATATCTTTTGATTCAGAAGTCCAAATGAGATCGGAAAGAAGTGGCGGGCTCGTCTCAACGAGGAGAAGATAAAGGAACTGAAAGCCCCAATTTTTGAGGGGAAATCCATGGCGAAATTGAGGGAGAGGCGGAATTGCTAGGGTTCAACGGTTCTCAGCCTACAGACCACCTCCGGCCATGAAATTTGATAGAGAGCTTCGCCTGGTGAAGAAGAAAGTGCATCTGAAGTTTCAAAGCAAAAGGATTCCGATTGGAGGAGAAATCAATGAAACAGCGGTGACAGCGCTGTTCTAGGCAATTACGGTGCTGTAATTTCATTACAGCACTGTTTTGTAACTCTTCTCATCTTCTTTTCGATTCCTATTCATACAGAAACATGTTTTATTGTTATTCCTTCATCATGGTAGCTTAATCTTTCTTTGAGACATGGGGGTGTAATCTTTTTGTTTCTTAATAACTAGAAAACCCTAATTTTGTCAAACTGATTTTATTATGATAATTTTACTTTTGTGAATTGATTGTTCTTTAATTATCCTCTGTTTCTTAATATCAGCATGATTTAGAATTTTTCAAAATAGACTGAGAACTTCATTGCTTGAAATTCGGAACCCTAGGAATTATCGAGTTTGGAACTATCGTAAGAGATTAGGTTGTTCTTCGAATTCTAATTCTTAGAGAAACTTAATGCCTTGTTGATTTTATGATTCTTTGGATTGAGTTAATATTTTAGACTTGATTTGATGCTGCAAGAGATTGAGTATCGAGTCATCAGAAAACCTTGAGTAAAACTTGTGTTGAGACTCTGATGCACGCGAGTGATCTTTAGTTTCCACTTGAGGTTATCAACTTAGAAATCGGATGCACGAGAGTGATCCTTGAGTTCTTAGTTGATGGTTTACTTATTTTCATCATTGAATAGATCTTGCACGAAAGTGAAGATCGGTTCTTTGTACGATTGTTTGCACGAGAGCGAAACAATTTATTTATGAGGTAAACTATACCTTTATCATGGTAAAATTGGATTAACAGACACTTATCTTAATCTAGCCATTAGAAATTAAAGTAGATGAACCCCTAGTCCCGATTTCCTCTCTGATATTTTTTTCGTGTTCTTTTCAATAGTTTGATTCACTATTTTTCGATTGCCTAGCTAGCGAGAAATCGATTATTCAGTACTTGACAACAAGGTCTCTGTGGTTCGATATCTATTTTATTACTTCAAGTATTTGTGCACTTGCGGACACAACACTTGCGTAGACTCGAGTCCAGACAGCACGTGTTGTGGGTCCGAACACAATCACGGGATCACAAAATTGAAACCCTTGTATACAAGGGTGGGTGCGGTAAAACAAATTTAATAATCTTATAAAACAGATCAGATAACATAATTAAAAGTAGATGTAAGAATGCGTAGATTAATTAAATGTAGGTGTAAGAAGCATATTAAGGCATAGATCAATTAAGATTTCGCTGATTGAGAACTTGCAGTAATTAAATCAGATGAAGGCGCATGCCAGTAATTAATTTGGACCATGAAAATAAGATTCAACACAGAAAAGCATAATGATATGCTACAGAGCAATTATTTTGTAATGCAAAAGATTAAATCAGAGGTTAGGCTGAATACTCGGATCAAATTAGAGGATAGGCTGCCTACCCCCATACAATTAGGAGGCATAAGCTATAAGCCACCGGGTTGAATAGGAGAACACCACCCAACCTAAAGATGTACACTCCATGTGAAATTAGAAAATTCGATCTTCATTTTTTTGTAATAGTTGTTACCCCATTCAATTCTACAAAATTCATTAAGAGTAAAACAAGAAAATGATTAGTATAACTAGAGGCAATAAGTGTATGCCCTAAGGGGAGTTTCCAATCCCTTCACACGGGTTTCGATCTAGTCTGATGTCCCAAGATACAACTAACATTACTCCACTATCGATGCGTCAGTAAGGAGTCTGTATGCAGGAGGAGAGAATATAATGATCAGTGTATCTAAGTCGTTCTCACACCTTTCCTCATATAGAGGAGTTATAATATTGAAGACTACCTAAGTTATGTCCGTCTAATTTAGACAAAGCAAATTAATAATAATATTCATTAATTAAGATGTATTAAAAATAATAAAATAATTAAGACATCTTAATCTTAATTAGGCTATTATTAACAGTAAATAAATGTGAGTGAAATATAAATTAAATGCCTAACAAAATAATATGTTAAATTTTTGGGTTTTTTTCTTTTAAAACTTCAACAGATACTATGAACTTAATCATTTAGGCATGACTAATAAAAGTATATGAAAAGGTAGGCTAATTACTAAGTGTTAGGCCCAGGCGCTGGGCCCAAGCCCAGCCCCAACTCGTGGCCCAAACCCATTAGCTTTGGGTTAGAGGGTTAGCGGGTTCGGGTCAAGCAGCTTAGCGGGTCAGGCGACCCGTTTAGACAAATGGAGTTAGGGCTACAGTGCCCTTCCTCCTGTTCATCGCATCCACACGATGCGTTGAGTGGAACACGAGCGGCGGCTGCTCTCTTCCCTCTCCCCCAATTTCCTCTTCCCCTCCGTCGAGTGTGGCTCCGGCGAGGGTTCCGGCAGTGGCGGCGGACTCCGGCAGCTTCCCGATGGGTTGGGTGCGGCGGTACGGGATGCATCAGAGCAAGAGGCGGCATTCCCCTTTTCCTTCCTCCGCCTGTGTCTTCGGCGTCGTCGATGGTGGAGCCGACAAACGGACATCCGCCGAGGTACGTCCTCTCTCCCCTCCCGCTCCGACTTTCTGTCGGTGAAGCGGTCACCAACTGCTTCTTCGCCTCTCGCTGCGCCTCCCTCGTTCTTTCGTTTCCGGCGAAGTCAGGGACAACCGGCAAGGCTGGGGCTTCTGCCCCTCTTCCTAGCGACGTCCGGTGACCATGGGTTGGTCCGCCAGCGTCTCCGGCTGCTGGGGTGTGGGCGACGGTTCTGCCCTTTGTTTGGACGGTGCCTGGCGACATTGTTGGGGTTCGCCGGTGCCTCCTCTAGCTCCGGCGAGGTCGGGCTTGGCCAGACGGTGCTTCGGCGAGCCTTGGGCGGGTCTCCAGCAAGCTTCGATTTCTGATCCACATGCCTCGATTTGCATGCATGTGCCTTGGTTTACATGCACATGCCTCGTTTTCTATGCGCGTGCCTCTAACGGGTTCCAGACGTGGTTCCCGTTCCCGGCCGATCAGCTATCCTCAGCCGGCATATTCCTCTCTCCGGCTTCTTGCGCTTCGTGCTCCCGACCGAGTCGTCTTTCTCGGTCAGCGACTCCTTGCCCCTCTCCGCGCTCCGGTCAAGTGCGCCGGCCTTATGTGGTGTTGCCTGGCATTGGCCGGTTTGTTTGTGTCGGACGTCTGCGAGATGTCCCCTTTTTGGGTGAGTTGTGTATTCGACCACTTGCGTGCGGTTTGGTCGGAGTTACAGCGTGTGCGAGGTGTCCTGCGTGACATCGTCTATTTGCCCGCGTGTGCGCCACCGCTTGCATGCGGTTTGGTTTGTTTTCCGGTGTACCGAACTCGTACGTGTGCTGCGCTGAGGTCGAGTCTCGAGTCTTGTATCTTGTTGTGCATTGGAGCTAGTTCGTGCAGCGATCCTTGGGAGACGCGTGGCAGTCTCTATCTCGTCGAGACAAGCAGACAGGTGGTCATTTGGGATAGGCTGAGGAGTGCGTTGAGGACGGACTCCTGCCGGTCGCGCTCAGATCCGCGGTTCAACCGCTTGGCCCTTGCGTGGGCGTGTTTGGGTGCGAGTCAAGGGTTGACTCGGTTGTATTTTTGTTAAAATTTTATTACCCTAATTCTGGGCATGACAGACTGGTATCAGAGCCTAAGTTCTGCACATTCCAACTTGTACACCGGTATTGTATACCTGTTAGCAGCTGTGATCATTCCGGTGAACACAAATGTCAACAGCATTGAGTTGCTGGTGGAGACTGTCGGATATGGGGGAGCCTCACGGCTCAATTTTCTTGACTCCCTAGTGGGGACATTCGTTATAGAGGTCGTATTGCTGAAGCTCATTATCGTAGTGACACTATACGCATGTGCACGGAAATGTCGAAGTAATACAAAAAATATCGAATCCCACAGGGAACAAGGTGGAGTACCAGAAAATCTAATTCTTGATATCTAAGCTGATTAAAACAGGGTTTTAAGAACTTGAAACAAAAGGTTAAGCGAAATTGTAAACAAGAAACTAAACGACAACGGTAGGGAAAATATATGAGAGATAAGTCAGGGTAATGGTTTCCACCACACCAACGATTTTACTTGCGTTTAGAAATATCAGCTACAGGGATTTATGATTATGCATAAGGAATCTAACCCTAGGGTACAAGGTGCCCTCTTTCAAGTGTACGCCCTGGTATTCGCCTAGAATGGTCTCCTACTTTCGCGATGGATCGTTCTAGGTGAATCCAATGAGTTCCGTGGTAAATTATGAACCCTCGAGCGAAGACCAAGCACTCTCGTGTCGAGGCTTCGCATGTTTCACAGAGAGGTTCCGTCATTACGATCCTACTCTCGTTATGAATCGTAACAACTAAGACACGTCAATACTTGGCCAAGGTACATATCATGCAATAAGTACATCAAGTGAAATATGCTTATGCTTAAGATATAATCTAAATAACAGAGTTAAAACATGAATCGCATATAAGAATCGTCGATGGGCTTCAACCTAGCCCCGAAATAAGGTTTACGCTACAACCGTCGTTGAAACGCTCAAAAATCTCTCTTTAAACATAGAAAAATCTCGGAAAAGAGTTTCTAAGAGGGAGGAGACAATGAACCGAAATAAATAGACAAGAATCGCCGAATTCCGATGATCGAATCTCCGGAAATCACCCCAAAGTCGCCCGTTCGCTGCCGTCTTCCACCCTCGCCGCTTCATCATGTGATTTCCCTCCTTCTATGTCACGGAAATTGGGGCTTCTATACTCTTTTTGTTCTCCTTCGAATCAGCTTTCTATAGAGTCCTCACTTGCCAAATTTGGACTTGAATCAGGTCCGAAATCAATGAAAATCCGAGTAAGGGTCGTGCTGTCCAGAAAGCATCATGGGTGAACCCCGCCGGGTTCACCAGGCAGTGAAGCTCATTGTATAGTTCTGTCGAGAAAGAAGCACCGGTGAACCTCACCAAGTTCACCAGGCAGTGAAGTACTTTGTAAATTTCTGTGCAGGTTTCCTCGGACACAATCACGGGTAAACCCCATGGGGCATGGGGTTCACCTGCTAGTGAAGTCTACTGTGAGTTTCGGACATCCTTATCATCATCGGTGAACCCCGCCGAGTTCACCTGGCAGTGAAGTGCGCGGTGACTTTCGTCCTTCAGCAAGATCACTAGTGAACCCCGTCGGGTTCACCTGGCCGTGAAGTCTAGAAAAAGCTCCGATTGAGCCCAAATTTTTCAGGCAGCTTCGTCTTCTCATAAGGGATCACCTCATGCTTTTAGATTCTTCAAAATGACTTCAAAATTGGGTGATTTAACCTAAAATTCCATAAGAAAGACGAAAAGTGAATATTCTGAAGCTTTGAAGTAAATAAGCTTTAAAGGAGTGTAAAAACATTCAAATAAGCCTAAATTTATCATGTAATAATAATGAATATTACTATAAAAATGCATGGCATCAAACACTCCAGACTTAAATCTTTGCTTGTCCTCAAGCAATAAAATAAGTTGAAATACCTGCTTGGTATAAGAATAATCTTTTGGTGTTGAAGTTCGCACCCGAGTTCAGAAAGACACTTTTTAGCAATCCGAGATCTAATTAGAAGAAATCAATTAAGAGGAGGGTCTTAAGCATTCACTAGTTTGGTCCCACAGTTTCTAGATGTCAACCAATTCAGAAAGCAGTAAACCTGAGATAAGCATTCACCAGTTTGGTCCAACAGTTTCTACATGTCAACAGATTTAGAAAGCAGTAAACCTGAGATTCAATCAAGCATACACAACACTCATTCCATTCCTATCCTTCCAATTCATAATGTTGGGGTTAACTCAAATGTTCTATTCAGAATATGAAACACTCATCATTGCATTAGACTTCAACTCATATCCTTATGTACCATTGCCAATTTTTCACAATGCCAAGTAGAGGAGTCTTTTTATTGGATTTCAATTCACATTTCTTAGATTTTAACTCATATCCTTCGGTACCACTGCCCATTTTTCGCAGTGCCAAGTAGAGGAATCTAAGTGTGATTTTTTTTTTTCAAGTAACAGAAATCAACATATCTTTTCTTTTAACAAATGCAGTGTCTCCCCAATAATAAAAAAGGATTCAAAGTTTGAAAAGAAGTTGTGTATCCTGATATGTATCGAATGTAAATTACAAGCCAAAATCAATTGAAGAATCATGAAAACGTTTGACCTGCTATATGAACAACCTAAAATCAATCCAATTAGAAAATTTCTAATTCATAGAACATATGGACATGACTATTGAGTAAATTTTTAACAAGTACTACATTCAACATATCTTGATAAATTCCAGCCAATCATGTATTTAACTTTAAGAATTTTGCAAAGCTATCATTGGCCAAGACTGGCATGACAAGTCAATAGGTCAATAATGAATCTTTTATCATAATAAAATTTGCAAAATATGCCTTAAAACAACTTCATGCAAGCTCATTGGATCCACACATCATGTAACATGTAAAGAGAATTATAGCATAACACAAAAGCTGAAAAACAAGTGGTTCAAATATGTGTTATACACTGCAGAGAGTGGGGCCTGTAGATATGGACCAGGCCCACAAATAGTGGCATATAGGAACAATGCCAAAATATAACATCCATCATAAAGTAGCATAAACCAAAACCATAGAAAGGCATAAGGTCAGGACAACCATATAAGAAACTGGAGTAAAGACAGCTCACCCATTCTAAAATGTTGCATAGTCCTGTATGCAATGTCGTATACGTGAGAGGAGAAGGCGGCGATGTCGAGTCCGGTTGCACAGTGTACTTCACGGGTGAACCCCGCCGGGTTCACCTGGTTGTGAAGTGCACTGATCTTTAGTGAAAATCCAGCAAAAATCTATCGTTCTAAAGGCACACCTGTATCACAAAAATAAACCTCTAATCAGTGTATATTAAGATCAAAATTTCCTAGAATAAGCTAGATAAACAAGAGACTGGAGTACTCAACGATGATAAACTAAAAACTGAATGACAACTAATGCAAATAAATGAAAACAACAAGAAAACTTGGGTTGCCTCCCAAGAGCGCTAGTTTTAGGTCAATAGCTCGGCCATAGAGGTGTCACGTTATCGAATCAGTGGGGTCAAAAAGGGCGAGAACTTTCCCTTGTTTGACCCGTTCATCTGCAAAATATTATTTAAGGTGGTGTCCATTCACTACAAAACTTCCAGTGCGTTCAACTACATCCACGCTGTAACATATACCTGCAATAGAAGGTTTCTTGAGAGAATTAGATAGATCAAATTGAATAACACTGCCACCGATGTTTAAATCCAGTTTTCCATTTTTAACATCGATGACAACACCGGCTGTAGCAAGAAAAAGGTCTTCCTAAGATAAGTCTATCGTCCTCGTCAATCTCTAACACAACAAAGTCGGCAAGGATAAAATAATCTCCTACTTTAATAGGTACATCCTCTAAAATACCCATTGGACTCAGAACTGATCTATTGGCAAGCTGCAAAGAAATATTAGTCGATTTCAAGTCACCAAAATCTAGCTTTTTACACAGTGATAATGGCATAATGCTGACGCTCGCTCCTAGATCGCACAGTGCTCTTTGGAAGGTCATCTCTCCTATCTAGCATGGTATGAAAAAGCTGCCAGGGTCCTTGAGTTTCTGTGGAAGCTTGTTTTGCAAAATTGCACTGCACTCTTCAGTAAGTGCGACGGTGCCTTGGTCTTCTAGCTTCCTTTTATTTGAGAGGATGTCCTTCAGGAACTTCGAGTAGGTCGGCATCTACGAAAGGGCATCAACAAAGGGAATGTTAATATAGAGTTTTTTCAATACTTCCAAAAACTTACCGAATTGCTTGTCCAATTTGGCTTTGACAAGCCTCTGAGGGAAAGGTATCGGCGGTTTATAAGCAGGCGGCCCAACATAGGGTCGCTCTTCTTTTGTTTGTTCAGGTTCAGCCAGAGTTGCATCTGTGTGTTGTTCCTCACAGTTCGGTATCACTTCATCCCTTGTATCATCGGTGATGCAGGGGGCAAACACAGGACAAAAGGTGCATGCAAACAACGCTTTGAGAAAATATTTTTTTGTATTTTATAATAAAATCCGAGATTTACTCTACCGAGGTTGGAAAATATTTTTGGTATTTTAATAGTAAAGAAAACCGAAACTACAGTTACTTTAAAATTACTTGCAAGAAAAGAAATGACTTGAAAGTTAAAACTCACCTTGGACCCCTTGAGAATAGAAGGGGTCACCTTCCCATTCTTCACCGGTCCAATGGTTGATGGCAACGAAGTAGGGCCCTATGAGCTTACACACATGCAAACATTCAAGGCCCACACTTGCGTGGGTGAGTTTAAACAAAGTTTAATTGTCCAACAATCAAAGAGAAGTCAAGAGGGGAGTTAGGCTCCCAAATTCTCTTGTTAACAAGATTAAGGACTATCTAATTTAAAGGGGGGGGGGGGTGGAAGAAGAGTGTCTTGCACCAAGAGAACCTCCAAATCCTTGCGTCATCCTTCAAGAAACAACAAGGTTAGTGTAGGAATAAGTTCTAGAATTAAAAAGAGGGCGAGGGAAAGGAACTTAGCCAAAGAGGTGTCTTCTTGATGTCATTCTTCATGATGGCCGAGAGTGATGAAGCTTCCAAGGAGCCTTCTAATGCTTGCCGAGATCAAAGTGTGGTGGATCTTCCTTGAAGTCTCGTCTAAGGATGTGAAAGGACCTTCAAGGCTTTTAGTTGAATGGAGGATTAGAGGGGAGAAGGAGAAGAGGGGAAGGGAAAGGGCTCGGCCCTTTAGAAGAGGGGGAGAAGAGAGGTCTTTGGCGACACAAGCACCATGGCAAACACCATTATTTTTTTTCACTAGGCAACTACTCGACAAAAGAAAGAGAAATACAACTTATAGGCTGATTAGGGCCAAGGGTAAGGGTGACATTTTACCCTTGGCGAAATTACAAAAGAAGTAAGAAAAATTCAGCATTGATGTCTTCATTTGATCCTTCCTTTTAGTGGCTGATTTTTGAATTCGACTTCTTATTGTTTTTGGTGGAGTTTTCTTGTGGCCGAAGGTTTCCTTGGTGTCTTTCCTTGTTTGCTTAGATGACAATGCGATTGGGTTCCACAGATTGTGGATTTTGATTGATGGTTGGCGCAATTGGCAAGTGTGGGCTGAATTCTTCCTTGCTTTCGAATCCTTTTTATTGAATCCATTTGAAATTCGAAATCCTTCCTTCAAGAGCTTGGCGGCTAGGAGATTTCCATAGATGTTTCCACAAATTGGGGATCTAGATGGGGATCCCATGATTTGTGGATCTTGATTTGATCTTTGGTGTCTTTGGCGCAAATTGGGAAGTGTGGGCTGAATTCGATTCCTTCTCTCATGGTTGGCGCCTTGGCTTGTTATAGAAGGGATGTTGACTTAATTGCAAGCAACTCCATCTTGAAGTCTTTGGGTTGAAGTAGCTGAAGTGCTCTCTTTCCAAATTGGGAGCTCCACTAGTTGAGTGACTTGAGCTGAGCTCCTAAATGTTTCTTTGAGATAACCCTAACCTGCCATGTTAGTTGCAAATGAAAGATACTATCCTAGCATGCAAAACTACATGATGCACTAGAAGTAAAATTTATTCAACCAAAGCAAATTGCAAATATGGAAAGTGCAAATAAGGAAATATGCAAGTAAGGAGAAAATGCAACAAGGGGGCCTAGGAAGGGAAGCCATTTTTGGAGGGCTTCTTCCTGGTCCTATGCAACTTATGTGGGGCAGGGGCTAGTCCTCCATCAATCAGTCGGCATCTTAGGGTCTTCAAGTTGCTTGCCGCTCCGAGTGGAGATCGCATTGCAATGCTCCCTCGGGGTTAACTTCAGGCTGTGATGGAAACTTCCCTGGCGCTCTAGAGGATGAGCTAGCCTGCTGGGCAAGCTGGCTCTCCAACATTTTGTTGTGCGTCTCCAAGGAGTCCATCCTTGTCATCATCAATTTCATCATATCAGTTAGCCCTTCTATCTGCTTACTCAGTTGAGAGTCTTGGGCCGGTCTTGGAGGAGGATTGTAGTTTCCTTGTTGAGGGGGAGGATTGTAGTTTCTCTGTTGGAACCCAGGTGGCTGCCTGTAATTTTCTTGTTGTGGTGGTCTGAAGTTCCCTTGTGAGGGTTGAGCTTGTGGTGGCGCTTGTCCTGGTTGTATAGGTTGCGTGGTTCGATAGGAAACGTTTGGGTGGTTGCGCCAGCCAAGGTTGTAATAGTTGGAATAGGGGTTGTTCATGGGGTTCACATTTCCAACTGCATTTAGATGTTCAGACTAACTTTGGACCACTTGTCCATCTCCCACTCGGCATTCGATGTCTGCATGTCCTACAACACCACACACCACACAAGATATTGAATTAGTGTCTAAAGAGTTAACAGACCATGAATCAAATTTCTTAGTCAGATTGTCTACCTTCGCAGTCAGAGCAGTTAATGAATCAAGATTGAATTTACTTGCTTTCCTAGAAGGTGTACCTCACTCTGGATTCCATTGATGGTAGTTCAGTGCCATGTCCTCCAGGAGGTTTATAGCTTTTTCAGGTACCTTGCTCATTAATCCCGATCCTCCAGCAGCTGCATCGACTGTGAGTCTAGTATTGTATTCTAATCCCATATAGGACGTGTGTATTAGAACCCAAGTCTCGATCCCATGGTGCGGACATAGTCTTTGTAGCTCCTTGAATCTTTCCCAAGCTTCATACAAAGACTCCCCATCCTTCTGCATGAAGCTCGTTATCTAGTTTCTGAGTTGGATTGTCTTTGAAGGAGGGAAATACTTCGAGAGGAAAGCTTGAGACAGTTCATCCCATGTCTGTATTGAAGCTGAGGGGATCGTGTGGAGCCATACCCTTGCTCTGTCCTTTAAGGAGAAGGGAAATAATCGCAACCTGATAGCATCAGAAGTAGCTCCATTAATTTTTAGCATATCACAATATTCCAAAAATATAGACAAATGCATATTGAGGTCCTCAAGAGGAGAACCACCAAATTGATTCTGTTGTATCATGGAAAGTAAAGCAGGTTTAATTTCGAAATTATTGGCCTCGACACTAGGCCTAACGATTCCTAATTGAAACCCATGTGTAAAAGGAGCTGCGTATTCTCGCAATGTTCTGGCATTGTTGTTGTTCACAGGTTGAGGCATTGGTTTGTTCTTCATGTCGATATGAAGGTGTTCCATCTGTTCTTTACTTTCTTTTTTCTGAGTTTGTTCAAGCTTCCATCTTTGTTTGAAGGTTCGTTCTATCTCAAGATCGATTTCAAAGAGTGCTCTTGCCCTGGAACTTCTTTGCATAAAATATGTCAGATTCAATTATGAAGTTCAAAGCAATTGACACAAGCAGAAAGCAACGTGAAATAGAATAAATAAAGAAAAAACTAACCAAAGCTTAGTCTACCAATCCTTAGAAATATACTAATATCGACCGTTGCTCCCCGGAAATGGCGCCAAAAACTTGACACTATCCGCAAGTGCACGGAAATGTCGAAGTAATACAAAAGATATCGAATCTCATAGGGAACAAGGTCGAGTACCAGAAAATCTAATTCTTGATATCTAAGCTGATCAAAATGGGGTTTTAAGAACTTGAAATAAAAGGTTAAGCGAAATTGTAAACAAGAAACTAAACGACAATGGTAGGGAAAATATATGAGAGAGAAATCAGGGTAATGGTTTCCAACACACCGACAATTTTAATTGCGTTTAGAAATATCAGCTACAAGGATTTATGATTATGCATAAGGAATCTAACCCTAGGGTACAAGGTGCCCTCTTTCGAGTGTACGCCCCGGTATTTACCTAGAACGATCACCTACTTTCGTGGTGGATCATTCTAGGTGAATCCAATGAGTTCCGTGGTAGACTATGAACCCTCGAGCGAAGACCAAGCACTCTCGTGTCGAGGCTTCGCAAGTTTCACAAAGAGGTTCCATCGTTACGATCCTACTCTCGTTATAAATCATAACAACTAAGACACGTCAATACTTGGCCAAGGTACAGATCATGCAATAAGTACATCAAGTGAAATATGCTTAAGATATAATCCAAATAACAGAGTTAAAACATGAATCGCATATAAGAATCGTCGGTGGGCTTCAACCTAGCCCCGAAATAAGGTTTACGCTACAACCATAGTTGAAACGCTAAAAAATCTCTCTTTAAACATAGAAAAATCTTGGGAAAGAGTTTCTAAGAGGGAGGAGACGATGAACCAAAACAAATAGACAAGAATCGCCGAGTTCCGATGATCGAATATCCGGAAATCACCCCAAAGTTGCCCGTTTGCCGCCGTCTTCCGCCCTTGCCACTTCATCACGTGATTGCCCTCCTTCTAGGTCACAGAAATTGGGGCTTTTATACTCTTTTTGTTCTCCTTCGAATCAGCTTTCCATAGAGTCCTCACTTGCTAAATTTGGACTTGAATCGGGTCCGAAAACAATGAAAATCCGAGTAAGGGTCGTGCTGTCCAGAAAGCATCACGGGTGAACCCCGCCGGGTTCACCAGGCAGTGAAGCTCACTATATAGTTTTGTCGCAAAAGAAGCACCGATGAACCCCGCCAGGTTCACCAGGCAGTGAAGTACTCTGTAAATTTCTACGCAGGTTTCCTCGGACACAATCACGGGTGAACCCCATGGGGTTCACCTGCCAGTGAAGTCTACTGTGAGTTTCGGACATCCTTATCATCATCGGTGAACCCCACCGGGTTCACCTGGCAGTGAAGTGCACGGTGAGTTTCGTCCTTCGGCAAGATCACTGGTGAACCCCGTCGGGTTCACCTGGCCGTGAAGTCTAGAAAAAGCTCCGATTGAGCCCAAATTTTTCAGGCAGCTTCGTCTTCTCATAAGGGATCACCCCATGCCTTTAGATTCTTCAAAATGACTTCAAAATTGGGTGATTTAACCTGAAATTCCATAAGAAAGACGAAAAGTGAAGATTCTGAAGCTTTGAAGTAAATAAGCTTTAAAAGAGTGTAAAAATATTCAAATAAGCCTAAATTTATCATGGAATAATAATGAAAATTATTATAAAAATGCATGGCATCACGTAGCTTCTATAGCACCAACCAAGGCCAGAGGTGGCCATAGGGACTATCATGCGACGACATGTCCCGAGGACAGTCGAGTGTGCCTATGGGATAATTGTGCAACAATATATCCCGGACATCAATCATTGATGCCATAGGATAGTCATGCGATGACTTATTCTGGAGAGTAGTTGGTGGTGGTCCAGGGGACAATTGTGCGACAATGTGTCTCGGACACCAGCTAATGTCTCCATAGGATTGTTGTGCGACAACGTATCCTAGAGATCGGCCGATGGCGGCCAAATAACTGTCGTTCTAAGGGCATTGTGACCCAAGAGATATCGTGCAACGATATTTGGGACTCCGGCCAAGATTGGCCATGTGACCGCCGTGAGACAACGTGTTCACGAGGTAGCTCCCATTTCAGTGGTTTGCTACACTATGGAAGTTGAGGACTTCCTATGGGGTATTGGAACTATATTTCCATAGTAGCCAGGTTCCTACTGAGGAGCAGGTACATACATTTATCACATATCTCTTTTGAGATACAAAGTTGTGGTGGCGGGCTCAGGCCGCACACAACCCTTTTTGGGATTCGATCTGACCCATGAGCTCTTATGGGGAGAGCTCAAAATAAATACCAATGATTAGTTCCTACTCAGGGAACTTGTTGTGGGTTGCGTGAGGCATCCTAAAATGACTAAGGGAGATTGGGTTATATGGGACTATGTCCGGTGGTATGCCCAGGTGATGCTTGAGATAGAGGGTTTCCTCTGTCAACAACTCCCTACAAGTAGGGAAGGGCCATAGAGAGACATGGACTGACGACTCTCCTTGTGAAGGAGAGGTCCCTTTGTTGGTGAAGGGTTTGTTCGGAGAGTTCTCCGATGAGTTATCCTCGGAGCTTCCTAAACACTTTCTCAAAGGAGAGAGATCATCACAAGAATGAGCTTGTAATGGGATCTACTCCTCCGCATAAGGCTCAATAATGTATTTCTCCAATGGAGTTGGCCGAGCTTCGTTAGCAATGGTGTGGATTGCTAGAAGCCGGGTTCATTCGGCCTACGGTATCGCCTTATGGAGCGCTGATCCTCTTCTAAAAGAAGAAGGATTGGTCGCTAAGGTTCTAGGTAGACTATAGAACCTTGGATAAGATAACGGTGAGGGATTATTATCTTATACTGCTTATCCCTGATCTGGGAGATCGATTAGGGAAAGCATTGGTTTTCTTAAGACTAGACCTGAGAGTAGGTTAATTTGCAAATTCGTTTCGCCGAGGGCAACAAATAAGAAAACCATATGGATAACCCGATATGAGTTCTAGAGTTCAAAGCGATGCCCTTTGGACTACTAAAACCCCCTCTATGTTTTGTCATCTGATGAACAAGTGTTGGCCCCTTGTCTTAGATGACTACATAGTTGATTATATGGATGATATCGTGGTTCTCTCCTCAAGCGTTGAGGAACACCTAAGCCATCTAAGGCTGGTGTTGAGGGAAAAACCAACTCTATTTAGAGTTGAGAAATTCTCATTTGTGGTGGATGAGATTTCTTTCTTTGGTCTTGGGATGGACCACGGACAAGCCCGAATGGATAAGGTAAAGGTCCAAGCCATTACGGAATGGTGCGCCCCCTCAAATCAAACCGAGTATGGAGTTTTCTCGGTGTGGTGAACTTCTATCGAAGGTTCATCAAAGGCTATTCAAGAAAAGCCTTACCCTCAGTGATCTGCTGAAACGGAACTCGAAATGGGAGTGGCTTGATCGGTATCAGTTGGCCTTCTGATAGTGAAGGTCCGTATTGCCTCTGAACCGATCCTGAAGTTTCCCGACTTCAGTATGCCTTTCGAGTTTCACACCGATGCTTTGGACCAAACTATCGGTGGTATGCCTTTATAGGATAGGCATCCTTTAGCTTTTGGGACTTGAAAGCTAATAGGACTGAGCTACAGTATTTTGACCACGAGAAGGAAGAGGTGGTAGGAGTCCACTATCTCCGGAACAACGTGACACCACATAAAAGAAGTTGTCAGCAAAATAGGCACGTTGGCCGGAATTCTAGGGTGAATTCTAGTTCCATGGGGAACATAAATCGGGTAAAGGCAACGTGTTTCCTTACAAGCTGATGGAGGCAGTAGCCCTGCTCTGAGGAGATCTGCTCGGACTCGTAGGGTACCTCTTCGATATGGGTTCCCTTAGAGTCCCCTTTCTTGCATTGCATTTAGGGTAATTTGGTTTTCAATAAAGCCATGCATCATGTAGTCACTTATGGCAAGTCCACTTGTAGTAGGTAGTGCATTGTAAGTCATAAAACTTTATGTACTCTTGCATCATAGTAGGGTAGTGCATGCATGCATTAGGATCATTTTTGGCAGGTCATTCAAGTAAGGAGCAGCTCAAGTTTCAGCTCAATGTCACTCAAGGTCCACTCATCATGTTTAGCTCCAGAAAAGGAAAAGAAGACTTCAAAGCCCAAGCTCACTTCAAGCCATGTATTAGCTCACTTGCTATATTTGTTGGGCGCCTCTCCAATAGTGTAACACCCTTGATTTTCTGAATTATGATTTAAGGTTAGAAATTCAGTTTCTGTATTTTTATCGGTTAAAATTTTGGGATTTTTGCCTAATTGTAGGACTTTTCCCTACAGGGCAAAAATAATTATTTTTGTTGGGGCTTCGAACCCTCAACCTTGACTATTTGCTCCTGGAATTCTTCCACCATGGTGGCGCATATTTCTGTGTTATTAGAGTGGCGCATGGTGGTTAAGCCCAGGTAAGCCCATTAAAGCCGATTTCCACTTAAGTTAATTGGGTTATTGGATCTTGGATCCGTTTGGGGTGGAAAAAAAATAAAAAAAAAGGGGGAAAATTCGTGAGAGCTCCTCTCCCTCACGATTTGTGGTTTGTTTCTTGCCCTAGCCGCCTGTGTTGTCGCCCCTCACTGTGCTTGGCGCTCCTGCAAAATTTCTGACGCTGGTGGTGGCAGACTGGTGGTGGACGAACTTTCTGGAGACCCCTGATCCCCTGTTTTGGCGTTTTCTCTGTGGGCGATTTTTTCTGGTGAGTAATTCGATCCTAAGGAGTCTAATCCGAATTAAAATTCGTTATTTGCCATGATTATTCGTATGGGGTTGAATTCAAATAATTATAGGGTTTTAAAATCCTGTTCTGCTGAAATCTGCATTCGTTAATCTGACCTTTGTGTACTATAACCCAAATATCTCATGGTCTATAGATCCAAATCGCACGAAATAAATTTTGTATGAAACTAGATACATTCGGATTTAATTTGAATCTGATATCGACCATATCCGAGCTGTATTCGTATTTCAATCTGTATTGCAATCTAGCTGTACAAAATCAGTTTTCTGGAAATCTGGATTTCGACTTTTATGTGTTCGAACCATCATATCTCCCTAGGTATAGCTCGAAATCTTGTCAAATCAGTTTTATTAGACCGTAGGCTCGAAGAGCTTTATTTTGACTCCCATAACGCCTATTTTCGATTAGTTATTGGATCTGAAATAAATGTCGCAAGACTGATATATGAATCTGTTTTCTTGAAATCTGAAATTCTGACCTTCCTATGTTCGAACCCTTATATCTTCCTGTCTAAAATTCGAAATCTTGTGAAACCAGTTTTATTGGAAACTAGATTCAGAGAGCTTCATTTTGAATACAATATTGACTAGCTTTGGTTCGAAATTGGACTAAAAATATATTTTGCAAACGGACAATATAAATCTGCTATGTTTTGGTTAGACGAATATTCCTTTGTGAGAAAAATTTACATTGTATGGTTTAACCTCTTAAATTGTGGTCTGTAGTTCTTCTAAAATTTATTTGTTTGATGAGAAATTTTAGAGAAAACAAAATTGGGGATTTAACTAAGAACTTAGGAATTTTCGAAAATATAGTTCGAGCCAATTTTGGGGCTTTTGTCAATTTTCTTCACGAACGTGTAATTAAAATTATCTGTAGTGGGGGACTGAAATTAATTACATGAAATTTGTACATTCTGTTAAGGTTCTGAAAGTGGCGCCCCTTACAGTAATTTTATAGCTCACGGTTTTAGGAATTTTGAGGAGATTATTTCATGAATAATTTCTGTTCTGTATTTAAATGTTTGTTATATGAATAATTTCTGTTCTGTATTTAATTGTTTGTTATGTGGATATTTCCTATTCTGTTTATATGTTGTGAAGTTTCTGAAAACCTTGAATGTGTTAAAACATTTGTGAGAACATAGAATGGTTTGACATGAATTAAGGTTAGTTGTAAGGAATTCACTCATATAATTTCTGTTCTGTGTTTAAGGACTGGATATTGGGGTGTGTCATTTTCTGGTTTGTTAGACTTTGGGCATAATGTAAGAATTAAGTAGTGGTTGATCCTACTTCTCTGTTTCAGTATAATCTGTTCTGTAAAATTATGCCCTAGTGTAGCACTCTTCCGTGTCCTTACCCTCCTTCTGTGGCGCTGTAATGGTGCTGATAGTCTACTATGACCCTTGAGACACTATTTCTGTTCTGGGTATTGGAGGCCAGAGTGCCACGTCCTAACAAGACGGGGGCCACCCACTGATACCTCCTCTACCATTCAGTTCTGGGTTTTGGAGGCCAGAGTGCCACGTTCTAACAAGACAGGGGCCACCCACTGATACCTCCTCTACCATTCAGTTCTGGGTTTTGGAGGCCAGAGTGCCACGTCCTAACAAGACGGGGGCCACCCACTGATACCTCCTCTACCATTCAGTTCTGGGTTTTGGAGGCCAGAGTGCCACGTCCTAACAAGACGGGGGCCACCCACTGATACCTCCTCTACCATTCTGTTCTGGGTATTGGAGACCAGAGTGCCACGTCCTGACAAGACGGGGGCCACCCACTGATATCTCCTTTACCATTCTGTTTCTGATATGCATGCATTGTCTCGTCCTCGGCAGAGGTGGGGTCAGACCTTCTGTGGTCATCAGGCCTTCTGTGGCCTTTCTGTTTCCGATGTAGACTATCCGTTTGGACTCTGAAAATTCTAATTTTCTGTCTGTCAGTTCTGATTTTTGTAGTTCTGTTTCGATCTGTATTTAGATGTATTAGGCGGTGTGGTTAGTTGGTATGGGTTGGTATATTCATATCCTACCTGTTTGATGCCTATTGTTACAAGTATCTGTATTTGATTGTGTTTGTTTCTGATATGAGCATGCATGTTAAGTTGATTTATCTTATCTGTTAAATAAAAAGAATTTCAACTTAAGTATGATATTTTTGAAACCCCGTATTTTACTTGTATGCGTGTGGGGTGTGATTCTGAGGGATGTTACAGATGGTATCAGAGGAATTTTACTAGCAATTAGAAACTCCGGGGAAGGAAAACTTTGTTTGTGTATTGCTAGAAACCAAGTTAGGATCTGATTTGTGATTGAATATTGGTTGTTATTCTACTGTGTTATGTGATGCAGGTTAAAATGGTGCGACCAAGAGCTAGCAGTAGCAACGGTGATCAACAGCCTGATCTGAGGCAGACCATGGAGGCTATGACTGCTATGATGCAACAACAGAACGCATTCATTCAGCAGCAAACTCAGATGATGCAGCAGCAGCAGGCGTAGCACATGGAGGTTCAGCAACAGTTATTGCAGCGGCTGTCGCAGACACAGTCTCAGTCACAGGCACAACCGGCTGGTTCTCCTCTGGGTGATGGCGCACATCAACGATATGCTCGGTTGGTTCGAGAGTTTCAGCACCTGAACCCGACTGCATTTTATGGTAGTCCGGGGCCTAGAGCTGCTGAGGATTGGCTTTTGACACTGGAAAAGATTTTCCAGGTTTTGCGCTGTGATGATGCAGACAAGCTATGTTTGTCTGTCTTTATGTTGCGTGGAGATGCTGAAGACTGGTGGAAGGGAGTCGTCAGACTGGCGGCAACTGAATCCAGAGATGTTGATTGGCAGTACTTCATGATGAAGTTCAATGCCAAGTTTTTCCCCTCTAGCTTATCTGAGGAGCGCGAGGTGGAGTTTATTCATCTTGAGCAGGGCGACATGACGGTGGATCGGTATGAGGCCACATTCGCTCGGTTGTCGGGGTATGCTCCTCACTTAGTCAACACCGAGGAAAGAAGAGCCAAGAAGTTTCAGCGGGGTTTGAGGAAAGATATCAGGACAAGGGTAGCTATGCTACACTTGGAAACTTATGCTGAAGTGGTAGATAGGGCTCGCACTGCTGAGAGGTGCATTGCGGAGATGGCTGCAGATACTATTCCAGTCACTGCACCCGCCCCTACTTCTGTGACTTACGCACCCACTCTGGGTGGTAAGGATAAGAAGAATTTCAAGAAAGAGAAGAAAGACAATAAGGGGTATCTGGCGCATGTCAAGGTGCAGACTGAGCCTGATTTGGATCTGGCTAAAATTCCTGTGGTAAGAGAGTTTGCTGACGTCTTCTCTGATTTATCTGGGTTACCACCCAGCAGAGAAGTTGAGTTTGGTATCGAGTTGTTGCCAGGCACAGCACCGATATCTAAAGCTCCTTACAGGATGGCAACTTCAGAACTGACAGAGCTGAAGAAGCAACTGGAAGAACTATTAGAGAAGGGGTATATTCGACCCAGTGTTTCTCCATGGGGAGCACCGGTGTTATTTGTGAAGAAGAAGGATGGTACTTTGCGCATGTGCATCGATTACCGTCAACTCAATCAAGTGACTGTTAAGAATAAGTACCCATTACCCCGTATTGATGATCTCTTTGATCAGTTGCAGGGTGCTACTGTATTCTCTAAAATTGACCTGAGGTCTGGCTATTATCAGATGAGTGTTCGGGAGGAGGATGTACCTAAAACTGCATTCAGGACCAGGTATGGGCACTGTGAATTTCTTGTTATGCCCTTTGGACTGACAAATGCTCCTGCGGTGTTTATGGATCTGATGAACAGGGTATTTCATGAGCTCCTGGACAAATGTGTGGTCGTCTTCATTGATGATATTCTGATCTACTCCAAGAATGCGCAAGACCACTCTCAGGATTTGCGCAAGGTGCTGGAGATTCTGCGGCTGAAGCGGCTATATGCTAAGGCCAGCAAATGTGAGTTCTGGCTAGATCAGATTGGTTTTCTGGGGCACATTATTTCTAGCCAGGGTGTGTCTGTGGATCCAGTGAAGGTGGAGGCCATTCTTCACTGGGGAAGACCAACTACAGCGACTGAGGTCAGAAGTTTTCTGGGCTTAGCTGGATACTACCGCCGTTTTGTGGAAGGTTTTTCCAAGTTGGCTGGTCCTCTGACTAAGCTAACTAGAAAGAATCTGAAGTTTGAGTGGTCTGATGATTGTGAGTCTAGTTTTCAGGAACTGAAAAAGAGACTGACCAGTGCTCCTATCCTCATCATTCCCTGTGATGGAGAGAAGTTCATTGTTTACACTGATGCCTCTGGTAAGGGTCTGGGTGCTGTACTGATGCAGCAAGGAAAAGTAGTCGCTTATGCTTCAAGGCAACTCAAAGATTACGAAGTAAACTACCCCACTCATGATCTGGAGTTGGCAGCTGTAGTTTTTGCCTTGAAAATCTGGAGGCACTATCTGTTTGGACAGACATTTGAATTGTTTACAGATCACCAGAGCTTGAAGTATATCTTCACTCAGAAAGAGCTGAATATGAGACAGAGGCGATGGCTTGAATTGATAAAGGATTATGACTTCACCATCCAATATCAGTCTGGTAAAGCCAATGTGGTGGCTGATGCTCTTAGTCGGTATCCTGTGACTCAGATAGCTGCACTGCGAGTCCAGGAGTGGCGACTATTGCAGGAGTTCAGTGACATGCATCTGAGTGTGACTCCGGGTGAGAGAGGCGGTCTTCTAGCTTCTCTCAGGGTTCAGTCAGAGTTACTGCAGAGATTGAGATCAGGGCAGCAATCAGATCCGGATATTTTACGGTGGAAAGAGAGGTCTGAGCAAGGCTGGGTGGATAATTTCAGTATGTCGGATAATGGTCTCCTCAGATTTCGTGGAAGGGTCTGTGTCCCTGAGGACCCTGAGTTGAGAAATGAAATTCTTAAGGAAAGTCATTGCACTAAGTATACCGTTCATCCTGGTAGTACCAAGATGTATCAGGATCTGAAAAAGACTTTCTGGTGGCACGGTATGAAGAAGGATGTGCATTTGTTTGTGTCCAGATGTTTGACTTGCCAAACCGTGAAGGCTGAGCATCAGAGGCCGGGCGGTTTGATGCAGTCTCTCCCTATTCCTCAGTGGAAGTGGGAGCATATCAGTATGGACTTTGTGTGTGGACTGCCCAATACCAGAAGGAATCATGATGCCGTATGGGTGATTGTGGACAGACTCACGAAGTCAGCTCACTTCTTACCGATCAAAATGACTTACAGTTTGGATCGGTTAGCAAAACTGTACATCGATGAGATTGTCAGATTACATGGAGTTCCCTTGGACATTGTCTCTGACCGTGATCCTCGATTTCTGTCCAGGTTTTGGAAGAAATTACAGGAAGATTTGGGAACTAATCTGAGTTTCAGCACTGCATATCATCCTCAATCTGATGGTCAGACAGAGAGAACTATTCAGACACTTGAGGATCTTCTGAGATCTTATGTGATTGACTGGTCTGTTGAGTGGGATCTGGACTTATCACTGATAGAGTTCACCTACAACAATAGCTTCCACTCTAGCATACAGATGGCTCCGTATGAGGCCCTATATGGGAGGAAATGCAGAACACCTATATGCTGGGAGGAAACTGGGGACAGAACAGTGCTAAAGTCTGATGCTGTTCAGGAAGCCACTGAGAAGATCAGAGAAATTCAGAAAAAGATGAAGATTGCTCAGGATAGACAGAAAAGTTATGCTGATGTGAGGCGGCGTCCTCTTGAGTTTTTGGTGGGAGAGCATGTTTTCCTAAAGGTCTCGCCTATGAAAGGGGTGATGAGATTTGGGAAGAGAGGAAAATTGAGTCCCAGGTACATTGGTCCCTTTGATATCATTGAGAGGATTGGACTTGTGGCATATCGACTTGCTCTGCCCCCATCACTGGAACACCTCCATAATGTGTTCCATGTTTCTGCACTCAGAAAATATTGTTCTGATCCTTCTCATGTTCTGGAGTTGGAACCTCTCCAGCTTGAAGAGAACATGGCTTTTGTGGTGAAACCTCTCAGAATTGAAGATAGAAAAGAGAAAGTGCTGATGAATAAGGTTATTCCACTTGTGAAAGTCATCTGGGGAAATCAGTCTGTTGAAGAAGCCTCTTGGGAGGTTGAAGCAGATATGAGAAAGGAGCATCCTCACCTGTTCAGTGACGGGCTTGGTCAGCTTTAGAGGACTAAAGCTCTATAAGGGGGGGAGGATGTAACGCCCTTGATTTTCTGAATTATGATTTAAGGTTAGAAATTCAGTTTCTGTATTTTTATCGGTTAAAATTTTGGGATTTTTGCCTAATTGTAGGACTTTTCCCTACAGGGCAAAAATAATTATTTTTGTTGGGGCTTCGAACCCTCAACCTTGACTATTTGCTCCTGGAATTCTTCCACCATGGTGGCGCATATTTCTGTGTTATTGGAGTGGCGCATGGTGGTTAAGCCCAGGTAAGCCCATTAAAGCCGATTTCCACTTAAGTTAATTGGGTTATTGGATCTTGGATCCGTTTGGGGTGGAAAAAAAATAAAAAAAAAGGGGGAAAATTCGTGAGAGCTCCTCTCCCTCACGATTTGTGGTTTGTTTCTTGCCCTAGCCGCCTGTGTTGTCGCCCCTCACTGTGCTTGGCGCTCCTGCAAAATTTCTGACGCTGGTGGTGGCAGACTGGTGGTGGACGAACTTTCTGGAGACCCCTGATCCCCTGTTTTGGCGTTTTCTCTGTGGGCGATTTTTTCTGGTGAGTAATTCGATCCTAAGGAGTCTAATCCGAATTAAAATTCGTTATTTGCCATGATTATTCGTATGGGGTTGAATTCAAATAATTATAGGGTTTTAAAATCCTGTTCTGCTGAAATCTGCATTCGTTAATCTGACCTTTGTGTACTATAACCCCAATATCTCATGGTCTATAGATCCAAATCGCACGAAATAAATTTTGTATGAAACTAGATACATTCTGCTTTAATTTGAATCTGATATCGACCATATCCGAGCTGTATTCGTATTTCAATCTGTATTGCAATCTAGCTGTACAAAATCAGTTTTCTGGAAATCTGGATTTCGACTTTTATGTGTTCGAACCATCATATCTCCCTAGGTATAGCTCGAAATCTTGTCAAATCAGTTTTATTAGACCGTAGGCTCGAAGAGCTTTATTTTGACTCCCATAACGCCTATTTTCGATTAGTTATTGGATCTGAAATAAATGTCGCAAGACTGATATATGAATCTGTTTTCTTGAAATCTGAAATTCTGACCTTCCTATGTTCGAACCCTTATATCTTCCTGTCTAAAATTCGAAATCTTGTGAAACCAGTTTTATTGGAAACTAGATTCAGAGAGCTTCATTTTGAATACAATATTGACTAGCTTTGGTTCGAAATTGGACTAAAAATATATTTTGCAAACGGACAATATAAATCTGCTATGTTTTGGTTAGACGAATATTCCTTTGTGAGAAAAATTTACATTGTATGGTTTAACCTCTTAAATTGTGGTCTGTAGTTCTTCTAAAATTTATTTGTTTGATGAGAAATTTTAGAGAAAACAAAATTGGGGATTTAACTAAGAACTTAGGAATTTTCGAAAATATAGTTCGAGCCAATTTTGGGGCTTTTGTCAATTTTCTTCACGAACGTGTAATTAAAATTATTTGTAGTGGGGGACTGAAATTAATTACATGAAATTTGTACATTCTGTTAAGGTTCTGAAAGTGGCGCCCCTTACAGTAATTTTATAGCTCACGGTTTTAGGAATTTTGAGGAGATTATTTCATGAATAATTTCTGTTCTGTATTTAAATGTTTGTTATATGAATAATTTCTGTTCTGTATTTAATTGTTTGTTATGTGGATATTTCCTATTCTGTTTATATGTTGTGAAGTTTCTGAAAACCTTGAATGTGTTAAAACATTTGTGAGAACATAGAATGGTTTGACATGAATTAAGGTTAGTTGTAAGGAATTCACTCATATAATTTCTGTTCTGTGTTTAAGGACTGGATATTGGGGTGTGTCATTTTCTGGTTTGTTAGACTTTGGGCATAATGTAAGAATTAAGTAGTGGTTGATCCTACTTCTCTGTTTCAGTATAATCTGTTCTGTAAAATTATGCCCTAGTGTAGCACTCTTCCGTGTCCTTACCCTCCTTCTGTGGCGCTGTAATGGTGCTGATAGTCTACTACGACCCTTGAGACACTATTTCTGTTCTGGGTATTGGAGGCCAGAGTGCCACGTCCTAACAAGACGGGGGCCACCCACTGATACCTCCTCTACCATTCAGTTCTGGGTTTTGGAGGCCAGAGTGCCACGTCCTAACAAGACGGGGGCCACCCACTGATACCTCCTCTACCA
Source organism: Costus lasius (assembly GCA_027563935.2). Classification (NCBI taxonomy): domain Eukaryota; kingdom Viridiplantae; phylum Streptophyta; class Magnoliopsida; order Zingiberales; family Costaceae; genus Costus; species Costus lasius. Next base: position 32,537,915 of record CM050450.1, on the reverse strand, counting down.
TTCAGTTCTGGGTTTTGGAGGCCAGAGTGCCACGTCCTAACAAGACGGGGGCCACCCACTGATACCTCCTCTACCATTCAGTTCTGGGTTTTGGAGGCCAGAGTGCCACGTCCTAACAAGACGGGGGCCACCCACTGATACCTCCTCTACCATTCTGTTCTGGGTATTGGAGACCAGAGTGCCACGTCCTGACAAGACGGGGGCCACCCACTGATATCTCCTTTACCATTCTGTTTCTGATATGCATGCATTGTCTCGTCCTCGGCAGAGGTGGGGTCAGACCTTCTGTGGTCATCAGGCCTTCTGTGGCCTTTCTGTTTCCGATGTAGACTATCCGTTTGGACTCTGAAAATTCTGATTTTCTGTCTGTCAGTTCTGATTTCTGTAGTTCTGTTTCGATCTGTATTTAGATGTATTAGGCGGTGTGGTTAGTTGGTATGGGTTGGTATATTCATATCCTACCTGTTTGATGCCTATTGTTACAAGTATCTGTATTTGATTGTGTTTGTTTCTGATATGAGCATGCATGTTAAGTTGATTTATCTTATCTGTTAAATAAAAAGAATTTCAACTTAAGTATGATATTTTTGATGTGTACTATGGATGACTTTTAGTGTCTTTTACTCACTGAGCTTTTTAGCTCACCTCCGTTGTTTAAATGTTTTCAGGTGAGACATCAAGACAGTAATTGCTACAGCTAATATGACGCTAATGTTTGATGTCATTTCTAAGAATAGTCTTCTAAAGATTTATCAGGCCTGCGTGCCTAATTTATTATGACCTATATGACATGTTTTATCTCCTGAGGGCTTATGCCTGTTTTCAGGATATTATATTATAGTTGTTTCGTTTAAATTATTGGATACAAGTCTTGGATTCTTTTATTGAATTGGTTCTTATTTTGAAATGTCCGATTTGAGATGTGTAACCGAATTTGTGTTGTTTATTTTAGTATCTGAATAATCAGTTCTGTATATTTCTGAAATTCCACATATGTGTAGTGTGGACGTTTGTTGTTGTTACAAGATATGTGTGTCTGTGCAGCAGTAGTTTAGAATACTTGCTGCCGGATTTTTTCTGGATTTTCGGATTTCTATTTCCTAGTAATCGATCCTATTCAGTTCTGTGCGGTTTTCTGTTCCGTAGTAATGTCCTTCGATGCCGCTTTCTTCTTGTGTTTTAATGGAAGAGTAAAAAATTTTTGAAACCCCGTATTTTACTTGTATGCGTGTGGGGTGTGATTCTGAGGGATGTTACAAATAGAGCAATCAGCCACCTCATCATCCATCTAAGGGATATGCGCCAACCACTAGTCCAAGCAAGGAATGAATTCAAATCCCTCATCCATCAAGATCCAAAATCAAAGGAATTATCCATCAAGATCCAAAATCAAAGGAGGGCATTTATGAAGACATTTATGAGAAATTGCCATCTCTTGTTGCCGCCCATGCTCTTATGGAAAGGATTCAAATTTTGAATCTCTTATCCATGCGCCAACAAGCATCTCGCCAACATTAGGATAAGAAGACACCTTTTACCAGCCCAAGCATTTAAAGAATTGCCAAAAGGAGATCACCAAATAAGGAAGATCCCAAAGAGGATTTGCGCCAACATCCTCTTAATTTTGTAATTCAAACTCTATCCATCTTTGTAATAGGCGCATGGAAGCTAATAACTATCCTGCCCTAGCCCCCATCTCGCCTATAAAAATATAGTCTCCACCTTGTATTTCGATTAGCTTTGATGAAATAATATTGTCTAATAGTTTCCTAGGTTAAGTAATTGTGTTGGTGTTAGAGTTCTTCCATTAGTCGATTTCCCATCCTCTCTCAACTCTTCCACCAAACCCCTAAGAAGGTTTCATCCTCCCTTGAGTGCACAACTTCAAGGAGGCCCTTCCTTCATCCTCGGTTTGGAGCAAGAAGAGGAAGTTATCACTTTTCGTCAACATGAAGTCTTCATCTAATGCGGCTAAGTTTCTTTCTCTAGCTTCTTCTCTTTGCTTCAAGAACATTCCCCTACACTAATCCTTGGTTTTCTAACTTTGTAGCTTGTGCTTGGTGTGGATCTAGGAGGGGCGCTTCCCTCCTTTCTCCTCCCCTTTCTCTCTAGATAACTTAGGACTAGCAAGGGAACTTGTGAGGCTTAACCTCCCCCTTGATCACCTTTATTTTTGTATTAAAATCCGTGACCTGTACGGATCTTTCTGTGGATGTTTGTAAGCTCCACCCTACACCTTCCATCAGAGTAGGACCGGTGAAGAACGGGAAGCACAGTCCTTCGATTCTCAAGGGCTGCACTGTAAGCTTACTTCTTGCATTTACTGCTTTCTAGTGTAATTCTTATTTACAGTTCTTAGTTTAAACTCGGTTTTTTCCCTCTAATATATAAAATATAAAAAAATTAGTTTCTCAAACCTCGTTAGCATAACATCGGTTTTCCCTTATTATTTAGCTATTTATCAAAACCAATTTTCAAAGGCGTCGTTTGAATGCTTTAGTTCCCCGTCCTACATCAGCTTGGTATCAGAGCTTAGGCTCTTAGACTAGATTTTTAAGCCTCAAAAACTTACTTTTCTACTTCTAAGCGGTCTGTGGAACTAGGTGTTTGAAAGAAATTGACTACTTATTTTATCTATCATTTTTTGCCCTATTTTCAAAACTTATATCTTTCAAAACCACCATGCAAACCCAGTCTAAAACTCAACAAGATTCCACAATGGATAATGCTGCCTTGAATGATAAGATTGATCTTTTGACTGAGCAAGTAGGAACCATTACTCAGAGTCTTAACCAATTTCATCTTTTGGCCGCTCAAATAGAAACCATCAACCAAAACCTCAACCAGCTTAACAATGCTAGGGGTAGATCTCCAAATCATGCTAGTGAACCACCCCCTAGTCCAAATCATGTGGAAACCCAACAACCTTGGAATGGGCAACAAACCCCAACCCATGCTGGAACCCAACCTATGTGGAATGGATATCCCAATCCAAACCATATGGGAACCCATCCTTATCCAACATGGAATGGATATCCCAATCCAAACCATGTAGGAATCCCTCAACCAAACATGTGGAATGGACCTCCTACTCAAACCCCACCTCAACCCAGATTTAGGGAGGATGATGTGCACCGCGCCATCAAACTCAATCCCCCAACCTTCAATGGCTCTTTAGAACCCCGAGACTTCTTGGATTGGACAACTAAGCTCGAACAATACTTCGAGTGGAGCATGATCCCTGAGCATAGCAAAGTCCGACTTGCAAAGTGCCTTCTTGAGGGAAATGCCAGGTTGTACTGGACCAATGTAGAGAACAACCAAGAGAGACTGAACCTACCTCCCATAGACACTTGGCTAGAAATGCCCAAAAACTTAAACTGAAATATGTCCCCTCATATTTTCAGAGTAAGTTGTTTGACCAAGCCTCTAGCTTAACCCAAGGATCTATGACTGTTGATCAATACACTGCTAGCTTTGAGGAATTCCTCCTTAGGGGAAACCTAGGAGAAAATCCCCTATTCACCCTTAGCAGGTATAAAAACGGTCTCCGATCTGAGATTAGAAAGGGCCTTACCTACTACCAAATAGATTCCATAGAGGTTGCCCATCTTAGAGCCAAGGAGATAGAGCAAGAACTTAAGATTGCCTTTTGGAAAGAGTTTAGTGCCTCCAGACCAAGTCCTAGACCTACCCAACCCCAAAGCTCTAGCACTCCCAAAACCAAGCCCTCTAGTTACCCAGAACCATCTAGGGTCAAATGCCATGGTTGCCAACAATTTGGACACTACATGAAAGACTGTCCTAAAAGGGTCTTATACTTAGGTGAGGAAAACCAAACCCCTAGACTTGAAGACATTAATGACCCTGATTCTGGCTGCCAAGTCCTAGAAGACAATGAATATGACAGTAGTGAGGAGCCAACCCAAAACACCTTAGGAGTTGTTAGGTGTACCTTGATCAAACCCTCACCCACTGATGATTGGCGAAGAACTAGTATCTTCCATACTTACACGAAATGCAATGGAAACATGTGCAAAGTAGTGATAGATGGGGGTAGTAGTCTCAACGCTATCTCCCACTCTGCTGTTACCAAGTTCAAACTTAAGATAGAAGCTCACCCAACCCCTTATAGCATCTCATGGGTCAACCAGTCTAGTGTACCAGTAACCCATAGGAGTCAAGTTCCCTTACAGTTTGGTACCTATGAAGGACAGATTTGGTGTGACATCATCACTATGGACGTCGCTTAAGTCCTTCTAGGAAGACCATGGCTATATGACATGGATGTAGTCCACTACGGTCAGACTAACACCTATGTCTTTAGTCATTCAGGTCAAAAGATCAAGCTGAAACCTTCTATGCCTAGAGAGCTTAAAGCCTCAACCAATAAGGGAAAAATAGAAGAGACCAAAACCATACAACCAACCCTTCAGCTCATGAGACCTAAGGATTATAGGCCTGATCAACCTTTATTTACCTTAGTCCTCAAGGAAATCAACCAAGAAGAAGAAAGTAAGCCACCCCCTGAAGTAGAAGCCCTCTTAGAACAATATAGTGAGCTTACCCCTGAAGAACTACCCATAGGACTTCCACCTCTTAGGGACATCCAACATGCAATAGATCTTGTCCCAGGTTCAACCCTACCCAATCTGCCCCACTATAGGATGAACCCCACTGAGCATCAAGAACTTAAGAGGCAAGTAGATGACCTATTAAAGAAAGGACACATCAGAGAAAGTCTTAGCCCATGCGCCGTGCCTGCTCTGCTCACCCCTAAAAAGGATGGCAGTTGGCGCATGTGTATAGATTGTAGAGCCATAAACAAAATCACAGTCAAGTATAGGTTTCCTATTCCTAGACTTGATGACATGCTAGACATGTTAGTTGGCTCTAAGTGGTTTAGCAAGCTTGACTTAAGAAGTGGATACCACTAGGTCAGGATAAGGCTAGGTGATGAATGGAAGACAGCTTTCAAGACCAAGGATGGTCTCTATGAATGGTTAGTCATGCCTTTTGGCTTGACTAATGCTCCTTCCACATTCATGAGACTCATGACCCAAGTCTTAAAGCCTTTCATTGGAAGATTCCTTGTAGTCTACTTTGATGATATCCTCATCTATAGTAAGACTAAAGAGGAACACCTAGAGCACCTTAGGAAGACCCTTGACCTTCTTAAGGAAGTGCAACTCTATATCAATCTCAAGAAGTGCTCCTTTTTGTCCCATAGTGTGATCTTCTTAGGATTCATAGTGTCTGAGCATGGCCTTCAAGCCGACCCATCCAAGATCCAAGCCATCATAGACTGGCCTGAACCTAAGACCATCACTGAAGTCAGAAGCTTCCATGGCCTAGCTACCTTCTATAGGAGATTCATAAGGAACTTCAGCTCTATAGTGGCACCTATCACTAGTTGCCTAAAACAAGGTGAATTCTCCTGGACTAAATCTGCTAGCAAAGCCTTCCAAGAACTTAATGTAACATCCCGTTATCTTAACCCCAAACAAGCAACACAATTCATGAAAGAAACAGGATGTTATCATACAAGATCGATACATATGCTAGGTAAAACCCCGTTCAGGAAACCCGATCTGAAAATTTCAAAAATTCCATACATATAAATCTCCACAAAAACACAATTTCATAAAGGTACCTGCCACCACGCATTCCTTGCACTAGACATATGCAAGTTACAGGTATATCAAAACCGATTGCAAAGAATACACCACAAACCGAAATTCAAAACAAAATCACAAAATCGATTTTATAAACTCATACCAAACACCGAAACCAGGCTGAAGCCCGCGGTGACACAAAAATCAAACTCATTTAACAGCCACAATCTGACATCACAAGTTCACATAGTTCACATGGTTCACATAGCTCATATCATTCATATAGTTCGGCCACAACCGGCCCCAAATAATTAAGCACAAAAGTTCTTAAACAGCAAACTAGCGATATCCATGCCAATGCTAACTCAAGAAATGCGCCCCTGCTCTATGCCTGAAAATAGTGAGGGGTGAGCTACACAGCCCAGTGAGTGGATAGTCTAAATCGACCATCCATAACATACACTCAAAAATATAGACAGATTATTTTAAAAATCTTTAACAGGAACATTATGTCAACATATAACAACATAAAGAAAACAGAAGTCATATAAACAGTCAGATGTACACACCAACATATAACAAACTCAGGTTCTAGAGTTATACTCTAAACCAACTCAGATGTACACACCAACACTTAATTAACCTAGTTGTCCAGCATATTCAGTAGTGACCAGTATGGTCTAACCCGGCTTTGGCCTAAGCACTGGGAGACTGCAAAATTTCATGCAACATATAAACATGGACAGTGAGTAGAATCAAGAGGTGGCCCCCGCCAGGTCACGACGTGGCACTTTGCTCTAAAACACCCCATAACACATCGATGGATAGTGTGTAGATTCAAGAGGTGGCCCCCGCCGGGTCACAACGTGGCACTTTGCTCTACGACACCCCATATCACAAACAAAAGAGTGATGACATCAAGAGGTGGCCCCTGTCCGACCAAGACATGGCACTTTGCGTCAAAACCCGTTCTCCCAAAAGGTTCCTACTGGACAACAGACACATCTTATATCTTATTTCACAACGGTGGACTTCTAAGTGTCAACTAGACTCTAGGATAGTCATCACAATAATCATATCGGGCAGGCTGAACATCAACCCCCATCATAACAGGTAGGCTGAACATCAACCCCCTCACATATCACAATACAGGGCTGAAGTCTCAAACCCTTAACATATTACACATACTATCCCCTTGAGTACACAGTCACACTTAGCCTTAGTCCTACCCATCTCATAACACATAATAACCAAAAATCACATAACCACATAATTTTAAAAAAATCACATAACCACATAAAAATCAAGGATCACATAACCACATAATAATCAAAAATCACATAATCACCTAATAGTGTAGTCCTTAGATTTCATGCTGATTAGTTCAGTCAAACCTTGCTATGTTATCACCCAAGTTTCTCAAATACAAATACATAGCCATAAATATAGAATCATAAATATTTAACATGTTACACACACCAAGAAACAATCATATCAAGCATCCATAAAATCAACTTAAAATTTAAAACAAGTATTCATATAAACTACTTTACAAATTACCACATGTAACATGTTAACTACAAACATCAAAATTCGGTTTTCATAAACAATTATCAAGATCATCAAGATTTCGGTTTTTAGGTTTTCATGGAAAATACCCTAAATTCGGTTTTCATGAAGAACAAGAATATCTATTCGATTTCATGGAAAAATACCTTAGATTTGATTTTCATGAAGAACATATTAATTTCGGTTTTCATGTCCTAAATTCGGTTTTAACATGGTGGAGGTATCGGTTTTAGCATAGTAAAAATTCCAACAAGCAAAGGTATCATTTAACACATCATCTAACACAAACAATAGATAGAATCGAATAGACACTCCACTCACCTCTTAACCGTGATCACCAATATGAAAAACCTTTCCAAAAATTCGTCTAAAGCTTTGAAAGACGCCACCAAACACCAAGGAATGCCGGCCAAAGGAAGAAGGAAGAGGAAGAGAAAATCACCCAAGAACTCTTCAAGAATCGCCAACTTCTTCAAGCCGTCGCCCAATGTTTTTCTCCAAGCCAAAAAAACGCCTACCTCTTTACCCTAGTCGCTAAACCCCCCCTAAAATTTAAATTTCGGTTTTTAATGTTTAACCCGCTAACCAATTAATTCAAAAGGGTTTAACCCATTTAACTAATAAATTTGAATTTTAAACCCAATTAGCGCAAACCCAATAACCCATGGTTTAAGTGAACATCCAATAAGAATTTAAACTAACATCCATTTAATGAATTCACTTAAACGCAAATCCAATAAGGATTTAATTAATACCCAATAAGGTCTAATTAATTAACCAATAAACTCTAATTAATTAACTGAAAATTAACAACCAAAAATCTCTAGTTAATTAACTATAAATTAACAACCAATACATAGAAAAATATCACAGTCAATAATTTTATTTAAATCATGAACACAATATCACAGCCAACGAGTTTATTTAAATCAAAAATAATGCTTACCAGGACTTAAGATCCTTGGATCTTACATCCCTCCCTCCTTATAAAGCTTTAGTCCTCTAAAGCTCAGCATCCATATCATCAAAAAGATAAGCATAAAACTTCCTCATATCAGCTTCAGTCTCCCATGTCGCCTCCTCCATCGATTGATTTCCCCAGATAACCTTTACCAATGGTATAGTCTTGTTCCTCAGAACTTTATCCTTTCTATCCACAATCCGGAGAGGTCTTTCCTCAAAAGTCAAATCACTCTGAATCTGAAGAGGTTCCAATTCCAATACATGAGATGGATCAGGATGATATTTCCTCAAAGCAGAAACATGGAACACATTATGCACATGATCCATAGCAGGAGGTAAAGCTAACCGGTAAGCCACTGGACCAATTCTCTCAACAATGTCAAAAGGGCCTACAAACCTAGGGCTCAATTTGCCCTTTTTGCCAAACCTCAAAACACCCTTAGTAGGTGACACCTTTAAGAAAACATGATCCCCTACCATAAACTCTAGGGAACGACGACGGTCATCAGCATAACTCTTCTGTCTGTCCCGAGCAATCTTCAATTTATCCTGAATCTCTCTGACCTTATCAGTAGTCTCCTGTACCGCATCAGATCTCAAAATCATTCTGTCACCAGTTTCCTCCTAACACAAGGGAGTCCTACACCTTCTCCCATACAAAGCTTCATAAGGAGCCATCTGAATACTGGAGTGGAAACTATTATTATAAGTGAACTCTATCAAAGATAGATCCCGGTTCCACTCAGAACTCCAATCAACCACATAGGCTCTCAACAAATCTTCTAGAGTCTGTATAGTACGCTCCGTCTGGCCATCAGACTGAGGATGGTATGCTGTACTAAAACTCAACTTAGTACCCAAACCCTCCTGTAAACTCTTCCAAAATCTGGACAAAAACCGAGAGTCCCTATCAGACACAATATCAACAGGCACTCCATGCAGTCTGACTATCTCATCAATGTATAATCTAGCCAGCCTCTCTAAAGAATAAGTCATCTTAATCGGAAGGAAATGGGCTGATTTAGTGAGTCTATCAACAATCACCCAAATAGCATCATGACCCAATCTGGTTCTAGGCAAACCACACACAAAATCCATACTGATGCATTCCCACTTCCACTCAGGAATAGGAAGGGGCTGCAACAAACCACCAGGCTTCTGGTGTTCAGCCTTTACAGTCTGACAAGTTAAACACTTAGAGACAAAATCGATTACCTCTTTCTTCATACCCGGCCACCAAAAATTTTTCTTGAGGTCCTGATACATTTTAGTCACGCCAGGATGTAGAGAATATTTGGAGTTATGGCTGTCCTCCAATATTTCTTTCCTCAAGCTCGGTTCCTCAGGGACACATACCCTTCCACGAAACCGAAGAATACCATCATCAGACAAGCTAAAATCCTGAACTGCTCCATCAACCAAACTATCCCTGATCTGAACTAATCTCGGATCCACAGACTGCTGATCTCTGATCTTCTGCAACAAAGCAGACTGTACTCTGAGAAAGGCCACATAACCCGACTGAACTCTAGGAGAAACACTGATCCTGAGATCGCTGAACTCCTGCAGTAACCGCCACTCACTGACTCGTAAAGCAGCTACTGAAGTAACTGGATGTCTGCTCAGTGCATCCGCCACTACATTGGCCTTTCCAGCCTGATACTGAATAGAGAAGTCATAGTCTTTGATCAACTCCATCCACCTTCTCTGTCTCATGTTCAACTCCTTCTGAGTGAAGATATACTTGAGACTCTGGTGATCAGTGAACAGATCGAACTCCTGACCCAGTAAATAGTGGCGCCATATCTTCAAAGCAAAGACTACGGCCGCCAACTCTAAATCATGAGTAGGGTAGTTCAATTCATACTCCTTCAGTTGTCTCGAAGCATAGGCTACTACAGAACCCTTCTGCATCAAGACACAACCCAACCCTTTGCCTGAAGCATCCGTATAAACAGTAAACCTTTCCCCATCACTAGGAATAATGAGGATCGGTGTACTAGTCAACCTCCTCTTCAGCTCTTGAAAGCTCTCTTCACACTTGTCATCCCAATTAAACTTGGCCTCCTTTCTGGTCAATTTAGTTAAAGGACCCGCCAGCTTGGAAAATCCCTCAACAAACCTCCGGTAGTAACCTGCTAAACCCAAGAAACTTCTGATCTCAGTAGCGCTAGTCGGTCTTCCCCAATTAAGAATGGCTTGCACTTTAACTGGATCCACCGACACCCCTTGACCAGAAATCACATGCCCAAGGAAACTGATCTTCTCTAGCCAGAACTCACACTTACTAGCCTTGGCATATAATCGGTTCTTCCTCAGAACCTCCAGCACTCTGCGCAAGTCACTGACATGATCTGAAGTAGTCCGTGAGTATACCAAAATATCGTCTATAAAGACTACCACACAAGAGTCAAGCAATTCATGGAATACCCTGTTCATCAAATCCATGAAGACAGCAGGTGCATTCGTCAGTCCAAAAGGCATAACTAAAAATTCAAAATGCCCATACCTGGTCCTGAAAGCAGTCTTAAATATATCCTCATCCTTGACTCTAAGCTGATAATACCCTGATCTCAGATCAATCTTAGAGAACACTGTAGCTCCCTGTAATTGATCAAACAGATCATCAATTCTGGGAAGAGGATACTTATTCTTGATAGTCACTTGGTTCAGTTGCCTGTAGTCTATACACATCCTCAGGGTTCCATCTTTCTTCTTTACAAACAGCACTGGCGCTCCCCAGGGAGAAGCACTAGGCCGAATGTACCCTTTCTCTAGCAATTCCTCCAGTTGTTTCTTAAGCTCAGCCAGCTCTGAGGTAGCCATGCGATAAGGAGCTCTGGAGATAGGTGCCGTACCTGGCGCCAACTCAATGCCAAACTCTACCTCTCGAATCGGTGGCAAGCCTGAAAATTCTTCAGAGAACACATCAGGAAATTCTTTCACCACCGCCATCTGAGTCAAATCAGAAGTAGAATCATCCTGCACCTTAACATGCGCAAGATAACCCTTGCATCCACTAGCAAGTAACTTCCTGGCCTGCAGGAAAGATATCACATGCGGTCCTTGGTCTGACACTAGACCTCTCACAAAAATCCGATTCCCATCTAGCAGATTTAAAGTGATTACTTTCTCAAAGCAATCCACAGTGGCATGATGGGAAGACAACCAATCCATTCCTAAGATGACATCATAATCTTGCATGTCTAAGAGGATTAGATCTACCAGAAACTCATAACCCTCTACATGCACTACACAATTAGCACAAACAGTATCTGTAGACAATGATTTTCCTAAGGGAGTACTCACAGACACAACATAGTCTAGCATCTTAGGTACAACAGGTAAACATGCAGCAAACTTAACAGATACAAAAGACAAATTTGCACCAGGGTCAAATAGAATGCGAGCTAACTGATCGAATACAAATAAGGTACCTTCCACGACGGATCGGGAAGCTCGTGTATCCTTCTCAGCCACAGCATAAACTCTAGTCTGAACTGTAGGCTTATCTGCGCCTATCTGCTGCATCTCAGGTTCTTTACAGTCCTTGACCATGTGTCCAGGTTTCTTACACCTGAAGCATACACCATTCCTCTTATGACAGTCCTTCACCAGATGTCCCTTGATCCCACAATAATTACAAGTCCTATCCTCTGTGATACTGTTCTTTACATCTCTGACATCTCTGAACTGCTGCGGTGCATCTCTGGACTGCTGCGGTGCCTTGTAAGAGTAAGGCTTATACCTGCTCTTTTTGTAATCCTTATGTTTAGGGTACTTCTTACCCTTGCCGCCACTACCATACTGAGGAACCGCCGCCTCAGCTGCAGGAACCACTGTCACGGCAACATGAGAACTCCTCTCAGCTATGTATCTCTCAATGGTGCGTGCTCGCCCAACAGTCTCAACATAGGTCTCCAAGTGCTGAGCACCAACCTGCTCTCTAATGTCCCATCTGAGACCTCTGAGAAACTTAGTAGCTCTCCTCTTTTCAGTGTTTATCAGGTGAGGGGCATACTTTCCCAACTTAGTGAACTGCAATTCATACTGGTCCACTGTCATATCACCCTGCTCCAGGTGAATAAATGCCACCTCTCGGTCCTCCACCAAGCTATCAGGGAAGTACTTCTCATTAAATTGAGACAAGAAGTAAGGCCAACCTACAGTCTCATGTCTTTCTTCGGCAAGTCTCACCACGCCCTTCCACCACTCATCTGCGTCCCCACGCATCATATAGGTGGTCAGACATAACTTATCCTCATCTGAGCAGCGCATGACTTGGAAAATCTTTTCCAAGCACAACTGCCAGTTCTCAGCAGTACTGGATTCTGAGCCCCCATAAAAAGAACTAGGACCCAGTTTCTGGAATTCACTCACAAGTGAAGCATAGCGCCTGTGAGCGCCCTCCTGAGAGTCATCCCCCACCGCCCGAGTAGTAGTCTGGGGTCTCTCTTGAGTCAACTGCTGCAAGAGCTGCTGTTGCGCCTCTTGATGCTGAGTCTGTTGCTGCTGCAGCATCTGAGCTTGCCTCTCTATCATGGCACCTTGTTGCTGTACCATGCCAGTCAGAGCCTCAATAGTTCTCGTGAGGTTCGAAGGCTGCTCATCCTCGCCACTAGCATTTCCTCTGGTTCGCACCATCTTAAATTCCTACACACACATGCCATAGTCAGGAAAACAAACATAAACCTATCAGGTGTCTAGCAATACACAAACATGTTTTCCCCCCGAACTAAGTTTTAGCTAGCCAACTCCTCTGATACCATTCTGTAACATCCCGTTATCTTAACCCCAAACAAGCAACACAATTCAAGAAAGAAACAGGATGTTATCATACAAGATCGATACATATGCTAGGTAAAACCCCGTTCAGGAAACCCGATCTGAAAATTTCAAAAATTCCATACATATAAATCTCCACAAAAACACAATTTCATAAAGGTACCTGCCACCACGCATTCCTTGCACTAGACATATGCAAGTTACAGGTATATCAAAACCGATTGCAAAGAATACACCACAAACCGAAATTCAAAACAAAATCACAAAATCGATTTTATAAACTCATACCAAACACCGAAACCAGGCTGAAGCCCGCGGTGACACAAAAATCAAACTCATTTAACAGCCACAATCTGACATCACAAGTTCACATAGTTCACATGGTTCACATAGCTCATATCATTCATATAGTTCGGCCACAACCGGCCCCAAATAATTAAGCACAAAAGTTCTTAAACAGCAAACTAGCGATATCCATGCCAATGCTAACTCAAGAAATGCGCCCCTGCTCTATGCCTGAAAATAGTGAGGGGTGAGCTACACAGCCCAGTGAGTGGATAGTCTAAATCGACCATCCATAACATACACTCAAAAATATAGACAGATTATTTTAAAAATTTTTAACAGGAACATTATGTCAACATATAACAACATAAAGAAAACAGAAGTCATATAAACAGTCAGATGTCCACACCAACATATAACAAACTCAGGTTCTAGAGTTATACTCTAAACCAACTCAGATGTACACACCAACACTTAATTAACCTAGTTGTCCAGCATATTCAGTAGTGACCAGTATGGTCTAACCCGGCTTTGGCCTAAGCACTGGGAGACTGCAAAATTTCATGCAACATATAAACATGGACAGTGAGTAGAATCAAGAGGTGGCCCCCGCCAGGTCACGACGTGGCACTTTGCTCTAAAACACCCCATAACACATCGATGGATAGTGTGTAGATTCAAGAGGTGGCCCCCGCCGGGTCACGACGTGGCACTTTGCTCTACGACACCCCATATCACAAACAAAAGAGTGATGACATCAAGAGGTGGCCCCTGTCCAACCAAGACATGGCACTTTGCGTCAAAACCCATTCTCCCAAAAGGTTCCTACTGGACAACAGACACATCTTATATCTTATTTCACAACGGTGGACTTCTAAGTGTCAACTAGACTCTAGGATAGTCATCACAATAATCATATCGGGCAGGCTGAACATCAACCCCCATCATAACAGGTAGGCTGAACATCAACCCCCTCACATATCACAATACAGGGCTGAAGTCTCAAACCCTTAACATATTACACATACTATCCCCTTGAGTACACAGTCACACTTAGCCTTAGTCCTACCCATCTCATAACACATAATAACCGAAAATCACATAACCACATAATTTTAAAAAAATCACATAACCACATAAAAATCAAGGATCACATAACCACATAATAATCAAAAATCACATAATCACCTAATAGTGTAGTCCTTAGATTTCATGCTGATTAGTTCAGTCAAACCTTGCTATGTTATCACCCAAGTTTCTCAAATACAAATACATAGCCATAAATATAGAATCATAAATATTTAACATGTTACACACACCAAGAAACAATCATATCAAGCATCCATAAAATCAACTTAAAATTTAAAACAAGTATTCATATAAACTACTTTACAAATTACCACATGTAACATGTTAACTACAAACATCAAAATTCGGTTTTCATAAACAATTATCAAGATCATCAAGATTTCGGTTTTTAGGTTTTCATGGAAAATACCCTAAATTCGGTTTTCATGAAGAACAAGAATATCTATTCGATTTCATGGAAAAATACCTTAGATTTGATTTTCATGAAGAACATATTAATTTCGGTTTTCATGTCCTAAATTCGGTTTTAACATGGTGGAGGTATCGGTTTTAGCATAGTAAAAATTCCAACAAGCAAAGGTATCATTTAACACATCATCTAACACAAACAATAGATAGAATCGAATAGACACTCCACTCACCTCTTAACCGTGATCACCAATATGAAAAACCTTTCCAAAAATTCGTCTAAAGCTTTGAAAGACGCCACCAAACACCAAGGAATGCCGGCCAAAGGAAGAAGGAAGAGGAAGAGAAAATCACCCAAGAACTCTTCAAGAATCGCCAACTTCTTCAAGCCGTCGCCCAATGTTTTTCTCCAAGCCAAAAAAACGCCTACCTCTTTACCCTAGTCGCTAAACCCCCCCTAAAATTTAAATTTCGGTTTTTAATGTTTAACCCGCTAACCAATTAATTCAAAAGGGTTTAACCCATTTAACTAATAAATTTGAATTTTAAACCCAATTAGCGCAAACCCAATAACCCATGGTTTAAGTGAACATCCAATAAGAATTTAAACTAACATCCATTTAATGAATTCACTTAAACGCAAATCCAATAAGGATTTAATTAATACCCAATAAGGTCTAATTAATTAACCAATAAACTCTAATTAATTAACTGAAAATTAACAACCAAAAATCTCTAGTTAATTAACTATAAATTAACAACCAATACATAGAAAAATATCACAGTCAATAATTTTATTTAAATCATAAACACAATATCACAGCCAACGAGTTTATTTAAATCAAAAATAATGCTTACCAGGACTTAAGATCCTTGGATCTTACACTTAAGGATAAGATGACCACTGCCCCGGTCCTTAGACTTCCTAACTTCAATAAAGTCTTTGAGGTAGATTGTGATGCCTCTGGAGTTGGCATAGGGGGAACCCTAAGCCAAGAAGGTCACCCCATAGCCTTCTTTAGTGAAAAACTCAACGAGGCAAAATAAAAATACTCTACCTATGATAAAGAGTTTTATGTTGTAGTCCAGGCTCTAAGGTATTGGAGACATTATCTCATCCCTAGGGAGTTTACTCTTAATAGTGACCACCAGGCCCTCTCCTATCTAAGTGCTCAGAAGAAGTTAAACTCAAGGCATGCTAAGTGGGTCGAATATTTACAACAATACATTTTTGTGCTTAGACATAAATCAGGATCTGAGAATAAAGTAGCAGATGCCCTTAGTAGAGTAACTTTACTTTTGAACAAAATGCATGTTGAAGTTACTTGCTTTGATTCCATGAAAGATGCTTATCTTGAATGTCCTGATTTTTCTACCTTATATGCTAACCTTAGTCAAGATCCATTAAGTCACCCTCTCTACACCCTTAGGGATGGGTATCTCTTTCTTGGACCAACCCTTTGTGTGCCCAAGACATCCATCCGAGAATTCCTTGTTTGGGAATTGCACGGAGGCGGGTCTGCCGGGCACCACGGTCGAGATAAGACCCAAGCCCTTGTAGAGGAACGGTTCTACTGGCCGAACCTTTACCAGGATGTAGCTAAGGTTGTGAGGCATTGTAGGACTTGTCAGCTCACCAAAGTCCATAAGCACAGCCCTGGCCTGTACACTCCCTTACCTATTCCCCAAGCCCCTTGGCAAGACCTTATTATGGATTTCATTTTAGGACTACCCCGAACCTCAGCTAAACATGATTCTATATTTGTGGTAGTTGATAGATTTACTAAGATGGCCCATTTCATAGCTTGCACCAAAACCACTGATGCCTCCCATGTTGCTAAACTCTTCTTCAGAGAAGTTGTCAGGCTTCGTGGGACACCCTTAACTATAGTGTCTGATAGAGACCCTAGGTTTGTAAGCCATTTTTGGAGAACCCTATGGACCCTTCTAGGAACAAAACTCAAGTTCTCCACAGCCTACCATCCCCAGACGGATGGGCAGACTGAAGTGGTCAACCGATCACTTGGGAGTATCCTTAGGAGTTTAGTAAGTGAACATCCTGGCAACTGGGATAAACTCCTACCCACTGTCGAGTTCTCCTACAATAGTACAGTCAACAAGACCACAGGTCTCTCCCCTTTCCAAGCCAACCTAGGGTATCAACCCAACAAACCTATAGATCTCTTCCCTCTACCCAGACACTTTAGGACTTCTTTACCTGCTCGTGACTTTGCTTTACATACTTCGCAAATGCATGCTGAAATATTTTCTAAAATGCTAGAATCTGTTAATCATTATCGTGAAGCTGCTAACAAACATCGCCGAGAAAGGTTATTTTCCACAGGTGATAAAGTGATTCTACGAGCACGTGAAGAGCGCATCAACGGGACAGGGCACAAGTTGGAAGCAAAAGGACTAGGCCCCTTCACCATTGTAGACAAAATCAATGACAATGCCAATGTCCTCGACCTGCCACCTGAACTGGGGATCCCCACCACCGTCAACGTGGAGGATCTCACCCTCTATCATGAGCCCCTCTCCATACCAGATCCAGATGACACCTACAAGATGGAGATTGAGGCTATTCTCGAAGACCAAACCAGATTCACCACTGATGAGGTACAAATGTTTTATCGAGTTAGACTCATTAATGGTGAAGAGGTATGGCTTCCTGACTCAGAGCTAGCTATAGCCGCCCCTGAGTTACTCCAAGGGTACAAGGATAATTCTCCAGAGGAGAATTCTTTCAACCCGGGGAGAGCTGATGGAGGCAGTAGCCCTGCTCTGAGGAGATCTGCTCGGACTCGTAGGGTACCTCTTCGATATGGGTTCCCTTAGAGTCCCCTTTCTTGCATTGCATTTAGGGTAATTTGCTTTTCAATAAAGCCATGCATCATGTAGTCACTTATGGCAAGTCCACTTGTAGTAGGTAGTGCATTGTAAGTCATGAAACTTTATGTACTCTTGCATCATAGTAGGGTAGTGCATGCATGCATTAGGATCATTTTTGGCAGGTCATTCAAGTAAGGAGCAGCTCAAGTTTCAGCTCAATGTCACTCAAGGTCCACTCATCAAGTTCAGCTCCAGAAAAGGAAAAGAAGACTTCAAAGCCCAAGCTCACTTCAAGCCATGTATTAGCTCACTTGCTATATTTGTTGGGTGCCTCTCCAATAGAGCAATCAGCCACCTCATCATCCATCTAAGGGATATGCGCTAACCACTAGTCCAAGCAAGGAATGAATTCAAATCCCTCATCCATCAAGATCCAAAATCAAAGGAGGGCATTTATGAAGACATTTATAAGAAATTGCCATCTCTTGTTGCCGCCCATGCTCTTATGGAAAGGATTCAAATTTTGAATCTCTTATCCATGCGCCAACAAGCATCTCGCCAACATAAGGATAAGAAGACACCTTTTACTAGCCCAAGCATTTAAAGAATTGCCAAAAGGAGATCACCAAATAAGGAAGCTCCCAAAGTGAAAGTCCCTAAAAAGGGGGGGGGGCGAAACCCTAATAGCATGCGCAAATAAAACTTTTCTAGGGTTTCATGAGGATCGAATAGTATGAACATATGATCAACTTAAGATTGAAAGCATAGAGATGCGTTACCATTGCCATTTCTTGGATGGCGTCTTGGAATCAAAGAATCGAATGCTTCTTCTCCAAAGGCAACGCACACAAGGTGAAGATGGCTTTCTCCTTGTCGTCCTTTGTGCTAGCAAAGATCTTCAAGTGTCCTTGTCGCGTGAAGGAGTTTTTTTAGAGAATGACCTCTTGCTTGCCGAATGGTTTTTTTTTCTCTCTTGGCGTGAAGACAACCCAAGTCGAGAGAGGAAGAGGCGATGCGTTGAGGCGTTGTGGAGTTGTGGCGTTACATGACTTCCAAAAATAGAAAGTCATGAAGCCATGCGCCCACGCCATGATAACCGACCTAAACGCCTTCATATTGAACCATGCGTTCACACATGTGAACCGGTTCAAACCAATTCGGTTCAAAGACCAAATCAAACCAGCATTGGTTCAGATCTTATCAAACCAAATGGTTTAAGATCTAACCGTTCATCTCTTGATGCTCTTGATCTCACTGATCTAGCATCAATACTCTCGATCGAAGCTTACCGATCTCAAGCCCTAATCAATCAAACATGATCAGACCAGATCTCACTTACAATCAGAGTTTAAATTCCTTTAAACTGAACCAAAACAATTCAGTCCACACGATCTGACATAAGAAAGCCATATCATCAAATTGTGCGACCCTAAGGGTTTCCTTTAAATGTCGGTAACGATAACTTACGTTATCACAATCAGTGAGGGGTATCTAGCAACACATCACTGTCTCCCGATATAAAGGAAAGAGTCTTCCAAGACTACACCCAAACCACAGCACAAGTGTGAACACAAGTCACTTGACATATGTGTTTCCTTTGCCACTGGACGTTCTTATTGGACAAGCGTGTCAAGCCTGTAATTCCAATATGATGAGAATGATTAGATCAGATGATCATAGTCATCTGGGTATGGCCATACACTTTCTCAATCATCTCATCCAGGGGGCCCCTATAGAACATCACACTCCAATCAAGGAGACAGCAATCCTATATCTATCACTAGTGCCCTAACATGACTCATGTTCATTATCCAAGATAGTCTATAACCATTATGTTTCAAATGATATTGAACTACCTCAAAACAATGCCAATCATCATTTAGAAACACAAGTGATCTCAAGTCAGAGGAAATATGCCACTTGTTTGCATATAAGGATTATTCACATTGTGACAAGCAATTGAATATCCTAAGTAGGGTCTGTCCAGTACATCCAATGTACCCATGAGTCTACATCTTATTCCATGCTCGAAGCATCCTATAAGATTAGAACACATATTATTAGTCTCAATCATATCAAGGCTGTCTCATGTTCACCAAGATATCTCGACTAAGGACAAAACTGCATGTCAGCCAAGCTGAACAGCATTGAGACATTATTCAGAAGTATACATATTGCAGCAGATGATGTAACAACCTGAATAACAACCATTGCCTTTATAAACATAGAGTTTATACATGATACTGAAATAATCCCAAGGCCTCAAACATTAGCCTTAAGGGCATACCCCAACAATCTCCCACTTGCACTTAATCTAATGGTTGAGAAATCTCAAACCCATATTATTACAGTGCTTCTCATGCTTCTGCTGCGCCAGAGGCTTTGTAAGCGGGTCAGCTAGATTGTCATCTGTATGAACCTTGCAGACTTTGATCTCGCCACGATCAATGATCTCCCGGATCAAGTGAAACCTTCTCTGTATGTGCTTGGACTTCTGGTGCGACCGTGGTTCCTTTGCTTGTGCTATTGCTCCAGTGTTATCACAGAAGATAACCAAAGGATCTGCACTCGAAGGAACAACACCAAGTTCCTGAACGAACTTACGAATCCACACTGCCTCCTTGGATGCTTCTGAGGCTGCAACATACTCGGCTTCTGTTGTGGAATCAGCAACAATTGACTGTTTGAAACTTTTCCACACCACTGCACCTCCATTCAAGCTAAAAACATAGCCTGATTGCGATCGGAAATCATCCTGGTCAGATTGGAACGAAGCGTCAGTATATCCTTCAATACTGAGTTCTTCCTGACCTCCATATATCAAGAACATATCTTTGGTCCTCCGAAGATATTTCAAAATGTTCTTGACTGCAATCCAGTGTGCCTGCCCTGGATTACTTTGGAATCGACTGGTCACGCTTAACCCGTAAGCAACGTCTGGGCGAGTACACAACATCGCATACATAATGGACCCAATAGCCGAAGCATAAGGCGTATTGTCCATTTCATCTTTCTCAGTCTGTGTTTGTGGACACTGACTCTTTGAAAGATTCAGACCATGTCTGACTGGAAGATATCCTCTTTTAGAATTTTCTAAATGGAATCTCTCCAGGACTTTATCGATGTAAGTACTCTGGCACAGCCCGAGAAGCCTCTTAGATCTATCTCTGTAGATCTTCACACCTAATACATAGGCTGCTTCTCCTAAATCTTTCATCTGGAAACATTTTCTTAACCATGCCTTAACCGCATGTAGTTCAGGAATATCGTTTCCAATGATTAAGATATCATCGACGTAGAGGACTAGGAAAGTAATCACGCTCCCACTAAACCTCTTATATACACACGGGTCATCTTCATTCTTGATGAAACCAAATTCACAGATTGATTCATCAAAATGAATATTCCAGCTTCTTGATGCTTGTTTAAGTCCATAAATGGACTTCTTTAATTTGCATATTTTATGACGATCTGATGGATTAGTGAAACCTTCAGGTTGTGTCATATACACATCCTCTTCTAGTTTTCCATTACGGAAAGCGGTCTTCACGTCCATTTGCCAGATCTCATAATCATAATATGCCGCTATCGCAAGAATAATCCGAATAGACTTGAACATGGCTACAGGAGAGAAAGTTTCATCATAATCTATCCCGTAGATTTGTTTGAAACCTTTCGCAACTAGCCTGCCTTTATAGGTAACCACGTTACCATCCATGTCCATCTTCTTCTTGAAGATCCACTTACAGCCTATAGGGATTACTCCCGGAGGCGGATCAACCAAATCCCAAACTTGGTTATCTGACATGGAGTCCATCTCGGCTCGCATAGCTTCAAGCCATCTCGCTGATTCCGGTCCACTGACCGCATCCGCATAAGTGAGGGGTTCATCATCAATGATGTAGACTCCGTCATAGCGCTCAGGTTGTCGACGGATCCTTCCCGATCTTCACGGTTCCCGTGATATCTGAGCCTCAGGTTGTTCAGTAACCTGATCTACTGGCTCAGGCTCATCCAACTGTGCTTGACTACTTTGTCCTTCTTCAGGATTCTCATCCAGCTTTATTTCTCTCCCACTGGCTTCTTGCAGAAGAAATTCTTTCTCAAGAAAAATAGCCGTTCGAGCAACAAATACTTTGTTCTCTTTGGGATCGTAGAAATAATAACCCTTAGTTTCCTTAGGGTAACCGACAAAGATACATTTCTCAGATCTGCTCTCCAGTTTCCCAGAGGTGAGCTTTTTGACATAAGCCTCGCAACCCCAGATCTTAATAAATGTCAAGCTCGGCTGTTTCCCATACCATAACTCATATGGAGTCTTTGAAACGGCCTTGGATGGCACTCGGTTTAGTACCTTTACAGCTGTTTCCAGTGCAAATCCCCAAAAGGAGTAAGGTAGAGTAGCCTGACTCATCATAGAACGAACCATATCCAGTAAGGTTCTATTTCTCCTCTCAGACACACCATTCCATTGCGGTGTTCCTGGCGGAGTGAGCTGTGAGATAATCCCACACTCCTTCAGATAGTCAGTAAACTCATGACTCAAGTATTCTCCACCTCGATCTGAATGAAGTGCCTTGATATTTCGGCATAGCTGATTTTGTACTTCATTTTTGAACTCTTTGAACTTGTCAAAGGATTCACTCTTATGTCTCATTAGATAGACATAACCATACCTACTGAAATCATCAGTAAAGGTAATGAAGTATGAATAGCCACCTCTGGCATGTTTACTAAATGGCCCACACACATCACTGTGAATGAGATCAAGTAAACCTGAAGCCCTTTGACCTATGTTGGAAAAAGGAGACTTCGTCATTTTGCCCATTAAACAAGCTTTGCATGTATCAAGCTCCTCATAGGAGAATGATCCCAGCAGTCCATGATCATGCAACCGCTTAATGCGCTTCTTGTTAATATGGCCTGAACGACTATGCCATAGCAAGGTGCTGTCTTCAGCATACTTGGCTTTCTTAATATCAATCTGATGTATAGAACATTCCATGTCCAACATGAATAACCCATTGTTAATCGACCCAGTAGCATAAACAATATTATCAAAAGAAATATAACACTTTGAAATCTTGCATTCAAAGGAAAACCCTTTCCTGACAAGAGCAGGAATAGAGATAATATTCTTAGTTATGCTCGGTACAAAATAACAATTGTCCAGTTCTAATACAAGACCAGATGGTAAAGAGATGTGATAAACTCCTACAGCAACAGCAGCAACCCGTGCCCCGTTTCCTACTCGTAGGTCCACCTCATGCTGTCCCACCTGTCTTCTTCTCTTGAGTTCCTGTACATTTGAACAAATGTGAACTCCACATGCAGTGTCTAACACCCATGAAATAGAAGAAGATAACATGACTTCAGTCACGTAAATACCTGAGCCAGAAGCGAAAGAGTTGCTTCCCTTCTTCTCTCCTTGGAGCGCTTTACAGTCCTTTTTCCAGTGACCCAGCTGGCCACAATGGAAACATCTATATTCCTTTGACCGCTTGAGCTTTTGTTTCAGTGCCTTGTTGTAGCTCTTGACAGGGGCTTTGCCTTCTTCCCCTTCTTCTTGTTCCTAGAAGGAAACATTAGGACAGAGGATGAAGGCGTTCCCTTCTCACGAGACTGAGTCTGCTCTGTAGTCAAGAGCATGTTCAGTAACTCTGCCGGGGTACAGTCGATCTTGTTCATATTAAAATTAATGATGAACGGATCGAAAGAGGCCGGGAGAGACTGCAAGATGATATCTACAACAAGCTCCTGATTGATGGTGTGTCCCAGTTTCTCTAGAGCCTCCTTGTACCCAATCATCTTGAGCACGTGAGCTCCCACTGGACTCCCTTCAGTCAGTTTGCTCTGAAAGAAAAGTTTCATCAAATTATAGCGTTCAGTCCTTGCCTGTGCAGCATACAGCAGCTTGAGGTTTGCTATAATTTCTATAGCTGATAAATCCTCATGCTGACGCTGCAGCTGTGGCATCATAGACGCTAGCATAAGGCAAGCGACGTCAATGCTATCATTGACATGCTTTTCATAAGCTTCCCGAACCGCCCTTGCGGCGTTCGCAGCGGGTTGAGGCGGTATAGCCATCTCGAGGACATACAGTTTCCTCTCAGCCTTAAGAACAATCTTAAGGTGTCCGTACCAGTCTGAGAAGTTTGGCCCAGCAAACTTCTCCCTTTCCAGTAGGGATCGCACATTAAACGCTGTGGTGTTCGTTGCTGCAGTAATCTACAACAATGCAAGAACAGCAAGGTCAGCATCAATGTTAGAATCAATTCAGGACTTAAGAATGATTCTTTTCTCACTATTTTATCTGGCTGAAAAATCCAGCAAAACAGCCCGAAAGAGTAAAACTCTTTTAGTGAGATGGGATCCAGATTTCATACGTGGTCTCCGCGTCCCGCTCAGGCGAGATAAGATGCACAGAGAGTACAAGCACTAATTTCTGGTAGGCATTCCCTGCCAATCGCCAACCCGTGCGATTCCCCTTCATCTAGGCAATCCAGCAGACTGTGCCAACTGAGTTGGTACAACACAGTCTCTGATCCCACAGATGGCTGCCTCCATATGGCTACCATATGCTCAATATGTAGCCTACATGGTCAAGCTGACCTGACCTACTCCCTGGACCACCACGTGCTATGCTGAGCAACGAGAAGCGATAAATCCCTTCTCTGTAACACGCAGGTGTAATCACACACCGTCTGAAGATAGATGGGCGTGCCCACTGAGTGGGTACAACATGGCCCCAACGATAGTCAGAACAGTGAGGTTTCGCGTCAGAAGGCTTACGTGCTTGATATTTAACGTTGGATTTTAACGGTCCTTTTATCTTCTTACTATCATTCAAATCCTATGGTGATAGCAGAAGAAAAGATCATGCAGTTACTAAATTACTTAAACAGTAAATTAAAAGCATGATGATCTTATGTGGTAAAAGCCCATTAAGCCTAAGTAAGACCTTAATTAACTTAAGTCTTCACTTGAGCTCTTCATGGGTCTTTAGCATTTCCTCTGGCCCAACTCGGGCCCAAGCGCCCACTGCAGCTCAGGTGCGCCCACCAGGTATAATGCGCCTGTCCTAGAGTCGAACCCTAGACCTCCCACTGGTGAAGCCACTTGCTGCATGCGCCTCTGCCATGTGTGCTTTGAGCTCATGTCTGATTAAATTACACTTTAATCTATCTAGACATGAATGACACGCAGGTCAATTACACTTTATAAATTAATTAAAATGTGATGCGCAGATCACAATAATAATTTACAATTTAATCCAGGCACGCAGGCCCCAGCACAGCACACATTAATTGGGCAGCCCACATAAGATGAAATAAACATTCATTCATGTTATACAAACATCATGTGATCCAATCAAGAAAATAAAATTTTTTGAAAAACCCATTGGCTTCATTTTATTTCCTTATGTGCCCTACTACCTTACAACGGTCCATTACTAGGGATCCACTCATCAGACCTAGTCAGACCCACTGCCCTTGCATGCACCAAGTCATAACCGACTTGAGTCGACCTCATGGTCAATAATGCATGCGTGAAGGGCTGAACGTCCCTCATGAGTTTTGGCAAGCGGGTGTGACCCCGGGCCTAAATCATGAGCGTTCACTGGTTGTCTCAATCAGACATCGCTACACGCCCAGTATGCAGTCGACCTATAGCCACCTCATGCTTGCGCATAGGTGCCATCTGGTCGACCCATCTAGGCTGTCAGATGGTCTGATCAGACTGTTGGGTCTAGACTGGATGATGATTTCAACCCTAATAACCCGTCTAAGGTTTTATAGCAGGTGCTCATAGATCTAGATGGAGCGCGCAAGATGTTAAGTTTTTACAAAAACACTTTAACATGCGCCAACAAGTAAAAACATACATCATGTAATTTCGCAAACTAACATGTAGTTGCGTAAGATGATTACTTCTAGATCTACATATCAAACGCAAACTAGGATCACAAATTAACATCAAGCAATCATATGATTCATATGATACCAGCCTCTGATACCAATTGAAAGTCCCTAAAAAGGGGGGGGGCGAAACCCTAATAGCATGCGCAAATAAAACTTTTCTAGGGTTTCATGAGGATCGAATAGTATGAACATATGATCAACTTAAGATTGAAAGCATAGAGATGCGTTACCATTGCCATTTCTTGGATGGCGTCTTGGAATCAAAGAATCGAATGCTTCTTCTCCAAAGGCAACGCACACAAGGTGAAGATGGCTTTCTCCTTGTCGTCCTTTGTGCTAGCAAAGATCTTCAAGTGTCCTTGTCGCGTGAAGGAGTTTTTTTAGAGAATGACCTCTTGCTTGCCGAATGGTTTTTTTTTCTCTCTTGGCGTGAAGACAACCCAAGTCGAGAGAGGAAGAGGCGATGCGTTGAGGCGTTGTGGAGTTGTGGCGTTACATGACTTCCAAAAATAGAAAGTCATGAAGCCATGCGCCCACGCCATGATAACCGACCTAAACGCCTTCATATTGAACCATGCGTTCACACATGTGAACCGGTTCAAACCAATTCGGTTCAATTGCATTTGGTTCAAAGACCAAATCAAACCAGCATTGGTTCAGATCATATCAAACCAAATGGTTTAAGATCTAACCGTTCATCTCTTGATGCTCTTGATCTCACTGATCTAGCATCAATACTCTCGATCGAAGCTTACCGATCTCAAGCCCTAATCAATCAAACATGATCAGACCAGATCTCACTTACAATCAGAGTTTAAATTCCTTTAAACTGAACCAAAACAATTCAGTCCACACGATCTGACATAAGAAAGCCATATCATCAGATTGTGCGACCCTAAGGGTTTCCTTTAAATGTCGGTAACGATAACTTACGTTATCACAATCAGTGAGGGGTATCTAGCAACACATCACTGTCTCCCGATATAAAGGAAAGAGTCTTCCAAGACTACACCCAAACCACAGCACAAGTGTGAACACAAGTCACTTGACATATGTGTTTCCTTTGCCACTGGACGTTCTTATTAGACAAGCGTGTCAAGCCTGTAATTCCAATATGATGAGAATGATTAGATCAGATGATCATAGTCATCTGGGTATGGCCATACACTTTCTCAATCATCTCATCCAGGGGGCCCCTATAGAACATCACACTCCAATCAAGGAGACGGCAATCCTATATCTATCACTAGTGCCCTAACATGACTCATGTTCATTATCCAAGATAGTCTATAACCATTATGTTTCAAATGATATTGAACTACCTCAAAACAATGCCAATCATCATTTAGAAACACAAGTGATCTCAAGTCAGAGGAAATATGCCACTTGTTTGCATATAAGGATTATTCACATTGTGACAAGCAATTGAATATCCTAAGTAGGGTCTGTCCAGTACATCCAATGTACCCATGAGTCTACATCTTATTCCATGCTCGAAGCATCCTATAAGATTAGAACACATATTAGTCTCAATCATATCAAGGCTGTCTCATGTTCACCAAGATATCTCGACTAAGGACAAAACTGCATGTCAGCCAAGCTGAACAGCATTGAGACATTATTCAGAAGTATACATATTGCAGCAGATGATGTAACAACCTGAATAACAACCATTGCCTTTATAAACATAGAGTTTATACATGATACTGAAATAATCCCAAGGCCTCAAACATTAGCCTTAAGGGCATACCCCAACACAAAGAGGATTTGCGCCAACATCCTCTTAATTTTGTAATTCAAACTCTATCCATCTTTGTAATAGGCGCATGGAAGCTAATGACTATCCTGCCCTAGCCCCCATCTCGCCTATAAAAACATAGTCTCCACCGTGTATTTCGATTAGCTTTGATGAAATAATATTGTCTAATAGTTTCCTAGGTTAAGTAATTGTGTTGGTGTTAGAGTTCTTCCATTAGCCGATTTCCCATCCTCTCTCAACTCTTCCACCGAACCCCTAAGAAGGTTTCATCCCTCCCTTGAGTGCATAACTTCAAGGAGACCCTTCCTTCATCCTCGGTTTGGAGCAAGAAGAGGAAGTCATCACTTTTCGTCAACATGAAGTCTTCATCCAATGCGGCTAAGTTTCTTTCTCTAGCTTCTTCTCTTTGCTTCAAGAACATTCCCCTACACTAATCCTTGGTTTTCTAACTTTGTAGCTTGCGCTTGGTGTGGATCTAGGAGGGGCGCTTCCCTCCTTTCTCCTCCCCTTTCTCTCTAGATAACTTAGGACTAGCAAGGGAACTTGTGAGGCTTAACCTCCCCCTTGATCACCTTTATTTTTGTATTAAAATCCATGACCTGTATGGATCTTTCTGTGGATGTTTGTAAGCTCCACCCTCACCTTCCATCAGAGTAGGACCGGTGAAGAACGGGAAGCACAGTCCTTCGATTCTCAAGGGCTGCACTGTAAGCTTACTTCCTGCATTTACTGCTTTCTAGTGTAATTCTTATTTACAGTTCTTAGTTTAAACTCGGTTTTTTCCCTCTAATATATAAAATACAAAAAAATTAGTTTCTCAAACCTCGTTAGAATAACATCGATTTTCCCTTATTATTTAGCTATTTATCAAAACCAGTTTTCAAAGGCGTCGTTTGAATGCTTTAGTTCCCCGTCCTACATCACAATCTCAGTTGACTAAATGCCCTTATGTGATGTACCCTTTCCAACGTGAAAAGGGAATCTGCTAAGCAAAATAAAGACAGCCTCAGTTTTTGATAGAGAGAATCAAAAGCTAAGTTCAGCAGATTATATCGGACATGATCCGACACTACTATCTAGGTCCAGTTAACATTGTTAAGGCCAGAGGTGATAGGCCACTAGTCCCATCGATGGGCGGATTGCGCTGAGAGCTACTGAGGGAGCTCCATGACAGAATTTGGGCAAGGCATCCAGGACAAGAGGGGATAGTTGTCCTGTTAGCACAATCGTGCTATTGGCCCAATGCGTGCGCAAGCATGAGGATGTATGTCCACACTTACCAAAATTGCCAGGAAGGTAAGATCGATTGGAGACTAGGGGCAGGGTTATTACAACCATTGCCTATTCCTGAGACGTCCCCGACAAGAGTGTCCAAGGACTTTATTGGTGGGTTTCTATAGTTGACGGGATAAGCTCAGTGCCGATAGTTGTGGATAGATTCTCCATGGAAGGAGTCTTTATCCCAGCACTTGAGTAGTGTATAGCAAGGGTTGTTGTAGACCTATTCTTCCAGGAAATGGTGAAACATTTTGGCATCCAAGTGGATATCGAGAGTGATATGGATGCCCATTTTGGCTGAACACTTTTGAACCATGTTGTTCAAGAAATATTTGTCCCAGGGTAAGTTTCTCCATAGCCAATCATCCTTAGACGGATGGGCAAATTGAGCAGATGAATGCTCTTGTGTAAGATCTCTTTCGTCACTTTGTGATCACCAGTCAGGGTGACTGAGTGAAGTGGATCGATGTGGCAGGGAATGCCTACGACCTACAAAGGTCATCATCCACAAGTCCCACCTCATTTGAGCTTCGAGTTAGTGTTAGGGAGTCAGCCCCTAACCTCCGTTGATGTGGTACAAAGAGATTCCTAGGGGAAGTGCCCTATGACTCAACGGAAAGCTCGGAAACGAATTGATTCACTCTGAGAGGCTAGAGATAGCTTGGAGTTGGCTATACAATGGATGCAAAGGTATGCATACCGTCGTCGTTGGAACGAAGAATTTGTCATGGGTGACTTAATTCTTCTCCGACTTACCTCACATTTCTCTAGGAAGATCCTTGTGAGAGAGGCTCACTGTGGTCTTATCCGAAGATACGACGGTCTGTGTGAAACACTGAGTTGAGTGGGCTCAGTAGCATACCATTTGAAACTCCAATAGAGAATGTAGATGTACCCTACATTCCATGAGAACTTAAGGAAGTTTCACAAGGGTCCGAACGATCCTTCTCGGTCATTATCTTACCAAGCTCCACCGATGGTTCGAACAGAGTTCGACCAAGAGAGATGCACTCTTTAGATCACTGGGTGTTGGGGCAAAGTAAGCTGATCGACATACGGAGTTTTTCATCCGATGGGATGGATCCCTTATGAAGGAAGTAACCTGGCACAAAGCTTCCGAATGATACTTCTCCAATGGGTCGGATGAAGTTCGATCCAAGGATTGTCGAGATTCGAGGTTATTGACTCCTAGATCATGGTTGAATGAGTAAACAGTGGGTGTTTCTCATTCATTGGGAGAGTTATGCCTGAGGACAAAACACTCTGGTGAGAAGCCTCGGAGTTTGGTGTACGAGGTTTAGCTAAGGAGCTACCTCGAGTCACCGAGGACGGCGACCACCTCAGGTGGGGGAGAATGTTAGGCCTAGGCGCTGGGCCCAAGCCCAGGCCCAACACGTGGCCCAAACCCATCAGCTTTGGGTAAGCAGGTTAGCGGGTTCGGGTCAGGCGGCTTAGTGGGTCGGGCGACCCGTTTAGACAAATGGAGTTAGGGCTACAGTGCCCTTCCTCCTATTCATCGCATCCGCGTGATGCGTTGAGCGGAACGCGAGCGGCGGCTGCTCTCTTCCCTCTCCCCCGATTTCCTCTTCCCCTCCGTCGAGTGCGGCTCTGGCGAGGGTTCCGATAGCGGCGGCGTACCCCGGCAGCTTCCCGGTGGGTTGGGTGCGGTGGTACAGGATGCATCGGAGCAAGGGGTGGCGTTCCCCTTTTCCTTCCTCCTCCAGTGTCTTCAGTGTCGACGTTCGTCGTTACGTCATCTCTCCCCTCCCGCTCTGGCTCCGTCCGATGGGCGGTTTTCCGTCGGCGAAGTGGTCGCCGACTGCTTCTTTGCCTCTCGCCGCACCTCCCTCTTTCTTTCATTTCCGGCGAAGTCAGGGACGGCCGGCGAGGCTAGGGCTTCTGCCCCTCTTCTTGGCGATGTCTGGCGACCGTGGGTTGATCCGCCAGCATCTCCGGCTGCTGGGGCGTGGGTGGCGGTTCCGCCCTTTGTTTGGACGACGCCTGGCGACGTTGTTGGGGTTCGCCGGCGCCTCCTCTAGCTCTGACGAGGTTGGGCTTGGTCGGACGGTGCTCCAGCGAGCCTTGGGCGAGTCTCCGGCGAGCTTCGATTGCCAATCCGCGTGCCTCAGTTTGCATGCATGTGCCTTGGTTTGCGTGCACATACCTCATTTTCTGTGTGCGTGCCTCTAACTGGTTCCGGACGCAGTTCCCGTTCCCGACCGATCAGCTGTCCTCGGCCGGCATATTCCTCTCTCTCTGGCTTCTTGCGCTTCGCGCTCCTGACCGAGTCGTCTTTCTCAGTCGGCGACTCCTCGCCCCTCTCCGTGCTCCGGTCAAGTGCGCCGGCCTTGTGTGGTGTTACCCGACGTTGGCCGATTTGTTTGTGCGTACATATTCTTTAGTGTTCCAAGCCTAAGGCCGTGTTTTCTAGATAGGAATCCACAGCAGAAAGAAGGGAAAGTGCATTTTTCCCTCCATTGTTTTTTCATCCATTTAAAGAAATGACGGAATGCAATGCTTTCCCTTCTTTCCGCTATTGATACCTACCAAGGAAACATAGTTTTGTTGGATCTAATCCAACAATTAACAAAAATAAAGAAAAGAAGTTAGGGTTAGAAAAACTTGGAGGTAATCTAAAGATATGCCTTTAGGCAAATTTTTGTCCCTCGTGCGGAATTTGACCAGTATTAAGTCTCGAAGATTCGACCAGGATTCCGCTACTATCAGTGTGTCAGTGTAGCAGTCGTCACAAGGTACTTTTGGTTAACAGCTTAAAATAAGAGAGGGAGCACAAGAGAGAAAAATAGCTTGTCAATGTGTTTTTGAACCCTCTACATGCCTCTCTTTATATACAAGAAGTCTGCAACGATTAGGAAGCCAAATTAAGCACATCTAATTTAGACATGTCTTATTTGGATAAATTTAATAATAGCATTTGTTAATTAAGATGAATTAAATAATAAAATAATTAAGACATCATAATTGGGCTATTATTAATATTAAATAATTATAGGCAAAATTAAAGAATTATAAATTAATTGCCCAATTAAAATAGTAGGTGGATTTTGGATTTTTTTTATTAAAACACCAATAATTCCCAAAAAAAACACAAAAGTCCAAATTAAAGTAAAAAAAATTTGTCGTCAAATATATATCATGTGGTCAGGGAAAAGTCATGCTTAATACACTTAGTACATGGAATTCCATTGGAAGAAATGTAGTGAACCAGGTTTTGAACTACACATTTTTGACTCAATGTTGAACGGTGCACACATGATACAGTAGCCTTGTGATGCAAAGTTGCCATTTTTTGCCCTGCGCATAATCTTCTTATTCATATAACTTTCACTTAGCTAGAGAGGTCCAGTCTCTATTCCGTGGCCATATACGGAAAAGCCATATATAGGAGAAACCCTAAGAGGAAGTGTATAGAGACACTTCTCTTCTTAAGATCTACCTTTGGGTTTCTTTAAGACTTATACACTCAACCTTACATTTATATAGGAGTACAAAATCACCTTAGGAATGGGGCATTGGAGTTTTACAATAACTCCAACAAACATAATAGTATTTTAATAAATTTTTAGTTGGTACTCTTTAGTCAACCAGTCAGCTTATTGTTACCCATTGAACCTCTTTCTAGGGTCTACCTATCACGGAAGTTTCGTTGTCACTGTATGAGGGCCCATTATAGACAAACCCCTATTCCCCTAGATGAGACCACCACTTGGCTTGAGACAAACCTTTAGTGAGACAATCAACAAGATTATCACTTTATGTATTACCAACCCCCTAATAATTTTTTTATCTAATCTTAACATGTCTACTCAATTTATTATCATAATTTATCAGAATTGATCACTAGACACCTATATGTATTAGAGTCTAGGGAATATCCTATGGAGATAACATCAACAATCTTAGGTTCAAATTCTTTCTTTTAAGTTCTGGTTTATTGACCTTAGCTAAACACCCCCCACATTCAAAAGAATTTAAGATTTGATTTATGACCTTTCTAAGTTTCATAGGGAGTCAAGAGTATTCTTATTTAAGTTAGATAAATTATCAAATTGCAAGCAATAAAACGTTTAAATATGCAAGTAATAAATATTTAATAAGCAGTCAACATATGTTTTTTCGAAATAAATTTGACTGACATAAGTAATTAAAATCTGGTAACAGTGCATTGAAATAATCAATATAAAGGGAATATATGATATATTATGTTCAGGAAGTGGCTAAGGACTTGTTGGTCACGTGCACGCATGAGATGCGGCACTTGCGTAGGACACGGGGTGGATCGTCACAGTAGATGTCAGCCTATCTGATTGTAACAAGGGACAAATAAGGCAACACAAAATACACTTTCAAAAGGATCACTTTATTAACTTTAAGAGAAAGTTACCATTTAACCCGGCACTACCATTTAACGGGGACTATGGAAATCCTTTGCCAAATGCATGGATTTAATTGAAATTATGCAGATAATTAAACTAACATGAGATTAACAAATAAGTTAAGATGCTAATATGCGGATCTAATAGAAATTTTCCATATCTAATTAAAATGCGCAGTCTCAGATTAATCTAATAAGAGATGCGCAGACTTAGATTAATAATCAAGATGCAATTTGATTACATATTACCAATGTAATTATGAATAATTCAACAGTAATTAAAATCCACAGATGGATACGCTACAGTAATAATATATGCAGAAAGTATGATTAACAGAACATGATAAATCTGATTACGCAATTAAATTAAGTAACAGATTAATAATAGTAAGATGAAAATCTAATTGAGATTACGAAACCAGACCTAATAGTATTCTAATTAATTGAGATTACGAATCTGATTACAATGCGATAGATCTGTATTAATCAGGATTAAAGAAATTAATTAATTAAGATGGAAATTGGAAATCTGATTACAGATGGATAAATTAACGAAGCTAATCAATTTATATCAGTAATTAATTGATGCAAATAAGCAAATGCAAGAGATTAACAAAGATTAAAATATGCGAGATCTAAGCGTAATTAACACTAATTAAAGATGCAAGATCTAAGATCCGAAGACAGGTAGATAGATTTATAAAGCTTAATCAGGAATGATTAGATGTATGCACAAATCAGAGATGCATGCAATTAAAATGTAATTAAGATATTCAGATATGCAGTTCTAAGTAATTAATTAATTCGACAGATGCGAGAGAAATTAGGATTAGTGATAATACATTAATATGGCAGATAATTAACAGATGAGAGATTTAGTTTAACAAAAGTTAAATTTCGATCTAATAATCAGAAAGCAGAATTGAGATTAACTGATGCAGATATGTTAAAGAAAACAATTGCAGAGATGCGAAGCTAAGATAAATTAACGAATTAAAATCAGATCTGGAGAAATAATTAGCAGATGGGAATGATTATAATTAATAGGATTAGAAAAATAGTTTTGCCTAAAATTGTTAGATCTAATCATGTAATTAATAAAAAATAAAGAAAAAAAGTTAGGGTTAGAAAAACCTAGAGGCGATCCGAAAATCTGTCTTTAGGCAAATCTCCATCCCTCGCGCGGGATTTGAGCAGTATTAAGCCTCAAAGATTTAACTAGGATTCTGCTACTGCTGGCATGTCGGTGTAGCAGTCGTCACAAAGGTACTTTCGGCTGATAGCTTAAAATAAGAGAGGGAGCACAAGAGAGAAAAAAAGCTTGTCGATCTATTTTCCAACCCTCTGCATGCCTCTCTTTATATAGGATAAGTCTGCAATGGTTTGGAAGCCAAATTAAGCACATTTAATTTAGACGTGTCTTAGTTGGATAGATTTAATAATAGTATTTATTAATTAAGACTAATTAAATAATAAAATAATTAAAACATCCTAATTAAGCTATTATTAATATTAAATAATTATGGGTGAAATTAAAGAATTATAAATTAATTGCCCAATTAAAATAGTACATAGATTTTATTTTTTTTTAATTAAAATACCAACAAGTTTTGCCCTCTGTCGTTTTTCCATTCGTCCAAAAAAACACGAAATGCAACGCTTTCCCTTCTTTTTCGCTGTGGATTCCTACCAAGGAAACATAGCCTAAGTGTTAGAGTTACATGAGTTTGTTAGGAAGTATTGAGATGCCTTAACTGATTTAAGAGAGAGTCATTTTACAATAAGTTTGATATCAACTTGACCTTGTTTTTGGTAGCCTAGCTCTACTCATGGGATTGTCCTTCATAAGTCAAGAGTGCCATCCTCATTTATGGTAGTCAAAGTCTGAATAATTGAGTTGTGAGGTAGTTGAGAATTTACACTGTGTTTAGTTGGGCCGCTAAAAATTGGGAAAGATGAAAAATTGATTTTCTTTATGTTTAGTAGAGCAGATGGAAAAATAAATGAGGGATAACCGAAAGAAAAATTGCCCAACTTTCCTTTTAAA
This sequence comes from Costus lasius, assembly GCA_027563935.2. Lineage (NCBI taxonomy): Eukaryota > Viridiplantae > Streptophyta > Magnoliopsida > Zingiberales > Costaceae > Costus > Costus lasius. Next base: position 32,502,967 of record CM050450.1, on the reverse strand, counting down.
ATAGATCTGCCCGATTTGGGCAAAAATATTAACGCGCCTGGGATCATTCGTATTCTCACCCTCAAGTTGTCGTCATCACCTTCATCATTGGTTTAAGACATTTATGTCTCTTTTTTTGCTCTCGAGAGCTATGACCTTTTGCATAGGCTTTGGTTGAAGAATTATTAAATGTTAACTTAGGCAGAAGGCTTCACTTGTTTTCAAGACTTACTATAGGGCCGTTTGGATTGACCGCTTTCCAGCTTCTACTAGTGCGACCAGCCGATTTTAGTCAACATGCTTGTTTGGTAACGCAACTTCTCAGGTTCACTGTTATGAGGAAGCTGCGAAGAGCAGCTTTTCACTCAAGTGCCCATTGCCTCAGGTGCCTGTTGCCAGCCTCTCGACCCAAATCTTTGCCTCCTCATGCGTCTTCTAGATCTACGCGCTCTGGCATCTCCTCCCGATGTCATCTTCCTCCCAGCCTTCTTCCTCTCGGCATCTTATTCTTTCCGGCCAGCTTCTTGGTTCCAAATCGGTGCATCTCCTCCCGACGTCATCTGTTATCTTCCTCCCAGGAGTCCTCCTCCGGCCAGCTTCCTGTTCCAGAGCTGCACATCTCCTCCTGGCATCATCTTCCAGGAAGTACCTTTGTGGCGTCATCTTCCAGAGCTGCACGTTTGGATTGACCGCTTTCCAGCTTCTACTAGTGCGACCAGCCGATTTTAGTCAACATGCTTGTTTGGTAATGCAGCTTCTCAGCTTCTCTGGATGACGCAAACCCGCGAGTTCGGGTTTGGGTCGGGTCGGGTTCTGATTTGGCCAAAACTCATAGGTACCCAACCCGTTGACATCTCTAATATTCCTCCCAGGCATCCTCCTTCGACCAGCTTCTTGTTCCAGGTCTGTGCCTCTCCTTCCTTCGCTTGTCATCGAAGGAGTTAAGGTAACCATCTCAGCTCGGCGGAGTCTCTCGTTGGGATGAAAGCCACGTTTGCGTCGTCCTCGTTTGGACGAAGCAAATGTAGCTTGGAGAAGTGTCCTCGCTTGGAGCAATGGAAGAAGCATCCCGTGCTTCGTTCAAGCTCTCGGCGGTGCCTGGAGTAATGGACGAAGCATCCCGTGCTTCGTTCAAGCTCTCGGCGGCGCCTGGAGCAATGGATGAAGCATCCTCGCTTGGAGCTCGGCAGGTCGTCCAGCTCGTCGACGAAGGTTCTCTCCCTCCAAGCTCGCCGGCGCTTGGAGTTGAGCGGGATGATGCTTATGCTTCATCCAAGCTCGTCGGGGCTTGGAGTTGAACGGGGACGAAGGTTTTGCTTCGTCCAAGCTCGGCGGCACTTGAAATGTGTAGATCGTTGACAAAGGTTCTACTCAAGCTCACCGGTGATTGGAGCTCTGCTCATCCAGGCATCGCGCGCCATTGGTTCTGTGAGGATATCTTTCGTGTTAACAAATTTGATGAACTGCAATTAGATAAATTGATATCAATTTAGGATGTAGATAAATTGATATGCTATCCTAGATTAACATAGATTGATGCCTAGATGAAGATATTGATACGAACACAGAAATTTGATGAATTGCAATGAGGATGTAGATAAATTGATATCAATTTGTTGGTGTTTATGCCCTAAGACCTGTTATTGGTCTATCTTTTGTACTACTTGATATTGGTATTCCTTATCTGGCATTGTCGTTATTATGCTTTGTTTACATCTGCAATTGTGTACTTGCATGTAATATCCCTAGAGATAGATTGGATCTATGCTCAAACTCTAGTCCCTAGTCAATGTACCTTAGTGGATATGAGATAGCTCTAGTACATGTGAGACTAGTATATGGGCTAGTTAGACACAAGGAACTAACACAGACATATAGGTATATCAGTGATGGATATACTAAATTGACCCACTGTGAGGCTATGACTTGGTGTCATGAGTTATCCTCACAAGTGACAGGAGATGCATTGATCCCTTGGCTTGAGGTCATTGACTCTTCTATATGGCTAAGGACATACTTTGATACAACATAACACCTCGCCGTAGTTGGGAGGTTATAACGGTTGTCATTGAGTATGTCATGACCCATATGAGAAGGTCAATAGACGGACAGAGGATTTGCCCCTTCCTGAGGGAAGCTTGATATCCATGGGGCCCCCCTATGGTTCTATAACTGAAAGTGTATAGCCATACCTAGGTGAGAACCTGATTTAGTTATGACCATGAGATTGGGTGAAAACAAGTGGTGACACACTTGTCCAATCGGATATCAGTTTGGCAAAGAAACTGTAATGCATCAGTACTTTGCTGCGATGATGGGGATGTCGATGTTGTTAGGTCCCCTTCAAGGGGGAGCGCAAGCGGATAAAGCCCCTTTCTAGAGGGGGGCGCAAATGCAATTTTAGGGGTGTCACCCTCATGATCGCATGTAGATCATATGGTTAACTTATGTATAAGCGAAAGGATCTTTAAAGGGATCATACCAACGCCATGAAGTTGGATGTCGGCTTGGAAGAAGAGAGCAACTTTGATCTCCTCCAAAAGTTCACACACAAGGTGAAGATCTCTTACTTCCTTGGCGTCACTTGTGCTAGCAAGGCACCCAAGGTTCCTTGTCGAATGGAAGGAGATGATGAAAGCTTTCTTGGCCGATCCTTCTTCTCGTCAACCTCTACCACCCGAGAGTTCGAGTGTCATCGAGAGCCAAAGGGGAGATGAGCGTTTTTCCAAGCTTGTGATCGAATGTGGAGACATTCATCACTATGGCAAAACCGAAATGCCATAAATGGTAAGTCTTCAACACATGCGTTATGCGTTCACATGAAGTGAACCAAACGCATATCTCATCTCACAAATGAACCAAGCGCTCACATATGAGCCGGTTCAATGTAGTTGGTCCAATGACCAAACCAAATCAGCCCAAGTATTGGTCCAGACCAAAATAAACCCTAAGGTTCAAGATCTGACCGTTCATCCTTTGATGCTCTTGATCTCCCAGATCTAGCATCCACACTCTCGATCAAAGCTTACCGATCTCAAGCCCTAATCAATCAAACATGATCAGACTGGATCTCACTTACAATCAGAGTTTAATCTCCTTTAAACTGAATCAAAACAATCCAGTCCACCCGATCTGACTCAAGTAAGTCATATCACCAAATTGTGCGACCCTAAGGGTTTCCTTTAAATGTCGGTAATGATAACTCACATCATCACAATCAGTGAGGGGTATCTAGCAACACATCACTGTCTCCCGATATAAAGGAAAGAGTCTTCCAAGACTACACCCAAACCACAGCACAAGTGTGAATCCACTTCACAAGGCATACATGTTTCCTTTGCCACTGGATGTTCTTATTGGACAAGCATGTCAAGCCTGTAACTCCAATACAATGAGCATGATTAGATTAGATGAACATAGTCATCTGGGTATGGCCATACACTATCTCAATCATCTCATACAGGGGGGCCCCTTTAGAACATCACACTCCTTGAACAAGGAGACGGCAATCCTTTATCTATCACTAGTGTCCTAACCTGACTCATGATCATTATCCAAGATAGTCTATAATCATTATGTTTCAAATGATATTGAACTACCTCAAAATAATGACATTCATCATTTAGAAACACAAGTGATCTCAAGTCAGAGGACATGTGCCACTTGTTGCATTCAAGGATTATTCACATTGTGACAAACAATTGAATATCCTAGTAGGGTCTGTCCAGTACATCCAATGTACCCATGAGTCTACATCTTATTTCATGCTCGAAGCATCCTATAAGATTAGCACACATATTAGTCTCAATCATATCAAGGCTGTCTCATGTTCACCAAGATATCTCGACTAAGGACATATGCATGTCAGCCTAGCTGAACAGCTTTGAGACATTATTCAGAAGTACACTTATTACAGCAGACAAGGTAGCAACCTGAATAATAACCATGCCTTTATAAACATAAGAGTTTATTACATGATACTTATACAATCCCAAGGCCTCAAACATTAGCCTTAAGGGCATACCCCAACAATCTCCCACTTGCACTTAATCTAATGGTTGAGAAACCTCAAACCCATATTATTACAGTGCTTCTCATGCTTCTGCTGCGCCAGAGGCTTGGTAAGCGGGTCAGCCAGATTGTCATCTGTATGAACTTTGCAGATTTTGATCTCGCCTCGATCAATGATCTCCCGGATCAAGTGAAACCGTCTCTGTATGTGCTTGGACTTCTGGTGCGACCGTGGTTCCTTTGCTTGTGCGATTGCTCCAGTGTTATCACAGAAGATAACCAAAGGATCTGCACTCGAAGGAACGACACCAAGTTCTTTCACGAACTTACGAATCCACACTGCCTCCTTGGATGCTTCCGAGGCTGCAACATACTCGGCTTCTGTTGTGGAATCAGCAACAGTTGACTGTTTGAAACTCTTCCACACCACTGCTCCACCATTCAAGCTAAAAACATAGCCTGATTGCGATCGGAAATCATCCTGGTCCGACTGGAACAAAGCGTCAGTATATCCTTCTATACTGAGTTCTTCCTGACCACCATATATCAAGAACATATCTTTGGTCCTCCGCAGATATTTTAAAATGTTCTTGACCGCAATCCAGTGCGCCATACCTGGATTACTTTGGAACCGACTGGTCACGCTTAACCCGTAAGCGACGTCTGGGCGAGTACACAACATCGCATACATAATGGACCCAATAGCCGAAGCATAAGGCGTATTGTCCATTTCATCTTTCTTAGTCTGTGTTTGTGGACACTGACTCTTCGAAAGATTCAGACCATGTCTGACTGGAAGATATCCTCGTTTAGAATTCTCTAAATGAAATCTCTCCAGGACTTTATCGATGTAAGTACTCTGGCACAGCCCGAGAAGCCTCTTAGATCTATCCCTGTAGATCTTCACACCTAATACATAGGCTGCTTCTCCTAGATCTTTCATCTGGAAACATTTCCTTAACCATGCTTTAACAGCATGCAGTTCAGGAATATCATTTCCAATGATCAAGATGTCATCGACGTAGAGGATTAGGAATGTAATTACGCTCCCACTAAACCTCTTATATACACACGGGTCATCTTCGTTCTTGATGAAACCAAACTCAGAGATTGATTCATCAAAACGAATATTCCAGCTTCTAGATGCTTGTTTAAGTCCATAAATGGACTTCTTTAACTTGCATATTTTATGACGATCTGATGGATTAGTGAAACCCTCAGGTTGTGTCATATACACATCCTCATCCAGATTTCCATTAAGGAAAGCTGTCTTCACATCCATCTGCCAGATCTCATAATCATAATATGCAGCTATCGCGAAAAGAATCCGAATAGACTTAAACATGGCTACAGGTGAGAAAGTTTCATCATAATCTATCCCATAGATTTGTTTGAAACCTTTCGCAACCAGCCTGCCTTTATAGGTAACCACGTTACCATCCATGTCAACCTTCTTCTTGAAGATCCATTTACAGCCTATAGGGATTACTCCCGGAGGCGGATCAACCAAATCCCAGACTTGGTTATCTGACATGGAGTCCATCTCGGCTCGCATAGCTTCAAGCCATCTAGCTGACTCCGGTCCACTGACCGCATCCGCATATGTGAGGGGTTCATCATTATCAATGATGTAGACTCCGTCATAGCGCTCAGGCTGTCGACGGATCCTTCCCGATCTTCGCGGTTCCCGTGATATTTGAGCCTCAGGTTGTTCGACAACCTGTTCTACCGGCTCAGGCACATCCAACTGTGCTTGACTACTTTGTCCTTCTTCTGGAATCTCATCCAGCTTTATTTCTCTCCCACTGGCCTCTTGCAGAAGAAACTCCTTCTCAAGAAATATGGCCGTCCGAGCAACAAATACTTTGTTCTCTTTGGGATCGTAGAAATAATAACCCTTAGTTTCCTTAGGGTAACCGACAAATATACATTTCTCAGATCTGCTCTCCAGCTTCCCAGAGGCGAGCTTTTTGACATAAGCCTCGCAACCCCAGATCCTGATAAATGTCAAGCTTGGCTGTTTCCTATACCATAACTCATATGGTGTCTTAGAAACTGCCTTGGATGGCACTCGGTTTAGTACCTTTGCAGCTGTTTCCAGTTCAAAACCCCAAAAGGAATACGGTAGAGTAGCCTGACTCATCATAGAACGAACCATATCAAGTAACGTTCTATTTCTCCTCTCGGACACACCATTCCATTGCGGTGTTCCTGGCGGAGTGAGCTGTGAGATAATCCCACACTCCTTCAGATAGTCAGTAAACGCATGACTTAGGTATTCACCACCTCGATCAGAACGAAGTGCCTTGATATTTCGGCCTAGCTGATTCTGTACTTCATTTTTGAACTCTTTGAACTTGTCAAAAGATTCACTCTTATGTCTCATCAAATAGACATATCCATACCTACTGAAATCATCAGTAAAGGTAATGAAGTAATGATAGCCACCTCTGGCATGTTTACTAAAAGGCCCACACACATCACTGTGTATAAGGTCAAGTAAACCTGAAGCCCTTTGACCTTTGTTAGGAAAAGGTGACTTCGTCATTTTACCCATTAAACAAGCTTTGCATGTATCAATCTCCTCATAGGAGAATGATCCCAGCAGTCCATGATCATGCAACCGCTTAATGCGCTTCTCGTTAATATGGCCTAAACGACTATGCCATAGCAAGGTGCTGTCATCAGCATACTTGGTTTTCTTATTATCAATGTTTTGTATAGAATATTCCATGTCCAACATGAATAACCCATTGTTAATTGAACCAGTTGCATACACAATATTATCATAAGATAAAACACACTTTGAAATCTTGCATTCAAAGGCAAATCCTTTCCTGACAAGAGCAGGAATAGAGATAATATTCTTGGTAATACTGGGTACAAAATAACAATTGTTTAATTCTAATACAATGCCAGATGGTAAAGAAATGAAATAGTCTCCTACAGCAACAGCAGCAACCCGTGCCCCGTTTCCAACTCGTAGGTCTACCTCATGCTGTCCCACCTGCCTTCTTCTCTTGAGTTCCTGTACATTTGAACAAATGTGAACTCCACATGCAGTGTCCAACACCCATGATATAGTAGAAGAAGATAACATGACCTCAGTCACATATATACCTGAGCCAGAAGCGATGCTTCCCCTCTTATCTCCTTGGAGCGCTTTACAGTCCTTTTTCCAGTGACCCAGCTGGCCACAGTGGAAACACCTGTTGTCCTTCGACCGCTTCACCTTCTGTTTCAGCGCCTTACTGTAGTTCTTGACAGGGGCCTTGCCCTTCTTCCCCTTCTTCTTGTTCCTTGAAGGAACCATTAAGACAGAGGTTGAAGGCTTTCCCTTCAGAGTTTCCTCAGTAGTCAAGAGCATATTCAACAGCTCTGCCGGAGTACAATCGATTTTGTTCATATTAAAGTTAATGATGAACGCATCGAAAGAAGGCGGAAGAGTCTGTAGAATGATGTCTACAGCAAGCTCCTGGTTAATGGTATGCCCCAGTTTCTCCAGAGCCTCCTTGTGCCCAATCATCTTGAGCACGTGAGCTCCCACTGGGCTCCCTTCAGCCAGTTTGCTCTGAAAGAAGAGCTTCGTCAGATTATAGCGTTCTGTCCTCGCCTGTGCAGCATACAGCATCTTGAGGTTCGCTATGATCTCTATAGCCGACATATCCTCATGCTGACGCTGCAGCGGTGGCGTCATAGACGCTAGCATCAGGCAAGCGACATCAATGCTATCATTGACGTGCTTTTCATAGGCATCCCGAACCGCCCTTGCGGCGTTCGCAGCGGGTTGAGGCGGCACAGCCGTCTCGAGGACATACAGTTTCCTCTCTGCCTTAAGAACGATCTTAAGGTGTCCGAACCAGTCTGAGAAGTTTGGCCCAGCAAACTTCTCCCTTTCCAGTAGGGATCGCACATTGAAGCTCATGGTGTTCGTTGCTGCAGGTATCTACAACAATGCAAGAACAGCAAGGTCAGTATCAATGTTAAGAATCAATCAGGACTTAAGAATGATTCCTTTTTCTCACTATTTTAGCTGACTGTAAAATCCATAAAACAGTCCGAAAGAGTAATACTCTTTTAGTGAGATGGGATCCAGATTTCATACTTGGTCTCCGCGTCCCGCTCAGGCGAGATAAGATGCACAGAGATGACAAGTACTAATTTCTGGTAGGCTGTCCCAGCCAATCGCCAACCCGTGCGATTCCCCTTCATCTGGGCAATCCAGCAGACTGTGCCAACTGAGTTGGTACAACACAGTCTCTGATCCCACAGATGGCTGCCTCCATGTGCTACCATATGCGCCACATATGTAGCCTACATGGTCAAGCTGACCCGACCTACTCCCTGGACCACCACGTGCTATGCTGAGCAACGAGAAGCGATAAATCCCTTCTCTGTAACACGCAGGTGTAATCCAGCACCATCTGAAGATAGATGGACGTGCCCACTGAGTGGGTACAACACGGCTCCAACGATAATCAGAATAGTGAGGTTTCGCGTCAGAAGGCTTACGAGCTTGATATGTTAGCGTTTGGATTTTAACGGTCTTTTATCTTCTTACTATCAGGCAAATCCTATGGCTATAGCAGAAGATAACTAAACATGCAATTCTAATTATAAGCAATAAGTAGAAAGCATGCAGATCTTATGTGGTAAAAGCCCATAGCCTAAGTAAGACCTTAAATTATCTTAAGTCTTCACTAGAGCTTCTTGGGACATTTGCATCTCATCTGGTCCAACCCAGGGCCCTAGCTCCAAGAGCACCTCAGGTGCGCCACCAGCTGAATGCCCCTCTGGGATGTGTGCCTTTGTACTCTTGTCTAATCAAATACAATTTGATCTATCTAGACAAGTTTGACTCGCAGGTCAATTATACAATAGATTAATTAAAAATGTGATTCGCAGATCACAAATTAATTTACAAGTTTAATTCCAGGCACGCAGGCCCCAGCACAGCACACATTTAACATGGGCAGCCCACATAAGAATAAATAGACAAGCATCATGGCATCAATCAACATGTGATCCTAAAACAAGAAAATAAAATTTTGAAAACCCCATTGGCATCAATTTTAATTTTCTTATGTGTCCTACAACCTTACAATGGTCCATTGATAGGGATCCACTCATCCATCTGGTCAGATCCTCTGCCCTTGCATGCACCGAGTCCTAACTGACCCGAGTTGACCTAATGGTCAACCATGCATGCGCCAAGGGCTGAACAACCCTCATGAGTTCTGGCAAGCGGGTGTGACCCCGGGCCTAACTCATGTGTGTTCACTGGTTGTCTCAACCAGACCTCGCTACACGCCTAAGATGCAATCGACCTATGGCCACCTCATGCTTGCGCACAGGTGCCATCTGGTCGATCCATCTAGGCTGTCAGATGGTCTGATCAGACTATTGGATCTACCCTAGAGGTGACTTCAACCCCATCAACCCATCTAAGGGTTTATAGTAGACGCCATTAGATCTAAATGGAGCGCGCAAGATGTTACAAGTTTTAGGTAAAAACCAACTACAACATGCGCAACAACAAAGTAAGAAGCTTTCATCTACATTAGCATGCGCAACTAGATATATGGTAACAAGCGCAAACAAGATGAAACTTCAAGATAGATCTATAACATGCGTTGACATACTCGGATCACAAACAAGCAACATGAAGCAATCATATGAATCTACATGAATCCCAAGCTCTGATACCAATTGTTAGGTCCCCTTCAAGGGGGAGCGCAAGCGGATAAAGCCCCTTTCTAGAGGGGGGCGCAAATGCAATTTTAGGGGTGTCACCCTCATGATCGCATGTAGATCATATGGTTAACTTATGTATAAGCGAAAGGATCTTTAAAGGGATCATACCAACGCCATGAAGTTGGATGTCGGCTTGGAAGAAGAGAGCAACTTTGATCTCCTCCAAAAGTTCACACACAAGGTGAAGATCTCTTACTTCCTTGGCGTCACTTGTGCTAGCAAGGCACCCAAGGTTCCTTGTCGAATGGAAGGAGATGATGAAAGCTTTCTTGGCCGATCCTTCTTCTCGTCAACCTCTACCACCCGAGAGTTCGAGTGTCGTCGAGAGCCAAAGGGGAGATGAGCGTTTTTCCAAGCTTGTGATCGAATGTGGAGACATTCATCACTATGGCAAAACCGAAATGCCATAAATGGTAAGTCTTCAACACATGCGTTATGCGTTCACATGAAGTGAACCAAACGCATATCTCATCTCACAAATGAACCAAGCGCTCACATATGAGCCGGTTCAATGTAGTTGGTCCAATGACCAAACCAAATCAGCCCAAGTATTGGTCCAGACCAAAATAAACCCTAAGGTTCAAGATCTGACCGTTCATCCTTTGATGCTCTTGATCTCCCAGATCTAGCATCCACACTCTCGATCAAAGCTTACCGATCTCAAGCCCTAATCAATCAAACATGATCAGACTGGATCTCACTTACAATCAGAGTTTAATCTCCTTTAAACTGAATCAAAACAATCCAGTCCACCCGATCTGACTCAAGTAAGTCATATCACCAAATTGTGCGACCCTAAGGGTTTCCTTTAAATGTCGGTAACGATAACTCACGTCATCACAATCAGTGAGGGGTATCTAGCAACACATCACTGTCTCCCGATATAAAGGAAAGAGTCTTCCAAGACTACACCCAAACCACAGCACAAGTGTGAATCCACTTCACAAGGCATACATGTTTCCTTTGCCACTGGATGTTCTTATTGGACAAGCATGTCAAGCCTGTAACTCCAATACAATGAGCATGATTAGATCAGATGAACATAGTCATCTGGGTATGGCCATACACTATCTCAATCATCTCATACAGGGGGGCCCCTTTAGAACATCACACTCCTTGAACAAGGAGACGGCAATCCTTTATCTATCACTAGTGTCCTAACCTGACTCATGATCATTATCCAAGATAGTCTATAATCATTATGTTTCAAATGATATTGAACTACCTCAAAATAATGACATTCATCATTTAGAAACACAAGTGATCTCAAGTCAGAGGACATGTGCCACTTGTTGCATTCAAGGATTATTCACATTGTGACAAACAATTGAATATCCTAGTAGGGTCTGTCCAGTACATCCAATGTACCCATGAGTCTACATCTTATTTCATGCTCGAAGCATCCTATAAGATTAGCACACATATTAGTCTCAATCATATCAAGGCTGTCTCATGTTCACCAAGATATCTCGACTAAGGACATATGCATGTCAGCCTAGCTGAACAGCTTTGAGACATTATTCAGAAGTACACTTATTACAGCAGACAAGGTAGCAACCTGAATAATAACCATGCCTTTATAAACATAAGAGTTTATTACATGATACTTATACAATCCCAAGGCCTCAAACATTAGCCTTAAGGGCATACCCCAACAGATGTTGATATCCATTCCGATGACTTGGGTAGCAGCGATGCACTACTAGGTGCCACTCATTGCTTGTGATGTCCTTTGCTCATCACTACTAATGTCAGAGGAACCTACAGGGTCACACATCTTGATACTTGAGTTCTCGTATTGATCGGAAAGCCTTATGCTCGAGTTATTGGATAGCTCGGATCTATTTGGGAGATTTCATTAGCGCCAATGGCCCTGATGAGATGGAAGAAACTTATTAGAGCCAAACTTTATTTTTGATAGGTTGACCCGAAATTGACCATAGTTGGTCACATTTGAGTTAGGGTTACATTGGATTCGATCCAATGGCTTAATCAACCCATGTAATAAAGTTTAGGCTAACTCATTACCCAATGAGGCCCAATAATAAGTTGTCATGAAGAGATTAGAGGGCATAAGGGTATAATAGGGAGAAAACTCACCCTATTCGTGCCTAAGGGCATAATGGGGAGCAGTTGGCGCAAGGTGCTTCATTAGGAAGCAATTGGCGCCTCCCCCTTCATCCTTGGATGGAAAGCTTGCCTCTATGGCAAGGCTTAGGGCACATATGGCTTCTTGGACTTGTTTGGCAAGTATGGAGCGCATATGGATGATTGGAATAGGATTATGGAACGGGCTTGGAGTCTTACCATAACCCTAACCCTAATTGGCCTCCACACTTACCCTAGCTGCATGCCTCTTTATGATTTGTGCCCATGTACTTCTCTTGCCGCCCCCTTGCTGAGATATGTTAGTACATATGCGAGAGCATTACAACAAGTTGGTGTGAGCAACTTAAGGAGCGAGAGCAAGAGACAATTGGTGCAAGCATCTCTTCCATCAACCTAGCTGCAAGCCTTCCCTTCTTCTTTCTCTCTTGGTGCAAGTGAAGCAAGGGACTTGGCAGCATCTTCTCCTACATCTCCTTGTTGGCGCATCCTCCCTTGAAGGTGGCGCAATTTCTCTAGGAGGTACCATACAGCTTGGATCTTCTTCCCGAGGCTAGCACCAGGCGTGGAATAAGAGGACTCAAGGATCCGTTGTATGTGAGACTACAGAGGGCACACGCTTGGGCGCCTACATCGACATCGCATCTTCTTGCTCTTAGGTACTTTCTCCTTTCATCGTGTTAACCCCCTCGCAAGCATCGATCTATTGGGTTTTTAGGACCAGCCTGTTTCAGGGATTTGCTTCCACTAAACATGTAATTAAAATTTTAAATCCCTAGGATTTCTCAATAAATTTAGGATGTAGATAAATTGATATGCTATCCTAGAATAACAAATTGATGCCTAGATGAGGATATTGATATTCTATCCTATATGAACATAGATTGGAGATGTAGATAGGTTTGTTTATAAATTTGATACTTACCCTTTTTCGTATGTTTCTCAAAATAGAATGTAGATAACATAAATTCTTTGAAATTGATACCTATTGTTGAAATTGATGCTTACCCCTTCTTAGAAATTGTATGTTTCACTTTAATATTCATCTATTAGATAAGGAATTAATTGTGACTTATTTATATTAAAGTATCGATAACAACCAAAAATCCTAAAGCTGTGTGGAATTTTCAAATAACTATAGTATTTTGTGATATTTGTATTGCTACAATCGATAAAGATTTTTGACCCGGTACCCATTTTAGGATAAAAATTTGTTATAGAAAATTTCCAACAACTTACTGGACTGCAATATGATAGAGTTAAGTTAAAAAATAAATGGGATCAACTAAAAATGGATTAGAAATTATAGAAGGAGTTGAAAGGTAAAGAAACTAGTTTAGGGTGGGATGCGAGGTTAGAGACCGTGGATGCAATTATAGGGGATGCAGTGCATATTACTGATATTAATATGCTTCGCAATCAGATTGCCTTGAGTTTAATAACTTGAAATGTGTAGTAAAAATACTTTGTAATATGTATGATGTCATTTGATGTTTTCTTGTGTGGGATAAGCTATATTTGATTTGTCAAATACAAATTATTTTCATTATGAATTCATATTTCCACTTAACAGTACAATACAATACTTATAAGCTGATAACCAGAAAAAGCTATAAACTGTTTTATCGAAACAACTTCAAAATTTTTAATTTAACTCTGGTCAAACGAGCTCTAGCTGTCCCAAATTGCCCTATGTTTACCTTTGTTTTAAAAATTAATCTTCGTCTGCGGTAGTCAAAGACTTGGGACTGAGTGCTTGACTTTCATTGGTCAAACATAGAGGTGGCCAACGGGCCGGGCCGGCCCGCGGCCCGCACGGCCCGGCATGACACGGGCCGGCCCGGGCACGGCCCGTTGACCAAGTCAACGGGCCGCGGGCGGCCCGCGGCCCGGCTCGGGTCGTGCTGGGCCGAAGGTCCGCGGCCCGCGGGCCGGGCCGGGCACGGCCCATGGTCGGGCCGGGTCAGGCACGGCACGGGCCCGTGCCGGGCACGGCCCGCGGGCCGGCACGGGCCCGTGCCGGGCACGGCCCGCGGGCCGGCACGGGCCCGTGCCGGGCACGGCCCGCGGGCCGGCACGGGCACGACACGGCTGGAATGGGCGGCAACGTTCGAAAATTTGAATTGGGCATGCGTTTTTACCAAAATAGCCCTATAACGGTTTGAAAAAATTTAAAAGTTAGGGATATAATTGTCTTTATGTTATAAAATTACCATTTTAGCCCCTTTTAATAATTAAAAATAGGGGATAAATATGTAAATTTACACCCAATTCATCCCTATAAATTGACCCCCCAACCCTCTCATTTCTTCACACAAGTTTCCAATTAACTTTGGATTACTTTCTCATTCTCTCTTAATACTTTCTTAATCTCTTTTCTAAGTCTTGAGTTTCAATTAGCCATCAAGATTTCAAAGCTCCCTCAGTCCCTCGGTCTAGTCACGTGGAGAAGATCAAGTAAGTAGTAAATTAATTTACTTTTAGTCTTTTATAATGTAATTGTACTTAAATTTAAATTATTCTAATATAATTTTTTTTCATAATTATGATTAAATTAAGGTTGTTGAAGGCTGAAAGTGAAACCTCAACTTCTTAGTTCTTACTTACTAAGCGATCTTCAAACACGTGATAAGGTAATTTTTTAATGTATAATTTATTATTAGTAAGTATTTAATCTTATTTTTAAAATTTTTTTGGCTAACTTTTAATATTATATGTAGAATTAATGGCGGGATTGAACAATACATGGGATCTTTTTCCATGGGAGATTGAGGCATTCGAGCAAGAGCTAATGGGGACAAGTACTAACCCCGTTATGCCACCCGATCAAGATCAAGATGCCAACCCTCCGCCTTACGACCCAAATCAACAACAGCAAGATCATGTTGAATTTGAGCCTACTAACACTATGCAGGGAGAGGAGGGATGCAGTGCAAACCCTCACGAGTCTACTGTGTCAGGCTCAAGAAAACGAACGAGCGACGTTTGGAAGAGCTTCGATGTGGTGATGATTAACGGCGAAGAAAGAGCCAGCTGCAAAAAGTGCAAAAAAGTCTTGACTTGCAAATCATCGGGTGGAACTGGTCATTTGACTCGCCACATCAGAAGCCATCAAACTCAAATCGATCGTGCACAGGCTACTCTAAATCTTTCCTCTAGTTCTTTTGAAATTTTTAATTATTCTACTGAAGTTCTTAGAAAAGAATTAGCTAAATTTATTGTTTGGGATGAACAACCATTTTCTTTAGCAGAAAATTATAAATTTGAAAAATTTATACATAAATCACTACAACCTAAATATAAAAAAGTAAGTAGACAAACCATGCGTAGGGATGCTATAAAATTTTTTTCTGAATATAAAACTAATCTTTTATAAGTTTTAATTACATTAACTTCTTGTATTTCTTTAACATCTGATATTTGGACCAGTAATCATTCTGATCAGTCATATATGTGTATTACGGCACATTGGATAGATAGTGAATTTTTTATACAAAAAAGAATTATTGCATTTAAAATTTTTGAATATCCTCATACTGCAAATGCTATAGTTAGACAATTTCATAGCATTTTACATTCATATAATATAATTAATAAAATTTTTTCAATTAGTTTTGATAATGCAAGTAATAATGATAGTGCAATTGATAAATTAAAAAGATTGTTAAATCCAATATTTAATGGTGCTTTTTTTCATATACGATGTGCATGCCATATTCTAAACTTATGTGTTCAAGATGGAATAAGAGAAGTAGATGAACATGTAACTAAATTAAGAAATGCTGTTAGATTTGTTACTTCTTCTACTTCTCGAAATCAAGATTTTAGACAAATATGTAAATCTTATGGTTTGTCATATAAAAAATTTAAACTTGATATTAAAACACGATGGAATTCTACTTATGATATGCTAACAACATGTTTTCCATTTAAGGATCCTCTTACATTATTTTATAATGAAAGAATGCCTGATGGAAATATCGAAGAAAATGATTGGGATAAAGCAAAATTATTACATAATATTTTAGAAATTTTTTATAATGCTAGCACTCATTTATCTGGTGTTTATTATCCTACATCATGTTTAATTTTAGAACATTTAGTTTTAATTAGTGAAATGTTTTCTCAATATAGACATGATGAAAATGTTTTTCAAGTAATTTTAAAAATGGAAACAAAATTTAAAAAATATTGGAAAAATATATCTCCTTTATATTGTTTAGCTTCAATTATGGATCCTAGATTAAAATTAGAAGGTGTTCATATTTTATTAGATGAATATTATAAAAATATGGAACTTGAAGGAGTAGATGAGAAAAAAAATGAAGTTTCTACCTTATTAGATGAAATGTATAATGTTTATAATTTAAAATTTGGAAATACAATGAATCCAACATCCTCTCAAACTAATGTATCTACTAGTAGTAAAAATATTACAGGAAGAATACGCTCAATTTTAAATAGAAAAGGAACATCAACAAGTCGATCTAGTAATTTTAATGAATTAACATTTTTTTTAGAAAATAATCATACATCTTTACTCACAGAAGAACAAATAGATAATTTTGATATTTTATCATGGTGGAGATTACAAGGAAAATCATATCCTGTGGTTTCTGCCATGGCACGTGATCTACTAACTCCTCCGGTGTCTACTGTAGCATCGAAGTCTTGTTTTAGTGCAGGCGGCAGGGTGCTGGACGAGAAGCGAAGCCGAATGAACGAAGAAAGCGTGGAAATGTGTATTTGTCTTAAAGATTGGCTAGATGCTGAAGATCGTCTTCAAGATAAAGGTGGTCATTCAACTTCATCGGATGATGATGAACAAAGTCTTGGAAGTGCAAGCGGAAGCAACAATGGATAAACGTTGTAATAAATAATTATAAAAAAAGTTGTAAAAGAGTTGTAGAAAGAGTTGTAAAAAGAGTTGTAAAAAGAGTTATAAAAAAAGAACTACGTAGACCTGATTCCTCCTTTGAGTGAGGTACGTAGGCAGCCTGTAATGGGTCCGGTCTAAAATATATAAAATTTTAACATTTGTTCAAAAATTTGTGCAATATACATTCTCAATTTCTCAATTTTTTTTATTTTTTCATATTTTATATATTTTAATTAAGTAATAATTTACTTATTAAATTATTTTTTTTAAATTTGGCACGCGGGCCAAAGTCAGCCCGCGGGCCAACTTTGGCCCATGGGCCATATTCAGCCTGCGGGCCAACTTTGGCCCATGGGCCACAATCGGGCCGGGCCAAACACGGCCCGCACCCCTTCATTTGGCCCGTTGGGCCGTATTCGGCCCGCGTGCCAAAAGTAGCCCGTGGGCCGTGCCTGGCCCGCGGGCCGGATCTGGCCTGCGTGTCGGATCCGTGCTCACGGTTCAACTGAACCGTGCCTGGGCCGGCACGGTTAATCGGGCCGCGGGCCGTGCCGGGCCCAACGATTTTCCGGCCGTGCCGTGCCCGGCACGGCACGATTTGAACCGGGCCGTGCCTGGCACGGCCCGACTGGAACCGGGCCGAGGCGGGCCCGGGCACGGCCCATGGCCAACTCTAGTCAAACATAAGGATTTAGGTGTCCAGTCATTATAGGTTGAAGGATGATGACCTAAGTTGTTGCTAAGTCTATGTAACTTTTCTGCAAAGGAATAATTGGCCATACAAAGATAGTTTGTGTGTGAACATTATATAACGTAAAGAAAATACCACCATGAATTCACTAATCTAACCTTTGAGCATCATAGAATATGGAGTCGTTATCAGATCGAAAAAATGGAATGAGATTAGTAAATGATGGGCGGAGTCAATGTTTCTGTATAATTAGAAACTAATTATTTGTGGCTAGATGCTGATGAAGCACTAGTCTTAGTCTTGGATAATAATTCAGGAAAGACTTTATGATTTTATGAGTTAAAAAAATGATTGTCAACAAAATAACACTGACCACATATTAAAAGTCCATCATGGCTAAAAAAAGAATATGCATAATATTTTTATTATTAAAATAATTAATTACAATGACATTTATATTAATTATAATAATAAGTATTATTATATATTATCGCGTCATATATAAATATATATTATGTTACTGTATAATATGTGAAGTCAGTATTAATCCTATTATATTAATAGCATAATCATAATTTTACTGTATGCCTTTATTATTATATAAAAAAAATTAATTTATAATATTAACTTGGCTATGAACTGCTGCTTAAATTGCTCCTTTCTGAGAGGAGGATCTTCAGACCCACTTCTAGGGAAATCAAA
Organism: Costus lasius; assembly: GCA_027563935.2. NCBI lineage: Eukaryota > Viridiplantae > Streptophyta > Magnoliopsida > Zingiberales > Costaceae > Costus > Costus lasius. The sequence continues at coordinate 32,484,845 of CM050450.1, read as the reverse complement.
TTGACAGTTCTGTCAATACAACGAATAAAAGTTATATGCGGGCTATCATATTGAGCGGTGGCTTTATCTACCATTAATTAGTTTTTATACTTAAAAATTTATGTTTTCACATATCCTAAATGGAAAAAAAGTTTTATGAGGTAGCACCTTATAGAACTTCTATACGGGATCGTTTTGTTTTTTCTTTAAAAATATTTTTTTATTTTTTTTTATGTTTTAAAAATAATGTACTCCTTGTAAGCTATCCAATGGTATTAATATTGAGATATTTTAGATTACATATACATATAAAATACCCTAACCAATATTAAATTTTTTTATATAATAAATAATATTTTTATCTTATATATCATATTAATTAGGGTATTTTATATGTATATGTAATCTAAAATACCTTAATATTAATACTATTGGATAGTTTACAAGGAGTATATCATTTCTAAAAAATAAAAAATAATAAAAAAATATTTTTAAAAATAAAACGAAACGATCTCAGAAATTCTATAAAGCCACCTCATAAAACTTTTTTCGATCCCAAGTGTTAGGCCCTAGGCTCCCCGGTTCAGCCCAGAGAGGTTCGGCCCAACCCAAGATCCAAGCCCACACGAAGTGAAGAGATTTTATGGTCAAATGTTGACCTTACGGCAATTCCCCGAACCGTGCGACGCGAAGCTTGGGCGCCAGCGCGGCGGCGCGTGGACAGCGGGCGGCGATGGCGTCGACTCCCGCGGAAACAGAGGAAACGGCGCGGGTTCGGCGGCGAACTTCTCGGACGCGCAGGAGTCGGACGGCGGACGCCCGAAATAGATGAGACGGGGTCTTCGGCGCCCCAGGCGACCAGCTCGGAGTGGAAATCTCGAAGACACGGGCGAGGATTTCGGCAGGGCGCGGCTTCATCTGCAGTAAACGACGCGGGTGACTCGGGTGAAGATGAAGCAGAGGCGGCTTCCTCTCTTTAAAAGGAGCAGATCGGCGATCGGGCGGGGAGGATCGGAGACTGGGGGCCGAAGAGAGCGTGAGATCGAGTTCTGAGAGAGGAGTGAACACAGAGAGGGCATCGGCGAGCGAGTTCGGAGAGAGAGCGACGTGAGGAAGAGAGACGAGAGGTGAAGGGTTTTGTAACTTTGATTTACGAAGGAATAAAGTGAAGCTTTCCCTTCCCCAGTGCTTCTTCTCCGGCGGTACCTCCTTGCTGCCCCTGTTTCCAGTGGATCGGTGCTTCTTCGTCGTTGTTGTCGACGGCGACGGTGGTCGACGTCGACGGAGCTGAGGGAGAGCGGGACAGGCGGCCCTTTCCTCGTCGGCCCGTCCCTCTTCGGTGAGCCTACGCGCGCGGCAGCGTGCGGTTGGAGACGACGCGGGCAGCGTCGAGACGAAGGCGAGAGCGGAGGTTGAAGACGACGCGAGTTTCGGCGTTCGAAACGAGACGAGGTCAACGGTCAGCGGACAGTTTCGGTTCGGCGAAATCGAATTCGTCGCTGACGCAAGCAAGGACGTCAGCAGACGAAGATTTGCGCGCGGCGGACGAAATCGGAAGGGCTGACGTCAGCGTGACGTCAGCCGAGCGAAATCAAAATCGAGCGAGCGGCGATTGCGTTGACGGTTGACTTGGTCAAAGTTGATTTTGACCAGTGAGGTATTTTGATTTAGGGTTTTCGATTCTTTTCGGATTTCCTAATTAGGGTTAGGGTTTTCCTTGAGTGAATTGTAATTTGGGAAGAAAAAGTGAGCGGGGAACTAGGGTTTCAAATTTGGGGACGAGATTCGGTCCGGAAACCCTAGCGCGATCACGTTCTGGTGTTCCGCCGGACGGCTCTAGGAAGCAGATAAGCACTGTTTTTAGACCGTTCCGACCGGAGCGTGACACCAAGTGTTCACGATGGATAGAGCCACCGCATGATAGAATGGCCCGTATACAAATTTTTTAGATGCAGAAGTACGAACATGACCAAAATCTGCTTTCCGGTGCCACCTGCCGCACCACCCCAAACGGAGCTTTTAATCTCGTCCGAGGCATGGAACAGGATAAGGATACTGAAGATGCAATCAAAGCCTGCCACGTAGAAGCAGTTCCAAGCCACCAGTTTCAATACTACTGCGCCCACATTAAAGTGCCACTCTTGGTGCTCTTTACGCTCCCACCCATGCCGAGAGCCTATATCTGGACTATCCTACTTCTGTGCTCTGTAGCTTTCAGATCAGCCTTTTCAGTGAGCAGTTATCACTTCTGTTTAGATGCATCCACTTACACAAGTTTCTTGCTACTGAGTAGGTTGAATGACTGTATATTCTGGTATACTTCAAAGTTTAGTGACTATTTCAGTTTCTTGTCTATCGATTGTTTGTCCATGGTAAATCCGTGCTATTTGCTAGGATTTTGTGTCTTTTGTATTCCTTTCGAGGGTTTTTGCGTGCATCCATTCTAGGTTTGCTGAAATTTGGTGGTATTTGTTCTTAGTGCAGGTGTCTGATTAGATGAAGTTTGAGTTGCGAAGGATTGGGTTGTGCATCAATGGGGAAATCTGGAACAGATTCTTCCTCATCTTCTTCTTCTTCAGGGTATGCCCTCGGTCCTCCCTGGTTGTTTAGGGGAAGGTGAGTGTTTGCATGTTTGACACTTCATTATATCATTAGCTCATCTTTCTGCTGTATGAAACTCTGTTTGCACTTTGCAATTTCGTATTTAGAGCATTGTACCAGCTGCATCTGGTTAAAGCAGAGATTGCTCGAGCTTTCATTCCTAAGGAGCTTAAGCTAGTTGAAGTATTCGGGTAAGCATGTCCTCTATGTAACCTGTGTGTTACAGTGTTATATCTGTTTATTCTCCCCTGTTTTGGCTGTAATAAAGTCTTCTATTTGTTCTATAGTTATACCTTAGGTGGGTTGTTTCTTGCTAACTATGATGATAGCCCTGCTGGAGCGTTTGATGAGGTATATTTTATCTCTTCCTTTAATTTTTATTTTTTTTTTCTTTTCTTTCTTTGAGCAGAGGTTTTTGTAGGAGAATGTAGTTAAACATGATGGACTATTTAAAAGGCCATTCATGAACAAGATTATGATTGCATGGTTCTTTAACAACAGTCTGACTAAGAATTAAGTTGATGCTAATATGGCATACTACTTATTACATGATTGGAGTAACACTGATGACTGATGTATGAGATCCGTTGTGCAGCTTGTGGTTATTGCTGGCATTGTGTGGAACCCTCCAACATCATGCGCGTAAGTACTTCCTTTTTGCTATAAATATGTAAATTATAGATAGCTATGAGGTTGCCCATGATTTGAAGTACACATACTGGTTTGTTCATAGATTGAAATACCATTTCGTATAGGATGGTACGAGCCTGACCATGGACAACCCATAGTCGGTACTAGCTATATATATATATATACAAAAATGGTACTGACTAGTACCACTGGTATTGAATGTTGATACCACTAGTGTGTACCGGTCCGGTGAAGAACCAGTTTATCGGTACTGGTATTGAAAATCTTGGTTTGTTGGGTACCTTATATGTCTTAAATTTGGTTTAATTTGATAAAGGTGGGCTTCTAGAGTGCTAGTAAATAGTCAAGAAGCTTGCTGGCATGGCAGGAAGGTGTGTAACATTTTTTATGTAAGTTACGCATCTCCTTTTTAAACATTAATCTTGGGATATCAATTGTGATCTTGTAGGAGATAGGCCTCCCAAGTCATGTTGCTGTTTTCTCAAAGGTACACAAGCTAAATGGTAGCTGATACACACCACTTTTTCCATGTAACAACTTTCTTCTTCATTTCCACCATAATCAATTGTTGGAAAACTACCATACTGTTTTTCTCTCTATTTTGCAAGCTTCTAGATCCATGCAGCCTTTAGAATTGAGCTAATATAAAGTCTTTGAATTCTTGAAGCCATGTCAAAAATTTAGAGGTATAAAAGTTTTTGAATGATTGTATACAAGTTGCAAGTGTGGCCATTAATAGGAATTGAAACAGACCAAAAATTCCTATTAGTTTTTGAATGATTGCCAAACCAAAATTCAACATCTCTTGCATCATGATGGATACATGGTTCAAAATTCAGTTTTATTTTTCCCTGATTATTACAAGACAGATGGCTGGCTAAACTAATCTAGTCAGCATAGGTTTTGGTATCAGCTTCACATTTTATTTGGATTAATTAGTTTGCCCACTGGATGTTAGAGTAGCTGGCACAATCTCAGGATAAGATGATAACGAGAATTGATTGCTGCCAAATGGACAAGGCATGCTAGTTTAATGGTGAGCTGAGCAGGGCATTTGACTTGACTTTTGAGTTGCGGTTATCCTGTTAGCTTGAGGAGATTGAAGAGAAAATTGATTGTTTATTTTGTAATTGAACTCGTAGCAAGGAACTTGTCTTGATTTGTACATAGGATTTTGATACTCCAAAATGGGATAAGAGATCCAATAATATTGAATATGGCTTGTTATTGGTGCTCATTATACCTATACGCATTAAACAATTTTGGCAAACATACTGTGGGAGATTTTTAAGCAAATATGGCTTGTTTTTAAAAAGATCTTGTAATCATTACCCTTTGTTAAATTATAATTAATTAGGTTTTCAAAGATGTGTCTCTTCATATTTTTAATTTATTTAATTATTTTTTTAAGTAGGTGCTGAAAAGAGATTTCTCCATATAAATAGGGACATTCTCCTCCCATTTCATATTCTCTAAACTAAAGAGAGAGCAAGTGCTCTTCCTACTCTTCTTTCTTCATTCTTGAGGTTACCCTTTCAAACTTTAGTAATTTGATTATTAGTTCCTACTTTTTGTTGCTCATTGTTGAAAGTAGCTAATAACGTGGATTAAGAAATTGGTTTGTAATGGGCAATACAATAGTCTATGCAGGTTTGAACATGAATTGAGACATGGACCTTGTATATACAATTTAATAATTTTTAATTAGGTACCGGACAGTGCCAATTGGTACTAACTCGTATTGACATATTGTTATGGCCTGCTCAGTAAGCAAACTATTTATTAACTTGGTGAGCCGATTTGCAACGTGACCTAATTTATTAAAATGTTTAGGCCCAAGTTAACAATAGCAAGCCCACTAAGCCTTATATACCACTTAATCTTTTCTCCCATTTCCAATGCAGGACTAAACTGGAGTATTACAATCTCCCCCACTTAAGACTTAACGTCCTCGTCAAGCCCACCATCCCTTAGTCGGCAGCATGTGAGGTCAGCCCAATGGCGGCTCCACCATCCTCGGTAGCCCTTTCCTATTAGGATCTCACCATGTTTAAGACTAAGTTTTGCTTTGATACCATTTGTTATGGCCTGCTCAGTAAGCAAACTATTTATTAACTTGGTGAGCCGATTTGCAACGTGGCCTAATTTATTAAAATGCTTAAGCCTAAGTTAACAATAGTAAGCCCACTAAGCCTTATATACCACTTAATCTTTTCTCTCATTTCCAATGTGGGACTAAACTGGAATATTACACATAAGTACATGTCAGGATTAGTCGATACCAACCCAATGGCTAGGGAATCTAGCTGTTGGCTTTTTTAAAAAAAATAAAAAATAAAAGATTTTAACTTTTAGGGGTGGGGTGTTTCTCTCTATGTAAACTCTCTTTCTCTCACAATTCACACAATCTCTAAAACTCTCTATTTTCTCTTCATTAATCTTGATTAGTATTCTATGACACCTAGAAGTTAGAATGTTGATCTCAATGCATCATGCATGAAAAATGTGAAAGAATCATCATTATAGTCAATGTATTAATTGCAACAATATTTTTAAAGATGGAGGTGCCACTTATATTGCTACATGGACCTCGTATATACTAAGTTAGTTATCTGTCAATACTAGTGGATACCAACTCATATTGACACAGAGCATATTGGTACTAGCCGATACCAACCCAATGGCTAGGGAATCTTGCTGTTGGCTTTCTTTAAAAAAATCAAAGATTTTAACAGCTAGAAACATTGTTTCTCACTGTATAAACTCTCTTTCTCTCACAATTCACTCAATCTCTAAAACTCTTTTTTTTTAATTAATCTTAAATCTTGATTAGTATTCTATGAGACCTAGAAGTTAGAATGTTGATCTCAATGTGTCATGTGCGGAAAATGTCTGAGGACTATAGTCAATGCATTGCAGTAACATTTTTAAAGATGGAGGTGTCACTTGAGTTAAACATTTTATAAGCAGCTAGCTTGATCAGCAAAAGAGCAAAGCTTAGTTTGAGAACCTAGAATTTCACTTGGAGAAGCAATGTGTGTTCGAGGAGCATGAAGAGTGAGTTTGATTGATCTGTTGCATGATAGAATATTGCAACACAAAACTAGGTCACTGACTCACTTCACAGTGATCCTCTTTCGGTAATGGTAAACTACAAACGGAGACAATCAGCTTTACAAGTTAATGCTAGTATAACCCATTTCATATAAGCTAATATATTTACTTAAATTATTTACATTAATGTATATACATATTTATATTATTTGCCACCGACACTATGGGGCCTACCTCCTATGATTAGTATTAGAGTCAAGGGGATGAAAGTTGCATAATACTTTGAGATGGAAGCAGTTATTTGGGATTCAAGACCCCTATATGCCTTGATCTGCTTCTATGTGATTTTACTGAATAGTGGTTGAGACGAGTAGTAGTAGTGGAAGTGCAATCAACATTACCGGATATCAAATAAGCACAGGTGGAGGTATCAGAAGCCGTGCAAACCCTAAAGGTGGATGACATGACATTGTCAATTTCTTTGGCCTAGGTAGAATTGAAGAACTAACAAATTAGCAGACATTTGGCTTAGAGATATTTTATTATCATATCATTGTCTTTATCTATCATGGTTAGTAGAATTTTTCCTGAGATTGTTTGATCACGACAAAAGTTTATGTTGTGAATGATGACTGTCCTGCATGAAGCATCTTATTTGTGTCATTATTGCTGGGTTATTTATTTCATTTTTTCTAGAAATTCACAATTTTTAACTAATTGATATTATGCTTTTGTAATTTGTTTTCATTTCCTCTTCAAATCAGAGAGAAAGAGGAACTTCAGCGAATGCACTTCAAATGAGCTTTATGAGCTCTACTCACTCCAAGCTAAAAGAATATAGTGAGATTCAAGTGTTAGAGAAGGAGGATACTTCTGAAGTATCCATCTGTAACATTAGTTTACCTATTGCTGGTGAGTTATCAACATCACATTGTTTAATATATGACTTCACTCTTTTGTAACTTGTATCTTTTACCATTTTTTCACATTTGCAAAGTTCGACTCAATACAACTGTCAGAGAACATGACTTGGAAATTGACATGATCATCAAAGAGATAATGTTAAATATATAGCTTATATTGTTTCCAACCAAGAAGTATGCCTATTATGCTTTATATTATGACAAGCTTTTCTTGTCTTACTTTCTTAATGTAATAATTAATATGTTTAACTTTGTTCTTCAAGAATTGATAATTTTTGGAAATAAAAATGTATGGATATCCTGTAAGAAAGCTTAGTTAAGCTGAGATTTCTCGATTGGTTTTAGATTTTGGTTTTGGTCCTGTAAGAAAGCCACAATTCAACGGTTTGATGTTCTTTTCTATTGGCTTAAAGACACAACTAGATGCTTTTGCCATATCGAGGTCTTCTCTCTTCAAGTTGTCAACTATTCGTTTCATCTACTGTTAACACCTTTTGAAACCTCAATCAACATACAACTAATCATCCTAGAACTTGCCTATGATTGCCAAGTAAAATATGTCCAAAAATTTTCCAGCATAGCTGTTTTTTCATGGTTTCAGTTTAGTATGGATAACAAAATTTCTTTTGTTGAGATAGATATGTGTGGAATAGTAAAGAAGCCAATTGTACTTTGCATTTCTAATTAGGTAGTGTAATGAAGTGTCAATACAGTGCTTTCTTTGATTCACTGGTTTCCATTTGCCTTTTCCTTCGTCATTATTAATTATGATGCGCCATAATGTAAGCAGGTGAAACTTGGATGGGTCCCAAAATCAGGATGTCACTTCCAAGCTTTAGGTTAGTTTCTATACATATCAAATCCTTGAAAGTAGTCTTTTGACTCTTGCATGATTCAGTGGCCAGACTGTTCACAATCCTAATCTTCTCAAGTACTCCTGCCAGCTTGAATGCAGGTGTGTGCATGAAAGAATCTTTTCTTCTCTAGGTTAATGACTATGAATTACCTTTTATCTCTTATTTTTTTGCAAAGTGCAATGAGATTTATTTTGTTCAACAGCTGTCTGTTTTCATAAAAGAATTCAATTTGGTTGTTTTCCACAGATATTTCAAGGTAAATTAGTTGAAGCGTCCCTAAACTATGCACCTAATATGAATTTAGGTGCTTATACTAAGTTTTATGCAATTTAGTTTCTTAAATTATTGATGTGATCCAACTTAGTCCTCTTTATTTGCTCCTAAATATTAAAATATTGATGTAGCCGATAGAGAGTTGACATGTATTATACACTGAGCACTAGACTTGATAGGAAATCACCCATCATCTTCCCTTATCTTCTCTACCTTCATCCATCTAGAAAAATTATAACTTACCTTCCCCTTCTTTCCCCTTCAAGAAAAATTGCCCATGATCTCTAGGTGCTACTCTATTAGAGAATTGTTTCACTGTGACAAGCATCAAACCTCTGCTATTATGGAGCTAAATCTAGAGCCGGTTTGGTTTCGCTTTTAAGTAAAAAGTAGTTAAAAAGACAAGATATAATTTTAATGTTTTTACTAGTTTCTTCGAAAAAGTAATTTGCTCGATCTTAGTTAAAATTTTAAATATTATTATTTTAAATAATTCAAAATTTTAATAATGAAAAATTATATTATTATTTAAAATAATCTAAAATGATATAGTGGAATATGAACAGTGAAAGAATAACTTGAATATTACTTAGGGTTCAAAAAAACTAGGTTAAAATACATTAGGAGAAGAAGGATTAGGCATAAGGCCCGAATCCGTTAAGAAGGATCCAAACCCGGTAAGAAGAAATACATGCATAACTCTCTCTTAATACACTCCCTCAAGCTGGAGCAAATATATCAATCATGCCCATTGTTACAAAAATCATGAACCTTAATTGAGTTGAGAGCCTTAGTGAAGATATCAACAACTTGATCCTTGGATTTGGTATATGGAGTAGAGATCCGGTGGTTTGAGATGACATCTCTGATAAAGTGATAATCAATTTTCACATGTTTGGTACGTTCATGGAATGAGGGGTTGTTTGCAATAAATATAGCTGACTGGTTATCACAATGCATAATCATAGGAGTATCAACCATCAAGCCAAACTCCTGTAATAAACTTTTGATCCACAGCAACTCACAAGCAGTATGAGCCATGACACGATATTCGGCTTCACAGCTTGACCTAGAAACAACATTTTGTTTCTTACTTTTCCAAGTAACCAGATTTCCCCAAACATATGTGCAGAAGCTAGATATGGATTTATAGTCATCAATATTCCCAGCATAATCAGCGTCAGAGTAAGATTCAATAGTAAATTGCTCGTTCTTCTCATAGAGCATATCTTTGCCTAGAGATTTCTTTAAATATTGTAAAATTCTCATTATAGCTTTCCAGTGGCATTTCTTGGGGGATTGCATAAACTGACTGACAATATCCACTGCAAATGAAATATCTGGGTGAGTAATAGTGAGATAGATGAGTTTTCCCACAACCTGTTTGTATAAGGTGGGATCAGTATTTTTAGACTTCTCCCACATGCTATATCGTTTATTTGGAATTATTGGTACATCAGATGGTTTGCAGTCAAGCATGCCTGTGTCAGATAGAAGATTAAGGACATACTTGCATTGAGACAGGTGAATATTGGAGCCATTATAAACAATTTTAATTCTATAAAGTATCTGGGTTTACCCATATCTCTCAGAGAAAATTGTAAATTGTGATTGTAGAAATTTTTTGGTCTCATGAATGCCTTTAGAATCATTTTCAGAGAGAAGAATATCATCAACATAAATGTCCAAGACAATAACACCAGTAGTTGATTTGCGAATGAATATTGAGTGATATGATTTACAATGAAGAAATCCTATCTGAGATTTAAAAACTTTTTTTGTTTGAGTGATAAGATTTATATCTCAGTGGCCTCCACCTCATCCTTGATGGCTACTACTCCTGTTGTCTTCGATACTGCTTCTCTTGTTGCATCTTCTAATACTTGGGTCTTAGATTCCGAAGCTACTTCCCATGTTTCAGGTAATCGATCATTGTTTGCTTCCCTTCGGAATGACACATAACTATAATCCGGTGTCAATCGCTGATGGCTCTCTTATCCCTGTTCATGGCATAGGAACTACCCATTTAAATTCCAAACTTACCTTGGTTAATGTTTTTTATATTCCACAGTTTCTGTTTATGCCCTGTCTAGAAGCTTGAACTGCTCTATCACATTCTTCTCTTCTTATTGCATTTTTCAGGACCTCAGGATGAAGGCGAAGATTGGTGGGGGGCTTAAGGTTGGCAGAGTCTATGTGCTCACTGATCCTATCTCGGATACATCTACGGCTTTAATGGCTGCTTCCTCTCCTTACACGTGGCACTATCGGTTAGGTCACGTATCACCAAATAAAGTGCAACAAATTTTGTCTCTAAAGTCTTGTCTCATTTTGAGTGTGATGCTTGTCAGTTTGGAAATTATCATAGAGCTTCATTTCCTAGTAGTAGTAGTTCACCAATTATTGTTCCTTTTCATATTGTTCATTCCAAGGTTGTCAGATTCGAGTTCCTACCGAGGAACGGTAGAGGCTATGTAGGCTCGGAACGTAGGATCGTAAGATCCTACCAAAAAATAAAAATATATTTTTTAAAAAAGTATACCTATCTAAAATAAATTAGGCAACCAATATATTTTATAACAATTCACCCAATAAATTTTAAAAAGAAATTTACATCAACAATATAACAAAAACATCAATTCACAAGTCACATTGCCACAACCAAAATAGATAACTAATTATCAAATATCAACCAAAATAGATAACAAAACATTATAAAATCCATAATTAAAAGTCACATTGTCACAAGTCACAACTCACAAGTCACATGATTAAATACAAGTCCAATTAATTTAAAGTCTAAAATAAGTTCTTAGTAGAGTCATCCTCAAGATTGTCATCTTCTCCCTCTTCTTCCTCTTCATCACCTATTTCTTCTATGTCATCTTCTCTTAACACAGGATCATCAAAAGACACAATCTCTTCATCAAGTTGATTAATTTCTTCATCAATTTCTTCATTAAGTATAGGAGCCTCTTCATTCTCTTGTTCTCCTTCATCATCACTCTCTTGATCCATATTAAGAGCACCAAGCCATTCTTTCTTTGAACAACTTAGTTGGCTTGAATTCTCTACATGCTTATTAGTTATCCATTCGTCATCTGAGGATAATTCTTCAAAACTGATCCTCTAGAGTTTTCCTCTTATCTTGTTGCACATTGAGTTTCAAATTATGTTTTATAAAAACCAAATCATTCATCTTTTTTTGGTGCAAACGATTTCTTCTTTTTGAATGGACCTAAAAAAATAACAATTTAAAACATAATAGTTAGATTATGAAAAAAATGATATCCAGTATATAAAATAATAAATTTATAAATAAATCAAATGAAGCTTACTTGTTCAAAAATACTCCAATTTTTTTCACAACTTGAAGAACTGCAAGTTAGACTTAATATACATATAGCAAATCCCTATGAATCCCACCATTTAGCTGGAAGTTTTTTATCTCTCGTCATAATTGCAGGGCTAATATCAAACAATCCCTTGGCATCCTTAAAATCTTCAAGTTGCATGTCAATTTTGAATCTTTCTTCAGAATCAGGAACCATTCTTACCAAGCAACTATACAACCCTCTTTTGACTTCAGCATCGGGTTTAAAAGTAGGGCTATAATGAAACTGAGGATTTAGATAATAGCCTGCAGCATGTAATGGCCTATGAAGTTGCACATCCCATCTCTCATCTATGATTTGCCAAATTGGCCCATATCTGTATAATAAAGTAAACAAATTTACTTTTAGAAGAAAAGACTAAAGAACTAATAAGTAATAACTAATTAACTTTAGAAATATACCTTTTCTTAACAGAATTAAAGTTCAATTGGATCTTTTCTTTGGCACGATCCATCTCTTCATAAATAAATCTCATGGCTGGCTTTTCATCAGAATCAACCATGCGCAACACTCTAATGACGGGAAGAGCAGCTTTAAGACACATAATAATATTTTTCCAAAAACTACTATCCAGCACTAACTGTTGAATCTTCTTTCTATCTTCAATTTTTGAAAATTTGCTTGACTTCTATTGATTAGATATAAACATGGTCATCAATGCCCCCTTTGAATCACTAAGAGAGCTCAAAGTCAAGTATGAAGTAGCAAATCGAGTGATGTCTGGTCTAATCAAATCTTTTTCCTTTGTAAAATGTCTTAACATTGATATAACCATAGTCCTTGCATAAATAAATGTGCATATCTTTTTACCTTTAGCAATAGTTGTTCGATGTATACTTAATTTCTTCTCAAAGTCTTCAAGAATCAAGTCAAGGCAATGAGCTGCACAATGAGTCCAAAATAAACTCTTTCTTTTCTCCGTCAACATCTCTCCTGCTGCCTTATAGTTTGCAGCATTATCGGTAATAATTTGGACTACATTTTCTTCACCAACCTTTTCAACAATGTCATCTAACATCTCAAAAACTTTATCAGCAGTTTTGGAAATATTTTATGTATCAACAGAAGATAGAAAAACAGTACCTTTAGGACTATTAACTAGAAAATTACAAATTGATCTTCTTTTTCTATCGGCCACCCATCAGACATTATTGTACATCCAGTTCTCTTCCACTCTAGCTTATGAGATTCAAGTAAATCCATTGTCTTTCCTATTTCCTTTTTCAAAAATGTTTCTCTAATCTCATGATAGGAAAGAGGCTTAAACCCAATACCATATCTTGCTACAAGATCAAAAAATTTTATAAACTCTGGATTTTTAACACAATTAAATGGAATTGAACTTGTGTAAAAAAACCTAGCAATTTGTTGGCAAGCCTCCTCCCTCAAGTCCTTTTTGAATATTTGATTCATTATGCTTTGAGTACTACCACTAACAAGTGTAGTAGCTTTCATACCAATGGCAGAAGAAGACCCAAAAGACTTCGTAATTGTCTTTCCTTTCTTTCTTGAAATATTATCATTTACCACATTTGTATCCTTACTATCCTCCTCATCTTGTTGATCAACTCTTTTTTTGGTTCGTGCTACTTGCTCCAAATGTGTCATAACTGATATTATTTGCTTTTTAACATCATCTGGCACAGCTTTGTATGGTTCAACATCTTTTCTCGTGCAAGCTAAATGATGTTTCAATCGATAAATATTTTCAGATATAATCTTCTCGCAGTACTTGCACTTGATTTTCCTTGGGTTGTTATTAACTTCAACTCCATGCTCCCAACCAATATCTGATTTATTTCCAGGTGCATTCTTTCTCTTAGATTTACTAGTGTCGGCCATTAAAAATTATAACAAACCTAATACAATACAAATGATGAAGGTAAGTAGATAATTGAATTATGTATGATGTATCAATATTCCATATAGATGTATCTCTAGTTCTCTACAGTCTAAGAATTTTTAAGTGAAGATTGAAACTTGAAAGGACAGTCAAAATGACAAATAATAACTCATGGACTTTCTTGAAGATGGAAGGCGGCAGCTTGCTCCCGAAGGCTGAAGGCGCGAAGGCTGATGGACTTTGCTTGCTCCAGGCGGTGGCTTACTCCCGAGTCCCGAAGGGGCTCCAGTGAAGAGTGAAGGCGGCAGCAACGAGTGAAGGCGGTGGCGGCAGCTCCAACAAAGAGTGAAGGCGGCAACAACGAGCGAAGGCGGCGGCTCCAGCAAAGAGTGAAAGCTGGCGGAAGAAGTGGAAGCGGGTGGCTTGCTCCCGAGTCCCGAAGGCTGAAGGCGGCGGCTCCAGCGAAGAGTGAAGGCGGCAGCAACGAGCGAAGGCGGCGGCGGCAGCTCCAGCGAAGAGTGAAGGAGGCAACAACGAGCGAAGGTGGTGGCTCCAGCGAAGAGTGAAAGCTGGCGGAAGAAGTGGAAGCGGGCGGAAGCGAGGTAAAAACTTATATTAGGGTTTTTTAAGCGGGTTCGGGTATGGTTTACGGGTATTCCGGTATGGGTTAAACATCTATATGGATCGTTGGGAACGCCCGTTCCCATACGTTCCTACGTTCCGAAACGGCGATCCCACCGTTCCTACGTGGAAACTGATCCTTCCCTCGTTCCAGCACGCAAAGGCTAATTCGGGTCGTAGGAACAGACGTTCCTACGACCCGGAACGCGAACCTGACAAGCTTGGTTCATTCTGATATTTGGGGTTCGAGTCCTGTTCCCACTAGAGATGGTTTTAAATATTTTGTTTTATAGATAATTTTTCTCGCATGTGCTCGGTCATTCTGCTTTAAAAATCATTTTGATGTATTTCATGCTTTTTAACTGTTCTATTTTGAAATCAAAAATCAGTTTGACTTGCCACTAAAAATTTTGAGAACTGATAATGCTCTTGAATATACCAGCTCACTCTTTGCTAAATTTTGTGAGTCACAGGGAATTATCTACTAAACCACTTGCTCTTACACCTCTCAGCAGAATGGGGTTGTTGAACGCAAAAACCGCCACCTTCTTGATGTCACTCATGCTCTCATGTTTCATATGCTTGTTCTCAAACATTTTTGGGGTGTTGCTATTTTTACTGCTATATATTTGATTAATCGAGTTCTTACCTCATCCCTTCAAGGTAAATCTCCTCTCTCGGTTTTATCACCTAACAGCCATGTCTTCCTTGTTCGACCTAAAACCTTTGGGTGTCTATGCTATGTCCACAATCTTTCTCCTGGCATTGACAAATTAAGTCCGCCCACTACAAAGTGTGTTTTCCTTGGTTATTCTTGGACTCAAAAGGGGTACAAGTGCTTTGATCCCAAACAGGGTAGGTATTTTGTCAGTATGGATGTTTCATTCTTTAAATCAACTCCATACTTCACCTCTTCTACTCTGCCTCCAACAGATTCTATCATCCCTCTTCCTGTTCCATGTCCTCTAGATGTACCATTGATATCTCCACCGGTTCCCACCACTGTGGCTCCCGGCGCTCCATCAGTTCCTCTATAGGTGTACCATCGGTGGATGTAGACTTTCGCACTTGCAAGCTTGCAGCTCCCTCACCTGACACGCCTCTGCCTGAAGGCCCTAGCCAAGATCCAAACAACCTTCCTATTGTTCTTCGCAAGGGACGTCACTCTATAGCTAAGTATTCAATTTTCCAATATGTCTCCTACTCACGCATTCCCACTTTCATAATACTTTTATTACTGCTATCTCCTCTAGTATAGTACCAACCAATCTTTCTGATGCTATTTCTAAATCGCACTAGCAAGCCGCCATGGATGAAGAACTGACGCTCTTATTTCGAGGCACACGTGGAGTTTTGTTCCCTTACCTCTTGGGGCTTGCCCCGTTCAGTGTAGGTGGGTCTATACTATCAAACACAATCCTAACGGATCGGTCAATCGCTACAAAGCTTGTCTCGTGACCAAGGGATTTACTCAAATTTACGGAGTTAGACTACTTGAACACCTTCTCTCTGGTCGCCCGATTGAACTTTGTCCGGATCATCTTGTCACTTGCCATTAACCTAAAGTGGCCTCTTCATCAATTAGATGTCAAAAATGTCTTCTTATATAGTGATCTAACTAAGATAGTTTATATTCATCAACCTCCAGGTTATATAATCACAATTATTTTCTCATTTAAAAATTCTAGAAAAATTCCAGAAAAATCAGAATAAAATCCAAAATATAAAATAAAAATTTTTCAAAATTATTTTCCAAAAATCTGGGTTATAACACATATTCTTTATTGCTACACACTTTCTTCTTCTTCCTTGTAATAGTGGCAATGAGAACATTGTGGTTGGAAATATTAGGATTGCAGTTGTATTTAGCTAGGGCGAAACCAACCTATAATTCGCGTCATCATCCATTGTGATTGAATATGTTAATTTAATTCACTTGAGTTCTCTCTCCCAATTAGTTTGGCAATGTATTTATAGTGACAAGGTGAATAATTGGGCTCATCCATAGTTAGATCTTGAGCATTGAAGGCCGACCATTAATCCATTATCATGTTAAAATCTTCCTCAACTAATAAATTGTTAAATGGTCGGATTTTCGACTTTTTTTTCTCCCATAGCAATTAGTATTTGTATAAGTTACACATTATAGTGAATATACATCAACTTGAGGTGACGGAATAATAACTTATCTTGAATCTTTGTATGTATCAATGTTTATATTGATCAATTATGTTTGCATATATGTGATGGTGCGCACTATGAAAGACGTAGATAATAAATTTTTGTAAGTTTTGTGTTCTTACCCCAAATTATAACTAATGCTGCTGTAAAATTTTTAAGGGACCATAATTAGACAATCAAAATTTAGTTGTGCAAGACAATTAAATAATTAAATATAGTTAAATACTTACTCAGGTTTATCTTGTATCATAACTGCAATTATATCTTTGAATATTGCATCACATTTTTGAAACATGCTACCTTCTTTGATTGCCACCATGGTAGCTTTTGTATTCAGTTTCATTCGAAGTATCACACCCTGTAATGTGGTGAGAAAGTCTTCATCGCATGCACAAATTATACTAGTATTGATAAGTCGGATTTAAGTAATACGTTGAAAGATAAAACATAAATAAATAAACATTTACGTAATAAAATAAATGAATTAATTACAAAAAATTCTCACCAACTATGTGAATGAACCCATTTGGCTTTCCATTTTTTTTTGGATAATATCAATATAGGGGACTGACTTATTTAGGTTACCAATCGAATGGTTAATTTGTCATTATACCTCATAAATCTTATGATGTAACTTTTCCATCATTAGCTTCTTTATCTATGTTCACTTTGTGGAGTACCATATCATGGAACCAAAAACCCGAATGTTCTACCTATACTGGGCAATATATTGGTAAGATATATATATATATATATATATATATATATATATATATATTGTTACGTATCGATAGGTACTATTGGTACCATATGTCAGTACTGTCTAGTACGTATTTTAAACCTTGTACCATGTAAAGAGGTTCAACTAGAAGACAATATTATCCTAGTATCACATGTTTAGAGTGATGGTCACCACTTCCTAGCCATCCCTTGAGGAGGAATACATAGAGTTGCAACCTTTTTAGTTAGTAAAGATTTCAATGCAATAAAAGGTGTCTCAAACCTTACAACGATGAGGTATAAGAACTCTTCTTTCTTGCATTATTGCATTTGAGCAAGTGCTCAACGGTGGTTTGTAAATGAATCTTGTGCCAGTTTATGCATGCTTCATCCTATTTTTAACTTTGTCCATTTCCCTAATGCCTATGATTAGGATGATGCACTGTGCTATGCATGGTATCTCAAAAATATGAGGTAATCATGTTGGACCAACTTGTTAGCTTTCTTAAGTTATTGTTGTTGTTTGTCACAATGAACTATATGTTATATAGTTTGATCTCCATAATCCCATGGATGTAAGTTGTATTATGATATTGAGAAATGCCTCTTTAATTCATCTAAAGAGTTGTTGTTGTTTGTCACAATGAACTATATATTATAGTTTGATCTCCATAATCCCATGGATGTAAGTTGTATTATGATATTGAGAGATGCCTCTTTAATCCATATAAAGTCACTTTTGATTACAATAGACTAGAAAACTAATGATGCTTATTTTAGTGGCACCATCCAAACATCACATATAAGAGTGACATTGTAGTCCTCCATTGGTCTTCATGCCCTTTATTCATGTGGGGGCATTTTTCAACTTTATTTTCAAGATATAGCCCAATAATCTTATATAGTATAATAGCTAAATTTCAAGGCCAAATTCTTAGATGTTAGTCATCGTTGTTGGGGTAATAGATGTTGCTTGGACATGAGAAGGAATGTGATTATGGTGGAATCATTTTAAAATTTCCTAGCCAATATCTAGCCTTTTTCTGTTTTTT
The DNA here is from genome assembly GCA_027563935.2 of Costus lasius. Lineage (NCBI taxonomy): Eukaryota > Viridiplantae > Streptophyta > Magnoliopsida > Zingiberales > Costaceae > Costus > Costus lasius. Next base: position 32,466,695 of record CM050450.1, on the reverse strand, counting down.
GTTAGCATCATTGGTTTAAATCAACATTGATGATGCTCTATATTCTATTTCTCCGATCAAGCATGAAAAAAAAGCTCTAATGCCACGTCAACCACGACAATTTTGTGTCTTTTGGTGCCTCTATATACATATTTGTACTTTGGCTCATCTAATACATGGTTGATGGTGACCTTTCACTACAACTACCACTATTGATCTCATATTGAAGTTGTTCATTCATATGTCATCCTCCAAGGCATATTCAGCTCCTGAAGTTCAAATAGTCAGCTGCATATCGATGACTTTAGTAACTTCATCTTTATGACCTTATTAATGATTGTAAGTAGTGTTTTAATCACATTTGAAGTGGATGTAAGGTTTGAAATATTGGTCCATATTGATAAACCTATTGTATTGACACCATTACGATAGCTCAACTCCAAACCGTTGCTTTCGCTCTAGCTCTTCTACTCGCCTTCATCTTGGTAACTATTTCTTTGGCTTTGTTTCAATCTCCAAGAGTTTTGGTGCAAGAAGCTTGGATCAAGATGCTCAATCGTTGTAGTGTGAATGTGAAGGCTGCATCACCTCCTCTGCCAGCTTTTCTTGCACTTGCTTTCGTCTCTGCCAACTTTTGCTCCAGCTCTGCCTTTGTCTCCAAGAGTTGGTATGGTACGAGAAGCTTGATTGCTGTGGTGCGAACATGAAGGATGCATTGCCTCTGTCGTCATTGCTATTGTGTACTAATCTATCGCTTTCTTCATTTGGTTTCGATCTGCCAACATATCTCTTCTTTCATCACCACCACTATCTAACTCCTTTACCACTGCCACCAAGATCTTTATCATTTTCTCCGTTTGGTCCACCAAGGCCAAAGCAGCAAATGGCTGCCACAACTATGGTAACAGAGGTGATGATGGCTGGAAGCAATTGCCACTTTGAAATGCCCACTTTTGGATGGTTTGTGTATTGATCCCATGTTGAACAAAAACAAATTGGTTGCACCTGGTGTAGGCTGATTTTTTAAACCTTGAGTGGCTCTATTGCTAATAGTGATGATTAGCTGGCATTTTCCAAGTATATACTTTAGGAGTTATAAAATGGTGATTAGAAATAATTATATAATTTAAAAATTGAGAAAGATTAAGAATTTTCTGGATATAAAGGATTTAACCTCCATCATCCACCCCCTAAAAAAAAGCTGGCTCTAATAAGAATTTAATCATTTGCATGAGGTCAAATTTGGCCAAAAATAGCCCAAGAATTAGGAATGTAGCCTTTGGGTGGGTCCATGTTGGTATCGGGCAGTACATACTACATACTGGTATCAATATATGATATTGATGCAAATTTTGTTGATACCAACTAGTACCATTGATATAAAACATGGATAATGTGGGTCGTGCTAGTTCATTGTTGATTGTTGGTAAGGTATAAAATAGTAAAGAATTATTTTTTATAAACCTTGGTTCAACAATGCCTAGGTGTTTGCATTCCATAGAGCGATTTTATTATGGTGTATGATGATAGGTGATGTGAAGGGTGATGCCTCAAGGTGACGATAAATGGATTGATACTCACCTCTCTAATCATAATGGACACAATTTCTTTTTAAAACAATCATCCCACATGTTTTAGAATATGACAAAACATGTTTAATTGTTTGATTGACATTGCATAAGAAATATTCAAGTGAATTATTTAAACTCATCAATAAATGGTACATACTAAGTTTCCATTATTTGATGTTATGGGTGTAGGGCTCCTAACATCTGAGTGAATTATTACTACAGGAAATGAAAACGTGTGCTTTGATAAAGTGAAAGGGAGTTTTGACTTTTAGCTCCCTTTCATGCCTAGCATGTTTGTGGAGGATTCATATTGTACGTAGAAAGATTTCTAGGTTTTTGTTATATTTTAAACAAGCATAGAGGGGTGATCTAGTTGCTTGTGCCAACATCCGTGACTCATGTGCTCTTTAAGTACCTATAAAAGTTGGTGGTTGGATATGATATAAAGACCTTTTCAAATTTCTTCACAGACTTGAGTTGATTCTATGGTTTGATTCTTGACAAAGCATTTATCAAGGTGAAATTCAAAAAATACATTATTACCATGAGTACTTTGATGAATCAATAATAATATCTTTTGGTGATAGTCGGAAATAAAAAGGGTGCTGCACATATAGAAAAATATGAATTAAGAGGGATAAAAGCTTATTCATAATGTGCAAATTTATTTTATTGTCTATTTATACTATGTTTAAATGATTGTACAAGAGTTCTTCTTGAAGGGCGGTGTGACATGATATGTGACACCTAAATTTTGTATACCATGAGCTTGAGAAATACATCTATTATTTTTCCAATAATACCGAAAGCACAGATGTGTGGTATGGCTAATGTGCAAATTTATTTGTCTATTTATATTATGTTTAAATTATTGTTTGACATTTCTTCTTGATGAGTTGTATAGTATAGTGCTGTATGACGAGTGATACTCGAATTTGTATACTAAATGGGATTGAGATGGCCTCTCGGGCACACGATAATTGAGGATAGTTTGTCTAATTTCAGTATGTTGATGATGTATATTATACCATTTGTTGGATGTGATATTCCGTAGAGTGATGTAATTTTTGTGGTATGTTTGTCATTTGTTCTCATGGATTTATTTTGGAGTTGTTTGTGAGACTGGAGCATGTCATGTACTTGAGTATGTGATCATTGATTTGAGTTGTAATGCTTAGATAAAATGGGAAATAAAGCGGCAGTTGAGGAAGTTGGCAATGTAGGAAGTAGACGTGAAGGATCATGGGTAAGATGACTCCTCATACCATATTAAGGACAATTGAGAGTTGAATAGACAATGCGTCAGATGAGGAGGTGGCTTCTCATACCATGTTGTAGACGGTTGGAGAGTTGAATCTTACTCTCCTTGTTTTGCTTGAGCTATTGGTATGCAGGCCTTAAAAAAGCTTTAACATCTTTGATTGCTGCGGTGATTGTGGCATAAAGCTATGGTATTTTTACAATGCACATGATTTTGTCTGATTTTTGTGACTTACCCTGAGGGATCAAAAATTCATGACACTTTCTTGCTATTAGTATTAGCTTAAGTTGCACAGTATATGGTAGAATGCACAACCCAGAGGTCATGATGAAATGTAGGCTGAGCATCCGATGAGCGCTTCCTCGCACGTTTTATGAAATATAGCTGCGGTTTCCAGTTTCAGATGGCTAATACTATGAATGAGAAAGGTCTGATGCTTGGATGCACGCTAATGTGAATACGTGGGTTTATCATCTGGAGCTTCAAAACCAACAACACATCGAAAAGCCATTCGCTTCCTTATACTGTTGCTTGTCATTTGGTCAGCGTATGGATTTAGCGACTGAGGTATATTTATGGTATCTGAGTGGAACTTTAGGCACATTTACCCGTCTCGAGCATTTCAGTTCTCACATTTGGCTTTTAAAAGCTTTCACTAGGCTAGCAGACCCTGGTAAAGCGTAACTAATTGCTCACTCGGTGTTGCTGACTTTGATCTGAAACAATACTCTCTGCAGGGTGAGAACAGTGAAGACTGCTAAAATATCAAGGCCAATGACCATTATGTACCCAGACATTGAAGTTAAAGGAAGCAATTTTGGTGACAAATCACAAGATGAAGATGGAGAAAGAAGCCGAAACATTGCAGTGTTACTATCAAAACCTTTGATAGCCCTTGAGTTCGATCTTCTGAAAATGCAAGTTGAGGCGCCAACGATCGTCAATGCACAATCCATGTCCAAGAATCAAGTGGGAGGTTTGACAACTTGCTAACTTTATCCCCATGTGTTTGCTTTCATGCTTGTCTATTCAGATGGAGGTAACTTGTGTAGCCCTTGTAACTTGGCTACCTTTGGTCTCTTACGGTTGAAAGTTTTTCCATGCTTCTACTTCGTTATTTCCACGTGCATTAGTTACTTGAAATAAAGAAAGAGATCAATGTGTAATATTATTATTCAGCAATGAAATGAGGTGCGGTAATGAGTTATTGCAATGGTGTTTTCGTCTCTCCTGAACCACTGACTAATCAGAAAACTGCAAATTGTTTCAGCAATCCAAGTTCGATTCCTCAACAAAAAAAAAAAGGCTTTTCAACTAAACATAAGCACACTTGGATTATTGAAAGAATTCACGAATCTGCTTCAGTACATGAATTGGAGTTCATCTTCCCTGCAAGACAATAAGCACACTTGGATTATTGAAAGAATTCACGAATCTGCTTCAGTACATGAATTGGAGTTCATCTTCCCTGCAAGACACCATGGAAGTGAGGACAAATAAAACGAGGCACTGCTTCCCTTCTCATATCAGGGACCCTGCAAGCTCTCTCAATCAACAATAATTGAGGCGAAATATGTCATTCTGTACGAAAAAGCTCCCTTGCGATGTGGGGATCAGCTGAAACATCTGCAACGAGGAAACCCAGACTTATCCATAGACTTAAATAAGCAAAACACGGACTTCTCTCTACTTGCAGCTGCGTGCAGATATACGATAGCAATACCTGGCTGAACTTGAGCTGGTGCTCCTCACCGGCGAGCCGCAAATAAAAACCGACAGCTGGCAGTCGACGGTGGAGATGGCGTGCTTGCACTGCTCAAACAGCAGCTGCGCGAGCTTCCTGCCAATCTCCTTTGTGCCCATGCTCTTCTGCCCCTTGAAAGACAGCATAGAAGTATGGTGATAGAGGCAGGCGAGGGCGGCGCGGTTAGTGTCGAACAGGTTGTAGTAGTGATCCACAAACGCCTTGGCGACCATCTCCAATTGCTGCTGCTGGTGCTGCTCTACCTCTGTGTTGTCGTCCTTGTCCCTGTCTTTGATTTGTTGGCTTGGACAAGCTGAGGGTTTGTTCATCGTAGAAGATGGGAAGAAAACAGGGCCTGCTGCTATTCTAATTCAAAACTTCTCACAACTCCATTTTCATTCAGTCTTTAGGTTTACATAAGCAAAAATATTAAACAAAAGTTTGGGCACTTACAACAGCTGCAGCTCAACTAACTCAGCCAATTAATACATTTCCAACTAACCACAATATTAACAAAATCATTAATTTTAACACTCCTCCTTAATATTATTGTTCTTCATTCCTAATAATTCTCTAAGACAATTAAATTTCACACATTAAAATGCTTCAGTAAAAATATCTACAACTTAATTATTGGTGTTGATGTACTTCACAAGAATTTCTCCATCTTCAACCACTTCTTGAATGTAATGATGCTTAAGATTGATGTGCTTTGTTTGGTTATGAAAAACTGAATTTTTTTATATAACAATGACAAATTTGTTGTCATATAAAAAAACCATGACCATCTCTTATTTCTTACCCATGTCTTCTAAGATTCTTCTCAATCATACAACTTGTTTTGTAGCTTCAGTTGCTGCCACATATTCGGCATTAGTGTAGGAATGCGCTACTCTATTTTGCTTCTTTGATGCCCAAGAGGATACACTCGAACCAAGTGTAAATGTATACTCAGATGTACTTTTCAAGTCATCTATGCTACCGGCCCAATCACTATCACAAAAACCAAACAACTCAACTTTTTCTTTCTCATTTTTCTTATACATGAGCCCAAAATCTTTAGTACTTTGGATATATTGCAACACTCTCTTTGTAACTCCAAAATGCATTTTGCTTAGTTGATGCATAAATCTTGACAATAACCTGGAAGTATATATGATATCGGGTCTTATAGTTGTGAGATATAACAAACTTCCAACCAAGCTTCTAGAGTGTTTCATCTACTTTTCCACTACCATCATCTTTCACCAATTTCTTATTGACTAACAAAGATGTTGACATCGGATTGCAATTCTCCATCTTGAACTTGGAGATAATAGTTTGAGCATACTTCTTTTGAGAAATAAACACACCATCTTCTCTTTCATCAATTTCAATGCCTAAGAAATAATGAACTAAACCCAAATCATTCATCTCAAATTTACTCATCATCTCCTTTTTGAACTCATGCATCATTTTCTCATCATCACTTATAAAAATCAAATCATCAACATAAAGAGAAACTTTAAGCATATCATACTTACCATGTTTGATATAGAGTGTTGACTCACTTGGGCTTCTTTTAAATTTTTTATTGGTGAAGTATGCATCAATTTGTTTATACTATGTGTGCTTGTTTCAATCTCATAAAATGTCTTCTTTAACTTATAAACTCTTTCTTCTTTACCTTCAACTTCAAAGCCTTTTGGTTGTTCAACATGCACTTCTTCTTTCAACACTCTGCTCAAAAAAGCCGATTTTACATCAAGTTGATACAATTTCCAACATTTGTTTGTGGCTAATACAATCAACATTCTTATTGTCTCATTCTTGCTACTAGTGTAAATGCCTCTTGATAGTCAACTCTCGACTTTTGTGAGTATCCTTTTGCCACCAATATTCGAATTTGTCTTTGTCTTGTAAATCCACTTGAGCCAAATTGTATATTTCCCTTTTGGTTTTTCAACCAACTCCCAAGTCTTATTTTACTCAATCATTTTTATCTCCTCCTCTATTGCATTTCTCCAAACATCCTCCTTGATAACTTGTTCAAAGCATTTTGGTTTTATAACACAAAAGTTACAAGAAGCATAAATATCACTTATATGTCTCAATCTCACCGGTGTTGAACTTGGAGAAGATGAGGAAGATCTGGCATGTGTTGAAGGAGATTGTTAATGGTTTTCTTCTCCTTCATGCTCATTTGTATCTTCATTCAATGATGTTTCTTATGCCTTCCCTTGAATTGGTAAGAATACATTTTCTACACCTTTTCCTTTCCAATCAAGCTTGTATTTTTCATTGAAAATCACATCGTGACTTAGAATCACCTTGCTCCTCTTCAAGCTAAATAGTCTATAGCCTTTTGATTTAGTGTTATAGCCTACAAATACACACTTTTCACCTTTCTTTTCAAGTTTATGTCTCCTTTCTTTTGGAACATGAGCATAGCAAATGGACTAAAGTATACGCGAATGATTTACTAATGGTTTTCTTCCTCTAGACCATACTTCAAATGGTGTCTTGTTCTCAATCGCCTTTGTAGGACATCTATTTGGCAAATAAACTACTGTGTAGGTTGCTTCGACCCAAAAGGTCAATGGTAAGCTTTTGTCTTTTATCATGGTTTTTGCCATCTCTATAATTGTCCTATTCTTTCTTTCAACGGCACCATTATGTTCCAGTGTGTAACTAATCGTCACTTGTCCCTCAATGTCAATTTCTTCACAAAAATTATCAAACTCCTTAGAATTGGATTCACCACCTCTATCACTTCTCAACATTCTGATCAACTTGCCACATTGCCTTTCAACCATACTTTGAAATGTTTTTAAAAATTGTGAATGCATCCAATTTTTGTCTTAAGAAATAAACCTAACACATTCTTAAATAATCATCTATAAAAGTAATAAAGTACCTATTTCCACTATAAGAAGTTATCTTCCTTGGACTACATATGTCGGTGTGAATTAGCTCTAATGGTGTCTTTACTTTCTATGCATTCACCTTTGGAAATGACTCTCGATGCATTTTGCCAAGTGCACATACTTCACATACATTATCATTACCTTCAATGGTTGGTAAGTCATACATCATGTTTTATTTTATCAACATCTTCAAGCTTTCAAAGTTCACATGTCCAAGCCTTTTGTGCTATAACCATGATAGGTCTTGTATACTAGCCTTCAAAGCTATATTCCTTGCTAGTTTTAGAATGAGAAAAAAATTTATATTCTTCTCCATTTTTACAACTGCCATCAAGTCTCTCTTAGTTTCAACTTTGTCATAAATTTTGCATAGTGCACCTTCAAAATGAACCGCATGTTCATGTACAATTAGTTGACCAATACTTAGTAAGTTTTGTGCCAAAATTCAGAACTAGTAACATATCATGTATCAACATCCACCCTTTCTTTGAAGCAATAATAATTTTACCTTTTTCCCTTGGATTTGACTCTTGCACCATTTGCCATTGTGATTTGAGTAGTAACTATTGTATCAAGCTTGCAAAAAATTGATTCATCTCCCGTCATGTGGTCACTACATCCACCATCAATGTACCATACACCTTCCTTTTATTCAGCTATCATTTGACATGCATAAAATGTACTTCCTTCTCCATACTTTTCTTTGGTGTAGTTGCCTTGTTCATTGTTCTTGAATCGACAATGCTTCTCTAAGTATCCATATTTCTTACAATGATGGTATTGAGGTTTTCTGTTATTTCTATAAAATCTTTCAATATGGCTAATCATCTTGCAATAGTTGCATGTTCGCACTTTCTCATCTTGAATATTGTTTTTACCTCTACCTCTACCATGTACTATTGGTGTCTATGCCCTTGGACTCGTTGTTGATCTACTTTTTGTACTAGTTGACAAGGCATTGTCATTATTATGCTATGTTTACATCTGCGACTATGTACTTGCATGATAATGTCCCTAGAGACAGATTGTATCTGTGCACAAACTTATGTCTCTAGTCTAGTACCTGAGCGGATAAAGGACAACTCTAGTACATGTGAGATTGGTATATGATCTAGTTAGGCATGAGGTGCTAACGCAGACATATGGGTATATCGGTGGTGGATATACTGGACTGACCCGTTGTGAGGCTCTAACTTGGTGTCTTGGACAAGAGATGCATTGATTCCTTGACTTGAGGTCATTGACTCTTCTATATGATTAAGGATATGCTTTGATACAACCTAATACCTCACCATAATTGGGAGGTCATAATAGTTGTTATTGAGTATGTCACGACCCATATGAGAAGATCAATAGACAGACAGAGGATTTGCCCCTTCTTGAGAGAAGCTTGATATCCACGGGGTCCCCTATGGTTGTATGACTAAAAGTGTATGGTCATACCCAGATGAAAACATGATTTAATCATGATCATGAGATTGGGTAAAAACAAAGTGGTTACACACTTTGTCCAATCGAATATCAATTTGGCAAAGAGACTACAATGCATCGGTATCTTGTTGCGATAATGGGGATGACAATGTTGATATCCATTCCGAAGACTTGTGTAGCAGTGATGCACTGCTAGGTGCCACTCACTGCTTGTGATAACCTTAGTTCATTACTACCAACATTAGAGGAACTTATAGGGTCGCACACCTTGATACTCGAGTTATCATATTGATCGGGTATCCTCATGATCAAGTTATTCGATAACTCGGATCTATTTGAGAGATTTCATCAATGCCAATAGGCCTAATGAGATGGAAGAAGCTTATTAGAGCTAAATTTCATTTTTGGCAGGTTGACCCAAAGTTGACCATGGTTAGCCACATTTGACTTGGGTTGCATTGGATTGGATCTAATGGCTTAATTGTAACGCCCTCGATTTTTCTGAATTATGATTTAAGGTTAGAAATTCTGTTTCTGTATTTTTATCTGTTAAAATTTTGGGATTTTTGCCTAAGTGTAGGAATTTTTCCTACAGGGCAAAAATAATTATTTTGGTTGGGGATTTGAACCCTCAACCTTGATTCTTTGCTCCTGGAATTCCTTCCACCATGGTGGCGCATATTTCTGATGTTATTGGAGTGGCGCAAGGTGGTTAAGCCCAGGTAAGCCCATAAAACCGATTTTTCACTTAAGTTAACTGGGTTATTGGATCTTGGATCCGTTTGGGGTGGGAGAAAAAGAGGAATTTCGTGAGGGCTCCTCTCCCTCACGACTTTTGTTGGTTTTCTTGCCCTAGCCGCCTTTGGTTGTCGCCCCTCACTGTGCTTGGCGCCTCCTGAAATTCCTGACGCTGGTGGTGGCAGACTGGTGGTAGACGAATTTCCTGGTGATCCTTGATCCTCTGTCTTGGCGTTTTTCTCTGTGGACGATTTTTCTTGTGAGTAATTCGATCCTAAGGAGTCTAATCCGCTAAATTGTAGATTATCATTCAATTAAAATTCGTTATTTGCAATGATTATCTGTATGAACCAAATTTCGACGTCTCTTGTGTCTTCTATACTTGATTTGGGTTTTGAATCTCATGATATTCGTTTCTATGGGGACGAATTCGAATATTTATAGGGTTTTAAAATCCTGTTCTGCTGAAATCTGTATTCTCTAATCTGACCTTTGTGTACTATAACCCCAATATCTCATGGCCTATAGATCCAAATCGCACGAAATAAATTTTGTATGAAACTAGATACATTCTGCTTTAATTTGAATATGATATCGACCATATCCGAGCTGTATTCGTATTTCAATCTGTATTGCAATCTAGCTGTACAAAATCAGTTTTCTGGAAATCTGGATTTCGACCTTTATGTGTTCGAACCATCATATCTCCCTAGGTATAGCTCGAAATCTTGTCAAATTAGTTTTATTAGAAAGTAGACTCGAAGGGATTCATTTTTATTACCATATCGCCTATTTTCTGTTAGTTATTGGATCTGAAATTTGTGTCGCAATTCTGATTACGAATCTGTTTTCTGGAATTCTGAAATCCCGACCTTTCTATGTTCGAACACCCATACCTCCCCAGTTATAACTCCAAATCCGACGGATTCAGTTCTATTGGAAAGTAGATTCAAATAGCTTCATTGTGAATATCATATTGCCTATTTTAGATTACTTACTTATGCATATGTGAAATTCGAAATTTACCTGTGCCGGACGAATATTCCTTTGTGAGAAAAATTTATCCTGTATGGTTTAATCTCTTAAGTTGTGATCTGTAGTTCTTCTAAAATTATTTGCTTGATGAGAAATCATAGAGAAAACAAAATTTGGGGATTTAACTAAGAACTTAGGAAATGTTCGAAAATCATGGTTCGGGCCAATTTTGGGGCTTTTGTCATTTTCCTTCACAAACGTGCAATTAAAATTATCTGTAGTGGGGGACTGAAATTATTTTCATGAAATTTGTATGTTCTGCAAGGATTCTGAAAATTTCGCCCTTGCGGTGATTTCTTTTGACTCACGTTTTTTTAGGAATTTTGGGGAAGAATATTACAATGAATATCTGTATATATTTTCCTATAATTCCTAAGCTTGTTTAATTGTTTGTTATGTGAAAAATTTCTATTCTGTACATATGTTGTGAATTTTCTGAAACTTTGAATGTGTTATAACCTTTGTGAGAACATAGAATGGTTTGACATGAATTAAGGATAGTTGCATGAAATCTAAGGAATTCAAGGAATTCACTCATATATCACTTCTAGTTGATGGTAAAAATTATGAAGTGTGTTCAGCTTTGATTTTCTGCAAATTGTGATTTTGTTAAGGACTGGATATTGGGGTGTGTCATTTTCTGGTTTGTGAGACACTTTGGGCATGATGTGAGAATTGAGTAGTAGTTAGTCATACTCCTCCGTTTCAGCATGACCTGTTCTGTAAAAATTATGCCCTAGTGTAGCACTCTTCCGTGTCCTTACCCTCCTTTTGTGGCGCTGTAATGGTGCTGATAGTCTACTACGACCCTTGAGACACTAGTGAAGGGTAGATGTGAGCTGGTCTCACCTTCCGTTCTCCCTCCACTATTTCTGTTCTGTTCTGGGTATTGGAGGCCAGAGTGCCACGTCCTGACAAGACGGGGGCCACCCACTGATACCTCCTCTACCAGTATTGGAGGCCAGAGTGCCACGTCCTGACAAGACGGGGGCCACCCACTGATACCTCCTCTACCATTCTGTTTCTGATATGCATGCATGTCTCGTCCTTGGCAGAGGTGGGGTCAGACCTTCTGTGGTCATCAGACCTTCTGTGGTCTTCAGGCCTTCTGTGGCCTTTCTGTTTCCGATGTAGACTATCCGTTTGGATTCTGAAAATTCTGATTTTCTGTCTGTCAGCTCTGATTTCTGTAGTTCTGTTTCGATCTGTTCTGTCTGTCAACTCTGATTTTCTGTAGTTCTGTTCCGATCTGTATTATAGATGTGTTGGGCGGTGTGATTAATTGGAATGGGTTGGTATACTTATACCCTACTTCATGCTTGATGCCTATTGTTATAACTGTCTGTATTTGATTATGTTTTGTTTCTAATATGAGTGTGCATGTTAAGTGTCTTATCTGCAAGCATGATATTTTTGATGTGTACTATGGATGGCTTTTAGTGTCTTTTACTCACTGAGCTTTTTAGCTCACCCCCGTTGTTTAAATATTTTCAGGTGAGACGTCAGGACAGTGATTGCTACAGCTACTTAATTTGTTATAATGCTTGCTAATGTTTCATATAATTTCTAAGAGTTGTCTTCTAAAGATTTATCAGGCCTGCGTGCCTAACTTACTTATATGACACGTTTTATCTCCTGAGGGCTTATGCCTGTTTTCAGGATATTATATTATAGTTGTCTCGTTTTATTGTTGGATACGAGTTTTGGAGTCATGAAAATACAATTGTTCTTATTCTGAAATGTGTAACCGAGTTATTGTTGTATTTGGTATCTGAATAATCAGTTTCTGCAATATTTCTGAAATTTGTGTTCTCCACATATGTGTAGTGTGGACATCTGTTTTGTTCCAGGATATATGGGTCTGTGCAGCAGTAATTTAGTATACTTGCTGCCGGATTTTGTTTTCTTCTGGATTTCCGGATTTCTATTTCCTAGTAATCGATCCTACTCAGTTCTGTGCGGTTTTCAGTTCCGTAGTAATGTCCTTCGATGCCGCTTTCTTCTTGTGTTTTAATGGAAGAGTAAAATTTTTTAAAAACCCCGTATTTTACTTGTATGCGTGTGGGGTGTGATTCTGAGGGATGTTACATTAATTAACTTTAATAATGAAGTTTGGGCTGGCCCATTATCTAATGGGGCATACTAATAAGTTATCATGAAGAGATAAGTGGGCTAAATAGTATAATGGGGAAGATTTGTTAGCATAGGCGAATATAACTCTAGGAGTGGTGCCAATTGCCATGATTGGTATCTTCTAAGTGATTAAATTCAAATTTGATTTGATTTAATCACATTACCCATTCATGGAAAGGTTGCTTGGCCATTTTAGCAAGCCTTGGGTGCATGAAGCCCTAATTGGATTAGGATTGATGCCTTATGCCCCAATATGGCAATGCTTGGAGCGCATATGGCTTAAAGGACTTGCATGGCAAGGCCTAAGCGCATACGGAATTAGGTAAAAGGAGATAAGGAAAGAGTTTAGATTGTTACCTTTATCTTAAACCCTAATCGCCACCTTCCTTTTACCCTAGCCACATGCCTTATCTCCTATTGATGCATATCTCTAATACTTGGCTTATATTATGATGTTTTGCCGCCCCTTCATGCTTATTGTCTTGGATGAAAGTTAGCAAGAAGAGGGTGAGAACATCATAGGGGTGCAAGGCTGCAAGCTTCTCCTTCCTTCCTCCTCTTGGCGCAATTGTTGGAAGGCTTGGCGGCATCTACCCCTTTCCTTCTTACCTTGGCACTTCCTTCCTTGAGTGTGGCGCAAGTGGTGAAGAAGGGCTCCTAAGGCATGGATTTTCTTCCCGAGACTAGCACCGGGCATGGAAGAAGAGGACTCGAGCATCGGCTGTGTGTGACACTGAAGAGGGAGCACACTTGGGTGCCTACATCGACATCTCATAGCTTTGCTCTAAGGTATCTTCCTCTTCACATCGTGTCAATCCCCTCGCATGAACCGATCTTCTGGGTTTTTGGGATTGGCCTATTTCAGGGATTTGCTTCCGTTGTATGTATGTAAAAATTTTAAAATTTCTAGGATTTCCCAACATGTACACCACCACGTGTTGCTTCTCTTTTCACTCTATGTTGGTTGAATGCTCTTTGACGTTAGCCTTGGTTTGAAATGCACTTTCAAGAGATTGCTCAACATGCCTACTCAATCTTTGCTCATGCATTTCAAGTGAACCCATTAAATCATGAACACTTAAAGTAAAGAGATCTTTAGTTTCTTCAATGATGACAACTATGTTGTTGTACTTGGAAGAAAGACTAATAAGTATCTCCTCACATACCACCTTGTCATTCACATTGTCACCTAAAATTCTCATTTGATTCACCACTTCAATTACTTTAGAAAAATAATCCTTTAAAGACTCATTTTCTTTTATTTGCAAATTTTGAAAATCTCTTTTGAGAGTTAAGAGCTTTACTGTTCTAGCCTTTTCTGTTATACCTTAGATATTTATTTATTAATTTTAAATTTTAAAAATTTATTATAAATAACCTAAACCCTCTCTCCTTTTCTTATATCTCTCCCCACGTGCACCGAAGCCCGCTCCCTCTTTGTTTTTTTTATTTTCCTTCCCCTCCAACATTGTCGCCTGTCTCGTGCTTGCGTCTTATTCGACAATAATGAACGTGTGAGCTTCCAACGGTGATGGGAAGAAGTGCCGGTGTCATCTTCGTCATCCCTTGAAGCAGCGACATTCGCTCGCTGTGTTCGGACGCATGCGGTGGTCCTATGTCGAGTGGCGATCTCGTCTTCCTCTCCTTTCAGCATCGAGTAGTGGCTGTGACCTTTCTCCTTCCCTCGGCAATTTTTCCCCTCTCGGCAGCTATCTTCCCTCATCGGCGGCGACGCTTCTAGCGGCAAGTGCCAGTAGTCTTCCCTAGCGACGAACGAATGTTGCATTCACTTCGTTCGCTTCATCTGCGTCGAGCGTTGCGGTGAAGGTGAAATGTTAATTTTGTTATCTATTTTATTTATTTAATTATTAATTATTTTATTTCCTCTATAATACATAATATGTTTGTGAACCCTAAATATTTTGGGATTTGTGATTAGGGCTAACCTTGAGAAATCTTGGGATTTGGTTGTGATCAACAGCTATCGGTGGAGTTTATTCTGGTAAGAGTCTAAAATACATATTAAAATTATTATTACTAGGGGTTAAAGACATAGTTATGAGTTGATACATAATGTATAAAAATTACAGATGTTTATAGGTTCATAGGTAATAACATAGATGTTATTTAACTTATTCAGTGGAGAAGAGGAGGTAATTGAGCTTTCGGAAGGAATTCAAGATATCAACACTCGTGGTAGGAATCTTTCCCTACTCCTTTGTTATGGTGTTAAGGACATGTATTAGAATAAACATTGACACCTTATCTTTGTAACTATTCTGGTTGAATTGCTTCTAATTTTAGTTGATCTCGATACCTAATTATTTATGCATATTTGGCTTTATTATCACATTATTATCATGGATGTATAGTGAATAACTTGATAAGTTTATGATATTTTTGTTGGAAAATTTTGAGTAAGTATGGATCATGCAAATAATTTGAGGTGTTATACTGATATTGTGTCGTGATATGCATATGACCTATGACCTGGTGATTTATCACCAGTGGCCTTTGTGTATGATATATAGTTTTTGATTATATTAGACTATATGGTTGCCGGTTAGGGTATCGCTAGTTGTCTTCAGATAATACTCTACATGCTAGGTGTTGGACGCAATACTACCGGGCTATTTAGGGGAATCGTTTCACTGTATGAGCTGGATGTGGAAACACTCTGAAAATGAGTGTGAATCATTATTGAGATCTGTTGGCTAAGCTTGATGATTTGCACTATATCTTTTGTGTTCAGTTATTTTATATTGTATTATCTGTTTCTGGCATATAGTATAGTTTCAGTTCATTGTAATTATCATATTTATTGAGCATACATCATCTTTTGATTTCTACTTAGCACTTTTCGCTAATTCCTATTGCTTCTCTTCTAGGTACAAAGTTAGCTTATGGGAGAGATAGAATAGATAGATAGATATCTACTCGAGTCAATGTTGGTGTATATGCCCTTGGACCCGTTTGTTGGTCTATCTTTTGTACTACTTGACACTGATATTTTATATATATCATTCTGGCATTGTCATTATTATTCTTTGTTTACATCTACGTTCTTTGTATACTTGCATGATAATGTCACTGAGATAGATTTCATCTGGGCTCAAACTTATATCCTCATTTAAGTACCTGAGTGGATAATGGACAACTCTAGTATATGTGAGACTTGTATTGGGTTGGTTAGGCACATGGTGCTAACACAGACATATGAGTATATCAGTGGTAGATATACTGGATCAACCCACTGTGAGGCTTTAACTTGGTGTCATTGGTTAACCTTACAAGTAACAAAAGATGCATTGATCCCTTGACTTGAGGTCATTGACCCTTCTGTATGGTTAGGGACATACTTTGATACAACCTAACACTTCGCCATAGTTGGAAGGTTATAACGATTGTCATTGAGTATGTCACAATCCATATGAGAAGAACAATGGATAGATTTTGGATTCGCCCCTTCCTGAGGGAAGCTTGATATCCACGGGCCACATATGGATGCATGACTGAAAGTGTATGGCCATACCCAGGTGAAAGCCTGATTTAGTCATGACCATGAGACTGGGTATAAATAAAGTGATGACACACTTTGTCCAATCGGATATCAGTTTGGCAAAGGGACTATAATGCATAGATACCTTGTTGTGATAATGGGGATGTCGATATTGATATCTATTCTAAAGACTTGGGTAGCTGTGATGCACTACTAGGTATCACTCACTATTTGTGATGACATGAGTTCATCACTACCAACATTAGAGGAACCTACAAGGTTGCACACCTTGATACTCGTGTTCTCATATTGATCGGGTAGCCTTATGATCAAGTTATTGGATAATTTAGATCTATTTAGGAGATTTCATTAGTGTCAATGTACTTGATGAGATGGAAGAGACTTATTAGAACTAAACTTTATTTTTGGTAGGTTGACCCCGGGTTAACCATGATTAGCTATATTTAATGAGGGTTTCATCGGATTGAGTCCGATAGCTTAATTAACTTGCTTAATGAAGTTTAGCATAACCCAATGGGCCATAACGATAAGCTATATGGGCACAGGGACTCTTAATTGCATTAGGAGTGGCGCCTATGGCTTAATTTTGCAATCCAATGTTGATTGATCTTTGTCAAATCAACTTTGATTTGATTTAATCATATGAGGCTTCTCTTGGAAAGCCTTGGGCGCATGTGGGCTGATGCTCCAATTAGGAGTGGTGCCAATGCTTGAATAGGCAATCTTTCATGATGTCTTGACTAGGTCTTGGAGCATGAATGGATAGATTGCTTATTTAGGCAATCATTGGGGCACATATGGCTGATGCTTGCTTGGCAAGGCTTTGGTGCATATGGGATTAGAGATTTGATCAAGGTAATTGATTGATTAATTCCTTGATTCATGCCCTAATCACTTGAACCTTCCAATTGCCCTTAACCACTCTTTACACCTATATAATGATGCCTAGCCGACCCCTTCTTGTACACAACTCTTCCTTGGCGTGAACATCAAAGAGGGGTGAGGGCAGTGGCGGAGCCACATGGAGGTGAGTGGGGGCAAATGCCCCCACTGACTTCTTAAAATTCACTATATGTATGTGTATATTTCTAATATTACAAGCATAAAATTTGTGATTTGCCCCCACTAAAATTTTTTTTATCTTACTAATATTATTTTTATATGTCTATTGCCCTCATATACCTTTGGGGTCCTAGATCCGCCATTGGGTGAGGGCAAGGTGATCATTAATGCATCTTCATCCATCAAGGCCACAAGCTTCTTCTCTTCCTCCCCCTGGCACAAATGGTGATTGGGCTTGGCGGCATCTCCTCTTCTTCCTTTTCTCTTGGCGCATCTCTTCCTTGTGGTTGGCGCAAGCAAACAAGGACTTCCCAAAGGCATGGATCTTCTTCCCGAGGCTAGCACTGGGCGTGAAAGAAGAGAACTCGAGCATCGGCTGTGTGCGATACTACAGTGGGCAAACACTTGGGTGCCTATATCGCATCCTCTTCTTGCTTCTAAGGCATCATCTCTTACTCACTGTATCAACTGCCTTGCTTGACTCGATCTTTTGAGTTTTTAGGACTGGTCTGTTTTGGGGATTGCTTTCGTTGTGTGTATGTAATAAAATTTTAAAATTCCCAAGGTTTCCCAATAGTCAAGATGCCAACAAGTTTTCTTTTCTAATATTTCTCTGATTTATTTTATTCTTTTAGTTGATTTAATTACATCTTGGATAGTATGTTTTTAAGAATGTGGTTTATAAGTTTTGTATTTATTGTTTGTGTTGGATTTAGTTGATCTTAAATATTGTGACATTAAGTTTGAGACTATTTATTTAATAAGTGTAGAATTATCATACTGATATGTGTTTTCTTTGATTCCTATCATATTGTCTACTCCTTGAGGAATGCTCAGCTAGGGTTAGCTGGATTCCTACCGGGGCATGATATTTTCAGTGTCTTGAAACTCCTTTTGCAAACTCTCTCATACTTCTTTAGCACTTGTAGCTCTAATGATTCTTTGAAATAATTTATCAGAGATGCTATGTTGGATGAGAAAAAGAGTCTTTGCATTTTTCTTTCTATTCTCCTTCTCTTCTTATTGGATTGAAGCCTCAATCTTTCCTTTGTCTTTCTCTTTCTCTTTAAACCCTTCTTTCACTATCTCCCAAAGATCTTGTGAGATCAAGAGTCTTCATTTTGATGCTCTAATAATCATAGTTCTCACATTCAAAAATAGGATGAGGACTTTAGGACACCTATGCTCCTCCTTATATAGCTATGGTGCTCTCCTCTTTTTCTTTTCTAGCTATGGTGCTCTCCTCCTTTTCTTTTCTTCAAATCTCTCTTGAAATCTCACCACAATGCCTCTGATACCATTTATGTCGGCTTGGACAAGCTTCTAGGGTTTGTTCATGGTAGAGAAGATGGGAAGAAGAAAGAGGCTGCTGCTATTCTAATTCAAAACTTCCGACGACGCCATTTTCATTCGGTCTTTAGGTTTACATAAGCAAAAACATTAAATAAAAGTTTGAGCCAACTTACAACAGCTGCAGCCCAACTTACTCAGCCCATTAATATATTTCCAACTAACCACAATATTAACAAAAGCATTAATTTCAACACATTGATGTAAATGGACAAGGTGGATTTGCATGGGCGTAACGCCGAAGTGAGGGGTAGATATACTACAAGGTTACATGATAAATAAAAGGAAAAGGATTAGACTGCTTCGCGTTGCGCTGCTGCGCTTCCACGCAAAGAATCCATACTGCAACGGAGCTAGCGGCAATGGCAGGGATCGTGCATTTGGAGTACATCCCACAAAAAAATCAAGTTTGGATAAAGAAGGTGATTCCATTGTTCAGGTTGGATAAAGATAGTGACTCGGAAAGCCACGCCTGACCATGCTGCAGCAACAGAACTTTGCACAAAGTCATTTTGTTTCTTTTCAGATGACTCCAAAAACTTTAGCAATAGAGTATAAGGAATATGAGTCGCTTTCTCAGTTTTGCTGCAATTCCTGCAACATTGAAAAATATCATTCCTGGAGATGTTTGAAAATTAAGTGCGCCAGAGCATCAACATTCAATTATGGAGCCTACACTAACAGAAATCAGAGACGGATTCTTGTAAATCAACTAATATATAGGATTTTATTGTGGCCATCACATGCTCGCGCACAGATGTTTGCATTGTTGATCAGGTGCAGAGAATTACGTAGATGCACTCAATTCAATGGTCTATGTACCCTTGCATACACATCAAAATGATTATAATTTAACTCTACATATGAGTCGATATGTAAGAAGCTGCTTATAATTTCTATTTGACGTCTTCTCTTTGCTGTTATCAGAAGATTCAGAATCTATTTCATGCGATCTTCAGATTTCTACATGAAAGCAAATAAAAGAAAATTCATGACACCCTCAAGTTGCTTTCTTGTGATCTCAACTAAGCATGGAAAGAAAAATCTTATAGGGCCCTTCATTCACTTAACGCAATAATTTCAAAGAGGGACAATAAATTAATCTTAATTTGACATAAAAAATATAGATAATCGAAATGTTTTTTAGTCACTCAAGGAATGAGTGCAATTCATAGTATATGCATGTATTCTAATGGGAAAAACTAAAAGGAAAAAGCAATTATATTTTCTTTATTTCTTTAGATAGATAAGGAACATGGCAAAGCAAATGAAAAAAAATAAAGTAATCTTTGTCACTTCAGTTTTGTCCAATTTAAATGAAAGGCAGTTAAGTGAAAACGCATGAAAAGATAAAAAAACCCTCACACATTATATAAACTATATCTCCAATTCGTAAATTATTCAAATTCCAATAGCTTGTTAAGTATACGTCTCATAAAAATAAGAAATTTAATCAATTCTTTTTTCTTTTTCTCTAAGACAACATATCTAAGAAAATTTCTAACACCTTTCCTATTGTACAATTACATTGCTTATTTTGTTCAATTAACTAAATTCTTACAATAGAAATATTAGACATTCTAAATACTTAAAAATAATGCATAGCAATTCTACACATGAAACATTTAAACTTAAGGCATTATCCATTGGTAATAAATTAACCAAATCTGATACATGCATATTAAGAACAAATCTATAATTCACATTCCATAAAGAACACAATTCATTTTGACTATGCTGTAGGAGAGATATAGAACATGAGGTTTTTGCCATATATGTAGTCATCTTAATATATGCTCAAAGCCTCAAATTCAATAGTCTTAATATGATGTATCCATTTTTTCGAGACACAAATAAATAGCAATATTGGCTTCAATAACTTTTTCTCCTACCCCATTTTAATAATTACTATTCAAAGCTTTATCAAAATGACAAGTAGCATAATATCTCCCCGAAGAGATTAATGATAAGTTGAAATCTAAATAAAAATCTTGATGATATCTCAGTACATGAAGGTGGTCTAAAAAACTATGATGGATTTTAATATGGAGTGACTCACAATGAGCCAAATAAATTCCTTGAAGAACATGAGAGAGCAATAAGAATAAAAAAAAATGCTCTTCTTCACATATCAAGACTTAAATGGATGAGACTTTAGAAAATGTGGTCACCGGCCATCAACACCTTTAAAGATACAATGGGAATATTTCTTACACAATTCATCCAAAGATATTGATAAAGTTAGAAAAATTGGACTTCAATCTGTTCACGATAGGTTTAAAACTTAACAAATAAACGAACCCGAGTGGATTTATACTACTTCGAAATGATTTTCCATTGTGTATTAATAAAGAAAAAAATAATGAAATCTTAGATGTTTGAGTAAAAAAAAAAGTTCATTCTTTTACATGAAGTTTATCTATAATTTACAATTCTTATTCAAGAATCAAATATTTCAGATGTAAGTACAAATGAGCTTATTAGTTCTTTACCATAAAAGAAATCAAATGATATGGAACACGCACTCTGTTAGCGCCTTACCTTATCATTATCGAGTTAACGGGCTCAAGTTCTTCTCTACCCGTTAACCCTATGTCTAGTTGTAAAAAGGGGTACTGTTACCCTAATGAAAATTGAATTCCCTTTTCTCTTAGCTCTAACTTGGTATCAGAGCGAGAAAGCTCTGTCGCCGCCGCCGCTGCTTGGTAGTCACCTTCGTGCCCATTCGTTTTTTTTTCCTCCTCGCGTCCCCTTCTTCCGCCGTCGCAGATCTTTGCTACTGGTTCTTGGTGATCGGCAACCGGGCGGCGCGCCTTGTGCGCATGGCGCCGTGACGCACGGCCGTGGCGTGGCCGTGTGAAGCGCCTCCTTCCAGCCGCTTCATTCCATGGCGGTCGGCCTCCAGATTTCTGCCGATCTCTTCCGCCTCACTGGTGCTCTCACATCGCCATCTCCCGCGTTGACTTCTTTTTTCGACGCTGTGGAGATCTGCTGATCCTGTCAGCACCCAGTAGCTTCCGGCATCCAGACGACGCCGAACCCGAACACAGGCGGCGTTCGTTTTCTCGCAAGGGGCTTCGACTCTTCGAATCGCGGAGGTGGACTCCGGTTGCCGCGACCAATGCTCCTTCAGCGTATTTCATCCTTCTGATTGCTATGCGACTTCGACTCCCTCATTGGTGACGTGGCCTTTAGCTGTGCTCTCATGCGATCAGCGTTCCTCAACCGTGGTTCTTTTTTGGCTCTTATGTGGTGTGAGTTGTTCCTTTCTTTTTCGAGGCTTTATCTTCCTGCTCGCCTATGGATTCTGGAACTTCTAGTATGGATATGAAACCTGGATCAACTTTTGGCACAAATATTATTAAATTTGACGATACAAACTTTTCGTTATGGTCTCAGTCAGTTCGACTCTTTCTGGGCTCTCATGGGAAGGAGCATCACCTTACTCAGTCCGCTCCTCTTCCCACTGATCCCACTTATGATTCGTGGCGCCGCTCAGACATGGCTGTCCTAAATTTACTTCTTCACAGTATGGACACCAAGGTCGCCTCTACTATTATGTATCAGCCCACCACTAGGTCTGCTTGGGAGTTTCTTACCGGCACTTATGCCCCCAGACAGAACCTCAGTCATGTTCTTCGTCTCTATGAAGAAATTATTAATTTATAGCAAGAAGATCGATCATTCCAGGAAACGTATGCTTTATTACAAGGGAAATGGGACGAACTTTGTCAGTATTATCCTGCATCTTCTAACATTGAAGTTACTCTCCAACAGCGGCAAGAATTTCTAGTGGCCAAGTATCTATCATGCCTTAATCCAAAATATTCTGCCTTGGGGTCTCAGTTGTTGTTGGACTCTACGGTGACTACTCTTCAGGGGGCCTTCTCTCGTCTTCTACGTGTGACGACTACCTCACCGAACCCGGACACACCTAGCGCTCTTGCATCTTCTTCTGTTCCCCCTGCTTACGGTCGAGGCCGTGGCCATGGACGGGGACGAGGTCGTGGCCGTGGTCGTCATCTTCCGCCCTGCACGCACTGTGGCCGCACAAATCATACTCCCGACAGGTGTTGGCAGAAATTTGGGTTTCCATCTGCTCGAGCTGCTGCTATTTCTGATGCTTCTTCACCCCGTGCCATCTCGGCTCCTGCCGTTCTCCCTGCTCCACCGGCTACGGATACTGTTACCATTTCGGCAGCCGAGTATGCTCGCTTCCTCCAGTCCACATCCGAGTCTCCTGCGGGGCCATCCACCTTCGTCGCTTCTTCCAGTCACACTTCCGGTATAGCCACTCTTGCTTCTTCTGATTCCACTTGGATTGTTGATTCCGGTGCGTCTTCTCACATGACAGGTAATCGTACTCTTTTTACTTCCCTATCCACCGGGGGTGTTTATCCCCCCGTGGCCATTGCCGACGGTTCCTTTGTGCCTGTCATGGGAGTTGGGACTGTTCCCTTCTCTTCTACTATACTTCTTTCTCATGTGTTATACATTCCTTCTTTTCCAGTAAATCTTTTTTCAGTCCGTGCCTTTACTGCGCATTGCCATTGTAGTGTCACCTTCTTACCCTCTCACTGTTTTTTTCCGGACCTCCGGACGAAGCAGACGATTGGTGGGGGGCCTAGGCGGGGCGGTGTCTACACACTTACTCCATCTGCTGTCTCTCAGGCTCTATCTTCGACTGCTGTTTCTCCTTTGCTCTGGCATTATCGTCTTGGACACCCTTCGGCTGATCGTCTACAACATGCTCTGTCCCTACCGTCCCGGCCGCTCTTTCGTTGTGATGTTTGTGAACTGGGTAAACATCATCGCACCCCCTTGCCGTCCGCCTCCACATCTCGCAGTCTCCACCCGTTCCATCTAGTTCACTCCGACATCTGGGGTCCGAGTCCTGTTCCTGGCCGTGATGGCCATAGATATTTTGTTACCTTTATCGACGATTTCTCTCGGGTCTGTTGGTGTTATGTTTTGTCTAAGCGGTCTGAACTTTTTGACGTTTTTTGCCGCTTTTGTACTGAAATTAGAACTCAGTTTGGTGTCTCTGTTCAAATTTTGCGCTCTGATAATGCATTGGAATATACTAGCGGTTCTTTTCAGCCTTTTTGTCACTCTCATGGCATTGTCCATCAAACCACTTGTCCTTATACGTCTTCCCAAAACGGCGTTGCTGAGCGTAAGAATCGCCATCTTCTCGAGGTGGCCCGCACCTTATTATTTCACATGCAGGTACCTCGGTCTTATTGGGCTGATGCGGTTCTGACTGCTTCCTTTCTCATTAATCGGGTGCCTACACCAGTTTTAAATGGAGGTTCTCCCTTCTCTCTTCTATTTCCCGCAAAGACTCCCTTCTCTCTTCCTCCTCGGGTGTTTGGATGTCTGTGTTATGTCCATGCGCTTGGTCCTGGTATTGACAAGCTAAGCCCACGTGCTATCCGTTGTGTCTTTGTTGGGTATTCTCGGACTCAGAAGGGCTACCGTTGTTTTGACCCCTCCAGTGGTCGACTCTTTACCAGTGTCGATGTTACCTTTGATGAGTCTCGCCCTTTTTTCTCTTCTGCTCCGGCCCCTGTTTCTCTATCGCCTTCTCCTTCCGGTCTTCTTTCAGTTCCTGTTGTTCTCCCCGCTTCCCCACCAGTTTCATCTCCCTCTTCTTCCGATACGCCCACTTCGGCTGATGGTCCTTTGCAGGTTTATCATCGACGCCCCCGGCCTCCTCCTGTCGTGCCTACTTCGTCGGCGGTCCCTGACGATAACCTGCCTATTGCTCTGCGTAAAGGCAAGCGCCACGCTTCTCGTTTCCCCATTTCTCATTACGTTTCTTTTTGTCATTTATCCTCATCGTTTCGTGCCTTTTCGGTTGCCTTGTCCTTGGTTTCTTTGCCTACTTCTCACTTGCAGGCCCTGTCCTTGCCTCACTGGAAGCGTGCTATGGATGCTGAGATGGATGTCCTATAGACTCGGCGTACTTGGACCTTGGTTTCTCTCCCCCCTAGTGCTCGGGTGGTTCCGTGTCGCTGGGTTTTCACCGTCAAGTTTCACTCTGATGGCTCTCTTGCTCGCCACAAGGCTCGACTGGTTGCTAAGGGCTTCTCCCAAATTTATGGTCTGGACTATCATGATACCTTCTCTCCTGTGGCGCGCCTTAATTCTGTTCGCACCTTGTTCTCTCTTGCTATTAATGGTCAGTGGCCTCTTCATCAAATGGATGTCACCAGTGCCTTTCTTTATGGTGATCTCTCGAAGTCTTTATGGAGCAACCTCCTGGTTATGTTGCTCGGGGGGATGGTGTGCAAATTGCATAAATCCATTTATGGTCTCAAGCAAAGCCCACGAGCATGGTTTCATAAACTCTCACAGATAATGACATCCTTCGGATTTCGTCATAGTCAAGCGGATCACTCTATTTTTATTCGTCGTTCGAAGAATGGCATCACTATTTTGGCCGTTTATGTCGACGACATGCTTCTTACCGGTGATGACCGACAGGGTATTGAGGAAACTAAGAACCACTTACAATCCCACTTTTCGATCAAGAATTTAGGGCCACCAAAGTACTTCCTGGGAATTTAAGTCGCATTCCAGCGTGATTGTGTGTTTCTATCACAAAGAAAATATGTCTTGGATCTTCTGGATGAGATTGGTATGAGTGACTGCAAGCCGGTTGATTCTCCCTTAATTCCAAACCAGAAGTATAGTGCAAATGAGGAATCCAAGTACATTGATGCAACACAATACCGTCGCCTGGTAGGCAAACTTAACTATCTCACTGTTACGAGACCTGACATTTCTCATGCTGTGGGCATCCTTAGCCAATTTATGCAAAATCCCAAACAGTGTCATTGGGACGTTGCTACTCGTGTGGTTCAGTATATCAAAGGTGCTCCTGGTCAAGGATTGAAGTATTGTAACAATGAGCATTCACGAATTGAGGCATATTCTGACGCTGATTATGCTGGCAATATTGATGATAGAAAATCTGTTTCTGGTTACTGCACCTATCTGGGTGGTAACTTAGTCACGTGGCGGAGCAAGAAACAAAGTGTTGTGGCAAGGTCGAGTTGTGAAGCAGAATATAGAGCCATGGCTCACACTGTCTGTGAAATGCTTTGGCTTAAGAATTTCTTACAAGAATGCGGGATAAACTGCCCTAGCCCAATGAACATGTTCTGCGACAATCAGGCTGCTATTTTCATAGCCAACAATCCAGTTTTCCATGAACGAACTAAGTACATAGAGGTGGATTGTCATTTCATCAAGGAAGCTATCAACAACAAACTTGTTGCTACTCCATATCTGAAAACTGAAGACCAGATTGCTGATATTTTCACCAAAGCCTTGGGACCAACTAGACTTAAGAACTTGTGTAACAAGCTGGGTCTAATCAATATCTTCTCTCCAGCTTGAGGGGGAGTGTTAGCGCCTTACCTTATCATTATCGGGTTAACGGGCTCAAGTTCTTCTCTACCCGTTAACCCTATGTCTAGTTGTAAAAAGGGGTACTGTTACCCTAATGAAAATTGAATTCCCTTTTCTCTTAGCTCTAACTCACTCCAAATAATATTTCGATAAAAATAAGGAGCTCCAACTTATCTAGATTGCAATTAAGGTTGGTACCATAAATGTGACCAAGGTGTATATAGAAAGAGTGAATAAAACGATCAAAATTCAAAGAAAGATCATGAGTGAAGAGAAGACGTTGAAGGTACAATTGCTCTAAAATTCGAGGTATGCTTAGAAAAAAAGTGTGGTCATTTTGCCTCGAAGTAGTAGACAATAAGATTTAACTATGTGGGGGAAAAAAGATGACCCTCACATTTTGCTATCACATAAAGTGAAGAAAATCTGCAAAAAAGACAAGTGGTATTTACACAGCAGCAAAGCGACCATTGCAGAGAAAACAAAAGATTTATAGAGATGGTTAACTCAATGAACAACAATGTCTACATTGCGGAACGGATGGTTCTACCTGAGTAAGATTAGACTTGCACGAAGACATGGATTGAAGAGAAAGCACCATGGATAAAACTGCTTTTCCCTACTCAATCACTGAAGGCGTCTTTGGCGTGAACGGAGGCCGCTGATGGTGACCAACTGGATCCGGAGGGCGAAGGAATCCTTCCCTGCTCATGCAGAAGGGAAAAATGAGGCTGAGAAAAACGTTGCAGGGTGCAAACAGGTGAAGCAGTTGCTAAGCTCACAAAACAAATTGCAATTCAACTTGCTATTTGAATACATGATGGCATCATCGAAGAGCAAATGTCGAGATATTAGGTTTACTCATACTAACTATGAGTATTTTTCACCTCAAGCTTCAATCTCAATCAAAAAATTTTGGAATCTTTGACTTATCGAACTAATCAGATTACAGAAGAGGAGCTTGTTTGGAACTTCAACACTGAATATTGAATTTTCTAAATGTACTGAAACGCTTCCGATCGATACAGAAATTAAATGATCATATCAGCTAATCATTGCCATCTAACAATATTACATACAACTGTTTACAAAAGAATTTGCAACAAATAACTGATTATGGCTCAAGTAAGATCCATAGCCAAGGCCATTGATTTATTCACGAAAATAGAGAAATTAAAGATCTGTAGCTGATTTCATCAGGCTTATAGCCAAGCTTCAACATTTTATCATGCAGATTCATAGCTTCTCTCATCTCCCTGACATAGCAAAATTCACGAATCATGATTATAAAACTTTCACTATCCAAACTATCTTTTTCCAGCATATAATCAAAAACTTGGGTAGCTTCTTTGATCCTTCCTTTCCCAGAAAGTGCTCTAAGTAGCAAATTATACGAGTATATGTCAAAGCATCCATCCAATTTCTTCAATCTGTCATGCAATTTCATTAACAAGTTAACAAGTCCGTTTGAACAATAATGCTTGACCAAATCATTGAAGCAAAAGGCATCCAATAAGATACCATTTCGCAAGGCAACATCAATAAGGCCACCTGCTTCTTTCCACTGAGCTTTACTACACTGTGCAGCTATATACTTTGAAAGATCTGGGATATTAGGTACTATTCCTCTTCTGATGGCATCTTCTAACACTACATCTATTTCTCTTGATGGAGTGCCATTGCAAATTCCATTAAAAAACACATTACAACTGCTAACATTGACTTTGATTCCCTTTTCCAACGTTATTGCATAAAGTTCCATAGCATCCAGCAGCATTCCTTCCTTTGAATATGCCTTCAGTATACAACCATACACACTACTCGCTAATTCAATGTTTCTAGTTCTAGCTCTATCAAAGAAGACTTTTGCTGCATAGCTCTTTTCCCGCTCACAAAGTCTGCTAATAATCGAATCATAATCCAAGGATGGAACAGTCGAAAGGAAACCTTTTACCATCAACTCTCTTACCATTGAATTACTGATTCCATTATCCCCAAATCTACAAGCACCATCAAGGATTACGCTATAAGTGCTAAACCTAGGTCGCAAATTAACTTCACTCATACTGTTTAATAGGTCAATAGCAGCTCCAAAATCCCCCTTCCTACAGTAACAATCAATGACCATATCATAGGCTGAAACCCCGCAGCTCCCTAAACCAAGCAATTTTACTGCCCTTTCGATCTTCCCCTCCATACAAAGAAGGCGAGAAAGTAGCGACCAAGTGCGAGAATCCGCCACAACACCGTTTCGGACAGCAGCCGCATAGCAGCACCATGCCATCTTGACCCCATTCGACAAGCACAAAGAATGAAGAAACGCATTGCAGCTACGGACCGTAATCTCACACCCCAAGAGTACAAATTTTCTGAAAGATTCCAAGCTACCGGCAATCAACCCCGAAGTGGAGTAGGATTCAAGAACAAAATTAAGTACCCTAGATTGAGAATCCTTGCAGCGGGAGGCGCGGGCCAGAGTATCGACCACGGACAGTGGCGAGTGGGATGCGAGGAACGGATCGAGGAGCCGCCTCGCCTCATCAAGGAGATTGGAGTCGACAAGTGTCTGGGCCAAGAAGCATATAGTTCGGAGGCCGGGACAGAAGCCTGGGTTGGACTGCGCCCAGTTGAAGAACTGGAGGGAGATTTCTGGACGCGAGCGAGTCATGGATAAGATTCTGCGGACGAGAACATCAGGGGCAGGGTTGGGGATGAGTGGGGGATTGGATCGGAGGCAGCGGATCCAATCCTTTTGGTGGAGGAGAAGGGAGGAGACCTGGGCGGCGACAGATCGGTTCTTGACGTCGGCCCGCCATTTGATGGAGATCGGGAGTGTGGAGAAAGCGGCGGAGACGCAGCGGAGATGGAGGCGACGTTTCAAGGACATTTGGGCGCAAGCAGGCTTCCTATAGCCCATAAATTTTTAGTAGGATTGGCCTCGTTCACTTGTGATGGGTTGAACAAATTTAGCTTAGGCGAACCGAAACGATTTGGCTGAATTCGAGTCCGTTGCAAACCCATTTATCTAGATTTGGCTGATGCAAAAGGCGTTACAAATTGGAGCAAGTTAGCCTAAATTGGTGAAGTAGATTGATCCAACATGATTAATTTTACCATGGAGTTTACATAATAATTCTCTATTAAATTCATATTTCTTATGGTTAAACAAAGTAAGTAGATGAAAAGCAGCAGAATTGAGGTCTCAAAGTCAACGTCCCTATTGTAACTAATACAATTTATTCAAACATTCGTGGAACTTGAAGCAAAACATAATATGAAGCTGATATAATAGTTCAATGTAGATCATCACGTAGTATCGACTAAAGGTTGTGATCATAAACACAAAAACATAATATGTTAAAACATTAAGAAATACTGAACTGTAACAGAAGCATACCTAAAGAAACTATAGTATTTCTGAAATTTAAAAAAATTCATTTATCTTGGTCTTCCACAGGCTTTGTGTTTTCTAGACTCAGAAAAATTATCGCCAGAGTCTAACTCATGGGAGTCACCTATATATAGGGAAAAGAGAAAACACACGTCTATGAGGACCATGACTAAATTTTTTATTATTTCTATTTCTAACCCATCACAAAAATAAAAATAATTCCTAAGTCTCTACACATAATAATATTCCATACAATTGAGATAATTTAGCCATAATAATTAATTTCTTAATTGATCACTTTAGCATGGCCAAAAAATTTAAGATAGCCATATACAATTATTAATTAATATATGTGTTGTCCACATTAATTGATTTAATAATCTCCCACTCGGGCCACATATATATTATCTGATATAATTGTATACCTTAATAAGCTCTTTAATGCTATCTTTTATCTAATATTATCTCTATCAATCTAGTCAATAAATATATTAACATAGGATCAAGGCGGCCTTCTTCACAATAAGTAACGTGAATAGCCCAAACAATGGTCACATATGTCAATACAATCAATGACATAGATCATGTATGGATGTGTAGCATGGAAATTTCATGTAATGTGATTATAATATGTCTATTTCCAATTGATTCAACTTTATTCCTTATGAGATCAAACAAAAAAAAACTTATGTTCAGAGTGAAATTGAAAACTTTATTCTTTAGTGTGTACATAACATAATCCAAATACAAACTCACACTAAACTAATATATCATTAAGTGATATAACACCATATGAGCAGTGTGCTCATGAAAGATCTTGGGTGGTAAAACTTTAGTAAGTGGATCCATAATCATAGAGTTTGTACCAATATGTTCTATAGATATCTGACCACTCTGAACTCTTTATTTAACAACTAGGAACTTAATGTCAATGTGCTTAGACTTTAATGAACTCCTGTTGTTGTTAGAATATAATACTGTAGATTTATTGTCAAAGAATAACTTTAGTGGTCTTTCAATATTATTTAGAATGCACAATCCTGTGATAAAATTTCGTAGCCATATCTCATGGTTGGATGCTTCATACCATGCTACAAATTCAGCTGTCATGGTAGAAGAAGTTATAAATGTCTGCTTAGCACTTTTTTAGGAAATAGCTCCTACATCCAGCAGGAATATGTAGCCCAAAGTAAATCCGCGACTATCTTGGCATCCAGCAAAATCAGAATACCCAATGATCTCTAGCTGATCTGATTTTCTGTGTGTGAGCATATGATCTTTAGTTTTCTACAAATACCGCAGAAATCTTTTTACTACTATCCAATGGACTATTCTTGAGTTACTTAAATATCTACAAAGCATCCCAATAATGTACACAATATTCGGACGTGTACATATCTGAGCATACATCAGACTCCCACAGTAGATGCATAAGGAATCTTCTGCATTTCCTTAGTTTCAAAATTATTCTTGGGGTATTGTTCCAGACTAAATTTATCTCCCTTAGCAATAGAAGTATCTCCTGGTTTATAATCATGTATGTCATATCTTTTTAGTACTCTTTCGATATAGCTCTTTTGTGATAATTCAAGTATACCCCAAGAATGATCTTGGTGTATCTTTATACCTAATACAAAAGCGGCATCCCCAAGATCTTTCATCTCAAATTTCTTTAATAGAAATCTCTTGGTTTTGTGCAATAAGTCTATATTATTACTGGCAAACAATATGTCATCAACATATAAAACCAAGAAAATACATTTACTCCCACTAAACTTGTGGTATATACAATCATCTACTACATTCATCTTAGAACCAAATGAGATGAACACTTGATGAGATTTATAATACCACTGACAAGAAGCATGCTTAAGTCCATAGATTGAGTTCTTTAGCTTGCAAACCAGTTGTTCTGAATCTTTCGATACAAAACCTTTTGGTTGCACCATATATATCGTTTCCTTAATTTCTCCATTGAGAAACACAGTCTTTACATCTATTTAATATAGCTCAAGATCAAAATGAGCCACTAATACTATAATAATCCTAAAAGAATCTTTCAATGATACCGGAAAGAAAGTCTCTTTGTAGTCAATATCTTCCTTTTGAGTAAAGCCTTTTTTTGTAATAAGACACGCTTTATATCTCTCAACACTACTTTTTGAATCCCTCTTGGTTCTAAATATCCATTTATAACCAATGAGTTTCACACCTTCAAGTAGTGATTCAAGATCCCAAACGTTATTGTCAAGTATAGACTTTAACTCCTCATTCATGGCATTAATCCATTTTTTAGAACTTTTTATGGCTTGGTGGTTGAGTATGATGAGTTTGTTCTTTTGTAATAACTTCTTGATTTAAGTCAAGAAGTTTACCTGAATTCACTAATTGAAAAATCTCAGGAATTGAAACCTGAATATCAGGAACTAAAATCTGATTATTCTCACTAATGATCAAGGAAAGAATAATGAATTCTTTTTTAAAGACAAAGTCTTTAATTTTATTATTTTCCCTCCCAAACTCATTATCTTCAAAGAATTCAGCAATTCTCGACAAAAAGATAGATTTATAACTAGGATTATAAAACTTATAACCCC
Organism: Costus lasius; assembly: GCA_027563935.2. Taxonomy (NCBI): domain Eukaryota; kingdom Viridiplantae; phylum Streptophyta; class Magnoliopsida; order Zingiberales; family Costaceae; genus Costus; species Costus lasius. Next base: position 32,434,558 of record CM050450.1, on the reverse strand, counting down.
TAGACCTCTCAGCATGACCAATAAAATAACAACTATTAGTTGCTTTAGATGAAACTCTATTAAGGATGTAAACTGCAGTCTTTAATGCCTCTTCCTAGAAAGATTCTAGTAATGATGAATGACTAATCATACTTCTTACCATATTTTGAATGTTTTATTTCGTCTCTCAACAACTCCATTCATGCTCGGTGAGCTAGGCATAGTGTACTGAGGGACGATACTACACTTCTCTAGGAATTTAGCAAAAGGGCCTAGACGTTGTTCTCCTGATCCATCATATCTACTGTAGTAGTCACCACCATAATCAGATTTGAGGCTCTTAATAGACTTGCCAAGTTGATTTCCAATTTTAGTCTCAAAACTTTTAAATACATCTAATGCTTGTGACTTCTCATGAATAAGATAGAGGTAGCCATATCTTGAGTAATCATCTATAAATGTAATAAAATATCGTTGACCATTCCAAGAAGCTGAAGGGAATGGACCACAGATATCTGTATGAATTAATTCTAAGACGTCTGAAGTTATGTTGGCTCCCAATTTCTTATTTATGTTTATCTATTTTCCCTTTATTCAATTAATACAAATTCCAAAATATATAAAATCAAGGGGCTCAAGAATTCCATCAGACACAAGTCCTTCTATTTTCTATTTGGAGATATGACCTAATCTTTTGTGCCATAGGAATAAGGAATTCCCATTTGTTAATTTTCATGTTTCCAACCGGTAGGTCAATCTCTCCAGGCTGCACCGATCTACTTTTTTTGAGCCCCTGCATATTTGTACAAATATGAGCTCCTCATGCGGTATCCAATACTCATGACATAGAAATAGAAAGGATGACTTCGGTAACATAAATACTTGAGGTTGAAGACAAGGCCTTGTCTCTTCTTCTCGTTCTAAAGTCACACCATGTCCTTCATCATGTAAGGTGGTCCTCCACATGAATGACACTTGTTATTCCTGACCATTTCCATCTTTATTTTTATTGCCTTAGTTAAACCTTTCGGCTCAACGCATTGAATTTCTACTTTAGGAGGGTTGAGCTTAACCATCTCATCAAAGAGTTGCTTTATATTAGAGATAATCTCAGAGGCACTCTTCAATTCATATTGCCCTCATAATTCAGGTGACATGTTGGTTAGCATCAAATTAGCAACCTCCAAAGTATTAGCCTGATGTTTATCATAAGCATCCTTCTCGGCCGCAGAGGTCGAGCATGAAAGTGGCACAAGAATAGGCTGCTCAAGGATAAAAAGCTTTCTCTCGTGCTTGAGCACAATTCTCAAGTTCATATACCAATACAGTAAGTTGGATCCAACCAACTTGTCCTTTTCCATGACAGATCGCAGTGACCATCTACTATTGTTCGTTGCCATTGATCTACAACAACCAAGAAAAGCATATTAGTACTATTTTAAGTCATTTAATATGGACTTGTATTAAATGATCATGACTCTCACTATTTTAATCAAATTGACAACCCACAAAGTCAATCAGGAAATCCGTGATTTCCTAGTGAGATGAGATCCTTATTCCACATGAGGCTTCGCGTCCCATAAGGGTGGGATGAGATGTACAAAGTGACTCATGCTTCTTAAGGTGGGCACACCGGCCGATTGCACTTAGCAATTCCCCTTATTGAGATAGTCTAGGCATTTCATGTCCAGCGAGAGCTAGAAATAACATGAAACACTAACCTCTCAATGATGCCTCTAGAGTTCCATTATGTGGCCACCACATATGAAAAACTAGTCAAGTCCATTCCTAACTATTATGTCTAGGGCCAACGAGTTTCTTTGCGAAGGCACGTCCAAGTTAAAATTGGACTGGGGAAACTATTGTCACCACACACCTTCTAAAGATAAGTGGGTGTGTCCCACGAGAGTGGGAAACAGTGCATAACTCCACTAATCGATAGCTTGATGAGGGCTAGGAGTTAGAAGGCTACTAGACTTGATATTTTGATTTGAGGGTTTTTGAGGTCTCATCCTTTTAGTTTTATCTTTTTTCTAACATTACAGGCATGCAATCCTATAGTGATAATAAGAAGATAAAACATCATAAGCATGCTTTAGCAAATATGGATAATAGTAAAGGATGATGTGGACATAGCCTAATCAAGACATTGAACCAACACATGCCAAAAGGGGTTCAACTCTTGACCTAGGGGACAAGCCTCAACCAGACCTAACCTAACTGCCCTCTAGATTGATCTTCAAGGTTGGCTTCATGGTCCTCCTCACCATGGTTTAGCTCTCAAACCCTAGAGGTACCCCGAGAGAAGAAGGAACCCCATAGGTTCGGCCAATGCCATCTTGCCTCCTCCAAGGAAGATGCGCCATCACACAAGAGCCAAGAGGGATAGCTCTCAAGCCATGAGGCTCAGCCAAGACCTACTTGTGCAACTAGTGTGGATGCGCCACCAAGCATGAAGCATGTTGCGCCACCAAGCAAGGTGCACAAGCTTCATGTATGCATGCGCCAAGGTACACCAAGGAAGGATTCGCCCCCTAATTTTCTTCTTGTAATTTACGAAACAAAAGTAAAAGTCGACATGCAGGCCTCACAAGAGTACATCATAGGCATGCTAGAGGCTTGACATATGACCACAACATCATGTACAACAATGGCACTATCACATGCAATTATATATGCTCATGAAAAACTCAAAATCTGAATTTTAGTTTCTCATTAAAACATGTCTCTCTTCCTTCACCTCTTATTACAAATCCTTGGTTCTTTGTTTCTCTCAAGAGTCTACGAGAGGCATACCCGTTGCCCTCCTTGCAATCCCTAACTTGTTGAGATTAGGGCAATCACCCAGCCCATGCCCCACATAATCTCAACAAGTCTCTCATGATGGGTCTATCCCACCATGAGAGGAGAAATTATCTCTTCCACATATGGGTCTATCCCAGTCATGTGAAGAGAACGAAGAACTAAAGGACTTTGAATAGAGGTAAGGAACAAAAGACCTACAATTTTTCCTACTTAGAAAAATCGTGCGCCATGCATATGTAATTTTTGAAAATTTACATAACATGTGAGCATAGAGAAAGCATAGAAAATATTGTTCGAGGCTCGCAAGTCACTCTGATACCACTGTTGGGAAACCCTAGAGATATTTTAAAATTATTACAAACATTACATAGACACAGTGGAAGCATATCTCCGAAATAGGCCAGTCCCAAAAACCCAATAGATCGATTCTTGCAAGGGGGTCGACACGATGAGAGGAGAAAGTACCTAAAACAAGATGCAGAGCGATGTGGAGGTAGGCGCCCAATTGTGCACCCTCTGTAATCTCACACACACGGATCCTCGAGTCCTCTTCTTCCACGCCCCGTGCTAGCCTCGGGAAGAAGATCCAAGCCGTTGATATCCTTCTTCTATGCTTACGCCACCTTCAAGGAAGATGCCGCCAAGAGGAAAGGAAGAAGAGTTGCTTGCGGCTATGGAAGAGAAGTTACACCAAGACCCTTGCCCTTGTTTCTTGTTCACGCCAAGAGGTGAGGAAGCTCTCGCATATTCTGATGTGTTATCAAGCAAGGGGCAGCAAGGGACATCATATAGGCGCCACTCATGAAGGGTTATGCGGCTAGGGTTTGAGAGAGGGAACAATTAGGGTTAGAGGTAAGGAAAGTCTCCAAGACTTTTCCATAAACCTCTTCCCCTCTTCCATATGCGCCTAGGACTTTCCATATAAGTCTATTCAGCCATATGTGCCCCAAGCCTTGCCTTAGAGGCAAGCTTTCCATCCAAGGAAGAAGGGCAAGGCGCTAATTACTTCCTAATGAAGCATTAGGTGCCACCTTCACCCCCATTATGCCCTTAGGCGCCAATGGGGTTAGGTTTCTCCCCATTATACCCTTATGCTCTCTTATCTCTTCATGACAACATATTATTGGGCATCATTGGGTAATGAGCTAGCCCAAACTTTATTATATAGGTTGATTAAGTCATTGGATGCAATCCAATGGAACCCTAACTCAAATGTGACCAACTATGGTCAATTTTGGGTCAACCTGCCAAAAATAAAGTTTGGCTCCAATAAGTCTCTTCCATCTAATCAGGCCCATTGATGCTGATGAAATCTCCCAAATAGATTGGGTTATCTAATAACTCGATCATAAGGCTTCCTAATCAAAATGAGAACTCGAGTATCAATGTGTGTGACCATGTAGGTTCCTCTGACGTTGGCAATGATGACCTAAGGTCATTACAAGCAGTGAGTGGCACCTAGCAGTACATCGCTACTACCCAAGTCATCAGAATGGATATGGACATCGACATCCCCATTATCGCAATAAGGTACAAATATATTATAGTCTCTTTGCCTACTAATATCCGATTGAACAAGTGTATCACTACTTGTTTTTACCCAATCTCATGGTCATGGTTAAATCAGGTTTTCACCTGGTTATGGCCATACACTTTCAGTCATAGAACCATGGGGGGGGGGGGGGGCATGGATATCAAGCTTCCCTAGAAGGGGCAAATCTTCTGTCTATACATTGATCTTCTCATATGGGTCATTACATGCTCAATGACAACCGTTATGACCTCCCAACTACGGTGATGTGTTAGGTTGCATCAAAGCATGTCCCTAACCATATAGAAGAGTCAATGAGCTCAAGTCAAGGGATCATTGCATCTCCTGTCACTTGTGAGGATAACTCATGACACCAAGTCAGTGCCTCACAGCAGGTCAGTCCAGTATATCTACCACTGATATACACATATGTCCGCGTTAGCAGCTCGTGCCTAACCAGCCCATATACCAGTCTCACATGTACTAGAGCTGTACCATATTCACTCAGGTACTCGACTAGGGACAAGAGTTTGTGCATAGATACAAACTGTCTTCATGGACATTATCATGCAAGTACACAATTGTAGATGTAAACAAAGCATAATAACGACAATGCCAGAATGATATATAAAAAATGCCAATGTTAAGTAGTATAATAAAAGGTCTTAGAGCATATACACCAACTTAACATACGTCACATGTGTAGTAATTCCTTGTATCTTGACTTGATAATTCCATTCTTATTTGTACATCTTGTCATGGGAATCAGAAATAATAACAGTGGTACCGAAGTGTAATTGTACATTGCATATTGTACTTTCACTTGGCACTGTTCTTAGCATAAATACAACATATGACAGTGGTACCTTAGCAATCATGTTTATCTAGCTTGACACTGTCCCCAATGCAATAAAAATAACAGTGGTACCGAAGCTCTCCCATCCTTTACCTAGCTTGGCACTGTTCCTTATTCAAGAAAAAAAAAGGCACCACATAGGGACTATGTGGCACCGATGCTATTTTCCCATGACTCAATGTACAACCACATGATTTATGAATGCTTGATCAAGACAACATTTGTGTGAGATGCACGATAAAGGTTTTGGTATTATCAACTTTGTATACTTTAATGGATTGTATTAGTAACATTTGATTTAATTTGCTTTCGATTCTGCATTATAACTTGAGGCTTGTTGTGACCAAATTATAACCTTGGTAGACTTATTTAAGTTGACTAAGATTCCTTATTTCATTTTATCACTGTGTTCTAAATAATTCAAATGCTTGAAGACAAGCAAAATTCTATGTCCGATGTATTTTGATATCATGCATATATATGATATATTGTGGCTTAATTCTACTATTATTTTGGAGTAAAATGTATGCCTTGTCTCATTTATTTGATTAAATGCTTCATGTTCTTCAGAGTCTTCATTTTTCCTTAGTTTTATTGAAATGTAGGAATTTCACCCTAAAATTGGTAGAATTTGGAAGATTTGAATATATGGGACGATTCTTCAAGATGAGACAAAGCTACATGTCAAATTTCAGATTAAATAGAACCTTCCACATCATTCATGGGCATGGTCGTGCATCCATGCATGGCCGTATATGGCTCTGCCTTCCTAGACAGTGCCGAGTTCTTCACGGTCACGCTAGTGCCCCCATGCACGGCCATGAAAGATTCGGCCGAACTTTTCAGAATTCGACGAGCCGTTCACGGGCATACCCGTGAACGCATACATGGCTGTGAAGAATAAGTTTTCCAGAAATATTTCATCATCGAGCTCTTCACGGGCGTGGCCGTGCATCTATGCACGACCATGCATATTTTCGCTTATTTGACACCCGTTCAGTTTTTAATCCATTTTTTGTTATTTTGGAGGGGAATTCACTAAAATTTCATGGAGACCTTCCTAACTGGGTAACCGACATTTTGGGACATGAATTGTGCAATTTGGTAAAGCGGTTGGTGTAAACGAGGTGAAAAGGCGACAACTAGGGTTTTGGCAAAAATTCTAACGGCGAGACTGTTCCGGTGCGATTTCTTCCTCGTTTTGACGCTGGAGATCGTGCTCTACCCTCTCCCATCACGGATCTAGCCTTCTCTCTAGTTTGATTTAATTTACTTAAGAGATTTTGATGTATTTCACGATGTATACGGTAGCGTAACTTCTTTTCGGGGTTTGGGCATAGCTCACTGTAAGAATGTTGATTGTTAATGCTTGATCTGTATAATGCTTAAGTTTACCTTTGTTCTTATTCAATTATAGGATATTTAATTCATAATTGTGTATTGTTCATGCAAATTATGTTTTAAACATTGTGGGAAGGACTGAGAGGTGAACCACAACTTTGGATCCCCTTAGATTGAACTGGTAATTTTGGCTACAAGAGTAGGTTGAAATTACTCAAGAAGCCAATAATTCTTCACAAAACCCATTGGATCGGTTCCTGAGGGAAAAAGGAAACAATTTCAATTTTAGTGCATCATCAGAAACTCCATTAATTTTGATTGTATCACATAATTCAAGAAAAAGAGATAGATGGATATTAGGGTCTTCAAGAGGTGCTCCTCCAAACTGGTTTTGTTGGATCATAGATAGGAATACTGGTTTGATCTCGAAATTGTTCGCATCAATGGCTGGCCTGGTGACACTAGAGTGAATTCCGTGTGAATTAGAGGCAGCGTAGTCGCACAGATATCTTCTCTCGTTATTCGCCATATCCAAAATTTCTTCTTGTATCTCCTGTGATGTTTCTTGTAAATCCTCTTCTAGTCTCAACTTCCTACGCACTCTAAGGGTTTTGTTGATTTGAGGATACAAAGGAACAAGCGGTCCTGACCTAAGACTCCTACACATGCAAAGTAGGTAGATCAAGTGATTTCAAGAAAAATAGAAAATAAACAGTAAGTAAATAAATAAATAAATAAATAGTAAATAAAAACCTAGTCTAGAAATACTCTCAATATCTTCAATATCAACAAAAACAAGATCCCCGACAACGACGCCAAAAACTTGTTGTGTCCGTAAGTGCACGGATACTCGAAGTAATAAAATAGATATCAAACCACAGAGACCTTGTTGCTAAGTACTGAATAATTGATTTCTCGCTAGCTAGGCAATCGAAAAATAGTGAATCAAACTATCAAAAAGAACACGGAGAAAATATCATAGAAGGGAACGGGACTAAGGGTTCATCTACTTTAATTTCTAATGGCTAGATTAAGATAAGGGTCTGTCAATCCAATTTTATCATGATAAAGGTATAGTTTACCTCATAAATAAATTGTTTCGCTCTCGCGCAAATAGTTGTACAAAGAACTGATCTTCACTCTCGTTCAAGACCTATTCAATGCTGAAAATAAGTAAACCATCAACTAAGAACTCAAGGATCACTCTCGTGCATCCGAATTCTAAAGTTGACAACCTCAAGTGGAAACTCAAGATCACTCTCGTGCATCAGAGTCTCAACATAAGTTTTACTCAAGGTTCTCTGACGACTCGATACTCAATCTCTTGCAGCATCAAATCAAGTCTAAAATATTAACTCAATCCAAAGAATCATAAAATCAACAAGACATTAAATTTCTCTAAAAATTAGAATTTGAAGAACAACCTAATCTCTTACGATAATTCCAAATTCGATAATTCCTAGGGTTCCGAATTTCAAACAATCAACTTCTCAGTCTATTTTAAAAAATTCTAAAATATGCTGATATTTATAAAACTAAAGAGAATTAAAGAGCAATCAATCACAAAAGTAAAGTTATCACAATAAAATTAGTTTGACAAAATTAGGGTTTTCTAGTCATTAAGAAACAAAGAGACTACACCCCCATGTCCCAAAGAAAGATTAAGCTACCATGATGAAGGAATAACAATAAAACATGTTTCTGTATGAATAGGAATCGAAAAGAAGATGAGAAGAGTTACAAAACAGTGCTGTAATGAAATTACAGCACCGTAAATGCCTAGAACAGCGCTGTCACCGCTGTTTCATTGATTTCTCCTCCAATCGGAATCCTTTTGCTTTGAAACTTTAGATGCACGTTCTCCTTCACTAGGCGAAGCTCTCTGTCAAATTTCGTGGCCGGAGGTAGTTTGTAGGCTGAGAACCGACGAACCCTAACAATTCCACCTCTCCCTCAGTTTCGCCATGGATTGGTGATTAAAAATTAGGGCATTCAGTGCCTTTGTCTTTTTCTTGTTGAGACGAGTCTGCCACTTCTTTCGGATCTCAATTTGGACTTCTGAATCAAAAGATATGATATTTTTAATTTTTGGGCAGAAAAATCAAAATTCCGGGTTTCAAAATACGGTACCGTATCTTGAATACGGTAGTGCCGTATTTCCTTCTGTGAGTTCTGGGCAGAAAATACGGTACCATGTAAGTCCTAATGGTGCTGCCGTATTTTATCCAAAACCTTTCTGGTTGAAATTGACGGAAAATACATTACCGTGAGAGTTTCGTCCAAAAATACGGTAGTGCCGTATATTTGTTAGAACTTTCGGGTTGAAATTGCTGAAAAATACGGTCCCGTGTGATTTCATACGGCAATGCCGTATTCTTGTCAAACTTTTCTGGTCGAAAACGATGAATAATACAGCACCGTGTAGTTCCATACGGTAGTGCCGTATTTCACCCAAAACATCCGCTGCGAAATACGGTACCGTGCGATTCATGCCCAAAAATATGGTAGTGCCGTATTTTTTCTAGAAGGTCCATTTTTACTTTAAATTTGATGGGTAGACTCCTCTTGATGTCTAGAACTCGTTCATGCATTGGGATTGCTCGAAAACCGGTGATAATGATGCCTTTTTGCCTGAAATTGATCAAAAACCAAAGATGGTGTAGATTCTGAAGCATTTGGCAAAAAGGTATAAAAACAAAGTAAAAGAGTTGGATTATGGTTCAAAAGACTACTAAATAAGTATAAAAAATACTATGAAATTTAGAGTCATCAAACACATAAGGCTCAAACTTTGCTTGTCCTCAAGCAAATAAAGAAATCAATATCAAAAAATAAATTTTCACATGACGAATAAATTTCTAAAATATAATTATCCATAAAAAATTTCATTAATCCCACACAAAATTTTCAAGTAAATACATCATCTTTTGAAATTAATCTTTAAGACTCAAAAATTCAATCGAATAAAATTTCGCAATATGCATAGTAATAGAATTTCAACCTCATGAATTAATCTTGTTTTTGAGATTTTCGTCCAATATATTTTTGTTTATAGGAATAGGATCTCCACATCTTTTTCTACTCTTTATTTTTTGTCCTTGACATTCTCTAAATCGATTACCACCCTTTTTCCGATGACGAATTTAGAGTATGTTGGTCACATAACCACACATAATAGAACTCATATCTCATAGGTAGAAAGAATTTTCTTGAGACAGAGGAGTCAATGTCAAAGAAACTCTCTCTTGGCATGCATCTACATAGATACACACTTTTGCAATGAACTTCAACTCTTGTCTTAGGTACCATTGTGAACACAATGCCAAGAAGAGAAGTTATTCTTTTTCTTTTTGTGGACTTCAACCCATGTCTTTAGGTCCCACTATTAATTTTATACAGTGCCAAGTAGGGGAGTCATTCTTTCTCATGGATTTGGATTTCTTTTTCCCAACAAATAACATAAAAGATTATAAAGATTAACTTGATTAATCACTTTATATCAACTCAATAACATGTGCAAATATGCTCATTTTATTCAAAAGAATTATTTCACTTCAAGATTGCATTCACTAAACAATGCACTTACCTAGAATTTCATGCATCAATTAATGAAAAATTTTCAACAAATAGATTATATCAGAGAAATAAATTCAACCTATAAAATCTATTTCCAATTTCCTGAAATTGATATGCATGATAATTCATTAAAAATTTTGGCATGGTGTTTGTAGTATTTTCAGAAAAATCCTTCTACACATCATCATCATATTATGTCAACACAACCAAATCGAAATATCTATCAATAAAATCAAAAGGCGAGGATCCGTGGCATGTGAGCACAAGAAGTTTGAAGTATTCATCTTCCATTTGAACACATGGATAATCAGAAAAATACAAAGGATGAAATGTAAATGAGTAGGAAGAAAATACTCACAGAGATCTATTGGTCTGTGTCAGACCCAATCATCCTCTGTGTCTTCTGGTTCGAACCACCAGAGATTTTTTTTTTGACCAAATTAATTTTCACCTACAAAAAGAAAAGAAAAATTAGTGCTAAGTAAAAAAACAAAAAAAATAAGCTAGAGTAAAAGTGCTTGGGTTGCCTCCCAAGAAGCGCTAATTTTCGGTCATTAGCTTGACCGTTCAACACTCAGATTGGATCGTGCTTGTGTGTTTGGTCGCCCTCCTGATTTCTCTATGTCTCGTTTCGGGTTCTCGTGAACATAAGGCTCAGACTTAAAACAGTGTCTAAATTTACTTATGAGCCTTTTTCCTTTCTCAAGCAACTTTGATTTTCCTCTCCTCCTTTGTCTCTTCCTCTTCTTCTTTGCTGCTCTTTCTTGAAATTCTTTAATAGCACACTCAGAAAATGTATCAAATTCAGAAAGTTCATCAAATAAAATATGCATGTCACAAATAACCTCATCGTCAATTGTTTCTATGCTACAACATGTCCCTGAGTGTGATGCCTTTTTTAAAGAATCAATCAAATCAAATTCAATTATCTCACCACAAATATCAAAAGTCAATTTTCCTTTTCTAACATCAATTAATGCACCAGATGTAGCTAAGAAAGGCCTACCAAGAATAATTGGATTTTTAGAATTTTCTTCCATCTCTAAAACTATAAAATCAGCAGGTATGAAAAACTTACCAATTTGTATAGGAACATTTTCTAATATACCAACCGGATGCTTTATTGATGACTCAGCAAGTTGCAAAGTCATTGAGGTTGGTTTGAGCTCTCCAACATCCAGTTTCCTGTAAAGAGAATAAGGTATTAGACTAACACTTGCACCGAGGTCACATAAGGCTCGGTTAAAAGCCATATCTCCAATAGAACAAGGTACAGAAAAACTACCTGGATCCTTTAGCTTAGGTGGCAATTTATTCTGTATGATAGCACTACATTCATCAGTAAGTGCTCAGTACCGTGATCATCAATCTTTCTCTTGTTAGACAAAATCTCTCTAAAATTTTTTGCATAAGTTGGCATTTGAGTCAAAACTTCAGTAAATGGAACATTAATATAAAGTTTTTTAAGAACATCAAGAAACATGCCAAATTGTTTGTCAAGTTTAGCTTGCACCAACCTCTGAGGAAAGGGTATAGGTGGCCTATAGGGTGTTGATGAACTAGGTTTAGAATCATCAACCTTACATGACAATTCACCTTTAGGTTCATCACCTTTGTGAGGTGACAAACTAGCTTGGGACTGCTCATGTGCAGGTTGTGATTTCAGCACAGGTTCACTGCTAGTTTCAAGTCTTGGCTCTACCTTATCATCATCAAGAGATTCCCTAGGATCTTCCAGTTGTTTCCCACTCCTAGTTATGATAGCATTGCAATATTCCCTAGGGTTAGGTTCAGGTTTGGTAGGTAATTTTCCTAGGGGTCTAGATGAAGTGTTAGCCTACTGGGCAATTTGTGTTTCTAGCATCTTACTGTGGGCAACAATACCATCTAGTATAGCATTAATCTGTCTAAAATTCTCATTGGCATCATCATTCTGTTTTTTCTAAAAACCCATAAATTGTGTAAACATCTCTTCTAGAGTGGGTTTCTGGGATTGGTCTTGGGTTTGAGATCTTTGTTGGAATCCCCTATTTTCATTCTGTCTATTATCATGATTATTGCTCCTCCATGAAAGGTTAAGGTGGTTCCTCCATCCAGGATTATAGGTATTAGAGTAGGGGTCATTAGATCTACTTTGACTGTAATCCCCCACTGCATTCATTTGTTCCTCACCCCTATCAACAACAGTGCCCATGATTTCCACAAATTTGACATGTAACAGAGGAAACAACAGTAGTTTGCATTTGGAAAGTATCAAAACGATTGCATAAAGAGTCTACCTTCTCAGCCAATGTGTGCCACGAATCACTATCAGTCTAACCATGTGGAGGGCGGTAAAGAACTCCTCTCTCTGTCGTCCATTGATTATGATTTAGAGCCATCTCTTCTATCAATGCATAGGCCTCTTCCATGGTTTTGTTCATCAGGGCTCCACCTGCAGCAGCATCAACAGTAAGTCGGGTATTATAAAGAAGTCCATAATAGAAAGTTTGAATCAAAACCCATTTCTCTAGGCCATGGTGAGGACACTTCCGTTGCAATTCATTAAATCGCTCCCATGCTTCACTCAAAGATTCATCATCCTTTTGTGCAAAGTTTGTAATTTGATTCCTCAATTGGATGGTCTTGCTAGGTGGAAAGTACTTCATCAAAAAGGCATTAGAAAGCTGATCCCAAGTTGTAAAAGTTCCTGACGGCTGTGAATGAAGCCAATCATGTGCTCGGTTCCTAAGGGAAAAAGGAAACAATCTCAATTTTAGTGCATCATCAGAAACTCCATTAATTTTGATTATATCACATAATTCAAGAAAAAGAGATAGATTGATATTAGGGTCTTCAAGAGGTGCTCCTCCAAACTGGTTTTGTTGGATCATAGATAGGAACGCTGGTTTGATCTCGAAATTGTTCGCATCAATGGCTGGCCTGGTGACACTAGAGTGAATTCCCTGTGCATTAAGGGCAGCGTAGTCGCGCAGAGATCTTCTCTCATTATTTGTCATATCCAAAATTTTTGCAGCTCCTGTGATGTTTCTTGTAAATCCTCTTCCAGCCTCAACTTCCTGCGCACTCTAAGGGTTTTGTTGATTTCAGGATCCAAAGGAACTAGCGGTCCTGACCTAAGACTCCTGCGCATGCAAATTAGGTAGATCAAGTGATTTCAAGAAAAACAGAAAATAAACAGTAAGTAAATAAATAAATAAAAACCTAGTCTAGAAATACTCTCAATATCTTCAATATCAAAAAAAATAATATCCCGACAACGGCGACAAAAACTTGTTGTGTCCGCAAGTGCACGGATACTCGAAGTAATAAAATAGATATCGAACCACAGAGACCTTGTTGCTAAGTACTGAATAATTGATTTCTCGCTAACTAGGCAATCGGAAAATAGTGAATCAAACTATCAAAAAGAACACGGAGAAAATAATCAGAGAAGGGAACGGAACTAGAGATTCATCTACTTTAATTTCTAATGGCTAGATTAAGATAAGGGTCTGTCAATCCAATTTTATCATGATAAAGGTATAGTCTACCTCATAAATAAATTGTTTCGCTCTCGCGCAAATAGTCGTACAAAGAACCGATCTTCACTCTCGTACAAGACTTATTCAATGCTGAAAATAAGTAAACCATCAACTAAGAACTCAAGGATCACTCTCGTGCATCCGAATTCTAAAGTTGACAACCTCAAGTGAAAACTCAAGATCACTCTCGTGCATCAAAGTCTCAACACAAGTTTTAATCAAGGTTCTCTAACGACTCGATACTCAATCTCTTGCAGCATCAAATCAAGTCTAAAATATTAACACAATCCAAAGAATCATAAAATCAACAAGGCATTAAATTTTTCTAAGAATTAGAATTCGAAGAACAACCTAATCTCTTACAATAATTCCAAATTCGATAATTCTTAGGTTTCCGAATTTCAAACAATCAACTTCTCAGTCCATTTTGCAAAATTCTAAAACATGCTGATATTTATAAAACTAAGGAGAATTAAAGAGCAATCAATCACAAAAGTAAAATTATCACAATAAAATTAGTTTGACAAAATTAGGGTTTTCTAGTCATTAAGAAACAAAGAGATTACACCCCCATGTCTCAAAGAAAGATTAAGTTACCATGATGAAGGAATAACAATAAAATATGTTTCTGTATGAATAGGAATCGAAAAGAAGATGAGAAGAGTTACAAAACAGTGCACCGTAAATGCCTAGAACAGTGCTGTCACCGCTATTTTATTGATTTCTCCTCCAATCGGAATCCTTTTGCTTTGAAACTTTAGATGCACGTTCTCCTTCACCAGACGAAGCTCTCTGTCAAATTTCATGGCCGGAGGTGGTCTGTAGGCTGAGAACCGATGAACCCTAGCAATTCCGCCTCTCCCTCAATTTCGCCATGGATTGGTGATTAAAAATTGGGGCTTTTGGTGCCTTTATCTTCTCCTCATTGAGACGAGTCTTCCACTTCTTTCGGATCTCAATTTGGACTTTTGAATCAAAAGATATGGTGTTTTTAATTTTCGGGCGAAAAAATTAGAATTTCGGGTTTCAAAATACGGTACTGTATCCTGAATACAGTAGTGCCGTATTTCCTTCTGTGAATTCTGGGAAGAAAACACGGTACTGTGTAAGTCCTCACGGTGCTGCCGTATTTTACCCAAAACCCTTCTGGTTGAAATTGATGGAAAATATGGTACCGTGAGAGTTTCGTCCAAAAATACGGTAGTGTCGTATATTTGTTAGAACTTTCGGGTTGAAATTGCTGAAAAATACGGTCCCGTGCGATTTCATACGGCAGTGTCGTATTCTTGTCAAACTTTTCTGGTCAAAAACGCTGAATAATACGGCACCGTGTAGTTCCATACGGTAGTGCCGTATTTCACCTAAAACATCTACTGCGAAATACGGTACCATGCGATTCATGCCCAAAATACGATAGTGTCGTATTTTTGCTAGATGGTCCATTTTGACTTTAAATTTGATGGGTAGACTCCTCTTGATGTCTAGAACTCGTTCATGCATTGGGATTGCTCAAAAACCGGTGATAATGATGTCTTTTTGCCTGAAATTGATCAAAGACCAAAGATGGTTTAGATTCCGAAGCATTTGGCAAAAAGGTATAAAAACAAAGCAAAAGAGTAGGATTATGGTTCAAAAGACTACCAAATAAGTATGAAAAATACTATGAAATTTAGAGTCATCACTTGCCGGTGGCCATGGCAGATGATAATGTCGCTGCTAAGCTTAAGGCGTGAGTTGATGCAGCTGAGGATGAATTGGTGGTCCCTCGAATCAATGTTTGACTAATCAGATTGGCCGCAACTACGATCCTGTTTGGCACAGTTGGCCAGCTACTTTGGCTAGCCAAGACAGCAAATTTTTAAAAAATTGAGAAGTTTAACAAGTTACTTATTGGTTCCAAACCCAAAAGCAGCATGAGTTCAGAAAAGCTGGGAGAGAGAGAGATAGAGCTACTTTTGACTGGTTTTTAGCTATAGTAATATACTCTTTTTGCATCTCATATTCACACCTACATTCGTGTAGTATTTATATGGTAAAATTATTATTTTAGTAAAAATTATTAATTAAAAATAATTATTTTAATAAAAATTTTAATTTTAATTTATTATTTTAATAAAAATTTTAATTTAAAATTATTATTTTAATAAAAAATTTAATTTAAAATTATTATTTTAATAAAAATTTTAATTTAAAATTATTATTTTACTAAAAATTTTAATTTTAAATTATTATTTTAATAAAAATTATTAAATTTAAAATTATTTTATGTTATTATTTTAAAGTTTCCCTTTTATAAATATTATAGCAAAAAATCATTATTATTTTAATAAAAATTATTATTATTTAATTTAATTTTTAATATAAAATTATTTATTATTATTATCTTAGTTTTATTTTTAAATTATCCTTTTAAAAAAATTATTTTAAAAATAGTGTTCATTTTTTAAAAAAAAATTTACCAGTATAATACTTTACCCAACCAACTACTTTTCAACTAGTACTTTTGTAACCAGCAAAAGCTAAAAGTTTTAGCTATGCCAAATAGAGCCTTTGTCGATTCACACAATCAAGACGGTCTCGATGCTCATGACATTGAACTATAGCCGCGTGGGCACGAGGTGGTTGATGTGCTCATCGATAGAGATGAGCACCTTTCTGGCCATGTGGTTGCACTTCTTGGTGATAGATGACTGGTCCTCAATATAAATGATAGGAGGGCACAACTGCATAGTTCTATCGCGTAATAAATATCGATCCCACAGGGACTAGGGGTCAAGTACTAACTAATTAGTCAACTAATAGCTTGGTGATCAAATAATGAAAAGAGTCATTAATATCCTAATGCACAAAAGTAAATCAAAGCAAGTCAAGAGCAAACAAAGAGCAAACGGGGGTATGAAAATCTCGAGAGAAGATCTGGGTTTTAGGTTTCACCATACTGAAGAATAATAGAAAGATAATGCTAGTGTTTAAATTTGTTTAATCTAAGTTCTTAAGGTAATTCCTCCTAAGGTTTAAATCGTTCCCTCTTAGGCTACAATCCGGTATCTAACTTAACCCAAGTCTCCTACTCTCGTGGCATACTAGGTTAAGTAGATCCATTGGGTTTCGTGAAGAATTATTGACTCCTCGAGTAATTTTGACATACTCTCATGGTCAAAATTACAAGATCAATCTAAGGGGTTCCGACGTTGTGGTTCACCTTTTAGTCCTTTCCACAACGTCTAAGACACACATATGCATGACCAGTACACAAATATGAATTCATGTAACTTAGAATTGAATAAGAGTAAAGATAAACTTAAGCGATGTATTGATCATGCGATATAATTCAACATTCTTACAGCGGGCTATGCCTAAACCCCAAAAATAAGTTACGCTCCAACTCTCATCCTAGAATACATGAAATTACTCAAGAGAAATACAACCAAACCAGAGGAAAGGCTAGATCTGTGTCGTGAGAAGCTAGAGCACGATCTTCAGCATCGAAACGGGGAAGAAATTGCACCAGAACAGCTTTTCGTGGCCAAAATTGTCGCGAAACTCAAGTTGTTGCCGTTTTGCTTCGTTCTCCTCAACCTTCCACGAAATCTCATGATTCTTGTCCTAAAATCTTCGTGGGTAAGTTAGGAAGGTCTCTACTAATTTTCAGCAAATTCTGCTCCAAAAATAACAAGAAACGAGTGAAAAACTGAACAGGCATCGTGTATGGCAGACATCTTCACAGCTGTGCATGGATGTACGGCCATGCCCGTGAAGATGTCAGCGAAATCTGACAAATACATTTATGGACTCTTCACAGCCGTGCATGGATGCACGGGCATGCCTGTGAACATTTTGTCGAATTCTGAAACTTTTACAAATCTTCAAGGTTGTGCATGTTTTCATACCCTAGGGAGTGAACTTTGTAGAGGGCTCCGTTTTAGCTGAAATTTGACATGTAGCTTTGTCTCATCATGAGAAGTCATTCCATATCTTCAAATCTTCCAAATTCCATCAATTTTGGGCCAAAATCCCTACATTTCAATAAAACCAAGGAAAAGTGAAGATTCTAAAGAATATGAAGTATTTGAGCAAATAAATGAGACAATGCATGCATTTTACTCCAAAATAATAATAGAATTAAGCCTCAATATATCATATATATGCATGATATCAATAAACCTCGGCGGCACCGCGCTCAATGAATAGCTCGTAGAGCTTGTAGAGTTTGATGTGCAATTAGGATATAAAATTAGATCATACATGACTAGAATTACCGGAGTCAAGACGAATGTTTGTACTATGGTGATTTCTAGCCCCTTGCATGGGTTTGGATCTTGTTTAACACCCTAAGATTCAACCAGTGTCACCTCTCTACTGGCACGTTGGTGAGAAGTCTGTCTAAGCAAGCTTTAGATGTTGAATAGCGAGAGAGCATAAGAGAACAAGAATGTGTGTTGATATGTCACAACCATTTGCACATCTATCCTTAGTAGGTTAAGCTCATCTAATTTAGGTGTGCCTTAATTTGGTTGAATTAATAATAGTATTAATTAATTAGGATGTATTAAAATTATAAAATAATTAAACATTTAATTTTAGCTATTATTAATATTAAATAAATGTGGGCTAAAAATAACGAAATAAAAATAAATTGCCCCACAAGAATTGGTATTTAACAAGTTGCACCTACACCCTTGACCTGACTCGGCTTGGCCTGGCCCGGCTCGGTGTGGCACACGAGCATGCGTGTGATCTTGGATCAACTTAGGTAAATTATTTTAATGCCCATGAGAAGCCACAAAGGGCAAGGGAATAAAAAATCCTTATAAATCCAAGTCTCCTCTCCTAGTCTTTCCATGTAGAACATAAGGGGACTTTTGGGTTTTTTTCCTAAAACATCAATAATCCTCCTCAAAAATACAAAAGTCCTCCTCCTCAAAAATACAAAAGTCCAAATAATATAATAAAGCCTAGAAAAGAAAAAAAAATTGATGTTCAGCATTTATATAATGCGATCAGGGAAAAGCAATGCTCAACACTCTTAGTACAAGAAACTCCACTAGAAGGTGTGTAGTGAACCTGGTCTTGAACTACACCCCTTTTAACCCAGCTTTGAACAGTACACACATGATGAAGCTACTATGACACGAGGTTATGCATTTTTGGCCATGCGCATGAATCTTGTTTTTCATGTGAGTTTTCTAGTCTGCAACTATATACAAAAACTCATATGTAGGAGAAACCCTTATAAAAAAGTGTGTAGAGGCACTTCTTAAGATATACCTTTGGGTTACTTTCAGAGTTATAACTCTTCTTTCCTCTACATAAGAGTATATTAATCATCATAGGAATGGGGTATTGGAGCTTTTATAACTCCAATTAATACAATAATATTTTTATTAATTTTAGTTTGTACTCTTTGGTCAACCCATTGAATCTCTTTCAAGGGTCTACCTATCACGGAGGTTAGGTTGTCACTGTAGGAGGGCCCATTATAGATGAATCATCATTCCCCTCGATGAAGCCACCACTTTGGTTTGATTCAATCATTTAGTGAGTCAATCAACTATATTATTATCAATTTTAACAAAAGATAACGATACTACATTATGTGAAGATAACCATCTCATTCAATAGGTTAGTGGTGTAGCGCCAAGCTACGGGACAAAAAGATCTCCTAGACCGACTCTAGGAGGGCGTAAGAACGATTCGGGAAGCGTACGAACGATTGGAAAACTCACGATCAAACACGCGGACTCAAAGACATCGGATACGTATTAGAGCAACGGATGGGAAAATAGATAACCAAGGCATTCAACTACGAAAATAGCACTCAAATGAAACTACTAACCATTACAAACGAAGAAGATGAGGTATCGAGACGAGGCCAAGGATCGTACACCTTGCCTACAACCTCACTCTACTTCCACACGCTTCGCGGAGTCGAGGCACCGACCACTACTCCGGAGTTACAAGACCCCTCGCAGTCCCTCGCAGACTTGTAAGCTTGTGAACTAACTAAAACACTAGGCCCTATCTCCCTTTTATAAGCTAAGGGAGGGCAAACCCACACCACTCACATGAGGGGTGGTTACAACAAATGTTCTAACAACTATTCTAAAAAAAGTTGAAAAACAAGGTACATTTGACTGAGAATATTCCAGCAACCAAGTGTGTTTGGGAAGCTTCAGGTCGCTTTAAATGTGAGCCGTCCGTTTAAGCATTGATGATATCTTCTGATCTGGGTGTCTGATCGGAGATCTGATGGCATGGATGGATAGATCTGGTTCGAATTAGTGGGGATCGCCACCTGGATCATCTTGAAACTCGTCCGATTGGAGCAGATCTAGACGAAACAATACCAGCCATTGATTTACTTGAAGCTGATCTGATCGCTGGATGGATGCTGAGTGATCTGGGCCGTTGGCTTTCTCCCTTCTCTTCGTTCCGCTCGAGGGCGGAGAACAAGGGTACGCCGTCGGTCGATGATCGGTGCTCAATAGCCGGCGATAGTCCGGCTGGAGATGTGTGTGGCGATTTCGGGCGGCAGGGAAGCTTCCGACGTCCGATCGTGGCGCGCCGGCCAGGGAATAGGGCAGACGGCGACAGAAACTGGAAATTGGAGAAACTTCCGTTTCCGATGATCCACCGGCCGGATGGCCGATTGTTTCCGGCTGTGAGTTCGCGGCGACGAGGAGAGCCTGTGGCAGGAATTTGGCGTTGATCGGAGTTGCGGATGGGCGGAGTGGGGAACGATGTCGCCGGGCATGGTGGAGCTCGTTTCCGGCAATCCGACCGTCGGACGGCCGGATACTTTGGACCATGAGTTTGCACAAATGAGGAGATGTTGTAGCCAGAGTCTGGTGATGATCGGAGCCCTGGATGACACCTCCAAGGTCCACGAGTGAGGTTCTGGTCGCCTGGTCCCCCGAGGAACAATCTGTGCAGAATTGAGCTTGTGATCTGGAACGCAGCTGCAGAAGCCACGGGGCGAGGTTTCTGTCACTGGGCCGCCCGTGGAACATTCTGTGAAGTCGGAGTCTGAGCAGTAAAGCTGAGTTTGCTGTGTTGCTCTTGCATCAGCTAGCATGATTAATGATACTACAATCAACTATATTATTATCAGTTTTACCAAGCTGATGTAGGGGGAAGCATGTGATGGGCTAGCATGAATAAGATGTTCCAATCGATAATGCAACTATAACTAACGTGGCTTTGAAAAATAGAATTTTGTAGTTTTATGTTAAAATCTGAAATTACATATGCAACTAAAACTATAAAATAAATTACAACTAGCATGCAAAATAAATTAAACTATATGACTCATCATGCTATTAGGAAGATAACTAGGGCTAAGCATACAATTCTAAAACTAAGCAAAACAATAATGTCCCTGGAGATAGGTTTTATCTAGCCTCAAAGATTATATCCGGTCGAGTGCTATAGTGGATATGGCTATGGTACATCTGAGGTTGGTTTATGGGCTGGTTGAGCATGCGTGGCTAATGTATGCATATGAGTATATTAAGGTAAATATACTAGACCAACCCGCCATGAGGATTTAGCTTGATGTCTCAAGTTAAATCTCATAATTACAGAGGTACATTTATCTTTTGACTTGAGGTCATTGACATCTCTATATGGTAAGTAGTACACTTTAATACAACCTAATGTTTTGCTATAGAAGGGGAGTCATAATAATTGTCGTTGGGTGTATCATAAGCCATATGAGAGATTCAATGAGCCAAGATTGGATTTGCCCTTTCTTTGAGTGGAAGCTTGATATCCTTGGGCACCTCACATTTGGATGCATGATTGAAAGTGTATGACCATACTCAAGTAAAAGCCTGATTTAGTCATCACCATTAGATTGAGATAAACAAGTATAACATTTTTGTCTAATCAGGATATCAGCCTGGCAAAGGGACTATAGCGCATATGTATCTTGTCACAGTTTAGGGGATGTCGATGATGACTCCACTTCGATAACTTGGGTAGCAGCGATGTGTTGCTAAATATCTCTCACTACTTCTAATGGTTGTCAGATCATTATTGCCAAGATCAGAGGAACCTACAGGGTCGCACACCTAGACACTTGAGATCTCGTATTCATCGGGTAGCCTATAATCGAGTCATTTGGTTGATTTGGATCAAATTGGGAGTCTGATGCATCTCGGATGCATCTAATAAGGTGGATATGATCATATAGAGTTAGATTATGCTTTGAGTTTGGTTGACCTTGGTTGACCTTCGGGTGATCGCATTTGACCTTAGTTGACTAGTTTTAGTCAACAAGCCAAGTGATGTACAAAGCACTGAATTAGTTCGGTGGCTTGTCGACTTGATTCACTGTAATTTAAAGAGGTCCATTGCTTAGACTCATGTCTTGAATATTTATATTCAAATATGTGAATATCTTAAGATGTGGGACTCGTGTCTTAAACTCTATATAAGGAGGGTCAAGGGATAAGCGCATAAGAGAATCAGATAACTTGTCTTCTTACAACTCTAGCTGCCTAACCCCTCGTCCTAGCCCTAGCCGTCACCCCCTTTGAAGTGGCACCACTCCTTCCTCTTGTGTCAAATTCTTCAATTGGCAAGAGCAAGAAAGGCAAGGAGTTCTCCATTGCCTCCTTGGCGCAAGTTGTAGAGAGGTTTGGACATCTCTCCTTGGTGCTTCCCCTCCCTATTCTGCTCGGCGCAACTTCCTTGAAGTTGGCATAAGTTGAAAAGTATCATAAGATGTGAATCTTTACTCTCGAGGCTAGCACTAGGTGCGGAGGTAGAGAGATCTTGAGAAACCCATGTGTGCATAACTGCAAAGGATCAACACTTGCGTGTCTCACCATCATCAGCCACGCCTGAGCTTTCCTAATAAGGTGCCTCCCTCGTAAGCTGATCCTATTGAATTAGGAAACTTGTTTCGAGCATAGCTTCCGTTGTGTTTTTCATTTTAAAATTGCTCGGGGTTTTCCAACAAGATCACGCTACAAGGGTAATCTTCTATAATACATCTATTTATTTCCTTTATCTCACATGGATCCTCTAGAAAATGAATAGGTTATGGGTTGAAACTTCCATTATACATGTCACAAAAAAATTATTTTCACCTGCTATGCTATTGTCTAACATGAATTATGTAATAATTCAAGTCCATTTCAAAGCTAGATCGATCTAGATTGATATTAATTACATCAATGGTTTAAATCAATTGATCTAAGGGCATAATCAAGGCTAAGCGCTTGCTCATGATAGTCTAGATTGCATATTTAGGTTTGAGGCCAAAAATGGAGCAAAAATCAAAACTAGCCGTCGACAAAATGAGTGTCATTTATAAATGTTTGACCATTGGTAGAAGGCGTCTAGACCTAATTGGGCAGGTTTGGATAGAGAGAGGCACCCACCTATCTGCTTCTAGAACTTTCACTGTGCATAATGCAAAATATAAATTTTACCTGCTATTCTTTAACAATAGGAATACTAATAAACATTCTGAACATATCAAGCAGGGCTACAGAGCACAATATAGAGATTTTCTACTGTCCATTGACAATCAAAGAACTAAATGACATGTCTTTGCCGAAGGGGCTGCTATAGTCGAAGTCCTAAATTAAATTCCCTAGTACTTGAGAGTTAAACTAGGGATCCACTAAGAGTTTAATAGAACACACATTTGCGATGCGAAAGGAGACCATTGCCTTTCGAGTGTCCCTAAGTGCCAAAATACTTAAGCACCAAGAGCCCATAATGGGGAAAGTGAAATACCAGATTGAATCCTGCCCAAATAGCTCTCGTGCATCCATTTGACCTAGAGTGAGGGCTTTTTAATCGAGATGATTTAGTTTAGACAAAAGGTCAAATTCTTACCTAAAGACTAGTTTGAGCATAAATATTTGAAGATAATTAAAACTAAAAATTATTTAGCATGACCTACATATCATTGTATTGCAAAAAAAAAAAAAAAATTTGCCGTGAATATAAAAATATATGCTTAGAGGCTACTATAGGCGGCCATGCAACTGTATCTTTGCCCGAGAATTCTTTTCTATATTTGAAACCCAAATGACTATGCGTGATTAGATTGAGTAATTGCGTAGCATTAATCATTAATAACCAATATAAATAATTAAATTAATTTAATTTAACTAGATAAAAATTTAAATTAAATTGAAATTTTTTTTTAATTTTACTCCTAAAAATCTCCATTAAAACTTGACTATGTTATGTTTAGTGTCTACATTAGAAAGAGTTGCAACCGCATATGAGTCAAGTCATTTTATGAACCTTTAATAATAAGGCTTTTAATTGCTTTTGCTAAAGTCAGTTAAATATTTATGATTTAAAGTTATCTTCTAAAGCCATTTTTAGAAGGAATAATATTTTTTTTATTATGTTTTAAATAATTTTTTTCTTTATGAAAATTATTTTAAAACAATTAATTTATATATTATGTTAATTTTGTCATCATTATTTTATTATGACTGTAAATAATATATATATTTATTTATTTATTTCAACTTTGTTAACAATTTGTAGTATGTCTATAATAGACATAGGCCACAATCTAGGCTCGTAATGTCCAAATTAGACACAATTTTATTAAATAAGCTTAAAACTAGTGTGACCCATATTAGAAGCAAGCCCAAGTACAAACTACACTAAATATGGGCTTAGGTTTTCAAATAGGCTGACCTACACAGTTTGGATAATTTGTTTAGTTAATTTATAGTAAAAACTCTGTTGTATGCATATACACCAGTCCAAATTTATTATTTAAGTGTTTCAAGATTAATTATTAGAAATTTATATTTTTTTTGACATAGATAAATTAAATAATGAAAATTTATTATTTAAGTGTTTCAAGATTAATTATTAGAAATTTATATTTTTTGACATAAACAAATTAAATAATGAGAGTGGAGTTTGATCCTAAGATGTTATTATCAATAACTAAGCTCCTTAACCGTTAAACTAACACACACTCTTGTCATATACTTTTCTTGTCTATCAAAATTAAAGCATGCAGATAGGGATACTTGTTCCCAAAAATTTGAGGTACATGGATACTTAAACATGAGTTTTCAAGTGTTGTAGTTATTCTTTTAGCTACACGAACAACTATCTAGTTGATTTAAATTCTGATAAAGAATTCCTTGTTTCCAGTACTCATGAAAAAATTTGAAACAATGAGAGCAAGAAATTGTGAATGCTTCCCAGGAGAGTCATCAATAAATATGCAACTATGGCAATCAACAAATTTCCAATGCAATGAATTACAAATACTGATTACTTATATTAACTAGTTATGAATGAATTGACAAATAATTCATTTATAAACATTTAGATGGAAAAGTAAAGGAAAAAAATCAATATAAAACAACAAAAAAAAAATGGATAAAAAATTAATACAACACTCTCAAAAGAGAAACGTACTAGTAGTGGAACTCTGAGCCGAAAGCCAATAACTGATTAATAAGTTGACCGCATAATGCCCAAAAGTGGGAGAATCTAAGAGTTGAAAAAACAAGTTGAGCACCTGCTCAGAACAAAAAGCAATGGTGCAGAGTCTGGCTCAAGACGCACCCGCATCCCTCGCTCCTATAAATAGCAGTCACTCTTGGAGCAAGATATCCATCACTCGCAGATATGGCGGCGCTAAGGATCGCCACTTCATTTCTGCTTCCGCTCCTCATCGCTGCCGCCGCAGCGCCTGCTGCACTTGCGCAGAGTCTTCCCCCGCGGCCGTTTCTTCCCCTGCCGCCGTTTAACAATATTCTCATCAACGGGACCGTCCCATGCGGCGTCGGGCCAATGACCGCGGCAACCCCAGCTTTTCCAAGTTGTTACTTATCTATACATATAAATTTTGAACAAGTAATTGTAATTAATTAATTGATTAATTATTCAATGCAGATGCGATCGTGCTACTGCTGTGCGGGCCGCAAGTGATCTCCAGCACGACCAGCAACGTCAATGGAGTATTCGAGATGCTGGTGGGCAGCGGCAACAATCCGGTGACGACGCTGCTAGAAATGTGCATGCTGTCTGTCACCACGCCTCTCTCATTCTGCAACCCATCGCTGCCGACCACGGGCATCTTGCAGTCATCCTTGAAGCTTATCCCGGATGGAATTGATAGGGGCCTCGTCAACCTCGTCGCCGGGGGCTTCAACTTGCTCCGTGTTTAATTATCATCGCTATCCTTGTTAAAATTAAGAAATAAATAATGATGGAGTATATGTGACCATCACTTTATCAAATTACTAAAACTTAATAAATACTTGGAGTTTATGTGTCCATTACAAGGCATTATATAAATAGGCCATCTAACTAAATCTTATAAACCTTTAATTCAAATTAAAATATTTAAGGACAAATAAAACTCATCAGCTTCATACTCACTCTCAACATTGCAATTCTCACATGAAATAGGCACCATATAAAACAGATAGTGTATGATACTTACCTTAACATTTCCTATCTTAACACCATCTTTCGACAAAATGCCATATAACAAGTGATATGGGAAATTTTGGTCAAAATCATAAAATTAAATCACATGTCTACTTAGTAAAATAAAAATTCTAGCCACTCAATAAACTTAGTGTTGATAATCCAAAACATCATACCCAAGTGATTGGTATCTTGTATATGTGCTTTGATAAATCAAGAATTGGTTAGATTTGGAATATTTATTTCTTATTGTGCTCATGTGATGAAAACCTATATCTTCAATTATAAAGAATTCGTATCATTCAAGTGCTACTCCTCATACATAGCCTCGTTCATACTCTAGTGATCTTCAATTCTAAAGCATTCCATGTGGATTGTACCTACACACATAGCCTGGTTCATACTCTAGTAACAACACAAAGGAACTTAAATATTCATCCAAGTTACTTGTTAACCATGCTACTGTCTAATCTAAGCAAAACAATTTCTCCTAAGAAATATTTTTTTAAAGCTTAAGTACAAAATCTTGAATAATTGACACTGTTAAACTAGTATGCCTCCAAGCAAGTATTCTACCAATTAAGAAAACAATATAATCTATGGCATCATAGTTAACATCTTAGAGTCATCAACTATTATGTTATTATATACTCTTGTACAATTCAAACTGATTTTTCCATTATTTCCAACTAACATGCCTACATTTTCAGTAGGTTAGGGTTTTTTATAAATTAAGGGGGATTTCTATAATTATAGTATATAAGAGGGGTTGGGGTTCACATGTTGGTTCAAAGTACGTTTCAAAATTCTCATACTTGATTCTGTTTATAGAAATTGGATTTTCCTGAATCTAACTCGACAATCAGTTAAATCAGTTTTTTCTATTATCATTGAATCGGATTAGAACGGATTAGGTTTGGGATTTATTGTCAATTCTATACAAGTCCCTAGTTAGCTATATGAGTCTCCAAGCTCAACAAGCTGTTGATTGTGATAATGGAAAAGGAGAAACTGTGAACAAGAGAGAAAGGAGAAGGTAGGGTGTGCATCTATTAGATAAAAATCAATTGTATCGAATTTACCAAAATAACTCCGTAAATTCAGTTTGATAAATTTGGTTTTAGTATTGGTATTAGTAATATTTTATATAGTTTCGTATTTGATTTAAATTTTAGTAATTTCTTTTATGTGCTAAAAATTAAATTTACTGATACTAAGTACTAAATTAGTAAATTTGGTTTGGTAAATTACCAAATTTGTCAATATCAATATAAAATTAGCATAGTTTATTTGATAAATATATTAAAAATAAAAATATTATTATATTTATATAGGTAAAATAATCTATGTTGGTAGGTCATTTTTTTATTTTGGATTGGTTTTGGTTTTAAAAAGTTAGTATATATATATTTTTGGTAAATTCGATTTTAGATTTTAAAAAATGCTCACCATGGAAGAGAATAATGAGCACTGAGCTAGGAAGAATATATTATAAAAGGTAAGTAGTGAAGGAGGACAGAAACACAAAAAAAAAAAAGAAGATAAAAATACTCATAATTGGTGACTAACTTAACCATGCATTTTATTCCACCTTATTGCTCAATGCCAATAACTATCTTATATAGTCTTAATGGTATATGTATTATAAGAATCACAAAAAATATATTCATATTTTTTACCGAACTATATTAACAATTATTTATTATTATTATTATTATTATTATTATTATTATTATTATTAGGGATCTTCATGATTTGGTATCTTAAATCATGAGCTTTTTTTTCCATTCATATATATCGATTATGAGAAATTCTATACCATTCCCAAATAAAAAAAGCCGGTTAGCTAATTTTTCGATATAGTTAACAAATAGTTTTTGGTTACCTGTCAATTTCATATAATCACCTACATAATCTACATGTATGATAAAAATGCATTATAAACTTATAGTATTATAAATTAAATTAAGGTCGATGTATTAATTTTTTTAGGCTTATCATTAAACTTGATGAGCACAATTCACAAATAGATTGCTTAAGTTTGATTAGTAACTTATTTTATTATTTAATCTAATATGTATTTTTTCATAGTTTCAAAACCTGATACAATACAATTATCATCAACTATATATATATATATATATATATATATATATATATATATACCTCTAATCGCGTGAGTGCTAATCATAAAGCATGTTGAACATGTGTATCCCAAAGCTACAATGGAAGGCTGTAAATAGGGTTAAAACCGAACGCCATCACCCATTTCGTCATCATCTCCTGCTTTATCACCGTCACCCTCTCACTTAACCTAACCCAACTGGGGTTAAAATTTTTGCTTTCTCTTCAGGGTTAAAAATCACTTTTCGCTTCTCGCCCACGTAAAAACCCTATACACTCTACCATGTGTGCGTTCGTGAGTGGCTTTGTTCTTCAACGTTCTCTGTTCCCTTGTCGATCATCTCCAGCGAACTTAAGCTTTCTTATCCTCATGTTTGGGTATTTCTCGCACATTATTATAGTCATTGACCAATGATCCTTTCTTTCTCACAAGTCATCGTCGACCTCTACTCCCCTTCTTTCTCGCATGTTGTCATTGATGTCGCTCCCATTCCTTCTTGCAAGTGTTTAAACAAAGCTTGTGAGGTTAAGAATAGCTCCATTTTTGTAACCTCTAAGCTATTATTATATTCTCTATTAACCTTGTCCTCTCCCCTTCTAGTTGAATGCACCTACCATATCTAGCAAACATGCCTTCCTCTGCGGTTGACCTTCATAGCCATTTTCTCTGTGTCTCTGCTCGGGCTCCCCCGTCTTAATGAAGTTGGAATTTCAGTTGTATAAAAATGAAGCTAATGGCGAATAGATTGTGTATGATACTTGAATGAAACCTCACTAAAATCATGTCAAACTGCAATTGGTGTAGGATGTTTACCTTTCTATTGTATTATTTTTTTCTTTTTTTTTTAACTTTTATCCTTTAATTGAACAATGTACATTTATTGTAAAACTTAGGCCTATTATCGTACAACTTAGATTCTTATAGTAGAACTTGTATGAAACCTCATCTAAATCATGTGAAACTTAGGCAATTGGTGTAGGATGTCTAACTAACAAATGTACTGGTTTTTATCTAATTTTTTTCCTTGAATTTGACTATGTACATTTATTATAGTACTTAGTGACCTTATCATAAAATTTATATGAAATCTCACTCAAATTATGTCAAACTTAGTAACTTGGCATAGGATATCTAACTAGCAATTGTACTATTTATTTTTTTATTTTTTATTTTTGAAACTGATTGACCATGTACATTTTTCATAGAACTTAGACCAACTTTCATAGAAGTTGTATGAAATCTTACCCAAATCATATCAAACTTATGAAATTGGTGTAGGATGTCTACCTAGCAATTATACCAATTTTTCTTTATTTTTTTAATTTTTACCCTTTAATTTGACCATGCACATTTATCATAAAACTTAGGCCTACTATCATAGAATTTAAGATTCTTACCGTAGAACTCAAGGTTAATTAGTAGAACTTATATGAAACCTCACCCAAATCATGTGAAACTTAGGCAATTGGTGTAGGATGTCTACCTAGGAATTATACTAATTTTTCTTTTTTCTTTTTTTTTACTTGAATTCATTGTAGAACATATAGTTTTTATCATAGATTTTAGTGTTCTTATCATAGAACTTATTTGAACCCCCACCCAAATCATGTCAAACTTAGGCAATTGGTGTAGGATATCTACCTAGCAATTATGTAGATTTTATCTTATTTTTTTCACTAGAATTTGACCATGTACATTTTCATAGAACTTAGGGTTACTTTAGTAGAACTTGTATGAAACCTCACCCAAATCAATGTGAAACTTATGCAATTGGTGTAGAATGTCTTGAAAAGGAATTAACACACAAGAGGGGGGGGGGGGGGGGGTGAATTGTGTGTTGAGCATTTTTTTTAAAATTTTATGATTTTCTTTCAATCTAGATAAAAGAGAATGAAAATAACTATAATAATTGAGATAGAGCTATGTTATGAAGAAGAACTACACTTATGAGAGTTAGCTAACAACTAATATCACTAAGTTATAAGCATGAAATTCAAAGCAACACAAATAAGCAATGCAAATAAGTGATTTATAGTGGTTCGGCCCCAATGCCTACATCCACTACCTAGGCTCTCCACATAGGATTTCAAACACCCCACTAGTTTTATTTTCTTCTTTAATTAATGTTTACACTAAGTGGTATCACCCTTCTCCCACGAGAACCTAAACCCTAATAGCCTATTTTCTTGGAGGGAAATATGGAAGGAAAGAAAGGAAACTCTTTTTACCCTCGTTTCTTTGAAGAGAAAAATGAAGGTGAAGGAAAAATGGAGGAATCAAAACCCCTCTTTTCCCTCGATTTGTTTTCTACCCGAATTTGGCAGAAAACTCAATGGAACATGCATGAGCACGCTCAAGCCCTCTAAACTCCATCCATCGTGGACCTGTCCGCGCATGCTCGAGCCCTCCATCCACCGTCGCCCTATCCAAAGCGTCGTCGCCCTGTCCGCCCTCGCCATAGCACCATCGCTCTTCCGCCCTCACCCTGGCTCATCTGCCCTCACCCAGCCACAGCGTCGTCACCTTATCAACCCTCGGCCAGCCACAGCTCGCCCTCGCCCAACCGCAGCGTCATCTCCCTGTCCACCCTTGCCCAGCGCATGCTCGAGCCCTCCATCCACCGTCGCCCTATCTAAAGCGTCGTCGTCCTGTCCGCCCTCGCCATAGCACTGTCGCTCTTCCGCCCTCACCCTCGCTCATCTGCCCTCACCCAGCCACAGCGTCGTCACCTTATCAACCCTCGACCAACTGCAGCTTGCCCTCGCCCAACCGCAGCGTCATCTCCCTGTCCACCCTTGCCCAGCCAAAGCTCACCCTCGCCCAACCACAGCATCGTGGCCTTGTCTGCCCTAGCCGTAGTTGTAGCCGTAGCCACAACGCCATCACCCTGTCCACCCTCGCTTAGCCGTAGCGCAATCACCCTGTCCGCCCTAGCCTAGCTGAACTGTCATCGCCCGATTTCTGCCGTCATCACATCCCTATTGTCGTGGGGGAGTATGAGGAAGAACACGTGCAATGCACATGAACGAGCTTTCCCTTCTTCCCATTTTTCTATTCTTCCCATATATCTTTTCTCCCCTTTTTTCTCCCCCTCCAAAGAAACAAGCTGTAAATGCAAGAAGTAAAATAAGCTAACTATCTATGAGGTCTCTTCTAAGAGCACCTCCAACACTTAGTAAAATACAACAAATTCAATGCAAGTACCAAAACACAAATCAAAAGGGGAAAGAAATGCTAATTCAAAGCTAAGACTTCTCTTGATGAATTTATCCTAGAGTGTTTGAACTCCTCTTTTAGAAAAAGCTCTTTTTGAATGATGAGGGATTCAAAAAGATTTCTAAGCTTCAAGATCTTCAAGAGAGTTTATCATTGAGATTTCAAGAGAAAAGGAAGCTCTTTTGGGCACAAATGGTTTAGAAGAGCATATCTTTAGGTTCTAGGACTTTTGAGAATGTTTTTATATGGTTTTTTGAGGTTACAAATAGCTACATTTGAAGAAATAGTTGTTGGAGATCGAAAAAGCTCGATTTGGGCCTATTTGGGCTAATTTAGCCCTATTCAGTTTAGCTTGGTTCGAACTGCATATGTGGTTCTAATTGATTGGCTCATTTGAAGTTCGAATTAAGTGTCGTTTGAATCATTGGAAACCTTAGAAAGTCTACTTTCTAAATATACTCGTTTCATAAAATTTTGGCATGGAAAATATAGATTTAGGGTTAAATACTACAACAAGGTCAAAAATATAAAAGCTTTAGTTCAATGGTATCGGTAAATTTGGGAAATAAGATAATCAAAGATATATTCAAGGAATTTTTGTGGAAAGAGCTATCAAATAAGAAGTAATTTAAGCACTTTACATTTATCTAAGGAATACAAAAATAAAACTATGAGAAATAAGTCTTGATCACCATAAGAGTTCAATCTTCTTCTTAATGTGGATGAAAGTTAAAATAAACTTGAGCTTGAACTTTATAAATCATCCACGATCTCCAACCTAAATAAGATACTCAAAAGATAATGTTAGTAAAGTGGTTTGTTATTATCAAAATATATTGGAATAGATTAAAGACCAAGAAAATAAAACCTTGGGCCCACAATATCCCCCTTTTTGGTAATGACAAACCATGTCAAAAAAGAGCATATAGTAAACATAGAGTATCTACTTCCCCTATAAATATGCATCCTATGCATTTATCAAAATTGTAGATAAAGACTTCCTCTATTTATGTGGACATATAAAATGTAAGATGCTTTTGAAAATATATTCAAAGTTTCAATATAAACACTCCCCCCTTTTGGCATTATCAAAAAGAGAGGATGCATAAATAGAAAAGCATCAATATTTCTAAAGTTGTGGCAATCAACCAAAGGAAGTTAGTATACATTATTTTCGAGATGCTTGATTACATATACCTAATTGCATTCTCAAACTATAAAAACTTTCCTCATTCAAAGGTTCAGTAAGGATATCTACTAATTGATTATCTATAGGAACATAACACAATGATATGTCATTTTTCATTATGTGATCAGACAAGAAATGATGTCTTAAGTCTATATGTTTTGTGCGTGAATGCAAGATAGGATTTTAGATAGATTTATTGCACTAGAGTTATCACAATAAATAGAGGTATACTTGTAGGATAAATCATAATCTAAAAGAGTGTGTTTCATCCAAAGAATTTGTGCACAACAACAACCTACAGCAATATACTCAGCCTCTATTGTTGATAGCGTCGTAGAGTTTTGTTTCTTAGAAAACCAAGAGACTAAATTCATTCCTAAGAATTGACAACATCCACTAGTACTTTTTCTATCAATTCTACAACTAGCAAAGTCAGCATCAGAATAACCATAAATTTCAAAATTTTTTGCTATTAGGATACCAAAGACCAAGATCATCAGTTCCTTTAATATATCTAAGAATATATTTTATTACACTTAAATGTGACTCCTTAGGAAAAGATTGAAATCTTGCACATAAACATGTACTAAACATTATATCAGGTCTACTTGTAGTTAAATAAATTAAATTACCAATCATACCTCTGTATCGCTTTTGATCTTCAATTTTACCATTCTCATCTACATCAAGCTTGGTACTTGTGCTCATAAGAGTTGGTGTAGCTTTAGCATTTTCCATACCAAACTTCTTGAGAATCTCTTTTGCATATTTGGATTGGTTGATGAAGATACCATGTATTGTTTGCTTTATTTAATGTCCAAGAAATGAAACTAAGTTCACCCATCATACTCATGTCAAATTCATTTTGCATGCAATTTGCAAACCACTTACATAAAGATTCATTAGTAGCACCAAAAATGATATCATCTACATAAATTTGAACTAGCAATATGTCATCATGTTCATGTTTAGTAAAAAAGAGAAATGTCAACTTTTTGAATTATAAAACCATAATCAATTAAAAACAAAGAAAGTCTTTCATACCAAGCTCTAGGAGCTTGCTTTAAACCATATAAAGCCTTCTTCAGTTTGTAAATATGATTTGGAAATTCAAAGTTCTCAAAGCTAGGTGGTTGCTCAACATAAAATTCTTCATTAATGAAACCATTTAAAACTATACTTTTCATATCCATTTGAT
The DNA here is from genome assembly GCA_027563935.2 of Costus lasius. NCBI lineage: Eukaryota > Viridiplantae > Streptophyta > Magnoliopsida > Zingiberales > Costaceae > Costus > Costus lasius. The sequence goes on along the minus strand of CM050450.1, from coordinate 32,400,780 downwards.
AAAGTTTAAAACTTTTGAAACTAGCAAAAGCCAAAAGTATTCTAATAGCCTCTAATCTTGTTACATGACCATATGTTTCATTATAGTCAATTCCTTCCTCTTGGTTGAAACATTGGGCCACTAAGTGTGCCTTGTTTCGAACTACTAGGCCGGACTCATCTAGGTTATTTCTAAAAACCCATTTAGTTCCAATCACAATTTGATTACAACGTCTAGAAACTAAAGTCCATACATCATTTCTTATATATTGATTTAATTCATCATGCATGGCTAAAACCCAAAATTCATCTTTTAAAGCATCATCAATACATTTAGGTTCTACTTGAGAAATAAAAGCAACATGTTCACATAAATTTTGAAGTGAAGAATGAGTTACCATACCCTTTGAAGGTTCTCTAAGTATTTGCTCCATAGAATGATCTTTTAAGAACTTATAAACCTTTGGAAGAGGTTGATGTGTGTCAATATGCTCCACTTGATCTTGAGATGGTTTACCTTGTATGCCTTGAAGTTCTTGATCATCATTAGATACTTCAATAGTGTTAAGATTGTTCTCAAGTTTAAGCTCCTCTATTCTTTCATTGATGTCAACTCCTTTGACAACTCTTGAAACATTGTTAGATTCATCAAATGTCACATGCATAGATTCTTCAACTATTAAAGTTCTACAATTATAAATTTTATATGCTTTACTAGTAGAAGAATAACCAAGAAATATTCCTTCATCAAACTTACCCAATGGATCTTTAGTATTTAAAATAAAGCATTTACAACCAAAAACTCGAAAATATGCAATATTTGGGGATCTATTAAACCAAAGTTCAAAAGGTATTCTTTTTAAGATAGGTCTAATTAAAACATGATTGAGAACATAACATGTATTTACCACTTTGGCCCAAAAGTATTTAGGTAAATTTTGTTCACTAAGCATAGATCTAGCCATTGCTTGCAAAGTTCTATATTTTCTTTCAACTATATCATTTTCAAATTCTCCTCCATGATCACTATGAATTTTTGAAATCATATAACCTTTTTCATTAGAGACTTTCTTAGTGAATTTTTTTTGAAAAACTCAAAAGCCTCATTTTTCTTAGCAAGAAAGTAAACCCAAGTAAATCTAGAAAAATCATCAACAAGAACATAAGCATAAAGTTTACCACCAAGACTAGAAACATTACATAGTCCAATTAAATCCATATGAACTAACTCAAGTGGTTTAGATGTAGTTATCTTGTTAATAGAAGAAAAAGAAGCTTTCACTTGCTTACCCTTTTCGCATGCATCACACAACTTGTCTTTTTGAAATTTGATTTTTGGAATTCCTTTCACAAGTTCCTTTCTTGAAAGCTTTTGAATTAAATCCATATTAGCATGCCTAAGTCTATGGTGTCATAGCCAAGTTAAATCTTCTACACATGCTAAGCACTTCACATTAGGGTTAGGTAAAATATTCAAACTAAGTATATAAATATTATCTATTCTATTTCCAATAAAAGAGACAGCATTTAAATATGAATTTTTAATCAAGCATTTTGTTGTTTCAAAAGTAACATTGTAACCTTTATTACAAAGTTAAGATACACTAAGTAAATTATGCTTTAAACCATCTACTAAAAGAACATTGTCAATAATAGGGTAAGGACTTATACTAATGGTACCAATGCCAATTATCTTACCCTTGGCATTATCACCAAATGTTACTATACCACCTTCTTTACTTGATAGTTGTAAAACCCGAGAATTTTGATGTATTAAACCTCGGTATGTGACTCATTTTAATTATCTATAATCAGGTATTTATTAACCTTGTTGGTGGGATTTTTGGCTAAGGGGAAAATTATTCTCCTGCAGGGCAAAAATAAGTTGCTGTGGAGGAGTCTTGAACCTGAGACCTCTCCTGTGTATGTTGGCCTGGCTACCAAAGTTCCAGCCCAGTCTTTGTGTTAGGTATGTGGGCGCCCCCTTATTATGTGAGTATACAGATTAAATGCAGATTTCACTTAAGTGACTTGGCATCACTTAAGTTGTTTCCGATTTTCATCCTAACCCTAGCCGACCCTTACGATTTTTCCTCTCCCTCTCGTGGACTCTCGTGGACGATTTGCAGCCGCGCCTTCCCCTTTCGTCCAGCTCCTTTCCGGCGAGGTTCCGGCGGCGGCGCTTGGTTTTCCGGCGTGGTGGACAGCGGCGACGTGTGGGAGCTTCAAACAAGCCTCTTTGCTCATGATTTGCTTGCAAATCATCCTCAAGGCGAGTGGAAATCCTATGTTACTTGTAATCCGATTATATGATCTTTCCCTTGACATGTTTTCTTGCTTTGTGATGGAAAAACGAGTAGCTTACCATGAAACCGTGATCACCCAATTGAAGTTTCGAAAATCAGATTTAGGGGCTCTAATCATAGGGCTTTTCGTTCTTTACTTGATTAGATGTCTTATGAGGATGAGTGATCATGATCTTGAGCTTCAATTTGATTGTATGATGTATGCATGAAAAACCCTAGAGTATGACATGCGCCCATGCCCTAAATTGATGAAATTTCATGCTAACTTTTGGGGAAAACTTAGGATTCATGAAATTAGAAGTATGAGGGAATTTATCATGAATTTTATGCTATTTTTGGAGCCTTAATTCATGCTGGCCGAAATTTACCCTAGGGGTATTTTGGTCAATGTTCAGTTAACTTTTGGGGCAAAGCTGTTATTCATGTAATTGAGTTTATATGGTGCTTAAATATGATTTTTGCCTAATTTTAGGAATTTTCTATGCATAGTTACAAGTGTAATCGTTCTCTTGAAATTAAGTGATGGTAATGTGTGCAATGTTTGTAAATTCTGTTTGATAACCTAGAATATAGATGTTACAATCTAATTGCATGAAATCTAGGATTAACACATTATACCTGTATGGAAACATTTGTTGAGAACTTAGCATGGTATCTTCCTAACCTGATTGCATGAAACTTAAGGACTACCCTGTCTAAGACATTTATGCTGTTTAATTAATTTCGAGTGGTGAATGATATCCGGGTGTTAGTCTTTTACTATAAGTGTGTGGCATAAGTCATGTCCATTATGTGTGACCCTGGAGATGTTGTGAAGTGAGGCAAAGTGTCACGCCTTGGTCAGGCGGGGGCCACCACTTGATCTTCCTTCACAGATGTGATTAGTTTAGCATAAGAGAGACAAAGTGCCACGCTACTGGTAAGCGAGGGCCACCCCTTGAACTCTCTGACTGCTGTGTGACCAATGTGGGGAAACAAAGTGCCACGCCGTGACTTGGCGGGGGCCACCTCTTGATTTACCACATTGTCTGAGTGGGTAGATGGAGATCAGCGTGCCACGTCTTAGCTAGACGGGGGCCACCTCCTGATTCCTCCCCTACTGTTTGGCATGCATGCATTCTCTGAGCCCTGACGAGGGAAGGGTCGGACCTTTGTGGTCGTTTCGTTCTGTTCTGGATTTGGACATGTTAGGATGTGCATCTACGTATGTGTTCTGTTTCGCCATGTGATATGCACGTTTCTATTTCGGTTTTGTTGTATTATGATTAGATTTCGCCATGTGGATTATTTTGTAAGTTGTGTTCTTATCTGTATTTGATTTGATATTTAATAATCGCATTCGGTAAATGTTTTGAAAAACCTTACATGCTATATTTTGAATGTATTAATGGAGGGGTTTCATAGGGTTCTCACTTGCGGAGCTGTTAGCTCACCCCCTCTAATATCTACAGGTGAGAGACCGTGATTGATACAGCGTTATGCACCTTGAGATATGAGTAGCTTGACGAAGCTTTGGGCTTTGTGATATGGACCTTGTAAAAGATTTCGGTTGTATTTGAATACTTGTATCGTGACTCCGTTATCTGGGGCCTGCGTGCCTGTATTAGTTATACTTTGTTTTGGATGATGGATACTATATTCTGGTTACATGTGAGGGCTTAGGCCCATTTTGTTATAAGATTTCGGTTGTGGTATTTTCATCGTTTTGATGGGATTTTATGTTCAGTCTGCTGTGATATGAGATTTTGTCTCCGTATATGTATAGTACGGAGTTGTGAACTGATTCGGTTATGTTTAGTATTATATAAGTTGAAATTACTTGTTGTTATGAATCAGTACAGCATGTACATGTATGGGAATTTTCCCGACCTTGTATGTACGCATACATGCTGCCGGATTTTTGTATAAATTTTCAGATCTTTTATTCCCTAGCTCCGTTAGTAGTATGATCTTGGCTTCAGTTTCTTCTCTCGTGACGTTCCTCGTATGATTTCCGCGTGCGATTCGGGGTTAAGTATCGAGGGGCGTTACATATGGTATCAGAGCGAGTTTCTAGCGAATATTAGATCTGGGTAGTAAAACATTGTTTGTGTATTGCATAGAAATAAACCAAGTCAGGAATTGGTTGTTAGTAAGATAAGGAAATTATTGTTTGTCTTGACTTGCAAGGTGTTTTTGCTAGGTAAGAATGGTACGACCCAAGGGTAATGCTGATGATCAGATGGCTGGCTTTATGAGGGCTTTGGAGTCTATGAGTAGTATGATACAACAACAGGGTGCCCTCATTCAGCAGCAGGCTCAGGTTATGCAAGAACAGCAACAGATGATGAGAGAGCAGCGTGAGCAGCATCAGGAGTTTCAGCAGCAACTCCTGCAGCAGAACCGCGATCAGCAACAAGAATTTCACCAGCAAATGCAGCAGCAGATGCAGTCCCAGTCTCATTCCCAGCCACAGTCGGCTGAGAAGGAGAATGTGGGGAGTTCTCAGGAGAATGGGCATAAGAGGTATGCTCAACTGGTGAAGGAATTTCAGCGTATGAACCCTCCAGCTTTTTATGGGAGCCCAGGGCCTAGAGCAGCTGAGGACTGGCTTGCTGACTTAGATAAGATTTTTGCGGTGATGCGATGTAGCGAAGAGGATAAACTGTGCCTGTCAGTATATATGCTGAAGGGGAATGCTGAGATATGGTGGAAAGGAGTTGAGAGGCTAGCAACTGAAAAAGGGGATAATGTAGACTGGGTTTACTTCATGAGGAAATTTAATGACAAGTACTTTCCACCTAGCATGAATGAAGAGAAGGAGGTGGAGTTTATCCACCTGGTGCAGGGTGACCTTTCTGTGGCTCAATATGATACCATGTTCACCCAGTTGTCCAAGTATGCTCCCCATTTGGTCAGCACTGAGGAACTAAGGGCCAGGAAGTTTCAGAGGGGTTTGAGAAAAGATATCAGAGATCGGATTGTGGCACTGCATCTAGAGACCTATGCTGAGGTTTTAGAGAGGGCTCTCACAGTGGAGAGGTCAATTTCTGAGCAGGCAGTGGTGATTGCCCCAACCCCTGTTGTGGAGACTGCCGCTCCAGTTCCCCAGAGTCATGAAAGGAAACAATATAAGCACAAGGATAAGAAAGGTAGGCATCCTCCCTATCAGAAGAATTTTAAATCTGCCCGAGGTGATACCGTGGAAGGCAGAAAGTGCTATCATTGTGGAAGCAGTGGTCACGAGATCAAGGACTGCTATAAGAAGTCAGGGGCTTGTTTCAAGTGTGGTAAGGCCGGACACCGTATCAAAGACTGCCCACAGCTGAAGTCTTCATCTCAGGGTGCTGATAAGCCCACAGTGCAGACTCGAGTATATGCTATTGCTGAGAAGGATGCCAGGGCTTCCAAGTCAGTTGTGGAAGGTACTCTTTTTGTTTTCGATCAGTTAGCACGTGTTTTATTTGATCCTGGTGCCAATCTCTCTTTCGTATCAGTTCATTTTGTTCGTCATTTGCCTGTGGCACCTGAGACTCTTGATTGTGCTATATCTGTCTGCACCCCTATGGGTGATTCCCTGGTAACAGATGTGCTTTATCCTGATTGCATGCTTAGGATAGAGGAATATGACTTGTTTGTTGATTTGATATTGCTTGACATGCTTGACTATGATGTGATATTAGGGATGGACTGGTTGTCCTCTTACCATGCCACCCTAGATTGTTTTGAAAAGTTGGTGACTCTGAATTTGAGTGAGGGTCACCAATTGCATATCAAGGGTTTGATTGCAGATCAGGGGTTACATGTGATCTCTTTCCTGCATGCTCAAAAGTTATTGGCTGGCGGCTGTAAAGGCTACTTGGCACATGTGAAGGTTCAGGATGAACCTGTATCTGATTTGACTTATATACATGTGGTGAATGAATTCCCAGATGTATTTTCTGATGAGTTATCTGGTTTACCACCTGACCGGGAAGTGGAATTCAGTATTGACTTGATACCTGGCACTGCCCCAATCTCTAAAGCCCCTTACTGCATGGCCACCTCTGAATTGGCTGAGTTGAAGAAACAGCTGGAAGAATTGCTAGAAAAAGGGTACATCAGGCCTAGCGCGTCTCCTTGGGGAGCGCCTGTGTTGTTTGTAAAGAAGAAGGACGGATCACTGAGAATGTGCATCGATTACCGTCAGCTGAACCAGGTAACAGTTAAGAACAAGTACCCTCTGCCCCGTATTGATGATCTCTTCGATCAGTTACAGGGCGCTACTGTCTTCTCCAAGATTGACTTAAGGTCTGGGTATTATCAGCTGAAGGTCAGAGAGGAGGATGTAGTTAAGACAGCATTCAGGACAAGGTATGGGCATTATGAATTTTTAGTTATGCCTTTTGGACTAACGAATGCCCCTGCTGTCTTTATGGATCTTATGAATAGGGTGTTTCACCATCTCCTGGATAAATGCGTGGTTGTATTTATCGATGACATTTTGGTTTACTCGCGGAGTGCTCAAGATCACGCACAGGAATTACGCAAGGTGATGGAAATTCTGAGAAGTAAAAGGTTGTATGCCAAGGCCAGTAAATGCGAGTTCTGGTTGGAGGAGATTAACTTTTTGGGACATGTGATATCTGGACAGGGTGTGTCTGTGGATCCAGCTAAGGTAGAGGCTATTATTAGCTGGGGAAGACCAACCAATACATTTGAGATTCGAAGTTTCTTGGGCTTAGCAGGTTACTACCGCAGATTTGTTGAAGGGTTTTCCAAGCTGGCGGGCCCTTTAACAAAGTTGACCAGGAAGAATGCTGATTTCATCTGGGATGCCAAGTGCGAGGAAAGTTTCCTCGAGCTGAAGAAGCGTTTGACTAGTGCACCGATTCTCACTATACCTAGTGGCGGTGAAGGTTTCACTGTGTACACGGATGCCTCTGGCAAAGGTTTGGGCTGTGTACTCATGCAGCATGGTAAGGTGGTTGCCTATGCTTCCAGGCAGTTAAAAGAATACGAGTCCAACTACCCTACCCATGACTTGGAGTTGGCTGCAGTGGTGTTTGCATTGAAGATTTGGCGTCATTATCTGCTGGGTCAGACTTTTGATTTATACACCGACCATCAGAGCCTCAAATACATATTTACCCAGAAAGAACTCAACATGCGGCAGCGGCGGTGGATGGAACTGATCAAAGATTATGATTTTACTATTCACTACCAGGAGGGTAAGGCAAATGTGGTTGCAGACGCATTGAGCAGGCGGCCTGTGACTTCTGTGGCTGCACTTCTTGTGCAGGAGTGGCGCTTGCTTGATGAGTTCAGTAGACTTCGATTGGATGTGACACCTCGTGGTAATAAGTGTTTTGTTGCTGCACTTAGAGTTGAGTCTGATATTTTGCAAAAGTTGAGCAAAGCACAGTTGGTGGATCCTGAAATTTTGAAATGGAAAGAAAAACTGGAGATGGGATTGATTGAGGATTTCAACCTATCCACAGATGGTTTGCTTAGGTTCCATGGAAGGGTCTGTGTCCCTGAGGATCCTAAGTTGAGACAAGAGATTTTAGCTGAAGGCCACAGTTCTAAGTATTCTATTCACCCTGGTAGTACCAGAATGTATCAGGACCTGAAGAAAAGTTTCTGGTGGCAAGGGATGAAGAGTGATGTGGCACAGTTTGTGGCTAGATGTTTGACATGCCAGACGGTTAAAGCCGAGCATCAGAGACCGGGTGGATCCCTCCAACCACTTCAGATTCCTCTGTGGAAGTGGGAAAATATCAGCATGGACTTTGTCTGTGGATTACCCCGGACCAGAAAAGGGCACGATGCTATTTGGGTTATCGTGGACAGACTTACTAAGTCCGCCCACTTTTTGCCTATCAAGATGACTTATCCTTTGGAGAGGCTTGCCAGGTTATACATTGACGAGATTGTGAGATTGCATGGTGTTCCGGTGGATATTGTATCTGACCGCGATTCCAGGTTCTTATCTCGGTTTTGGAAGAAGCTTCAGGAAGATTTGGGCACCAAGCTCAGTTTTAGCACTGCATATCACCCGCAGTCTGATGGGCAGACTGAGAGGACCATATAGACATTGGAGGACTTGTTGAGATCTTATATCATTGATTGGCATGGTGAGTGGGACAGAGACTTAGCCCTGATTGAGTTTACTTACAACAATAGTTACCACTCTAGTATCCAGATGGCCCCGTACGAGGCATTGTATGGAAGAAGATGCAGAACTCCCTTGAGTTGGGAGGAGGTAGGTGATAGAACCTTGCTCCAGTCTGATGCTGTGCAGGAAGCCACAGATAAAGTAAAGATTATTCAAGAAAAGCTAAAGGCTGCACAGGATAGGCAGAAAAGCTACGCTGATGTGAGAAGGAGACCTCTGGAATTCATGGTGGGAGAACATGTATTTGTTAAGGTTTCTCCTACAAAAGGTGTGATGCGATTCGGAAAGAAAGGGAAATTAAGCCCTAGATATGTGGGTCCGTTTGATATCATCGAGAGGGTTGGACCGGTTGCTTACCGATTAGCCTTACCGCCATCCTTGGAGCATCTACACAGCGTGTTTCACGTATCCGTGCTTAGGAAGTATTGTCATGACCCGTCACATATCTTGGATTCCACACCTTTGCGAATTGATGAAAATCTGACTTATGTTGAAAGGCCACTTAAGATTGTGGATAGAAAAGAGAAAGTCCTTCGAAGCAAGGTGATACCTCTAGTGAAAGTTATTTGGGGAAATCAGTCCGTGGAAGAAGCTACTTGGGAGTTGGAAACCGATATGAGAAAGGATTACCCACATTTATTTGAATCTGCTCCCGATTTGCTTTAGAGGACTAAAGCCTTTTAAGGAGGAGAGGATGTAAAACCCGAGAATTTTGATGTATTAAACCTCGGTATGTGACTCATTTTAATTATCTATAATCAGGTATTTATTAACCTTGTTGGTGGGATTTTTGGCTAAGGGGAAAATTATTCTCCTGCAGGGCAAAAATAAGTTGCTGTGGAGGAGTCTTGAACCTGAGACCTCTCCTGTGTATGTTGGCCTGGCTACCAGAGTTCCAGCCCAGTCTTTGTGTTAGGTATGTGGGCGCCCCCTTATTATGTGAGTATACAGATTAAATGCAGATTTCACTTAAGTGACTTGGCATCACTTAAGTTGTTTCCGATTTTCATCCTAACCCTAGCCGACCCTTACGATTTTTCCTCTCCCTCTCGTGGACTCTCGTGGACGATTTGCAGCCGCGCCTTCCCCTTTCGTCCAGCTCCTTTCCGGCGAGGTTCCGGCGGCGGCGCTTGGTTTTCCGGCGTGGTGGACAGCGGCGACGTGTGGGAGCTTCAAACAAGCCTCTTTGCTCACGATTTGCTTGCAAATCATCCTCAAGGCGAGTGGAAATCCTATGTTACTTGTAATCCGATTATATGATCTTTCCCTTGACATGTTTTCTTGCTTTGTGATGGAAAAACGAGTAGCTTACCATGAAACCGTGATCACCCAATTGAAGTTTCGAAAATCAGATTTAGGGGCTCTAATCATAGGGCTTTTCGTTCTTTACTTGATTAGATGTCTTATGAGGATGAGTGATCATGATCTTGAGCTTCAATTTGATTGTATGATGTATGCATGAAAAACCCTAGAGTATGACATGCGCCCATGCCCTAAATTGATGAAATTTCATGCTAACTTTTGGGGAAAACTTAGGATTCATGAAATTAGAAGTATGAGGGAATTTATCATGAATTTTATGCTATTTTTGGAGCCTTAATTCATGCTGGCCGAAATTTACCCTAGGGGTATTTTGGTCAATGTTCAGTTAACTTTTGGGGCAAAGCTGTTATTCATGTAATTGAGTTTATATGGTGCTTAAATATGATTTTTGCCTAATTTTAGGAATTTTCTATGCATAGTTACAAGTGTAATCGTTCTCTTGAAATTAAGTGATGGTAATGTGTGCAATGTTTGTAAATTCTGTTTGATAACCTAGAATATAGATGTTACAATCTAATTGCATGAAATCTAGGATTAACACATTATACCTGTATGGAAACATTTGTTGAGAACTTAGCATGGTATCTTCCTAACCTGATTGCATGAAACTTAAGGACTACCCTGTCTAAGACATTTATGCTGTTTAATTAATTTCGAGTGGTGAATGATATCCGGGTGTTAGTCTTTTACTATAAGTGTGTGGCATAAGTCATGTCCATTATGTGTGACCCTGGAGATGTTGTGAAGTGAGGCAAAGTGTCACGCCTTGGTCAGGCGGGGGCCACCACTTGATCTTCCTTCACAGATGTGATTAGTTTAGCATAAGAGAGACAAAGTGCCACGCTACTGGTAAGCGAGGGCCACCCCTTGAACTCTCTGACTGCTGTGTGACCAATGTGGGGAAACAAAGTGCCACGCCGTGACTTGGCGGGGGCCACCTCTTGATTTACCACATTGTCTGAGTGGGTAGATGGAGATCAGCGTGCCACGTCTTAGCTAGACGGGGGCCACCTCCTGATTCCTCCCCTACTGTTTGGCATGCATGCATTCTCTGAGCCCTGACGAGGGAAGGGTCGGACCTTTGTGGTCGTTTCGTTCTGTTCTGGATTTGGACATGTTAGGATGTGCATCTACGTATGTGTTCTGTTTCGCCATGTGATATGCACGTTTCTATTTCGGTTTTGTTGTACTATGATTAGATTTCGCCATGTGGATTATTTTGTAAGTTGTGTTCTTATCTGTATTTGATTTGATATTTAATAATCGCATTCGGTAAATGTTTTGAAAAACCTTACATGCTATATTTTGAATGTATTAATGGAGGGGTTTCATAGGGTTCTCACTTGCGGAGCTGTTAGCTCACCCCCTCTAATATCTACAGGTGAGAGACCGTGATTGATACAGCGTTATGCACCTTGAGATATGAGTAGCTTGACGAAGCTTTGGGCTTTGTGATATGGACCTTGTAAAAGATTTCGGTTGTATTTGAATACTTGTATCGTGACTCCGTTATCTGGGGCCTGCGTGCCTGTATTAGTTATACTTTGTTTTGGATGATGGATACTATATTCTGGTTACATGTGAGGGCTTAGGCCCATTTTGTTATAAGATTTCGGTTGTGGTATTTTCATCGTTTTGATGGGATTTTATGTTCAGTCTGCTGTGATATGAGATTTTGTCTCCGTATATGTATAGTACGGAGTTGTGAACTGATTCGGTTATGTTTAGTATTATATAAGTTGAAATTACTTGTTGTTATGAATCAGTACAGCATGTACATGTATGGGAATTTTCCCGACCTTGTATGTACGCATACATGCTGCCGGATTTTTGTATAAATTTTCAGATCTTTTATTCCCTAGCTCCGTTAGTAGTATGATCTTGGCGTTCGGTTTTATTTCTCGTGACGTTCCTCGTATGATTTCCGCATGAACTTCGGGGTTAAGTATCGAGGGGCGTTACAATAGTGTTGCAAATAGATTTATGTTACCCGTCATATGTTTTAAGCAACCACTATAAAGAATCCAATCACTTCTATTTTGTTGTAGTTGGTTCTCCACCTACAAGAGATGGAAATAAAACTTTAGGTACCCAAATTTCTTTGGGTCCTTGATGGTTAAAGACTTTAGGAATCCATAATGTATGTTTATATCCTTTTTTGCTAGGGCAATTATGAATTCTATGTCTATATCTACCACAAAAGAAGCAATGCCCATTAAAGTACGTAGAAGCATGTGAGCTAGAATGTACATAATTTTTATGAACATGTTTAAGATATGTGTTATATGTTTTGACATGAGAGGTAACACCATTATGAATATTCTTTTTAGATTTTGAATACAATAAAGACAATTCTTTTCTCAACACTAACAATGAGTCATTTAATGCTTTTGTTTGAGAAACAAGAATGGCATTATCATTTTTTACACTAAGCAAAGTATTATGTAGTTCATCCTTTTATTTAACAAGAGAATCTTTTTCCTTTTTCAATAATTTATATTTTGTATGAAGGCTCTTAAATTCATCATACAACTCATGAAATACATTTTCTAGTTCTTCATAAGAATAATCACATTTATCAAGAGATTTAGAAGTTACCTCATCACCTAATGCCATGAAACATAAGTTAACTTTTTCTTCTTGATCATCTTCGGAAGATGAAGCTTCACTTACATCCCAATTTGCTAATAAAGCTTTTCTCTTCTTTTTATCTTTTACATTTGAAGCCTTCAAAAGTGGACAATCTCCTTTAATGTATCCCGGTTTGTTACACTCAAAACATGTCACGTCATCCTTTGAGAATTTCTTCTTGTTACCCTTTCTCATAAGAAATTTCTTGAATCTTTTTGCTAAGAATGCAATCTCCTCTTCATCATTACTTTCATCACTTGAGGGAGCTTGAAGAGTAGCCTTCAATGCAATAGATTACCTTTTAGAATCTTTCTCATTTTCAACATATGATTTCAATTGAATCTCATGAGTCATAAGAGACCCAATAAGTGTTGGGAAACCCCGAGCAATCTATAACTTTATAAAATACAGCAGAAGCTATGCCTGAAACATATTTCCCATAATATGCAGGATCGTCCTAATGAGTAATCTACCAGATGTGTCAGAATAGGTACCTTTTTTGCACGCCTTAGGGACAGCCGATGACGATGTTGGGATGCACAAGGGAGCATCCTCTACACTCATGCACACATGAACTGTAACATCCCTCAGAATCACACCCCACACGCATACAAGTAAAATACGGGGTTTCAAAAATTTTTACTCTTCCATTAAAACACAAGAAGAAAGCGGCATCGAAGGACATTACTACGGAACTGAAAACCGCACAGAACTGAATAGGATCGATTTACTAGGAAATAGAAATCCGGAAATCCAGAAAATCCGACAGCAAGTATAATAATTTACTGCTGCACAGACACGCATATCCTGGAATAAAACAGATGTCCACACTACACATATGTGGAAAACACAAATTCAGATATATTGCGGAATAAGAACAATAACTCTCAAATCGGGCATTTCAGAATAAGAATAATTTCAAATCTCACGAATCCAAAACTCGTATCTAACAATTAAAACGAGACAACTATAATATAATATCCTGAAAACAGGCATAAGCCCTCAGGAGATAAAACGTATCATATAATTAAGTTAGGCACGCAGGCCTGACAGATTTTTTTTAGAAGACAACTCTTAGAAATTAAATAAACATTAGCATCATAGTAAATTCGTGAATTAGCTGTAGCGATCACTGTCCCAATGTCTCACCTGAAAATATTTAAACAATGGGGGTGAGCTAAAAAGCTCAGTGAGTAAAAGACACTAAAAGCCATCCATAGTACACATCAAAAATATCATGCATAAGTTGAAATACATTTTTGTAACAGATAAGATAAATCAACTTAACATGCACACTCATATCAGAAACAAAACATAATCAAATACAGATACTTATAACATTAGGCATCAAGCATGAAGTAGGATATAAGTATACCAACCCCTCCCTACTAAACACACTGCCTAACACATCTATAATACAGATCGAAACAGAACTACAGAAATCAGAACTGACAGACAGAAAATCAGAATTTTCAGAATCCAAACGGATAGTCTACATCGGAAACAGAAAGGCCACAGAAGGCCTGATGACCACAGAAGGTCTGACCCCACCTCTGCCGAGGACGAGACATGCATGCATATCAGAAACAGAATGGTAGAGGAGGTATCAGTGGGTGGCCCCCGTCTTGTCAGGACGTGGCACTCTGGCCTCCAAAACCCAAAACAGAATGGTAGAGGAGGTATCAGTGGGTGGCCCCCGTCTTGTCAGGACGTGGCACTCTGGTCTCCAATACCCAGAACAGAATGGTAGAGGAGGTATCAGTGGGTGGCCCCCGTCTTGTCAGGACGTGGCACTCTGGTCTCCAATACCCAGAACAGAATGGTAGAGGAGGTATCAGTGGGTGGCCCCCGTCTTGTCAGGACGTGGCACTCTGGTCTCCAATACCCAGAACAGAATGGTAGAGGAGGTATCAGTGGGTGGCCCCCGTCTTGTCAGGACGTGGCACTCTGGCCTCCAATACCTATAACGGAACAGAAATAGTGTCTCAAGGGTCGTAGTAGACTATCAGCACCATTACAGCGCCACAGAAGGAGGGTAAGAACACAGAAGAGTGCTACACTAGGGCATAATTTTACAGAACAGATTATACTGAAACGGAGGAGTAGGACCAATCACTACTTAATTCTTACATCATGCCCAAAGTCTGACAAACCAGAAAATGACACACCCCAATATCCAGTCCTTAACAAATTACAATTTGCAGAAAATCAAAGCTGAACACACTTCATAATTTTTACCATCAACCAGAAGTAATATATGAGTGAATTCCTTAGATTTCATGCAACTATCCTTAATTCATGTCAGACCAGTCTATGTTCTCACAAAGGTTATAACACATTCAAAGTTTTCAGAAAATTCACAACATATAAACAGAACAGAAAATATTCACATAACAAACAATTAAACATAGAACAGAAACTATTCATGAAATAATTTCCTCAAAATTCCTAAAACCGTGAGCTATAAAATTACTGTAAGGGGCGCCAGTTTCAGAACCTTAACAGAACGTACAAATTTCATGTAAATAATTTCAGTCCCCCACTACAGATAATTTTAATTACACGTTCGTGAAGAAAATTGACAAAAGCCCCAAAATTGGCTCGAACCATGATTTTCGAAAATTCCTAAGTTCTTAGTTAAATCCCCAATTTTGTTTTCTCTAAAATTTCTCATCAAGCAAATAAATTTTAGAAGAACTACAGACCACAATTTTAGAAGAACTACACATGAACTCCTCAAGATCTCTTCTTCCTCGCTTGGTTCTAGCCTCAGAAAGAAGATCCATGTGCCTATAATGTCTCTTTGCTTGCACCACCTCCAAGGTGCACCTAAGAGAAGGGAGACATCTTCTAGAGCCATTCTCCAAGAGGAAGGCGTCTAGGGAAGATGATGAGAGGAGGTTGGAGGCAAGGAGACAGGAGCTCTACCACTTGCACCAACCCTTGAACCAAGCCTCTTCTTCATGGCTTGCGCCACCATGATGATGTGCCCATGAGGAAGATTTCTTTCTCCTTCAAAACATGCGCCAATCCTCCTAGAGGATGCACCAAGATGAAGAGAAAAAAAACCTTCAAGCCTTCTTCCTCTTCTTCAAAGTTTGTGCCACCTCTATGGAGAAGCGCCAATTGAAGAAAATTCTCCTTTGCGCCAATTCCCAAAAGGGATGCACCATAGAGAAAGGAAAGAAGGCCCTAAGCCTTCATTTGCACCTAGGGAGGAAGATCATGTCGCTGCCTTCATGTGGTCGGCCACTTCATCCCCTTGGAGGCGCCAAGGAGGCTAAGGCTTGGAGAGGGAGATGAGTTTGGCAGTTAGGGTTTTCAACAAGGAAAAATCGCACCTTAATTGCGCCCCCCTCCTTTTGCCCCTTGTATACAGAGTTAAATGATGGGTCCCACTGAATAAATCAAGTTGACATGCCACTGAATAAATCCGGTGCAAATTACGTCACTTGACCTGTTAACTAGACCTAGTCAACCGAGGTCAAATATGGTCACCCGAAGGTCAACCGGGGTCAGCTGATCTCAAAATGTAATCTCACTCCATATGGTCATCTCCAACTCATCAGATGCATCCGTGATGCATGAGGCTTCCAATATGATCTGAATCAACCAAATGACTCGATCAATATGAGATCTCGAGTGTCTAGATGTTCGACCCTGTAGGTTCCTAAGATGTTGGTAGTGATAATCTAACATCATCACAAGTAATGAGTGGCACCTAGTAGTACATCATTGCTACCCAAGTCATTGGAATGGAGTCATCATCGACATCCCTTGATACTGCGACAATGTACCTATTATTGTACTCCGCAAGTGCACGGATACTCAAAGTAATAAAGAAATATATCGAACCACATAGACCTTATTGTTAAGTACTAAATAATTATTTTCTTACTAGCTAAGCAAATTGAATATGATGCAAGTAAATAATAGAAAGAGTGTAAAGATAAATAGAGAGATAAACTGGGACTAAGGTTTCATCCACTTTAATTTTAATGACTAGATATGAAGAAAAGGTCGTCAAACTAATTTTATCATGATAAAGACATAATTTACTTCATAAAAGGATCATCTCACTTTCGTGCAGACGATCATGTAGGGACCAATCCTCGCTTTCCCGCAAGATCTATCCCAACGCTAAAAATAAGTAAATCATCAATCAAAGGACTCAAGGATCACTTTCGTGCATCCGAATCCTAAGTTGATTATCTCAAGTGGAATCTCAAGGATCACTTTCGTGCATCCGAGTCTCAACACAGGTTCTACTTATGGTTTTCCAACGCTCCGATCCTCACTTTCACACAAGATCTTTACATTTAACAAAATAACTCAATCCTAGATTCCAATTATCAAACATGGCAATAAAACTACTAAAAATCAAAATTCAAAAAACAAACCTAATTTCTTATGATAAGTTCCAAACTCAATGATTTCTAGGGTTCTAAGTTTCACAACCAACCTCTCAGTCTATTTTGCAAAACTCTAAAACATGCATGATAATAAGAATACTTTAGAGAGTTATAGGCAATCGTCACATAAGTAGAATTATCATAACAAAATTATTTTGACGAAATAAAAGTTATCTAGTCATATAAAATCAAGGGAAATTACTCCCCCATGTCCCAAAATAAGATTAAGCTTGCATGGAAAAAGAAATACAATAAACCATAGTATTAAAGTATCAGAAATCAAAGAAAGAGGGAGAATTAACATTACAATACGGCTGTAATAGAAATTACAGACGTAAATTGCTTGTAAACCCGTGGTCAACAGTGCCGGCGACGCTCCTTTGTTGATTTCTCCTCTGTCTGAGATCCTTTTGCTTTGAAACTTCTGTGGTGTCCTTTCCTCCTCTAGTCAAAGCTTCAGTATAAAAATTGCTGCCTGAGGTGACCTCCACGCCTCTCGGCGTGAGGCCATGCCCTAAGAACCTCTCTGTCGATTGCTCCCCCAATAGGTCATAAAAATTAGGGCTTTTGGTCCCTTTATCTTCTCATCGTCGAGATGAGTCCGTAGTTTCTTTCGGATCTCAATTTGGATATCTGGATCTCAAGATATGGTCCGCGCAAGAATCGGGCCCAAAAAACTCGCATGTCCAGGTTAAAATTATGGCTGTAATTTAAATTACGGCAGTGCCGTAATTTAGTTCTGTGAACCCTGAGTCAAAATTACAGCCCGTGAAAAATATTACGGCAGTGCCATAAAATCGGTGAATATCTCTTGTCTGAAAGCGCTCCAGATTACGACCCGTGTAAATTCTTACGGCAGTGCCGTAATTTTCGTAAAACCTTCTGGTCGGAAAATTCCCAAATTACGGCAGTGCTCTGATATTACGGTAGCGTGTGAAATTACAGTACCGTAATATAGATTACGGCCCTGCCGTATTTTGGTACATGGCTCTATTTTTCTTGAAATTTGTCATGTATCCTCTTCTTGATGATGACAACTCTTCCATGTATTTGATTTTGCTTGAAAATGCCTAAAAATAGTGCATTTTTACCTGAAAATCATCAAAAACCAAAATAGAAGTAGATTTTGCAATACTTGATAAATTTGACACAAAAATAAGCAAAAGAGCTTCAATTTAGCATGAAAAGATATATAAAATGATACAAAATATACTATATATTTTGGTGTCATCACCTATACACTTTATTCCATTCATCGTGCTGAAATCTAGATTGGATAAGTGTGTCACACTTATTTAACCTAATCTAATAGTCATGACTAAATCAGGTTCTCACCTGAGTATGGCCATATACTTTTAGTCATGCATCCATATATATAGGGCGCCCAAGGATATCAATCTTCCAATTAAGGAAAGGGCAAATCCTCTTTTGGCTCATTGAAACTCTCATATGGTTTATGATACACCCAATGACAACCGTTATGACTCCCCTTCTACGGTGGAGCGTTAGATAGTATCTAAGTGCACCACTTACCACATAGAGATATTGATACGCACCGCAAGCGTACGGTGTTATTGAAGTAATATAAAAGATTATCGATCCCACAGGAAGCTAGGTCAAGTACCAACTATTCTGATATTTAGAAGCTAAGCAATCCAATTTTTTGTATTTTGTGAATAAAGTAAACTAACTCAACTATAAATAAAATAGGAAAAGCAACGATAAAAATATGAAGGGTGTCTAATTGAGAGATATTACGACTACGGAATTCACCACATTAACTGATATATCTGAACTAGAATTTAGTTGATGCATGAGTTTATCATTTTACATAAGGAATCTTTCCTAAGTTACAGGATGCCCCCTCTCGGTGGTACACCTTGGTGCTTTTCCGGAACGGTCTCCTACTCTCGCGGTGGATCATTTCAGATAAACTCAATGAGTTCTATGAAAAATTATGTTGCCCTCGAGCGAAAACCAAGCACTCTCGTGTCATGGATTCACAAGTTTTACCTAGGGGTTCCACCGCCACAATCCTTCTCACGGTATGAATCGCGTCGGCTAACACACAATATTACTTGATCAAGGGAATATTATGAAATAAGCACAACTAAATAAAATATGCTCAGATAAGACTCAAAACATCAAGAAAGTTTAGTTCATACAATAGATCAAGTCAAAGGGCTTCATCCGAGCCCCAAATAAAGGTTTAAGCTAGAAAATCCATACAAATCCGCACAAATCTCTCAAATCGACAAAGAAAACTAGAAACAAAGACTAAGGAGGTAGGAGAAGATGATGCAAACGTTTCCTCCAAGATTGGTGAAGATCCGTAGCGAAATCGCCCCAAAATCCTCTCCGAAAAGCGCTTGTCATCGGTCCACTCGCCCTAGCTGATTCATCCCTCGATTGCTCTCTAAATATGACACGAAAAAGAGGGATTTTATGCCCAAAAGATTCTCCTCTCTCTTAGGTTTCCAAAACATATTTTTTTGATTTTTTAGAATTTGTTTGGGCCTTAAATCGAGTGAAAAACGGAAGGATACCAAAACAGTCAGCCGCGATCATGGGTGAACCCCGCTAGGTTCACCTGCCTGTGAAGTCTTCTATGCTGTTCTACAGAGTAAGAATCATCTATGAACCCCGTGGGGTTCACCAGGCCGTGAAGTGTACTGGTTGTTCCTAGGAAAAGTTATCTTCGAGAGAATCACGGCCGAACACCAAGATCATGGGTAGGCCGTGAAGTTTGTGAATCACGGGTGAACCCCGCCGAGTTCACCTGGCCGTGATTTTCAGGGAAAGCTCTGATTGATCCCAAATTTGCTATGTAGTCTTGTTTCATTACTAGAAATCACTCTATGGTTTTAGAATCTTCAAATAATCTCTAGAAATGAGTGATTTTACCTGAAATTGCAAAAAGACAAGGCAAAGTGAAGATTCCGAAGAAAGTAAGTAAATAAGCTAGAATATTACATAAAAGCACCAGAATATGTCTTGCTTTAAGATAAATGATATTAGAAAATACTACCAAAATGCAAGGCATCAGATATCAATGACCTGAAGTCTAGGATTAGTGTACTTCTATCACTGTGAGATTTGACTTGTGACACCAAGTCGAATCCTCATGACGGGTCGATCCAGTATATCTACCTCGATATACCTACGTTAGCAACCCGTACTCAACCAGCGCAAATATGATGAGTTGAATTTGTATCATATTTTGCCTATGTTTTATATAGTATTTTAGGCTTAATTACATGATTTTATACTAATTTTTAGTGTTTTTACTTCCTTTAGTATGGAATCTTCACTTTTCTTCATTTTCGTGAAAATGCAAGCAAAATCACATAAAAATAATGAATTTTATGAGTTTGAAGCCATGACATAATTCTCGAGGAAAAGACAAAGCTGTACGTCAAATTTTGAGCGAAACGGAAACCAGACGCAAGACTCACAATCACGGTCATGAATCCTTCACCAGCCGTGAGTCTCAAGCTTCAAGGAACAGTTCTGCGGCTAAGTTAAAAAGTGCACAGAAACTTTCACGGGTGAGGCCGTGAATTCGTCACGGGCTATGAGTTTCTTCTATGTACATAGCTTTTATTCACAGAAACATTCACGGCCGCAGTCGTGAACGACTCACGGGCCGTGAGTTTTTCCGCCCCATTTGGTTTTTCGCATAATTTTCTCTCGAATCGAGTCAAAACTCAACCAAACTTTGCAGAAACCTTCCTAGATAGGTTCTAAACTGGTTGAACTATAAAAGAAGGATTTTTGAAGGGTTAAGGGGGAATTTTTTGGATGAACATGGATAGAGGCAGCTACTAGGGTAAAAATCACTTTCTAGGCAAAATTCGAGTAGGAAGATCACGCAAAGAAGGAATTAGATACTCCATCTTCATCTCCAGATCGAGGATAAAAGCTTCTAATTACCTTTCTAGTGTTTTCTAGTGATCTTTTGATGTTTTCATACAAAGTTCATCAATATACATGCTGTTTTTTCTATAAATATGAACGCTTAAACTTTATTCTGGGATTAGGGATGTAGCCCATTGACATTTTATGAATTAAATTTTGTATTTTTATCTTTTTTAAGAATTTTTATAGAATTGATTTGATCAAAATTAAGTTTATCACATAATTTACTCTGCCCAAGTATGTTTACGTCTTAGACGTCGCGAGAAGGACCAGGAGGTGAATCGCGACGTCGGATCTATTCTTGACAAACTTGTAAATTCAATCACGAGAGTAGTTTCAGTTTACTTGAAGGATTTCCAGATTTTTCACAGAACTTAATGGGTCTATTCATGTTAATTGTCACGAGAGTAGGTAATTGATGTGAATAGATATCGGATTATGCTTCGGGAGGAGGTAATCTGTACATTAGGAAAATCCCTTTCCATGCTGTAATTTTTTGTTCAAAGATTGTATTTTACTAAAATTCATAACTGTCAGTGTAGTGAAACCCCAGAGTCTCGACCTTTTGCATATCGATTTCTAACCGAAACACTAGCTTTTGCTCTTTCACACTTAGGAGTTTTCAAAACAAAACCACACTTGGAATCGTCTAGATATAAACAAATCATGTAATTAGTACTTGACTGCTAGATCCTCGTTGGAAACTATCTTATTTTATTACTTTAATAAAGCCGTGCACTTGCGGTAGCATCAAGTTTTTGGCGCCGTTGCCGGGGATCAGGCCAGCCAATATCGATTTTTTATAGACTAGACATTTTCTTTTATTTTTGCATTTACTTAATTTTTATAGTTATTTTATGCTATTTTTCTTTATTTAATTAACACGTTGTATGCTCGAAGCTTTAAAGATAGGTATTTCATTTTCCCAAGATCCAGAGATTGAACGCACCTTTCGCCTTTGAAGGAAACTATAATTTCACACTCAAAAGGCTGCAAAGGAAGGCGCGATGGCGAATAATCAATCATTAAGGGATTTCGTTGTACCTAAAATTCAGGGTTTCAATTCCAGTATTGTTCGACCTGATGTGGAGGCGAACAATTTTGAACTTAAGCCAGCATTGATGATCACGGTTCAGCAGAACCAGTTTTGGGGTTTTCCGGCACAGGATCCTAATATACATCTTACTGTTTTCTTAGAATATTGTGACACTATAAAGGTAAATGGTGTATCTTCAGATGCTATTAGACTAAGATTATTTTCATTTTCTCTCAGGGATCGTGCGCACGCTTGGCTATATTCTCTTCCCTCCAGATCGATTACTACATGAGATAAGCTTTCACGTGCATTTCTAACCAAGTATTTTCCACCAAGCAAAATAGTGCAGCTGAGGAACATGATCACATGTTTTGGCCAAAAAGAGGGAGAATCACTCTATGACGCTTGGGATCGTTTTAAGGAACTTCAGCGCATGTGTCCTCATCATGGGCTTGAGTGGTGGGTCTTAATCCATATTTTCTATAATGGATTAGATTCTAGCACAAAGCTCATGGTGGATGCTGCGGCTGGGGGAGCTATCATAAGCAAGAATATTGAAGATGTGACGACTTTGTTTGAGGACATGCCTATGAATCATAATCATTGGTCCAATGAGCGAGGTACTACATCAGCAAATATTGGTAAGTATAATAGCGATTCATTGACATCCCTCGCTGCAAAGGTTGATTCTCTATCCTAGAAATTAGATTCTTTTACTTTTTTCTTCTGCTGCATGTAACTCTGTTTCTTGTGAGGTTTGTGGTATTATAGGTCATGTTCCTACTGACTGTCAGCTTTTAGCCTCACCATAGGATGAATCTAGTCAGGAACAAGTTAATGCTTTAGACAAGTACCATTAGCGACAGGTGAATGATCCTTATTCGTCGACCTACAATCCAGCTTAGAGGAACCACCCAAATCTTTCTTACAAGAATAATCAAGGGCAAGTTCCTCCGCAATTCAATCAATAGAATAATAGGCCGCCACCAGGTTTACAATCCAAGCAATATAATCAGCCACAGAAGTCTAATCTGGAGTCCCTTTTGGAAAACTTTGTTATTGTTCAGAAAAAACACAACGAAGATGTCTCTGATGCTATTAAGCATCTAACATCTCGTGTGGATACCTTGGCAACCCATAACAAAATGTTAGAGAGCCAAATAGCTCAACAGGCAAGCACTTCCAATGGGCCTAAGGGTAAACTTCTAGGGTAACCAGAAATGAATCCTAGAGAGCATTGTAACGCGATATTCATTGTAAGTGATGAACAGTTGGAGCTTGGAATGTCTGATGAGGAAACTACACCTAAAGCTAATGAGGAGTCACCTAAAGAATTCTTACCTGAAGAAGAAACACCAGTGGAGAAGGAGGAGGAGGCTTATGTAGGTCTTCCTGCATATGTTCCACCTATCCTTTTCCCTCAGAAGCTAGCAAAGATAGAATTGGAAAAGCAGTTTGGTAAATCTTTTGAGCATAAAGTTGAAGAGCATGGTACTGTGACACCAACAAAGGAATGTAGAATAGTGAGTCAAAACAGAGTGATTTAAAAGGTGAAAGATCCTGGAAGCTTTTCGATTCCCTGTCAGGTTGGAAGATATCTTTTGACTTGTGACACCAAGTCGAATCCTCACGGCAGGTCAATTCAGTATATCTACCTCGATATACCTATATACTTGTATTAGTAACCCGCGCTCAACCAGTGCATATACAGTCTCATATGTATCATACTTGTCCCTTATCCACTATGATACTCGACCAAGGACAATCCTTTGAGAATAGATAAAATCTATCTCTAGGGACAATGTATATACAAATGTACATATTACGCAGATGTGCCAAATGCACAACAACAACAATGACAAGATATACTGAATATCACAAACGAATGTGACACACATCAAACCAGCCATAGGTCCTAGTGCATTGATGTGATCCGAAAGGACACACTTTTAAATACAAGCAGGTAGACTCGTTTCAGGGGTCACGGCCAAAGGTATTGGCATACAGGGCTATTGTCACTCCCTAGCACGGCTCCAAAAACTTGTTGTCCCTAACTTGTAGTGTCCGCAAGTGTACGGATACTCGAAGTAATAAAGAAAATATCGATCCCACAGAGACCTTATTGTTAAGTACCAATAATTGATTTCTCACTAGCTAAGCAAACCAAATATAATGGAAGTAAACTATGCAAGAAAAGTACGCTAAAAGATAATCAGAGAGAGAACTGGGACCAGGGTTTCATCCACCTTGATTTCAATGACTAGATATGAGTAAAAGGTCGTCAGTCAAATCTTGTTATGATAAAGACTTAATTTACTTCATAAAGGGATTATCTCACTTTCATGCAGACAATCATGCAGGGACCAATCCTCACTTTCGCGCAAGATTTATCCCAGGCTAATGATAAGTAAATCATCAATCAAAGAATTCAAAGATCACTTTCGTGCATCCGAATTCTAAATTGATTGTCTCGAGCGGAATCTCAAGGATCACTTTCGTGCATCCAAGACTCAATACAAGTTCTACCTATGGTTCTCCAACGTTCCGATCCTCACTTTCGTGCAAGATCTCCACGTTCGACACACTAACTTAATCCTAGGTTCATAATTATCAACATGGCAATCACGTCACTAAAATAACGAAATAAGAACTTTAACCTAATCTCTTACGGTGAGTTCCTATTCATCAATTTTAGGGTTCCAATTCTCAAGCAAGTCACCTTTCGGTCCTTATTGCGAGAACTCTAAACATGATGACAAGAAGTAAACTAAGGAGAAATTTAGAGCAATAATCACATAGGTAAAATTATCATGGCAAAATTATCTTGACAAAATAAAGTTATCTAATCATATAAAATCAAAGGGATTACACCCATGTCCCAAAAATATTTAAGCTTGCATGGAGAAAGAAATACAATCAACCATAGTTTCAAAGCGTCAGAAATTGAAGAGAAGGAAGAAATAAACTTTACAACGCTGCTGTAATAGAAATTACAGCCGTAATCACGCGTATGAACAGTGCCGGCGGCGTTCTTTCCTTGATTCCTCCTCCAATCGAACTCCTTTTGCTCTGAAACTTCTGGTGCATCCTCCTCTCCTCCAATCAAAGCTTCTGTGTGAAAATTGCAGCCTGAAGTGACCTCTACGCCTCTCGGCGTGAGACCAAACCCTAGACGCCTCTCTGTCGATTGCTCCCTCGATACTTGATAAATATTCCTCCTTCCACTTCGTGTGTCTTCTCCTCTTAAATATGAGTTTGTAACATCTTTTAGATCTCAATTTGGAGGTCTGGATCAAAATATATGGTCCGTGCAATATTCAGACCCGCAAAAATTATGTTTTTGAATGAAATTATGGTACCGTAATGAATATTACAGCAGTGCCGTAATTTTGGCTTTGTAAAGTATTTGTCAAGATTATGGCTCATAAAATTATTTACAGCCATGCCGTATTTGCTTCTGTATGTTTCTGGACCAAAATACGGCCCGTAAAGATCATTACAGTAGTGCCGTAATTCTGGAAATCTCTCGGGTGGAAAATTATCTGCAATTACGGTACCGTAAAGATTGTTACGGCGGTGCCGTAATCTCACGAAATTCTTTGCTCGAAATCTTCCCAAATTACGGCACCTCTCAGGGATTACGGCCATACCGTAATTCTATGGTGGAATTACGGTACCGTAAAATCCATTACGGGGGTGCCGTAATTTGCTCTAAAGCTCTGATTCTCCTAAAATTTGACGTGTGACTTCGTTTTGATGTCTGGAATCCATTGTTGTGCTCGAATCCTTCAAAATCCATCAAAATATAGCACTTTTTACCTGAAATTCATGAAAAACAAGAAATTGTGTAGATTCCGTGATATTTAACAAATAATGCTTAAAAACAAGCAAAAGTTCATAAATATGACACGAAAAGATATATAAAATGGCATGAAATTTACTATAAATTTCGGTGTCATCATACATATACACCAATAATCTCCCACTTGCACTAGGACCTTGCTGTTGCATAATATCAACATCATGTCCTCAGCATGACCTACCACTCTCCTGCTGTGCCAGAGCATCGATCCGTGGGCCTATCATGACTGTATCAGTGTCAATATCTGCAATCTCACGACAACACCTCTATCTCTAAGACAAGGTGGAAGCATCTGAGTATGTGTTTGGATATTAAGTGAAACCTTAGTTTTCTATCATGTGTCATCGCTCCAATGTACTCATAATAGAACCTAGTAAGCACATGCAACCGCTAGAAGTTCAATGAAGAACTCCCATATTCAAATAGCTTCCTAGAAGCTACAACATACATTGCCTTCAGTCATAGATATGGTAGTCTGTCATGAAGCTCTCATAGCTTCCAGCACTACTAAACACATAGCTGACACTACGATCAAGGTCTAATTGGAGCAAGCTATCAAGTGTAGCCCTGTACACTAAGCTTTTCCTGTCTCTATAGACCAAGAACTACTCCTTTAGTTCTTTTCAGGATCTAAGGATGTTCTTTTCTCCTTATCCAGTGCCACACACCTAAATTAGATCTGGTATCGATTGGTTATGCCCTCGGCACAAACCACATCTAGTCTATAACATACCATCTAATACATGATTGATCCTACAACCAAGGTATCAAGGACTCGACTTATGTCGTCTCTCTTAGCACGTGTCAAGAACACATCTCTTGGAGAGAACAAGGCCATGCCTTTCTGGAAGGTAAATTCCCATGTAAAACCTTTCCAATATCGATGCATGTTATCTGACTCAGGGCTAGGAATTTCTTGGACCTATCCATGAAAATCCTCACACCTAATCCATAGGTGGTGTCCCTTTAAGTCTTTCATCATGAAACACTTTCCAAGTCTTCACTAAATGAAGAATCGGCATGTCATTTCTGATGATCAATTGATGTGTACTTTGCTGCATAACTAACCGCAACCGTAATGGCTTTGTCATAGTAGCACTTAAGTGTCGATCCAACAGGAACAGTGTTCAAGTACCAAGCGATTATAAATTAATAGCTAAACAATCAATTAAGATGTTTGTAATTACGAAATGTAAAGCAAATATAACTCAATGCAAACCGAATCTAGCAAGAGAAAGTTTTGGGTAGAAAACAGGGGTTAGAGATATCGGAACATCAGGTTCATCTTGTTGATAGATCTTAAATTCAAACAAGGTAAAATTATAATAATGCAATTTTAAAAGTGTTCAAGGAAATATCAAATGGTACAAATTACCCTCTTTCGATAGCGTAATCCGTTATCAATTTAGATCGGCGTTCTACTTTCGTGGCTAACCGGACCTACATTGATCCAATGGGTTCGGAGATATTATAAAGTTCCTCATACAAATCATACCCTAATTCTTAACAGCTTAGAGCATAGCATCGCAATTCACCTTTCGACCCTTATTGCTGTGTCCAAGAAAAATAATTACGTGATCAAGGTAATACTAGCAATGAAACAGCACAGATCGAATAAACACAAAATAAAATTTACATTTGCTATGAAATAATAAGTTCGAACAAAAGATCCAAATAACTCAACTACACCCTTATTCCGATAAAGAAATTATGCTATCATAGCGTTGTTACAATACAAATCTCTAGGGGAAGAAAGAAATAAAGTAGAAGATCAAAAAGAGAAAAAAGCAAACTCTTTGAAGAAGGGCAGTAATCCTCTTTCTCCAAGCCTTCTAGAATGGACGTAATAAGATCTTCTTCTCCCTTGCTTTCAACAAAAATCACCACCCCTTGCCAAAACTCATTGCCCCATTACAATAGATTTTTCACCCATTATATAGAGTTGAAGGCCTCTTTTGATTGGCTACATTGATAGCGCTTTTAATTATCTACGTTTTGACACCAAAAACATCTAAAACGGACTTATAATGAAGGAGTTATGGCTATTCTAATTTTGGCCGTAGAGAGATTATGGGCGTAATCAAGATTACGGCCATGCCCGTAATGTCTTCATCGATGCTATTAATTACATGAAATGTTCACATAATTGTGGCTTATCAAATGCTCATCATTATGACTCGAAGAATGCTCGATTTGGAGTTAAAACAAAGAAGTTATGGCCAATTGAATGTTGGTCTTTATTACTATATGTTGAGATTACGGGTGTAATGGTAATTATGGCCATGCCCGTAATTTTAATTCCAAACTCCATTTCATCTAAAATTTTACAAGTGAGCTGATGGTTGCCTTGACTTGAATTTCAGCCATAGTGTGATGTCAAAGATTGCTGATTAGGAGATTACGGGCGTGCTAAAATTATGGCCATACCCGTAATGTCCCTTGTCAAGGTTTTTGTCTTCCGAGAGGTCACTGTCGAGGAAGTTATAGGCACGACCTTGGATTATGACTATGCTTGCATAAAAATGGGTCCATTGGGAAGTCAATACGAGAATTACGGTCATGATGTAGATTATGGCCTTGACTGTAATTCTGAAAATTAGTCCCGTTTGAAGCCAAACTCTTTGTCAAGGTTCTTGATTCACTCGGGGATGTAAATGTACTTTCATATAGCTAAAAAAAATGAGTGAATTTTCCTGTATTCAACAAACATGATAAGTAGTGAAGCTTCTGAGGAAAGTTAATGAAATAAGCCGGAAAGAAGTATAAAAACGTGATAGTAAGTCTCGATTCACTAGTAAATATAGGTCTAAAAGAATATAAAAATACGAGACATCATCAGTATGTCCCCGACATACAAGACCAGAGATATCATCAAGCTCCCACTGCACTCAGGCACTATAGGATGAAGATTCTTTGCATTGAGTTAGGAGTTACTCATAACACAAAACCTGACAAATCTATTCAACCTGTATAGCCTGTGTGTTCTGAGCCTCAAGTTACCCACAACTTGTATAAGTGACTCAGATTCCATCTTTGATCATGTGTGTCAAATGGCTAACCTTGGACTATCTCCAAGTCAAACTTCCTCCCACTAGCCTTTTTCAAGAGAAAATCTTTCCCAAGAAAAATAGCATTCTGAGTAGCAAACATGTTGCTCTCCTGTGAGATCATGGAAGTAGTATCCCCAATGATACTCTTATACAAACACTTTATCAGATCTTGATTCTAGCATACTTGAACTCAGATGTATGACTATGAGTCTTACATCCCTAGATCCTGATAATAGGTCAGGTTGTCTCCCAATCCATAGAGTCCTAGAGACACACTTTAGATAGAACATCTTTTAGTGTTAGAAAAACTATTCATTTCGCAAAACCTTTGACAAGGAGTTACATGACTCATCCTATGTCGAATCATGCCAAGCATGACTCGATCCCTCCAATCAGACACACCCTCCCTATGAGGAGGTCTAGAAGGAGTGAGCTATGAGAACATCTCATACTCTTCAAGATAGTCAATAAATCATGGCTGTAACACTCTCTAACAAATCAGAAAGCCTTTATGGATCCATAAGTTGGTTTCCTTACTTCATCCATGTCCCATAGACATGTCTGTGAAGGATCAGCACCCTATCTTTGGCTGATTTATTAGACCTATCCACACACACCATACTGCATCAGATCCAATAAGTCTCTTTCTCTTCCACCTCTAGAAGGTGAAGAACATTTTTGTTATTTTCCTTAGTAAACAAGGCTTGTACGAATCAAACTCTCGAAAGAGGTAGAATCATCTCATTCTCCTCAAAGGAGATTGAATCTGAGAATCCATTTTTATGGAGTCAATGGGCAAGATTCTTGTTTATAAGGCCTAAAAAATAATGCCAAACTAATGCCAAACCTGTGTACATAATCACTTAATTCTATCCATATTGTACTTATGTTACTCATAGAACTTTTCATAAATTCATTACATGATGTACTATACATATTTGTAAATAAATATCCTTTTATTCCAAGAATATTTATTCCTCTGAAATAGGAACAGATACAATGTCATAAGTACATAACTGCAACGAAAGAAATAACGTTCTAACAAAGTCTTGACCCTATAGAGAGTGAGGTCTCCTACAGATATGACATCAACCTATGCTCCAACTAGTAGGTCAATCTCTCTACATCATCATCATCCTATTTCTGTTGAGCACCTAGACATTTTTGCAAATGTTGGTCTCATCATGCGGTAAAATACCCATGTGCCTGAAATAGACAACTCGACTTTGGTAACATAATTATCTAAGCCAAAAGATGAAGAGTTACTTCTCTTCTCCTCATTTTGAGGTTGCTTGCTGTTGTGTCCGCAAGTGCACGGATAATTGAAGTAATAAAATAGATATCGAACCACATAGACCTTATTTTTAAGTACCAAATAGTTGTATTCTCACTAGCTAAGCAAACCGAATATGATGAAAAACAATGATGGAGAACACACGAAAAAGATAATCAGAGAGAAACTGGGACTATGGTTTCATCCACCTTAATTCTAATGACTAGAATGAAATAAAGGTTATCAGTTTAATTCTATTATGATAAAGACCTAATTCATTTCATAAAGGTATTGTCTCACTCTCGTGCAAACAATCATGCAGATAACCGATCCTCACTCTCGTGCAAGATCTATTCTCAATGCTAAAGATAAGTGAATCATTGAACAAAGAACTTAAGGATCACTCTCGTGCATTCGAATTCTAAGTCAATCATCTCAAGTGGAATCTCAAGGATCACTTTCGTGCATCCTGAAACTCAACACAGGTTTTACTTATGATTTTCCGACGACTCGATCCTCACTCTCGTGCAAGATCAAATCAAGTCTAACACAATAACTCAATCCAGAGTATCAAAAACTCAACATGGCAATAAAATCACTAAAGATCAGAATTCGAAAAACTACCTAATCTCTCACGATAGTTCCAAACTCAACGATTCCTAGGGCTCTGAATTTCAAATGATCAACCTCTCGGTCTATTTCGCAAAACTCTAAAACATGCTGATATTTATAAAATTAAAGACAATTAAAGAACAATCAATCACAAAAGTAAAATTATCATATTAAAATTAAACTTGACAAAAATCAGTGTTTTCTAGTCATTAACAAACTAAGGGGATTACACCCCATGTCCCAAAAGAAGATCTAAGCTTTCATGGTGAAAGGATTACAACAAACCATAATTTCAGAGGATTAGAAAGCGAAAAAGGGGAAGAAAAGTTACAAAACAGGGTTGTAATTGAAATACAACCCGTAATTTCGCTTATGAATAGTGCTATCACCACTATTTTGATGATTTCTCCCTCGATCGGATTCCAAAAGCTCTAAAACTTCTGGAGCGTGCTCTCCTACTCCAGACGAAGCTTCGGTGTAAAAATCATGGTCTGAGATGTCCTCTACGCCTGTCGGCGCGAGGACAAACCCTAACCGCCTCTCTGATGATTTCTCTCTCAATTGGTGATAAAAATTGGGGCTTTCTTTACGTTTACGTCTTCTCCTCTTAAAGACGAGTTCGCAGCATCTTTCAGATCTCAATTTGGAGCTCTGGATCAAAAGTTATGGTCCGCGCAAGATTCAGACCCAAAAAACTCATGAAAAATGGCCCACAATATGGTACCGTGAAAGTTTTACCGTAAAAAACGACAGTGCCGTAGTTTTACCCAGAATTCTGAAATTTTCTGTATAAAATCCTCCAAAAATACGGTACCGTGAGATTTTGTCCCAACAATACGGTAGTGCCGTATTTTGCCCAAAATCTCTGATTTGAGTCGTCCAAAAATACGGTACCGTGGTAGTTTGTCCAGAAAATACGGTAGTGCCGTATTTTTGCAATTTGGCTCCAAATTTTGTGAAAATTGATGGGTAGCTTTGTTTCGATGTCTGGAATCTATTGGTGCGCTCAAATCTTTCAAAATCTATCAAAAATGTGGCACTTTTAACCTGAAAATGATCAAAAATAAGAAATAGTGTAGATTCTGCAATATTTGATAAATAAGGCTTAAAAACAAGCAAAAGAGCATAAATATGACACAAAAAGACACATGAAATGACACAAAATATACTATGAATTTTGGTGTCATCACTTGCAATCCTTCTCAAGCACCTAATTTCCTTTACCCTTCTCATCATCTTTCTCAATGCCTTGGTCAAACCCTTAGGTTTACCTTTGCATTGAGGGACTGCTTTAGATGTGTCATAGTTTTCTATTCTAGCTTGTCCCTTTAAGAGATGCTTTAGATTTATAATCTCGAATATATTCAACTCTACATGTTGCTCTTGCAACTCAAGCGACATGCTAGTATCAGACAAGCTACCTTTGAAGCATCTTATTCAGCCGTTGAGGCTGTAGATGAGATGGGTTTAGGAAAAGGCTGCCCAAGGACATATAACTTTTCTTTGAGCTTGAGGACAATCCTCAAGTTCCAACACCAATCCTTATAGTTGGTTCCAACCAACTTGAAAAAAAATTGCAATGACCATCTCCTATAGTTTTTAGTTATAAGTAGATCTATACTCCAATCATTTAATCTGGCCTTTTATAAATGATCGGGCTCCCGCTATGTTGCTTGAATCGACAACCCTCAAAAAGTCAACCGGGAAGTCTCCCGACCTCCTTAGTGAGATGGGATCCAAATTTCACACACGGCCTTGCGTCCCACTTGGGCGAGATGTACTGCACAAGGTGACACATGCTTCCTGAGGTAGACACGCCGGCCAATTACAACTTAGCAATTCCCCTTCTCAAGAAATTTTAGGCATTCTAGGCCCAACTATGGCTAGAACAACACAAAGCCCTAACCTCCTGAGGCTACCTATAGAAGTTTCATCATGTGGTTCATCCACATATGAAAAATCTAGTCAACTCCAACCTGACCATTATGCCCAGGGGCAATGATTTCATTGCTAAGGCGCGTCCAAGATTTTAACTAGACTGGGGAAATCATTGTCACCGCACGCCTCCTAAAGATAGATGGGTGTGTCTCACTAGGGTGGGAAACAATACACAACACCAACGATCGATAGTTTGACGAGGGCTATGTGTCAGATGGTTATCATCAGACTTGATATTTTAGACAAGGGTTTTTGTGGTCTCACCATTTAATTTTATCTTTCATCTAAAAAAATAGACATGCAATCCTATAGTGAGTAGCATGAAAAATAAAACAACCAGGCATGTTTCACATATAATAATGAGCAGAAAAGTGAACATAATATGGTTATAGCCCAAAACATGGGTAACAAGCCTCTAGACCTAAACTAATCACCTAGCTAATCTAAGGCACTAAGCCATCAATCCATGCCACTAAGTCGTTGGCTCTAGCCTTGAGTGCATCAAGGGCTTTGCTCCAAACCCTAGGTGCGCCACTTAGGTCTTCAGTACCAAGGGTCAGCTCACAAACCCTAGAGGCGCCACCTAGGAAACCCTAGGTGCGCCCCATGGTTCGACCAGCCCTATAGCTCCTCCTGTGTTAGCTCGCAAACCCTAGATCTCCGCCTAGGGTTCAGCCAACACCAAGTGCACTGCCATCACTGCAAAGTGCACTACCTCCCATGCAAGGTGCGCCACCATGAAGGTGCACCACCATGCTTGGGTGTGCCACCAAGCAAAGATGTGTCATTATCATGCTAGGTGCACCAACCTCTCTCTTTAGCCATCATCCCCTATGATGCACCAACTAGGAAATCCTAGAAGCCATCAAGGTTCAACGAAGGAAGAAATTGCACCACCTTGCTTCGTCTTCATGCCATGCGCCCAAGGATGAAAGCTTCCCTAATCTTCAATAGTATAGCTATTTTACAATATATGAATTGAAATAAGGAAAGCGGCATGCGGGCCTCACAAATAATACATCACAAGCATGGCAGGGGGCTTGTCTATAACCATATCACTTATGAAATAAAATTAACCTACTCATGCTCTTTCTACATGCAATGTAAAACCAACAATTAAAATTAATTTTAGTTTATCATAAACTTGTCTATCAAGTCTCAACGACTTGTCGTAAGTTTTTCTTGGACTTGACAATTCTCTAAGCTTTCATATAAGTGGTGCATGCATGCTTTCAGCATGCTTGCTGCCTCTCCATGACAAGCCCATCATGTTAAATTTTTAAGAAAAATTTTAGATGACTAATATGTAAGGTCTATCCTTGACATACTAGGAGAATTAAAATCACAAAAATTTACACAAAAGTTAGAAAAGATAAACCTACATTTTTCTAAGTAGAAAAATTTTTGATGGGGCATGGGTGCATGTAGAGAAAACAATTACACCGCATGGGTTTCGTAAGTTCCCTATGATACCATTATTGGGAAACCTCGGGCAATTTAAAAATTTATAAAATATAGTGAAAGCTATGCCCGAAACAGATTTTCCACAATATGTAGGATTGTCCTTACGGATGTGTCAGAATAGGCACCTTTTTTGTAGGTACCTCTTTTGTAAGCCCTAGGGATGGCCGATGATGATGTTGAAATGCGCAAGGAAGCATCCTCTACACTTGTGCACACACATACTCCTCGAGATCTCTTCTTCCTCGCTTAGTGCTAGCCTCGAGAAGAAGATCCATGTGCCTATGGTGTCTCTTTGCTTGCGCCACCTCCAAGGTGCACCTAAGAGAACCATTCTCCAAGAGGAAGGCATCTAGGGAAGATGATGAGAGGAGGTTGGCGGCAAGGAGAGGGGAGCTCTATCACTTGCGCCAACCCTTGAACCAAGCCTCTTCCTCATGGCTTCCGCCACCATGATGATGCGCCCATGAGGAAGATTTCTTTCTCCTTGAAAACATGTGCCAATCCTCCTAGAGGATGCGCTAATATGAAGAGAAAAAAAAACCTTTAAACCCTCTTCCTCTACTTCAAAGCTTGCGCCACCTACATGGAGAAGCGCCTATTGAAGAAAATTATCCTTTGTGCCAATTCCAAAAAGGGATGCACTATAGAGAAAGGAAAGAAGGCCCTAAGCCTTCACTTGCGCTTAGGGAGGAAGATCATGTTACCACCTTCATGTGGCCGGCCACTTCTTCCCATTGGAGGCGCCAAGGAGGCTAAGGCTTGGAGAGGAAGATGAGTTTGGCGGCTAGGGTTTTCAACAAGGAAAAATCGCACCTTAATTGTGCCCCCCTTTGCCTCTTATATACGGAGTTAAATGATGGGTCCCGCTGCTTAAGTCACAGAATAAATCAATATGAGATCTCGAGTATCTAAGTATGCGATCCTGTAATGAGTAGCACATAGCAGTACATTATTGCTACCCAAGTCATCGAAATGGAGTCATCATCGACATCCCTTGAAATTGCGACAAAGTACCTGCACACTTTAGTCCTTTCGCCGAGCTGATATCCAAATTGGATAAGTGTGTCATACTTGTTTAACCCAATCTAATGGTCATGACTAAATCAGGTTCTCACATGGGTATGGCATACACTTTTAGTAATGCATCCATATATATGAGGCGCCCAAGGATATCAATCTTCCAATTAAGGAAGGGGAAAATCCTCTATTGGTTCATTGAATATCTCATATGGTTTATGATACACCCAATGACAACCGTTATAACTCCCCTACTGCGGCAGAGTATTAGGTTGTATCAAAGTGCACCACTTACCACATAGAGATATCAATGACCTCAAGTCAAGAACAAGTGTACCTCTGTCACTGTAAGATTTGACTTGTGACACCAAGTCAAATCCTCACGGTGGGTCGATCTAGTATATCTACCTCGATATACCTATATGCTTGTGTTAGCAACCCGTGCTCAACCAGCGTATACACCAATCTCACATGCATCATAACTGTCCCTTTTCCACTATGATACTTGACCGGGGATAATCCTTTGAGACTAGATAAAATCTATCTCTAAGGACATAGTATATACAAATGTACATATTACGCAGATGTACCAAATGCACAACAATGACAACGCCAGGATATGTAGAATATCACAAATGAATGTTACACACATTGGACCAGCCATAGGTCCTAGGGTATATACACCAACAATAAGTTGGTCCATGGCTAACTTTAAGAGATCTTTGGCTTCTTGAATTGCAATAACCTTTGCCTCCCAAGCTTTAGGTAATGATCTTAATATCTTTCTTACCATATCTTCCTCTTTAAATGGCCTTCCAAGAGAAATGAGACTATTAGTAATATTAGTAAACCTTGTATACATATGGTAATAGTCTCATGAGGAACCATTTTAAATAACTCATAATCATGCATCAACATACTAATTCTAGATTCTTTCATTTGAGAGGTACCTTCATGAGTTACCACAAGCATATGCCAAGTTGCATGAGCACTAGAATATGTAGAAATGTGATTAAATTCATTTTTGTTTAACAATAAAGAGCATTCATAGCTTTAGCATTCAAAGTGTATAACTTTCCTTTTTCATGAGACCAAGTAGTACTAGGTGTTGAGACTGATTTATAATCATTTTCAATCATCTCCCAAATATCTAATCTAAGTGATTGAAGAAAATTTTCATTCTACATTTCCAATAGGTATAGTGTGGGCCATCAAACATAGGTGGACAAATAGTAGAGTGTCCTACAACATGTGAAGATGATGCATCAAAAGTAGTCATAAATAACTATAGGAAAAATAGTTAAGTTTAAACCTATAAATCAACCTCTAATACCAAATGAAAAAGAATTAATACACAAGAGGGGGGGGGGTGAATTGTGTGGTGAGCAATTTTTTTTTTAACTTTATGATTTTCTTTCAATCTAGACAAAAGAGAATGAAAATAACTATAATAATTGAGATAAAACTATGTTATGAAGAAGAACTACACTTATGAGAGTTAGCTAACAACTAATGTCACTAATTTATAAACATGAAATTTAAAGCAACATAGATAAGCAATGCAAACAAGTGATTTATAGTGGTTCGGCCCCAATGCTTACTTCCACTACCTAGGCTCCCCACCTAGGATTTCAAACACACCACTAGTTTTTTTTTTCTTCTTTAATTGAGGTTTACACTAAGTGATATCACCCTTCTCCCAAGAGAACCACTTCCCTAAACCCTAAATGCAAGAAGTAAAATAAACTAACTAACAAATGCCTATCTAACAAATGTATTAGATTAAAGAACAAGATAATAAAACCTTGGGCCCACATGTCTATCTAACAAATGCATTGCTATTTTCCTAAATATTTCTTTGAAATTGACCATGCACATTTATCGTAGAACATAGGGTCCTTATCGTAGAACTTGTGTGAAACCTCACTCAAACTATGTCAAACTTAGGCAATTGGTGTAGAATATCTACCTAACAATTGTACTAATGTTTTCTATTTTTTAAAAAAATTTTTCTTAAAATTGATTATGTATATTTATCGTAAAACTTTGGCCTACTTTCGTATAACTTGTATGAACCTCACCTAACTCATGTGAAATTTATGCAATTGATGTAGGACGTCTACCTAAAACAAATGTATTGGTTTTTTCTTATTTTTTTTATTTTTTCCTTGAAAGATACAACTTAGGGTTTTATCGTAGAACTGTATGAAACCTATCCCAAATCATATCAAACTAAGGCAAATGATCTAGGAAGTCTACCTAACAATTGTACTTTTATTTTCAAATTTTTTTTATTAATTTTACCCTTGAATTTGACCATGTACATTTACCATAGAACTTAGGCCTACTTTCATAGAACTTGTATGAAACCTTGTTAAATCATGTGAAACTTATTCAATTGGTGTAAGATGTCTACCTAACAAACGTACTGGTTTTTTCCTAATTTTTTAAATTTTTTCCTTGAATTTGACCATATGCATTTATCATAGAACTTAGGGGTCTCGTCATAGAACTTGTATGAAACCTCTCCCATATCATGTCAAACTAAGGCAAAATGGTGTAGGTTGTCTACCAAGCAATTGTATTATTGTTTCCTTTTTTAAAAATTTTTTACCCTTGAATTTGACCATATAATTTTATCATAGAACTTAGGCCTACTTTCGTAGAACTTATATGAAACCTTACCCAAATTATGTGAAACTTATACAATTGTTGTAGGATGTCTACATAACAAATGTACTCATTTTTTCCCCTTTTTTATATATTTTCCATGAATTTGACCATATCCATTTATCCTAGAACTTAGGATTCTTACCATAAAGTTGGTATGAAACATCTCCAAAGTCATATTAAATTAAGGCAAATAGTGTAGGATGTCTACCTAGCAATTGCACTATTATTTTCTGAATTTTTTTAAAAAAATTTTACCCTTGAATTTGACCATTTATATATATCGTAGAATCTATGCATATGTTTGTAGAACTAGTATGAAACCTCTCCCAAATCATATAAAACTTATTTAATTAGTGGAGGATGTCTACCTAACAAATGTATTAGTTTTTTCCTAATTTTTTTTTAAAAAAATTTTCTTGAATTTCACCATGTGCATTTATCATAGAACTTAGGGTTCTTATCGTAGAACTTGTATAAAACATCTCCCAAATCATATTAAAGTAAGGCAAATGGTGTAGCATGTTTCCCAAATCATATTAAAGTAAGGCAAATGGTGTAGGATGTTTTCCAAATCTTATCAAACTAAGGCAAATGGTCTAGAAAATATATTACAATTACTAGGTGGACATCCTACACCAATTGCCTTAGTTTGACATTTGGGAGAGGCTTCATTCAAGTTCTACAATAAGAACTCTAAGTTCTACAATAAATGCACATTGTCAAATTCAAGGAAAAAATAAAAAAAATAGGAAAAAAACATAACATTTGTTAGGTAGACATCCTACACCAATTGCATAAGTTTCACATGATTTGGGTAAGGTTTCATACAAGTTCTATGAAAGTAGTCATTAGTTCTACGATAAATGTATATGGTCAAATTCAACAAAAAAACATAACTTCAAATTCAAGAAAAATCACTACAACTCCATAAGTTTGACATAATTTGGATAAGAGTTTTACACTACCCAAAATACATAACAAGTTAAACATAATTTAGACCATGAGAAACTGATTTTATTTCTTTGGCATATCCTTTTTCCCTCTCATTAGCATTTTCGGCCGAATAATATTCTCAAATGTGTGTGCTTGCCTAGCATTATTTGATGGTATCTGACCATGAGAACATGATTTAATTTCTTTTACATCTTTTTCTTTTTCATCATCATCATCACTATTATGCCAAATAATCTTGTCAAATGTGTATGCTTGTCTAGCATTCATTGATGATAGTATTGAGAACATGATTTCATTTCTTTTGACATATTCTTCTTCCTCCTCATTAGTATTGTATGACCGAATAATCTTCTCAAATATGTATGCTTGTCTAGCATTCATTTATGATGGTATCCAACCTTGAGAACATAATTTAATTTCCTTTATATCTGCTTCCTCTTCATCATCACTATCAGGACAAAATAATCTTGTCAAATGTGTATGCTTGTCTAGCATTCATTGATGATGGTTTTCAACTATGAGAATATGATTTCATTTCTTTTGTCTTTTTATTCTTCATCATTATCACTGTCTGACCAAATAATCTTTTCAAATGTATGTGCTTATCTAGCATTCATTGATGATGGTATCCAACCATCGAAACATGATTTTGTTTCTTTTATGTCGTCGTCTTCTTCTTCTTCTTCTTTTTAATCACTATGCAGCCAAATAATCTTCTTAAATGTGTATGCTTGTCTAGCATTCATTGATAAATGTATTCGACCATGAGAAATTTTTTACCAAATAATCTTCTCAAATGGGTATGCTTGTTTAGCATTTATTGATAATGGTATTCGACCATGCGAAGATATATTCTTCTTCCTCTTCATTATCATCTACGCGAGAGCTCGATGAAGAGTCATAACCATTTAGGCTTTCATGCTTAAATTTAAGGAAAAATAGTTTAAAAACTCAGGAAAATAAAGAAAGCTAATAAAAGATGAATGTTTGTTACTTGCAGAGCTGAGGATGACTCAAGAACAAGGTTTCAAGCATTGTGAGAGGAGAAGGTCAACTGGAGCCGAATGCGTTCTTGATGGAGCTTTGGTAGGAATGAGAAGGTTTCATTGAGCTAAGAGTCATTTTTTATTTTTTATTTTTTGCACTATGGCGAGGGTTGCGTGGGATTCTTAGGCAGGGTTAGGAAGAGGGGATGAAATGGTGGCAAGATTTTAGGACTGAAGGTAAACTAGGGTGGTAGGGGGTTAATCTATCTAATTATAACAATTACTATTAAAACAACACAAACAAATTCCCTTATCAAGCTCAATTGAGCACAAAATGTGTGTAAGTTTGTTTATGAAATGTTTGTTGAGCTAATATCCTACGATCAAACTATATCAACAATAATTATTAAATTTATACTTATTTATGAGTAACTATGTATGCTTAAATACTGGTACAACTCTAAGTAGATATACTTATTTGCTATGGGATAAGAATATCAGAATTCAAAATTATAGTCCACAAACAATTCACAATTTTTTTCACATGCTATGTGGTAAGTGCATTAATACTAAATTGATGTTGATAGGAAATACACACACCATCTATAATTATGATGTAAAGCATCCTTTTTGAGTTTACAAGTCCAAATTCATTCATGCTAAACTACTAATTTAATGAATGTAATGTCACACATGACACTCTACTATAGAATGCAAACAAATTACTCATAGAATGGATGCTGTAGAGTATGATCAAGCCTTTATTTGTAAGGAACAACTTGTCTATGTCTAGCCGAATCTTTAAATCTATTTATAAATGTAGAAAAAATTTAATTCCCAAAAGATTATATAAATGTATCATGGGAAAAAATGAATCCTTCTTTAAGCCCAATTATAAAACATCTATATAATTGCAATGATCAATTAACTAAGTCAATTGAATCAAGAACATCATCCATATGAGAATTGTATGATATGATAAATTTTAATCTTTGATTATCAATTTAACAATGTTATGAAAAGATCTAGCATAGTGAACCAATTCACTTCAAAGCTTAAAACTCTGATATTTTCGGTTCAATTTAAAAATATCCTTCTGAGATCCTAATCTGTTTTCACAAATCTGAACCGGATCTATGTAGATCATGCCTGAATTAGTGGTGGCCGGCTACTTGATCACTCCGATCAGCACTGGATCAAGTCCAGTCCAGTTCCCTTAATGCTGACGTTGGTAAAGTTAATTCGAAGATCAACGCGTGCAATTACTGACCAGTATACAGAGTGTACTTGAGAACCCAAACTCATTCTCGATCCTTCTTTAATTCTCATCGCAAAAAAAAAAAAAAAAAAAAAAAAAAAATCAAATGAACTCAAAACCGATTGTATATGGAACCCCTGACACCACCTGCTCGAGATGGAAAATCAAATATAAGTATAAAACTGAAGATAATTCTTTTGAATAATTTCTGAAAATGCGTCAGAAACCCACTGACGAACAGTAGATGAAAGCCATCAGGCTATTCTCGATTTCGGAGTCAAACAAA
Organism: Costus lasius; assembly: GCA_027563935.2. Lineage (NCBI taxonomy): Eukaryota > Viridiplantae > Streptophyta > Magnoliopsida > Zingiberales > Costaceae > Costus > Costus lasius. Next base: position 32,359,667 of record CM050450.1, on the reverse strand, counting down.
TCCGCCAATTGCTCGGCATGAGGTGAAATCCGACAAAAACGTAAAGATTCAAGGAAGAATCACTCCCACCGGTAGCTGCTTACTTTGAACTGAGTCACTTTGATCAAACTTACGTCTATCTAATCAAGCTTAGAACTTCATTTAAAATTTTAATTCGCTTTATTGAGTTTTTGAGACCGAGTATCAAATTTATTCCCAAGCTTAATTCATTAAGACCCCACAAGAACAAACACAAGAATTAGCGGGCTTAATCTTTTCATACCACTGACAAGAATAGAATAAGCGACATTCTTTTCATACCACAGGAGGAAATCTTTTTCCAGTCTCACATACAATTGGCACGCATGTCATGCTGAAATAAAGCAACACGTGACAGCTAGTCAGGGTAATGCAGTAATGCCAAAAGCAGACTCGAATGCCACCTTACAGCTATTATTCACGATTAAATGTCGAGGCAAACATTGCCAGATACCAAAAACTCGGAAGAAACAGGGAATATAAATGTAGCAAGCATTTCGTTGCATTCAATCTCAAGGATGACAGAAGTGAAAGTAACTTAATTTTCTTCACAGAAATCCTTGTGAGTGATTTCATACAAAGCATCTCAAGAAGGCAGCAGGAGAGCCATTTATTAATTCAATTGGAAGCCAACCAAAAGATTCTTTAAAATACATGAAGCTGCCGACTTACACTTAATTCTCCCCAAAAAAAGAGAGAACTGTAAGACGTCAACATGACTTAAGCAATGGATACAGATACACCAATATTTCCTTGTTTCCTAAGAGGCACTTGATATAACTTTATTGGATTTCCATGATAATTTGGCCAGTTGATCAGCCCAAGGTTATGCCTCCTAGACATGCAGACGTGCAGCACCGTGGACAACTTGGCTCCGAGGCAGATGACAGATAGGGCCACCTTCAAAGCCATACCAGGAGCTGAGCTACGTCCTTATCTTTGCATGAAGTATGCATGTTGCAAAAAATGACCAATGTCAGCTATTAAGAGGTTCGTCTTCCTGAAACAAGTCAACGTCAAAATGAAAATGAAGTTAATAAAACCAGGGTTAGATCAATGCCACGAGGAAACACAACAGCAGCAAATAACCTACCTCACTAGTCAACGTATCCATAAAAAAGGTGATACATAGTACTAAAATTGGTAACACAATAAAACATACCCATAATGGTTTTTGATCTACTATAATATCTCCCGCTCCAACAAAAAACCACATTCAGAGCATAAATCAATCAGTATCAAACTATTTACTGCATCTCAGGATTACTTGCTACAAAAGAACCATTCACTAGACCTTCAAAGCTCAAGATGTAGCAGGAAAAATCATGAACAACAAATGTCTTGACGGACAACCGCACCTGAAGATAGCTTTTTTTACCATGATAATTTATCAGGATTCGAAATGAATAAGAAAATTTACCTCACTCCCATAATTTCAATGTCACTCGGACTCTACAGCATGAGAGACGTGACTCTCTTCACCAAATGTGATAATACTTGGGCGATGTTTACTTACAAGGATAACAGGAAGAAGAAAAGAGAATAGAAGTTTAAACAAAATTATACTATATTTTCTATTTGTTTAGAAGAACATTTAAGAATGATAATAAGGTGTTTTACCAAACCTCCAACACATCTGCTTTATTTATTAGTATTTTCTAAAATTTAAAAACAAATTTTATAATTTTAAATTCCTTCTATGTTTCCCTTTTAGAAAACATAACCTTTGTTCCCACTCTTATATTAATGTCATAAAATTTTGATCTGGCTACTCAAGATGAGCCTATTTGGTTAAAAAATAATGATGAAGATATTTACTCGCATAAATACATAGTCCTCCAGTTAACTAAAAAAAGCAGACACTAAACGTTAAATCTCAATGAGAAGGCTCAGTAGAGATATATTTGATGGTCATGATTATAAACAACTTTAACACATGAAAAGCAAGAATGTTAACACAAGACAAGAAAATAAAATCATAAGCATACATACTTTTCAATTGGGGCACTGGTATCGTACTTCTTACATCCTGAATTCTTTCTAGATTAGGAGCAATTAGGGTATCCAATTTAAAAATCCAAAGTGCAACTGCAGATGTCGTTTGAGGCATAGTTTGAAATTGTACGATGACATCATCTGCAGCCATATCAGAACCGGAGGTGGGGCATTCACACAGCCAGTCCTCATTTATGGCACCAACAAAATCAGTGAGAACCTACCATAGAAACAAAAGACAAAAAAGCTCAAGACCAAATAAATTGTACTATCGAGTAAAAGTATTTAGTTGACGATATGATTAAAAAATTAATTCCGATGCACACAATTGAACCTGCAAAAGCTCTGGTAAAGATGATGCACGTCTAAGCCGCTTCACCCAAAGCTTGTGGGTTGATGTATTCCATGTGCCAGCCAAAGCTGCTTCTGGCATACTCGCCTACAGAACAAAGTGGAGAAAACTTAATAAATGCAAGTATTTCGTGCATGTTTCCATGACCCATGGAATCAACTTCATATTATTGGAACAGTGAAACAAATTTTCAGTTCAACAATTCCTTTATATTGATGCATGTGAAAAGTTAGCTCAATTAACAAAAAGAAAATCAAAGAGCACCTCGATTGCATGGATAGAAGCCTTCAGTATTTGCAATTGCGAAGGTAGAACTTTATGTTTTGGAAACTCGCCCACCTCCTCTACACCAGGTTCCCGACATGTTGCTATATGAATTGCATACCGTTCTTCAAGATCAAAATCTATCTCAAAGGTAGTATGACAAGTCTTACAATGTTTTTCATCCCTCCAGAATAAATCATGGCAATTTTCACAGCGAGCTAATGATTCCATATATGACCTCTTATTGTACTTCACAGCATTTAGATTGGAGTAAAAGGTATTCCAAGCCCATTTATCGTAAGATTGAAAACGCTCCCACCTTTTCTTCTTTTCTTCAGTGCTCCGTCCAATTTCAAGATCTACAGCACTTGAACCAACCAATAAATCATGTAACTCTGCAGGAGTTAAAACATTATCAACATCTGAAGTTGGTGACGATCCATCTCCACTAGTAGCATCAATGTCAGATGGTTGAAAACTTTTTGTTTGTCCGTTTCCAATGGCAGAAACCATATACTCATCCATTGCTTGGCAGAGAAATGATTTCCTATTCTCTAATGAAGCCATTAAACATGCTTCTCGTGTACCCCTGTTGTCTAAGATAGACAACAATGCGCACAAAGCCTGAAATCCAGATAAGAAAATGTAAGTAAGGGAATCAAATAAGTTTGACGATTTTTGTTAGAGAAGAAAAGCAAGTGAAAATTTGAATAAACAAGATAGTAATTCAACAACCTCTGCTGTATCTATAACCTCCCAATGGCCATCCTCCGAAGATTCAAAATACACCCTCCGATGGCCAGGATCATGAGCAGTACATGGGCCAAGAAAAAGCCAATAGTTATTGTACCTCCTGTCAGATCCTAAATGTATGCATTGCAATGGATGTGCATCTATACAAGCTTCTTTTGCTTCGATGTTACTAGTCCCTGAAGAACTTGACTGGTATGCTCTTCTCTTGCTAGTAGTCGGAAGATCGGCAGTCATTGTGCATGATATAGAAGGATGGGCTGAAGGATCAGTCAGAGAAGTATTTGGTGAAGAACATATGGCCTCAATTCGAGGTCTATATACCTCCAACAATGGCATTGTTAGCATTTGTGAGTTTGTCAATTTTCTTTTTATTTTTGTACCTGAACCACGATACTGGAAATTTGGGACGAAAGAAATGGCTCTTGAAGGTTCCTAAAATAGTTAAGTAAAGTAAGAAACTTCAAGGAATAGAACCACAAAGATATACATAAAACATCAATTGGTTACGCAGCTAAATTAGTGCTTTTCACAAAATCCAAAATGGTGCATTTCTCATAAAAAACGTAGCAATATAGCAAAACAACCGAAGTCTGGAACAAATTGAAAAAATACAAAAAACCAATTGGGGAGGTAGGCCTCAAAGAAAGTGAAAAAAAATAAATAAATAAACAGAGATGGGAGATGACATACTCTGCCTCACGTACTCCATAAATTTTTTCTTGAACATAACATGATAAGGGTCACAAACATCAAACCTTCCAATATTTGTCAAAACTAAGTTTTAAATCTCAGGACCAAAACTCATTCGAGTGTTCTCCCAGATCGGTATATTGAGAATACAGATTAAGGGTGAACCATGTATCACTAAGTTGGACCAATATGTAGTAGATGTGCTGCTTGACATAGAATGCTACATTAAACCCTTGTACGAACTTTGAACTAAGGTATTTAATTTCAGTCCATGTACCAATTCAATATCAGACCAATATGTACCAACACACAATATGAGAAGTACCACACAACTTATATTATATACATATATAATTATATACACATGTATGCACGGAATTGATACTAACACTATACCGTGTACTGGATTAATATCAACCATGAACCCAAAAATAATATTACATTTCAGAAAACACAATGAAATGTATTAACATTTAGTAATAAAAACAAGCAAAAGCAAGTAAACAAATATGCTGTCTACCTCATGAGAAAGCTGAGAATTCAGAGAAAAAATTGAACTTAACAACATAATTGCACGCAGGGTTAAAGCTCTTGGTGAATAGTAATGTGAACAATTGATCAGTATTCATACAATACCTTCATAGTCAAACTGGAACAAGCGCCAACAAGATCAATGAGAGCACCTAAAGCATCCAATTTCTCTTCAATGCTTAAGTTGGAATATTCGCCTTCCATAAGCCCTTGCACCCAGGCTTCCCCGGTATAGCTTTCATCAATTTCAGTGTATTCAGTTAATTTCTTGCTTGTTTTCTTATGCCGGGCATTGTACTTAACAATCCGATTATCCTGGTTTGTTGAATCTACCTCAGAATCATCACTACTACAACTTGCACTAGCATCACAGGAATCATCATCAACACTTCCTGAATCCTCAGTGTCTGATTGAGAATCACATTTTCCTTTTATCTGAGGATCAACTCGAAGCCGATATGCAAATGGTGCTATCTTCTCAAACAATGTAATGTCACTTGAAAGCGTTGAGTAGATTAGTGTCTCCAATTCTTCAGTGGTGCTAGGGAGGTCAAGTTCAACAATCTAAAAATACAATAGTTTGTCATTGATAAATAAATAAAAACTTGTTCAACACCTTGGATACAAGAATGCTAAGACACATAGGCATTCCGGGAAATTGCACCTGACATGCTCTTGCTAGCTCAGCAATTTTTAGCCCACCACTTCCTTGCTTGGATAACAAACTAAACAATTCACCTTTCAGTGTTCGTTGACGAAGACCATATTTTTCCATTTGATTCCTTTCCTAAGAATAAGAAAAACAAAATGTCCATATGAAGCTAATACATAATCAGAATATATGCCCTATTATACTTCAGAATGATAGTTTGCAATGCAGATCCAAACAATATAAAGAAGAATGTGGTCAATATATTTTTAAAATAAGCATATATAACCATGATAAAAATAATGACCAATGGATAAAGAAATAATTGTCGGTCAAGTGAAGGTAATATTTAAGCCTAGATTTGCTCATGCCTGCTTTTTAAAATTAAGATTCCACAAAAGACCAGCAGGATCTCATGTCAAAAATGATACCTTGCAATTTCCTCTTCGTGCAATAATTTGTTTTGCTCCAAATCCTGCAGCAATTAAAACTTGCCGCAGTATTTCAGCCCATGTAAGAGAGTTGAGAGATTGACTCCAGAAAGTTATATTAATACCTTGTTCTCTCACCTGATATTAAAAAACAAAGCATTATGTAAGTTATACTGCAATAAAAGCAATGTGGTCCAAAACTGTCACAAAAGCTGTGTCGTTTAAAAAGAACTTGAAAAGAGATATTTATTATCCATACCAATGTAACAAAAAGGAGCAACAAATACTTTAAAACTACAACAAATAAACAAAAAGTATCAGTTGTATAAAAAGTATTACTATTTTGTGATCTGTGGTAAGAGAACAAATTGTGACATATATAAAAAATTTAGGGATATTATCTTCAGTTGATCAACTTACAAAGTTCAAAAACACCAAAAATCTGCAAAATTTTGATGTTCTAAGGGCAGATCGAGATGTTATATCTTTTTGAACGCAACTTATAAGGAATTGGAGAAGCGCCATGTGAACTTTTCCCAACAACAAAGAATCCTGGAACACAAGTCAAATGATGCACTTTAGACAACAAAATTTACAAATAGTAAAAAAGAGAGTTAGCTAGGTTTTGTAGACACACAAGAAGCATCAATAGAGAAAAGTCACCTTGCCATGAAATGCCTGTGCAAACTCATCAACTGTGAAGGGGCAAACTTCCATAACTGTTGAATGGCTGTATATAAACTGCAAAACCTGTGCCAGATGCCATAATACACACGGTAAGTATAAATAGAACCTAGAATATGAGAGCAAAATTCACCTAAATTTTGGAACCAAAATTAAGTTAATACAGATATGGACAGGATGATTATCATGGCTATTATTGAATGGTCTAAAAGTTCACAATAAGAAATATTTGATCAATTTTTTGGAAATATTCAAAGAATCATTTTAGGGGTGATTGATACGAACTAAATATATCAGGATTCCTCGTAAACATACAATTGGAATACAAACTTCCAGAAGTTTGCAATCCATGCAACCACCTGGGTTAGATGTGTATTTTGTGAGTAAGAAATAACACTCATTTCTTTCTTTCTCTTTTCTTCCTATTTTCTTTCTCCTTACCTTTAGTCCCTACATAACATAATTTTTAAATATATAAATGTAATATATTTAATAAAATAATTTAAAAATTAAAACTATATATTTAGATAATACAATAATGAATACAACAAATATATTAATATTCATAAAAAATCATTACATTTAAAATAAACACAATATATTACAACAACAAGATATAGGCCCCGTTTGGCCCAGCTTCTGTTTCTAACTTTTGCTAGTTGAAAAATGCTGGCCGAAGAAGTTTGAGGGTGTTTGGATACTCAGCTTATGGTTAGGTTATTTTTTTTATAATAAATAATTTTTTATTAAAAAAATTACTAAGATAAAAATTATATGATTAAATTTGTAATTAACTATAATTAAAATATTTATTAAAAATATTATGAGTTATACTATTAAAAAATTATTATTACATTTAAAGGTTATTGAGCATAAGCAAGTAGGGGCTAGAGAAGCAGCTAATTTGTGGGTTGGACAGAGAAGCTGAAGGGTCAAACGCCTCAACTTCTTGATTTCAGGCTTAAAAGCTAGGTCAAACGGGACCATAATATATCTTTACAAAATACAATATAAATGTAAAATCATATAAATGCTATGTTACATATAAAATAATTATACATTTATGACATATTACATATAAATATGTTATAAAAATGTGTGGGCAGTTGATAATGTAAGAAAGAGAGGAAATAGAGAAGGAGCAATTTTGTGATCTTTTAGAACCTTTGTCCTCAAGTGAATTGACAAGCAAGAGAGGAAGCCTTAATGATATAGCAAGAGCAAAAGGCGATTGACCTGACTTGTTACTAAGCAGAAAAAGTAGTATGTTTTGTTGGGCAAAAACTCACCAAACATTAATTCATATTCAGCATTAGAAGTGTTAGCTCCTATTTCTCCGATAAAAAATTCATTTTGCATCATCATCATTCAAAGAAATGAGATAAGAACATTTGCAGCATAACAAGCCTCATGTTATTAGTTGCCCATGATAATTATCAATTCATGTACTTTCTATGCTCCAACATGTTCAATGTTCACAAGTGACACTCAGAACTACCATATTACCATGGACAAATCATCAAGTAGTGTAGTTACATGCACAAACATGCACCAATTACGCAAACACCTACCACACTATACATCAACTTAAGATTTTGATAGTTAGATGATGTTGACATTTTGAAATATATTTAAAACATCAATAACTATTTTTGAATGGACAAAAATACTTGGAGCTTTGTTACTTCTAAACCTAATTGCGATTTGGTTTCCAACAAGGCCCTTCGCATTCCTATATATTGGAAATTCAAGCATTACGCTCATCTAAAATCTGAATGCTAGAGATTCTTCTGTACGCAAGCATACAACCATTAATAACTGCAACATATAACTCAAATAGAGGGGTTTCTATAAGAATTTCAAAGTTTAGGTATTACTCTGCTACATTCAATGGACAATGTTGACATTCTCATCTCTTGTCAGCGATCTAAAATTCTCTTTATATTTCCCTTCATGATCACTAAAAGATTTATGGATTGTTTCTTAGCTCTATCCGCAGCATCCTATAGGTATCCCAACCAGTGCCAGTTATTCATTATCTACAAGTTGAAAAATCTCAACAAGCGGACCCATATTAATTACATAAACAATATTGTTGCAAAATGAAGGAATCAAAATAATTTGTTTCTGTCAAATAAAACTGTGAAAAATTAATAAAATATGAAAAGATATACACTATAAGGTATAATCTCAAATTTTTACCCACTCCCCCCACTTAATCATGTTAAGGGTGCATATGTGGGGACACATCCATTGCCTTTTTATCCTTTAGCATCTTTGGATTGTTTGCTTTTCACCCATTTCTCTAGAGCGGATTTCTAAAATGACACTTTTGATAACGACTATTTTGCAAGGTGAAAAATGTAGTGGCAAACTAGGTGGCACTATATCTAATCATTTTCTGTCCTGTATTTGATAGGATTCAAGGATGAATCCTCCCTCAAGCCGTCACCGGCGAGTTATCCAGCAGGTCGGACCACTGATACAATCCGAGAAATGGGATCGTCCCTCAAGCCGTCACCGGCGAGATATCATGCAAGCACGCCCTAAACAAGAAGATAACTAAAACACTCTATGCCCCAAACTAAACCCTAGACCCTTATTTATATTCCCCCCTACACACCCCTTCCTTCACACCCCTTCGACTATAGATAAGATCTCCCCTGGGCCTGGGCTAAGGCCCAAACTTTATTCTACTCCTACTATAGAGCCCAGTCCGTAACAATTGCCCCCTCCCTAAAGAAGTCTTGTCCTCAAGGCTTAAAAAAAAACTTCATTTTGCCTGGATCCCAAATCGTTCAGTAAGTTGTAGAAGCCGGTGCACCAAACATTTCGGCCGTAAGCATGTTGCCGAGATCCCAAATCGCTCGTTAAGTTGCTGAAGCAGGAACACTAAAGATGGTTGCCTCAAGATTGACAAGCTCATACTTGTGCACAGGAAATACGCCAGCAAAACCATCAGCCTTCTCAATAAGTTCTTGAATACCTGCTCTTGCCTCTTTTGGATCAGGATGCATTCCAACAATAATAGTAGTGGATATAGCATCTTGATTCTCAGTTTTTGAGATTCTAGCAGCCATCAAAATTACCTGTGTCCTGGACTACACCTTTCGCAAAAACCTCAACTAGGTTCGTGTCCACTGTTAGAGTAGTGCCAATTTTATCACTGCAAAGAGCATCCATATGATGAGAATCCCCTGTTACCCCTCCTTGTTTAATGTCTGCAATTTTAGATTCTACGTCTCTCAGTTCCTCAATAGCGACAATAGCGGAAATACCAGTCCTCTCTCCTGTTGTTACTGTGGCGGGCCGACTGTGCTCTCGTAGAAGTGGGGGGAAAGGATCAATGTTCCTCTCCACCATTCTTCCTTTCATGAATATGGCAAACATTTCCTTCAACTCGCGCATGTCTTCCTTTAATATTCTTCCATCCTCTTCGATTGCTCGCAGCCTCTCTTCCTTCGCCACCATTTTAGCCCGCCATTTCTTTCATTTGCTGCATACTCTTCGTTGCGCTTCTCCTTCATTGCTAGAAGTTCTGCCACACCCTTCTCTACTGCCTCTAATCTCGTCTTAGATCGAGTAGACGCCATGGTGAAGCACAGTCAATGCCTGCAAAAGAAGACCCTAGCACCTCACAAGAACTTTTTTTTTTGTACAGTACTCACAAACAGTACTGTCAGATGTTTTTTTTTCTACTAGCTACGCTACAGTAGCCCTTCGTCTAGAGCCCACGCCCGCGTCGCCTGTGTTCACACACGCACGAGCGAAGGTTCACCGTCAGCCGCGTCTCCTTCGCTTCACCGTAAGACTCTCTCGTCGCCGACGGCTAGGGTTCCGGTAGAGTAAGCCGCCGTCCTGCGAGCGCCGCCTTCTTCACGCCTTCCACAAGGAAGACTCCTGCCGCTGCAAGCCTCTTCCGCCTGCAACGTCCGCTGCCTCTTCCGCCGCTGACGAAAACGCCCACTCGCCAATCGCCGGCTAGGGTTCCGCCCTAGCTGTCGCTCCCTAGAGTCGCTAGCCACCTCCGCCTTCACGTGTCGAAGAAGAAGAAGACGCCTCGGGGAAAGGGCGCCACCGCCAGAATGGATCTCGCGCGCCTGGTGCTTGCGACGCCAAGAACTCGCTCGCCAGCGCCTCCCTGAGTCGCCAACGATGACGCCGCCCGCAGATCTGAGTCGCTGCGCTCTTCGCGAATCCGACGCAAACGGCAGGTCGCGAAGCTGTCCACTAGTTTCTACTAGAAATCTTCCGCCGCCGTCTGCTTCGAACGTCCACCCTTCGATGATACCTACTCCGCCAACGAGATCCGGCATGCTTTGCACTCTTTTTTTTTTTTTGTCGATATGCAATCAAATGAAGCCTCTCCACGCTCATCGCACCACTGATAGGATTCAAGGATGAATCCTCCCTCAAGCCGTCACCGGCGAGTTATCTGACAGGTCGGACCACTGATACGATCCGAGAAATCGGATCGTCCCTCGAGCCGTCACCGGCGAGATATCGTGCAAGCACGCCCTAAACAAGAAGATAACTAAAACACTCTATGCCCCAAACTAAACCCTAGATCCTTATTTATATTCCCCCCTACACACCCCTTCCTTCGCACCCCTTCGACTATAGATGCAGTAAACATCTATCAATAGCTTCTACCATCCACATGAAATGATCTAATTTAGTAACATTGCACAGAATTCCTGCTTCATAGAAAAAAAGTGAGATTTCATGAGCTTAAATCTATTGTGTTGGTTCATGTATAAGTCCATAAGTCATTTCCTTTGCACATTTGGCTTAAATCTACTTGTCGGTTCTTTTTCCACTTTTTTGGCAACATCTTTTTGCTGACGGTCAATTTCTTCTATATTATCTTCATAATATCATCCCCAATTGCTTCATCATCAAAATCAAGGAAGTGACCAAGAGCCTTGTTTTTTTATCTTCTTCTCCATGTACTCTTCCAATTTTTCTGTACCTCCGGAGAACATTTCTTAAAACGGGATGTGCTGTTGTGCTTCCCAATTTGATGTTGTTTAGCTCAATCTATACGACTTCTACTAGTTTTTTCCACAAAAAAATCACTGTCATATGTAACATTTTAGAACTTTCAAATAATTGCATTTCCACCTTGTAACCCACTTCAGCTCATCATGAGCATTAGCTGTCCTTTCTTTTAGTAACAAGTGAGAAAAAAACAAGGTTCCAGTTTTCTAGAAAAACGTAAGCATCAACTGATTGTGTAAATAATCACTTTTAGCTATCAAATGCAAAAAACTAGGTATTGGTTTGGTAAACTACATAGAATAAATCATATTCAAGAGAAATAGTGAGGACAGAAGAAGAAAGAAGTGTCACCTTGATGGCCGTGTATGGTTAACATTGAATGCTCACTCAATGGTTGTCGCACTTAGGTTTCAATTCTATCTTTTTCCAACTCAGTAGATAAATTAAGATGTAGTAACAACATAATAAAAGAAAGATGTCAAAGACTGATTTTTTTTTTTTTTTTGCCACAAAGCAGTGATAAGGTTTCACGTTCAACATTTCTACCTTCCTTTCTTTCTCTATGCTTGGCTAAGGCACGCACCCAGCACCTTATTCAGACACTACAATTGCCCAAAAAGTCACCGCCCACATATGTATGAGGCACTCATCTGTGCCTGGTTCGCCTAGACAGCATGCAACTCGAGCATTTTTAACACATGCAACTACCACCGACCAAAGTAATTATCCACTAACACAAAGTAACTAACCATGGTGGTCAACATGGATAAAACTACCCACCAAGAGAACTTCAACCATATGCAAGAAAAACCATACACTTCTTCCACGATCAACTGTACTAGGGTAAAAGAACAAAATCTGCCCTATTATACCACCATTTGCCAGAAATTAAGGAGACAAAGGACGAAGTAAATATCAGGGTAAGAAGCAATTACCTTGAAAAGTTTTTTAACAACTTCAGGAGAAGAATCCCAAGGTCTTGAAGAGAACAGCTGCTTCATTTTAACAATTTGTGGAGGAAATCTAGCCAACAAGTCTGTAACATACAGGAGCCAATGCTATCGCGTGTCAACAATACAGAGTTCTCAACTACTAGTACTAAGTTACTAACTACTAAGAAGAAAAATTATAAAGAGAAGGTACTAAGAAGAATCCAACCTTTGCAAAGCGGACAACCATGTCTTCCATTTGAAGAAAGATGAGCAGAACACCTCAATGGATTAGGGCCTGCCTGTAACTCGTTGAGTTCCAATTCCTCATCATCAACTAATATCATCATTTCACTTGACCGCGCTAAAGATTCATCCAGTGAAAGTTTGCAATCTTTCAGATGAGGTTCTTTCTTATTTACATCTTTTTTAGATGGCACCTGAATATTGAGAAACAAGGATAACAAAAGCATGTCTAGAATCAGATGAAAACTGGCTTACAACACTGGTCAAATTTATTAGCCAATTCAAATTTTACAAAAAGTAAATTTAGAATTAGCCCTTTTAATTTACTTTGATTTTAATTTTTCAGCCTAATTTTAAAAATAAATTAAACACTATAGTTTAATGAATGGAATTAGATTTATCCGAATTATCTCAAGTTATTGTAACTTGATGGCATTCGCTAAAAGAGATTAGTTTGAAGCTTGGATTAAATTGAGGGTAACTATCTAATCACAGAGCTAATATGAAACAGAAGAAGTACAAGACTAATATGTAATTAACCTATCGTAAAAGTCCATATATTGCAAGACAACAAATTTAACAAACTAATTTCAGATTTATAACATAGATAATACTTGCCTTCCGTAATTGCTTTCTCTTATCATATGCCCTTTTTTGAGAACCCCTCTGAAATAATAAAACAAATATATTTCAGGGACACAAATGCAGAACTAGGAATCCAGTTGAATGCTTAATGTATTATAATAGTGATAAAAATATCCTTCTTACAATGGCAAAATAAGTATGTACTGTAAGAAAACCATTTACCAGTTGAGATTCTTTTTGCTGCAGTCGTCTTGAAACACAAGTAGCTGCCTTATTAGCACTAGTTCTTGAGCTCAGCCAAGTACCCCTGTCTGTACAATTTATACCAGTGGGCGGTCTTTCAACTTCAGCTTGAGTTGCACGCCATACAGTCATCAGACCCTTGCCCATACCATGTTTTTTTGCAGGAAGGTCACATTTGGAGACGGTTTTGGAGGCACCGAAAGAAGAGACCATTGCCTGCAACAGTTATCAAAAATGATAAAATAGCAAAGACAAGCTACATGTATTAATCAACGAAATCGGAAAGCTTCATTGAGATACCAACATGTTATAATAATTTTAAATAGGCATCTCCCTAGCAAACAACAAAAAAATGAAGAATGATCGTTTAACTAGTTAGATAACAGATGAATAAATCATAACCAAAATATAACGAGCAAACTTTCACGAAAAAATAGTTTTTTGATTGAATATTACAATATTAGTATTTTTGAATAACAAGAAGAAAATACAAAGAGAAAAAAGAATCATGTTGGAACACTAGTCTCATATGGATCTAGTTGATAACTATTATATAAGATCTACCTTTTATAGAAGCTTGTGTTATCTAATAATATTTGTACTGTACCGGTCAGTTTTAATTTATATATATATATATATATATATATACCAGGCCAGCCAGTACAAAGTGCACGGATCAGTTTTATAAACCTTGATCCGACCTTCCCCCCTAAACATAGTCACCATTACCACCCACATCTTTCTCTTCTCTTCCATCACCTGATCTCATTTTTCCTCTTTATCCTCCTCTTTAATTACATCCTTCTTTTCGTTTCTCTTTCAAGTTCAGCCACCACCCTCGTTCCCAACAATTACTATTCTCTCACCTCGCTTCCCCATGGGATCTATTCTCCAAGGCAAATGATAGTTCAAACCCCTTCCTTACTGTTAGGGATGTCTTATATTTTACAACAATATCCTAACCCTAAATCATCTAATAATTAACCTTTCTCAAGCAAAGCTTCAAGAATATATATATATATATAATCTACCATCATGCCATTATATTTTATGTGTACAAAAATAACCTTTTTAAATGGAATAAATGAAAATTATGTTCAAATAGTAGTCTCAACTCTCATATGAATTAGCCATCACCCGTAAATATATAGTTTGATCGATAAATAGTCTCTAACTATTATTATAATTTTAGTTATCTAATAATATCTATGTTCTTTCCACTTGTATCAAACCATGCCCTAACATGAACCTTACCCATCACCCACTCATAAATTCCTAATCCTAGCCCACCAATGCCACTAACCCCTTCTCTTCTCCTCTTCACTTTTACTTCCACTGCTTCACTGACTCCCTTTTACTCCTTTCTCCTCTGTTGCGACAACCTTCTTTTTGTCTATCTTCTTCAGTTATCCATCTGACCACTGCTAGTAAAAGTTTAGTTATTCTTTTACTACTTAAATTGCTATCTCAAATCCTCCTATTGCACTGTGCTCAATCCATTACAAATATATTGTTGTCATTGATATTATATGCAATAAGGCAAGCAATGGTGGTGAAAGCTGGAACTGACATCTAAGATCGTTTACGGTGAATTTAACTAGCACCTCTAGTTGTGTTCACATGGTCCTGCCATGGACCATTTTGTAAAATTTTAAAACCTATGGAATTATTTACAAGAGTGAAAAAAAAAAAAAAACTTAACCTAATCTTTCCCTCCAACGCCTCTTTTCCCTTTCTCCTGATTTTTTCCTCTTGTTCACCTGCCATCTCATGCATTCAGCATTGGACCGTTGTTGTTCGAGTTCCACCGACCCCTTCCTCTTTTCCTTTGTCGATTCGTATTGATCGATATTTCCTGCAGCTTCTTCACGCATGTGTGCATGCCAGCGTTGATTTCTTCTTCGTCGGAGTTCACCTGCAGCACTGCCAATGTCCGACAATGTTCTTGTTGGGTGGAGGCTGTGATTTGTACCATCGGTAGTGTTTTGTGGGGTTTTCTGGCATTATATTTTTGTGGCTGTTTGCCACTGCTCCATCGTTGTTGTCTGCCGCTGGTAACTAGCTCAAGTGAAAAACACACCCTTGTTAACCTTAGTATGCACAAGAATGTTCTAGGTTGAAACGTAGTATGCATCCATACATACCTATATATAGGTATACATGTATGTACATGTATACCGATTAAATTCATGCATATATAATATAAATAAATAAATAATAAAAATAATGGTAATGAAAATCAATAAAAAAAATGAGTTAGGTATTAAAATAATTAAGTAGCAAAATGATAATTAGGGTAAAGAATATTTAGTGTAACACACACACACATACATATATGTATGTATATATACATACATGTATGCTTACATATATGTATGTGTGTGTGTATATATATATATATATATATATATATATATATATATATATATATATAAAAGCATACATGTATACTAGATTAAATTTTAATATAATAATTAAAATATGATATTAGTTCATATGGTACTTACGTGGTGTATTTATGTGATATTTTAGGTGCTACTCGTACAAAAGTTGGTTAGGGAAGTCCTCAGACTAAGAACTAGCACTAGAAGCTATGCAAGTAGGAATCATATTCTAATCCTTGAAATCATGGTATTAGATAGTGGTATTACATATATATTGAGTAGTTGATGAATACCATGATACCTGGTTGCACTATTGCTTACTCTTATTTTAGTATTCCTTGTGCTTTATTCATGCATTCAGATGATTGTATGATGTTGTTAAATGGGTCACATGATAGTTACATTGTTATTGAGTTATTATTGATTTTACTATGAAATAGTTATTGGCAATTGAGCCATGAAACCATATATTACATAGTTATAGGTCCACTGGGCAATTGTTGTATGGCATGTCATGCCATCGTAAGATTTTAGTGTTGGCTGGTGTTAGCTAGTAGCTAGCAATATAGGCCAGCGGACCATTTGGGATACCTAATATCATATTATGATTATGGGGCCAACTAGTTACGTAAGTTGTTTGGTATTATCCTAGGATTACCCGAATATTGGGCGCAACACCTTTTGAGCTTGGGTGGACAATAATACAAATACTCTTGATAAGAATGTGAATTCCTAATAGAGTGGTTATATGGTCATTGTTTTTTATTGCAAAACACTTGTGTGGTTATCATATTACGATGTTGGTTATCGTCATGTTGAGTTATTAAGTATATATTGTATATTGTTTTAACTCAATTATTTGATACATTGTCATCTCTTGTGGTTCCTAATTAGCTATTTGGGCTAATTCCTATTATGGAAAGAGATTGCACTGAATGCTGCCAATAGATAAATGTAGATGCTACCTCGATCGTGTCGATGATGTCGGCACCAGGTTAGTAGTGATATTTAGTGTTGACATATGTTGTATTTGATATATGGAGTTGGTACTCTTATTTATGTCTTGATATTTTGTTTAACCGGGATTATACCGATCCCCATGTTGGCTTTTTTTTTATGATCAAATTCATTTTGATCTTATTTTTATCCCCTGATTGGGGTTTCCTAAATAGATAGTAGTTCCGTATAGTTGATATAATGATAGTATCAATTTATATAGTGATTATTATACATATTTAGGTTGTGTTAATGTATATCCTGATTTAGATGGGTTAGTATCCGTTCAGGGTGTGACACCTTTACTATCAAGTATAAGACAGCCATTTTGTGTACATGTTTTGATACAGAACACTTCGACCATATATCTATTGAAACCTTCTTGGTACTACTGTGGGACACCATCTCTTCTTGATAAGGAGACTAACCTTTTTGGCCTAATCCTATCTATTTTGTCCTTGTAATCATTTGATGATTCCAGTGTCCATGTTTATGATATAGATTTTGCTCAAACTCCATCTTTGTTATAAATGTTCTTTATGTTTGGTAACTACTCGTTATATATTTCTAATATGCAGCTTACCAAATCAGTAGATTGATTTTAGTATTATTTTCTTCCCTTTGTGTTTTTCAAGATGTACAAATGAAAGTAATGATTTGTGAAGGCCACGAGTTTTGTGGCATCTATTTCCTTGATAATCAACCGACACCTTGATTATTTGCTTATTCTACCAACTCCATAACTCTATTATTAGCCATGCTATTTAAATCACCCATCACATACTCAAGTGAGGCATCATTTATCTAAGTAGTTTATCCATATTTTTAGTGTGAGGCTTGTCACTAAGGCAAGTATTATTGTGACCCTTTTATCCCCAAGTCACAATGAAAGAGATCATGCATCGTTTGCTCTCATCTACTTTATTATTTGGAATCTATATCATGTTGTCATTTTTTCTAGTCTTCTTCAAGTTATTACGTTTATTGTTGACCACTCATATGACATGGTTGTATCTCCTTAGGAGGTAATCAAAAGTCTTTCATATATTCAATGTTTTCTATTATGAAATAAAACACAACCAAATGTTTTGCTTAAAGTTCTAGATATTGATAACATATCAAAGTCTACATCCCCATGTGTTCCACCATACACAAAACTACTCATGTTCATACCATGGTTTAAAGTGCCGGTCCGACAACTCGGTCCGGAGAGCCACCGGACCGATATGGTACCGGTATGGTACCGGCGTACCGTCCGGTATCAAATAGTAGCGACGGCGGCAAATGGCAGCGGCTGTCTGCCGCCGTCCGTGCTCCGAGAGGTGTTCCGTGACCGGAACTCCACCGGACCGATACGTACCAGCGGATAACGGACCGAGTCCTCAAACATTGGTTCATACTACTCAAAAAAACAACATTGTATAGCACAAAAACTGTAACCAGTTGTTGCAAAAAGTTTAATATTTCATATACATAATCCAATGTATTTTTGGAGTGTACATTGCTTTCTATACCATTAACATGGCTTCTCTCAAACTTTAATGTTTTGTAAACATGTTGTGAAGTATTTTTAGAGTGTTGTGCACATTACTTACTTTCTCGTTAATAAAGTCTCTCTCTCACATTGACTCAGAATCCATACTTTTTTATCATAGGTTTCTCATTGCTATTATATCGTATATATTTGGATTTGTTCATGTCTTTGGACAGATATGATAAACTTAGTTCGTGCTATGTGATGCTCATTTATTAAGTACACTTTTAAGTAAAAAAAAGTTATCATTGTTACAATTACATATATCCATATAGAGCCCTAGTGTTAGGCCCAGCCCAAATTTAGGGCCCAAGTTAGCTGGATCAGTCAATTGGGCTGCTGACTGGGCCAAAATTGGCCCACACCCAAAAATCAGTTCAGCAACAGGATTTGGGGAAAAATCAACGCATGGGTGTTGATTCGTTCGGCGACAGCGGCTACCTGCCGCCAGCCGACCTTCATGGACGCTGACGGGAAACATTGTCGTCCAACCTCTCGCCTTTCTGGTGGCTGCTCTATAGAAAACAAGGCTCCGACGTGTGGCGGGGTGACGAGACGACGGCATCTGCACGGAAGCGGCGGGTGGGGCTGCAACAAGATGAGAGGCGTTGAGACGTCCGACGACAACGTCCGGTTTCGTCGCCAGTAGCACACGCACAGCCACACGGAGCCAGGTTGGCAGATCTTTCACAATCGCGTGGATCAAACTCAGAGGAGCGGCGTTCGATCCAGCGGGCCAAGTTGTGAAGCCACAGGGGTGTCGTACGATGTGGGAAGGCATGGGCGCCGTCTGGTCACTGTCACCGAGCCACATGCGTACTGGATGAATGACGAGAATCCGAGGCCGAGCCGCCTATAAGAAGGGTAGCCCGACGAGCTCAAGAATGAGGGGGGGATATGATAACGGGGGGCAGAGTAGTGGCTACAGGTGGTCTCAGACCGAGGAGTTGAAAACTCCGGCGGCAGGCAAGGTTGGGGCAAACCTTGGTCAGCCCTGCTCCTTCATACTCCTCTCTAACGAAGACCCGGCGTAAACCTTCCGGCAAGGGCAAGTGGTGTGCCCTCTCCCGGCGTGCTCCGGTGGTGAGGGTGGGCGGTACAGAGCAATGACAGCGCCAAGTTTTTCCTCCATAACTTCCCAGTCTTCGTTCCCCTGCTCCGGCGACGCTCGCAGCAAACCGTATCGCGTGCTCAACGCACGCGAAGAGAGAAGCCATTCGAAACGGAGGAAGTGACGCGCGGCTGCGCTCGTCGGGAGAAGGTGTGTGGACCCTTCGTTCCGGCGAAGGCGAGTGCGACGTCAACTATGGGTGTGGACTCCGGCTGGCGAACTCCAGCCAGAATCCCCACCTCTGATGATGACTTCCGGCACTAAAAGGGGCGCCGATGAGGCTGAGGGCGAGGGGCGAGAGTTGCCTCTCCCCTGCCGCAGGCCCCGTATCCCCGTTCCGGCGATGCCCACAACCGAAGCAACGCACTCAGGCATTGCTGTAACGCACGCTAGTCGCTCGTGAGGAGGACGACGGGCATGGCATTCGACTCGAGGTGCAAGTCAACGTCAACGCTGCAGGCGAGAAATCAAAATCTGATGGGATTAGTGGACATGGACGCTACGCGGGCGTGATTAGCTAACAATGTAAGCTTTAATTAAATGGAGGCTAGACACCTAGTACCTATGATAGCCCTAATTAGGGAATCAAAAACCAGTCCATTCCCTTGGATACCAATAGTACAACGTAATACCATTATCATTATCATTATTATATAATAATAACAATAATAAATTATTATTATTATTTTCCCTAAAAACCACATAATGACAGATGATCAATACTGTATATCAATATCGATATCAGCTGGTACAGCGATATATTATAGGTATCAACCATCATCTGGTACAGCGATATATTATAGGTACAACGACATATTATTATTATTATTATTATTATTATTATAGGTATTAATCGATACAGTCAATACTGTATATCAATATCGATATCAGCTGGTACAGCAATATATTATTGGTACCAATCGATACAGTCAATACTGTATATCAATATCGATATCAGCTGATACAGCGATACAAACCTATACACACCAGTACCTTAAAACATGATCATGATGATGATCATCATTATCATTATCATTATTATAAGTATCAATCGATACAGTCAATACTATATATCAATATCGATATCAACTAGTTGATGATGATGATGAAGATTGTTATCATTATTATAGGTATCAATCGATACAGTCAATACTGTATATCAATATCGATATCAGGTGGTACAGCGATATATTATAGGTATCAATCGATAAAACTTGGCCCTGATGATGATGATGATGATGAAGAAGAAGAATTATTATTATTATAGGTATCAATCAATACAGTCAATACTGTATATCAATATCGATATCAGCTGGTACAGCGATATATTATAGGTATCAATCGATACAGTCAATACTGTATATCAATATCGATATCAGCTGGTACAGCGATACAAACCTATACACACCAGTACCTTAAAACATGATGATGATGATAATGATGATGATGATCATTATCATTATCATTATCATTATCATTATTATAAGTATCAATCGATGCAGTCAATACTGTATATCAATATCGATATCAGCTGGTTGATGATGATGATTATCATTATCATTATCATTATTATAGGTATCAGTCGATACAGTCAATACTATATATCAATATCGATATCAGCTGGTACAGCAATATATTATAGGTATCAATCAATCGACAAAACGTGGCCCTGATGATGATGATGATTATAGGTACCAATTGATACAGTCAATACTGTATATCAATATCGATATCAGCTGGTACAACGATATATTATAGATATCAATCGATACAGTCAATACTACATATCAATATCGATATCAACTGGTACAACGATACAAACCTATACACACCAGTACCTTAAAACTTGGCCCTAATTGCAATAGTATCCATCTCATATAAGATAGTCGCTTATGTAAATATTATTATTATTATTATTATTATTATTATTATTATAGGTATCAATCGATATAGGTATCAATCGATACAGGTATCAATCGATACAGTCAATACTGATATCAATATTATGATATAGTCAATACTACATATCAATATCGATATCAGCTGGTACAGCGATACAAACCTATACACACCAGTACCTTTAAACTTGGCCCTAATTGCAATAGTATCCATCTCATATAAGATAGTCGCCCATGTAAGTATTATGATTATGATTATGATTATGATATTATGATTATGATTATAATTATGATTATGATGATGATGATGATGATGATGATGATGATGATCATTATCATTATCATTATCATAGGTATCAACCGATACAGTCAATACTGTATATCAATATTGATATCAGCTGGTACAATGATATATTATAGGTATCAATCGATATAGTCAATACTATATATCAATATCGATATCAGCTGGTACAGCGATACAAACCTATACACACCAGTACCTTAAAACTTGGCCCTAATTGCAATAGTATCCATCTCATATAAGATAGTAGCCCATGTAAATATTATTATTATTATAGGTATCAATCGATACAATCAATACTGCATATCAATATCGATATCAGCTGGTATAGCGATACAAACCTATACACACCAGTACCTTAAAACTTGGCCCTAATTGCAATAGTATCCATTTCATATAAGATAGTCGCCCATGTAGGTTTAATAAACATGCAGAATTTAATAAACCAATATCTTATATCTTTGGAAAACTTCAAAATGTGAACAATGCAAAACTAGAGGATAAACACAAGTGACGTGAAGCTGATAATTTACTCCAATAGTCACGTTAAATCATCTAGTAACCTTTCCTTCTAAATGTAGTAAGAGCTCCTACTAACAAGGTATTGCATCATAATTAGTATTTTAGATTCAATATTCAATACATGTAAATATTAGTAAATGATCAATTTCAAATATTTTTCGAGTTATAAGGACAAGTGCAATATAGCCATAAGAATGTGGCAGTTCAAAATCAAGCTAAAAGGTTTGATATGCAAGATTCAATATAACATTTCAATGTATAAATACTTTCTTGCCAACTGTAATCAATATATCAAAATAATCATTAACACTTTTTTTTTCAAATTTACAAGATATTTGAGATGGAACCAAAACAGGCCAATTAGCAATCAAATCAAAAGATTTATAATGCAAGATATGAAATAACATTTCAAAATTTTCAATATATAAATATTTCCATTCTAATTTCAATCTAGTATATCAAAATATATAATCCTTAATCCCAACTTTTTCAGGATTCCAAAAATGTGACATCAAACTAGAGGAGTGGGGACCCTTCTACTATAGTATGATATCACAATTTTATAATTTCATCTAAAATTATAAACTTATAGTATTCCTTACATATATATCCTATTTCACTTTATTTTCAACTCTAAGCATACAAAAATTGATAAAATTCATACTTTTGTGGGTGAGGGATCAAGGCATCAAAAAAGAAGAGAAAACTACCTAATTAGAGGAGAAAAACTCAATTCAAGTTGAACTAAGCTGAACCACCTATATACCTTATGTCGATATAGTAAGTAAATTGCAACAATTGGTATTTGAAACCTCAAATGGAGCTAATTTCCA
Organism: Costus lasius; assembly: GCA_027563935.2. Lineage (NCBI taxonomy): Eukaryota > Viridiplantae > Streptophyta > Magnoliopsida > Zingiberales > Costaceae > Costus > Costus lasius. The sequence continues at coordinate 32,336,717 of CM050450.1, read as the reverse complement.
CCATTGTTAGTTGGAGTTGGTAGATAATTTGAATTAGTGTCAAAAATGTCTTTGGACCCATCTAAGTTACATATAGGAACGACTAGGTTATATTGCTAATGAGTAATGAGTAATAAAATTTTATAAAGTTGAAAAAGTTATGAATGGCATAAAGTAAAGATTAGGAGTCTAATTTAAGACACTTTGTACCTAACAAATAAGATTGAACTTTAATATAGTAAAATTAATCACTTTAATTTCATTCAAGAAACCACTACTAAACTAATATGCCTAGTTGTGTATGACGGTGTGTACAATTATTATGTATATATTAAAGATTAGTAAACTGGTCCATACATGGTGGTATGGCTAGTTTGTACTTTGAGTGGAGAAGAAAGAAGGAGGAGATGGAGGAGGAGAAGAAGAAAGAAGAAGAAGGTGGAGGAGGTGAATAAGGAGGCTAGACTTTTCTACGTTATATACAAACCTATAGCGGAACAGAGCAAGGAGGAGGTATGTACCAGTACCACGCCACTCATTCCTCCACATCTGCTTGCTGCTTCTTCTCTTCTTCTTCGAGTTCCATCTGGTACTAAGTGGTCCAAACCGGTCTAAGTATAGACCAGCACCATGTCTAAACTGAGTTTTCAAACCTTATTATACATACAGTATAAAGGTAGGCTAGATAGCAACAAGATTCAAGTTTCAAGTATAGGTCATAAACAAGAGAGTACCCAACTCAAATGAGTTATGATAAAGTTGAGTATTTGGTTAATCAATCTAGATATTTTTATAAGAACATAAAAAATTACATTATAAAAACAATAAATTCTTATGAAAATACTCAATAAATATTAATTAAAATGTGAAATTAGGTATTTGTTATTTTACTAAACCGAATATTAAGAACAAAAACTTGAACTCAAATTTTTGAGTTGGATAGGTCAATTTTAAGATGTTTATAGACTATTTGCAGGTAGTAATGCATGAAGTAAGTTGGAAACAAAAAGTTATATCGTGAAAGGAATCAGTATCTTCAAAACCCACTGTAAGGGGCATAGAACCTAGTTGCTTACCAAAGGCATTCTTAATTTTACTTTCTTAAAGAAAATACATATTGGATCTAATCACTCTTGATGCAAATAGGTTGATGTTCTTATTGCTTGTGGCTAAGGACTTAGATCTATATTGTTGGTGATTCATATTGATTTGATGAGGGACTAACATACTAACCCACCTCAAATTGGTTATGATTGGCATTAGTCAAAATCAAAACAATTTGTATGTATCATGTGTTAGTACTAACCAATACCAACATGGATTTACTCCAATGGCTATGAATCGAGCTTTTAAGATACTTTATAGTCAAATTTGGCTACATGCAAATGACTAACAGTATATGATGTTTTGCCTCATTAGAATACAATCACAAAACAATCTTCATACAGCCACGATATCCTGCTGACAATCAAAGAAACAACGAGACTAAATCAACAAAGAATGACTCTACTAAGAAGGGATACAAGAAAGGGAAAAGCTCCAACAAAACCCAAGAGTATGAACACCAAGATTCTAATGAGACGTAATCCCTATCAAATATTTGTTCGCATCACAAGGTATGACATGATTTAAACAATATAGATACTTGGACATGATTTAAGTGATGTAGAGGAAGCACAATTCGTGGAAGCTTTGTCGCGGCATGCAACAGCATGTTAATAAAGAAGCAACTAAAACTTCAAAGAACAAGGAAGATAAGAGGAAACACACAGCTTGCAACAGCTTTGTCCGCTCCGCATAAGCTTCGTATGCTCATGCACTTCAACTCATTCCGCATGCAGCAACGCAAGAAACATGAACACAAAGCAGATGAACCTTTGCTCACTCTTGTGAACAATGCAAAGGAAGAGCAAACAAAGTGGCAGAAATTCTTTCAAGTATGGATTATGTTACTAAACAGGCTCACCCTCCTATATGGAGGGTTTATTCCCACCGAACCGGGTCTCGGTTTGGTCCAGGGAACATATCGGTTCAAGGGGAAGGGAACGAGTAAGAACTATATTAGGGTAGGGAGGAAGGAGAGTTAGGGTATTATGTTGTTTTGTTGCTTGTTTTGACGTTGGCAATGTTGTTCTCGCCGGATGGTCTCCGATTGAGGTTGTTTTGCATAATTTCTACTTTTGTCTTCTATCAGCTCTTTTGTCTTCTATTTGTCTTCTATCAGCTTGGTCCGACTTGCCGGATCCATGGGAATCTCAACGGCGAAGGAGCAGAGCTGGTGTTTTTCCTTCCATCGTGTCCATCTTCACACGCGACGAAAAACAGAGAAAGGGAGATTCAGACGAGGTTCGAACGAGGCCGAGCGTAACATCCGCACGCTCACGCAGGTGCTAAAGCTGGGCACCGGCACTTAGCGGGGATGGAGATCTGGTATTCCCCCAAGCTTGACAGTTCTTCTTGCTGCCGATGGCGTCCACACAAAGTGAAACGCGATTGGAACATCTGGAGAAATCCTTAGCGGAACTACAAGCCACCATGGCTGCTATACAAGCGGATCTTCAATCCGCCGGAGAGGATCATCAATTTGGAGGGTTTGGCCTTAGCCGAGGAATGACGGCAAGCAACGAGCGCCGCCAACATCGGGAGGAGATTTCGAAGCTGAACCGACGTCATACAGAGATGGACCGCCGTCTCGATACCTTGGATGAAATGCACAACTTACTAGCAGATATGGCGAAGGAAAGAAGGATGGAGCACACAGCAATCTATTCTGTTGCAAGGGGGTTCACGAGGGGTACATACGTGCTCTTGAGGAGGGGCTGGATGCTCCGGACGCCCAGAATGAACCCTATCGTCCACCCCGCATACGGGAGGAGCGTTGGTCACAAGCTGAGCCATGCATTAGCCAACAGGCACCAGGACCCTAAAACGAGGCAAGGTGCCACGGCGGAGGTCAATCAGGTGTCGACATTGATCATGAATCGATGGGAAATGATGACCGCCATTTATTACATAGGCGTGTGGAATTGCTTGCCTTCGATGGTACTAATCCGGTTGGATGGATAGCAAGGGCCGAACGGTACTTTGATATTCAAGGCACATATGAGGACTACAAAATACCCTTAGCCTTTATCAGCATGGAGGGTCCTGCAAATCATTAGTTTCGGTGGCTGAGAAGAAAGATTCCCAATATTATTTGGGAAGGGTTGAAGGTAGAGTTAGCACAATGGTACAGTGATTGTCTAGCCACTAATGCTTATAAGAGCCACGCAGCTCTCAAACAAGGCAACAGGACTTAACAAAATATATAACGGCTTATGAAGAAATAGTTTCACAAATTCTGAATCTAACTGAACAACAATATTTGGATTTTTTTCTTGAAGGGCTTAAGATCTAAAATTCGAGAACGCGTGCATGCCTTCTTCCCCAGCACCATCTTACGAGCTATGGCCCTAGCTCGAGTCATTGAAAAGGAGCCCTTTCGTGGAGAGGGGCAAAAATCATGCATCACCTCTAGTGTTTCTTCGGGTAAAGGCTTTTCAGGTACCAGAGGATTTACATTTAGCAAACCTTCATGGATATCCTCCACTTCACCAACCACTACACATACCCAACACACCCAGAGCTGGAGGCAATAATCAATCCGGGTTACAATAGGGTGCAAAGGGTGATGAAACTCAACACACCTTCACCGAAGAAGGGAGCCATGTTCGCTCTTCATCAGGCGGTGTGTCTCATGGTGATCGCATGAAAGGAGGAAGAGTCATGTCTTATCAAGATTACATCAACAAAAGAGAGAAGGGCTTATGTTTTTGATGTGATCAGTCATATCATCCAATGCATCAGTGTGGCAATAAGAGTCTTTGTGTCACCTTCCTGGCAGAAGACGACGAAGCCTTAGAGGGGGGTGACGAAGAGGAAGAAGAGGTGCCAGCGGATATGGCAAGAGGAGAAGGGGATCAAAGGGAACTAACTTGCAACATGATATAACTTTCCTTATATTCAATCAACGGCCTCTCAGGTCCTTGCACCATGAAGCTAAAAGGGACCATCAATGGCGTTTCAACCATCATACTCATTGATAGTGGCACAAGCCACAATTTCATTTCAGCTCGATTAGTCCAAGAATAAGGTTGGCAGATTACACCTACACCAACTTATAAGGTTAGTCTGGGCGATGGTGGACGGGTCACGGCACAAGGCAAGTGTGAGTAGTTAGCAGTTGTGCTTAGCGATTATGATACTATGTTACAAGCCTATTTATTCTGTCTAGGCAGAATTGATATGATACTTGGGATGGCAAGGTTGGAAACGTTAGGCGAAATTAGGGTGGACTAGGGAAAAAATACATGAAAATTCTGCATGAAGGGCAAGAGCGCATCGTCCATGGAGATCCCTCCTTGATCAGCTCTTCGATTTCATTCAAAAGTTTGCGCAATGGGGTGGATGCAGATTTTTAGGCTATGGTGTGGGCGGCTGAGAACTTCTTGCTGGTAATAGAGGGGTCGAGGGTGCTAATGTAATCGCGAAACCATCAATTACAAGCCCTGCTAACCTCATTTGAGGATGTATTTTCAGACGTAACTGTGTTTCCACTAGAAAGAGAATTTGATAATACGATTGTCATTCAACCCGATGAGGGACCGGTAAGGGTATGACCCTATCACTATGCCCACCGTCAGAAAGATGAGATAAATAGAACGACTGGTGTAACAAATGGTAGTGGCTAGTGTCATTCGACCAAGCTCTAGCCCTTACTCTAGCCCGGTGATACTTGTGAGAAAAAAGGATGGTAGTTAGCAATTCTGCGTAGACTATCGTGGCTCAACAATATCACAGTTGTCGATAAGTATCCAATTTCTGTTATTGAAGAGCTGATTGATGAGCTTATACGGAGCAAAGTACTTCTCTAAAATAGATTTGCTCTCGGGACATCATCAGATAAGGGTCAAACCAGAGGATATCACAGCTTTTCGCACCCACCCAAGACATTATGAATTTCGGATCATGCCGTTTGACATTATTGAAGAGCTGATTGATGAGCTTATATAGAGCGGAGCTTATACGGAGCGGAGTACTTCTCTAAAATAGATTTGCTCTCGGGATATCATCAGATAAGAGTCAACCAGAGGATGTCCATAAGACAACTTTTCGCACCCACCCAAGACATTATGAATTTCGAATCATGCCGTTTGGCATTAAAAATGCTCCTGCGACCTTTCAACCTGTGATGAATGAAGTTTTTGGACCATATTTGCGTAAGTTCATTCTAGTTTTTTTTTATGACATTAATCTATGGCAGTACCTGGATCAGTATATGAGGCATCTAAACCAAACCTTGGAAGTGCTCCGAGCAAATTAACTGGTGGCAAATAAATTTAAGTGTAGTTTTAGGCAAACTTAAGTGAAATATCTGGGTCACATCATTCAGCCCGGTGGAGTTACAATGGACCCAAGGAAGGTAAGCAGCGTAAGTTAGTGGCCTATCCCAACATCGGTCAAATAGGTGCACAGATTCCTAGGGCTCACAGGTTACTACAGGTGATTCGTGAGGGACTATGGTAAGATAGCTAAACCCCTTACTAACCTCCTTAAGAAGGAAGGATTTCATTGGATTGTGGAGGCACAAGAAGCTTTCGATAGGTTGAAGAAGGTAATGACGACACCCCCAATGTTAGTTCTACCGGATTTCACAAAAGAAAAGAGTTCATCATAGAATGTGATGCTTCTGGAAAGAGTATTGGGGTGGTTCTTATGCAACAAGGGAAATCAGTAGCCTACTTCAGCAAGGCTCTATTTGATGGAAATTTGGCCAAATCCACTTATGACAAGGAACTTATGACATTAGTCTTATCGGTTCAACATTGGCGGCCATACCACTTGGGGCAAAAATTTAAAGTTTTGACGGATCAGAAAGCATTGAGGCACATTTTGGAGCCTCACGTATCACTACCTTGGACCAACAAAACTGGCTGACTAAACTCTTAGGTTATGACATGGAGGTCCTATATAAACCAGACAACGATAACAGAGTAGCAGATGCGTTATCTAGATTACCCGAGCATGCGGACTTGAATGCCCTATCAATGCCCTTGCGGTTAGACATCAACCAGATTCAAGACGAAGTGGACAAGGACCCAGTATTAAGTAAGATCATAACTAACTTGCGGCAACACCTAGCTAAGGCCACACCTTTTGAGCTTCACTTAGGGCATTTATTCTACAAAGGGCACATCGTGCTACGCACTCAAGTTGGGTACAAACTATATTCCAGGAATGTCATAACACACCTACAAGGGGCCATTCCAATGCCTACCGCATATACCGAAGAATCATGGACAATGTCTATTGGATTAGCATGAAGGACATTTACCACGCAGTGGAAAAGTGTACCACTTGCCAGCGACAGAAATATCAAGCTGCATCCCCGGCAGGCTTACTAAAACCCTTGCCCATTCCAAACAAAATATGGGACGACATAGCAATGGATTTCATTACGGGGCTACCGCGTTCAAAAGTGTTGATGTTATACTCGTCGTGGTTGATAGATTGTCGAAATATGGCCATTTTTGTGCTCTCAAACATCTATACTCCGCAAGTTCAATTGCAGAATTATTTGTTAAGTAGTAAAGCTTCATGGGGTTCCTAACTCAATTGTAAATAACAGAGATCCGATATTTATTAGTCGATTTTGGTCCGAGCTTTTTTGTCTCCAGGGTACATTGCTGTGGATGAGTTCATCTTATCACCTAATGGACAGTCAGAAGTGTTAAATAGGTGCCTCGAGACTTATTTGCGTTGCTTTACATCGGAACAGCCTAAGGAGTGGGCAGAACAGCCTAAGGAATGGGCAGCGTGGTTACATTGGGCGGAGTACTGGTATAACACTAGCTTCCAATTGCTACTGGCATAACACCATTTGAAGTCATCTATGGCCGCCACCCACCTACCCTGCATCGCTATGTTTTGGGTGAGTCGGCGGTTGATGCCATGGAGCGAGCTCTATTAGACAGGGATGAAATACTGAGGCAACTCAAGTATAATCTCTACCGGGCCTAGCAACGGATGGTTAAATATGCTAACGTGCATTGGAAGGATGTAAGTTTTAAATTGGGGGATTTTGTTTTCGTCAAGGTTCGGCCTCATCGCCAACACTCTGTGGCTCAGAGGGTCAATCAAAAGCTTGCAACGCGTTTTTATGGGCGGCACCATAGCCTATCGTTTGGATCTGCCTCCTCAATCTCGGATTCATAAGCAACCAGTTTTCGGAAAAACTCCATAGCCTTGGGGACAAGGCTACTCTTCAGGAGGGAGGTATTGTTACTAAACCGGCTCACCCTCCTATATGAAGGGTTTATTTCCACCAAACTGGGTCTCAGTCCGGTCCAGGGAACATATCGGCTCAAGGGGAAGGGAACGAGTGAGGACTGTATTACGGTAGGGAGGAAGGAGGGTTAGGGTATTATGTTGTTTTGTTGCTCATTTTGACGTTGGAGACATTATTCTCGCCGGATGGTCTCCGGTTGAGGTTGTTTTGCAGAATTTCTACCTTTGTCTTCTGTCAGCTCTTTCGTTGTCCTCTATTTGTCTTATCTCATACTAGTACACAATCTCAAACCAAATTTTAAAACAATGGTTCCATCAATCAACATGCCAATTAGGATCAAGACTTTGGTGATTAATTGAGCAATCCAAAAGGAGTAATAACCAACCAATATTAGTAATGAGACAAGAATTCGACTCTATCAAAATAAATAACTACTACCTCGAATTCGACTCTATCAACATAAATAACTACTATCTCGAATTAGACACTGTCAAAATAAATAACTACTACCTTGGAAGACTACAAGGAGTCCTTAGAATCTACTCTATTAAGTCAGAAATTTGGTCATCTTGGTCTTAGCCTAGCAATAAGGAATATAGTACAAAAACTTCTTCTATGTATATCTATATCTAAACATACAACACCACCCCAAGTGCTAGCAATTGCACTACTAATAAAATAGGAGAGTTAACCTTGCCAATTTAATAAGCATGTAGGCTTTAATATTCCAATACTATATGTTGTGGGAAGCTTTCTAAATGTTGATATTATAGAGTTATGACATCTGTCCTAAGTTGTGTGCAACCGATTATATATTCAATAGTCACCATTCATTTTAAATGTAACAACAGCTCACAGTAAGTGACTTGCTCAAACTAGTAAGGTAAATACTATAATTTAATTTGTCTACTTCATTCAAATATGATTTATAGACATCACAAAACTAATTAATTTCAATTTTTCCAAGTTTCCAAGACATAAGATTCAATCAAAGGGCTAGTGCCAATTTCAAATCAAGCCCAATAAGTGTTTCTAACAAGGTAATATCACAATTAAATTTGTGTCTACTTTTGAGAACAAATATAATTTCTGACATTGTAAAATTGATTGATTTCATTTTTTTAGGTTTCAAGAAGAAATAGGATAGAATTAGAGGGGTGGGCCAATTCAAAATCAAGTCAAATAGGCCGTCCTTGCTAAGTTAAGATATCACAATTAGGAAAATCAATTATGGTTATGAACCTATGATATAAGTTCATTTTCAGGTTAATTTGAACCCTAAATACATCAAATTTGATTCTTTCATGGATTTGTATGTTTATACAATGTGGGAATGAACTTTGGCTGGGGGTGGGTTAAGAAATAGTTAGATATAGTTAGCACAATATAACGTCTTAGTACAGTTGGTATACTAGTCCATAGAGGGGTTCAGTCCAAAATTGGTACACCAGTGTGCTTGGTGCTCCAAGCAAAGAATATGGTATAGTGACTTTGATGAGTTTAAGGATCATATAAGATATCGTCAATTGGTGGGCAAACTCATATATCTCAATGTTATGGTACTAAACTAATTCTTTGTTATTGGAACTGTTGGCTATTTTGTGTAAAATCAGCATCAGTACCATTTGAATGTTGTAACTCATGTTATTTATTACCAAAAAGGGGTCCAATTGATTTTTCACTAGATCTCCTAGTTTACTCATTTTTAACTCTACTAAGCAAGCAAGACATGACTCACGTATAGGGGGAGTATTCCAATGCTAATCCCATACCAACAAGTTATTACCGATCAACGGATAGATTGGTTTACCCAGCCTATTGTAATAGTTTGAAGTATCTAATAATATTTCTACTCTTCCCATTTTCAACCAAATATCTTTGAAACAAGTGCATAGTCAACTAAGTTTAGTTGGTCAAAATGTCTAATGGATGTCTAAACTCTAAAGAAAAATCAACTTGGTTTGTGTAAGTAACAAATATTAGTCTTTGGCATTCTAGAATAGGTAATCTCAAAATGTTTCATGTTCAGTACATACCTTTTTCCTTTCTAGGATTTGTTTATCGTCCTGATATGGCTGAAGTCTATGTGACTCTACAAGTGCAAATATTAAAGAAATATGTAAGAATGCACAGCATGAGAAGTCTAAAATATTAATATACAAAAAAAATGCAATTAACAAAAAAATCCTTGCTAGTCACCAAAAATAATTATACTCACAATAGTCATTAAAACAGTTAGAACAGCTTGTTCATCACCTTAATAGGATTAAGATAAATCTAAACAGGAGTAATTCAATGAGTGGCATAAGAATAATCCTAAAACGTGAAAGACTTGTACAAAAATCCATGAATTAGTTATCATACTGCCCTTTCTCCTGTAAAGGTCAATTTTACTTGTTCTCATTGATCATGCACACTTACCTTCTTCATAGACACGTACTAGAAACATATTTCAAACTAGTTATTCACAGACAGTGCAAGATTATATTATATAGAAGGTTTTGAATCACGAACCAAACCAATGTTGAACCACATAGGTGTATCTGCACCGGCCGTACCAAGACATGCTTTATTACAATAAGCAATGTTATCAATCCCATTTAAGCTATATAATAAACAAGTTTCTGCTATCATGCAAGATCCACAAACAGAAGCATAAAGTGCTGTGAGCCGAAATAATAGAAAGAGAGAGATGGGATTTGTTTAGCCTTATTGCTTTAAATACGGGAATCTTATTAATTTTTTACATTGCACTTCATATTGCTGTAAAAAATAAACCGAAGCATTGAAATAGTGAAGGGTTTCACAACACCACATACAAGGAGAGATGCAAGGCCATTTTTTTCACTGAAACAATTTATGCAAAAAAACATTACATGAATTCTTCTCGCTTCAAAAGATTAATACCTTTTGTGATTTGCACCGGACACTCACATCACTCATTGATCAAATAGAAACAGCACATTTGATAACTTCCACCAATCCGGATGTAGAACTAAGACCACTTTGAATGCAAACTCTCATCAATCACCTACTAGAATCATGCTTCAGGCATGCTGAATGAAAATTTTCCCCTTAATTTAATTTCAATATATTAAATGCACAAGCTCAAACATAAGCCTCGGACTCACAATATTTAACATGGCACTCTATAAGTAGCACCATCTCATAATTAGATTATTGCATGGAAATATCAGTGTTGACTATAATAGGTGTCATAATATGAAAGTTCCTCAAGCAATAAAGTATATCTTTCATATTACATGAGATGGGAAAATGACACAATTTGACATGACAGAGAAGAGATATATTTTATTGTTCTCCATTTCTTTCAGTATACTATTAAATGGCCACCAATAGAAGTTCACTCCGCTATTGGGCTGTCCATTTGATCTCTTCAGAATACATAGACAAAGTGCAGGTAGTCACCTACTTAAAGTTCCACATTAAATACATAATCCTAGCCGTTATTGAAGTTGGATGAAAAAGAGTTGTTCTTGTATTTAACTTCATACCAAGAAAAAATACAAAACATAGACTCGTGCATTCAAGGCATACATAGGCAATATTGGACTAAACCTGTTGTGGTAACTTGCCCTATCATATATAACTCAACACTTGCCTGTAAACTCCAAATAGTAATACTGATGCAACCTTGAAATTACACCTGCTATAATTTGTTAATGAACAAAGGTGATTGTTGCATAATCCATTCATACCAATGTATATGAAAAGGTAGCACATAAATAGCCAAACATCACTTATCTTTTCACATGTACACTACATTAGTCTACACGCAAGTGGTGAGATGCTACGAGGAGAAATGAGTCATGCAAATGGCTAAGTGTCATATGTCCATTCATGCACTATACCACATCAATCTATATATGACAGGAAGATTACTATTTGTTTGTGTATAAAAGTGTGCATAGCCTAATAAGTGTTACTTTGTAAATCAAACTACGTATGAGAAAAGGCCAAAAAAAGTTATTGCAATAAGAAATAAAAGCAATTCAATGAGGAGAGTGGCATAGGCATTCGAAACCCAGCCACAAAGCTACATCAAGTATCATGAAAAATATGCTCATGAATACTAACTATTTGACATTAATACCAACTCCAATAATGTCAAATCTTCGCCAATGCTACAAAGTCATAGTTAAGTGTCATCTCTCCGATGAAACAAGAAGGCAAACTGTAGGGAGTGTGGTTGATGTAGTTTACTATAAGAGGATTATAGGACAACAATAATGTAGTAGGGTTACAAGAAAGCTATAGATTTAGTAGGTGAGTTGTAGGGCAATGGCACTGCAGGAATTTGGCAACAGCCAACAGGAGCAACTATTAAAGGAGCTAGTGAAAGGGGTAATCGATACAAGAAACTAAATGACAAGTGAGAGTAACCACATTGCTTCTATTTTAAAGAGAGAGAAAATAGATAAAGTAAAAGAGACAGTAACATTAAAACAACAGCAAGGTTGAACTGCAATTGGTATGATATTGCTTAGGAGGTGCCTTAGGAAGGTTGCGCGTAAGGTTTGAAGAGGAGAGTAGAAAGGTGAGTGACTAGGACTTAGGAACCCATTTTGCAGTCAAGTTGCACAGAAGAAATGAGTCATGTAGTTCACTTGATATCGAGAGGTAGAGTACAACATATACTTTCACTATATAAGGCTTAAGAAAAAACCAATGTGAGACTAATAGATAATAATAACTCAGTCAGCATGGATGCTTCAAAAAGGATAAAAGCAAACCTACAAATATGCGAGTCCCTAAATTTATCATACACCACAACCACTTCACCAAAGAGATCTCAATCTTGCATTAATGTTGCCAATGCACAACAATAGTTAGGTAACATTATACTATTTCCTCGTCTATCAAGAAATTTCACTGATTAGAATATGTATCATTATCCATCCAATCAAACAGTATGAAAAATATAAACTGAAAAATAGTTCAATACATGAAATATTGGAACCAGACACACCTGTGCAATGACCAAGTGCATCTCCAGGAGGAAAGTCAAAATCCATTCCAAGCATTGGACCATCTTTACGAAAGATTTTGGACAAAATATAGTCCTTAGAGACCAAAGTTTGTAGGTCAAGTAGGTGATTCTTTCGCGCCTGATCTAATATCCGATCTGAATTACTCTTCAAATGCCTCAAAACCTTATGTCTATTTTTCTGTCTGACGACTTGGCTCATCTTCTTGACGGCATAACTTGAACACGTTTCAGTCATTCCACAAAGACCTGATAAATATTTCCTGTTTAAGGTTCTGATATACAACCAATGTCAACAATGTAGATGATTTGAAATTACCTCCATTAGGGTAGCTTTTTATACTACAACTAAGATTATTGTGCATCCTTCTTTCTTTTCTTCTCCTCTCAGCAAACCAAACACGAACTTGATTATATGTCAAATTTAGTGACGATGCATATTCTTCTAATTTGTTTTGCTTAGGATATTTCTCCTCTACATGAACAAGTCGAATAAGATAAACAAAAGAATCCTGTTAGATATTGTACTCCTTGCTAATGGAACACAAAAGTAAGGGCTTGATACTTTTCAAAAGTAAAACCTGAGTAAAATGTTTCCAATGATCGTAATTGAACTCGTGTTTTTTTTGTGGCCCTGCTGATGTTAGGTCCATCAGTATCAACGATACCCATCAAACTACCAGTGAACTGGAGAAGAACTATATGCAGCAGAAGTTGAAATACAGAAATATTTAGCAAAATTATTAGAATAGTAATCCTAAGACAAAAGAAAGAAAATTTAAACGCGGCAATAACAAAGGTATATGGCAAATATTCATGTGAGTAATCAGAACTAAGTATATAGAAAGTAGCTTACTTAGACCATGCGTGTGAAAATTTCCAAGGAAAATGGGTAGCCAAAGGTAGATGAGTGATGACTGCTAACCGCTCGTCCGAGTCCGACGAGGGTTGGCCGTCGAGAAGATGAGGAGAGTCGCACCAGCGAGGCTGAGAGAAGTGTCTGAGGAGAGCCGCAGTCGCACCCGTGAGACTGACGAGAGCTGCGAGGCGAGACTGGGTGGAAGAAGAGACGGAAGGCTGACGCGCCGCTGGCCGCTGGCGTGAACTCGCTGACACAGAAGCCACCGGAGGCGAAGGGAGACGGCGGAGATGCAGAGAGTTCGAAAAACCCTACGGTGAAACGTTGGCTGAGTGAGATAGTGAGTTGGATGCTGGTCGTGGCTAAGGAGTAACGACTAACGAGACCACAGAGTATTTGGATTTTGGTTGGGTGGCTTAATGGGTTGAGTGGGCTTTGGGCTTAGTGTATATATATATATATTAGTTCGTAATAGTTAATCGGTGGTTTAATATACTGCAGAATTGATTTTGAATTGAATTTTTTTTTCCTCTTGAACCCGTAAGTGATCGAACAGCTCTGTTTGGTTAACCACCAATTTGGTTCGATTCAAGCAGATAATTGTGATTCAACAATTTTTTTATTTTTCTAAATACCCCTAGATATGTTAAAAATAGTACTTAGGGTATATAAATATAAAATATGTATTATATATTAAATTATTAATATTATTAAAGTCCAATCGGTCCGTGAGGCTAATTCTATGGCACCGGCACCTTCAGACCACTACATTGTATCAGACTAGGGGTGGCAATTCGTGTTTCGCGTGTCATAACGTGTCGTGTCATACTTGACACGTGACACGATTGTGCTTGACACGAACACGACCCGTTTATGTATACGTGTCAATATACGAAACACAGACACGACCCGCTTATTTCACAGGTGACACGACACGACACGATTAACACGTTTAATAAATAGGTCGTGTCATATAACACGACACGACACGACACAATTGACACGATTTATAATATAAAGTTATTAGATAACACAACACGACACGATTGACACGACACGACATGAATAACCTGTTTAACTCACTATATTAAAATTATCTATAAATTATTAATTTTATATAATATATATTTTATATGGGTTAGACGGGTCAACCCGCGACACGACACGACACGACACGAATTTTAGCGTGTCATAAACGGGTCGACACGATAATGACACGAAACACGATTATGTTAAACCCAAACCCGCGAAAACTCGTGTCGTGTCGTGTCGTGTTGGCGGGTCGTATAATTTTTTGCCAGGCCTATATCAGACCGTCGACTCTAGCTTGACCTAGAGCACCGCACATCTATTGATTGATGCCCATCGGGTGCTGCCAGGAGAAGAGGCAAAAGTGTTGCTTTTGGAGGTGATCTTCTAGCAGCCCTGGTAGAAGTCGGGAACAATGGCAATGGTAGTAGGACAAGAAGAGTAATTCGGTGAATTATTGGAAGAAAAGAGGAGAGGAAGATGAGGTCATCATGGTAGATGTGATGCCCCTGGGATTTAGCATAAATCCCAAGGCAAACCGAGCACGTCTGATAATGTTGATCCCTAATTATCCGGTGTGGTGGACAAGCACATAGGTTGCTAGAGCTCGGGTTAATTGATTGAGTTGAATCCACCAATGGGTTGACTCGGCTAGTCACCCTAATTTTGGGTTGACTCGTCTTCCCCGATTGTTGCAGTGACTAAGTCGCCGCCGCCTCCTTGCTATTTTGGGATGCATTTCGCTTCTATTTATGAGGGCTTTTGTACACCCTGATGTTCCTTCGAGTCTGGAGTGTCTTCGAGCCGCAACGCGCCGCCAGGAGGGGGAAATCGAGCTCGAACTAGTCACTAGAGTTTGAGCAGCACCACCTCAAGCTTTGGTCTTCTAGTGCCTTCTTCTACGACGATTTCTTTTTTCTTAATTTTTTTATGAAAATACAAGTAAAATGGCATAAAATAATGGATTTTATAAGTTTTGAAGTCATAGCACAGTTCCCGAGGAAATTACGAGGTCGCACATCAAATTTAGGGCAAAAACAGTGTCAAACATGACATTCACGGCCTTGGCCGTGAGTTTTTCGGCCGGCCGTGAGTTTCGCGTTTAAGGGGTGAAATCGCGACTAAGTAAAAAAGTTCACATAAACTTTCATGGGTGAGGCTGTGAATCCTTCATGGGCCGTGAATATTTCTGTGTACAAAAGTCTTTATTCACAGAAACTTTCACGCCCGTAGCCATGAATATTTCTGCCCCTTTGTGATTTTCACTCGATTCGACCCCGAATCGAGTCAGAATGGAACCAAACTCTATATAATTCTTCCTTGAAGGGTTCTGAACCGATTAAACTATAAAAAGAAGAATTTTTGGAGGGCAAGGGGAGGCTTCTACCGACGAACACAAACAGAGGCAGTGACTAGGGCGAAAATCAATTTCTAGGTAGAATTCCGGTGAAAGATCACGCAAAGGAGGGATTTGAATGCTTCATCTTCATCTCCAGATCAAGGGGAAGAGTTCTAATTACTATCCTAGTGTCTTTTTACATTATTTTTGTGAGATTATGTCGAGTTCATCAATATACATGCTGTTTTCTATAAACATAAACGTGTAAACTTATTTTCGGGATTTGGGGAGTAGCCCGTTGATTGATTTATTAATTAAATCTTTGTTAAGAATCTTATTGAGTTGATTTGATTAGAATTGTATGTATTTTGCTTTAATACTGTGGACAAGTTTTATCGCATTTGAGACGTTGCAAGAAGGACCGGGAGGTGAACCACGATGTCGGATCTATTCTTTTCAAACCTATGAATTCGATCACGAGAGTAGTTCGAATTCGTTTGAAGGATTTACATGATTTTTAACATAACTTAAAGGATCTAATTGTGTTAATTGTCACGAGAGTAGGGAATTAACATAATTAAGTACCGGATTACGCTTCGGGAGGAGGTAATCTGTACTTTAGGAAAAATCCCTTTCAACGCTTTAATTTTCTATTGAAAGGTTTATTTTTATTAAATTCATAGTCATCAACGTGGTGAAACCTCGAGTCCCGATTCTCTCTGTATTTATTTTTACCCTAAATGCTTGCCTTTGTTTTCTCATACTAGAAGGTTCCAAACAAAAACCACATTTTGAATCGTCTAGCTATAGTTCAACCGTGTAATTGGTACTTGACCGCCAGATCCTCGTTGGGAACGATAATCTTTTTATTACTTCGATAAATCCGTGCACTTGTGGATGCATCACTTACCTTCATCGTCAGAAGTCTTCTGGCGAGGTTTGATGATGAACGAACACTCAACGCGCCCTTGAGAGCTCGCCAACATAATGCGGCGAGTGGCTGGCTCGGTTTGATTTCTGGGTTTGGATTTGGTTTATTTGAAATAAACCAAGCTCAATCTTGGCTAAGTTTTTGAAATTGATTTGAACCGGCTCAACAGATTAAGCGGTTCAATTTCAATTTCAGCCCAACATTAGTTTTTGGACCGGTTTGAGCCGATTCGATCGAATCTGGGCCGATTCGGGTACTTATTGGAAAGCCTATGAAATTGTTTATCCAATTGTACCAAGTTTGTCACTATATAGTTTATATATTTTCTGTACTTTAGGTTTAAAGTGTCGTTCTGACTTGGTTCAGGGTGAATCTGGCCAGTTCACTGCAATTTTATCCGGTTCATTGGTTTTTAGGTTCGGTTCACTAGATCCAAGGCTGGTTCCCTAGGTTTTGGGATGTGTTCTACCTGTTGGTAGTCTTAGTTTTCAAGTTAGAATATTTATTGATAGAGTTTATGTATAAATTTATGTTACAAAGTGATTTATCCACTGTTTGGCTTGCATCGTTTAATAATCAATTTTGTTGGTTTCTTAAAAGTAAGACCTTAAATCAGATTTCTGTAAATAAGATTTGCTAATCTTTATTCCAATTGACTAAGTTAGTATAGTATTATGTGCATCGGTTTTCAGTTTGTAATTGCATGTATTCTGGTATGTCATTATCGGTATCCACGTTGTGGACAATTGTATTTTTGCATTGAGCATATACCTAGTTCCCTTCGGGGTAGTATCCACTTTGTGTGTTCATGGCCCGTAATGCATTTACGGCCGAGGCTGTAAATGTTTTTGTGCCTATAACCCTTTGTACACAGAAAGTTTCACGGACCGTGAAGGATTCATGGCCTCACCCTTGAAAGTTTTTGTGGACTTCCATACTTAGCCACATTTCGCCCGTTCGAACACCAAGTTTACGGCCGACCCAATAATTATGGCGAAGGCTGTGAAAATCGTGATTTTCACCGTTTTCGCTCTAAATTTGACGTATAAGCTCATGATCTCCTCGGGAATCGTGTTGTGGCCTTAAAACTCACAAAATCCATCATTTTTTTTGCCATTTTATCTGTAGTTTCAATAAAACTAAGAAAAGTAAAGATTTTGTGCCAAGTGAAGTAAAAATATCAAAATTAGCATAAAATCATGCAATTAAGCCTAAAATATTGTATAAAATATAAGTAAAAATGTGGTATAAATACAACACATCAAAATACCCTAGACTTAGAATTTTGTTTGTCCTCAAGCAATATATCGATATGCATAGAGAATGTAAGGATAAGGAATACTCATTTGTCCTCCCTTTAATAAAGCTCTTAGTTTACATTTTAGGCAAGTAACATTTCATATCTTAAATGATTTAAGAGAAATCACAGTAAGAATAAATCATCAAGAATTTACAATCCAAGAAAGATAAAATTCATAATTCATGTCATAGTATCCATTCAACACATATTAAGCATCAAATACTTTTAGGCTTAATAAATCCTCCTTAATCAATAGATAGAAATTTACTTCAAGTACTTTGGTGAAACTATAGATAAGAGATTTTTAATGCAATTTGGTCTTTAAACTGTCATGTGTCATAACATTATTTAAAGTATATCACAGAGCAATATAATTTAACTCATAGTCTCGATCTTAAAGTCAGCGGAGTTGTTCACTTAACCTACAGCTTTCTCCCTTTTTTTTATTTATAGACTTCAACTCATGTCTTCGGTACCACTGCCAATGTTTCGCAGTGCCAAGTAGAGGAGTTTTCTCTTCTTTCTTTCTCTCTCTTTATATATATATATATATATATATAAAGCCTGTTAGTGGCATGGTATTTAAGTTGTTATCGGTACTTGATCGTAATAGACTTAAAGTATACCAACTCGTAGTATAATATAACTTATGACTTTAGATCTCTCAACCAGAGGAGTTGGAGCAAATCTCAAATTAAAGATATATCACCAATTTTCTATTCATAAAAACTTTATATAAAGCAAAGACAGATAAATTAAACTTAAAGTATAAAAACACTATGCACATGTCGTTTGAACATATAACAATCTATATATAAATTTTATCAATACCAGGATCGAATTTACTTAACAATTTAAGTTCTCATGAAATCTCAAAAATTTTCTAAGTCATCAAATTAAATGCCCAAAATGCTTTCTAGTTCAAAATTAAGGATAAAAACAATTTGTGTATCCTTAAAAAACATAAACATTCAAAATTCATACCTATAAAACTTTGAAGGAAAAACATGAGAGGCACCCTAGACTTAGATTGTTGCATGTGTATGAACATCAAATAAATAAATGATGGATTTCAGAAAATTTTTTTGCAAAAGTTCCCTTTGTAATGTTGGCGAAAACCTATACAATTATATCAAAAGATAGAAACACGACCAAGAAAAATCTAGAAACTATGTCATAACCAAGATATCAACAATTTACATTATAAACAAGTTTCAAATATCAAATACCATCATGTTTCACTATCAAAATCACAGTTTATCGTTTCAGAGTTACTATTCACATTTAATATCAAGCTTATGTCAAAATGATTCAAAAATCACCTAAATCATCATCCTAACATTTCAATTCATCACAGATACATGACAGACATCTAATAAATATAATACCATCACAACTCAACCATGTACAACATCCCAAAGTCAAATACCATCATCATGTTGTTGTGTCCGCAAGTGCACGGATACTCAAAGTAATAAAGAAAGATATCGAACCACAGAGACCTCATTGTCAAGTACTGAATAATTGAGTTCTTACTATCTAGGCAATCAAAACTATGCAAGTGAACTAATGAAAGCTAACAAAAATATCGAAGAGAGAGACTGGGACTAGGGTTTCATCCTCTTTAATTTCTATGACTAGATATGAATAATAATTCATTAGTTTAATTTTATCATGATAAAGACATAATTTACTTCATAAAAGGATCATCTCACTTTCATGCAGACAATTATGCAGAAACCAATCTTCGCTTTCATGCAAGATCTATCCCAAGCTGATAATAAGTAAATCATCAATCAAAGAACTCAAGGATCACTTTTGTGCATCCGAGTCTCAACACAAGTTCTACTTATGGTTTTCCAACGTTTCGATCCTCACTTTCGCACAAGATCTTCACGTTTGATAAATTAACTCAATCCTAGATTCAAATTATTAAACATGACAATTATTTATCTAAAATCAAGAAATAAGAACCAACCTAATTTCTTACAGTAAGTTCCTATCATGCAATTCTAGAGTTCCAAGTTCTTAAGCAAGTCACCTTTCGATCTATCGCGAAAACTCTAAAACATGATTAATAACATGAATCTATGGAGAGTTAAAGAGCAATTTTCACATAAGTAGAATTATCATGCTAAAATTATACGTGACGAAGTAATGAAAAAAAAAGTTATCTAGTCATTAAGAAATCAAAGGAAATTACTCCCCCATGTCCCATAAAAAGTTTAAGCTGGCATGTATGAAAGATTACAATAATCCATAGTATCAAAGTGTAAGAAATCAAAGAAAGAGGGGAAAAACAAATAACCACACGGCTATAATGGAAATTACAGCCGTAATCTCCACGTGTGAACAGTGCCGGCGGCGTGCCTTTATCGATTTCTCCTCCGATCGATCTCCTTTCACTCCGAAACTTCTGGGCTATGTTCTCCTCCTTCAGGAGAAGCTTCCCCTCAAATTTCACGGCCTGAGATGCGCTGTACACTTCCCGGCGGCGAAACCTAAGGCAGCGACATGAAACTCGATTTCTCCCTCGTCGGTGGATGAAAATTAGGGCTTTTGGTGTCCCTCCCCTCGTCTCGTCGAAAGCTCCCCTTTTGCTTCTTACTGATTTTCCAATTATGCCCTGGATCATCCCCAATCGATCGCGTAAAAATCGGGCTTCAAAAAGTCCGTGAAAATCGCGTGTTTAGAATAGAATTACGGCCGTGGTTTTTATTATGGCACTACCGTATTTTCTTTAAGTTTTTCTCTACAGGATTCGACCCGAATTATGGTACATAAAATGACTTACGACGGTACCGTATTGTTCTCAAATCTCTCAGGTCTGAAAACACACCAAAATACGGCATCGTGGAAATGATTAGGCCCTGCCGTGAACTCTGGAAATCTTTCGGGTGAAAAGTAGATTGAAATTACGGCCTGTGAAATTATTTACGGCAGTGCCATAATTTTCTAAAAACTTTATGGACGAAAAATTTCCAAATTATGGCAGTGCTCTAATATTATGGTAGCCGGTGAAATTACAGTACCGTAATATAGATTACGGCCCTGCCGTAATTTGGTCTGAAGCTCCAATCTTCATGAAATTTGACATGTTATCTCCTCTTGATGGTGGGAATTCATTCATGCATCTGGATTGCTTGAAAACGCCTGAAAATCGTGCCTTTTGTTAGGCCCTGGGCTCCCCGGTTCAGCCCAAGGTTCGGCCCAGGTCCGGACCTAGGCCCAAAGCTCGGACGAAGTTGAAATTCGAAACAAAATTCGAATTTCGCAGGAAACTTGGACGCGAGGCTCGTGCAGACTGCAGCGTCGTCATCTCCGCGAGAATCGGACGCGGAGCGGAAGCGACGGGCTTCATCCGGACGAAGGCGACGGCTGCCCCGCGGAAGACTCGGGCGGCGCGACCACTTCTCGGCGAGGCCTTCCCAGACGGCGCCTTCACCAAAGGACTCGGACGCGAGCTCGTTGGCAGAGCTCCCAGACGCGGTCGACGACGAATTTCTCGGACGCGGACGCACGGAAGGAGTCGACGAAGGCGGCTTCTCTATAAAGCTCAACGAAGGGAGCAAGCAAAGGAGCGATCAGCGAACGAAGAGAGTTGCGAGCGAAGTTGAGAGAGAGAAAAGGGAGAACAGAGCGCAGTTCGAGAAGGGAGAACGAACGCGAGAGAGGCGACGCTGAGCGGCTGTTTCCAGTGGCAAGCGTCGTCGTCGACAAGAGCGTGAGAGGGAGAGGTTTTGTAGCTTCCAGTTGAGTAATAAAGCTTTCCTCTTCCATTGATTTCCTGTGCTTCTTCTCCGGCGACGACATCTCCTCTGCTTCCTCTGTTCCGGATCCTGCGGCGGCGGTCGGCGACTTTCCGGTGAGCGACGGTAGCAGGCGGCTATCTCAGGTCGTCGACGAGGCTGAGACGCGGGCGGCGTCTCCCCCTTGTCGGCCTCCTCCTCTCCGGCGACGGCTGCGAACGCGAATGTTCGCGCGGCGAGACGAAGACGACGCGAACGAAAGGCGTTCGATTCGAGGCGGGTCAACGGTCAACGGTGAAATCAGATTTCGGTTTCGAGATCGAAATCGAAATCGGCGGCTGACGCGAGCACGACGTCAGCGGCCGAAATCGAAGAAGCGGCGAGTGAAATCGAAACGCACGGCGAAGCTTTCAAGGGCTGACGTCAGGCGTGACGTCAGCGACAGAAATCAAATCGACGGTTGATTTTGACTTCGGTCAAAATCGAATTTAAGGTATTCTAATTTGGGGTTTTCGATTCTTTCTCGATTTCTCAAATTAGGGTTAGGGTTTCTTTTGAGAGACTTGTAATTTGGGGGAAAAAAGTGAGCGGGAACTAGGGTTTTGAATTTGGGGACGAACTTCGGTCCGGAAACCCTAGCGCGATCACGTTCCGGTGTTCCGCCGGACGGCTCTGAGACAACGGATAAGCGTTGTTTTTGGACCGTTCCGACCGGGGCGTGACACCTTTTGTCCTGAAAATGATCAAAAACCAAAAAGAGTGTAGATTCCGCAGTAATTGATAAAAAAAGGCATAAAAATAAGCAAATGTTCATGAATTTAACTCAAAAAGATATATGAAATGGCATAAAATTTACTATAAATTTCAGTGTCATCAAAACACATAAGGCTCAAACTTTGCTTGTCCTCAAGTAAAAATCAAAAATTGATCATAGGAAAAAATTTTCTGATGAAGAATAAATTTCTAGAATACAATCACTAATGAAAAATCCCACCAATTTATTCATAAAATTTTAAATAGACATATCATCCTTTGAATTCAATTCTCAAGATCCACAACTTATTCGAATAAAACTTTGCAACTTGTATAGAAAGTAGAATTTTAGTCTCATGAATTCACCTAAGTTTCAATTCAAATATATCATGCTTTTGTTTACAGGAATAAGATATCCAAAAATCTTTTTCCATTAAAATCTTTCTTTTCTTCATTTTTCTTTTTATTCCTTTTTGTGTTTTTGATGGCATGTACCCACATAGATACATACTTTTTATTTGGACTTCAACTCTTAATTTCGGTACCACTGTCAATTTTACACAGTGCCAAGTAGAGGAGTCATTTTCCTTTTTCTTTCTCTCTATTTTTTTTTCTTTTCAAACTTCAACCCATATCTTCGGTACCACTGTCAATTTTGCACAGTGCCAAATAGGGGAGTCTCTCACTCTTTTTTGGATGTTGGATTTTCTCTTCCCAACAAATAGCAAGATAGACTAAACATCAACTAGATTAATCAATTGGCATCAATTCAAAATTACACTCATATGCTAATTTTATTTAACAAGTAGCTTCACTTTAAAATCAAATTCTTCAAATAATATATCCACCTAAAATCTTATTCATCAATCAATGAAAAATTTCAAAAGTAGATCTATATTAGAGAAATAAATTTGACATGATAGGTCTAGATCTAATCACAGGCATAAATTCATTCGTCATCAAGAAAATCATTTTATTTATAGAATCATGACATGATAATCAGAAAGCAGCAGACACAAGAAGTTTGGAAGACAAAACATCGATGGGGAAGATGAATTTCAAAGAAAAATGAATACTCACAACGTTTTTCTTATTAGCATCTGATCCAATCTCTTTCGTGTCTCTGGGCAGCTAAGTTGGTGTAGGAACTGGTGGAAACACGATTGTTGTTACGCCAAATTTGATTCTTCCTACGAAAAGAGAAGAAAAATTAGTTCTAAAAGCATAAGTAAAAATACAGAAAAGTAAATGAGAATAAACTGAAGATAGAGTGCTTGGGTTGCCTCCCAAGAAGCGCTAATTTAAAGGTCTTTAGCTTGACCGTTCTGCACTCAGATTTGATCGTGGTTCATCAAGGTAAAACTTTTCCTTTTCTTCAATCTGCTCCTCTTGATAATATGTTGGGGTATGCCCTTAAGCCTAATGTTTGAGGCCTTGGGAATGTATCAGTATCATGTAATAAACTGTTATGTTTATATAGGCATGGTTGTTATTCAGTTAGCTACATTGTCTGCTGCAATATATGTTCTTCTGAATAATGTCTCAAAGCTGTTCAGCAGGGTTGACATGCTGTTGTGTCCTTAGTCGATATATCTTGGTGAACATGAGACAGCCTTGATATGGTTAAGACTAATATGTGTTCTAATCTTATAGGATGCTTCGAGCATGGAATAAGATGTAGACTCATGGGTACATTGGATGTACTGGACAGACCCTACTAGGATGTTCAATTGTTTGTCGCAATGTGAATAATCTTTGAATATGACAAGTGGCACATTTCCTCTGACTTGAGATCACTTGTGTTTTCTAAATGATGATTGTCATTGTTTTGAGGTAGTTCAATATCATTTGAAACACAATGGTTATAGGCTATCTTGGATGGTGAGCTTGAGTCATGTTAGGGCACTAGTGATAGACATAGGATTGCCGTCTCCTTGTTTAAGGAGTGTGATGTTCTAAAGGGCCCCCTGGATGAGATGATTGAGAAAAGAGTATGGCCATACCCAGGTGACAGTGTTCATCTGATCTAATCATGCTCATCATATTGGAGCTACAAGCTTGACACGCTTGTCCAATAAGAATATCAAGTGGCAAAGGAATTATGCATGCCTTGTGAATTGATTCACACTTGTGCTGTGTTTTGGGTGTAGTCTTGGAAGACTTTTTTCTTTATATCGGGAGACAGTGATGTGTTGCTAGATACCCCTCACTGATCGTGATAACGTGAGTTATCGTTACCGACATTTAAAGGAAACCCTTAGGGTCGCACAATTTGATGATATGGCTTACTTAAGTCAGATCGTGTGGACTGAATTATTTGGGTTCAGTTTAAAGGGATTTAATCTCTGATTGTGAGTGAGATCTGGTCTGATCATGTTTGATTGATTAGGGCTTGAGATCGGTAAGCTTCGATTGAGAGATTGGATGCTAGATCGATCAGATCAGAAGCATCAAGAGATTAACGGTCAGATCTGGAGCCTTAGGGTTTATTTGAGATCTAGACTAGATCATTGGCTTGATTGGTTCTTAAACCGAACCAATGTGAACCGGCTCATGAAATGAGCGCATGGTTCATGGGGAGAGGAGTTGGCGACATGTTCACTTGGCGTGAACGTTGGAGTGAAGTGTGGTGGCTATTTTTAGTAACCACGATCTCCACTTGGAGATGTTGTTCACGACCGAATAGAGTGCTCTCTATTCTCGCCTCTCGCCCATATTCTCTCTCGACGTTTTCGTGTGTGGCGACGTCTTGAAGGTAGAGGAGGATTCGGCCAAGAGAAGGACATCTCTTCCATCCCTTTCACTCGATCAAGGACTCCAAGGAACCTTGCTAGCACAAGGAGCACCAAGGGATAAGCGCATCTTCATCTTGTGTGCGAGACTTTGGAGAAGAGGCGATTGCATCTTTACTTCCAAGGCGCCATCTTGAAATGGCATCGGTATGAATTTATTTTCATGCATATAAAGTTGATTATTTTACATGTATGAGATCCTATGAAACCCTAGTATCCGCTGCATATCTTACTTGCGCCACCATAGGGTTTTCGCCCCCCTTTGGTTAGGGGAACATTCAATTGGTATCAGAGCCTGGTCTATGCATGTTTTATGATTGCTTTAGCCATTTTTGTGATCCTTGTTTGCTTAGATCTATACATGCGAAATTCATCTTTAGTTGAAGCATTATATGCGAAAATTAAATATGTATAGTTGGCGCATGTTTTTGTGGCGCTTAGTTTGTTTTTGTTAAAAACATTTCACTTGCGCGATCTCACTTAGATCTAAGCGCCTGCTGTAAACCCTTAAACGGGTTAGTAGGGTTGAAATCACCCCCTAGGTCAGATCCAATCAGTCTGATCAGACTATCTGACAGCCTTGATGGGTCGACTGGATAGCACCTTGGCGCAAGCTTGAGGTGGCTATAGGTCGACTGCAGACAGGCGTGTAGCGATGTCTGATTGAGACGACCCATGAACGCACCTGAGTTAGGCCCGGGGTCACACCCGCTTGCCAGACCTCAGCGTGGTCGTTCAGCCCTTGGCGCATGCATGGTTGGCCTTTTGGTCGACTCAAGTCAGTTAGGACTTGGTGCATGCAAGGGCAGTGGATCTGACTAGGTTGGATGAGTGGATCCCTATTAATGGACCGTTGTAAGGTTGTAGGGCATATAAGAAAATTAAAATTGAAGCCTATGGGGTTTTTCAAAAATTATAATTTTTATGGATCACATGTTTTTTGAATGATGCCATATGTTTGTCTATTTACTCTTATGTGGGCTGCCCATATTAATTGTGTGCTGTGCTGGGGCCTGCGAGCCTGGAATTATGGTTGTAAATTAATTATTGTGATCTGCGTATCACATTGTTTTAATTTATAAAATGTTATTGACCTGCGTGTCAATCTTGTCTAGATAGTTAAATTTGTAATTTAATTAGACAAGAGCACAAAGCACACTTGGCAGAGGCGCTTGCAGCAGTGGCTGGACTAGGTGGGAGGTTAGGGTTCAACCCTATGACCTGGCGCAAATTCCTGGTGGGCGCACCAGAGCTGCAGATGGCGCTTGGGCCCAGGTTTGGGCCAGATGAGCAGCAAAAGGCCCTATGAACAAAAGCAAGTCAAGACTTAAGTTAAATTAAGGTCTTACTAGGGCTATGGGCTTTTACCACATAAGATTCATGCTTTCTTTTATTATTGTTTAAATATTAGAACTGCATGATTAGTTTATCTTCTGCTATCACCATAGGAATTGCATGATAGTGAAGAAGATAAAAAGACCGTTAAAATCCAACGCTAAAATATCAAGCTCGTAAGCCTTCTGACGCGAAACCTCACTGTTCTGATTATCGTTGGAGCCGTGTTGTACCCACTCAGTGGGCACGTCCATCTATCTTCAGACGGTGTGGGATTACACCTGTGTGTTACAGAGTAGGGATTTATCCCTTCTCGTTGCTCAGCATAGCACATGGTGGTCCAGGGAGTAGGTCGGGTCAGCTTGACCATGTAGGCTACATATGTGGCGCATATGGTAGCACATGGAGGCAGCCATCTGTGGGATCAGAGACTGTGTTGTACCAACTCAGTTGGCACAGTCTGCTGGATTGCCCAGATGAAGGGGAATCGCACGGGTTGGCGATCGGCAGGGACTGCCTACCGGAGATTAGTGCTTGTACTCTCTGTGCATCTTATCTCGCCTGAGCGGGACGCGGAGACCAAGTATGAAATCCGGATCCCATCTCACTAAAAGAGTGTCTACTCTTTCGGACTGTTTAATGGATTTTTCAGTCAGATAAAATAGTGAGAAAAAGAATCTTTCTTAAGTCCTGATTGATTCTTAACATTGATACTGACCTTGCTGTTCTTGCATTGTTGTAGATACCTGCAGCAACGAACACCATGAACTTCAATGTGCGATCCCTACTGGAAAGGGAGAAGTTTGCTGGGCCGAACTTCTCCGACTGGTTCGGACACCTTAAGATCGTTCTTAAGGCAGAGAGGAAACTGTATGTCCTCGAGACGGCAATACCGCCTCAACCCGCTCCGAACGCCGCAAGGGCGGTTCGGGAAGCCTATGAAAAGCACGTCAATGATAGCATTGATGTCGCTTGCCTGATGCTAGCGTCTATGACGCCACCGCTGCAGCGTCAGCATGAGGATATGTCGGCTATAGAGATGATAGCGAACCTCAAGATGCTGTATGCTGCACAGGCGAGGACAGAGCGCTATAATCTGACAAAGCTTTTCTTTCAGAGCAAACTGGCTGAAGGGAGCCCAGTGGGAGCTCACGTGCTCAAGATGATTGGGCACAAGGAGGCTCTAGAGAAACTGGGGCATACCATCAACCAGGAGCTTGCTGTGGATATTATTCTACAGTCTCTCCCGCCTTCATTCGACGCGTTCATTATTAACTTTAATATGAACAAAATCGATTGTACTCCAGCAGAGCTGCTGAATATGCTCCTCACTACTGAGGAGACTCTGAAGGGAAAGCCTTCGACCTCTGTCTTAATGGTTCCTTCTAGGAACAAGAAGAAGGGGAAGAAGGGCAAGACCCATGTCAAGAGCTACAGCAAGGCTCTGAAGCAGAAGGTTAAGTGGTCCAAGGAATACAGGTGTTTCCACTGTGGCCAGCTAGGTCACTGGAAAAAGGACTGTAAAGCGCTCCAAGGAGATAAGAGGGGAAGCATCGCTTCTGGCTCAGGTATATTCGTGACTGAGGTCATGTTTTCTTCTTCTATATCATGGGTGTTGGACACTGCATGTGGAGTTCACATTTGTTCAAATGTACAGGAACTCAAGAGAAGAAGGCAGGTGGGACAGCATGAAGTGGACCTACGCGTTGGAAACGGGGCACGGGTTGCTGCTGTTGCTGTAGGAGACTATTTCATTTCTTTACCATCTGGACTTGTATTGGAACTAAACAGTTGTTATTTTGTTCCCAGTATTACTAAAAATATTATCTCCATTCCTGCTCTTGTCAGGAAGGGTTTTTCCTTTGAATGCAATATTTCAAAGTGTGTTTTATCTTATGATAATATTGTTTATGCAACTGGTTCAATTAGCAATGGGTTATACATGTTGGACATGGAATGTTCTATACAGAAAATTGATATTAAGAAAGCCAAGAATACTGATGACAGCACCTTGCTATGGCATAGTCGTTTAGGCCATATTAACGAGAAACGCATTAAGCGGTTGCATGATCATGGACTGCTGGGATCATTCTCCTACAAGGAGATTGATACATGCAAAGCTTGTTTAATGGGTAAAATGACGAAGTCACCTTTTCCTAACAAAGGACAAAGGGCTTCAGGTTTACTTGACCTTATACACACTGATGTGTGTGGGCCATTTAGTAAACATGCCAGAGGTGGCTATCAGTACTTCATTACCTTTACTGATGATTTCAGTAGATATGGGTATGTCTTTTTAATGAGACATAAAAGTGAATCTTTTGACAAGTTCAAAGAGTTCAAGAATGAAGTACAAAATCAGCTAGGCCAAAATATCAAGGCACTTCGTTCTGATCGAGGTGGTGAATACCTAAGTCATGCGTTTACTGACTATTTGAAGGAGTGTGGGATTATCTCACAGCTCACTCCGCCAGGAACACCGCAATGGAATGGTGTGTCCGAAAGGAGAAATAGAACGTTACTTGATATGGTTCGTTCTATGATGAGTCAGGCTGCTCTACCCTACTCCTTTTGGGGTTTTGCACTGGAAACAGCTGCAAAGGTACTAAACCGAGTGCCATCCAAGGCAGTTTCTAAGACGCCATATGAGTTATGGTATGGAAAACAGCCAAGCTTGACATTTATCAGGATCTGGGGCTGCGAGGCTTACGTTAAAAAGCTCGCCTCTGGGAAACTAGAGAGCAGATCTGACAAATGTATCTTTGTCGGTTACCCTAAGGAAACTAAGGGTTATTATTTCTACGATCCCAAAGAGAACAAGGTTTTTGTTGCTCGGACGGCCATATTTCTTGAGAAGGAGTTTCTTCTGCAAGAGGCCAGTGGGAGAGAAATAAAACTGGATGAGAATCCAGAGGAAGGACAAAGTGCTCAAGCAGAATTGGATGAGCATGAGCCAGTAGATCAGGTAATTCAACAACCTGAGGCTCAGATATCACGGGAACCGCGAAGATCGGGAAGGATCCGTCGACAGCCTGAGCGCTATGACGGAGTCTACATCATTGATAATGATGAACCCCTCACTTATGCGGATGCGGTCAGTGGACCGGAGTCAGCGAGATGGCTTGAAGCTATGCGCGCCGAGATGGACTCCATGTCAGATAACCAAGTTTGGGATTTGGTTGATCCGCCTCCGGGAGTTATCCCTATTGGCTGTAAATGGATCTTCAAGAAGAAGATTGACATGGATGGTAACGTGGTTACCTATAAAGGCAGGCTAGTTGCGAAAGGTTTCAAACAAATCTACGGGATAGATTATGATGAAACTTTCTCACCTGTAGCTATGTTTAAGTCTATTCGGATTCTTTTCGCGATAGCTGCATATTATGATTATGAGATCTGGCAGATGGATGTGAAAACAGCTTTCCTTAATGGAAATCTGGATGAGGATGTGTATATGACACAACCAGAAGGTTTCACTAATCCATCAGATCGTCATAAGATATGCAAGTTAAAGAAGTCCATTTATGGACTTAAGCAAGCATCAAGAAGCTGGAATATTCGTTTTGATGAATCAGTCACGGAATTCGGTTTCATCAAGAACGAGGATGACCCGTGTGTATATAAGAGGTTTAGTGGGAGCATAATTACTTTCCTAGTCCTCTACGTCGATGATATCTTGATCATTGGAAATGACATTCCTGAAATGCATGCTGTGAAGGCATGGTTAAGGAAATGTTTCCAGATGAAAGATTTAGGAGAAGCAGCCTATGTATTAGGTGTGAAGATCTACAGGGATAGATCTAAGAGGCTTCTCGGGCTGTGCCAGAGTACTTACATCGATAAAGTCCTGGAAAGATTTCATTTAGAGAATTCTAAACGAGGATATCTTCCAGTCAGACATGGTCTGAGTCTTTCGAAGAGTCAGTGTCCACAAACACAGACTGAGAAGGATGAAATGGACAATACGCCTTATGCTTCGGCTATTGGATCCATTATGTATGCGATGTTGTGTACTCGCCCAGACGTCGCTTACGGGTTAAGCGCGACCAGTCGTTTCCAAAGTAATCCAGGTCAGGCACACTGGATTGCAGTCAAGAACATTTTAAAATATCTGCGGAGGACCAAAGATATGTTCTTGATATATGGTGGTCAGGAAGAACTCAGTATTGAAGGATATACTGACGCTTCGTTCCAGTCTAACCAGGATGATTTCCGATCGCAATCAGGCTATGTTTTTAGCTTGAATGGAGGAGCAGTGGTGTGGAAGAGTTTCAAACAGTCAACTGTTGCTGATTCCACAACAGAAGCCGAGTATGTTGCAGCCTCGGAAGCATCCAAGGAGGCAGTGTGGATTCGTAAGTTCGTGAGAGAACTTGGTGTCGTTCCTTCGAGTGCAGATCCTTTGGTTATCTTCTGTGATAACACTGGAGCAATCGCACAAGCAAAGGAACCACGGTCGCACCAGAAGTCCAAGCACATACAGAGACGGTTTCATTTGATCAGGGAGATCATAGATCGTGGCGAGATCAAAATCTGCAAGGTTCATACAGATGACAATCTGGCAGACCCGCTTACCAAGCCTCTGGCGCAGCAGAAGCATGAGAAGCACTGTAATAATATGGGTTTGAGATTTCTCAACCATTAGATTAAGTGCAAGTGGGAGATTGTTGGGGTATGCCCTTAAGCCTAATGTTTGAGGCCTTGGGAATGTATCAGTATCATGTAATAAACTGTTATGTTTATATAGGCATGGTTGTTATTCAGTTAGCTACATTGTCTGCTGCAATATATGTTCTTCTGAATAATGTCTCAAAGCTGTTCAGCTGGGCTGACATGCTGTTGTGTCCTTAGTCGATATATCTTGGTGAACATGAGACAGCCTTGATATGGTTAAGACTAATATGTGTTCTAATCTTATAGGATGCTTCGAGCATGGAATAAGATGTAGACTCATGGGTACATTGGATGTACTGGACAGACCCTACTAGGATGTTCAATTGTTTGTCGCAATGTGAATAATCTTTGAATATGACAAGTGGCACATTTCCTCTGACTTGAGATCACTTGTGTTTTCTAAATGATGATTGTCATTGTTTTGAGGTAGTTCAATATCATTTGAAACACAATGGTTATAGGCTATCTTGGATGGTGAGCTTGAGTCATGTTAGGGCACTAGTGATAGACATAGGATTGCCGTCTCCTTGTTTAAGGAGTGTGATGTTCTAAAGGGCCCCCTGGATGAGATGATTGAGAAAAGAGTATGGCCATACCCAGGTGACAGTGTTCATCTGATCTAATCATGCTCATCATATTGGAGCTACAAGCTTGACACGCTTGTCCAATAAGAATATCAAGTGGCAAAGGAATTATGCATGCCTTGTGAATTGATTCACACTTGTGCTGTGTTTTGGGTGTAGTCTTGGAAGACTTTTTTCTTTATATCGGGAGACAGTGATGTGTTGCTAGATACCCCTCACTGATCGTGATAACGTGAGTTATCGTTACCGACATTTAAAGGAAACCCTTAGGGTCGCACAATTTGATGATATGGCTTACTTAAGTCAGATCGTGTGGACTGAATTGTTTGGGTTCAGTTTAAAGGGATTTAATCTCTGATTGTGAGTGAGATCTGGTCTGATCATGTTTGATTGATTAGGGCTTGAGATCGGTAAGCTTCGATTGAGAGATTGGATGCTAGATCGATCAGATCAGAAGCATCAAGAGATTAACGGTCAGATCTGGAGCCTTAGGGTTTATTTGAGATCTAGACTAGATCATTGGCTTGATTGGTTCTTAAACCGAACCAATGTGAACCGGCTCATGAAATGAGCGCATGGTTCATGGGGAGAGGAGTTGGCGACATGTTCACTTGGCGTGAACGTTGGAGTGAAGTGTGGTGGCTATTTTTAGTAACCACGATCTCCACTTGGAGATGTTGTTCACGACCGAATAGAGTGCTCTCTATTCTCGCCTCTCGCCCATATTCTCTCTCGACGTTTTCGTGTGTGGCGACGTCTTGAAGGTAGAGGAGGATTCGGCCAAGAGAAGGACATCTCTTCCATCCCTTTCACTCGATCAAGGACTCCAAGGAACCTTGCTAGCACAAGGAGCACCAAGGGATAAGCGCATCTTCATCTTGTGTGCGAGACTTTGGAGAAGAGGCGATTGCATCTTTACTTCCAAGGCGCCATCTTGAAATGGCATCGGTATGAATTTATTTTCATGCATATAAAGTTGATTATTTTACATGTATGAGATCCTATGAAACCCTAGTATCCGCTGCATATCTTACTTGCGCCACCATAGGGTTTTCGCCCCCCTTTGGTTAGGGGAACATTCATAATAATGTTTTAACCTTTGACCATTAACTTTAAAATCTCCTGTTCCCTTACTCCATATGTCCACAGCTTCGTAGGGATCAGTTTTCTTCACCTGAAAAGGCCCAGACCATCGAGATTTAAGTTTTCCAAGAAAAAGCCTCAATCTAGAATTAAATAAAAGAACAAAGTTACCTGGTTGGAGTTCCTTTCTGAAAATATGTCGATCATGCCATCTTTTAGTTCTATCCTTGTAAATTTTTGCATTTTCATATGCAGAGAGTTTAATCTCATCTACTTGTTCAACTATAACCTCCGTTTTTCACCCGCGCTCTTTAAGTCAAAATTGAGCGCTTTGATTGCCCATAATGCCTTATGTTCAAGCTCTACAGGTAGATGACAAGATTTGCCATAAACTAATTGAAAGGGAGACATACTTATTGGTGTTTTAAAAGCAGTCCGATAGGCCCATAGTGCATTATCAAGTTTGAATGCCCAATCTTTCTTGGAACGTGACACTATCTTTTCTAAAATCTCTTATATTTCTCTGTTTGATATCTTAACTTGTCCACTGGTTTGGGGATGATAAGGTGTTGCAACTCTATGATTTACTCCGTACTTTCTAAGCAAGGCTGAGAACTTATGCTCTATGAAATGTGAGCCTCCATCACTAATCACTACTCGGGGTGTCCCAAACCTTGGAAAGATAACCTTTTTGAACAGTTTAACATCAACTATGGAATCATTAGTAGGAGAAGCAAGAGCCTCAAGCCACTTTGAAACATAATCAACTACCACAAGAATGTATTTGTTACCTCCAGATGATGGAAAAGGTCACATGAAGTCAATCCCCCAAACATCAAATATCTCAATCTCAGGAATATTGGACAGTAGCATCTCATGTCTTATGTTAATGTTACCTGTCTTCTGACACCTATCACAAGATGAAACAAAGTTTCTAGCATCTTTAAAAATTGAAGGCCAGTAAAATCCTGATTGTAACACCTTGAAAGTAGTTTTCTCAGTACCGGCATGACCACCCACCATAAGAGGATCCATGACATTGAAACAATATATCTGTGATTTCCTCCTCCAGTACATATCTTATAAAAATGCCATCTGCACATCTTCTAAACACATAAGGCTCATCCCAAAAATAGTGCTTTACCTCAGCTAAGAATCTCTTCCTTTTTTGGTAATTCAAATCAGGAGGAAAAACATTAGCTACAAGGTAATTCACTATGTCAGCATACCAAGGGGCTCTGATTTGTTCAATGGTCAAGAGTTGTTCCTCAGGGAAGGAATCATTGATCACATCATTCTTTTCAGTATTCACCATTATCCTTGAAAGATGATCTGCAACAAAGTTTTCTGATCCCTTTTTGTCTTTAATTTCCAAATCAAACTCCTGCAAGAGTAAAATCCATCTGAGCAAGCATGGTTTACTATCTTTTTTCTGCATTAAGTATCTCACAGCTGCATGAATAGTATACACCACCACTTTGGAATTAATCAAGTATGATCTAAACTTATCAAAGGCAAACACTATGGCTAAAAGTTCCTTCTTAGTGGTGGTGTAATTTCTCTGTGTCTCATCCAAAGTCCTGCTAGCATAATGAATAACATAAGGTTTTTTCTCCTTTCTCTATCCCAAAACTGCTCCTATTGCATAATCATTGGCATCACACATGAGCTCAAAAGGCAAATCCCAGTCTGGAGGCTGAATGATAGGTGCTGAAACCAAAGCTTTCTTTAATTCCTGAAAAGCAGATAAACAATCCTCATCAAAAGAAAATTTAACATCTTTAGAAAGTAAATTTGTAAGAGGTCTAGCAAGTTTAGAGAAATCCTTGATGAATCGCCGGTAGAATCCTACATGTCCTAGAAAGCTTCGGACCTCCTTTACTATAGTGGGCGGTTCTAATTTCTCTATCACTTCAACCTTGGCTTTATCAACTTCAATTCCTCTCTCTGAAATCAAGTGCCCCAAAACTATCCCTTGCCTAACCATGAAATGACATTTTTTCTAGTTAAGCACAAGGTTAGTTTCTTCACACCGCTGCAAGACTCGAGATAAGTTAGCCAAACAGTCATCAAAAGAAGAACCATATACAGAGAAATCATCTATAAAAACATCCATAAAGTCTTCAATAAAATCAGAAAAGATGGCCATCATACATCTCTGAAAAGTAGCAAGTGCATTACATAGATCAAAAGACATTCTCCTATATGCAAAAGTACCATACGGGCAAGTGAAAGTGGTCTTATCTTGGTCATCAGGATGTATAGGAATATGGAAAAATCTAGAGTATCCATCTAAGAAACAAAAGTGAGAATGGTTTGTAAGCCTTTCAACCATCTGATCAATAAAAGGTAAGGGAAAATGGTCCTTCCTAGTAGCAGCATTCAATTTTCTATAATCTATGCACATGCGCCAACTAGTTACAGTTCTAACAGGAATTAATTCATTATCTTTATTTTTTATGACAGTTACCCCTCCTTTCTTAGGAACACAATGTACAGGACTTACCCATTTACTATCAGAGATAGGATAGATAATACCTGCATCAAGTAGTTTCAAAACCTCCTTTTTCACAACTTCTTTCATAGAGGGGTTAAGTCTCTTTTGAAAATCTGCATGTGACTTGTGTTCCTCTTCCATCAAGATCCTATGCATACAAAAAGAAGGGTTAATTCCCTTTAAATCATAAATTGTGTACCCAATTACCTTTCTATGAATCCTTAATTCTTTGATAAGCAAATCTGTTTCCCTTTTTCCAAGCTGTGCATCAACAATAACAGGGTAAGTAGAATTAGGACCAAGAACTTCATAACAAAGGTTATCAGGTAAAGCTTTAAGTTCTACTTTTGGAGCTTTCCTTTCTTCACTCTTTTCATTATCACAAGCACTGCAATCTAATAATTCATCAATTTCAGAATTGTTCTCTACCTTAAAATCAAGAGCGGAATCTAACTCAGAATAAATTTCAGAGGTTTCAACAAATAAATCATTAAGATCATAGACAATGTCATCTAAAGCATGTACACTACAACAAGATCTCGCATTTGAAGGGTTTATTATGGCTTCATTCAAGTCATACTCAATTCTTTCATCCCCAATGTTAAGTGTAAGCTTACCGTTCTTTACATCAATAAGTGCTCCTGCTGTGGCTAAGAACGGTCTACCAAGTATGATGGGGATTCTTGCATCTTTTTCCATCTCAAGAATTACAAAATTGTTGGGGTATGCCCTTAAGGCTAATGTTTGAGGCCTTGGGATTGTATCAGTATCATGTAATAAACTCTTATGTTTATAAAGGCATGGTTGTTATTCAGTTTGTTACATTGTCTGCTGCAATAAGTGTACTTTTGAATAATGTCTCAAAGCTGTTCAGCTAGGCTGACATGCAGTTATGTCCTTAGTCAAGATATCTTGGTGAACATGAGACAGCATTGATATGATTGAGACTAATATGTGTTCTAATCTTATAGGATGCTTCGAGCATGGAATAAGATGTAGACTCATGGGTACATTGGATGTACTGGACAGACCCTACTAGGATATTCAATTGCTTGTCACAATGTGAATAATCCTTGATTGCAACAAGTGGCACATTTCCTCTGACTTGAGATCACTTGTGTTTCTAAATGATGATTGTCATTGTTTTGAGGTAGTTCAATATCATTTGAAACATAATGATTATAGACTATCTTGGATGGTGAGCTTGAGTCAGGTTAGGGCACTAGTGATAGATAAAGGATTGCCGTCTCCTTAATTGGAGTATGATGTTCTAAAGGGGCCCCCCTCTGTATGAGATGATTGAGAAAGTGTATGGCCATACCCAGATGACAGTGTTCATCTGATCTAATCATGCTCATCATATTGGAGCTACAGGCTTGACACGCTTGTCCAATAAGAATATCCAGTGGCAAAGGAAATTTGCATGCCTTGTGAATTGGATTCACACTTGTGCTGTGGTTTGGGTGTAGTCTTGGAAGACTCTTTCCTTTATATCGGGAGACAGTGATGTGTTGCTAGATACCCCTCACTGATCGTGATAACGTAAGTTATCATTACCGACATTTAAAGGAAACCCTTAGGGTCGCACAATTTGATGATATGGCTTACTTAAGTCAGATCGTGTGGACTGAATTGTTTGGGTTCAGTTTAAAGGGATTTAATCTCTGATTGTAAGTGAGATCCAGTCTGATCATGTTTGATTGATAAGGGCTTGAGATCGGTAAGCTTCGATTGAGAGAATGGATGCTAGATCGGTGAGATCAGGAGCATCAAGAGATGAACGGTCAGATCTTAAGCCTTAGGGGTTTTTGTTATGATCTGGACTAGTTGCTTGGTTTATTTGGTTATTGAACCAAATCGATTTGAACCAGCTCATTGGGTGAGCGCATGGTTCAAGTAAAGAGGCATTGGCGATTGGGGTAATGCATGGTCGCATGAACGTTGAGACATTGCTATTTTTAGATAGCATGTTCTCTAACGTGACCACATCTCACGTTCACGCCAAGAGAACTTCTCTCTCGCCTTTCCCCACTTACTCTCGAGAGGGCATTCGTGTGTGACGAGTCTTGGACGCCTTGGAGAGTCATTTGGCAAAGCGAGCAAAGCTTCATCCATCCCTTCCATTCGATCAAAGACACCTCTTGGAACCTTGCTAGCACAAGGAGCACCAAGGAAGTGAGCGCATCCTCATTCTTGTGTGCACATCATTTGGAGGAGATCTCTCTTGCTCTCTCTTTCCAAGACGCCATCCAACACATGGCTTCGGTATGAATTCTTTTCATGTTGTTAAGTTGATCATATTGCATGCGATGATACTAAGAAACCCACTCCGCTGCTTTAGAAGAAATTTTTCATGCGCCTATCTAGGGTTTCGCCACCTTGTGAGGACTTACAAAAATCTACTGGGATGAAATATTTACCTACTTGGAAGGCACATCTTCAAGAATTCCCACAAGGTATTTAACTGAACGATCGGCGAGATGCAAAGATATAGAAGTCGGTTTAAGCTCTCCCATGTCCAATTTCCTGCAAATAGATAATGACATTAGACTCACACTAGCACCTAAATCACATAAGGCTCTGTCAAAAGCCATGCCCCCAATAAAACAAGGTATAGAGAAACTACCTGGATCTTTTAATTTCGGTGGCAACTTGTTTTGGATAATAGCACTACATTTTTCAGTAAGAGCCACAGTACCATAGTCCTCTATTTTTCTCTTATTAGACAAAATTTCTTTCAAAAATTTAGCATATGTGGGCTTTTGAGATAAAGCTTCAGTAAATGGAATATTAATGTAAAGCTTTTTTAAAACATCAAGAAATCTCCCAAACTTTTTATCTAATTTTGCCTGCACGTGTCTCTGGGGGAAGGCTATGGGTGGCCTATGTGGTGTAGTAGAACTAGGTTTAGAAACATCATTCTGACATGGCTCATCACCTTGGTGAGGTGGCAAACTAGCTTGGGATTGCTCATGCTCAAAAGATTTTTCTAACTCTAATTCATCATCATGATCATCATTAGGCTCTTTTTCATTGTTCACAACTCCACCTTTAGGTTTATATAATTGTCTTCCACTCCTAGTAGTGATAGCATCACAGTGTTCCTTAGGATCTAATTCAGGTTTTGCAGGTATTTGATCTCCTAGAGTTTTATTATAAGCAGCTAAAGATCCTATTTGAGAGGTAAGATGATTAACTAATCCCTTAAGATTCTCAATCTCTTTATTTTGGTTTGTCATAAACTTTTCAAGCATTGGTCCTACACTAAAAGAATTTACCTCTTCAGTCAAGGTTCGCCGTTCCTCATTCTCATTCTTACCATGTTGATGACAATATAACATTCCTTCTTCCGGAGCCCACTGGTTAAGATTCAGGGCCATCTCCTCAAGCAGGGTAGAAG
Organism: Costus lasius; assembly: GCA_027563935.2. Classification (NCBI taxonomy): domain Eukaryota; kingdom Viridiplantae; phylum Streptophyta; class Magnoliopsida; order Zingiberales; family Costaceae; genus Costus; species Costus lasius. Next base: position 32,298,078 of record CM050450.1, on the reverse strand, counting down.
CATCTTCGATTGTTTTGCTCATGAGGGCTCCTTCTGCAGCAGCATCAACAATCAGACGGGTATTATAAAGTAAGCCATTATAAAATGTATGAATTAAAATCCAATCTTCAAGGCCATGGTGAGGACACTTCCGTTGTAATTCATTGAATCGCTCCCATGCCTCACCAAAAGTCTCGCCATCCCATTGTGCAAAGCTTGTAATTTGGTTTCTCAATTGGATGGTTTTGCCGGGTGGAAAGTACTTCATCAAGAAGGCATTGGACAATTGCTCCCATGTGGTGAAGGTACCGGTAGGTGGAGAATGTAGCCAAGAGCGCGCTCAGTCCCTGAGAGAAAAAGGAAACAATCTTAATTTTAAACTCCATTAATTTTAATGGTATCACAAAGTTCAAGAAAAAGATATAAATGTTGGTAAGGATCTTCAATTAGTGATCTTCCAAACTGATTCTGCTGGATCATGGACAAGAAAGCAGGATTGATTTCGAAATTATCTGCATCAATAGCTGGTCTGGCGATGCTAAAGTGTATCTCCTTTGGTTTAGGGGCTGCATAGTCCCTAAGTGATTTCTGGTTTGCCATCAGATCTAAATTTCCTTTGCAGTCTAAAGCAGATAGGTTAAATAACTCAAGTAAACAGAAGAGAACAGTAAGATAGAACATAAATAGGAAATAAACAAAACCTAGTCTAATAATACTTTCAATATCTTCAATATTGACAAAACCAAGATCACCAGTAACGGCGCCAAAAACTTGTTGTGTTCGCAAGTGCACAGATACTCAAAGCAATAAAGAAAGATATCGAACCATAGAGACCTCGTTGTTAAGTACTGAATAATTGAGTTCTTACTATCTAGGCAATCGAAACTATGCAAGTGAACTAATGAAAGCTAACGAAAATATCGGAGAGAGAGATTGGGACTAGGGTTTCATCCTCTTTAATTTCTATGACTAGATATGAATAGTAATTCGTCAGTTTAATTTTATCATGATAAAGACATAATTTACTTCATAAAAGGATCATCTCACTTTCATGCAGACAATCATGCAGGGACCGATTTTTTGCTTTCGCGCAAGATCTATCCCAAGCTGATAATAAGTAAATCATCAATCAAAGAACTCAAGGATCACTTTCGTGCATCCGAGTCTCAACACAAGTTCTACTTATGGTTTTCCAACGTTCCGATCCTCACTTTCGCACAAGATCTTCACGTTTGATAAATTAACTCAATCCTAGATTCAAATTATTAAACATGGCAATTATTCATCTAAAATCAAGAAATAAGAACCAATCTAATTTCTTACAGTAAGTTCCTATCATGCAATTCTAGAGTTCCAAGTTCTCAAGCAAGTCACCTTTCGATCTATCGCGAAAACTCTAAAACACGATTAATAACATGAATCTATGGAGAGTTAAAGAGCAATTTTCACATAAGTAGAATTATCATGCTAAAATTATATGTGATGAAGTAATGAAAAAAAAAAGTTATCTAGTCATTAAGAAATCAAAGGGAATTACTCCCCCTTGTCCCATAAAAGGTTTAAGCTAGCATGGATGAAAGATTATAATAATCCATAGTATCAAAGTGTAAGAAATCAAAGAAAGAGGGGAAAAACAAATAACCACACAGCTGTAATGGAAATTACAGCCGTAATTTCCACGCGTGAACAATGCCGGCGGCGTGCCTTTGTCGATTTCTCCTCCGATCGATCTCCTTTCACTCTGGAACTTCTGGGCTATGTTGTCCTCCTCCAGGCAAAGCTTCCCCTCAAATTTCATAGCTTGAGATGCACTGTACACTTCCCGGCTGCGAAACCTAAGGCGATGACGTGAAACTCGATTTCTCCCTCGTCGGTGGATGAAAATTAGGGCTTTTGGTGTCCCTCCCCTCGTCTCTTCGAAAGCTCCCCTTTTTCTTCTTACCGATCTTCCAATTATGCCCTAGATCGTCCGCAATCGATCGCGCAAAAATTGGGCTTCAAAAAGTCCGTGAAAAATCGCGTGTTCAGAATAGAATTACGGTCATGGTTTTTATTACGGCACTGCCATATTTTCTTTAAGTTTTTCTGTATAGGATTCGACCCGAATTACAATACCGTAAAATAACTTACGGCGGTACCGTATTTTCCCCAAATCTCTCGGGTCTAAAAACGCACCAAAATATGGCACCGTGGAAATGATTACAGCTCTGCCGTGAACTCTGGAAATCTTTCGGGTGAAAAGTAGATTGAAATTACGGCCTGTGAAATTATTTACGGCAGTGCCGTAGTTTTCTAAAAACTTTCTGGACAAAAAATTCCCAAATTACGGCAATGCTCTGATATTACGGTAGCCTGTGAAATTGCGGTACTGTAATATAGATTACAGCCCTGCGGTAATTTGGTCTGAAGCTCCAATCTTTATGAAATTTGACATGTTATCTCTTCTTGATAGTGGGAATTCATTCATGCATCTGGATTGTTTGAAAACACCTGAAAATCATGCCTTTTTCCCTGAAAATGATCAAAAACCAAAAAGAGTATAGATTCCACAGTAATTGATAAAAAAAGGCATAAAAATAAGCAAAGATTCATAAATTTGACACAAAAAGATATATGAAATGACATGAAATTTACTATAAATTTCAGTGTCATCACATGTATATACAATATCAGTCAAAATGTCAAATATCACATAAAACTCAACAAAAAAATGAATCACAAAGTGTCAAAATATAACGCACACACACATAAAATAGAGAAAAGCATAGTGTGCACGCTGCATCAGCATCAAGTTCACTAAATCCTGTTTGCGAATATGATATTGGTGAGATATCGCAAGATAATATAAAACAGTAATACCAAATGCATATGAACAAAACAGAGAAACTCACAAAGTCTACCAATCTATCTCTGTGTGCTCAGAATCCTCCTCCTCGTCTCTGATATGCTGGGTCGATGAAGACAGGAGACATCACTGCAATAGCTCCTCAATCGCATGTAAGGGCTCGAGTGTCCTTGTCTGTCCCTGCTCAAGGTGCGATATATCGTCACGCATCCTCTGCTGCTTGGCTCATATCTACTCTAGGGAAGAATCTGGCAGTGCTAAAGTAGATGGCCCAGTAGATGTCGATAGCCTAGCAGTGGTGGATGGCTCGGCTAGAGGCACAGGCTCTGAAATCCTCGGTGGTGAAAGAGGTGAAGCTGCCTCTCTAGGACCTCCCTCTCATGTGGGAATCACGATCCAGTTCTGTTGAACGCGAACCATAGTACAGTTCATGTTTGGCAGCCTCATAGTAATATCAGTATGCCTGAACATCAGATGATATGAGCTCCCAAGCCTCCTAATTATCTTAATAGCGACACAGGCGTCCATGTCCAATATGGGATTACCCTTAGCCTCGTTCAACCCCGAGGGGTCAATACCAAGGGCAAGGGCAATGGTGGTAATAAAACCTCCTATAACTAAAACTCCTCTCTGCGCTCTAGCTACCTTATGAATCGGCTTCACGAGGTAGAACAGGGTGCTGGCGCGGAATCCTATCAACATGGTCCATAAGAAAAATAACTCAGAATATCTGACCATGCCATCACTCTCAACTCTCCCGAAGATGGTGTGCGCGAGTACCCGATGCATATATCTAAAAACTAGGCTGGATAAACATATGGCTCTAGCGGTCCTCGGATCAAATCCTCCCTCTCCAGCTATCTGCCCCTAGAAAGTCCTATTGGAGTACTCGCGAGGGTGATGTCTAGTACCATCTGAGGGGAACCCAAATATATGACCAACCTGGTCAAGTGTAAGCACGTGGTCCCGGTTCCCCAACCGGAATGCCATCAGCCCTGGATCACTGTCATCATAGTTATGCAATGTGATCTAGACAGAATTGAAAACCTCCAGGGTCAACTGCATGTATGTAGGATGCCTCTGATGGTAAAAATCCTTCCACCCTATGTTTGAGAATATCCACTAGATGTCATCGATAGTGGATGTTCTCGAACAATCCTAGAGACTGCAATATCTAGTCATCCAAGTATCTGGTACTAAGTACTCCTCGAGCTGTCATAACTCGGTATCTCCTCTCCTGCTCTCTACTCCTATATCTGATCTGTCATGGGTAAGGAGTAAGAACAGGGGGTGGTGATCGCGCTTGTCTCCTCTCTGCTGCCTCAGGCTCAGGTACTGCTGGAAACGACTCCGGTGATGATGGCTCTAAAGATGTGGCTGGTGAATGCTCTGATGATGGCTCAGGTGAAGGCAGATGTATCTCTGGTGAAACAGTATCAGCTAGTAAAGAAGCTGAAGCTGGCATCTCAATGTCATGTGATATCCCTGATGTAGGTGGCGTTGTGTCAAGAGCCACAAGCGGCTCAGGTGCTACTGATGGTGAAGAATGTAATTTGGGTATATACACCGAGATCTCAAGTAGATCAGCAAATATCTCAGGAGATCCCTCCTCAGCGTCTGGTAACTCAGGTGTGGGTACGTCAGGGACAGGTAAATCTCCCTGTACTGAAGATGGTGAGGGGATCTCAGGAGTCTGAACTGCATCGTGTACAGCACCCTCTTTCTCCATAGACTCTGTATCAGCATGTGCAACTGACTCTGGTAAATCAGAAGGAGGTACTGATGTGGTAGCCTCTCCTCCACATCCATAGGAGCAGCATCAGACTATGACTCAACTACATGCTCCATCTCAACTATAGCAGGAGCAGTCTCCAGAGATACTATAGGTATCTCTGTAGTCTCAGGTACTGGTGATAACAGTCTGGTCGCTCTCCTCCCCCAAATAGTAGTAGCTCCACTGGTACGCTTCCTAGCATACCGTCTAGCGATCCTCTGATCGCGGCTCTTTGGCCTATCGGCGGGTCTCTTAGATATAATCTCTAACTCTGGAGAGTTGACTGGCTCAGGTATTGTAGCCCGTGATGTACTAGGAGCTGAGGGTGTGCTCGGAGCCTCTGATGTTTGCATCTGAGTCTCAGGCTCCGAGTCGTCATAGACGATCTGCTCAAAAGTATCCGGGTAGACTCCGGATACCATCCTATACATGTATCGCGGAGCAGGTCCAATGTATCTGTTCTTCATCACAGCCCCGTAGGGTCTAGTCCTCACTGATCTCCTTGATGCCATAATATCAATCAGATCAATCTATAATATGCAGGTTTTAACTCTAATTCGTGAATGCTACAGTAACCCCAAAAATCGCCTGTGAAACTCAAGTAAAAAAATTGATCCCAAAATCTATGAAAACTACTTCCAAATCGATGCAACGCGTAAGCAAATCAATTCTGTTATTGAAGAATAAAGCTGAGAAGAGATCACTCACGAAATCGTGCAAGAATCAGATCAGAATCGAGTGAAAGCAGACTCTAGGTGTGCTAGCGGACAAGTGGCGCTTCTTCACGAATTTCGGCCGAAATCCGGTGAAAGATCGCCAGAAATTAGTCGCTGGAAGTAGAGGAAAGTCGGAGGAAAGGTTTTGTCGCAAGAGGAGGAAGGAATCGTCGAAAATCAACTCTTTACGAACGTGAGCGTAAACCCTAGTTCACCTGTAAAGTTTAAACCGTAAGAACTTACGATCCATAAAGTCTTCACGGCTTCGGCCGTAATTCTTCCTGTGTGTACAGTCTTCCTACTAATAAAATCACAGCTCACGCGTTATTTATGGGTCTGGCCGTAAACGTTTTGACTCCATTTTTCACTGAAAAAATTTTAAAAATTCCCAGAAAAATTCCTGCACGTAAAACAACAGATTTAGAAGGATTTTTTTTATAGAAAATCCATCAAAATATGCTGATAAAATTCTCTAAAAAATTCTAAGAAAATAAATTAAGTAAAGAAAAATCGAAACTAAAAATGCTGGAATAAATAAAGTTCAAAGCCTCTGGATTGCCTCCCAAGAAGCGCTTGTTTAAGATTATTAGCTTGACCAACGCAGTGTTTATCTTCCTTCAGGTGGATCCGAGGCGTAGTAAATAATGGGAAGTTATTCATCTCCACGCCCTTGCAAGTCATAACATGGGTTTAACTTTGAAGTTTGAGACAGTGTCCATGCTCTATCCTTCTTCTTCTTATCCCTTTTGTGCTTTAAGAAATTTTCAAATGGACTTTCATCAACTTTTAAGATATTTCCAAAAGGGTCTCCAAGTTAGACTTATGGGGCTGTCCATATTTCCTAGATTGAAAACCTGGTGGTGGCCTGTTATTCTGCTGATTGTACTGTGGAAGAGCTTGCCCTTGATTGTTCTTGTATGATAAATTAGAGTGGTTCCTCCATCCTGGATTACAGGTTGCAGAATATGGGTCATTCACTGGTCTTTGATTGAAGTTTCCCAAGGCATTGACCTGCTCATGACTAGAGTCATCTTGTGATGAAGCTATGAGCTGACAATCAGATGAATTATGTCCTGAAACACCACACACTTCACAAGAAACAACATTAACGACAATTGAGGGAAAAAGTAAAAGAATCTAGTTTATGTGCTAGAGAATCTACCTTAGCCGCAAGAGATGTTAAGGAGTCATTACTATACTTACCAAGTCTCGTGGATGTAGTACCTCGCTCATTAGATCAATGGTTATGATTCATAGCCATGTCCTCAAGTAAAGTAGTTGCCTCCTCCATGCCCTTGCTCATAATATCTCCTCCAGCCGCAGCATCCACCATCAACTTTGTATTGTACTCCAATCCATTATAGAAGATATGGATTAAGACCCATTTTTCAAGTCCATTGTTATAACCTAAGTTTAGATTTTTTTATTAATTTAAATTTTAAATTTTAAAAATTTGCTATAATTAATACCCTAAATCTTCCCTTAATCCCCTATAAATAACTCTAACCCTCTCCTTAATCCTACTCATTAATCCCTAATTTTAAACCTAATCTTCTCTCTCTCCTCACACGCCGAAGCAGCTCCCCTATTTTTTTCCCTTCGTTCCCCGCTGTCTCGCGCCGCACCTCCTTCATGTCTTCCCCGTTAGAGGCAGACACGTGCACTTCCGGTGGTGAGTTTGTGTCCAGCAGTAGCGGAAGGGAGCGTCGACGACTTCTTTGACATCTTGTGGTGGGGCGATGTTCTTCTGGCGAGTTTCCAGCGCGAGCGGCAGTGGGCGGCGTCTCTTCCTCTTCCAGCGTTTCCTCTACGGCGGGTAGTGAGTTCTATGGTGAGCGCCGCCTTCCCCTCCTTCCTCTCTCTGTGGCGGCGACTCGGTCTCTTTCCGGCGGTTGCTCTTCCTGACGAGCAACGACCTCCTTCTTCCTCTATTCACAGCAGAGGAAAGTCTTCTCCTGTTGCGGCGACCCTTTCCTCTTTCGGTGTCGGCTGTTCCTCCTCTCTCGGCGCCGACGGTGCATCTCCTTCCAGCGACGGTGCATCTCCTTCCAGCGACGGCTTTCTCCTCTCTCGGCGGCCGGCACTCTTCTTCCGGCGGTGAGCGCTAGTGACGAAGCGAGTGCTTCGTTTGTCCACGTCAATCTCAGAGGTAAGCGTTGTTTTTTTTATTCTATTTTATCTAGTTAGATAAAAGATTGGTAAAAATCTAAATTAGTATTTTTATTTGTAATTAGGGAAAAAAATTTAATTTCTATTATTATTATTTTGGGGGAAATTTCATGATAATTATTTTTGAATAAAATTAATTTAAATAGGAAATTAGGGGTTGAGGATATTATTATGAATTGATGCATATGATGGATAATAAGAGAGGTTTATTTAAATTATTCAATGAAAAAGGGGAGATAACTTTGATTTCAGAGGGATTCAAGATATCAGCATCTGAGATAGGAATCTTACCCTACTCCTTTGTTACAGTGTCAAAAATTATAGGAATTGATGCTTATTCCTTTGATTTGATATATGATGTATATATTAGACTTGATTAACACTGATATTTATTTGACTCGTCTGCTTGTCTTGTTTCTGAAATTCAGTTGACCTCATTTATCTTGTTCATTGGTCATATTCTGTTTCTGTATGCATGGTTAACAAAACTGTATTGAGATAACTGATATATTGGCATATGAGCATAGTTGAATAGTTATGTATCTATGATATTGACACATGAGTATGTGGAACAGTTGAATATTTGTTATGTTAAAGTCGTAATATATTTTGACCTCTAGACTGGATGATTTATTCTCTAGTGGCCTGTTTGTCTGAGTTATAGTTCTGATGCGTATCAGACTATCTGAGTTGCCTGTTAGGGTACCGCTAGTTGTCCTCGGGACAATACTACGAATGCCAGGTGTTGGACGCAACACTCTGGGCTGTTTAGGACAGTTGTTCCACTGCGTAATCAATAGTGGAAACACTCTGAAAATGAGTGCGATTCTTGATTGAGATCGGTTGGCAGCTTAATGATTTACAAACGTTCTTTATATTATTTGTATATCGTTGTTTCTATCATTGGATATCATGTATTTGACTCCCTCACCATAATTGTTGATTCCTACTTAGCATTTTTGCTAACTCCCTTTGTTTCTCTTCCAAGTACAGAGTTAGCTTCTGGGAGGGATAGAGTAGATAGCATGCCAGCCCCGAGTTGAGATAATCTTTTTAGTTTTATTTCAATTGATTTATGTACTTCTTAGATAGTATGCTTTTAGAGATTGTGTTACAAAAATTCTTGATGTTAAGTTTGGATTGTTTGCTTTAAAAATGATATTTGATTACTGTAGTTCTTTGGTTCCTATCAATATTGTCATCTCCCTGGGGAACCCTCAGCTAGGAATAGCTGGCTTTCCGCCGGGGCATGACATCCATGGTGCAAACACATACGCTGGAGCTCCTTGAAGCGATCCCATGCATTATAAAGATATTCTCCCTCACATTGTCCAAAGTAGGTAATCATGTTTTCCAATTGGACTGTCTTGCTAGGTGGGAAGTATTTATTCAGAAAGGCTCTTGAAAGCTTGTCCCAAGTGGTAATCGATCCTGCTGGTAGAGAATATAGCCAAGCTCTTGCACAGTCTCTGAGAGAAAACAGAAAAAGTCTCAGTCTTATTGCATCAGAAGATACACCGTTAACCTTAACGGTGTCACAATATTTTAAAACACCGCGAGATGAAGATTAGGGTCCTGGTTTGGGGAACCCCCAAACTGATTTTGTTGAACTATCGTAATCAGTGTTGGCTTGAGCTCAAAGTTGTTCGCCTCCACATTAGGTCAAACTATGCTTGAATTGAAACCCTGTATATTTGGTACTGCAAAATCTCTCAAAGACTAGTTGTTTGCTACCATTGCACCTTCTTCCGATGTCTTTTGTGTCTGGAACTATAATCTTCTTCGAAGGCAAAATGTGCGTTCAATCTCCGGGTCTTTAGGAAATAAAGTACCTGCACGTGAAACTCTGGGCATGCAACGTGTAAGTCAAAGTGGAAATGAAATAACAGTATAAAGAAAAGAAAAACAAATGCTAAAGCAAAAGAAAGAAAATATGCCTAGTCTCCAAACTTATCAATTAAGTCAATATTAACTAGCCGAATTTCCGACAATGACGTCAAAAACTTGATACATCCACAAGTGCACAGATTTATCGAAGTAATAAAATAAGATCATTCCCTCGAGGATTAGGCAGTTAAGTACCAACTTTTCGACTTGTTTGAATCTAGGCAAAAATCAAGTAATGGGTTGTTTCGAACTCTGAGTACGAGAAATAACAGAAACAACATTTAAGGAGATTCAAATTCTGGAAGATCGGGACTCAGGGTTTCACCACACTGAGAATTATGAATCATATAGAAATAACTCTTTGAACAGAAAATTATGATCATGATAGGGACTTTTCCTAATATATGGATTACCTCCTCCCGAAGCGTAACCCGGTGTCTAACTATGTTAACACCCTACTCTCGTGACAGTTAACATACGTAAACCCATTAAGTTCTGTGAAAAGCCTAGTAAATCCTACAAACGAATCCAAACAACTCTCGTGATTGGATTCGTAGGTTTGATTAAAATAGATTTGGCGTTGCGATTCACCTCCCGGTACTTCTCGCAATGTCTAAAACACAATTATACGTGGCCAGTGTAAACTACGGATTAAGCACAATTTCAATCAAATTATGATAAAATAATCGTATCAAAGGAGTAAAGAATACAGTTTAACTCATAATTGTCAGCGAGCTATGCCCTTAATCCCGAAATAAAAGTTACTCGTGAAAGGTTCCCCTGTAACTAGGGGGCGAAACCCAGATAGGTGGTGCATAAAAATTTTGCAAGCGGAAGCATGGGTTTCAATAGATCTTTCGCAAATATATGATCAACTTGTTCGAGTATGGATTCATACCATTGCCATTGGTTCGATTGGCGTCTAGGAAGAAGATGGCGATAGGGCTCTCCTCCAAAGCGCCGCACACAAGATGATCAACGGCTTGCTCCTTGGACGCTCCTTGTGCTAGCAAGGATCTCCAAGTGACCTTGTCGTGTAAGGGATGAGGTGCTTGGCCGAATTTCCTCCAAGTTGTGAGTCTCCTTCACCACGAGAGAAATGTCGTCCAGAGAGATAGGCGAGCGGCGAGAATAGGGCTTCTATCTTCGAACAAGAAGCGTGGTCTCTTTTGAGATCATGGTTTCTAAAATTAGAAACCACACCCCACGTTCTCTCATTCACGCCAAGTGAATGAATCGCAACATGCCCCCTTTGAACCATGCGCTCAATTAATGAGCGGTTCAAGTTGATTTGGTTTAAAAACCAAATAAACCAAGCAATTAGTCCAGATTATAATAAACCCCTAAGGCTTAAGATCTGACCATTCATCTCCTGATACTCTTGATCTTACCGATCTAGCATCAACTCTCTCGATCTAAGCTTACTGATCTTAAGCCCTAATCAATCAAACATGATTAGACCAGATCTCAATTACAATCAGAGATTAAATCCCTTTAAACCGAACTCAAACAATTCAGTCCACACGATCTGACTTAAGTAAGCCATATCATCAAATTGTGCGACCCTAAGGGTTTCCTTTAAATGTCGGTAACGATAACTTACGTTATCACGATCAGTGAGGGGTATCTAGCAACACATCACTGTCTCCCGATATAAAAGAAAGAGTCTTCCAAGACTACACCCAAACCACAGCACAAGTGTGAATCCACTTCACCAGGCATACATGTTTCCTTTGCCACTGGATGTTCTTATTGGACAAGCGTGTCAAGCCTGTAGCTCCAATATGATGAGCATGATTAGATCAGATGAACATAGTCACCTGGGTATGGCCATACACTTTCTCAATCATCTCATCCAGGGGGGCCCCTTTAGAACATCACACTCCTTAAACAAGGAGACGGCAATCCTATATCTATCACTAGTGTCCTAACCTGACTCATGATCATTATCCAAGATAGTCTATAACCATTATGTTTCAAATGATATTGAACTATCTCAAAACAATGACAATCATCATTTAGAAACACAAGTGATCTCAAGTCAGAGGACATGTGCCACTTGTTGCAATCAAGGATTATTCACATTGTGACAAGCAATTGAATATCCTAGTAGGGTCTGTCCAGTACATCCAATGTACCCATGAGTCTACATCTTATTCCACGCTCAAAGCATCCTATAAGATTAGCACACATATTAGTCTCAATCATATCAAGGCTGTCTCATGTTCACCAAGATATCTCGACTAAGGACATAAGGCATGTTAGCCAAGCTGAATAGCTTTGAGACATTATTCAGAAGCACACTTATTGCAGCAGACAATGTAACAAACTGAATAACAACTATTGCCTTTATAAACATAAAAGTTTATACATGATACTGTTACAATCCCAAGGCCTCAAACATTAGCCTTAAGGGCATACCCCAACAATCTCCCACTTGCACTTAATCTAATGGTTGAGAAATCTCAAACCCATATTATTACAGTGCTTCTCATGCTTCTGCTGCGCCAGAGGCTTTGTAAGCGGGTCAGCCAGATTGTCATCTGTATGAACCTTGCAGACTTTGATCTCGCCACGATCAATGATCTCCCTGATCAAGTGTAACCGTCTCTGTATGTGCTTGGACTTCTGGTGCGACCGTGGTTCCTTTGCTTGTGCAATTGCTCCAGTGTTATCACAGAAGATAACCAAAGGATCTGCACTCGAAGGAACAACACCAAGTTCTTGAACGAACTTACGAATCCACACTGCCTCCTTGGATGCTTCCGAGGGTGCAACATACTCGGCTTCTGTTGTGGAATCAGCAACGATTGACTGTTTGAAACTTTTCCACACCACTGCTCCTCCATTCAAGCTAAAAACATAGCCTGATTGCGATCGGAAATCATCCTGGTCAGACTGGAACGAAGCGTCAGTATATCCTTCTATACTGAGTTCTTCCTGACCACCATACACCAAGAACATATCTTTGGTCCTCCGAAGATATTTTAAAATGTTCTTGACTGCAATGTAGTGCGCCATACCTGGATTACTTTGGAACCGACTGGTCACGCTTAACCCGTAAGCGACGTCTGGGCGAGTACACAACATCGCATACATAATGGATCCAATAGCCGAAGCATAAGGCGTATTGTCCATTTCATCTTTCTCAGTCTGTGTTTGTGGACACTGACTCTTCGAAAGATTCAGACCATGTCTGACTGGAAGATATCCTCTTTTAGAATTCTCTAAATGAAATCTCTCCAGGACTTTATCGATGTAAGTACTCTGGCACAGACGGAGAAGCCTCTTAGATCTATCCCTGTAGATCTTCACACCTAATACATAGGCTGCTTCTCCTAAATCTTTCATCTGGAAACATTTTCTTAACCATGCTTTAACCGCATGCATTTCAGGAATATCGTTTCCAATGATCAAGATATCATCGACGTAGAGGACTAGGAAAGTAATCACGCTCCCACTAAACCTCTTATATACACACGGGTCATCCTCGTTCTTGATGAAACCAAATTCAGAGATTGATTCATCAAAACGAATATTCCAGCTTCTCGATGCTTGTTTAAGTCCATAAATAGACTTCTTTAACTTGCATATTTTATGACGATCTGATGGATTAGTGAAACCTTCAGGTTGTGTCATATACACATCCTCCTGCAAATTTCCATTAAGGAAAGCAGTCTTCACATCCATTTGCCAGATCTCATAATCATAATATGCAGCTATCGCGAAAAGAATCCGAATAGACTTAAACATAGCTACAGGTGAGAAAGTTTCATCATAATCTATCCCGTAGATTTGTTTGAAACCTTTCGCAACTAGCCTGCCTTTATAGGTAACCACGTTACCATCCATGTCAATCTTCTTCTTGAAGATCCATTTACAGCCTACAGGGATTACTCCCGGAGGCGGATCAACCAAATCCCAGACTTGGTTATCTGACATGGAGTCCATCTCGGCTCGCATAGCTTCAAGCCATCTAGCTGAGTCCGGTCCACTGACCGCATCCGCATAAGTAAGGGGTTCATCATTATCAATGATGTAGACTCCGTCATAGCGCTCAGGCTGTCGACGGATCCTTCCCGATCTTCGCGGTTCCCGTGATATCTGAGCCTCAGGTTGTACAGTAACCTGTTCTACTGGCTCAGGCTCATCCAACTGTGCTTGACCACTTTGTCCTTCCTCTGGATTCTCATCCAGCTTTATTTCTCTCCCACTGGCCTCTTGCAGAAGAAACTCCTTCTCAAGAAATATGGCCGTCCGAGCAACAAACACCTTGTTCTCTTTGGGATCGTAGAAATAATAACCCTTAGTTTCCTTAGGGTAACCGACAAAGATACATTTCTCAGATCTGCTCTCTAGTTTTCTAGAGGCGAGCTTTTTGACATAAGCCTCGCAGCCCCAGATCCTGATAAATGTCAAGCTAGGCTATTTCCCATACCATAATTCATATGGGGTCTTTGAAACTACCTTGGATGGCACTCGGTTTAGTACCTTTGCAGCTGTCTCCAGTGCAAATCCCCAAAAGGAGTAAGGTAGAGTAGCCTGACTCATCATAGAACGAACCATATCAAGTAACGTTCTATTTCTCCTCTCGGACACACCATTCCATTGCGGTGTTCCTGGCGGAGTGAGCTGTGAGATAATCCCACACTCCTTCAGATAGTCAGTAAACTCTCGACTTAGGTATTCACCACCTCGATCAGAACGAAGTGCCTTGATATTTCGGCCTAGCTGATTCTGTACTTCATTTTTGAACTCTTTGAACTTGTCAAAAGATTCACTTTTATGTCTCATAAGATAGACATACCCATATCTACTGAAATCATCAGTGAAGGTAATGAAGTACTGATAGCCACCTCTGGCATGTTTACTAAAAGGCCCACACACATCACTGTGTATAAGGTCAAGTAAACCTGAAGCCCTTTGACCTTTATTAGGAAAAGGAGACTTCGTCATTTTGCCTATTAAACAAGCTTTGCATGTATCAATCTCCTCATAGGAGAATGATCCCAGCAGTCCATGTTCATGCAACCGCTTAATGCGTTTCTTGTTAATATGGCCTAAACGACTATGCCATAGCAAGGTGCTGTCATCAGCATACTTGGCTTTCTTATTATCAATATTTTGTATAGAATATTCCATGTCCAACATAAATAACCCATTGTTAATTGAACCAGTAGCATAAACAATATTATCTAAAGAAAGAACACACTTTGAAATATTGCATTCAAAGGAAAACCCCTTCCTGACAAGAGCAGGAATGGAGATAGTATTTTTAGTAATGCTGGGAACAAAGTAACAATTGTCTAGTTCCAATACAAGTCCAGATGGTAAAGAGATGAAATAGTCTCCTACAGCAACAGCAGCAACCCGTGCCCCGTTTCCAACTCGTAGGTCCACCTCATGCTGTCCCACCTGTCTTCTTCTCCTGAGTTCCTGTACATTTGAACAAATGTGAACTCCACATGCAGTGTCTAACACCCATGAAATAGAAGAAGAAAACATGACCTCAGTCACATATATACCTGAGCCAGAAGCGATGCTTCCCTTCTTGTCTCCTTGGAGCGCTTTACAGTCCTTTTTCCAGTGACCCAACTGGCCACAATGGAAACATCTGTATTCCTTCGACTGCTTAACCTTTTGCTTCAGAGCCTTGTTGTAGTTCTTGACTGGGGCTTTTCCCTTCTTCCCCTTCTTCTTGTTCCTTGAAGGAAACATCAAGACAGAGGTTGAAGGCTTTCCCTTTAGAGTCTCCTCTGTAGTCAAGAGCATATTCAGCAACTCTGCCGGAGTACAATCGATTTTGTTCATATTAAAGTTAATAATGAACGCATCGAAAGAAGGCGGGAGAGACTGCAGAATAATGTCTACAGCAAGCTCCTGATTGATGGTGTGTCCCAGTTTCTCTAGAGCCTCCTTGTGCCCAATCATCTTGAGCACGTGAGCTCCCACTGGACTCCCTTCAGCCAGTTTGCTCTGAAAGAACAGCTTAGTCAAATTGTAGCGCTCAGTCCTCGCCTGTGCAGCATACAGCATCTTGAGGTTTGCTATAATTTCTATAGCCGACATATCCTCATGCTGACGCTGCAGCGGTGGCGTCATAGACGCTAGCATCAGGCAAGCGACATCAATGCTATCATTGACATGCTTTTCATAGGCTTCCCGAACCGCCCTTGCGGCGTTCGGAGCGGGTTGAGGCGGTATCGCCGTCTCGAGGACATACAGTTTCCTCTCTGCCTTAAGAACAATCTTAAGGTGTCCGAACCAGTCTGAGAAGTTTGGCCCAGCAAACTTCTCCCTTTCTAGTAGGGATCGCACATTGAAGTTCATAGTGTTCGTTGCTGCAGGAATCTACAACAATGCAAGAACAGCAAGGTCAGTATCAATGTATAGAATCAATCCAGGACTTAAGAAAGATTCTTCTCTCACTATTTTATCTGACTGAAAAATCCATGAAAACAGTCCGAAAGAGTAACACTCTTTTAGTGAGATGGGATCCAGATTTCATACTTGGTCTCCGCGTCCCGCTCAGGCGAGATAAGATGCACAGAGAGTTCAAGCACTAATTTCTGGTAGGCAGTCCCTGCCAATCGCCAACCCGTGCGATTCCCCTTCATCTGGGCAATCCAGCAGACTGTGCCAACTGAGTTGGTACAACACAGTCTCTGATCCCACAGATGGCTGCCTCCATATAGCTAACATATGCCCCATATGTAGCCTACATGGTCAAGCGGACCTGACCTACTCCCTGGACCACCACGTGCTATGCTGAGCAACGAGAAGCGATAAATCCCTTCCCTGTAACACGCAGGTGTAATCCCGCACCGTCTGAAGATAGATGGACGTGCCCACTGAGTGGGTACAACACGGCTCCAACGATAGTCAGAACAGTGAGGTTTCGCGTCAGAAGGCTTACGAGCTTGATATTTAACGTTGGATTTTAACGGTCTTTTATCTTCTCAACTATCATGCAATTCCTATGGTGATAGCAGAAGATAAATAAATCATGCAATTCTAAATATATAAACAATAAATAGAAAGCATGCTGATCTTATGTGGTAAAAGCCCATTAAGCCTAAGTAAGACCTTAACCTAACTTAAGTCTTCACTTGCTTTTCTTCATGGGGCTTTTGCTCCTCATCTGGCCCAAACCAGGGCCCAAGCGCCCACTGCAGCTCAGGTGCGCCCACCAGGTATAATGCGCCTATCCTAGGGTCGAACCCTGGACCTCCCACCTGGTCAAGCCACTGCTGCAAGCGCCTCTGCCAAGTGTGCTGTGTGCTCTTGTCTGATCAAATTACAAATTAATCTATCTAGACAAGATTGACACGCAAGTCAATTACACTTTATAAATTAAATAACATGTGATTCGCAGATCACAATAAAAAATTAATTTACAAGTTAATTCCAGGCACGCAAGCCCCAGCACAGCACACATTAATCGGGCAGCCCACATAAGAGTAAATAAACAGGCATATGGTATTCAATCAACATGTGATCCATTAATAAGAAAATAAAATTTTGAAAACCCTTTGTTATCAATTTTACTTTTCTTATGTGCCCTACAACCTTACAACGGTCCATTGATAGGGATCCACTCATCATGTCTAGTCAGATCCACTGCCCTTGCATGCACCAAGTCCTAACTGACTTGAGTCGACCCAGTGGTCAACTATGCATGCGTCAAGGGCTGAACAACCATCATGGGTTCTGGCAAGCGGGTGTGAACCCGGGCCTAACTCATGTGCGTTCACCAGTTGTCTCAACCAGACCTCGCTACACGCCTGTGATGCAGTCGACCTATAGCCACCTCATGCTTGCGCATGGGTGCCATCTGGTCGACCCATCTAGGCTGTCAGATGGTCTGATCAGACTATTGGATCTAACCTAGAGGATGACTTCAACCCCATCAACCCGTCTAAGGGTTTATAGCAGGCGCTTAGTCTAATGATAGGCGCGTAAGTTAAATTTTTCTTTGACAAAAGAACAACATGCGCCAAGAAGTAACAAACATCATACATGTATATTCGCATGATGAACTAGCATAAACTTTCGCATGTAATAAAACTTAGATCTAAGCATAAGCATAAACATGGATCACACATTATCTTCAAGCAATCATATGATTTAAACGATAACCTTTTGGCTCTGATACCAATTGAAAGGTTCCCCTGTAACTAGGGGGCGAAACCCAGATAGGTGGCGCATAAAAATTTTGCAAGCGGAAGCATGGGTTTCAATAGATCTTTCGCAAATATATGATCAACTTGTTCGAGTATGGATTCATACCATTGCCATTGGTTCGATTGGCGTCTAGGAAGAAGATGGCGACAGGGCTCTCCTCCAAAGCGCCGCACACAAGATGATCAACGGCTTGCTCCTTGGACGCTCCTTGTGCTAGCAAGGATCTCCAAGTGACCTTGTCGTGTAAGGGATGAGGTGCTTGGCCGAATTTCCTCCAAGTTGTGAGTCTCCTTCACCACGAGAGAAATGTCGTCCAGAGAGATAGGCGAGCGGCGAGAATAGGGCTTCTATCTTCGAACAAGAAGCGTGGTCTCTTTTGAGATCATGGTTTCTAAAATTAGAAACCACACCCCACGTTCTCTCATTCACGCCAAGTGAATGAATCGCAACATGCCCCCTTTGAACCATGCGCTCAATTAATGAGCGGTTCAAGTTGATTTGGTTTAAAAACCAAATAAACCAAGCAATTAGTCCAGATTATAATAAACCCCTAAGGCTTAAGATCTGACCATTCATCTCCTGATACTCTTGATCTTACCGATCTAGCATCAACTCTCTCGATCTAAGCTTACCGATCTTAAGCCCTAATCAATCAAACATGATCAGACCAGATCTCACTTACAATCAGAGATTAAATCCCTTTAAACCGAACTCAAACAATTCAGTCCACACGATCTGACTTAAGTAAGCCATATCATCAAATTGTGCGACCCTAAGGGTTTCCTTTAAATGTCGGTAACGATAACTTACGTTATCACGATCAGTGAGGGGTATCTAGCAACACATCACTGTCTCCCGATATAAAAGAAAGAGTCTTCCAAGACTACACCCAAACCACAGCACAAGTGTGAATCCACTTCACCAGGCATACATGTTTCCTTTGCCACTGGATGTTCTTATTGGACAAGCGTGTCAAGCCTGTAGCTCCAATATGATGAGCATGATTAGATCAGATGAACATAGTCACCTGGGTATGGCCATACACTTTCTCAATCATCTCATCCAGGGGGGCCCCTTTAGAACATCACACTCCTTAAACAAGGAGACGGCAATCCTATATCTATCACTAGTGTCCTAACCTGACTCATGATCATTATCCAAGATAGTCTATAACCATTATGTTTCAAATGATATTGAACTATCTCAAAACAATGACAATCATCATTTAGAAACACAAGTGATCTCAAGTCAGAGGACATGTGCCACTTGTTGCAATCAAGGATTATTCACATTGTGACAAGCAATTGAATATCCTAGTAGGGTCTGTCCAGTACATCCAATGTACCCATGAGTCTACATCTTATTCCACGCTCAAAGCATCCTATAAGATTAGCACACATATTAGTCTCAATCATATCAAGGCTGTCTCATGTTCACCAAGATATCTCGACTAAGGACATAAGGCATGTTAGCCAAGCTGAATAGCTTTGAGACATTATTCAGAAGCACACTTATTGCAGCAGACAATGTAACAAACTGAATAACAACTATTGCCTTTATAAACATAAAAGTTTATACATGATACTGTTACAATCCCAAGGCCTCAAACATTAGCCTTAAGGGCATACCCCAACAACTCGCTCATGTTCTGAAGAAACAACATGTTTATACAATGAACAAGTAAAAAATCTTCTCGAAATCACAAGAACTTCACTAAGAAAATAGTTAAATTAGCTTCCCCTCGATCTGAAGATGAAGAAGAACTGATCAACCTTCTCTTTTGCGTGAAATCTCGCCAGAATCTACTCGGGAATTGGAATTTCACCTCAGTCGACGCCGCCGATCGTCTTTGTCCGAAAAGTCCTCCCTGAACCCTCCAAAAATCCAATCTTTTATACTTCAACCAGTCTGGAACCTTTCAAGGAACGTTTCTGGAGAGTTTAGATCAAATCCGGCTTGATTTGGAGTCGAATCGAGTGAAAAACTCGGAGGGGCGGACGTTTTCACGGCCCGTAATGCATTTACGGCCGAGATCGTAAATGTTTCTGTGCCTACAGCCCTTTGTACACAGAAAGTTTCATGGATCGTGAAGGATTCATGGCCTCACCCGTGAAAGTTTCTGTGGACTTCTATACTAAGCCGCATTTCGCCTGTTTGAACGCCAAGTTTACAGCCGACCTAATAATTACGGCCAAGGCCATGAAAATCGCAATCTTCCTCAGGAATCGTGCAATGGCCTTAAAACTCATGAAATCCATTATTTTTGTGCTTTTTTACCTGCATTTTCAATAAAACCAAGAAATGTGAAAATTCTGTGCCAAGTGAAGGAAAAATACCAAAATTAGCATAAAATTATGCAATTAAGCCTAAAATATAGTATAAAATACAAGTAAAAATGTGGTGTAAATACAATGCATCAATAATCATGGGGCAACTCTTCTCCCTTAGGCAGATGTAGATCGACTAGTTTGCTTCCTAGCGTACCGTCTAGCTATCCTCTGATCACGGCTCTCTGGACTATCAGCAGGCCACTCATAAATGATCTCCAACTCTGGAGAATTAATTGGCTTAGTTGCAGCCTATGAGGTACTAGGTTCAGCAGATGTGCTCGGAGCCTCTGCTGTTTGCGTCTCAATCTCAGGCTCCAACTCTGCATTTGGTATACGATCGAATGTATCAGGTATACCCCATGTACCATCCTATATCTAGGCACTAAGGGTATAATAGACCTGGGGCATGGATAAGGTCCAAAAATCCCAATCTTCCTCACAACCTCATATGGTGTAGTCCTCACAGATCTCCTCGGTGCCATAGATCACAATCAAACCGACACAAATATGCTAAGTTTTTAACAAAAACGCGAAGCTATAGTAACCCAGAAAATCGCCCGTCTTTGTTTTGTGAAAATCAATCCAAGAATCTATGTAAACAATCTCCAAATCGATGCTAGAATCTTCACAAATCAAGTATGGAAGCCAAATATAACAATAGAGAAAGATCTGCTCACAAATCCATGCGAAATCGGGTAGAAATTGGCGAAACTGGTGTTCTGGCGGGCTGGCGGTGCTTCTACACGAAATTCGATCAGAATTCGGTGAAAGATTACCAAAAATCACATGCTAGTGGTGGAGGAAAGTTAGAAGAAGGATTTCATTGCCAAAGGTGGAAAGAATCATCGAAAATCGGCGTTTAACAAGTGTGGCGTAAACCCTTGTTTCACCCGTTAAGTTTAAAATCGAAAAACTCACAGTCTATGAGTCGTTCATGGCTTCGACCGTGAATACCTCTATAACTTAGCCTGTACACAGAAAACTCACAGCCCATGAGTGACTCACGACCATGACTATGAATATATCGCCAAGACTCAGTTCTTCATGAAAAAAGTTTTAGAAAATTTCTAAAAAATTCCTGCACGTAAAACAACATATTTAGAAAATTTTTCATGTATAAAAGTTCATCAAATCATGCTGTTTAAATTCTCCAAAAATTCCAAGAAAATTAAAACTAAAACTGAAAAAATACTAAAATTAATAAAACTCAAAAACTTTGGGTTGCCTCCCAAAAAGCACTTATTTAGGATGTTTAGCTTGACCATAGCAAAGTTTATTGATGTTTTGGTGGATCCAAGGTGTAATGAATAATATTAAGTTTTTCATCTCCACGCCTTCTTAAGTTGACTTGTGGGCTTAAATTGGTAATCTGCGATTGTGGCCACGTTCCATCTCTTTTCCCTCTGTCTGTTTCATGGTTCAAATATCTTTCAAAGGGATTCTCGTCAACTTCTGAGGTGTTATTACTATAAGCCATGCTTCCTTCATCTATGATGTGATGATGAGATTGTTGGTGTATATGCCCTAAAGACCAATGTATGGACATGGTCAGGCATTGGTTGAATGTACTTTGATAGAACTATTACTCTTTATATAGGCATGGTTGTTATTATGCAGACTTCTCTACCTGCGTTGATGTATTGAGTTGCATAAATAATGTCCCAGGAGTTTGGATTGGATCCATTCTCATAAGCTATCCCCAGACAAGGTACCTTAGCAGATATGGGACAGCTTTGGTACATGTGAGACTGGTGTATGGGCTGGTTAGGTGCGGGGCACAGTAACGCAGACATACAGGTGCATTGGATGCATTGGAGTGATCCACTGTGAGGATTGACTTGTCTAGTCAACAAGTCAATCTCACATGCAAGAGGTTTGCATTTATCCTTAGACTTGAGGTATTCATGTCTAGATTTGATGATGGGTATGCTTTAATACAGTCTTATGTCTCTCCGTAACTGGGAGATCAAAACGACTGTCATTGGGCATGTCATAAGTCATGTAGAGACATGAATGACCAATAGTAGGATTTGCCCCTTCCTTATTGGAATCATGATATCCACTCGGGGCGCCCCACCTTATTGGTGCATGACAGGAAAGTGTGGCCACACTTGTTGAGTCATGACCAATGCATTGGATAATAAACTTGAGACTAATCCAATGGCAGGATATCAGCTTAGGCAAAGGGATCTGTAATGCAACAGGAATCCTCGTTGCTTGTTAGGAGTTGTTGCCATAATGACTTAAGTCCTATGACATGGGTAGTAGTGATGTGTTGCTAGATACCCCTCACTATTTATGATGTTTACATCATTGCCATCGTCATATGGATCCTACGGGGTCACACGCAATAGACTCTTGACGTTGCTTTATTCAGAAGCCTTAGGATCAAGTTATTAGATAACTTGGATCCATTTAGAAGATTTCATCAGCGCCAATGGGCCTGATGAGTTGGAAGAAAGTTATTGGAGCCAAACTTCATTTTTGGCAGGTTGACCCGAAATTGACCTAGATTGGTCACATTTGGATTAGGGTTGCATTGGATTAGATCCAATGGCTTAATCAACCCATGCCATGAAGTTTGGGCTAGCTCATTATCCAATGAGGCCTAATAATTAGTTCTCATGAAGAAGAATTGGCTTAAAAGGGTATAATGGGGAGAAATTGAAGGAACCCCATAAAGGGGGCGAAACCCCTAAGTAAGGCGCATATTAAAACTTTTAAGCAGCGGAAGAGGGTTTCTTAAGATCGGTTTCATGAGATATGATCAACCACTATAACCCGAATGCAAATAGAAGAAACGGATTCATACCATAGCCATTTCAAGATGGCGCCTTGGAAGAAAAAGTTGCAAACGCCTCTTCTCCAAAGTCTCGCACACAAGATGAACAATGTGCTTCTTCCTTGGTGCTCCTTGTGCTAGCAAGGTTCCAAGGTTGTCTTGCCGAATGGAAGGGAAAGATGAGATGTCGTTCTCTTGGCCGAATCCTCCTCAACCTTCAAGGCGTCGCCACACACACGGAAGTCGAGAGGAATATTGAGAGCGAGAGGCGAGAATAGAGAACACTCTATTCGAACGTGAGTGACTCCAATTGGAGATCATGGTTACTAAAAATAGCAACCACTCACCGCTCCAACGTTCACGCCAAGTGAACATGTCGCCACACCTTGAACCATGCGCTCATTTCATGAGCCGGTTCAATTTGGTTTGGTTTAAAACCAATCAAGCCAAGCAATCAAGTCCAGATCTCAAATAAACCCTAAGGCTCCTGATCTGACCGTTCATCTCTTGATGCTCTTGATCTCACCGATCTAGCATCTATTCTCTCGATCGAAGCTTACCGATCTCAAGCCCTAATCAATCAAACATGATCAGACCAGATCTCACTCACAATCAGAGATTAAATCCCTTTAAACTGAACCTAAACAATTCAGTCCACACGATCTGACTTAAGTAAGCCATATCATCAAATTGTGCGACCCTGAGGGTTTCCTTTAAATGTCGGTAACGATAACTCACGTTATCACGATCAGTGAGGGGTATCTAGCAACACATCACTGTCTCCCGATATAAAAGAAATGAGTCTTCCAAGACTACACCCAAAAACAGCACAAGTGTGAATCAACTCACTAGGCATGCATACTTCCTTTGCCACTGGATGTTCTTATTGGACAAGCGTGTCAAGCTTGTAGCTCCAATATGATGAGCATGATTAGATCAAATGAACATAGTCATCTGGGTATGGCCATACACTTTCTCAATCATCTCATCCAGGGGGCCCCTTTAGAACATCACACTCCTTAAACAAGGAGACGGCAATCCTATGTCTATCACTAGTGCCCTAACCTGACTCAAGCTCATTATCCAAGATAGTCTATAACCATTGTGTTTCAAATGATATTGAACTACCTCAAAACAATGACAATCATCATTTAGAAAACACAAGTGATCTCAAGTCAGAGGAAATGTGCCACTTGTCATATACAAGGATTATTCACATTGCGACAAACAATTGAATATCCTAGTAGGGTCTGTCCAGTACATCCAATGTACCCATGAGTCTACATCTTATTCCATGCTCGAAGCATCCTATAAGACTAGAACACATATTAGTCTTAACCATATCAAGGCTGTCTCATGTTCACCAAGATACATCGACTAAGGACTTAACTGCATGTCAGCCCAGCTGAACAGCTTTGAGACATTATTCAGAAGAACATATATTGCAGCAGACAATGTAGCTAACTGAATAATAACCATGCCTTTATAAACATAAACGTTTATTACATGATACTGTTACAATCCCAAGGCCTCAAACATTAGGCTTAAGGGCATACCCCAACAATCTCCCACTTGCACTTAATCTAATGGTTGAGAAATCTCAAACCCATATTATTACAGTGCTTCTCATGCTTCTGCTGCGCCAGAGGCTTGGTAAGCGGGTCTGCCAGATTGTCATCTGTATGAACCTTGCAGACTTTGATCTCGCCACGATCTATGATCTCCCTGATCAAATGAAACCGTCTCTGTATGTGCTTGGACTTCTGGTGCGACCGTGGTTCCTTTGCTTGTGCGATTGCTCCAGTGTTATCACAGAAGATAACCAAAGGATCTGCACTCGAAGGAACAACACCAAGTTCTCTCACGAACTTACGAATCCACACTGCCTCCTTGGATGCTTCCGAGGCTGCAACATACTCGGCTTCTGTTGTGGAATCAGCAACAGTTGACTGTTTGAAACTCTTCCACACCACTGCTCCTCCATTCAAGCTAAAAACATAGCCTGATTGCGATCGGAAATCATCCTGGTCAGACTGGAACGAAGCGTCAGTATATCCTTCAATACTGAGTTCTTCCTGACCACCATATATCAAGAACATATCTTTGGTCCTCCGCAGATATTTTAAGATGTTCTTGACTGCAATCCAGTGCGCCAAGCCTGGATTACTTTGGAAACGACTGGTCACGCTTAACCCGTAAGCGACGTCTGGGCGAGTACACAACATCGCATACATAATGGATCCAATAGCCGAAGCATAAGGCGTATTGTCCATTTCATCTTTCTCAGTCTGTGTTTGTGGACACTGACTCTTCGAAAGACTCAGACCATGTCTGACTGGAAGATATCCTCATTTAGAATTCTCTAAATGAAATCTCTCCAGGACTTTTTCGATGTAAGTACTCTGGCACAGCCCGAGAAGCCTCTTAGATCTATCCCTGTAGATCTTCACACCTAATACATAGGCTGCTTCTCCTAGATCTTTCATCTGGAAATATTTCTTTAACCATGCTTTAACAGCATGCATTTCAGGAATGTCATTTCCAATGATCAAGATGTCATCGACGTAGAGGACTAGGAAAGTAATTACGCTCCCACTAAACCTCTTATACACACACGGGTCATCCTCGTTCTTGATGAAACCAAATTCAGTGACTGATTCATCAAAACGAATATTCCAGCTTCTTGATGCTTGCTTAAGTCCATAAATGGACTTCTTTAACTTGCATATTTTATGACGATCTGATGGATTAGTGAAACCCTCAGGTTGTGTCATATACACATCCTCATCCAGATTTCCATTAAGGAAAGCTGTTTTCACATCCATCTGCCAAATCTCATAATCGTAATATGCAGCTATCGCGAAAAGAATCCGAATAGACTTGAACATAGCTACAGGTGAGAAAGTTTCATCATAATCTATCCCGTAGATTTGTTTGAAACCTTTCGCAACTAGCCTGCCTTTATAGGTAACCACGTTACCATCCATGTCAATCTTCTTCTTGAAGATCCACTTACAGCCTATAGGGATAACTCCCGGAGGCGGATCAACCAAATCCCAAACTTGGTTATCTGACATGGAGTCCATCTCGGCGCGCATAGCTTCAAGCCATCTCGCTGACTCCGGTCCACTGACCGCATCCGCATAAGTGAGGGGTTCATCATTATCAATGATGTAGACTCCGTCATAACGCTCAGGTTGTCGACGAATCCTTCCCGATCTTCGCGGTTCCCGTGATATCTGAGCCTCAGGTTGTTCAATAACCTGATCTACCGGCTCAGGCTCATCCAACTGTGCTTGACTACTTTGTCCTTCCTCTGGATTCTCATCCAGCTTTATTTCTCTCCCACTGGCCTCTTGCAGAAGAAACTCCTTCTCAAGAAATATGGCCGTCCGAGCAACAAATACCTTGTTCTCTTTGGGATCGTAGAAATAATAACCCTTAGTCTCCTTAGGGTAACCGACAAAGTTACATTTGTCAGATCTGCTCTCTAGTTTCCCAGAGGCGAGCTTTTTGACATAAGCCTCGCATCCCCAGATCCTGATAAATGTCAAGCTCGGCTGTTTCCCATACCATAACTCATATGGAGTTTTTGAAACTGCCTTGGATGGCACTCGGTTTAGTACCTTTGCAGCTGTTTCCAGTGCAAAAACCCCAAAAGGAGTAAGGAAGAGTAGTCTGACTCATCATAGAACGAACCATATCAAGTAACGTTCTGTTTCTCCTCTCGGACACACCATTCCATTGCGGTGTTCCTGGCGGAGTGAGCTGTGAGATAATCCCACACTCCTTCAGATAGTCAGTAAACGTATGACTCAAGTATTCTCCACCTCGATCTGAGCGAAGTGCCTTGATATTTCGGCCTAGCTGATTTTGTACTTCATTCTTGAACTCTTTGAACTTGTCAAAAGATTCACTTTTATGTCTCATTAAATAGACATACCCATATCTACTGAAATCATCAGTAAAGGTAATGAAGTACTGATAGCCACCTCTGGCATGTTTACTAAATGGCCCACACACATCACTGTGTATAAGGTCAAGTAAACCTGAAGCCCTTTGACCTTTGTGAGGAAAAGGTGACTTCGTCATTTTACCCATCAAACAAGCTTTGCATGTATCAATCTCCTTATAGGAGAATGATCCCAGCAGTCCATGATCATGCAACCGCTTAATGCATTTCTCGTTAATATGGCCTAAACGACTATGCCATAGCAAGGTGCTGTCATCAGCATACTTGGCTTTCTTAATATCAACATTTTGTATAGAACGCTCCATGTCCAACATGAATAATCCATTGCTAATTGAACCAGTTGCATAAACAATATTATCATAAGATAAAAGACACTTTGAAATATTGCATTCAAAGGAAAAACCCTTCCTGACAAGAGCAGGAATGGAGATAATATTTTTAGTAATACTGGGAACAAAATAACAATTGTCTAGTTCCAATACAATTCCAGATGGTAAAGAAATGAAATAGTCTCCTACAGCAACAGCAGCAACCCGTGCCCCATTTCCAACTCGTAGGTCCACCTCATGCTGTCCCACCTGCCTTCTTCTCTTGAGTTCCTGTACATTTGAACAAATGTGAACTCCACATGCAGTGTCCAACACCCATGATATAGAAGAAGAGAACATGACCTCAGTCACATAAATACCTGAGCCAGAAGCGATGCTTCCCCTCTTATCTCCTTGGAGCGCTTTACAGTCCTTTTTCCAGTGACCCAGCTGGCCACAGTGGAAACACCTGTATTCCTTGGACCGCTTCACCTTTTGCTTCAGAGCCTTGCTGTAGCTCTTGACAGGGGTCTTGCCCTTCTTCCCCTTCTTCTTGTTCCTCGAAGGAACCATTAAGACAGAGGTCGAAGGCTTTCCCTTCAGAGTCTCCTCAGTAGTCAAGAGCATATTCAGCAGCTCTGCCGGAGTACAATCGATTTTGTTCATATTAAAGTTAATAATGAACGCGTCGAATGAAGGCGGGAGAGACTGCAGAATAATATCCACAGCAAGCTCCTGGTTGATGGTATGCCCCAGTTTCTCTAGAGCCTCCTTGTGCCCAATCATCTTGAGCACGTGAGCTCCCACTGGGCTCCCTTCAGCCAGTTTGCTCTGAAAGAAGAGCTTTGTCAAATTGTAGCGCTCAGTCCTTGCCTGTGCAGCATACAGCATCTTGAGGTTCGCTATCATGTCTATAGCAGACATATCCTCATGCTGACGCTGCAGCGGTGGCGTCATAGACGCTAACATCAGGCAAGCGACATCAATGCTATCATTGACGTGCTTTTCATAGGCTTCCCGAACCGCCCTTGCGGCGTTCGGAGCGGGCTGAGGCGGTATCGCCGTCTCGAGGACATACAGTTTCCTCTCTGCCTTAAGAACAATCTTAAGGTGTCCAAACCAGTCAGAGAAGTTCGGCCCAGCAAACTTCTCCCTTTCCAGTAGGGATCGCACATTGAAGTTCATGGTGTTCGTTGCTGCAGGTATCTACAACAATGCAAGAACAGCAAGGTCAGTATCAATGTTAAGAATCAATCAGGACTTAAGAAAGATTCTTTTTCTCACTATTTTATCTGACTGAAAAATCCATTAAATAGTCCGAAAGAGTAGACACTCTTTTAGTGAGATAGGATCCGGATTTCATACTTGGTCTCCGCGTCCCGCTCAGGCGAGATAAGATGCACAGAGAGTACAAGCACTAATCTCTGGTAGGCAGTCCCTGCCGATCGCCAACCCATGCAATTCCCCTTCATCTGGGCAATCCAGCAGACTGTGCCAACTGAGTTGGTACAACACAGTCTCTGATCCCACAGATGGCTGCCTCCATGTGCTACCATATGCGCCACATATGTAGCCTACATGGTCAAGCTGACCCGACCTACTCCCTGGACCACCATGTGCTATGCTGAGCAACGAGAAGGGATAAATCCCTACTCTGTAACACACAGGTGTAATCCCACACTGTCTGAAGATAGATGGACGTGCCCACTGAGTGGGTACAACACGGCTCCAACGATAATCAGAACAGTGAGGTTTCGCGTCAGAAGGCTTACGAGCTTGATATTTTAGCGTTGGATTTTAACGGTCTTTTATCTTCTTCACTATCATGCAATTCCTATGGTGATAGCAGAAGATAAACTAATCATGCAATTCTAATATTTAAACAATAAATAAAAGAAAGCATGAATCTTATGTGGTAAAAGCCCATAGCCCTAGTAAGACCTTAATTAACTTAAGTCTTCACTTGCTTTTCTTCATGGGGCTTTTGCTGCTCATCTGGCCCAAACCAGGGCCCAAGCGCCATCTGCAGGTCTGGTGCGCCCACCAGGAATATGCGCCAGGTCCTAGGGTCGAACCCTAGACCTCCCACCTGGTCAAGCCACTTGCTGCATGCGCCTCTGCCAAGAGTGCTCTGTGCTCTTGTCTAATTAAATTACAAATTTAACTATCTAGACAAGATTGACACGCAGGTCAATTACATTTTATAAATTAAAGCAATGTGATGCGCAGATCACAATATAAAATTAATTTACAAAATTAACCAGGCACGCAGGCCCCAGCACAGCACTCATTAAAGACGGGCAGCCCACATAAGATTAAATAAACATACATATGCAACAATCAACATATGATCCATTCATGAAAATTAAATTTCGAAAACCCCTTGGGATGAATTTTAATTTTCCTTATTTGCCCTACTGCCTTACAATGGTCTATTACTAGGGATCCACTCATCCATCCTAGTCAGATCCACTGCCCTTGCATGCACCAAGTCCTAACTGACTTGAGTCGACCATAAGGTCAACCATGCATGCGCCAGGGCTGAACAACCACAATGAGGTCTGGCAAGCGGGTGTGACCCCGGGCCTAACTCATGTGCGTTCATCAGTTGTCTCAATCAGACATCGCTACACGCCTGTCTGCAGCCGACCTGTAGCCACCACGTGCTTGCGCACAGGTGCTACCTGGTCAACCCATCAAGGCTGTCAGATAGTCTGATCAGACTTTTGGATCTAACCTAGGGGGTGACTTCAACCCTAATAACCCATCTAAGGGTTTAAAGTAGGTGCTTTAGATCTAAGATGAATCGCGCAAGTTATTTGTTTTGAAAACACAATAAAACATGCGCCAACAACATGCGCCAGGGAGAAAATAACATCTATAAGACACATGTATTTTCGCCAACTTACAACTACAGCATAAGCTTTCGCATGTGACCTATAGATCTGTTATCTTGCGCAAACATGGATCATAAAACATAACATGGCAATCATAACACACGCATGAAACATTGGCTCTGATACCAATTGAAGGAACCCCATAAAGGGGGCGAAACCCCTAAGTAAGGCGCATATTAAAACTTTTAAGCAGCGGAAGAGGGTTTCTTAAGATCGGTTTCATGAGATATGATCAACCACTATAACCCGAATGCAAATAGAAGAAACGGATTCATACCATAGCCATTTCAAGATGGCGCCTTGGAAGAAAAAGTTGCAAACGCCTCTTCTCCAAAGTCTCGCACACAAGATGAACAATGTGCTTCTTCCTTGGTGCTCCTTGTGCTAGCAAGGTTCCAAGGTTGTCTTGCCGAATGGAAGGGAAAGATGAGATGTCGTTCTCTTGGCCGAATCCTCCTCAACCTTCAAGGCGTCGCCACACACACGGAAGTCGAGAGGAATATTGAGAGCGAGAGGCGAGAATAGAGAACACTCTATTCGAACGTGAGTGACTCCAATTGGAGATCATGGTTACTAAAAATAGCAACCACTCACCGCTCCAACGTTCACGCCAAGTGAACATGTCGCCACACCTTGAACCATGCGCTCATTTCATGAGCCGGTTCAATTTGGTTTGGTTTAAAACCAATCAAGCCAAGCAATCAAGTCCAGATCTCAAATAAACCCTAAGGCTCCTGATCTGACCGTTCATCTCTTGATGCTCTTGATCTCACCGATCTAGCATCTATTCTCTCGATCGAAGCTTACCGATCTCAAGCCCTAATCAATCAAACATGATCAGACCAGATCTCACTCACAATCAGAGATTAAATCCCTTTAAACTGAACCTAAACAATTCAGTCTACACGATCTGACTTAAGTAAGCCATATCATCAAATTGTGCGACCCTGAGGGTTTCCTTTAAATGTCGGTAACGATAACTCACGTTATCACGATCAGTGAGGGGTATCTAGCAACACATCACTGTCTCCCGATATAAAAGAAATGAGTCTTCCAAGACTACACCCAAAAACAGCACAAGTGTGAATCAACTCACTAGGCATGCATACTTCCTTTGCCACTGGATGTTCTTATTGGACAAGCGTGTCAAGCTTGTAGCTCCAATATGATGAGCATGATTAGATCAGATGAACATAGTCATCTGGGTATGGCCATACACTTTCTCAATCATCTCATCCAGGGGGCCCTTTAGAACATCACACTCCTTAAACAAGGAGACGGCAATCCTATGTCTATCACTAGTGCCCTAACCTGACTCAAGCTCATTATCCAAGATAGTCTATAACCATTGTGTTTCAAATGATATTGAACTACCTCAAAACAATGACAATCATCATTTAGAAAACACAAGTGATCTCAAGTCAGAGGAAATGTGCCACTTGTCATATACAAGGATTATTCACATTGCGACAAACAATTGAATATCCTAGTAGGGTCTGTCCAGTACATCCAATGTACCCATGAGTCTACATCTTATTCCATGCTCGAAGCATCCTATAAGACTAGAACACATATTAGTCTTAACCATATCAAGGCTGTCTCATGTTCACCAAGATACATCGACTAAGGACTTAACTGCATGTCAGCCCAGCTGAACAGCTTTGAGACATTATTCAGAAGAACATATATTGCAGCAGACAATGTAGCTAACTGAATAATAACCATGCCTTTATAAACATAAACGTTTATTACATGATACCGTTACAATCCCAAGGCCTCAAACATTAGGCTTAAGGGCATACCCCAACAGAAATCTCACCCCATTGGCGCCTAGGGGCATAATGGGGTGAGGGAGGCGCCTTTGCTTCATTATGGAAGTAAAGGGCGCCTAGCCCTTCTTCCTTGGATGAAATACTTGCCTCTAAGGTAAGTCTTGGGGCTGATATGGCTTGAGAACTTTTATGGGAAGTTCCTAGGCGCATATGGACATAGGGAAGAGGTATATGGTAATGTCTTGGAGACTTACCTTATCTCAAACCCTAGTTTCTCTCAAAACCCTTACCCTAGCCGAAACTCCTCATGCATGTTGCGCCTAGCCACTTAGCCTTTGATGGTAAGAATGCATTTGAGGCATGTCTTGGGCTGATATAGTGTTTAGACTTTTATGGATAGGTTGAATGAGGTTTATAGTAAAGTCTTGGAGACTTTCCTTACTTCAAGACACCTCATCCTAGCCATACACTTGGCATGATCCTAGCCCTTGCTCAAACCACCTCTAGTCCTATTTATAGGACCCATTGTCGCCCTCTCTTGATGATGAATTCTTGGAGACATGAACACACATAGAGGGGCGAAAGCAAGGGCAAAGGGCGACAACATCAAAGCTTGGCGCAAACTTCTTCCTTGGAGCCGCAATTTCTTCCTCTCCCTCTCTTCTTGGCGCAAGGACTCTTAGTGCTTGGTGGCATCTCCTTGCCACAAGCTCTCTCCCTTCCTTGGCCATAGGCGCACCTTGCTTGAAGGTGGCGCAAGCAAAGAAGAAGAAAGGAAGCAACTTGGCGGCATCATCTTCCTCCTCATCTCCTCTTGGCGCTTTCATCTTGGAGGTGGCTCAAGAGAAGTAAAGATACCCTAAGGCTCGATTCTCTTCCCGAGGCTAGCACCAATCGTGGAAGGGAGCAACGATTAAGGAGTCGACGCGTGGATACTTGTAGAGGGCGAACACTTAGGCGCCTTCAACATGGCTTCAACATCTAGACAAGCAAAAGAGGTACATCTCTAACACATCCTTGTGTCTTCTCTCTCGCATGGATCCTTGGGACCGGAATGTGTTTCGGGTGTAATGCTTCTTCCGCTGCGTCCTGGGACTGCAAAATTTTAAATTACACATGGCATTCCCTAACAGTGGTATCAGAGCTACTTGCGAGAAACACAAGGTGTACATTTGCTTGTGTGAAAAATTTTTGGAAAATTTTTCGTTCATCCATGCGCGTTTAACCTAGAAGGCGCTTTCATCCAAACTTCTTTCATCAATTTTTATGGCCGAAATTTGGATTGTGTTTATGATGGATTTAAGACCAAAGGCGCACGTAGTTTTGTCAAGTAGGACGGGCATTGTGTCTTCGGACTGCCAGGTCTCTTGATCTGACAAAATTGCCAGCCGATAGGGTCCATGAAATCATCATGAAACTTGATCCCAATTTTAGCATAAATTTGATAAAGAGAGTGCTTTGGATGGAGTTGGCGCATAAGGGGATAAAATTTGATTATTATGGTTTTTCAAATTTTATGTATGCGCACTTGTCTCTTCTATGGGTTGATATGGTCATAGCGAGTGCCCTCCTGTGTTGTGATGTGGAAGCATGTTTCCACCTGTGACGAATGTTTGTAAAATATTTCTACCACCTGCGTGTGGTTCTCCCCTTCTTGATGTAAAATTTTCATCTTTCCTTAGAATAGATGTAGAATTATTTACATGAGATAGGTTAAGGTTCATCAAAGACAACAAGGTGTCTTCTTCAACCGATATCAGAGTGGCGCCAGCTTTGGAAGCTTGGTGATGGACTTGCGGCTGAAGGAAGGACACTAGCTTTTGGCTTCTGGCATGGGCTGATTTGCTTCAGGGACTCGCAACCCTTGGATGCACAATAACATGTCACATGGCTCGTGACAAGTTATGTGTATGAAAAGGGCTATGACCATATCGACCAAAATAGCATGCCTGTGATGGTTTATTATTTTGTCCATAGCATGCCTGTGATGTTTTTCCTTGCTGCCATAACCATAGGAAAACTCCATGCTAGAAAAGAATAAAACAAACATGCAAAAACTCTCAATTCAATATCAAGTCGATAGCCTTCTAACGCGTAGCCCTCATCAAACTATCGATCGGTGGTGTTGTGAACTGTTTCCCACCCTCGTGGGACACACCCACTTATCTTTAGAAGGTGTGTGGTGACAATGATTTCCCCAGTCCAGTTTTAACCTGGGCGTGCCTTCGCAAGGAAATTTGTTGGCCCTGGGCATAACGGTTAGGACCAGACTTGACTGGTTTTTCATATGTCATTGACATGATGAATTACTATAGGCAACTGTTGAGAGGATAGAGTTTTGTGTTGTATCCAGCCCTCGCTAGACACAGGACGCCTAGTCTATCTTAACTAAGAGGAATTGTGCATGGCACAATTGGCTGGCATGCCTACCTAAGGAAGCATGAGACTTTCTGTGCATCTCAACTCACCCTCGTGAGTCGCGGAGACCTTATGTGAAATTAGGATCCTACTCACTCATCTCCATGTTGAGTTAGAGAGTTCTCAACTTGTTTTGGAAGTAGTGGGAGCATAGCATTTAATTTAAAGTCCTTGTTAAATGCTTTATCATTGTACTTGCTTTACTTATTTGCTTATTGTAGAAGGCATCTCCTGATCTAAGATTGAAACTTTATAAACATAAACTGGATGGGACAAATTGGACAAAATGGTTCAAGATTTTGTCCAAGATACTGGAACAAGAAAATAAGGTGCATCTTCTTGAAAGACCTCCATCCCAGCCCAGTGTATATTTCACTAATGACTGGGAGTGGAATGTCTATCTTGAACATTGTGAAGATAACGAACAGTACACTGCTCTTGTCTTAGAGTGCATGACCCCAGAGGTCAAGGTTGAATGTGATGAGATGGGGATCTATGATCTAATCATACATCTCAAAGGTCTCTTCACACCATGCTCTATAGACAATGATCAGGAGAGTTCTGTTGGATCTTCAGAATGTGTGCTTGAATCTGAGAAAGACCATGGTTCTGTATCTTCGAAGCTAATACTTCTGAAGACTGGGAATGCATGGGTATTTCGAAGAGGATTGATGGCCAACAAGAGCATGGCAAAGAGGAAGGGATGTAATCCATCCGCTTCAGGTATTGTGTTACCGAGGTCTTTTGTCTACTTCTTATTCATGGGTACTGGGTACCGTATGTGAGGCTCACATATGTTTTACATGTGCAGGAGCTCAAAAGAAGTAGGACGAAGAGGCTTGATGGGATCGACTCTCGGGTCAGGGACGGAGCATTGGATGCTGCTGTTGATATCATCTCACTGCCTTGAAGACTTTATATAGAACTTTGCTATTATTGTATCAGCTTATGTATTAGAACATCATTCCTTTTGGAAAGGACTTCAGTTTGAAATAATAAATAATATTTTTCTTTAATCTGAGATGTTCTATTGAAGTGATACAATTGACAATAGTTTATGGTTCTATATGTAACACAAGATTAGATCTAATGATTCAATAAAATTCCTCTTATA
Organism: Costus lasius; assembly: GCA_027563935.2. Taxonomy (NCBI): domain Eukaryota; kingdom Viridiplantae; phylum Streptophyta; class Magnoliopsida; order Zingiberales; family Costaceae; genus Costus; species Costus lasius. The sequence goes on along the minus strand of CM050450.1, from coordinate 32,262,930 downwards.
GCATTGTCTCTTGAACCATAGAACAATGGTCACATCCAAAAGTCCATGGACTATTGGGATCATTATCCTTTCAGGATTATGATACATGTGAGCCTAGTTCAAAGGAACAATATGACAGATGCTGCCTTCATCGTAAAGGATGGAAGGACTATTGGCTTGTTGGATCTAATACACAAAATGTAAGTAGACCCATGTAAACAAGCTCTAAGAGGAGTTATATATACTTCATTTAGGTGTGGGTATGCCTTCCGCAACCCAAGAACTTTGGAAAAATCCAAGAAGTTCACAAATGAAGTATTGAGTCAAATTGAAGGATCTATTAAAGCATCTTGATTGGATCAAGATAATTAGTGGAGAATTTGATGACTGTCCTAAGAAGTGTGGAGTGACCTCACAGCTTTCTTAGTACACCACTGTATGGTGAATTTCAAAGAAAGAAAAAGGAACACATTGGATGTGGTTCCATCTTTGAATAGTCATGCAAATATACTACTATGATGCCATGCAAACAGATGTACTGCTACTCCGTAAGAAAATGTCTAAGTTAGCTTTTGAGTTACAAACTGCAAATATCCCATTTCTTCAATGGAATTGGGAATGTAATGTGCAGTGATTCAAAAGTATGTATTTGTGGTGCACTATAGAGTGCTAATTCTATCCCATGGAGAACAAAATAATTGTTGCTCAAACTGCTGTCTCTCTTGAGAAAGTATTTCTTTTGAAAGAAGCTAGTGGGAGTAGATTTGATTTGGACAAGATCCAGAATCAACCACAATATAATTAGACACACATGGAGAGCAAAATCTCACATACAGGTTGAAAGTCAACCTGAGGTTCAAGTAACACAGGAATAACATAAGTCTGGATCGATTCGATATGCTGGGCATGACGAATTTTTCATCAAGCATGAACCTAAGACTTATGAGGAAATGGAAGCGGTCGGTGGACCAGATTCCAAGAAATGGCTAAGGGCCATGAGAACCATAATGGACTCCATGTCTGCTAATCAAGTCTGGGACTTGGATGAGCTGCCAAAAGGGGTAATTCCCACAGGCTATAATAAATCTTCTAGGAAGATAGACATGGAAGGTAACATTGTTACCTTAAAAGACAAGCTAGTGAACAATAATTTCAGGCAAATCCACTGGGTGGATAATGATGAAATTTTCACCAATAGCTGAGCTTTAAGTCCATTAGGGATCTGCTTGTTATAATTGCATGATCAATTATGGCATCTTGTTATGATAACTGCTTTTCTTGCATGGACATCTGAAAAGATATCTATAAGGAAATAGCCAGAAGGTTTTCATATCAAGGCCATATAGATATGCATGATGTTATGCAAGCATGTTTGAAATAGCCTGTGTTTGCAAGAAGATCAGTGGGAGCACCTTAATAGTATTTCTTGTCTAGATGATTGATGATATTCTCCTCACATGGAATGACATCTCAGCTCTTCACATGGTGAAGAAAAGGTTTGATATGTATTTCGAGAAGAATGATCTAGGGAATGATGCCTGCATCCTAGGCATGAGGATCTATAGATAGAGATCCAAGAAAGTCATTGCCCTTTAGTCAATCTATGTTCATCCAAGAGTTTCTGGAGAGGTTTATATTGGATGATTCCAAATATTGATACCTTCCAGGAAGATATGGTCTAAATCTCTCAAAGATGTTGTGTCCTGTGGCACAGCTGGAGAGTAATAACATGGGTCTAAAATCCTGATATTTGGTGTGTAGGATGGATCATGTTTTGAATAATATACTCAAGACCATTTGTGGCAAATGCTTGGAGCATAGCCAGCAAGTTTCAATCAGATTTTAGTGTTTAACATTAGATAGCTGTGAAAGCGATCCTTATATATATACTTGGGAAGTATAAAGGATTGGAGTATAGTCTATGATAGACAGGAAAGAATTTTGTGTACAGGGGTACACTGACACTTCGTTCCAGTCTAGTGACTATTGATCACAGCCAGGAGTTGCGCTTTGCCTTGTTATGGTGTTGTGTGCTGAAAGAGCATTATGCAAACCAAAGTGGCAAGATTCTACAAATAAGGCTGAGTACATTGCAGCTCCTTGTGGCAGCCAAGGAGGCAGCTTCATTCATTTGAACTTGATCTAGTTCATAGTGCTTAATGGTCCAGTATAGTCCTTACTGGGACCATAGCATAGGAGAAGGAACTTAATGCTCAAGTATGTACTGCATCATATCATCTGATCTTAGAGATCATGGATAAGGATGATGATCAAATTTGATAAAATAAACACAGATAGCAATCTGGAAAAACCCACTGACCTAGCCTCTGGCGCAGCGGAAGCTAAATGGGTCATACTAGAGACATTGGAACTGACCAAACATCAGTTGCCCTTGGTCTTAGTGCAAGTGGGAGATTGTTGGTGTATATGCCCTAAAGACCAATGTATGGACATGGTCAGGCATTGGTTGAATGTACTTTGATAGAACTATTACTCTTTATATAGGCATGGTCGTTATTATGCAGACTTCTCTACCTGCGTTGATGTATTGAGTTGCATAAATAATGTCCCAGGAGTTTGGATTGGATCCATTCTCATAAGCTATCCCCAGACAAGATACCTTAGCAGATATGAGACAGCTTTGGTACATGTGAGACTGGTGTATGGGCTGGTTAGGTGCGGGGCACAGTAACGCAGACATACATGTGCATTGGATGCACTGGAGTGATCCACTGTGAGGATTGACTTGTCTAGTCAACAAGTCAATCTCACATGCAAGAGGTTTGCATTGATCCTTAGACTTGAGGTATTCATGTCTAGATTTGATGATGGGTATGCTTTAATACAGTCGTCTCTCCGTAACTGGGAGATCAAAACGACTGTCATTGGGCATGTCATAAGTCATGTAGAGACATGAATGACCAATAGTAGGATTTGCCCCTTCCTTATTGGAAGCATGATATCCACTCGGGGCGCCCCACCTTATTGGTGCATGACAGGAAAGTGTGGCCACACTTGTTGAGTCATGACCAATGCATTGGATAATAAACTTGAGACTAATCCAATGGCAGGATATCAGCTTAGGCAAAGGGATCTGTAATGCAACAGGAATCCTCGTTGCTTGTTAGGAGTTGTTGCCATAATGACTTAAGTCCTATGACATGGGTAGTAGTGATGTGTTGCTAGATACCCCTCACTATTTATGATGTTTACATCATTGCCATCGTCATATGGATCCTACGGGGTCACACGCAATAGACTCTTGACGTTGCTTTATTCAGAAGCCTTAGGATCAAGTTATTAGATAACTTGGATCCATTTAGAAGATTTCATCAGCGCCAATGGGCCTGATGAGTTGGAAGAAAGTTATTGGAGCCAAACTTCATTTTTGGCAGGTTGACCCGAAATTGACCTAGATTGGTCACATTTGGATTAGGGTTGCATTGGATTAGATCCAATGGCTTAATCAACCCATGCCATGAAGTTTGGGCTAGCTCATTATCCAATGAGGCCCAATAATTAGTTCTCATGAAGAAGAATTGGCTTAAAAGGGTATAATGGGGAGAAATCTCACCCCATTGGCGCCTAGGGGCATAATGGGGTGAGGGAGGCGCCTTTGCTTCATTATGGAAGTAAAGGGCGCCTAGCCCTTCTTCCTTGGATGGAATACTTGCCTCTAAGGTAAGTCTTGGGGCTGATATGGCTTGAGAACTTTTATGGGAAGTTCCTAGGCGCATATGGACATAGGGAAGAGGTATATGGTAATGTCTTGGAGACTTACCTTATCTCAAACCCTAGTTTCTCCCAAAACCCTTACCCTAGCCGAAACTCCTCATGCATGTTGCGCCTAGCCACTTAGCCTTTGATGGTAAGAATGCATTTGAGGCATGTCTTGGGCTGATATAGTGTTTAGACTTTTATGGATAGGTTGAATGAGGTTTATAGTAAAGTCTTGGAGACTTTCCTTACTTCAAGACACCTCATCCTAGCCATACACTTGGCATGATCCTAGCCCTTGCTCAAACCACCTCTAGTCCTATTTATAGGACCCATTGTCGCCCTCTCTTGATGATGAATTCTTGGAGACGTGAACACACATAGAGGGGCGAAAGCAAGGGCAAAGGGCGACAACATCAAAGCTTGGCGCAAACTTCTTCCTTGGAGCCGCAATTTCTTCCTCTCCCTCTCTTCTTGGCGCAAGGACTCTTAGTGCTTGGTGGCATCTCCTTGCCACAAGCTCTCTCCCTTCCTTGGCCATAGGCGCACTTTTCTTGAAGGTGGCGCAAGCAAAGAAGAAGAAAGGAAGCAACTTGGCGGCATCATCTTCCTCCTCATCTCCTCTTGGCGCTTTCATCTTGGAGGTGGCGCAAGAGAAGTAAAGATACCCTAAGGCTCAATTCTCTTCCCGAGGCTAGCACCAAGCGTGGAAGGGAGCAACGATCAAGGAGTCGATGCGTGGATACTTGTAGAGGGCGAAAACTTGGGCGCCTTCAACATCTAGACCAGCAAAAGAGGTACATCTCTAACACATCCTTGTGTCTTCTCTCTCGCATGGATCCTTGGGACCGGAATGTGTTTTGGGTGTAATGCTTCTTCCGCTGCGTCCTGGGACTGCAAAATTTTAAATTACACCCGGCATTCCCTAACAGAGATCCCGCAAAAGAATGTTTTTTAGTCTTCAAAGAAAAATCAAATGCAAGTTTATCCTTTCTAAGATTCAATGTCAATTTCTCATTCATCATGTCAACAATAGCACCTGCGCTAGCCATAAATGGTCTACCCAATATAATTGGTAACTCAATGTTTTCTTCCATGCCAACAATTATAAAATCAGTTAAAATAGAATAGTTACCAACTTTAATAGAAACATTTTCAATCATTCCAATAGATTATTGAATAGAACCATTAGCAAATTGGAGTAAAGTTTTTATAAATCTCATATTTCCACTATCGATCCTTCTAGAAACAGATAGGGGCATCAAACTTACACTTGCCCCTAGATCACATAAAGCATATTTAATAAAGATTTTACCAATCTGACAGGGAATTGAAAAACTTCCAAGGTCTTTCTCCTTTGCGATCACCTTGGGCTTACTTACCTCACTACTCTTTACCTCAAGTTTTGCAATGTCAAGCTTTTCTAATTCTGCTCTTAGTAGCCTCTAAGGGAAAGGAATGGGTGGAACATATGTAGGTGGACCTACATAGACTTCCTCTCTCTCCTTCTCCACTAACATCTCTACCTCACGTGAAGTCTCTTCAGGCTTCCTTTCCAAGATTTTAGGTACAGGTTCTTCATTAAGCATGTAGGCCTATTCACAATGGTGATGGCGTTACAGTGCTCTCTAGGGTTCATCTCTGGTTACCCTAGAAGTTTACATGTAGGCCTATTGAAAGTACTTGCCTGTTGAGCTATATGGCTCTCTAGCAACTTGTTATGGGTTGCTAAGGCATCCACACGAGGTGTTAGATGCTTAATAGCATCAGAGACATCTTCGTTGTGCTTTTTCTGAGCAACAACGAAACCTTCCAAAAGAGACTCCAAGTTAGACTTCTGAGGCTGATTGAACTGCCTAGACTGAAAACTTGGTGGCGGCCTATTATTCTGCTGATTAAATTGCTGAAGAACTTGCCCTTAATTGTTCTTGTATGATAGATTAGGGTGGTTCCTCTAGCCTAGATTATAAGTGGTTGAATAAGGGTTGTTCACCTGCCTTTGGTTGTAGTTGCCTAAAGCATTGACATGCTCCTGACAAGAGTCATCCTGTGGTGATGCTAAGAGCTGATAATCAGTAGAGATATGACTTGAAACACCACAAACCTCACAAGAAACATAATTAACTGCAACTGAGGGAAAAGTAAAAGAATCTAATTTTTGTGCTAGAGAATTTACCTTTGCAGCTAAAGATGTCAAGGAGTCACTACTGTACTTACCCATACCCATTGATGTAGTACCTTGCTCGTTGGACAAGTGGTTGTGATTCATAGCCATGTCCTCAAGCAAAGTCATCGCATCCTCAATGTTTTTACTCATGATAGCTCCCCCAGCAGCAGCAGCATCCACCATGAGCTTTGTGTTGTAGTCCAATCCATTATAGAAGATAAGGATTAAGACCCACTTCTCAAGTGCATGATGAGGACACATATGCTGGAGCTCCTTGAAGCGATCCCAAGCATCATAGAGAGAATCTCCTTCTCGTTGTCCAAAGCATGTTATCATGTTTCTCAGTTGAACTGTCTTATTGGGTGGAAAGTATTTGGTCCGAAAAGCACATGAGAGCTCATCCTATGTAGTAATTGATCCAGCGGGAAGAGAGTATAACCAAGCTCGTGCGCGATCCTTGAGAGAAAAATAAAAATAGACTTTGTCTAGTCGCATTAGAGGATACACCATTCACCTTAACGGTGTCACAATATTCTAAAAATACAACAAGATGAAGATTAAGATCCTGGTTTGGGGAACCCCCAAACTGGTGCTGCTGAACCATGGTCATCAGTGCTAGTTTAAGCTCGAAGTTGTTTACCTCCACATTAGGTCGAACGATGCATGAATTAAAGCCCTGTATGTTAGGCACTACAAAATCCCTCAACGATTGATTGTTTGCCATCTCGCCCTCTTCTGCAACCTTTTTAGTCTGAAACTGTAGTCTTCTTCGAAGGCGGAATGTGTGTTTAATCTCTGGATCTTCAGGAAATAGAGTACCTATATTTAAAACTTTTGGCATATAGCATGTAAATCAAGTAAAATGGAGATAAGATAATAAAAGATAACTATAAATAAAAATAAAGTAAATGCTAAAACAAAAGAAAAATGCCTAGTCTCTAAACTTATCGATCAAATCAATATTGGTAGGCCTGATCCCCAGCAACGACACCAAAAAGTTGATGCCTCCGCAAGTTCACGGATTTATCGAAGTAATAAAATAAAGATCGTTCCCAACGAGGATCTGGCGGTCAAGTACCGATTATATGACTTACTTATATCTAGGCGAATCAAATAGTGATTTTTGTTTAGACTCTAAGCACGAAAAGCAATGGAAGTAGCATTATGAAAAAAAAATAGATTTTAGAAGATCGGGACCCGGCATTTCTCCGCACTAACAAGTATGAATTTAATAAAAGTTAATCTTTGAAAAGAATAATATAGAAATGAAAGGGGTCTTTTCCTAAGGTACATATTACCTCCTCCAGAAGCGTAATCTGGTATCTAACTATGCTAACTCCCTACTCTCATGACAGTTAACGCAACTAGACCCATTAAGTTCTATGAAAGACCTTGGAAATCCTTCAAATGAATCCAAACTACTCCCGTGATTGGATTCATAGGTTTGAATAGAATATTTCCGACGTTACGATTCACCTCCTGGTCCTTCTTGCAACGTTTAAGACGCAACTATACTTGGCTAGAGTAAATCACGTAAATAACACACTTCTAATCAAATCAATTCTATAAAATATCTTAGCAAAGAATGAAATTATAGATTTTGATCCATAAATGTCAGTGGGCTACATCCCAAATCTCGAAATAAAGTTTTACTCACTCATGATAAATGTTAACAGCATGTATGTGAATAGTTCTTGCATTGAATTCTATCAAAAGTACAAGAATTCACTAAGAAAGTAATTAGAAAAGCTTCCCCTCGATCTGGAGAGGAAGATGAAGTGATCAATTCTCTGTTTTGCATGAATTCTCGCCGGAATTTTGCCCTGGAACCAAGTTTTTGCCCTAGCCGCTGCCTTTGATTGTGTTCATATGAAAAAGTCCTCTTTACCCTCCAAAAATCCCTCCTTTTATAGTTCAATCAGCCAAAAACCCATCAAGGAAGAATTCTGGAGAGTTTGATTTAATTTTGGTTCGATTTGGAGTTGAATCGCGTGAAAAACTTGAAAGGGCAGAAAAACTCACGGCCCGTAAACTGTTTATAGCTAGGGTCGTAAATGTTTCTGTGAATAAAGTCTTGTGTACACAAAAAGATTCACGGCCCGTGAAGGATTCACGACTTTACCCATGAAAGTTTCTGTGAACTTTTGTACTTAGTCGCATTTTCACCCTTCAATCGTGAAACTTAGAGCTGGCCAAAAAACTCACGGTTGTGGCAATGAAAGTCACGTCTGTCATTGTTTTCACCCCAAATATGACATTAGACCTCATAATTTTCTCGAGAATTGTGCTATGGCTTCAAAATTCATGAAATCCATCAATTTTATATCATTTTACCTGCATTTTTACAAAAACCAAGAAAAGTAAAGATTCCATACCAAGTGAAGTAAAAACACTAAAACTTGGTATAAAATCATGAAATCAAGTGGTGTTTTTAGGAAAAACTTCCATGCAACCTTCGTAACTTCCTAAGGGTTCGCTTGAGGTATAAAAGTGGTGTTTTTGGGTGGTTATAGGGTTTGAACTTTGGAGAGAGGCGACTAGGGCGAAGAAAGGGGCGATTTCTGCGATTGAAGGCTTGTTTGATTGAGTTTCTTCTGGGCTATCGAGAGAAGACTGAAGATCTGACTCTCCTAACCTTGAATTGTAATTTCCCCTACTTTTGAATTTATTTTCTTGGGTTTTGGTTATTAAATGATGTATGTTCTAGCATAAAACCCTATTTTGGGACTTGGGCATAGCCCGTTGAGCAAATCTCTATTTGTAAAATATTTCTATGAATCTTAGTGACATTTTCTAGTAAATTTGCTTATTTAAATGGGGTGTGCTTATCGCGTATTGATGTTTTGGTGAAACATTTATATGTGTTAAGTGTTATGAGAAGAGTCGAGAGGTGAATCGTAACACTCGAATTTTCCTATTTAAACTTGTGACTTGAATTACAAGAGTCATTCAAAGTCACTTGAGGATTTACGATTGTCATAGAGCCCATTGGGTCTTTCCTAAGCTAATAAGCCACGAGAGTAGGAGATTAGCTTAGGTAGACATCAGATTACACTTCGAGAGAAGGTAATCTATACAAAAGGATTAATCACCTTAAGTGGTTTACTGCTTCTTAATTCGATTTCTTAATGGTTTACATTAAACCCTTCAACGAGGTGAAACCTGATGTCCTGATTCTTTCTAAACTGTAATATCCTATTTAGTCATTGATTTATTAGTTCAACTTTATAAATTTAGTTGATTTCAAATCCCATTTTGAGCTGTCTAGCTATTAATGGCGCAAATAGTCGGTACTTGACACCTAATTTCCTTGGGACGATATTATTACTACTTCGATAGAAACCATGCACTTGCGGTAAGCCTATTAAGTTTTTGGCACCGTTTGGGGAACCAGGTGTAGCCAATATCGACTAAACCATTGAGTTGATAGACTAGATAATTTTTATCATTGTTTGCTTTTAGTTTTTCTTTTAGTTTATTTTTCATATACTTCTTGCCTTCTTTCATTCTTCAAGCTTTAACTATTTTTTGGTTTGCTAATCCTGTGTAGGCCAAGAAATATTAGAACAGGAAAGCTAGTGCCAAAAGATCTCGAAATTGAAAGGACTTTTTGAGCTCAAAGAAAAATCAAGGATCAACAGCTTGAGGAAACCAGTTCCTATAACTCTACAATGGACTTGAATCATTCGCTGAAGGACTTTGCTGCACCGAACGTACAAGGCTTGCACTCCAACATTGCTCGATCGACAGTCGAAGCAAATAATTTCGAGATAAAGCCAGCCCTAGTGCACATGGTTCAGCAGAACCAATTCAGCGGATCACCTCATGATGACCCTAATCTTCATTTGTCCATTTTCTTAGAATACTGTGATACCCTAAAGATCAATGGGGGTAACATCTGATGCTATTCGTTTAAGACTCTTTCCTTTTTCCCTCAGGGACAACATGCGCGTATGTCTACAGTCCCTCTCTCAAGGCTCCATCACAACATGGGATCAGCTTTCCCATGCGTTCCTCTCCAATTATTTTCCACCGAGCAAGATTGCTCAATTGAGGAACCAGATAACAAATTTTAACTAGAGGGAAGGGGAGTCGCTTTATGAGGCCTAGGACTGCTATAAGGAGATGTTGAGAATGTGCTCGCATCATGGGCTCGAAAAATGGGTATTAGTGCATACCTTCTATAGCGATCTTTTGTATAACACTCGTTTATCTATAGATGCCGCCGCGAGGGGAGCATTGATGAACAAGAATGTCGATGATGCCATGAATTTGATCGAAGACATGGCTCTGAATCACTACCAGTGGATGAGCGAGAGAAACATCCCAGTAAGAGGAGGAGGTAAGCATGACTCAGATATGTTGAATTCGTTGGCGGCAAAGGTTGACTCTTTGTCACATCAATTAACTTCAATAAACTTTCATGCATCGTCTTTTAATTCTATTACATGTGAAGTTTGTGGAAACCCTGGACACAGTGCTACTAACTGCCAAATAATGACACCTTCTTCTTCTTCTGATGTGTCTGTAGATCAGGTTAACGCTATAGCCAATTTCAATCAGAGGCAGCAGAATGATCCATTTTCCAGCACCTATAATCCGAGATGGAGAAATTATCCCAGTTTGTCCTTCCGGAATAACCAGAACCAAGCGATGCCATAAAACTTCAATAATCAGGCTCCACAGGGTAATTTCGGCAATCAGTTCCCCCAGGCATCTTTCAGGCCACCACCAGGACTTCCACAACGACAGTTTAATCAACCGTAGAAGTCCAATCTTGAATTATTGCTAGAGAACTTTGTCACCACATAGTGAAAGCGAAATGAAGACGTGGACGAGTTTATCAGGCAGTTGAATTTAAAGGTGTTGGTGTATATGCCCTGAAGACCAATGTATGGACATGGTCAGACATTGTTTGAATGTACTTTGATAGAACTATTATTCTTTATAGAGGCATGGTCGTTATTATGCAGACTTCTCTACCTGCGTTGATGTATTGAGTTGCATATATAATGTACCAGGAGTTTGGATTGGATCCATTCTCATAAGCTATCCCCAGACAAGGTACCATAGCAGATATGGGACAGCTTTGGTATATGTGAGACTGGTGTATGGGCTGGTTAAGTGCGGGGCATAGTAACGCAGACATACAGGTGCATTGGATGCACTGGAGTGATCCACCGTGAGGATTGACTTGTCTAGTCAACAAGTCAATCTCACATGCAAGAGCTTTGCATTGATCCTTAGACTTGAGGTATTCATGTCTAGATTTGATGATGGATTTGCTTTGATACAGTCTTAGGTCTCTCCGTAATTGGGAGACCAAAACGACTGTCATTGGGCATGTCATAAGTCATGTAGAGACATGGATGACCAACAGTAGGCTTTGCCCCTTCTTTATTGGAAGCATGATATCCACTCAGGGGCGCCCCACCTTATTGGTGCATGACAGGAATGTGTGGCCACACTTGTTGAGTCATGACCAATGCATTGGATTGATAAACTTGAGACTAATCCAATGGCAAGATATCAGTTTAGGCAAAGGGATCTATAATGCAATGGAAATCCTCGTTGCTTGTTAGGAGTTGTTGCCATATGACTTAAGTCCTATGACATGGGTAGTAGTGATGTCTTGCTAGATACCCCTCACTACTTATGATGTTTACATCATTGCCATCGTCATAAGGATCCTACGGGGTCACACGCAATAGACTCTTGACGTTGCTTTAATCAGAAGCCTTATGATCAAGTTATTGGATAACTTGGATCAATTTGGAAGATTTCATCAGCGCCAATGGGCCTGATGAATTGGAAGAAAATTATTGGAGCCAAACTTCATTTTTGGCAGGTTGACCCGAAATTGACCTAGATAGGTCACATTTGGATTAGGGTTGCATTGGATTGGATCCAATGGCTTAATCAACCCATACCATGAAGTTTGGGCTAGCTCATTAATCCAATGAGGCCCAATAACTAGTTGTCAAGAAGAGGTATAAGCAAATAAGGGTATAATGGGGAAGAGTTTCACCCCATTGGCGCCAAGGGCATAATGGGGTGAAGTGGGCGCATGTTGCTTCACAAGGAAGCATTAGGCACCTCCCCCTTTGTTCCTTGGATGGAAACCTTGCCTCTATGGCAAGGGTTGGGGCTGATATGGCTTGAAAGCTCTTTTGGAAAGAGCTTGGGCGCATATGACAAGTAGGGTGAGATTTATGGTAAAGTCTTGGAGACTTTCCTTACCTCCAAACCCTAATTCCCTTCAAACCCTTGCTTAGCCGAATGACTCTTGCATGTTGCGCCTAGCCCTTCTCCTTGGATGGATAGAATGCCTCTAAGGCATGTCTTGGGCTGATATGGCTATTGGGCAAATAAGGATAGGTTGAATGAGGTTTATGGCAAAGTCTTGGAGACTTTCCTTACCACAAACCCCTCTCATCCTAGCCGCCCACTTGGCATGATCTTGGCCCTCCCTAAACCGCCTCTTGGCTTATAAAAGGGACCCTAGCTGCCCCCTCTCAATGGTTCGATTCCTTGGAGGCGTGAACATACACAGAGAGGAGTGAGCAAGGGTAAAGGGTGACAACATCAAGGTGGCGCAACCCTTCTTCCTAGTAGTGGCCGCAAGTCTTCTCCTTCATCTCCTCTTGGCGTGACTTGGAGAAGGACTTGGTGGTGCCACTTCCTCTTACTCTTCCTAAGGGCTGAAACTCTTCTTCTCCCTCTTCTCTTGGAGTGAAGAGGATAAGGAGTTGGCGGCTACTTCCTTGCACTTGGCGCAACTTCCATGAAGGTGGCGCAAGAGAAGTGAAGGAACCCTAAGGCTTGATTCTCTTCCCGAGGCTAGCACCAAGCGTGGAAGGAAGCAACGATCAAGGAGTCGACGCGTGGATACTTGTAGAGGGCGAGCACTTGATCGTCTTCAACATGGCTTCGGCAACTAGACAAGCAAAAGAGGTACATCTCTAACACATCCTTGTGTCTTCTCTCTCGCATGGATCCTTGGGACCGGAATATGTTTCGGGTGTAATGATTCTTCCGCTGCATCCTGGGACTGCAAAATTTTAAAATTACACTCGGTATTCCCTAACAAAAGGTGGATTCATTGATCACCCATTCAAAAATGCTTGAGACCTAGATTGCTCAACAAGCTACTTCATCCTCTAGGCCATTAGGGAAGCTTTCTTCTCAACCAGAGGCAAATCCAAGGAAGCACTGCAATGCGATTATGATATGCAGTGGCACCCAAATGGACGATCCCCAGATGGCAGCTAGAGATGATGTTGTTGGAGAGTTTGAGGATTTGGTGACAGACACTCAGTATTCCCAGAACACACAGGGCAAGGATGTCGAGCGAGAACCAGTCTATGTTCCTCCTCCACCTTACAAGCCACCTATCCCGTTTCCTCAGAAGTTGGCCAAAGTATTAACAGGACAATACAGTGCAATAGTTCAGAATTAGCTACCTCCAAAGCTTAAAGATCCTGACAGCTTTTCTATCTCTTGTAGAATTAGCAACTTCTCCTTTGAGAGAGCACTTTGTGACTTGGGGGCTAGTGTTAGTCTCATGCCTCTCTCCCTTTTCAAAAATATGGATTTGGGAGGCCTGAAACCAACATCCATAGCCCTTCAGCTCGCTAATGGCTCTATATACCACTCAGTGGGAATTGTGGACGATGTGCCGTTAGAGTCGGGGATTTCTTTATTCCAGCGGACTTCATAGTCCTGGATATGTCGGAGAATACCTGACTACCGCTTATATTGGGCCGCCCCTTCCTTGCTACCACTGGAGCAATTATAGCTATCAAGAATGGGAAGCTATCTTTGAACATCGGTGAGACTATTTTTGAATTTAACCTTTCTATTGATATACCGGACTTGTCTTTTTCAGGTTCATGCTGTAGCATAGAGATAGTAGCAGAGCCTTCCGATTTTTCAAGGGCTAAGCTGGAACCTATGACAAAGTGTCATGTAAACGATGTTGATGACTGTGCCAAACCAAAGAGGGAGGAGGTGATCACTTTGGTGGACTTGTTTTGTGCAAACCCAGACGTTGCTTGTAAGGGGGTTTTACATGACAAGCTTGAAGATAAAGCTTTACAGGGCACTAGGAAGAATGACTTTGAATTTAAAACTTTTTTACATACCACGTTATTTGAGGACACTTGATATTATACACCTATTATTTATGATGCTCATCTCTATAGGTGTAATTTTTAGGTGACGAAAAAAGGGGCAACTACATGTCATTTCTTTCGCCTCTAATCCACCAAACGTACCATGATACATAGACATTGGTCCAGCTACAGACCTTTAAACAAGCGCTTCTTGGGAGGCACCCCAAGGATTTATCTTGCATTGTATTTCTTTAAATAGTTTTATTTGTTGATTGTTGTCATTTGTTGTAGTTATTTTTGTTTAGATATTATTTTGTGATGTTCCCTAGCATGATTTTTCATTTTTTATTTATTGAATAGCATCCTATTGACAATGGAAATTTTTGATATTTTTCAAGGAATTTTTACTCATCGCCGAAGTGTTCACGGCCTGGCCGTGATGGCCATCACATCCGTGATTGCCTTGTAGATGTCAGCTTGGAATTTGCTAAAGCCGTCATGACCAGGCTGTGTACAGAAGCACGGCTGTGAAGATTGCTGACCAAATTTTTGTGCAATCATCACAGCAGAGCTGTGTTCTCAGTCACGGCCATGAATTTGGGACATAGATTTTCGCCGAGCTTGTCACAGCTGGGCCGTGACCATCCTCACACTCGTGCTTCAGAAGTTTGGATTTTGGTGAGACTGTAACGGCTAGGCCGTGTTTTCCATCACGCCCGTGCATTTGAAGTTATTTCTGTGCTGAGATGTTCATTGGCGGGCCATGCTCACCATCACGGTCGTGCCTTTATCCATCTTCTCTGCCTATAAGCGGATACAACGGTGGAACCTAGGGTTCACGCCCATTCTCTATGCCGCCACCACCTCTTCTCATCGCCTCCAAGCTCGGAATCTCTCTGAATCTTCCCTCCACCGCAGTCCTAAGTTCCAGCAACACCCTCCACCACCTAGCAAACTCTCAGATCTGTTTTTCTGGGTGAGATCCCCTTTTTCTGCTAGATTCTACTGTCTTTAGCAGATCTCCGCCGCATGCCACCAGATTTCACAGCCGATAGCTCCTCCAGCCTTCTACGCCTTAGGCCACCACCTCTCTCGACTTCCTACTGCCTTCGGTCCTCTAGATTTGGTTCAGTTTTCCAGATCTGTGATCTTTTGCTCTTCATCTGTGTCTGCCCGCTTTGCCACCTCCGGCCGCCGCTAGCTCTTCAGACCTTGCCGCCGCCACCTCTTAGCGTGCTCCACGTCTTCCATTTGCACCAGCTCTTTCAAGCTCTAGCTCCATACACACAATGTCTGGCCACAAGAAGATTGTAGCAAGGAAGTCCACCTCCAAGCGGCTAACTGTGGAAGAGGAACGTAATTAATATGGGATAATCTTTCGCGACGCTACACAGAAGGCACGTTACGATCTTTTGGAGTCCCAACAGGTTGTCAATCTTGACCACAGTGCCTTATCTACTTTGGGATTTCCGATGACGTCTTTTTGATGTTCCAGCAGATAGGGTGGGAGTAGTTCTTCCGGACGGTCTCACCAACATACGTCTCTATTACTCTGGAGTTTATGTCATCCCTCGAGGTCGACGTAAACAACAACGTTGACGACGATGGGACCGTATCTTTCTGGTTGGAAAATCAAGATCACATCCTCATGCTGTTGCATATTAATCAGATATATAGATTTCTCGAGGATGGTACTCGCCTTACTTTGTGCGAGGGCAGCAATCAGGAGTTTTGGGCTGTGATCTCGGGGCAACATGAAAAGGTCCCCTTCAAGGGGGAGCGCAAGGGGGTGAAACCCTAAATGGGGGCACATTGAAAATTTTGCAGCGGATGCAAGGGTTTCATAGGATCGCAAGTAAGAGCATATGATCAACTTAACCAAATAAGATCATACCATAGCCATTGTGTGGGTGACGACTTGGAAGCAAGAGAACAAAATAGATCTCCTCCAAACGGCGCGCACACAAGATGAAGTCGGCCACTCTTTGAGATCCTTGTGCTAGCAAGGTTCTTCAAAGGTACTTGTCGTATGGAAGGGATGAGATGTCTCCTTCTTGGCCGAGAGCTTCTTGTCCAAAGCCTCTCTTCCTCGTCAACCTCCTCTACACGAGAGTGCAAGTTTTTCCACACGAGAAGAGGGGAACGTATTTGCGTTTTGGCGTTGAGAGGAATCGGCATTGAAGACATTCCAAAAATGGAACATCATTAAGCCATGCGCTCATGCCAACCCAAAAACGCATACTAGCATTGAACCAAGCGTTCACCTTTGTGAACCGGTTCAAGCCAAAACGTCCCAATCGAATTTGGTTCATAAACCAAATCAAAATAGCCCAAGCCATTTGGTCTAGACCATAGTAAACCCTAAGGTTCCAGATCTAACCGTTCATCTCTTTGATGCTCCTGATCTTACCGATCTAGCATCATCTCTCTCGATCGAAGCTTACCGATCTCAAGCCCTAATCAATCAAACATGATCAGACCAGATCTCACTTACAATCAGAGTCTATATCCCTTTAAACTGAACCCAAACAATTCAGTCCACACGATCTGACTTAAGTAAGCCATATCATCAAATTGTGCGACCCTGAGGGTTTCCTTTAGATGTCGGTAACGATAACTTACGTTATCACGATCAGTGAGAGGTATCTAGCAACACATCACTGTCTCCCGATGTAAAGGAAAGAGTCTTCCAAGACTCCACCCAAACCACAGCACAAGAGTGAATCAACTTCACGAGGCATGCATGTTTCCTTTGCCACTGGATGTTCTTATTGGACAAGCGTGTCAAGCCTGTGGCTCCAATATGATGAGCATGATTAGATCAGATGAACATAGTCACCTGGGTATGGCCATACACTTTCTCAATCATCTCATTCAGGGGGGCCCCTTTAGAACATCACACTCCTTAAACAAGGAGACGGCAATCCTGTATCTATCACTAGTGTCCTAACCTGACTCATGATCATCATCCAAGATAGTCTATAATCATTATGTTTCAAATGATATTGAACTACCTCAAAACAATGACAATCATCATTTAGAAACACAAGTGATCTCAAGTCAAAGGACATGTGCCACTTGTTGCAAACAAGGATTATTCACATTGTGACAAGCAATTGAATATCCTAGTAGGGTCTGTCCAGTACATCCAATGTACCCATGAGTCTACATCTTATTCCATGCTCGAAGCATCCTATAAGATTAGAACACATATTAGTCTCAATCATATCAAGGCTGTCTCATGTTCACCAAGATATCTCGACTAAGGACATTACAGCATGTCAGCCTAGCTGAACAGCAATGAGACATTATTCAGAAGCACACTTATTGCAGCAGACAATGTAACATACTGAATAACAACCATTGCCTTTATAAACATAAGAGTTTATATATACATGATACGGATAGAATCCCAAGGCCTCAAACATTAGCCTTAAGGGCATACCCCAACAATCTCCCACTTGCACTTAATCTTAATGGTTGAGAAATCTCAAACCCATATTATTACAGTGCTTCTCATGCTTCTGCTGCGCCAGAGGCTTGGTAAGCGGGTCAGCCAGATTGTCATCTGTATGAACCTTGCAAATTTTGATCTCGCCATGATCAATGATCTCCCGGATCAAGTGAAACCTCCTCTGTATGTGCTTGGACTTCTGGTGCGACCGTGGTTCCTTTGCTTGTGCTATTGCTCCAGTGTTATCACAGAAGATAACCAAAGGATCTGCACTCGAAGGAACAACACCAAGTTCTTGAACGAACTTACGAATCCACACTGCCTCCTTGGATGCTTCCGAGGCTGCAACATACTCGGCTTCTGTTGTGGAATCAGCAATAGTAGACTGTTTGAAACTTTTCCACACCACTGCTCCTCCATTCAAGCTAAAGACATAGCCTGATTGCGATCGGAAATCATCCTGGTCCGACTGGAATGAAGCGTCAGTATATCCTTCAATACTGAGTTCTTCCTGACCACCATATGTCAAGAACATATCTTTGGTCCTCCGCAGATATTTTAAAATGTTCTTGACCGCAATCCAGTGTGCCTGACTTGGATTACTTTGGAACCGACTGGTCACGCTTAACCCGTAAGCGACGTCTGGGCGAGTACACAACATCGCATACATTATGGACCCAATAGCCGAAGCATAAGGCGTATTGTCCATTTCATCTTTCTCAGTCTGTGTTTGTGGACACTGACTCTTTGAAAGATTCAGACCATGTCTGACTGGAAGATATCCTCTTTTAGAATTCTCTAAATGGAATCTCTCCAGGACTTTATCGATGTAAGTACTCTGGCACAGCCCGAGAAGCCTCTTAGACCTATCCCTGTAGATCTTCACACCTAATACATTGGCTGCTTCTCCTAGATCTTTCATCTGGAAACATTTTCCTAACCATGCTTTAACAGCATGCAGTTCAGGAATATCGTTTCCAATGATTAAGATATCATCGACGTAGAGGACTAGGAAAGTAATCACGCTCCCACTAAACCTCTTATATACACACGGGTCATCTTCATTCTTGATGAAACCAAACTCAGAGATTGATTCATCAAAACGAATATTCCAGCTTCTAGATGCTTGCTTAAGTCCATAAATGGACTTCTTTAACTTGCATATTTTATGACGATCTGATGGATTAGTGAAACCTTCTGGTTGTGTCATATACACATCCTCATCCAGATTTCCATTAAGGAAAGCTGTCTTCACATCCATTTGCCAGATCTCATAATCATAATATGCTGCTATCGCGAAAAGAATCCGAATAGACTTGAACATGGCTACAGGAGAGAAAGTTTCATCATAATCTATCCCGTAGATTTGTTTGAAATCTTTCGCAACTAGCCTGCCTTTATAGGTAACCACGTTACCATCCATGTCAATCTTCTTCTTGAAGATCCATTTACAGCCTATAGGGATTACTCCCGGAGGCGGATCAACCAAATCCCAGACTTGGTTATCTGACATGGAGTCCATCTCAGCTCGCATAGCTTCAAGCCATCTCGCTGACTCCGGTCCACTGGCCGCATCCGCATAAGTGAGGGGTTCATCATTATCAATGATGTAGACTCCGTCATAGCGCTCAGGCTGTCGACGGATCCTTCCCGATCTTCGCGGTTCCCGTGATATCTGAGCCTCAGGTTGTTCAATAACCTGTTCTACCGGCTCAGGCTCATCCAACTGTGCTTGACTACTTTGTCCTTCCTCTGGATTCTCATCCAGCTTTATTTCTCTCCCACTGGCTTCTTGCAGAAGAAACTCCTTCTCAAGAAAAACTGCCGTCCGAGCAACAAATACTTTGTTCTCTTTGGGATCGTAGAAATAATAACCCTTAGTTTCCTTAGGGTAACCGACAAAGATACATTTCTCAGATCTGCTCTCTAGTTTCCCAGAGGCGAGCTTTTTGACATAAGCCTCGCAACCCCAGATCTTAACAAATGTCAAGCTAGGCTGTTTCCCATACCATAACTCATATGGAGTCTTAGAAACTGCCTTGGATGGCACTCGGTTTAGTACCTTTGCAGCTGTTTCCAGTGCAAATCCCCAAAAGGAGTAAGGTAGAGTAGCCTGACTCATCATAGAACGAACCATATCTAGTAAGGTTCTGTTCCTCCTCTCGGACACACCATTCCATTGCCGTGTTCCTGGCGGAGTGAGCTGTGAGATAATCCCACACTCCTTCAGATAGTCAATAAACTCTCGACTTAGGTATTCACCACCTCGATCAGAACGAAGTGCCTTGATATTTCGGCCTAGCTGATTCTGTACTTCATTTTTGAACTCTTTGAACTTGTCAAAAGATTCACTCTTATGTCTCATTAGATAGACATATCCATACCTACTGAAATCATCAGTGAAGGTAATGAAGTATGAATAGCCACCTCTGGCATGTTTACTAAATGGCCCACACACATCACTGTGTATAAGGTCAAGTAAACCTGAAGCCCTTTGACCTTTGTGAGGAAAAGGAGCCTTCGTCATTTTACCCATTAAACAAGCTTTGCATGTATCAATCTCCTCATAGGAGAATGATCCCAGCAGTCCATGATCATGCAACCGCTTAATGCGTTTCTTGTTAATATGGCCTAAACGACTATGCCATAGCAAGGTGCTGTCATCAGCATACTTGGCTTTCTTATTATCAATGTTTTGTATAGAATATTCCATGTCCAACATGAATAACCCATTGTTAATTGAACCAGTAGCATAAACAATATTATCAAGAGTAAGATAACACTTTGAAATCTTGCATTCAAAGGAAAACCCTTTCCTGACAAGAGCAGGAATAGAGATAATATTTTTGGTAATACTGGGTACAAAGTAACAATTGTTTAATTCTAATACAATGCCAGATGGTAATGAGATGTAATAATCCCCTACAGCAACAGCAGCAACCCGTGCCCCGTTTCCAACTCGTAGGTCCACCTCATGCTGTCCCACCTGTCTTCTTCTCTTGAGTTCCTGTACATTTGAACAAATGTGAACTCCACATGCAGTGTCCAACACCCATGAAATAGAAGAAGAAGATATCATGACCTCAGTCACAAATATACCTGAGCCAGAAGCTATGCTTCCCTTCTTGTCTCCTTGGAGCGCTTTACAGTCCTTTTTCCAGTGACCCAGCTGGCCACAGTGGAAACATCTGTTGTCCTTTGACCGCTTCACCTTCTGTTTCAGAGCCTTACTGTAGTTCTTGACAGGGGCTTTGCCCTTCTTCCCCTTCTTCTTGTTCCTGGAGGGGAACATCAAGACAGAGGTTGAAGGCTTTCCCTTCAGAGTCTCCTCCGTAGTCAAGAGCATATTCAGCAACTCTGCCGGAGTACAGTCGATCTTGTTCATATTAAAATTAATAATGAACGCATCGAAAGAGGTCGGGAGAGACTGCAGAATAATGTCTACAGCAAGCTCCTGGTTGATGGTATGCCCCAGTTTCTCTAGAGCCTCCTTGTGCCCAATCATCTTGAGCACATGAGCTCCCACTGGACTCCCTTCAGCCAGTTTGCTCTGAAAGAAAAGCTTGGTCAGATTATAGCGTTCAGTCCTCGCCTGTGCAGCATACAGCATCTTGAGGTTTGCTATAATTTCTATAGCAGACATATCCTCATGCTGACGCTGCAGCGGTGGCGTCATAGACGCTAGCATCAGGCAAGCGACATCAATGCTATCATTGACATGCTTTTCATAGGCATCGCGAACCGCCCTTGCGGCGTTCGCAGCGGGTTGAGGCGGTATAGCCATCTCGAGGACATACAGTTTCCCCCAAGCGCCCTTTGCAACTCAGGTGCCCCCACCAGGTATATGCGCCTGTCCTAGGGTCAAACCCTAGACTTCCCACCTGGTCAAGCCTCAAGCTGCAAGCGCCTCATCCATGTGTGCTTTGAGCTCTTGTCTGATTAAAAGTACATTTTAATCTATCTAGACAAGATTGACTCGCAGGTCAATTACATTTTATAAATTAATTTAAAAGTGATGCACAGATCACAATAATATTAATTTACAATTTTATTCCAGGCACGCAGGCCCCAGCACAGCACACAATAAAAGGGCAACCCACACAAGATGAAATAAACAAGCACATGGCATCAAATCAACATGTGATCCATCAACAAAATAAAATTTTTCAAAATCCCATCGGAATCAATTTTATTTGTCTTATTTCCCCTACTACCTTACAACGGTACATCAATAGGGATCCACTCATCATATCTAGTCAGATCCACTGCCCTTGCATGCACCAAGTCCTAACTGACTTGAGTTGACCTAATGGTCAACCATGCATGCGCCAAGGGCTGAACTGCCTTCATGAGTTCTAGCAAGCGGGTGTGACCCCGGGCCTAACTCATGCGCGTTCAATGGTTGTCTCAACCAGACCTCGCTACACGCCCTTGATGCAGTCGACCTATAGCCACCTCGTGCTTGCGCACAGGTGCTATCTGGTCAACCCATCTAGGCTGTCAGATGGTCTGATCAGACTATTTGGATCCATCTTAGAAGATGATTTCAACCCTACTAACCCGTCTAAGGGTTTATAGCAAGGGCATAGATCTAGGTGAGCGCGCAAGTGATGTAGGTTTGTGACAAAACATTAACATGCGCCAATACATGCGCCAAGAGTGACATACTTCATATTTGCGCAGATAAACATGCATGTAACCCTTTCGCATGATCATAAGCCTAGATCTATACAACTAAAACATGGATCACAAAGCATCAAGCAATCATAAGCTTCATACCGAAAACATGCTCTGATACCAATTGAAAAGGTCCCCTTCAAGGGGGAGCGCAAGGGGGTGAAACCCTAAATGGGGGCACATTGAAAATTTTGCAGCGGATGCAAGGGTTTCATAGGATCGCAAGTAAGAGCATATGATCAACTTAACCAAATAAGATCATACCATAGCCATTGTGTGGGTGACGACTTGGAAGCAAGAGAACAAAATAGATCTCCTCCAAACGGCGCGCACACAAGATGAAGTCGGCCACTCTTTGAGATCCTTGTGCTAGCAAGGTTCTTCAAAGGTACTTGTCGTATGGAAGGGATGAGATGTCTCCTTCTTGGCCGAGAGCTTCTTGTCCAAAGCCTCTCTTCCTCGTCAACCTCCTCTACATGAGAGTGCAAGTTTTTCCACACGAGAAGAGGGGAACGTATTTGCGTTTTGGCGTTGAGAGGAATCGGCATTGAAGACATTCCAAAAATGGAACATCATTAAGCCATGCGCTCATGCCAACCCAAAAACGCATACTAGCATTGAACCAAGCGTTCACCTTTGTGAACCGGTTCAAGCCAAAACGTCCCAATCGAATTTGGTTCATAAACCAAATCAAAATAGCCCAAGCCATTTGGTCTAGACCATAGTAAACCCTAAGGTTCCAGATCTAACCGTTCATCTCTTTGATGCTCCTGATCTTACCGATCTAGCATCATCTCTCTCGATCGAAGCTTACCGATCTCAAGCCCTAATCAATCAAACATGATTAGACCAGATCTCACTTACAATCAGAGTCTATATCCCTTTAAACTGAACCCAAACAATTCAGTCCACACGATCTGACTTAAGTAAGCCATATCATCAAATTGTGCGACCCTGAGGGTTTCCTTTAGATGTCGGTAACGATAACTTACGTTATCACGATCAGTGAGGGGTATCTAGCAACACATCACTGTCTCCCGATGTAAAGGAAAGAGTCTTCCAAGACTCCACCCAAACCACAGCACAAGAGTGAATCAACTTCACGAGGCATGCATGTTTCCTTTGCCATTGGATGTTCTTATTGGACAAGCGTGTCAAGCCTGTGGCTCCAATATGATGAGCATGATTAGATCAGATGAACATAGTCACCTGGGTATGGCCATACACTTTCTCAATCATCTCATTCAGGGGGCCCCTTTAGAACATTACACTCCTTAAACAAGGAGACGGCAATCCTGTATCTATCACTAGTGTCCTAACCTGACTCATGATCATCATCCAAGATAGTCTATAATCATTATGTTTCAAATGATATTGAACTACCTCAAAACAATGACAATCATCATTTAGAAACACAAGTGATCTCAAGTCAAAGGACATGTGCCACTTGTTGCAAACAAGGATTATTCACATTGTGACAAGCAATTGAATATCCTAGTAGGGTCTGTCCAGTACATCCAATGTACTCATGAGTCTACATCTTATTCCATGCTCGAAGCATCCTATAAGATTAGAACACATATTAGTCTCAATCATATCAAGGCTGTCTCATGTTCACCAAGATATCTCGACTAAGGACATTACAGCATGTCAGCCTAGCTGAACAGCATTGAGATATTATTCAGAAGCACACTTATTGCAGCAGACAATGTAACATACTGAATAACAACCATTGCCTTTATAAACATAAGAGTTTATATATACATGGTACGGATAGAATCCCAAGGCCTCAAACATTAGCCTTAAGGGCATACCCCAACACAACAACCGTTTGTCTCTCGGACAGCGCGTGCGAGCTACTTCAGCAACCCCTATTTTTGCTACGTGCATCGGGTATTAGTGCACACTATCTTTGTGCGTGGTGAGAGCGACGGATTGGTGCATGCCACTGAGCTGCTCTTCCTCTAGGCCATGGTACACTCTTGCAAGTTAAATACTACATTTTATTTCATTAAGAAATTATAGAAATTAGCACGCACTCAGAAGGGGGTCGTAGCTTCAGGCGGCCTCATTACTCCAATTGCGCTTGCTTTGGGCATTGACCCCTTTGGGGTGGAGCAGGCGAAGGGTAGCTCTCGCATCGACCTCGAGTCCTGCCAGGCTATGAAGATGGTCGCCCAAGCGAGCGATGTCTTTTGTCTTCTTTTCAGGGGGAATGAATTCACCATACCTTTGCCGAACCCGGAGCACACTACGATCCGCGAGCAGCGGAACTGGCATATGCTTCCGATGCCTAACGAGGACATCCCGATGGACACGGCTCCTCCTTCTCCATTTTCTGGACTTTTTGCCATGCTGAGCCATCTTCCTCTACCTCAACTATGAGTGCCTACGCTAATATCAAGGGATATCTGAAGGCCATTCGCAAATACCAGCATGAGTTGCGCCAGGAGTTTCAGGACCTCTTACGGTGCTTAGGGGAGATAGAGGCGGAGCAGGCTTGTCAGGGACGCGTGTAGGCCGACATGTCTCAAGCCATTTAGGAGATGCAGCGGATCTTGAACACGAAGCGATGGTGATCCTTCCCTGTTCTATGCCATGTTGCGAGCGCGTTTTTGCTGTGCTATCTGCTTTAGTAAGTTGATTCTTTTAGTTGCTATTCATGTACTTTTATACTGCATAGGAGATTATGCAGTTCTTTGCTGTAGGTAGAGGGTTTCCCTCTCTTTTTAATTTTTGCTTGCTCATGTACTTTCAGACATTATTTTTTTATGGTTTAGTATGTGTTATGTGTTTTTCATATTATTCGTGTCTGCAAGTTTTTGTGATATGTTTCTTATATGCACTAAGTTTCTGAAATGTTTCTCCATATTTATCTAGTGTTTGTGATTCTTGTGATATACTGCAAACTTCTAAGTCTGTGGTGGTATTTTCATATGATCTTGTCCTCAGTTGCATTTAGTTATTTGGAATTATGATGAGAATCAAACTAGTTTGTTCTTGGTGCTAAGTGTTGGTGTATATGCCCTAGGACCTAGTTTTGGTCAACTTATGTACTACTTGACACTGATATTTATATATCATTCTGGCATTGTCATTATCATTGTTTGACTACACCTGCGATTGTGTACTTACATGATAATGTCCCTGGAGACAGATTGGATCTGTGCTCGAATTATAATCCCCAGTCGATGTACCTTAGTGGATATGGGACAGCTATGGTACTTGTGAGACTGGTATGTGGGCTGGTTAGGCACGTGGTGCTAACGCAGACACATGGGTATATCATTGGGGATATACTGGATAGACCCGCTATGAGGCTATGACTTGGTGTCATGAGTTATCCTCATAAGTGACAGGAGATGCATTGATCCCTTGACTTGAGGTCATTGATCATTCTATATGATTAGGGACTTGCTTTGATACAACCTAACACCTTGCCGTAGCTGGGAGGTCATAACGGTTGTTATTGAGCATGTCACGACCCATATGAGAAGATCAATGGACAGACATAGGATTTGCCCCTTCCCTAAGGAAGTATGATATCCATGGAGCTCCTTTATGGTTCTATGACTGAGAGTGTATGGCCATACCCAGGTGAGAACCTATTTTAGTCATAGCCATGTGATTGGATGAAAACAAGTGGTGACACACTTGTCCAATCGGATATCAGTTCGGCAAAGAGACTATAATGCATCTGTACCTAGTTGCGATGATGGGCATGTCGATGTCGATATCCATTCCAATGACCTGGGTAGTAGCGATGCACTGCTAGGTGCCACTCACTGCTTGTGATGACCTCTGGTCAGCACTGCCAGCGTCAGAAGAACCTACAGGGTCGCACACCTTGATACTTGAGTTCTCGTATTGATCAGGAAGCCTTATGATCGAGTTATTGGATAACTCGGATCTAATTGGGAGATTTCATCAGCGCCAATGGGCCTGATGAGATGGAAGAATGTTATTGGAGCCAAACTTCATTTTTGGTAGGTTGACCCGTATTTGACCATGGTTGGTCACATTTGGATTAGGGTTGCATTGGATTGGATCCAAGTGCTTAATCAACCTATGCAATGATGTTTGGGCTAGCTCATTATCCAATGAGGCCCAATAACAAGTTCTCATGAAGAGATGAGAGGCTAAAAGGGTATAATGGGGAGAAACATGAACCATTAGGCGCCTAGGGGCATAATGGGGTCATGTTGGCGCCTTTGCTTCATTATGGAAGTAAAGGGCGCCTCCCCTTCTCTTCCTAGGATGGAATGCATGCCTCTATGGCATTGCTTGAGATGCAAGGCAAGGCCTTGGCGCACAAGGAAAGGCGTGGGAACAAAAGGTAAGGTTGAATGAGAATTATGGAAATGTCTTGGAGACTTTCCTTATCTCAAACCTCCTCATCCTAGCCCTACACTTGTCATGATCCTAGCCATTACCCTAACCGCCTCTTGCCCTATAAATATGACCCTAGTCGCCCCCTCTTGTGGGTAATCAATCCTTGAAGGCGTGAACACAAGAGGAGGGGCGAAAGGCTTGGGACAAGGGCGCATCTTCTTCCATAACCGCGAGTTTCTTCCCTTCTTCCTCCTTGGCGCAAGAGAAGGAAAGGCTTGGCGGCATTCTCCCTTCTCCTCTCTTCTTCTTCAATTGGCGCTTCTACCTTGGAGGTGGCGCAAGCATTCAAGAAGAGAACTAAGGCTTGGATCTTCTTCCCGAGGCTAGCACCGGGCGTGGGAGAAGAGAACTCAAGAGATCCGTGTGTGTGAGACTGCAGAGGGCGCACACTTGGGGCGCCTACATCGGCATCGCTCTTAAGGTATTTCCTAACTCATCGTGTCGACTCCCTTGCTTGCGATCTTCACTGGGTTTTTGGGACTGGCCTGTTTCGGGGACATTCTTCCGCTGCGAAAAATGTATGTCCATAACTCTGAAAATTGTAAAATGTCCCCGGGGTTTCCCAACACTAAGGTAAATTCCTATTATGACTACTCATATTCATTCAATCTGAGTTTTTAGATTATTATTGAGTATGACTACTATGACATGAATGATGTTTGATAGGTTGATCCTTATCTTCTGAATAAATTCCAAACACGAAGTTATGTTTTTGATTATTCATGCTTATTATATTCCTTGTTGTCAGCTTTTCACTCTGGTTACACTTAGTAAAAAAAACCATTTGAGAATGACAAAAAGGGGTAGTGGTACCGAAGTGTCGAGGAATCCTAAAATCATTCATCCAACTTGGCACTGTCAACGAAGTACAAAAAAGAGAGATAAAAAGAAAGGGAATATGAGAAAAGAAGAGGTTTGGTAAAAGTGAACAACTCCGCTTTCTTCCACTTAGGACTAGTGTGACGAAATGAGTTTGTGTACATTATGTGGTGTACACACTTTGAATTTGCTTTCTAATCAAGTACCGGGGGTTCATTCATCACAAATGTTTGTCCTTCGCATAACAAGGTTCAAAGTTAATTCAGGGAAGTAGTTTGAGCCTACCGATTGAAAATTCATGATTCCATTTTTGCAATTTTTGAAAAGCTCATTAGGTGCAACTTGATTTGATTGGCTATTTTCAGTTGGAATTGATGATTATGAATTGTCTTTACATAGTGTTAGTGTTTAATCATATTTCAGATTTATGGTTTGCCTATGCCAAATAATTTCTGTCATCAGTATAGTTTGTATCTCAATTTTTATTCTTCAACTTAATATTGAGTATAATGGGAGCATATGGATCCGCACTTTAGCCTTTGAACATGTTATATTCTTGATATTTGATTGTTCCAGATAGTTAAATTGCTTGAGGACAAGTAAGATTTTAAGTTTGTGATATTTTGATAAGTGTTATTTTTATAAGATTTAAAGTTTTATTCATATGATCTTTTCAGGTTTAAGTCTTGTTTTATGTCTTAATTTAGTATCTTTTCTTGTAAAGTACGGAATCTTACTATTTTTTGCTTGTTTGTGAAATACAGGTCATTTTCCTATATTTTCATAAAAATTTTAAAGATTTGAAGTTATTGGAAGATTCATCATAGTTCAATGAGGTCACAGGTCAAATTTGAGATTTTTTTTTGGAGTTTTCTATGATGATCATGGCTTGGCCGTGATGGCCATCATGGCCATGATCATCCCGGCATTCCAGTCACTCTTCTATGAAGTGTTCACGACCAGCCCGTGACGGGGTGCATAGTTGTGATCGTCAATTATCAGAAATTCGACGAAGCTGTCATGGCTTGGAGCACGGGCGTGATCTTTGTTCGGACTTTTTACGAGCTCTTCACGGCCTCCCGTGATGGTCATCATGGCCGCGAAGAACTTCAACACAAATTTTTACGAGGCGAACACGGGCATTGTGCACGGGTGTGATCTCCATCCAGAACTTTTACGTGCTCTTCACGACCTGCCCGTGATTGTCATCATCGCCATGAAGACCCATTTCTAGATCGACAAACTCATCTCGACCTGGCTGTGATAGTCATCACGCCCGTGACAGCATCCGTAGATCCCAACCTTCTAGCGGTTTCTCTCCAAATCTGACGGTCTTGGAGGCTAGAAATTGGGAAAAACTTCCATGCAACCTTCCTAACTGCCTAAGGGTTCGATTGAGGTATAAAAGCGGCATTTTTGGGTAGTTATAGGGTTCAAACTTTGGAGAGAGGCGACTAGAGAGAAGAAGGGGTGATTTCTGTGATTGAAGGCTTGTTTGATCCAGTTTCTTTGAGGCTATTGAGAGAAGACTGAAGATCTAACATCTCCTTAACTTGAATTGTAATATCCCCTCCTTTCGAATTCATTTTCTTGGGTTTTGGTTGTTAAACAATGTATGTTCTAGCGTAAAACCCTATTTCAAGACTCGGGCGTAGCCCATTGAACAAATCTCTATTTGTAAAACATTTCTATGAATCTTAGTGACATTTTATAGTAAACTTGCTTATTTAAATGGAGTGTGCTTATTGCATATTTATGTTTTGGCCAAACATTTATATGTGTTAAGTATTACAAGAAGAGCTGAGAGGTGAATTGTAACACTCGAATTTCCCTATTTAAACTTATGACTTGAATTACAAGAGTCATTCAAAGTCACTCGAGGATTTACGATTATCATAGAGCCCATTGGGTCTTTCCTATGCTAATAAGCCACGAGAGTAGGAGATTAGCTTAGGTAGACACAGGATTATGCTTTGAGAGAAGGTAATATGTACAAAAGGATTAATCGCCTTAAGTGGTTTACTACTTCTTAATTTGATTTCTTAATGTTTTACATTAAACCCTTCAACGAGGTGATTTCTTAGTAACCTGATGTCTCGATCCTTTCTAAACTGTAATCTCCTATTAGGTCGCTGATTTTTTAGTTCAACATTGCAAATTTAGTTGATTTCACTTCCCATTTTGAGCTATCTAGCTATTAATGACACAAATAGTCGGTACTTGACACCTAGTTCCCTTGGGACAATATTATTACTACTTCGATAAAAATCGTGCACTTGCGGTAAGCCTATCAATTACTCATAGTGTTTTTCAAGTATAACATCAGTTTCTATTTTTCACATATGTATGGTTTTATCCACAGATAACTCAGTTGAACCAATTTATATAGTTGCATTATAGTTTCATATATAGTTTTCAGTTCATAGTTTGTTACAGTTTGATATTCAGTTTTGATATATTATTTTTTGTTTATCTTGCATTCTTGTTCTTGCATATTGCTAGTTTCCATCCTTTGGATCTAAGGGATGACCCTATCTTCTAGGGAGAGGCTTACTTGGCATTTATTTGCTAACCCGTGAGGGATGTTGTGCAGTTGCAATGTAGGAGGAGTCAGATCATTCGATAAATCTCCACAAGTGCAGTTATGCTTGAAGTGACTCAGGTGGCACGAGAATCCATGAGATAGTTATTAGAGATTAGTTGATAGTTGCATTTGTCATTTGATTATTTTTGTAGAAGCTAAAGTGTTAGCTAGTTGAGATAGTTGTACACCTTTTTTATATTAGTTTTGTCACTTTAGATTTGATTTTTTAAAAAGATATATTTTCCTCTGCACTTCTCGGATTTAGATTATTTATTTTAAATTGCTTTTAAGGAGGTGAAACATTATCACTGCCCGCCATATGCCTATGCTCCCTGCCGCCTATCCGCCCTACTCTCCACTGCCTCATATTTTTTTTCCTTCTATTTTTTTCTCTCCCTATATTTCCTTCTTTGGAAGGAAACGCAACCTAAAGTATTTTTTTTTTCAATAGGACTTTATCTGAAACTCATGTTGTAATTCAAACATCTTAAATTTACCTTGTGTGATTTGAATCAAGTTAACACCCCCTTCATTTCTCCGTGTACCTCCAATAGCTAAGAAGTAATTTAGAATTTAGTTAATAGCTTTTGAATTTTAGAGATCAATTTGCAAAGAATCTAAACTTTTATATGCTAAATTTTTATATTTTTATGAATATAGATATTGCATGGTCCAAGGTACAATTATTTTATAATTGAAGGGATAAATTAATTAGTATTGTTTGCTCATTTTAATTTATAGAATATTGCTTCCCTTCCTAGTGTGTCAAACTAAAAGGAAATTGCCATAGAGTTTACTAAAAACACAAAATAGGCCAAAGCAATTTGTCATAACCAAATGTCAACAATGAAAGAAGAAGAGGGATCACAATGATTATAAGCATTCTAGTGAGAAATATTCTTTAAAACTAAGATCATGAATGATTCACACCAAATGACTAGTGTCACAAGCAATTCTTTCTATTTAGAAACCTTGCCCGAGACTAGTAAGACTTTTTTCAAAGCTCCCAAACCCTAATCTAGAGTATATTGTCTAGTTAGGAACATTTGAGCAAAAAGCACAAGTACTCTCAAATTAACCGGCACCTAGAGGGGGTTCGGTAACTCACCGCCCCTACAAGTATGCTCACAAAATCACACCCAAATATACCTGCAACTAGGAGTGGATGACTCATCACGAACTCCTAACGCTTACGGAATCTCTCAGCTCACACTCATCACTTATTATAATACCCTAATTGAGCCGATGTATAATCAATGGTATCTGTGTGCAAGCGAGTGAGGCCGATTCTTTGAGGGGCCGAGCTAGATAATAGCAGTAATAAATAAATTAGCCTTAAGTGGACTCACACACTAAGTAGAAGAGACCGGTTGAGTAACCAATGAAATGATACAAGCAATTTGTCCTCTAGAAACAAAAAATGGGCTCAATGTATGTATGATGATTAGGTAAGAGCAGAAGGTTAGAGTTCACTTTTGTAGTGTGCCTCACTCTTTGTGCCTTAGATTGTCGAAGAACTCTCTCTATGTTGTCCTAGCCAAGTGCTGTGTGTCAAGACAAGACTGTTTGAGCACAACTGCCTAATGTCCGGTCCATGAAGTAGCAATGCTTCTTGTTTCTCCCTCGCACGCGGAAGTCACGCATGCACAAGTGATGAGTCCTGTAGTGTTGGTTTATGCCCTAAGACCTAGTTTTGGTCTATACTTTGTATTATTAGACATTGATATTTCATATATATATATCATTCTGACATTGTCGTTATTATGCCTTGTTTACATCTGCGATTGTGTACATGCATGATAATGTCCCTAGAGATAGATTGGATCTGTGCTCAAACTCTTGTCCCCAGTCGAGTACCTGAGAGGATATGAGACAGCTCTAGTATATGTGAGACTGGTATATGGGCTGGTTAGGGCATGAGGTGCTTATGCAGACATATGGTAATATCAGTGACAGATATACTGGACCGACCAGCTGTGAGACACTGACTTGGTGTCATGAGTTATCTTCACAAGTGACAGGAGATGAATTGATCCCTTGACTTGAGGTCATTGATTCTTCTATATGGTTAAGGACATGCTTTGATACAACCTAACCCCTCACCGTAGTTGGGAGGTCATAACGGTTGTCATTGAGTATGTCACGACCCATATGAGAAGGCCAATTTGACAGATAGAGGATTTGCCCCTTCCTAAGGGAAGCTTGATATCCATGGGGCCCCTCTATGGTTATATGACTGAAAGTGTATGGCCATACCCAGGTGAACACCTGATTTAGTCATGACTATGAGATTGGGTAAAAGCAAGTGGTGACATACTTGTCCAATCGGATATTAGTTTGGTAAAGATACTATAATGCATCTGTACCTAGTTGCGATGATAGGGATGTCGATGTCGATATCCATTCTGATGACTTGGGTAGCAGCGATGCACTGCTAGGTGCCACTCACTGCTTGTGATGATCTTAGGTCATCACTACCAACATTAGAGGAACCTACAAGGTCACACACCTTGATACTCGAGTTCTCGTATTGATCGGGAAGCCTTATGATCGAGTAATTGGATAGCTTGGATCTATTTGGGAGATTTCATCAATGCTAATGGCCTGATGAGATGGAAGAGATTTATTAAAGCCAAATTTCATTTTTGGTAGGTTGAACCAAAATTGATCATGGTTGGTCACATTTGAGTTAGGGTTACATTGCATTGGATCCAATGGCTTAATTGATGTGTTGTATTCACACCACATTTTTACCTATATTTTATACTATATTTTAGGCTTATCTCATGATTTTATACTAATTTCTAGCATTTTTACTTCATTTGGTATAGAATTTTCACTTTCTTTGGTTTTAATGAAAATGTAGGTAAAATGACTCAAAAATGATGAATTTTGCAAGTTTTGAAGTATTAGCACAATTCCTAAGATGATCACGAGGTTGAATGTCAAATTTGGAGTTAAAACGGTGAAAAATGCAACATTTATGGCCTTGGCCATAATTATCTTGGCCGGCCGTAATTCTGCGTTCGAAGGGTGATGAAAATTGGTTAAGTTAAAAAGTTCATAGAAACGTTCATGTGTGAGGCCGTGAAGCCTTCACGGTCCATGAAACTTTCTGTGTACAAAAGCCTTATTCACAGAAACAATTACGGCCTCAGCCTTAAACACATTATGGGTCATGAAAGTTTCTGCCCTTTCGAATTTTTCACTCAATTCGACTCCAAATCAAATCGGATTTGAACCAAACTCTCCAGATTCGTTCCTTGAAGGGTTCTTGACCGATTAAAGTATAAAAGGATCAATTTTTGGAGGGTTAAGGAGGACTTTTCGGACGAACACAAGCGGTAGCGACTGTTAGGGCGAGAATCGGTTCCAAGGCGAATTCTGGTGAGATTTTCACGCAAAAGCGACGATTGATCATCTCTTCTTCATCTCCAGATCTAGAGGAAGATTTCCTTATCATTTTCTTAGTGAAATTCTTGTAATTTTGTGAGGATTTAATGCTTGTTCATTCAATACATATGCTGTCAATTATGAATATGAGCGAGTAATTCTTATTTCAAGATTTAGGGGATAGGCATCTGACAATTATGAAGTAAAAATCATATTTTTACTCTTTGCCATGATCATTATATCATGATTTGATTAGAATTGTGTTTAACCCATAGTTTACTCTAGCCAAGTATATTGCGTTTTAGACGTTGCGAGAAGAACCGGGAGGTGAATCGCAGTGTCAGAGCTATTTTTTTCAAACCTACGAATCCAATCACGGGAGTAGTTTGGATTCGTTTGAAGGTTTTATAAGGTTTTTCATAGAACTTAGTGGGTTTAGGTATGCTAACTGTCACGAGAGTAGGGAGTTATCGTAGTTAAATACCGGGTTACGCTTCGGGAGGAGGTAATCCGTACTTTAGGAAAAAACCCCTTTCATGATCTTAATTCTCTGTTCAAAGAGTTATTTTCATAAGATTCTTAATTGTTAGTGTGGTGAAACCCCAAGTCCCGACCTTTCAGAACTTGATTTTCTCTAAACGCAGTTTCCATTACTTTCTCGTACTTAGAGCCCAAAACAACCGACAACTTGATTTGCCAAGATTTAAACAAATCGTATAGTTGGTACTTGACCGCCTGATCCTTGAGGGAACGATCTTAATTTTAATACTTCGATAAATCCGTGCACTTGTGGATGTATCAAGATCGAATGGCTTAATCAATCTATATAATGAAGTTTGGGATGTTGCCGGGGATTAGGCCAGTTAATATTGACTTGATCGATAAGTTTAGAGACTAGGCATTTTTCTTTTCTTTTGCTTTAGCATCTGCTTGTTTCTTTTCCTTTTACTGTTATTTTAATTTCACTTTGATTTACACGTTGCATGCCCATAGTTTTACACACAAGTACTCTATTTCCTGAAGACCCAGAGATCGAATGCATATTCCGCCTTCGAAGAAGACTGCAATTCTAGACTCGAAAGACTTTAGAGGAAGGTGCAATGGAACAATCAATCATTGAGGGACTTTGCAATACCAAATATACAGGGCTTCAACTCAAGTATAGTTCGACCTAATGTGGAGGCAAACAATTTCGAGCTCAAGCCAGCACTGATGACGATGGTCTAACAGAAGCAGTTTGGGGTTCCCCAAATCAGGATCTTAACCTTCATCTTGCTCTGTTTTTAGAATATTGTGACACCGTTAAGGTAAACGGTGTATCTGTTGATGCAATTAGACTAAGACTTTTTCCATTTTCTCTCAGGGACTGTGAATGAGCTTGGTTGTACTCTCTTCCAGCTGGATCAATCACTACTTGGGACGAACTTTCATGAGCTTTTCTAAATAAATATTTTCCACCGAGCAAGATATTTCAGCTGAGGAACCAGATTACATGCTTTGGACAACGAGAAGGAGAGTCTCTCTATGATGCATGGGATCGCTTCAAGGAGCTCCAGCGTGTTAGTGTTTATGCCCTGCAGACCAATGTATAGACATGATTCGGCATTATTTGAATGTACTTTGATAAAATTGATATAATCAATTGAGGCATGATCGTTATTATGTAGATTGCTTTACCTGCGTTGATGTATTGAATTGCATAAATAATGTCCCAGGAGTTTGGTTGGATCCATTCTCATAAGTAATCCCCAGTCAAGGTGCCTTAGCCGAGATGAGATAGCTTTGGTGCATTTGAGATTGGTGTATGGGCTGGTTAGGTGCGGGGCATAGTAACGCAGACATACAGGTGCATTAGATGCACTGGAGTGACCCACCATGAGGATTGACTTGTCTAGTCAACAGGTCAATCTCACATGCAAGAGGTTTGCATTGATCTTTAGACTTGAGGAATTCATGTCTAAATATGATGATGGGTATGCTTTGATACAGTCTTACATCTCTCCGTAATTGGGTGATCAAAACGACTATCATCGGGCACATCATAAGTCATATAGATATATGGATGACCATTAGTAGGATTTGCCCCTTCCTTGACTGGAAGCATGATATCCACTTTGGGGCGCCCCACCTCGTTGGTGCATGATAGGAATGTATGGCCATACTGTTTGAGTCATGACCAATGGATTGGATTGATAAACTTGAGACTAATCCAATGGTAGGATATCAGTTTAGGCAAAGGGATACATAATGTATGGGAATCCTCGTTGCTCATTTAGGAGTTGTTGCCATATGACTTAAGTCCAATGACATGGGTAGTAGTGATATGTTGCTAGATACCTCTCACTACTTATGATGATTCTATCATCATTGCCATCGTCATTTGGATCCTACGGGGTCACACGCAATAGACTCTTGACGTTGCATTAATCAGAAGCCTTATGATCAAGTTATTGGATAGTTTGGATCTATTTGGAAGATATCATCAGCGCCAATGGGCCTGATGAGTTGGAAGAGAGTATTTGAGCCAAACTTCATTTTTGGCAGGTTGACCCAAATTTGACCTAGAATGGTCAGATTTGGATTAGGGTTGCATTGGATTGGATCCAATGGCTTAATCAACCCATATAATGAAGTTTGGGTAGCTCATTACCCAATGAGTCACAATAACTAGTTGTCATGAGAAGAAAATTGGTAAAAGGGTATAATGGGGGAGAAATTAACCCCATTGGCGCCCAAGGGGTATAATGGGGTGAGGAAGGCGCCTAATGCTTCATTAGGAAGCTTTTGGCGCCTAGCCCTTCAACCATTGATGGTATGCTTGCCTCTATGGCAAGACTTGGTGCTGATATGGCTTAAGGACTTTTATAGAAAGGACTTAGGTGCATATGGATGGAGGGGTGAGGTTTATGGTAAAGTCTTGGAGACTTTCCTTACCTCAAACCCTAATTTCACCCAATCCCTTAACCTAGCTGATTTCTCCTTGGAAGAGTTGCGCCCACCCCTCTTGCTAAACCGCCTCTTGCATCTATATATTAGATGCATGCGTGAGCCTCTTTGATGCATCTTCTTGGCATGAATAAGAAGAGCAAGGGCGAGAGCAACATAGTGGTGGCACAATCTCTCTTCCTTCAAGAAGCCACAAGCCTTCTTCTCCTTCTTCTCCTCTTGGCGCAACTTGGAGATGGGCTTGGTGGCGACAACTCTTCTTCATCTTCCTAAGGGCCAAAACTCATTCTCTTCCTCTTCTCTTGAAGTAAGGAGGACAAGGAGTTGGCGGCATCTTCCTTGGCACTTGGCGCAACTTCCTTGAAGGTGGCGCAAGTGAAGTGAAGGAACCCTCGAGGCTTGATTCTCTTCCCGAGACTAGCACCAAGCGTGGAAGGGAGCAATGTTGAGAAGGTCGACACGTGGATACTTGTAGAGGATAAGCACTTGAGCGTCTTCAACATGGCATCATCAACCAAACGAGCAAGAAAGGTATAATCTCTAACACATCCTTGTGTTCTCCCTCTCGCATGGATCCTTGGGAAAGGAATGTGTTTCAGGTGTAATGCTTCTTCCGCTGCATCCTGGGACTGAAAAAAACTTTAAATTACACCCGGCATTCCCCAACAGTGGTATCAGAGCTACTTGCGAGAAACACAAGGTGTACACATGCTTGTATGAAAAATTTTTTGAAAATTTTTCTTTCATCCATGTGCGTTTCACCTAGTGGCGTTTTTCATTCAAACTTCTCTTATCTATTTTATGGCTGATTTTGGATTAAGCTTCTAATTGATTTAAGATCAAAGGCGCACACAATTTTGTCAAGTAGGATGGACATTGTGTCTTCGGACTGGCCGGGTCTCTTGATCTGACAAAATTACCAGCCGATAGGATCTTGAAATCATCATGAAACTTGATCTTGATTTTAGCATAAAATCGATTGAGAGAGTGCTTTGGATGAAGTTGGCGCATAAGGGTTAAAATTGATTATGCTCGGTTTTTCAATTTTACATGCGCCACTTGCCTCTTGTGTGGGTTGATATGGTCATAGTAAGTGCCCTCTTTTGTTGTGACGTGGAAGGATGTTTCCACCTGTGATGAATGCTTGTAAAATCTTTATGCCACCTGTGTGTGGATCTCCCTCCTATCTTGATGTAAAAGTTTTCATCTTATTTTAGAATAGATGTAGAATTGTTTACATAATATAGGTTAAGGTTTCATCAAGACAACAAGGTGTCTTCCTCAACCGAATCTTGGTGGCGCCAACTCTAGAAGCTTGGTGTTGGATTTGCGGCTTGATGAAGGAAGATTGCTTTCGGCTTGTGGCATGGGCTGATTTTCTTAGGGACTCACAACCCTTGGATGCATGATAACATTTCACATGGCTTGTGAAATGTTATATGTATGAAAAGGGCTATGACCATATCGACCATAATAGCATGCCTATGATGGTTTATTATTTTGTCCATAACATGCCTGTGATGTGTTTTTCCTTTTGCTGCCACCATAGGAAAATTGCACGCTAGAAAAGAAGAATAATTAATGAACAAACTCTCCTCACAATATCAAGTCGATAGCCTTCTGATGTGTAGCCCTCGTCAAACCATCAATCGATGGACTGTGAGACACACCCATCTATCTTTGGAAGGTGCGTGGTGTCAATATGCATCTTAGTCTGCCACAAGTGTAGACGTGCCCTCGCGAGGTGCAGGTTGGCCCTAGGCATAACAATCAGGTCTGACTTGACTAGTTTTCATATGTCACTGACATGATGAAATACTAGAGGTAGCTGTTGAGAGGATAGGGTTCAGTATTGTATCCAGCCCTCGCTGGACACAAGGCGCCTAGTCTGTCTTAACTAAGAGGAGTTGTGCGCGGCACAATTGGCTAGCATGCCTACCTAAAAAAAAGCATGGGATCACTCTGTGCACCCCAACTCACCCTCGTGAGTCGCGGAGACCTCATGTGAAATTAGGATCCTACTCACTCATTTCCAAGTTGAGTTTGAGAGTTATCAACTTGTTAAGAAATAGTGGGAGCATAGCATTTAATTTAAAGTCCTTGTTAAATGCTTTATCATAGTACTTATTTTGCTTGTTTGCTTATTGTAGATAAATGCATCTCCTAATGTTAGATTGAAACTTTATAAAGATAAACTGGATGGAACAAATTGGACAAGTTGGTTCAGGATATTTTCCAAAATACTGAAACAAGAGAATAAGATGCATCTTCTTGAAAGACCTCCATCCCAGCCCAGTATCTATTTTACTACTAAATGGGAGTGGAATGTCTATCTTGAACATTGTGAGGATAATAAACAGTACATTGCTCTTGTTTTAGAGTGCATGACTCCTAAGGTCCAGGTTGAGTGTGATGAGATGGGGATTTATGATATTATCATATATCTTCGAGATCTCTTCACACCATGCACCCTAAAAACTGACCAAGAGAGTTCTGTTGGATCTTCAAGGTGTTTGCCTAAATCTAGAAATGCCCATGATTCTGCTTCTTCGAAGGTAAAACTTCAGAAGATTGGGAATGCATAGACATATTAGGATGGATTAGGACCCCAGGAAGAGCATGACACAAATGAAGAGATGTAATTCATTTGCTTCAGGTATTGTGTTACTAAGGTCTTTATGTCTACTTCTTATACATGGGTACTGGGTACCGCATATAGAGCTTACATATGTTTTTCATATGCAGGGGCTCAAAAGAAGTAGGACAATGAGGGTTGGTGGGATCGACTTTCCAGTCAGGAATGTTGCATTGGATGCTGCTGTTGATATCATATCACTGCCTTCAAGACTTCAACTAGAACTTTACTATTATGTACCAGCTTTTGTATTAGAACATTATGTCCATTATTTTGAATGGATTTTCAGTTTGAAATAAATGGTATTTATTTAAATCTGGGATGTTCTATAGAAATGGTACAATTGATAATAGTTTGTAGTTCTGTGTGTAACACTGAATAGATCAAGTACAATGATTCAATCAACACTCGCTCATGGCATTGTCACTTGACCCATGAGAACAAGTCTATGAACTTTGGTGGTCATTATCCTCTTGGGATTATGATACAAAGAGAGTCTTGATTAATGGACAAAGTTGACAGATGCTCCCTTCACCTAAGTAAGGAGAGAGGGATAGAGGCTTGTTAGATCTAGTACACAGCAATGTGTGTGGACCCATGGAAACAAGCACCAGAAGGTATACTTCATTAAGTTTTGGATATGTATTATCCAACATATAACTTTGGAGAAATCCAAGAAATGAAGTACTGAATCAAATTGGAGGATCTATTAAAGCACTTTGATTGGATCAAGGTGACTAGTGGAGAATTTGATGACTATCCTAAGAAGTGTGGGGTTTCCTCACAGCTTACTTGGAGTACTGCAATTGTATGGTGAAATTCAAAGAAAGGAAAGGAACACATTGGATGTGGTTCCATCTTTGAATAGTCATACAAATTCAGTCTCATTTGAGGCCATGCATGCAATTATTCTGAAACTCCATTCTCTCAATAGTATGTATTTGTGGAAGTACTAAAGAGTACTACTTCTATCCCAATGAGAACAAAAATATTTGTTGCTCAAACCACTATCTTTCTTAAGAAGAAACATCTTTTGAAAGAAGCTAGTGGGAGTAGATTTGATTAGGACAAGGTCCAAAATCAATCACAATACAATACAAATAGAGAGAAGGATCTCACTTACGAGTTGAAAGACAACCTGAGGTTCAAGTAACACATGAACCACATAAGTCTGGATGGATTCGAAATGCTCTCACGGGTTGTAGGCATGACGAATTTTTCATCAAGGATGAACCTAAGACTTATGAGGAAATGGAAGTGGTCAGTGGACCAGATTCCAAGAAATGGCTAAGAGCCATGAGAACCGTAATGGACTCCATGTTTGCTAATCAAGTGTGAGACTTGATTGAGCCGCCAAAGGGGTAACACCCATAGGCTGTGAATAGATCTTCAAGCAAGATAGACATGGAAGGTAATACTGTTACCTATAATGGCAAGCTAGTGAATGAAATTTGAGGCAAGTCTACTGGGTGGATAGTGATGAAATTTTTCACTAATAGCTTGGTTTGAGTCCATTAGGTATTTGCTTGTTATAATTGCATTTTCTATTATAGCGTGTTATTATGAAAAACTGCTTTTCTTAATGGACGTCTGGAAAAGGATGTCTATATGGAAATAGCTGAAAGTGTTGGTGTATATGCCCTAGGACCTAGTTTTGGTCCATCTTTGTACTACTTGACTCTGATATTCATATATCTTTCTGGCATTGTCGTTATCATTGTTTGTCTACACCTGCGATTGTGTACTTACATGATAATGTCCCTGGAGACAGATTGGATCTGTGCTCAAATGATTGTCCCTAGTCGATGTACCTGAGTGGATATGGGACAGCTCTGGTACTTGTGAGACTGGTATGTGGGCTGGTTACGCACATGGTGCTAGCGCAGACACATGGGTATATCATTGGAGGATATACTGGATAGACCCACTGTGAGGCTATGACTTGGTGTCATGAGTTATCCTCACAAGTGACAGGAGATGCATTGATCCCTTGACTTGAGGTCATTGACCATTCTATATGGTTAGGGACTTGCTTTGATGCAACCTAACACCTTGCCGTAGTTGGGAGGTCATAACGGTTGTCATTGAGCATGTCACGACCCATATGAGAAGGTCAATGGACAGACATAGGATTTGCCCCTTCCTTTGGGAAGTATGATATCCATGGAGCTCCCTTATGGTTCTATGACTGAGAGTGTATGGCCATACCCAGGTAAGAACCTGTTCTAGTCATAGCCATGTGATTGGATGAAAACAAGTGGTGACACAGTTGTCCAATCGGATATCAGTTCGGCAAAGAGACTGTAATGCATCTGTACCTAGTTGCGATGATGGGGATGTCGATGTCGATATCCATTCCAATAACCTGGGTAGCAGCGATGCACTGCTAGGTGCCACTCACTGCTTGTGATGACCTTTGGTCAGCACTGCCAGCGTTAGAGGAACCTACAGGGTCGCACACCTTGATACTCGAGTTTTCATATTGATCGGGTAGCCTTTAGATCGAGTTATTGGATAACTCTGATCTATTTGGGAGATTTCATCAGCGCCAATGGGCCTGATGAGATGGAAGAAACTTATTGGGGCCAACTTCCGTTTTTGGCATATTGATCAAATTAACCATGGTTAGCCTCATTTAGCCATGGGTTAAATTGGATTGGATCCAATAGCTTGGTTAACATGCATAATGGACTTTGGGCTTGGCCCATTGCTTAGTTGGGCTTGCTAATAAGTTGTATTGAAGGGCTAAGAGGCTTGAAGGGTATAATGGGGATGAATTAATGGGATAGGCGCATATGGAATTCTAGTTGGACTAGAATTTGCGCCTATGCCTTGTTTGGTATCTCCTAGGTGATTAAATCAAATTGGATTTGATTAAATCACACAAGATAATTGATTGGATTGTGTTTGACAATTGTGGGCTGATTATTAACATAATTAGAGTCCTAATTAGATTAGGACTTGCGCCCAAGCCACATTAGGCAATCCATCATATTGCCTTGACTAGGTCTAGGCGCATGGATGGGATTAATGCCTCATATGGCATGATATGGGCGCATATGGCTGATGCTTGCTTTGGCAAGTCTTAGGCGCATATGGGAGTGGAGATTTAATCAATATAATTGATTGGATAATCTCCTAGAATCATGCCCTAATTGTCAACACTTGCCATTCTCCCCTAACCGCCTCTTCCTCCTATAAATAAGCCCTTGCCGCCCCCTCTCTTCATGATGCTAATTCCTTGGAGGCGTGAAGCATTAGAGGGCGACGGCTTGGAGAGCTTAGAGCTCTTCTTCTTCCATCAAGGGCGCAAGCATGCTTCTTCTCTTCCTTTCCTTGGCGCAAAGGAACAAGAAGGCTTGTGGCGTTGTCTTCTCCTTCCATCTCCTTGGCGCATCACATCTTGCTGGTGGCGCAAGTTGCTTGGAGGACTCTCCTAAGGCATGGATCTTCTTCCCGAGGCTAGCACCGGGCGAGGAAGAAGAAAACTTGAGG
The DNA here is from genome assembly GCA_027563935.2 of Costus lasius. Taxonomy (NCBI): domain Eukaryota; kingdom Viridiplantae; phylum Streptophyta; class Magnoliopsida; order Zingiberales; family Costaceae; genus Costus; species Costus lasius. Next base: position 32,220,558 of record CM050450.1, on the reverse strand, counting down.
AATCCGTGTGTGCGAGACTGCAGAGGGCGAACACTTGGGCGCCTTCATCGACATCGGCTTCCAATTGCTTAAAGGTACTTACTATCACATCGTGTCGACCCCCTCGCAAGAGATCTTCACTGGGTTTTTGGGACTAGCCTGTTTCGGGGACATTCTTCCGCTGCGTAAAATGTATGTCCATGGCTCTGAAAAATTGTAAAATGTCCCCGGGGTTTCCCAACAGTGGTATCAGAGCTACTTGCGAGCCTCGAACGATGTTCTTTCATGCTTTTCATGCTCACATGCCATATCTACATTTTCGCATATTGCATAGATGTTGGCGCATGATTTTTCTTTAAGTAGAAAAATTGTAGGTCTCTTGTTTCTTACTTCTAATTAACTTCTTGTGGTTCTTTGCTCTCTTCATGTGATGGGATAGACCCATACGTGGAAGAGAAAATTTCTCCTCTCATAATAGGATAGACCTATCTTGAGAGACTTGTTGGAATAGGGCATGGACTGGGTGATTGCCCTTATCCTAGCAAGTTAGGGATTGCAAGGAGGGCAACCGGTATGCCTCTTGTAGACTCCTGAGAGAAACTTAGAATCAAAGATTTGTGATATGAAGGGAAGGAAGAGAGACATGTTTTATGAAAAAGTAAAATTTCAGATTTTATGTTTTTCATTGAGCATGTAGAATTGCATGAGTAAGTACTTGATTGTGCATGATGTTGTGGTCATATGTCAAGCCCCTTAGCATGCCTGTGATGTATCCTTGTGAGGCCTGCGTGCCGCTTTTTCTTTTTGCTTTTAACTAAGAAGAAGATTAGGGTGGCGCATCTACTTGGAGAAAGGTGCATGCTTGCTTGGTTGCGCATCCTTGCATGATGGTGCAACAAGCTTCAAAGGTGGCACATCCTTGCATGGGGGCGCAAGTTAGGGTTTGGCCGAGCCTTGTGCTTGTGTGCTATCCCTCTTGTGGCTTGCTAGATGGCGCACCTTCCTTGGAGGAAGACCATGGCATTGGCCGAACCTTGTGGGTGTACCCCTAGGGTTTGAGAGCTAAACCATGGGAGAATGACCTTGGAGCCAACCTTGAAGATAGAGCTAGAGGTCGGCTAGGCTAGGTCTAATTTTGGGGCTTGAATCCTAGGTCAAGAGTTGAACCCCTTTTTGGCATGGATTGGTTCAATGTTTTGAATGGGCTATGATCACATCATCCTTTTATTGCTTTCTTTACAAAAGCTAAAGCATGCCTGTGATGTTTTATCGTTATGTTATCACCATAGGATTGCATGCCTGTAATGATAGACATAAGATAAAACTGAGATGATGGGACCTTAAACAAAAACCCTCAATTAAAATATCAAGTCTAGTAGCCTTCTAACGCGTAGCCCTCACTAAGCTATCGATCAGTGGAGTTGTGAACTGTTTCCCACCCTCGTGGGACACACCCACTTATCTTTAGAAAGTGCGTGGTGGCAATGGTTTCCCCAGTCCAGTTTTAACCTGGGCGTGCCTTCGCAAGGAAACTCGTTGGCCCTGGGCATAACGATTAGGGATGGACTTGACTAGAAGTTCACATGTGCTGTGCACATGGTGAAAATCTAGAGGCATCGTTGAGAGGTAAGGGTTTCATGTTGTATCCAGCCCTCGCTGGACATGAAATGCCTGGACTGTCTCAATAAGGGGAATTGCTTGGAGCAATCGGCCGGCGCGCCCACCTTAGGAAACATGGGTCACTTTGTGCATCTCATCCCACCCTCGTGGGACGCGAAGCCCTGTGTGGAATGAGGATCTCATCTCACTAGGAAATCTTGGATTTCTTGATTGACTTTGTGGGTTGTCAATTCAATTAAAAATAGTGGGAGCCATGGTCATTTAAAAGGCAAGTCCAGTTTAAATGACTCGAAGTAGTACTAATCTGCTGTTTCTTGGTTGTTGTAGAACAATGGCTATGAACAATAGCAGTTGGTCACTGCGATCTACCCTGGATAAGTTGGTTGGATCCAACTTACTGGATTGGTATATGAACTTGAGAATCATGCTCAAGCTCGAGAGGAAGCTTTATGTTCTTGAGCGTCTTATTCCTGAGCCACTTCCATGCTCGGCCTCAGCGGCTAAGAGGGATGCTTATGATAAGCATCAGGTTGATACTTTGGAGGTTGCTAACCAACATGTCACTTGAATTTAAAGGGTGATATGAATCGAAGAGTGCCTCTAAAATTATTTTAATCTAAGGCAGCTCTTTGATGAATTGGTTGAGCTCAATCCTGCTAAAGTTGATATTCAGTGTGTTGAGCCGAAAGGCTTGACCAAGGAACTGAAATTAAAGATGGATATGATCAGGAATAATAGGTGCTATTCATGTGGAGGGCCACCTCACATGTTGAAGGACATGTTGCAACTTCAGAATGAGGAGAAGAAAGGCAAAGCCTTGTCTTCATGCTCAGGTATTTATGTTACCGAAGTCAACCTTTCTACTCCTATGACATGGGTATTGGATACCGCATGTGGAGTACAAATATGCAAAGGCACAGAAAGGATAGATCGGTAAGGCCTAGAGAGATTGACCTACGGATAGGTAACAGGGCACAAGTTGCTGCTGTTGCTGTAGGAGTTTTTCTCCCTGCCTTCTGGACTTCAGTTAAAGCTAGACAATTGCTATTATGTACCTTCCCTTACCAAAACATTGTATCCACTCCTTGCTTGGCAAAGAAAGGATTTAGGTTTGAAATAAAAGAGAACTTGTGTTCTTTTTCTTTTGCAAACATGTTTTATGGGAAGGGTACTTTGTGCAATGGTCCGCATGTCTTAGACATGGTTAGCTCTATTTGTAACATAAATATTAAAAGGACCAAACTGAGTGGTTCAGTTGGTGCTTTCCTACGGCATTGTCGATTAGCCCATATAAACAAGAATCGCAACTCCATGAAAATGGGTTGCTAGATTCGAGTTCCTTGGAGGAACTTGATACATATGAGACTTGTTTATTAGGGAAAATGACAAAGATGCCCTTCACCAAGACTGGTGAGAGGGCAGGAGGTTTGTTGGATCTCATACATAGTGATGTGTGTGGGCTATTCAATAAACAAGCCAAAGGAGGGTATAACTACTTCATCACATTTACTGATGACTTCAGTAGACATGGTTATGTCTACATGATGAGACATGAGTCTGAATCCTTTGAAACTTAAGGAGTTCAGACATGAAGTAGAGAACCAGCTTGGTAGATCCTTTAAGGATCTTCGATCAGATCGTGATGGAGAGCACCTGAGCAGTGTATTCTTTGACTATCTGAGTAAGTGTGGGATCCTATCCCAACTCACTCCTCCTAGAGCACCTCGGTAGAATGGTGTATCTGAAAGGAGAAATTGAACCATGTTGGACATAGTTCGGTCTATGATGAGTCATGCAACTCTACCTCCCTCATTCTGGGGACATGCACTTGAAAAGGCTTCTCTAATACTGAATGATGTTCCATCTAAGAGTGTCTTAAAGATTCCATATGAGGTATGGAATGGGAGACGCCCTAATCTCACTTTTATCAGGATCTAGGGATGTGAGGCTTATGTCAAACGTCAGGATTCTAGCAAGCTAGAACCTAGATCTGATAAGTGTATGTTTGTGGGGTACCCTAAGAAGACTAAGGGTTACTACTTCTATATTCCCACCGAGAACAAAGTTTTTGTTGCTCAGGGTACGGTCTTTCTAGAGAAAGAATTTCTCATGAAAGAAGTTAGTGGGAGGAAGTTTGACTTGGACGAGGTCCAAGTGCAACCACAAGACATAGAGATGGGAACCTGAGCCACCTGCACCGGTTGCTAGGCAGCCTGAGGCTCAGACATAGGCCCCATGTAGGTCTGGGAGGTTTCATCGTGCACCTGAGAGGTACGGGTCGCTGCCGACCCAACACGATGGGATCTTCATCATTGAGGATGAACCCAGAACCTATGATGAGGCGGTCAGTGGACCGGACTCCAAGAGATGGTTTGAGGCCATGCGATCCGAGATGGATTCCATGTCGGCTAACCAAGTCTGGGATTTGGTTGAGCTGCCTGATGGGGTAAAATCCATAGGGTGTAAATGGGTCTTCAAGAGGAAGACAGACATGGATGGCAAAATTGTTACCTATAAGGGTAGACTAGTGGCTAAAGGATTTAAACAAGTCCACGGGGTGGACTATGATGAAACCTTCTCGCCAGTTGCCATAATCAAATCCATTCGGATTCTGCTTGTTATAGCTGCATATCATGACTATGAGATATGGCAGATGGATGTGAAGACAGCGTTCCTTAACGGGAAGCTAACTAAGGATGTGTATATGACACAACCTAATGACTTCATCCATCCTGCAGATACTAGTAAAGTCTGCAGGCTAAAGAAATCCATTTACGGATTAAAGCAAGCATCTCGAAGTTAGAATCTTCAGTTTGATGAAGCTGTGAGAGATTATAGCTTTATCAAAATTGAAGATGACGCCTGTGTATACAGAAAATTCAGTGGGAGCTTGGTGACTTTTCTGGTCATGTATGTCGATGACATACTGCTCATCGGAAATGACATCCCTAGTCTTCAAGCTGTGAAGACATGGTTAGGGGAGTGTTTCGAGATGAAGGACTTAGGGGAGGCCGCCTATATTCTAGGCGTGAGGATCTACCGGGATAGATCCAAGAGGCTCTTGGCCCTTAGTCAGAGTACCCACATTGATAAGGTCCTAGAGAGGTTCAACTTGGAGCAATCCAAGAAGGGATACCTTCCAGTGAGACATGGCCTTACTCTCTCAAAGAACCAGTGTACCAACACAGAGCCTGAGAGAGATGACATGAGTCGAGTGCCCTATGCTTTGGCGGTGGGATCGATCATGTATGCAATGTTGTGTACTAGACCAGTTGTGGCTTATGCTGTGAGCATAACCAACCGAAACCAATCCAATCCTAGTTTACAGCACTGGGTGGCTGTAAAGAATATCCTTGAGTATCCTGAAAGGGACTAAGGATTTATTCTATAAAGTCTACGGAGGACAGGAAGAACTCAGTGTGCAGGGCTTCACTGATGAGTCATTCTAGTCTGATCCTGACGACTTAAGATCGCAGACCAGCTATTAGTTTAAGATGGTTGGAGGTGCTGTATGCTGGAAGAGCTTCATGCAATCCACCATAGCTAATTCTACAACCGAAGCTGAGTATGTGGTTGCTTCTGAGGCAGCCAATGAAGCCGTTTGGATCAGGAAGTTCTTTTCTGAACTTCAGGTGGTTCCAAGTGCAATGGATCCCATTGAGCTCTACTATGACAACAATGGGAACTGCATATACTAATGAACCACGGTCTCATCAAAGGTCCAAACACATACTCAAGAGATTTCGCCTGATCAAAGAGATCATTGATCGAGGTGATGTCAAGATTAGCAGAATTGACACAGAGAGCAATCTAGCAGACCCACTGACCAAGGCTTTGGCGCAGCAGAAGCATGATGGTCGTACTAGAGATATGGGGTTGAGGTTGCTCAACCTCTAGGTCTTAGTGCAAGTGGGAGATTGTTGGTGTATATGCCCTAGGACCTAGTTTTGGTCCATCTTTGTACTACTTGACTCTGATATTCATATATCTTTCTGGCATTGTCGTTATCATTGTTTGTCTACACCTGCGATTGTGTACTTACATGATAATGTCCCTGGAGACAGATTGGATCTGTGCTCAAATGATTGTCCCTAGTCGATGTACCTGAGTGGATATGGGACAGCTCTGGTACTTGTGAGACTGGTATGTGGGCTGGTTACGCACGTGGTGCTAGCGCAGACACATGGGTATATCATTGGAGGATATACTGGATAGACCCGCTGTGAGGCTATGACTTGGTGTCATGAGTTATCCTCACAAGTGACAGGAGATGCATTGATCCCTTGACTTGAGGTCATTGACCATTCTATATGGTTAGGGACTTGCTTTGATGCAACCTAACACCTTGCCGTAGTTGGGAGGTCATAACGGTTGTCATTGAGCATGTCACGACCCATATGAGAAGGTCAATGGACAGACATAGGATTTGCCCCTTCCTTTGGGAAGTATGATATCCATGGAGCTCCCTTATGGTTCTATGACTGAGAGTGTATGGCCATACCCAGGTAAGAACCTGTTCTAGTCATAGCCATGTGATTGGATGAAAACAAGTGGTGACACAGTTGTCCAATCGGATATCAGTTCGGCAAAGAGACTGTAATGCATCTGTACCTAGTTGCGATGATGGGGATGTCGATGTCGATATCCATTCCAATAACCTGGGTAGCAGCGATGCACTGCTAGGTGCCACTCACTGCTTGTGATGACCTTTGGTCAGCACTGCCAGCGTTAGAGGAACCTACAGGGTCGCACACCTTGATACTCGAGTTTTCATATTGATCGGGTAGCCTTTAGATCGAGTTATTGGATAACTCTGATCTATTTGGGAGATTTCATCAGCGCCAATGGGCCTGATGAGATGGAAGAAACTTATTGGGGCCAACTTCCATTTTTGGCATATTGATCAAATTAACCATGGTTAGCCTCATTTAGCCATGGGTTAAATTGGATTGGATCCAATAGCTTGGTTAACATGCATAATGGACTTTGGGCTTGGCCCATTGCTTAGTTGGGCTTGCTAATAAGTGTTAGGGTATGCCCTTAAGGCTAATGTTTGAGGCCTTGGGATTGTAAAAGTATCATGCAATAAACTCTTGTGTTTATAAAGGCAATGGTTATTATTCAGTTTGTTACATTGTCTGCTGCAATAACTGTGCTTCTGAATAATGTCTCAATGCTGTTCAGCTAGGCTGACATGCATATGTCCTTAGTCGAGATATCTTGGTGAACATGAGACAGCCTTGATATGATTGAGACTAATATGTGTTCTAATCTTATAGGATGCTTCGAGCATGGAATAAGATGTAGACTCATGGGTACATTGGATGTACTGGACAGACCCTACTAGGATATTCAATTGCTTGTCACAATGTGAATAATCCTTGTTTGCATCAAGTGGCACATGTCCTCTGACTTGAGATCACTTGTGTTTCTAGATGATGATTGTCATTGTTTTGAGGTAGTTCAATATCATTTGAAACATAATGATTATAGACTATCTTGGATAATGATCATGAGTCAGGTTAGGACACTAGTGATAGATAAAGGATTGCCGTCTCCTTGTTCAAGGAGTGTGGTGTTCTAAAGGGGCCCCCCTGAATGAGATGATTGAGAAAGTGTATGGCCATACCCAGGTGACTATGTTCATCTGATCTAATCATGCTCATCATATTGGAGTCACAGGCTTGACACGCTTGTCCAATAAGAACATCCAGTGGCAAAGGAAACATGTATGCCTAGTGAAGTGCATTCACCCTTGTGCTGTGTTTTGGGAGTAGTCTTGGAAGACTCTTTCCTTTATATCGGGAGACAGTGATGTGTTGCTAGATACCCCTCACTGATCGTGATAACGAAAGTTATCGTTACCGACATTTAAAGGAAACCCTCAGGGTCGCACAATTTGATGATATGGCTTACTTGAGTCAGATCGTGTGGACTGAATTGTTTGGGTTCAGTTTAAAGGGATTTAATCTCTGATTGTAAGTGAGATCTGGTCTGATCATATTTGATTGATTAGGGCTTGAGATCGGTAAGCTTCGATCGAGAGAGGTGATGCTAGATCGGTGAGATCAGGAGCATTAGGAGATGAACGGTTAGATCTTGAACCTTAGGGTTTGATATGATCTAGACCAAAGGGGGCTTGGGCTTATTTGATTTGGTTTGTTGAACCAAATGCAATTGAACCAAAAGAGAACTGGTTCACTTATGTGAACGCATGGTTCGAAAGGGTGAAGGCGTTTTGGTCGTTTATGAGTGCATGCTTCCATTTATGGTAAGTCATCAAGGCCTCTTCTTCAAAACGCCTAACGCCAAGCCGTTCACCACTTGACTTCACTTCGCTTGGCTTCTTGCAATTCGCGTGTGGAGAAGAGGTGGACGAACGTGTGGAGCTCTCGCCCAAGCAAGATCTCGTCTCCCATCCCTTCCATTCGGCAAGGACACTTGAAGATCTTTGCTAGCACAAAGATCAACAAGAAGAAGCCATCTCTCTTCTTGTGTGCGTCACTTGTGGAGAAGATCTCTCTTGGTCTTTGCTTCCAAGCCGCCTCCTTCTCATGGCCATGGTAACGCATCTTTCACTTGATGTTTAAGTTGATCATATGAATGTATAGCATGCGATCAAATGTGAAACCCTAATTCCGCTGCTAAGACAAAGAAAGGTCACTTGCGCCCCCCTCTTGAAAGGGGTACTCACCTTAGGGTTTCGCGCTCCCCCTTTGAAGGGGACCCTTACAATTGGTATCAGAGCGGTTAATATATGTTCATATGATTGCTTTGTTTGTTTTGTGATCCTTGTTAGTATAGATCTATTTCACATGCGCAACCACATGCTAGGTTTTAGGTGCTTGGCGCATGTGTGATGTTCATGTTTATGCATGTTCTTGTTGGCGCATGTTAAGTATGTTGAATGGTATTTCATCAAAACTTATATCTACTTGCGCGCAAACATTTAGATCTATATGCACTTACTATAAACCCTTAGACGGGTTGATGGGGTTGAAGTCACCCTCTAGGTTAGATCCACATAGTCTGATCAGACCATCTGACAGCCTAGATGGATCGACCAGATGGCACCTGTGCACAAGCACGAGGTGGCTATAGGTCGATTGCATCACAGGCGTGTAGCGAGGTCTGGTTGAGACAACCAGTGAACACACATGAGTTAGGCCCGGGGTCACACCCGCTTGCCAGAACTCATGTTGGTTGTTCAGCCCTTGGCGCATGCATGGTTGACCATTAGGTCAACTCGAGTCAGTTAGGACTTGGTGCATGAAAGGGCATGGATCTAACTAGATTGTTGAGTGGATCCCTATCAATGGACCGTTGTAAGGTTGTAGGGCACATAAGAAAATTAAAATTGATACCAATGGGTTTTCAAAACTTTTATTTTCTTTATAATGGATCACATGTTGATTGCATGATGCCATGATGTTTGTTTATTTAATCTTATGTGGGATGCCCAATTTAATGTGTGCTGTGCTGGGGCCTGCGAGCCTGGAATTAAACTTGTAAATTAATTTTTATTGTGATCTGCGAATCACATTTTTAATTAATTTGTATAATTGACCTGCGAGTCAAGCTTGTCTAGATAGATCAAAATGTATTTGATTAGACAAGAGCACAAAAGCACACATCACAGAGGCGCATTCAGCTGGTGGGCGCACCTGAGCTGCATTGAGCGCTAGGGCCCTGGGTTGGACCAGATGAGATGCAAAAGACCCAAGAAAAGCAAGTGAAGACTTAAGTTAATTAAGGTCTTACTTAGGCTATGGGCTTTTACCACATAAGATCCATGCTTTCTTTTATTGTTTAATAATTAGAATTGCATGAGTTATTTATCTTCTGCTATAGCCATAGGATTTGCCTGATAGTAAGAAGATAAAAGACCGTTAAAATCCAAACGCTAAAATATCAAGCACGTAATGCCTTCTGACGCGAAACCTCACTGTTCTGACTATTGTTGGAGCCGTGTTGTACCCACTCAGTGGGCACGTCCATCTATCTTCAGACGGTGCGGGATTACACCTGCGTGTTACAGAGAAGGGATTTATCGCTTCTCGTTGCTCAGCATAGCACGTGGTGGTCCAGGGAGTAGGTCGGGTCAGCTTGACCATGTAGGCTACATATGTGGCGCATATGGTAGCGCATGGAGGCAGCCATCTGAGGGATCAGAGACTGTGTTGTACCAACTCAGTTGGCACAGTCTGCTGGATTGCCCAGGTGAAGGGGAATCGCACGGGTTGGCGATTGGCTGGGACAGCCTACCAGAAATTAGTGCTTGTCATCTCTGTGCATCTTATCTCGCCTGAGCGGGACGCGGAGACCAAGTATGAAATCTGGATCCCATCTCACTAAAAGAGTTCTACTCTTTCGGGCTGTTTTGCTGGATTTTTCAGCCAGATAAAATAGTGAGAAAAAGAATCATTCTTAAGTCCTGATTGATTCTTAACATTGATACTGACCTTGCTGTTCTTGCATTGTTGTAGATTCCTGCAGCAACGAACACCATGAGCTTCAATGTGCGATCCCTACTGGAAAGGGAGAAGTTTGCTGGGCCAAACTTCTCAGACTGGTTCGGACACCTTAAGATCGTTCTTAAGGCAGAGAGGAAACTGTATGTCCTCGAGACGGCTGTGCCGCCTCAACCCGCTGCGAACGCCGCAAGGGCGGTTCGTGATGCCTATGAAAAGCATGTCAATGATAGCATTGATGTCGCTTGCCTGATGCTAGCGTCTATGACGCCACCGCTGCAGCGTCAGCATGAGGATATGTCGGCTATAGAGATTATAGCGAACCTCAAGATGCTGTATGCTGCACAGGCGAGGACAGAACGCTATAATCTGACAAAGCTTTTCTTTCAGAGCAAACTGGCTGAAGGGAGCCCAGTGGGAGCTCACGTGCTCAAGATGATTGGGCACAAGGAGGCTCTGGAGAAACTGGGGCATACCATCAACCAGGAGCTTGCTGTAGACATTATTCTGCAGTCTCTCCCGCCCTCTTTCGATGCGTTCATTATTAACTTTAATATGAACAAAATCGATTGTACTCCGGCAGAGCTGCTGAATATGCTCTTGACTACTGAGGAGACTCTGAAGGGAAAGCCTTCAACCTCTGTCTTAATGGTTCCTTCCAGGAACAAGAAGAAGGGGAAGAAGGGCAAAGCCCCTGTCAAGAGTTACAGCAAGGCTCTGAAACAGAAGGTAAAGCGGTCAAAGGACAACAGGTGTTTCCACTGTGGCCAGCTCGGTCACTGGAAAAAGGACTGTAAAGCGCTCCAAGGAGATAAGAGGGGAAGCATTTCTTCTGGTTCAGGTATATATGTGACTGAGGTCATGTTATCTTCTTCTTCCATTTCATGGGTGTTGGACACTGCATGTGGAGTTCACATTTGTTCAAATGTGCAGGAACTCAAGAGAAGAAGACAGGTGGGACAGCATGAGGTGGACCTACGAGTTGGAAATGAGGCACGGGTTGCTGCTGTTGCTGTAGGAGACTATTACATCTCATTACCATCTGGCATTGTATTAGAATTAAACAATTGTTATTTTGTACCCAGTATTACCAAAAATATTATCTCTATTCCTGCTCTTGTCAGGAAAGGGTTTTCCTTTGAATGCAAGATTTCAAAGTGTTATATTACTCTTGATAATATTGTTTATGCTACTGGTTCAATTAACAATGGGTTATTCATGTTGGACATGGAATATTCTATACAAAACATTGATAATAAGAAAGCCAAGTATGCTGATGACAGCACCTTGCTATGGCATAGTCGTTTAGGCCATATTAACAAGAAGCGCATTAAGCGGTTGCATGATCATGGACTGCTGGGATCATTCTTCTATGAGGAGATTGATACATGCAAAGCTTGTTTAATGGGTAAAATGACGAAGTATCCTTTTCCTCACAAAGGTCAAAGGGCTTCAGGTTTACTTGACCTTATACACAGTGATGTGTGTGGGCCATTTAGTAAACATGCCAGAGGTGGCTATTAGTACTTCATTACATTTACTGATGATTTCAGTAGATATGGTTATGTCTATCTGATGAGACATAAAAGTGAATCTTTAGACAAGTTCAAAGAGTTCAAGAATGAAGTACAGAATCAGCTAGGCCAAAATATCAAGGCACTTCGTTCTGATCGAGGTGGAGAATACTTGAGTCATGCGTTTACTGACTATCTGAAGGAGTGTGGGATTATCTCACAGCTCACTCCGCCAGGAACACCGCAATGGAATGGTGTGTCCGAGAGGAGAAATAGAACGTTACTTGATATGGTTCGTTCTATGATGAGTCAGGCTACTCTTCCATACTCCTTTTGGGGATTTGCACTGGAAACAGCTGCAAAGGTACTAAACCGAGTGCCATCCAAGGCAGTTTCAAAGACTCCATACGAGTTATGGTATGGGAAACAGCCGAGCTTGACATTTATCAGGATCTGGGGTTGCGAGGCTTATGTCAAAAAGCTCGCCTCTGGGAAACTGGAGAGCAGATCTGAGAAATGTATCTTTGTCGGTTACCCTAAGGAAACTAAGGGTTATTATTTCTACGATCCCAAAGAGAACAAGGTATTTGTTGCTCGGACGGCCATTTTTCTTGAGAAGGAGTTTCTTCTGCAAGAAGCCAGTGGGAGAGAAATAAAGCTGGATGAGAATCCAGAGGAAGGACAAAGTAGTCAAGCACAGTTGGATGAGCCTGAGCCGGTAGAACAGGTTACTGAACAACCTGAGGCTCAGATATCACGGGAACCGCGAAGATCGGGAAGGATCCGTCGACAGCCTGAGCGCTATGATGGAGTCTACATCATTGATAATGATGAACCCCTGACTTATGCGGATGCGGTCAGTGGACCGGAGTCAGCTAGATGGCTTGAAGCTATGCGCGCCGAGATGGACTCCATGTCAGATAACCAAGTCTGGGATTTGGTTGATCCGCCTCCGGGAGTTATCCCTATAGGCTGTAAATGGATCTTCAAAAAGAAGATTGACATGGATGGTAACGTGGTTACCTATAAAGGCAGGCTTGTTGCGAAAGGTTTCAAACAAATCTACGGGATAGATTATGATGAAACTTTCTCACCTGTGGCCATGTTTAAGTCTATTCGGATTCTTTTCGCGATAGCAGCATATTACGATTATGAGATCTGGCAGATGGATGTGAAGACCGCTTTCCTTAATGGAAATCTGGATGAGGATGTGTATATGACACAACCTGAAGGTTTCACTAATCCATCAGATCGCCATAAAATATGCAAGTTAAAGAAGTCCATTTATGGACTTAAACAAGCATCTAGAAGCTGGAATATTCGTTTTGATGAATCAATCTCTGAGTTTGGTTTCATCAAGAACGAGGATGACCCGTGTGTATATAAGAGGTTTAGTGGGAGCGTGATTACTTTCCTAGTCCTCTACGTCGATGATATCTTAATCATTGGAAACGATATTCCTGAAATGCATGCTGTTAAAGCATGGCTAAGGAAATGTTTCCAGATGAAAGATCTAGGAGAAGCAGCCTATGTATTAGGTGTGAAGATCTACAGGGATAGATCTAAGAGGCTTCTCGGGCTGTGCCAGAGTACTTACATCAATAAAGTCCTGGATAGATTTCATTTAGAGAATTCTAAACGAGGATATCTTCCAGTCAGACATGGTCTGAATCTTTCGAAGAGTCAGTGTCCACAAACACAGACTGAGAAAGATGAAATGGACAATACGCCTTATGCTTCGGCTATTGGGTCCATTATGTATGCGATGTTGTGTACTCGCCCAGACGTCGCTTACGGGTTAAGCGTGACCAGTCGATTCCAAAGTAATCCAGGTATGGCGCACTGGATTGCAGTCAAGAACATTTTAAAATATCTGCGGAGGACCAAAGATATGTTCTTGATATATGGTGGTCAGGAAGAACTCAGTATAGAAGGATATACTGACGCTTCGTTCCAGTCGGACCAGGATGATTTCCGATCGCAATCAGGCTATGTTTTTAGCTTGAATGGTGGAGCAGTGGTGTGGAAGAGTTTCAAACAGTCTACTGTTGCTGATTCCACAACAGAAGCCGAGTATGTTGCAGCCTCGGAAGCATCCAAGGAGGCAGTGTGGATTCGTAAGTTCGTGAGAGAACTTGGTGTCGTTCCTTCGAGTGCAGATCCTTTGGTTATCTTCTGTGATAACACAGGAGCCATCGCACAAGCAAAGGAACCACGGTCGCACCAGAAGTCCAAGCACATACAGAGACGGTTTCACTTGATCCGGGATATCATTGATCGTGGCGAGATCAAAATATGCAAGGTTCATACAGACGACAATCTGGCTGACCCGCTTACCAAGCCTCTGGCGCAGCAGAAGCATGAGAAGCACTGTAATAATATAGGTTTGAGATTTCTCAACCATTAGATTAAGTGCAAGTGGGAGATTGTTAGGGTATGCCCTTAAGGCTAATGTTTGAGGCCTTGGGATTGTAAAAGTATCATGCAATAAACTCTTGTGTTTATAAAGGCAATGGTTATTATTCAGTTTGTTACATTGTCTGCTGCAATAACTGTGCTTCTGAATAATGTCTCAATGCTGTTCAGCTAGGCTGACATGCATATGTCCTTAGTCGAGATATCTTGGTGAACATGAGACAGCCTTGATATGATTGAGACTAATATGTGTTCTAATCTTATAGGATGCTTCGAGCATGGAATAAGATGTAGACTCATGGGTACATTGGATGTACTGGACAGACCCTACTAGGATATTCAATTGCTTGTCACAATGTGAATAATCCTTGTTTGCATCAAGTGGCACATGTCCTCTGACTTGAGATCACTTGTGTTTCTAGATGATGATTGTCATTGTTTTGAGGTAGTTCAATATCATTTGAAACATAATGATTATAGACTATCTTGGATAATGATCATGAGTCAGGTTAGGACACTAGTGATAGATAAAGGATTGCCGTCTCCTTGTTCAAGGAGTGTGGTGTTCTAAAGGGGCCCCCCTGAATGAGATGATTGAGAAAGTGTATGGCCATACCCAGGTGACTATGTTCATCTGATCTAATCATGCTCATCATATTGGAGTCACAGGCTTGACACGCTTGTCCAATAAGAACATCCAGTGGCAAAGGAAACATGTATGCCTAGTGAAGTGCATTCACCCTTGTGCTGTGTTTTGGGAGTAGTCTTGGAAGACTCTTTCCTTTATATCGGGAGACAGTGATGTGTTGCTAGATACCCCTCACTGATCGTGATAACGAAAGTTATCGTTACCGACATTTAAAGGAAACCCTCAGGGTCGCACAATTTGATGATATGGCTTACTTGAGTCAGATCGTGTGGACTGAATTGTTTGGGTTCAGTTTAAAGGGATTTAATCTCTGATTGTAAGTGAGATCTGGTCTGATCATGTTTGATTGATTAGGGCTTGAGATCGGTAAGCTTCGATCGAGAGAGGTGATGCTAGATCGGTGAGATCAGGAGCATCAGGAGATGAACGGTTAGATCTTGAACCTTAGGGTTTGATATGATCTAGACCAAAGGGGGCTTGGGCTTATTTGATTTGGTTTGTTGAACCAAATGCAATTGAACCAAAAGAGAACCGGTTCACTTATGTGAACGCATGGTTCGAAAGGGTGAAGGCGTTTTGGTCGTTTATGAGTGCATGCTTCCATTTATGGTAAGTCATCAAGGCCTCTTCTTCAAAACGCCTAACGCCAAGCCGTTCACCACTTGACTTCACTTCGCTTGGCTTCTTGCAATTCGCGTGTGGAGAAGAGGTGGACGAACGTGTGGAGCTCTCGCCCAAGCAAGATCTCGTCTCCCATCCCTTCCATTCGGCAAGGACACTTGAAGATCTTTGCTAGCACAAAGATCAACAAGAAGAAGCCATCTCTCTTCTTGTGTGCGTCACTTGTGGAGAAGATCTCTCTTGGTCTTTGCTTCCAAGCCGCCTCCTTCTCATGGCCATGGTAACGCATCTTTCACTTGATGTTTAAGTTGATCATATGAATGTATAGCATGCGATCAAATGTGAAACCCTAATTCCGCTGCTAAGACAAAGAAAGGTCACTTGCGCCCCCCTCTTGAAAGGGGTACTCACCTTAGGGTTTCGCGCTCCCCCTTTGAAGGGTATGCTTTGATAAAATTGATATAATCAATTGAGGCATAATCGTTATTATGTAGATTGCTTTACCTGCGTTGATGTATTGAATTGCATAAATAATGTCCCAGGAGTTTGGTTGGATCCATTCTCATAAGTAATCCCCAGTCAAGGTGCCTTAGCCGATACGGGACAGCTTTGGTGCATTTGAGATTGGTGTATGGGCTGGTTAGGTGCGGAGCACAGTAACGCAGACATACAGGTGCATTAGATGCACTGGAGTGACCCACCGTGAGGATTGACTTGTCTAGTCAACAGATCAATCTCACATGCAAGAGGTTTGCATTGATCCTTAGACTTGAGGTATTCATGTCTAAATATGATGATGGGTATGCTTTGATACAGTCTTACATCTCTCCGTAATTGGGTGATCAAAACGACTGTCATCGGGCACATCATAAGTCATATAGAGATATCGATGACCAATAGTAGGATTTGCCCCTTCCTTGATTGGAAGTATGATATCCACTTTGGGGCGCCTCACCTCGTTGGTGCATGACAAGAATGTATGGCGATACTATTTGAGTCATGACCAATGGATTGGATTGATAAACTTGAGACTAATCCAATGACAAGATATCAGTTTAGGTAAAGGGATACATAATGCATGGGAATCCTCGTTGCTCATTTAGGAGTTGTTGCCATATGACTTAAGTCCAATGACATGGGTAGTAGTGATGTGTTGCTGATGACACCAAAATTTATCATAATTTCTATGCCATTTTGTTGATGGTTTTGTGTCATATTCATAGACTTTGCTTATTTTTATGCCCTTTTTATCAATATTTGCGGAATCTACACTCTTTTCTGTTTTTAATGATTCTCAGGTAAAAAGGCATGTTTTTCAGTCGATTTCGAGCAATCCAAGTGCATAATTGAATTCACAACATCAAAAAGAGATCACATGACAAATTTCATAAGATTTGAAGCTTCAGATGAAATTACGGCACCTCCAATATATTCTTTACGGTACCGTAATTTGGAGGTTTTCCAGGTAGAGAATCTCATATGATTACGGCACTACCATAAACATCCTTACGGTGCCGTATTTTGGAACGTTATTGATCATAGGATTGATGGAGATTACAGTACTACCGTAAGGAACATTACGGTACCATATTTCAGGTCGATTTTCAACCTGAAAGATTTTTACATTACGGCGCTACAGTAAAGAACGTTACCGTACTGTAATTCCAGAAGATTTCAAGCCGAGCCCTCACTGTCCAGATTACGGCACTGCCGTAAAAACCATTATGGCCGTAATTACGACGCTACTCGCGACTTTCCCGATCAACTCTGAAGCCCAATTTTTGCGCGGTGGATTGTGGATGATCCAGGCCCTAATACTTGAAGCTAGAAGAAGGAAAAATAGAGCCATTGACGAGACGAAGCCAAGCACACCAAAAGTCCTAATTTTCATTCACCACAGAGAGAGAAATCGCCTCACACGCCGCCACCCTAGGTTTCACCGCCGGGAAGCGTACAGTGCATCTCCGGCCGTGAAATTTGAGTAGAAGCTACGCATAGAGGGGGAGAAGGAGCACCTAAAGTTTCAACGTAACCGGTGATTAGACGGAGGAGAAATCACCAGAAAACCGAGCGCCGCCGTTGCTCGCCCAGATTACGGCCGTAAACTTCTTTACGGCCGTACCGTAATTTTCACTCTTCGACTGTTTCAATTTTCTTCATCATGAATCATTGTAATCTTCCTTCCATGATAGCTTAAACCTCTTTTGGGACATGGGGGAGTAATTCACTTGAGTTTTAATGACTAGATGACTATCTTTTCTATTATTTCATCTTGTTTAATCTTAGCATGTTGATTTTACTCATGTGATGTTTTGTTCTTAGACTCTCCTTAGATCTATATTATTATTTATGTTTTATAATTTTCGCTATTGACTGAAAAGTAATTGCTTGAGGATTTGGAACCCTAGAATTGCATAATAGGAACCCTTTTTAGGTTAGTTCTTGTTTGTTTGATTCTAGTAAGCTAACTGCCATGGTAATAATATAAATCTAGGATTGAGTCTAAGCTTTCAAACGTGGAGATCTTGTGTGAAAGCAAAGATCAAAACGTTAGAGAACCTTGAGTAAAACTAGTGTCGAGATTTGGATGCACGAAAGTGATCCTTGAAATTCCACTAGAGATTATCGACTTAGAACTCGGATGCACGAAAGTGATCCTTGAGTTCTCAGTTTGATGATTTACTTATCATTAGCGTTGGGACGATTCTTGCGTGAGAGCGAAGATTTATCCCTACATGGTTGTCTGCACAAAAGTGAGATAATCCTTTTATTCAAGTAAATTGCATCTTTGTCATGATGAAATTAAACTGATGAAATCTCTATTCATGTCTAGTTATAAAAATTAAAGTGAATGAAACCCTAGTCCCAGCTTCTCTCTCTGATAATTCCGTTTCAGCGCTTTGGTCTTCGTTTGCTAGTTTGCACTCTTTCGATTGCCTAGATAGTGAAAAATCAATTATCCGGTACTCAGCAACATAGGTCCCTATGGATTCAATACTTTCTTTATTACTTCGAGTATCCGTACACTTGCGGACACAACAGTTGCTAGATACCTCTCACTACTTATGATGATTCTATCATCATTGCCATCGTCATTTGGATCATACGGGGTCACACGCAATAGACTCTTGACGTTGCATTAATCAGAAGCCTTATGGTCAAGTTATTGGATAGCTTGGATCTATTTGGAAGATATCATCAGCGCCAATGGGCCTGATGAGTTGGAAGAGAGTTATTGGAGCCAAACTTCATTTTTGACATGTTGACCCGAATTTGACCTAGAATGGTCACATTTGGATTAGGGTTGCATTGGATTGGATCAAATGGCTTAATCAACCCATGTAATGAAGTTTGGGCTAGCTCATTACCCATGAGGCCCAATAACTAGTTGTCATGAGAAGAAAATTGGCTAAAAGGGTATAATGGGGAGAAATTAACCCCATTGGCGCCCAAGGGGTATAATGGGGTGAGGAAGGCGCCTAATGCTTCATTAGGAAGCTTTTGGTGCCTAGCCCTTCAACCATTGATGGTATGTTTGCCTCTATGGAAAGACTTGGGGCTGATATGGCTTAAGGACTTTTATAGAAAGGACTTAGGCGTATATGGATGGAGGGGTGAGGTTTATGGTAAAGTCTTGGAGACTTTCCTTACCTCAAACCCTAATTTCACCCAACCCCTTAACCCTAGCCGATTTCTCCTTGGAAGAGTTGCGCCCACCCCTTTGCTAAACGGCCTCTTGCATCTATATATTAGATGCATGCGTGAGCCTCTTTGATGCATGTTCTTGGCGTGAATAAGAAGAGCAAGGGCGAGAGCAACATAGTGGTGGCGCAATCTCTCTTCCTCTAAGAAGCTGCAAGCCTTCTTCTCCTTCTTCTCCTCTTGGCGCATCTTGGAGAAGGGCTTGGTGGCGACAACTCTTCTTCATCTTCCTAAGGGCCGAAACTCATCCTCTTCCTCTTCTCTTGAAGTAAGGAGGACAAGGAGTTGGTGGCATCTTCCTTGGTACTTGGCGCAACTTCCTTGAAGGTGGCGCAAGTGAAGTGAAGGAACCCTCGAGGCTTGATTCTCTTCCCGAGGCTAGCACCAAGTGTGGAAGGGAGCAATGTTGAGAAGGTTGTTGCGTGGATACTTGTAGAGGACAAGCACTTGAGCATCTTCGACATGGCATCATCAACCAAACGAGCAAGAGAGGTATAATCTCTAACACATCCTTGTGTTCTCCCTCTCGCATGGATCCTTGGGAAGGGAATGTGTTTCGGGTGTAATGCTTCTTCCCTGCATCCTGGGACTACAAAAAATTTTAAATTACACCCGGCATTCCCCAACACAGCATATGTGTCCTCGCCATGGGCTTGAGAAGTGGGTCCTGATCCATATCTTTTACAATGGATTAGACTACAGTACAAAGCTCATGGTGGATGCTGCGGCTGGGGGAGCTTTCATGAGCAAGAGAGTGGAGGATGCTGCTACTTTGCTTGAGGACATGGCTATGAACCATAACCACTGGTCCAATGAGTGAGGTACCTTATCCACCGGTGTTGGTAAGTATAGCAATAACTCCTTAACATCCCTAGCAGCAAAGGTAGATTCTCTAGCACAAAAATTAGATTTCTTTCCTTTTCCCTCAGTTGCCGTTAATTATGTTTCTTGTGAAGTGTGTGGTGTTTCAGGATATAATTCACCTGGTTGTCAGCTCTTTGCCTCGTCACAGGATGACTCTTGTCAAGAGCAAGTCAACGCTTTAGGGAACTTCAATCAAAGGCAGGTGAATGACCCCTATTCTGCCACATATAACCCAGGTTGGAGGAATCACCTGAACTTATCCCATAAGAACAATCAAGGGCAAATTCTTCCACAATACAATCAACAGAATAACAGGCTGCCACCAGGATTTCAATCCAGGTAGTCTGGACCACCCCAAAAGTCTAACTTGGAGTCTCTCTTGGAAGGATTTGTTGCTGCTCAGAAGAAGCACAACGAAGATGTCTCTGATGCTATCAAGCTTCTGACATCTCATGTGGATGTTTTGACAACCCACAACAAGATGTTGGAGAGCCAAATAGTTTAGCAGGAGAGTGCCTCTAATGGGCTGATGGGAAGATTTACAAGTCAACTAGAGGAGAATTCTAGAGAGAAGTGTAGTCCAATAACCACAAGGAGTGGTAAGCAGTTGCATGAGCCCCAGATGCTTGATGATGAGTCCACACCTGTAGTTGGCAAGAAGCAATTTGAAAAATTCTTGCCTGATAAGGAAAAACCTGTGGAAAAGGAGAAGGAGAAAGAGGAAGTTTTTGTGGGACCCCCTGCATATGTTCCACCCGTCCCTTTTCCTCAAAGGCTGGCCAAAGCAAAGTTGGATAAGCAATTCGGTAAGTTCTTGGAGGTATTGAAGAAGTTGTTTATTAACATTCCTTTCACTGATGCTTTGTCACAGATGCCTACATATACAAAGTTTTTGAAGGACATACTATCCAATAAGCGTAAAATTGAGGAATATGGGACTATGGCACTTATAGAGGAATGCGGTGCAATTATTCAAAACAAGATACCTCAAAAGCTGAAGGATCCAGGGAGTTTCTCGATTCCTTGCCAGATTGGCAACATGTCTTTCGAAGGAGCTTTATGTGACTTGGGCGCAAGTGTGAGCTTGATGCCCTTGTCAATATGTAAGAAACTCGACATGGTGACATGAAGCCAACTACTATCTCTCTACAACTAGCTGATAGATCTGTTCGATGCCTTGTGGGGATTTTGGAAGATGTCCCTATTAAAGTTGGTCATTTTTTCATACCTGCAGATTATGTGGTATTGGAAATGGAAGAAGACATTAAGTTGCCTATTATTTTGGGGAAACCATTTTTAGCTACTGCAGGCGCTGTAATAGATGTGAAAAGAGGAAGATTGACTCTAAATATTGGTGAGAATAATATTGATTTTGATATTTTCTCTTCTCTAAAAAAGCCCTCTTTTGCAGATTTCTGTTTTAATATTGATGCTTTTGAGTTGGAGACAAAGGAAGAAGATCTGAAGAAAGAAATAGACCCTCTGGAGGTGTGCCTTATTAAAGAAGAAGATAAAGAGGATGTTGGGGAAGAAGCTCAAGTTTATACAAGGATTATGGATTCAAGGTTGATGATCGAGCCACATAAAGCCAAAATTGATAAACTTATCCTGGTAAAGCCTGAACCACTGAAGACAAATAAATTAGAACTCAAGTCACTCCCACCAAAATTAAGGTATGAATTTTTGGGAGAAGATTCTACATACCTAGTGATTGTCAGCGCAGCCTTAAATCGAATTCAAACGAAGAAACTACTTGATGAGCTTCGATGGCATAGACAGGTAATTGGATATTCATTGGATGATATATGTGGAATTAACCCTTCATTGTGTATGCACAGGATCTTCCTTGAGGAAAACTGCAAACCCTCCATAGAGTACCAACGTCGACTAAATCCCATCATGAAGTAGGTGGTAAAAAAGGAAGTTCTGAAGTTACTCGATGCTGGGGGTCATATATCCAATTTCTGATAGTGAATGGGTTAGTCCCATTCATGTGGTTCCAAAGAAAGGAGGAGTTATAGCAGTAAGAAATGAGAACAACGAATTGATTCCAATGAGAATGGTAACTGGGTGGCGCATGTGCATCAATTATCGAAAATTAAATAAAGCCACCCGAAAAGATCATTTTCCCCCTTCCTTTTATTGACCAGATGCTAGAATGATTGGCCACTAATTCTTACTTTAGTTTTCTTGATGGCTTTTCAGGATTCTTTCAGATACCTATTCATCCTGAAGATCAAGAGAAGACTACCTTTATGTGTCCATACGGGACTTTTGCATATAGGCATATGCCTTTTGGTTTATGCAATGCGCCGGCCACTTTTCAACGATGCATGATGGCCATTTTTTTTGATTTTATTGAAAATACTATGGATGTTTTTATGAATGATTTTTCAGTTTATGGTTCCTCATTTGATGATTGTCTATCTAACTTGTCGTGTGTTTTGCAAAGATGTGAGGAGGTGAATGTAGTCCTTAACTAGAAGAAATGCCACTTTATAGTTCAAGAGGGAATTGTCCTTGGACATCTTATCTCACAGAAAGGCATAGAAGTGGATAAGGCTAAGATTGAAGTTATCGATAAACAACCTCCACCTGCCTTAGTCAAAGCAATTCAAAGTTTCTTGGGACATGCTGGATTTTATCGCCGATTTATTAAAGATTTTTCTAAAATTTATTGGCTAAAGATGTTGATTTTCTTTTTGACAGGGACTGTACTGAAGCTTTTGAAAAATTGAAGAAGGCCCTTATCTCCGCACCCATTATGCAACCACCAGACTGGAAACTCCCATATGAGTTGATGTGTGACACAAGTGACCAAGCAGTGGGAGCAGTGTTGGGATAGCGAAAAGATAACAAGCTTCACGCCATTTATTATGCCAGCAAGACTTTAGACGGAGCACAAATTAATTATGCAACAACCGAAAATGAGCTTCTTGCCATTGTTTTTGCTTTTAATAAATTTCGCTTATATATTATTAATTCTAAGGTTGTTGTCATTATAGATCATGCGGCGATAAAATACTTAGTGAGTAAAAAAGATGCAAAGCCCAGATTGATTCGATGGATATTGCTCCTACAATAATTTGATTTTGAGATGAGAGACAAGAAAGGGGCAGAGAATTTAGTGGCAGATCATTTGTCTAGATTAACCAAGGAAAAAGACGTGAAGGACAATTTGGAGATAAATGATTCTTTTCCAAAAGAGTATCTTTTTGCTATTATAACACAAAAGACACCATGGTATGCAGATATTGTAAATTTTCTCGTGTCCAATATTATGCCTCCAGATCTAACATCACAAGGGAAGAAGAAGTTCAAATCGGATGTTAAGCATTTTTTCTAGGATGAACCATATTTATATCGACGATGCGCAAATAGCTTATTTAGGAGATGTTTGCCAGTGGAAGAGATTCCTGGTGTGCTTTCTCACTGTCATTCTTCTCCTTATGGAGGGCGTGCTAGTGCATCAAAAACAGCATCCAAAATTCTCCAGTCAGGATTTTATTGGCCGATAATTTTTCATGATGCCAGAAAATTTATCCAATCTTGTGATAAATGCCAGCAAGCTGGTAATATTGCTAGAAAAGATGAACTTCCTCAACACGGTATCTTAGAAGTTGAGATTTTTGACGTTTGGGGTATAGATTTTATGGGGCCTTTTCCTACCTCCTATGGAAAAAAATATATTCTTCTATGCATTGATTATGCATCTAAATGGGTTGAGGCATCTGCTAAAGCCACTAACGATTCACGTATTGTAGCCAGGATGTTCAAGAAGACAATTTTTCCTAGATTTGGTGTTCCCAGGGTTCTGATTAGTGACGGTGGTTTTCATTTCATAGAACACAAGTTTGAGTCATTGTTAAAGAAATATGGGGTACATCATAAGGTTGCTACACCATATCATCCATAGACGAGTGGACAAGTAGAGGTGTCAAATCGTGAGATAAAGAGGATTCTAGAAAAGACTGTGTTAGGGGCAAGGATAGCTTAAATTTAATAGATTAAGCCCAAAGAGCATTATTAAATTTCCTAAGTTCTGATAGATTAACTGCTTAAATTGTGGACTAAGAACATTATTAAAGGGTAAACAAAGAGTGTTCCTTATCTTTACATTCTCCATACATATTAGAATATTGCTTGAGGACAAGCAAAGTTTTAAGCTTAGGGTATTTTGATGCGTTGTATTCACACCACATTTTTACCTGTATTTTATACTATATTTTAGGATTATCTCATGATTTTATACTAATTTCAAGCATTTTTACTTCATTTGGTATAGAATCTTCACTTTCTTTGGTTTTAATAAAAATGTAGGTAAAATGACAAAAAAATGATGGATTTTGCAAGTTTTGAAGCATTAGCATAATTCTCAAGAAGATCACGATGTTGCACGTCAAATTTAGAGTTAAAACGGTGAAAAACGCAACATTATCTCGGCCGGCCATAATTCTGTGTTCGGAGAGTGATGAAAATCGGCTAAGTTAAAAAGTTCACATAAACTTTCACGGGTGAGACCGTGAGGACTTCACGGTCTGTGAAACTTTTTGTGTACAAAAGCCTTATTCATAGAAATAATTACGGCCTCAGCCGTAAACACATTACGGGCCGTGAAAGTTTCCGCTCCTTCGAGTTTTTCACTCGATTCGACTCCAAATCAAACCGGATTTAAACCAAACTATCCAGATTCGTTCCTTGAAGGGTTCATGACTGATTAAAGTATAAAAGGTTCAATTTTTGGAGGGTTAAGGAGGACTTTTCGGATGAACACAAGCGGCAGCGACTGTTAGGGCAAGAATCGGTTCCAAGGGGATTTCTGGCGAGATTTTCACGCAAAAGCGATGATTGATCATCTCTTCTTCATCTCCAAATCTAGGGTAAGCTTTTCTAATCATTTTCTTAGTGAAATTCTTGTAATTTTGTGAGGATTTAATGCTTATTCATTCAATACATATGCTGTCAATTATGAATATGAGCAAGTAATTCTTATTTCGGGATTTAGGGGATAGGCCGCTGACAATTATGAAGTAAAAACCATATTTTTACTCTTTGCCATGATCATTATATCATGATTTGATTAGAATTGTATTTAATCCGTAGTTTACTATGACCAAGTATATTGCGTTTTAGATGTTGCGAGAAGAACCGGGAGGTGAATCGCAGTGTTGAAGCTATTCTTTTCAAACCTACGAATCCAATCACAGGAGTAGTTCGAATTCGTTTGAAGGTTTTATAAGGTTTTTCATAGAACTTAATGGGTCTAGATACGTTAACTGTCACGAGAGTAGGGAGTTAGCATTGTTAGATACCGGGTTATGCTTCGGGAGGAGGTAATCCGTACTTTAGGAAAAAAAACCCCTTTCATGATCTTAATTATCTATTCAAAGAGTTATTTTCATAAGATTCTTAATTGTCAGTGTGGTGAAACCCCGAGTCCTGACCTTGCAGAACTTGATTTTCTCTAAACGTAGTTTCCATTGCTTTCTCGTACGTTGAGTCCAAAACAATCAACAACTTGATTAGCTGAGATTTAAACAATTCGTATAGTTGGTACTTGACCGCCTGATCCTCGAGGGAACGATCTTAATTTTAATACTTTGATAAATCCGTGCACTTGCAGACGTATCAAGATCCAATGGCTTAATCAATCTATGTAATGAAGTTTGGGCTAGCTCATTACCTAATGAGGCCCAAGAATAAGTTGTCATGAAGAGACAAGAGGGCATAAGGATATAATGGGGAGCATTCATACCCATTGGTGCCTAAGGGGCATAATGGGGTATGGGTGGTGCATGATGCTTCATTAGGAAGCAATTGGTGCCTTGCCCTTCTTCCTTGGATGGAAAGCTTGCATTTATGGCAAGGCTTTGGGCGCATATGGCTGAATGGACTTGTATGGCAAGTCCTAGGCGCATATGGAAGAGGGGAAGAGGTTTATGGTAAAGTTTGGAGACTTTCCTTACCTCTAACCCTAATTGCTCCCTCTCTCAAACCCGACCCGCTTATGTCTTTGTGTATTGCACCTATAACTGTTAGGGAATACCGGGTGTAATTTAAAATTTTGCAGTCCCAGGACGCAGCGGAAGCATTACACCCGAAACATATTCCGGTCCCAAGGATCCATGCGAGAGAGAACACACAAGGATGTGTTAGAGATGTACCTCTTTTGCTTGTCTAGTTGTCGAAGCCATGTTGAAGACGATCAAATGCTCGCCCTCTACAAGTATCCACGCGTCGACTCCTTGATCGTTGCTCCCTTCCACGCTTGGTGCTAGCCTCGGGAAGAGAATCAAACCTTCACCTCACTTGCGCCACCTTCAAGAGAACTTGTGCCAAGGAGGGGATAGGGAAGATGCCGCCAAGGACTTCCCTCTTCTTCTTTGCTTGCGCCACCTTCAAGCAAGATGCGCCAATAGCAATGAGAGGGAGAGAGCTTGCGGCAATAGAAGGAGAAGCCACCAAGCCCAATTTCTCTTTGCGCCAAGAAGAGGAGAAGAAGAAGAGGAGGTCTTTCGGCCACTTGGAAGAAGGTTGCGCCAAGCCTTTGTTGTCACCTTTTGCCCTTGCTCACGTCTCTCTACGTGCCCTCACACCTTCAAGGAGTCAAACATTAGAAGGGGCGGTAAGGGGTCCTATAAATAGGACAAGAGGCGGCTAGGGCAAGGGCTAGGATCATGCCAAGTGTATGGCTAGGATGAAAAGGTTTGCGACAAGGAAAGTCTCCAAGACATTTCCTTAAACCCATTCAACCCTTCCTTATGCGCCAAGACCTTGTCTTGCGCCCCAAGCAATATACCAGCCCATGACATGCCTTAGAGGCATGCATTCCATCCAAAGAAGAAGGGCTAGGTGCTACAAGCAAGAGGTATTCGGCTAGGGTAAGGGTTTGGGTGCATGTAGGGTTTATGAGGTAAGGAAAGTCTCCAAGACTTTACCATAAATCTCACCCTACTTGTCATATGCGCCCAAGCTCTTTCCAAAAGAGTTTTCAAGCCATATCAGCCCCAACCCTTACCATAGAGGCAAGGTTTCCTTCCAAGGAACAAAGGGGGAGGCGCCTAATGCTTCCTTATGAAGCAACATGCGCTCACTTCACCCCATTATGCCCTTATTTGCTTATACCTCTTCTTGACAACTAGTTATTGGGCCTCATTGGATAATGAGCTAGCCCAAACTTCATGGCATGGGTTGATTAAGCCTTTGAATCCAACCCAATGCAACCCTAATCCAAATGTGACCAATCTAGGTCAATTTTGGGTCAACCTGCCAAAAATGAAGTTTGGCTCCAATAACTTTCTTCCAACTCATCAGGCCCATTGGCGCTGATGAAATCTTCCAAATGGATCCAAGTTATCCAATAACTTGATCCAGAGGCTTCTGATTAAAGCAACGTCAAGAGTCTATTGCGTGTGACCCCGTAGGATCCATATGACGATGGCAATGATGTAAACATCATAAGTAGTGAGGGGTATCTAGCAACACATCACTACTACCCATGTCATAGGACTTAAGTCATTATGACAACAACTCCTAACAAGCAACGAGGATTCCCATTGCATTATAGATCCCTTTGCCTAAACTGATATCCTGCCATTGGATTAGTCTCAAGTTTATCAATCCAATGCATTGGTCATGACTCAACAAGTGTGGCCACACATTCCTGTCATGCACCAATAAGGTGGGGCGCCCCAAAGTGGATATCATGCTTCATCTGAAGGAAGGGGCAAATCCTACTATTGGTCATCCATGTCTCTACGTGACTTATGACATGCCCAATGACAGTCGTTTTGGTCCCCCAATTACGGAGAGACGTAAGACTGTATCAAAGCATATCCATCATCAAATCTAGACATGAATATCTCAAGTCTAAGGATCAATGCAAACCTCTTGCATGTGAGATTGACTTGTTGACTGGACAAGTCAATCCTCACGGTGGATCACTCCAATGCATCCAATGCACCTGTATGTCTGCGTTACTGTGCCCCGCACCTAACCAGCCCTTACACCAGTCTCACATGTACCAAAGCTGTCCCATATCTGCTAAGGTACCTTGTCTGGGGATAGCTTATGAGAATGGATCCAATCCAAACTCCTAGGACATTATTTATGTAACTCAATACATCAACGCAGGTAGAGAAGTCTACATAATAATGACCATGCCTTTATAGAGAATAATAATTATATCAAAGTACATTTAAACAATGCTCGACCATGTCCAAACATTGGTCTGCAGGGCATAAACACCAACAATCTCCCACTTGCACTAAGACCAAGGGCAACTTTTAGTCAGTTCCAATGTCTCTAGTATGACCCATTTAGCTTCCGCTGTGCCAGAGGCAATGTTAGTGGGTTTTTCTAGATTGCTATTTGTGTTTATTTTAACAAATTTGATCATCATCCTTATCCATGATCTCTAAGATCAGATGATATGCTGTAGTACATGCTTTAGCACTAAGTTCCTTCATTTATGCTATGGCCCCAGTAAGAACTATACTGGACCATCAAGCACCATGAACTAAATCAAGTTCAAATGAATAAAACTGCTTCCTTGGCTGCCGCAAGAAGCTGCAATGTACTCAGCCTTATTTGTAGAATTTTGCCACTATGGTTTGCATAATGCTCTTTCAGCACACAACACCACAACAAGGCAAAGCGCAAATCCTGGCTATGGTCATAAGACTGGAACGAAGTATCAGTGTACCCTTGTACACAAAATTCTTCCTGTCTATCATAGACTAGACTTCAATCCTTTATACTTCCCAAGTATATATAAGGATTGCTTTCACAGCTATACAGTGTCAAACACTAGGATCTGATTGAAACTTACTGGCTATGCGCCAAGCATTTGCCACAAATGGTCTTGTGTATATTACTCAAAACATGATCCATCCTATACACCATGTATCAGGATTTTAGACCCATGTTATTACTCTCCAGCTGTGTCATAGGACACAACATCCTCATGAGAGTCAGACCATATCTCTCTGGAAGGTATCAATATTTGGAATCATCCAATATAAACCTCTCCAGAAACTCTTGGATGACCATAGATTGACTAAAGGGCAATGACTTTCTTGGATCTCTATCTATAGATCCTCATGCCTAGGATGTAGGCATCATTCCCTAGATCATTATTCTCGAAATACATCTCAAGCCTTTTCTTCACCATGTGAAGAACTGAGGTGTCATTCCATGTGAGGAGAATATCATCAATCTTCTAGAACAAGAAATACTATTAAGGTGCTCCCACTGATCCTTTTGTAAACACAGGCTCTTTTAAACATGCTTGCATAACACCATGCATATCTTTATGGCCTTGATATGAAAACCTTCTGGCTATTTCCTTATAGATATCTTTTCAGACGTCCATGCAAGAAAGAC
The DNA here is from genome assembly GCA_027563935.2 of Costus lasius. NCBI lineage: Eukaryota > Viridiplantae > Streptophyta > Magnoliopsida > Zingiberales > Costaceae > Costus > Costus lasius. The sequence continues at coordinate 32,191,339 of CM050450.1, read as the reverse complement.
AGTTTTCATAACAACACGCCATAACTGATCATGCGATTATAACATGCAGATCCCTAATGGACTTAAAACTCAGCTATTGATGAAAAATTTCATCATTATCCACCCAATGGATTTGCCTGAAATTTCTGTTCACTAGCTTGCCTTTTCAAGGTAACAATGTTACCTTCCATGTCTATCTTCCTAGAAGATTTATTTACAGCCTGTGGGAATTACCCCTTTGGCAGCTCATCCAAGTCCCAGACTTGATTAGCAGACATGGAGCCCATTATGGTTCTCATGGCCCTTAGCCACTTCTTGGAATCTGGTCCATCGACCGCTTCCATTTCCTCATAAGTCTTAGGTTTATCCTTTGATGAAAAATTCGCCATGCCCAGCATATCGAATCGATCCAAACTTATGTGGTTCATGTGTTACTTGAACCTTAGGTTGACTTTCAACCTGTATGTGAGATTTTGCTCTCCATCTGTGTCTAATTATATTGTGGTTGATTCTGGACCTTGTCCCAATCAAATCTACTCCCACTAGCTTCTTTCAAAAGAGACAGCAGTTTGAGCAACAAACATTTTATTCTCTTTGGGATAGAATTAGTACTCTACAGTGCACCACAAACACATACTTTTGAATCACTGCACATTACATTCCCAATTCCATTGAAGAAATGGGATATTTGCAGTTTGCAACTCAAAAGCTAACTTAGACACTTTCTTATGGAGTGGTAGTACATCTGTTTGCATGGCATCATAGTAGTATATTTGCATGACTATTCAAAGATGGAACCACATCCAATGTGTTCCTCTTTCTTTCTTTTGAAATTCACTACACAGTGGTGTTCCCAGTAAGCTGTGAGATAATCCCCACACTCCTTGGGATAGTTATCAAATTTTCCACTAATCACCTTGATCCAATCAAAGTGCTTTAATAGATCCTCCAATTTGACTCAATACTTCATTTGTGAACTTCTTGGATTTCTCCAAAGTTCTTAGGTTGGATAAGGTATACCCACACCTGATGAAGCATATAACACCTCTTAGTGCTTGTTTACATGGGTCCACATACATTGCTGTGTAATAGATCCAACAAGCCAATAGTCCTTCCACCCTTTATGGTGAAGGCAGCATTTGTCACATTGTTCCTTTGAACTAGGCTCACATGTATCATAATCCTGAAAGGATAATGATCCCAATAGTCCATGGACCTTTGGATGTGACCATTGTTCTATAGTCCAAGAGACAATGCTATAAGAGGGTGTTTATTGAATCATTAGATCTGATCTTATGTTACATATAGAACCACAAACTATTATCAACTGTATCACTTCAATGGAACATCTCAGATTTAAAGAAAATATCATATATTATTTCAAACTGAAATCCTTTCCAAAAGGAATGATGTTCTAATACATAAGCTGACACATAATAGCAAAGTTCTAGATAGAGTCTTCAAGGCAGTGAGATGATATCAACAGCAACATCCAATGCTCCGTCCTTGACCTAAGAGTCCATCCCACCAAGCCTAATAGTTCTACTTCTTCTGAGCTCCTGCACATGTAAAACATATGTGAGTCTCACATGCGGTACCCAGTACCCATGAATAAGAAGTAGACATAAAGACCTCAGTAACACAATACCTGAAGCGGATGGATCACATCCCTTCTTCTTTGCCATGCTCTTCTTGGCCATTAATCCTCTTCGAAATACCCATGCATTCCCAGTCTTCCGAAGTATTAGCTTCGAAGATACAGAACCATGGTCATTCTCAGATTTAGGCATATACTCTGAAGATCCAACACAACTTTCCTGATCTTTGTCTATAGAGCATGGTGTGAAGAGACCTTTGAGATGTATGATAAGATCATAAATTCCCATCTCATCACACTCAACTTTGACCTCTGGGGTCATGCACTCTAAGACAAGCGCAGTGTACTGTTCATTATCTTCACAATGTTCAAGATAGACATTCCACTCCCACTCAGTAGTGAAATACACACTGGGCTGGGATGGAGGTCTTTCAAGAAGATGCACCTTTTCCTCTTGTTCCAGTATCTTGGACAAAATTTTGAACCAATTTGTCCAATTTGTCCCATCCAATTTATTTTTATAAAGTTTCAATCTTAGATCAGGAGATGCCATCTACAATAAGCAAATAAGTAAAATAAGTACTATGATAAAGCATTTAACAAGGACTTTAAATTAAATGCTATGCTCCCACTACTCCCAAAACAAGTTGAGAACTCTCAAACTCAACATGGAAATAAGTGAGTAGGATCCTAATTTCTCATGAGGTCTCCGCGACTCACGAGGGTGAGTTGGGATGCACAGAGAATCCCATGCTTCCTTAGGTAGGCATGCCAGCCAATTGTGCCGTGCACAACTCCTCTTAGTTAAGACAAACTAGGCGCCCTGTGTCCAGCGAGGGCTGGATACAACACAGAACCCTATCCTCTCAACAGCTGCCTCTAGTGATTCATCATGTCAGTGACATATGAAAAACTAGTCAAGTCTGGTCCTAACCGTTATGTCCAGGGCCAACGAATTCCTTGCGAAGGCACGCCCAGGTTAAAACTAGACTGGGGAAATCATTGTCACCTCACATCTTCTAAAGATAAGTGGGTGTGTCCCACGAGGGTGGGAAACAGTTCACATCGCCACCGGTCGATAGCTTGATGAGTTTACATGTTGATTTTATTCTTTTCTAGCATGCAGTTTTCCTATGGTTATGGCAGCAAAGGAAGAACATGTCAGGCATGCTATGGACAGAATAATAAACCATCACAGGCATGCTAGTTTGGTCGATATGGTCATAGCCCTTTTCATACATATAACTTGTCATGAGCCATGTGACATGTTATCATGCATCCAAGGGTTGCGAGTCCCTCTTGCAGATCAGCCCATGCCAGAAGCCGAAAGCAAGCATCCCTTCCTCCAACCGCAAATCCATCACTACGCTTCCAAAGCTGGCGCCACTCTGAAATCGGTTGAAGAAGACACCTTGTTGTCTTTGATGAACCTTAACCTATCTTATGTAAACAATTCTACATCTATTCTAAGGAAAGATGAAAATTTTACATCAAGAAGGGGGAGAACCACACGCAGGTGGTAAAAAGATTTTACAAGCATTCATCACAGGTGGAAACATGCTTCCATATCACAACACAAGAGGGCACTCGCTATGACGATATCAACCCATAGAAGAGACAAGTGGTGCATATAAAAAATTTGAAAAACCGAAATAATCAAATTTTATCCCCTTATACGCCAACTCCATCCAAAGCACTCTCTGAATCAAAATTTATGCTAAAATTGGGATCAAGTTTCATGATGATTTCATGGACCCTATCGGCTGGCAATTTTGTCAGATCAAGAGACCCGGCCAATCCGAAGACACAATGCCCATCCTACTTGACAAAACTACGTGCGCCTTTGGTCTTAAATCCATCATAAACACAATCCAAATTTTGGCCATAAAAATGATAAAAGAAGTTTGGATGAAAGATGCTTTCTATGTGAAACGCGCATGGATAGAAGAAAAATTTTCCAAAAATTTTTCACAAAAGCTAACGTACACCTTGTGTTTCTCGCAAGTAGCTCTGATACCACTGTTAGGGAATACCGGGTGTAATTTAAAATTTTGCAGTCCCAGGACGCAGCGGAAGCATTACACCCGAAACATATTCCGGTCCCAAGGATCCATGCGAGAGAGAAGACACAAGGATGTGTTAGAGATGTACCTCTTTTGCTTGTCTAGTTGTCGAAGCCATGTTGAAGACGATCAAATGCTCGCCCTCTACAAGGATCCACGCATCGACTCCTTGATCGTTGCTCCCTTCCACGCTTGGTGCTAGACTCGGGAAGAGAATCAAGCCTTCACCTCACTTGCGCCACCTTCAAGAGAACTTGCGCCAAGGAGGGGATAGGGAAGATGCCGCCAAGGACTTCCCTCTTCTTCTTTGCTTGCGCCACCTTCAAGCAAGATGCACCAATGGCAATGAGAGGGAGAGAGCTTGCGGCAATAGAAGGAGAAGCCACCAAGCCCAATTTCTCTTTGCGCCAAGAAGAGGAGAAGAAGAAGAGGAGGTCTTTCGGCCACTTGGAAGAAGGTTGCACCAAGCCTTTGTTGTCACCTTTTGCACTTGCTCACGTCTCTCTATGTGCCCTCACACCTTCAAGGAGTCAAACATTAGAAGGGGCGGTAAGGGGTCCTATAAATAGGACAAGAGGCGGCTAGGGCAAGGGCTAGGATCATGCCAAGTGTATGGCTAGGATGAAAAGGTTTGCGACAAGGAAAGTCTCCAAGACATTTCCTTAAACCCATTCAACCCTTCCTTATGCGCCAAGACCTTGTCTTGCGCCCCAAGCAATATATCAGCCCATGACATGCCTTAGAGGCATGCATTCCATCCAAGGAAGAGGGGCTAGGCACAACAAGCAAGAGGTATTCGGCTAGGGTAAGAGTTTGGGTGCATGTAGGGTTTATGAGGTAAGGAAAGTCTCCAAGACTTTACCATAAATCTCACCCTACTTGTCATATGCGCCCAAGCTCTTTCCAAAAGAGTTTTCAAGCCATATCAGCCCCAACCCTTACCATGAGGGAAGGTTTCCTTCCAAGGAACAAAGGGGGAGGCGCCTAATGCTTCCTTATGAAGCAACATGCGCCCACTTCACCCCATTATACCCTTATTTGCTTATACCTCTTCTTGACAACTAGTTATTAGGCCTCATTGGATAATGAGCTAGCCCAAACTTCATGGCATGGGTTGATTAAGCCTTTGAATCCAACCCAATGCAACCCTAATCCAAATGTGACCAATCTAGGTCAATTTCGGGTCAACCTGCCAAAAATAAAGTTTGGCTCCAATAACTTTCTTCCAACTCATCAGGCCCATTGGCGCTGATGAAATCTTCCAAATGGATCCAAGTTATCCAATAACTTGATCCAGAGGCTTCTGATTAAAGCAACGTCAAGAGTCTATTGCGTGTGACCCCGTAGGATCCATATGACGATGGCAATGATGTAAACATCATAAGTAGTGAGGGGTATCTAGCAACACATCACTACTACCCATGTCATAGGACTTAAGTCATTATGGCAACAACTCCTAACAAGCAACGAGGATTCCCATTGCATTATAGATCCCTTTGCCTAAACTGATATCCTGCCATTGGATTAGTCTCAAGTTTATCAATCCAATGCATTGGTCATGACTCAACAAGTGTGACCACACATTCCTGTCATGCACCAATAAGGTGGGGCACCCCAAAGTGGATATCATGCTTCCTCTGAAGGAAGGGGCAAATCCTACTATTGGTCATCCATGTCTCTACGTGACTTATGACATGCCCAATGACAGTCGTTTTGGTCCCCCAATTATGGAGAGATGTAAGACTGTATCAAAGCATATCCATCATAAAATCTAGACATGAATATCTCAAGTCTAAGGATCAATGCAAACCTCTTGCATGTGAGATTGACTTGTTGACTGGACAAGTCAATCCTCACGGTGGATCACTCCAATGCATCCAATGCACCTATATGTCTGCGTTAATGTGCCCCGCACCTAACCAGCCCATACACCAGTCTCACATGTACCAAAGCTGTCCCATATCTGCTAAGGTACCTTGTCTGGGGATAGCTTATGAGAATGGATCCAATCCAAACTCCTGGGACATTATTTATGTAACTCAATACATCAATGCCGGTAGAGAAGTCTACATAATAACGACCATGCCTTTATAGAGAATAATAATTATATCAAAGTACATTTAAACAATGCCCGACCATATCCAAACATTGGTCTGCAGGGCATAAACACCAACAATAACTTGGTATTATATACCACACTTTTGCTCCAAGATACTTCAACATAAGCGAGAGCATCAAACTATCTTGGTGTGAGCAAAGTAAGGGGCGAAAGCTGTTGGGGTATGCCCTTAAGGCTAATGTTTGAGGCCTATGGGAATGTATCAGTATCATGTAATAAACTCTTATGTTTATAAAGGCATGGTTGTTATTCAGTTAGTTACATTGTCTGCTGCAATATATGTTCTTCTGAATAATGTCTCAAAGCTGTTCAGCTAGGCTGACATGCTGTTAAGTCCTTAGTCGATATATCTTGGTGAACATGAGACAGCCTTGATATGATTGAGACTAATATGTGTTCTAATCTTATAGGATGCTTCGAGCATGGAATAAGATGTAGACTCATGGGTACATTGGATGTGCTGGACAGACCCTACTAGGATGTTCAATTGTTTGTCACAATGTGAATATTCCTTGAATGTGACAAGTGGCACATTTCCTTTGACTTGAGATCACTTGTGTTTTCTAAATGATGATTGTCATTGTTTTGAGGTAGTTCAATATCATTTGAAACATAATGATTATAGACTATCTTGGATGGTGAGCTTGAATCAGGTTAGGGTACTAGTGATAGACATAGGATTGCCGTCTCCTTGTTTAAGGAGTGTGATGTTCTAAAGGGGCCCCCTGGATGAGATGATTGAGAGAGTGTATGGCCATACCCAGGTGACTGTGTTCATCTGATCTAATCATGCTTATCATATTGGAGTTACAAGCTTGACAAGCTTGTCCAATAAGAACATCCAATGGCAAAGGAAATATGCATGCCTTGTGAGTTGATTCACACTTGTGCTGTGGTTTGGGTGTAGTCTTGGAAGACTCTTTCCTTTATATCGGGAGACAGTGATGTGTTGCTAGATACCCCTCACTGATTGTGATAATGAGAATTATCGTTACCGACATTTAGAGGAAACCCTCAGGGTCGCACAATTTGATGATATGGCTTACTTAAGTCAGATCGTGTGGACTGAATTGTTCAGGTTCAGTTTAAAGGGATTTAATCTCTGATTGTAAGTGAGATCTGGTCTGATCATGTTTGATTGATTAGGGCTTGAGATCGGTAAGCTTCGATCGAGAGAATGGATGCTAGATCGGTCAGATCAAGAGCATCAAAGAGATCGACGGTTAGATCTGAAGCCTTAGGGTTTAATTAAAATCTAGACCATATTGCTTGGGATAATTGGTCTTGGACCAAACCGTGATGAACCGGCTCATGAATGAGCGCATGGTTCAAAGTGAAGAGAAGTTTGCGCTTGGGTAAAACCGAAGTCGCATGAGAGCATGAACGTGGGAGTGGTTTTCTATTTTTAGAAACCACGACTCCTAAGCGTGGTCACATCTCTCTCGCTTCATTCACACCTTGTCGCCGCGCTTGGCTAGAGGGTCTTGAGGCATTCTCGCGTAGAGGAGAAGCTAAGACGACAAGGAAGTTTTCGCCAAGGAGATCTCTCATCCTTTCCACTCGACAAGAACCTTTGGAGAACCTTGCTAGCACAAGGATCAACAAAGAGTAGGCGACATCACCTTGTGTGCGCCACCTAAGGAGGAGATCCATTTCGCTCTCTCATTCCAAGACACCATCCAAGTGATGGCAATGGTGAGTATCGCTTTTCATTATAAGTTGATCATATTACATGCTTTAAGATCGCATAAGAAACCCTAGATTCCGCTAGAAATTTTGTTGCGCCTCCTATTAGGGTTTCGCCCCCCTCTTGAAAGGGGTTCCCTGCAATTGGTATCAGAGCGAAGGTTCATGCATGATAATATGATTGCTTTGATTTTGTGTTCCATGAATGCTTAGATCTATATCATGCGAAATTTTAACATGTTGATTTGTTTCATGCCGAAACCTATTTCATGTTTCATTTGCGCATGTATGATGATATATTGGCGCATCTTGGTTTTCTCAAAACTATTTTACATGCGCGACTCACTATAGATCTAAGGCCCTCCTATAAACCCTTAGACGGGTTATTAGGGTTGAAGTCACCCCCTGAGTTAGATCCAAACGGTCTGATCAGACTATCTGACAGCCTGAATGGGTCGACCAGATAGCACCTTGGCGCAAGCCTGTGGTGGCTATAGGTCGACTGCAGACAGGTGTGTAGCGATGTCTGATTGAGACAACCTATGAACACACATGAGTTAGGCCCGGGGTCACACCCGCTTGCCAGACCTCAATGTGGTTGTTCAGCCCTGACGCAAGCATGGTTGACCTTATGGTCGACTCAAGTCAATTAGGACTTGGTGCATGCTAGGGCAGTGGATCTGACTAGGTTGGATGAGTGGATCCCTGGTAATGGACCGTTGTAAGGTTGAAGGGCGAATAAGGAAATTAAATTGATACCTATGGGGTTTTTTCAAAATTTTAATTTTCTTGGTTGGATCACATGTTTGAATGATGCATATGTTTGTCTATTTAGTCTTATGTGGGCTGCCCATATTAATTGTGTGCTGTGCTGGGGCCTGCGTGCCTGGGATTTACAATTGTAAATTAATTGTTATTTTTGTGATCTGCGAATCACAGTTTAATTAATTTATAATGTCATATTGACCTGCGTGTCAATCTTGTCTAGATAGTTAAATTTGTAATTTAATTAGACAAGAGCACTGAGCACACTTGGCAGAGGCGCATGCAGCAGTGGCTGGACCAGGTGGGAGGTCTAGGGTTCGACCCTAGGACCTGGCGCAATTTTCCTGGTGGGTGCACCAGAGCTGCAATTGGCGCTTGGGCCCTGTTTTGGGCCAGATGAGCAGCAAAAGACCCATGAAGAGCAAGTGAAGACTTGATTTAGGTTAAGGTCTCACTAGGGCTATGGGCTTTTACCACATAAGATTCATGCTTTCTTTTATTTACTGTTTAAATATTAGAATTGCATGATTAAGTTTATCTTCTGCTATCACCATAGGAATTGCATGATAGTGAAAGAAGATAAAAGACCGTTAAAATCCAACGCTAAATATCAAGCTCGTAAGCCTTCTGACGCGAAACCTCACTGTTCTGATTATCGTTGGAGCCGTGTTGTACCCACTCAGTGGGCACGTCCATCTATCTTCAGACGGTGCGGGATTTCACCTGTGTGTTACAGAGTGGGGATTTATCCCTTCTCGTTGCTCAGCATAGCACATGGTGGTCCAGGGAGTAGGTCGGGTCAGCTTGACCGTGTGGGCTACATATGTGGCGCATATGGTAGCACATGGAGGCAGCCATCTGTGGGGTCAGAGACTGTGTTGTACCAACTCAGTTGGCACAGTCTGCTGGATTGCCCAGATGAAGGGGAATCGCACGGGTTGGCGATCGGCAGGGAATGCCTACCGGAGATTAGTGCTTGTACTCTCTGTGCATCTTATCTCGCCTGAGCGGGACGCGGAGACCAAGTATGAAATCCGGATCCCATCTCACTAAAAGAGTACTACTCTTTCGGGCTGTTTTGCTGGATTTTTCAGCCAGATAAAAATAGTGATAAAAAGAATCTTTCTTAAGTCCTGATTGATTCTTATACATTGATACTGACCTTGCTGTTCTTGCATTGTTGTAGATACCTGCAGCAACGAACACCATGAACTTCAATGTGCGATCCCTACTGGAAAGGGAGAAGTTTGCTGGGCCGAACTTCTCTGACTGGTTTGGACACCTTAAGATCGTTCTTAAGGCAGAGAGGAAACTGTATGTCCTCGAGACGGCGATACCGCCGCAGCCCGCTCCGAACGCCGCAAGGGCGATTCGGGAAGCCTATGAAAAGCACGTCAATGATAGCATTGATGTCGCTTGCCTGATGCTAGCGTCTATGACGCCACCGCTGCAGCGTCAGCATGAGGATATGTCGGCTATAGAGATTATAGCGAACCTCAAGATGCTGTATGCTGCACAGGCGAGGACAGAACGCTACAATTTGACGAAGCTCTTCTTTCAGAGCAAACTGGCTGAAGGGAGCCCAGTGGGAGCTCACGTGCTCAAGATGATTGGGCACAAGGAGGCTCTAGAGAAACTGGGGCATACCATCAACCAGGAGCTTGCTGTGGACATTATTCTACAGTCTCTCCCGCCTTCATTCGACGCGTTCATTATTAATTTTAATATGAACAAAATCGATTGTACTCTGGCAGAGCTGCTGAATATGCTCTTGACCACTGAGGAGACTCTGAAGGGTAAGCCTTCGACCTCTGTCTTAATGGTTCCTTCCAGGAACAAGAAGAAGGGGAAGAAGGGCAAGGCCACTGTCAAGAGCTACAGCAAGGCTCTGAAGCAAAAGGTCAAGCGGTCTAAGGAATACAGGTGTTTCCACTGTGGCCAGCTGGGTCACTGGAAAAAGGACTGTAAAGCGCTCCAAGGAGATAAGAGGGGAAGCATTGCTTCTGGCTCAGGTATATTCGTGACTGAGGTCATGTTTTCTTCTTCTATATCATGGGTGTTGGACACTGCATGTGGAGTTCACATTTGTTCAAATGTACAGGAACTCAAGAGAAGAAGGCAGGTGGGACAGCATGAGGTGGACCTACGCGTTGGAAACGGAGCACGGGTTGCTGCTGTTGCTGTAGGAGACTACTTCATTTCTTTACCATCTGGCATTGTATTGGAACTAGACAATTGTTACTTTGTTCCCAGTATTACTAAAAATATTATCTCCATTCCTGCTCTTGTCAGGAAGGGATTTTCCTTTGAATGCAATATTTCAAAGTGTGTTTTATCTTTAGATAATATTGTTTATGCAACTGGTTCAATTAACAATGGGTTATTCATGTTGGACATGGAATGTTCAATACAGCAAATTGATATTAAGAAAGCCAAGTATGCTGATGATAGCACCTTGTTATGGCATAGTCGTTTAGGCCATATTAACGAGAAACGCATTAAGCGGTTGCATGATCATGGACTGCTGGGATCATTCTCCTATAAGGAGATTGATACATGCAAAGCTTGTTTGATGGGTAAAATGACGAAGTCACCTTTTCTTCATAAAGGTCAAAGGGCTTCAGGTTTACTTGACCTTATACACAGTGATGTGTGTGGGCCATTTAGTAAACATGCCAGAGGTGGCTATCAGTACTTCATCACCTTTACTGATGATTTCAGTAGGTATGGTTATGTCTATCTGATGAGACATAAAAGTGAATCTTTTGACAAGTTCAAAGAATTCAAAAATGAAGTACAGAATCAGTTAGGCCGAAATATTAAGGCACTTCGCTTAGATCGAGGTGGTGAATACCTAAGTCATGCATTTACTGACTATCTAAAGGAGTGTGGGATTATCTCACAGCTCACTCCGCCAGGAACACCGCAATGGAATGGTGTGTCCGAGAGGAGAAATAGAACGTTACTTGATATGGTTCGTTCTATGATGAGTCAGGCTTCTTTACCCAACTCCTTTTGGGGTTTTGCGCTGGAAACAGCTGCAAAGGTACTAAACCGAGTGCCATCCAAGGCAGTTTCTAAGACTCCATATGAGTTATGGTATGGGAAACAGCCAAGCTTGACATTTATCAGGATCTGTAGCTGCGAGGCTTATGTTAAAAAGCTCGCCTCTGGGAAACTAGAGAGCAGATCTGACAAATGTATCTTTGTCGGTTACCCTAAGGAAACTAAGGGTTATTATTTCTTCGATCCCAAAGAGAACAAGGTTTTTGTTGCTCGGACGGCCATATTTCTTGAGAAGGAGTTTCTTCTGCAAGAGGCCAGTGGGAGAGAAATAAAGTTGGATGAGAATCCAGAAGAAGGACAAAGTGATCAAGCAGAGTTGGATGAGCCTGAGCCGGTAGTACAGGTTATTGAACAACCTGAGGCTCAGATATCACGGGAACCGCGAAGATCGGGAAGGATCCGTCGACAGCCTGAGCGCTATGACGGAGTCTACATCATTGATAATGATGAACCCCTCACTTATGCGGATGCGGTCAGTGGACCGGATTCAGCGAGATGGCTTGAAGCTATGCGCGCCGAGATGGACTCCATGTCAGATAACCAAGTCTGGGATTTGGTTGATCCGCCTCCGGGAGTTATCCCTATAGGCTGTAAATGGATCTTCAAGAAGAAGATTGACATGGATGGTAACGTGGTTACCTATAAAGGCAGGCTAGTTGCGAAAGGTTTCAAACAAATCTACGGGATAGATTATGATGAAACTTTCTCACCTGTAGCCATGTTTAAGTCTATTCGTATTCTTTTCGCGATAGCTGCATATTATGATTATGAGATTTGGCAGATGGATGTGAAAACAGCTTTCCTTAATGGAAATCTGGATGAGGATGTGTACATGACACAACCAGAAGGTTTCACTAATCCAGCAGATCGTCATAAGATATGCAAGTTAAAGAAGTCTATTTATGGACTTAAGCAAGCATCAAGAAGCTGGAATATTCGTTTTGATGAATCAGTCACTGATTTTGGTTTCATCAAGAACGAGGATGACCCGTGTGTATATAAGAGGTTTAGTGGGAGCGTGATTACTTTCTTAGTCCTCTACGTCGATGACATCTTGATCATTGGAAATGACATTCCTGAGATGCATGCTGTTAAGGCATGGCTAAGGAAATGTTTCCAGATGAAAGATCTAGGAGAAGCAGCCTATGTATTAGGTGTGAAGATCTACAGGGATAGATCTAAGAGGCTTCTCGGGCTGTGCCAAAGTACTTACATCGATAAAGTCCTGGAGAGATTTCATTTAGAGAATTCTAAATGAGGATATCTTCCAGTCAGACATGGTCTGAATCTTTCGAAGAGTCAGTGTCCACAAACACAGACTGAGAAAGATGAAATGGACAATACGCCTTATGCTTCGGCTATTGGATCCATTATGTATGCAATGTTGTGTACTCGCCCAGACGTTGCTTACGGGTTAAGCGTGACCAGTCGTTTCCAAAGTAATCCAGGTATGGCGCACTGGATTGCAGTCAAGAACATTTTAAAATATCTGCGGAGGACCAAAGATATGTTCTTGATATATGGTGGTCAGGAAGAACTCAGTATTGAAGGATATACTGACGCTTCGTTCCAGTCGGACCAGGATGATTTCTGATCGCAATCAGGCTATGTTTTTAGCTTGAATGGAGGTGCAGTGGTGTGGAAGAGTTTCAAACAGTCAACTGTTGCTGATTCCACAACAGAAGCCGAGTATGTTGCAGCCTCGGAAGCATCCAAGGAGGCAGTGTGGATTCGTAAGTTTGTGAGAGAACTTGGTGTTGTTCCTTCGAGTGCAGATCTTTTGGTTATCTTCTGTGATAACACTGGAGCAATCGCACAAGCAAAGGAACCACGGTCGCACCAGAAGTCCAAGCACATACAGAGACGGTTTCATTTGATCAGGGAGATCATAGATCGTGGCGAGATCAAAATCTGCAAGGTTCATACAGATGACAATCTGGCAGACCCGCTTACCAAGCCTCTGGCGCAGCAGAAGCATGAGAAGCACTGTAATAATATGGGTTTGAGATTTCTCAACCATTAGATTAAGTGCAAGTGGGAGATTGTTGGGGTATGCCCTTAAGGCTAATGTTTGAGGCCTATGGGAATGTATCAGTATCATGTAATAAACTCTTATGTTTATAAAGGCATGGTTGTTATTCAGTTAGTTACATTGTCTGCTGCAATATATGTTCTTCTGAATAATGTCTCAAAGCTGTTCAGCTAGGCTGACATGCTGTTAAGTCCTTAGTCGATATATCTTGGTGAACATGAGACAGCCTTGATATGATTGAGACTAATATGTGTTCTAATCTTATAGGATGCTTCGAGCATGGAATAAGATGTAGACTCATGGGTACATTGGATGTGCTGGACAGACCCTACTAGGATGTTCAATTGTTTGTCACAATGTGAATATTCCTTGAATGTGACAAGTGGCACATTTCCTTTGACTTGAGATCACTTGTGTTTTCTAAATGATGATTGTCATTGTTTTGAGGTAGTTCAATATCATTTGAAACATAATGATTATAGACTATCTTGGATGGTGAGCTTGAATCAGGTTAGGGCACTAGTGATAGACATAGGATTGCCGTCTCCTTGTTTAAGGAGTGTGATGTTCTAAAGGGGCCCCCTGGATGAGATGATTGAGAGAGTGTATGGCCATACCCAGGTGACTGTGTTCATCTGATCTAATCATGCTTATCATATTGGAGTTACAAGCTTGACAAGCTTGTCCAATAAGAACATCCAGTGGCAAAGGAAATATGCATGCCTTGTGAGTTGATTCACACTTGTGCTGTGGTTTGGGTGTAGTCTTGGAAGACTCTTTCCTTTATATCGGGAGACAGTGATGTGTTGCTAGATACCCCTCACTGATTGTGATAATGAGAATTATCGTTACCGACATTTAGAGGAAACCCTCAGGGTCGCACAATTTGATGATATGGCTTACTTAAGTCAGATCGTGTGGACTGAATTGTTCAGGTTCAGTTTAAAGGGATTTAATCTCTGATTGTAAGTGAGATCTGGTCTGATCATGTTTGATTGATTAGGGCTTGAGATCGGTAAGCTTCGATCGAGAGAATGGATGCTAGATCGGTCAGATCAAGAGCATCAAAGAGATCGACGGTTAGATCTGAAGCCTTAGGGTTTAATTAAAATCTAGACCATATTGCTTGGGATAATTGGTCTTGGACCAAACCGTGATGAACCGGCTCATGAATGAGCGCATGGTTCAAAGTGAAGAGAAGTTTGCGCTTGGGTAAAACCGAAGTCGCATGAGAGCATGAACGTGGGAGTGGTTTTCTATTTTTAGAAACCACGACTCCTAAGCGTGGTCACATCTCTCTCGCTTCATTCACACCTTGTCGCCGCGCTTGGCTAGAGGGTCTTGAGGCATTCTCGCGTAGAGGAGAAGCTAAGACGACAAGGAAGTTTTCGCCAAGGAGATCTCTCATCCTTTCCACTCGACAAGAACCTTTGGAGAACCTTGCTAGCACAAGGATCAACAAAGAGTAGGCGACATCACCTTGTGTGCGCCACCTAAGGAGGAGATCCATTTCGCTCTCTCATTCCAAGACACCATCCAAGTGATGGCAATGGTGAGTATCGCTTTTCATTATAAGTTGATCATATTACATGCTTTAAGATCGCATAAGAAACCCTAGATTCCGCTAGAAATTTTGTTGCGCCTCCTATTAGGGTTTCGCCCCCCTCTTGAAAGGGGTTCCCTGCAAAAGCAAGATTACTTGGCGCAAGCATCCTCTTCCATCAACATAGCTGCAAGCCTCCTTCTCTCTCCTCTTGGCGCAATTTGTTGGAGGGCTTGGTGGCATCTTCATCTCCCTCCTTCTACACCTTAGCACTTCTTCCCTTGAAGGTGGTGCAAGCATAGAAGGACACTCAAGGCTTAGATCTTCTTCCCGAGGCTAGCACCAGGCATGGAAGAAGAGGACTCGAGGAATCCATGTGTGTGAGACTGTAGAGGGTGCACACTTAGGCGCCTACCTCGACATCGCTTCGCATCTTGCTCTTAGGTACTTTATCCTCTCATTGTGTTGACCTCCTTGCAAGAATCGATCCATTGAGTTTTTAGGACTGGCCTGTTTCAGAGATTTGCTTCCACTGTGTCTTTGTAAAAATTTTAAAATCCCCGGGGTTTCCCAACAGTGGTATCTGAGCGACTTGCAAGCCTCCAACGATGTTTTCTATGCTTTTCTATACTCACATGTCATGCAGTGTAGATTTTCAAAAATTTCATATACATGGCGCATGGTTTTTCTAAGTAGGAAAAATTGTAAGTCTTTTGTTCCTTACCTCTATTCAATTTCCTTTGGTTCTTCGCTCTCTTCACATGACTGGGATAGACTCATATGTGGAAGAGATAATTTCTCCTCTCATGGTGGGATAGACCCATCATGAGAGACTTTTGAAATTATGTGGGGCATGGACTGGGTGATTGCCCTAATCTCAGCAAGTTAGGGATTGCAAGGAGGGCAACGGGTATGCCTCTTGTAGATTCCTGAGAGAAACGAAGAACCAAGGATTATGATAAGAGGTGAAGGAAGAGAGATATGTTTTGATGAAAAACCTAAAATTTTAGATTTTTGTGTTCTTCATGAGTATATAGAATTGCATGAGATAGTGCCTTGTTTGTGCATGATATTGTGCTCATATGTCAAGCCTCTTACATTCCTGTGATGTATTCTTGTGCGGCCTGCGTGCCACCTTTTCTTTTCCTTTATTTTTATAAATTCAAGAAGAAGATTAGGGGCGCATATCACTTGAAGCCTTGGCGCATGCATGCATGGTGGTGCAAGTTGGCTTGGCCGAGCCCTTGGGCTTGTGAGCTAGCCTTCTTGGCCCTTGCATGGTGGCGCATCACTCATGGAGGAGGCACCATGGCATTGGCTGAACCTATGAGGGTGCTTCTAGGGTTTCCCTAGGGGTACCTCTAGGGTTTGAGAGCTAAACCATGGTGAGGAGGACCTTGGAGCCGACTATGAAGTTCAAGACTAGAGGGTGGTTAGGTTAGGTCTTGTTGAGGCTTGTCTCCTAGGATAAGAGTTGAACCGCTTTGGCATGTGTTGGTTCAATGTCTTGAATAGGCTATGACCACATCATCTTTACTACTTTCCTTATATGCTAAAGCATGTCTATGATGTTTTATCTTTTTGTTATCACTATAGGATTGCATGCCTGTAATGTTATACAAAAGATAAAACTAAGAGGATGAGACCTCAAAAACCCTCAAATCAAAATATCAAGTCTAGTAGCCTTCTAACGCGTAGCCCTCATCAAGTTATCGATCATTGGTGTTGTGCATGTTTCCCACCCTCGTGGGATACACCCACTTATCTTTAGAAGGTGTGTGGTGACAATGGTTTTCCTAGTCCAGTTTTAACCTGGATGTGCCTTCGCAAGGAAACTCGTTGGCCCTGGGCATAATGGTTAGGAATGGACTTGACTGGTTTTTCACATGTGGTGGCCACATGATGGAACTCTAGAGGCATCATTGAGAGGTTAGGATTTCATGCTGTATCCAACCCTTGCTGGACATGAAATGCCTAGACTGTCTCAATAAGGGGAGTTGACAAGAGCAATCGGCCGACGTGCCCACTATAAGAAGCATGGGTCACTTTGTGCATCTCATCCCACCCTTATGGGACGCGAAGCCTCATGTGGAATAAGGATCCCATCTCACTAGGAAATCTCTGATTTCCCAATTGACTTTTTGGGTTATCAATTCGATTAAAATAGTGGAAGCCATAATCATTTAAAATAAGTCCAGTTTAAATGATTTAAAGTAATACTAATATGTTTTTCTTGGTTATTGTAGAGTAATGGCAATGAACAATAGCAGATGGTCACTGCGATCTATCCTGGAAAAGGACAAGTTGGTTGGATCCAACTTACTGGATTGGTATATGAACTTGAGAATTGTGCTCAAGCTCGAGAGGAAGCTTTATGTCCATGAGCAGCCAATTCCTGTGCCACTTCCATGCTCAGCCTTAGCGGCTGAGAAGGATGCTTATAATAAGCATCAGGTTGATATTTTGGAGGTTTCTAATTTGATGCCAACCAACATGTCGCTTGAATTATGAGGGCAATATGAATTGAAGAGTGCCTCTGAGATTATCTCTAATCTAAAGCAGCTCTTCGATGAAATGGTTAGGCTCAACCCTCATAAAGTAGAAATTCAATGTGTTGAGCCGAAAGGCTTAACTAAGGCATTGAAGATAAAGATGGAAAGGGTCAGGAATAACAAGTGCCATTCATGTGGAGGACCACCTCACATGATAAAGGACATAGTGCGACTTTAGAATAAGGAGAAGAAAGGTAAGCACTTGTCTTCTAGCTCAAGTATTTATGTTACCGAAGTCAACCTTTCTACTTCTATATAATGGGTATTGGATACCGCATGTGGAGCTCATATTTGTACAAATATGCAGGGGCTCAAGAAAAGTAGATCGGTGCGGCCTAGAGAGATTGACCTACAGGTTAGAAACGGGGCACTGGTTACTGCTATTGCTGTAGGAATTTTGACTCTCTCCTTGCCTTCAAGACTTCAGTTAGAGCTAGATCATTGCTATTATGTACCTTCACTTACTAAAAACATTGTATCCATTCCTTGCTTGGCAAAGAAAGGATTTAAATTTGAAATAAAGGAGAACATTTGTTCTTTTTCATTTGCAAATATGTTTTATGGGAAGGGTACTTTATGTAATGGATTGTATGTCTTGGACATGGATAGCTGTATTTGTAACATAAATAATAAGGGGATCAAACTGAGTAGTTCAGTTGGTGCCTTCCTATGACATTGTCGATTAGCCCATATAATCAAGAATCGCATTCAACAACTCCATGCACATGGGTTGTTAGATTCAACCGCCTTGGAGGAGTTTGATACTTGTGAGCCTTGTTTATTAGGGAAGATGACAAAAGCGCCCTTCACCAAGACTAGTGAGAGGGCAGGAGGTTTATTGGATCTCATACACAGTGATGTGTGTGGGCCATTCAGTAAATAAGCTAGAGGAGGGTACAACTACTTCATCACATTTACTGATGACTTCAGTAGATATGGATATGTCTATTTGATGAGATATAAATCTGAATCCTTTGAGAAATTTAAGGAGTTTAGACATGAAGTAGAGAACCAGCTTGGTAGATCTATCAAAACTCTTCGATCAGATTGTGGTAGAAAGTACTTGAGTGGTGAGTTCTTTGACAATTTGAGAGAGTGTGAGATCCTATCCCAACTCACTCCTCCTGGAACACCTCAATGGAATGGTGTGTCTGAGAGGAGAAATTGAACTTTGTTGGATATGGTTCGATCTATAATGAGTCATGCAACCCTACCACCCTCATTCCGGGGTCATGCACTTGAAACAGCTTCTCTCATACTGAATAACGTTCTATCTAAGAGTGTCTCCAAGATTCCATACGAGGTATTGATGACACCGAAATTTATAGTAAATTTCATGCCATTCCATATATCTTTTTGTGTCAAATTCATGAACCTTTGCTTATTTTTATACCTTTTTTTTATCAAATTCTACGGAATCTACACTCTTTTGGCTTTTGATGATTTTCAGGCATTTTCAAGAAATCCATATGCATGAATGAATTCCCACCATCAAGAGGAGATTACACGTCAAATTTCAGGAAGATTGGAGCTTCAGACCAATTTACGGCAGGGCTGTAATCTATATTACGGTACCGTATTACGGCATTGCCGTAACTGATATTACGGTGCCGTAATTGCTAGACAGTTTCCACCCGAGAACTCGACTGAAATTACGGCAGTGCCGTAACTAAAAATACGACCGTAATTACAACCTGGAGACACGATTTTCACAGGTCAAATTTGAGTTCAATTTTGCGAGATCGATTGCGGACGATCCAGGCCATAAAATTCAAAACTATAAGAAGCAAAAGGAGAGCTTTCAACGAGATGAAGGAGGAGACACCAAAAGCCCTAATTTTCATCCACTGATAAAGGAGAAATCGAGTTTCACGCCGCCGACTTAGGTTTCATTGCCGGGACGCGTACAACGTATCTCCGGTCATGAAATTTGAAGGGAAGCTTTGCCTGGAGTAGAAGAACATATCCCAGAAGTTTTAGAGTGAAAGGATCTCGATTGGAGGAGAAATAAAGAAGAAACTCGGCGCTGGCACTGTTCACACTAGAAAATTATGGCTGTAATTTCCATTACAGCCGTATGGTTATTCGTTCTTCCCCTTCTTTCTGATTTCTGAAAGCTAGAAACTATGGTTTATTGTAATCTTTTCTCCATGCTAGCTTAAACCTTTTGTGGGACATGGGGGAGTAATTCCCTTTGATTTCTTAATGACTAGATAAACTTTTCATTACTTCGTCACGTATAATTCTAGCATGATAATTCTACTTATGTGATAATTGTTCTTTGATTCTCCATAGATTTATGTTAGTAATCATGTTTTAGAGTTTTCGCAATAAGGACCGAAAGGTGACTTGCTTGAGAACTTGGAACCCTAGAATTGCATGTTAGGAAGTTACTGTGAGAATTTAGGTTAGTTCCTGTTTCTTGATTTTAGAAGAATAATTTCCATGATTAATAATATGAATCTAGGATTGAGTCAATTTATCAAACGTAAAGATCTTGTGCGAAAATGAGGATCGGAACGTTGGAAAACCATAAGTAGAACTTGTGTTGAGACTCGGATGCACGAAAGTGATCCTTGAGATTCCACTCGAGATAATCCACTTAGAATTCGGATGCACGAAAGTGATCCTTGAGTTCTTTGATGGATGATTTACTTATTTTCAGCTTGGGATAGATCTTGCGTGAAAGCGAGGATCGATCCCTGCATGATTGTCTGCACGAAAGTGAGATAATCCTTTTATGAAGTAAATTGTATCTTTATCATGATGAAATTAAACTGACGAATTTATATTCATATCTATTTATAGAAATCAAAGTGGATGAAACCCTTGTCCCAGTTTCTCTCTCTGGTATTTTCGTTAGCTTTTGATAATTCACTTGCATAGTTTCAATTGCCTAGATAGTAAGAAATCGATTATTCGGTACTTGACAAATGAGGTCTCCGTGGGATCGATATTTTTTATTACTTCGAGTATCTGTGCACTTGCGGACACAACAAGTCTTTGGACAAAACAAGTTTTTGGCGGTAAAGCCAGAGTTTCTGTCTAGCTACTTGTTGGGATACAACAAGTTTTTGGCGCTGTTGCGGGGACCTTAGTTTTGTCAATATTGAAGATATTGAGAGTATTGCTAGACTAGGTTCTATTTTCTGTTTATTCTTCTGTATTTTCTTTTCTCTTGAAATCATTTGATCTATCTATTTTTCATGCGCAGGAATCTTAGATCAGGACCTCTTGTACCTTTTCATCCTGAGATAAACAAAACTCTTAGACTGTGCAGGAAGTTGAGATTTGAGGAAAGTCGACAAGAGGAGGAAGAAGTGACCATGGCAGAACCAAGATCATTTAGGGACTATGCAGCCCCTAATTCACGAGAGACTCACTCTAGCATTGCTAGACTGGTCATAGAGGCTAATAACTTTGAATCAAGCCTGCTTTCTTATCCATGATTCAACAGAACCAGTTTGGAGGATCTCCTCTTGAAGATCCTAACCAACACCTTTCTTTATTTCTTGAACTTTGTGATACAATTAAGATTAATGGAGTTTCTAACGATGCACTAAAGTTGAGATTGTTTCCTTTTTGTCTTAGGGACCGAGCACGATCTTGGCTTCAAGCACAACCTACTGGTACTTTCACCACTTGGGAGCAACTGTCAAACACCTTCTTGATGAAATATTTTCCACCAAGCAAGACCATCCAAATGAGAAATCAGATTTCAAGCTTTGCACAGAGGGATGGTGAATCTTTTAGTGAGGCATGGGAATGATTCAATAATTTACAACAGAAGTGTCCTCACCATGGCATTGAAAACTGGGTTTTAATTCATACTTTTTACAATGGTTTGCTTTATAATACGAGACTAACTGTTGATGCTGCTGCGGGAGGAGCTTTGATGAACAAGACCATTGATGATGCGTTCAAACTACTTGGAGAAATGACTTTAAATCATAACCAGTGGACTTCAGAGAGAGGAGTGCTTTATAAACCTTCCCAAGGTAAGAATGAAAGTGATGGATGGCGCACCTTGGCAGAGAAGGTAGACTCTTTATGCAACAGATTTGATTCATTTAAGATGCAAACTGCTGTTATTTCTTCATCTCTTGTTTGTGATATATGTGGTAACAATGGTCATGTCTCTGAAGATTGTAAAGTCATTGCTAGTCAAGATAGTGAACATGTTAATGCATTAGGGAACTATAATCAAGGTAAAAATAATGATCCCTATGCTGGTACCTATAACCCTGGATGGAGAAATCACCCCAACCTGTCTTGGGAAAACAACAACAATGTAGGGGAACAAACTGAAAATAGAGAATTCCAAAACAAGCCAAATCAAAATCAAAATTCAAATCAGAATTCAAATATTGAGTCCATGCTAGAAAAGTTCATGCAAAATCAAAGCAAGGAAATTGAAGATCTTAAGGGAATGGTTAGTCAACTTGCATCTCAAGTAGGATCATTAGCTACCCACAACAAAATCTTAGAAAATCAAATAGCACAGCAAGCTAGTCGTTCTTACAGACCCCCTAGAAAATTACCTGCTAAACCTGAGTTGAATCCTAGGGAGCACTGTAATGCTATTATCACTAGAAGTGAGAGACAATTAGAAGAACCCAAAGGAAAAGTTGTAAATAATGAAAAAGAACCTAATGATGATCATGATGATGAATTAGAGTTAGAAAAATCGTCTGAGCATGAGCAAACCCAAGCTAGTTTGCCACCTCAAAAGGGCAATGAAACAAAAGGGGATGTGCCATGTGAGAAAGATGATTCTAAAGCTAATTTACCTCCACCTTATAGGCCACCTATACCCTTTTCACAAAGGTTAGTGCAAGCAAAACTTGATAAACAATTTGGCAAATTTCTTGAAGTGTTGAAAAAGCTTTACATTAATATTCCTTTTACTGAAGCTATATCTCAAATGCCATCATATGCAAAATTTTTGAAAGAGATCTTATCCAACAAAAGAAAATTAGATGACTATGGTACTTGTTCTGTGGCTTTAACTGAGGATTGTAATGCTGTCATTCAAAATAAATTGCCACCAAAACTGAAGGATCCAGGTAGTTTCTCTGTACCTTGTTCTATTGGAAGCATGGCTTTTGACCGAGCCTTATGTGATTTAGGAGCCAATGTAAGTCTAATGCCTTTATCTATTTGCAAGAAGCTGGACATTGGAGAGCTTAAAGCCACATCCATATCTTTACAGCTCACTGATAGTTCGGTAAAGTATCCTATAGGTATTCTAGAGAATGTTCCAATCAAGGTAGGTGAATTTTTCATACCTGCAAATTTTGTAGCGCTTGACATGGAAGAAAATAATAAAAATCCCATAATTCTTAGTAGACCCTTTTTGGCTACTGCTGGAGCACATATAGATGTTAAAAAAGGATAAAAAACTTTTGATATTTGTGAAAAAATAATTGAATTTGATCTTGTTGATTCGTTGAATAAACTTTCATATTCTGGATCATGTTGTAGTGTTGACATAGTTGATGATGTTGTTTATGATGTTTGTAATTTATTTGATGAATCCTCTAATTTTGGAACTAACAATTTTTCTGAGGATACTGAGAGAGGATTACAGGAGAAAGGACATCAAAATTCCGAGAAGAAGAAGAAAAAGAGAAGAAGAAGAAGAAACTCTAAATTGATTGACAAAGGAAAGAAGATATTGAGTAAATTTGGACATTGTTTCAAGGCTGAGCCTTATGTGATTGAAAGAGATGCTCAAATCAAAGAAAAATCAGAGTGGAAATTGAGGAATTCAAGAGCAAATCTGAGTGCAAAAGGGTCAAGCTAAAGACCTTTAAATTAGCGCTTCTTGGGAGGCAACCCAAGCATTCTAACTTTAGTTTGTTTTATTTTATTTACATTTTCCTTAGTTCGCACTTAGAACTAATTTTTTCTTTTATTTTTGTAGGTAAGCAAATTTTGGCGCAAATTACAGCACTACCGTAATGTATATTATGGTACCATAATTCCTGTCAATTTCGACCAGAAAGTTTTGATGAGATAACGGTACTGTCGTAACCATTTTAACGGTACCGTATTTTGTGTACAAAATCCACCCGAGAGTTTCATTGCTTTTACGGCACTACCATAACGAATTCCACGGTGCCATATTTTTGAGTTGATTATTTTATTTTCCTTCATTAAAAAAAATTAAACTTTTTACGGCACTGCCGTAACCATTTTTGTGGTATCATAATTTTCATCTATTTTTGACCCAAGAGTTTTCTGAAAATTATGGCGGTACCATAAGATTTTTTATGGTAGCGTAATTAAAGACATTTTTGGACCCGAGAGTTTGAGCGAAATGGATATTACGGCCGTAATTCTGTTTTTAGACGCGTGTTTTTCAATTTCACCAGATTACGGCACTGCCGTAATGGATATTACGGCCGTAATTCTATTTTTAGACGCGATTCCTGTGCCCTTTTTTAGGGTTTTCTGGGCCGTGTTTTGAGTTTTCTCATTCGTTCTCACTCGATCGAGCGCTGACCTTCAAACTCCGACCATCTCCGACCTTCAGAGCACGCCGGCGACCTTTCCTTTCCGGTTATTGCCGCCGATCTAGTACTCTTTCACCCGATTTCTCAATTTTGGTGAGTTTTCATGCATATTTCGCCCCTTTCATTGTTTGTCTTCGATTCTTGGTCGTTTTCAGAGATTATTGCTTTTATTTACTTCTTAGATGATAGGCGACTAGTTCTGGTTCATTTCTAGCATTTTTGACCAATTTCTGAGAGAGATTTATGCTTAAACAAGTAGGATTTGCTGAATTTTTACTGTTCACATTTCGCCCCTTTTTCTCCCACTGAAATCTTTGAGTTCAAGCAGACATATTAGTTGATTCTTGCTTCTATGATGCTTAATGAGTATTCATGTTCTGATTGGAAGTATTATTTGGGTTCAATGTTTGCTATATTTGCTATATTGTCTTGAAATTCAAGTTGCAGCTTAGTTCACTCATGGCACCCAAGATCAAACAAGTAGTTTCAAAGAAGAGAGAAAAGGACCAGCCACATCTTCTTCACCACCAAATCCCTATGGCATTATTTTTAGGGATGAATTCAAGAGTCGAGGTACAAACAATTGGTGGAAAGAAGGGTTATCAACACCAAATATGCTGATATAAGGACTTTAGAAGCACTTGGGCTTTATGAGGATGTGTCTTGGATGTTTGAGCAGATCAGGGCTAGAAGATTTTTTGAGATGACGCCCTATACCTATTTGCCACTTACTTTGGAGATTTTGAGTAGCTTAAATGTGGATCTAAGAGAGTTTTCTGATGGACCTGCGGAGGGAGAGATCACATTTAGATTGCCTAATGTTGGAAGGAAGCTAACCATAAGAGAAGTCAGATCTATTTTTCACTTGGGTTCAGGAGGGTATACCCAAATACCCATTGGGTTCATTGAGAATGTATTCTGGAACCAGATTACTAACAAG
Source organism: Costus lasius (assembly GCA_027563935.2). Taxonomy (NCBI): domain Eukaryota; kingdom Viridiplantae; phylum Streptophyta; class Magnoliopsida; order Zingiberales; family Costaceae; genus Costus; species Costus lasius. Next base: position 32,166,479 of record CM050450.1, on the reverse strand, counting down.
ACTCATTTTTCTGCTGTGTCTACTAGAGCTTCGAAGATCACGAACCCTTATATCAAGTATGTACATAGAGTTCTTGCCCACACTGTCTTTGGCAGAGGAGACAGTGATGGCATGGTGAGACAGATTGAGCTTTACTTTCTTTGGGGGATGCTTAATGGAGTAGTTGTAGATGTTGCATTCTTTATGATGAAACACATGGATAAAGTGGCTAGGGCAAAAAGGGGTGCCATTGTGATAGGAGGGCTGATTACACCTGTAGCCCTACATCTGAATGTTGAGCCATATGGAATAGAAGTGGCAAGGGGGAATGCAAGGCTTGATATTGAGTCTTGCATGACAATGAAAATGATAGTTAGAGAAGGGGATGTGTTTTGTTTGGTCCTTGGACCAAATGCCCCTACTCTACCATTACCCCATGTAGAGAAGACCACTGTAAAAGAAAGAGCGAATTGGAAGCTTTCACCGAGTACTGCCAAGGCCGCCTTTACACCACCGTTGAGTGCAGTTCCACCACCACCCACTTGGGGTGGAAGAGATGATCCCTATGGTATGGAGTCACCATCTCACCGGCCTGCTGATCCTACTCCCCCGGCTACTGATTTTTCCCACAGACCTATTGGAGGATGGTCTAGTGCTTTTGACCCCGGATTCCAGGCACTCTCCGCTGAGATATATCGTCAGGGACATCGCATGGAGAGGATGATGGATACCATGGGCCAGATGAAGGACTCGATGCATCACCTTCACTATGATGTGGAACATCTCAGCAACTACATGGAGGAGATGGGCAACTTCTTATATGAGCGCTTTGACTTCCAGGATTCGAGGAGAGGTGGAGACTATGAAGGGTACTAGGGAGAGCCACATGTTGATCCGATGGACACAACAGCTCAGGACACCGAGGAGATTGGATTAGATGATGAGTAGAGTTTTGTGAGTATCTTTTTCCCTTTACTTTTTGCATTCTATTTTCCTTATCTTATTGATGTTTCATGTTTTATAGGGAAGGATGATTCCTCCATACATGTTGTGTCCACCGTGCTACTTCACTCTGCTTTACATGCCTATATTCTTACTTTCGATATGGTTGTATGATGATGATGATATTGATTTTTGATCTTCGATGGGGTTGTATTATCACAGTTTGATATTGATGATCTATTTCGATATGGTTGTATTACACATGATGATGTTTTTAATATTCTTGATGATATAATTTGATGATTGATAAGTATAATTTTGATCGATGTGATTGATTTATGGCCTTGATCTATTTATTGTTGATGACTTGTTTAATTTAATTGATGGTGAATGAACTCAAGCTTGTGATTAGGACTAGGTATATCATGTCAAATTTATTTCTCTTATACATATCTGCTTTTGAAATTTTTCTTTGGTTGATGAATGAGATTTTAGGTGGATATATTATTTGAGGAATTTAATTTAAAAGTGAAGCTACTTTTTGAATAAAATTAGCATATGAGTGTAATTTTGAATTGATGTCAATTGATTAGTCTAGTTAATGTTTAGTCTATTTGCCATTTGTTGGGAAGAAAGAATCCAAAATCTAAAAATAGTGAGAGACTCCCCTACTTGGCACTGTGTAAAATTGACAATGGTACCGAAGATATTGGTTGAAGTCTGAAAAAAAAAATTAGAGAGAAAGAAAAAGAAAATGACTCCTCTACTTGGCACTGTGTAAAATTGACAGTGGTACCTAAGACAAGAGTTGAAGTCCCAAATAAAAAGTGTGTATCTATGTGGGTACATGCCATCAAAAACACAAAAAGAATAAAAAGAAAATGAAGAAAAGAAAAATTTTGAGTGGAAAAAGATTTTGGATATCCTATTCCTGTAAACAAAGGCATGATAGATTTGAACTGAAACATGGGTGAACTCATGAGACTGAAATTCTGCTTTTTATACAAGTTGCAAAGTTTTATTCGAATAAGTTGTGGATCTTGAGGATTGAATTCAAAGGATTATGTGTCTATTTAAAATTTTATGAATCAATTGGTGGATTTTTCATTAGTGTTTGTATTTTAGAAATTTATTCTTCATGAGAAAATCTATGCCTATGATCAATTTTTGATTTTTTGCTTGAGGACAAGCAAAGTTTGACCCTTATGTGTTTGATGACACCGAAATTTATAGTAAATTTCATGCCATTTTATATATCTTTTTGTGTCAAATTCATGAACCTTTGCTTATTTTTATTCCTTTTTTATCAAATTCTGCGGAATCTATATTGTTTTGGTTTTTGATGATTTTCAGACAAAAAGGCACAATTTTCAGGCGTTTTCAAGCAATCCAGATGCATGAATGAATTCCCACCATTAAGAGGAGATTACACGTCAAATTTCATGAAGATTGGAGCTTCAAACCAAATTACGGCAGGGTTGTAATCTATATTACGGTATCGTATTTTTATCAGCTACCGTAATATCGGAGAACTGCCATAATTTGGGAATTTTTCATCCAGAAAGAATTTCAGAAATTACGGCACTACCGTAATAGTTTTCACGGGCTGTAATTTGGAGTGCTTTTGGACTAGAAATTTTGGCTGAAATTACGGCACTACCATAACCGATATTACGGTGCCGTAATTGCCAGACAGTTTCCACCCGAGAACTCGACTGAAATTACGACAGTGCCGTAACTAAAAATACAGCCGTAATTACGACCTGGAGATGCGATTTTCACGGTCAAATTTGAGTCCGATTTTTGCGGGATCGATTGTGGACGATCCAGGCCATAAAATTTAAAACTATAAGAAGCAAAAGGAGAGCTTTCGATGAGATGAAGGAGGAGATACCAAAAGCCCTAATTTTCATCCACTAACAAAGGATAAATTGAGTTTCATGCTGCCGACCTAGGTTTCGTTGCCCGGACGCGTACAGCTCATCTCCGGCCGTGAAATTTGAAGGGAAGCTTCGCCTGGAGTAGGAGAACATATCCCAGAAGTTTCAGAGTGAAAGGATCTCGATCAGAGGAGAAATCAAGAAGAAACTCAGCGCCGGCACTATTCACACTAGGAAATTACGGCTGTATTTCCATTACAGCTATGTGGTTATTTGTTCTTCCCCTTCTTTCTGATTTCTAATCGCTAGAAACTATGGTTTATTGTAATCTTTTCTCCATGCTAGCTTAAACCTTTTGTGGGAGATGGGGGAGTAATTCCCTTTGATTTCTTAATGACTAGATAAACTTTTCATTACTTCGTCATGTATAATTCTAGCATGATAATTCTACTTATGTGATAATTGTTCTTTGATTCTCCATAGATTTATGTTAGTAATCATGTTTTAGAGTTTTCGCAATAAGGACCGAAAGGTGACTTGCTTGAGAACTTGGAACCCTAGAATTGCATGATAGGAACTTACTGTGAGAAATTAGGTTAGTTCCTGTTTCTTGATTTTAGAAGAATAATTGCCATGATTAATAATATGAATCTAGGATTGAGTCAATTTATCAAACGTAAAGATCTTGTGCGAAAGTGAGGATCGGAACGTTGGAAAACCATAAGTAGAACTTGTGTTGAGACTCGGATGCACGAAAGTGATCCTTGAGTTCTTTGAAGGATGATTTACTTATGTTCAGCTTGGGATAGATCTTGCGCGAAAGCGATGATCGGTCCTTGCATGATTGTCTGCACGAAAGTGAGATAATCCTTTTATGAAATAAATTGTATCTTTATCATGATGAATTTAAACTGACGAATTTATATTCATATCTAGTTATAGAAATCAAAGTGGATGAAACCCTAGTCTCAGTTTCTCTCTCTAGTATTTTCGTTAGCTTTCAATAATTCACTTGCATAGTTTCGATTGCCTAGATAGTAAGAAATCGATTATTCTGTACTTGGCAGTTGAGGTCTCTGTGGGATCGATATTTTGTATTACTTCGAGTATCCGTGCACTTGCGGACACAATAAGTCTTTGTACAAAACAAGTTTTTGGCGATAACGCCAGAGATAAGTTTCTGTCTAGCTACTTGTTGGGATACAACAGGTATGGAGTGGGAGATGCCCGAACCTATCTTTTATCAGAGTCTGGGGATGTGAGGCTTATGTTAAACGTCAAGATTCTAGCAAGCTAGAACCCAGAACTGATAAATGTGTATTTGTGGGGTATCCTAAGGAAACTAAAGGATACTACTTCTATATCCAAATCGAGAACAAAATCTTTGTTACTTAGGGTGCTGTCTTTCCAGAGAAAGAATTTCACATGAAAGAAGTTAATAGGAGAAAGTTTGACTTGGATGAGTGATGCAGGAGAAGCTAGCAAGGAAGCAGGGGATGAATCGAACGAGAAAACACCTCCCCAGAATTTTCTGCGCACTGAACACGAGCAGGCCATGACGCCTGTCACAGGTGCGACGGCCTCGGCGAAGAACCCATAATGTAAGCATGGGCGTGCATCCCGTCACTGGCCGGCTGTGACGAGCTCGGTGAAAATCGGAGCACCTGATCACGGCCGTGATGAAGAACACAGGCAGGCCATGATCACCTCGACGAAAAACAAAAAAATCGGTGATTTCGGATGCGAACGCGGTCACGGTGGTGACAAGAAGCACGGGCAGGCCGTGATGAGCTCGGGAGCACCTGAACACGGCCGTGAACACCATCACGGCCAAGCCGTAATCACTTCGGCAGACTCCGACAGAACTGATCATGGCCGTGAACAGAAGCACAGCCAGGCTGTGATTACCCCTGAAGACACCATTTTTCCCCGGCGACCCCATTTCGACGTACACACCCCTCCCTACCATGTTTATCCATCCAAGGAGGACCCAAAGGAGCCCGACAAGGTGGAAATACGGTGCTCACAACGCCCATCCCAACCGTCGGACCACTACATGGGAGTTGTTAGCCCACTATCGATCCACACCGCAGTGCTCCCACCCAAGGACCATGCAACCCAACCTCATGAAGGCCTAGCCCAAGATGGGCTACATAACCATCTCAACAATATGGCCCAAGAACGCGCAATGACAATCGTGACCTAGCCCATGACATCCAAGTTATGTTGCTTCATCGCGGCATGCTCCGAACGCATCTAACCACCCGGCCATACTCTAGGACAAGGAATCAGAGGACATGCACCAGCTTCACTATAGTTGTTAGAGTTTATTTTATTTTGTCTCTAGTTGCAGATTGACCACTTTTGGGGCTGTAAGAGTTGGTAGTTAGTTGGGATTCTTGTCCTTCACTAGTTTGTCTTGTTCCCTCCCCTCTTGTTCTATAAAAGAGGAGGTTGGGCTAGTTGATCTTCAGTTCTCTTAATGGTAGAGTTCTCCTGGTGGGCTGAGAGCCTCCAGCGCGTGTAGGAGTCAAAGTTGGAGCTTCGCCTTCAGAGTCTTGTTCGGGTCGAGGTCGTCACCTCGATTCCAAGTTGTTTCCGGTTTCCTGCGTATAAGAAGTAAATCCCACCGCCTCCGGTGGGTCAGGTTCACCTGTCTTTTCAAGTTCGTTGTGTTCTTCCGCTGTGGTGTTCATCTCTTCACCCATGAGCATCCGTTCATCAGAGGCATGGTTGGTTTCTTGTTTCCTTGGTGTGTTTCAGCTACATAGGCACGCGAGCTGAACCTTGCGCCATCGCTGCCCTTGAAACATGCTAAGCTTAAAATTTGCTAAGAGGTTAGGGAATTATTTTCTGTAGTTTGGGTGCCATTGATTTCCTCTCGCATTGGTGTTGCCCCGAAACGAGTTCTTAGCCGGTTTCATTGTGTTTCTTGCTGCATTTACGAAGTGCTTTTACGTCCCTCGTCTAAAGACCCTCTCTCATTTTCTGAGCATTGTGTAACACCGTAGAGTATGACACTAAGGAACCTCATACCTATTGTAGCTTCATCATTTCTAGTATCCGAGGAGTTGCGCGTTCGATTCCTATCGTTCGCACGGTCCAACTCCGTTGCATAGCATATTTCCGCACAATTTCTGCATTTTTAGCACTCTGCACTTAGTTTATTTCAGCCTTGTTTGTGCATGGTGACTACACAGTCACAAGTCATGTCGTCCCAATTCCCCGATACCATCCTAGAAACCCAAGAATCGGCTCAACCCTCAGAAGGAATTAGCACACCATTAGACTCTTTAGTTGCGCTTGCCGCGCAAGTTCACGCGCTATCCGCGCGGTTTGATGCCCATATGGGTAAGATGGACACCACTGTCCAGCAACTTACGGCGATGATCCGGGACCTGGTTGATCGTCTAGATGCATCGGAGTGTAGGCGTCCAAACCCGGTTTAGCCCCCACCCTCCATCCAACCTGTCCCAACTCGGGAGTTTCCCCCATTAGCTGCGCCCGATAGGCGCCAACCCTTAGAGTTTGAGCCCGACCGTCATAGGCCCTATGAGGCTCGCGAAGGCCCGGATTATGGGGATGAACCCTTTGACGACGATGATGTTTGGGCCGCACAAAGGCCCCCAGCCCGACACTGTTATGAGTAAGACCGAGTAGATGTTTCACCGCTTTGTTCGGCACACTCCCACGCCCTTCGCGGGCGGCCTTGACCCTGCGAAATTCCTAGATTGGGTCGCCTCTGTCGACTCTTACTTTGACTTGAGTAACTGCGCCCCACACCTATGTGTCCGGTACATCCGCACCTTACTTGGCCTACACGACTGCATTGGCAGAACGTGGAGCGCCAAAACGGGCAGCTCGCACTCCCTCCCATCGCTCGTTGGGAGGAAATGAAGTATCGTCTTCACGAGCGGTACATGCCTCCTTCGTATAGGCAGCGACTCCTAGACCAATATCGTAGCCTCCAACAATGTAAGACCCGAGAATTTTGATGTATTAGACCTTGGTATGTGACTCATTTTGATTATCTATAGTCAGGCATTTATTAACCTTGTTGGTGAGATTTTTGGCTAAGGGGAAAATTATTCTCCTGCAGGGCAAAAATAAGTTGCTGTGGAGGAGTCTTGAACCTGAGACCTCTCCTGTGCATGTTGTCTTGGCTACCAGAGTTCCAGCCCAGTCTTTGTGTTATGTATGTGGGCGCCTACGTATTATGTGAGTATGCAGATTAAATGCAGATTTCACTTAAGTGATTTGGCATCACTTAAGTTGTTTTCGATTTTTAGCCTAACCCTAGCCGCCCTTGCGTTTCTTCCTCCCTCTCGTGGACGATTTGCAGCCGCGCCTTCCTCTTCGTCCCGCCCTCTTCCGGCGAGTTTTCCGGCGGCGGTGCTTGGCTTTCCGGTGTGGTGGACGGCGGCGGCGTGTGGAAGCTTCAAACAACCCTTCTTGCTCACGGTTTGCTTGCAAATCATTCCCAAGGCGAGTGGAAACCTTATGATACTTCTATTCCGAGTTTATGAGCTTTCCTTGACATGTTTCCTTGCTTGATGATGGGAAAAACGAGTAGGTTAAATGTTCCCTTACCATGAAACCGTGAACACCATGTGAAGTTTCGAAAATCAGATTTAGGGGCTCTAATCATAGGGCTTTTCGTTCTTTACTTGATTAGATGCCTTAGGAGGTTGAATTATCATGATTTGGATCTTCAATTTGATTGTATAATGTATTCATGAAAAACCCTAGAGTATGACATGCGCCCATGCCCTAAATTGATGAAATTTCATGCTAACTTTTGGGGAAAACTTAGGATTCATGAAATTAGAAGTATAAGGGAAATTATCATGAATTTTATACTATTTTTGGAGCCCTAATTCATGCTGGCCGAAATTTACCCTAGGGGTATTTTGGTCAATGTTCAGTTAACTTTTGGGGCAAAGCTGTTATGCATGTAATTGAGTTTTTATGGTACCTAAATATGATTTTTGCCTAATTTTAGGAATTTCCTATGCATAGTTATATGTGTAATTGTTCTCTTGGAATTAAGTGATGGTAATGTGTGTAATGCTTGTAATTAATCTTCTTGAGTGGAAATTCTGTTTGATAACCTAGAATGGAGATGTTACAATCTAATTGCATGAAATCTAGGATTAACACATTATACCTGCATGGGAACATTTGTTGAGAACTTAGCATGGTATCTTCCTAACCTGATTGCATGAAACTTAAGGACTACCCTGTCTAAAACACTTATGCTGCGTAATTAATTGCGGGTGGTGAGTTCGATAAGTTAGATATCCGGGTATTAGTCTTCGGCTATATGTGTGTGGTGTAAGTCATATCCATTATGTGTGACCCTGGAGATATTGTGAAGTGGGGCAAAGTGCCACGCCTTGGTCAGGCGGGGGCCACCACTTGATCTTCCTTCACAGATGTGATTAGTTTAGCATAAGAGAGACAAAGTGCCACGCTACAGGTAAGCGAGGGCCACCACTTGAACTCTCTGACTGCTGTGTGACCAATGTGGGGAAACAAAGTGCCACGCCGTGACTTGGCGGGGGCCACCTCTTGATTTACCACATTGTCTGAGTGGGTAGATGGAGATCAGCGTGCCACGTCTTAGCTAGACGGGGGCCACCTCCTGATTTCTCCCCTACTGTTTGGCATGCATGCATTCTCTGAGCCCTGACGAGGGAAGGGTCGGACCTTTGTGGTCATTTCGTTCCGTTCTGGTTTTGGATATGCATCTACGTATGTGTTCTGTTTTGCCATATGATATGTAAGTTTCTATTTTGGTTTTGATGTATTATGATTAGATTTCGCCATGTGGATTATCTTGTAAGTTTGTATTCTTATCTGTATTTGATTTGATACTTGATAATCGCGTTTGGTAAATGTTTTGAAAAACCTTGTATGCTATTTTTGAATGTATTAATGGAGGGGTTCCATAAGGTTCTCACTTGCGGAGCTGTTAGCTCACCCCCTCTAAAATCTACAGGTGAGGGACGGTGATTGATACGGCGTTATGCACCTTTGAGATTATACCGAGTGGCTTGATGAAGCTTGGGTTTTGTGATAGGGATCTTGTAAACAATTTTTGGTATTTGAATACTTGTGTCTGGATTTTGTTATCTGGGGCCTGCGTGCCTGTATCAGTTGTAGTTTGTGTTGGATGATGAACGATGTATTTTGGTTACATGTGAGGGCTTAGGCCCATTTTGTTACAAGATTTCGTTTGTGGCATTTTCAGCGTTTTGATAAGATTTTTATGTTTAGTCTATTCTGTGGTATGCGATTTTGTCTCCGTATATGTATAGTACGGAGTTGTGATCTGATTCGCTTATGTTCAGTATTTATAAGTTGAAATTACTTGATGTTATGAATCAGTACAGCATGTACATGTATGGGAACTTTCCCCGAACCTTGTATGTACGTATACATGCTGCCGGATTTTTGTATAAGATTTCAGATCTTTTATTCCCTAGCTTTGTTCGTAGTATGATCTTGGCTTCAGTTTCTTCTCTCGTGACGTTCCTCGTATGATTTCCGCGTGCGATTCGGGGTTAAGTATCGAGGGCCGTTACATATGGTATCAGAGGGAGTTTCTAGCGAATATTAGATCTGGGTAGTAAAACATTGTTTGTGTATTGCATAGAAATAAACCAAGTAAGGAATTGGTTGCTAGTAAGATAAGGAAATTATTGTTTGTCTTGACTTGCAAGGTGTTTTTGCTAGGTAAGAATGGTGCGACCCAAGGGTAATGCTGATGATCAGATGGCTGGCTTTATGAGGGCTTTAGAGTCTATGAGTAATATGATTCAACAACAGGGTGCCCTCATTCAGCAGCAGGCTCAGGCTATGCAAGAACAGCAACAGATGATGAGGGAACAGCGCGAGCAGCATCAGGAGTTTCAGCAGCAGCTCCTGCAGCAGAACCGTGATCAGCAACAAGAATTTCACCAGCAGATGCAGCAGCAGATGCAGTCACAGTCTCATTCCCAGTCACAGCCGGCTGAGAAGGAGAATGTGGGGAGTTCTCAGGAGAATGAGCATAAGAGGTATGCTCAACTGGTGAAGGAATTTCAGCGTATGAACCCTCCAGCTTTTTATGGGAGCCCAGGGCCTAGAGCAGCTGAGGACTGGCTTGCTGACCTAGATAAGATTTTTGCGGTGATGCGAAGTAGTGAAGAGGATAAACTGTGCCTGTCAGTATATATGCTGAAGGGGAATGCCGAGATATGGTGGAAAGGAGTTGAGAGGCTAGCAACTGAAAAAGGGGATACTGTAGACTGGGTTTACTTCATGAGGAAATTTAATGACAAGTACTTTCCACCTAGCATGAATGAAGAGAAGGAGGTGGAGTTTATCCACCTGGTGCAGGGTGACCTTTCTGTGGCTCAATATGATATCATGTTCACCCAGTTGTCCAAGTATGCTCCCCATTTGGTCAGCACTGAGGAACTAAGGGCCAGGAAGTTTCAGAGGGGTTTGAGAAAAGATATCAGAGATCGGATTGTGGCATTACATCTAGAGACCTATGCTGAGGTTTTAGAGAGGGCTCTCACAGTGGAGAGATCAATTTCTGAGCAGGCAGTGGTGATTGCCCCAACCCCTGTTGTGGAGACTGTTGCTCCAGTTCCCCAGAGTCATGAAAAGAAACAATATAAGCACAAGGATAAGAAAGGTAGGCATCCTCCCTACCAGAAGAATTTTAAATCTGCCCGAGGTGATACCGTGGAAGGCAGAAAGTGCTATCATTGTGGAAGCAGTGGTCACGAGATCAAGGACTGCTATAAGAAGTCAGGGGCTTGTTTCAGGTGTGGTAAGGCCGGACACCGTATCAAAGACTGCCCACAGCTGAAGTCTTCATCTCAGGGTACCGATAAGCCCACAGTGCAGACTCGAGTATATGCTATTGCTGAGAAGGACGCCAGGGCTTCTAAGTCAGTTGTGGAAGGTACTCTTTTTGTTTTCGATCAGTTAGCACGTGTTTTATTTGATCCTGGTGCCAATCTCTCTTTCGTATCAGTCCATTTTGTTCGTTATATGCCTGTGGCACCTGAGACTCTTGATTGTGCTATATCTGTCTGCACCCCTATGGGTGATTCCCTGGTAACAGATGTGCTTTATCCTGATTGCATGCTTAGGATAGAGGAATATGACTTGTTTGTTGATTTGATATTGCTTGACATGCTTGACTATGATGTGATATTAGGGATGGACTGGTTGTCCTCTTACCATGCCACCCTGGATTGTTTTGAAAAGTTGGTGACTCTGAATTTGAGTGATGGTCACCAATTGCATATCAAAGGTTTGATTGCAGATCAGGGGTTACATGTGATCTCTTTCCTGCATGCTCAAAAGTTATTGGCTGGCGGCTGTAAAGGCTACTTGGCACATGTGAAGGTTCAGGATGAACCTGTATCTGATTTGACTTATATACATGTGGTGAATGAATTCCCAGATGTATTTTCTGATGAGTTATCTGGTTTACCACCTGACCGGGAAGTGGAATTCAGTATTGACTTGATACCTGGCACTGCCCCAATCTCTAAAGCCCCTTACCGCATGGCCACCTCTGAATTGGCTGAGTTGAAGAAACAGCTGGAAGAATTGCTAGAAAAAGGGTACATCAGGCCTAGCGCGTCTCCTTGGGGAGCGCCTGTGTTGTTTGTAAAGAAGAAGGACGGATCACTGAGAATGTGCATCGATTACCGTCAGCTGAACCAGGTAACAGTTAAGAACAAGTACCCTCTGCCCCGTATTGATGATCTCTTCGATCAGTTACAGGGCGCTACTGTCTTCTCCAAGATTGACTTAAGGTCTGGGTATTATCAGCTGAAGGTCAGAGAGGAGGATGTAGTTAAGACAGCATTCAGGACAAGGTATGGGCATTATGAATTTTTAGTTATGCCTTTTGGACTAACGAATGCCCCTACTGTCTTTATGGATCTTATGAATAGGATGTTTCACCATCTCCTGGATAAATGCGTGGTTGTATTTATCGATGACATTTTGGTTTACTCGCGGAGTGCTCAAGATCACGCACAGGACTTACGCAAGGTGATGGAAATTCTGAGAAGTAAAAGGTTGTATGCCAAGGCCAGTAAATGCGAGTTCTGGTTGGAGAAGATTAACTTTTTGGGACATGTGATATCTGGACAGGGTGTGTCTGTGGATCCAGCTAAGGTAGAGGCTATTATTAGCTGGGGAAGACCAACAAATACATTTGAGATTCGAAGTTTCTTGGGCTTAGCAGGTTACTACCGCAGATTTGTTGAAGGGTTTTCCAAGCTGGCGGGCCCTTTAACAAAGTTGACCAGGAAGAATGCTGATTTTATCTGGGATGTCAAGTGCGAGGAAAGTTTCCTCGAGCTGAAGAAGCGTTTGACTAGTGCACCGATTCTCACTATACCTAGTGGCGGTGAAGGTTTCACTGTGTACACGGACGCCTCTGGCAAAGGTTCGGGCTGTGTACTCATGCAGCATGGTAAGGTGGTTGCCTATGCTTCCAGGCAGTTAAAGGAATACGAGTCCAACTACCCTACCCATGACTTGGAGTTGGCTGCAGTGGTGTTTGCATTGAAGATTTGGCGTCATTATCTGCTGGGTCAGACTTTTGATTTGTACACCGACCATCAGAGCCTCAAATACATATTTACCCAGAAAGAACTCAACATGCGGCAGCGGCGGTGGATGGAACTGATCAAAGATTATGATTTTACTATTCACTATCAGGAGGGTAAGGCAAATGTGGTTGCGGACGCATTGAGCAGGCGGCCTGTGACCTCTATGGCTGCACTTCTTGTGCAGGAGTGGCGCTTACTTGATGAGTTCAGTAGACTTCGATTGGATGTGACACCTCGTGGTAATAAGTGTTTTGTTGCTGCACTTAGAGTTGAGTCTGATATTTTACAAAAGTTGAGCAAAGCACAGTTGGTTGATCCTGAAATTTTGAAATGGAAAGAAAAACTGGAGATGGGATTGATTGAGGATTTCAACCTATCCACAGATGGTTTGCTTAGGTTCCATGGAAGGGTCTGTGTCCCTGAGGACCCTAAGTTGAGACAGGAGATTTTAGCTGAAGGCCACAGTTCTAAGTATTCTATTCACCCTGGTAGTACCAGAATGTATCAGGACCTGAAGAAAAGTTTCTGGTGGCAAGGGATGAAGAATGATGTGGCGCAGTATGTGGCTAGATGTTTGACATGCCAGACGGTTAAAGCCGAGCATCAGAGACCGGGTGGATCCCTCCAACCACTTCAGATTCCTCTGTGGAAATGGGAAAATATCAGCATGGACTTTGTCTGTGGATTACCCCGGACCAGAAAAGGGCACGATGCTATTTGGGTTATCGTGGACAGACTTACTAAGTCCGCCCACTTTTTGCCTATCAAGATGACTTATCCTTTGGAGAGGCTTGCCAGGTTATACATTGACGAGATTGTGAGATTGCATGGTGTTCCGGTGGATATTGTATCTGACCGCGATTCCAGGTTCTTATCTCGGTTTTGGAAGAAGCTTCAGGAAGATTTGGGCACCAAGCTCAGTTTTAGCACTGCATATCACTCGCAGTCCGATGGGCAGACTGAGAGGACCATACAGACATTGGAGGACTTGCTGAGATCTTACATCATTGATTGGCATGGTGAGTGGGACAGAGACTTAGCCCTGATTGAGTTTACCTACAACAATAGTTACCACTCTAGTATCCAGATGGCCCCGTACGAGGCATTGTACGGAAGAAGATGCAGAACTCCCTTGAGTTGGGAGGAGGTAGGTGATAGAACCTTGCTCCAGTCTGATGCTGTGCAGGAAGCCACAGATAAGGTAAAGATTATTCAAGAAAAACTAAAGGCTGCACAGGATAGGCAGAAAAGCTATGCTGATGTGAGAAGGAGACCTCTGGAATTCATGGTGGGAGAACATGTATTTGTTAAGGTTTCTCCTACAAAAGGTGTGATGCGATTTGGAAAGAAAGGGAAATTAAGCCCTAGATATGTGGGTCCGTTTGATATCATCGAGAGGGTTGGACCGGTTGCTTACCGATTAGCCTTACCGCCATCCTTGGAGCATCTGCACAGTGTGTTTCACGTATCCGTGCTTAGGAAGTATTGTCATGACCCGTCACATATCTTGGATTCAACACCTTTGCAAATTGATGAAAATCTGACTTATGTGGAAAGGCCACTTAAGATTGTGGATAGAAAAGAGAGAGTCCTTCGAAACAAGGTGATACCTCTAGTGAAAGTTATTTGGGGAAATAAGTCCGTGGAAGAAGCTACTTGGGAGTTGGAAACCGATATGAGAAAGGATTACCCACATTTGTTTGAACCTGCTCCCGATTTGCTTTAGAGGACTAAAGCCTTTTAAGGAGGAGAGGATGTAAGACCCGAGAATTTTGATGTATTAGACCTTGGTATGTGACTCATTTTGATTATCTATAGTCAGGCATTTATTAACCTTGTTGGTGAGATTTTTGGCTAAGGGGAAAATTATTCTCCTGCAGGGCAAAAATAAGTTGCTGTGGAGGAGTCTTGAACCTGAGACCTCTCCTGTGCATGTTGTCTTGGCTACCAGAGTTCCAGCCCAGTCTTTGTGTTATGTATGTGGGCGCCTACGTATTATGTGAGTATGCAGATTAAATGCAGATTTCACTTAAGTGATTTGGCATCACTTAAGTTGTTTTCGATTTTTAGCCTAACCCTAGCCGCCCTTGCGTTTCTTCCTCCCTCTCGTGGACGATTTGCAGCCGCGCCTTCCTCTTCGTCCCGCCCTCTTCCGGCGAGTTTTCCGGCGGCGGTGCTTGGCTTTCCGGTGTGGTGGACGGCGGCGGCGTGTGGAAGCTTCAAACAACCCTTCTTGCTCACGGTTTGCTTGCAAATCATTCCCAAGGCGAGTGGAAACCTTATGATACTTCTATTCCGAGTTTATGAGCTTTCCTTGACATGTTTCCTTGCTTGATGATGGGAAAAACGAGTAGGTTAAATGTTCCCTTACCATGAAACCGTGAACACCATGTGAAGTTTCGAAAATCAGATTTAGGGGCTCTAATCATAGGGCTTTTCGTTCTTTACTTGATTAGATGCCTTAGGAGGTTGAATTATCATGATTTGGATCTTCAATTTGATTGTATAATGTATTCATGAAAAACCCTAGAGTATGACATGCGCCCATGCCCTAAATTGATGAAATTTCATGCTAACTTTTGGGGAAAACTTAGGATTCATGAAATTAGAAGTATAAGGGAAATTATCATGAATTTTATACTATTTTTGGAGCCCTAATTCATGCTGGCCGAAATTTACCCTAGGGGTATTTTGGTCAATGTTCAGTTAACTTTTGGGGCAAAGCTGTTATGCATGTAATTGAGTTTTTATGGTACCTAAATATGATTTTTGCCTAATTTTAGGAATTTCCTATGCATAGTTATATGTGTAATTGTTCTCTTGGAATTAAGTGATGGTAATGTGTGTAATGCTTGTAATTAATCTTCTTGAGTGGAAATTCTGTTTGATAACCTAGAATGGAGATGTTACAATCTAATTGCATGAAATCTAGGATTAACACATTATACCTGCATGGGAACATTTGTTGAGAACTTAGCATGGTATCTTCCTAACCTGATTGCATGAAACTTAAGGACTACCCTGTCTAAAACACTTATGCTGCGTAATTAATTGCGGGTGGTGAGTTCGATAAGTTAGATATCCGGGTATTAGTCTTCGGCTATATGTGTGTGGTGTAAGTCATATCCATTATGTGTGACCCTGGAGATATTGTGAAGTGGGGCAAAGTGCCACGCCTTGGTCAGGCGGGGGCCACCACTTGATCTTCCTTCACAGATGTGATTAGTTTAGCATAAGAGAGACAAAGTGCCATGCTACAGGTAAGCGAGGGCCACCACTTGAACTCTCTGACTGCTGTGTGACCAATGTGGGGAAACAAAGTGCCACGCCGTGACTTGGCGGGGGCCACCTCTTGATTTACCACATTGTCTGAGTGGGTAGATGGAGATCAGCGTGCCACGTCTTAGCTAGACGGGGGCCACCTCCTGATTTCTCCCCTACTGTTTGGCATGCATGCATTCTCTGAGCCCTGACGAGGGAAGGGTCGGACCTTTGTGGTCATTTCGTTCCGTTCTGGTTTTGGATATGCATCTACGTATGTGTTCTGTTTTGCCATATGATATGTAAGTTTCTATTTTGGTTTTGATGTATTATGATTAGATTTCGCCATGTGGATTATCTTGTAAGTTTGTATTCTTATCTGTATTTGATTTGATACTTGATAATCGCGTTTGGTAAATGTTTTGAAAAACCTTGTATGCTATTTTTGAATGTATTAATGGAGGGGTTCCATAAGGTTCTCACTTGCGGAGCTGTTAGCTCACCCCCTCTAAAATCTACAGGTGAGGGACGGTGATTGATACGGCGTTATGCACCTTTGAGATTATACCGAGTGGCTTGATGAAGCTTGGGTTTTGTGATAGGGATCTTGTAAACAATTTTTGGTATTTGAATACTTGTGTCTGGATTTTGTTATCTGGGGCCTGCGTGCCTGTATCAGTTGTAGTTTGTGTTGGATGATGAACGATGTATTTTGGTTACATGTGAGGGCTTAGGCCCATTTTGTTACAAGATTTCGTTTGTGGCATTTTCAGCGTTTTGATAAGATTTTTATGTTTAGTCTATTCTGTGGTATGCGATTTTGTCTCCGTATATGTATAGTACGGAGTTGTGATCTGATTCGCTTATGTTCAGTATTTATAAGTTGAAATTACTTGATGTTATGAATCAGTACAGCATGTACATGTATGGGAACTTTCCCCGAACCTTGTATGTACGTATACATGCTGCCGGATTTTTGTATAAGATTTCAGATCTTTTATTCCCTAGCTTTGTTCGTAGTATGATCTTGGCTTCAGTTTCTTCTCTCGTGACGTTCCTCGTATGATTTCCGCGTGCGATTCGGGGTTAAGTATCGAGGGCCGTTACAAACAAGGGTTGAGTTCTGTTGCAGAATATCGTTTGACCTTCGACACATTGCAACTTCATTGCAACTTGCAAGAAGACCCTGAGTTAGTTTTGTCTAAGTTCAAGAATGGTCTTTGCGCAGAAATCCGGTACGCCCTCCCAGCGTATGGTTCGGAATCATTAGACCAAACCTATTAGCGTGCCTTAGACATTGAGCAGGACCTTCGTGCTACGTCCCAACGCAGCGAGTTTGCCCCACCATGGCGCCCCTACATTAGTGGACCTCCTCACACACACCCTCGGGCTGAGCGCCCCGAACCTTGATCCGACCCGCATCCCGTACCCAAAGCCCGTGGGTCTCATCGTCGCCCAGCCTCGGAGGCACTCCCCTCTCGCCCCACCTAGGAAGAGAAAGGCAAGGCCCCCATCGTTGGCTCGACCGAGCACATCTATTGTTATAACTGTCTTCAACTGGGTCATTACTCTAGGGACTGCCCTAAGAAGTCCGCCTCTGTGGACAAAGGTCACACCTGTGTCACCACCATTACCCACGAGCATGCAGAGCACAATGTCGATGCCGAGTGCTACACAATTGGTGAGGAGTTGGGCCACCCCACTCTTGTGGTAGTTAGGTGCACCCTTGTCCAAACCCCACCCTCCGAGGATTGGAGGCGCACAACCATCTTCACAACTTACATCAAGTGCAGCGGGCACTCATGTAAGATTATCATTGATGGGGGAAGTAGTTTGAATGTGGTCTCCTGGACCGTGATTACTCGTTTTGGCCTCCCCCTCAAGCCCCACCCGAAACCCTACTCGATCGTGTGGGTTGACGCATCGAGTCTTCCGGTCACCCATTGGTGTCAAGTCTCTATCGCTTTTGGGGACTATCACGAGAAAGTTTGGTGTGATTGTTGGTGTATATGCCCTAGGACCTAGTTTTGGTCCACTTATGTACTACTTGAATTTGATATTTATATATCATTCTGGCATTGTCGTTATCTATGTTTGTTTACATCTGCGCATATGTACTAACATAATAATGTCCCTGGAGACAGATTGGATCTGTGCTCGAACTATAGTCCCCAGTCGATGTACTTTAGTGGATATGTGACAGCTATGGTACTTGTGAGACTGGTATGTGGGCTAGTTAGGATGCAGACACATGGGTATATCATTGGGGGATATACTGGATAGACCCGCTGTGAGGCTATGACTTGGTGTCATGAGTTATCCTCACAAGTGACAGGAGATGCATTGATCCCTTGACTTGAGGTCATTGATCATTCTATATGGTTAGGGACTTGCTTTGATACAACCTAACACCTCGCCGTAGTTGGGAGGTCATAACGGTTGTCATTGAGCATGTCACGACCCATATGAGAAGGTCAATGGACAGACAAAGGATTTGCCCCTTCCTTAGGGAAGTATGATATCCATGGAGCTCCTCTATGGTTCTATGACTGAGAGTGTATGGCCATACCCAGGTGAGAACCTGTTTTAGTCATAGCCATGTGATTGGGTGAAAACAAGTGGTGACACACTTGTCCAATCGGATATCAGTTCGGCAAAGAGACTGTAATGCATCTGTACCTAGTTGCGATGATGGGGATGTCGATGTCGATATCCATTCCAATGACCTGGGTAGCAGCGATGCACTGCTAGGTGCCACTCACTGCTTGTGGTGACCTTTGGTCAACACTGCCAGCGTCAGAGGAACCTACAGGGTCACACACCAAGACACTCGAGTTCTCGTATTGATCGGGAAGCCTTATGATCGAGTTATAGGATAACTCGGATCTATTTTGGAGATTTCTTCAGCGCCAATGGGCCTGATGAGATGGAAGAAACTTATTGAAGCCAACTTCTGTTTTTGGCATATTGGCCGAATTAACCATGGTTAGCCTCATTTGACCATGGGTTAAGTTGGATCGGATCCAATCACTTGGTTAACATGGGTAATGGTTTTTGGGCTAGGCCCATTGCTAAGTTGGGCTCACTAATAAGTTGTCATGAAGAGAAGAAGGGCTAGAAGGGTATAATGGGGGACAAGTCTTCTCCCCTAGGCGCCTATGGGCATAATGGGGAGAAGTGGCACAATTTGCTTCATAAGGAAGCAATTGGCGCCTCCCCCCTTTATCCCTTATGGTATGAATGCCTCTATGGCATTGCTTGGGGCGCAAGGCAAGGCCTTGGCGCACAAAGAAAGGCATGGGCACAAAAAAAAAAGGAATGGTTGAATGAGAATTATGGAAATGTCTTGGAGACTTTCCTTGCCTCAAACCTTCTCATCCTAGCCGCCCACTTGTCTTGATCCTAGCCTTTCACAAACCACCTCTTGCCCTATAAAAGAGCACCTAGCCGTCCCCTCTTAAGAGTGACAATTCCTTGGAGGCGTAAGCAATAGAGAGGGGCGAAAGCTTGGAGGCTCTTGGCGCAACTTCTCTTCCTCCAACATCTAGCCGCAAGCACAAGTCTTCTTCTCCTCCTCTTAGCGCAAGAAGGACTTGGACTTGGCGACTACTTCTCCTCTCCTTCTTCTTGGTGCATACACCTTGGAGGTAGAGCAGAGTTGAAGAGGGAGAACATAAGGCTTGAATCTTCTTCCCAAGGCTAGCACCAAGCGCGGAAGAAGAGAGCTCGAGGAGTCCGTGTGTGTGAGACTGCAGAGGGCGAACACGTGGGCGCCTATCTCAACATCGACATCTCTTTGCTCGCTTAAGATAATTTCTATCACATCGTGTCGATCCCCTCTTTTGACGATCTTCACTGGGTTTTTGGGACCGGCCTGTTTCGGGGACATTCTTCCGCTGTGCAATGTATGTATGTCTATGACTCTGAAAAATTGTAAAATGTCCCCGGGGTTTCCCAACAGTGATGTGGCAGCTATGGGTGTTGCCCACATCCTCTTAGGACGCCCTTGGCTATACGATAGAGACATGGTCCATTACGGTCGGTCGAACACTTATGTGTTCGACCACAATGACCAGAAAATCTAATTGATCCCAGCCCCGCCTAAGGAGCTGCGCGCGTCCACCTCTGAGGGCGTGATCGTCCCTCCCGCGGCTGCTCCTCCGACACCAGCCGTAGTGTCACTCATGTGCACCTCTACGCTCATGCGCGAAACCTTTGAGTCTAAGGTTGTCTATGCCTTAATGGTGCGTGAATCGTCAGAGCCTCCTCCGTGCTCGGATACCGCCCTTTCCGCAGAAATCTCAGCCCTCTTGACTGAGTTCTTCGACATAAGCCCGGAGGACTTACACCATGGAGTTCCACCGGAAAGGGAGATCCAACATGCTATCGATCTTGTCCCGAGAGCCCCTCTCCCCAACTTGCCCCATCATCGCTTGAACCCCATGGAGCACGTTGAACTGCAGCATCAAGTGGATGACCTCCTCACCAAGGGGTACATTCGTGAGTGTTTAAGTCCTTGTACTGTCCCCGCCTTGCTCACGCCCAAGAAGGATGGGTCGTGGCACATGTGCATTGACAACCGCTCCATCAATAGGATCACCATCAAGTATAGGTTCCCCATACCTCGACTTGATGACATGTTGGACTTGGTTTCTGGTGCGTCATGGTTCTCCAAGCTTGACCTTCGTAGCAGATATCACCAAGTCCACATGCGTGAAGGTGATGAATGAAAAACCGCTTTCAAGACCAAGGACGGTCTTTATGAGTGGCTCGTCATGCCATTCGGGTTGTCCAATACCCCATCCACATTCATGTGGCTCATGAGCCAAGTCCTTAAGCCCTACATGGGTAAATTCCTACTCCTCTATTTTGACAACATCCTGATTTTCAGTAGGACCCGGGAAGAACATTTGGAGCATCTTCGCTCCACATTTGACCTCCTGTGGAAGGAGCACCTATTCCTTAACACGAAGAAGTACACCTTCATGACCAACCGGGTCCAATTCCTGGGTTACATCATTTCTGATGAGGGTATTTCTATTGACCTGGCCATGGTTGAGGCCATCCGGCATTGGCCCGAACCCCGCACCGTGTCCGAGGTCCGTAGCTTTTGGGCCTCGCAGGCTTTTACCGTTATTTCATTCGGGGTTTCAGCATGATTGCAACCCCGCTGACCCAACGGCTGTCCAAGGACGACTTTGATTGGACCACCACCACTCAACATGCCTTCGATGCCCTCAAGGATGCCATCATGACTGCACCTGTCTTGCGCCTCCCAGACTTCTCCAGAGTCTTTGAGGTCGCTTGTGATGCCTCCGGTACTGGGATCGGAGGTACCCTTAGCCAAGAAGGCCACCCTGTTACCTTCTTCAGTGAGAAGTTGAACGCTGTCCGGCAATGTTATTCGACATACGACAAGGAGTTTTATGCCATGGTTCAATCGCTTCGTCAGTGGAGGCACTACCTACCCCACCACGAATTTGTCTTGTATAGCAACCATGAGGCCTTGTCCTTCCTTAGTGCCTAGAAGAAATTAGGCGCCCGCCATGCCAAGTGGGTTGAGTACTTACAGTAGTACTCCTTTGTGATCAACCATAAGGCGGGCAAGGAAAATGTCGTTGCGGATGCCTTAAGTCGAGTCCGGACCCTTTTGTGTGTAATGCGCACCCATGTCAACACCTTTGACCATGTCAAGGAGGAATACACCACATGTTCTGATTTCAGTGACATTTACGCTGCTTTGACCGAGTCCCTGGATCCCGAGTCCCCGTATCAGCTTTGCAAGGGCTATCTTTTCTTGGGTAATCATCTGTGTATCCCCCGCTCATCGCTTTGAGATCATATCTTGCTCGAGCTACATGCGGGTAGTGTCGCCGGCCATCATGGCTGCGACAAGACCCTTGAGATGGCGGAGGAGCACCTCTTTTGGCCTTCCCTTCGCAAGGACGTTGAGCGCATTGTGTGCCATTGTGGCACATGCCAAATGGCCAAACCCCGACCCGCAAACACCGGTCTCTACACCCCTTTGCCGGTCGCTAAAGGTCCTTGGCGCAACCTTAGCATGGACTTTGTCCTTGGGCTGCCCCGGACTACTTCTTGCTTTGATTCTGCCTATGTGGTTGTGGACCAATTTTTGAAAATGGCCCACTTCATTCCCTGTACACGCACTGCAGATGCGTCTCATGTGGCGCATCTTTTCTTCAAGTAGATTGTCCGCCTCCATGGCCTTCCTTCAACCATTGTGTTCGACTATGACACGCGGTTTGTGAGACACTTCTGGCGCTCACTTTGGAACCTCTTGGGCTCCACCCTGAAATTCTCTATCGCGTACCACCCCCAGACGGACGGGCAAACTGAGGTGGTTAACCGCAGCTTGGGTAACTTACTCTGTTGCCTCATAGGCAATCACCCACGGTCTTGGGATACCATCCTCCCAAAGGCTGAATTTGTGTACAATAGTGCGGCCAATAGGTCTATGGGCCTTAATCCCTTCCAGATCGTCACGGGCCGTCAACCCCGCAAACCCATTGACTTGCATGACCTTACCATGGAGTCCCACTTGTTCGATCATGCATATCTTTTTGCCCAGCATGTAGCTAGCTTGCATGATGAAGTTCGACATTATATCTTTTTGGGCAACACTTATAATGAGATGAAGGCCAACGAGCACCATAGGCCACATCATTTTTCTGTTGGTGAGTTAGTGAGGGTGTGCATCCACCCTGAGAGATTATCACACAGGGCTCATTTTAAGCTCCGACCACGTTATATGGGGCCCTATATGGTGGTGCATGTTGGTGTATATGCCCTAGGACCTAGTTTTGGTCAACTTATGTACTACTTGACACTGATATTTATATATCATTCTGGCATTGTCGTTATCATTGTTTGACTACACCTGCGATTGTGTACTTACATGATAATGTCCCTGGAGACAGATTGGATCTGTGCTCGAATTATAATCCCCAGTCGATGTACCTTAGTGGATATGGGACAGCTATGGTACTTGTGAGACTGGTATGTGGGCTGGTTAGGCACGTGGTGCTAACGCAGACACATGGGTATATCATTGGGGATATACTGGATAGACCCGCTATGAGGCTATGACTTGGTGTCATGAGTTATCCTCATAAGTGACAGGAGATGCATTGATCCCTTGACTTGAGGTCATTAATCATTCTATATGGTTAGGGACTTGCTTTGATACAACCTAACACCTTGCCGTAGCTGGGAGGTCATAACGGTTGTTATTGAGCATGTCACGACCCATATGAGAAGATCAATGGACAGACATAGGATTTGCCCCTTCCCTAAGGAAGTATGATATCCATGGAGCTCCTTTATGGTTCTATGACTGAGAGTGTATGGCCATACCCAGGTAAGAACCTGTATTAGTCATAGCCATGTGATTGGATGAAAACAAGTGGTGACACACTTGTCTAATCAGATATCAGTACGGCAAAGAGACTGTAATGCATCTGTACCTAGTTGCGATGATGGGGATGTCGATGTCGATATCCATTCCAACAACCTGGGTAGCAGTGATGCACTGCTAGGTGCCACTCATTGCTTGTGATGACCTTTGGTCAGCACTGCCAGCGTCAGAGGAACCTACAGGGTCGCACACCTTGATACTTGAGTTCTCGTATTGATCGGGAAGCCTTATGATCGAGTTATTGGATAACTCGGATCTAATTGGGAGATTTCATCAGCGCCAATGGGCCTGATGAGATGGAAGAATGTTATTGGAGCCAAACTTCATTTTTGGCAGGTTAACCCGTATTTGACCATGGTTGGTCACATTTGGATTAGGGTTGCATTGGATTGGATCCAAGTGCTTAATCAACCTATGCAATGATGTTTGGGCTAGCTCATTATCCAATGAGGCCCAATAACAAGTTCTCATGAAGAGATGAGAGGCTAAAAGGGTATAATGGGGACAAATCTTCTCCCCTAGGCGCCTATGGTCATAATGGGGAGAAGTGGCGCAATTTGCTTCATAAGGAAGCAATTGGCGCCTCCCCCTTAATCTCTTATGGTATGAATGCCAATATGGCATTACTTGGGGCGCAAGGCAAGGCCTTGGCGCACAAAGAAAGACATGGGCTCTAAAAGGAATGGTTGAATGAGTATTATGGAAATGTCTTGGAGACTTTCCTTATCTCAAACCTTCTCATCATAGCCTCCCACTTGTCTTAATCCTAGCCTTTCATAAATCGCCTCTTGCCCTATAAAAGAGCACCTAGCCGAGCCCTCTTGTGTGTAATTAATTCCTTGAAGGCGTGAACACAAGGAGAGGGGCGAGTGCTTGGAGCAAAGGCGCATCTTCCTTCTTCCATAACCGCAAGCAACTTCTTCCTTTCCTCTTGGCGCAAGGAACATTAGTGCTTGGCGTTTTTGGATAGTCTTCCTTCTTCTCTTGGGGCATCATCTCTCTCGGTGGCGCAAGTGAAGTAGAGTATCTCCCTAAGGCTTGGATCTTCTTCCCGAGGCTAACACCGGGCGTGGAAGAAGAGAACTCAAGAGATCCGTGTGTGCGAGACTGCAGAGGGCGAACACTTGGGCGCCTTCATCGACATCGCTCTACATTGCTCTTAAGGTATTTCCTAACTCATCGTGTCGACTCCCTTGCATGCGATCTTCACTGGGTTTTTGGGACTGGCCTGTTTCGGGGACATTCTTCTGCTGCGAAAAATGTATGTCCATAACTCTGAAAATTGTAAAATGTCCCCGGGGTTTCCCAACAGTGGTATCAGAGGGACTTGCAAGACTCGAATGATGTTTTATGCTTTTCTTCCATGCTCACATGCCATATCTCTATTTTCGTAAATAGCATGATGCATGGCAATCATTTTTCTGAAAGTAGAAAAATTAGGGTTTCTTGTTTCTATCATCCTCTCAATCTCTTTTGGAATTTTTGGACTATTTTTCTTGTTTGATTTAAAGATCAAAGGCGCACGTAATTTTGTCAAGTAGGACGGGCATTGTGTCTTCGGACTGGCCAAGTCTCTCGATCTGACAAAATTGCCAGCCGAAAGGATCTCTGAAATCATCATGAGAAATAAATCGCAATAAACCAAAAGACTTGTGAGAAGAAGATGAGAAAAAGAAACTGGTTTTATGAAAAAGTAAAATTTCAGATTTTATGTTTTTCATGAGCATGTAGAATTGCATGAGTAAATACCTTGATTGTGCATGGTGTTGTGATCATTAGTCAAGCCCCCTTCTTGCATGCCTGCGATATATCCTTGTGCGGCCTGTGTGCCATCTTTTTCAATATTTTTGTAAAAATTAAGAGGAAGATTAAGGGCTAGGCGCATCCTTCTTGGACCTTGATGCTCACATCTTGCTTGATGGCGCAAGCATGCAAGGTGATGCATGCAAGCTAGTGCTTGGTTGCTTGGTGGCGCAAGAAATCTTGGCCCCTTGCATGGTGGCGCACCTTCCTTGGAGGAAGACCATGGCATTGGCCGAACCTATGGGGAACTTTTAAAGTGTACCTCTAGGTGTCGGGGTATGCCCTTAAGGCTAATGTTTGAGGCCATATCAGTATCATGTATAAACTCTTATGTTTATAAAGGCAATGGTTGTTATTCAGGTTGTTACATTGTCTGCTGCAATAACTGTGCTTCTGAATAATGTCTCAATGCTGTTCAGCTAGGCTGACATGCTATATGTCCTTAGTCGAGATATCTTGGTGAACATGAGACAGCCTTGATATGGTTAAGACTAATGTGTGTTCTAATCTTATAGGATGCTTCGAGCATGGAATAAGATGTAGACTCATGGGTACATTGGATGTACTGGAAAGACCCTACTAGGATATTCAATTGCTTGTCACAATGTGAATAATCCTTGTATGCAAACAAGTGGCATACTTCCTCTGACTTGAGATCACTTGTGTTTCTAAATGATGATTGTCATTGTTTTGATGTAGTTCAATATCATTTGAAACATAATGGTTATAGACTATCTTGGATAATGATCATGAGTCAGGTTAGGGCACTGGTGATAGATATAGGATTGCCGTCTCTTTGTTTAAGGAGCATGATGTTCTATGGGGGCCCCCCAGGATGAGATGATTGAGAAAGTGTATGGCCATACCCAGGTGACTATGTTCATCTGATCTAATCATGCTCATCATATTGGAGGTACAGGCTTGACACGCTTGTCCAATGAGAACATCCAGTGGCAAAGGAAATTTGTATGCCTTGTGAAATGGATTCACACTTGTGCTGTGGTTTGGGTGTAGTCTTGGAAGACTCTTTCCTTTATATCGGGAGACAGTGATGTGTTGCTAGATACCCCTCACTGATCGTGATAATGTGAGTTATCGTTACCGACATTTAAAGGAAACCCTCAGGGTCGCACAATTTGATGATATGGCTTACTTAAGTCAGATCGTATGGACTGAATTGATTAAGTTCAGTTTAAAGGGATTTAGACTCTGATTGTAAGTGAGATCTGGTCTGATCATGTTTGATTGATTAGGGCTTGAGATCGGTAAGCTTCGATCGAGAGAATTGATGCTAGATCGGTGAGATCAAAAGCATCACGAGATGAACGGTTAGATCAGGAGCCTTAGGTTTTAAGACGATCTAGACCAAATGACTTGGGCTGTTTTGATTTGGTCTTTGAACCAAATTGAGTTGGGTCAATTAGATTAAACCGGTTCAAGAGAATGAACGCATGGTTTAATCTTTGAAGCGTTATTGTCGGTTATGAAGAAGTGGGCGCATGCTCTTCATGGCTTGCTATTTTTAGTAAGTCTTCATGCGCCACCTCTCGTGAACGCCAATACGTTTTGACTCTTGCTCTCGACGCTCTCTCACGGGTGAAAAGCTTCCTTCACGTCTTGGAGAGGTCTCGGCCAAGTGGAAGAAGACATCTCATCCCTTTGATTCGATCAAAGACCCTTGAAGAACCTTGCTAGCACAAGGATCTCAAGGAGTAGGCGGCATCACCTTGTGTGCGCACCTTTTGGAGGAGTTTCATTCGAATCTCTTCTTCCTTGACGCCATCCAATAGAAATGGCTATGGTATGATTCCTAACTATAAGAGGTTGATCATATAAACATATATGCGATTGTTGTTGAAACCCTAGCTTCCCATGCGAAAACTTTCTTTTGCGCCACCCTTAGGGTTTCGGCCCCCCTAGATTTAGGGGTCTATCACTAGGGTTTGAGAGCTAAACCATGAGAGAAGGACCTTGGAGCCAACCTTGAAGTTCAAGCTAGAGGTCGGCTAGGCTAGGTCTAGTTTTGGGGCTTGAGTTCTAGGACAAGAGTTGAACCTATTTCATGGCATGGATTGGTTCAATGTCTTGTATAGGATATGATCACATCATCCTTTACTGCTTTTATTATTATCTGCAGAAGCATGCCTGAAATGTTTTACCGTTATGTTATCACTATAGGATTGCATGCCTGTAATGATAGACATAAGATAAAACTGAGATGATGAGACCTTAAACAAAAACCCTCAATTAAAATATCAAGTCTGGTAGCCTTCTAACGCGTAGCCCTCACTAAGCTATCGATCAGTGGAGTTGTGAATTGTTTCCCGCCCTCGTGGGACACACCCACTTATCTTTAGAAAGTGCGTGGTGGCAATGGTTTCCCCAGTCCAGTTTTAACCTAGGCGTGCCTTCGCAAGGAAACTCGTTGGCCCTGGGCATAACGGTTAGGAATGGACTTGACTAGAAGTTCACATGTGCTGGGCACATGGTGAAAATCTAGAGGCATCGTTGAGAGGTAAAGGTTTCATGTTGTATCCAGCCCTCGCTGGACATGAAATGCCCAGACTGTCTCAACAAGGGGAGTTGCTTGGAGCAACCGGCCGGCGTGCCCACCTTAGGAAGCATGGGTTACTTTGTGCATCTCATCCCACCCTCGTGGGACGCAAAGGCTCATGTGAAATAAGGATCCCATCTCACTAGGAAGTCTTAAACTTCCCGATTGACTTTGTGGGTTGTCAATGCGAATTTAAAATAGTGAGAGCAGAAATCATTTAAAACAAGTCCAGTTTAAATGATTCGAAGTAGTACTAATCTGTTCTTCTTGGGTGTTGTAGAACAATGGCTACGAACACTGGCGGATTATCACTGCGATCACTCCTTGATAAGGATAAGTTAGTTGGAACTAACTTTATGGACTGGCATCGAAATTTGAGGATAGTCCTCAAGCTCGAGAAGAAGCTGTATGTCCTTGAACAGCCTCTTCCTGCGGCTCCTCCGCCTAATGCCCAAACGGCAGACAGAGATGCTTTTAGAAAGCATCAGGATGACTCTTTGGAGGTTGCATGTCTTATGCTAGCCAGTATGGCACCTGAAATGCAGGTGCAATATGAGGAGCAGAACGCTTTTCACATGATTACTCGTCTGAAACAAATGTTCGAGGCTCAGGCTAGAACTGAGAGATTTGACACCGCCAAAGCAGTCTTTCGGTGCAAGTTGTCTGAAGGTGCACTAGTGAGACCCCATGTTCTCAAACTCATTGGGAATGTGGATCATCTCAGGAGACTGGGACACACCATAGACAACGAGCTGGTTGTGGATCTTATTCTTCATTCCCTGCCCCCTAGCTTCAGTCCGTTTATCATTAACATCAACATGAACCGGATTGAGTGCACACGGGAGGAATTGATGAATATGCTCCAAACAGCCGAGCGAGAGATGGGTAAGACCAAACCCAATTCTATTCTTTTGGTCCCTGCGACCAAGAAGATAAAGAAGAAGGGTAAGGCACGTGCTAAGAGCAGTGCCAGAGGTCCTACCAAAGCACTGAAGAAAAGGGCGAGGAAGTCAAAGGAACAGAGGTGTTTTCACTGTGGCGAGCAGGGCCACTGGAGAAGGGACTGCAGGCAGCTTCAGAATGAGGAGAAGAAAGGCTTGGCCTTAACTTCTAGCTCAGGTATTTATGTTACAGAAGTCAACCTTTCTACTTCTATGTCATGGGTATTGGATACCGCATGTGGAGCTCATATTTGTACAAATATGCAGGGGCTCAAGAAAAGTAGATCGGTGTTGCCTAGAGAGATTGACCTACGCGTTGGAAACGGGGCACAGGTTGCTGCTGTTGCTGTAGGCGTTCTGACTCTCTCCTTGCCTTCTGGACTTCAATTAGAACTAGACAATTGCTTTTGTGTACCTTCGCTAACAAAGAATATTGTATCCATTCCTTGCTTGGCGAGGAAAGGATTTAAATTTGAAATAAATAAGAACTTCTGTTCTTTTTCATTTGCAAACATGTTCTATGGGAAGGGTACTTTGTGCAATGGTCTATATATCTTGGATATGGAAAGTTCTATTTGTAACATAAGCAATAAGAGGACCAAACTGAGTGGTTCAGTTGGTGCTTTCCTATGGCACTGTCGATTAGCCCATATAAACAAGAATCACATCCAACAACTCCATGCAAATGGATTGTTAGATTCAAGTTCCTTGGAGGAATTTGATACTTGTGAACCTTGTTTATTAGGGAAGATGACAAAGGCGCCCTTCACCAAGATTGGTGAGAGGGCAGAAGGTTTATTGGATCTCATACATACTGATGTGTGTGGGCCCTTCAATAAACAAGCCAGAGGAGGGTACAGCTACTTCATTACCTTTACTGATGACTTCAGTAGGTATGGTTATGTCTACTTAATGAGACATAAATCTGAATCCTTTGAGAAATTCAAGGAGTTCAAGAATGAAGTAGAGAACCAGCTTGGAAGATCCATTAAAGCTCTTCGATCAGATCGAGGTGGAGAATACCTGAGTGGTGAGTTCTTTGACTATCTGAGAGAGTGTGGGATCATATCCCAACTCACTCCTCCTGGAACACCTCAATGGAATGGTGTGTCTGAAAGGAGAAATTGAACTTTATTGGATATGGTTCGATCCATGATAAGTCATGCAACTCTACCTTCATCATTCTGGGGGCATGCACTAGAAACAGCTTCTCTAATACTGAATAATGTTCCATCTAAGAGTGTCTCCAAAATACCATACGAGGTATGGAGTGGAAGACGCCCTAATCTCACGTTTATCAGGATCTGGGGATGTGAGGCTTATGTCAAACGTCAAGATTCTAGCAAGCTAGAACCTAGATCTGATAAGTGTGTGTTTGTGGGGTATCCTAAGGAAACTAAAGGATACTACTTCTATGTCCCAACTGAGAACAAATTTTTTGTTGCTCGGGGTGCTGTCTTTCTAGAGAAAGAATTTCTTATGAAAGAAGTTAGTGGGAGGAAGTTTGACTTGGATGAGGTCCAAGTGCAAGCACAAGACAAAGAGATGGAATCTGAGCCACCTGCACCGGCTGCTAGGCAACCTGAGGCTCAGACACAGGTCCCGCGTAGGTCTGGGAGAATTCGTCGTGCACCTGAGAGGTATGGGTCACTACCGACCCAACACGATGGGATCTTCATCATTGAGGATGAACCTAGAACCTATGATGAGGCGGTCAGTGGACCGGACTCCGAGAAATGGCTTGACGCCATGAGATCTGAGATGGATTCCATGTCGGCTAACCAAGTCTGGGATTTGGTTGAGCTGCCTGATGGGGTAAAACCCATAGGGTGTAAATGGGTCTTCAAGAAGAAGACAGACATGGATGGCAAAATAGTTACCTATAAGGGTAGACTAGTGGCTAAAGGATTTAAACAAGTCCATGGGGTGGACTATGATGAAACCTTCTCGCCAGTTGCCATGATTAAATCCATTCGGATTCTGCTTGCTATAGCTGCATATCATGATTATGAGATATGGCAGATGGATGTGAAAATAGCGTTCCTTAACGGGAAGCTGACTGAGGATGTGTATATGACACAACCTGATGGCTTCATCCATCCTGCAGAGGCTGATAAGGTCTGCAGGCTAAAGAGGTCCATCTATGGATTAAAGCAAGCATCTCGAAGTTGGAATCTTCGATTTGATGAGGCCGTGAGAGATTATGGTTTTATCAAAAGCGAAGATGACGCCTGTGTATACAGAAAATTCAGTGGGAGCTTGGTAATTTTTCTGGTCTTGTATGTTGATGACATACTGCTCATCGGAAACGACATCCCTAGTCTTCAAGCTGTGAAGACATGGTTGGGGAAGTGTTTCGAGATGAAAGACTTAGGGGAGGCCGCCTATATTCTAGGCGTGAGGATCTACCGGGATAGATCCAAGAGGCTCTTGGCCCTTAGTCAAAGTACTTACATTGATAAGGTACTGGAGAGGTTCTACATGGAGCAATCCAAGAAAGGATACCTTCCAGTGAGACATGGCCTTACTCTCTCAAAGAGCCAGTGTCCTACAAGACAGGCTGAGAGGGATGACATGAGTCGAATTCCTTATGCTTCGGCAGTAGGATCGATCATGTATGCAATGTTATGTACTAGACCAGATGTGACATATGCTGTGAGCATTACCAGCCGATACCAATCCAATCCAGGTCTACAGCACTGGGTGGCTGTAAAGAACATCCTAAAGTATCTGAGAAGAACTAAGGATTTGTTCTTGGTCTATGGGGGACAGGAAGAGCTCAGTATGCAGGGCTATACTGACGCATCGTTCTAGTCTGACCCTGACGACTTTAGATCGCAGGCCGGCTATGTGTTCAAGATAAATGGAGGCGCTGTATGTTGGAAGAGCTTCAAGCAATCCACCATAGCAGATTCTACAACCGAAGCTGAGTATGTGGCTGCTTCTGAGGCAGCCAAGGAAGCTATTTGGATAAGGAAGTTCTTATGTGATCTTCAAGTGGTACCTAGTGCAATGGATCCCATTGAACTCTACTGTGACAACACTAGAGCAATTGCACAAGCCAAGGAACCACGGTCTCATCAAAGATCCAAACACATACTCAGAAGATTTCACCTGATCAGAGAAATCATTGACAGAGGTGATGTCAAGATTAGCAGAGTAGACACAGAGAACAATCTGGCAGACCCATTGACCAAGGCTTTGGCGCAGCAGAAGCATGATGGTCACGCTAGAGATATGGGGTTGAGATTCCTCAACTTCTAGGTCTTAGTGCAAGTGGGAGATTGTTGGTGTATATGCCCTAGGACCTAGTTTTGGTCAACTTATGTACTACTTGACATTGATATTTATATATCATTCTGGCATTGTCGTTATCATTGTTTGACTACACCTGCGATTGTGTACTTACATGATAATGTCCCTGGAGACAGATTGGATCTGTGCTCGAATTATAATCCCCATTCGATGTACCTTAGTGGATATGGGACAGCTATGGTACTTGAGAGACTGGTATGTGGGCTGGTTAGGCACATGGTGCTAACGCAGACACATGGGTATATCATTGGGGATATACTGGATAGACCCGCTATGAGGCTATGACTTGGTGTCATGAGTTATCCTCATAAGTGACAGGAGATGCATTGATCCCTTGACTTGAGGTCATTAATCATTCTATATGGTTAGGGACTTGCTTTGATACAACCTAACACCTTGCCGTAGCTGGGAGGTCATAACGGTTGTTATTGAGCATGTCACGACCCATATGAGAAGATCAATGGACAGACATAGGATTTGCCCCTTCCCTAAGGAAGTATGATATCCATGGAGCTCCTTTATGGTTCTATGACTAAGAGTGTATGGCCATACCCAGGTAAGAACCTGATTGGATAAAAACAAGTGGTGACACACTTGTCCAATCGGATATCAGTACGGCAAAGAGACTGTAATGCATCTGTACCTAGTTGCGATGATGGGGATGTCGATGTCGATATCCATTCCAACGACCTGGGTAGCAGCGATGCACTGTTAGGTGCCACTCACTACTTGTGATGACCTTTGGTCAGCACTGCCAGCGTCAGAGGAACCTACAAGGTCGCACACCTTGATACTTGAGTTCTCATATTGATCGGGAAGCCTTATGATCGAGTTATTGGATAACTCGGATCTAATTGGGAGATTTCATCAGCGCCAATGGGCCTGATGAGATGGAAGAATGTTATTGGAGCCAAACTTCATTTTTAGCAGGTTGACCCGTATTTGACCATGGTTGGTCACATTTGGATTAGAGTTGCATTGGATTGGATCCAAGTGCTTAATCAACCTATGCAATGATGTTTGGGCTAGCTCATTATCCAATGAGGCCCAATAACAAGTTCTCATGAAGAGATGAGAGGCTAAAAGGGTATAATGGGGACAAATCTTCTCCCCTAGGCGCCTATGGGCATAATGGGGAGAAGTGGCGCAATTTGCTTCATAAGGAAGCAATTGGCGCCTCCCCCTTAATCTCTTATGGTATGAATGACAATATGGCATTACTTGGGGCGCAAGGCAAGGCCTTGGCGCACAAAGAAAGACATGGGCTCTAAAAGGAATGGTTGAATGAGTATTATGGAAATGTCTTGGAGACTTTCCTTATCTCAAACCTTCTCATCATAGCCGCCCACTTGTCTTAATCCTAGCCTTTCATAAATCGCCTCTTGCCCTATAAAAGAGCACCTAGTCGAGCCCTCTTGTGTGTAATTAATTCCTTGAAGGCGTGAACACAAGGAGAGGGGCGAGTGCTTGGAGCAAGGGCGCATCTTCCTTCTTCCATAACCGCAAACCACTTCTTCCTTTCCTCTTGGCGCAAGGAACATTAGTGCTTGGCGTTTTTGGATAGTCTTCCTTCTTCTCTTGGCGCATCATCTCTCTTGGTGGCGCAAGTGAAGTAGAGTATCTCCCTAAGGCTTGGATCTTCTTCCCGAGGCTAGCACCAGGCGTGGAAGAAGAGAACTCAAGAGATCCGTGTGTGCGAGACTGCAGAGGGCGAACACTTGGGCGCCTTCATCGACATCGCTCTACATTGCTCTTAAGGTATTTCCTAACTCATCGTGTCGACTCCCTTGCATGCGATCTTCACTGGGTTTTTGGGACTGGCCTGTTTCGGGGACATTCTTCCGCTGCGAAAAATGTATGTCCATAACTCTGAAAATTGTAAAATGTCCCCGGGGTTTCCCAACAGATACAATGTTAGGGATTGTAGATATGGACATAGGGATCATAGATATTGTGTTGGGGATCATAAATATAGACATTGAGATTGTAGATATGGACTATTGGATCATAGATATGGTGTTAGAGATTCATCTACAATAATTAGTGGCTCATCTACCTTAATAATTAGGTGGATAGATTTGATAATAGGACACTATCTACCTTGAATCAAGTGGATAGTTTAGACAATCATCAGTCTATCTACAAAATTTCAGTGCTTGTCTACGATAATCTACTGCTAATCTACAAAAATTTAGTGTCTAACTATGACAATATGGATAGTAGATCAAAACACTAATGAAGTAATGATCGAAGGAAAACTTGTTTAAACCATGAAATAAGATACCTTTTTATGTGGCAGAGTAGGAGAAGAAAGACAGCTGATGCATGACGAGAGTTAACAGTGTAGGATCGACTAAAGGTTATGACTAAATCATAACAAGAATCATATGTTAAAGCATTAAGAAAAATTGAACTGTAGTGGAAGCGTACCTGAAGATCCAAAGTATTTCTGAAATTAAGAAAATCACCTGTCTTGGTCTTCCACGGACTTTGTGTTTCCCAAACTCAGAGAAAAATGTCACGTGTCTTGGTAATGGGAGTCATCTATATATATATATATATATATATATATATATATATATATATATATATATATATATATATATATATATATATATATATAGGGGAAGGAGATAAAACTTCTTATTAATTAATTAAGGAAACACACTCCTGCAGGGACCATGACATATTTATTATTATTCCTATTTCTAACCCATCACAAAAATAAAAATAAAGCCTAAGTCTCTACACATAATAATATTCCATACAAGTTTGAGATAATTAAGCCGTAATAATTAATTACTTAGTTGATCACTTTAGCACGGCTAAAATATTTAAGATAGCCATATACAATTATTAATTAATATATGTGTGGTTCATATTAATTGATTTAACAATCTCCCACTTGGGCCACATATAAATTACCTGATATAAGTGCATACCTTAATGAGCTCTTTAATGTTATCTTTTATCTGAAATTATCTCTATCAATCTGGTCCAGGAATATATTAACATAGAATCAAGGCGGCCTTCATCACAATATGTAATGTGACTAGCCCGAATGATGGTCACGTATGTCAATACAGTCAACGACATAGATCATGTATGAATGTGTAGCATAGAAATTTCATGTAATGTGATCATAACATGCCTATTTCCAACTGGTCCAACTTTATTCCTTATGAGATCAAACCAAAACCTTATGTTCAGAGTGAAACTAAAAACTTTATTCTTTAATGTGTACACAACATAATCCAAATACAAAATCCCACTAAACTAATATATCACTAAGTAATATAACACCCATATGAGCAGTGTGCTTATGAAAGACCTTGGGTGGTAAAACTATAGTAAGTGGATCTACAATTATGGAGTTTGTACCAATATGTTATATAGATATCTGACCACTCTGAACTCTTTATTTAACAACTAGAAATTTAATATCAATGTACTTAGATTTTGACGAACTCCTGTTGTTATTGGAATATAAAACTGCAGATTTATTGTCATAGAATAACATTAACGGTGTTTCAATATTATCCAAAATACGCAGACTTGTGACAAAATTTCACAGCCATATCCCATTGTTGGATGCCTCATAACATGCTACAAATCAACTGTCATAGTGGAAGAAGCTATAAGTGTCTGCTTAACATTTTTCTAGGAAATAGCTCCTCCATCCAGTAGGAAAATGTAGCCCGAAGTAGATCTGCGACTATCTTGGCATCTAGCAAAATCAAAATACCCAATGATCTATAGCTAATCTGATTTTCTGTATGTGAGCATATGATCTTTAGTTTTCTGCAAATACCGCAGAACTCTTTTTACTGCTATCCAATGCTCCATTCTTGGGTTGCATAGATATCTATCAAGTATCCCAACAATATACGCAATATCCGGATGCGTATAAACCTGAGCATACATTAGACTTCCCATAGCAGATGCGAATCTTTTAAATTTCTTTAGTTCCAAAACTATTCTTGGGGCATCAATTGAGACTAAACTTGTCTCTCTTAGCAATATGTCATCGACATATAAAACATAAAAATATATTTACTCTCACTGAACTTGTGGTATATACAATCATCTACTACGTTCATCTCAAAACCAAAGGAGATGACTACTTGATGAATTTTATAATACCACTGATGAGAAGCTTGTTTAAGTCCATAGATGGAATTCTTTAGTTTGCAAACTAGTTGTTTTGAATTTTTTTTTTCAATACAAAACCTTCTAATTGCACCATATAAATTGTTTCCTCAATGTCTCCATTGAGAAACACAATCTTTGCATCCATCTGATGTAACTCAAAATCAAAATGAGCCACTAATGCCATAATAATCCTAAAAGAGTCTTTCAATGATACCGGAGAGAAAGTCTTTTCATAGCCAATGCCTTCCTTTTGAGTAAAGCCTTTTGTAACAAGACACGCTTCATATCTTTCAACACTACCTATTGAATCCCTCTTGGTTTTAAATATCCATTTACAACCAATGGGTTTCACACCTTCAGGTAGTGATTCAAGATCCCAAACATCATTGCCAAGCCTGGATTTTAACTCCTCACTCATGACATCAATCCACTTTTGAGAATTAGAACTTTCTATGTCTTGGTGGAAGTTGATTGGATCATCCTCCACCATTCCAATATCATGTTCATAGAGAAATGTGACAAAATCATATGGTATCGCACTTCTCCTTTCTCTAGTGGATCTCCTTAATGACATTTCTTCTTGAGTATGATGAGTTTGTTCTTCTGTAATAACTTCTTGATTTAAATCAAGAGGTTCATCTGAATTCACTGGTTAAGAAATCTCATGAACTGAAACCTGAATATCAGGAACTAAAATCAAATCATTCTCACTAGTGATCAAGAGAAGAGTAATGAATTTCTCTTCAAAGACAAAATTTTTAATTTCATTATTTTCCCTCCAAAACTCATTATCCTCAAAGAATTCAGCAATTCTCATCTCAAAGATAGATTTATCAGTAAGATTATAAAACTTATGACCCCTAGACCTCTCAGCATAACCAATAAAATAACAACTAATAGTTTTTGAGTCCAATTTTCTTTTATTTGGCCTGTAAGGCCTTACTTCAGTTGGACATCCCCAAGTATGCAAATGCTTTAGACTAGGTTTCTTACCTATCCAAGCTCATAATTGGTTTTATTAGTTGCATTAGGTGGAACTCTGTTAAGGATGTAAACTGAGTCTTTAGTGTATTTCTTAAAATGACTTGGACGTTGTTCTCCTGATCCGTCATATCTGCTATAGTACTCACTACCATGATCAGATTTGATGCTCTTAATAGGGTTGCAAAGTTGATTTTCATCTTTGGCCTTAAAACTTTTGAACACGTCCAATACTTGTGACTTATCATGAATAAGATAGAGGTAGCCATATCTTGAGTAATCGTCCATGAATGTAATGAAATAGCATTGACCATTCCAAGAAGTCGAAGGGAATGGACCACAAATATTTGTATGAATTAATTCTTAGATGTCTGAAGTTCTGCTGGCTGCCACTTTCTTCTTTATGCTTGTTTGTTTCCCCTTTATACAATTAATACAAATTTCAAAATTTATAAAATCAAGGGGCTTAAGAATTCCATCAGACACAAGTCATTCCATTCTCCTTTTGGAGATATGACCTAATCTTTTGTGTCATGAAGAATTCTCATTTGTTAATTTTCACTTTGTACCACATATATGCAGGGTTTCATTAAATGAAACAATTGTATATAGCACATAAAGGTTATTAAAAGAACTTAATAGACGAGTACTAATAATATTTGAATTGTTTAGACAAAGTAAATTTACTATTCCAAAATGAACAATAATATCCTGATTTGTTCAAAATAGGAATAGAAACTAAATACTGTCTAAGAGACGGAACAACAAATGTCTAATTCAAATCTAAATACTGACTAGTCTTACATAATAATCTAAATATGTCTATTGCATGAACTTCAACTATTTTGCTATCGCCCACATAGATGAATCTTCTAGCATCAATTGGCTTTCAGCAATTTGTGTAACCCTACATGGACCCTTATATAAGTAGTGACAACCAAATCCACCCACTAGATGTGTTTAGGTACATCAGCTAAATTAACTTGAAAATAAAACAAGGTGAGAAGTGTACATTTCTTTATGCACACCAAGCAAAATACTTAGTGTAGTCCTTTTTTGGTATGTCCACCGCCTTTACAGAAGAAACATACGAATACCTGAGTCTGTTCCTTCTTTTACTTCTTTTGTGGTGTGTTTACTATAATTTATTTATCCTTTTTTTATTATTATTATTTGATATGCTTTAAGG
The DNA here is from genome assembly GCA_027563935.2 of Costus lasius. Lineage (NCBI taxonomy): Eukaryota > Viridiplantae > Streptophyta > Magnoliopsida > Zingiberales > Costaceae > Costus > Costus lasius. Next base: position 32,128,415 of record CM050450.1, on the reverse strand, counting down.
CAGAGTTCATATGAGCACTCACTGACTTATCTTGCTTCAATCTCTCTTCCTGTTGCACATAATGAGAAATTACCTCATTAAGAGTCAATCTCTCCTTTTAGCAGTTATAACTGACCTTAAAATGATTCAACTGTATAGGAAGAGATATGAGAACCAAATGCACGAGCAAGTCTTCAGATAGCTCTAACTTATGTGTCTTTAACTTTGAAGCAAGAAGAGACATATTCATAATGTGCTCTCTTATGTTTCCTTTACTCTTATATCTTAGAGAGATAATATTTGTTAGTAGTGTGCCCCTAAATGCTTCTAGTATGACACACTTTATTATCAAGAGACTCATGCGATTTGAACGATCCCATCTTTCCAACTCCCTCTTATCATTAGAGGAACTTGTAGTGGTAAGATTAGTAGGATGTTCTGCCCTGAGTGCAAGTCTAGATCTATGACTCTGAGAACAATGATAATGTTCTCTTGCCATACTTTAAAAACATGTGTCATTTAGCACAGGTATGGAGTTGATATTAGTAGTAATACTGGAAGCAGAATTAATAACTGAATAAACTCACATTAATTCCAAATCCTATTTAAATTAAAATTTAAGTATTAAACAATAATAAATTTAAACAATGATGAGTGCATAACAAGATACCTAGCACAACGTTAATATTTCATCTTTGGACACAAAAATTAACTTGTAAGTGTTACTCTCATTGTTGTAATTAAACACTGATAATAAGTCTCATCTAACACTAAGCCTTTCTTTGGACCGACTTAATGTTGACAAGAAAACCAAATAATCACCACATGTCATTACCACATGTGTGCACATAATTCGGCCAAGTATCAACCTTCCTTTGGGCCAATTAATACTCGCATAAATTACATACACACCATCTTAACAATATAAAATAAATTAACCTACACAATACGCTACTTTCGTAGTCATATTGTTTCAATTAATATATTTCATAATGTCAGACTTTTTATTATTGGGACAATAATAAAAATAATTATGTCATTGTTTGAATTTATTATAAAATTATTTTCTTGGATTTTATGAAAATTAAAAGTAGATAGTTGCTGCATAGCACAGCAGGCCAAACAACACTCTGCTGCTTCTGCATACAGCTAAAAAAACTCAGCCCAGATGACTAGGCCCAAAAAAAACATAGCACATAGCTGCCGTCGCCTTCGCCAGGAAGTCGCACGCTTGCTTGTCCTTGTTGGGAAACCCCGGGGACATTTTACAATTTTTCAGAGCCATGGGCATACATTTTACGCAGCGGAAGAATGTCCCCGAAACAGGCTAGTCCCAAAAACCCAGTGAAGATCTCTTGCGAAGGGGTCGACACGATGTGATAGTAAGTACCTTTAAGCAATTGGAAGCCGATGTCGATGAAGGCGCCCAAGTGTTCGCCCTCTGCAGTCTCGCACACACGGATTCCTCAAGTTTTCTTCTTCCTCGCCCGGTGCTAGCCTCGGCAAGAAGATCCATGCCTTAGGAGAGCCCTCCATGCAATTTGCGCCATCACCAAGATGTGATGCGCCAAGGAGATGGAAGGAGAAGGGAACGCCGCAAGCCTTCTTGTTCCTTTGCGCCAAGGAAAGGAAGAGGAGAAGCATGCTTGCGCCCTTGATGGAAGAAGAAGAGCTCTAAGCTCTCCAAGCCGTCGCCCTCTAATGCTTCACGCCTCCAAGGAATTAGCATCATCAAGAGAGGGGGCGGCAAGGGCTTATTTATAGGAGCAAGAGGCGGTTAGGGGAGAATGGCAAGTGTTGACAATTAGGGCATGATTCTAGGAGATTATCCAATCAAATATATTGATTAAATCTCCACTCCCATATGCGCCTAAGACTTGCCAAAGCAAGCATCAGCCATATGCGCCCATATCATGCCATATGAGGCATTAATCCCATCCATGCGCCTAGACCTAGTCAAGGCAATATGATGGATTGCCTAATGTGGCTTGGGCGCAAGTCCTAATCCAATTAGGACTCTAATTATGTTAATAATCAGCCCACAATTGTCAAACACAATCCAATCAATTATCATGTGTGATTTAATCAAATCCAATTTGATTTAATCACCTAGGAGATACCAAACAAGGCATAGGCGCAAATCCTAGTCCAACTAGGATTCCATATGCGCCTATCCTATTAATTCATCCCCATTATACCCTTCAAGCCTCATAGCCCTTCAATACAACTTATTAGCAAGCCCAACTAAGCAATGGGCCAAGCCCAAAGTCCATTATGCATGTTAACCAAGCTATTGGATCCAATCCAATTTAACCCATGGTTAAATGAGGCTAACCATGGTTAATTTGATCGATATGCCAAAAACGGAAGTTGGCCCCAATAAGTTTCTTCCATCTCATCAGGCCCATTGGCGCTGATGAAATCTCCCAAATAGATCAGAGTTATCCAATAACTCGATCTAAAGGCTACCCGATCAATATGAAAACTCGAGTATCAAGGTGTGCGACCCTGTAGGTTCCTCTAACGCTGGCAGTGCTGACCAAAGGTCATCACAAGCAGTGAGTGGCACCTAGCAGTGCATCGCTGCTACCCAGGTTATTGGAATGGATATCGACATCGACATCCCCATCATCGCAACTAGGTACAGATGCATTACAGTCTCTTTGCCGAACTGATATCCGATTGGACAAGTGTGTCACCACTTGTTTTCATCCAATCACATGGCTGTGACTAGAACAGGTTCTTACCTGGGTATGGCCATACACTCTCAGTCATAGAACCATAAGGGAGTTCCATGGATATCATACTTCCCAAAGGAAGGGGCAAATCCTATGTCTGTCCATTGACCTTCTCATATGGGTCGTGACATGCTCAATGACAACCGTTATGACCTCCCAACTACGGCAAGGTGTTAGGTTGCATCAAAGCAAGTCCCTAACCATATAGAATGGTCAATGACCTCAAGTCAAGGGATCAATGCATCTCCTGTTACTTGTGAGGATAACTCATGACACCAAGTCATAGCCTCACAGAGGGTCTATCCAGTATATCCTCCAATGATGTACCCATGTGTCTGTGTCAGCACCACGTGCCTAACCAGCCCACATACCAGTCTCACAAGTACCATAGTTGTCCCATATCCACTAAGGTACATCGACTGGGGATTATAATTCGAGCACAGATCCAATCTGTCTCCAGGGACATTATCATGTAAGTACACAATCGCAGGTGTAGACAAACAATGATAACGACAATGCCAGAAAGATATATATATTAATATCGGAGTCAAGTAGTACAAAGATGGACCAAAACTAGGTCCTAGGGCATATACACCAACAGTCCTCAGCCGCAGCCATGACGCATGTCTCCGGAGCAGCCACCGACTAGAATTAGGGCAGAAGCCCTTTGATTCCAGACACCGATCGACATTGCCCCTTTCATCCTGCTAGTGACGACGACGAGGAGGATTGAAAAATAGGGCATCTCCGATGCCGCCGCTTCTCATCCGCCTTCGACGGCAGCCATGAACCGTTGCCTGCACCAAAAGGCATGGACACGACGACGGTGGTGTTGGGAAACCCCGGGGACATTTTACAATTTTTAGAGTTATAGACATACATTTTACGCAGCGGAAGAATGTCCCCGAAACAGGCCGGTCCCAAAAACCCAGTGAAGATCGCAAGCAAGGGAGTCGACACGATGAGTTAGGAAATACCTTAAGAGCAATGTAGAGCGATGCCGATGCAGGCGGCCAAGTGTGCGCCCTCTGCAGTCTCACACACACGGATCTCTTGAGTTCTCTTCTTCCACGCCCGGTGCTAGCCTCGGGAAGAAGATCCAAGCCTTAGTTCTCTTCTTGAATGCTTGCGCCACCTCCAAGGTAAAAGCGCCAATTGATGAAGAAGAGAGGAGAAGGGAGAATGCCGTGAAAGTCCCCTAGTGCAAGGGGGGGGGCGAAACCCTAATAGGAGGCGCAACAAAACTCTAGCGGAATCTAGGGTTTCTAACAGGATCGCATAGCATGTAATATATTCAACTTTCAATGAAAGGCGATTCTTACCATTGCCATCGCTTAGATGGTGTCTTGGAAGGAAAGGCGCAAATGCTCCTTCTCCTAAGGTGACGCACACAATTGATGTCGCCTACTCTTCTCTTGGTGCTCCTTGTGCTAGCAAGGCTCCAAGAGGTCCTTGTCGTATGGAAGGGAAGAGAATCCTTTGCTTGGCGATTTCTTCCTTCTCCTTTTTCGTCAACCTCTTCACCACTCTCAAGAGAGCTTGTTGGCGACGAGAGATGAGGAGAGACGAGAGATGAAAGCGTCTTAGGCGTGAACGTGAGGCGTTCCCACGTTTAGAAGTCATGGCTTCTAAATTTAGTAAACCCCAAACGTTCATGCGATCATGGGTTCACCCCATGCGCAAACTCATCTTCTCTTGAACCATGCGCTCACTCAATGAGCCGGTTCAATTTGGTTTGGTTCAAAGACCAATCAACCCAAGCCATTAGTCCAGATCCTATTAAACCCTAAGGCTCTTGATCTGACCGTCGATCTCTTGATGCTGCTGATGTCACTAATCAAGCATCCATTCTCTCGATCGAAGCTTACCGATCTCAAGCCCTAATCAATCAAACATGATCAGACCAGATCTCACTTACAATCAGAGATTAAATCCCTTTAAACTGAACCTGAATAATTCAGTCCACACGATCTGACTTAAGTAAGCCATATCATCAAATTGTGCGACCCTGAGGGTTTCCTTTAAATGTCGGTAACGATAACTCACATTATCACGATCAGTGAGGGGTATCTAGCAACACATCACTGTCTCCCGATATAAAGGAAAGAGTCTTCCAAGACTACACCCAAACCACAGCACAAGTGTGAATCAACTCACAAGGCATACATGTTTCCTTTGCCACTGGATGTTCTTATTGGACAAGCGTGTCAAGCTTGTAACTCCAATATGATGAGCATGATTAGATCAGATGAACATAGTCACCTGGGTATGGCCATACTCTTTTCTCAATCATCTCATCTAGGGGGCCCTTTAGAACATCACACTCCAATTAAGGAGACGGCAATCCTATGTCTATCACTAGTGCCCTAACCTGACTCAAGCTCACCATCCAAGATAGTCTATAATCATTATGTTTCAAATGATATTGAACTACCTCAAAACAATGACAATCATCATTTAGAAACACAAGTGATCTCAAGTCAGAGGACATGTGCCACTTGTTGCAATCAAGGATTATTCACATTGTGACAAGCAATTGAATAACCTAGTAGGGTCTGTCCAGTACATCCAATGTACCCATGAGTCTACATCTTATTCCATGCTCGAAGCATCCTATAAGATTAGAACACATATTAGTCTTAACCATATCAAGGCTGTCTCATGTTCACCAAGATATCTCGACTAAGGACTTTATAGCATGTCAGCCCAGCTGAACAGCTGTGAGACATTATTCAGAAGTACACTTATTGCAGCAGACAATGTAACAAACTGAATAACAACCATGCCTTTATAAACATAAGAGTTTATTACATGATACTGATACATTCCCAAGGCCTCAAACATTAGCCTTAAGGGCATACCCCAACAATCTCCCACTTGCACTTAATCTAATGGTTGAGAAATCTCAAACCCATATTATTACAGTGCTTCTCATGCTTCTGCTGCTCCAGAGGCTTGGTAAGCGGGTCTGCCAGATTGTCATCTGTATGAACCTTGCAGACTTTGATCTCGCCACGATCTATGATCTCCCGGATCAAGTGAAACCGTCTCTGTATGTGCTTGGACTTCTGGTGCGACCGTGGTTCCTTTGCTTGTGCGATTGCTCCAGTGTTATCACAGAAGATAACCAAAGGATCTGCACTCGAAGGAACAACACCAAGTTCTCTCACGAACTTACGAATCCACACTGCCTCCTTGGATGCTTCCGAGGCTGCAACATACTCGGCTTCTGTTGTGGAATCAGCAACAGTTGACTGTTTGAAACTCTTCCACACCACTGCTCCTCCATTCAAGCTAAAAACATAGCCTGATTGCGATCGGAAATCATCCTGGTCAGACTGGAACGAAGCGTCAGTATATCCTTCAATACTGAGTTCTTCCTGACCACCATATATCAAGAACATATCTTTGGTCCTCCGCAGATATTTTAAAATGTTCTTGACTGCAATCCAGTGTGCCTGACCTGGATTACTTTGGAACCGACTGGTCACGCTTAACCCGTAAGCGACGTCTGGGCGAGTACACAACATCGCATACATAATGGACCCAATAGCCGAAGCATAAGGCGTATTGTCCATTTCATCTTTCTCAGTCTGTGTTTGTGGACACTGACTCTTCGAAAGATTCAGACCATGTCTGACTGGAAGATATCCTCTTTTAGAATTCTCTAAATGAAATCTCTCCAGGACTTTATCGATGTAAGTACTCTGGCACAGCCCGAGAAGCCTCTTAGATCTATCCCTGTAGATCTTCACACCTAATACATAGGCTGCTTCTCCTAGATCTTTCATCTGGAAACACTTTCTTAACCATGCCTTAACCGCATGCATTTCAGGAATGTCATTTTCAATGATCAAGATATCATCGACGTAGAGGACTAGGAAAGTAATCACGCTCCCACTAAACCTCTTATATACACACGGGTCATCCTCGTTCTTGATGAAACCAAACTCAGAGATTGATTCATCAAAACGAATATTCCAGCTTCTTGATGCTTGTTTAAGTCCATAAATAGACTTCTTTAACTTGCATATCTTATGACGATCTGATGGATTAGTGAAACCTTCTGGTTGTGTCATATACACATCCTCATCCAGATTTCCATTAAGGAAAGCTGTCTTCACATCCATCTGCCAGATCTCATAATCATAATATGCAGCTATCGCGAAAGAATCCGAATAGACTTAAACATGGCTACAGGTGAGAAAGTTTCATCATAATCTATCCCGTAGATTTGTTTGAAACCTTTCGCAACTAGCCTGCCTTTATAGGTAACCACGTTACCATCCATGTCAATCTTCTTCTTGAAGATCCATTTACAGCCTATAGGGATAACTCCCGGAGGCGGATCAACCAAATCCCAGACTTGGTTATCTGACATGGAGTCCATCTCGGCGCGCATAGCTTCAAGCCATCTCGCTGACTCCGATCCACTGACCGCATCCGCATAAGTGAGGGGTTCATCATTATCAATGATGTAGACTCCGTCATAGCGCTCAGGCTGTCGACGGATCCTTCCCGATCTTCGCGGTTCCCGTGATATCTGAGCCTCAGGTTGTTCAATAACCTGATCCACCGGCTCAGGCTCATCCAACTGTGCTTGACTACTTTGTCCTTCCTCTGGATTCTCATCCAGCTTTATTTCTCTCCCACTGGCCTCTTGCAGAAGAAACTCCTTCTCAAGAAATATGGCCGTCCGAGCAACAAATACCTTGTTCTCTTTGGGATCGAAGAAATAATAACCCTTAGTTTCCTTAGGGTAACCGACAAAGATACATTTGTCAGATCTGCTCTCTAGTTTCCCAGAGGCGAGCTTTTTGACATAAGCTTCGCAGCCCCAGATCCTGATAAATGTCAAGCTCGGCTGTTTCCCATACCATAACTCATATGGAGTCTTAGAAACTGCCTTGGATGGCACTCGGTTTAGTACCTTTGCAGCTGTCTCCAGTGCAAATCCCCAAAAGGAATATGGAAGAGTAGCCTGACTCATCATAGAACGAACCATATCAAGTAACGTTCTATTTCTCCTCTCGGACACACCATTCCATTGCGGTGTTCCTGGCGGAGTGAGCTGTGAGATAATCCCACACTCCTTCAGATAGTCAGTAAACGCATGACTCAAGTATTCTCCACCTCGATCAGAACGAAGTGCCTTGATATTTTGGCCTAGCTGATTCTGTACTTCATTCTTGAACTCTTTGAACTTGTCAAAAGATTCACTTTTATGTCTCATCAGATAGACATAACCATACCTACTGAAATCATCAGTAAAGGTAATGAAGTACTGATAGCCACCTCTGGCATGTTTACTAAATGGCCCACACACATCACTGTGTATAAGGTCAAGTAAAGCTGAAGCCCTTTGACCTTTGTTAGAAAAAGGTGGCTTCGTCATTTTACCCATTAAACAAGCCTTGCATGTATCAATCTCCTCATAGGTGAATGATCCCAGCAGTCCATGATCATGCAACCGCTTAATGCGCTTCTTGTTAATATGGCCTAAACGACTATGCCATAGCAAGGTGCTGTCATCAGCATACTTGGCTTTCTTAATATCAATATTGTGTATAGAACATTCCATGTCCAACATGAATAACCCATTGTTAATTGAACCAGTAGCATAAACAATATTATCAAAAGATAAAACACACTTTGAAATATTGCATTCAAAGGAAAATCCCTTCCTAACAAGAGCAGGAATGGAGATAATATTCTTAGTAATGCTGGGAACAAAGTAATAACTGTTTAGTTCTAATACAAGCCCAGATGGCAAAGAGATGAAATAGTCTCCTACAGCAACAGCAGCAACCCGTGCCCCGTTTCCAACTCGTAGGTCCACCTCATGCTGTCCCACCTGTCTTCTTCTCTTGAGTTCCTGTACATTTGAACAAATGTGAACTCCACATGCAGTGTCCAACACCCATGATATAGAAGAAGATGAAACCATGACTTCCGTCACGTATATACCTGAGCCAGAAGCGATGCTTCCCCTCTTATCTCCTTGGAGCGCTTTACAGTCCTTTTTCCAGTGACCCAGCTGGCCACAGTGGAAACATCTGTATTCCTTTGACCGCTTAACTTTTTTGCTTCAGAGCCTTGCTGTAACTCTTGACAGGGGCCTTGCCCTTCTTCCCCTTCTTCTTGTTCCTAGAAGGAACCATTAAGACAGAGGTCGAAGGCTTTCCCTTCAGAGTCTCCTCAGTAGTCAAGAGCATATTCAGCAGCTCTGCCGGAGTACAATCGATTTTGTTCATATTAAAGTTAATAATGAACGCATCGAAAGAGGGCGGGAGAGACTGCAGAATAATGTCTACAGCAAGCTCCTGGTTGATGGTATGCCCCAGTTTCTCTAGAGCCTCCTTGTGCCCAATCATCTTGAGCACGTGAGCTCCCACTGGGCTCCCTTCAGCCAGTTTGTTCTGAAAGAACAGCTTTGTCAGATTATAGCGTTCTGTCCTCGCCTGTGCAGCATACAGCATCTTGAGGTTTACTATCATGTCTATTGCAGACATATCCTCATGCTGACGCTGCAGCGGTGGCGTCATAGACGCTAGCATCAGGCAAGCGACATCAATGCTATCATTGACGTGCTTTTCATAAGCTTCCCGAACCGCCCTTGCGGCGTTCGGAGCGGGCTGAGGCGGTATCGCCGTCTCGAGGACATACAGTTTCCTCTCTGCCTTAAGAACAATCTTAAGGTGTCCGAACCAGTCTGAGAAGTTCGGCCCAGCAAACTTCTCTCTTTCCAGTAGGGATCGCACATTGAAGCTCATGGTGTTCGTTGCTGCAGGAATCTACAACAATGCAAGAACAGCAAGGTCAGTATCAATGTAAAGAATCAATTCAGGACTTAAGAATGATTCTTTTTCTCACTATTTTATCTGGTTGAAAAATCCAGCAAAACAGCCCGAAAGAGTAGAACTCTTTTAGTGAGATGGGATCCAGATTTCATACTTGGTCTCCGCGTCCCGCTCAGGCGAGATAAGATGCACAGAGAGTACAAGCACTAATTTCTGGTAGGCAGTCCCTGCCAATCGCCAACCCGTGCGATTCCCCTTCATCTGGGCAATCCAGCAGACTGTGCCAACTGAGTTGGTACAACACAATCTCTGACCCCACAGATGGCTGCCTCCATGTGCTACCATATGCGCCACATATGTAGCCTACATGGTCAAGCTGACCCGACCTACTCCCTGGACCACCACGTGCTATGCTGAGCAACGAGAAGCGATAAATCCCTTCTCTGTAACACGCAGGTGTAATCCCGCACCGTCTGAAGATAGATGGACGTGCCCACTGAGTGGGTACAACACGGCTCCAACGATAATCAGAACAGTGAGGTTTCGCGTCAGAAGGCATACGAGCTTGATATTTTAGCGTTGGATTTTAACGGTCTTTTATCTTCTTCACTATCATGCAATTCCTATGGTGATAGCAGAAGATAAATAAATCATGCTATTCTACTTATTTAAACAATAAATGAAAGCATGGATCTTATGTGGTAAAAGCCCATAGCCTAAGTAAGACCTTAATTAACTTAAGTCTTCACTTGCTTTTCTTCATGGGTCTTGTAGCTGCTCATTTGGCCCAAACCAGGGCCCAAGCGCCATTTGCAGCTCAGGTGCGCCTACCAGGGAAAATGCGCCTGGTCCCAGAGTCGAACCCTGGACCTCCCTCCTGGTCAAGCCACTGCTGCATGCGCCTCTGCCAAGTGTGCTCTGTGCTCTTATCTGATTAACTTACAAATTAATCTATCTAGACAAGATTGACACGCAGGTCAATTACACTTTATAAATTAAATACAATGTGATACGCAGATCACAATAATTAATTTACAACTTTAAATTCCAGGCACGCAGGCCCCAGCACAGCACACATTAAACATGGGCAGCCCACATAAGAATAAATAAACAAACATAGGCATCAATCAACATGTGATCCAATCATGAAAATTAAATTTTGAAAAACCCCATGGCATCAATTTTAATTTCCTTATTTGCCCTACAACCTTACAACGGTCCATTACTAGGGATCCACTCATCCAACCTAGTCAGATCCACTGCCCTTGCATGCACCAAGTCCTAACTGACTTGAGTCGACCAAAAGGTCAACCATGCATGCGCCAGGGCCGAACAACCCTCATGAGATCTGGCAAGCGGGTGTGACCCCGGGCCTAACTCATGTGTGTTCACTAGTCGTCTCAATCAGACATCGCTACACGCCTGTCTGCAGTCGACCTATAGCCACCAGGTGCTATCGCACAGGTGCTATCTGGTCAACCCATCAAGGCTGTCAGATGATCTGATCAGACTGTCTGGATCTCACCTAGGGGATGACTTCAACCCTAATAACCCGTCTAAGGGTTTAAAGCAGGGCCTTAGATCTATAATGAGTCGCGCATGTATCAAAAGTTTTTGAGAAAACATACATATGCGCCAACAAGAAAACATGCGCCTAGGAGAAAAACATCTCTAACAAGCATGTAAACTTCGCTTATCAAAACTAGCGCATGTAACATATAGATCATTGCATAGGATCACAAAGAAAGCAAACATATTATCATGCAATAACCGCCTCTGATACCAATTGAAAGTCCCCTAGTGCAAGGGGGGGGGGGCGAAACCCTAATAGGAGGCGCAACAAAACTCTAGCGGAATCTAGGGTTTCTAACAGGATCGCATAGCATGTAATATATTCAACTTTCAATGAAAAGCGATTCTTACCATTGCCATCGCTTAGATGGTGTCTTGGAAGGAAAGGCGCAAATGCTCCTTCTCCTAAGGTGACGCACACAATTGATGTCGCCTACTCTTCTCTTGGTGCTCCTTGTGCTAGCAAGGCTCCAAGAGGTCCTTGTCGTATGGAAGGGAAGAGAATCCTTTGCTTGGTGATTTCTTCCTTCTCCTTTTTCGCCAACCTCTTCACCACTCTCAAGAGAGCTTGTTGGCGACGAGAGATGAGGAGAGACGAGAGATGAAAGCGTCTTAGGCGTGAACGTGAGGCGTTCCCACGTTTAGAAGTCATGGCTTCTAAATTTAGTAAACCCCAAACGTTCATGCGATCATGGGTTCACCCCATGCGCAAACTCATCTTCTCTTGAACCATGCGCTCACTCAATGAGCCGGTTCAATTTGGTTTGGTTCAAAGACCAATCAACCCAAGCCATTAGTCCAGATCCTATTAAACCCTAAGGCTCTTGATCTGACCGTCGATCTCTTGATGCTGCTGATCTCACTGATCTAGCATCCATTCTCTCGATCGAAGCTTACCGATCTCAAGCCCTAATCAATCAAACATGATCAGACCAGATCTCACTTACAATCAGAGATTAAATCCCTTTAAACTGAACCTGAATAATTCAGTCCACACGATCTGACTTAAGTAAGCCATATCATCAAATTGTGCGACCCTGAGGGTTTCCTTTAAATGTCGGTAACGATAACTCACGTTATCACGATCAGTGAGGGGTATCTAGCAACACATCACTGTCTCCCGATATAAAGAAAAGAGTCTTCCAAGACTACACCCAAACCACAGCACAAGTGTGAATCAACTCACAAGGCATACATGTTTCCTTTGCCACTGGATGTTCTTATTGGACAAGCGTGTCAAGCTTGTAACTCCAATATGATGAGCATGATTAGATCAGATGAACATAGTCACCTGGGTATGGCCATACTCTTTTCTCAATCATCTCATCCAGGGGGCCCTTTAGAACATCACACTCCAATTAAGGAGACGACAATCCTATGTCTATCACTAGTGCCCTAACCTGACTCAAGCTCACCATCCAAGATAGTCTATAATCATTATGTTTCAAATGATATTGAACTACCTCAAAACAATGACAATCATCATTTAGAAACACAAGTGATCTCAAGTCAGAGGACATGTGCCACTTGTTGCAATCAAGGATTATTCACATTGTGACAAGCAATTGAATAACCTAGTAGGGTCTGTCCAGTACATCCAATGTACCCATGAGTCTACATCTTATTCCATGCTCGAAGCATCCTATAAGATTAGAACACATATTAGTCTTAACCATATCAAGGCTGTCTCATGTTCACCAAGATATCTCGACTAAGGACTTTATAGCATGTCAGCCCAGCTGAACAGCTGTGAGACATTATTCAGAAGTACACTTATTGCAGCAGACAATATAACAAACTGAATAACAACCATGCCTTTATAAACATAAGAGTTTATTACATGATACTGATACATTCCCAAGGCCTCAAACATTAGCCTTAAGGGCATACCCCAACATGCCGCCAAGCCTTTACTTCTCTTGCGCCAAGGGAGGAAGAAGGGAAGAAGCTTGCGGCTAGGGTTTGATGGAAGACGATGGTTGCGCCAATGCCCCTTATTCTCGCCCTCTTGATGTGTTCACGCCTTCAAGGAAGAACAACTTCTTAGAGGTGGCGACTAGGGTCACATTTATAGGGCAAGAGGCGGTTAGGGTAAGGGCTAGGATCATGACAAGTGTAGGGCTAGGATGAGGAGGTTTGAGACAAGGAAAGTTTCCAAGACATTTCCATAATTCTCATTCAACCATTCCTTTTGTGCCCCACGCCTTTCCTTGTGCGCCAAGGCCTTGCCTTGTGCCCCAAGCAATGCCATAGAGGCATGCATTCCATCTAAGGAAGAGAGGGGAGGCGCCCTTTACTTCCATAATGAAGCAAAGGCGCCAACATGACCCCATTATGCCCCTAGGCGCTTAATGGTTCATGTTTCTCCCCATTATACCCTTTTAGCCTCTCATCTCTCCATGAGAACTTGTTATTGGGCCTCATTCGATAATGAGCTAGCCCAAACTTCATTACATGGGTTGATTAAGCACTTGGATCCAATCCAATGCAACCCTAATCCAAATGTGACCAACCATGGTCAAAAATGGGTCAACCTGCCAAAAATGAAGTTTGGCTCCAATAATATTTCTTCCATCTCATCAGGCCCATTGGCGCTGATGAAATCTCCCAATTAGATCCGAGTTATCCAATAACTCGATCATAAGGCTTCCCGATCAATACGAGAACTCAAGTATCAAGGTGTGCGACCCTGTAGGTTCCTCTGACGCTGGCAGTGCTGACCAGAGGTCATCACAAGCAGTGAGTGGCACCTAGCAGTGCATCGCTACTACCCAGGTCATTGGAATGGATATCGACATCGACATCCCCATCATCGCAACTAGGTACAGATGCATTACAGTCTCTTTGCCGGACTGATATCCGATTTGACAAGTGTGTCACCACTTGTTTTCATCCAATCACATGGCTATGACTAAAATAGGTTCTCACCTGGGTATGGCCATACACTCTCAGTCATAGAACCATAAAGGAGCTCCATGGATATCATACTTCCCTAGGGAAGGGGCAAATCCTATGTCTGTCCATTGATCTTCTCATATAGGTCGTGACATGCTCAATAACAACCGTTATGACCTTCCAGCTACGGCAAGGTGTTAGGTTGTATCAAAGCAAGTCCCTAACCATATAGAATGATTAATGACCTCAAGTCAAGGGATCAATGCATCTCCTGTCACTTATGAGGATAACTCATGACACCAAGTCATAGCCTCATAGCGGGTCTATCCAGTATATCCTCCAATGATATACCCATGTGTCTGCGTTAGCACCACGTGCCTAACCAGCCCACATACCAGTCTCTCAAGTACCAGAGCTGTCCCATATCCACTCAGGTACATCGACTGGGGACAATTATTTGAGCACAGATCCAATCTGTCTCCAGGGACATTATCATGTAAGTACACAATCGCAGGTGTAGACAAACAATGATAACGACAATGCCAGAATAATATATAAATATCAATGTCAAGTAGTACATAAGTTGACCAAAACTAGATCCTAGGGCATATACACCAACAGGTGGAGCAGCCGACGATGAGAATCGGCGGCTTGATTTGGCGATGGGGATCGGGCAAAATTTGCCCCAAATCGAAGATCGATTTTGGCTGATTTCATCGTCTGGTGTCAAAATTTTGGATGATGTCAGCGGTGAACGAAACAAACTTGATTTAGGGCAAAATTTGAAAATCAAACGGAGAAATTTCGTCCGATTATTTTTAAAAAAAACTTGATGTCGGCGACAAATACTGATAAAAAGATTGTCATACCAAAATTTTAGGGTAAAAGGAAGACAATGGGCAAAAATCTAAATGCATGCCATCAAAACATAAGAGATCAAACGATCTAGATAAATATTCTAAAAAATTTCTCAATAAATCAACATAAGCAACCTCGCTCTGATACCACTTGTAGGATCGACTAAAGGTTATGACTAAATCATAACAAGAATCATATGTTAAAGCATTGAGAAAAAAATTGAACCATAGCGGAAGCGTACCTGAAGATCCAAAGTATTTCTGAAATTGAAAAAATCACTTATCTTGCTGTTCCACAAACTTTGTGTTTCCCAGACTTAGAGAAAAATGTCGTCACGAGTCTTGGTAATTGGAGTCACTATATATATATATAGAGGAAGGAGATAAAACTCTTTATTAATTAATTAAGGAAACACACGCCTGCAGGGACCATGACATATTTATTGTTATTTCTATTTTTAACCCATCAAAAAAAAAAATAAAACCTAAGTCTCTACACATAATAGTATTTCATACAAATTTGAGATAATTAAGCTGTAATAATTAATTACTTAGTTAATCATTTTAGCATGACTAAAATATTTAAGATAATCATATATAATTATTAATTAATATATGTGTATTTCACATTAATTAATTTAACAAATAGGAGACGGAGCATGAGAGAAAAGAGAGTTGATGCTTGATGTGAGTTGATCATGAGCTAGCAGGGCGACAAGTAAGCTTCGTCACCTGGTGATTAGGGCTTGAAGGAGAGATGAAATGGAGAAAAATGCAATGACGAGAGAGATTTTTAGGCAGGAAAGAGAGATACAAATGTAGGATTTTTGGGTGGGAAATAAAAATGTAAACCCTGGTTAGGACAACACAAACGAGAACAGAAAGGTTATGGAGAAAAGAATATATTTGATGGAGCTAATTTTTTAGTTCATCAAGATTTGTGCACACTAGTTGCTTTTTCATCCATGAAAAGCTGATACATGGACCCTGTCGATGATTGCTTTTTCATCCGTTTTTAAGCTCTTTCAGACAAAACAAGTGTTTTATACCTGTTGTTTGCATAATTTTTGTAATTGAATGAGTATTCACAACCGCATATGAATACTTATGCCACGTTGCCTAAATATACTTACGATCTTTTTTTAATTTTATATATCATATATGCAACATTCTGCACCTAAAATATAGGGAGAATAATTTTGCACAAATTGTAGTCTAACTTTAATATAAAATTCATATATATACTAGCTAAAAAAAATCTTTATCATTGTATTAAATAATTTTAAATTTTATATATGTTTTAATATTAGAAAAATTTATTTTAAATATTTTATATTATATTTATAAATTTTTCATTTAATAAAACAAAATAATACAACACAATATTCAAAACCATTATCCAGCATAACTATTTTACCCAAATAGTTTTACATTTTTTTCAAATAGTCAGAAGCTCTAGTTATTCTAAGCTGGGCCACTATAATTGCCCAAAAAGTCACGCCTATGAGGCACTCCATTTGTGCCTCATTCTCCTATGCAACAACCATCGACCAAAGTAATTATCCACTAACACAAAGTAACTAACCATGGTGGTCAACATGGGTAAAACTACCCACCAATAAGACTTCAACCATTTGCAAGAAAAACCATACACTTCTTCTATGATCTGAAGGAGAAAATTTTTAAAATGCTAACGTTCATGTGGTAATTAAATCCAAATTCATATGGAGCCTTTCAAAAGGCTCCAAATCCTATGCATAAGATAGATTTTTCTCCTTCTTTTTCTTCATCCCATTTTTGTCTTTCTCTTCTTTATTTTCTGTTTTTTCTAATTTTTGCTATTTACTACCTAAGGGGAGTCTAGATCAATTTCTTCATAGTCGTGTCTTTTGGAGAGGAGTATCTCCTTATATCCCTAGGTGTCTAATATATATTAAACTTATAGAAAGCCTAAATTTTCATAAGGACAAGTAGTAATGTGTCTCTAGATTCTATCTCTTTTAATTCTTTTTAAATATAATTTAAAAGTTCTATTACTTTCTAATTTCTATTTTTATTTTTTATTTAAATAAAAATCTATATAAAATTTTAAGGCCAACTATGAAAATTATGGATATTAAAATTTATTCTCTCTTTACTAAGTATGTAAATCAATGAAAAAAAATTCGGTTTACCCTCTTGTTTACTATATTATGCAGCGGCGAAAAAATTAAAAAATCTTATCTTCCACGGTAGAAGAGGAAAAAAAAGGTATATACGGTGCCACCGTAGCGTGTGGTGGCACCATCCACCCCACATACTTAGTTGGGATTTGTGCTTGCACGAATCACAACCTAAATGTTCTAATTGTTTGTGGTGGATAGTGCCAGTGGTGCGGTGCCCCGGTGGCACCATCCACCTCACATACTTAGTTGTGGGAATCGCAACCTACATGTTTTGATTGTTTGTGGTGGATGGTGCCACCGCACGGAGCCCGTATAAAACATTTATTCGCATAAGGGCAGTAGCGTAAGAAAAGAAAAAGAACATTTTAACGTGCTGCAATATTACTGTATAATAATTTTTAATCAATAAAATCATATGAATATTTCTATATTAAATTAAAAATAGATTATGAATAAATCTGGTTTTAAAATATATTAATTACCTAATTATAATTGATTCTTAATTATGTTTTCAATTGTGCAGCAATTCTATTCTGTTGATAAATTGACATTGTAATTTTTGTTTTAATTTTCTTAATTGGCTAGTTGATCCTATTTAGCATTTGGTTTATGTGCCGTAATTTACAGGATTTTTTTAATTATTTTAATCATTTCTATTTTAATATTACTGTTAATAAATGTGTAATTATTTAATTGGGGTTGGACAATTTACCTTAATCTACTAATTGCCACAATTATGGCAATTTCAATTCCAATTAATTTCAGTGTGCCGATTAAGATATCATATTTAATGCCATAAATAAATAAACATTTCTATATAAAAGCTACCTTATTAAATAAAAAAATAAAATTATTATAATAGTTTCTAATAATAATAAATTAATTAATGTGGTAATAATTAATTTATAATTTGTCACAACAATTTAATGTAATAGTAATTATTTTATTATTACTAAACCATTAATTTTATTTTTAATAAAAAAATTAATTAAATTTTTATGCCGATAAAAAAATACAACTATTTATAACAGTTTATTTTGCTGTCATATTATTATTCTATTGGTAACTGTTTTCCTTTTTTTTTTTTTACAAATTTGCTACCACATTATTAATATTGAATACTAATTAGTATTGTTATAGTCTTGAATTCATTTCAATTGCCACAACTAGCACTAACCTGACTGTTTTAATTACCACAACTTATGGTTTAATTAAGCTTAAAAAATAATTAATATATGGTTTAATTTAGCTTAAAAATAATCTTGGACTTAGGATTTTATTTCCAACGTGAGTAACAGATTTGATTTATTATATTACTGTTTTAAATTATAATTTCTATTTACACAAAGAAGTTAATTATTATGCTATTTTAATTAATAATTAAAACTCTAATTGTCCTGCTTAAGCAGCGGCTTGCATAAATAGTAGCCGCTGGAAAAAGCAACGGTTGTAATAATAAGGAAAGAAAAGCATCCAAACTCCTCCATTTGTATATATATACTTAGATTAAATAGTTTTATTTGCGATTGCATGAGTAGAATGTAGTTTAGTTTTGTTCATATTCATGTTAATTATATTGAATAATATATTAAATATATTGGATAAATGAGCAAAATACGTAATTTAAATAATTATAAATATTATGGAAAATATGACCATAATATAAAACATAAATACAATAATATATATGCCATTCATAATGTTCATAAACACAATTGTTTTATTAGACATAAAAAATATTAAATATATAAAGTGCATAATTTTTATAATATAATGAAGATTATGAAATTCATGTACATAATGTACTTGACAGATATATTGACATGAGAGACATTTTACATGAAAATTAAATTTTGTACAATAAAAATAATGTACATAATAAAGATAATATGCACAATGAAAAAAAAATATACATAGATGCCTTGAAATTATATATTTAATTTTATCATAAAATAAGTCATATATTATGATTTGACATTTTTCTTTTTGGCTTAATTACCTATCTTATTCAGAATCTTCATATTTGCTCATCTTTGTTGAAATATAGGTAACTACATCATTTTGATGACTTTTTAATAATTTTGATAGCAATGGATGAATTCAAGACATAAAGAATGATATTACGGATCATTTCTAACTCAAATGGAACTTTTCACTCCCGTTACGATTTGATCGAGACATATAAGCTGGTTATAATAGATTCATTAATGGGAATTAATGAGAAATTCATTTTGCTCATTTATTAGCAATTAAGAATTATAATAGGAATTTAATTTAGAATGTGAAGAGACATGCAATTAAGAGATATAATGGAAATTTAATTCAGAATTTGAAGAGGCACCATGATTTCTATAAAAGAGTGCAAGAGGGAATGAAGAGAAGGGAGAAGAGAGGAGGAGATTACATCATTCAAAAGCTCAAAACTTGGTGGCAAGCAAGAACATAAGTTATTCCAAGGAGAAGAAAACGATGACAAGGGTAAGAGAAAAGAGTTTGCTCTAATTCTTCTCTTATCTTTATCTTCTTTAGTTTTCTTTATGTTTTAATCGTAAGGCTTGTAGTTGTTGTAAGCATGTATGCACTAGAGTAAAATCTCAATCGGGATGTGGGCATAGCCCGTTATTTTGATCTGTAAGTTTTAATGTTAAGAACTATTTTTTGATATATCTTTCGAAGCCATTTGACCTTGGTCTGTTTCATTCGTGTTTATCAATTTTTGGCCAGATCAGTTTTCACTTGTTGATTGCAAGATAAACTGAGAGGTGAATTACAATCAACGGATCCCCCTTGATCAATCCTGTGTACTCTATTACGAGAGTCATAGAGACCACTTGAGGAATCTCCACGTGTCCTGGTTCTAATCACTCTACTTATGCTTAGTCCAACATGAGAGTAGAAGACTAACTAAGTTGATTGCTAAGTTGTGCACCCGAGAGGGGTAAGACTCAAGAGGGCATTTCCTTGGATTTCTAAAGATTTTCTAAGCTATTGCATTTTTCATTACACTTATAAGTTAATTGATGTGGTAAACCCCGATTTCCCGATTTCTCTCATATCAATAGGATATTTGTATTATTGTGCTAATCAATTCTCGACGTTGTCAACCGAGATATTTAATTGCTTAGCTATCAAAGATTGAAAGATTTGGTACTTGACAACCCATCCTGAGTGAAAGATATCTTAAGTACTACATCGGTAAGCCATGCACTCGCAGATACTATGCAATAAGTTTTTAGCGTCATTGCCGGGGATTGATATTTTGTTAATATCAAAATACTCTAAAAATTGATAGACTAAGTTTTCTCCTATTTCTTTTGTTATTTACGTTTACTTTACCAAATAGTTATTTTTATGCACAGAAATCTTCAATCAAGAGGACTAGAAGACTTTTACGATCTTGATGAAGAAATAGAGCAAACATTTCACCAAAAGAGGAAACTTAAAGAATTTATGGAAAAGCAACAATCAGATAATATAGATCCTATCCCTCTCTCTGAATTAACGATGACAAACAACAATCGCTCTTTGAAGGATTTTGCAGCTCCAATGTACAAGGTCTTCATTCAAGTATTGCTCGTCCACTAGTGGAAGCAAACTATTTTGAAACCAAGCCTTCTTTGTTATCGATGGTTCAGAATAACTAGTTGGAGGCACACCACACGAGGATCCTATTATGCATTTCTCTATATTTTTAGAATTCTGTGATACGATAAAAATAAACGGAGTATCCAGCGATGTAATAAGATTGAGGCTTTTTCCATTCTTGCTTCGAGACAAGGCTCGTAATTGGCTACATTCATTACAGTCAGAATCAATCAGAACATGAGATCAGTTATCTCATGCGTTTCTATCTAAATATTTTCCTCCAAGTAAGATCGTACAGCTACGCAACCAAATCACAAGCTTTACTTAGAAAGAAGGGGAATCTCTCTATGAAGCTTGGGAACGCTATAAGGAACTCCAAAGACTATGTCCACACCATGGACTCGAGAAGTGGGTAATAATTCATACCTTCTACCACGATTTGAATTATAACATGTGACTTACTATAGATGCAGTCACTGGTGGAGCTCTTATGAACAAGAACATAGATGAAGCAATGAATTTACTTAAAGACATGCTGCTCAACCACAATTAGTGGTCTGGCAAAAGAGGTAACACCACTAGAACAAACACTCCAGATAAGTATGAATTGGATACCTTAAGCTCATTGGCAGCTAAGGTAGATTTTCTTTCACACAAATTGGATTCTATTATTACGAACTCTGTTGATGCAAATGTTTCTTCCTGTGAGATAGTGGATTGATAGGACACACCTCCACTGAATGTCAGTTGGGCATTTCTCATGACAGAACTAGTGAACAAGCTCATGCTATAGGGAATTTCAGTCCGAGACCTAAATGAGATCCATTTTTAAGTACATACAACCTAGGTTAGAGAAATCACCCTAACTTCTCCTATAGAAACAACATGAATCCTGTTCCTCAGCAAAGTTATAGACCACCATTTGGATTTCAATCAAGGCCATATGCTCAACCCCAACCCTAGAAGACACAATTGGAGTCAATAATAGAAAATTTTATTTCTTCCCAAACAAAGACTAATGACAATTTTAATGATCTTTTGTAGTGGATGACATCAAGGCTTGATGCCTTTGAAGCTCATAGTAAGAGAGTAGACACTCGATTATACAATATGACAACTTCTTTTGCTAGACCTTCTGGTAGATTACTATCTCAGCCAGAGATGAATCCTAGAGAGAGTTGCAATGCAATTACTACCAGAAGTGGAAAGCAATTGGAAAGTCCCAAGATGCCTAACCATGATACTGAGGATACATCACCTAAAATACCTGAGGCGGACAACACAACTGAAGAGATGCGAGATGAAAAACAAGCTAAGGGAGACGAATCAGTGACCATTTCACCATCTCCTTACAAACCTACCATCCCATTTCCTCAACGATTAGCAAAAGCTAAGTTTGATCGGCAGTTCAGTAAATTCTTAAAAATTTTGAATAAATTGTATGTAAGTATACCTTTCACCAATGCTCTGGTGCAGATGCCGATGTATGCCAAATTTTTAAAGGACATCTTGACTAATAGAAAGAAACTAGAAGAATATGCTACAGTTGCACTCACTGAAGAGTGCAGTGCCATAGTTCAGAACAAGATCCCATATAAACTGAAAGACCCTAGAAGCTTTTTCATTCTTTACCAAATAGGAGATTTATCTTTTGAGAATGCCCTATGTGATTTGGAGGCAAGCGTAAGCCTAATGCCCTCTTCTATTTCCAGGATGCTAGATATTGGAGATGTAAAGGACATGGCGACCTCACAATAGCTCGTTGATCGATCCATATGCAAACTAGCTAGAATTTTGGAGGACGTCTCCATTAAAGTCGGTAACATTTTTATTCCTGTAGATTTCATAGTGCTAGAAATGGAAGAAGATGCCAAACTACCCATTATTTTAGGAAGACTATTTCTTGCCACAGTAGGAGCGGTGATAGACATAAAGAAAAGGAAGTTATCATTAATTGTTGGTGAAGAAAATATTGAATTTGATTTATCTGCAATTATGAAGAAACCTTGTCTTGTAGGATCCTGTTGCAGCATTGATGTTGTAGATGATGTTGTTCATATCAATGAATTTAGAAGATCAAAGGTAGACCCGCTAGAGTTTGTCTTTTGGAAAATCTAAACATAGAACAAAATGAGGAGGCGAAAGCCCATACAACGCTTCTTGTCTCCACTAGTAAAATTAACCTAACAGCTGTAAGACTAGAATTGTTGGTGTATATGCCTTTAGGACAATTTGTTGGTCTTACTACTATTTGACTTTGATATCTTTTATATATCATTCTAGCAATGACATTATTATAATATGTTGATATCTGCAACTATGTACTTACATAATAATATCCCTGGAGACAGATTATATCTGTGCTCAAACTCTATCCCCAGTCGAGTACCTGAGTGGATATGGGATAGCTTTGGTATATGTAAGACTAGTATATGGGCTAGTTAGGCACAAGGTGCTAATGTAGACATATGGATATATCAGTGGTAGATATACTAGATCAACCCGCTGTGAGGCTCTAACTTGGTATCATAAGTTAACCTCACGAGTGACAGGAGATGCAATGATCATTTGACTTGAGGTCATTGACTCTTTTATATAGTTAGGGACATGCTTTGATACAACCTAACACCTCACCGTAGTTGGGAGGTCATAATGGCTGTCATTGAGCATGTCACGACCCATATGAGAAGGTTAATAAACAGATATAGGATTTGCCCATTCCTGAGGGAAGCTTAATATCCAAGGGGCCCCCTATGGTTCTATGATTGAAAGTGTATGACCATACCTAGGTGAGAACCTGATTAAGTCATGACCATGAGATTGGGTGAAAACAAGTAGTGACACACTTGTCCAATCGGATATCAGTTTGGCAAAGGGACTGTAATGCAATGGTACCTTGTTGCGATGATGGGGATATCGATGTTGGTATCCATTCCGAAGACTTGAGTAGCAGCAATGCACTGCTAGGTGCCACTCACTCCTTGTGATGACCTAAGTTCATCATTGCCAACGTTAGAGGAACCTACAGGGTCGCACACCTTGATGCTCGAGTTTTCGTATTGATCGGATAGCCTTTGGATCGAGTTATTTCATAACTCGGATCTATTTGGGAGATTTCATCAGCGCCAATGGGCCTGATGAGATGGAAGAAACTTATTAGACCCAAACTTCATTTTTGGCATATTGACTAATATTAACCATGGTTAGCCTCATTTGACCTTGGGTTACATTGGATTAGATTCAATGGCTGGGTTAACATGCATAATGAAGATTAGGCTAGGCCCATTACCCAATGGGGCTTTCTAATAAGTTGTAATTGAAAGTCCCCTAGAACAAGGGGGGGGGGGGCGAAACCCTATAGGAGGCACAACAAAAACCTCTAGCGGAATCTAGGATTTCTAACAAGATCGCATAG
This sequence comes from Costus lasius, assembly GCA_027563935.2. NCBI lineage: Eukaryota > Viridiplantae > Streptophyta > Magnoliopsida > Zingiberales > Costaceae > Costus > Costus lasius. The sequence goes on along the minus strand of CM050450.1, from coordinate 32,104,409 downwards.
CATGTAACATGTTCAACTTTCATTAGAAAGGGATTCTTACCATTGCCATCGCTTAGATGGTGTCTTGGAAGGAAAGGCGCAAGTGCTCCTTCTCCAAAGGTGACGCACACAATTGGTGTCGCCTACTCTTCTTTGGTGCTCCTTGTGCTAGCAAGGTTCCAAGAAGTCGTTGTCGAATGGAAGGGAAAGATCACCTTGCTTGGCCGAACACTTCCTCCTTTTCGTCTACACTTCTCCACACGAGAGTGCAAGTGCCGAATACTCAAGATGGCGACGAGAGAGGAGGAGAAGCGAGAGAGTAGAGCGCCTTAGGCGTGAACGTGAGTAGTGGTCACGTATGTGATCATGCTTTCTAAAAATAGAAAGCCACTTACTCACATGCGATCATGGGTTTACCCCTATCGCAAACTCCTCTCAATTTGAACCACACGCTCACTCAATGAGCTGGTTCAATTTGGTTTGGTTTAATAACCAAATAAACCAAGCAATCAGTCCAGACCACAATAAACCCTAAGGCTCTTGATCTGACCGTCGATCTCTTGATGCTGCTGATCTCACTGATCTAGCATCCATTCTCTCGATCGAAGCTTACCGATCTCAAGCCCTAATCAATCAAACATGATCAGACCAGATCTCACTTACAATCAGAGATTAAATCCCTTTAAACTGAACCTGAACAATTCAGTCCACACGATCTGACTTAAGTAAGCCATATCATCAAATTGTGCGACCCTGAGGGTTTCCTTTAAATGTCGGTAACGATAACTCACGTTATCACGATCAGTGAGGGGTATCTAGCAACACATCACTATCTCCTGATATAAAGAAAAGAGTCTTCCAAGACTACACCCAAACCACAGCACAAGTGTGAATCCAACTCACAAGGCATGCATGTTTCCTTTGCCACTGGATGTTCTTATTGGACAAGCGTGTCAAGCTTGTAACTCCAATATGATGAGCATGATTAGATCAGATGAACATAGTCACCAGGGTATGGCCATACACTATTCTCAATCATCTCATCCAGGGGGCCCCTTTAGAACATCACACTCCTTAAACAAGGAGACGGCAATCCTTTGTCTATCACTAGTGCCCTAACCTGACTCAAGCTCACCATCCAAGATAGTCTATAATCATTATGTTTCAAATGATATTGAACTACCTCAAAACAATGACAATCATCATTTAGAAAACACAAGTGATCTCAAGTCAGAGGAAATGTGCCACTTGTCACAATCAAGGATTATTCACATTGTGACAAGCAATTGAATATCCTAGTAGGGTCTGTCCAGTACATCCAATGTACCCATGAGTCTACATCTTATTCCATGCTCGAAGCATCCTATAAGATTAGAACACATATTAGTCTCAATCATATCAAGGCTGTCTCATGTTCACCAAGATATCTCGACTAAGGACTTTATAGCATGTCAGCCCAGCTGAACAGCTTTGAGACATTATTCAGAAGTACAATTATTGCAGCAGACAATGTAACAAACTGAATAACAACCATGCCTTTATAAACATAAAAGTTTATTACATGATACTGATACATTCCCAAGGCCTCAAACATTAGCCTTAAGGGCATACCCCAACAATCTCCCACTTGCACTTAATCTAATGGTTGAGAAATCTCAAACCCATATTATTACAGTGCTTCTCATGCTTCTGCTGCGCCAGAGGCTTAGTAAGCGGGTCTGCCAGATTGTCATCTGTATGAACCTTGCAGACTTTGATCTCGCCACGATCTATGATCTCCCTGATCAAATGAAACCGTCTCTGTATGTGCTTGGACTTCTGGTGCGACCGTGGTTCCTTTGCTTGTGCGATTGCTCCAGTGTTATCACAGAAGATAACCAAAGGATCTGCACTCGTAGGAACAACACCAAGTTCTCTCACGAACTTACGAATCCATACTGCCTCCTTGGATGCTTCCGAGGCTGCAACATACTCGGCTTCTGTTGTGGAATCAGCAACAGTTGACTGTTTGAAACTCTTCCACACCACTGCTCCTCCATTCAAGCTAAAAACATAGCCTGATTGCGATCGGAAATCATCCTGGTCAGACTAGAACGAAGCGTCAGTATATCCTTCAATACTGAGTTCTTCCTGACCACCATATATCAAGAACATATCTTTGGTCCTCCGCAGATATTTTAAAATGTTCTTGACTGCAATCCAGTGTGCCTGACCTGGATTACTTTGGAACCGACTGGTCACGCTTAACCCGTAAGCGACGTCTGGGCGAGTACACAACATCGCATACATAATGGACCCAATAGCCGAAGCATAAGGCGTATTGTCCATTTCATCTTTCTCAGTCTGTGTTTGTGGACACTGACTCTTCGAAAGATTCAGACCATGTCTGACTGGAAGATATCCTCTTTTAGAATTCTCTAAATGAAATCTCTCCAGGACTTTATCGATGTAAGTACTCTGGCACAGCCCGAGAAGTCTCTTAGATCTATCCCTGTAGATCTTTACACCTAATACATAGGCTGCTTCTCCTAGATCTTTCATCTGGAAACACTTCCTTAACCATGCCTTAACCGCATGCATTTCAGGAATATCGTTTCCAATGATCAAGATATCATCGACGTAGAGGACTAGAAAAGTAATCACGCTCCCACTAAACCTCTTATATACACACGGGTCATCCTCGTTCTTGATGAAACCAAACTCAGAGATTGATTCATCAAAACGAATATTCCAGCTTCTCGATGCTTGTTTAAGTCCATAAATAGACTTCTTTAACTTGCATATCTTATGACGATCTGATGGATTAGTGAAACCTTCTGGTTGTGTCATATACACATCCTCATCCAGATTTCCATTCAGGAAAGCTGTCTTCACATCCATTTGCCAGATCTCATAATCATAATATGCAGCTATCGCGAAAAGAATCCGAATAGACTTAAACATAGCTACAGGTGAGAAAGTTTCATCATAATCTATCCCGTAGATTTGTTTGAAACCTTTCGCAACTAGCCTGCCTTTATAGGTAACCACGTTACCATCCATGTCAATCTTCTTCTTGAAGATCCATTTACAGCCTATAGGGATAACTCCCGGAGGCGGATCAACCAAATCCCAGACTTGGTTATCTGACATGGAGTCCATCTCGGCGCGCATAGCTTCAAGCCATCTCGCTGACTCCGGTCCACTGACCGCATCCGCATAAGTGAGGGGTTCATCATTATCAATGATGTAGACTCCGTCATAGCGCTCAGGCTGTCGACGGATCCTTCCCGATCTTTGCGGTTCCCGTGATATCTGAGCCTCAGGTTGTTCAGTAACCTGATCCACCGGCTCAGGCTCATCCAACTGTGCTTGACTACTTTGTTCTTCCTCTGGATTCTCATCCAGCTTTATTTCTCTCCCACTGGCCTCTTGCAGAAGAAACTCCTTCTCAAGAAATATGGCCGTCCGAGCAACAAATACCTTGTTCTCTTTGGGATCGTAGAAATAATAACCCTTAGTTTCCTTAGGGTAACCGACAAAGATACATTTGTCAGATCTGCTCTCTAGTTTCCCAGAGGCGAGCTTTTTGACATAAGCCTCGCAGCCCCAGATCCTGATAAATGTCAAGCTCGGCTGTTTCCCATACCATAACTCATATGGCGTCTTAGAAACTGCCTTGGATGGCACTCGGTTTAGTACCTTTGCAGCTGTTTCCAGTGCAAATCCCCAAAAGGAATATGGAAGAGTAGCCTGACTCATCATAGAACGAACCATATCAAGTAACGTTCTATTTCTCCTCTCGGACACACCATTCCATTGCGGTGTTCCTGGCGGAGTGAGCTGTGAGATAATCCCACACTCCTTCAGATAGTCAGTAAACGCATGACTTAGGTATTCTCCACCTCGATCAGAACGAAGTGCCTTGATATTTTGGCCTAGCTGATTCTGTACTTCATTCTTGAACTCTTTGAACTTGTCAAAAGATTCACTTTTATGTCTCATCAGATAGACATAACCATACCTACTGAAATCATCAGTAAAGGTAATGAAGTACTGATAGCCACCTCTGGCATGTTTACTAAATGGCCCACACACATCACTGTGTATAAGGTCAAGTAAACCTGAAGCCCTTTGACCTTTGTTAGAAAAAGGTGGCTTCGTCATTTTACCCATTAAACAAGCCTTGCATGTATCAATCTCATCATAGGAGAATGATCCCAGCAGTCCATGATCATGCAACCGCTTAATGCGCTTCTTGTTAATATGGCCTAAACGACTATGCCATAGCAAGGTGCTGTCATCAGCATACTTGGCTTTCTTAATATCAATATTGTGTATAGAACATTCCATGTCCAACATGAATAACCCATTGTTAATTGAACCAGTAGCATAAACAATATTATCAAAAGATAAAACACACTTTGAAATATTGCATTCAAAGGAAAATCCCTTCCTGACAAGAGCAGGAATGGAGATAATATTCTTAGTAATGCTGGGAACAAAGTAACAACTGTTTAGTTCTAATACAAGCCCAGATGGCAAAGAGATGAAATAGTCTCCTACAGCAACAGCAGCAACCCGTGCCCCGTTTCCAACTCGTAGGTCCACCTCATGCTGTCCCACCTGTCTTCTTCTCTTGAGTTCCTGTACATTTGAACAAATGTGAACTCCACATGCAGTGTCCAACACCCATGATATAGAAGAAGATGAAACCATGACTTCCGTCACGTATATACCTGAGCCAGAAGCGATGCTTTCCCTCTTATCTCCTTGGAGCGCTTTACAGTCCTTTTTCCAGTGACCCAGCTGGCCACAGTGGAAACATCTGTATTCCTTTGACCGCTTGACTTTTTGCTTCAGAGCCTTGCTGTAACTCTTGACAGGGGTCTTGCCCTTCTTCCCCTTCTTCTTGTTGTTCCTTGAAGGAACCATTAAGACAGAGGTTGAAGGCTTTCCCTTCAGAGTTTCCTCAGTAGTCAAGAGCATATTCAGCAGCTCTGCCGGAGTACAATCGATTTTGTTCATATTAAAGTTAATGATGAACGCATCGAAAGAGGGCGGGAGAGACTGCAGAATAATGTCTACAGCAAGCTCCTGGTTGATGGTATGCCCCAGTTTCTCTAGAGCCTCCTTGTGCCCAATCATCTTGAGCACGTGAGCTCCCACTGGGCTCCCTTCAGCCAGTTTGCTCTGAAAGAACAGCTTTGTCAGATTATAGCGTTCTGTCCTCGCCTGTGCAGCATACAACATCTTGAGGTTTGCTATCATGTCTATAGCAGACATATCCTCATGCTGACGCTGCAGCGGTGGCGTCATAGACGCTAGCATCAGGCAAGCGACATCAATGCTATCATTGACGTGCTTTTCATAAGCTTCCCGAACCGCCCTTGCGGCGTTCGGAGCGGGCTGAGGCGGTATCGCCGTCTCGAGGACATACAGTTTCCTCTCTGCCTTAAGAACAATTTTAAGGTGTCCGAACCAGTCTGAGAAGTTTGGCCCAGCAAACTTCTCCCTTTCCAGTAGGGATCGCACATTGAAGCTCATGGTGTTCGTTGCTGCAGGTATCTACAACAATGCAAGAACAGCAAGGTCAGTATCAATGTAAAGAATCAATTCAGGACTTAAGAATGATTCTTTTTCTCACTATTTTATCTGGCTGAAAAATCCAGCAAAACAGCCCGAAAGAGTAGAACTCTTTTAGTGAGATGGGATCCAGATTTCATACTTGGTCTCCGCGTCCCGCTCAGGCGAGATAAGATGCACAGAGAGTACAAGCACTAATTTCTGGTAGGCTGTCCCAGCCAATCGCCAACCCGTGCGATTCCCCTTCATCTGGGCAATCCAGCAGACTGTGCCAACTGAGTTGGTACAACACAATCTCTGACCCCACAGATGGCTGCCTCCATGCGCTACCATATGCGCCACATATGTAGCCTACATGGTCAAGCTGACCCGACCTACTCCCTGGACCACCACGTGCTATGCTGAGCAACGAGAAGCGATAAATCCCTTCTCTGTAACACGCAGGTGTAATCCCGCACCATCTGAAGATAGATGGACGTGCCCACTGAGTGGGTACAACACGGCTCCAACGATAATCAGAACAGTGAGGTTTCGCGTCAGAAGGCATACGAGCTTGATATTTTAGCGTTGGATTTTAACGGTTTTTTATCTTCTTCACTATCATGCAATTCCTATGGTGATAGCAGAAGATAATTAAATCATGCTGTTCTACTTATTTAAACAATAAAAGAAAGCATGGATCTTATGTGGTAAAAGCCCATAGCCTAAGTAAGACCTTAATTAACTTAAGTCTTCACTTGCTTTTCTTCATGGGTCTTTTGCTGCTCATCTGGCCCAACCCAGGGCCCAAGCGCCATCTGCAGCTCAGGTGCGCCTACCAGGGAAAATGCGCCTGGTCCCAGAGTCAAACCCTGGACCTCCCACCTGGTCAAGCCACTGCTGCATGCGCCTCTGCCAAGTGTGCTCTGTGCTCTTGTCTGATTAATTTACAAATTAATCTATCTAGACAAGATTGACACGCAGGTCAATTACACTTTATAAATTAAATACAATGTGATACGCAGATCACAATAATTAATTTACAACTTTAAATTCTAGGCACGCAGGCCCCAGCACAGCACACATTTAACATGGGCAGCCCACATAAGAATTAAATAAACAAACATAGGCATCAAGCAACATGTGATCCAATCATGAAAATTAAATTTCGAAAACCCCATAGGCATCAATTTTAATTTCCTTATTTGCCCTACAACCTTACAACGGTCCATTACTAGGGATCCACTCATCCAACCTAGTCAGATCCACTGCCCTTGCATGCACCAAGTCCTAACTGACTTGAGTCGACCAAAAGGTCAACCATGCATGCGCCAGGGCCGAACAACCCTCATGAGCTCTGGCAAGCGGGTGTGACCCCGGGCCTAACTCATGTGTGTTCGCTAGTCGTCTTAATCAGACATCGCTACACGCCTGTCTGCAGTCGACCTATAGCCACCAGGTGCTATCGCACAGGTGCTATCTGGTCAACCCATCAAGGCTGTCAGATGGTCTGATCAGACTATCTGGATCTAACCTAGGGGATGACTTCAACCCTAATAACCCGTCTAAGGGTTTAATGCAGGGCCTTAGATCTATAATGAGTCGCGCAAGTATAAGAAGTTTTGAGAAAACATACATATGCGCCAACAAGAAAACATGCGCCTAGGAGAAATAAAAACATCTCTAACAAGCATGTAAAATTCACCTATCTCAACTAGCGCATGTAACATATAGATCATTGCATAGGATCACATAGAAAGCAAACATATTAGCATGCAATAACTGCCTCTGATACCAATTGAAAGTCCCCTAGAACAAGGGGGGGGGGGGGGCGAAACCCTATAGGAGGCACAACAAAAACCTCTAGCGGAATCTAGGATTTCTAACAAGATCGCATAGCATGTAACATGTTCAACTTTCATTAGAAAGGGATTCTTACCATTGCCATCGCTTAGATGGTGTCTTGGAAGGAAAGGCGCAAGTGCTCCTTCTCCAAAGGTGACGCACACAATTGGTGTCGCCTACTCTTCTTTGGTGCTCCTTGTGCTAGCAAGGTTCCAAGAAGTCGTTGTCGAATGGAAGGGAAAGATCACCTTGCTTGGCCGAACACTTCCTCCTTTTCGTCTACACTCTCCACACGAGAGTGCAAGTGCCGAATACTCAAGATGGTGACGAGAGAGGAGGAGAAGCGAGAGAGTAGAGCGCCTTAGGCGTGAACGTGAGTAGTGGTCACGTATGTGATCATGCTTTCTAAAAATAGAAAGCCACTTACTCACATGCGATCATGGGTTTACCCCTATCGCAAACTCCTCTCAATTTGAACCACACGCTCACTCAATGAGCTGGTTCAATTTGGTTTGGTTTAATAACCAAATAAACCAAGCAATCAGTCCAGACCACAATAAACCCTAAGGCTCTTGATCTGACCGTCGATCTCTTGATGCTGCTGATCTCACTGATCTAGCATCCATTCTCTCGATCGAAGCTTACCGATCTCAAGCCCTAATCAATCAAACATGATCAGACCAGATCTCACTTACAATCAGAGATTAAATCCCTTTAAACTGAACCTGAACAATTCAGTCCACACGATCTGACTTAAGTAAGCCATATCATCAAATTGTGCGACCCTGAGGGTTTCCTTTAAATGTCGGTAACGATAACTCACGTTATCACGATCAGTGAGGGGTATCTAGCAACACATCACTGTCTCCCGATATAAAGAAAAGAGTCTTCCAAGACTACACCCAAACCACAGCACAAGTGTGAATCCAACTCACAAGGCATGCATGTTTCCTTTGCCACTGGATGTTCTTATTGGACAAGCGTGTCAAGCTTGTAACTCCAATATGATGAGCATGATTAGATCAGATGAACATAGTCACCTGGGTATGGCCATACACTATTCTCAATCATCTCATCCAGGGGGCCCCTTTAGAACATCACACTCCTTAAACAAGGAGACGGCAATCCTTTGTCTATCACTAGTGCCCTAACCTGACTCAAGCTCACCATCCAAGATAGTCTATAATCATTATGTTTCAAATGATATTGAACTACCTCAAAACAATGACAATCATCATTTAGAAAACACAAGTGATCTCAAGTTAGAGGAAATGTGCCACTTGTCGCAATCAAGGATTATTCACATTGTGACAAGCAATTGAATATCCTAGTAGGGTCTGTCCAGTACATCCAATGTACCCATGAGTCTACATCTTATTCCATGCTCGAAGCATCCTATAAGATTAGAACACATATTAGTCTCAATCATATCAAGGCTGTCTCATGTTCACCAAGATATCTCGACTAAGGACTTTATAGCATGTCAGCCCAGCTGAACAGCTTTGAGACATTATTCAGAAGTACAATTATTACAGCAGACAATGTAACAAACTAAATAACAACCATGCCTTTATAAACATAAAAGTTTATTACATGATACTGATACATTCCCAAGGCCTCAAACATTAGCCTTAAGGGCATACCCCAACAGTAATGAAGAGTTAAATGGGCTAAAGGGTATAATGGGGAAGGATTAATGAGGTAGGCGCATGTTGAGTCCTAGTTGGACTAGGATTGGCACCTATTGCATGATTAGTATCTTCAAGTGATTAATTTGGATTAGGATTTGATTTAATCACTTGAGATATTGATTGAGATATGATGGGCGCAAGTGGGGCTGATTATTGACATAATTAGAGTCCTAATTGGATTAGGACTTGCGCCCAAGCCTCATTAGGAAAACTTCCATCATGCCTTGACTTGGTCTTGGTGCATGGATGGAAAGTTTGCTTCATTAAGAAAGTGATTGGCGCATATGGTATAGGCTTGATTAGGCAAAGCCTAGACGCATATGGTATTGAGGAATCAATCAAGATATTTGATTAATTAAACTCCTTAATCAAAGCCATAATCACCTACACTTCCAATTAACCCTAACCGCCCTTTGCTCCTATAAAACAAGCCCTAGCCAACCCCTCTTGATGCACAACTTCTTGGAGGCATGGACATCAAGTGGGCGCAAGCTTTGGAGGTTCTTCCATCAAGGCTGAAAGCATCTTCCTCCTTCCCTTCCTTAGCGCAAGGTGTAAGAAGGCTTGGTGGCATCCTCTCTTCCTCTTCCTCCTTGGCGCATCCTTCCTTGGTGGTGGTGCAAGCAAATTGGAGGACTCTCCCTTGGCGTGGATCTTCTTCCCGAAGCTAGCACCGGGTGTGGAAGAAGAGAAGTCAAGCATCGGCTATGTGCGAGACTGCAAAGGGCGAACACTTGGGCGCCTACATCCTTCTCCATCAAATTACTTTGAGGTACTATCTCTACTCACTATGTCGACCCCCACGCAAGCATCGATCTTCTAGGTTTTTGGGACTGGCCTATTTCGGGTATTTGCTTCCACTGTATGTATCTGTGATGTATGTAAAAATTTTAAAATCCCCGGGGTTTCCCAACAGTGGTATTAGAGGTACTTGCGAGACTCGAATGGTGTTTTATTGCTTTCTTGTATACTCACATGCCATATGCATTTTTCTTTAAATTGCATGTGGCTCATGGTTTTTCTAAAAGTCAGAAAATTGTAAGTTTCTTGTTCCTATCCTCTATTCGATTTCTTTTGGCTTTCTGTTTTCTTCACATGACTGGGATAGACCCATATGTGGAAGAAATAATTTCTCCTCTCATGGTGGGATAGACCCATCATGAGAGACTTGTTGAGATTACACGGGGCATGAACTGGGTGATTGCCCTAATCTCAGCGGGTTCAAGATTACAAGAAGGGCACTAGTATGCCACTTGTAGACTCCTGAGAGAAACAAATAACCAAAAGATTTGTGATAAGAGATTGAGGAAAAAAAACATATTTTGATGAAAAATTAAAATTCAGACTTTATGTTTTTCATGAGCATATAGAAAAGCATGAGATAGGAATCTTGCTTGTGCATAGTTAAGCCCCTTGTATGCCTGTGATGTATTTGTGTTAGGCCTGCATGCCGCTCTTTTTCTTTATTTTTGTAAAAATTGAAGATTAAGGATGATGGCGGCATTCACCTTGCTTGGCGGATCCACCTTGCTTGGAGCAACTTGAAGGTGGCGGCATCAAAAAGGGCTTGGCCAAACCTCAAGAAGTGCTTCAAGGTTTCCTAGAGGTGCTTCTAGGGTTTGAGAGCTATCCCTTAGATTGGAGAACCTATTGGGAAACCCCGGGGATATTTTATAATTTTGACAGAGAATACAATACATGCACAGTGAAAGAATATCCCCAAAATAGGCCGGTCCCAAAAATCTAGTGAAGATTGTCATGCGAGGGGGTCGACACGATGTGATAGTAAGTACCTAGAGCAAGCGTGAATGTAGATGTCGAGGTAGGCGCCCAAGCGTGCACCCTCTATAGTCTCACACACACGGATGCCTCGAGCTCTCTTCTTCCTCGCCCGGTGCTAGCCTTAGGAAGAAGATCCAAGCCTTAGGTGTGACGCAGTGTGAAAGTTGGAGAAGAGAAGATATGAGGAAGAAGAGAAGAGAAGCTTCCAAATCCATGGAAGTTCATAGAAGAAGAGAAAATAAAGAGAGGCCATCGGCTCACCCTCAACAACGCAAGACAAGGGGCCAGCAGCTCACCCTTGAACAATCAAGAACGAGGGGCCAAAGGCTCACCCTCAAGGTAACAAGAAAGGGGCCAAAGGCTCACCCTAACCATAACCTCACAAGGAGGAAGACACACCACGAAGGTTCCAAAAATAACTTTTCTTACTTACTAAACGTGAAGAGTACAATGCCTTTTTAAAGTCTTTTCACCCTCAACATTAACATTCCCACAAATTGGATCTAAGGGCTAACTCTTCTTGCTTTGAAATGGATGGTGGAGATGAATTGTTTCTTCATGTGATTCCATTGGTTGTGAGGGGCGGTTGGGTGATTGTTGCTTGGACAAATATCTCTTGGGAAGGATTTGGTTGAGAGACGTGAAGGTGTGCCTGGGTGCATGCAAGTGAAGTAATGGACCTTCTTGGCACATGCAGCAACTGAGATTTTGTGAAGATTGGGTGGCTTGTTGCTTCATTTTGATTGGATAGCTGGAAGTGCATGCGCATGCGTGAACTTCCATGGGTTTGTGAAGGTTGGCGTGACTGCTTGGTGGAGATGAATCAAGCTGGATATTGCTGGCGCATAATCATTGAAGTTTTGGATAAATGTTGGCTGCAACTTGTTCGAAATGTTGACCTTGCTTGACTTGATTCTTGCTTTGGCCGTAGCTTGATGTTGACATGGCTGATATTAGATTTGAGCTTTGACCTTCTTTGAGATGTTGACTTGGCTTATTCCTACTTAAAACAAGGGAATGCAAACCTAAACTAATTACAGCCTAATACATGGACTAAAAATTTAAAGTGCTTAAACGGAAATAAAACATACAGGTGGTTGTTGAGATCCATTCCATACAGGTGGTTGTTGAGTTTCCACATGAATTGGACTAGGAGGTGATTCATTAGGAACATGGTTAGAAGACCTTTCTCTAAAGTCATGGAACTCAGTGGTAAGTTGGGTAAGACCTCGGGTAAGGGCTCCTATTTGCTCAGTCAAGAAGTTAAATTTATCATTCAAAGCAGTATTATCCATTGTGAGGTCTTGTTCTTGTTGTTGAGTTTTAGACCGGGTTTGCATGGGTGTTTTGAAAGAATATAAGTTTTCAAAATAGGGCAAAGTGATAGATAGATAAGTAGTCTATTATGGATCCAAATTCTTTCAAACACCTAATTCCAAAGATCGCCTAGGAGTTAGAAAATAAAGTTTTGAGGCTTTAAAAAATCTAAACTAGGAGCCTAAGCTCTGATACCAAACTGATGTAGGACAGGGGGTCTAAAACATTCAAACAACGAGTTTGAAAACCGGTTTTGATAATATGTAGATAATAAAGAAATCCGATGTTAACTAACGATATTTGAAAACTAGTTTTTTTGTATTTTATAGTAGTAAGGAAAAATCCGAGATTACAACTACTGAAAGCAGTAAATGCAGGAATTAAACTTGCTGGAAATAAACTTACAAAGCAGTCCTTGAGAATAGAAGGACTGTATGTCCCGATCTTCACCGATCCAACTCTGATGGAAGGTGTAGGGTGGAGCTTACAAGCAATCACAGATAAATCCGTACAAGCCACGGATTTTAATACAAATAACAGATCAAGGGGGAGGTTAGGCCTCACAAGTTCCCTTGCTAAACCTAGATTCAACTAAAGAGAAGGGGGAGAAGGGAGAAGAGGGGAAGCGCCCCTCCTGAATCCACACCAAGCGCAAGCTACAGATTTAAACAGCCAAAAATTAGTGTAGGGAAGAGTTCTTGAGCAAAGTGAAGAGTTTAGAGAAGGAACTTAGCCGAGAGTGTTAATGCTTCCATATGGCAGAAGGTTGATGGATTCATCTTCAAGCTTGCTCCAAACCGAGGGTGAAGGGAACTCCTTGAGTGGTGCACTTTAAGAGATGAGGACATCTTCTAGAGGTTCGGTGGAGAAGTTGGAAGAGAAGAGAGAGTCAGCCTTGGATAACACTACACTAACACTAAAGTTTATCTAGGAAACTACTAGACAAATTCTTATTTCATCAAGAGCTTGAGAATACATGCGAGAGGGGTTACATTTATAGGCGAGGTGAAGGTTAGGGCAAGGTGGTCTTTTGCCCCTAGGCGCCTATTACAAACATGGAGAGAAAAATCAACATTTAATCCAAAGTGTGAATGCAATTAAAGGTGTGGATTCTTCCTTTCTTTGGTGAAGCTTCTTTGGAAATTCTTTGAAATTTGAATGGATTCCTTGTTGTAGATGAGATGGCCTCCTTCCTTGCTGGTTGTGAGCGCATGAAAGAGGAATTCAAAATTTGAATTCCTTCCATAAGATCTTGGGCGGCAAAGCATTGATGGAAGTTTTCATTAAAGGCTTCCTTTGATTGTGGATCTAAATTGGGATTGACTTTGAATTCTTTCTTTGCTTGGCTAATGTGTTTGGCGCATATCCAAGGTTGGATGGTTGATGTGGCTGATTGATTCATTGAAGAAGCGCCTAATCAAATGAGGAAACTGAAATGGCAAGTGAGTTCATCCATGGCTTGGGTTGAACTTGGACTTTGAAGCCTTCTTTCCTTCTTGGGCTGAACTTGTTTGAGTGCAACTTGAGCTGACTTTTGAGTGGATCTTGAGCTGACCTTTAGCTTAATTGACCTGCCAAAAATGTAACAAATGCAAGTATGCACTATTCTACCATGATGCAAAGTACATTAAAGACTCATGCATTACAATGCACAAACCTACTACATTTGGACTTGCCATAATTGACTATATGATGCATGGCTTTATTTGAAACTTAAACTAACCTAAATGCCATGAAATGCAATGAAAAACAATAGAAAGCAAGTGATCTCTAGGTGAACCCATGTTGAGGAGGTTTCCTTCGAGCCCAAGCATGTCTCTTTAAAGCAGGGCTGCTGCCTCCATCACATGGCAACGAGGAACGGTGGGCAATGGTGGATCAATGTGAGAAGACAAGAGTTTCTCATGATGTCCTCTGATACCACTGACGCAGGACGGAAGTTGGAGAAGAGAAGATATGAGGAAGAAGAGAAGAGAAGCTTTCAAATCCATGGAAGTTCATAGAAGAAGAGAAGATAAAGAGGAGCCATCGGCTCACCCTCAACAACGCAAGACAAGGGGCCAGCGGCTCACCCTTGAACAAGCAAGAACGAGGGGCCAAAGGCTCACCCTCAAGGTAACAAGAAAGGGGCCAAAGGCTCACCCTAACCATAACCTCACAAGGAGGAAGACACACCACGAAGGTTCCAAAAATAACTTTTCTTACTTACTAAACGTGAAGAGTACAATGCCTTTTTAAAGTCTTTTCACCCTCAACATTAACATTCCCACAAATTGGATCTAAGGGCTAACTCTTCTTGCTTTGAAATGGATGGTAGAGATGAATTGTTTCTTCAAGTGATTCCATTGTTTGTGAGGGGCGGTTGGGTGATTGTTGCTTGGACAAATATCTCTTGGGAAGGCTTCGATTCAGAGACGTGAAGGCGTGCCTGGGTGCATGCAAGTGAAGTAATGGACCTTCTTGGCGCATGCAGCAACTGAGATTTTGTGAAGATTGGGTGGCTTATTGCTTCATTTTGATTGGATAGCTGGAAGTGCATGCGCATGCGTGAACTTCCATGGGTTTGTGACGGTTGGCGTGGCTGCTTGGTGGAGATGAATCGAGCTGGATATTGCTGGCGCATAATCATTGAAGTTTTGGATAAATGTTGGCTGCAACTTGTTGGAGATGATGACCTTGCTTGACTTGATTCTTGCTTTGGCCGTAGCTTGATGTTGACATGGCTGATATTAGATTTGAGCTTTGACCTTCTTTGAGATGTTGACTTGGCTTATTCCTACTTAAAACAAGGGAATGCAAACCTAAACTAATTACAGCCTAATACATGGACTAAAAATTTAAAGTGCTTAAAAGGAAATAAAACCTACACTAATCCTAATTACAACAAAACAAAGGGAAAGTAAACACATAATTAAGTTCTTAAGATGCTCCTGCATCAAGGTGTCTTCTACTTCACTTGCGCCACTTCCAATAGAAGATGTGCCAAGAGGAAAGGTAGAAGAAGGAGATGCCGCCAATGCCTTGAAGTCCTTACGCCAAGAGGGAAGGAGGATGAAGGCTTGCGGCTTGAGGAAGAGAAGATGCGCCACTCCTTTCTTTCTCTCGCCCTTGATGTGCTCACGCCAATCAGTTGTACATTGAGGGCTCACGCATGCTTCTATTTTATAGAAGCAAGAGGCGGAAAGGCTAGAAGGGGGGTGTGGGCGCAAATCCAAGTGAGAGAAGCGGCTAGGGTTAATGGGAGGGAGCAATTAGGGTTAGGGTTAAGGAAATTCTCCAAGAGTTTTCCATAAACCTTTTCCTATTAGTCATATATGCCAAAGACCTTCCAAAGAAGTCTATGCAACCATATCAGCCCCAAGACTTGCCATAGAGGCAAGCACACCATCCAAGAATCAAGGGGCAAGGCGCCTAAACCTTCAAAAGAAGCAAAAGGCGCCTCCCTCACCCCATTATGCCCCTAGGCGCCAATGGGGTGAGACTGCTCCCATTATACCCTTTTAGCTTATTCTCTCTTCATGATAACTTGTTATTGGGCCTAATTGGGTAATGAGCTAGCCCAAACTTCATTACATGGGTTGATTATGCAATTGGATCCAATCCAATGCAACCCTAATCCAAATGTGACCAACCATGGTCAAAAATGGGTCAATCTGCCAAAAATGAAGTTTGGCTCCAATAACTATTTTCCATCCCATTAGGCCCACTAGCGCTGATGAAATATCCAAAATAGATCCGAGTTATCAAATAACTCGATCATAAGGCTTCCCGATCAAAACGAGAAATCAAGTATCAAGGTGTGCGACCCTATAGGTTCCTCTGACGTTGGCATTGCTCCCCTAAAGTCACCACAAGTAGTGAGTGGCACCTAGCAGTGCATCACTGCTACCCAAGTCATCGGAATGGATATCAACATCGACATCCCCATTATCGCTACTAGGTACCGATGCATTACAGTCTCTTTGCCAAACTGATATCCTAATGGACAAGTGTGTCATCACTTGTTTTAACCCAATCACATGGTCATGACTAAATCAGGTTCTCACCTGGGTATGGTCATACACTTTCATTCATAGAACCATAAAGGAGCTTCATGGATATTAAGCTTCCCTCAGGAAGGGGCAAATCCTCTGTCTGTTTATTGGCCTTGTCATATGGGTCGTGACATGCTCTATAACAACCATTATTACCTCCCAACTATAGCGAGATGTTAGGTTGTATCAAAGCATGTCCTTAACCAAATATAATGGCCAATGACTGTTGTAGTCCGCAAATGCACGGATACTTCGAAGTAATAAAAAGATATCGAACCACAGAGACATACGTGTTAAGTACCAAATAGTTGTTTTCTCACTATCTAAGCAAATCAATTATGATGCAAGTAAACGATAAGAAAGTGCATGAAATATCTGAGAGAGAAACTGAGACTAGGGTTTCATCCACCTTAATTTCTATGACTAGATATAATTAAATATTCATCAATCTATTTTTGCTATGGTAAAGATATAGCTTACTTAATAAAGAAATTAACTCGCTCTCGCGCAGTCAATTTACAAAGAACGATGCTCACTCTCATGCAAGATCTATTCAATGTTTAATATAAGTAAACTTCAACAAAGAGATTAAGAATCACTCTCGTGCATTCCATCTCAATGTCAAGATCTCAAGCAAAACTAAGTATTCTCATACCTTAGTTTCACAGGTTTTACTTAAGGTTTTCAAACAATCCAATATCTATCTCTAGCATATTTTCATGTCTAAAACAATAATAATTTCTAGATCAAAGCATCAACAAGAATTAAACTTCTAAAATCTAGAGATAAGAACACAACTAATCTCTTACAATGAGCTTCTACCATAAATTCTAGGGTACCAAGTTTTGCGTATCATCTTCTCAGTCCATATCACAAAACTCTAACACATGTTAATGAATGAAACTAGAAAAGATTAAAGACATTAATCTCTTAAGTAAAATTACCATACCAAAAATATTTTGATGGAATAAAGATCATCTAGTCATTTAAAAATCAAGGGGATTACACCCCCATGTCCCAAAAGATGTCTAAGCTAGCATGGAAGAAGAATTACAATAAACCATAGTTCAGATTGATAAGAAATCGAAGACAAAGGGGAAAAACACTTTACATAGGGTTATAATGAAAATTACAGCCCGTAATTTTGCTCTAGAATCGTAATGAATAGTGCAGACGACCTTTCATTCGCTGATTTCTCCTCTGATCGATCTCCTTTTGCTCTAAAACTTCTGGGGTATTGTCTCCTCCTCCAGGCGAAGCTTTCCTATAAATTTTGAGGCCTGAGGTAGCCTCTACACCTCTTGGCACGAGGCCGTACCCTAGGGACGCCTCTCGGCGTGAGGCCGTGCCCTAGGGATGCCTCCCTTGATTTCTCTTTAGATAGTGGAAAAAAATTAGGGCTTTCACTCCCCCTATCTTCTCCTCATTGAGATGAGTTTATATCTTCTTTCGGATCTCAATTTGGTGGTCTATAACTCGAGAAATCATCTTTTTAAGTTTCCAGCGGAAGAATCGAGAAACTACGCCCAAAATTACGGTACCGTAAAATATATTACGGCAGTGCCGTAATTTCTTCTGTATATTTCTAGGTGGAAATTACGATAGTATAATATTTATTACGGCACTGCTGTAATTTTGCTTCTGTGCTTTCTGGGGTAGAAATTATGGTACCATAATATTTATTACACCTGGGAGTGTAATTTTTCAAACTTGCTCCAATTTGCATGAAAATTGACAAGCGGCTTCGTCTCGATGTCTGGAATCCATTGGTGTGTTCAAATCTTTCAAAATCCATCAAAATATGGCACTTTTTACCTAAAAATCATCAAAAACAAGAAATGGTGTAGATTCTGCAATATTTGACAAATAAGGATTAAAAACAAACAAAAGAGCATAAATATGACACAAAAAGACCAAAAAAATGACACAAAATATAATATGAATTTTTGTGTCATCAATGACCTCAAGTCAAAGGATCAATGCATCTCTTATCACTTGTGAGGATAACTCATGACACGAAGTCATTGCCTCATAGCGGATCGGTCCAGTATATCCACCACTGATATACCCATATGTCTGCGCTAGCACCTCGTGCTTAGCCAGCCCATATACCAGTCTCACAAGTACCATAGCTGTCCAATATCCACTAAGGTACATTGACTGGGGACAATAATTTGAGCACAGATCCAATCTGTCTCCTGGGACATTATCATGTAAGTACACAACCGTAGATGTAAATAAACAATGATAATGACAATGCCGGAATGATATATAATATTAGAGTCAAGTAGTACAAATGTGGACCAATACTAGGTCTCAGGGCATACACTCCAAAAATCTCCCACTTGCACTAAGACCTAGAGGTTGAGGAATCTCAACCCCATATCCCTGGCATGACCATCATGCTTCTGCTATGCCAAAGCCTTGGTCAGTGGGTCTGCTAGATTGTTCTCTATGTCAACTCTGCTAATCTTGACATCACCTCTGTCAATGATCTCTCTCATCAGGTGAAATCTCCTGAGTATGTGTTTGAACCTTTGTTGAAACCGTGGTTACTTGGCATATGCAATTGCCCCATTGTTATCACAGTAGAGCTCAATGGGATCCACTGCACTTGGAACCACCTGAAGTTTAGAAATGAACTTCCTTATCCAAACGGCTTCTTTGGCTGCCTCAGAAGTTGCCACATACTCAGCTTCGGTTGTAGAATCAGCTATGGTGGATTGTTTGAAGCTCTTCCAGCATACAGCACCTCCATTCATCTTGAACACATAGCCTGTTGGGGTATGCCCTTAAGGCTAATGTTTGAGGCCTTGGGAATGTATCAGTATCATGTAATAAACTCTTATGTTTATAAAGGCATGGTTGTTATTCAGTTTGTTACATTATCTGCTGCAATAGGTGTACTTCTGAATAATGTCTCAAAGCTGTTCAGCTAGGCTGACATGCAGTTAAGTCCTTAGTCGATATATCTTGGTGAACATGAGACAGCCTTGATATGGTTAAGACTAATATGTGTTCTAATCTTATAGGATGCTTCGAGCATGGAATAAGATGTAGACCCATGGGTACATTGGATGTACTGGACAGACCCTACTAGGATATTCAATTGCTTGTCACAATATGAATAATCCTTGAATGCGACAAGTGGCACATTTCCTCTGACTTGAGATCACTTGTGTTTTCTAAATGATGATTGTCATTGTTTTGAGGTAGTTCAATATCATTTGAAACATAATGGTTATAGACTATCTTGGATGGTGAGCTTGAATCAGGTTAGGGCACTAGTGATAGATATAGGATTGCCGTCTCCTTGTTTAAGGAGTGTGATGTTCTAAAGGGCCCCCCTGGATGAGATGATTGAGAAAGTGTATGGCCATACCCAGATGACTATGATCATCTGATCTAATCATGCTCATCATATTGGAGCTACAAGCTTGACACGCTTGTCCAATAAGAACATCCAGTGGCAAAGGAAATTTGCATGCCTTGTGAATTGGATTCACACTTGTGCTGTGGTTTGGGTGTAGTCTTGGAAGACTCTTTCCTTTATATCGGGAGACAGTGATGTGTTGCTAGATACCCCTCACTGATCGTGATAACGTGAGTTATCGTTACCGACATTTAAAGGAAACCCTCAGGGTCGCACAAATTGATGATATGGCTTACTTAAGTCAGATCGTGTGGACTGAATTATTTGGGTTCAGTTTAAAGGGATTTGATCTCTGATTGTAAGTGAGATCTGGTCTGATCATGTTTGATTGATTAGGGCTTGAGATCGGTAAGCTTCGATCGAGAGAATAGATGCTAGATCAGTGAGATCGGGAGCATCAAGAGATGAACGGTTAGATCTGGAGCCTTAGGGTTTAATTATGATCTAGACCAGAGGGCTTGGTTTAATTTGGTATTTGAACCAAATTTAATTGAACCAGCTCATTACTTGAGCGCATGGTTCAAAAGAACAGAGATTTGCGCTTGGGTAAACTCATGGGCGCATGAGGAGAAGTGGTTTACTAATTTTAGAAGCCATGACTTCTAAATCGTGACCACGCCTCACGTTGAGATTATCATGCTCTATTCTCGCCTCTCACTTCCTTTTTGCGGCGCTTCCTTGGGTGGCGACTTCTTCACGCATTGGAGAAGGATTCGAAAAGGAGAGAACTCTCATCTCATTCCCTTCAACCGATCAAGGACCTTTTGAAGAGCTTTGCTAGCACAAAGATTCAAAGGAGCAAGCCATATTCATTTGTGTGCGTCACCTTTGGAGAAGGAACATTTGCGCCTTTCATTCCAAGGCACCATCCGATCGATGGCAATGGTATGAATCTAATCTGATTTATACATTATAAGGAGTTGATCACATGAACTTACATTCGATCTTTTGAAACCCTAAGATTCCGCTA
The DNA here is from genome assembly GCA_027563935.2 of Costus lasius. Classification (NCBI taxonomy): domain Eukaryota; kingdom Viridiplantae; phylum Streptophyta; class Magnoliopsida; order Zingiberales; family Costaceae; genus Costus; species Costus lasius. Next base: position 32,083,814 of record CM050450.1, on the reverse strand, counting down.
GAAAATTATTGTTGCGCCTCCTATTAGGGTTTCCCCCTTCAGTTCTAGGGGACTTTCAATTGGTATCAGAGCCAAGTTGTTATTGTATGTTCATATGATTGCTTCATGTTACTGTGTGATCCTTATTTGCGATGCATAGATCTAATTGTCATCACATGCGAAACTACATGCTAGTTTTTTAGATGTTGGCGCATGTGTATTTTCATGTTTATGTAGGCGCTTGTTAAAGTCTTTGTTTTGTCAAAAACTTGTATCATGCGCGCTCCACATTAGATCTAAGGCCTTACTTTAAACCCTTAGACGGGTTATTAGGGTTGAAGTCATCCCCTAGGTTAGATCCAGATAGTCTGATCAGACCATCTGACAGCCTTGATGGGTTGACCAGATAGCACCTGTGCGCAAGCACCTGGTGGCTATAGGTCGACTGCAGACAGGCGTGTAGCGATGTCTGGTTGAGATAACTAATGAATGCACATGAGTTAGGCCCGGGGTCACACCCGCTTGCCAGACCTCATAGTGGTCGTTCAGCCCTGGCGCATGCATGGTTGACCACTGGGTCAACTCAAGTCAGTTACGACTTGGTGCATGCAAGGGCAATGGATCTGACTAGGTTGGATGAGTGGATCCCTAGTAATGGACCGTTGTAAGGTAGTAGGGCATATAAGGAAAATAAAATTGATGCCAATGGGTTTTTCCAAAAAAAAATTTCATTTTCTTGAAAGGATCACATGTTTGATTGTGGCATATGCTTGTTTATTTATTCTTATGTGGGCTGCCCATGTTAAATGTGTGCTGTGCTGGGGCCTGCGTGCCTGTATTAAAGTTGTAAATTAATTATTGTGATCTGCGTATCACATTGTATTTAATTTATAAAGTGTAATTGACCTGCGTGTCAATCTTGTCTAGATAGATTAATTTGTAAGTTAATCAGACAAGAGCACAGAGCACACTTGGCAGAGGCGCTTGCAGCAGAGGCTTGACCAGGTGGGAGGTCCAGGGTTTGACTCTGGGACCAGGCGCATTTTCCCTGGTAGGCGCACCTGAGCTGCAGATGGCGCTTGGGCCCTGGTTTGGGCCAAATGAGCAGCAAAAGTCCCATGAAGAAAAGCAAGTGAAGACTTAAGTTAATTAAGGTCTTACTTAGGCTATGGGCTTTTACCACATAAGATCCATGCTTTCTTTTATTGTTTATATAAGTAGAACAGCATGATTTATTTATCTTCTGCTATCACCATAGGAATTGCATGATAGTGAAGAAGATAAAAGACCGTTAAAATCCAACGCTAAAATATCAAGCTCGTAAGCCTTCTGACGCGAAACCTCACTGTTCTGATTATCGTTGGAGCCGTGTTGTACCCACTCAGTGGGCACGTCCATCTATCTTCAGACGGTGCTGGATTACACCTGCGTGTTACAGAGAAGGGATTTATCGCTTCTCGTTGCTCAGCATAGCACGTGGTGGTCCAGGGAGTAGGTCGGGTCAGCTTGACCATGTAGGCTACATATGTGGCGCATATGGTAGCGCATGGAGGCAGCCATCTGTGGGGTCAGAGATTGTGTTGTACCAACTCAGTTGGCACAGTCTGCTGGATTGCCCAGATGAAGGGGAATCGCACGGGTTGGCGATTGGCTGGAACAGCCTACCAGAGATTAGTGCTTGTACTCTCTGTGCATCTTATCTCGCCTGAGCGGGACGCGGAGACCAAGTATGAAATCTGGATCCCATCTCACTAAAAGAGTTCTACTCTTTCAGGCTGTTTTTGCTGGATTTTTCAGCCAGATAAAATAGTGAGAAAAAGAATCATTCTTAAGTCCTGATTGATTCTTAACATTGATACTGACCTTGCTGTTCTTGCATTGTTGTAGATACCTGCAGCAACGAACACCATGAGCTTCAATGTGCGATCCCTACTGGAAAGGGAGAAGTTTGCTGGTCCGAACTTCTCAGACTGGTACGGACACCTTAAGATTGTTCTTAAGGCAGAGAGGAAACTATATGTCCTCGAGACGGCTATACCGCTTCAGCCCGCTCCAAACGCCGCAAGGGCGGTTCGGGAAGCTTATGAAAAGCACGTCAATGATAGCATTGATGTCGCTTGCCTGATGCTAGCGTCTATGACGCCACCGCTGCAGCGTCAGCATGAGGATATGTCTGCTATACAAATTATAGCAAACCTCAAGATGCTGTATGCTGCACAGGCGAGGACAGAACGCTATAATCTGACAAAGCTGTTCTTCCAGAGCAAACTGGCTGAAGGGAGCCCAGTGGGAACTCACGTGCTCAAGATGATTGGGCACAAGGAGGCTCTAGAGAAACTGGGGCATACCATCAATCAGGAGCTTGCTGTAGACATTATTCTGCAGTCTCTCCCGCCCTCTTTCGATGCATTCATCATTAACTTTAATATGAACAAAATCGACTGTACTCCGGCAGAGCTGCTGAATATGCTCTTGACTACTGAGGAGTCTCTGAAGGGAAAGCCTTCGACCTCTGTCTTAATGGTTCCTTCTAGGAACAAGAAGAAGGGGAAGAAGGGCAAGGCCCCTGTCAAGAGTTACAGCAAGGCTCTGAAGCAAAAAGTTAAGCGGTCAAAGGAATACAGATGTTTCCACTGTGGCCAGCTGGGTCACTGGAAAAGGACTGTAAAGTGCTCCAAGGAGACAAGAGGGGAAGCATCGCTTCTGGCTCAGGTATTTACGTGACGGAAGTCATGGTTTCATCTTCTTCTATTTCATGGGTGTTGGACACTGCATGTGGAGTTCACATTTGTTCAAATGTACAGGAACTCAAGAGAAGAAGACAGGTGGGACAGCATGAGGTGGACCTACGAGTTGGAAACGGGGCACGGGTTGCTGCTGTTGCTGTAGGAGACTATTTCATCTCTTTACCATCTGGACTTGTGTTAGAATTAAACAGTTGTTACTTTGTTCCAAGTATTACTAAAAATATTATCTCTATTCCTGCTCTTGTCAGGAAAGGGTTTTCCTTTGAATGCAATATTTCAAAGTGTATTCTGACTTTAGATAATATTTTTTATGCTACTGGTTCAATTAACAATGGGTTATTCATGTTGGACATGGAATGTTCTATACACAATATTGATAATAAGAAAGCCAAATATGCTGATGATAGCACCTTGCTATGGCATAGTCGTTTAGGCCATATTAACAAGAAACGCATTAAGCGGTTGCATGATTATGGACTGCTGGGATCATTCTCCTATGAGGAGATTGATACATGCAAAGCTTGTTTAATGGGTAAAATGACGAAGTCACCTTTTCCCCACAAAGGTCAAAGGGCTTCAGGTTTACTTGACCTTATACACAGTGATGTGTGTGGGCATTTAGTAAACATGCCAGAGGTGGCTATCAATGCTTCATCACCTTCACTGATGATTTCAGTAGGTACGGTTATGTCTATCTGATGAGACATAAGAGTGAATCTTTTGACAAGTTCAAAGAATTCAAGAATGAAGTACAGAATCAGCTAGGCCGACATATCAAGGCACTTCGTTCTGATCGAGGTGGAGAATACCTAAGTCGAGAGTTTACTGACTATCTGAAGGAGTGTGGGATTATCTCACAGCTCACTCCGCCAGGAACACCGCAATGGAATGGTGTGTCCGAGAGGAGAAATAGAACGTTACTTGATATGGTTCGTTACTATGATGAGTCAGGCTGCTCTACCTTACTCCTTTTGGGGATTTGCACTGGAGACAGCTGCAAAGGTACTAAACCGAGTGCCATCCAAGGCAGGTTTCAAAGACCGCCATATGAGTTATGGTATGGGAAACAGTCGAGCTTAACATTTATCAGGATCTGGGGGCTGCGAGGCTTATGTCAAAAAGCTCGCCTCTGGGAAACTAGAGAGCAGATCTGAGAAATGTATCTTTGTCGGTTACCCTAAGGAAACTAAGGGTTATTATTTCTACGATCCCAAAGAGAACAAAGTATTTGTTGCTCGGGACGGCCATATTTCTTGAGAAGGAGTTTCTTCTGCAAGAGCGCAGTGGGAGAGAAATAAAGCTGGATGAGACTCCAGAGGAAGGACAAAGTGGTCAAGCACAGTTGGATGAGCCTGAGCCGATAGGGTTACTGAACAACCTGAGGCTCAGATATCACGGGAACCGCGAAGATCGGGAAGGATCCGTCGACAGCCTGAGCGCTATGACGGAGTCTACATCATTGATCATGATGAACCCCTCACTTATGCGGATGCGGTCAGTGGACCGGAGTCAGCGAGATGGCTTGAAGCTATGCGCACCGAGATGGACTCCATGTCAGATAACCGAGTCTGGAATTTGGTTGATCCGCCTCCGGGAGTAATCCCTATAGGTTGTAAATGGATCTTCAAGAAGAAGATTGACATGGATGGTAACGTGGTTACCTATAAAGGCAGGCTAGTTGCGAAAGGTTTCAAACAAATCTACGGGATAGATTATGATGAAACTTTCTCACCTGTAGCCATGTTTAAGTCTATTCGGATTCTTTTCGCGATAGCAGCATATTACGATTATGAGATCTGGCAGATGGATGTGAAAACGGCTTTCCTTAATGGAAATCTGGATGAGGATGTGTATATGACACAACCAGAAGGTTTCACTAATCCATCAGATCGTCATAAAATATGCAAGTTAAAGAAGTCTATTTATGGACTCAAACAAGCATCAAGAAGCTGGAATATTCGTTTTGATGAATCAGTCACTGAATTTGGTTTCATCAAGAACGAAGATGACCCGTGTGTATATAAGAGGTTTAGTGGGAGCGTGATTACTTTCCTAGTCCTCTACGTCGATGATATCTTGATCATTGGAAACGACATTCCTGAAATGCATGCCGTAAAGGCATGGCTAAGGAAATGTTTCCAGATGAAAGATCTTGGAGAAGCAGCCTATGTATTAGGTGTGAAGATCTACAGGGATAGATCTAAGAGGCTTCACGGGCTCTGCCAGAGTACTTACATCGATAAAGTCCTGGAGAGATTTCATTTAGAGAATTCTAAAGGAGGATATCTTCCAGTCAGACATGGTCTGAATCTTTCGAAGAGTCAGTGTCCACAAACACAGACTGAGAAAGATGAAATGGACAATACGCCTTATGCTTCGGCTATTGGGTCCATAATGTATGCGATGTTGTGTACTCGCCCAGACGTCGCTTACGGGTTAAGCGTGACCAGTCGGTTCCAAGGTAATCCAGGTATGGCGCACTGGATTGCAGTCAAGAACATTTTAAAATATCTGCGGAGGACCAAAGATATGTTCTTGGTGTATGGTGGTCAGGAAGAACTCAGTATTGAAGGATATACTGACGCTTCATTCCAGTCTGACCAGGATGATTTCCGATCGCAATCAGGCTATATTTTTAGCTTGAATGGAGGAGCGGTGGTGTGGAAGAGTTTCAAACAGTCAATCGTTGCTGATTCCACAACAGAAGCCGAGTATGTTGCAGCCTCGGAAGCATCCAAGGAGGCAGTGTGGATTCGTAAGTTCGTTCAGGAACTTGGTGTTGTTCCTTCGAGTGCAGATCCTTTGGTTATCTTTTGTGATAACACTGGAGCAATCGCACAAGCAAAGGAACCACGGTCGCACCAGAAGTCCAAGCACATACAGAGACGGTTTCATTTGATCCGGGAGATCATTGATCGTGGCGAGATCAAAGTCTGCAAGGTTCATACAGATGGCAATCTGGCAGACCCGCTTACTAAGCCTCTGGCGCAGCAGAAGCATGAGAAGCACTGTAATAATATGGGTTTGAGATTTCTCAACCATTAGATTAAGTGCAAGTGGGAGATTGTTGGGGTATGCCCTTAAGGCTAATGTTTGAGGCCTTGGGAATGTATCAGTATCATGTAATAAACTCTTATGTTTATAAAGGCATGGTTGTTATTCAGTTTGTTACATTGTCTGCTGCAATAGGTGTACTTCTGAATAATGTCTCAAAGCTGTTCAGCTAGGCTGACATGCAGTTAAGTCCTTAGTCGATATATCTTGGTGAACATGAGACAGCCTTGATATGGTTAAGACTAATATGTGTTCTAATCTTATAGGATGCTTCGAGCATGGAATAAGATGTAGACCCATGGGTACATTGGATGTACTGGACAGACCCTACTAGGATATTCAATTGCTTGTCACAATATGAATAATCCTTGAATGCGACAAGTGGCACATTTCCTCTGACTTGAGATCACTTGTGTTTTCTAAATGATGATTGTCATTGTTTTGAGGTAGTTCAATATCATTTGAAACATAATGGTTATAGACTATCTTGGATGGTGAGCTTGAATCAGGTTAGGGCACTAGTGATAGATATAGGATTGCCGTCTCCTTGTTTAAGGAGTGTGATGTTCTAAATGGCCCCCCTGGATGAGATGATTGAGAAAGTGTATGGCCATACCCAGATGACTATGATCATCTGATCTAATCATGCTCATCATATTGGAGCTACAAGCTTGACACGCTTGTCCAATAAGAACATCCAGTGGCAAAGGAAATTTGCATGCCTTGTGAATTGGATTCACACTTGTGTTGTGGTTTGGGTGTAGTCTTGGAAGACTCTTTCCTTTATATCGGGAGACAGTGATGTGTTGCTAGATACCCCTCACTGATCGTGATAACGTGAGTTATCGTTACCGACATTTAAAGGAAACCCTCAGGGTCGCACAAATTGATGATATGGCTTACTTAAGTCAGATCATGTGGACTGAATTATTTGGGTTCAGTTTAAAGGGATTTGATCTCTGATTGTAAGTGAGATCTGGTCTGATCATGTTTGATTGATTAGGGCTTGAGATCGGTAAGCTTCGATCGAGAGAATAGATGCTAGATCAGTGAGATCGGGAGCATCAAGAGATGAACGGTTAGATCTGGAGCCTTAGGGTTTAATTATGATCTAGACCAGAGGGCTTGGTTTAATTTGGTATTTGAACCAAATTTAATTGAACCAGCTCATTACTTGAGCGCATGGTTCAAAAGAACAGAGATTTGCGCTTGGGTAAACTCATGGGCGCATGAGGAGAAGTGGTTTACTAATTTTAGAAGCCATGACTTCTAAATCGTGACCACGCCTCACGTTGAGATTATCATGCTCTATTCTCGCCTCTCACTTCCTTTTTGCGGCGCTTCCTTGGGTGGCGACTTCTTCACGCATTGGAGAAGGATTCGAAAAGGAGAGAACTCTCATCTCATTCCCTTCAACCGATCAAGGACCTTTTGAAGAGCTTTGCTAGCACAAAGATTCAAAGGAGCAAGCCATATTCATTTGTGTGCGTCACCTTTGGAGAAGGAACATTTGCGCCTTTCCTTCCAAGGCACCATCCGATCGATGGCAATGGTATGAATCTAATCTGATTTATACATTATAAGGAGTTGATCACATGAACTTACATTCGATCTTTTGAAACCCTAAGATTCCGCTAGAAAATTATTGTTGCGCCTCCTATTAGGGTTTCCCCCTTCAGTTCTAGGGGACTTTCAATTGGTATCAGAGCCAAGTTGTTATTGTATGTTCATATGATTGCTTCATGTTACTGTGTGATCCTTATTTGCGATGCATAGATCTAATTGTCATCACATGCGAAACTACATGCTAGTTTTTTAGATGTTGGCGCATGTGTATTTTCATGTTTATGTAGGCGCTTGTTAAAGTCTTTGTTTTGTCAAAAACTTGTATCATGCGCGCTCCACATTAGATCTAAGGCCTTACTTTAAACCCTTAGACGGGTTATTAGGGTTGAAGTCATCCCCTAGGTTAGATCCAGATAGTCTGATCAGACCATCTGACAGCCTTGATGGGTTGACCAGATAGCACCTGTGCGCAAGCACCAGATAGTCTGATCAGACCATCTGACAACCATCATATCTCCCTAGGTATAGCTCGAAATCTTGTCAAATCAGTTTTATTAGAAAGTAGACTCGAAGGGGTTCAATTTGACTACCATGTCGCCTATTTTATGTTAGTTATTGGATCTAAAATTTGTGTCGCAATACTGATATACGAATTTGTTTTCTGGAATTCTGAAATCCCGACCTTTCTATGTTCGAACACCCATATCTCCCCGGTTATAACTCCAAATCCGACGTATTCAGTTCTATTGGAAAGTAGATTCAAATAGATTTATTGTGAATATCATATTGCCTATTTTAGGTTACTTACTCGGTCTGAAACATCTGTTGCAAGTATGATATATTAATCTGTTTTTTCTGAAACATCTGTTTAATTGTTTGTTATGTGAAAAATTTCTATTCTGTATATATATATGTTGTGAATTTTCTGAAACTTTGAATGTGTTATAACCTTTGTGAGAACATAGAATGGTTTGACATGAATTAAGGATAGTTGCATGAAATCTAAGGAATTCAAGGAATTCACTCATATATTACTTCTGGTTGATGGCAAAAATTATGAAGTGTGTTCAGCTTTGATTTTCTGCAAATTGTAATTTTGTTAAGGACTGGATATTAGGGTGTGTCATTTTCTGGTCTGTGAGATACTTTGGGCATGATGTGAGAATTTAGTAGTGGTTAGTCCTACTCCTCCGTTTCAGCATGATCTGTTCTGTAAAAATTATGCCCTAGTGAAGCACTCTTCCGTGTCCTTATCCTCCTTCTGTGGCGCTGTAATGGTGCTGATAGTCTACTACGACCCATGAGACACTAGTGAAGGGTAGATGTGAGCTGGTCTCACCTTCCGTTCTCCCTCCACTATTTCTGTTCTGTTCTGGGTATTGGAGGCCAGAGTGCCACGTCCTGACAAGACGGGGGCCACCCACTGATACCTCCTCTACCAGTATTGGAGGCCAGAGTGCCATGTCCTAACAAGACGGGGGCCACCCACTGATACCTCCTCTACCATTCTATTTCTGATATGCATGCATGTCTCGTCCTCGGCAGAGGTGGGGTCAGACCTTCTGTGGTCATCAGACCTTCTGTGGTCTTCAGGCCTTCTGTGGCCTTTCTGTTTCCGATGTAGACTATCCGTTTGGATTCTGAAAATTCTGATTTTCTGTCTGTCAGTTCTGATTTCTGTAGTTCTGTTTCGATCTGTTCTGTCTGTCAGTTCTGATTTCTGTAGTTCTGTTTCGATCTGTTCTGTCTGTCAGCTCTGATTTTCTGTAGTTCTGTTTCGATCTGTATTATAGATGTGTTGGGCAGTGTGATTATTTGGAATGGGTTGGTAGACTTATATCCTACTTCATGCTTGATGCTTATTGTTATAAGTATCTGTATTTGATTATGTTTTGTTTTGATATGAGTGTTCATGTTAAGTATCTTATCTGTTAAGCATGATATTTTTGATGTGTACTATGGATGGCTTTTAGTGTCTTTTACCCACTGAGCTTTTTAGCTCACCCCCGTTGTTTAAATATTTTCAGGTGAGACATCAGGACAGTGATTGCTACAGCTACTAAATTTGTTATAATGCTTGCTAATGTGTTATATAGTTTCTAAGAGTTTTCTTCTAAAGATTTATCAGGCCTGCGTGCCTAACTTACTTATATGACACGTTTTATCTCCTGAGGGCTTATGCCTGTTTTCAGGATATTATATTATAGTTGTCTTGTTTTATTGTTGGATACGAGTTTTGGAGTTATGAAAATACAATTGTTCTTATTCTGAAATGTGTAACCGAGTTATTGTTGTATTTGGTATCTGAATAATCAGTTTCTGCAATATTTCTGAAATTTGTGTTCTCCACATATGTGTAGTGTGGACATCTGTTTTGTTCCAGAATATGTGGGTCTGTGCAGCAGTAATTTAGTATACTTGCTGCCGGATTTTCTTCTGGATTTTCGGATTTCTATTTCCTAGTAATCGATCCTACTCAGTTCTGTGCGGTTTTCAGTTCCGTAGTAATGTCCTTCGATGCCGCTTTCTTCTTGTGTTTTAATGGAAGAGTAAAAATTTTTGAAACCCCATATTTTACTTGTATGCGTGTGGGGTGTGATTCTGAGGGATGTTACAATGTCTCACTGTAAGGTACCCCTTTTTGGATTGCTGCAAGTTGAACCTCTCCAGGACCTTATCAATGTAGGTACTCTGACTAAGGGCCAGGAGCCTCCTGGATCTATCCCGGTAGATCATCATGCCTAGGATATAGGCTGCCTCCCCTAAGTCCTTCATCTCGAAACACTTCCCCAACTATGTCTTCACAGATTGAAGACTAGGGATGTCATTTTCGATGAGCAGTATGTCATCAACATACAAGACCAGAAAAGTTACCAAGCTCCCACTAAATTTTCTGTATACACAGGCGTTATCTTCGCTTTTGATAAAGCCATAATCTCTCACAGCTTCATCAAACCAAAGCTTCCAACTTCGAGATACTTGCTTTAATCCATAAATGGATTTCTTTATCCTACAGACTTTATTGGCATCTGCATGATGGATGAAACCATCAGGCTGTGTCATATACACATCCTCCGTCAGCTTCCCGTTAAGGAACGTTGTCTTAACATCCATCTGTCATATCTCATAGTCATGATATGCAGCTATAGCAAGCAAAATCCGAATGGACTTGATCATGGCAACTGGCGAGAAAGTTTCATCATAGTCCACCCCGTGGACCTGTTTGAATCCTTTAGCCACTAGTCTACCTTTATAGGTAACTATGTTGCCATCCATGTCAGTCTTCCTCTTAAAGACCCATTTACACCCTATGGGCTTTACCCCATCAGGCAGCTCAACCAAATCCCAGACTTAGTTAGCCGACATAGAATTCATCTCGGATCGCATGGTCTCAAGCCATCTCTCGGAGTCTGGTCCACTGACCACCTCATCATAAGTCCTGGGCTCATCCTCAATGATGAAGATCCCATCGTGTTGGGTTGGCAGCGACCCATACCTTTCAGGTGAACGACGAATTCTCCCAGACCTACGCGGGACCTGTGTCTGAGCCTCAGGTTGCCTAGCAACCGGTGCAGGTGGCTCAGATTCCATCTCTTTGTCTTGTGCTTGCACTTGGACCTCATCCAAGTCAAACTTCCTCCCACTAACTTCTTTCATAAGAAATTCTTTCTCTAGAAAGACAGCACCCCGAGCAACAAAAACTTTGTTCTCGGTTGGGACATAGAAGTAGTATCCTTTGGTTTTCTTAGGATACCCTACAAAGACACACTTATCAGATCTAGGTTCTAGCTTGCTAGAATCTTGACGTTTGACATACGCCTCACATCCCCAGATCCTGATAAAAGAAAGGTTAGGGCGTCTCCCACTCCATACCTCGTATGGTATCTTTGATACACTCTTAGATGGAACATTATTCAGTATGATAGAAGCTGTCTCAAGAGCATAACCCCAAAATGAGGGTGGTAGAGTTGCATGACTCATTATAGATTGAACCATGTCCAACAAGGTTCGATTTCTCCTCTCAGATACACCATTCCATTGAGGTGTTCCAGGAGGAGTGAGTTGGGATAGGATCCCACACTCCCTAAAATAGTCAAAGAACTCACTGCTCAGGTACTTTCCACCACGATCTGATCAAAGAGTTTTAATGGATCTTCCAAGCTGGTTCTCTACTTCATTCTTGAACTCCTTGAATTTCTCAAAGGATTCAGATTTATGTCTCATCAAGTAGATATAACCATATCTACTGAAGTCATCAGTGAATGTAATGAAGTAGCTATGTCCTCCTCTGGCTTGTTTATTGAATGGCCCACACACATCAGTATGTATGAGATCCAATAAACCTTGTGCCCTCTCACCAATTTTAGTGAAGGGCGTCTTTGTCTTTTTCCCTAATAAGCAAGGTTCACATGTATCAAATTCCTCCAAGGAACTTGAATCTAACAACCCATTTGCATAGAGTTGTTAAATGCGATTCTTATTTATATGGGCTAATCGACAGTGCCATAGGAAAGCACCAACTGAACCACTCAGTTTAGTCCTCTTACTATTTATGTTGCAAATAGAGCTATCCATGTCCAAGACATACAAACCATTGCATAAAGTACCCCTCCCATAGAATATATTTGCAAATAAAAAAGAACTGAAGTTCTTATTTATTTCAAATTTAAATCTCTTCTTTGCCAAGCAAGGAATGGATACAATGTTCTTAGTAAGAGAAGGTACATAATAGCAATTGTCCAGCTCTAACTGAAGTCCAGAAGGTAGAGAGAGAGTCAAAATTCCTACAGCAACCGCAGCAACTTGTGCTCCGTTTCCAACTCGTAGGTCAATCTCTCCAGGCCGTACCGATCTACTTTTCTTGAGCCCCTGCATATTTGTACAAATATGAGCTCCACATACGGTATCCAATACCCATGACATAGAAGTAGAAAGGTTGACTTCGGTAACATAAATACCTGAGCTAGAAGTTAAGGCCAAGCTTTTCTTTTCCTCATTCTAAAGTTGCTTGCAGTCCCTTCTCCAGTGGCCTTGCTCGCTACAATGGAAGCACCTCTGGTCCTTTGACTTATTTGCCTCTCTTTTCAGTGCTTTGGTAGGACCTTTGGCACTGCCCTTGGCACGTGCCTTACCCTTCTTCTTCATCTTCTTGGCCGTTGGGACCAAAAGAACAGAATTGGGTTTGGTCTTACCCATTTCATGCTCAGCTGTTTGGATCATATTCAAGAGTTTCTCCCTTGTGCAATCAATCCAATTCATGTTGAAGTTTATGATAAACAGACTGAAGCTGGGGGGCAGGGACTATAGAATAAGATCCATAACCAGCTCGTTATCTATGGTGTGTCTCAGTCTCCTGAGATGATCCACATTCCCAATTAGCTTGAGAACATGGGGTCTCACTGGTACACCCTTAGACAATTTGCACTGATAGACTGCTTTGGCAGTGTCATATCTCTCTGTTCTAGCCTGAGCCTCGAACATCTGTTTCAAATGAGTGATCATCTGAAAAGCGTTCTGCTCCTCATATTGCACCTGAAGCTCATGTGCCATAGTGGCTAGCATAAGACATGCTACTTCCAATGAGTCATCCTGATGCTTTCTAAATGTCTGCTACTCGGGCATTAGGCACAGGAGTCGCAAGAAGAGGCTGCTCTAGGACATACAACTTCTTCTTGAGCTTGAGGGCTATCCTCAAGTTCCGATGCCAGTCCATAAAGTTGGATCCAACCAACTTATCCTTATCTAAAAGTGATCGCAGTGTCAATCCGCTAGTGTTCGTAGCCATTGTTCTACAACAACCAAGAAATAGCAGATTAGTACTACTCGAAGTCATTTAAACTGGACTTGTTTTAAATGACTATGGCTCCCACTATTTTAATCGAACTGACAACCCACAAAGTCAATCAGAAAATTTATGATTTCCTAGTGAGATGAGATCCTTATTCCACATGGGGCTTCGCATCCCATGAGGGTGGGATGAGATGCACAAAGTGACCCATGCTTCTTAAGGTGGGCACAGCGGCCGATTGCTCTAAGCAATTCCCCTTATTGAGACAGTCTAGGCATTCCATGTCCAGCGAGGGCTGGATATGACATGAAACCCTAACCTCTCAATGATGCCTCTAGAGTTTCATCATGTGCCCTGCACATATGAAAATCTAGTCAAGTCCATTCCTAACTGTTATGCCCAGGGCCAATGAGTTTCCTTGCGAAGGCACATCCAGGGTAAAACTGGACTGGGGAAGCCATTGTCACCACACACCTTCTAAAGATAAGTGGGTGTGTCCCACGAGGGTGGGAAACAGTTCACAACACCACTGATCGATAGCTTGATGAGGGCTACGCTTTAGAAGACTACTAGACTTGATATTATGAGTGAGGGTTTTTGAGGTCTCATCAACTCAGTTTTATCTTATGTCTAACATTACAGGCATACAATCCTATAGTGATAACACAACGATAAAACATCACAAGCATGCTTTAGATTTTGTAAAGAAAGCAATAAAAGGATGATGTGATTGTAGCCCATTCAAGACATTGAACCAATCCATGCCAAAAAGGGGTTCAATTCTTGACCTAGGATTCAAGCCCCAAAACAAGACCTAACCTAGCCGACCTCTAGCTTGATCTTCAAGGTTAGCTCCAAGGTCCTCCTCACCATGGTTTAGCTCTCAAACCCTAGATGTACCCTTAGGGTAAACCCAAGGAGTACCATCATGGGTTCGGCCAATGCCATGGGCTTCCTCCAAGGAAGATGTGCCACCATGCAAGGGGCCAAGATAGCTAGCTCTCAAACCCAAAGGGTTCGGCCATGCCAACTTGCGCCAATGCTCCAAGTGATATGCGCCACCCTACTCTTCTTCTTAGTTAAAAGCAAAAAGAAAAGCAGCACACGGGCCTCACAAGAGTGCATCACTGGCATGCAAAGGAGCTTGACTAATGACCACAACATCATGCACAATCAAGGCACTTACTCATGCAGTTCTACATGCTCATGAAAAACATAAAATCTAAAATTTTACTTTTTCATAAAACAAGTTTCTTTTCCTCATCTTCTTATCACAAATCTTTTGGTTATCTGAGATTAAGTTTCATGATGATTTTATAGACCCTTTCGGCTGGCAATTTTGTGAGATCAAGAGACCCGACTAGTCCGAAGACACAATGCCCGTCCTACTTGACAAAACTACATGCACCTTTGATCTTAAATCAATAAAGAAAAATAACCCAAAAATCCAAAAGAAATTGAATAGAGGATAGGAACAAGAAACTATAATTTTTCTACTTTAAGAAAAATCATGTGCCATACATGTATGCAATTTGCAAAAATTGAAATATGGCATGTGAGCATGGAAAAGCATGGAAAAACATCATTCGAGGCTCGCAAGTCGCTCTGATACCACTGTTGGGAAACCCCGGGGATATTTAACAATTTTCACAGAGAATACAATACATGCACAGCGGAAGAATATCCCTGAAATAGGCCGGTCCCAAAAACCCAGTGAAGATCGTCATGCAAGGGGGTCAACATGATGTGATAGTAAGTACCTAGAGCAAGCATGAATGTAGATGTCGAGGTAGGCACCCAAGCGTGTACCCTCTGCAGTCTCACACACATGGATGCCTCGAGCTCTCTTCTTCCTCGCCCGATGTTAGCCTCGGGAAGAAGATCCAAGCCTTAGGTGCCTTCTACTTCACTTGCGCCACTTCCAATAGAAGATGCACCAAGAGGAAAGGTAGAAGGAGATGCAGCTAATGCCTTGAAGTCCTTACGCCAAGAGGGAAGGAGGATGAAGGCTTGCGGCTTGAGGAAGAAAAGATGCGCCACTCCTTTCTTGCTCTCGCCCTTGATGTGCTCATGCCAATCAGTTGTACATTGAGGGCTCACGCATGCTTCTATTTTATAGAATCAAGAGGCGGCAAGGCTAGAAGGGGGGTGTGGGCGCAAATCCAAGTGAGAGAGGCAGCTAGGGTTAATGGGAGGCAGCAATTAGGGTTAGGGTTAAGGAAACTCTCCAAGAGTTTTCCATAAACCTTTTCCTATTAATCATATGTGCCAAAGACCATCAAAAGAAGTCTATTCAACTGTATCAGCCCCAATACTTGCCATAGAGACAAGCATACCATCCAAGGATCAAGGGGCAAGGCACCTAAACCTTCCAAAGAAGCAAAAGGTGCCTCCCTCACCCCATTATGCCCCTAGGCGCCAATGGGGTGAGACTTCTCCCATTATACCCTTTTAGCTTATTCTCTCTTCATGATAACTTATTATTGGGCCTCATTGGGTAATGAGTTAGCCCAAACTTCATTACATGGGTTGATTAAACAATTGGATCCAATCCAATGCAACCCTAATCCAAATGTGACCAACCATGGTAAAAAATGGGTCAACCTGCCAAAAATGAAGTTTGCCTCCAGTAACTCTCTTCCATTTCATCGGGCTTATTGGTGCTGATGAAATCTCCAAAACAAATCCGAGTTATCCAATAACTCGATCATAAGGCTTCCCGATCAATACGAGAACTCAAGTATCAAGGTGTGCGACCCTGTAGGTTCCTCTGACGTTGGTAGTGCTGCCCTAAAGTCACCACAAGCAATGAGTGGCACCTAGTAGTGCATCACTGCTACCCAAGTCATCGGAGTGGATATCGACATCGACGTCCCCATTATCGCAACTAGGTACAGATGCATTACAGTCTCTTTACCGAACTGATATCCGATTGGACAAGTGTGTCATCACTTGTTTTCACCCAATCACATGGTCATGACTAAATCAAATTCGCACCTGGGTATGGCCATACACTTTCAGTCATAGAACCATAGAGGAGCTCCATGGATATCAAGCTTCCCTTAGGAAGGGGCAAATCCTCTGTCTATCCATTGACCTTCTCATATGGGTCGTGACATGCTCAATAACAACCGTTATTACCTCCCAACTATAGCGAGATGTTACGTTGTATGAAAGCGCGTCCTTCACTATATAGAATGGTCAATGACCTCAAGTCAAGGGATCAATGCATCTCCTGTCACTTATGAGGATAACTCATGACACCAAGTCATTGCCTCATAGCGGGTCGGTCCAGTATATCCATCACTGATATACCCATATGTCTACGCTATCACCTCGTGCCTAGCCAGCCCATATATCAGTTTCACAAGTACCATAACTGTCCCATATCCACTAAGGTACATTGATTGGGGACAATAATTTGAGCACAGATCCAATCTATCTCCAGGGACATTATCATGTAAGTACACAATCACATATGTAAACAAACAATGATAATGACAATGCCAGAATGATATATAAATATCAGAGTCAAGTAGTACAAATGTGGACCAACACTAGGTCTCAGGGCATACACTCCAACAGGACCTTGGAGCCGAGCATGGACAAACATGTTAGTGGCGGCTAGGTTAGGTCTTGTCTTGGGGCTTGTCACCTAGGTTAATCATTGAACAGTTTTGGCATGTATTAGTTCAATGTGTTGATTAGGCTATGACCACATGACTTATTTACTGCTTCCTTTATTTGCTTAAGCATGCTTGTGATATTTTATCTTATTGTTATCACTATAGGATTGTATGCCGGTAATGTTAGACAAAAGGTAAAACTAAGAGGATGAGACCTCAAAAACCCTCAATCAAAAATATCTAACTCGTAGCTCTCATCAAGCTATCGATTAGTAGTGTTGTGCACTACTTCTCACCCTCATGGGACACACCCACTTATCTTTAGAAGGTGTGTGGTGACAATGGTTTCCCCAATCCATTTTAACCTAGACGTGCCTTCACAAGGAAACTCGTTGGCCCTAGGCATAACGGTTAGGAATAGACTTGAATAGTTTTTCACATGTGTGGTGACAATGGTTTGTACCAACTTTATGGACTAACATCGGAACTTGAGGATTGCCCTCAAGCTCGAGAAGAAGCTGTATGTCCTTGAGCAGCCTCTTCCTACGCCTTCTGCACCTAATGCCCGAGTGGCAGAAAGGGATGCTTTTAGAAAGCATCAAGATGACTTTTTGGAAGTGGTATGTCTCATGCTTGGCACTATGGCACCTTTCGGTGCAAGTTATCTGAGGGTGCACCAGTGGGACCCCATGTGCTCCAGATAATTGGGTATGTGGATCATCTCAAGAGACTGGGACATACTATAGATAACGAGCTGGTCACGAATCTTATTCTGTAGTCCCTGCCCTCTACCTTTAGTCCGTTTATCATAAATTTTAACATGAACCGGATTGAATGCACTAGGGAGGAACTGTTGAATATGCTCCAAATGACCGAGCATGAGATGGGTTAGACCAAACCCAATTCTGTTCTTTTGGTCCCTGTGACCAAGAAGATAAAGAAAAAGGGTAAGGCACGTGCTAAGGGCAGTGCCAAAAGTCCTACCAAAGCACTGAAGAAAAAGGCCAGGAAGTCAAAGGAACAGAGGTGCTTCCACTGTGGTGAATAGGGTCACTGTAGAAGGGACTGCAAGCAATTTTAGACGAGGAGAAGAAAGGCAAGCCCTTGTCTTCTAGCTTAGGTATTTATGTTACCGAAGTCAACCTTTCTACTTCTATGTCATGGTCATTTGATACTGCATGCGGAGCTCATATTTATACAAATATGCAGGGGCTGAAGAAAAGTAGATTGGTGCGGCCTGGAGAGATTGACCTATAGGTTAGAAACGGGGCACAAGTTGTTGCTGCTGCTGTAGGAGTTTTGACTCTCTCCCTGCCTTCTGGACTTCAGTTAGAGCTAGATCATTGCTATTATGTACCTTCACTTACTAAGAACATTGTATCCATTCCTTGCTTGGCAAAGAAATGATTTAAATTTGAAATAAAGGTGAACTCTTATTCTTTTTCATTTGCAAATATATTTTATGGGAAGGGTACTTTATGCAATGGATTATATGTCTTCGACATGGATAACTTCATATGTAACAGAAATAATAAAAGGATCAAACTGAGTGGTTCAATTGGTGCATACCTTTGGCATTGTCAATTAGCACATATAAACAAGAATCACATTCAACAACTCCATGCAAATGGGTTGTTAGATTCAAGCTCCTTGGAGGAGTTTCATACTTGTGAACCTTATTTATTAGGGAAGATGACAAAAGCGCCCTTCACCAAGACTAGTGATAGGGTAGGAGGTTTATTGGATCTTATACACAATGATGTGTGTGGGCTATTCAGTAAACAAGACAAAGGAGGGTACAACTACTTCATCACATTTACTGATGACTTCAGTAGATATGGTTAAGTCTACTTCATGAGACATAAGTCAGAATCCTTTGAGAAATTCAAGGAGTTCAGACATGAAGTAGAGAGCCAGCTTGGTAGAACTATTAAGACTATTCGATTAGATCGTGGTGGAGAGTACCTGTGAATTCTTTGACTATCTTAGAGAGTGTGGGATCGTATCCCAACTCACTCCTCCTGGAATACCTCAATGGAATGATGTGTCTGAGAGGAGAAATCAAACTTTGTTGGACATGGTTCGATCTATGATGAGTCATGCAACTCTACCACCTTCATTCTGGGGTCATGCACTTGAGACAGCTTATCTCATAGTGAATAACGTTCCATCTAAGAGTGTCTCCAAGATTCCATATAAGGTATGGAGTGGGAGATGCCCTAACCTCTCTTTTATCAGGATCTGGGGATGTGAGGCTTATGTCAAATGTCAGGATTCTAGCAAGCTAGAATCCAGATCTGATAAATGTGTGTTTGTGGAAACTAAAGGATACTACTTTTATGTCCCCTCCGAGAACAAAGTCTTTGTTGCTCGGGGTGCTGTCTTTCTAGAGAAGGAATTTCTCATGAAAGAGGTTTGATGACACAAACATTCATAGTATATTTTGTATTGTTTAATTGATCTTTTTGTGTCATATTCTTCATGCTCTTTTACTTATTTTCATGCCAAATTTATCAAATTCTTCCGAATATACACCTTTTCTAGTTTTTGATCAATTTAAGGTAAAAAGACATTATTTTAAGGGTTTTCCAAGCAAACCAAGCACATAGACAAGTTCCAATCATCAAAAAGAGATAACACATCAAATTTCACGTAAATCAGAGTTTTCAGCCAAATTACGACAGTGCCGTAATTTATATTATGGCCCGTGGTTTTACTGTACGTATAGAATAAACCATGGCACTACCATAATTTATTTTACCTGTCGTAATTTTGGTTGATTTTTGTCCAGAGGAAAATACGGTACTGCCGTATTATAGTTACGACCATAATCTTGTCAGGCAGAATTTTGAAGCATAACACGACACTGCTATGGTTTATATTATAGCCTGTGTTTCGTTCCAAATCCTTGATAGAAGGAATTGCGGCACTGCCGTAATATTTATTACGGGCCATAATTATAACCCAGGCAGTTGTGTCTCACCCGATTCTTCTAGAGTTACTGTAGCCCAATTCTTGCGTTGATGATTTCAGGTGATTTTGACCACCATTTCAAAAATCAAAAGAAGGGGAAAACTCTATAAGACAAGGTGAAGATCACAGAACAACAAGCCCCAATTTTGATTGATGATTCAGAGAGAAATCGAGATTCTCACCGCTGCCCTAGGGTTCATCGCTGAGAAGCGTATAGTCCACCATCGGCTGTGAAATTTGAGGAAAAGCTACGCCTAAAGGAGGAGAACATATACCAAAAGTTTTAGAGTGAAAGGAGATCGAAGGAGGAAGAAATCAAAGAAACCGTGGGCGCTGACACTATTCATCACGATTCTGAATTAAAATTACGGGCTGTAATTTTATTACAGCCCTGTGTTTAGTAACTTTCCTCTTATTTTTTTTTTCATTTTTGATTATTCTGAATGAATGGCATATTGTAATTCTTCTACCATGCTAGCTTAAACTTCTTATGGGACAGGGGGTGTAATCCCCTTAATTTCATGATGACTTGATAATCTTAATTTCATGAGAATAATTTTGTTATGATAATTTTACTTAAGTGATTAATGTCTTTAATCTTTTTTAGTTTCAATTATCAACATGTCTTAGAGTTTTATGATATAGACTGAAAAGTGATTTGCAAAACTTGGAACCCTAAAATTGAGATATAGGAACTTATCATAAGAAATTAGGTTTGTTCTTATTTCTAGATTTTTGTAGTTTGATTCTTATTGATAATCTGATCTACGAAATATTATTGAGTTAGACATGAAAATATGCTAAGAGATTAGATATTGGATTGTTGGAAACCCTTGAGTAAAACCCGTGAAACTAAAATATGAGAATATTTAGTATTCACTTGAGATATTGACATTGAGACTTAATGCACAAAAGTGATTTGAAATCCCCTTGTCAAGGTTTATTTATCTTTAACATTGAATAATCTTGCGCGAGAGCGAGGGTTATTCTTTGTAAATTGGCTGCACGAGAGTGAGATAATTTCTTTATTAAGTAAACTACATCTTTATCATAATAAGAGTAAATTGATGAACACTTATTTATATCTAGTCATTGAAATTAAGGTGGATGAAACCCTAGTCCCAGCTCTTCTCTTTGATATTTTGTTCAATTTCCAATCGTTCGCTACATCGCACTCGAATTTGCCTAGTTAGTGAGAAATTAATTCTTTAGTACTTAGCAAACGAGGTCTCTGTGGTTCGATATCTTTTTATTACTTTGAGTATCTATGCATCTCATTACTATAGGCGAATTCGTTTTGGGGCAACACTAATGCGAAAGGAAACAAAACGTCATCCAAATCTATGAAATTCACTAGCTAACCTCTTAGCAATTTTAAGCATAGCACGTTCTGAGGGGGACAGTGGGTAGGCGGGGCTTGGCTTGTGCGCCTATAAGCCTGTGAACATGCCAAAAATAGGAAATTGCTCCATGCCTCCAACGTATAGATGCTTGTGGGGGTGAAGATGAAGAAAAAAATACGATATAATTCTGAAAATAGGCGAACCTAACCCACCGGAGGCAGTGGGATTTACTTTTTGCAACGAAAGGAATACATGAGGAGTCGAGGCACTGACCTCCGCTCTTACAGCACACACTTCGGAGTCGAGGCACCCACCTCTTCCCCATCAGCTCACTTACAATGAGAACTCTACCACTACTAGAGAATTGAAAAATAAATGCTAGCCAACCCTTATCTTTTATAGGATAAGAGGGGGGGATAAGACAAAGGCTGAATCCTAACAACTACCTACTCTTGTAGTCCAAAAGGTGGTCAAACTACTACATAAAACAAAACAAAAAGCTAGGAGCAAGCTGTGACAAAAAAGCAAAATTTTGAGATCGTGGACTAGTTCATCATGTTGGAGGCTCACTCTTGGGTCATTTTGTTCAGATGGTTGTGGTATTTGTCTTGGGCCGGGCCTTCGGTGGGTCGAGTTGGGAGACCCATGGGCTGGAGGATCTCGGTGTGGACCGAGAGCGGGCTAATCACTCCCATGTAGCGATCCAGTGATTGTCTAGAGCATTGAGAGCGGGCTAATATATCTGGAAGCTTATTTTGAATAATGGCACTGCACTCGTCAGTAAGCGCCACTATGCCTGGTTCCTCTAGCTTCCATCGGTTTGAAAGAATGTCCTTTAAAAATTTTGCATACGTGGGCATCTGCGTTAAAGCTATAGTAAAGGGGATATTAATATACAGTTTTTTTCAAAATATCCAAAAATTTTCCAAATTGTTTATCCAGCTTCGCCCTAGCCAGTCTTTGAGGGAATGGAATTGGTGACTTGTAAGGCGGTGGTGGAACATAAGCTGGTTCAGTCTCATCATCATGTTCCACCTCACTTGTTCTCTCGGGTCCAGATAAATTACTGGTAGATGCGTCAGGACTCAGGTTAGAATCAGGTACTCTCGGTTCCTCCAATTGCTTACCACTACGAGTAGTAATTGCACTACAATTCTCTCGTGGGTTCTGTTCAGGTTGGGAAGGTAACCTACCTGAGGGTCTTGCTAGACTGGTAGCTAAGTTTGCCAATTGTATATCTACTTGTTTGTTATGGGCTTCAATGGCATCCAGTATAGTAGTCACATGACACAGCATATCATTTACGCTCTCGTTGGTCTTGGTTTGAGAGGAGATGAAATTTTCCATGATAATTTCAAGTGAGGTTTTCTGAGATTGTGGTACATATGGTCGAGGTTGAAAACCAGGTGGTGTTCTGTAATTTGATTGTGGAGCAAGGTTGGGGTTGTTCCTGTAAGAGAAGTTAGGATGGTTTCTCCAACCAGGATTGTATGTATTTGAGTAGGGATCAAGTTGAGGTCTAGAATTTTGGATCCCTACATCATTAACATATTCTTGTTGTGGTTCAGAGGGTTGAGAAACAACTAACTGGCAATTAGCATGGTTGTGCCCCATAATTCCATAAATTTCGCAAACAGAAGAATTGGAACTAGAATTAACAGAATTTACATGCATTGAATCCAACTTACGAGATAGTGAATCAACCTTAGTAGCTAAAGAACTCAAGGCATCTAATTCATACTTACCTGGCGCAACAGCCCTAGATGATGTACCTCATTGGTCTCCAGCCCATTGGTTGTGATTCAGTGCCATGTCTTCTAGTAGATTCATCGCATCGTCGACGTTCTTGTTCATGATCGCTCCACCAGCAGCCGCATCTACAGTAAGACGTGTATTATAATTCAGACCATGGTAAAAGGTATGAACAATTACACATTTTTCGAGGCCGTGCTGTGGGCATAGGCGTTGGAGTTCCTTGAATCGCTCCCAAGCTTCATATAGAGATTCCCCATCTTTTTGAATGAAACCAGTGATTTGGTTTCGCAGTTTGACAGTTTTGCTTGGGGGAAAGTATTTCGAGAGAAATGCTTGGGAAAGTCTTTCCCAGGTAGTGACCGAGTCTGGTTGAAGCGAGTATAGCTAGTTTCGAGCTCTATCCCGTAAAGAAAATGGGAAGAGTCGTAATGGTAGTGCGTCGCTAGAAACTCCATTCATCTTTGTTGTGTCGCAGAACTCCAAGAATATCGATAGGTGCATGTTTGGGTCTTCAGATGGTAGGCCTTCGAATTGGTTCTGCTGAACCATAGATAAGAGGGAGGGCTTTATCTCAAAGTTATTAGCCTCCACTGGAGGTCGAGAAATACTTGAGTGAAGACCCTGCGCATTAGGAGCAGCGAAATCCTTCAGAGTCCTGTTGTTGTTCGCCATCTGTAGAACAATAGGAATAGGTTCAATAATCCTCGATGCTTCTCTAGCACTTAATTCCTTTAATCGTCTTCTACGATGGAACGTCCTTTCAATTTCCTGATCAAGTTCGTACAGATCTTCTAATCCACCTGATCGTAAACCTCTACGCATATAATAGTTAAGCGCAAATAATAGAAATAGAGAGAAAAACTAAATCACAAAAACAAAGAAACAAACTAAACAAGGAAACGAGAACAAACAAACAAAAACAAGGAAACAGAAGCAATAACAAAAGAAACAAAACGTCTAGTCTACCAATAGTTAAATATCTTCGATATTGGTTGCCTGTCCCCGGCAACGGCGCCAAAACATGATGTGTACTTTGCCGTACTACTAACCGCAAGCGTGACGGTTTTGTCATAGTAGTACTTTAGATGTCGATCCCATAGGGACAGTGATCAATTACCAAGTGATTGTAAATTAATAGCTGACAAATTCGTGATTGATTTGGGGTTGCAGAGAGCAAATCGAATATGACCAAACACAAATAGTAAACCGAGTCGAGCAAGAGATAGTTTCAGACGGAAAACATATGTTAGAGATATCGGAATGTCGGGTTCGTCTCGTCGATGGATCTTGAAATCATACAAGTTAAAATTATAGCAAAGCAATTTTAAGAATGCTCAAGGAAATATCAAAAGGTACAGATTAACCTCTTTCGACGGCATAATCCGGTATCAATCTCGATCGGCGTCCTACTTTCGTGGCTAACTAGATCTAGATTGATCCAATGGGTTCGGAGATATTATATGGTTCCTCACGCAAATCCCGCCCCAATTCTTGACGGCTCAGAGCGTGTTCAAACTAGCAAGTCTAGCGTCGCAATTCACCTTTCGGTCCTTCTTGCGGCGCCTGAGAAAAGTAATTGCGTGGCCAACGCAACACTAGCAGTAACACAGCATAGAACGAATAAACACAAGATAAAATCTATATTCGCTATGAAATAACAAGTTTGAAAACAAGATACATTCAACGAGACTACACCCTAAGTTCCGACAAAAAGATTACGCTATCATAGCGTCATTGAGTACAAATATCTAAGGAAAGAAGAAACCAAAATGAAGATAGAAGATGGAAAATGACAAACTCTTCACAGAAGTGCAGCAATTCTTTTTCTTCAGATCTTCTAGAGTGGATGCGCAAGGATCTTTCTCCCTTCTCTGCTCTCGACTAAAGCTTCAACTCTCCACCGAACTACCCTCTCTTGTTTCTCTTGAGTCCTTTATATAGGAAGCGGGTGTCCCTTCGAATTCCGAATTTAAGTCGGAATTAAAGTCTGGATTAAATCACTCCCCATTATGGCTTTAAATGACGTGTCCTTTCGTATCCCAAATTTAATTCCCTTTTATTAATGAAGTTTAATTAATTGTCTCTTCAGATTCCTCATTAAATTCTCATCCATTCATTGCATGACTCTTCGAATTCTCAACTTAATTTCCATAATGACTCTTGATGGCTAATAAATTTTGACGGCTACGAATAAACTCTTGCGCTTGCGGATAAACTCTTGTAGAGGCCGCGGGATTTTAGTCATGAGGAATAATATGGCCTCAGCCATAATTCTTGACATTAATCCCGTTTGAAGCCGAATTCCTTGTCAAGATTCTTGATTCATGCAGAGATGAAAATATACATCCATATAGCTCAAAAAGTGAGTGAAATGTTCTGTAGTCAACAAATATGACAAGTAGTGAAGCTTCTGAAATAAATCAATGAAATAAGCTGGGAAGAGAGGTAAAATCATCATAATATGTCTCGATTCGCAGGTAAATACATGTCTAAAAGACTATAAAATACGAGACATCAAAAATCTCCCAAACTAAAATCAATGCTTGTCCTCAAGCATTTAAAAGATAAGGGTGGTATTCAAAAAAAGGTAAAATCACGTCAAGCTTCTTAGATATTATGTCCGAGGGAAAACATCATTATGAACAAATTTCATTAGGTCAAGGCATTCAAAATAATCATCCATCGTCAGGAATAAGTGCATTGAGTATTTTCATCACCTCAAAATTTATTTTGACTTCAACTCTTTTCTTAGGTACCACTGCCAATTTTACGCAGTGCCAAGTAGAGGAGTCTTATTTTCTTTTTCTTTTTTTTTGTTTTGTTTTGTTTTGTTTTTTTGTTTTTTTTTGTTTTTTTTGCATACAGGTAATGAGAGGAGATCATGGATAAGTGCATTGAGTATTTCCAACATCTAGAAAGGAGAATCAAGCCGATAGAGTTATATACTTCTACAGAAAGATCATAAGCATACTATAAGAGGAAATATCTCAATCGAGAATTGGATCTATCACTTCACAAACCTTGTCCATTAAATAGAATAATCAAATGAAATTCCTAACATAGGACTAAGATTCAAAACATAATGATGTCCATGGAGAATATGAAGCTATCATGATTTCCATTGAAAATTAGAACGGTATCAACATGTGAAAGTAATCGCAGAGTGTAATCCAATATCGAAAAGCAAGGGTGTATCTAGTATCAAAACAAAACACAAAGTGCAGTAATTATCTAAAAAGTTTTAAAACAAGACAAAGTGAAGTGAACCCTCTATCTCCCAGACTTGAAATATGCATAGTCCCTATGCATAGCATTTAAGAACTCAAAATTTGGAGATATGGGTGGTGGTACTCACAAGATTAGTAGGAGTCATTGTGGATGCTCATCTCAGCGCATTCCTCTTGAGAGTCATCCTTATCATCGTCATGAGAATTTGGAAGGCGTTCCATATGGAAGATCCAAATATAGCATGCGGCCTCGGTGTAGTGTCTGACGAAGAGGGCGGAATGACAAAAGAAGCAGGCTGGTGGTGTTGGGAAACCCCGGGGACATTTTATAATTTTTCAGAGACACATACATACATACATTGCACAGCGGAAGAATGTCTCCGAAACAGGTCGGTCCCAAAAACCCAGTGAAGATCGCATGCAAGGGGGTCGACACGATGAGTTAGAAAATACCTCAGAGCAAGATGAGGTCGATGTCGTGATAGGCGCCCAAGTGTGCGCCCTCTGCAGTCTCACACACACGGATGCCTCGAGTCCTCTTCTTCCACGCCCGGTGCTAGCCTCGGGAAGAAGATCCAAGCCTTAGGGAGATGCTCCAACCACCTTGCGCCACCAAGAGAGAAAGATGCGCCAAGTGGTAAGGAAGGAGAAGCTTGCGGCCACTTGATGGAAGAGGAAGAGATTGCGCCCTTGCTCCTTGCTCTCGCTCCCTTCTTATGTTCACGCCTCCAAGGATGAATCATATAAGAGGGGGCGGCTAGGGTCACATATATAGGGCAAGAGGCGATTAGGGCAAGGGCTAGGATCATGACAAGTGTAGGGCTAGGATGAGGAGGTTTGATGCAAGGAAAGTCTCCAAGACTTTACCATAAACTTCATTCAACCTTTCCATAATTGCCCAAGTACCATATCAGCCCAAGACATGCCTTAAAGGCATTCATACCATCAAGGGAGAAGGGCTAGGCGCAAATTGCTTCCTTAATGAAGCAATTTTGCCACCCTAACCCCATTATGCCCCTTAGGCGCCAATGGGGTTGGGTTTCTCCCCATTATACCCTTTTAGCCTCTCTTCTCTTCATGAGAACTTGTTATTGGGCTTCCTTGGATAATGAGCTAGCCCAAACTTCATCCTATGGGTTGATTTAAGCATTTGGATCCAATCCAATGCAACCCTAATCCAAGTGTGACCAACCATGGTCAAATACGGGTCAACCTGCCAAAAATGAAGTTTGGCTCCAATAACATTCTTCCATCTCATCAGGCCCATTGGTGCTGATGAAATCTCCCAATTAGATCCGAGTTATCCAATAACTTGATCATAAGGCTTCTCGATCAATACGAGAACTCAAGTATCAAGGTGTGCGACCCTGTAGGTTCTTCTGACGCTAGCAGTGCTGACCAAAGGTCACCACAAGCAGTGAGTGGCACCTAGCAGTGCATCGCTGCTACCCAGGTCATTGAAATGGATATCGACATCGACATCCCCATTATCGCAACTAGGTACAGATGCATTACAGTCTCTTTGCCGGACTGATATCCGATTGGACAAGTGTGTCACCACTTGTTTTCACCCAATCACATGGCTATGACTAAAACAGGTTCTTACCTGGGTATGGCCATACACTCTCAGTCATAGAACCATAGAGGAGCTCCATGGATATCATACTTCCCTAAGGAAGGGGCAAATCCTATGTCTGTCCATTGATCTTCTCATATGGGTCGTGATATGCTCAATGACAACCGTTATGACCTCCCAACTACGGCGAGGTGTTAGGTTGTATCAAAGCAAGTCGCTAACCATATAGAACGATCAATGACCTCAAGTCAAGGGATCAATGCATCTCCTGTCACTTGTGAGGATAACTTATGACACCAAGTCATAGCCTCACAGCGGGTCTTTCCAGTATATCCTCCAATGATATACCCATGTGTTTGCGTTAGCACCACGTACCTAACCAGCTCACATACCAGTCTCTCAAGTACCATAGCTGTCCCATATCCACTAAGGTACATCGACTGGGGACAATAGTTTGAGCACAGATCCAATCTGTCTCCAGGGACATTATCATGTTAGTACATGTGCGCAGATGTAAACAAACATTGACAATGACAATGCCAGAATGATATATATAAATATCAAAGTCAAGTAGTACATAAGTGGACCAAAACTAGGTCCTAGGGCATATACACCAACAATCTCCCACTTGCACTAAGACCTAGAGGTTGAGGAATCTTAACCCCATATCTCTAGCGTGACCATCATGCTTCTGCTGCGCCAAAGCCTTGGTCAATGGGTCTGCCAGATTGTTCTCTGTGTCAACTCTGCTAATCTTGACATCACCTCTTTCAATGATCTCTCTGATCAGGTGAAATCTTCTGAGTATGTGTTTGGATCTTTGATGAGACCGTGGTTCCTTGGCTTGTGCAATTGCTCCATTGTTGTCACAGTAGAGTTCAATGGGATCCATTGCACTAGGGACCACCTGAAGATCAGATATGAACTTCCTCATCCAAACGGCTTCCTTGGCTGCCTCAGAAGCGGCCACATACTCTGCCTCGGTTGTAGAATCTGCTATGGTGGATTGCTTGAAGCTCTTCCAGCATACAGCGCCTCCATTTATCTTGAACACATAGCCGGCCTGCGATCTAAAGTCGTCAGGGTCAGACTGGAATGATGCATCAGTATAGCCCTGCACACTGAGCTCTTCCTGTCCCCCATAGACCAAGAATAAATCCTTAGTTCTCCTCAGATACTTTAGGATGTTCTTTACAGCCACCCAGTGCTGCAGACCTGGATTGGATTGGTATCGGCTGGTTATGCTTACAGCATATGCCACGTCTGGTCTAGTACACAACATTGCATACATGATCGATCCTACTGCCGAAGCATAAGGAATTCGACTCATGTTATCCCTCTCAGCCTGTGTTGTAGGACACTGGCTCTTTGAGAGAGTAAGGCCATGTCTTACTGGAAGGTATCCTTTCTTGGATTGCTCCAAGTTAAACCTCTCCAGGACCTTATCAATGTAGGTACTCTGACTAAGGGCCAGGAGCCTCTTGGATCTTTCTCGATAGATCCTCACGCCTAGAATATAGGCGGCCTCCCCTAAGTCTTTCATCTCAAAACACTTCCCCAACCATGTCTTCACAGCTTGAAGACTAGGGATGTCGTTTCCGATGAGCAGTATGTCATCGACATACAAGACCAGAAAAATCACCAAGCTCCCACTGAATTTTCTATATACACAGGCGTCATCTTCGCTTTTGATAAAGCCATAATCTCTCACAGCTTCATCAAATCGAAGATTCCAACTTCGAGATGCTTGCTTTAATTCATAAATGGATCTCTTTAGCCTGCAGACCTTACTAGCCTCTGCAGGATGGATGAAGCCATCAGGTTATGTCATGTACACATCCTCAGTCAGCTTCCCGTTAAGGAACGCTGTCTTCACATCCATCTGCCATATCTCATAGTCATGACATGCAGCTATAGCAAGCAGAATCCGAATGGACTTGATCATGGCAACTAGCGAGAAGGTTTCATCATAGTCCACCCCGTGGACTTGTTTAAAACCTTTAGCCACTAGTCTACCCTTATAGGTAACTATATTGCCATCCATGTCTGTCTTCTTCTTGAAGACCCATTTACACCCTATGGGTTTTACCCCATCAGGCAGCTCAACCAAATCCCAGACTTGGTTAGCCGACATGGAATCCATCTCGGATCGCATGGCGTCAAGCCATCTCTCGGAGTCCGGTCCACTGACCGCCTCATCATAGGTTCTGGGTTCATCCTCAATGATGAAAATTCCATCGTGTTGAGTCGGCAGCGACCCGTACCTCTCAGGTGCACGACGAATCCTCCCAGACCTACGTGGGACCTGTGTCTGAGCCTCAGGTTGTATAACAACCGGTGCAGATGGCTCAGATTCCATCTGTTTGTCTTGTGGTTGCACTTGGACCTCATCCAAGTCAAACTCCCTCCCACTAACTTCTTTCATAAGAAATTCTTTCTCTAGAAAGACAGCACCCCGAGCAACAAAAACTTTGTTCTCGGTTGGGACATAGAAGTAGTATCCTTTAGTTTCCTTCGGATACCCCACAAATACACACTTATCAGATCTAGGTTCTAGCTTGCTAGAATCCTGATGTTTGACATAAGCCTCACATCCCCAGATCCTGATAAACGTGAGATTAGGGCGTCTCCCACTCCATACCTCGTATGGTATTTTGGAGACACTCTTAGATGGAACATTATTCAGTATCAGAGAAGCTGTCTCAAGTGCATGCCCCCAGAATGAGGGAGGTAGAGTCGCATGACTCATCATAGATCGAACCATATCCAATAAAGTTCGATTTCTCCTTTCAGACACACCATTCCATTGAGGTGTTCTAGGAGGAGTGAGTTGGGATATGATCCCAGACTCTCTCAGATAGTCAAAGAACTCTCCACTCAGGTATTCTCCACCTCGATCTGATCGAAGAGCTTTAATGGATCTTCCAAGCTGGTTCTCTACTTCATTCTTGAACTCTTTGAATTTCTCAAAGGACTCAGATTTATGTCTCATTAGGTAGACATATCCATACCTACTGAAGTCATCAGTGAAGGTAATGAAGTAGTTGTACCCTCCTCTGGCTTGTTTATTGAAAGGCCCACACACATCAGTATGTATGAGATCCAATAAACCTCCTGCCCTCTCACCAATCTTGGTGAAGGGTGCCTTTGTCATTTTCCCCAATAAACAAGGTTCACAGGTATCAAATTCCTCCAAGGAACTTGAATCTAACAATCCATTTGCATGGAGTTGTTGGATGCGATTTTTGTTAATATGGGCTAATCGACAGTGCCATAGGAAAGCACCAACTAAACCACTCAGTTTGGTCCTTTTATTACTTATGTTACAGATAGAACTTTCCATATCCAAGATATACAGACCATTGCACAAAGTACCCTTCCCATAGAACATATTTGCAAATGAAAAAGAACAAGAGTTCTTATTTATTTCAAACTTAAATCCCTTCTTTGCTAAGCAAGGAATGGATACAATGTTCTTAGTAAGTGAAGGTACACAAAAGCAATTATCTAGTTCTAATAGAAGTCCAGAAGGCAAGGAGAGAGTCAAGACGCCTACAGCAACAGCAGCAACCTGTGCCCCATTTCCAACGCGTAGGTCAATCTCTCCAGGTCGCACCGATCTACTTTTCTTGAGCCCCTGCATATTTGTACAAATATGAGCTCCACATGCGGTATCCAATACCCATGACATAGAAGTAGAAAGATTGACTTCTGTAACATAGATACCTGAGCATGAAGACGAAGCCTTGCCTCTCTTCTTCTCATTCTGAAGTCGTACTATGTCCTTTATCATGTGAGGTGGTCCTCCACATGAGTAGCACTTATTATTCCTGACTCTTTCCATCTTTATTTTCAATGTTTTAGTTAAGCCTTTGGGCTTAACACATTGAATGTCTACTTTAGGAGGGTTGAGCTCAACCAATGCATCAAAGAGCTGCCTTAGACTAGAAATAATTTCAGAGGCACTCTTAGATTCATATTGCCCTCTTAGCTCGGGCGACATGTTGGTTAGCATCAATTGTGCAATCTCCAAAGTATCAGCTTGATGCTTATCATAAGCATCCTTCTCAGCTGCTGAGGCCAAGCATGGAAGTGGCTCAGGAATTGGCTTCTTAAGGACATATAGCTTCTTCTCGAGCTTGAGCACAATTCTCAAGTTCATATACCAATCCTTTAAGTTGGATCCAACCAACTTATCCCTTTCCAGGGTAGATCGCAGTGACCATCTGCCATTGTTCATTGTTCTACAACAACCAAGAAACAGCAGATTAGTACTACTTCGAATCATTTAAACTGGACTTGTTTTAAATGATTACTGCTCCCACTATTTTAAATTCGAATTGACAACCCACAAAGTCAATCGGGAAGTTTAAGACTTCCTAGTGAGATGGGATCCTTATTTCACATGAGGCTTTGCGTCCCACGAGGGTGGGATGAGATGCACAAAGTAACCCATGTTTCCTAAGGTGGGCGCGCTGGCCGGTTGCTCCAAGCAACTCCCCTTGTTGAGACAGTCTTGGGCATTTCATGTCCAGCGAGGGCTGGATATAACATGAATCCCTAACCTCTCAACGATGCCTCTAGACTTTCACTATGTGCCCAGTACATGTGAATTTCTAGTCAAGTCCATTCCTAACCGTTTATGCCCAGGGCCAATGAGTTTCCTTGCGAAGGCACGCCCAGGTTAAAACTGGACTGGGGAAACCATTGTCGCCACACACTTTCTAAAGATAAGTGGGTGTGTCCCACGAGGGTGGGAACCAGTTCACAACTCCACTGATCGATAGCTTAGTGAGGGCTACGCGTTAGAAGGCTTCTAGACTTGATATTTTATGAGGGTTTTTAAGGTCTCATCAGTTTTATCTTATGTCTAACAATACAGGCATGCAATCCTATAGTGATAACATAATGATAAAACATCACAGGCATGCTTTTAGCAGATAAGGAAAGCAGTAAAAGATGATGTGATCAAAGCCCTTTCAAGATATTGAACCAACCCATGCCAAAGGAGGTTCAACTCTTGACATAGGACTCAAGCCCCTAAGAAAGACCTATCCTAGCCGCCCTCTATCTTGGTCTTCATGGTTGGCTCCAAGGTCCTTCCTTCATGGCTTAGCTCTCAAACCTTAAGGGTAGACCTCAAAGGTTCGGCCAATGCCATGATCTTCCTCCAAGGAGAATGCGCCACAATGAAAGATGCCAAGTTAGCTAGCTCTCAAACCAAAGGGTTCGGCCATGCCTAACTTGTGCCATCAAGCAAGCTTGCGCCTTTTCCTTGATGCTTGTTGCGCCACCATGCAAGGTGCGCCAACTTCATGCATGCGCCAAGCTCCAAGTACATGCGCTTCCCTAGTCTTCTTAAAAGCAAAAGGAAAAGCGGCATGCAGGCCTCACGAGGATACATCACAGGCATGCAAAGGGGGGGCTTGACTAATGATCACAACATTATGCACAATCAAGGTATTTACTCATGCAATTCTACATGCTCATGAAAAACATAAAATCTGAAATTTTACTTTTTCATTAAAACTAGTCTCTTTTTCTCATCTTCTTCTCACAAATCTTTTGGTTAATTGCGATTTATTTTTCAAGGTGATTTCAGAGATCCTTTCGGCTGGCAATTTTGTCAGATCAAGAGACTTGGCCAGTCCGAAGACACAATGCCCGTCCTACTTGACAAAACTACGTGCGCCTTTGATCTTTAAATCAGACAAGAAAAATAGTCCAAAAATCCAAAAGAGATTGAGAGGATGATAGAAACAAGAAACCCTAATTTTTCCTACTTAGAAAAAATTGTTTGCCATGCATTATGCTATTTTCGAAAATAGAGATATGGCATGTGAGCATGAAAGAAAAGCATAAAACTTCGTTCGAGTCTTGCAAGTCGCTCTGATACCACTGTTGGGAAACCCCGGGGACATTTTACAATTTTTCAGAGACACATACATACATACATTGCACAGCGGAAGAATGTCCCCGAAACAGGTCGGTCCCAAAAACCCAGTGAAGATCGCATGCAAAGGGGTCGACACGATGAGTTAGAAAATACCTCAGAGCAAGATGAGGTCGATGTCGTGATAGGCGCCCAAGTGTGCGCCCTCTGCAGTCTCACACACACGGATGCCTCGAGTCCTCTTCTTCCACGCCCGGTGCTAGCCTCGGGAAGAAGATCCAAGCCTTAGGGAGATGCTCCAACCACCTTGCGCCACCAAGAGAGAAAGATGCGCCAAGTGGTAAGGAAGGAGAAGCTTGCGGCCACTTGATGGAAGAGGAAGAGATTGCGCCCTTGCTCCTTGCTCTCGCTCCCTTCTTATGTTCACGCCTCCAAGGATGAATCATATAAGAGGGGGCGGCTAGGGTCACATATATAGGGCAAGAGGCGATTAGGGCAAGGGCTAGGATCATGACAAGTGTAGGGCTAGGATGAGGAGGTTTGATGCAAGGAAAGTCTCCAAGACTTTACCATAAACTTCATTCAACCTTTCCATAATTGCCCAAGTACCATATCAGCCCAAGACATGCCTTAAAGGCATTCATACCATCAAGGGAGAAGGGCTAGGCGCAAATTGCTTCCTTAATGAAGCAATTTTGCCACCCTAACCCCATTATGCCCCTTAGGCGCCAATGGGGTTGGGTTTCTCCCCATTATACCCTTTTAGCCTCTCTTCTCTTCATGAGAACTTGTTATTGGGCTTCCTTGGATAATGAGCTAGCCCAAACTTCATCCTATGGGTTGATTTAAGCATTTGGATCCAATCCAATGCAACCCTAATCCAAGTGTGACCAACCATGGTCAAATACGGGTCAACCTGCCAAAAATGAAGTTTGGCTCCAATAACATTCTTCCATCTCATCAGGCCCATTGGTGCTGATGAAATCTCCCAATTAGATCCGAGTTATCCAATAACTTGATCATAAGGCTTCTCGATCAATACGAGAACTCAAGTATCAAGGTGTGCGACCCTGTAGGTTCTTCTGACGCTGGCAGTGCTGACCAAAGGTCACCACAAGCAGTGAGTGGCACCTAGCAGTGCATCGCTGCTACCCAGGTCATTGAAATGGATATCGACATCGACATCCCCATTATCGCAACTAGGTACAGATGCATTACAGTCTCTTTGCCGGACTGATATCCGATTGGACAAGTGTGTCACCACTTGTTTTCACCCAATCACATGGCTATGACTAAAACAGGTTCTTACCTGGGTATGGCCATACACTCTCAGTCATAGAACCATAGAGGAGCTCCATGGATATCATACTTCCCTAAGGAAGGGGCAAATCCTATGTCTGTCCATTGATCTTCTCATATGGGTCGTGATATGCTCAATGACAACCGTTATGACCTCCCAACTACGGCGAGGTGTTAGGTTGTATCAAAGCAAGTCGCTAACCATATAGAACGATCAATGACCTCAAGTCAAGGGATCAATGCATCTCCTGTCACTTGTGAGGATAACTTATGACACCAAGTCATAGCCTCACAGCGGGTCTTTCTAGTATATCCTCCAATGATATACCCATGTGTTTGCGTTAGCACCACGTACCTAACCAGCTCACATACCAGTCTCTCAAGTACCATAGCTGTCCCATATCCACTAAGGTACATCGACTGGGGACAATAGTTTGAGCACAGATCCAATCTGTCTCCAGGGACATTATCATGTTAGTACATGTGCGCAGATGTAAACAAACATTGACAATGACAATGCCAGAATGATATATATAAATATCAAAGTCAAGTAGTACATAAGTGGACCAAAACTAGGTCCTAGGGCATATACACCAACAGGTGGAATATGCATAGTAGACTTCCGTGCTCCAATCTTACGCTTTGGGGCCATTGGAGATTCAGCAAATCAAGAGAAGCCGATGGCAAAGCAGGAACCTGGAAGAGTGCCAAGAGATTTTGATGTGGAAGAATAGGTAAGTGGAAGCCTTCTCGTGGAGGCTTGGAGGACTCGGCACCTTTGCGGAGCATGTCGGGAAGATCACCAATATTTCATAAGGCGGAAGAATTTTGGCGATAGAAATCAGAGAGATAGAAGCACGTCTCTGTGAAGAACGCCGGTAGCAGATAGCAGAGTAGATACACTTATCAAGGATCTTCCTTCTTCTCCAAAGCTGCAGGTCGTCGAAAGGGAAGATATATGCGGCACGGATCAAATTTCTTTCGAGATTTCCATTAAGTAAGGCAGCCAACTGTGGAATCAGAAGCAAGAGGATAACAGCGGCTGGATTGTTGAACGGATGAGGCGGCAGTAAACGCTCAAGGCGTTGAAGGTGTG
Source organism: Costus lasius (assembly GCA_027563935.2). Taxonomy (NCBI): domain Eukaryota; kingdom Viridiplantae; phylum Streptophyta; class Magnoliopsida; order Zingiberales; family Costaceae; genus Costus; species Costus lasius. The sequence goes on along the minus strand of CM050450.1, from coordinate 32,047,892 downwards.
GCTGCTTCCTGTCGTGGGTAGCGAAAGTTAGGGCAGAGGAAGTCGGCGGCAAATTTATTCCCTTGCTGCTGCAATTTGATTCCGCTGAAGGCTCGGCTGTGGAAGGAGGACCGTCTTCTCCAAATCTCTAGCAATCAAGAGAGCGGCGTCAATTAATGTCAGTGCTGGAGTCCATTGCGGCTGGAGGATTAATGGCAGAGGAAGTGGGCGATAGGCTGGGAAGGGCGGAGGTAGCGAGGCGACGTCTTCCGGTTGAGGCTGGCGGTCGGTTTTTGCTGCAGATTGAAGCTTGAACGAAACGGGCGTCGGCGCACGATTGGGTTGGAAGCGGTAGAAAATGGATGGAAGGCGGGCAGAAGATGTTGATGGTTTGCTGGGAAAGAGCGGCGTTGCTTTGATGACGCTGGAAGAGTAATGGTCGAGTGGAAGTTGGCGCTGCTTTGATGGAGTCGTCGGTTGATTCGTGTCGACGGAGGAGTAATGGTCGAGTGGAAGGCGGAAGGAGTCCGGCGGCTGTTTCGTCGCTGATTTGATGAAGCTGGCGGAGATTGAGGAAGAGAGCGGCGCTGGACTGGAAACGGCGGAAGATTTCTTTTGCAAACAGTAGAAGATTGGATAAGGCGGCGGATGATTGAAGTGGAAAGGGCGGAAGAGAGGAGGCGTCGGCTTGATGAAGTCGGCGGAAGCTTGAAGACGTGGCGACGGGTTGAAGAACGAGGCCGATTCAGCTTGAAGTCGGCAGCAGTGTCCATTGCGGCTGGAAAAGAAAGGGGCGCCCGTGAAGCTTGACTCCTACGAACTAGGGGCTGTTTACGGTTGCCCAAGATTTTCATTCTCTTTATGGCCGTATTGGGTATTACGACCATGCCATTATTTAAAAAAAAACATGAATTGAACCTCAATAAACCTACAACAAACATGAAATAACACTTGTCAGAAATAAAAAATTAAAATCAGAAAGATAAAGTACTTGGGTTGCCTCCCAAGAAGCGCTTGTTTAGGGTCTTTAGCTCGACCGCAGTGTTATTCGGAGTCTGCAATGTAGGTGTCAGTATGATGTTTCTCAGTCGAGCCCATTATTTTCGTATAAGCCTAGGCTTCTTCATCCTTGTCCGAAACTGGACTCTCCAAGAGATAGACCTCTAGTGGGTCTGTGTTCATCCCATCAGCCATAGGAATTTCATCTTTAACAGACTTGTCGATAACATCCAAGCTATAACATGAACAAGCGACAGAAGGGTGTTTAATACTTTGTGACAAATCAAATTCAATAGCCTCTTTACCAATGTTTAAGGCTAATTTTCCATTTTTGACGTCAATGACTGCTCCGACAGTTGCAAGGAATGGCCTTCCCAGAATAATCGGTAGTTTCGTGTCCTCCTCCATCTCGAGCACAACAAAGTCGACTGGAATGAAGAAATCTCCAACCTTGATTGGGAAGTCTTCCAAGATTCCAGCAGGCTTGCGTACAGAGCGGTCAGCAAGTTGTAATGAAATTGGTGTTGGTTTCACATCGCCAATGTCCAGTTTCCTACATGTAGAAAAGGGCATTAAACTGACACTAGCGCCTAAATCACAAAGTGCGTGATCAAAAGATATATCCCCAATTTTGCATGGTATTGAAAACCTGCCCGGATCTTTTAATTTCTCTGGAAGCTTATTTTGAATAATGGCACTGCACTCGTCAGTAAGCGCCACTATGCCTGGTTCCTCTAGCTTCTGTCGTTTTGAAAGAATGTCCTTTAAAAATTTTGCATACGTGGGCATCTACGTTAAAGCTGCAGTAAAGGGGATATTAATATACAGTTTTTTTTTCAAAATATCCAAAAATTTTCCAAATTGTTTATCCAGCTTCGCCCTAGCCAGTCTTTGAGGGAATGGAATTGGTGACTTGTAAGGCGGTGGTGGAACATAAGCTGGTTTAGTCTCATCATCGTTTTTCACCTCACTTGTTCTCTCGGGTTCAGATAAATTACTGGTAGATGCGTCAGGACTCGGGTTAGAATCAGGTACTCTCGGTTCCTCCAATTGCTTACCACTACGAGTAGTAATTGCACTACAATTCTCTCATGGGTTCTGTTCAGGTTGGGAAGGTAACCTACCTGAGGGTCTTGCTAGACTGGTAGCTAAGTTTGCCAATTGTATATCTACTTGTTTGTTATGGGCTTCAATGGCATCCAGTATAGTAGTCACATGACGCAGCATATCATTTACGCTCACGTTGGTCTTGATTTGAGAGGAGATGAAATTTTCCATGATAATTTCAAGTGAGGTTTTTTGAGGTTGTGGTACATATGGTCGAGGTTGAAAACCAGGTGGTGGTCTGTAATTTGATTGTCGAGCAGGGTTGGGGTTGTTCCTGTAAGAGAAGTTAGGATGGTTTCTCCAACCAGGATTGTATGTATTTGAGTAGGGATCAAGTTGAGGTCTAGGATTTTGGTTCCCTACATCATTAACATATTCTTGTTGTGGTTCAGAGGGTTGAGAAACAACTAACTGTCAATTAGCATGGTTGTGCCCCATAATTCCATAAATTTCGCAAACAGAAGACTTGGAACTTGAATTAACAGAATTTACATGCATTGAATCCAACTTACGAGATAGTGAATCAACTTTAGCAGCTAAAGAACTCAAGGCATCTAATTCATACTTACCTGGCGCAACAGCCCTAGATGATGTACCTCATTGGTATCCAGCCCATTGGTTGTGATTCAGTGCCATGTCTTCTAGTAGATTCATCGCATCATCGACGTTCTTATTCATGATCGCTCCACCAGCAGCCGCATCTACAATAAGACGCGTATTATAATTCAGACAAAGGTAAAAGGTATGAACAATTACCCATTTTTCGAGGCTGTGGTGTGGGCATAGGCGTTGGAGTTCCTTGAATCGCTCCCAAGCTTCATATAGAGATTCCCCATCTTTTTGAGTGAAACCGGGGATTTGGTTTCGCAGTTGGACAGTTTTGCTTGGGGGAAAGTATTTCGAGAGAAATTCTTGGGAAAGTTGTTCCCAGGTAGTGAGCGAGTCTGGTTGAAGCGAGTATAGCCAGTTTCGAGCTCTATCCCGTAAAGAAAATGGGAAGAGTTGTAATGGTAGTGCGTCGCTGGAAACTCCATTCATCTTTGTGTTAGGGAATGCCGGGTGTAATTTAAAATTTTGCAATCCCAGGACGCAGCGGAAGAAACATTACACCCGAAACACATTCCAGTCCCAAGGATCCATGCGAGAGAGAAGACACAAGGATGTGTTAGAGATGTACCTCTTTTGCTTGTCTAGATGTCGAAGCCATGTTGAAGGCGCCCAAGTGTTCGCCCTCTACAAGTATCCACGCATCGACTCCTTGATCGTTGCTCCCTTCCACACTTGGTGCTAGCCTCGGGAAGAGAATCAAGCCTTAGGGTTCCTTCACTCCTCTTGCGCCACCTCCAAGGTTCATGCGCCAAGTGCAAGGAAGATGCCGCCAACTCCTTATCCTCTTCACTTCAAGAGAAGAGGGAGAAGATGAGTTTCGGCCTTGAGGAAGAAAAGGGGTTAATTGCGCCACCAAGTCCTTCTCCAAGTCATGCCAAGAGGAGAGGAAGGAGAAGACTTGCGGTCACTTGTTGGAAGAAGGGTTGCGCCACTCTGATGTTGTCGCCCTTTGCCCTTGCTTTCGCCCCTCTATGTTTGTTCACGTCTCCAAGTGTTCATCAACTAGAGAGGGCGACAATGGGTCCTATAAATAGGACTAGAGGCGGTTTGATCAAGGGCTAGGATCATGCCAAGTGTATGGCTAGGATGAGGTGTCTTAAAGTAAGGAAAGTCTCCAAGACTTTACCATAAACGTCATTCAACCTATCCATAAAAGTCCAAGCACTATATCAGCCCAAGACATGCCTCAAATGCATTCTTACCATCAAAGGCTAAGTGGCTAGGCGCAACATGAAGAATTCGGCTAGGGTAAGGGTTTGGGTGCATGTAGGGTTCATAAGGAAAGTCTCCAAGACTTTACCATAAACATCTTCCTACTTCTCATATGCGCCCAAGCTCTTTCCAAAAGAGTCCTTAAGCCATATCAGCCCCAAGACTTGCCTTAGAGGCAAGTATTCCATCCAAAGAAGAAGGGCTAGGCGCTCTTTACTTCCATAATGAAGCAAAGGCGCCTCCCTCACCCCATTATGCCCCTAGGCGCCAATGGGGTGAGATTTCTCCCCATTATACCCTTTTAAGCCAATTCCTCTTCATGACAACTAATTATTGGGCCTCATTGGATAATGAGCTAGCCCAAACTTCATGGCATGGGTTGATTAAGCCATTGGATCTAATCCAATGCAACCCTAATCCAAATGTGACCAATCTAGGTCAATTTCGGGTCAACCTGCCAAAAATGAAGTTTGGCTCCAATAACTTTCTTCCGACTCATCAGGCCCATTGGCACTGATGAAATCTTCCAAATTGATCCAAGTTATCCAATAACTTGATCCTAAGGCTTCTGATTAAAGCAACGTCAAGAGTCTATTGCGTGTGACCCCGTAGGATCCATATGACGATGGCAATGATGTAAACATCATAAGTAGTGAGGGGTATCTAGCAACACATCACTACTACCCATGTCATAGGACTTAAGTCATTATGGCAACAACTCCTAACAAACAATGAGGATTCCTATTGCATTACAGATCCCTTTGCCTAAGCTGATATCCTGCCATTGGATTAGTCTCAAGTTTATTATCCAATGCATTGGTCATGACTCAACAAGTGTAGCCACACTCTCCTGTCATGCACCAATAAGGTGGGGCGCCCCGAGTGGATATCATGCTTCCAATAAGGAAGGGGCAAATCCTACTATTGGTCATCCATGTCTCTACATGACTTATGACATGCCCAATAACAGTCGTTTTGATCTCCCAATTACGGAGAGACGTAAGACTGTATTAAAGCATACCCATCATCAAGTCTAGACATGAATACCTCAAGTCTAAGGATCAATGCAAACCTCTTGCATGTGAGATTGACTTGTTGACTAAACAAGTCAATCCTCACGGTGGATCACTCCAGTGCATCCAATGCACCTGTATGTCTGCGTTACTGTGCCCCACACATAACCAGCCCATACACCAGTCTCACATGTACCAAAGCTGTCCCATATCTGCTAAGGTACCTTGTCTGGGGATAGCTTATGAGAATGGATCCAATCCAAACTTCTGGGACATTATTTATGCAACTCAATACATCAATGCAGGTAGAGAAGTCTGCATAATAACGACCATGCCTATATAAAGAGTAATAGTTCTATCAAAGTACATTCAAACAATGCCTGACCATGTCCATACATTGGTCTTTAGGGCATATACACCAACACTTTGTTGTGTCGCAGAACTCCAAGAATATCGATAGGTGCATGTTTGGGTCTTCAGATGGTAGGCCTCCGAATTGGTTCTGCTGAACCATCAATAAGAGGGAGGGCTTTATCTCAAAGTTATTAGCCTCCACTGGAGGTCGAGAAATACTTGAGTGAAGACCCTGCGCATTAGGAGCAGCGAAATCCTTCAGAGTCCTGTTGTTGTTCGCCATCGGTAGAACAATAGGAATAGGTTCAATAATCCTCGATGCTTCTCTAGCACTTAATTCCTTTAATTGTCTTCTACGATGGAACGTCCTTTCAATTTCCTAATCAAGTTCGTACAGATCTTCTAATCAACCTGATCGTAAACCTCTACGCATATAACAGTTAAGCACAAATAATAGAAATAGAGAGAAAAACTAAATCACGAAAACAAAGAAACAAACTAAACAAGGAAACGAGAACAAACAAACAAAAACAAGGAAACAGAAGCAATAACAAAAGAAACAAAGCGTCTAGTCTACTAATTGTTAAATCTCTTCGATATTGGCTGCCTGTCCCCGGCAACGGCGCCAAAACTTGATGTGTACTTTGCCGTACTACTAACCGCAAGCGTGACAGTTTTGTCATAGTAGTACTTTAGATGTCGATCCCACAGGGACAGTGATCAATTACTAAGTGATTGTAAATTAATAGCTAGACAAATTCGTGATTGATTTGGGGTTGTAGAGAGCAAATCGAATATGACCAAACGCAAATAGTAAACCGAGTTGAGCAAGAGATAGTTTCGGACGGAAAATAGATGTTAGAGATATCGGAACGTCGGGTTCATTTCATCGATGGATCTTGAAATCATACAAGTTAAAATTATAGCAAAGCAATTTTAAGAATGCTCAAGGAAATATCAAAAGGTACAGATTACCCTCTTTCGACAGCGTAATCCGGTATCAATGTAGATCGGCGTCCTACTTTCGTGGCTAACCAGATCTAGATTGATCCAATGGGTTCAGAGATATTATATGGTTCCTCACGCAAATCCCACCCCAATTCTTGACGGCTCTGAGCGTGTTCGAACTAGCAGGTCTAGAGTCACAATTCACCTTTCGGTCCTTCTTGCGGCGCCTGAGAAAAGTAATTGCGTGGCCAACGCAACACTAGCAGTAACACAGCATAGAATGAATAAACACAAGATAAAATCTATATTCGCTATGAAATAACAAGTTTGAAAACAAGATACATTCAACGAGACTACACCCTAAGTTCCAACAAAAAGATTATGCTATCATAGCGTCGTTGAGTACAAATCTCTTAGGAAAGAAGAAACCAAAATGAAGATAGAAGATGGAAAATGACAAACTCTTCACAGAAGTGCAGCAATTCTTTTTCTTCAGATCTTCTAGAGTGGATGCGCAAGGATCTTTCTCCCTTCTCTGCTCTCGACCAAAGCTTCAACTCTCCACCGAACTACCCTCTCTTGTTTCTCTTGAGTCCTTTATATAGGAAGCGGGTGTCCCTTCGAATTCTGAATTTAATTCAGAATTAAAGTCTGGATTAAATCACTCCCCATTATGGCTTTAAATGACGTGTCCTTTCGTATCCCGACTTTGATTCCCCTTTATTAATGAAGTTTAATTACTTGTCTCTTCAGATTCCGCAATAAATTCTCATCCATTCATTGCATGACTCTTTAAATTCTTAACTTAATTTCCATAATGACTCTTGACGGCTAATAAATTCCGACGGCTATGGATAAACTCTTACGCTTGTGGATAAACTCTTGCAGAGGCCGCGAGATTTCAGTCGTGAGGAAGATTATGGCCTCAGCCGTAATTCTTGACATTAATCCCGTTTGAAGCCGAATTCCTTGTCAAGATTCTTGATTCACTCGGAGATGAAAATATACATCCATATAGCTCAAAAAGTGAGTGAAATGTCCTATTGTCAACAAATATGACAAGTAGTGAAGCTTCTGAAATAAATCAATGAAATAAGCTTGGAAGAGTGGTAAAATCATCATAATGTGTCTCGATTCGCAGGTAAATACATGTCTAAAAGACTATAAAATATGAGACATCAGCAAGTCCAGGACATAGGCGTTAGAGCCAATCCGCCATACCACCGCATAGGGCCCCATGAAACGTGGCTAGAGTTCAAAATGTGCTCGATTGGAGATGCGCTCAGGTGGATGTGCACCCTCACTAACTTACCTACAGAAAAGTGTTGTGCCCTACGGTGCTCGTTGGCCCTCATAGCATTGCGTGTGTTGCCTAAAAATATACGATGTTGAACTTCCTCATACAATCTAGCTACATGCTGGGCAAAGGAGTATGCATGTGCAGAGAGATGGGACACCATGGGTAGGTTATGCAAGTCAATGGGCTTACACGATTGTTGGTCCAAGCCCACCTGGAAGGGACTGAGACCCATAGACCTATTGGCCACACTATTGTACGCGAATTTCGCCATGGAGAGTACTGTGTCATAGACCTCGGGTGATCGCCAATGAGGCAGCGAAGAAAATTACCCAAGCTACAGTTAACAACCTCGGTTTGCCCATCGGTTTGAGGGTGATAGGCCGTGGAGAATTTCAAGGTAGTGTCCAAGGGGCCCAAAGTGAGCACCATAAGTGGCTCACAAAGCGCGTGTCATAGTCAGATATGATGCTCAAAGGGAGGCCATGGAGGCAGATAATCTCCTTGACAAAAAGGTGTGCCACATGAGAAGCATCCATAGTCCACGAATAGGGTATAAAGTGGGCCATCTTTGAGAATCGGTCTACGACCATGTAGACGGAGTCGAAGCGGGATGCGGTCTAAGGCAACCCGAGAACAAAGTCCATGCTAAGGTCGCACCATGGACCTTCGGAGATGAGCAATGGGGTGTAGACCCATGTTCAGGGGGTGAGGTTTGGCCAATTAGCATGTGCCACTGGGGCGCATGATGCGCTCAACATCTTTATAGAGGGAAGGCCAAAACAAGTGTTCCTCGGCCATCTCAAGGGTCTTGTCCTGGCCGTGGTGGCCAGCGACGCCACCCACGTGTAGCTCGAGCAAGAGATGGTCACGAAGGGACAATCAGGGAATACACAAGCAAGTGTCCAAAAAGAGATAGCCCTCACAAAGTTGAAACGGGGACTTAGGGTTGGAGGACTCAGCAAGTGTTGCGTAGGTGGCATCACACATAGGAGGGTTCGGATGCGACTCAATGCGTCCATGACAACGTTCTTCTTACCCACCTTGTGGTTAATCACGAATGAGTATTGTTGCAAATATTCGACCCATTTTGCATAGTGGGCGCCCAGCTTCTTTTGGGCGTTCAAGAATGACAAGGCCTAGTGGTCGCTATACAAGACAAACTCGCGGTGGAGGAGATAGTGCCTCCACTGCCGCAATGACTGGACTATCACGTAGAACTTCTTGTCATAGGTCGAATATCGCTGCCGGATAGCATGTAGTTTCTCATTGAAGAAAGCAATGAGGTGGCCTTCTTGGCTAAGGGAACCCCCGATCCCAGTACCGGAGGCATCACACGTGACCTCGAAGACCTTTGAAAAGTCTGGAAGGCATAGAACAGGGGCAGTCGAAAGGGCATCCTTAAGGGCATGAAAAGCGCATTGAGTGACGGGTGCCCACTCGAAGTCATCCTTAGACAAGCGTTGGGTCAATGGGGTTGCAATCGTGTTGAACCCACGGATAAAGGGGCGGTAAAACCCAGCAAGACCCAGAAAGTTATGGACCTTAGACATAGTGCAAGGCTTGGGCTAATGTCCGATGGCCTCAACTTTGGCGGGGTCAACAGATAGACCCTGGTCGGAAACAATGTACCCAAGAAAGTGAACCTGGGTAGTCATGAAGGCACACTTCTTTGTGTTAAGGAAGAGGCACTCCTTGCATAGAAGGTCGAATGTAGAGCAAAGATGCTCTAAGTGCTCATCGTGGGTCCGACTAAAGATCAAGATGTTATCAAAGTAGACAACCAGAAATTTACCCATGTAAGGCTTGAGGACTTGACTCATCAAGTGCATGAAGGTGGACGGGGTGTTGGACAAGCCGAATGGCATGACAAGCCACTCATATAGACCATCCTTGGTCATGAACATAGTCTTCCACTTGTCGCCCTCATGAATGCAGACTTGATGATACCCGCTTCGGAGGTCAAGCTTGGAAACCAAGACAAACCGGACACTAAGTCTAACATATCATCAAGCCGAGGAATGGGGAACCTATACTTGATAGTAATTTGGTCAATGGCGCGGCTGTCAATGCACATGTGCCATGACCCATCCTTCTTGGACGTGAGCAAGGTGAGGATAGCACATGGACTTAATCTCTCACAGGTGTAGCCCTTGATGAGGAGCTCATCGACTTGACACTGTTGTTTAGCATGTTCCATGGGGTTGAGCCTATGATGGGGTAGGTTAGGGAGAGGAGCTCCTGGCACAAGGTTAATCGCATGTTTGATCTCCCTATCCAGTGGGAGTCCACTAAGTAAGTCCTCGGGGCTGATGTCACTGAACTCGGTTAAGAGGGTGGAGACCTCTGAGGGAAGCACCGCGTCCAAGGAAGGCGAGGGATCTTGTGCCTCACATAACATCAGCGCGTAGACTACCTTGGTTTCGCAGGCTTCACGCATGGCCGTGGAAGTGTGCATGAGGGAAATCACAACAGGTGCCAGAGGGGTAGACTTGGCAGGGACAATCAGGTCCTTAGATGTGGATGCCCGCAACTCTTTGGGCGGAGCTAGGATCAAGCAAATTTTTTGGTCGTTGTGGTCAAACACATAAGTATTCGACCGGCCATAATGGACTACGTCCCTATCGTAAAACCAAGGACATCCTAAGAGGACGTGGGTGACATCCATAGCCACCACATCACACCATACCTTCTCACGGTAGTCCCCAAAACTGATGGGAACTTGGCGGTGGGTGACCGGAAGACTCGATGTGTCGACCCATGCGATCGAGTAAGGCTTCGGGTGGGGTTAGAGGGGGAGACCAAACAGGGTGATCGCGGTCCTAGAGACCACGTTCAGGCTACTACCCCCATCAATGACAATCTTACATGAGTGCCCGTTGCACTTGATGTAAGTCGTAAAGTGTGGGGTGACTCGACTCATCGCCACTAGTGTAGCACTCAGCTTCGACATCATGCTCCGCATGCTCACGGGTGATAGTGGCTACACGGGTGTGACTCTTGTCCGCAAGGGCAGACCATTTTGGGCAATCTTTCGAGTAGTGACCGAGTTATAGGCAATTGAAACAGTTGACCCGACTCGATGAACCTTGAGCTGGAGCCTTACCCATCTCTTCCCATGTGGGGCAAGAGGCGGAGGTCTTTGGGGAAGGACGCCTTGGGGAATCATGGTTCCTAGTCACAGGGCATGGGTCTAAACAAGTCTCCGGTCGCTCGGCCTGGGGATGGGTATGTGGTCCGCCAACATATGGTTGTCGATGGGGCCTAGGCTCACTACATCTAGCCGCAGCACGTAGGTGATGCTCGATGTCTCGAGTGCACTGGAAGGTTTGGTCGAGGGTCTCTGAACCGTAAGTGGGTAGGGCTCGTTCGATGTCCGAGCGAAGCCCATTCTTAAACTTAGACAGCACTAGTTTGGGGTCCTCTTGCAAGTTGCAACGGAGTTGCAATGTGCCAAAATTTAGATGGTACTCATCTACGGCACCCGACCCTTGGTGTAGGCTACTATATTGATCGAGTAGGCGCTACCTATAGGAAGGGGGTACGTATCGCTCATGAAAGTGATACTTCATTTCCTCCCAGCGGGTGATAGGAGGGAGGGCGTGTTGTTCACCTTGACGCTCCATGTTTGCCCAATGCAAACAGGCAGGGCCCTCAAGTAAGGGCCATGCGTATATAATGCACGTATGTTGGAGAATATCACTCCACTCGAAGTAAGTGTCCAGTGATGCAACCCAATCTAGAAACTGTGTAGGGTCAAGACCACCTGCAAAGGGTGCGGGAGCTACTCGGACATTGCAACGAAAGTCGTCATCCGTCCGGTTGCGATCGAAGCGGGTTTGGGCTTGGGACCTTTGTGCGGCCCACACATTATCCTCATCAAATGGTTCCTCCTCATGAACCGGACCACCATGGGCCTCGTAAGGCCTACGTCAGCCTGGTTCATCCTCAAAGGTTAAGCGCCCTGTAGGTGCAGCTAAAGGAAGTAACTCCCTAGTCGGGTTGGGTGTGCGGACGGGGATGGTTAATTGTGTTTGGGCGCCTATGCTCTGATTTCTCAAAATGATCGGCAAGGTCTTGGAACCTAGCTAAGAGCTGTTGGAATGCGGTTTTCATTGTACCAACATGTGTGTCGAATCGCGCTCAGCACGTCGACTTGTGCCACAAGCGCAGCCATAGACTCTAAATGGGTTCTAGTCCCTTCCGAGGGCTGGACCAACTCTTGGGTTTCTAGAAACTAGGATGACATGACATGTAACCTAGTAGTCACTATACACAAGCAAGGGAAGATGCACTAAGTGTAGAATGCAGAAAATGCAAAAAAATGCTGAAGTATGCGAATGCAACGGAGTTGAACCATGCGAAAAATAAGAATTGAATGCACAACTCCTTTGATACCAGAATTGACATAGCTACTGCAGGAGGGTTGGTCCTTAGTTCCGTACTCTGTAAGATTTAGACGATGCTTGAAAAACATGAGAGGGTCTTGAGACGGGAGAAGCAAAAGCGTTCAGAAAGTGTAGCAAAAAACACAAGAAAAACAGCGGCGAATTCATTTCTGGGCAACACTAATGCGAGAGGAAACTGAACGGCACCCAAATCTATGAAATTCACTAGCTAACCTCTTAACAATTTTAAGCGCAGCATGTTTTGAGGGGCATAGCAAGTAGGTGGGGCTCAGCTCATGAGCCTATGAGCCTGCGAACACGCCAAAAATAGGAAATCACTCCACGCCTCCGATGTATGGATTCTCGTGGGGGTGAAGAGGAAGAAAAAAATATGATATAATTCTAAAAATAGGCGAACCTGACCCACCGGAGGTGGTGGGATTTACTTCTTGTAGCGAAAGGAATACAGAAGGAGTTGAGGCACTGACCTCCACTTTTACAGAACACACTTCGGAGTCGAGGCACCCACCTCTTCCACTTCAGCTCACTTTATATAAGAACTCTACCACTAGTAGAGAACTGAAAAATAAATGCTAGCCCACCCTTCTCTTTTCTAGGATAAGAGCTGGGGGGGATAAGAGAAAGGCTGAATCCTAACAACTACCTACTCTTGCAGTCCAAAAGGGGTCAAACTGCTACATAAGACAAAACAAAATAAACTCCTACCAAATAAAGTTGAAGCTAGCAGATGTCCTTGATTCCTGATTGTATGGGGGCTGTGTTGGCGGCTAGATAAGCTTGGAGCAAGTCGTGACAAAGCAGCAGAATTTTGAGATTGTGGGCTGGTTCATCACGGTGGAGGCTTTCTCTTGGGCCATATTGTTAAGATGATTCTGGTATCCGTTTTGGGCCAGGCCTTCAGTGGGTCGAGTTGGGAGACCCATGGGCTAGAGGATCTCGGTGTGGATCGAGAGCAAGCTAATCACTCCCATATAGCGATCTGGTCGTTGGCTTGAGCGTTGGGAGTGCCAGATTGTTACCTTGTTGGGCTTCTTTGGACCTTCTTGGGATGGGGCAACATGGTACGGAGGGCGACGTACGTTGAAACGCGGCCTCCGGGACAATTCTGCATCTTCAGGGGCATTCACAGCGTGGCCGTGATGGCGTTCACAACCATGATCTGATGCGCAGGATTATGTTGAGGTGTTCACGACTGGGCTGTGATAGTGTTCACGGCTGTGACCGGGATTGGGATCGGAACCATGCCCGTACACTGCTTCACGCCTGGAATCACCAATTTTTGCCGAGATGTTCACGGTCGGGACGTGATGGTGTTCACGGCCATGACCGCGTTCACATCCGAAATCACTAGGTTTTTTCATTTTTTTGTCGAGGAGCTCACGGCCTGCCCGTGATCATGTTCACACCCATGCATTTGTGCGCTGGATTTTGCCAAGGCGTTCATGGTTGTCCCGTCATGCCCATGCGTTGGCGCATGTCCTTGCTTCTGTTCACTGGAATTCGTCACGGTGTTCACGGCCTGCCCGTGCTTTGGCGCACGGCCCATGATTCTGTTTGCTAAAATCTGCCGAGATGTTCACGCTTGTGACTGTTCTCACGGCGTACCCATGATGGTCTTGTAGAAAATTATGTGGGGGGGGGGGGTGTTTTTCGGTCCAGATCTTCCCCCTCATTGGTGCTAGCTTCTCCTGCATCAGTGATCTTGTACTTCTATTTAATTCTAGGTTGAGGTTCTTTCCTAGCAAACTTAGAACAAGGTGGTCTGGTCCATTCAAAGTATTTAAAATTTTTTTTTGCTATGGGACTATTGAGATATGTAGCAAGGGGACTGGGAGTTTCAAAGTTAACGGTTAGCATTTAAAGCATTATTTCATTATAGACCCAATTCACAGAGGAATCACACAAGCTCTTTCTGATCCTCCTCCTCACGTATGAAGATGACCTTCGGTCAAGCTAACGATCTTTAAATTATCTATTCTTGGGAGCCAACCCAAGCTCTCTAACTTATTACTTTATTACCTTCATTTTTTTCCTTTATGTATTTATGAATTTCTATTGATTGTGTTCTCCTTTTGTTGATGCCTTTTTGTGATGTTTTATTGTTAATTTACACTTTTGTTTTGTGTAGGAATGATTAGGATTAATCAGGAGTCAAAACTAAACAAAAATGTGTTTGGACCAAAAATTACAACTAGGCCATGATATATATTACGACCATAATCTTCTGATCAATGATACTTTCTCTGGAGCCAAGAACATTATGGGCGGGGTATGATTTCAGTCACACCCGTGATCTTTTCAGTGTTGACAACGCTCTGGCGCCGAGAACATTATGGGTGGGGTGTGATTTCAGTTACACCCATGATCTTTGCTGTGATGACAACTCATTTGGAGTTGAGAACATCACAACAGTGTGTGATTTTTGTCACATCCATAATTTTGTCAGAGGATATTTTGGATCTTGGTATAAAAAATTACAGGCGGGGTGTGATTTTTGTCACACCCATAATTTTATTGCAACTTCAATTTCTTCTGGCCAGCAAGAATCATGGGAATGGTGTGATTTTAGTCACACCCGTAATTTTGTTTGGACTTTAATTATGCTGGTCAGAAAGTTAGGTTCTTTACCCATGAACCCTAACTCTTCAGTCCTCTCTCCTGTCATCAACCCTCTAGGATGCCATTGAAGTTTCTTCTTCTGTTGTTGAATCTGCTTTGAGCTTTTCATTGGCGATCTCCGTCAAATCTGCTTAGCTTGATTCTTCAAGTATTTTCTACTTCCACCGCCCAAATTCATTTAGACAACATTGGAATTTCTTCTACGTCGCTTAGCTACCAAATCTTTCGTGATCTCCAACTACGCAGTCCAGAACTCTCACGAACCCCCTTTCTGCAAAGAGACACCCTCTCTCCTATCATCAACCCTCTATGCATTTTTCTTGAAGAGGGAGAGGGTGTCCCTTCTCTCCTATCTTTTATCTTTATCTAGACATGTGATTATGTGGCGTCATGTGTAGACGCATTTATCTTGAACTTTGTTATCGTGTGAACTTTGTGATGGTTTTGTGTGGCGTCGTATGTGGATGCATTTATCTCTACATAGTGTGACTGTGGTGTGACTTTCTTTTATACATGGCGTGGTTTTTTATTTGTTGATGAAGTGTGCTTGAATACTCAATTACCTTTGCAAGCATATGGATTTGATAATTTATTGTCTTAAATTTATTTCCTTTGTATATATCTTCATATTAATTTCATACTCATAGTTCATAAGTTCTTGTGAATAGGTAGTCTGAGGAATGCAATTCAAAAAGTGACACACCCATCTCAAACGAGATACACGTATGATTATTATATTTTTGAATTAATTTTTATTGATTAGCCTTGTGTACATATTTAGTCTCCTGTGTTATTTGTTGGGAAGAAGACTCCAAAATCACCAAAAAGAAAAAAAAACATATATCTATGTGGGTATATGCAAGAAAAGAAAAAAAAAATATATATCTATATGGGTATATGCACTATTTATGACATTCAACACCGCTATACTTTAGCTATGAGTTTTATTGTGCTGATTAGTACAATTTAAATTTATTACCAATTGAGTAACCGGGGGCACTCACCACAAGTGTTTGACCTTTGCATAACAAGGTTGTTGAACGATTTAAAGATAGTCGCAACTCCGCTAGCTTCAAGATATGAGTTCCATTACATTGACTATGTGGTTAGTATACTCTAAATTCGTTACCTACTAAGCAACAAAGTGCATTCACCACAAGTGTTTGTCCTTCGTGCAGAAAGGTTGGTGAATGATTTAGAGATATTCAAATAAAAAGAGGAGAAAAAAAGATTTTGAAGATCATATTCCTATAAACAAATGCATTGTAGTATTGAATTATATATGTTGTGAACTCATGAAAAAGAGATTCGACATATTTTACAAGTTGTAGCTCTTGTTTGTTTTAGATTGTGAATCCTATGAGTTAAATTTTGAAAACAGTCTGTTCGTTTAAGAAACTCTTGACTTGAAAATGAGGCCAAATATGCAAGGTTATACTTTAGAAATTTGCTTTATTCCAATGAATTGTCTTTTCCATACTCTGCATAAATCTTTGATCAATTTTATTGCTTGAGGACAAACAAGAGTTTAAGTCTAGGGAGATTTGATATCTTGTATTTATATAGTATTTATAGTATGCTTTTACTGTAAAATATCTCCTTGTTCTATCATATTCATACTTAGTTTGACTTAAATATTTGTAATTATTTAGAATCTTCATCTCTATTTGCTTTTACCATATTCTAGGGCAAAATGATCAATTTTTGATGGAACTTGAAAAAATCTAAGCACATAAATGGATTCCAGACATCAAGACGATACTGCTCATAAAATTTTATACAAATTGGAGTTTTGTGAAAATTATGGCCCACCTATGAAGATTATCACGACCATAATCTTTGGATGACCATAGAAGAAGTCATGATCAGGCCATGAGGGATATCAAGGCCATAAATTTCTTGGCCCGCAAATTATAGGAGCTTGCATAATAAAAATTACAGCCCACTCATAATTTCTATCATTGCCATAATTCTCTCAACGCGCTTCGATAGAATTCCTTCGACAATAATATGGCCGACCTGTGATAATTATCACAATCATAATTATTTTTTATACACTTCACAGAAGGCCACTAACAAGATTATGGCCCACCTATAATAACTATCACAGCTGTAATTTCTTCTACTAGCTGTGATTTCAAGCCCATTTCTTGCCCAATTTGGCTCATTTGTTAGCCATATTTTGGGGAAAACTCTTTTGAAAGGTTATGAAGGGATTTAGGAACTTTTAGGAAGGTTTTAAGGGATTTTTGGCAAGTTTTAGGGCAAATAGGCAGTGACGAGAGCTGTTTTCTTCACCGGAAGGCTTTTGTTGTTTGTTTTCTTTACCGATCTTCATGAGGGAGCCCTAGGTTTATCATTCTTTGTCAATTTCAACATTGATTTGTCAATTGTAATCAAGAATATGAATTTTTCTAGTGTTGGAATGACGAACATGTTAGCATAAACACTGTTACAGGACATGGGTGTAGCCCTCTATGTTAGTTATGACTTGAACTGTGATTTTTTACCTTTTAAAGTAATTTACTTATGTCCAATTCATTTATTATTGCGCTTATTATGTGTTGATCCTTGGCCACAATTAGCAAATTGTTAGACGTCGCAAGAAGAACCGAGAGGTTAATTGTGACGTCGGATCTATAGTTTTTGGACATATCGATTTGATCACAAAAGTAGATCAAATGGATTTGAGAGATTTCCTAGTTTATCAAAAGCTCAATGGGTTTATTTTGAGTTAATGATCACAAAAGTAGGAAATTAACTCAGGTAAACACCGGGTTGTGCCGCTGAAAGAGAGTAATTCGTACACTAGAATAAATCCTCTTCGGCGCAGTAAAATCCTTCATTGAGATAATTTTGCTATTGTTGTTATATGGCACTCAAAGTCCTGATCTTTCATAACTTGATTACATCATTTGTTGCTTTCTATTAGTAAATTTAGTAGCTTAATTTAATTAGACTCTAAATCACTCCATTTTCACCCATCTACCTATTGGGAAACCCCAGGGATATTTTATAATTTTGAGAGATAGTCATTACATACAACATTGCACAGCGGAAACAATATCCTCGAAATGAGCCAGTCCCAAAAACCCAGTGAAGATCGTCAAGCGAGGGGATCGACACGATGTGATAGAAAGTACCTTAAGCAAGCGTGGATGTAGATGTCGAGGTAGGCGCCCAAGTGTTCGCCCTCTACAGTCTCACACACACGGATGCCTCGAGTCCTCTTCTTCCACGCCCGGTGCTAGCCTCGGGAAGAAAATCCAAGCCTTAGGGAGATCACCAATCAACTTGCGCCAACCTTGGAGGAAGGATGCGCCAAGAAGGTGATGGAGAAAGGGAAGCCCCAAGGTCTCTCTCAACTTGCGCCAAGAGGAGAGGAGGAAGAGAACTTGCGGCTTGATGGAAGAAGGATGCCCCAAGACCCTTGCACTTTTGCCCCTCTTGATGTTCTCATGCCTCCAAGGAATCAAACTCTGAAGATGGGGCAGCTAGGGTCTCTTTTATAACAAGAAGAGGCGGTTTAGGGAGGGCTAGGATCATGACAAGTGGACAGCTAGGATGAGGGGGGTTTGAGGCAAGGAAAGTCTCCAAGACTTTACCATAAACCTCATTCAACCTATCCATTATTGCCCAAGCACCATATCAGCCCAAGACCAGCCTTAAAGGCATTCATACCATTAAGGGTGAAGGGGGGAGGCGCATATTGCTTCCTTAATGAAGCAATTTTGCCAACTTCTCCCCCATTATGCCCATAGGTGCTTAAGGGAGAAGTTTTCTCCCCATTATACCCTTTTAGCCCATTGCCTCTTCATGATAACTTATTATTGGGCCTCATTGGACAATGAGCTAGCCCAAACTTCATTACATGGGTTGATTAAACATTTGGATCCAATCCAATGCAACCTTAATCCAAATGTGACCAACCATGGTCAAATACGGGTCAACCTGCCAAAAATGAAGTTTGGCTCTAATAACATTCTTCCATCTCATTAGGCCCATTGGCGCTGATGAAATCTCCCAAATAGATCCGTGTTATCCAATAACTCGATCATAAGGCTTCCTGATCAATACGAGTACTCGAGTATCTTGGTGTGTGACCCTGTAGGTCCCTTTGTCGTTGGCAGTGCTGACCTAAGGTCACCACAAGCAGTGAGTGGCACCTAGCAGTGCATCACTGCTACCCAAGTCATCGGAATGGATATCGACATCGACATCCCCATCATCGCGACTAGGTACAGATATATTACATTCCCATTGCAAAACTGATATCCGATTGGACAAGTGTGTCATCACTTGTTTTCACCCAATCATATGGCTATGACTAAATTAGGTCTTCACCTGGGTATGACCATACACTTTCAGTCATAGAACCATAGAGGAGCACCATGGATATCATGCTTCCCTCAGGAAGGGGCAAATCCTTTTGTCTATACATTGATCTTCTAATATGGGTCATGTCATACTCAATGACAACCTTTATAACCTCCCTATTACGGCGAGGTGTTGGGTTGCATCAAAGTATATCCCTAACCATACAGAAGAGTCAATGACTTCAAGTCTAAGGATCAATGCATCTCCTATCACTTGTGAAGATAACTCATGACACTAAGTCATTGCCTCATAGTGGGTCTTGTCTAGCATATCTACCACTAATATACCCATATGTCTGCGTTACCACCTCATGCCTAACCAGTCCATATACTAGTCTCACAAGTACCATGGCTGTCTCATATCCACTAAGGTACATCGACTAGGACAATAGTTTGAGCACAGATCCAATCTGTCTCCAGGGACATTATCATGTAAGTACATAATCGCAGGTGTAGACAAACATTGATAACAACAATGTCAGGATGATATAAGAAATATCTAAGTCAAGTAGTACATAGTTTGGCCAAATATAGGTCTCAGGGCATATACACCAACAATCTCCCACTTGCATTTAGACCTAGAGGTCGAGGATTCTGAACCCCATATCCCTGGCATGACCATCATGCTTCTGCTGCGCCAAAGCTTTGGTCAGTGGATCCGCTAGATTGTTCTCTGTATCAACTCTGCTAATCTTGACACCACCACGATCAATAATCTCTATGATCAGGTGAAATCTCCTGAGTATGTGTTTGGACCTTTCATGAGACCGTGGTTCCTTTGCCTGTGCAATGGCTCCATTGTTGTCACAATAGAGCTCAATGGGATCCACAACACTTGGAATCACCTGGAGTTCAGAAATGAACTTCTTGATCCAAACGACTTCTTTGGCTGCCTCAGAAGTGGCCACATACTCAACCTCGGTTGTAGAATCAGCTACAATGGCCTGCTTAGAACTCTTTCAGCTCATAGCACTTTCATTTAATCTGAACACATAGCCTGTCTGTGATCTGAAGTCATCAGGGTCAGACTGGAACGACGCATCAGTGTAGCCCTGAACACTAAGCTCTTCCTGTCCCCATAGATTAAGAACTGATCCTTAGTTCTTTTTAGATACTTAAGGATATTCTTTATAGCCACCCAGTGCTGCAAACCTGGATTGGATTGGTATCGGCTGGTTATGCTCACAGCATAAGCCACATCTGGTCTAATACACAACATTGCATACATGATCGATCCCACTACCGAAGCATAGGGCATATGACTCATGTCATCCCTCTTAGCCTGTGTAGTGGGACACTGGCTCTTTGAGAGAGTAAGGCCATGTCTCACTAGAAGGTATCCCTTCTTGGATTGCTCCAAGTTGAACCTCTCTAGGACCTTATCAATGTAGGTACTCTGACTAAGGGCTAGGAGCCTCTTGGATCTATCCTGGTATATCCTCACGCCTAGGATGTAGGTGGCCTCCCCTAAGTCTTTCATCTCGAAACACTTCCCCAACCATGTCTTCACAGCTTGAAGACTAGGGATATCATTTCTGATAAGCAGTATGTCATTGACATACAAGACCAGAAAAATCACCAAGCTCCCACTGAATTTTCTATATACACAGGCGTCATCTTCGCTTTTGATAAAGCCATAATCTCTCACAACTTCATCAAGCCAAAGATTCCAACTTCGAGATGTTTGCTTTAATCCATAAATGAATTTCTTTACCCTGCAGACCTTACTGGCATCTGCAGGATGGATGATGCCATCAGGTTGTGTCATGTACACATCCTCAGCCAGCTTCCCGTTAAGGAACATTGTCTTCACATCCATCTGCCATATCTCATAGCCATGATATGCAGCTATAGCAAGCAGAATCTGAATGGATTTGATCATGGCAACCAGTGTGAAGGTTTCGTCATAGTCTACCCCGTGGACTTGTTTGAATCCCTTAGCCACTAGTCTACCCTTATGGGTAACTATGTTGTCATCCATGTCAATCTTCCTCTTTAAGACCCATTTATACCCTATGCGTTTTACCCCATCAGGTAGCTCAACCAAATCCTAGACTTGGTTAGCAAACATGGAATGCATCTCAAATCGCATGGCCTCAAGCCATCTCTCGGAGTCCGGTCCACTGACTGCCTCATCATAGGTCCTGGGTTCATCCTTATTGATGAAGATCCCATTGTGTTGGATCGGCAGCGACCCATACCTCTCAGGTGCATGACGAATCCTCCCAGACCTACGTGGGGCATGTGTCTGAGCCTCAGGTTGCCCAACAACCAGTGCAGGTGGCTTAGGTTCCATCTCTGTGTCTTGTGGTTGCACTTGGACCTCATCCAAGTCAAACTTCCTCCCACTAACTTCTTTCATGAGAAATTCTTTCTCTAGAAAAATAGCACCCCGAGTAACAAAAACTTTATTCTCAGTGGGAATATAGAAGTAGTAACCCTTAGTTTCCTTAGGGTACCCCACAAACATGCATTTATCTGATCTAGGTTCTAGCTTGCTAGAATTCTGACATTTGACATAGGCCTCACATCCCTAGATCCTAATAAAAGTGAGATTAGGGTATCTCCCACTCCATACCTCGTATGGTATCTTGGAGACACTCTTAGATGGAACTTTATTCAGTATCAGAGAAGCTGTCTCAAGTGCATGACCCCAAAATGGGGGAGGTAGAGTTGCATGACTCATTATAGACCGAATCATGTCCAACAAGGTTCGATTTCTCCTTTCAGACACACCATTCCATTGAGGTGTTCCAGGAGGAGTGAGTTGGGACAGGATCCCACACTCTCATATAGTCAAAGAACTCACCGCTCAGGTACTCTCCACCTTGATCGGATCGAAGAGCCTTAATGGATCTTCTAAGCTGGTTCTCTACTTCATTTTTGAACTCCTTGAATTTCTCAAATGATTCAGATTTATGTCTCGTTAGGTAGACATAATCATACCTACTGAAATCATCAATAAAGGTAATGAAGTAGTTGTGTCCTCCTCTGGCTTGTTTATTGAATGACCCACACACATCAGTATGTATGAGATCCAATAAACCTCCTACCCTATCATCTGTCTTGGTGAAGGGCGTCTTTGTCATTTTCCCTAATAAACAAGGCTTATATGTGTCAAATTCCTCCAAGGAACTTGAATCTAACAATCCATTTGCATGGAGTTGTTGGATGCGATTCTTGTTTATACGGGCTAATCGACAATGCCATAGGAAGGCACCAACTGAACCACTCAGTTGGGTCCTCTTACTATTTATGTTACAAATAGAACTATTCATGTCCAAGACATACAAGTCATTGCATAATGTACCCTTCCCATAAAACATATTTGCAAATGAAAAAGAACAGGAGTTCTCCTTTATTTCAAATATAAAACCTTTCCCTACTAAGCAAGGAATATATATAATGTTTTTGGTTAATGAAGGTACATAATAGCAATTCTCTAGTTCTAATTGAAGTCCTAAAGGGAGGGAGAGTGTCAAAACTCCTACGGCAACAACAGCCACTTGTGCTCTGTTTCCTACTCGTAGGTCAATCTCTCCAGCCCGTACCGATCTACTCTTCTTAAGCCCCTGCATATTTGTAGAAATATGAGCTCCGCATGCGGTATCCAATACCCATGATATAGAAGTAGAAAGGTTGACTTCAGTAACATAAATACCTAAGCTAGAAGTTAAGGCCAAGTCTTTCTTCTCCTCATTCTGAAGTTACTTGCAGTCCCTTCTCCAGTGGCCCTGCTCGCCACAGTGGAAGCACCTTTGGTCCTTCGACTTCTTTGCCCTTTTCTTCAGTGCTTTGGTAGGACCTTGGCACTGCCCTTAACACATGCCTTTCCCTTCTTCTTTATCTTCTTGGTCGCAAGGACCAAAAGAACAGAATTAGGTTTGGTCTTACCCATTTCTTGCTCGGCTGTTTGGAGCATATTCAGTAGTTCCTCCCTTGTGCATTCAATCCAGTTCATGTTGAAGTTTATAATAAACGGACTGAAGCTAGGGGGCAGGGACTGCAAAATAAGATCCACAACCAACTCGTTGTCTATTGTGTGTCCTAGTCTCCTGAGATGATCCACATTCCCAAGCAACTTGAGAACATGGGGTCTCACTGGTGCACTTTCAGACAACTTGCACTGAAAGACTACTTTGATAGTGTCATATCTCTCCATTCTAGCCTGAGCCTCAAACATCTGTTTCAAATGAGTAATCATCTGAAAAGCGTTCTGCTCATCATATTGCACCTGAAGTTCAGGTGCCATAGTGGTTAGCATGAGACATGCTACTGATGACACCAAAATTCATAGTATATTTTGTGTCATTTCATGTGTCTTTTTGTGTCATAATTATGCTCTTTTGCTTATTTTCAAGCCTTAATTGTCAAATATTGCAGAATCTACACCATTTCTTGTTTTTCATCATTTTTAGGTTAAAAGTGCCATATTTTGATGGATTTTGGAAGATTTGAGCACACCAATGGATTCCAGACGTCAAAACGAAGTTACACATCAATTTTCATGAAATTCGGAGGCAATTTGCAAAAATACAGCACTACCATATTTTTGGGAACAACTGTCATGGTACCGTATTTTTGGAGGATTTTAAACAGCAAGTTTCTGAATTTTTGGGCAAAATACGGCACTACCGTATTCAAAATACGGTACCGTATTTTAGACCCAGTTTTTTGATTTTTCCGCCCGAATCTTCCGCGGACCATATCCTTTGATCCAGAAGTCCAAATTGAGATCCGAAAGTTGTTGCGAACTCATCGTTAAGAGGAAAAGACACACGAAGTGAAAGCCCTAATTTTACCTAGTATTGAGGGAGCAATCGATAGAGAGGCGCTTAGGGTTCGGCCTCATGCCGAGAGGCATAGAGACCACCTCAGGCCATGAAATTTATACTGAAGCTTCGCCTTGTGAAGGAGAAGATACTCCAGAAGTTTCAGATCGAAAGGAGTCCGATCGGGGGATAAATCAACAAAACAGTGGGTGACACCAGTGTTCATCGCGTTTCCAGCCAATTACGGTGCTCTAATTTCGATTACAGCACTGTGCTTTGTAACTTTTCATCTTCCCTTTCGTATTCTGATCATCTAAAATTATGGTGTATTGTAATCTTTTCACTATGCAAGCTTAGTAATCCCCTTGATATTTCAATGATTAGATAATCTTTATTCAATCATGATATTTTTAGTATGGTAATTTTACTTAAGAGATTATTGTCTTTAATCATTTCTAGTGTCATGTATTAACATGTTTTAGAGTTTTTGTGTATGGACTGAGAAGATGATACGCATAAACATGGAACCCTAGAATTTATGGTAGGAGCTCATCGCAAGAGATTGGTTGTGTTCTTATTTTTAGATTTTAGATGCTTATTTCTTGTTGATGTTTTGACCTAGAAATTATTACTGTTTTAGATATGAAAATATGCTAGAGATAGATATTGAATTGTTCGAAAACCTTAAGTAAAACCTGTGAAACTAAGGTGCGAGAGTGCTTAGTTTTGCTTGAGATCTTGATACTGAGATGGAATGCATGAGAGTGATTCTTAATATCTTTGATCAAAGATTACTTATATTTAACACTGAATAGATCTTGCACGAGAGTGAGGATCGTTCTTTGTAAATTGACTGTGCGAGAGTGAGTTAATTTCTTTATTAAGTAAGCTATATCTTTACCATAACGAAAATAGATTGATGAACCTTTAATTATATCTAATCATAAATATTAAGGTGGATGAAACCCTAGTCCCAATGCTTCCTCTCTGATATTTCATACAATCTTTATATTGCTTACTTTCATCATTCGATCGCTTAGCTGGTGAGAATACAACTATTTGGTACTTAACACGTAGGTCTTTGTGGTTCGATGTCTTAAATATTACTTCGAGTATCCGTGCACTTGCGAATAAAACAAGTTTTTGGCGTCGTTGCCGGGGACCTTAGTTTTGTTAATATGTGCTTTGATCGAATAGTAATCCTGCACCAAATAGGATGGTTTGCTTGCAATGATTAGGACCAAAAATAGGTGCAAAAGGCATCTCATACTCATTAGTTTGAAATGTCATATCAAATAAGATCACATCTCCAAACAAAGTGTAATTAGTAATAGCTTTACCATTTGTCCAAAATATATTGGCCACTTCTCATGTCATGAAGGTCAATTGCATAAAAGATGGAAGGATCCTCAACTTGCCTTTTTTTTCAAATAGAGAAGAAGACCTTTTGACTCCATCATATGTAACCGTTTGTGTCTAAGTGTGTTGATTAAATTGTTGTTGTCACTTTATACGAATGCAACCTTTTCATAACCTTTAGTCCCTTGTTTGGAAAAAGTTAAAAATCTAAGTAGGCTTCATTCCAAAACGAGACATTTGATCAATTAATCGCCTTTGGAATGGAAGGATTCTTCTATGTGAACGTAGCATGTACACTTTATTTGGATTTGTCATTGGATGATTATAACTCTGCACTACTCATGATATCTTTCATATATTATTATAATCAATCCTAAACTCCACATGAGCTTTGCAATTGCATCTATAATTAGCATGAGTTTTCTTGGTTATATGTGTACAATGTACTCCTCTACTCTCTTAGTTACTACAATGGAAGATTCTATGTCATAAGGAATCATTCTTTCTCTTTTTAACATAATACTTCTTGGTGCTAAATTCCATTCTTAAGCATATTCACTATCAAATTAATATATTTCTTTTTTTTATTGGAAAAATGGATACCAACTCGAGGCCCCTTTGATGAGCTCTCAACATTAGGAGCATCCTACGGTAATACAGTCACATCATAAGCTCTAATAGCCTGTTTACTAGAAGGGATTTTAGGGTGGAAGGGATTAGTTTGAAAAAATCCCTTGTATACCAGGAGGGATGGATCAAAAAGAGGGAAAATTGGGTGGATGGATGAGGGAAAAATCCCTCATTTCTTATCTGTCCAAATCGAGCAAAAATATTAGCGTGTGACGGTGGAAATATTAACCTGTGAGAAAAGATAGGTCTTCTTACGTCTTCTTCCGCCTATCTCGTGTTGCTATTGCTAGCCGCCGCTCGCCGCCCCGCTGCTAGCCACCGTTGATTGCCGCTATTGATCGCTGTCGCCTCTGCTACTCAAGGTAATGAGCCCTTTTCTTCTACTCCTTTCCAATGCTGTCGCCTCCATTGCTAATGTCATCGCCCTCCTCCTCCCTTTGATATTCAATGTCTTCGCCCTCCTCCCCTTTTGATATTCAACATCGTTGCCCCCATTTTCTCGCCGCCATCGCCAAGGGCATTATGCCCTAAGCAATGTTCTCTCTAGTTGATCTAGCCCTAATCAGCCCCCTTTTCAGCTTCCCCCATCATGGATGTGATATTGAACTTTGGGAATAGAGTTACATTCCTATGCTTGAACTTGGGAAGGGAATCATATTTACACTAGAACAATTTTACTTATGAGAAAAAGCTAATTTTGGGGAGGAATACAAATGACAAGCTAATTTTAGCCTGTATAGTTGATGTCTCGCATTTATATAGTATTTTTACTATACTTTTTTATGCATAATCTCTCCTATTATTATCATGTTTTCACTTATTTTGGCTTAAATCCTTTTGTTTATTTAGAATCTTCACCTCTCTTTGTTTTTGTCATATTTTAGGTGAAAATGACAGATTTTGATGAATCCAAGTGCACAGATGAATTCTACAAGTTAGGACGAAGCTGCCCATCAAATTTCATACAAATCAGATCTTGTTTTAAAAAATATGACCTGCCTAAGAAAATTATCACAACTGTATTTTCTAGGAGAGCATAGAAAGAAATACGGCCTGCCATGATAATTTTCACGACCATATTTTACGCAGTACAAAATACTAGAAATCCACAGAGAAAAATATGGCCTGCCTGTGACAGAAATCACAGCCATAATTTGTTGAAGAAAATCCATGTAGAGAAATACAACCTACTGTAATAATTTTCATGGCCGTATTTCTATCGGGTTTATTTCTAGATGAATATAGAAAGAAATACGACCGGCCATATTTATTTTCACGGTCGTATTTATTTCCGCCGTAATCGGCTTTGACCTGGTTTCTTGCCCTATTTGGCTTATTTTCAAGCCAAATTTTGGGAAAAACCTAATTTGGAGTTGGGGAACTACATAAGCTACCAAGGGATCAATTATGAGGACTTTTTGGCCAATTTATAAGGAGAATTTGATGAAGAAGCGAGAGCTAGGGCGAACGGCGGCGAACGGCGTTTCCTCATTTGAAAAGCTCTAATTTCCGGTTGGCTGGCGTCGATCCTCATCAGGGAGCCCTACGCTTTAATTTCATAGTCGATTCTAATTTTATTTTGCCAATTGTAATTGAAAACATGGATCTTTACAATGTTGGGATCGTTACTATGTTAGCATAAATTTATTATTCGGGATTACGGTGGTAACCCACTATGTTTTCATGACTTAATGATTAATTTCTCTCTTATGAAGTAATTTACTCTTACTAGATTCAATTATTATTGTGCTTATTATATGTTGATTACTGGCCATAATTTGCATGCTTTGAGACGTCGCAAAAAGTACTGAGAGGTGAATTGTGACGTCGGATCTACAATTGTTGAACAAGTTGATTTGAGCACGAGAGTAGTTCGAATCGGCTTAAGGGATTCCATAGATTTAACAAGAACTTATTGGGTTTATTTCAAGTTAATAACCATGAGAGTAAGGGATTAACTCAGGTAAATACCGGATTGTACTTCCGAGAGGGGGCAATCTGTACATGAAACATAGTGTGGTCATGAAACATAGTGTGGTAAAACCAAAATCCTGAATTTGCCATCAAATCAATTACAACCGAAGTCTGTTTTAATATTCCTGTAATTTAATTAAGAGAAAAACCATTTTCTTTCTGATTTGTTTAGCTAATAATCCTAAGTAGAGTTAGTACTTGGTCATTAGTCTCTGTGGAATTGATATTTTTTATTACTTCGATTATTCCGTGTACTTCCGGAACACAATTAAGTTTTTAGCGCCGTTGTCGGGGACTAATTTCACCAATATTGACTCAATCTAAGGATTGATAGAGTAGACTTTTGTTTTCTTTTCTTTTGATGTCTAACTCTGTTTATTTATGATTTTGAACTCATTGTCTATTTTCCATCTTCTGCTTAACCTATTAATTGTTTATGCCCAGGTGTTCCAGGAAGTTATTTGAGGAAGATCCGGAATCGGAGAGAACTTTTCACTTGCGTAGAAAGCAATTAGCAAAGGAAATCTTAAAATCTAAGATGGGTGATTAGAGATCTTTAAAGGATTACGCAAACCTAAACTTGCAAGGGGTTCGCTCTAGTATTGCTCGCCCCAACATTGAGGCAAACAATTTTGAAATCAAACCATCTCTACTTTCCATGGTTCAGTAGAACTAGTTTGGAGGCTTGCCGTCTGAGGATTCTAATATGCACCTTTCTATATTTCTTGAATATTGTGATACATTAAAGATGAATGGCGTTTCTAATGATGCTTTGTGACTCAGACTTTTTCCTTTTTCTCTCAAGGATAGGGCTCGTGCATGGTTTCACTCTCATCAGCTAGGTTCCATAACAACTTGGGAGGAACTCTCTAATGCTTTTCTAGCAAAATACTTTCTCCCAAGTAAGATTGCACAGCTTAGGAACCAGATCACAAGCTTTGTTCAGAAAGAAGGAGAATCATTATTTGAAGCATGGGATCGATTTAAAGAGCTTCAAAGGATGTGCCCACACCAAGGTCTAGATAAGTGGGTAATTATTCATACATTTTATAATGCATTGAATTACAATACTCGTATGATGGTTGACGCTGCCGCTGGTGGCACTATAATGAATAAAAGTATGGAGGATGCAATGAATTTATTTGAAAAAAATGGTATTGAACCACTGTCAGTGGACAAGTGAGAGAGGACCATCATCTAAGGTGCTAGCTAGGTATGATTTAGATGATATCACTTCACTTGTCGCCAAGGTTGATTGTTGTGATCCGAAAGGACACACTTATAAATACAAGTAGGTAGACTTATTTAAGGTGTCGCGGCTAAAACCTAAGTGTTGGCGCATAGGGCTATTGTCACTCCCTGACATGACTCCAAAAACTTGTTATCCCTAAACTTGTAGTGTTCGCAAGTGCACGGATACTCGAAGTAATAAAGAAAAAATATCGATCCCACAGAGACCTTATTGTTAAGTACCAAATAGTTATGTTTTTACTAGCTAAGTAACCGAATAATAGCAAAGCAATGATGGAAAACACACGAAATCAGATAATCAGAGAGAAACATTGGGACTAGGGTTTCATTCTCCTTAATTCTAATGACTAGATATAAATAAAAGGTCGTCAGACTAATCTTATCATGACAAAGACTTAATTTACTTCATAAAGGGATCATCTCACTTTCGTGCAGACAATCATGCAGGGATCAATCCTCACTTTCGTGCAAGATCTATCCCAACAGTAAAGATAAGTAAATCATCAATAAAAGAACTCGAGATCACTTTCATGCATCCGAATTCTAAGTTGATTGTCTCGAGTGGAATCTCAAGGATCACTTTCGTGCATCCGAGTCTCAACACAGGTTCTACTTATGGCTTTCCGATGACTCGATCCTCACTTTCGTGCAAGATCAAATCATGTCTAAAATAATAACACAACCCTAGATTCAAATTATCAACATGGCAATAATATCACTAAAATCAAATAATAAGAACTAACCTAAGAAAGCTCCTATCATGCAATTCTAGGGTTCCAAGTATTCAAGCAAGTCACCTTTCGATCCTTATTGCGAGAACTCTAAAACATGAATAATAACATTAATCTATGGAGAATCAAAGTACAATTATTCACATAAGTAAAATTGTCATCATAAAACTATTCTGACGAAGGTAAAAAAGTTATCCAATAATTAAAAATCAAGTAAATTACTCCCCCATGTCCCAAAGTAAGTTTAAGCTATCATAGAGGAATGATTACAATAATCCATAATATTCAAGAGGAATAAAAACGAGAAGGAGAGGAAGAACAAATTACGGTACGGCCGTAAAGAAGTTTGCGGTCGTAATCTCGCGTGAACAGCGTAGGCTACCGGTGTTTTGTTGATTTCTCCTCCGTCTGGGCTCCTTTCTCCTTGAAACTTCTGGGACACCTTCACCTCCTCTACGTGTAGCTTCCACTCAAATTTCACTGCCGGAGATAGCCTGTACACTTCCCGGTGGTGAACCCTAAGGCGAACGCGTGGAACTCGATTTCTCTCTGCATGGTGGATGAAAATTAGGGCTTTCGCCCTTGGCGTGTTCTTCTCCTTCCCGGCTCTCTGTCTCCTTCTTACGTCTTCGAATACAAAGGCCTGGATCATCCGCAATCAACCGCGCAAAAATCGGGCTTTGGAGTTGACTGGGAAAGTCACGAGCAGCGTCGTAATTACGGCCGTAATGGACTTTACGGTAGTGCTGTAATCTGGACAGCGAGTTCTCGTGTTGAAATCTTCTGGAATTACGGTACCGTAACCGTCTTTACGGCTGTGCCGTAATGTCAACAATCTTTCGGGTGGAAAATTAACCCGAATTACGATACCGTAACGATGTTTACGATAGTGCTGTAAACTCAATTAATTCTCTGATCAAAAATGCTTCAAAATACGGCACCATAAAGATGTTTACGGGAGTGCCGTAATCATGTGAAATTCTCTGCCCGGAAAAACTCCAAATTACGGTACCGTAAAGGTCATGTTGGGGGTGCCGTAATGTGCTCTGAATCTCCAAATCTTCTGAAATTTGACGTGTAATTTCTTTTTGATGTTGTGAATTCAGTAATGCATCTGAATTGCTTGAAATCGACTAAAAATCATACCTTTTTGCCTGAAAATCATCAAAAATAAAAAAGAGTGTAGATTCCACAAATATTGATAAAAAATGCATAAAAATAAGCAAAGTCTATGAATATGACACAAAAAGATATACAAAATGGCATGAAATTTACTATAAATTTCGGTGTCATCAAACACAAAAGGCTCAAACTTTGCTTGTCCTCAAGCAAATAGATAGAATAAAGAACTCTACTATGGAAACTATGCTTTTTCATGAAAAATAAATTTCTAAAATATAATCACTCATGAAATATTCCATCAACTTTTTGCACAAAATTTCAGATAAATGCATCATCCTCTGAAATTAATCTTTAAGATCCATAACTTTGATCAAATAAAACTTCGCAACTAGCATAATAAAAAGAATCTCAGTCTCATGATTTCACCCAATTTTCAGTTTAAATCTATCTTACCTTTGTTTACAGGAATAGGATATCCAAAATCTTTTTTCCACAAGTAAAACCTCACTCACTCCCTAAAACCCGGCCAACGAATCGGCCTCACAACACTGCACACACCCAAACCAACCCTTTGGCTTTTATCAAGTTTCCCCCTTTTTCTTTCAATGCCTTTTTTCTTTTATTTTCTTTGCTTTTCTTTTTCTCAAGTACATGCCACACTCAGATACAAGCCTCGCCACGCTCTTCCCTTACAAGCATCTAAGGGACAGCTTATAGAGGAGCCAAGTAGGGGCATTCATGTGCCCGCAAGAGGTATTAGGCTTAAGCGGCAATCACAGCAAGGAGCTTTGCCCAAGTGGCACACACACATAATCAAGCACAGCAAGTGAATAGAAGCATCCAACAAACTCAAGCCACAAGCTAAGCGCCACTAAGCATCAAAATAGATAAATCAGCATAAGATCATACGGGGCACGACCTGGCCCAAAATCCGGGATAAACGAGGCTCGACCTGGCCACAGATATAAG
This sequence comes from Costus lasius, assembly GCA_027563935.2. Taxonomy (NCBI): domain Eukaryota; kingdom Viridiplantae; phylum Streptophyta; class Magnoliopsida; order Zingiberales; family Costaceae; genus Costus; species Costus lasius. The sequence continues at coordinate 32,016,162 of CM050450.1, read as the reverse complement.
AAAACCAAAGGAATCCAAGGGCACGACCTGGCCCACATATATCAGCAAGGAGACCCGATAAAACTCAAGGAGTAAGCACCATATGAAGCTCACGTCAACCACATTAACGTAGAAGCCAAAATCAAGACTCGGCAAGCATCTCACACATGCATCAAGAAGGGGGCAAAGATATACCTAGCCCAGCAATGTGGGCTGCCCATTTGAGCCGCGTGACACCATCATCAGAACCACCAAGCTCATATAGAGCTTAATTAGCAAATGCGCATCCAATCAGCCAAGGATAACTCACGTCTCCAACATAATAGAAGGGCAGGGAACTAGCATCCAAGAGGAAGAATCAAGAGGAACCGATGCTAAGAACCTCTCTTCCAAACTCAGCCCGCAGGTAGTAGGAATCAGGGGCGTTACTGCCCTTTGGAGCTTACATGAAGCTCACGCAACTCTAGCTACATACGGATGGCATGTTGGCTGCTAGATCTCTCCTCAATGCCATCCAAAGAGAAGCAGGGGAGATGGTCTTATGGATGAAATCACCAGCTAAATCCCAGGTCTGAGACCTGATCTCACGCCTTGTAGCAATTGCAGGGGAGAGCAGCGTGATCCACTTCCAAGCGTGCACAAAACCAGCAGCAGGGAACAATATCGAGTTCTCCACGAAATCAGAACCAAAAGACCAAGTAATCCGAGAAGATCCAGCTGAACAAGAGGAGAATAAGCTCTGGAAGAAGAGTCGCCATTGCCAGGTAAAAAATCCCTAACTCCAGATTCCTCTCGTGCATGTGTATTCTTCAAGCCGAGAGCTTTTCTCTCTCGATTAAGTGCTAAGCCCCCACGTGGAAACAAAGTACCAATGTGCTAGGCTTTTCTATCACATGGATTCAAGTCATCAAAATTTTTAAACATCTAAATATGTCAAAATCAATGCAAAAAGGTGTGAAGCATCAAACTCAAACAATCATAGTCAAAAGTGTGACATGATAGACTCAAGCAACTTCATAGAATAGAAATCTCAATGAGTGATATATCAAAAGCTAATCAAAGATGCAAACCATAATCATAAATAAAAGAGTGCAAACGGTACTCACAAAACTATTTAGCAAGCATCTGACCAAAAATAATGTCGGGCAGATGCTGCAAGGTCCAAGGATGTGCCTTTTGAAAATGTTTCCTGCACAATTTAAGATACATAAGGCTCAGTCTAAAAATAGTCTATAAAAATATAATCATGATAAAAATAATTTTCTCATGGGAGAATCAAAGATGTCGCCGGAGGTCTGAAGAGGATACCGGTGGAAAGAGTCAAGCAGACAAGAAGCAGAGGGTTAACAAATGCTATTTGAAAAGCTGCTAGCAATGCTGGTGATGGTGCCGACAGTAGAGTGAGTTATCTCTAGTGGCCTGCTAGAGAGCACAGTCCTGGAGTTGAGATCGTCGGCCAATGGGTGTGAGAGATAGCATTGTAAAATAGAAAATCAATGTCACTAATGAAGAGTTTACTGCATAAATAAATAAAATCAATGGAAATAGAAGCAGTAGAAGAAGTAAGAGTCTGCTGATGGTATAATCCAGTGTCGACGGCTGGAAATAGTGATGTCAGAGGAAGATGCAGTGGTGGCTAGAGGTGGAAGACAGTTGCTTTTGATGATTTCTGGATCTGGAGGCAAAAGAAGCTATAACATGTAGAAAGCAAGTAGAGCAGCAGCTAAATTTTTTATGAAAAGTAGCCATGTCTAAGAATAAGATTTAATAATCCAAGAAGAAAACAGACAAAACCGTGTGGTAGAGTGAAACTCGTTCTTTTCAGGTGTATAAAAATTGAAGGATCAAAATCTTTCAGGGACTTAGGGGATTAACAGAAAGAAAGCTACTCAGATTACAAAACTGCAAAAACTGCACAAAAGTTAATCAGATTCAAAAAGTTGCTATGTGTACTTGAATGATTAGAAAATATTTCCATGAAAACAACAAATCCACAAGATAGAATGACACATGTTCTTCATATACCATGCGAAAAATCATTGTTTCAAGTCAATAAAGCACCTTAAAAACTTGCTGCAAAAACGCTAATCATAATAGTCAAGAGAAAATTGCTGCATAAATTAATCAGAATCGAAAAGATGCTATATGTTTTAGAATGATCCATGGACTTTAAAATTCAGCAAAAATATCCAGATGATAGTACAAGATGAGTACTTCGTGATGGTGCCAAAGATCAAAAATTTTCCCAACCTAGTTTCTTAAAATTAATGCGAGACTACACCTACTCAAATAAGCAGATTGCTGTTCAAAAATTATGGGCGTCAAATCCTTTACGACAGTGCCGTAATGTACACAAATTCTCGGGTCAGATTATACATGAAATATGATACCGTAAAAATGGTTATGGTTCTGCTGTAAAATCAGTCACATAATTTTTTTTTTCAAAAATTCAAAATTCAAAAATTCAAAAAATACACCCATAAAAACCTTTACGGTACTACCGTAAAACGGATGGATTTTCGGATGAAAATTGTACAAAATTACGGCACCGTAAAATGGATTACGGCAATGCCATATTTTGCACAACAATTTCATTTTTTTCTGCAAAAAGAAAGAAAAATTAATTCTAAAAATAAACTAAAATAAAAGAAACTAAGCTAAGTGATAATGCTTGGGTTGTCTCACAAGAAGCGCTAATTTTTAGGTCATTGGCTTGACCAAAACTCAAATCTCATGGTGAAGTAGGTGAATCAGTACCAAAGTAGATAGCATATAATTTTCTCTTTTTCTGCTGTCCAAAAAGTTTAGCCACTAATCCAAAAATCCAGAATCTCATGTGAATCACAATCAAAGTGGCTTTCTTAAATATGTAGAAATCAAAATCAATACATTCACTTCCACACAAAGGATATTTAATAATCTTCCTATGTTTATCAGTAAGCAAAATCATAAGTCCTTTCTTCAAATGTAAATCTTCAATTGCCATAGGACTTTGATCAAAAGATATAAGCATTGGATCATCAAAATATTCTTTCTATCTTAATTTAGATTCATCAATAAAGCATAAATTTTTAATGAAATCAGAAGATTCAATAGTAGATATGGGCAAAACTTCATAGTGAGATACATCAATTTTCACAACATTCAAATCCTTATCAATTTCCTCATGTTCATCATCAAATAATTTATCAATTTCAAAATTACAATCAAATTCAAAGTGAGATTTTTCAAAATCAATTTCCTCATGTCTTTCCATAAATATTTCATCATGAGAAGAATCAAAAGAATTAATCTCAGAATTACAAGAATCAGATTTAACCATAAACAATACATTATCAAAAGAATCAATTTTATCAAAAGGGGGTTTTTCAATTTCAATTTCCTCAACCTTTTCCAACAATAAATTATCAATGGAATCAATTTCAGCATTATCAAAATTAGAGTGAGATTCATCAATGTTCACATAAGGCTCAATCTCAAAACAATCATAATCAGAGGGGATTTTTCTAAATCAAGTTCTTCAGTGTCAAACTCAAACTCAAATAAACATGCTTGTTGTGCTAACTGTGTCTCAAAAATTTCATTGTGTGCAACCATGTCATCCAACCAAGAATTGATTTGTTTGAGGGTCTCATTCACATCTTCTTTTTGTTTTGCTTGGGTACTCATGAACTTTTCAAACATTATCTCTAAGCTAGATTTTTCAGTATCCTCAAAGCATGGTTCAAAAGAATAGTTTGAGCAATCATCATAAAAAGATCTAGAATCATATTGATCATCTTGATACCATGGTGAATTAGAATTTAAAAATTGGCAATTAGAAGTATAATGATCAACACGTCCACAAATATCACATCTACTAGAAGAAAGAGAGTGCATATAAGAGTTAAATGTATCTTGGAGTATGCTCAATGAATCAAACTTACCTTGTGGCATGTATACCTTACTTCTTTCAGATACCCATGAATTGTGATGAAAAGACATATTAATCAAATCTATCAAGAACAGAAAGATAATCCAACACCAATCAATCAAATTATTTTTTTTTCAGAATATAAAAAAATAGAAAATATAAAACACAAGTAAATTTACAAATTTCAAAAATGACAGTTCTGTCACAACTATGAAAATACAAAACCTGCAAAAACAAAAAACAACAAAGTTAAATCTAAAACAAATAAAACTTAGTCTAGCAATATTAACAACTATTTTGATATTAACAAAACTAAGGTCCCCGGCAACGGTGCCAAAAACTTGTTGTGATCCGAAAGGACACACTTATAAATACAAGTAGGTAGACTTATTTAAGGTGTCGCGGCCAAAACCTAAGTGTTGGCGCACAGGGCTATTGTCATTCGCAAGTACACGGCTCCAAAAACTTGTTGTCCCTAAACTTGTAGTGTTCGCAAGTACACGGATACTCAAAGTAATAAAGAAAAAATATTGATCCCATAGAGACCTTATTGTTAAGTACCAAATAGTTGTGTTTTTACTAGCTAAGTAACCGAATAATAGCAAAGCAATGATGGAAAACACATGAAATCAGATAATCAGAGAGAAACATTGGGACAAGGGTTTCATTCTCCTTAATTCTAATGACTAGATATAAATAAAAGGTCGTCAGACTAATCTTATCATGACAAAGACTTAATTTACTTCATAAAGGGATCATCTCACTTTCGTGCAGACAATCATGCAGGGATCAATCCTCGCTTTCGCGCAAGATCTATCCCAACACTAAAGATAAGTAAATCATCAATCAAAGAACTCGAGATCACTTTCGTGCATCCGAATTCTAAGTTGATTGTCTCGAGTGGAATCTCAAGGATCACTTTCGTGCATCCGAGTCTCAACATAGGTTCTACTTATGGCTTTCCGATGACTCGATCCTCACTTTCGTGCAAGATCAAATCATGTCTAAAATAATAACACAACCCTAGATTCAAATTATCAACATGGCAATAATATCACTAAAATCAAATAATAAGAACTAACCTAAGAAAGCTCCTATCATGCAATTCTAGGGTTCGAAGTTCTCAAGCAAGTCACCTTTCGGTCCTTATTGCGAGAACTCTAAAACATGAATGATAACATTAATCTATGGAAAATCAAAGTACAATTATTCACATAAAGTAAAATTATCATCATAAAACTATTCTGACGAAGGTAAAAAGTTATCCAATCATTAAAAATCAAGTAAATTACTCCCCCATGTCCCAAAGTAAGTTTAAGCTATCATAGAGGAAAGATTACAATAATCCATAATATTCATGAGGAAGAAAAACGAGAAGGAGAGGAAGAACAAATTACGGTACGGCCGTAAAGAAGTTTACGGTCGTAATCTCGTGTGAACAGCATCGGCTACCGGTGTTTTGTTGATTTCTCCTCCGTCTGGGCTCCTTTCTCATTGAAACTTCTGGTACACCTTCTCCTCCTCTACGTGTAGCTTCCACTCAAATTTAACGGTCAGAGATAGCCTATACGCTTCCCGGCGGCCAACCCTAAGGCGAACGCGTGGAACTCGATTTCTCTCTGCACGGTGGAGGAAAATTAGGGCTTTCGCCCTTGGCGTGTTCTTCTCCTTCCCGGCTCTCTTTCTCCTTCTTACGTCTTCGAATATAAAGGTCTGGATCATCTGCAATCAACCACGCAAAAATCAGGCTTTGCAGTTGACCAGGAAAGTCGCGAGCAGCGTCGTAATTACGGCCGTAATGGACTTTACGACATTGCCGTAATCTGGACAGCGATTTCTCGGGTTGAAATCTTCTGGAATTACGGTACCATGACCGTCTTTACGGCTGTGCCGTAATGTCAACAATCTTTCGGGTGGAAAATTGACCCGAATTACGGTACCGTAACTATGTTTACGGTAGTGCCGTAAACTCAATTAATTCTCTGATCAAAAACACTTCAAAATACGGCACTGTAAAGATGTTTATGGGAGTGCCGTAATCATGTGAAATTCTCTGCCCGAAAAAACTCCAAATTACGGTACCGTAAAGGTCATGTTGGGGGTGCCGTAATGTACTCTGAAGCTCCAAATCTTCTGAAATTTGACATGTGATTTCTTTTTGATGTTGTGAATTCAGTTATGCATCTGAATTGCTTGAAATCTACTAAAAATCGTGTCTTTTTGCCTGAAAATCATTAAAAATAGAAAAGAGTGTAGATTCCGCAAATATTGATAAAAAAGGCATAAAAATAAGAAAAGTCTATGAATATGACACAAAAAGATATACAAAATGGCATGAAATTTACTATAAATTTCGTTGTCATCAAACACATAAGGCTCAAACTTTGCTTGTCCTCAGGCAAATAGATAGAATATAAAACTCCACTATGGAAAATATGTCTTTTCATGAAAAATAAATTTCTAAAATATAATCACTCATGAAATATTCCATCAACTTTTTGCACAAAATTTCAGATAAATGCATCATCCTCTGAATTTAATCTTTAAGATACACAACTTTGATCAAATAAAACTTTGCAACTCGCATAATAAAAAGAATCTCAGTCTCATGATTTCACTCAATTTTCAGTTTAAATCTATCTTACCTTTGCATACAGGAATAGGATATCCAAAATCATTTTCCACACAAAATTTTTTTTCTTTTCTATTTCTCTTCATCTTTTTTTTATGGAATGTACCCACATGGATACATATATAATTTTTTATTTGGACTTCAACTCTTATCTTCAGTACCACTGTCAATTTTACACAGTGCTAAGTAGAGGAGTCATTTTCTTTTTCTCTCTCTCTCTTTTTTATAGACTTCAACCCATGTCCTTTGGTACCACAGTCAATTTTACACAGTGCCAAATAGGGGAGTCCCTCACTCTTCTTGGATTCTTTCTTCCCAACAAATAATAAAATAGACTAAACATCAACTAGGTTAATCAATTGACATCAATTCAAAAATTACACTCATATGCTCATTTTATTCAAGTAAGATGCTTCACCCTTAGATTGCATTCATCAAACAACATACCTACCCAAAAACCTTATGCATCAATCAATGAAGAATTTCAACAAGTAGATATATATTGAAGAAATAAATTCAGCATAATAGATATATCTCCATTCATAGGCATGCATGCATGAACATTCATCATCATAGAAAAATCTACCCATCTCTCATCACATGGATTCAAGTCATCAAAATTTTTAAACATCTAAATATGTCAAAATCAATGCAAAAGGTGTGAAGCATCAAACTCAAACAATCATAGTCAAAAGTGTTACATGATAGACTCAAGCAACTTCATAGAATAGAAATCTCAATGAGTGATATATCAAAAGCTAATCAAAGATGCAAACCATAATCATGAATAAAAGAGTGCAAACGATACTCACAAAACTATTTAACAAGCATCTGACCAAAAATATATAAGGCTCAAACCAAAAATAATGTCGGGCAGATGCTACAAGGTCCAAGGATGTGCCTTTTGAAAATTTTTCCTGCACAATTTAAGATACATAAGGCTCAGTCTAAAAATAGTCTATAAAAATATAATCATAATAAAAATGATTTTCTCATGGGAGAATCAGAGATGTCGCCGGAGGTCTGAAGAGGATGCCGGTGGAAAGAGTTGAGCAGGCAAGAAGCAGAGGGTTAACAGATGCTATCTGAACAGCTGCTAGCAATGCTGGTGATGGTGTTGACAATAGAGTGAGTTATCTCTAGTGGCCTGCTAGAGAGCACAGTCCTAGAGGTGAGATCGTCGGCCGATGGGTTTGAGAGATAGCACTGCAAAATAGAAAATCAGAGTCACTAATGAAGAGTTTACTGCATAAATAAATAAAATCAATGGAAATAGAGGCAGTAGAAGAAGTAAGAGTCGGCTGATGGTATAATCCAGTGTCGACAGCTGGAAACAGTGATGTCAGAGGCAGATGCAGTGGTGGCTAGAGGTGGAAGACAGTTGCTTTTGACGATTTCTGGATCTGGAGGCAAAAGAAGCTATAACATGTAGAAAGCAAGTAGAGCAGCAGCTAAATTTTTTATGAAAAGTAGCCATGTCTAAGAATAAGATTTAATGATCCAAGAAGAAAATAGACAAAACCATGTGGTAGAATGAAACTCGTTCTTTTCAGGTGTATTAAAAATTGAAGGATCAAAATCTTCCAGGGACTTAGGGGATTAACAAAAAGAAGGCTACTCAGATTACAAAACTGCAAAAACTGCACAAAAGTTAATCAGATTCAAAAAGTTGCTATGTGTCCTAGAATTATCAGAAAATATTTCCATGAAAACAACAAATCCACAAGATAGAATGACACATGTTCTTCATATACCATACGAAAAATCATTGTTTCAAGTCATTAAAGCACCTTAAAAACTTACTGCAAAAACGCTAATCATAATAGTCAAGAGAAAACTACTGCATAAATTAATCAGAATTAAAAAGATGTTATATGTTTTAGAATGATCCATGGACTTTAAAATTTAGCAAAAATATCCAGATGATAGTACAAGATGAGTACTTCGTGATGGTGCCAAAGATCAAAAAATTTCCCAACCCAATTTCTTAAAATTAATGCGAGAATACACCTACTCAAATAAGTAGATTGCAGTTCAAAAATTATGGGTGTCAAATCCTTTACGGCAGTGTCGTAATGTACACAAATTCTCGGGTCAGATTATACATGAAATACGGTACCGTAAAAATGGTTACGGTACTGCCGTAAAATCAGTCACTTAATTTTATTTTTTTGAAAATTCAAAAATTCAAAAAATACACACGTAAAAACCTTTACGGTACTACCGTAAAACGAATGGATTTTTGGATGAAAATTCTGTAAAATTACGGCACCGTAAAATGGATTACGGTAGTGCCGTATTTTGCACAACAATTTCATTTTTTCCTGCAAAAAGAAAAGAAAAATTAATTCTAAAAATAAACTAAAATAAAAAAAACTAAGCTAAGTGATAATGCATGGGTTGCCTCCCAAGAAACACTAATTTTTAGGTCATTGGCTTGACCAAAACTCAAATCTCATGGTGAAGCAGGTGAATCAGTACCAACGTAGATAGCATATAATTTTCTCTTTTTCTGCTGTCTAAAAAGTTTAGCCACTAATCCAAAAATCCAGAATCTCATGTGAATCACAATCAAAGTGGCTTTCTTAAATATGTAGAAATCAAAATCAATACATTCACTTCCACATAAAGGATATTTAATAATCTTCCTATGTTTATCAGTAAGCAAAATCATAAGTCCTTTCTTAAAATTTAAATCTTCAATTGCCATAGGACTTTGATCAAAAGATATAAGCATTGGATCATCAAAATATTCTTTCTGTCTTAAATTAGATTCATCAATAAAGCATAAATTTTCAATGAAATCAGAAGATTCAACAGTAGATATGGGCAAAACATCATAGTGAATACATCAATTTTCACAACATTCAAATCCTTACCAATTTCCTCATGTTCATCATCAAATAATTTATCAATTTCAAAATTACAATCAAATTCAAAGTGAGATTTTTCAAAATCAATTTCCTCATGTCTTTCCATAAATATTTCATCATGAGAAGAATCAAAAGAATTAATCTCAGAATTACAAGAATCAGATTTAACCATAAACAATACATTATCAAAAGAATCAATTTCATCAAAAGGGGGTTTTTCAATTTCAATTTCCTCAACCTTTTCCAACAATAAATTATCAATGGAATCAATTTCAGCATTATCAAAATTAGAGTGAGATTCATCAATGTTCACATAAGGCTCAATCTCAAAATAATCATAATCAGAGGGGGATTTTTCTAAATCAAGTTCTTCAGTTTCAAACTCAAACTCAAATAAGCATGCTTGTTGTGCTAACTGGGTCCCAAAAATTTCATTGTGTGCAACCATGTCATCCAACCTAGAATTGATTTGTTTGAGGGTCTCATTCACATCTTCTTTTTGTTTTGCTTGGGTACTCATGAACTTTTCAAACATTATCTCTAAGCTAGATTGTTCAGTATCCTAAAAGCATGGTTCAAAAGAATAGTTTGAGCAATCATCATAAAAAGATCTAGAATCATATTGATCATCTTGATACCATGTTGAATTGGAATTTAAAAATTGGCAATTAGAAGTATAATGATCAATATGTCCACAAATATCACATCTACTAGAAGAAAGAGAGTGCATATAAGAGTTAAACGTATCTTGGAGTGTGCTCAATGAATCATACTTACCTTGTGGCATGTATATCTTACTTCTTTGAGATGCCCATGAATTGTGATGAACAGACATATTAATCAAATCTATCAAGAATAGAAAGATAATCCAACATCAATCAATCAAATTATTTTTTTTTAAATATAAAAAAACAAAAAATATAAAACATAAGTAAATTTACAAATTTCAAAAATCACAGTTCTGTCACAACTGTGAAAATCCAAAACATGCAAAAATAAAAAAAAAACAAAGTTAAATCTAAAACAAATAAAACCTAGTCTAGCAATACTAACAACTATTTTGATATTAACAAAACTAAGGTCCCCGGCAACGGCGCCAAAAACTTGTTGTGATCCGAAAGGACACACTTATAAATACAAGTAGGTAGACTTATTTAAGGTGTCACGGCCAAAACCTAAGTGTTGCCGCACAGGGCTATTGTCACTCCGTGACACGGCTCCAAAAACTTGTTGTCCCTAAACTTGTAGTGTCCGCAAGTGCACGGATACTCGAAGTAATAAAGAAAAAATATCGAACCCACAGAGAACTTATTGTTAAGTACCAAATAGTTGTGTTTTTACTAGCTAAGTAACCGAATAATAGCAAAGCAATGATGGAAAACACATGAAATCAGATAATCAGAGAGAAACATTGGGACAAGGGTTTCATTCTCCTTAATTCTAATGACTAGATATAAATAAAAGGTCGTCAGACTAATCTTATCATGACAAAGACTTAATTTACTTCATAAAGGGATCATCTCACTTTCGTGCAGACAATCTTGCAGGGATCAATCCTCGCTTTCGTGCAAGATCTATCCCAACGCTAAAGATAAGTAAATCATCTATCAAAGAACTCGAGATCACTTTCGTACATCCGAATTCTAAGTTGATTGTCTTGAGTGAAATCTCAAGGATCACTTTCGTGCATCTGAGTCTCAACACAAGTTCTACTTATAGCTTTCTGACGACTCGATCCTCACTTTCGTGCAAGATCAAATCAAGTCTAAAACAATAACTCAACCCTATATTCAAATTATCAACATGGCAATAATATCACTAAAATCTAATAATAAGAACTAACCTAAGAAAGCTCCTATCATGTAATTCTAGGGTTCCCAGTTCTCAAGCAAGTCACCTTTCGGTCCTTATTGCGAGAACTCTAAAACATGAATAATAACATTAATCTATGGAGAATCAGAGTACAATTATTCACATAAGTAAAATTATCATCATAAAACTATTTTGACGAAGATAAAAAGTTATCTAATCATTAAAAATCAAGTAAATTACTCCCCCCATGTCCCAAAGTAAGTTTAAGCTATCATAGAGGAAAGATTACAATAATCCATAATGTTCAAGAGGAAGAAAAATGAGAAGGAGAGGAAGAACAAATTATAGTACGGCCCTAATCTCGCGTGAACAGCGTCGACTACCAGTGTTTTGTTGTTTTCTCCTCTGTCTGGGCTCCTTTCTCCTTGAAACTTTTGGGACACCTTCTCCTCCTCTACGTGTAGCTTCCACTCAAATTTCACGGCCGGAGATAGCCTGTACGCTTCCCGGCGGTGAACCCTAAGGCGAACACGTGGAACTCGATTTCTCTCTGCACGGTGGATGAAAATTAGGGCTTTTGCCCTTGGTGTGTTCTTCTCCTCCCTGGATCTCTTTCTCCTTCTTATGTCTTTGAATATAAAGGCCTGGATCTTCCGTAATCAACCACGCAAAAATCGGGCTTTGGAGTTAACCGGGAAAGTCACGAGCAGCGTCGTAATTACGGCCGTAATGGACTTTACGGCAGTGCCGTAATCTGGACAGCGAGTCCTCGGGTTGAAATCTTCTGGAATTACGGTACCGTAACCATCTTTACGGCTGTGCCATAATGTCAACAATCTTTCAGGTGGAAAATCGACCCGAATTACGGTACCGTAACGAAGTTTACAGTAGTGTCGTAAACTCAATTAATTCTCTGATAAAAAATGCTTCAAAATACGGCACCGTAAAGATGTTTACGGGAGTGCCGTAATCATGTGAAATTCTCTACCAGGAAAAACTCCAAATTACGGTACCGTAAAGGTCATGTTGGGGGTGTCGTAATGTGCTCTGAAGCTCCAAATCTTCTAAAATTTGACGTGTGATCTCTTTTTGATGTTGTGAATTCAGTTATGCATCTAAATTGCTTGAAATCGACTAAAAATCATGCCTTTTTGCCTGAAAATCATCAAAAATAGAAAAGAGTGTAGATTCCACAAATATTGATAAAAAAAAGGCATAAAAATAAGCAAAGTCTATGAATATGACACAAAAAGATATACAAAATGGCATGAAATTTACTATAAATTTCGGTGTCATCATTGATTCCCTAACTAACAAAATTTATTCTTTGAATTTAAATCATGCCACAGTTAACTCTGTTTCGTGTGAGATTTGTGGTAATGCAAGTCATTATACACAGGAATGTCTGTTGAGAGTTTCTACACAAGATGAGTGCAACTCTGAGCAAGCTAATGCAATTGGGAATTATAATGGATGACCTCAGAATGACCCATATTCTAGCACTTACAATCCTGGTTGGAGGAACCATCCCAATCTCTCTTGGAGGAGTAATCGAAACCAAGCACCTCAGAATAACAATCGACAGCCCCCTAGTTTTCAATAAAGACAGTATAATCAGCCTCAACCTCAAGTTCCCTAGAAGTCTAACTTGGAGATTCTAATGGAGACATTCATTGCCACTTAGACCAAACAGAACGATGCTTTTAGACAAAAATTTAGACATGTCGGTAAGTCTATTAAGAATCTAACTTCTGAGATAGAATCTATGAAAACTCATCAGAAGATGTTAGAAACTCAGATAGCTCAACAAGCTAGTTCTTTAAGTAGGCCTACAGGTAGACTACTAGGGAAACCAGACGTAAACCCACGTCAGCATTGTAATGTTATAACAACACGCAGCGGGAAACAATTGGATGAGCCATGGGCACCAGACACAATGTAAGACCAAGAAGTGCAGAATTCTAAATCCATAGAGGAAGAGGGAAACAACGGTGAAACATCTTTGCAAGTAGGCCTGTTCAATTGGTTCAACCCAAACTGAACCGAACTGATTGGACCAAAAATTAAAATTTTTTTCCTAATATTTACAAACCGAAACCGAACTGAATAATTTGAAAACCGATGTGAACCAAACCAAAAATATTGAGTTCAGTTTGGTTCAAACTGATTAAAACTGAAAAAAAGAAAAAACTATTGAAAACTCTACCGCCGTTCATCGCAAGAAAAAAAGGAAAAAGAAATGGAAAGAACCATCGTTGAGGGAGAAGATCCTCCTCTCCCTAACACCTCGTCTACCACCCGTGGAGATGACGAGTCCTCTCATCATTCATCGTCGGCTATAGAGTCGTGGGCTGCAGCTGATAAATTTCCTCTTCTTCTTAATAGATCTCTTCAAATCTCTTCTCTTGCTAATAAATTTCTTTTCACTGCCATAGCATAGCATTAAATATGACAGGTAGGGGGCGCCAGGCATTTATTTCAAATGGACACTTTGATAGGAGACTTCTCGTAGAGGGGAATGGTTTGCCTTTATTGCATGCCATGGTGCATGCCAGGAATTTATTGCAGTTGGCATGGCTGACGGCTCAAGGGATTGAAGAGAAGCGACTTCCAATGGAAAAATGAAATGGGAGGATTCGCATTTAGTAGTGATGAGTCGGTTCGCCGTTTGGTTCCATCTATTATACTAATATTTTTTTAATTTTAAATTCTTTAATCGGATCGGTTCGGTTTGTATTAGTTTTTAAAATAGAAAACCGAAAACCAAACTGATTTTATTTTAGTCTCCCCTAAACCGAAGTGACCCGAACTGATTTATCATAAAACTGAACCAAACCGACTAATTCGGTTCGGTTTATCGGGTTAAACCGATTAATGGACAGGCCTATTTGCAAGATAGGGAGCCGGAACCAGTTTATGTACCACCACCTCCCTACAAATCACCAATACCTTTCCCTCAAAGATTGGCAAAGGCTAAACTTGACAAACAATTTAGAAAATTTTTAGAGGTACTTAAAAAGCTTTATATTAATATACCTTTCACTAATGTTTTGTCACAGGTGCCTTCATATGCCAAGTTTTTGAAAGAAATATTGTCCAACAAGAGGAAGTTAGAAGAGCATGGAACGGTCGCACTCACTAAGGAGTGCAGCACAATAATTCAGAATAAATTGCCACCAAAGCTTAAGGATCCAGAGAGTTTTTCTATTCCTTATTTGATAGGTGATATGTCTATTAACCGTGCTTTGTGTGATCTAGGGGCTAATGTCAGCTTGATGCCACACTCTTTCTGTAAAAAGCTGGACGTTGGAGATCTTAAGCCCACTTCTGTTTCTTTATAGCTAGCAGACCGTTCTGTACGACATCTAGTAGGTATTTTAGAGGATGTGTCTATCAAGGTCGATAAGTTCTTTATTCCAGCTGATTTTGTTGTCCTCGAGATGGAGGAAGATTCTAGACTTTCCATAATTTTAGGTCACCCCTTTTTGGCGACAACTGGAGCCATGATTGATGTTAAGAATGGGAAGCTTACTTTTAAGATAGGCGAAGACTCTATAGATTTTGATTTGACAGAAAACTTAAAGAAACCTTCTTTTGCAAGATCTTATTACAGTGTTGAAGTCTTGGAAGACACTTTACTGATGACCATTGATTCCAAGACAGAGAAAGATCCGCTTGAAGTGTGTCTTACCAAAGGTGATGACAATGATAAAGAGGAGGAGGTAAGTTCTTATCTTGTACTATTAAATTCTACATCACCACTTGATTCCAAAAAGTTAAAGAAAGAACACTTGAGCATGACAGAAGGTAAACCCGATGAAGGAAAGAGGTATGAATTTAAATCTCTCCCAAGCAACCTCAGGTATGAATTTCTTGGAGATAACTCTACTTTTCCTGTGATTATTAATGCAAATCTTGATTCATCTCAGACTACCAAACTTTTACATGAACTTCGTCAGCATAAGAAAGTAATTGGCTATACCTTTGATGATATAAAAGGAATTAACCCTGCTGCTTGTATGCACATAATATTTCTAGAAGAAGGGAGCAAACCATGAATTGAATATCAGAGGAGGCTCAACCCAAATATGAAGGAGGTAGTGAAGAAAGAGATTCTGAAGCTCTTAGATGCTAGAGTTATCTAGCCCATCTCTGATAGCTAGTGGGTGAGCTCAGTGCATGTTGTACTGAAGAAAGGAGGGATTACTGTGATGAAGAATGAAAACAACACTCTTATTCCAACAAGAACGGTAATAGGGTGGTGGATGTGCATTGACTATCGGAAGTTGAATGCCGTCACGCGAAAAGATCATTTTCCCCTTACTCTCATTGATCAGATGTTAGAACGCTTAGCATGTAATTCTTATTTTTGTTATTTTGATGGATATTCTAGTTTCTTTCAGATTCCCATTGATCCTGAAGATTAGGAGAAGACGACATTCACCTGCCTGTCTGGCACTTTTGCTATTGTTTTTGCATTTAACAAATTCAGATCTTATCTTATTGACTCTAAAGTGATTGTTTATACAGATCATGCAGCTATCAGATATCTTATGAGTAAGAAGGATTCAAAACCAAGATTGATCAGATAGATCATTCTACTACAAGAATTTGACTTCGAGATCAAAGATAAAAAGGGTGCAGAAAATTCTATTGCAGATCACTTGTCGTGCCTTGTTCAAGAAGATGGGTTGCAAAAAGTTACCGAGCACGAGATTGATGACGCCTTTCCTGACGAGCATCTCTTTGCTATTGCAATGATTGATGCTCCATGATATGCTAATTTTGTAAATTATTTGGTATCTGATATTTTACCTACTGATTTGAATTACTAGAGATGAAAGAGATTTCTAACAAAGGTAAAGCATTACTTCTAGAATGATCCTTTTTTGTTTAAAAGATGTGCAGATGGATTATACATGAGACGTCTGCCAGAGGAAGAGATGAGAGATGTACTCTTTCATTGTCATAGTTCTGCTTATGGAGGACATGCTAGTTCATCTAAGACTGCTTTCAAAGTGCTTCAATCAGGTTTTTTCTGGCCAACCCTTTTTAAAGATGCTTGGAATTTTGTTCTTTCTTGTGAAGAATGCCAGAGGATAGGAAATATATCTAAACGAGATGAGATGCCACTGAGTAATATTTTGGAGATCGAGATATTTGATGTGTGAGGAATTGACTATATGGGTCCCTTCCCAACCTCATGTGGAAACAAGTATATTCTTGTGGCAGTTGATTATGTGTCAAAGTGGGTTGAAGCTGTAGCGGCTCCAAACAACGATTCCCGCGTAGTTATCAAACTGTTTAGAAGGATAATATTTCTGAGGTTTGGAGTTCTACGAGTAGTAATAAGTGATGGTGGATCCCACTTTATAGAATAAAAATTCTCTGCATTGTTGGGTAAATATGGGGTGAGACATAAACTATCTACTCCTTATCACCCGCAAACAAGTGGCCAAGTAGAAGTTTCTAACAGAGAGCTGAAAAGAATTCTTGAAAAGACTGTCTCTAGATCAAGGAAAGATTGGTCCATAAAGCTTGACGATACATTATGGGCATACATGACTGCATTTAATACTCCAATTAGCATGTCATCTTATCAACTTGTATATGGTAAATCATATCATCTCCCAGTTGAATTGGAACATAAAGCTTATTGGGCAATAAAGACTCTAAATTATGATTTGTAAACTGTTGGGGAGAAAAGAAAGTTACAAATTGATGAACTTGAAGAGATTAGGATGAATGCATATGAGAGCAGAAGAATTTACAAGGAAAGAATCAAAAAGTGGCATGACCTCCACATCGTCAGAAAAGATTTTCAAGAAGGTGACCTTGTTTTACTTTTTAACTCTAGATTGAGGTTCTTTCCTAGAAAACTAAGAACGAGGTGGTCAGGCCCTTTCAAGGTTGCTAAAGTTTATCCCTATGGTGCTATTGAGATTTGGAGTGAAAGAACAGGGAACTTCACAATTAATGGTCAACGCCTGAAACATTACTATGTGTCTGAGCCCATTGAAGAAGGTGTCAACTAGAAGCTTTCAGATCCTCCACCACTACCATGATGATAATGATCTTTGGTTGAGCTAGCAACTTTAAACTTAGCGCTTCTTAGAGGGCAACCCAAGCACTCTACTCGAACCTTTTCTCATTTGATTTTCTTTTTTTTTGTGCTTTTTTTATGTTTTTCTAATACTAATTCTTGTTTTTTCTATTTGTAGGAGTGTTCTAAGTTGATTTCACAACGAAACGGTGATTTTGGAACTTTACGCAAAAAATACGACTCGGCCATATTTATATTCACGGCCATATTTTTGTGTTACTGTTCATCTCTAATGAAACAGAATGTTTCGCAGGCGGTTGTGATTTCTGTCATGCCCGTATTTTGGAAATATTATTTATTTCAAAGGGAACAGAGGGTTTCATGGGAAGGGTGTGAAAATTTTCACACCCGTATTTTTTTCTAAGAAAAAAAATTTAAAGAAATTACAAGCGTATCGTGATTTATATCACGCCCGTAATTTGGAGAGTTTCTGGCACAGAATGTTTCACGAGTGTACCATAAAAATTTTCACGGCCGTATTTGCAACCTCTTTCTTCACAGAATGTTTCACGGCCCACCATGAAAATTTCAAGGTCGTATTTTCATTCATTTATATATAACGATGATCGTATTTTTAGGATTTTCACTCGTGATTTTCTTGCATCTGCACCACCTCTTCGATCTGAGCTTCCCTCAACCCTCTAAAGCTTCCGATGACCTTTCCCGACTAAGTTCCGGTCATCTCCGAGCCACATTCTGATAGTTTGAAGCCTTGATTTGGTTCAGAAAGCTGGAAATCGTATATAGTTACCGAAGTTCGATTCTTGCCGTCCGAGCTTCATCAGAGCTCCTGCCTGCTTCCAAAAGCTTCACTTGAGGAAGAAGACCCTTCCCCTGAAGTTTTCGGCCACTGATTTCACCTAAAAACACAAGAATCGAGGATCAAACTCAAAGCTGCAAACCCTATTTTCGCTGTTCTGTTTCCAATTTTGGTAACACATTACACCCCAATTTTCTTTACTTCATTAGACTACATTGTTTTGAATGAAATGGCACCAAAGACCAAAAGAGTAGTGAGCAGAGGGAGGGGGAAGAGGCCAGCTTCTTCTTCAGCACCACCTCCCACAAACCCCTATGGAATCATCTTTTGAGATGATAAAAAGGAGGAGAGATACAACATCCTAAATTCTAGGTGCATTACTAACACAAGATATATGGATAAAAGAACAGTGGATATTCTTGGAATAAGTGAGGATGTTGAGTGGATGTTTGAGCACATACTAGCACTTAGATTCTTTCAAATGACACTGCAGACATTCGTTCCCTTGATGTTGGAATTCCTTAGCAGTTTGGAGGTCGAGCTCCATGATTATCATGACTAAGAAGCGAAAGGTCGTTTGACCTTTCGGCTTGCGAACATCGAGAAGAGCCTCACACTTACAAATGTTAGAGCTGCATTGCATTTGCCCAGTGGAGGAGTGACGCACCCAGCACGGGAGTATATTGAGAGTGCATTTTGGAATCAAATAACATATGACTCAAATTTATCAACAAAGACAGCACGGGCCTCCAGTCTCTCCAGCCCATGTCTATGATACGTTCGCAGGAGACCATAGAAAGAAATACGGCCTGCCATGATAATTTTCATGGTCGTATTTTACTCAATACAAAATACTAGAAATCTATAGAGAGAAATACAGCCTGCTCGTGATAGAAATCATGGCCGTAATTTGTTGAAGAAAATCCACAGAGAGAAATACGGCCTACAGTAATAATTTTCACAGCCATATTTCTATCGGGTTTATTTCTAGATGAATACAGAAAGAAATACGGCCGGCCATATTTATTTTCATGGCCGTATTTATTTCTGCCAAAATCAGTTTTCACTTGGTTTCATGCCCGAATTGGCTTGTTTTCAAGCCAAATTTTGGGGAAATCTAATTAGGAGTTAGGGAACTATATAAGCTACCAAGGGATCAATTATTGGGACTTTTTGGCCAATTTACAAGGAGAATTTGATGAAGAAGCGAGATCTAGGGCGAATAGTGGTGAACGGTGTTTCCTCACCAGAAAAGCACAGATTTCCGGCTAGCTGGCGTCAATTCTCATTAGGGAGCCCTACACTTTACTTCCTAGTCGATTCTAATTTTATTTTGCCAATTGTAATTGAAAACATAGATCTTTACAATGTTGGGATCGTTACTATGTCAGCGTAAATTTATTATTCGGGATTACGGTGGTAACCCACTATGTTTTCATGACTTAATCATTAATTTTTCTCTTATGAAGTAATTTACTCTTACTAGATTCAATTATTGTTATGCTTATTACATGTTGATTAATGGCCATAATTTGCATGCTTTGAGACATCGCAAGAAGTACTGAGAGGTGAATTGCGACGTCGGATCTACAATTGTTGAACAAGTTGATTTGAACACGAGAGTAGTTCGAATCAGTTTGAGGGATTCCATAGATTCATCAAGAACTTATGGGGTTTATTTTGAGTCAAAAACCATGAGAGTAGGGGATTAACTCGGGTAAACACCGGATTGTACTACCGAGAGGGTGCAATCTGTACATGCGGATAAATCCCCTTCAGTACAATAAATCCTTCTTAAGAATTCTATAATCAGAAAGGTCATGAAACATAGTGTGGTAAAACCGAAATCCTGAATTTTCTATCAAATCAATTACAACCAAAGTTTGTTTTAATATTCCTGTAATTTAATTAAGAGAAAAACTATTTTCTTGCTGATTTGTTTAGCTAATAATCCTAAGTAGAGTTAGTACTTGGACATTGATCTCTATGGGATTGATATTTTTCATTACTTCGATTATTCTGTGCACTTGCGGAACACAATCAATAGTTTTTGCACTATGGTCAGCCCAGAAAAGAGTTTGGTTTTCAAATCACAAGCTAGCTTAGATTTCTTTGTTGTTTCATTAGGTAATCAATATGCCCTATTGAGAGCATCCTTGGTTAGTTGGTTTGCAATTTCTAGTATTTGTGCCAAAATTGTTGACGCATGACAGTTTAAGTTCTAAAATTTAAACTGCACCTTTTTTTCAATAATATCTCCAAATATATGCATATTTCTTCCAAGTTATATGATTATGATTGGTAGTGGTGAACAGGAAAATCTCTTGATGTGAAAATCTGCGCATTGTCTGCCTATCCTTGATATTGCATAGTTCTACAAGTTCTGAATCATGCTAAGGTGGTTATTATTCTACTCCGCATCCTTGATATTGCATTAGTACAAGATTCTGCTGTTTTGACCTACCATTATTTACAAAAGCACAAATCAACTCTTTCTCTTCACGCACACACTTGTCAATAGTCTGCTTCAACACAATACAATTCCAATTTAAGTCTTTATCTCAATTGGGACAACTACAATAACTAAATGCAGTAACATGACTATAGATTCATAGAAAGCATGCCAATTTAATGTCTGAAAGTAACATGACTAAATGCAGCCATTGTTGCCTAGCTACTAGCTTTTTCAGTACAAAGTATTAAGTTTTCGGTAACTATTTGGCTGGTTTGAGTGTGTGTGCAAGTTTGATGAATCGTCAATCCCTCAGGAAGTATAACAGTAGCAAATAGTAACAACATCACCACCACCAATACTAATAGATTTTCCAAACCAATTATGATTTACTCTACTCACCATCTACTGAAAAAGCTGTGGTTTTTGGACCACTGTATCTGATCACATGGAAGTAGATTTAGAAGTCGGCAATTGTTTTGATTTTCTAATAAAAAGGTACATGCACCAACTAAGATTTTTTTAGACTAAATAAATAGAGAAGACAAATAAAAGAAAAGAGAAAGGGAAGAATTACAAGTTCCACTAACATGCATTTATTAGATCTAGTAATTGTTAGATGGTCATGAGTATGTTACTTTATCATCTTCAAGTTGGCAGAAGACTGTTATTGCCATTACTCCTGTTGTGTCCGTCTCCTGCTGAAATTTAAAATTGCTTGTTGATTATGTCTGTCCATACTTCTTCATCCATTTGGCTTTTTTCCATAAATTGTTGCAACTTCTATTGACTAGTGTTTGTATTATTCTCAATAACATCATGAAATTCAACTTATAACTAACTTCTATTGACTAGTGTTTGTCTTCATCCTTTTCTTTCATAAAGTTCCTTTCATGATTGATTTCATATGTTTTTAATATGCTTTGTTGATTTATTAGATTCTTCTAACCAATTTCTACAACTTAACCTCATATGAACTGATTTCATAGGTTTTATTACAATGACTCCAACAAGTAACAAAGGCAAAAGAAATCTTATAATGCGCTACCACTAGCTTAGGCATTGTATTGCAACTATAGCTGGATTATGTGTAGCACAAGTGCACCAAATTGTGCTTTTAATATTACAATCATCTTATGTTGATAAGCCAATATTAGAGAGTACTGAAGAAATGGAATTCAAACGAGGGGATGTGTTAAGGAAAATAATTAGCTCTAATCAAATATGTCATAACATTTTGAGAATGAGTATAGATGCCTTTATGCTACGTTTCGAAGGAGGGAAAAAATCAGAAAAGAAAAGAAACAACAAGAGAAGAGAAATATGAAGGAAAAGAAATAGCTCCTTTCTGTTTTAGACCTCGTGTTTCGATAGAAGGAAAGAAATATTTTGACCAGTCAATAGCTTAGTTGACTGAGTCAAAATTAACCCAAATCTTAACCAAATTCACCTAATCTCACCCAAATTCACTCAGTCAATAGCTCTTCTTCACGATGCAGGGGCCGCTTCCTCCTCCATCGTCGGGATCGTCAGTGTCTTCCTCCTCCTCGTCTCCATCGCCGAGATCGTCGGCGCCAGCTCAGGCGAGAGCAGGAAGAGGCTCCAGAAGGGAGGACGGCGGCCGTGACCGAGGAGGACGGCGTTGCTCTCCGGTGTCTCCACTAGCGCCAGCCCCATTCCTCGCCTCTGCCACCATCGTCTTCTCCACCTGCGAACCAGCCACCTGATGATCTTGGACGAAAGGGCATGGCGAGAGGGCGTGGTGAGCTTGGGGGAGAGGGGGCGAGCTCAGACGGCGGCTGCGAAATCTTCAGCAGCATGGCGGAGCGACGTCTCCAGGGAGTTGGCGAATGATTCAGCGAAGGAGACAGTCTCGAGCGATGTCTCCGGACGAGAGGGGAGGTGCGGCTACGAGCTCAGACGCGGGGGCGGGGGGGGGGATCCAGGTGACGCAGGGAGAGAGGAGATCATCGCCGCTCGTACACGCACCGGCCGAGAGGGGAGAGCAACGCGGCGAGCTTGGCGAGAGGGGAGAGCAGCACGTTTTTCGAGAGGAGAGAAAGGAATTAGATTTTCCTCCGATTTGGAGGGAATGTTTTTTGAGAGAAAGGAAAGAAATAATTGTTTTCCTTTCTGCCCATTCCTTCCTTTGAAACTAGGGAAATAGAAGGAAAGAACTTTATTTCTTTTCTTTCTCTCCTGATTTCCCTTCTTTGAAACAGGCTGTTAGTAAATTGTGTGAGCTACTATGAGGATCCAATCTAGTGAAAGACACCAAATATTCTAGTGTCGAGGAAAAAAATGATAAAGTTCTTATATTTGATCACCCATAATGTGAAGAATCGAGAACTTTATTTTTTTTCTTCCTTCGTTCACCTCGAAGTGTTAGTTGTCACTTTCATGAGGTGTTGAATGCTATTATTAGCTTACACACTTAGTTTATCAAGCAACCTATTGGTGAAGCGAATTCGATTGAGATATGCAACACAAACAGATTCTACCCATATTTCAGGGTACAATATTGTAAAATACAATTCGTATGAATAATAAAATTTCAATTGTTAAAATCAATCATACACATGCAGGACTGTTTAGGAGCTCTTGACGGGACACATATACGTGTGAAAGTACCTTCTAATGATGCACCTAGATATAGGGGGAGGAAGGATTGGCCAACAACAAATATCTTGGTAGCATGTTCATTCGACATAAAATTTACTTACGTCCTCCCTGGGTGGGAAGGCACAGCATCTGATTCTCGGATATTAAAGGATGCCATGACTAGATCTGATAAGTTAAAGATTCCAGAAGGTAAACATTTTAGTTCATTAATAAAATTATGTATTGATCTTTAGGTTTCTCGTTTTATGGCATATGTTTATGTAGGAAAATTCTACTTAGGTGATGCTAGTTTTAGGATAAAAAATTATCTTATCACACCTTATAAAGGAGTTTGCTATCACTTGAAGGAATATTCAAAACATTCTCTACAAAAACAAAAGAACTTTTCAATCATCGACATGCATCTGCTTGAAACGTCATTGAAAGAGCTTTTGGCATGTTGAAGAAGAGATTTCCTATAATAGCAAGTGGAATAGAACCCCATTATCCTGTTAGAACACATATTAAAATTATACTAGGATGTTGTGTTTTACACAACTACTTGATGTGTATTGATCCTGATGACAATATCATTGCTGAAGTTGATGAAGAATTGGCAAATTCAGTAATACACGATGCTTCTACTATGGATGGGCTAGATGATGATGCTAATCAAGGGATTCGGCTTAGGGACAATATGGCAAATGCAATATGGAGTGATTATGTATTGTGATTGCATTTTGCTATGAACTTTGTGATAAACAAAAGGCTTTTGTTGTACTTTGTGTTTCACTTTGCCTTATTAAATGTAGTTGTTGTTCTGTTAAGCATAAACTCCTGTTGTACTTTGTGTTTCAATCCTTAGCTATTAATAGTTGTTTTTATGTTAAGCATGAACTCCTATTGTACTTTGTGTTTCAATAATTATGTATTAATAGTTATTTTTATTTCAATATAAGATGAGTAAAAAATCTAGCAAGTCCACTAAAGGATCGAAAAAAGAAAATATCAAATGGAATGAAGAATGCGACAACATATTTATTGATGCCATGCTTGAGCAACAGACAAGGGGCTTTAGAGTTAATAGTACATTTACCTCAACTACTTATAGAAACATGTTAACTATATGCACGCCTGCATTTGATATACGTTTAACAAAAGGTCATTTGAAGAACCGAATAAAAACTCTAAAAAATCACTTCACGACATGCAATGAGATGTTCAAACACAAAAGCGGAATATCATGGAACAGCAAGACGAAGATGTTTGAAGCTGAAGATGTATTGTGGGATGATATTATTTTGGTATGTTAGTAGTTCTATTTTTTTTCTATTGTTATACATTTGAAATATTGTATTAATTTGTTGATTTAATCAATTACTTGCAGGTAAATCCTCAATTGAGAAGGTGGAAGCGCACTCCTATCCATAACTTTGATAAGTTAGAGATGCTCTTTGCAAAAGATCGTGCCACAGGTAGTTTATCTTCTACTTGTGGCGAATTTATGAACATGTTGACAAATGCGGGTGAAGAGTAGGATGATGTTCCATTAGCTAGTGACTTTCAGATGCCCCATGAAAATATTGATAAAACTAGTCCATTTGATCTACCACAGACTCAGCCTGTTAAAGAAGCAACTGAAAATTCCAATTTACATCGGAGCGGAAGTAAGAGAAAGCACACAAAAGTTGATGATGTTACTGCATCTGCACTAGTAGACACAAATCAAAGGTTAGCAGATCTAGTCAACTGTGTGGAGGAGGCCAATCAGTCTTTTAAAGAGCTTGTTTCAGCACCTGCTACTGAAGTTTATAAGGAGGATACGGAAAGAGAATTAATTAAAGAGCTACAAAGAATTGGAGTGCCACGGCATCGGATAGTTAATGCTTATGTCACTCTAGGGGGGAGCAAAGACAAAAACTAGACTTTTCTTTTATGCTCTATAAGAACTAGGGTTGGAAGCGCTAAATAAGCTAATGGGAGATTAGACTTTGTATTTGCTTGAAACTTGGAATTTTGTGGATTGTTGTGTTGCCAGACTCTATTTGACTAAACGCGGCTTAGTAAGTTGTGTTGCTAGACTCTATCAGTGTATGTTTTGTTGTGTTGCTAGACTTTATTTGACTAAGCTCGGCTTAGTAAGTTGTAACTTAACTTGGTATTTGATATTTGATTAGTGCATGTTTGTGTGTTTATGTGATTGTTGTTTTGTGATTTTGTTGTGTTGTGGTAAATGGTAATTGGTATTTGGTGGATTGTTGTGGTTTAACTTGCATTTAGATTGATGTGTTGTGGTAAACGGAAATTGGTATTTGGTGGATTGTTGTGGTTTTATTATGGTAAATGGTAATTGGTATTTGGTTGATTGTTGTGGTTTAACTTGCATTTGGATTGTTGTGTTGTGGTAAATGGTAATTGGTATTTGGTGGATTGTTATGGTTTTATTGTAGTTTCTATTTTTTTTGTGATTATGTTGATGGTAAATTATATTCCTTATCTATTTAGATGTATGCTCATAATATTGAATGTCATTATTGTTTTGATTATGGAAATGTTATTGATATGTATGACTAACTCAAATCCAAAAATTCCTTCTGAGATTATTATTATTTTCAAACTTTACTATTTTAATTTTTTATTATATTTGTAAGTATTATAATATATATGTGGTTATAAATAATAATATTTAATAGTATCTAATTATTTTATATGTATTTAATTATATTTAAGTAATAAAAGTATGGTAATATATAAAATCCATCTTATTTTCCATCCATCTTAGTAAACATAAGAAAAAAATTTTTCAATTTTCCTTCCATCTAATTTTCTAATCCTTCATATTTTTTATCCTTCCTAGTATACACAGCAAAGAAATTAAAAGAAGAGTTGGTGGTATTTGTTACCATAGATGAGAGAGTTACTAAGGGTCAAGGCCATGAGCGATGAGGGTCGACGTCCACCTAGCGGCGCCAAATGCATGGTCACAAGCAGGGAGGGTCGAGGTTGCAAGTTGGACAAATATGTGCAAGGAAGTGAAAGAGACACTCACTTGAAGCTGCAAGGGTTTTACTGACCGTGGCTTATGGAAGTTAGGTAAAAATAAAATGACACAAAGTATAGAGTTAACTTTCTTAAAGAGTTTAAAGGACAACTTTAAGATTCGAATAGGCCATTGGGGACGAGAAAATGGCCTAGCCTGGGTACCCAGGCGAGAATTTTTCGCCTGGGTGCCTTAATCTACTATTCACGAATCATAAAAGACACGTGGTGGAGGTGCAAATCTCGATGCTCTTCACTGCTGTTTCTTGTCCGTTACCCAACTCAATTTAACCTTGGTTACTTGTTAAGTTTTAATCCCTTTTGAAATTATAATTTTGAGCACACGCTATTTGTTTTTGTACACAAAGCTCCTGCGTGCCCTAGCTAGCATGGCCAATGATTCTTATTTGCGGTGAAAGCTCCTTGTAGTGATTTTTAATATATCTTCTCCTCTCTGCTTTTGATAGGTTTTTACAATGGTTTTTGTTAGATTTTGCTGTGGGGATGAGGGTATTATATCTTTTTTTTAGATTGACATGAGTAGCTGCATCTCTCATGTTTTCTCGTGATGTTTTATTTTAGTGTGATTTCGGAGCAGAGATTCTTTGTTTTGCTATGATATTTAAGTTGTTAAGTTCTTGATTTGGTTTTGGTCCTTTGGTGATGATATGAAAATGTTATTTTGTAGAATTTTGCTGGGGCTAAAAGAGTTCCACACCTCTATTTGAACTTTGATTAGTTTGCTATCCAGATCTCATCAATCCTTTGTTTTCCCCTATTTTGGTGTTTGATTGTAGAGCTGAGCTCTCTTTGTTAGCTGATTTCATATGAGATTTTATATGTGGTTCTTTCTTTTTCAATGTTTTCGTCAAATTCTATCATTAACTAGGACTAAAATAATTACAATATAGGGGAACATGTGGACATTCACGTTCTGAATTATGGTTGACATCAATTATATTATTATTTTCATATTTGAATATTTTAAAATTTTGAAATAGAAAACTAAAATTTGACTTAGAAAATTATAAAATATAAAGAAAAAAGTTAATCGAAGATATTTTATAGTTGATATATCAACTATATTAATATTTTCATATTTAAATATTTTTATATTTTAAAATAAAAAGTAAAATATGAGTTATAAAATTATGAAATGTAAAAAAAAAGTTAATACAAAATATTTTATAGTTGGTATCAACCATATTATTATTTTTATATTTGAATATTTTTAAATTTTAAAATAGAAAATTAAATTCTGAGTTAGAAAATTATGAATATTTTTATTGTTTTCGTATTTGAATATTTTTAAATTTAAAAATGATAAAAATCTGAATTAGAAAATTATAAAAAGTAAAGGAAAAAGTTAATAAAAGATATTTTATAGTTGATACCTATTAACTTTTTTCTTTACATTTCATAATTTTCTAACTTAGATTTTAGTTTTCTATTCTAAAATTTAAAAATATTTAAATATAAAAATAATAATATAATTGATATCAACTATAAAATATCTTTTGTTAACTTTGTTATTTACATCTCATAATTTTCTAACTCAGAATTTAGTTTTTTTTTTCAAAATTTAAAAATATTCAAATATAAAAATAATAATATGGTTGATATCAACTATAAAATATCTTTAGTTAATTTTTTTCCTTTACATTTCATAATTTTCTAACTCAGATTTTAATTTTTTATTTAAAAATTTAAAAATATTCAAATATGAAAACAATAATATGATTGATATCAACGTTGATGCCAAATATAAAATATCTTCTGTTAACTTTTTCTTTTACATTTCATAATTTTCTAACTCAGATTTTAGTTTTCTATTTCAAAATTTAAAAATATTTAAATATAAAAATAATAATATAGTTGATATCAACAATAATATGGTTGATATCAACTATAAAATAGAGGGTGTCAGTTAGTTTAACTGGTAAGGAAAAAAAACTATAAAATATCTCATATTAACTTTTTTCTTTATATTTCATAATTTTTTAACTTAGATTTTAGTTATCTATTTTAAAATTTTAAAATATTCAAATATGAAAAAAAAATAATATGGTTGATATCAACCATAATCGAGAACGTGAATGTCCACATGTTCCCCTATATTGTAATTATTTTATTGTTAGTTAATGTTGGAATCTGACCAAAACATTAAAAAAGAAAGAACCACATATAAAATCAGCCAACAAATAGAGCCCAGCTCTACAATCAAACACCAAAATAGGGGAAAACAGAGGAATGACAAAATAGAGAAAAACAAAGGAATGACAAGATCTCGACAGTAAACTAATCAAAGTTCAAATAGAGGTGTGGAACTCCCTTTACCCCAGTAAAATTCTGCAAAACAACATTTTCATATTATCACCAAAGGACCAAAACTAAGTCAAGACCTTAACAACATAAATATCATAGCAAAATAAAGAATCTCTATTCCAAAATCGCACCAAAATAAAGCATCATAAGAAAACATGAGAGATGCAGCTACTCACGTCAATCTAAAAAAAAGAAAATAGAATATCCTCATCCCACAGCAAAATCTAACAAAAACCATCATAAAAACCTATCAAAAGTAGCTACCAAAGAGAGGAGAAGATATATTAACAATCACTTCAAGGAGCTTTCGCCGAAGACAAGAATCGTTGGCCATGCTAGCTAGGGCACGGAGCGAGCTTTGCGTACAAAAGCAAATAGCGCATGGTCAAGATTTTAATTTCAAAAGGGATTAAAATTTAATAAATAACTAGGGTTAAATTGAGTTAGGTAACAGACAACAAACGACAATGAAAAGCATCAAGATTTGCATCTCCACCATCAAGATTTGCATCTCCACCACGTGTCTTTTATGATTCGTTAATAACAAATTAAGATACCTGATACCCAGGCTAGGCCATTTTCTCATTGGGACAGGGTGCTCTAAAAATTTTTAGAGAGAGCGTGCCAGGCCCGAATTAGGGTAACCAAGCTTAATTAGCTTAATCAACTCAATTCCTCCACGTCAGCACCCAAACCCGCACATATTCCAATTTTCGTCCGCCGCGTGTTGCAGCGTTGACTTGTGCGGATGTTGACTCGCGCCTCGAGTCGAACACCGCGCAATCATCTTCTCCGCGTCGACGCGGACGCACGACGCCGTTGGGAGAACTGCTGGGAAAGGGGAGAAGGGCCTGCGGCAGGTGAAGGTCCGCGCATACCTTTTCGCCCTCCACCTCGTTAGTCAGCACCGCCGCTGGATGCCTAAATCCCACGATCGGAGGTGAAGAAGAAGAAGTGGGAGACGCCGAAGAACTCGCTGGAAAACACTGAGAAGGGACACCGATCAAAGGGGAAAGCTTGTTATTATTTATCTCCAAATACAACCGCCTTAAAACCCCTCTCCCATCCTCCCTATACACGCTCCCTGTACAAGCTCGACACTCCCTGTACAAGCTCGACACTCTCTCTCGCCTGACTACACAGTCGCCGGAACACCCGCCGCGGTGTCTGCTGGTCGCCGCCTGAGAGAACGGAGGAGCAGTAGCTCCTCGCCGCCACCGCTCGTGGAGAAGGCGGACCCCTACGCCTCCCGTCGTCCACTGCTCGGGGAAGGCGGAACCGCTCGTCCGCCTCTCGTCGCTCGTGCTTGCCAAGAAGGGAAACTAGCTCGCCTCACTAGGAAGATGGAGCCCCTGCGCTCATCCGAAGCTTCCGAGGAGGAAATCGCCCGTGGAGGAGTCTCTCGCGTCCATCCAAGGCGCTCGATGCCCTCTGCCTCGCGCGTCGTCCAGCTTTTCTTCCCTGCACCGCCGCCTGGGAACGCTGCCTGGATGGGACATTCGCCTCGGGACGGTGAAGCCGCCACCTCGCTGCACTCACCTCTACGCTCGTCGATGGAGTCGGGCTGGATCCGGCCTGCGCCTCCGCGAGTCCGCCGCCCGGATCCGTCTCCAAGGGCCCGCCCAATCCGAAGTGGACCGGGCATTGGGCCTCCGCCCAAGCCCAACTGCCTCTAAGCCCGACCCAAAATCATCCGAGTCTGACAATCCTCCCTCGGCCGAGCTGGACGTCAACTCGTTGTCCACTGTCCTCCGCGCCTGCTGCCTCTCCCGTGGTCGATCTAGGACTCTGCCTCTCTCAGCATCATCTCCGCCATGCGCGCCGTCACCTCTCCCGCCCACCAGCAGTGGGTGATCGCACTGGGGAGGTGGAGGAACTCGCCTGCGCTTGCGCTTGCGCCGGATCCATCGCCCGCTCTGTCTCCCGTGCGCCGGAAGCCAGGCTCGTCACCACCATCACGCCGATCCTCGCCTGGGTGGGGTTGTCGCCATCGGCCGACTCGTGCGTCGCCATCGTCGCGATCCACTCGCGAGTCAGGCAGTCCCGCATCCGATGCGGACCCTAGCATAGGAAGAACGCTAGTGGTCTCGGTCGCTGCTTCGGACCTCTCTCTATAGGTCGAGTAGGCTCCTGTCGTGGCTGGGGACGCGCCGGCTGGCCTCAGCCCTGCCGAGGAGGGTGTCGCGCCCGTGGTGGCGCTCTCGCCCTCGTCGGAGCGCCGCCCTTTGGGGGCAACGTCGAAGCCCTCAGCGAAGCCGGCCTCGATGCCCTCGTGTCCGCTAGCCCCTCGGCCACCGCCGTGGCCTCTCTCCAGTCCCGCGAAGAGTGTCACCAGACCTCCGCCTCAGCCCACGACTGCAAGTGCCGGAGGAACGTGTGCCGTCGGTGCACCTCCGACATATCCGGGATCTCCAGCATCAGCGCCGAGTACGCCTGCACATACTCCTGGATGGTGCCGGTGTGCCAGAGCTCGTCCACCGTGTCTCTCACCTGGTCCACCGAGTTCCCCGGAAGGAACTGCCGCCGTAGCTCCTCTAGGAACATGTCCTAGGTCCACGCCACTGCTCCTGACGTCGATCCAACTGTGGTCCGCCACCACAACTTCGCGTCGGCCGTCAAGTAGGCGGTGCACACTTGCACTCGCTCGTCGTCAGGGATACGGTTGGAGGTGAAGAATGACTCCATATCCCATATGAAGTTTTCCAGCCCCCTCGCCGATCGAACTCCGCCAAACGTCGACGGCTCGAGAATCCGCAACTTCGGCTTAGGGGCCACCTGCCCCGTCGCTGTCGCCGAAGTGGGAGTCCCTCCCTAGGTCTGCACAAGTGCCATGCGTAGGACCACGATCTCGGCCTGCATCTGCTGCTGCGCCGCCTGTGCCTGCTGTAGTAGCCATGCTCGCCACCTGATCAGCGAGCGTCGCCATGCTCGCCACCGCCTCCTGCAGTGCGATGATCTGGAGCCTCTGCTCCTCCACCCACAGCTGTAGGTCCTCCACCTGAGGAGCGAGCGTGGTCTTCGACTCGCTGGAGACACCAATCATCTCCTCCAACCGCGCCACACGGTCAGCCATGGAACTCATCTCGTCCCTCTCCTAGAGTCACTGAGACTGTCAGGGAGCACTTTCCGCTGCCAGTCTCGCCACCCGATCACCAGAAACCACCTCCAAAATTCCTCTAATACCAACTGTCAGGCCCGAATTAGGGTAACCAAGCTTAATTAGCTTAATCAACCCAATTCCTCCACGTCAGCACCAAACCCGCGCGTATTCCAATTTTCGTCCGCCGCATGTTGCAGAGTTGACTCGCGCGGACGTTGACTCGCGCCTCGAGTCGAATGCCGCACAATCGTCTTCTCCGCGTCGACGCGGACACGCGACGCCACGCTCGACGCCGCCGAGAGAACCGCCAGGAAAGGGGAGAAGGGCCTGCGACAGGGGAAGGTCCGCGCGTACCTTTCCGCCCTCAGCCTCGTTCATCAGCGCTGTCGCTGGACGCCGGAATCCCACAATCGGAGGTGGAGAAGAAGAAGTGGGAGACGCCGAAGAACTCGCCGGAAAACACTGGGAAGGGACACCGATCACAGGGAAAAGCTTGTTGTTATTTATCTCCAAATACAACCACTTTAAAACCCCTCTCCCTTCCTCCCTGTACACGCTCCCTGTACAAGCTCGACACTCCCTCTCGCTTGACCCCGCAGTCGCCGGAACACCTGCCAGGGTGTCTGCTGGTCACCGCCTGAGAGAACGGAGGAGTAGCAGCTCCTCGCCGCCGCCGCTTGTGGAGAAGGTGAACCCCTACGCCTCCCGTCGTCCACTGCTCAGGGAAGGCGGAACTACTCGTCCGCCTCTCGTCGCTCGTGCTCGCCGAGAAGGGAAACTAGCTCGCCTCACCGGGAAGATGGAGCCCCTGCGCTCGTCTGAACCTTCCGAGGAGGAAATCGCCTATGGAGGAGTCTCTCGCGTCCGTCCAAGGCACTCGATGCCCTCTGCCTCGCGCGTCGTCCAGCTTTTCTTCCCTGCACCGCCGCCTGGGAATGCTGCCCGGATGGGACGTTCGCCTCGAGACGGTGAAGCCGCCACCTCACTGCACGCGCCTCTGTGCTCATCGACGGAGTTGAGCCGGATTCGGATCGTGCCTCCGTGCGTCCGTCGCCCGGATCCGTCTCCAAGGGCCCACTCAAGCCGAGGTGGACCAGGCCTTGGGCCTCCGCCCAAGCCCAACTGCCCCGACCCAGAATCGTCCGGTCTGACAGAGCGTCTCCCTAGAAAAGTTTCAGGTCCGCAAGTTGACGTGTTTATGGTTTGGGCTTTGTTGGGTTGCAAGAATCGCCTGGCAGCTTCGAGTCGAGGTTCTACGTGTCCGCTGTGTAGAACAGCAGAGTACAGGCTCGCTTCGATCAAGTGGTGTGCAGCGAATCTGGTCCCTTGCACTGGTTGGTGCTGCGTTGCCCAGTCCACTGCCTTATCCTCTCGACCTCTCCTCTCCTCTTCCCAGGAATCACAAAGCATATGCTTGCAATGGATTCGCCTCCCTCACTGTCTCCTCCATCTTTTGATCCTACTCCAGTTACATTCATATCGCCTCGAAAAGAATTTGAGAAATGATGGCTTCAGCTACAGTTAGGCTGGCCGCCCCTCTCCTCCTCCACCACCGCCACAACCACCACTACTCCAAGCCACCCAGATCTATCCCTACCAACCCCTTCACTTCCTTCCCCATGAGACCTTGTACACGGTCCGGACTCCACTTCGCCATGTCCTCCATCGACATCTCTAAGGAGGACAAGCCCCTCTCCTCTCAACCCCAGCCAGCCGGCGCCAGCTCCGCTGAGGCGCCACCGCCGGAGGAAAATAGCAAGGTCGATCCCCGTCGATTCGAGGAGAAGTTCGCGGTGCTCAACACCGGCATCTACGAGTGCCGCTCCTGCGGGTATCGCTACGACGAGGCGGCCGGCGACGCGTCGTACCCGATCCCGCCGGGGCTTCAGTTCGAGAAGCTTCCAGACGACTGGCGGTGCCCCACGTGCGGCGCCGCCAGGACTTTCTTTGTGAGCAAGAGTGTGGAGATAGCGGGGTTCGCGCAGAACCAGCAGTTTGGACTGGGAGGCAATTCGCTGACCTCGGGGCAGAAGGCACTGCTCATCTATGGCAGCCTATTTCTAGGTTTCCTCTTCTTCCTTTCTGGTTACTTCTTGCAGTGAGGGAAATATCACTTTTTTTTTCTTTTATATATCGATGATCGGTCTGTGCTGCTTGGTTACTTTTTCATCTTTCTTTTAGCTTTGCTGTGTGCTAAGCTAAAGACAAAGAATTTGTCATGCTTCCAACTCGTTGGCTCCTAACAAGGATTGAAGATGTAGATGCCGATTGATAGTTGTGCCATCAGTAGAATACATGTCAAGTATAAATTCTCAATGGCATATTTGTTATGATGAACAATTCTCAATGGTATCACTAAATAAGACAAGTAATGTATAAAAGACTAAATAAAACAAATCAATTGTCTGAATAAATGCTTAGTCATATTCTTTGGGTTGTGACCTAGCACTTTCATTAGATCATGCATGAAGTTTCCTACTTTCATTTTAAAATTCATAATCGTATGCTTTGATGTACGCAGTTGATGATCTCAATATTCATTAAGCCAATTATGATAGCTAGATCTATTGATCTAATTCTACGCCCATGTGAAGGGATGCGTGAGGCAAAAAGCCCTTAAGTGATAGCTTGAGTTAAGGGTTTATTTATTTAGGGGGAAAGGGAAAGCTTGAACGAAAAGAAAGAAAGTAAGAAAAAAAAAAGTATAATTTTATTTACTTGGGCGGATGAATAATTAAAAAAAAAAATTAGATATTAATTCTTCTATTTATTTTATGCCAAAAATTATATTTTAAAAAAGCCTTCATAAAAGTCTTTAGCTAATAAGACCATGGCAAAGAGCCTTCTTGGTGGAAAGCCCCTACACTAAAGCTATACGAGGCATCAAAACACAAATCAATCATTATTGAGGGAGAACTCGAGATACTAGCAAAGGCGATAAAACTTTGGTAAAGAACCTTGACCAAGAAGATTATCCCACTAGAACATATTATCAAAATTTTCATGGTTTAAATTTTAGTTCTATTGGTAGAACATGTCAAGGGAACATTAATGGCCCAGGTAATAATTGAACTGCTGACCAACACATACGAGATCCTCTATAATGCAAGTACAAATACTTTAAACCTCTACAAAGTCAATACAATGTATGATTTCCAACTATTCCTATATAATCTATCTTAAAGAGTTAGCGGGTGTCTCAAGCACCTTCAAAAAGTTTCTTGTTGCTCACAAATTTATGAGCAATGGGAACATAAGCCAACTTTCATGGTTGAACAATTTAGATGACAATTACGTTAAGCAAGCATCAATGCATCATGTAGTAATCCATCAACTGTCATAACTTATCCACATCACCAATCAAACAATAATATCCAATTGAAACATTTACAATTTATCCTTGGGTACCTCAAGAAGAAAATTGATACAAACACACTCCTAGTTAATGATAATCAATAAATGAAAATTTATATTTTTTTTCTTTAAAAAAAATTATTATATGTACTTAGAATCAATACTCGATAACCTACTCAACATGAATTTTATATTTTACTTTATATCCTCACCTAGGTGGCAATAAACTCCAATAATAAGTATAAATTTCATCCCAAAAATTAGAGTCCTTTAATATCATAAAACTCATATATCATATTACAAACCATTGTATCTTTTGTATCATCATATACAAGTTATGATTATACTCAATCTTATCTTACAAGTATAAAATAATTCTATATATTAATATTTAAATTTTACACGATCAAAACTTAAAACTTCAACTTATTAGTATCCTTTTAATCTTTCACAAAACTTGTAAACTAATGATAACATGTAAAAAGGTTAGAATGCAAGTATTGAGCAAGAATGTCTAGTAAGTAAATTTAGATACCAAAAGATACCAAATTATAAGGTAGGCCATGTTAATTCATTGGAATTTATGTCATATTTTTAATCCAAATAAATCATAATAAATCTTTTGAAGCATTAAATCTTCTAGTTGGTTTCATAAGTAAGATCAGATAGCAATATGATAGTTAAACAAGAAGAATTAGGAACATAGAGAAAAGTTAAACTAATAAAATATATTATTCAAATTACATAGTGAAAAATAACACATAAAATGAATCTACCATGTCTAGAAGCATAATTCACCCTTGTTTGAGTGTAATTAATTATATGCTGATTAGAGCTATTATGACTCCTCAAATAAGATAGTGGGATTCAAGAAGTAGTTCATATTATTTTTAATATGATATTTTATTTCATGTAGTACTTTGCTCCATAACTATCCTATTTTTCCCATACTAGGCTCATATCTTCTCCCTTTCGACGAATAGTCTTTTCTATTTCAAGCGCATAAAGTTATTCCTTCAAGCTTCCATTACATTATTAAATAAAACATACTTTCACGATGAAATAAAGTTCATTGAAACATGTAACAAATCCTCAAGGAGATGAATTATAAAATTCATACACAAGATAAGTGCTAATATGTTTTCTTCCAAATGTAAGTGATATATGTATCAATAGAATTCAAATAGAAGATTATTTATACAAGGTACACATATTTTGTTTGGATCCTACAAATTATAGATAACCCTAAGGATTAATTCGAATTCATAGCATGAGGTTAGAGTTAAGTAAACAAGACATACGAATCAGTTGTATAATGATCTTGACTAAACTAAGAGGTTATAAAATGTCATACATTACAAGAAGGTGAGTTCCCTTCTTGTAATGTCATATATTTCTTGTCTACTACTTCATAGCTTACTCCTAGTGCATGATGGTAATTTCTGATTTTATATTGAAAATAAAACATATTTTGCATTTTCTATTTGGCCCATCACATGCCTCCCCACCACATCACAAGGAGTTCTTATTGAATTTCCTTCAAAGGAAGGTTCATCTTCTTACATGATGACTTGTGCCTAATCAAGGGAGCATTGTCATACAAAAGGCGGTTGACGATGCCTTATGGGGAATGTTTGGCTTTGTATAAATAAGTAGGTAAGGTGTCAAGCTAAGATGCAGTATTCTATTCTTTCCTCTCTCCCTTTACTCCTTGCACCGCTACCCTCCTCCCTCTTGGTGTCAACTCTAAGGTGTAGATCCTTGCTTTCCAGGTTAACACCAAACAAGAAGTGAAGTGATCTTCAAGGGGTTGTTGTATGGATACCGATAGGAGGGGAACACTTAAGCATCAAAACCCCATCTATTGCCAACCTCAAGCATGCTTCAAAGGTAAAATTTTTATCACGTTCTTAGCTTCATCTCGCATGGATCAGTTGGGGAAGGAAAAAAAATCAGTGTCAGACAATTTTTTCTTTACATATGTTTTATGCTTAAAAATTTGCCTACGATTTTTCTCCAACAATATGAACAAGGGAGAGTCACTTGACTACTGTAATACCAAGCTAATATAGTGGGAAGTAATATTTTTCAAATATGAAAGTTGAAAAATATGATTTATAATATTTTAATAACATATAAAATATTAAATAAGGATTAAACTAGAAAAAATATTAAATTACAAACTATACACTCGGAGCCTTTGAGAATGGAAATGACCACCATGACCACCTTTCCATTCTTTGCTAGCCCGATGGCGACAAGCTCGTATGTGGAGATAATGACAATTACACACAATACATAATTAAATAGATTTATTACAAATGTCACTGAATTCCTCGAATAACACAAATATGCTTAAATGCTAACAAAAATTAGCCATGAGGTTTGCATGCGTACACATAATCCACTTGATATTAGGCTACATGCAATGAAATAGTCAAGCAATGGGTTAGCAATTTGATTATCATAAACCATTGGGCTATTTTTTTTTTGTTTGCATCATAAAGAAGGTCCCACATTGAGTGAAAGTAGGGGTGTGCACGGTTCGATTAACCGAACCGAACCCCTAAAAATTGAACCGAACCAGTAGAATCGGTTCGGTTAACCACCGGTTTACGGTTAACCGGTTTTTTATAAAAAAATAAAATTATAAATTATAAAAAAATTACAAAACCATTCTTTGCTCCTCATATGATTATTTTAAAAAAAATTTAGTGGTGAATCAGATATAACTAGCTTTAGTATTTTGCTGCATATGAGGGAAAATTTGAAAACTTGCAACATCTAAAAGCCATATACCATTTACTAATTTAGCAAAAAATATAAAAAATTAATTTTTTATTAATACCGGTTCGGTTCGATTAACCGGGGTTCAGAAATTTTCCGAACCGTGAACCGTTGCATCTATAAAAAAAACCGATCGATCAAAGAACCGTCGGTTCGGTTAACCGCTAAATCGGTTCGGTTTGATCGGTTAACCGCGGTTCAATGGTTCGACGGTTTTTTTACACACCCATAAGTGAAAGTATTAGATAAATCGTAGTGTAAAAATAGTAAAAGTTTCATTAATATTCATTTCTAAATTAGAAGAGAATAGGTTTATTGATTAGTCCAAGAGTAAAGTTTTTTTCAACTAGAAATGTAGTAAATAGTTCCCATTTTTGTACTATATTATTAATATATATTTTTATTAAATGTGAAATAAAGTGCTAAACAATACTGAATTTATAGAAAATGAAATTGTAAAATTTGAAATTAATAGAAACAAATTTATATCCAAGTGTTTAATGAATATAATGTTAATATCAATCTTTAAAGAGTCAAAATAAACTCATACTATAATTGCTTGATCGAAATATATTGAAGTATATAAAATTGAGATGCTATAAAAATATTTAATCTTGCTAGGAAAACAAAATTAAATTGATATGATGTCCTTGTTATATCTAGGAATCATAGTTGATGCACTATATTGATCTGAGTAACAAATCAAAATTTATAATTAATAACTTCACAAACCAATTCTTAGATTTAGATGAAAATAAAGCACTATGGAAATTAACAATTTTAATTAATTAACTAATTAATTAATCAATATAGTGTTAATGATTAATCATTACGGAGTGAGAACAATTTTTCACTGTAACCATTTGGTCAATAATAACTTTAACTTTTGATAAATAAAAAATATATGGATTTTTTTTAACATATTTGAAAATGTTGGGTTTAAAAGACTAAAAGCTAGCTAATCAAAATTTAATTGCATATAAATTTTTCATAATTTGATTTTCAATTTTCATATCGGTAATTTTTTTGGTTGGATACAAAAAACTAAATTATCGATACTAAAATATTAAACAATTAACTTCAATTAATTTGGTTTAATAAATTACCGAATTCATCTATATAAATATAAAATTAATAAAATTTATTTGATAAATATATTAAAAAAAATATTAATTATTTATATAGATAAAATGATCTAAATTATTAAACAGTTAATTCGTAAGGGATAAAATTCAGTAAAATTTGATAAAAAATCAATTTTGATTTTTACCAAGTACTCATTGACTTGAATAAAAATGCAGCAGATTTATCGAAGAGCACATGATTTTTAAACACAATCGATAAGTGACACGGTTGGACTCGATTCATAAACGTGTCACTTTCTCCGCCGCGACACGTCAGTGCCGAAGCCAGAATTTTCTTCCGGTTCCTTCCACGCTGTCCGCGACTCTGCATAATCTACGACGTCCACCTAAGAACCAATCGCATGCGGCCAATCCTTTCACCCATCGGTGATCGGACCATCATCGCCTTCTTCCACAACCATCTCCAATTGCCGAACAAATAAGTACAAGCAACTTAGCTTCCTCCGCAAGAAATCGGACTCATCAGTCACCACCATGCCCCTAATCTTAACATCCTCCGCCGCGCCCCTCACTGTTGTCGCCGCCTGTCGCCTCGCACAAATGCCAGCGAAACCCTTTTCTTTCTCCCCTAAATCCAGGCCTTTCTCCTTCCCATCTCCCTCCTCCTCGCCGCTTCGTCCCATGAGCTGGCTCGGTAAGCTAGGGTTTGGCCTCGGTCCCCGCGGGGCGTCCACGGAGGCATCGTCGGCCATCGCGCAGGGGCTCGATGACGACGTTCCGGCGCCAGGGCAGGAGTTCGCGCAGTTCGGCGCCGGGTGCTTCTGGGGCGTCGAACTCGTCTTCCAGCGCGTGCCCGGTGTGACCAAAACGGAGGTCGGATACAGCCAAGGAAACCTACACGAGCCCACCTACGAGGATGTCTGCACCGGCGCGACCAACCATAACGAGGTGGTCCGCGTGCAGTACGATCCCCGGATGTGCAGCTACGACGACCTGCTTGAAGTCTTCTGGGCGCGGCATGACCCCACCACCCTCAATCGCCAGGTGAAACCTTTGAGCCCCTCCTATATTTGATCTGCTTTGGTTACTTTTTCTTATGGTATGTTGGTTCTTCAACTGAGATGGCTGTTCATGGGCGATAGTCAGCACAGTTTCTTTATTAGTTAATAGTTTCTCGAAGAATCTTCTATGGTTCTTTTGTGTATTTGTTCTGCTATTAAGTGTCCAAATTTGAAATTTCAATTTTGTCGACTCATTTGCATTTCTCTTATCACTTTGCTCAATAGATAATAATTTAAGAAACAAAAAGAATTTGGTGGTGTTTCTGGGTTTTATTTTTTACTATATTGTCAAACTCATGAAACTGTGCTGTTCAGGTCTGTATCAGAATTGTACAGCTTTAGTTATATCGCTTAGATTAGAAAGGTTGATGTATCTAGTAAAAGAGATGGGGAAGGTTAGGTAGGTATTCATGTTTGAGGAATGAAACATCTTTCTTCGACTTCTGCATTGGGGGTACCAACTTAATGGACTTGATGATTTTGAATGTGTAAGCGAGATGACAAACATCATTGGCTGTTTGCTTGGAACTAGCATCAGTTATACCAACTGTAGCATCTCTTAATCAATTAATTTCCATCTGCACAAGTACAAATGGTTACTGATACTACTGCATTTCTGCACTACGTTGCATTACGATGGATCTATAGCTGAAGTTCTCTGTTTACGATGGATTTATTTAGGCAATGCGTTTGCTCTTGAGCTGAAAGATGTCTGACACCAATGGATTCTCTTGTTCAGCATATTTACAATTAATCAAAGTTGTTAAATTGAAAAGTTTGCTAGTAATCTTTCTTCTATGGGACTGCAGATGTCAATTTTGTTGGATGCATATCAAGCTTTACCTTTTTGGGACTGCTTAAGTACTATTTGTGAAGAATGTCTCATTTAACTAACTGGAAGGGAACCAAAGTCATAGCATGACTTAGTATGGGATTTAAATTTTGAGAAAGAACATAGTGTTTTAGCTGAAATAATATATTGATAATATTTAATTTATTCAATCCTGTGTGCTTCTTTTTTATCGTTCATTTATGACTCATTACAGCAAGGTTGAATTATTTGACATTTTTTTTGTTGCTATAAGCTGTTTTTATTGATCCATCCATGATCCTACATTGTTAAGAGTGTCATTTTCTTCCTATTGGACAATGAATGAAAGAGTTCTTGCAGTTGCTAATAATGACTAGGACTCCTGTGAATCTTAGTATTATTTTTATCAATGTCGCTCTGTTTGTCCACACATGGTGATGACATATTAGGAATGCATGACCACCAATAATGTTTCAAAGGTAAATCTTAGTACTATTGCTCACTTGTTTTTTCATGGATTATCAGTTTATCACCACATCTGCCGTGCCAAGTTGCAACAACTCATGCATGTTTTATCAACATTTTGAGTTAAGAATTAGTTGAAGCCCACGGGGGCATGTTTCCTTTCTTGACGTTTCTACGGAGAATTATACATTTATATATTTGTGGCTAATGGTAGGCTGTAGTTTATCAAGCTATATGCTTAGAAGGTGACTGCTTGATGGTTGAGATTGAATAAATTTTATTTCTTGGCTGCATAGGTTCTTGCATGAACGATTGTTCTGTCTAGCAAACATGCATTTGTAGTATTCCTAAAGCATCCTTCTTTTCTGCCTTATTTTAGTCTTTCTACGGTTTCTTAGAGATAAGAACTGATATTCACAGATAGGATAACTGATAAATGGTTTTATTGCCTCACGCGTTATTTCAATTTTAGTTAACTTACCTGATATAACATGTTGGTTCTGAATCATTTGGTTTAGATAAATGGACCTGCATTACCTCAAACTTTCACCTTCATTTTTTCCTTCTTTGCATTTGTTGTACATCTGCTGTTTGTTACTGCATACAGGGAAATGATGTTGGAACCCAATATCGTTCTGGGATATATTTCTACACACCAGAACAAGAAAAGGCAGCCAGGGAAGGTATGGAGAAGCAGCAGAAGCTCTTGAACAGGAGGATTGTTACGGAAATCCTCCCTGCAAAGAAGTTTTACAGAGCAGAGGAGTATCATCAGCAGTATCTTGAGAAAGGTGGGCGATTTGGCTTCAAACAGTCTGCAGCTAAAGGCTGTAATGACCCTATTCGCTGCTATGGATGATGGACTATACACTGATCGATCCCGCCAACAAGTGCACGATGAGCTTTTCAAGCTATAGCCACCCTGGTTTGCGGTGTAGAGAAGATTCGCATGAGTACTGTAGCAGACCTGTAACGATGTGTAGCTTGCAAAATAGTGGTGCGAGATGTTTAGTATGTTTCATTTCTGTAGATGAATTTGTACAAGGATTGTGAAAAGCTAAACGTTTCGAATCGAGAACAAGTGATGTGGTGGATTTACTTAGCGTCTGGGTGTGGAGTAATTAGGACCGTGCAATCGATAAAAATTAATATCAAATTAATTTTATTAATTAAATATTTATTAAAAATTTTAAAATTGATAACGAATCAAATAAGAAAATTTCTGGATAGACATCGAATTGAATTTATCAATTTTTTTTAATAAATTTGATAAATTACTAATTTATTAATTTAAATTATTTTATTTTTATAAATATAATAATATTTTTATATTTATTAAATAAAATTTAATAATTTTAAATATATATTGATAAATTTGATAATTTATTAAATTAAATTTATTAATTTAATATTTAGTATCGATATATTTAATTTTTATGGAACTAAAAAAATAAAAAAATAAAATTGAAATTAAAAATTAAATATTAGAAAATTTATTACCAAAATCAAAATTAATTTTTTTTTGGAATCAAATTTATCAAATTAACTGATAAAAATCGAATTTATCGAATCATTTATCCACCCAGTAACTCTGAAATTCACCAAAAGAGAAGGATTAAAAAGCGTATTAGATGGGTGATTGTTGTCCTTTAATGAACATTTAGCTCACAAATAGATAGATTTAAATTGAACATTTGCAGGTGTAATCATTCGTTTTTGGTACATGAGTATTAAATTGAAAAGAGAAAAGCCATTTGAGAACATTCATATGTAAATTGGGAAAGGACGGCTCAAATGCAATCCTCCAATCCTTGATATTTTTAAGGAAAAATAAATAGAAAAAAAATCTACTGTTCTTGCACTTAGCACCGGTAGCTTGTGATATGGACGCTCGTATCCACAATGTCAGTAGAATCCCGTTACCTAAATTTTATTATTTTGGATAGTTTTCTCAATATCTGTTTAGCTCTGCCG
Organism: Costus lasius; assembly: GCA_027563935.2. Classification (NCBI taxonomy): domain Eukaryota; kingdom Viridiplantae; phylum Streptophyta; class Magnoliopsida; order Zingiberales; family Costaceae; genus Costus; species Costus lasius. The sequence continues at coordinate 31,973,036 of CM050450.1, read as the reverse complement.
CAAATTTATAAACAGAATTTCTATCTTTTTTAAAATTTTTTAAAAATATTCGTTGGTGAATTAGCGCCTTGCTATTACCACATTAAATCTCTCTTATGGAAAGTACTATATCTTGTAAAATTGTGTAACTATAGTGTTCCTATTCATCTTATTGTTTATAATTATATTCAATAAGATCCGCTGTACAATCGTAGTGAACTGAAATTAAAAGAAAAAGCATGGATGATAGAAATCAAGGAAATTTGATTTCAAGTCATTTAATTTTCATATATTTGGTAACTAAAGCTATTAATTTGGCTTTCATATTACTCCTATAATTATTAATTACTTATTTGATTGCTATAATCAACCTTCATAAAAAAATAACTAAAGTAAATTTAATATTAGTGGAATCAAATATTCAATTGATATTACTAGAGTAACTAACATATTTAAGGTACTTGAATACCATACTTTTGATAGTAAAATGAACTTCACTAATGTATCTACTTATCTTAGAAACTACGTGTTAGGCCTCTGGGCCAGAATTTGGGTGTGGCATAATTCCAGCACAAAGCCCAGCCCACTTAATCTTCACTCCTTTATCGCTATACCGGTTAACGGGTCGGATCGGGCGTCGCTCGGATCCGAACCCAAAATTCACCCAACGGTGAATTCGTGCGCGTCGCGTCGCGTGCACGCAGAGGAGGGCGTGGGCTGAGATGACATGAGAGGGCATCGGGCCGCGTGCGAGAGGCGGGGGAGAAAAAGCCGTTGTTTCGACGACGGAGAGCAGCGGGCCCTCCCAACATTCACTGACGGAATTTCTCTTCCCCTCGGGTTTTCTCCGACCAGCGTGGTCGTCAGCGAGCTCCCAGCGTGTTCTGGTGGTGCGGGTGGGTGGTGGAACACCATGGGAGCCTCGCCCCTTTCCTTCGCCATCGTCGTCTTCGACCTTCTCTTCATCTCCGACGCCGGTGACAGCTCCTGATCGCCTTGGAAGGTGGCTATGCAACCACTTCATCGACGGGAAGGAGCCGGCGGCCTGAGTGTTCGCCGAGGTACACCCATCTCCTTCTCGGTCTTCGTCCCGGCTGCCCGTTCTACGCCGGTGATGCCTTTTCTTTCCGGTTTCCTCCGCTGCATGCCCGTGTGGCCGGGTCCGTGCTCCCTCTGGCGAGCCCCCCTTCCTTTCGTCCCTTAGGGTTCCGGCTCGCCTGCGCGTGAGAAATTCCGGACCCGGCTCGCCTATGTGCGGGTTCGTTGGTCGACATCTTCCTCCGCCTGCGTGCAGATCTCCATCCCCTCTTTGGTGCCTCTCCGGCGGATGCAGACGCCTCTTCCCGGCCTGGCTTCAACGCCCGTATCTGGCTGCGAGGACCTCGTCACCCTCCTCTCGTCGGTCATGTTGAAAGTTCCATTAAAGGGGGCGAAACCCTAAAAGGGGGCGAAACCCTAATAGGCGCATATCAGAGGTTTTGCATTGAGCGGAAGCTAGGGTTTCTTAAGGATCAACAGCATGTCAAATGATCAACTTGTAAATACTTGTATAGATCGAAAAGATTCATACCATTGCCCTTGCCTGGATTGCGACTTGGAAGCAGAGAGAACGAAATGGTTCTCCTCCAAAACGTGCGCACACAAGATGAGAGTTGACTACTCCTTGTCGTTCCTTGTGCTAGCAAGGATCTCCAAGTTTCCTGATCGCGTCAAGGGAATTGAGATGACCTCTTTGCTTGGCCAAACTCTCTCCAAGGCGTGAAGACTCTCTACCCGAGAGAGGAGAGGCGACAAGAGGTGAAGAGGCGAGAATAGGGCGTGACCACTTCGAACGTGAGGCGTCCACGCTATTTTGGAAAACATAACTTCCAAAAATAGCAAGCCACTACTTCAACGCAAGATGCGTTTACCCCAATCGCAACTTTCTCCCTTGACTTGAACCATGCGCTCACACTAAGTGAACCGGTTCAATTTCATTTAGTTCAAAGACCAAATTAAACCAAGCATTGGTCTAGATCAAATTAAACCATAAAGCTCAAGATCTAACCATTCATCTCTTGATGCTCTTGATCTCACCGATCTAGCATCAATTCTCTCGATCGAAGCTTACCAATCTCAAGCTCTAATCAATCAAACATGATCAGACCAGATCTCACTTACAATCAGAGTTTAAATCCCTTTAAACTGAACCAAAATAATTTAGTCCACACGATCTGACTTAAGTAAGCCATATCATCAAATTGTGCGACCCTAAGGGTTTCCTTTAAATGTCGGTAACGATAACTTACGTTATCACGAACAGTGAGGGGGTATCTAGCAACACATTACTGTCTCCCGATATAAAGGAAAGAGTCTTCCAAGACTACACCCAAACCACAGCACAAGTGTGAACCCAAGTCACTTGACATATGTGTTTCCTTTGCCACTGGATGTTCTTATTGGACAAGCGTGTCAAGCCTGTAATTCTAATATGATGAGAGTGGTTAGATCAGATGAACATAGTCATCTGGGTATGGCCATACACTTTCTCAACCATCTCATCCAGGGGGCCCCAATAGAACATCACACTCCAACAAGGAGACGACAATCCTATATCTATCACTAGTGCCCTAACATGACTCATGCTCATTATCCAAGATAGTCTATAACCATTATGTTTCAAATGATATTGAACTACCTCAAAACAATGCCAATCATCATTTAGAAACACAAGTGATCTCAAGTCAGAGGAAATATGCCACTTGTTTGCATACAAGGATTATTCACATTGTGACAAGCAATCGAATATCCTAAGTAGGGTCTGTCCAGTACATCCAATGTACCCATGAGTCTACATCTTATTCCATGCTCGAAGCATCCTATAAGATTAGAACACATATTAGTCTCAATCATATCAAGGCTGTCTCATGTTCACCAAGATATCTCGACTAAGGACAAAACTGCATGTCAGCCAAGCTGAACAGCATTGAGACATTATTCAGAAGTATACATATTGCAGCAGATAATGTAACAACCTGAATAACAACCATTGCCTTTATAAACATAGAGCTTATACATGATACTGATAACAACCCAAGGCCTCAAACATTAGCCTTAAGGGCATACCCCAACAATCTCCCACTTGCACTTAATCTAATGGTTGAGAAATCTCAAACCCATATTATTACAATGCTTCTCATGCTTCTGCTGCGCCAGAGGCTTTGTAAGCGGGTCAGCTAGATTGTCATCTGTATGAACCTTGCAGATTTTGATCTCGCCACGATCAATGATCTCCCGGATCAAGTGAATCCTTCTCTGTATGTGCTTGGACTTCTGGTGCGACCGTGGTTCCTTTGCTTGTGCTATTGCTCCAGTGTTATCACAGAAGATAACCAAAGGATCTGCACTCGAAGGAACAACACCAAGTTCTTGAACGAACTTACGAATCCACACTGCCTCCTTAGATGCTTCCGAGGCTGCAACATACTCGGCTTCTGTTGTGGAATCAGCAACAATTGATTGTTTGAAACTTTTCCACACCACTGCTCCTCCATTCAAGCTAAAAACATAGCCTGATTGCGATCGGAAATCATCCTGGTCAGACTGGAACGAAGCGTCAGTATATCCTTCAATACTGAGTTCTTCCTGACCTCCATATATCAAGAACATATCTTTGGTCCTCCGAAGATATTTCAAAATGTTCTTGACCGCAATCCAGTGTGCCTTCCCTGGATTACTTTGGAATCGACTGGTCACGCTTAACCCGTAAACGACGTCTGGGCGAGTACACAACATCGCATACATAATGCACCCAATAGCCGAAGCATAAGGCGTATTGTCCATTTCATCTTTCTCAGTCTGTGTTTGTGGACACTGACTCTTTGAAAGATTCAGACCATGTCTGACTGGAAGATATCCTCTTTTAGAATTTTCTAAATGGAATCTCTCCAGGACTTTATCGATGTAAGTACTCTGGCACAGCCCGAGAAGCCTCTTAGATCTATCTCTGTAGATCCGCACACCTAATACATAGGCTGCTTCTCCTAAATCTTTCATCTGGAAACATTTTCGTAACCATGCTTTGACGGCATGTAGTTCAGGAATATCGTTTCCAATGATTAAGATATCATCGACGTAGAGGACTAGGAAAGTAATCACGCTCCCCCTAAACCTCTTATATACACACGGGTCATCTTCATTCTTGATGAAACCAAATTCACAGATTGATTCATCAAAACGAATATTCCAGCTTCTTGATGCTTGTTTAAGTCCATAAATGGACTTCTTTAATTTGCATATTTTATGACGATCTGATGGATTAGTGAAACCTTCAGGTTGTGTCATATACACATCCTCCTCTAAGTTTCCATTAAGGAAAGCGGTCTTCACATCCATTTGCCAGATCTCATAATCATAATATGCCGCTATCGCAAGAATAATCCGAATAGACTTGAACATGGCTACAGGAGAGAAAGTTTCATCATAATCTATCCCGTAGATTTGTTTGAAACCTTTCGCAACTAGCCTGCCTTTATAGGTAACCACGTTACCATCCATGTCTATCTTCTTTTTGAAGATCCACTTACAGCCTATAGGGATTACTCCCGGAGGCGGATCAACCAAATCCCAGACTTGGTTATCTGACATGGAGTCCATCTTGGCTCGCATAGCTTCAAGCCATCTCGCTGATTCCGGTCCACTGACCGCATCCGCATAAGTGAGGGGTTCATCATCAATGATGTAGACTCCGTCATAGCGCTCAGGCTGTCGACGGATCCTTCCCGATCTTCGCGGTTCCCGTGATATCTGAGCCTCAGGTTGTTCAGTAACCTGATCTACTGGCTCAGGCTCATCCAACTGTGCTTGACTACTTTGTCCTTCTTCTGGATTCTCATCCAGCTTTATTTCTCTCCCACTGGCCTCTTGCAGAAGAAATTTTTTCTCAAGAAAAATAGCCGTTCGAGCAACAAATACTTTGTTCTCTTTGGGATCGTAGAAATAATAACCCTTAGTTTCTTTAGGGTAACCGACAAAGATACATTTCTCAGATCTGCTCTCTAGTTTCCCAGAGGCGAGCTTTTTGACATAAGCCTCGCAACCCCAGATCTTAATAAATGTCAAGCTCGGCTGTTTCCCATACCATAACTCATATGGAGTCTTTGAAACGGCCTTGGATGACACTCGGTTTAGTACCTTTGCAGCTGTTTCCAGTGCAAATCCCCAAAAGGAGTAAGGTAGAGTAGCCTGACTCATCATAGAACGAACCATATCCAGTAAGGTTCTATTTCTCCTCTCGGACACACCATTCCATTGCGGTGTTCCTGGCGGAGTGAGCTGTGAGATAATCCCACACTCCTTCAGATAGTCAGTAAACTCATGACTCAAGTATTCTCCACCTCGATCTGAACGAAGTGCCTTGATATTTCGGCCTAGCTGATTTTGTACTTCATTCTTGAACTCTTTGAACTTGTCAAAAGATTCACTCTTATGTCTCATTAGATAGACATAACCATACCTACTGAAATCATCAGTAAAGGTAATGAAGTATGAATAGCCACCTCTGGCATGTTTACTAAATGGCCCACACACATCACTGTGAATGAGATCAAGTAAACCTGAAACCCTTTGACCTTTATTAGAAAAAGGAGACTTCGTCATTTTACCCATTAAACAAGCTTTGCATGTATCAAGCTCCTCATAGGAGAATGATCCCAGTAGTCCATGGTCATGCAACCGCTTAATGCGCTTCTTGTTAATATGGCCTAAACGACTATGCCATAACAAGGTGCTGTCATCAGCATACTTGGCTTTCTTAATATCAATCTGCTGTATAGAACATTCCATGTCCAACATGAATAACCCATTGTTAATTGACCCGGTAGCATAAACAATATTATCAAAAGAAATATAACACTTTGAAATTTTGCATTCAAAGGAAAACCCTTTCCTGACAAGAGCAGGAATAGAGATAATATTCTTAGTTATGCTCGGTACAAAATAACAATTGTCCAGTTCTAATACAAAACCAGATGGTAAAGAGATGTGATATTCTCCTACAGCAACAGCAGCAACCCGTGCCCCGTTTCCTACTCGTAGGTCCACCTCATGCTGTCCCACCTGTCTTCTTCTCTTGAGTTCCTGTACATTTGAACAAATGTGAACTCCACATGCAGTGTCCAACACCCATGATATAGAAGAAGAAACCATGACCTCAGTCACGAAAATACCTGAGCCAGAAGCGAAAGGCTTGCTTCCCTTCTTGTCTCCTTGGAGCGCTTTACAGTCCTTTTTCCAGTGACCCAACTGGCCACAATGGAAACATCTGTATTCCTTTGACCGCTTTATCTTTTGCTTTAGAGCCTTGTTGTAGCTCTTGATAGGGGCTTTGCCCTTCTTCCCCTTCTTCTTGTTCCTAGAAGGAACCATTAGGACAGAGGATGAAGGCTTTCCCTTCTCAAGAGTCTGCTCTATAGTAAGGAGCATGTTCAGTAACTCCGCCGGCGTACAGTCGATCTTGTTCATATTAAAATTAATAATGAATGGATCGAAAGAGGCCGGGAGAGACTGCAGGATGATGTCTACAACAAGCTCCTGATTGATGGTGTGTCCCAGTTTCTCTAGAGCTTCTTTGTACCCAATCATCTTGAGCACGTGAGCTCCCACTGGACTCCCTTCAGTCAGTTTGCTCTGAAAGAAAAGTTTCGTCAAGTTATAGCGTTCAGTCCTTGCCTGTGCAGCATACAGCATCTTGAGGTTTGCTATAATTTCTATAGCAGATAAATCCTCATGCTGACGCTGCAGCTGTGGCGTCATAGACGCTAGCATAAGGCAAGCGACATCAATGCTATCATTGACATGCTTCTCATAAGCTTCCCGAACCGCCCTTGCGGCGTTCGCAGCGGGTTGAGGCGGTATAGCCGTCTCGAGGACATACAGCTTCCTCTCAGCCTTAAGAACAATCTTAAGGTGTCCGTACCAGTCTGAGAAGTTTGGCCCAGCAAACTTCTCCCTTTCCAGTAGGGATCGCACATTGAAATTTGTGGTGTTCGTTGCTGCAGGAATCTACAACAATGCAAGAACAGCAAGGTCAGTATCAATGTTAGAATCAATTCAGGACTTAAGAATGATTCTTTTCTCACTATTTTATCTGGCTGAAAAATCCAGCAAAATAGCCCGAAAGAGTAAAACTCTTTTAGTGAGATGGGATCCAGATTTCATACTTGGTCTCCGCGTCCCGCTCAGGCGAGATAAGATGCACAGAGAGTACAAGCACTAATCTCTGGTAGGCAATCCCTGCCAATCGCCAACCCGTGCGATTCCCCTTCATCTGGGCAATCCAGCAGACTGTGCCAACTGAGTTGGTACAACATAGTCTCTGATTCCACAGATGGCTGCCTCCATATAGCTACCATATGCTCAATATGTAGCCTACATGGTCAAGCTGACCCGACCTACTCCCTGGACCACCACGTGCTATGCTGAGCAACGAGAAGCGATAAATCCCTTCTCTGTAACACGCAGGTGTAATCACACACCGTCTGAAGATAGATGGGCGTGCCCACTGAGTGGGTACAACACGGCCCCAACGATAGTCAGAACAGTGAGGTTTCGCGTCAGAAGGCTTACGTGCTTGATATTTAACGTTGGATTTTAACGGTCCTTTTATCTTCTTACTATCATGCAAATCCTATGGTGATAGCAGAAGAATAGATCATGCAGTTACTAAATTACTTAAACAGTAAATTAAAAGCATGATGATCTTATGTGGTAAAAGCCCATTAAGCCTAAGTAAGACCTTAATTAACTTAAGTCTTCACTTGAGCTCTTCATGGGTCTTTAGCATTTCATCTGGCCCAACCCGGGCCCAAGCGCCCTGTGCAGCTGAGATGCGCCCACCAGGTAAAATGCGCCTGTCCTAGAGTCGAACCCTAGACCTCCCACTGGTGAAGCCACTTGCTGCATGCGCCTCTGCCATGTGTGCTCTGTGCTCATGTCTGATTAAATTACAATTTAATCTATCTAGACATGATTGACACGCAGGTCAATTACACTTTATAAATTAATTAAAAATGTGATGCACAGATCACAATAAATAATTTACAATATCAATCCAGGCACGCAGGCCCCAGCACAGCACACATTAAATTTGGGCAGCCCACATAAGATGAAATAAACACTCATCATGTTATACAAACATCAAGTGATCCAATCAAGAAAATAAAATTTTCGAAAATCCCATTGGCTTCATTTTATTTCCTTATGTGCCCTACTACCTTATAACGGTCCATTAATAGGGATCCACTCATCAGACCTAGTCAGACCCCCTGCCCTTGCATGCACCAAGTCATAACCGACTTGAGTCGACCTCATGGTCAACAATGCATGCGTTAAGGGCTGAACGTCCCTCATGAGTTCTGGCAAGCGGGTGTGACCCCGGGCCTTAATCATGAGCGTTCACTGGTTGTCTCAATCAGACATCGCTACACGCCTTTCTGCAGTCGACCTATAGCCACCTGATGCTTACGCATAGGTGCCATCTGGTCGACCCATCTAGGCTGTCAGATGGTCTGATCAGACTGTTGGGTCTAGACTGGACGATGACTTCAACCCTAATAACCCGTCTAAGATTTTAAAGCAGGCGCTTAGATCTAATGAGGGGCGCGCAAGTAATTACGTTTTGAGAAAAAACTACAACAAGCGCTAACATAGATACATGCGCCAACATACATCGATTTTCGAAAATAAGCATGTAGTTTCGCATGAAGATAACCATTAGATCTATTCATACAAACATGAATCACACATGTCAAGCAATCATATGAACATACCAGAACCTATAGCTCTGATACCAATTGAAAGTTCCATTAAAGGGGGCGAAACCCTAAAAGGGGGCGAAACCCTAATAGGCGCATATCAGAGGTTTTGCATTGAGCGGAAGCTAGGGTTTCTTAAGGATCAACAGCATGTCAAATGATCAACTTGTAAATACTTGTATAGATCGAAAAGATTCATACCATTGCCCTTGCCTGGATTGCGACTTGGAAGCAGAGAGAACGAAATGGTTCTCCTCCAAAACGTGCGCACACAAGATGAGAGTTGACTACTCCTTGTCGTTCCTTGTGCTAGCAAGGATCTCCAAGTTTCCTGATCGCGTCAAGGGAATTGAGATGACCTCTTTGCTTGGCCAAACTCTCTCCAAGGCGTGAAGACTCTCTACCCGAGAGAGGAGAGGCGACAAGAGGTGAAGAGGCGAGAATAGGGCGTGACCACTTCGAACGTGAGGCGTCCACGCTATTTTGGAAAACATAACTTCCAAAAATAGCAAGCCACTACTTCAACGCAAGATGCGTTTACCCCAATCGCAACTTTCTCCCTTGACTTGAACCATGCGCTCACACTAAGTGAACCGGTTCAATTTCATTTAGTTCAAAGACCAAATTAAACCAAGCATTGGTCTAGATCAAATTAAACCATAAGGCTCAAGATCTAACCATTCATCTCTTGATGCTCTTGATCTCACCGATCTAGCATCAATTCTCTCGATCGAAGCTTACCAATCTCAAGCTCTAATCAATCAAACATGATCAGACCAGATCTCACTTACAATCAGAGTTTAAATCCCTTTAAACTGAACCAAAACAATTCAGTCCACACGATCTGACTTAAGTAAGCCATATCATCAAATTGTGCGACCCTAAGGGTTTCCTTTAAATGTCGGTAACGATAACTTACGTTATCACGAACAGTGAGGGGTATCTAGCAACACATTACTGTCTCCCGATATAAAGGAAAGAGTCTTCCAAGACTACACCCAAACCACAGCACAAGTGTGAACCCAAGTCACTTTACATATGTGTTTCCTTTGCCACTGGATGTTCTTATTGGACAAGCGTGTCAAGCCTGTAATTCCAATATGATGAGAGTGGTTAGATCAGATGAACATAGTCATCTGGGTATGGCCATACACTTTCTCAACCATCTCATCCAGGGGGCCCCTTCAGAACATCACACTCCAAACAAGGAGACGGCAATCCTATATCTATCACTAGTGCCCTAACATGACTCATGCTCATTATCCAAGATAGTCTATAACTATTATGTTTCAAATGATATTGAACTACCTCAAAACAATGCCAATCATCATTTAGAAACACAAGTGATCTCAAGTCAGAGGAAATATGCCACTTGTTTGCATACAAGGATTATTCACATTGTGACAAGCAATCGAATATCCTAAGTAGGGTCTGTCCAGTACATCCAATGTACCCATGAGTCTACATCTTATTCCATGCTCGAAGCATCCTATAAGATTAGAACACATATTAGTCTCAATCATATCAAGGCTGTCTCATGTTCACCAAGATATCTCGACTAAGGACAAAACTGCATGTCAGCCAAGCTGAACAGCATTGAGACATTATTCAGAAGTATACATATTGCAGCAGATAATGTAACAACCTGAATAACAACCATTGCCTTTATAAACATAGAGCTTATACATGATACTAATAACAACCCAAGGCCTCAAACATTAGCCTTAAGGGCATACCCCAACACATGTTCCATCTTCCTCGGGAGGTTGTGGCTGCGTAGACGGACGAGTCAGTGTGGAGTTCCTTAACCGCCGTCTGCCCGATCTCCCTCCTACCGACGTCAGCAGCGACGCCTCCGTCCGGCGGAGGTGTAGTGGGGTGGCCAGCGCCACCCACCTTTCTGGTGTGACCTCCTAACCAAGCTCACCCTCACGAGCGGCGTTCTTCCGGCTTCGGCCATTGCCTACGGGCAATTGTAGCCGGCCGCCTTGTGCGTCGCCTTCGAATGACCTTCTCCTCCTCCGACCATCCTCGCCTCCCTGCGAGTGAGGTACTGGTTGGGCCTTCTCCGTCACCGGCGTGCGACGCCGTGTGGACAACCGTCTATGATTGCCGGGCGCCTGCTTGATCCGACGGATGCGGGAGTCAGTCCCGTTTGGGTTCGGGTGGACCCAGTTTGACTTGACGACACTGGTCCTCGGTGATTCGTCAGTGTTGATCGAGTAATGTTGGGACGGTAGCGATCCGTGTTGAGTCCATAATCGGGCTGGGAGTCGATTCGAGGAATCAACTCCGCCAGTCGCGCCCAATCCGGCGGTTTCGACGGTTTGGATACCTGCGTTGACGCAGTTGGACTCGAGTCAAGCGTTGACTCACGGACAAAATAATTAAAAATATATTGCCATAAACGTGGGCATGACAGCTTGGTATTAGAGCGGAGATCACTGCACGTTCCAACTCGTACGAGCGTCGTACTTGGGTCTTGTCACACTTAACTGATAGTGCGCAGATGGGATCTGCGTCAAACCCCGGACTATTGTCCCTTGAGGACATGGTCAGAGATGGGGTTTTGGATCCTTGCATTTCAGTGGAGATCGTCTCCACGCGGCTCGTCTCGGACGAGTGTCTCCTAGCTCGGGTGACTCGACGCACCGGGGAGCCAGAGGCATTTCGGGTAGAGGTTGCGATGCTGAAGTGCGCTATGGTGGTTTCGATAGCATCGACCATGGCTGATCTCGTCCAGGGGACCGTCGTGCGATGACTCATCCTGGAGCTTACCCTTTCGGAGGGGTACGTTGCTCCACGATATTTGAGGAAAGGTTGGCAGACCTTAAAACTGCTACCCAGGGAGACACAAAATGAGGACGAGTTAGCAGACTCTAAAACTTCTATTTGGGGACAAGAAGAGTGGACGGTTCAACAAAAATAAAAGAGGTCCCTCTTCTTGGTCCGACGAAGCCAACTTCGCATATAGGGACGCCTTATATGAGGGAAGCTTGGGAGGACAGCAAGGAAAAATCCTTGAAACCTATCCGGGGTTCCTCGGCATATGGGGATGCCTATATGAGTGGAGGAGATCCAGGGACAAAAAAAGGTAATTGGGGCGAGCTGAGTAGTCTTCGACGGAAGTGGTATGGGATGCCTTCGAAGGGGATGAGACTTTGGCTCACCAAGATACCGTTGGATGAGTCTCCCGGGAACTTAGGCAATCCGATTTGATCGCAGGGGTTGTAGGACCCCCCCCCCCCCCCACAATTCTGTGGAAATTTCGTGTGTGAGTCAGGTCACACAAAGTGGTCCGTCGAGAGCAGCTAAGAGTGTTGGACTTAAAACGTCCTCAGCATAGGACCGAGTGAGGTCGGTCGGTGCAGTGGAACCCGAGACCTTCGGGGTATCATACGATATGGATATCGTAATCGGCAGTTGGTAGGGCCGCTGCCATGCGAAGATTTTGAATCTTCCATACTACGAAGCAATCTTTAGCCTCGAACTTTTGGTCAAGGCAGAGATAGCTGTGAGGTCTTATCTGTGTGAGATACAGATAAACGATGAGGATTTCCCTTGCCTCGAGCCGTGCATTGAGAGCAAGGAGTCAAGGAATGAAAGGAAGAGGGACTCCTAAGGAGTGCTCTTGTTGGCGAACGCCTTAGCTGTAGGGTTGCGCCAAGGAGATCCGACACTTCGGATCAAACGATAGGTGATGTTTTGATACAGGATGAGTATCCTGTAGCTTTCGATAGTCGAAAGTTAAGAGGGGTGGAGCAGAGATACTCTGCGCATGGAAAAAGAGATGGTTGCAGTGTTGCACTGCCTCCGGGTATGGAGAGTACTTCTCCTGGGTATCGCCTTCATGGTGAAAACTGATAAGGTGGTGAATACATATCTCACCACTTGGAAGAGATTGGCGGTGAAACTGGTCCGATGGTAGGAATTCCTAACAGAATTCTAGTTCCGGTGGGAACACAAGCCTGGAAAAGCTAAGGTAGTGCCTGATGCACTGAGTAGGCTAAACACCTTAGTTCGCTTTGCGATCTCCAGAGTGGAAGGAGATCTCCTTACGAGGATAAAAGCAGCAGTTGTGATCGATAAGGAATATCGAAAGTCTGTTGAGCAGACCAAGTCGGGTACAGCCCGATGATAGTATTTGGGCAGACGGAGTGGGTTAATGTCCCAACGGAGGACTGCCTTCGTCATTTTGGTGACTGCGAGTCAAAGTACTGGGGGAAGTGGATCGATTTGGCGCAATTTGTCTATAATCTCCACAGATCATCGTCTATTGGGCACGACCCCTTTGAGCTTGTGTTAGGGAGACAATCCCTAGCTTCGGTTGATATTGCGATAAGGACCTCCGAAGGAAGATGTCCTGCTACTCTACGGGTAGCTAGTGAGCGAGTGGAGTGGCTCTAGGAGGCTAGAGACAGCCTCGAGTTTGTGGTTAGACGAATGCAACATTATGCGAATCGTCAACGTCGAGATGAAGAATTCGTCTTGGATGACCTAGTGCTTCTCCGACTTATCCAACAGATATGGAGGAGGGAGATATCTGTGAAGGCAGCACATCGGGGACTTCCACAGAGATACGATAGACCTTTCGAGGTGTTGAGTCAGGTTGACCTAGTAGCGTATCGTCTGAAGCTCTCCGATAGGGCATAGCTGCATCCGACATTCCATGTGAGCTTCCTAAAGAGGTCTTATAAGGATCCAGGGGATCCAGCTCGATCTCAGTCGCTTCGTGCGCCTCCGACAGTTCGAACGGAGTTCGACCAAAGGATCAGAAGGATCCTAGATCATCGAGTTTTGCGACATAGTGGGATGAACCGACGAACAGAATTTCTTGTTCGGTGGGAAGGTTCTCCAATAGAGGAAGCTACAAGGCATAAAGCGTTCGACTGTGACAGTTCGAGGACGAGATCCGACATTATCTTGAGTCACCGAGGATGGCGACTCGCTCTGGTGGGGGAGAATGTTAGGCCTATGGGCCAGAATTTGGGCGTGGCCCAATTCCAGCCCAAAGCCCAGCCCACTTAACCTTCACTTCTTTGTTGCTATACGGGTTAACGGGTCGGATCGGGCGTCGCCCGGATCCGAACCCAAAATTCACCCAACGGTGAATTCGTGCGCGTCGTGTCGCATGCACGTAGAGGAGGGCGTGGGCTGAGTTGACATGAGAAGGCATCAGGCCGTGTGCGAGAGGCGGGGGAGAAAAGGCTGTCGTAGTGCAGCGGGCCCTCCCAACATTCACCAACGGAATTTCTCTTCCCCTCGGGTTTTCCTCGACCAGCGCGGTAGTCGGCGGACGACGTTCGTCGGCGAGCTCCCAGCGTGTTCTGGTGGTGCGGGTGGGTGGTGGAACACCATGGGAGCCTCGCCCCTTTCCTTCGCCATCATCGTCTTCGACCTTCTCTTCATCTCCGACGCCGATGACAGCTCCTGATCGCCTCGGAAGGCGGCTATGCAACCACTTCATCGACGGGAAGGAGCCGGCAGCCTGAGTGTTCGCCGAGGTACACCCATCTCCTTCTCGGTCTTCGTCTCGGCTGCCGGTTCTGCGCCGGCGATGCCTTTTCTTTTCGGTTTCCTCCGCTGCATGCCTGTGTGGCCGGGTCCGTGTTCCCTCTGGCGAGCCCCCCTTCCTTTCGTTGCTTAGGGTTCCGGCTCGCCTGCGCGTGAGAAATTCCGGACCCGGCTTGCCTACGTGCGGGTTCGTTGGTCGGCATCTTCCTCTGCCTGCGTGTGGATCTCCGTCCCCTCTTTGGTGCCTCTCCGGCGGACGCAGATGCCTCTTCCCGGCCTGGCTTCGACGCCCGTATCTGGCTGCGAGGACCTCGTCACCCTCCTCTCGTCGGTCCTATTCCATCTTCCTCGGGAGGTTGTGGCTGCGTAGACGAACGAGTCAGTGTGGAGTTCCTTAACCGCCGTCTGCCCGATCTCCCTCCTACCGACGTCAGCAGCGACGCCTCCGTCCGTCGGAGGTGTAGTGGGGTGGCCAGTGCCACCAACCTTTCTGGTGTGACCTCCTAACCGAGCTCACCCTCGCGAGCGGCATTCTTCCGGCTTCGGCCATTGCCTACGGGCAATTGTAGTTGGCCGCCTTGTGTGTCGCCTCCGAGTGACCTTCTCCTCCTCCGACCATCCTCGCCTCCCTGCGAGTGAGGTACTAGTTGGGCCTTCTCCGTCACCGGCGTGAGACGCTGTGTGGACAACCGTCTATGATCACCGGGCGCCGGCTTGATCCGACGGACGCAGGAGTGAGTCCCGTTTGGTTTCGGGTGGACCCGGTTTGACTTGACGACACCAGTCCCTGGTGATTCGTCAGTGTTGATCGAGTAATGTTGGGACGGTAGCGATCTGTGTTGAGTCCATAATCGGGCTAGGAGTCGATTCGAGGAATCAACTCCGCCAGTCGCGCCCAATCTAGCGTTTTCGACCGTTTGGATACCTGCGTTGACGCAGTTGGACTCGAGTCAAGCGTTGACTCACAAACAAAATAATTAAAAATATATTGCCATAAACGTGGGCATGACAGCTTGGTATCAGAGCGGAGGTCACTGCACATTCCAACTCGTACGAGCGTCGTACTTGGGTCTTGTCACACTTAACTGATAGTGCGCAGATGGGATCTGCGTCAAACCCCGGACTATTGTCCCTCGAGGACATGGTCAGAGATGGGGTTTTGGATCCCTGCATTTCAGTGGAGATCGTCTCCACGAGGCTCATCTCGGACGGTCATCTCCTAGCTCGGGTGACTCGACGCACCGGGGAGCCAGAGGCATTTCGGGTAGAGGTTGCGATGCTGAAGTGCGCTACGGTGGTTTCGATAGCATCGACCATGGCCGATCTCGGCCAGGGGACCGTCGTGCGATGACTCATCCTGGAGCTTACCCTTTCAGAGGGGTGCGTTCCTCCACGATATTTGAGGAAAGGTTGGCAGACCTTAAAACTGCTACCCAGGGAGACACAAAATGAGGACGAGTTAGCAGACTCTAAAACTGCTATTTGGGGACAAGAAGAGCGGACGGTCCAACAAAAATAAAAGAGGTCCCTCTTCTAGGTCCGACTAAGCCAACTTCGCATATAGGGACACCTTATATGAGGGAAGCTTGGGAGGATAGCAAGGAAAAATCCTTGAAGCCTGTCCGGGATTCCTCAGCATATGGGGACGCCTATATGAGTGGAGGAGACCCAGGGACCAAAAAAGGTAATTGGGGCGAGCTGAGTAGTCTTCGACGGAGGTGGTATGAGACGCCTTCGAAGGGGATGAGACTTGGGCTCACCAAGATACCGTTGGATGAGTCTCCCAAGAACTTAGGCAATCCGATTTGATCGCAGGTGTTGTAGGACCCCCCCCCCCACAATTCTGTGGAAATTTCGTGTGTGAGTCAGGTCACACAAAGTGGTCCGTCGAGAGCAGCTAAGAGTGTTGGACTTAAAACGTCCTCAGCATAGGACCGAGTGAGGTCGGTTGGTGCAGTGGACCCCGAGACTTTCAGGGTATCATACAATATGGCTATCGTAATCGGCAGTTGGTAGGGCCGCTGCCATGCGAAGATTCTGAATCTTCCATACTACGAAGCAATCTTTAGCCTCGAACTTTTGGTCAAGGCAGAGATAGCTGTGAGGTCTTATCTGTGTGAGATACAGATAAACGATGAGGATTTCCCTTGCCTCGAGCCGTGCATTGAGAGCAAGGAGTCAAGGAATGAAAGGAAGAGGGACTCCTAAGGAGTGCTCTTGTTGGCGAACGCCTTAGCTGTAGGGTTGCGCCAAGGAGATCCGACACTTCGGATCAAACGATAGGTGATGTTTTGATACAGGATGAGTATCCTGTAGCTTTCGATAGTCGAAAGTTAAGAGGGGTGGAGCAGAGATACTCTGCGCATGGAAAAAGAGATGGTTGCAGTGTTGCACTGCCTCCGGGTATGGAGAGTACTTCTCCTGGGTATCGCCTTCATGGCGAAAACTGATAAGGTGGTGAATACATATCTCACCACTTGGAAGAGATTGGCGGCCAAACTGGTCCGATGGTAGGAATTCCTAACAGAATTCTAGTTCTGGTGGGAACACAAGCCTGGAAAAGCTAAGGTAGTGCCTGATGCACTGAGTAGGCTAAACGCCTTAGTTCGCTTTGCGATCTCCAGAGTGCAAGGAGATCTCCTTATGAGGATAAAAGCAGCAGTTGTGATCAATAAGGAATATCGAAAGTCTGTTGAGCAGACCAAGTCGGGTACAGCCCGATGATAGTATTTGGGCAGACGGAGTGGGTTAATGTCCCAACGGAGGATTGCCTTCGTCATTTTGGTGACTGCGAGTCAAAGTACTGGGGGAAGTGGATCGATTTGGCGCAATTTGTCTATAATCTCCACAGATCATCGTCTATTGGGCACGACCCCTTTGAGCTTGTGTTAGGGAGACAATCCCTAGCTTCGGTTGATATTGCGACAAGGACCTCCGAAGGAAGATGTCCTGCTACTCTACGGGTAGCTAGTGAGCGAGTGGAGTGGCTCTAGGAGGCTGGAGACAGCCTCGAGTTTGTGGTTAGACGAATGCAACATTATGCGAATCGTCAACGTCGAGATGAAGAATTCGTCTTGGACGACCTAGTGCTTCTCCGACTTATCCAACGGATATGGAGGAGGGAGATATCTGTGAAGGCAGCACATCGGGGACTTCCACAGAGATACGATAGACCTTTCGAGGTATTGAGTCAGGTTGACCTAGTGGCGTATCGTCTGAAGCTCTCTGATAGGGCATAGCTGCATCCGACATTCCATGTGAGCTTCCTAAAGAGGTCTTATAAGGATCCAGGGGATCCAGCTCGATCTCAGTCGCTTCGTGCGCCTCCGACAGTTCGAACGGAGTTCGACCAAAGGATCGGAAAGATCCTAGATCATCGAGTTTTGCGACATAGTGGGATGAACCGACGAACAGAATTTCTTGTTCGGTGGGAAGGTTCTCCAATAGAGGAAACTACATGGCATAAGGCGTCCGATTGTGGCAGTTCGAGGACGAGATCCGACATTATCTTGAGTCACCGAGGACGGCGACTCGCTCTGGAGGGGGAGAATGTTAGGCCTATGGGCCAGAATTTGGGCGTGGCCCAATTTCAACTTATAGCCCAACCCACTTAACCTTCACTTATTTGTTGCTATATGGGTTAATGGGTCGGATCGGGCGGCGCCCGGATCCGAACCCAAAATTCACCCAACGGTGAATTCGTGCGCGTCGCGTCGCGTGCACGCAGAGGAGGGCGTGGGCTGAGTTGACATGAGGGGGCATCGGGCCGTGTGCGATAGGCGGGGGAGAAAAAGCCGTCGTTTCGACAACGGAGAGCAGCGGGCCCTCCCAACATTCACCTACGGAATTTCTCTTCCCCTCGGGTTTTCTCCGACCAGTGTGGTCGTCAGCGGACGCCATCCGTCGGCGAGCTCCCAGCGTGTTCCGGTGGTGTGGGTGGGTGGTGGAACGCCATGGGAGCCCCGCCCCTTTCCTTCGCCATCATCGTCTTTGACCTTCTCTTCATCTCCGATGCCGATGACAGCTTCTGGTCCCCTCGGAAGGCGGCTATGCAACTACTTCATCGACGGGAAGGAGCCGGCGGCCTGAGTGTTCGCTGAGTTACACCCATCTCCTTCTCGGTCTTCGTCCCGGCTGCCCGTTCTGCGCCGGTGATTTCTTTTCTTTCCGGTTTCCTCCGCTGCATGCCTGTGTGGCCGGGTCCGTGCTCCCTCCGGCGAGCCACCGCTTCCTTTCGTCCCTTAGGGTTCTGGCTCGCCTGCGCGTGAGAAATTTCGGACTTGGCTCGCCTACGTGCGGGTTCATTGGTCGGCATCTTCCTCCGCCTGCGTGTGGATCTCCGTCCCCTCTTTGGTGCCTCTCCAGCGGACGCAGACGCCTCTTCACGGCCTGGCTTCGATGCCCGTATCTGGCTGCGAGGACCTCGTCACCCTCCTCTCATCGGTCCTGTTCCATCTTCCTTGGGGGGTTGTGGCCGCGTAGACGGATGAGTCGGTGTGGAGTTCCTTAACCGCCGTCCGCCTGATCTCCCTCCTACCGGCGTCAGCAGCGACGCCTCCGTCTGGCGGAGGTGCAGTGGGGTGGCCAGAGCCACCCACCTTCCTGGTGTGACCTCCTAACCAAGCTCACCCTCGCAAGCGGTGTTCTTCCGGCTTCGGCCGTTGCCTACGGGCAGCTATAGCCGGCCGCCTTGTGCGTCGCCTTCGAGCGGCCTTCTCCTCCTCCGACCATCCTCGCCTCCCCACGAGTGAGGTACTGGTTGGGCCTTCTCCGTCACCGGCGTGCGACGCCGTGTGGACAACTGTCTATGATCACCGGGCGCCGGCTTGAACCGACAGACGCGGGAGTGAGTCCCGTTTGGGTTCGAGTGGACCCGGTTTGACTTGATGACACCAGTCCCTAGTGATTTGTCAATTGATAACTAGAAACATGCTTAAAGAGTAAAATTCCTATCCTACCCTTTGTCTTATCTTGCATGGATTCTATAGGAAGGGAAAATAAATTTCAGGCAATTTTTCTACCGGGTTTATTATTATTAAAATTTTATGTGACTGATTTTTTTTTTTTGTTCAAAAGGAGTGTTGTGGATTGGTTTTCTTTAGGGTTTTTTTTTTCAGCTTGTGAAGTGGTAAAAAATGTCTTTTTAGTAAACACATTGGAGAAGCAATTCTCACCAAACTCATTACACTTAAGTAAAGGAATTTTTTTGTTTACTTGCGATGCTTCTTTTGTTATGCTTGATGATAACACGAAGAAGTGCCCCAACTTTTCTGTTCAATCAGTTTAGTACGATGCTTCTACTTTCAATCCTAATACTCCAGAGAAAGAAGAATATAAGAGGCTCTTTTTTTATCACGTGGTGCTAAGAAAGGCTAAATTAGTATCCTTTTGTTTGTACTACTATAGAAATTATTAATATTATAGTGTTTAATAGAGTTATTAGATCTATACTTTTCTTACAACTTCTCACTATGGGCATCGTTTTGTATTTTCCAACTCTCCTTTTGAACTTTTCTTAGTTTTAAAGGCCCATTTGACTCCAATAACATAAGTCCCCTTAGAATAATTGTTAGCTCCCAATTATTATTCTTGGTGGCTTTTTTATGCCTTAATTCATGGATTTTCTTTATTTTTAATCTCTTGTAGCTTCATTAAAATTGATAGGCTCTACATATGCAAAAAGACAAAAAATTAATCATTATTAAGTCTCTAAGTTTCTTAACATAAAGCTTCAAGCCATCTTGAGCTTAAGTGTCTTCCATTTGAACGTCCTAAAGTAACCTTGCCACATTTTGGTGACAACGGAGGAGTGTTTACTTTAAATGTTTCCTCATTACCATCTTCTTCAAAGAATGGAAGAAAATCATATTAGCTTCATCTTGGATTTTTTTCCAATTCAATGTAACTTTTTCATCAATGTATACCTTTCCATTGATAAATATCTTCACATTACTTTCATTATAAAGTTTATAACATTTTACTCTTGAATCATAACCAACAAAAACGTATTTCCTATTCTTATAATCTACTTTAGAACAAGTTCCATTGAGAACATGAGCATAAACTATGCTAACAAATAAGCTTAAATGAGATACTGTTGGTTTTCTTCCACTCCTTACTTTTTAGAGGGGTTTTATGATTTGCAACCTTTGTTTTAAATTACTTAAATAAGCAAACAACATAGTCGAGGATTTGTTCCCAAGATTCCTTTGGCATCATGTTCTTGGTTGTACTAAGGATTATTTGATTCTTCCCCTCAATGTCTCAATTATGTTATGATAATCTTGGAGTAGTTAAGAATTTATAAATCCATAGGCATCATAGTATTCTTGACAACTATTTGATGTAAATTCACCCGCTTTATTAGATCTCATAATTTGGATCTTGAATCACCTTTCCTTTTCTATAAGTGGCTTAAACTTCTAAAAACACTTAAGCATTTTGTATTTTTCTTTAAAGAAGTATACCAAATTTTTTTATTAAAATCATCAATAAGGAGAAGATCATACTAATTTGTAACAAAAGCACTTACAGTGTTTGGCTTTCATATTCTACTGTGTATTAAGCTCTTGATAAGAGTCGTTACAAAGCTTTTCTTTGACTGCTTATTGAGAAGACATCCTTCATATATATGATTAGGCTAATTT
This sequence comes from Costus lasius, assembly GCA_027563935.2. Classification (NCBI taxonomy): domain Eukaryota; kingdom Viridiplantae; phylum Streptophyta; class Magnoliopsida; order Zingiberales; family Costaceae; genus Costus; species Costus lasius. The sequence continues at coordinate 31,952,104 of CM050450.1, read as the reverse complement.
ATGATAGAAAACCCATCACCATTCTATAATTACTCATCTTCCTAACTTTAGCAAAGTTCATAAGTCCAAATCTTAAATACCATGATTATGAAGAATCTTATGTAATATCATACCAAATAATTGATTACATCTATTTGAATAGAACAAAATAGGCAATTATTTGAAAAATATACTCTGGCAATTATATTTCATCCATCGTTCTATAAAAATAAATTATAAACTACTATGTAAAAAGTATAAAATTTTTGTATAACTTTTCCACACTCAAAATATTATTTCTATTATATGGAACATAATAAACATGTCAGGACAAGTTATTAATGTGTATCTCCTAAAGACCAATTGTACTATATAAATTTATATATTGAATAATAAAGATAATTATCATTATCATGTTGATTGCTATACATGCATTGATGCATAGGATAAAATGATAATGTCCCTAAAAGTTCACATTGCTTAATCTTGTAATTTAGTCCTCAATCAAAGTACCTTGGTGGATAAGGGACAACCTTGGTGCATGTGAAACCTTGACAACCTTGGTGCATGTGAAACTGATATGTGGGTTGATTGGATGCTAGACATCAACGCAAACACATAGATGCATTAAATAATCGATGTACTAGATTAGCACACCTAAAGCTATAACTTGGGTGTCACAAGTCAAGTTCACAAGTAATATAAGGTGCACTAGTCCTTAGACTTGATGTCATCGGCACTCACATAAGATGGATAATATACTTTAATATAGTCTAACACTTTTACATAACTGGGGAGTTATAACGGTTGTCATTAGGTTTCTCATAAATTATATATGTAGCAAGAGTGATCAATAGAGGATTTCTCTGTTCCTTTCTAAAGGAAGTGTGTTAATCTAGGGATCCTCTCCGTGGGTGTATGACTGAGAGTGCATGACCATACCTAGGAGATATAGATCTCTTGCTCAAGTCATTCTATATAATTAGAATATCAAGTATGATAAACTTATCAAGTCTAGGGTTATCAGCAGACAAAGAGATTATATTGCATATATGGAAATTTTATTGTTAGTTAGGGGTTGTCGACTGATAACATTTCCTATGACTTAGATAACAGTGATGAGTTGTAAGATACCTTTGACTACTTGTGATGATCTATCCGGTTCATCATTACCAATGTTATATAGGACCTATAGGGTTACACACGCACACACATAGGTCACATTATGATTTAAGAGATTTTGTATCGAATTATGGATTAATTTAAGTCCATTTCAGACATTGGAGAAGCCAGATCTAAGTAGGATTGAATGGATGGTTCATATGGTTCAGTCTACAAGAATAATAAGGCTAGGTGCCCATTCTAGTGACCTCAAGAAGCTCATTAGGCTTTAGGTCCAATAAGGAGGTGAGAGTGGGGCTTAGAGTGCATATAAGGCTTGCACAAGAGGCCAAGAGCATGAGAATGCTTTGGATAGAGGCCCAATGAGGGTTGAAGCAAGGGAACCTATAGGCACATGGCTTCAGTAATGGGGCACAACAAGAGGGATGGATAATCTCATTTGTCTAAAAGCCTAATGAACCATGAGATAGGTGCTTACACTTAGTAGGGGAGGCACCAAGTGACCAAGCACTAGGCCTAGGCCTAGGTGCCAAGCCGGCAAGGCACCAATGTAATGTTAGGCACACCTAGGTGGCCAGCCAAGCGAGGCACTAAAGCCTTGACACTTGAGGTGGTCAAGGAACACTTTAAACAGAAAATTCTTATCAAATTACTCTCAAGGCAAAGTTTGCTCCCCTATTTCAATTTGTGCCTTGTCTAGGTGCAAATTATTAGGCATGCACGGGTCAACCATGCCATATGAGGGGCACTTGGCTTTGTATAAATAGGAAAGAAAGAAATTGGGCCAAGATGCACTCTTCTCTCCTCTCTCTTTGGTCAACCGCCCCCCTGCTCTTGGGCCGCCACCACACTCCTTCCTCCTCTGCTTGCTGTGAGCATCAAGGAGAAAAATTCTTCAAGGCTTGGGTCTTTACTTTCGAGGCTAGCACCAAGCGTGAAGCGAGATGATTTTCAAGGGGTTACTGTGTGGATACCGATAAAGGGTGAACAATTGCCTAAATCAGTTTTAGATAATTTTTTCACTATACATGTTTTCATATAAAATTTTTATTTGACCGTGATTTTGCATGACTATCATTCTTCAATCTTATCAAAGTTTACTTTTTTTTTTCTTATAGGAACCTAGAGGAATCCCTAAAGGTTTTAATGTCATTGACATTCTATCATGCTTTATTAACAAAGTTTTGTGTTCACACACATGATTGTTTCCTCTCGTATTAAGATACTTGAAGACTTTACATCTTTAAACCTCTATAAGCTATCAAAATAATGGACTCCACATCTTTGTTACTTTTTTTAAGTGAAAGGTTACCCTTTTATATCATCATTATAATTCATGCTCTCACATGAATAGTTTCCGAAGTTACGATATGTGTAAAATTTTACCTTCCACTTTTGATTTTTTTCTTTCCTCCTTGGCATTCTCCTCTTTCATTGTAGATTTTGTTTTACAAGTTCCTTATATTCATTTGTTTTTATTGATTCATACAATTCTTCAATAGACATCTCTTTTATAGTGATCACTACGTGATCAAACCTTTTTACTTAGGCCCCATTTGGATGCCGCGTTTGAGCGGCTTCTGCGTTTGCGAGCAGCCAAAATACCGAAGTTGTGGCGTTTGGCGGCCAGCTTCTCAGTTGGAAACTGAGAAGCTGTTTTGGAGCAACCGCCCGTCGTCTCTGACCATTGCCGCTTCCGGCCATCGCCCCTTTACTCATCGTCGCTCCTTCGCCCGTCGTATCTGCCCATCGCCGCCTCCTGCCATCGCCCCTTCACTCATCGTTGCCCCTTCACCCGTCGTCGCCGTCATCCCCATCTCCTTCGCCCATCGCCACTTCCAGCCGTCGCCCCTTCACTCGTCGTCGCCCCTTTGCCCGTCGTCTTTGCCCATCGCCGCCTCCGGCCGTCGCCCCTTCGCCCGTCGTCGCCATCGTCCCCATCTCCTTCGCCCGTCGTCGCCGTCGTCCCCGTCTCCTTCGCCCGTCATCGCCGTCGTCCCCGTCTCCTTCTCCCGTCGTCGCTGTCGTCCCCATCTCCTTCGCCCGTCGCCTTCGACGGCGATGAAGCCGTCGACGGCAAGGCGCTCGTCTCCTTCGCGTGGCGTGGCGATGAACGATTAGGGATTTGGGATTTTTTTTTATTTTTATTTTTTTTATTAGGTATAAAATAATCTAAAAATAAAAAATATTAAATATAAGTTTAGAAAATTATTATAAAAAAATTATTTATGATGAATTAATTAATACAAATTTTAAAATTAAAATAATAAAAAAATATATTAATCAATACGAATTTTAAACTTATATTTATGATATATTAATCAATACGAATTTTAAATTTCTTAATAGAAATGAACGGCACAGCACAGCAGCTCATAGTGGCTTATCAAACCAGCTAATACACCCAAATAGCCTCAGCTTTTCAAATCAGCTCTATTCATACGAGCTATATTCAGATCAGCCACCAGCCAGAAGCTCCACCCACTCCAAACTGGTTAGTGCTTTAAGAACTTTCATGATTATCTTTAAGTTAAATATATCTTCACCAAGCATTCGCATTTGATTTGCAATTGTTATGGCTTTAAAATTATAATATGACACTTTTTGATTTCTTTCATTTTTGACTAGTATAAATTCATCTCAAAGATTCAGGAGATGAACCTTTTTTTTTCCTTTCTACTTCCTCTAGAAGAAACTTTAATTGTATTCATAATTTGAATGTGTGACATGCATTCATAATTTGAATTCCACGTGGACTAGTAAATTCTTGAACGGAAAAAGAATATGCGATTAAGATGCTTAGATAATTAGATATGCTTGAAATAGAGATAATGAAATGTCCGTCACATCACATGCTGTGAGTTGTATCATTCATTCAAAGATTGAAATTGTATAACGATAGGTTATTATTATTATTATTATTATTATTATTCCAATAACAATCCATTTAAATTCTATAACCATATATTAATTATCTATAACTTGATGCAAATAGAATATTCAATAGATGAGTGCTTTCTTCTTCAGTGACTTTTCACTCGGCCAATTGTGTAAAATTAAATTAGAATTATTACTCAATAAACAGAAGGGACAATAATTTATTTTATTTTAATTGTATAATTTGAGTTAGTTACATTTAATTGCATGATTTTTTTAAAAAAGAGATTGTGAGGACTTTTGTAAAATTTCTCCTCCAATTAAAAAGTGAGTTTTTTGCTCTTGTACTAGATAGGTCTTTTATCATCATATAGATCATGCATGATGGCATAATATTTAAACAAGAATTGGAGAAGATTTTTTTTTATATATAAAAAAATACTAATTAGATGTAAGAAAATATACGGTCGACCTGCAAGTTACATAATTAATTACTAAATGAAAATTATAAAATAAATACGAATGTGTACATGCTTACACAAAGCTACTTGAGATAGAATGGCCAAACTTTTTATTCTTCATTGTACACATAGTTTGGCGTTTAATATAAGATAGACACAAACTATTACAACATGTGAACAAGATTAACATAAGAGACTAGTCTCTCAATTCCCCTTGAACATCAAGATTAAAAATACAAATACAAATTAATACAAAACTTAAATAAACATGCTCGGATTTTCAATTGCTTGCATAGATGGACAAGGATATGTTCTCTTGATGGTAAGCAACTCCTTAATTTTGAGAGGGGAATTGACTTCCTTTGATGGCAGGGATGAGTTTCCATCTTTTACTGAAACTTTTGTAATGCTTCTATAAAATTTTATTAAATTATAAAATTGTACAATAAAAGGCTTCTATAAAATTTTATTAAATTATAAAATTGTAAAATAAAAGGCTTCACCCAAAACCTATTTCTATCCTAAAGGATCCATGTGAGGTTAAGAGAACAAATAGATGAGATTAGATGATTACCCTTTAGCATACTGATCCCTGTGAGGTTAAGAGAACAAATAGATGAGATTAGATGATTACCCTTTAGCATACTCTGGAGGTGGTGACAGAAAAAGTATAGGCTCATATTTGTCTACCCTCTGCAGGTATCGACATAGTATAACCTTTGGATGTTGCTTTTGTCCATAGTTGGTGCTACCCTTAGAAGCAATGTCTTCTTTCTTGCAGATTGTGCAAATAAAAAAGAAGGAGAAGAGGGGGAGGTGACAGTTAGAGGCAAAGAGGCAAACAATTAGGGCTTCAGGCACAAGAACTATTGTTTGCCTTTGGCCCTGCCTACTTATTTATAATAAGAAATGAACCAAATCAAGGATGGTCTAGGCACCTAGAGGCAAAACTCCTCTGTATAAACTAGCTGCCTAGGTTTGTTAGGCACCTTGGTCTTGGTGTCTTCAACAATGGTTATTACCTAGTTAAATGGTCCATATTCGCCTATCCGGGAGGTGATCTCTGCTCCAATTTGGGCTTGAAGCCAAATGATGTGATCTAGATCATTATGATTAGGGGCCAAGCCTTGATCCTACCCTAGATCATTTGATATAAATTACTAGTTTAATCAATAATGATTTAGGTCCGATTTAAATCCATCTAGCTCCCAAATGGACTCAAATTATAATATAATTCAATCCAAGGCTACTGATCAAACTTCAACATCAAGTGTCTGTATGTGCAAGCCCATATGTTCTATATGACACTAGGAATGATAATTAGCCAAGATCATTATAAGTAGTGAAGGGTATCTAGTAACATATTGCTACTACCCAAGCTATAGGAAATATGTCATTTATTGACAATTCCCTATCAAGCAAAAAGGTAACAGGCAATACAATCTTTTGCCAAATGATATCCTAATTGGATAAGTGTGTTGCACTTGTTTATCTAATCTAATAAACGTGACATGATCAAGTTATATAGTTTTAGTTATGTTCCAACAACTGAGGCCCCATGGATATCATGCTTTCTTAAGGAAGGGATAAATCCTACTATTAGTCTATCACACTTCTCATATATCCTATGATATACCTAATGATAACCGTTATAACCTCACTATTATAGTGAAGTATTAGGTTATATCAAAGTATATAAGTCGGCATATAGGAGTGTAGATGACCTCAAGTTAAAGGATTCATTGCAAACCATTCACTTGTGATATTGACTTGTTGACACCCAAGTTAATTCTCACGGTAGGTCAATCTAGTATATATAATACTAATGCACCTATATGTCTATATTGATGCCTAGCACCAAAACCAGCTCACCCACCAGTCTCACATGCACCAAAGCTATCCCTTATCTACAAAGGTACTTGATTGAGGATATTTTGAGAAAGCACAAAGATGATTTCCAAGGACAACATTATGCCCTATATGTCACATAGGTATAATGAAATTATAATAATGACAATGCCTTTATTAAATTGATCATAGTACAATATACAATAAAAGACCATTATATAATTGGTTTTTAGGGTATATATACTAACAATCTCCCACTTGCACTGATGACTAATTACAACTAAGGTATCTCAGTCTCATGTCTCTTGAAAGACCATCTACTAGGGTGGATTGCTTGAAGCTCTTCTAGTTGACTACTGATGTGTCCGCAAGTGCACGGATTTATCGAAGTAATAAAAAAATTATCATTCCCAACGAGGATCTGGCGGTCAAGTATCGATTAAACGGTCGATCTATAACAAGACGATTCAAATGGTATTTTTGTTTGGAAGCTTCTATTACGAGAAAATAAAAAGGTAGTTTTTAGGGTTCAAATCAATATTCAAAAGGTCAGGACTCGGGGTTTCACCACACTGACAATTATGAATTATAGTAAAATAAATTCTTTGAATAGAAAATTATAGTGTTGAAAGGGATTTTTCCTAAGGTACAAATTATTTTCTCCTGAAGCATAATCCAGTATCTATTCATATCAATCCCCTACTCTCATGACAATTAACATGAATAGACCTATTAAGTCTATGAAAAATTATGAAAATTTTCAAACGAATCCAAACTACTCTCATGATTGGATTGTAGGTTTGAAAAGAATAGTTCTGACATTGCGATTCACCTCCTGGTCCTTCTCACAACGTCTAAGACGTAGACATACTTGATCAGGGTAAATCACGTAATTAAACACAATTTTAATCAAATCAACTTTATAATAATCATGACAAAGAGTAAAAAAAATAATACAAAGTTTAATTCATGAATGTTAGTGGACTACACCCCTAATCCCAAAAATAAGTTTACACGCTCATGTTGAAAGAAAACAGTATGTTCATCAATGAAAAATGCATAAAAACTCAATAAGATTACAAGAAAACAGTATGTTCCTCCTTTGCGTGATCTTCTTACTCGAATTTTGCCTAGAAAGTTGATTTTCGCCCTAGCCGCCACCTCTGTTCGTGTTAGTGCATAGAAGCCCCCCTTAAAACCTTCAAAATGCTTCCTTTTATAGTTTAATCAGTGTAGAACCCATCTAGGAAGGCTTCTGCAAAGTTTAGTTCAATTTTGACTCGATTCGGGGTCGAATCGAGTGAAAAACGTGAAGGGGTAGAAAAACTCACGGGCGGTGAACTATTTATGGCCACGAGTGTGAATTTTTCTATTTCTACACATAAGATATATATTTTATCAATAATAGAATTGAATTTACTCAACAATTTAAGTTTACATGAAATTTCAAAAATTTCCTAAGTCATCAAATCAAATACTCAAAATGCTTCCTAAGTTCAGAATTAAGGATAAAATAAACTTGTATACCCTTAACAATCATAAACATTCAAATTACATATCTATAAAGCTTTGAAGAAAAGCAAAATTCATGGGGATGTCCTAGACTTAAATTGTTGCATAAACATAAACATTAAATCAATACATGGCAATTTTCAGAAAAAATTTGCAAGAGTTCCCTTTAAAATATATAATGATTCCCTATTCAATTATATCAACACATCAATCCACTTATGAGAAAAGACCAAAAAACTATTCTACATCCTAAATATTATCAATGATTTTGCAACAAACTGAACCAAGATAGTTTTCTTTTCTAAAATCTAAATGAATAGTAACCGCAAGAAGGAACTCATCCAAAAGTGAGAAGAAATCTAGTAAATCAATGAAATCCGATTTCAAAATTGACACAAAAGCCTGACAATTTGATAGAGAAGCAAAAGACTAGAGCAGAGCAAAGATTTCTCACAAATCATGAAGAAATCAGGCTGGAATTGAGCGACGGCGACAAAGTCGTGTTCCAGAGGGGGTTAGGCATTTCTTCACGAAATCCGGCTGGAATTGAGCGGCAGCGACGAAGTCGTGTTCCTGAGGGGGTCTGGCATTTCTTCACGAAATTCGGCTGGAAAACAACTGGAAGATCTCCGGAAAGAACCACCGGAGGTGGAGGAAGGTCGAAAATAAGGATTTTTCGCCTGAGGTGGAAGAAATCGGGTGGAAACTGTTGGGTCCCCTTCAAGGGGGAGCGCAAACCCTAAGCATGCATAATCTAAGAACTAGCATGAGCGGAATTAGGGTTTCAATAGATCGCATGAAGTATATCTATATGATCAACTTAGTTTGCTTATCAAGATCAAGAGAAGATCTAGAAGATCTCACCATGGCCATGATTTGGACGGCGCCTTGGAAGCAAGAGGGCGAAAAGGCTCTCCTCCAAAGAAGACACACACAAGGGATGAAGACTTACTCCTTGCGCAACTCTTGTGCTAGCAACAATTGCCAAGATGTCCTTTGTGTTGAGGAGATGAGATGATCGCTCCTTCTTGGCCGAAAGCTCTTCTTTCTCGTCAACCACCCTCTACTCCAAAGAGCAAAACCGCGACAAGACAAGAGAGACAAGCGTTTTTGGGCGTTATGGCGTTACAAGACTTCCCAATTTGGAAAGTCATCAAGACATGCGCTTATGTCTTGAGAACCAAATCAAAACGCCAATTCAATTTGAACCATGCGTTCACATATGTGAACCGGTTCAATTGAATTCGGTCCAATCTCATTTGGTTTAAGAACCAAATTGAACCAAGCCAAGCCATGGTCTAAATCTCATATGAACCATGAAGGTTCAAGATCTAACCACACATCTCATGATGCTCTTGATCTCACCGATCTAGCATCAACACTCTCGATCGAAGCTTACCGATCTCAAGCCCTAATCAATCAAACATGATTAGACCAGATCTCACTTACAATCAGAGTTTAAACTCCCTTAAACTGAATCAAAACAATCCAGTCCACACGATCTGACTCAAGTAAGCCATATCACCAAATTGTGCGACCCTGAGGGTTTCCTTTAAATGTCGGTAATGATAACTCACGTTATCACAATCAGTGAGGGGTATCTAGCAACACATCACTGTCTCCCGATATAAAGGAAAGAGTCTTCCAAGACTACACCCAAATCATAGCACAAGTGTGAATCCATTTCACGAGGCATACATGTTTCCTTTGCCACTGGATGTTCTTATTGGACAAGCATGTCAAGCCTGTAACTCCAATATGATGAGCATGATTAGATCAGATGAACATAGTCATCTGGGTATGGCCATACACTTTCTCAATCATCTCATATAGGGGGGGCCTTAGAACATCACACTCCTTAAACAAGGAGACGGCAATCCTTTATCTATCACTAGTGTCCTAACCTGACTCATGATCATTATCCAAGATAGTCTATAACCATTATATTTCAAATGATATTGAACTACCTCAAAACAATGACATTCATCATTTAGAAACACAAGTGATCTCAAGTCAAAGGACATGTGCCACTTGTAGCATACAAGGATTATTCACATTGTGACAAGCAATTGAATATCCTAGTAGGGTCTGTCCAGTACATCCAATGTACCCATGAGTCTACATCTTATTCCATGCTCGAAGCATCCTATAAGATTAGAATACATATTAGTCTCCATCATATCAAGGCTGTCTCATGTTCACCAAGATATCTCGACTAAGGACATTACTGCATGTCAGCCCAGCTGAACAGCTTTGAGACATTATTCAGTAGTACTCTTATTACAGCAGACAAGGTAACAACCTGAATAATAACCATGCCTTTATAAACACAAGAGTTTATTACATGATACTGATACAATCCCAAGGCCTCAAACATTAGCCTTAAGGGCATACCCCAACAGAAACTTAGATTCACGAGTGAAGGCGTGAACCCTAACTTCCGCCCGTAACATTCAAAATCTGGGTCTTCACAGTCCGTGAGTCATTCACGGCTGCGTCCGTGAATATTTTTGTGACTTAAGTCCCTTTGCAAAATGAAACTTATGGCCCATGAGTGACTCACGATCGTGACCGTGAAAGTTTATGTGGACTTTTGGCCTTCTCGCGTTTCCTTCAGATGCAACATTCACGGCCCATGAGGGAGTCACGGCCACACTCGTGAATGACTCGTTTGGCACCTATTCTTCAAGTAAAAATTTTTCAAAAATTCCTACATATAAAATAACTTATTAAAAGATTTTCCACCAGTTAAAATTCATCAAATCATGCTGCAAAAATTTCTATAAAGTTAAAGAAAATCAAAAACTAGAACTAAGAGTAGTAAAAGTCAAAAAATTGGGTTGCCTCCCAAAAAGCGCTTATTTAAGGTCGTTAGCTTGACTCTAGCTTCATGTCATGGCGGAGTTGGTGAATCAGTGGTATAGTAGAGAGTATATAATCTTCTGCTTTTCCTTTGTCTCAAGAGTGTGCCCACCAAAGTATATATCCAATGAAACCCAATAGGATCTATGTCGTAGTGGCCATTACATGCATACAAAAATAAAAATTAAAGTTATGCAAAGAATACCCAATAATTTTTCTGTATTTATCCAAGAGTAAAATCATGCATTCTTTCTTTATATTTATATCAATGATTGAACGAAAATTGGAATTAAGATAAAAAAAAAATTCATACCTTGGATTACTCAAGAAGTTTTCAAATTTTAATTTGGGTTTTTCACTTACCTCAATGTCAATGTGATCAAGTATCTCATGTTTTATCATCTTTTGGGTATATGTGGTTGGATTTGAATCAAATAATATTTCAATCACCTCATCATCATTATCTTTATAATCATCTTTTTCATCATCTATCATGCAAATTCCTAATGGATTTTTCTGGAGAAAAGGAATTGATGGTTCATATGGTGATGGTGGTACAATATACACAGGATTCTCTTCCTCATTTTTCTCCTCAATTTCTTTCTCTTCAATAGGGTACTCCATCCTAACACTATCAAATTCACCCCCATCTACCTTGCTACTTCTTATTTGAGGATCCTTAAATTCCTCATCCTTCTTCTCACAAGACTCCAAAAGTTCAAAATTTTCTTCACTTGTGTCCCAAATATATGTGTTGCAAAGCACTATGTTATGTGAGAGAGGACTGGATGGCTGGTAAAGTGCCGAGGAAGGGTTAATGGGGTATTTAAAATTTTCAAAATCATCAAAATTTGAAGAAGGTAAATCATAATCCGTGACTAGAGTCATAACTAATGATTGTTCCAACCCTACAAAATTCTCAGATTCATCATAGATTCCTTCCTCTATGTCAGTCTTATCAGTGCCAAAAATTATACAATGAAGTTCCTCACTTTGATTGGTCATAGCAGCTATAGAGTTTTCAAGCATGATTTCTAAGTTGAATTCCTGAGGTTGACTAAAGTTTGATTGTGGAATATGTGTTGGGTCATTCTCATAAAGTAAGTTTTGATGGTTCTCCGAACCTGGATTGTATGTACTAGGGCATGACTTAAATGATGAAGCAATCCTTAATTGACATTCTGTATAATGATGCCCATCATATCCAAAAATATCACAAGTAATAGATTTCAACTTAGAATATTGCATGCTTAAATAATCAGTTTGTTGAATAAATAAATTTACCTTTGCTGCAAGTGATTGTAGTGCATCTGTGCCATATTCTCTTGTCATTATCGGTGGCACATACCTCTGATTTGACCATTGACATTGGTTAAACATCATATTTTCAATTTATGTAATAAAATTTAGAAATATATAATGTAAATCAGGAAATGCAAAATAAGGCTTAAAATATCTAGTCAAGTGATTTCTGGCATGAGTTCTCCTATTCATACATCGTGTTAATCCAAAAAGAGAAAAATAAAATAAACTAACTGTACAGAAAAGAATGCTAAAAAAATAAAAATAAAAATAAAAAAATAAAAACAAAAACAAAAACAAAAATAAAAATAAAATAAAATAAAATGTCTAGTCTATCTCACAATTAAATTAATATTGGCTGGCATAATCCTCGGCAATGGTGCCAAAAACTTGATGCGCCCACAAGTGCATGGATTTATCGAAGTAATAAAAAGATTATCATTCCCAACGAGGATCTAGCGGTCAAGTACTGATGACATGAAAATTCATAGTATATTTTGTGCTATTTGATAGGTCTTTTCGTGTCATATTTATCCTCCTTTGCTTATTTTTTATGCCTTATTTATCAATTATTTCAGAATCTACACCTTTCTTAGTTTATGATCAATTTCAAGTAAAAAGGCATCATTTTAATGGGTTTTCAAGCAATTTCGATATATAGACTAATTCTAATCATCAAGAGGTGACTACACATCGAATTTCGCACTGAATTAGACTTCTCAGAGAAATTACGGTAGTGCCGTAAGGAATATTACGGCGGTAATCTGCAAATAACTGCACCAAATTCTGCTATCGTATTCTTCGAAGGTTTTTGTCTAGTAACTATTACGGCACGGTCGTAATACGTTTTATGGTGCCATAATGTCGAGCCGTTTTCATACAGAGGCTTTTGAGAAGATTACAGCATGGCCATAACACATTTTACAATACCATAATTTTGGGCTGCTTTCTTATAGAAACTTCTAAGACGATTTCGGCACTGCCGTAACGTTCTTTATGGTACTGTAATTTCAACCCAGGATCGTCGCGTTGCCCGATTCTTCCGCTTTTACTGTTCATGAAGGCTTACGAAGATGATTTCTTAAGTTTTAGGCTACTATTTTAAGATCCGTAAAAAGGAGAATGATGTGTAGAAAAGGGGGGAGGATCTCGAAGTGAAAGGTCCAATTTTTATCCATTCTACGGGGAGAATTTTAGGAAATCACCATGGCCCTAGGGTTCATCGCCGAGAAGCGTATAGACCACCATCGACCGTGAAATTTAAGAGGAAGCTTCACCTAATGGAGGAGAAGACACACGAGAAGTTTTAGAGTAAAAGGAGACCGATCGAGAGATAAATTAGCAAAAACAAGGGCGCCACCACTGTTCATCACGTCCAGAAACTAAATTACGGGCTGTAATTTTCATTACAGCCATGTTTAGTAACTTTAACTCTACTCTTTCAGTTTTTGATCATTCTGAATAGTGTTTTATTGTAATTCTTTGATCATGCTAGCTTAGACCTCTTTGGGATAGGGGGTGTAGTCCCCTTAATTTTTTAACGACTGGATGATCTTTATTTCATCAGGATATTTTTGACATGATAATTTTACTTAAGTGATTAACGTTTTTAATCTCTTCTAGTTTCAATTATTAGCATGTGTTAGAGTTTTGTGATATGGATTGAAAAGTGATTTGCAAAACTTGGAACCCTGAAATTGAGGTTTAGGAACTAATCATAAGAAATTAGGTTTGTTATTATCTCTAGATTTTAGAAGTTTATTGACTTGTTGATAGTCTTATCTAGAAAATATTACTGATTTAGACATGAAAATATGCTAGAGATAGATATTGGATTGTTAGAAACCCTTAAGTAAAACTTGTGAAACTAGGGTATGAGAATACTTAGTTTCATTCGAGATTTTGATATCGAGATCGAATGCACGAGAGTGATTCTTGAATCTTTTTGTCAAAGTTTGCTTTTCTTAAAACATAGAATAAATCTGTGCGAGAGTGAGAATTATTCTATGTAAATCATTTGCGCGAGAGCGAGATGATTTCTTATTAAAGCAAATTACATCTTTATCATAATAAGAATAAATTGATGAATGTTTAATTATATCTAATTATTGAAATTAAGATGGATGAACCCCTAGTCCCAATTCTTTCCCTCTGATATTAGTGAACTTCTGATCGTTTGCTTACATCATATTCGGTTTGCTTAGCTAGTGAGAAATCAATTCTTTGGTACTTAACAACGAGGTCTCTGTGGTTCGATAACTTTTTATTACTTTGAGTATCCGTGCACTTGCGGACACAACAAGTATTGATTACATTGTCGATCTATAGCTAGACGATTCAAATGCTGTTTTTGTTGGGAAACCCGAGGGATATTTCCAAATTTTTATTAATCAATACATACACACAGCGGAAGCATATCCCCGAAACAGGTCAGTCCCAAAAACCCAATGAAGATCGTCTTGCGAAGGGGTCGACATAATGATAGGAGAAAGTACCTAGAGCAAGAGCAAGTCGATGTCGAGGTAGGAGCCCAAGTGTGCGCCCTTTGCAGTCTCACACACAGGGATGCCTCAAGCCCTCTTCTTCCATGCCCGGTGCTAACCTCAGGAAGAAGATCCAAGCCTCAAAGAGTTCTCCAAATCACTTGTGCCAACCTTGAACAAAGGATGCGCCAAGATGGTGGAGAAGGGGATGATGCCGCCAAGGTCTTCCCTCACTTGCGCCAAACTTCTTTACACAAGTTGTTATTGGGCCTTTTATCTCTTCATGACAATTTGTTATTGGGCCTCATTGGGTAATGAGTTAGCCCAAACTTCTTTACACAAGTTGATTAAGTATTGGATCCAATCCAATGCAACCCTAACTCAAATGTGACCAACCATGGTCAATTTCGGGTCAACCTACTAAAAATAAAGTTTGGCTCCAATAACTCTCTTCCATCTCATCAGGCCCATTAGTGCTGATGAAATCTCCAAAATAGATCCGAGCTATCCAATAACTCGATCATAAGGCTTTCCGATCAATACGAGAACTCGAGTATAAAGGTGCGCGACCTTGTAGGTTCCTCTGATGTTGGCAGTGCTGACCTAAGGTAACGATAAGCAGTGAGTGGCACCTAGCAGTGCATCACTTCTACCCAAGCTATCAGAATGAATATCGACATTGACATCCCCATCATCACAACTAGGTACAGATGCATTAAAGTCTCTTTGCCAAACTGATATCCGATTGGATTGTGTCACCACTTGTTTTTACCCAATCTCATGGTCATGACTAAATCAGGTCTTCACCTTGGTATGACCATACACTTTTAGTCATAGAACCATAGGGGGGCCCCCATGGATATCAAGCTTCCCTCAAGAAGGGGCAAATCCTCTGTCTGTACATTGACCTTCTCATATGGGTCGTGACATACTCAATGACAACCGTTATGACCTCCCAACTATGGTGAGGTGTTAGGTTGTATCAAAGCATATCCCTAACCATATAAAAGAGTCAATGACCTCAAGTCAAGGGATCAATGCATCTCCTATCACTTGTGAGGATAACTTATGACACCAGGTCATTGCCTCACAGCGGGTTGGTCCAGTATATCTACCACTGATATACCCATATGTCTGCGTTAGCACCTAGTACCTAACTAGCATATATACAAGTCTCACATGTACCAAAGCTGTTTCATATCCACTTAGGTACTCGACTGGGGACTAGAGTTTGAGTACAGATCCAATTTGTCTCCAGGGACATTATCATGCATGTACATAATCGCAGATGTAAACAAGACATAATAATGACAATGCCAGAATAATATATAAGAAATATCAATATAAAGTAGTACAAAGATAGAACAAAACTAGGTCTCAGAGCATAAACACCAACAATCTCTCACTTGCACTTAGACCTAGAGGTTGAGGAACCTCAACCCCATATCGCTCGTATGACCATCATACTTCTGCTACGCCAAAGCCTTGGTCAGTGGGTTTGCTAGATTGTTCTCTGTGTCAACTCTACTAATCTTGACAACACCTCGGTCAATGATCTCTCTGATTAGGTGAAATCTCCTAAGTATGTGTTTGGACCTTTGATGAGATCGTGGTTCCTTCACCTGTGCAAAGGCCCCATTGTTGTCACAATAGAACTCAATGGGATCCACAACAGTTGGAACCACCTGAAGATTAGAAATGAACTTCCTTATCCACATGGCTTCTTTGGCTACCTCAGAAGTGGCGACATACTCAGCCTTGGTTGTAGAATTAGCTATGGTGGATTGCTTGAAGCTTTTCCAGGAAACAGTGCTTCGATTTAGCTTGAACACATAGCCTGCCTGCGATATGAAGTCATCAGGGTCAGACTGGAACAACGCATCAGTGTAGCCCTAAACACTGAGCTCTTCCTGTCCCCCATAGACCAAGAACAAATCCTTAGTTCTTCTTAGATACTTCAGGATGTTCTTTACAGCCACCCAGTGCTACAGATCTGGATTGGATTGGTATCGGCTAGTTATGCTCACAGCATAAGCTACATTTGGTCTAGCACACAACATTGCATACATGATCGAACCTACTGCCGAAGCATAGGGCACTCAACTCATGTCAGCCCTCTCAGCCTGTGTGGTGGGATACTAGCTCTTTGAGAGAGTGAGGCCACGCCTCACTGGAAGGTATTCTTTCTTGGATTGCTTCAAGTTGAACCTCTCCAGGACCTTATCAATGTAGGTACTTTGACTAAGGGCTATGAGCCTCTTGGATCTATCCCAGTAGATCCTCACACCTAGGTGATGACACCAAAATTTATGGAAAGTTTTATCCCATTTCATAGATCATTTTGTGTTATATTCATACAAATTTGCTTATTTTTATGCCTTTTTTTATCAAATATTGTGAAATCTACACTTTTTTTGGTTTTTGATGATTTTTTGGTAAAAGGCACGATTTTTGAGCGTTTTCAAGCAATTCAGATGCATGGATGAATTCCCACCATCAAGAGAAGATTACATGTCAAATTTCATGCAAATTGGAGCTTCACAGCAAATTACGGCACTACCATAATCCAAATTACAGTACCGTGGTTTCACTGCACTTACAGAAGAAACCACGGTACTGCCGTAATTTTTGAGTGCTGCCGTATTTTGGGACGATTTTGAACAGAAAGTTTCGGAAGAATTATGGCACTGCCGTAATGGATTTCATGGGCCATATTTCAAGTCAATTTTTCACCTGAAAGATTTGATGAAAATACGGCACTGCCGTAATGTATTTCACGGTGCCGTAATTCTGGATGATTTCTATACTGATAACTTTGCTGAAATTACGACACTGCCGTAATAATTATTATGGTCGTAATTCTATTCATGGCACGCGATTCTTTCGGACAGTTTGAAACCTGATTTTTGCGCGATTGCGGATGATCCAGGCCATAAATTGAAGATCCGTATGAAGTAAAAGGGGAATTTATAGGGAGGAGAAGAGAGAGAACCCAAAAGCCCTAATTTTGATCCACCACATAGAGAGAAATCGAGATTTTCACCGTCGCCCTAGGTTTCGCCGCCGGGAAGCGTACAATGCATCTTTGGCCGTGAAATTTGAAGGGTAGCTGCACATAGAGGCGGAGAAGATACCCCAGAAGTTTTAGAGTGAAAGGAGGTCGATCGGAGGAGAAATCGACGAAAGCATGCCGCCGACTACTGTTCTTGCGGAAATTACGGCTGTAATTTCCATTACAGCCGTACTGTGTTTAGTAATTTCATCATTCTTTTCGATTTTTGATCCCTCTGAATCATGGATTATTGTAATCTTTCTACCATGCTAGCTTAAACTTATTTTGGGACATGGGGGAGTAATTCCCTTTGATTTCTTAATGACTAGATAAATCTTTCATTATTTCGTCAAGTGTAATTTTAGTATGATAATTCTGCTTCTGTGATGATTGCTCTTTAATTCTCTATAGATTCATATTATCAATCATGCTTTAGAGTTTTCGCAATAAGGACCAAAAAGTGATTTGCTTGAGAACTTGGAACCCTAAAATTGAATGTTAGGAACTCACCGTAAGAAATTAGGTTTGTTCTTATTTCTTAATTTTAGTATTTTAATGCCATGATTGATAATATGATCTAGGATTGATTTAATGAAACAAACATGACGATATTGCAAGAAATTGAATATTAGATTGTTGGAGAATCTTAAGCAGAACCTGTGTTGAGATTCAGATGCACGAAAGTGATCCTTGAGTTTCCACTTGAGATTATTAACTTAGAATTCAGATGCATGAAAGTGATCTTTGAGTTCTTTGTTGTTGATTCACTTTTATTTAACAATCGAATAGATCCTGCATGAAAGTGTGGATTGGTTCTTGTAAATTATCTATGCGAAAGTGAGATGATTTCTTTATTAAGTGAATTATATCTTTATCATAATGAAATTAGACTGACGAACTTATATTCATATCTAGTCATGGAAATTAAAGTGAATGAAGCCCTAGTCCCTGTTTCTCTCTGATGATCTTTTTCGTGTGTTTTCGATCATTGCTTTGCTATTATTCGATTGCCTAGATAGTAAGAACTCAATTATTCAGTACTTGACAACGAGGTCTCTATGGTTCGATATCTTTCTTCATTACTTCGAGTATCCGTGCACTTGCAGACACAACAAGTTTTTGGCGCCGTTGCTGGGGACCTTGGTTTTGTCAATATTGAAGATATTGAAAGTATTGCTAGACTAGGTTTTGTTTTTTATTCCTTTTACTTGAAATCATTTGATCCATCTACTTTGCATGTGCAGGAATCTTAGATCAGGACCTCTTGTTCCTTTTGATCCTGAGATAAATAAAACTCTTAGATTGTGTAGGAAGCTCAGATTTGAAGAGAGTCAACAAGAAGAAGAAGTGACCATGGTAGAATAGAGATCAATTAGGGACTATGCAGCCCCTAATCCATAAGAGATTCATTCTAGTATAGCTAGACCAGTGATAGAGGCTAACAACTTTGAAATCAAGCCTGCTTTCTTGTCTATGATTCAACAGAACCAGTTTGGAGGATCTCCACTTGAAGATCCTAACCAACACCTTGCTTTGTTTCTTGAATTATGTGATACTATCAAGATAAATGGTGTTTCTAACGATGCATTAAAACTGAGATTGTTTCCTTTTTCTCGTAGGGACCGAGCACGTTCATGGCTTTAAACTCAACCCACCGGTACCTTCACCACATGGAAACAGTTGTCCAATGCCTTCTTGATGAAATACTTTCCACCAAGCAAGACCATTCAATTCAGGAACCAGATCATAAGTTTTGCACAGAGAGATGGTGAATCCTTTAGCGAGGCATGGGAGCGGTTCAAAGATTTACAATGGAAGTGTCCTCACCATGGCCTTGAAAATTGAGTTTTAATTCATACTTTTTATAATGGTTTACTATATAATACCAGATTAACTATTGACGCTGCCGTAGGAGGAGCTCTCATGAGCAAGACCATTGAAGATGCACTCAAGCTGCTGGAGGAGATGGCTTTAAATCACAATCAATGGACTTCTGAGAGAGGAGTGCTGTATAGACCTTCTCAAGGTAAGAATGAAAGTGATAGTTGGCGCACCATGGCAGAAAAGGTAGATTCTTTATGCAACAGATTTGATTCTTTTAAAATGCAAACTGCTATAATTTTTTCACATGTTGTTTGTGATATCTATGGAAATAATGGTCATGTTTCAGAAGATTGTAAGGTCATAGCTAGTCAGGGTAGTGAACAAGTTAATGTATTAGGGAATTATAATCAAAGCAGAAACAATGATCCCTATTCTAGTACTTACAACCCTGATGGAGAAGTCACCCCAACTTATCTTGGAAAAACAATAACAATGTGGGGGGGGGGGGCACAAACTGAAAATAGAGGATACTAAAATAAGCCAAATCAAAATCAAAACTCAAACCAGAATTCAAACATTGAGTCCATGCTAGAAAAGTTTATGACTAATCAGAATCAATACATGCAAAATTAAAACAAAGAAATTGAAGATCTTAAGGGAATGGTTAGTCAACTAGCTTCTCAAGTAGGATCATTAGCAGCCCACAACAAAATTTTAGAAAATCAAATAGCCCAACAAGCTAGTAGTTCTTACGGACCTCCAGGAAAATTACCTGCAAAACCAGAACCAAACCCTAGGGAGCACTGTAATGCTATCATCACTAGAAGTGGGAGACAATTAGAGGAACCCAAAGGGAGAGTTGTGAATAATGAAAAAGAGCTTAGTAATGAACATGATCAAGAGTTAGATTTGGAAAAATCTTCTGAGCATGAGCAGTCCCAAACTAGTTTGCCACCTCACCAAGGTGATGAACCTAAAGGTGATATGCCATGTCAGACAGATAATTCTAAACCTAATTCTCCTCAACCTTATAAGCCACATATACCCTTTCCCCAAAGGTTAGTGCAAGCAAAACTTGATAAACAATTTGGCAAATTTCTTGAAGTATTGAAAAAGCTTTACATTAATATTCCTTTTACTGAAGCTTTATCTCAAATGCCATCATATGCAAAATTCTTGAAAGAAATCTTGTTTAACAAAAGAAAAATAGAGGACTATGGTACTGTGGCTTTAACTGAGGATTGTAGTGCTATTATCCAGAATAAATTGCCACCAAAACTGAAGGATCCAGATAGTTTCTCTATACCTTGTTCTATTGAAAGCATGGCTTTTGATCGAGCCTTATGTGATCTAGGTGCTAGTGTAAGCCTAATGCCTTTATCTATTTGCAGGAAACTGGACATTGGAGAGCTTAAACCAACATCCATATCCTTACAGCTCGCTGATAGCTTGGTAAAGTATCCTATTGGTATTTTAGAGAATGTTCCAATCAAGGTAGGTGAATTTTTTATACCAGCAGATTTTGTAGTACTTGACATGGAAGAAAATCATAAAAATCCTGTCATCCTTGGTAGACCCTTTTTGGCTACAACAGGAGCACATATAGATGTTAAGAAAGGAAAAATAACTTTTGAGATTTGTGAAAATATAATTGAGTTTGATCTTGCTGATTCTTTGAACAAACTTTCATAGATCATGTTGTAGTGTTGATATAGCAGATGATGCTGTCATTGATGTTCATAATTTATTTGATGAATCCTTTAATATTGAAACTGACACTTTTTCTAAAAGAGGAATTCAGGAGAAAAGAGATTCAAATTCTGAAAAGAAGAAGAAGAGAAGAAGAAGAAAAAGAGGCTCAAAATTGCTTGATAAAGGAAAGAAGATCTTGAGTAAATTTGGACATTGTTTCATGAAGGAGCCTTATGTGATTCAAAGTGATGCTCAACCCAAAGAAAATTCAGAGTGGAAATTGAAGAAATCAAAATCAAAACCGAGTGCAGAAGGGTCAAGTTAAAGACCTTTAAATTAGCGCTTCTTGGGAGGCAATCTAAGCATTCTAACTTTAGTTTATTCTCTTTTATTTTACTTTATTTTTATTTTTGCTTTTAGAACTAAATTTTCTTTTCTTTTTGTAGGTAAAATCGAGTTTTGGTGTAAAATACGACACTACTGTAATGAAAATTACGGTACCGTATTTTTCGTCTGTTTTCGACCCGAAAGTTTAGACGATATTACGGCACTACCGTAAGTATTTCCAAGGTACCATATTTTTGCTCCAAAATCGATCCAAGAGTTTTATTGCTTTTAGGACACCACCGTAATTTGTTTTACAGGCCGTATTTTGTGAATTTATTTTTTTTGCTTAAAAAAAAAAGAAAAAAATTTTACGGCACTACCGTATTCATTATAGCGGTACCATAATTTTCATCTATTTTCAACTCGAGAGTTTTCACGTTTTTACGGTAGTTCCGTAATCTTTTATACGGTACTGTATTTTTGGTCGAAATTTGACCCGAGAGATTTCAGATTTTTATGGCACCATCGTTTTAGTTTTACGCCGTGTGTTATTCGAAAATGTGAAATTATGGCACTGCCGTAATAATTATTACGGCCGTAATTCTATTTTTAGACGCGATTCCTGTGCCATTTTTTAGGGTTTTCTAGGCCGTGTTTTAGGGTTTTTCGCTCGTTTTCACTCGTTCTCACGCCGACCCTGGACCTCTGACCTTCTCTGACCGTCAGAGCTCGTTGGCGACTCTTCCCGTCTGATTTTCGCCGCCGATCTGGTACTCTTTCGCCTGATTTCCTGGATTTATCGAGTTTACCCGATTTTTTCCCCTTTCATTTTTCCTCGTTTCTTGATCGATTTGAGATTTTTGTTTGCAAATGCTTCCTAAAGGGTAGGCGACCCTTCCTAGTTCATTTCTAGAGATTTTGAACTAATATGTAGAGTGTATTGAGCAAGATTGAGCTTAAACGCTTGACTTCTACCCTGTTTTTCTGCCCAGTTCTCCACTGTTCTATTTTTTGGGTTTTAAGCTATGATTTAACTGATATTACTCGTAAGACATTTTGTTAGAGAGAAATTTCTGAAATTGAAAGTGATAAATTACATTGAATTGCTATTTGGTATATTGTGTTGCACTCTTACCTTGTAGCTTGTGTGGAAAATTGAAGAATGGCCCCCTAAGACTAAGCAAGTAGTTTCAAAGAGAAGGGGAAAAGGACCAGCTACATCCTCCACAACACCAAATCCTTATGGCATCATCTTTAGGGATGAAATTAAAGAAGAAAGATACAACAAGTTGGTGGAGAGCAGGGTGGTAAATACAAAGTATGCTGATAAAAGAACCTTGGAGACACTTGGATTGTATGAGGATGTGTTTTGGATGTTTGAGCAAATCAGAGCTCAAAGATTTTTTCAGATGACACCATATACCTATTTGCCACTTGTTTTGGAATTTTTGAGTAGCTTGAATGTAGACCTACGAGAGTTTACCAATGGACCTGCTGAAGGAGAAATCACATTCAGACTAGCTAATTTTGAGAGGAAGTTAACTTTGAGAGAAATCAGATCTATCTTTCATTTGGGTTCTGGAGGGTACACCCAAATACCAATTGGGTTTATAGAGAATGTGTTTTGGAATCAGATTACCCATGAGACCCATTTTTCTGCGGTTTCTGCTAGAGCTTCATGGATTACGAATCCGTGTATATTCATAGAGTTCTGTTGGGAAACCCCGGGGATATTTTACAATTTTCACAGAGATAGACATTTCATTTACATTGCACAGCGGAAACAATATCCCCGAAATAGGCCAGTCCCAAAAACACAATGAAGATCGTCAAGCGAGGGGATCGACACGATGTGATAGAAAATACCTTAAAGCAAGATGAGGCTGATGTCGAGGTAGGCGCCCAAGCGTGCGTCCTCTACAGTCTCACACACACGGATGCCTCGAATCCTCTTCTTCCACGCTCGGTGCTAGCCTCGGGAAAAAGATCCAAACCTTTGACACCTTCTTCAAGCCTTGCGCCACCTCCAAGGATGAAGCACCAAAGAGGAAGATGAGGAGAAGGAGAAGCCGCCAAGGTGAAGTCCCTCTTGCGTCAAGAGGAGAGGAAGAAGACCACTTGCGGCTTGATGGAAGACGAAAGAGGTGCGCCTATGTCTCCCTTGCTCTCGCCCTTCTTAGTGTTCTCATGCCTCCAAGGAATTGAACAATAAGAGAGGGGCGGCTAGGGTCCAATAAATAGGGCAAGAGGCGGTTTGGGCAAGGGCTAGGATCATGACAAGTGTATGGCTAGGATGAGGGGGTTTGAGGCAAGGAAAGTCTCCAAGACTTTACCATAAACCTCATTCAACCTATCCACAATTGCCCAAGTGCCATATTAGCCTAAGACACGCCTTAAAGGCATTCATATCATCAAAGGAGCAAGGGGGAGGCGCAAATTGCTTCCTTAATGAAGTAACTTTGCCAATTCTCCCCATTATGCCCATAGGCGCCTAAGGGAGAAGTTTTCTCCCCATTATACCCTTTTAGCCCATTATCTCTTCATGACAACTTGTTATTGGGCCTCATTGGATAATGAGCTAGCCCAAACTTCATTACATGGGTTGATTAAGCACTTGGATCCAATCCAATGCAACCCTAATCCAAATGTTACCAACCATGGTCAATTTTGGGTCAACCAGCCATAAATGGAGTTTGGCTCCAATAACATTCTTCCATCTCATCAGGCCCATTAGCGCTGATGAAATCTCCCAAATAGATCCGAGTTATCCAATAACTCGATCATAAGGCTTCTCGATCAATATGAGAACTCGAGTATCTTGGTGTGTGACCCTTGTAGGTTCCTCTGATGCTGGCAGTGCTGACCAAAGGTCACCACAAGCAGTGAGTGGCACCTAGCAGTGCATCGCTACTACCCAGGTCATTGGAATGGATATCAACATCGACATTCCCATCATCGCGACTAGGTACAAATACATTACAGTTTCTTTGCCAAACTGATATCCGATTGGACAAGTGTGTCATCACTTGTTTTCACCCAATCTCATGGTTATGAGTAAATCAGGTTCTCACCTGGGTATGGCCATACACTTTCAGTCATAGAACCATAGAGGAGCTCGATGGATATCAAGCTTCCCTTAGGAAGGGGCAACTCCTTTGTCTGTCCATTAACCTTCTCATATGGGTTGTGACATGCTCAATGACAACCGTTATTACCTCCCAACCACAGCGAGGTGTTAGGTTGTATCAAAACATGTCCCTAACCATATAGAATGGACAATGACCTCAAGTTAAGGGATCGATGCATCTCCTATCACTTGTGAGGATAACTCATGACACCAAGTCATTGCCTCACAGTGGGTCTATCCAGTATATCCACCACTGATATATCTATTTGTCTGTGTTAGCACCTCGTGCCTAACCAGCCCATATACCAGTCTCACAAGTACCATAGCTGTCCCATATCCACTCAGGTGCATTGACTGGGGACAATTATTTGAGCAAAAATCCAATATGTCTCCAGGGACATTATCATGTAAGTACACAATCGCAGGTGTAGACAAATATAGATAATGACAATGCTAGAAAGATATATAAATATCAAAGTCAAGTAGTACAATAATGGACCAATACTAGGTCCTAGGGCATATACACCAACAAGTTCTTGCCCACACAGTTTTTGGCAGAGGAGATAGTGACGGCATGGTCCATCAACCTGAGCTCTACTTTCTATGGGGGATGCTTAATGGAGTAGTAGTGGATGTTGTCTTCTTTTCGATGAAGCACATGGACAAAGTGGCTAGAGCAAAGAAGGGCGCCATTGTAATAGGGGGGCTGATTACCCCTATAGCCCTACATCTAAATGTTGAGCCCTATGGGGTAGAAGTGGCAAGGGGGAATGCGAGGTTTGATCTTGAGTCTTGCATGGCTATGAAGATGATAGTTAGAGAGGGGGATGTCTTTTGCTTAGTCCTAGGACCAAATGCCCCTACCTTACCGTTACCCCATGTAGAGAAGACCACTGTGAAGGAAAGAGCAAATTGGAAACTTTCACCGAGCACCGCCGAGGCCGCTTTTACACCACCATTGAGTACAGTTCCACCACCACCCACTTGGGGTGGAAGAGATGATCCTTTTAGTATGGAGTCGCCATCTCACTGGCCTGCTGATTCTACTCACCCAGCTGCTGATTCTTCCCACAGATCTATTGGAGGATGGTCTAGTGCCTTCGACCTAGGATTCTAGGCACTCTCCACTGAGATATATCGTCAGGGACATCGTATGGAGAAGATGATGGATTCCATGGGGCGAATGCAGGACACCATGCACTATATCCACCAGGATGTGGAGGAGCTGAGCACTCACATGGAAGATATGGGAAATTTTCTTTATGACCGCTTCGGGTATGAGGATAGCAGACGAGGAGGTGACCATGGTGGTTACCAGAGAGAGCAGCCCTTTGATCCTATGGATGCAGTAGAGGAGGACACCGAGGAGATCCGATCTGATGATGATGGGTAGAGTTTTGTGAGTATCTTTTTCCCTTACTTCTTTACAATTATTTTTCCTTATCTTATTGATGTTTCATGTTTTATAGGGAAGGATTATTCTTCCAAACTCATTGTGTCCGTCATTGCTACATTGCACTGCTTTATTTGACTTTAAGATCATTCGATATGGGCGTATGATATTGTGATATTGATTTGACTATTCGATGTGGTTGTACCATATTTTGATATTGATGATTATTTTGATTGGGTTGTATGATGATATTTTTGATATTTTGAGCACCCTGTGGAGGTGCATGCTTGCATGCTTGATGATATGATATGACATTATGATACTTTTATAATTGATGAGTATATACTATTTTTGTTGATGTGTAGATTTGTGGCCTAGTCTATATTTGAAGATATTATTGTTAACTCATGCCTATGATTAGGACTAGATCTATCATGTTGAATTTATTTCTCTGATATATATCTGCTTTTGAAATTTTCCATTGATTGATAAATGAGATTTTGGGTGGATATATTATTTGAAGAATTTGATTTAAAAGTGAAACTACTTGTTAAATAAAATTAGCATATGAGTGTAATTTTTGAATTGATATCAATTGATTAATCTAGTTGATGTTTAGTCTATTTTACTATTTGTTGGGAAGAAAGAATCCAAGATCCAAAAAGAAAATGACTCCTCTGCTTGGCACTGTGTAAAATTGACAGTGGTACCGAAGACATGGGTTGAAGTCTGTAATAAAGAGAGAGAAAAAGAAAATGACTCCTCTACTTGGCATTGTGTAAAATTGACAATAGTACCGAAGATAAGAGTTGAAGTCCCAATAAAAAGTCTATATCTATGTGGGTACATGCTATCAAAAAGAAAAAATAAGGGAATAAAAAGAGAAATAAAGATTTGAGTGGGAAAAGATTTTGGATATCCTATTCCTGTAAACAAAAGTATGATAGATTTAAACTGAAAATTAGGTGAATTCATGAGACTGAGATTCTATTTTTTATACAAGTTGCAAAGTTTTATTTGATTAAGTTGTGGATCTTCAGGATTGAATTCAAAAGATGATGTATTTATTTAAAATTTTATGAAACAATTGGTGAAAATTTTCATTGGTGATTGTATTTTAGAAATTTATTCTTCATGAGAAAATCTTTTCCTTTGATCAAATTTTGATTTTTGCTTGAGGACAAGCAAAGTTTGAGCCTTATGTGTTTGATGACACCAAAATTTATGAAAACTTTTATGCCATTTCATAGATCTTTTTGTGTCATATTCATACAACTTTGCTTATTTTTGCTTGAGAACTTGGCACTACCGTAATGGATTTCACGGGCCGTATTTCAAGTCAATTTTTCACACGAAAGATTTGATAAAAATACGACACTGCCATAATGTATTTCACGGTACCGTAATTCCTGATGATTTATGTACTGAGAACTTTGCTGAAATTATGGCACTGTCGTAATAATTATTACGACCGTAATTCTATTCCTGGCACGCAATTCTTCTAGACGGTTTGAAACCCGATGTTTGCACGATCGATTGCGGACAATCCAGGCCATAAATTGAAGATCCATAAGAAGCAAAAGGGGAGTTTATAGGGAGGAGAAGAGAGAGAACCCAAAAGCCCTAATTTTGATCCACCACATAGAGAGAAATTGAGATTTTTACCATCGCCCTAGGTTTTGCCGCCGAGAAGCGTACAACGCATCTCCGGCCGTGAAATTTGAAGGGAAGCTGCGCATAGAGGCAGAGAAGATTACCCCAAAAGTTTTAGAGTGAAAGGAGGCCGATCGGAGGAGAAATCGGTGAAAGCACGCCGCCGACTACTATTCTTGCAGAAATTACGGCTGTAATTTCCATTACAACCGTGCTGTGTTTAGTAATTTCATCATTCTCTTCGATTTTTGATCCCTCTGAACCATGGATTATTGTAATCTTTGTACCATGCTAGCCTAAACTTCTTTTGGGACATGGGGGAGTAATTCCCTTTGATTTCTTAATGACTAGATAAATCTTTCATTATTTCGTCGAGTGTAATTTTAGTATGATAATTCTGCTTCTGTGATGATTGCTCTTTAATTCTCCATAGATTCATATTATCAAGCATGCTTTAGAGTTTTCGCAATAAGGACCGAAAGGTGATTTGCTTGAGAACTTGGAACCATAAAATTGAATGTTAGGAACTCACCGTAAGAAATTAGGTTTGTTCTTATTTCTTAATTTTAGTATTTTAATGCCATGATTGATAATATGATCCAGGATTGAGTTAATGAAACAAACATGATGATATTGCAAGAAATTGAATATTAGATTATTGGAGAACCTTAAGCAGAACCTGTGTTGAGATTCGGATGCACGAAAGTGATCCTTGAGTTTCCACTTGAGATTATTAACTTAGAATTCGGATGCATGAAAGTGATCCTTGAGTTCTTTGTTGATGATTCACTTTTATTTAACAATCGAATAGATCCTGCATGAAAGTGAGGATTAGTTATTGTAAATTGTCTGCGCGAAAGCGAGATGATTTCTTTATTAAGTGAATTATATCTTTATCATAATGAAATTAGACTGATGAACTTATATTCATATCTAGTCATGGAAATTAAAGTGAATGAAACCCTAGTCCCAGTTTCTCTCTGATTATCTTTTTCGTGTGTTTTCGATCATTGCTTTGCTATTATTCGATTGCCTAAATAGTAAGAACTCAATTATTCGGTACTTGACAACGAGGTCTCTATGGTTCGATATCTTTCTTTATTACTTCGAGTATTCGTGTACTTTCGGACACAACACTAGGATATTGGCGACCTCCCCTAAGTTTTTCATTTCGAAACACTTCCCTAACCATGTCTTCACAGACTGAAGACCAGGGATGTCGTTTCTTATGAGCAGTATGTGATCAATATACAAGACCAGAAAAGTCACCAAGCTCCCACTGAATTTTCTGTACACACATGTATCATCTTCGCTTTTTATAAAGCCATAATCTCTCACAGCTTCATCAAATCGAAGATTCCAACTTCGAGATGCTTGCTTTAATCCATAAATGGATTTCTTTAGCCTGCAGAACTTATTGGCATCTGCAGGATGGATAAAGCCGTCACGTTGTGTCATATACACATCCTCTATCAGCTTCCCGTTAAGGAACGTTGTCTTAATATCCATCTACCATATCTCATAATCGTGATATGCAGCTATAGCAAGCAAAATTCGAATGAATTTGATCATGGCAACTTGCAAGAAGGTTTCATCATAATCCACCCCGTGGACCTGTCTGAATCTTTTAGCCACAAGTCTACTCTTATAGGTAACTATATTGCCATCTATGTCAGTCCTCCTTTTGAAGACCCATTTACAGCCTATGGGTTTTACCCCATCTGGCAGCTCAACCAAATCCCAGACTTGGTTAGCTAACATGGAATCCATCTCGGATCACATGGCCTCAAGTCATCTCTTGGAATCCGATCCAGTGACCGCCTCATCATAGGTCCTGGGATCATCCTCAATGACGAAGATCCCGTCGTGTTGGGTTGGCAGCGACCCATACCTCTCAGGTGCACGACGAATCCTCCCAGACCTATGTGGGACCTGTGTCTGAGCCTCAGGCTACCTAGCAACCGGTGCATGTGGCTCAGGTTCCATGTCTGTGTCTTGTGGTTGCACTTGGACCCCGTCCAAGTCAAACTTCCTCCCACTGACTTCTTTCATGAGAAATTCATTCTCTAGAAAGATAGTACCCCAAACAACAAAGGCTTTGTTCTCGGTAGGGACATAAAAGTAATATCCTTTAGTTTACTTAGTATACCCCACAAAGACGCATTTATCAGATCTGGGTTATAGTTTGCTAGAATCCTGGCATTTGACATAAGCCTCACATCCCCAAATCCTGATAAAAGAGGAGTTAGGGTGTCTCCACTCTATATCTCATATGGAATCTTGGAGACACTCTTAGATGGAACGTTATTCATTATGAGAGAAGCAGTTTCAAGTGCATAACCCCAGAATGAGGGTGGTAGAGTTGCATGACTCATCATAGATCAAACCATGTCCAACAAGGTTTGATTTATTTTCTCAGATACACCATTCCATTGAGGTGTCCCAAGAGGAGTGAGTTGGGGTAGGATCCCACACTCCCTAAGATAGTCAAAAAACTCACCGCTCAGGTACTCTCCACCATGATCTGATCGAAGAGTTTTGATAGATCTACCAAGCTGGTTCTCTACTTCATGTCTGAACTCCTTAAATTTCTCAAAGGATTTAGATTTATGTCTCATCAGATAGACATAACCATATCTACTGAAATCACCAGTAAATGTGATGAAGTAGTTGTATCCTCATTTGGCTTGTTTACTGAATGGCCCACACACATCACTGTGTATAAGATCCAATAAACATCCTGCCCTCTCACCAATCTTGGTGAAGGCCGCTTTTGTCATCTTCTCTAATAAACAAGGCTCACAAGTATCAAACTTCTCCAAGGAGCTTGAATCTAACAACCCATTTGTATGGAGTTGTTGAATGTGATTCTTGTTTATATGGGCTAATCAACAATACCATAGGAAAGCACCAACTGAACGACTTAGTTTGAACCTCTTACCATTAATGTTACAAATAGAGCTATCCATGTACAAGACATATAAACCATTGCATAAAGTACCCTTCCCATAAAACATATTTACAAATGAAAAAGAACAAGAGGTCTCCTTTATTTCAAATCTAAATCCTTTCTTTGCTAAGCAAGGAATGGATACAATGTTTTTAGTAAGCGAAGGTACATAGTAGCAATGATCTAACTCTAACTGAAGTCCAAAAGGCAGGGGGAGAGTCAAAATTCCTACAGCAATAGCAGCAACCTATGCTCAGTTTCCAACTCGTAGGTCAATCTCTCCAGGCCGCACCGATCTACTTTTCTTGAGCCCCTGCATATTTGTACAAATATGAGCTCCGCATGCAGTATCCAATACCCATGACATAGAAGTAGAAAGGTTGACTTTGGTAACAAAAATACCTGAGCTTGAAGACGAAGCCTTGCCTATCTTCTTCTCATTCTGAAGTTGCACCATGTTCTTTATCATGTGAGGTGGTCCTCCACATGAGTAGCACTTATTATTCCTGATCCTTTCCATCTTTAACTTCAGTTGCTTGGTTAGGCCTTTCGGCTCAACACACTGAATCTCAACTTTAGGAGGATTGAGCCTAACCAATTCTTCGAAGAGCTGCTTTAGATTGGAAATAATCTTAGTGGCCCTCTTCTGATCATATTTCCCTTGAAACTCAGGCGACATGTTGGTTAGCATCAAATTGGCAACCTCTAAAGTATCAGCCTGGTGCTTATCATGAGCATCCTTCTCAGCCGCTGAGGTCGAGCATGGAAGTGGTTTAGGAATAGGTTGCTCATGGACATAGAGCTTCCTCTCGAGCTTGTGCACAATTCTCAAGTTTATATACCAATCCAGTAAGTTAGAACAGACCAACTTGTCCTTCTCTAGGACAGATCGCAGTGACCATCTGCTATTGTTTGTAGCCATTGATCTACAACAACGAAAAAGAGCAGATTACTACTACTTCAAGTCATTTAAACTGGACTTGTTTTAAATGACTATGGCTCCCACTATTTTAATCGAATTGACACCCCACAAAGTCAATCGGGAAATCCGAGATTTCCTAGTGAGATGGGATCCTTATTCCACATGAGGCTTCACGTCCCACGAGGGTGGGATGAGATGCACAAAGTAACCCATGCTTCTTAAGGTAGGCACGCCGGCCGATTGCACTTGGCAACCCCCCTTATTGAGACAGTCTAGGCATTTCATGTCCAGCGAGGGCTGGATACAACATGAAACCCTAACCTCTCAACGATGCCTCTAGAGTTCCATCATGTGCCCAGCACATGTGGAAATCTAGTCAAGTCCGTTCCTAACCATTATGCCTAGGGCCAACGAATTTTCTTGCGAAGGCACGTCCAAGTTAAAACTGGACTGGGAAACCATTGTCACCACACACCTTTTAAAGATAAGTGGGTGTGTCCCACGAGGGTGGGAAACAGTCCACAACATCACTGATCGATAGCTTGATGAGGGCTACGAGTTAGAAGGCTACTAGACTTGATATTTTTGATTGAGGGTTTTTGAGGTCTCATCCTCTTAGTTTTATCTTATGTCTAACAATACAGGCATGCAATCCTATAGTGATAACATGAAGATAAAACAACACAGGCACGCTTTTGCAAATATGGAAAGTAGAAAAAGGATGATGTGGTCATAGTCTATTCAAGACATTGAACCAACACAAGCCAAAGGGGTTCAACTCTTGACCTAGGAGACAAGCCTCAAAATAGACCTAACCTAGCTGCCCTCTATCTTGAATCTTCAAGGTCGGCTCCAAGGTCTTCTTCACCATGGTTTAGCTCTCAAAACCTAGAAGCACTCTCATAGATTTGGTCAATGCCATGGTGCCTCCTCCAAGGAAGATGCGCCACCGTGCAATGGCGAAGAAAGCCAGCACACAAGCCCAAAGGCTCGACCATGCTTTCTTGCACTACCATGCATGCTAGCACCAACAAGGTTGATGCTTATTGCGCCACCTTGCAAGATGCGCAACCAAGCAAGCATGCGCCAAAGACTTCATGTAACTTGCGCCTCTTAATCTTCTTCTTAAACCATTACAAAACAAAAGAAAAAGGTGGCACGCAGGCCGCACAAGAATACATCACAGGCATGCTAGAGGCTTGACTTATGACCACAACATCATGCACAAACAAGGAACTTATTCATGCAATTCTATATGCTCATGAAAAACATAAAATCTAAAATTTTACTTTTTCATTAAAACATATCTTTTTTCCTTCACCTCTTATCACAAATCCTTGGTTCCTTGTTTCTCTCAGGAGTCTACAAGAGGCATACCCGTTGCCCTCCTTATAATCCCTAACTTGCTAAGATTTGAGTTATCACCCAGTCCATGCCCCATAATCTCAACAAGTCTCTCATGATGGGTCTATCCCACCAAGAGAGGAGAAATTTTCTCTTCCATATATGGGTCTATCCCACCATGTGAAGAGAGCAAAGATCCAAAAGAGATTGAATAGAGATAAGGAAGCAAAGACCTACAATTTTTCCTACTTAGAAAAATCATGCGCCATATACAAGTAATATGCAAAAATATTACATGGCATGTGAGCATATGAAAAGCATAAAAGAACATCGTTTGAGGCTCATAAGTCGCTCTGATACCACTATTGAGAAACCCCGGGGATATTTACAAATTTTTATCAATCAATACATACACACAGCAGAAGCATATCCCCGAAATAGGCCTGTCCCAAAACCCAATGATGATTGTCTTGTGAGGGGGTCGGCACGATGAGAGGAGAAAGTACCTAGAGCAAGAGCAAGTCGATGTCGAGGTAGGCACCCAAGCGTGCACCCTCTGCAGTCTCACACACATGGATACCTCGAGCCCTCTTCTTCCACGCCTGGTGCTAGCCTCAGGAAGAAGATCCAAGCCTCAAAGAGTTCTTCAAATCACTTGCGCCAACCTTGAACAAAGGATGTGCCAAGATAGTGGAGAAGGGGAGGATGCCACCAAGGTCTTCCCTCACTTGCGCCAAGAGAGGAATAGAGGAAGATGCTTGCAGCTTCAAGAAGGAAGAGGTTGTGCCAATGAATGTCACCCTTGCCCTTGATTGTTTATTCACGCCAAGGAGTGGAGGAACTCTTGCATATCTCTTTTCAACAAGGGGTGGCAAGGTTATTCATGTAGGTGCGCTTTCATGAAGAATAATTCGGCTAGGGTAAGAGAAGTGGGTGGCTAGGGTTTTTTTGGGGTGTTAATTAGGGTTAGGGTTATGGCAAGACTCCAAGCCCTTTCCATAAACCCATTATAATTAACCATATGCGCTCCATACTTGCCAAACATGTCCTAGACGCCATATGTGCCCCAAGCCTTGCCATAGAGGCAAGCTTTCTATCCAAGGGAGAAGGGCTAGGAGGCAAAAGCTTCCTAATGAAGCCTTATGGGCCACCTTCACCCCATTATACCCCTTTGGCGCGAATGGGGATAAATTCTCCCCATTATTGTTGGGGTATGCCCTTAAGGCTAATGTTTGAGGCCTTGGGATTATTTCAGTAGCATGTATAAACTCTATGTTTATAAAGGCAATGGTTGTTATTCAGGTTGTTACATCATCTGCTGCAATATGTATACTTCTGAATAATGTCTCAATGCTGTTCAGCTTGGCTGACATGCAGTATTGTCCTTAGTCGAGATATCTTGGTGAACATGAGACAGCCTTGATATGATTGAGACTAATATGTGTTCTAGTCTTATAGGATGCTTCGAGCATGGAATAAGATGTAGACTCATGGGTACATTGGATGTACTGGACAGACCCTACTTAGGATATTCAATTGCTTGTCACAATGTGAATAATCCTTATATGCGAACAAGTGGCATATTTCCTCTGACTTGAGATCACTTGTGTTTCTAAATGATGATTGGCATTGTTTTGAGGTAGTTCAATATCATTTGAAACATAATGGTTATAGACTATCTTGGATAATGAACATGAGTCATGTTAGGGCACTAGTGATAGATATAGGATTGCCGTCTCCTTGATTGGAGTGTGATGTTCTATAGGGGCCCCCTGGATGAGATGATTGAGAAAGTGTATGGCCATACCCAGATGACTATGTTTCATCTGATCTAATCATTCTCATCGTATTGGAATTACAGGCTTGACACGCTTGTCCAATAAGAACATCCAGTGGCAAAGGAAACACATATGTCAAGTGACTTGGGTTCACACTTGTGCTGTGGTTTGGGTGTAGTCTTGGAAGACTCTTTCCTTTATATCGGGAGACAGTGATGTGTTGCTAGATACCCCTCACTGATCGTGATAACGTGAGTTATCGTTACCGACATTTAAAGGAAACCCTTAGGGTCGCACAATTTGATGATATAGCTTACTTAAGTCAGATCGTGTGGACTGAATTGTTTTGGTTCAGTTTAAAGGAGTTTAAACTCTGATTGTAAGTGAGATCTGGTCTGATCATGTTTGATTGATTAGGGCTTGAGATCGGTAAGCTTCGATCGAGAGAATTGATGCTAGGTCGGAGAGATCAAGAGCATCAAGAGATGAATGGTCAGATCTTAAGCCTTTTGGTTTAATGTGATCTGGATCAAGGCTTGGCTTAATTTGGTCCTTGAACCAAATGAAATGAACTGGCTCATCATAGTGAGCGCATGGTTCAAGGGGAGAGGAAATTGCGATTGTTCACTTGGTGTGAACACATGATCGCATGTGGTGGCTTGCTATTTTTAGAAGTCATGATCTCAAAATGAGACCACGCCTCACGTTCGAAGAGGTTCTCCCTATTCTCGCCTCTCGCCCCCTTTGCTCACGACGACTCTCTCTCGTGTGTGAGTGTTGACGACAAGAGAAGGATTCGACCAAGCAAGAAAGATCATCTCTTCTCCCTTCACGCGATCAGGAGACCTTGGAGCCTTGCTAGCACAAGGATTGACAAGGAGTAGGCGATCACCCATCTTGTGTGCGCCACCTATGGAGGAGAGCCACATCGCCCTCTTCTTCCAAGACGCCATCCAAGAAATGGCACTGGTATGATCTCTCTGTTGATCTATACAAACTCTTAAGTTGATCATATGACATGCATGCGATCCTAGGAAACCCTAAATTCCGCCCATGCAAATTTTTTTATATGCGCATGCTTTAGGGTTTCGCCCCTTTAGGGAACTTTCAATTGGTATCAGATCCAGGTTCCTTGTATGTTTCATATGATTGCTTATTGTGATCCATGTTTGCGCCTAATAGTAGATCTAAAAGAGCATGCGTAAATTTCATGTATGTTTTACATTGGCGCTTGCATGCAAGTTGGCGCTTGTTGTAGTTTTCTCAAAACTTACTTGCGCGCCCCTCACTAGATCTATAAGCGCCTGCTGTAAAAACTTAGACGGGTTATTAGGGTTGAAGTCATCGTCCAGTCTAGACCCGATAGTCTGATCAGACCATCTGACAGCCTAGATGGGTCGACCAGATGGCACCTATGCGCAAGCATGAGGTGGCTATAGGTCGACTGCTGAAAGGCGTGTAGCGATGTCTGATTGAGACAACCAGATGAACGCCCATGATTAAGGCCCGGGGTCACACCCGCTTGCCTAAACTCATGAGGGATGTTCAGCCCTTCACGCATGCATTGTTGACCATGAGGTCGACTCAAGTCGGTTATGACTTGGTGCATGCAAGGGCAGTGGGTCTGACTAGGTCTGATGAGTGGATCCCTATTAATGGACCGTTGTAAGGTAGTAGGGCACATAAGGAAATAAAATGAAGCCAATGGGTTTTTTAAAAATTTTATTTTCTTGATTGGATCACATGATGTTTGTATAACGTGATGATTGTCTATTTAATCTTATGTGGGCTGCCTAATTTTAGTGTGTGCTGTGCTGGGGCCTGCGTGCCTGGAGTATTATTTGTAAATTATTATTGTGATCTGCGCATCACATTTTAATTAATTTATAAAGTGTAATTGACCTGCGTGTCAAACATGTCTAGATAGATTAAATTATAATCTAATCAGACATGAGCACAGAGCACACTTGGCAGAGGCGCATGCAGCAAGTGGCTTCACCAGTGGGAGGTCTAGGGTTCGACTCTAGGATAGACGCATTTTACCTGGTGGGCGCACCTAAGCTGCAGTGGGCGCTTGGGCCCGGGTTGGGCCAGAGGAAATGCAAAAGACCCAAGAAGAGCTCAAGTGAAGACTTAAGTTAATTAAGGTCTTACTTAGGCTTAATGGGCTTTTACCACATAAGATAATCATGCTTTTAATTTACTGTTTAAGTAATTTAATAACTGCATGATTTATTCTTCTGCTATCACCATAGGGTTTGAATGATAGTAAGAAGATAAAAGGACCGTTAAAATCCAACGTTAAATATCAAGCACGTAAGCCTTCTGTCGCGAAACCTCACTGTTCTGACTATCGTTGGGGCCGTGTTGTACCCACTCAGTGGGCACGCCCATCTATCTTCAGACGGTGTGTGATTACACCTGCGTGTTACAGAGAAGGGATTTATCGCTTCTCGTTGCTCAGCATAGCACGTGGTGGTCCAGGGAGTAGGTCGGGTCAGCTTGACCATGTAGGCTACATATTGAGCATATGGTAGCCATATGGAGGCAGCCATCTGAGGGATCAGAGACTGTGTTGTACCAACTCAGTTGGCATAGTCTGCTGGATTGCCCAGATGAAGGGGAATCGCACGGGTTGGCGATTGGCAGGGATTGCCTACCAGAAATTAGTGCTTGTACTCTCTGTGCATCTTATCTCGCCTGAGAGGGATGCAGAGACCAAGTATGAAATCTGGATCCCATCTCACTAAAAGAGTTTTACTCTTTCGGGCTGTTTTGCTGGATTTTTCAGCCAGATAAAATAGTGAGAAAAGAATCATTCTTAAGTCCTGAATTGATTCTAACATTGATACTGACCTTGCTGTTCTTGCATTGTTGTAGATTACTGCAGCAACGAACACCACAGCGTTCAATGTGCGATCCCTACAGGAAAGGGAGAAGTTTGCTGGGCCAAACTTCTCAGACTGGTACGGACACCTTAAGATTGTTCTTAAGGCTGAGAGGAAACTGTATGTCCTCGAGACGGCTATATCGCCTCAACCCGCTGCGAACGCCGCAAGGGCGGTTCGGGAAGCTTATGAAAAGCATGTCAATGATAGCATTGACGTCGCTTGCCTTATGCTAGCGTCTATGACGCCACAGCTGCAGCGTCAGCATGAGGATTTGTCAGCTATAGAAATTATAGCAAACCTCAAGCTGCTGTATGCTGCACAGGCAAGGACTGAACGCTATAATTTGACGAAACTTTTCTTTCAGAGCAAACTGACTGAAGGGAGTCCAGTGGGAGCTCACGTGCTCAAGATGATTGGGTACAAGGAGGCTCTAGAGAAACTGGGACATACCATCAATCAGGAGCTTGTTGTAGACATCATCCTGCAGTCTCTCCCGGCCTCTTTCGATCCATTCATCATTAATTTTAATATGAACAAGATCGACTGTACGCCTGCAGAGTTACTGAACATGCTCTTGACTACTGAGCAAACTCAGTCTCGTGAGAAGGGAACGCCTTCATCCTCTGTCCTAATGGTTCCTTCAAGGAACAAGAAGAAGGGGAAGAAGGGCAAAGCCCCTGTCAAGAGCTACAACAAGGCTCTGAAACAAAAGGTCAAGCGGTCAAAGGAATACAGATGTTTCCATTGTGGCCAGCTAGGTCACTGGAAAAAGGACTGTAAAGCGCTCCAAGGTGAGAAGAAGGGAAGCAACTCTTTCGCTTCTGGCTCAGGTATTTACGTGACTGAAGTCATGTTATCTTCTTCTATTTCATGGGTGTTAGACACTGCATGTGGAGTTCACATTTGTTCAAATGTACAGGAACTCAAGAGAAGAAGACAGGTGGGACAGCATGAGGTGGACCTACGAGTAGGAAACGGGGCACGGGTTGCTGCTGTTGCTGTAGGAGTTTATCACATCTCTTTACCATCTGGTCTTGTATTAGAACTGGACAATTGTTATTTTGTACCGAGCATAACTAAGAATATTATCTCTATTCCTGCTTTTGTCAGGAAAGGGTTTTCCTTTGAATGCAAGATTTCAAAGTGTTATATTTCTTTTGATAATATTGTTTATGCTACTGGGTCGATTAACAATGGGTTATTCATGTTGGACATGGAATGTTCTATACAACAAATTGATAAGAAAGCCAAGTATGCTGATGACAGCACCTTGCTATGGCATAGTCGTTTAGGCCATATTAACAAGAAGCGCATTAAGCGGTTGCATGACCATGGACTGCTGGGATCATCCTCCTATGAGGAGCTTGATACATGCAAAGCTTGTTTAATGGGTAAAATGACGAAGTCTCCTTTTTCCAACAAAGGTCAAAGGGCTTCAGGTTTACTTGACCTCATTCACAGTGATGTGTGTGGGCCATTTAGTAAACATGCAAGAGGTGGCTATTCATACTTCATTACCTTTACTGATGATTTCAGTAGGTATGGTTATGTCTATCTAATGAGACATAAGAGTGAATCTTTTGACAAGTTCAAAGAGTTCAAAAATGAAGTACAAAATCAGCTAGGCCGAAATATCAAGGCACTTCGTTCAGATCGAGGTGGAGAATACTTGAGTCATGAGTTTACTGACTATCTGAAGGAGTGTGGGATTATCTCACAGCTCACTCCGCCAGGAACACCGCAATGGAATGGTGTGTCCGAGAGGAGAAATAGAACTTTACTGGATATGGTTCGTTCTATGATGAGTCAGGCTACTCTACCTTACTCCTTTTGGGGATTTGCACTGGAAACAGCTGCAAAGGTACTAAACCGAGTGCCATCCAAGGCCGTTTCAAAGACTCCATATGAGTTATGGTATGGGAAACAGCCGAGCTTGACATTTATTAAGATCTGGGGTTGCGAGGCTTATGTCAAAAAGCTCGCCTCTGGGAAACTAGAGAGCAGATCTGAGAAATGTATCTTTGTCGGTTACCCTAAGGAAACAAAGGGTTATGGTCTGAATCTTTCAAAGAGTCAGTGTCCACAAACACAGACTGAGAAAGATGAAATGGACAATACGCCTTATGCTTCGGCTATTGGGTCCATTATGTATGCGATGTTGTGTACTCGCCCAGACGTTGCTTACGGGTTAAGCGTGACCAGTCGATTCCAAAGTAATCCAGGGCAGGCACACTGGATTGCGGTCAAGAACATTTTGAAATATCTTCGGAGGACCAAAGATATGTTCTTGATATATGGAGGTCAGGAAGAACTCAGTATTGAAGGATATACTGACGCTTCGTTCCAATCTGACCAGGATGATTTCCGATCGCAATCAGGCTATGTTTTTAGCTTGAATGGAGGTGCAGTGGTGTGGAAAAGTTTCAAACAATCAATTGTTGCTGATTCCACAACAGAAGCCGAGTATGTTGCAGCCTCAGAAGCATCCAAGGAGGTAGTGTGGATTCGTAAGTTCGTTCAGGAACTTGGTGTTGTTCCTTCGAGTGCAGATCCTTTGGTTATCTTCTGTGATAACACTGGAGCAATAGCACAAGCAAAGGAACCACGGTCGCACCAGAAGTCCAAGCACATACAGAGAAGGTTTCACTTGATCCGGGAGATCATTGATCGTGGCGAGATCAAAGTCTGCAAGGTTCATACAGATGACAATCTAGCTGACCCGCTTACAAAGCCTCTGGCGCAGCAGAAGCATGAGAAGCACTGTAATAATATGGGTTTGAGATTTCTCAACCATTAGATTAAGTGCAAGTGGGAGATTGTTGGGGTATGCCCTTAAGGCTAATGTTTGAGGCCTTGGGATTATTTCAGTATCATGTATAAACTCTATGTTTATAAAGGCAATGGTTGTTATTCAGGTTGTTACATCATCTGCTGCAATATGTATACTTCTGAATAATGTCTCAATGCTGTTCAGCTTGGCTGACATGCAGTATTGTCCTTAGTCGAGATATCTTGGTGAACATGAGACAGCCTTGATATGATTGAGACTAATATGTGTTCTAGTCTTATAGGATGCTTCGAGCATGGAATAAGATGTAGACTCATGGGTACATTGGATGTACTGGACAGACCCTACTTAGGATATTCAATTGCTTGTCACAATGTGAATAATCCTTATATGCGAACAAGTGGCATATTTCCTCTGACTTGAGATCACTTGTGTTTCTAAATGATGATTGGCATTGTTTTGAGGTAGTTCAATATCATTTGAAACATAATGGTTATAGACTATCTTGGATAATGAACATGAGTCATGTTAGGGCACTAGTGATAGATATAGGATTGCCGTCTCCTTGATTGGAGTGTGATGTTCTATAGGGGCCCCCTGGATGAGATGATTGAGAAAGTGTATGGCCATACCCAGATGACTATGTTTCATCTGATCTAATCATTCTCATCGTATTGGAATTACAGGCTTGACACGCTTGTCCAATAAGAACATCCAGTGGCAAAGGAAACACATATGTCAAGTGACTTGGGTTCACACTTGTGTTGTGGTTTGGGTGTAGACTTGGAAGACTCTTTCCTTTATATCGGGAGACAGTGATGTGTTGCTAGATACCCCTCACTGATCGTGATAACGTGAGTTATCGTTACCGACATTTAAAGGAAACCCTTAGGGTCGCACAATTTGATGATATAGCTTACTTAAGTCAGATCGTGTGGACTGAATTGTTTTGGTTCAGTTTAAAGGAGTTTAAACTCTGATTGTAAGTGAGATCTGGTCTGATCATGTTTGATTGATTAGGGCTTGAGATCGGTAAGCTTCGATCGAGAGAATTGATGCTAGATCGGAGAGATCAAGAGCATCAAGAGATGAATGGTCAGATCTTAAGCCTTTTGGTTTAATGTGATCTGGATCAAGGCTTGGCTTAATTTGGTCCTTGAACCAAATGAAATGAACCGGCTCATCATAGTGAGCACATGGTTCAAGGGGAGAGGAAATTGCGATTGTTCACTTGGTGTGAACACATGATCGCATGTGGTGGCTTGCTATTTTTAGAAGCCATGATCTCAAAATGAGACCACGCCTCACGTTCGAAGAGGTTCTCCCTATTCTCGCCTCTCGCCCCCTTTGCTCACGACGACTCTCTCTCGTGTGTGAGTGTTGACGACAAGAGAAGGATTCGACCAAGCAAGAAAGATCATCTCTTCTCCCTTCACGCGATCAGGAGACCTTGGAGCCTTGCTAGCACAAGGATTGACAAGGAGTAGGCGATCACCCATCTTGTGTGCGCCACCTTTGGAGGAGAGCCACATCGCCCTCTTCCTCCAAGACGCCATCCAAGAAATGGCACTGGTATGATCTCTCTGTTAATCTATACAAACTCTTAAGTTGATCATATGACATGCATGCGATCCTAGGAAACC
The DNA here is from genome assembly GCA_027563935.2 of Costus lasius. Taxonomy (NCBI): domain Eukaryota; kingdom Viridiplantae; phylum Streptophyta; class Magnoliopsida; order Zingiberales; family Costaceae; genus Costus; species Costus lasius. The sequence continues at coordinate 31,910,274 of CM050450.1, read as the reverse complement.
CTAGATTCCGCCCATGCAAATTTTTTTATATGCGCATGCTTTAGGGTTTCGCCCCTTTAGGGAACTTTCAATTATATCCTTTAGCCCTCTTATCTCTTCATGACACTTTGTTATTGGGCCTCATTGGGTAATAAGCTAGCCCAAACTTCTATACACAAGTTGATTAAGCCATTGGATCCAATCCAATGCAACCCTAACTCAAATGTGACCAACCATGGTCAATTTTGGGTCAACCTGCCAAAAATGAAGTTTGGCTCCAATAACTCTCTTCCATCTCATCAAGCCCATTGGTGCTGATGAAATCTCCAAAATAGATCCGAGTTATCCAATAACTCGATCATAAAGCTTCCCAATCAATACGAGAACTTGAGTATCAAGGTGTGCGTTCCTATATGTTCCTCTGACGTTGGTAGTGCTGACCTAAAGTCACCACAAGTATGAGTGGCACATAGCAGTGCATCGCTACTACCTAAGTCATCGGAATGGATATCGACATCGACATCGACATCCCCATCATCGCGTTTAGGTACAAATGCATTACAGTCTTTTTGCCAAACTAATATCCGATTGGACAAGTGTGTTACCACATGTTTTTACCCAATCTCATGGTCATGATTAAATCAGGTCTTCACCTGGGTATGGCCATACACTTTCAGTCATAGAACCATAGGTAGGCCCCATGGATATCAAGGTTCTCTCAGGAAGGGGCAAATCCTCTGTCTGTACATTGACCTTCTCATATGGGTCGTGACATACTCAATGACAACCGTTATGACCTCCCAACTACGATGAGGTGTTAGGTAGAGGTGAGCATTCGGTGTCGGTAAATTCGGTTTTTACCGATTACCGATAAATTCGATAATTTCGGTTCAGTAAAAAAAAAATTCGATTTCGGTTTCGGTATTAAGTTTTATAAATTTCGGTATTCGGTATTCGGTTCGGTTTTAAAATTTTCGGTTCGGTAAAAAACCAATTTACCAAAATTTATAGTAAAATATATAATATATACTATAATTTATATCCTATTACCAATAATTGATATTATATATATATTAACCCAATAACTCTTTAACCCTATAACCCTTTAATCCTTTAACCTAATATCCACTCACTAAACTTCTAAGCGGCTAAACCTAAATCTGGATCTACGACTGCAAGTGATGACCTAGCCACTGAGTTGCCGACTTGCCTCTTCAAGTCTTCATCTCTTCCCTCACAGCTGTTGGGAAACCCCGGGGACATTTTACAATTTTCAGAGTTATAGACATACATTTTTCGCAGCGGAAGAATGTCCCCGAAACAGGCCAGTCCCAAAAACCCAGTGAAGATCGCAAGCAAGGGAGTCGACACGATGAGTTAGGAAGTACCTTAAGAGCAATATGGAGCCGATGTCGATGAAGGCGCCCAAGTGTTCGCCCTCTACAGTCTCGCACACACGGATCTCTTGAGTTCTCTTCTTCCACGCCCGGTGCTAGCCTCGGGAAGAAGATCCAAGCCTTGTGCTCCTTCTTCAAAGTATGCGCCACCTCCAAGGTAGATGCGCCAAAGATGAAGGACGAGGGAGAGGGAAACCGCCAAGCATCAAGTTCCTTGCATCAAGAGAGAAGGAAGAAGCTTGCGGCTACGGTTTGGAAGGAAGAAGAAGATGCGCCACTTCTTGGTGTTGTCGCCCTTCAACCCTTGCTTTCGCCTCTCCTCTTGTTGTCACGCCTCTAAGGATTGATTACCCACAAGAGGGGGCGACTAGGGTCACATTTATAGGGCAACAGGCGGTTAGGGTAATGGCTAGGATCATGACAAGTGTAGGGCTAGGATGAGGAGGTTTGAGACAAGGAAAGTCTCCAAGACATTTCCATAATTCTCATTCAACCTTTCCTTTTGTTCCCACGCCTTTCCTTGTGTGCCAAGTCCTTGCCTTGCGCCTCAAGCAATGCCATAAAGGCATTCATTCCATCCTAGCAAGAGAGGGGAGGCGCCCTTTACTTCCATAATGAAGCAAAGGCGCCAACATGACCCAATTATGCCCCTAGGCGCTTAATGGTTCATGTTTCTCCCCATTATACCCTTTTAGCCTATTGCCTCTTCATGACAACTTATTATTGGGCCTCATTGGATAATGAGCTAGCCCAAACTTCATTACATGGGTTGATTAAGCACTTGGATCCAATCCAATGCAACCCTAATCCAAATGTGACCAACCATGGTCAAATACGGGTCAACCTGCCAAAAATGAAGTTTGGCTCCAATAATATTCTTCCATCTCATCAGGCCTATTGGCGCTGATGAAATCTCCCAATTAGATCCGAGTTATCCAATAACTCGATCATAAGGCTTCCCGATCAATACGAGAACTCAAGTATCAAGGTGTGCGACCCTGTAGGTTCCTCTGACGCTGGCAGTGCTGACCAAAGGTCATCACAAGCAGTGAGTGGCACCTAGCAGTGCATCGCTGCTACCCAGGTCATTGGAATGGATATCGACATCGACATCCCCATCATCGTAACTAGGTACAGATGCATTACAGTCTCTTTGCCGTACTGATATCTGATTGGACAAGTGTGTCACCACTTGTTTTCATCCAATCTCATGGCTATGACTAACACAGGTTCTCACCTGGGTATGGCCATACACTCTCAGTCATAGAACCATAAAGTAGCTCCATGGATATCATACTTCCCTTGGGAAGGGGCAAATCCTATGTCTGTCTATTGATCTTCTCATATGGGTCGTGACATGCTCAATAACAACTGTTATGACCTCCCAGCTACGGTAAGGTGTTAGGTTGTATCAAAGCAAGTCCCTAACCATATAGAATGATCAATGACCTCAAGTCAAGGGATCAATGCATCTCCTGTCACTTATGAGGATAACTCATGACACCAAGTCATAACCTCATAGCGGGTCTATCCAGTATATCCCCAATGATATACCCATGTGTCTGCGTTAGCACCACGTGCCTAACCAGCCCACATACCAGTCTCTCAAGTACCAGAGCTATCCCATATCCACTCAGGTACATCGACTAGGGACAATTATTTGAGCACAGATCCAATCTGTATCCAGGGACATTATCATGTAAATACACAATCGCAGGTGTAGACAAACAATGATAACGACAATGCCAGAATGATATATAAATATCAATGTCAAATAGTACATAAGTTGACCAAAACTAGGTCCTAGGGCATATACACCAACAATCTCCCAGTTGCACTAAGACCTAGAAGTTGAGGAATCTCAACCCCATATCTCTAGCGTGACCATCATGCTTCTGCTGTGCCAAAGCATTGGTCAATGGGTCTGCTAGATTGTTCTCTGTGTCTACTCTGCTAATCTCGACATCACCTCTGTCAATGATCTCTCTGATCAGGTGAAATCTTCTGAGTATGTGTTTGGATCTTTGATGAGACCGTGGTTCCTTGGCTTGTGCAATTGCTCCATTGTTGTCACAGTAGAGTTCAATGGGATCCATTGCACTAGGTACCACTTGAAGATCACATAAGAACTTCCTTATCCAAACAGCTTCCTTGGCTGCCTCAGAAGCAGCCACATACTCAGCTTCGGTTGTAGAATCTGCTATGGTGGATTGCTTGATGCTCTTCCAACATACAGCGCCTCCATTTATCTTGAACACATAGTCGGCCTACGATCTAAAGTCGTCAGGGTCAGACTGGAACGATGCGTCAGTATAGCCCTGCATACTGAGCTCTTCCTGTCCCCCATAGACCAAGAACAAATCCTTAGTTCTTCTCAGATACTTTAGGATGTTCTTTACAGCCACCCAGTGCTGTAGACCTGGATTGGATTGGTATCGGCTGGTTATGCTCACAGCATATGCCACATCTGGTCTAGTACATAACATTGCATACATGATCGATCCTACTGCCGAAGCATAAGGAATTCGACTCATGTCATCCCTCTCAGCCTGTGTTGTAGGACACTGGCTCTTTGAGAGAGTAAGGCCATGTCTCACTGGAAGGTATCCTTTCTTGGATTGCTCCATGTAGAACCTTTCCAGTACCTTATCAATGTAAGTACTTTGACTAAGGGCCAGAAGCCTCTTGGATCTATCCCGGTAGATCCTCACGCCTAGAATATAGGCGGCCTCCCCTAAGTCTTTCATCTCGAAACACTTCCCCAACCATGTCTTCACAGCTTGAAGACTAGGGATGTCATTTCCGATGAGCAGTATGTCATCAACATACAAGACCAGAAAAATCACCAAGCTCCCACTGAATTTTCTGTATACACAGGTGTCATCTTCACTTTTGATAAAGCCATAATCTCTCACAGCTTCATCATACTGAAGATTCTAACTTCGAGATGCTTGCTTTAATCCATAAATGGATTTCTTTAGCCTGCAGACTTTACTAGTATCTGCAGGATGGATGAAGTCATTAGGTTGTGTCATATACACATCCTTAGTCAGCTTCCCGTTGAGGAACGCTGTCTTCACATACATCTGCCATATCTCATAGTCATGATATGCAGCTATAGCAAGCAGAATCCGAATGGATTTGATCATGGCAACTGGCGAGAAGGTTTCATCATAGTCCACCCCGTGGACTTGTTTAAATCCTTTAGCCACTAGTCTACCCTTATAGGAAACTATTTTGCCATCCATGTCTGTCTTCCTCTTGAAGACCCATTTACACCCTATGGGTTTTACCCCATCAGGCAGCTCAACCAAATCCCAGACTTGGTTAGTCGACATGGAATCCATCTCGGAGTCCGATCCACTGACCGCCTCATCATAAGTCCTGGGTTCATCCTCCATGATGAAGATCCCATCGTGTTGGGTCGGCAGCGACCCATACCTCTCAGGTGCACGACGAAACCTCCCAGACCTACATGGGGCCTGTGTCTGAGCCTCAGGTTGCCTAGCAACCGGTGCACGCGGCTCAGATTCCATCTCATTGTCTTGTGGTTGCACTTGGTTCTCATCCAAGTCAAACTTCCTTCCACTAACTTCTTTCATGAGAAATTATTTCTGTAGAAAGACAGCACCCCGAGCAACAAAAAACTTGGTGGGAACATAGAAGTAGTAACCCTTAGTCTCCTTAGGGCACCCCACAAACATACACTTATCAGATCTAGGTTCTAGCTTGCTAGAATCCTGACGTTTGACATAAGCCTTACATCCCCAGAACCTGATAAAAGTGAGATTAGGGCGTCTCCCACTCCATACCTCGTATGGAATCTTTGAGACACTCTTAGATGGAACATTATTCAGTATTAGAGAAGCTGTCTCAAGTGCATGTCCCCAGAATGAGGGAGATAGAGTTGCATGACTCATCATAGATCGAACCATGTCCAACAAAGTTTGATTTCTCCTTTCAGTCACACCATTCCATTGAGGTGTTTCAGGAGGAGCGAGTTGGGATATGATCCCACACTCTCTCAGATAGTCAAAGAACTCACCTCTCAGGTACTCTCCACCACGATCTGATCGAAGAGCCTTAATGGATCTACCAAGCTGGTTTTCTACTTCATGTCTAAACTCCTTAAATTTCTCAAAGGATTCAGACTTATGTCTCATCAGATAGACATAACCATATTTACTGAAGTCATCAGTAAACGCGATGAAGTAGTTGTACCTTCCTCTGGCTTGTTTATTGAAAGGCCCACACACATCAGTATGTATGAGATCTAATAAACCTCCTGCCCTCTCACCAGTTTTGGTGAAGGGTGCCTTTGTCATTTTTCCCTAATAAACAAGTCTCACATGTATCAAGTTCCTCCAAGGAACTCGAATCTAACAACCCATTTGCATGGAGTTGTCGAATGCGATTCTTGTTTATATGGGCTAATCGACAACGCCGTAGGAAAGCACCAACTGAACCACTCAGTTTGATCCTTTTATGTTACAAATAGAGCTAACCATGTCCAAGACATGCGGACCGTTGCACAAAGTACCCTTCCCATAAAATATGTTTGCAAAAGAAAAAGAACATAAGTTCTCTTTTATTTCAAACCTAAATCCTTTCTTTGCCAAGCAAGGAGTGGATACAATGTTTTGGTAAGGGAAGGTACATAATAGCAATTGTCTAGCTTTAACTGAAGTCCTAAAGGCAGGGAGAGAAACTCCTACAGCAACAGCAGCAACTTGTGCCCAGTTACCTATCCGTAGGTCAATCTCTCTAGGCCTTACCGATCTATCCTTTCAGAGCCATCACATAGTTGTACAAATATGAGCTCCACATGCGGTATCCAATACCCATTTCATAGGAGTAGAAAGGTTGACTTCGGTAACACAAATACCTGAGCATGAAGACAAGGCCTTGCCTTTCTTCTCCTCATTCTGAAGTTGCAACATGTCCTTCAACATGTGAGGTGGCCCTCCACATGAATAGCACCTACTATTCCTGATCATATCCATCTTTAATTTCAGTTCCTTGGTCAAGCCTTTCGGCTCAACACACTGAATATCAACTTTAGGAGGATTGAGCTCAACCAATTCATCAAAGAGCTGCCTCAGATTAAAAATAATCTCAGAGGCACTCTTCGATTCATATTACCCTCTAAATTCAGATGACATGTTGGTTAGCAACTTCCAAAGTATCAACCTGATGCTTATCATAAGCATCCCTCTCAGCCGCTGAGGCCGAGCATGGAAGTGGCTCAGGAAAAAGGATGCTCAAGGACACAAAGCTTCCTTTTGAGCTTGAGCACGATTCTCAAGTTCATATACCAATCCAGTAAGTTGGATCCAGCCAACTTATCCCTTTCCAGGGGAGATCGCAGTGACCAACTGCTATTGTTCACAGCCATTGTTCCACAACAACCAAGAAACAGCAGATTAGTACTACTTCGAGTCATTTAAACTGGACTTGTTTTAAATGACCATGGCTCCCACTATTTTTAATCGAATTGACAATCCACAAAGTCAATCGAGAAATCCAAGATTTCCTAGTGAGATGAGATCCTCAATCTGCATAGGGCTTCGCATCCCACGAGGGTGGGATGAGATGCACAAAGTGACCCATGTTTCCTAAGGTGGGCTCGCCGGCCGATTGCTCCAAGCAATTCCCCTTATTGAGACAGTCCAGGCATTTCATGTCCAGCGAGGGCTAGATACAGCATGAAACCCTAACCTCTCAACGATGCCTCTAGAGTTTCATCATGTGCCTAGCACACATGAAAATCTAGTCAAGTCCATTCCTAACCGTCATGCCCAGGGCCAACGAGTTTCCTTGCGAAGGCACGCCCAGGTTAAAACTGGACTGGGGAAACCATTGCCACCACGCACTTTCTAAAGATAAGTGGGTGTGTCCCACGAGGGTGGGAAACAATTCACAACTCCACTGATCGATAGCTTAGTGAGGGCTACGCGTTAGAAGGTTGCTAGACTTGATATTTTAATTGAGGGTTTTTGTTTAAGGTCTCATCATCTCAGTTTTATCTTATGTCTATCTTTACAGGCGTGCAATCCTATGGTGATAACATAACAATAAAACATCACAGGCATGCTTTAGCTTTTGTAAAGAAAGCAATAAAAGGATGATGTGATCATAGCCCATTCAAGACATTGAACCAATTCATGCCAAAAAGGGGTTCAACTCTTGACCTAGGATTCAAGCCCCAAGACGAGACCTAGCCTAGCCGACCTCTAGCTCTATCTTCAAGGTTGGCTCCAAGGTCCTTCTCTCATGGTTTAGCTCTCAAACCCTAGGGGTACACCCACAAGGTTCGGCCAATGCCATGGTCTTCCTCCAAGGAAGGTGTGCCATCTAGCAAGCCACAAGAGGGATAGCACACAAGCACAAGGCTCGGCCAAACCCTAACTTGCGCCCCCATGCAAGGATGTGCCACCTTTGAAGCTTGTTGCGCCATCAGGCAAGGATGCGCAACCAAGCAAGCATGCACCTTGCTCCAAGTAGATGCGCCACCCTAATCTTCTTCTTAGTTAAAAGCAAAAGGAAAAGCGGCACACAGGCCTCACAAGGATACATCACAGGCATGCTAAGGGGCTTGACATATGACCATAACATCATGCACAATCAAGTACTTACTCATGCAATTCTACATGCTCATGAAAAACATAAAATCTGAAATTTTACTTTTTCATAAAACATGTCTCTCTTCCTTCCCTTCATATCACAAATCTTTGATTCTAGGTTTCTCTCAGGAGTCCACAAGAGGCATACCAGTTGCCCTGCTTGCAATCCCTAACTTGTTAGGATAAGGGCAATCACCCAGTCCATGCCCTATCCCAACAAGTCTCTCAAGATAGGTCTATCCTATTATGAGAGGAGAAATTTTCTCTTCCACGTATGGGTCTATCCCATCACATGAAGAGAGCAAAGAACCACAAGAAGTTAATTAGAAGTAAGAAACAAGAGACCTACAATTTTTCTACTTAAAGAAAAACCATGCGCCAACATCTATGCAATATGCGAAAATGTAGATATGGCATGTGAGCATGAAAAGCATGAAAGAACATCGTTCGAGGCTCGCAAGTAGCTCTGATACCACTGTTGGGAAACCCCGGGGACATTTTACAATTTTCAGAGTTATAGACATATATTTTTCGCAGCGGAAGAATGTCCCCGAAACAGGCCAGTCCCAAAATCCCAGTGAAGATCGCAAGCAAGGGAGTCGACACGATGAGTTAGGAAGTACCTTAAGAGCAATATGGAGCCGATGTCGATGAAGGCGCCCAAGTGTCCGCCCTTTGCAGTCTCGCACACACGGATCTCTTGAGTTCTCTTCTTCCACGCCCGGTGCTAGCCTCGGGAAGAAGATCCAAGCCTTGTGCTCCTTCTTCAAAGTATGCGCCACCTCCAAGGTAGATGCGCCAAAGATGAAGAAGGATGAGGGAGAGGGAAACCGCCAAGCATCAAGTTCCTTGCATCAAGAGAGAAGGAAGAAGCTTGCGGCTACGGTTTGGAAGGAAGAAGAAGATGCGCCACTTCTTGGTGTTGTCGCCCTTCAACCCTTGCTTTCGCCTCTCCTCTTGTTGTCACGCCTCTAAGGATTGATTACCCACAAGAGGGGGCGACTAGGGTCACATTTATAGGGCAACAGGCGGTTAGGGTAATGGCTAGGATCATGACAAGTGTAGGGCTTGGATGAGGAGGTTTGAGACAAGGAAAGTCTCCAAGACATTTCCATAATTCTCATTCAACCTTTCCTTTTGTTCCCACGCCTTTCCTTGTGCGCCAAGGCCTTGCCTTGCGCCTCAAGCAATGCCATAAAGGCATTCATTCCATCCTAGCAAGAGAGGGGAGGCGCTCTTTACTTCCATAATGAAGCAAATGCGCCAACATGACCCCATTATGCCCCTAGGCGCTTAATGGTTCATGTTTCTCCCCATTATACCCTTTTAGCCTATTGCCTCTTCATGACAACTTATTATTGGGCCTCATTGGATAATGAGCTAGCCCAAACTTCATTACATGGGTTGATTAAGTACTTGGATCCAATCCAATGCAACCCTAATCCAAATGTGACCAACCATGGTCAAATACGGGTCAACCTGCCAAAAATGAAGTTTGGCTCCAATAATATTCTTCCATCTCATCAGGCCTATTGGCGCTGATGAAATCTCCCAATTAGATCCGAGTTATCCAATAACTCGATCATAAGGCTTCCCGATCAATACGAGAACTCAAGTATGAAGGTGTGCGACCCTATAGGTTCCTCTGACGCTGGTAGTGCTGACCAAAGGTCATCACAAGCAGTGAGTGGCACCTAGCAGTGCATCGCTGCTACCCAGGTCATTGGAATGGATATTGACATCGACATCCCCATCATCGCAACTAGGTACAGATGCATTACAGTCTCTTTGCCGTACTGATATCCGATTGGACAAGTGTGTCACGACTTGTTTTCATCCAATCTCATGGCTATGACTAACACAGGTTCTCACCTGGGTATGGCCATACACTCTCAGTCATAGAACCATAAAGGAGCTCCATGGATATCATACTTCCCTTGGGAAGGGGCAAATCCTATGTCTGTCCATTGATCTTCTCATATGGGTCGTGACATGCTCAATAACAACTGTTATGACCTCCCAGCTACGGCAAGGTGTTAGGTTGTATCAAAGAAAGTCCCTAACCATATAGAATGATCAATGACCTCAAGTCAAGGGATCAATGCATCTCCTGTCACTTATGAGGATAACTCAATACACCAAGTCATAGCCTCATAGCGGGTCTATCCAGTATATCCCCAATGATATACCCATGTGTCTGCGTTAGCACCACGTGCCTAACCAGCCCACATACCAGTCTCTCAAGTACCAGAGCTGTCCCATATCCACTCAGGTACATCGACTAGGGACAATTATTTGAGCACAGATCCAATCTGTCTCCAGGGACATTATCATGTAAATACACAATCGCAGGTGTAGACAAACAATGATAACGACAATGCCAGAATGATATATAAATATCAATGTCAAATAGTACATAAGTTGACCAAAACTAGGTCCTAGGGCATATACACCAACAGCAGCCTCATTGATGCTGTCGCCCACGCCCACCAGGGGGATGCAAGCCATCATCTGCAGCCCAAACGCGTAGGCCTGCCATGCACACGCGCACGATGACACCGCCAGGTGGTCTTTGCCCGCAGCCCATGCTGAGGAACCAGCGAGGAGAGCCTGTTCGAGGAGCGCAGAGCCAGGGGAGAAAGTCTGTGTCGTCGAGGAGAACCTGTCCGAGGAGCCTGCCGCCCCGCTTGCAACCAGCACTTGTGGATCTCCCGCTCACTGTGGACGATGAATCACCGCTGCAAAAACAACATCAGGTTTGACTTTGAGGCTTAGTTCTAATCTCTTTTTCTATATAAAAAAATTCTCCCTCTATATCTCTCGCTTCCGGAGTCTTTTTTTTTTCCTTTGTGACTATTTTTTTTCCCTTTTACCATTCTTGTATTTTGTGTTTTGTGTCTTCCCCTTGGCAACTGTCACCCTTGTCTTCCCCTTCTGTATTTTATGAGCTTCCAGCAACTATTTTTTTTATCTTTATTTTCTATATTTTGAAGCAATAATTTCTTTTTAGCAAAGCTTTCTTATTTATTTATACAGCGCCACATTTCTTTTACTTCTCTACTGTCATTATCAAATCTTAGTCAATTATCTATTTTGACTATCATTTGATCATCGCCGAGCCCCTCTCTGTTCTTTTGTCCACATCAATTTTAATTTGAAATTAACAAGATCAAAACTAAAGCTGGTTATGTTGTTTGCATTATATATTTTCGGTAATTTACCGAATTTACCGGTAAATTCGGTTCGGTAAGAATTCGGTTTTTATCAAATTCGGTTCGGTTTCGGTTTATAAAATTTCGGTAAAAAAATTTTTGGTAAATCTAATTCGGTAAATTCGGTATCGGTAAATACCGAATGCTCACCCCTAGTGTTAGGTTGTATTAAAGCATGTCTCTAACCATATAGAAGAGTCAATGAGCTCAAGTCAAGGGATCAATGCATCTCCTATCACTTGTGAGGATAACTCATGACACCAAGTGATTGCCTCATAGTGGGGGTCTAGAATATCTACCACTGATATACCCATATGTCTGCGTTAGCACCTAGTGCCTAACCAGTCCATATACTAGTCTCACATATACTAGAGCTGTCCCATATCCACTCAGGTACTCGACTGAGGACTAGAGTTTGAGCACAGATTTAATCTATCTCCAAGGACATTATCATGCTTGTACATAATCGCAGATGTAAACAAGACATAATAATGACAATGCCAGAATGATATATAAGAAATATCAGTATCAAGTAGTAGAAAGATAAACCAAAACTAGGTCTCAGGGCATAAACACCAATAGTTTTTGTTTGGAAGCTTCTAGTATGAGAAAACAAAAAGGTAATTTTTAGGTTTTAAATCAATATGCAAAAGGTCAGGACTCGGGGTTTCACCACACTGACAATTATGAATTATAGTAAAATAAATTCTTTGAACAGAAAATTACAGTGTTGAAAGGGATTTTTCCCTAAGGTACAGATTATCTCCTCCCGAAGCATAATCCAGTATCAATTCATATCAATCCCCTACTCTCGTGACAATTAACATGAATAGACCCATTAAGTATGTGAAAAATTATGAAATCTTTCAAACGAATCCAAACTACTCACGTGATTGGATTGCAGGTTTGAAAAGAATAGTTCTGACGGTTCGATTCACCTCCTAGCCCTTCTCACACCGTCTAAGATGTAGACATACTTGATCAGGGTAAATCACATAAATAAACACAATTTTGATCAAATCAACTCTATAATAATCATGACAAAGAGTAAAAAAAATACAAAATTTAATTCATAAATGTCAGTGGGCTACACCCCTAATCCCGAAAATAAGTTTAGATGCTCATGTTCAATGCAAACAACATGTTCATAGATGAAAATTGCATGAAAACTCAATAAGATTATAAGATAACACTAGAAAGGTAATTGGAAATCCTTATCCTCGATCTGGAGATGACGATGGAATGCCCAATTCCCCCTTTGCATGATCTTCCTGCTCGAATTTTGCCCAGAAAGTTGATTTTTGCCCTTGCTGCTGCCTCTGTTCATGTTCGTGCATAGAAGCGCCATTAAACCCTCCAAAATCTTTCCTTTTATAGTTTAATCAATGTAGAACCCATCTAGGAGGGCTTTTACAAAGTTTGGTTCAATTCTGATTCGATCCGGGGTTGAATCGAGTGAAAAATGTGAAGGGGCGGAAAAACTCATGGGCAGTGAACTGTTTACGGCCATGGGTGTGAATTTTTCTATTTCTGCACATAAGTGTTTTCACAGCCCGTGAATATATTCACGGCCACAGGTGTGAAAGTTGTGTTTGACCTCCGTTTTGCCTCAAATTTGATGTATGACCTCATATTTTCATCATGAATCACCCCGTGGCATCAAAACTCATAAAATCCATCGTTTTGAGTGATATTCACGGCCCATGAAAGATTCACGGGTGCAACCGTGAATATTGTATTTGACATTCGTTTCACTCCAAATTTGATGTGTGACCTCGTAATTTCCTCGGGGATCATACTATGGCCTTAAAACTCACAAAACCCATCATTTTTATGTCATTTTACTTGTATTTTCATAAAAACCAAGAAAAGTGAAGGTTCTATACAAAGTTAAGTAAAAACACTAAAAATTATTATAAAATTATAACATAAGCCCAAAATATCATATAAAATAATGGCAAAAATATGATGTAAATGCAACTCATCAACTACACCTCTATTTAGGTAGAAGATGTATCCTAATTGTGATCTATAGTCATTAGTATATCACTAGAATGAAGTGCCAATATATACTTGCACCCAAGTTCTTCCAGTCCTCTATAGACTAAAAACATCTCTTTAGTCTCAAAAGTTTCTCTGTAGCCCTTCTTAGGTACATTAAGATTGCTTTTAAAACCATCTAGCATTGTACACCTGAATCAGAATATAATCTACTAGATATACATAAGGCATATGCCACATATAGTCTACTGCACACAACAACATGCATGATTGAATCTACTACCGAAGCATAGAATCAAGTTGTGCTATCTCTCTCATCTTGTATTGAGAGACACCAGCTCTTGGAGAGAAATAGACCATGTTTCACTAGAAGGTAACCTTTCTTGGACTTGCCTAACTTGAAACTATAGTATCTTCTAGATATTGGTACCTTATCTCAAGGCAATGAGTTTCTTGGATCTATCCTGGTAGATCCTCATGCTTAGGATATAGGCGACATCTCCTAGATCCTTCATTTCAAAGTACTTCCTAAGCCATGTCTTCACTATGTGAACAGTTGGGATGCCATTTCCTATGAGAAATATGTAAACAACATATAGGAAAAGGAAAATGATAATGCTCCCACTGATTTTCTTATAAACATATGCATCATCTTTGTTTTTGATAAAGCTCTAATCTTGGACTACTTGATCAAAATGAATGTTCCAACTTCGAGAAGCTTACTTTAGTTATAAATAGACCTTTTAGCTTACGTATCTTATGAGTATATGCAGGATGGATAAAACCTTCTACTTATGTCATATAGACATTCTCTCAAGACACTTTTGTAGAAATACATAGAAAAGATCATGGCCTACCTGACTTCATAGAAACTCATTGAAAGAATCATAGTTTACCAATGAAAATAATCACGACTATGATTCCTTCGGCCAGTCATGACATCTCCTTGATTTATTGCCCGATTTGGTTCATTTTTTAATTAGAAAAGGGGAAACACTTATGGAAGGTTTTGAAATAACTTAAGAATGTTTTGGAAGGATTTTTGGGGGGAAATGATCAGAGGTGATAGATAGGGTGAAATAAGGTGATAGTGGCAAGTTTCTTCATCTAGAGGCTTCAGATCTTAGATTTCTTCACCACTCTTAACACGGGAGTTTTGTAGCTATTATTCTTATTGTCTTTACAATTGATTTATCATTTGTAATTGATTTTTAAGAGAGTTGGTTGTTGAAATTATTTTGGACTAGGGCATAGCTCCTAGAATGTTTATGACTTAAAATTGTGATTTTTTATCTCTTAAATTACTTTAGTCATGTTTGATTTAATTATTGTTGTGTTATCTCCATGTTTCTCTCTAGCTAAGATTTGCATGTTGTCAGACATCACAAGATTAACTAAAATATGAATCACAACATCAGATTTACAATAATTGAAAAGATCAATCATATCACGAAAGTAGATCCAATTAATATGAGAGATTATTTAATTTCTCAAGTACTTAATGGGACTATCCAAGTCAATAGCTATGAAAATAAGAGATTAACTCAGATATATACCAAGTTGTGCTACTGAAAGGAGATAATTCATACACTCGGATAAATTTCCTTCAATATATTAAAGTTCATGAAAGAGAGAAATCTACTTCTATGTTGTATACACTAGCATGTTCGAAGTCCCGATCTCTCATCATATTGATTACATTAGTTTTTTTTTTGTCTTTCCTTGTTGACTTAAGTAGCTCGAATTTAGTAAATTTTATATCAAACCATTTTTGATATATTTACATAACGTTTATAAGATTAGTTTGTACTTGGCCATTGGTGTTGGGAAACCCCGGGAATTTTAAAATTTTTACATACATACAGTGGAAGCAAATCCCCGAAACCGGCTAGTCCCAAAAACCCAAAAGATTAGTTCATGCGAGGGAGTCGACACGATGTAAAGAGAAAGATACCTAAGAGCAAAGAAGAGCAATGTCAATGCAGGTGCCCAAGTGTGCACCGTCTGCAGTCTCACACAGCCGATACTTGAGTTCCCATCTTTCACGCCCGGTGCTAGCCTCGGGAAGAAGATCCACGCCTTAGGGTCCCTTCTACATCACTTGTGCCACCCTCAAGAAAGGATGCGCCAAGGAGAAGGGAATAAGGAGAGATGGCGCCAAGGAGAAGGGAAGAAGGAAAGATGGCACCAAGCCAAAGACCCTTTTGCACCAAGAGGAAGAGGAGGAATAGCTTGCGGCCTTTTGATGGAAGACTTGTGCCAATGCTATGAAGCTCTCGCCCTTTGATGTTGCTCTCAGTAAGATGAAGTCACATATCCAAGAAGAGGGCGGCAACATATCATAAATAGGCCAAGTATGCACTAAGAGGAGATAAGGCATGCGGCTAGGGTAAAGGGATGGTGGCAGTTAGGGTTTAGGGCAAAGGTAAGAAACAAGGTTCTTTCCTAATCTCCCTAACATCAAAGCATATGCACCTAGGCCTTGCTATACAAGTCCTTCTTGCCATATGTGCCCCAAGCATTGCCATATTGGTGATCCTTCCATTCTTGTGCCAAGACCGAGTCAAAATGCTAAGAGGGATGCCAATTAAGGCATAAGGCATTAATCCTAATCCAATTAGGACTTCATGCACCCAAGGGTTACCAAATTGGCCAAGCAACCTTTCCATGAATGGGTAATGTGATTAAATCAAATCCAATCTAAATTTAATCACTTGGAAGATACTAAACAAGACAATTGGAGCCACTCCTAGAGTCATATGCGCCTATGCCAATAAATCTTTCCCATTATACCCTTTAGCCCACTTATCTTTTCATAACAACTTATTAGCAGGCCCCATTGGATAATAGGCCCGCCCGAACTTCATTACACAAGTTGATTAAGCTATTGGATCCAATCTAATACAACCTAAGTCAAAAGTGGTTAACCATGGTCAATTTTGGGTCAACCTGCCAAAAATGAAGTTTGGCTCCAATAAGTTTCTTCCCTCTCATTAGGCTCATTGGCACTGATGAAATCTCCCAAATAGATCCGAGTTATCTAATAATTCGATTAGAAGACTACTCAATCAATACGAGAACTCGAGTATCAAGGTGTGCGACCTTCTAGGGTCCTCTGACGTTGGCAGTGATGAACTAAGATCATCACAAGCAGTGAGTGGCATCTAGCAGTGCATCACTGCTACCCAAGTCTTTAGAATGGATATCGACATCGACATCCCCATTATCGTAACAAGGTACCGATGCATTATAGCCTCTTTGCCAAATTGATATCCGATTGGACAAAGTATGTCACCACTTTGTTTTTACCCAATCTCATGGTCATGACAGGCTTTCACCCGGGCCATACACTTTCAGTCATACAACCATAGGGGGGCTCGTGGATATCAAGCTTCCCTCAGGAAGGGGCAAATCCTCTGTCTATCCATTGATCTTCTCATATGGATTGTGACATACTCAATGACAACTATTCTAGCCTCCCAACTATGGTGAGATGTTAGGTTATATCAAAGCATGTCCCTAACCATATAGAAGAGTCAATGACCTCAAGTAAAGGGATCAATGCATCTCCTGTCACTTGTGAGGGTAACTCATGACACCAAGTTAGAGCCTCACAGCAGGTTAGTCCAGTATATCCATCACTGATATACCCATATGCCTACATTAGCTACTCATGCCTAACCAGCCTATATACCAATCTCACATGTACCAGAGCTGTCCCTAATCCACTCAGGTACTTGACTGGGATAGGATTTTGAGTATAAATACAATTTGTCTCCAGGGACATTATCATGCAAGTACATAGTCGCAGATGTAAACATAGCATAATAATGATAATGCTAGAATGATATATATAAAATATCAGTGTTAAGTAGTACAAAAGATAGACCAACAACGGGTCCAAGGGCGTAAACACCAACAATTGGTTATTGTAGAAATGATAATTTTACTATTTCAATAGGTCATGCATGCTACATGCCCATCAAGTTAGTGCAAGCAAGATTTGAATGGACTTAAACATAAAAACTGGTGTAAAAGTTTCATCATAATCTACACTATGGATATTTTTGAAACCTTTTGTAACTAGCCTATCTCTGTTGGTAACCATGTTACCTTGCATGTTTATCTTGTTTTTGAAGACCCTTTTATAGCCTATCGATTTTACCCCTTTAGGCTGATCAACTAATCCCAGACTTAGTTAGCATATATGGAGTCCATTTTGGCTATCATGACAATGAGCCGTTTCTCATTATTCTAGTATAGCGAACACTTCCTCATAGGTTTCAGGGTTATTTTCAATAATAGAGATTCCATGGCCATGATATAGTAATAACCCATACCTCTCAAGCTAGCGGCGAATCTGACCCAACCTTTGTGGAACTTGTGCAACTAAAGCCTTAGGTTGTCTAACAACCTATGACATAGGCTATTGGTCCATCTATGTATTTGTGTTTTGTGGTTGATTCTATACCTCATCCAAATGAAACTCACTCCCACTAGCTTATTTCAAGAGAAATTCCTTTTTAAGGAAGACAACCACATTTACAATAAAGACTTTGTTCTTGTTTAGGATATAAAGTAGTATCTTTTGATTTCTCTATGATATCTTGCAAACACACACCCTTATGATCTAGGCTATAGTTTAGTAGAGACCATGTATTTGATGAACGAATCACATCCTGAAATCCTAAAAAAGACAAGTTAGGATATTTGTAAGTCCATAACTCATAAGGTATTTTAGATACACTCTTAGATGGAATGTTATTTAGTATAAGAGTAGTTGTTTCTAGTGCATGACCCGAGAATAATGGTGGTACTGTTGTATGACTCTTCATAGATCGAACTATTTCTAGTAGAGTCTGATTCCACCTTGTAGACACCTTATTCCATTAAGGTGTTCCTAGACGCATAAGTTATGAGAGAATCCCATACTCTTTTAGATAGTCATCAGACTCCACACTCATATATTCACCACCTCAGTCAAATTAAAGAGTTTTAATAAGAAAGAACATAAGTCTTTTCTTATATCAAAGTAAAATCATTTATTTATCAAAGCATAGATAGATACAATATTCTTAGTATTGCATATACATAATAGCATGGATCCAACTCAAAAAGAAGTCTAGATAATAGTGAGATGGTGTAGACTCCTACAACCACGATTGTAACTTGTATCCTAATCCAAACTCGTAGGTCGATCTCACTTGGCCATTCAGTCCTACTTCTCTGTTGTGTCTGCAAGTGCATGGATACTCGAAGTAATAATTAAGATATCGAACCACAGAGACCTTATTTGTCAAGTACCGAATAATCAATTTCTCACTAGCTAGGCAGTCGAAAACATGTAAGCAAACTATCGGAAGCTACACGAAAATATTAGAGAGAGAAACTGGGACTAGGGTTTCATCCACCTTAATTTCCATGACTAGATATGGATAGATGTTCGTCAATCTAATTTTATTATGATAAAGATATAATTTACTTCATAAAGAAATCATCTCGCTTTCGTGCAGACAATTTACAAAGAACTAATTCTCACTCTCATGCAGGATTTATTCAATCTTAAATATAAGTAAATCATTAATAAAGAACTCAAAGATCACTTTCGTGCATCCAAATCCTAAGTCAATTATGTCAAGTGAAAACTACATACTTTCATACTATAATTTTCACAGGATCTACTTAAGGCTCTCCAACGACCCGATACTTGATTTCTCACAGTATCATCATGTTTATTTCAATAACTCGATCCTAGATTCAGATTATCAACATTGTAGTATACTTCTAAAATAAAGAAATAAGAACAAACCTAATTTCTTACGATGAGTTCCTAACATTCAATTTTAGGGTTCCAAGTTTTTGCAAATCACTTTTCAGTCCATATCACAAAAACTCTAAATCATGCTGATTAATATGAATCTATTGAGAATTAAAAACAATTATCACATAAGTAGAATTATCATAATAAAATCATCTTGACGAAAGTAAAAATAATCTTAGTCATTAAGAAATTTAGGGGATTACTCCCCCATGTCCCAAAAAGTGTTTAAGCTAGCATGGTCGAAGAATTACAATAATCCATGGTTCAGATTGATCAAAAATCGAAGAGAAAGAAGAAATTACTAAACACACCACGACTGTAATGAAAATTACAGCCGTAATTTGCTAGATGAACAGTGCAGGCGACGATTTCTTTGTTGATTTCTCCTTTGATCGATCTCCTTTCACTCTGAAACTTATGGGGTATGTTCTCCTCCTCCAGGCGAAGCTTCCCCTCAAGTATCATGGCCAGAGATGCACTGTACACTTCGTGGCGGTGAAACCTAGGGCGACAACAAAAATTTGAATTCACTCTGGAACTTCGATGAAAATTAGGGCTTTTCGTGTGTGTCTCCTCCCCTCGATCTGACGAGTATTTCCCTTTTTACGGATCTCCAATTGATGACCTAGATCGTCCGCAATCATTCGTGCAAGAATTGGGCTTCAAATAGTCCGTGAAAATCGCAGGTCTGGGTTACAATTACGGCCGTGAAAACCATTACGACAGTGCCATAATTTCAGCAAAAATTCTCGGTACAGAAATTACCCAGAATTATGGTACCATAATATGCGTTATGGCCGTGCCGTATTTTCTTCAAATCTCTCGAGTGAAAAATTGACTCAAAATACGGCCCGTAATTTGCATTACGGCAGCACCATAAAATCTGCCAAACTTTCTGTATGAATTTGAACCCAAATTATGGCCCGTGATTTTCATTACGTTAGGGCCATAATTTATGCGAAACTTTGTGTATAAAATCGTCCCAAAATACGGCAGCGCTCGGATATTACGGTAGTGCTGTGGTTTGTTCTATAGGTGCAGTGAAACCACGGTACCGTAATTTGGATTACAGCCCTACTGTATTTTGGTTTAAAGCTCTAATTTACATGAAATTTGACATGTGATCTTCTCTTGATGGTGGGAATTCATCTATGCATCTGAATTTACTTGAAAATGCCTAAAAATCATGCATTTTTACCCGAAAATGATAAAACACCAGAAAAGGTGTAGATTCCGTAATATTTGATAAATAAGGCATAAAAATGAGCATGAATATGACACAAAAATACCCATGAAATGACACAAAATTTACTATAAATTTTGGTGTCATCAAATACATAAGGCTCAAACTTTGCTTGTCCTCAAGCAAAATCAAAAATTGATCAAAGGAAAAGACTTTCTCACGAAGAATAAATTTCTAAAATACAGTCACCAATGAAAAATTTCACCAATTGTTTCATAAAATTTTAAATAGACATACCATCGTTTGAATTCAATTCTCAAGATCTACAACTTAATCAAATAAAACTTCGCAACTTGTACAATATATAGAATTTGAATCTCAAGATTTCTTCCAGTTTCAGTTCAAAAATATCATACTTTTGTTTACAGGAATAGGATTTCCAAGATCTTTTTCCACTCATAATTTTTTAGTTCCTCCCTTTTATGCATCATTCACATTCTCTAATTTGATTACCACCTTTTTTTTTTCTGATGACGAAATTAGAGTACACTGATCACATAACCAATGTAATTGAACTCATATCCAAAGGTAGCAGAGTTAATGTGAAACGATTTCTCTCATGGTATGTACCCACATAGATACATGTTTTTTTTTCTTTGGACTTAAACTCTTAACTCAGGTACCACCGCAAATCCTGCATATAAAATAACTTATTAAAAGATTTTCCACCAGTTAAAATTCATCAAATCATGCTGCAAAAATTTCTATAAAGTTAAAGAAAATCAAAAACTAGAACTAAGAGTAGTAAAAGTTAAAAAATTGGGTTGCCTCCCAAAAAGCGCTTATTTAAGGTCGTTAGCTTGACTCTAGCTTCATGTCATGGCGGAGTTGGTGAATCAGTGGTATAGTAGAGAGTATATAATCTTCTGCTTTTCCTTTGTCTCAAGAGTGTGCCCACCAAAGTATATATCCAATGAAACCCAATAGGATCTATGTCGTAGTGGCCATTACATGCATACAAAAATAAAAATTAAAGTTATGCAAAGAATACCCAATAATTTTTCTGTATTTATCCAAGAGTAAAATCATGCATTCTTTCTTTATATTTATATCAATGATTGAACGAAAATTGGAATTAAGATAAAAAAAAAATTCATACCTTGGATTACTCAAGAAGTTTTCAAATTTTAATTTGGGTTTTTCACTTACCTCAATGTCAATGTGATCAAGTATCTCATGTTTTATCATCTTTTGGGTATATGTGGTTGGATTTGAATCAAATAATATTTCAATCACCTCATCATTATCTTTATAATCATCTTTTTCATCATCTATCATGCAAATTCCTAATGGATTTTTCTGGAGAAAAGGAATTGATGGTTCATATGGTGATGGTGGTACAATATACACAGGATTCTCTTCCTCATTTTTCTCCTCAATTTCTTTCTCTTCAATAGGGTACTCCATCCTAACACTATCAAATTCACCCCCATCTATCTTGCTACTTCTTATTTGAGGATCCTTAAATTCCTCATCCTTCTTCTCACAAGACTCCAAAAGTTCAAAATTTTCTTCACTTGTGTCCCAAATATATGTGTTGCAAAGCACTATGTTTGGATGTCCAATCTTTCCTCGTGTGTGACACTGTCTTTTCCAAAATTCCCTTTATTTCTCTGTTTGATATCTCAACTTGTCCACTTATTTGGGGGTGATAAGGTGTTGCAACTCTGTGATTTACCCCATACTTTCTAAGCAAGGCTGAGAACTTATGTTCTATGAAATGTGAGCCTCCATCACTAATCACTACTCGTGGTGTCCCAAATCGTGGAACGATAATCTTTTTGAACAGTTTCATCACAACCCTAGAATCATTAGTAGGAGAAGCAAGAGCTTCAACCCACTTTGAAGCATAATCAACTGCCACAAGTATGTATTTGTTACCTCCAGAAGATGGAAAAGGTCCCATGAAGTCAATCCCCCAAACATCAAATACCTCTACTTCAAGGGTATTGGACAATGGCATCTCAAGTCTTCTGTTGATG
This sequence comes from Costus lasius, assembly GCA_027563935.2. Classification (NCBI taxonomy): domain Eukaryota; kingdom Viridiplantae; phylum Streptophyta; class Magnoliopsida; order Zingiberales; family Costaceae; genus Costus; species Costus lasius. The sequence continues at coordinate 31,888,016 of CM050450.1, read as the reverse complement.
TTACCTATCTTTTGACATCTATCACAAAATAAAATAAAGTTTCTAGCATCTTTAAAAATTGAAGGCCTAAAATCATGATTGTAACACTTTGAAAGCAGTTTTCTTAGTACTAGCATGCCCACCATAAGAAGATCCATGACATTGAAACAATATATCTGTGATTTCCTCTTCAGGTATACATCTTCTAAAAATGCCATCAGCATATCTTCTAAAAACATAAGGCTCATCCCAAAAATAGTGCCTTACCTCAGCTAAGAATCTCTTCTTTCTTTGATAACTTAAATCAGGAGGAAGAATATTAACTACTAGGAAATTTACTATGTTAGCATACCATGGGGCTCTGATTTGTTCAATGGCCAAGAGTTGTTCTTCAGGAAAGGAATAATTGATTATATCATTCTTTTCAGTATCTACCACTATCCATGAAAGATGATCTGCAACAAAATTCTCTGATCCCTTTTTATCTTTAATTTCTAAATCAAATTCTTGCAAGAGTAAAATCCATCTGAGCAAGCGTGGTTTACTGTCCTTCTTCTACATTAAGTACCTCATTGCTGCATGATCTGTGTACACCACTACTTTTGAGTTAATCAAGTATAATCTAAATTTATCAAAGGCAAACACTATAGCTAAAAGTTCCTTCTCAGTGGTGGTGTAATTCCTTTGGGTCTCATCCAAAGTCATACTAGCATAATGAATAACATAAGTTTTTTTCTCTTTTCTCTGTCCTAAAACTGCTCCTATTGCATAATTACTGGCATCACACATGAGCACAAAAGGCAAATCCCAATCTGGAGGTTGAATGATAGGTGCTGAAACCAAAGCTTTATTTAATTCCTAAAAAGTAGATAAACAATCTTCATCAAAAGAAAATTTAACATCTTTACAAAGTAAATTTGTAAGAGGTCAACCAAGTTTAGAGAAATCCTTGATGAATTACCGGTAGAATCCTGCATGTCCTAGAAAGCTTCGGACCTCCTTTACTATAGTAGGCGGCTCTAATTTTTCTATCACCTCAACTTTGGCTTTGTCAACTTCAATCCCTCTCTCTGAAATTAAGTGCCCCAAAACTATCCCTTGCTTAACCATGAAATGATATTTTTCCCAATTAAGCACAAGGTTGCTTTCTTCACACCGCTGCAAAACTCGAGATAAATTAGCCAAACGATCATCAAAAGAAGAACCATATACAGAGAAATCATCCATAAAGACATCCATAAAATTTTTAATGAAGTTAGAAAAAATAGCCATCATACACCTCTGAAAAGTAGCAGGTGCATTACATAGACCAAAAGACATTCTCCTATATGCGAAAGTACCGTATGGACAGGTGAAAGTGGTCTTATCTTGGTCATTAGGATGTATAGGAATTTGTAAAAAATCAGAATATCCATCTAAGAAACAAAAGTGAGAATGGTTTGCAAGCCTCTCAACCATCTGATCAATAAAAGGTAAGGAAAAATGGTCTTTCCTAGTAGCAGCATTCAATTTTCTATAATCTATGCACATGCACCAACTAGTTACTGTTCTAACAGGAATCAGTTCATTGTCTTTGTTTTTCATTACAGTTACCCCTCCTTTCTTAGGAACACAATGTACAGGACTTACCCATTTACTGTCAAAGATAGGATAGATAATACCTGCATCGAGTAGTTTTAGGACTTCCTTCTTCACAACTTCTTTCATAGAGGGATTAAGTCTCCTTTGAAAATCTGTATGTGGGTTGTGTTCCTCTTCCATCAAGATATTGTGTATACAAAAAGAAGGATTAATTCCCTTTAAGTCATCAATTGTGTACCCGATTACCTTCCTATGAATCCTTAATTCTTTGAGAAGCAAATCTGTCTCCCTTTTTCCAAGCAGTTGATAGCATGCAAATATATGATATATCACGATCTATTTCTGCTATTATTTTTGAGTAAAATGCATGTTTTGTCGCATTTATTTGCCTAAATGCTTTACATAATTTAGAATATTCACTTTTCCCTATTTTCATTGAAATGTAGGGATTTCACCCTAAAATTGGTGGAATTTGGAAGATCTGAAACTGTGGGACGATTCCTCATGATGAGACGAAGCTACATGTAAAATTTCAGCCCAAACAGACTTTTCTACGCTCTTCACGGGCATGGCTGTGTATCCATGCACGGTTGTGTATGACACTATTTTCCCAGACTGCGCCGATCCATTCACGGGCATGTTGTATCCCAAGTTGTTTGGCATGTACCTTGGACTAATCCCCGGCAACGGCGCCAAAAACTTGTTGCTGTCCGCAAGTGCATGGATACTCGAAGTAATAAAAATATCGAACCACAGAGACCTTGTTGCCAGGTACTGAATAATCGATTTCTCGCTAGCTAGGCAATCAAAAAATAATAAATCAAACTATCAAAAAGAACATGGAGAAAATATCAGAGAAGAAATTGGGACTAGGGGTTCATTTACTTTAATTTCTGATGGCTAGATTAAGATAAGTGTATGTCAATCTAATTTTATCATGATAAAGGTATAGTTTACCTCATAAATAAATTGTCTCGCTCTCGCGCAAACAATCGCACAAAGAACCGATCTTCACTCTCGTGCAAGATCTATTCAATGCTGAAAATAAGTAAACCATCAACTAAGAACTCAAGGATCACTCTCGTGCATCCGAATTCTAAGTTGTTAACCTCAAGTGGAAACTCAAAGATCACTCTCGTGCATCCGAGTCTCAACACAAGTTTTACTCAAGGTTCTCTGACGATCAGAAATTTAATCTATTACAATTTCTAATCAAGTCTAAAATATTAACTCAATCCAAGGAATCATAAAATCAACAAGACATTAAAGAACAACCTAATCTCTCATGATAGTTCCAAACTCGACAATTCCTAGGGTTCCGAATTTCACAATCAACTTCTTAGTCTATTTTGCAAAATTCTAAAACATGCTGATATTAAGAAAGAAAGGAGAATTAAAAAACAATCAATCACAAAAGTAAAATTATCACAATAAAATCAGTTTGACAAAATTAGAATTTTCTAGACATTAAGAAACAAAGAGATTACACCCCCATGTCCCAAATAAAGATTAAGCTAGCATGATGAAGGTAATACAACTAAACATGTTTCAGTATGATAAGAAATCGAAATAGGGAGAGAAGAGTTACAAAACAGGGCTGTAATGAAATTACAGCCCGTAATTTTGCCCTAAACAGCGCTGTCACCATTGTTTCGTTGATTTCTCCTCCGTTCAGACTCTGAAACTCCAGATGTATGTTCTCCTTCACTAGGCGAAGCTCTCTGTCAAATTTCGTGGCCGGAGGTGGTCTGTAGGCTGAGAACCGACGAACCTTAGCGCGGCCCTTCTCCTCTCCAATTCACCGTGGATCGGTGGTAAAATTTCCTCTCTTGCTTCGAAAACCCTCCCCTCTATTCTGAGACCTTCCTTCTTTAATTGTGAGTGCATCACCTTTCACAGATCTCAATTTGGTGCCCTCAATCTCGAGAAATTGCGAAATCAATTTTCTAGCCGAAGAATCGAGCGTTTGTGCAGGAATTATGGTACCGTAATTGGAATTACGGTAGTACCATAATTATCAACTGAACTCGCTGTATGAAGTCTAACCAAATTACGCCACCATGAAGGATTTTACGGTAGTGCCGTAATTTTCCTCTGAAGCCTCTGAAGTCTCGGGTCGAAATCAGCCTGAAATTACGGTACCGTAATGAAAATTACGGTAGTGCCGTAATTCTCAAAAAATTTCCCAGATGAAGCTGCCGTGAAAGCCATTACGATAGTGCCTTAATCCAAAATTACAGCTATAAAAATACTTACGGCACTACCGTAATTTTGCCAGAAAGTTCGTTTTGGCTTGAAATTTGATATGTAGTCTCCTCTTGATGTGATCACTCCCATGTGTTGGATTTGCTCGATAACCATTGAAAACGTTGCCTTTTTGCTTGAATATGATCAAAATCCAAAAAGGGTGTAGATTCTAAAATATTTGATAAAAAAAGACATAAAATAAGCAAAGAAGCATGAATATGACTGAAAAACTTGATGGAATAAGCATGAAATTCACTATGAAATTTGGAGTCATCAGGGCACACCTGTGCACCCATGCACGACCGTGAAGAGATCGGCCAACTTTTTTAAAACTCGACGAAGTGTTCACGGCCACACCCGTGAATGCATACATGGCCGTGAAGAGTAGGTTTTCAGAAAATCAACCTCGACGAGCCGTTCACGGCATGGCCGTACGTCCATGCATGGCCGTGAACGATTCCATCTAGTTTTGACAGGCGTTCGGTTTTTCACTCGTAACTTATTATTCTTGCAGCGGAATTTGCTGAAATTTTACGGAGACCTTCCTAACTGGGGCACGGACGTTTTGGGATTGGAATCACGCAATTTGGGCAAGGGGTTGAGGAGAACGAAGTGAAACAGTGTGACCTAATGTTTTGGAGTGTTTTTCTGGACTGCGACACTGTTCCGGCATGATTTCTTTCTTGTTTCGACGCTGAAGATCATGCTCCACCCTCTCCCATCAAGGATATACTCCTCTCTCTAGTTTGAATCAATTTGAATGAGAGATTTCATGTGTTTCATGCTCCACCCTAATCCTTCACAGAACACATTGGGCCCACTTAACCCGGTAAGCCACAAGAGTAGGAGACTTGGGTTAATTTGGATACCTGATGTGTACTTTACCGTACTACTAACCGCAAGCGTGACGGCTTTGTCATAGTAGTACTTTAGATGTCGATCCCACAGGGACAGTGATTAAGTACCAAAGGATTATAAATTAATAGCTAGTCGATTGATTAAGTGGTTCAAGATTATGAAAAGTAAAGCAATACAACTTAAATCGAGTCTGGCAAGAGAATGTTTTTGGGGAGAAAATAGAGACTAGAGATATCGGAACTTCGGGTTTATCTCATTGATGGATCTTAAATTCGAACGAGTTAAAATCATAGCAAGGCAATTTAAAAGTGCTCAAAGAAGTATCAAAAGGTACAAATTACCCTCTTTCGATGGCGTAATCCGGTATCAATCTAGATCGGCGTCCTACTTTCGTGGCTTACCGTACCTAGATTGATCCATTGGGTTCAGAGATACTATAAAATTCCTCATACAAATCCTGTCCCATTTCTTGATGGCTCAGAGTATGTTCGAACTAGCAGATCTCGCATCGCAATTCACCGTTCGGTCCTTCTTGCGGCGCCTAAGAAAAGTAATTGCATGGCCAACGCAACACTAGCAGTAACACAGCATAGAACGAATAAACACGTGATAAAATTTATATTCGCTATGAAATAACAAGTTTGAAAACAAGATACATTCAGCGAGACTATACCCTTAGTTCCAACAAAGAGATTACTCTATCATAGCGTCGTTTGAATACAAATCCCTATGGAAAGAAGATAGCAAAGTGAAGATAGAAGGTAGAAGATGGCAAACACTTTAAGGAAGGGCAGCAATTCTTCTTCTTCAGATCTTCTAGAGTTGCGCACAAGGGTCTCTTTCTCCCTTCTCTGCTCTCGACCAAAGCTTCGACTTCTCACTGAGACTCCTCTCCCTTTTTGAAGAGAACCCAGCTCTCTTATATAGACCTAAAGGTGTCTCTTCAAATTCTGCATTAAATTCCCATCCATTAATGAATCTTAATTACGTGTCTCTTCAAATTCTTAACTTAATTTCCATTATGACTCTTGATGGCTAATAAATGATCTAAATAAATTCCCCATTTATGACTGTAACGAAAATGCATTAACTGCAGCCTCTTTAATTCTTGTAACCTTCAGACGATTATGAAGGAACCCCTAACTAAGGGGGAAGAAACCCTAAGCATGCTCATCTATCATGCATAGCGGAAAGAGGGCTTCAAGTCAAGATCGGATATGAAACAATATGATCAACTTGAAACTAGAAATCATACCAATGCCATGGACTTGGATCTCGGCTTGGAAGAAGAGATCAAGATAGGTCTCCTCCAAAGTGTGCCACACACAAGATGAAGTTGGCTCACTCCTTGGGGTCGCTTGTGCTAGCAAGTCACTCAAGGAATCTTCACTTGTCGAATGGAAGGGATGATGAACTTCCTTGTTGCCGAGAGTTCCTCTTTGCCCAAGCTCTCCTTCTCGTCGTCAACCACACCTCAACCAATGTCCAAGGCGTTGATGAGAAGAGTTCCAACGCATAAGCGTTTTTGGCGTTAAGTGAAACCGGCCCCCTTTGATGACTTTCCATAAATGGAAGCTCATCAAAGCATGCGCTCAAGCCATAACCCAAACGCATTTGAGCATTGAACCATGCGTTCACAATTGTGAACCGGTTCAAGCTAAACCGTTCGATTCAACTTTGGTTCATGAACCAAACCGAAATGGCTCAAGCCATGTGGTCTAGACCATATTGAACCCCAAGGCTCATGATCTAACCATTCATCACCTGATGCCCCTGATCTTTCCGATCTAGCATCATCTCTCTTGATCGAAGCTTACCGATCTCAAGCCTTAATCAATCAAACATGATCAGACCAGATCTCACTTACAATCAGAGATAAAATCCCTTTAATCTGAACTCAAAGAATCCAGTCCATTCGATCTGACTCAAGTAAGCCATATCATCAAATTGTGCGACCCTGAGGGTTTCCTCTAAATGTCGGTAACGATAACTTACGTTATCACGATCAGTGAGGGGTATCTAGCAACACATCACTGTCTCCCGATATAAAGGAAAGAGTCTTCCAAGACTACTCCCAAACCATTGCACAAGTGTGACTCCATTCACAAGGCATACATGTGTCCTTTGCCACTGGATGTTCTTATTGGACAAGCGGGTCAAGCTTGTAACTCCAATACGATGAGCATGATTAGATCAGATGCACATTGTCATCTGGGCATGGCCATACACTATCTCAATCATCTCATATAGGGGGCCCATTAGAACATCACACTCCTTAAACAAGGAGACGGCAATCCTATGTCTATCACTAGTGCTCTAACCTGATTCAAGCTCACCATCCAAGATAGTCTATAATCATTATGTTTCAAATGATATTGAACTACCTCAAAACAATGACAATCATCATTTAGAAACACAAGTGATCTCAAGTCAAAGGACATGTGCCACTTAGTGCTCACAAGGATCATTCACATTGTGACAAGCAATGGAATATCCGAGTAGGGTCTGTCCAGTACATCCAATGTACCCATGAGTCTACATCTTATTCCATGCTCGAAGCATCCTATAAGATTAGCACTCATATTAGTCTCAATCATATCAAGGCTGTCTCATGTTCACCAAGATATCTCGACTAAGGACATATAGCCTGTCAGCCTAGCTGAACAGCTTTGAGACATTATTCAGAAGTACACTTATTACAGCAGACAAGGTAACAACCTGAATAATAACCATGCCTTTTATAAACACAAGAGTTTATTACATGATACTTATACAATCCCAAAGGCCTCAAACATTAGCCTTAAGGGCATACCCCAACAATCTCCCACTTGCACTTAATCTAATGGTTGAGAAATCTCAAACCCATATTATTACAGTGCTTCTCATGCTTCTGCTGCGCCAGAGGCTTGGTAAGCGGGTCTGCCAGATTGTCATCTGTATGAACCTTGCAAATCTTGATCTCGCCACGATCAATGATCTCCCGGATCAAGTGAAAACGTCTTTGTATGTGCTTGGACTTCTGGTGTGACCGCGGTTCCTTTGCTTGTGCTATAGCTCCAGTGTTATCACAGAAGATAACCAAAGGATCTGCACTCGAAGGAACGACACCAAGTTCTCTCACGAACTTACGAATCCACACTGCCTCCTTGGATGCTTCCGAGGCTGCAACATACTCGGCTTCTGTTGTGGAATCAGCAACAGTTGACTGTTTGAAACTTTTCCACACCACAGCACCTCCATTCAAGCTAAAAACATAGCCTGATTGCGATCGGAAATCATCCTGGTCCGACTGGAACGAAGCGTCAGTATATCCCTCTATACTGAGTTCTTCCTGACCACCATATATCAAGAACATATCTTTGGTCCTCCGCAGATATTTTAAGATGTTCTTGACCGCAATCCAGTGCGCCAAACCTGGATTACTTTGGAATCGACTGGTCACGCTTAACCCGTAAGCGACGTCTGGGCGAGTACACAACATCGCATACATAATGGACCCAATAGCCGAAGCATAAGGCGTATTGTCCATTTCATCTTTCTCAGTCTGTGTTTGTGGACACTGACTCTTCGAAAGATTCAGACCATGTCTGACTGGAAGATATCCACGTTTAGAATTCTCTAAATGGAATCTCTCCAGGACCTTATCGATGTAGGTACTCTGGCACAACCCGAGAAGCCTCTTAGATCTATCCCGGTAGATCTTCACACCTAATACATAGGCTGCTTCTCCTAGATCTTTCATCTGAAAACATTTTCCTAACCATGCCTTAACAGCATGCAGTTCAGGAATATCGTTTCCAATGATCAAGATATCATCGACGTAGAGGATTAGGAATGTAATCACGCTCCCACTAAACCTCTTATATACACACGGGTCATCTTCGTTCTTGATGAAACCAAACTCAGAGATTGATTCATCAAAACGAATATTCCAGCTTCTTGATGCTTGCTTCAATCCATAAATGGATTTCTTTAACTTGCATATTTTATGACGATCTGATGGATTAGTGAAACCCTCAGGTTGTGTCATATACACATCCTCATCCAGATTTCCATTGAGGAAAGCTGTCTTCACATCCATCTGCCAGATCTCATAATCGTAATATGCAGCTATCGCGAAAAGAATCCGAATAGACTTAAACATGGCTACAGGAGAGAAAGTTTCATCATAATCTATCCCGTAGATTTGTTTGAAACCTTTCGCAACTAGCCTGCCTTTATAGGTAACCACGTTACCATCCATGTCAATCTTCTTCTTGAAGATCCATTTACAGCCTATAGGGATTACTCCCGGAGGCGGATCAACCAAATCCCAGACTTGGTTATCTGACATGGAGTCCATCTCGGCTCGCATAGCTTCAAGCCATCTAGCTGACTCCGGTCCACTGACCGCATCCGCATAAGTTAGGGGTTCATCATTATCCATGATGTAGACTCCGTCATAGCGCTCAGGCTGTCGACGGATCCTACCCGATCTTCGCGGTTCCCGTGATATCTGAGCCTCAGGTTGTTCAATAACCTGATCTACTGGCTCAGGCACATCCAACTGTGCTTGACTACTTTGTCCTTCCTCTGGATTTTCATCCAGCTTTATTTCTCTCCCACTGGCCTCTTGCAGAAGAAACTCCTTCTCAAGAAATATGGCCGTCCGAGCAACAAAAACCTTGTTCTCTTTGGGATCGTAGAAATAATAACCCTTAGTTTCCTTAGGGTAACCGACAAAGATGCATTTGTCAGATCTGCTCTCTAGTTTCCCAGAGGCGAGCTTTTTGACATAAGCCTCGCAACCCCAGATTTTGATAAATGTCAAGCTAGGCTGTTTCCCATACCATAACTCATATGGCGTCTTTGAAACTGCCTTGGATGGCACTCGGTTTAGTACCTTTGCAGCTGTTTCCAGTGCAAAACCCCAAAAGGAATATGGAAGAGTAGCCTGACTCATCATAGAACGAACCATATCAAGTAGCGTTCTATTTCTCCTCTCGGACACACCATTCCATTGCGGTGTTCCTGGCGGAGTGAGCTGTGAGATAATCCCACACTCCTTCAGATAGTCAGTAAACGCATGACTCAGGTATTCACCACCTCGATCAGAACGAAGTGCCTTGATATTTCGGCCTAACTGATTCTGTACTTCATTCTTGAACTCTTTGAACTTGTCAAAAGATTCATTTTTATGTCTCATTAAATAGACATACCCATACCTACTGAAATCATCAGTGAAGGTAATGAAGTACTGATAGCCACCTCTGGCATGTTTACTGAAAGGCCCACACACATCACTGTGTATTAGGTCCAGTAAACCTGAAGCCCTTTGACCTTTGTGAGGAAAAGGAGACTTCGTCATTTTACCCATTAAACAAGCTTTGCATGTCTCAATCTCCTCATAGGAGAATGATCCCAGCAGTCCATGTTCATGCAACCGCTTAATGCGCTTCTCGTTTATATGGCCTAAACGACTATGCCATAGCAAGGTGCTGTCATCAGCATACTTGGCTTTCTTATTATCAATGTTTTGTATAGAATTTTCCATGTCCAACATGTATAACCCATTGTTAATTGAACCAGTTGCATACACAATATTATCATAAGTTAAAACACACTTTGAAATCTTGCATTCAAAGGCAAATCCTTTCCTGACAAGAGCAGGAATGGAGATAATATTCTTGGTAATACTGGGTACAAAATAACAATTGTTTAATTCTAATACAATGCCAGATGGTAAAGTAATGAAATAGTCTCCTACAGCAACAGCAGCAACCCGTGCCCCGTTTCCAACTCGTAGGTCTACCTCATGCTGTCCCACCTGCCTTCTTCTCTTGAGTTCCTGCACATTTGAACAAATGTGAACTCCACATGCAGTGTCTAACACCCATGATATAGAAGAAGATGAAACCATGACTTCCGTCACGTATATACCTGAGCCAGAAGCAATGCTTCCCCTCTTATCTCCTTGGAGCGCTTTACAGTCCTTTTTCCAGTGACCCAGCTGGCCACAGTGGAAACACCTGTTGTCCTTCGACCGCTTCACCTTCTGTTTCAGGGCCTTACTGTAATTCTTGACAGGGGCCTTGCCCTTCTTCCCCTTCTTCTTGTTCCTAGAAGGAACCATCAAGACAGAGGTTGAAGGCTTACCCTTCAGAGTTTCCTCAGTTGTCAAGAGCATATTCAGCAGCTCTGCCGGCGTACAATCGATCTTGTTCATATTAAAGTTAATAATGAACGCATCGAAAGAAGGCGGGAGAGACTGCAGAATAATATCCACAGCAAGCTCCTGGTTGATGGTATGCCCCAGTTTCTCCAGAGCCTCCTTGTGCCCAATCATCTTGAGCACGTGAGCTCCCACTGGGCTCCCCTCAGCCAGTTTGCTCTGAAAGAAGAGCTTCGTCAGATTATAGCGCTCAGTCCTCGCCTGTGCAGCATACAGCATTTTGAGGTTTGCTATAATCTCTATAGCTGACATATCCTCATGCTGACGCTGCAGCGGTGGCGTCATAGACGCTAGCATCAGGCAAGCGACATCAATGCTATCATTGACGTGCTTTTCGTAGGCTTCCCGAACCGCCCTTGCGGCGTTCGGAGCGGGCTGCGGCGGTATCGCCGTCTCGAGGACATACAGTTTCCTCTCTGCCTTAAGAACAATCTTAAGGTGTCCGAACCAGTCAGAGAAGTTCGGCCCAGCAAACTTCTCCCTTTCCAGTAGGGATCGCACATTGAAGCTCATGGTGTTCGTTGCTGCAGGAATCTACAACAAGCAAGAACAGCAAGGTTAGTATCAATGTTTCAGAATCAATCCAGGACTTAAGAAAGATTCTTTTCTCACTATTTTGTCTGACTGAAAAATCCAGTAAACAGTCCGAAAGAGTAACACTCTTTTAGTGAGATGGGATCCAGATTTCATACTTGGTCTCCGCGTCCCGCTCAGGCGAGATAAGATGCACAGAGATGACAAGTACTAATTTCTGGTAGGCTGTGCCAGCCAATCGCCAACCCGTGCGATTCCCCTTCATCTTGGCAATCCAGCAGACTGTGCCAACTGAGTTGGTACAACACAGTCTCTGATCCCAGAGATGGCTGCCTCCATGTGCTACCATATGCGCCACATATGTAGCCAACATGGTCAAGCTGACCTGACCTACTCCCTGGACCACCACGTGCTATGCTGAGCAACGAGAGGGGATAAATCCCAACTCTGTAACACGCAGGTGAAATCCAGCACCGTCTGAAGATAGGTGGACGTGCCCACTGAGTGGGTTCAACACGGCTCCAACGATAATCAGAAAGGTGAGGTTTCGCGTCAGAAGGCTTACGAGCTTGATATGTTAGCGTTGGATTTTATCGGTCTTTTATCTTCTTAACTATCATACAAGTCCTATGGTGATAGCAGAAGATAAACTTAAACATGCAATTCTAATTATAAGCAATAAGAAGAAAGCATGATCTTATGTGGTAAAAGCCCATGAACCCTAGTAAGACCTTAATTTACTTAAGTCTTCACTTGAGCTCCTTGCATCTCATCTGGTCCAACCCAGTGCCCTAGCGCCAAGAGCACCTCAGGTGCACCACCAGATGAATGCCCCTCTTGGATGTGTGCACTTGTCTAATCAAAGTACATTTGATCTATCTAGACAAGGTTGACTCGCAGGTCAACTACATATTATAAATTAAGTACAATGTGATTCGCAGATCACAAATTAATTTACAACTTATCCAGGCTCGCAGGCCCCAGCACAGCACACAATAGGGCAACCCACATAAGACTAAATAAACAAGCATATGATTCAATCAACATGTGATCCATTCAAGAAATTAAATTTTGGAAAAACCCATGGCATCAATTTAATTTCCTTATGAGCCCTACAACCTTACAATGGTCCATTGATGGGGATCCACTCATCCATCTAGCTAGATCCTTTGCCCTTGCATGCACCGAGTCCTAACTGACCCGAGTTGACCTAATGGTCAACCATGCATGCCCCAAGGGCTGAACCACCCCATGAGTTTTGGCAAGCGGGTGTGACCCCGGGCCTAACTCAAGTGTGTTCAGTAGTTGTCTCAACCAGACCTCGCTACACGCCCTAGATGCAGTCAACCTATAGCCACCTTGTGCTTGCGCATAGGTGCTATTGGGTCAACCCATCTGAGCTGTCAGATGGTCTGATCAGACTTGGATCCAACCTAGTGGTGACTTCAACCTCATCAACCCATCTAAGGGTTTAATGTAGTGGCTCCTTAGATCTAATGAAGCGCGCAAGAGGTAAGTTTTAGAAAACTTTTATAACATGCGCAATGTTACAAACAAACAACATGCTTGATAACCCTTAGATCTAAGGGGGTCCCCTTCAAGGGGGAGCGCATACTTTAGGAGGTCCCCTTCAAGGGGGAGCGCATACTTCAGGAACATATGATACAAGCGCAACATCATGAACATATAAGCGCAACATCATGAACATATGATACAAGCGCAACATCATGAACATATAAGCGCAACATCATGAACATATGATACAAGCGCAACATCATGAACATATAAGCGCAACATCATGAAAACAAAGCATGCCTCAAGGAAACAGTAAGCGCAACATCATGTATGGATCACCAATACTTAAAGCAATCATATCGATCATATCATGAGCCTAGCTCTGATACCAATTGAAGGAACCCCTAACTAAGGGGGAAGAAACCCTAAGCATGCTCATCTATCATGCATAGCGGAAAGAGGGCTTCAAGTCAAGATCGGATATGAAACAATATGATCAACTTGAAACTAGAAATCATACCAATGCCATGGACTTGGATCTCGGCTTGGAAGAAGAGATCAAGATAGGTCTCCTCCAAAGTGTGCCACACACAAGATGAAGTTGGCTCACTCCTTGGGGTCGCTTGTGCTAGCAAGTCACTCAAGGAATCTTCACTTGTCGAATGGAAGGGATGATGAACTTCCTTGTTGCCGAGAGTTCCTCTTTGCCCAAGCTCTCCTTCTCGTCGTCAACCACACCTCAACCAATGTCCAAGGCGTTGATGAGAAGAGTTCCAACGCATAAGCGTTTTTGGCGTTAAGTGAAACCGGCCCCCTTTGATGACTTTCCATAAATGGAAGCTCATCAAAGCATGCGCTCAAGCCATAACCCAAACGCATTTGAGCATTGAACCATGCGTTCACAATTGTGAACCGGTTCAAGCTAAACCGTTCGATTCAACTTTGGTTCATGAACCAAACCGAAATGGCTCAAGCCATGTGGTCTAGACCATATTGAACCCCAAGGCTCATGATCTAACCATTCATCACCTGATGCCCCTGATCTTTCCGATCTAGCATCATCTCTCTTGATCGAAGCTTACCGATCTCAAGCCTTAATCAATCAAACATGATCAGACCAGATCTCACTTACAATCAGAGATAAAATCCCTTTAATCTGAACTCAAAGAATCCAGTCCATTCGATCTGACTCAAGTAAGCCATATCATCAAATTGTGCGACCCTGAGGGTTTCCTCTAAATGTCGGTAACGATAACTTACGTTATCACGATCAGTGAGGGGTATCTAGCAACACATCACTGTCTCCCGATATAAAGGAAAGAGTCTTCCAAGACTACTCCCAAACCATTGCACAAGTGTGACTCCATTCACAAGGCATACATGTGTCCTTTGCCACTGGATGTTCTTATTGGACAAGCGGGTCAAGCTTGTAACTCCAATACGATGAGCATGATTAGATCAGATGCACATTGTCATCTGGGCATGGCCATACACTATCTCAATCATCTCATATAGGGGGCCCATTAGAACATCACACTCCTTAAACAAGGAGACGGCAATCCTATGTCTATCACTAGTGCTCTAACCTGATTCAAGCTCACCATCCAAGATAGTCTATAATCATTATGTTTCAAATGATATTGAACTACCTCAAAACAATGACAATCATCATTTAGAAACACAAGTGATCTCAAGTCAAAGGACATGTGCCACTTAGTGCTCACAAGGATCATTCACATTGTGACAAGCAATGGAATATCCGAGTAGGGTCTGTCCAGTACATCCAATGTACCCATGAGTCTACATCTTATTCCATGCTCGAAGCATCCTATAAGATTAGCACTCATATTAGTCTCAATCATATCAAGGCTGTCTCATGTTCACCAAGATATCTCGACTAAGGACATATAGCCTGTCAGCCTAGCTGAACAGCTTTGAGACATTATTCAGAAGTACACTTATTACAGCAGACAAGGTAACAACCTGAATAATAACCATGCCTTTTATAAACACAAGAGTTTATTACATGATACTTATACAATCCCAAAGGCCTCAAACATTAGCCTTAAGGGCATACCCCAACAGATTAATGCTTATTTAATCCATGACGGCTGGTAATAAATTCTGGCGGCTGCGGATAAATTCTTGCGGCGGATGAATTCTTGCGGTGGCTACGAATAAACTCTTGAAATTAATCCCGTTCGAAGCCAAACTTCTTGCCAAGGTTCTTGATTCATTCGGAGATGTAAATGTACTTCCATATAGCTCTAAAAGTGAGTGAATTGTCCTGTATTCAATAAATATGACAAGTAGTGAAACTTTTGAAGAATGTTAATGAAATAAGCTGGAAATAGATGTAAGATCATGAAAATATATCTCGATTCACAGGTAAATATAGGTCTAAAAGACTATATAAATACGAGACATCAAAATCTCCCAGACTTAAACCATTACTTGTCCTGAAGCATATAAAGATAAGAGTGGTAATTAAAAAAAAATGAAACCATGTCAAGCTTGTAAAATGTTGTATCGAATGGAAATATCATTATGAGCAAAACGTAGCAGGTCAGGGCATTCAAAATAACCATCTATCGTCAGGAGTAAAGGTGTTAAGATACAAAAACCAATGTCAGATTAGGTTTACCTCCATGAGATGCAGTAATCGCCTCTGTGGTATATGTACTTAGTTCGAACTTGATTCAACCAAAGATACGAGCTGGAAAGACATCAATGCACTCCTATTTGTTTTTTCGTCCTCTCAGTTTTATTTTGACTTCAACCCATTACTTAGGTACCACTACCCATTTAACACAGTGCCAAGTAGAGGAGTCTGTGTTTTTTTTTTGAGTTTTTTTTTAGAATGAAAGATAATTGAGAGGAGATCATATTCATATTCATTGGGAAGTGCATTGATTAATTCCAACTACTAGCATGGAGAATCAAGTCAATAAAGTTATATACTTTCACAGGAAGATCATAAGCATGCTTTGAAAGCAAAAATCTTAGGCAAGAATCAGATCTATCACTCCACTACCTTTCTCCGTAAAATAAGATAATCAGATGAAATTCCTGATTTTGAACTAAGATTCAGATCATAATGATATTCCATGGATTCAATAAAATGTCAAGTTATTATGATTTCCGTTAGAAATAATATCATCATCGAAATCAAGGGTGTAGCTCAATGTTCAAGCACTATAACACATCACATCAGCATTAAACATAAGTACTGAATTAACATCGCAGAACTGAAGTACCATGGATAACAGTTTCAAAAGTAAACTACATAATGACTCAACAAAGTTTTGAAAATCAACATTTATTCACTACCCATTATCTCCTAGACTGAAATTATGCATAGACCCTATGCATCATAGTAAAGGTACTCAAAATGTGGAGATACATGTGAAGAAACTCACTAAATTAGTCGGACTCGTCAGAACTAAGTTCAACCACCTCAGGATCCTCCTTGTCATTAGCAGCATCGCCTGGTATCACGGGCTCAGCATCCTCGTCTGGTAACAGGGTATCACTATAGGAAGGCCATAGGGAAGTTAGAATTTTCCCTTGGCGACCCTGTTTAGCAGCAATCTTTGTGATCATGGAGCCCTGACTAGATAGGTCGTGGAGAATTATAAGTTGCCCGTCCTTCAGATGGGTGAATAGTTGCTGGAGGTACGTACCTTGGCGTTTTTGCTCATCAAGCAGTTGATGCATTAAGGCTTCAATGTTTGAGGAGGGATGTGCACTAGTGAAGGCAGAAAATCTAGCAAAAACTGGTGGTGGTACAGGCATGGTAGTGTTAGCAGAGGAAGTAGGAATTGGCCGAAGTTTCCAATTGGTCTTGTCCTTGACGGTTGTGCGCTCTTGGCAAGGCAAAGATATGGGTTGGGAACCATCTTTGAAGTAGAGAAAATGGGAGTCCCCGTGTTTGATGATGATCCGCATAGCCATGCAGGAATCCAGGTCCAAACGGGTACTACTGATAGCTAGTCTCATGCCAATAGGGTCGATGCCGAGTGCAAGAGCAATAGAGGTAACAAGCCCTCCCATAGCGATCTGACCCTTGTGAGCTCGTGATATTTTAACCATTTGCTTTAGCATGTAATAGGCAGAGTTAAGCTGAAACGAATGAAGCATAGCCCAAAGAAACAGTACCTCACCTTGGCGGACCATCGCATCACTTTCACCTCGACTAAAGATGGTATGAGCTAGAAAGCGATGAACATAACGAAGAACTGGGTTGCCGATGCTACTTGAACGTGCAGAGCGGGGAGAGTATTAATCGTCATTACTGATAGTACACTAGAACTCATTCTCCTTATATTCAACAGGAACCAAGCGCGTCGCATGTGTTGGAAAGCCAAATATGTGGTTGAGTTACGCGAGATTAAGATAATGCTCTTCGCCACCCAAGCGGAAGGTGATCCGGCCTATGTCATCGTCGTGCGAATCCATCCGGACATCTAGAGAACTAAAGAATTCGAGGGTGAGTGCTGGATAGGTAGGGTGCGTCATATGTAGGAATTGTTCCCAGCCAATACAGCGAAACATCCATTCAATGTCGTCGGAAAATCCTAGCTTGTCCATAGTAAGACGATCGACATAACGGGTATGAACCACTTTTCATTGCTGAAGAATATGGCACCTGCGTGCTTGGAGTATGTTGCGCATACTAAAGCCCAATGAAGGGTTGAGATGTTTATATGGATTCAGTTCAATCGAAGAAGGCGCAGATGTAGATGAAGAGGACATGCGGTGGCCTTGAGGTGGAAGATTGATGGTTGATTTCCGAGCAGTCTTCTTTAGTATCGAAGACATGGTGCAGATGTAGATGCTGGAACCGTGAGTATCGGGTAGTGGGCGAGCTGTCTTCAGGTTCGGCAGCAGGAACAATGAAGCAGAGTATTGCAGCGGCAAAGTCGGTAAGATAACAGCGTCAGAATTGGTTGCGGTGAAGAACACGCTGTGTCAAAGATTGGTGAGCCTGTAGAAGCGGCAGGGTAAGGGTGCTGAGTCTGGACGAGACAGCAGCCATGAGGAGGAAGTCACGGCGCCTGGTGGTCGTCAGACAGATGGGAGAATCAAATGAAAGCCTGCTTCTTGTAGACAAAGTCGGAAGAAGCCACCTCGCGTGCTGGTTCTGGAATTGTCTGGAGGAGTAGGATTGTCTTAAGAGGAATGAGCAGCACAGTGAGTGGCATCCGGATTAAATGGAACCTCGCCCTTAGTGCAAACGGCTCTCGGGTCAAGTTCAGGCGGCAGTGTTGGCGCGTGTACGTCACCGTTTTCAATTCGATGGCGGCAAACGGATGGAATTCAAGTGAAAATCCGTTGAAGGCGGCAGCGGTTTGATTGAAGGCGGCGGACGGCTTCTTCAGGTCGTCTGGAGGAGTAATGACATAAGAGGATGGCGTTGGAGTTGGGTTTATTGGGTAACGGCGGAATCGGCGGCAGCGGAAGTCAGTTCGCCCAATGGGGAGTTAGTGGAAAGAGGCGATGCTGCTCAACGGACGTAGCTGTCAGAGAGGACGTCAGATGAGGAAATCCGGCGGCTTTGAGAAGTTATGTAAGAACGGAAGCATTGCCGACGGGTTGAAGACGAAACATCAGCGGCAATTTGGGAGAGGAAAAGCAGCGCTGGGAATTTATGTCGCCGATCGCAGTTTGCAGCGACGAAGGTAGCAGCGGTTGAGATTAGCGGAAGAAATCGCTGACTTTGTCTGCCGATTTCTTCGGAAGACAGTAGTAGTTTCAGTTGGCATGAGATGACTTCGGTCGGTCGCCAGAGGCGCTGCAATCCTGAAGATCTTAATTTCCATCTTTGTTCATTTTTTTTTTGAATAAAATTAAATTGAACCTGCAACAAATATGAAATAGCATTCGTCAGAAATAATGAATTAAGATCAGAAAAATAAATATTTGGGTTACCTCCCAAGAAGCGCTCGTTTAACGTCGGCAGCTTGACGGAGAAATCTGTGGTCAAGTAAAAGAATCAGAGAGGAGTAAGGAAACTCCCTTTTCAATTGGTGGAGGAAAATTATATGGTTTCAGACGTTGCCCGTTGACTTTGAACGTTCCGGACTGATCACTATAGATGTCAATCACACCATGTGGATAGAATTTTTGTACTACATTCAGACCAGTCCATCTGGATCGCAACTTTCCAAGAAATAATCTGAGTCTCGAATTAAAAAGTAGGACCAAATTGCCTACTTCAAATTCCTTGCATACTATTCATTTGTCGTGGAAGATCTTGGTCCTTTCCTTATAAATTTTTGTATTCTTGTACACCTCTAGTCTTATTTCATCCAATTCATTCAATTCCAATTTTCTCTTTTCACTTGCTGTCTTAAAATCAAAATTTAAAGCTATTATCGCCCAGAATGCGTTATGTTCAAGCTCGACTGGAAGGTGACAAGACTTCCCATATATCATTTGAAACGGAGACATTCCTATAGGGGTCTTGAAAGCAGTACGATAGGCCCAGAGAGCATCATCCAATTTAAGGGCCCAATCTTTTCCCGTAGTCGAAACAGTGCGTTCTAAAATCCTTTTCAATTCATGATTCGTTACCTCGACTTGTCCACTGGTCTGCGGGTGATATGGTGTTGCAATTTTGTGGTGCACCCTATACTTTTTCAATAGAGCAGCAAATCTTTGCTCAATGAAATGTGATCCCCCATCGCTTATAAATACTCTCGGTACACCGAATCTCGGAAAGATAGTCTTCTTCAGCATCTGTATCACAACTCTAGAGTCGTTGGTCAGTGCGGCCACCAAGATATACTTGTTTCCACAGGAGGACAGAAATGGTCCCATAAATTCTATCCCCCACATGTCAAAAAATTCAACCTCTAAAATATTTTGCAAGGAGAGTTCGTCTCGTTTTGATATATTGCCACTTCTTTGGCAGTTGTCACAAGTCAAAATAAAGTCTCGTGCATCCTTAAAAATACTGGCCAGTATAATCCAGATTATAATACCTTAAATGCAGTTTTTATAGCGCTGGCATGACCTCCATAAGGGGAAGAATGACAATGCTTAAGAATATCAAGAACCTCTTCCTCAGGTACACATCGTCGAAAAAGTCCATCGGCGCATCACCGAAATAGATTTAGATCATCCCAGTAAAAATGTATTACATCGGATAAGAACTTCTTTTTTCTTTGATACGACAGGTCAGGTGGAAAAATATCAGAAGCCAAATAGTTAACGAAATCAGCGTACCAGGGTGCATCTTGCACAACTATTCCGAATAACTTCTCCTCAGGAAACGTATCATCAATTTCCAAATCATCAGAAACATCTTCTTCTTTGTCCAAAGGCAAACGTGACAAATGGTCAGCCATCACATTTTCAGCTCCCTTCTTATCTCTTATTTCCAAATCAAACTCCTAAAGGAGTAGTATCCATCGTATCAGTCGGGGCTTTGCATCTTTCTTACTCATTAAGTACTTGATTGCTGCATGGTCTATATAAACAATAACTTTTGAGTCAATCAAGTAAGAACGAAATTTATCAAACGCAAAGACGATGGATAAGAGCTCCTTTTATGTTGTCGCATAATTGATTTGAGCCTCGTCTAAAGTGCGGCTTGCATAATATATTGCGTGAAGCTTTTTGTCTCTTCTTTGCCCAAGAATAGCTCTAACGGCAAGTCGGTCGCGTCGCACATTAGCTCAAAAGGTAAAGTCCAATCAGGGGGCTGAATAATGGGTGCGGAAATCAAAGCTTTCTTAAGCTTTTCAAATGCCTGCAAACAATCATCGTCAAAACAAAATTTAGTATCCTTACAGTGTTGGTGTATATGCCCTAGGACCTAGTTTTGGTCCATCTTTGTACTACTTGACTCTGATATTAATCTTTCTGGCATTGTCGTTATCATTGTTTGTCTACACCTGCGATTGTGTACTTACATGATAATGTCCCTGGAGACAGATTGGATCTGTGCTCGAACTATAGTCCCCAGTCGATGTACCTGAGTGGATATGGGACAACTCTGGTACTTGAGAGACTGGTATGTGGGCTGGTTAGGCACGTGGTGCTAACGCAGACACATGGGTATATCATTGGAGGATATACTGGACAGACCCGCTGTGAGGCTATGACTTGGTGTCATGAGTTATCCTCACAAGTGACAGGAGATGCATTGATCCCTTGACTTGAGGTCATTGACCATTCTATATGGTTAGGGACTTGCTTTGATGCAACCTAACACCTTGCCGTAGTTGGGAGGTCATAACGGTTGTCATTGAGCATGTCACGACCCATATGAGAAGGTCAATGGACAGACATAGGATTTGCCCCTTCCTTAGGGAAGTATGATATCCATGGAGCTCCCTTATGGTTCTATGACTGAGAGTGTATGGCCATACCCAGGTGAGAACCTGTTTTAGTCATAGCCATGTGATTGGATGAAAACAAGTGGTGACACACTTGTCCAATCGGATATCAGTACGGCAAAAAGACTGTAATGCATCTATACCTAGTTGCGATGATGGGGATGTCGATGTCGATATCCATTCCAATAACCTGGGTAGTAGCGATGCACTGCTAGGTGCCACTCACTGCTTGTGATGACCTTTGGTCAGCACTGCCAGCGTTAGAAGAACCTACAGGGTCGCACACCTTGATACTCGAGTTTTCATATTGATCGGGTAGCCTTTAGATCGAGTTATTGGATAACTCTGATCTATTTGGGAGATTTCATCAGCGCCAATGGGCCTGATGAGATGGAAGAAACTTATTGGGGCCAACTTCCATTTTTGGCATATCGATCAAATTAACCATGGTTAGCCTCATTTAACCATGGGTTAAATTGGATTGGATCCAATAGCTTGGTTAACATGCATAATGGACTTTGGGCTTGGCCCATTGCTTAGTTGGGCTTGCTAATAAGTTGTATTGAAGGGCTAAGAGGCTTGAAGGGTATAATGGGGATGAATTAATGGGATAGGCGCATATGGGATTCTAGTTGGACTAGAATTTGCGCCTATGCCTTGTTTGGTATCTCCTAGGTGATTAAATCAAATTGGATTTGATTAAATCACACAAGATAATTGATTGGATTGTGTTTGACAATTGTGGGCTGATTATTAACATAATTAGAGTCCTAATTGGATTAGGACTTGCGCCCAAGCCACATTAGGCAATCCATCATATTGCCTTGACTAGGTCTAGGCGCATGGATGGGATTAATGCCTCATATGGCATGATATGGGCGCATATGGCTGATGCTTGCTTTGGCAAGTCTTAGGCGCATATGGGAGTGGAGATTTAATCAATATATTTGATTGGATAATCTCCTAGAATCATGCCCTAATTGTCAACACTTGCCATTCTCCCCTAACCGCCTCTTGCTCCTATAAATAAGCCCTTGCCGCCCCCTCTCTTCATGATGCTAATTCCTTGGAGGCGTGAAGCATTAGAGGGCGACGGCTTGGAGAGCTTAGAGCTCTTCTTCTTCCATCAAGGGCGCAAGCATGCTTCTCCTTTTCCTTTCCTTGGCGCAAAGGAACAAGAAGGCTTGCGGCGTTCTCTTCTCCTTCCATCTCCTTGGCGCATCACATCTTGGTGGTGGCGCAAGTTGCTTGGAGGACTCTCCTAAGGCATGGATCTTCTTCCCGAGGCTAGCACCGGGCGAGGAAGAAGAAAACTTGAGGAATCCGTGTGTGTGAGACTGCAGAGGGCGAACACTTGGGCACCTTCATCGACATCGGCTTCTAATTGCTTAAAGGTACTTACTATCACATCGTGTCGACCCCCTCGCAAGAGATCTTCACTGGGTTTTTGGGACTAGCCTATTTCGGGGACATTCTTCCGCTGCGTAAAATGTATCCATGGCTTTGAAAATTGTAAAATGTCCCCGGGGTTTCCCAACATACAGATCAAATTGGTCAGTGGTCGGGCTATCTTCGAGAAATCTTTAATGAATCTTATGTAAAATCTGGCGTGTCCGAGGAAACTACGGATTCCTTTGACTGAAGTTGGTGGATTCATTCTTTTGATTACTTGCACCTTAGCCTGATCGACTTTGATCCCACGTTCAGAAATAAGATGTCCCAATACAATCCCTTCTTGTACCATAAAATGGCACTTCTCCTAGTTTAGAACGAGGTTCACTTCCTCGCATCGCTGCAAAACCTTGGACAAATTATCTAAACAGGATTCAAAAGATCGACCATATACCGAGAAATCGTCCATGAAGATGTCCATAAAATCTTCGTTATAGTCAGAGAAGATTGCCATCATGCATCGCTGGAATGTGGCTGGAGTGTTGCATAGTTCGAATGGCATTCTTCTGTACGCAAATGTTCCGTATGGGCAAGTAAAAGTCATCTTTTCTTGATCCTCTGGGTGAATCGGGATCTGTAGGAAACCAGAAAATCCATCAAGAAAGCAAAAGTAAGCATTATGGACTAGACGCTCAAGTATTTGATCGATGAAGGGTAAAGGAAAATGGTCCTTTTGTGTTGCTTTATTGAGCTTCCGGTAGTCTATACACATTCGCCATCCACTTACAGTGCAGGCCGGAACTAGCTCGTTTTGCTCATTTTTGACAACAGTTACCCCGCCCTTTTTGGGTACAACGTGAATAGGGCTCACCCATTGGCTGTCCGATATGGGGTAAATGACTCCTGCATCTAGAAGTTTCAGGATCTCCTTTTTTACTACCTCCTTCATACTTGGATTTAGTCGACGTTGAAACTCCACAGAGGGTTTGCTTTCCTGTTCCAAGAGAATTCTATGCATGCAGACAGATGGGTCAATTCCTTTGATATCATCTAAGGAATATCCTATGACCCTTTTATGAAGTTTAATTTCAGCAAGTAATTGTTCTGTCTGGATATCTATCAAATTCGCATTCACAATCACAGGCAAGGTAGAATCATCATCCAAAAATTCATACTTCAAATTTTGAGGAAGAGATTTCAACTCAATTTTTCTTACCTCACTTACCTGTGACGTTGACTTGTCGAGAAATTCCGTTTTCGTCTTTTGGGGGTTCATCTTTTCTACCGAGTCAATCATCATCGCGTAAGCCTGGACTTCTTCATTTTCTTCAGCTGTTGAACTCTCCAAAAGACAGACCTCTAGTGGGTCATCTAGCATCCCATCGGTTATGGGATTCTCATGTTTAACTACTTCACTAATGACATCCAAGCTACAACACGAACCTGCGGTAGAAGGATGTTTCAGACTTTGTACTAAGTCAAATTCGATAGCCTCCTCACCGATGTTCAAGGCTAATTTTCCATTTTTCACATCAATGACTGCTCCGGTAGTCGCAAGAAATGGTCTTCCTAAAATTATCGGTAGTTTCGCATCCTCCTCCATCTCGAGCACGACGAAGTCAACTGGGATGAAGAATTCTCTGACCTTGATCGGAACATTTTCCAGTATCCCTGCTGGTTTGCGTACTGAGTGGTCAGCAAGTTGTAATGAGATTGGTGTTGCTTTCATGTCGTCGATGTCCAGTTTCTTGCATATAGAAAAGGGCATTAAATTGACACTGGCACCCAATTCACATAGTGCATGTTCAAAAGCCAAATCCCCTATTTTGCAAGGTATGGAGAAGCTGCCTAGATCCTTTAATTTTTCTGGAAGCTTGTTTTGAATAATAGCGCTACACTCTTCAGTTAGCGCCACAATGCTTGGTTCCTCTAACTTCCATCAGTTTGAAAGAATATCCTTTAAAAATTTTGCGTACGTGGGCATCTGCGTTAAAGCTTCAGTAAAGGGGATTTTAATATACAACTTTTTTAAAATTTCCAAAAATTTGTCGAATTGTTTGTCCAGCTTTGCCTTTGCCAGTCGTTGAGGGAATGGAATTGGTGGCTTGTAAGGCGGTGGTGGAACATAAGCTGGTTCACTCTCGTGTTCATCTTTTTCCTCACTCGGTCTCTCGGGTTTGGGTTGATTACTAGTAGATGTGTCAAGACTCAGGTTAGAGTCAGGTACTCTAGGTTCCTCCAGTTGCTTACCACTGCGAGTACTAATTGCACTGCAATTCTCTCGCGGGTTCTGTTCGGGTTGGGAAGGTAACCTACCTGCGGGTCTAGCTAGACTCGTGGCAAGATTTGCTAATTGTGTATCCATTTGTTTATTGTGGGCTTCAATGGAATCCAGCCTAGTCGTCACATGATGCAACATATCATTAACGCTCTCATTAGTTTTGGTCTGAGAGGATATAAAATTTGATGTTTGAGAGATAAAATTTTCCATGATAGTTTCGAGTGAGGTCTTTTGAGGTTGTGGTGTTGCGTATGATCGAGATTGAAAACCAGGTGGCGGTCTATAGTTCGATTGTGGAGCTAGGTTGGGGTTGTTCCTATAAGAAAAGTTAGGATGGTTTCGCCAACCAAGATTGTATGTTGTGGAGTAGGGATCATTTTGTAGTCTAGGATTTTGGTTCCCTACAGCATTTACATATTCTTGTTGGGGTTCAGAGGGTTGGGAAACGACTAACTGGCAATTAGCATGGTTGTGCCTCATAATTCCACATATCTCACAAACTCAAGAATTAGAACTCAAATCAATAGAATTGACATGCATTGAATCTAGTTTACGAGATAATGAATCAACTTTGGATACTAGAGAACTTAAGGCATGTAATTCATACTTACCTGGAGCAGCGGCCCTAGATGATGTACCTCGTTGTTCTCCAGCCCATAGGTTGTGATTTAATGCCATGTCTTCCAGCAAATTCATTGCTTTGTCGACGTTCTTATTCATGATTGCACCACCAGCGGCTGCATCCACAGTAAGACGTGTATTAAAGTTAAGACCATGGTAAAATGTATGAACAATTACCCATTTTTCTAAGCCATGGTGTGGGCATAGATGTTGAAGCTCCTTGAATCACTCCCAAGCTTCATAAAGAGATTCCCCATCTTTTTGGGTGAAACCGATGATCTGGTTTCGCAATTGAACAATTTTGCTAGAGGGAAAATACTTTGAGAGGAACGTCTGGGAAAGTTGTTCCCAAGTCGTAAGTGATTCTGGTTGCAATGAATATAGCCAGTTCCGAGCTCTATCCCGAAGAGAGAATGGGAAGAGTCGTAGTCGTAGCACGTCGGTAGAAACTCCATTCATTTTGGTTGTGTTGTAGAACTCCAAGAATATCGACAAATGCATGTTTGGGTCTTCTGAAGGTAGGCCTCTGAATTGATTCTGCTAAACCATCGAGAGAAGGGAGGGCTTTATCTCGAAGTTATTAGCCTCTACCGAAGGTCGAGCAATGCTAGAGTAAAGGCCCTGCGCATTTGGAGCAGCGAAATCTTTCAAAGTTCTATTGTTATTCGCCATCGTCAGATCAAGATCAATAGGAATAGGCTCCGTGTTTCTTGAAGCTGCTCTAGCACTTAATTCCTTTAATCTTCTTCTACGATGGAATGTCCTTTCGATCTCCTGATCAAGCTCATATAGATATTGAAGTCCACCTGATCGTAAACCTCTACGAATATAACAGTTAAGCTCAAATAACAGAGTTAGAGAAAAAAAACTAAATCACAAAAACAAAGGCACAAAGTAAGGACAAACAAAACAAAGAAGCAAAAACAAAGAGACAAAAGCAATAGAAATAACAAAAGCAAGAAGTCTAGTCTACTAATTGTTAAATATTTTTGATATTCGTTGCATGTCCCTGGCAACAGCGCCGAAACTTGATGTGTACTTTATCATACGACTAATCGCAAGCGTGACAGCTTTTTCGTAGTAGTACTTTAGACGTCGATCCCATAGGGATAGTGATCAAGTACCAAAAGATTATAAATTAATAGCTAGACGATTGATTAAGTGGTTCAAGATTATGAAAAGTAAAGCAAGACAAGAGAATGCTTTTGGGGAGAAAACAGAGACTAGAGATATCGAAACTTCGGGTTTATCTCGTTGATGGATCTTAAATTCGAACGAGTTAAAATCATAGCAAGACAATTTTAAAAGTGCTCAAAGAAGTGTCAAAAGGTATAGATTACCCTCTTTCGACTGCGTAATCCGGTATCAATCTAGATCGGCGTCCTACTTTCGTGGCTCACCGTACCTAGATTGATCCATTCGGTTCAGAGATACTATAAAATTCCTCATACAAATCCTGTCCCATTTCTTGACGGCTCAGAGTATGTTTGAAATAGCAGATCTAGCGTCGCAATTCATCTTCCCGTCCTTCTTGTGGCACCTAAGAAAAGTAATTGCATGGCCAACAGAACACTAGCAGTAACACAGCATAGAACGAATAAACACAAGATAAAATTTATATTCGCTATGAAATAACAAGTTTGAAAATAAGATATATTCAACGAGACTACACCCTTAGTTCCGACAAAGTGATTACGCTATCATAGCGTCGTTTGAATACAAATCTCTATGGAAAGAAGATACCAAAGTGAAGATAGAAGGTAGAAGATGGCAAACGCTTTAAGGAAGGGTAGCAATTCTTCTTCTTTAGATCTTCTAGAGTGGTGCACAGGGGTCTCTTTCTCCCTTCTCTGCTCTCGACCAAAGCTTCAACTTCTCACCGAGACTCCTCTCCCTTTTTGAAGAGAACCCAGCTCTCTTATATAGACCTAAAGGCGTCTCTTCAAATTTTGCATTAAATTCCCATCCATTAATGAATCTTTATTACGTGTCTCTTCAAATTCTTAACTTAATTTCCATTATGACTCTTGATGGCTAATAAATGATCCAAATAAATTCTGCATTCATGACTGTAACGAAAATGTATTAACTGCAGCCTGTTTAATTCTTGTAACCTTCAGACGATTAATGCTCATTTAATCCATGACGGCTAGTAATAAATTCTAGCGGCTGCGGATAAATTCTTGCGGTGGCTGCGGATAAACTCTTAAAATTAATCTCGTACGAAGCCAAACTTCTTGCTAAGTTTCTTGATTCATTCGGAGATGTAAATGTACTTCCGTATAGCTCTAAAATGGAGTGAATTGTCCTGTATTCAATAAACATGACAAGTAGTGATGCTTCTGAAGAACGTTAATGAAATAAGCTGGAATGAGATGTAAGATAATGAAAATATGTCTCGATTCACAGGTAAATATAGGTCAAAAAGACTATATAAATATGAGACATCAATACCGGACCGTGTCCTGAGAGGGAGCGTGTCTGTACCTTAGGAAGGATTACCTTAAGAACATTGGTAAAAACTTATTTAAAGTATCAATATTAACTTTCTTGCATGCTTCAGTGTGGTGAAACCTGAAACCCCGATCTTCTCTCAAAGATCTCAAACCCCAATTGCTAGTTTTCTGTTCTGTCTACTTTTGAATTATTTTAGTTTACTTTCTTAAATTAGGATTTAGTGACACTCCTACATTGGTTACATTGCCTAGCTATTGATTAACTGATTAGTTAGTGCTTGACCCCTAGTCCTCATGGGATTGATACTTTTTATTACGCGATAGACCGTGCACTTGCGGTACGCCCCTATCAAGTTTTTGGCGCCATTGCCGGGGACTAGGTTGACAATATTAACACGATTAGGAAATTGGTAGACTAGGTTTGGTTAGATTTTATTTACTTTTTATTCTGTTTGTTTACTATTTATTTACTTTTCGTTTTTAGTTGTAGTTTTTATTTGGTGTAGTGCTACTAATCGTTTTTGTCAAGGTACTTATTTATACCCAGGAATACTGTTCGAACAAGGAAACTTGTACCTGGAGACCCGGAGATAGAGCGTACTTTTCGTCTGGTCAGAAGAAATCTAAAAAGGTTGAAGCTTGAAGGACAATTTTCTAACAACCAAGCAATGGAAGCTAACCACTCTTTGAAGGACTTTGCAGCACCCACCATCTCTGGTGTGCACTCGAGCATATCGCGACCGGCTATTGAAGCTAACAACTTTGAGATCAAGCCGTCCCTTGTACAAATGGTGCAACAGAATCAATTTAGTGGAGCAGCCACTGATGACCCTAACCTTCACTTGTCTATTTTTTTAGAATGCTGCGACACTCTGAAAATTAATGGTGCACACCCTGATGCTATTAAACTAAGACTTTTCCCTTTTTCTCTCAGGGATCGAGCTAGGGCATGGTTGCAATCTTTACCACAGGGCTCTCTCACGACGTGGGAACAAGTACCTCAGGCTTTCCTGTCAAAGTATTTCCCACCGAGCAAGACCGCTCAGCTTAGAAATCAAATCACCAACTTTGCCCAACAAGAAGGAGAGTCCCTTTATAAAGCATGGGACAGGTTCAAGGAATTACTAAGGATGTGCCCACACCATGGTCTACAGAAATGGGTGATCATTCATACCTTATACAGGGGATTGTTATATCAGACCAGACTTTCTGTAGATGTTGCTGCTGGTGGGGCACTAATGAACAAGAACTATGATGATGCGATGGAGTTGATTGAGGACATGACCCTCAATAATTATCAGTGGTCAGGAGAGAGGAGCCAGCCAGTTCAAAATTTAGGGAAGTTTGATATGAACATGATTAATTCCCTAGTAGCAAAAGTAGATTCACTTTCTTCTAAGCTTGACTCTATTAATGTTTCTACTTCTAACTTTATGACTTGTGATGTCTGTGGAGAGACATGGCATTTTTCTAATGACTGCAACATCTTGAGCACCCCTTCTGAACAAGTCAACGCTATTGGGAGTTTCAGGAATCAGAACGACCCCTACTCGAACACATATAAACTGCGATGAAGAAATCATTCGAATTTCTCCTATAGGTTGAATCAAGGGCAAGTCCCTCCTGCAAATTTTGCTAACCCAAATTCTTCCTCTAATTTCAGGCCTCCTCCTGGAATACAACATCCAGCCGTTGTTCAAAGACAACCAGATCTTCCTCCAAAATCTAGATTAGAGTCGATGTTAGAGACCTTTATGACAAATCAGATGAAGCAAACCGAAGATAACAATGAGCAGATTCGCCAGCTGAATATGAAAGTGGACTCGGTATCCACACACTCGAAAATGATGGAGAACCGGATCTCACAACTGGACCATGGAACCAGATCATCCTCTAGAACCCCAAGAATGCTTCCCGCTCAACCTGAAGCAAATCCGAGAGACCAATGCAATGCCGTCATGACAAGTGGTGATGTCCACCTAAAAGACTATGAAGCTGAAGATATTAAGAACGAAAGAGAAGAGTCTGGAAGCCAGAATGAGGAGCCTCACCCAAAAATTCTTAAAACACCAGATGTTGAAAAGATAATGGTTGTTACAAAAAACTCTACAGATTGCATGAGTAAACAGCCACCTCTCAAACTTGAAGACCCAGGTAGTTTTGATATACCATGCATGATCGTCAACACTTTATTCGATAGAGCACTTTTCGATTTAGGTTCTGGAGTTAGCATCGTGTCATTCGTCACCTTTAAGAAGCTGGACTTGGGAAATCTCAAATTAACATCTTAGGTTCTCTAGTTTACAAATAGCTCTAAACTTCACCCGCTCGGGATTGCCGAGAATGTGCCACTACAAATTAAGGGATTCTCTATTCTGGTAGATTTTGTGAACCTAGATATGATTGAGAACTCCACTTTTCCTCTTATATTGGGCAGTCATTCCTTGCTGCGATCGGAGCCATAATTAATGTCCCAAATAGGATGATGAATTTTCACATTAATGGGAATAATTTGTCATTCAATCTTCCTACTAATGATAAAGAATATTATTTTTTAGATTCCGAGGATAGCAAAGCGGTAGCAAAGGAAAGTACTGCACGATCAAGAAGTAAACTGGAACTCCTCCCAGAAGTTTTTCCTGAACATTTTGAAGACAGGCCCGACATCTTAGTTGGCCTAAGAGAGGATAATATGATAGCTATGATGATCTAAACAGAAGATGCCACTAAAGCTTCTGGGATGAGTTCCAGTTTGCTTCTTGATCGTGCAATACTTTCCATCGTTACCGCTCTGCTATCCTCGGAACCTGAAAAATAGTATTCTATATCATTAGTAGGAAGATTGAATGACAAATAATTCCCATTAATGAGAAAATTCATCATCCTGTTTGGGACATTAATTTTGGCTCTGATCGCAGCAAGGAATGACTGCCCAATATAAGAGGAAAAGTAGAGTTCTCAGTCATATCTAGGATCACAAAATCTACCGGAACAGAGAATCCCTTAATTTGTAGTGGCACATTCTCGGTAATCCCGAGCGGGTGAAGTTTAGAGCTATTTGCAAACTGGAGAACCTGAGATGTTGATTTGAGATTTCCCAAGTCCAGCTTCTTAAAGGTGACAAATGACATGATGCTAACTCCAGAACCTAAATCGAAAAGTGCTCTATCGAATAAAGTGTTGCCGATCATGCATGTTATATCAAAACTACCTGGGTCTTCAAGTTTGAGAGGTGGCTATTTACTCATGCAATCTATAGAGTATTCAATAACAACCATTATCTTTTCGACATCTGGTGTTTTAAGAATTTTTGGGTGAGGCTCCTCATTATGGCTTTCAGACTCTTCTCTTTCGTTCTTAATATCTTCGGCTTTAGAGTCTTTTAGGTGCTCATCACCACTTGTTATGACGGCATTGCATTGGTCTCTCGGATTTGCTTCAGGTTGAGCAAGAAGCATTCCTGGGGTTCTAGAGGATGAACTGGCTCGCTGGTCCAGTTGTGATCCGGTTCTCCATCATTTTCGAGTGTGTGGATACCGAGTCCACTTTCATATTCAGCTGGTGAATCTGCTTATTGATATCTTTGGTTTACTTCATCTGATTTGTCATAAAGGTCTCTAACATCGACTCTAATCTAGATTTTGGAGGAAGATCTGGTTGTCTTTGAACAGCGGCTGGATGTTGTATTCCAGGAGGAGGCCTGAAATTAGAGGAAGAATTTGGGTTAACAAAATTTGCAGGAGGGACTTGCCCTTGATTCAACCTATAGGAGAAATTCGGATGATTTCTCCATCCCGGATTATATGTGTTCGAGTAGGGGTCGTTCTGATTCTTGAAACTCCCAATAGCATTGACTTATTCAGAAGGGGCGCTCAAGATGTGGTAGTCATTAGAAGAATGTCATATCACTTGATAGGTTTCCGCAAGTGCACGAAATTATCGAAGTAATAAACAAAGATATCAAACCACAGAGACCTTATTGTTAAGTACCCAATAATTGTTTTCTCGCTAGCTAAGTAAACTGAATATGATGCAAGTGTTGGTGTATATGCCCTAAGGACCTAATTCTGGTCTGTTACTTGTACTACTTGACATTGATATTTATATCATACTGGCATTGTCGTTATCATTATTTGTTTACATCTGCGAACATGTACTTATATGATAATGTCCCTGGAGACAGATTAGATCTGTGCTCAAAGTATTGTGTAAAATTAATCATATAAGGGTTAATTAATTAATTAATTAGAATCCTAATTAGATTAGGACTAATTATTTAATTAATTAATTAGAATCCTAATTGGATTAGGATTTAATTGTTTAAATAATTGGAATCCTAATTGGATTAGGATTTAATTGTTTAAATAATTGGAATCCTAATTGGATTAGGATTTAATTGTTTAAATAATTAATTAGAGTCCTAATTGGATTAGGACTTGATTAATTTGGCATGTTCTCCTATATCTGTTGGGATACCCCGGGGACATTTTACAATTTTTCAGAGTTATAGACATACATACATACATTGCACAGCGGAAGAATGTCCCCGAAACAGGCCGGTCCCAAAAACCCAGTGAAGATCGCAAGCAAGAGAGTCGACACGATGAGTTAGGAAATACCTTAAGAGCGGTTTGGAGTGATGCCGATGCAGGCGCCCAAGTGTGCGCCCTCTGCAGTCTCACACACACGGATCTCTTGAGTCCTCTTCTTCCACGCCCAGTGCTAGCCTCGGGAAGAAGATCCAAGCCTTAGGGAGATGCTCCACTTCACTTGCGCCACCAAGAGGAAAGGATGCGCCAAGAGAAAGAGGAACTAAGCGAAGCCGCCAAGCACCAAAGCTCCTTGCGCCAAGAGGAAAGGAGGGAGAAGCTTGCGGCTATGGAAGAAGGAAGAAGAAGTTGCGCCCTTGCTCCTAGCTCTCACCCCTCTTCTTGTTGTCACACCTCCAAAGAATAATACATGCAAGAGGGGGCGGCTAGGGTCACATATATAGGGCAAGAGGCGGTTAGGGCAAGGGCTAGGATCATGACAAGTGTAGGGCTAGGATGAGGAGGTTTGATGCAAGGAAAGTCTCCAAGACTTTACCATAAACTTCATTCAACCTATCCATAATTGCCCAAGCACCATATCAGCCCAAGACATGCCATAGAGGCATGCATTCAATCCAAGGAAGAGAGGGGTGGCGCCCTTTACTTCCATAATGAAGCAAAGGCGCCAACATGACCCCATTATGCCCCTAGGTGCTTAATGGTTCATGTTTCTCCCCATTATACCCTTTTAGCCTCTCATCTCTTCATGAGAACTTGTTATTGGGCCTCATTGGATAATGAGCTAGCCCAAACTTCATCACATGGGTTGATTAAGCATTTGGATCCAATCCAATGCAACCCTAATCCACATGTGACCAATCATGGTCAAATACGGGTCAACCTGCCAAAAATAAAGTTTGGCTCCAGTAACTATCTTCCATCTCATCAGGCCCATTGGCGCT
Organism: Costus lasius; assembly: GCA_027563935.2. Taxonomy (NCBI): domain Eukaryota; kingdom Viridiplantae; phylum Streptophyta; class Magnoliopsida; order Zingiberales; family Costaceae; genus Costus; species Costus lasius. Next base: position 31,854,505 of record CM050450.1, on the reverse strand, counting down.
GATGAAATCTCCCAATTAGATCCGAGTTATCCAATAACTCGATCATAAGGCTTCCCGATCAATACGAGAACTCAAGTATCAAGGTGTGCGACCCTGTAGGTTCCTCTGATGCCGGCAGTGCTGACCAAAGGTCACCACAAGCAGTGAGTGGCACCTAGCAGTGCATCGCTGCTACCCAGGTCATTGGAATGGATATCGACATCGACATCCCCATCATCGCAACTAGGTACAGATGCATTACAGTCTCTTTGCCGAACTGATATCCGATTGGACAAGTGTGTCACCACTTGTTTTCACCCAATCACATGGCTATGACTAAAACAGGTTCTCACCTGGGTATGGCCATACACTCTCAGTCATAGAACCATAGTGGAGCTCCATGGATATCATACTTCCTTAAGGAAGGGGCAAATCCTATGTCTGTCCATTGACCTTCTCATATGGGTCGTGACATGCTCAATGACAACCGTTATGACCTCCCAACTACGGCGAGGCGTTAGGTTGTATCAAAGCAAATCCCTAACCATATAGAATAGCCAATGACATCAAGTCAAGGGATCAATGCATCTCCTATTACTTGTGAGGATAAATCATGACACCAAGTCATAGCCTCACAGCGGGTCTATCCAGTATATCCTCTAATGATATACCCATGTGTCTACGTTAGCACCACGTGCCTAACCAGCCCACATACTAGTCTCACAAGTACCAGAGCTGTCCCATATCCACTCAGGTACATTGACTAGGGACAATAATTTGAGCACAGATCCAATCTGTCTCCAAGGACATTATCATGTTAGTACATATGCGCAGATGTAAACAAACATAGATAATGACAATGCCAGAATGATATAAATCTCAAAGTCAAGTAGTACATAAGTGGACCAAAACTAGGTCCTAGGGCATATACACCAACAATATCCTCTCCTAGCCGCCCACTTAAGTTTAAATTGTGGCCACATGTAAACCGCCTCTTGCCTCTATAAATAGAGACCCTAGCTGCCCCTCTCACGATACAATTTTCTCCTTGATGGCGTGATCACTTGAGGGGCGACATCAAGGGGCTAGTGGCGCACTTCTCTTCCATCCAACCCTAGCCACAACACATCATCTTCCTTTCCTCTTAGCGTGAGGAACTTGGTGGTTTTTGGCGACTTCCTTCTCCTCATCTTCCTCTTGGCGCATATACCTTGGAGGTGGCGCAAGGCTTGAGGAAAAAGCACAAGGCTTGGATCTTCTTCACGAGGCTAGCACCGGGCGTGGAAAAAGAGGACTCGAGGTGATCCGTGTGTGTGAGACTGCAGAGGGCGCACGCTTGGGCGCCTCTACGACATCGGCCTCATCTCACTTTAAAGGTATTTTCTATCTCATCGTGTCGACTCCTTCACATGCGATCTTCACTAGGTTTTTGGGACTGGCCTGTTTCGGGGATATTCTTCCGCTGCGCAATGTGTTTGCATCTCTGAAATTTTGTAAAATGTCCCCGGGGTTTCCCATCAGTGGTATCAGAGGGACTTGCAAAACTCGAACGATGTTTTTCATGCTTTTCATGCTCACATGCCATATTTCAATTTTTGAAATTGTATGATGAATGGCGCACGGTTTTTCTAAAGTAGATAAATTAGGGTTTCTTGTTTCTATCACCTTTTCAATCTCTTTTGGATTTTTGGGTTTGTTTTCTTGCATGATTTAAGGATCAAAGGCGCACGTGGTTTTGTCAAGTAGGACGGGCATTGTGTCTTCGGACTGGCCGAGTCTCTTGATCTGACAAAATTATCAGCTGAGAGGATCTTTGAAATCATCATGAAAATTAATCGCGAATAACTAAAAGATTTGTGAGAAGAAGATGAGGAAAAGAAACTGGTTTTATGAAAAAGTAAAATTTCAGATTTTATGTTTTTCATGAGCATGTAGAATTGCATGTGTAAGTACCTTGATTGTGCATAATGTTGTGATCATGAGGCAAGCCCCCTTGCATGCCTGTGATGTATCCTTGTGCGGCCTGCGTGCCATCTTTTTCTTTATTTTTGTAAAAGTAAGATGAAGATTAAGGGAAGGAGCTTGGTGGTGCATCTTGGATGGTGGCGCAACAAGCACCCTACTTGGATTTGTGGCGCATGCAAGATGGTGCAAGCTTGCTTGGTGGCACAAGCATAGCATGGCCGAGCCTTAGGGCTTGTGAGCTAGGTATGTTGGACCTTGCAAGATGGTGATTCACCCTTGGAGGACCTTGGAGCCAACCTTGAAGTTCAAAATAGAGGTCGGCTAGGTTAGGTCTAGTTCTTGGGGCTTGAGTCTTAGGTCAAGAGTTGAACCTCCTTCTTGGCATGGGTTGGTTCAACGTCTTGAATAGGTCATGATCACATCATTCTTTTACTGCTTATCTTATCTGCTAAAGCATGCCTGTATTGTTTTATCGTTATGTTATCACTATAGGAATGCATGCCTGTAATGCTAGACATAAGATAAAACTAATTGAGACCTCAAAAACCCTCATTCAAAATATCAAGTCTAGTAGCCTTCTAATGCGTAGCCCTCACTAAGCTATCGATCAGTGGTGTTGTGAACTATTTCCCACCCTCGTGGGACACACCCACTTATCTTTAGAAAGTGCGTGGTGGCAATGGTTTCCCCAGTCTGTTTTAATCGGGTGCGCCTTCGCAAGGAAACTCGTTGGCCCTGGGCATAACGGTTAGGAATGGACTTGACTAGAAGTTCATATGTGCTGGGCACATGATGAAAGTCTAGAGGCATCGTTGAAACGTTAGGGTTTCATGCTGTATCCAGCCCTTGCCGGACATGAAATGCTTAGATTATTTCAATAAGGGGAATTGCTTGGAGCAATCGGCCGGCGTGCCCACCTTAGGAAGCATGAGTTACTTTGTGCATCTCATCCCACCCTCGTGGGACGCGAAGCCTGTTGGGAAACCCCGGGGACATTTTACAATTTTTCAGAGACACATACATACATTGCACAGCGGAAGAATGTCCCCGAAACAGGCCGGTCCCAAAAACCAGTGAAGATCGCATGCAAGGGGGTCGACACGATGAGTTAGAAAATACCTCAGAGCAAGATGAGGTCGATGTCGTGATAGGCGCCCAAGTGTGCGCCCTCTGCAGTCTCACACACACGGATGCCTCGAGTCCTCTTCTTCCACGCCCGGTGCTAGCCTCGGGAAGAAGATCCAAGCCTTAGGGAGATGCTCCAACCACCTTGCGCCACCAAGAGAGAAAGATGCGCCAAGAGGTAAGGAAGGAGAAGCTTGCGGCCACTTGATGGAAGAGGAAGAGATTGCGCCAATGCTCCTTGCTCTCGCTCCCTTCTTATGTTCACGCCTCCAAGGATGAATCATAATAGAGGGGGCGGCTAGGGTCACATATATAGGGCAAGAGGAGATTAGGGCAAGGGCTAGGATCATGACAAGTGTAGGGCTAGGATGAGGAGGTTTAATGCAAGGAAAGTCTCCAAGACTTTACCATAAACTTCATTCAACCTTTCCATAATTTCCCAAGTACCATATCAGCCCAAGACATGCCTTAAAGGCATTCATACCATCAAGGGAGAAGGGCTAGGCGCAAATTGCTTCCTTAATGAAGCAATTTTGCCACCCTAACCCCATTATGCCCCTTAGGCGTCAATGGGGTTGGGTTTCTCCCCATTATACCCTTTTAGCCTCTCTTCTCTTCATGAGAGCTTGTTATTGGGCTTCATTGGATAATGAGCTAGCCCAAACTTCATCCTATGGGTTGATTAAGCATTTGGATCCAATCCAATGCAACCCTAATCAAAGTGTGACCAACCATGGTCAAATACGGGTCAACCTGCCAAAAATGAAGTTTGGCTCCAATAACATTCTTCCATCTCATCAGGCCTATTGGCGCTGATGAAATCTCCCAATTCGATCCGAGTTATCCAATAACTCGATCATAAGGCTTCCCGATCAATACGAGAACTCAAGTATCAAGGTGTGCGACCCTGTAGGTTCTTCTGACGCTGGCAGTGCTGACCAAAGGTCACCACAAGCAGTGAGTGGCACCTAGCAGTGCATCGCTGCTACCCAGGTCATTGGAATGGATATCGACATCGACATCCCCATCATCGCAACTAGGTACAGATGCATTACAGTCTCTTTGCCGGACTGATATCCGATTGGACAAGTGTGTCACCACTTGTTTTCACCCAATCACATGGCTATGACTAAAACAGGTTCTTACCTGGGTATGGCCATACACTCTCAGTCATAGAACCATAGAGGAGCTCCATGGATATCACACTTCCCTAAGGAAGGGGCAAATCCTATGTCTGTCCATTGACCTTCTCATATGGGTCGTGATATGCTCAATGACAACCGTTATGACCTCCCAACTATGGCGAGGTGTTAGGTTGTATCAAAGCAAATCGCTAACCATATAGAATGATCAATGACCTCAAGTCAAGGGATCAATGCATCTCCTGTCACTTGTGAGGATAACTTATGACACCAAGTCATAGCCTCACAGCGGGTCTTTCCAGTATATCCTCCAATGATATACCCATGTGTCTGCGTTAGCACCACGTACCTAACCAGCTCACATACCAGTCTCACAAGTACCATAGCTGTCCCATATCCACTAAGGTACATCGACTGGGGACAATAGTTTGAGCACAGATCCAATCTATCTCCAGGGACATTATCATGTCAGTACATGTGCGCAGATGTAAACAAACATTGATAATGACAATGCCAGAATGATATATATAAATATCAAAGTCAAGTAGTACATAAGTGGACCAAAACTAGGTCCTAGGGCATATACACCAACAAAGCCTCATGTGAAATAAGGATCCCATCTCACCAGGAAGTCTTTATCTTCCCGATTGACTTTGTGGGTTGTCAATTCGATTAAAATAATAGGAGCCATGATCATTTGAAAACAAGTCCAGTTTAAATGATTTGAAGTAGTACTAATCTGCTTTTCTTGGTTATTGTAGAATAATGACTACGAGCAATAGCAGACTGTCACTGCGATGCCTTCTAGAGAAGGACAAGTTGGTTGAATCCAACTTGATGGATTGGTATATAAACTTGAGAATTGTTCTCAAGCTTGAAAAGAAGCTCCATGTCCTTAGGCAGCCTATTCCTGACCTACTTCCATGCTCGGCCTCAGCGGCTGAGAAAGATGCTTACGATAAGCATCAGACCGATACTTTGGAGGTTGCACAATTGATGCTAACTAACATGTCGCCCGAGCTTCTGAGATTATTTCTAATCTAAAGCACCTCTTTAATGAATTGGTTAGGCTCAAGCCTCCTAAAGTTGAAATTCCATGTGTTGAACCGATTGGCTTAACAAAGGAAATGGAATTAAAAATGGAAAGGGCCAGAAATAACAGGTGCCTGTCATGTGGAGGACCACTTCACATTTTAAAGGACATGGTGCGACTTCAGAATGGGAAGAAGAGAAGCAAGGCTTCGTCTTCATGCTCAGGTGTTTATGTTACAGAAGTCAACCTTTCTACTTCTATGTCATGGGTATTGGATACCGCATGTGGAGCTCATATTTGTACAAATATGCAAGGGCTCAAGAAAAGTAGATCGGTGCAGACTGGAGAGATTGACCTACGAGTAGGAAACGGGGCACAAGTTGCTGTAGGAGTTTTGACTCTCTCCTTGCCTTCTGGACTTCAACTAGAGTTAGATAATTGCTATTGTGTACCTTCGCTTACTAAGAACATTGTATCCATTCCTTGCTTGGCAAGGAAAGGATTTAAATTTGAAATAAATAAAAACTCTTGTTCTTTTTCGTTTGCAAATATGTTCTATGGAAAGGGTACATTATGCAATGGTCTATATGTGTTGGACATGGATAACTCTATATGTAACATAAAGCACAAAAGGACCAAACTGAGTGGTTCAGTTGGTGCTTTCCTATGGCATTGTCGATTAGCCCATATAAATAAGAATCGCATTCAACAACTCCATGCAAATGGGTTGTTAGATTTAAGTTCCTTGGAGGAATTTGATACTTATGAGCCTTGTTTATTAGGGAAAATGACAAATACTGTAGGAACCCCTTTCATGAGGGGGGCGAAATAAACCCTATTATGCGCATCAAGATTTTTGGCATAGCGGAAACTAGGGTTTCAACAATCGCATGTATGATATATGATCAACTTAACTATCTTGTATGGATCAAATGAAAACATACCATAGCCATTGATTCGAATGGCGTCTTGGAAGAAGATGGCGAAAGGGCTCTCCTCCAAAGGTGACGCACACAAGAGGATGATGACTACTCCTTGTGTTCCTTGTGCTAGCAAGGTTCTCCAAGGGTGCTTGTCGAATGGAAGGGATGAGATGACTTGGATGCTTAGCCGAGACCTCCTTGTCGTCAACACCTTCAACCCACGAGAGTGTGAGCGTCCAAAGGAAGAAGCGAACGCTTTTTCGTTTTTGGCGTTGAGGCGTTTTGGGAAGTGGCCTTCATGACTTTCCAAAAATAGAAGTCATGCACCCATGATCTCATAACCGACCAAAGAAAATGCCTTCATGCATTGAACCATGCGTTCACTCATGTGAACCGGTTCAAGCAAATTGAATGCATTTCAATTTGGTTCAAAGATCAATCAACCCAAGCATTTGGTCTAGATCACTATTAAACCCTAAGGCTCCAGATCTAACCGTTCATCTCCTGATGCTCCTGATCTCACCGATCTAGCATCAACTCTCTCGATCGAAGCTTACCGATCTCAAGCCCTAATCAATCAAACATGATCAGACCAGATCTCACTTACAATCAGAGTTTAAATCCCTTTAAACTGAACCAAAACAATTCAGTCCACACGATGTGACTTAAGTAAGCCATATCATCAAATTGTGCGACCCTAAGGGTTTCCTTCAAATGTCGGTAACGATAACTCACGTTATCACGATCAGTGAGGGGTATCTAGCAACACATCACTGTCTCCCAATATAAAGGAAAGAGTCTTCCAAGACTACACCCAAACCACAGCACAAGTGTGAATCCACTTCACTAGGCATACATGTTTCCTTTGCCACTGGATGTTCTTATTGGACAAGCGTGTCAAGCCTGTAGCTCCAATATGATGAGCATGATTAGATCAGATGAACATAGTCACCTGGGTATGGCCATACACTTTCTCAATCACCTCATCCAGGGGGGCCCCTTTAGAACATCACACTCCAAACAAGGAGACGGCAATCCTATATCTATCACTAGTGTCCTAACCTGACTCATGATCATTATCCAAGATAGTCTATAGCCATTATGTTTTAAATGATATCGAACTACCTCAAAACAATGACAATCATCATTTAGAAACACAAGTGATCTCAAGTCAGAGGACATATGCCACTTGTTGCATACAAGGATTATTCACATTGTGACAAGCAATTGAATATCCTAGTAGGGTCTGTCCAGTACATCCAATGTACCCATGAGTCTACATCTTATTCCATGCTCGAAGCATCCTATAAGATTAGAACACATATTAGTCTCAATCATATCAAGGCTGTCTCAAGTTCACCAAGATATCTCGACTAAGGACATGACAGCATGTCAGCCAAGCTGAACAGCATTGAGACATTATTCAGAAGCACACTTATTGCAGCAGACAATGTAACAAACTGAATAACAACCATTGCCTTTATAAACATAAGAGTTTATACATGATACTGAAAGAATCCCAAGGCCTCAAACATTAGCCTTAAGGGCATACCCCAACAATCTCCCACTTGCACTTAATCTAATGGTTGAGAAATCTCAAACCCATGTTATTACAGTGCTTCTCATGCTTCTGCTGCGCCAGAGGCTTGGTAAGCGGGTCAGCCAGATTGTCATCTGTATGAACCTTGCAGATTTTGATCTCACCACGATCAATGATCTCCCGGATCAAGTGAAACCTTCTCTGTATGTGCTTGGACTTCTGGTGCGACCGTGGTTCCTTTGTTTGTGCGATTGCTCCAGTGTTATCGCAGAAGATAACCAAAGGATCTGCACTCGAAGGAACAACACCAAGTTCTTGAACGAACTTACGAATCCACACTGCCTCCTTGGATGCTTCCGAGGCTGCAACATACTCGGCTTCTGTTGTGGAATCAGCAACGATAGACTGTTTGAAACTTTTCCATACCACTGCTCCACCATTCAAGCTAAAAACATAGCCTGATTGCGATCGGAAATCATCCTGGTCAGATTGGAACGAAGCGTCAGTATATCCTTCAATACTGAGTTCTTCCTGACCACCATACACCAAGAACATATCTTTGGTCCTCCGAAGATATTTCAAAATGTTCTTGACTGCAATCCAGTGCGCCTGACCTGGATTACCTTGGAATCGACTGGTCATGCTTAACCCGTAAGCGACGTCTGGGCGAGTACACAACATCGCATACATAATGGACCCAATAGCCGAAGCATAAGGCGTATTGTCCATTTCATCTTTCTCAGTCTGTGTTTGTGGACACTGACTCTTTGAAAGATTCAGACCATGTCTGACTGGAAGATATCCTCTTTTAGAATTTTCTAAATGGAATCTCTCCAGGACTTTATCGATGTAAGTACTCTGGCACAGCCCGAGAAGCCTCTTAGATCTATCTCTGTAGATCTTCACACCTAATACATAGGCTGCTTCTCCTAAATCTTTCATCTGGAAACATTTTCTTAACCATGCTTTAACAGCATGCAGTTCAGGAATATCGTTTCCAATGATTAAGATATCATCGACGTAGAGGACTAGGAAAGTAATCACGCTCCCACTAAACCTCTTATATACGCACGGGTCATCTTCATTCTTGATGAAACCAAATTCACATATTGATTCATCAAAACGAATATTCCAGCTTCTAGATGCTTGCTTAAGTCCATAAATGGACTTCTTTAACTTGCATATTTTATGACGATCTGATGGATTAGTGAAACCTTCAGGTTGTGTCATATACACTGTTGGTGTATATGCCCTAGGACCTAGCTTTGGTCAACTTATGTACTACTTGACATTGATATTTATATATCATTCTGGCATTGTCGTTATCATTGTCTGTCTACACCTGCGATTGTGTACTTACATGATAATGTCCCTGGAGACAGATTGGATCTATGCTCAAATAATCATCCCCAGTCAATGTACCTTAGTAGATATGGGACAACTATGGTACTTGTAAAACTGGTATGTGGGCTGGTTAGGCACGGGGTGCTAACGCAGACACATGGGTATATTATGGGAGGATATACTGGATAGACCCGCTATGAGGCTATGACTTGGTGTCATGAGTTATCCTCATAAGTGACAGGAGATGCATTGATACCTTGACTTGAGGTCATTGATCATTCTATATGGTTAGAGACTTGCTTTGATGCAACCTAACACCTTGCCGTAGTTGGAAGGTCATAAAGGTTATCATTGAGCGTGTCACGACCCATATGAGAAGGTCAATGGACAGACATAGGATTTGCCCCTTCCTTTGGGAAGCTTGATATCCATGGAGCTCCTCTATGGTTCTATGACTGAAAGTGTATGGCCATACCCAGGTAAGAACCTGATTTAGTCATAGCCATGTGATTGGGTGAAAACAAGTGGTGACACACTTGTCCAATCGGATATCAGTTCGGCAAAGAGACTGTAATGCATCTGTACCTAGTTGCGATGATGGGGATGTCGATGTCGATATCCATTCCAATGACCTGGGTAGCAGCGATGCACTGCTAGGTGCCACTCACTGCTTGTGGTGACCTTTGGTCAGCACTGCCAGCGTCAGAGGAACCTACAGGGTCGCACACCTTGATACTTGAGTTCTCGTATTGATCGGGAAGCCTTATGATCGAGTTATTGGATAACTCGGATCTTATTGGGAGATTTCATCAGCGCCAATGGGCCTGATGAGATGGAAGAATATTATTGGAGCCAAACTTCATTTTTGGTAGGTTGACCCGTATTTGACCATGGTTGGTCACATTTGAATTAGGGTTGCATTGGATTGGATCCAAGTGCTTAATCAACCCATGTAATGGCGTTTGGGCTAGCTCATTATCCAATGAGACCCAATAACAAGTTCTCATGAAGAGATGAGAGGCTAAAAGGGTATAATGGGGAGAGACCCAACCCCATTGGCGCCTAAGGGGCATAATGGGGTTAGGGTGGCAAAATTGCTTCATTAAGGAAGCAATTGGCGCCTAGCCCTCTTCCATTAATCGAATGCATGCCTTTAAGGCATTACTTGGGGCGCAAGGCAAGGCCTTGGCGCACAAGGAAGGCGTGGAGCTTAATGAGGAAAGGTTGAATGAGAATTAAGGAAATGTCTTGGAGACTTTCCTTATCTCAAACCTCCTCATCCTAGCCCTACACTTGTCTTGATCCTAGCCCATACCCTAACCGCCTCTTGCCCTATAAATGAGACCCTAATCGCCCCCTCATAAGGATGATCGACTCTTGAAGGCGTGAATACAAGAGGAGGGGCGAAACCAAAGGTTTGAAGGGCGACAACTCCAAGAAGTGGCGCATCTTCTTCTTCCATCAAACCCTAGCCGCAAGCTTCATCCTTTCTTCCTCCTTTGGCGCAAGAGAGTTGAAGGCTTGGCGGCATTCTCCTTATTCCTCTCTTCTTTATCAATTGGCGCTTCTACCTTGGAGGTGGCGCAAGTACTGAAGAGGGAGCACAAGGCTTGGATCTTCTTCCCGAGGCTAGCACCGGGCGAGGAAGAAGAGAACTCAAGAGATCCGTGTGTGTGAGACTGCAGAGGGCGGACACTTGGACGCCTACATCGGCATCGCTCTCTTCTTTGCTCTAAGGTATTTCCTAACTCATCGTGTCGACTCCCTTGCATGCGATCTTCACTGGGTTTTTGGGACCGGCCTGTTTCGGGGACATTCTTCCGCTGTGCAAATATGTATGTCCATGACTCTGATAAATTGTAAAATGTCCCCGGGGTTTCCCAACAGTGGTATCAGAGCGACTTGCAAGCCTCGAACGATGTTTTATGCTTTTCTTTCATGCTCACATGCCATGTCTCTATTTTCGTAAATAGCATGATGCATGGCAATCAATTTTTCTAAAAGTAGAAAAATTAGGGTTTCTTGTTTCTATCATCCTCTCAATCTCTTTTGGATTTTTGGACTATTTTTCTTGTTTGATTTAAAGATCAAAGGCGCACGTAATTTTGTCAAGTAGGACGGGCATTGTGTCTTCGGACTGGCCAGGTCTCTTGATATGACAAAATTGCTAGCCGAAAGGATCTCTGAAATCGTCTTGAAAAATAAATCGCAATTAACCAAAAGATTTGTGAGAAGAAGATGAAAAGAAGAGACTAGTTTTATGAAAAAGTAAAATTTCTGATTTTATGTTTTTCATGAGCATGTAGAATTGCATGAGTAAATACCTTGATTGTGCATGATGTTGTGATCATTAGTCAAGCCACCTTTGCATGCCTGTGATGTATCCTTGTGAGGCCTGCGTGCCGCTTTTCCTTTTTCAAAGAAGAAGATTAGGGTGGCGCATGTACTTGGAGCTTGGCGCATGCATCGAAGGAAGAGGCGCAACAAGCTTGCATAGTGGCGCAAGTTTGGCATGGCCGAACCCTTGGGTTTGTGTGCTAGCTAACTTGGCTTCTTGCATGGTGGCGCATCCTCCACAAAGAAAGACCATGGCATTGGCCGAACCTTTGGGGTCTACCCTTAGGGTTTGTGAGCTAAACCATGTGGGAAGGACCTTGGAGCCGACCTTGAGGACCAAGATAGAGGGCGGCTAGGCTAGGTCTATTTTAGGGGCTTGAGTCCTATGTCAAGAGTTGAATCTCCTTAGGCATGAGTTGATTCAATGTCTTGAAAGGGCTTTGATCACATCATCCTTCACTGCTTTCCCTATCTGATAAAAGCATGCCTGAAATGTTTTATCGTTATGTTATCACTATAGGAGAGCATGCCTGTATTGTTAGACATAAGATAAAATGTAGGATGATGAGACTTAAAAACCCTCAAAGAAATATCAAGTCTAGTAGCCTTCTAACGCGTAGCCCTCACTAAGCTATCGATCAGTGGAGTTGTCAATTGTTTCCCACCCTCGTGGGACACACCCACTTATCTTTAGAAAGTGCGTGGTGACAATGATTTCCCCAGTCCAGTTTTAACCTGGACGTGCCTTCGCAAGGAAACTCGTTGGCCCTGGGCATAACGGTTAGGAATGGACTTGACTAGAAGTTCACATGTGCTGGGCACATGGTGAAATTCTAGAGGCATCGTTGAAAGGTTAGGGTTTCATGTTGTATCCAGCCTTCGCTGGACATGAAACGCCTAGACTGTTTCAATAAAGGGAGTTGCTTGGAGCAACCGGCCGGCGCGCCCACCTTGTGAAGCATGGGTCACTTTGTGCATCTCATCCCACCCTCGTGGGACGCGAAGCCTCATGCGAAATAAGGATCCCATCTCACTAGGAAGTCTTAAACTTCCGGATTGACTTTGTGGGTTGTCAATTCGAATCAAAATAGTGGGAGCCATAATCATTTAAAATAAGTCCAGTTTAAAATGATTCAAAGTAGTACTAATCTGCTGTTTCTTGGGTGTTGTAGAACAATGGCTGTGAACAATGGCAGATGGTCACTGCGATCTACCCTGGAAAGGGATAAGTTGGTTGGATCCAACTTAAAGGATTGGTATATGAACTTGAGAATTGTGCTCAAGCTCGAGAGGAAACTATATATCCTTGAGAAACCAATTCCTGAGCCACTTCCATGCTCGGCCTCAGCGGCTGAGAAGGATGCTTATGATAAGCATCAAGTTGATACTTTGGAGGTTGCACAATTGATGCTAACCAACATGTCGCCCGAGGTAAGAGGGCAATATGAATCTAAGAGTGCCTCTGAAATCATTTCTAATCTTAGGCAGCTCTTTAATACATTGGTTGAGCTCAACCCTCCTAAAGTAGACATTCAGTGTGTTGAGCCCAAAGGCTTAACTAAAACACTGAAAATAAAGATGGAAAGAGTCAGGGATAATAAGTGCTATTCATGTGGAAGACCACCTCACATGATAAAGGATATGGTTCGACTTCAGAATGAGGAGAAGAGAGGCAAGGCTTCGTCTTCTAGCTCAGGTATTCATGTTACAGAAGTCAATCTTTCTACTTCTATGTCATGGGTATTGGATACCGCATGTGGAGCTCATATTTGTACAAATATGCAGGGGCTCAAGAAATGTAGAATGGTGAAGCCTGGAGAGATAGACCTACGAGTTGGAAACGGGGCACAGGTTGCTGCTGTTACTGTACGCGTTTTGACTCTCTCCTTGCCTTCTGGACTTCACTTGGAACTAGATAATTGCTTCTATGTACCTTCTCTTACAAAGAACATTATATCCATTCCTTGCTTAGCAAGGAAGGGCTTTAAATTTGAAATAAATAAGAACTCCTGTTCTTTTTCATTTGCAAACATGTTCTATGGGAAGGGTACTTTATGCAATGGTCTGTATATCTTGGATATGGAAAGTTCTATTTGTAACATAAGTAATAAAAGGACCAAACTGAGTGGTTCAGTTGGTGCTTTCCTATGGCACTGTCGATTGGCCCATATAAACAAGAATCGCATCCAACAACTCCATGCAAATGGATTGTTAGATTCAAGTTCCTTGGAGGAATTTAATACTTGTGAACCTTGTTTATTAGGGAAAATGACAAAAGCGCCCTTCACCAAGATTGGTGAGAGGACAGGAGGTTTATTGGATCTCATACATACTGATGTGTGTGGGTCTTTCAATAAACAAGCCAGAGGAGGGTACAACTACTTCATTACCTTCACTGATGACTTCAGTAGGTATGGTTATGTCTACCTAATAAGACATAAGTCTGAATCCTTTGAGAAATTCAAGGAGTTCAAGAATGAAGTAGAGAACCAGCTTGGAAGATCCATTAAAGCTCTTCGATCAGATCGAGGTGGAGAATACCTGAGCGGTGAGTTCTTTGACTATCTAAAGGAGTGTGGGAGCGTATCCCAACTCACTCCTCCTGGGACACCTCAATGGAATGGTGTATCTGAGAGGAGAAATCGAACTTTATTGGATATGGTTCGATCTATGATGATTCATGCAACTCTACCTCCCTCATTCTGGGGGCATGCACTAGAGACAGCTTCTCTGATACTGAATAACGTTCCATCTAAGAGTGTCTCCAAAATGCCATACGAGGTATGGACTAGGAGACGCCCTAATCTCACTTTTATCAGAATCTGGGGATGTGAGGCTTATGTCAAACGTCAGGATTCTAGCAAGCTAGAACCTAGATCTGATAAGTGTGTGTTTGTGGGGTATCCTAAGGAAACTAGAGGATACTACTTCTATGTCCCAGCCGAGAACAAAGTTTTTGTTGCTCGGGGAGCTGTCTTTCTGGAGAAAGAATTTCTCATGAAAGAAGTTAGTGGGAGGAAGTTTGACTTGGATGCGGTCCAAGTGCAACCACAAGATATAGAGATGGAATCTGAGCCACCTGCACCGGTTGTTGGACAACCAGAGGCTCAGACACAGGTCCCACGTAGATCTGGGAGGATTCGTCGTGCACCTGAGAGGTATGGGTCGCTGCCGACCCAACACGATGGAATCTTCATCATTGAGGATGAACCAAGGACCTACGATGAGGCGGTCAGTGGACCGGACTCCGAGAAATGGCTTGACGCCATGCGATCCGAGATGGATTCCATGTCAGCTAACCAAGTCTGGGATTTGGTTGAGCCGCCTGATGGGGTAACACCCATTGGATGCAATGGGTTTTCAAGAAGAAAACAGACATGGATGGCAACATAGTTACCTATAAAGGTAGATTGGTGGCTAAAGGATTTAAACAAGTCCACGGGGTGGACTATGATGAAACCTTCTCGCCAGTTGCCATGATCAAATCCATTCGGATTCTACTTGCAATAGCTGCATATCATAACTATGAGATATGGCAGATGGATGTGAAAACAGCGTTCCTTAACGGGAAGCTGACTGAGGATGTGTATATGTCACAACCTGATGGTTTCATCCATCCTGCAGAGGCTAGTAAAATCTGCAGGCTAAAGAGATCCATTTATGGATTAACGCAAGCATCTCGAAGTTGGAATCTTCGATTTGATGAAGCCGTGAGAGATTATGGCTTTATCAAAAGCGAAGATGACGCCTGTGTATACAGAAAATTCAGTGGGAGCTTGGTAATTTTTCTGGTCTTGTATGTCGATGACATACTGCTCATCGGAAATGACATCCCTAGTCTTCAAGCTGTAAAGACATGGTTGGGGAAGTGTTTCGAGATAAAAGACTTAGGGGAGGCCGCCTATATTCTAGGCGTGAGGATCTACCGGGATAGATCCAAGAGACTCTTAGCCCTTAGTCAGAGTACTTACATTGATAAGGTACTGGAGAGGTTCTACATGGAGCAATCCAAGAAAGGATACCTTCCAGTGAGACATGGCCTTACTCTTTCAAAGAGCCAGTGTCCTACAACACAGGCTGAGAGGGATGACATGAGTCAAATTCCTTATGCTTCGGCAGTAGGATCGATCATGTATGCAATGTTGTGTACTAGACCAGATGTGGCATATGCTGTGAGCATAACCAGCCGATACCAATCCAATCCTGGTCTGCAGCACTGGGTGGCTGTAAAGAACATCCTAAAGTATCTGAGAAGAACTAAGGATCTGTTCTTGGTCTATGGGGGACAAGAAGAGCTCAGTATACAGGGCTACACTGATGCTTCGTTCCAGTCTGACCCTGACGACTTTAGATCGCAAGCCGGCTATGTGTTCAAGTTGAATGGAGGCGCTGTATGCTGGAAGAGCTTCAAGCAATCTACCATAGCAGATTCTACAACCGAAGCTGAGTATGTAGCTGCTTCTGAGGCAGCCAAGGAAGCTGTTTGGATAAGAAAGTTCTTATGTGATCTTCAAGTGGTACCTAGTGCAATGGACCCCATTGAACTCTACTGTGACAACAATGGAGCAATTGCACAAGCTAAGGAACCACGGTCTCATCAAAGATCCAAACACATACTCAGAAGATTTCACCTGATCAGAGAGATCATAGATAGAGGTGATGTCAAGATTAGCAGAGTAGACACAGATAACAATCTAGCAGACCCATTGACCAAGGCTTTGGCGCAGCAGAAGCATGATGGTCACGCTAGAGATATGAGGTTGAGATTGCTCAACTTCTAGGTCTTAGTGCAAGTGGGAGATTGTTGGTGTATATGCCCTAGGACCTAGCTTTGGTCAACTTATGTACTACTTGACATTGATATTTATATATCATTCTGGCATTGTCGTTATCATTGTCTGTCTACACCTGCGATTGTGTACTTACATGATAATGTCCCTGGAGACAGATTGGATCTGTGCTCAAATAATCATCCCCAGTCAATGTACCTTAGTAGATATGGGACAACTATGGTACTTGTAAAACTGGTATGTGGGCTGGTTAGGCACGGGGTGCTAACGCAGACACATGGGTATATTATGGGAGGATATACTGGATAGACCCGCTATGAGGCTATGACTTGGTGTCATGAGTTATCCTCATAAGTGACAGGAGATGCATTGATCCCTTGACTTGAGGTCATTGATCATTCTATATGGTTAGAGACTTGCTTTGATGCAACCTAACACCTTGCCGTAGTTGGAAGGTCATAAAGGTTATCATTGAGCGTGTCACGACCCATATGAGAAGGTCAATGGACAGACATAGGATTTGCCCCTTCCTTTGGGAAGCTTGATATCCATGGAGCTCCTCTATGGTTCTATGACTGAAAGTGTATGGCCATACCCAGGTAAGAACCTGATTTAGTCATAGCCATGTGATTGGGTGAAAACAAGTGGTGACACACTTGTCCAATCGGATATCAGTTCGGCAAAGAGACTGTAATGCATCTGTACCTAGTTGCGATGATGGGGATGTCGATGTCGATATCCATTCCAATGACCTGGGTAGCAGCGATGCACTGCTAGGTGCCACTCACTGCTTGTGGTGACCTTTGGTCAGCACTGCCAGCGTCAGAGGAACCTACAGGGTCGCACACCTTGATACTTGAGTTCTCGTATTGATCGGGAAGCCTTATGATCGAGTTATTGGATAACTCGGATCTTATTGGGAGATTTCATCAGCGCCAATGGGCCTGATGAGATGGAAGAATATTATTGGAGCCAAACTTCATTTTTGGCAGGTTGACCCATATTTGACCATGGTTGGTCACATTTGAATTAGGGTTGCATTGGATTGGATCCAAGTGCTTAATCAACCCATGTAATGGAGTTTGGGCTAGCTCATTATCCAATGAGACCCAATAACAAGTTCTCATGAAGAGATGAGAGGCTAAAAGGGTATAATGGGGAGAGACCCAACCCCATTGGCGCCTAAGGGGCATAATGGGGTTAGGGTGGCAAAATTGCTTCATTAAGGAAGCAATTGGCGCCTAGCCCTCTTCCATTAATCGAATGCATGCCTTTAAGGCATTACTTGGGGCGCAAGGCAAGGCCTTGGCGCACAAGGAAGGCGTGGAGCTTAATGAGGAAAGGTTGAATGAGAATTAAGGAAATGTCTTGGAGACTTTCCTTATCTCAAACCTCCTCATCCTAGCCCTACACTTGTCTTGATCCTAGCCCATACCCTAACCGCCTCTTGCCCTATAAATGAGACCCTAATCACCCCCTCATAAGGATGATCGACTCTTGAAGGCGTGAATACAAGAGGAGGGGCGAAACCAAAGGTTTGAAGGGCGACAACTCCAAGAAGTGGCGCATCTTCTTCTTCCATCAAACCCTAGCCGCAAGCTTCATCCTTTCTTCCTCCTTTGGCGCAAGAGAGTTGAAGGCTTGGCGGCATTCTCCTTATTCCTCTCTTCTTTATCAATTGGCGCTTCTACCTTGGAGGTGGCGCAAGTACTGAAGAGGGAGCACAAGGCTTGGATCTTCTTCCCGAGGCTAGCACCGGGCGAGGAAGAAGAGAACTCAAGAGATCCGTGTGTGTGAGACTGCAGAGGGCGGACACTTGGATGCCTACATCGGCATCGCTCTCTTCTTTGCTCTAAGGTATTTCCTAACTCATCGTGTCGACTCCCTTGCATGCGATCTTCACTAGGTTTTTGGGACCGGCCTGTTTCGGGGACATTCTTCCGCTGTGCAAATATGTATGTCCATGACTCTGATAAATTGTAAAATGTCCCCGGGGTTTCCCAACATACACATCCTCATCCAGTTTTCCATTAAGGAAAGCGGTCTTCACATCCATCTGCCAGATCTCATAATCGTAATATGCTGCTATTGCAAGAATAATCCGAATTGACTTGAACATGGCTACAGGAGAGAAAGTTTCATCATAATCTATCCCGTAGATTTGTTTGAAACCTTTCGCAACTAGCCTGCCTTTATAGGTAACCATGTTACCATCCATGTCAATCTTCTTCTTGAAGATCCATTTACAGCCTATAGGGATTACTCCCGGAGGCGGATCAACCAAATCCCAGACTTGGTTATCTGACATGGAGTCCATCTCGGCGCGCATAGCTTCAAGCCATCTCGCTGATTCCGGTCCACTGACCGCATCCGCATAAGTTAGGGGTTCATCATGATCAATGATGTAGACTCCGTCATAGCGCTCAGGCTGTCGACGGATCCTTCCCGATCTTCGCGGTTCCCGTGATATCTGAGCCTCAGGTTGCTCAATAACCTGATCTACTGGCTCAGGCTCATCCAACGGTGCTTGACTACTTTGTCCTTCCTCTGGATTCTCATCCAGTTTTATTTCTCTCCCACTGGCTTCTTGCAGAAGAAACTCCTTCTCAAGAAAAATAGCCATCCGAGCAACAAATACTTTGTTCTCTTTGGGATCGTAGAAATAATAACCCTTAGTTTCCTTAGGGTAACCGACAAAGATGCATTTCTCAGATCTGCTCTCTAGTTTCCCAGAGGCAAGCTTTTTGACATAAGCCTTGCAACCCCAGATCTTAATAAATGTCAAGCTCGGCTGTTTCCCATACCATAACTCATATGGAGTCTTTGAAACTGCCTTGGATGGCACTCGGTTTAGTATCTTTGCAGCTGTTTCCAGTGCAAATCCCCAAAAGGAGTAAGGTAGAGTAGCCTGACTCATCATAGAACGAACCATATCCAGTAAGGTTCTGTTCCTCCTCTCGGACACACCATTCCATTGCGGTGTTCCTGGTGGAGTGAGCTGTGAGATAATCCCACACTCCTTCAGATAGTCAGTAAACTCTCGACTTAGGTATTCACCACCTCGATCTGAACGAAGTGCCTTGATATTCCGGCCTAGCTGATTTTGTACTTCATTTTTGAACTCTTTGAACTTGTCAAAAGATTCACTTTTATGTCTCATTAGATAGACATAACCATACCTACTGAAATCATCAGTAAAGGTAATGAAGTATGAATAGCCACCTCTGGCATGTTTACTAAATGGCCCACGCACATCACTGTGTATAAGGTCAAGTAAACCTGAAGCCATTTGACCTTTATGAGGAAAAGGAGACTTCGTCATTTTGCCCAATAAACAAGCTTTGCATGTATCAATCTCCTCATAGGAGAATGATCCCAGCAGTCCATGATCATGCAACCGCTTAATGCGTTTCTTCTTAATATGGCCTAAACGACTATGCCATAGCAAGGTGCTGTCATCAGCATACTTGGCTTTCTTATTATCAATGTTTTGTATAGAACATTCCATGTCCAACATGAATAACCCATTGTTAATTGATCCAGTAGCATAAACAATATTATCATAAGGAATAACACACTTTGAAATATTGCATTCAAAGGAAAATCCTTTCCTGACAAGAGCAGGAATAGAGATAATATTTTTCGTAATGCTTGGTACAAAGTAACAATTGTCTAGTTCCAATACAAGTCCAGATGGTAATGAGATGTAATAAACTCCTACAGCAACAGCAGCAACCCGTGCCCCGTTTCCAACTCGTAGGTCCACCTCATGCTGTCCCACCTGTCTTCTTCTCTTGAGTTCCTGTACATTTGAACAAATGTGAACTCCACATGCAGTGTCCAACACCTATGAAATAGAAGAAGAAGATATCATGACTTCAGTCACAAATATACCTGAGCCAGAAGCGATGCTTCCCTTCTTATCTCCTTGGAGCGCTTTACAGTCCTTTTTCCAGTGACCCAGCTGGCCACAATGGAAACATCTGTATTCCTTCGACCGCTTAACCTTTTGTTTCAGAGCCTTGTTGTAGTTCTTGACAGGGGCTTTGCCCTTCTTCCCCTTCTTCTTGTTCCTGGAAGGGAACATCAAGACAGAGGTTGAAGGCTTTCCCTTTAGAGTCTCCTCTGTAGTCAAGAGCATATTCAGCAACTCTGCCGGAGTACAGTCGATCTTGTTCATATTAAAATTAATAATGAACGGATCGAAGGAGGCCGGGAGAGACTGCAGAATAATGTCTACAGCAAGCTCCTGATTGATGGTATGCCCCAGTTTCTCTAGAGCCTCCTTGTGCCCAATCATCTTGAGCACATGAGCTCCCACTGGACTCCCTTCAGCCAGTTTGCTCTGAAAGAAAAGCTTGGTCAAATTATAGCGCTCAGTCCTCGCCTGTGCAGCATATAGCATCTTGAGGTTTGCTATAATTTCTATAGCAGACATATCCTCATGCTGACGCTGCAGCTGTGGCGTCATAGACGCTAGCATCAGGCAAGCGACATCAATGCTATCATTGACATGCTTTTCATAGGCATCGCGAACCGCCCTTGCGGCGTTCGCAGCGGGTTGAGGCGGTATAGCCGTCTCGAGGACATACAGTTTTCTCTCAGCCTTAAGAACAATCTTAAGGTGTCCGTACCAGTCTGAGAAGTTTGGCCCAGCAAACTTCTCCCTATCCAGTAGGGATCGCACATTGAAGCTCATGGTGTTCGTTGCTGCAGGAATCTACAACAATGCAAGAACAGCAAGGTCAGTATCAATGTTTAGAATCAATCCAGGACTTAAGAAAGATTCTTTTCTCACTATTTTATCTGGCTGAAAAATCCAGCAAAATAGCCCGAAAGAGTAAACTCTTTTAGTGAGATGGGACCCAGATTTCATACTTGGTCTCCGTGTAACATCCCACATTCTTAACCCCAAACAAATGGCACAATTCACAAATGATACAGGATGTTTCATATAAGATCGATCATATGCTAGGTAAAACCGAGTTCAAGAAAACACGATCTGAAAAATTTCCATAAATCCATACACACAAATTCACAAAACTCAAATCTCATAAGGGTACCTGCCACCACGCAATCCTTGCACTAGACATATGCAAGGCAACAGTTATATCAAAACCGATTCAAATTCATAAAATCCATAAAGGTACCTGCCACCAGGCAATACTTGCACTAGACATATGCAAGTTACAGGGTATATCAAAACCGATTGCACAGAATATACAACAAGCCGAAATTCAAAACAAAATCACAAAATCGATTTTATAAACTCATACCAAACACCGAAACCAGGCTGAAGCCCGCGGTGACACAAAAGTCAAACTCATAAGACTGCCATAACTGGCAACATAATTCACATAGTTCGCATAGTCTCATGATTCACATAGTTCATATAATTTATGTTAAGGCCACAACCGGCCCCAAGAATTAAGCATAGAAATTCTTAAAACAGCAAACAGCATAATTATCCACGCCAATGCACTCAAGACATGCGCCCCTGCTCTATGCCTGAAAATAGTGAGGGGTGAGCTACACAGCCCAGTGAGTGGATAGTCTAAATCGACCATCCATAACATACATTCAAAAATATAGGCAGATTATTTTTAAAAATATTTAACAGAACATTATGTCAACATATAACAAAATAAAGAAACAGAAGTCATATAGACAGTTAAATGTACACACTAGCATATAACAAATTCAGGTTCTAGAGTTTTACTCTAACCCAATTAAACACATATATTCTAAACGAACTAAACACACCATACTTAATTAACCTAGTTGTCCAGCATATTCAGTAGTGACCAATATGGTCTAACCCGGCTTGGCCAAAGCACTGGGAGCTGCAAAATCTCGTGCAACACATAAACATGGATAGTGAGTAGAATCAAGAGGTGGCCCCCGCCAGGTCACGACGTGGCACTTTGCTCTATCACCCCATAACACATCAGAGTGATGACATCAAGAGGTGGCCCCTGTCTGATCAAGACATGGCACTTTGCGTCTTATATCACCCCGTCACATAAAGAGTAATGACATCAAGAGGTGGCCCCTGTCTGATCAAGACATGGCACTTTGCGTCTTATATTACCCCATCACATAAAAGAGTAATGACATCAAGAGGTGGCCCCTGTCTGACCAAGACATGGCACTTTGCGTCAAAACCCGTTCTCCCAAAAGGTTCCTACTGGACAACAGACATATCTTACTTCATATTTCACAAAGGTGGACTCCTAAGTGTCAACTAGACTCTAGGATAGTCATCACAAAAATCATATCGGGCAGGCTGAACATCAACCCCCATCACAAAAATCATAACAGGCAGGCTGAACATCAACCTCCTCACATATCACAATACAGGGCTGAAATTCAAACCCTTAACATAACACATAAGGACTATCCCCTTGAGTTCATAGTTACACCTAGCCTTAGTCCTAACCATCACATAATCACATAATTTTCCAAATTCACATAACCCATAATTTTCCAAATTCACATAATCACACATATTGTTCAAAATTCACAAGATCACACATATTGTTCAAAATTCACATGATCACACATATTGTTCAAAATTATATAACATAACACATAATATTTTATATTCGAATATCACCGAATATAGTGTAGTCCTTAAATTTCATGCTGATTAGTTTAATCAAACCTTGCTATGTTGTCACTCAAGTTTCTCAAATACAGATACTTAGCCATAAATATAACACCATAATTATTTAACATATTACACACACCAAGAAACAGTCATATCAAGCATCCATAAAATCAACTTAAAATTTAAAACAAGTATTCATATAAATTACTTTACAAATTACCACATGTAACATATTAACTATAAACACCAAAATTCGGTTTTCATAGACAATTATCAATGTCATCAAGGTTTCGGTTTTCATGTTAACTACAAACATCAATTTCGGTTTTCATAAACAATTATCAAGAACATCAAGATTTCGGTTTTCATGTTAACTACAAACATCATTGATTTAATGTTACCAAAATTGATTTCGGTTTAACTATAATTAACAAGAATTTCATACCCGAAATTCAATGATTTAATGCTACCAAAATTCCTATAAAAATACCTTAAATTTCATACAAATTTTCGGTTAAATAATCATCATATAATCACCTTTGAAAAATTCGGTTTTCATGATATAATCAACCTTACAAAATTCGGTTTTCATCATATAATCAACTTTACAAAATTCGGTTTTAGCATGGTAAGATTTCCAACAAGCGAATATATCATCTAACTCATCAATTAACACAAACAATTAGATAGAAATCAATTAGACAACCCACTCACCTTGAACCGAGAACACAAGGTGAAAAAAACCCTCCAACAATTTCGTCTAAAGCCTTTAAGCCGCCCAAAAATCTTCAAGAACTCGCCAAGGAAGTTTCTTCACTTCAAGGAAAATCACCAAGGGAAGAAGATGAAGAAAATCACCTCAAAATTCCAAGAACACCAAAGTCGCCTCCTTCTTCCTAGCCGTCGCCCAAAGTTTTCTTCAAGCCAAAAAAATCGCCAAAATCTCCACCCTAACCGAAATTACCCACTTAAGTTTCGGTTTTTGATGTTTAACCCTCTAACCAATTAATTCAAAAGGGTTTAACCCATTTAACTAAAAATTCGAATTTTAAAACCCAATTAGTTTAAACCCAATAACCCCTAGTTTAAGTGAAAGTCCAATAAGGGTTAAACTAACATCCAATAAGCTAGTTAACTAATTAAATTTAACATCCACTAACCATTCACTTAACGAAATCCATTAAGGATTTAATTAATATCCAATAAGGTCTAATTAATTACTTACAATTTACAACCCATAAATCCTAATCAATTTATCATGAACAACCAATAATAATTTATCATAAATTAACAGCCAATAATCAAACAAATAATCCTTAATTTACAATAAATTAACAACCAAAAATCTCTAGTTAATTAACTATTAACAACCAATACATAGAAAAATATCACAGTCAATAATTTTATTTAATTCAAAAATAATGCTTACCAGGACTTAAGATCCTTGGATCTTACATCCCTCCCTCCTTATAAAGCTTTAGTCCTCTAAAGCTCAGCATCCATATCATCAAAGAGGTAAGCATAAAATTTCCTCATATCAGCTTCAGTCTCCCATGTCGCCTCCTCAACTGACTGATTTCCCCAGATAACCTTTACCAAAGGTATAGTCTTGTTCCTCAAGACTTTATCTTTTCTATCCACAATCCGGAGAGGTCTTTCCTCAAAAGTCAAATCACTCTGAATCTGAAGAGGTTCTAACTCCAACACATGAGATGGATCAGGATGATATTTCCTCAAAGCAGAGACATGGAATACATTATGCACATGATCCAAAGCAGGAGGTAAAGCCAATCGGTAAGCCACTGGACCAACTCTCTC
Source organism: Costus lasius (assembly GCA_027563935.2). Taxonomy (NCBI): domain Eukaryota; kingdom Viridiplantae; phylum Streptophyta; class Magnoliopsida; order Zingiberales; family Costaceae; genus Costus; species Costus lasius. The sequence goes on along the minus strand of CM050450.1, from coordinate 31,829,899 downwards.
AATAATATCAAAAGGGCCTACAAACCTAGGGCTCAACTTGCCCTTTTTGCCAAACCTCATAACACCCTTAGTAGGTGACACCTTCAAGAACACATGGTCCCCTACCATAAACTCCAAGGAACGACGACGGTCGTCAGCATAACTCTTCTGTCTGTCCCGAGCAATTTTCAGTTTATCCTGAATCTCTCTGACCTTATCAGTAGTCTCCTGAACTGCATCAGATCTCAAAATCATTCTGTCACCAGTTTCCTCCCAACACAAGGGAGTCCTACACCTTCTCCCATACAAGGCCTCATAAGGAGCCATCTGAATACTGGAGTGGAAGCTATTATTATAGGTAAACTCTATCAAAGATAGATCCCGGTTCCACTCAGAACTCCAATCAACCACATAGGCTCTCAACAGATCTTCTAGAGTTTGTATAGTACGCTCCGTCTGGCCATCAGACTGAGGATGGTATGCTGTACTAAAACTCAACTTAGTACCCAAACCCTCCTGTAAACTCTTCCAAAATCTGGACAAAAACCGAGAGTCCCTATCAGACACGATATCAACGGGAACTCCATGCAGTCTGACTATCTCATCAATGTATAATCTAGCCAGCCTCTCTAAAGAATAAGTCATCTTAATCGGAAGAAAATGGGCTGATTTAGTGAGTCTATCAACAATCACCCAAATAGCATCATGACCCAATCTGGTTCTGGGCAAACCACATACAAAATCCATACTGATACATTCCCACTTCCACTCAGGAATAGGGAGAGGCTGCAACAAACCACCAGGCTTCTGGTGTTCAGCCTTCACAGTCTGACAGGTTAAACACCTAGAGACAAAATCAAACACTTCTTTCTTCATACCCGGCCACCAAAAACTTTTCTTGAGGTCCTGATACATCTTAGTCACACCAGGATGTAGAGAATATTTGGAGTTATGGCTGTCCTCCAATATTTCTTTCCTCAAGCTCGGTTCCTCAGGGACACATACCCTTCCACGAAACCGAAGAATACCATCATCAGACAGGCTAAAATCCTGAACTGCGCCATCAACCAGACTATCCCTGATCTGAACTAATTTCGGATCCACAGACTGCTGATCTCTGATCTTCTGCAACAAAGCAGACTGTACTCTGAGAAAAGCCACATAACCAGACTGAACTTTAGGAGTAACACTGATCCTGAGATTGCTGAACTCCTGCAGTAACCGCCACTCACTGACTCGTAAAGCAGCTACTGAAGTAACTGGATGTCTGCTCAGAGCATCCGCCACCACATTGGCCTTTCCAGCCTGATACTGAATGGAGAAGTCATAGTCTTTGATCAACTCCATCCATCTTCTCTGTCTCATGTTCAAGTCCTTCTGAGTGAAGATATACTTGAGACTCTGGTGATCAGTGAACAGATCAAACTCCTGACCCAACAAATAGTGACGCCATATCTTCAAAGCAAAGACTATGGCCGCCAACTCTAAATCATGAGTAGGGTAGTTCAATTCATACTCTTTCAGTTGTCTCGAAGCATAGGCTACTACAGAACCCTTCTGCATCAAGACACAACCCAACCCTTTGCCAGAAGCATCTGTATAAATAGTAAACCTTTCCCCATCACTAGGTATAATGAGGATCGGTGTACTAGTCAATCTCCTTTTCAGCTCTTGAAAACTCTCTTCACACTTATCATCCCAAATAAACTTAGCTTCCTTTCTGGTCAACTTAGTTAAAGGACCCGCCAGCTTGGAGAATCCCTCAACAAATCGCCGGTAGTAACCTGCTAAACCCAGGAAACTCCTGATCTCAGTAGCACTAGTCGGTCTTCCCCAATTAAGAATGGCTTGCACTTTAACTGGATCCACAGACACCCCTTGACCAGAAATCACATGCCCAAGGAAACTAATCTTTTCCAGCCAGAATTCACACTTACTAGCCTTGGCATATAATCGGTTCTTCCTCAAGATCTCCAATACTCTGCGCAAATCACCGACATGATCTGAGGTAGTCCTTGAGTATACCAAAATATCGTCTATAAAGACCACCACACAAGAGTCAAGCAACTCATGGAATACCCTGTTCATCAAATCCATGAAGACAGCAGGTGCATTCGTCAGTCCAAAAGGCATAACTAAAAATTCGAAATGCCCATACCTGGTCCTGAAAGCAGTCTTAAATATATCCTCATCCTTGACTCTAAGCTGATAATACCCTGATCTCAGAACAATCTTAGAGAACACTGTAGCTCCCTGTAATTGATCAAATAGGTCATCAATTCTGGGAAGAGGATACTTATTCTTGATAGTCACTTGGTTCAATTGCCTGTAGTCTATACACATCCTCAGGGTTCCATCTTTCTTCTTCACAAATAGCACTGGCGCTCCCCAAGGAGAAGCACTAGGCCGAATATATCCTTTCTCTAACAATTCCTCCAGTTGTTTCTTAAGCTCGGCCAACTCTGAAGTAGCCATACGATAAGGAGCTCTGGAGATAGGTGCCGTACCTGGCGCCAACTCAATGCCAAACTCCACTTCTCTAATTGGTGGCAAGCCTGAAAATTCTTCAGAGAACACATCAGGAAATTCTTTCACCACCGCCATCTGAGTCAAATCAGAAGTAGAATCATCCTGCACCTTAACATGCGCAAGATAACCCTTGCACCCATTAGCAAGTAATTTCCTGGCCTGCAGGAAAGATATCACATGCGGTCCTTGGTCTGACACTAGACCTCTCACAAACAGTCGATTCTCATCTAACAAATTCAAAGTGACTACTTTCTCAAAGCAATCCACAGAGGCATGATGGGAAGACAACCAATCCATTCCTAAGATGATATCATAATCTTGCATGTCTAAGAGGATTAGATCTACCAGAAACTCATAACCCTCTACATGTACTACACAGTCAGCACAAACAGTATCTGTAGATAACGATTTTCCTAAGGGAGTACTCACAGACACAGCATAATTCATCACCTTAGGTAACACAGGTAAACATGCAGCAAATTTAACAGATACAAAAGATAAATTTGCACCAGGGTCAAATAATATGCGGGCTAACTGATCAAATACGAATAAAGTACCTTCCACGACGGATCGGGAAGCTCGTGTATCCTTCTCAGCCACAGCATACACTCTAGTCTGGACTGTAGGCTTATCTGCGCCTCTAGGTTGCATCTCAGGTTCTTTGCAGTCCTTAGCCATGTGCCCTGGTTTCTTACACCTGAAGCATACACCATTCTTCCTATGGCAGTCTTTCACTAGATGTCCCTTGAGCCCACAATGACTACAAGTGATACCGTTTCTTACATCCCTGGCATCCCTGAACTGCTGCGGTGCATCCCTGGACTGCTGCGGTGCCTTGTAGGAGTAAGGCTTATACCTGCTCTTCTTATAATCTTTATGCCTAGGGTACTTCTTACCCTTGCCGCCACTGCCATGCTGAGGAACCGCCGCCTCAGCTGCAGGAACTACGGTCACGGCAACATGAGAACTCCTCTCAGATATATACCTCTCAATGGTGCGCGCTCGCCCAACAGTTTCAACATAGGTCTCCAAGTGTTGAGCACCAACCTGCTCTCTAATGTCCCATCTGAGACCTCTGAGAAACTTGGTAGCTCTCCTCTTTTCAGTGTTTATCAGGTGAGGAGCATACTTTCCCAATTTCGTGAACTGTACTTCATACTGGTCCACCGTCATATCACCCTGCTCCAGGTGAATAAATGCCACTTCTCGGTCCTCCACCAAACTATCTGGGAAGTACTTCTCGTTAAATCGAGACAAGAAGTAAGGCCAATCTACAGTCTCATGTCTTTCTTCGGCAAGTCTCACCACGCCTTTCCACCACTCATCTGCGTCAGCACGCATCATATAGGTGGTCAAACATAACTTATCTTCGTCCGAGCAACGCATAACTTGGAAAATCTTTTCCAAGCATAACTGCTAGTTCTCGGCAGTACTGGATTCTGAGCCCCCATAAAAAGAGCTAGGACCCAGTTTCTGGAATTCACTCACAAGTGAAGCATAGCGCCTATGAGCGCCCTCCTGAGAGTCATCCCCCACTGCCCGAGTAGTAGTCTGGGGTCTCTCTCGAGTCAGCTGCTGTAAAAGCTGCTGTTGTGCTTCTTGGTGCTGAGTCTGCTGCTGCTGCAGCATCTGAGCTTGCCTCTCTATCATAGCACCTTGTTGCTGAACCATACCAGTTAGAGCCTCAATAGTTCTCGTGAGGTTCGGGGTCTGCTCGCCCTCATCACTAGTATTTCCTCTGGTTCGCACCATCTTAAATGCCTACACACGCATATCATAGTCACACACATATCATAGTCAGGAAAACAATCATAAACCTAATAGGTGTCTAGCAATACACAAACATGTTTTCCCCCCCGAACTAAGTTTTAGCTAGCCAACTGCTCTGATACCATTCTGTAACATCCCACATTCTTAACCCCAAACAAATGGCACAATTCACAAATGATACAGGATGTTTCATATAAGATCGATCATATGCTAGGTAAAACCGAGTTCAAGAAAACACGATCTGAAAAATTTCCATAAATCCATACACACAAATTCACAAAACTCAAATCTCATAAGGGTACCTGCCACCACGCAATCCTTGCACTAGACATATGCAAGGCAACAGTTATATCAAAACCGATTCAAATTCATAAAATCCATAAAGGTACCTGCCACCAGGCAATACTTGCACTAGACATATGCAAGTTACAGGGTATATCAAAACCGATTGCACAGAATATACAACAAGCCGAAATTCAAAACAAAATCACAAAATCGATTTTATAAACTCATACCAAACACCGAAACCAGGCTGAAGCCCGCGGTGACACAAAAGTCAAACTCATAAGACTGCCATAACTGGCAACATAATTCACATAGTTCGCATAGTCTCATGATTCACATAGTTCATATAATTTATGTTAAGGCCACAACCGGCCCCAAGAATTAAGCATAGAAATTCTTAAAACAGCAAACAGCATAATTATCCACGCCAATGCACTCAAGACATGCGCCCCTGCTCTATGCCTGAAAATAGTGAGGGGTGAGCTACACAGCCCAGTGAGTGGATAGTCTAAATCGACCATCCATAACATACATTCAAAAATATAGGCAGATTATTTTTAAAAATATTTAACAGAACATTATGTCAACATATAACAAAATAAAGAAACAGAAGTCATATAGACAGTTAAATGTACACACTAGCATATAACAAATTCAGGTTCTAGAGTTTTACTCTAACCCAATTAAACACATATATTCTAAACCAACTAAACACACCATACTTAATTAACCTAGTTGTCCAGCATATTCAGTAGTGACCAATATGGTCTAACCCGGCTTGGCCAAAGCACTGGGAGCTGCAAAATCTCGTGCAACACATAAACATGGATAGTGAGTAGAATCAAGAGGTGGCCCCCGCCAGGTCACGACGTGGCACTTTGCTCTATCACCCCATAACACATCAGAGTGATGACATCAAGAGGTGGCCCCTGTCTGATCAAGACATGGCACTTTGCGTCTTATATCACCCCGTCACATAAAGAGTAATGACATCAAGAGGTGGCCCCTGTCTGATCAAGACATGGCACTTTGCGTCTTATATTACCCCATCACATAAAAGAGTAATGACATCAAGAGGTGGCCCCTGTCTGACCAAGACATGGCACTTTGCGTCAAAACCCGTTCTCCCAAAAGGTTCCTACTGGACAACAGACATATCTTACTTCATATTTCACAAAGGTGGACTCCTAAGTGTCAACTAGACTCTAGGATAGTCATCACAAAAATCATATCGGGCAGGCTGAACATCAACCCCCATCACAAAAATCATAACAGGCAGGCTGAACATCAACCTCCTCACATATCACAATACAGGGCTGAAATTCAAACCCTTAACATAACACATAAGGACTATCCCCTTGAGTTCATAGTTACACCTAGCCTTAGTCCTAACCATCACATAATCACATAATTTTCCAAATTCACATAACCCATAATTTTACAAATTCACATAATCACACATATTGTTCAAAATTCACAAGATCACACATATTGTTCAAAATTCACATGATCACACATATTGTTCAAAATTATATAACATAACACATAATATTTTATATTCGAATATCACCGAATATAGTGTAGTCCTTAAATTTCATGCTGATTAGTTTAATCAAACCTTGCTATGTTGTCACTCAAGTTTCTCAAATACAGATACTTAGCCATAAATATAACACCATAATTATTTAACATATTACACACACCAAGAAACAGTCATATCAAGCATCCATAAAATCAACTTAAAATTTAAAACAAGTATTCATATAAATTACTTTACAAATTACCACATGTAACATATTAACTATAAACACCAAAATTCGGTTTTCATAGACAATTATCAATGTCATCAAGGTTTCGGTTTTCATGTTAACTACAAACATCAATTTCGGTTTTCATAAACAATTATCAAGAACATCAAGATTTCGGTTTTCATGTTAACTACAAACATCATTGATTTAATGTTACCAAAATTGATTTCGGTTTAACTATAATTAACAAGAATTTCATACCCAAAATTCAATGATTTAATGCTACCAAAATTCCTATAAAAATACCTTAAATTTCATACAAATTTTCGGTTAAATAATCATCATATAATCACCTTTGAAAAATTCGGTTTTCATGATATAATCAACCTTACAAAATTCGGTTTTCATCATATAATCAACTTTACAAAATTCGGTTTTAGCATGGTAAGATTTCCAACAAGCGAATATATCATCTAACTCATCAATTAACACAAACAATTAGATAGAAATCAATTAGACAACCCACTCACCTTGAACCGAGAACACAAGGTGAAAAAAACCCTCCAACAATTTTGTCTAAAGCCTTTAAGCCGCCCAAAAATCTTCAAGAACTCGCCAAGGAAGTTTCTTCACTTCAAGGAAAATCACCAAGGGAAGAAGATGAAGAAAATCACCTCAAAATTCCAAGAACACCAAAGTCGCCTCCTTCTTCCTAGCCGTCGCCCAAAGTTTTCTTCAAGCCAAAAAAATCGCCAAAATCTCCACCCTAACCGAAATTACCCACTTAAGTTTCGGTTTTTGATGTTTAACCCTCTAACCAATTAATTCAAAAGGGTTTAACCCATTTAACTAAAAATTCGAATTTTAAAACCCAATTAGTTTAAACCCAATAACCCCTAGTTTAAGTGAAAGTCCAATAAGGGTTAAACTAACATCCAATAAGCTAGTTAACTAATTAAATTTAACATCCACTAACCATTCACTTAACGAAATCCATTAAGGATTTAATTAATATCCAATAAGGTCTAATTAATTACTTACAATTTACAACCCATAAATCCTAATCAATTTATCATGAACAACCAATAATAATTTATCATAAATTAACAGCCAATAATCAAACAAATAATCCCTAATTAATTTACAATAAATTAACAACCAAAAATCTCTAGTTAATTAACTATTAACAACCAATACAGAGAAAAATATCACAGTCAATAATTTTATTTAATTCAAAAATAATGCTTACCAGGACTTAAGATCCTTGGATCTTACACTCCGCGTCCCGCTCAGGCGAGATAAGATGCACAGAGAGTGCAAGCACTAGTTTCTGGTAGGCAATGCCTGCCAATCGCCAACCCGTGCGATTCCCCTTCATCTGGGAAATCCAGCAGACTGTGCCAACTGAGTTGGTACAACACAGTCTCTGATCCCACAGATGGCTGCCTCCATATAGCTAACATATGCCCCATATGTAGCCTACATGGTCAAGCTGACCTGACCTACTCCCTGGACCACCACGTGCTATGCTGAGCAACGAGAAGCAATAAATCCCTTCTCTGTAACACGTAGGTGAAATCACACACCGTCTGAAGATAGATGGGCGTGCCCACTGAGTGGGTACAACACGGCCCCAAAGATAGTCAGAACAGTGAGGTTTCGCGTCAGAAGGCTTACGAGCTTGATATTTTAGCGTTGGATTTTAACGGTCCTTTTATCTTCTTAACTATCATGCAAACCCTATGGTGATAGCAGAAGATAAATAAATCATGCAATTCTAATTATTTAAACAATAAAAGAAAGCATGATGATCTTATGTGGTAAACGCCCATCAACCCTAAGTAAGACCTTAGTTTAACTTAAGTCTTCACTTGAGCTCTCCATGGGTCTTTTGCATCTCAGCTGGCCCAACCCAGGGCCCAAGCGCCCTCGGCAGCTCAGGTACGCCCACCAGGTAAATGCGCCTGTCCCAGAGTCGAACCCTGGACCTACCACCTGGTCAAGCCACTGCTGCATGCGCCTGTGCCATGTGTGCTCCGTGCTCTTGTTTGATTAAATTACAATTTAATCTATCTAGACAAGATTGACTCGCAGGTCAATTACACATTATAAATTAAATAACATGTGATGCGCAGATCACAATAAAATTAATTTACAATTGAATTCCAGGCACGCAGGCCCCAGCACAGCACACATTAAAAGGGCAACCCACATAAGATTAAATAAACAAGCATCATGGCATCCAATCAACATGTGATCCAGATAAGAAAATAAAAATTTTTGAAAACCCATTGGCATCAATTTTAATTTTCTTATGTGCCTTACTACCTTACAACGGTCCATTACTAGGGATCCACTCATCAGACCTAGTCTTATCCACTGCCCTTGCATGCACCAAGTCCTAACTGACTTGAGTCGACCCAATGGTCAACCATGCATGCGTTAAGGGCTGAACGACTCTCATGAGTTCAGGCAAGCGGGTGTGACCCCGGGCCCAACTCATGCGCGTTCACTGGTTGTCTCAACCAGACCTCGCTACACGCTCTTGATGCAGTCGACCTATAGCCACCTCATGCTTGCGCATAGGTGCCATCTGGTCGACCCATCTAGGCTATCAGATGGTCTGATTAGACTATTTGGATCTTAACTAGGTGATGACTTCAACCCTACTAACCCGTCTAAGGGTTTATAGCAAGCGCTTAGATCTAAGTAGGAGGCGCGCAAGATAAGTTTTTGCAAACATCTAACATGCGCCAACGAAATACATGCGCCAACATAAGTATAATACATTCATCTAGTATTTTCGCATGATTTGAAAACTATCATGAACTTTCGCATGTAATACTTTAGATCTATGCATCAGCGTAAAAATGGATCACAAAGCAATCATATAAATCATACATGAACCAACCCTCTGATACCAGTTGTAGGAACCCCTTTCATGAGGGGGGCGAAATAAACCCTATTATGCGCATCAAGATTTTTGGCATAGCGGAAACTAGGGTTTCAACAATCGCATGTATGATATATGATCAACTTAACTATCTTGTATGGATCAAATGAAAACATACCATAGCCATTGATTCGAATGGGGTCTTGGAAGAAGATGGCGAAAAGGCTCTCCTCCAAAGGTGACGCACACAAGAGGATGATGACTACTCCTTGTGTTCCTTGTGCTAGCAAGGTTCTCCAAGGGTGCTTGTCGAATGGAAGGGATGAGATGACTTGGTTGCTTAGCCGAGACCTCCTTGTCGTCAACACCTTCAACCCACGAGAGTGTGAGCGTCCAAAGGAAGAAGCGAACGCTTTTTCGTTTTTGGCGTTGAGGCGTTTTGGGAAGTGGCCTTCATGACTTTCCAAAAATAGAAGTCATGCACCCATGATCTCATAACCGACCAAAGAAAATGCCTTCATGCATTGAACCATGCGTTCACTCATGTGAACCGGTTCAAGCAAATTGAATGCATTTCAATTTGGTTCAAAGATCAATCAACCCAAGCATTTGGTCTAGATCACTATTAAACCCTAAGGCTCCAGATCTAACCGTTCATCTCCTGATGCTCCTGATCTCACCGATCTAGCATCAACTCTCTCGATCGAAGCTTACCGATCTCAAGCCCTAATCAATCAAACATGATTAGACCAGATCTCACTTACAATCAGAGTTTAAATCCCTTTAAACTGAACCAAAACAATTCAGTCCACACGATGTGACTTAAGTAAGCCATATCATCAAATTGTGCGACCCTATGGGTTTCCTTCAAATGTCGGTAACGATAACTCACGTTATCACGATCAGTGAGGGGTATCTAGCAACACATCACTGTCTCCCGATATAAAGGAAAGAGTCTTCCAAGACTACACCCAAACCACAGCACAAGTGTGAATCCACTTCACTAGGCATACATGTTTCCTTTGCCACTGGATGTTCTTATTGGACAAGCGTGTCAAGCCTGTAGCTCCAATATGATGAGCATGATTAGATCAGATGAACATAGTCACCTGGGTATGGCCATACACTTTCTCAATCACCTCATCCAGGGGGGCCCCTTTAGAACATCACACTCCAAACAAGGAGACGGCAATCCTATATCTATCACTAGTGTCCTAACCTGACTCATGATCATTATCCAAGATAGTCTATAACCATTATGTTTCAAATGATATCGAACTACCTCAAAACAATGACAATCATCATTTAGAAACACAAGTGATCTCAAGTCAGAGGACATATGCCACTTGTTGCATACAAGGATTATTCACATTGTGACAAGCAATTGAATATCCTAGTAGGGTCTGTCCAGTACATCCAATGTACCCATGAGTCTACATCTTATTCCATGCTCGAAGCATCCTATAAGATTAGAACACATATTAGTCTCAATCATATCAAGGCTGTCTCAAGTTCTGTTGGGGTATGCCCTTAAGGCTAATGTTTGAGGCCTTGGGAATGTATCAGTATCATGTAATAAACTCTTATGTTTATAAAGGCATGGTTGTTATTCAGTTTGTTACATTGTCTGCTGCAATAAGTGTACTTCTGAATAATGTCTCAAAGCTGTTCAGCTAGGCTGACATGCAGTTATGTCCTTAGTCAAGATATCTTGGTGAACATGAGACAGCCTTGATATGATTGAGACTAATATGTGTTCTAATCTTATAGGATGCTTCGAGCATGGAATAAGATGTAGACTCATGGGTACATTGGATGTACTGGACAGACCCTACTAGGATATTCAATTGCTTGTCACAATATGAATAATCCTTGAATGCGACAAGTGGCACATTTCCTCTGACTTGAGATCACTTGTGTTTTCTAGATGATGATTGTCATTGTTTTGAGGTAGTTCAATATCATTTGAAACATAATGATTATAGACTATCTTGGATGGTGAGCTTGAATCAGGTTAGGGCACTAGTGATAGATATAGGATTGCCGTCTCCTTAAGTGGAGTGTGATGTTCTAAAGGGGCCCCCCTGGATGAGATGATTGAGAAAGTGTATGGCCGTACCCAGATGACTATGTTCATCTGATCTAATCATGCTCATCATATTGGAGCTACAAGCTTGACACGCTTGTCCAATAAGAACATCCAGTGGCAAAGGAAGCATGTATGCCTTGTGAATTGGATTCACACTTGTGCTGTGGTTTGGGTGTAGTCTTGGAAGACTCTTTCCTTTATATTGGGAGACAGTGATGTGTTGCTAGATACCCCTCACTGATCGTGATAACGTGAGTTATCGTTACGGACGTTTAAAGGAAACCCTTAGGGTCGCACAAATTGATGATATGGCTTACTTAAGTCAGATCGTGTGGACTGAATTATTTGGGTTCAGTTTAAAGGGATTTAATCTCTGATTGTAAGTGAGATCTGGTCTGATCATGTTTGATTGATTAGGGCTTGAGATCGGTAAGCTTCGATTGAGAGATTGGATGCTAGATCGGTGAGATCAGGAGCATCAAGAGATGAACGGTTAGATCTGGAGCCTTAGGGTTTAATTAAGATCTAGACTGGATCGCTTGGCTTGATTGGTTCTTAAACCGAACCAAATCTGAACCGGCTCATTATATGAGCGCATGGTTCAAATGGAGATGGCGTGAACGTGTGAGCGAATTGTGGTTTCTATTTTTAGAAACCATGATCTCCACTTGGAGATCTCTCATGTTCGAATAGGGATAATCCTATTCTCGCTGGTCTCCCTATCGTGACTTCTCTCTCTCGACACTTTTGTGTGTGGCGGCGCTTGAAGCTTCTGAGGAGGAGGATTCGGCCAAGAGTGATCAACATCTCCATCCCTTTCATTCGACAAAGACCCTTTGAAAGGCTTTGCTAGCACAAAGGATTCAAAGGAGTGAGCGCATCGATCTTCTTGTGTGCGTCAACTTTGGAGAAGGTTCATTTGCGCCTTTGCTTCCAAGGCACCATCAAACCGATGGCTATGGTATGAGTTCTTCTTCATCCATTCAATCATTTAAAAGTTAATTATATGACATATAAAGATCTCTTGAAACCCTAGCTTCCCATGCGAAAATATTGTTATGCGCCATCTTTAGGGTTTCGCCCCCCCCCCCCCCTTGAGGTTAGGGGACTGTCAATTGGTATCAGAGCAGGTTTTATATGTTCATATGATTGCTTTGTGATCCATGTATGCTTAGATCTTCATAACATGCGAAAAATACATGATAAGTTTTCATATGCGAAAATACTTGTATTTGTTTGTTTTCAGTTGGCGCATGTTGATTGGCGCATAGTTGTTTTCTTCAAAACTACTTCACATGCGCGCCTCTCATTAGATCTAAGGCCTTACTGTAAACCCTTAGACGGGTTATTAGGGTTGAAGTCATCATCTAGGTTAGATCCAAACAGTCTGATCAGACCATCTGACAGCCTAGATGGGTTGACCAGATAGCACCTGTGCGCAAGCACGAGGTGGCTATAGGTCGACTGCAGACAGGCGTGTAGCGATGTCTGATTGAGACAACCATGAACGCACATGAGTTAGGCCCGGGGTCACACCCGCTTGCCAGACCTCATTGGGGTCGTTCAGCCCTCGCGCATGCATAGTTGACCATTTGGTCGACTCAAGTCAGTTAGGACTTGGTGCATGTAAGGGCAGTGGATCTAACTAGAAATGATGAGTGGATCCCTAGTAATGGACCGTTGTAAGGTAGTAAGGGCATATAAGGAAAATAAAATTGATGCCAATGGGGTTTTTCAAAAAATTTTATTTTCATGGTTGGATCGCATGTTGATTGATGCCATATGTATGTTTATTTATTCTTATGTGGGCTGCCCATGTTAAATGTGTGCTGTGCTGGGGCCTGCGTGCCTATATTAAAGTTGTAAATTAATTATTGTGATCTGCGTATCACATTGTATTTAATTTATAAAGTGTAATTGACCTGCGTGTCAATCTTGTCTAGATAGATTAATTTGTAAGTTAATCAGACAAGAGCACAGAGCACACTTGGCAGAGGCGCATGCAGCAGAGGCTAGACCAGGTGGGAGGTCCAGGGTTCGACTCTGGGACCAGGCGCATTTTCCCTGGTAGGCGCACCTGAGCTGCAGATGGCGCTTGGGCCCTGGGTTGGGCTAGATAAGCAGCAAAAGTCCCATGAAGAAAAGCAAGTGAAGACTTAAGTTATTTAAGGTCTTACTTAGGCTATGGGCTTTTACCACATAAGATCCATGCTTTCTTTTATTGTTTATATAAGTAGAACAGCATGATTAATTTATCTTCTGCTATCACCATAGGAATTGCATGATAGTGAAGAAGATAAAAGACCGTTAAAATCCAATGCTAAAATATCAAGCTCGTAAGCCTTCTGACGCGAAACCTCACTGTTCTGACTATCGTTGGAGCCGTGTTGTACCCACTCAGTGGGCACGTCCATCTATCTTCAGACGGTGCTGGATTACACCTGCGTGTTACAGAGAAGGGATTTATCGCTTCTCGTTGCTCAGCATAGCACGTGGTGGTCCAGGGAGTAGGTCGGGTCAGCTTGACCATGTAGGCTACATATGTGGCGCATATGGTAGCGCATGGAGGCAGCCATCTGTGGAATCAGAGACTGTGTTGTACCAACTCAGTTGGCACAGTCTGCTGGATTGCCCAGATGAAGGGGAATCGCACGGGTTGGCGATTGGCTGGGACAGCCTACCAGAGATTAGTGCTTGTACTCTCTGTGCATCTTATCTCGCCTGAGCGGGACGCGGAGACCAAGTATGAAATCTGGATCCCATCTCACTAAAAGAGTTCTACTCTTTCGGGCAGTTTTTTGCTGGATTTTTCAGCCAGATAAAATAGTGAGAAAAGAATCTTTCTTAAGTCCTGGATTGATTCTGAACATTGATACTGACCTTGCTGTTCTTGCATTGTTGTAGATTCCTGCAGCAACGAACACCGTGAACTTCAATGTGCGATCCCTACTGGAAAGGGAGAAGTTTGCTGGACCGAACTTCTCAGACTGGTACGGACACCTTAAGATTGTTCTTAAGGCAGAGAGGAAACTGTATGTCCTCGAGACGGCGATACCGCCTCAACCCGCTCCGAACGCCGCAAGGGCGGTTCGGGAAGCCTATGAAAAGCATGTCAATGATAGCATTGATGTCGCTTGCCTGATGCTAGCGTCTATGACGCCACCGCTGCAGCGTCAGCATGAGGATATGTCTGCTATAGAAATTATAGCAAACCTCAAGATGCTGTATGCTGCACAGGCGAGGACTGAGCGCTACAATTTGACCAAGCTTTTCTTTCAGAGCAAACTGGCTGAAGGGAGCCCAGTGGGAGCTCACGTGCTCAAGATGATTGGGCACAAGGAGGCTCTAGAGAAACTGGGGCATACCATCAATCAGGAGCTTGCTGTAGACATTATTCTACAGTCTCTCCCGCCCTCTTTCGATGCATTTATTATTAATTTTAATATGAACAAAATCGATTGTACTCCGGCAGAGCTGCTGAATATGCTCTTGACTACTGAGGAGACTCTGAAGGGAAAGCCTTCAACCTCTGTCTTAATGGTTCCTTCTAGGAACAAGAAGAAGGGGAAGAAGGGCAAAGCCCCAGTCAAGAACTACAACAAAGCTCTGAAACAGAAGGTCAAGCGGTCGAAGGAATACAGATGTTTCCACTGTGGCCAGCTGGGTCACTGGAAAAAGGACTGTAAAGCGCTCCAAGGAGACAAGAAGGGAAGCATCGCTTCTAGCTCTGGTATTTATGTGACTGAGGTCATGTTTTCTTCTTCTATTTCATGGGTATTGGACACTGCATGTGGAGTTCACATTTGTTCAAATGTACAGGAACTCAAGAGAAGAAGACAGGTGGGACAGCATGAGGTGGACCTACGAGTTGGAAACGGGGCACGGGTTGCTGCTGTTGCTGTAGGAGACTATTTCATCTCTTTGCCATCTGGGCTTGTATTAGAACTAAACAGTTGTTACTTTGTTCCCAGTATTACTAAGAATATTATCTCTATTCCTGCTCTTGTCAGGAAGGGATTTTCCTTTGAATGCAATATTTCAAAGTGTTTTCTTTCTCTTGATAATATTGTTTATGCTACTGGTTCAATTAACAATGGGTTATTCATATTAGACATGGAATGTTCTATACACAATATTGATATTAAGAAAGCCAAGTATGCTGATGACAGCACCTTGCTATGGCATAGTCGTTTAGGCCATATTAACGAGAAACGCATTAAGCGGTTGCATGATAATGGACTGCTGGGATCATTCTCCTATGAGGGGATTGATACATGCAAAGCTTGTTTAATGGGTAAAATGACGAAGTCACCTTTTCCTCACAAAGGTCAAAGGGCTTCAGGTTTACTTGACCTTATACACAGTGATGTGTGTGGGCCATTTAGTAAACATGCCAGAGGTGGCTATCAGTACTTCATTACCTTTACTGATGATTTCAGTAGGTATGGTTATGTCTATCTGATGAGACATAAAAGTGAATCTTTTGACAAGTTCAAAGAGTTCAAGAATGAAGTACAAAATCAGCTAGGCCGAAATATCAAGGCACTTCGTTCTGATCGAGGTGGAGAATACTTGAGTCATGCGTTTACTGACTATCTGAAGGAGTGTGGGATTATCTCACAGCTCACTCCGCCAGGAACACCGCAATGGAATGGTGTGTCCGAGAGGAGGAACAGAACCCTACTTGAAATGGTTCGTTCTATGATGAGTCAGGCTACTCTACCTTACTCCTTTTGGGGATTTGCACTGGAGACAGCTGCAAAGGTACTAAACCGAGTGCCATCCAAGGCAGTTTCAAAGACGCCATATGAGTTATGGTATGGGAAACAGCCGAGCTTGACATTTATCAGGATCTGGGGCTGCGAGGCTTATGTCAAAAAGCTCACTTCTGGGAAACTAGAGAGCAGATCTGAGAAATGTATCTTTGTCGGTTACCCTAAGGAAACTAAGGGTTATTATTTCTACGATCCCAAAGAGAACAAGGTATTTGTTGCTCGGACGGCCATATTTCTTGAGAAGGAGTTTCTTCTGCAAGAGGCCAGTGGGAGAGAAATAAAGCTGGATGAGAATCCAGAGGAAGGACAAAGTGGTCAAGCAAATTTGGATGAGCCTGAGCCAGTAGAACAGGTTATTGAACAACCTGAGGCTCAGATTGTTGGGGTATGCCCTTAAGGCTAATGTTTGAGGCCTTTGGGATTGTATCAGTATCATGTAATAAACTCTTGTTTTTATAAAGGCATGGTTGTTATTCAGTTTGTTACCTTGTCTGCTGTAATAAGTGTACTACTGAATAATGTCTCAAAGCTGTTCAGCTAGGCTGACAGTTAAGTCCTTAGTCGAGATATCTTGGTGAACATGAGACAGCCTTGATATGATTGAGACTAACATTTGATCTAATCTTATAGGATGCTTCGAGCATGGAATAAGATGTAGACTCATGGGTACATTGGATGTACTGGACAGACCCTACTAGGATATTCAATTGCTTGTCACAATGTGAATAATCCTTGTATGCTACAAGTGGCACATGTCCTTTGACTTGAGATCACTTGTGTTTCTAAATGATGATTGTCATTGTTTTGAGGTAGTTCAATATCATTTGAAAGATAATGGTTATAAACTATCTTGGATAATGATCATGAGTCAGGTTAGGACACTAGTGATAGACATAGGATTGCCGTCTCCTTGTTCAAGGAGTGTGATGTTCTAAAAGGGCCCCCTTGGATGAGATGATTGAGAAAGTGTATGGCCATACCCAGATGACTATGCTCATCTGATCTAATCATTCTCATCGTATTGGAGTTACAAGCTTGACATGCTTGTCCAATAAGAACATCCAGTGGCAAAGGATACATGTATGCCTTGTGAAGTGGATTCACACTTGTGCTGTGGTTTGGGTGTAGTCTTGGAAGACTCTTTCCTTTATATCGGGAGACAGTGATGTGTTGCTAGATACCCCTCACTGATTGTGATAACGTGAGTTATCGTTACCGACATTTAAAGGAAACCCTTAAGGTCGCACAATTTGGTGATATGGCTTACTTGAGTCAGATCGTGTGGACTGGATTGTTTTGATTCAGTTTAAAGGAGTTTAAACTCTGATTGTAAGTGAGATCCAGTCTGATCATGTTTGATTGATTAGGGCTTGAGATCGGTAAGCTTCGATCGAGAGTGTGGATGCTAGATCGATGAGATCAAGGGCATCAAAAGATGAACGGTCAGATTTTGAACCTTAGGGTTTATTTTGGTCTGGACCAATTCTTGGGCTGATTTGGTTTGGTCATTGGACCAACTGCATTGAACCGGCTCATATGTGAGCGCTTGGTTCATTTGAGAGAAGAGATATGCGTTTGGTTCACTTCATGTGAACGCATAACGCATGTATTCAAGACTTGCCAATTTTGGCATTTCGGTTTTGCAAAGTGATGAATGTCTCCACATTCGATCACAAGGCTTCTCTAACGCTCATCTCCCCTTTGGCTCTCGACGACACACACATTCTTGGGTGGTGTAAGTTGACGAGAAGAAGGATCGGCCAAGAGAGATTTTTCATCATCTCCTTCCATTCGACAAGCAAGCTTGGGTGCCTTGCTAGCACAAGGGACGCCAAGGAAGTAAGCAATCTTCATCTTGTGTGTGAACTTTTGGAGGAGATCTAAGTTGCTCTCTTCTTCCAAGCCGACATTCAACCCTATGGCATTGGTTTGATCTCCTTCTTGATCTAATTAATCCATCAAAGTTGATCATATGAGCATATAAGCGATTATGTTGTTGAAACCCTAGCAAACATGCATGCGCCCCCTTTATTTAGGGTTTCGGCCCCCCTCTTGAAAGGGGTTTTATCCGCTTGCGCTCCTCCTTGAAGGGGACTCTTCAATTGGTATCAGAGCCAAGATCTTATATGAATCATATGATTGCTATGTATGTTTTGTGATCCATATATGTATGATGCTTAGATCTATGTTTTCTCTTCATGCGATTATACTAGTTGATAGTATGTTCATGTTGCGCATGTATGAGAGCTATATTGGCGCATGTATGTTGGTTGCGCTTCTATCATGTTGTTGTAGTTGTTTTTCGAAAACCCTAAATGACATGCGCGACTTGCATATTAGATCTAAGCCGCACCTACAATAAACCCTTAGACGGGTTGATGGGGTTGAAAGCATCCTCCAGGTTAGATCAAACTAGTCTGATCAGACCATCTGACAGCCTAGATGGATCGACCAGATGGCACCTGTGCGCAAGCACGAGGTGGCTATAGGTCGATTGCATCACAGGCGTGTAGCGAGGTCTGGTTGAGACAACCAATGAACACTCTTGAGTTAGGCCCGGGGTCACACCCGCTTGCCAGAACTCTTGAAGGTTGTTCAGCCCTTGGCGCATGCATGGTTGACCATTAGGTCAACTCGAGTCAGTTAGGACTTGGTGCATGCAAGGGCATGGATCTAACTAGATTGATGAGTGGATCCCTATCGATGGACCGTTGTAAGGTTGTAGGGCACATAAGACAAGTAAAATTGATTCCAATGGGATTTCAAAATTTTTATTTTGTCTATGGATCACATGATTGATTGAATGATGCCATGATGCTTGTTTATTTAATCTTATGTGGGTTGCCCAAATGTGTGCTGTGCTGGGGCCTGCGTGCCTGGTTAATTATAAATTAATATTCATTTGTGATCTGCGAATCACATTGTTTTAATTTATAAAATGTAATTGACCTGCGAGTCAATCTTGTCTAGATAGATTAAAATGTATTTTAATCAGACAAGAATTCTATGCACACATGGCAATGAGGCTCATGCAGCTGGTGGCGCACCTGAGCTGCATTTGGCGCTAGGGCCCTGGGTTGGGCTAGATCAGATATAAAAGGACCCTTAAAGAGCTCAAGTGAAGACTTAAGTAAAATTAAGGTCTTACTTAGGGTTCATGGGCTTTTACCACATAAGATCAGCATGCTTTCTACTTATTGCTTATAATTAGAATTGCATGTTTAGTTATCTTCTGCTATCACCATAGGGTTTGCATGATAGTTATGAAGATAAAAGGACCGTTAAAATCCAACGCTAACATATCAAGCTCGTAAGCCTTCTGGCGCGAAACCTCACTGTTCTGATTATCGTTGGAGCCGTGTTGTACCCACTCAGTGGGCACGTCCATCTATCTTCAGACGGTGTGTGATTTCACCTGCGTGTTACAAAGAAGGGATTTATCGCTTCTCGTTGCTCAGCATAGCACGTGGTGGTCCAGGGAGTAGGTCGGGTCAGCTTGACCATGTAGGCTACATATGTGGCCCATATGGTAGCACATGGAGGCAGCCATCTGTGGGATCAGAGACTGTGTTGTACCAACTCAGTTGGCACAGTCTGCTGGATTGCCCAGGTGAAGGGGAATCGCACGGGTTGGCGATTGGCAGGGACTGCCTACCAGAGATTAGTGCTTGTACTCTCCGTGCATCTTATCTCGCCTGAGCGGGACGCGGAGATCAAGTATGAAATCTGGATCCCATCTCACTAAAAGAGTGTTACTCTTTCGGACTGTTTTAATGGATTTTACAGTCAGCTAAAATAGTGAGAAAAGAATCTTTCTTAAGTCCTGGATTGATTCTAGACATTGATACTGACCTTGCTGTTCTTGCATTGTTGTAGATTCCTGCAGCAACGAACACCATGAGCTTCAATGTGCGATCCCTACTGGAAAGGGAGAAGTTTGCTGGGCCGAACTTCTCTGACTGGTTCGGACACCTTAAGATCGTTCTTAAGGCAGAGAGGAAACTGTATGTCCTCGAGACGGCTGTGCCGCCTCAACCCGCTGCGAACGCCGCAAGGGCGGTTCGTGAAGCCTATGAAAAGCACGTCAATGATAGCATTGATGTCGCTTGCCTGATGCTAGCGTCTATGACGCCACCGCTGCAGCGTCAGCATGAGGATATGTCGGCTATAGAGATTATAGCGAACCTCAAGATGCTGTATGCTGCACAGGCGAGGACAGAACGCTATAATCTGACGAAGCTCTTCTTTCAGAGCAAACTGGCTGAAGGGAGCCCAGTGGGAGCTCACGTGCTCAAGATGATTGGGCACAAGGAGGCTCTGGAGAAACTGGGGCATACCATTAACCAGGAGCTTGCTGTAGACATCATTCTGCAGTCTCTTCCGCCCTCTTTCGATGCGTTCATCATTAACTTTAATATGAACAAAATCGATTGTACTCCGGCAGAACTGCTGAATATGCTCTTGACTACTGAGGAAACTCTGAAGGGAAAGCCTTCGACCTCTGTCTTAATGGTTCCTTCCAGGAACAAGAAGAAGGGGAAGAAGGGCAAGGCCCCTGTCAAGAACTACAGTAAGGCTCTGAAACAGAAGGTGAAGCGGTCCAAGGACAACAGGTGTTTCCACTGTGGCCAGCTGGGTCACTGGAAAAAGGACTGTAAAGCGCTCCAAGGAGATAAGAGGGGAAGCATCGCTTCTGGCTCAGGTATTTACGTGACGGAAGTCATGGTTTCATCTTCTTCTATTTCATGGGTGTTGGACACTGCATGTGGAGTTCACATTTGTTCAAATGTACAGGAACTCAAGAGAAGAAGACAGGTGGGACAGCATGAGGTAGACCTACGCGTTGGAAACGGGGCACGGGTTGCTGCTGTTGCTGTAGGAGACTATTTCATTTCTTTACCATCTGGCATTGTATTGGAATTAAACAATTGTTATTTTGTACCGAGTATCACTAAAAATATTATCTCTATTCCTGCTCTTGTCAGGAAAGGATTTGCCTTTGAATGCAATATTTCAAAGTGTGTTTTATCTTGTGATAATATTGTTTATGCAACTGGTTCAATTAACAATGGGTTATTCATGTTGGACATGGAATATTCTATACAAAACATTGATAATAAGAAAGCCAAGTATGCTGATGACAGCACCTTGTTATGGCATAGTCGTTTAGGCCATATTAACAAGAAGCGCATTAAGCGGTTGCATGATCATGGACTGCTGGGATCATTCTCCTATGAGGAGATTGATACATGCAAAGCTTGTTTAATGGGTAAAATGACGAAGTCACCTTTTCTTAACAAAGGTCAAAGGGCTTCAGGTTTACTTGACCTTATACACAGTGATGTGTGTGGGCCATTTAGTAAACATGCCAGAGGTGGCTATCAGTACTTCATTACCTTTACTGATGATTTCAGTAGGTATGGTTATGTCTATCTGATGAGACATAAAAGTGAATCTTTTGACAAGTTCAAAGAGTTCAAGAATGAAGTACAAAATCAGCTAGGCCGAAATATCAAGGCACTTCGTTCTGATCGAGGTGGAGAATACTTGAGTCATGCGTTTACTGACTATCTAAAAGAGTGTGGGATTATCTCACAGCTCACTCCGCCAGGAACACCACAATGGAATGGTGTGTCCGAGAGGAGAAATAGAACGTTACTTGATATGGTTCGTTCTATGATGAGTCAGGCTACTCTTCCATATTCCTTTTGGGGTTTTGCACTGGAAACAGCTGCAAAGGTACTAAACCGAGTGCCATCCAAGGCCGTTTCAAAGACGCCATATGAGTTATGGTATGGGAAACAGCCGAGCTTGACATTTATCAGGATCTGGGGTTGCGAGGCTTATGTCAAAAAGCTCGCGTCTGGGAAACTAGAGAGTAGATCTGAGAAATGCATCTTTGTCGGTTACCCTAAGGAAACTAAGGGTTATTATTTCTACGATCCCAAGGAGAACAAGGTGTTTGTTGCTCGGACGGCCATATTTCTTGAGAAGGAGTTTCTTCTGCAAGAGGCCAGTGGGAGAGAAATAAAGCTGGATGAGAATCCAGAGGAAGGACAAAGTAGTCAAGCACAGTTGGATGAGCCTGAGCCGGTAGAACAGGTTACTGAACAACCTGAGGCTCAGATATCACGGGAACCGCGAAGATCGGGAAGGATCCGTCGACAGCCTGAGCGCTATGATGGAGTCTACATCATTGATAATGATGAACCCCTTACTTATGCGGATGCGGTCAGTGGACCGGAGTCAGCTAGATGGCTTGATGCTATGCGAGCCGAAATGGACTCCATGTCAGATAACCAAGTCTGGGATTTGGTTGATCCGCCTCCGGGAGTAATCCCTATAGGCTGTAAATGGATCTTCAAGAAGAAGATTGACATGGATGGTAACGTAGTTACCTATAAAGGCAGGCTAGTTGCGAAAGGTTTCAAACAAATCTACGGGATAGATTATGATGAAACTTTCTCACCTGTAGCCATGTTTAAGTCTATTCGGATTCTTTTCGCGATAGCTGCATATTACGATTATGAGATCTGGCAGATGGATGTGAAGACAGCTTTCTTTAATGGAAATCTGGATGAGGATGTGTATATGACACAACCTGAGGGTTTCACTAATCCATCAGATCGTCATAAAATATGCAAGTTAAAGAAGTCTATTTATGGACTTAAGCAAGCATCAAGAAGCTTGAATATTCGTTTTGATGAATCAATCTCTGAGTTTGGTTTCATCAAGAACGAAGATGACCCGTGTGTATATAAGAGGTTTAGTGGGAGCGTGATTACTTTCCTAGTCCTCTACGTCGATGATATCTTGATCATTGGAAACGATATTCCTGAACTGCATGCTATTAAGGCATGGTTAGGAAAATGTTTCCAGATGAAAGATCTAGGAGAAGCAGCGTATGTGTTAGGTGTGAAGATCTACAGGGATAGATCTAAGAGGCTTCTCGGGCTGTGCCAGAGTACGTACATCGATAAAGTCCTGGAGAGATTCCATTTAGAGAATTCTAAAAGAGGATATCTGCCAATCAGACATGGTCTGAATCTTTCGAAGAGTCAGTGTCCACAAACACAGACTGAGAAAGATGAAATGGACAATACGCCTTATGCTTCGGCTATTGGGTCCATTATGTATGCGATGTTGTGTACTCGCCCAGACGTCGCTTACGGGTTAAGCGTGACCAGTCGGTTCCAAAGTAATCCAGGTATGGCGCACTGGATTGCGGTCAAGAACATTTTAAAATATCTGCGGAGGACCAAAGATATGTTCTTGATATATGGTGGTCAGGAAGAACTCAATATTGAAGGATATACTGACGCTTCGTTCCAGTCGGACCAGGATGATTTCCGATCGCAATCAGGCTATGTTTTTAGCTTGAATGGTGGAGCAGTGGTGTGGAAAAGTTTCAAACAGTCAACTGTTGCTGACTCCACAACAGAAGCCGAGTATGTTGCAGCCTCGGAAGCATCCAAGGAGGCAGTGTGGATTCGTAAGTTCGTGAGAGAACTTGGTGTTGTTCCTTCGAGTGCAGATCCTTTGGTTATCTTCTGTGATAACACTGGAGCCATCGCACAAGCAAAGGAACCACGGTCGCACCAGAAGTCCAAGCACATACAGAGACGGTTTCACTTGATCCGAGAGATCATTGATCGAGGCGAGATCAAAATCTGCAAGGTTCATACAGACGACAATCTGGCTGACCCGCTTACCAAGCCTCTGGCGTAGCAGAAGCATGAGAAGCACTGTAATAATATGGGTTTGAGATTTCTCAACCATTAGATTAAGTGCAAGTGGGAGATTGTTGGGGTATGCCCTTAAGGCTAATGTTTGAGGCCTTTGGGATTGTATCAGTATCATGTAATAAACTCTTGTTTTTATAAAGGCATGGTTGTTATTCAGTTTGTTACCTTGTCTGCTGTAATAAGTGTACTACTGAATAATGTCTCAAAGCTGTTCAGCTAGGCTGACAGTTAAGTCCTTAGTCGAGATATCTTGGTGAACATGAGACAGCCTTGATATGATTGAGACTAACATTTGATCTAATCTTATAGGATGCTTCGAGCATGGAATAAGATGTAGACTCATGGGTACATTGGATGTACTGGACAGACCCTACTAGGATATTCAATTGCTTGTCACAATGTGAATAATCCTTGTATGCTACAAGTGGCACATGTCCTTTGACTTGAGATCACTTGTGTTTCTAAATGATGATTGTCATTGTTTTGAGGTAGTTCAATATCATTTGAAAGATAATGGTTATAAACTATCTTGGATAATGATCATGAGTCAGGTTAGGACACTAGTGATAGACATAGGATTGCCGTCTCCTTGTTCAAGGAGTGTGATGTTCTAAAAGGGCCCCCTTGGATGAGATGATTGAGAAAGTGTATGGCCATACCCAGATGACTATGCTCATCTGATCTAATCATTCTCATCGTATTGGAGTTACAAGCTTGACATGCTTGTCCAATAAGAACATCCAGTGGCAAAGGATACATGTATGCCTTGTGAAGTGGATTCACACTTGTGCTGTGGTTTGGGTGTAGTCTTGGAAGACTCTTTCCTTTATATCGGGAGACAGTGATGTGTTGCTAGATACCCCTCACTGATTGTGATAACATGAGTTATCGTTACCGACATTTAAAGGAAACCCTTAGGGTCGCACAATTTGGTGATATGGCTTACTTGAGTCAGATCGTGTGGACTGGATTGTTTTGATTCAGTTTAAAGGAGTTTAAACTCTGATTGTAAGTGAGATCCAGTCTGATCATGTTTGATTGATTAGGGCTTGAGATCAGTAAGCTTCGATCGAGAGTGTGGATGCTAGATCGATGAGATCAAGGGCATCAAAAGATGAACGGTCAGATTTTGAACCTTAGGGTTTATTTTGGTCTGGACCAATTCTTGGGCTGATTTGGTTTGGTCATTGGACCAACTGCATTGAACTGGCTCATATGTGAGCGCTTGGTTCATTTGAGAGAAGAGATATGCGTTTGGTTCACTTCATGTGAACGCATAACGCATGTATTCAAGACTTGCCAATTTTGGCATTTCGGTTTTGCAAAGTGATGAATGTCTCCACATTCGATCACAAGGCTTCTCTAACGCTCATCTCCCCTTTGGCTCTCGACGACACACACATTCTTGGGTGGTGTAAGTTGACGAGAAGAAGGATCGGCCAAGAGAGATTTTTCATCATCTCCTTCCATTCGACAAGCAAGCTTGGGTGCCTTGCTAGCACAAGGGACGCTAAGGAAGTAAGCAATCTTCATCTTGTGTGTGAACTTTTGGAGGAGATCTAAGTTCCTCTCTTCTTCCAAGCCGACATTCAACCCTATGGCATTGGTATGATCTCCTTCTTGATCTAATTAATCCATCAAAGTTGATCATATGAGCATATAAGCGATTATGTTGTTGAAACCCTAGCAAACATGCATGCGCCCCCTTTATTTAGGGTTTCGGCCCCCCTCTTGAAAGGGGTTTTATCCACTTGCGCTCCCCCTTGAAGGGGACTCTTCACAGATATCACGGGAACCGCGAAGATCGGGAAGGATTCGTCGACAGCCTGAGCGCTATGACGGAGTCTACATCATTGATAATGATGAACCCCTCACTTATGCGGATGCGGTCAGTGGACCGGAGTCAGCTAGATGGCTTGAAGCTATGCGAGCCGAGATGGACTCCATGTCAGATAACCAAGTATGGGATTTGGTTGATCCGCCTCCGGGAGTAATCCCTATAGGCTGCAAATGGATCTTCAAGAAGAAGATTGACATGGATGGTAATGTGGTTACCTATAAAGGCAGGCTAGTTGCGAAAGGTTTCAAACAAATCTACGGGATAGATTATGATGAAACTTTCTCACCTGTAGCCATGTTTAAGTCTATTCGGATTCTTTTCGCGATAGCAACATATTACGATTATGAGATCTGGCAAATGGATGTGAAAACGGCTTTCCTGAATGGAAATCTGGATGAGGATGTGTATATGACACAACCTGAGGGTTTCACTAATCCATCAGATCGTCATAAAATATGCAAGTTAAAGAAGTCCATTTATGGACTTAAGCAAGCATCAAGAAGCTGGAATATTCATTTTGATGAATCAGTCACTGAATTTGGTTTCATCAAGAACGAAGATGACTCGTGAGTATATAAGAGGTTTGGTGGGAGCGTGATTACTTTCCTAGTCCTCTACGTCGATGATATCTTGATCATTGGAAACGGCATTCCTGAAATGCATGCCGTAAAGGCATGGCTAAGGAAATGTTTCCAGATGAAAGATCTTGGAGAAGCAGCCTATGTATTAGGTGTGAAGATCTACAGGGATAGATCTAAGAGGCTTCTCGGGTTGTGCCAGAGTACTTACATCGATAAAGTCCTGGAGAGATTCCATTTAGAGAATTCTAAAAGAGGATATGTTCCAGTCAGACATGGTCTGAATCTTTCGAAGAGTCAGTGTCCAGAAACACAGACTGAGAAAGATGAAATGGACAATACGCCTTATGCTTCGGCTATTGGGTCCATAATGTATGCGATGTTGTGTACTCGCCCAGACATCGCTTACGGGTTAAGCGTGACCAGTCGGTTCCAAGGTAATCCAGGTATGGCGCACTGGATTGCAGTCAAGAACATTTTAAAATATCTGCGGAGGACCAAAGATATGTTCTTGATATATGGTGGTCAGGAAGAACTCAGTATTGAAGGATATACTGACGCTTCGTTCCAGTCTGACCAGGATGATTTTCGATCGTAATCAGGCTATATTTTTAGCTTGAATGGAGGAGCGGTGGTGTGGAAGAGTTTCAAACAGTCAATAGTTGCTGATTCCACAACAGAAGTCGAGTATGTTGCAGCCTCGGAAGCATCCAAGGAGGTAGTGTGGATTCGTAAGTTCGTTCGGGAACTTGGTGTTGTTCCTTCGAGTGCAGATCCTTTGGTTATCTTTTGTGATAACACTGGAGCAATTGCACAAGCAAAGGAACCACGGTCGCACCAGAAGTCCAAGCACATACAGAGACGGTTTCATTTGATCCGGGAGATCATTGATCGTGGCGAGATCAAAGTCTGCAAGGTTCATACAGATGACAATCTGGCAGACCCGCTTACTAAGCCTCTGGCGCAGCAGAAGCATGAGAAGCACTGTAATAATATGGGTTTGAGATTTCTCAACTATTAGATTAAGTGCAAGTGGGAGATTGTTGGGGTATGCCCTTAAGGCTAATGTTTGAGGCCTTGGGAATGTATCAGTATCATGTAATAAACTCTTATGTTTATAAAGGCATGGTTGTTATTCAGTTTGTTACATTGTCTGCTGCAATAAGTGTACTTCTGAATAATGTCTCAAAGCTGTTCAGCTAGGCTGACATGCAGTTATGTCCTTAGTCAAGATATCTTGGTGAACATGAGACAGCCTTGATATGATTGAGACTAATATGTGTTCTAATCTTATAGGATGCTTCGAGCATGGAATAAGATGTAGACTCATGGGTACATTGGATGTACTGGACAGACCCTACTAGGATATTCAATTGCTTGTCACAATATGAATAATCCTTGAATGCGACAAGTGGCACATTTCCTCTGACTTGAGATCACTTGTGTTTTCTAGATGATGATTGTCATTGTTTTGAGGTAGTTCAATATCATTTGAAACATAATGATTATAGACTATCTTGGATGGTGAGCTTGAATCAGGTTAGGGCACTAGTGATAGATATAGGATTGCCGTCTCCTTAAGTGGAGTGTGATGTTCTAAAGGGGCCCCCCTGGATGAGATGATTGAGAAAGTGTATGGCCATACCCAGATGACTATGTTCATCTGATCTAATCATGCTCATCATATTGGAGCTACAAGCTTGACACGCTTGTCCAATAAGAACATCCAGTGGCAAAGGAAGCATGTATGCCTTGTGAATTGGATTCACACTTGTGCTGTGGTTTGGGTGTAGTCTTGGAAGACTCTTTCCTTTATATTGGGAGACAGTGATGTGTTGCTAGATACCCCTCACTGATCGTGATAACGTGAGTTATCGTTACGGACGTTTAAAGGAAACCCTTAGGGTCGCACAAATTGATGATATGGCTTACTTAAGTCAGATCGTGTGGACTGAATTATTTGGGTTCAGTTTAAAGGGATTTAATCTCTGATTGTAAGTGAGATCTGGTCTGATCATGTTTGATTGATTAGGGCTTGAGATCGGTAAGCTTCGATTGAGAGATTGGATGCTAGATCGGTGAGATTGGAGCCTTAGGGTTTAATTAAGATCTAGACTGGATCGCTTGGCTTGATTGGTTCTTAAACCGAACCAAATCTGAACCGGCTCATTATATGAGCGCATGGTTCGAATGGAGATGGCGTGAACGTGTGAGCGAATTGTGGTTTCTATTTTTAGAAACCATGATCTCCACTTGGAGATCTCTCATGTTCGAATAGGGATAATCCTATTCTCGCTGGTCTCCCTATCGTGACTTCTCTCTCTCGACACTTTTGTGTGTGGCGGCGCTTGAAGCTACTGAGGAGGAGGATTCGGCCAAGAGTGATCAACATCTCCATCCCTTTCATTCGACAAAGACCCTTTGAAAGGCTTTGCTAGCACAAAGGATTCAAAGGAGTGAGCGCATCGATCTTCTTGTGTGCGTCAACTTTGGAGAAGGTTCATTTGCGCCTTTGCTTCCAAGGCACCATCAAACCGATGGCTATGGTATGAGTTCTTCTTCATCCATTCAATCATTTAAAAGTTAATTATATGACATATAAAGATCTCTTGAAACCCTAGCTTCCCATGTGAAAATATTGTTATGCGCCATCTTTAGGGTTTCGCCCCCCCCCCCCTTGAGGTTAGGGGACTTTCAAGTTCACCAAGATATCTCGACTAAGGACATGACAGCATGTCAGCCAAGCTGAACAGCATTGAGACATTATTCAGAAGCACACTTATTGCAGCAGACAATGTAACAAACTGAATAACAACCATTGCCTTTATAAACATAAGAGTTTATACATGATACTGAAATAATCCCAAGGCCTCAAACATTAGCCTTAAGGGCATACCCCAACAAATACGCCCTTCACCAAGACAAGTGAGAGGGCAGGAGGTTCATTGGACCTTATACACAGTGATGTGTGTGGACCATTCAATAAACAAGCCAAAGGAGGACACAACTACTTCATTACCTTTATTGATGATTTTAGTAGGTATGGTTATGTCTACTTGATGAGACATAAATCTGAATCCTATGAGAAATTCAAGGAATTCAAGAATGAAGTAGAGAACCAGCTTGGTAGATCCATTAAGGCTCTTCGATCAGATCGTGGTGGAGAGTACCTGAGTGGTGAGTTCCTTGACTATCTAAAAGAGTGTGGGATTCTATCCCAACTCACTCTGCCGGGAACACCTCAATGGAATGGTGTGTCTGAAAGGAGAAATCGAACTCTGTTGGACATGGTTCGATGTATGATGAGTCATGCAACTCTACCTCCCTCATTCTGGGGACATGCACTAGAGACAGCTTCTCTGATACTGAATAATGTTCCATCTAAGAGTGTCTCAAAGATTCCATACGAGGTATGGAGTGGGAGATGTTGGGGTATGC
This sequence comes from Costus lasius, assembly GCA_027563935.2. Taxonomy (NCBI): domain Eukaryota; kingdom Viridiplantae; phylum Streptophyta; class Magnoliopsida; order Zingiberales; family Costaceae; genus Costus; species Costus lasius. Next base: position 31,800,230 of record CM050450.1, on the reverse strand, counting down.
CCTTAAGGCTAATGTTTGAGGCCTTGGGATTGTATTAGTATCATGTAATAAACTCTTAAGTTTATAAAGGCATGGTTATTATTCAGGTTGTTACCTTGTCTGCTGTAATAAGTGTACTTCTGAATACTGTCTCAAAGCTGTTCAGCTAGGCTGACAGGCTATATGTCCTTAGTCGAGATATCTTGGTGAACATGAGACAGCCTTGATATGATTGAGACTAATATGAGTGCTAATCTTATAGGATGCTTCGAGCATGGAATAAGACGTAGACTCATGGGTACATTGGATGTACTGGACAGACCCTACTGGGATATTCCATTGCTTGTCACAATGTGAATGATCCTTGTAAGCAGCAAGTGGCACATGTCCTCTGACTTGAGATCACTTGTGTTTCTGAATGATGATTGTCATTGTCTTGAGGTAGTTCAATATCATTTGAAACATAATGATTATAGACTATCTTGGATGGTGAGCTTGAATCAGGTTAGGGCACTAGTGATAGACATAGGATTGCCGTCTCCTTGTTTAAGGAGTGTAGTGTTCTAAGGGCCCCCCTATATGAGATGATTGAGATAGTGTATGGCCATACCCAGATGACTATGTGCATCTGATCTAATCATGCTCATCGTATTGGAGTTACAAGCTTGACCCGCTTGTCCAATAAGAACATCCAGTGGCAAAGGACACATGTATGCCTTGTGAATTGAGTCACACTTGTGCTATGGTTTGGGAGTAGTCTTGGAAGACTCTTTCCTTTATATCGGGAGACAGTGATGTGTTGCTAGATACCCCTCACTGATCGTGATAACGTAAGTTATCGTTACCGACATTTAAAGGAAACCCTCAGGGTCGCACAATTTGGTGATATGGCTTCCTTAAGTCAGATCGTGTGGACTGAATTGTTTTGGTTCAGTTTAAAGAGATTTAATCTCTGATTGTAAGTGAGATCTGGTCTGATCATGTTTGATTGATTAGAGCTTTAGATCGGTAAGCTTCGATCGAGAGAGATGATGCTAGATCGATGCGATCAGAAGCGTCAGATGATGAATGGTCAGATCTAGGACCTTGGGGTCTAATTTGATCTAGACTTAATTTATGGGCTGATTTGGTTTCGCTATTGAACCAAGGATATTGAACCGGCTCATGGGTTGAGCGCTTGGTTCAAGAGGGAGAAGAGGTTGCGTTTGGTTCATGGAAACGTGAACGCCAACTCTTAATCGTTGCCAATTTTGGAAAGTTCCAAAAGCATAACGCATATGCGTTCATGGCTTGATGTCTCTCTAATGTTTTTCGGTTTTTGCTTCTTGGACGTGGTTTTGGGAACGGCTTGCTCGTGTGGAAGGCATCGTTCTTGCGCCAAGGAAGAAGAGCTCTCGAAAAGAAGGAAGCCCTTTTAATCTAATCTCCTACACACGGTTGGAAAAGCTTGGCAATCTTGCTAGCACAAGAGTTGCGCAAGGAGGAAGCTTTCATCCCTTGTGTGTGATTTCTTTGGAGAAGATCCCTTCGATCTTTCTTCTTCCAAGCCGCACCTTCCCATGGCCATGGTAATGAATCTCTCACTTGTTATTCAAGTTGATTATATGAAAGTATAGAATGCGATCTTATGTGGAAACCCTAATTCCGCTGCTATGAGAAAGAAACATATGACTTGCGCCCCCCTCATGAAAGGGGTTCTTCTCACAATAGGTTTTGCGCTCCCCTCCTGAAAGGGTTCCATCAGGAGACGCCCTAATCTATCTTTTATCAAGATCTGGGGATGCGAGGCATATGTCAAGCGTCATGATTCTAGCAAGCTAGAACCTAGATCTGATAAATGTGTGTTTGTGGGGTACTCTAAGGAAACTAAGGGTTACTACTTCTATGTTCCCACCGAGAACAAAGTTTTTGTTGCTCGGGGTGCTGTCTTTCTAGAGAAATAATTTCTCATGAAAGAAGTTAGTGGGAGGAATTTTGACTTGGATGAGGTCCAAGTGCAACCACAAGACATAGAGATGGAACCTGAGCCACCTATACCAGTTGCTAGGCAACCTGAGGCTCAGACACAGGCCCCACGTAGGTCTGGGAGAATTCGTCATGCACCTGAGAGGTATGGGTCGCTGCCGACCCAACATGACGAGATCTTCATCATTGAGAATGAACCCAGGACTTAAGATGAGGCGGTCAGTGGACCAGACTCTGAGAGATGGCTTGAGGCCATGCGATCCAAGATGGATTCCATGTCAGCTAACCAAGTCTGGGATTTGGTTGAGTTACCTGATGGGGTAAAGCCCATAGGGTGTAAATGGGTCTTCAAGAGGAAGACAGACATAGATGGCAACATAGTTACCTATAAAGGTAGACTAGTGGCTAAGGGATTTAAACAAATCCACGGGGTGGATTATGATGAAACCTTCTCGCTAGTTGTCATGTTCAAATCCATTCGGATTCTGCTTGCTATAGCTGCATATCATGATTACGAGATATGGCAGATGGATGTGAAGACTGCTTTCCTTAATGAGAAGCTAGCTAAGGATGTGTATATGACACAACCTGATGGCTTCATCCATCTTGCAGAGGCCAATAAGGTCTGCAGGCTAAAGAGATCCATCTATGGATTAAAGCAAGCATCTCGAAGTTGGAATCTTCGATTTGATGAAGCTGTGAGAGATTATGGCTTTATCAAAAGTGAAGATGACGCCTATGTATACAGAAAATTCAGTGGGAGCTTGGTGACTTTTTTGGTCTTGTATGTCGATGACATACTGCTCATCGGGAACGACATCCCTAGTCTTCAAGCTGTGAAGACATGGTTAGGGAAGTGTTTTGAGATGAAAGACTTAGGGGAGGCCGCCTATATCCTAGGCGTGAGGATCTATAGGGATAGATGCAAGAAGCTCCTAGCCCTTAGTTAGAGTAGATACATTGATAGGGTCCTGGAGAGGTTTAGCTTGGAGCAATCCAAGAAAGGGTACCTTCCAGTGAGACATGGCCTTACTCTCTCAAAGCGCCAGTATCCCACCACACCGGCTGAGAGGGATAACATGAGTCGAGTACGCTATGTTTCGGCAGTAGGATCGATCATGTATGCAATGTTGTGTACTAGACCAGATGTGGCTTATGCTGTGAGCATAACCATCCGATACCAATCCAAACCTGGAATATAGCACTGGGTGACTGTAAAGAACATCCTAAAGTATCTGAGAAGAACTAAGGATTTGTTCTTGGTCTATGGGGGGCAGGAAGAGCTCAGTATGCAGGGCTACACTGATGCATCTTTCCAGTTTGACCCTGACGACTTTAGATCGCAGGCCGGCTATGTGTTCAAGATGAATGGAGGCGCTGTGTGCTGGAAGAGCTTCAAGCAATCCACCATCCCTGATTCTACAACCGAGCCTGAGTATGTGGCCGCTTCTGAGGCAGCCAAAGAAGCCATTTGGATAAGGAAGTTCATTTCTGAACTTCAGGCGGTTCCCAGTGCAGTGGATCCCATTGAAATCTACTGTGATAACAATGGAGCAATTGCACAAGCCAAGGAACCAAGGTCTCATCAAAAATCCAAACACATACTCAGGAGATTTCACCTGATCAGAGAGATCATCAACATAGGTGATGTCAAGATTAGCAGAGTTGACATAGAGAACAATCTAGCAGACCCATTGACCAAGGCTTTGGCGCAGCAGAAGCATGATGGTCACGCTAGAGATATGGGGTTAAGATTTCTCAACCTCTAGGTCTTAGTGCAAGTAGGAGATTGTTGGTGTATATGCCCTAAGGACCTAATTCTGGTCCGTTACTTGTACTACTTGACATTGATATTTATATCATACTGGCATTGTCGTTTTCATTATTTGTTTACATCTACAAACATGTACTTATATGATAATGTCCCTGGAGACAGATTGGATCTGTGCTCAAAGTATTGTCCCAAGTCGTGGTACCTTAGTGGATATGGGACAGCTATGGTACTTGTAAGACTGGTATATGGGCTGGTTAGGCACGAGGTGTTAATGCAGGCATATGGGTATATCAGTGGTAGATATACTGGACCGACCCGCTATGAGGCAATGACTTGGTGTCACGAGTTATCCTCACAAGTGATAGGAGATGCATTGATCCCTTGACTTGAGGTCATTGGCCATTCTATATGGTTAGGGATATGCTTTGATACAACCTAATGCCTTGCCGTAGTTGGGAGGTAATAACGGTTGTCATTGGGCTTGTCACGACCCATATGAGAAGGTCAATGCACAGACATAGGATTTGCCCCTTCATAAGGGAAGCTTGATATCTATGGAGCTCCTCTATGGTTCTATGACTGAAAGTGTATGACCATACCCAGGTTAGACCTGATTTAGTCATAGCTATGAGATTGGATAAAAACAAGTGGTGACACACTTGGCCAATCGGATATCAGTTCGGCAAAGAGACTATAATGCATCTATACCTGATTGCGATGATGGGGATGTCGATGTCGATATCCATTCCGATGACTTGGGTAGCAGCGATGCACTGCTAGGTGCCACTCACTGCTTGTGGTGACCTTAGGTCAGCACTGCCAACGTCAGAGGAACCTACAGGGTCGCACACCTTGACACTCGAGTTCTCGTATTGATCGGGAAGCGTTATGATCGAGTTATTGGATAACTCGGATCTATTTTTGAGATTTTATCAGTGCCAATGGACCTGATGAGATGGAAGAAATTTATTGGAGCCAACGTCCATTTACGGCATATTAACCATGGTTAGCATAATTTGACCTTGGGTTAAATTGGATTAGATCCAATGGCTTGGTTAACATGCATAATGGACCTTGGGCTGGGCCCATTGTAAAGTTGGACTTACTGGGCTTAAGGAGAGGGAGATAGTAGGCGTGTGATTAACCCTGGTTAGACCAGGGTTAACGCCTATGATGTAAAATTAATCATATAAGGGTTAATTAATTAATTAATTAGAATCCTAATTAGATTAGGACTAATTGTTTAATTAATTAATTAGAATCCTAATTGGATTAGGATTTAATTGTTTAAATAATTGGAATCCTAATTGGATTAGGATTTAATTGTTTAAATAATTAATTAGAGTCCTAATTGGATTAGGACTTGATTAATTTGGCATGTTCTCCTATATCCTCTCCTAGCCGCCCACTTAAGTTTAAATTGTGGCCACATGTAAACCACCTCTTGCTTCTATAAATAGAGACCCTAGCCACCCCTTTCATGATACAATTTTCTCCTTGATGGCGTGATTAGTTGAGGGGCGACATCAAGGGGCTAGTGGCGCACTTCTCTTCCATTCAACCCTAGCCGCAACACATCATCTTCCTTTCCTCTTAGCGTGAGGAACTTGGTGGTTTTTGGCGACTTCCTTCTCCTTATCTTCCTCTTGGCGCATATACCTTGGAGGTGGCGCAAGGCTTGAGGAAAAAGCACAAGGCTTGGATCTTCTTCCCGAGGCTAGCACCGGGCGTGGAAGAAGAGGACTCGAGGTGATCCGTGTGTGTGAGAGTGCAGAGGGCGCACGCTTGGGCGCCTCTACGACATCGGCCTCATCTCACTTTAAAGATATTTTCTATCTCATTGTGTCGACTCATTCGCATGCGATCTTCACTGGGTTTTTGGGACTGGCTTGTTTCGGGGATATTCTTCCACTGCGCAATGTGTTTGCATCTCTGAAATTTTGTAATATATACCCGGGGTTTCCCAACAGCAAGTGAACGATATAGAGAGAACACGAAAGATAATCAGAGAGATAAATTGAGACTAGGGTTTCATCCACCTTGATTTTTATGACTAGATATATACGGTTGTTCATCAATCAAATTCTAATTTGATAAAGACTTAATTTACTTCATAAGGGGATTATCTCACTTTCGTGCAGACAACCATGCAGAGACAAATCCTCGCTTTCGCGCAAGATTTATCCCAAGCTGATGATAAGTAAATCATCAATCGAAGAACTCAAGATCACTTTCGTGCATCCGAATTCAAGGTTGATTGTCTCAAGCGGAATCTCAAGGATCACTTTCGTGCATCCGAAACTCAACACAAGTTCTACCTATGGTTCTCCAACGTTCCGATCCTCACTTTCGTGCAAGATCTCCACGTTTGACACACTAACTTAATCCTAGGTTCATAATCATCATCAAGGCAATTAGTCATCTAAAATAAAGAAATAAGAACTTAACCTAATTTCTTACGGTGAGTTCCTGTTAATCAATTTTAGGGTTCTAGTTCTCAAGCATGTCACCTTTCGGTCCTTAATGCAAGAACTCTATTCATGATGACAAAAAGTAAACTAAGGAGAAACTTAGAACAATAATCGCATAGGTAAAATTATCAAAGTAGAATTATCATGACAAAAGAAAAGATTATCTAATCATTAAAAATCAAAGGGATTACACCCCATGACCCAAAAATAGTATTAAGCTTGCATGGAGGAAGAAATACAATAAATCATAGTCTCAGAGTGATCAGAAAACGAAAAGAAAGGAGGAACAACTTTACACCACGACTGTAAAAGAGTTTACAGTCGTAATTTGCTTCGATGAACAGCGTTGTCATCGCGGTTTTGTTGATTTGTCCTCCGATCGGACTCCAAACGCTCTGAAACTTCCGTGGTGTCTTCCACTCCTCTAGGACAAACATTTGCGTGAAAATCACGGCCGGAGATGGTCTCCACGCCTCTCGGCGCGAGGCCAAACGCTTGCCGTCTCTCTGGCGATTTCTCCCTCGATACTGGATAAAAGTTATTTTTTTGACTTCGTGTGTCTTATCCTCTTAAAGATGAGTCCAGAACATCTTTCATATTTCAATTTAGAGCTCTGGATCAAAAGTTATGGTCCGCGCAAGTTTCGGCCGCGGAAAACTCACGTTTTTGACTTGGAATTATGGCCGTAATAGATTTTACGGCCCTACTGTAATTCTTGCTTTGTGAATTATTTGTCAACATTACGGCTCGTAAAAATGTTTACGCCCATGCCATATTTGCTTCTATAAGTTTCTGGACCACAATACGGCCCGTAAAGATCATTACGGCAGTGCCGTAATCTCTGAAATCTCTCGGGTGGAAAATCATCTATCATTACGGTACCGTAAAGTTTGTTACGGCAGTGCCATAATTGCCATGAAAACTCTGGTTGAAATCTTCCCAAATTACGGCACCGTAAAGATGTTTACGGCAGTGCCGTAATCTCACAAAATTCTCTATGTTGAAAAACTCCAAATCACGGTACCGTAAAGTTCATGTTGGGGGTGCCGTAATTTTCACTGAAGCTCTGATTCTTCTGAAATTTGACGTGTGATCTCCTCTTGATGATGGGAACTCTTTCATGCCTTTGATTTTGCTCGAAAAGTCCTCAAAATAGTGCCTTTTTACCTGAAAATCAGGAAAAACCAAAATAGAAGTAGACTTCGCAATATTTGATGAATTCAGCATAAAAACAAGTAAAAGATCCTCAATTTAGCATGAAAAGATATCTAAAATGATACAAAATTACTATATATTTTAGTGTCATCAAAATACATAAGGCTCAAACTTTGCTTGTCCTCATGCAAAAATCAAAATTTGATTAAAAGAATAACCTTTTCATGCTCAATAAATTTCTAAAATACAACCTATCAATGAAAAATTTCACCAATTGATTTACAAAACTTCAAATAAACATATCATTCTTAGAACTCAACCTTCTAGATCCTCTACTCAATCAAATAAAACTTTGCAACTTGTATAATAAATAGAATATTCAATCTCTTGATTTCACCCAATTTTCAGTTCAAATCTATCATTCATTTGTTTATAGGAATTAGGTTTCCAAGATCTTTTTCCACACATTTTTTTATGTATTTTGTTTGTTTTTCTAAAGATGGCATGTACCCACTTAGATACACTCTTTTTATTTTTGACTTCAACCCCCCTTGTCTTCGGTACCACTGTCAATTTTACACAGTGCCAAGTAGGGGAGTCTTATTCTTTTTATCTCTCATTATTTTTTACAGACTTCAACCCATGTCTTAAGTACCACTATCAATTTTACATAGTGCCAAGTAGGGGAGTCTCTCACTCTTTTTGTGGATCTTGGATTCTTCCTTCCCAACAAATAGCAAAATAGACTAAACATCTACTAGGTTGATCAATTGATATCAATTCACAAATCATACTCATATGCTCATTTTATTTAAAGGAGTAGTTTCACTTTATAACTTATTCCTCAAATAACACATCTACCCAAAATTTCATTCATCAATCAATGATGAATTCCAAAAGCAGATATGCATTAGAGAAATAAATTCAAAATGATAGTTCTAGACCTAATCACGAGCATGAATTCAGTCATCATCATAAAAAATCCATAGACTTCTCATTACATGGATAAAAAATTTTAAACATCAAAATCAGTGCAAGAGGTGTGAAGCATCAAACTCAACAAGTCAAAAGATGTAAAGTGGTAGATCCGAGAGACCACATCGAGTAGGAATCTCAGTGTGTGATACAATCAGAAATGCAACTATATGAAATAATCATGAATAAGAGAGTGCAAACGATACTCACAAAACTATATAACAAGCTCTGACCGAAAATACATAAGGCTCAAACCGAAAATAGTGTCGGGGCAGATGCTAGGTCCAAAGATGTACCTTTTGAAAATTTTACTTGCAAATTTAAGGTACATAAGGATCAGTCTGAAAATCGTCTCAAAAAATAATAATGATAAAAAATAATTCTCTCAAGGGAGAATCAGAGATGTCGCCGGAGGTAGAAGAGGATGCCGATGGAAAAAGTCGAGCAGGCAAGAAGCAAAGGGTGAACAGAGGTTAGCTGAAAAGCTGCTAGCAATGATGATGGTGCCGACAGTAGAGTGAGTAATCTCTAGTGGCCTGCTAGAGATCACAGTCCTGGTTGTGAGATCGTCGGTTGGTGGGTGCCAGAAATAATGCTGCATAAAAAAAAATCAGAGTCACAAATGCAGAGTCTGCTGCATAAATAGTATCAATAGAAATAGAGGCAATAGAAGAAGTAAGAATCTGCAGATGGTATAATCCAGTGTCGACAGCTGGAAACAGTGATGTTAGAGGCAGATGCAGTGGTGGCTAGAGGTGGAAGACAGTTGCTCTTGAAGATTTCTAGATCTGGAGGTAAAAGAAGTAATAACAAGTAGAAAGCAAACCAAGTAGTTTTTGAATTTTTTATGAAAAGTAGCCATACCCTAGAATAAAATTTAATGATCGAAATAGAAAATGGACAGAACCAAGTTGTAGAATAAGATATGTTCTTTTCAGACATATGAGAATTAAAGGATAAAAATCTGTCAGAAATTTAGGGTATCAACTGAAAGAAGGCTACTCAGATTAAAAAACTACAAAAACTGCACAAAAGTTAATCAAATTCGAAAAGTTGCCATGTGTCCTAGAATGATCAGTAAATAAAATCATGAAAATAACTATTCCATAAGATAGAACGACACCTGTTCTTTCAATTCCAAGTGAAAAATCTGGGTTTCAAGCCACCGAAATATCTTAAAAAGTGGCAGCAAAAGTGCTAGTCAGAACAGTCAGAAAAAACTGCTGCAGAATTTAATCAGAATTGAAAAGTTGCTATGTGTTTTAAAATGATCCATGGACTTTAAAATTCAGCAAAAATATCCAAAAGATAGACAAAGATGAGTACTTCCATGTTGTTTCAAAGATCAAAAATTTTTACAACCCAGTTTCTTAAAATCACAGCGAGAAAACACCTACTCAATAAGCAGAAAGCAGTTTTAAAATACGGTACCATGAAACTCCTTAACGGCAGTGCCGTAATTTACAAAGAACTCCCGGGTTAAAAATACCAAAAACTACGGTACCATGAAAAATCATATGGTAGTTCCGTAAAATACCAAAAACTCTCGGGTGGAAATCGATCCAAAAATACGATACTCTAAAGCAGATTACGGCGGTGTCGTATTTTGCACAAAATTTTATTTCTCCTACAAAACGAACAGAAAAATTAATTCTGAAAATAAACTAAAATAAAAGAAACTAAACTAAGGTAGAAGTGCTTGGGTTGCCTCCCAAGAAGCGCTAATTTTTAGGTCCATAGCTTGACTAAAAATCAAATCTCATGGTGAAGTAGGTGAATCAGTTCCAAAGTAAAGAGCAAACAATTTTTTGCATTTCCTTTGTCCAAAAATTTTAGCCACTAATCCAAATATCCAAAATTCAATATAAATCACAATCACTGTGGCTTTCTTAATTTGCAAAAATTAAAATCAAAATTCTCAAATTCACTCAAAGAAATCTTTATTATCTTCCTATGTTTATCAAAAGGCAAAATCATCAGTCCTTTCTTCAAATTAACATTTTCAATTGCAATAAGATTAGGACCTAGTTCAAAAGATTCAAGTATTGGATCATCAAAATAATTTTTATGTCTTTCATTGGATTCCTCAATAAAGCATAATTTTTCAAACTCATCAAAAGATTCAATAAAAGATATGGGCAAAACATCAGAGTGAGATTCATCAGTATTTGTAATTTTCAAATCATCTTCAGGTTCCTCATGCTCACAATCAAATAGTTTATCTTTATCAAAATCATTATCAAAATCAAGATGAGACTCTTCAAAATCAATTTCCTCATGCTTCCCCACAAATAATTCATCATCAGAAGAGTCAAAATCAGAATCATATGAAAAAGAATTAATAGAATCAGAGTTAACCACAAGAGATTTATCATTAATTTCAAAAATATCACCAAAATCACAGTGGGGTTCATCAATGTCTATAATTTTCAAACCTGCATCATGCTCATCATAATTAACCATAAATAAGTTTTCATCAAAATCAGAATTATCATTAAAAGAGGTTTTTTCAATTTCAATTTCCCAAACCTTTTCCTCAAATAAATCATCAGAAGAATCAATTTTACAATTATCAAAATCAGGATGAGATTCATTAATATTCACATAAGGCTCAATCTCAAAACAATCATAATCATAGGGGGATTTTTCTAAATCAAGTTCTTCAGTTTCAAACTCAAATAAACATGCTTATTGTGCAATCTGGGTTTCTAGTAATTCAGTATTAGCATTCAAAGATTCTACCCGAGAAGCAAGTTGACTAGTCATCTTCTTAAGATCTTCAAATTTTTTACTTCTATTTGTCATGAGTTGGTTTTGATTTGACATGAATTTTTCTTGATCAGCTATAAATCTTTCTAACATAGTCTCTAAGCTAGATTTTTCAGTATCCTCAAAGCATGGCACAGAAACATGATCAGAGCAATCATCATAAAAAGAAGTTTGATTTTTCCAACTAGAATCATAATGATCATCTAGGTAACATGAAGAATTAGAATTTTTAGGCATTAAAAATTTGCAATCAGAAGTATAATGTGTTGGTGTATATGCCCTATGACCTAGTTTTGGTCCACTTATGTACTACTTGACTTTGATATTTATATCTTTCTGACATTGTCGTTATCTATGTTTGTTTACATCTGCGCATATGTACTGACATGATAATGTCCCTGGAGACATATTGGATCTGTGATCAAACTATAGTCCCCAGTCAATGTACCTTAGTAGATATGGGACAGCTATGGTACTTGTGAGACTGGTATGTGGGCTGGTTAGGCACGTGGTGCTAACGCAGACACATGGGTATATCATTAGAGGATATACTGGATAGACCCGCTGTGAGGCTATGACTTGGTGTCATGAGTTATCCTCACAAGTGACAGGAGATGCATTGATCCCTTGACTTGAGGTCATTGATCATTCTATATGGTTAGGGACTTGCTTTGATACAACCTAACACCTCGCCGTAGTTGGGAGGTCATAACGGTTGTCATTGAGCATGTCACGACCCATATGAGAAGGTCAATAGACAGACAAAGGATTTGCCCCTTCCTTAGGGAAGTATGATATCCATGGAGCTCCTTTATGGTTCTATTGAAGGTCCCCACAAGGGGGCGAAACCCTATCTCATAGGCGCATATGGGAATGAAGGCAGCGGAAAGGGGGTTTCTAGATCTTGCATGCTGTATGATTAACAAAAATGACCCAATTGCATATAGAGAAGGATCATACCATAGCCATTTCTAGATGGCGCCTTGGAAGCAAAGACCGAACTGGATCTTCTCCAGAGGTGACGCACACAATTGATGTCGCCTACTCCTCCTTGCGATCCTTGTGCTAGCAAGGCCCAAAGATGTCCTTGTCGAGTGGAAGGGAAGAGATGTCTTGGCTTGGCGATTTTTTCTCCTCTTCTCGTCAAACTCTTCACCACCCGAATGTTCTCTCGTCAAGAGCAAGAGACAAGGCGACGAACGAAGAGAGGAGAGGCGTGAACGTGAGATGTGGTCACGTAAGAGAAGTGCTATCTAAAAATAGCATGCCACTTCTCTTCATGCGATCATGGGTTTACCCATTCGCAAAACCACTTCACTTTTGAACCATGCGCTCATTTATGAGCCGGTTCATGTTGGTCTGGTTCAAAGACCAAATAAGCCAAGCGACATGGTCTAGACCAAATTAAACCCTAAGGCTCCAGATCTAACCGTTGATCTCCTGATGCTCTTGATCTCACCGATCCAGCATCCATTCTCTCAATCGAAGCTTACCGATCTTAAGCCCTAATCAATCAAACATGATCAGACCAGATCTCACTTACAATCAGAGATTAAATCCCTTTAAACTGAACCTGAACAATTCAGTCCACACGATCTGACTTAAGTAAGCCATATCATCAAATTGTGCGACCCTGAGGGTTTCCTTTAAATGTCGGTAACGATAACTCACGTTATCACGATCAGTGAGGGGTATCTAGCAACACATCACTGTCTCCCGATATAAAGAAAAGAGTCTTCCAAGACTACACCCAAACCACAGCACAAGTGTGAATCAACTCACAAGGCATGCATATTTCCTTTGCCACTGGATGTTCTTATTGGACAAGCGTGTCAAGCTTGTAACTCCAATATGATGAGCATGATTAGATCAGATGAACATAGTCATCTGGGTATGGCCATACACTATTCTCAATCATCTCATCCAGGGGGCCCCTTTAGAACATCACACTCCTTAAACAAGGAGACGGCAATCCTATGTCTATCACTAGTGCCCTAACCTGACTCAAGCTCACCATCCAAGATAGTCTATAACCATTATGTTTCAAATGATATTGAACTACCTCAAAACAATGACAATCATCATTTAGAAAACATAAGTGATCTCAAGTCAGAGGAAATGTGCCACTTGTCGCAATCAAGGAATATTCACATTGTGACAAGCAATTGAATATCCTAGTAGGGTCTGTCCAGTACATCCAATGTACCCATGAGTCTACATCTTATTCCATGCTCGAAGCATCCTATAAGATTAGAACACATATTAGTCTCAATCATATCAAGGTTGTCTCATGTTCACCAAGATATCTCGACTAAGGACTTTACTTCATGTCAGCCTAGCTGAACAGCTTTGAGACATTATTCAGAAGTACACTTATTACAGCAGACAAGGTAACAAACTGAATAACAACCATGCCTTTATAAACATAAAAGTTTATACATGATACTGTTACAATCCCAAGGCCTCAAACATTAGCCTTAAGGGCATACCCCCAATAATCTCCCACTTGCACTTAATCTAATGGTTGAGGAATCTCAAGCCCATATTATTACAGTGCTTCTCATGCTTCTGCTGCGCCAGAGGCTTAGTAAGCGGGTCTGCCAGATTGTCATCTGTATGTACCTTGCAGACTTTGATCTCGCCACGATCAATGATCTCCCTGATCAAATGAAACCGTCTCTGTATGTGCTTGGACTTCTGGTGCGACCGTGGTTCCTTTGCTTGTGCGATTGCTCCAGTGTTATCACAGAAGATAACCAAAGGATCTGCACTCGAAGGAACGACACCAAGTTCTCTCACGAACTTACGAATCCACACTGCCTCCTTGGATGCTTCCGAGGCTGCAACATACTCGGCTTCTGTTGTGGAATCAGCAACGATTGACTGTTTGAAACTCTTCCACACCACTGCTCCTCCATTCAAGCTAAAAACATAGCCTGATTGCGATCGGAAATCATCCTGGTCCGACTGGAACGAAGCGTCAGTATATCCTTCAATACTGAGTTCTTCCTGACCACCATATATCAAGAACATATCTTTGCTCCTCCGCAGATATTTTAAAATGTTCTTGTTCGCAATCCAGTGTGCCTGACCTGGATTACTTTGGAACCGACTGGTCACGCTTAACCCGTAAGCGACGTCTGGGCGAGTACACAACATCGCATACATAATGGACCCAATAGCCGAAGCATAAGGCGTATTGTCCATTTCATCTTTCTCAGTCTGTGTTTGTGGACACTGACTCTTCGAAAGATTCAGACCATGTCTGACTGGAAGATATCCTCTTTTAGAATTCTCTAAATGAAATCTCTCCAGGACCTTATCGATGTAAGTACTCTGGCACAGCCCGAGAAGCCTCTTAGATCTATCTCTGTAGATCTTCACACCTAACACATAGGCTGCTTCTCCTAGATCTTTCATCTGGAAACATTTCCTTAACCATGCCTTTACGGCATGCATTTCAGGAATGTCATTTCCAATGATCAAGATATCATCGACGTAGAGGACTAGGAAAGTAATCACGCTCCCACTAAACCTCTTATATACACACGGGTCATCCTCGTTCTTGATGAAACCAAATTCAGTGACTGATTCATCAAAACGAATATTCCAGCTTCTTGATGCTTGTTTAAGTCCATAAATGGACTTCTTTAACTTGCATATTTTATGACGATCTGATGGATTAGTGAAACCTTCTGGTTGTGTCATATACACATCCTCATCCAGATTTCCATTCAGGAAAGCTGTTTTCACATCCATTTGCCAAATCTCATAATCGTAATATGCTGCTATCGCAAAAAGAATCCGAATAGACTTAAACATGGCTACAGGTGAGAAAGTTTCATCATAATCTATCCCGTAGATTTGTTTGAAACCTTTCGCAACTAGCCTGCCTTTATAGGTAACTACGTTACCATCCATGTCAATCTTCTTCTTGAAGATCCATTTACAGCCTATAGGGATTACTCCCGGAGGTGGATCAACCAAATCCCAGACTTGGTTATCTGACATGGAGTCCATCTCGGCTCGCATAGCTTCAAGCCATCTAGCTGACTCCGGTCCACTGACCGCATCCGCATAAGTGAGGGGTTCATCATTATTAATGATGTAGACTCCGTCATAGCGCTCAGGCTGTCGACGGATCCTTCCCGATCTTCGCGGTTCCCGTGATATCTGAGCCTCAGGTTGTTCAATAACCTGATCCACCGGCTCAGGCTCATCCAACTGTGCTTGACTACTTTGTCCTTCCTCTGGATTCTCATCCAGCTTTATTTCTCTCCCACTGGCCTCTTGCAGAAGAAACTCCTTCTCAAGAAATATGGCCGTCCGAGCAACAAATACCTTGTTCTCTTTGGGATCGAAGAAATAATAACCCTTAGTTTCCTTAGGGTAACCGACAAAGATACATTTGTCAGATCTGCTCTCTAGTTTCCCAGAGGCGAGCTTTTTGACATAAGCCTCGCAGCCCCAGATCCTGATAAATGTCAAGCTCGGCTGTTTCCCATACCATAACTCATATGGAGTCTTAGAAACTGCCTTGGATGGCACTCGGTTTAGTACCTTTGCAGCTGTTTCCAGTGCAAATCCCCAAAAGAAATATGGAAGAGTAGCCTGACTCATCATAGAACGAACCATATCAAGTAACGTTCTATTTCTCCTCTCGGATACACCATTCCATTGGGGTGTTCCTGGTGGAGTGAGCTGTGAGATAATCCCACACTCCTTCAGATAGTCTGTAAATTCTCGACTTAGGTATTCTCCACCTCGATCAGAACGAAGTGCCTTGATATTTCGGCCTAGCTGATTCTCTACTTCATTCTTGAACTCTTTGAACTTGTCAAAAGATTCACTTTTATGTCTCATCAGATAGACATACCCATATCTACTGAAATCATCAGTAAAGGTTATGAAGTACTGATAGCCACCTCTGGCATGTTTACTAAATGGCCCACACACATCATTGTGTATAAGGTCAAGTAAACCTGAAGCCCTTTGACCTTTGTTAGGAAAAGGTGACTTCATCATTTTACCCATTAAACAAGCCTTGCATGTATCAATCTCCTCATAGGAGAATGATCCCAGCAGTCCATTATCATGCAACCGCTTAATGCGCTTCTTGTTAATATGGCCTAAACGACTATGCCATAGCAAGGTGCTGTCATCAGCATACTTGGCTTTCTTAATATCAATATTTTGTATAGAACATTCCATGTCCAACATGAATAACCCATTGTTAATTGAACCAGTTGTATAAACAATATTATCTAAAGACAAAACACACTTTGAAATATTGCATTCAAAGGAAAACCCTTCCTGACAAGAGCAGGAATAGAGATAATATTTTTAGTAATACTGGGAACAAAGTAACAATTGTCTAGTTCCAATACAAGTCCAGATGGTAAAGAAATGAAATAGTTTCCTACAGCAACAGCAGCAACCCGTGCCCCGTTTCCAACGCGTAGGTCCACCTCATGCTGTCCCACCTGTCTTCTTCTCTTGAGTTCCTGTACATTTGAACAAATGTGAACTCCACATGCAGTGTCCAACACCCATGATATTGAAGAAGATGAAACCATGACTTCCGTCACGTATATACCTGAGCCAGAAGCGAAGCTTCCCCTCTTATCTCCTTGGAGCGCTTTACAGTCCTTTTTCCAGTGACCCAGCTGGCCACAGTGGAAACATCTGTATTCCTTTGACCGCTTAACTTTTTGTTTCAGAGCCTTGCTGTAACTCTTGACAGGGGCTTTGCCCTTCTTCCCCTTCTTCTTGTTCCTCGAAGGAACCATCAAGACAGAGGTTGAAGGCTTTCCCTTCAGAGTCTCCTCAGTAGTCAAGAGCATATTCAGAAGCTCTGCCGGAGTACAATCGATTTTGTTCATATTAAAGTTAATAATGAACGCATCGAAAGAGGGCGGGAGAGACTGCAGAATAATGTCTACAGCAAGCTCCTGATTGATGGTATGCCCCAGTTTCTCTAGAGCCTCCTTGTGCCCAATCATCTTGAGCACGTGAGCTCCTACTAGGCTCCCTTCAGCCAGTTTGCTCTGAAAGAACAGCTTTGTCAGATTATAGCGTTCTGTCCTCGCCTGTGCAGCATACAACATTTTGAGGTTTGCTATCATGTCTATTGCAGACATATCCTCATGCTGACGCTGCAGCGGTGGCGTCATAGACGCTAGCATCAGGCAAGCGACATCAATGCTATCATTGACGTGCTTTTCATAAGCTTCCCGAACCGCCCTTGCGGCGTTCGGAGCGGGCTGAGGCGGTATCGCCGTCTCGAGGACATACAGTTTTCTCTCTGCCTTAAGAACGATCTTAAGGTGTCCGAACCAGTCTGAGAAGTTTGGCCCAGCAAACTTCTCCCTTTCCAGTAGGGATCGCACATTGAAGTTCATGGTGTTCGTTGCTGCAGGAATCTACAACAATGCAAGAACAGCAAGGTCAGTATCAATGTTAAGAATCAATCAGGACTTAAGAATGATTCTTTTTCTCACTATTTTATCTGGCTGAAAAATCCAGCAAAACAGCCCGAAAGAGTAGAACTCTTTTAGTGAGATGGGATCCAGATTTCATACTTGGTCTCCGCGTCCCGCTCAGGCGAGATAAGATGCACAGAGAGTACAAGCACTAATCTCTGGTAGGCTGCCCTAGCCAATCGCCAACCCGTGCGATTCCCCTTCATCTGGGCAATCCAGCAGACTGTGCCAACTGAGTTGGTACAACACAGTCTCTGACCCCACAGATGGCTGCCTCCATGTGCTACCATATGCGCCACATATGTAGCCTGCATGGTCAAGCTGACCCGACCTACTCCCTGGACCACCACGTGCTATGCTGAGCAACGAGAAGCGATAAATCCCTTCTCTGTAACACGCAGGTGTAATCCCGCACCGTCTGAAGATAGATGGACGTGCCCACTGAGTGGGTACAACATGGCTCCAACGATAATCAGAACAGTGAGGTTTCGCGTCAGAAGGCTTACGAGCTTGATATTTTAGCGTTGGATTTTAACGGTCTTTTATCTTCATCACTATCATGCAATTCCTATGGTGATAACTGAAGATAAATAAATCATGCTTTTCTATTATTTAAACAATAAAAGAAAGCATGGATCTTATGTGGTAAAAGCCCATAGCCCTAGTAAGACCTTAAGAACTTAAGTCTTCACTTGCTTTTCTTCATGGGGCTTTTGCTGCTCATCTGGCCCAAACCAGGGCCTAAGCGTCATTTGCAGCTGAGGTGCGCCCACCAGGGAAAATGCGCCTAGTCCCAGAGTCGAACCCTGGACCTCCCACCTGGTCAAGCCACTGCTGCATGCGCCTCTGCCAAGTGTGCTCAGTGCTCTTGTCTGATTAACTTACAAATTAATCTATCTAGACAAGATTGACACGCAGGTCAATTACATTTTATAAATTAAGTACAAGGTGATGCGCAGATCACAATTAAAAATTAATTTACAAAATAATTTCCAGGCACGCAGGCCCCAGCACAGCACACATTTAAGATGGGCAGCCCACATAAGAATAAATAAACATGCATATGGCATCATACATCATTTGATCCAATCTTTTTAAATAAAATTTTTTGAAAAACCCCATTGAGATCAATTTTATTTTTCCTTATGTGCCCTACAACCTTACAACGGTCCATTGATAGGGATCCACTCATCATGTCTAGTCAGATCCACTGCCCTTGCATGCACCAAGTCCTAACTGACTTGAGTCGACCCAGTGGTCAACTATGCATGCGCCAAGGGCTGAACAACCATCATGAGTTCTGGCAAGCGGGTGTGAACCCGGGCCTAACTCATATGCGTTCACCAGTTGTCTCAACCAGACCTCGCTACACGCCTGTGATGTAGTCGACCTATAGCCACCTCATGCTTGCGCATGGGTGCCATCTGGTCGACCCATCTAGGCTGTCAGAGGGTCTGATCAGACTATTGGATCTATCCTAGAGGATGACTTCAACCCCATCAACCCGTCTAAGGGTTTATAGCAGGGACAGCTTAGATCTAGTGTGAATCGCGCATGTAATATAGTTTTGAGAAAAACATTAGATGCGCCACATACATGCGCAAAGGAGAAACTATGCAATGCATTTTCGCCAACTAACATATACAAGATGTATCGCATGTAACCTTAGATCTAATCATGAGTTCGCAAACAAGGATCACAAAATGGCTTAAGCAATCATAAAACATGCGTTAACCATGGCTCTGATACCAATTGAAGGTCCCCACAAGGGGGCGAAACCCTATCTCCTAGGCGCATATGGGAATGAAGGCAGCGGAAAGGGGGTTTCTAGATCTTGCATGCTGTATGATTAACAAAAATGACCCAATTGCATATAGAGAAGGATCATACCATAGCCATTTCTAGATGGCACCTTGGAAGCAAAGACCGAACTGGATCTTCTCCAGAGGTGACGCACACAATTGATGTCGCCTACTCCTCCTTGCGATCCTTGTGCTAGCAAGGCCCAAAGATGTCCTTGTCGAGTGGAAGGGAAGAGATGTCTTGGCTTGGCGATTTTTTCTCCTCTTCTCATCAAACTCTTCACCACCCGAATGTTCTCTCGTCAAGAGCAAGAGACAAGGCGACGAACGAAGAGAGGAGAGGCGTGAACGTGAGATGTGGTCACGTAAGAGAAGTGCTATCTAAAAATAGCATGCCACTTCTCTTCATGCGATCATGGGTTTACCCATTCGCAAAACCACTTCACTTTTGAACCATGCGCTCATTTATGAGCCGGTTCATGTTGGTCTGGTTCAAAGACCAAATAAGCCAAGCGACATGGTCTAGACCAAATTAAACCCTAAGGCTCCAGATCTAACCGTTGATCTCCTGATGCTCTTGATCTCACCGATCCAGCATCCATTCTCTCAATCGAAGCTTACCGATCTTAAGCCCTAATCAATCAAACATGATCAGACCAGATCTCACTTACAATCAGAGATTAAATCCCTTTAAACTGAACCTGAACAATTCAGTCCACACGATCTGACTTAAGTAAGCCATATCATCAAATTGTGCGACCCTGAGGGTTTCCTTTAAATGTCGGTAACGATAACTCACGTTATCACGATCAGTGAGGGGTATCTAGCAACACATCACTGTCTCCCGATATAAAGAAAAGAGTCTTCCAAGACTACACCCAAACCACAGCACAAGTGTGAATCAACTCACAAGGCATGCATATTTCCTTTGCCACTGGATGTTCTTATTGGACAAGCGTGTCAAGCTTGTAACTCCAATATGATGAGCATGATTAGATCAGATGAACATAGTCATCTGGGTATGGCCATACACTATTCTCAATCATCTCATCCAGGGGGCCCCTTTAGAACATCACACTCCTTAAACAAGGAGACGGCAATCCTATGTCTATCACTAGTGCCCTAACCTGACTCAAGCTCACCATCCAAGATAGTCTATAACCATTATGTTTCAAATGATATTGAACTACCTCAAAACAATGACAATCATCATTTAGAAAACACAAGTGATCTCAAGTCAGAGGAAATGTGCCACTTGTCGCAATCAAGGAATATTCACATTGTGACAAGCAATTGAATATCCTAGTAGGGTCTGCCCAGTACATCCAATGTACCCATGAGTCTACATCTTATTCCATGCTCGAAGCATCCTATAAGATTAGAACACATATTAGTCTCAATCATATCAAGGTTGTCTCATGTTCACCAAGATATCTCGACTAAGGACTTTACTTCATGTCAGCCTAGCTGAACAGCTTTGAGACATTATTCAGAAGTACACTTATTACAGCAGACAAGGTAACAAACTGAATAACAACCATGCCTTTATAAACATAAAAGTTTATACATGATACTGTTACAATCCCAAGGCCTCAAACATTAGCCTTAAGGGCATACCCCCAACATCTATGACTGAGAGTGTATGGCCATACCCAGGTGAGAACCTATTTTAGTCATAGCCATGTGATTGGATGAAAACAAGGGGTGACACACTTGTCCAATCAGATATCAGTTCGGCAAAGAGACTGTAATGCATCTGTACCTAATTGCAATGATGGGGATGTCGATGTCGATATCCATTCCAATGACCTGGGTAGCAGCGATGCACTACTAGGTGCCACTCATTGCTTGTGGTGACCTTTGGTCAGCACTGCCAGCATCAAAGGAACCTACAGGGTCACACACCTTGATACTTGAATTCTCGTATTGATCGGAAAGCCTTATGATCGAGTTATTGGATAACTCAGATCTAATTGGGAGATTTCATCAGCGCCAATGGGCCTGATGAGATGGAAGAATGTTATTGGAGCCAAACTTCATTTTTAGCAGGTTGACCCGTATTTGACTATGATTGGTCACATGTGGATTAGGGTTGCATTGGATTGGATCCAAATGCTTAATTAACCCATGTGATGAAGTTTGGGCTAGCTCATTATCCAATGAGGCCCAATAACAAGTTCTCATGAAGAGATGAGAGGCTAAAAGGGTATAATGGGGAGAAACATGGACCATTAAGCGCCTAGGGGCATAATGGGGTCATGTTGGCGCCTTTGCTTCATTATGGAAGTAAAGGGCGCCTCCCCTCTCTTCCTTGGATGGAATGCATGTCTCTATGGCATGTCTTGGGCTGATATGGTACTTGGGCAATTATGGATAGGTTGAATGGAGTTTATGGTAAAGTCTTGGAGACTTTCCTTGTCTCAAACCTCCACATCCTAGCCCTACACTTGTCATGATCTTGGCCCTTCCCTTAACCGCCTCTTGCCCTATATATGTGACCCCAGCCGCCCCCTCTTAAGATGATTGATCCTTGGAGGCGTGAACACAAGAAGAGGGGCGAGAGCTAGGTGTAAGTGGGGCGAAACCCTAATAAGCGCAGATTAAAATTTTTTTGCATAGCGGAAGCTAGGGTTTCTAAGGATCGCATGTGGCATGAACATATGATTAACCTTATGTTTGTAAAGATCAAGTTGTGATCTTACCAAAGCCATTGTTTGGATGGTGACTTGGAAGCAAGAGGGCGATGTGGCTCTCCTCCAAAGTGGACGCACACAAGGTGGCGATGGCTTCCTCCCTTGGTGTGAGCCTTGTGCTAGCAAAGCCCTCCAAAGAGTCCTAGATGCGTGAAGGAGATTGAGATGATTTCCTTGGCTAACCGAATCTCCTTCTTGGCATGAAGATCATCCAAGACGAGAGCAAGAAGATGCAAGTCGGTGAGAGAGAGAGGAGACTTCTCACGTTCAAAAACGTTGGGAGATTCCAACAAGGAAAAACGTCTTTCTAAAAATAGAAAGCACTAACTCCACATTCAATTCCCACGTTACCATCGAACTTCATCTCTCAATCGAACCATACGTTCACATAAGTGAACCGGTTCAATTGCATTTGGTTCAAAGACCAAATCAAACGAGCATTGGTTCAGATCTTGACAAACCAAATGGCTCAAGATCTAACCATTCATCTCTTGATGCTCATGATCTTATCGATCAAGCATCAATTCTCTCGATCGAAGCTTACCGATCTCAAGCCCTAATCAATCAAACATGATCAGACCAGATCTCACTTACAATCAGAGTTTAAACTCCTTTAAACTGAACCAAAACAATTCAGTCCACACGATCTGACATAAGTAAGCCATATCAACAAATTGTGCGACCCTAAGGGTTTCCTTTAAATGTCGGTAACGATAACTTACGTTATCACGAACAGAGAGGGGTATCTAGCAACACATCACTGTCTCCCGATATAAAGGAAAGAGTCTTCCAAGACTACACCCAAACATAGCACAAGTGTGAATTCAATTCACTAGGCATACATGTTTCCTTTGCCACTGGATGTTCTCGTTGGACAAGCATGTCAAGCCTGTAACTCCAACATGATGAGAATGATTAGATCAGATGAACATAGTCATCTGGGTATGGCCATACACTTTCACAACCATCTCATACAGGGGGCCCCTTTAGAACATCACACTCCAAACAAGGAGAGGCAATCCTATATCTATCACTAATGCCCTAACATGACTCATGCCCATTATCCAAGATAATCTATAACCATTATATTTCAAATGATATTGAACTACCTCAAGACAATGCCAATCCTCATTTAGAAACACAAGTGATCTCAAGTCAGAGGAAATATGCCACTTGTTTGCACATAAGGATTATTCACATTGTGACAAGCAATTGAATATCCTAAGTAGGGTCAGTCCAGTACATCCAATGTACCTATGAGTCTACATCTTATTCCATTCTCGAAGCATCCTATAAGATTAGAACACATATTAGTCTCAATCATATCAAGGTTGTCTCATGTTCACCAAGATATCTCGACTAAGGACAATACTGCATGTCAGCCAAGCTGAACACCATTGAGACATTATTCAGAAGTATACATATAGTAGCAGATAATGCAACAACCTGAATAACAACCATTGCCTTTATAAACATAGAGTTTATACATGATACTGATAACAACCCAAGGCCTCAAACATTAGCCTTAAGGGCATACCCCAACAATCTCCCACTTGCACTTAATCTAATGGTTGAGAAATCTCAAACCCATATTATTACAGTGCTTCTCATGCTTCTACTGCGCCAGAGGCTTTGTAAGCGGGTCAGCTAGATTGTCATCTGTATGAACCTTGCAGATCTTGATCTCTCCTCGATCTATGATCTCCCGGATCAAGTGAAACCTTCTCTGTATGTGCTTGGACTTCTGGTGTGACCGTGGTTCCTTTGCTTGTGCTATGGCTCCAGTGTTATCACAGAAGATAACCAATGGATCTGCACTCGAAGGAACAACACCAAGTTCTTGAACGAACTTACGAATCCACACTGCCTCCTTGGATGCTTCCGAGGCTGCAACATACTCGGCTTCTGTTGTGGAATCAGCAACAATTGATTGTTTGAAACTTTTCCACACCACTGCTCCTCCATTCAAGCTAAAAACATAGCCTGAGTGCGATCGGAAATCATCCTGGTCAGATTGGAATGAAGCGTCAGTATATCCTTCAATACTGAGTTCTTCCTGACCTCCATATATCAAGAACATATCTTTGGTTCTCCGAAGATATTTCAAAATGTTCTTGACCGCAATCCAGTGTGCCTTACCTGGATTACTTTGGAATCGACTGGTCACGCTTAACCCGTAAGCGACGTCTGGGCGAGTACACAACATCGCATACATAATGGACCCTATAGCCGAAGCATAAGGCGTATTGTCCATTTCATCTTTCTCACACTGTGTTTGAGGACACTGGCTCTTTGAAAGATTCAGACCATGTCTGACTGGAAGATATCCTCTTTTAGAATTTTCTAAATGGAATCTCTCCAGGACTTTATCGATGTAAGTACTCTGGCACAGCCCGAGAAGCCTCTTAGATCTATCTCTGTAGATCTTCACACCTAATATATAGGCTGCTTCTCCTAAATCTTTCATCTGGAAATATTTTCTTAACCATGCTTTGACGGCATGAAGTTCAGGAATATCGTTTCCAATGATCAAGATATCATCGACGTAGAGGACTAGGAAAGTAATCACGCTCCCACTAAACCTCTTATATACACACGGGTCATCTTCATTTTTGATGAAACCAAATTCACAGATTGATTCATCAAAACGAATATTCCAGCTTCTCGATGCTTGCTTAAGTCCATAAATGGACTTCTTTAATTTGCATATTTTATGACGATCTGATGGATTGGTGAAACCTTCAGGTTGTGTCATATACACATCCTGTTCTAGTTTTCCATTAAGGAAAGCGGTCTTCACATCCATTTGCCAGATCTCATAATCATAATATGCTGCTATCGCGAGAATAATCCGAATAGACTTGAACATGGCTACAGGAGAGAAAGTTTCATCATAATCTATTCCGTAGATTTGTTTGAAACCTTTCGCAACTAGCATGCCTTTATAGGTAACCACGTTACCATCCATGTCAATCTTCTTCTTGAAGATCCACTTACAGCCTATAGGGATTACTCCCGGAGGCGGATCAACCAAATCCCAGACTTGGTTATCTGACATGGAGTCCATCTCGGCTCGCATAGCTTCAAGCCATCTTGCTGATTCCGGTCCACTGACCGCATCCGCATAAGTGAGGGGTTCATCATCAATGATGTAGACTCCGTCATAGCGCTCAGGCTGTCGACGGATCCTTCCCGATCTTCACGGTTCCCGTGATATCTGAGCCTCAGGTTGCTCAGTAACCTGTTCTTTTGGCTCAGGCTCATCCAACTGAGTTTGACTACTTTGTCCTTCTTCTGGATTCTCATCCAGCTTTATTTCTCTCCCACTGGCTTCTTGCAGAAGAAATTCCTTCTCAAGAAAAATAGCCGTACGAGCAACAAACACTTTGTTCTCTTTGGGATCGTAGAAATAATAACCCTTAGTTTCTTTAGGGTAACCGACAAAAATATATTTATCAGATCTGCTCTCCAGTTTCCCAGAGGCGAGCTTTTTGACATAAGCCTCGCAACCCCAGATTTTGATAAATGTCAAGCTCGGCTGTTTCCCATACCATAACTCATATGGCGTCTTTGAAACGGCCTTGGATGACACTCGGTTTAGTACCTTTGCAGCTGTTTCTAGTGCAAATCCCCAAAAGGAGTAAGGTAGAGTAGTCTGACTCATCATTGAATGAACCATATCCAATAAGGTTCTATTTCTCCTCTCGGACACACCATTCCATTGCGGTGTTCCTGGCGGAGTGAGCTGTGAGATAATCCCACACTCCTTCAGATAGTCAGTAAACTCATGACTCAAGTATTCTCCACCTCGATCTGATCGAAGTGCCTTGATATTTCGGCCTAGCTGATTTTGTACTTCATTTTTGAACTCTTTGAACTTGTAAAAAGATTCACTCTTATGTCTCATTAGATAGACATAACCATATCTACTGAAATCATCAGTAAAGGTAATGAAGTATGAATAGCCACCTCTGGCATGTTTACTAAATGGCCCACACACATCACTGTGAATGAGGTCAAGTAAACCTGAAGCCCTTTGACCTTTGTTGGAAAAAGGAGTCTTCGTCATTTTGCCCATTAAACAAGCTTTGCATGTATCAAGCTCCTCATAGGAGAATGATCCCAGCAGTCCATGGTCATGCAACCGCTTAATGCGCTTCTTGTTAATATGGCCTAAACGACTATGCCATAGCAAGGTGCTGTCATCAGCATACTTGGCTTTCTTATTATCAATTTGTTGTACAGAACATTCCATGTCCAACATGAATAACCCATTGTTAATCGACCCAGTAGCATAAACAATATTATCAAATGAAATACAACACTTTAAAGTTTTGCATTCAAAGGAAAACCCTTTCATGACAAGAGCAGGAATAGAGATAATATTCTTAGTTATGCTCGGCACAAAATAACAATTGTCAAGTTCTAATACAAGACCAGATGGTAAAGAGATGTTATATTGTCCTACAGCAACAGCAGCAACCCGTGCCCCGTTTCCAACTCGTAGGTCCACCTCATGCTGTCCCACCTGTCTTCTTCTCTTGAGTTCCTGTACATTTGAACAAATGTGAACTCCACATGCAGTGTCCAGCACCCATGAAATAGAAGAAGATACCATGACTTCGGTCACGAAAATACCTGAGCCAGAAGCGAAAGGCTTGCTTCCCTTCTTATCTCCTTGGAGCGCTTTACAGTCCTTTTTCCAGTGACCCAACTGGCCACAATGGAAACATCTGTATTCCTTTGACCGCTTCATCTTTTGTTTCAGAGCCTTGTTGTAGCTCTTGATAGGGGCTTTGCCCTTCTTCCCCTTCTTCTTGTTCCTTGAAGGAACCATCAAGACAGAGGATGAAGGCTTTCCCTTCTCAAGAGTCTGCTCTGTAGTACAGAGCATGTTCAGTAACTCTGCCGGTGTACAGTCGATCTTGTTCATATTAAAATTAATGATGAACGGATCGAAAGAGGCCGGGAGAGACTGCAAGATGATGTCTACAACAAGCTCCTGATTGATGGTGTGTCCCAGTTTCTCTAGAGCCTCTTTGTACCCAATCATCTTGAGTACGTGAGCTCCCACTGGACTCCCTTCAGTCAGTTTGCTCTGAAAGAAAAGTTTTGTCAAGTTATAGCGTTCAGTCCTTGCCTGTGCAGCATACAGCATCTTGAGATTTGCTATAATTTCAATAGCAGATAAATCCTCATGCTGATGCTGAAGCTCTGGCGTCATAGACGCAAGCATAAGGCAAGCGACATCAATGCTATCATTGACATGCTTCTCATAAGCATCCCGAACCGCCCTTGCGGCGTTCGCAGCGGGTTGAGGCGGTATTGCCGTCTCAAGGACATACAGTTTCCTCTCAGCCTTAAGAACAATCTTAAGGTGTCCGTACCAGTCTGAGAAGTTTGGCCCAGCAAACTTCTCCCTTTCCAGTAAGGATCGCACATTGAACGCTGTGGTGTTCATTGCTGCAGTAATCTACAACATTGCAAGAACAACAAGGTCAGTATCAATGTTAGAATCAATCCAGGACTTAAGAATGATTCTTTTCTCACTATTTTATCTGACTGAAAAATCGAATAAAACAGTCCGAAAGAGTAAAACTCTTTTAGTGAGATGGGATCCAGATTTCATACTTGGTCTCCGCGTCCCGCTCAGGCGAGATAAGATGCACAGAGAGTTCAAGCACTAATCACTGGTAGGCTATCCATGCCAATCGCCAACCCGTGCGATTCCCCTTCATCTAGGCAATCCAGAAGACTGTGCCAACTGAGTTGGTACAACACAGTTTCTGATTCCACAGATGGCTGCCTCCATATAGCTAACATATGCTCAATATGTAGCCTACATGGTCAAGCTGACCCGACCTACTCCCTGGACCACCACGTGCTATGCTGAGCAACGAGAAGCGATAAATCCCTTCTCTGTAACACGTAGGTGTAATAACACACCGTCTGAAGATAGCTGGGCGTGCCCACTGAGTGGGTACAACACGGCCCCAACGATAGTCAGAACAGTGAGGTTTCGCGTCAAAAGGCTTACGTGCTTGATATTTAACGTTGGATTTTAACGGTCCTTTTATCTTCTTACTAACATGCATATCCTATAGTGATAGCAGAAGATTAACTCAAGCAGGTGCTAATATTACTTAAACAGTAAATAGAAAGCACGATGATCTTATGTGGTAAACGCCCATTAAGCCTAAGTAAGACCTTAGTTTAATATAAGTCTTCACTTGAGCTCTTCATGGGTCTTTTGCACTTCATCTGGCCCAGCTCGGGCCCAAGCGCCCTCTGCAGTCCAAATGCATGCACCCACCAGACTGGTTGCGTCTCTACATTTTAATCTATCTAGACATGATTTGACTCGCAGGTCAATTACACATTAACATAAATTAAAATGTGATTCGCAGATCACAAAAATAATTTACAATTAATTAATCCAGGCACGCAGGCCCCAGCACAGCACACAAAAATTGGGCAACCCACATAAGATGAAATAAACATCCAAGCATGTTATAACATACAAACATGTGATCCAATCATTTTAACAGAAAATAAAAGTTTGAAAACCCCATGGCATCAATTTTATTTCCTTATGAGCCCTACTACTGTTACGTCCCGTTTAGTAAGCAAACTATTCATTAACTTGGTGAGCCGATTTGCAACGTGACCCAATCTATTAAAATGCTTAAGCCCAAGTTAACAATAGCAAGCCCACTAAGCCTTATAAACCACATAATAGTTTCTCCCACTTGCAATGTGGGACTATACTCGGGGTATTACAATCTCTCCCACTTAAGACTTGACGTCCTCGTCAAGCCCAAACCTTAACACATGCCCAAGAATCATCGCTTAGTCGGCAGCATGTGAGGTCAGCCCAAAGGTGGCTCCACCATCCTCGGTAGCCCTTTCCTATTGGCCTCTCACCATGCTTAGGACTAAGTTTTGCTCTGATACCATTTGTTACAACCCGCTTAGTAAGTAAACTATTTATTAACTTGGTGAGCCGATTTGCAACATGGCCCAATCTATTAAAATGCTTAAGCCCAAGTTAACAATAGCAAGCCCACTAAGCCTTATAAACCACATAATAGTTTCTCCCACTTGCAATGTGGGACTATACTCGGGGTATTACAATTAGCTGCACTGCGGGTCAGTGAGTGGCAGTTACTGCAGGAGTTCAGAGATCTCAGGATCAGTGTTTCTCCTAAAGTCCAGACTGGTTATGTGGCTTTTCTCAGAGTACAGTCTGCTTTGTTGCAGAGGATCAGAGATCAGCAGTCTGTGGATCCGAAATTAGTTCAGATTAGAGATAGTTTGGTTGATGGCGCATTTCAGGACTTTAGCCTGTCTGATGATGGTATTCTTCGGTTTCGTGGAAGGGTATGTGTCCCTGAGGAACCGAACTTGAGGAAGGAAATATTGGAGGATAGCCATAACTCCAAATATTCTCTACATCCTGGCGTGACTAAGATGTATCAGGACCTCAAGAAAAGTTTTTGGTGGCCGGGTATGAAGAAAGAAGTGCTTGATTTTGTCTCTAGGTGTTTGACCTGTCAGACTATAAAGGCTGAACACCAGAAGCCTGGTGGTTTGTTGCAACCTCTTCCTATTCCTGAGTGGAAGTGGGAATGTATCAGTATGGATTTTGTGTGTGGTTTGCCTAGAACCAGATTGGGTCATGATGCTATTTGGGTGATTGTTGATAGACTCACTAAATCAGCTCATTTTCTTCCGATTAAGATGACTTATTCTTTAGAGAGACTGGCCAGATTGTACATTGATGAGATAGTCAGACTACACGGAGTGCCAGTTGATATTGTGTCTGATAGGGATTCTCGATTTCTGTCCAGATTTTGGAGGAGTTTACAGGAGGGTTTGGGTACTAAGTTGAGTTTTAGTACAGCATACCATCCTCAGTCTGATGGCCAGACAGAGCGTACTATACAGACTCTAGAAGATTTGTTGAGAGCCTATGTGGTCGATTGGAGTTCTGAGTGGAACCGGGACCTATCTTTGATAGAGTTCACTTATAATAATAGTTTCCACTCCAGTATTCAGATGGCTCCTTATGAGGCTTTGTATGGAAGAAGGTGTAGGACTCCCTTGTGTTGGGAGGAAACTGGTGACAGGAGGATTTTGAGATCTGATGCAGTACAGGAGACTACTGATAAGGTCAGAGAAATCCAGGATAAGCTGAAAATTGCTCGGGACAGACAGAAGAGTTATGCCGATGACCGACGTCGTCCTTTGGAGTTTATGGTAGGAGACCATGTGTTCTTGAAGGTGTCGCCTACTAAGGGTGTTATGAGGTTTGGCAAAAAGGGCAAGTTGAGCCCTAGGTTTGTAGGCCCTTTTGATATTGTTGAGAGAGTTGGTCCAGTGGCTTACCGTTTAGCTTTACCTCCTGCTATGGACCATGTACATAATGTATTCCATGTCTCTGCTTTGAGGAAGTATCATCCTGATCCATCTCATGTGTTGGAGTTGGAACCTCTTCAGATTCAGAGTGACTTGACTTTTGAGGAAAGACCTCTCCGGATTGTGGATAGGAAGGATAAAGTTCTGAGGAACAAGACTATACCTTTGGTAAAGGTTATCTGGGGAAATCAATCAGTTGAAGAAGCGACTTGGGAGACTGAAGCTGATATGAGGAAAAATTATGCTTACCTCTTTGATGATATGGATGCTGAGCTTTAGAGGACTAAAGCTCTATAAGGAGGGAGGAATGTAAGATCCAAGGATCTTAGGTTCTGGTAAGCATTATTTGGATTTAAATAAAATTATTGATTGTGATATTTTTATGTATTGGTTGATAGTTAATTAATTAGAGATTATTTGTTTGATTATTGACTGTTAATTTATGATAAATTATCATTGGTTGTTTGTGATAAATTAATTAGGATTTTGGGTTGTAAATTTTAAGTTAATTAATTAGACCTTATTGGTTAATTAATTATACTCTATTGGTTAATTAAATCCTTATTGGATGTTAGTTAAATCCTTAATGGATTTTCGTTAAATGATTGGTTAATGGTTAAATTAATTAAATAATTGGTTAATTATGAGATATTGGGTTATTGGGTTTAAAATTCGAAATTATTTAGTTAATGGGTTAAACCTATTGGATTTAATTGGTTAGTGGGTTAAAATTAAGCAAAACCGAAATTTTAAGTGGTAAGTTCGGCTAGGGTAGATTTTTTGGGCGATTTTTGGCTTGGGAAAAATTTAAGTGGCGGCTAGAGAAGAAGTGGCGAATATTGAAGAGTTCTTGGGCGATTTCTTCTTCCTCTTCCCTTTGGCCGACGTTCCTTAGTGTTGGGTGGAGTTTCTTCTTCTATTGGTGGCGACATCAAGGCTTTAGACAAGTTTTTGGGAAGTTTTTAACCTAAGTTTCAAGGTGAGTGGATTTTCTCTTCCACTTAATCCATGTATGCTTGAGATTATTGCTTAGAAACATGGCATGAACCCTTAATTTCAATTTTTGTACATGTTTCTATGTTTTCCCTAAAATTTCGAAAACCCTAGATTGTATGAGAATTAGGGCTTTTCATTTTTAAGGCTTCTAATCATCAATTAGACCTTGTTTAAGCATGTATGTAGCTTTAGTTTTTCAATTGCATGAAGTTTAGGGCTTGAATGAGAATTTCGACCCTTCTTCATGAAGTTACGCCCAAATGCATGGGTAAAATTTGGGGAAAACTTGATATTCATGAAATTAGGTATATGAGGACTCTACTGTAATTTTTTGAGAATTTTTAGAAATAAAAGTTTCTGTTGACTGACATTGACCTAGGGGTAATTCGGTAAATTTTCTAGTTAAAATTGGGGAAAACTTGAAATTTCGAATCTAGGGATCATGAGGGATGTAATGAATATTTTTACGAAATTTTTGGATAACTTTTCCTGCATGACTTAAACTTTGAACTAGGGGTATTTCTGTCTTTTGTTTTCAGAACTAGTAGAAAACTATGAAGTTGTGATATTCTACATTTATGTTAATTGTGAACGAAATTTGGTGAATTTTCTGTATTATTATGTATTTTTAATTGAGTGGTGTATGTAGAAAGTAATGACATGAAATATTGATAGAGAACATTGGTTGATAACTTAGCAAAATTACACTGAACTGACCAGCCTGAAATTTAAGGACTACACTATGTTATGTGATTTTTAAATATTGTGATTTGTGATTTTTGGCATGTTAAGTGATCTTTGAATATGTGAATATTATGTGGTTATGTGAAATTCGAAAATTATGTGGTTATGAGGTTCGAATATTATGTGTTGTGATTATGTGATGGTTAGGACTAAGG
Organism: Costus lasius; assembly: GCA_027563935.2. Classification (NCBI taxonomy): domain Eukaryota; kingdom Viridiplantae; phylum Streptophyta; class Magnoliopsida; order Zingiberales; family Costaceae; genus Costus; species Costus lasius. The sequence goes on along the minus strand of CM050450.1, from coordinate 31,767,852 downwards.
CTAGGTGTAACTATGAACTCAAGGGGATAGCCCTGTTATGTGATATGTTAAGGGTTTGAATTTCAGCCCTGTATTGTGATATGTGAGGAGGTTGATGTTCAGCCTGCCTATTGTGATTATTGTGATGGGGGTTGATGTTCAGCCTGCCGATGTGATTTTGTGATGGCTATCCTAGAGTCTAGTTGACACTTAGGAGTCCACCTTTGTGAAATGTGAAATAAGATATGTGTGTTGTCCAGTAGGAACCTTTTGGGAGAACGGGTTTTGACCCAAAGTGCCATGTCTTGGTCAGACAGGGGCCACCTCTTGATGTCATTACTCTTTTATGTGTTGGGAATGGTATAAGACCCAAAGTGCCATGTCTTGGTCAGACAGGGGCCACCTCTTGATGTCACCATTCTCGTTTTGTGTTGGGAATGATATAAGACCCAAAGTGCCATGTCCTGATCAGACAGGGGCCACCTCTTGATGTCATCATTCTCGTTTTATGTTATGGCGTGATAGACCAGCGTGCCACGTCGTGACCTGACGGGGGCCACCTCCTGATTCTATTCTCGTTTTATGTTATGGCGTGATAGACCAGCGTGCCACGTCGTGACCTGACGGGGGCCACCTCCTGATTCTATTCACTGTCCATGTTTATGTGTTGCACGAGATTTTGCAGCTCCCAGTGCTTTGGCCAAGCCGGGTTAGACCATATTGGTCACTACTGAATATGCTGGACAACTAGGTTAAAAATGTGTTGGTGTGTTTAGTTGGTTTAGAATATGTGTGTTTAGTTGGTTTAGAGTATAACTCTAGAACCTGAGTTTGTTTAGAACCTGAGTTGATTATGTTAGTGTGTACATCTGACTGTTTATGTGACTTCTGTATATTTAATCTGGTGATATGTTGACATTATGTTCCTGTTAAAGATTTTTAAAACAATCTGCCTATATTTTTGAGTGTATGTTATGGATGGTCAATTAGACTATCCACTCACTGGGCTGTGTAGCTCACCCCTCACTATTTTCAGGTATAGAGCAGGAGCGCAGTTAGCATGATATTGATGTTGTGATTTATGCTTATGATGCCGGTTGTGGCCCCATGTTTTTGCTTAATTAAATTGAGGCCGGCTATGGCCGAATATGAATTATATGATCTATGTGAACTCTGTGATGTGAACCATGTGAACTATGTGACATTGTGTTGCCAGATTGTGGCATTTAATTGAGTTTGACTTTTGTGTCACCGCGGGCTTCGGCCTGGTTTCGGTGTTTGGTATTAGTTTATAAAAATCGATTTTGTGGGTTTGTTTTGAAATTGAAATTGATGTGTATTTTTGCAATCGGTTTTGATATAACTGTAACGTGCATATGTCTAGTGCACGTATTGCGTGGTGGCAGGTACCTTTATGTGATATAAGATTTGTGATTCGAAGATTTTATGTGTTTGGAGTTTTAGCAATTTTCAGATCGTGTTTTCCTTGAACTCGGTTCCTTGAACTCGGTTCCTTGAACTCGGTTTTACCTAGCATTTGATCGATCTTATATGAAACATCCTATTGCTTTTGCGATTGTGTTATTTGTTTGGGGTTAAGTATGTGGGATGTTACAGAATGGTATCAGAGCAAAACTTAGTCCTAAGCATGGTGAGAGGCCAATAGGAAAGGGCTACCGAGGATGGTGGAGCCACCTTTGGGCTGACCTCACATGCTGCCGACTAAGCGATGATTCTTGGGCATGTGTTAAGGTTTGGGCTTGACGAGGACGTCAAGTCTTAAGTGGGAGAGATTGTAATACCCCGAGTATAGTCCCACATTGCAAGTGGGAGAAACTATTATGTGGTTTATAAGGCTTAGTGGGCTTGCTATTGTTAACTTGGGCTTAAGCATTTTAATAGATTGGGTCACGTTGCAAATCGGCTCACCAAGTTAATGAATAGTTTGCTTACTAAACGGGACGTAACAAATGGTATCAGAGCAAAACTTAGTCCTAAGCATGGTGAGAAGCCAATAGGAAAGGGCTACCAAGGATGGTGGAGCCACCTTTGGGCTGACCTCACATGCTGCCGACTAAGGGATGATTCTTGGGCATGTGTTAAGGTTTGGGCTTGACGAGGACGTCAAGTCTTAAGTGGGGGAGATTGTAATACCCCGAGTTTAGTCCCATATTGGAAGTGGGAGAAGAGATTATATGGTATATAAGGCTTAGTGGGCTTGCTATTGTTAACTTGGGCTTAAGCATTTTAATAGATTGGGCCACGTTGCAAATCGGCTCACCAAGTTAATAAATAGTTTGTTTACTAAGCCCGGTTTCTGACTTTTAGGGTGAAGGGATTAACCTAGCAGCTTCTTAGTCTGAGAAGATTAGCGGAATTTGAGAGTAGTGCTTGGCTGGTGGGTGGGTAACCTATTCCTCCCTCCTATTCTTAGGAAAGGCATGACATTCAAGCACTTGCCTCAACCGCCTGAAATGAATTACACAATAAGAGGGGCACTCTCAATGAATGAATTCTCTCACTCGATATCGAAGGCAGAAGCAAGCTGTCAAACGGATAATGGGCCAATTAAATCCAATAGGTTTAACCCATTAACTAAATAATTTCGAATTTTAAACCCAATAACCCAATATCTCATAATTAACCAATTATTTAATTAATTTAACCATTAACCAATCATTTAACGAAAATCCATTAAGGATTTAACTAACATCCAATAAGGATTTAATTAACCAATAGAGTATAATTAATTAACCAATAAGGTCTAATTAATTAACTTAAAATTTACAACCCAAAATCCTAATTAATTTATCACAAACAACCAATGATAATTTATCATAAATTAACAGTCAATAATCAAACAAATAATCTCTAATTAATTAACTATCAACCAATACATAAAAATATCACAATCAATAATTTTATTTAAATCCAAATAATGCTTACCAGAACCTAAGATCCTTGGATCTTACAACTACCTTACAACGTTCCATTAATAGGGATCCACTCATCAGACCTAGTCAGACCCACTGCCCTTGCATGCACCAAGTCATAACTGACTTGCGTTGACCTCATGGTCAACAATGCATGCCTTAAGGGCCGAACGTCCCACATGATTTCTGGCAAGCGGGTGTGACCCCGGGCCTTAATCATGATCGTTCATTGGTCGCCTCGATCAGACATCGCTACACGCCCTTCTGCAGTCGACCTATAGCCACCTGATGCTTGCGCATAGGTGCTATCTGGTCGACCCATCTAGGCTGTCAGATGGTCTGATCAGACTGTTGGGTCCAGACTAGACTACGACTTCAACCCTAATAACCCGTCTAAGTTTTTCAACTAGGCGCTTATAGATCTAAGTGGATGGCGCGCAAGATGTTAAGTTTGTGGTAAAAACAACATTCAACATGCGCCAACATACATCATGCGCAACTATAAGTAATAACCCAAAATACATCTAAAGTCTAACATGTATTTTCGCATGATGATTTGGTTTAGACCTACTAATCGCAAACATGGATCACACCAAGCAATCATATGAATCATATCAAAACCATGCTCTGATACCAATTGTAAGTGGGGCGAAACCCTAATAAGCGCAGATTAAAATTTTTTTGCATAGCGGAAGCTAGGGTTTCTAAGGATCGCATGTGGCATGAACATATGATTAACCTTATGTTTGTAAAGATCAAGTTGTGATCTTACCAAAGCCATTGTTTGGATGGCGACTTGGAAGCAAGAGGGCGATGTGGCTCTCCTCCAAAGTGGATGCACACAAGGTGGCGATGGCTTCCTCCCTTGGTGTGAGCCTTGTGCTAGCAAAGCCCTCCAAAGAGTCCTAGATGCGTGAAGGAGATTGAGATGATTTCCTTGGCTAACCGAATCTCCTTCTTGGCGTGAAGATCATCCAAGATGACAGCAAGAAGATGCAAGTCGGCGAGAGAGAGAGGAGACTTCTCACGTTCGAAAACGTTGGGAGATTCCAACAAGGAAAAACGTCTTTCTAAAAATAGAAAGCACTAACTCCACATTCAATTCCCACGTTACCATCGAACTTCATCTCTCAATCGAACCATACGCTCACATAAGTGAACCGGTTCAATTGCATTTGGTTCAAAGACCAAATCAAACCAGCATTGGTTCAGATCTTGACAAACCAAATGGCTCAAGATCTAACCATTCATCTCTTGATGCTCATGATCTTATCGATCAAGCATCAATTCTCTCGATCGAAGCTTACCGATCTCAAGCCCTAATCAATCAAACATGATCAGACCAGATCTCACTTACAATCAGAGTTTATACTCCTTTAAACTGAACCAAAATAATTCAGTCCACACGATCTGACATAAGTAAGCCATATCAACAAATTATGCGACCCTAAGGGTTTCCTTTAAATGTCGGTAACGATAACTTACGTTATCACGAACAGAGAGGGGTATCTAGCAACACATCACTGTCTCCCGATATAAAGGAAAGAGTCTTCCAAGACTACACCCAAACATAGCACAAGTGTGAATTCAATTCACTAGGCATACATGTTTCCTTTGCCACTGGATGTTCTCGTTGGACAAGCATGTCAAGCTTGTAACTCCAACATGATGAGAATGATTAGATCAGATGAACATAGTCATCTGGGTATGGCCATACACTTTCACAACCATCTCATACAGGGGGCCCCTTTAGAACACCACACTCCAAACAAGGAGAGGCAATCCTATATCTATCACTAATGCCCTAACATGACTCATGCCCATTATCCAAGATAACCTATAACCATTATATTTCAAATGATATTGAACTACCTCAAGACAATGCCAATCCTCATTTAGAAACACAAGTGATCTCAAGTCAGAGGAAATATGCCACTTGTTTGCACATAAGGATTATTCACATTGTGACAAGCAATTGAATATCCTAAGTAGGGTCAGTCTAGTACATCCAATGTACCTATGAGTCTACATCTTATTCCATGCTCGAAGCATCCTATAAGATTAGAACACATATTAGTCTCAATCATATCAAGGTTGTCTCATGTTCACCAAGATATCTCGACTAAGGACAATACTGCATGTCAGCCAAGCTGAACACCATTGAGACATTATTCAGAAGTATACATATAGTAGCAGATAATGCAACAACCTGAATAACAACCATTGCCTTTATAAACATAGAGTTTATACATGATACTGATAACAACCCAAGGCCTCAAACATTAGCCTTAAGGGCATACCCCAACACTAGGAGCAAGGGCGCAACTTCCTCTTCCTTCTTCCATAGCCACAAGCTTCTCCCTCCTTTCCTCTTGGCGCAAGGAGCTTTGGTGCTTGGCGGCTTGACTTGTTTCCTTCTTCTCTTGGCGCATCCTTTCCTCTTGGTGGCGCAAGTGAAGTGGAGTATCTCCCTAAGGCTTGGATCTTCTTCCCGAGGCTAGCACTGGGCGTGGAAGAAGAGAACTCAAGAGATCCGTGTGTGTGAGACTGCAGATGGCGCACACTTGGGCGCCTGCATCGGCATCACTCCAAACCGCTCTTAAGGTATTTCCTAACTCATCGTGTCGACTCTCTTGCTTGCGATCTTCACTGGGTTTTTGGGACCGGCCTGTTTCGGGGACATTCTTCCGTTGTGCAATGTATGTATGTATGTCTATGACTATGAAAAAATTAATAAAATGTCCCCGGGGTTTCCCAACATAATGATCAGAAGACTTACAAATATTACATGTAACAAAATAAGAGTGTACTTTCGCTATTTCTGCAAGAGTCATCTATGAATAATCTTTATGCTCACTTTGTTGCATGTATACCTTACCTCTTTCAGAAGCCCATGAATTGTGATGAAAAGACATATTTATCAAATCTATCAACAACAGAGAGATAATCCAACACCAATCAATCAAAAGTTTTTTTTTATTATTTTTTTTCTTTCTTTTTTTCAGAATATCTAACAAAAATAGAAAATCTAAAACACAAGTAAATTCACAAATTTCAGAAATTCTCAGTTCTGTCACAACTGTGAAAATCCAAAACCTGCAAAAAGAAAAAAAAATAAAGTTAAATCTAAAACAAATAAAACCCAGTCTAGCAATACTAACAACTATTTTGATATTAACAAAACTAAGGTCTCCGGCAACGGCGCCAAAAACTTGATAGGTTTCCGCAAGTGCACGGAATTATCGAAGTAATAAAGAAAGATATCGAACCACAGAGACCTTATTGTTAAGTAACAAATAATTATTTTCTCGCTAGCTAAGTAAACCGAATATGATGCGATATAAAGAGAACACGAAAGATAATCAGAGAGATAAATTGGGACTAGGGTTTCATCCACCTTGATTTTTATGACTAGATATATAAGGATGTTCATCAATCAAATTCTAATTTGATAAAGACTTAATTTACTTCATAAGGGGATTATCTCATTTTCGTGTAGACAACCATGTAGAGACAAATCCTCGCTTTCGCGCAAGATTTATCCCAAGCTGATGATAAGTAAATAATTAATCAAAGAACTCAAGATCACTTTCGTGCATCCGAATTCTAGGTAGATTGTCTCAAGCGGAATCTCAAGGATCACTTTCGTGCATCCGAGACTCAACACAAGTTCTACCTATGGTTCTCCAACGTTTTGATCCTCACTTTCGTGCAAGATCTCCACGTTTGACACACTAACTTAATCCTAGGTTCATAATCATCATCAAGGCAATTAGTCATCTAAAATAAAGAAATAAGAACTTAACCTAATTTCTTACGGTGAGTTCCTATTAATCAATTTTAGGGTTCTAGATCTCAAGCATGTCACCTTTCGGTCCTTAATGCAAGAACTCTATTCATGATGAAAAAAAGAAAACTATGGAGAAACTTAAAACAATAATTGCATAGGTAAAATTATCAAAGTAGAATTATCATGACGAAAGAAAAGATTATCTAATTATTAAAAATCAAGGGGATTACACCCCATGTCCCAAAAATAGTATTAAGCTTGCATGGAGGAAGAAATACAATGAATCATAGTCTCAGAGTGATCAGAAAACAAAAAGTAAGGAGGAACAACTTTACACCACGGCTGTAAAAGAGTTTACAGTCGTAATCTGCTTCGATGAATAGCGCTGTCACCGCTGTTTTGTTGATTTCTCCTCCGATCGAACTCCAAATGCTCTAAAACTTCTGTGGTGTCTTCCTCTCCTCCAGGAAAAGCTTTTGCATGAAAATCACACCCGGAGATGGTCTCCACGCCTCTCGGCGCAAGGCCAAACCCTAGCCACCTCTCTGGCGATTTCTCCCTCTATACTGAATAAAAGTTCTTTTTTCCACTTCGTGTGTCTTATCCTCTTAACGATGAGTCCAGAACATCTTTCGGATTTCAATTTGGAGCTCTGGATCAAAAGTTATGGTCCACGCAATTTTCGGCCGCGGAAAACTCGCGTTTTTGACTTGGAATTACGGCCGTAATGGATTTTACGGCCCTGCCGTAATTCTTGCTCTGTGAATTATTTGTCAACATTACGTCCCATAAAAATGTTTACACCCGTGCCATATTTGCTTCTGTAAGTTTCTGGACCAAAATACGGCCCGTAAAGATCATTACGGCAGTGCCGTAATCTCTGAAATCTCTTGGGTGGAAAATCATCTGTCATTACGGCACCGTAAGCTTGTTACGGCAGTGCCGTAATCGCCATGAAAACTCTGGTTGAAATCTTCCCAAATTACGGCACCGTAAAGATGTTTTTGGCGATGCCGTAATCTCACGAAATTCTCTGTGTTGAAAAACTCCAAATTACGGTACCGTAAAGTTCATGTTAGGGGTGCCGTAATTTTCCCTGAAGCTCTGATTCTTCTGAAATTTGACTTATGATCTCCTCTTGATGATGGGAACTCTTTCATGCCTTTGATTTTGCTCGAAAAGTCCTCAAAATAGTGCCTTTTTACCTGAAAATCATGAAAAACCAAAATAGAAGTAGACTTCGTAATATTTGATGAATTCAACATAAAAACAAGTAAAAGATCCTCAATTTAGCATGAAAAGATATCTAAAATGATACAAAATATACTATATATTTTGGTGTCAGCATCACTCCACAGACATCACAAGTCATAGAGTTAGAAGTAGAAACATTAATAGAGTCAAGCTTAGAAGAAAGTGAATCTACTTTTGCTACTAGGGAATTAATCATGTTCATATCAAACTTCCCTGAATTTCGAACTGGCTGGCTCCTCTCTTCTGACCACTGATAATGATTGAGGGTCATGTCCTCAATCAACTCTATCGCATCATCATAGTTTTTATTCATTAGTGCCCCACCAGCAGCAGCATCTACAGAAAGTCTGGTCTGATATAACAATCCACTGTAAAAAGTATGAATGATCACCCATTTATGTAGACCATGGTGTGGGCACATCCTCAGTAATTCCTTGAACCTGTCTCATGCTTCATAAAGGGACTCTCCTTCTCGTTGGGCAAAGTTGGTGATTTGATTTCTAAGCTGGGCGGTCTTGCTCGGTGGGAAATACTTTGACAGGAAAGCCTGAGATAATTGTTCCCATGTCGTGATAGAGCTCTGCGGTAAAGATTTCAACCATGCCCTAGCTCGATCCCTAAGAGAAAGAGGGAAAAGCCATAGTTTAATAGCATCAGGGTGTGGACTATTAATTTTCAGAGTGTCGCAGGATTCTAAAAAAATAGACAAGTGAAAGTTAGGGTCATCAGTGGCTGCTCCACTAAATTGATTCTGTTGCACCATTTGTATAAGGGACGGTTTGATCTCGAAGTTGTTAGCTTTGTTAGCTGGTCGCGATATGCTCGAGTGCACACCAGAGATGGTGGGTGCTGCAAAGTCCTTCAAAGAGCAGTTAGCTTCCATTGTTTGGTTGTTAGAAAATTGTCCTTCAAGCTTCAACCTTTTTAGATTTCTTCTGACCAGACGAAAAGTATGCTCTATCTCCGGGTCTCCAGGTACAAGTTTCCCTGTTCGAATAGTATTCCTGGGCATAAGCAAGTACCTTGACAAAAAAGATTAGTAGCATTGCACCAAATAAAAACTACAACTAAAAACAAAAAAGCAAATAAACAGTAAACAAACTGAATAAAAAGTAAATAAAATCTATCTAAACCTAGTCTACCAATTTCTTGATCGTGTTAATATTGGCGACTTAGTCTCCGGCAACGGTGCCAAAAACTTGATAGGGGCGTACCGCAAGTGCACGGTCTATCGTGTAATAAAAGTATTGATCCCACGAAGACTAGGGGTCAAGTACTAACTAATCAGTTAATCAATAGCTAGGTAATTTAACAAATGTAGGAGTGTCACTAAATCCTAATTTAAGAAAGTAAACTAAAACAATTCAAAAGCAGACATAACAGAAAGCTAGCAATCGGGGTTTGAGATCTTTGAGAGAAGAACGGGGTTTTAGGTTTCACCACACTAAAGCATGCAAGAAAGTTAATATTAATATTTTAAATAAGTTTTTACCTATGTTCTTAAGATAATCCTTCCTAAGGTACAGACACGCTCCCTCTCAGGACATGGTCCGGTATCCAATTTAACTCAAGTCTCCTACTCTCCTAGCATACCGGGTTAAGCGGACCCAATGGGTTATGTGAAGGATTAGGGTTCCTCGGGTGATTTCGACAACTCTTGTGGCCGAAATCACCAGTCTAGTCTAAGGGGATCCGATGATTGTGGTTCACCTCTCAGTCCTTCCCATAACATCTAAAACATAAATATGCATGGCCAGTACATAATCATGAATTAAAATTTACAGTGGGCAACGCCCAAACCCCGAAAAGAAGTTTACGCTACAAGATATATCGTTAAACACATGAAATCTCTCATACAAATTGATTCAAACCAGAGGGAGGAGTAGATCCTTGATGAGAGAGGTAGAGCATGATTTTCAGCATCAAAATGAGGAAGAAATCACGCCGGAACAGTGTCGTCGTCCAGAAAAATGCTCCAAAATCCTAGGTCTTTCTGTTTTGTTTTATTCTCCTCAACCCCTGGCCCAAATCGCATGATTCTAGTCCCAAAACGTCCGTGCCCTAGTTAGGAAGGTCTCCATAAAATTTCAGAAAATTCCGCTCTAGGAATAATAAGTTACGAGCGAAACACCGAACGCCTGTCAAAACTGGGCGAAACCGTCCACGGCCGTGCATGGACGCATGGCCATGCCATGAACGGCTTGTCGAGGTTGATTTTCTAAAAACTTACTCTTCATGGCCATGTATGCGTTCACGAGTGTGGCCGTGAACACTTCGTCAAGTTCTGTAAAAGTTGGTCGATCTCTTCACGGCCATGCATGGGTGCACGGGCGTGCCCGTGAATGGTTCGACGTAGTCTAGGAAAACAGTGTCATACAAGGCCATGCATGGACACACGACCATACCCGTGAAGAGCGTAGAAAAGTCTGTTTGGGCTGAAATTTTACATGTAGCTTCGTCTCATCATAAGGAATCATCCCAAAGTTTTAGATCTTCCAAATTTCATTGATTTTAGGGCGAAATCCCTATATTTCAATGAAAACAGGGAAAAATGAAGATTCTGAATAATGTAAAACATTTAGGCAAATAAATGAGACAAAGCTTGCATTTTACTCTAAAATAATAGTAGAAATAGGTCATGATATATCGTATATTTGCATGCTATCAGCTGTGCATCAACAATAATAGGGTAAGTAGAATCAGGACCAAGAAATTCATAACGAAGGTTATCAGGTTAAACTTTAAGTTCTATTTTTGCAGCCATCCCTTCTTCACTCATTTCATCATCACAAGCACTGCCGTCTAATAATTCATTAATTTCAGAATTGGTTTCTACATTAGAATCAAGATCAGAATTAGAATCATATTCAGAGGTTTCAACAAAGAAATCACTAAGATCATAGACAGTGTCATCTACAGCATGTATACTACAACAAGATCTAGATTTTGATGGATTTTTCATGGTTTCATTCAATTCATATTCTATTCTTTCATCTCCAATGTTAAGTATAAGTTTACCATTCTTTACATCAATAATTGCTCCCGCTGCGGCTAAGAACGGTATACCAAGTATAATGGGGATTTTTGCATATTCCTCCATCTCAAGGACTACAAAATCTGCTGGAATGAAATATTTACCTAATGGGATAGGCACATCTGCAAGAATCCCTACAGGATACTTAACTGAACGGTCGGTGAGCTGCAAAGATATTGAAGTTGGTTTAAGCTCTCCCATGCCCAATTTCCTACAAATGGATAATGGCATTAGACTTACACTTACACCTAAATCACATAAGGCTCGGTCAAAAGTCATACTTCCAATAAAACAAGGAATAGAGAAACTACCTGAATCCTTTAATTTCGGTGGCAACTTGTTTTGGATAATAGCACTACACTCTTCAGTTAAAGCCACAGTACCATAGTCCTCTATCTTTCTTTTATTAGACAAAATTTCTTTTAAGAATTTAGCATATGTGGGCATTTGAGATAAAGCTTCAGTGAATGTAATATTAATATAAAGCTTCTTTAGGACATCAAGAAATTCCCCAAACTGCTTGTCTAATTTTGCTTGCACTAATCTTTGGGGAAAGGGTATAGGTGGCTTATAAGGTGTAGGAGAACTAGGTTTAGAAACATCAATTTGACATGGTTCATCACCTTTTGGTTCATCATCCTTGTGAGGTGGCAAACTAGTTTGGGACTACTCATGCTCAGAAGATTTTTCTAAGTCTAGTTCCTTGTCATGTTCATTACTAGGCTCTCTTTCATTATCTTCAACTCTCCCATTAGGTTCATCTAATTGCCTCCCACTCCTGGTAATGATAGCATTACAGTGCTCCCTAGGGTTCAATTCAGGTTTAGCAGGTATTTGGTTTTCTAAAGTGTTGTTGTGAGCTGCTAAAAATCCCACTTGAGAAGTAAGCTGACAAACTATCCCTTTAAGATCTTCAATCTCCTTATTTTGATTTCTCATTAATTGATTTTGACAAGTCATAAATTTTTTAAGAATGGATTCTACACTAAAAGAGTTTACCTTTTCAGTCACGGTTCGCCATCCATCATCCTCATTCTCATTCTTACCATGTTGATGACTATGTAGTATTTCTTTTTCAGTAGCCCATTGGTTATGGTTCATGGCCATCTCCTCAAACAAGGTGAAAGCATCTTCAATTGTTTTGCTCATTAGGGCTCCTCCTGCAGCAGGATCAACAGTCAGACAGGTATTAAAAAGCAAGCCATTATAAAAAGTATGAATTAAAACCCAATTTTTAAGGCCATGGTGAGGACACTTCCGTTGTATATCGTTAAAATGCTCCCATGCCTCGCTAAAAGATTTACCATCCCTCTGTGCAAAGCTTGCAAACTGATTTCTCAATTGAATGGTCTTGCTGGGTGGAAAGTACTTCATCAAGAAAGCATTTGACAATTGATCCCATGTAGTGAAGGTACCGGTAGGTCAAAATTGTAGCCAAGAACGTGCTCAGTCCTTAAGAGAAAAAGGAAACAATCTTAGTTTTAATGCATCATCAGAAACACCATTAATTTATTGGTGTCGCAATATTCAAGAAAAAGATATAAATGTTGATAAGGGTCTTTAGGTGGTAATCCTCCAAACTGATTCTGCTGTATCATGGATAGGAAAGCTAGCTTGATTTAAAAATTATTAGCCTCGACAGCTGGTTTGGCAATGCTAAAGTGTATATCCTGTGGATTAGGGGCTACATAGTCCCTAAGTGATCTTTTGTCTGCCATCACTACTACTCCTTCTTGTCTTTCTTCAAATCAAAGTTTCCTGCGTAGTCTAAGAGTTTTGTTAATCTAAGGATCAAGAGGAACTAAAGGTCCTGATCTAAGATTCCTGCGCATGCAAAGTAGAAAGATCAGATAAACTCAGGTAAGTAGAAAAGAACAGAAAATAAAACAAAGCCTAGTCTAGCAATACTTTCAATATCTTCAATATTGACAGAAGCCAAGGTCCCCGGCAACGGCGCCAAAAACTTATTGTGTCCACAAGTGCCTGGATACTTGAAGTAATAATTAAGATATCGAACCACAGAGGCCTCGTTTGTCAAGTACCGAATAATCAATTTCTCACTAGCTAGGCAGTCAAAAATATATAAGCAAACTGTCGGAAGCTACCCGTAAATATCAGAGAGAGAAATTGGGACTAGGGTTTCATCCACCTTAATTTCCATTACTAGATATGGATAGATGTTCGTCAATCTAATTTTATTATGATAAAGATATAATTTACTTCATAAAGAAATTATCTCACTTTCGCGCAGACAATTTACAAAAAACTAATCCTCACTTTCATGTAGGATTTATTCAATGTTAAATATAAGTAAATCATTGACAAAGAACTCAAAGATCACTTTCGTGCATCCAAATCCTAATTCAATTATCTCAAGTGAAAACTACATACTTTCATACTATAATTTTCACATGTTCTACTTAAGGCTCTACAATGATCTGATACTTGATTTCTCACAGTATCATCATGTTTATTTCAATAACTCAATCCTAGATTCAGATTATCAACATGGCAGAATACTTCTAAAATCATGAAATAAGAACAAACCTAATTTCTTACGATGAGTTCCTAACATTCAATTTTAGGGTTCCAAGTTTTCGCAAATCACTTTTCAGTCTATATCACAAAAACTCTAAATCACGCTGATTAATATGAATCTATAGAGAATTAAAATCAATCATCACATAAGTAGAATTATCATAGTAAAGTCATCTTGATGAAAGTAAAAATAATCCAGTCATTAAGAAATTTAGGGGATTACTCCCCCATGTCCCAAAAAGTGTTTAGGCTAGCATGGTCGAATTATTACAATAATCCATGGTTCAGATTGATAAAAAAATCTAAGAGAAAGAAGAAATTACTAAACACGCCACGGTTGTAATGAAAATTACAGCTGTAATTTACAGTGCAGGCGACGATTTCTTTATTGATTTCTCCTTTGAACGATCTCATTTCACTTTGAAACTTCTAGGGTATGTTCTCCTCCTCCAGGCGAAACTTCTCCTCAACTATCAGGGCCGGAGATGCACTGTACACTTTGTGGCAGCGAAACCTAGGGCGACGGCAAAAATCTCGAATTCTCTCTAGAACTTCGATGAAAATTAGGGATTTTCATGTGTCTCGTCCCCTCGATCTGATGAGTATTTCCCTTTTTACGGATCTCCAATTGATGGCCTGGATCGTCCACAATCATCCGCGCAAGAATCGGGCTTCAAATAGTCCGTGAAAATCGCGAGTCTGGGTTACAACTATGGCTGTGTAAACCATTACGGCAGTGGCATAATTTCAGCAGAAATTCTTGGCACAGAAATTACCCAGAATTACGGTCCCATAATATGCGTTATGGCCGTGCCATATTTTCTTCAAATCTCTCGGCTGAAAAATTGACTAGAAATACGGCCCGTAATTTGCATTACAGCAGCACCGTAAAATCCACCAAACTTTTTGTACAAATTTGAACCCAAATTATGGCCTGTGATTTTCATTACGTCAGGGCCGTAATTTATGCAAATCTTTCAGTACAAAATCATCCCAAAATACGGCAGTGCTCGGAAATTACGGCAGTGCCGTGATTTGTTCTGTAGGTGCAGTGAAACCACAGTACCGTAATTTGGATTATGGCCCTACCGTATTTTGGTCTGAAGCTCTAATTTGTGTGAAATTTGACATGTGATCTTCTCTTGATGATGGGAATTCATCTATGCATCTGAATTTGCTTGAAAACGCTTAAAAATAATGCCTTTTTAACCTAAAAATGATCAAAAACCACAAATGTGTAGATTCCACAATATTTGATAAATAAGGCATAAAAATGAGCAAAAGAGCATGAATATGACACAAATATACCCATCAAATGGCACAAAATTTACTATAAATTTTGGTGTCATTGAGCTGCTACACATTCATATAGATGTGAGCCCCCACATACAGTATTTAATAGTCATAAATTAGAAATAGATAAAATATCCTATTTAACAAAAATATCTAAACTTAGCTCCCTTCTTTTTAATTTTAGAGTGCTGATGTGTTTCGTAAGTGCACAGACAAATCAAAGTAATAAAAATATCGATCCCATAGGGACCAATGATCAAGTACTGACTCTACTTTAGATATTTAGCTAGACGAATTAGGAAAAGGTTGAATTTAATTTTGACTAAGTTGTAGTAAGAGTAAAAACACAACTGGTTTGTAATTAGATTTATGCAAATTCAGGATCTCGGGTTCACCATTCTATTTTTCATGACTTTTGATAATTAAAAATATCCTCAGAAGGATTTACTGTGTTGAAGGAGATTTATCTGCATATGCAGATTGCCTCCTCTCAGTTGTACAATCCGATGTCTATCTGAACTAACCCCCTACTCTCGTGGTTGTAAACTCAAGATAAACCCAATGAACTCTTGATAAATCTAGAAATCCCTTAAGTCGATTTAAACTACTCTTGTGTTCAAATCAACTTGTCCAAAAATTATAGTTCTAACATCGCAATTCACCTCTCAGTGCTTCTTACAACGTCTCAAAACATGCAAATCATGGCCAGAAATCAACATGTAAACAAACAAAACAATAATTGGATCTAACACAAGTAAATTGCTTCATAAGAATGAAATCAATGATTAAGTCATGAAAACATGGAGGCTTACACTCTAAAACCTGAATAAAAGGTTTACGCTGACATGTTCAACACGTTCACGTTATAAAAATCCATATTTGTGATTACAAGTTGGCAAATAATATGAAATCGACAAAGAAAGACAAGGATTAAGGTTCCCTGATAAAGATCGACGCCAACAATCCGGGAAATCAAAGCTTTTTCGGTGAAGAATCGCCATTCACTGCCTGTCGCCCTAATTCTCACCTCTTCCTCGAATTCGCCTTAAAAATCACCCAAAAAGTCCTCATAATCGGTCCAAAGCCTCCTTATATAGTTCTCCACCCTTAGTATAGGTTTTCCACAAATTTTAGTGTGAAAAGGAATCAAATAGGGTGAAAAAATGACTGAATCTCGAGTTGAGCGGACGAAAATACGGCCGTACAAATAAATACGGCCCTACCATATTTTCTTTTGTCTCTTTTGGAATTAACACTTGACAGAAATACGGCTGTGAAAATAAATACAGCCCTCCGTATTTCTTTCTAAAGATTTTCTTCATCAAAATATGGCAGTAATTTTTGTCATGGTACTGCCATATTTCTTTCTATGGATTTTCTTCATCAAAATATGGCCATGATAAATATCACAAGCGGTGTCGTATTTCCTTCTGTTCTCTTCCAAGAATACGGTCATGGTAATAAATACTGCAGTGCCGTATTTTGTAAATAAACTCCGAATTGCACAAAATTTGATGGATAGCTTCGTCTTGACTTGTAGAATTAATTTGTGCACTTGGATCTTTCAAATTATATCAAAATTTGGTCTTTTTGGCCTGAAATATGCCAAAAGTGAAGAAAGGTGAAGATTCCGAATAAACAAAAGGATTTGAGTCAAAATAATTGAAAATATGATAAGAATAGGAGAAATTGATGTGGGGTGAAGACACGAAATATGATACTAATTAGAAATCCAATAAAACATGAAATCCATAAAAACAACTAGAATTACAGAAAATAATCATTTATCAAATGTAGCTATGCTTTGGAGGAGAATCCATTCAATCAATACTTAAACCAGCTATACCAAATTATAGACCAAAACTTGTTCTTTTAAATCGTATAAGAGTGGGAGAGTGAAGGTCTATCGGGTAATAAGGACATCAGCGATAAATCAGCTAGTCAGATTAGAGAATAAAACTGGTGCAGAACTATATCATTCAACAAAAGTTGCAACTTCTTGTAGGTTGATCTGTTGAATCTAGCCTCACATAAACTAGTCCAAATGAAAGAAGAATATGCATTCTTCAAAATTGTATCAAAGTTATGGTCTCTTGCTCCACCAAGTGCTCAAAATACCTGCATCCAAAACACTACTCAGATTAGATCTTAAAGACCTAGGGTTAAATTTGGATTGGATCCGTGGGCTTGGTTAACATGCATAATGGACATTGGGCTGGGCCCATTGATAAGTTGGGCTTAATGGGGTTAAGGAGGAGAAAAGGGATGGCGTGTGCATGGCATGTGCTTAACCCTAGTTAGACTAGGGTTAGCGCCTATGCATCATGAGGTTTGAAATTAATCTTGGGACTAATTATTTGAATTAAATAGAGTCCTAATTTATGAGGTTTAATGGGCTGATTTATTTGAATTAATTAGAGTCCTAATTGGATTAGGATTCAATTAATTAAATAAATAATCAAATCCTAATTGGATTATGACTTGTTCAAACCGCCCATTTAAAGTCCTAGTTGGATTAGGACTTGGGCTTGATCAAATCCTAATTAGATTAGGAATTAAACTTGATCAAACCGCTCACATGATCAAACCGTGTTAGGGTATGCCCTTAAGGCTAATGTTTGAGGCCTTAGGATTGTAACAGTATCATGTATAAACTCTTATGTTTATAAAGGCAATGGTTGTTATTCAGGTTGTTACATTGTCTGCTGCAATGAGCGTACTTCTGAATAATGTCTCTATGATGTTCAGCTAGGCTGACATGCAGTAAAGTCCTTAGTCGAGATATCTTGGTGAACATGAGACAGCCCTGATATGATTGAGACTAATATGTATTCTAATCTTATAGGATGCTTTGAGCATGGAATAAGATGTAGACTCATGGGTACATTGGATGTACTGGACAGACCCTACTAGGTTATTCAATTGCTTGTCACAATGTGAATAATCCTTGATTGCAACAAGTGGCACATGTCCTCTGACTTGAGATCACTTGTGTTTCTAAATGATGATTGTCATTGTTTTGAGGTAGTTCAATATCATTTGAAACATAATGGTTATAGACTATCTTGGATGGTGAGCTTGAGTCATGTTAGGTCACTAGTGATAGATATAGGATTGCCGTCTCCTTCATTGGAGTGTGATGTTCTAAAGGGGCCCCCTGGATGAGATGATTGAGAAAGTGTATGGCCATACCCAGATGACTATGTTCATCTGATCTAATCATGCTCATCATATTGGAGTTACAAGCTTGGCAGGCTTGTCCAATAAAGAACATCCAGTGGCAAAGGAATCATGTATGCCTAGTGAGTTGATTCACACTTGTGCTGTTGTTTGGGTGTAGTCTTGGAAGACTCTTTCCTTTATATCGGGAGACAGTGATGTGTTGCTAGATACCCCTCTCTGATCGTGATAACATAAGTTATCGTTACCGACATTTAAAGGAAACCCTCAGGGTCGCACAATTTGATGATATGGCTTACTTAAGTCAGATCGTGTGGACTGAATTGTTTTGGGTTCAGTTTAAAGGGAATTAATCTCTGATTGTGAGTGAGATCTGGTCTGATCATGTTTGATTGATTAGAGCTTGAGATCGGTAAGCTTCGATCGAGAGATTGGATGCTAGATCAGTGAGATTAGAAGCATCAAGAGATCAACGGTTAGATCTGGAGCCTTAGGGTTTAATTGAGATCTAGACTGGATTGCTTGGGTTAATTGGTCTTGGACCAAACCGAAATGAACCAGCTCATCAAGTGAGTGTGTGGTTCAAATGGAGAGGAGTTTGCGATTGGGGTAAACCCATGATCGCATGTGAGGGAGTGGATTTCTATTTTTAGAAAGCATGATCACTTACGTGACCACGCCTCATGTTGCTCGCCTCTTCACGCCTTTGTCGCCTCTTGTGATTTCGAGAGTTTTGGCATTCTCATGTAAAAAGAGTGGACGACAAGAGGAGAAAGTTTTTCGCCAAGCAAGGATATCATCTTCCTTTTTCATACGACAAGAACCTCTTGGAACCTTGCTAGCACAAGGAGCACCAAGGGAGTAGGCGGCTTCTTCATCTTGTGTGCGCATCCTCTGGAGGAGACCCCTGTCGATCTCTTCTTCCTCGACATCATACAAACAATGGCCATGGTATGATCATTGTTGTTCTAAGTTGATCATATAATACATGCTATGCGATCCTAGGAAACCCTAGATTCCGCCCATGCAAATTCATATCTGCGCATGTCTTAGGGTTTCGCCCCCCCCCCCCTTAAAGGGACTTTCAAACCGTTCATGAGAGTCCTAATTGGATTAGGACATGATCTAACCGCCCAAATTAAGTCCTAATTGGACTAGGACTTAACTCCCTAAAATCTCTCCTAGCCGCACATTCAATTTGAATGGTGGCCACACATTAAGCCGCCCCTTGCCCTATAAATAACACCCCAAGCCGCCCCTCTCAAGATACTGATTCATTGGAGGCGTGACCAAGAGAGGAGGCGAGTTCTAGCTCTTGAGGGCGAGAACAAAGAAGGCTTGGGCGAACACCTTCCATACCCTAGCTGCAAGCATCCTTCCTCCTTTCCTTTTGGCGCTTGGAGCTTTGCAGCTTGGCGGCTTGTCTTCTTTCCTTTTCCTCCTTGGCGCAACTTCTCTAGAAGGTAGCGCAAGTGAAGTGGTGATCTCCACAAGGCTTGGATCTTCTTCCCGAGGCTAGCACCGGGCGTGGAAGAAGAGGACTTGAGCAATCCGTGTGTGTGAGACTGCAGAGGGCGCACACTTGGGTGCCTACATTGACATCGGCCTCACCTTGCATTAAGGTATTTTCTATCACATCGTGTCGACTCTCTCGCTTGACGATCTTCACTGGGTTTTTGGGACTGGCCTGTTTCGGGGATATTCTTCCACTATGCAATGTATTTGTGTCCATAAACCTCTGAAGAATTGTAAAATATCCCCGGGGTTTCCCAACACCGAAATCCACGGAAAGTTCCGTCACGGCCGTGCTCTCCATCATGGCCTGGCCGTGTCCGGGTTGGTTTGGTGCGGCACCGAACACGGTCGCAGGAACGGGCGTGCAGAGGTGTTGTGTGCCCGTCACAAGCGTGACCGCCGTCACGGCTTGGCCGTGTTGGGGTCTAGGAAACTCCGATCATGCTGTATCTTCCCCACGTCCTGGGGAGTCTTGCCAAGTACCTTCCATGGGGTTTGGGCCATCCTCAGGTATGTTCATAGGTCCGTTTGCTCCTGCATTACTAGTTCTACTCTTAGGGGCTTGTGTCCTAGGTCAAGAATTGAACCCCTTTTTGCATGGGTTGGTTCAATGTCTTGAATGGGATATGATCACATCATCCTGTTACTGCTTTCATTCTCTGTAAAAGCATGCCTGTGATGTTTTATCGTTATGTTATCACAATTAGAATTGCATGCCTATAATGTTAGACATAAGATAAAACTGAGATGATGAGACCTCAAAAACCCTCACTCAAAATATCAAGTCTAGTAGCCTTCTAACAAGTAGCCCTCATCAAGCTATCGATCAACGGTGTTGTACAATGTTTCCCACCCTCGTGGGACACACCCACTTCTCTTTAGAAGGTGTGTGGTGACAATGGTTTCCCCAGTCCAATTTTAACCTAAGCGTGCCTTCGCAAGGAAACTCGTTGACTCTGAGTATAACGGTTATGAATGGACTTGACTAGATTTTCATATGTGCTGGGCACATGATGAAACTCTAGAGGCATCGTTGAAAGGTTAGGGTTTCATGCTGTATCCAGCCCTCGCTGAACATGAAATGCCTAGATTGTTTCAATAAGGGGAGTTGCTTAGAGCAATCAGCTGGCGTGCCAACCTTAAGAAGCATGGGTCACTTTGTGAATCTCATCCCACCCTCGTGGGATGCAAAGCCCCATGTGGAATAAGGATCACATCTCACTAGAAAATCTAAGATTTCCCAATTGACTTTGTGGGTTATCAATTCGATTAAAATAGTGGGAGCCATGATCATTTAATACAAGTCCAGATTGAATGATCTGAAAGTGGTACTAATCTATTGTTTCTTGGTTGTTGTAGAACAATGGCTACAAACACTGTCGGATTAACATTGCAATCCCTTCTTGAGAAGGATAAATTGGTTGGATCTAACTTTATGGATTGGCATCAGAATTTGAGGATAGCCCTCAAGCTCGAGAAAAAGCTGTATGTCTTTGAGCAGCCTCTTCCTGCGGCTCTTGCGCCTAATGCCCGAGCAGCAGACAGGGATGCTTTTAGAAAGCATCAAGATGACTCTTTGGAAGTAGCATGTCTCATGCTCGCCACTATGGCACCTGAGCTACAAGTGCAATATGAGGAGCAGAACGCTTTTCAGATGATTACTCATTTGAAATAGATGTTTGAGGCTTAGGCTTGAACTGAGATATGACACTGCCAAAGCAGTCTTTCGGTGCAAGTTATTGATGACATCAAAATTCATAATATATTTTGTGTCATTTCATTGGTCTTTTATGTCATAATTATGCTCTTTTGCTTGTTTTCAAGCCCTATTTGTCAAATATTCCGGAATCTACACCATTTCTCATTTTTGATGATTTTTAGGTAAAAAGTGCCATATTTTGATGGATTTTAAAAGATTTGAACAAACCAATTGATTCCAGACGTCGAGACGAAACCGCCTGTCAATTTTCATGCAAATCGAAGCAAGTTTGAAAAATTACACCCCTAGCTATAATAAATATTATGGTACTGTAATTTCTGCCCTAGAAAGCATAGAAGCAAAATTACGATAGTGCGGTAATAAATATTACACTACCATAATTTCCACCCAGAAATAAACAGAAGAAATTACAGCACTGCCGTAATATATTTCACAGTACCGTAATTTCGGGCCCAGTTTCCCGATTCTTTTGCTGGAAAATTAAAAAGATGATTTCTCGAGTTATAGACCACCAAATTGAGATCCAAAAGAAGCTATAAACTCGTCTCAATGAGGAGAAGAGAAGGGGAGTGAAAGCACTAATTTTTATCCACTATCCTAAGAGAAATCAAGGGAGGCATCCTTAGGGCACAGCCTCTTGCCGAGAGGCATAGAGGCCACCTTAGGCTGCGATTTTCTCAAGGAAGCTTCGTCTGGAGGAGGAGAGGATACCCAAGAAGTTTCAGAGCTAAAGGAGATCGATCGGAAGAGAAATCAATTAAAGAAGAGGTGTCGGCACTGTTCACTCACAAGATTACGGCTGTAATTTTCATTACAGCTGTGCTGTTAGTTGATTTTCCCCTTCTTTTGAATTTTTGATTAATCTGAACTATGGTTTATTGTAATTCTTTATCCATGCTAGCTTAGTCATTCTTTTGGGACATGGGGTGTAATCCCCTTAATTTTATATGACTAGATAATTTTTATTTCGTCATGATAACTTTACTATAATAATTTTACTTATGTGATGAACGTCTTTAATTCTCCGAAGATGAAAGGGGGTCCCCACAAGGGGGGGCGAAACCCTAATAGGAGGCGCAACAAAAACTCTAGCGGAATCTAGGGTTTCTAAAAGGATCGCATAGCATGTAATATATTCAACTTTCAATGAGAAGCGATTCTTACCATTGCCATCGCTTAGATGGTGTCTTGGAAGGAAAGGCACAAATGCTCCTTCTCCTAAGGTGATGCACACAATTGATGTCGCCTACTCTTCCTTGGTGCTCCTTGTGCTAGCAAGGCTCCAAGATTGTCTTGCCGAATGGAAAGGGAAGAGATCACCTTGCTTGGCCGAATATTTCCTCTTGTCGTCTACACTTCTCCACACGAGAATGCAAGCGCCGAATACTCAAGTTGGCGACAAAGGCGTGAAGAGGCAAGTTTCATGAGGCGTGGTCACGTAAGTGATCATGCTTTCTAAAAATAGAAAGCCTCACCTCCAAATGCGATCATGGGTTTACCCAATCGCAAACTCCTCTTAGATTGAACCATGCGCTCAAGCAATGAGCTGGTTCGAATCGATTTGGTTCAATAACCAAACAAACCAAGCAATCAGTCCAGACCACAATAAACCCTAAGGCTCTTGATCTGACCGTCGATCTCTTGATGCTTCTGATCTCACCGATCCAGCATCCATTCTCTCAATCGAAGCTTACCGATCTCAAGCCCTAATCAATCAAACATGATCAGACCAGATCTCACTTACAATCAGAGATTAAATCCCTTTAAACTGAACCTGAATAATTCAGTCCACACGATCTGACTTAAGTAAGCCATATCATCAAATTGTGCGACCCTGAGGGTTTCCTTTAAATGTCGGTAATGATAACTCACGTTATCACGATCAGTGAGGGGTATCTAGCAACACATCACTATCTCCCGATATAAAGGAAAGAGTCTTCCAAGACTACACCCAAACCACAGCACAAGTGTGAATCCAATTCACAAGGCATGCATCTTTCCTTTGCCACTGGATGTTCTTATTGGACAAGCGTGTCAAGCTTGTAACTCCAATATGATGAGCATGATTAGATCAGATGAACATAGTCACCTGGGTATGGCCATACTCTTTTCTCAATCATCTCATCCAGGGGGCCCCTTTAGAACATCACACTCCTTAAACAAGGAGATGGCAATCCTATGTCTATCACTAGTGTCCTAACCTGACTCAAGCTCACCATCCAAGATAGTCTATAATCATTATGTTTCAAATGATATTGAACTACCTCAAAACAATGACAATAATCATTTAGAAAACACAAGTGATCTCAAGTCAGAGGAAATGTGCCACTTGTCGCATTCAAGGATTATTCACATTGTGACAAGCAATTGAATAACCTAGTAGGGTCTGTCCAGTACATCCAATGTACCCATGAGTCTACATCTTATTCCATGCTCGAAGCATCCTATAAGATTAGAACACATATTAGTCTTAACCATATCAAGGCCGTCTCATGTTCACCAAGATATATCGACTAAGGACTTTACTGCATGTCAGCCTAGCTGAACAGTACTGAGACATTATTCAGAAGTACACTTATTGCAGTAGACAATGTAACAACCTGAATAACAACCATGCCTTTATAAACATAAAAGTTTATACATAATACTGATACAATCCCAAGGCCTCAAACATTAGCCTTAAGGGCATACCCCAACAATCTCCCACTTGCACTTAATCTAATGGTTGAGAAATCTCAAACCCATATTATTACAGTGCTTCACATGCTTCTGCTGCGCCAGAGGCTTAGTAAGCGGGTCTGCTAGATTGTCATCTGTATGTACCTTGCAGACTTTGATCTCGCCACGATCAATGATCTCCCTGATCAAATGAAACCGTCTCTGTATGTGCTTGGACTTCTGGTGCGACCGTGGTTCCTTTGCCTGTGCTATTGCTCCAGTGTTATCACAGAAGATAACCAAAGGATCTGCACTCGAAGGAATAACACCAAGTTCCTGAACGAACTTACGAATCCACACTGCCTCCTTGGATGCTTCCGTGGCTGCAACATACTCGGCTTCTGTTGTGGAATCAGCAACGATTGACTGTTTGAAACTCTTCCACACCACTGCTCCTCCATTCAAGCTAAATACATAGCCTGATTGCGATCGGAAATCATCCTGGTCAGACTGGAATGAAGCGTCAGTATATCCTTCAATACTGAGTTCTTCCTGACCACCATATATCAAGAACATATCTTTGGTCCTCCGAAGATATTTTAAAATGTTCTTGACTGCAATCCAGTGTGCCTGACCTGGATTACTTTGGAACCGACTGGTCACGCTTAACCCGTAAGCAACGTCTGGGCGAGTACACAACATCGCATACATAATGGATCCAATAGCCGAAGCATAAGGCGTATTGTCCATTTCATCTTTCTCAGTCTGTGTTTGTGGACACTGACTCTTCGAAAGATTCAGACCATGTCTGACTGGAAGATATCCTCGTTTAGAATTCTCTAAATGAAATCGCTCCAGGACTTTATCGATGTAAGTACTCTGGCACAGCCCGAGAAGCCTCTTAGATCTATCCCTGTAGATCTTCACACCTAATACATAGGCTGCTTCTCCTAGATCTTTCATCTGGAAACACTTTCTTAACCATGCCTTAACCGCATGCATTTCAGGAATGTCATTTCCAATGATCAAGATATCATCGACGTAGAGGACTAGGAAAGTAATCACGCTCCCACTAAACCTCTTATATACACACGGGTCATCCTCGTTCTTGATGAAACCAAATTCAGTGACTGATTCATCAAAACGAATATTCCAGCTCCTAGATGCTTGTTTAAGTCCATAAATGGACTTCTTTAACTTGCATATTTTATGACGATCTGATGGATTAGTGAAACCTTCTGGTTGTGTCATATACACATCCATTTGCCAGATCTCATAATCATAATATGCTGCTATCGCGAAAAGAATCCGAATAGACTTAAACATGGCTACAGGTGAGAAAGTTTCATCATAATCTATCCCGTAGATTTGCTTGAAACCTTTCGCAACTAGCCTGCCTTTATAGGTAACCATGTTACCATCCATGTCAATCTTCTTCTTGAAGATCCATTTACAGCCTATAGGGATAACTCCCGGAGGCGGATCAACCAAATCCCAGACTTGGTTTTCTGACATGGAGTCCATCTCGGCGCGCATAGCTTCAAGCCATCTCGCTGACTCCGGTCCACTGACCGCATCCGCATAAGTGAGGGGTTCATCATTATCAATGATGTAGACTCCGTCATAGTGCTCAGGCTGTCGACGGATCCTTCCCGATCTTCGCGGTTCCCGTGATATCTGAGCCTCAGGTTGTTCAATAACCTGTTCTACCGGCTCAGGCTCATCCAACTGCGCTTGACTACTTTGTCCTACCTCTGGATTCTCATCCAGTTTTATTTCTCTCCCACTGGCCTCTTGTAGAAGAAACTCCTTCTCAAGAAATATGGCCGTCCGAGCAACAAACACCTTGTTCTCTTTGGGATCGAAGAAATAATAACCCTTAGTTTCCTTAGGGTAACCGACAAAGATACATTTCTCAGATCTGCTCTCCAGTTTCCCAGAGGCGAGCTTTTTGACATAAGCTTCGCAGCCCCAGATCCTGATAAATGTCAAGCTCGGCTGTTTCCCATACCATAACTCATATGGAGTCTTAGAAACTGCCTTGGATGGCACTCGGTTTAGTACCTTTGCAGCTGTCTCCAGTGCAAATCCCCAAAAGGAATATGGAAGAGTAGCCTGACTCATCATAGAACGAACCATATCAAGTAACGTTCTATTTCTCCTCTCGGACACACCATTCCATTGCGGTGTTCCTGGCGGAGTGAGCTGTGAGATAATCCCACACTCCTTCAGATAGTCAGTAAACGCATGACTCAAGTATTCTCCACCTCGATCAGAACGAAGTGCCTTGATATTTCGGCCTAGCTGATTCTGTACTTCATTCTTGAACTCTTTGAACTTGTCAAAAGATTCACTTTTATGTCTCATCAGATAGACATACCCATATCTACTGAAATCATCAGTGAAGGTAATGAAGTACTGATAGCCACCTCTGGCATGTTTACTAAATGGCCCACACACATCACTGTGTATAAGGTCAAGTAAACCTGAAGCCCTTTGACCTTTGTTAGGAAAAGGTGGCTTCGTCATTTTACCCATTAAACAAGCCTTGCATGTATCAATCTCCTCATAGGAGAATGATCCCAGCAGTCCATGATCATGCAACCGCTTAATGCGCTTCTTGTTAATATGGCCTAAACGACTATGCCATAGCAAGGTGCTGTCATCAGCATACTTGGCTTTCTTAATATCAACATTTTGTATAGAACATTCCATGTCCAACATGAATAACCCATTGTTAATTGTACCAGTTGCATAAACAATATTATCAAAAGATAAAACACACTTTGAAATATTGCATTCAAAGGAAAATCCCTTCCTGACAAGAGCAGGAATGGAGATAATATTTTTAGTAATGCTGGGAACAAAGTAACAACTGTTTAGTTCTAATACAAGCCCAGATGGCAAAGAGATGAAATAGTCTCCTACAGCAACAGCAGCAACCCGTGCCCCGTTTCCAACTCGTAGGTCCACCTCATGCTGTCCCACCTGCCTTCTTCTCTTGAGTTCCTGTACATTTGAACAAATGTGAACTCCACATGCAGTGTCCAACACCCATGAAATAGAAGAAGAGGATATCATGACTTCCGTCACATAAATACCTGAGCCAGAAGCAAAGCTTCCCTTCTTATCTCCTTGGAGCGCTTTACAGTCCTTTTTCCAGTGACCCAGCTGGCCACAGTGGAAACATCTGTATTCCTTTGACCGCTTAACCTTTTGCTTCAGAGCCTTGCTGTAACTCTTGACAGGGGCCTTGCCCTTCTTCCCCTTCTTCTTGTTCCTAGAAGGAACCATTAGGACAGAGGTCGAAGGCTTTCCCTTCAGAGTCTCCTCAGTAGTTAAGAGCATATTCAGCAGCTCTGCCGGAGTACAGTCGATTTTGTTCATATTAAAGTTAATAATGAACGCATCGAAAGAGGGCGGGAGAGACTGCAGAATAATGTCTACAGCAAGCTCCTGATTGATGGTATGCCCCAGTTTCTCTAGAGCCTCCTTGTGCCCAATCATCTTGAGCACGTGAGCTCCCACTGGGCTCCCTTCAGCCAGTTTGCTCTGAAAGAAAAGCTTGGTCAAATTATAGCGTTCAGTCCTCGCCTGTGCAGCATACAGCATCTTGAGGTTCGCTATAATCTCTATAGCCGACATATCCTCATGCTGACGCTGCAGCGGTGGCGTCATAGACGCTAGCATCAGGCAAGCGACATCAATGCTATCATTGACGTGCTTTTCATAGGCTTCCCGAACCGCCCTTGCGGCGTTCGGAGCGGGCTGAGGCGGTATTGCCGTCTCGAGGACATACAGTTTCCTCTCTGCCTTAAGAACAATCTTAAGGTGTCCGAACCAGTCTGAGAAGTTTGGCCCAGCAAACTTCTCCCTTTCCAGTAGGGATCGCACATTGAAGTTCATGGTGTTCGTTGCTGTAGGTATCTACAACAATGCAAGAACAGCAAGGTCAGTATCAATGTCAAGAATCAATCAGGACTTAAGAAGGATTCTTTTTCTCACTATTTTATTCGGCTGAAAAATCCAGCAAAACAGCCCGAAAGAGTAGAACTCTTTTAGTGAGATGGGATCCAGATTTCATACTTGGTCTCCGCGTCCCGCTCAGGCGAGATAAGATGCACAGAGAGTACAAGCACTAATCTCTGGTAGGCTGTCCCAGCCAATTGCCAACCCGTGCGATTCCCCTTCATCTGGGCAATCCAGCCGACTGTGCCAACTGAGTTGGTACAACACAGTCTCTGACCCCACAGATGGCTGCCTCCATGTGCTACCATATGTGCCACATATGTAGCCTGCATGGCCAAGCTGACCCGACCTACTCCCTGGACCACCACGTGCTATGCTGAGCAACGAGAAGCGATAAATCCCTTCTCTGTAACACGCAGGTGTAATCCCGCACCGTCTGAAGATAGATGGACGTGCCCACTGAGTGGGTACAACACGGCTCCAACGATAATCAGAACAGTGAGGTTTCGCGTCAGAAGGCATACGAGCTTGATATTTTAGCGTTGGATTTTAACGGTCTTTTATCTTCTTCACTATCATGCAATTCCTATGGTGATAGCAGAAGATAAATAAATCATGCTGTTCTACTTATTTAAACAATAAAAGAAAGCATGGATCTTATGTGGTAAAAGCCCATAGCCTAAGTAAGACCTTAATTAACTTAAGTCTTCACTTGCTTTTCATCATGGGTCTTTTAGCTGCTCATTTGGCCCAAACCAGGGCCCAAGCGCCATTTGCAGCTGAGGTGCGCCCACCAGGGAAAATGCGCCTAGTCCCAGAGTCGAACCCTGGACCTCCCTCCTGGTCAAGCCACTGCTGCATGTGAAAGGTCCCCACAAAGGGGGGGCGAAACCCCTAAGTATGGCGCATATTAAAATTTTAAGCAGCGGAAGAGGGTTTCTTGAGATCGGTTTCATGAGATATGATCAACCATAATAACCCAATTGCAAATAGAGAAGGGTTCATACCGTAGCCATTTCAAGATGGCGCCTTGGAAGAAAAAGTTGCAAGCGCCTCTTCTCCAAAGTCTCGCACACAAGATGAACAATGTGCTTCTTCCTTGGTGCTCCTTGTGCTAGCAAGGTTCCAAGGTTGTCTTGCCGAATGGAAAGGAAAAGATGAGATGATGTTCTCTTGGCCGAAACCTCCTCAACCTTCAAAGCGTCGCCACACACGGAAGTCGAGAGGAATGAGAGCGAGAGGCGAGAATAGAGAGCACTCTATTCGAACGTGAGTGACTCCAATTGGAGATCATGGTTACTAAAAATAGCAACCACTCACCGCTCCAACGTTCACGCCAAGTGAACATGTCACCACACCTTGAACCATGCGCTCATTTCATGAGCCGGTTCAATTTGGTTTGGTTTAAAACCAATCAAGCCAAGTAATCAAGTCCAGATCTCAAATAAACCCTAAGGCTCCAGATCTGACCGTTCATCTCTTGATGCTCTTGATCTCACCGATCTAGCATCTATTCTCTCGATCGAAGCTTACCGATCTCAAGCCCTAATCAATCAAACATGATCAGACTAGATCTCACTTACAATCAGAGATTAAATCCCTTTAAACTGAACCTAAACAATTCAGTCCACACGATCTGACTTAAGTAAGCCATATCATCAAATTGTGCGACCCTAAGGGTTTCCTTTAAATGTCGGTAACGATAACTCACGTTATCACGATCAGTGAGGGGTATCTAGCAACACATCACTGTCTCCCGATATAAAAGAAATGAGTCTTCCAAGACTACACCCAAAAACAGCACAAGTGTGAATCAACTTCACTAGGCATGCATACTTCCTTTGCCACTGGATGTTCTTATTGGACAAGCGTGTCAAGCTTGTAGCTCCAATATGATGAGCATGATTAGATCAGATGAACACTGTCATCTGGGTATGGCCATACACTTTCTCAATCATCTCATCCAGGGGGCCCCTTTAGAACATCACACTCCTTAAACAAGGAGACGGCAATCCTATGTCTATCACTAGTGCCCTAACCTGACTCAAGCTCATTATCCAAGATAGTCTATAATCATTATGTTTCAAATGATATTGAACTACCTCAAAACAATGACAATCATCATTTAGAAAACACAAATGATCTCAAGTCAGAGGAAATGTGCCACTAGTCATATACAAGGATTATTCACATTGTGACAAACAATTGAATATCCTAGTAGGGTCTGTCCAGCACATCCAATGTACCCATGAGTCTACATCTTATTCCATGCTCGAAGCATCCTATAAGACTAGAACACATATTAGTCTTAACCATATCAAGGCTGTCTCATGTTCACCAAGATACATCGACTAAGGACTTAACTGCATGTCAGCCCAGCTGAACAGCTTTGAGACATTATTCAGAAGAACATATATTGCAGCAGACAATGTAGCTAACTGAATAATAACCATGCCTTTATAAACATAAACGTTTATTACATGATACTGTTACAATCCCAAGGCCTCAAACATTAGGCTTAAGGGCATACCCCAACAATCTCCCACTTGCACTTAATCTAATGGTTGAGAAATCTCAAACCCATATTATTACAGTGTTTCTCATGCTTCTGCTGCGCCAGAGGCTTGGTAAGCGGGTCTGCCAGATTGTCATCTATATGAACCTTGCAGACTTTGATCTCGCCACGATCTATGATCTCCCTGATCAAATGAAACCGTCTCTGTATGTGCTTGGACTTCTGGTGCGACCGTGGTTTCTTTGCTTGTGCGATTGCTCCAGTGTTATCACAGAAGATAACCAAAGGATCTGCACTTGAAGGAACAACACCAAGTTCTCTCACGAACTTACGAATCCACACTGCCTCCTTGGATGCTTCCGAGGCTGCAACATACTCGGCTTCTGTTGTGGAATCAGCAACAGTTGACTATTTGAAACTCTTCCACACCACTGCTCCTCCATTCAAGCTAAAAACATAGCCTGATTGCGATCGGAAATCATCCTGGTCAGACTGGAACGAAGCGTCAGTATATCCTTCAATACTGAGTTCTTCCTGACTACCATATATCAAGAACATATCTTTGGTCCTCCGCAGATATTTTAAGATGTTCTTGACTGCAATCCAGTGTGCCTGACCTGGATTACTTTGGAAACGACTGGTCACGCTTAACCCGTAAGCGACGTCTGGGCGAGTACACAACATCGCATACATAATGGATCCAATAGCCGAAGCATAAGGTGTATTGTCCATTTCATCTTTCTCAGTCTGTGTTTGTGGACACTGACTCTTCGAAAGATTCAGACCATGTCTGACTGGAAGATATCCTCGTTTAGAATTCTCTAAATGAAATCTCTCCAGGACTTTTCCGATGTAAGTACTCTGGCACAACCCGAGAAGCCTCTTAGATCTATCCCTGTAGATCTTCACACCTAATACATAGGCTGCTTCTCCTAGATCTTTCATCTGGAAACATTTCTTTAACCATGCTTTAACAGCATGCATTTCAGGAATGTCATTTCCAATGATCAAGATGTCATCGACGTAGAGGACTAAGAAAGTAATTACGCTCCCACTAAACCTCTTATACACACACGGGTCATCCTCGTTCTTGATGAAACCAAATTCAGTGACTGATTCATCAAAACGAATATTCCAGCTTCTTGATGCTTGCTTAAGTCCATAAATGGACTTCTTCAACTTGCATATCTTATGACGATCTGATGGATTAGTGAAACCCTCAGGTTGTGTCATATACACATCCTCATCCAGATTTCCATTAAGGAAAGCTGTTTTCACATCCATCTGCCAGATCTCATAATCATAATATGCCGCTATCGCGAAAAGAATCCGAATAGACCTAAACATGGCTACAGGTGAGAAAGTTTCATCATAATCTATCCCGTAGATTTGTTTGAAACCTTTCGCAACTAGCCTGCCTTTATAGGTAACCACGTTACCATCCATGTCAATCTTCTTCTTGAAGATCCATTTACAGCCTATAGGGATTACTCCCGGAGGCGGATCAACCAAATCCCAGACTTGGTTATCTGACATGGAGTCCATCTCGGCGCGCATAGCTTCAAGCCATCTCGCTGACTCTGGTCCACTGACCGCATCTGCATAAGTGAGGAGTTCATCATTATCAATGATGTAGACTCCGTCATAACGCTCAGGTTGTCGACGGATCCTTCCCGATCTTCGCGGTTCCCGTGATATCTGAGCCTCAGGTTGTTCAATAACCTGATCTACTGGCTCAGGCTCATCCAACTCTGCTTGAGCACTTTGTCCTTCCTCTGGATTCTCATCCAGCTTTATTTCTCTCCCACTGGCCTCTTGCAGAAGAAACTCCTTCTCAAGAAATATGGCCGTCCGAGCAACAAATACCTTGTTCTCTTTGGGATCGTAGAAATAATAACCCTTAGTCTCCTTAGGGTAACCGACAAAGATACATTTGTCAGATCTGCTCTCTAGTTTCCCAGAGGCGAGCTTTTTGACATAAGCCTCGCAACCCCAGATCCTGATAAATGTCAAGCTTGGCTGTTTCCCATACCATAATTCATATGGCGTCTTTGAAACTGCCTTGGATGGCACTCGGTTTAGTACCTTTGCAGCTGTTTCCAGTGCAAAACCCCAAAAGGAGTATGGAAGAGTAGCCTGACTCATCATAGAACGAACCATATCAAGTAACGTTCTGTTTCTCCTCTCGGACACACCATTCCATTGCGGTGTTCCTGGCGGAGTGAGCTGTGAGATAATCCCACACTCCTTCAGATAGTCAGTAAACGTATGACTCAAGTATTCTCCACCTCGATCTGAGCGAAGTGCCTTGATATTTCGGCCTAGCTGATTCTGTACTTCATTCTTGAACTCTTTGAACTTGTCAAAAGATTCACTCTTATGTCTCATCAGATAGACATAGCCATACCTACTGAAATCGTCAGTAAAGGTAATGAAGTACTGATAGCCACCTCTGGCATGTTTACTAAATGGCCCACACACATCACTGTGTATAAGGTCAAGTATACCTGAAGCCCTTTGACCTTTGTGAGGAAAAGGCGACTTCGTCATTTTACCCATCAAACAAGCTTTGCATGTATCAATCTCCTTGTAAGAGAATGATCCTAGCAGTCCATGATCATGCAACCGCTTAATGCGTTTCTCGTTAATATGGCCTAAACGACTATGCCATAGCAAGGTGCTGTCATCAGCATACTTGGCTTTCTTAATATCAACATTTTGTATAGAACGCTCCATGTCCAACATGAATAATCCATTGCTAATTGAACCAGTTGCATAAACAATATTATCATAAGATAAAAGACACTTTGAAATATTGCATTCAAAGGAAAAACCCTTCCTGACAAGAGCAGGAATGGAGATAATATTTTTAGTAATACTGGGAACAAAATAACAATTGTCTAGTTCCAATACAATTCCAGATGGTAAAGAAATGAAATAGTCTCCTACAGCAACAGCAGCAACCCGTGCCCCGTTTCCAACTCGTAGGTCCACCTCATGCTGTCCCACCTGCCTTCTTCTCTTGAGTTCCTGTACATTTGAACAAATGTGAACTCCACATGCAGTGTCCAACACCCATGATATAGAAGAAGAAAACATGACCTCAGTCACGAATATACCTGAGCCAGAAGCGATGCTTCCCCTCTTATCTCCTTGGAGCGCTTTACAGTCCTTTTTCCAGTGACCGAGCTGGCCACAGTGGAAACACCTGTATTCCTTGGACCGCTTCACCTTCTGCTTCAGAGCCTTGCTGTAGCTCTTGACAGGGGTCTTGCCCTTCTTCCCCTTCTTCTTGTTCCTCGAAGGAACCATTAAGACAGAGGTCGAAGGCTTTCCCTTCAGAGTCTCCTCAGTAGTCAAGAGCATATTCAGCAGCTCTGCCGGAGTACAATCGATTTTGTTCATATTAAAATTAATAATGAACGCGTCGAATGAAGGCGGGAGAGACTGCAGAATAATATCCACAGCAAGCTCCTGGTTGTTGGTATGCCCCAGTTTCTCTAGAGCCTCCTTGTGCCCAATCATCTTGAGCACGTGAGCTCCCACTGGGCTCCCTTCAGCCAGTTTGCTCTGAAAGAAAAGCTTTGTCAAATTGTAGCGCTCTGTCCTTGCCTGTGCAGCATACAGCATCTTGAGGTTCGCTATCATGTCTATAGCAGACATATCCTCATGCTGACGCTGCAGCGGTGGCGTCATAGACGCTAGCATCAGGCAAGCGACATCAATGCTATCATTGATGTGCTTTTCATAGGCTTCCCGAACCGCCCTTGCGGCGTTCGGAGCGGGCTGAGGCGGTATTGCCGTCTCGAGGACATACAGTTTCCTCTCTGCCTTAAGAACAATCTTAAGGTGTCCGAACCAGTCAGAGAAGTTCGGCCCAGCAAACTTCTCCCTTTCCAGTAGGGATCGCACATTGAAGTTCATGGTGTTCGTTGCTGCAGGTATCTACAACAATGCAAGAACAGCAAGGTCAGTATCAATGTTAAGAATCAATCAGGACTTAAGAAAGATTTTTTTTCTCACTATTTTATCTGACTGAAAAATCCATTAAACAGTCCGAAAGAGTAGACACTCTTTTAGTGAGATGGGATCCGGATTTCATACTTGGTCTCCGCGCCCCGCTCAGGCGAGATAAGATGCACAGAGAGTACAAGCACTAATCTTCGGTAGGCAGTCCCTGCCGATCGCCAACCCGTGCGATTCCCCTTCATCTGGGCAATCCAGCAGACTGTGCCAACTGAGTTGGTACAACACAGTCTCTGATCCCACAGATGGCTGCCTCCATGTGCTACCATATGCGCCACATATGTAGCCTACATGGTCAAGCTGACCCGACCTACTCCCTGGACCACCATGTGCTATGCTGAGCAACGAGAAGGGATAAATCCCTACTCTGTAACACACAGGTGTAATCCCACACCGTCTGAAGATAGATGGACGTGCCCACTGAGTGGGTACAACACGGCTCCAACGATAATCAGAACAGTGAGGTTTCGCGTCAGAAGGCTTACGAGCTTGATATTTTAGCGTTGGATTTTAACGGTCTTTTATCTTCTTCACTATCATGCAATTCCTATGGTGATAGCAGAAGATAAACTAATCATGCAATTCTAATATTTAAACAATAAATAAAAGAAAGCATGAATCTTATGTGGTAAAAGCCCATAGCCCTAGTAAGACCTTAATTAACTTAAGTCTTCACTTGCTTTTCTTCATGGGGCTTTTGCTGCTCATCTGGCCCAAACCAGGGCCCAAGCGCCATCTGCAGGTCTGGTGCGCCCACCAGGAATATGCGCCAGGTCCTAGGGTCGAACCCTAGACCTCCCACCTGGTCAAGCCACTTGCTGCATGCGCCTCTGCCAAGTGTGCTCTGTGCTCTTGTCTAATTAAATTACAAATTTAACTATCTAGACAAGATTGACACGCAGGTCAATTACATTTTATAAATTAAAGCAATGTGATGCGCAGATCACAATATAAAATTAATTTACAAAAATAACCAGGCACGCAGGCCCCAGCACAGCACTCATTAAAGACGGGCAGCCCACATAAGATTAAATAAACATACATATGCAACAATCAACATGTGATCCAATCATGAAAATTAAATTTCGAAAACCCCTTGGGATGAATTTTAACTTTCTTTATTTGCCCTACTGCCTTACAATGGTCTATTACTAGGGATCCACTCATCCATCCTAGTCAGATCCACTGCCCTTGCATGCACCAAGTCCTAACTGACTTGAGTCGACCATAAGGTCAACCATGCATGCGCCAGGGCTGAACAACCACAATGAGGTCTGGCAAGCGGGTGTGACCCCGGGCCTAACTCATGTGCGTTCATCAGTTGTCTCAATCAGACATCGCTACACGCCTATCTGCAGCCGACCTGTAGCCACCACGTGCTTGCGCACAGGTGCTACCTGGTCAACCCATCAAGGCTGTCAGATAGTCTGATCAGACTTTTGGATCTAACCTAAGGGGGGTGACTTCAACCCTAATAACCCATCTAAGGGTTTAAAGTAGGTGCTTTAGATCTAAGATGAATCGCGCAAGTTATTTGTTTTGAAAACACAATAAAACATGCGCCAACAACATGCGCCAGGGAGAAAATAACATCTATAAGAAACATGTATTTTCGCCAACTTACAACTACAGCATAAGCATTCGCATGTGACCTATAGATCTGTTATCTTGCGCAAACATGGATCATAAATCATAACATGGCAATCATAAAACATGAACATTGGCTCTGATACCAATTGAAAGGTCCCCACAAAGGGGGGGCGAAACCCCTAAGTATGGCGCATATTAAAATTTTAAGCAGCGGAAGAGGGTTTCTTGAGATCGGTTTCATGAGATATGATCAACCATAATAACCCAAT
Organism: Costus lasius; assembly: GCA_027563935.2. Classification (NCBI taxonomy): domain Eukaryota; kingdom Viridiplantae; phylum Streptophyta; class Magnoliopsida; order Zingiberales; family Costaceae; genus Costus; species Costus lasius. The sequence continues at coordinate 31,731,589 of CM050450.1, read as the reverse complement.
TGCAAATAGAGAAGGGTTCATACCGTAGCCATTTCAAGATGGCGCCTTGGAAGAAAAAGTTGCAAGCGCCTCTTCTCCAAAGTCTCGCACACAAGATGAACAATGTGCTTCTTCCTTGGTGCTCCTTGTGCTAGCAAGGTTCCAAGGTTGTCTTGCCGAATGGAAAGGAAAAGATGAGATGATGTTCTCTTGGCCGAAACCTCCTCAACCTTCAAAGCGTCGCCACACACGGAAGTCGAGAGGAATGAGAGCGAGAGGCGAGAATAGAGAGCACTCTATTCGAACGTGAGTGACTCCAATTGGAGATCATGGTTACTAAAAATAGCAACCACTCACCGCTCCAACGTTCACGCCAAGTGAACATGTCGCCACACCTTGAACCATGCGCTCATTTCATGAGCCGGTTCAATTTGGTTTGGTTTAAAACCAATCAAGCCAAGTAATCAAGTCCAGATCTCAAATAAACCCTAAGGCTCCAGATCTGACCGTTCATCTCTTGATGCTCTTGATCTCACCGATCTAGCATCTATTCTCTCGATCGAAGCTTACCGATCTCAAGCCCTAATCAATCAAACATGATCAGACTAGATCTCACTTACAATCAGAGATTAAATCCCTTTAAACTGAACCTAAACAATTCAGTCCACACGATCTGACTTAAGTAAGCCATATCATCAAATTGTGCGACCCTGAGGGTTTCCTTTAAATGTCGGTAACGATAACTCACGTTATCACGATCAGTGAGGGGTATCTAGCAACACATCACTGTCTCCCGATATAAAAGAAATGAGCCTTCCAAGACTACACCCAAAAATAGCACAAGTGTGAATCAACTTCACTAGGCATGCATACTTCCTTTGCCACTGGATGTTCTTATTGGACAAGCGTGTCAAGCTTGTAGCTCCAATATGATGAGCATGATTAGATCAGATGAACACTGTCATCTGGGTATGGCCATACACTTTCTCAATCATCTCATCCAGGGGGCCCCTTTAGAACATCACACTCCTTAAACAAGGAGACGGCAATCCTATGTCTATCACTAGTGCCCTAACCTGACTCAAGCTCATTTTCCAAGATAGTCTATAATCATTATGTTTCAAATGATATTGAACTACCTCAAAACAATGACAATCATCATTTAGAAAACACAAATGATCTCAAGTCAGAGGAAATGTGCCACTAGTCATATACAAGGATTATTCACATTGTGACAAACAATTGAATATCCTAGTAGGGTCTGTCCAGCACATCCAATGTACCCATGAGTCTACATCTTATTCCATGCTCGAAGCATCCTATAAGACTAGAACACATATTAGTCTTAACCATATCAAGGCTGTCTCATGTTCACCAAGATACATCGACTAAGGACTTAACTGCATGTCAGCCCAGCTGAACAGCTTTGAGACATTATTCAGAAGAACATATATTGCAGCAGACAATGTAGCTAACTGAATAATAACCATGCCTTCATAAACATAAACGTTTATTACATGATACTGTTACAATCCCAAGGCCTCAAACATTAGGCTTAAGGGCATACCCCAACAGCATGCGCCTCTGCCAAGTGTGCTCTGTGCTCTTGTCTGATTAACTTACAAATTAATCTATCTAGACAAGATTGACACGCAGGTCAATTACACTTTATAAATTAAATACAATGTGATACGCAGATCACAATAATTAATTTACAACTTTAATTTCCAGGCACGCAGGCCCCAGCACAGCACACAATTAACATGGGCAGCCCACATAAGAATAAATAAACATACATAGGCATCAATCAACATGTGATCCAATCATGAAAATTAAATTTCAAAAACCCCATAGGCATCAATTTTAATTTCCTTATTTGCCCTACAACCTTACAACGGTCCATTACTAGGGATCCACTCATCCAACCTAGTCAGATCCACTGCCCTTGCATGCACCAAGTCCTAACTGACTTGAGTCGACCAAAAGGTCAACCATGCATGCGCCAGGGCCGAACCACCCTCATGAGATCTGGCAAGCGGGTGTGACCCCGGGCCTAACTCATGTGTGTTCACTAGTCGTCTCAATCAGACATCGCTACACGCCTGTCTGCAGTCGACCTATAGCCACCAGGTGCTAACGCACAGGTGCTATCTGGTCAACCCATCAAGGTTGTCAGATGGTCTGATCAGACTGTCTGGATCTAACCTAGGGGATGACTTCAACCCTAATAACCCGTCTAAGGGTTTAAAGCAGGGCCTTAGATCTATTATGAGTCGCGCATGTAATATAAGTTTTTGAGAAAACATACAATATGCGCCAACAAGAAACATGCGCCAAGGAGAAAAAAACATCTCTATCAAGCATGTAAAATTCGCCAACCACAACTATCGCATGTAACTTATAGATCTATACATAGGATCACAAAGAAAGCAAACATATTATCATGCAATAACTTGGCTCTGATACCAATTGAAAGGGGGTCCCCACAAGGGGGGGGGGGCGAAACCCTAATAGGAGGCGCAACAAAAACTCTAGCGGAATCTAGGGTTTCTAAAAGGATCGCATAGCATGTAATATATTCAACTTTCAATGAGAAGCGATTCTTACCATTGCCATCGCTTAGATGGTGTCTTGGAAGGAAAGGCACAAATGCTCCTTCTCCTAAGGTGACGCACACAATTGATGTCGCCTACTCTTCCTTGGTGCTCCTTGTGCTAGCAAGGCTCCAAGATTGTCTTGCCGAATGGAAAGGGAAGAGATCACCTTGCTTGGCCGAATATTTCCTCTTGTCGTCTACACTTCTCCACACGAGAATGCAAGCGCCGAATACTCAAGTTGGCGACAAAGGCGTGAAGAGGCAAGTTTCATGAGGCGTGGTCACGTAAGTGATCATGCTTTCTAAAAATAGAAAGCCTCACCTCCAAATGCGATCATGGGTTTACCCAATCGCAAACTCCTCTTAGATTGAACCATGCGCTCAACCAATGAGCTGGTTCAAATCAATTTGGTTCAATAACCAAACAAACCAAGCAATCAGTCCAGACCACAATAAACCCTAAGGCTCTTGATCTGACCGTCGATCTCTTGATGCTCCTGATCTCACCGATCCAGCATCCATTCTCTCAATCGAAGCTTACCGATCTCAAGCCCTAATCAATCAAACATGATCAGACCAGATCTCACTTACAATCAGAGATTAAATCCCTTTAAACTGAACCTGAATAATACAGTCCACACGATCTGACTTAAGTAAGCCATATCATCAAATTGTGCGACCCTGAGGGTTTCCTTTAAATGTCGGTAACGATAACTCACGTTATCACGATCAGTGAGGGGTATCTAGCAACACATCACTGTCTCCCGATATAAAGGAAAGAGTCTTCCAAGACTACACCCAAACCACAGCACAAGTGTGAATCCAATTCACAAGGCATGCATCTTTCCTTTGCCACTGGATGTTCTTATTGGACAAGCGTGTTAAGCTTGTAACTCCAATATGATGAGCATGATTAGATCAGATGAACATAGTCACCTGGGTATGGCCATACTCTTTTCTCAATCATCTCATCCAGGGGGCCCCTTTAGAACATCACACTCCTTAAACAAGGAGACGGCAATCCTATGTCTATCACTAGTGCCCTAACCTGACTCAAGCTCACCATCAAAGATAGTCTATAATCATTATGTTTCAAATGATATTGAACTACCTCAAAACAATGACAATCATCATTTAGAAAACACAAGTGATCTCAAGTCAGAGGAAATGTGCCACTTGTCGCATTCAAGGATTATTCACATTGTGACAAGCAATTGAATAACCTAGTAGGGTCTGTCCAGTACATCCAATGTACCCATGAGTCTACATCTTATTCCATGCTCGAAGCATCCTATAAGATTAGAACACATATTAGTCTTAACCATATCAAGGCTGTCTCATGTTCACCAAGATATATCGACTAAGGACTTTACTGCATGTCAGCCTAGCTGAACAGTACTGAGACATTATTCAAAAGTACACTTATTGCAGCAGACAATGTAACAACCTGAATAACAACCATGCCTTTATAAACATAAAAGTTTATACATAATACTGATACAATCCCAAGGCCTCAAACATTAGCCTTAAGGGCATACCCCAACAGAAGATTCATATTGTTAGCATGTTTTAGAGTTTTCACGATATGGACCGAGAGGTGATTTGCTTGAGAACTTGGAACCCTAAAATTGAATGTTACGAACTCATCATAAGAAATTAGGTTTGTTCATATTTCTTAATTTTAGAAGTACAATGTCATGTTAATAATTTGAATTTAGGATCGAGTTAATGTGATAGACATGATGATACTGTGAGAGATCAACTATCGGATCGTTGGGGAACCATAAGTATAACTTGTGTTGAGATTCAGATGCACAAAAGTGATCCTTGAGTTTGCACTTGAGATGATTGACTTAGATTTCGGATGAACGAGAGTGATCCTTGAGTTCTTTGTTAATGATTTACTTTTATTCAAGATTGAATAAATTATGTCTTTGTAAATTGTTAATGATCCTGTAAATTATGTCTTTGTTAATGATCCTGCATGAGAGTGAGGATTAGTTCTTTGTAAATTGTCTGCGCGAAAGCGAGATGATTTCTTTATTAAGTAAATTATGTCTTTATCATATTGAAATTTGATTGACGAATATCTATTCATATCTAGTCATAGAAATTAAGGCGGATGAAACCCTAGTTCGATATCTTAATTATTACTTTGAGTATCCGTGCACTTGCGGACAATAACAAGTTTTTGGCGCCGTTGCTGGAGACCTTAGTTTTGTTAATATCAAAATAGTTGTTAGTATTGCTAGACCAAGTTTTATTTGTTTTATATTTAACTTTGTTTTTTGTTTTTGCAGGTTTTGGCTTTTCACAAGTTGTGATAGAACTGTGATTTCTGAAATTTTTGAATTTTGCTTGTGTTTTATATTTTCTATTTTTTTCCTATATTCTGAAAAAAAATATATAATTTGATTGATTGGTGTTGGATAATCTTTCTGTTCTTGATAGATTTGAAGATACATCTTGTGATCACAACTCATGGGCAACTGAAAGAGATGAGGTATATATGCCATATGGAAGGTATGAAGATAATTCATGGTGCATTGTTGCAGATAAGTTAGATTATTTGGCTCATAAATTAGACACTTTTAATATGCACCCTGTTATGAAATCTTATTCTTCTATTAGATGTGATATTTGTGGATGTTCTGATCATTATACTTCTATTTGCCAAATTTTAATTTCTCAAAATCCCAATTCACCATGGTACCAAGATGATCAATATTATTCTAGATGGAAAAATCAAACTTCTTTTCATGAGGATTGCTCAAACAATATTTCAGAACCATACTTTGAGGATAACCAAAAATCTAGCTTAGAGGACATGTTTGAAAAATTCATGGGTGCTCAGATGAGATGAAATGAAGAGGTTACAGAGAGCCTTAAGCAAATTAACTCTAGATTGGATGGTGTTGTTGAACACCATAAAATGTTAGAAACCCAGTTAGCACAATAAGCTTATTTACTTGAGTTTCATTTGGAAACTGAAGAAATTGATTTAGAAAAGTCTTCCTCTTATTTTGTTGATTTTGAAATTGATTCTTTTGTGAACATTAATGAATCTCACTCTGATTTTGATGATTATAAAATTGATTCATTTGATAAATTATTTGTGGAAAAGGTTGAGTAATTTGATTTTGAAAAATCCCCTCTTGATTCTAATGATAGTTATGAAATTGATGATATATTATTTATGGTTAAATCTGATTCTTGTAATTCTGAGATTGCTTCTTTTGATTCTTCTGATGATGAATTAATTGTGGAAATGCATGAGGAAATTGATTTTGAAAAATCTCACTCTGAATTTGTTGATAATTTTGAAATTGATAAATTATTTGATGAAAGACATGAGGAACTTAATAAGGATTTGAATATTACAAATATTGATGAATCTCACTCTGATATTTTGCCCATATTTACTGTTGAACCTTCTTATTTATTTGAAAAACTATGCTTTATTGAGGAACCTAATGTGAGACAGAAAGACTATTTTGATGATCCAATACTTGAATCTTTCGATCAAAGTCCTATTGCAATTGAAGATATAAATTTGAAGAAAGGACTAATGATTTTGCTTACTGATAAATATAGGAAGATTATTGAATATCCTTTGAGTGGAATTGAAAATTTTGATTTTGATTTCTGCATATTTGAGAAAGCCATGTCGATCTTGATTTACATGAAATTTTGGATGTTTGGATTAGTGGCTAAAGTTTTAGAACAACGGAAATGCAGAAAATTGTATACTATTTACTATGATACTGATCCACCTGCTTCGCCATGATATTTGAGTTTTGGTCAAGCTATGGACCTAAAAATTAGTGCTTGTTGGGAGGCAACCCAAGCACTCTTACTTAGCTTAGTTTCTTTTATTTTAGTTTATTTTTAGAATTAATCTTTCTTTTCTTTTTGCAGGGAAAATCAAACTTTGCGCAAAATACGGCACTGCTGTAATCTTTTTCACGGTGCCATAATTTCGGCCGATTTCTTACCCGAGACTTTTCTGAAGTTTTGTGAAAAATACGGCGGTATCGTATTCTTTTTCACGGTACCGTAATTTTGGCTAATTTTTTACCCGAAAGTTCTTTGATTTTTACGGTACTACCATAATGAATATCATGGGCTGTATTTTTGTGTGATTTTCAACCCGAGAGTTTTGAGATTTTTGTGAAAATTACGGTAGTGCCGTAACCATTTTTATAGTGCCGTAATTTGAAATCTGCTTCCTGCACTCTGCATTCTGCTTATTTAATTAGGTGTTTTCTTACTGTGATTTTAAGAAACTAGTTTGGAAAAATTTTTGATCTTTGGCACAGCATGGAACTACTCATCTTTGTTTATTTTTTTGATATTTTTGTTGAATTTTAAAGTCCATGGATCATCCTATAATACATAGCATCTTTTGGTACTTGATTAATTTCTACAGCAGTTTTTTTTGACTAATCTGATTAGCTTTTTTGCTTCAGATTTTTAAGATACTTTAACGAGTTGAAACCCTAATCTTTCACTTGAAATTGGAAGAACATGTTTCATTCTATCTCGTGGATTAGTTGTTTTCATTAAAATATTTTCTAACAATTCTAGGAAGCATGGCACTTTTGGTAATTGATTAACTTCTACAGCAGTTTTTGATTTAGTAATCTGATTAGCCTTCTTCCTGCTAATACCCTAAATTCCTCACAGATATTGATCCTTTAATTTTCATACACCCGGAAAGAACAAGTTTTATTCTACTTCGTGGCTTTGTTTATTTTCTTTATGGATCATTAAATCTTATTCTTGGGTATAGCTAATTTTCGTAATTGAATCAATAGGCTGCACTGCTTTCTATCGACATTAGCAGCTCCTTGTCTTCATATTTGAACCAGAAACTCCAGCCAGCCACCACCATTGCATCTGCCTCTGACACCACTGTTTCACTGTTTCTAGCCGTCGACACTGGATTCTACCACCAGCAGCCTCTTACTTCTTCTGTTGCCTCTGTTTCCATTGATTTTATTTATTTTATTGATTTTATTTATTTATTTTTACAGCAGAATCTTCATATAGTGACTCTGATTTTTTTTTAATTGTGCAGTGCTATCTCTTGCACCATCAGCCGACGTTTTCATCACCAGGACTATAGTCACCAGCAAGCCACTGGAGACTATTCATTATCATTCTACTGTCGGCACCATCATTGCTAGCAGCTTTTCAGCTAGCATCTGTCCCACCTCAGCTTCTCGCCTCTATCAGCTCTTCTCCACCGTCACCTTCTTTGGACCTCCAGCGATATCACTGATTCCCCTTTGAGAAAATTATTTTTATTATTTATAAAATAAGACACTATTTTTTGATCTGAGCCTTATGTATTTAAAATTGTGCAGGAAAATTTTCAGAAGGCGCCTCTTTGGACCCAGCTGCATCTAGCCCGATGCTACACCCCAGATGATGATTGAGCTTGCTATATAGTTTTGTGAGTATTGTTTGCACTTTCTAGTAATCTTATTGTTGGACTCAATTATTCCAACCCTCTCATAGAAGCATTACCTTCGCGGACGAAGAGTTCACGGAATATTGTCCTAAGATAAGTGTAATCAGGTCTGTCACCAAAACGAGGTGAACGGCAATAGCGAAAGTATAAGACAAACTCTGATGGAAAGCCACGGCATAAGGCCTGAGAAGTCATAACTTATAATGCTACAGATTAATGAAATGGGAAAGTTTCAGAAATTCCTGCTTTTAAATCCTGCCATGGGAGGCTACCAAAACAAAGATCGGACTGGCGAGGAAAAGAAATTGCAGAGGACGTGTTCCTACTGCTACTACCACAAAATTTGAAACAATCAGAACTCAGGAATCAGAGGTATGGCAGAAAAGTAGGTAAATGCACATGCAACAGTGCTATCAAGTCCAGAGAAAAATTACCAACGCCTAAGTGAGTGTTTATGCTGGCATATCTTGCTGTACCTGTTAAGTTCTTTTTATCCCTGCAGTGTGAATGAGAGCATCAGGTAGAATATGAAAGGTGCTTTAGCATATGTTGCCAAATTTACAATTGGGTTTAGGAAATGTATATCGGACTTCACATGAAGTGTTATCAGATAGAAGATGGCCAGTGGAAAAGGTAAAAAAAATATATGATTTGCAAATTAACTAAATCCAGATATCGCTGAAGGCTCTTTGCAATGAGGCCGGGAGAGTAAATTAATCTTTGTTTACTAAGGTATATGATGTTAAGGTTGGATGATGATGGTTTGGGAATCACATATAATTCCTTCAAGCTAGAATTAAAATTTTTAGCATGTTGAACATTTTACAATGGGAAATTTAAGAATAATGTCGGACCCAATTATTCCAACCCTCTCATGGATATTTTACTATCTCCCTCTGGGGCATTGAGAGAGAAGCAGAGGTCTCAGCAAAAGGATCGGACTTCAGTATATCATATATATGTAAGGTTTCAATGAACAGAAGCACGGAACTCTAGTTACTAAATTTGAAACCTGAGGCCTGTTGTCATAAAGAGAACAAATATTCAGTAAATCAGCAAGTAGAGGAGAAGTTAATTGGACTGATATGGCTAGTTCAGCAGTCCTGGAATTCATGTCTCCTTTTACAAATCCGAGCACATTTTTTAAGACATTGCCTTTCATCAATTTGGAGATGAAGTAAAATGTAAACTATAATTTGAAAAATATAGTGCAATGCTTTACCAATCATATACTTGGAATGAAACTCTGCAAAAGTTGACCTCAATTTCTAACTTCTTGGGACAAGCAAAATTTTTCTCCAGTCGCAAGGGTTATCAAGTATCATCCAAATCTAAAATTTGTGCAGTGGAGGTGGAACACAGAGAGGAGTGGAGCAAACAGAGCCAAGGCGCAGCAAGATCCAACCAAGTGATGCTGATGAGTATGAGCATTGGCATGTGGAGCCTGACATGGACAGGAAAAGTTGATCATGAAGAAATGTATGTTGCTCACAGCTACAAGATGAGGAACAAAATTAAAGAATCAGGAACATTTTGACGCATTCACATTATATCCTATATTCCTCGTCACTGATTGAAGCAAAAGAAGCAAGCTAAACCAAATTAAGATATCTAAGGGACAGCTTAAAACGGCGAGAGATATCCAGCATTTCCTAAATGCTGGAATATACTGCACCAATACACATACAATTGTTGAACCTATTATTCCACCCGGAAACAAAAAAGGGTATTACCAAGCATGTTTTAATATAGGATCTGTACAAGATCACTATGTGCAGGAACCGTTCAAGTTGCTAACATTTTGTGATGATCAAAAGCTAGCTGATGATGAGTACCAATGTATCTGCATAGTTGCCAAAATCTTTAGATGCAAATTGGTAAATTCTTTGGCGAAAGTATTCAGGCTGAAGGATAGGCGTTCAGGTTAAAAGACATGCCATAGTGCTTTAGGAAGAAACGTAAGAAAAAGACCTCCTTAAAAAAGGAAAGGAAAGGATGCAGGGTAGAATTGTCAATGCAGCAGCCCAAGAACTGGCAAGGGACAGAAAGCGGTCGACCAAAAGAGGAATAAGGGGCTGACAAGGAAAGGAGATAAAAGTGGTCGGGCCAGTTGATAGATAAGGGAATAAGACAAAAGATAAGAAAAAAAAAATTATCAAGCGGCGGCCTATAAAAGGGGGACGCTCGGCTGAAAAGAATAGGGCGTAAGAAGCAAGGGAAGGAAGGAGAACGAAAAGATAGAAGAAGGTAAGGAAACGAGAAACCTCTTCTGCCCGGTTTTTTTAGGCCTCATGGTTGCATTAAGCAACCTGGCATCACAAAAGCACACACCACCCTCTCTTGGATTGTTCGTTCTTTTCTCTTCTTTTTCTTTAGGCCTCATGGTTGCACTAAGCAACCTGGCATCATAAAAAAGCAGATAGGCCTCATGGTTGCACTAAGCAACCTGGCATCATAAAAAGCAGATACACCCTACTTCTCTCCATTGCTTCAAGTTCTAAGCACGCCGAATGCTCTACGGATCATGCTAAGTAGGAAGGGGGTAAAAGACGGGTTGTGGGGGATGAAGGTATGCAAAAAAAAAAAAACAAAAAACAAAAAAAAAACAACGAAAGATGCGTGCATGAGAAAAGAGAACACGAAGAGCAGATAGGAAGTGACCGATCCCTAAAAAAAAAAAAAAAAAAAAAAAAGAAGAGAAAACAAGCGACAAACCATTAAAAAGAAGAGAAGGGAGATCCCATAAACCAAAGGAGACTATACGAAGAGCAAGAAAATACCCGGGTCAAGCTTTTTGCTCCCCTTCCTTGCCTACTTAGACTCCTTCGAGAAATAGGCTCGGAGTTTTCTTGCCGTTGTTGCCGCAATGAAGATACGCAAGAGCTCGTTTCCAATCCAACTGTAATAAGATAAGGGAGATAGATAAAAAGGGGAAAGGAAAACATGGATGTCATCACAAAAGCTGATAAGAAACTCACAAGGCGCCGGCGTTTATTGTTGGGGTATGCCCTTAAGGCTAATGTTTGAGGCCTTGGGATTATATCAGTATCATGTATAAACTTCATGTTTATAAAGGCAATGGTTGTTATTCATGTTGTTGCATTATCTGCTGTCATATGTATACTTCTGAATAATGTCTCAATGCTGTTCAGCTTGGCTGACATGCAGTTAAGTCCTTAGTCGAGATATCTTGGTGAACATGAGACAGCCTTGATATGATTGAGACTAATATGTGTTCTAATCTTATAGGATGCTTCGAGCATGGAATAAGATGTAGACTCATAGGTACATTGGATGTACTGGACAGACCCTACTAGGATATTCGATTGCTTGTCACAATGTGAATAATCCTTATATGCAACAAGTGGCATATTTCCTCTGACTTGAGATCACTTGTGTTTCTAAATGATGATTGTCATTGTTTTGAGGTAGTTCAACATCATTTGAAACATAATGGTTATAGACTATCTTGGATAATGATCATGAGTCAGGTTAGGACACTAGTGATAGATATAGGATTGCCGTCTCCTTGATAGGAGTGTGATGTTCTAAAGGGGCCCCCCCTGGATGAGATGATTGAGAAAGTGTATGGCCATACCCAGATGACTATGTTCATCTGATCTAATCATGCTCATCATATTGGAGCTACAGGCTTGACACGCTTGTCCAATAAGAACATCAAGAGGCAAAGGAAACATGTATGCCTAGTGAAGTGGATTCACACTTGTGCTGTGGTTTGGGTGTAGTCTTGGAAGACTCTTTCCTTTATATTGGGAGACAGTGATGTGTTGCTAGATACCCCTCACTGATCGTGATAACGTAAGTTATCGTTACCGACATTTAAAGGAAACCCTTAGGGTCGCACAATTTGATGATATGGCTTACTTAAGTCAGATCGTGTGGACTGAATTGTTTGGGTTCAGTTTAAAGGAGTTTAAACTCTGATTGTAAGTGAGATCTGGTCTGATCATGTTTGATTGATTAGGGCTTGAGATCGGTAAGCTTCGATCGAGAGTATTGATGTTAGATCGGTGAGATCAAGAGCATCAAGAGATGAACGGTTAGATCTGGAACCTTAGGGTTTAATATGATCTAGACAAAGTGGCTTGGGTAATTTGGTCTTTGAACCAAACCAAATTGAACCGGCTCATGAGTGAGCGCTTGGTTCAATGGGAGAGTTTTGATGGTTCACTTGGGTGAACGCATGAAACGTAGAGAGTTACTATTTTTGGAAGGCGGTTTCCAAATTGGAAACGCTCCCACGATTGTAACGTCGCTCGCCTCTCTCAATTGCTCTCATGTGTGGTGAACTTCTTCTTCACGGAAACGAGGTAGAGAGTTTTCGAGCCCTAGCCGCAAGAGGAACATCTAACCCCTTTCATTCGATCAAGGATACTTGAAGATCTTTGCTAGCACAAAGATCACCAAGGAGGAGCCATCTCTCTTCTTGTGTGCGGCAACTTTGGAGGAGACCCCTTTCGATCTCTGCTTCCAAGTCGTCACCTTCCTCATGGCACTGGTATGAATCTCATTTGATTTATACAATCCCAAAGAGTTGATCATATGTACATGCATTCGATCTTTTGAAACCCTAGATTCCGCTATAAAATTTATTTGCGCCACCTATTAGGGTTTCGCCCCCCAGATTTAGGGGACTTACAATTGGTATCAGAGCGAATGTTATTGCTTGTTCATATGATTGCTTGATCTTCATGTTTGATCCATGCTTGCGCTTATGTAAAGATCTAAAGTTTATTACATGCGACTTTTCATGCTAGTTCATCATGCGAAACTACATGTATACTTATGTTGGCGCATGTATATTGTTGGCGCTTGTTAGATGTTTTTCAAAAACTTATCTTGCGCGCCTCCTTATTAGATCTAAGCAGCGCCTGCTATAAACCCTTAGACGGGTTAGTAGGGTTGAAGTCATCATCTAGTAAAGATCCAAATAGTCTGATCAGACCATCTGACAGCCTAGATGGGTCGACCAGATGGCACCTGTGCGCAAGCACGAGGTGGCTATAGGTCGACTGCAGACAGGCGTGTAGCGAGGTCTAGTTGAGACAACCTATGAACGCACATGAGTTAGGCCCGGGGTCACACCCGCTTGCCAGAACTCATGAAGGCTGTTCAGCCCTTGGCGCGTGCATGGTTGACCATTAGGTCGACTCAAGTCAGTTAGGACTTGGTGCATGCAAGGGCATGGATCTAACTAGATATGATGAGTGGATCCCTATTAATGGACCATTGTAAGGTTGTAGGGCACATAAGAAAATTAAAATTGATGCCAATGGGTTTTCAAAAATTTTATTTTCTTATTATTGGATCACATGTTGATTGGATGCCATGATGCTTGTTTATTTAATCTTATGTGGGCTGCCTAATTTAATGTGTGCTGTGCTGGGGCCTGCGAGCCTGGAATTAAATTGTAAATTAATTTTATTATGATCTGCGCATCACATGTTATTTAATTTATAAAGTGTAATTGACCTGCGAGTCAATCTTGTCTAGATAGATTAAATTGTAATTTAATCAGACAAGAGCACAGAGCACACATGGCAGAGGTGCATGCAGCTTGAGGCTTGACCAGGTGGGAGGTCCAGGGTTCGACTCTGGGACAGGCACATTTACCTGGTGGGCGCACCTGAGCTGCAGTGGGCGCTCGGGCCCTGGGTTGGGCCAGATGAGAAGGCAAAAGACCCATGAAGAGCTCAAGTGAAGACTTAAGTTAAATTAAGGTCCTACTCAGGTTTAATGGGTTTTTACCACATAAGATCAGCATGCTTTCTACTTATTGTTTATATAATTAGAACTGCATGATTTAATCTTCTGCTATCGCCATAGGTTATGCATGATAGTTAAGAAGATAAAAGACCGTTAAAATCCAACGCTAAAATATCAAGCACGTAAGCCTTCTGACGCGAAACCTCACTGTTCTGACTATCGTTGGGGCCGTGTTGTACCCACTCAATGGGCACGCCCATCTATCTTCAGACGGTGTGTGATTACACCTGCGTGTTACAGAGAAGGGATTTATCGCTTCTCGTTGCTCAGCATAGCACGTGGTGGTCCAGGGAGTAGGTCAGGTCAGCTTGACCATGTAGGCTACATACTGAGCATATGTGAGCTATATGGAGGCAGCCATCTGTGGGATCAGAGACTGTGTTGTACCAACTCAGTTGGCACAGTCTGCTGGATTGCCCAGATGAAGGGGAATCGCACGGGTTGGCGATTGGCAGGCATTGCCTACCAGAAATTAGTGCTTGTACTCTCTGTGCATCTTATCTCGCCTGAGCGGGACGCGGAGACCAAGTATGAAATCTGGATCCCATCTCACTAAAAGAGCGTTACTCTTTCGGACTGTTTAATGGATTTTTCAGTCAGATAAAATAGTGAGAAAAGAATCTTTCTTAAGTCCTGGATTGATTCTAAACATTGATACTGACCTTGCTGTTCTTGCATTGTTGTAGATTACTGCAGCAACGAACACCACGAATTTCAATGTGCGATCCCTACTGGAAGTTTGCTGGGCCAAACTTCTCAGACTGGTACGGACACCTTAAGATTGTTTTTAAGGCAGAGAGGAAACTGTATGTCCTCGAGACGGCTATACCGCCTCAACCCGCTGCGAACGCCGCAAGGGCGGTTCGGGAAGCCTATGAAAAGCATGTCAATGATACCATTGATGTCGCTTGCCTGATGCTTGCGTCTATGACGCCAGAGCTGCAACGTCAGCATGAGGATCTATCTGCTATACAGATTATAGCAAACCTCAAAATGCTGTATGCTGCACAGGCTAGGACTGAACGCTACAATTTGACTAAGCTTTTCTTTCAGAGCAAACTGGCTGAAGGGAGTCCAGTGGGAGCTCACGTACTCAAGATGATTGGGTACAAAGAGGCTCTAGAGAAACTGGGACATACCATCAATCAGGAGCTTGCTGTAGACATCATTCTTCAGTCTCTCCCGGCCTCTTTCGATCCGTTCATTATTAATTTTAATATGAACAAGATCGACTGTACCCCGGCAGAGTTACTGAACATGCTCTTGACTACAGAGTTGACTCTAAAGGGAAAGCCTTCAACCTCTGTCTTGATGGTTCCTTCCAGGAACAAGAAGAAGGGGAAGAAGGGCAAAGCCCCTGTCAAGAGTTATAACAAGGCTCTGAAACAAAAGGTTAAGCGGTCGAAGGAATATAGATGTTTCCATTGTGGCCAGCTAGGTCACTGGAAAAAGGACTGTAAAGCGCTCCAAGGAGACAAGAAGGGAAGCATCACTTCTGGCTCAGGTATTTTTGTGACTGAGGTCATGTTTTCTTCTTCTATTTCATGGGTGTTGGACACTGCATGTGGAGTTCACATTTGTTCAAATGTACAGGAACTCAAGAGAAGAAGACAGGTGGGACAACATGAGGTAGACCTACGCGTTGGAAACGGGGCACGGGTTGCTGCTGTTGCTGTAGGAGAATATCACATCTCATTACCATCTGGACTTGTATTAGAACTGAACAATTGTTACTTTGTACCAAGCATAACGAAAAATATTATCTCTATTCCTGCTCTTGTCAGGAAAGGGTTTTCCTTTGAATGCAATATTTCAAAGTGTGTTATTTCTTTAGATAATATTGTTTATGCTACTGGATCAATTAACAATGGATTATTCATGTTGGACATGGAATGTTCTATACAAAATATTGATAATAAGAAAGCCAAGTATGCTGATAATAGCACCTTGCTATGGCATAGTCGTTTAAGCCATATTAGCAAGAAACGCATTAAGCGGTTGCATGATCATGGACTGCTAGGATCATTCTCCTATGAGGAGCTTGATACATGCAAAGCTTGTTTAATGGGTAAAATGATGAAGGCTCCTTTTCCTAACAAAGGTCAAAGGGCTTCAGGTTTACTTGACCTCATTCACAGTGATGTGTGTGGGCCATTTAGTAAACATGCCAGAGGTGGCTATTCATACTTCATTACCTTTACTGATGATTTCAGTAGATACGGGTATGTCTATCTAATGAGACATAAGAGTGAATCTTTTGACAAGTTCAAAGAGTTCAAAAATGAAGTGCAAAATCAGCTAGGCCGAAATATCAAGGCACTTCTCTCAGATCGAGGTGGAGAATACCTAAGTCGAGAGTTTACTGACTATCTGAAGCAGTGTGGGATTGTCTCACAGCTTACTCCGCCAGGAACACCGCAATGGAATGGTGTGTCCGAGAGGAGGAACAGAACCTTATTGGATATGGTTCGTTCAATGATGAGTCAGGCTACTCTACCTTACTCGTTTTGGGGATTTGCACTGGAAACAGCTGCAAAGGTACTAAACCGAGTGCCATCCAAGGCAGTTTCAAAGACTCCATATGAGTTATGGTATGGGAAACAGCCGAGCTTGACATTTATTAAGATCTGGGGTTGCGAGACTTATGTCAAAAAGCTCGCCTCTGGGAAACTAGAGAGCAGATCTGAGAAATGTATCTTTGTCGGTTACCCTAAGGAAACTAAGGGTTATTATTTCTACGATCCCAAAGAGAACAAGGTATTTGTGTTGGGGTATGCCCTTAAGGCTAATGTTTGAGGCCTTGGGATTGTATCAGTATCATGTAATAAACTCTTATGTTTATAAAGGCATGGTTGTTATTCAGTTTGTTACATTGTCTGCTGCAATAATTGTACTTCTGAATAATGTCTCAAAGCTGTTTAGCTAGGCTAACATGCTATAAAGTCCTTAGTCAAGATATCTTGGTGAACATGAGACAGCCTTGATATGATTGAGACTAATATATGTTCTAATCTTATAGGATGCTTCGAGCATGGAATGAGATGTAGACTCATGGGTACATTGGATGTACTGGACAGACCCTACTAGGATATTCAATTGTCTGTCACAATGTGAATAATCATTGAATGCGACAAGTGGCACATTTCCTCTGACTTGAGATCACTTGTGTTTCTAAATGATGATTGTCATTGTTTTGAGATAGTTCAATATCATTTGAAACATAATGATTATAGACTATCTTGGATGGTGAGCTTGAGTCAGGTTAGGGCACTAGTGATAGACAAAGGATTGCCGTCTCCTTGTTTAAGGAGTGTGATGTTCTAAAGGGGCCCCCTGGATGAGATGATTGAGAATAGTGTATGGCCATACCCAGGTGACTATGTTCATCTGATCTAATCATGCTCATCATATTGGAGTTACAAGCTTGACACGCTTGTCCAATAAGAACATCCAGTGGCAAAGGAAACATGCATGCCTTGTGAGTTGGATTCACACTTGTGCTGTGGTTTGGGTGTAGTCTTGGAAGACTCTTTTCTTTATATCGGGAGACAGTGATGTGTTGCTAGATACCCCTCACTGATCGTGATAACGTGAGTTATCGTTACCGACATTTAAAGGAAACCCTCAGGGTCGCACAATTTGATGATATGGCTTACTTAAGTCAGATCGTGTGGACTGAATTATTCAGGTTCAGTTTAAAGGGATTTAATCTCTGATTGTAAGTGAGATCTGGTCTGATCATGTTTGATTGATTAGGGCTTGAGATCGGTAAGCTTCGATCGAGAGATTGGATGCTAGATCAGTGAGATCAGCAGCATCAAGAGATTGACGGTCAGATGAAGAGCCTTAGGGTTTAATGTGATCTGGACTAATGGCTTGGGTCGATTGGTCTATGAACCAGACCAAATTGAACCAGCTCATTGAGTGAGCGTGTGGTTCAAATTGAGAGGAGTTTGCGCATGGGGTAAACCCATGATCGCATGTGAGTGAGTGGCTTTCTATTTTTAGAAAGCATGATCACATACGTGACCACTACTCACGTTCACGCCTAAGGCGCCCTCATCTCTCGTTTCTCCTCACTCTCGTCGCCAACTTGGGCATTCGGCACTTGCACTCTCGTGTGGAGGAGTGTAGACGAAAAGAGAAGGAAGAGTTCGGCCAAGCAAAGTGATCTTTCCCTTCCATTCGACAACGACTTCTTGGAACCTTGCTAGCACAAGGAGCACCAAGGAAGAGTAGGCGACACCAATTGTGTGCGTCACCTTTGGAGAAGGAGCACTTGCGCCTTTCCTTCCAAGACACCATCTAAGCGATGGCAATGGTGAGAATCGTTTTTCATTGCAAGTTGAACATATTATATGCATAGATCCTTGAAACCCCTTCCGCTGCGTCAAAATTTTCATATGCGCCTCCTATAGGGTTTCGCCCCCCTTGTTTAGGGGACTTTCAATTGGTATCAGAGCCAGTTATTGCATGCTAATATGTTTGCTTTCTTTGTGATCCTATGCATTGATCTATATGTTACATGCTGGTTAGAGATATTTTTTATTTCTCCTAGGCGCATGTTTTCATGTTGGCGCATATGTTTGTTTTCTCAAACTTCTTATGACATGCGCGACTCATTATAGATCTAAGGCCCTGCATTAAACCCTAAGACGGGTTATTAGGGTTGAAGTCATCCCCTAGGTTAGATCCAGACAGTCTGATCAGACCATCTGACAGCCTTGATGGGTTGACCAGATAGCATCTGTGCGCAAGCACGAGATGGCTATAGGTCGACTGCAGATAGGCGTGTAGCGATGTCTGATTGAGACGACTAGAGAACACACATGAGTTAGGCCCGGGGTCACACCCGCTTGCCAGAACTCATGAGGGTTGTTCGGCCCTGGCGCATGCATGGTTGACCTTTGGTCGACTCAAGTCAGTTAGGACTTGGTGCATGCAAGGGCAGTGGATCTGACTAGGTTGGATGAGTGGATCCCTAGTAATGGACCGTTGTAAGGTTGTAAGGCAAATAAGGAAATTAAAATTGATGCCTATGGGGTTTTTCAAAAAAATTTAATTTTCTTGACTGGATCACATCTTGGATGATGCCTATGTTTGTTTATTTATTCTTATGTGGGCTGCTCATGTTAAATGTGTGCTGTGCTGGGGCCTGCGTGCCTGGACTTTAAAGTTGTAAATTAATTATTGTGATCTACGTATCACATTGTATTTAATTTATAAAATGTAATTGACCTGCGTGTCAATCTTGTCTAGATAGATTAATTTGTAAATTAATCAGACAAGAGCACAGAGCACACTTGGCAGAGGCGCATGCAGCAGTGGCTTGACCAGGTGGGAGGTCCAGGGTTCGACTCTGGGACCAGGCGCATTTTCCCTGGTGGGCGCACCTGAGCTGCAGATGGCGCTTGGGCCCTGGTTTGGGCCAGATGAGCAGCAAAAGACCCATGAAGAAAAGCAAGTGAAGACTTAAGTTAATTAAGGTCTTACTTAGGCTATGGGCTTTTACCACATAAGATCCATGATTTATTTATCTTCTGCTATCACCATAGGAATTGCATGATAGTGAAGAAGATAAAAGACCGTTAAAATCCAACGCTTAAATATCAAGCTCGTATGCCTTCTGACGCGAAACCTCACTGTTCTGATTATCGTTGGAGCCGTGTTGTACCCACTCAGTGGGCACGTCCATCTATCTTCAGACGGTGCGGGATTACACCTGCGTGTTACAGAGAAGGGATTTATCGCTTCTCGTTGCTCAGCATAGCACGTGGTGGTCCAGGGAGTAGGTCGGGTCAGCTTGACCATGTAGGCTACATATGTGGCGCATATGGTAGCGCATGGAGGCAGCCATCTGTGGGGTCAGAGATTGTGTTGTACCAACTCAGTTGGCACAGTCTGCTGGATTGCCCAGATGAAGGGGAATCGCACGGGTTGGCGATTGGCAGGGACTGCCTACCAGAGATTAGTGCTTGTACTCTCTGTGCATCTTATCTCGCCTGAGCGGGACGCGGAGACCAAGTATGAAATCTGGATCCCATCTCACTAAAAGAGTTCTACTCTTTCGGGCTGTTTTGCTGGATTTTTCAGCCAGATAAAATAGTGAGAAAAAGAATCATTCTTAAGTCCTGAATTGATTCTTTACATTGATACTGACCTTGCTGTTCTTGCATTGTTGTAGATACCTGCAGCAACGAACACCATGAGCTTCAATGTGCGATCCCTACTGGAAAGGGAGAAGTTTGCTGGGCCAAACTTCTCAAACTGGTTCGGACACCTTAAGATTGTTCTTAAGGCAGAGAGGAAACTGTATGTCCTCGAGACGGCGATACCGCCTCAGCCCGCTCCGAACGCCGCAAGGGCGGTTCGGGAAACTTATGAAAAGCACGTCAATGATAGCATTGATGTCGCTTGCCTGATGCTAGCGTCTATGACGCCACCGCTGCAGCGTCAGCATGAGGATATGTCTGCTATAGACATGATAGCAAACCTCAAGATGCTGTATGCTGCACAGGCGAGGACAGAACGCTATAATCTGACAAAGCTGTTCTTTCAGAGCAAACTGGCTGAAGGGAGCCCAGTGGGAGCTCACGTGCTCAAGATGATTGGGCACAAGGAGGCTCTAGAGAAACTGGGGCATACCATCAACCAGGAGCTTGCTGTAGACATTATTCTGCAGTCTCTTCCGCCTTCTTTCGATGCGTTCATTATTAATTTTAATATGAACAAAATCGACTGTACTCCGGCAGAGCTGCTGAATATGCTCTTGACTACTGAGGAGACTCTGAAGGGAAAGCCTTCAACCTCTGTCTTAATGGTTCCTTCTAGGAACAACAAGAAGAAGGGGAAGAAGGGCAAGACCCCTGTCAAGAGTTACAGCAAGGCTCTGAAGCAAAAAGTTAAGCGGTCAAAGGAATACAGGTGTTTCCATTGTGGCCAGCTGGGTCACTGGAAAAAGGACTGTAAAGCGCTCCAAGGAGACAAGAGGGGAAGCATCGCTTCTGGCTCAGGTATATACGTGACGGAAGTCATGGTTTCATCTTCTTCTATTTCATGGGTGTTGGACACTGCATGTGGAGTTCACATTTGTTCAAATGTACAGGAACTCAAGAGAAGAAGGCAGGTGGGACAGCATGAGGTGGACCTACGAGTTGGAAACGGGGCACGGGTTGCTGCTGTTGCTGTAGGAGACTATTTCATCTCTTTGCCATCTGGAATTGTATTAGAACTAAACAGTTGTTATTTTGTTCCCAGCATTACTAAGAATATTATCTCCATTCCTGCTCTTGTCAGGAAGGGATTTTCCTTTGAATGCAATATTTCAAAGTGTGTTTTATCTCTTGATAATATAGTTTATGCTACTGGTTCAATTAATAATGGGTTATTCATGTTGGACATGGAATGTTCTATACACGCTATTGATATTAAGAAAGCCAAGTATGCTGATGACAGCACCTTGCTATGGCATAGTCGTTTAGGCCATATTAACAAGAAACGCATTAAGCGGTTGCATGATCATGGACTGCTGGGATCATTCTCCTATGAGGAGATTGATACATGCAAAGCTTGTTTAATGGGTAAAATGACGAAGTCACCTTTTTCTAACAAAGGTCAAAGGGCTTCAGGTTTACTTGACCTTATACACAGTGATGTGTGTGGGCCATTTTGTAAACATGCCAGAGGTGGCTATCAGTACTTCATAACCTTTACTGATGATTTCAGTAGGTATGGGTATGTCTATTTGATGAGACATAAAAGTGAATCTTTTGACAAGTTCAAAGAGTTCAAGAATGAAGTACAGAATCAGCTAGGCCGAAGTATCAAGGCACTTCGTTCTGATCGAGGTGGAGAATACCTAAGTCGAGAATTTACTGACTATCTGAAGGAGTGTGGGATTATCTCACAGCTCACTCCGCCAGGAACACCGCAATGGAATGGTGTGTCCGAAAGGAGAAATAGAACCCTACTTGATATGGTTCATTCTATGATGAGTCAGGCTACTCTTCCATATTCCTTTTGGGGTTTTGCACTGGAAACAACTGCAAAGGTACTAAACCGAGTGCCATCCAAGGCAGTTTCTAAGACGCCATATGAGTTATGGTATGGGAAACAGCCGAGCTTAACATTTATCAGGATCTGGGGCTGCGAGGCTTATGTCAAAAAGCTCGCCTCTGGGAAACTAGAGAGCAGATCTGAGAAATGTATCTTTGTCGGTTACCCTAAGGAAACTAAGGGTTATTATTTCTACGATCCCAAAGAGAACAAGGTATTTGTTGCTCGGACGGCCATATTTCTTGAGAAGGAGTTTCTTCTGCAAGAGGCCAGTGGGAGAGAAATAATGCTGGATGAGAATCCAGAGGAAGGACAAAGTAGTCAAGCACAGTTGGATGAGCCTGAGCCGGTGGATCAGGTTAATGAACAACCTGAGGCTCAGATATCACGGGAACCGCGAAGATCGGGAAGGATCCGTCGACAGCCTGAGCGCTATGACGGAGTCTACATCATTGATAATGATGAACCCCTCACTTATGCGGATGCGGTCAGTGGACCGGAGTCAGCGAGATGGCTTGATGCTATGCGCGCCGAGATGGACTCCATGTCAGATAACCAAGTCTGGGATTTGGTTGATCCGCCTCCGGGAGTTATCCCTATAGGCTGTAAATGGATCTTCAAGAAGAAGATTGACATGGATGGTAACGTGGTTACCTATAAAGGCAGGCTAGTTGCGAAAGGTTTCAAACAAATCTACGGGATAGATTATGATGAAACTTTCTCACCTGTAGCTATGTTTAAGTCTATTCGGATTCTTTTCGCGATAGCAGCATATTATGATTATGAGATTTGGCAAATGGATGTGAAAACAGTTTTCTTGAATGGAAATCTGGATGAGGATGTGTATATGACACAACCAGAAGGTTTCACTAATCCATCAGATCGTCATAAGATATGCAAATTAAAGAAGTCTATTTATGGACTTAAACAAGCATCGAGAAGCTGGAATATTCGTTTTGATGAATCAATCAGTGAATTTGGTTTCATCAAGAACGAGGATGACCCGTGTGTATATAAGAGGTTTAGTAGGAGCGTGATTACTTTCTTAGTCCTCTACGTCGATGATATCTTGATCATTGGAAATGACATTCCTGAAATGCATGCGGTTAAGGCATGGTTAAGGAAATGTTTCCAGATGAAAGATCTAGGAGAAGCAGCCTATGTATTAGGTGTGAAGATCTACAGGGATAGATCTAAGAGGTTTCTCGGGCTGTGCCAGAGTACTTACATCGATAAAGTCCTGGAGAGATTTCATTTAGAGAATTCTAAAAGAGGATATCTTCCAGTCAGACATGGTCTGAATCTTTTTAAGAGTCAGTGTCCACAAACACAGACTGAGAAAGATGAAATGGACAATACGCCTTATGCTTCGGCTATTGGGTCCATTATGTATGCGATGTTGTGTACTCGCCCAGACGTTGCTTACGGGTTAAGCGTGACCAGTCGGTTCCAAAGTAATCCAGGTATGGCGCACTGGATTGCAGTCAAGAACATTTTAAAATATCTGCGGAGGACCAAAGATATGTTCTTGATATATGGTGGTCAGGAAGAACTCAGTATTGAAGGATATACTGACGCTTCGTTCCAGTCTGACCAGGATGATTTCCGATCGCAATCAGGCTATGTATTTAGCTTGAATGGAGGAGCAGTGGTGTGGAAGAGTTTCAAACAGTCAACTGTTCTGATTCCACAACAGAAGCCGAGTATGTTGCAGCCTCGGAAGCATCCAAGGAGGCAGTGTGGATTCGTAAGTTCGTGAGAGAACTTGGTGTTGTTCCTTCGAGTGCAGATCCTTTGGTTATCTTCTGTGATAACACTGGAGCAATCGCACAAGCAAAGGAACCACGGTCGCACTAGAAGTCCAAGCACATACAGAGACGGTTTCATTTGATCCGGGAGATCATAGATCGTGGCGAGATCAAAGTTTGCAAGGTTCATACAGATGACAATCTGGCAGACCCGCTTACTAAGCCTCTGGCGCAGCAGAAGCATGTGAAGCACTGTAATAATATGGGTTTGAGATTCCTCAACCATTAGATTAAGTGCAAGTGGGAGATTGTTGGGGTATGCGCTTAAGGCTAATGTTTGAGGCCTTGGGATTGTATCAGTATCATGTAATAAACTCTTATGTTTATAAAGGCATGGTTGTTATTCAGTTTGTTACATTGTCTGCTGCAATAATTGTACTTCTGAATAATGTGAAGAGTCCCCTTCAAGGGGGAGCGCAAGCAGATGAAACCCCTTTCAAGAGGGGGGCGAAAAACCCTTAAGGGTGGCGCATAAAAATTGCATGCGGAAGCAAGGGTTTTTCATGGATCTTAGCAAGATAATATGATCAACTTGATGAAGTTTAGATCCATACCAAAGCCATGAGGAAGATGGCGACTTGGAAGAGAAAGATCGAAAGGGATCTTCTCCCTAGTTGACGCACACAAGATGATGTGCTTGCTCCTTGGAGATCCTTGTGCTAGCAAGGTCCTTCAAGGGTCCCTCTCATATGGTAAGGAAATGAGAGATGATGTCTAGGCTTGTCGAACCTCCACCAAGACCTCGCCGTCTCCATGCCAAAGTCTCGTCAAGCAAGAGCAAGGAGACGAGAGTTGAATGGAGCGTTCAAGTCATTTGGCGTTCAAGGGAACATGCGCTAAATGACTTTCCAAAATTGGAAAATCCATTAAGCCATGCGTTCATGATCACTAAATCGATCAAAACGCCAAAACAATGAACCATACGTTCAAGCTCTTGAACCGGTTCAAAGTAAATGTGTTCGGTCCAAAGGCCAAACCAAGCCAGCCCAAGCCAATCGGTCTAGATCAACTAAACCCTAAGGTTTCCAATCTAACCGTTCATCTCATGATGCTCTTGATCTCACCGATCTAGCATCAATCCTCTCGATCGAAGCTTACCGATCGCAAGCCCTAATCAATCAAACATGATTAGACTGGATCTCACTTACAATCAGAGTTTAAACTCCTTTAAACTGAATCAAAACAATCCAGTCCACACGATCTGACTTAAGTAAGCCATATCATCAAATTGTGCGACCCTAAGGGTTTCCTTTAAATGTCGGTAACGATAACTCACATTATCACGATCAGTGAGGGGTATCTAGCAACACATCACTGTCTCCCGATATAAAGGAAAGAGTCTTCCAAGACTACACCCAAACCACAGCACAAGTGTGAATCTATTCACAAGGCGTACATGTATCCTTTGCCACTGGATGTTCTTATTGGACAAGCGTGTCAAGCCTGTAGCTCCAATATGATGAGTATGATTAGACCAGATGAACATAGTCACCTGGGTATGGCCATACACTTTCTCAATCATCTCATTCAGGGGGGCCCCTCTAGAACATCACACTCCTTAAACAAGGAGACGGCAATCCTTTATCTATCACTAGTGCCCTAACCTGACTCAAGCTCATTATCCAAGATAGTCTATAACCATCATGTTTCAAATGATATTGAACTACCTCAAAACAATGACAATCATCATTTAGAAACACAAGTGATCTCAAGTCAGAGGACATGTGCCACTTGTTGCAATCAAGGATCATTCACATTGTGACAAGCAATTGAATATCCTAGTAGGGTCTGTCCAGTACATCCAATGTACCCATGAGTCTACATCTTATTCCATGCTCGAAGCATCCTATAAGATTAGAACACATATTAGTCTCAAGCATATCAAGGCTGTCTCATGTTCACCAAGATATCTCGACTAAGGACTTTATAGCATGTCAGCCTAGCTGAACAGCTTTGAGACATTATTCAGAAGTACGCTAATTGCAGCAGACAAGGTAACAACCTGAATAACAACCATGCCTTTATAAACACAAGAGTTTATTACATGAGACTGATACAATCCCAAGGCCTCAAACATTAGCCTTAAGGGCATACCCCAACAATCTCCCACTTGCACTTAATCTAATGGTTGAGAAATCTCAAACCCATATTATTACAGTGCTTCTCATGCTTCTGCTGCGCCAGAGGCTTAGTAAGCGGGTCAGCCAGATTGTCGTCTGTATGAACCTTGCATATTTTGATCTCGCCCCGATCAATGATCTCCCGGATCAAGTGAAACCGTCTCTGTATGTGCTTGGACTTCTGGTGCGACCGTGGTTCCTTTGCTTGTGCAATGGCTCCAGTGTTATCACAGAAGATAACCAAAGGATCGACACTCGAAGGAACGACACCAAGTTCTCTCACGAACTTACGAATCCACACTGCCTCCTTGGATGCTTCCGAGGCTGCAACATACTCGGCTTCTGTTGTGGAATCAGCAACAGTTGACTGTTTGAAACTCTTCCACACCACTGCTCCACCATTCAAGCTAAAAACATAGCCTGATTGCGATCGGAAATCATCCTGGTCCGACTGGAACGAAGCGTCAGTATATCCTTCTATACTGAGTTCTTCCTGACCACCATATATCAAGAACATATCTTTGGTCCTCCGCAGATATTTTAAAATGTTCTTGACTGCAATCCAGTGCGCCGTACCTGGATTACTTTGGAACCGACTGGTCACGCTTAACCCGTAAGCGACGTCAGGGCGAGTACACAACATCGCATACATTATGGACCCAATAGCCGAAGCATAAGGCGTATTGTCCATTTCATCTTTCTCAGTCTGTGTTTGTGGACACTGACTCTTCGAAAGATTCAGACCATGTCTGACTGGAAGATATCCTCTTTTAGAATTCTCTAAATGGAATCTCTCCAGGACTTTATCGATGTAAGTACTCTGGCACAGCCCGAGAAGCCTCTTAGATCTATCCCTGTAGATCTTCACACCTAATACATATGCTGCTTCTCCTAAATCTTTCATCTGGAAACATTTCCTTAGCCATGCCTTAACCGCATGCATTTCTGGAATATCATTTCCAATGATCAAGATGTCATCGACGTAGAGGACTAGGAATGTAATCACGCTCCCACTAAACCTCTTATATACACACGGGTCATCTTCGTTCTTGATGAAACCAAACTCAGAGATTGATTCATCAAAACGAATATTCCAGCTTCTAGATGCTTGTTTCAGTCCATAAATGGACTTCTTTAGTTTGCATATTTTATGACGATCTGATGGATTAGTGAAACCTTCAGGTTGTGTCATATACACATCCTCATCCAGATTTCCATTAAGGAAAGCTGTTTTCACATCCATCTGCTAGATCTCATAATCGTAATATGCTGCTATCGCGAAAAGAATCCGAATAGACTTGAACATGGCTACAGGAGAGAAAGTTTCATCATAATCTATCCCGTAGATTTGTTTGAAACCTTTCGCAACTAGCCTGCCTTTATAGGTAACCACGTTACCATCCATGTCAATCTTCTTCTTGAAGATCCATTTACAGCCTATAGGGATTACTCCCGGAGGCGGATCAACCAAATCCCAGACTTGGTTATCTGACATGGAGTCCATCTCGGCTCGCATAGCTTCAAGCCATCTAGCTAACTCCGGTCCACTGACCGCATCCGCATAAGTAAGGGGTTCATCATTATCAATGATGTAGACTCCGTCATAGCGCTCAGGCTGTCGACGGATCCTTCCCGATCTATGCGGTTCCCGCGATATCTGAGCCTCAGGTTGTTCAATAACCTGATCCACCGGCTCAGGCTCATCCAACTGTGCTTGACTACTTTGTCCTTCCTCTGGATTCTCATCCAGCTTTATTTCTCTCCCACTGACTTCTTGCAGAAGAAACTCCTTCTCAAGAAATATGGCCGTCCGAGCAACAAATACTTTGTTCTCTTTGGGATCGTAGAAATAATAACCCTTAGTTTCCTTAGGGTAACCGACAAAGACGCATTTCTCAGATCTGCTCTCCAGTTTCCCAGAGGCGAGCTTTTTGACATAAGCCTCGCAACCCCAGATCCTGATAAATGTCAAGCTCGGCTGTTTCCCATACCATAATTCATATGGCGTCTTTGAAACTGCCTTGGATGGCACTCGGTTTAGTTCCTTTGCAGCTGTCTCCAGTGCAAATCCCCAAAAGGAATATGGAAGAGTAGCCTGACTCATCATAGAACGAACCATATCAAGTAACGTTCTATTTCTCCTCTCGGACACACCATTCAATTGCGGTGTTCCTGGCGGAGTGAGCTGTGAGATAATCCCACACTCTTTTAGATAGTCAGTAAACGCATGACTCAAGTATTCTCCACCTCGATCAGAATGAAGTGCCTTGATATTTCGCCCTAGCTGATTCTGTACTTCATTTTTGAACTCTTTGAACTTGTCAAAAGATTCACTCTTATGTCTCATTAGATAGACATACCCATACCTACTGAAATCATCAGTAAAGGTAATGAAGTACGAATAGCCACCTCTGGCATGTTTACTAAATGGCCCACACACATCACTGTGTATAAGGTCAAGTAAACCTGAAGCCCTTTGACCTTTGTGAGGAAAAGGTGACTTCGTCATTTTACCCATCAAACAAGCTTTGCATGTATCAATCTCCTCATAGGAGAATGATCCCAGCAGTCCATGATCATGCAACCGCTTAATGCGCTTCATGTTGATATGGCCTAAACGACTATGCCATAACAAGGTGCTGTCTTCAGCATACTTGGCTTTCTTATTATCAATGTTTTGTATAGAATATTCCATGTCCAACATGAATAACCCATTGTTAATTGAACCAGTAGCATAAACAATATTATCAAGAGAAAGTACACACTTTGAAATATTGCATTCAAAGGAAAATCCTTTCCTGACAAGAGCAGGAATAGAGATAATATTCTTGGTTATACTGGGTACAAAATAACAATTGTCTAATTCCAATACAATGCCAGATGGTAAAGAAATGAAATAGTCTCCTACAGCAACAGCAGCAACCCGTGCCCCGTTTCCAACGCGTAGGTCTACCTCATGCTGTCCCACCTGCCTTCTTCTCTTGAGTTCCTGCACATTTGAACAAATGTGAACTCCACATGCAGTGTCCAACACCCATGAAATAGAAGAAGAAGATAACATGACCTCAGTCACATATATACCTGAGCCAGAAGCGATGCTTCCCCTCTTATCTCCTTGGAGCGCTTTACAGTCCTTTTTCCAGTGACCCAGCTGGCCACAGTGGAAACACCTGTTGTCCTTCGACCGCTTAACCTTTTGTTTCAGAGCCTTACTGTAGTTCTTGACAGGGGCTTTGCCCTTCTTCCCCTTCTTCTTGTTCCTAGAAGGAACCATTAAGACAGAGGTTGAAGGCTTTCCCTTCAGAGTCTCCTCAGTTGTCAAGAGCATATTCAGCAGCTCTGCCGGAGTACAATCGATCTTGTTCATATTAAAATTAATAATGAACGCATCGAAAGAGGGCGGGAGAGACTGCAGAATAATGTCTACAGCAAGCTCCTGGTTGATGGTATGCCCCAGTTTCTCCAGAGCCTCCTTGTGCCCAATCATCTTGAGCACGTGAGCTCCCACTGGGCTCCCTTCAGCCAGTTTGCTCTGAAAGAAAAGCTTTGTCAGATTATAGCGTTCTGTCCTCGCCTGTGCAGCATACAGCATCTTGAGGTTCGCTATAATTTCTATAGCCGACATATCCTCATGCTGACGCTGCAGCGGTGGCGTCATAGACGCTAGCATCAGGCAAGCGACATCAATGCTATCATTGACGTGCTTTTCATAAGCATCACGAACCGCCCTTGCGGCGTTCGCAGCGGGTTGAGGCGACACAGCCGTCTCGAGGACATACAGTTTCCTCTCTGCCTTAAGAACGATCTTAAGGTGTCCGAACCAGTCTGAGAAGTTTGGCCCAGCAAACTTCTCCCTTTCCAGTAGGGATCGCACATTGAAGCTCATGGTGTTCGTTGCTGCAGGAATCTACAACAATGCAAGAACAGCAAGGTCAGTATCAATGTATAGAATCAATCCAGGACTTAAGAAAGATTCTTTTTCTCACTATTTTATCTGGCTGAAAAATCCAGCAAAACAGCCCGAAAGAGTGGAACTCTTTTAGTGAGATGGGATCCAGATTTCATACTTGGTCTCCGCGTCCCGCTCAGGCGAGATAAGATGCACAGAGATGACAAGCACTAATTTCTGGTAGGCTGTCCCAGCCAATCGCCAACCCATGCGATTCCCCTTCACCTGGGCAATCCAGCAGACTGTGCCAACTGAGTTGGTACAACACAGTCTCTGATCCCTCAGATGGCTGCCTCCATGCGCTACCATATGCGCCACATATGTAGCCTACATGGTCAAGCTGACCCGACCTACTCCCTGGACCACCACGTGCTATGCTGAGCAACGAGAAGCGATAAATCCCTTCTCTGTAACACGCAGGTGAAATCCCGCACCGTCTGAAGATAGATGGACGTGCCCACTGAGTGGGTACAACACGGCTCCAACGATAGTCAGAACAGTGAGGTTTCGCGTCAGAAGGCATTACGTGCTTGATATTTTAGCGTTTGGATTTTAACGGTCTTTTATCTTCTTACTATCAGGCAAATCCTATGGCTATAGCAGAAGATAAATAAATCATGCTGTTCTACTTATTTAAACAATAAAAGAAAGCATGCATCTTATGTGGTAAAAGCCCATAGCCTAAGTAAGACCTTAAGATACTTAAGTCTTTACTTGCTCTTCTTGGGTCTTTAGCATCTCATCTGGTCCAACCCAGGGCCCTTGCGCCAAGAGCACCTCAGGTGCGCCACCAGCTGAATGCCCCTCTGGGATGTGTGCCTTTGTGCTCTTGTCTAATCAAAATACATTTTGATCTATCTAGACAAGTTTGACTCGCAGGTCAATTATACAATAAATTAATTAAAAGTGATTCGCAGATCACAATAATATTAATTTACAGGTTTAATTCCAGGCACGCAGGCCCCAGCACAGCACACATTTAACATGGGCAACCCACATAAGAATAAATAAACAAGCATATGGCATCAATCAATCATCATGTGATCCCTTACAAAGAAAATAAATTTTGAAAACCCCATTGGCATCAATTTTAATTTTCTTATGTGCCCTACAACCTTACAATGGTCCATTGATAGGGATCCACTCATTCATCTAGTCAGATCCTCTGCCCCTTGCATGCACCAAGTCCTAACTGACTCGAGTTGACCTAATGGTCAACCATGCATGCGCCAAGGGCTGAACAACCCTCATGAGGTCTGGCAAGCGGGTGTGACCCCGGGCCTAACTCATGTGTGTTCAATGATTGTCTCAACCAGACCTCGCTACACGCCTAAGATGCAATCGACCTATAGCCACCTCGTGCTTGCGCACAGGTGCCATCTGGTCGATCCATCTCGGCTGTCAGATGGTCTGATCAGACTATTGGATCTAACCTAGAGGTGACTTCAACCCCATCAACCCATCTAAGGGTTTATAGTAGGCGCCACTTAGATCTAGTCATAGGCGCGCATGTTAGGTTTTTGATAAAATAACATGAACTAAGCGCCAACACAAGACATGCGACAAGATGAACAAACAACATGCGCCAACATAAGGTAAACATCTTACTTTCGCATGAAGAAATAACATGTAAGTTTCGCATGTCAACAAGATCTAAGCATACATGTAAATGCGCAACCAAGGATCACAAAATATACCAAGCAATCATATTACATGCTTGAACCGCATGCCTCTGATACCAATTGAAGAGTCCCCTTCAAGGGGGAGCGCAAGCAGATGAAACCCCTTTCAAGAGGGGGGCGAAAAACCCTTAAGGGTGGCGCATAAAAATTGCAAGCGGAAGCAAGGGTTTTTCATGGATCTTAGCAAGATAATATGATCAACTTGATGAAGTTTAGATCCATACCAAAGCCATGAGGAAGATGGCGACTTGGAAGAGAAAGATCGAAAGGGATCTTCTCCCTAGTTGACGCACACAAGATGATGTGCTTGCTCCTTGGAGATCCTTGTGCTAGCAAGGTCCTTCAAGGGTCCCTCTCGTATGGTAAGGAAATGAGAGATGATGTCTAGGCTTGTCGAACCTCCACCAAGACCTCGCCTTCTCCACGCCAAAGTCTCGTCAAGCAAGAGCAAGGAGACGAGAGTTGAATGGAGCGTTTGTTGGTGTATATGCCCTAGGACCTAGTTTTGGTCCACTTATGTACTACTTGACTTTGATATTTATATATATCATTCTGGCATTGTCATTATCAATGTTTGTTTACATCTGCGCACATGTACTGACATGATAATGTCCCTGGAGATAGATTGGATCTGTGCTCAAACTATTGTCCCCAGTCGATGTACCTTAGTGGATATGGGACAGCTATGGTACTTGTGAGACTGGTATGTGAGCTGGTTAGGTACGTGGTGCTAACGCAGACACATGGGTATATCATTGGAGGATATACTGGAAAGACCCGCTGTGAGGCTATGACTTGGTGTCATAAGTTATCCTCACAAGTGACAGGAGATGCATTGATCCCTTGACTTGAGGTCATTGATCATTCTATATGGTTAGCGATTTGCTTTGATACAACCTAACACCTCGCCATAGTTGGGAGGTCATAACGGTTGTCATTGAGCATATCACGACCCATATGAGAAGGTCAATGGACAGACATAGGATTTGCCCCTTCCTTAGGGAAGTGTGATATCCATGGAGCTCCTCTATGGTTCTATGACTGAGAGTGTATGGCCATACCCAGGTAAGAACCTGTTTTAGTCATAGCCATGTGATTGGGTGAAAACAAGTGGTGACACACTTGTCCAATCGGATATCAGTCCGGCAAAGAGACTGTAATGCATCTGTACCTAGTTGCGATGATGGGGATGTCGATGTCGATATCCATTCCA
The DNA here is from genome assembly GCA_027563935.2 of Costus lasius. Lineage (NCBI taxonomy): Eukaryota > Viridiplantae > Streptophyta > Magnoliopsida > Zingiberales > Costaceae > Costus > Costus lasius. The sequence continues at coordinate 31,698,924 of CM050450.1, read as the reverse complement.
ATGACCTGGGTAGCAGCGATGCACTGCTAGATGCCACTCACTGCTTGTGGTGACCTTTGGTCAGCACTGCCAGCGTCAGAAGAACCTACAGGGTCGCACACCTTGATACTTGAGTTCTCGTATTGATCGGGAAGCCTTATGATCGAGTTATTGGATAACTCGGATCTAATTGGGAGATTTCATCAGCGCCAATGGGCCTGATGAGATGGAAGAATGTTATTGGAGCCAAACTTCATTTTTGGCAGGTTGACCCGTATTTGACCATGGTTGGTCACACTTTGATTAGGGTTGCATTGGATTGGATCCAAATGCTTAATCAACCCATAGGATGAAGTTTGGGCTAGCTCATTATCCAATGAAGCCCAATAACAAGCTCTCATGAAGAGAAGAGAGGCTAAAAGGGTATAATGGGGAGAAACCCAACCCCATTGACGCCTAAGGGGCATAATGGGGTTAGGGTGGCAAAATTGCTTCATTAAGGAAGCAATTTGCGCCTAGCCCTTCTCCCTTGATGGTATGAATGCCTTTAAGGCATGTCTTGGGCTGATATGGTACTTGGGAAATTATGGAAAGGTTGAATGAAGTTTATGGTAAAGTCTTGGAGACTTTCCTTGCATTAAACCTCCTCATCCTAGCCCTACACTTGTCATGATCCTAGCCCTTGCCCTAATCTCCTCTTGCCCTATATATGTGACCCTAGCTGCCCCCTCTATTATGATTCATCCTTGGAGGCGTGAACATAAGAAGGGAGCGAGAGAAAGGAGCATGGAATGAGATGTACTGAGACTAACATGCTATAAAGTCCTTAGTCAAGATATCTTGGTGAACATGAGACAGCATTGATATGCTTGAGACTAATATGTGTTCTAATCTTATAGGATGCTTCGAGCATGGAATGAGATGTAGACTCATGGGTACATTGGATGTACTGGACAGACCCTACTAGGATATTCAATTGTCTGTCACAATGTGAATAATCCTTGAATGCGACAAGTGGCACATTTCCTCTGACTTGAGATCACTTGTGTTTCTAAATGATGATTGTCATTGTTTTGAGATAGTTCAATATCATTTGAAACATAATGATTATAGACTATCTTGGATGGTGAGCTTGAGTCAGGTTAGGGCACTAGTGATAGACAAAGGATTGCCGTCTCCTTGTTTAAGGAGTGTGATGTTCTAAAGGGGCCCCCTGGATGAGATGATTGAGAATAGTGTATGGCCATACCCAGGTGACTATGTTCATCTGATCTAATCATGCTCATCATATTGGAGTTACAAGCTTGACACGCTTGTCCAATAAGAACATCCAGTGGCAAAGGAAACATGCATGCCTTGTGAGTTGGATTCACACTTGTGCTGTGGTTTGGGTGTAGTCTTGGAAGACTCTTTTCTTTATATCGGGAGACAGTGATGTGTTGCTAGATACCCCTCACTGATCGTGATAACGTGAGTTATCATTACCGACATTTAAAGGAAACCCTCAGGGTCGCACAATTTGATGATATGGCTTACTTAAGTCAGATCGTGTGGACTGAATTATTCAGGTTCAGTTTAAAGGGATTTAATCTCTGATTGTAAGTGAGATCTGGTCTGATCATGTTTGATTGATTAGGGCTTGAGATCGGTAAGCTTCGATCGAGAGATTGGATGCTAGATCAGTGAGATCAGCAGCATCAAGAGATCGACGGTCAGATCAAGAGCCTTAGGGTTTAATGTGATCTGGACTAATGGCTTGGGTCGATTTGTCTATGAACCAGACCAAATTGAACCAGCTCATTGAGTGAGCGTGTGGTTCAAATTGAGAGGAGTTTGCGCATGGGGTAAACCCATGATCGCATGTGAGTGAGTGGCTTTCTATTTTTAGAAAGCATGATCACATACGTGACCACTACTCACGTTCACGCCTAAGGCGCCCTCATCTCTCGTTTCTCCTCACTCTCGTCGCCAACTTGGGCATTCGGCACTTGCACTCTCGTGTGGAGGAGTGTAGACGAAAAGAGAAGGAAGAGTTCGGCTAAGCAAAGTGATCTTTCCCTTCCATTCGACAACGACTTCTTGGAACCTTGCTAGCACAAGGAGCACCAAGGAAGAGTAGGCGACACCAATTGTGTGCGTCACCTTTGGAGAAGGAGCACTTGCGCCTTTCCTTCCAAGACACCATCTAAGCGATGGCAATGGTGAGAATCGTTTTTCATTGCAAGTTGAACATATTATATGCATAGATCCTTGAAACCCCTTCCGCTGCGTCAAAATTTTCATATGCGCCTCCTATAGGGTTTCGCCCCCCTTGTTTAGGGGACTTTCAATTTGTTGCTCGGACGACCATTTTTCTTGAGAAGGAATTTCTTCTGCAAGAGGCCAGTGGGAGAGAAATAAAGCTGGATGAGAATCCAGAGGAAGGACAAAGTAATCAAGCACAGTTGGATGAACATGAGCCAGTAGAACAGGTTATTGAACAACCTGAGACTCAGATATCACGGGAACCGCGAAGATCGGGAAGGATCTGTCGACAGCCTGAGCGCTATGACGGAGTCTACATCATTGATCATGATGAACCCCTCACTTATGCGGATGCGGTCAGTGGACCGGAATCAGCGAGATGGCTCGAAGCTATGCGAGCCGAGATGGACTCCATGTCAGATAACCAAGTTTGGGATTTGGTTGATCCGCCTCCGAGAATAATCCCTATAGGCTGTAAATGGATCTTCAAGAAGAAGATTGACATGGATGGTAACGTGGTTACCTATAAAGGCAGGCTAGTTGCGAAAGGTTTCAAACAAATCTACGGGATAGATTATGATGAAACTTTCTCTCCTGTAGCCATGTTCAAGTCTATTCGGATCATTCTCGCAATAGCAGCATATTATGATTATGAGATCTGGCAGATGGATGTGAAGACCGCTTTCCTTAATGGAAATCTGGATCAGGTTGTGTATATGACACAACCTGAAGGTTTCACTAATCCATCAGATCGTCATAAAATATGCAAGTTAAAGAAGTCCATTTATGGACTTAAGCAAGCATCAAGAAGCTGGAACATTCGTTTTGATGAATCAATCTGTGAATTTGGTTTCATCAAGAATGAAGATGACCCGTGTGTATATAAGAGGTTTAGTGGGAGCGTAATTACATTCCTAGTCCTCTACGTCGATGATAACTTAATCATTGGAAACGATATTCCTGAACTACATGCGGTTAAGGCATGGTTAAGAAAATGTTTCCAGATGAAAGATCTAGGAGAAGCAGCCTATGTATTAGGTGTGAAGATCTACAGAGATAGATCTAAGAGGCTTCTCGGGCTGTGCCAAAGTACTTACATCGATAAAGTTCTGGAGAGATTCCATTTAGAGAATTCTAAAAGAGGATATCTTCCAGTCAGACATGGTCTGAATCTTTCGAAGAGTCAGTGTCCGCAAACACAGACTGAGAAAGATGAAATGGACAAAACGCCTTATGCTTCGGCTATTGGGTCCATTATGTATGCGATGTTGTGTACTCGCCCAGACGTCGCTTACGGGTTAAGCGTGACCAGTCGATTCCAAAGTAATCCAGGTCAGGCACACTGGATTGCTGTCAAGAACATTTTAAAATATCTGCGGAGGACCAAAGATATGTTCTTGGTGTATGGTGGTCAGGAAGAACTCAGTATTGAAGGATATACTGACGCTTCGTTCCAATCTGACCAGGATGATTTCCGATCGCAATCAGGCTATGTTTTTAGCTTGAATGGAGGTGTGGTGGTGTGGAAAAGTTTCAAACAATCTATTGTTGCTGATTCTATAACAGAAGCCGAGTATGTTGCAGCCTCAGAAGCATCTAAGGAGGCAGTGTGGATTCGTAAGTTCATTCAGGAACTTGGTGTTGTTCCTTCGAGTGCAGATCCTTTGGTTATCTTCTGTGATAACACTGGAGCAATCGCACAAGCAAAGGAACCACGGTCGCACCAGAAGTCCAAGCACATACAAAGACGGTTTCACTTGATCCTGGAGATCATTGATCGAGGCGAGATCAAAATCTGCAAGGTTCATACAGATGACAATCTGGCTGACCCGCTTACAAAGCCTCTGGCGCAGTAGAAGCATGAGAAGCACTGTAATAATATGGGTTTGAGATACCTCAACCATTAGATTAAGTGCAAGTGGGAGATTGTTGGGGTATGCCCTTAAGGCTAATGTTTGAGGCCTTGGGATTATATCAGTATCATGTATAAACTTCATGTTTATAAAGGCAATGGTTGTTATTCATGTTGTTGCATTATCTGCTGTCATATGTATACTTCTGAATAATGTCTCAATGCTGTTCAGCTTGGCTGACATGCAGTTAAGTCCTTAGTCGAGATATCTTGGTGAACATGAGACAGCCTTGATATGATTGAGACTAATATGTGTTCTAATCTTATAGGATGCTTCGAGCATGGAATAAGATGTAGACTCATAGGTACATTGGATGTACTGGACAGACCCTACTAGGATATTCGATTGCTTGTCACAATGTGAATAATCCTTATATGCAACAAGTGGCATATTTCCTCTGACTTGAGATCACTTGTGTTTCTAAATGATGATTGTCATTGTTTTGAGGTAGTTCGATATCATTTGAAACATAATGGTTATAGACTGTCTTGGATAATGATCATGAGTCAGGTTAGGACACTAGTGATAGATATAGGATTGCCGTCTCCTTGATAGGAGTGTGATGTTCTAAAGGGCCCCCCCCTGGATGAGATGATTGAGAAAGTGTATGGCCATACCCAGATGACTATGTTCATCTGATCTAATCATGCTCATCATATTGGAGCTACAGGCTTGACACGCTTGTCCAATAAGAACATCAAGTGGCAAAGGAAACATGTATGCCTAGTGAAGTGGATTCACACTTGTGCTGTGGTTTGGGTGTAGTCTTGGAAGACTCTTTCCTTTATATTGGGAGATAGTGATGTGTTGCTAGATACCCCTCACTGATCGTGATAACGTAAGTTATCGTTACCGACATTTAAAGGAAACCCTTAGGGTCGCACAATTTGATGATATGGCTTACTTAAGTCAGATCGTGTGGACTGAATTGTTTGGGTTCAGTTTAAAGGAGTTTAAACTCTGATTGTATGTGAGATCTGGTCTGATCATGTTTGATTGATTAGGGCTTGAGATCGGTAAGCTTCGATCGAGAGTATTGATGTTAGATCGGTGAGATCAAGAGCATCAAGAGATGAACGGTTAGATCTGGAACCTTAGGGTTTAATATGATCTAGACCAAGTGGCTTGGGTAATTTGGTCTTTGAACCAAACCAAATTGAACCGGCTCATGAGTGAGCGCTTGGTTCAATGGGAGAGTTTTGATGGTTCACTTGGGTGAACACATGAAACGTAGAGAGTTACTATTTTTGGAAGGCGGTTTCCAAATTGGAAACGCTCCCACGATTGTAACGTCGCTCGCCTCTCTCAATTGCTCTCGTGTGTGGTGAACTTCTTCTTCACGGAAACGAGGTAGAGAGTTTTCGAGCCCTAGCCGCAAGAGGAACATCTAACCCCTTTCATTCGATCAAGGATACTTGAAGATCTTTGCTAGCACAAAGATCACCAAGGAGGAGCCATCTCTCTTCTTGTGTGCGGCAACTTTGGAGGAGACCCCTATCGATCTCTGCTTCCAAGTCGTCACCTTCCTCATGGCACTGGTATGAATCTCATTTGATTTATACAATCCCAAAGAGTTGATCATATGTACATGCATTCGATCTTTTGAAACCCTAGATTCCGCTATAAAATTTATTTGCGCCACCTATTAGGGTTTCGCCCCCCCAGATTTAGGGGACTTACAATTGGTATCAGAGCGAATGTTATTGCTTGTTCATATGATTGCTTGATCTTCATGTTTGATCCATGCTTGCGCTTATGTAAAGATCTAAAGTTTATTACATGCGACTTTTCATGCTAGTTCATCATGCGAAACTACATGTATACTTATGTTGGCGCATGTATATTGTTGGCGCTTGTTAGATGTTTTTCAAAAACTTATCTTGCGCGCCTCCTTATTAGATCTAAGCAGCGCCTGCTATAAACCCTTAGACGGGTTAGTAGGGTTGAAGTCATCATCTAGTAAAGATCCAAATAGTCTGATCAGACCATCTGACAGCCTAGATGGGTCGACCAGATGGCACCTGTGCGCAAGCACGAGGTGGCTATAGGTCGACTGCAGACAGGCGTGTAGCGAGGTCTAGTTGAGACAACCTATGAACGCACATGAGTTAGGCCCGGGGTCACACCCGCTTGCCAGAACTCATGAAGGCTGTTCAGCCCTTGGCGCGTGCATGGTTGACCATTAGGTCGACTCAAGTCAGTTAGGACTTGGTGCATGCAAGGGCATGGATCTAACTAGATATGATGAGTGGATCCCTATTAATGGACCGTTGTAAGGTTGTAGGGCACATAAGAAAATTAAAATTGATGCCAATGGGTTTTCAAAAATTTTATTTTCTTATTATTGGATCACATGTTGATTGGATGCCATGATGCTTGTTTATTTAATCTTATGTGGGCTGCCTAATTTAATGTGTGCTGTGCTGGGGCCTGCGAGCCTGGAATTAAATTGTAAATTAATTTTATTGTGATCTGCGCATCACATGTTATTTAATTTATAAAGTGTAATTGACCTGCGAGTCAATCTTGTCTAGATAGATTAAATTGTAATTTAATCAGACAAGAGCACAGAGCACACATGGTAGAGGCGCATGCAGCTTGAGGCTTGACCAGGTGGGAGGTCCAGGGTTCGACTCTGGGACAGGCGCATTTACCTGGTGGGCGCACCTGAGCTGCAGTGGGCGCTCGGGCCCTGGGTTGGGCCAGATGAGAAGGCAAAAGACCCATGAAGAGCTCAAGTGAAGACTTAAGTTAAATTAAGGTCCTACTCAGGTTTAATGGGTTTTTACCACATAAGATCAGCATGCTTTCTACTTATTGTTTATATAATTAGAACTGCATGATTTAATCTTCTGCTATCGCCATAGGTTATACATGATAGTTAAGAAGATAAAAGACCGTTAAAATCCAACGCTAAAATATCAAGCACGTAAGCCTTCTGACGCGAAACCTCACTGTTCTGACTATCGTTGGGGCCGTGTTGTACCCACTCAATGGGCACGCCCATCTATCTTCAGACGGTGTGTGATTACACCTGCGTGTTACAGAGAAGGGATTTATCGCTTCTCGTTGCTCAGCATAGCACGTGGTGGTCCAAGGAGTAGGTCAGGTCAGCTTGACCATGTAGGCTACATACTGAGCATATGTGAGCTATATGGAGGCAGCCATCTGTGGGATCAGAGACTGTGTTGTACCAACTCAGTTGGCACAGTCTGCTAGATTGCCCAGATGAAGGGGAATCGCACGGGTTGGCGATTGGCAGGCATTGCCTACCAGAAATTAGTGCTTGTACTCTCTGTGCATCTTATCTCGCCTGAGCGGGACGCGGAGACCAAGTATGAAATCTGGATCCCATCTCACTAAAAGAGCGTTACTCTTTCGGACTGTTTAATGGATTTTTCAGTCAGATAAATTAGTGAGAAAAGAATCTTTCTTAAGTCCTGGATTGATTCTAAACATTGATACTGACCTTGCTGTTCTTGCATTGTTGTAGATTACTGCAGCAACGAACACCACGAATTTCAATGTGCGATCCCTACTGGAAGTTTGCTGGGCCAAACTTCTCAGACTGGTACGGACACCTTAAGATTGTTCTTAAGGCAGAGAGGAAACTGTATGTCCTCGAGACGGCTATACCGCCTCAACCCGCTGCGAACGCCGCAAGGGCGGTTCGGGAAGCCTATGAAAAGCATGTCAATGATAGCATTGATGTCGCTTGCCTGATGCTTGCGTCTATGACGCCAGAGCTGCAACGTCAGCATGAGGATCTATCTGCTATACAGATTATAGCAAACCTCAAAATGCTGTATGCTGCACAGGCTAGGACTGAACGCTACAATTTGACTAAGCTTTTCTTTCAGAGCAAACTGGCTGAAGGGAGTCCAGTGGGAGCTCACGTACTCAAGATGATTGGGTACAAAGAGGCTCTAGAGAAACTGGGACATACCATCAATCAGGAGCTTGCTGTAGACATCATTCTTCAGTCTCTCCCGGCCTCTTTCGATCCGTTCATTATTAATTTTAATATGAACAAGATCGACTGTACCCCGGCAGAGTTACTGAACATGCTCTTGACTACAGAGTTGACTCTAAAGGGAAAGCCTTCAACCTCTGTCTTGATGGTTCCTTCCAGGAACAAGAAGAAGGGGAAGAAGGGCAAAGCCCCTGTCAAGAGTTACAACAAGGCTCTGAAACAAAAGGTTAAGCGGTCGAAGGAATACAGATGTTTCCATTGTGGCCAGCTAGGTCACTGGAAAAAGGACTATAAAGCGCTCCAAGGAGACAAGAAGGGAAGCATCACTTCTGGCTCAGATATTTTTGTGACTGAGGTCATGTTTTCTTCTTCTATTTCATGGGTGTTGGACACTGCATGTGGAGTTCACATTTGTTCAAATGTACAGGAACTCAAGAGAAGAAGACAGGTGGGACAGCATGAGGTAGACCTACGCGTTGGAAACGGGGCACGGGTTGCTGCTGTTGCTGTAGGAGAATATCACATCTCATTACCATCTGGACTTGTATTAGAACTGAACAATTGTTACTTTGTACCAAGCATAACGAAAAATATTATCTCTATTCCTGCTCTTGTCAGGAAAGAGTTTTCCTTTGAATGCAATATTTCAAAGTGTGTTATTTCTTTAGATAATATTGTTTATGCTACTGGATCAATTAACAATGGATTATTCATGTTGGACATGGAATGTTCTATACAAAATATTGATAATAAGAAAGCCAAGTATGCTGATAATAGCACCTTGCTATGGCATAGTCGTTTAAGCCATATTAGCAAGAAACGCATTAAGCAGTTGCATGATCATGGACTGCTAGGATCATTCTCCTATGAGGAGCTTGATACATGCAAAGCTTGTTTAATGGGTAAAATGATGAAGGCTCCTTTTCCTAACAAAGGTCAAAGGGCTTCAGGTTTACTTGACCTCATTCACAGTGATGTGTGTGGGCCATTTAGTAAACATGCCAGAGGTGGCTATTCATACTTCATTACCTTTACTGATGATTTCAGTAGATACGGGTATGTCTATCTAATGAGACATAAGAGTGAATCTTTTGACAAGTTCAAAGAGTTCAAAAATGAAGTGCAAAATCAGCTAGGCCGAAATATCAAGGCACTTCTCTCAGATCGAGGTGGAGAATACCTAAGTCGAGAGTTTACTGACTATCTGAAGCAGTGTGGGATTGTCTCACAGCTTACTCCGCCAGGAACACCGCAATGGAATGGTGTGTCCGAGAGGAGGAATAGAACCTTATTGGATATGGTTCGTTCAATGATGAGTCAGGCTACTCTACCTTACTCCTTTTGGGGATTTGCACTGGAAACAGCTGCAAAGGTACTAAACCGAGTGCCATCCAAGGCAGTTTCAAAGACTCCATATGAGTTATGGTATGGGAAACAGCCGAGCTTGACATTTATTAAGATATGGGGTTGCGAGGCTTATGTCAAAAAGCTCGCCTCTGGGAAACTAGAGAGCAGATCTGAGAAATGTATCTTTGTCGGTTACCCTAAGGAAACTAAGGGTTATTATTTCTACGATCCCAAAGAGAACAAGGTATTTGTTGCTCGGACGGCCATTTTTCTTGAGAAGGAATTTCTTCTGCAAGAGGCTAGTGGGAGAGAAATAAAGCTGGATGAGAATCTAGAGGAAGGACAAAGTAATCAAGCACAGTTGGATGAACATGAGCCAGTAGAACAGGTTATTGAACAACCTGAGGCTCAGATATCAAGAGAACCGCGAAGATCGGGAAGGATCCGTCGACAGCCTGAGCGCTATGACGGAGTCTACATCATTGATCATGATGAACCCCTCACTTATGTGGATGCGGTTAGTGGACCGGAATCAGCGAGATGGCTCGAAGCTATGCGATCCGAGATGGACTCCATGTCAGATAACCAAGTTTGGGATTTGGTTGATCCGCCTCCGAGAATAATCCCTATAGGCTGTAAATGGATCTTCAAGAAGAAGATTGACATGGATGGTAACGTGGTTACCTATAAAGGCAGGCTAGTTGCGAAAGGTTTCAAACAAATCTACGGGATAGATTATGATAAAACTTTCTCTCCTGTAGCCATGTTCAAGTCTATTCGGATCATTCTCGCAATAGCAGCATATTATGATTATGAGATCTGGCAGATGGATGTGAAGACCGCTTTCCTTAATGGAAATCTGGATCAGGTTGTGTATATGACACAACCTGAAGGTTTCACTAATCCATCAGATCGTCATAAAATATGCAAGTTAAAGAAGTCCATTTATGGACCTAAGCAAGCATCAAGAAGCTGGAACATTCGTTTTGATGAATCAATCTGTGAATTTGGTTTCATCAAGAATGAAGATGACCCGTGTGTATATAAGAGGTTTAGTGGGAGCGTAATTACATTCCTAGTCCTCTACGTCGATGATATCTTAATCATTGGAAACGATATTCCTGAACTACATGCGGTTAAGGCATGGTTAAGAAAATGTTTCCAGATGAAAGATCTAGGAGAAGCAGCCTATGTATTAGGTGTGAAGATCTACAGAGATAGATCTAAGAGGCTTCTCGGGCTGTGCCAAAGTACTTACATCGATAAAGTTCTGGAGAGATTCCATTTAGAGAATTCTAAAAGAGGATATCTTCCAGTCAGACATGGTCTGAATCTTTCGAAGAGTCAGTGTCCGCAAACACAGACTGAGAAAGATGAAATGGACAAAACGCCTTATGCTTCGGCTATTGGGTCCATTATGTATGCGATGTTGTGTACTCGCCCAGACGTCGCTTACGGGTTAAGCGTGACCAGTCGATTCCAAAGTAATCCAGGTCAGGCACACTGGATTGCTGTCAAGAACATTTTAAAATATCTGCGGAGGACCAAAGATATGTTCTTGGTGTATGGTGGTCAGGAAGAACTCAGTATTGAAGGATATACTGACGCTTCGTTCCAATCTGACCAGGATGATTTCCGATCGCAATCAGGCTATGTTTTTAGCTTGAATGGAGGTGTGGTGGTGTGGAAAAGTTTCAAACAATCTATTGTTGCTGATTCTACAACAGAAGCCGAGTATGTTGCAGCCTCAGAAGCATCTAAGGAGGCAGTGTGGATTCATAAGTTCATTCAGGAACTTGGTGTTGTTCCTTCGAGTGCAGATCCTTTGGTTATCTTCTGTGATAACACTGGAGCAATCGCACAAGCAAAGGAACCACGGTCGCACCAGAAGTCCAAGCACATACAGAGACGGTTTCACTTGATCCGGGAGATCATTGATCGAGGCGAGATCAAAATCTGCAAGGTTCATACAGATGACAATCTGGCTGACCCGCTTACAAAGCCTCTGGCGCAGCAGAAGCATGAGAAGCACTGTAATAATATGGGTTTGAGATACCTCAACCATTAGATTAACTGCAAGTGGGAGATTGTTGGGGTATGCCCTTAAGGCTAATGTTTGAGGCCTTGGGATTATATCAGTATCATGTATAAACTTCATGTTTATAAAGGCAATGGTTGTTATTCATGTTGTTGCATTATCTGCTGTCATATGTATACTTCTGAATAATGTCTCAATGCTGTTCAGCTTGGCTGACATGCAGTTAAGTCCTTAGTCGAGATATCTTGGTGAACATGAGACAGCCTTGATATGATTGAGACTAATATGTGTTCTAATCTTATAGGATGCTTCGAGCATGGAATAAGATGTAGACTCATAGGTACATTGGATGTACTGGACAGACCCTACTAGGATATTCGATTGCTTGTCACAATGTGAATAATCCTTATATGCAACAAGTGGCATATTTCCTCTGACTTGAGATCACTTGTGTTTCTAAATGATGATTGTCATTGTTTTGAGGTAGTTCGATATCATTTGAAACATAATGGTTATAGACTGTCTTGGATAATGATCATGAGTCAGGTTAGGACACTAGTGATAGATATAGGATTGCCGTCTCCTTGATAGGAGTGTGATGTTCTAAAGGGGCCCCCCCTGGATGAGATGATTGAGAAAGTGTATGGCCATACCCAGATGACTATGTTCATCTGATCTAATCATGCTCATCATATTGGAGCTACAGGCTTGACACGCTTGTCCAATAAGAACATCAAGTGGCAAAGTAAACATGTATGCCTAGTGAAGTGGATTCACACTTGTGCTGTGGTTTGGGTGTAGTCTTGGAAGACTCTTTCCTTTATATTGAGAGACAGTGATGTGTTGCTAGATACCCCTCACTGATCGTGATAACGTAAGTTATCATTACCGACATTTAAAGGAAACCCTTAGGGTCGCACAATTTGATGATATGGCTTACTTAAGTCAGATCGTGTGGACTGAATTGTTTGGGTTCAGTTTAAAGGAGTTTAAACTCTGATTGTAAGTGAGATCTGGTCTGATCATGTTTGATTGATTAGGGCTTGAGATCGGTAAGCTTCGATCGAGAGTATTGATGTTAGATCGGTGAGATCAAGAGCATCAAGAGATGAACGGTTAGATCTGGAACCTTAGGGTTTAATATGATCTAGACCAAGTGGCTTGGGTAATTTGGTCTTTGAACCAAACCAAATTGAACCGGCTCATGAGTGAGCGCTTGGTTCAATGGGAGAGTTTTGATGGTTCACTTGGGTGAACGCATGAAACGTAGAGAGTTACTATTTTTGGAAGGCGGTTTCCAAATTGGAAACGCTCCCACGATTGTAACGTCGCTCGCCTCTCTCAATTGCTCTCGTGTGTGGTGTGTTGGGGTATGCCCTTAAGGCTAATGTTTGAGGCCTTGGGATTGTAACAGTATCATGTATAAACTCTTATGTTTATAAAGGCAATGGTTGTTATTCAGTTTGTTATATTATCTGCTGCAATACATATACTTCTGAATAATGTCTCAATGCTGTTCAGCTGGGCTGACATGCAGTAAAGTCCTTAGTCGAGATATCTTGGTGAACATGAGACAACCTTGATATGATTGAGACTAATATGTGTTCTAATCTTATAGGATGCTTCGAGCATGGAATAAGATGTAAACTCATGGGTACATTGGATGTACTGGACATACCCTACTAGGATATTCAATTGCTTGTCACAATGTGAATAATCCTTGATTGCAACAAGTGGCACATTTCCTCTGACTTGAGATCACTTGTGTTTCTAAATGATGATTGTCATTGTTTTGAGGTAGTTCAATATCATTTGAAACATAATGGTTATAGACTATCTTGGATGGTGAACTTGAGTCAGGTTAGGGCGCTAGTGATAGATATAGGATTGCCGTCTCCTTGATTGGAGTGTGATGTTCTAAAGGGGCCCCCCTGGATGAGATGATTGAGAAAGTGTATGGCCATACCCAGGTGACTATGATCATCTGATCTAATCATGCTCATCATATTGGAGCTACAAGCTTGACACGCTTGTCCAATAAGAACATCCAGTGGCAAAGGAAACTTGCATGCCTTGTGAAGTGGATTCACACTTGTGCTGTGGTTTGGGTGTAGTCTTGGAAGACTCTTTTCTTTATATCGGGAGACAGTGATGTGTTTCTAGATACCCCTCACTGATCGTGATAACGTGAGTTATCGTTACCGACATTTAAAGAAAACCCTCAGGGTCGCACAATTTGATGATATGGCTTACTTAAGTCAGATCGTATGGACTGAATTGTTTGGGTTCAGTTTGAAAGGATTTAATCTCTGATTGTAAGTGAGATCTGGTCTGATCATGTTTGATTGATTAGGGCTTGAGATCGGTAAGCTTCGATCGAGAGAATGGATGCTAGATCGGTGAGATCAGGAGCATCAAGAGATGAACGGTTGGATCTGGAGCCTTAGGGTTTAATTGTGATCTAGACCAAATCGCTTGGGTTAATTGGTCTTGGACCAAACTGAAATTGAACCAGCTCATCAAGTGAGCGCATGGTTCAAGTGGAGAGGAGTATGCGCTTGGGGTAATCCCATGGTCGCATGAAGAGAGTGGTTTACTATTTTTGGAAACCATGTTTCCAAATCGTGACCACGCCTCACGATAGCTTCTCTTCACGCCTATTGTCGCTCCTTCCTCGCGTGGCTCTCTCATTCGAGTGTTTTTGGGGTTGACGACAAGAAGCAAATCGCCAAGCAAAGAAAAGGTTCTCTCTTCCCTTCCATACGACAAGGACCTCTTGGAACCTTGCTAGCACAAGGAGCACCATCGGAGTAGGCGACTTCTTCATCTTGTGTGCGCATCCTTTGGAGGAGATCCCTATCGCTCTCTGCTTCCAAGTCGCCATCTAGAAATGGCATCGGTATGACATCTTCTATGTTTGCAATCGGTTTAAAAAGTTGATCATATGTTATGCATGAATCCGATCCCCTAGAAACCCTCTTCCGCTGCTTAAAAATTTTATACGCGCCATGCTTTAGGGTTTCGCCCCCTTCTGGGGACTTTCAATTGGTATCAGAGCCGGTTATATGCATGTTTGTATGATTGCTTAACTTTAGTGATCCATGTTTGCGCCTCACCTTAGATCTAAACTACATGCGAAAGTTATTCATGCGAAAACTACATGAAGTATGATTTTTTATCATTAGCGCATGTATCTAGTTGGCGCATACATTTAGTTTTTCTCAAAAACTTCTTTACTTGCGCGACTCACCTTAGATCTAAATGGCGCCTGCTATAAGTCCTTAGACGGGTTAGTAGGGTTGAAGTCATCTCTAGTTAAGATCCAACTAGTCTGATCAGACCATCTGACAACCTAGATGGGTCGACCAGATGGCACCTATGCGCAAGCATAAGGTGGCTATAGGTCGACTGCATCAAAGGCGTGTAGCGAGGTCTGGTTGAGACAACTAGTGAACACGCATGAGTTAGGCCCGGGGTCACACCCGCTTGCCAAAACTCATGTAGGTTGTTCAGCCCTAGCGCATGCATAGTTGACCACTGGGTCGACTCAAGTCAGTTAGGACTTGGTGCATGCAAGGGCAGTGGATCTGACTAGGTCTGATGAGTGGATCCCTATTAATGGACCGTTGTAAGGTAGTAGGGCACATAAGGAAAATAAAATTGATGCCAATGGGTTTTTTGAAAATTTTATTTTCATGAATGGATCACATGTTGATTGTAAGCATATGCTTGTTTATTTAATCTTATGTGGGACGCCTAATTAATGTGTGCTGTGCTGGGGCCTGCGAGCCTGGTTAAAACTTGTAAATTAATTTATATTGTGATCTGCGCATCACATTGCATTTAATTTATAAAATGTAATTGACCTGCGAGTCAATCTTGTCTAGATAGATTAAATTGTATTTTAATCAGACAAGAGCACAGTGCACACTTGGCAGAGGCGCATGCAGCTTGAGGCTTGACCAGGTGGGAGGTCCAGGGTTCGATTCTGGGACCAGGCGCATATTCCCTGGTAGGCGCACCTGAGCTGCAGATGGCGCTTAGGCCCTGGTTTGGGCCAGATGAGCAGCAAAAGACCCATGAAGAAAAGCAAGTGAAGACTTAAGTTTAATTTAAGGTCTAACTTAGGCTTAATGGGCTTTTACCACATAAGATCAGCATGATTTCTATTTATTGCTTTTATAATTAGAATTGCATGAGTTTATCTTCTGCTATCACCATAGGAATTGCATGATAGTCAAGAAGATAAAAGACCGTTAAAATCCAACGCTAAAATATCAAGCTCGTAAGCCTTCTGACGCGAAACCTCACTGTTCTGATTATCGTTGGAGCCGTGTTGTACCCACTCAGTGGGCACGTCCATCTATCTTTAGACGGTGCGGGATTACACCTGCGTGTTACAGAGAAGGGATTTATCGCTTCTCGTTGCTCAGCATAGCACGTGGTGGTCCAGGGAGTAGGTCGGGTCAGCTTGACCATGTAGGCTACATATGTGGCGCATATGGTAGCACATGGAGGCAGCCATCTATGGGATCAGAGACTGTGTTGTACCAACTCAGTTGGCACAGTCAGCTGGATTGCCCAGATAAAGGGGAATCGCACGGGTTGGCGATTGGCTGGGACAGCCTACCAGAGACTAGTGCTTGTACTCTCTGTGCATCTTATCTCGCCTGAGCGGGACGCGGAGACCAAGTATGAAATCTGGATCCCATCTCACTAAAAGAGTTCTACTCTTTCGGCTGTTTTTGCTGGATTTTTCAGCCAGATAAAATAGTGAGAAAAGAATCTTTCTTAAGTCCTGGATTGATTCTGAACATTGATACTGACCTTGCTGTTCTTGCATTGTTGTAGATTCCTGCAGCAACGAACACCATGAGCTTCAATGTGCGATCCCTACTAGAAAGGGAGAAGTTTGCTGGGCCGAACTTCTCAGACTGGTACGGACACCTTAAGATTGTTCTTAAGGCAGAGAGTAAACTGCATGTCCTCGAGACGGCTATACCGCCTCAGCCCGCTCCGAACGCCGCAAGGGCGGTTCGGGATGCCTATTAAAAGCATGTCAATGATAGCATTGATGTCGCTTGCCTGATGCTAGCGTCTATGACGCCACCGCTGCAGCGTCAGCATGAGGATATGTCGGCTATAGAAATTATAGCAAACCTCAAGATGCTGTATGCTGCGCAGGCGAGGACTGAGCGCTATAATTTGACTAAGCTGTTCTTTCAGAGCAAACTGGCTGAAGGGAGCCTAGTGGGAGCTCACGTGCTCAAGATGATTGGGCATAAGGAGGCTCTAGAGAAACTGGGGCATACCATCAATCAGGAGCTTGCTGTAGACATTATTCTGCAGTCTCTCCCGCCCTCTTTCGATGCGTTCATCATTAACTTTAATATGAACAAAATCGATTGTACTCCGGCAGAGCTGCTGAATATGCTCTTGACTACTGAGGAGACTCTGAAGGGAAAGCCTTCAACCTCTGTCTTGATGTTTCCTTCAAGGAACAAGAAGAAGGGGAAGAAGGGCAAGACCCCTGTCAAGAGCTACAGCAAGGCTCTGAAGCAAAAGGTCAAGCGGTCGAAGGAATACAGATGTTTCCACTGTGGCCAGCTGGGTCACTGGAAAAAGGACTGTAAAGCGCTCCAAGGAGACAAGAGGGGAAGCATCGCTTCTGGCTCAGGTATATACGTGACGGAAGTCATGGTTTCATCTTCTTCTATTTCATGGGTGTTGGACACTGCATGTGGAGTTCACATTTGTTCAAATGTACAGGAACTCAAGAGAAGAAGACAGGTGGGACAGCATGAGGTGGACCTACGAGTTGGAAACGGGGCACGGGTTGCTGCTGTTGCTGTAGGAGACTATTTCATCTCTTTACCATCTGGACTTGTATTGGAACTAGACAATTGTTACTTTGTTCCCAGCATTACTAAAAATATTATCTCCATTCCTGCTCTTGTCAGGAAGGGGTTTTCCTTTGAATGCAATATTTCAAAGTGTGTTCTTTCTTTAGATAATATTGTTTATGCTACTGGTTCAATTAACAATGGGTTATTCATGTTGGACATGGAATGTTCTATACACAATATTGATAATAAGAAAGCCAAATATGCTGATGACAGCACCTTGCTATGGCATAGTCGTTTAGGTCATATTAACAAGAAACGCATTAAGCGGTTGCATGATTATGGACTGCTGGGATCATTCTCCTATGAGGAGATTGATACATGCAAAGCTTGTTTGATGGGCAAAATGACGAAGTCGCCTTTTCTTCATAAAGGTCAAAGGACTTCAGGTTTACTTGACCTTATACACAGTGATGTGTGTGGGCCTTTTAGTAAACATGCCAGAGGTGGCTATCAGTACTTCATTACCTTCACTGATAATTTCAGTAGGTATGGTTATGTCTATCTTATGAGACATAAAAGTGAATCATTTGACAAGTTCAAAGAGTTCAAGAATGAAGTACAGAATCAGCTTGGCCGAAATATCAAGGCACTTCGTTCTGATCGAGGTGGAGAATACCTAAGTCGAGAGTTTACTGACTATCTAAAGGAGTGTGGGATTATCTCACAGCTCACTCCACCAGGAACACCGCAATGGAATGGTGTGTCTGAGAGGAGGAACAGAACCTTATTGGATATGGTTCGTTCTATGATGAGTCAAGCTACTCTACCTTACTCCTTTTGGGGATTTGCACTGGAGACAGCTGCAAAGGTACTAAACCGAGTGCCATCCAAGGCAGTTTCAAAGACCCCATATGAATTATGGTATGGGAAACAGCCTAGCTTGACATTTATCAGGATCTGGGGCTGCGAGGCTTATGTCAAAAAGCTCGCCTCTGGAAAACTAGAGAGCAGATCTGAGAAATGTATCTTTGTCGGTTACCCTAAGGAAACTAAGGGTTATTATTTCTACGATCCGAAAGAGAACAAGGTGTTTGTTACTCGGACGGCCATATTTCTTGAGAAGGAGTTTCTTCTGCAAGAGGCCAGTGGGAGAGAAATAAAGCTGGATGAGAATCCAGAGGAAGGACAAAGTGGTCAAGCACAGTTGGATGAGCCTGAGCCGGTAGAACAGGTTACTGAACAACCTGAGGCTCAGATATCACGGGAACCGCGAAGATCGGGAAGGATCCGTCGACAGCCTAAGCGCTATGATGGAGTCTACATCATTGATAATGATGAACCCCTCACTTATGCGGATGCGGTCAGTGGACCGGATTCAGCGAGATGGCTTGAAGCTATGCGCGCCGAGATGGACTCCATGTCAGATAACCAAGTCTGGGATTTGGTTGATCCGCCTCCGGGAGTTATCCCTATAGGCTGTAAATGGATCTTCAAGAAGAAGATTGACATGGATGGTAACGTGGTTACCTATAAAGGCAGGCTAGTTGCGAAAGGTTTCAAACAAATCTACGGGATAGATTATGATGAAACTTTCTCACCTGTAGCTATGTTTAAGTCTATTCGGATTCTTTTCGCGATAGCAGCATATTATGATTATGAGATCTGGCAAATGGATGTGAAGACAGCTTTCCTTAATGGAAATCTGGATGAGGATGTGTATATGACACAACCTGAAGGTTTCACTAATCCATCAGATCGTCATAAAATATGCAAGTTAAAGAAGTCTATTTATGGACTTAAACAAGCATCGAGAAGCTGGAATATTCGTTTTGATGAATCAATCTCTGAATTTGGTTTCATCAAGAACGAGGATGACCCGTGTGTATATAAGAGGTTTAGTGGGAGCGTGATTACTTTCCTAGTCCTCAACGTCGATGATATCTTAATCATTGGAAACGATATTCCTAAACTGCATGCGGTTAAGGCATGGTTAAGGAAATGTTTCCAGATGAAAGATTTAGGAGAAGCAGCCTATGTATTAGGTGTGAAGATCTACAGGGATAGATCTAAGAGGCTTCTCGGGCTGTGCCAGAGTACTTACATCGATAAAGTCCTGGAGAGATTTCATTTAGAGAATTCTAAAAGAGGATATCTTCCAGTCAGACATGGTCTGAATCTTTCGAAGAGTCAGTGTCCACAAACACAGACTGAGAAAGATGAAATGGACAATACGCCTTATGCTTCGGCTATTGGATCCATTATGTATGCGATGTTGTGTACTCGCCCAGACGTCGCTTACGGGTTAAGCGTGACCAGTCGGTTCCAAAGTAATCCAGGTATGGCGCACTGGATTGCAGTCAAGAACATTTTAAAATATCTTCGGAGGACCAAAGATATGTTCTTGGTGTATGGTGGTCAGGAAGAACTCAGTATAGAAGGATATTCTGACGCTTCATTCCAGTCTGACCAGGATGATTTCCGATCGCAATCAGGCTATGTTTTTAGCTTGAATGGAGGAGCAGTGGTGTGGAAAAGTTTCAAACAGTCAATTGTTGCTGATTCTACCACAGAAGCCGAGTATGTAGCAGCCTCGGAAGCATCCAAGGAGGCAGTGTGGATTCGTAAGTTCGTTCAAGAACTTGGTGTTGTTCCTTCGAGTGCAGATCCTTTGGTTATCTTCTGTGATAACACTGGAGCAATCGCACAAGCAAAGGAACCACGGTCGCACCAGAAGTGCAAGCACATACAGAGACGGTTTCACTTGATCAGGGAGATCATAGATCGTGGCGAGATCAAAGTCTGCAAGGTTCATACAGATGACAATCTGGCAGACCCGCTTACTAAGCCTCTGGCGCAGCAGAAGCATGAGAAGCACTGTAATAATATGGGTTTGAGATTTCTCAACCATTAGATTAAGTGCAAGTGGGAGATTGTTGGGGTATGCCCTTAAGGCTAATGTTTGAGGCCTTGGGATTGTAACAGTATCATGTATAAACTCTTATGTTTATAAAGGCAATGGTTGTTATTCAGTTTGTTATATTATCTGCTGCAATACATATACTTCTGAATAATGTCTCAATGCTGTTCAGCTGGGCTGACATGCAGTAAAGTCCTTAGTCAAGATATCTTGGTGAACATGAGACAACCTTGATATGATTGAGACTAATATGTGTTCTAATTGTTGGGGTATGCCCTTAAGCCTAATGTTTGAGGCCTTGGGATTGTATCAGTATCATGTAATAAACTCTTATGTTTATAAAGGCATGGTTGTTATTCAGGTTGTTACCTTGTCTGCTGTAATAAGTGTACTTCTGAATAATGTCTCAAAGCTGTTCAGCTAGGCTGACATGCAATAAAGTCCTTAGTCGAGATATCTTGGTGAACATGAGACAGCCTTGATATGATTGAGACTAATATGTGTTCTAATCTTATAGGATGCTTCGAGCATGGAATAAGATGTAGACTCATGGGTACATTGGATGTACTGGACAGACCCTACTAGGATATTCAGTTGCTTGTCACAATGTGAATAATCCTTGATTGCGACAAGTGGCACATTTCCTCTGACTTGAGATCACTTGTGTTTTCTAAATGATGATTGTCATTGTTTTGAGGTAGTTCAATATCATTTGAAACATAATGATTATAGACTATCTTGGATGGTGAGCTTGAATCAGGTTAGGGCACTAATGATAGATAAAGGATTGCCGTCTCCTTGTTTAAGGAGTGTGATGTTTAAAGGGGCCCCCTGGATGAGATGATTGAGAAAAGAGTATGGCCATACCCAGGTGACAGTGTTCATCTGTTCTAATCATGCTCATCATATTGGAGTTACAAGCTTGACACGCTTGTCCAATAAGAACATCCAGTGGCAAAGGAAATATGCATGCCTAGTGAGTTGATTCACACTTGTGCTGTTTTTGGGTGTAGTCTTGGAAGACTCTTTTCTTTATATCGGGAGACAGTGATGTGTTGCTAGATACCCCTCACTGATCGTGATGACGTGAGTTATCGTTACCGACATTTAAAGGAAACCCTCAGGGTCGCACAATTTGATGATATGGCTTACTTAAGTCAGATCGTGTGGACTGAATTGTTTAAGTTCAGTTTAAAGGGATTTGATCTCTGATTGTAAGTGAGATCTGGTCTGATCATGTTTGATTGATTAGGGCTTGAGATCGGTAAGCTTCGATCGAGAGAATAGATGCTAGATCGGTGAGATCAGAAGCATCAAGGGATCAACGGTTAGATCTGGAGCCTTAGGGTTTATTTGAGATCCAGACTTGATTGCTTGGCTTGATTGGTTCTTAAACCGAACCAAATTGAACCAGCTCATGAAATGAGCGCATGGTTCAAGGCGTGGCGACATGTTCACTTGGCGTGAACATTGGAGCGATGAGTGGTTGCTATTTTTAGTAACCATGATCTCCACTTGGAGATGGCTCACGTTCGAATAGAGGGTTCTCTATTCTCGTCACTCAAACTCATTCCTCTTGACACTTTTGGTGTGCGGCGACAACTTGAAGCATAGAGGAAGATTCGGCCAAGAGAGATCGACATCTCCATCCCTTTCCTTTCGATCAAAGACATCTTGGACGATCCTTGCTAGCACAAGGGACGACAAGAAGCAAGCCGTCGCTCATCTTGTGTGTGACGATTTGGAGGAGACCTTCGTTGTTCTCTTGCTTCCAAGGCGCCATCTTGAAATGGCTATGGTATGAATCGCATCTTCTCTATTCATGTTTCGAAAGTTGATCATATAATGCATGCTCTTCGACCCTTGAATCCGCTGCCTATCATATTGCACCACTTTAGGGTTTCGCACCCCTCATGAAAGGGGTTCCCTGCACTAATCTTATAGGATGCTTCGAGCATGGAATAAGATGTAGACTCATGGGTACATTGGATGTACTGGACAGACCCTACTAGGATATTCAATTGCTTGTCACAATGTGAATAATCCTTGATTGCAACAAGTGGCACATTTCCTCTGACTTGAGATCACTTGTGTTTCTAAATGATGATTGTCATTGTTTTGAGGTAGTTCAATACCATTTGAAACATAATGGTTATAGACTATCTTGGATGGTGAACTTGAGTCATGTTAGGGCGCTAGTGATAGATATAGGATTGCCGTCTCCTTGATTGGAGTGTGATGTTCTAAAGGGGCCCCCCTGGATGAGATGATTGAGAAAGTGTATGGCCATACCCAGGTGACTATGATCATCTGATCTAATCATGCTCATCATATTGGAGCTACAAGCTTGACACACTTGTCCAATAAGAACATCCAGTGGCAAAGGAAACTTGCATGCCTTGTGAAGTGGATTCACACTTATGCTGTGGTTTGGGTGTA
This sequence comes from Costus lasius, assembly GCA_027563935.2. Classification (NCBI taxonomy): domain Eukaryota; kingdom Viridiplantae; phylum Streptophyta; class Magnoliopsida; order Zingiberales; family Costaceae; genus Costus; species Costus lasius. The sequence goes on along the minus strand of CM050450.1, from coordinate 31,676,228 downwards.
GTCTTGGAAGACTCTTTTCTTTATATCGGGAGACAGTGATGTGTTGCTAGATACCCCTCACTGATCGTGATAACGTGAGTTATCGTTACCGACATTTAAAGAAAACCCTCAGGGTCGCACAATTTGATGATATGGCTTACTTAAGTCAGATCGTATGGACTGAATTGTTTGGGTTCAGTTTGAAAGGATTTAATCTCTGATTGTAAGTGAGATCTGGTCTGATCATGTTTGATTGATTAGGGCTTGAGATCGGTAAGCTTCGATCGAGAGAATGGATGCTAGATCGGTGAGATCAGGAGCATCAAGAGATGAACGGTTGGATCTGGAGCCTTAGGGTTTAATTGTGATCTAGACCAAATCGCTTGGGTTAATTGGTCTTGGACCAAACTGAAATTGAACCAGCTCATCAAGTGAGTGCATGGTTCAAGTGGAGAGGAGTATGCGCTTGGGGTAATCCCATGGTCGCATGAAGAGAGTGGTTTACTATTTTTGGAAACCATGTTTCCAAATCGTGACCACGCCTCACGATAGCTTCTCTTCACGCCTATTGTCGCTCCTTCCTCGCGTGGCTCTCTCATTCGAGTGTTTTTGGGGTTGACGACAAGAAGCAAATCGCCAAGCAAAGAAAAGGTTCTCTCTTCCCTTCCATACGACAAGGACCTCTTGGAACCTTGCTAGCACAAGGAGCACCATCGGAGTAGGCGACTTCTTCATCTTGTGTGCGCATCCTTTGGAGGAGATCCCTATCGCTCTCTGCTTCCAAGTCGCCATCTAGAAATGGCATCGGTATGACATCTTCTATGTTTGCAATTGGTTTAAAAAGTTGATCATATGTTATGCATGAATCCGATCCCCTAGAAACCCTCTTCCGCTGCTTAACTAATTTATTCAAATTTTAAACTCAAAATCCATCTAATTTAAGTGTAAACCCAATAACCCATAGTTTAAGTGAAAATCCAATAAGGATTAAACCAACATCCAATAAACTCTAATTAATTAGTTCACTTAAACTAACATCCAATAAGCTAATTAATTAATTAAAATTAACAACCATTAAACTCTAATTAATTAGTTATAAATTAACAATCAATACATAGGAAAAATATCACAGTAAATAATTTTATTTAAATCAAAACAAAATATCACAGCCAATGATTTTATTTAAATCAAAAATAGTACTTACCAGGACTTAAGATCCTTGGATCTTACATCCCTCCCTCCTTATAAAGCTTTAGTCCTCTAAAGCTCAACATTCATATCATCAAAAAGATAAGCATAAAATTTCCTCATATCCGCTTCAGTCTCCCAGGTCGCCTCCTCAACCGACTGATTTCCCCAGATAACCTTTACCAAAGGTATTGACTTGTTCCTCAGAACTTTATCCTTCCTATCCACAATCCGGAGAGGTTTTTCCTCAAAGGTCAAATCACTCTGAATCTGAAGAGGTTCCAATTCCAATACATGAGATGGATCAGGATGATATTTCCTCAAAGTAGAAACATGGAACACATTATGCACATGATCCATAGCAGGAGGTAAAGCTAACCTGTAAGCCACTGGACCAATTCTCTCAATAATGTCAAAAGGGCCTACAAACCTAGGGCTCAGCTTGCCCTTTTTGCCAAACCTCATAACACCCTTAGTAGGTGACACCTTTAAGAAAACATGATCCCCTACCACAAACTCCAGGGAACGACGACGGTCATCAGCATAACTCTTCTGCCTGTCCCGAGCAATCTTCAGTTTATCCTGAATCTCTCTGACCTTATCAGTAGTTTCCTATACTGCATCAGATCTCAAAATCAATCTATCACCAGTCTCCTCCCAACACAAGGGAGTCCTACACCTTCTTCCATACAAAGCCTCATAAGGAGCCATCTGAATAGTGGAGTGGAAGCTATTATTATAGGTGAACTCTATCAAAGATAGATCCCGGTTCCACTCGGAACTCCAATCAACCACATAAGCTCTCAACAGGTCTTCTAGAGTCTGGATAGTACGCTCCGTCTGGCCATCAGGCTGAGGATGATATGCTGTACTAAAACTCAGCTTAGTACCCAAACCCTCCTGTAAGCTCTTCCAAAACCTGGACAGAAACCGAGAGTCCCTATCAGACACAATATCAACAGGCACTCCATGCAGTCTGACTATCTCATCAATGTACAACCTAGCCAATCTCTCTAAAGGATAAGTCATCTTGATCGGGAGAAAGTGGGCTGATTTAGTGAGTCTATCAACAATCACCCAAATAGCATCATGTCCCAATCTGGTTCTGGGCAAACCACATACAAAATCCATACTGATGCATTCCCACTTCCACTCAGGAATAGGAAGGGGCTGCAACAAACCACCAGGTTTCTGGTGTTCAGCCTTTACCGTCTGACAGGTTAAACACCTAGAGACAAAATCAATTACCTCTTTCTTCATACCCGGCCACCAAAAGCTTTTCTTGAGGTCCTGATACATCTTAGTCACGCCAGGATGTAGAGAATATTTGGAATTATGGCTATCCTCCAATATTTCTTTCCTCAAGCTTGGTTCCTCAGGGACACACACCCTTCCACGAAACCGAAGAACACCATCATCAGACAAGCTAAAATCCTGAACTGTACCCGCATCCAAACTATCCCTGATCTGTACTAATTTCGGATCCACTGACTGCTGATCTCTGATTTTCTGCAACAAAGTAGACTGTACTCTGAGGAAAGCCACATAACCCGACTGAACTCTAGGAGAAACACTGATCCTGAGATCGCTGAACTCCTGAAGTAACTGCCACTCACTGACCCGTAGTGCCGCTACTGAAGTTACTGGATGTCTGCTCAGTGCATCAGCCACTACATTGGCCTTTCCAGCCTGATACAGAATAGAGAAGTCATAGTTTTTGATCAACTCCATCCATCTTCTTTGTCTCATGTTCAACTCCTTCTGAGTGAAGATGTACTTGAGACTCTGGTGGTCAGTGAACAGATCAAACTCTTGACCCAACAAATAGTGACGCCATATCTTCAGAGCAAAGACTACGGCCGCCAACTCTAAGTCATGAGTAGGGTAGTTCAACTCATACTCCGTCAGTTGTCTCGAAGCATAGGCTACCACAGAACCCTTCTGCATCAAGACACAACCCAACCCTTTGCCCGAAGCATCCGTATAGACAGTAAACCTTTCCCCATCACTAGGAATAATGAGGATCGGTGTACTAGTCAACCTCCTCTTCAGTTCCTGAAAGCTCTCTTCACACTTGTCATCCCAATTAAACTTGGCCTCCTTTCTGGTCAATTTAGTTAAAGAACCCGCCAGCTTGGAGAATCCCTCAACAAACTGTTGGGGTATGCCCTTAAGGCTAATGTTTGAGGCCTTGGGATTGTATCAGTATCATGTAATAAACTCTTATGTTTATAAAGGCATGGTTGTTATTCAGGTTGTTATATTGTCTGCTGCAATAATTGTACTTCTGAATAATGTCTCAAAGCTGTTCAGCTAGGCTGACATGCAGTTAAGTCCTTAGTCGATATATCTTAGTGAACATGAGACAGCCTTGATATGATTGAGACTAATATGTGTTCTAATCTTATAGGATGCTTCGAGCATGGAATAAGATGTAGACTCATGGGTACATTGGATGTACTGGACAGACCCTACTAGGATATTCAATTGCTTGTCACAATGTGAATAATCCTTGAATGCGACAAGTGGCACATTTCCTTTGACTTGAGATCACTTGTGTTTTCTAAATGATGATTGTCATTGTTTTGAGGTAGTTCAATATCATTTGAAATATAATGATTATAGACTATCTTGGATGATGAGCTTGAGTCAGGTTAGGGCACTAGTGATAGATATAGGATTGCCGTCTCCTTGTTCAAGGAGTGTGATGTTCTAAAGGGGCCCCCCTGGATGAGATGATTGAGAAAGTGTATGGCCATACCCAGGTGACTATGTTCATCTGATCTAATCATGCTCATCATATTGGAGTTACAGGCTTGACACGCTTGTCCAATAAGAACATCCAGTGGCAAAGGAATTATGCATGCCTAGTGAGTTGATTCACACTTGTGCTGTTTTTGGGTGTAGTCTTGGAAGACTCTTTTCTTTATATCGGGAGACAGTGATGTGTTGCTAGATACCCCTCACTGATCGTGATAATGTGAGTTATCGTTACCGACATTTAAAGGAAACCCTCAGGGTCGCACAATTTGATGATATGGCTTACTTAAGTCAGATCGTGTGGACTGAATTGTTTGGGTTCAGTTTAAAGGGATTTAATCTCTGATTGTAAGTGAGATCTGGTCTGATCATGTTTGATTGATTAGGGCTTGAGATCGGTAAGCTTCGATTGAGAGATTGGATGCTAGATCGGTGAGATCAGGAGCATCAAAGAGATGAACGGTCAGATCTGGAGCCTTAGGGTTTTAATGTGATCTAGACTTATGGCTTGGTTTATTTGGTTATTGAACCAAATTCAAAATGAACCGGCTCATGGATGAGCGCGTGGTTCAAAGGTGAAGTGGAGTTTGCGATTGGGGTAAACCCAAGATTGCATGTGGAGAAGTTATATGCTATTTTTGGATAGCACTTCTCAACGTGACCACGTTTCACGTTTTCCCTCTTCACGCCTTCACGCTTTGTCGCCAATTCGTCTTTGGCTCTTGAGGCATTCGTGCGTGAAAGAAGAGGAAGAGACAACAAGAAAAATCGCCAAGCCAAGAAGTTCTCATCCCTATCACTCGACAAGGACTACTTGGGACCTTGCTAGCACAAGGATCGCCAAAGGGAGTAGGCGACATCAATTGTGTGCGTCACCTCTGGAGAAGATCCATTTCGATCTTTGCTTCCAAGGCGCCATCTAGAAATGGCTATGGTATGATCCTTCTCTATTTTATCGGGTCATTTTTGTTGATCATATAGCATGCAAGATCTAGAAACCCCCTTTCCGCTGCCTTTATTCTCTTATGCGCCTATGAGATAGGGTTTCGCCCCCTCATGCTAACCTTCAATTGGTATCAGAGCCTAGGTTAACGCATGATTTATATGATTGCTATATGTTTTGTGATCCTTGTTTGCGAACAATGCTTAGATCTTTATTACATGCGAAAATACATGTTAAGTTATCATAGGCGAAACTTGTATTTTGTTAGAGGCGCATGTATGAGGTTACCTTTAGTTGGCGCTTGTATGTTGTTGGTTTTCTTAAAACTTAAATACTTGCGCGACTCACACTAGATCTAAGGCCTTACTATAAACCCTTAGACGGGTTACTAGGGTTGAAGTCATCCCCTAGGTTAGATCCAGACAGTCTGATCAGACCATCTGACAGCCTTGATGGGTTGACCAGATAGCACCTGTGCGCAAGCACCTGGTGGCTATAGGTCGACTGCAGACAGGCGTGTAGCGATGTCTGATTGAGACAACCTATGAACGCACATGAGTTAGGCCCGGGGTCACACCCGTTTGCCAGACCACATTGTGGTTGTTCAGCCCTGGCGCATGCATGGTTGACCTTTTGGTCGACTCAAGTCAGTTAGGACTTGGTGCATGCTAGGACAGTGGATCTGACTAGGTTGGATGAGTGGATCCCTAGTAATGGACCGTTGTAAGGATGTAGGGCAAATAAGGAAATTAAAATTGATGCCTATGGGGTTTTTCAAAAGTTTTAATTTCTTGTTTGGATCACATGCTGATTGATGCCATTTGCTTGTTTATTTATTCTTATGTGGGCTGCCCATGTTAAATGTGTGCTGTGCTGGGGCCTGCGTGCCTGGAAATTATTTTGTAAATTAATTTTTAATTGTGATCTGCGCATCACATTGCATTTAATTTATAAAATGTAATTGACCTGCGAGTCAATCTTGTCTAGATAGATTAATTTGTAAATTAATCAGACAAGAGCACAGAGCACACTTGGCAGAGGCGCATGCAGCAGTGGCTAGACCAGGTGGGAGGTCCAGGGTTCGACTCTGGGACCAGGCGCATTTACCTGGTGGGCGCACCTGAGCTGCTGTGGGCGCTTGGGCCCTGGTTTGGGCCAAATGAGCAGCAAAAGACCCATGAAGAAAAGCAAGTTAAGACTTAAGTGTTTAAGGTCTTACTTAGGCTATGGGCTTTTACCACATAAGATCCATGCTTTCTTTTATTGTTTAAATAAGTAGAACAGCATGATTTATTTATCTTCTGCTATCACCATAGGAATTGCATGATAGTGAAGAAGATAAAAGACCGTTAAAATCCAACGCTAAAATATCAAGCTCGTTAGCCTTCTGACGCGAAACCTCACTGTTCTGATTATCGTTGGAGCCGTGTTGTACCCACTCAGTGGGCACGTCCATCTATCTTCAGACGGTGCGGGATTACACCTGCGTGTTACAGAGTAGGGATTTATCCCTTCTCGTTGCTCAGCATAGCACGTGGTGGTCCAGGGAGTAGGTCGGGTCAGCTTGACCATGTTGGCTACATATGTGGCGCATATGGTAGCGCATGGAGGCAGCCATCTGTGGGGTCAGAGATTGTGTTGTACCAACTCAGTTGGCACAGTCTGCTGGATTGCCCAGATGAAGGGGAATAGCACGGGTTGGCGATTGGCTAGGGCAGCCTACCAGAGATTAGTGCTTGTACTCTCTGTGCATCTTATCTCGCCTGAGCGGGACGCGGAGACCAAGTATGAAATCTGGATCCCATCTCACTAAAAGAGTTCTACTCTTTCGGGCTGTTTTGCTGGATTTTTCAGCCAGATAAAATAGTGAGAAAAAGAATCTTTCTTAAGTCCTGATTGATTCTTAACATTGATACTGACCTTGCTGTTCTTCCATTGTTGTAGATACCTGCAGCAACGAACACCATGAGCTTCAATGTGCGATCCCTACTGGAAAGAGAGAAGTTTGCTGGGCCGAACTTCTCAGACTGGTTTGGACACCTTAAGATTGTTCTTAAGGCAGAGAGGAAACTGTATGTCCTCGAGACGGCGATACCGCCTCAACCCGCACCGAACGCCGCAAGAGCGGTTCGGGAAGCCTATGAAAAGCACGTCAATGATAGCATTGATGTCGCTTGCCTGATGCTAGCGTCTTTGACGCCACCGCTGCAGCGTCAGCATGAGGATATGTCTGCTATAGACATGATAGCAAACCTCAAGATGCTGTATGCTGCACAGGCGAGGACAGAACGCTATAATCTGACAAAGCTGTTCTTTCAGAGCAAACTGGCTGAAGGGAGCCCAGTGGGAGCTCACGTGCTCAAGATGATTGGGCACAAGGAGGCTCTAGAGAAACTGGGGCATACCATCAACCAGGAGCTTGCTGTAGACATTATTCTGCAGTCTCTCCCGCCCTCTTTCGATGCGTTCATTATTAACTTTAATATGAACAAAATCGATTGTACTCCGGCAGAGCTGCTGAATATGCTCTTGACTACTGAGGAAACTCTGAAGGGAAAGCCTTCGACCTCTGTCTTAATGGTTCCCTCTAGGAACAAGAAGAAGGGGAAGAAGGGCAAGGCCCCTGTCAAGAGTTACAGCAAGGCTCTGAAGCAGAAGGTTAAGCGGTCCAAGGAATACAGGTGTTTCCACTGTGGCCAGCTGGGTCACTGGAAAAAGGACTGTAAAGCGCTCCAAGGAGATAAGAGGGGAAGCATCGCTTCTGGCTCAGGTATTTACATGACTGAAGTCATGTTTTCATCTTCTTCTATATCATGGGTGTTGGACACTGCATGTGGAGTTCACATTTGTTCAAATGTGCAGGAACTCAAGAGAAGAAGGCAGGTGGGACAGCATGAGGTGGACCTACGAGTAGGAAACGGGGCACGGGTTGCTGCTGTTGCTGTAGGAGACTATTTCATCTCATTACCATCTGGAATTGTATTGGAATTAAACAGTTGTTACTTTGTTCCCAGTATTACTAAAAATATTATCTCCATTCCTGCTCTTGTCAGGAAGGGGTTTTCCTTTGAATGCAATATTTCAAAGTGTGTTTTATCTTTAGATAATATTGTTTATGCAACTGGTTCAATTAACAATGGGTTATTCATGTTGGACATGGAAAGTTCTATACAACATATTGATAATAAGAAAGCCAAGTATGCTGATGACAGCACCTTGCTATGGCATAGTCGTTTAGGCCATATTAACGAGAAACGCATTAAGCGGTTGCATGATAATGGACTGCTGGGATCATTCTCCTATGAGGAGATTGATACATGCAAGGCTTGTTTAATGGGTAAAATGACGAAGTCACCTTTTTCTAACAAAGGTCAAAGGGCTTCAGGTTTACTTGACCTTATACACAGTGATGTGTGTGGGCCATTTAGTAAACATGCCAGAGGTGGCTATCAGTACTTCATTACCTTTACTGAGGATTTCAGTAGATATGGGTATGTCTATTTAATGAGACATAAAAGTGAATCTTTTGACAAGTTCAAAGAGTTCAAGAATGAAGTACAGAATCAGCTAGGCCAAAATATCAAGGCACTTCGTTCTGATCGAGGTGGAGAATACCTAAGTCGAGAGTTTACTGACTATCTGAAGGAGTGTGGGATTATCTCACAGCTCACTCCGCCAGGAACACCGCAATGGAATGGTGTGTCCGAGAGGAGAAATAGAACGTTACTTGATATGGTTCGTTCTATGATGAGTCAGGCTACTCTTCCATATTCCTTTTGGGGTTTTGCACTGGAAACAGCTGCAAACGTACTAAACCGAGTGCCATCCAAGGCAGTTTCTAAGACTCCATATGAGTTATGGTATGGGAAACAGCCGAGCTTGACATTTATCAGGATTTGGGGCTGCGAGGCTTATGTCAAAAAGCTCGCCTCTGGGAAACTAGAGAGCAGATCTGAGAAATGTATCTTTGTCGGTTACCCTAAGGAAACTAAGGGTTATTATTTCTACGATCCCAAAGAGAACAAGGTATTTGTTGCTCGGACGGCCATATTTCTTGAGAAGGAGTTTCTTCTGGAAGAGGCCAGTGGGAGAGAAATAAAGCTGGATGAGAATCCAGAAGAAGGACAAAGTAGTCAAGCACAGTTGGATGAGCCTGAGCCGGTAGAACAGGTTATTGAACAACCTGAGGATCAGATATCACGGGAACCGCGAAGATCGGGAAGGATTCGTCGACAGCCTGAGCGCTATGACGGAGTCTACATCATTGATAATGATGAACCCCTCACTTATGCGGATGCGGTCAGTGGACCGGAGTCAGCAAGATGGCTTGAAGCTATGCGAGCCGAGATGGACTCCATGTCAGATAACCAAGTTTGGGATTTGGTTGATCCGCCTCCGGGAGTTATCCCTATAGGCTGTAAATGGATCTTCAAGAAGAAGATTGACATGGATGGTAACGTGGTTACCTATAAAGGCAGGCTAGTTGCGAAAGGTTTCAAACAAATCTACGGGATAGATTATGATGAAACTTTCTCACCTGTAGCTATGTTTAAGTCTATTCGGATTCTTTTCGCGATAGCTGCATATTATGATTATGAGATCTGGCAGATGGATGTGAAAACAGCTTTCCTGAATGGAAATCTGGATGAGGATGTGTATATGACACAACCAGAAGGTTTCACTAATCCATCAGATCGTCATAAGATATGCAAGTTAAAGAAGTCTATTTATGGACTTAAACAAGCATCGAGAAGCTGGAATATTCGTTTTGATGAATCAATCTCTGAATTTGGTTTCATCAAGAACGAAGATGACCCGTGTGTATATAAGAGGTTTAGTGGGAGCGTGATTATTTTCCTAGTCCTCTACGTCGATGATATCTTGATCATTGGAAACGACATTCCTGAAATGCATGCGGTTAAGGCATGGTTAAGGAAATGTTTCCAGATGAAAGATCTTGGAGAAGCAGCCTATGTATTAGGTGTGAAGATCTACAGGGATAGATCTAAGAGGCTTCTCGGGCTGTGCCAGAGTACTTACATCGATAAGGTCCTGGAGAGATTCCACTTAGAGAATTCTAAGAGAGGATATCTTCCAGTCAGACATGGTCTGAATCTTTCGAAGAGTCAGTGTCCACAAACACAGACTGAGAAAGATGAAATGGACAATACGCCTTATGCTTCGGCTATTGGGTCCATAATGTATGCGATGTTGTGTACTCGCCCAGACGTTGCTTACGGGTTAAGCGTGACCAGTCGGTTCCAAAGTAATCCAGGTCAGGCACACTGGATTGCAGTCAAGAACATTTTAAAATATCTGCGGAGGACCAAAGATATGTTCTTGATATATGGTGGTCAGGAAGAACTCAGTATTGAAGGATATACTGACGCTTCGTTCCAGTCGGACCAGGATGATTTTCGATCGCAATCAGGCTATGTTTTTAGCTTGAATGGAGGAGCAGTGGTGTGGAAGAGTTTCAAACAGTCAACTGTTGCTGATTCCACAACAGAAGCCGAGTATGTTGCAGCCTCGGAAGCATCCAAGGAGGCAGTTTGGATTTGTAAGTTCGTGAGAGAACTTGGTGTTGTTCCTTCGAGTGCAGATCCTTTGGTTATCTTCTGTGATAACACTGGAGCAATCGCACAGGCAAAGGAACCATGGTCGCACCATAAGTCCAAGCACATACAGAGACGGTTTCATTTGATCAGGGAGATCATAGATCGTGGCGAGATCAAAGTCTGCAAGGTTCATACAGATGACAATCTGGCAGACCCGCTTACTAAGCCTCTGGCGCAGCAGAAGCATGAGAAGCACTGTAATAATATGGGTTTGAGATTTCTCAACCATTAGATTAAGTGTAAGTGGGAGATTGTTGGGGTATGCCCTTAAGGCTAATGTTTGAGGCCTTGGGATTGTATCAGTATCATGTAATAAACTCTTATGTTTATAAAGGCATGGTTGTTATTCAGGTTGTTATATTGTCTGCTGCAATAATTGTACTTCTGAATAATGTCTCAAAGCTGTTCAGCTAGGCTGACATGCAGTTAAGTCCTTTGTCGATATATCTTGGTGAACATGAGACAGCCTTGATATGATTGAGACTAATATGTGTTCTAATCTTATAGGATGCTTCGAGCATGGAATAAGATGTAGACTCATGGGTACATTGGATGTACTGGACAGACCCTACTAGGATATTCAATTGCTTGTCACAATGTGAATAATCCTTGAATGCGACAAGTGGCACATTTCCTCTGACTTGAGATCACTTGTGTTTTCTAAATGATGATTGTCATTGTTTTGAGGTAGTTCAATATCATTTGAAACATAATGATTATAGACTATCTTGGATGATGAGCTTGAGTCAGGTTAGGGCACTAGTGATAGATATAGGATTGCCGTCTCCTTGTTCAAGGAGTGTGATGTTCTAAAGGGCCCCCCCTGGATAAGATGATTGAGAAAGTGTATGGCCATACCCAGGTGACTATGTTCATCTGATCTAATCATGCTCATCATATTGGAGTTACAGGCTTGACACGCTTGTCCAATAAGAACATCTAGTGGCAAAGGAATTATGCATGCCTAGTGAGTTGATTCACACTTGTGCTGTTTTTGGGTGTAGTCTTGGAAGACTCTTTTCTTTATATCGGGAGACAGTGATGTATTGCTAGATACCCCTCACTGATCGTGATAATGTGAGTTATCGTTACCGACATTTAAAGGAAACCCTCAGGGTCGCACAATTTGATGATATGGCTTACTTAAGTCAGATCGTGTGGACTAAATTGTTTGGGTTCAGTTTAAAGGGATTTAATCTCTGATTGTAAGTGAGATCTGGTCTGATCATGTTTGATTGATTAGGGCTTGAGATCGGTAAGCTTCGATTGAGAGATTGGATGCTAGATCGGTGAGATCAGGAGCATCAAAGAGATGAACGGTCAGATCTGGAGCCTTAGGGTTTTAATGTGATCTGGACTTATGGCTTGGTTTATTTGGTTATTGAACCAAATTCAAAATGAACCGGCTCATGGATGAGCGCGTGGTTCAAAGGTGAAGTGGAGTTTGCGATTGGGGTAAACCCAAGATCGCATGTGGAGAAGTTATATGCTATTTTTGGATAGCACTTCTCAACGTGACCACGTTTCACGTTTTCCCTCTTCACGCCTTCACGCTTTGTCGCCAATTCGTCTTTGGCTCTTGAGGCATTCGTGCGTGAACGAGAGGAAGAGACAACAAGAAAAATCGCCAAGCCAAGAAGTTCTCATCCCTATCACTCGACAAGGACTACTTGGGACCTTGCTAGCACAAGGATCGCCAAAGGGAGTAGGCGACATCAATTGTGTGCGTCACCTCTGGAGAAGATCCATTTCGATCTTTGCTTCCAAGGCGCCATCTAGAAATGGCTATGGTATGATCCTTCTCTATTTTATCGGGTCATTTTTGTTGATCATATAGCATGCAAGATCTAGAAACCCCCTTTCCACTGCCTTTATTCTCTTATGCGCCTATGAGATAGGGTTTCGCCCCCTCATGCTAACCTTCACAAACCTCCGATAGTAACCTGCTAAACCCAGGAAACTTCTGATCTCAGTAGCACTAGTCGGTCTTCCCCAATTGAGGATGGCTTGCACTTTAACCGGATCCACAGACACCCCCTGACCAGAAATCACATGCCCAAGGAAACTGATCTTTTCTAGCCAGAACTCACACTTACTAGCCTTGGCATATAATCGGTTCTTCCTCAGAATCTCCAGCACTCTGCGCAAGTCACTGACATGATCCGAAGTAGTCTGAGAGTACACCAAGATATCATCTATGAAAACCACCACACATGAATCAAGTAATTCATGAAATACCCTGTTCATCAAATCCATGAAGACAGCAGGTGCATTCGTCAGTCCAAAAGGCATAACTAGAAATTCAAAATGCCCATACCTGGTCCTGAAAGCAGTCTTAAATATATCCTCATCCTTGACCCTAAGCTGGTAATATCCTGATTTCAGATCAATCTTAGAGAACACTGTAGCTCCCTGTAATTGATCAAACAGATCATCAATTCTGGGAAGAGGATACTTATTCTTGATAGTCACTTGGTTCAGTTGCCAGTAGTCTATACACATCCTCAGGGTTCCATCCTTCTTCTTAACGAACAGCACTGGTGCTCCCCAGGGAGAAGCACTAGGCCGGATGTAACCTTTCTCCAGCAAATCCTCCAGTTGTTTCTTAAGTTCGGCCAACTCTGATGTAGCCATGCGGTAAGGAGCTCTGGAGATAGGTGCAGTACCTGGCACCAACTCAATACCAAACTCTACCTCTCGTATTGGTGGCAAGCCTGAAAATTCCTCAGAGAACACATCAGGAAACTCTTGCACCACCGCCATCTGAGTCAAATCAGGAGTAGAATCATCCTGCACCTTAACATGCGCAAGATAACCCTTGCACCCACTAGCAAGTAACTTCCTGGCCTGCAGGAAAGATATCACATGCGGTCCTTGGTCTGACACTAGACCTCTCACAAAAAGCCGATTCCCATCTAGCAGATTCAAGGTGATTACTTTCTCAAAGCAATCCACAGTGGCATGATGGGAAGATAACCAATCCATACCTAGGATGACATCATAGTCTTGCATGTCTAAGAGGATTAGATCTACAAGAAACTCATAACCCTCTACATGCACTACACAATCAGCACAAACAGTGTCTGTAGATAATGATTTTCCTAAGGGAGTACTTACAGACACAACATAATCTAGCACTTTAGATATTACAGGTAAACATGCAGCAAATCTAACAGATACAAAAGATAAATTTGCACCAGGGTCAAATAAGATGCGAGCTAACTGATCAAATACAAATAAGGTACCTTCCACGACGGATCGGGAAGCTCGTGTATCCTTTTCAGCCACGGCATAAACTCGGGTCTGGACTGTAGGCTTATCTGTGCCTCTATGCTGCATCTCAGGCTCTTTGCAGTCCTTGACCATGTGCCCAGGTTTCTTACACCTGAAGCAAACACCATTCTTCTTATAACAGTCTTTCATTAGATGTCCCTTGAGCCCACAATAATGACAATTCCGATCCTCTGTGATACTGTTCTTTACATCCCTGGCATCCCTGGACTGCTGCGGTGCCTTGTGAGAGTAAGGCTTATACCTGCTCTTCTTGTAGTCCTTATGCTTAGGGTACCTCTTACCCTTGCCGCCATCACCATGCTGAGGAGCCGCCGCCTCAACTGCAGGAACCACGGTCATAGCAGCACTAGAATTCCTCTCAGATATGTATCTCTCGATGGTGCGTGCTTGCCCAATAGTCTCAACATAAGTCTCCAAGTGCTGAGCACCCACCTGCTCTCAAATATCCCATCTGAGACCTCTGAGAAACTTGGTAGCCCTCCTCTTTTCAGTGTTTATCAGGTGAGGAGCATACTTTCCCAACTTAGTGAACTGTAACTCATACTGGTCCACAGTCATATCCCCCTGCTCCAGGTGAATAAATTCCACCTCTCGGTCCTCCACCAAGCTATCGGGGAAGTACTTCTCATTAAATTGAGACAAGAAATAGGTCCAATTTACTATTTCATATCTTTCTTCAGCAAGCCTCACCACGCCCTTCCACCACTCATCTGCGTAACCACGCATCATATAGGTGGCCAGACACAGCTTGTCCTCATCTGAGCAACGCATGACTTGGAAAATCTTTTCCAAGACCAACTGCCAATTCTCTGCAGTACTTGATTCTGAGCCCCCATAAAAAGAGCTAGGACCCAGTTTCTGGAATTCACTCACAAGCGAGGCATAGCGCCTGTGAGCGTCCTCCTGAGAGTCAGTCCCCACCCCTCGAGTAGTAGTCTGGGATCTCTCCTGAGTCAATTGCTGCAAGAGCTGCTGTTGCGCTTCTTGATGCTGAGTCTGTTGCTGCTGCAGCATCTGAGCTTGCCTCTCTATCATGGTACCCTGTTGCTGTACCATGCCTGTCAGAGCCGCAATGGCTCTCGTGAGATCCGAGGTCTGCTCACCCTCGCTGCTAGCATTTCCTCTGGATCGCACCATCTTAAATTCCTACACACACATACCATAGTAAGGAAAACAAACATAAACCTATCAGGTGTCTAGCAATACACAAACATGTTTTCCCCCGAACTAAGTTTTAGCTAGCCAACTCCTCTGATACCATTCTGTCACATCCCGTTATCTTAACCCCAAACAAGCAACACAAGTCATAGAGAAACAGGATGTTATCATACAAGATCGATTCACATGCTAGGTAAAACCAAGTTCAAGAAACACGATCTGAAAATTTTCGAGAATCCATACATAGAATCTCAGCGAAAACACAATTTCAGAAATGTACCTGCCACCACGCAATACTTGCACTAGACATATGCAAGTTCACAGTTATATCAAATCCGATTGCAAAAATACCAATCGACTCAAATTGAAAACCAAAGTCACAATATCGATTTTATAAGTTCATAACTAACATCAATGATACCAAACACCGAAACCAGGCCCAAGCCCGCGGCGACACAAAAATCAAAATCTTAAAACTGCCACAACCGGCAACACAAGTTCACATAGTTCGGCCACAACCGGCCTCAGTTAATTAAGCACAAAAGTCTTATACATCCAACTGGCATAGCTATAGAGAATCACAATATCCATATAACATGCTAACTCAGGCAGTGCGCCCCTGTTCTACACCTGAAAATATTGAAGGGTGAGCTACACAGCCCAGTGAGTGGATAGTCTCAATCGACCATCCATAGCATACAATCAAAGATACATGCAGATTATTTTAAAAACATTTAGCAGAACATCATGTTAACATGTAACAAAAACAAAGAACAGAACTCAAAAAAATAATTAGATGTACAGACATCACGCACTTGTCACCACAGAGTAACCAAGGTTCTAGAGTCATACTCTAAACCAACTAAACACACCAACCACTTAAATGACCTAGTTGTCCAGCATATTCAAGAGTGACCATTATGGTCCAACCCGGCTTTGGCCTAAGCACTGGGAGAAGCCTGCAAATCAAATGCAACATAAACATGGACAGTGTGTAGACTCAAGAGGTAATCCCCACCCGGTCAAGATGTGATACCTTGATCTACACCACCCCATAACACAAAAATCTAAGCGTCTAAGAGTGATGATATCAAGAGGTGGCCCCTGTCCGACCAAGACATGGCACTTTGCATCACACTCGTTCTCCCAAAGGGTTCCTTAACTGGACAACCACTAGACACATCTTATATCTTATTTCATAAAAGTGGACTCCTAAGCGTAGACCAGACTCTAGGATAGTCATTTTCATCACAAGAATCACAACAGGCAGGCTGAACATCAACCCCCTCACATATCACAATATACAGGGCTGAAATCTCAAACCCTTAACATATCACATATAGACTATCCCCTTGAGTACACGGTTACACTTAGCCTTAGTCCTATCCATCCCATAACACATAACATTCGAAACCACATATAACAACATAATATTTTATAGAGTCCTTAGGTTTCATGCTGATCTGTTCAGTATAATCTTGCTAAGTTATCACCCAAGTTTCTCAACCAAAGATACATAGCCATAATTATAGAACATGCTACCAACATAGAGAAACAATCAAGGATTCTATAACATTATTAGCATTTATCAAACATCCATAAAACCAACATAAAATTAACGCATTTATCAAACATCCATAAAACCAACATAAAATTAAAACATGTATTCTTACAAACTACTTTACAAATTATCACTTGTAGCCCACGGTATCTACAACATATTATCTACTTAAATTTTAAACCTTAGTTAAAAAGATTTCATGCTCAAGAATTCCATGTAAGAAATATCTAAATTTCGGTTTTCATGAATGAGTTTCGGTTTTAACATGGTGAATATTTCAAGAAATCAAATCTATCATCTAGAGTTTTCGGTTTTTAACATAGTGAATATTTCAAGAAATCAAATCTATCATCTAGAGTTTTCGGTTTTTAACATAGTGAATATTTCAAGAAATCAAATTTATCATCTAGCACAAACAAGAGGATAAAATTCAAATAAGACACCCCACTCACTTTGAACCGTGAACACCAAGATGAAGATCTCTCCAAAAAACTCGTCTAAGGCCTTGAAGTTCCACCAAATATCGCCAACAATGGAAGAGAAACACCACCAAACACCAAAGACGCCGGCCAAGGGAAGAAAGGAAGAGGAAGAAAGGAATTTCGACTCCAAGCCTCCAAGAATCGCCCAAGCCTTCAAGCCGTCGCCCTAAGGTTTCTTCCAAGCCAAAAAAAACGCCAATTCTCCTACCCTAGCCGAAATTACCAACTTGAATTTTCGGTTTTTAAATTTTAAACCCGCTAACCAATTAATTCAAATAGGGTTTATGAAATAACCCACTAACTAATTTATTCGAATTTTAAACTCAAAATCCATCTAATTTAAGTGTAAACCCAATAACCCATAGTTTAAGTGAAAATCCAATAAGGATTAAACCAACATCCAATAAACTCTAATTAATTAGTTCACTTAAACTAACATCCAATAAGCTAATTAATTAATTAAAATTAACAACCATTAAACTCTAATTAATTAGTTATAAATTAACAATCAATACATAGGAAAAATATCACAGTCAATAATTTTATTTAAATCAAAACAAAATATCACAGCCAATGATTTTATTTAAATCAAAAATAGTACTTACCAGGACTTAAGATCCTTGGATCTTACACCAATCAACACTTATCTCTTTTTCTTGAATTTTGTGATACAATAAAAATTAATGGTGTGTATGATGATGCTCTTAGACTGATATTGTTTCCTTTTTCCCACAGGGACCAAGCAAAAGCTTGGCTACATTCTCATCCGACTGGAACTGTCACGCCCCGGTGGAAGCCGGCTATTTCTAGCTCAGGGTTCCCCAGGGAGTAACAATATTGATAGGAACCAGAGAACTACAATAAACAATCCAAATTTAACATCTACAGTTTTATAACACAATATCTGAATACAACTTGTTGGGGTATGCCCTTAAGGCTAATGTTTGAGGCCTTGGGAATGTATCAGTATCATGTAATAAACTCTTATGTTTATAAAGGCATGGTTGTTATTCAGTTTGTTACATTGTCTGCTGCAATAAGTGTACTTCTGAATAATGTCTCAAAGCTGTTCAGCTAGGCTGACATGCAGTTAAGTCCTTAGTCGATATGTCTTGGTGAACATGAGACAGCCTTGATATGGTTAAGACTAATATGTGTTCTAATCTTATAGGATGCTTCGAGCATGGAATAAGATGTAGACCCATGGGTACATTGGATGTACTGGACAGACCCTACTAGGATATTCAATTGCTTGTCACAATATGAATAATCCTTGAATGCGACAAGTGGCACATTTCCTCTGACTTGAGATCACTTGTGTTTTCTAAATGATGATTGTCATTGTTTTGAGGTAGTTCAATATCATTTGAAACATAATGGTTATAGACTATCTTGGATGGTGAGCTTGAATCAGGTTAGGGCACTAGTGATAGATATAGGATTGCCGTCTCCTTGTTTAAGGAGTGTGATGTTCTAAAGGGCCCCCCTGGATGAGATGATTGAGAAAGTGTATGGCCATACCCAGATGACTATGATCATCTGATCTAATCATGCTCATCATATTGGAGCTACAAGCTTGACACGCTTGTCCAATAAGAACATCTAGTGGCAAAGGAAATTTGCATGCCTTGTGAATTGGATTCACACTTGTGCTGTGGTTTGGGTGTAGTCTTGGAAGACTCTTTCCTTTATATCGGGAGACAGTGATGTGTTGCTAGATACCCCTCACTGATCGTGATGACGTGAGTTATCGTTACCGACATTTAAAGGAAACCCTCAGGGTCGCACAAATTGATGATATGGCTTACTTAAGTCAGATCGTGTGGACTGAATTATTTGGGTTCAGTTTAAAGGGATTTGATCTCTGATTGTAAGTGAGATCTGGTCTGATCATGTTTGATTGATTAGGGCTTGAGATCGGTAAGCTTCGATCGAGAGAATAGATGCTAGATCGGTGAGATCAGGAGCATCAAGAGATGAACGGTTAGATCTGGAGCCTTAGGGTTTAATTATGATCTAGACCAGAGGGCTTGGTTTAATTTGGTATTTGAACCAAATTTAATTGAACCAGCTCATTACTTGAGCGCATGGTTCAAAAGATCAGAGATTTGCGCTTGGGTAAACTCATGGGCGCATGAGGAGAAGTGGTTTACTAATTTTAGAAGCCATGACTTCTAAATCGTGACCACGCCTCACGTTGAGGTTATCATGCTCTATTCTCGCCTCTCACTTCTTTTTTTTCGGCGCTTCCTTGGGTGGCGACTTCTTCACGCATTGGAGAAGGATTCGAAAAGGAGAGAACTCTCATCTCATTCCCTTCAACCGATCAAGAACCTTTTGAAGAGCTTTGCTAGCACAAAGATTCAAAGGAGCAAGCCATATTCATTTGTGTGCGTCACCTTTGGAGAAGGAACATTTGCGCCTTTCCTTCCAAGGCACCATCCGATCGATGGCAATGGTATGAATCTAATCTGATTTATACATTATAAGGAGTTGATCACATGAACTTACATTCGATCTTTTGAAACCCTAAGATTCCGCTAGAAAATTTTTGTTGCGCCTCCTATTAGGGTTTCCCCCTTCAGTTCTAGGGGACTTTCACAACTATCCAATTTATCAATACAGAAGGCAACTATCTCAACTCAGGCTGGTATCTGCTATCTACTTTATCCCTCCCAAAAGCTAACTCTGTACCTGGAAGAGAAACAAAGGGAGTTAGCAAAAATGCTAAGTAGGAATCAACAATCATGGTGAGGGAATCAATTAACTAGATAATTCAATGACTGAAACAATAATATACAAATAATATAAGAATGTCGTTCAAATCATCAAGCTGGCCAACAGATCTCACTCAAGAGCCGCACTCATTTTCAGAGTGTTTCCACTGTTGCTCATGCAATGGAACGACTGTCCTAAACGGCCCGGAGTGTTGCGTCCAACACTGACATCCGTAGTATTGTCCTTAAGACAACTGACGGTGCCGTACCGGCATCTCAGATAGTCTGATGCGTGTCGGAACGATAACTCAGATAAATAGGCCACTGGAGAATAAATCATCCAGGTCAGCAGTCAAAATATATCACGACTTTATCATCTCAGATTTACAGTGGTTCCACATACTTATACATCAATATCTCAGATACACAATTGTTCAACCAGGTTCATAAGCCAATAAATCAGATATCTCAACACAGTTTCTTTTATCGTGTACACAGAAATAGAATATGACCAATGAACAAGATAAATGAGGTCAACTGAATTACAGGAACAAATCAAGCAGATGAAGCAATCTGATATCAGTGTCAATCAATTCTATCATATGCATCATATATCAAACAAAAGGATTAAGTAACAAATCCTATTATTGACACTGTAAGAAAGGAGTAGGGTAAGATTCCTACCTCAAGTGCTGTTATTCTGAATCCTCTTGAAAAGTCAACAAGTTTGTATATCAAACAATGCAAGCCGATTATTGGATCAACCACTCTGAAACATGAATTTGTACATGAACTCTATCATTAAACATTCTAATTTGAAAACTAAAACTACCAACATGTAGAACATAACCCTAAACCAAGAGAACCAGTCTCAAATCATATGAACCGAACCTAAAACCCACTGAACCGGATAGAATTGCACTGAACCGATCAAATTTACCCTGAACCAAGTTAAACCGAGACTTCTAACTTCAATTACACAAAATATAAACCTCATCTAAAGCTATACAGACTATCATTAGATAGGAAATTTAATTACCTTTCCAATGACTACCTGAACCGGCCAGGATTCGACCGAATCGGGGTCAAACCGGTCAAAATTCAATTACTGACCCAAACTGGAATTGAACCGCTCGGTCCGGTTCAAATCAATTCCAAAACAGCCGATGGTTTATTTCAAAATAAAACAAACCCAAAACTTAAATAAAACTCGAACCGGTTTAAATCGATTTCAATATAGCCGACGGTTTATTTCTAAATAAACCGCCAAACCCTAAATTTGAAACCGGTCCAGCCGTTCAAACCGCGCCGCCCGCCCGCCGCCGCGCAAGGCTGCCGGACTCGCGTCCGCTGCTTGCGCCGACGAGCTCGCGAGAACGCGTCGAACATCGGATTGACTCCAAATTTCTCCAGAAGATTTATAACAACGAAACGAAGCTCCTCGACGAACTTCGGAGAGATTTCGACGCCCGGTCGAAGCTCTCGAAATAGACGAAGGTATCGACGGTGGCGCCGCCGCCGTCGATACTCAAAACTCAACCAAAGCCCAACAGAACTCTACCAAGACAGCAGGAAAGAAAGAATACCTCACTGCGACGATGTATCGAAGCCCAGAACACAGAGATCGCTGTCGACGAAGGCGCTGGATGGCTGGAACACGAGGCGGCGCCGCTAGAACTCCGGCGACTGGTTCGAGTGCTATTTCTCCTTCCTGGCGGCGCGTCGAGGGGTGAAGATGTTCCAGGGTTCGAATCTTATCAATGAGAGCAGAAGCCCCATTATATAGAGGCAAGACGCGTTCCATACGGCGAGAACGCGGCGGCGACGAAATCGCCGAGATCCGCGGGGAAGATGACGAGTTCGCTCGTCGCCCTAATTCAAAATTTAAATTCTAATCAAGTAAATCAAATCCAATGTTATATTAAAATCGCAATTTGGCTCGGTGGTTAGGTGGTGAAGGTAGCTCACGTGCGACACGGGTTCGAGCCCTCGCGAGCACAAAACTAAATGTTTTTATAAAACTAACTTTTTAAACCTTTTTAAAAATCCCAAAAATTCTAGAAAAAATCATAAAAATTCCAAATTAAATTTCTGAATTAAATTTATAAATTTAAGGTTATAACAGGAACATTCACCACTTGGGAGAAATTGTCAAAAGCTTTCCTGCTGAAATACTTTCCACCCAGTAAGATGATTCAATTGAGGAACCAGATCACGGGCTTTGCACAGAGGGATGGCGAATCACATAGTGAAGCATGGGAGCGCTTCAATGAGTTACAATGGAAGTGCCCTCACCATGGATTAGAAGATTGGGTTTTAATTCAAACTTTATATAATGCTTTTCTTTACAACACTCGCTTAACTGTTGATGCTGCTGCAGGAGGAGCACTGATGAAGAAGACTGTTGAGGATGCCAACGCGCTGATTGAAGAGATGGCGCTAAATCACAACCAGTGGACTATTCAGAGAGGAGTGCTGTATCGTCCTCCTCATGGTAAGAATGATGGTGATGGTTGGCGTTCTCTTGCAAAAAAGGTAGATTCATTGTGTAATCACTTTGATTCTTTTCAGATGCAAATTGTTGTTGTTTCTTCTATTACTTGTGATGTATGTGGGAACCATGGGCACTATACTGAAGTGTGTAAGGTTATAGTTGATCAGGGTAGTGAGCAAATTAATGCAGTAGGGGGTTACAATCAAGGTAGAAATAATGACCCATACTCTAATACCTACAACCCTGGTTGGAGAAACCACCCTAACTTGTCTTGGAGGAGTAACAATCATGCTAGTGGACAGAATGAAAATAGAGGGTATAGGAAACCAATTCAGAGTCAACCCCAAAAATCTAGTTTAGAGGACATGTTTGAAAAATTCATGGGTGCTCAGATGAAGCAAAATGAGGTAGTTTCAGAGAGTCTTAAGGAAATTAACTCTAGGTTAGATGGTGTTGTTGCTCATAATAAGATTTTAAAGACACAGATAGCACAACAAGCTAGCACAGCTTATAGACCCCCAGGGAAATTACATGCCAAACTTGAACCTAACCCTAGGGAACATTGTAATGACATCACAACTAGTGAAGGAAGCTGTGAAAGGCTTCAAGATGGACTACCATCGTCTCCAATTGAAGGCAGAGTATGTTATGGATTCTAGGAAGTCATTTGGATATGGGAGTTCTTCATTGAACTTCAAATGGTTGTCATACCATCATTGGTCTCTATTTATGAGCATAAAGGAGCAATAACGCATGACAGAAAAACCAAGGTTTCACCTAAAGATCCAAACACGTATTCGAGTGCTTCCACTTTGTCTTGGAGACAGAGGTGTTGTGAGATTGCAGATATTTACACCGAGAGAGTCACGATAGGCCCGTTGACCGATGCTCTGGCACAGCAGAAGCATGGCAGGTCTGACTGAGGACGTGTTGATTGTGGTGACACAATAACAGGATCCTAGTGCAAGTGAGAGATTGTTGGTGTATATGCCCTAGGACCTGTGGCTGGTCCGATATGAGTCACATTCATTTGTGATATACATCCTGGCATAGTCGTTCTTATGCCTTTTGTACATCTGCGTCATATGTACATTTGCATATACAATGTCCCTGGAGATAGATTCTATCTAACCTCAAAGAATAATCCCCGGTCAAGTGTCATAGTGGATAAGGGACAGCTATGATGCACTTGAGACTGGTATATGCGCTGGTTGAGCACGGGTTGCCAATGCAGGCATATGGGTATATCAAGGGAGATATACTAGATCGACCCACCATGAGAATTTGACTTGGTGTCACAGGTCAAATATCACAGTGACAGAGATTTACTCGTCTTGGACTTGAGGGCATTGATATCTCTATATGGTAAGGGATGTACTTTGATACAACCAAACGCTCCGCGTAATGGGTGAGTCATAACAGTTGTCATTGGGTATATCTTGAGCCATATGAGAGATTTAATGTGCCAATAGAGGATTTGCCCCTTCCCTGTGGGGAAGTTTGATATCCATGGGTCCTTACATGGTGCATGACTAAAAGTGTGTGGCCACACCCAGGTTAAGCCTGAATGGAGTCATGACCATTGATGTTGGAATAAACAAGTGTGACACACTTGTCTGACTTGGATAATCAGCCTGGCAAAAGGACTAGAGTGTACATGTATCGTGTCACAGTTTTAGGGGATGTCGATGACAACTCCATTCCAAGGACTTGGTAGCAATGATGTACTGCTAGGTGCCACTCATTGCTTGTGATGATGTGAGGTTATCACTACCAACGTTTGAGGAACCTACAGGGTTGCACACGTAGACACTCGAGATCTCGTATTGATCGAATTACCTATAATCGAGTCATTTGGTTGATTTGAGTCAATTTGGGAGTCTGATGCATCGCGGATGCATCTGATGAGTTGGAGATGATCTTTTGGGATGATGTTGTGTTTTGACTTTAGTTGACCCCAGTTGACCTTCAGGTGACCACGTTTGACCTCGATGGACTAGATTCAGTCGAGTGGTCAAATATTGGGTTTAAGTTTCGATTTTGTTCGGAGGCTTTTTGCGATTGATTTAAACGTTACATGGGGGCCCGTGACTTAAGCGCTAAAATGAATATAAATATGCATTTTATTCACAACTTAAGTCATGGGGGCCACGCACAACTTAAGTGAATATTTATATTAAATATATTCATCACTTAAGTTGCGGATCCGCATCCATTAAGCATTAATGGATCTAGGTGCTTATTAATTATGAAATTTCGTAATTAAATAGAGCCCTAGCCAAAAATCGATCATAACACTCTTCTAACCTAGCCGCTCACCTCCAGAACTCTCCCCATGGCGAGTACATGCATGGAGGTGTCGCCCACCTCCATGGATGACATGTTTCATCCCCTCTAGGCGCATGAAACCACCTTGGAGCATCTTCCTTCCTTCATGGCGCATCCTTTGGAGAGATTGGCGCAAGAGGAGATGATATCTCCTTCTCCATGGTGCCTCCAAGAGAGAAGTGGCGCCACCTTCATGGTGGCAACACCTTCTTCTTCCATGGGCGCAAAAGAAGGCTTGGAGTCTTCTTCCTTCTTTGATGATGTATCCCTTGGAGGGATTAGCACATGAATAAGGATTTTTCTTCTATGGGCGCAACATCCATGAAGTTGGCGCATGTGAAGAAGAAAGGAGAGGAAGATGAGTTTACAATATCTCTTCTCATCATCTTAGTGCATCTCCTTGGGGAGATTGGTGCTTACATTGATGGAGAAGAAGATATTCATCATGGGTGCATCTTCATGATCGCACATACCATGAGGAAAAGTGGCTAGACATGAGATTGACACAAGTTATAGAGCTTCCCTCTCCTTGTGGTCAATCTCCTCCCTTCATCACCTCTTTAGTGCATCTTGGAGATGGTGAAGCAAAGAGGGCAGCGACATAGGCAACAAGATCTTTCTCCCGAAGGCTAGCACCAGGCGTGGAGTGAAGAGAATCTCGAGCAGTCTGTGTGTGCACGATTGTGGAGGGCGGACACTTGGATTATGCGAATAAAGGTATATTACTCTGACACATCCGGTGGATCACTCGTAAGGGATCCTGGCTCTTAGGGTTATCCTGTTTCGGGCCAATGCTTCCGCTGTTATTAAAATTTAAAATTGGCCCAGGGATTTCTAACAGTGGTACCTAAAGTTATGGGTTGAAGTCTAAAAAGAATAACTCCTCTTCTTGGCATTGTATTTGCAATGGTACCTAAGTCAAGAGTTGAAGTTCAATAAGAAGTATGTATCTATGTGGGTTCATGCCATGAGAGAGATATTTTGACATTAACTCCGCTATCTCAAGAAGAAATCTTTCTACTTAAAGAGATATGAGTTCTATTATGTTGGTTATGTGACCAACATATTCTAAATATATCACCAGAAAAAAGGTGGTATTCATTTTTGACAATGTCAAGGATGCATAAAAAAGGGAAAGAGAGAAAATTTTGAATGGAAAAAGATTTTGTGATTCCTATTCCTGTAAACAAAGATATCATGGACTCAAAACTTAAACTAGTTGAACTTATAAGATTGACATTCTATTTATGCACATTGCGAAATTTTATTTGATTGAGTCGCAGATCTTAAGGAGTGAATTCGGAGGAAGATATATTCATTTGAAATTTTGGGTTATTATTTGATGTGAATTTTTGATATGTAATTGTATCTTAGAAATTTATTCATCATCTGAAAGTTTATTTTCATAAACAGTGTTATTTTCTTTATTTGCTTGAGGACAAGCAGCGTTTGAGCCTTATGTATTTTGATGACTCTAAATTTCATAGCATATTTTTTGCTAAATCCACTACATTTTTGAGTCATAATCATGCTCTGTTGCTTATTTTTATGCCTTATTTATCAAATATTTCAGAATCTATACCTTTCTTAGTTTTTGACCAATTTCAAGTAAAAAGGCAACATTATCATGAGTTTTCAAGCAATTTTGATGCGTGGACGAAATTGCTAGCTTAAACTTTAAAAACATGTTTTGTAACTTTTACTCCTCTCTTTCGATTTCTAATCATTCTAAAAATATGTTTTGTTCTTCCATCATGCTAGCTTAAACTTTCTTTTGGGACTTGAAGGTGTAATCCCCTTGATATTTCAATGACTAGATGATATTTATTCCATCAATATATTTTTGGTATGGTAATTTTACTTAAGAGATTTATATCTTTAATCCTTTTCTAGTTTCATTCATCAACATGTGTTAGAGTTATGTGATATGGACTGAGAAGATGATACACATATCTTGGAACCCTAGAATTTATGGTAGGAGCTCATCGTAAGAGATTAGTTATGTTCTTATCTTTAAATTTTAGAAGCTTATTGACTTGTTGATGTTTTGATTTAGAAATTATTATTGTGTTGGACATGAAAATATGCTAGAGATAGATATTGGATTATTTGAATACCTTAAGTAAAACCTGTAAAACTTGTAATACCCCGAGTATAGTCCCACATTGCAAGTGGGAGAAACTATTATGTGGTTTATAAGGCTTAGTGAGCTTGCTATTGTTAACTTGGGCTTAAGCATTTTAATAAATTGGGCCACGTTGCAAATTGGCTCACCAAGTTAACAAATAGTTTGCTTACTAAGCGGGTCGTAACAAATGGTATCAGAGCAAAAACTTAGTCCTAAGCATTATGAGAGGCCAATAGGAAAGGGCTACCGAGGGTGGTGGAGCCGCCATTGGGTTGACTTCACATGCTGCCGACTAAGGGATGATTCTTGGGCATGTGTTAAGGTTTGGGCTTGACGAGGACGTCAAGTCTTAAGTGGGGGAGATTGTAATACCCCGAGTATAGTCCCACATTGCAAGTGGGAGAAACTATTATGTGGTTTATAAGGCTTAGTGAGCTTGCTATTGTTAACTTGGGCTTAAGCATTTTAATAAATTGGGCCACGTTGCAAATTGGCTCACCAAGTTAACAAATAGTTTGCTTACTAAGCGGGTCGTAACAAAACTAAGGTATGAGAATACTTAGTTTTGCTTGAGATCTTGACATTGAGATGGAATGCACGAGAGTGATTCTTAATCTCTCTGTCGAAGTTTACTTATATTAAATATTGAATAGATTTTGCACGAGAGTGAGGATCGTTCTTTGTAAATTGACTGCGCGAGAGCGAGTTAATTTCTTTACTAAGTAAGCCATATCTTTACCATAACGAGAATAGATTGATGAACATTTAATTATATCTAGTCACAAATATTAAGGTGGATGAACCACTAGTCCCAATTCTTTCTCTCTGATTTTTCGTACACCGTTTGACTGTTTATTTTCAGCATTCTCGATTTGTTTAGCTAGTGAGAATTCAATTCGTCGGTACTTAACAACGAGGTCTCTGTGGTTTGATATCTTAAATATTACTTCGAGTATCCATACACTTGCGGACTATGACAATATGACACTGCCAAAGCAGTATTTCGGTGCAAGTTATTTGAGGGTGCACTAGTGAGACCCCACGTTCTCAAGCTAATTGGGAATGTGGATCATCTCAAAAGACTGGGACACACCATAGATAACGAGCTGGCTGTTGATCTTATTCTTCAGTCCCTGCCCCCTAGCTTCAGTCCGTTTATCATAAACTTTAACATGAATTGGATTGATTGCACAAGGGAGGAACTACTGAATATGCTCCAAACAGCCGAGCATGAAATGGGTAAGACCAAACCCAATTATGTTCTTTTGGTCCCTGCAACTAAGAAGATGAAGAAGAAGGATAAGGCACGTGCTAAGGGCAGTGCCAAAGGTCCTACCAAGGCACTGAAGAAAAAGGCGAAGAAGTGAAAGGTACAGAGGTGCTTCCACTATGGCAAGCAGGGTCACTGGAGGAGGGACTGCAAACAACTTCAGAATGAGGAGAAGAAAGGCTTGGCCTTAGCTTCTAGCTCAGGTATTTATGTTACTAAAGTCAACCTTTCTACTTCTTTGTCATGGGTATTGGATACCGCATGTGGAGCTCATATTTGTACAAATATGTAGGGGCTTAAGAAAAGTAGATCGGTACGGCCTGGAGAGATTGACCTACGGGTTGGAAAACGGGGCACAAGTTGTTGCTGTTGCTGTAGGAGTTTTGACTCTCTCCCTGCCTTCTGGACTTCAATTACAACTAGATCATTGCTACTATGTACCTTCACTTACTAAAAACATTGTATCCATTCCTTTCTTAGCAAAGAAAGGATTTAAGTTTGAAATAAAGGATAACTCTTGTTCTTTCTCATTTGCAAACATGTTTTATGGGAAGGGTACTTTGTGCAATGGGTTATATGTCTTGGACATAGATAGTTCTATTAGTAACATAAATAATAAAAGGATCAAACTCAGTGGTTTAGTTGGTGCTTTCCTATGGCATTATCGATTAGCCCATATAAACAAGAACCGCATCCAACAACTCCATGCAAATGGGCTGTTAGATTCAAGTTCCTATGAGGAATTTGATACTTGTGAGCCTTGTTTATTAGGGAAGATGACAAAGGCGCCCTTCACAAATATCAGTGAGAGAGTAGGAGGTTTATTGGATCTTATACACAGTGATGTGTGTGGGCCATTCAGTAAAGAAGCCAAAGGAGGGTACAGATACTTCATTACATTCACTGATGACTTCAGTAGATATGGTTATGTCTACTTGATGAGACATAAGTCTAAATCCTTTGAGAAATTCAAGGAGTTCAACAGGAAGTAGAGAACTAGCTTGGAAGATCCATTAAAACTCTTCGATCAGATCATGGTGGAGAGTACCTGAGTGGGGAGTTCTTTGACTATCTTAGATAGTGTGGGATCTTATCCCAACTCACCCCTCCTGGAACACCACAATGGAATGGTGCGTCAGAAAGGAGAAATCGAACCTTGTTGGACATGGTTCGATCTATGATGAGTCATGCAACTCTACCACTCTCATTCTGGGGTTTTGCACTTGAGATAGCTTCTCTCATATTGAATAACGTTCCATCTAAGAGTGTCTCCAAGATACCATATGAGGTATGGAGTGGGAGACGCCCTAACCTCTCATTTATCAGGATCTAGGGATGTGAGGCTTATGTCAAATGTCAGGATTCTAGCAATCTAGAACCTAGATCTGATAAATCTATATTTATGGGGTATCATAAGGAAACTAAAGGTTACTACTTCTATCTTCCCACCGAGAATAAAGTTTTTATTGTTCGGGAGGCTGTCTTTCTAGAGAAAAAATTTCTCATGAGAGAAGTCAGCGGGAGGAAGTTTGACTTGGACGAGGTCTAAGTGCAACCACAAGACACAGAGATGGAACTTGAGCCACCTGCACCGATTGCTAGGTAGCCAGAGGCTCAGACACAGGTCCCACGTAGGTCTGGGAGGATTCATCCTGCATCTGAGAGGTATGGGTCGCTGCCGATCCAACACGACGGAATCTTCATCATTGAGGATGAGCCCAGGATTTATGATGAGGCGAACAGTGGACCGGACTCCGAGAGATGGCTTGAGGCCGTGCGATCCGAGATGGATTCCATGTCAGCTAACCAAGTCTAGGATTTAGTTGAGCTACCAGATGGGGTAAAATCCATAGGGTGTCAATGGGTCTTCAAAAGGAAGATTGAGATGGATGGCAACATAGTTACCTATAAGGGTAGACTAGTGGCTAAAGGATTCAAACAAGTCCACGGGGTGGACTATGATGAAACCTTCTCGCTTGTTGCCATGATCAAATCCATTCGGATTCTGCTTGCTATAGCTGCATATCATGACTATGAGATATGGCAGATGGATGTTAAGATAGCGTTCCTTAATGGGAGGTTGACAGAGGCTGTGTATATGACACAACCTGATGGTTTCATCCATCCTGCAAATGCCAATAAAGTCTGCAGGCTAAAGAAATCTATTTATGGATTAAAGTAAGCATCTTGAAGTTAGAATCTTCAGTTTGATGAAGCTATGAGAGATTATGGCTTTTCAAAAGCGAAGATGACGCCAATGTGTATAGAAAATTCAGTGGGAGCTTAGTGACTTTTTTGGTCTTGTATGTAGATGACATACTGCTCATCAGAAACACATCCCTAGTCTTCAGTCTGTGAAGACATGGTTGGGGAAGTGTTTCGAGATAAAGGACTTAAAGGAGGCCGCCAATATCCTAGGCGTGAGGATCTACCCGAATAGATCCAAGAGGCTCCTGGCCCTTAGTCAGAGTACCTACATTGATAAAGTCCTGAAGAGGTTCAACTTGGAGCAATCCAAGAAGGGGTACCTTCCGGTGAGATATGGCCTTACTCTCTCAAAGAGCCAATGTCCCACCACACAGGATGAGAGGGATGACATCAGTCGAGTGCCCTATGCTTCGACAGTGAGATTGATCATGTATGCAATGTTGTGTACTAGTCCAGATGTTGCTTATACTATGAGCATAACCAACCGATACCAATCCAATCCAGGTCTGCAGCACTGGGTGGCTGTAAAGAACATCCTTAAGTATATGAGAAGAACTAAGGATCTATTCTTGATCTACGGGGGACAGGAAGAGCTCAGTGTTCAGGGCTACACTGATGCGTCATTCCAGTATGACCCTGATGACTTCAGATCACAAGCCGGCTTTGTGTTTAAGATGAATAGAGGTGCTGTTTGCTGGAAGAGCTTTAAGCAATCAACCATTGCTGATTCTACAACCGAGGCTGAGTTTGTGGCCGCTTTTGAGGCAGCCAAAGAAGCCGTTTGGATGAGGAAGTTCATTTATAAACTTCAGGTGGTACCAAGTGCAGTGGATCCCATTGAGCTCTACTGTGACAACAATGGGACAATTGAACAAGCCAAAGAACCAAGGTCTCATCAAAGGTCCAAACATATACACAAAAGATTTCACCTGATCAGAGAGATCATTGACCGAGGTGATGTCAAGATTAGTAGAGTTGACATAAAGAACAATCTAGCAGACCCACTGACCAAGGCTTTGGTGCAATAGAAGCATGATGGTCATGCCAGGGATATGAGGTTGAGGTTCCTCAACCTCTAGGTCTAAGTGCAAGTGGGAGATTGTTGGTGTATATGCCCTGAGACCTAGTATCGGTCCATGAAGTAGGATTAAACTACCAAGATCAACCTAAGGTATGTAGCTCTATAGAACAGTAGACATACGCAAGCAAATTGAGTAAAATCTATAGCAATGTTCTAGTATGCAATTCTAGGGAAGTTGAAATGAAAAAGGAGAGAGTGTACCGAATGGCCCCTATTAGGGAAGGGACCTCAACCCCTTTCTTTGTTCCAATCTCCCATACCTTGGCGTTGAAGCTTAGAAAATGGTGTTTAAACGTCCAACACTCATATCAAATAAGCAAGGGGAGGTTGGTAAGGAAACAAACTCCAAACCTCCCTAAACTACAACAAACGTGGTCCTTAGGGGGTCTTGATCATGGCTTCAAGAATGCATCCCTTTGGTTAGCGTTGAAGATGGATGAAGATCATTTGAAGAAGGTTGGAGACATCCACGCGCAAGAAATCTTCAAGAGGAGGAAGGTTTTTGTTTGTTGAGAAGAAGAAGAGAAGAGGAGGTAGAAGACACTCGGCTAGGTTGAGGAAGAAAAGGGGAAGAGGAAGAAGAGCAAGGCTCTCGGCTTACAAACACAGCAGGTTTCAACTTGAATTTTTTTTCATAAAGGATAAGATAACCCCAATCCAATGTACAAAGTCTTTTAACCTTCCCCTCCAACGTTCACTCCCACTTGGCTGCAATTGTGCTCAAAATGGCTGAGGTAAGCGGGCTGCAGAATTTCTTCATTAAGGTAAGCAACCAGCTGGGTTTTTGGGCTGCTTTGGTCCTGATTTCCGATTGCATGTAAAGGCTGGAGTTTCCTCTTTTAGGCAAGCAATTTTGTCCTTGTTTGCAATCCTTGATGTGCAGGTTTCCCACCTTCAGCTTTGTCCTTGTCGGATGCAACAAAATTGATTTTGAAATGGTCCTCAAGTTGACTATTTTGACTCACCTACTGCTGTTTGTTTGTGTGGGCCTTGGGCTTGTCAGTTGGGCTGGTTATAGGGCCCCATGTGAGTGATCTTTGGGCTGTTTCGAGTGGGCTGGTTTTGGGTGGAGGGGTGAGGTGCCTTGTACAAGTACACATATTCAACCTAAGCTAAAGCAACCTAATACATCCAGTATGAAAGTAAATGCTTAAAAGAAAATAAAATACCTAGGCTACCCTCCCTAAACTACCCCTAGGCACCTGAGGTGCTAAAAAAGTGCTGTCTTGCAAGACAGACTTACAAAACAAAGATCGTGGCTCATAGATCATCTGAAGTTTCTGGAGGCAGGCCTAATGTGTGGAGATCGTCTCGCGTCCATGATCCTACATAAGCTCTCCCCAGCAACGAAGAATTTGCCTCTGGAGAATAAAAATGGAAGCTTCGCTATGGCTTAGGTGGCCACCCCAGTGTATGCCAATTATCATCAGCTTTCATGGCTTCCTCATCCCTGTAAATAAAATACAAATATTTGAAAGTTTTTGTTTTCTTATGTGTGTGGGCAATTTGTAATTTGAAAATGTGATATGAAAATGTCAGCCCAGATATGTAAGCTTCAAATGATAGCATACAAAGAGATATGTTTATGCACTTCTTAGGTAGGTACTCTATTGGGTATATAGGTTCACCGAGTAAACTCCATGAATTCATCCAGTAGGATGTGGTTGTTGGGGTATGCCCTTAAGGCTAATGTTTGAGGCCTTGGGATTGTAACAGTATCATGTAATAAACTTTTATGTTTATAAAGGCATGGTTGTTATTCAGTTTGTTACATTATCTGCTGCAATAAGTGTACTTCTGAATAATGTCTCAAAGCTGTTCAGCTAGGCTGACATGCAGTGAATGTCCTTAGTCGATATATCTTGGTGAACATGAGACAGCCTTGATATGATTGAGACTAATATGTGTTCTAGTCTTATAGGATGCTTCGAGCATGGAATAAGATGTAGACTCATGGGTACATTGGATGTATTGGACAGACCCTACTAGGATATTCAATTGCTTGTCACAATGTGAATAATCCTTGATTGTAACAAGTGGCACATTTCCTCTGACTTGAGATCACTTGTGTTTTCTAAATGATGATTGTCATTGTTTTGAGGTAGTTCAATATCATTTGAAACATAATGGTTATAGACTATCTTGGATGGTGAGCTTGAGTCAGGTTAGGGCACTAGTGATAGACATAGGATTGCCGTCTCCTTGTTTAAGGAGTGTGATGTTCTAAAGGGGCCCCCTGGATGAGATGATTGAGAAAAGTGTATGGCCATACCCAGGTGACTATGTTCATCTGATCTAATCATGCTCATCATATTGGAGTTACAAGCTTGACACGCTTGTCCAATAAGAATATCAAGTGGCAAAGGAAAGATGCATGCCTTGTGAATTGGATTCACACTTGTGCTGTATTTTGGGTGTAGTCTTGGAAGACTCTTTCCTTTCTATCAGGAGACAGTGATGTGTTGCTAGATACCCCTCACTGATCGTGATGACGTGAGTTATCGTTACCGACATTTAAAGGAAACCCTCAGGGTCGCACAATTTGATGATATGGCTTACTTAAGTCAGATCGTGTGGACTGAATTGTTTGGGTTCAGTTTAAAGGGATTTTAATCTCTGATTGTAAGTGAGATCTGGTCTGATCATGTTTGATTGATTAGGGCTTGAGATCGGTAAGCTTCGATTGAGAGAATGGATGCTAGATCGGTGAGATCAGGAGCATCAAGAGATTAACGGTCAGATCTTAAGCCTTAGGGGTTTATTATGATCTGGACTGATTGCTTGGTTTATTTGGTTATTGAACCAAAGTCAAGTGAACCGGCTCAATGGATGAGCGCATGGTTCAAGGGTGAATTGGATTTGCGATTGGGTAAACCCATGATCGCAACTTGAGAAGTGACTTGCTATTTTTAGATAGCACTTCTTCTAATCGTGGCCATGCCTCACGATAGCCTCTATTCACGCCTCTCCTCTTGGTTCATCGCTCGCTCTAGTTTTTGACGTGAGAACACAATTTCGTGTGGTGAAAAAACTGGTGGACGACAAGGAGAAAAGACGCCAAGCAAGAAAGAACTCTCTCTTCCCTTCAAGCGATCAAGACACCTTGGACGATCCTTGCTAGCACAAGGAGCACCAAGGAAGGAGCGCATCTTCATCTTGTGTGCGAGACTTTGGAGAAGAGGCGCTTGCATCTTTTGCTTCCAAGACGCCATCTAGAAATGGCTATGGTATGAATCGTTTTCATTCATGCAGAGTTTTATAAGTTGATCATAACGCATGCAAAGATCGTAGAAACCCCTTTCCGCTGCATCTTAGCCTCCATATGCGCCTATAGGGTTTCGCCCCCCTTAGATTTAGGGGACCTTCAATTGGTTATCAAAGAAGGCCCAAAGATGATATCAACATCATGCTGCAAGCAAGGATTTGACTTAACTAAGAAGTCTTGTGGGATGTTTAAACAAAGCAATGACATTTTTGGTGTATGGGTTAAGTTAGCTAACATAATGTCATGGTACTGGCCTAACAAGGAATATGGTGTCATAGAATCACCTAGGCATGGGGTCAGGCCAATCAATGCGTAGGCTTGGACATGAGGAAGTGGGCATCCTGAGGAAGGACCAGGGACATGAGAAGGCAAGAGTTGATCAAGGTTAGCACTAAGACCCTAGGTGGATCGAGAAGCACATCATGAACCTCAATCCCGGTGAGTGTTGGTTGTTCTATCCTTATGGTGTGATGACTTTCAGCCATACAATCTAAAGGTAAGTGTGGGCACAAAGCTAGTGGCATAATGTCTTCTTGTGCCCTTTCAAGGGTTTCAACTAATTCAAGCTTAGGAGCGAGATGGGGTAAGTCTAAGGATAGGGTTCTTTGGTATTCAGGTCCAGGGCCTAAGAGTGATGGCAACAAGGATGGTCCTAGAGGATACCAATGGCATAATATAGGTCCTTAAGGATTCAAATTTAGGTTATGCTCCTTAATTTTGTTGAATTGGGGAATCTTGATCTGGTCAATCACAAGAACCTCCACTTTAGACTCTATTCTGGGCATAGAGATAGTGGTAAGGGCTTGAGACGGTTCTTGAAGATGTGATCCCTTAAGTTCCTCATTGTTAGTCTCCATTCCTTTTTGTTTTATCCTCACTAGTATAATTGGGATCAAATAGTTCTTCCTTTACTTCTTCTCCAAGGTTCTGGGTAGCTAAGTCTAAGACTTATTCATTTGAGGAGGAAAGTCTGATGTATCCATGTACTCCACTATGATATCACTATCCTAGGTTGATCTAGAGTTTTGACCATAGGCGTACTCCTCATAATCTTGATGATACATACTTGGCCGATAGTGATCACGTTGTGACTGTTTGATTATGTCATAGTTTGTTGGGGGATCCCAACATGGTTCAAGGCCTCTCCTATGATGATATGTTTTAGTATGGGTTGGCCTATAGTGAGGTGAGATGTACTTGTCACTAAGCCTATGCTTCATGGTTTCCCAATTGGTTATTGGAGCTAGGCCTCTTCTCTCAATTTGTTTTTCTATGCTATTCTAGTATAGCTGGGCTGAGCCTTCAAGAAAGGATCGGGCATACTTAACTTTACTTCTCTCAGATATTCCATAGAATTCAAAGTATTGTTCTGCTAAGGTCTCCCATGTTACGGAATACCGGGTGTAATTTAAAATTTTGCAGTCCCAGGACGCAGCGGAAGAATCATTACACCCGAAACATATTCCGGTCCCAAGGATCCATGCGAGAGAGAAGACACAAGGATGTGTTAGAGATGTACCTCTTTTGCTTGTCTAGACGTCGAAGCCATGTTGAAGGTGCCCAAGTGTTCGCCCTCAACAAGTATCCACGCGTCGACTCCTTGATCGTTGCTCCCTTCCACGCTTGGTGCTAGCCTCGGGAAGAGAATCGAGCCTTAGGGTTCCTTCACTCTTCTTGCGCCACCTCCAAGGTTCATGCGCCAAGTGCAAGGAAGATGCCACCAACTCCTTATCCTCTTCACTCCAAGAGAAGAGGGAGAAGAAGAGCTTTGGCCTTGAGGAAGATTGAGAGAAAGTCACGCCAAGATGAGAGGAAGGAGAAGACTTTCGGCCACTAGTAGGAAGAAGGGTTGCACCACTTTGATGTTGTCACCCTTTGCCCTTGCTCTCGCCCCTCTATGTGTGTTCACGTCTCCAAGCGTTCATCAACTAGAGAGGGCGACAATGGGTCCTATAAATAGGACTAGAGGAGGTTTGGGCAAGGGCTAGGATCAAGCCAAGTGTATGGCTAGGATGAGGTGTCTTGAGGCAAGGAAAGTCTCCAAGACTTTACCATAAACCTCATTCAACCTATCCATAAATGTCCAAGCGCTATATCAACCCAACACATGCCTCAAATGCATTCTTACCATCAAAGGATAAGTGGCTAGGCGCAACATGCATGAGCAATTCGGCTAGGGTGGTGTCTTGGGAGAAACTAGGGTTTGAGGTAAGGTAAGTCTCCAAGACATTACCATATACCTCTTCCCTATATCCATATGCGCCTAGGAACTTCCCATAAAAGTTCTCAAGCCATATCAGCCCCAAGACTTGCCTTAGAAGCAAGTATTCCATCCAAGGAAGAAGGGCTAGGCGCCCTTTACTTCCATAATGAAGCAAAGGCGCCTCACTCACCCCATTATGCCCCTAGGCGCCAATAGGGTGAGATTTCTCCCCATTATACCCTTTTAAGCCAATTCCTCTTCATGACAACTAATTATTGGGCCTCATTGGATAATGAGCTAGCCCAAACTTTATGGCGTGGGTTGATTAAGCCATTGGATCTAATCCAATGCAACCCTAATCCAAATGTGACCAATCTAGGTTAATTTCGGGTCAACCTGCCAAAAATGAAGTTTGGCTCCAATAACTTTCTTCCAACTCATCAGGCCCATTGGCGCTGATGAAATCTTCCAAATTGATCCAAGTTATCCAATAACTTGATCCTAAGGCTTCTGATTAAAGCAACGTCAAGAGTCTATTGCGTGTGACCCCGTAGGATCCATATGACGATGGCAATGATGTAAACATCATAAGTAGTGAGGGGTATCTAGCAACACATCACTACTACCCATGTCATTGGACTTAAGTCATTATGGCAACAACTCCTAACAAGCAACGAGGATTCCCATTGCATTATAGATCCCTTTGCCTAAGCTGATATCCTGCCATTGGATTAGTCTCAAGTTTATTATCCAATGCATTGGTCATGACTCAACAAGTGTGGCCACACTTTACTGTCATGCACCAATAAGGTGGGGGCGGCCCGAGTGGATATCATACTTCCAATAAGGAAGGGGCAAATCCTACTATTGGTCATCCATGTCTCTACATGACTTATGACATGCCCAATGACAGTCGTTTTGATCTCCCAGTTACGGAGAGACGTAAGACTGTATTAAAGCATACCCATCATCAAATCTAGACATGAATACCTCAAGTCTAAGGATCAATGCAAACCTCTTGCATGTGAGATTGACTTGTTGACTAGACAAGTCAATCCTCACGGTGGATCACTCCAGTGCATCCAATGCCCCTGTATGTCTGCGTTACTGTGCCCCGCACCTAACCAGCCCATACACCAGTCTCACATGTACCAAAGCTGTTCCTTATCTGCTAAGGTACCTTGTCTGGGGATAGCTTATGAGAATGGATCCAATCCAAACTCTTGGGACATTATTTATGCAACTCAATACATTAACGCAGGTAGAGAAGTCTGCATAATAACGACCATGCCTATATAAAGAGTAATAGTTCTATCAAAGTACATTCAAACAATGCCTGACCATGTCCATACATTGGTCTTTAGGGCATATACACCAACAATCTCCCACTTGCACTAAGACCAAGGACAACTGGTGTTTAGTCAGTTCCAATGTCTCTAGTATGACCCATTTAGCTTCCGCTGCGCCAGAGGCTAGGTCAGTGGGTTTTTCCAGATTGCTATCTGTGTTTATTTTAACAAATTTGATCATCATCATTATCCATGATCTCTAAGATCAGATGATATGCTGCAGTACATACTTGAGCATTAAGTTCCTTCTCCTATGCTATGGTCCCAGTAATAACTTTACTGGACCATCAAGCACTATGAACTAGATCAAGTTCAAATGAATGAAGCTGCCTCCTTGGCTGCCACAAGGAGCTGCAATGTACTCAGCCTTATTTGTAGAATCTTGCCACTTTGGTTTGCATAATGCTCTTTCAGCATACAACACCATAACAAGGCAAAGCGCAAATCCTGGCTGTGATCAATAGTCACTAGACTGGAATGAAGTGTTAGTGTACCCTTGTACACAAAATTTTTTCCTGTCTATCATATACTAGACTCCAATCCTTTATACTTCCCAAGTATATGTATAAGGATTGCTTTCACAGCTATCTAGTGTTTAAACACTAAGATCTGATTGAAACTTGCTGGCTATGCTCCACATATAGTCTTGAGTATGTTATTCAAATCATGATCCATCCTACACACCATGTATCAGGATTTTAGATCCATGTTATTACTCTCCATCTGTGTCAAAGGACACAAAATCTTTGAGAGAATCAGACCATATCTTCCTGGAAGGTATTAATATTTGGAATCATCCAATATAAACCTCTCTAGAAACTCTTGGATGAACATAGATTGACTAAAGGGCAATGACTTTCTTGGATCTCTATCTATAGATCCTCATGCCTAGGATGCAGGCATCATTCCC
Organism: Costus lasius; assembly: GCA_027563935.2. Taxonomy (NCBI): domain Eukaryota; kingdom Viridiplantae; phylum Streptophyta; class Magnoliopsida; order Zingiberales; family Costaceae; genus Costus; species Costus lasius. The sequence goes on along the minus strand of CM050450.1, from coordinate 31,637,292 downwards.
TAGATCATTCTTCTCGAAATACATATCAAACCTTTTCTTCACTATGTGAAGAGCTGAGATGTCATTCCATGTGAAAAGAATATCATCAATCATCTAGAACAAGAAATACTATTAAGGTGCTCACACTGATCTTCTTGTAAACACAGGCTTTTTCAACCATGCTTGCGTAATATCATGCATATCTATATGGCCTTGATATGAGAACCTTTTGGCTATTTCCTTATAGATATCTTTTCAGATGTCCATGCAAGAAAAGCAGTTATCATAACAACATGCCATAATTGATCATGCAATTATAATAAGCAGATTCCTAATGGACTTAAAGCTCAGCTATTGGTGAAAATTTCATCATTATCCACCTAGTGGATTTGCCTGAAATCATTATTCACTAGCTTGCCTTTTGGCAGCTCATCCAAGTCCCAGACTTGATTTGCAGACATGGAGTCCATTATGGTTCTTATGGCCCTTAGTCATTTCTTGGAATCTGGTCCACCGATCGCTTCCATTTCCTCATGAGTATTAGGTTCATGCTTGACGAAAAATTCGTCATGCTCAGCATATCGAATCGATCCAGACTTATGTGGTTCCTGTGTTACTTGAACCTCAGGTTGACTTTCAACCTGTATGTGAGATTTTACTCTCCATCTGTGTCTAATTATATTGTGGTTGATTCTGGACCTTTTCCAAATCAAATCTACTCCCACTAGCTTCTTTCAAAAGAAATAATTTCTCAAGAGAGACAGCAGTTTGTGCAACAAATATTTTGTTCTCCTTGGGATAGAATTAGCACTCTACAGTGCACCACAAACACATACTTTTGAATCACTGCACATTACATTCCCAATTTCATTGAAGAAATGGATTATTTGCAGTTCGCAACTCAAAAGCTAATTTAGACATTTTCTTATGGAGTGGCAGTATATCTGTTTGCATGGCATCATAGTAGTATATTTGCATGACTATTCAAAGATGGAACCACATCCAATGTGTTCCTTTATCTTTCTTTGAAATTCACCACACAGTGGTGTACTAAGAAAGCTGTGAGATAACTCCACACTTCTTAGGACAGTCATCAAATTCTCCACTAATCATCTTGATCCAATCAAGGTGCTTTGATAGATCCTTCAATTTGACTCAATACTTCATTTGTGAACTTCTTGGATTTTTCCAAAGTTCTTGGGTTGTGTAAGGCATACCCACACCTAATGAAGTATATAACTCCTCTTAGTGCTTGTTTACATGGGTCCACTTACATTGCTGTGTAATAGATCCAACAAGTCACTACTCCTTCCATCCTTTACGGTGAAGGCAGCATCTGTCACATTGTTCCTTTGAACTAGGCTCACATGTATCATAGTCCTGTGAGGACAATGATCCCAATAGTCCATGGACCTTTGTGTTGGGGTATGCCCTTAAGGCTAATGTTTGAGGCCTTGGGATTGTATCAGTATCATGTATATAAACTTTTATGTTTATAAAGGCAATGGTTGTTATTCAGTTTGTTACATTGTCTGCTGCAATAGGTGTACTTCTGAATAATGTCTCAATGCTGTTCAGCTAGGCTGACATGCTGTATTGTCCTTAGTCGAGATATCTTGGTGAACATGAGACAGCCTTGATATGATTGAGACTAATATGTGTTCTAATCTTATAGGATGCTTCGAGCATGGAATAAGATGTAGACTCATGGGTACATTGGATGTACTGGACAGACCCTACTAGGATATTCAATTGCTTGTCACAATGTGAATAATCCTTGTTTGCATCAAGTGGCACATGTCCTCTGACTTGAGATCACTTATGTTTCTAAATGATGATTGTCATTGTTTTGAGGTAGTTCGATATCATTTGAAACATAATGGTTATAGACTATCTTGGATAATGATCATGAGTCAGGTTGGGACACTAGTGATAGATATAGGATTGCCGTCTCCTTGTTGAAGGAGTGTGATGTTCTATAGGGGCCCCCTAGATGAGATGATTGAGAAAGTGTATGGCCATACCCAGGTGACTATGTTCATCTGATCTAATCATGCTCATCATATTGGAGTTACAAGCTTGACCTGCTTGTCCAATAAGAACATCCAGTGGCAAAGGATACATGCATGCCTTGTGAAGTTGATTCACACTTGTGCTATGGTTTGGGTGTAGTCTTGGAAGACTCTTTCCTTTATATCGGGAGACAGTGATGTGTTGCTAGATACCCCTCACTGATCGTGATAACGTAAGTTATCGTTACCGACATTTAAAGGAAACCCTCAGGGTCGCACAATTTGATGATATGGCTTTCTTATGTCAGATCGTGTGGACTGAATTGTTTTGGTTCAGTTAAAAGGAGTTTAGACTCTGATTGTAAGTGAGATCTGGTCTGATCATGTTTGATTGATTAGAGCTTTAGATCGGTAAGCTTCGATCGAGAGTATTGATGCTAGATCGGTGAGATCAAGTGCATCTGGATATGAATGGTTAGATCTTGAACCTTCTTGGTTCATATTAGATTTAGACCATGGCATGTCTTGGTTTGGTCTTGGTTTGATTTGGTCGTTGAACCAAAGTCAATTGAACCGGTTCAAGAGTGTGAACGCATGGTTCAAGTAATTAGGCGTTTTGATTAGTTCACTAAGCGTGAACGCGCGAGAGTGAAGGCTTACCATATTTGGAAGCCTCAACGCCTCAACGCCATAAAAAAAAAATGCCTTTGCTTCAATGCTTCTCTCTTGGGCGAAGTAGAGCTCTTGAGTGTGTCTCATCGCCGAGAGTGAAGAGGAGGTATTCGGCAAGCCAAGAAGACATCCAAGGATTCTCCTTCAAGCGATTAGGACTCTTGAAGCCCTTTGCTAGCACAAAGGACGACAAGGAGAAAGCCAACTTCTTCTTGTGTGCGCGCCTTTTGGAGGAGATCAATTTTGTTCTCTACTTCCAAGTCGCCATCTTCCTCATGGCTATGGTATGATTCGATTTAAGATATATGCAACTTCAAGTTGATCATATATGATGCATGCGATTCTTGAAGCCCTATTTCCGCCCATGCAAAAAGCTCCCATATGCGCATGTTTAGGGTTTCGCCCCCCTCTTGAAAGGGGTCCTTCACTTTGGATGTGACCATTGTTCTATGGTTCAAGAGACAATGCTATAAGGGGATGTTTATTGAATCATTAGATCTGATCTTGTGTCACATATAGAACCACAAACTATTGTCAACTGTATCACATCAATAGAACATCTCAGATTAAAGAAAAATATTATTTATTATTTCAAACTGAAGTCCTTTCCAAAAGGAATGATGTTCTAATACATAAGCTGATACATAATAGCAAAGTTCTATATAAAGTCTTCAAGGCAGTGAGATGATATCAACAGCAGCATCCAATGCTCCGTGCCTGACCCGAGAGTCGATCCCATCAAGCCTCTTCGTCCTACTTCTTTTGAGCTCCTGCACATGTAAAACATATGTGAGCCTCACATACGGTACCCAGTACCCATGAATAAGAAGTAGACAAAAGACCTCGGTAACACAATACCTGAAGCGGATGGATTACATCCCTTCTTCTTTGCCATGCTCTTCTTGGCCATTAATCCTCTTCGAAATACCCATGCATTCCCAGTCTTCCGAAGTATTAGCTTCGAAGATACAGAACCATGGTCATTCTCAGATTCAGGCATACACTCTGAAGATCCAATAGAACTCTCCTGATCATTGTCTATAGAGCATGGTGTGAAGAGACCTTTGAGATGTATGATTAGATCATAGATCCCCATCTCATCACATTCAACCTTGACCTCTGGGGTCATGCACTCTAAGACAAGAGCAGTGTACTGTTCGTTATCTTCACAATGTTCAAGATAGACATTCCATTCCCAATCATTAGTGAAATACACACTGGGCTGGGATGGAGGTCTTTTAAGAAGATGCACATTATTTTCTTGTTCCAGTATCTTGGACAAAATCTTGAACCATTTTGTCCAATTTGTCCCATCCAGTTTATGTTTATAAAGTTTCAATCTTAGATCAGGAGATGCCTTCTACAATAAGTAAAGTAAGTACAATGATAAAGCATTTAATAAGGACTTTAAATTAAATGCTATCCTCCCACTACTTCCAAAACAAGTTGAGAACTCTCTAACTCAACATGGAAATAGGTGAGTAGGATCCTAATTTCACATAAGGTCTCCGCGACTCATGAGGGTGAGTTGAGATGCACAGAGAGTCTCATGCTTCCTTAGGTAGGCATGCCAGCCAATTGTGCCATGCACAATTCCTCTTAGTTGAGACAGACTAGGCGCCCTATGTCCAGCGAGGGCTGGATACAACACAAAACCCTATCCTCTCAACAGCTGCCTCTAGTAATTCATCATGTCAATGACATATGAAAAACCAGTCAAGTCTGGTCCTAACCGTTATGTCCAGGGTCAACGAATTTCCTTGCGAAGGCACGCCCAGGTTAAAACTGGACTGGGGAAATCATTGTCACCACACACCTTCTAAAGATAAGTGGGTGTGTCCCACGAGGGTGGGAAACAGTTCACAACACCACCGATCGATAGTTTGATGAGGGCTACGCGTTAGAAGGCTATCGACTTGATATTGTATTGAGAGTTTTTGCATGTTTGTTTTATTCTTTTCTAGAATGCAGTTTTCCTATGGTTCAGGCAGCAAGGGAAAAACATCACAGGCATGCTATGGACAAAATAATAAACCATCACAGGCATGCTACTTTGGTCGATATGGTCATAGCCCTTTTCATACACATAACTTGTCACGAGCCATGTGACATGTTATCGTGCATCCAAGGGTTGCGAGTCCCTAAAGCAGATCAGCCCATGCCAGAAGCCGAAAGCATGTGTCCTTTCCTTCAGCCGCAAGTCCATCACCATGCTTCCAAAGCTGGCGCCACTTCTGACTCCGATTGAAGAAGGCTCCTTGTTGTCAGGATGAAGCCCTATCCTATCAAATAATTCTACATCTATTCTAAACAAGATGAAAAATTCTTTACAACAAGATAGGAAGAGAACCACACGCAGGTGGAAAGAGATTTTACAAGCGTTCATCACAAGTGGAAACATGCTTCCACATCACAACACAGGAGGGTACTCGCTATGACCATATCAACCCAATCAAGTGGCGCATGTAAAATTTGAAAATCCGGAAAAGTCAAATTTTAGCACCTTATGCGCCATTAACATCCAAAGCACTCTCTTAACCAAATTTATGCCAAAATTTAGATCAAGTTCCATGATGATTTCATAGACCCTATCGGCTGGCAGTTTTGTCAGATCAAGAGACCCGGCCAGTCCGAAGACACAATGCCCATCCTACTTGACAAAACCTACGTGCGCCTTTGGTCTTAAATCAAGCATAAACAAGATTCAAGTTTCGGCCATAAAGTTGAGAAGAGAAGATTGGATGAAAAACGCTTTCTAAGTGAAACGCGCATGGATAGAAGAAAAATTTTCAAAAATTTTTCACACAAGCAAACGTACACCTTGTGTTTCTCGCAAGTAGCTCTAATACTACTGTTAGGGAATACCGGGTGTAATTTAAAATTTTGCAGTCCCAGGACGCAGCGGAAGAATCATTACACCCGAAACATATTCAGGTCCCAAGGATCCATGCAAGAGAGAAGACACAAGGATGTGTTAGAGATGTACCTCTTTTGCTTGTCTAGACGTCGAAGCCATGTTGAAGGCGCCCAAGTGTTCACCCTCTACAAGTATCCACGCGTCGACTCCTTGATCGTTGCTCCCTTCCACGCTTGGTGCTAGCCTCGGGAAGAGAATCGAGCCTTAGGGTTCCTTCACTCTTCTTGCGCCACCTCCAAGGTTCATGCACCAAGTGCAAGGAAGATGCCGCCAACTCCTTATCCTCTTCACTCCAAGAGAAGAGGGAGAAGAAGAGCTTCGGCCTTGAGGAAGATTGAGAGAAAGTCACGCCAAGATGAGAGGAAGGAGAAGACTTTCGGCCACTAGTAGGAAGAAGGGTTGCACCACTTTGATGTTGTCGCTCTTTGCCCTTGCTCTTGCCCCTCTATGTGTGTTCACATCTCCAAGCGTTCATCAACTAGAGAGGGCGACAATGGCTCCTATAAATAGGACTAGAGGCGGTTTGGGCAAGGGCTAGGATCATGCCAAGTGTATGGCTAGGATGAGGTGTCTTGAGGCAAGGAAAGTCTTCAAGACTTTACCATAAACCTCATTCAACCTATCCATAAATGTCCAAGTGCTATATCAACCCAAGACATTGTTGGTGTATATGCCCTAGGACCTAGTTTTGGTCCATCTTTGTACTACTTGACTCTGATATTCATATATCTTTCTGGCATTGTCGTTATCATTGTTTGTCTACACCTGCGATTGTGTACTTACATGATAATGTCCCTGGAGACAGGTTGGATCTGTGCTCGAATTATAATCCCCAGTCGATGTACCTTAGTGGATATGGGACAGCTATGGTACTTGTGAGACTAGTATGTGGGCTGGTTAGGCACGTGGTGCTAACGCAGACGCATGGGTATATCATTGGAGGATATACTGGATAGACTCGCTGTGAGGCTTTGACTTGGTGTCATAAGTTATCCTCACAAGTGACAGGAGATGCATTGATCCCTTGACTTGAGGTCATTGACCATTCTATATGGTTAGGGACTTGCTTTGATGCAACCTAACACCTCACCGTAGTTGGGAGGTCATAACGGTTTTCATTGAGCATGTCACGACCCATATGAGAAGGTCAATGGACAGACATAGGATTTGCAACTTCTTTAGGGAAGTATGATATCCATGGAGCTCCCTTATGGTTCTATGACTGAGAGGGTATGGCCATACCCAGGTGAGAACCTGTTTTAGTCATAGCCATGTGATTGGATGAAAACAAGTGGTGACACACTTGTCCAATCGGATATCAGTACGGCAAAGAGACTATAATGCATCTGTACCTAGTTGCGATGATAGGGATGTCGATGTCGATATCCATTCCAATGACCTGGGTAGCAGCGATGCAGTGCTAGGTGCCACTCACTGCTTGTGATGACCTTTGGTCAGCACTACCAGCGTCAGAGGAACCTACAGGGTCGCACACCTTGATACTTGAGTTCTCGTATTGATCGGGAAGCCTTATGATCGAGTTATTGGATAACTCGGATCTAATTGGGAGATTACATCAGCGCCAATAGGCCTGATGAGATGGAAGAATATATTGGAGCCAAACTTCATTTTTGGCAGGTTGACCCGTATTTGACCATGGTTGGTCACATTTGGATTAGGGTTGCATTGGATTGGATCCAAGTGCTTAATCAACCCATGTAATGAAGTTTGGGCTAGCTCAATATCCAATGAGGCCCAATAATAAGTTGTCATGAAGAAGCAATAGGCTAAAAGGGTATAATGGGGAGGAAGCCAAGCCCATTGGCGCCTAAGGGGCATAATGGGGTTTGGCTGGCAAATTTGCTTCATTAAGGAAGCTTTATGCGCCTAGCCCTCTCCCATTGATAGTGTGAATGCATTAAGGCATTGCTTGGGGCACAAGGCTAGGCCTTGGCGCACAAGGCAAGGCTTGGTAGTTTATGGAAAGGTTGAATGAGGTTTATGGTAAAGTCTTGGAGACTTCCTTACCTCAAACCTTCTCATCCAAGCTATACACTTGTCATGATCTCAACCCTTGCCTCTAGCTCTTTATAAGTGACCCTAGCCGCCCCCTCTTGATGGTTACAATCCTTAGAGGCGTGACAACAAGAGGAGAGGCGAAAGCAAGGGTTGAGGGGCGACAACACCAAGAAGTGGCGCATCTTCTTCTTCCTTCCAAACCCTAGCCGCAAGCTTCTTCCTTCTCTCTTGATGCAAGGAACTTGATGCTTGGCGGTTTCCCTCTCCCTCATCCTTCTTCATCTTTGGCGCATCTACCTTAGAGGTGGCACATACTTTGAAGAAGGAGCACAAGGCTTGGATCTTCTTCCCGAGGCTAGCACCGGGCGTGGAAGAAGAGAACTCAAGAGATCCGTGTGTGCGAGACTGCAAAGGGCGAACACTTGGGCGCCTTCATCGACATCGGCTTCTAATTGCTTAAAGGTACTTACTATCACATCGTGTCGACCCCCTCGCAAGAGATCTTCACTGGGTTTTTGGGACTAGCCTGTTTCGGGGACATTCTTCCGCTGCGTAATATGTATGTCTATGGCTCTAAAATGTAAAATGTCCCCGGGGTTTCCCAACAGTGGTATCAGAGGTACTTGCGAGCCTCGAACGATGTTCTTTCATGCTTTTCATGCTCACAAGCCATATCTACATTTTCGCATATTGCATAGATGTTGGCGCATGGTTTTTCTTTAAGTAGAAAAATTGTAGGTCTCTTGTTTCTTACTTCTAATTAACTTCTTGTGGTTGTTTGCTCTCTTCATTTGATGGGATAGACCCATACGTGGAAGAGAAAATTTCTCCTCTCATAATAGGATAGACCTATCTTGAGAGACTTGTTGGGATAGGGCATGGACTGGGTGATTGCCCTTATCCTAGCAAGTTAAGGATTGCAAGCAGGGCAACCGGTATGCCTCTTGTAGACTCCTGAGAGAAACTTAGAATCAAAGATTTGTGATATGAAGGGAAGGAAGAGAGACATGTTTTATGAAAAAGTAAAATTTCAGATTTTATGTTTTTCATGAGCATGTAGAATTACATGAGTAAATACCTTGATTGTGCATGATGTTATGGTCATATGTCAAGCCCCTTAGCATGCCTGTGATGTATCCTTGTGAGGCCTGCGTGCCGCTTTTCTTTTTGCTTTTAACTAAGAAGAAGATTAGGGTGGCGCATCTACTTGGAGCAAGGTGCATGCTTGCTTGGTTGCGCATCCTTGCCTGATGGCGCAACAAGCTTCAAAGGTGGCACATCCTTGCATGGGGGCGCAAGTTAGGGTTTGGCCGAGCCTAGTGCTTGTGTGCTATCCCTCTTGTGGCTTGCTAGATGGCGCACCTTCCTTGGAGGAAGACCATGGCATTGGCCGAACCTTGTGGGTGTACCCCTAGGGTTTGAGAGCTAAACCATGAGAGAAGGACCTTGGAGCCAACCTTGAAGATAGAGCTAGAGGTCGGCTAGGCTAGGTCTCGTCTTGGGGCTTGAATCCTAGGTCAAGAGTTGAACCCCTTTTTGGCATGGATTGGTTCAATGTCTTGAATGGGCTATGATCACATCATCCTTTTATTGCTTTCTTTACAAAAGCTAAAGCATGCCTGTGATGTTTTATTGTTATGTTATCACCATAGGATTGCACGCCTGTAATGATAGACATAAGATAAAACTGAGATGATGAGACCTTAAACAAAAACCCTCAATTAAAATATCAAGTCTAGTAGACTTCTAACGCGTAGCCCTCACTAAGCTATCGATCAGTGGAGTTGTGAATTGTTTCCCACCCTCGTGGGACACACCCACTTATCTTTAGAAAGTGCGTGGTGGCAATGGTTTCCCCAGTCCAGTTTTAACCTGGGCGTGCCTTCGCAAGGAAACTTGTTGGCCCTGGGCATAACGGTTAGGAATGGACTTGACTAGATTTTCATGTGTGCTAGGCACATGATGAAACTCTAGAGGCATCGTTGAGAGGTTAGGGTTTCATGCTGTATCCAGCCCTCGCTGGACATGAAATGCCTGGACTGTCTCAATAAGGGGAATTGCTTGGAGCAATCGGCCGGCGAGCCCACCTTAGGAAACATGGGTCACTTTGTGCATCTCATCCCACCCTCGTGGGATGCGAAGCCCTATGCGGAATGAGGATCTCATCTCACTAGGAAATCTTGGATTTCTCGATTGACTTTGTGGGTTGTCAATTCGATTAAAAATAGTGGGAGCCATGGTCATTTAGAACAAGTCCAGTTTAAATGACTCGAAGTAGTACTAATCTGCTATTTCTTGGTTGTTGTGGAACAATAGCTGTGAATAATAGCAATTGGTCACTGCGATCTCCCTTGGAAAGGGATAAGTTGGCTGGATCCAACTTACTGGATTGGTATATGAACTTGAGAATCGTGCTCAAGCTCAAAAGGAAGCTTTGTGTCCTTGAGCGTCCTTTTTCCTGAGCTACTTCCATGCTCGGCCTCAGCGGCTGAGAGGGATGCTTATGATAAGCATCAGGTTGATACTTTGGAAGTTGCTAACCAACATGTCACCTGAATTTAGAGGGTAATATGAATCGAAGAGTGCCTCTGAGATTATTTTTAATCTGAGGCAGCTCTTTGATGAATTGGTTGAGCTCAATTCTCCTAAAGTTGATATTCAGTGTGTTGAGCCGAAAGGCTTGACCAAGGAACTGAAATTAAAGATGGATATGATCAGGAATAGTAGGTGCTATTCATGTGGAGGGCCACCTCACATGTTGAAGGACATGTTGCAACTTCAGAATGAGGAGAAGAAAGGCAAGGCCTTGTCTTCATGCTCAGGTATTTGTGTTACCGAAGTCAACCTTTCTGTTGGTGTATATGCCCTAGGACCTAGTTTTGGTCAACTTATGTACTACTTGACATTGATATTTATATATCATTCTGGCATTGTCGTTATCATTGTTTGACTACACCTGCGATTGTGTACTTACATGATAATGTCCCTGGAGACAGATTGGATCTATGCTCGAATTATAATCCCCAGTCGATGTACCTTAGAGGATATGGGACAGCTATGGTACTTGTGAGACTGGTATGTGGGCTGGTTAGGCACGTGGTGCTAACGCAGACACATGGGTATATCATTGGGGATATACTGGATAGACCCGCTATGAGGCTATGACTTGGTGTCATGAGTTATCCTCATAAGTGACAGGAGATGCATTGATCCCATGACTTGAGGTCATTGATCATTCTATATGATTAGGGACTTGCTTTGATACAACCTAACACCTTGCCGTAGCTGGGAGGTCATAACGGTTGTTATTGAGCATGTCACGACCCATATGAGAAGATCAATGGACAGACATAGGATTTGCCCCTTCCCTAAGGAAGTATGATATCCATGGAGCTCCTTTATGGTTCTATGACTGAGAGTGTATGGCCATACCCAGGTGAGAACCTGTTTTAGTCATAGCCATGTGATTGGATGAAAACAAGTGGTGACACACTTGTCCAATCGGATATCAGTACGGCAAAGAGACTGTAATGCATCTGTACCTAGTTGCGATGATGGGGATGTCGATGTCGATATCCATTCCAATGACCTGGGTAGCAGCGATGCACTGCTAGGTGCCACTCACTGCTTGTGATGACCTCTGGTCAGCACTGCCAGCGTCAGAAGAACCTACAGGGTCGCACACCTTGATACTTGAGTTCTCGTATTGATCGGGAAGCCTTATGATCGAGTTATTGGATAACTCGGATCTAATTGGGAGATTTCATCAGCGCCAATGGGCCTGATGAGATGGAAGAATGTTATTGGAGCCAAACTTCATTTTTGGCAGGTTGACCCGTATTTGACCATGGTTGGTCACATTTGGATTAGGGTTGCATTGGATTGGATCCAAGTGCTTAATCAACCTATGCAATGATGTTTGGGCTAGCTCATTATCCAATGTGGCCCAATAACAAGTTCTCATGAAGAGATGAGAGGCTAAAAGGGTATAATGGGGATAAACATGAACCATTAGGCGTCTAGGGGCATAATGGAGTCATGTTGGCGCCTTTGCTTCATTATGGAAGTAAAGGGTGCCTCCCCCTCTCTTCCTAGGATGGAATGCATGCCTCTATGGCATTGCTTGAGACGCAAGGCAAGGCCTTGGCGCACAAGGAAAGGCGTGGGAACAAAAGGTAAGGTTGAATGAGAATTATGGAAATGTCTTGGAGACTTTCCTTATCTCAAACCTCCTCATCCTAGCCCTACACTTGTCATGATCCTAGCCATTACCCTGACCGCCTCTTGCCCTATAAATATGACCCTAGTCGCCCCCTCTTGTGGGTAATTAATCATTGAAGGCGTGAAAGGCTTGGGACAAGGGCGCATCTTCTTCCATAACCATGAGCTTCTTCCCTTCTTCCTCCTTGGCGTAAGAGAAAGAAAGGCTTGGCGGCATTCTCCCTTCTCCTTTCTTTTCTTCAATTGGCGCTTCTACCTTGGAGGTGGCGCAAGCATTCAAGAAGAGAACTAAGGCTTGGATCTTCTTCCCGAGGCTAGCACCGGGCGTGGGAGAAGAGAACTCAAGAGATCCGTGTGTGTGAGACTGCAGAGGGCGCACACTTGGGCGCCTACATCGGCATCGCTCTACATTGCTCTTAAGGTATTTCCTAACTCATCGTGTCGACTCCCTTGCTTGCGATCTTCACTGGTTTTTTGGGACTGGCCTGTTTCGGGGACATTCTTCCGCTACGAAAAATGTATGTCCATAACTCTGAAAATTGTAAAATGTCCCCGGGGTTTCCCAACAGTGGTATCAGAGCGACTTGCAAGACTCGAACGATGTTTTATGCTTTTCTTCCATGCTCACATGCTATATCTCTATTTTCGTAAATAGCATGATGCATGGCAATCGATTTTTCTAAAAGTAGAAAAATTAGGGTTTCTTGTTTCTATCATCCTCTCAATCTATTTTGGAATTTTTGGACTATTTTTCTTGTTTGATTTAAAGATCAAAGGCGCACGTAATTTTGTTAAGTAGGACGGGCATTGTGTCTTCGGACTGGCCAAGTCTCTTTATCTGACAAAATTGCCAGCCGAAAGGATCTCTGAAATCATCATGAAAAATAAATCGCAATAAACCAAAAGACTTGTGAGAAGAAGATGAGAAAAAGAAACTGGTTTTATGAAAAAGTAAAATTTCAGATTTTATGTTTTTCATGAGCATGTAGAATTGCATGAGTAAATACCTTGATTGTGCATGATGTTGTGATCATTAGTCAAGCCCCCCCCCCTTTGCATGCCTGCGATGTATCCTTGTGCGGCCTGCGTGCCATCTTTTTCATTATTTTTGTAAAAATTAAGAGGAAGATTAAGGGCTAGGCGCATCCTTCTTGGACCTTGATGCTCGCATCTTGCTTGATGGCGCTAGCATGCAAGGTGGCGCATGCAAGCTGGTGCTTGGTTGCTTGGTGGCGCAAAAGGTCTTGGCCCCTTGCATGGTGGCGCACCTTCCTTGGAGGAAGACCATGGCATTGGCCGAACCTATGGGGAACTTTGAAAGTATTCCTCTACAGTTTGAGAGCTAAACCATGAGAGAAGGACCTTGGAGCCAACCTTGAACTTCAAGCTAGAGGTCGGCTAGGCTAGGTCTAGTTTTTGGGGCTTGAGTTCTAGGACAAGAGTTGAACCTATTTCATGGCATGGATTGGTTCAATGTCTTGTATAGGATATGATCACATCATCCTTTACTGCTTTTATTATTATCTGCAGAAGCATGCCTGAAATGTTTTACCGTTATGTTATCACTATAGGATTGCATGCCTATAATGATAGACATAAGATAAAACTGAGATGATGAGACCTTAAACAAAAACCCTCAATTAAAATATCAAGTCTCGTAGCCTTCTAACACGTAGCCCTCACTAAGCTATCGATCAGTGGAGTTGTGAATTGTTTCCCACCCTCGTGGGACACACCCACTTATCTTTAGAAAGTGCGTGGTGGCAATGGTTTCCCCAGTCCAGTTTTAACCTGGGCGTGCCTTCGCAAGGAAACTCGTTGGCCCTGGGCATAACGGTTAGGAATGGACTTGACTAGAAGTTCACATGTGCTGGGCACATGGTGAAAGTCTAGAGGCATCGTTGAGAGGTAAAGGTTTCATGTTGTATCCAGCCCTCGCTGGACATGAAATGCCCAGACTGTCTCAACAAGGGGAGTTGCTTGGAGCAACCGGCCAGCGTGCCCACCTTAGGAAACATGGGTTACTTTGTGCATCTCATCCCACCCTCGTGGGACGCAAAGCCTCATGTGAAATAAGGATCCCATCTCACTAGGAAGTCTTAAACTTCCCGATTGACTTTGTGGGTTGTCAATGCAAATTTAAAATAGTGAGAGCAGAAATCATTTAAAACAAGTCCAGTTTAAATGATTCGAAGTAGTACTAATCTGTTCTTCTTGGGTGTTGTAGAACAATGGCTACGAACACTGGCGGATTATCACTGCGATCACTCCTTGATAAGGATAAGTTAGTTGGAACTAACTTTATGGACTGGCATCGGAATTTGAGGATAGTCCTCAAGCTCGAGAAGAAGCTGTATGTCCTTGAACAGCCTCTTCCTGCGGCTCCTCCGCCTAATGCCCGAACGGCAGACAGAGATGCTTATAGAAAGCATCAGGATGACTCTTTGGAGGTTGCATGTCTTATGCTAGCCAGTATGGCACCTGAACTGCAGGTGCAATATGAGGAGCAGAATGCTTTTCAGATGATTACTCGTCTGAAACAGATGTTCGAGGCTCAGGCTAGAACTGAGAGATTTGACACCGCCAAAGTAGTCTTTCGGTGCAAGTTGTCTGAAGGTGCACCAGTGAGACCCCATGTTCTCAAACTCATTGGGAATGTGGATCATCTCAGGAGACTGGGACACACCATAGACAATGAGCTGGTTGTGGATCTTATTCTTCATTCCCTGCCCCTAGCTTCAGTCCGTTTATCATCAACTTCAACATGAACCGGATTGAGTGCACACGGGAGGAATTGATGAATATGCTCCAAACAGCCGAGCGAGAGATGGGTAAGACCAAACCCAATTCTGTTCTTTTGGTCCCTGCGACCAAGAAGATAAAGAAGAAGGGTAAGGCACGTGCTAAGAGCAGTGCCAGAGGTCCTACCAAAGCACTGAAGAAAAGGGCGAAGAAGTCAAAGGAACAGAGGTGTTTTCACTGTGGCGAGCAGGGCCACTGGAGAAGGGACTGCAGGCAGCTTCAGAATGAGGAGAAGAAAGGCTTGGCCTTAACTTCTAGCTCAGGTATTTATGTTACAGAAGTCAACCTTTCTACTTCTATGTCATGGGTATTGGATACCGCATGTGGAGCTCATATTTGTACAAATATGCAGGGGCTCAAGAAAAGTAGATCGGTGCGGCTTGGAGAGATTGACCTACGCGTTGTAAACGGGGCACAGGTTGCTGCTGTTGCTGTAGGCATTTTGACTCTCTCCTTGCCTTCTGGACTTCAATTAGAACTAGACAATTGCTTTTGTGTACCTTCGCTAACAAAGAACATTGTATCCATTCCTTGCTTGGCAAGGAAAGGATTTAAATTTGAAATAAATAAGAACTCCTGTTCTTTTTCATTTGCAAATATGTTCTATGGGAAGGGTACTTTATGCAATGGTCTGTATATCTTGGATATGGAAAGTTCTATTTGTAACATAAGCAATAAAAGGACCAAACTAAGTGGTGCTTTCCGATGGCACTGTCGATTAGCCCATATAAACAAGAATCGCATCCAACAACTCCATGCAAATGGATTGTTAGATTCAAGTTCCTTGGAGGAATTTGATACTTGTGAACCTTGTTTATTAGGGAAAATGACAAAGGCGCCCTTCACCAAGATTGGTGAGAGGGCAGAAGGTTTATTGGATCTCATACATACTGATGTGTGTGGGCCCTTCAATAAACAAGCCAGAGGAGGGTACAACTACTTCATTACCTTCACTGATGACTTCAGTAGGTATGGTTATGTCTACTTAATGAGACATAAATCTGAATCCTTTGAGAAATTCAAGGAGTTCAAGAATGAAGTAGAGAACCAGCTTGGAAGATGCATTAAAGCTCTTCGATCAGATCGAGGTGGAGAATACCTGAGTGGTGAGTTCCTTGACTATCTGACAGAGTGTGGGATCATATCCCAACTCACTCCTCCTGGAACACCTCAATGGAATGGTGTGTCTGAAAGGAGAAATCAAACTTTATTGGATATGGTTCGATCCATGATGAGTCATGCAACTCTACCTTCATCATTCTGGGGGCATGCACTAGAAACAGCTTCTCTGATACTGAATAATGTTCCATCTAAGAGTGTCTCAAAAATACCATACGAGGTGTGGAGTGGGAGACGCCCTAATCTCACGTTTATCAGGATCTGGGGATGTGAGCCTTATGTCAAACGTCAGGATTCTAGCAAGCTAGAACCTAGATCTGATAAGTGTGTGTTTGTGAGGTATCCTAAGGAAACTAAAGGATACTACTTCTATGTCCCAACCGAGAACAAAGTTTTTGTTGCTCGGGGTGCTGTCTTTCTAGAGAAAGAATTTCTTATGAAAGAAGTTAGTGGGAGGAAGTTTGACTTGGATGAGTTCCAAGTGCAAGCACAAGACAAAGAGATGGAATCTGAGCCACCTGCACCGGTTGCTAGGCAACCTGAGGCTCAGACACAGGTCCCGGGTAGGTCTGGGAGAATTCGTCGTGCACCTGAAAGGTATGGGTCGCTACCGACCCAACACGATGGGATCTTCATCATTGAGGATGAACCTAGAACCTATGATGAGGCGGTTAGTGGACCGGACTCCGAGAAATGGCTTGACGTCATGAGATCTGAGATGGATTCCATGTCGGCTAACCAAGTCTGGGATTTGGTTGAGCTGCCTGATGGGGTAAAACCGATAGGGTGTAAATGGGTCTTCAAGAAGAAGACAGACATGGATGGCAAAATAGTTACCTATAAGGGTAGACTAGTGGCTAAAGGATTTAAACAAGTCCACGGGGTGGACTATGATGAAACCTTCTCGCCAGTTGCCATGATTAAATCCATTCGGATTCTGCTTGCTATAGCTGCATATCATGACTATGAGATATGGCAGATGGATGTGAAAACAGCGTTCCTTAACGGGAAGCTGACTGAGGATGTGTATATGACACAACCTGATGGCTTCATCCATCCTACAGAGGCTAATAAGGTCTGCAGGCTAAAGTGGTCCATTTATGGATTAAAGCAAGCATCTCGAAGTTGGAATCTTCGATTTGATGAGGCCGTGAGAGATTATGGCTTTATCAAAAGCGAAGATGACGCCTCTGTATACAGAAAATTCAGTGGGAGCTTGGTAATTTTTCTAGTCTTGTATGTTGATGACATACTACTCATCGGAAACGACATCCCTAGTCTTCAAGCTGTGAAGACATGGTTGGGAAAGTGTTTCGAGATGAAAGACTTAGGGGAGGCTGCCTATATTCTAGGCGTGAGGATCTACCGGGATAGATCCAAGAGACTTCTGGCCCTTAGTCAAAGTACTTACATTGATAAGGTACTGGAGAGGTTCTACATGGAGCAATCCAAGAAAGGATACCTTCCAGTGAGACATGGCCTTACTCTCTCAAAGAGCCAGTGTCCTACAACACAGGCTGAGAGGGATGACATGAGTCGAATTCCTTATGCTTCGGTAGTAGGATCGATCATGTATGCAATGTTATGTACTAGACCAGATGTGGCATATGCTATGAGCATAACCAGCCGATACCAATCCAATCCAGGTCTACAGCACTGGGTGGCTGTAAAGAACATCCTGAAGTATCTGAGAAGAACTAAGGATTTGTTCTTGGTCTATGGGGGACAGAAAGAGCTCAGTATGCAGGGCTATACTGACGCATCATTCCAGTCTGACCCTGACGACTTTAGATCGCAAGCCGGCTATGTGTTCAAGATAAATGGAGGCGTTGTATGTTGGAAGAGCTTCAAGCAATCCACCATAGCAGATTCTACAACTGAAGCTGAGTATGTGGCTGCTTCTGAGGCAGCCAAGGAAGCTGTTTGGATAAGGAAGTTCTTATGTGATCTTCAAGTGGTACCTAGTGCAATGGATCCCATTGAACTCTACTGTGACAACAATGGAGCAATTGCACAAGCCAAGGAACCACGGTCTCATCAAAGATCCAAACACATACTCAGAAGATTTCACCTGATCAGAGAGATCATTGACAGAGGTGATGTCAAGATTAGCAGAGTAGACACAGAGAACAATCTGGCAGACCCATTGACCAAGGCTTTGGCGCAGCA
This sequence comes from Costus lasius, assembly GCA_027563935.2. Lineage (NCBI taxonomy): Eukaryota > Viridiplantae > Streptophyta > Magnoliopsida > Zingiberales > Costaceae > Costus > Costus lasius. Next base: position 31,619,382 of record CM050450.1, on the reverse strand, counting down.
AAAGCATGATGGTCACGCTAGAGATATGGGGTTGAGATTCCTCAACTTCTAGGTCTTAGTGCAAGTGGGAGATTGTTGGTGTATATGCCCTAGGACCTAGTTTTGGTCAACTTATGTACTACTTGACATTGATATTTATATATCATTCTGGCATTGTCGTTATCATTGTTTGACTACACCTGCGATTGTGTACTTACATGATAATGTCCCTGGAGACAGATTGGATCTGTGCTCGAATTATAATCCCCAGTCGATGTACCTTAGTGGATATGGGACAGCTATGGTACTTGTGAGACTGGTATGTGGGCTGGTTAGGCACGTGGTGCTAACGCAGACACATGGGTATATCATTGGGGATATACTGGATAGACCCGCTATGAGGCTATGACTTGGTGTCATGAGTTATCCTCATAAGTGACAGGAGATGCATTGATCCCTTGACTTGAGGTCATTGATCATTCTATATGATTAGGGACTTGCTTTGATACAACCTAACACCTTGCCGTAGCTGGGAAGTCATAACGGTTGTTATTGAGCATGTCACGACCCATATGAGAAGATCAATGGACAGACATAAGATTTGCCCCTTCCCTAAGGAAGTATGATATCCATGGAGCTCCTTTATGGTTCTATGACTGAGAGTGTATGGCCATACCCAGGTGAGAACCTGTTTTAGTCATAGCCATGTGATTGGATGAAAACAAGTGGTGACACACTTGTCCAATCGGATATCAGTACGGCAAAGAGACTGTAATGAATTTGTACCTAGTTGCGATGATGGGGATGTCGATGTCGATATCCATTCCAATGACCTGGGTAGTAGCGATGCACTGCTAGGTGCCACTCACTGCTTGTGATGACCTCTGGTCAGCACTGCCAGCGTCAGAAGAACCTACAGGGTTGCACACCTTGATACTTGAGTTCTCGTATTGATCGGGAAGCCTTATGATCGAGTTATTGGATAACTCGGATCTAATTGGGAGATTTCATCAGCGCCAATGGGCCTGATGAGATGGAAGAATGTTATTGGAGCCAAACTTCATTTTTGGCAGGTTGACCCGTATTTGACCATGGTTGGTCACATTTGGATTAGGGTTGCATTGGATTGGATCCAAGTGCTTAATCAACCTATGCAATGATGTTTGGGCTAGCTCATTATCCAATGAGGCCCAATAACAAGTTCTCATGAAGAGATGAGAGGCTAAAAGGGTATAATGGGGAGAAACATGAACCATTAGGCGTCTAGGGGCATAATGGGGTCATGTTGGTGCCTTTGCTTCATTATGGAAGTAAAGGGCGCCTCCCCCTCTCTTCCTAGGATGGAATGCATGCCTCTATGGCATTGCTTGAGATGCAAGGCAAGGCCTTGGCGCACAAGGAAAGGCGTGGGAACAAAAGGTAAGGTTGAATGAGAATTATGGAAATGTCTTGGAGACTTTCCTTATCTCAAACCTCCTCATCCTAGCCCTACACTTGTCATGATCCTAGCCATTACCCTAACCGCCTCTTGCCCTATAAATATGACCCTAGTCACCCCCTCTTGTGGGTAATCAATCATTGAAGGCGTGAACACAAGAGGAGGGGCGAAAGGCTTGGGACAAGGGCGCATCTTCTTCCATAACCGTGAGCTTCTTCCCTTCTTCCTCCTTGGCGCAAGAGAAGGAAAGGCTTGGCGGCATTCTCCCTTCTCCTTTATTTTCTTCAATTGGCGCTTCTACCTTGGAGGTGGCGCAAGCATTCAAGAAGAGAACTAAGGCTTGGATCTTCTTCCCGAGGCTAGCACCGGGCGTGGGAGAAGAGAACTCAAGAGATCCGTGTGTGTGAGACTGCAGAGGGCGCACACTTGGGCGCCTACATCGGCATCGCTCTACATTGCTCTTAAGGTATTTCCTAACTCATCGTGTCGACTCCCTTGCTTGCGATCTTCACTGGTTTTTTGGGACTAGCCTGTTTCGGGGACATTCTTCCGCTGCGAAAAATGTATGTCCATAACTCTGAAAATTGTAAAATGTCCCCGGAGTTTCCCAACACTTTCTACTCCTATGAAATGGGTATTGGATACCGCATGTGGAGCTCATATTTGCATAAATATGCGATGGCTCTGAAAGGATAGATCGGTAAGGCCTAGAGAGATTGACCTACGGATAGGTAACAGGGCACAAGTTGCTGCTGTTGCTATAGGAGTTTCTCTCCCTGCCTTTAGGACTTCAGTTAAAGCTAGACAATTGCTATTATGTACCTTCCCTTACCAAAACATTGTATCCACTCCTTGCTTGGCAAAGAAAGGATTTAGGTTTCAAATAAAAGAGAACTTATGTTCTTTTTTCTTTTGCAAACATGTTTTATGGGAAGGGTATTTTGTGTAACGGACCGCATGTCTTGGACATGGATAGCTCTATTTGTAACATAAATGGACCAAACTGAGTGGTTCAGTTGGTGCTTTCCTACGGCATTGTCGATTAGCCCATATAAACAAGAATCGCATTCGACAACTCCATGAAAATGGGTTGTTAGATTCAAGTTCCTTGGAGGAATTTGATACTTGTGAACCTTGTTTATTAGGGAAAATGGCAAAGGCGCCCTTTGTTGGGGTATGCCCTTAAGGCTAATGTTTGAGGCCTTGGGATTGTAACAGTATCATGTATAAACTATTATGTTTATAAAGGCAATGGTTGTTATTCACGTTGTTACGTTATCTGCTGCAATAATTGTACTTCTGAATAATGTCTCAATGGTGTTCAGCTAGGCTGACATGCTGTAATGTCCTTAGTCGAGATATCTTGGTGAACATGAGACAGCCTTGATATGATTGAGACTAATATGTGTTCTAATCTTATAGGATGCTTCGAGCATGGAATAAGATGTAGACTCATGGGTACATTGGATGTACTGGACAGACCCTACTAGGATATTCAATTGCTTGTCACAATGTGAATAATCCTTGATTGCAACAAGTGGCACATTTCCTCTGACTTGAGATCACTTGTGTTTCTAAATGATGATTGTCATTGTTTTGAGGTAGTTCAATATCATTTGAAACATAATGGTTATAGACTATCTTGGATGGTGAGCTTGAGTCATGTTAGGGCACTAGTAATAGATATAGGATTGCCGTCTCCTTGATTGGAGTGTGATGTTCTAAAGGGGCCCCCCTGGATGAGATGATTGAGAAAGTGTATGGCCATACCCAGGTGACTATGATCATCTGATCTAATCATGCTCATCATATTGGAGCTACAAGCTTGACACGCTTGTCCAATAAGAACATCCAGTGGCAAAGGAAACTTGCATGCCTCGTGAAGTGGATTCACACTTGTGCTATGGTTTGGGTGTAGTCTTGGAAGACTCTTTTCTTTATATCGGGAGACAGTGATGTGTTGCTAGATACCCCTCACTGATCGTGATAACGTGAGTTATCGTTACCGACATTTAAAGGAAACCCTCAGGGTCGCACAATTTGATGATATGGCTTACTTAAGTCAGATCGTATGGACTGAATTGTCTGGATTCAGTTTAAAGGGATTTAATCTCTGATTGTAAGTGAGATCTGGTCTGATCATGTTTGATTGATTAGGGTTTGAGATCGGTAAGCTTCGATCGAGAGAATGGATGCTAGATCAGTGAGATCAGTAGCATCAAGAGATCAACGGTTAGATCAAGAACCTTAGGGTTTAATGTGGTCTAGACCATATCGCTTGGGTTAATTGGTCTTTGGACCAAACCAAATTGAACCAGCTCATTGAGTGAGCGCATGGTTCAAGGGAAGATGAGTTTGCGCATGGGGGTGAACCCATGGTCGCATGAACGTTTGGGGTTTACTAATTTTAGAAGCCATGACTTCTAAACGTGGGAACGCCTCACGTTCACGCCTAAGACGCTCTACTCTCTCGCCTCTCCTCTCTCTCATTGCCAACAAGCTCTCTCTCGTGAGTGGTGAAGAGGTTGACGAAAAAGGAGAAGGAAGAAATCGCCAAGCAAAGGATTCTCTTCCCTTCCATTCGACAAGGACTCCTTAGAACCTTGCTAGCACAAGGAGCACTAAGGGAGTAGGCGATCACATCTTGTGTGCGTCTTCTCTGGAGGAGAGCGACTTCACTCTCTGTTTCCAAGTCGCCATCCATACAATGGCATCGGTATGATTTCTTCTCTGATCTTTGAAATCGATTTATGTTGATCATATTACATGCATAGATCCTAGAAACCCCTTCCGCTGCATCAAAACCTTCATATGCGCCTATTAGGGTTTCGCCCTCCCCTTGTTTAGGGGACTTTCACCCTTCACCAAGACTGGTGAGAGGGCAGGAGGTTTATTAAATCTCATACATACTAACGTGTATGGGCCTTTCAATAAACAAGCCAGAGGAAGGTACAACTACTTCATCGCGTTTACTGATGACTTCAGTAAATATGGTTATGTCTATCTGATGAGACATAAGTCTGAATCCTTTGAGAAATTTAAGGAGTTTAGACGTGAAGTAGAAAACCAGCTTGGTAGATCCATTAAGGCTCTTCGATCAGATCGTGGTGAAGAGTACCTGAGCGGTGAGTTCTTTGACTATCTGAGAGAGTGTGGGACCATATCCCAACTCACTCCTCCTTGAACACCTCAATGGAATGATGTATCTGAAAGGAGAAATTGAACTTTGTTGGACATGGTTCGATCTATGATGAGTCATGCAACTCTACCTCCCTCATTCTGGGGACATGCACTTGAGTCAGCTTCTCTAATACTGAATAATGTTCCATCTGAGAGTGTCTCAAAGATTCCATACGAGGTATGGAGTGGGAGACACCCAAATCTCACTTTTATTAGGATCTGGGGATGTAAGGCTTATGTCAAATGTCAGGATTCTAGCAAGCTAGAACCTAGATCTGATAAATGTGTGTTTGTGGGGGTATCCTAAGGAAACTAAAGGATACTACTTCTATGTCCCAACCGAGAATAAAAGTTTTTGTTGCTTGGGGTGCTGTCTTTCTAGAGAAAGAATCTCTCATGAAAGAAGTTAGTGGGAGGAAGTTTGACTTGGATGAGGACCAAGTGCAACCACAAAGACAACGAGATGGAATCTGAGCCGCGTGCACCGGTTGCTAGGCAGCCTGAGGCTCAGACACAGGCCCCATGTAGGTCTGGGAGGTTTCGTCGTGCACCTGAGAGGTATGGGTCGCTGCCGACCCAACAAGACGAGATCTTCATCATGGAGGATGAACCCAGGACTTATGATGAGGCGGTCAGTGGACCGGACTCCGAGAGATGGCTTGAGGCCATGCGATCCGAGATGGATTCCATGTCAGCTAACCAAGTCTGGAATTTGGTTGAGCTGCCTAATGGGGTAAAACCCATAGGGTGTAAATAGGTCTTCAAGAGGAAGACAGACATGCATGGCAAAATAGTTACCTATAAGGGTAGACTAGTGGCTAAAGGATTTAAACAAGTCCACGGGGTGGACTATGATGAAACCTTCTCGCTAGTTGCCATGATCAAATCCATTCGGATTCTGCTTGCTATAGCTGCATATCATGACTATGAGATATGGCAGATGGATGTGAAGACAGCGTTCCTTAACGGGAAGCTAACTAAAGATGTGTATATGACACAACCTAATGACTTCATCCATCCTGCAGATACTAGTAAAGTCTGCAGGCTAAAGAAATCCATTTACAAATTAAAGCAAGCATCTCGAAGTTAGAATCTTCAGTTTGATGAAGCTGTGAGAGATTATGGCTTTATCAAAAGTGAAGATGACACCTGTGTATACAGAAAATTCAGTGGGAGCTTGGTGACTTTTCTGGTCATGTATGTCGATGACATACTGCTCATCGGAAACGACATCCCTAGTCTTCAAGCTGTGAAGACATGGTTGGGGAAATGTTTTGAGATGAAAGACTTAGGGGAGGCCGCCTATATTCTAGGCGTGAGGATCTACCGGGATAGATCCAAGATGCTCTTGGCCCTTAGTCAGAGTACCCACATTGATAAGGTCCTGGAGAGGTTCAACTTGGAGCAATCCAAGAAAGGATACCTTCCAGTGAGAGATGGCCTTACTCTCTCAAAGAGCCAGTGTCCTACAACACGGGCTGAGAGGGATAACATGAGTCGAATTCCCTATGCTTCGGCAATGGGATAAATCATGTATACAATGAAGTGTACTAGACCAGATGTGGGTTATGCTGTAAGCATAACCAGCCGATACCAATCCAATCCAGGTTTGCAGCACTGGGTGGCTGTAAAGAATATCCTTGAGTTTCCTGAAAAGGACTAAGGATTTATTCTGTATGGTCTACGGGGATTGGAAGAACTCAGTGTGCAGGGCTTCACTAATGAGTCATTCCAGTCTGATCCTGACGACTTCAGATCGCAGACCAGCTATTTGTTTAAGATGGTTGGAGGTGCTGTATGCTGAAAGAGCTTCAAGCAATCCACCATAGCTAATTCTACAACCGAAGCTGAGTATGTGGTTGCTTCTGAGGCAGCCAATGAAGCCGTTTGGATCAGGAAGTTCTTTTCTGAACTTCAGGTGGTTCCAAGTGCAATGGATCCCATTGAGCTCTACTATGACAACAATGGGAACTGCACATGTTAAGGAACCACGGTCTCATCAAAGGTCCAAACACATACTCAAGAGATTTCGCCTGATCAGAGAGATCATTGATCGAGGTGATGTCAAGATTAGCAGAGTTGACACAGAGAGCAATCTAGCAGACCCACTGACCAAGGCTTTGGCGCAGCAGAAGCATGATGGTCGTACTAGAGATATGGGGTTGATGAAGGTGAACCTTGCGAATAAGCATCATACCAGATCATTATAGCAGCGGAAAAACAAGGTTACCAAGAGGATCGCATGTAGAAGATATGATCAACCTTATAAAACAAACTTGCATGAAACAAGCGTGAGGGTGTTACCATGGCCATGAGAGGCGACTTGGAAGATGAAAGGGCGAGCGGCTCTTCTCCAAAGAAGTCGCACACAAGAAGACGATGGCTACTTCCTTGTACTCTTTGTGCTAGCAAAGCCACTCGGAGTCCTTGATCGTGTGAAGAGATGTTTTCTTCCTTTTTCTGTTGGTGTATATGCCCTGCAGACCAATGTATGGACATGGTCAGGCATTGTTTAAATGTACTTCGATAGAATTAATGAAATTGATATAATAAATAAAGGCATGGTCATTATTATGCAGATTGCTTTACCTGCGTTGATGTATTGAATTGCATAGATAATGTCCCAGGAGTTTGGATTGGATCCATTCTCATAAGTAATCCCCGGTCAAGGTGCCTTAGCCGATATGGGACAGCTTTGGTGCATGTGAGACTGGTGTATGGGTTGGTTAGGTGCGGGGCACAGTAACGCAGACATACAGGTGCATTGGATGCACTGGAGTGATCCACCGTGAGGATTGACTTGTCTAGTCAACAAGTCAATCTCACATGCAAGAGGTTTGCATTGATCCTTAGACTTGAGGTATTCATGTCTAGATATGATGATGGGTATGTTTTGATACAGTCTTACGTCTCTCCGTAAATGGGTGATCAAAACGACTGTCATTGAGCATGTCATAAGTCATGTAGAGACATGGATGACCAATAGTAGGATTTGCCCCTTCCTTCCGAGGAAGCATGATATCCACCTCGGGGCGCCCCACCTTATTGGTGCATGACAGGAAAGTGTGGCCACACTTGTTGAGTCATGACCAATGCATTGGATAATAAACTTGAGACTAATCCAATGGCAGGATATCAGCATAGGCAAAGGGATCTAGAATGCATGGAATCCTCGTTGCTTGTTAGGGAGTTGTTGCCAGATGACTTAAGTCCTATGACATGGGTAGTAGTGATGTGTTGCTAAATACCTCTCACTACTTATGATGATATTCAATCATCATTGCTATCGTCATTAGGATCCTACCGGGTCACACGCAATAGACTCTTGACGTTGTTTTATGATCTGGAAATCTTGGAATATATTTAAGTTCATTATTCTGAGTCCAAGACAGGTTCATGGTTGAATCTGAGTCCAATTGGGATTCATGAGTTTGTATATGTATCCTAGTCAAGTTGGACTTGAACAAAGGATTATATACCATGTTGGATTCGAATCCTAATCTAATTAGGAGTTGGAATCCTAATCCTATTAGGAATTGGAATCCTAATCCAACTAGGAGTTGGAATCCTAATTTAATTAGGAGTTAGAATCCTAACCCTATTGGGAAATAGAGTCCTATTCCAATTAGGAGTTGGAATCCTAATTCAATTAGGAGTTGGAATTCTAATTCTACTAGAAATGAGAATCCTAATCTAATTAGGATTCAAATCCTAATGAGAATTAGATTTGGATAAGGCCCATAGTGGTTGGGCGCAAATCCTAATCCAACTAGGATTCAAATCCTAAAGAGAATTGGATTTGGATAAGGCTCATTGTGTTGGGCGCAAATCCTAATCCAATAAGGATTTATTTCCATGGGCCTAATTAGTGTTGAGATCCAAATCCAATTAGGGATTGTGGATTAATTCTAATTGAGGCAAGTTTGAATCCTAATAGGAGTTGGAAATACACTTGGCGCATGGGATAATTCCATATATGGAATTTGCGCCAATTGGGGTGTATGAATCCTTTTGGAAAGTTGTTTCCTCAAGTGGAAACTATCTTGGACGTGTAGGGCTGATATGTTGGCAAATATGGCTTGATTTATTCAAGCAATGATTTGGCCAATCATATATGGAAAGTTCTAATTGAATTGGAACTCAAATTACCTCTCTTGATAAGGCAAGAAGCTAGATTCTTTCCATGCTTCATGTTGCGCCTATTCAAGAGAGGATGTGGCTGAACTCTTATGGCAATTCCTTGGAGGAATTGCGCCAAGAGCATAGAAGGAAAGAGAGGTGGCGGTTTGGCTTGGTCGGTTATAAAAGAAGGGGTATGCGCCCCCTCTTGTGATGACGATTTGGATGATCATTGGATGAACATCAAGTGCAGAATTCTTCTTGAGGAAAAAGCAACTTGGAGTTGCGCAAGCCCTAAAATTCAAGCCGCCCTCTTCTTCTTGTGGAGCGCCACCCTCTCTTCTCTTCATCTTGTCTTTGGCCGAGAGTCTCCAAGCAAGGAGACAAGTTGGCGTGAAGAGCAAGGAGGAAGGAGAAGGAGATTCCGAGAGGTGATCTTCTCTTCCCGAGGCTAGCACCGAGCGTGGAAGGGAGCAACGTTGAGAAGGTCGACGCGTGGATACTTGTAGAGGACGAGCACGTGAGCGTCTTCAACTTGGCACCTTCATCCTAACAAGCAATAGAGGTACTAACCCTAACACATCCTTGTGTTCTCTCTCTCGCATGGATCCTTGGGAAAGGAATGTGTTTCGGGTGTAATGCTTCTTCCGCTGCGTCCTGGGACTGCAAATTTTTTAAATTACACCCGGCATTCCCCAACAGTGGTATCAGAGGTACTTGCGAGAAACACAAGGTGTACGTTTGCTTGTGTGAAAAATTTTTGGAAAATTTTTCGTTCATCCATGCGCGTTTTACCTAGAAGGCGCTTTCATCCAAACTTCTTTTATCAATTTTTATGGCCGAAATTTGGATTGTGTTTATGATGGATTTAAGACCAAAGGCGCACGTAGTTTTGTCAAGTAGGACGGGCATTGTGTCTTCGGACTGGCCGGGTCTCTTGATCTGACAAAATTACCAGCCGATAGGGTCCATGAAATCATCATGAAACTTGATCCCAATTTTAACATAAATTTGATTGAGAGAGTGCTTTGGATGAAGTTGGCGCATAAGGGGATAAAATTTGATTATTCCGGTTTTTTGAATTTTATATATGCGCCACTTGTCTCTTCCATGGGTTGATATGGTCATAGCGAGTGCCCTCCTGTGTTGTGATGTGGAAGCATGTTTCCACCTGAGATGAATGCTTGTAAAATCTTTCTACCACCTGCGTGTGGTTCTCCCCTTCTTGATGTAAAATTTTCATCTTTCCTTAGAATAGATGTAGAATTGTTTACATGAGATAGGTTAAGGTTCATCAAAGACAACAAGGTGTCTTCTTCAACCGATATCAGAGTAGCGCCAGCTTTGGAAGCGTGGTGATGGACTTGCGGCTGAAGGAAGGACACTTGCTTTCGGCTTCTGGCATGGGCTGATTTGCTTCAGGGACTCGCAACCCTTGGATGCACAATAACATGTCACATGGCTCGTGACAAGTTATGTGTATGAAAAGGGCTATGACCATATCGACCAAAATAGCATGCCTGTGATGGTTTATTATTCTGTCCATAGCATGCCTGTGATGTTTTTCCTTTGCTGCTATAACCATAGGAAAACTGCATGCTAGAAAAGAATAAAACATGCAAAAACTCTCAATACAATATCTAGTCAATAGCCTTCTAACGCGTAGCCCTCATCAAACTATCGATCGGTGGTGTTGTGAACTGTTTCCCACCCTCGTGGGACACACCCACTTATCTTTAGGAGGTGTGTGGTGACAATGATTTCCCCAGTCCAGTTTTAACCTGGGCGTGCCTTCGCAAGGAAATTCGTTGGCCCTGGGCATAACGGTTAAGACCAGACTTGACTAGTTTTTCATATGTCACTCACATGATGAATCACTAGAGGCAGCTGTTGAGAGGATAGGGTTCTGTGTTGTATCCAGCTCTCGCTGGACACAGGGCGCCTAGTCTGTCTTAACTAAGAGGAATTGTGCGCGGCACAATTGGCTGGCATGCCTACCTAAGGAAGCATGGGACTCTCTGTGCATCTCAACTCACCCTCGTGAGTCGCGGAGACCTCGCGTGAAATTAGGATCCTACTCATGTATTTCCAAGTTGAGTTTTGAGAGTTATCAACTTGTTAAGGAAATAGTGGGAGTATAGCATTTAATTTTAAAGTCCTTGTTAAATGCTTTATCATAGTACTTATTTTGCTTGTTTGCTTATTGTAGATGATTCCATCTCCTGAACCTAGATTGAAACTTCTTAAAAATAAACTGGATGGAACAAATTGGACAAGATGGTTCAGACTTTTGTCCAAACTTCTAGAACATGAGAATATGGTATATCTTCTTGAAAGACCTCCAACCCAACCCTGTATATATTTTTGTACAGAGTGGGAGTGGAATGTCTATCTTGAACATTGTGTGGATAGTGAACATTACACTGCTCTTGTTTTGAGGTGCTTGACCCCTGAGGTCCAGGTTGAGTGTGATGAGATGGGGATCTATGATATGATCATACATCTTCGACGTCTCTTCACACCAGGCACTTCAAATAGTGATCTAGAGAGTGTTGTTGGATCTTCTGGGTGTTTGCCTGAATCTAGGAATGACTATGGTTCCGTATCTTCGAAGCTAAAACTTCGGAAGACTGGGAATGCATGGAAATTTCAGGATGGATTAAGGCCCAGGAAGAGCATGGCACAAAAGAAGGGATGTTATCCATCTGCTTCAGGTATTGTGTTACTGAGGTCTTTATGTCTACTTCTTATTCATGGGTACTGGGTACTGCATGAGGAGCTTACATATGTTTTTCATATGCAGGGGCTCAAAAGAAGTAGGACAATAAGGCTTGGTGGATCGACATTCGAGTCAGGGACGGAGCATTGGATGCTACTGTTGATGTCATCTCACTACCTTCAAAGACTTCAACTAGAACTTTGCTATTATGTACTAGCTTTTGTATTAGAACATTATGTCCATTATTTTGAATGGATTTTCAGTTTGAAATAAATTGGTATTTCTTTAAATCTGGAATGTTCTATAGTAGTGGTACAATTGATAATAGCTTGTAGTTCTGTGTGTAACACTGAATAGATCAAATCCATTGATTCAATACCATCTCTTTGCATTGTCTCTTGGGCCATAAGACAAAAGTCACATCCAAAAGTCCATGGACTATTGGGATCATTATCCTTTCAGGGTTATGATATATGTGAGCCTTGTCTAATGGACAAGATAACAGATGCTACCTTCATTTAGGAAGGAGAGAGAGGTTAGATGCTTGTTGGATCTAGTACACAGCAACGTGTGTAGACCCATGGAGACAAGCACCAAGTGGTATACTTCATTAAGTTGGGATATGTCATATCCAACACGTAACTTTGGAGAAATCCAAGAAGTTAAGAAATGAAGTATAGAATCGAATTGGAGAATCTATTAAAACCCTTTGATTAGATCAAAGTGGGAAGTGAAAAATGTGATGACTATCTTGAGGAGTGTGGGGTTGTCTCACAGCTTACTTGGAACACCACAACTGTGTGGTGAAATTCAAAGAAAGAAAAGGGAACACATTGGATGTGGATCCATCTTTGAATAGTCATGCAAATTTACTTCCTTTACAGGCCATGCAAGCAACTGTTCTGACACTCCATAGTGTGTATTTGTGGGGCACTGAGAGTGCTACTTCTATCCCGATGAGAACAAAAATATTTGTTGCTCAAACTGCTGTCTTTCTTAAGGAGATATCTTTTTGAAAGAAGATAGTGGGAGTAGATTTGATTAGGACAAGGTCCAAAAATCAACCACAATACAGTTAGACACAAATGGAGAGTAGAATCACACATGCAGGTTGAAAAGTCAACCTGAGGTTCAAGTAACACAGGAACCACGTGAGTCTGAATGGATTCGAAATACTCTCACAGGTTGTGGGCATGACGAATTTTTCATCTAGGATGAACCTAAAGACTTATGAGGAAATGGAAGCGGTCAGTGGACCAGATTCCAAGAAATGGCTGAGCGCCATAAGAACCGTAATGGACTCCATGTCTGCTAATCAAGTGTGGGACTTGATTGAGCCGCCAAAGGGGTAACACCCAGAGGCTATATGTGGATCTTCTTGGAAGATAGACATGAAAGGTAACATTGTTACCTATGATGACAAGCTAGTGAATGAAATTTCGGATAAGTCCACTGGGTGGATAGTGATGAAATTTTTCACCGATAGCTTTGTTTGAGTCCATTAGGTATCTACTTGTTATAATTGCATGTTCTGTTATAGCGTGTTGTTATGAAAATTGCTTTTCTTAATGGACGTCTGGAAGAGGATGTCTAGATGGAAATAGCCAAAATATTTTCATACAGTCGCCATAAAGATATGTATGGTATTATACAAGTATCCTGTGTTTACAAGAAGATCAGTGGGAGCATCATAATGTTTCTTGTTCTAATTGATTGACGATATTCTCCTCACTTGAAATGACATCCCAGCTCTTCACACGGTGAAGTATAGGCTTGGAATGTATTTCGAGAAGAATGACCTAGGGAATGCAGCCTACATCCTAGGCATGTGGATCAACTGGGACCCAAGAAATTCATTGCCCTTTAGTCAATCTATGTTCATCCAAGAGATTCTGGAGAGGTTCATGTTGGATCATTCCAAAGGATGATACCTTCCAGAGAGACATGGTCTGATTCTCTGCATGATGCAATGTCTTTTGACACAGCAGGAGAGAGATAACATGAATCTATAGTCCTAATACATTGGGTATAGGATAGATCATGTTTTGTGCAACTAGCACAAGACTATGTGTGGCGAATGCTTGGAGCATGGCCAGTAAGTTTCAATCAGATCCTAGTGTTCAAACACTGGATAGCTGTGAAAGCAATCCTTCATACTTGGGAAGTATAAAGGATTGAATTTTAGTCTGTGATAGACAGGAAGAACTTTGTGTACTGGGTACACTGACACTTCGTTCCGGTCTAATGACTATCATTCACAGTCAGGATTTGCTTTTTGCCTTAATGTGGTGTTGTTGGCTGAAAGAGCTTTATGCAAACTGCAGTGGCAAATTCTAGAATAAGGCTGAGTACATTGCAGCTTCTTGTGGCAGCCAAGGAAGCAGCTTCATTCATTTGAACTTGATTTAGTCCCTAGTGCTTGATGGTCCAGTATAGTTCTTATTGGGGCCGTAAGCATGTGTAAAGGAACTTAGCACTCAAGTATGTACTGCAGCGATATCATCTGATCTTAGAGATCATGGATAAAGATGATGATTCAAACTTGTTAAAATAAACACAGATAGCAATCTGGACAAACCCACTGACATAGCCTCTGGCGCAGCGGAAGCTAAATATGTCATACTAGAGACATGGGACTGAATAAATTCAGTTGCCCTTGGTCTTAGTGCAAGTGGGAGATTGTTGGTGTATATGCCCTGCAGACCAATGTATGGACATGGTCAGGCATTGTTTAAATGTACTTCGATAGAATTAATGAAATTGATATAATCAATAAAGGCATGGTCGTTATTATGCAGATTGCTTTACCTGCGTTGATGTATTGAATTGCATAGATAATGTCCCAGGAGTTTGGATTGGATCCATTCTCATAAGTAATCCCCGGTCAAGGTGCCTTAGCCGATATGGGACAGCTTTGGTGCATGTGAAACTGGTGTATGGGCTGGTTAGGTGCGGGGCACAGTAACGCAGACATACAGGTGCATTGGATGCACTGGAGTGATCCACCGTGAGGATTGACTTGTCTAGTCAACAAGTCAATCTCACATGCAAGAGGTTTGCATTGATCCTTATACTTGAGGTATTCATGTCTAGATATGATGATGGGTATGTTTTGATATAGCCTTACGTCTCTCCGTAAATGGGTGATCAAAACGACTGTCATTGAGCATGTCATAAGTCATGTAGAGACATGGATGACCAATAGTAGGATTTGCCCCTTCCTTCCGAGGAAGAATGATATCCACCTCGGGGCGCCCCACCTTATTGGTGCATGACAGGAAAGTGTGGCCACACTTGTTGAGTCATGACCAATGCATTGGATAATAAACTTGAGACTAATCCAATGGCAGGATATCAGCATAGGCAAAGGGATCTAGAATGCATGGAATCCTCGTTGCTTGTTAGGGAGTTGTTGCCAGATGACTTAAGTCCTATGACATGGGTAGTAGTGATGTGTTGCTAGATACCTCTCACTACTTATGATGATATTCAATCATCATTGCTATCGTCATTAGGATCCTACCGGGTCACACGCAATAGACTCTTGACATTGTTTTATGATCTGGAAATCTTGGAATATATTTAAGTTCATTATTCTGAGTCCAAGACAGGTTCATGGTTGAATCTGAGTCCAATTGGGATTCATGAGTTTGTATATGTATCCTAGTCAAGTTGGACTTTAACAAAGGATTATATACCATGTTGGATTCGAATCCTAATCTAATTAGGAGTTGGAATCCTAATCCTATTAGGAATTGGAATCCTAATCCAACTAGGAGTTGGAATCCTAATTTAATTAGGAGTTAGAATCCTAACCCTATTGGGAAATAGAGTCCTATTCCAATTAGGAGTTAGAATCCTAATTCAATTAGGAGTTGGAATTCTAATTCTACTAGAAATGAGAATCCTAATCTAATTAGGATTCAAATCCTAATGAGAATTAGATTTGGATAAGGCCCATAGTGGTTGGGCGCAAATCCTAATCCAACTAGGATTCAAATCCTAAAGAGAATTGGATTTGGATAAGGCTCATTGTGTTGGGCGCAAATCCTAATCCAATAAGGATTTATTTCCATGGGCCTAATTAGTGTTGAGATCCAAATCCAATTAGGGATTGTGGATTAATTCTAATTGAGGCAAGTTTGAATCCTAATAGGAGTTGGAAATACACTTGGCGCATGGGATAATTCCATATATGGAATTTGCGCCAATTGGGGTGTATGAATCCTTTTGGAAAGTTGTTTCCTCAAGTGGAAACTATCTTGGACGTGTAGGGCTGATATGTTGGCAAATATGGCTTGATTTATTCAAGCAATGATTTGGCCAATCACATATGGAAAGTTCTAATTGAATTGGAACTCAAATTACCTCTCTTGATAAGGCAAGAAGCTAGATTCTTTCCATGCTTCATGTTGCGCCTATTCAAGAGAGGATGTGGCTGAACTCTTATGGCAATTCCTTGGAGGAATTGCGCCAAGAGCATAGAAGGAAAGAGAGGTGGCGGTTTGGCTTGGTCGGTTATAAAAGAAGGGGTATGCGCCCCCTCTTGTGATGACGATTTGGATGATCATTGGATGAACATCAAGTGTAGAATTCTTCTTGAGGAAAAAGCAACTTGGAGTTGCGCAAGCCCTAGAATTCAAGCCGCCCTCTTCTTCTTGTGGAGCGCCACCCTCTCTTCTCTTCATCTTGTCTTTGGCCGAGAGTCTCCAAGCAAGGAGACAAGTTGGCGTGAAGAGCAAGGAGGAAGGAGAAGGAGATTCCGAGAGGTGATCTTCTCTTCCCGAGGCTAGCACCGAGCGTGGAAGAGAGCAACGTTGAGAAGGTCGACGCGTGGATACTTGTAGAGGACGAGCACGTGAGCGTCTTCAACTTGGCACCTTCATCCTAACAAGCAATAGAGGTACTAACCCTAACACATCATTGTGTTCTCTCTCTCGCATGGATCCTTGGGAAATGAATGTGTTTCGGGTGTAATGCTTCTTCCGCTGCGTCCTGGGACTGCAAATTTTTTAAATTACACCCGGCATTCCCCAACATTTTCTGGCCGAACTCTCTCTCTTGGCGTGAGGACAACCAAAGATGAGAGCTTGAGGAGCAAGAGGCGAGAGAGACGTAGAGGCGTTCTCACGTTCGAAAACGTAGGGGGGGGGGGGTTTCCAACAAGAAAAACGGCTTCTAAAAATAGTAAGCATTAACTCCTCATTTTACTCCCCTTGAAGCCTTCAATCGAAACTCCTCTCTTCTTTGAACCATACGTTCACACAAGTGAACCGGTTCAATTCCATTTGGTTCAAGGACCAAATCGAACCAGCCATGGTCTAGATCTCTTTGAACCTCATGGTTCAAGATCTAACCACACATCTCAATGAACCTCTTGATCTCTACGATCAAACATCAATTCTCCCGATCGAAGCTTACCGACCACATGCCCTAATCAATCAAACATGATCAGACTATATCTCACTTCCAATCAGAGATTAAATTGCTTCAAACTGAATCAGAACAATTCAGTCCACACGATCTGACATAAGTAAGCCATATCATCAAATTGTGCGACCCTAAGGGTTTCCTTCAATGTCGGTAACGATAACTTACATTATCACAACCAGAGAGGGGTATCTAGCAACACATCACTGTCTCCCGATATGAAGGAAAGAGTCTTCCAAGACTACTCCCAAACCACAGCACAAGTGTGAATCCAATTCACTCAGTATACATGTTCCCTTTGCCACTGGACGTTCTCATTGGACAAGCCTGTCAAGCTTGTAATTCCAACATGATGAGAATGGTTAGATCAGATGAACATAGTCATCTGGGTATGGCCATACACTTTCTCAACCATCTCATCCAGGGGGCCCCTTTAGAACATCACTCTCCAACTAGGAGAGGCAATCCTATATCTATCACTAGTGTCCTAACATGATTCATGCCCACTATCCAAGATAATCTGTAACCATTATCTTTCAAATGATATTGAACTATCTCAATATAATGTCAATCATCACTTAGAAATACAAGTGATCTCAAGTCAGAGGGAATATACCACTTGCTTGCTTATAAGGATTTATTCACATTGTGACAAACAATTGAACATCCTAAGTAGGGTCTGTCCAGTACATCCCATGCACCTATGTGTCTAAATCTTATTCCATACTCGAAGCATCCTATAAGATTAGAACACATATTAGTCTCAATCATACCAAAGCTGTCTCATGTTCACCATGATATCTCGACTAAGGACAACACTGAATGTCAGCAAAGCTGAACATCATTGAGACATTACTCAGAGGTATACATATAACAGCAGATAATGCAACAATCTGAATAACAACAATTGCCTTTATAAACATATACAGTTTATACATGATACTGATAACATCCCAAGGCCTCAAACATTAGCCTTAAGGGCATACCCCAACAGTTGAGGTTGCTCAACCTCTAGGTCTTAGTGCAAGTGGGAGATTGTTGGTGTATATGCCCTAGGACCTAGTTTTGGTCCATCTTTGTACTACTTGACTCTGATATTCATATATCTTTCTGGCATTGTCGTTATCATTGTTTGTCTACACCTGCGATTGTGTACTTACATGATAATGTCCCTGGAGACAGGTTGGATCTGTGCTCGAATTATAATCCCCAGTCGATGTACCTTAGTGGATATGGGACAGCTATGGTACTTGTGAGACTGGTATGTGGGCTGGTTAGGCATGTGGTGCTAATGCAGACGCATGGGTATATCATTGGAGGATATACTGGATAGACCCGCTGTGAGGCTATGACTTGGTGTCATAAGTTATCCTCACAAGTGACAGGAGATGCATTGATCCCTTGACTTGAGGTCATTGACCATTCTATATGGTTAGGGACTTGCTTTGATGCAACCTAACACCTCACCGTAGTTGGGAGGTCATAACGGTTGTCATTGAGCATGTCACGACCCATATGAGAAGGTCAATGGACAGACATAGGATTTGCCCCTTCCTTAGGGAAGTATGATATCCACGGAGCTCCCTTATGGTTCTATGACTGAGAGTGTATGGCCATACCCAGGTGAGAACCTGTTTTAGTCATAGCCATGTGATTGGATGAAAACAAGTGGTGACACACTTGTCCAATCGGATATCAGTACGGCAAAGAGACTGTAATGCATCTGTACCTAGTTGCGATGATGGGGATGTCGATATCGATATCCATTCCAATGACCTGGGTAGCAGCGATGCACTGCTAGGTGCCACTCACTGCTTGTGATGACCTTTGGTCAGCACTGCCAGCGTCAGAGGAACCTATAGGGTCGCACACCTTGATACTTGAGTTCTCGTATTGATCGGGAAGCCTTATGATCGAGTTATTGGATAACTCAGATCTAATTGGGAGATTACATCAGCGCCAATAGGCCTGATGAGATGGAAGAATATTATTGGAGCCAAACTTCATTTTTGGCAGGTTGACCCGTATTTGACCATGGTTGGTCACATTTGGATTAGGGTTGCATTGGATTGGATCCAAGTGCTTAATCAACCCATGTAATGAAGTTTGGGCTAGCTCAATATCCAATGAGGCCCAATAATAAGTTGTCATGAAGAGGCAATAGGCTAAAAGGGTATAATGGGGAGGAAGCCAAGCCCATTGGCGCCTAAGGGGCATAATGGGGTTTGGATGGCAAATTTGCTTCATTAAGGAAGCTTTATGCGCCTAGCCCTCTCCCATTGATAGTGTGAATGCATTAAGGCATTGCTTGGGGCGCAAGGTTAGGCCTTGGCGCCCAAGGCAAGGCTTGGTAGTTTATGGAAAGGTTGAATGAGGTTTATGGTAAAGTCTTGGAGACTTTCCTTACCTCAAACCTTCTCATCCAAGCTATACACTTGTCATGATCTCAACCCTTGCCTCTAGCTCTTTATAAGTGACCCTAGCCGCCCCCTCTTGATGGTTACAATCCTTAGAGGCGTGACAACAAGAGGAGAGGCGAAAGCAAGGATTGAGGGGCGACAACACCAAGAAGTGGCGCATCTTCTTCTTCCTTCCAAACCCTAGCCGCAAGCTTCTTCCTTCTCTCTTGATGCAAGGAACTTGATGCTTGGCGGTTTCCCTCTCCCTCATCCTTCTTCATCTTTGGCGCATCTACCTTGGAGGTGGCGCATACTTTGAAGAAGGAGCACAAGGCTTGGATCTTCTTCCCGAGGCTAGCACTGGGCGTGGAAGAAGAGAACTCAAGAGATCCGTGTGTGCGAGACTGCAGAGGGCGAACACTTGGGCGCCTTCATCGACATCGGCTTCTAATTGCTTAAAGGTACTTACTATCACATCGGGTCGACCCCCTCGCAAGAGATCTTCACTGGGTTTTTGGGACTAGCCTGTTTCGGGGACATTCTTCCGCTGCGTAATATGTATGTCTATGGCTCTAAAATTGTAAAATGTCCCCGGGGTTTCCCAACAGACATGCCTCAAATGCATTCTTACCATCAAAGGATAAGTGGCTAGGCACAACATGCATGAGGAATTCAGCTAGGGTGGTGTCTTGGGAGAAACTAGGGTTTGAGGTAAGGTAAGTCTCCAAGACATTACCATATACCTCTTCCCTATATCCATATGCGCCTAGGAACTTCCCATAAAAGTTCTCAAGCCATATCAGCCCCAAGACTTGCCTTAGAAGCAAGTATTCCATCCAAGGAAGAAGGGCTAGGTGCCCTTTACTTCCATAATGAAGCAAAGGCGCCTCCTTCACCCCATTATGCCCCTAGGCGCCAATGGGGTGAGATTTCTCCCCATTATACCCTTTTAAGCCAATTCCTCTTCATGACAACTAATTATTGGGCCTCATTGGATAATGAGCTAGCCCAAACTTCATGGCGTGGGTTGATTAAGCCATTGGATCTAATCCAATGCAACCCTAATCCAAATGTGACCAATCTAGGTCAATTTCGGGTCAACCTGCCAAAAATGAAGTTTGGCTCCAATAACTTTCTTCCAACTCATCAGGCCCATTGGCGCTGATGAAATCTTCCAAATTTATCCAAGTTATCCAATAACTTGATCCTAAGGCTTCTGATTAAAGCAACGTCAAGAGTCTATTGCGTGTGACCCCGTAGGATCCATATGACGATGGCAATGATGTAAACATCATAAGTAGTGAGGGGTATCTAGCAACACATCACTACTACCCATGTCATTGGACTTAAGTCATTATGGCAACAACTCCTAACAAGCAACGAGGATTCCCATTGCATTATAGACCCTTTGCCTAAGCTGATATCCTGCCATTGGATTAGTCTCAAGTTTATTATCCAATGCATTGGTCATGACTCAACAAGTGTGGCCACACTTTCCTGTCATGCACCAATAAGGTGGGGGCGCCCCGAGTGGATACAATAAGGAAGGGGCAAATCCTACTATTGGTCATCCATGTCTCTACATGACTTATGACATGCCCAATGACAGTCGTTTTGATCTCCCAGTTACGGAGATACGTAAGACTGTATTAAAGCATACCCATCATCAAATCTAGACATGAATACCTCAAGTCTAAGGATCAATGCAAACCTCTTGAATGTGAGATTGACTTGTTGACTTGACAAGTCAATCCTCACGGTGGATCACTCCAGTGCATCCAATGCACCTGTATGTCTGCGTTACTGTGCCCCGCACCTAACCAGCCCATACACCAGTCTCACATGTACCAAAGCTGTCCCTTATCTGCTAAGGTACCTTGTCTGGGGATAGCTTATGAGAATGGATCCAATCCAAACTCCTGGGATATTATTTATGCAACTCAATACATTAACGCCGGTAGAGAAGTCTGCATAATAACAACCATGCCTATATAAAGGGTAATAGTTCTATCAAAGTACATTCAAACAATGCCTGACCATGTTCATACATTGGTCTTTAGGGCATATACACCAACATCCCACTCTAGATATCCTTGGGTATCGGTACTACCATCAAATAAGGGAGGGTTCATCCTAGTAGGCAAACTATGTTCAAATTCATTACATGGGGTAGGGGTTTGTTGATTTAGATTTTGAAAATGTTCAATTCTGTCCATTCTTGCTAACATATTCTTTACCATGTTGAGGATATCAGAATTTGTAGATTGATCCCTTTTTGAATCATAAAACCCAAGATCACTCTTATGTTGGTTTGGGCCTCTTAGTGCATAGGTAGCCCTAGGGGTGTATTCATGATTGCAAGCATAGTTTTTTTCATATGACGGAGCATAGGCTTGGTCATGACATTGATTTGGTCCTCTAAACATATTGATGTCTGAATGTAACAATGACAAGAATATAGAACAGAACTAAACATGCAAATTTCAGATTAAGCAATGCAAGCCAACATAAGTGCAGCAGCAATTTAAGTAGTTTCGGGTTAAACAATGTAAAGTTCAGCAACTATTGTGTAGTGCCATGTCAGATTTTACCACTAAGGGATGCCATAGGTTTTACTATTTGAAATCTGTAATTCAGAGCAGCATGCAGGAAACAAGGAAATCTGGTAATGAACAGTGAAAACCCCTCAGCTATTCAGCTTTGACACATGCAAGTCTCGGCTGAAAGCTTGGTTGTCGAATGCTGAATTCAGCAGCTGCACTTGGCTTAGTAGGGCTGAAACATCAGCAATAACCTCAGCAAGGAGAAAACACAGCAAGGAACAAATGTTAACAAACCCAGCAGGAGCGTGAATCAGAATTTCCAATAGAAGACTCCCTTAATGAGAAAAGATTGGCTGTAAGAAACAACTCCCACACCAAATTTCAGCTGAAAGGTGTGGGAGATGTGCTGGGGTCTAGTAATTGCAAGGGTTTTTGACAAGCTTCTAGATTCAGCAACAATAACAACTATAGG
The DNA here is from genome assembly GCA_027563935.2 of Costus lasius. NCBI lineage: Eukaryota > Viridiplantae > Streptophyta > Magnoliopsida > Zingiberales > Costaceae > Costus > Costus lasius. The sequence goes on along the minus strand of CM050450.1, from coordinate 31,597,103 downwards.
TGACGTGAGAGCTCAACAAGTGCTATGATTCAAGCAAGTGCCGAGGCCCTCCGTAAGAGTAAAACAGTTTTATGGTAAGCTATAGTAATTTTCAGCAAATGCAGTTTTGGTTTCAAACCTTTCAAGGAAGCGAACAGCACAGGGTGGCTGCAGCTTCTGAAGGGGTGAACTGATTGAAGGAGAGCAGTGGATTTTCTATGGTAAGGAACAGTAACAGGTTTTCAGCCTCTGTTACTACCGCACTCAACCACAGAAATGGATCTGCTGCGCTGAGCTTGGACAACTAGGGGCCTTGAAATTTGTTTATTAATGAGACAGCTGGTAGTGCCTCTCGGTTCCTCAGTAGCTGGCAAAATCTAAGTACTAACATCCAACAACTCAAACAGAAAATAGATTGGCAGTAATTAAAAACCAGCTCCTTGTATCTCAAGATTCAGCCACAGCAATGACCTACTGTGCCCAAACATGACGGAGCTAGGGGACTTGTGGGCTAGCTATTAGCTAGATAGCTCAAATGCCCTCTCGGTTCAGTAAATTCCAGCAGAAAACCAAACGCGAACACAGATTTTAACCAACTTCAGGAAGAACAGAAATCGCAACAGAAAGCTCCACCAACTCCAGACAACTGTGAGAAAACTTATGTGGCAATACACCTCTCGGTAACTATATGGGTTGATAGTACCAGTTAGAAAACACTTATCACCAAAATTTCAGATCAGCAAGTTCAGGAAGCAAAGTTTCAAAATCCAGCAAGGGAAAACAGAGGTCCGTAAACAGAATGTTGCCAAAATCAGAACAAAACTTGCACAAACCAAAGAGCACCTTAGGATAGCCTTTGGTACCACTGAAGTAGGATTAAACTACCAAGATCAACCTAAGGTATGTAGCTCTATAGAACAGTAGACATACACAAGCAAATTGAGTAAAATCGGCAGCAATGTTCTAGTATGCAATTCTAGGGAAGTTGAAATGCAAAAGGAGAGAGTGTACCGAATGGCCCCTATTAGGGAAGGGGCCTCAACCCCTTTCTTTGCTCCAAGCTCCCATACCTTGGCGTTGAGGCTTAGAAAAGGGTGTTTAAACGTCCAATGATGACACCAAAATTCATAGTATATTTTGTGTCATTTCAAGTGTCTTTTTGTGTCATAATTATGCTTTTTTGCTTATTTTTAAGCCTTATTTGTCAAATATTGCAGAATCTACACCATTTCTTATTTTTGATCATTTTCAGGTTAAAAGTGCTATATTTTGATGGATTTTGGAAGATTTGAGCACACCAATGGATTCCAGACGTCGAAACGAAGCTACCCATCAATTTTCATTAAATTTGGAGCTAGTTTATAAAAATACGGCACTATCGTATTTTTGGGAGCAACTCTCATGGTACCGTATTTCTCAGCAGACATTCTTTGGTGAAATACGGCACTACTGTATTTTCCAGAGAATCTTTCACGGTACTATATTTTCCACCGCTTTCGACCAGAAGATTTCAGCAAGAATACGACACTACCGTATATTCGGGCGACATTATCACGACACCGTATTTTCTACCCAGAATTCACAGAAGAAAATACGGCACTACCGTATTTTGGAGAGAAATTATCACGGTGCCATATTTCCAGACAATTCTTTATAGAACTCCAGAGGAAAAAATACGGCACTACCATATTTTGTGGTACAACGTTCACGGTGCCGTATTTTGGGAGGATTTTCGCGAGTTTTTCGGGTCTGATTCTTGCGCTGGCCTAACTTTTGATCCAGAAGTCTAAATTAAGATCCGAAAGATGTTCCGGACTCCTCTCTAAAAGGCGAAGACGCACGAAGTGGAAAGGAGAACGTGTATCGAGTATTGAGAGAGAAATTGACCGAACGGTGCTTAGGGTTTGGCTTCACGCCGAGAGGCGTGGAGGCCACCTAGGGCCGTGATTTTTTACATTGAAGCCTCACCTAGAGGAGAGGAGGACGCACTAGAAGTTTCAGAGCGTTTGGAGTCTGATCGGAGGAGAAATCAACAAAACAACGGTGACAGCGCTGTTCAAGGGCAATTATGGTGCTGTAATTTCGATTACAGCACCATGTTTTGTAACTTCTACCCTTCTCCTTTGATTTCTGATACTTTGAAACTATGGTTGATTGTAATCTTTCCTTCATGCTAGCTTAGATCTTTTTATGGGACATGGGGTGTAATCCCCTTGGTTTGTTAATGACTAGAGAACATCGATTTTTGTCAAGTTTAATTTTAGTATGATAATTTTACTTATGTGATGACTTGTCTTTAATTCTCTTTAGTTTTATAAATATCAGTATGTTTTGGAGTTTTGCGAAATAGACCGAGTGGTTGATCGTTTGAAATTCAGAACCCTAGGAATCGTTGAGTTTGGAACTATCGTAAGAGATTAGGTAGTTCTTCGAATTCTGTTTTTAGTCATTTTATTGCCATGTTGAATTTCTAATACTTTGGATTGAGTTAATGTGTAAACTTGATTTGATCTTGCACGAGAGTGAGGATCGAGTCGTCGAAAAACTATAAGTAAAACCTGTGTTGAGTTTCAAGATGCACGAGAGTGATCCTTGAGATTCCACTTGAAATGATTGACTTAGAATTCGGATGCACGAGAGTGATCCTTGAGTTCTTTGTTCAATGATTCACTTATCTTTAGCATTGAGAATAGATATTGCACGAGAGTGAGGATCGGTTATCTGCATGATTGTTTGCACGAGAGTGAGACAATACCTTTATGAAGTGAATTAGGTCTTTATCATAACAGAATTAAACTGACAACCTTTATTTCCTTCTGGTCATTAGAATTAAGGTGGATGAAACCCTAGTCTCATGTTTATCTCTCTGATCATCTTTTAGCATACTTTTCTACATCTTTTACTTGCATCATATTCGATTCGCTTAGCTAGTGAGAATACAATTATTTGGTACTTAACAATAAGGTCTCTGTGGTTCGATATTTTTATTACTTCGAAGTATCCGTGCACTTGCGGACACAGCAAGTTTTTGGCGCCGTTGCCGGGGACCTTTGTTTTGTTAATATCAAAATAGTTGTTAGTATTGCTAGACTAGGTTTTATTTGTTTTAGATTTAACTTTGTTTTTTTTTCTTTTTGCAGGTTTTGAATTTTCACAATTGTGACAGAGCTGTGATATCTGAAAATTTTTAATTGCTTGTGTTTATTATTTTTTATTTTTTATATATATATTCTGAAAAAAAAAAAGATATTATTGATTGGTGTTGGATAATCTTTCTGTTATTGATAGATTTGAAAATATGTCTTTTTATCACAACTCCTAGGCAACTGAAAGAGGTAAGGTGTACATGCCGCAAAATGATTCACGATGCACTCTTGCAGATATATCGAAATTACACTCCTATTTTGTTACATGTAATATTTGTAAATCATCTGATCATTATACTTCTGATTGCAAATTTTTAATTCCTCCAAATTCTAATTCTTCATGGTATCAAGATGATCATTATGAATCTAGTTGGGAAAATCAAACTCCTTTTTATGGTGATTGCTCAAACAATAATTATGAACCATGCTTTGAGAAAACTGAAAAATCTAGTTTAGAGGGCATGTTTGAGAAATTCATGAGTTCACAATTGAAACAAAATGATGAAATGAATGAGAATATGAAACAAATCAGTTATAGGCTTGAAGATACACTAAGGCAAGTAAATTCTAGGCTTGATGATTTATGTGCTGATACTGAAATGTTAGAAAACCGGATAGCACAACAAAATTGTTTGTTTGAATTTGATTTGGAAACTGAGGAAGTTGATTTAGAAAATTCCCCCTGTGATTGTTTTGAGATTGAGCCTTATGTTAACATTAATGAATCTCACTTTGATTTTGTTGATTATAAAATTGATTCATGTGATAATTTATTTGTTGAAAAGTTTGAGAAAATTGATTTTGAAAAACCCTCTTTTGATGAAATTGATTCTTTTGATGTTGTATCATTTATGGTTAAATCTGATGAGCATAATGAAGGTTCAAAAATTATAGACATTGATGAACCCCACTGTGATTTTGGTGATATTTTTGAAATTAATGATAAATCTCTTGTGGTTAACTCTAATTCTATTAATTCTTTTTCATATGATTCTGATTTTGACTCTTCTAATGATGAATTATTTGTGGGGAAGCATGAGGAAATTAATTTTGAAGAGTCTCATCTTGATTTTGTTGATAATTTTGATATTGAAAAATTGTTTGATGATGAACATGAGGAAATTGAAAAAGATTTGAAAAATACAAAAATTGATGAATCTCACCATGTTGATGTTTTGCCCATATCTATTGTTGAAAATTTTGATCTATTTGAGAAAGTGTGTTTTATTGAGGATTCTAATGAGAGACATAAAGACTATTATTATGATGAACCAATGCTTAATTATTTTGATCAAAGTCCTATTTCTATTGCAATTGAAGATTTAAATTTAAAGAAAGGACTTATGATTTTACTTTTTGATAAACATAGGAAGATAATTGAATATCCTTTGATTGGAGTTAAAAATTTTGATTTTAATTTCTGCAAATTTAAAAAAGCCACTTCAATTGTGATTTACATGAAATTTTGGATGTTTGATTTAGTGGCTAAACTTTTTGGACAACGAAAATGTAGAAAATTGTTTGCTCTTTACTTTGGTACTGATTCACCTGCTTCACCATGATAACTGAGTTTAGGTCAAGCTATGGACCAAAAATTAGCGCTTATTAGGAGGCAACTCAAGCACACTTTTACTCTGCATAGTTTCTTTTATTTTAGTTTATTTTTAGAATTAATTTTCATTTTCTTGTTGTAGGAAAATAAAATTCTTTATGGTTGCACTTCTTTCCTTGGACACCTGCGGCTTCTTCTCCAGATTTGCAGCACCTCTAACCACCACTGCATCTGCCTCTGACATCACTGTCTCCAGCCGTCGACACTGGATCATACCACCAGCAGATTCTTATTTCTTTTGCTGCCTCTTATTCTATGATTTTATTTATTTTTGCAGCAGTTCTTTATTATTGACTCTGATTTTTTTATGTAGTACTATCTTTTGCACTGGCCGACAATCTCACCTCTATGACTGTATTCTCTAGGAGGCCACTAGAGATTACTCACTCTACTGTCGGCACCATCATCATTGCTAACAGCTCTTCAGCTAGCTTCTGTTCCATATCTGCTTCTCGTTTGCATCAGATCTTTTCACCTGCACCCTTTTGGACCATTGATGATACCTCTGATTTCCCTTTGAAAAGATTATTGTTCTATTTTCGTTTGATTTAAGTAAGGGATTATATTTTGATCTGAGCCTTATGTATCTTAAATTGTGTAGGTAAAATTTTCAAAAGGCACATCTTTGGACCTAGCAGCATCTGCCCCGACACTATTTTTGATCTGAGCCTTATGTATTTGTGGTCTGAGCTTGCTATATAGTTTTGTGAGTATTGTTTGCACTTTCTAGTGATCTTATTTGATATGGTTGCATGGCATTGCTACTTGATTTCTTTTGCTATTTTCTATGATTGTATCACTCACTGAGATTTCTATTTTATGTGATTATATGAGTCCATCATGTCACACTTTTGGCTATGATTCTATGAGTTTCGTGCTTCACACCTTTTGCATTGATTTTGACATATTTTGAGGTTTAAAAAATTTTTATGACTTGAATCCATGAGATAAGAAATGTGTAGATTAAACATTGATTATGAAAGTTCATGCTAATGCCTGTAAATGAAGATATACCTATTATGTTGAATTTATTTCTTCAATATATATCTACTTGTTGAAATTATTCATTGATTAATGAATATGTTTTGGGTAGGTATGTTGTTTGATGAATGCAATCTAAGAGTGAAGCATCTTTCTTGAATAAAATAAGCATATGAGTATAATTTTTGAACTGATGTCAATTGATTAGCCTAGTTGATGTTTAGTTTATCTTACTATTTGTTGGGAAGAAAGAATCCAAGATCCACAAAAAGAGTGAGAGACTCCCCTACTTTGCACTGTGCAAAATTGACAGTGGTACCTAAGACATGGGTTGAAGTCAAAAATTATAAAAAAAAAATAAAATAAAATAAAATTTTGATGAGAGAAAAATTTTGGGTAGGCATGAGAGAATAACTCCTCTACTTGGCACTGTGTAAAATTGACAGTGGTACCAAAGATAAGAGTTGAAGTCCAAATAAAAAGTGTGTATCTATATGGGTACATACCATCAAAAACACATAAAAAAAAAGAGAGAAAAAGAGATTTTGAGTGGAAAAAGATTTTGGATATCCTATTTCTATAAACAAAGGTATGATATATTTAAACTAAAACAAAGGTGAAATCATGAGATTGAGATTCTTTTTATTATGCGAGTTGCGAAGTTTTATTTGATTAAAGATTGTAGATCATAAAGATTAATTTCATTGGATGATGTATTTATCTGAAATTTGTGCAAAAAGTTGATGGAATATTTCATGAGTGATTATATTTTAGAAATTTATTTTTCATAAAAGAGCATATTTTCCATACTTAGCATTGTTCTTATTTATTTGCTTGAGGACAAGCAAAGTTTGAGCCTTATGTGTTTGATGACACCAAAATTCATAGTATATTTTGTGTCATTTCATGTGTCTTTTTGTGTCATAATTATGCTCTTTTGCTTGTTTTTAAGCCTTATTTGTCAAATATTGCAGAATCTATACCATTTCTTATTTTTGATCATTTTCAGGTTAAAAGTGCTATATTTTGATGGATTTTGGAAGATTTGAGCACACCAATGGATTCCAGACGTCGAAACGAAGCTACCCATCAATTTTCACTAAATTTGGAGCTAATTTATAAAAATACGGCACTACCGTATTTTTGGGAGCAACTCTCACGGTACCGTATTTCTCAGCAGACATTCTTTGGCGAAATACGGTACTACCGTATTTTCCAGAGAATCTTTCACGGTACCGTATTTTCCACCGTTTTCGACTAGAAGATTTCAGCAAGAATACGGCACTGTATTTTCTACCCAGAATTCACAGAAGAAAATACGGCACTACCATATTTTAGAGAGAAATTATCACGGTGCCGTATTTCCAGACAATTCTCCAGAGGCAAAAATACGGCACTACCGTATTTTTTGGTACAACGTTCACGGTGCCATATTTTGGGAGGATTTTCGCGAGTTTTTTGGGTCTGATTCTTGCGCGGGCCATACGTTTGATTCAGAAGTCCAAATTAAGATCCGAAAGATGTTCCAGACTCCTCTCCAAAAGGCAAAGACGCACGAAGTGGAAGGGAGAACGTGTATCGAGTATTGAGAGAGAAATTGATAGAACAGTGCTCAGGGTTTGGCTTCATGCCGAGAGGTGTGGAGGCCACCTCGGGCTGTGATTTTTACACTGAAGCCTCGCCTGGAGGAGAGGAGGTCGCACCAGAAGTTTCAGAGCGTTTGGAGTTCGATCGGAGGAGAAATCAACAAAACAACGATGATAGCGCTGTTCAAAGGCAATTACGGTGCTGTAATTTCGATTACAGCACCGTGTTTTGTAACTTCTACCCTTCTCCTTTGATTTCTGATACTTTGAAACTATGGTTGATTGTAATCTTTCCTTAATTCTATCTTAGATATTTTTATGGGACATGGGGTGTAATCCCCTTGGGTTGTTAATGACTAGAGAACATCGATTTTTGTCAAGTTTAATTTTAGTATGATAATTTTACTTATGTGATGACTTGTCTTTAATTCTCTTTAGTTTTATAAATATCAGCATGTTTTAGAGTTTTGCAAAATAGACCGATAGGTTGATCGTTTGAAATCCGGAACCCTAGGAATCGTTGAGTTTGGAACTATCATAAGAGATTAGGTAGTTCTTCGAATTCTGATTTTTAGTGATTTTATTGCCATGGTGAATTTCTAATACTTTGGATTGAGTTAATGTGTAGGCTTGATTTGATCTTGCACGAGAGTGAGGATCGAGTCGTCAGAAAACCATAAGTAAAACCTGTGTTGAGTTTCAGGATGCACAAGAGTGATCCTTGAGATTCTACTTGAGATGATTGACTTAGAATTCGGATGCACGAGATGTTGGGAAACCCCGGGGATATTTTACAATTTTTTAGAGTCATAGACATACATACATACATTGCACAGCGGAAGAATGTCCCCGAAACAGGCCGGTCCCAAAAACCCAGTGAAGATCGCAAGCAAGAGAGTCGACACGATCAGTTAGGAAATACCTTAGAGCAAGATGAGGTCGATGTCGTGATAGGCGCCCAAGCGTGCGCCCTCTGCAGTCTCACAGACACGGATGCCTCTAGTCCTCTTCTTCCACGCCCGGTGCTAGCCTCGGGAAGAAGATCCAAGCCTTAGGGAGATGCTCCAATCACCTTGCGCCACCACCAAGGAGGGATGCGCCAAAGAGGATGAAGAGGAGAGGAAACCGTCAAGAGCTTTCTTCACTTGCGCCAAGAAGAAGAAAGGAAGAAGACTTGCGGCCACTTGATGGAAGAGGAAGAGGTTGCGCCACCTTTGCTCCTTGCTCTCGCCCCTCTTGATGTGTTCATGCCTCTAAGGATGAATCATCTTAAGAGGGGGCGGCTAGTGTCACATATATAGGGCAAGAGGCGGTTAGGGCAAGGGCTAGGATCATGACAAGTGTAGGGCTAGGATGAGGAGGTTTGATGCAAGGAAAGTCTCCAAGACTTTACCATAAATCTCATTCAACCTATCCATAATTGCCTAAACACCATATCAGCCCAAGACATGCCTTAAAGGCATTCATACCATCAATGGGAGAGGGCTAGGCGCATATTATACCCCTTATGCTCCTTAGGCGCCAATGGGGTTGGGTCTCTCCCCATTATACCCTTTTAGCCTATTTCCTCTTCATGACAACTTGTTATTGGGCCTCATTGGATAATGAGCTAGCCCAAACTTCATCACATGGGTTGATTAAACATTTGGATCCAATCCAATGCAACCCTAATCCAAATGTGACCAACCATGGTCAAATACGGGTCAACCTGCCAAAAATGAAGTTTGGCTCCAATAACATTCTTCCATCTCATCAGGTCCATTGGCGCTGATGAAATCTCCCAATTAGATCCGAGTTATCCAATAACTCGATCATAAGGCTTCCCAATCAATATGAGAACTCAAGTATCAAGGTGTGCGACCCTATAGGTTCCTCTGACGCTGGCAGTGCTGACCAAAGGTCACCACAAGCAGTGAGTGGCACCTAGCAGTGCATCGCTACTACCCAGGTCATTGGAATGGATATCAACATCGACATCCCCATCATCGCAACTAGGTACAGATGCATTACAGTCTCTTTGCCGAACTGATATCCGATTGGACAAGTGTGTCACCACTTGTTTTCACCCAATCACATGGCTATGACTAAAATAGGTTCTCACCTGGGTATGGCCATACACTCTCAGTCATAGAACCATAGAGGAGCTCCATGGATATCATACTTCCCTAAGGAAGGGGCAAATCCTATGTCTGTCCATTGACCTTCTCATATGGGTCGTGACATGCTCAATGACAACCGTTATGACCTCCCAACTACGGCGAGGTGTTAGGTTGTATCAAAGCAAGTCCCTAACCATATAGAATGATCAATGACCTCAAGTCAAGGGATCAATGCATCTCCTGTTACTTGTGAGGATAACTCATGACACCAAGTCATAGCCTCACAGCGGGTCTATCCAGTATATCCTCTAATGATATACCCATGTGTCTGCGTTAGCACAACATGCCTAACCAGCCCACATACCAGTCTCACAAGTACCATAGCTATCCCATATCTACTAAAGTACATCGACTGGGGACTATAGTTCGAGCACAGATCCAATCTGTCTCTAGGGACATTATCATGTTAGTACATATGCGCAGATGTAAACAAACATAGATAACGACAATGCCAGAATGATATAAATATCAAAGTCTAGTAGTACATAAGTGGACCAAAACTAGGTCCTAGGGCATATACACCAACACGAGAGTGATCCTTGAGTTCTTTGTTCAATGATTCACTTATCTTTAGCATTGAGAATAGATCTTGCACGAGAGTGAGGATCGGTTATCTGCATGATTGTCTGCACAAGAGTGAGACAATACCTTTATGAAGTGAATTAGGTCTTTATCATAACAGAATTAAACTGACAACCTTTATTTCCTTCTGGTCATTAGAATTAAGGTGGATGAAACCCTAGTCCCATGTTTATCTCTCTGATCATCTTTTAACATATTTTTTCTGCATCTTTTACTTGCATCATATTCGATTCGCTTAGCTAGTGAGAATACAATTATTTGGTACTTAATAATGAGGTCTCTGTGGTTCGATATTTTTATTACTTCGAAGTATCCATGCACTTGCGGACACAACATCCAACACTCGTATCAAATAAGCAAGGGGAGGTTGGTAAGGAGACAAACTTCAAACCTCCCTAAACTACAACAAACGTGGTCCTTAGGGGGTCTTGATCATGGCTTCAAGAATGCATCCCTTTGGTTATCGTTGGAGATGGATGAAGATCATTTGAAGAAGGTTGGAGACATCCACACGCAAGAAAGCTTCAAGAGGAGGAAGGTGGCTATTGGTTGAGAAGAAGAAGAGAAGAGGAGGTAGAAGACACTCGGCTAGCTTGAGGAAGAGAAGGGGAAGAGGAAGAAGAGCAAGGCTCTCGGCTACCAAACATAGCAGGTTTCAACTTGAATTTTTTTTCGTAAAGGATAAGATAACCCCAAACCAATGTACAAAGTCTTTTAACCTTCCCCTCCAACGTTCACTCCCACTTGGCTGCAATTGTGTTCAAAATGGCTAAGGTAAGCGGGCTGCAGAATTTCTTCATTAAGGTAAGCAACCAGCTGGGTTTTTTGGCTGCTTTGGTCCTGATTTCTGATTGCATGTAAAGGCTGGAGTTTCCACTTTTAGGCAAGCAATTTTGTCCTTGTTTGCAGTCCTTGATGTCCAGGTTTCCCACCTTTAGCTTTGTCCTTGTCGCATGCAACCAAGTGGGAGTGTCAGTTAGTTTGTGTGGGCCTTGGGCTTGTCAGTTGGGCTAGTTATAGGGCCCCATGTGAGTGATCTTTGGGCTATTTCGAGTGGGCTGGTTTTGGGTGGAGGGGTGAGGTGCCTTGTACAAGTACACATACTCAACCTAAGCTAAAGCAACCTCATACATCCAGTACGAAAGTAAATGCTTAAAAGAAAATAAAATGCCTAGGATACCCTCCCTAAACTACCACTAGGCACCTGAGGTGCTAAAAAAGTGTTGTCCAGCAAGACAGACTTACAAAAAAAAGATCGTGGCTCATAGATCATGTGAAGGTTCTGGAGGCAGGCCTAAGGTGTGGAGATCATCTCGTGTCCATGATCCTACATTAGTCCATCTTCTGTACTACTTGATATAGATATATATATTTATATATCATTCTGGCATTGTCATTATCAATGTTTGTCTACATCTGCGATTATGTACTTACATGATAATGTCCCTGGAGACAAATTGGATCTGTACTCAAATGGTTATCCCCAGTCAATGTATCTGAGTGGATATGTGATAGCTCTGGTACTTGTGAGACAGGTATATGGGCTGGTTAGGTACAAGATACTAACGCAGACATATGGGTATATTAGTGGAGGATATACTGGACCGACCCACTGTGAGGCTATAACTTGGTGTCATGAATTTTCCTCACAAGTGACACGAGATGCATTGATCCCTTGACTTGAGGTCATTGACTATTCTATGTGGTTAGGGACATGCTTTGATACAACCTAACACCTCGCCGTAGTTGAGAGGTAATAACGGTTGTTATTGAGCATGTCACGACCCATATGAGAAGGTCAATGGACAGACAGAGGATTTGCCCCTTCCTGAGAGAAGCTTGATATCCATGGAGCTCCTATTTGGTTCTATGACTGAAAGTATATGGTCATATCGAGGTGACATCCTGATTTAGTCATGACCATGTGATTGGGTGAAAACAAGTGATGACACACTTGTCCAATCGAATATCAGTTTGGCAAAGGGACAATAATGTATCTTCACCTAGTTGCGATGATGGAGATGTCGATGTCAATATCCATTCCGATGACTTGGGTAGCAGCGATGCACTACTAGGTGCCACTCACTGCTTGTGGTGACCTTAGGTCAGCACAGCCAACGTCAGAGGAACCTACAGGGTCGCACACCTTGATACTCGAGTTCTCGTATTGATCGGTAAGCCTTATGATCAAGTTATTGGATAACTCGAATCTATTTGAGAGATTTCATCAGCGCCAATGGGCCTGATGAGATGGAAGAGAGTTATTGGAGCCAAAATTCATTTTTGGTAAGTTGACCCGAAATTGACCATGGTTGGTCACATTTGGATTAGGGTTGCATTAGATTGGATCCAATGACTTAATCAACCTATGTAATGAAGTTTGGGCTAGCTCATTATCCAATGAGGCCCAATAACAAGTTGTCATGAAGAGGAAATTGGCAAAAAGGATATAATGGAGAGAAGTCTCCTCCCATTGGCGCCTAAGGGCATAATGGGGAGGAGTGGGTGCGTGTTGCTTTCTTTGGATGGAATTGGCGCCTCCCCCTTTATGCTTAGATAGAAACCTTGTATCTATGGCAAGGCTTGATGCATCTAAGGCATGATAGACTTCTTTGGTGAGTCTTGGGTGATTGCAAGGGGTTTAGGGAAATCTCTTGGAGAGTTTCTAAAACCAAAAACCCTAATTGCTCCAAACCCTAACCCTAGCTGCATGTCTTCATAAAACTTGTGCCACCCTCACCTCTTGCTTTTGCCGCCTCTTGCATCTATATATCAAGATGCATGCATGAGCTCTATCTAACAATAATATTGGCGTGAGCAAGGGGCAACAGCGAGAGCATCAAGAGTGGCGCATCCTTCTTCCTTCTAACCGCAACTTTCTTCTCCATCTCTCCTTAGCGCAAGGAGTTGGAAGTGTTGGCGGCATCTCCTCCTTCTCCTCTTCCATTGGCGCATCCTCCTTGAAGGTGGCGCAAGGATAGAAGAAGGTGAAGAAAGGCTAGGATCTTCTTCCCGAGGCTAGCACCGGGCGAAGAAGAAGAGAACTCGAGGCATCCGTGTGTGTGAGACTACGGAGGGCAAACACTTGGGCGCCTACCTCAACATCGGCCTCATCTTGCTCCTAAGGTACTTACTATCAGATAGCGTCGACCCCCTCGCAAGATGATCTTCACTAGGTTTTTGGGACCAGCCTATTTCGAGGATATTATTCCGCTGTGAATGTAATGTAAACTCTGATGAAAAATTATAAAATATCCCCGGGGTTTCCCAACAAAAAAAATCAATGTTTTGGAGCCTCATGTTTCATCATGGTCTGCCCGTGACGGATGTCACGGGCATAATGAAAATTTTCACAACTGCTGAATTTTGCAATGAAAAGTTCACGGCTGACCCCTGACTGATTTCATAGCTGTGATAAGATTTTTAAAGGCAACAACTTTACATGACTACACACTTGCCAGACTCGCATGGCTCAACGAGACAAAAATAATTGGACATTATATCTTACATCTAGAAGAAGAAAGGCGCCATGGTGAACTTCATGAAAAGATGATGAGATTTGGGGAGATGGTGATGATGATAAAGATGACCCTAGGAGGAAGATACTGAAATGAACTCTAATGATGAGGACTTTTGCTGATGCATTGTAAAAGATATTTCAATGAAAATTTTTGCACACTAATGCTTTTACCGGATTTAATATAAGAGCTTTGAATGATATTGTATTACTTATAATGACATGCTCTTTTTGTGATGAATTAATGATTCTGTGATTCACTGAGATACTTTCTATAATAATGCTATGATCCTATGATAGCCGTGAATAAACATTGAGATTGATTCCATGCATGGTATAAAGTTGTTATGAAATGTTGAAGGCAACACCTGGTTATGATATCTTTTATGATCATGTCCAATTGTTCTAACCTTTGAAATCTTTTGATTGGAATGTTTCATAATGTTGAATTGATGGGTCACACATCTATACTTGAGTAAGGATGGCTTACTAGTAGCATACATATGTTTTTCTATTAAAACACATAGACTTATTCATCTATTTGATAATGCCATATTATCTTTTTGGTGATGAACACAAGTGTTATATAAAAAAAAGGAAAAAAATAATAAAAAAAAATCCCCTACTTGGCACTACAAAAAATTGGCAGTGGTAATGAAGACATGAGTTGAAGTCAAAAGGTCACCAATAGTTTTAGGAGCTTCTCTAGCTACTCAAATAAAATGAGAGGTGATAAACCTTGTCCTGCAATAATACATTTGTGTCTGACCCCAACATTTGATTTTGGATGAATTGAATTAGTTAATACAGTTGTATGCTAAATTGAGTTCTTTATATGCCCTTAACTAAATGCCTTGACTTTTAAAGATTTTGGGACCTATTTGATTCAATTATTGTTAATAGACTCATCATCTAATTTTTCAAACTGGATCATGGTTTGCTCATGGAAATATCTAACTTGGTTGCATGCTTTCAACTTGAATAACTTCTTCCATACCTGGTATGTGTCTCATCTTATTATATTGCTTGAGGACAAGCAAAGATTTAAGTCTGGGAGATTTTGATGCCTTTTATTTTGGTAATGTTTTCTGGTATTATTTTATCTCAAAACAAGGCATATTCTGGGGCTTTTATGTAATATTCAGGCTTATGTACATGTTTTTTTCAGAATTTTCACTTTTTATTGTCTTTTTGCAATTTCAAGTAAAATCACTCATTTCTAGAATCTTTTTGAAGATTTCAACATCATAGAGTGATTTCTAGTGATGAGACAAGGCTTCACAACAAATTTGGGATCAAACAAAGCTTTCCTTGAAAATAACAGCTAGGCTATGATTACAATAGTTGCCCGTGATTTCATCGTGACATCTTCAAAAAGTGAAAAGTACACTTCACGGGTGGCCAGTGATTCTTTTCTTTCGCTTCCTAGAATGAACAATACAAATCACGGCTCGGCTATGATTAAAATCTTCGATCGTGATCACTGCTGCCTGTTGACCTTCCTCTCATTTTTTACTCAATTGAGGGCTCTAATAAAATAAAAAAATCAGAAAAAATATCTTTTAGAAAGCTAAGAGGAAGACAAAGAGTTTGGGCATAAAAGCTCTCTTTTTCGTGACATATTCAGAGAGCAATAAATGGACAAACACAAAGGGGCAAGAAGACCGGTGATAAGGGCTTTCGGAGAGGATTTTGGGGCGATTTCGCAATGGATCTTCACCAAACCAGGAGGAGATGTTTGCATCATCTTCTCCTACCTCTCCTTAGCCTTTGTTTCTAGTTTTCTTTGTCAATTTGAGATATTTGTACCTAATTGCATGGCTGTACTAGCTTAAACCTTTAATCGGGACTCGGATAGAGCCCGTTGACTTGATATGTTGTATGAACTAAACTTATTTAATGTTTTGAGTCTTATATGAGCATATTTTACTTAGTTGTGCTTATTTCATAATTTTGCCTTCATCAAGTAATGTTGTGCGATAGTTGACACAATTTTGACCACAAGGAGAATCGTGTTAGCATATCCACTAGGTAAAACTTGTGAACTTCTATCACGAAAGTAGTTAGCAGATCCATAGTTTATCACAGAACTCAATGGACTTACTTAAAACGATAAGCCACAAAAGTAGGAGAATGGGTTAAGTATGTATCAGGTTGTACAGACCCCAAGGGGGTCACTTGTACTATAGAAAAGACTCCTTATGTAAAATGATAAACTCATGTGTCAACTAAATTCCAGTTCAAATAGATTAGTCAATGTGATTAATTCCATAGTCCCGATATCTCTCAATTAGACACCCTTCGTGTTTCTATCGTTGTTTTTCCTATTTTGTTTGTAGTTGAGTTTGATAACCTTATTTCAAAACACCAAATTTTGATTTCTTGGATTCTAAATATCAGAATAGTTGGTACTTGACCCAATTCCTTGTGGGACTGGTATCTTTTATATTACTTTGATAACACCGTGCGCTTGCGGTGCGTATCATGTCCCAACATGAAGGGACATAAAAACTTAGAAATTGAACACACATCAAAGCATGCAAAATAATAACCTTAGAACACATCCAAAGATGCCAACATGAAAATCATAAAATACATATAAGGATGCCAACATGATAATTATAAACATAACTAAGGATGTCAACACAATAATGAGTTAACAAATCTAAGGCTACCAAAATGATAATCCATGAACACATCTAAGATGTCAGCATAATAATCAGTAAACATATCGATGGATGACAACACGATAACCAGTAATCACATCTAAAGATGTCATTATGTATAAATTGTATACACCAAAGTTGCTACATTGATAAATTGTAAATACATATAATATAAAATAGAATAAGGAATATACAAATCGATAGAAGCAAGCTTGAGGTCTTACCTTATTAAGAGCCAATATTTTTTTAAACATAGAGTTCAATAAGTGAGTCTAATTAGATGAACTAATCAATCTACATAGTTTATTTACATATAAGCACAATTAAATCGATGTCTAACAAGTAGAATAATGCTAACACAGGATATATCTAGTTTGAAACTTTCTGAACCAATCTCTATTTAATTGAACTGATCCAAAACCTTTTGAAGTAGCCAAAATTGTGCTTAACAGTCGAGATTTAGCTAAAGAAATTCATATTTCACCTAAACCAAGACTTAATCTTGCAATTGCTATTAAACTCGGAGCCATCTAAGGACAAACTTGGCACTATTGAATAGGAAATTTCATTAGCCATCCAATGAGTATCTTAACTAGCCCTGGTTTAACCAAAATCGAGTTAAACTAGTCCAAATACAATTTCTAGGCCGAATGTAAAATTGAATCAACCAAGTTATTGAACTAGTTCAAATTAGATTTTAGCTCAACACCAAAATCTTGCTAGGTTTATTTCTAATAAACTATGCCAAACTTGTTTTAATTCAATTTGATCGTATTTGGAATAAATCATCCAATATATTGTGCTAGTTTATCCCAAATTTCACTCAACCTCAATAGACCCCTTTAATCATAATTGCAATGTGCCATATTTGGTTCAACATTAACATGCTTGACCACCTACCATGCCACCCAAACGTCACAGCGTATGTCCACCAGATTGAAATTTGTGGATGCTCTTGTGAGCTCTCTAACATGTGTTGAAAGTCCATCCATCACAAAAATGTCATGGGAGAATTTTTGGGTAGAACTCTAGCTAGGGGATGACTCATTGTGAGCTTATGAGGTGGGGCCAAAATGTGCACCATGAGCCAACACTAGTAGCAAGCATGTAGCATGGTGATCTCTAAGGGGTCGCTATATGGATACCGGTATAGGATTAACACTTGGGCGCATATAACTTGTCCGCCGCTAACCTAATGCATGCTTCAAAGGTATAATTACAATATTGTCCTTTGATTATGTCTCACATGGAAAGGAGGTGATTTGCGGTTAGGGATGACTCATGGTGTTTTCTTAATTTTAATAATAATAATTAAGTTTTACATTTCTAGTGGACAAGAAAGGTAAGCATACCTATATGATATTTTAAGTAATAGGTAATGTATAATGTTTTTCAAGTTTTATATTTTTCTATATAGCTTATTTTTATGGAAGACTATTAAACGCATTTAACAGTCTTAACACTCTTGTGTAAAAGGAGTTTAAAAAGTTTGACAGGTATTATTTTTAACTTCTATATGGTATAAGATGTTTTCATTGCTTTAAAAACATAAACATTACCTATTGCAGGCATGTCGTAATCCGCAAGTGCACGGATACTCGAAGTAATAAAGAAAGTATCGAATCCACAGGGACCTACGTTGTCGAATACTAAATAGCTGATTTCTTACTATCTAGGCTAATCGAAGTAGTGAGAATAGAAATTGAAAGCTAAAAATGGAATTATTAGAGAGAAAAGCTGGGACTAGGGTTTCGTTCACTTTAACTTTTATGAGCTAGATATGAATAAGGATTTCGTCAGTTTAAATTTATCATGATGAAGATGTAATTTACTAAATAAAAGGGTTGTTTCACTTTTGTGCACACAACCGCATAGGGATTTATCCTTGCCTTCGCGCAAGATTCTTCCCAACGCTGAAGATAAGTAAATCATCAAACAATGAATTCAAGGATCACTTTCGTGCATCCGAATTCAATGTTGATAATCTCTAGTGGAGATTCAAGGATCACTTTCGTACATCTGAGTCTCAACACTAGTTTTACTCATGGATCTCCAACGTTCTGATCCTTGCTTTCGCACAAGATCTCCACGTTTGACAAATAGACTCGATCTATAGGTTCATGTTATAATTATGGCAATTAATCTACTAGAACAGATCAAATTAGATCTAACCTAAGGAAGGGATCCTAACATGCAATTCTAGGGTTCCAAATTCTCAAGCAATTACCTTTCGGTCTCAACCGAAAATTCTAAGAACATAATTAACAACATGAACTTATAGAGAGTCTAAGTACAATTATCAAATGAGCAAAATCATCATGGTAATATTAAACTCAACGAAATAGTAAAAATAGTCATCTAGTCAGTGGAAATCAAGTGAATTACTCCCCCATGTCCCAAAAGTAGTTTAAGCTATCATCATGAAGGAATTACAATAGATCATGGTTTCTGAGGATCGAAAATCAAAGTAAAAGAGAAATTTAGAAAATACAGCAGGGCTGTGAAGTATTTCACAGCCGTAATTTGCAAGAACCGTCGATGAACAGTGCCGACGACTCCTTGTTCTTCGATTTCTCATCCAATCGATCTCCTTTCGGTCTAAATCTTCTGGCACGTCGTCTCCTCCTTCAGACGAAGCTTCAGTATGAAAATTACGGCCGGAGAACGTCTGGATCGAGAGCGGTGGCGAAACCCTAGGCGGGGGTGTCGATCGCGATTTCTCCCTCGATAGTGCACAAAATTTGGGGCTTTTGGTCTCTCCGTAATCCACTCGTCAAAAGCTCCCCTTCTGCTTCTTACGGCATCCGATTTAAGGCTCTGGATCTCTTGCCATCTTCTCCACAAGAATCGGGCGTTGATATTGACTCGGGCGTCGCGTTCAGAATAGAAATTACGGCAGTGTAATGTCTTACGGCACTACCGTAAAATCACTTGAGTCTTCTGTTCCGTTGTTGTCGGGGAATTACGGCACCGTAATCTGGTTTACGATAGTGTCGTAAAATCAGCTGAACTTTCTATTCGCGAATGTCTGGAAATTATGGCCCGTGTAGTTTCTTACGGTAGTGCCGTAAAATCGAGTGAAGTTTCTGTTCTGAAGCTCTCCGAAATATGGTACCGTAATATTGCTTACGGCTGGTGCCGTAAAATCCAAAAGTCTTTCTGTTCGGAAACTTCTCAAAATACGGCAGGGCTCGGATTTTACGGTACTGTCTGGAATTACGGTACTGTAAAATGGATTACGGCACTGCCGTAATTTGCTGATGTAAGTCCCCTAAATCAAGGGGGGGGGGGGGGGGGCGAAACCCTAATAGGTGGCGCAAGATAAATTTTGTAGCGGAATCTAGGGTTTCAAAAGATCGAATGCATGTACATATGATCAACTCTTGAGATTGTATAAATCAAATGAGATTCATACCAGTGCCATGAGGAAGGTGACGACTTGGAAGCAGAGATCGAAAGGGGTCTCCTCCAAAGTTGCCGCACACAAGAAGAGAGATGGCTCCTCCTTGGTGATCCTTGTGCTAGCAAAGATCTTCAAGTATCCTTGATCGAATGAAAGGGGTTCGATGTTCCTCTTGCGGCTAGGGCTCGAAAAACTCTCTACCTCGTTTCCGTGAAGAAGAAGTTCACCACACACGAGAGCAATTGAGAGAGGCGAGCGACGTTACAATCGTGGGAGCGTTTCCAATTTGGAAACCGCCTTCCAAAAATAGTAACTCTCTACGTTTCATGCGTTCACCCAAGTGAACCATCAAAACTCTCCCATTGAACCAAGCGCTCACTCATGAGCCGGTTCAATTTGGTTTGGTTCAAAGACCAAATTACCCAAGCCACTTGGTCTAGATCATATTAAACCCTAAGGTTCCAGATCTAACCGTTCATCTCTTGATGCTCTTGATCTCACCGATCTAACATCAATACTCTCGATCGAAGCTTACCGATCTCAAGCCCTAATCAATCAAACATGATCAGACCAGATCTCACTTACAATCAGAGTTTAAACTCCTTTAAACTGAACCCAAACAATTGAGTCCACACGATCTGACTTAAGTAAGCCATATCATCAAATTGTGCGACCCTAAGGGTTTCCTTTAAATGTCGGTAACGATAACTTACATTATCACGATCAGTGAGGGGTATCTAGCAACACATCACTGTCTCCCAATATAAAGGAAAGAGTCTTCCAAGACTACACCCAAACCACAGCACAAGTGTGAATCCACTTCACTAGGCATACATGTTTCCTTTGCCACTTGATGTTCTTATTGGACAAGCGTGTCAAGCCTGTAGCTCCAATATGATGAGCATGATTAGATCAGATGAACATAGTCATCTGGGTATGGCCATACACTTTCTCAATCATCTCATCCAGGGGGGGCCCTATAGAACATCACACTCCAAACTAGGAGACGGCAATCCTTTATCTATCACTAGTGTCCTAACCTGACTCATTATCATTATCCAAGACAGTCTATAACCATTATGTTTCAAATGATATCGAACTACCTCAAAACAATGACAATCATCATTTAGAAACACAAGTGATCTCAAGTCAGAGGAAATATGCCACTTGTTGCATATAAGGATTATTCACATTGTGACAAGCAATCGAATATCCTAGTAGGGTCTGTCCAGTACATCCAATGTACCTATGAGTCTACATCTTATTCCATGCTCGAAGCATCCTATAAGATTAGAACACATATTAGTCTCAATCATATCAAGGCTGTCTCATGTTCACCAAGATATCTCGACTAAGGACTTAACTGCATGTCAGCCAAGCTGAACAGCATTGAGACATTATTCAGAAGTATACATATGACAGCAGATAATGCAACAACATGAATAACAACCATTGCCTTTATAAACATGAAGTTTATACATGATACTGATATAATCCCAAGGCCTCAAACATTAGCCTTAAGGGCATACCCCAACAATCTCCCACTTGCACTTAATCTAATGGTTGAGGTATCTCAAACCCATATTATTACAGTGCTTGTCATGCTTCTGCTGCGCCAGAGGCTTTGTAAGCAGGTCAGCCAGATTGTCATCTGTATGAACCTTGCAGATTTTGATCTCGCCTCGATCAATGATCTCCCGGATCAAGTGAAACCGTCTCTGTATGTGCTTGGACTTCTGGTGCGACCGTGGTTCCTTTGCTTGTGCGATTGCTCCAGTGTTATCACAGAAGATAACCAAAGGATCTACACTCGAAGGAACAACACCAAGTTCCTGAATGAACTTACGAATCCACACTGCCTCCTTAGATGCTTCTGAGGCTGCAACATACTCGGCTTCTGTTGTAGAATCAGCAACAATAGATTGTTTGAAACTTTTCCACACCACCACACCTCCATTCAAGCTAAAAACATAGCCTGATTGCGATCGGAAATCATCCTGGTCAGATTGGAACGAAGCGTCAGTATATCCTTCAATACTGAGTTCTTCCTGACCACCATACACCAAGAACATATCTTTGGTCCTCCGCAGATATTTTAAAATGTTCTTGACTGCAATCCAGTGTGCCTGACCTGGATTACTTTGGAATCGACTGGTCACGCTTAACCCGTAAGCGACGTCTGGGCGAGTACACAACATCGCATACATAATGGACCCAATAGCCGAAGCATAAGGCGTTTTGTCCATTTCATCTTTCTCAGTCTGTGTTTGCGGACACTGACTCTTCGAAAGATTCAGACCATGTCTGACTGGAAGATATCCTCTTTTAGAATTCTCTAAATGGAATCTCTCCAGAACTTTATCGATGTAAGTACTTTGGCACAGCCCGAGAAGCCTCTTAGATCTATCTCTGTAGATCTTCACACCTAATACATAGGCTGCTTCTCCTAGATCTTTCATCTGGAAACATTTTCTTAACCATGCCTTAACCGCATGTAGTTGAGGAATATCGTTTCCAATGATTAAGATATCATCGACGTAGAGGACTAGGAATGTAATTACGCTCCCACTAAACCTCTTATATACACACGGGTCATCTTCATTCTTGATGAAACCAAATTCACAGATTGATTCATCAAAACGAATGTTCCAGCTTCTTGATGCTTGCTTAAGTCCATAAATGGACTTCTTTAACTTGCATATTTTATGACGATCTGATGGATTAGTGAAACCTTCAGGTTGTGTCATATACACATCCTGATCCAGATTTCCATTAAGGAAAGCGGTCTTCACATCCATCTGTCAGATCTCATAATCATAATATACTGCTATTGCGAGAATGATCCGAATAGACTTGAACATGGCTACAGGAGAGAAAGTTTCATCATAATCTATCCCGTAGATTTGTTTGAAACCTTTCGCAACTAGCCTGCCTTTATAGGTAACCACGTTACCATCCATGTCAATCTTCTTCTTGAAGATCCATTTACAGCCTATAGGGATTATTCCCGGAGGCGGATCAACCAAATCCCAAACTTGGTTATCTGACATGGAGTCCATCTCGGCTCGCATAGCTTCAAGCCATCTCGCTGATTCCGGTCCACTGACCGCATCCGCATAAGTGAGGGGTTCATCATGATCAATGATGTAGACTCCGTCATAGCGCTCAGGCTGTCGACGGATCCTTCCCGATCTTCGCGGTTCCCGTGATATCTGAACCTCAGGTTGTTCAATAACCTGTTCTACTGGCTCATGCTCATCCAACTGTGCTTGACTACTTTGTCCTTCCTCTGGATTCTCATCCAGCTTTATTTCTCTCCCACTGGCCTCTTGCAGAAGAAATTCCTTCTCAAGAAAAATGGCCGTCCGAGCAACAAATACCTTGTTCTCTTTGGGATCGTAGAAATAATAACCCTTAGTTTCCTTAGGGTAACCGACAAAGATACATTTCTCAGATCTGCTCTCTAGTTTCCCAGAGGCGAGCTTTTTGACATAAGCCTCGCAACCCCAGATCTTAATAAATGTCAAGCTCGGCTGTTTCCCATACCATAACTCATATGGAGTCTTTGAAACTGCCTTGGATGGCACTCGGTTTAGTACCTTTGCAGCTGTTTCCAGTGCAAATCCCCAAAAGGAGTAAGGTAGAGTAGCCTGACTCATCATTGAACGAACCATATCCAATAAGGTTCTGTTCCTCCTCTCGGACACACCATTCCATTGCGGTGTTCCTGGCGGAGTAAGCTATGAGACAATCCCACACTGCTTCAGATAGTCAGTAAACTCTCGACTTAGGTATTCTCCACCTCGATCTGAGCGAAGTGCCTTGATATTTCGGCCTAGCTGATTTTGCACTTCATTTTTGAACTCTTTGAACTTGTTAAAAGATTCACTCTTATGTCTCATTAGATAGACATAGCCGTATCTACTGAAATCATCAGTAAAGGTAATGAAGTATGAATAGCCACCTCTGGCATGTTTACTAAATGGCCCACACACATCACTGTGAATGAGGTCAAGTAAACCTGAAGCCCTTTGACCTTTGTTAGGAAAAGGAGCTTTCGTCATTTTACCCATTAAACAAGCTTTGCATGTATCAAGCTCCTCATAGGAGAATGATCCCAGCAGTCCATGATCATGCAACTGCTTAATGCGTTTCTTGTTAATATGGCTTAAACGACTATGCCATAGCAAGGTGCAATTATCAGCATACTTGGCTTTCTTATTATCAATATTTTGTATAGAACATTCCATGTCCAACATGAATAATCCATTGTTAATTGATCCAGTAGCATAAACAATATTATCTAAAGAAATAACACACTTTGAAATATTGCATTCAAAGGAAAACCCTTTCCTGACAAGAGCAGGAATAGAGACAATATTTTTCGTTATGCTTGGTACAAAGTAACAATTGTTCAGTTCTAATACAAGTCCAGATGGTAATGAGATGTGATATTCTCCTACAGCAACAGCAGCAACCCGTGCCCCGTTTCCAATGAAGGAACCCCTAGTTCAAAGGGGGGAGAAACCCTAAACTTGCGATTCTAACAAGCATGGCGAAAAGGGTTTCTAAACAAGATCGAATATGATAACTATATGATCAACTTGAAGTTATGAGAACTCATACCAAAGCCATGAAGAGGGTGGCGGCTTGGAAGCAAGAGATCAAAGTAGGTCTCCTCTTCAAGTTCACACACAAGATGAGGGGTGGCTACCCTTTAGGATCTTCCTTGTGCTAGCAAGAGATCCCAATGTCCTTGTCGTGTGTTGAGATGCGCTTGGCCGAGAGCTACCGTCTCCAAGAATCCTCTTTCGTCCAACGAAGATGACAATTCAGTAAAACCGATTTGCGTTAAGCCTTCTCCAATCAAGTCATGGCGTTACACTTCCATAAATGGAAGGTTTTCAAGCCATGCGCTCACTTGAAGGAAAAACCGCCCAACAAGCCTTTACACCTTGAACCATACGTTCACACATGTGAACCGGTTCAAGTCAATTAGGTTCAACCCAATTCGGTTCATTAAACCAGCCCAAGCCATGGTCTAGATCTCTTTGAACCAAATGGTTCAAGATCTAACCATTCATCTCTTGATGCTCTTGATCTCTATGATCTAGCATCCAAACTCTCGATCGAAGCTTACCGATCTCAAGCCCCAATCAATCAAACATGATCAGACTAGATCTCACTTACAATCAGAGTCTGAACTCGTTTAAACTGAGTCTAAACAGTTCAGTCCACACGATCTGACTTAAGTAAGCCATATCATCAAATTGTGCGACCCTGAGGGTTTCCTCTAAATGTCGGTAACGATAACTTACGTTATCACGATCAGTGAGGGGTATCTAGCAACACATCACTGTCTCCCGATATAAAGGAAAGAGTCTTCCAAGACTCCACCCAAACCATAGCACAAGTGTGAATCAACTCACTTGGCATACATGTGTCCTTTGCCACTGGATGTTCTTATTGGACAAGCGGGTCAAGCTTGTAACTCCAATATGATGAGCATGATTAGATCAGATGAACATAGTCATCTGGGTATGGCCATACACTTCCTCAATCATCTCATATCGGGGGGGCCCCTTAGAACATCACACTCCTTGAACAAGGAGACGGCAATCCTTTATCTATCACAAGAGCCCTAACCTGACTCAAGCTCACCATCCAAGATAGTCTATAATCATTATGTTTCAAATGATATTGAACTACCTCAAAACAATGACAATCATCATTTAGAAACACAAGTGATCTCAAGTCAAAGGACATGTGCCACTTGCGGCTTATAAGGATCATTCACATTGTGACAAGCAATGGAATATCCCAGTAGGGTCTGTCCAGTACATCCAATGTACCCATGAGTCTACATCTTATTCCATGCTCGAAGCATCCTATAAGATTAGCACACATATTAGTCTCAATCATATCAAGGCTGTCTCATGTTCACCAAGATATCTCGACTAAGGACATATAGACTGTCAGCCTAGCTGAACAGCTTTGAGACATTATTCAGAAGTACACTTATTACAGCAGACAAGGTAACAACCTGAATAATAACCATGCCTTTATAAACACAACAGTTTATTACATGATACTATTACAATCCCAAAGGCCTCAAACATTAGCCTTAAGGGCATACCCCAACATCCAACGCGTAGGTCTATCTCATGCTGTCCCACCTGTCTTCTTCTCTTGAGTTCCTGTACATTTGAACAAATGTGAACTCCACATGCAGTGTCCAACACCCATGAAATAGAAGAAGAAAACATGACCTCAGTCACAAAAATACCTGAGCCAGAAGCAATGCTTCCCTTCTTGTCTCCTTGGAGCGCTTTACAGTCCTTTTTCCAGTGACCTAGCTGGCCATAATGGAAACATCTGTATTCCTTTGACCGCTTAACCTTTTGTTTCAGAGCCTTGTTGTAACTCTTGACAGGGGCTTTGCCCTTCTTCCCCTTCTTCTTGTTCCTGGAAGGAACCATCAAGACAGAGGTTGAAGGCTTTCCCTTTAGAGTCAACTCTGTAGTCAAGAGCATGTTCAGTAACTCTGCCGGGGTACAGTCGATCTTGTTCATATTAAAATTAATAATGAACGGATCGAAAGAGGCCGGGAGAGACTGAAGAATGATGTCTACAGCAAGCTCCTGATTGATGGTATGTCCTAGTTTCTCTAGAGCCTCTTTGTACCCAATCATCTTGAGTACGTGAGCTCCCACTGGACTCCCTTCAGCCAGTTTGCTCTGAAAGAAAAGCTTAGTCAAATTGTAGCGTTCAGTCCTAGCCTATGCAGCATACAGCATTTTGAGGTTTGCTATAATCTGTATAGCAGATAGATCCTCATGCTGACGTTGCAGCTCTGGCGTCATAGACGCAAGCATCAGGCAAGCGACATCAATGCTATCATTGACATGCTTTTCATAGGCTTCCCAAACCGCCCTTGCGGCGTTCGCAGCGGGTTGAAGCGGTATAGCCGTCTCGAGGACATACAGTTTCCTCTCTGCCTTAAGAACAATCTTAAGGTGTCCGTACCAGTCTGAGAAGTTTGGCCCAGCAAACTTCTCCCTTTCCAGTAGGGATCGCACATTGAAATTCGTGGTGTTCGTTGCTGCAGTAATCTACAACGATGCAAGAACAGCAAGGTCAGTATCAATGTTTAGAATCAATCTAGGACTTAAGAAAGATTCTTTTCTCACTATTTTATCTGACTGAAAAATCCATTAAACAGTCCGAAAGAGTAACGCTCTTTTAGTGAGATGGGATCCAGATTTCATACTTGGTCTCCGCGTCCCGCTCAGGCGAGATAAGATGCACAGAGAGTACAAGCACTAATTTCTCGTAGGCAATGCCTGCCAATCGCCAACCCGTGCGATTCCCCTTCATCTGGGCAATCTAGCAGACTGTGCCAACTGAGTTGGTACAACACAGTCTCTGATCCCACAGATGGCTGCCTCCATATAGCTCACATAAGCTGACCTGACCTACTCCCTGGACCACCACGTGCTATGCTGAGCAACGAGAAGGGATAAATCCCTTCTCTGTAACACGCAGGTGTAATCACACACCGTCTGAAGATAGATGGGCGTGCCCACTAAGTGGGTACAACACGGCCCCAACGATAGTCAGAACAGTGAGGTTTCGCGTCAGAAGGCTTACGTGCTTGATATTTTAGCATTGGATTTTAACGGTCTTTTATCTTCTTAACTATCATGCATAACCTATGGCGATAGCAGAAGATTAAATCATGCAGTTCTAATTATATAAACAATAAGTAGAAAGCATGCTGATCTTATGTGGTAAAAGCCCATTAAACCTAAGTAGGACCTTAATTTAACTTAAGTCTTCACTTGAGCTCTTCATGGGTCTTTTGCCTTCTCATCTGGCCCAACCCAGGGCCCGAACGCCCACTGCAGCTCAGGTGCGCCCACCAGGTAAATGCGCCTGTCCCAGAGTCAAACCCTGGACCTCCCACCTGGTCAAGCCACTGCTGCATGCGCCTCTGCCATGTGTGCTCTGTGCTCTTGTCTGATTAAATTACAATTTAATCTATCTAGACAAGATTGACTCGCAGGTCAATTACACTTTATAAATTAAATAACATGTGATGCGCAGATCACAATAAAATTAATTTACAATTTAATTCCAGGCTCGCAGGCCCCAGCACAGCACACATTAAATTAGGCAGCCCACATAAGATTAAATAAACAAGCATCATGGCATCCAATCAACATGTGATCCAATAATAAGAAAATAAAATTTTTGAAAACCCATTGGCATCAATTTTAATTTTCTTATGTGCCCTACAACCTTACAACGGTCCATTAATAGGGATCCACTCATCATATCTAGTTAGATCCATGCCCTTGCATGCACCAAGTCCTAACTGACTTGAGTCGACCTAATGGTCAACCATGCACGCGCCAAGGGCTGAACAGCCTTCATGAGTTCTGGCAAGCGGGTGTGACCCCAGGCCTAACTCATGTGCGTTCATAGGTTGTCTCAACTAGACCTCGCTACACGCCTGTCTGCAGTCAACCTATAGCCACCTCGTGCTTGCGCACAGGTGCCATCTGGTCGACCCATCTAGGCTGTCAGATGGTCTGATCAGACTATTTGGATCTTTACTAGATGATGACTTCAACCCTACTAACCCGTCTAAGGGTTTATAGCAGGCGCAGCTTAGATCTAATAAGGAGACGCGCAAGATAAGTTTTTGGAAAAACATCTAACAAGCGCCAACAATATACATGCGCCAACATAAGTATACATGTAGTTTCGCATGATGAACTAGCATGAAAAGTCGCATGTAATAAACTTTAGATCTTTACATAAGCGCAAGCATGGATCAAACATGAAGATCAAGCAATCATATG
Organism: Costus lasius; assembly: GCA_027563935.2. Taxonomy (NCBI): domain Eukaryota; kingdom Viridiplantae; phylum Streptophyta; class Magnoliopsida; order Zingiberales; family Costaceae; genus Costus; species Costus lasius. The sequence goes on along the minus strand of CM050450.1, from coordinate 31,568,605 downwards.
AACAAGCAATAACATTCGCTCTGATACCAATTGTAAGTCCCCTAAATCAAGGGGGGGGGGGGGGCGAAACCCTAATACGTGGCGCAAGATAAATTTTGTAGCGGAATCTAGGGTTTCAAAAGATCGAATGCATGTACATATGATCAACTCTTGAGATTGTATAAATCAAATGAGATTCATACCAGTGCCATGAGGAAGATGACGACTTGGAAGCAGAGATCGAAAGGGGTCTCCTCCAAAGTTGCCGCACACAAGAAGAGAGATGGCTCCTCCTTGGTGATCCTTGTGCTAGCAAAGATCTTCAAGTATCCTTGATCGAATGAAAGGGGTTCGATGTTCCTCTTGTGGCTAGGGCTCGAAAAACTCTCTACCTCGTTTCCGTGAAGAAGAAGTTCACCACACACGAGAGCAATTGAGAGAGGCGAGCGACGTTACAATCGTGGGAGCGTTTCCAATTTGGAAACCGCCTTCCAAAAATAGTAACTCTCTACGTTTCATGCGTTCACCCAAGTGAACCATCAAAACTCTCCCATTGAACCAAGCGCTCACTCATGAGCCGGTTCAATTTGGTTTGGTTCAAAGACCAAATTACCCAAGCCACTTGGTCTAGATCATATTAAACCCTAAGGTTCCAGATCTAACCGTTCATCTCTTGATGCTCTTGATCTCACCGATCTAACATCAATACTCTCGATCGAAGCTTACCGATCTCAAGCCCTAATCAATCAAACATGATCAGACCAGATCTCACTTACAATCAGAGTTTAAACTCCTTTAAACTGAACCCAAACAATTGAGTCCACACGATCTGACTTAAGTAAGCCATATCATCAAATTGTGCGACCCTAAGGGTTTCCTTTAAATGTCGGTAACGATAACTTACATTATCACGATCAGTGAGGGGTATCTAGCAACACATCACTGTCTCCCAATATAAAGGAAAGAGTCTTCCAAGACTACACCCAAACCACAGCACAAGTGTGAATCCACTTCACTAGGCATACATGTTTCCTTTGCCACTTGATGTTCTTATTGGACAAGCGTGTCAAGCCTGTAGCTCCAATATGATGAGCATGATTAGATCAGATGAACATAGTCATCTGGGTATGGCCATACACTTTCTCAATCATCTCATCCAGGGGGGGCCCTATAGAACATCACACTCCAAACTAGGAGACGGCAATCCTTTATCTATCACTAGTGTCCTAACCTGACTCATTATCATTATCCAAGACAGTCTATAACCATTATGTTTCAAATGATATCGAACTACCTCAAAACAATGACAATCATCATTTAGAAACACAAGTGATCTCAAGTCAGAGGAAATATGCCACTTGTTGCATATAAGGATTATTCACATTGTGACAAGCAATCGAATATCCTAGTAGGGTCTGTCCAGTACATCCAATGTACCTATGAGTCTACATCTTATTCCATGCTCGAAGCATCCTATAAGATTAGAACACATATTAGTCTCAATCATATCAAGGCTGTCTCATGTTCACCAAGATATCTCGACTAAGGACTTAACTGCATGTCAGCCAAGCTGAACAGCATTGAGACATTATTCAGAAGTATACATATGACAGCAGATAATGCAACAACATGAATAACAACCATTGCCTTTATAAACATGAAGTTTATACATGATACTGATATAATCCTAAGGCCTCAAACATTAGCCTTAAGGGCATACCCCAACAGCTGAGTTGCTCCATTTTGCCTGAAATTTCTTGGGTGATCTCCTCTTTATGATGGTAACTCTTCCGTGTATTTGATTTCGCTTGAAAACCCCTTAAATAGTGCCTTTTTGCCTGAAAAACATGAAAAACCAAAATAGAAGTAGACTTTGCAATATTTGATGGATTCAACATAAAAACAAGTAAAAGATCCTCAATTTAGTATGAAAAGGTATCCAAAATGAAGCAAAATATACTACATATTTTGGTGTCATCAAACACATAAGGCTCAAACTTTGCTTGTCCTCAAGCAAAAATCAAAATTTTGAAATCAAAGTTTGATTAAAAGAATAGCCTTTTCATACTCAATAAATTTCTAAAATACAACTCATCAATGAAAAATTCTATCAATTGATTTATAAAATTTCAAATAAACATATCATTCTTAGAACTCAACCCTCTAGATCCATAATTCAATCAAATAAAACTTCGCAACATGTACAATAAATAGAATTTTCAATCTCATGATTTCACCCAATTTTCAGTTCAAATCTATCATGCTTTTGTTTACAGGAATTAGGTTTCCAAGATCTTTTTCCACTCACTTCTTTATTTATTTATTTATTTATTTATTGCATCATTCACATTCTCTAACTCGATTACCGCCTTTTTTTTCTGGTGACGAGATTAGAGTGCACGGATCACATAATCAATGCAATGGAACTCATATCCTCTAATTTGGAAATAATTTACTAAGGACAGCAGAGTTTATGTGAAATGATTTTTCTCATGGCATGTACCCACATAGATACATACTTTTTCTATTTATTACTTCAACCCATGACCTTTGGTACCACTATGCTTTCCCACAGTGCCAAGTAGGGGAGTCCTCACCTTTATTTTGTGGATCTTGGATTCTTATTTCCCAACAAATAGCAAGTATAGAATAAACATCTACTAGGATAATAAATTGATCTTAATTCACAAATCATACTCATATACTCATTTTATTCGAAAGAAGAATTTCACCTTTAGATTTTATTCTTCAAACAATACATCTTTCCAAAATTTCATGCATCAACTAATTTCATATTTCAATAGACAAATATGTATTGAAGAAATAAATTTTGACATGATGAGGCTATAACTCTAATCAAGTATTTGAGTTCATTCATCATCAAAAATTTATCAACACATGTCAAAACACGATCATATATCAAAATATTTTCATCATCACATCATGTCAACTAGAATTAATATTATCATAATGTAGTACAACCCATATCTAAAAGTGAATCAAAACATCAATATTCATCATACAACCATATTGAAAATCAAAAATCAATATCATCATCAAGATACAACCACATTGAAAACCAAGTAATCAAAAATCAATGGCGGCGATCATGAAGTGTCATCCTTCCCTTCATCATATGAAAAAATCAATGAGATATATATGGGAAAACATAGTATGGTAAAGAAGTAAAGGAAAACAGTACTCACAAAGTAACTACTCATCGCCATCTGACCGTGTAGCCTCTGAATCTCTAGCAGCAGCCTCCATGGGATCATAATATGGTGTTCCTCCTTGATCACCCTGGTATCCATAATCTCTATGATCTGCATAACCAAAATGGTCAAAAATGAAGTTACCCATGTCTTCCATATGATTACATAACCTCTCAATATCTCTCTAGATGTGCCCTAGAGTCTCTTCCATCCTCTCTTGGCAACGTTCTTGATTATACATCTGTGCTGTCAACGCCTGAAAACCAGGATCATGGTCGCTAGCAAAACTAGCCCTGGTGCTCTGTGAAGATGGACCGGCTGCCTGTCCATAATCATGTGGTGGTGACTCCATCCCATATGGATCACCCCTTCCACCCCAGGTGGGTGGTGGTGGAACTGTGGTCAGTGGTGGAGTAAAAGCCGCTTCAGCTGCTCTAGGAGGTATCTTCCAGTTGGCTCTTTCTCTGACAGTGGTTTTCTGGACATGGGGTAAAGGAAGAGTAGGGGTATCTGGTCCAAGGACCAAACAAAAGGTGTCACCTTTTCTAATGATCATCTTCATTGCTATGCAAGATTCGATGTCGAGCCTTGCATTCCCCCTTGCCAACTCGACTCCATAGGGCTCAATCCCACAATGTCTAGCTATAGGGGTAATCAAACCTCCTATCACCACAGACCCTCTAGTTGCCCTGGCTACCTTGTCCATATGCTTAACCATGAAATAAGCAACATCCACTGCGAATCCATTGAGCATGCCCCAGAGAAAGTACAACTCGTGTTGACGGACCATGCCGTCACTATCCCCTCTCCCAAATACTGTGTGTGCTAGAACCCGATGGGCATACTTGATACAAGGGTTCATGATTTTTTGGGCTCTGGCAGACACAGGATAGAAGTGGTTCTCATTTGTGATCTAGTTCTAAAAGATGTTTTCCATGAATCCTAGGGGTATCTCAGTGTACCCTCCTATGCTCACCCCAAAGATGTCTCTAACTTCTTGCAACGTAAGTTTTCTTTATTCATTTGCTAATCTGAAACTGATTTCTCCCTCTGCAGGGCCATGAGAGTACTCCTTCAATTCAATTATCAAACAACTCAAGAACTCCAAGACAAGTGGCAACTAGGTGTGCGGAGTCATCTGGAAGAACTGCTTGGCTAGGATTCTCTCAAACATCCAAAGTATATCGTCATAAAGCCCCAAGGCTTCAAGAGTCCTCTGATCAGCATACTTTGTGTTTATGATTTTTCTTTCCAACAGCTTGTTGTATCTAGCCTCCTACATCTCATTCCTGAATATAATTCCATATGGGTTTTGTGGTTGAGACGATCTTGCAGGGGCCTTCCCTTTTTCTTTTCGACTCCCTGGTTCTCTTTTACAAATTGACTTTGTTCTTGGCATGGCTGCAAACTCACAACTTAATGGCAGCAAAACAATAATACAATTCAACTCAAGTCGAATGCCGTCCTATCAGCATGTTCTAATATGATAAAAACAGGGCATAAACATGTAATCTCGATCTCAATATCAATATGGCAGGTATGAATCATAGTTTCAGCATCATGAATAACACTAACCAAGTAAATATGAAGTGAAAATCAACTCATAACTCCAGCTCAAACTCAAAAAATTATCAAAACTGTGAATGAACAGTAGCTTTACCAAATTTCAACCTAAATCATCCATCAAATTGACCCAGATTCTTTTCAAACAACAAGGGATTGAAAGTTCATCCTCTCACGAGTGAATAGAAACAAAAATCACTTAAAATGGTGGAGGATCGAGTGAGAACGAGCGAAAGGGGCAAAAATTGTTGAAAACTCGCCAAATCGGAAAAATCAGAGAATCGGTTACCTAATCGACGATGAAAATTGAACGGAAGTGGTCGATGGCATCCACTGGAGGTCGAAGATGGTCAAAAATTCAAGGATGGCTCAAAAACGAGTGAGATCGAGGGTAAAAACCCTAAAAACGGTTCGGTCGAAACCCTAAATGCGGCACAGGGCTCGCGTGCCAGAAAACTGATTACGACAGTGTTATTTCTTACGGCACGGCCGTAATATCTTGACTACTTTCTGTTCGAAACTGGATGCAGAATACGGTACCGTAATTTATCTTACGGCGGTACATTAATTTTGAGACAACCTTCTAATCGAAAGAGGACTGGAAATACGGTACCGTAAACAACTTTACGGTAGTGCCGTAATTTGCAGCAGATCACAATTTACCTACAAAAATAAAAGAAAAAATTAGTATTAAGCTAAAATTAAGTTAAAGAAAACAAAATAGAGGTTAGAAAACTTGGGTTGCCTCCCAAGAAGCGCTAATTTAAAGGGCATTAGCTTGACCCTTTAACACTCGGGTTTGGTCGTGAACTCTTGAATTTCTCTCCTGATTTTCCAACATAAGGCTCAATCTTGAAACAGTATCCAAATTTGCTCAGAATCTCTTCTATTTTGCCAATCAGTCTAGAGCTTTCTCTTCTTTTCTTCCTCCTTGTCTTTTTCTTTTTCTGCAATTTCTCATCAATACCCTCAAAAAGATTGTTAGACTCATTATTTGGGGTCTCCTCAAACAAACTTGAAACATCATAAATTTCATCATTAAATATCTCAACACTACAACAAGATCCTGAGTATGAAAGTTTGTTCAATAAATCTTTAAGATTAAATTCAATCTTGTTGTCACATATGTCAAAGGTAATCTTTCCTTCTTTCACATCAATGTTAGCCTTAGCAGTGGCCAATAATGGTCTACCAAGAATGATAGGATTTTAGAATTTACCTCCATGTCTAACACTACAAAATCTGCAGGAATGAAAAACTTACCAATTTGTACAGGGACATTCTCTAATATGCCTACAGGATACTTTATCGATGAATCCGCGAGCTGTAAGGATATGGATGTATGCTTTAGCTCTCCAAGATTTAGTTTCCTGTAAGTAGAAAGAGGCATTAGACTCACACTTGCACTGAGGTCACATAAGGCTCGGTCAAAAGCCATAATGCCTATTGAACAAGGTATAGAAAAACTACCTGGATCTTTCAGTTTAGGTGGCAGTTTGTTTTGTATGATAGCACTACAATCTTCAGTTAAAGTAACAGTGCATGTACCATAATCATCTAATTTCCATTTACTAGACAAAATTTCCTTTAAAAACTTGGCATAAGATGGCATTTCAGTAATAGCTTCAGTAAAAGGAATGTTAACATAAAGCTTTTTCAGGATTTCAAGAAATTTGCCAAACTTTTTGTCTAGTTTATGTTGAACCAACCTTTGAGGAAAAGGTACTGGTGGCTGGTAAGGAGCAGGCAAATTAGGTTTAGGATTGTCTTTCTCACATGATTCCTCCCCTTTTGGTTCATCACCCTTTTGAGGTGATAAACAAGTTTGGGGTTTCTCATGTGAAGAAGATTCCCCTAACTCTAATTCCCTTTCATTATCATTAAGCCTTTCCTCAGTGTTTTCAAACCTCCCTCTAGGTTCTCCTAGTTGTTTCCCACTTCTAGTCATAATGGCATTATAGTGCTCCCTAGGGTTTATCTCTGGTTTTGCAGGCAATTTCCCAGGGGGTCTGTAATATACTAGCATGTTGTGCAATTTGGTTTTCAAGAATTTTGTTGTGGGCCTCTACACTATCCAGTCTAGAGTTAATTTGATGAAAGCTTTCCTTAAACTCTTCAATTTGTCTTCTTTGATTTGACAGGATTTGTTTTTTATCAGACATAAACTCTTCAATTTTTCTATCTTGTTTTAACTCAAACTGATTTTGCCTGGTCATTATTTTTTCAAACATGGATTTTATCTCAGAAAATTGATCATTATTTTGATTCAGATTTTGGTTGGGATTTTGCCTTTGGAATCCTTTGTTTTCAGTGTTCCCCCCTACATTGTTATTGTTTGTCCATGAAAGGTTGGGGTGATTTCTCCATCCAGGGTTATATGTACTAGAATAGGGATCATTAGGTCTACTTTGATTATAATTCCCTATGACATTCACATGCTCATTACCCTGATCAACAATTCTACAATATTAGGCAGTATGACCATCATTGCCACAATTTTCACAAGTAATAGCAGAAACAGAAGCAGTTTGCATGGAATTTAACTTACTGCACAAAAAGTCTACCTTCTCTTCTAAGGATCGCCATCCTTCACTTTCACCCTTACCTTGAGAAGGCTTATAAAGTACTCCCCTCTCGGTAGTCCATTAATTGTGGTTCAATGCCATCTCCTCTAGCAGTCTGAAGGCATCATCTGGTGTTTTGCTCATAAGAGCTCCTCCTGCAGTAGCATCCACAATCATTTTAGTCTGATCAGATAATGTAATATAAAAAATTTGTAGTAAAGTTTGAAGTTCTAGTCCATGGTGAGGACACTTCCGCTGCAGTTCATTGAATCTCTCCTAGGCCGGTTGGGGGAAAGTATTTGTTCAAGAAGGAATTGGACAGATGATTCCAAGTGGTGAAGGTACCGGCTGGGTGTGAATTAAGCCATGTCTTTGCCCGGTCCCTAAGAGAGAAAGGAAAAAGTCTTAATCTCAATGCATCGCTAGAAACACCATTCAATTTAATAGTATCGCATAATTCAAGAAATAAGGCCAAGTGTTGGTTGGGATCCTCCAGTAGAGATCCTCCAAACTGATCTTGTTGAAACATTGCAATGAAACCAGGCTTAATCTCAAAATTGTTGGCCTCTATCGCTGGCCTAGCTATACTAGAATGAATTTCATGATGATTAGGGGCTGCATAGTCCCTAAGTGTTCTCTGATTATTCTAATTGGTCCCATCTCTAATATTTCTTCTTCTAACTCTAGTTGGAATGTCTCTTGCAATTCTTCTTGTGATGTCTCTTCTAATCTCAACTTTCTGCGCGCTCTTAATGTCTTATTGATTTCAGGAACCAATGGTACAAGTGGTCCTGACCTAAGGCTCCTGTGCATGCAAAGTAGATAAATCAAGTGATTTCAATAAACAGAAAATAAGCAGTAAATAAAAAAAATAGTAAATAAAAACCTAATCTAGCAATAATCTCAACGTCTTTAATATCGACAAAAACTAAGGTCCCTGGCAACGACGCCAAAAACTTATCGTAATCCGCAAGTGCACGGATACTCGAAGTAATAAAGAAAGTATCGAATCCACAGGGACCTACGTTGTCGAATACTAAATAGCTGATTTCTTACTATCTAGGCTAATCGAAGTAGTGAGAATAGAAATTGAAAGCTAAAAACGAAATTATCGGAGAGAAAAGCTGGGACTAGGGTTTCGTTCACTTTAACTTTTATGAGCCAGATATGAATAAGGATTTCGTCAGTTTAAATTTATCATGATGAAGATGTAATTTACTAAATAAAAGGGTGGTTTCAGTTTCGTGCAAACAACCGCACAGGGATTTATCCTCGCTTTCGCGCAAGATTCTTCCCAACGCTGAAGATAAGTAAATCATCAAACAATGAATTCAAGGATCACTTTCGTGCATCCGAGTCTCAACACTAGTTTTACTCACGGATCTCCAACGTTTCGATCCTTGCTTTCGCACAAGATCTCCACGTTTGACAAATAGACTCGATCTATAGGTTCATGTTATAATTATGGCAATTAATCTACTAGAACAGATCAAATTAGATCTAACCTAAGGAAGAGATCCTAACATGCAATTCAAGGGTTCCAAATTCTCAAGCAATTACCTTTCGGTCTCAAGCGAAAATTCTAAGAACATAATTAATAACATGAACTTATAGAGAGTCTAAGTACAATTATCACATGAGCAAAATCATCATGGTAATATTAAACTCAACGAAATAGTAAAAATAGTCATCTAGTCATTGGAAATCAAGTGAATTACTCCCCCATGTCCCAAAAGTAGTTTAAGCTATCATCATGAAGGAATTACAATAGATCATGGTTTCAGAGGATCGAAAATTGAAGTAAAAGAGAAATTTAGAAAATACAGCACGGCTGTGAAGTATTTCACAGCCGTAATTTGCAAGAACCGTCGATGAATAGTGCCGGCGACTCCTTGTTCTTCGATTTCTCTTCCAATCGATCTCCTTTCGGTCTGAAACTTCTGGCATGTTGTCTCCTCCTTCAAACGAAGCTTCAGTATGAAAATTACGGCCGAAGAACGTCTGGATCGAGAGCGGTGGCGAAACCCTAGGCAGCGGCGTCGATCGTGATTTCTCCCTCAACAGTGCATGAAATTTGGGGCTTTTGGTCTCTCCGTAATCCACTCGTAAAAAGCTCCCCTTCTGCTTCTTACGGCATCCGATTTAAGGCTCTGGAACGCTTGCCATCTTCTCCACAAGAATCGAGCGTTGATATTAACTCGGACGTCGCGTTCAGAACAGAAATTACGACAGTGTAATGTCTTACGGCACTACCGTAAAATCGCTCGAGTCTTCTATTCCGATGTTGTCGGGGAATTACGGCACCGTAATCTGGTTTATGGTAGTGCCGTAAAATCGGCTAAACTTTCTGTTCGCGAACGTCTGGAAATTACGGCCCATGTAGTTTCTTACGATAGTGCCGTAAAATCGGGTGAAGTTTCTGTCCTGAAGCTCTCCGAAATACGGTACCGTAATATTGCTTATGGCAGGTGCCGTAAAATCCAAAAATCTTTCTGTTAGGAAACTTCTCAAAATACGGCAAGGCTCGGATTTTACAGTACTGTCTGGAATTACGGTACCATAAAATGGATTACGACACTGCCGTAATTTGCTGAGTTGCTCCTTTTTCCATGAAATTTTTTGGGTGATCTCCTCTTTATGATGGTAGCTCTTCCATGTATTTGATGTCGCTTGAAAACGCCTTAAATAGTGCCTTTTTGCCTAAAAAACATGAAAAACCAAAATAGAAGTAGACTTTGCAATATTTGATGGATTCAACATAAAAACAAGTAAAAGATCCTCAATTTAGTATGAAAAGGTATCTAAAATGAAGCAAAATATACTACATATTTTGGTGTCATCATGGTAAATGGCCCCACTCACTTCTTCAAATTAGTTAAACATATATATATATACCTATGGGAGCATGACTCAAAATGCATAGTCACACCCAGATATTACCTGAAAAAGTCATGCCTACCTAATTACGTCAAACAAAGTCTGAGGCACTTTAGGCAATGAAATTATATTGCATAGAGGTGTTGCCACTAATTTAGGGAGGATATTGATGTCACTCTTCTTATGACTTGGGTTGTAGTGATGTATTGCATGATATGTCTCACTACTTGTAATGATATCTCCTTTTTAATCAGATCCACTACTAATGTCTAATAGAACCTATAGTATCGCACATTTAGATACTTGAGATCTCGCTTTGATCAGATAGATTTTAATCGAAGTATATAATAATTTGATTCCACATGGGAGTTTTTAGAATCGATATTGTAGTAGTATAATAATTAATTGAACTAAGGGTTCATATCAATTTATCTATAGCAGATCAGGGCTACACAAGTAGTTTAAATCATGTGGATAAGATAAGTAGGCATTAGGCCTAGGCAAATGATATACTTGTAGGTGGTGTGATAACACAATTGTTTAGTAGATAGGTACCTAAACCATGATGGGCCTGGGTCACTATTTATTATACATAAGTGGACAATGCTATGGTGTTGGCTGATGCATTTTGTTGCACCCTAGCCCCCCAAGCTTTCCCTTGCCACCACTCCCTCCCCTTGTCATGTAGATACAAGCTTCAAGGAAGAAGAGCCATCAGCCAAGGTGCATAAAGCATGGAGAAGAGGAGGTCTCATCCTATTAGCACGGGGATACATGTAGAGGGTGCCCAATTGGGTATCTATCTCAACATTTCCCTCAAACTCGGTTTGAAGGTATCATGTCTTTTAATTTTAATACAAAATTCATTTCTTTTATAGTGAAGCATTTTGGAAATTTTTTGTATCTTTACAATTTTGTGTACATATACACATTTTTTATCTAGCACATGTGAATAATAAATTTTAATCAATTATATCTTGGATACTTTACCATAAATCATAATATAACACAAACCATCACCAACCAATTCTTATCATGAAGAATGATGAAACAGATCAACCGATGCATCCTAGTGCATTAAGACATTTACACGTGTTGTGGTTAGAACGTTTCATAGACTTATGCTTTTGTGCTAGTGATGTTGTAGGGTAATGGCTCACCCTTGATAAAGTTTGAGAATAGAGTGAGTGAGCGCCCAGGAGCATTAACTGGCACCATATGCCCAGCTCCTCTTATAGTGATGAAGGTTAATCCTTCGAGATATTCCACCAGCCAACTAGCCACTTCATCATTGTAGTACCATTCTCTCCACCCTCCCCATTTGTCCCACGTCTTCTCCGTTAGATTCATGCTGATGATAACCTCCCTCGTTCCTTGCATAGGCACAGCCCCATCTAGATCACCACTGTCAAAGTTGTAACACACAATGTTATGACATATTCATAAGTTTTTATTATTTTTTTACCAATATATTTTAGAATGACTTTAACTGAATATGTAATAGCACCTATAAATCCGAACACGAAAGCCTTCATCTAGTAGCTTTCGCACTGTAGGAACAACTATTGATTCTTGATCATCTTTATCATATATATTGTGTATATGTTTGCTGTATCAACATTGTAGAATTAGTATATAAGCACTTGACTAGTTAGCTATGCACATAGTTCATGTGGCAATTTATAATAAGATTAATCTCAAATTCATACCAATTATATTACTAAAAGAAGACATCAAAATACTTAACTTGCAAGTTGAGTATGGATACGGAAGGTGAGTAACATTAGCATGCAATGCCCTTTGCACATCATTTCGATTAAGATAAACATCCATGATGAAACTTGCACAAGGATCATATGTTGTCTGGTCCTTCTCCAATCTGATAAATGCATCCTAAGTATGCACAAAAAAAAGGACCAAAACGTTTATGTGCATGTTAACCAATGATATATGGAAGTATAACAATGGATGAAGTAGAAGTTTTACACTTGTTGTGCCATTATTTTTGGAGCATACGGGCATGTAAATATTATAGCTATCTATATCTTTGTGATGAATTCTTGCATGGATTGCACGCATGGTAACCTTACAGTTTTCATGTTGATACCGGTAAGGGATGGAATGGTCTTTTATTGATTGACATTCATTAATGAAAGCTTGATATAATTTGTAAGAGATAATCCCATGGTTCCAACCAAACTCTGCCTTTGCAAAAAAAGTTTACTCCCCAATGGAGCTGTGGGTTTCCAACCTGTAAAAACACAAGTAAATATATACATAAATTACACTCCCTAATCAAGCTGAGGATTTCCAATCTACAAAGCCACAGAGAAATAAGTATATGCATATATCATATTTTTCAAACTCAATTATTACATAATTCATGCAAAAGTAGCAACAAATTGTTTTCTATGTTAGGGTCATGTACAAATTTCAATTGATATATCATTCATCAAATTAAAAATTTTACCATCAATTAGGTGGAAACAAATAGCGAACATTGTTGCTACTACTAGTTAGAGCAATTTGGAAATGTCTTACCAAAACACCTTTGAGGTTGATATATGAATCCTTTGTCACTATTATTTTCTTCATGCAAGAGCAATGCTAGCTGTGGAACATAATGTCCTACAATAATTGAATTAGCATCATTAAAATACCTATTCAAACTATATGCATGATTACCAACCACATAACCATCTAACTCACCACCATAACTCTCTCCTGCAATATAGAACTCCTGAGATTTGAATGTAGGGAACTTGATAAACCAATTTACAAGAAAAGAGTAGGTATCTTCCGCAGTCATCTTATCACTATACTTTTCTAAATCTGATGATTTATTAGAATAGGAAAAGCCTACTCCCACCGGAGACTCTAGGAACAAAATATTTGCTTCTGAAGTAGAAAGTGAAAAATAAATTTGAATGCTATAAGAGGTTATATATGAGTGAATTTTATGTGGCATTAGACTTGCCTTTGATCCATGTGTGAGGGTTGGATCTAAGGTCAGATCCATCATTCAAAACAAGAAAGGGGCCAATTTCCTTAAGTACTCCTCCGGCAATGGATGAACATCCTGGTCCTATAAAAATTTCAAACATTATCATCACATGAATCAAAGTTATAAGATATAATTGTCCTAAGCAGTCCATGGATGCCTACCTCCATTGAGCCACAAGACAAGGGGCTTCTTCATGGGTTCTTCCATGGCCTCAACGAACCAATAAAACATTGACTTATCCTCATATATCATTACATAGCCAGCATAGTGTCGAATCTTACTAGGTGGTTGTTCTGGGAGGTCAATGACAAAATCTAACACTTCTGGGTGAGGTGGCCTTCTTGCCATGTTACCCTCGATGAATACAACTATTACTAATAAGAATAATATTGCCATATGGGTTGAAGGTGTTGACACAATCATTGTAGTAATTTGCTACCACCTTGTTGGTGCTTGTCTTTTTATTAGTTCTTTTCCTCGTCTATAGGGTTATCAACAATGAGAGTGCTAGAGGTACATATATAGACAATAAATGAAGAAATAACAACTCTTTGTTTTTTAACTGTCACCAACTCTTGCACTTCTAAAATTATTGTATGTGAAACTAATTACCTTTAAATAGAATGTTCAATAAAGAGTATGAAAAACAAAAAAAAAACTGTTCTAATAGTTTTTTTATATTTGAATTATTTACACCAAATTACAGGCACTTCTTATAGGGCATGACAATAGCTCTTACAATTTATTATAGTAATCAAACTCTATAATGAAATAAGCTATTGCTAGTAGTGGTGACCTATCATGAGATACATGCACACATACAAAATGTTTCTCTATGGACTTATGTAGCTAGATAGTCACATGACTATGAGTCTTCACATTCTGCTTATATAGGTAATTTTATATCATTAGCATCAAATCCAAATATGACAATTCATCACTTTTGTCACACTTAAGTTTATAGAAAAGATACATATGATCCAACCATAATGAACAAAACTCTTCTTGTGATAATCATTGTTTGTTCCACTTCTTCTCCACCTTGACGACGAGCACACAACAATGGACTAAGGCAAAAACTATTTGTTATTTTGATATAATAATAATGATTTACCTGATTCATGAAAGAAGTGGTTAACATGAAATAGATTCTATTGGTAATTGCATCGTCGATCTACTTGAGATCTTTGTGATAACTCATCTTGTAATTCATGAGCGATGTTGGACTCTTCATAGTTTTTACTATAATTATAGTAAATATTGCTTACTAAAATTTCTCTATCATAGTTCTGCTACACGTTATTATATCTCAACAAATTGTGAACAAATGGAACTAGCTCTTGTTTGTGTTGAAAGTATTTTACAAGGATAAGTGCAAATTCAAATTTAATTAAATTTTATTTATCACTTTTGATAAACTATAGGAAAATTTATACCAACAAGAGTAATTACTTTAATGAATCAAACAAATATCATTAAATAAATTTCATGCCTTAATTTTCTTTTTAGTGTTTTTTTAAATGAAAACTTACTCTCCCCTTAACTTAATCTCTCAATAGAAGCTTTCATAAGATTATGCATATCTTTTTGATATTCTTGTCATTTTTTTTTGTTCTATTAGCAAATCTAATAAAAAAAAATATAAATGAGAAATGTCATGTACTTTATAATCTCATATGCTCTTGCTTGAGATATTTGATCTTCAAAAAGTATGTTTCATTCATTGAAATGGCTTCTTCCTTGGATGGATCCTTGGAGGTGAAATAAGATTCTTTTTTTTTATTTTGCTAAACCTAATCACTAATATAATTCATCTTGTATGGTGTTGATGGTCAAATTTTGTGGGACAGATCCTCGCCTTTTTGGCACTATTATGTGGCAATAAGTGTCTCTTGTAGCATGAGAAGTGTGGTTGATGTAGAACCAATTTGAAATTATCCAACCAATTTCTAGCTTGTTATTTTTTGTATATGCATCATTGATTCATGTTTGTTTATTTGCTTGCAATGAGAAGACACTTGGTAGATGTCGATGATGCATGACTAATTTGTTACCGCACTTGTATTGCATGGCCTCATAATGAGGTCACACAACAAATCATATTGAATTTGATTTGAAATCATCCTCAAAGAAGCATTGAGACTCAAAACATAGATAGCTACCGCGATAGCTTCATCTTTGTGGTTCTACTAATGAGCATAGGCATGCTTCGATGAATGTTGGTAGAAACTTTTTACTATTGTTAGCTACACATTAGTTGTTTAGAGTATATGAATCTAGTTGTTTGTACAACCTAGAACATACCTCTTCTAAGGCCTTGGTGTATTTTGTGGCATGTAGGTAATCACCAAAAGGATGTTGTTTGATTCATGTGCAAATATTGATCATTATTGAATATTCTCCTATCATTTTGATGTTATTTGATTCATGTGCAAATCATGATCATTATTCAATATTCTCCTATCATTTTGTGATCACGGTGCCACATAATAATGAGTAGAAAGAATTGAGAGAGAATTAGTGTTTATAGGAAATTAAAGAGTTTTTCCCATTTGTATTTAGATTATGCTCGGTAATGATCAAGACATAGAACACCATTGTTGTCGACATTGAAAATAAAATATTCACGTAGTTTTAGAACCTTGTTACTAACACAAGGCAATTTTAAACTCATGGTGAAACAATTTGTATGAAAAATTATTGTCTCATTAAATTATTACCAAATCTACGAATTATTGGTGGCATCAATATTAAATTTTTATAGTGATATTTAGCAAGATTATGTGTAGTATTGATAAAATATGGAAGCCTATGGGTATATTGCATGTGAATGTTCCATTGGCATTTCATCTTGTCAAGTTGGATTTTTCTTATTAAATTTGATCCCTATCTTTTCCTCTGTTTGAGCATAGAAAGATTGCCTTAAAAATGATCCCAAATAAAGCCCTGTTTATTTAGACTCTAGTAATTAAAAATACCCTCTAAAGAGATATTCATTTTCTAATTTCCAAATTCAGTAGAATAAATATAATCTAAATTCTCATATTAAAAATACCCTCAGGAAGACAAGGGCAATTGCAATAAGACTTTAGATGAGAAACATAGGGCAATTTCAATTGTGAGATTACTATGTGAGCTAGTTGGAGTGATTATCAGACCTCACCAACAAATTCATTAATAATCATATGATCGAAATCAAGCAAAATCATTGTATCCTGATAAAGATAGTCATATAGTAGAATTATAATACAAACAATTCAATCAAGAAGTTAAGTGCCAACATAAACAAAATCACTATGATCATAAAATCACTAGCAAGAACTAGACTGACTGTACAATCACAAAAATGTCAAAATTGGTCATCAAACTAAATGTGTATTCTAGATATGTTCATAAGATCATAATGTCCTAAACTAGTTGGACTATATTATAATTAATTTAGACTAGCACATAATTACTAGACTCATCAATTCTTGTTTTTCCATTCAAATGACTACCAAGTATCATTCCGCACTCAAGTGTAGGCTAACTAATATCAACAAATAGTAAAATTATTACTTTAATCAAAACAAGTATTGTGCAAGTAAGATATTACTGGTTTTAGAACAATTATCACTATCATACTAATAACATATGCAACTAGCATACAACAAGAATATCTATAAACACATCAAATTATGCCAAATTTGTTAAATTGTATACAAATCAAGGGATGCAAAACTTAAAAATTGAAAACACATCAAAGCATACAAAATAATAACCTTTGAACACATCCAATGATGCCAACATGATAATCAGTAAACATAACTAAGGATGTCAACATAATAATGAGTAAACAAATCTAAGGTTACCAACATGATAATCCATGAACACATCTAAGATGCCATCATAATAATCAGTAAACATATCTATGGATGACAACACAATAATCAGTGATCATGGCTAAAGATGTCAACATATATAAATTGTATACACCAAAGTCGTTAGATTGATAAATTGTAAATACTTATAATATAAACTAGAATAACACATATACAAATCTATATAAGCTAGTTTGAGTTCTCACCTTATTAAGAGCTAATATTATTTTCTAACATAAAAATCAACAAGTGAGTCTAATTAGATGGACTCATCAATCTACATAGTTTATTTACATATAAACACAATCAAATCGATGTCTAACATGTAGAATAATGCTAACACGGGATAGATATAGTATAAAACTTTCTCAACCGGTCACTATTCGATTGAATTGATCCAAAACCTTTTGAACTGCCAAAATTGTGATAAATAGTCTATATGTAGCTAAACAAAATCATATTTCATGTGCTCAAGTTGGAGTGGGAGATGAAGTGAAGGTTTTTCTCTTCTTTAAACCCCACTTTGCTCCCCATTTTATACGAATGATACAGTGACTAGAAAATGCATGGGCAAACATGGGTAAAGCGGTTGCTGTTGTTAGTGTGCATTACCTAAAGACCAATGGTACCATGTTCATTCATTTATTTGAATAATAAAGCATTGTTAATATCTTGTTGATTACTACATGTGTGTTGATGTGTACGATAACATGATGTTGTCCTTGAATATTTATTTTATTTAATCTTATAATTTAGTCCCTAATCAATATACCTTAGTGGATAAGGAATAGCTTTTGGTACATATGAGATTGGTATATAGGCTAGTTTGATGCTAGGCATCAATGTAGACACATAGGTACATAAACCAATAGATGTACTAGCCCGACCCACTATGAAACTATGACTTGGCTCTCACAAGCCAAGTTCACAAGTAACTAAAGGTGCATTGACCCATAGACTTGAGGTGATCAATACTCACATATGATGAGTGACATACTTTCATATAGCCTACCACTTTTACATAATTAGAAAGCCATAACGACTGTCATTTGATATTTCATAGTTCATATGTGAAGTACAAGCGATTAAGAAAAGATTTGCCCATTCCTTCTAAAGAAAGTATGATAATCTAAGGGCCCCTTTCATGAGTGTATGATTGAGAGTGTATAATATATCTAGGAGATGGTGTTCTCCTACTCGAGACATTCCCACATGATTGGAATAATAAGTGTGACACACTTATCTACTCTAGGGTTATTAGAAGGCAAAGGGATTACAATGCATATAAGAAAATTTTATTGCTAGATAAGGGTTATCTATTGACAATGTTTTCTCATGACTTAGGTAGCATTGGTGCATTGCAAGATACCTCTCACTACTTGTGATGACTTATCCAGTTCATCACTACCAACATCATTAGGGACCTACAGGGCTATACACATAGGCACTTGAAAGTCACATTTTGATCAAATAGCCTTGGATTGAATTATTGATTAATTCAAACCCATCTAGGACATAGATGGTAGATCAAGGAAAAATTAAATGGATGGTTCATAATGATCGATTTGCAACAAGAATGGGGCAAGTTTCCCATTCTAAGAGATCTGGATGAGCTAATTAGACCTTAGGCCCAATAGGGTATAGACATTTATGCCAGAATGCATGGTGTCTAAGAACTAGTGCCAATGAAGCCTATGAAGGTGGTTAACTATATTGATTATCAAATTTGCATTTTAGTCCTATTCTTTAAACATTATTTATCATGGTCCAAATGTGTAGGCACTAAGACATAATTTAACACCAATGCAAGATGGAAAAAAAATTAGAAGTATTTGATATTATTTATAATAATGTAATGAAAACATGCATATCACAAATGTCATTAGAATGTTGCCCTCAAAATTTTATAATATATTAAGAAAGTTCTAGGAAAGACTTATTTTACACACAAAAAAATAGACATTTAGCAGTAGAAGCTTATGCACATACACATTATGCTAGAAATTTATATGATTGAAAATCAACATTTAGGTTTTGGACATATGTAGGTGGAGATTTGGTAACAAGAATAATAAAAAATTAATAACTAAATAAAATATGGTTTCTGGGTCAAGTTGTAAAGTAGAATAGGGGGAGATGACACATACCGCATATGAGATGTTATGGCTTAAAGGTCTTTTGCATAAGTTTAGTCTCATATTTCCAAGCCCAACAAACATATACTATGATAACCAATCTATTATCTTTATTGTTAGTAGTTAGTGTTCTTCAAAAGAACAAAATATATAAATGTTGATTGCCACTTTATTTGAGATGCAATTATAAACTTGAAGGTATATACTCCTTATATAAAGTTAGAAGAGTAACATGCAAATATATTCACAAAGGCTTTGGCTCAAAAATATTGTATTATTTATGTAA
Source organism: Costus lasius (assembly GCA_027563935.2). Lineage (NCBI taxonomy): Eukaryota > Viridiplantae > Streptophyta > Magnoliopsida > Zingiberales > Costaceae > Costus > Costus lasius. Next base: position 31,549,125 of record CM050450.1, on the reverse strand, counting down.
CAAGCTAGCTTGATTTATATATTTGCTTCAACTTTAGGGGAAGTATTGAGAGTACAACGAAAGTAGGTATATGGTTTATAACTTGTAAGTTATCTTAAAGAAAATTTTGTTATACCAATTTTAACCATATGGAATGTGATCTACGTTAGGATATCTTGTCTTAGGCCATTCTTCAACCTAGTAAGAGTTTTGTCAAAGTCTTCCATAAGGTTTAACATAACGAAAAATGTATTGAGCTTGGTCATACATTCAACTATGATACTATTACCTTGGGTTAGGATGGTCAATTGGCCAATGAGACATTGTCTAAAATAAGAAGAAAATTATTTTTGTTTAATTTATATTTTATCTTATCCCAATGGGTTATATGGATTTCTCCTAACTTTATATACTATGTTCTACATTGATGTAGTAGAGGTAGTGTTAGTATATATGCCCTGAGACATAGTATTGGTCCATCTTTGTACTATTTGACTCTGATATTATATATATATATATATATATATATATATATATATATATATATATATATATATATATATATATATATATATATATATATATATATCATTCTGGCATTGTTGTTATCATTGTCTATTTACATCTACGATTATGTACTTATATGATATTAGCCAATAAGACAGATTGGATATGTACTCAAATGATTATCCCCAGTCAATGTACCATAGTAGATATAGGACAGCTATGGTACTTGTGAGACTAGTATATGGGCTGGATAGGCACGAGGTGCTAGCGCAGACATATGGGTATATTAGTGGTAGGTATGCTGGATCGACTCGCTATGAGGCAATGACTTGGTGTCATAAGTTGTCCTCATAAGTGATAGAAGATGCATTGATCCTTAGACTTGAGGTCATTTACTCTTCTATATGGTAAGAGACATGCTTGGATGCAACATAACAACTTGCCGTAATTGGGAAGTTATAACAGTTGTCATTGAGTATGTCACGACCCATATGAGAAGATCAATGTACACATAGAGGATTTGCCCCTTCCTAAGGGAAGCATGATATCCATGGAGCTCCTCTATGGTTCTATGACTGAGAGTGTATGGCCATACCCAGGTGAGAACCTGATTTAGTCATGATCATGAGACTGGGTGAAAACAAGTGATGACACACTTGTCCAATCAGATATCAGTTTGGCAAAGGGACTATAATGTATCTGTACCAAGTTGCGATGATGGGGATGTCGATGTCGATATCCATTCCGATGACTTGGGTAGCAGTGATGCACTACTAGGTGTCACTCACTACTTGTGATGACCTTAGGTCATCACTGCCAACGTCAGAGGAACCTACAGGGTCGCACACCTTGACACTCGAGTTTTCGTATTGATCGGGTAGCCTTTATATCAAGTTATTAGATAACTCGGATCTATTTGGGAGATTTCGTCAGCGCTAATGGGCCTGATGAGATGGAAGAGAGTTATTGTAGCCAAACTTCATTTTTGGTAGGTTGACCTAAAATTGACCATGGTTGGTCACATTTGGATTAGGGTTGCATTGGATTGGATCCAATGACTTAATCAACCCATGTAATGAAGTTTGGGCTAGCTCATTACCCAATGAGGCCCAATAACAAGTTGTTATGAAGAGATAATGGGCAAAAAGGGTATAATGGGGAGAAATAATCCTCATTGGCGCCTAAAGGGTATAATGGGGATAAGTAGGTGCTTAATGCTTCATTAGGAAGCAATTGGCGCCTAGCCCTTCAACCTTGAATGGTGTGCTTGCCTCTATGGCAAGTCTTGGGGCTGATATGGCTTGATAGACTTCTATGGAAGGTCTTATGCGCATATGGAAGAGCGGATGAGGTTTATGGTAAAGTTTTGGAGACTTTCCTTACCTCAAACCCTAATTGCTTCTAAGCCCTAACCCTAGCCGATTTCTTCTCATGAGATTTGCACCCATAAGCCTTGTGTTTCCACCCCTTTCTCTATATATGTTGGTACATATGCGAGAGCCCCTTCTATGCAATTAAGTTGGTGTGAGCAACCAAGAAGAAGGGGCGAGAGCAATAGAATTGGCACAACTCCTCTTCTACTTTGAAGCCGCAAGCATCTTCTCCTCTTCCTCCTTTTTTGAGCAAGTTGTGGGAGACCATGGCGGCATTTATCTTCCCTTCTTCTTCATTGGCGCATCATCCTTGGAGGAGGCGCAAGCTTTGAAGAAGGTGACCTAAGGCTTGGATCTTCTTCCCGAGGCTAGCACCGGGTGTGGAAGAAGAAGACTCGAGGAATCCATGTGTGTGAGACTACAGAGGGCAAACACTTGGGCGCCTACCTTGACATCGGCCTCCACTTCCTCTAGGTACTTTCTATCCCATCATGTCGACCCCCTCGCATGACGATCCTCACTGAGTTTTTGGGACTGGCCTATTTTGGGAATATTCTTCCACTGCGTATGTCAAAAATTATAAAATATCCCTGGGGTTTCCCAATAGTGGCATCAGAGCAACTTGCAAGCCTTGAACGATGTTTCTAAGCTTTTCTCTATGCTCACATGCCATTTTTCAATTTTTTGCAAATTGCATATGTATATGGTGCATGTTTTTCTTAAGAAAGAAAAATTGTTGGTTTCTTGTTCCTATCCTCTATTCAATTTCTTTTAGATTTTTAGATTATTTTTGTGATTGATTTAAGATCAAAAGGTGCACGTAGTTTTGTCAAGTAGGACGGGCATTGTGTCTTCAAACTAGCCGAGTCTCTTGATCTGACAAAATTGCCAGCTGATAGGGTCTATAAAATCATCATGAAACTTAATTGCAAATAACCAAAAGATTTGTGATATGAAGATGAGGAAAAGAAACTTGTTTTATGAGAAACTAAAAATTTCAGATTTTAAGTTTTTCATGAGCATATAGAATTGCATGAGTAAGTACCTTATTTGTGCATAATGTTGTGCTTATTAGTCAAGCCCCTTTGCATGCCTGTGATGTACTCTTGTGAGGCCTGCGTGTCGCTTTTCTTTTTCTTTGTAAAATTCAAAATGAAGATTAGGGGCGCATCCTACAAGATGTCTTGGTGCATGCTTGCTTGGTTGCGCATCTCACATGATGGCGCAACAAGCATCAACATTGGTGGTGCATCTTCCTTGGAGGAGGCCCATGGCATTGGCCGAACCATGGAGTGTGATTCTAGGGTTTCCCTAAAAGTATCTCTACGGTTTGAGAGCTAAACCATGATGTGGTGGACCTTGGAGCCAACCTTGAAAATCAAGCTAGAGGTCAGCTAGGCTAGGTCTAGTCTTAGGGGCTTGTGTCCTAAGTCAATAATTGAATCCCTTTTTGCATGGGTTGGTTCAATGTCTTGAATGGGATATGATCACATCATCCTGTTACTGCTTTCATTCTCTACAAAAGCATGCCTGTGATGTTTTATCGTTATGTTATCACTATAGAACTGCATGCCTCTAATGTTAGACATAAGATAAAACTGAGATGATGAGACCTCAAAAACCCTCACTCAAAATATCAAGTCTAGTAGCCTTCTAACACGTAGCCCTCATCAAGCTATCGATCAACAGTGTTGTGCAATGTTTCCCACCCTCATGAGACACACCCACTTCTCTTTAGAAGGTGTTTGGTGACAATGGTTTCCCCAGTCCAATTTTCACCTAAGCGTGCCTTTGCAAGGAAACTCGTTGGCTCTGGGTATAACGGTTATGAATGGACTTAACTAGATTTTCATATGTGCTGGGCACATGATGAAACTCTAGAGGTATCATTGAAAGGTTACGGTTTCATGCTGTATCCAGCCCTCGCTGGACATGAAATGCCTAGACTGTTTCAATAAGGGGAGTTGCTTAGAGCAATCGGCTGGCATGCCAACCTTAAGAAGCATGGGTCACTTTGTGCATCTCATCCCACCCTCGTGGGACGCAAAGCTGTTGGGAAACCCCAGGGATATTTTACAATTTTTAGAGATAGAAATTACATAAATACATTGCACAGCGGAACTAATATCCCCGAAACAGGCTAGTCCCAAAAACCCAGTGAAGATCGCAAGCGAGGGAGTCGACACGATGAGATAGAAGATACCTCAAAGCAAGATGATGCCGATGTCGTGATAGGAGCCCAAGCGTGCGCCCTCTGCAGTCTCACACACATGGATCCCTTGAGTCCTCTTCTTCTACGTCTGGTGCTAGCCTCGGGAAGAAGATCCAAGCCTTTTCATCGCCTTCTTCAAGCCTAGCACCACCTCCAAGGTATGTACGCCAATGGAAGAAGGATGAAGTCGCCAAGCCCTTGTCACACTTGCGCCACCTTCAAGAGAAGAAGCGCCAAGAGGAAGGAAGATGCTTGCAGCTATGAAGATGGAAGAGGAGGTTGCGCCACCTCCAAGCTTGCTCTCGCCTCTCTCTTTTTCTTACACCTCCAAGGAGTAGAATATCAAGAGAGGGGCACCTAGGGCCTCTTTTATAGAGCCATATGTCGGTTATGCAAGGGGGGCGGCTAGGGTTAGGGTTGGGATTTGGCTTCATGAAGCAAAATCGCCTACTCCTCCCCATTATGCCCTTAGGCGCCAATGGGAGGAAATTTATCCCCATTATACCCTTTTAGCCCCTTTCTTCTTCATGATAAGTTATTAGCAAGCCCAACTTATCAATGGGCCTAGCCCAAGGTCCATTATGCACGTTAACCAAGTTATTGGATCCAATCCAATTTAACCCAAGGTCAAATGAGGCTAACCATGGTTACATTGGTCAATATGCCAAAATTGGAAGTTGGCTCCAATAAGTTTCTTCCATCTCATCAGGCCCATTGGCACTGATGAAATCTCCAGAATAGATTCGAGTTATCCAATAACTCAATCATAAGGCTTCCCGATCAATATGAGAACTCAAGTATCAAGGTGTGTGACCTTGTAGGTTCCTCTAACGCTGGCAGTGTTGATCAAAGATCACCACAAGCAGTGAGTGGCACCTAGCAGTGCATCGCTGCTACCTAGGTCATTGGAATGGATATCGACATCGACATCCCCATCATCGCAATTAGGTACAGATGCATTCCAGTCTCTTTGCCGAACTGATATCCGATTGGACAAGTGTGTCACCACTTGTTTTCATCCAATCTCATGTCTATGACTAAATCAGGTCTCACCTGGGTATGGCCATGCACTTTCAGTCATAGAACCATAGAGGAGCTCCATGGATATCAAATTTCCCTTAGGAAGGGGCAAATCCTCTGTCTGTCTATTGACCTTCTCCTATGGGTCGTGACATGCTCAATGACAACCGTTATTAATCTCCAACTACGGCGAGGTGTTAGGTTGTATCAAAGCATATCCCTAACCATATACAATGGACAATGACCGCAAGTCAAGGGATCAATGCATCTCCTATCACTTATGAGGATAATTTGTGACACCAAGTTATTGCCTCACAGCGGGTCGATCCAGTATATCCACCACTGATATACCCATATGTCTGCGTTAGCACCTCGTGCCTAACCAGCCCATATACCAGTCTCACAAGTACCAGAGCTGTCCCATATCCACTCAGGTACATCGACTGGGGACTATCATTTGAGCACAGATCCAATCTGTCTCCAAGGATATTATCATATAAGTACACAATCGTAGATGTAAGCAAATATAGATAATAATAATGCCAGAATGATATAAAATATCAACGTCAAGTAGTACAATAATGGACCAAAACTAGGTCCTAGGGCATATACACCAACAAAAGCCCCATGTGGAATAAGGATCACATCTCACTATGATATATAAGATTTCTCGATTGACTTTGTGGGTTGTCAATTCTATTAAAATAGTGGGAGCCATGCTCATTTAATACAAGTCCATATTGAATGATCTGAAAGTGGTACTAATCTATTGTTTCTTGGTTGTTGTAGAACAATGGCTACAAACACTGGGGGATTAACACTGCAATCCCTTCTTGAGAAGGATAAGTTGGTTGCATCCAACTTTATGGACTGGCATCGGAATTTGAGGATAGCCCTCGAGCTCGAGAAAAAGCTGTATGTCCTTGAGCAGTCTCTTCCTGCAGCTCCTGTGCCTAATGCCCGAGCAGCAGACAGGGATGCTTTTAGAAAGCATTAAGATGACTCTTTGGAAGTAGCATGTCTCATGCTAGCCACTATAGCACCTGAGCTACAGGTGCAATATGAGGAGCAGAATGCTTTTCAAATGATTAGTCATTTGAAACAGATGTTCGAGGCTCAGGCTAGAACTGAGAGATATGACACTGCCAAAGTAGTATTTCGGTGTAAGTTATTAATGACACCAAAATTCATAGTATATTTTGTGTCATTTCATTGGTCTTTTGTGTCATATTTATGCTCTTTTGCTTGTTTTCAAGCCCTATCTGTCAAATATTGCGAAATCTACACCATTTCTTGTTTTTGATGATTTTTAGGTAAAAAGTGCCATATTTTGATGGATTTTGAAAGATTTGAACAAACCAATGGATTCCAGACATCGAGATGAAACCACCTGTCAATTTTTATGCCAATCGGAGCAAGTTTGAAAAATTACACCCCCGGGTGTAATAAATATTATGGTACCATAATTTCTGCCCTAGAAAGCACAGAAGCAAAATTACGACAGTGCCGTAATAAATATTACACTACCATAATTTTCACCCAGAAATATACAGAAGAAATTACGGCACTGCCGTAATATATTTCACGGTACCGTAATTTTGGTCCCAGTTTCCTGATTCTTCCACTAGAAACATAAAAAGATGATTTCTCGAGTTATAGACCACCAAATTGAGATCCGAATGAAGCAATAAACTCGTCTCAATGAGGAGAAAAGAAGGGGAGTGAAAGCCCTTTTTATCCACTATCTAGAGAGAAATCAAGGGAGGCATCCTTAGGGCACGGCCTCACACCGAGAGGCATAGAGGCCACCTCAGGCTGCGATTTTCACAAGGAAGCTTCGTCTAGAGGAGGAGAGGATACCCCAGAAGTTTTAGAGCTAAAGGAGATCGATCGGAAGAGAAATCAATGAAAGAAGAGGCGCCGACACTGTTCACTTGCAAGATTACGGCTGTAATTTTCATTACTACCGTGCTGTTAGTTGATTTTCCCCTTCTTTTCAATTTTTGATTAATATGAACTATGGTTTATTGTAATACTTCATCCATGCTAGCTTAGACATTCTTTTGGAACATGGGGTGTAATCCCCTTAATTTTATATGACTAGATAATTTTTATTTCGTCATGATAACTTTACTATGATAATTTTACTTATGTAATGAACACCTTTAATTCTCCAAAGATTCATATTTGTTAGCTTGTTTTAGAGTTTTCGTGATATGGACTGAGAGGTGATTTGCTTGAGAACTTAGAACCCTAAAATTGAATGTTAGGAACTCATCATAAGAAATTAGGTTTGTTCTTATTTCTTAATTTTAGAAGTACAATGCCATGTTAATAATCTAAATTTATGATCGAGTTAATGTGATAAACGTGATGATACTGTGAGAGATCAAGTATCGAATCGTTGGGGAACCATAAGTAGAAATTAAGGCGAATATCTATTCATATCTAGTCATAGAAATTAAGGCGGAAGAAACCCTAGTCCCAGTTTCCCTCTCTGATATTTCATACAACTTCCTATTGTTTACTTGGATCATATTCGATTTGCTTAGCTAGTGAGAAAACAACTAATCAGTACTTAACACGTAGGTCTCTATGGTTCGATATATTAATTATTACTTCGAGTATACGTGCACTTGCGGACAATAACAAGTTTTTGGCACCGTTGCCGGAGACATTAGTTTTGTTAATATCAAAATAGTTGTTAGTATTGCTAGACTAAGTTTTATTTGTTTTATATTTAACTTTGTTTTTTGTTTTTGCAAGTTTTGGATTTTCACAAGTTGTGACAGAACTGTAATTTCTGAAATTTTTGAATTTTGCTTGTGTTTTATATTTTCTATTTTTTTCCTATATTCTGAAAAAAAATATATAATTTGATTGATTGGTGTTGGATAATCTTTCTGTTCTTGATAGATTTGAAGATATATCTTTTGATCACAACTCATGGGCAACTGAAAGAGATGAGGTATATATGCCACAAGGAAGGTATGAAGATGATTCATGGTGCATTGTTGCAGATAAGTTAGATCATTTGGCTAATAAATTAGACACGTTTAATATGCACCCTGTTATGAAATCTTATTCTTATATTAGATGTGATATTTGTGGATGTTCTGGTCATTAAACTTCTGATTGCCAAATTTTAATTTCTCAAAATCCCAATTCACCATGGTACCAAGATGATCAATATTATTCTAGATGGGAAAATCAAACTTCTTTTCATGAGGATTGCTCAAACAATATTTCAGAACCATACTTTGAGGATAAGCAAAAATCTAGCTTAGAGGACATGTTTGAAAAATTCATGGGTGCCCAGATGAGATGAAATGAAGAGGTTACAGAGAGCCTTAAGCAAATTAACTCTAGATTGGATGGTGTTGTTGCACACAATAAAATTTTAGAAACCCAGTTAGCACAATAAGCTTATTTACTTGAGTTTGGTTTGGAAACTGAAGAAATTGATTTAGAAAAGTCCTCCTCTGATTTTGGTAATTTTGAAATTGATTCTTTTATGAACATTAATGAATCTCACTCTGATTTTGATGATTGTAAAATTGATTCATTTGATAAACTATTTGTGGAAAAGGTTGAGGAATTTGATTTTGAAAAATCCCCTCTTGATTCTAGTGATAGTTATGAAATTGATGATATATTATTTATGGTTAAATCTGATTCTTGTAATTCTGAGATTGCTTCTTTTGATTCTTCTGATGATGAATTAATTATGGAAAGGCATGAGGAAATTGATTTTGAAAAATCTCACTCTGAATTTGTTGATAATTTGGAAATTGATAAATTATTTGATGAAAGACATGAGGAACTTAATAAGGATTTGAATATTACAAACATTGATGAATCTCACTCTGATGTTTTGCCCATATTTACTGTTGAACCTTCTGATTTATTTGAAAAACTATGCTTTATTGAGGAACCTAATGTGAGACAGAAAGACTATTTTGATGATCCAATACTTGAATCTTTTGATCAAAGTCCTATTGCAATTGAAGATATAAATTTGAAGAAAGGACTAATGATTTTGCTTACTGATAAATATAGGAAAATTATTGAATATCCTTTGAGTGGAATTGAACATTTTAATTTTGATTTCTGCATATTTGAGAAAACCATGTCGATCTTGATTTACATGAAATTTTGAATGTTTGGATTAGTGGCTAAACTTTTAGGACATGGAAATGCAAAAAATTGTATACTATTTATTATGGTACTGATCCACCTGCTTCGCCATGATATTTGAGTTTTGGTCAAGCTATGGACCTAAAAATTAGTGCTTCTTGGGAAGCAACCCAAGCACTCTTACTTAGCTTAGTTTCTTTTATTTTAGTTTATTTTTAGAATTAATTTTTCTTTTCTTTTTGCAGGGAAAATCAAACTTTGCGCAATATACGGCACTGCCGTAATCTTTTTCACGGTGCCGTAATTTCTGCGGATTTCTTACCCGAGACTTTTCTGAAGTTTTGTGAAAAATACGGCGGTACCATATTCTTTTTCACTGTACCATAATTTTGGCTAATTTTTGACTCGAAAGTTCTTTGATTTTTACGGTACTACCATAACAAATATCATGGGCCGTATTTTTGTGTGATTTTCAGCCCGAGAGCTTTGAGATTTTTGTGAAAATTACGACAGCGCCGTAACCATTTTTACAGTGCCGTAATTTGAAATATGCTTCCTACACTCTGCATTCTGCTTATCTGATTAGGTGTTTTCTTGTTGTGATTTTAAGAAACTAGGTTGGGAAAATTTTTGATCTTTGGCACAGCATGGAACTACTCATCTTTGTCTATTTTTTGGATATTTTTGTTGAATTTTAAAGTCCATGGATGATCCTATAACACATAGCATCTTTTGGTACTTGATTAATTTCTGCCGCAGTTTCTTTTGACTAATCTGATTAGCTTTTTTGCTGCAGATTTTTAAGATGCTTTAACGAGTTGAAACCCTAATCTTTCACTTGAAATTGGAAGAACATGTTTCGTTCTATCTCATGGATTAGTGTTTTCAATAAATATTTTCTAACAATTCTAGGAAGCATAGCAACTTTTGGTAACTGATTAACTTCTACAACAGTTTTTGATTTAGTAATCTGATTAGCCTTCTTTCTACTGATACCCTAAATTCCTCATAGATATTGATCCTTTAATTTTCATACACCTAGAAAGAACAAGTTTTATTCTACTTCGTGGCTTTGTTTATTTTCTTTATGGATCATTAAATCTTATTCTTGGGTATAACTACTTTTCGTAACTGAATCAAGAGGCTACACTGCTTTCCATCAACATTAGCAGCTCCTTGTCTTCATATTTCAACCAGAAACTGCAGCCAGCCACCACCATTGCATCTGCCTCTAACACCACTGTTTCCAGCCGTCGACACTGGATTCTACCACCAGCAGCCTCTTACTTCTTCTGTTACCTCTGTTTCCATTGATTTTATTTATTTTATTGATTTTATTTATTTATTTTTGCAGCAGAATCTTCATATAGTGACTCTGATTTTTTTTAGTTGTGCAGTGCTATCTCTTGCACCATCAGCCGACGTTTTCATCACCAGGACTATAGTCACCAGTAAGCCACTGGAGACTATTCATCATCATTCTACTGTCGGCACCATCATTGCTAGCAGCTTTTCAGCTAGCATCTGCCCCACCTCTGCTTCTCGCCTCTATCAGCTCTTCTCTACCGTCACCTTCTTTGGACCTCCAGCGATATCACTAATTCCCCTTTGAGAAAATTATTTTTATTATTTTTAAAGTAAGACACTATTTTTTGATCAGAGCCTTATGTATTTAAAATTGTGCAGGCAAATTTTCAGAAAGCGCCTCTTTGGACCCAGCAGCATCTAGCCCGATGCTACACCCCAGACGATGATTGAGCTTGCTATATAGTTTTGTGAGTATTGTTTGCACTTTCTAGTAATCTTATTCGATATGATTGTATGGCATCGCTACTTGGTTTCTTTTGCTATTTGCTATGATTATATCACTTATCGAGATTTCTATTCGATGTGGGTTGCTTGAGTCTATCATTTTACACTTTTGACTATGATTGTATGAGTTTCATACTTCACACCTTTTGCATTGATTTTGACATTTTTTATGTTTAAAAATTTTTATGTCTTGTATCCATGTGATAAGAGGTGTGTAGATTTTTCTATGATGATGAATGTTTATGCATGTCAATGCCTGTGAATGGAGATATAACTATTATGCTGAATTTATTTCTTCAATATATATCTACTTGTTGAAATGCTTCATTGATTGATGCAAAAGGTTTTGGGTAGGTATGTTGTTTGATGAATGAAATTTAAAAGTGAAACATCTTTCTTGAATAAAATGAGCATATGAGTGTAATTATTGAATTGATGTCAATTGATTAACCTAGTTGATGTTTAGTTTATCTTACTATTTATTGGGAAGAAAGAATCCAAGATCCAAAAATAGAGAGAAACTCCCATACCTGGCACTGCGTAAAATTGGCAGTGGTACCGAAGATATGGGTTGAAGTCTGTAAAAAAAAAGAGAGAAAAAAAAAAGAAAATGACTCCTCTACTTGGCACTGTGTAAAATTGACAGTGGTACCGAAGATAAGAGTTGAAGTCCAAATAAAAAGTGTGTAACTATGTGGGTACATACCATCAAAAATAAAAAAATTAAAAAATTAAAAAATTAAAAAATAAAGAGAGAGAGAGAGAGAGATTTTGAGTGGAATAAGATTTTGGATATCTTATTCCTGTAAACAAAGGTATGATAGATTTAAACTGAAACTTGGGTGAATTCATGAGACTGAGATTCTTTTTATTATGCGAGTTATGAAATTTTATTTGATCAAAGTTGTGAATGAATCTTAAAGATTAGTTTCAGAAGACGATGTATTTATTTAAAATTTTATGTAGCATTTGGTGGAATATTTCATGAGTGATTATATTTTAAAAATTTAATTTTCATAAAAGAGCATATTTTCCATTGGTGTCACGAAGCCCTATGTGGAATAAGGATCTTATCTCACTAGGAAATCCCGAATTTACCGATTTACTTTGTGAGTTGTCAATTCGATTAAAATAGCCCACTATAATCATTTAAAACAAGTCCAGTTTAAATGATTTGAAGTAGTACTAATCTGCTATTTTTTGCTGGTTGTAGAACAATGACTATGAACACTAGCGGATTAACACTGATCGCCCTTCTCGATAAGGATAAGTTGGTTGGATCCAACTTTATGGACTGGCATCGGAACTTGAGGATATCCCTCAAGGTCGAGAAGAAGTTGTATGTCCTCGAATAGCCTCTTCCTGCGGCTCCTGTGCCTAATGCCCGGATGGCAGACAAGGATGCTTTTACAAAGCATCAGGATGACTCTTTGGAAGTTGCATGTCTCATGCTAGCTACTATGGCACCTGAACTTCAGGTGCAATATGAGGAGCATAACGTTTTTCAGATGATCACTCATCTGAAATAGATGTTCAAGGCTCAGGCTAGAACTGAGAGATATGTGATGACTCTAAATTTCATAGCATATTTCTTGCTAAATCCACTGCATTTTTGAGTCATAATCATGCTCTGTTGCTTATTTTTATGCTTTATTTATCAAATATTTCGGAATCTACACCTTTCTTGGTTTTTGACCCATTTCAGGTAAAAAGGCATCATTGTCATGAGTTTTCAAGCAATTTCGATGCGTGGACGAATTCTAATCACCAAGAGGAGTTTGCACACAAAATTTCAAGTCAAACCGAATTTTCCTGCGAAATTACGGTAGTGCCGTAATTAATATTATAACCGTAATTTGGGAATATGTCACTACCGTAATTAAATTCACGGCCACAATCCGCAGAAGTTTTTTTTGGAAATTACGGCACTGCCGTAATGAATTTTATGGTGCCGTAATGAATTTTATGGTGCCGTAATGAATTTTATGGTGCCGTAATTTTGGTCCAGAATCAGGCAGAGACTACAGAGGATTTCGGTAGAATTACGACACTGTCGTAATTATTTTTATGGTACCGTAATTTTGGGCAAAATTCATACAGAAACTTTTAGAGACAAACGAGAAGATTACGGCACTACTGTGGCGAATTCTATGGTACCATAATTCTAGGCCATCAAAAAAAGGGAAGACTCAGCATTAGGAGGACAAGATTTTCGAAGCAAAATGAACAACTTTAATTAACAATTCGCAGAGAATTTCAGAGAATCACCACCGCGCTAGGGCTCATCGCCGTTCATCCTACATACCACCTCCGGCCACGAAATTTGAAAGGAAGCTTCGCCTGAGGAAGGAGAACACACCACAGAAGTTTCAGAGTGAAAGGAGGCCGATCAAGAGAGAAATCAACGAAAATGTGGTCGCGTGCACAGTTCATCGCGACTCTACAGCAATTATAGGCTGTAATTTTGATTACAGCCTTTTTTTTTAACTTTTCCTCCTCCCTTTTGATTTCTAATCATTCTAAATCCATGTTTTGCTATAATTCTTCCATCATGCTAGCTTAAACTTTCTTTTGGGACGTGGGGGTGTAATCTCCTTGATATTTCAATGACTAGATGATCTTTATTCCATCAATATATTTTTGGTATGGTAATTTTACTTAAGAGATTTATGTCTTTAATCCTTTTCTAGTTTCATTCATTAACATGTGTTAGAGTTATGTGATATGGACTGAGAAGATGATACACATAACTTGGAACCCTAGAATTTATGGGAGGAGCTAATCGTAAGAGATTAGTTGTGTTCTTATCATTAAATTTTAGAAGCTTATTGACTTGTTGATGTTTTGATTTAGAAATTATTATTGTGTTAGACATGAAAATATGCTAGAGATAGATATTGGATTGTTTGAAAACCTTAAGTAAAACCTATGAAACTAAGGTATGAGAATACTTAGTTTTGCTTGAGATATTGACATTAAGATGAAATGCACGAGAGTGATTCTTAATCTCTCTGTCGAAGTTTACTTATATTAAACATTGAATAGATCTTGCACGAGAGTGAAGATCGTTCTATGTAAATTAACTGCGCAAGAGCGAGTTAATTTCTTTACTAAGTAAGCCATATCTTTACCATAACGAGAATAGATTGATAAACATTTGATTATATCTAGTCATAAATATTAAGGTGGATGAACCCCCTAGTCCCAATTCTTTCTCTCTGATTTTCCGTACACCATTCGACCGTTTATTTTCAGCATTCTCGATTCATTTAGCTAGTGAGAATTCAATTCGTCGGTACTTAACAACGAGGTCTCTGTGGTTCGATATCTTAAATATTATTTCGAGTATCTGTACACTTGCGGACTACGACAAGTTTTTGGCGCCTTTACCGGGGACCTTGGTTTTGTTAGTAATGATATAATTGATAGTTTTGCTAGACTAAGCTTTTTGTTTCTGTTTTTTTTTATTTCCTGTGATAGATTCTAATTTTCTTATATTTTCTACAAATTCTGAGCTTATTTGATCTTTTACTTGTTTATGCGCAGGAATCTTAGGTCAGGACCATTAGTTCCTTTTGATCCTGAAATTAACAAATCTCTTAGATTGCGTAGGAAATTGAGGTTTGCAAAGGAGAGAGAAGAAGAATCAATCATGGCTGAGAGAATAACATTTAGAGATTATGCAGCCCCGAATACACAAGGAATTCGTTCCAGTATAACTAGGCCTGCAATTGATGAAAACAACTTTGAGATTAAATCAGCTTTCCTGTCAATGATCCAGCATAACCAATTTGGAGGATCTCCTCTAGAAGATCCCAATCAACACTTATCTCTTTTTCTTGAATTTTGTGATACGATAAAAATTAATGGTGTGTCTGATGATGCTCTTAGACTGATATTGTTTCCTTTTTCCCTTAGGGACCGAGCAAAAGCCTGGCATTCTCATCCGACTGGAACATTCACCACTTGGGAGCAATTGTCAAAAGCTTTCCTGCTGAAATACTTTCCACCCAGTAAGATGATTCAATTGAGGAACCAGATAACGGGCTTTGCACAGAAGGATGGCGAATCACTTAGTGAAGCATGGGAGCGCTTCAATGAGTTACAATGGAAGTGCCCTCACCATGGATTAGAAGATTGGGGTTTAATTCAAACTTTATATTATGGTTTTCTTTACAACACTCGCTTAACTGTTGATGCTGCTGCAGGAGGAGCACTGATGAAGACGACCGTTGAGGATGCCTACGCGCTGATTGAAGAGATGGCGCTAAATCACAACCAGTGGACTATTCAGAGAGGAGTGCGGTATCATCCTCTTCATGGTAAGAATGATGGTGATGGTTGGCGTTCTCTAGCAGAAAAGGTAGATTCATTATGTAATCGCTATGATTCTTTTCAGATGCAAATTGCTGTTGTTTCTTGTATTACTTGTGCTGTATGTGGGAACCATGGGCACTATACTGAAGAGTGTAAGGTTATAGTTGATCAGGGTAGTGAGCAAATTAATGTAGTAGGGGGTTACAATCAAGGTACAAATAATGACTCATACTCTAATACCTAGAACCTTGGTTGGAGAAACCACCCTAACTTGTCCTGGAGGAGTAACAATCATGCTAGTGGACAGAATGAAAATAGAGGGTATCAGCAGAGGCAACCAATTCAGAGTCAACCCCAAAAATCTAGTTTAGAGGACATGTTTAAAAAATTCATGGGTGCTCAGATGAAGCAAAATGAGGTAGTTTCATAGAGTCTTAAGGAAATTAACTCTAGGTTAGATGGTGTTGTTGCTCACAATAAGATTTTAGAGACACAGATAGCACCACAGGCTAGCACAGCTTATAGACCCCCAGGGAAATTACCTGCCAAACTTGAACCTAACCTTAGGGAGCATTGTAATGACATCACAACTAGGAGTGGAAAACAGTTAGGAGACCCCAGTGGACCATTAGATGATGATGAGGAAGAGCCTAATGTTAGACCTAGCAGTGAACTAGTTTTGGAATCACAACCTGCACATGTGCAATCCCATCCTAGCTCTCCACCTTCTAAGGAGGATGAGCCATCACAGAATTGTGGTTTGCCTTATGAAGTTGATATTTCTAGACCTAGTTCACCACCACCATATAGGCCACCTATTCCTTTTCCCCAGAGGATTGTGCAAGCTAAGTTAGATAGGCAGTTTAGGAAGTTTTTAGATGTTTTGAAAAAGTTGTACATTAATATTCTATTTACTGATGCCTTCTCTCAAATGCCTTCATATGCAAAATTTTTGAAAGAGATTTTATCCAATAAAAGAACAATAGAGGACTATGGTACTGTTGGGGTATGCCCTTAAGGCTAATGTTTGAGGCCTTGGGATTATATCAGTATCATGTATAAACTTCATGTTTATAAAGGCAATGGTTGTTATTCAGGTTGTTACATTATCTGCTGCAATATGTATACTTCTGAATAATGTCTCAATGATGTTCAGCTAGGCTGACATGCAGTATAGTCCTTAGTCGAGATATCTTGGTGAACATGAGACAACCTTGATATGATTGAGACTACTATGTGTTCTAATCTTATAGGATCCTTCGAGCATGGAATAAGATGTAGACTCATGGTGTAAGTCCCCAGAAGGGGGCGAAACCCTAAAGCATGGCGCGTATAAAATTTTAAACAGCGGAAGAGGGTTTCTAGGGGATCGGATTCATGCATAACATATGATCAACTTGTTAAACCGATTGCAAACATAGAAGATGTCATACCGATGACATTTCTAGATGGCGTCTTGGAAGCAGAGAGCGATAGGGATCTCCTCCAAAGGATGCGCACACAAGATGAAGAAGTCGCCTACTCTGATGGTGCTCCTTGTGCTAGCAAGGTTCCAAGAGGTCCTTGTCGTATGGAAGGGAAGAGAATCCTTTGCTTGGCGATTTCTTCCTTCTCCTTTTTCGTCAACCTCTTCACCACACGAGAGAGAGCTTGTTGGCGACGAGAGAGGAGGAGAAGCGAGAGAGTAGAGCGCCTTAGGCGTGAACGTGAGTGATGGTCACGTATGTGATCATGCTTTCTAAAAATAGAAAGCCACTTACTCACATGCGATCATGGGTTTACCCCAATCGCAAACTCCTCTCCATTTGAACCACACGCTCACTCAATGAGCTGGTTCAATTTGGTTTGGTCCAAAGACCAATTAACCCAAGAGATATGGTCTAGATCACAATTAAACCCTAAGGTTCCAGATCTAACCGTTGATCTCTTGATGCTGCTGATCTCACTGATCTAGCATCCATTCTCTCGATCGAAGCTTACCGATCTCAAGCCCTAATCAATCAAACATGATCAGACCAGATCTCACTTACAATCAGAGACTAAATCCCTTTAAACTGAACCCAAACAATTCAGTCCACACGATCTGACTTAAGTAAGCCATATCATCAATTTGTGCGACCCTGAGGGTTTCCTTTAAATGTCGGTAACGATAACTCACGTTATCACGATCAGTGAGGGGTATCTAGCAACACATCACTGTCTCCCAATATAAAGGAAAGAGTCTTCCAAGACTACACCCAAACCACAGCACAAGTGTGAATCCAATTCACAAGGCATGCAAATTTCCTTTGCCACTGGATGTTCTTATTGGACAAGCGTGTCAAACTTGTAGCTCCAATATGATGAGCATGATTAGATCAGATGATCATAGTCATCTGGGTATGGCCATACACTTTCTCAATCATCTCATACAGAGGGGGGCCCCTTTAGAACATCACACTCCAATTAAGGAGACGGCAATCCTATATCTATCACTAGTGCCCTAACCTGATTCAAGCTCACCATCCAAGATAGTCTATAATCATTATGTTTCAAATGATATTGAACTACCTCAAAACAATGACAATCATCATTTAGAAACACAAGTGATCTCAAGTCAGAGGAAATGTGCCACTTGTTACAATCAAAGATTATTCACATTGTGACAAGCAATTGAATATCCTAGTAGGGTCTGTCCAGTACATCCAATGTACCCATGGGTCTACATCTTATTCCATGCTCGAAGCATCCTATAAGATTAGAACACATATTAGTCTCAATCATATCAAGGTTGTCTCATGTTCACCAAGATATCTCGACTAAGGACATTACAGCATGTCAGCCTAGCTGAACAGCTTTGAGACATTATTCAGAAGTACACCTATTGCAGCAGACAATGTAACAAACTGAATAACAACCACGCCTTTATAAACATAAGAGTTTATACATGATACTGTTACAATCCCAAGGCCTCAAACATTAGCCTTAAGGGCATACCCCAACACATGGGTACATTGGATGTACTGGACAGACCCTACTAGGATGTTCAATTGCTTGTCACAATGTGAATAATCCTTGTATGCGAACAAGTGGCATACTTCCTCTGACTTGAGATCACTTGTGTTTCTAAATGATGATTGGCATTGTTTTGAGGTAGTTCGATATCATTTGAAACATAATGGTTATAGACTATCTTGGATGGTGAGCATGAGTCATGTTAGGGCGCTGGTGATAGACATAGGATTGCCATCTCCTAGTTTGGAGTGTGATGTTCTAAAGGGGCCCCCTGGATGAGATGATTGAGAAAGTGTATGGCCATACCCAGATGACTATGTTCATCTGATCTAATCATGCTCATCATATTGGAGCTACAGGCTTGACACGCTTGTCCAATAAGAACATCCAGTGGCAAAGGAAACTTGTATGCCTAGTGAAATGGATTCACACTTGTGCTGTGGTTTGGGTGTAGTCTTGGAAGACTCTTTCCTTTATATCGGGAGACAGTGATGTGTTGCTAGATACCCCTCACTGATCGTGATAACGTAAGTTATCGTTACCGACATTTAAAGGAAACCCTTAGGGTCGCACAATTTGATGATATGGCTTACTTAAGTCAGATCGTGTGGACTGAATTGTTTTGGTTCAGTTTAAAAGGATTTAATCTCTGATTGTAAGTGAGATCTGGTCTGATCATGTTTGATTGATTAGGGCTTGAGATCGGTAAGCTTCGATCGAGAGAATTGATGCTAGATCGGTGAGATCAGGAGCATCAAGAGATGAACGGTTGGATCTTGAACCTTTAGGGTTTATTGTGATCTGGACCAGATGCTTGGGTTTATTTGGTCTTTGAACCAAACCAAAATGAACCGGCTCATTATGTGAGCGCATGGTTCAAAGGGAAGAGGAAAATGCGATTGGGGTAAACCCATGGTCGCATGAAGAGGTGGCTTGCTATTTTTAGAAGCCATGATCTCAAGTTGAGACCACGCCTCACGTTTGAGGGATTTGCCTCTATTCTCGCCTCTCCTCTTCTCTCGTCGCCATTTGCTCTCTCGTGTGGTGAAGAAGGCTCATGCCAAGGAGGAGAAAAGTGATACGCCAAGCAGGAATTGATCTCATCCCCTTTCATTCGATCAGGACTCTTGGAGATCTTTGCTAGCACAAGGAACGCCAAGGAGGAAGCGATCTCATTTGTGTGCGTCTACTTTGGAGGAGAGCGGCATCACTCTCTGCTTCCAAGTCGCCATCCAAGAAATGGCATTGGTAAGAATTTTTGCATTCTATACAAGTTGATCATATGTCATATTAGCGATCCTAGGAAACCCTAGATTCCGCCTTGCATAGATTTATATCTGCATGCATAGGGTTTTTGCCCCCCTGGGGACTTTCAGGTACTATGGCACTAACTGAGGAATGCGGTGCTCTTATTCAAAACAAGTTGCTACCGAAATTAAAGGATCCAGGTAGTTTCTCTATCCCCTGTTTGATTGGAAGTGTAGCTTTCGACCGAGCCTTATGTGATTTGGGAGCCAGTGTAAGTCTAATGCTTTTTTCTGTGTGCAGGAAACTGGATATGGGAGCTCCTAAGCCAACTTCAATATCTTTGCAGCTCGTCGATTGCTCAGTGAAGTATCTTGTAGGTATTCTTGAGTATGACCCTATCCAAGTTGGTAAGTATTTTGTACCTACTGATTTTGTAGTTCTTGAAATGGAAGAAGATGCGAAGATTCATACTATTCTTCGTAAACCATTCTTAACCACTGCGGGAGCACTTATTGATGTAAAGAATGGTAAACTCACTTTGAATACTGGTGATAACAAAATTGAATTTGATTTGAATGATTCATTGAAAAAACCTTCATATGCAGTTCATGTTGTAGTGTTCATGCTGTTGATGATGTGGTTTATGATCTTGGTTTTTTGTTTGATGATCCTTCTGATTCTGCTTCTGATTTTGATTTTGATGCTAAATCTTGTAAAAATTCTTGTGAAGAAATTGATGATTCTGATTTTGATGATGATTCTTGTGATGAAACTCATGATATTTTGGATTGCACTATATTTGATGATGAAAAAGAAAAAATTCCAAAAATAGAACTTAAGGCTTTACCTGATAACCTTCGCTATGAATTTCTTGGTCCTAACTCCACTTACCCTGTTATTGTTGATGCTCAATTAGATGAAAGGGAGTCTGATTTGCTCTTGAAGGAGTTGAGGGTTCATATAAAGGTAATTGGGTATACCATTGATGACTTAAAAGGAATTAATCCTTCTTTTTGTATGCACAGGATTCATATGGAGGATGAGCACAAGCCACATGTGGATTTCCAAAGAAGACTCAACCCATCTATGAAGGAAGTTGTAAAGAAGGAAGTATTGAAATTGCTTGATGCAGATATTATCTACCCTATCTCTGATAGTAAGTGGGTAAGTCCTGTACATTGTGTTCCTAAAAAGGGGGGTGTCACAGTTATGAAAAATAAAGATAATGAGTTGATCTCTGTTAGAACAGTTACTAGTTGGTGCATGTGTATTAATTATAGGAAATTAAATACTGCCACTAGGAAAGACCACTTCACCTTACCTTTTATTGATCAAATGGTTGAGAGACTTGCTAAGCATTCCTATTTCTGTTTTCTTGATGGATATTCTGGATTTTTTCAAATTCTCATTCACCCTGATGATCAAGATAAGACCACCTTTACTTACCCATATGGTACTTTTGCTTATAGAAGGATGCCTTTTGGATTGTGTAATGCACCTGCTACTTTTGAGAGGTGTATGATCAAGATAAGAATGATTCTTTTTCTCACTATTTTATCTGGCTGAAAAATCCAGCAAAACAGCCCGAAAGAGTAGAACTCTTTTAGTGAGATGGGATCCAGATTTCATACTTGGTCTCCGCGTCCCGCTCAGGCGAGATAAGATGCACAGAGATGACAAGCACTAATTTCTGGTAGGCTGTCCCAGCCAATCGCCAACCCGTGCGATTCCCCTTCACCTGGGCAATCCAGCAGACTGTGCCAACTGAGTTGGTACAACACAGTCTCTGATCCCTCAGATGGCTGCCTCCATGCGCTACCATATGCGCCACATATGTAGCCTACATGGTCAAGCTGACCCGACCTACTCCCTGGACCACCACGTGCTATGCTGAGCAACGAGAAGCGATAAATCCCTTCTCTGTAACACGCAGGTGTAATCCCGCACCGTCTGAAGATAGATGGACGTGCCCACTGAGTGGGTACAACACGGCTCCAACGATAGTCAGAACAGTGAGGTTTCGCGTCAGAAGGCATTACGTGCTTGATATTTTAGCATTTGGATTTTAACGGTCTTTTATCTTCTTACTATCAGGCAAATCCTATGGCTATAGCAGAAGATAAATAACTCATGCAATTCTAATTATTAAACAATAAAAGAAAGCATGGATCTTATGTGGTAAAAGCCCATAGCCTAAGTAAGACCTTAATTAACTTAAGTCTTCACTTGCTTTTCTTGGGTCTTTTGCATCTCATCTAGTCCAACCCAGGGACCTAGCGCTCAATGCAGCTCAGGTGCGCCCACCAGCTGAATGCGCCTTTGCGATGTGTGCTTTTGTGCTCTTGTCTAATCAAATACATTTTGATCTATCTAGACAAGCTTGACTCGCAGGTCAATTATACAAATTAATTAAAAATGTGATTCGCATATCACAATAAAAATTAATTTACAAGTTTAATTCCAGGCTCGCAGGCCCCAGCACAGCACACATTAAATTGGGCATCCCACATAAGATTAAATAAACAAACATCATGGCATCATGCAATCAACATGTGATCCATTATAAAGAAAATAAAAGTTTTGAAAACCCATTGGCATCAATTTTAATTTTCTTATGTGCCCTACAACCTTACAACGGTCCATTGATAGGGATCCACTCAACAATCTAGTTAGATCCATGCCCTTTCATGCACCAAGTCCTAACTGACTCGAGTTGACCTAATGGTCAACCATGCATGCGCCAAGGGCTGAACAACCAACATGAGTTCTGGCAAGCGGGTGTGACCCCGGGCCTAACTCATGTGTGTTCACTGGTTGTCTCAACCAGACCTCGCTACACGCCTGTGATGCAATCGACCTATAGCCACCTCGTGCTTGTGCACAGGTGCCATCTGGTCGATCCATCTAGGCTGTCAGATGGTCTGATCAGACTATGTGGATCTAACCTAGAGGGTGACTTCAACCCCATCAACCCGTCTAAGGGTTTATAGTAAGTGCATATAGATCTAAATGTTTGCGCGCAAGTAGATATAAGTTTTGATGAAATACCATTCAACATACTTAACATGCACCAACAAGAACATGCATAAACATGAACATCACACATGCGCCAAACACCTAAAACCTAGCATGTGGTTGCGCATGTGAAATAGATCTATACTAACAAGGATCACAAAACAAACAAAGCAATCATATGAACATATATTAACCGCTCTGATACCAATTGTTAGGGTCCCCTTCAAGGGGGAGCGAGAAACCCTAAGGTGAGTACCCCTTTCGAGAGGGGGGCGCAAGTGACCTTTCTTTGTCTTAGCAGCGGAATTAGGGTTTCACATTTGATCGCATGCTATACATTCATATGATCAACTTAAAAATCAAGTGAAAGATGCGTTACCATGGCCATGAGAAGGAGGCGGCTTGGAAGCAAAGACCAAGAGAGATCTTCTCCACAAGTGACGCACACAAGAAGAGAGATGGCTTCTTCTTGTTGATCTTTGTGCTAGCAAAGATCTTCAAGTGTCCTTGCCGAATGGAAGGGATGGGAGACGAGATCTTGCTTGGGCGAGAGCTCCACACGTTCGTCCACCTCTTCTCCACACGCAAATTGCAAGAAGCCAAGCGAAGTGAAGTCAAGTGGTGAACGGCTTGGCGTTAGGCGTTTTGAAGAAGAGGCCTTGATGACTTACCATAAATGGAAGCATGCACTCATAAACGACCAAAACGCCTTCACCCTTTCGAACCATGCGTTCACATAAGTGAACCGGTTCTCTTTTGGTTCAATTGCATTTGGTTCAACAAACCAAATCAAATAAGCCCAAGCCCCCTTTGGTCTAGATCATATCAAACCCTAAGGTTCAAGATCTAACCGTTCATCTCCTGATGCTCCTGATCTCACCGATCTAGCATCACCTCTCTCGATCGAAGCTTACCGATCTCAAGCCCTAATCAATCAAACATGATCAGACCAGATCTCACTTACAATCAGAGATTAAATCCCTTTAAACTGAACCCAAACAATTCAGTCCACACGATCTGACTCAAGTAAGCCATATCATCAAATTGTGCGACCCTGAGGGTTTCCTTTAAATGTCGGTAATGATAACTTTCGTTATCACGATCAGTGAGGGGTATCTAGCAACACATCACTGTCTCCTGATATAAAGGAAAGAGTCTTCCAAGACTACTCCCAAAACACAGCACAAGGGTGAATGCACTTCACTAGGCATACATGTTTCCTTTGCCACTGGATGTTCTTATTGGACAAGCGTGTCAAGCCTGTGACTCCAATATGATGAGCATGATTAGATCAGATGAACATAGTCACCTGGGTATGGCCATACACTTTCTCAATCATCTCATTCAGGGGGGGCCCCTTTAGAACACCACACTCCTTGAACAAGGAGACGGCAATCCTTTATCTATCACTAGTGTCCTAACCTGACTCATGATCATTATCCAAGATAGTCTATAATCATTATGTTTGAAATGATATTGAACTACCTCAAAACAATGACAATCATCATCTAGAAACACAAGTGATCTCAAGTCAGAGGACATGTGCCACTTGATGCAAACAAGGATTATTCACATTGTGACAAGCAATTGAATATCCTAGTAGGGTCTGTCCAGTACATCCAATGTACCCATGAGTCTACATCTTATTCCATGCTCGAAGCATCCTATAAGATTAGAACACATATTAGTCTCAATCATATCAAGGCTGTCTCATGTTCACCAAGATATCTTGACTAAGGACATATGCATGTCAGCCTAGCTGAACAGCATTGAGACATTATTCAGAAGCACAGTTATTGCAGCAGACAATGTAACAAACTGATTAATAACCATTGCCTTTATAAACACAAGAGTTTATTACATGATACTTTTACAATCCCAAGGCCTCAAACATTAGCCTTAAGGGCATACCCTAACAATCTCCCACTTGCACTTAATCTAATGGTTGAGAAATCTCAAACCCATATTATTACAGTGCTTCTCATGCTTCTGCTGCGCCAGAGGCTTGGTAAGCGGGTCAGCCAGATTGTCGTCTGTATGAACCTTGCATATTTTGATCTCGCCACGATCAATGATCTCCCGGATCAAGTGAAACCGTCTCTGTATGTGCTTGGACTTCTGGTGCGACCGTGGTTCCTTTGCTTGTGCAATGGCTCCAGTGTTATCACAGAAGATAACCAAAGGATCTGCACTCGAAGGAACAACACCAAGTTCTCTCACGAACTTACGAATCCACACTGCCTCCTTGGATGCTTCCGAGGCTGCAACATACTCGGCTTCTGTTGTGGAATCAGCAACAGTAGACTGTTTGAAACTCTTCCACACCACTGCTCCACCATTCAAGCTAAAAACATAGCCTGATTGCGATCGGAAATCATCCTGGTCCGACTAGAACGAAGCGTCAGTATATCCTTCTATACTGAGTTCTTCCTGACCACCATATATCAAGAACATATCTTTGGTCCTCCGCAGATATTTTAAAATGTTCTTGACTGCAATCCAGTGCGCCATACCTGGATTACTTTGGAATCGACTGGTCACGCTTAACCCGTAAGCGACGTCTGGGCGAGTACACAACATCGCATACATAATGGACCCAATAGCCGAAGCATAAGGCATATTGTCCATTTCATCTTTCTCAGTCTGTGTTTGTGGACACTGACTCTTCGAAAGATTCAGACCATGTCTGACTGGAAGATATCCTCGTTTAGAATTCTCTAAATGAAATCTCTCCAGGACTTTATCGATGTAAGTACTCTGGCACAGCCCGAGAAGCCTCTTAGATCTATCCCTGTAGATCTTCACACCTAATACATAGGCTGCTTCTCCTAGATCTTTCATCTGGAAACATTTCCTTAGCCATGCTTTAACAGCATGCATTTCAGGAATATCGTTTCCAATGATTAAGATATCATCGACGTAGAGGACTAGGAAAGTAATCACGCTCCCACTAAACCTCTTATATACACACGGGTCATCCTCGTTCTTGATGAAACCAAACTCAGAGATTGATTCATCAAAACGAATATTCCAGCTTCTAGATGCTTGTTTCAGTCCATAAATGGACTTCTTTAACTTGCATATTTTATGACGATCTGATGGATTAGTGAAACCTTCAGGTTGTGTCATATACACATCCTCATCCAGATTTCCATTAAGGAAAGCGGTCTTCACATCCATCTGCCAGATCTCATAATCGTAATATGCTGCTATCGCGAAAAGAATCCGAATAGACTTAAACATGGCTACAGGAGAGAAAGTTTCATCATAATCTATCCCGTAGATTTGTTTGAAACCTTTCGCAACAAGCCTGCCTTTATAGGTAACCACGTTACCATCCATGTCAATCTTCTTCTTGAAGATCCATTTACAGCCTATAGGGATAACTCCCGGAGGCGGATCAACCAAATCCCAGACTTGGTTATCTGACATGGAGTCCATCTCGGCTCGCATAGCTTCAAGCCATCTAGCTGACTCCGGTCCACTGACCGCATCCGCATAAGTGAGGGGTTCATCATTATCAATGATGTAGACTCCGTCATAGCGCTCAGGCTGTCGACGGATCCTTCCCGATCTTCGCGGTTCCCGTGATATCTGAGCCTCAGGCTGTTCAATAACCTGTTCTACCGGCTCAGGCTCATCCAACTGTGCTTGAGCACTTTGTCCTTCTTCTGGATTCTCATCCAACTTTATTTCTCTCCCACTGGCCTCTTGTAGAAGAAACTCCTTCTCAAGAAATATGGCCGTCCGAGCAACAAATACCTTGTTCTCTTTGGGATCGTAGAAATAATAACCCTTAGTTTCCTTAGGGTAACCGACAAAGATACATTTCTCAGATCTGCTCTCCAGTTTCCCAGAGGCGAGCTTTTTGACATAAGCCTCGCAACCCCAGATCCTGATAAATGTCAAGCTCGGCTGTTTCCCATACCATAACTCGTATGGAGTCTTTGAAACTGCCTTGGATGGCACTCGGTTTAGTACCTTTGCAGCTGTTTCCAGTGCAAATCCCCAAAAGGAGTATGGAAGAGTAGCCTGACTCATCATAGAACGAACCATATCAAGTAACGTTCTATTTCTCCTCTCGGACACACCATTCCATTGCGGTGTTCCTGGTGGAGTGAGCTGTGAGATAATCCCACACTCCTTCAGATAGTCAGTAAACGCATGACTCAAGTATTCTCCACCTCGATCAGAACGAAGTGCCTTGATATTTCGGCCTAGCTGATTCTGTACTTCATTCTTGAACTCTTTGAACTTGTCTAAAGATTCACTTTTATGTCTCATTAAATAGACATACCCATATCTACTGAAATCATCAGTAAAGGTAATGAAGTACTGATAGCCACCTCTGGCATGTTTACTAAATGGCCCACACACATCACTGTGTATAAGGTCAAGTATACCTGAAGCCCTTTGACCTTTGTGAGGAAAAGGAGACTTCGTCATTTTACCCATTAAACAAGCTTTGCATGTATCAATCTCCTCATAGGAGAATGATCCCAGCAGTCCATGATCATGCAACCGCTTAATGCGCTTCTTGTTAATATGGCCTAAACGACTATGCCATAGCAAGGTGCTGTCATCAGCATACTTGGCTTTCTTATTATCAATATTTTGTATAGAATATTCCATGTCCAACATGAATAACCCATTGTTAATTGAACCAGTAGCATAAACAATATTATCAAGAGTAAGATAACACTTTGAAATCTTGAATTCAAAGGAAAACCCTTTCCTGACAAGAGCAGGAATAGAGATAATATTTTTGGTAATACTGCGTACAAAATAACAATTGTTTAATTCTAATACAATGCCAGATGGTAATGAGATGAAATAGTCTCCTACAGCAACAGCAGCAACCCGTGCCCCGTTTCCAACTCGTAGGTCCACCTCATGCTGTCCCACCTGTCTTCTTCTCTTGAGTTCCTGCACATTTGAACAAATGTGAACTCCACATGCAGTGTCCAACACCCATGAAATGGAAGAAGAAGATAACATGACCTCAGTCACATATATACCTGAGCCAGAAGCAATGCTTCCCCTCTTATCTCCTTGGAGCGCTTTACAGTCCTTTTTCCAGTGACCCAGCTGGCCACAGTGGAAACACCTGTTGTCCTTTGACCGCTTTACCTTCTGTTTCAGAGCCTTGCTGTAACTCTTGACAGGGGCTTTGCCCTTCTTCCCCTTCTTCTTGTTCCTGGAAGGAACCATTAAGACAGAGGTTGAAGGCTTTCCCTTCAGAGTCTCCTCAGTAGTCAAGAGCATATTCAGTAGCTCTGCCGGAGTACAATCGATTTTGTTCATATTAAAGTTAATAATGAACGCATCGAAAGAGGGCGGGAGAGACTGCAGAATAATGTCTACAGCAAGCTCCTGGTTGATGGTATGCCCCAGTTTCTCCAGAGCCTCCTTGTGCCCAATCATCTTGAGCACGTGAGCTCCCACTGGGCTCCCTTCAGCCAGTTTGCTCTGAAAGAAAAGTTTTGTCAGATTATAGCGTTCTGTCCTCGCCTGTGCAGCATACAGCATCTTGAGGTTCGCTATAATCTCTATAGCCGACATATCCTCATGCTGACGCTGCAGCGGTGGCGTCATAGACGCTAGCATCAGGCAAGCGACATCAATGCTATCATTGACATGCTTTTCATAGGCATCACGAACCGCCCTTGCGGCGTTCGCAGCGGGTTGAGGCGGCACAGCCGTCTCGAGGACATACAGTTTCCTCTCTGCCTTAAGAACGATCTTAAGGTGTCCGAACCAGTCTGAGAAGTTTGGCCCAGCAAACTTCTCCCTTTCCAGTAGGGATCGCACATTGAAGCTCATGGTGTTCGTTGCTGCAGGAATCTACAACAATGCAAGAACAGCAAGGTCAGTATCAATGTTAAGAATCAATCAGGACTTAAGAATGATTCTTTTTCTCACTATTTTATCTGGCTGAAAAATCCAGCAAAACAGCCCGAAAGAGTAGAACTCTTTTAGTGAGATGGGATCCAGATTTCATACTTGGTCTCCGCGTCCCGCTCAGGCGAGATAAGATGCACAGAGATGACAAGCACTAATTTCTGGTAGGCTGTCCCAGCCAATCGCCAACCCGTGCGATTCCCCTTCACCTGGGCAATCCAGCAGACTGTGCCAACTGAGTTGGTACAACACAGTCTCTGATCCCTCAGATGGCTGCCTCCATGCGCTACCATATGCACCACATATGTAGCCTACATGGTCAAGCTGACCCGACCTACTCCCTGGACCACCACGTGCTATGCTGAGCAACGAGAAGCGATAAATCCCTTCTCTGTAACACGCAGGTGTAATCCCGCACCGTCTGAAGATAGATGGACGTGCCCACTGAGTGGGTACAACACGGCTCCAACGATAGTCAGAACAGTGAGGTTTCGCGTCAGAAGGCATTACGTGCTTGATATTTTAGCGTTTGGATTTTAACGGTCTTTTATCTTCTTACTATCAGGCAAATCCTATGGCTATAGCAGAAGATAAATAACTCATGCAATTCTAATTATTAAACAATAAAAGAAAGCATGGATCTTATGTGGTAAAAGCCCATAGCCTAAGTAAGACCTTAATTAACTTAAGTCTTCACTTGCTTTTCTTGGGTCTTTTGCATCTCATCTAGTCCAACCCAGGGACCTAGCGCTCAATGCAGCTCAGGTGCGCCCACCAGCTGAATGCGCCTCTGCGATGTGTGCTTTTGTGCTCTTGTCTAATCAAATACATTTTGATCTATCTAGACAAGCTTGACTCGCATGTCAATTATACAAATTAATTAAAAATGTGATTCGCAGATCACAATAAAAATTAATTTACAAGTTTAATTCCAGGCTCGCAGGCCCTAGCACAGCACACATTAAATTGGGCATCCCACATAAGATTAAATAAACAAACATCATGGCATCATGCAATCAACATGTGATCCATTATAAAGAAAATAAAAGTTTTGAAAACCCATTGGCATCAATTTTAATTTTCTTATGTGCCCTACAACCTTACAACGGTCCATTGATAGGGATCCACTCAACAATCTAGTTAAATCCATGCCCTTTCATGCACCAAGTCCTAACTGACTCGAGTTGACCTAATGGTCAACCATGCATGCGCCAAGGGCTGAACAACCAACATGAGTTCTGGCAAGTGGGTGTGACCCCGGGCCTAACTCATGTGTGTTCACTGGTTGTCTCAACCAGACCTCGCTACACGCCTGTGATGCAATCGACCTATAGCCACCTCGTGCTTGTGCACAGGTGCCATCTGGTCGATCCATCTAGGCTGTCAGATGGTCTGATCAGACTATGTGGATCTAACCTAGAGGGTGACTTCAACCCCATCAACCCGTCTAAGGGTTTATAGTAAGTGCATATAGATCTAAATGTTTGCGCGCAAGTAGATATAAGTTTTGATGAAATACCATTCAACATACTTAACATGCGCCAACAAGAACATGCATAAACATGAACATCACACATGCGCCAAACACCTAAAACCTAGCATGTGGTTGCGCATGTGAAATAGATCTATACTAACAAGGATCACAAAACAAACAAAGCAATCATATGAACATATATTAACCGCTCTGATACCAATTGTTAGGGTCCCCTTCAAGGGGGAGCGAGAAACCCTAAGGTGAGTACCCCTTTCGAGAGGGGGGCGCAAGTGACCTTTCTTTGTCTTAGCAGCGGAATTAGGGTTTCACATTTGATCGCATGCTATACATTCATATGATCAACTTAAACATCAAGTGAAAGATGCGTTACCATGGCCATGAGAAGGAGGCGGCTTGGAAGCAAAGACCAAGAGAGATCTTCTCCACAAGTGACGCACACAAGAAGAGAGATGGCTTCTTCTTGTTGATCTTTGTGCTAGCAAAGATCTTCAAGTGTCCTTGCCGAATGGAAGGGATGGGAGACGAGATCTTGCTTGGGCGAGAGCTCCACACGTTCGTCCACCTCTTCTCCACATGCAAATTGCAAGAAGCCAAGCGAAGTGAAGTCAAGTGGTGAACGGCTTGGCGTTAGGCGTTTTGAAGAAGAGGCCTTGATGACTTACCATAAATGGAAGCATGCACTCATAAACGACCCAAACGCCTTCACCCTTTCGAACCATGCGTTCACATAAGTGAACCGGTTCTCTTTTGGTTCAATTGCATTTGGTTCAACAAACCAAATCAAATAAGCCCAAGCCCCCTTTGGTCTAGATCATATCAAACCCTAAGGTTCAAGATCTAACCGTTCATCTCCTGATGCTCCTGATCTCACCGATCTAGCATCACCTCTCTCGATCGAAGCTTACCGATCTCAAGCCCTAATCAATCAAACATGATCAGACCAGATCTCACTTACAATCAGAGATTAAATCCCTTTAAACTGAACCCAAACAATTCAGTCCACACGATCTGACTCAAGTAAGCCATATCATCAAATTGTGCGACCCTGAGGGTTTCCTTTAAATGTCGGTAACGATAACTTTCGTTATCACGATCAGTGAGGGGTATCTAGCAACACATCACTGTCTCCCGATATAAAGGAAAGAGTCTTCCAAGACTACTCCCAAAACACAGCACAAGGGTGAATGCACTTCACTAGGCATACATGTTTCCTTTGCCACTAGATGTTCTTATTGGACAAGCGTGTCAAGCCTGTGACTCCAATATGATGAGCATGATTAGATCAGATGAACATAGTCACCTGGGTATGGCCATACACTTTCTCAATCATCTCATTCAGGGGGGGCCCCTTTAGAACACCACACTCCTTGAACAAGGAGACGGCAATCCTTTATCTATCACTAGTGTCCTAACCTGACTCATGATCATTATCCAAGATAGTCTATAATCATTATGTTTCAAATGATATTGAACTACCTCAAAACAATGACAATCATCATCTAGAAACACAAGTGATCTCAAGTCAGAGGACATGTGCCACTTGATGCTGTTGGGGTATGCCCTTAAGGCTAATGTTTGAGGCCTTGGGATTGTATTAGTATCATGTAATAAACTCTTAAGTTTATAAAGGCATGGTTATTATTCAGGTTGTTACCTTGTCTGCTGTAATAAGTGTACTTCTGAATACTGTCTCAAAGCTGTTCAGCTAGGCTGACAGGCTATATGTCCTTAGTCGAGATATCTTGGTGAACATGAGACAGCCTTGATATGATTGAGACTAATATGAGTGCTAATCTTATAGGATGCTTCGAGCATGGAATAAGACGTAGACTCATGGGTACATTGGATGTACTGGACAGACCCTACTGGGATATTCCATTGCTTGTCACAATGTGAATGATCCTTGTAAGCAGCAAGTGGCACATGTCCTCTGACTTGAGATCACTTGTGTTTCTGAATGATGATTGTCATTGTCTTGAGGTAGTTCAATATCATTTGAAACATAATGATTATAGACTATCTTGGATGGTGAGCTTGAATCAGGTTAGGGCACTAGTGATAGACATAGGATTGCCGTCTCCTTGTTTAAGGAGTGTAGTGTTCTAAGGGCCCCCCTATATGAGATGATTGAGATAGTGTATGGCCATACCCAGATGACTATGTGCATCTGATCTAATCATGCTCATCGTATTGGAGTTACAAGCTTGACCCGCTTGTCCAATAAGAACATCCAGTGGCAAAGGACACATGTATGCCTTGTGAATTGAGTCACACTTGTGCTATGGTTTGGGAGTAGTCTTGGAAGACTCTTTCCTTTATATCGGGAGACAGTGATGTGTTGCTAGATACCCCTCACTGATCGTGATAACGTAAGTTATCGTTACCGACATTTAAAGGAAACCCTCAGGGTCGCACAATTTGGTGATATGGCTTCCTTAAGTCAGATCGTGTGGACTGAATTGTTTTGGTTCAGTTTAAAGAGATTTAATCTCTGATTGTAAGTGAGATCTGGTCTGATCATGTTTGATTGATTAGAGCTTTAGATCGGTAAGCTTCGATCGAGAGAGATGATGCTAGATCGATGCGATCAGAAGCGTCAGATGATGAATGGTCA
Source organism: Costus lasius (assembly GCA_027563935.2). NCBI lineage: Eukaryota > Viridiplantae > Streptophyta > Magnoliopsida > Zingiberales > Costaceae > Costus > Costus lasius. Next base: position 31,516,501 of record CM050450.1, on the reverse strand, counting down.
GATCTAGGACCTTGGGGTCTAATTTGATCTAGACTTAATTTATGGGCTGATTTGGTTTCGCTATTGAACCAAGGATATTGAACCGGCTCATGGGTTGAGCGCTTGGTTCAAGAGGGAGAAGAGGTTGCGTTTGGTTCATGGAAACATGAACGCCAACTCTTAATCGTTGCCAATTTTGGAAAGTTCCAAAAGCATAACGCATATGCGTTCATGGCTTGATGTCTCTCTAATGCTTTTCGGTTTTGTTTCTTGGACGTGGTTTTTGGAACGGCTTGCTCGTGTGGAAGGCATCGTTCTTGCGCCAAGGAAGAAGAGCTCTCGAAAAGAAGGAAGCCCTTTTCATCTAATCTCCTACACACGGTTGGAAAAGCTTGGCAATCTTGCTAGCACAAGAGTTGCGCAAGGAGGAAGCTTTCATCCCTTGTGTGTGATTTCTTTGGAGAAGATCCCTTCGATCTTTCTTCTTCCAAGCCGCACCTTCCCATGGCCATGGTAATGAATCTCTCACTTGTTATTCAAGTTGATTATATGAAAGTATAGAATGCGATCTTATGTGGAAACCCTAATTCCGCTGCTATGAGAAAGAAACATATGACTTGCGCCCCCCTCATGAAAGGGGTTCTTCTCACAATAGGTTTTGCGCTCCCCTCCTGAAAGGGTTCCATCAATTGGTATCAGAGGCAATCTATACTTTTTCATATGATTGCTTGCGGTTCTAATGAGTAGATCATCATGTTTGATCCATGAATATGTTGGTGAATAGATCTAAAGGTGATTGCTCACATGCCGAAACCTACATGCTAGTTTAGAACTTAGATGTATGTTTCTTCATGAGTTGCGCAAGATGTATGTTTCTTCATGAGTTGCGCATGTTGTTGTGTTGGCGCATGATAAGTATGTTGAATGGTTGAATGATATTTCATCAAATCTTATACCTACTTGCGCGCAAACATTTAGATCTATATGCATCTACTATAAACCCTTAGATGGGTTGATGGGGCTGAAGTCACCTCTAGGTTAGATCCATTAGTCTGATCAGACCATCTGACAGCTCAGATGGGTTAACCTGATAGCACCTATGCGCAAGCACAAGGTGGCTATAGGTTGACTGCATCTAGGGCGTGTAGCGAGGTCTGGTTGAGACACTACTGAACACACTTGAGTTAGGCCCGGGGTCACACCCGCTTGCCAAAACTCATGGGGGTAGTTCAGCCCTTGGCGCATGCATGGTTGACCATTAGGTCAACTCGGGTCAGTTAGGACTCGGTGCATGCAAGGGCAAAGGATCTAACTAGATGGATGAGTGGATCCCCATCAATGCACCATTGTAAGGTTGTAGGGCTCATAAGGAAATTAAAATTGATGCCATGGGGTTTTCAAAACTTTTAATTTCAAGATGATTGGATCACATGTTGATTGAACCATATGCTTGTCTATTTAGTCTTATGTGGGTTGCCCAATTGTGTGCTGTGCTGGGGCCTGCGTGCCTGGACTTAAAAAAAATTGTAAATTAATTTGTGATCTGCGAATCACATTGTACTTAATTTATAATATGTTGTTGTTGACCTGCGAGTCAATCTTGTCTAGATAGATCAAATGTACTTTGATTAGACAAGAACAAAGGCACACATCCAAGAGGGGCATTCACCTGGTGGTGCACCTGTGGTGCTCTTGGCGCTAGGGCACTGGGTTGGACCAGATGAGATGCAATGAAGCTCAAGTGAAGACTTAAGTAATATTAAGGTCTTACTAGGGTTCATGGGCTTTTACCACATAAGATCATGCTTTCTACTTATTGCTAATAATTAGAATTGCATATTTATGTTTATCTTCTGCTATAGCCATAGGACATGCCTGATAGTAAGAAGATAAAAGACCGTTAAAATCCAACGCTAACATATCAAGCTCGTAAGCCTTCTGACGCGAAACCTCACCTTTCTGACTATCGTTGGAGCCGTGTTGAACCCACTCAGTGGGCACGTCCATCTATCTTCAGACGGTGCTGGATTTCACCTGCGTGTTACAGAGTTGGGATTTATCCCCTCTCGTTGCTCAGCATAGCACGTGGTGGTCCAGGGAGTAGGTCAGGTCAGCTTGACCATGTAGGCTACATATGTGGCGCATATGGTAGCACATGGAGGCAGCCATCTCTGGGATCAGAGACTGTGTTGTACCAACTCAGTTGGCACAGTCTGCTGGATTGCCAAGATGAAGGGGAATCGCACGGGTTGGCGATTGGCTGGGAGAGCCTACCAGAAACTAGTGCTTGTCATCTCTGTGCATCTTATCTCGCCTGAGCGGGACGCGGAGACCAAGTATGAAATCTGGATCCCATCTCACTAAAAGAGTGTTACTCTTTCGGACTGTTTACTGGATTTTTCAGTCAGACAAAATAGTGAGAAAAGAATCTTTCTTAAGTCCTGGATTGATTCTGAAACATTGATACTAACCTTGCTGTTCTTGCTTGTTGTAGATTCCTGCAGCAACGAACACCATGAGCTTCAATGTGCGATCCCTACTGGAAAGGGAGAAGTTTGCTGGGCCGAACTTCTCTGACTGGTTCGGACACCTTAAGATCGTTCTTAAGGCAGAGAGGAAACTGTATGTCCTCGAGACGGCGATACCGCCGCAGCCCGCTCCGAACGCCGCAAGGGCGGTTCGGGATGCCTATGAAAAGCACGTCAATGATAGCATTGATGTCGCTTGCCTGATGCTAGCGTCTATGACGCCACCGCTGCAGCGTCAGCATGAGGATATGTCGGCTATAGAAATTATAGCGAACCTCAAGATGCTGTATGCTGCACAGGCGAGGACAGAACGCTATAATCTGACAAAGCTCTTCTTTCAGAGCAAACTGGCTGAGGGGAGCCCAGTGGGAGCTCACGTGCTCAAGATGATTGGGCACAAGGAGGCTCTGGAGAAACTGGGGCATACCGTCAACCAGGAGCTTGCTGTAGATATTATTCTGCAGTCTCTTCCGCCTTCTTTCGATGCGTTCATCATTAACTTTAATATGAACAAAATCGATTGTACGCCGGCAGAGCTGCTGAATATGCTCTTGACTACTGAGGAAACTCTGAAGGGCAAGCCTTCAACCTCTGTCTTAATGGTTCCTTTTAGGAACAAGAAGAAGGGGAAGAAGGGCAAGGCCCCTGTCAAGAATTACAGCAAGGCCCTGAAACAGAAGGTGAAGCGGTCGAAGGACAACAGGTGTTTCCACTGTGGCCAGCTGGGTCACTGGAAAAAGGACTGTAAAGCGCTCCAAGGAGATAAGAGGGGAAGCATCGCTTCTGGCTCAGGTATATACGTGACGGAAGTCATGGTTTCATCTTCTTCTATATCATGGGTGTTGGACACTGCATGTGGAGTTCACATTTGTTCAAATGTGCAGGAACTCAAGAGAAGAAGGCAGGTGGGACAGCATGAGGTAGACCTACGCGTTGGAAACGGGGCACGGGTTGCTGCGGTTGCTGTAGGAGACTATTTCATTACTTTACCATCTGGCATTGTATTAGAATTAAACAATTGTTATTTTGTACCCAGTATTACCAAGAATATTATCTCTATTCCTGCTCTTGTCAGGAAAGGATTTGCCTTTGAATGCAAGATTTCAAAGTGTATTTTGACTTATGATAATATTGTGTATGCCACTGGTTCAATTAACAATGGGTTATTCATGTTGGACATGGAATATTCTATACAAAACATTGATAATAAGAAAGCCAAGTATGCTGATGACAGCACCTTGCTATGGCATAGTCGTTTAGGCCATATAAACGAGAAGTGCATTAAGCGGTTGCATAAACATGGACTGCTGGGATCATTCTCCTATGAGGAGATTGATACATGCAAAGCTTGTTTGATGGGTAAAATGACGAAGTCTCCTTTTCCTCACAAAGGTCAGAGGACTTCAGGTTTACTTGACCTTATACACAGTGATGTGTGTGGGCCATTTAGTAAACATGCCAGAGGTGGCTATCAGTACTTCATTACCTTTACTGATGATTTCAGTAGGTATGGGTATGTCTATTTGATGAGACATAAAAGTGAATCTTTTGACAAGTTCAAAGAGTTCAAAAATGAAGTACAAAATCAGTTAGGCAGAAATATCAAGGCACTTCGTTCTGATCGAGGTGGTGAATACCTAAGTCATGCATTTACTGACTATCTGAAAGAGTGTGGGATTATCTCACAGCTCACTCCGCCAGGAACACCGCAATGGAATGGTGTGTCCGAGAGGAGAAATAGAACGTTACTTGATATGGTTCGTTCTATGATGAGTCAGGCTACTCTTCCATACTCCTTTTGGGGTTTTGCACTGGAAACAGCTGCAAAGGTACTAAACCGAGTGCCATCCAAGGCAGTTTCAAAGACGCCATATGAGTTATGGTACGGGAAACAGCCTAGCTTGACGTTTATCAGGATCTGGGGTTGCGAGGCTTATGTCAAAAAGCTCGCCTCTGGGAAACTAGAGAGCAGATCTGATAAATGTATCTTTGTCGGTTACCCTAAGGAAACTAAGGGTTATTATTTCTACGATCCCAAAGAGAACAAGATATTTGTTGCTCGGACGGCCATATTTCTTGAGAAGGAGTTTCTTCTGCAAGAGGCCAGTGGGAGAGAAATAAAGCTGGATGAGATTCCAGAGGAAGGACAAAGTAGTCAGGCAGAGTTGGATGTGCCTGAGCCAGTAGATCAGGTTACTGAACAACCTGAGGCTCAGATATCACGGGAACCGCGAAGATCGGGTAGGATCCGTCGACAGCCTGAGCGCTATGACGGAGTCTACATCATTGATAATGATGAACCCCTAACTTATGCGGATGCGGTCAGTGGACCGGAGTCAGCTAGATGGCTTGATGCTATGCGAGCCGAGATGGACTCCATGTCAGATAACCAAGTCTGGGATTTGGTTGATCCGCCTCCGGGAGTAATCCCTATAGGCTGTAAATGGATCTTCAAGAAGAAGATTGACATGGATGGTAACGTGGTTACCTATAAAGGCAGGCTAGTTGCGAAAGGTTTCAAACAAATCTACGGGATAGATTATGATGAAACTTTCTCTCCTGTAGCCATGTTTAAGTCTATTCGGATTCTTTTCGCGATAGCTGCATATTACGATTATGAGATCTGGCAGATGGATGTGAAAACAGCTTTCCTTAATGGAAATCTGGATGAGGATGTGTATATGACACAACCGGAAGGTTTCAACAATCCAGCAGATCGTCATAAAATATGCAAGTTAAAGAAGTCCATATATGGACTTAAACAAGCATCAAGAAGCTGGAATATTCGTTTTGATGAATCAATCTCTGAGTTTGGTTTCATCAAGAACGAAGATGACCCGTGTGTATATAAGAGGTTTAGTGGGAGCGTAATTACATTCCTAATCCTCTACGTCGATGATATCTTAATCATTGGAAATGATATTCCTGAATTGCATGCTGTTAAGGCATGGTTAGGAAAATGTTTCCAGATGAAAGATTTAGGAGAAGCAGCCTATGTACTAGGTGTGAAGATCTACAGGGATAGATCTAAAAGGCTTCTCGGGCTGTGCCAGAGTACTTACATCGATAAGGTCCTGGAGAGATTCCATTTAGAGAATTCTAAACGTGGATATCTTCCAGTCAGACATGGTCTGAATCTTTCGAAGAGTCAGTGTCCACAAACACAGACTGAGAAAGATGAAATGGACAATACGCCTTATGCTTCGGCTATTGGGTCCATTATGTATGCGATGTTGTGTACTCGCCCAGACGTCGCTTACGGGTTAAGCGTGACCAGTCGATTCCAAAGTAATCCAGGTTTGGCGCACTGGATTGCGGTCAAGAACATTTTAAAATATCTGCGGAGGACCAAAGATATGTTCTTGATATATGGTGGTCAGGAAGAACTCAGTATAGAGGGATATACTAACGCTTCGTTCCAGTCGGACCAGGATGATTTCCGATCGCAATCAGGCTATGTTTTTAGCTTGAATGGTGGAGCAGTGGTGTGGAAGAGTTTCAAACAGTCAACTGTTGCTGATTCCACAACAGAAGCCGAGTATGTTGCAGCCTCGGAAGCATCTAAGGAGGCAGTGTGGATTCGTAAGTTCGTGAGAGAACTTGGTGTCGTTCCTTCGAGTGCAGATCCTTTGGTTATCTTCTGTGATAACACTGGAGCCATCGCACAAGCAAAGGAACCGCGGTCGCACCAGAAGTCCAAGCACATACAGAGACGGTTTCACTTGATCCGGGAGATCATTGATCGAGGCGAGATCAAAATATGCAAGGTTCATACAGATGACAATCTGGCAGACCCACTTACCAAGCCTCTGGCGCAGCAGAAGCATGTGAAGCACTGTAATAATATGGGTTTGAGATTTCTCAACCATTAGATTAAGTGCAAGTGGGAGATTGTTGGGGTATGCCCTTAAGGCTAATGTTTGAGGCCTTGGGATTGTATTAGTATCATGTAATAAACTCTTAAGTTTATAAAGGCATGGTTATTATTCAGGTTGTTACCTTGTCTGCTGTAATAAGTGTACTTCTGAATACTGTCTCAAAGCTGTTCAGCTAGGCTGACAGGCTATATGTCCTTAGTCGAGATATCTTGGTGAACATGAGACAGCCTTGATATGATTGAGACTAATATGAGTGCTAATCTTATAGGATGCTTCGAGCATGGAATAAGACGTAGACTCATGGGTACATTGGATGTACTGGACAGACCCTACTGGGATATTCCATTGCTTGTCACAATGTGAATGATCCTTGTAAGCAGCAAGTGGCACATGTCCTCTGACTTGAGATCACTTGTGTTTCTGAATGATGATTGTCATTGTCTTGAGGTAGTTCAATATCATTTGAAACATAATGATTATAGACTATCTTGGATGGTGAGCTTGAATCAGGTTAGGGCACTAGTGATAGACATAGGATTGCCGTCTCCTTGTTTAAGGAGTGTAGTGTTCTAAGGGCCCCCCTATATGAGATGATTGAGATAGTGTATGGCCATACCCAGATGACTATGTGCATCTGATCTAATCATGCTCATCGTATTGGAGTTACAAGCTTGACCCGCTTGTCCAATAAGAACATCCAGTGGCAAAGGACACATGTATGCCTTGTGAATTGAGTCACACTTGTGCTATGGTTTGGGAGTAGTCTTGGAAGACTCTTTCCTTTATATCGGGAGACAGTGATGTGTTGCTAGATACCCCTCACTGATCGTGATAACGTAAGTTATCGTTACCGACATTTAAAGGAAACCCTCAGGGTCGCACAATTTGGTGATATGGCTTCCTTAAGTCAGATCGTGTGGACTGAATTGTTTTGGTTCAGTTTAAAGAGATTTAATCTCTGATTGTAAGTGAGATCTGGTCTGATCATGTTTGATTGATTAGAGCTTTAGATCGGTAAGCTTCGATCGAGAGAGATGATGCTAGATCGATGCGATCAGAAGCGTCAGATGATGAATGGTCAGATCTAGGACCTTGGGGTCTAATTTGATCTAGACTTAATTTATGGGCTGATTTGGTTTCGCTATTGAACCAAGGATATTGAACCGGCTCATGGGTTGAGCGCTTGGTTCAAGAGGGAGAAGAGGTTGCGTTTGGTTCATGGAAACATGAACGCCAACTCTTAATCGTTGCCAATTTTGGAAAGTTCCAAAAGCATAACGCATATGCGTTCATGGCTTGATGTCTCTCTAATGCTTTTCGGTTTTGTTTCTTGGACGTGGTTTTTGGAACGGCTTGCTCGTGTGGAAGGCATCGTTCTTGCGCCAAGGAAGAAGAGCTCTCGAAAAGAAGGAAGCCCTTTTCATCTAATCTCCTACACACGGTTGGAAAAGCTTGGCAATCTTGCTAGCACAAGAGTTGCGCAAGGAGGAAGCTTTCATCCCTTGTGTGTGATTTCTTTGGAGAAGATCCCTTCGATCTTTCTTCTTCCAAGCCGCACCTTCCCATGGCCATGGTAATGAATCTCTCACTTGTTATTCAAGTTGATTATATGAAAGTATAGAATGCGATCTTATGTGGAAACCCTAATTCCGCTGCTATGAGAAAGAAACATATGACTTGCGCCCCCCTCATGAAAGGGGTTCTTCTCACAATAGGTTTTGCGCTCCCCTCCTGAAAGGGTTCCATCAGATGCAAACAAGGATTATTCACATTGTGACAAGCAATTGAATATCCTAGTAGGGTCTGTCCAGTACATCCAATGTACCCATGAGTCTACATCTTATTCCATGCTCGAAGCATCCTATAAGATTAGAACACATATTAGTCTCAATCATATCAAGGCTGTCTCATGTTCACCAAGATATCTTGACTAAGGACATATGCATGTCAGCCTAGCTGAACAGCATTGAGACATTATTCAGAAGCACAGTTATTGTAGCAGACAATGTAACAAACTGAATAATAACCATTGCCTTTATAAACACAAGAGTTTATTACATGATACTTTTACAATCCCAAGGCCTCAAACATTAGCCTTAAGGGCATACCCTAACAGGGACATGCAGGATTATACCGGCATTTAATCAAGGACTTTTCTAAACTTGCTAAACCACTCACTGATTTACTTTGTAAAGATGCTAAATTTTGCTTTGATGAGAAGTGTTTGTTTGCTTTTCAGAAACTGAAGAAGGCCTTAATATCAGCACCAATCATGCAGCCACCTGACTAGGAATAGCCTTTTGAGCTTATGTGTGATGCCAGTGATTTTGCTGTGGCAATAGTTCTAGGACTAAGGAAGGAAAAGAAGCCTCATGTTATCTACTATGCTAGTAAAGCTTTAGATGAGACATAGAGGAATTACACCACCATTGAGAAGGAACTTTTAGCTATTGTTTTTTGCATTTGATAAATTCAGATCTTATTTGATAAATTCAAAAGTTGTGGTGTACACTGATCATGCAGCGGTTAAATATTTGATGCAGAAGAAAGATAGTAAATCGTGTCTGCTTAGATGGATTTTGCTTCTACAAGAGTTTGACTTGGAGATCAAGGATAAGAAAGGAACTGAAAATTTTGTTGCAGATCATCTTTCAAGGATTGTTGTAGGAAATAATAAAGGTGATATTATTAATGATTATTTTCCTGAGGAACAGCTTTTGAGGATTGATCAGATTAAGGCTCCTTAGTATGCAAACATAGTGAACTATCTTGTTGCTAATATCTTTCCTGTTGATTTGAGTTATCAAGGCAAGAAAAGATTTTTAGTTGATGTCAAGCACTATTTTTGGGATGAGCCTTATGCTTTTAGAAGATGTGCAGATGGCATATTTAGGAGATGTATCCCCGAAGAAGAAATCAAGGATATATTATTATAGTGTCATGGATCATCATATGGAGGGCATGCTAGTACTGAGAAGACTATTTTTAAAGTGTTACAATCCGGATTTTATTGGCCCTCTTTATTTAAAGATGCAAGAAATTTTATAATGTCTTGTGATAGTTGTTAGAGGATGGGTAACATCAACAAGAGAGATGAGATGCCTTTGTCCACCAATACTTGAAGTTGAAATATTTGATGTTTGGGGGATTGATTTTATGGGACCGTTTCCATCGTCTAGAGGTAACAAGTATATACTCATGGCAGTAGACTATGTTTCCAAGTGGGTGGAAGCCATTGCTTCTCCTACTAATGATTCTAGAGTTGTGGTGAAATTGTTTAAAAGGATTATCTTTCCACGATTTGGGATCCCACGAGTAGTAATTAGTGATGAAGGCTCTCACTTTATTGAACACAAATTTTCAGCTTCGCTTAGAACATATGGGGTAAATCACAGAGTTGCAACACCTTACCATCCCCAAACAAGTGGACAAGTGGAGATATCGAATAGAGATATTAAAGGGATATTGGAGAAAACAGTGTCAAGAACAAGGAAGGATTGGGCTTTTAAGCTTGATGATGCACTTTGGGCATATCGGACTGCTTTCAAAACACCGACAGGTATGTCACCATTTCAATTGATTTATGGAAAATCATGTTACCTTCCTGTAGAGCTCGAGCATAAGCGTTCTAGGCGATTAAAGCATTGAATTTCGACTTGAAGAGCGCGGGTGAAAAATGAAAGTTACAATTGAATGAGCTTGATGAGATTAGACTCTCTACTTATGAAAATGCAAAGATCTATAAAGAGAGGACTAAAAGATGGCATGATCAACACATACTCAGGAAGGAGTTCAAACCAGGTGACTTTGTTCTTTTGTTTAATTCTAGATTGAGACTTTTTCCCAGTAAGCTTAAATCTCAATGGTCCAGACTTTTTCAGGTTAAGAAGACCTATCCATATGGAGCAATTGATATTTGGAGTGTTTAAAGTTAATGGCCAAAGATTGAAACACTACTACCATGAGGAGCAGATTGAAGAAGGAGAGAATTTTCTACTTGATGAACCACGAGCAAATCCGAGTGCAGAACGGTCAAGCTAATGACCTTTAAATTAGCGCTTTTTGGGAGGAAACCCAAGCATTTTTTTCTTTTGTTTTTTATTTGTCTTCGTCTTAATTTGTTTTCTTTAGGATTAATTTTTCTTTTTCCCATTTTTTAGGTACGTTTTTCGGTGATTTTCTTGATTTTTGACAAATTACGGTACTACCATAATTTTTATTATGGTACCGTAATTCCATGTTGATTCTCTACAGAAAGATTTACTTGGATTATGGCACAACCGTGACAGATTTTACAGACCGTAATTTCTGTCCGTTTTCATCCATAAAGTTTTGAGATTTTTGAGCATTTTACGTCAGTGTCGTGATGATTTTCATGGTACCGTATTTTCGGATGATTTTCTGCCAGAAAGTTTTTGAGTTTTTGTGGAGATTACGGTAGTACTGTAATGTTTTTCATGGTACCATAAAAGTGGAGCATTTTCCTACAAAAACTTTTGGGATTTTTTAATGGAATACGGTAGTGCCGTAATGGTCTTCACGGTGCCGTAATTTGACGCTTTTTCCCTACTGAAAGTTCATTGCGATTTTACGGCACTACCGTACTTCCATTACGGTATCATAATTTGACCGACCCCACGCGATTCTGGTGCCGTATTTAGGGTTTCGGTGCCGTGTTTTTAGGGTTTTACGCTCGATTTCACGCCGACCTCCGAGTTTCTTCGATTACTTGCTTCCCTAATCCCTCTTGTGACCTTTACTAGCGATTTCCAACCGATTTCTACCTGGGATTTGAGAGATTTCTAGCTCGATTGTTCCAGCCTGCTGTTCTTCCACCGTGATTTTCGCCCCTTTTGTTTTCTCTCGTCCAAGCTTCGATTGTGCTGCTAGCTCCAGAAAGCTTCACAAGGGATAGAAGAACATTCCTCAAGGTGGTTGGAAGCTCGATTGCAGCTCAGAAATCCGGATTTCATGCTCAATTTCGCGCCTGCGGAAGCTCTATTCGCCATTGGGTAACAACACTATTCATTCATTTTTCTTCAGAAGTTATTTGAGATTTTTGCACGTTCATCATGTCTCCTGTCAAGAGATTGGTTTCAAGGAGAAAGGGGAAAGCCCCAGTTGAACCCCCAGCTCCTCCATCAAACCCTTTTCGTATCATATTCAAGGATGATGCTCAAGAGCAGAGGTACAATTTGCTACTCACCAGGCACATTGTTAAAACCAAATACGCTGATACCCGAGCATTGGAGCTCTTGGGATTGAAAGAGGATGTGTTGTGGATGTTTGACCGCATTGCTACAAAACAATTTTTTGACATGACTCTTCAAACCTATCTACCTATAGTATTGGAATTTCTCAGTAGTTTAGAGATGGATTGGGATGAGTATGAAGATCGTTCAGCTGAAGGAGAGATCAGATTCAGGATGGCTAACGAAGATAGGAGGCTCACATTTAAGGATATTCGACGCATCTTCCATCTTCCAGAGAGAGGGCGTACCGAGCCGCCTATTGGATTTATTGAAAATGTCTTCTGGAATCATATCATAGTAGAGACCAGATTTTCACTTTCATCAGCCAGAGCCACAAGTATTTCAAACCCATGCATCAGATATGTGTTGGGAATCCCCGGGCTAAAAGAAAACGAAAACAGCAGAAGCGAGCCCGAAACGAGATTCCTAATTCAACAATAAGGACCGTCTTACGAAGAATACAAAGGATGTGAAGAAGGCAATACCTTATCAAGCAACTTTTAGGAGCGGCTGATGATGAAGACGCGCAAGGGCCCGTCCTCTGCAATCGCGCACACACGGACAAGAGAAGAGTCTGGTACAAAACATATCCCAGGTGGGCCTCTCTATTTATAATAGCAGAGCCAGACGCACACTTGAGATCTTTTCCATGTGGGATAATGAGCATAGGCGCCTATTCACAATTAAGTGTCATGGGTTCGAATCCCCGCAGACGCAATTATGTAAATTGCGCCCAAGCTTATTAATTAGCCAAGAAAAAAATTCTCTTGCCAATTAATAATTTTATTTTATTCATGTGACTAAAGTGCCAAGCCCAAACTTGCACCTAGAACCTTGTTTGACTCATTTTGACAACACAGGTCAACAGAGGTCAAACGTGGTCCACTAGGGTCAACTAGTGGTCAACAATGAACTAAAATAAAATATCATCTCCTCTATAAAAGTCTCAATGCATCAGTTCCCCAAAAAGGTCCGAATCACACAATGATTCAATCAGAGGCTAAACGGTCAGTATGAGAACTCGAGTGTCAAGGTGTGCAACCCTATAGGTTCTTCAGACGTTGGCAGTGATGATTAAATCATCACAAGAAATGAGTAGCACCTAGCAATACATCATTGCTACCCAAGTCATCAGAATGGTGTCATCATCGACATCCCCTAAAACTGCGACAAAGTACAAGTGCAGCTTTGTCCTTTTGCCAACTGATGTCCAAATTTGGCAAGTGTGTCACACTTGTTAATCCCAATAGTATGGCATGACTAAATCAGGTTCTCACCTAGGTATGGCCATACGCTTTTAGTCATCCATATAGGAGCACCATGGTCAATCAATCTTCCCCGTAAGGAAGGGGCAAATCCTCTATTGACATGTTGAATCTCTCATACGGCTTATGACATACCCAATGACAACCGTTATGACTTTCCTTTTATGGCGAAGCATTAGGTTGCATCAAAGTACATCAATCACTATATAGAGGTACCAATGCCCCCAAGTCTAGGACAAGTGCAACTCTGTCACTGTGATATTCATCTCGTGACACTGAGATGAATCCTCACGGCGGGTCGATCCAGTATATCTCCCTTGATATACCCATATGCCTGCATTAGCAACCCGTGCTCAACCAGCACATATACTAGTCTCAAGCGAATCATAGCTGTCCCATATCCACCATGATTCTTGACTAGGGATAAACACAGAGACTAGATAAAATCTATCTCTTAGGGACATTGTATATGCAAATGTACATATGCGTAGATGTACAAATCTGCATAACAACGACAATGCCAGGATAACTCATCTATCAACTAGATGTGATGCACATATCCCATGGACCATCCTGAGGTCCTAGGGCATAAACACTAACAATATGTCCATCGTGTTCTTGCTCATACCATTTTCGGGCGAGGAGATAGCGATGGTATGGTCCATCACACTGAGTTGTTTTTCCTTTGGTGTATGCTTCATGGATATCTTGTAGATGTAGCTTTCTTTTTTATGAAACATTTGGATAAAGTGGCTAGGGCTAAAAAAGGCACAATAGTGATAGGAGGATTTCTTACTCCTATAGCACTATAGTTGGGAATTGAGCCCTATGGAATTGAGGTTGCTAGGGGCAATGCAAGGATTGACATTGAATCCTGCATTGCCATGAAGATGATTGTATGAGATGGAGACACATATTGCTTGATTCTTTAGCCTGGGCTTCCTACTTTGCCATTGCCAAACTCAGGGAGGACAACAGTGCAAAATCAAGAAAATTGGAAGCTATCCCCGAGCTATGTTTCTTATGCCACTCCTGCACCAGAGACCTCAGTACCACCACCACCTCCGGCTTGGGTTGATGACCCATTTTGGATGGGTATGGATTCCTCACCTCCTAGAGCCGCCAATCCACCACCGCACGGAGCTACCGGATCTTCCTCGCATCATGCTGCCCCAGATCAGAGTGATTGGCAGAGTTATCGAGACCCAAGGTTTCAGGCTCTCTCAGCACAGATATATCAACAGGAGCAATGCGTGGAGAGGATGATGAGGTCCATGGAGAGCATGTCCAACCACATGAGCCACATCCACTAGGACATCGAAGCGTTGGGGAAATACATGGAAGAGATGGGCAACTTTCTCTACGATCGCTTTGGCTTTGAGGATTCCGGGAGGGGTGGCGTTTATGGCGACGCAAGAGAGGGAGGTTCTCATGATCCCATGGACGCCACCTAGGCTGAGGGAGATGACAAGGAGACGGATTCAGATTAGTAGAGCTTTGTGAGTATCTTTCTCCTATCCTTATTGCTCTACTTATATTTTACTAATTGATACTGATTTTATATTTGTCACTGCTACATACTTTCGATTGGGTTGTATAACATGATTCGATATTTGCTATTTGATATTACTTCGATATGGTTGTACTGAGATTCTTATGGAACTTGATTTATTTGGGTGGTTCGATATGGCTGTACATGATATTTTGATATTTTGGATTGATATGCTGTGATGTTTGGTAAGATATGTGATTTAGTGAAGGTGATTTTAGTATGACTTGGTAATAATGATATATATGCCTGTGTGGTTTGTTTAATCATGAAAATACTGCCATTATCATGCCAAAATTTTTCTTCATAATGAATTGTTGTTCACGACGATACTTGAGAATTGGAAATAGATCTAAAATGATGAGTTTATTTCTTTGATATAATTTGTTGAAATTTTCCATTGATTGATACATGAAGTTTTGGGTGAATATATTGTTTAATGAATGAGATTTGAAAGTGAAGCAATTCTTTTGAATAAAATGAGCATATGTTGTATGATCTTTGGGTTGATATCAACTGATTTAACCTAGTAGATCATTAAAGTCCATCTTGTTATTTGTTGGGAAGTAAGAATCCAAAATCCACAAAGAAAAGTGACTCCCCTATTTGGCACTGTGAAAATTTGGTAGTGGTACATAAAGTTATGGGTTGAAGTCTAAAAAGAATAACTCCTATTCTTGGCATTGTATTTGCAATGGTACCTAAGACAAGAGTTAATAAGAAGTATGTATCTATGTGGGTGCATTCCATGAGACAGATTCTTTGACATTAACTCCTCTATCTCAAGAAGAAATCTTTCTACTTAAAGAGATATGAGTTCTATTATGTTGGTTATGTGACCAATATATTCTAAATATGTCACTAGAAAAAAGGTGGTATTCATTTTTGAAAATGTCAAGGATGCATCAAAAAGGGAAAGAGAGAAAAATTTGAATAGAAAAAGATTTTGTGATTCCTATTCCTGTAAACAAAGATAGGACTCAAAACTTAAAGTAGGTGAACTCATGAGATTGACATTCTATTTATGCACAAGCCTTATGTATTTTGATGACTCTAAATTTCATAGCATATTTTTTGCTAAATCCACTGCATTTTTGAGTCATAATCATGCTTTGTTGCTTATTTTTATGTCTTATTTATCAAATATTTTGGAATCTATACCTTTCTTCGTTTTTGACCAATTTCAAGTAAAAAGACATCATTATCATGAGTTTTCAAGCAATTTCGATGCGTGGACGAATTCTAATCATCAAGAGGAGTTTGCACACAAAATTTCAAGTCAAACCAAATTTTCCTGCGAAATTACGGTAGTGTCGTAATTAATATTACGGCCATAATTTGGGAATATGGCACTACCGTAATTAATTTCACGACCGCAATCCGTAGAAGTTTTTTGTTTGGAAATTATGGCACTGCCGTAATGAATTTTACGGTGTCGTAATTTTGGTCCAAAATCAGGCAGAGACTTCAGAGGATTTTGGCAGAATTATGGCACTGCCGTAATTATTTTTATGGTACCGTAATTTTGGGCAAAATTCATACAGAAACTTTCAAAGACAAACGAGAAGATTATGGCACTACCGTGACGAATTCTATGGTACTGTAATTCTGGCCATTTCTTTACAGAAACTTCCGAAGCCATTACGGCAGTGCCGTAACGATCATCACGGTACCGTAATTTGTGCCAAGTTTCCCGATCCTTCCGCCAAGAATTTTGAAAAATGATTTCTCGAGATTTAGGGCACCAATTGAAGATCCGAAAAAAGGGGAAGGCTCAGCCTTAGGAGGAGAAGATTTTCGAAGCAAAAGGAAGAATTTTCATTAACAATTTGTGGAGAATTTTAGAGAATTGCCGCCGAGCTAGGGTTCATCGCCATTCATCCTACAGACCACCTCCGGCCACGAAATTTGATAGAAAGCTTCGCCTGAGGAAGGAGAACACACCACATAAGTTTCAGAGTGAAAGGAGGCCGGTCAAGGGAGAAATCAACGAAAACGTGGTCGCGTGCACTATTCATCACGACTCTACAACAATTACTGGCTGTAATCAAAATTACAGCCCTGTTTTATAACTTTTACTCCTCTCTTTCGATTTCTAATCATTCTAAAAACATGTTTTGATGTAATTCTTCCATCATGCTAGCTTAAACTTTCTTTTGGGACTTGGAGGTGTAATCCCCTTGATATTTCAATGACTAAATGATCTTTATTCCATCAATATATTTTTAGTATGGTAATTTTACTTAAGAGATTTATGTCTTTAATCCTTTTCTAGTTTCATTCATTAACATGTGTTAGAGTTATGTGATATGGACTGAGAAGATGATACACATGTCTTGGAACCCTAAAATTTATGGTAGGAGCTCATCGTAAGAGATTAGATGTGTTCTTATCTTTAAATTTTAGAAGCTTATTGACTTGTTGATGTTTTGATTTAGAAATTATTATTGTGTTGGAGATGAAAATATGCTAGAAATAGATATTGGATTGTTTGAAAACCTTAAGTAAAACCTGTGAAACTAAGGTATGAGAATACTTAGCTTTGCTTGAGATCTTGACATTGAGATGGAATGCACGAGAGTGATTCTTAATCTCTTTGTCGAAATTTACTTATATTAAACATTGAATAGATCTTGCACGAGAGTGAGGATCGTTCTTTGTAAATTGACTGCGCGAGAGCGAGTTAATTTCTTTACTAAGTAAGCCATATCTTTACCATAACGAGAATAGATTGATGAACATTTAATTATATCTAGTCATAAATATTAAGGTGGATGAACCCCTAGTCCCAATTCTTATTTTCAGCATACTCGATTTGTTTAGCTAGTGAGAATTCAATTCGTCGGTACTTAACAATGAGGTCTTTGTGGTTTGATATCTTAAATATTACTTCGAGTATCCGTACACTTGTGGACTACGACAATATGACACTGCCAAAGCAGTATTTTGGTGCAAGTTATCTGAGGGTGCACTAGTGAGACCCCACGTTCTCAAGCTGATTGGGAATGTGGATCATCTCAAAAGACTAGGACACACCATAGATAACGAGCTGGTTGTAGATCTTATTCTGCAGTCCCTGCCCCTAGCTTCAGTCCGTTTATCATAAACTTTAACATGAACCGGATTGATTGCACAAGGGAGGAACTACTGAATATGCTCCAAACAGCGGAGCGTGAAATGGGTAAGACCAAACCCAATTATGTTCTTTTGGTCCCTGCGACCAAGAAGATGAAGAAGAAGGATAAGGCACATGCTAAGGGCAGTGCCAAAGGTCCTACCAAGGCACTGAAGAAAAAGGAGTTGAAGTGAAAGGAACAGAGGTGCTTCCACTATGGCGAGCAGGGTCACTGGAGGAGGGACTGCAAGCAACTTCAGAATGAGGAGAAGAAAGGCTTGGCCTTAGCTTCTAGCTCAGGTATTTATGTTACTAAAGTCAACCTTTCTACTTCTCTGTCATGGGTATTGAATACCGCATGTGGAGCTCATATTTGTACAAATATGTAGGGGCTCAAGAAAAGTAGATCGGTACGGCCTGGAGAGATTGACCTACAGGTTAGAAATGGGGCACAAGTTGCTGCTATTGCTGTAGGAGTTTTGACTCTCTCCCTGCCTTCTGGACTTCAATTAGAACTAGATCATTGCTATTATGTACCTTCACTTACTAAAAACATTGTATCCATTCCTTGCTTAGCAAATAAAGGATTTAAGTTTAAAATAAAGGAGAACTCTTGTTCTTTCTCATTTGCAAACATGTTTTATGGGAAGGGTACTTTGTGCAATGGGTAATATGTCTTGGACATGGATAGTTCTATTAGTAACATAAATAACAAAAGGATCAAACTGAGTGGTTCAGTTGGTGCTTTCCTATGGTATTATCGATTAGCCCATATAAACAAGAACCACATCCAACAACTCCATGCAAATGGGCTGTTAGATTCAAGTTCCTTGGAGGAATTTTATACTTGTGAGCCTTATTTATTAGGGAAGATGACAAAGGTGCCCTTCACAAAGATCAGTGAGAGGGTAGGAGGTTTATTGGATCTTATACACAGTGATGTGTGTGGGCCATTCAGTAAACAAGCCAGTGGAGGGTACAGATACTTCATTACATTCACTGATGACTTTAGTAGATATGGTTATGTCTACTTGATGAGACATAAGTCTAAGTCCTTTGAGAAATTCAAGGAGTTAAAAAATGAAATAGAGAACCAGCTTGGAAGATCCATTAAAACTCTTCGATCATATCGTGGTGGAGAGTACCTGAGTGGGGAGTTCTTTGACTATCTTAGAGAGTGTGGGATCTTATCCCAACTCACTGTTGGGGAATGCCGGGTGTAATTTAAAATTTTGCAGTCCCAGGACGCAGCGGAAGAAGCATTACACCCGAAACACATTCCTTTCCCAAGGATCCATGCGAGAGAGAAGACACAAGGATGTGTTAGAGATGTACCTCTTTTGCTTGTTTAGATGTCGAAGCCATGTTGAAGGCGCCCAAGTGTTCGCCCTCTACAAGTATCCACGCGTCAACTCCTTGATCGTTGCTCCCTTCCACGCTCGGTGCTAGCCTCGGGAAGAGAATCAAGCCTTAGGGTTCCTTCACTCCTCTTGCGTCACCTCCAAGGTTCATGCGCCAAGTGCAAGGAAGATGCCGCCAACTCCTTATCCTCTTCACTCCAAGAGAAGAGGGAGAAGATGAGTTTCAGCCTTGAGGAAGATTAGGGGGAAATTGCGCCACCAAGTCCTCCTCCAAGTCACGCCAAGAGGAGAGGAAGGAGAAGACTTGCGGTCACTTGTTGAAGAAGGGTTGCGCCACTTTGATGTTGTCACCCTTTGCCCTTGCTTTCGCCCCTCTACTTGTGTTCACGACTCCAAGCGTTCATCATCAAGAGAGGGCGACAATGGGTCCTATAAATAGGACAAGAGGCGGCAAGGCAATGGCTAAGATCATGCCAAGTGGGCGGCTAGGATAAAGGGGTCTTGAGGTAAGGAAAGTCTCCAAGACTTTACCATAAACCTCATTCAACCTATCCTAATTTGCCCAATGGCCATATCAGCCCAAGACATGCCTTAGATGCATGCTTTCCATCCAAGGGAAGGGCAAGGCGCAACAAGCATGAGGAGTTTCGGCTAGGGTAAGAATTTTGGGAGAAACTAGGGTTTTAGGTAAGGTAAGTCTCCAAGACATTACCATATACCTTACCCTAGTATCCATATGCGCCCAAGCTCTTTCCAAAAGAGCCATCAAGCCATATCAGCCCCAAGACTTACCTTAGAGGCAAGTATTCCTTCCAAGGAAGAAGGGCTAGGCGCCCTTTACTTCCATAATGAAGCAAAGGCGCCTCCCTCACCCCATTATGCCCCTAGGCGCCAATGGGGTGAGATTTCTCCCCATTATACCCTTTTAAACCAATTCCTCTTCATGAAAACTAATTATTGGGCCTCATTGGATAATGAGCTAGCCCAAACTTCATGGCATGGGTTGATTAAGCCATTGGATCCAATCCAATGCAACCCTAATCCAAATGTGACCAATCTAGGTCAATTTCGGGTCAACCTGCCAAAAATGAAGTTTGGCTCCAATAACTTTCTTCCATCTCATCAGGCCCATTGGCGCTGATGAAATCTTCCAAATGGATCCAAGTTATCCAATAACTTGATCCTAAGGCTTCTGATTAAAGCAACGTCAAGAGTCTATTGCGTGTGTCCCCGTAGGATCCATATGACCATGGCAATGATGTAAACATCATAAGTAGTGAGAGGTATCTAGCAACACATCACTACTACCCATGTCATATGACTTAAGTCATTATGGCAACAACTCCTAACAAGCAACGAGGATTCCCATTGCATTACAGATCCCTTTGCCTAAGCTGATATCCTGCCATTGGATTAGTCTCAAGTTTATTATCCAATGCATTGGTCATGACTCAACAAGTGTGGCCACACTTTCCTGTCATGCACCAATAAGGTGGGGCGCCCCAAGGTGGATATCATGCTTCCTCGGAAGGAAGGGGCAAATCCTACTATTGGTCATCCATGTCTCTACGTGACTTATGACATGCCCAATGACAGTCGTTTTGGTCTCCCAATTACGGAGAGACGTAAGACTGTATTAAAGCATACCCTTCATCAAGTCTAGACATGAATACCTCAAGTCTAAGGATCAATGCAAACCTCCTGCATGTGAGATTGACTTGTTGACTAGACAAGTCAATCCTCACGGTGGATCACTCCAGTGCATCCAATGCACCTGTATGTCTGCGTTACTGTGCCCCGCACCTAACCAGCCCATACACCAGTCTCACATGTACCGAAGCTGTCCCATATCTGCTAAGGTACCTTGTCTGGGGATAGCTTATGAGAATGGATCCAATCCAAACTCCTGGGACATTATTTATGCAACTCAATACATCAACGCAGGTAGAGAAGTCTGCATAATAACGACCATGCCTATATAAATAGTAATAGTTCTATCAAAGTACATTCAAACAATGCCTGACCATGTCCATACATTGGTCTTTAGGGCATATACACCAACACTCACCCCTCCTGGAACACCACAATGGAATGGTGTGTCAGAAAGGAGAAATCGAACCTTGTTGGACATGGTTCGATCTATGATGAGTCATGCAACTCTACCACCCTCATTCTAGGGTTTTGCACTTGAGACAGCTTCTCTTATACTGAATAATGTTCCATCTAAGAGTGTCACCAAGTTACCATATGAGCTATGGAGTGGGAGACGCCCTAACCTCTCATTTATCAGGATCTGGGGATGTGAGGCTTATGTCAAATGTCAGGATTATAGCAAGCTAGAACCTAGATCTGATAAAATAATGTTTGCGGGGTATCCTAAGGAAACTAAAGGTTACTACTTCTATGTTCCCACCGAGAATAAAGTTTTTATTGCTCGGGGTGCTGTCTTTCTAGAGAAAGAATTTCTCATGAGAGAAGTCAGCGGGAGGAAGTTTGACTTGGACGAGGTCCAAGTGCAACCACAAGACACAGAGATGGAACCTGAGCCACCTGCACTGATTGCTAGGCAGCCAGAGGCTCAGACACAGGTCCCACGTAGGTCTGGGAGGATTCATCGTGCATCTGAGAGGTATGGGTCGCTGCCGACCCAACATGATGGAATCTTCATCATTGAGGATGAGCCCATGATTTATGATGAGGCGGTCAGTGGACCGGACCGGACTCTGAGAGATGGATTCCATGTCAGCTAACCAAGTCTAGAATTTATTTGATCTACCGGATGGGGTAAAACCCATAGGGTGTAAATGGGTCTTCAAAAGGAAGACTAACATGGATGGCAACATAGTTACCTATAAGGGTAGACTAGTGGCTAAAGGATTCAAACAAGTCCACGGGGTGGACTATGATGAAACTTTCTTGCTTGTTGCCATGATCAAATCCATTCGGATTCTGCCATCTATAGCTGCATATCATGACTATGAGATATGGCAGATGGATGTTAAGATAGCATTCCTTAACGGGAGGCTGACAGAGATTGTGTATATGACACAACCTAATGGTTTCATCCATCCTGTAGATGCCAATAAAGTTTACAGGCTAAAGAAATCTATTTATGGATTAAAGTAAGCATCTCGAAGTTAGAATCTTCAGTTTGATGAAGCTGTGAGAAATTATGGCTTTATCAAAAGCGAAGATGACGCCTGTGTGTACAGAAAATTCAGTGAGAGCTTAGTGACTTTTTTGGTCTTGTATGTAGATGACATACTGCTCATCAGAAATGACATCCCTAGTCTTCAGTCTGTGAAGACATGGTTGGGGAAGTGTTTCGAGATGAAGGAATTAGGGGAGACCGCCTATATCCTAGGCATGAGGATCTACCAGGATAGATACAAGAGGCTCTTGGCCCTCAGTCAGAGTACCTACATTGATAAAGTCCTGAAGAGTTTCAACTTGGAGCAATCCAAGAAGGGGTACCTTCCAGTGAGACATGGCCTTACTCTCTCAAAGAGCCTGTTGGGGTATGCCCTTAAGGCTAATGTTTGAGGCCTTGGGATTATATCAGTATCATGTATAAACTTAATGTTTATAAAGGCAATGGTTGTTATTCAGGTTGTTATATTATCTGCTGCAATATGTAGACTTCTGAATAATGTCTCAATGCTGTTCAACTTGGCTGACATGCAGTTTTGTCCTTAGTCGAGATATCTTGGTGAACATGAGACAGCCTTGATATGATTGAGACTAATATGTGTTCTAATCTTATAGGATGCTTCGAGCATGGAATAAGATGTAGACTCATGGGTACATTGGATGTACTGGACAGACCCTACTTAGGATATTCGATTGCTTGTCACAATGTGAATAATCCTTATATGCAAACAAGTGGCATATTTCCTCTGACTTGAGATCACTTGTGTTTCTAAATGATGATTGGCATTGTTTTGAGGTAGTTCAATATCATTTGAAACATAATGGTTATAGACTATCTTGGATAATGAGCATGAGTCATGTTAGGGCACTAGTGATAGATACAGGATTGCCGTCTCCTTGTTTGGAGTGTGATGTTCTATAGGGGCCCCCTGGATGAGATGATTGAGAAAGTGTATGGCCATACCCAGATGACTATGTTCATCTGATCTAATCATTCTCATCATATTGGAATTACAGGCTTGACACGCTTGTCCAATAAGAACATCCAGTGGCAAAGGAAACACATATGTCAAGTGACTTGGGTTCACACTTGTGCTGTGGTTTGGGTGTAGTCTTGGAAGACTCTTTCCTTTATATCGGGAGACAGTGATGTGTTGCTAGATACCCCTCACTGATCGTGATAACGTAAGTTATCGTTACCGACATTTAAAGGAAACCCTTAGGGTCGCACAATTTGATGATATGGCTTACTTGAGTCAGATCGTATGGACTGAATTGTTTTGGTTCAGTTTAAAGGAGTTTAAACTCTGATTGTAAGTGAGATCTGGTCTGATCATGTTTGATTGATTAGGGCTTGAGATCGGTAAGCTTCGATCGAGAGAATTGATGCTAGATCGATGAGATCAAGAGCATCAAGAGATGAATGGTTAGATCTTGAACCTTTTGGTTTTATATGATCTAGACCAAGGCTTGGTTTAATTTGGTCTTTAAACCAAATGAGATTGAACCGGCTCATCAAGTGAGCGCATGGTTCAAAGAGGAGAAGGTTGCGATTTGTTCACTTGGCGTGAACACTTGAACGTGTGAGGGTTTACTATTTTTGGAAGTCATGCTTTCCAAAATGGGTAGCACGCCTCACGTTCGAAGGATTGCTCTATTCTCGCCTCTTCCTCTCGACGCCTCTCTCTCGTGTGGTGAGTCTTCACGCAAAGGAGAAGAGAACAAAAACCAAGAGATCATCTCATCTTCCCTTCAAGCGATCAGGAGACTTGGAGAGCCTTGCTAGCACAAGGATCGACAAGGAGTAGGTGATCACTCATCTTGTGTGCGTCACCTTTGGAGGAGAGCCGCTCGCCCTCTTGCTTCCAAGACGCCATCCAAGAAATGGCATTGGTATGATCTCTCTGTTGATCTATACAAATTATTAAGTTGATCTATGTTCATGCATGCGATCCTAGGAAACCCTAGATTCTGCCCATGCAATTTTATATGCGCATGCTTTAGGGTTTCGCCCCCTTTAGGGAACTTTCAGAGCCAATGTCCCACCACACAGGCTGAGAGGGATGACATGAGTCGAGTGCCCTATGCTTCGATAGTGGGATCGATCATGTATGTAATGTTGTGTACTAGTCTAGATGTGGCTTATACTTTGAGCATAACCAGCCGATACCAATCCAATCCAGGTCTGCAGCACTGGGTGGCTGTAAAGAACATCCTTAAGTATCTAAGAAGAACTAAGGATCCATTCTTGGTCTACGGGAGATAGGAAGAGCTTAGTGTTCAGGGCTACACTGATGCGTCATTCCAGTCTAACCCTGATGACTTCAAATCGCAAGCCGGCTATGTGTTCAAGATGAATGGAGGCGCTATTTGCTGGAAGAGCTTTAAGCAATCCACCATTGCTGATTCTACAACCGAGGCTGAGTATGTGGCCGCTTCTAAGGCAGCCAAAGAAGCCATTTGGATGAGGAAGTTCATTTCTAAACTTCAGGTGGTTCCAAGTTCATTTCTAATAATAGGGCAATTGCACAAGCCAAGGAACCAAGGTCTCATCAATGGTTCAAACACATACTCAGAATATTTCCCCTGATCAGAGAGATCATTGACCGAGGTGATGTCAAGATTAGTACAGTTGACATAAAGAACAATCTAGTAGACCCACTGACCAAGGCTTTGATGTAACAGAAGCATGATGGTCACGCCAGGGATATGGGGTTGGGGTTCCTCAACCTCTAGGTCTAAGTGCAAGTTGGAGATTGTTGGTGTGTATGCCCTGAGACCTAGTATCGATCCATCTTTTGTACTACTTGATATATATATATATATATATATATATATATCATTCTAGCATTGTCAGTATCATTGTCATGACCCATATAAGAAGGTCAAAGGATAGACAGAGGATTTGCCCCTTCATGAGAGAAGCTTAATATCCATGGAGCTTCTCTTTGGTTCTATGACTGAAAGTGTATGGTCATACCCAGGTGACAACCTGATTTAGTCATGACCATGTGATTGGGTGAAAACAAGTGATGACACACTTGTCCAATCGGATATCAGTTTGGCAAAGGGACAATAATGTATCTTCACCGAGTTGCGATGATGGAGATGTCAATGTCGATATCCATTCCGATGACTTGGGTAGCAGCGATGCACTACTAGGTGCCACTCACTGCTTGTGGTGACCTTAGGTCAGCACAGCCAACGTCAGAGGAACCTACAGGGTCGCACACCTTGATACTCGAGTTCTTGTATTAATCGGGAAGCCTTATGATCAAGTTATTGGATAACTCGGATCTATTTGAGAGATTTCATCAGCGCCAATGGGCCTGATGAGATGGAAGAGAGTTATTGGAGCCAAAATTCATTTTTGGTAGGTTGACCCAAAATTGACCATGGTTGGTCACATTTGGATTAGGGTTGCATTAGATTGGATCCAATGACTTAATCAACCTATGTAATGAAGTTTGGGCTTGCTCATTATCCAATGAGGCCCAATAACAAGTTGTCATGAAGAGGGAATTGGCTAAAAGGGTATAATGGGGAGAAGTTTCCTCCCATTGGCGCCTAAGGGCATAATGGGGAGGAGTGGGCGCATGTTGCTTTCTTTGGATGGAATTGGCGCCTCCCCCTTTATGCTTGGATAGAAACCTTGCATCTATGGCAAGGCTTGATGCATCTAAGGCATGATAGACTTCTTTGGTGAGTCTTGGGTGATTGCAAGGGGTTTAGGGAAATCTCATGGAGAGTTTCTAAAACCAAAAACCCTAATTGCTCCAAACCCTAACCCTAGCCGCATGTCTTCATAAAACTTGTGCCACCCTCACCTCTTGCTTTTGCCGCCTCTTGCATCTATATATCAAGATGCATGTGTGAGCTCTATCTAACAATAATATTGGCGTGAGCAAGGGGCAAGGTTGAGAGCATCAAGAGTGGCGCATCCATCTTCCTTCTAGCCGCAAGCTTTCTTCTCCATCTCTCCTTAGCGCATGGAGTTGGAAGTGTTGGCGGCATCTCCTCCTTCTCCTCTTCCATTGGTGCATCTTCCTTGAAGGTGGCACAAGGATAGAAGAAGGTGAACAAAGGCTTGGATCTTCTTCCCGAGGCTAGCACCGGGCGAGGAAGAAGAGAACTCAAGGCATCCGTGTGTGTGAGACTACAGAGGGCAAACACTTGGGCGCCTACCTCAACATCGGCCTCATCTTGCTCCTAAGGTACTTACTATCACATCACGTCAACCCCCTCGCAAGACAATCTTCACTGGGTTTTTGGGACTGGCCTGTTTCGGGGATATTATTCTGTTGTGAATGTAATGTAAACTCTGATGAAAAATTGTAAAATATCCTTGGGGTTTCCCAAAAAAAAAAATCAATGTTTTGGAGCCTCATGTTTCATCATGGTCTGTCCGTGATAGATGTCACGGGCATAATGAAAATTTTCACAACTGCTGAATTTTGCAATGAAAAGTTCACAGCTGACCCCTGACTGATTTCATAGCTGTGATAGGATTTTTAAAGGCAACAACTTTACATGACTACACACTTGCCAGACTCGCATGACTCAACGAGACAAAAATAATTGGACATTATATCTTACATCTGGAAGAAGAAAGGCGCCATGGTGAACTTCATGAAAAGATGATGAGATTTGGGGAGATGGTGACGATGATAAAGACGACCCTAGGAGGAAGATACTGAAATGAACTCTAATGATGAGGACTTTTGCTGATGCATTGTGAAGATATTTTGATGAAAATTTTTGCACACTAATGCTTTTACTAGATTTAATATAAGAGCTTTGAATGATATTGTTTTACTTATAATGACATGCTCTTTTTGTGATGAATTAATGATTATGTGATTCACTGAGATACTTTCTATAATAATGCTATGATCCTGTGATAGCCATGAATAAACATTGAGATTGATTCCATGCATGGTATAAAGTTGTTATGAAATGTTGAAGGCAACACCTGGTTATGATATCTTTTATAATCATGTCCAATTGTTCTAAGCTTTTGAAATCTTTTGATTGGAATGTTTCAGAATGTTGAATTGATGGGTCACACATCTATACTTGAGTAAGGATGGCTTACTAGTAGCATACATATGTTTTTCTGTTAAAACATATAGACTAATTCATCTATTTGATAATGCCATATTATCTTTTTGGTGATGATCACAAGTGTTATATAAAAAAAAGGAAAAAAATAATAAAAAAAAATCCTCTACATGGCACTACAAAAAATTGGCAGTGGTAATGAAGACATGAGTTGAAGTCAAAAGATCACCAACAGTTTTGAGAGCTCGTCTAGCTACTCAAATAAAATGAGAGGTGATAAACCTTGTCCTGCAATAATACATTTGTGTCTAACCCCAACATTTGATTTGGATGAATTGAATTAGTTAATACAGTTTGTATGCTAAATTGAGTTCTTTGTATGCCCTTAACTGAATGCCTTGACTTTTAAAGATTGTGGGACCTATTTGATTCAGTTATTGTTAATAGACTCATCATCTAATTTTTCAAACTGGATCATGGTTTGGTCATGGAAATATCTAACTTGGTTGCATGCTTTCAACTTGAATAACTTCTTCCATCCCTGATATGTGTCTCATCTTATTATATTGCTTGAGGACAAGCAAAGATTTAAGTCTGGGAGATGTTGATGCCTTTTATTTTGGTAATGTTTTCTGATATTATTTTATCTCAAAACAAGGCATACTCTTGTGCTTTTATGTAATATTCAGGCTTATGTACATGTTTTGTTCAGAATTTTCACTTTTTATTGTCTTTTTGCAATTTCAAGTAAAATCACTCATTTCTAGAATCTTTTTGAAGATTTTAACATCATAGAGTGATTTCTAGTGATGAGACAAGGCTTCACAACAAATTTGGGATCAAGCAAAGCTTTCCTTGAAAATCACAGCCAAGCTATGATTACAATAGTTGACCGTGATTTCATCGTGACATCTTCAAAAAGTGAACAGTACACTTCACAGGTGGCCAGTGATTCTTTTCTTTTGCTTCCTAGAATGAACAGTACATATCACGGCTCGGCTGTGATTAAAATCTTCGATCGTGATCACTGCTGCCTGTTGACCTTCCTCTCATTTTTTACTCAATTGAGGGCTCTAATAAAATAAAAAAAAATCAGAAAAAATATGTTTTAGAAAGCTAAGAGGAAGACAAAGAGTTTGGGCATAAAATCTCTCTTTTTCGTGACATATTCAGAGAGCAATAAATGGACAAAAACAAAGGGGCAAGAAGACCGGTGATAAGGGCTTTCGGAGAGGATTTTGGGGCGATTTCGCAATGGATCTTCACCAAACCAGGAGGAGATGTTTGCATCATCTTCTCCTACCTCTCCTTAGTCTTTGTTTATAGTTTTCTTTGTCAATTTGAGATATTTGTACCTAATTGCATGGCTGTACTAGCTTAAACCTTTAATTGGGACTCGGATAAAGCCCGTTGACTTGATATGTTGTATGAACTAAACTTATTTAATGTTTTGAGTCTTATATAAGCATATTTTACTTAGTTGTGCTTATTTCATAATTTTGCCTTGATCAAGTAATGTTGTGCAATAGTTGACACAATTTTGACCATAAGGAGAATCGTGTTAGCATATCCACTAGGTAAAACTTGTGAACTTCTATCACGAAAGTAGTTAGCAGATCCATAGTTTATCATAGAACTCAATGGACTTACTTAAAACGATAAGCCAAAAAAGTAGGAGAATGGGTTAAGTATGTACCAAGTTGTGCAAACCCCAAGGGGGTCACTTGTACTATAGAAAAGACTCCTTATGTAAAATGATAAACTCATGTGTCAATTAAATTCCAATTCAAATAGATTAGTCAATGTGATTAATTCCATAGTCCTGATATCTCTCAATTAGACACCCTTCGTGTTTCTATCGTTGTTTTCCCTATTTTTTTGTAGTTGAATTTGATAACCTTATTTCAAAACACAAAAATTTGATTGCTTGGATTCTAAATATCAGAATAGTTGGTACTTGACCCAATTCCCTATGGGACTGACATCTTTTATATTACTTTGATAACACCGTGCACTTGCGGTGAGTATCATGTCCCAACATGAAGGGACACAAAAACTTAGAAATTGAACACACATCAAAGCATGCAAAATAATAACCTTTGAACACATCCAAAGATGCCAACATGAAAATCATAAAATACATATAAGGATGCCAACATGATAATTATAAACATAACTAAGGATGTCAACACAATAATGAGTTAACAAATCTAAGGCTGCCAACATGATAATCCATGAACACATCTAAGATGTCAGCATAATAATCAGTAAACATATCGATGGATGATAACACGATAACTAGTAATCACATCTAAAGATGTCAACATGTATAAATTGTATACACCAAAGTTGCTACATTGATAAATTGTAAATACATATAATATAAAATAGAATAAGGAATATACAAATCGATAGAAGCAAGCTTGAGGTCTCACCTTATTAAGAGCCAATATTTTTTTAAACATAGAGTTCAATAAGTGAGTCTAATTAGATGAACTGATCAATCTATGATGGGGGGCCAAGCATGCAACATTCAAACAACGCGCTTCGAAAACATTTTTTTTGCTAATTAAGTATAGGTTAACAAACCCCTTGAACTAACGTAGTTTGAAAGTAGTTTGTTTCTTTGGTATATAGTAGTGAAAACCGAAACTACTTATCAAGAGAATCCTAACATGCGCTTCTAGATAAGATGAAACTTTGAATAAAGCTTGAGCATGCGGTTCTACAACTTCAAATAGATCTAGGCATGCGATTCTATCATAAGCATTAGAGCTACTCTAAGGGAGGAACTCACCTTGCACCCTTTGAGAATAGAAAGGGTGACCTTCCCGTTCTTCACCGGTCCAATGGTTGAATCTCACGAAGTAGGGCCCTATGAGCTTACACACATAGCATTGCAGCATCCCACACATGCGTGGGTGAGTTTGACAAAAATATTAAGAGGCCATTCACATAAGAACATTCAAGGGGGAGGATAGCCTCCAAATTCCCTTGCTAACACTTTTGAGACTAACTAGTTAAGGGGGGAAGGGGGGAATGAACTTGTATGCCCTCCTTGGCCTTGCGCAACCTGAGAAGAGACCTTAGTGAGTGCAGATGAATGTTCAGAAACTTCAAGAAAACATCAGCCGAGGGAGAAGAGAGACTTAGCTAACTTAGGGTGGTGGCTTGATCTTGGCATGGGGTTGATGACACCTTCTTGAGTCTCGGATGTGTCCAGCTCCTCATCATGGCTGAGGACTTGTCAAGGCTGAGGGGAGAAAGTGGCGTGAGCTCCCATCTTCATGACAAGCGCAAGTGGAGGTGGAAGGTTGAAGAGCAAGAGGGGGGGTGGAATGGAACTCTCAGCAATGGTTGGAAGAAAGGGAGGGGTTAGGTGACACACACCATTAGAAGACACACTTCTGAAATTTGAAAATTCATTCAACTCTAACTGGTGGCTTTACAAGAAGATACATCATATAGGAGAGTCTCCAACGGTTATCTCCCTTCCTAAGCACAAAAACAAGTCACAAAGTAAGCATGATGTAGACAACTCAATGGGCTGATGTCTTCTTCCAAAGGGGCGGTTGCTTGGAGATTTGGCTTTGGAGTTTCAGCAGGATGGCAAGTTCGAAACTGAGTTGATGATGGACTGAAGAGGCTGCCAAGAGCTGACAATGTGCAGGCTGCAGATTGGCATGGGCGGCTGACACTTGAAGGGACTGAAGTTGCTGCAAAGGCTGACATGGTTCAGCTGCTCCTTGACCTTGGTGGCTGGCGCATGGTGGACTGAAGTGGACATTGCTCAAGCTGCTCCTTGACTTTGATGGCTGGCGCATGATGGGCTGAAGTAGGACTTTGTGTAGGCTGCATCTTGCCTTGGTTGGAGATGAAGGTAAACTCCACATGGCTGCCAACTAGGATGGTGGAGGTTGAGGTACTTGAGGTGTTGCTCCATTAGGTGGGGTGGGCTGATTTCCTCATGAGTTGGGCTGATGGCCCATGGCATCTCTTGGAGTTGTCTTGACCTGATTTTGACTTGCATCCCAAAATGGAGTTGACCTATACTATTACATCAATTTCATGCACTAACCTACTATACATAAGTGGCGGATCCTAGGCATGTAACTACATGGTGTAATTGGAGGGTGGATCTAACCTACCATATGATGCACCCTAATCTAAGACAAAATAAGCAACAAAAAGGGGGTCCTAAGGAAGCCATATCTAATGGCTAGGATAGCCATACCGAGAGGGCTTCTTTCGGACCCGGGTGGACCTCCGAAGGTCTTGCTTTGGTCCCACATCAATCTACATAGTTTATTTACATATAAGCACAATTAAATCGATGTCTAACAAGTAGAATAATGCTAACATGGGATATATCTAGTTTGAAACTTTCTGAACTAATCTCTATTTGATTGAACTGATCCAAAACCTTTTGTAGTAGCCAAAATTGTGCTTAACGGTCTAGATTTAGCTAAAGAAATTCATATTTCACCTAAACCAAGACTTAATCTTGCAATTGCTCTTAAACTCGAAGCCATCTAAGGACAAACTTGGCACTATTGAATAGGAAATTTAATTAGCCTTCCAATGAGTATCTTAACTAGCCCTGGTTTAACCATAATCGAGTTAAACTAGTCCAAATACAATTTCTAGGCCGAATGTAAAATTGAATCAACCAAGTTATTGAACTAGTTCAAATTAGATTTTAGCTCAACACCAAAATCTTGCTAGGTTTATTTCTAATAAACTATGCCAAACTTGTTTTAATTCAATTTGATCGTATTTGGAATAAATCATCCAATATATTGTGCTAGTTTTTCCCAAATTTCACTCAACCTAGGTAGACCCCTTTAATCATAATTGGAATGTGCCATATTTGGTTCAACATTAACATGCTCGACCGCCTACCATGCCACCCAAATGTCACAGCACATGTCCACCGGATTGAAATTTGTGGATGCTCCTGTGAGCTCTCTAACATGTGTTGAATGTCCATCCATCACAAAAATGTCATGGGAGAATTTTTGGGTAGAACTCTGGCTAGGGGATGACTCATTGTGAGCTTATGAGGTTGGGCCAAAATGTGCACTATGAGCCAACACTAGCAGCAAGCATGTAGCATGGTGATCTCTAAGGGGTCGCTATATGGATACCGGTATAGGATTAACACTTGGGCGCATATAACTTGTCCGCTGCTAACCTAATGCATGCTTCAAAGGTATAATTACAATATTGTCCTTTGATTATGTCTCACATGGAAAGGAGGTGATTTGCAGTTAGGGGATGACTCATGGTGTTTTCTTAATTTTAATAATAATAATTAATTTTTACATTTCTAGTGGACAAGAAAGGTGAGCATACCTATATGATATTTTAATTAATAGGTAATGTATAATGTTTTTCAAGTTTTATATTTTTCTAAATAGCTTATTTTTATGGAAGACTATTAAACGCATTTAACAGTCTTAACACTCTTGTGTAAAAGGAGTTTAAAAAGTTTGACAGGTATTATTTTTAACTTCTATATGGTATAAGATGTTTTCATTGCTTTAAAAACATAAACATTACCTATTGCGGGCAAATGGCCCCACTCACTTCTTCAAATTAGTTAAACATATATCTATATATATATATATACCTATGGGAGTATGACTCAAAATGCATAGTCACACCCAGATATTACATGAAAAAGTCATGCCTACCTAATTACGTCAAACAAAATGTGAGGCACTTTAGGAAATGAAATTATATTGCATAGAGGTGTTGCCACTAATTTAGGGAGGATATTGATGGCACACTTCTTATGACTTGGGTTGTAGTGATGTATTGCATGATATGTCTCACTACATGTAATGATATCTCCTTTTTAATCAGATCCACTACTAATGTCTAATAGAACCTATAGTATCGCACATTTAGATACTTGAGATCTCGCTTTGATCAGATAGATTTTAATCGAAGTATATAATAATTCGATTCCACATGGGACTTTTTAGAATCGATATTGTAGTAGTATAATAATTACTTGAACTAAGGGTTCATATCAATTTATCTATAGCAGATTAGGGCTACACAAGTAGTTTAAATCATGTGGATAAGATAAGCAGGCATTAGGCCTAGGCAAATGATAGACTTGTAGATGGTGTGATAACACAATTGTTTAGCAGATAGGTACCTAAACCATGATGGGCCTGGGTCACTATTTATTATAAATAAGTGGGCAATGCAATGGTGTTGGCTGATGCATTTTGTTGCACCCTAGCCGCCCAAGCTTTCCCTTGCCACCACTCCCTCCCCTTGTCATGTAGATACAAGCTTCAAGGAAGAAGAGCCATCAGCCAAGGTGCATAAAGCATGGAGAAGAGGAGGTCTCATCCTATTAGCACGAGGATACATGTAGAGGGTGCCCAATTGGGTATCTATCTCAACATTTCCCTCAAATTCGGTTTGAAGGTATCATGTCTTTTAATTTTAATACAAAATTCTTTGCTTTTATAGTGAAGCATTTTGGAAATTTTTTGTATCTTTACAATTTTGTATACATATACACATTTTTTATCTAGCACATGTGAATAATAAATTTTAATCAATTATATCTTGGATACTATACCGTAAATCGTAATACAACACAAACCATCACCAACCAATTCTTATCATGAAGAATGATGAAATAGATCAACCGATGCATCCTAGTGCATTAAGACATTTACACATGTGTTGTGGTTAGAACGTTTCATAGACTTATGCTTTTGTGTTAGTGATGTTGTAGGGTAATGGCTCACCCTTGATAAAGTTCGAGAATAGAGTGAGTGAGCGCCCAGGAGCATTAACTAGCACCATATGCCCAGCTCCTCTTATAGTGATGAAGGTTAATCCTTCGAGATATTCCACCATCCAACCAGCCACTTCATCATTGTAGTACCATTCTCTCCACCCTCCCCATTTGTCCCACGTCTTCTCCGTTAGATTCATGCTGATGATAACCTCCCTCGTTCCTTGCATAGGCACAGCCCCATCTAGATCACCACTGTCAAAGTTGTAAAACACAATGTTATGACATATTCATAAGTTTTTATTATTTTTTTACCCAGATATTTTAGAAGGACTTGAACTGAACATGTAATAGCACCTGTAAATCCAAACACGAAAGCCTTCATCTAGTAGCTTTCGCACTGTAGGAACAACTATTGATTCTTGATCATCTTCATCATATATATTGTGTATATGTTTGTTGTATCAACATTGTAGAATTAGTATATAAGTACTTGACTAGTTAGCTATACACATAGTTCATGTAGCAATTTATAATAAGATTAATCTCAAATTCATACCAATTATATTACTAAAAGAAGACATCAAAATACTTAACTTGCAAGTTTGAGTATGGATACGGAAGGTGAGTAACATTAGCATGCAATGCCCTTTGCACATCATTTCGATTAAGATAAACATCCATGTTGAAACTTGCACAATGATCATATGTTGTCTGGTCCTTCTCCAATCTGATAAATGCATCCTAAGTATGCACAAAAAAAGGACCAAAACGTTTATGTGCATGTTAACCAATGATATATGGAAGTATAACAATGGATGAAGTAGAAGTTTTACACTTGTTGTGCCATTATTTTTGGAGCATACGGGCATGTAAATATTGTAGCTATCTATATCTTTGTGATGAATTCTTGCATGGATTGCATGCATGGTATCCTTACAGTTTTCATGTTGATACCGGTAAGGGATGGAATGGTCTTTTATTGATTGATATTCATTAATGAAAGCTTGATATAATTTGTAAGAGATAATCCCATGGTTCCAACCAAACTCTGCCTTTGCAAAAAAGTTTACTCCCCAATCGAGCTGTGGGTTTCCAACCTGTAAAAACACAAGTAAATATATACATAAATTACACTCCCTAATCAAGCGGAGGATTTCCAATCTACAAAGCCATAGAGAAATAAGTATATGCATATATCATATTTTTCAAACTCAATTATTACATAATTCATGCAAAAGTAGCAACAAATTGTTTTCTATGTTAGGGTCATGTACAAATTTCAATTGATATATCATTCATCAAATTAAAAATTTTACCATCAATTAGGTGGAAACAAATAGCGAACATTGTTGCTACTATTAGTTAGAGCAATTTGGAAATGTCTTACCAAAACTCCTTTGAGGTTGATATATGAATCCTTTGTCACTCTATTATTTTCTTCATGCAAGAGCAATGCTAGCTGTGGAACATAATGTCCTGTAATAATTGAATTAGCACCATTAAAATACCTATTCAAACTATATGCATGATTACCAACCACAAAACCATCTAACTCTCCACTATAACTCTCTCTAGCAATATAGACTCATGAGATTTGATTGTAGGGAACTTGATAAACCAATTTACAAGAAAAGAGTAGGTATCTTCCGCAGTCATCTTATCACTATACTTTTCTAAATCTGATGATTTATTAGAATAGGAAAAGCCTACTCCCACCGGAGACTCTAGGAACAAAATATTTGCTTTTGAAGTAGAAAGTGAAAAATAAATTAGAATGCTTTAAGAGGTTATATATGAGTGAATTTTATGTGGCATTAGACTTGCCTTTGATCCATGTGTGAGGGTTGGATCTAAGGCCAGATCCATCATTCAAAACAAGAAAGGGGCCAATTTCCTTAAGTACTCCTCCGGAAATGGATGAACATCCTGGTCCTATAAAAATTCCAAACATTATCATCACATGAATCAAAGTTATAAGATATAATTGTCCTAAGCAGTCCATGGATGCCTACCTCCATTGAGCCACAAGACAAGGGGCTTCTTCATGGGTTCTTCCATGGCCTCAAAGAACCAATAAAACATTGACTTATCCTCATATATCCTTACATAGTCAGCATAGTGTCGAATCTTACTAGGTGGTTGTTCTGGGAGGTCAATGACAAAATCTGACACTTCTGGGTGAGGTGACCTTCTTGCCATGTTACCCTCGATGAATACAACTATTACTAATAAGAATAATATTGCCATATGGGTTGAAAGTGTTGACACAATCATTGTAGTAATTTGCCACCACCTTGTTGGTCCTTGTCCTTTTTATTAGTTCTTTTCCTCATCTATAGGGTTATCAACAATGAGAGTGCTAGAGATACATATATAGACAATAAATGAAGAAATAACAACTCTTTGTTTTTTAACTGTCACCAACTGTTGCACTTCTAAAATTATTGTATGTGAAACTAATTACCTTTAAATTGAATGTTCAATAAAGAGTATGAAAAACAAAAAAAAAACATTCTAATAGTTTTTTTATATTTGAATTATTTACACCAAATTAGAGGCACTTCTTATAGGGCATGATAATAGTTCTTACAATTTATTATAATAATCAAATTCTAAAATGAAATAAGCTACTGCTAGTAGTGGTGACCTATCATGAGATACATGCACACACACAAAATGTTTCTCTATGGACTTATGTAGCAAGATAGTCACATGACTGTGAGCCTTCACATTCTGCTTATATAGGTAATTTTATATCATTAGCATCAAATCCAAATATGACAATTCATCACTTTTGTCACACTTAAGTTTATAGAAAAGATACATATGATCCAAGCATAACAAACAAAACTCTTCTTGTGATAATCATTGTTTGTTCCACTTCTTCTCCACCTTGACGACGAGCACACAACAATGGACTAAGGCAAAAACTATTTGTTATTTTGATATATTAATAATGATCTACCGGATTCATGAAAGAAGTGGTTAACATGAAATAGATTATATTGATAATTGCATCGTCGATCTACTTGAGATCCTTGTGATAACTCTTCTTGTAATTCATGAGCGATGTTGGACTCTTCATAGTTTTTACTATAATTATAGTAAATATTGCTTACTGAAATTTCTCTATCATAGTTCTGCTACACGTTATTATATCTCAACAAATTGTGAACAAATGGAACTAGCTCTTGTTTGTGTTGAAAGTATTTTACAAGGATAAGTGCAAATTCAAATTTAATTAAATTTTATTTATCACTTTTGATAAACTATAGGAAAATTTATACCAACAAGAGTAATTACTTTAATGAATCAAACAAATATCATTAAATAAATTTCAAGCCTTAATTTTCTTTCTAGTGTTTTTTTAAATGAAAACTTACTCTCCCCTTAACTTAATCTCTCAATAGAAGCTTTCATAAGATTATGCATATCTTTTTGATATTCTTGTCATTTTTTTTGTTCTATTAGCAAATCTAATACAAAAACAAATAAATGAGAAATGTCATGTACTTTATAATCTCATATGCTCTTGCTTGAGAGATTTGATCTTCAAAAAGTATGTTTCATTCATTGAAATGGCTTCTTCCTTGGATGGATCCTTGAGGTGAAATAAGATTCTATTTTTTTTTTATTTTGCTAAACCTAATCACTAATATAATTTATCTTGTATGGTGTTGATGGTCAAATTTTGTGGGACAGATCCTCGCCTTTTAGGCACTATTATGTGGCAATAAGTGTCTCTTGTAGAACCAATTTGAAATTACCCAACCAATTTCTAGCTTGTTATTTTTGTATATGCATCATTGATTCATGTTTGTTTATTAGCTTGCAATGAGAAGACACTAGGTAGATGTCGATGATGCATGACTAATTTGTTACCGCACTTGTATTGCATGGCCTCATAATGAGGTCACACAACAAATCATATTGAATTTGATTTGAAATCATCCTCAAAGAAGCATTGAGACTCAAAACATAGATAGCTACCTCGATAGCTTCATCTTTGTGATTCTACTAATGAGCATAGGCATGCTTCGATGAATGTTGGTTGAAACTTTTTACTATTGTTAGCTACACATTAGTTGTTTAGAGTATATGAATCTAGTTGTTTGTACAACCTAGAACATACCTCTTCTAAGGCCATGGTGTATTTTGTGACATGTAGGTAATCACCAAAAGGATGTTGTTTGATTCATGTGCAAATGTTGATCATTATTTAATATTCTCCTATCATTTTGATGTTATTTGATTCATGTGCAAATCATGATCATTATTCAATATTCTCCTATAATTTTGTGATCACGGTGCCACATAATAATGAGTAGAAAGAATTGAGAGAGAGTTAGTGTTTATAGGAAATTAAAGAGTTTTTCCCCTTTGTATTTAGATTATGCTCGGTAATGATAAAGACATAGAACACCATTGTTGTTGACATTGAAAATAAAATATTCACGTAGTTTTAGAACCTTGTTACTAACACAAGGCAATTTTAAACTCATGGTGAAACAATTTGTATGAAAAATTATTGTCTCATTAAATTATTACAAAATCTACGAATTATTGGTGGCGTCAATATTAAATTTTTATAGAGATATTTAGCAAGATTATGTGTAGTATTGATACAATATGGAAGCCTATGGGTATATTGCATGTGAATGTGCATTTCATCTTGTCAAGTTGGATTTTTCTTATTAAATTTGATCCCTATCTTTTCCTCTGTTTGAGCATAGAAAGATTGCCTTAAAAATGATCCCAAATAAAGCCCCGTTTATTTAGACTCTAGTAATTAAAAATACCCTCTAAAGAGATATTCATTTTCTAATTTCTAAATTCAGTAGAATAAATATAATCTAAATTCTCATATTAAAAATACCCTCAGGAAGACAAGGGCAATTGCAATAAGACTTTAGATGAGAAACATAGGGCAATTTCAATTGTGAGATTACTATGTGTGCTAGTTGGAGTGATTATCAGACCTCACCAACAAATTCATTAATAATCATATGATCGAAATCAAGCAAAATCATTGTATCTTGATAAAGATAGTCATATAGTAGAATTATAATAAAAACAATTCAATCAAGAAGTTAAGTGCCAACATAAACAAAATCACTATGATCATAAAATCACTAGCAAGAACTAGACTGACTGTACAATCACAAAAATGTCAAAATTGGTAATCAAACTAAATGTGTATTCTAGATATGATCATAAGATCATAATGTCCTAAACTAGTTGGACTATATTATAATTAATTTAGACTAGCACATAATTACTAGACTCATCAATTCTTGTTTTTCCATTCAAATGACTACCAAGTGTCACTCCGCACTCAAGTGTAGGCTAACTAATATCAACAAATAGTAAAATTATTACTTTAATCAAAACAAGTATTGTGCAAGTAAGATATTACTGGTTTTAGAACAATTATCACTATCATACTAATAACATATGCAATTAGCATACAACAAGAATATCTATAAACACATCAAATTATGCCAAATTTGTTAAATTGTATACAAATCAAAGAATGCAAGACCAATAAATTGTACACAAATCAAGGGATGCAAAACTTATAAATTGAAAACACATCAAAGCATACAAAATAATAACCTTTGAACACATCCAATGATGCCAACATGATAATGTTGGTGTATATGCCCTAGGACCTAGTTTTGGTCCATTATTGTACTACTTGATACTGAGATTTATATATGTCATATTGGCATTGTCGTTTTCATTATTTGCTTACATCTGCGAACATGTATTTATATGATAATGTCTCTCGAGATAGATTGGATTTGTGCTCAAATTATTGCCCCCAGTCGATGTACCTGAGTGGATATGGGACAGCTCTGGTACTTATGAGACTGGTATATGGGCTGGTTAGGCACGAGGTGCTAACGCAGACATATGAGTATATCAGTGGTGGATATACTGAACCGACCCGCTATGAGGCAATGACTTGGTGTCACGAGTTATCCTCACAAGTGATAGGAGATGCATTGATCCCTTGACTTAAGGTCATTGGTCATTCTATATGGTTAGGGATATGCTTTGATGCAACCTAACACCTCGCCGTAGTTGGGAGGTAATAATGGTTGTCATTGAGCATGTCATAACCCATAGGAGAAGATCAATAGACAGACATAGGATTTGCCCCTTCCTAAGGGAAGCATGATATCCATGGAGCTCCTCTATGGTTCGATGACTGAAAGTGTATGGCCATACCTAGGTGAGACCTGATTTAGTCATAACCATGAGATTGGATAAAAATAAGTGGTGACACACTTGTCCAATCGGACATCAGTTTGGCAAAGAGATTGTAATGCATCTGTACCTAGTTGCGATGATGGGGATGTCGATGTCGATATCCATTCCAATGACCTGGGTAGTAGCGATGCACTGATAGGTGCCACTCACTGCTTGTGGTGACCTTTGGTCAGCACTGCCAGCGTCAAAGGAACCTATAGGGTCACACACCTTGATACTTGAGTTCTCGTATTGATCGGGAAGCCTTATGATCGAGTTATTGGATAACTCGAATCTATTCTGGAGATTTCATCAGCGCCAATGGGCTTGATGAGTTGGAAGAAACTTATTGGAGCCAACTTCCAATTTTGGCAAACTGGCCGAATTAGCCATGGTTAGCCTTATTTGACCTTGGGTCACATTGGATTGGATCCAATAGCTTGGTTAACATGGGTAATGATCTTTGGGCTAGGCCCATTGCTTAGTCGGGCTCACTAATAAGTCGTCATGAAGAGGAAAAAGCCTAAAAGGGTATAATGGGGAGAAATTATCCCCATAGGCACCTAAGGGGCATAATGGAGTGTAGTAGGCTAATTTGCTTCATTATGGAAGCAAATTGCGCCTAGCCCTAACCCTAAGCGCCTCTTGCCCTATATATGAGGCCCTGGCCGCCCCTCTCTTGATGCTCTATTCCTTGGAGGCGTGAACACATCAAGAGGCATGGGCAAGGAGGCATAGGTGTATATCTTCCTCTCCAAGCCGCAACCATTCTTCTCTTCTCCTCTTGGCGCATGTGAGGGAAATCCTCGGTGTCTTCTTCATCTTACTCCTCCCTTGGCGCAAGAGAAGCAAGTAGGTTGGCGGCTTCATCTCCTACCACTTCTTCCATTGGCGCATATACCTCGGAGGTGGTGCAAGGTTTGAAGAAGGTGGACAAAAGGCTTGGATCTTCTTCTTGAGGCTAGCACCGGGCGTGGAAGAAGAGGACTCAAGAGATCCGTGTGTGTGAGACTGCAGAGGGCGCACGCTTGGGCGCCTATCACGACATCGGCGTCGTCTTCCTTTGAGGTATCTTCTATCTCATCGTGTCGACTCTCTCGCTTGCGATCTTCACTGGGTTTTTGGGACTAGCCTGTTTCGGGGATATTAGTTCCGCTGCGCAATGTATTTGTGTAATTTCTATCTCTGAAAATTGTAAAATATCCCCGGGGTTTCCCAACAGATAATCAGTAAACATAACTAAGGATGTCAACATAATAATGAGTAAACAAATCTAAGGTTACCAACATGATAATCCATGAACACATCTAAGATGTCATCATAATAATCAGTAAACATATCTATGGATGACAACGCAATAATCAGTGATCATGGCTAAAGATGTCAACATGTATAAATTGTATACACCAAAGTTGTTAGATTGATAAACTGTAAATACATATAATATAAACTAGAAGAACGCATATACAAATCTATATAAGCTAGTTTGAGTTCTCACCTTATTAAGAGCTAATATTTTTTTCTAACATAAAAATCAACAAGTGAGTCTAATTAGATGAACTCATCAATCTACATAGTTTATTTACATATAAACACAATCAAATCGATGTCTAACATGTAGAATAATGCTAACACGGGATAGATATAGTATAAAACTTTCTCAACCGGTCACTATTCGATTGAATTGATCCAAAACCTTTTGAACTGCCAAAATTGTGCTAAATAGTCTATATTTATCTAAACAAAATCATATTTCATGTGCTCAAGTTGGAGTGGGAGATGAAGTGAAGGTTTTTCTCTTCTTTAAACCCCACTTTGCTCCCCATTTTATACGAATGATATAGTCACTAGAAAATGCATGGGCAAACATGGGTAAAGCGGTTACTGTTGTTAGTGAGCATTACCTAAAGACCAATGGTACCATGTTCATTCATTCATTTGAATAATAAAGGCATTGTTAATATCTTGTTGATTACTACATGTGTGTTGATGTGAATGATAACATGATGTTGTCCTTGAATATTTATTTTATTTAATCTTATAATTTAGTCCCCAATCAATATACCTTAGTGGATAAGGAATAGCTTTTGGTACATATGAGATTGGTATATAGGCTAGTTTGATGCTAGGCATCAATGTAGACACATAGGTACATAAACCAAGAGAGAAACGAGTCGGAGGAGCAACGAGTCGCCGGCGGAGCAACGAGTCGCCGGCGGCGATGAACTCTAGTTTCAGTCGCCGCCGCCGTCAACAAGAGAGAAACGTGGGATTGAATGGATGGCTGGGATTCGTCAAAACAGATTGACGATCACGATCTTCCCAAGTCTAACAGTCCTGATTACTCCAACTAATATCCAACGGTTGAGATCAAAAACCAGAATCCAATGGCTGAGATTCGTCTAAATTAAACTAACGGTCCAGATCCGAAATAGACCAACGCTCCAGATTAGTTCAACCTTGATCGGACGGCTCAGATCACTCTGATCAAATAAAATGAATCCAACGGCTATGATTCATCGACTTTAAATCAATGCTTCAGATTTAGCTAGGGTCAACGATCCAGATCACTTCACTCTTAATCGGACAGTTGATATTCTTCTGATCAAACAAATGGAATCCCACGGTTGCGATTCATCCACTTCAATTCAACGCTTCAGATCTGAAATAAATCCGACGCTCCAGATCATTTCAAACTTGATCAGATGGATTAGATCAAACAAAATATATCAAACAGTCCGGATCCTTTTAAATCAAAACAATGATTCAGATTTGAATATAAAAATGAACGGCTGAGAATGATTTGACTATATCAAGGTCAATCGGTTGACTTTTGACATGATCAAGGTGTCGATCCCTACTATATTGGACCTAATCGTTCCAAATATGATATTGGATTTTCGATCCGAGACCTGGATTGAAGCAAATCGATGAATTTAAATGAACGGTCATGATAAATCAGATTTAAATCTAAATCAATGGCTGAAATGGATTTGAACATATCTAAGTCAATCGGTTGACTTTGACATGATCAAAGAGTCGATCCCTATCAAATAGAACTTGATCTTTCTAGATACGATATCGGATCTTTGATCCGAAACTTGAATTGAAGCAGATCTACAAATCTAAATGAACAGTCATGATGAGTTTTGATAAATATGAAACCAACAACTGAAATTGATTTGTGTATATCTAAGTCAATTTGATGGCTTCCAAAGTGATCCGAATATTGATCCTTATAAATTTTGATCAGATGTTTCCAGATCCACCCTCGGATTTTCTATCAGAGATCTGGGTCAAAACAGATCTACAAATCAATCTTTCAATGGCTGTAATTAATTCTCTCAAATCTCAGCCAATCAGATGACTCTCAAAATGATCCGAACATCAACTTTTATCAAATTGAGTCAGATCTTTCTAAAATTGATCTTCGATTATCGATCAGAAATCTGGATTTAAGCAGATTTACAAATCAGCTATCAAATTTTGAACGCTTGGCCCCTCGGCTCTTTCATCCAAACTTTGAACGTTTAGCTCCACGGCTCGTTCACCCAGCCCATGCACTCAATTCATTCAAACATAGTCGTGGACGATACATGCCTGACGCGTATTGTTAATAACATTATTTGGGAGGTGCGTACATCAATACTTTATATTAGGGCGTAGTTCATCATCGTTGTTACAACACAACTCAGATTTTTCTCCATGATCTATGACAAATGCATATCAATTTTGAAGATATTTCTCAAATCAAATATCCAATACGCCACAAGGCCGAATATTTTCTAAATTATCCAACACGCCGCAAGGCCGGGTAATTTCTTAAATCGAATATCCAACACGCCGTAAGGCCGGATATATTTACCCAACAAGCCGTTAAGGCCGGGTAATTTCTCAAATCGAATATCCAACACGCCGCAAGGCCGGATATCTTTAACCCACAAGCCGTTGAGGCCGGGTAATCTCTCAAATCAAACATCCAACATGCCGCAAAGCCGGATATCATTACCCAACAAGACATTGAGGCCACGTAATTTCTCAAATCAATTATCGAACACGCCGCAAGGCCAGATATCTCTACCCAACAAGCCGTTGAGGTCGGGTAATCTTTCAAATAAAATATCCGACAAGCCGTCGTGGCCGGATATCTATATCCAACAAGCCGCTGAGGCCGGATACATGTCAAACTCAAATGCTTACAAGTCGTCAAGACCGAGCACATATTGAATTCAAATGCTCACAAGTCATCAAGACTGTGCACATGTCGAATTCAAATGCTCACAAGTCATCAAGACCGAGCACATGTCAAACTCAAATGCTCACAAGTCGTCAAGACCGAGCATATGTCAAACTCAAATGCTCATAAGTTATCAAGACCGAGCATATCTCAAACTCAAATGCTCACAAGTCATCAAGACCGTGCATATGTTGAATTTACATGCTCACAAGTCGTCAAGACCGAACACATGTCGAATTCAAATGCTCACAAGTTGTTAAGACCGAGCACATGTCGAACCCAAGTGCTCACAAGTCATTAAGACCGAGTACATGTCAAA
Organism: Costus lasius; assembly: GCA_027563935.2. Lineage (NCBI taxonomy): Eukaryota > Viridiplantae > Streptophyta > Magnoliopsida > Zingiberales > Costaceae > Costus > Costus lasius. The sequence goes on along the minus strand of CM050450.1, from coordinate 31,471,783 downwards.
TTCAAATGCTCACAAATGTCAAATTGAATATCCAACAAGCTGTTGAAGTCGGATATCCCATAAGACACCAATCAGCTAAGTTGACGAAGACTTTTCTCTTCTAAATTCAATTGTGTATCTTCATTATAATGTTTAATGAATCATATTATTCAGCTATTTTATTTTATTTCATAACATAGATCTCTCAATCAAAGGTACCTTGATTTTCAAGGGTAATTAACAATGAATGTTTGTGTTCATTGGAAGCTAGAACCCATTTAAATAAAACCTTATTAATTTAAGGTGAATTTAAAAAAAAATCAAATCATATTTTTAAATGACCAAAAATGACCCCACAATTTGATCAAAATTGAAATTTTTATAGATTCGGAATGAGAAACTGTCATCCCATTCAATCCAATTGGGATGCCCCCGGCTCTAACATGTATTTGGGCAAAAGTAGAAGTAACATGAAACTCAAAATTATAGGTGTATTCAATACATCCAATATTGTTGATTGCTCGTAACTAAGAAATTAGATTAGGCAATGTTCGTGCCCATGGGAATTCAAGTCTCCCTAATTTCACCGGTATTCTAATTTATGAATTTTCACGTGAATCAAGATTGAGATTGAGGAAAGGAGGTTTTCGAATCACTGACTTGGGTCCATTGTCGAATCCTACTTAGCAGTATAAGCGGTACTCACGGTAGAACGGGCCGATTTGGTCTTTCACAAGAAAGTAATAAATAGAACTGCTATGAAACAACTTATTAGCAGGTTAATAGATCATTTTGGAATGGCATATACATCACATATCTTGGATTAAGTAAAGAGTTTGAGTTTCCAGCAAGCCACTGCTACATCTATTTCATTAGGAATTGATGACCTTTTAATAATCCCTTCTAAGGGATGGTTAGTCCAAGACGTCGAACAACAAAGTTTTATTTTGGAGAAACACCATCATTATGGAAATGTACAAGAAATGAATCCTAATTTCGGATGACTGATCCTTATAATCCAGTACATCTAATTCGAATTATTTTGTTCCGAAGCAAAGATATCCATGGAGGCTTGTTCGTCCTATTCAAATATTCATGACCAAGAGGTACTGGATTCTCTTTCAGATAGGCCTTGAAAAGAGAAGGAAGGCTGGAATGCCAACAGACGTTTGCTATTCTCTAATTCACTCGACCCGAACCATTTTAGGAATGTCTAGTGCCAAAGTCACTGAATGGATAAGTCGCCGATCCCTAAAACGAACTATGTAACATACTTTATCTACTGGGTTATGGGTACTGATGGGTATTTTACCAGAGGTTTTTATCAATCTACTTTTGTGTGATTCCTCTTGAATCATATACTCAGGGGGTTGGGTGCGGGGCGAACGATTCCAAACGGACTCCTTATTCATTAGATAGAGAAGATTACCAAGATTTCGTGATCCCCCACCAAACCTATTCCAACAGCTTGAACTCAGATCGTGGGGATTGTAAGAATACTTCGTATCAACAAATAAGATACTTGGTTAATTGTTTTACACTTCTTACTTGGTGTAGCTTGCTACATGCGTCGTGAGTGGGAACTTAGTTTTCGTCTGGGTATGCGTCCTTGGATTGTTGTTGCATATTCAGCTCCTTTTACTGCTGCTGCTGTTGTTTTTTTGAGCTACCCTATTGGTCAAGGAAGTTTTTCTGATGGCATATCGTTAGGAATATCCGGTATTTTCAATTTCATGATTGTATTCCAGGCAAAACACAACATCCTTATGCATCCATTTGGGTTTGCTTGGATTAGATTGAACCAAGCTAAAAATCTGGTTCATCAGCGATCAACCCGGCTTGAGACTCTTCACATGTTCAGCACGCGAGTCTTCTACACGGGCGCTGAAGTTCCCGAATAGAAACGACAAAGATCAAGAATAGGGGTGTGCGGCGATGGCTTGCCGATGAACATTCGTCGAACCTGCTGTGGCTAGGACTCGGGAAGACAACAAAGAGGCTGTTGGCTGAGTCTGGAAGTTGGAGGTGGTCAGACGGCTCCAGATTGAGCGAGAAAGGCATCGGTGGACGAAATGGGAACAAATAGGGGTGGCACAGTTTCCTTTCGATCTGGACAATCCGGCCGGTGGATGGGCAAATGCTTCAAAGTGGAGGTGTGATCTAGAGAGGAGAATCCGTGTGTGGAGTCTGATGACGATTTGATGGCTGGATCGTCATCAAGAAAAATGGATAGAAAGAATTTAAACTCACATGAATGTCACATGACCACCACCAGCGTCAGCAGCAATAGCAGAGGCGGCTTTTCAAAATGAGCCAAGGATATCCTCAATTTTTGGAATTAGAATCAAGTGGGATATCCTCAATTTTTCCTGCCGACTGCAGCATTTGGAAGGAATTCAAAATTCAATTCCCTCATTTGTTTTCACACACGAGAAGGAAATCCACCGAGCCTCAGTCATCGAATAAAACTCTTAAGAGTCTTAGGATTAGTGTTAGAATTCATGCGCGCACGAATCCCAAAATAGATCAAAGAGTAGAAAACGCCTCGCTCAGCCGGAGGGCGCCTAGGAGTTTTATTCTCAGTCATCTGCCACCAAATCAAGAACAGCCATGCATTCACATATCAATTGTTACGTTTGGGAAGCCCAAGGGGTTGCATTAAATCGGGGAGCCCAAGGGTCGCATTGAATTGGGTATCCCATGGGTCGCATTAAATTGGGTATCCCAAGGGTCGCATTAAATTGGGTATTGATGGGACTTTTCCCATTCCAAGCATTATAAAAGCCCAAGGGTCATCGTCCGCATGTGAAGCTGTTGCTCCTCCCTTTCTATTTCTCCTCCATCGCAAATGTCTCCCTCATGAACGAACACGGTTCGCCTTCGATCGCATCATCCCCCGGCTTCCAATTTGCTCCTACTCCGGCGAGGTCTGGTCGGCGACGACAATCCCAAACCTCTGCAACGAGATCTGTCATTGCCCCTCTTTCCTCCACCTACGATCTTGGTTCGGCAGCGGACGCATCGTGCGTACTCATCTTCCAGCAACGGCTTTGTCCCTTCCGGCGTCGGTGACTCTTCCTCCTCATTTCGACGTCGTCCGCTGCCCCCTTCGACGCTCTATCCGGCGATCTAGGGTTTTGGATGGAGAACACGCCTGACACGCGATTCCGGCGGCGTTGCTTCTCCTCCGGCGACTTTATGTACTCACCTCGGATCTCCGACGAACTACGAAGGTTTCCCCTCTATTTTTCGGTGATCTCCGACCTCCGGCTAGCCTCCCTCACCACCAGCGGACATCTCCGCTTCCTCCCAGCCCCCTTTTCGGCGTCTCCATCTTCGGCTCCAATGAGTTATGCGAACGCCGCCGCCGCCGGTTTTTCCCAGATTTTCGGTGATATAGACCTCGTCCCGTGAAACCGACCGTACGGCCGAAACCCTCTCAATGCCGGCTACACTTTGGCTACCGGAACGTCCCGATCCGCCGTCGGAAACACTGTTCCGGCGACACTATAGAGGCGGCGCTACTGTTCCGGTGAACTCCGGTTTCCATGCTGACGCCTTATTCCGCGTATTATGGGCTGGTTCTTATGTATTCCGACTCCACGTGGTGGTTGCGTTCGCACGTGGCTGCGAACTCGGTTAGTACCCCGACCTGACTCTATACGTACTTATACGAGCGCATGTGAACCAACCTAGACTTATATATCTGCTGAACTCGAATAAATAACCCGGATCTGAACATAGCCACTTAATGACGGATTAGCATGTTAATTAATGATTATTATGAAATGGATTAAAATGAAATACGAGGACTTATACGATGTTGTAACCTGTTAGGACCTGTTACCTGATCTCGTGCTTATCGGGTTGGATCTGTACTGTTCATCTGCTGTTCGAGTTAGGGATTCTATCTCCGTCCTTTGTTACGGTGCCAACCGCATGTTTAGTTAGCGGCACCCTTCTTTTTGCTGTTATTACATTTGATTACTATCTGATTCCTATTCTACTTGTGTCGAATTCCTATGGACATAACATGCTTGCATGCTAGACGGTATGAGTTTTTGATATTGTTGGTTAGTCGGTATGTTGTAATGTAATGTTATATATATACATGAGGACTGGATATCTAGTGATAGATAGTTCAGTGTACCTCGACGTATTGCTTGTGAGATTTCTGTTCGAGACGTTGTGTTATCGTCTCCCTGTGATAGACCAAGAGAGTTCGATAATGGGCTTGAGGTGGATGTTATCAGCCCAGTGAGGGGTTGATTGGAGTGTAGGACGCTACACTAGCGGGCTGTCGACGGACAGTCGTCTCTATCGTTCGGGGAGCCATCGGTAGGGACTACTCTACTTTATAGAGTTGTGGGTCGTAGACCACTCTATATTTATAGAGTTGAGGGTCGTGGACCAATGCTGTATCAACTCCCAGTTTTACCTGTGTATGATGACACGTATATTGATACGTATTTGAGTTTGACTATACGATATATAGGACATGTAGAGTTACGGTGGTAATCTGGTAAATCCTTACATTTGGATCATGCATCATACAGTTTGTTATATCCCTACTTAGCCTCCGGCTAACTCCCTTTGATTTGCCTCCAGGTTCTGGCGCGGCTCCTTCTGGAGCGGATTAGATAGATAGTCTGTGACTACCAGTCTTGGTGGGTTTGAGTTGCATATGAGTCAGTGTTGTATGTTATTATGTTTTGTTGTATCAGTCTTGTGACCGCTGCACCGGTCGTGATATTTGTTGGACTTATTGACCGCTGCGCCGGTCTCGTTATCTGTTTAGTCTGTCGACCGCCGCGCCGATCACGTTGTTGGTTCTGTTGATCGCTGTGCTGGTCTTGTATCTGTCTGTGGGTTTGACTTATGGATATCTGTGGTCGGGTTGGCCTTTGTTATAATATATTATTCTGTCCTGTACCTCTTGGGTTCTGTGCTATCTTGTGAGTTACAGTTGTTGTTGCGTCCCGAGGCCGGGATTCCCGGCGTGGATCCCGGGTGGCGCTCGGGGGCATAACAATTAGTGGTATCAGAGGGGTTTGATTTAGGATCTTGTGTCTGACTTAAGGACTTAAGATCAAACACTAGGATTTATGATCGCATTAGTATTACTCGGATCTGATGTTACTAGAGTTCTCAGATTTCGAGATCATTCTTGGGATGAATTGGCTTTCTTATAACTGTGTGGTGGTTGATTGCAATGATTGCACAGTGGTATTCAAAAGTCATGATTATAAGACATTCACATTTACTGGAGTATCTGGTTAGATTGCTCCTATTATCTCTGCTATGCAAGCTAGGAGGTTACTTAGCAGTGGATGTCATGGTTTTCTAATGTCTATTATTGATACGGGCGGTCAGACCTCCATCCCTATAGAACGTGTATTAGTTGTCAGGAAATTTCCTGATGTATTTCCTGAGGATTTGCCTGGATTGCCCCCAGGCAGGGCTGTTGATTTTACTATTGGCCTTCAGCCTAGCACGGCGCCTATCTCCAAGGCATCCTATCGGATGACGCCACATGAACTTGAGGAGTTGAAGGTACAATTACAGGAGCTTCTTGATAAGGGATTTATCAGACCCAGTGCATCTCCCTAGGGTGCTCCTGTCTTGCTTGTGAAGAAGAAGGATGGTTCATTCCGACTGTGTATTGATTACAGACAGTTGAATGCAGTTACCGTGAAGAATAAGTACCCTTTGCCGCGGATTGACGATTTGTTTGATCAGCTCAAAGGTACTTGTGTATATTCGAAGATTGATTTGAGGTCTGGGTATCACCAATTGAGGATTCATGGTGAGGACGTGCCGAAAACTGCTTTTCGGACACGTTACAGGCATTATGAATTTCTTATCATGCCCTTTGGTCTAACTGATGCTCCGGCAGCTTTTATGGATATGATGAACCGGGTTTTCATTAATTATTTGGACCGGTTCGTGGTGGTTTTTATTGATGATATATTGATCTATTCTTGGAGTAGAGCAGAGCATAAGGGACATCTAAGACTTGTTCTTGAAACACTTAGAAGAGAACAATTATATGCTAAGTACAGCAAGTGTGCGTTTTGGCTAAGTGAAGTTACCTTCTTAGGCCATGTGATTTCTGGCGAAGGCGTGACAGTTGATCCTGAGAAAATTAAGGCTATAGTGGAAGTGGGAATACATTACCATGGACTTCGTGACAGATCTCCCAAGGTCGCGTACCAGCCACGATTCGATCTGGGTGATCGTAGACCGCTTGACCAAAACAGCGCACTTTTTACTTATAAGAAAGAATTACTCTATGGACAAGCTGGCAAGGCTATATTGTCAGGAGATTGTACGGCTACATGGGGTTCCTGCCAGTATTATTTCTGACAGAGACCCACGGTTCACGTCTAGGTTTTGGGGCAGCTTACAGAAAGCTCTGGGAACTGAGCTACAATTTAGTACTGTGTATCACCCGCAGACGGACGGCCAATCGGAGCGAACTATTCAGACACTAGAGGATATGCTCCGAGCTATTACCTTGGACTTTACGGACAGTTGGGAGTTACACCTGCACTTAGCGGAATTCGCTTATAACAATAGTTATCATTCAGCGATCTAGATGACACCTTTTGAGGCTTTGTATGGTAGGAAGTGTAGATCCCCGATGCTATGGGATGAAGCTAGTGAGAGTCGTGTGTTGGGACTAATTATGATGAAATTGGATGCTGAAAGGGTCCAAATCATTCGGCAGAGATTACTAACTGCCCAAAGCCTGACTGCAGCATTTGAGAGGAATTCAAAATTCAATTCCCTCATTTGTTTTCACACACGAGAAGGAAATCCACCGAGCCTCAGTCATCGAATAAAACTCTTAAGAGTCTTAGGATTAGTGTTAGAATTCCATGCGCGCACGAATCCCAAAATAGATCAAAATAGTAGAAAACGCCTCGCTCAGCCGGAGGCCTAGGGGTTTTATTCTCAGTCATCCGCCACAAAATCAAGAACAGCCATGCATTCACATATCCACAGGGCGACTTTTCAAAATGAGCCACGGATACAAGGATCGGTCAACAATTACAGGATTTGTTTTCCAATTTTTAAACAAACACCGATGGGGAAATTGGCCTCCTTAATCTTGCTCCTATAAATTATAGCCATCTAATTCATTAGTTGTTACTAATTCTTGTGATGCCAATTCTCCTCTTTTTCTTTAAGGGCATATTTGCCTCGCGTTATACTGTATTAAGCTATGTTATGTTGCACTATTAAAATTTATAAAATATTTAATAAATAATTTTTTAATTAATATTAAAATTTAAAATAATAAATAAATATATTATTTTAAATAATTTAAATAATAATATATTTTATTTTTTTATTATTAAAATTTTAAATTATTTAAAATAATAATATTTAAAATTTTAATTAAAATCATATGAATTATTTTTAAAAAATAAAAAATAAAAATAATAAAATATCAAACTATAGTTTTCTAATTGATATTTTCTACTTCTATATTTAATTATCATATAATTTTTTAATTATTTTCTACTTAAAAACTAATTAAAACGGGTCAAACAGCCCTAAGGGCCGAGCCCACTTTACTTCTTCCAACCGAGACCAGCTTCCTTTCTTGGGCGCCTCTTGAAATGACCACCTGGCGCAAGAAACCTCCCTTATTCTCCTCTTGTTAGATTATATAGCAAAAAAAAAAAAAATTAAGGCTTAACGTCTCCTCGTTGACATTTGGCTGTAATAGGACTATTATTTAACTTTAAAACTCAGTTACACGTATGGATTTATTGCAATGCATGTGTGTAAGCTCATAAAGTCAAGAATCAGGACATCATCTCTGAGAATTCTGGTAACTATAACTACAGGAGCATTACCTTCAGCGCTAGGAAAAAAAAATGTAATCGTTTGCCACTGCATAGTCGGTGGGAATTGTAAGGTCACTAGCACCGTCGCATTCTGCACGGAGTTCTTATTCAATAATTTTACAATTGCCTTATCACGTCTCCGTCCAGACCGATTTTGATAAATAGCTAAGTAATAAGAAATTATGCTAACGAGGTTTAAGAAACTAATTTTTTTTTAATTTTAATAATAGAGAGGAAACCGAAATTATGCTAAGGAAAGCTGTAAATACTGAAAGTAAATTACTGGAAATAAACTTACAGGGCAGCCCTTTAGAATAGAAGGACTGTACTTCCCAATTTTCATCGGTCCAACTTTGATGGAATGTGTAGGGTGGAGCTTACAAGCAATCACAGAAAGATCCGTACAAGTCATGGATTTTAATACAGAAGAAAGATCAAGGGGTGAGGTTAAGCCTCACAAATTCCCTTGCTAATCCTAAGTTCTCTAGAGAGAAATGGGAGGAGAGGAGGAGGGGTGCGCCCCTCCTAGATCCCTACCAAGCGCAAGTTAGCCGCATAGGGTGAAGACTCCATGTTGCCGAGAGTGATGGATTCCTCTTCTTGCTCCAAACCGAGGATGAAGGAAGGGCCTCCTTGAAATTGTGCACTCAAGGAAGGGATGAATCCTTCTTAGGGGTTCGGTGGAAGAGTTGGGAGAGGATGGAGGAATCGGCTAATGGAAGAACTTTAACACTAACACAATTACTTAACCTAGGAAACTATTAGACAATATTATTTCATCAAAGCTTATCAAAAATACAAGGTGGAGACTATGTTTTATAGGCGAGATGGGGACTAGGGCAGGATAGTCATTAGCTTCCATATGCCTATTACAAAAATGGATAGAGTTTGAATTACAAAATTAAGAGAATGTTAGCGCAAATCCTCTTTGGGAGCTTCCTTCTTTGGTGATCTTCTTTTGGCAATTCTTTAAATGCTTGGGCTGGCGAATAGGTGTCTTCTTTATCCTTATGTTGGTGAGATGCTTGTTGGCGCATGGATAAGAGATTCAAAATTTGAATCCTTTCCATAAGAGCATGGGCGGCAACAAGAGATGGTAACTTCTCATAAATGTCTTCATAAATGCCCTCCTTTGATTTTGGATCTTGATAGATGAGGGATTTGAATTCGTTCCTTGCTTGGACTAGTGGTTGGCGCATATCTCTTAGATGTATGATGAGGTGGCTGATTGCTCTATTAGAGAGGCGCCCAACAAGGATAGCAAGTGAGTTAATGCATGGCTTGAAGTGAGCTTGGGCTTTGAAGTCTTCTTTTTCTTTTCTGGAGCTGAACTTGATGAGTGGGCCTCGAGTGGCCTTGAGCTAATCCTTGCTTGAATGACCTGCCAAAAATGATCCTAATGTATGCATGCACTACCCTACTATGATGCAAGAGTACATCAAGTTTCATGACTTACAATGCACTACCTACTACAATTGGACTTGCCATAAATGACTACATGATGCATGACTTTATTGAAAGGTAAACTAACCTAAATGCAATGCAAAAAAAGGGACTCTAAGGGAACCCATATCGAAGGGTTTCCTTCGAGCCCGAACAGATCTCCTCAGAACTGAGCTACTGCCTCCATCAAAATATGAATCGCCTGCGAGCTTGAAGAAACATTTGGGAACTGCAATATCAAGGAAGCTATGTTCATGTTCTGATTTACTGATCTGTTTTTTACATTAGCAGCTCTCAAGAAAGAATACACGTCTATTTGACACCAGCAACATATACAAACTCTGCAATAACATTCCTCAACTTTTTTTTTTTTTTACAATCTTTCTTCAAATCTGCTGTTATATTACAACTATCTTGCCAGGCTATACAAGAAAAATACCAGCCCAAGCTAGGCCCCAAGATCAAACACTATCAGTCTCTCTTGAGGAACCATTTGTTGCTAAAACTTGAAGAAGGGTGGTTAGAAGCTACAATTTCATTCCATCTGGAGACCATTTTGGTTTGTTTTCTGTTCCCATGGATGGTAGAGGAGTTCTGCTTCAGGAAAAGATGCACCAGAGGGTACATCCAGAAGCAGGTCGTCAGCCTCAACCTCGGAACTGTCAGCAATGAATTGCATTGGGACTTTTGTGGAGCTTCTATCTGCAAGAGGTGCAAAACAAATTCTAGGATGGAAGCAAGCATCTTCATGGTCTTGTAAGTCATCAGTGATATTCGTTACTTTGGAATGTACACTTGATTCCAGCTGACTTGAACATTTTGAAGGAGGCTCCATGGCCCCAGATTTGCATATCCTTTTGGGGCTTTTCATGGTGCTTTTAGTCTCTGAAATTGATAACACAACCACCACTTATGTTAGAAGAGAAATATGATCCCATTATTCTCTCTCAGATGAAGTATGCGTATACGCTATCATTCAGAGGACAACAGTCATTGCAATTTCCACTGAAGAAAGAAACTTGACTCTATAGTGCATTATCTCAGTGATCAACGCAACTTATCTTTTCGCTACTGGAAGAACCCAGACAGAAAGGGAAGACGGAAAACGAGTAATGATTGAAAGCATCATAGTGCACATTATTGCAATATATTTGCAATTCATATTTTCTAATATCAAGGTATTCTATTCGAGCCTACTATCTCATCAACCAAATTAATAAAGAAAAACACTATAATCATGTTTGATCTATATTGTGTACATAACTGATCCTCAAAATCATTTTTTTTAAAAAAAATTATATGTTAAAGGATACAAGCAATTTAATGCTTATAAATCACCACCAATGGAAATTCTAACTCTTAGAGCAACAGAAACTTTGCCTAAATGTGCTGACCATCCAAATAAAAGGACCTGCAAATTGCAATACTGACGAGATGATTTAACGAAGCTTCCAACGGAAGATGATATGACAACATATATGAAAATGAACGTCTCTGCTGAAAAATTGTACACAATAACAATTCATTTCTGGAACACATGAACCTCAAATCACACGACTGCAGAAAAGTGTGATACATAGATTTGTTTACTTTTGTTTATTTTGGCAATAATAGCATTTTGATAAGAATCTAAATGAAGCAGCACAAATTTCGTAACCATAGTTGTGCATGAAATGAGGTTATATATTTTTATTTTCGCATCAAAAAAACTTACCTGGATAGTTGTTATTGTGCCTCTTTAAGGATGAATTTTTGGAAATCTTAGTAGATCTCTTACTAAACAATATTTCATCTCCTCCTGGCTTCTCTGAGGGTGCATCCTAAGTAATGGAGATGCCATATCCATCAGAACAACATACATCTTTGAATTTGTATAAAATATTACTTTTTACCTTTACTCTTTGGTAGCGTTCTAACAATTGAACTTTTGTGCAATTTTGAAATACAAGCCTCTTCAAATTCTTACAGTTTTCAGTATTTGCTCCTGACAAGGAGACATCAAAAAATCCTTCCTGAAGCAGTTGCCAAAAGAAAGAAAATATCTCCAAAAATTGAGGGCTAGAAAACATGCTTTTTAGGCTGCCAAAACAAAAAGGAAATAGTATGAGAATAGGATGACAATTCTTTTAACTAAAAGAATTACAGGAATGCAACAAACCTTTCAGGAGGTTTGTCAGTGTCTATAGACGGTAAATGTTTCATTAGTATTTGCTGTTCCTCATACGTCAGTACTTTTGTAAAACTCTCAAAGTTAAGAATAGCCTACCAAGATAGAATGGTAATAATAAGATTTCTATTGGTTTATGTCACAAGCAATTCAGTGTACTTTTTTGGAGTGCTATTGTGTACACAACAAACATAAAATCATTAAAAATCTTACGTTCAAATTTGCATAACTCAGTGTAGAATCCACATTGCCTAGGATGTTTAACTTTTCATGTGAAAATTTATCCCTGCAAAAGAAAGAGATGGTTTGGATGCTCAAAAATACAAATTCAACTAATTTGCAACTACTATGAGTAAAGTTGAGTGTAATATGTGTGCAAGAAAGTACCTGATTACTTCCTCTTGGGCCATTTCGGTCCTAGATTTCATTTTACCAATACCAGATCCGAAGTAACTGGTTCCTTTGCATTCAGTATTTTCAGGAAAGGTTGTTGAACCCGAATAAACTTCATTGGTATCGTAAAATTTTTTATTTATTGGAAATGAGCTAGCTTCTGATTCCTCCACAAAATTTGAGTTTGGATGCTTAATAAGTACACCTCCGTATCCAATCTCAGAATCAAATGGAGTACTGCTCTCATAAATTAAATCATCATGTGAGGTGGACATATTAGAAGCTTGTTCTTCATGCAAAATGGAACACAGTTCCTTTGTTAGCTTTTCAACAGGAGAAGGCTTTGGGCGAATCACAAATGTTCTCTTCTTTGATGGCACTAGAGAATCCCATACATTTGACTGCACTGAACCTGACATGTGAATTTACAATTGGATGGCAATGTACAAATTGTGATGGCAAAGTACATTTTAATATAACATCAGTAATTTAAGAAGTTGTCAATCAGAAGCTAAATGTTCAAAACAACCTTTTGTTCGCTGGTACTCAAGTTCAAATGTCCTATAGTTTCCATGCGCAACAACAATATTTCAGTGTTCACACAAACCAATAAAAGGAACAGGAGAAAATTTAGTGAAGCAAACAAAGCAAGTAATCGTTCAGCTTGGTATTGGTGCATACTTAATTTTTGTCTGGAAAGAAAAACTACCCCATTTTATTTCAACATTGAAAAGTAGACATCTTTGATTTGAGAATAAACCACAAAGGAAAATAACCTGTTATTTCACTTGCATCAATGGTTCCAAAGTGCATACAGCTGTCTGAGACTGATATGGCTGACCCTGAACTGGATCGATTACTTGTATCTCCCTCAAACATCTTGTAAAAGTTCTGGTCACAATACTGCATTTCACATTCTTTTTGCCATACTTTACTATTTTTCTTTTGCAACTTCTGTTCTTTGGAGGAAAAAATTTTTATTTTTGGAGCTTTTAACTCATCAGAATCCAAAGCTTCACGAGCATGCAGTGGCACATAATTTGTCAGTGAACCCTTCGTTCTCCACCTGGAGCCACATGCGTTACATAAAATTGGCTTTTCAGGTGGCCCATTCCGCCAGAGAGGGGTACCTATTTAGCATGAAGCCTCACTAGTGATTGACTGAACACAATTATGGAGGTTTATCATTATGCATCAAAATTGAGCAATAGTACAAAAATGTAGACTCCTACCAAATCCTAACTCTGAAGTATGATTGTCTATTTTCTTACATATAATTTTGTAAATCAATATATAGATTTGACAATCTAAAAGAGAAAACATTCTAGGGACATCTAAAAAGAAGGCCATCCAAAAATAACTATACAGACGATAACAATGGAAAAATCATAACTTCAAATTGAAATTCTCAGTATGGAACCAAACAATAGGTGCTCCAAATTAAAGTGAATAAAATTTGACGATATGCCACTTGATGCATATAAGTTGCACACCTAGGTAGTATTCATTAATGGAATAGATTAGCTGTTAGCATCAACTGATTCAAGTAAAGGAATCAATTAGCTCATAGTGGATGAGCTTCAAGACCAAAGAATCTGTATTCCACGAAAACACAACACAAGGAAACACACTGAGGATGGATTTGGAGATGGAAATGAGAATTCCAACCTTGAAAGAAATCAGCTTTCGACAAGAATTAGCAGAGAGTTTATTCTCATTAATACATTCACTTGTTACCAAGTATTAGTGGACATGAGCCATTTAGACGTCATTCTAGTATTCACCATACTTATAAATACTAAAAAGCAGCATATTAGTCAACTTGGGTTGTATCTTTAAGAACTACTCAGTACCCTATGACTGCATTACGAAATATACGCTACCATGAGAAAGTGGTATTGACATTATCTAGCTTACTATCATGTGGAATTGTATAGCTATAAGTTAAAGTTTTCCGCTGACTACCAAAAGAGGAATAAGGTAACACAAATCATCTAATTTTGAGATAGCTAATACAGATAACTGAAATATCCCAAACTAAATTGTTTGTACGTAACATTTTTATGCTTTTAATAAGCAATTCGGACCATTTACATGATAAATTAGAGGCAGAACCTAATGGAAAGAAGAACACAGTTCAATAACACTTAATTGGGAATCAATGATTCCTACCTCACAAAGAAAAGCAAACAGACCAAGATGAATTGGCAAGATGAGCAGGATAAAAAAAAAAAATCAAGCACTAATTCAGGCCTCCAGAATGGGTTTGTATCGAAGAATGCCTTCAATTAATTTCCGTAATGAAGTATAAAGGCAGTCAATCACATCAATAAGAAAATTAATTTAGAAAAAGCAAAAAGCAAAGGAAAATAGAAATAAAATTAGCTTGGGCTACTGTTCTGAAATGATAGCAATATATTAAATCGCAGAAAAAAAAAAGAATTGAAAACGGAAAAAAGACATCGGAGAACAAGTCCAAGATCCAGGACCGCTCATGTACGAGCATAAGAACTCACTTGTAACTCCACAATGGCAGCAAGGTCCGTCCTTTACCATTTCTGCGAGTCCTTTCTTCTTCTCCGAAGAATCCCAATAAAGTTAAACACAATAAACAGAGGGAAAAGAAGAAAAGATCTACCTTTATGTGAATTTTTGCTAAAATTAAAAAGATTTATTTGCTATGTCCCTGCAGACCACGAGGACTCAGAACATGGTACCAGCAAACACAGGCCTTTTTCCAAGAAGAATCAACATAAAGCTATCTAGAATTCTTCTTCCAAGTTCAACAAGACCACCGAAAGAGAGAGAAGGGAAACAAGGAACAAAGAGAGAGGGTGGGATGGGCTTGTAGGTTGTGGACTGCACAATCCAATGGAAGGGAGGAGTCCAGTCCACTGGGCAATCAAATTAAATGGTGGAAGAAAAGGAGAGGAGGTGAATAGGTGGGGAGAGGCTTCTTACTTGTTTGTTTTGGCAGCTAAAATGTTATTTCTTTTATTTGTCTACTATGACCATCATCTACTCTTCCCCTCTTTAGGTTTGGGTGAAGACTTTGGAATGAGGGTGAGTTTTATGTGCTTTGTGAGTCAATCACCATCTGTTAAGCACTCTATTTCTATTCCATTGCATCACTTTTCCTTTGAGCAAAAGAAATGCTAGTAAAGGACTTTTTCTTATTCATTCATTTATTCAAACCTTTTTCAGTATAATATTTGCTTGGCAAGTTGGCCTTGGTTTAGTCTGATGATGATGATAATATAGTTTTGGAAGGAGAGTCATTGCATTTTTTTGTACAGGGTGTAGGTTGGACTACATTATATATTTTTAATGTGACCTTTGGAGTTTTCTGTCCAGACAGATATTAAAAGCTAATGGAAAAGTTTTAATTAAGTGCATAAACATATTCTAAAGTAATTTCAATTAATTAGATTTTTAAAGAAAAAAAATCACAATTTTTTTTTTAAAAAAGATAATTGACCTACAAAGAATATTCCTCATTTAATCCTTTTAATAGATCTACAATAAAGATATATAATATTGGATTAAATTACATAACATCATTTTTATGTTGTTAATGGTCTGAGGGTTAAACGCAAACTAATATAGTTTTTTAGGGGATAAACTGACGGTTTTATTAAATTTAAAGGCTAAGCCGAAAGTTGGGGGAAGTTTTTGTTGGCTCAAATAATTATTTATAGAAAAGTACATAGTAAAAGGAATATTATATTGCTTGTATAGATAGAATTTTATACAGTACTCGACATTAAAAAGCATCATATTTGGAGAAAAAAAAACAATCGTAGGTAGTGAGCTCGCCTAGGCATCTTAAGTAGAGTCATGCTAGGTTAGATTTGCTAAAAGTGAAAATCTTAAAGCAAGTGTTGATGTAACCCAAACTTTAAGGCGATGTTCTAATGGATGAAATTTATGGTGAAAAATGTTTTATTTAGATTCATTGTATTTTTCATCCTTTCCACTATGAATTCTATCCAACAGAACATAGCCTAAAATTCACTTTTTTAGGGACTTTAAGATTTTTTTTTTCTCATGGACACTTAACGTAAATCTATATTATCATTAGTGGATGAATATATAAAACTAGTCTAGCTTATTTTCTTCCGGATAGGCTAAGCTCATGCGAGCAGTCATTACCTCATCTCCAATTATCCTACAAGGTAGAGAAAGACCACCAAGCACAATTTATTTGCACTCTATAATATTTAAAAATATTAATAAATGAATTATGATGCTATTTTGACATATATTTGCCTTGTGGGGTTTGAAAATATTTATCTTGTAATTAGGGTAGGAATCTTAGATTGAGAGAAGTTGGAAACTATCCTTAAACTGTTTATACCATATGACACATTCTTCCTTTGGTATTTGTGGTGTAAATACTCATGATTCTAGTGTATATGCTCTAGAGACTAATTGATTTGATGGTTTACTATATATATTAAAAAAAATCAAGTTCATTAATAAATAAAAGATATTACAATTATCATATTTATTGTTACTCCTATGTTGATGTATAGTATTGCATAATAATATCATAGAGGTTGAATTTATCTACCCTAACTACTTGGTTCTTACTCAATGTATCTTTTTGGGTATGAGATAGCTTTGGTGCATGTGAGATTGGTATGTGGGCTAGTTAAGTGCTCAACACCAATATAAGCACATTGGTGCACTAGTAATAGGTGTACAAGATGAACCCACCATTGGTATTAGCTTAGGTGTCAATAAGTTAATCTCACAAGTGTTTGTGTATTAGGTGCATTAGTCCTTCGACTTGAGGTATGTCATTAGCTACATGAGAAATATGAATGATCAATAGAGAGTTTTTCCCTTCCTCTAATAGAAGCTTGATAATCCAAGGGCCCCTCCCAGAGGAGTGTAACTAAGAGTATATGGTTATACCCATGAGACAATATTCTCTTGCTCAAGTCATTGTTAGATGATTAAAATAGAAATGTAGCATACTTGTCTAGTTGGGATATCAATAAGCAAAGGGATTAGATTGTATAAAAAAAACTTTGTTGCTAGCTAGGAGTTGTCTACTGTCGATATATTCCTATGACTTGAGTAGCAGTAATGTCTTACTAGATACCTCTTACTACTTATAATGATATGTCTAGTTCATCGTTGCCAATGTCATATGGATCCTGCAGGATTACGCATGTAGACACTTAGGATCATACTTTGATCAGGTAGCCTTAGACCAAATTATATATTAATTTGGGTCTATTTGGGATATTTGAGACTCGAGATCAAGGTAGGATTATAGTTGATTGAATGGATGGTTAATATCAATTGATCTGCAATGAGAATGGGGCTAGGCACCTACTCTAAGTGATCTAGATCAACTAATTGAGCTTAATTAGTTTAAGGCTCAATGAGGGAACAAACAGGGACATATAGGTGCTCGGTGCCTGATCTAGTATGCTAGTAATGCTTTGGTGGTTAGCTGATGTATGGAAGAAATTAATTAGTCTACACGATGAAAAGAAAAGAGGCACTCATGCTTAGTATAAGTAAGCAAGCAAGGGCATAAGGCTTGATATAATAAGTTACATATACCAAGCCTTCCTCACTTGCTTCCCTCGTGCCACCACCCTCTCTCCCTATTCACTTATGACCGAGAGCTTCAACAGAAAAAGACCAAGGCATTGATTGATTATTATTGAGATCTGTAAGCGCACGACTTACCGATGTAGTGTGTCATTGCCGGGGACCCAATTGAATTAATATCAATAAAAAAATTTTATGAGTGTGAGACTATGAACTATTTCTAACCCTTAGTATAGATTTTATTTTTCTATTATTTTGTTGTTTTAGAGTTATGGAAAATTAGAGTATTGAATTGTAATCATGGGTGGTGATTACAATCACATCCGATGATTTAAAATTTAATCATCTTAATTTTTTGAGCTTATTGAAAAACCAAAATAAAAATTTTCTATAGGATTTTTGCTTTTTCTATGATTTTTCTAAATTTTTATTAGAATTATTTTACAATCACTGGCGTTGATTACAATCGCACCTGATGATTGTATTTGAATTTCTCTCTCTGTATTTTTTGAATTTCAATTAAATATTTTTAGAAAATTAGGTTATTTTAGTTGATTCCTATTGTCTCAAAATTTTTTAATTTTTTTAAAAAATTATTTTATAATCACGATCGTGATGACAATCACGTTTTAACAAAAAAAAACATAAAAAATCTTTCTATCTACTTGTGTACGCCAATAAGTCTTATGTCTGGACCACTCACTAATCTAGACTCGTAGATTAAAAGAGCTTGTAGAGCATGCAAAAAAAATTAAATTTTTAGAAACTTTGCATGAAACCTTTATTGAACATATGGATCACATATCTTAAAGACTTTGCAGCTCTTAATCTTAATAGTTTGCACTTTAGTTTTGCTAGACCTAATGTAGAGGCAAATAACTTTAAAATTAAGTCATCATTATTATCTATGATTCAACATCCCTTTGGTGGATCTCCTCTTGAAGATCAAATCATGCATTTATAAGTTTTCCTAGAATATTGTGATACTTTCAAAATTAATAGAGTTTCTAATGTTGCTTTGAAACTCAGGTTATTTCCCTTCTTACTTAAAGACAGAGCTAGAGCATGGCTTCATTCTCTACCCAAGGAATCTATTACTACATGGGAGCATCTTTCTTAAGCCTTTTTTTAAAAGTACTTCCCACCTAACAAGATCATGCAACTAAGAATTGAAATCACTAGCTTTAGTCAAAAAGATGGAAAATCACTGTATGAAACATGGGATTGATTTAAATAATTGCAAATGATGTGTCTGCATCATGGTTTAAAAAAATAGGTATTGGTACTCACTTTATAAAATTGTTTAAATTATAGTACTAGGCTAACCATTGATGCAGCCGCCTGAGGAGCTCTGATGAACAAAAGCATAGATGATACTCTCATGAAGATAGAGGATATGACACTCAACCACCATTAGTGGACTGCTAAGAGAGGTGTGTTGTATAGAAAAACAGGTAAGAATGATGACCACAACCACTCTCTCGAACAAAAGGTAGATCTCTTAGCCAGTAAGATTGCTTCGCTTAATATACATTCTATTATAGCTAATTCTTCACCTTGCAATATATGTGGAAACAACAACCATCAAACCAATGAGTGTTAGTTAGGAATAATTTTTAAGGATAGTGAACAAGAGCATGTGAATGTAGTAGATAATTTTAGGTAGAATGACTCATATTCTAATACCTACAACCTTGGATGGAAAAATCATCCAAATCTTTCTTGGGATGGAAATAATAATCATAATTTAGGGTTTAGGAATCGACCAAGGCAGTAACATAAATCTAACCTAGAGACTATGCTAGAAAATTTTATACATGAACAAAATAAGAGAAATGAAGAACATAGGCAAAGCTATCAAGAACTATCATAGTCAGTTATGCAACTTTTATCTAAAGTAGATTCACTAGCCACACATAGAAAGATGCTAGAAACCAAATTGGCACAACTGGCCAGTTATTCTTCCAGACCTCTAGGTAAATTGCTAGGTAAACCAGGAGTAAACTGTTGGGAAATTGTAAGAAATTTTTAATTTTTAATTACATACAGAGGAAATAATTCCCCAAAACAAGCCAGTCCCAAAAACCTAGAAGATTGAGTCATGTAAGGGAGTCAACACGATGAGATGAGTAGAGAAAGAATACTTTAGAAGCATTTTAGAGGATGTAGTGTATAGGGACCTAAGCATGCGCCATTGATGCCTTATATTTTGGTAGTATTTTTTGATATCATTTTATCTCAAAACAAGGCATATTCTAGTGTTTTTATGTAATATTCTGGCTTATTTACTTTCTTTATTCAGAATCTTCACTTTTTCTTAAATTTTTGGAAATGTAGGTGAAATCACTCAATTTTTGAAACTTTTTGAAGATTTTAGAGCCATAGAGTGATTTCTGGTGATGAGACAAGGCTACATAGAAAATTTGGAGTAAAACAGAGCTTTCTCTGAAAATCACAGCCACCCCAAGATTTTGGTGTTCACTCATCATCCATAAAAAAAGGTCCCAAAATCTGTAGTACACATCACAGTCGAGCCAATATTTCAATCCTAGGCCATGATTTCATCGAAGAGATTTTTCAACATAAACATAGTGCTGAGCTAGAAAAGCTAGATGCATTATGAGGCATTGACACTTGTCTTAGAGGTGGGGTGTTAGGACCTGAGAGTCAACACCAGGTGAGACTAAGGCTAGGGAGATAATGGATGCATTGTAGAACTTGGGTCAGTCGAACCCAATGTCGGCCTATCAACCTGGATGCGAGTAGATACTGAGTGACCCAGTAGTCTCAGCTGGTCGAGGGACCAGGGTGATATGGTTCACCAAGGATAGTTGGATCAGGGTAGCTCTGCTCTCCAACTTAGTCCAGAGTGAGAGTGAGTCTAATGTGGCTGTTTGGCTCAAGAGCTAGCCTATGTGAGGATCTGGCAAAGTTGATTCCTTGCCCCTAGTTTATCCATATATTTTTAGATTTGTTAATCGACATGGAGAGATGATTGAGGAGACTTGCCGAGACATAGAAGATTTATCATATATGAGGTAGGTAATTAAATTGGGTTGACCAATTTTGACTTGTCCAATACTCATTTGAAGATTGATTCTCTTGGTTGGGATTTGTTTTAAGTAATGGAAGAGTTGACTAATTTTGACTCTTGAATCCATCTCATGATTAAGCTGGTTGGGATTTTTAATTAAGTCTTGAGATTAGAATTTAAGTGGCACTTGAGAGAATGCATGCAAGCTAGCTTATGGCTGTGTTTGGTTAGGCTGTCCATCGGCTTCTGCATTTGTGGGCACCCAACAATAAAAAACACTCCTAGCGTTAACAGTGCAGCTTCTCAGTTGGGAAGTAAGAAGCTGCATTGTTTACTCCAAGCCCTAAAAATAAGCTTTTCAAAAGGAGGCTTCGGCTGCCTGCAAACAGTAGTAGAGCTTCAGTCCCCGATTCTCATTCGCTCCAGCCAATTTCTCCCATCGTCGCAGCCTTCTGTCGTCGACGCTGCCTGTTGCTACCTCCGGCCGTCACCGCCGCCCAACGTATGCCGTTGCCCTCATTTTCCCTAAGTTTTCGTTGAGTTTTAGGGCTAACTTACCTTCACCTCTTCGCTGATCTCCTTGCTGCTTTGCATCTTGCTGATCTCACATCTCCTTGACTTCTTGCCAGCGTCGATGCTCCTCGACTGTTCGCTGATCTCCTTGCCACTTTTTGTCATTGAAGCAGCTCCAGTCGCCGGCCAACGGCCAAACTAGCCACCTCAGCTCCACCATCAACCAAGCAGCTCCAACCGCCGTAAATTCCTTAGTGCCACCACTAGCCGACGCTTTAAAATCAGCTCCAGCCGTCGACACCTTAGTGCCATCACCAGCCAATGCCAAAGCTCCATCACCAGCCGCCGCCAAGCTTCACCAATGCCTAAAGGTAGCAAACATTTTGCATAGAAGGGTACAAAATCAACATAGTAGCAATATTAGGAAAACTAATTGCCTTCTTACACCATGAGTTTATTCAATGTTTATGAGTGTATTCAATCCTTCTTAAGCAAATTTTGAGTTGCAAATTGCTAGCAAACTATGTGTTACTAGCAAACTTGAGAAAATTTTGTATGAAAGGGAGTTGATCATGCCACCTTATGAAATCTAGACATATAATAGAATTTGAAAATCATAGCTTTGTTTATTCTGCTCACAGTGAACATTACTTTGATAGCATTAGTTTCTATAAATAGAAAAGGTTGAGGAACATCAAACACTAAATATGACCACTGTCCTTCTCATCTTAGCTTTAGTTATCTAATCATAATTTGCTTAGTTTTAGTTTAATAACAATTTGTCTTGTCTTTTTTGTATTCCTTCTTTGTTCCCTTTCTCCATGTTATCCAATATATACTGATGTGTGATGCGTTGCATTTACATCATGTTTTTGCCTGTATTTTATATAATATTTTGGGCTTATTTTATTATTTTATACTAATTTCTAGTGTTTTTACTTTACTTGGTATAGAATCTTCACTTTTCTTGGTTTTTATGAAAATGTAGGCAAAATGGCATAAAAATGAACACTTCATCATCATCTCCAAATCAAGGGGAAGCATTTCTAATTATTTTCTTAGTGATTTCTTGTATTTTTGATAGAATTCAATGCAAGTTTCATCTATATTCATGTTGTACATGATAGAATTCAATGCAAGTTTCCTAACAAATAGCAAATAGCATAAACATCAACTAAATTAATCAATCAACATCAATTCAAATATCACACTCATATGCTCATTTTATTCAAAAGAACAATTTCACTTTTAGATTTTATCCTTCAAATAACATATTCACCCAAAATCTCATGCATCAACTAATGTCAAATTTTAAAAATAGGTATGTATTGAAGAAATAAATCTAACATGATAGGGCTTTTCTCTAATCACAAGTATAAATACTCACATCATCAAGGAAGACATTTTATGAATAGAAATTTTATCAATAAATCATGCCATCATATAGTAGAAAGTGGATCATATGCTTTCATCAATTTTAACAAAAAATTTGAATAATATCATCATCAAAACAATGAGTTCCATATATCCATAAAATCATTTTTCAAGAGAAAACCAATAAGTAGTATAAATATGATAAAGTCAAAGATGCACTATAAGAAATAGTCATTAATGAGAGAGTGTAAGTGATACTCACAAAACTATATAGATCATGCTCAATCATTATTAGGTCAATGCACCTGGGTCCAAAGATGTGCCTTTTGAAAATTTTCTGCAAAATTTAAGGTACATAAGGCTCACATAAGGCTCAGATAAAAAAACAGTGTCGGGGCAGATGCTGCAAGGTCTAAAGGTGTGCCTTTTGAAAATTTTCCAACAAAATTTTAAATACATAAGGCTTAGTCTGAAAACAGTCTCTAAAAAAATAATAATGATGAAAATAATTTTCTCAAGGGAGAATCAGAGATGTCATCGATAGTCTAGAGGAGTCCTAGTGGAAGGAGTCGAGCAGGCAAGAAGCAGAGGGTGAATAGAGGCTAGCTGAAAAGCTGCTGTCAATGATGATGATGCCGACAGTAGAGTGAGTAATCTCTAGTGGCCTGCTAGAGATCACAGTCCTGGAGGTGAGATCGTCGGCCGGTGGGTGTGAGAGATAGCTCTACAAAAATAGAAAATCAGTCACTAATGAATATTCTACTGCATAAATAAAATAAATGGAATAAGAGGCAGCAAAAGAAGTAAGAATTTGCAGATGGTATAATCCAGTGTCGACGGCTGGAAACAGTGATGTTAGAGGCAGATGCAGTGGTGGCTAGAGGTGGAAGACAGTTGCTCTTGAAGATTTCTGGATCTGGAGGCAAAATAAGCAATAACAAGTTGCAAGCAAACAGTGCAGTTTTTGAATTTTTTATGAAAAGTAGCCCTACCCAAAAATAATATTTAATGATCCAATAAGAAAATAGACAGAACCATGTGGTAGAATAAAACTCGTTCTTTTCAGGTGTATAAAAATTGAATGATCAAAATCTTTCAGGAATTTAGGGTATCAACAGAAAGAAGGCTATTCAGATTACAAACTACACAAACTGCACAAAAGTTAATCAGATTCAAAAAGTTGTTATGTGTCCTAGAATGATCCATGAACTTTAAAATTCAGAAAAAAAAATCCAGATGATAGACAAAGATGAGTACGTTAATGTTGTGCCAAAGATCAAAAATTTTTGCAACCCAATTTCTTAAAATCACTGCGAGAAAACACATACTCAATAAGTAGAAAGCAGCTTTAAAATACGGTACCGTGAAAGGCCTTACGACAGTGCCGTAAAATACCAAAAACTCTCAGGTGGAAATCAGATCAAAAATACAGTACCGTAAAGTAGATTATGGCAGTGCCATATTTTGCACAAAATTTTATTTTCCCTGCAAAATAAAAAGAAAAATTAATTCTAAAAATAAACTAAAATAAAAGCAACTAAGCTAAGATAGAGTGCTTGGGTTGCCTCCCAAGAAGCGCTAATTTTTAGGTCATTAGCTTGACCAAAAATCAATATCATGGTGAAGTAGGTGAATCAGTACCAAAATAAAGAGCAAACAATTTTCTGCATTTTCTTTGTCCAAAAAGCTTAGCCACAAATCTAAATATCCAGAATTTCATATAAATCACAATTGATGTGGCTTTCATAATTATGCAGAAATTAAAATCAAAATTTTATATGATCTTCCTATGTTTGTCAGTAAATAAAATCATAAGTCCTTTCTTCAACTTTATCTTTTCAATTGCAATAAAAGTAGGACTTCTAGCAAAATAATCAAGCATTGGATCATAATAATAGTCTTTCTGTTCTACATCAGATTCCTCAATAAAGCATAATTTTCCAAATTCATCAAAAGATTCAACAAAAGATATGGGCAAAACATCAGAGTGAGATTCATCAATATTTGTAATTTTCAAATCATCTTCAGGTTCCTCATGCTCACAATCAAATAGTTTATCAATAACAAAATCATTATCAAAATCAAGATGAGACTCTTCAAAATCAATTTCCTCATGCTTCGCCACAAATAATTCATCATCAGAAGAGTCAAAATCAGAATCATATGAAAAGGAATTAACATAATTAGGGTTGACCACAAGAGATTTATCATTAATTTTAAAAATATCACCAAAATCACAGTGGGGTTCATTAATGTCTATAATTTTTGAACCTTCATCATGCTCATCAGATTTAACCATATCAAAATCAGAATTATCATGAAAAGAAGGTTTTTCAATTTCAATTTTCTCAACCTTTTCCTCAAATAATTTATCAGATGAATCAATTTCACAACATTCAAAATCTAAAGGAGATTCATTAATATTCACATATGGCTCAATCTCAAAACGATCATGATCACAGGGGGAATTTTTAAAATCAACTTTCTCAGCTTCCAAATCAAACTCAAATAAATAATCATGTTGTGCAATCTGGGTTTCTAGCAATTTAGTATTAGCAGTCAAAGATTCTTCTTGAAAATTAACCAAACCCTTAAGATCCTCAATTTGCTTCCTTTGATTACTCAGCATTTGGTCTTGTTTTTCCAAAATTTGATTTTGCTCTGCCATATATTTTTCAAACATGATTTCTAAGCTAGATTTTTCAGTATCCTCATAGTATGGTTCAGAAACGTGATTTGAGCAATCATCATATAAAGAAGTTTGGTTTTCCCATCTAGAATACAATTGATCAGATTCTTCCCATGATAAATTAGGATTTAAAAATGGGCAATCAGAGGAACAATGAATAAAATATCCACAGATATCACATCTAACAGGAGAACAAGATTTCATAACAGGGTGCATATTAAAAGTGTCTAATTTATGAGCCAAATAATCTAACTTATCTACAACAGTGCACCATGAATCATCTTGATAACATGATGAATTAGAATTTTGAGGCATTAAAAATTTGCAATCAGAAGTATAATGATCAGAAGACTTACAAATATTACATGTAACAAAATAAGAGTGTAATTTTGCTAATTCTGCAATAGTAAGCTGTGAATAATCTTTATGCTCACCTTGTTGCATGTAAACCTTACCCCTTTCAGATGCCCATGAATTTTGATGAAAAGACATATTTACCAAATCTATCAAGAACAGAAAGATAATCCAACACTAATCAATTAAAGAATTATTTTTTATTATTATTATTTTTTTCAGAATATATAAAAAAAATAGAAAATCTAAAACACAAGCAAATTTACAAATTTTAGAAATCGCAGTTCTGTCACAACTGTGAAAATCCAAAACCTGCAAAAAGAAAAAACAAAGTTAAATCTAAAACAAATAAAACTTAGTCTAGCAATACTAACAACTATTTTGATATGAACAAAACTAAGGTCCCCGGCAACGGCGCCAAAAACTTGATAGGCTTCCGCAAGTGCACGGAATTATCGAAGTAATAAAAATATCGATCCATAGAGACCTTATTGTTAGTTACTAAATAATTGTTTTCTCGCTAGCTAAGTAAACCGAATATGATGAAAGTGAGCAGTATAGATAACACGAAGGATAATCAGTGAGATAAACATGGGACTAGGGTTTCATCCACCTTGATTTCAATGATAAGATATAAAAAAAAAGGTTCGTCAATCAAATCTTGCTATGATAAAGACCTAATTTACTTCATAAAAGGATTATCTCACTTTCGTGCAGACAATCACGCAGGGACCAATCCTCGCTTTCCCGCAAGATCTATCCCAACGCTGCAGATAAGTAAACCATCAACAAAGAACTCAAGGATCACTTTCGTGCATCCGAATTCTAAGTTGATCATCACAAGTGGAGCCTCAAGGATCACTTTCGTGCATCCGAGTCTCAACACAGGTTCTACCTAGGGTTCTCCAACGTTCCGATCCTCACTTTCGTGCAAGATCTCCATGTTTGACACAATAACTCAATCCTAGATCAATATTATTAAACATGGCAATTAATCTACTAGAACAGATCAAGTTGGATCTAACCTAAGGAAGGGATCATAACATGCAATTCTAGGGTTCCAAGTTCTCAAGCAAATCACCTTTCAGTCTCATTGCGAAAACTCTAAAACATGGATAATAACATAGATCTATGGAGAATTAAAGACACTTCATCACAAAGTAGAATTATCACAACGAAGATTATCATGACGAAAATGAAGAATTATCTAATCATTAAAAATCAAGGGGATTACACCCCATGTCCCAAAAATAGTATTAAGCTTGCATGGAGGAAGAAATACAATGAATCATAGTCTCAGAATGATCAAAAAATGAAAAGAAAGGAGGAACAACTTTACACCACGGCTGTAAAAGAGTTTACAACCGTAATTTGCTTCGATGAACAGCGCTATCACCGCTGTTTTGTTGATTTCTCCTCCGATCGGACTCCAAATACTCTGAAACATCTGTGGTGTCTTCCTCTCCTCCAAGTGAAGCTTCTGCATGAAAATCATGGCCTGACGTGCCCTCTACGCCTCTCGACGCGAGGCCAAACCCTAACCGCCTCTCTCTTGATTGCTCTCTCGATACTGGATAAAAGTTCCATTTTTTCAGTGTGTGTGTCTTCTCCTCTTAAATACAAAGTGGCCGCAACTTTTGGATTCCAATTTGGAGCTCTGGATCAAATGTTATGGCCCGAACAATTTTCAGCCGCGGAAAACTCGTGATTTTGACTGGAAATTACGGCCGTGTAATATTTTACGGCAGTGCCGTATTTTCATTCTATGCACCGATAGTCAAAATTATGGCCCATAAAATATTTCTCGATGGTGCCATAAAATCGGATGAGTTCTCTGGTCTGGATCGCCTGGGAAATACGGTACCGTAGAATAGTTTGCGGTCGTGTCGTAAAATCAGCAAAGGTTTCTGTTCTGAAAGCGCTGAAAACTACGGCAGTGTAATTCTTTACGGCAGTGCTGTAAAATCACAAAAACTTTTTGTTCAGAAAATCCTCCAAATTACGACAGTGTTCTGATTTTACGGTACTGTCTGAAATTACGGTACCGTAAAATGGATTACGACACTGCTGTATTTTGCTGAGTTGCTCTGTTTTGCGTGAAATTTCTTGGGTGACCTCCTCTTGATGATGGTAACTCTTTTATGTGTTTAATTTTGCTTGAAAACACCTTGAAATAGTGTCTTTTTACCTGAAAACCATGAAAAACCAAAATAGAAGTAGACTTTGCAATATTTGATGAATTCAGCATAAAAATAAGCAAAAAGATCCTCAATTTAGCGTGAAAAGATACATAGAATGATACAAAATATACTATATATTTTGGTGTCATCAATGACCCCTATTTAGTTACATATAATCCTGGCTAGAGGAACCACCCCAATTTGTCATAGAAGAATAATCAAGGTCAAGTTCCTCAGCAATATAATCAGCAGAATAATAGGCCGCCACCAGGTTTTTAGTCTAGGCAGTTCAATTAGCCTTAGAAGTCTAACTTAGAATCCCTTTTGGAAGGTTTCGTTGTTGCACAGAAGAAGCACAATGAAGATGTCTCTGATGCTATTAAGCATCTAATATTTCCTGTGGACACCTTGGTGACCCACAACAAGATGGTAGAGAGCCACATAGCTCAGCAGGCAAGCATTTTTAAAGGGCCTACAAGTAAACTTCATAGGCAACCAGAGATAAATTCTAGGGAGCACTGTAGCGCAATAACCACGAGGAGTGGTAAGCAATTGGATGAGCCCCATATGCCTGATGAAGAACCTATACCTGTAGTCAGTGAAGAGTAGTCTAAGGAATCTCTACCTGATAAGGAGAAACCTGTGGAGAAGGAGAAGGAGAAGGAAAACGAGGAAGTTTATGTAGGTCCGTCTGTATATGTTCCACCTATCCCTTCCCTCAGTGGCTAGCTAAGGGGAAGTTAGATAAGCAATTCAATAAATTCCTAGAGGTATTGAAAAAGTTGTACATAAACATTCCCTTGACTGATGCTTTATCACAGATACCTGCATACATGAAGTTTCTAAAATACATAAGTGCAAAATTGAGGAGTATGAGACTGTGGCACTTATAGAGGAAGGTAGTGCGATAATCCAGAACAAGATACCTCAAAAGATGAAAGATCCAGGGAGCTTCTCGATTCCTTGCTAGATTGGCGACATGTCCTTTGAGGGAGCTTTATGTGACTTGGGCACATGCGTAAGCTTGATGCCTTTGTCGATTTGTAAAAAGCTTGATATAGGAGACATGAAACCGACCACTATCTCATTACAGCTAGCTGACTGGTCTGTTCGACGTCCTGTGGGAATTTTGGAGGATGTCCCAATTCAAGTCGGTCAATTTTTTATACTTGTATATTTTGTGGTATTAGAGATGGAGGAAAACATTAAATTGCCTATTATTTTGGGGAGGCCATTTCTAGCTACTACAGGCGCGGTGATAGATGTGAAGAAGGGGAGATTTGTTGGTGTATATGCCCTAGGACCTAGTTTTGGTCCATCTTTGTACTACTTAACTATGATATTCATATATCTTTCTGGCATTGTCGTTATCATTGTTTGTCTACACCTGCGATTGTGTACTTACATGATAATGTCCCTGGAGACAGATTGGATCTGTGCTCAAATGATTGTCCCTAGTCGATGTACCTGAGTGGATATGGGACAGCTCTGGTACTTGTGAGACTGGTATGTGGGCTGGTTAGGCACGTGGTGCTAACGCAGACACATGGGTATATCATTGGAGGATATACTGGATAGACCCGCTGTGAGGCTATGACTTGGTGTCATGAGTTATCCTCACAAGTGACAGGAGATGCATTGATCCCTTGACTTGAGGTCATTGACCATTCTATATGGTTAGGGACTTGCTTTGATGCAACCTAACACCTCGCCGTAGTTGGGAGGTCATAACGGTTGTCATTGAGCATGTCACGACCCATATGAGAAGGTCAATGGACAGACATAGGATTTGCCCCTTCCTTAGGGAAGTATGATATCCATGGAGCTCCCTTATGGTTCTATGACTGAGAGTGTATGGCCATACCCAGGTGAGAACCTGTTTTAGTCATAGCCATGTGATTGGATGAAAACAAGTGGTGACACACTTGTCCAATCGGATATCAGTACGGCAAAGAGACTGTAATGCATCTGTTCCTAGTTGCGATGATGGGGATGTCGATGTCGATATCCATTCCAATGACTTGGGTAGCAGCGATGCACTGCTAGGTGCCACTCACTGCTTGTGATGACCTTTGGTCAGCACTGCCAGCGTCAGAGGAACCTACAGGGTCGCACACCTTGATACTTGAGCTCTCGTATTGATCGGGAAGCCTTATGATCGAGTTATTGGATAACTCAGATCTAATTGGGAGATTTCATCAGCGCCAATAGGCCTGATGAGATGGAAGAATATTATTGGAGCCAAACTTCATTTTTGGCAGGTTGACCCGTATTTGACCATGGTTGGTCACATTTGGATTAGGGTTGCATTGGATTGGATCCAAGTGCTTAATCAACCCATGTAATGAAGTTTGGGCTAGCTCATTATCCAATGAGGCCCAATAATAAGTTGTCATGAAGAGGCAATAGGCTAAAAGGGTATAATGGGGAGGAAGCCAAGCCCATTGGCGCCTAAGGGGCATAATGGGGTTTGGATGGAAAATTTGCTTCATTAAGGAAGCTTTATGCGCCTAGCCCTCTCCCATTGATAGTGTGAATGCATTAAGGCATTGCTTGGGGCGCAAGGCTAGGCCTTGGCGCACAAGGCAAGGCTTGGTAGTTTATGGAAAGGTTGAATGAGGTTTATGGTAAAGTCTTAGAGACTTTCCTTACCTCAAACCTTCTCATCCAAGCTATACACTTGTCATGATCTCAACCCTTGCCCTAACCGCCTCTAGCTCTTTATAAGTGACCCTAGCCGCCCCCTCTTGATGGTTACAATCCTTAGAGGCGTGACAACAAGAGGAGAGGCAAAAGCAAGGGTTGAGGGGCGACAAGACCAAGAAGTGGCGCATCTTCTTCTTCCTTCCAAACCCTAGCCGCAAGCTTCTTCCTTCTCTCTTGATGCAAGGAACTTGATGCTTGGCGGTTTCCCTCTCCCTCATCCTTCTTCATCTTTGGCGCATCTACCTTGGAGGTGGCGCATACTTTGAAGAAGGAGCACAAGGCATGGATCTTCTTCCCGAGGCTAGCACCGGGCGTGGAAGAAGAGAACTCAAGAGATCCGTGTGTGCGAGACTGCAGAGGGCGAACACTTGGGCGCCTTCATCGACATCGGCTTCTAATTGCTTAAAGGTACTTACTATCACATCGTGTCGACCCCCTCGCAAGAGATCTTCACTGGGTTTTTGGGACTAGCCTGTTTCGGGGACATTCTTCCGCTGCGTAATATGTATGTCTATGGCTCTAAAATTGTAAAATGCCCCCGGGGTTTCCCAACAAGATTGACTCTAAATATCGGGGAGGATAATATTGAATTCGATCTTTCCTCTTCTCTAAAAAATGTTCTTTTGCAGATTCTTGTTTTAATGTGGATGCACTTGAACTGGAGACAAATGAAGAAAATATGAGGAAGAAGATAGACCCTTTGGACATATGTCTTGTCAAAGAAAAGGGTGAAGAAGAAGGTATCGAGAAAGAAACTCAAGTTTATACAAGGATTTTGGATTCAGGACTGACGATTGAGCCACATAAGGCCAAAGCCAATAAGCTTATTTTGGTAAAACCTGAATCAATCAAGATGAATAAGTTGGAACTCAAATCACTCCCACCAAATTTAAGGTATGAATTTTTGGGAGAAGATTCAACATACCCAGTGTTGTAGGTAGAATGTTTTAAAAGATAATTTTTCCTAGATTTGGTGTGCCCAAAATTCTGATCAGCGACGGTGGCTCTCATTTTATTGAACATAGACTCGAGTCATTATTAAAGAAATATGGAGTACACCATAAAGTTGCTACACCGTATCATCCACAGATGAGTGGACAGACAGAGATTTTGAACCGTGAGATAAAGAGAATTCTTGAAAAGACTGTGTTAGGGGCAAGGAAAGATTGAGCACTGAAGCTTGATGATGCTCTTTGGGCTTACAGGATAGCTTTCTGATGTAAATATGAAATTCTAGGTTGTCCTTAGGTATGTAGCTCTTTTCAACGAAGGGAAGCTTAGCACAAGTACTGATTTCTAAATGGATATGAAATACTGGCACGCAAATTTCAGGTAAGTAACCCCTTCTTGAACTTTATTGCAAGGCCTTTGATTCACGCCTTGTGCAAGTTCTAATTTCTCCAGCCGATTGTTCCAGAATCCTCCAAGCTTCAACGCTCCAACAAATCCGCATTCCGACCTTCAATCAGCAACACTCAAGGAGCAAATGGGAAGAATGAGAGAGTCAAGACTCGGTGAATAGAAGGTGGAAGTAAGGACAGAGGAAGAAGAGCAAGCTCAACTCTTAGCACATTCACAAAACAAGTACACACGCTAACACAAAATTAGTTTTTTCAAAGGCAATCGGATAAGTGCAGAAGTGTGCACATTACAGGCTTTAAACCCTAGCTCCCAATGTTAACATTTGGATAGTGTTGAGAATTCTCCTCAGTTGCAGAACAGTGATTTGCAGAGTTTGATTTCATTGGTGGTTGTGGGCGGTGAAGCTGATTAGGTTGTGAATGTTCCCTACGCATGCATGTAGTTGTCTTGCCGAAGTGATATTGACTTGATGACTAGCTTGATGTGGATAATTATATCTGACATAGCTGGATGCGTGACTTCATATTGAATTGATTATATTGAAGGTGGTTGTTGTTGTACTCCGCAAGTGCACGGATACTCGAAGTAATAATTAAGATATCGAACCACAGAGACCTACGTGTTAAGTACCAAATAGTTGTATTCTCACTAGCTAAGCGATCGAATGTTGAAAGTAAGCAATATGAAGATTGTACGAAATATCAGAGAGGAAGAATTGGGACTAGGGTTTCATCCACCTTAATATTTATGACTAGATATAATTAAAGGTTCGTCAATCTATTTTCGTTATAGTAAAGATATAGCCTACTTAATAAATAAATTAACTCGCTCTCGTGCAATCAATTTACAAAGAATGATCCTCACTCTCGTGCAAGATCTATTCAATGTTAAATATAAGTAAACTTTGATCAAAGAGATTAAGAATCACTCTCGTGCATTCCATCTCAGTATCAAGATCTCAAGCAAAACTAAGCACTCTCGCACCTTAGTTTCACAGGTTTTACTTAAGGTTTTCGAACAATTCAATATCTATCTCTAGCATATTTTCATGTCTAAAACAATAATAATTTCTAGGTCAAAACATCAACAAGAAATAAGCATCTAAAATCTAAAAATAAGAACACAACCAATCTCTTGCGAGGAACTCCTACCATAAATTCTAGGGTTCCAAGTTTATGTGTATCATCTTCTCAGTCCATACACAAAAACTCTAAAACATGTTAATGCATGACACTAGAAATGATGAAAGACATAATCTCTTAAGTAAAATTACCATACCAAAAATATCATGATGGAATAAAGATTATCTAGTCATTGAAATATCAAGGGGATTACTCCCTTTGTCCCAAAAGAAAGTTTAAGCTTGCATAGTGAAAAGATTATAATACACCATAATTACAGATGATCAGAATATGAAAGGGAAGAAGAAAAGTTACAAAACACAGTGCTGTAATCGAAATTACAACACCGTAATAGGCTGGAAACGCGATGAACAGTGGCGTCACCCACTGTTTTGTTGATTTCTCCCCTGGACGGACTCCTTTCGATCTGAAACTTCTGGAGTATCTTCTCATTTACCAGGTAAAGCTTCAGTGTAAATTTCACGGCCTGATATGGTCTCTACGCCTCTCGGTGTGAGGATGAACCCTAAGCGCCTCTCTCTCGATTGCTCTCTCAATACTGGATAAAAATTAGGGCTTTCACTTCATGTCTTGACGATGAGTTCGTAGCAACTTTCGGATTTCAATTTGGACTTCTGGATCAAAAGTTATGGTCCCCGCAAGATTCGGGCGGAAAAATCAGGAAACATGGCACAAAATACGATACCATATTGTGAAAACGGCAGTGCCGTATTTTTACCCAGAATTCAGAAACTTTCTGTATAAAACCCTCCAAAAATACGGTACCCTAAGATTTTGTCCCAAAAATACGGTAGTGCCTTATTTTTGCAAAATAGCTCTGATTTTCATGAAATATGATGGGTAGTTTCGTTTCGACGTCTAGAATCCATTGGTGTGCTCAAATCTTCCAAAATCCATCAAAATATGGCACTTTTAACCTGAAAATGATCAAAAATAAGAAACAGTGTAGATTCTATAATATTTGACAATTAAGGCTTAAAAACAAGCAAAAGAGCATAATTATGACACAAAAGACACATGAAATGACACAAAATATACTATGAATTTTGGTGTCATCAAACATATAAGGCTCAAACTTTGCTTGTCCTCAAGCAAATAAATAAGAACAATGCTAAGTATGGAAAATATGCTCTTTTATGAAAAATAAATTTCTAAAATATAATCACTCATGAAATATTCCACCAACTTTTTGCACAAAATTTTAGATAAATACATCATCCTCTGAAATTAATCTTTAAGATCTACAACTTTGGTCAAATAAAACTTCGCAACTCGCATAATGAAAAGAATTTCAGTCTCATGAATTCACCTTTGTTTCAGTTTAAATCTATCATACCTTTGTTTACAAGAATAAAGTCTCCAAGATCTTTTCCCACACAGAATCTCTCTTTTCTTGCCCCTCTCTTTTTTTTTATTTTATTTTTTATTGAGGTGGCATATACCCACATAAATACACACTTTTTATTTTAGACTTCAACTCTTGTCTTAGGTACCACTGCCAATTTTACACAGTGCCAAGTAGAGGAGTCATTGTTATTATTTTTCTTCTCTCTTTTTTATAGACTTCAACCCATCTCTTAGGTACCACTGTCAATTTTACACAGTGCCAAGTAGGGGAGTCTCTCACTATTTTTGTGGATCCTGGATTCCCTCTTCCCAACAAATAGTAAGATAAATCAAACATCAACTAGGTTAATCAATTGACATTAATTCAAAAATTACACTCATATGCTCATTTTATTTAAGAAAGATGTTTCACTCTTAGATTGCATTCATCAAACAACATATCTACCCAAAACCTTATGCATCAATCAATGAAAATTTTTAACAAGTAGATATATATTGAAGAAATAAATTTAGCATAATAGTAATATTTCCATTCATAGGCATGCATGAATATTCATCATTATAGAAAAATCTACCCATATAAGAAAAACATGTCATCAACTTATCAATCTTATCATTTCCTAAAAAAATCTCTAATTCAATGCAAAACGTGTGAAGCATGAAAACTCATATAATCATAGTCAAAAGTGTAACATGATTGGTCCATATAATCACATAAGGCTCAAACAATGCAAAGGGTGTAAAGTGATAACAAATCAAAGTTGCAACCATATGAAATAATCATGAATACAAGAGAGTGTAAACAATACTCACAAAACTATATAGCAAGTTCTGACAAAAAATACATAAGGCTCAGATCAAAATTAGTGTCGGGGCAAATGCCATAAGGTCCAAAGATGTGCCTTTTGAAATTTTACCTGCACAATTTAAGATACATAAGGCTCAGATCAAAAAATAATCTCTTACTTAAATCAAACGAAAATATAACAATAATCTTTTCAAAGGGAAATCAGAGGTATCATCAATGGTCCAAAAGGGTGCAGGTGAAAAGATCTGATGCAAGCGAGAAGCAGATATGGAACAGAAGCTTGCTGAAGAGCTGCTAGCAATGATGATGGTGCCGACAGAAGAGTGAGTAATCTCTAGTGGCCTACTAGAGAATACAGTCATAGAGGTGAGATCGTCGGCCGGTGCAAAAGATAGTACTGCATAAAAAAATCAGAGTCAATAATAAAGAACTGCTGCAAAAATAAATAAAATCATGGAATAAGAGGCAGCAAAAGAAATAAGAATCTGCTGGTGGTATGATCCAGTGTCGACGGCTGGAGACAGTGATGTCAGAGGCAGATGCTGTGGTGGTTAGAGGTGCTGCAAATATGGAGAAGAAGCCGCAGGTGTCCAAGGAAAGCAGTGCAATCGTAAAGAATTTTATTTTCCTGCAAAAAGAAAAAAATTAATTCTAAAAATAAACTAAAATAAAAGAAACTAAACTAAGGCAAAAGGGCTTGGGTTGTCTCCCAAGAAGCGCTAATTTTAGGTCCATAGCTTGACCTAAACTCAGTTATCATGGTGAAGTAGGTGAATCAGTACCAAAGTATAAGGTATATAATTTTCTGCATTTCCTTTGTCCAAAAATTTTAGCCAATAATCCGAATATCCAGAATTCAATACAAATCATGATTGATGTGGCGTTCTTGAATATGCAGAATTTAAAATCAAAATCTTCAAATCCATTCAAAGTAATCTTTATGATCTTCCTATGTTTATCAAAAAGTGAAATCATAAGTCCTTTCTTCAAATTAATGTTTTCAATAGCAACAAGAAAAGGACTTTGATCAAATGAATCAAGCCTTGGATTACCATACCAAAAATATCATGATGGAATAAAGATTATCTAGTCATTGAAATATCAAGGGGATTACTCCCTTTGTCCCAAAAGAAAGTTTAAGCTTGCATAGTGAAAAGATTACAATACACCATAATTACAAATGATCAGAATACGAAATGGAAGAAGAAAAGTTACAAAACACAGTGCTGTAATCGAAATTACAGCACCGTAATAGGCTGGAAACGCGATGAACAGTGGCATCACCCATTGTTTTGTTGATTTCTCCCCTGATTGGACTCCTTTCAATCTAAAACTTCTGGAGTATCTTCTCCTTTACCAGGCGAAGCTTCAGTGTAAATTTCACGACCTGAGGTAGTCTCTACGCCTCTCGGCATGAGGCCAAACTCTAAGTGCCTCTCTCTCGATTTCTCTCTCAATACTGGATAAAAATTAGAGCTTTCACTTCGTGTGTCTTCTCCTCTTAACGACGAGTTCGTAGCAACTTTTGGATTTCAATTTGGACTTCTAGATCAAAATTTATGGTCCCCGCAAGATTCGGGCGGAAAAATCGGGAAACAGGGCACAAAATACGGTACCGTATTTTGAAAACGGCAGTGCCATATTTTTACCCAGAATTCAGAAACTTTCTGTATAAAATCCTTCAAAAATATGGTACCATGAGATTTTGTCCCAAAAATACAGTAGTGCCGTATTTTTGCAAAATAGCTCCGATTTTTATGAAATTTGATGGGTAACTTCGTTTCGACGTCTGGAATCCATTGATGTGCTCAAATCTTCCAAAATCCATCAAAATATGGCACTTTTCACTTGAAAATGATCAAAAATAAGAAACGGTGTAGATTCTGCAATATTTGACAATTAAGGCTTAAAAACAAGCAAAAGAGCATAATTATGACACAAAAAGACACATGAAATGACACAAAATATACTATGAATTTTGGTGTCATCAGTTGTCGTACAGATGTGGCTCAGCTCAATTTAGATAACGACAGGTTGAAGATGTGACTTGACTTGCTGATTTTGACCTGAGCTTGCTGTTGGACGAGCTTGACTTCCATGCGAGATTGCCTTTTAGTTGGGGAGCCCGGGTGACTTGTAAGTGCCTTATAGGTGCATAGATCCTAGGCTAAACATCCTATTACATTCACTACAAAACAAAAACAAAGACTTAGGAAAATAAATCATAGGCTAGTCCTAACTACAACAGAATAATGTCAAGTGCAGGAAATTAAACAAGCTTACAAAATTGTCCTACAAGCTGGTTTCATACACAAAACTAGGTAGAACCCAATACCAAAACATAACAAGTACTAATGCTGAAACATAAAGAAATTCAAGTGCTAGAAGGTAAACAAGTTTCTTCAAAGTGTAAGTCATCAAGCTAAAACTTGTTTACCTTCTAGCACCTGAATTTCTTTATGTTTCAGCATTAGTACTTGTTATGTTTTGGTATTGAGTTCTACCTGATTTTGTGTATGAAACCAGCTTGTAGGACAATTTTGTAAGCTTGTTTAATTTCCTGCACTTGACATTATTCTATAGCAGCACTCAATCAACGTCTGCAGCAAATCCTACCACCAGCCGAATTATTCGATTCTCTCATATTTTCAATGTAAAATTTTACTTCATAGCCATTGGCAGTTAACAGCTTGCCTATATTTTGTGAACACTCCAAGATGAATACAAGTTGAAAGAAATATTTTTTTGAATCCTTTTAGTTAGTGTGTTCTCCCTCCTTGTGAGGTTAAAGTTAGGGTATGTAGTCTCTTTCTTCCCCCTTAGCTTGCTAAGGGTTCCCTCTTCTCCTCTCCTCTCCTCTTCTCTTCTCATGGCCAACTTCCATTCTGTGTCACTTTCAAAACACCCTTAGGTATATCTCCATTCTAACTTGTTTATGGCAAATCTTGTCACTTACCGGTGGAACTCGAGCATAGGGCCTATTGGGTAGTGAAAAGGCTGAATTATGGCATGAAGAGCACCGAAGAGAAAAGAAAATTATAGTTGAATGAACTTGACGAAATCTAGAATTCTGCTTACGAGAGCTCCCAGATATATAAGAAGCGCACCAAAAAGTGGCATGATCAGCGAATTTCAAAGAAAGAATTTATTAAAGGAGACAAAGTCTTATTGTTTAACTCGCATCTCAGACTATTTCCTGGGAAATTGCGAAGTTGATGGTTAGGTCCTTTTGTTGTTCAGAAAGTATTTCCATATGGCGCAATTGAAATATCAAAAGAAGGGCAAGAAAGCTTCAAAGTGAATGGCCAACATTTGAAACACTACTTCGAGCACGAACAAGTTGAAAAAGATGTGCACTTAATTTTATCTGATCCACCATAACATCCATTATCATAGCTATAGTGGAGCTAATGACCCTAAACAAGCGCTTTTGGGAGGCAACCCAAATTTATGATTTTCATTATTTTATTTAGTACTTTTAGTTTTGGTTTTGGATTTCCTTTGAATTTCTAGGAAATTTAGAATATGTGATTTGATGAATCCCTGTGATGGAAGGTCTTATAATAAATTATTTTGTTTGCAGGAATTTTTGAAGAATTTTTAATTGAAAGAAAGGTGATCAACCAGATGTTCACCGGTGCAGCCGTGAGTCACTCACGAACCGTGATTCTTGCGATATCTTCTTTGTGAGTATATTTAAATGTTGTTTAGTTGATGAAACATGATGGTATTTGATTTTCGAAACATGTTTACTGTGTAAATTGTTAATAATTATGATGTAATACAGTTTCTAAATTTTTTTGAGTCGTATTCGCATGTTTTGATATAACTACACAGGGTTTCGCTCATATTTTATTGGAAACTTTTGCAAAAATTTTCCTGAAATCTGTTATACTTGATTTTAATGTTTACACATATGCAATAATTTAAGTCTAGGGTGTCCCCATGTATTTTGTTTTGCTTTAAAGCTTTATTGGTATGTATTTTGAATGTTCATGATTGTTAAGGTTAATCAAATTTGTTTTATCTTTAATTTTGAACTTAGAAAACATTTTGAGTATTTGATTTGATGACATAGGGAATTTCTGAAATTTCATGTGGACTTCAATTATTGAGTAAATTCAATTCTGGTATTGATAAAATACATATATGAATTGTTATATGTTCATGCAACGTGTGCATAGTATTTTTATACTTAAAGTTTAATTTATCTAACTTTGCTTAATGGAAAATTTTTATGAATAGGAAATTGGTTATTTTTCTTTAAATTGAGGTTTGCTCTAACTCCTTTACTTGTGTTGTCTAAGGTCATGAGTTATATTATACCATGAGTGGTATACTTTATGTCTATTGCGATCAAGTAACAGAGGAAAATATTAAAATTAAATATTTATCCCTCTTGCATAAAGATCGATAACGATTTAAATACCATGCCACTAGCTAGCTTTCTCCATGATTAAAAAAAGGGGAGAGAGAAAGTTGTAGGTTAAGTAGACAACTCCGCTGACCTTATGATTGAGACTATGAGTTAAATTATATTTCTTTATGGTATACTTTGAACAATGTTATGATGCTAATAGGAAAGGGCAAATAACTGTTTAAAGACAAATTGCTCTAAAAATATCTTATCTTTAACATCGCCAAGATTCTTGAAATAAATTTTTATCTATTGAGTAATATGAATTTATTAAGTTGAGAGTATTTGATACTTAGTGCGTGAAGAATAAATGTTATGACATGAACTGTGAATTTTATCTTTCTTGGATTGTAAACTCTTGAGGATTTACCTCTATTATGATTTTTCATGAAATTACTTGAGTTCTGAAAGATCGACTATTTGAATTGTGGACTAGGGTCGTTATTAAGGAGAGAACAAATAAGATTATTCGTTATCTTTTCATTCTCTATACATATCAGAATATTGCTTGAGGACAAGCAAAGCTTTAAGTCTAGGGTATTTTGATGCGTTGCATTTACATCATGTTTTTGCCTGTATTTTATATAATATTTTGGGCTTATTTTATGATTTTATACTAATTTCTAGTGTTTTTACTTCACTTACTTTAGAATCTTCACATTTTTTGATTTTTATGAAAATGTAGGCAAAATTTCATAAAAATATTTTGTGAGTTTTGAAGCCATAGCACGATTCTCGAGGAAATTACGATGTTGCACATCAAATTTGGGGCGAAAATAGTGTCAAACGCAAAATTCACGGCTACAGCCGTGAGTTTCTTAGTAGACTATGAATTTCAAGTTCGAGGGGTGAAAACGTGGCTAAGTAAAAAAGTTCATAGAAACTTTCATAGGTGAGGCCATGAATCTTTCACGAGCCGTGAATATTTCTGCGCACAAAGGACTTTACTCACAAAAACATTCACGGCCGAAGCCGTGAACAGTTTATGGGCTGTGAGTTTTTCCGCCCCTTCGTGTTTTTCCCTCGATTCGGTCCCAAATCGAGTCAGATTTAAACCAAACTCTCTAGAATTCTTCCTTGAGGGGTTCCAAAACAA
Organism: Costus lasius; assembly: GCA_027563935.2. Lineage (NCBI taxonomy): Eukaryota > Viridiplantae > Streptophyta > Magnoliopsida > Zingiberales > Costaceae > Costus > Costus lasius. The sequence continues at coordinate 31,431,349 of CM050450.1, read as the reverse complement.
TTAAACTATAAAAGGAGGCATTTTTGGAGGGCAAGGGAGACTTTTTTGGGCGAACACAATCATAGGCGGTGGCTCGACTTCGAGAGCAAAATTCGAGCGAGAATTCATGCAAAGGGGAGAATTGAACACTTCATCATCATCTCCAGATCGAGGGAAGTGTTTCTAATTACTTTCTTAGTGATTTCTTGTACTTTTGATAGAATTCAATGCAAGTTTCATCTATATTCATGATGTACATGATGAATATGAGCGAGTAAATTAGTTTCGGGATTTGGGATGTAGCCTAGTGACGTTTATGGATTAAAATTAGCATTTTTATTCTTTGTCATGATTATTATAGCATTAATTTGAATAGAATTGAGTTATTCTGTAATTTACTCTAGCTAAGTATATTCGCATCTTAGACTTTGCGAGAAGTACCAGGAGGTGAATTGCAATGTTGGAACTATTCTATTCAAACTTACGAATCCAAACATGGGAGTAGTTTGGATTCATTTGAAGGATTTTTATGGGTCTAGTTGCGTTAATTGTCATGAGAGTAGGGAATTAGCGTAGCTAGATACCGGATTACGCCTCGGGAGGAGGTAATCTATACCTTAAGAAAAACTCCTTTCAAAGCAATAATTATTCTGTTTAAAGATTTATATTCATTAAATTCATAAGTGTCAGTGTAGTGAAACCCCATGTCCCGACTTTTTGAAATCTTATTTTTACCCAAAAACACCACCTTTGTTACTTTTCATACCTAGAGTCTAGAGAAAATCACCATTTGATTCGTCTAGATATAAATGAGTTGTGTAATCGGTAATTGACCGCCAGATCCTCGTTGGTAACAATCTTATTTTTATTACTTTGATAAATCCGTGCACTTATGGACGCATCAATGTGTTTCAGTGTATATGAACATATCAATTTAGTTTACATATTATAATTTGTATATTTGCTTAGTTGTAATTATCGAAAGGACATTCTTTTAGAAAAATGTAAGGATGAATAAGTCATGTAATGATAATTCATCTGGCAAACAAACATAAATTAGAGTTCAATTAACGAGACTGCCATGGTATTTTCATCTGGCATCCACACCATGCATTTCTACATCTCTTTATTGAGATCATCTATTTCACAAACAAGTACATGTTCTTTAATCATACATGGACTAGTTTTAGCAAGTGTCATTATGCTCAATTTTGTCAGGTGTTCGGCAATTGCAAAGCAAAGGCAGTTCCTTTCTATTTGGATCTGGAACAGTTCTCTTTTATTTCATATCTTGTTTTAGCCATGTGTACAACTCAGTGTTCTATCAATCTGATCAACATAAGTGATCTCTATTTTTCTACTCCAATATGTAAAGAAGTGATCCATAGCAGGATTGATGCCCATGTACATAGTAGAATTCCTTTTTGCATCCTTACCTGAACTAAGAAATCTGCTACCATCAAATTCTCATCCTTAACTTGTTTCCTTTTTGTTACACATTGCAAAACAAATCACATATTGCTTCGTTATATTTGTTGCAAAACAAAACATATGCAAGAATTAGACTTATGAATGTTGCTTTGTTATATTTGTTGACATGATCTAATTTATTTATATTGTGTCTATGTTCAACTATCAATGGCAAACAAAGGTAGCAAGGCTATTTGGAATGTACAGACAACACTATTTTTTTTGTGATATTTGTATTAGTGCCATTGATAAGGATATGCGCCCTGGATCCCATTTCAATGCGAACGGGTGGAAATTTGTTGTTGAAAACTTTCAACAAATATCTGGGTTATGCTATGATAGAAAAGTGCTAAAAATAAATGACACAATTATAAAGTATATATGAGTTTGGTTTTATTTTTCAATTTTATACATTTGCAAGTTCATATTTTTCTATACTTGTAATGTATTAAGGTTACTCTATATTATGCTATGATATATGAGTTACGTATGCAGGATTCTACATCTAAAATATAGAGGGAACTCTTGCAAATTTTTTTTATAACTAGTCATCGAGATGAAAAACACACATGTAATAACTCACAAAAATATGTATTATTGTATTAGATATTTTTAAAATTTATATATTAGAAAAGTTTATTTCTATTGTAATTTATAAAATTTTATATGTACTTATAAATTTTTCACTCAATAAAACCAAACAGCACAGCACCGTATTTCTAAGCTGTTATATAGATCAGCTATTTTACCTAAACAGCCTCAGCTTTTCCAACCAGCTCCAGTCAAACCAGCTTTGTTCAAACTAGCCAAAAGCTTCAGCCTTACCAAACTGGCCCTATGTCTCCAATTTTGGCAAAATTCTTAAGCAGCTCACGCATTCTTCAGTTTCATGGATTTCTCGGTGGAAAACCCTCTTGCTTGATATCTCTTGGCAAAGAAATTCAATCTTCAACTCTTGGCACATAATTACAGCTTCATCTCTCCACAGAAAAATTGGAAGAAGAGGAATTCTCCAATTCCAGCTCTCAACAAGCATCTCTGGTTTACCATCTATGCACATGGCCAGGAAGAAACAATAGCGTTGCCAACATCAGAACCTTCTTGTCTAGCAGTTTTTGCTGTTGACGAGACCTCTAGTGAGCCACGTGAGTCTCCTGCTTACGTCTGATGGAACAAGGCCTAGTAAAGACCTTTGTAGGGCGGTAACACCTGAGAAAACCTTGCCACTTGCGGGTCTTTTTCCTTCGAGTGTTTTCCTCCTTCAGTGGCGTTGGGCTGAATTTGTTGCTAATTACTTCCTCATCTAGAGGAAGTGGAGGTTCTGCACGTTTCTCCTTGGCGCCAACACATGATGCAGCAGCCCAATTATTGGGGCTAGGTATTGTTTACTTCCCCATTGGATTGAACGAGTTTTCTAGGTTCTTAGCTGGTTTTTCCTATCACATTATGTCCAGCATGTGACTAGTTTTGATGTATGTTATATAGATCGATTAAGTAGCCTTGGGTTAGTACGTTGAGCTGAACCCTTGTGTGTATGTTGGCTGCTCTTTGTTGTGGTTGATGATGTTGATTTCTGTATTTTGAGCTGTTCTTTAAAGCCAATTCTTTATGAAATATGTTGTCATGCTTAGTTGATTGTGTGCCTAAAGCAGTTGATCACATTTGCCTGGCTAGAATGTACTTGAATACCTCTTAAACTGACCTCTATTGGTTATCCCTTAGCTTGTAAGGGATGAGAGAAAGTGAGGATTATACACTTGTGTGAAGGATGTAAACAAAAGAAAAAAAAGACATATGTGAGAGGCTAGCATTCTTGGCCGAGTTTTAGGGGAGTGGGTGAGGTTTTGTTTTAACTCTAATGAGGTCAATCTTATCCCTTCCTATCCACTCTTTGGTAGATGACCTTGGGGCCTCTTAAGCACACAATAAATTTGTGCGGGCACTTTAAGGTGTAACCATTGTAGCATCCTGGGCATTGGAGGAGGGACTACAAGGCACTTGATGTCACATATTTATATAGTATTTTTGCTATACTTTTAATGCATAATTTTTTTCTATTCTTAACATATTTTAAATTATTTTGACTCAAATCCTTTTGTATGTTCGGAATCTTCACCTTTCTTCACTTTTGGCATGTTTCAGGCAAAAAAGACTAAATTTTGATAGAATATGAAAGATCCAAGTGCACATATGAATTCTACAAGTCAAGACGATGATGTCCATCAAATTTCGTGCAATTTGGAGTTTATTTGCAAAATACGGCACTGCCGTATTTATTATCACGGCCATATTTTTGGAAGTGAACAAAAGGAAATATGGCACCACCTCTGATATTTATCACGGTCCTATATTGATGAAGAAAATCCATAGAAAGAAATACGGCAGTACCGTGACAGAAATTACGGCCGTATTTTGATGAAGAAAATCCACTGAAAGAAATACGGTAGGGCCATATTTATTTTCACAGCCGTATTTCTGTCAGGTGTTAAGTCCATAAGACAGAAGAAAATACGGCAGGGCTGTATTTATTTTCACGGCCATATTTTCGTCCGCCCAACCCGCGATTTACTCAATTTTTCACCCGATTTGATTCCTTTTCAGACCAAAATTTGGGAGGTTTTGGACTAATTATGAGGGTGGAGAACTATATAAGGAGGTTTTGGACCGATTATGAGGACTTTTTGGGTTATTTTTAAGGCGAATTCGAGGAAGAGGCGAGAATAAGGGCGACAGGTGGCGAACGGCGATTCTTCACCGGAAAAGCTTTGATTTCCCACATTAGTGGCGTTGATCTTCATCAGGGAACCTTAATCCTTATCTTCCTTTGTCGATTTCATATTATTTGCCAACTTGTAATCACAAACATGGATTTCTATAACGTGAACATGTTAGCATAAACCTTTTATTCAGGATTTAGGGTGTAACTCTCTATGTCATGACTTAATCATTGATTTCATTCTTATGAAGCAATTTACTTGTGTTAGATCCAATTATTGTTGTGTTTATTTACATGTTGATTATTGGCCATAATTTGCATGTTTTGAGACGTCGCAAGAAGTACTGAGAGGTGAATTGAGACGTTGGATCTACAATTTTTGGAAAGTTGATTTGAACACGAGAGTAGTTTAAATCGACTTGAGGAATTTCTAGATTTATCAAGAATTCATTGGGTTTATCTTGAGTTAACAACCACGAGAGTAGGGGGTTAGTTCAGATAGACACCAGATTATACTACTGAGAGAGGGCAATCTGTACATGCGGATAAATCCCCTTCAACACAATAAATCCTTCTTAGGATACTTTTAATTATCAAAAGTCATGAAACATAGAGTGGTGAACCCGAGATCCTGAATTTCCATAATCTGATTACAAACCAGGTGTGTTTTTACTCTTTCTACAACTTAGTCAAAATTAAATTCAACCTTTTCCTGATTTGTCTAGCTAAAAATATAAAGTAGAGTCAGTACTTGATCATTGATCCCTGTGGGTTCGATATTTTTATTACTTCAATTTGTCCATGCACTTGCGGAACACATCAAGTTTTTGGCGCCATTGTCGAGGATCAATTTTATCAATATTGACTTAATCTAAGGATTGATAGACTAGACTTTTGTTTATCTTTTTAATTCTATTTTTGAATTAATTGTCTGTTTTCCATCTTTAGTTTAACTTATTGATTGTTTATGCCAGGTGTTCAAGAAAGTTATTTGAGGAAGATCCAGAACTGGAGAGAACTTTTCACCTGTGCAGAAAGCAATTAACAATAGAAATTTTGAAATCTAAGATGGGTGATGCGAGAACTTCAAAGGATTATGCAAACCCAAACCTGCAAGGGGTTCTTTCTAGTATTGCTCTCCCCAATATTGAGATGAACAATTTTGAAATCAAGACATCTTTACTTTTCATGGTTCAGCAGAACTAATTTGGAGGCTTGCCATCTAAGGATCCTAATATGAACTTTTCCATATTTCTTGAATATTGTGATACTTTAAAAATGAATGGTCTTTCGAATGATGCTTTGAGACTTAGATTATATCCTTTTTCTCTAGGGGATTGGGCTTGTGCGTGGCTTCACTCTCATCCGCTAGGTTCCATAACAACTTGGGAGGAGCTCTCCAATGCTTTTTAAGCAAAATACTTTCCTCCATGTAAGACTGCACAGCTAATGAGCCAGATCACGAGCTTAGTTCAGAAGGAAGGAGAATCATTGTACGAGGCATGAGACAGATTTAAGGAGCTTCAGAGAATGTGTCCACACAACGGCCTTGACAAATGGGTAATCATTCACACATTCTATAATGCATTGAACTATAATACTTGTATGATAGTTGATGCTGCTGCTGGAGGAGCGATCATGAACAAAAGTGTGGATGATGAGATTAATCTATGTGAGGAAATGGCCTTGAATCATTGTCAATGGGTAAGTGAGAGAGGGCCATCTGCCAAGGCGTCAGGTAGGTATGACTTAGATGCTATCACTTCACTTGCCGCTAAGTTTGATTCCTTAACTAGCAAAATTAATTCTTTGAATCTTAATTATACCACTGTTAATGCTATTTCGTGTGAGATTTGTAGCAATACAGGACACTATACATAGGATTGTCAGTTGGGAGTTTCTACACAGGGAGAGTGTGACACTGATCAAGTGAATGCAATTGGGAATTACAATGGAAGACTTCAGAATGGCCTATACTCAAGCACTTATAACCCTGGATGGAGGAATCACCCTAATCTTTCTTGGAAGAGTAGTCAAAACCAATCACCTCAGAACAACAATCGACAGCCCCCTGGTTTTCAACAAAGATAGTACAACCAGCCTCAAGCACCCCAAAAATGTAACTTGGAAATTATAATGGACACTTTTATTGCCACACAAACAAAGGAGAATGATAATTTCATACATCAGTTCGATTATTTCAGGCAAGAATTTAGACATGTTAATGAATCCATCAAGAATATGAGTTCCTAGGTAGAATCTATGAAGACTCATCAGAAGATGTTGGAAACTCAGATAGCTCAAAAAGTTAGTTCTTCTAGTAGGCCTACGGGTAGACTACCGGGGAAGCCAGAGATGAACCCACGAGAGCACTGCAATGCTATCATAACACGCAATGGGAAATAATTGGAAGAGCCATGGGCACTAGATGCAACACAAGACAAAGAGGTGCATAATTCTAAGTCCATAGAGGAAGAAAGAAACAATGGCAAAACATCTTCGCAGGATAGGGAGCCAGAGCCAATTTATGTACCACCTCCCTACAAACTGCCAATACCTTTCCCTCAAAGATTGACAAAGGCTAAACTTGACAAACGGTTTGGAAAATTTTTAGAGGTACTTAAAAAGCTTTATATTAATATACCTTTCACTGATGCTTTGTCACAGCTGCCTTCGTATGCCTAGTTCTTGAAAGAGATATTGTCCAATAAGAGAAAATTGGAGGAGCATGGAACGGTCGTGCTCACTAAGGAGTGCAGCGTAATAATTCAGAATAAATTGCCACCGAAGCTTAAGGATCCATGGAGTTTTTGTATTCCTTGTTTGATTGGTGATATGTCTATTGACCGTGCTTTGTGTGATTTAGGGGCTAGTGTCAGCTTGATGCCACACTCTGTTTGTAAGAAGCTAAACATTGGAGATCTTAAGCCCACTTCTGTTTCTCTACAGTTAGCCAACCGCTCTGTATGACATCTAGTAGGTATTTTAGAGGATGTGCCTATTAAAGTTGGTAAGTTTTTTATACCTACTGATTTTGTTGTCCTCGAGATGGAGGAGGATTCTAGACTTCCCATTATTTTAGGTTGCCCCTTTTTGGCGACAGCTGGAGCCATGATTAATGTTAAGAATGGGAAGCTCACTTTTAAGATAGGTGAGGATTATGTAGATTTTGATTTGACCAAAAATTTAAAGAAACCTTCTTTTGTAGGATCTTGTTGTAGTGTTGAAGTCTTGGAAGACACTTCACCAGTGGTCATTAATTTCCGGATGGGGAAGGATCCCCTCAAAGTGTGTCTTATCAAAGGTGATGACAATGATGAAGAGGAGGAAGTAAGTTCATATTCTATATTGTTAAATTCTGCATCACCACTTGAAGCCAAAAAGTTGAAAGAAGAACACTTAAGCATGCAAGAAGGTAAACCTGATGAAGAAAAGAGGTATGATATTAAAACTCTCCCAAGTAACCTCAGGTATAAATTTCTTGGAAAGAACTCTACTTTTCCTATAATTATTAATGCAAATCTTGATGCTTCTCAGACTACTAGACTTTTGAATGAACTTCAGCAACATAAGAGAGTGCTTGGCTATACCCTTGGTGATATAAAAGGAATTAATCCTTCTATTTGTATGCACAAGATATTTTTAGAAGAAGGGAGTAAGCCATCAATTGAATATCAGAGGAGGCTCAACCCGAACATGAAGGAGGTAGTGAAGAAAGAGATTCTTAAACTCCTAGATGCTAGAGTCATCTATCCCATCTCTGACAGCCAGTGGGTGAGCCCAGTGCATGTTGTGCCGAAGAAAGGAGGGATTACCATGATGAAGAATGAAAGCAACACTCTTATTCCAACAAGAACGATAACAGGGTGGCGGATGTGCATTGACTATCAAAAGTTGAATACCGTCACCCGAAAAGATCATTTTCCCCTTCCTTTTGTTAATCAAATGTTAGAACGTTTAGCATGTAACTCTTATTTCTATTATCTTGATGGATATTCTAGTTTCTTTTAGATCTCCATTCATCCTGAAGACCAGGAGAAGACGACGTTCACGTGCCCATATGACACTTTTGCTTATCGCCGCATGCCGTTTGGACTTTGCAATGCACCCGCTACTTTTTAGCATTGTATGATGGCTATTTTTTCTGATCTTATTGAGGACATTATGGATGTGTTTATGGATAATTTTTCTATATATGGTTCTGATTTTGATATTTGTCTGTCTAATTTATCATGAGTATTACAACGTTGTGAAGAGTTTAATTTGGTTTTGAATTGGGAAAAGTGTCATTTTATGGTGAATGAAAGTATTGGTTTAGGGCACTTAATTTCTAATCGTGGTATTGAGATAGATAAGGCAAAGGTGGAAGTGATTGATAAATTGCCACCACCATCTTCTATTAAAGGAATTAGAAGTTTTTTGGGTCATGCTGGTTTTTATAGACACTTTGTTAAAGATTTTTCGAAGATTGCTAGGCCTCTTACTTTATTACTTGGTAAAGATGTTCCTTTTATTTTTAATGAGGATTGTATGATTGCTTTTCAGAAACTAAAAAAAGGCTCTTACCACAGCACCAATAATTCAACCACCTAACTAGTCACTTCCTTTTGAGCTAATGTGTGATGCTAGAGATCATGTCATAGGTGTTGTTCTTGGACAACGCAAGGAGAAGAGATTGCATGCTATATATTATGCGAGCCGGACATTGGACGATGCGCAAATCAATTATGCAACAACAGAGAAGGAGTTTCTAGCTATTGTTTTTTGCATTCAATAAATTTAGATTTTATCTTATTCATTCTAAAGTAGTTGTTTACACCGATCATGCAACAATCAGGTATCTTATGAGTAATAAGGATTCAAAGCCAAGGTTGATCAGATAGATCCTTCTGCTACAAGAATTCAACTTGGAGATCAAGGATAAGAAGGGCACAGAAAACTATGTTGTGGATCATTTGTCGCACCTCGTTAAGGAAGATGGAGTGCAGAAAGTTACCGAATATGAGATCGATGACGCCTTTCCTGATAAGCATATCTTTGCTATTGCAATGATTGATGCTCCATGGTATGCTGATTTTGTAAATTATTTGTTGTTTAATATCTTACCTGCTGACTTGACTTATCAGGGTAGAAAGAAATTTTTATCAGAAGTAAAACATTATTTTTAGGATGATTCTTTTCTATTCAAGAGATGTTGATGACACCAAAATATATAGTATATTTTTTATCATTTTAGATATTTTTTCATGCTAAATTGAGGATCTTATACTTGTTTTTATGCTGAATTCATCAAATATTGCAAAGTCTACTTCTATTTTGGTTTTTCATGATTTTCAGGTAAAAAGACACTATTTTGAGGACTTTTCGAGCAAAATCAAAGACATGAAAGAGTTACCATCATCAAGAGGAGATCACCTAGCAAATTTCATGCAAATCGGAGCAACTCACCAAAATACGGTAGTGCTGTATTCTATTTTACGGTACCGTATTTTCGTACGCTACCGTAAAATCAAGAGCACTGCCATAATTTGGTGTATTTTCGGAACAGAAGATTTTGTGATTTTACAGCACTGCCGTAAAGAATTACACGGGCCGTATTTTCCGGACACTTCAGACCAGAGAACGCAAGCGATTTTACGGCACTGCCGTGAAATATTACACTGCCGTATTTTGGAGAGCATTCAGAACAGAATAAATTGCTAAAATTATGGCACGGCCCTAAAATATTTTCTGGTACAGTATTTTGGGCAATTTTTGACCAGAAAACTGCAAAGAAAATACGGCACTACCGTATTTTAAATTACAGTACCGTATTTTATACATGGACGCGCGAGTTTTTCGGGCTGAAATTTGCGTGGGCCATAAGTTTTGATCCAGAGCTCCAAATTGAGATCTGAAAATTGCTGCGAACTCGTCGTTATGAGGAGAAGACACACGAAGTGGAAGCCCGAATTTTTATCCAGTATCGAGGGCAAAATTGACAGAGCGGCGTCTAAGGTTTGGCCTCACGCTGAGAGGAATAGAGGGCACCTCAGGTTTTGATTTTCATGCAAAAGCTTCGCCTAAAGGATAGAAAGACACCACAAAAGTTTTAGATCAAAAGGAGTTCGGGTGGAGGAGAAATCAATGAAACAGTGGTGATAGCACTGTTCATCACGGAAAATACGGCTGTAATTTATATTACAGCCGTGTTGTGAAGTTGTTTTCTTCTTCTTCTTCAATTTATTCCACTTTGAAACTATGGTTGATTGTATTTCTTTTTCCATGCTAGCTTAAACATATTTTGGGACATGGGGTGTAATCCCTTTGATTTCTAATGATTAGATACTTTTTATTTCGTCAAGATAATTTTGCCACGATAATTCTACTTATGTGAATGTCTTGTCTTTGATTCTCCATAGATTGATGTTATTATTCATGTTTAGAGTTCTCGCAATAAGGACCGAAAGGTGACTTGCTTGAGAACTTAGAACCCTAGAATTGCATGTTAGGAGCTTTCCGTAAGAAATTAGGTTTGTTCTTAATTATTTGATTTTAGTGATCTTATTGCCATGATTTAATAATATGAATCTTGGATAGAGTCGAGTTGTCAAACGTGGAGATCTTGCACGAAGGTGAGGATCGGAATGTTGGAGAACCATAGGTAGAACTTGTGTTGAGTCTCGGATGCACGAAAGTGATCATTGAGATTCGACTTGAGGCAATCAACTTAGAATTCGGATGCACAAACGTGATCTTTGAATTCTCTGATTGATGATTTACTTGTCTTTAGCGTTGGGGTAAATCTTGCGCAAAAGCGAGGATTGATCCCTACATGATTGTCTGCACGAAAGTGAGATGATCCCTTTATGAAGTAAATTAAATCTTTATCATGATAAAATTAGACTGACGACCTTTTATTTATATCTAATCATTGAAATCAAGGTGGATGAAACCCTAGTCCCATATTTATCTCTCTGATTCACTTTACACTCTTCCGTTGATTATTGCATCATATTCGATTTGCTTAGCTAGTAAGAAAGCAGTTATTTGGTACTTAACAATAAGGTCTCTGTGGTTCGATATCTTTATTTATTACTTTGATAATTTCGTGCACTTGCGGAAACCTATCAAGTTTTTGGCACCATTGCCGGGGACCTTAGTTTGTTAATATCAAAATAGTTGTTAGTATTGCTAGACTAAGTTTTATTTGTTTTAGATTTAACTTTGTTTTTTTTTTGTTTTTGCAGGTTTTGGATTTTCAGAAGTTGTGACAGAACTGAGAATTTCTGAAATTTGTGAATTTACTTGTTTTTTAGATTTTCTATTTTTGTTAGATATTCTGGAAAAAAAAGTTTTATTTGATTGATATTGGATTATCTTTCTGTCCTTGATAGATTTGAAGATGTCTTTTAATTACAACTCTTGGGCAACTGAAAGGAGAGAGGAATACATGCCATATAAAGATGATTCATCATGCACTATTCAAGATAAGTTAAATCAAATTTTAGACTCTTATAAGCAACCGGCTATAACATCTTATTCTTCTATTAGATGTGATATTTGTGGATATTTTGATCATTATTCCTCTGATTGCCAATTTTTAAATCCTAATTTATCATGGAACGAATCTGATCAATTGTATTCTAGATGGGAAAACCAAACTTCTTTTTATGATAATTGCTCTAATCATGTTTCTGAACCTTATTTTGAGGACACTGAAGAATCTAGGTTAGAAACTATGCTTGAAAAATTCATGACTAATCAAAACCAATTCATTGCAAAACAAAACCAACTCATGACAAATAGAAGTAAAAAATTTGAAGATCTTAAGGGGATGATTAGTCAACTTGCTTCTCAAGTAGAAACTTTAACTGCTAATTCTAAAATTTTGGAAACTGAATCTTATAGAGATTGTTTATTTGAGTTTGAAACTGAATCTTATCCTTATGTGAATATTAATGAATCTCATCCTAATTTTGATAATTGTAAAATTGATTCTTCTAATGATTTATTTGAGGAAAAGGTTTGGGAAATTAAAATTGAAAAAACCTCTTTTAATGATAATTCTGATTTCGATGAAAACTTATTTATGGTTAATTCTGACGAGCATGATGAAGGTTTGAAAATTATAGAGATTGATGAACCCCACTATGATTTTGGTGATATTTTTAAAATTAATGATAAATCTCTTGTGGTTAACTCTGATTCTATTGAAAACATTGATAAATCTCATTATGATTTTTCATATGATTCTGATTTTGACTCTTCTGATGATGAATTATTTGTGGGGAGGCATGAGGAAATTGATTTTGAAGAGCCTCATCTTGACTTTAATGATGATTTTGAAATTGCTAAATTGTTTGATGAAGTGCATGAAGAACCTGTAGATGATTTGAAAATTACAAAAATTGATGAATCTCACTCTAATGTTTTACCCATATCTACTATTGAATCTTGTGACTTATTTGAAAAATTATGTTTTATTGAGGATTCTAATGAGAGACATAAAGACTATTATTATGATGATCCATTGCTTGATTATTTTGATCAAAGTCCTATTTCTATTGCAATTGAAAATATAAATTTGAAGAAAGGACTCATGATTTTACTTACTGATAAATTTAGGAAGATTATTGAATATCCTTTGAGTAGAGTTGAAAATTTTAATTTCTGCATGTTTAAGAAAGCCACTTTGATTTTGATGAAATTCTGGATATTTGTATTAGTGGCTAAACTTTTAGGACAAAGCAAATGTAGAACTTTATTTGCTCTTTACTTTGGTACTGATTCACCTGCTTCACCATGATGTTTGATTTTCGGTCAAGCTATGGACCTAAAATTAGCGCTTCTTGGGAGGCAATCGAAGCATTATCACTTATCTTAGTTTCTTTTATTTTAGTTTATTTTTAGAATTAATTTTTCTATTCGTTTTGCAGGGAAAATAAAATTTTGTGCAAAATACGGCACTGCCGTAATTAGTTTTACGACACCGTATTTTTGGTCATATTTCTTTCTCGAGAGTTCTTTGTAAATTATGGCACTACCGTAAGGCGTTTCATGGTACCGTATTTTAAGGCTGCTTTCTGCTTATTGAGTAGGTGTTTTCTCACTGCGATTTTAAGAAATTGGGTTGAGAAAAATTTTGATCTTTGGCACAACATCGAAGTACTCATCTTTGTCTATCATCTGGATATTTTTTCTGAATTTTAAAGTTCATGGACCATTCTAAAACACATAGCAACTTTTTGATTATGATTAATTTCTGCAGCAGTTTTGTTTTGACTAATCTGATTTACACTTTTGCCGCAACTTCTTAATATGCTTAAATAAGTTGAAACCCAGATTTTTCACTTGGAATATGAAGTTCATGTGTCGTTCTATCTCGTGGAATAGTTATTTTCATGAAAATATTTTCTGATCATTTTTGGAAACATGGCAACTTTTCGAATTTGATTAATTTTTGTGCAGTTTTGTAATCTGAGTAGTCTTCTTTCTGTTGATACCCTAAATTCCTGACAGATTTTAATCCTTCAATTTTTATACACCTGAAAAGAATGAGTTTTATTCTTTTACATGGTTCTGTCCATTTTCTATTTGGATCATTAAATTTTATTCTAGGATCCAGAAATCCTCAAGAGCAACTATCTTCCAGCTCTAGCCACCACTGCATCTGCCTCTGACATCACTATTTCCAGCCGTCGACACTGGATTATACCATCTGCAGACTCTTACTTCTTCTACTGCCTCTTATTCTATTGATTTTATTTATTTATGCAGTAGAATATTTATTAGTGACTGATTTTTTATTTTTGTAGTGTTATCTCTCACACCCACCGGCCGACGATCTCACCTCCAGGACTGTATTCTCTAGCAGGGCACTAGAGATTACTCACTCTACTATCGGCACCATCACCATCATTACTAGCAGCTTTTTAGCCAGCATCTGTTCCACCTCTACTTATTGCTTGCATCAGCTCCTTCCACCAGGACTCCTCTAGACTATTGATGATATCTCTGATTCTCCCTTGAGAAAATTATTTTTATCATTGTTATTTTTTTAGTTACATACTATTTTTAGACTGAGCCTTATGTACTTTAAATTATGCAGGTAAAAATTTTGAGAAGGAACATCTTTGGACCTAGCAGCATCTGCCCCGACACTGTTTTTGATCTGAGCCTTATGTGAGCCTTATGTACCTTAAATTTTGTAGAAAATTTTCAAAAGGCACATCTTTGGACCCAGCTGCATTGGCCTGACAATGATTGAGCATGATCTATATAGTTTTATGAGTATCACTTGCACTCTCTTATTAATGACTATTTCTTATAGTGCATCTTTGACTTTATCATATTTATACTACTTATTGGTTTTCTCTTGAAAAATGATTTTATGGATATATGGAACTCATTGTTTTGATGATGATATTATTCAAATTTGTTGTTAAAATTGATGAAAGCATATGATCCACTTTCTACTATATGATGGCATGATTTATTGATAAAATTTCTATTGATAAAATATCTTCCTTGATGATGTGAGTATTTATACTTGTGATTAGAGAAAAACCCTATCATGTTAGACTTATTTCTTCAATGCATATCTATTTTTGAAATTTGACATTGGTTGATGCATGAAATTTTGGGTAGATGTGTTATTTGAAGAATAAGATCTAAAGGTGAAACTACTCCTTTAAATAAAATGAGCATATGAGTATGATTTGAGAATTGATATCAATTGATCAACTTAGTAGATGTTTAGTCTGTTTTGCTATTTGTTGGGAAAGAAGAATCAAAGATCCACAAAAATAGTGAGAGACTCCCCTACTTGGCACTATGTAAAATTGATAATGGTACCTAAGACATGGGTTGAAGTTTATGCATGAAAAATAATGAGAGATAAAAAGAACAAGACTACTCTACTTGGCACTGTGTAAAATTGACAGTAGTACCGAAGACAAGGGTTAAAGTCAAAAATAAAAAGAGTGTATCTAAGTGGGTACATGCAATCTTACAAAAACAAACAAAATGCATAAAAAAAATAATTTATGTGTGGAAAAAGATCTTGGAAACCTAATTCCTATAAACAAAAGCATGATAGATTTGAACTGAAAACTGGGTGAAATCATGAGATTGAAAATTCTCTTTATTATACAAGTTGCAAAGTTTTATTTGATTGAGTTGTGGATCTAGATGGTTGAGTTCTAAGAATGATATGTTTATTTGAAGTTTTGTAAAACAATTGATGAAATTTTTCATTGATGGATTGTATTTTAGAAATTTATTGAGCATGAAAAGGTTATTCTTTTAATCAAGTTTTGATTTTTGCTTGAGGACAAACAAAGTTTGAGCCTTATGTATTTTGATGACACCAAAATATATAGTATATTTTGTATCATTTTAGATATTTTTTCATGCTAAATTGAGGATATTTTACTTGTTTTTATGCTGAATTCATCAAATATTGCAAAGTCTACTTCTATTTTGGTTTTTCACGATTTTCAGGTAAAAAGGCACTATTTTGAGGACTTTTCGAGCAAAATCGAAGACATGAAAGAGTTACCATCATCAAGAGGAGATCACCTAGCAAATTTCATGCAAATAGGAGCAACTCACCAAAATACGGTAGTGCTGTATTCTATTTTACGGTACCGTATTTTCGTACGCTACCGTAAAATCAAGAGCACTGCCATAATTTGGTGTATTTTCGGAACAGAAGATTTTGTGATTTTATGGCACTGCCGTAAAGAATTACACGGGCCGTATTTTCTAGACACTTCTGACTAGAGAACGCAAGCGATTTTATGGCACTGCCGTGAAATATTACACTGCCGTATTTTGGAGCACATTCAGAATAGAATAAATTTCTAAAATTATGGCACGGCCATAAAATATTTTATGGTACCGTATTTTGGGCAATTTTTGACCTGAAAACTGCAAAGAAAATACAGCATTACCGTATTTTAAATTACGGTACCGTATTTTATACGTGGACACGCTAGTTTTTCGGGCTAAAATTTGCGTGGACCATAACTTTTGATCTAGAGCTCCAAATTGAGATCCGAAAGTTGCTGCGAACTCATCGTTAAGAGGAGGAAGACGCATGATGTGGAAGCCTAAAATTTTTGTTAGGGTATGCCCTTAACGCCAATGTTTGAGGCTTTGGGTTATTTTCAGTATCATGTATAAATAATATAAAGGCAATTGTTGTTATTCAGATTGTTACATTATCTACTGTTGTATGTATACTTCTGAGTAATGTCTCAATGATGGTCAGCTTAGCTGACATTCAGTATTGTCCTTAGTCGAGATATCTTGGTGAACATGAGACAGCCTTGGTATGATTGAGACTAATATGTGTTCTAATCTTATAGGATGCTTCGAGCATGGAATAAGATTTAGACACATAGGTGCATTGGATGTACTGGACTGACCCTACTTAGGATATTCAATTGTTTGTCACAATGTGAATAATCCTTGTATGCAAGCAAGTGGCATATTCCCTCTGACTTGAGATCACTTGTGTTTCTAAGTGATGATTGGCATTATCTTGAGATAGTTCAATATCATTTGAAATATAATGGTTAAGGATTATCTTGGATAGTGGGCATGAGTCATGTTAGGGTACTTGTGATAGATAAAGGATTGCCTCTCCTAGTTGGGGTGTGATGTTCTAATGGGGTCCCCTGGATGAAATGGTTGAGAATGTGTATGGCCATACCCAGACGACTATGTTCGTCTGACCTAACCATTTTCATCATGTTGGAATCACAGGCTTGACACGCTTGTCCAACGAGAACATCCAGTGGCAAAGGGAAACATGTATGCCAAGTGAATTAGATTCACACTTGTGCTATGGTTTGGGAGTAGTCTTGGAAGACTTTTTCCTTCATATCGGGAGACAGTGATGTGTTGCTAGATACCCCTCTCTGGTCGTGATAACGTAAGTTATCGTTACTGACATTGAAGGAAACCCTTAGGGTCGCACAATTTGATGATATGGCTTACTTATGTCAGATCGTGTGGACTGGAATTATTCTAGTTCATTTTAAAGGAATTTAAGCTCTGATTAAAAGTGAGATCTAGTCTAATCATGTTTGATTGATTGGGACATGTGATCGGTAAGCTTTGATCGGAGGATTGAAGCTTGATCGTAAAGATCAGGGGTTCAATGTGATGTGTGGTTAGATCTTGAGCCATTTGGTTCAAAGAAGATTATAACCAGGGCTGGTTTGATTTGGTGCTTAAACCAAATTAAGATTGAACCGGTTCACTTGTGAACGCATGGTTCAATTTAAGAGGAGTTAGTGATCGCTTAAAGGGAGTTATGGAGGGAGTTACACTTTCGGTTCTTACCATATGTGGTGGCCGAATTTTTCCCTTTGTGTGCACCTCACGGTTTTCACTTCTTGCTCTCGCCTTTCTCCTCTCTTCGTTCTCGTGTGTGAACCATCTTCACGCAAGGAAGAGAAATTCAACCAGCTAAGGGCGCACATCATCCTTTGAAGAAACGATCAGGACTCCTTGGTGTCTTTGCTAGCACAAGGAACACAAAGGAAGAAAGTCTTTCTCATCTTGTGTGTGACTTCTTTGGAGAAGAGGCGCTCGCCCCTTACATCTTCCAAGCCTCCTCTTACATCATGGCAATGGTAATACTCTAACTTGCTCTATACAAGTTATACAAGGTTGATCATGTGCTCATGTCATGCGATTCTAGAATTTCCGCTGCAACAAGTTTTGTTTTTCTGAATAATGCTTGTGACCTAGGTTCGCTTTCAGTGGTATCAGAGCGCTAGGTTTTTATGACTTGATGCATAAGGTTGCCTTCTTGTGATCCATGTTTAAGTTATTGGGTAGATCTTGTTTATGTTCACATGCGACTACATGATGCAAAGTTTACATACATAGCTTGCGCATATGATGTTAGATGAATCATTACATACATAGTTTGCGCATGTATCATAGTTGTTTTTCAAACTAAATTATCTTCATGCGTGACTTCACTAGATCTATCTATGCGCCTATTTCGAACACTTAGACGGGTTAACAGTTCTGATGTCGTTAGTCAAGAATGGACCCAACAGCCTAATCAGACTATCTGACAGCCTGGATGGGCGGCTGGATAGCACCTGTGCGCAAGCTGTACAGGTGGCTATAAGCCGACTGCAGAAGGGCGTGTAGCGATGTCTGTTTGAGGCGCCTAGTGAACGATCATGATTATGGCCCGGGGTCACACCCGCTTGCCGGAAATCATGTGGGACGTTCAGCCCTTAAGGCATGCATAGTCGACCATTGGGTCGACGC
This sequence comes from Costus lasius, assembly GCA_027563935.2. NCBI lineage: Eukaryota > Viridiplantae > Streptophyta > Magnoliopsida > Zingiberales > Costaceae > Costus > Costus lasius. The sequence continues at coordinate 31,412,901 of CM050450.1, read as the reverse complement.
AAGTCGATTATGACTGGGTGCATGCAAGGGCAGTGGGTCTGACTTGGTTTGACGAGTGGATATCTGTCAATGGACCATTGTAAGGTAGTAGGGCACATAAGGAAATAAAATTGATGCCATGGGTTTTTTCAAAAATTTTATTTCTGATTGGATCACATGTTGTACATGTTTAACATGTTGCATTGTGTACATTGAGTGTTTATTTAATCTTATGTGGGCTGCCCTATTTTGTATGCTGTGCTGGGGCCTGCGTGCCTGGAAATTAATATATTTGATGTGATCTACGAGTCACATTTGAAATTATTAAAATGTATAATTGACCTGCGTGTCAAACCATGTCTAGATAGTTTTTAAAATGTAATTTGATCAGACATGAGCACACAGCACAAATGGCAGAAGCGTTTGCAGCTATTGGCGTCACTAGGTGGGAGGTCTAGAGTTCGACTCTAGAACAGGCGCGCATTCTATCTGGTGGGCGCGTTAGGGCTGCAGATGGCGTTTGGGCCCAGGCTGGGCCGGATGAGGTACAAGAGTCCCATAAAGAGCTCAAGTAAAGACTTTAGTTAAACTAGGGTTTTACTTAAATTTTATGGGCGTTTACCACATAAGATAATGGTGCTTTCTATTTACTATTTTAAGTAATATTAGCACATGTATGTTTTATTCTTCAGCTATCACTATAGAATTTGCATGATAGTAAGAAGATAAAAAGACCGTTAAAATCCAACGTAAATATCAAGCTAAGGATTGCCTTCTGACGCGAAACCTCACTGTTCTGACTATCGTTGGGGCCATGTAGTACCCACTCAGTGGGCACGCCCAGCTATCTTCAGACGGTGCGTGATTACACCAACATGCTACAGAGAAGGGATTTATCGCTTCTCGTTGCTCAGCATAGCACGTGGTGGTCCAGGAAGTAGGTCAGGTCAGCTTGACCATATAGGCTACAAGTTGAGCACATAATAGCTATATGGAGGTAGCCATCTGAGGAATCAGAAACTGTGTTGTACCAACTCAGTTGGCACAGTCTTCTGGATTGCCTAGATGAAGGGGAATCACACGGGTTGGCGATTGGCATGGATTGCCTACCAGTGATTAGTGCTTGAACTCTCTGTGCATCTTATCTCGCTTGAGCGGGACGCGGAGATCAAGTATGAAATCTGGATCCCATCTCACTAAAAGAGTTTGAATCTTTCGGGCTGTTTTATTGGATTTTCAGTCAGATAAAATAGTGAGAAGAGAATCACTCTTAAGTCCTGGAATGATTCTAACATGGATATTGACCTTGTTGTTCTTGCTATGTTGTAGATTCCTGCAGCAACGAACACCACGGGGCTCAACTTGCGATCCATATTGGAAAAGGAGAAGTTTGCTGGGCCAAACTTCTCAGACTGGTACAGACAGCTGAAGATTGTCCTCAAAGCTGAGAGGAAGCTGTACGTCCTTGAGTCGGCAATGCCGGCTCAACCCGCTGCGAACGCCGCAAGGGCGGTTCGAGATGCTTATGAGAAGCACGTCAGTGATAGTACTGATGTCGCTTGCCTTATGCTTGCGTCAATGATGCCCGAGCTACAGCATCAGCATGAGGATTTGTCTGCTATTGATATTATAGCAAATCTGAAAATGCTGTATGCTGCACAGGCAAGGACAGAACGCTATAACTTGACGAAACTTTTCTTTCATAGCAAACTGACTGAAGGAAGTCCAGTGGGAGCTCACGTACTCAAGATGATTGGGTACAAAGAAGCTCGAGAGAAACTGGGTCATACCATCAATCAAGAACTTGTTGTAGACATTATCTTGCAGTCTCTTCCGGCTTCTTTCGATGCGTTCATCATTAATTTTAATATGAACAAAATCGACTGTACTCCGGCAGAATTACTGAATATGCTCTGCACAACAGAGCAGACTCTTGAGAAGGGAAAGCCTTCATCCTCTGTCTTGATGGTTCCTTCAAGGAATAAGAAGAAGGGGAAGAAGGGCAAAGCCCCTATCAAGAGCTACAACAAGGCTTTGAAACAAAAGATAAAGCGATCAAAGGACAACAGATGTTTCCATTGTGGCCAACTAGGTCACTGGAAGAAGGACTGTAGAGCGCTCCAAGGAGAGAAGAAGGGAAGCAAGCCTTCCACTTCTGGCTCAGGTATTTTCGTGACTGAAGTCATGGTTGCTTCTTCTATTTCATGGGTGTTGGACACTGCATGTGGAGTTCACATTTGTTCAAATGTACAGGAACTCAAGAGAAGAAGACAGGTGGGACAGCATGAGGTGGACCTACGAGTTGGAAACGGGGCACGAGTTGCTGCTGTTGCTGTAGGAGAATATCACATCTCTTTACCATCTGGACTTGTATTAGAACTTGACAATTGTTACTTTGTACCAAGCATAACAAAGAATATTATCTCTATTCCTGCTCTTGTCAGGAAAGGTTTTTCATTTGAATGCAAAACTTCACAGTGCTGTATTTCATTTGATGGTATTGTTATGCAACTGGATCGATTAACAATGGGTTATACATGTTGGACATGGAATGTTCTGTACATCAAATTGATAATAAGAAAGCCAAGCATGCTGATGATAGCACCTTGTTATGGCATAGTCGTCTAGGCCATATTAACAAGAAGCGCATTAAGCGGTTGCATGACTATGGACTGCTGGGATCATTCTCCTATGAGGAGCTTGATACATGCAAAGCTTGTTTAATGGGTAAGATGACGAAGACTCCTTTTACTAATAAAGGTGAAAAAGCTTCAGGTTTACTTGACCTTATTCACAGTGATGTGTGTGGGCCATTTAGTAAACATGCCAGAGGTGGCTATTCATACTTCATTACATTTACTGATGATTTCAGTAGGTATGGATATGTCTACTTAATGAGACATAAGAGTGAATCTTTTGACAAGTTCAAAGAATTCAAAAATGAAGTACAGAATCAGTTAGGCCGAAATATCAAGGCACTTCGATCAGATCGAGGTGGAGAATACTTGAGTTATGAGTTTAATGACTATCTGAAGGAGTGTGGGATCATCTCACAGCTCAGTCCGCCGGGGACACCGCAATGGAATGGTGTGTCCGAGAGGAGGAATCGAACCTTATTGGATATGGTTCGGTCTATGATGAGTCAAGCTACTCTACCTTACTCCTTTTGGGGATTTGCACTGGAAACAGCTGCAAAGGTGCTAAACCGAGTGCCATCCAAGGCCGTTTCAAAGACGCCATATGAGTTATGGTATGGGAAACATCCGAGCTTGACATTTATCAGGATCTGGGGTTGCGAGGCTTATGTCAAAAAACTCGCCTCTAGGAAACTGGAAAGCAGATCTGATAAATGTATATTTGTCGGATACCCTAAAGAAACTAAGGGTTATTATTTCTACAATCCCAAGGAGAATAAAGTATTTGTTGCTCGAACGGCTATTTTTCTTGAGAAGGAGTTTCTTCTGCAAGAGGCCAGTGGGAGAGAAATAAAGCTGGATGAAATTCCAGAAGAGGGACAAAGTAGTCAAGCATAGTTGGATGAGCCTGAGCCAATAGATCAGGTTAATGTTCAACCTGAGGATCAGACATCACGGGAACCGCGTAGATCGGGAAGGATTCGCCGTCAGCCTGAGCGCTATGACGGAGTCTACATCATTAATGATGAACCCCTCACTTATGCGGATGCGGTCAGTGGACTGGAGTCAGCAAGATGGCTTGAAGCTATGCGAGCCGAGATGGACTCCATGTCAGATAACCAAGTCTGGGATTTGGTTGATCCGCCTCTGGGAGTAATCCCTATAGGCTGTAAGTGGATCTTCAAAAAGAAGACAGACATGGATGGTAACATGCTTACCTATAAGGGCAGGCTAGTTGCGAAAGGTTTCAAACAAATCTACGGGATAGATTATGATGAAACTTTCTCTCCTGTAGCCATGTTCAAGTCCATTCGAATTATTCTCGCGATAGCAGCATATTATGATTATGAGATCTGGCAAATGGATGTGAAAACCACTTTCCTTAACGGAAAATTAGAAGAGGAAGTGTACATGACACAACCTGAAGGTTTCATTAATCCGTCAGAACGTCATAAAATATGCAAATTAAAGAAGTCCATTTATGGACTAAAACAAGCATCGCGAAGCTGGAATATTCGTTTTGATGAATCAGTTTCTGAATTTGGTTTCATCAAAAATGAAGATGACCCGTGTGTATATAAAAGGTTTAGTGGGAGCGTGATTACTTTCCTAGTCCTCTACGTCGATGATATTTTAATCATTGGAAACGATATTCCTGAACTGCATGCAGTCAAAGCGTGGTTAAGAAAATGTTTCCAGATGAAAGATTTAGGAGAAGCGACCTATATACTAGGTGTGAAGATCTTTAGAGATAGATCTAATAGGCTTCTCGGGCTGTGCCATAGTACTTACATCGATAAGGTCCTGGAGAGATTCCATTTAGAAAATTCTAAAAGAGGATATCTTCCAGTCAGACATGGTCTGAATCTTTCAAAAGGCCAGTGTCCTCAAATACAGTCTGAGAAAGATGAGATGGACAATACGCCTTACGCTTCGGCTATTGGGTCCATCATGTATGCGATGTTATGTACTCGCCCAGACGTCGCTTATGGGTTAAGCGTAACCAGTCGGTTCCAAGGTAATCCAGGGAAGGCACACTAGATTGCAGTCAAGAACATTTTAAAATATCTTCGAAGAACCAAAGATATGTTCTTGATTTATGGAGGTCAGGGAGAACTCAGTATTGAAGGATATACTGATGCTTCGTTCCAATCTGACCAAGACGATTTCCGATCGCAATCAGGCTATGTCTTTAGCTTGAATGGAGGAGCAGTGGTGTGGAAGAGTTTCAAACAATCAATTGTTGCTGATTCCACAACAGAAGCAGAGTATGTTGCAGCCTCAGAAGCATCAAAGGAGGCAGTATGGATTCGTAAGTTCATTCAGGAACTTGTTGTTGTTCCTTCGAGTGCAGATCCATTGGTTGTCTTCTGTGACAACACTGGAGCGATTGCACAAGCGAAGGAACCACGGTCACACCAGAAGTCCAAGCACATACAAAGAAGGTTTCACTTGATCCGTGAAATCATTGATCGAGGAGATATCAAGATCTGCAAGCTTCATACAGATGACAATCTAGCTGACCCGCTTACAAAGCCTCTGGCGCAGCAGAAGCATGAGAAGCACTGTAACAATATGGGTTTGAGATACCTCAACCATTAGATTAAGTGCAAGTGGGAGATTGTTAGGGTATGCCCTTAAAGCCAATGTTTGAGGCTTTGGGTTATTTTCAGTATCACGTATAAATAATGTAAAGGCAATTGTTGTTATTCAGATTGTTACATTATCTGCTGTTGTATGTATACTTCTGAGTAATGTCTCAATGATGGTCAGCTTAGCTGACATTCAGTATTGTCCTTAGTCGAGATATCTTGGTGAACATGAGACAGCCTTGGTATGATTGAGACTAATATGTGTTCTAATCTTATAGGATGCTTCGAGCATGGAATAAGATTTAGACACATAGGTGCATTGGATGTACTGGACTGACCCTACTTAGGATATTCAATTGTTTGTCACAATGTGAATAATCCTTGTATGCAAGCAAGTGGCATATTCCCTCTGACTTGAGATCACTTGTGTTTCTAAGTGATGATTGGCATTATCTTGAGATAGTTCAATATCATTTGAAATATAATGGTTAAGGATTATCTTGGATAGTGGGCATGAGTCATGTTAGGGTACTTGTGATAGATAAAGGATTGCCTCTCCTAGTTGGGGTGTGATGTTCTAATGGGGTCCCCTGGATGAAATGGTTGAGAATGTGTATGGCCATACCCAGATGACTATGTTCGTCTGACCTAACCATTTTCATCATGTTGGAATCACAGGCTTGACACGCTTGTCCAACGAGAACATCCAGTGGCAAAGGGAAACATGTATGCCAAGTGAATTAGATTCACACTTGTGCTATGGTTTGGGAGTAGTCTTGGAAGACTTTTTCATTCATATCGGGAGACAGTGATGTGTTGCTAGATACCCCTCTCTGGTCGTGATAACGTAAGTTATCGTTACCGACATTGAAGGAAACCCTTAGGGTCGCACAATTTGATGATATGGCTTACTTATGTCAGATCGTGTGGACTAGAATTATTCTAGTTCATTTTAAAGGAATTTAAGCTCTGATTAAAAGTGAGATCTAGTCTAATCATGTTTGATTGATTGGGACATGTGATCGGTAAGCTTTGATCGGAGGATTGAAGCTTGATCGTAAAGATCAGGGGTTCAATGTGATGTCTGAAAGTCCCCTAAACAAGGGGGGCGAAACCCTACTGGCGCATATGGAGGTTTTAAAGCAGCGGAATGGATTTCTAGGGATCGATAGCATGAGATATGATCAACTTTTAAACCGATCGCAAACAAGACTGAAGGAATCGATTCTTAGCGAAGCCATTCCTTGGATGGCGTCTAGGAAGAAGAGACTCAAGCGCTTCTCCTCCAAATGGTGCGCACACAAGATGATGTCGCCTACTCCCTTAGTGCTCCTTGTGCTAGCAAGGTTCTAAGGAGTCCTTTTTCGAATGGAAAGGGAAGAGCAGAAGTTTTGCTTGGCGAGACCTCCTTATTGTCAACCCCTTCAACCACGAGAATGCTCTAACGTTGAGTGCAAGAGCCAAGGCGACAATAGGCGTGAAAAGGAGAGTAACGTGAGGCGTGGTCACGTAAGTGATCATGCCTTCTAAAAATAGAAAAGCCACTCCTCAACATGCGACCATGGGTTTACCCCAATCGCAAATTCCTCTTCACCCTTGAACCATGCACTCACTTGATGAGCTGGTTCAATTTGGGTTTAGTTCAAAGACCAATTAAGCCAAGCAATTTGGTCTAGATCACAATAAACCCTAAAGGTTCAAGATCTAACCGTTCATCTCTTAATGCTCCTGATCTCACCGATCTAGCATCCATTCTCTTGATCGAAGCTTACCGATCTCAAGCCCTAATCAATCAAACATGATCAGACCAGATCTCACTTACAATCAGAGATTAAATCCCTTTAAACTGAATCCAAACAATTCAGTCCACACGATCTGACTTAAGTAAGCCATATCATCAAATTGTGCGACCCTAAGGGTTTCCTTTAAATGTCGGTAACGATAACTTACGTTATCACGATCAGTGAGGGGTATCTAGCAACACATCACTGTCTCCCGATATAAAGGAAAGAGTCTTCCAAGACTACACCCAAACCACAGCACAAGTGTGAATCCACTTCACTAGACATACATGTTTCCTTTGCCACTTGATGTTCTTATTGGACAAGTGTGTCAAGCTTGTAACTCCAATATGATGAGAATGATTAGATCAGATGAACATAGTCACCTGGGTATGGCCATACACATTCTCAATCATCTCATCCAGGGGGCCCCTAAAGAACATCACACTCCAATGAAGGAGATGGCAATCCTATATCTATCACTAGTGTCCTAACCTGACTCATGAACATTATCCAAGATAGTCTATAACCATTATGTTTCAAATGATATCGAACTACCTCAAAACAATGTCAATCATCATTTAGAAACACAAGTGATCTCAAGTCAGAGGAAGTATGCCACTTGTTCGCATACAAGGATTATTCACATTGTGACAAGCAATTGAATATCCTAGTAGGGTCTGTCCAGTACATCCAATGTACCCATGAGTCTACATCTTATTCCATGCTCGAAGCATCCTATAAGATTAGAACACATATTAGTCTCAATCATATCAAGGCTGTCTCATGTTCACCAAGATATCTCGACTAAGGACTTAACTGCTTGTCAGCCAAGCTGAACAGCATTGAGACATTATTCAGAAGTATACATATTGCAGCAGATGATGTAACAAACTGAATAACAACCATTGCCTTTATAAACATAGAGTTTATACATGATACTGATGCAATCCCAAGGCCTCAAACATTAGCCTTAAGGGCATACCCCAACAATCTCCCACTTGCACTTAATCTAATGGTTGAGAAATCTCAAACCCATATTATTACAGTGCTTCTCATGCTTCTGCTGCGCCAGAGGCTTAGTAAGCGGGTCAGCTAGATTGTCATCTGTATGAACCTTGCAGACCTTGATCTCACCACGATCTATGATCTCCCTGATCAAGTGAAACCGTCTCTGTATGTGCTTGGACTTCTGGTGCGACCGTGGTTCCTTTGCTTGTGCGATTGCTCCAGTGTTATCACAGAAGATAACCAAAGGATCTGCACTCGAAGGAACAACACCAAGTTCTTGAATGAACTTACGAATCCACACTGCCTCCTTGGATGCTTTTGAGGCTGCAACATACTCGGCTTCCGTGGTAGAATCAGCAACTATAGACTGTTTGAAACTCTTCCACACCACTGCTCCTCCATTCAAGCTAAAAACATAGCCTGATTGCGATCGGAAATCATCCTGGTCAGATTGGAACGAAGCGTCAGTATATCCTTCAATACTGAGTTCTTCCTGACCACCATACACCAAGAACATATCTTTGGTCCTCCGCAGATATTTTAAAATGTTCTTGACCGCAATCCAGTGTGCCTGACCTGGACTACTTTGGAATCGACTGGTCACGCTTAACCCGTAAGCGACGTCTGGGCGAGTACACAACATCGCATACATAATGGACCCAATAGCCGAAGCATAAGGCGTATTGTCCATTTCATCTTTCTCAGTCTGTGTTTGTGGACACTGACTCTTCGAAAGATTCAGACCATGTCTGACTGGAAGATATCCTCTTTTAGAATTCTCTAAATGAAATTTCTCCAGGACTTTATCGATGTAAGTACTCTGGCACAGCCCGAGAAGCCTCTTAGATCTATCCCTGTAGATCTTCACACCTAATACATAGGCTGCTTCTCCTAAATCTTTCATCTGGAAACATTTCCTTAACCATGCCTTAACCGCATGCATTTCAGGAATATCATTTCCAATGATCAAGATATCATCGACGTAGAGGACTAGGAAAGTAATCACGCTCCCACTAAACCTCTTATATACACACGGGTCATCTTCATTCTTGATGAAACCAAATTCACTGATTGATTCATCAAAACGAATATTCCAGCTTCTTGACGCTTGTTTAAGTCCATAAATGGACTTCTTTAACTTGCATATTTTATGACGATCTAATGGATTAGTGAAACCTTCAGGTTGTGTCATATACACATCCTCATCCAGTTTTCCATTAAGGAAAGCGGTCTTCACATCCATCTGCCAGATCTCATAATCGTAATATGCTGCTATCGCAAGAATAATCCGAATAGACTTGAACATAGCTACAGGAGAGAAAGTTTCATCATAATCTATCCCGTAGATTTGTTTGAAACCTTTCGCAACTAGCCTGCCTTTATAGGTAACCACGTTACCATCCATGTCAATCTTCTTCTTGAAGATCCATTTACAGCCTATAGGGATTACTCCCGGAGGCGGATCAACCAAATCCCAGACTTGGTTATTTGACACGGAGTCCATCTCGGCGCGCATAGCTTCAAGCCATCTTGCTGAGTCCGGTCCACTGACCGCATCCGCATAAGTGAGGGGTTCATCATGATCAATGATGTAGACTCCGTCATAGCGCTCAGGCTGTCGACGGATCCTTCCCGATCTTCGCGGTTCCCGTGATATCTGAGCCTCAGGTTGTTCAATAACCTGTTCTACTGGCTCATGCTCATCCAACTGTGCTTGACTACTTTGTCCTTCCTCTGGAGTCTCATCCAGCTTTATTTCTCTCCCACTGGCCTCTTGCAGAAGAAATTCCTTCTCAAGAAAAATGGCCGTTCGAGCAACAAACACCTTGTTCTCTTTGGGATCGTAAAAATAATAACCCTTAGTTTCCTTAGGGTAACCGTGAAGAGTCCCCTTCAAGGGGGAGCGCAAGGGGTTGAAACCCTATAGGGGGCGCATGTACTTTCCAAGGGGTTTCAACATGAGATCGCATGTAATATATGTTCATATGATCAACCTTAAGGAATGTGGAGATCGAAAGAAGATCATACCAAAGCCATCTATTTGGATGGTTTCTTGGAAGCAAAGATCGAAAGGGATCTTCTCCAAAGATGAAGCACACAAGATGAGGAATGACTTCTCCTTGTCGTCTTTGTGCTAGCAAAGCTTCAAGGGGTCCTTTGCGTGGAGGAAGTTTGAGATGCGAGAACAAGCTTCTCCTTGGACGAAAAACCTTCCCTTCTTCTCGTCAATCCTTCTCACACGAGAGTGCAAGCAAGCCACAAGAGAAGAGGGGAACGTATTTGCGTTTTGGCGTTGAGAGGAATTGGCATTGATGACTTTCCATAAATGGAACATCATTAAGCCATACGCTCATGCCAACCCAAAAACGCTTACTAGCATTGAACCAAGCGTTCACCTTTGTGAACCGGTTCAAGCCAAAACGTCCCAATCGAATTTGGTTCATATACCAAATCAAAATAGCTCAAGCCATTTGGTCTAGACCATAGTAAACCCTAAGGTTTCAGATCTAACCGTTCATCTCTTTGATGCTCTTGATCTCACTGATCCAGCATCAATCCTCTCGATCAAAGCTTACCGATCTCAAGCCCTAATCAATCAAACATGATCAGACCAGATCTCACTTACAATCAGAGTTTAAACTCCTTTAAATTGAACCTAAACAATTCAGTCCACACGATCTGACTTAAGCAAGCCATATCATCGAATTGTGCGACCCTAAGGGTTTCCTTTAAATGTCGGTAACGATAACTTACGTTATCACGATCAGTGAGGGGTATCTAGCAACACATCACTGTCTCCCGATATAAAGGAAAGAGTCTTCCAAGACTACACCCAAACCACAGCACAAGTGTGAATCCACTTCACTAGGCATACATGTTTCCTTTGCCACTGGATGTTCTTATTGGACAAGCGTGTCAAGCCTGTAGCTCCAATATGATGAGCATGATTAGATCAGATGAACATAGTCACCTGGGTATGGCCATACACTTTCTCAATCATCTCATTTAGGGGGGGCCCCTTTAGAACATCACACTCCTTAAACAAGAAGACGGCAATCCTATATCTATCACTAGTGTCCTAACCTGACTCATGATCATTATCCAAGATAGTCTATAATCATTATGTTTCAAATGATATTGAACTCCCTCAAAACAATGACAATCATCATTTAGAAACACAAGTGATCTCAAGTCAGAGGACATGTGCCACTTGATGCAAACAAGGATTATTCACATTGTGACAAGCAATTGAATATCCTAGTCGGGTCTGTCCAGTACATCCAATGTACCCATGAGTCTACATCTTATTCCATGCTCGAAGCATCCTATAAGATTAGAACACATATTAGTCTCAATCATATCAAGGCTGTCTCATGTTCACCAAGATATCTCGACTAAGGACATTACAGCATATCAGCCTAGCTGAACAGCATTGAGACATTATTCAGAAGTATACTTATTGCAGCAGACAACGTAACATACTGAATAACAACCATTGCCTTTATAAACATAAGAGTTTATACATGATACTGATACAATCCCAAGGCCTCAAACATTAGCCTTTAAGGGCATACCCCAACAAACCGACAAAGATACATTTTTCAGATCTACTCTCTAGTTTCCCAGAGGGGAGCTTTTTAACATAAGCCTCGCAACCCCAGATCTTAATAAATGTCAAGCTCGGCTGTTTCCCATACCATAACTCATATGGAGTCTTTGAAACTGCCTTGGATGGCACTCGGTTTAGTACCTTTGCAGCTGTTTCCAGTGCAAATCCCCAAAAAGAGTAAGGTAGAGTAGCCTGACTCATCATAGAACGAACCATATCCAATAGGGTCCTGTTCCTCCTTTCGGACACACCATTCCATTGCGGTGTTCCTGGCGGAGTGAGCTGTGAGATAATCCCACACTCCTTCAGATAGTCATTAAACTCACGACTTAGGTATTCTCCACCTCGATCTGAGCGAAGTGTCTTGATATTTCGGCCTAGCTGATTCTGTACTTCATTTTTGAATTCTTTGAACTTGTCAAAAGATTCACTTTTATGTCTCATTAGATAGACATATCCATACCTACTGAAATCATCAGTAAAGGTAATGAAGTATAGATAGCCACCTCTGGCATGTTTACTAAATGGCCCACACACATCACTGTGTATAAGGTCAAGTAAACCTGAAGCCCTTTGACCTTTGTTAGGAAAAGGAGCCTTCGTCATTTTACCCATTAAACAAGCTTTGCATGTATCAAGCTCCTCATAGGAGAATGATCCCAGCAGTCCATGGTCATGCAACCGCTTAATGCGTTTCTTGTTAATATGGCCTAAACGACTATGCCATAGCAAGGTGCTGTCATCAGCATACTTGGCTTTCTTAATATCAATTTGCTGTATAGAACATTCCATGTCCAACATGAATAACCCATTGTTAATTGACCCAGTAGCATAAACGATATTATCATAAGCAAGAACACACTTTGAAATATTGCATTCAAAGGAAAACCCTTTCCTGACAAGAGCAGGAATAGAGATAATATTCTTCGTAATGCTTGGTACAAAGTAACAACTGTCTAGTTCCAATACAAGCCCAGATGGTAATGAGATGTAATAAACTCCTACAGCAACAGCAGCAACCCGTGCCCCGTTTCCAACTCGTAGGTCCACCTCATGCTATCCCACCTGTCTTCTTCTCTTGAGTTCCTGTACATTTGAACAAATGTGAACTCCACATGCAGTGTCCAACACCCATGATATAGAAGAAGAAACCATGACCTCAGTCACGAAAATACCTGAGCCAGAAGCGAAACTTCCCTTCTTGTCTCCCTGGAGCGCTTTACAGTCCTTTTTCCAGTGACCTGGCTGGCCACAATGGAAACATCTGTATTCCTTCGACCGCTTTAGCTTTTGCTTCAGAGCCTTATTGTAGCTCTTAGTAGGGGTTTTGCCCTTCTTCCCCTTCTTCTTGTTCCTTGATGGAAACATCAAGACTGAGGATGAAGGCTTTCCCTTAAGAGTCAGCTCTGTAGTCAAGAGCATATTCAGCAACTCTGCCGGGGTACAGTCGATCTTGTTCATATTAAAATTAATGATGAACGGATCAAAGGTAGCCGGAAGAGACTGAAGAATGATGTCTACAGCAAGCTCCTGATTGATGGTATGTCCCAGTTTCTCTAGAGCCTCCTTGTACCCAATCATCTTGAGTACGTGAGCTCCCACTGGACTCCCTTCAGCCAGTTTGCTCTGAAAGAAAAGTTTTGTCAGATTGTAGCGTTCAGTCCTAGCCTGTGCAGCATATAGCAACTTGAGGTTAGCTATAATATCTATAGCCGATAGATCCTCATGCTGACGCTGCAGCTCTGGCGTCATAGACGCTAGCATCAGGCAAGCGACATCAATGCTATCATTGACATGCTTTTCATAAGCATCCCGAACCGCCCTTGCGGCGTTCGGAGCGGGTTGAGGCGGTATAGCCGTCTCGAGGACATACAGCTTCCTCTCAGCCTTAAGAACAATCTTAAGGTGTCCGTACTAGTCTGAGAAGTTTTGCCCAGCAAACTTCTCCCTTTCCAGTAGGGATCGCACATTGAAATTCGTGGTGTTCGTTGCTGCAGTTATCTACAACAATGCAAGAACAGCAAGGTCAGTATCAATGTTTTAGAATCAATCCAGGACTTAAGAATGATTCCTTTTCTCACTATTTTATCTGGCTGAAAAATCCAGCAAAACAGCCCGAAAGAGTAACACTCTTTTAGTGAGATGGGATCCAGATTTCACACTTGGTCTCCGCGTCCCGCTCAGGCGAGATAAGATGCACAGAGAGTACAAGCATTAATTTCTGGTAGGCAATCCCTGCCAATCGCCAACCCGTGCGATTCCCCTTCATCTGGGCAATCCAGCAGACCGTGCCAACTGAGTTGGTACAACACAATCTCTGACCCCACAGATGGCTGCCTCCATATAGCTACCATATGCGCCACATATGTAGCCTACATGGTCAAGCTGACCCGACCTACTCTCTGGACCACCACGTGCTATGCTGAGCAACGAGACGCGATAAATCCCTTCCTTGTAACACGCAGGTGTAATCCCGCACCGTCTGAAGATAGATGGGCGTGCCCACTGAGTGGGTATAACACGGCCCCAATGATAGTCAGAACAGTGAGGTTTCGCGTCAGAAGACTTACGAGCTTGATATTTTAGCGTTGGATTTTAACGGTCTTTTTATCTTCTTAACTATCATGCAATTCCTATGGTGATAGCAGAAGATTAAATCATGCAATTCTAATTATAAACAATAAATGAAAGCATGATGATCTTATGTGGTAAAAGCCCATTAAGCCTAGGTAAGACCTTAATTTTAACTTAAGTCTTCACTTGCTTTCTTCATGGGGCTTTTTCCTTCTCATCTGGCCCAACCCAGGGCCCAAGCGCCTACTATAGCTCAAGTGTGCCCACCAGGTAAATGCGCCTGTCCCAGAGTCGAACCCTGGACCTCCCACCTAGTTAAGCCTCAAGCTGCATGCGCCTCTGCCAAGTGTGCTCTGTGCTCATGTCTGATTAAAATACAATTTAATCTATCTAGACATGATTGACACGCAGGTCAATTACACTTTATAAATTAATTAAAAATGTGATTCGCAGATCACATTAAATAATTTACAAATTAACATCCAGGCACGCAGGCCCCAGCACAGCACACATTAAGATAGGAAGCCCACATAAGATGAAATAAACAAGCATCATGTATACAATCATCATGTGATCCAATCAAGAAAATAAAATTTTCGAAAACCCATTGGCATCACTTTTATTTTCCTTATGTGCCCTACTACCTTACAACGGTCCATTAATAGGGATCCACTCATCAGATCTAGTCAGATCCACTGCCCTGGGATGCACCAAGTCCTAACTGACTTGAGTCGACCTAATGGTCAACCATGCATGCGCCAGGGGCTGAACAACCTCATGAGTTCTGGCAAGCGGGTATGACCCCGGGCCTAACTCATGTGCGTTCACTGGTTGTCTCAACCAGACATCGCTACACGCCTGTCCGCAGTCGACCTATAGCCACCTCTTGCTTGCGCAGAGGTGCCATCTGGTCGACCCATCTAGGCTGTCAGATAGTCTGATCAGACTGGTTGGATCTTGACTAGACTGTGACTTCAACCCTAATAACCCGTCTAAGGGTTTACAGTAGGCGCCTCTGATCTAATGGTAAGCGCGCAAGTAATATAGTTTTGTGAAAAACCAATATGCGCCAAGATACATGCGCCAAGAAAACATATACATTAAGTTTTCGCCAACTAACATATCATGTCATTTTTCGCATGTAAGCATTAGATCTAGTGAATTGCACAAACAAGGATCACAATAAGCATCAAGCAATCATAAAACATGTATAAAACTTGCCTCTGATACCAGTTGAAAGTCCCCTAAACAAGGGGGGCGAAACCCTACTGGCGCATATGGAGGTTTTAAAGCAGCGGAATGGATTTCTAGGGATCGATAGCATGAGATATGATCAACTTTTAAACCGATTGCAAACAAGACTGAAGGAATCGATTCTTACCGAAGCCATTCCTTGGATGGCGTCTAGGAAGAAGAGACTCAAGCGCTTCTCCTCCAAATGGTGCGCACACAAGATGATGTCGCCTACTCCCTTAGTGCTCCTTGTGCTAGCAAGGTTCTAAGGAGTCCTTTTTCGAATGGAAAGGGAAGAGCAGAAGTTTTGCTTGGCGAGACCTCCTTATTGTCAACCCCTTCAACCACGAGAATGCTCTAACATTGAGTGCAAGAGCCAAGGCGACAATAGGCGTGAAAAGGAGAGTAACGTGAGGCGTGGTCACGTAAGTGATCATGCCTTCTAAAAATAGAAAAGCCACTCCTCAACATGCGACCATGGGTTTACCCCAATCGCAAATTCCTCTTCACCCTTGAACCATGCACTCACTTGATGAGCTGGTTCAATTTGGGTTTAGTTCAAAGACCAATTAAGCCAAGCAATTTGGTCTAGATCACAATAAACCCTAAAGGTTCAAGATCTAACCGTTCATCTCTTAATGCTCCTGATCTCACCGATCTAGAATCCATTCTCTCGATCGAAGCTTACCGATCTCAAGCCCTAATCAATCAAACATGATCAGACCAGATCTCACTTACAATCAGAGATTAAATCCCTTTAAACTGAATCCAAACAATTCAGTCCACACGATCTGACTTAAGTAAGCCATATCATCAAATTGTGCGACCCTAAGGGTTTCCTTTAAATGTCGGTAACGATAACTTACGTTATCACGATCAGTGAGGGGTATCTAGCAACACATCACTGTCTCCCGATATAAAGGAAAGAGTCTTCCAAGACTACACCCAAACCACAGCACAAGTGTGAATCCACTTCACTAGACATACATGTTTCCTTTGCCACTTGATGTTCTTATTGGACAAGCGTGTCAAGCTTGTAACTCCAATATGATGAGAATGATTAGATCAGATGAACATAGTCACCTGGGTATGGCCATACACATTCTCAATCATCTCATCCAGGGGGCCCCTAAAGAACATCACACTCCAATGAAGGAGATGGCAATCCTATATCTATCACTAGTGTCCTAACCTGACTCATGAACATTATCCAAGATAGTCTATAACCATTATGTTTCAAATGATATCGAACTACCTCAAAACAATGTCAATCATCATTTAGAAACACAAGTGATCTCAAGTCAGAGGAAGTATGCCACTTGTTCGCATACAAGGATTATTCACATTGTGACAAGCAATTGAATATCCTAGTAGGGTCTGTCCAGTACATCCAATGTACCCATGAGTCTACATCTTATTCCATGCTCGAAGCATCCTATAAGATTAGAACACATATTAGTCTCAATCATATCAAGGCTGTCTCATGTTCACCAAGATATCTCGACTAAGGACTTAACTGCTTGTCAGCCAAGCTGAACAGCATTGAGACATTATTCAGAAGTGTACATATTGCAGTAGATGATGTAACAAACTGAATAACAACCATTGCCTTTATAAACATAGAGTTTATACATGATACTGATGCAATCCCAAGGCCTCAAACATTAGCCTTAAGGGCATACCCCAACAATGTGTGGTTAGATCTTGAGCCATTTGGTTCAAAGAAGATTATAACCAGGGCTGGTTTGATTTGGTGCTTAAACCAAATTAAGATTGAACCGGTTCACTTGTGAACGCATGGTTCAATTTAAGAGGAGTTAGTGATCGCTTAAAGGGAGTTATGGAGGGAGTTACACTTTCGGTTCTTACCATATGTTGTGGCCGAATTTTTCCCTTTGTGTGCACCTCACGGTTTTCGCTTCTTGCTCTCGCCTTTCTCCTCTCTTCGTTCTCGTGTGTGAACCATCTTCACGCAAGGAAGAGAAATTCAACCAGCTAAGGGCGCACATCATCCTTTGAAGAAACGATCAGGACTCCTTGGTGTCTTTGCTAGCACAAGGAACACAAAGGAAGAAAGTCTTTCTCATCTTGTGTGTGACTTCTTTGGAGAAGAGGCGCTCGCCCCTTACATGTTCCAAGCCGCCTCTTACATCATGGCAATGGTAATACTCTAACTTGCTCTATACAAGTTATACAAGGTTGATCATGTGCTCATGTCATGCGATTCTAGAATTTCCGCTGCAACAAGTTTTGTTTTTCTGAATAATGCTTGTGACCTAGGTTCGCTTTCAATTTTTATCCAGTATCAACGGAGAAATCGACAGAGTGGCGTCTAGGGTTTGGCCTCAAAACCGAGAGGTGTAGAGGGCACCTCAGGCCTTGATTTTCATGCAAAAGCTTTGCCTGGAGGAGCGAAAGACACCACAGAAGTTTCAGATCAAAAGGAGTTCGGGTGGAGGAGAAATCAATGAAACAACAGTGATAGCACTGTTCTTCACGGAAAATACGGCTATAATTTATATTACAGCCGTGTTGTGAAGTTGTTTTCTTCTTCTTCTTCAATTTGTTCCACTTTGAAACTATGGGTGATTGTATTTCTTTTTCCATGCTAACTTAAACATATTTTGGGACATGGGGTGTTATCCCTTTGATTTCTAATGATTAGATACTTTTTATTTCGTCAAGATAATTTTGCCACGATAATTCTACTTATGTGAATGTCTTGTCTTTGATTCTCCATAGATTGATGTTATTATTCATGTTTAGAGTTCTCGCAATAAGGACCGAAAGGTGACTTGCTTGAGAACTTGGAACCCTAGAATTGCATGTTAGGAGCTTTCCGTAAGAAATTAGGTTTGTTCTTAATTATTTGATTTTAGTGATCTTATTGCCATGATTTAATAATATGAATCTAGGATAGAGTCGAGTTGTCAAATGTGGAGATCTTGCATGAAAGTGAGGATCAGAACGTTGGAGAACCATAGGTAGAACTTGTGTTGAGTCTCGGATGCACGAAAGTGATCCTTGAGATTCGACTTGAGGCAATGAACTTAGAATTCGGATGCACGAAAGTGATCTTTGAATTCTCTGATTGATGATTTACTTATCTTTAGCATTGGGGTAAATCTTGCGCGAAAGCGAGGATTGATCCCTGCATGATTGTCTGCACGAAAGTGAGATGATCCCTTTATGAAGTAAATTAAGTCTTTATCATGATAAAATTAGACTGATGACCTTTTATTTATATCTAATCATTGAAATCAAGGTGGATGAAACCCTAGTCCCATATTTATCTCTCTGATTTACTTTACACTCTTTCCGTTGATTATTGCATCATATTTGATTTGCTTAGCTAGTAAGAAAGCAGTTATTTGGTACTTAATAATAAGGTCTCTGTGGTTCGATATCTTTCTTTATTACTTCGATAATTCCATGCACTTGTAGAAACCTATCAGATGTGCAGATGGTCTATACAGGAGATGTTTGCTAGAAGAAGAAGTCAAGGATGTACTCTTTTATTGTCATAGTTCTGCTTATGGAGGACATGCCAGTTCGTCTAAGACTACTTTTAAAGTACTTCAGTTAGGATTCTTTTGGCCGACTCTTTTTAAGGATGATAGGAATTTTGTTCTTTCCTATGAAGAATGCCAGCTGATAGGAAATATCTTCGAACGTGATGAGATGCCACTTAATACTATTTTGGAGAATGAGATATTTGATGTATGGGGAGTTGATTACATGGGTCACTTTCCAACCTCATGTGGAAACAAGTATATTCTTGTAGCAGTTGATTATGTGTCAAAGTGGGTGGAAGCCGTAGCGGCACCCACCAATGATTCTTGAGTAGTAATCAAACTATTTAGAAGGATAATATTTCCAAGATTTGGAGTTCCAAGAGTTGTTATAAGTGATGGTGGATCCCATTTTATAGAACAAAAATTTTCTACGTTGTTGATTAAATATGGGGTGAAACATAAGGTATCTACTTCCTATCACCCACAGACAAGTGGCCAAGTGGAAGTTTGAAATAGAGAGTTGAAAAGATTTCTTGAAAAAAACTATCTCTAGATCAAGGAAAGACTGGTCCATGAAACATGATGATGCATTGTGGGCATACCGGACTGCATTCAAAAGTCCAATTGGTATGTCACCTTATCAGCCTGTTTATGGTAAATCATGTCATCTCCCGGTTGAATTAGAACATAAAGCTTATTGGACAATAAAAACTTTAAATTATGATTTGAAAACTGCTAGGGAGAAAAGGAGATTGCAAATTGATGAACTTGAGGAAATAAGGATGAAAGCATATGAAAGTGCAATGGACTTATAAGGAAAGAACCAAGAAGTGGTATGACCGTCATATCATTAGAAAAGATTTTCAAGAAGGTGACCTTGTTTTACTTTTTAATTCTAGATTGAGGTTATTTCCTAGAAATTTGAGAACAAGGTTGTCAGGCCCTTTCAAGGTTGTAAAAGTTTATCCTCATGGCGCTATTGAGATCTGGAGCGAAAGATCAGGAAAATTCACTATTAACGGCCAACGTTTAAAACATTACTATATGTCAGAACCCATTGAAGAAGGTGTTAATCAAAAGCTCTCAGATCCCCCACCACCAGCATAATGATGATAATCTTTGGTCGATCTAGTGACGTTAAACCTAGCACTTCTTGGGAGGCAACCCAAGCACTCTTACTCTTGTTTTTCTTATTTGATTTGATTTATTTTTACTTATTTTTGAGTTTTTCTAGTACTAACTCTTGTTTTTCTATGTTGTAGGAGAGTTTTGAGTTGATTTCATGTTGATACAGTGATTTTGGAAGTTTATGCAAAAAATACGGCACTGCCGTATTTCTTTTCATGGGCCGTATTTTTGTGCTATAAGTAACCAAAAGCTTTCACAGTATGGGTGTTTTTTCTGTCACGTCCGTATTTTTGAAGTGTCAAAGGAATAGAATGTTTTACGGGTGGGGTGTATTTATTTTCACACCTCGTATTTTCTTTGAACAAAAAAAATTACGGCAGTACCGTAATTAATTTCACAGCCCATATTTTCATTGATTTTTGGCACAGAATGTTTCACTAGGGCGCCGTATTAATTTTTACGGTCATAGTTTTGTTAGCTTTTTTTACAGAATGTTATACAACATTGCCATATTCATTTTCACGAGCCGTATTTTCAAATTGCCTGTATATACACCCAGCCGTATTTTATAGGGTTTTTCCCGTTTTCTTCTCACATTCGCGTCACCTCTTTGAATTAGGCTTCTTCCGATCTTCCAAGTTGTCCGGCGACCTTCTCCGACCATTTTTTGGTCGTCTCTGAGCTGCATTCCGGCAGTTTGAAGCCTAGATTTGGCCTAGAAAATAAATTTCCGCCTAGTTCCGCCGTTCTTCATTTCGTGTCGTCAGAGCTTCATTTGAGTTGCTATTCACTTTTTGAAGTTTCAATTAAGCTGTAAGATCTTTCCCTTGAAGCTTTCGAAGATCAATTTCACCCAGAAGAATCATATTTAAGCATTGCCATTTGAGCTTCGTTTGTTTCTAGAGTTCTATTCACGCATTTGGGAATGCTGCACAAGAAGCTAGATATAACCACCTTCTTACAAGGCGGATTGCGAACACCAAATATGTAGATAAGAGAACTTTGGAAATCCTTGGACTAGATGAGGATGTAAACTGGATGTTCGAGCAAATTCTATGTTCAAGGTTTTTCCAAAGTCAGCCACCGACGTTCATCCCCTTGGTTTTAGAGTTTCTTAGCAGTTTGGAGGTTGAGCTCATTGATTGCCACCATCAAGATCGAAAGGGGCACCTCACTTTTAGACTTGCAAATATTGAGAGGCGCCTCACGCTCAAGGATTTTAGGACTATTTTCCACTTGCCAGGAGGAGGATGTGTTCAACCGTCATGGGCATATATTGAAAATGCTTTTTGGGAACAAATTACTTTAGAATATACCTTCTCTACAAAGTCAGCACGGGCAACGAGTATCTCTAACCCATGTCTCCGATACGTACATAGGGTTCTCTTACATACCATATTTGGGCGGGGTGAGAGTGATGGCATGGTCTGGCAAACCAAACTCTTTTTCTTATGGAGCATGCTTCACGGATATCCTATAGATGTGGCATTTTATCTTGTTAAGCAGTTTGATAAGGTTGCTAGAGCCAAGAAGGGCACCATAGTGCTAGGAGGATTTGTCACCACTTTAGCACGTGCTTTGGATGTGGATCTGTTTGGAGTAGAGACTGCAAAGGGGAATTCTAGGATTGACTTGGAGTCATGTGTAGCAATGAGATGATTGTCCGGGAAGGGGATATCTTTTCCCTTGTTCTTGGATAAAATTTTTCAGCCTTGCAGCTGTTAAAGATGTTCCTACACCACTTGATTAGCACCACCGCCCAAATAAAGAACGAACTACGGTTCATAATCAGTTGAATTGGAAAATTCCTCCTGATGCAGCTATTAAAGATGTTCCTACACCACTTGATTAGCACCACCGCCACCTACTTGGAGTGGGAGTGGCGATTCCTTTGGCATAAGTATGGACTTTCCGCCACGTAGGGCTGGTTCTTCTTCCCGTGGTGTGGCACAGCCTCAGAGTTTTTTGTCTTCTGCCCAAGATCAAGGATTCCAAGCATTGTCTGCAGAAGTATACAGACAGGGATGCCTCCTGGAAAAGGCACTTGATGTTATCCAAGATGTGCGCGATGTTGTTCATAATGTAAAGGAATTTCTGCAGGAACAATTTTATTCTGAAGAGGAAGGGGATCCTGATGTGCCTATGGGAGAGGCTGACCCCATTTAGGAGGAGAATGAGGAGACCGATACTGATGTAGATGATTAGTGTTTTATGAATATCTCTTTTTCCTACCTACATTTTATTTGTTCTTATACATCATTAAGGATGCATAACTTTTTGTAGGAAAGGGTAACATAGTCATACCTTTTGCGTTTGGTGCTCCCCGATTTTATTTTTTTTTATGTGTTTTGGATCTTGTTCGATTTGATTATTTCTGGATATTATGATATTTGGGTGCTAGGTGAATGCTTCATTTATTTGTGATGATATTTGGCACCATGTGTGGGAGCAATGCAATGAGTATTGTATAACTTTTACTATGGTTTGTGTTGTGATAACTTGCATTCTATTTGGCGCCATGTGTAGGCGCATGATTTCATTTAGATTGGATGTATTCTTATTTTAGCATCATATGTAGATGCTACACTCATGTGTTTTGGCATTGTATTTAGATATTGTGATTTGTATATTATGTGATTGGATGCTTTCTATTTCTATAGTTGTGGATGTCTAATAATGTTGATGAATGGATTGTTTTAGATTGATGAATGATGTGTGTTGGATTCAAATTTTCCAAAATTTTGGATATGCATATGGCAATATTCGTGGATGGAATTATACCTCTTGTGTTGAAATTATTTCTTCAATATATATCCTCTAATTTTAAAATTTTTCAACAGTTGATGCATAAGGTTCTAGTAGATATGTTGTTTGATGAATGCAATTTGAGAGGGAAGCAATTTTTTCAAATAAAATGAGTATATGAGTATGATTTGCTGAATTAACATTGATTGATTAGCCTAAGTTGATGTTTGACCTATTATACTTTTTGTTGGGATGATAGAATCCAAAATCCAGAAATTAAAAAAAAAAAAAATGGAATGAATCCTCTACTTAGCACTGTGGAAAATTTGCAGTGATACCGAAGACAAGAGTTGAAGTCCAAATAAAAGTATATATCTATGTGGGTACATGTCAAAGAAAAAGTTGTTTGACATTAACTCTTCTATCTTAGGCCATGAATCTCAATTCTGCTTGCCGATAAGATATGAGTTCCAATGCATTGGCTAAGTGGTCAATGTAATCTAAATTCATCACCAAAAAAAAAAAAAGATGGTATTCGATTTAGAGAATGTCAAAAAAAAATAAAATAAAATAAAGGTATGGAGAAAAAGATTTTGGATATCTTATTCCTATAAACAAAAGTATTTTAGATTTAAACTGAGACAAAGGTGAATTCATGAGATTGAGATTTTATTTATTATAGAAGTTGCGAAGTTTTATTTGATTAAGATTGTAGACTTTAACGATTAAATTATGAGAATAGTGTATTTATCTGAATTTTTTGTAGCATGAGTTGTAAATTTTTTTTTATGAGTTATTATGTTTTAGAAATTTATTTTTCATAAGAAAGTTATATTTTCTATACTCAACATTGTTCTTTGATCTATTGATTTACTTGAGGACAAGCAAAAGTTTAAGTCTAGGAAGATTTGATGT
Organism: Costus lasius; assembly: GCA_027563935.2. Lineage (NCBI taxonomy): Eukaryota > Viridiplantae > Streptophyta > Magnoliopsida > Zingiberales > Costaceae > Costus > Costus lasius. Next base: position 31,389,183 of record CM050450.1, on the reverse strand, counting down.
CACGTATTTACATAGTATTTTTGTTACACTTTTCATGCATAATTTCTGATGGGGGTAGAAACCACGAGCCACGAAGGTACAAGTGGAATCTACAAATACCCTAGCCAAAGACTTGGAGGTTTCACAAATAAGCTAGCAAGCTCAATCAATAAAGCTAGCTCAATAATAGAAGAACTATTTCAACAAATAATGGTCAAGACATTCAAGCCCAGAAGCTGCCGCATATTCTCAAGCCAATCCAGCAATATCCAAATGCGCTTTAAATCAGCGAATCAAGAAGCTCATCCAACAGTCATCCTCATGTTTTCGCTTATCAAAGATGAATTCTTCATCACCAACAATCTGCATCCATGCCAAAGCCTGCTAGAATGTTCGACCCAACCCACATCTGCAGCCAACACTCACATTCAGCGCTGCAAAGATGGAAGCTCTCCAACGCACGTTTGCAGCCAACGTTCATCTTCAGCCAAGAAAGGAAGCTTCTCCAACGTATCCCCTCAACGTCTCTCCCTACAGCCAAAGATAGAAGCTTCAACTTTCACCCCAACGTCTCTCCCATCTTCTCTATATGTATCACGCATCCATGCTTGTAATCGACAACTTTGTTTAATGAATGAAATAGTTTCTTTTCTTCCAATGGACTCAGATGTCTCCTATCCTCTTCCACTCTGAGGTGCTTGTGTTACCTAGCTTTCCCCTCTTCTCCTCTTCTCCTTCGAACTTTCCGGTCTGCTGCAGTCATTCGCACAACTCAGCCAACTTCCATATTGCCAAAAATTTGTGAGCACGCCGCCGACGATCCGCCGGTCTGATCCTCACAAAACTTCGGGCATCACTCCTCCTCCCCAAGACTAAGCTCTAGCCACCGGCATCCGTCCATCCGCCACTCCGATCGCTGGAATCAAAACTCCCTTTGAAACCCCTGTTCGCGCCCTATTTCCGCCCTACTTCCGCTCTTCAACGTTGTTCTCCACCGACATGCCGCCAATCGACCCTAAGCTCTGGCCACGCCTTCTCCTCCACCACAAGAACCTACAGTTGTAGCAGGTTTTGATTCCGTGCACTACCGGACGACCGCCGACGAACCCTGCCCATCCGCGCGACTTCCCCTGTTCTCGCCAGCCTTCTGCTCTATCTTCGCTCTTCAACGTCTGCCACCTCCGACCGACTACCATCCGCTCCGAACCTCCGGCCACAGCTCTGCCACCATCACATGAACTCCCAGTTGTAGCAGTTTCGACGTCCGTGCACCCCCGGATGAACGCCGACAATCCCCGCTCAACTCTTGTGACGTCCCTTGTTTTCATTCTCTGCATTCTGTGTTCTATTCTGTTCAAAGCTAATCTAATTAAGCTTATTCTCTCAGGAATTTAAGGCGCTCGGACATGCCTCAACCTCCTGATTTTGGTGCTATTAGAATGAACAAATCTTGATCTACCATCTGGATTAGTTGGGATGAATTAAAACTCATTAGATCATCCAATGCTACATAGCAACTTTTCATATCTGGTATAACTCCTGCAAGCAGTGAGTGGCACCTAGCAGTGCATCGCTGCTACCCAAGTCATCGGAATGGATATCGACATCGACATCCCCATCATCGTAATCAGGTACAGATGCATTACAGTCTCATTGCCGTACTAATATCTGATTGGACAAGTGTGTCACCACTTGTTTCTATCCAATCTCATGGCTATGACTAAATCAGGTCTTACCTGGGTATGGCCATACACTTTCAGTCATAGAACCATAGAGGAGCTCCATGGATATCATGCTTCCCTTAGGAAGGGGCAAATCCTATGTCTGTGTATTGACCTTCTCATATGGGTCGTGACATGCCCAATGACAACCGTTATTACCTCCCAACTACGGCAAGGTGTTAGGTTGTATCAAAGCATGTCCCTAACCACATAGAATGGCCAATGACCTCAAGTCAAGGGATCAATGCATCTTCTATCACTTGTGAGGATAACTCATGACACCAAGTCATTGCCTCACAGCGGGTCGGTCCAGTATATCTACCACTGATATGAAGGGTCCCCTAAAAGGAGGGGGGGGGGGCCGAAACCCTAATAGGTGGCGCATATAGTTCATTTGCAACGGAAGCAAGGGTTTCAAAGGATCTCATGCGATATTCATATGATCAACTTAAAACGATAGCATAGAGATGCGTTACCATGGCCATGAGTAAGGAGGCGGCTTGGAAGAGAAAGAATCAAATGCTTCTTCTCCAAAGGCGACGCACACAAGGTGAAGATGGTTTTCTCCTTGTTGTCCTTTGTGCTAGCAAAGACCTTCAAGAATCCTAATCGCGTGTAGGAGATGTCGAAGAAGAAGTCTTGCTGGCCGAATGTTTTCCTCCTAGCCTCGAGAGACCTTCACACGAGAGGAATCAATGGAGAATAATGGGCGAGCAACGTTACTACGTGGGAGCGTTTCCAATTTGGAAACCGACTTCCAAAATTAGTAACTCCTCAATGTTTCATGCGTTCACCCAAGTGAACCATCGAAACAATCCTTCTCCAATTGAACCAAGCGTTCACTTATGTGAACCGGTTCTATTTATTCGGTCCAATTGAATTTGGTTCAAAAACCAAATCAAACCAGCATAGGCTCAGATCCAATCAAACCAAATGGTTCAAGATCTAACCGTTCATCTCTTGATGCTCTTGATCTCACCGATCTAGCATCAATACTCTCGATCGAAGCTTACCGATCTCAAGCCCTAATCAATCAAACATGATCAGACCAGATCTCACTTACAATCAGAGTTTAAACTCCTTTAAACTGAACCAAAACAATTCAGTCCACACGATCTGACTTAAGTAAGCCATATCATCAAATTGTGCGACCCTAAGGGTTTCCTTTAAATGTCGGTAACGATAACTTACGTTATCATGATCAGTGAGGGGTATCTAGCAACACATCACTGTCTCCCGATATGAAGGAAAGAGTCTTCCAAGACTACACCCAAACCACAGCACAAGTGTGAATCCACTTCACGAGGCAGACATGTTTCCTTTGCCACTGGATGTTCTTATTGGACAAGCGTGTCAAGCTTGTAACTCCAATATGATGAGCATGATTAGATCAGATGATCATAGTCACCTGGGTATGGCCATACACTTTCTCAATCATCTCATTCAGGGGGGCCCCTTTAGAACATCACACTCCAATCAAGGAGACGGCAATCCTATATCTATCACTAGTGTCCTAACCTGACTCATGATCATTATCCAAGATAGTCTATAACCATTATGTTTCAAATGATATTGAACTACCTCAAAACAATGACAATCATCATTTAGAAACACAAGTGATCTCAAGTCAGAGGACATGTGCCACTTGTTGCAAACAAGGATTATTCACATTGTGACAAGCAATTGAATATCCTAGTAGGGTCTGTCCAGTACATCCAATGTACCCATGAGTCTACATCTTATTCCATGCTCGAAGCATCCTATAAGATTAGAACACATATTAGTCTCAATCATATCAAGGCTGTCTCATGTTCACCAAGATATCTCGACTAAGGACATTACAGCATGTCAGCCAAGCTGAACAGCATTGAGACATTATTCAGAAGCACACTTATTGCGGCAGACAATGTAACAAACTGAATAACAACCATTGCCTTTATAAACATAAGAGTTTATACATGATACTGAAAGAATCCCAAGGCCTCAAACATTAGCCTTAAGGGCATACCCCAACATGATATACCCATATGCCTATGTTAGCACCTTGTGCCTAACCTGCCCATATACTAGTCTTACAAGTACCATAGCTGTCCCTTATCCACTAAGGTATATTGACTAGGGACAATAGTTTGAGCACAGATCCAATCTGTCTCCAGGGACATTATCATATAAGTACATGTTCGCAGATGTAAACAAATAATGACAACGACAATGCCAGTATAATATAAATATCAATGTCAAGTAGTACAAGTAACGGACCAGAATTAGGTCCTTAGGGCATATACACCAACATTCGGGCCCAACATTACGGCCTGTAAAGTAGAATACGGCCCCGACCGTCTACCCCGACACGGCCAGGCCGTGATGGAGAACACGACCGTGAAGCATTCTGTGGATTTCGGGCCCAACATTATGGCCCGTAAAGAAGACTACGGCCCCGACCGTCCGCCCCGACACGGCCAGGCCGTGACAACCAGCATGGCCGTGACATGGTCCAGTCGCGACACGAACGCAAACACGGCCCGCGACACGCCCGTGCCCCAGACCGTGATCTCCGCGACGGACTCTAGAGCATCCGAACACACCCGTGACCACCGACATGGGCAGGCCGTGATCAGCCCTGAACATGAGATCGGGCCCCAACGACCCCATTTCGACGTGCACCACCCCCCTACTTTGTTGCTCCACCTAATGATGATCCAAAGGAGCCCAGCAGGGTGATAATCTGGTGATCCCAATGCCAAAGCAAGCCTCTGGATCATTTCATGGGCGTCGTTAGCCCCCATTCCACCCAAATCGATGCGACTCAACCTAAGGACACTACGGACCAACCGCCTGAGGACCCATCCCCAAATGGGCCGCTCAATCTCATCCATAATTCAGCCCAAGATCGAGCCGCCACGGTGGTAACTCAGCCCACAACGTCCAAGTTCTGCTGTTTTGTCGCCATGTGCTCCGAGCGGATCTAAACCGTCTCTGTACAAAGACGCAGGATCGTGCAATCAGCTTCGAAGAATATTAAGTAGTTATTCCTTGTCTTGTAGCTGCAGATTGGTCACTTTAGTGGCCTGCAAGAGTGGTTGGTTTGTTAGAGTGGGTTGTCTTTTATGTATTTTGTTTGTTCCTATCCTTCTTATTCTATAAAAGAGGAGATAGGGCTAGTGTGTTAGATAGTTCTCTTTGGTGTTTAGAGATCTCCTGGTTGTAGGAACCCCTAATTATAGGGGAGAAACCCTAAACTTGCAATTCTAACAAGCTTTGCGGAAAAAGGGTTTCAAGATCGCATATGAATCTATAAGATCAACTTATGTTATGAAAAGGAATCATACCAACGCCATGGATTTGGAAGTCGGTTTGGAAGAAGAGATCAAACTAGGTCTCCTCCACAAGCCCACACACAAGATGAAGATGCTCACTTCCTTGAGATCTCTTGTGCTAGCAAGACCCTCAAGCCTTCTTGTCGAATGGAAGGGGATGATGAATCTCCTTGTTGCCGAGAGCTTCACTTGCCTCGCCTCTCCTTCTCGTCGTCAACCACACCTCAACGAAATTGTCCAAGGCGTTCAAGAGAAGAGCACAAACGCTTATGCGTTTAGGCGTTTTTGTGAAACCGGCCATGATGACTTTCCATAAATGGAAGCTCATCATGCCATGCGCTCAAGCCAACCTCAAACGCATTTGAGCATTGAACCATGCGTTCACAATTGTGAACCGGTTCAAGCTAAACCGTTTCAATCGACTTTGGTTCATGAACCAAACCGAAATGGCTCAAGCCATGTGGTCTAGACCATATTGAACCCCAAGGCTCATGATCTAACCGTTCATCACCTGATGCCCCTGATCTCTTTGATCTAGCATCATCTCTCTCGATCCAAGCTTACCGATCTCAAGCCCTAATCAATCAAACATGATCAGGCTAGATCTCACTTACAATCAGAGATTAAATCCCCTTAAACTGAACCCAAAGAATTCAGTCCACACGATCTGACTCAAGTAAGCCATATCATCATATTGTGCGACCCTGAGGGTTTCCTCTAAATGTCGGTAACGATAACTTACGTTATCACGATCAGTGAGGGGTATCTAGCAACACATCACTGTCTCCTGATATAAAGGAAAGAGTCTTCCAAGACTACTCCCAAACCAAGGCACAAGTGTGACTCTATTCACAAGGCATACATTTATCCTTTGCCACTGGATGTTCTTATTGGACAAGCATGTCAAGCTTGTAACTCCAACACGATGAGCATGATTAGATCAGATGAACATAGTCATCTGGGTATGGCCATACACTTCCTCAATCATCTCATATAAAGGGGGCCCTTTAGAACATCACACTCCTTAAACAAGGATACGGCAATCCTTTATCTATCACAAGTGCCCTAACCTGACTCAAGCTCACCATCCAAGATAGTCTATAACCATTATGTTTCAAATGATATTGAACTACCTCAAGACAATGACAATCATCATTTAGAAACACAAGTGATCTCAAGTCAGAGGACATGTGCCACTTGCTGCTTACAAGGATCATTCACATTGTGACAAGCAATGGAATATCCCAGTAGGGTCTGTCCAGTACATCCAATGTACCCATGAGTCTACATCTTATTCCATGCTCGAAGCATCCTATAAGATTAGCACTCATATTAGTCTCCATCATATCAAGGCTGTCTCATGTTCACCAAGATATCTCGACTAAGGACATACAGCCTGTCAGCCTAGCTGAACAGCTTTGAGACATTATTCAGAAGCACACTCATTGCAGCAGACAAGGTAACAACCTGAATAATAACCATGCCTTTCATAAACATAAGAGTTTATTACATAATACTTTTACAATCCCAAAGGCCTCAAACATTAGCCTTAAGGGCATACTCCAACACTGGTGAGCTAAGAGTCTCCAGCGTTTGTGAAGACGTGCCAGAGCCTTGCCTTCGTTGTTCGGGTCGAAGGTGTCTCTTAGATTCCAATTTGTTCCCTCATCCGGTTTGAAGTAAATCCCACCCTTCTGGTGGGTCAGGTTCGTCTGTTTGTCATTCTCTTGTGCGTTTTTTCACTGCAGTTTTCTCCTCTTTACTTCACCCACGTTTGTCCGTACATTGGAGCGTGGTCGGATCTCTTGTTTTTGGTTTGTTTTAGCTTCATAGGTGTGCAAGCTAACCCGCGTGAAATCGCAGTCCCCAATTCGAGCTACGCTTAAATATGCTAAGTGAGTTGCAGGAAATTGCTAAAATTGCTACGAGGTTAGTGCGTTGCATTATTTTAGTTGGGTGCCGTTCTCTTCATTCGCATTTGTGTTGCCCTAATCGAACTCGTCGCTGTTTCGTCGTGCTTTCTACCGGATTCCTGCACTTTTCTGACACGTTTTCTCTTCCCTGGTCTCACGACCCTCTCCCGTGTTATCGCGCATTGTGTAAAACCCTAGTGTACGGCTTAAGGATCCCCTCACATATTAGCTGCTACATTCAATTTTGGTATTAGAGGGCATTGCACATTCGATTCTTATCGTTCGCATGATCCCTCCCCATCGCATTGCATATTTCTCCATCCTTTCGGTGTTTTCAGCATTTCGCATTAGTCGCGTCCCCCGTGTTTGTGTATGGTGACTACGCGGTCATAAATCATGTCATCCCAATATCCAGAAACCATTCCTGAAACCAAAGAGTGTTAGGGAATACCGGGTATAATTTAAAATTTTGCAGTCCCAGGACGCAGCGGAAGAATCATTACACCCGAAACATATTCCGGTCCCAAGGATCCATGCGAGAGAGAAGACACAAGGATGTGTTAGAGATGTAGCTCTTTTACTTGTCTAGACGTCGAAGCCATGTTGAAGGCGCCCAAGTGTTCGCCCTCCACAAGTATCCACGCGTCGACTCCTTGATCGTTGCTCCCTTCCACGCTTGGTGCTAGCCTCGGGAAGAGAATCGAGCCTTAGGGTTCCTTCACTCTTCTTGCGCCACCTCCAAGGTTCATGCGCCAAGTGCAAGGAAGATGCCGCCAACTCCTTATCCTCTTCACTCCAAGAGAAGAGGGAGAAGAAGAGCTTCGGCCTTGAGGAAGATTTAGAGGAAGTCACGCCACCAAGTCCTTCTCCAAGTCACGCCAAGAGGAGAGGAAGGAGAAGACTTTCGGCCACTAGTAGGAAGAAGGGTTGCATCACCTTGATGTTGTCGCCCTTTGCCTTGCTCTCGCCCCTCTATGTGTGTTCACGTCTCCAAGCGTTCATCATCTAGAGAGGGCGACAATGGGTCCTATAAATAGGACTAGAGGCGGTTTGGGCAAGGGCTAGGATCTTGCCAAGTGTATGGCTAGGATGAGGTGTCTTGAGGCAAGGAAAGTCTCCAAGACTTTACCATAAACCTCATTCAACCTATCCATAAATGTCCAAACACTATATCAGCCCAAGACATGCCTCAAATGCATTCTTACCATCAAAGGTGAAGTGGCTAGGCGCAACATGCATGAAGAATTCAGCTAGGGTGGTGTCTTGGGAGAAACTAGGGTTTTGAGGTAAGGTAAGTCTTCAAGACATTACCATATACCTCTTCCCTATATCCATATGCGCCTAGGAACTTCCCATAAAAGTTCTCAAGCCATACCAGCCCCAAGACTTGCCTTAGAGGCAAGTATTCCATCCAAGGAAGAAGGGCTAGGTGCTCTTTACTTCCATAATGAAGCAAAGGCGCCTCCCTCACCCCATTATGCCCCTAGGCGCCAATGGGGTGAGATTTCTCCCCATTATACCCTTTTAAGCCAATTCCTCTTCATGACAACTAATTATTGGGCCTCATTGGATAATGAGCTAGCCCAAACTTCATGGCATGGGTTGATTAAGCCATTGGATCTAATCCAATGCAACCCTAATCCAAATGTGACCAATCTAGGTCAATTTCGGGTCAACCTGCCAAAAATGAAGTTTGGCTCCAATAACTTTTTTCCAACTCATCAGGCCCATTGGCGCTGATGAAATCTTCCAAATTGATCCAAGTTATCCAATAACTTGATCCTAAGGCTTCTGATTAAAGCAACGTCAAGAGTCTATTGCGTGTGACCCCGTAGGATCCATATGACGATGGCAATGATGTAAACATCATAAGTAGTGAGGGGTATCTAGCAACACATCACTACTACCCATGTCATAGGACTTAAGTCATCATGACAACAACTCCTAACAAGCAACGAGGATTCCCATTGCATTATAGATCCCTTTGCCTAAACTGATATCCTGCCATTGGATTAGTCTCAAGTTTATTATCCAATGCATTGGTCATGACTCAACAAGTGTGGCCACACTTTCCTGTCATGCACCAATAAGGTGGGGTGCCCCGAGTGGATATCATGCTTCCAATAAGGAAGGGGCAAATCCTACTATTGGTCATCCATATCTCTACATGACTTATGACATGCCCAATGACAGTCGTTTTGATCTCCCAATTACGGAGAGACGTAAGAATGTATTAAAGCATATCCATCATCAAATCTAGACATGAATACCTCAAGCCTAAGAATCAATGCAAACCTCTTGCATGTGAGATTGACTTGTTGACTAGACAAGTCAATCCTCACAGTGGATCACTCTAGTGCATCCAATGCACCTGCATGTCTACGTTACTGTGCCCCGCACCTAACCAGCCCATACACTAGTCTCACATGTACCAAAGCTGTCCCATATCTGCTAAGGTGCCTTGTCTGGGGATAGCTTATGAGAATGGATCCAATCCAAACTCCTGGGACATTATTTATGCAACTCAATACATCAACGCAGGTAGAGAAGTCTGCATAATAACGACCATGCCTATATAAAGAGTAATAGTTCTATCAAAGTACATTCAAACAATGCCTGACCATGTCCATACATTGGTCTTTAGGGCATATACACCAACAATCTCCCACTTGCACTAAGACCAAGGACAACTGGTGTTTAATCAGTTCCAATGTCTCTAGTATGACCCATTTAGCTTCCGCTGCGCCAGAGGCTAGGTCAGTGGGTTTTTCCAGATTGCTATCTGTGTTTATTTTAACAATTTGATCATCATCCTTATTCATGACCTCTAAGATCAGATGATATGCTGCAGTACATACTTGAGCATTAAGTTCCTTTTCTTATGCTATGGCCCCAGTAAGAACTATACTGGACCATCAAGCACCATGAACTAAATCAAGTTCAAATGAATGAAGCTGCCTCCTTGGCTACCACAAGGAGCTGCAATGTACTCAGCCTTATTTGTAGAATCTTGCCACTTTGGTTTGCATAATGCTCTTTCAGCACACAACACCACAATAAGGCAAAGCGCAAATCCTGGCTGTGATCAATAGTCACTAGACTGGAACGAAGTGTCAGTGTACCCCTGTACACAAAATTCTTTCCTGTCTATCATAGACTAGACTCCAATCCTTTATACTTCCCAAGTATATATATAAGGATTGCTTTCACAGCTATCCAGTGTTAAACACTAAGATCTGATTGAAACTTGCTGGTTATGCTCCAAGCATTTGCCCCAAATGGTCTTGAGTATATTATTCAAAACATGATCCATCCTACACACCATGTATCAGGATTTTAGACCCATGTTATTACTCTCCAGCTGTGTCACAGGACACAACATCCTTGAGAGAGTCAGACCATATCTTTCTGGAAGGTATCAATATTTGGAATCATCCAATATAAACCTCTCCAGAAACTCTTGGATGAACATAGATTGACTAAAGGGCAATGACTTTCTTGGATCTCTATCTATAGATCCTCATGCCTAGGATGTAGGCATCATTCCCTAGATTATTCTTCTCGAAATACATATCTTTCTTTTCTTCACCACGTGAAGAGCTGAAATGTTATTCCATGTGAGGAGAATATCATCAATCATCTAGAACAAGAAATACTATTTAGGTGCTCCCACTGATCTTCTTGTAAACACAGGCTATTTCAAACATGCTTTCATAACATCATGCATATCTTTATGGCCTTGATATGAAAACCTTCTGGCTATTTCCTTATAGATATCTTTTCAGACGTCCATGTAAAAAAGGCAGTTTTCATAACAACATGCCATAATTGATCATGCAATTATAACAAGCAGATCCCTAATGGACTTAAAATTCAGCTATTGGTGAAAAATTTCATTATTATCCACCCAGTGGATTTGCCTAAAATTTCTGTTCACTAGCTTGCCTTTTAAGGTAACAATGTTACCTTCCATGTCTATCTTTCTAGAAGATTTATTTTACAGCCTGTGGGAATTACCCCTTTGGCAGCTCATCCAAGTCCCAGACTTGATTAGCAGACATGGAGTCTATTATGGTTTTTATGGCCCTTAGCCATTTCTTGGAATCTGGTCCACCGACCGCTTCCATTTCTTCATAAGTCTTAGGTTCATGCTTGATGAAAAATTCGTCATGCCCAGCATATCGAATCGATCCAGACTTATGTGGTTCCTGTGTTACTTGAACCTCAGGTTGACTTTCAACCTATATGTGAGATTTTACTCTCCATTTGTGTCTAATTGTATTGTGGTTGATTCTGGACCTTATCCAAATCAAATCTACTCCCACTAGCTTCTTTCAAAAGAAACATCTTCTCAAGAGAGACAGCAGTTTGAGCAACAAATAATTTGTTCTCTTCGGGATAGACTGAGCACTCTACAGTGCACCACAAACACATATATTTTGAGATCACTGCATATTACATTCCCAATTCCATTGAAGAAATTGGATATTTGTAGTTCGCAACTCAAAAGCTAACTTAGACATTTTCTTATGGAGTGGCAGTACATCTGTTTGCATAGCATCATAGTAGTATATTTGCATGACTATTCAAAGATGGAACCACATCCAATTGTGTTCCTTTATCTTTCTTTGAAATTCACCACACAGTGGTGTACTAAGTAAGCTGTGAGATAACTTCACACTTCTTAGGATAGTCATCAAATTCTCCACTAATCATTTTGATCCAATCAAGGAGCTTTAATAGATCCTTCAATTTGACTCAATACTTCATTTGTGAACTTCTTAGATTTTTCCAAAAGTTCTTGGGTTGCGTAAGGCATACCCATACCCAATGAAGTATATAACTCCTCTTAGTGCTTGTTTACATGGGTCCACTTACATTGCTGTGTAATAGATCCAACAAGCCATTACTCCTTCCACCCTTTACGGTGAAGGCAGCATCTGTCACATTGTTCCTTTCAACTAGGCTCACATGTATCATAATCCTGAGAGGACAATGATCCCAATAGTCCATGGATCTTTAGATGTGACCATTGTTCTATGGTTCAAGAGACAATGCTATATGAGGATGTTTTATTGAATCATTAGATCTAATCTTGTGTCACATATAGAACCAAAAACTATTGTCAATTGTATCACTTCAATAGAACATCTCAGATTAAAGAAAAATATTATTTATTATTTCAAACTGAAGTCCTTTCCAAAAGGAATGATGTTCTAATACATAAGCTGATACATAATAGCAAAGTTCTATATAAGGTCTTCAAGGCAGTGAGATGATATCAACAGCAGCATCCAATGCTCCGTCCCTGACCCGAGAGTCGATCCCATTAAGCCTCTTCGTCCTACTTCTTTTGAGCTCCTGCATATGTAAAACATATGTGAGCCTCACATACGGTACCCAGTACCCATGAATAAGAAGTAGACAAAAGACCTCGGTAACACAATACCTGAAGCGGATGGATTACATCCCTTCCTTTTTGCCATGCTCTTCTTGGCCATTAATCCTCTTCGAAATACCCATGCATTCCCAATCTTCCGAAGTATTAGCTTCGAAGATATAGAACCATGGTCATTCTCAGATTCAGGCATATACTCTGAAGATCCAACAGAACTCTCCTGATCATTGTCTATAGAGCATGGTGTGAAGAGACCTTTGAGATGTATGATTAGATCATAGATCCCCATCTCATCACATTCAACCTTGACCTCTGGGGTCATGCACTCTAAGACAAGAGCAGTGTACTGTTCGTTATCTTCACAATGTTCAAGATAGACATTCCACTCCCAATCATTAGTGAAATACACACCGGGTTGGGATGGAGGTCTTTCAAGAAGATGCACCTTATTTTCTTGTTCCAGTATCTTGGACAAAATCTTGAACCATTTTGTCCAATTTGTCCCATCCAGTTTATGTTTATAAAGTTTCAATCTTAGATCAGGAGATGCCTTCTACAATAAGCAAATAAGTAAAGTAAGTACAACGATAAAGCATTTAACAAGGACTTTAAATTAAATGCTATGCTCCCACTACTTCCAAAACAAGTTGAGAACTCTCTAACTCAACATGGAAATAGGTGAGTAGGATCCTAATTTCACATAAGGTCTCCGCGACTCACGAGGGTGAGTTGAGATGCACAGAGAGTCTCATGTTTCCTTAGGTAGGCATGCCAGCCAATTGTGCCATGCACAATTCCTCTTAGTTAAGACAGACTAGGCGCCCTGTGTCCATCGAGGGCTGGATACAACACAAAACCCTATCCTCTCAACAGCTGCCTCTAGTAATTCATCATGTCGATGACGTATGAAAAACTAGTCAAGTCTGGTCCTAACCGTTATGCCCAGGGCCAACAAATTTCCTTGCGAAGGCACGCCCAGGTTAAAACTGGACTGGGGAAATCATTGTCACCACACACCTTCTAAAGATAAGTGGGTGTGTCCCACGAGGGTGGGAAACAGTTCACAACACCACCGATCGATAGTTTGATGAGGGCTACGCGTTAGAAGGCTTATCGACTTGATATTGTATTGAGAGTTTTTGCATGTTTGTTTTATTCTTTTCTAGCATGCAGTTTTCCTATGGTTATGGCAGCAAAGGAAAAACATCACAGGCATGCTATGGACAAAATAATAAACCATCACAGGCATGCTATTTTGGTCGATATGGTCATAGCCCTTTTCATACACATAACTTGTCATGAGCCATGTAACATGTTATCGTGCATCCAAGGGTTGCGAGTCCCTAAAGCAGATCAGCCCATGCCAGAAGCCGAAAGCATATGTTCTTATTTTAGCCGCAAGTCCATCACCATGCTTCCAAAGCTGGCGCCACTTCTGACTTCGATTGAAGAAGACTCCTTGTTGTCAAGATGAAGCCTTAACCTATCATATAATTCTACATCTGTTCTAAACAAGATGAAAAATTCTTTACAACAAGATAGGGAGAGAACCACACGCAGGTGGAAAGGGATATTACAAGCATTCATTACAAGTGGAAACATGCTTCCACATCACAACACAGGAGGGCACTCGCTATGACCATATCAACCCAATCAAGTGGCGCATGTAAAATTTGAAAATTCGGAAAAGTCAAATTTTAGCACCTTATGCGCCAACATCATCCAAAGCACTCTCTTAACCAATTTCATGCCAAAATTTAGATCAAGTTCCATGATGATTTCATAGACCCTATCGGCTGGCAGTGTTGTCAGATCAAGAGACCCGGCCAGTCCGAAGACACAATGCCCGTCCTACTTGACAAAACCTACGTGCGCCTTTGGTCTTAAATCAAGCATAAACAAGATTCAAGTTTCGGCCATAAAGTTGAGAAGAGAAGATTGGATGAAAAACGCTTTCTAAGTGAAACGCGCAAGGATAGAATAAAAATTTTCAAAAATTTTTCACACAAGCAAACGTACACCTTGTGTTTCTCGCAAGTAGCTCTGATACCACTGTTAGGGAATACCGGGTGTAATTTAAAATTTTGCAGTCCCAGGACGCAGCGGAAGAATCATTACACCCGAAACATATTCCGGTCCCGAGGATCCATGCGAGAGAGAAGACACAAGGATGTGTTAGAGATGTTGTCACATCCCGTTATCTTAACCCCAAACAAGCAACACAAGTCATAGAGAAACAGGATGTTATCATACAAGATCGATTCACATGCTAGGTAAAACCAAGTTCAAGAAAACACGATCTGAAAATTTTCGAGAATGCATATATAGAATCTCCACAAAACACAATTTCATAAATGTACCTGCCACCACGCAATCCTTGCACTAGACATATGCAAGGCAACAGTTATATCAAATCTGTATAAAATCCATAAAATCCATAAATCACATAAATCACATAAGGGTACCTGCCACCAGGCAATACTTGCACTAGACATATGCAAGTTCACATTTATATCAAATCCGATTGCAAAAATACAAATCGACTTGAAATTCAAAACAAAACCACAATGTCGATTCTATAACTTCATAACTAATATCACTGATACCAAACACCGAAACCAGGTCAAAGCCCGCGGTGACACCAAAAATCAAACTCTCAAAACTGCCACAATCCGGCAACACAATTTCACATAGTTCACATAGTTCGGCCACAACTGGCATCACAAGTTCATATAGTTCACATAATTCGGCCACAACCGGCCCCAGATAATTAAGCACAAAAGTCTTATCACAATATCCATATAAAATGCTAACTGGTAATGCGCCCCTGCTCTACACCTGAAAATAGTGAGGGAGTGAGCTACACAGCCCAGTGAGTGGATAGTCTCAAACGACCATCCATAACATACCCTCGAAAATACATGCAGATTATTTTAAAAACATATAACAGAATATCATGTCAACATATAACAAAATTAAAGGACAGAACTCATATAAAACAATCAGATGTAAACTGCTAAGACATCATTGTCCCCAAAGAGTAACCAGGGTTCTAGAGCTATACTCTAAACCAACTAATGACTTAATTGACCTAGTTGTCCAGCATAATCAATAGTGACCATTATGGTCCAACCCGGCTTTGGCCTAAGCACTGGGAGAAGCCTGCAAATCACATGCAACATATCTGCAAATCACATGCAACATATACATGGACAGTGAGTAGACTCAAGAGGTAATCCCCACCCGGTCAAGATGTGATACCTTGATCTACACCACCCCATAATCACAAAAATCTAAGCGTCTAAGAGTGATGACATCAAGAGGTGGCCCCTGTCCTACCAAGACATGGCACTTTGCGTCTTATATCACTCGTTCTCCCAAAGGGTTCCTTAACTGGACAACACCAGACACATCTTATATCTTATTTCACAAAAGTGGACTCCTAAGTGTCAACTAAACTCTAGGATAGTCATTTTTATCACAATAATCACATCAGGCAGGCTGAACAACAACCCCCTCACATATCACAATACAGGGCTGAAATCTCCCACCCTTAACATATCACATATAGACTATCCCCTTGAGTACACAGTTACACTTAGCCTTAGTCCTAACCATTCCATGACCACAACACATAATATTCGAAAATCACATAACCACATAATATTCGAAAATCACATAACCACATAATATTCAAAAAATCACATAATCACATAGTAGTGTAGTCCTTAGGTTTCATGCTGATTAGTTCAGTCTAACCTTGCTATGTTATCACCCAAGTTTCTCAAACAAAGATACATGGCCATAAATATATAACCATAAATATATAACATGCTACACACATAAAGAAACATTCATGGATTGCATTTAACAAGCATCCATAAAATCAACATAAAATTAAAACATGTATTCTTACAAACTACTTTACAAATTACTACATGTAACCCACGGTTTTACAACAATTAAACTCTAGTTAACAAAAATCTCATGCTCAAAGGATTAAAATAAAACACATATAGCTCACGGTTTCTAGCATATTATCTACTTAAAATTTAACCCTAGTTAACAAGAATTTAATGCTAAAAAATTACTGATTTAAAGCTACCTAAATTCCACATAAGAAATATCTTAAATTTCAGGTTGCCAGAATTCGGTTTTCATGATAGATATACCTTACAAATTTCGGTTTTCATGAATAATATCAAGATTTCGATTTTCATAAAAAATATCAAGATTCAATTCACATGTGAACATGTTAATTACAAATATTAAGATTTCGGTTTTCATAAAAAAATATCAAGTTTTCGGTTTTCATAAATGGTGTCTTAAATTCGGTTTTTAGCATAGTAAAGTTTTCCAAGCAATCAAAGGTATCATCTAACAAGATTAAATGGACAAACTCGAATAAGACACCCCACTCACCTCTTAACCGTGAACACTAAGGTGAAATCTTCCCTCACAAAACTCGTCTAAAGCCTTTAAGCCGCCCAAAGAATCTCCAAGAACTCGCAAAGAAAGTTTCTTCACCTCAAGGAAATTCGCCAAGGGGAAGAAGATGGAGAATTCGCCTCAATAACTCCAAGAACACCAAGATCGCCTTCTTCCTCCAAGGTGGCGTCAAGCTCTAGGGTTGCATGAACGATCAGCCGCCAAAAGTCCTCTTCACGCCATATTTGAATTAACGGATTGGATCTTCAAGTCGCCAAGCATCCTAACCGCCAATTAGAGGATCCAAGTCCATGTCGCCAAGTGATGATCCAATTAGGTGAGAAGACTTAATCCACTAACTAATTAATTCGAATCCATCTAATTTAAGTGTAAACCCAATAACCCATAGTTAACTAATTAATTTAACCTTTAACTAACAATTAACCATTCACTTAAACGAAAATCCAATAAGGATTAAATTAACATCCAATAAGGTCTATTTAATTAATTATAAATTAACAACCAATAAACTCTAATCAATTAATTACAAATTAACAATCAATAAGCCAGTTAATTAACATCCAATAGGCTAGTTAATTAACATCCAATACTGCTTAACGTAATATCCACAATCAATGATTTTATTTAAATCAAAATAATACTTACCAGGACTTAAGATCCTTGGATCTTACATCCCTCCCTCCTTATAAAGCTTTAGTCCTCTAAAGCTCAGCATTCATATCATCAAAAAGATAAGCATAAAACTTCCTCATATCAGCTTCAGTCTCCCAAGTCGCCTCCTCAACCGACTGATTTCCCCAGATAACCTTTACCAAAGGTATAGACTTATTCCTCAGAACCTTATCCTTTCTATCAACAATTCGGAGAGGTCTTTCTTCAAAGGTCAAATCACTCTGAATCTGAAGAGGTTCCAACTCCAATACATGAGATGGATCAGGATGATATTTCCTCAAAGCAGAAACATGGAACACATTATGCACATGATCCATAGCAGGAGGTAAAGCTAACCTGTAAGCCACTGGACCAACTCTCTCAATAATGTCAAAAGGGCCTACAAACCTAGGGCTCAACTTGCCCTTTTTGCCAAACCTCATAACACCCTTAGTAGGTGACACCTTTAAGAAAACATGATCCCCTACCATAAACTCCAAGGGACGACGACGGTCATCAGCATAACTCTTCTGCCTGTCCCGAGCAATCTTCAGTTTATCCTGAATCTCTCTGACCTTATCAGTAGTTTCCTGTACTGCATCAGATCTCAAAATCATTCTGTCACCAGTTTCCTCCCAACACAAGGGAGTCCTACACCTTCTTCCATACAAAGCCTCATATGGAGCCATCTGAATACTGGAGTGGAAGCTATTATTATAAGTGAACTCTATCAAAGATAGATCCCAATTCCACTCAGAACTCCAATCAACTACATAAGCTCTCAACAGGTCTTCTAGAGTCTGGATAGTACGCTCCGTCTGGCCATCAGACTGAGGATGGTATGCTGTACTAAAACTCAACTTAGTACCCAAACCCTCCTATAAGCTCTTCCAAAACCTGGACAGAAACCGAGAGTCCCTATCAGACACAATATCAACAGGCACTCCATGCAGCCTGACTATCTCATCAATGTACAATCTAGCCAGTCTCTCTAAAGGATAAGTCATCTTGATCGGAAGAAAATGGGCTGATTTAGTGAGTCTATCAACAATCACCCAAATAGCATCATGACTCAATCTGGTTCTGGGCAAACCACACACAAAGTCCATACTGATGCATTCCCACTTCCACTCAGGAATAGGAAGGGGCTGCAACAAACCACCAGGTTTCTGGTGTTCAGCCTTTACCGTCTGACAGGTTAAACACCTAGAGACAAAATCAATTACCTCTTTCTTCATACCCGGCCACCAAAAGCTTTTCTTGAGGTCCTGATACATCTTAGTCACGCCAGGATGTAGCGAATATTTGGAATTATGGCTATCCTCCAATATTTCTTTCCTCAAGCTTGGTTCCTCAGGGACACACCCTTCCACGAAACCGAAGAACACCATCATCAGACAAGCTAAAATCCTGAACTGTACCCGCAACCAAACTATCCCTGATCTGAACTAATTTCGGATCCACTGACTGCTGATCTCTGATTTTCTGCAACAAAGTAGACTGTACTCTGAGGAAAGCCACATAACCCGACTGAACTTTAGGAGAAACACTGATCCTGAGATCTCTGAACTCCTGCAGTAACTGCCACTCACTGACCCGTAGTGCCGCTACTGAAGTAACTGGATGTCTGCTCAGTGCATCAGCCACTACATTGGCCTTTCCAGCCTGATACTGAATAGAGAAGTCATAGTCTTTGATCAACTCCATCCATCTTCTCTGTCTCATGTTCAACTCCTTTTGAGTGAAAATGTACTTGAGACTCTGGTGGTCAGTGAACAGATCAAACTCTTGACCCAACAAATAGTGACGCCATATCTTCAGAGCAAAGACTACGGCCGCCAACTCTAAGTCATGAGTAGGGTAGTTCAACTCATACTCCTTCAGCTGTCTCGAAGCATAGGCTACCACAGAACCCTTCTGCATCAAAACACAACCCAACCATTTGCCCGAAGCATCCGTATAGACAGTAAACCTTTCCCCATCACTAGGAATAATGAGGATCGGTGTACTAGTCAACCTTCTCTTCAGCTCCTGAAAGCTCTCTTCACACTTGTCATCCCAATTAAACTTGGCCTCCTTCCTGGTCAATTTAGTTAAAGGACCCGCCAGCTTGGAGAATCCCTCAACAAATCTCCGGTAGTAACCTGCTAATCCCAGGAAACTTCTGATCTCAGTAGCACTAGTCGGTCTTCCCCAATTGAGGATGGCTTGCACTTTAACTGGACCCACAGACACCCCCTGACCAGAAATCACATGCCCAAGGAAACTGATCTTTTCTAGCCAAAACTCACACTTACTAGCCTTGGCATATAATCGGTTCTTCCTCAGGATCTCCAGCACTCTGCGCAAGTCACTGACATGATCCGAAGTAGTCCGAGAGTACACCAAGATATCATCTATGAAGACTACCACACATGAATCAAGTAATTCATGAAATACCCTGTTCATCAAATCCATGAAGACAGCAGGTGCATTCGTCAGTCCAAAAGGCATAATTAGAAATTCAAAATGCCCATACCTGGTCCTGAAAGCAGTCTTAAATATATCCTCATCCTTGACCCTAAGCTGGTAATACCCTGATCTCAGGTCAATCTTAGAGAACACTGTCGCTCCCTGTAATTGATCAAATAGATCATCAATTCTGGGGAGAGGATACTTATTCTTGATAGTCACTTGGTTCAATTGCCTGTAGTCTATACACATCCTCAGGGTTCCATCTTTCTTCTTTACGAACAGCACTGGCGCTCCCCAGGGAGAAGCACTAGGCCGGATGTAACCTTTTTCCAGCAATTCCTCCAGTTGCTTCTTAAGTTCGGCCAACTCTGATGTAGCCATGCGGTAAGGAGCTCTGGAGATAGGTGCCGTACCTGGCGCCAACTCAATGCCAAACTCTACCTCTCGAATTGGTGGCAAGCCTAAAAATTCCTCAGAGAACACATCAGGAAACTCTTTCACCACCGCCATCTGAGTCAAATCAGGAGTAGAATCATCCTGCACCTTAACATGCGCAAGATAACCCTTGCACCCACTAGCAAGTAACTTCCTGGCCTGCAGGAAAGATATCACATGCGGTCCTTGGTCTAACACTAGACCTCTCACAAAAATCCGATTCCCATCTAGCAGATTCAAGGTGATTACTTTCTCAAAGCAATCCACAGAGGCATGATGTGAGGATAACCAATCCATACCTAGGATGACATCATAATCTTGCATATCCAAAAGGATTAGATCTACCAGAAACTCATAACCCTCTACATGCACTACACAATCAGCACAAACAGTATCTGTAGATAATGATTTTCCTAAGGGAGTACTCACAGACACAACATAATTTAGCACCTTAGGTAATACAGGTAAACATGCAGCAAATTTAATAGATACAAAAGACAAATTTGCACCAGGGTCAAATAAAATGCGAGCTAACTGATCGAATACAAATAAGGTACCTTCCACGACGGATCGGGAAGCTCGTGTATCCTTTTCAGCCACGGCATAAACTCGGGTCTGGACTGTAGGCTTATCTGTGCCTCTATGCTGCATCTCAGGCTCTTTGCAGTCCTTGACCATGTGCCCAGGTTTCTTACACCTGAAGCATACACCATTCTTCTTATAACAGTCCTTCATTAGATGTCCCTTGAGCCCACAATAATGACAATTCCGGTCCTCTGTGATACTGTTCTTTACATCCCTGGTATCCCTGAACTGCTGCGGTGCATCCCTGGACTGCTGCGGTGCCTTGTAAGAGTAAGGCTTATACCTTCTCTTCTTGTAGTCTTTATGCCTAGGGTACTTCTTACCCTTGCCGCCATTACCATACTGAGGAGCCGCCGCCTCAGCTGCAGGAACCACCGTCACGGCCACACTAGAACTCCTCTCAGATATGTACCTCTCAATGGTGCGTGCTCGTCCAACAGTCTCAACGTAAGTCTCCAAGTGCTGAGCACCAACCTGCTCCCGAATGTCCCATCTGAGACCTCTGAGAAACTTGGTAGCCCTCCTCTTTTCAGTGTTTATCAGGTGAGGGGCATACTTTCCCAACTTAGTGAACCGTAACTCATACTGGTCCACAGTCATATCACCCTGCTCCAGATGAATAAATTCCACCTCTCGGTCCTCCACCAAGCTATCGGGGAAGTACTTCTCATTAAATTGAGACAAGAAGTAGGGCCAATTTACTGTTTCTTGTCTTTCCACAGCTAGCCTCACCACGCCCTTCCACCACTCATCTG
The DNA here is from genome assembly GCA_027563935.2 of Costus lasius. NCBI lineage: Eukaryota > Viridiplantae > Streptophyta > Magnoliopsida > Zingiberales > Costaceae > Costus > Costus lasius. The sequence continues at coordinate 31,367,526 of CM050450.1, read as the reverse complement.
CGTCACCACGCATCATATAGGTGGCCTGACACAGCTTGTCCTCATCTGAGCAACGCATGACTTGAAAAATCTTGTCCAAGCATAACTGCCAGTTCTCTGCATTACTTGATTCTGAGCCCCCATAAAAAGAACTAGGACCCAGTTTCTGGAATTCACTCACAAGTGAGGCATAGCGCCTGTGAGTGTCCTCCTGAGAGTCAGTCCCCACTCCTCGAGTAGTAGTCTGGGATCTCTCCTGAGTCAATTGCTGCAAGAGCTGCTGTTGCGCTTCTTGATGCTGAGTCTGTTGCTGCTGTAGCATCTGAGCTTGCCTCTCTATCATGGCACCCTGTTGCTGTACCATGCCTGTCAGAGTCGCAATGGCTCTCGTGAGATCCGAGGTCTGCTCACCTTCACTGCTAGCATTTCCTCTGGATCGCACCATCTTAATTCCTACACACACACATACCATAATAAGGAAACAAACATAAACCTATCAGATGTCTAGCAATACACAAACATGTTTTCCCCCGAACTAAGTTTTAGCTAGCCAACTGCTCTGATACCATTCTGTCACATCCCGTTATCTTAACCCCAAACAAGCAACACAAGTCATAGAGAAACAGGATGTTATCATACAAGATCGATTCACATGCTAGATAAAACCAAGTTCAAGAAAACACGATCTGAAAATTTTCGAGAATGCATATATAGAATCTCCACAAAACACAATTTCATAAATGTACCTGCCACCACGCAATCCTTGCACTAGACATATGCAAGGCAACAGTTATATCAAATCCGTATAAAATCCATAAAATCCATAAATCACATAAATCACATAAGGGTACCTGCCACCAGGCAATACTTGCACTAGACATATGCAAGTTCACATTTATATCAAATTCGATTGCAAAAATACAAATCGACTTGAAATTCAAAACAAAACCACAATGTCGATTCTATAACTTCATAACTAATATCACTGATACCAAACACCGAAACCAGGTCAAAGCCCGCGGTGACACCAAAAATCAAACTCTTAAAACTGCCACAATCCGGCAACACAATTTCACATAGTTCACATAGTTCGGCCACAACTGGCATCACAAGTTCATATAGTTCACATAATTCGGCCACAACCGGCCCTAGATAATTAAGCACAAAAGTCTTATCACAATATCCATATAAAATGCTAACTGGTAATGCGCCCCTGCTCTACACCTGAAAATAGTGAGGGAGTGAGCTACACAGCCCAGTGAGTGGATAGTCTCAAACGACCATCCATAACATACCCTCGAAAATACATGCAGATTATTTTAAAAATATTTAACAGAATATCATGTCAACATATAACAAAATTAAAGGACAGAACTCATATAAAACAATCAGATGTAAACTGCTAAGACATCATTGTCCCCAAAGAGTAACCAGGGTTCTAGAGCTATACTCTAAACCAACTAATGACTTAATTGACCTAGTTGTCCAGCATAATCAATAGTGACCATTATGGTCCAACCCGGCTTTGGCCTAAGCACTGGGAGAAGCCTGCAAATCACATGCAACATATCTGCAAATCACATGCAACATATACATGGACAGTGAGTAGACTCAAGAGGTAATCCCCACCCGGTCAAGATGTGATACCTTGATCTACACCACCCCATAATCACAAAAATCTAAGCGTCTAAGAGTGATGACATCAAGAGGTGGCCCCTGTCCGACCAAGACATGGCACTTTGCGTCTTATATCACTCGTTCTCCCAAAGGGTTCCTTAACTGGACAACACCAGACACATCTTATATCTTATTTCACAAAAGTGGACTCCTAAGTGTCAACTAAACTCTAGGATAGTCATTTTTATCACAATAATCACATCAGGCAGGCTGAACAACAACCCCCTCACATATCACAATACAGGGCTGAAATCTCCCACCCTTAACATATCACATATAGACTATCCCCTTGAGTACACAGTTACACTTAGCCTTAGTCCTAACCATTCCATGACCACAACACATAATATTCGAAAATCACATAACCACATAATATTCGAAAATCACATAACCACATAATATTCAAAAAATCACATAATCACATAGTAGTGTAGTCCTTAGGTTTCATGCTGATTAGTTCAGTCTAACCTTGCTATGTTATCACCCAAGTTTCTCAAACAAAGATACATGGCCATAAATATATAACCATAAATATATAACATGCTACACACATAAAGAAACATTCATGGATTGCATTTAACAAGCATCCATAAAATCAACATAAAATTAAAACATGTATTCTTACAAACTACTTTACAAATTACTACATGTAACCCACGGTTTTACAACAATTAAACTCTAGTTAACAAAAATCTCATGCTCAAAGGATTAAAATAAAACACATATAGCTCACGGTTTCTAGCATATTATCTACTTAAAATTTAACCCTAGTTAACAAGAATTTAATGCTCAAAAATTACTGATTTAAAGCTACCTAAATTCCACATAAGAAATATCTTAAATTTCAGGTTGCCAGAATTCGGTTTTCATGATAGATATACCTTACAAATTTCGGTTTTCATGAATAATATCAAGATTTCGATTTTCATAAAAAATATCAAGATTCAATTCACATGTGAACATGTTAATTACAAATATTAATATTTCGGTTTTCATAAACAAATATCAAGTTTTCGGTTTTCATAAATGGTGTCTTAAATTCGGTTTTTAGCATAGTAAAGTTTTCCAAGCAATCAAAGGTATCATCTAACAAGATTAAATGGACAAACTCGAATAAGACACCCCACTCACCTCTTAACCGTGAACACTAAGGTGAAATCTTCCCTCACAAAACTCGTCTAAAGCCTTTAAGCCGCCCAAAGAATCTCCAAGAACTCGCAAAGAAAGTTTCTTCACCTCAAGGAAATTCGCCAAGGGGAAGAAGATGGAGAATTCGCCTCAATAACTCCAAGAACACCAAGATCGCCTTCTTCCTCCAAGGTGGCGTCAAGCTCTAGGGTTGCATGAACGATCAGCCGCCAAAAGTCCTCTTCACGCCATATTTGAATTAACGGATTGGATCTTCAAGTCGCCAAGCATCCTAACCGCCAATTAGAGGATCCAAGTCCATGTCGCCAAGTGATGATCCAATTAGGTGAGAAGACTTAATCCACTAACTAATTAATTCGAATCCATCTAATTTAAGTGTAAACCCAATGACCCATAGTTAACTAATTAATTTAACCTTTAACTAACAATTAACCATTCACTTAAACGAAAATCCAATAAGGATTAAATTAACATCCAATAAGGTCTATTTAATTAATTATAAATTAACAACCAATAAACTCTAATCAATTAATTACAAATTAACAATCAATAAGCCAGTTAATTAACATCCAATAAGCTAGTTAATTAACATCCAATACTGCTTAACGTAATATCCACAATCAATGATTTTATTTAAATCAAAATAATACTTACCAGGACTTAAGATCCTTGGATCTTACAGATGTACCTCTTTTACTTGTCTAGACGTCGAAGCCATGTTGAAGGCGCCCAAGTGTTCGCCCTCCACAAGTATCCACACGTCGACTCCTTGATCGTTGCTCCCTTCCACGCTTGGTGCTAGCCTCGGGAAGAGAATCGAGCCTTAGGGTTCCTTCACTCTTCTTGCGCCACCTCCAAGTTTCATGCGCCAAGTGCAAGGAAGATGCCGCCAACTCCTTATCCTCTTCACTCCAAGAGAAGAGGGAGAAGAAGAGCTTTGGCCTTGAGGAAGATTTAGAGGAAGTCACGCCACCAAGTCCTTCTCCAAGTCACGCCAAGAGGAGAGGAAGGAGAAGACTTTCGGCCACTAGTAGGAAGAAGGGTTGCACCACCTTGATGTTGTCGCCCTTTGCCTTGCTCTCGCCCCTCTATGTGTGTTCACATCTCCAAGCATTCATCATCTAGAGAGGGCGACAATGGGTCCTATAAATAGGACTAGAGGCGGTTTGGGCAAGTGCTAGGATCATGCCAAGTGTATGGCTAGGATGAGGTGTCTTGAGGCAAGGAAAGTCTCCAAGACTTTACTATAAACCTGATTCAACCTATCCATAAATGTCCAAACACTATATCAGCCCAAGACATGCCTAATGTTTGAGGCCTTGGGGTATGCCCTTAAGCCTAATGTTTGAGGCCTTGGGATTGTATCAGTATCATGTAATAAACTCTTATGTTTATAAAGGCATGGTTGTTATTCAGGTTGTTACCTTGTCTGCTGTAATAAGTGTACTTCTGAATAATGTCTCAAAGCTGTTCAGCTAGGCTGACATGCAATAAAGTCCTTAGTCGAGATATCTTGGTGAACATGAGACAGCCTTGATATGATTGAGACTAATATGTGTTCTAATCTTATAGGATGCTTCGAGCATGGAATAAGATGTAGACTCATGGGTACATTGGATGTACTGGACAGACCCTACTAGGATATTCAGTTGCTTGTCACAATGTGAATAATCCTTGATTGCGACAAGTGGCACATTTCCTCTGACTTGAGATCACTTGTGTTTTCTAAATGATGATTGTCATTGTTTTGAGGTAGTTCAATATCATTTGAAACATAATGATTATAGACTATCTTGGATGGTGAGCTTGAATCAGGTTAGGGCACTAATGATAGATAAAGGATTGCCGTCTCCTTGTTTAAGGAGTGTGATGTTCTAAAGGGGCCCCCCTGGATGAGATGATTGAGAAAAGAGTATGGCCATACCCAGGTGACAGTGTTCATCTGTTCTAATCATGCTCGTCATATTGGAGTTACAAGCTTGACACGCTTGTCCAATAAGAACATCCAGTGGCAAAGGAAATATGCATGCCTAGTGAGTTGATTCACACTTGTGCTGTTTTTGGGTGTAGTCTTGGAAGACTCTTTTCTTTATATCGGGAGACAGTGATGTGTTGCTAGATACCCCTCACTGATCGTGATGACGTGAGTTATCGTTACCGACATTTAAAGGAAACCCTCAGGGTCGCACAATTTGATGATATGGCTTACTTAAGTCAGATCGTGTGGACTGAATTGTTTAAGTTCAGTTTAAAGGGATTTGATCTCTGATTGTAAGTGAGATCTGGTCTGATCATGTTTGATTGATTAGGGCTTGAGATCGGTAAGCTTCGATCGAGAGAATAGATGCTAGATCGGTGAGATCAGAAGCATCAAGGGATCAACGGTTAGATCTGGAGCCTTAGGGTTTATTTGAGATCTAGACTTGATTGCTTGGCTTGATTGGTTCTTAAACTGAACCAAATTGAACCAGCTCATGAAATGAGCGCATGGTTCAAGGCGTGGCGACATGTTCACATGGCGTGAACATTGGAGCGATGAGTGGTTGCTATTTTTAGTAACCATGATCTCCACTTGGAGATGGCTCACGTTCGGATAGAGGGTTCTCTATTCTCGTCACTCAAACTCATTCCTCTTGACACTTTTGGTGTGCGGCGACAACTTGAAGCATAGAGGAAGATTCGGCCAAGAGAGATCGACATCTCCATCCCTTTCCTTTCGATCAAAGACATCTTGGACGATCCTTGCTAGCACAAGGGACGACAAGAAGCAAGCCGTCGCTCATCTTGTGTGTGACGATTTGGAGGAGACCTTCGTTGTTCTCTTGCTTCCAAGGCGCCATCTTGAAATGGCTATGGTATGAATCGCATCTTCTCTATTCATGTTTCGAAAGTTGATCATATAATGCATGCTCTTCGACCCTTGAATCCGCTGCCTATCATGTTGCGCCACTTTAGGGTTTCGCACCCCTCATGAAAGGGGTTCCCTGCAATTGGTATCAGAGCAGGTTACATGCGCAATTATATGATTGCTTTGATTATGTGTTCCATGAATGTTTAGATCTATATCATGCGTAATATTATCATGTTAATATGTTTCATCTAGAAACCTATTTTATGTTTCATTTGCGCATGCATGTTGGCGCATGTTTGTTTTCTCAAAAATGGATCACATGCGCGCCTAACATTAGATCTAAGGCCCTGCTGTAAACCCTTAGATGGGTTATTAGGGTTGAAATCATCCCCTAGGTTAGATCCAACAGTCTGATCAGACTATCTGACAGCCTTGATGGGTCGACCAGATAGCATCTGTGCGCAAGCATCAGATGGCTATAGGTCGACTGCAGACAGGCGTGTAGCGATGTCTGATTGAGACAACCTATGAACGCACATGAGTTAGGCCCGGGGTCACACCCGCTTGCCAGACCTCATTGTGGTCGTTCAGCCCTTGACGCATGCATTGTTGACCTTTTGGTCGACTCAAGTCAGTTAGGACTTGGTGCATGTAAGGGCACAGGATCTGACTAGGTTTGATGAGTGGATCCCTAGTAATGGACCGTTGTAAGGATGTAGGGCAAATAAGGAAATTAAAATTGATGCCTATGGGGTTTTTCAAAAATTTAATTTTCTTGATTGGATCACATGATGTATGATGCCATATGTATGTTTATTTAGTCTTATGTGGGCTGCCCATGTTTAATGTGTGCTGTGCTGGGGCCTGCATGCCTGGAATCATTTTGTAAATTATTTTTAATTGTGATCTGCGCATCACCTTCTATTTAATTTATAAAATGTAATTGACCTGCGTGTCAATCTTGTCTAGATAGATTAATTTGTAAATTAATCAGACAAGAGCACAGAGCACACTTGGCAGAGGCGCATGCAGCAGTGGCTTGACCAGGTGGGAGGTCCAGGGTTCGACTCTGGGACCAGGCGCATTTTCCCTGGTGGGCGCACCTGAGCTGCAGATGGCGCTTGGGCCCTGGTTTGGGCCAAATGAGCAGCTAAAGACCCATGAAGAAAATCAAGTGAAGACTTAAGTTAATTAAGGTCTTACTTAGGTTTCATGGGCGTTTACCACATAAGATCCATGCTTTCTTTTATTGTTTAAATATTAGAATTGCATGATTAATTTATCTTCTGCTATCACCATAGGAATTGCATGATAGTGAAGAAGATAAAAGACCGTTAAAATCCAACGCTGAAATATCAAGCTCGTATGCCTTCTGACGCGAAACCTCACTGTTCTGACTATCGTTGGAGCCGTGTTGTACCCACTCAGTGGGCACGTCCATCTATCTTCAGACGGTGCGGGATTACACCTGCGTGTTACAGAGAAGGGATTTATCGCTTCTCGTTGCTCAGCATAGCACGTGGTGGTCCAGGGAGTAGGTCGGGTCAGCTTGACCATGTAGGCTACATATGTGACGCATATGGTAGCACATGGAGGCAGCCATCTGTGGGGTCAGAGACTGTGTTGTACCAACTCAGTTGGCACAGTCTGCTGGATTGCCCAGATGAAGGGGAATCGCACGGGTTGGCGATTGGCTGGGACAGCCTACCAGAGATTAGTGCTTGTACTCTCTGTGCATCTTATCTCGCCTGAGCGGGACGCGGAGACCAAGTATGAAATCTGGATCCCATCTCACTAAAAGAGTTCTACTCTTTCGGGCTGTTTTGCTGGATTTTTCAGCCAGATAAAATAGTGAGAAAAAGAATCTTTCTTAAGTCCTGATTGATTCTTAACATTGATACTGACCTTGCTGTTCTTGCATTGTTGTAGATACCTGCAGCAACGAACACCATGAACTTCAATGTGCGATCCCTACTGGAAAGGGAGAAGTTTGCTGGGCCAAACTTCTCAGACTGGTTTGGACACCTTAAGATTGTTCTTAAGGCAGAGAGGAAACTGTATGTCCTCGAGACGGCGATACCGCCTCAGCCCGCCCCGAACGCCGCAAGGGCGGTTCGGGAAGCCTATGAAAAGCACGTCAATGATAGCATTGATGTCGCTTGCCTGATGCTAGCGTCTATGACGCCACCGCTGCAGCGTCAGCATGAGGATATGTCTGCTATAGACATGATAGCGAACCTCAAGATGCTGTATGCTGCACAGGCGAGGACAGAACACTATAATCTGACAAAGCTGTTCTTTCAGAGCAAACTGGCTGAAGGGAGCCCAGTGGGAGCTCACGTGCTCAAGATGATTGGGCACAAGGAGGCTCTAGAGAAACTGGGGCATACCATCAATCAGGAGCTTGCTGTAGACATTATTCTGCAGTCTCTCCCGCCCTCATTCGACGCGTTCATTATTAACTTTAATATGAACAAAATCGACTGTACTCCGGCAGAGCTGCTGAATATGCTCTTGACTACTGAGGAAACTCTGAAGGGAAAGCCTTCGACCTCTGTCTTAATGGTTCCTTCAAGGAACAAGAAGAAGGGGAAGAAGGGCAAGACCCCTGTCAAGAATTACAGCAAGGCTCTGAAGCAAAAGGTGAAGCGGTCCAAGGAATACAGATGTTTCCACTGTGGCCAGCTGGGTCACTGGAAAAAGGACTGTAAAGCGCTCCAAGGAGATAAGAGGGGAAGCATCGCTTCTGGCTCAGGTATATACGTGACGGAAGTCATGGTTTCATCTTCTTCTATATCATGGGTGTTGGACACTGCATGTGGAGTTTACATTTGTTCAAATGTACAGGAACTCAAGAGAAGAAGGCAGGTGGGACAGCATGAGGTGGACCTACGAGTTGGAAACGGGGCACGGGTTGCTGCTGTTGCTGTAGGAGACTATTTCATTTCTTTACCATCTGGACTTGTATTGGAACTAGACAATTGTTACTTTGTTCCTAGCATTACTAAGAATATTATCTCCATTCCTGCTCTTGTCAGGAAGGGGTTTTCCTTTGAATGCAATATTTCAAAGTGTGTTTTATCTTTAGATAATATTGTTTATGCAACTGGTTCAATTAACAATGGGTTATTCATGTTGGACATGGAATGTTCTATACAAAATATTGATATTAAGAAAGTCAAGTTTGCTGATGACAGCACCTTGCTATGGCATAGTCGTTTAGGCCATATTAACAAGAAACGCATTAAGCGGTTGCATGATCATGGACTGCTGGGATCATTCTCCTATGAGGAGATTGATACATGCAAGGCTTGTTTAATGGGTAAAATGACGAAGTCACCTTTTCCTAACAAAGGTCAAAGGGCTTCAGGTTTACTTGACCTTATACACAGTGATGTGTGTGGGCCATTTAGTAAACATGCCAGAGGTGGCTATCAGTACTTCATTACCTTTACTGATGATTTCAGTAGATACGGGTATGTCTATTTAATGAGACATAAAAGTGAATCTTTTGACAAGTTCAAAGAGTTCAAAAATGAAGTACAGAATCAGCTAGGCCAAAATATCAAGGCACTTCGTTCTGATCGAGGTGGAGAATACCTAAGTCATGCGTTTACTGACTATCTGAAGGAGTGTGGGATTATCTCACAGCTCACTCCGCCAGGAACACCCCAATGGAATGGTGTGTCCGAGAGGAGAAATAGAACGTTACTTGATATGGTTCGTTCTATGATGAGTCAGGCTACTCTTCCTTACTCCTTTTGGGGATTTGCACTGGAGACAGCTGCAAAGGTACTAAACCGAGTGCCATCCAAGGCCGTTTCAAAGACGCCATATGAGTTATGGTATGGGAAACAGCCAAGCTTGACATTTATCAGGATCTGGGGCTGCGAGGCTTATGTCAAAAAGCTCGCCTCTGGGAAACTAGAGAGCAGATCTGACAAATGTATCTTTGTCGGTTACCCTAAGGAAACTAAGGGTTATTATTTCTTCGATCCCAAAGAGAACAAGGTTTTTGTTGCTCGGACGGCCATATTTCTTGAGAAGGAGTTTCTTCTGCAAGAGGCCAGTGGGAGAGAAATAAAGCTGGATGAGAATCCAGAAGAAGGACAAAGTGCTCAAGCACAGTTGGGTGAGCCTGAGCCGGTTGAACAGGTTATTGAACAACCTGAGGCTCAGATATCACGGGAACCGCGTAGATCGGGAAGGATCCGTCGACAGCCTGAGCGTTATGACGGAGTCTACATCATTAATCATGATGAACCCCTCACTTATGCGGATGCGGTCAGTGGACCGGAGTCAGCAAGATGGCTTGAAGCTATGCGAGCCGAGATGGACTCCATGTCAGATAACCAAGTCTGGGATTTGGTTGATCCGCCTCCGGGAGTTATCCCTATAGGCTGTAAATGGATCTTCAAGAAGAAGATTGACATGGATGGTAACGTGGTTACCTATAAAGGCAGGCTAGTTGCGAAAGGTTTCAAACAAATCTACGGGATAGATTATGATGAAACTTTCTCACCAGTAGCTATGTTTAAGTCTATTCGGATTCTTTTCGCGATAGCTGCATATTACGATTATGAGATCTGGCAAATGGATGTGAAGACAGCTTTCCTTAATGGAAGTCTGGATGAGGATGTGTATATGACACAACCAGAAGGTTTCACTAATCCATCAGATCGTCATAAAATATGCAAATTAAAGAAGTCTATTTATGGACTTAAACAAGCATCAAGAAGCTGGAATATTCGTTTTGATGAATCAATCTCTGAGTTTGGTTTCATCAAGAACGAGGATGACCCGTGTGTATATAAGAGGTTTAGTGGGAGCGTAATTACCTTCCTAGTCCTCTACGTCGATGACATCTTGATCATTGGAAATGACATTCCTGAAATGCATTCGGTTAAGGCATGGTTAAGGAAATGTTTCCAGATGAAAGATCTTGGAGAAGCAGCCTATGTGTTAGGTGTGAAGATCTACAGGGATAGATCTAAGAGGCTTCTCGGGCTGTGCCAGAGTACTTACATCGATAAAGTCCTGGAGAGATTTCATTTAGAAAATTCTAAAAGAGGATATCTTCCAGTCAGACATGGTCTGAATCTTTCGAAGAGTCAGTGTCCACAAACACAGACTGAGAAGGATGAAATGGACAATACGCCTTATGCTTCGGCTATTGGGTCCATTATGTATGCGATGTTGTGTACTCGCCCAGACGTCGCTTACGGGTTAAGCGTGACCAGTCGGTTCCAAAGTAATCCAGGTCAGGCACACTGGATTGCGGTCAAGAACATTTTAAAATATCTGCGGAGGACCAAAGATATGTTCTTGATATATGGTGGTCAGGAAGAACTCAGTATTGAAGGATATACTGACGCTTCGTTCCAGTCGGACCAGGATGATTTCCGATCGCAATCAGGCTATGTTTTTAGCTTGAATGGAGGAGCAGTGGTGTGGAAGAGTTTCAAACAGTCAACTGTTGCTGATTCCACAACAGAAGCCGAGTATGTTGCAGCCTCGGAAGCATCCAAGGAGGCAGTGTGGATTCGTAAGTTCATGAGAGAACTTGGTGTTGTTCCTTCGAGTGCAGATCCTTTGGTTATCTTCTGTGATAACACTGGAGCAATCGCACAGGCAAAGGAACCACGGTCGCACCAGAAGTCCAAGCACATACAGAGACGGTTTCATTTGATCCGGGAGATCATTGATCGTGGCGAGATCAAAGTCTGCAAGGTACATACAGATGACAATCTGGCAGACCCGCTTACCAAGCCTCTGGCGTAGCAGAAGCATGAGAAGCATTGTAATAATATGGGTTTGAGATTTCTCAACCATTAGATTAAGTGCAAGTGGGAGATTGTTGGGGTATGCCCTTAAGCCTAATGTTTGAGGCCTTGGGATTGTATCAGTATCATGTAATAAACTCTTATGTTTATAAAGGCATGGTTGTTATTCAGGTTGTTACCTTGTCTGCTGTAATAAGTGTACTTCTGAATAATGTCTCAAAGCTGTTCAGCTAGGCTGACATGCAATAAAGTCCTTAGTCGAGATATCTTGGTGAACATGAGACAGCCTTGATATGATTGAGACTAATATGTGTTCTAATCTTATAGGATGCTTCGAGCATGGAATAAGATGTAGACTCATGGGTACATTGGATGTACTGGACAGACCCTACTAGGATATTCAGTTGCTTGTCACAATGTGAATAATCCTTGATTGCGACAAGTGGCACATTTCCTCTGACTTGAGATCACTTGTGTTTTCTAAATGATGATTGTCATTGTTTTGAGGTAGTTCAATATCATTTGAAACATAATGATTATAGACTATCTTGGATGGTGAGCTTGAATCAGGTTAGGGCACTAATGATAGATAAAGGATTGCCGTCTCCTTGTTTAAGGAGTGTGATGTTCTAAAGGGGCCCCCCTGGATGAGATGATTGAGAAAAGAGTATGGCCATACCCAGGTGACAGTGTTCATCTGTTCTAATCATGCTCGTCATATTGGAGTTACAAGCTTGACACGCTTGTCCAATAAGAACATCCAGTGGCAAAGGAAATATGCATGCCTAGTGAGTTGATTCACACTTGTGCTGTTTTTGGGTGTAGTCTTGGAAGACTCTTTTCTTTATATCGGGAGACAGTGATGTGTTGCTAGATACCCCTCACTGATCGTGATGACGTGAGTTATCGTTACCGACATTTAAAGGAAACCCTCAGGGTCGCACAATTTGATGATATGGCTTACTTAAGTCAGATCGTGTGGACTGAATTGTTTAAGTTCAGTTTAAAGGGATTTGATCTCTGATTGTAAGTGAGATCTGGTCTGATCATGTTTGATTGATTAGGGCTTGAGATCGGTAAGCTTCGATCGAGAGAATAGATGCTAGATCGGTGAGATCAGAAGCATCAAGGGATCAACGGTTAGATCTGGAGCCTTAGGGTTTATTTGAGATCTAGACTTGATTGCTTGGCTTGATTGGTTCTTAAACCGAACCAAATTGAACCAGCTCATGAAATAAGCGCATGGTTCAAGGCGTGACGACATGTTCACTTGGCGTGAACATTGGAGCGATGAGTGGTTGCTATTTTTAGTAACCATGATCTCCACTTGGAGATGGCTCACGTTCGAATAGAGGGTTCTCTATTCTCGTCACTCAAACTCATTCCTCTTGACACTTTTGGTGTGCGGCGACAACTTGAAGCATAGAGGAAGATTCGGCCAAGAGAGATCGACATCTCCATCCCTTTCCTTTCGATCAAAGACATCTTGGACGATCCTTGCTAGCACAAGGGACGACAAGAAGCAAGCCGTCGCTCATCTTGTGTGTGACGATTTGGAGGAGACCTTCGTTGTTCTCTTGCTTCCAAGGCGCCATCTTGAAATGGCTATGGTATGAATCACATCTTCTCTATTCATGTTTCGAAAGTTGATCATATAATGCATGCTCTTCGACCCTTGAATCCGCTGCCTATCATGTTGCGCCACTTTAGGGTTTCGCACCCCTCATGAAAGGGGTTCCCTGCATGCACCACCTTGATGTTGTCGCCCTTTGCCTTGCTCTCGCCCCTCTATGTGTGTTCACATCTCCAAGCGTTCATCATCTAGAGAGGGCGACAATGGGTCCTATAAATAGGACTAGAGGCGGTTTGGGCAAGTGCTAGGATCATGCCAAGTGTATGGCTAGGATGAGGTGTCTTGAGGCAAGGAAAGTCTCCAAGACTTTACTATAAACCTCATTCAACCTATCCATAAATGTCCAAACACTATATCAGCCCAAGACATGCCTCAAATGCATTCTTACCATCAAAGGTGAAGTGGCTAGGCGCAACATGCATGAAGAATTCGGCTAGGGTGGTGTCTTGTGAGAAACTAGGGTTTTGAGGTAAGGTAAGTCTTCAAAACATTACCATATACCCCTTCCCTATATCCATATGCGCCTAGGAACTTCCCATAAAAGTTTTCAAGCCATATCAGCCCCAAGACTTGCCTTAGAGGCAAGTATTCCATCCAAGGAAGAAGGGCTAGGCGCTCTTTACTTCCATAATGAAGCAAAGGCGCCTCCCTCACCCCATTATGCCCCTAGGCGCCAATGGGGTGAGATTTCTCTCCATTATACCCTTTTAAGCCAATTCCTCCTCATGACAACTAATTATTGGGCCTCATTGGATAATGAGCTAGCCCAAACTTCATGGCATGGGTTGATTAAGCCATTGGATCTAATCCAATGCAACCCTAATCCAAATGTGACCAATCTAGGTCAATTTCGGGTCAACCTGCCAAAAATGAAGTTTGGCACCAATAACTTTCTTCCAACTCATCAGGCCCATTGGCACTGATGAAATCTTCCAAATTGATCCAAGTTATCCAATAACTTGATCCTAAGGCTTCTGATTAAAGCAACGTCAAGAGTCTATTGCGTGTGACCCCGTAGGATCCATATGACGATGGCAATGATGTAAACTGAAGGTTCCCTTAGACAAGGGGGGGGGGGGGCGAAACCCTAATAGGCGCATCTTGGAGGATTTAAAGCAGCGGAGAGGGTTTCTAGATCTATTGCATGCTATATGATCAACAAAAACATTCTATAGAAAGAATGAGATTCATACCGATGCCATTTCTAGATGGCGACTTGGAAGCAGAAAGCGATGTGGCTTTCCTCCAGAGGTGACGCACACAAGATGAGTCTTGGCTCCTCCTTGTCGCCCCTTGTGCTAGCAAGGATCGTCCAAGTATCCTGATCGAATGAAAGGGATGAGATCTTCTTGGTGATTTCTTCCTTCTCCTTTGCGTTCACCTTCTTCACCACACGAGAGAGAGCTTGTGTCGACTCGTGGAGAGGCGAAGAGAGAAGAGGCGTGAAGAGGAAAACGTGAGGCGTGGTCACGTTTAGAGAAGTGCTCTCTAAAAATAGCATGCCACTTCTCAATATGCGATCATGGGTCTACCCCAATCGCAAACCTCTTATCTCATGAACCATCCGCTCACTTAATGAGCTGGTTCAATTCGGTTCGGTTCAAGAACCAATCAAGCCAAGCGATCCAGTCTAGATCATGATTAAACCCTAAGGCTCCAGATCTAACCGTTGATCTCTTGATGCTTCTGATCTCACCGATCTAGCATCCATTCTCTCGATCGAAGCTTACCGATCTCAAGCCCTAATCAATCAAACATGATCAGACCAGATCTCACTTACAATCAGAGATTAAATCCCTTTAAACTGAACCTGAATAATTCAGTCCACACGATCTGACTTAAGTAAGCCATATCATCAAATTGTGCGACCCTGAGGGTTTCCTTTAAATGTCGGTAACGATAACTTACGTTATCACGATCAGTGAGGGGTATCTAGCAACACATCACTGTCTCCCGATATAAAGGAAAGAGTCTTCCAAGACTACACCCAAACCACGGCACAAGTGTGAATCAACTTCACCAGGCATGCAAATATCCTTTGCCACTGGACGTTCTTATTGGACAAGCATGTCAAGCTTGTAGCTCCAATATGATGAGCATGATTAGATCAGATGAACATAGTCACCTGGGTATGGCCATACACTATTCTCAATCATCTCATTCAGGGGGGCCCCTTTAGAACATCTCACTCCTTAAACAAGGAGACGGCAATCCTTTATCTATCACTAGTGCCCTAACCTGATTCAAGCTCACCATCCAAGATAGTCTATAATCATTATGTTTCAAATGATATTGAACTAACTCAAAACAATGACAATCATCATTTAGAAACACAAGTGATCTCAAGTCAGAGGACATGTGCCACTTGTTGCAATCAAGGATTATTCACATTGTGACAACCAATTGAATATCCTAGTAGGGTCTGTCCAGTACATCCAATGTACCCATGAGTCTACCTCTTATTCCATGCTCGAAGCATCCTATAAGATTAGAGCACATATTAGTCTCAATCATATCAAGGCTGTCTCATGTTCACCAAGATATATCGACTAAGGACTTTATAGCATGTCAGCCTAGCTGAACAGCTTTGAGACATTATTCAGAAGTACAATTATTGCAGCAGATAACGTAACAAACTGAATAACAACCATGCCTTTATAAACATAAGAGTTTATTACATGATACTGTTACAATCCCAAGGCCTCAAACATTAGCCTTAAGGGCATACCCCAACAATCTCCCACTTGCACTTAATCTAATGGTTGAGAAATCTCAAACCCATATTATTACAGTGCTTCTCATGCTTCTGCTGCGCCAGAGGCTTAGTAAGCGGGTCTGCCAGATTGTCATCTGTATGTACCTTGCAGACTTTGATCTCGCCACGATCTATGATCTCCCTGATCAAGTGAAACCGTCTCTGTATGTGCTTGGACTTCTGGTGCGACCGTGGTTCCTTTGCTTGTGCGATTGCTCCAGTGTTATCACAGAAGATAACCAAAGGATCTGCACTCGAAGGAACAACACCAAGTTCTCTCACGAACTTACGAATCCACACTGCCTCCTTGGATGCTTCCGAGGCTGCAACATACTCGGCTTCTGTTGTGGAATCAGCAACAGTTGACTGTTTGAAACTCTTCCACACCACTGCTCCTCCATTCAAGCTAAATACATAGCCTGATTGCGATCGGAAATCATCCTGGTCAGACTGGAACGAAGCGTCAGTATATCCTTCAATACTGAGTTCTTCCTGACCACCATATATCAAGAACATATCTTTGGTCCTCCGCAGATATTTTAACATGTTCTTGACTGCAATCCCGTGCGCCATACCTGGATTACTTTGGAACCGACTGGTCACGCTTAACCCGTAAGCGACGTCTGGGCGAGTACACAACATCGCATACATAATGGATCCAATAGCCGAAGCATAAGGCGTATTGTCCATTTCATCTTTCTCAGTCTGTGTTTGTGGACACTGACTCTTCGAAAGATTCAGACCATGTCTGGCTGGAAGATATCCTCTTTTAGAATTCTCTAAATGAAATCTCTCCAGGACTTTATCGATGTAAGTACTCTGGCACAGCCCGAGAAGCCTCTTAGATCTATCCCTGTAGATCTTCACACCTAATACATAGGCTGCTTCTCCTAGATCTTTCATCTGGAAACATTTCCTTAGCCATGCCTTAACCGCATGCATTTCAGGAATGTCATTTCCAATGATCAAGATATCATCGACGTAGAGGACTAGGAAAGTAATCACGCTCCCACTAAACCTCTTATATACACACGGGTCATCCTCGTTCTTGATGAAACCAAATTCACTAATTGATTCATCAAAACGAATATTCCAGCTTCTAGATGCTTGTTTAAGTCCATAAATAGACTTCTTTAACTTGCATATCTTATGACGATCTGATGGATTAGTGAAACCTTCTGGTTGTGTCATATACACATCCTCATCCAGATTTCCATTAAGGAAAGCTGTCTTCACATCCATTTGCCAAATCTCATAATCATAATATGCTGCTATCGCGAAAAGAATCCGAATAGACTTAAACATAGCTACAGGTGAGAAAGTTTCATCATAATCTATCCCGTAGATTTGTTTGAAACCTTTCGCAACTAGCCTGCCTTTATAGGTAACCACGTTACCATCCATGTCAATCTTCTTCTTGAAGATCCATTTATAGCCTATAGGGATAACTCCCGGAGGCGGATCAACCAAATCCCAGACTTGGTTATCTGACATGGAGTCCATCTCGGCGCGCATAGCTTCAAGCCATCTCGCTGACTCCGGTCCACTGACCGCATCCGCATAAGTGAGGGGTTCATCATTATCAATGATGTAGACTCCGTCATAGCGCTCAGGCTGTCGACGGATCCTTCCCGATCTTCGCGGTTCCCGTGATATCTGAGCCTCAGGTTGTTCAATAACCTGTTCTACCGGCTCAGGCTCATCCAACTGTGCTTGAGCACTTTGTCCTTCCTCTGGATTCTCATCCAGCTTTATTTCTCTCCCACTGGCCTCTTGCAGAAGAAACTCCTTCTCAAGAAATATGGCCGTCCGAGCAACAAACACCTTGTTCTCTTTGGGATCGTAGAAATAATAACCCTTAGTTTCCTTAGGGTAACCGACAAAGATACATTTGTCAGATCTGCTCTCTAGTTTCCCAGAGGCGAGCTTTTTGACATAAGCCTCGCAGCCCCAGATCCTGATAAATGTCAAGCTCGGCTGTTTCCCATACCATAACTCATATGGCGTCTTAGAAACTGCCTTGGATGGCACTCGGTTTAGTACCTTTGCAGCTGTTTCCAGTGCAAAACCCCAAAAGGAATATGGAAGAGTAGCCTGACTCATCATAGAACGAACCATATCAAGTAACGTTCTATTTCTCCTCTCGGACACACCATTCCATTGCGGTGTTCCTGGCGGAGTGAGCTGTGAGATAATCCCACACTCCTTCAGATAGTCAGTAAACTCTCGACTTAGGTATTCTCCACCTCGATCAGAACGAAGTGCCTTGATATTTCGGCCAAGCTGATTCTGTACTTCATTCTTGAACTCTTTGAACTTGTCAAAAGATTCACTTTTATGTCTCATCAAATAGACATACCCATACCTACTGAAATCATCAGTAAAGGTAATGAAGTACTAATAGCCACCTCTGGCATGTTTACTAAATGGCCCACACACATCACTGTGTATAAGGTCAAGTAAACCTGAAGCCCTTTGACCTTTGTTAAAAAAAGGTGACTTCGTCATTTTACCCATTAAACAAGCCTTGCATGTATCAATCTCCTCATAGGAGAATGATCCCAGCAGTCCATGATCATGCAACCGCTTAATGCGTTTCTTGTTAATATGGCCTAAACGACTATGCCATAGCAAGGTGCTGTCATCAGCATACTTGGCTTTCTTAATATCAATCGCGTGTATAGAACATTCCATGTCCAACATGAATAACCCATTATTAATTGAACCAGTAGCATAAACTATATTATCAATAGATAAAACACACTTTGAAATATTGCATTCAAAGGAAAAACCCTTCCTGACAAGAGCAGGAATGGAGATAATATTTTTAGTAATGCTGGGAACAAAGTAACAATTGTTCAGTTCTAATACAAGCCCAGATGGCAAAGAGATGAAATAGTCTCCTACAGCAACAGCAGCAACCCGTGCCCCGTTTCCAACTCGTAGGTCCACCTCATGCTGTCCCACCTGTCTTCTTCTCTTGAGTTCCTGTACATTTGAACAAATGTGAACTCCACATGCAGTGTCCAACACCCATGATATAGAAGAAGATGAAACCATGACTTCCGTCACGTAAATACCTGAGCCAGAAGCGATGCTTCCCCTCTTATCCCCTTGGAGCGCTTTACAGTCCTTTTTCCAGTGACCCAGCTGGCCACAGTGGAAACATCTGTATTCCTTTGACCGCTTAACTTTTTGCTTCAGAGCCTTGCTGTAACTCTTGACAGGGGCCTTGCCCTTCTTCCCCTTCTTCTTGTTCCTCGAAGGAACCATCAAGACAGAGGTTGAAGGCTTACCCTTCAGAGTCTCCTCAGTAGTCAAGAGCATATTCAGCAGCTCTGCCGGAGTACAATCGATTTTGTTCATATTAAAGTTAATAATGAACGCATCGAAAGAGGGCGGGAGAGACTGCAGAATAATGTCTACAGCAAGCTCCTGGTTGATGGTTTGCCACAGTTTCTCTAGAGCCTCCTTGTGCCCAATCATCTTGAGCACGTGAGCTCCTACTAGGCTCCCTTCAGCCAGTTTGCTCTGAAAGAACAGCTTTGTCAAATTATAGCGTTCTGTCCTCGCCTGTGCAGCATACAGCATCTTGAGGTTTGCTATCATGTCTATAGCAGACATATCCTCATGCTGACGCTGCAGCGGTGGCGTCATAGACGCTAGCATCAGGCAAGCGACATCAATGCTATCATTGACGTGCTTTTCATAAGCTTCCCGAACCGCCCTTGCGGCGTTCGGAGCGGGCTGAGGCGGTATCGCCGTCTCGAGGACATACACTTTCCTCTCTGCCTTAAGAACAATCTTAAGGTGTCCGAACCAGTCTGAGAAGTTCGGCCCAGCAAACTTCTCCCTTTCCAGTAGGGATCGCACATTGAAGCTCATGGTGTTCGTTGCTGCAGGTATCTACAACAATGCAAGAACAGCAAGGTCAGTATCAATGTAAAGAATCAATTCAGGACTTAAGAATGATTCTTTTTCTCACTATTTTATCTGACTGAAAAATCCATTAAAACAGTCCGAAAGAGTAGAACTCTTTTAGTGAGATGGGATCCAGATTTCATACTTGGTCTCCGCGTCCCGCTCAGGCGAGATAAGATGCACAGAGAGTACAAGCACTAATCTCTGGTAGGCAGTCCCTGCCAATCGCCAACCCGTGCGATTCCCCTTCATCTGGGCAATCCAGCAGACTGTGCCAACTGAGTTGGTACAACACAGTCTCTGACCCCATAGATGGCTGCCTCCATGTGCTACCATATGCGCCACACATGTAGCCTACATGGTCAAGCTGACCCGACCTACTCCCTGGACCACCACGTGCTATGCTGAGCAACGAGAAGCGATAAATCTCTTCTCTGTAACACGCAGGTGTAATCCCGCACCGTCTGAAGATAGATGGACGTGCCCACTGAGTGGGTACAACACGGCTCCAACGATAATCAGAACAGTGAGGTTTCGCGTCAGAAGGCTTACGAGCTTGATATTTTAGCGTTGGATTTTAACGGTCTTTTATCTTCTTCACTATCATGCAATTCCTATGGTGATAGCAGAAGATAAATAAATCATGCTGTTCTACTTATTTAAACAATAAAAGAAAGCATGGATCTTATGTGGTAAAAGCCCATAGCCTAAGTAAGACCTTAACTTAACTTAAGTCTTCACTTGCTTTTCTTCATGGGACTTTTGCTGCTCATCTGGCCCAACCCAGGGCCCAAGCGCCATCTGCAGCTCAGGTGCGCCCACCAGGGAAATTGCGCCTGGTCCCAGAGTCGAACCCTGGACCTCCCACCTGGTCAAGCCACTGCTGCATGCGCCTCTGCCAAGTGTGCTCAGTGCTCTTGTCTGATTAATTTACAAATTAATCTATCTAGACAAGATTGACTCGCAGGTCAATTACATTTTATAAATTAAATGCAATGTGATGCGCAGATCACAATAAAAAGATAATTTACAAAATTAACCAGGCACGCAGGCCCCAGCACAGCACACATTAAAAACGGGCAGCCCACATAAGATTAAATAAACAAGCAAATGGCATCAATCAGCATGTGATCCAAACAAGAAATTAAAACTTTTGAAAACCCCATGGGATCATTTTAATTTCCTTATATGCCCTACTACCTTACAACGGTCCATCATCAGGGATCCACTCATCCAACCTAGTCAGATCCACTGCCCTTGCATGCACCAAGTCCTAACTGACTTGAGTCGACCAAAGGTCAACCATGCATGCGCCAGGGCCGAACAACCCTCATGAGTTCTAGCAAGCGGGTGTGACCCCGGGCCTAACTCATGTGTGTTCGTTAGTCGTCTCAATCAGACATCGCTACACGCCTGTCTGCAGTCGACCTATAGCCATCTCGTGCTTGCGCACAGATGCTATCTGGTCGACCCATCAAGGCTGTCAGATGGTCTGATCAGACTGTCTGGATCTAACCTAGGGGATGACTTCAACCCTAATAACCCGTCTAAGGGTTTAAAGCAGGCGCCTCTTAGATCTAATGAGAGTCGCGCAAGTTTTTGTTTTGTTTTGAAAACATAATGAAACAAGCGCCAAGAACATGCGCCAACATAAACATGTAACATGAAATATTTTTCGCATGAAACATCTACTATGCGCATGTTATAGATCTAAGCCTACTGATACTTTCGCATATATGGATCACACATTCTTAAGCAATCATAGAAACATGCAAACAACCGGCTCTGATACCAATTGAAGGTTCCCTTAGACAAGGGGGGGGCGAAACCCTAATAGGCGCATCTTGGAGGATTTAAAGCAGCGGAGAGGGTTTCTAGATCTATTGCATGCTATATGATCAACAAAAACATTCTATAGAAAGAATGAGATTCATACCGATGCCATTTCTAGATGGCGGCTTGGAAGCAGAAAGCGATGTGGCTTTCCTCCAGAGGTGACGCACACAAGATGAGTCTTGGCTCCTCCTTGTCGCCCCTTGTGCTAGCAAGGATCGTCCAAGTATCCTGATCGAATGAAAGGGATGAGATCTTCTTGGCGATTTCTTCCTTCTCCTTTGCGTTCACCTTCTTCACCACACGAGAGAGAGCTTGTGTCGACTCGTGGAGAGGCGAAGAGAGAAGAGGCGTGAAGAGGAAAACGTGAGGCGTGGTCACGTTTAGAGAAGTGCTCTCTAAAAATAGCATGCCACTTCTCAATATGCGATCATGGGTCTACCCCAATCGCAAACCTCTTATCTCATGAACCATCCGCTCACTTAATGAGCTGGTTCAATTCGGTTCGGTTCAAGAACCAATCAAGCCAAGCGATCCAGTCTAGATCATGATTAAACCCTTAGGCTCCAAATCTAACCGTTGATCTCTTGATGCTTCTGATCTCACCGATCTAGCATCCATTCTCTCGATCAAAGCTTACCGATCTCAAGCCCTAATCAATCAAACATGATCAGACCAGATCTCACTTACAATCAGAGATTAAATCCCTTTAAACTGAACCTGAATAATTCAGTCCACACGATCTGACTTAAGTAAGCCATATCATCAAATTGTGCGACCCTGAGGGTTTCCTTTAAATGTCGGTAACGATAACTTACGTTATCACGATCAGTGAGGGGTATCTAGCAACACATCACTGTCTCCCGATATAAAGGAACGAGTCTTCCAAGACTACACCCAAACCACGGCACAAGTGTGAATCAACTTCACCAGGCATGCAAATATCCTTTGCCACTGGACGTTCTTATTGGACAAGCATGTCAAGCTTGTAGCTCCAATATGATGAGCATGATTAGATCAGATGAACATAGTCACCTGGGTATGGCCATACACTATTCTCAATCATCTCATTCAGGGGGGCCCCTTTAGAACATCTCACTCCTTAAACAAGGAGACGACAATCCTTTATCTATCACTAGTGCCCTAACCTGATTCAAGCTCACCATCCAAGATAGTCTATAATCATTATGTTTCAAATGATATTGAACTAACTCAAAACAATGACAATCATCATTTAGAAACACAAGTGATCTCAAGTCAGAGGACATGTGCCACTTGTTGCAATCAAGGATTATTCACATTGTGACAACCAATTGAATATCCTAGTAGGGTCTGTCCAGTACATCCAATGTACCCATGAGTCTACCTCTTATTCCATGCTCGAAGCATCCTATAAGATTAGAGCACATATTAGTCTCAATCATATCAAGGCTGTCTCATGTTCACCAAGATATATCGACTAAGGACTTTATAGCATGTCAGCCCAGCTGAACAGCTTTGAGACATTATTCAGAAGTACAATTATTGCAGCAGATAACGTAACAAACTGAATAACAACCATGCCTTTATAAACATAAGAGTTTATTACATGATACTGTTACAATCCCAAGGCCTCAAACATTAGCCTTAAGGGCATACCCCAACATAAACATCATAAGTAGTGAGGGGTATCTAGCAACACATCACTACTACCCATGTCATAGGACTTAAGTCATTATGACAACAACTCCTAACAAGCAACGAGGATTCCCATTGCATTATAGATCCCTTTGCCTAAACTGATATCCTACCATTGGATTAGTCTCAAGTTTATTATCCAATGCATTGGTCATGACTCAATAAGTGTGGCCACACTTTCCTGTCATGCACCAATAAGGTGGGGCGCCCCGAGTGGATATCATGCTTCCAATAAGGAAGGGGCAAATCCTACTATTGGTCATCCATGTCTCTACATGACTTATGACCTGCCCAATGACAGTCGTTTTGATCTCCCAATTACGGAGAGACGTAAGACTGTATTAAAGCATACCCATCATCAAATCTAGACATGAATACCTCAAGTCTAAGAATCAATGCAAACCTCTTGCAAGTGAGATTGACTTGTTGACTAGACAAGTCAATCCTCACAGTGGATCACTCCAGTGCATCCAATGCACCTGTATGTCTGCGTTACTGTGCCCCGCACCTAACCAGCCCATACACCAGTCTCACATGTACCAAAGCTGTCCCATATCTGCTAAGGTGCCTTGTTTGGGGATAGCTTATGAGAATGGATCCAATCCAAACTCCTGGGACATTATTTATGCAACTCAATACATCACCGCAGGTAGAGAAGTCTGCATAATAACGACTATGCCTATATAAAGAGTAATAGTTCTATCAAAGTACATTCAAACAATGCCTGACCATGTCCATACATTGGTCTTTAGGGCATATACACCAAAAAAGAGTCGGTCCAGCCTTCGGAAGGGGTTAATTCCCACCTAGGATCTATAGTTGCGCTTAAGGCGCGAGTCGATGCAAAGCTTGAGGCGCTGTCCGCGTGTGTGGATGCCCAACAAGCGAGCACCCATGCCATGGTCCAGCAGATCTTGGCTGGAATCCAACACCTTGTTAGTCGCCCCGGGCCCACGGAGCATGAGCGCCCAACTCTGGTAAACCCTCCAGTGTCCGTAAACGCAGCCCCCACTAGGGAGTTACCTCCATTGGCCGCACCCACCTAGCGGCGTGTCCAAGAGGAGGAATGGGGTCGCACACGGCCGTACGAGGCCCTAAGGGACCCTATCCACGGTGACGACTCACTTGTCCAATGGGCACTTCGGCCATGCTTGGGCCGCGCCTCGTACCCTTGCCCACACCCGTGTCGAGCGTCCCCGGACGGACGATAATTTCCATCGTTATATTCGACATACCCCCACGCCTTTCAAGGGCGGCTTTGACCCCACCGAGTTTCTTGGCTGGGTCACGTCCGTTGACGCACACTTCGACCTTATAGGGTTCCCGCCGCATTCTCGTGTTCGGTATGTGCGCACCTTGCTTGAAGGGCCTACACATTTACATTGGGGAAATGTGGAGCGCCTAAATGCGCAACAAGCTCTTCCCCCAATCACCGAATGGGCGGAGATGCGATATCGCCTCCGTGAGCGCTACGTCCCCGCTTTGTATAGGCAGCATCTCCTTGATCAATATAGTAGCTTACACCAAGGCTCGAGCACTGTAGAAGAGTATCGTCTCACCTTTGAGACGCTTCAACTCTTTTGTAACCTACAAGAGGACCCCGAGTTGTCATTGTCCAAGTTTAGAAATGGGCTCCATGCTGACATCCGCCGAGCGTTGCCTACATACGGCTCATAGACTTTTGACCAAACCTTCCAGCGTGCTCGGGACATCGAGCAAGACCTTCGCGTCGCTGCAAGGTGCAGCGATTTTGGCCCCCATAGACGCCCCCGTACGGGCGGCCCTCCGATGCCCCATCCACGACTTGAACGTCCGGAGCCTCGACCGGACCCACGACCCGTGCCCCCGACCCATTAGCCCCCTAGGCAGCGCACACACCTTGAGGCTTCGCCTTCTCGGCCCACTTGGGAGGAGAAGGGCAAGGCCCCGGCAGTCGGAACCCCTGGTCGTATCACCTGCTACAACTGTTTGCAGCCGGGTCACATATCGCGTGAGTGTCCCAAGAAAACCGCTTGAGCCGACGCTGGTCCGGCCCGCATCGCTACCATAACCCCCACTGAGCACGACGTCAAGGTGGAGTGCTACACTAGCGGCGAGGAGTCGGGTCTTTCCACACTTGTCGTACGCTGCAACCTTGTGCAGCCAACGCCTATCGAGGATTGGAGGTGCTCGGGCATTTTCATGACTTACATTAAGTGCAATGGATACTCGTGTAAGATCGTCATTGATGGTGGTAGTAGCTTGAACGTGGTCTCTCGGACCGCGGTCACGCGTTTCAGCCTCCCCCTTGAGCCCCATCCGAGACCTTACTCTATCGCATGGGTCGATACCACAAGCCTTCCAGTCACACACCAATGTCAGGTCCCCATCGTGTTTGGGAACTATCGTGAGAAGGTATTGTGCGACGTTGTGACTATGGACGTCGCCCACATCCTCCTTAGCCGCCCATGGTTGTACGATAGAGACGTAGTCCACTATGGCCGGCCGAACACCTATGTGTTCGACCACGATGAGCAGAAGATTTGTTTTATCCCAACTCCACCTAAGGAGCTCTGTGCGTCCACATCTAACGGCTTGATTACACCCTCAGAACCTGCCCCTCTGCGTTCCCCTATGGTCTCCCTCATGCGCACCCCCGTGTTGGTTTGCGAGGCTCATGCGGCCAAGACCGTATACGCGCTCATGGTATGCAAAGTGCAGGATCCTATCCCTTGCCCTGATCTGATGCCTCCTGTTGAGGTGTCTACCCTCCTTGCCGAGTTTAGTGATATTAGCCCCGAGGATTTACCTTGTGGCCTTCCCCTGGCAAGGGAAATTCAGCACGCGATTGACCTCATCCCAGGAGCACCCCTCCCTAACTTGCCCCATCATCGCCTTAACCCCGCGAAGCACACTGAATTGCAGCGTCAAGTGGATGATCTCCTCACTAAGGGGTACATCCACGAAAGTCTTAGCCCTTGCGCCGTTCCCGCGCTCCTCACGCCCAAAAAGGATGGGTGATGGCGCATGTGTGTCGATAGCCACGCCATCAATAAGATCACTGTCAAGTATCGATTTCCCATCCCTAGGCTAGATGACATGTTAGATTTGATCTCTAGCGCATCTTGGTTTTCCAAGCTAGACCTTCGGAGCGAATATCACCAGGTCCGCATTTGTGAGGGCGATGAGTGGAAAACCGCATTCAAGACCAAGGATGGTCTTTACGAATGGCTTGTCATGCCATTCGGGTTGTCCAATGCCCCGTCAACGTTTATGCGCTTGATGAGTCAAGTCCTCCGGCCTTACATGGGCAAGTTTTTGGTCGTCTACTTCGACGACATTCTAATCTTTAGTTGGACCCGCGATGAACACTTGGAGCATCTTCGCTCGAC
Organism: Costus lasius; assembly: GCA_027563935.2. Taxonomy (NCBI): domain Eukaryota; kingdom Viridiplantae; phylum Streptophyta; class Magnoliopsida; order Zingiberales; family Costaceae; genus Costus; species Costus lasius. The sequence continues at coordinate 31,340,897 of CM050450.1, read as the reverse complement.
TTTTGACCTCCTGCGCAAGGAGCACCTCTTCCTTAACACGAAGAAGTGCACCTTCTTGGCCAACAACGTGTATTTTCTAGGGTATATCGTCTCTGACCGTGGGTTGTCCGCTGACCCTGCGAAGGTGGAGGCCAGTAGGCATTCGCCTGAGCCTCGCACCGTGACTGAGGTCCGTAGTTTCTTGGGTCTTGCGGGCTTTTATCGCTGGTTCATCCGTGGGTTCAGCACGATTGCAACCCCCTTAACCCAGCATCTCTCTAAGGACGAGTTTGAGTGGACCCCTGCCACTGAACGAGCTTTTGACGCCCTTAAGGACACCTTGGCCACCACTCCTATCTTGCGCCTCCCTGAATTTTTGAAAGTCTTCGAGGTCGCGTGTGATGCCTCCGGTTCCGGCATCAGTGGTTCTCTTTGTCAAGAGGGCCACCCTGTGGCTTTCTTTAGTGAGAAATTGAACGCGGTTCGACAACGTTACTCCACGTACGACAAGGAGTTCTATGCCATCATTCAATCCCTTCGCCGGTGGAGGCACTACCTCCTCCACCGTGAGTTCATTTTGTATAGCGACCATCAGGCCCTCTCCTTCCTTAACGCCCAAAAGAAGTTGGGTGCCCACTATGCCAAATGGGTTGAGTACTTGCAACAGTACTCTTTAGTGATCAACCATAAAGCGGGCAAGGAGAATGTTGTCACGGATGCCCTGAGTCGCGTCCGAACCCTCTTGTGTGTGATGTGCACTCGCATCAACATCTTCAATCATGTTAAAGAGGAGTATCCCTCATGTCCCGACTTCGGGGCTGCCTATGCTGCCCTCTCCGAATCTTCCGACCCCGAGTCACCGTTTCAGCTTTGCGAGGGTTACCTCTTCTTGGGAAACCGCCTGTGTATTCCCCGGTCTTCCCTCCGCGATCACTTACTCCTCGAGCTTCACGCGGGTGGCGTCGCTGGCCACCATGGTCGCGACAAGACCCTTGAGATGGCGGAGGAGCGCCTGTTTTGGCCTTCCCTCTGTAGAGATGTCGAGCGAATTGTGCGCCATTGCGGCACCTATCAGTTGTCCAAACCACGCCCTCCGAACACGGGTCTCTATACCCCATTACCAGTGGCCACCGGCCCGTGGCGTGACTTGAGCATGGACTTTGTCCTTGGGTTACCTCGGACCGCCTCCTATTTCGATTCCATCTACGTGGTCGTAGACCGGTTTTCGAAGATGGCCCACTTTATCCCTTGTTGGCGCACTGTGGATGCGTCCCACGTTGCCCATCTTTTTGACCGGGAGATCGTGCTTCTCCATGGTCTTCCTGACACGATCGTGTCCGATTGTGACACGCGTTTTGTGAGCCATTTCTAGTGCACACTTTGGGCACTCATACACACCACCCTAAAATTCTCCACAACCTATCACCCTCAAATCGATGGGCAAACCGAAGTTGTTAATCGTAGTTTGGGCAATCTCCTCCATTGCCTCGTCGGTGACCATCTGAGGTCTTGGGATTCCATCCTACCCATGGCTGAATTTGCATACAATAGTGCTTCTAATAGGTCTACGGGTCTCAGTCCCTTCTTGATTGTCATGGGCCACCAGCCGCGTAAACCCATCGACCTGCATGACCTTCCCATCGAGTCCCATCTCTCCCCGCATGCATACTCCTTCGCCCAACATATCGCCAGTTTGCATGATGAGGTTCGGCGTCTTATCTTTTTGGGATACACTCACAATGCAATGAAGGCCAACGAGCATTGTAGGCCACATCACTGGTAAGGGTGCGCATCCACCCCGAGCGTTTGTCCAACAAAGCACACTTTGAGCTTCAGTCGTAGTGTATGGGACCCTACGCGGTGGTACGCAGGATTGGCTCCAAACGCCTATGAAATGGACTTACCCGAGGACATGGGGATCCACCCCGTCTTCAACGTGGCGGACCTCCTTCCATTCTACGATCCTTTGGAGGCACCCTCCGACCTCGACGACCCGCTGCCCCCAAGTTCTCCGGAGGAGAACCCATCAGATCACGTAGTGGAAGCTGATGTAGGAGTAAACGGGCCTATGAACATACCTAAGGATGGCCCAAACCCCCTGGAAGGCACTTGGGAAGACTCCCCAGGACATGGGGAAGATACAGCGCAATTTTCAGCGCGATCGGAGTTTCTTAGAACCCGACACGGCCAGGCCATGGTGGCGGTCATGCCCGTGATGAGCACACAGCCCCTTTGCACGCCTGTTCCCGCAACCGTGTTCGGCGCCGCACCAAACCAACCCGGACATGGCCAGGCCGTGATGGAACTTTCTGTGGATTTTGGGCCCATCATTACGGCCCGTAAAGAAGACTACGGCCCCGACCGTCTGCCCCAACATGGCCAGGCCATGATGGAGAACACGGCCGTGAAGCATTATATGGATTTCGGGCCCACTATTACGGCCCGTAAAGAAGACTACAGCCTCGACCATCCGCCTCGACACGGCCAGGCTGTGACGACCAGCACGGCTGTGACACGGTCCAGTCACGACGCGAACGCGAACACGGCCCGCGACACGCCCGTGCCCGCGACTGTGATCTCTGCGACGGACTCTAGAGCATCCGAACACGCCCGTGACCACCGACACGGGCAAGCCGTGATCGCCCCTGAAGATGAGATCGGGCCCCGACGACCCCATTTCGACGTGCACCACCCCCTACTTTGTTGCTCCACCTAATGATGATCCAAACTGATGCGATTCAACCCAAGGATGCTATGGACCAACCGCCTGAGGACCCATCCCCAAATGGGCCGCTCAATCTCATCCGTAATTTGGCCCAAGATCGAGCCGCGACGGTGGTAACTTAGCCCACAACGTCCAAGTTCTGCTATTTTGTCACCATGTGCTCTGAGCGCATCTAAAGCGTCTCCGTACAAAGACGCAGGATCGTGCAATCAGCTTCGAAGAATATTAAGTAGTTATTCCTTGTCTTGTAGCTACAGATTGACCACTTTAGTGGCTTGCAAGAGTGGTTGGTTTGTTAGAGTAGGTTGTCTCTTATGTATTTTGTTTGTTCCTATCCCTCTTATTGTATAAAAGAGGAGGTAGGGCTAGTGTGTTAGATAGTTCTCTTTGGTGTTTAGAGATCTCCTGGTGAACTTAGAGTCGCTAGCGTTTGTGAAGACGAGCCGGAGCCTCGCCTTCGCTGTTCGGGTCGAAGGTGTCTCTTCGATTCCAATTTGTTCCCTCTTCCGGTTTGAAGTAAATTCCACCCTTTCGGTGGGTCAGGTTCGCCTGTTTGTCATTCTCTAGTGCATTTCTTTGCTGCAGTTTTCTCCTCTTTACTTCACCCACGTCTGTTCGCACATCGGAGCGTGGTCAGATCTCTTATTTTTGGTTTGTTTCAGCTTCATAGGCGCGCAAGCTAACCCGTGCGAAATCGCAGTCCCCAGCGCTAGCTACGCTTAAACATGCTAAGTGAGTTGCTGGAAATTGCTAAAATTGCTATGAGGTTAGTGCGTTGCATTATTTTAGTTGGGTGTCGTTCTCTTTATTCGCATTTGTGTTGCCCTAATCAAACTCGTCGCTGTTTCGTCGTGCTTTCTACCGGATTCCTGCACTTTTCTGACACATTTTCTCTTCCCTCGTCTCATGACCCTCTCCCGTTTTATCGCGCATTGTGTAAAACCCTAGAGTACGGCATAAGGATCCCCTCACCTATTAGCTGCTACATCACCTAGCCTAGCCTCTAGCTTGATTTTCAAGGTTGACTCCAAGGTCCACCACATCATGGTTTAGCTCTCAAACTATAGAGATACTTTTAGGGAAACCCTAGAACCACACTCCATGGTTTGGCCAATGCCATGGGCCTCCTCCAAGGAAGATGCGCCACCAATGTTGATGCTTGTTGCGTCGTCATTTGAGATACGCAACCAAGCAAGCATGCACCAAGACATCTTGTAGGATGTGCCCCTAATCTTCATCTTGAATTTTACAAAGAAAAAGAAAAGCGGCATGCAGGCCTCACAAGAGTACATCACAGGCATGCAAAGGGGCTTGACTAATAAGCACAACATTATGCACAAACAAGGTACTTACTCATGCAATTCTATATGCTCATGAAAAACTTAAAATCTGAAATTTTTAGTTTCTCATAAAACAAGTTTCTTTTCTTCATCTTCATATCACAAATCTTTTAGTTATTTGCAATTAAGTTTTATGATGATTTTATAGACCCTGTCAGCTGGCAATTTTGTCAGATCAAGAGACTCGGCCAGTTTGAAGACACAATGCCCGTCCTACTTGACAAAACTACGTGCACCTTTTGATCTTAAATCAACCACAAAAATAATCTAAAAATCCAAAAGAAATTGAATAGAGGATAGGAACAAGAAACCAACAATTTTTCATTCTTAAGAAAAACATGCGCCATATACATATGCAATTTGCAAAAAATTGAAATATGGCATGTGACCATAGAGAAAAGCATAGAAACATCATTCGAGGCTCGCAAGTTGTTCTGATGCCACTGTTGGGAAACCCCGGGGATATTTTACAATTTTTGACATACGCAGCGGAAGAATATCCCTGAAACAGGCCAGTCCCAAAAACCTAGTGAGGATCGTCATGCGAGGGGGTCGACACGATGGGATAGAAAGTACCTAGAGGAAGTGGAGGCCGATGTCGAGTAAGCGCCCGAGTGTTCGCCCTCTGCAGTCTCACACACACGGATTCCTCGAGTCTTCTTCTTCCATGCCTGGTGCTAGCCTCGGGAAGAAGATCCAAGCCTTAGGTCACCTTCGTCAAAGCTTGCGCAACCAGCATGGATGATGCGCCAATGAAGAAGAAGGGAAGATGAATGCCGCCAAGGTCTCCCACAACTTGTGCCAAAAAGGAGGAAGACGAGAAGATGCTTGTGGCTTCAAAGTAGAAGAGGAGTTGCGCCAATTCTATTGCTCTCGACCCTTCTTCTTGGTTGCTCACGCCAACTTAATTGCATAGAAGGGGCTCTTGTATATGTACCAACATATATAGAGCGAGGGGTGGAAACACAAGGCTTATGGGTGCAAATCTCATGAGAAGAAATCGGCTAGGGTTAGGGCTTAGAGGCAATTAGGGTTTGAGATAAGGAAAGTCTCCAAAACTTTACCATAAACCTCATCCCCTCTTCCATATGCGCATAAGACCTTCCATAGAAGTCTATCAAGCTGTTGGGTCCCCTTCAAGGGGGAGCGCAAACCCTAAGCATGCATAATCTAAGAACTAGCATGAGCGGAATTAGGGTTTCAATAGATCGCATGAAGTATATCTATATGATCAACTTAGTTTGCTTATCAAGATCAAGAGAAGATCTAGAAGATCTCACCATGGCCATGATTTGGACGGCGCCTTGGAAGCAAGAGGGCGAAAAGGCTCTCCTCCAAAGAAGACACACACAAGGGATGAAGACTTACTCCTTGCGCAACTCTTGTGCTAGCAACAATTGCCAAGATGTCCTTTGTGTTGAGGAGATGAGATGATCGCTCCTTCTTGGCCGAAAGCTCTTCTTTCTCGTCAACCACCCTCTACTCCAAAGAGCAAAACCGCGACAAGACAAGAGAGACAAGCGTTTTTGGGCGTTATGGCGTTACAAGACTTCCCAATTTGGAAAGTCATCAAGACATGCGCTTATGTCTTGAGAACCAAATCAAAACGCCAATTCAATTTGAACCATGCGTTCACATATGTGAACCGGTTCAATTGAATTCGGTCCAATCTCATTTGGTTTAAGAACCAAATTGAACCAAGCCAAGCCATGGTCTAAATCTCATATGAACCATGAAGGTTCAAGATCTAACCACACATCTCATGATGCTCTTGATCTCACCGATCTAGCATCAACACTCTCGATCGAAGCTTACCGATCTCAAGCCCTAATCAATCAAACATGATTAGACCAGATCTCACTTACAATCAGAGTTTAAACTCCCTTAAACTGAATCAAAACAATCCAGTCCACACGATCTGACTCAAGTAAGCCATATCACCAAATTGTGCGACCCTGAGGGTTTCCTTTAAATGTCGGTAACGATAACTCACGTTATCACAATCAGTGAGGGGTATCTAGCAACACATCACTGTCTCCCGATAGAAAGGAAAGAGTCTTCCAAGACTACACCCAAATCATAGCACAAGTGTGAATCCATTTCACGAGGCATACATGTTTCCTTTGCCACTGGATGTTCTTATTGGACAAGCATGTCAAGCCTGTAACTCCAATACGATGAGCATGATTAGATCAGATGAACATAGTCATCTGGGTATGGCCATACACTTTCTCAATCATCTCATATAGGGGGGGGGGGCCTTAGAACATCACACTCCTTAAACAAGGAGACGGCAATCCTTTATCTATCACTAGTGTCCTAACCTGACTCATGATCATTATCCAAGATAGTCTATAACCATTATATTTCAAATGATATTGAACTACCTCAAAACAATGACATTCATCATTTAGAAACACAAGTGATCTCAAGTCAAAGGACATGTGCCACTTGTAGCATACAAGGATTATTCACATTGTGACAAGCAATTGAATATCCTAGTAGGGTCTGTCCAGTACATCCAATGTACCCATGAGTCTACATCTTATTCCATGCTCGAAGCATCCTATAAGATTAGAATACATATTAGTCTCCATCATATCAAGGCTGTCTCATGTTCACCAAGATATCTCGACTAAGGACATTACTGCATGTCAGCCCAGCTGAACAGCTTTGAGACATTATTCAGTAGTACTCTTATTACAGCAGACAAGGTAACAACCTGAATAATAACCATGCCTTTATAAACACAAGAGTTTATTACATGATACTGATACAATCCCAAGGCCTCAAACATTAGCCTTAAGGGCATACCCCAACAATCTCCCACTTGCACTTAATCTAATGGTTGAGTAACCTCAAACCCATGTTATTACAGTGCTTCTCATGCTTCTGCTGTGCCAGAGGCTTGGTAAGCGGGTCAGCCAGATTGTCGTCTGTATGAACCTTGCATATTTTGATCTCGCCACGATCAATGATCTCCCGGATCAAGTGAAACCGTCTCTGTATGTGCTTGGACTTCTGGTGCGACCGTGGTTCCTTTGCTTGTGCGATGGCTCCAGTATTATCACAGAAGATAACCAAAGGATCGACACTTGAAGGAACAACACCAAGTTCTCTCACGAACTTACGAATCCACACTGCCTCCTTGGATGCTTCCGAGGCTGCAACATACTCGGCTTCTGTTGTGGAATCAGCAACAGTTGACTGTTTGAAACTCTTCCACACCACTGCTCCACCATTCAAGCTAAAAACATAGCCTGATTGCGATCGGAAATCATCCTGGTCCGACTGGAACGAAGCGTCAGTATATCCTTCTATACTGAGTTCTTCCTGACCACCATATATCAAGAACATATCTTTGGTCCTCCGCAGATATTTTAAGATGTTCTTGACTGCAATCCAGTGTGCCTGACCTGGATTACTTTGGAATCGACTGGTCACGCTTAACCCGTAAGCGACGTCTGGGCGAGTACACAACATCGCATACATTATGGATCCAATAGCCGAAGCATAAGGCGTATTGTCCATTTCCTCTTTCTCAGTCTGTGTTTGTGGACACTGACTCTTCGAAAGATTCAGACCATGTCTGACTGGAAGATATCCTCTTTTAGAATTCTCTAAATGGAATCTCTCCAGGACTTTATCGATGTAAGTACTCTGGCACAGCCCGAGAAGCCTCTTAGATCTATCCCTGTAGATCTTCACACCTAACACATAGGCTGCTTCTCCTAGATCTTTCATCTGAAAACATTTTCCTAACCATGCTTTAACAGCATGCAGTTCAGGAATATCGTTTCCAATGATTAAGATATCATCGACGTATAGGACTAGGAAAGTAATCACGCTCCCACTAAACCTCTTATATACACACGGGTCATCTTCGTTCTTGATGAAACCAAACTCAGAGATTGATTCATCAAAACGAATATTCCAGCTCCTTGATGCTTGTTTAAGTCCATAAATGGACCTTTTTAACTTGCATATTTTATGACGATCTGCTGGATTAGTGAAACCTTCAGGTTGTGTCATATACACATCCTCATCCAGTTTTTCATTAAGGAAAGCCGTCTTCACATCCATCTGCCAGATCTCATAATCGTAATATGCTGCTATCGCGAAAAGAATCCGAATAGACTTGAACATGGCTACAGGAGAGAAAGTTTCATCATAATCTATCCCGTAGATTTGTTTGAAACCTTTCGCTACTAGCCTGCCTTTATAGGTAACCACGTTACCATCCATGTCAATCTTCTTCTTGAAGATCCATTTACAGCCTATTGGGATTACTCCCGGAGGCGGATCAACCAAATCCCAGACCTGGTTATCTGACATGGAGTCCATCTCTGCTCGCATAGCTTCAAGCCATCTAGCTGACTCCGGTCCACTGACCGCATCCGCATAAGTAAGGGGTTCATCATTATCAATGATGTAGACTCCGTCATAGCGCTCAGGCTGACGACGGATCCTTCCCGATCTACGCGGTTCCCGTGATATCTGAGCCTCAGGTTGTTCAATAACCTGATCTACCGGCTCAGGCACATCCTCATGTGCTTGACTACTTTGTCCATCCTCTGGATTCTCATCCAGCTTTATTTCTCTCCCACTGGCTTCTTGCAGAAGAAACTCCTTCTCAAGAAATATGGCCGTCCGAGCAACAAATACTTTGTTCTCTTTGGGATCGTAGAAATAATAACCCTTAGTTTCCTTAGGGTAACCGACAAAGATGCATTTCTCAGATCTGCTCTCCAGTTTCCCAGAGGCGAGCTTTTTGACATAAGCCTCGCAACCCCAGATCTTAATAAATGTCAAGCTTGGCTGTTTCCCATACCATAACTCATATGGCGTCTTTGAAACTGCCTTGGATGGCACTCGGTTTAGTACCTTTGCAGCTGTTTCCAGTGCAAAACCCCAAAAGGAATAAGGAAGAGTAGCCTGACTCATCATAGAACGAACCATATCAAGTAACGTTCTATTTCTCCTCTCGGACACACCATTCCATTGCGGTGTTCCTGGCGGAGTGAGCTGCGAGATAATCCCACACTCCTTCAGATAGTCAGTAAACGTATGACTCAAGTATTCTCCACCTCGATCAGAACGAAGTGCCTTGATATTTCGCCCTAGCTGATTCTGTACTTCATTTTTGAACTCTTTGAACTTGTTAAAAGATTCACTCTTATGTCTCATAAGATAGACATAACCATACCTACTGAAATCATCAGTAAAGGTAATGAAGTACTGATAGCCACCTCTGGCATGTTTGCTAAAAGGCCCACACACATCACTGTGTATAAGGTCAAGTAAACCTGAAGCCCTTTGACCTTTGTGAGGAAAAGGTGACTTCGTCATTTTACCCATCAAACAAGCTTTGCATGTATCAATCTCCTCACAGGAGAAAGATCCCAGCAGTCCATGATCATGCAACCGCTTAATGCGCTTCTTGTTAATATGGCCTAAACGACTATGCCATAACAAGGTGCTGTCTTCAGCATACTTGGCTTTCTTAATATCAATGTTTTGTATAAAATTTTCCATGTCCAACATGAATAACCCATTGTTAATTGAACCAGTTCCATAAACAATATTATCATAAGATAAAACACACTTTGAAATATTGCATTCAAAGGCAAATCCTTTCCTGACAAGAGCAGGAATAGAGATAATATTTTTGGTGATACTCGGTACAAAATAACAATTGTTTAATTCCAATACAATGCCAGATGGTAAAGAAATGAAATAGTCTCCTACAGCAACAGCAGCAACCCGTGCCCCGTTTCCAACGCGTAGGTCCACCTCATGCTGTCCCACCTGTCTTCTTCTCTTGAGTTCCTGTACATTTGAACAAATGTGAACTCCACATGCAGTGTCCAACACCCATGAAATAGAAGAAGATGAAACCATGACTTCCGTCACGTATATACCTGAGCCAGAAGCGATGCTTCCCCTCTTATCTCCTTGGAGCGCTTTACAGTCCCTTTTCCAGTGACCCAGCTGGCCACAGTGGAAACACCTGTTGTCCTTCGACCGCTTTACCTTCTGTTTCAGAGCCTTGCTATAGTTCTTGACAGGGGCTTTGCCCTTCTTCCCCTTCTTCTTGTTCCTAAAAGGAACCATTAAGACAGAGGTTGAAGGCTTTCCCTTCAGAGTCTCCTCAGTAGTCAAGAGCATATTCAGCAGCTCTGCCGGAGTACAATCGATTTTGTTCATATTAAAGTTAATAATGAACGCATCGAAAGAGGGCGGGAGAGACTGCAGAATAATGTCTACAGCAAGCTCCTGGTTGATGGTATGCCCTAGTTTCTCCAGAGCCTCCTTGTGCCCAATCATCTTGAGCACGTGAGCTCCCACTGGGCTCCCTTCAGCCAGTTTGCTCTGAAAGAAAAGCTTTGTCAGATTATAGCGTTCTGTCCTCGCCTGTGCAGCATACAGCATCTTGAGGTTCGCTATAATCTCTATAGCCGACATATCCTCATGCTGACGCTGCAGCGGTGGCGTCATAGACGCTAGCATCAGGCAAGCGACATCAATGCTATCATTGACGTGCTTTTCATAGGCATCACGAACCGCCCTTGCGGCGTTCGCAGCGGGTTGAGGCGGCACAGCCGTCTCGAGGACATACAGTTTCCTCTCAGCCTTAAGAATGATCTCAAGGTGTCCGAACCAGTCAGAGAAGTTTGGCCCAGCAAACTTCTCCCTTTCCAGTAGGGATCGCACATTGAAGCTCATGGTGTTCGTTGCTGCAGGTATCTACAACAATGCAAGAACAGCAAGGTCAGTATCAATGTCTAGAATCAATCCAGGACTTAAGAAAGATTCTTTTTCTCACTATTTTATCTGGCTAAAAAATCCAGCAAAACAGCCCGAAAGAGTAGAACTCTTTTAGTGAGATGGGATCCAGATTTCATACTTGGTCTCCGCGTCCCGCTCAGGCGAGATAAGATGCACAGAGAGTACAAGCACTAATCTCTGGTAGGCTATCCCAGCCAATCGCCAACCCGTGCGATTCCCCTTCATCTGGGCAATCCAGCAGACTGTGCCAACTGAGTTGGTACAACACAGTCTCTGACCCCACAGATGGCTGCCTCCATGTGCTGCCATATGCGCCACATATGCAGCCTACATGGTCAAGCTGACCCGACCTACTCCCTGGACCACCACGTGCTATGCTGAGCAACGAGAAGCGATAAATCCCTTCTCTGTAACACGCAGGTGTAATCCAGCACCGTCTGAAGATAGATGGATGTGCCCACTGAGTGGGTACAACACGGCTCCAACGATAGTCAGAACAGTGAGGTTTCGCGTCAGAAGATAAACTCATGCAATTCTAATTATAAAAGCAATAAATAGAAAGCATGCTGATCTTATGTGGTAAAAGCCCATAGCCTAAGTGAGACCTTAATTTTACTTAAGTCTTCACTTTCTTTTCATGGGTCTTTTATCTCATCAGGTCCATCCCAGGGCCCTTGCGCCAAATTCAGCTCAGATGCACCCACCAGCTGAATGCGCCTCTGCGATGTGTGCTCTTGTCTAATCAAAATACATTTTGATCTATCTAGACTATCTTGGCTCGCAGGTCAAATATACAATAAATAAATTAAAATTGTGATTCGCAGATCACAAAATAATTATTTACAATTTACCAGGCTCGCAGGCCCCAGCACAGCACACATTAAAAGGGCATCCCACATAAGATGAAATAAACATGCATCATGGCATCAAAAACAACATGTGATCCATTACAAAGAAAATAAAATTTTGAAAACCCCATTGGCATCAATTTTAATTTTCTTATGAGCCCTACTACCTTACAACGGTCCATTAACAGGGATCCACTCATCCAGCTAGTCAGATCCACTGCCCTTGCATGCACCAAGTCCTAACTGACTCGAGTTGAACTAATGGTCAACCATGCATGCTACAAGGGCTGAACAACCCTCATGAGTTTTGGCAAGCGGGTGTGACCCCGGGCCTAACTCATGTGTGTTCATTAGTCGTCTCAACCAGACCTCGCTACACGCCCTTGATGCAGTCAACCTATAGCCACCTCGTGCTTGCGCACAGGTGCTATCAGGTCAACCCATCTAGGCTGTCAGATGGTCTGATCAGACTAGTTGGATCTTCCCTAGAGGATGCCTTCAACCCTACTAACCCGTCTAAGGGATTATAGCAGGCGCCACTTAGATCTATGGTGATAGGCGCGCAAGATGTAAGGTTTTTCTTTGAAAAACAACTACAACAAGCGCAAACAAGTAACATGCGCCACTATGATAAACAAGATACATCAAATATCTAGCATGTCATTCTTTGCATGTTGATAAACCAAAGATCTAGGCATAAGCGCAAACTTCTCCAAGCAATGATACAAGCGCAAACAAACTTATGTGCACACAACATCATGTAAGCGCAAGAAAACAAAGCATGAAGTGAGCGCAATATGGCATCATGAATGGATCACAACCTCAGCAAAGCAATCATATAGATGATACTGAAAAACCCTATGCTCTGATACCAATTGTTGGGTCCCCTTCAAGGGGGAGCGCAAACCCTAAGCATGCATAATCTAAGAACTAGCATGAGCGGAATTAGGGTTTCAATAGATCGCATGAAGTATATCTATATGATCAACTTAGTTTGCTTATCAAGATCAAGAGAAGATCTAGAAGATCTCACCATGGCCATGATTTGGACGGCGCCTTGGAAGCAAGAGGGCGAAAAGGCTCTCCTCCAAAGAAGACACACACAAGGGATGAAGACTTACTCCTTGCGCAACTCTTGTGCTAGCAACAATTGCCAAGATGTCCTTTGTGTTGAGGAGATGAGATGATCGCTCCTTCTTGGCCGAAAGCTCTTCTTTCTCGTCAACCACCCTCTACTCCAAAGAGCAAAACCGCGACAAGACAAGAGAGACAAGCGTTTTTGGGCGTTATGGCGTTACAAGACTTCCCAATTTGGAAAGTCATCAAGACATGCGCTTATGTCTTGAGAACCAAATCAAAACGCCAATTCAATTCGAACCATGCGTTCACATATGTGAACCGGTTCAATTGAATTCGGTCCAATCTCATTTGGTTTAAGAACCAAATTGAACCAAGCCAAGCCATGGTCTAAATCTCATATGAACCATGAAGGTTCAAGATCTAACCACACATCTCATGATGCTCTTGATCTCACCGATCTAGCATCAACACTCTCGATCGAAGCTTACCGATCTCAAGCCCTAATCAATCAAACATGATTAGACCAGATCTCACATACAATCAGAGTTTAAACTCCCTTAAACTGAATCAAAACAATCCAGTCCACACGATCTGACTCAAGTAAGCCATATCACCAAATTGTGCGACCCTGAGGGTTTCCTTTAAATGTCGGTAACGATAACTCACGTTATCACAATCAGTGAGGGGTATCTAGCAACACATCACTGTCTCCCGATATAAAGGAAAGAGTCTTCCAAGACTACACCCAAATCATAGCACAAGTGTGAATCCATTTCACGAGGCATACATGTTTCCTTTGCCACTGGATGTTCTTATTGGACAAGCATGTCAAGCCTGTAACTCCAATACGATGAGCATGATTAGATCAGATGAACATAGTCATCTGGGTATGGCCATACACTTTCTCAATCATCTCATATAGGGGGGGCCTTAGAACATCACACTCCTTAAACTAGGAGACGGCAATCCTTTATCTATCACTAGTGTCCTAACCTGACTCATGATCATTATCCAAGATAGTCTATAACCATTATATTTCAAATGATATTGAACTACCTCAAAACAATGACATTCATCATTTAGAAACACAAGTGATCTCAAGTCAAAGGATATGTGCCACTTGTAGCATACAAGGATTATTCACATTGTGACAAGCAATTGAATATCCTAGTAGGGTATGTCCAGTACATCCAATGTACCCATGAGTCTACATCTTATTCCATGCTCGAAGCATCCTATAAGATTAGAATACATATTAGTCTCCATCATATCAAGGCTGTCTCATGTTCACCAAGATATCTCGACTAAGGACATTACTGCATGTCAGCCTAGCTGAACAGCTTTGAGACATTATTCAGTAGTACTCTTATTACAGCAGACAAGGTAACAACCTGAATAATAACCATGCCTTTATAAACACAAGAGTTTATTACATGATACTGATACAATCCCAAGGCCTCAAACATTAGCCTTAAGGGCATACCCCAACACAAGCCATATCAGCCCCAAGACTTGCCATAGAGGCAAGCATACCATTCAAGGTTCAAGGGCTAGGCGCCAATTGCTTCCTAATGAAGCATTAGGCGCCTACTTATCCCCATGATACCCTTTAGGCGTCAATGAGGATGATTTCTCCCCATTTTACCCTTTTAGCCCATTATCTCTTCATGACAACTTGTTATTTAGCCTCATTGGGTAATCAGCTAGCCCAAACTTCATTACATGGGTTGATTAAGTCATTGGATCCAATCCAATGCAACCCTAATCCAAATGTGACCAACCATGGTCAATTTTAGGTCAACCTACCAAAAATGAAGTTTGGCTACAATAACTCTCTTCCATCTCATCAGGCCCATTAGCACTGACGAAATCTCCCAAATAGATCCGAGTTATCCAATAACTTGATCTAAAGGCTACCCGATCAATACGAAAACTCGAGTGTCAAGGTGTGCGACCCTGTAGGTTCCTCTGACGTTGGCAGTGATGACCTAAGGTCATCACAAGTAGTGAGTGACACCTAGTAGTGCATCGCTGCTACCCAAGTCATCAGAATGGATATCGACATCGACATCCCCATCATCGCAACTTGGTACAGATACATTATAGTCCCTTTGCCAAACTGATATCTGATTGGACAAGTGTGTCATCACTTGTTTTCACCCAATCTCATATTCATGACTAAATCAGGTTCTCACCTGGGTATTGTGATATGCATGTTTTCATTACATTATTATAAATAATATCAAATACTTCTAATTTTTTTTCCATCTTGCATTGGTGTTAAATTATGTCTTAGTGCCTGCACATTTGGACCATGATAAATAATGTTTAAAGAATAGGACTGAAATGCAAATTTGATAATCAATATAGTTAACCACCTTCATAGGCTTCATTGGCTCTAGTTCTTAGACACCATGCATTCTGGCACAAATGTCTACACCCTATTGGGCCTAAGGTCTAATTAGCTCATTCAGATCTCTTAGAATGGCAACTTGCCCCATTCCTGTTGCAAATTGATCATTATGAACAATCCATTTAATTTTTCCTTGATCTACCATCTAGAATGTCCTAGATGGGTTTGAATTAATCAATAATTCAATCCAAGGCTATTTGATCAAAATGTGACTTTCAAGTGCCTATGTGTATAGCCCTGTAGGTCCCTAATGATGTTGGTAGTGATGAACTGGATAACTCATCACAAGTAGTGAGAGGTATTTTGCAATGCACCAATGCTACCAAAGTCATGAGAAAATATTGTCAATACATAACCCTTATCTAGCAATAAAGTTTTCTTATATGCATTGTAATCCCTTTGCCTTCTGATAACCCTAGACTAGATAAGTGTGTCACACTTATTATTCCAATCATGTGGGGATGTCTTGAGTAGGAGAACACAATCTCCTAGATATATTATACACTCTCAATCATACACCCATGAAAGGGGCCCTTAGATTATCATACTTTCTTTAGAAGGAATGGGCAAATCTTTTCTTAATCGCTCGTACTTCACATATAAACTATGATATACCTAATGATAGTTGTTATGGCTTTCTAGTTATGTAAAAGTGGTAGGCTATATGAAAGTATGTCACTCATCATATGTGATTATTGATCACCTCAAGTCTATGGGTCAATGCACCTTTAGTTACTTGTGAACTTGGCTTGTGAGAGCCAAGTCATAGTTTCATAGTGGGTTGGGCTAGTACATCTATTGCTTTATGTACCTATGTGTCTACATTGATGCCTAGCATCAAACTAGCCTATATACCAATCTCATATGTACCAAAAAGCTATTCCTTATCCACTAAGGTATATTGATTGGGGACTAAATTATAAGATTAAATAAAATAAATATTCAAGGACAACATCATGTTATCGTTCACATCAACACACATGTAGTAATCAACAAGATATTAACAATGCCTTTATTATTCAAATGAATGAATGAACATGGTACCATTGGTCTTTAGGTAATGCACACTAACAACAGCAACCGCTTTACCTATGTTTGCCCATGCATTTTCTAGTGACTGTATCATTCGTATAAAATGGGGAGCAAAGTGGGGTTTAAAGAAGAGAAAAACCTTCACTTCATCTCCCACTCCAACTTGAGCACATGAAATATGATTTTGTTTAGCTAAATATAGACTATTTAGCACAATTTTGGCAGTTCAAAAGGTTTTAGATCAATTCAATTGAATAGTGACCGGTTGAGAAAGTTTTATACTATATCTATCCCGTGTTAGCATTATTCTACATGTTAGACATCGATTTGATTGTGTTTATATGTAAATAAACTATGTAGATTGATGAGTTCATCTAATTAGACTCACTTGTTGATTTTTATGTTAGAAAAAAATATTAGCTCTTAATAAGGTGAGAACTCAAACTAGCTTATATAGATTTGTATATGTGTTATTCTAGTTTATATTATAAGTATTTACAATTTATCAATCTAACAACTTTGGCGTATACAATTTATACATGTTGACATCTTTAGCCATGATCACTGATTATTGTGTTGTCATCCATAGATATGTTTACTAATTATTATGATGGCATCTTAGATGTGTTCATGGATTATCATGTTGCTAACCTTAGATTTGTTTACTCATTATTATGTTGACATACTTAGTTATGTTTACTGATTATCATGTTGGCATCATTGGATGTGTTCAAAGGTTATTATTTTGTATGCTTTGATGTGTTTTCAATTTATAAGTTTTGCATCCCTTGATTTGTGTACAATTTATTGGTCTAGCATTCTTTGATTTGTATACAATTTAACAAATTTGGCATAATTTGATGTGTTTATAGATATTCTTGTTGTATGCTAGTTGCATATGTTATTAGTATGATAGTGATAATTGTTCTAAAACTAGTAATATCTTACTTGCACAATACTTGTTTTGATTAAAGTAATAATTTTACTATTGTTGATATTAGTTAGCATAAACTTGAGTGTGGAATGACACTTGGTAGTCATTTGAATGGAGAAACAAGAATTGATGAGTCTAGTAATTATGTGCTAGCCTAAATTAATTATAATATAGTCCAACTAGTTTAGGACATTATGACCTTATGATCATATCTAGAATACACATTTAGTTTGATTACCAATTTTGACATTTTTGTGATTGTACAGTCAGTCTAGTTCTTGCTAGTGATTTTATGATCATAGTGATTTTGTTTATGTTGGCACTTAACTTCTAGATTGAATTGTTTGTATTATAATTCTACTATATGACTATCTTTATCAGGATACAATGATTTTGCTTGATTTCGATCATATGATTATTAATGAATTTGTTGGTGAGGTCTGATAATCACTCCAACTAGCACACATAGTAATCTCACAATTGAAATTGCCCTATGTTTCTCATCTAAAGTCTTATTGCAATTGCCCTTGTCTTCCTGAGGGTATTTTTAATATGAGAATTTAGATTATATTTATTCTACTGAATTTAGAAATTAGAAAATGAATATCTCTTTAGAGGGTATTTTTAATTACTATAGTCTATATAAACGGGGCTTTATTTGGGATCATTTTTAAGGCAATCTTTCTATGCTCAAACAGAGGAAAATATAGGGATCAAATTTAATAAGAAAAATCCAACTTGACAAGATGAAATGCCTATGCAACATTCACATGCACTATACCCATAGGCTTCCATATTGTATCAATACTACACATAATCTTGCTAAATATCTCTATAAAAATTTAATATTGACGCCACCAATAATTCGTAGATTTTGTAATAATTTAATGAGACAATAATTTTTCATACAAATTGTTTCACCATGAGTTTAAAATTGCCTTGTGTTAGTAACAAGGTTCTAAAACTACGTGAATATTTTATTTTCAATGTCAACAACAATGGTGTTCTATGTCTTGATCATTACCGATCATAATCTAAATACAAATGGGAAAAACTCTTTAATTTCCTATAAACACTAATTCTCTCTGAATTCTTTCTACTCGTTATGATGTGGCACCGTGATCACAAAATGATCGGAGAATATTGAATAATGATCATGATTTGCACATGAATCAAATAACATCAAAATGATAGGAGAATATTCAATAATGATCAACATTTGCACATGAATCAAGCAACATCCTTTTGGTGATTACCTACATGTCACAAAATACACCAAGGCCTTAGAAGAGGTATGTTCTAGGTTGTACAAACAACTAGATTCATATACTCTAAAAAACTAATGTGTAGCTAACAATAGTAAAAAGTTTCGACCAACATTCATCGAAGCATGCCTATGCTCATTAGTAGAACCACAAAGAAGAAGCTATTGCGGTAGCTATCTATGTTTTGAGTCTCAATGCTTCTTTGAGGAAGATTTCAAATCAAATTCAATATGATTTGTTGTGTGACCACATTATGAGGCCATGCAATACAAGTGCGGTAACAAATTAGTCGTGCATCATCGACATCTACCTAGTGTCTTCTCATTGCAAGCAAATAAACAAACATGAATCAATGATGCATATACAAAAATAACAAGCTAGAAATTGGTTGGGTAATTTCAAATTGGTTCTACATCAACCACACTTCTCATGCTACAAGAGACACTTATTGCCACATAATACTGCCTAAAAGGCGAGGATCTGTCCCACAAAATTTGACCAACAACACCATACAAGATAAATTATATTAGTAATTAGGTTTAGCAAAATAAAAAAAAATAGAATCTTATTTCACCTCCAAGGATCCATCCAAGGAAGAATCCATTTCAATGAATGAAACATACTTTTTGAAGATCAAATCTCTCAAGCAAGAGCATATGAGATTATAAAGTACATGACATTTCTCCTTTATATTTTTTTTTTGTATTAGATTTGCTAATAGAACAAAAA
The DNA here is from genome assembly GCA_027563935.2 of Costus lasius. NCBI lineage: Eukaryota > Viridiplantae > Streptophyta > Magnoliopsida > Zingiberales > Costaceae > Costus > Costus lasius. The sequence goes on along the minus strand of CM050450.1, from coordinate 31,321,763 downwards.
AAATGACAAGAATATCAAAAAGATATGCATAATCTTATGAAAGCTTCTATTGAGAGATTAAGTTAAGGGGAGAGTAACTTTTCATTTAAAAAAACACTAAAAAGAAAATTAAGGCTTGAAATTTATTTAATGATATTTGTTTGATTCATTAAAGTAATTACTCTTGTTGGTATAAATTTTCCTATAGTTTATCAAAAGTGATAAATAAAATTTAATTAAATTTGAATTTGCACTTATCCTTGTAAAATACTTTCAACACAAACAAGAGGTAGTTCCATTTGTTCACAATTTGTTGAGATATAATAACGTGTAGCAGAACTATGATAGAGAAATTTCAGTAACCAATATTTACTATAATTATAGTAAAAACTATGAAGATTCCAACATCGTTCATGAATTACATGAAGATTTATCACAAGGATCTCAAGTAGATCAACAATGCAGTTACGAATAGAATCTATTTCATGTTAACCACTTCTTTCATGAATTAGGTAAATCATTATTAATATATCAAAATAACAAATAGTTTTTGCCTTAGTCCATTGTTGTGTGCTTGTCATCAAGGTGGAGAAGAAGTGGAACAAACAATGATTATCACAAGAAGAATTTTGTTCGTTATGCTTAGATCATATGTATCTTTTCTACAAACTTAAGTGTGACAAAAGTGATGAATTGTCATATTTGGATTTGATGCTAATCATATAAAATTACCTATATAAGCAGAATGTGAAGACTCGCAGTCATGTGACTATCTAGCTACATAAGTCCATAGAGAAACATTTTGTATGTGTGCATGTATCTCATGATAGGCCGCCACTACTAGCAGTAGCTTATTTCATTTTAGAATTTGATTACTATAATAATTTGTAAGAACTATTATCATGCCCTATAAGAAGTGCCTCTAATTTGGTGTAAATAATTCAAATATAAAAAAACTATTAGAACAGTTTTTTTTTTTGTTTTTCATACTCTTTATTGAACATTCTATTTAAAGGTAATTAGTTTCACATGCAATAATTTTAGAAGTGCAAGAGTTGGTGACAGTTAAAAAACAAAGAGTTCTTATTTCTTCATTTATTGTCTATATATGTATCTCTAGCACTCTCATTGTTGATAACCCTATAGACGAGGAAAAGAACTAATAAAAAGACAAGGACCAACAAGGTGGTGGCAAATTACTACAATGATTGTGTCAACACCTTCAACCCATATGGAATTATTATTCTTATTAGTAATAGTTGTATTCATCGAGGGTAACATGGCAAGAAGGCCACCTCACCCAGAAGTGTCAGATTTTGTCATTGACCTCCCAGAACAACCACCTAGTAAGATTCGACACTATGCTGGCTATGTAAGGATATATGAGGATAAGTCAATGTTTTATTGGTTCTTTGAGGCCATGGAAGAACCCATGAAGAAGCCCCTTGTCTTGTGGCTCAATGGAGGTAGGCATCCATGGACTGCTTAGGACAATTATATCTTATAACTTTGATTCATGTGATGATAATGTTTGGAATTTTTATAGGACCAGGATGTTCATCCATTGCCGGAGGAGTACTTAAGGAAATTGGCCCCTTTCTTGTTTTGAATGATGGATCTGGCCTTAGATCCAACCCTCACACATGGATCAAAGGCAAGTCTAATGCCACATAAAATTCACTCATATATAACCTCTTATAGCATTATAATTTATTTTTCACTTTCTACTTCATAAGCAAATATTTTGTTCCTAGAGTCTCCGGTGGGAGTAGGCTTTTCCTATTCTAATAAATCATCAGATTTAGAAAAGTATAGTGATAAGATGACTACGGAAGATACCTACTCTTTTCTTGTAAATTGGTTTATCAAGTTCCCTACATTCAAATCTCATGAGTTCTATATTGCTGGAGAGAGTTATGGTGGTGAGTTAGATGGTTTTGTGGTTGGTAATCATGCATATAGTTTGAATAGGTATTTTAGTGATGCTAATTCAATTATTGCAGGACATTATGTTCCACAGCTAGCATTGCTCTTGCATGAAGAAAATAATAGAGTGACAAAGGATTCATATATCAACCTCAAAGGTGTTTTGGTAAGACATTTCCAAATTGCTCTAACTAGTAGTAGCAACAATGTTCGCTATTTGTTTCCACCTAATTGATGGTAAAATTTTTAATTTGATGAATGATATATCAATTGAAGTTTGTACATGACCCTAACATAGAAAATAATTTGTTGCTACTTTTGCATGAATTATGTAATAATTGAGTTTGAAAAATATGATATATGCATATACTTATTTCTCTGTGGCTTTGTAGATTGGAAATCCTCAGCTTGATTAGGGAGTGTAATTTATGTATATATTTACTTGTATTTTTACAAGTTGGAAACCCACAGCTCGATTGGGGAGTAAACCTTTTTGCAAAGGCAGAGTTTGGTTGGAACCATGGGATTATCTCTTACAAATTATATCAAGCTTTCATTAATGAATGTCAATCAATAAAAGACCATTCCATCCCTTACCGGTATCAACATGAAAACTGTAAGGATACCATGCGTGCAATCCATGCAAGAATTCATCACAAAGATATAGATAGCTACAATATTTACATGCCCGTATGCTCCAAAAATAATGGCACAACAAGTGTAAAACTTCTACTTCATCCATTGTTATACTTCCATATATCATTGGTTAACGTGCACATAAATGTTTTGGTCCTTTTTTTTTGTGGATACTTAGGATGCATTTATCAGATTGGAGAAGGACCAAACAACATATGATCCTTGTGCAAGTTTCATCATGGATGTTTATCTTAATCGAAAATATGTGCAAAGGGCATTGCATGCTAATGTTACTCACCTTCCGTATCCATACTCAACTTGCAAGTTAAGTATTTTGATGTCTTCTTTTAGTAATATAATTGGTATGAATTTGAGATTAATCTTATTATAAATTGCCACATGAACTATGTGCATAGCTAACTAGTCAAGTACTTATATACTAATTCTACATAGTTGATACAGCAAACATATACACAATATATATGATGAAGATGATCAAGAATCAATAGTTGTTCCTACAGTGCGAAAGCTACTAGATGAAGGCTTTTGTGTTTGGATTTACAGGTGCTATTACATGTTCAGTTCAAGTCCTAAAATATCTGGGTAAAAAAAAAATAAAAACTTATGAATATGTCATAACATTGTGTGTTACAACTTTGACAGTGGTGATCTAGATGGGGCTGTGCCTATGCAAGGAACGAGGTAGGTTATCATCAGCATGAATCTAACGGAGAAGACGTGGGACAAATGGGGAGGGTGGAGAGAATGGTACTACAATGATGAAGTGGCTGGTTGGCTGGTGGAATATCTCGAAGGATTAACCTTCATCACTATAAGAGGAGCTGGGCATATGGTGCCAGTTAATGCTCCTGGGCGCTCACTCACTCTATTCTCAAACTTTATCAAGGGTGAGCCATTGATCTGTTTCACTAAAACAAAAGCATAATTCTATGAAACATCACTAAAACAAAAGATATAATTGATTAAGGTATAAGTCTATGAAACATTCTAACCACAACACATGTGTAAATGTCTTAATGCGCTAGGATGCATCGGTTGATCTGTTTCATCATTCTTCATGATAAGAATTGGTTGGTGATGGTTTGTGTTGTATTACGATTTACGATAACGTATCCAAGATATAATTGATTAAAATTTATTATTCACATGTGCTAGATAAAAAATGTGTATATGTAAACAAAATTGTAAAGATACAACAAATTTCCAAAACGCTTCACTATAAAAGAAAAGAATTTTGTATTAAAATTAAAAGACATGATACCTTCAAACCGAGTTTGAGGGAAATGTTGAGATAGATACCCAATTGGGCACCCTCTATATGTATCCCCGTGCTAATAGGATGAGACCTCCTCTTCTCCATGCTTTATGCACCTTGGCTGATGGCTCTTCTTCCTTGAAGCTTGTATGTACATGACAAGGGGAGGGAATAGTGGCAAGGGAAAGCTTGGGCGGCTAGGGTGCAACAAAATGCATCAGCCAACACCATAGCATTGTCCACTTATGTATAATAAATAGTCACCTAGGCCCATCATGGTTTAGGTACCTATCTACTAAACAATTGTGTTATCACACCACCTACAAGTCTATCATTTGCCTAGGCCTAATGCCTGCTTATCTTATCCACATGATTTAAACTACTTGTGTAGCCCTGATCTGCTATAGATAAATTGATATTAACCCTTAGTTCAATTAATTATTATACTACAACAATATCGATTCTAAAAACTCCCACGTGGAATCGAATTATTATATACTTCGATTAAAATCTATCTGATCAAAGCGAGATCTCAAGTATCTAAATGTGTGATACTATAGGTTCTATTAGACATTAGTAGTGGATCTGATTAAAAAGGAGATATCATTACAAGTAGTGAGACATATCATGCAATACATCACTACAACCCAAGTCATAAGAAGTGTGCCATCAATATCCTCCCTAAATTAGTGGTAACACCTCTATGCAATATAATTTCATTGCCTAAAGTGCCTCACACTTTCTTTGACGTAATTAGGTAGGCATGACTTTTTCATGTAATATCTGGGTGTGACTATGCATTTTGAGTCATGCTCCCATAGGTGTATATATATATATGTTTAACTAATTTGAAGAAGTGAGTGGGGCCATTTGCCCGCAATAGGTAATGTTTATGTTTTTAAAGAAATGAAAACATCTTATACCATATAGAAGTTAAAAATAATACCTGTCAAACTTTTTGAACTCCTTTTACACAAGAGTGTTAAGACTGTTAAATGCGTTTAATAGTCTTCCATAAAATTAAGCTATATAGAAAAATATAAAACTTGAAAAACATTATACATTACCCATTACTTAAAATATCATATAGGTATGCTCACCTTTCTTGTCCACTAGAAATGTAAAAAATTAATTATTATTATTAAAATTAAGAAAACACCATGAGTCATCCCCTATCCGCAAATCACCTCCTTTCCATGTGAGACATAATCATAGGACAATATTGTAATTATACCTTTGAAGCATGCATTAGGTTAGCAGCGGACAAGCTATATGCGCTCAAGTGTTAGTCCTATACCGGTATCCATATAGCGACCCCTTAGAGATCACCATGCTACATGCTTGCTGCTAGTGTTGGCTCATGGTGCACATTTTGGCCCAACCTCATAAGCTCACAATGAGTCATCCCCTAGCTAGAGTTCTACCCAAAAATTCTCCCATGACATATTTGTGATGGATGGACATTCAACACATGTTAGAGAGCTAACAAGAGCATCCACAAATTTCAATCCGGTGGACATGCACTGTGACATTTGGGTGGCATGGTAGGCGGTCGAGCATGTTAATGTTGAACCAAATATGGCACATTCCAATTATGATTAAAGGGGTCTATCTAGGTTGAGTGAAATTTGGGATAAACTAGCACAATATATTGGATGATTTATTCCAAATACGATCAAATTGAATTAAAACAAGTTTGGCATAGTTTATTAGAAATAAACCTAGCAAGATTTTGGTGTTGAGCTAAAATCTAATTTGAACTAGTTCAATAACTTGGTTGATTCAATTTTACATTCGGCCTAGAAATTGTATTTGGACTAGTTTAACTCGATTTTGGTTAAACTAGGGCTAGTTAAGATACTCATTGGAAGGCTAATGAAATTTCCTATTCAATAATGCCAAGTTTGTCTTTATATGGCTTCGAGTTTAAGAGCAATTGCAAAATTAAGTCTTGGTTTAGGTGAAATATGAATTTCTTTAGCTAAATCTAGACTGTTAAGCACAATTTTGGCTACTTCAAAAGGTTTTCGATCAGTTCAATCAAATAGAGATTGGTTCAGAAAGTTTCAAACTAGATATATCCCGTGTTAGCATTATTCTACTTGTTAGACATCGATTTAATTGTACTTATATGTAAATAAGCTATGTAGATTGATCAGTTCATCTAATTAGGCTCACTTATTGAACTCTATGTTTTAAAAAATATTGGCTCTTAATAAGGTGAGACCTCAAGCTTGCTTCTATCGATTTGTATATTCCTTATTCTATTTTATATTACATGTATTTACAATTTATCAATGTAGCAACTTTGGTGTATACAATTTATACATGTTGACATCTTTAGATGTGATTACTGGTTATCGTGTTGTCATCCATCGATATGTTTGCTGATTATTATGCTGACATCTTATTATCATGTTGGTAGCCTTAGATTTGTTAACTCATTATTGTGTTGACATCCTTAGTTTTGTTTATAAATATCATGTTGGCATCCTTATATGTATTTTATGATTTTCATGTTGGCATCTTTGGATGTGTTCAAAGGTTATTATTTTGCATGCTTTGATGTGTGTTCAATTTCTAAGTTTTTGTGTCCCTTCATGTTGGGACATGATATGCACCGCAAGCGCACGGTGTTATCAAAGTAATATAAAAGATGTCAGTCCCATAGGGAATTGGGTCAAGTACCAACTATTCTGATATTTAGAATCCAAGCAATCAAATTTTTGTGTTTTGAAATAAGGTTATCAAACTCAACTACAAACAAAATAGGAAAAACAATGATAGAAACACGAAGGGTGTCTAATTGAGAGATATCAGGACTATGGAATTAATCACATTGACTAATCTATTTGAACTGGAATTTAGTTGACACATGAGTTTATCATTTTAAATAAGGAGTCTTTTCCATCGTATAAGTGACCCCCTTGGGGTATGTACAACCTGGTACATACTTAACCCATTCTCCTACTTTTGTGGCTTATCGTTTTAAGTAAGTCCATTGAGTTCTGTGATAAACTATGGATCTGCTAACTACTTTCGTGATAGAAGTTCACAAGTTTTACCTAGTGGATATGCTAACACGATTCTCCTTGTGGTCAAAAATGTGTCAACTATCGCACAACATTACTTGATCAAGGCAAAATTATGAAATAAGCACAACTAAGTAAAATATGCTAACATGATTCTCCCGATTAAAGGTTTAAGCTAGTACAACCATGCAATTAGGTACAAATATCTCAAAATTGACAAAGAAAACTAGAAACAAAGACTAAGGAGAGGTAGGAGAAGATGATGCAAACATCTCCTCCAGGTTTGGTGAAGATCCATTGAGAAATTGCCCCAAAATCCTCTCCGAAAGCCCTTATCACTGGTCTTCTTACCCCTTTGTGTTTGTCCATTTATTGCTCTCTGAATATGTCATGAAAAAGAGAGCTTTAATGCCCAAACTCTTTGTCTTCCTCTTAGCTTTCTAAAACATATTTTTTCTGATTTTTTTATTTTATAAGAGCCCTCAATTGAGTAAAAATTGAGAGGAAGGTCAACAGGCAGTTGTTGGGTCCCCTTCAAGGGGGAGCGCAAACCCTAAGCATGCATAATCTAAGAACTAGCATGAGCGGAATTAGGGTTTCAATAGATCGCATGAAGTATATCTATATGATCAACTTAGTTTGCTTATCAAGATCAAGAGAAGATCTAGAAGATCTCACCATGGCCATGATTTGGACGGCGCCTTGGAAGAAAGAGGGCGAAAAGGCTCTCCTCCAAAGAAGACACACACAAGGGATGAAGACTTACTCCTTGCGCAACTCTTGTGCTAGCAACAATTGCCAAGATGTCCTTTGTGTTGAGGAGATGAGATGATCGCTCCTTCTTGGCCGAAAGCTCTTCTTTCTCGTCAACCACACTCTACTCCAAAGAGCAAAACCGCGACAAGACAAGAGAGACAAGCGTTTTGGGCGTTATGGCGTTACAAGACTTCCCAATTTGGAAAGTCATCAAGACATGCGCTTATGTCTTGAGAACCAAATCAAAACGCCAATTCAATTCGAACCATGCATTCACATATGTGAACCGGTTCAATTGAATTCGGTCCAATCTCATTTGGTTTAAGAACCAAATTGAACCAAGCCAAGCCATGGTCTAAATCTCATATGAACCATGAAGGTTCAAGATCTAACCACACATCTCATGATGCTCTTGATCTCACCGATCTAGCATCAACACTCTCGATCGAAGCTTACCGATCTCAAGCCCTAATCAATCAAACATGATTAGACCAGATCTCACTTACAATCAGAGTTTAAACTCCCTTAAACTGAATCAAAACAATCCAGTCCACACGATCTGACTCAAGTAAGCCATATCACCAAATTGTGCGACCCTGAGGGTTTCCTTTAAATGTCGGTAACGATAACTCACGTTATCACAATCAGTGAGGGGTATCTAGCAACACATCACTGTCTCCCGATAGAAAGGAAAGAGTCTTCCAAGACTACACCCAAATCATAGCACAAGTGTGAATCCATTTCACGAGGCATACATGTTTCCTTTGCCACTGGATGTTCTTATTGGACAAGCATGTCAAGCCTGTAACTCCAATACGATGAGCATGATTAGATCAGATGAACATAGTCATCTGGGTATGGCCATACACTTTCTCAATCATCTCATATAGGGGGGGGCCTTAGAACATCACACTCCTTAAACAAGGAGACGGCAATCCTTTATCTATCACTAGTGTCCTAACCTGACTCATGATCATTATCCAAGATAGTCTATAACCATTATATTTCAAATGATATTGAACTACCTCAAAACAATGACATTCATCATTTAGAAACACAAGTGATCTCAAGTCAAAGGACATGTGCCACTTGTAGCATACAAGGATTATTCACATTGTGACAAGCAATTGAATATCCTAGTAGGGTCTGTCCAGTACATCCAATGTACCCATGAGTCTACATCTTATTCCATGCTCGAAGCATCCTATAAGATTAGAATACATATTAGTCTCCATCATATCAAGGCTGTCTCATGTTCACCAAGATATCTCGACTAAGGACATTACTGCATGTCAGCCCAGCTGAACAGCTTTGAGACATTATTCAGTAGTACTCTTATTACAGCAGACAAGGTAACAACCTGAATAATAACCATGCCTTTATAAACACAAGAGTTTATTACATGATACTGATACAATCCCAAGGCCTCAAACATTAGCCTTAAGAGCATACCCCAACAATCTCCCACTTGCACTTAATCTAATGGTTGAGTAACCTCAAACCCATGTTATTACAGTGCTTCTCATGCTTCTGCTGTGCCAGAGGCTTGGTAAGCGGGTCAGCCAGATTGTCGTCTGTATGAACCTTGCATATTTTGATCTCGCCACGATCAATGATCTCCCGGATCAAGTGAAACCGTCTCTGTATGTGCTTGGACTTCTGGTGCGACCGTGGTTCCTTTGCTTGTGGGATGGCTCCAGTGTTATCACAGAAGATAACCAAAGGATCGACACTTGAAGGAACAACACCAAGTTCTCTCACGAACTTACGAATCCACACTGCCTCCTTGGATGCTTCCGAGGCTGCAACATACTCGGCTTCTGTTGTGGAATCAGCAACAGTTGACTGTTTGAAACTCTTCCACACCACTGCTCCACCATTCAAGCTAAAAACATAGCCTGATTGCGATCGGAAATCATCCTGGTCCGACTGGAACGAAGCGTCAGTATATCCTTCTATACTGAGTTCTTCCTGACCACCATATATCAAGAACATATCTTTGGTCCTCCGCAGATATTTTAAGATGTTCTTGACTGCAATCCAGTGTGCCTGACCTGGATTACTTTGCGACTGGTCACGCTTAACCCGTAAGCGACGTCTGGGCGAGTACACAACATCGCATACATAATGGATCCAATAGCCGAAGCATAAGGCGTATTGTCCATTTCCTCTTTCTTAGTCTGTGTTTGTGGACACTGACTCTTCGAAAGATTCAGACCATGTCTGACTGGAAGATATCCTCTTTTAGAATTCTCTAAATGGAATCTCTCCAGGACTTTATCGATGTAAGTACTCTGGCACAGCCCGAGAAGCCTCTTAGATCTATCCCTGTAGATCTTCACACCTAACACATAGGCTGCTTCTCCTAGATCTTTCATCTGAAAACATTTTCCTAACCATGCTTTAACAGCATGCAGTTCAGGAATATCGTTTCCAATGATTAAGATATCATCGACGTAGAGGACTAGGAAAGTAATCACGCTCCCACTAAACCTCTTATATACACACGGGTCATCTTCGTTCTTGATGAAACCAAACTCAGAGATTGATTCATCAAAACGAATATTCCAGCTCCTTGATGCTTGTTTAAGTCCATAAATGGACCTTTTTAACTTGCATATTTTATGACGATCTGCTGGATTAGTGAAACCTTCAGGTTGTGTCATATACACATCCTCATCCAGTTTTCCATTAAGGAAAGCCGTCTTCACATCCATCTGCCAGATCTCATAATCGTAATATGCTGCTATCGCGAAAAGAATCCGAATAGACTTGAACATGGCTACAGGAGAGAAAGTTTCATCATAATCTATCCCGTATATTTGTTTGAAACCTTTCGCTACTAGCCTGCCTTTATAGGTAACCACGTTACCATCCATGTCAATCTTCTTCTTGAAGATCCATTTACAGCCTATTGGGATTACTCCCGGAGGCGGATCAACCAAATCCCAGACCTGGTTATCTGACATGGAGTCCATCTCTGCTCGCATAGCTTCAAGCCATCTAGCTGACTCCGGTCCACTGACCGCATCCGCATAAGTAAGGGGTTCATCATTATCAATGATGTAGACTCCGTCATAGCGCTCAGGCTGACGACGGATCCTTCCCGATCTACGCGGTTCCCGTGATATCTGAGCCTCAGGTTGTTCAATAACCTGATCTACCGGCTCAGGCACATCCTCATGTGCTTGACTACTTTGTCCATCCTCTGGATTCTCATCCAGCTTTATTTCTCTCCCACTGGCTTCTTGCAGAAGAAACTCCTTCTCAAGAAATATGGCCATCCGAGCAACAAATACTTTGTTCTCTTTGGGATCGTAGAAATAATAACCCTTAGTTTCCTTAGGGTAACCGACAAAGATGCATTTCTCAGATCTGCTCTCCAGTTTCCCAGAGGCGAGCTTTTTGACATAAGCCTCGCAACCCCAGATCTTAATAAATGTCAAGCTTGGCTGTTTCCCATACCATAACTCATATGGCGTCTTTGAAACTGCCTTGGATGGCACTCGGTTTAGTACCTTTGCAGCTGTTTCCAGTGCAAAACCCCAAAAGGAATAAGGAAGAGTAGCCTGACTCATCATAGAATGAACCATATCAAGTAACGTTCTATTTCTCCTCTCGGACACACCATTCCATTGCGGTGTTCCTGGCGGAGTGAGCTGCGAGATAATCCCACACTCCTTCAGATAGTCAGTAAACGTATGACTCAAGTATTCTCCACCTCGATCAGAACGAAGTGCCTTGATATTTCGCCCTAGCTGATTCTGTACTTCATTTTTGAACTCTTTGAACTTGTCAAAAGATTCACTCTTATGTCTCATAAGATAGACATAACCATACCTACTGAAATCATCAGTAAAGGTAATGAAGTACTGATAGCCACCTCTGGCATGTTTGCTAAAAGGCCCACACACATCACTGTGTATAAGGTCAAGTAAACCTGAAGCCCTTTGACCTTTGTGAGGAAAAGGTGACTTCGTCATTTTACCCATCAAACAAGCTTTGCATGTATCAATCTCCTCACAGGAGAAAGATCCCAGCAGTCCATGATCATGCAACCGCTTAATGCGCTTCTTGTTAATATGGCCTAAACGACTATGCCATAACAAGGTGCTGTCTTCAGCATACTTGGCTTTCTTAATATCAATGTTTTGTATAGAATTTTCCATGTCCAACATGAATAACCCATTGTTAATTGAACCAGTTCCATAAACAATATTATCATAAGATAAAACACACTTTGAAATATTGCATTCAAAGGCAAATCCTTTCCTGACAAGAGCAGGAATAGAGATAATATTTTTGGTGATACTCGGTACAAAATAACAATTGTTTAATTCCAATACAATGCCAGATGGTAAAGAAATGAAATAGTCTCCTACAGCAACAGCAGCAACCCGTGCCCCGTTTCCAACGCGTAGGTCCACCTCATGCTGTCCCACCTGTCTTCTTCTCTTGAGTTCTTGTACATTTGAACAAATGTGAACTCCACATGCAGTGTCCAACACCCATGAAATAGAAGAAGATGAAACCATGACTTCCGTCACGTATATACCTGAGCCAGAAGCGATGCTTCCCCTCTTATCTCCTTGGAGCGCTTTACAGTCCCTTTTCCAGTGACCCAGCTGGCCACAGTGGAAACACCTGTTGTCCTTCGACCGCTTTACCTTCTGTTTCAGAGCCTTGCTATAGTTCTTGACAGGGGCTTTGCCCTTCTTCCCCTTCTTCTTGTTCCTAAAAGGAACCATTAAGACAGAGGTTGAAGGCTTTCCCTTCAGAGTCTCCTCAGTAGTCAAGAGCATATTCAGCAGCTCTGCCGGAGTACAATCGATTTTGTTCATATTAAAGTTAATAATGAACGCATCGAAAGAGGGCGGGAGAGACTGCAGAATAATGTCTACAGCAAGCTCCTGGTTGATGGTATGCCCCAGTTTCTCCAGAGCCTCCTTGTGCCCAATCATCTTGAGCACGTGAGCTCCCACTGGGCTCCCTTCAGCCAGTTTGCTCTGAAAGAAAAGCTTTGTCAGATTATAGCGTTCTGTCCTCGCCTGTGCAGCATACAGCATCTTGAGGTTCGCTATAATCTCTATAGCCGACATATCCTCATGCTGACGCTGCAGCGGTGGCGTCATAGACGCTAGCATCAGGCAAGCGACATCAATGCTATCATTGACGTGCTTTTCATAGGCATCACGAACCGCCCTTGCGGCGTTCGCAGCGGGTTGAGGCGGCACAGCCGTCTCGAGGACATACAGTTTCCTCTCAGCCTTAAGAATGATCTCAAGGTGTCCGAACCAGTCAGAGAAGTTTGGCCCAGCAAACTTCTCCCTTTCCAGTAGGGATCGCACATTGAAGCTCATGGTGTTCGTTGCTGGAGGTATCTACAACAATGCAAGAACAGCAAGGTCAGTATCAATGTCTAGAATCAATCCAGGACTTAAGAAAGATTCTTTTTCTCACTATTTTATCTGGCTGAAAAATCCAGCAAAACAGCCCGAAAGAGTAGAACTCTTTTAGTGAGATGGGATCCAGATTTCATACTTGGTCTCCGCGTCCCGCTCAGGCGAGATAAGATGCACAGAGAGTACAAGCACTAATCTCTGGTAGGCTATCCCAGCCAATCGCCAACCCGTGCGATTCCCCTTCATCTGGGCAATCCAGCAGACTGTGCCAACTGAGTTGGTACAACACAGTCTCTGACCCCACAGATGGCTGCCTCCATGTGCTGCCATATGCGCCACATATGCAGCCTACATGGTCAAGCTGACCCGACCTACTCCCTGGACCACCACGTGCTATGCTGAGCAACGAGAAGCGATAAATCCCTTCTCTGTAACACGCAGGTGTAATCCAGCACCGTCTGAAGATAGATGGACGTGCCCACTGAGTGGGTACAACACGGCTCCAACGATAGTCAGAACAGTGAGGTTTCGCGTCAGAAGGCTTACGAGCTTGATATGTTAGCGTTTGGATTTTAACGGTCTTTTATCTTCATACCTATCATGTAAGTCCTATGGTGATAGCAGAAGATAAACTCATGCAATTCTAATTATAAAAGCAATAAATAGAAAGCATGCTGATCTTATGTGGTAAAAGCCCATAGCCTAAGTGAGACCTTAATTTTACTTAAGTCTTCACTTTCTTTTCATGGGTCTTTTATCTCATCAGGTCCATCCCAGGGCCCTTGCGCCAAATTCAGCTCAGATGCACCCACCAGTTGAATGCGCCTCTGCGATGTGTGCTCTTGTCTAATCAAAATACATTTTGATCTATCTAGACTATCTTGGCTCGCAGGTCAAATATACAATAAATAAATTAAAATTGTGATTCGCAGATCACAAAATAATTATTTACAATTTACCAGGCTCGCAGGCCCCAGCACAGCACACATTAAAAGGGCATCCCACATAAGATGAAATAAACATGCATCATGGCATCAAAAACAACATGTGATCCATTACAAAGAAAATAAAATTTTGAAAACCCCATTGGCATCAATTTTAATTTTCTTATGAGCCCTACTACCTTACAACGGTCCATTAACAGGGATCCACTCATCCAGCTAGTCAGATCCACTGCCCTTGCATGCACCAAGTCCTAACTGACTCGAGTTGACCTAATGGTCAACCATGCATGCTACAAGGGCTGAACAACCCTCATGAGTTTTGGCAAGCGGGTGTGACCCCGGGCCTAACTCATGTGTGTTCATTAGTCGTCTCAACCAGACCTCGCTACACGCCCTTGATGCAGTCAACCTATAGCCACCTCGTGCTTGCGCACAGGTGCTATCAGGTCAACCCATCTAGGCTGTCAGATGGTCTGATCAGACTAGTTGGATCTTCCCTAGAGGATGCCTTCAACCCTACTAACCCGTCTAAGGGATTATAGCAGGTGCCACTTAGATCTATGGTGATAGGCGCGCAAGATGTAAGGTTTTTCTTTGAAAAACAACTACAACAAGCGCAAACAAGTAACATGCGCCACTATGATAAACAAGATACATCAAATATCTAGCATGTCATTCTTTGCATGTTGATAAACCAAAGATCTAGGCATAAGCGCAAACTTCTCCAAGCAATGATACAAGCGCAAACAAACTTATGTGCACACAACATCATGTAAGCGCAAGAAAACAAAGCATGAAGTGAGCGCAATATGGCATCATGAATGGATCACAACCTCAGCAAAGCAATCATATAGATGATACTGAAAAACCCTATGCTCTGATACCAATTGTTGGGTCCCCTTCAAGGGGGAGTGCAAACCCTAAGCATGCATAATCTAAGAACTAGCATGAGCGGAATTAGGGTTTCAATAGATCGCATGAAGTATATCTATATGATCAACTTAGTTTGCTTATCAAGATCAAGAGAAGATCTAGAAGATCTCACCATGGCCATGATTTGGAACGCGCCTTGGAAGCAAGAGGGCGAAAAGGCTCTCCTCCAAAGAAGACACACACAAGGGATGGAGACTTACTCCTTGCGCAACTCTTGTGCTAGCAACAATTGCCAAGATGTCCTTTGTGTTGAGGAGATGAGATGATCGCTCCTTCTTGGCCGAAAGCTCTTCTTTCTCGTCAACCACACTCTACTCCAAAGAGCAAAACCGCGACAAGACAAGAGAGACAAGCGTTTTGGGCGTTATGGCGTTACAAGACTTCCCAATTTGGAAAGTCATCAAGACATGCGCTTATGTCTTGAGAACCAAATCAAAACGCCAATTCAATTCGAACCATGCGTTCACATATGTGAACCGGTTCAATTGAATTCGGTCCAATCTCATTTGGTTTAAGAACCAAATTGAACCAAGCCAAGCCATGGTCTAAATCTCATATGAACCATGAAGGTTCAAGATCTAACCACACATCTCATGATGCTCTTGATCTCACCGATCTAGCATCAACACTCTCGATCGAAGCTTACCGATCTCAAGCCCTAATCAATCAAACATGATTAGACCAGATCTCACTTACAATCAGAGTTTAAACTCCCTTAAACTGAATCAAAACAATCCAGTCCACACGATCTGAATCAAGTAAGCCATATCACCAAATTGTGCGACCCTGAGGGTTTCCTTTAAATGTCGGTAACGTTAACTCACGTTATCACAATCAGTGAGGGGTATCTAGCAACACATCACTGTCTCCCGATAGAAAGGAAAGAGTCTTCCAAGACTACACCCAAATCATAGCACAAGTGTGAATCCATTTCACGAGGCATACATGTTTCCTTTGCCACTGGATGTTCTTATTGGACAAGCATGTCAAGCCTGTAACTCCAATACGATGAGCATGATTAGATCAGATGAACATAGTCATCTGGGTATGGCCATACACTTTCTCAATCATCTCATATAGGGGGGGGCCTTAGAACATCACACTCCTTAAACAAGGAGACGGCAATCCTTTATCTATCACTAGTGTCCTAACCTGACTCATGATCATTATCCAAGATAGTCTATAACCATTATATTTCAAATGATATTGAACTACCTCAAAACAATGACATTCATCATTTAGAAACACAAGTGATCTCAAGTCAAAGGACATGTGCCACTTGTAGCATACAAGGATTATTCACATTGTGACAAGCAATTGAATATCCTAGTAGGGTCTGTCCAGTACATCCAATGTACCCATGAGTCTACATCTTATTCCATGCTCGAAGCATCCTATAAGATTAGAATACATATTAGTCTCCATCATATCAAGGCTGTCTCATGTTCACCAAGATATCTCGACTAAGGACATTACTGCATGTCAGCCCAGCTGAACAGCTTTGAGACATTATTCAGTAGTACTCTTATTACAGCAGACAAGGTAACAACCTGAATAATAACCATGCCTTTATAAACACAAGAGTTTATTACATGATACTGATACAATCCCAAGGCCTCAAACATTAGCCTTAAGGGCATACCCCAACAGCAGTAGCGATCACGATCGAAGATTTTAATCACAGCCGAGCCGTGATTTGTACTGTTCATTGTAGGAAGCGAAAGAAAAGAATCACTGGCCACCCGTGAAGTGTACTATTCACTTTTTGAAGATGTCACGATGAAATCACGACCAACTATTGTAATCATAGCTTGGCTGTGATTTTCAAGGAAAGCTTTGTTTGATCCCTAATTTGTTGTGAAGCCTTGTCTCATCACTAGAAATCACTCTATGATATTGAAATCTTCAAAAAGATTCTAGAAATGAGTGATTTTACTTGAAATTGCAAAAAGACAATAAAAAGTGAAAATTCCGAACAAAACATGTACATAAGCTTGAATATTACATAAAAGCACCAGAATATGCCTTGATTTGAGATAAAATAATATCAGAAAACATTACCAAAATAAAATGCATCAAAATCTCCCGGACTTAAATCTTTGCTTGTCCTCAATCAATATAATAAGATGAGACACATATCAGGTATGGAAGAAGTTATTCAAGTTGAAAGCATGCAACCAAGTTAGATATTTCCATGAGCAAACCATGATCTAGTTTGAAAAATTAGATGATGAGTCTATTAACAATAACTGAATCAAATAGGTCCCACAATCTTTAAAAGTCAAGGCATTCAATTAAGGGCATACAAAGAACTCAATTTAGCATACAAATTGTACTAACTAATTCAATTCATCCAAAATCAAATGTTGGGGTCAGACACAAATGTATTATTGTAGGACAAAGTTTATCACCTCTCATTTTATTTGAGTAGCTAGACAAGCTCCCAAAACTATTGGTGATCTTTTCACTTCAACTCATGTCTTCATTACCACTGCCATTTTTTTGTAGTGCCATGTAGATGATTTTTTTTTTATTATTTTTTCTTTTTTTTATATAACACTTGTGATCATCACCAAAAAGATAATATGGCATTATCAAATAGATAAATAAGTCTATATGTTTTAACAGAAAAACATATGTATGCTACTAGTAAGCCATCCTTACTCAAGTATATATGTGTGACCCATCAATTCAACATTCTGAAACATTCCAATCAAAAGATTTCAAAAGCTTAGAACAATTGGACATGATCATAAAAGATATCATAACTAGGTGTTGCCTTCAACATTTCATAACAACTTTATACCATGCATGGAATCAATCTCAATGTTTATTCATGGCTATCGCAGGATCATAGCATTATTATAGAAAGTATCTCAGTGAATCACAAAATCATTAATTCATCACAAAAAGAGCATGTCATTATAAGTAATACAATATCTTTCAAAGCTCTTATATTAAATCTAGTAAAAGCATTAGTGTGCAAAAATTTTCATCTAAATATCTTCACAATGCATCAGCAAAAGTCCTCATCATTAGAGTTCATTTTAGTATCTTCCTCCTAGGGTCGTCTTTATCATCGTCACCATCTCCCCAAATCTCAACATCTTTTCATGAAGTTCACCGTGGCGCCTTTCTTCTTCTAGATGTAAGATATAATGTCCAATTATTTTGTCTCGTTGAGTCATGCGAGTCTAGCAAGTGTGCAGTCATGTAAAGTTGTTGCCTTTAAAAATCCAATCACTGTTGGGAAACCCCGGGGACATTTCAGAGTCATAGACATACATACATACATTGCACAGCGGAAGAATGTCCCCGAAACAGGCGGTCCCAAAAACCCAGTGAAGATCGCAAGCAAGAGAGTCGACACGATGAGTTAGGAAATACCTTAGAGCAAGATGAGGTCGATGTTGTGATAGGCACCCAAGCGTGCATCCTCTGCAGTTTCACACACACAGATGCCTCGAGTCCTCTTCTTCCACGCCCGGTGCTAGCCTCGGGAAGAAGATCCAAGCCTTAGTTATCTTCTTGAATGCTTGCGCCACCTCCAAGGTAGAAGTGCCAATTGATGAAGAAGAGAGGAGAAAGGAGAATGTCGCCAAGCCTTTACTTCTCTTGCGCCAAAGAAGGAAGAAAGGAAGAAGCTTGCGGCTAGGGTTTGATGGAAGAAGATGGTTGCGCCAATGCCCCTTAGTCTCGCCCTCTTGATGTGTTCACGCCTCCAAGGAAGAACACTTCAAGAGGGGGCGGCTAGGGTCACATATATAGGGCAAGAGGCGGTTAGGGCAAGGGCTAGGATCATGACAAGTGTAGGGCTAGGATGAGGAGGTTTGATGCAAGGAAAGTCTCCAAGACTTTACCATAAAATTCATTCAACCTATCCATAATTGCCCAAGAACCATATCAGCCCAAGACATGCCATAGAGGCATGCATTCTATCCAAGGAAGAGAGGGGAGGCGCCCTTTACTTCCATAATGAAGCAAAGGCGCCAACATGACCCCATTATGCCCCTAGGCGCTTAATGGTTCATGTTTCTCCCCATTATACCCTTTTAGCCTCTCATCTCTTCATGAGAACTTGTTATTGGGCCTCATTGGATAATGAGCTAGCCCAAACTTTATCACATGGGTTGATTAAGCATTTGGATCCAATCCAATGCAACCCTAATCCAAATGTGACCGACCATGGTCAAATACGGGTCAACCTGCCAAAAATGAAGTTTGGCTCCAATAACATTCTTCCATCTCATTAGGCCCATTGGCGCTGATGAAATCTCCCAATTAGATCCGAGTTATCCAATAACTCGATCATAAGGCTTCCCGATCAATACGAGAACTAAAGTATCAAGGTGTGCGACCCTGTAGGTTCCTCTGACGCTGGCAGTGCTGACCATAGGTCACCACAAGCAGTGAGTGGCACCTAGCAGTGCATCGCTACTACCTAGGTCATTGGAATGGATATCGACATCGACATCCCCATCATCGCAACTAGGTACAGATGCATTACAGTCTCTTTGCCGAACTGATATCCGATTGGACAAGTGTGTCACCACTTGTTTTCACCCAATCACATGGCTATGACTAAAACAAGTTCTCACCTGGGTATGGCCATACACTCTCAGTCATAGAACCATAGAGGAGCTCCATGGATATCATACTTCCCTAAGGAAGGGGCAAATCCTTTGTCTGTCCATTAACCTTCTTATATGGGTCGTGACATGCTCAATGACAACCGTTATGACCTCCCAACTACGGCGAGGTGTTAGGTTATATCAAAGCAAGTCCCTAACCATATAGAATGATCAATGACCTCAAGTCAAGGGATCAATGCATCTCCTGTCACTTGTGAGGATAACTCATGACACCAAGTCATAGCCTCATAGCGGGTCTATCCAGTATATCCTCCAATGATATACCCATATGTCTGCGTCCTAACCAGCCCACATACCAGTCTCACAAGTATCATAGCTATCCCATATCCACTAAGGTACATCGACCGGGGATTATAGTTCGAGCACAGATCCAATCTGTCTCCAGGGACATTATCATGTTAGTACATATGCGCAGATGTAAACAAACATAGATAACGACAATGCCAGAATGATATAAATATCAAAGTCAAGTAGTACATAAGTGGACCAAAACTAGGTCCTAGGGCATATACACCAACAATCTCCCACTTGCACTAAGACCTAGAAGTTGAGAAATCTCAACCCCATATCTCTAGAGTGACCATCATGCTTCTGCTGCGCCAAAGCCTTGGTCAACGGGTCTGCCAGATTGTTCTCTGTGTCAACTCTGCTAATCTTGACATCACCTCTGTCAATGATCTCTCTGATCTGGTGAAATATTCTGAGTATGTGTTTGGATCTTTGATGAGACCGTGGTTCCTTTGCTTGTGCAATTGCTCCATTGTTGTCACAGTAGAGTTCAATAGGATCCATTGCACTAGGGACCACCTGAAGATCACATAAGAACTTCCTTATCCTAACGGCTTCCTTGGCTGCCTCAGAAGCGGCCACATACTTTGCCTTGGTTGTAGAATCTGCTATGGTGGATTACTTGAAGCTTTTCCAGCATACAGCACCTCCATTTATCTTGAACACATAGCCGGCCTGCGATCTAAAGTCGTCAGGGTCAGACTGGAACGATGCATCAGTATAGCCTTGCATACTGAGCTCTTCCTGTCCCCATAGACCAAGAACAAATCCTTAGTTCTTCTCAAATACTTTAGGATGTTCTTTACAGCCACCTAGTGCTGCATATCTAGATTAGATTGGTATCGGCTGGTTATGCTTACAGCATATGCCACATCTGGTCTAGTACACAACATTGTTGGTGTATATGCCCTAAGACCTAGTTTTGGTCAACTTATGTACTACTTGACACTGATATTTATATATCATTCTGGCATTGTCGTTATCATTGTTTGACTACACCTGCGATTGTGTACTTACATGATAATGTCCCTGGAGACAGATTGGATCTGTGCTCGAATTATAATCCCTAGTCGATGTACCTTAGTGGATATGGGACAGCTATGGTACTTGTGAGACTGGTATGTGGGCTGGTTAGGCACGTGGTACTAATGCAGACACATGAGTATACATTGGGGATATACTGGATAGACCTGCTATGAGGCTATGACTTGGTGTCATGAGTTATCCTCATAAGTGACAGGAGATGCATTGATCCCTTGACTTGAGGTCATTGATCATTCTATATGGTTAGGGACTTGCTTTGATACAACCTAACACCTTGCCGTAGCTGGGAGGTCATAACAGTTGTTATTGAGCATGTCACGACCCATATGAGAAGATCAATGGACAGACATAGGATTTGCCCCTTCCCAAGGGAAGTATGATATCCATGGAGCTCCTTTATGGTTCTATGACTGAGAGTGTATGGCCATACCCAGGTGACAACCTGTGTTAGTCATAGCCATGAGATTGGATGAAAACAAGTGGTGACACACTTGTCCAATCGGATATCAGTACGGCAAAGAGACTGTAATGTATCTATACCTAGTTGCGATGATGGGGATGTCGATGTCGATATCCATTCCAACGACCTGGGTAGCAGCGATGCACTGCTAGGTGCCACTCACTGCTTGTGATGACCTCTGGTCACTACTGCCAGCGTCAGAGGAACCTACAGGGTCGCACACCTTGATACTTGAGTTCTCGTATTGATCAGGAGGCCTTATGATCGAGTTATTGGATAACTCGGATCTAATTGGGAGATTTCATCAGCGCCAATGGGCCTGATGAGATGGAAGAATGTTATTGGAGCCAAACTTCATTTTTGGCAGGTTGACCCGTATTTGACCATGGTTGGTCACATTTGGATTAGGGTTGAATTGGATTGGATCCAAGTGCTTAATCAACCTATGCAATGATGTTTGGGCTAGCTCATTATCCAATGAGGCCCAAATCTCTAATCAATCTCATGCATCAATAACACAACCCAATTGTTAGGAATCAATTAAGACAACCCACTCACCTTGAAACTTAGGTTAAAAATCTCCCCAACAAAAATCGTCCAAAGCCTTTGAAGTCACCCAAAGGATCTCCAAGAAATCGCCAAGAAAGTTTCACCTCAAGGGAAATTCGCCAAGGGAAGAAGATGGAGAAAAATCGCCTCAAAACTCTTCAATAATCGCCACTTCTTCAAGCCGCCACCCTAATTTTTCTCAAGACTCCCAAAAATCGCCAATAATCTCACCCTAGTCGATATTACCACTTAAACTTTGGGTTTTTAAATTTTAAACCCATTAACCAATTAATTCCAATAGGGTTTAACCCATATAATTCATAATTTCGAATTTTCAAACCCAATAACCCATAGTTAACCAATTAATTTAATTAACTTACAAATAACCAATCACTTAACCGAAATCCAATAAGGATTTAATTAATATCCAATAAGGATTTAATTAACCAATAAGGTCTAATTAATTAACCAATAAGGTCTAATTAATTAACCAATAAGGTCTAATTAATTAACCAACAAACTGTAATTAATTAACTTACAATTTACAACCCATAACTCCTAATTAATTTATTATGAACAACCAATAATAATTCATCATAAATTAACAGCCAATAATCAAATAAATAATCTCTAATTAATTTACAATAAATTAACAACCAAATAAACTCAAATCAAATAATTACAAATTAACAATCAATAAGCCAGTTAATTAGCATCCAATAATTTTATTTAAATCATAATAAAATATCACAGTTAAGGATTTTATTTAAATCCAAATAATGCTTACCAGGACTTAAGATCCTTGGATCTTACAGAAATCATCTTGGTCAGACTGGAACGAAGCATCAGTATATCCTTCGATACTGAGCTCTTCCTGACCTCCATAAATCAAGAACATATTTTTGGTTCTGCGAAGATATTTCAAAATGTTCTTGATTGCAATCCAGTGTGCCTTCCCTGGAGTACCTTGGAACCGACTGGTCACGCTTAACCCGTAAGCGACGTCTGGGCGAGTACACAACATCGCATACATGATGGACCCAATAGCCGAAGCATAAGGCATATTGTCCATCTCATCTTTCTCAGACTGTGTTTGAGGACACTGGCTCTTTGAAAGATTCAGACCATGTCTGACTGGAAGACAACCTTTTTTAGAATTTTCTAAATGGAATCTTTCCAGGACCTTATCGATGTAAGTACGCTGGCATAGCCCGATAAGCCTATTAGATCTATCTCTATAGATCTCCACGCCTAGTATATAGGCTGCTTCTCCCAAATCTTTCATTTGGAAACTTTTTCTTAACCATGCCTTGACTGCATGCAGTTCAGGAATATTGTTTCCAATGATTAAAATATCATTGACGTAGAGGATTAGGAAAGTAATCACGCTCCCACTAAACCTTTTATATACACACGGGTCATCTTCATTTTTGATGAAACCAAATTCAGAAACTGATTCATCAAAATGAATATTCTAGCTTCTCGATGCTTGTTTTAGTCCATAAATGGACTTCTTTAATTTGCATATTTTATGACCTTCTGACGGGTTGATGAAACCTTCAGGTTGTGTCATATACACATCCTCTTCCAGTTTTCCGTTAAGGAAAGCGGTTTTCACATCCATTTGCCAGATCTCATAATCAAAATATGCTGCTATCGCGAGAATAATTCGAATGGACTTGAACATGGCTACAGGAGAGAAAGTTTCATCATAATCTATCCCGTAGATTTGTTTGAAACCTTTCGCAACTAGTCTACCCTTATAGGTAACTACTTTACCATCCATGTCTTTCTTCTTTTTGAAGATCCACTTACAGCCTACAGGGATTACTCCCGGAGGCGGATCAACCAAATCCCAGACTTGGTTATCTGACATGGAGTCCATCTCGGCTCGCATAGCTTCAATCCATTTTGTTGACTCCGGTCCACTGACCGCATCCGCATAGGTGAGGGGTTCATCATTAATGATGTAGACTCCATCATAGCGCTCAGGCTGACGACGAATCCTTCCCGATCTACGCAGTTCCCGTGATGTCTGAGCCTCAGGTTGAACATTAACCTGATCTATTGTCTCAGGCTTATCCAACTGTGCTTGACTACTTTGTCCCTCTTCTGGAATTTCATCCAGTTTTATTTCTCTCCCACTGGCCTCTTGCAGAAGAAACTCCTTCTCAAGAAAAATAGCCGTTCGAGCAATAAATACTTTATTCTCCTTGGGATTATAGAAATAATAACCCTTAGTTTCTTTAGGGTATCTGACAAATATGCATTTATCAGATCTGCTCTCTAGTTTCCCTGAGGCGAGCTTTTTGACATAAGCCTCGTAACCCCAGATTTTGATAAATGTCAAGCTCGGCTGTTTCCCATACCATAACTCATATGGTGTCTTTGAAACGGCCTTGGATGGCACTCGGTTTAGTATCTTTGCAGCTGTTTCCAGTGCAAATCCCCAAAAGGAGTAAGGTAGAGTAGCCTGACTCATCATAGAACGAACCATATCCAATAAGGTTTGATTCCTCCTCTCGGACACACCATTCCATTGTGGTGTTCCTGGCGGAGTGAGCTGTGAGATAATCCCACACTCCTTCAGATAGTCAGTAAACTCATGACTCAAGTATTCTCCACCTCGATCTGATCGAAGTGCTTTCATATTTCGGCCTAACTGATTCTGTATTTCATTTTTGAATTCTTTGAACTTGTCAAAAGATTCACTCTTATGTCTCATTAAATAGACATAACCATACCTACTGAAATCATCAGTAAAAGTAATGAAATATGTGTTGGGGTATGCCCTTAAGGCTAATGTTTGAGGCCTTGGGATTGTAAAAGTATCATGTAATAAACTCTTATGTTTATAAAAGGCATGGTTATTATTCAGGTTGTTACCTTGTCTGCTGTAATAAGTGTACTTCTGAATAATGTCTCAAAGCTGTTCAGCTAGACTGACATGCTATATGTCCTTAGTCGAGATATCTTGGTGAACCTGAGACAGCCTTGATATGATTGAGACTAATATGTGTGCTAATCTTATAGGATGCTTCGAGCATGGAATAAGATGTAGACTCATGGGTACATTGGATGTACTGGACAGACCCTACTAGGATATTCAATTGCTTGTCACAATGTGAATATTCCTTGATTGCAACAAGTGGCACATGTCCTCTGACTTGAGATCACTTGTGTTTCTAAATGATGACTGTCATTGTTTTGAGGTAGTTCAATATCATTTGAAAGATAATGATCATAGACTATCTTGGATAATGATCATGAGTCAGGTTAGGACACTAGTGATAGACATAGGATTGTCGTCTCCTTGTTTAAGGAGTGTGGTGTTCTAAAGGGCCCCCTTATGAGATGATTGAGATAGTGTATGGCCATACCCAGATGACTATGTGCATCTGATCTAATCATGCTCAACATATTGGAATTACAGGCTTGGCACGCTTGTCCAATAAGAACATCCAGTGGCAAAGGACACATGTATGCCTCGTGAGTTTGATTCACACTTGTGCTATGGTTTGGGAGAAGTCTTGGAAGACTCTTTCCTTTATATCGGGAGACAGTGATGTGTTGCTAGATACCCCTCACTGGTCGTGATAACGTAAGTTATCGTTACCGACATTTAAAGGAAACCCTCAGGGTCGCACAATTTGATGATATGGCTTACTTGAGTCAGATCGTATGGACTGGATTCTTTGAGTTCAGATTAAAGGGGATTTAATCTCTGATTGTAAGTGAGATCTGGTCTGATCATGTTTGATTGATTAGGGCTTGAGATCGGTAAGCTTCGATCGAGAGAAATGATGCTAGATCGGGGAGATCAGGGGCATCAGGAGATGAGTGGTTAGATCGTGAGCCTTAGGGTTCAATTTGGTCTAGACCAAGTGGCTTGAGCTATTTCGGTTTGGTTTGATGAACCAAATTCGATTGGACGATTTGGCTTGAACCGGTTCACAAATGTGAACGCTTGGTTCAATGCCAATAGGCGTTTTTGGTTTGTCTTGAGCGCATGGCTTGATTGTCTTCCATTTATGGAAAGTCATCAAAGCCGGTTTTGCTTAAACGCCAAAACGCTTAAGCGTTGGTCTCTTGACGACAACGCCTTGATCCTTTTCGTTGGGTGGTTGACGAAAGAGGAAGACAAGGAAAAGGAGCTCTCGGCCATAGGGATTCATCTAATCACCCCCTTTCCATTCGACAAGATAGCTTGGGTGCCTTGCTAGCACAAGGGACGTCAAGGAAGTGAGCATCTTCATCTTGTGTGTGGACTTGTGGAGGAGACCTAACTTGTTCTCTTCTTCCAAGCCGAATTCCAAGCCTATGGCGTTGGTATGAATCTCCCCTTGTTCTTATCAATCTATGATAGTTGAACATATGGCATGCAAAAGATCTTGAAACCCTTGCTTCCGCTTGCATAAATTTCATTTGCGCCATGATTAGGGTTTTTGCCCCCCTCTCGAAAGGGGTTCCAACAATTGGTATCAGGGCCGTCTATGCATGCTATTATGTTTGCTGATGTGATCCATGTTTACATTTATGCTTAGATCTATGGTTGGTTACATGCGCAAGCTCATGAAAAATTTATGATGCGAAAACTTCATGCATGATGTTTGTTGTTCTAAGCCGCATGTATAGGTGCTTGTTGTTTGTTGTTGTCAAAGTTGCGCTCCCCCTTGAAGGGGACTCTATAAGTGTTGTTGTTGGCGCATGTTTGATTGGCGCTTCTTACATGTTGTTTTTGACAAAACAAAACATCTTGCGCGCCCATGAATTAGATCTAAGTTGCACCTATTGTAAACCCTTAGACGGGTTGATGGGGTTGAAAGCATCCTCTATGTTAGATCAAACTAGTCTGATCAGACCATCTGACAGCCTAGATGGATCGACCAGATGGCACCTGTGCGCAAGCACGAGGTGGCTATAGGTCGATCGCATCACAGGCGTGTAGCGAGGTCTGGTTGAGACAACCAGTGAACACACATGAGTTAGGCCCGGGGTCACACCCGCTTGCCAGAACTCATGTTGGTGGTTCAGCCCTTGGCGCATGCATGGTTGACCATCAGGTCAACGCGAGTCAGTTAGGACTTGGTGCATGCAAGGGCAAGGATCTAACTAGACTTGATGAGTGGATCCCCATCAATGGACCGTTGTAAGGTTATAGGGCTCATAAGGAAATTAAAATTGATGCCATGGGGTTTTTCAAAAATTTTAATTTCATGAATGGATCACATGTTGATTGATGCCTATGCTTGTTTATTTAATCTTATGTGGGTTGCCCTATTGTGTGCTGTGCTGGGGCCTGCGTGCCTGGATTTAAAATTGTAAATTAATTTGTGATCTGCGAATCACATTGTACTTAATTTATAATATGTAATTGACCTACGAGTCAATCTTGTCTAGATAGATCAAATTGTATTTGATTAGACAGGAGCACAAAGGCACACATCCCAAGGGGCATTCAGCTGGTGGCGCACCTGAGGTGCTCTAGGAGCTAGAGCCCTGGGTTGGACCAGATGAGATGCAAAAGGAGCTCAAGGGAAGACTTAAGTAAAATTAAGGTCTTACTTAGGGTTCATGGGCATTTACCACATAAGATCAACATGCTTTCTATTTATTGCTTTTATAATTAGAAATGCATGTGTTTATCTTCTGCTATCACCATAGGACTTGCATGATAGTCAAGAAGATAAAAAGACCGTTAAAATCCAACGCTAATATATCAAGCTCGTAAGCCTTCTGACGCGAAACCTCACCGTTCTGACTATCGTTGGAGCCGTGTTGTACCCACTCAGTGGGCACGTCCATCTATCTTCAGACGGTGCGGGATTACACCTGCGTGTTACAGAGTAGGGATTTATCCCTTCTCGTTGCTCAGCATAGCACGTGGTGGTCCAGGGAGTAGGTCGGGTCAGCTTGACCATGTAGGCTACATATGTGGCGCATATGGTAGCACATGGAGGCAGCCATCTGTGGGATCAGAGACTGTGTTGTACCAACTCAGTTGGCACAGTCTGCTGGATTGCCCAGATGAAGGAGAATCGCACGGGCTGGCGATTGGCAGGGACTGCCTACCAGAAATTAGTGCTTGTCCTCTCTGTGCATCTTATCTCGCCTGAGCGGGACGCGGAGACCAAGTATAAAATCTGGATCCCATCTCACTAAAAGAGTTTTACTCTTTCGGACTGTTTTACTGGATTTTTCAGTCAGATAAAATAGTGAGAAAAGAATCTTTCTTAAGTCCTGGATTGATTCTGAACATTGATACTGACCTTGCTGTTCTTGCATTGTTGTAGATTCCTGCAGCAACGAACACCATGAGCTTCAATGTGCGATCCCTACTGGAAAGGGAGAAGTTTGCTGGGCCGAACTTCTCTGACTGGTTAGGACACCTTAAGATCGTTCTTAAGGCAGAGAGGAAACTGTATGTCCTCGAGACGGCGATACCGCCGCAGCCCGCTCCGAACGCCGCAAGGGCGGTTCGGGATGCCTATGAAAAGCACGTCAATGATAGCATTGATGTCGCTTGCCTGATGCTAGCGTCTATGACGCCACCGCTGCAGCGTCAGCATGAGGATATGTCGGCTATAGAGATTATAGCGAACCTCAAGATGCTGTATGCTGCACAGGCGAGGACAGAACGCTATAATCTGACGAAGCTCTTCTTTCAGAGCAAACTGGCTGAGGGGAGCCCAGTGGGAGCTCACGTGCTCAAGATGATTGGGCACAAGGAGGCTCTGGAGAAACTGGGGCATACCATCAACCAGGAGCTTGCTGTAGATATTATTCTGCAGTCTCTCCCGCCTTCTTTCGATGCGTTCATCATTAACTTTAATATGAACAAAATCGATTGTACTCCGGCAGAGCTGCTGAATATGCTCTTGACTACTGAGGAGACTCTGAAGGGAAAGCCTTCGACCTCTGTCTTGATGGTTCCTTCAAGGAACAAGAAGAAGGGGAAGAAGGGCAAGGCCCCTGTCAAGAACTACAGCAAGGCTCTGAAACAGAAGGTGAAGCGGTCGAAGGACAACAGGTGTTTCCACTATGGCCAGCTGGGTCACTGGAAAAAGGACTGTAAAGCGCTCCAAGGAGATAAGAGGGGAAGCATCGCTTCTGGCTCAGGTATATATGTGACTGAGGTCATGTTATCTTCTTCTATATCATGGGTGTTGGACACTGCATGTGGAGTTCACATTTGTTCAAATGTACAGGAACTCAAGAGAAGAAGGCAGGTGGGACAGCATGAGGTAGACCTACGCGTTGGAAACGGGGCACGGGTTGCTGCTGTTGCTGTAGGAGACTATTTCATTTCTTTACCATCTGGCATTGTATTAGAATTAAACAATTGTTATTTTGTACCCAGTATTACCAAGAATATTATCTCCATTCCTGCTCTTGTCAGGAAGGGATTTTCCTTTGAATGCAAAATTTCAAAGTGTGTTTTATCTCATGATAATATTGTGTATGCCACTGGTTCAATTAACAATGGGTTATTCATGTTGGACATGGAATATTCGATACAAAATATTGATAATAAGAAAGCCAAGTATGCTGATGACAGCACCTTGCTATGGCATAGTCGTTTAGGCCATATAAACGAGAAGCGCATTAAGCGGTTGCATGAACATGGACTGCTGGGATCATTCTCCTATGAGGAGATTGATACATGCAAAGCTTGTTTAATGGGTAAAATGACGAAGTCACCTTTTCTTCAAAAGGGTCAAAGGACTTCAGGTTTACTTGACCTTATACACAGTGATGTGTGTGGGCCTTTCAGTAAACATGCCAGAGGTGGCTATCACTACTTCATTACCTTTACTGATGATTTCAGTAGGTATGGGTATGTCTATCTGATGAGACATAAAAGTGAATCTTTTGACAAGTTCAAAGAGTTCAAAAATGAAGTACAAAATCAGTTAGGCCGTAATATCAAGGCACTTCGTTCTGATCGAGGTGGTGAATACCTGAGTCATGCATTTACTGACTATCTAAAGGAGTGTGGGATTGTCTCACAGCTCACTCCGCCAGGAACACCGCAATGGAATGGTGTGTCCGAAAGGAGAAATAGAACGTTACTTGATATGGTTCGTTCTATGATGAGTCAGGCTACTCTTCCATACTCCTTTTGGGGTTTTGCACTGGAAACAGCTGCAAAGGTACTAAACCGAGTGCCATCCAAGGCAGTTTCAAAGACGCCATATGAGTTATGGTATGGGAAACAGCCTAGCTTGACATTTATCAGGATCTGGGGTTGCGAGGCTTATGTCAAAAAGCTCGCCTCTGGGAAACTGGAGAGCAGATCTGAGAAATGTATCTTTGTTGGTTACCCTAAGGAAACTAAGGGTTATTATTTCTTCGATCCCAAAGAGAACAAGGTTTTTGTTGCTCGGACGGCTATATTTCTTGAGAGGGAATTTCTTCTGCAAGAGGCCAGTGGGAGAGAAATAAAGCTGGATGAGAATCCAGAGGAAGGACAAAGTAGTCAAGCACAGTTGGATGAGCCTGAGCCAGTTGAATAGGTTATTGAACAACCTGAGGCTCAGATAACACGGGAACCGCGAAGATCGGGAAGGATCCGTCGTCAGCCTGAGCGCTATGACGGAGTCTACATCATTGATAATGATGAACCCCTCACTTATGCGGATGCGGTCAGTGGACCGGAGTCAGCTAGATGGCTTGAAGCTATGCGAGCCGAAATGGACTCCATGTCAGATAACCAAGTCTGGGATTTGGTTGATCCGCCTCCGGGAGTAATCCCTATAGGCTGTAAATGGATCTTCAAGAAGAAGATTGACATGGATGGAAACGTGGTTACCTATAAAGGCAGGCTAGTTGCGAAAGGTTTCAAACAAATCTACGGGATAGATTATGATGAAACTTTCTCACCTGTAGCCATGTTTAAGTCTATTCGGATTCTTTTCGCGATAGCAGCATATTACGATTATGAGATCTGGCAGATGGATGTGAAAACAGCTTTCCTTAATGGAAATCTGGATGAGGATGTGTATATGACACAACCTGAGGGTTTCACTAATCCATCAGATCGTCATAAAATATGCAAGTTAAAGAAGTCCATTTATGGACTGAAACAAGCATCTAGAAGCTGGAACATTCGTTTTGATAAATCAATCTCTGAGTTTGGTTTCATCAAAGAACGATGATGACCCGTGTGTTTATAAGAGGTTTAGTGGGAGCGTAATTACATTCCTAATCCTCTACGTCGATGATATCTTAATCATTGGAAATGATATTCCTGAACTGCATGCTGTTAAAGCATGGTTAGGAAAATGTTTCCAGATGAAAGATCTCGGAGAAGCAGCCTATGTATTAGGTGTCAAGATCTACCGAGATAGATCTAAGAGGCTTCTCGGGCTGTGCCAGAGTACTTACATCGATAAGGTCCTGGATAGATTCCATTTAGAGAATTCTAAACGTGGATATCTTCCAGTCAGACATGGTCTGAATCTTTCAAAGAGTCAGTGTCCACAAACACAGACTGAAAAAGATGAAATGGACAATACGCCTTATGCTTCGGCTATTGGGTCCATTATGTATGCGATGTTGTGTACTCGCCCAGACGTCGCTTACGGGTTAAGCGTGACCAGTCGATTCCAAAGTAATCCAGGTTTGGCGCACTGGATTGCAGTCAAGAACATTTTAAAATATCTGCGGAGGACCAAAGATATGTTCTTGATATATGGTGGTCAGGAAGAACTCAGTATAGAGGGATATACTGACGCTTCATTCCAGTCGGACCAGGATGATTTCCGATCGCAATCAGGCTATGTTTTCAGCTTGAATGGTGGAGCAGTGGTGTGGAAGAGCTTCAAACAGTCAACTGTTGCTGATTCCACAACAGAAGCCGAGTATGTTGCAGCCTCGGAAGCATCCAAGGAGGCAGTGTGGATTCGTAAGTTCGTGAGAGAACTTGGTGTCGTTCCTTCGAGTGCTGATCCTTTGGTTATCTTCTGTGATAACACTGGAGCCATCGCACAAGCAAAGGAACCACGGTCGCACCAGAAGTCCAAGCACATACAGAGACGGTTTCACTTGATCCGGGAGATCATTGATCGAGGCGAGATCAAAATCTGCAAGGTTCATACAGATGACAATCTGGCAGACCCGCTTACCAAGCCTCTGGCGCAGCAGAAGCATGAGAAGCACTGTAATAATATGGGTTTGAGATTTCTCAACCATTAGATTAAGTGCAAGTGGGAGATTGTTGGGGTATGCCCTTAAGGCTAATGTTTGAGGCCTTGGGATTGTAAAAGTATCATGTAATAAACTCTTATGTTTATAAAAGGCATGGTTATTATTCAGGTTGTTACCTTGTCTGCTGTAATAAGTGTACTTCTGAATAATGTCTCAAAGCTGTTCAGCTAGGCTGACATGCTATATGTCCTTAGTCGAGATATCTTGGTGAACCTGAGACAGCCTTGATATGATTGAGACTAATATGTGTGCTGATCTTATAGGATGCTTCGAGCATGGAATAAGATGTAGACTCATGGGTACATTGGATGTACTGGACAGACCCTACTAGGATATTCAATTGCTTGTCACAATGTGAATATTCCTTGATTGCAACAAGTGGCACATGTCCTCTGACTTGAGATCACTTGTGTTTCTAAATGATGACTGTCATTGTTTTGAGGTAGTTCAATATCATTTGAAAGATAATGATCATAGACTATCTTGGATAATGATCATGAGTCAGGTTAGGACACTAGTGATAGACATAGGATTGTCGTCTCCTTGTTTAAGGAGTGTGGTGTTCTAAAGGGCCCCCTTATGAGATGATTGAGATAGTGTATGGCCATACCCAGATGACTATGTGCATCTGATCTAATCATGCTCAACATATTGGAATTACAGGCTTGGCACGCTTGTCCAATAAGAACATCCAGTGGCAAAGGACACATGTATGCCTCGTGAGTTTGATTCACACTTGTGCTATGGTTTGGGAGAAGTCTTGGAAGACTCTTTCCTTTATATCGGGAGACAGTGATGTGTTGCTAGATACCCCTCACTGGTCGTGATAACGTAAGTTATCGTTACCGACATTTAAAGGAAACCCTCAGGGTCGCACAATTTGATGATATGGCTTACTTGAGTCAGATCGTATGGACTGGATTCTTTGAGTTCAGATTAAAGGGGATTTAATCTCTGATTGTAAGTGAGATCTGGTCTGATCATGTTTGATTGATTAGGGCTTGAGATCGGTAAGCTTCGATCGAGAGAAATGATGCTAGATCGGGGAGATCAGGGGCATCAGGAGATGAGTGGTTAGATCGTGAGCCTTAGGGTTCAATTTGGTCTAGACCAAGTGGCTTGAGCTATTTCGGTTTGGTTTGATGAACCAAATTCGATTGGACGATTTGGCTTGAACCGGTTCACAAATGTGAACGCTTGGTTCAATGCCAATAGGCGTTTTTGGTTTGTCTTGAGCGCATGGCTTGATTGTCTTCCATTTATGGAAAGTCATCAAAGCCGGTTTTGCTTAAACGCCAAAACGCTTAAGCGTTGGTCTCTTGACGACAACGCCTTGATCCTTTTCGTTGGGTGGTTGACGAAAGAGGAAGACAAGGAAAAGGAGCTCTCGGCCATAGGGATTCATCTAATCACCCCCTTTCCATTCGACAAGATAGCTTGGGTGCCTTGCTAGCACAAGGGACGTCAAGGAAGTGAGCATCTTCATCTTGTGTGTGGACTTGTGGAGGAGACCTAACTTGTTCTCTTCTTCCAAGCCGAATTCCAAGCCTATGGCGTTGGTATGAATCTCCCCTTGTTCTTATCAATCTATGATAGTTGAACATATGGCATGCAAAAGATCTTGAAACCCTTGCTTCCGCTTGCATAAATTTCATTTGCGCCATGATTAGGGTTTTGCCCCCCTCTCGAAAGGGGTTCCAACAATATGAATAGCCACCTCTAGCATGTTTACTAAATGGCCCACACACATCACTGTGAATAAGGTCAAGTAAACCTGAAGCCCTTTTACCTTTATTAGTAAAAGGAGTCTTCGTCATCTTACCCATTAAACAAGCTTTGCATGTGTCAGGCTCCTCATATGAGAATGATCCCAGCAGTCCATTGTCATGCAACCGCTTAATGCGCTTCTTGTTAATATGGCCTAGACGACTATGCCATAACAAGGTGCTGTCATCAGTATGCTTGGCTTTCTTATTATCAATTTGTTGTACAGAACATTCCATGTCCAACACGTATAACCCATTGATAATCGACCCAGTTGCATAAACAATACTATCAAATGAAATACAGCACTGTGAAGGTCCGCATTCAAATAAAAAACCTTTCCTGACAAGAGCAGGAATAGAGATAATATTCTTTGTTATGCTTGGTACGAAATAACAATTGTCAAGTTCTAATACAAATCCAGATGGTAAAGAGATGTGATATTCTCCTACAGCAACAGCAGTAACTCATGCCCCGTTTCCAACTCGTAGGTCCACCTCATGCTGTCCCACCTGTCTTCTTCTCTTGAGTTCCTGCACATTTGAACAAATGTGAACTCCACATGCAGTGTCCAACACCCATGAAATAGAAGAAGCAACCATGACTTCAGTCACGAAAATACGTGAGCCAGAAGAGGAAGGCTTGCTTCCCTTCTTCTCTCCTCGGAGCGCTCTACAGTCCCTTTTCCAGTGACCCAGCTGGCCACAATGGAAGCATCTGTTGTCCTTTGACCGCTTCACCTTTTGTTTCAAAGCCTTGTTGTAGCTCTTGATAGGGGTTTTGCCCTTCTTCCCCTACTTCTTATTCCCAGAAGGAACCATCAAGACAGAGGATGAAGGCTTTCCCTTCTCAAGAGTCTGCTCTGTAGTGCAGAGCATATTCAATAATTCTACCGGAGTACAGTCGATTTTGTTCATATTGAAATTAATGATGAACGCATCGAAAGAAGCCGGAAGAGACTGCAAGATGATGTCTACAACAAGTTCTTGATTGATGGTATGACCCAGTTTCTCTAGAGCTTCTTTGTACCCTATCATCTTGAGTACGTGAGCTCCGACTGGACTCCCTTCAGCCAGCTTGCTATGAAAGAAAAGTTTCGTCAAGTTATAGCGTTCTGTCCTTGCTTGAGCAGCATACAGCAATTTCAGATTTGCTATAATATCAATAGCAGACAAATCCTCATGTTGACGCTGGAGCTCGGGCGTCATTGACGCAAGCATAAGGCAAGCGACATCAGTACTATCACTGACGTGCTTTTCATAAGCATCTCGAACCGCCCTTATGGCATTCGCAGCGGGTTGAGCCGATATTGCCGACTCAAGGACGTACAGCTTCCTCTCAACTTTAAGGACAATCCTCAGCTGTCTGTACCAGTCTGAGAAGTTTGGCCCAGCAAACTTCTCTTTTTCCAATATGGATCGCAAGTTGAGCCCTGTGGTGTTCGTTGCTGCAGGAATCTACAACATAGCAAGAACAACAAGGTCAGCAACCATGTTAGAATCATTCCAGGACTTAAGAGTGATTCCTTTTCTCACTATTTTATCTGACTGAAAATCCAATAAAAAGCCCGAAAGAGTGAAACTCTTTTAGTGAGATGGGATCCATATTTCACACTTGATCTCCGCGTCCCGCTCAAGCGAGATAAGATGCACAGAGAGCCCAAGCACTAATCACTGGTAGGCAATCTATGCCACTCGCCAACCCGTGCGATTCCCCTTCATCTAGGTAATCCAGAAGACTGTGCCAACTGAGTTGGTACAACACAATCTCTGATTCGTCAGATGGCTGCCTCCATATAGCTATCATATGCTCAACATGTAGCCTATATGGTCAAGCTGACCTGACCGACTTCCTGGACCACCACATGCTATGCTGAGCAACGAGAAGCGATAAATCCCTTCTCTGTAGCATGTAGGTGTAATCTCGCACCGTCTGAAGATAGCTGGGCGTGCCCACTGAGTGGGTACAACACGGCCCCAACGATAGTCAGAACAGTGAGGTTTCGCGTCAGAATGCAATTGAAAGCTTGATATTGACGTTGGATTTTATCGGTCTTTTATCTTCTTACTATCATGCAAAGCCTATAGTGATAGTAGAAGAATAAAACATACATGTGCTAATATTACTTAAAATAGTAAATAGAAAGCACAATTATCTTATGTGGTAAACGCCCATAAAATTATAAGTAAAACCCTAGTTTGACTTAAATCTTCACTTGAGCTCTTTATGGCATTCTTGTACCTCATGCGGCCCAAACGCCATCTGTAGCCTAAATGCGCCCACCAGACAGAACGCGCCTGTTCTAGAGTCGAACTCTAGACCACCCAACTAGTGAAGCCAATTGCTGCAAACGCTTCTGCCATATGTGCTGTGTGCTCATGTCTGATGAAATTACATTTAAAACTATCTAGACATGGATTGACACGCAGGTCATTTATACATTCAAATAAATCAAATGTGACTCGCAGATCACATCAAATATATTAATTTCCAGGCACGCAGGCCCCAGCACAGCATACAAAAAAGGGCAGCCCACATAAGATTAAATAAACACTCAAACTTACTCGACTCGAGTTCAATCATTCATGGCAACATGTAAAACATGTACAACACGTGAAGGAAAAATATATGGCATCAATTTTATTTCCTTATGTGCCCTACTACCTTACAACGGTCCATTAATAGGTATCCACGCGTTAGAACAAGTCAGACCCACTGTCCTTGCATGTACCCAGTCGTAACTGACTAGCGTCGACCCAATGATCGACTATGCATGCCTTAAGGACTGAACGTCCTACATGAATCCCGGCAAGCGGGTGCGACCCCGGGCCAGTATCATGATCGTTCATCTTTTTGCCTCAAACAGACATCACTACACGCCCTTCCGCAGTCGGCTTATAGCCACCTGTACTTCTTGCACACAAGTGCTATCCAGCCGCCCATCCAGGCTGTCAGATAGTCTGGTTAGGCTGTTGGGTTCAGACTTGACAAATGATTTCAAAACTGCTAACCCATCTAAGTATTTAAAATAGGCGCACAGAAAAATCTAATGGAGTCGCGCATGAAGGTAAGTTTTTGTGAAAACAACTATAATATGCACAAGCTATGTAATGTAAACATACATGTAACACAAGGTATGAATTACATTGCATCATTTATTCGCATGAGAACAGCAACGTGCGCATCAATATTAGATCTACCCAAGCATGGATCACAAGAAGGCAATCATATGCATCAAGCCAGTAACCTCGCTCTGATACCACTATTAGTAAACCTAGTTAACAAGCGACTAAAAGCAAAACTTGCATCAGAAAAACTAGGAATCCCAAGAATCGCATATCACGAGCATATGATCAACCTTTTTCAAACTCGTATAGAACAAGTAAAAGCATTACCTATGCCATGATATGAGAGGCCGCTTGGAAGAGAAAAAGGGGCGAGTGCCTCTTCTCCAAAGAAGTCACACACAAGATGAAGTAGACTTCCTCCCTTGCATCCCTTGTGCTAGCAAAGACACCAAGGAGTCCTGATCGTCCCTTGCAAGGAAGATGTGTGTCTTGGCTGGTCTGCATTTTCTTTTGGAGACGATCCACTCAAGAGGAAGAAGAAGAGTTCTTTCTCTCTCGAATCCGTGGGTGATTAAGGAGAGGTATATTCGGCCACTATTAGTGAAACCGAAAAACATAACTACCTCCATAACTCCCACTTAAACCATCGAAACCTCCATCTTAAATTGAACCATGCGTTCACAAGTGAACCGGTTCAAACACCATTTAGTCCAAACACAAAATCAAACCAACCCTGGCTAAAATCTCTTTGAACCGAATGGCTCAACATCTAACCACACATCACATTGAACCCCTGATCAATACGATCAAGAATCAATCCCCGATCAAAGCTTACCGATCACATGCCCTAATCAATCAAACATGATTAGACTAGATCTCACTTCCAATCAGAGTTTAAATTCCTTTAAACTGAACTAGAATAATTCCAGTCCACACGATCTGACATAAGTAAGCTATATCATCAAATTGTGCGACCCTAAGGGTTTCCTTCAATGTCGGTAACGATAACTTACGTTATCACGATCAGAGAGAGGTATCTAGCAACACATCACTGTCTCCCGATATGAAGGAAAGAGTCTTTCAAGACTACCCCCAAACCACAGCACAAGTGCGAATCTAATTCACTTGGTATACATGTTTCCCTTTACCACTGGATGTTCCCGTCGGACAAGCGTGTCAAGCCTGCGATTCCAACATGATGAAAATGGTTAGATCAGATGAACATAGTCGTCTGGGTATGGCCATACACATTCTCAACCATTTCATCCAAGGGCCCCCTTAGAACATCACACTCCAATCAGGAGAGGCAATCCTATATCTATCACAAGTGCCCTAGCATGACTCATGCCCACTATCCAAGATAATCCTTAACCATTATCTTTCAAATGATATTGAACTACCTCAAGACAATGCCAATCATCACTTAGAAACACAAGTGATCTCAAGTTAGAGGGAATATACCACTTGCTTGCATACAAGGATTATTCACATTGTGACAAACAATTGAATATCCACAGAAGGGTCAGTCCAGTACATCCAATGCACCTATGTGTCTAATCTTATTCCACGCTCGAAGCATCCCACAAGATTAGAACAAACATTAGTCTCAATCATATCAAGGCTGTCTCATGTTCACCGAGATATCTTGACTAAGGACAATACTGAATGTCAGCTAAGCTGAACATCATTGAGACATTACTCAGAAGTATACATACAGCAGCAGATAATGTAACAATCTGAATAATAACAATTGCCTTTATAAAACATATATATTATTTATACATGATACTGAAAATATCCCAAAGCCTCAAACATTGGCCTTAAAGGCATACCCTAACAGTCCTAGGAAGCTTCTAATGTCCTTAATCGTGGCAGGTGGTGCTAGCTTCTCAATCATTGGCCTTGTCGACTTCAATCCCTCTATCTCAAATAAGGTGACCCAAAACTATCCCTTGTCTAACCATGAAATGACACTTCTCCTAGTTAAGGATAAGGTTAGTTTCTTCGCACCTCTGCAAAACTCGAGATAAATTAGTTAAACAATCATCAAAGGAAAAACCATAAACAGAAAAATCATCCATGAAAATATCCATAAAATCTTCAATAAATTCAGAAAATATTGCCATCATACACCTCTGAAAAGTAGCAGGTGCATTACACAATCCAAAAGGCATCCTTCTATAAGCAAAAGTACCATATGGACAAGTAAAGGTGGTCTTATCTTGATCATCAGGGTGAATGAGAATTAGAAGAAATCCAGAATATCCATCAAGAAAACAGAAATAGGAATGCTTAGCAAGTCTCTCAACCATTTGATCAATAAAAGGTAAGGGGAAGTGGTCTTTCCTAGTGGCAGTATTTAATTTCCTATAATTAATACACATGCGCTAACTAGTAACTGTTCTAATAGGGATCAACTCATTATATTTATTTTTCATAACTGTGGCACCCCCCTTTTTAGGAATACAATGTACAGGACTTACCCACTAACTATCAGAGATAGGGTAGATAATACCTGCATCAAGCAATTTCAATACTTCCTTCTTTACAATTTCCTTCATAGATGGGTTGAGTCTTCTTTGGAAATCCACATGTGGTTTGTGCTCATCCTCCATATGAATCCTGTGCATACAAAAAAAAAAGGATTAATTCCTTTCAAGTCATCAATGGTATACCCAATTACCTTTCTATGGACCCTCAACTCCTTCAAGAGCAAATCAGTCTCCCTTTCATCTAATTGAGCATCAACAATAATAGGGTAAGTGAAGTTAGGACCAAGAAATTCATAGCGAAGGTTATCAGGTAAAGCCTTAAGTTATATTTTTGTAATTTTTTCTTTTTCATCATCAAATATAGTGCAATCCAAAATATCATGAGTTCCATCACAAGAATCATCATCAAAATCATAATCATCAATTTCTTCACAAGAATTTTTACAAGATTTAGCATCAAAATCAAAATCAGAAGCAGAATCAGAAGGATCATCAAACAAAAACCCAAGATCATAAACCACATCATCAACAGCATGAACACTATAACATGAACTAGCATATGAAGGTTTTTTCAATGAATCATTCAAATCAAATTCAATTTTGTTATCACCAGTATTCAGAGTGAGTTTACCATTCTTTACATCAATAAGTACTCCCGCAGTGGCTAAGAATGGTTTACCAAGAATAATATGAATCTTCACATCTTCTTCCATTTCAAGAACTACAAAATCAGTAGGTACAAAATACTTACCAACTTGGATAGGATCATACTCAAGAATACCTACTGGATACTTCATTGAGCAATCAACGAGCTGCAAAGATATTGAAGTTGGCTTAGGAGCTCTCATATCCAGTTTCCTGCACACAGATAAAGGCATTAGACTTACAGTAGCTCCCAAATCAAATAAGGCTTGGTCGAAAGCTACACTTCCAATCAAATAGGGGATAGAGAAACTACCTGGATCCTTTAATTTCGATGGCAATTTATTTTGAATAAGAGCACTACATTCCTCAGTTAGTGCCACAGTACCATAGTCTTCTATTTTTCTTTTATTGGATAAAATATCCTTCAAAAATTTTGCATATGAAGGCTTTTGAGATATGACATCAATAAATGGAATATTAATGTACAACTTTTTAAAAAGATATAAAAATGTCCCAAACTGCCTATCTAACTTAGCTTGCACAATCCTCTGGGGAAAAGGAATAGGTGGCCTATATGGTGGTGGTGAACTAGGTCTAGAAATATCAACTTCACAAGGCAAACCACAATTCTGTGAAGGCTCATCCTCCTTAGAAGGTGGAGAGCTAGGATGGGATTGCACATGTGCAGGTTGTGATTCCAAAACTAGTTCACTGCTAGGTCTAACATTAGGCTCTTCCTCATCATCATTTAATGGTCCATTGGGGTCTCCTAACTGTTTTCCACTGCTAGTTGTGATGTCACTATAATGTTCCCTAGGGTTAGGTTCAAGTTTGGCAGGTAATTTCCCTAGGGGTCTATAAGCTGTGCTAGCTTGTTGTGCTATCTGTGTCTCTAAAATCTTATTGTGAGCAACAACACCATCGAACTTAGAGTTAATTTCCTTAAGACTCTCTGAAACTATCTCATTTTACTTCATATGAACACCCATGAATTTTTCAAACATGTCCTCTAAACTAGATTTTTGGGGTTGACTCTGAATTGGTTGCCTTTGCTGATACCCTCTATTTTCATTCTGTCCACTAGCATGATTGTTACTCCTCCAGGATAAGTTAGGGTGGTTTCTCCAACCAGGGTTGTAGGTATTAGAGTATGGGTCATTATTTCTACCTTGATTGTAACCCCCTATTGCATTAATTAGCTCACTACCATGATCAACTATAACCTTACACTCTTCAGTATAGTGCCCATGGTTCCTACATACATCACAAGTAACAGAAGAAACAACAGCAATTTGCATCTGAAAAGAATCAAAGCGATTATACAATAAATCTACCTTTTCCCGCTAGAGAACGCCAACCATCACCATCATTCTTACCATGAGGAGGACAATACAACACTCCTCTCTGAACAGTCCACTAGTTCCTACATACCTTAGTTTCACAGGTTTTACTTAAGGTTTTCAAACAATACAATATCTATCTCTAGCATATTTTCATGTCTAACACAATAATAATTTCTAAATCAAAACATCAACAAGTCAATAAGCTTCTAAAATTTAAAGATAAGGACACAACTAATCTCTTACGATGAGCTCCTCCCATAAATTCTAGGGTTCCAAGTTATGTGTATCATCTTCTCAGTCCATATCGCATAACTCTAACACATGTTAATGAATGAAACTAGAAAAGGATTAAAGACATAAATCTCTTAAGTAAAATTACCATACCAAAAATATATTGATGGAATAAAGATCATCTAGTCATTGAAATATCAAGGGGATTACACCCCCATGTCCCAAAAGAAAGTTTAAGATAGCATGATGGATGAATTACAGCAAAACATGGATTTAGAATGATTAGAAATCGAAAGGGAGGAGTAAAAGTTGCAAAATAAGGTTGTAATCAAAATTACAACCCGTAATTGTTGTAGAGTCGCGATGAATAGTGCACGCGCCCACATTTTCATTGATTTCTCCCTTGATCGACCTCCTTTCACTCTGAAACTTCTGTGGTGTGTTCTCCTTCCTCAGGCGAAGCTTCTTTTCAAATTTTGTGGCTAGAGGTGGTATGTAGGATGAACGGCGATGAACCCTAGCATGGCGGTGATTCTCTGAAATTCTCTGCGAATTGTTAATGAAAGTTGTTCCTCTTGCTTCGAAAATCTTCTCCTCCTAATGCAGTCTTCCCTTTTTTTTCCAATCTTCAATTGGTGCCCTAAATCTCGAGAAATCATTTTTTTAAATTCTCGGCAAAAGAATCGGGAAACTGGGCATAAATTAAAGTACCGTGATGATCGTTACGGCACTACCGTAATGGCATCTAAAGTTTCTGTAAAGAAATGGCCCGGAATTACGGTACCATAGAATTTGCCACTGTAGTGCCGTAATCTTCTCGTTTTTCTCTGAAAGTTTCTGTATGAATTTTGCCCAAAATTACGGTACCATAAAAATAATTATGGCAG
Organism: Costus lasius; assembly: GCA_027563935.2. Lineage (NCBI taxonomy): Eukaryota > Viridiplantae > Streptophyta > Magnoliopsida > Zingiberales > Costaceae > Costus > Costus lasius. The sequence goes on along the minus strand of CM050450.1, from coordinate 31,279,247 downwards.
TGCCGTAATTTTATAGAAATCCTCTGAAGTCTCTGCTTGCTTCTGGACCAAAATTACGGCACCATAAAATTCATTACGGCGGTGCCGTAATTTCCAAAAAAAAACTTTTGCGGATTGTGGCTGTGAATTTAATTACGGTAGTGACATATTCCCAAATTATGGTCGTAATATTAATTACGGTACTACCGTAATTTCGTAGGAAAATTCGGTTTGACTTAAAATTTTGTGTGCAAACTCCTCTTGGTGATTAGAATTCGTCCACACATCAAAATTGCTTGAAAACTCATGATAATGATGGCTTTTTGCCTGAAATAGGTCAAAAACCAAGAAAGTTGTAGATTCTGAAATATTTCATAAATAAAGCATAAAAATAAGCAACATAGCATGATTATGACTAAAAAATGCAGTGGATTTAGCAAGAAATATGCTATGAAATTTAGAGTCATCACATATCTCTCAGTTCTAGCCTGAGCCTTGAACATCTATTTCAGATGAGTGATCATCTGAAAAGCGTTATGCTCCTCATATTGCACCTAAAGTTCAGGTGCCATAGTAGCTAGCATGAGACATGCAACTTCCAAAGTGTCATCCTGATGCTTTCTAAAAGCATCCCTGTCTTCCATCCGGGCATTAGGCGTAGGAGCCGTAGGAAGAGGCTATTCGAGGACATACAACTTCTTCTCGAGCTTGAGAGATATCCTCAAGTTCCGATGCTAGTCCACAAAGTTGGATCCAACCAACTTATCCTTATCGAGAAGGGATCGCAGTGTTAATCCGCTAGTGTTCATAGCCATTGTTCTACAACCAGCAAAAAACAACAGATTAGTACTGCTTCAAATCATTTAAACTGGACTTGTTTTAAATGATTATGGCTACCACTATTTTAATCGAATTGACAACCCACAAAGTCAATCGGGAAATTCGGGATTTCCTAGCAAGATGAGATCCTTATTCCACATAGGGGTTCGCGACACCAATGGAAAATATGCTCTTTTATGAAAATTAAATTTCTAAAATATAATCACTCATGAAATATTCCACCAAATGCTACATAAAATTTTAAATAAATACATCGTCCTCTGAAATTAATCTTTAAGATTCACAACTTTGATCAAATAAAATTTCGTAACTCGCATAATAAAAAGAATCTCAGTCTCATGAATTCACCCAAGTTTCAGTTTAAATCTATCATACCTTTGTTTATAGGAATAAGATATCCAAAAAATTTTCCCACTCAAAATCTCTCTCACTCTCTCTTTTTTTTTATTTTTTTTTTATTTTTGATGGTATGTACCCACATAGATACACACTTTTTATTTGGACTTCAACTCTTATCTTCGGTACCACTGTCAATTTTACACAGTGCCAAGTAGGGGAGTCTCTCTCTATTTTTGGATCTTGGATTCTTTCTTCCCAACAAATAGTAAGATAAACTAAACATCAACTAGGTTAATCAATTGACATCAATTCAAAAATTACACTCATATGCTCATTTTATTCAAGAAAGATGTTTCACTTTTAAATTTTATTCATCAAACAACATACCTACCCAAAACCTTATGCATCAATCAATGAAGCATTTCAACAAGTAGATATATATTGAAGAAATAAATTCAGCATAATAGTTATATCTCCATTCACAGGCATTGACATGCATAAACATTCATCATCATAGAAAAATCTACACACCTCTTATCACATGGATACAAGTCATAAAAATTTTTAAACACCAAAAATGTCAAAATCAATGCAAAAGGTGTGAAGCATGAAACTCATACAATCATAGTCAAAAGTGTAAAATGATAGATTCAAGCAACCCACATCGAATAGAAATCTCAATAAGTGATATAATCATAGCAAATAGCAAAAGAAACCAAGTAGTGATGCCATACAATCATATTGAATGAGATTACTAGAAAGTGCAAACAATACTCACAAAACTATATAGCCAGGTCAATCATCGTCTAGAGTGTAGCATCGGGCTACATGCAGCAGGGTCCAAAGAGGCGCCTTCTGAAAATTTTCCTGCACAATTTTAAATACATAAGGCTCAGATCAAAAAATAGTGTCTTACTTTAAAAATAATAAAAATAATTTTCTCAAAGGGGAATCAGTGATATCGCTGGAGGTCCAAAGAAGGTGACGGTGGAGAAGAGTTGATAGAGGCGAGAAGCAGAGGTGGGACAGATGCTAGCTGAAAAGCTGCTAGCAATGATGGTGCCGATAGTAGAATGATGATGAATAGTCTCTAGTGGCTTGCTGGTGACTATAGTCCTGGTGATGAAAACGTCAGCTGATGGTGCAAGAGATATCACTACACAACTAAAAAAAATCAGAGTCACTGTATGAAGATTCTACTACAAAAATAAATAAATAAAATCAATAAAATAAATAAAATCAATGGAAACAGAGGCAACAAAAGAAGTAAGAGGCTGTTGGTGGTAGAATCTAGTGTCGACGGCTGGAAACAGTGGTGTCAGAGGTAGATGCAATGGTGGTGGCTGGCTGTAGTTTCTGGTTGAAATATGAAGACAAGGAGATGCTAATATCGATGGAAAGCAGTGCAGCCTATTGAATCAGTTACGAAAAGTAGCTATACCCAAGAATAAGATTTAATGATCCATAAAGAAAATAAACAAAGCCACGAAGTAGAATAAAACTTGTTCTTTCCGGGTGTATGAAAATTAAAGTATCAATATCTGTGAGGAATTTAGGGTATCAGCAGAAAGAAGGCTAATCAGATTACTAAATCAAAAACTGCTGTAGAAGTTAATCAGTTACCAAAAGTTGCCATGCTTCCTAGAATTGTTAGAAAATATTTTAATGAAAACAACTAATCCACGAGATAGAACGAAACATGTTCTTCCAATTTCAAGTGAAAGATTAGAGTTTCAACTCATTAAAGCATCTTAAAAATCTACAGCAAAAAAGCAAATCAAATTAGAAAAAAAAACTACTGCAGAAATTAATCAAGTACCAAAAGATGCTTTGTGTTATAGGATGATCCATGGACATTAAAATTCAACAAAAATATCCAAAAAATAGACAAAGATGAGTAGTTCCATGCTGTGCCAAAGATCAAAAATTTTCCCAACCTAGTTTCTTAAAATCATAGCAAGAAAACACCTAATCAGATAAGCAGAATGCATAGTGCAGGAAGCAGATTTCAAATTACGGCACTGCCGTAATTTTCACAAAAATCTCAAAACTCTCGGGTTGAAAATCACACAAAAATACGGCCCATGATATTTGTTATGGTAGTACCGTAAAAATCAAAGAACTTTCGGGTGAAAAATTAGCCAAAATTACGGTACCGTGAAAAAGAATACGGTACCGCCGTATTTTTCACAAAACTTCAAAAAAGTCTCGGGTAAGAAATCAGCCAAAATTACGGCACTATGAAAAAGATTACGGTAGTGCCGTATTTTGCACAAAGTTTGATTTTCCCAACAAAAAGAAAAGAAAAATTAATTCTAAAAATAAACTAAAATAAAAGAAACTAAGCTAAGTAAGAGTGCTTGAGTTGCCTCCCAAGAAGCACTAATTTTTAGGTCCATAGCTTGACCAAAACTCAAATAACATGGCAAAGTAGGTGGATCAGTAGCATAGTAAATACTATACAATTTTCTGCATTTCCGTTGTCCTAAAAGTTTAGCCACTAATCCAAACATCCAAAATTTCATGTAAATCAAGATCGACATGGCTTTCTCAAATATGTAGAAATCAAAATCAAAATTTTCAATTCCACTCAAAGGATATTCAATAATCTTCCTATATTTATCAGTAAGCAAAATCATTAGTCCTTTCTTCAAATTTATATCTTCAATTGCAATAGGACTTTGATCAAAAGATTCAAGTATTGGATCATCAAAATAGTCTTTCTGTCTCACATTAGGTTCCTCAATAAAGCATAGTTTTTCAAATAAATCAAAAGGTTCAACAGTAAATATGGGCAAAACATCAGAGTGAGATTCATCAATGTTTGTAATATTTAAATCCTTATTAAGTTCCTCATGTCTTTCATCAAATAATTTATCAATTTCAAAATTATCAACAAATTTAGAGTGAGATTTTTCAAAATCAATTTCTTCATGCCTTTCCACAATTAATTCATCATCAGAAGCAATCTCAGAATTACAAGAATCATATTTAACCATAAATAATATATCATCAATTTCATAACTATCACTAGAATCAAGAGGGGATTTTTCAAAATCAAATTCCTCAACCTTTTCCACAAATAATTTATCAAATGAATCAATTTTACTATCATCAAAATCAGAGTGAGTTTATTAATGTTCACAAAAGAATCAATTTCAAAATTACCAAAATCAGAGAAGGACTTTTCTAAATCAATTTCTTCAGTTTCCCAATCAAACTCAAGTAAATAAGTTTATTGTGCTAACTGGGTTTCTAAAATTTTATTGTGGGCAACAACACCATCCAATATAGAGTTAATTTGATTAAGGCTCTCTGTAACCTCTTCATTTCGTCTCATCTGGGCACCCATGAATTTTTCAAACATGTCCTCTAAGCTAGATTTTTGGTTATCCTCAAAGTATGGTTCTGAAATATTGTTTGAGCAATCCTCATGAAAAGAAGTTTGATTTTCCCATCTAGAATAATATTGATCATCTAGGTACCATGGTGAATTGGGATTTTGAGAAATTAAAATTTGGCAATCAGAAGTATAATGATCAGAACATCCACAAATATCACATCTAATAGAAGAATAAGATTTCATAACAGGGTGCATATTAAAAGTGTCTAATTTATGAGCCAAATGATCTAACTTATCTGCAACAGTGCACCATGAATCATCTTCATACCTTCCTTGTGGCATATATACCTCATCTCTTTCAGTTGCCCACGAGTTGTGACCAAAAGTCATATATTCAAATCTATCAAGAACAGAAAGATTATCCAATACCAATCAATCAAATTACATATATTTTTTTTTAGAATATAGGAAAAAAAATAGAAAATATAAAACACAAGCAAAATTCAAAAATTTCAGAAATCATAGTTCTGTCACAACTTGTGAAAATCCAAAACCTGCAAAAACAAAAAACAAAGTTAAATATAAAATAAATAAAACATAGTCTAGCAATACTAACAACTATTTTGATATTAACAAAACTATGGTCCCTGGCAACGGCGCCAAAAACATGTTATTGTCCGCAAGTGCACGGATACTCGAAGTAATAATTAAGATATCGAACCACAGAGACCTACGTGTTAGTTACGAATAGTTGTTTTCTCACAAGCTAAGCAAATCGAATATGATGCTAGTAGACAATAGGAAGTTGTATGAAATATTAGAGAGGGAAACTGGGACTAGGGTTTCATCCGCCTTAATTTCTATGACTAGATATGAATAGATATTCGTCAATCAAATTTCAATATGATAAAGACATAATTTACTTCATAAAAAAATTATCTCGCTCACGTGCAGACAATTTACAAAGAACTAATCCTCACTCTCATGTAGAATTTATTCAATGTTAAATAAAAGTAAATCATTAACAAAGAATTCAAGGATCACTCTCGTTCATCTGAAATCTAAGTCAATCATCTCAAGTGGAAACTCAAGGATCACTTTCGTGCATCGGAATCTCAACACAGGTTCTACTTATGGTTCCCCAATAATCCGATGCTTGAACTCTCACAGTATCATCACGTTTATCACATTAACTTGATGATAAATTCAAATTACTAACATGGCATTGTACTTCTAAAATTAAGAAATAAGAACAAACCTAATTTCTTATGATGAGTTCCTAACATTCAATTTTAGGGTTCCAAGTTCTCAAGCAAATCACCTCTCGGTCCATATCGCGAAAACTCTAAAACATGCTAACAATATGAATCTTTGGAGAATTAAAGGCGTTCATCACATAAGTAAAATTATCGTAGTAAAGTTATCATGACGAAATAAAAATTATCTAGTCATATATAATTAAGGGGATTACACCCCCATGTCCCAAAAGAATGTATAAGCTAGCATGGATGAAGAATTATAATAAACCATAGTTCAGATTAATTAGAAATTGAAAATAAGGGGAAAATCAACTAATAGCACAGCTGTAATGAAAATTACAGCCATAATCTTGCGAGTGAACAGTGCCGGCGCCTCTTCTTTCATTGATTTCTTTTCCAATCGATCTCCTTTAGCTCTGAAACTTCTGGGGTATCCTCTCCTCCTCCAGATGAAGCTTCCTTGTGAAAATTGCAGCCTGAGGTGGCCTCTATGCCTCTCAGCGCGAGGCTGTGCCCTAAGGATGCCTCCCTTGATTTCTCTTTGGACAGTGGATAAAATTAGGGCTTTCACCCCTCTTCTCTTCTCCTCATTGAGACGAGTTTATAGCTTCTTTCGGATCTCAAATTGGTGGTCTATAACTCGAGAAATCATCTTTTTAAGTTTCTAGCGGAAGAATCGAGAAACTGGGCCCAAAATTATGGTACCGTGAAATATATTACGGCAGTGCCATAATTTCTTCTATATATTTCTAGGTGGAAATTATGGTAGTGTAATATTTACTATGACACTATCGTAATTTTGCTTCTGTGCTTTCTAGGGCAGAAATTACGGTACCATAATATTTATTACACTCGGGGGTGTAATTTTTTAAACTTGCTCTGATTTGCATGTAAATTGACAGGCGGTTTCATCTCGACGTCTGGAATCCATTAGTTTGTTCAAATCTTTCAAAATCTATCAAAATATGACACTTTTTTCTTAAAAATCATCAAAAATAAGAAATGGTGTAGATTCCGCAATATTTGACAAATAGGGCTTGAAAACAAGCAAAAAAAACATAAATATGACACAAAAGACCAATGAAATGACACAAAATATACTATGAATTTTGGTGTCATCAATAACTTGCACCGAAATACTGCTTTGGCAGTGTCATATCTCGTAGTTCTAGCCTGAGCCTCGAACATCTGTTTCAAATGAGTAATCATCTGAAAAGCGTTCTGTTCCTCATATTGCACCTGTAGCTCAGGTGCCATAGTGGCTAGCATGAGACATGCTACTTCCAAAGAGTCATCTTGATGCTTTCTAAAAGCATCCCTATCTGCTGCTCGGGCATTAGGTGTAGGAGCCGCAGGAAGAGGCTGCTCAAGGACATACAACTTTTTCTCGAGCTTGAGGGCTATTCTCAAATTCCAATGTCAGTCCATAAAGTTGCATGCAACCAACTTATCCTTCTCAAGAAGGGATTGCAGTGTTAATCCGCCAGTGTTTGTAGCCATTGTTCTACAACAACCAAGAAATAATCGATTAGTACCACTTTCAGATCATTCAATATGGACTTGTATTAAATATTCATGACTCCCACTATTTTAATCGAATTGACAATCCACAAAGTCAATCGGAAAATCTTAGATTTCCTAGTGAGATGTGATCCTTATTCCACATGGGGCTTTGCGTCCCACGAGGGTGGGATGAGATGCACAAAGTGACCCATGCTTCTTAAGGTTGGCATGCCGGCCGATTGCTCTAAGCAACTCCCCTTATTGAAACAGTCTACGCATTTCATGTCCAGCGAGGGCTGGATACAGCATGAAACCCTAACCTTTCAACGATGTCTCTAGAGTTTCATCATGTGCCCAGCACATATGAAAATCTAGCCAAGTCCATTTATAACCGTTATACGTAGAGCCAATGAGTTTCCTTGCGAAGGCACGCTTAGGTTAAAATTGGACTGGGAAAACCATTGTCACCACACACGTTCTAAAGAGAAGTGGGTGTGTCCCACGAGGGTGGGAAACATTGCACAACACCGTTGATCGATAGCTTGATGAGGGCTACGTGTTAGAAGGCTACTAGACTTGATATTTTGAGTGAGGGTTTTTGAGGTCTCATCATCTCAGTTTTATCTTATGTCTAACATTACAGGCATGCAGTTCTATAGTGATAACATAATGATAAAACATCACAGGCATGCTTTTGCAGAGAATGAAAGTAGTAACAGGATGATGTGATCATATCCCATTCAAGACATTGAACCAACCCATGCTTCTTGACCTTGGACACATGCCCCTTAGACTAGACCTAGCCTACCTAACCTCTAGCTTGATTTTCAAGGTTGGCTCCATGGTCCACCACATCATGGTTTAGCTCTCAAACCGTAGAGATACTTTTAGGGAAACCCTAGAAGCACACTCCATGGTTCGACCAATGCCATGGGCCTCCTGCAAGGAAGATGCGCCACCAATGTTGATGCTTGTTGCGCCATCATGTGAGATGCACAACCAAGCAAGCATGCACCAAGACATCTTGTAGGATGCACCCCTAATCTTCATCTTGAATTTTACAAAGAAAAAGAAAAGTGGCACGCAGGCCTCACAAGAGTACATCACAGGCATGCAACAGGGCTTGACTAATAAGCACAACATTATGCACAAACAAGGTACTTACTCATGCAATTCTATATGCTCATGAAAAAATTAAAATCTGAAATTTTAGTTTCTCATAAAACAAGTTTCTTTTCCTTATCTTCCTGTCACAAATCTTTTGGTAATTTGCGATTAAATTTCATGATGATTTTATAGACCCTATCAGCTAGTTATTTTGTCAGATCAAGAGAGTCGGTCAGTTTGAAGACACAATGCCCGTCCTACTTGACAAAACTACGTGCACCTTTTAATCTTAAATCAATCACAAAGATAATCTAAAAATCCAAAAGAAATTGAATAGAGGATAGGAACAAGAAACTAACAATTTTTCATTCTTAAGAAAAACATGCGCCATATTCATATGCAATTTGCAAAAAATTGAAATATGGCATGTGACCATAGAGAAAAGCTTAGAAACATCATTCGAGGCTCGCAAGTTGCTCTGATGCCACTGTTGGAAAACCCTGGGGATATTTTGCAATTTTTGACATACGCAACGGAAGAATATCCCCAAAATAGGCCAGTCCGAAAAACCTAGTGAGGATCGTCATGCGAGGGGGTCGACACGATGGGATAGAAAGTACCTAGAGGAAGTGGAGGCCGATGTCGAGGTAGGTGCCCAAGTGTTTGCCCTCTGTAGTCTCACACACACGGATTCCTCGAGTCTTCTTCTTCCCCGCCCGGTGCTAGCCTCGGGAAGAAGATCCAAGCCTTAGGTCACCTTCTTCAAAGCTTGCGCCACCTCCAAGGATGATGCGCCAATGAAGAAGAAGGTAAGATGAATGCCGCCAAGGTCTCGCACAACGTGCACCAAAAAGGAGGAAGAGGAGAAGATGCTTGCGGCTTCAAAGTAGAAGAGGAGTTGCGCCAATTCTATTGCTTTCGCCCCTTCTTCTTGGTTGCTCACGCCAACTTAATTGCATAGAAGGGGCTTTCGCATATGTACCAACATATATAGAGCAAGGGGTGGAAACACAAGGCTTATGGGTGCAAAGCTCATGAGAAGAAATCGGCTAAGGTTAGGGCTTAGAAGCAATTAGGGTTTGAGGTAAGGAAAGTCTCAAAAACTTTACCATAAACCTCATCCCCTCTTCCATATGCACATAAGACCTTCCATAGAAGTCTATCAAGTCATATCAGCCCCAAGACTTGCCATAGAGGCAAATTGCTTCCTAATGAAGCATTAGGTGCCTACTTATCCCCATTATGCCCTTTAGGCGCCAATGAGGATGATTTCTCCCCATTATATCCTTTTAGCCCATTATCTCTTCATGACAACTTGTTATTGGGCCTCATTGGGTAATGAGCTAGCCCAAACTTCATTACATGGGTTGATTAAGTCATTGGATCCAATCCAATGCAACCCTACTCCAAATGTGACCAACCATGGTCAATTTTAGGTCAACCTGCCAAAAATGAAGTTTGGGTACAATAACTCTCTTCCATCTCATTAGGCCCATTAGCGCTGATGAAATCTTCCAGATAGATCCGAGCTATCCAATAACCTGATCTAAAGGCTACCCGATCAATACGAAAACTCGAGTGTCAAGGTGTGCGACCCTGTAGGTTCCTCTGACGTTGGCAGTGATGACCTAAGGTCATCACAAGTAGTGAGTGGCACCTAGTAGTGCATCGCTGCTACCCAAGTCGTCGGAATGGATATCGACATCGACATCCCCATCATCGCAACTTGGTACAGATACATTATAGTCCCTTTGCCAAACCGATATCTGATTGGACATGTGTGTCATCACTTGTTTTCACCCAATCTCATGATCATGACTAAATCAGGTTGTCACCTGGGTATGGTCATACACTCTCAGTCATAGAACCATAGAGGAGCTCCATGGATATCATGCTTCCCTTAGGAAGGGGCAAATCCTCTCTATGTACATTGATCTTCTTATATGGGTCATGACATACTCAATGACAACCGTTATAACTTCCCAATTACGGCGAGGTGTTATGTTGCATCAAAGCATGTCTCTAACCATATAGAAGAGTAAATGACCTCAAGTCTAAGGATCAATGCATCTTCTATCACTTGTGAGGATAACTTATGACACCAAGTCATTGCTTTATAGCGGGTTAATCCAGCATATCTACCACTAATATACCCATATGTTTGAGCTAGCACCTCGTGCCTATCTAGAGTCAAATAGTACAGAGATGGATCAATACTAGGTCTCAGGGCATATATACTAACACTGCCTCTACTACATAAATGTAGAACATAGTATATAAAGTTAGGATAAATCCATATAACCCATTGGGATAAGATAAAATATAAATTATACAAAAATAATTTTCTTCTTATTTTAGACAATGTCTCATTAGCGAATTGACCATCCTAACCCAAGGTAATAGTTTCATAGTTAAATGTATGACCAAGCTCAATACATTTTTCGTTATGTTAAACCTTATGGATGACTTTGACAAAACTCTTACTAGGTTGAAGAATGGCCTAAGACAAGATATCCTAACGTAGATCACATTCCATATGGTTAAAATTGGTATAACAAAATTTTCTGTGAGATAACTTACAAGTTATAAACAATGTACCTACTTTTGTTGTACTCTCAATACTTCCCCTAAAGTTGAAGCAAATATATAAATCAAGCTAGTTTGTTACATAAATAATACAATATTTTTGAGCCAAAGCCTTTGTGAATATATTTGCATGTTACTCTTCTAACTTTATATAAGGAGTATATACCTTCAAGTTTATAATTGCATCTCAAATAAAGTGACAATCAACATTTATATATTTTGTTCTTTTGAAGAACACTAACTACTAACAATAAAGATAATAGATTGTTTATCATAGTATATGTTTGTTGGGCTTGGAAATATGAGACTAAACTTGTGCAAAAGACCTTTAAGCCATAACATCTCATATGCGGTATGTGTCATCTCCCCCTATTCTACTTTACAACTTGACCTAGAAACCATATTTTATTTAGTTATTAATTTTGTATTATTCTTGTTACCAAATCTCCACCTACATATGTCCAAAACCTAAATGTTGTTTTTCGATCATATAAATTTCTAGCATAATCTGTATGTGCATAAGCTTCTACTCCTAAATGTCTATTTTTTTATGTGTAAAATAAGTCTTTCCTAGAACTTTCTTAATATATTGTAAAATTTTGAGGGAAACATTCTAATGACATTTGTGATATGCATGTTTTCATTACATTATTATAAATAATATCAAATACTTCTAAATTTTTTTCCATCTTGCATTGGTGTTAAATTATGTCTTAGTGCCTACACATTTGGACCATGATAAATAATGTTTAAAGAATAGGACTAAAATGCAAATTTGATAATCAATATAGTTAACCACCTTCATAAAAGGATGTTGTTTGATTCATGTGCAAATGTTGATCATTATTGAATATTCTCCTATCATTTTGATGTTATTTTATTCATGTGCAAATCATGATCATTATTCAATATTCTCCTATCATTTTCTGATCACGGTGCCACATAATAATGAGTAGAAAGAATTGAAAGAGAATTAGTGTTTATAGGAAATTAAAGAGTTTTTCCCATTTGTATTTAGATTATGCTCGGTAATGATCAAAACATAGAACACCATTGTTGTTGACATTGAAAATAAAATATTCTCGTAGTTTTAGAACCTTGTTACTAACACAAGGCAATTTTAAACTCATGGTGAAACAATTTGTATGAAAAATTATTGTCTCATTAAATTATTACCAAATCTACGAATTATTGGTGGCATCAATATTAAATTTTTATAGAGATATTTAGCAAGATTATGTGTAGTATTGATATAATATGGAAGCCTATGGGTATATTGCATGTGAATGTTGCATAGGCATTTCATCTTGTCAAGTTGGATTTTTCTTATTAAATTTAATCCCTATCTTTTCCTCTGTTTGAGCATAGAAAGATTGCCTTAAAAATCATCCCAAATAAAGCCCCGTTTATTTAGACTCTAGTAATTAAAAATACCTTCTAAAGAGATATTCATTTTCTAATTTCTAAATTCAGTAGAATAAATATAATCTAAATTCTCATATTAAAAATACCCTCAGGAAGATAAGGGCAATTGCAATAAGATTTTAGATGAGAAACATAGGGCAATTTCAATTGTGAGATTACTATGTGTGTTAGTTGGAGTGATTATGAGACCTCACCAACAAATTCATTAATAATCATATGATCGAAATCAAACAAAATCATTGTATCCTGATAAAGATAGTCATATAGTAGAATTATAATACAATCAATTCAATCAAGAAGTAAGTGCCAACATAAACAAAATCACTATGATCATAAAATCACTAGACTGACTGTACAATCACAAAAATGTCAAAATTGGTAATCAAACTAAATGTGTATTCTAGATATGATCATAAGATCATAATGTCCTAAACTAGTTGGACTATATTATAATTAATTTAGACTAGCACATAATTACTAGACTCATAAATTCTTGTTTTTCCATTCAAATGACTACCAAGTGTCATTCCGCACTCAAGTGTAGGCTAACTAATATCAACAACAGTAAAATTATTACTTTAATCAAAACAAGTATTGTGCAAGTAAGATGTTTCCTGTTTTAGAACAATTATCACTATCATACTAACAACATATGCAACTAGCATACAACAAGAATATCTATAAACACATCAAATTTTGCCAAATTTGTTAAATTGTATACAAATCAAAGAATGCTAGACCAATAAATTGTACACAAATCAAGGGATGCAAAACTTATAAATTGAAAACACATCAAAGCCTACAAAATAATAACCTTTGAACACATCCAATGATGCCAACATGATAATCAGTAAACATAACTAAGGATGTCAACATAATAATGAGTAAACAAATCTAAGGTTACCAACATGATAATCCATGAACACATCTAAGATGTCATCATAATAATCAGTAAACATATCTATGGATGACAACACAATAATCAGTGATCATGCCTAAAGATGTCAACATGTATAAATTGTATACACCAAAGTTGTTAGATTGATAAACTGTAAATACATATAATATAAACTAGAAGAACACATATACAAATCTATATAAGCTAGTTTGATTTCTCACCTTATTAAGAGCTAATATTTTTTTCTAACATAAAAATCAACAAGTGAATCTAATTTGATGAACTCATCAATCTACATAGTTTATTTACATATAAACACAATCAAATCGATGTCTAACATGTAGAATAATGCTAACACGGGATAGATCTAGTATAAAACTTTCACAACTGGTCACTATTCAATTGAATTGATCCAAAACCTTTTGAACTGCCAAAATTGTGCTAAATAGTCTATATTTAGCTAAGCAAAATCATATTTCACGTGCTCAAGTTGGTGTGGGAGATGAAGTGAAGGTTTTTCTCTTTTTTAAACCCCACTTTGCTCCCCATTTTATACGAATGATACAGTCACTAGAAACTGCCTGGGCAAACATGGGTAAAGTGGTTATTGTTGTTAGTGTGCATTACCTAAAGACCAATGATACCATGTTCATTCATTCATTTGAATAATAAAGGCATTGTTAATATCTTGTTGATTACTACATGTGTGTTGATGTGAACGATAACATGATGTTGTCCTTGAATATTTATTTTATCTAATCTTCTAATTTAGTCCCCAATCAATATACCTTAGTGGATAAGGAATAGCTTTTGGTACATATGAGATTGGTATATAGGCTAGTTTGATGCTAGGCATCAATGTAGACACATAGGTACATAAAGCAATAGATGCACTAGCCCGACCCACTATGAAACTATGACTTGGCTCTCACAAGCCAAGTTCACAAGTAACTAAAGGTGCATTGACCCATAGACTTGAGGTGATCAATACTCACATATGATGAGTGACATACTTTCATATAGCCTACCACTTTTACATAACTAGAAAGCCATAACGATTGTCATTAGGTATATCATAGTTTATATGTGAAGTACGAGCGATTAAGAAAAGATTTGCCCATTCCTTCTAAAGAAAGTATGATAATCTAAGGGCCCCTTTCATGGGTGTATGATTGAGAATGTATACTATATCTAGGAGATGGTGTTCTCCTACTCGAGACATTCCCACATGATTGGAATAATAAGTGTGACACACTTATCTAGTCTAGGGTTATCAGAAGGCAAAGGAATTACAATGCATATAAGAAAAATTTATTGCTAGATAAGGGTTATGTATTGACAATATTTTCTCATGACCTAGGTAGCATTGGTGCATTGCAAGATACCTCTCACTACTTGTGATGACTTATGCAGTTCATCACTACCAACATCATTAGGGACCTACAGGGCTATACACACATTTTGATCAAGTAGCCTTAGATTGAATTATTGATTAATTCAAACCCATCTAGGACATTCTAGATGGTAGATCAAGGAAAAATTAAATGGATGGTTCATAATGATCGATTTGCAATAGGAATGGGGCAAGTTGCCCATTCTAAGAGATCTGGATGAGCTAACTAGACCTTAGGCCCAATAGGGTGTACACATTTGTGCTAGAATGCATGGTGTCTAAGAACTAGTGCCAATGAAGCCTGTGGCTGGACGGTGGTTTGTCAGCGGCGAATGTTGGAGCAGCTGGCAGAGGATGGAATCGGTGAGGGATAGTGTGCTGTGGCGACGAAGGGGATCGGAGATGGTGACCCAGCGCAGGCACGTTGAGGCGGAAACAGGGGACGCTTGAAATGGAAACAGAGCCACGCACACGAACTCACGATTCCGGCCATCCAGTCGCCGGATGTTAAGATCCTTCCTGCAGGAGATCCGACTAGTTGAGGAGAAGGTGTGGCTGGATTTTGAGCTCGATCCATCAGCTGGATTAGGAGTTGTTCTTTGTGGATTGACGCTGGTTAGAAGCTCTATCGACCGCGGGTTCTGAAAAGAACCAAGCAGTCGACGAGTTTGAGATGATGATGCCAATGCCGGTGGTTAGTTGCCAATGGGAGAGGTGAACGCTGACGAGCTCGTTGTCTAGAGGAGATGCAGCTGCGAATGGAGGATGCGGTGATGTTGCCGATGAAGACGCGGGTGGACAGATTTCGTGGTTGCCAGGGAATACGAAGCGTAAGAACCTGGCCTCCCATCATCGCTGGCCATGGGTTATGGAAAGAACCAGGCGGCCAACTCCGGTAATCGTCCTGGAAGGGCAGATGAAAGCTAGCAAGGGAGACATGAACGCCGGCGAGCTTGCTGTAGGGGGGCAGCATCGCAAGAGAGCATCGGCGAGCTTGCTGAATGTGATGGCTTGGTGCATCATGGAAGGATGCTGGGGACAGTGACGTGAAGAGATTTCCATTCATCGTTGGCCGTGGGTTTTGAAGAGAACTAGGCGGCCAACTCTGGTGAAGCAGATGAATGAAGAGGTGGCTGGCTTTGGCTTCACCGATGCATGGATGTGGCTGGTTGCAAGTGTGGATTGATAACTTGACGTTGATGAAGGTGGAAGGCGATGCGTACGGCTCCAGCTCCCATCATCGCCGGCCATGGGTTCTGAAAAGAACCAGTCGACTAGCTCCGGCGATGAACGTGCAAACATGACAATGATAAACAGTGGGCAATGATGGATCGGTGTGAGAAGACAAGAGTTTCTCACGGTTACCTTTGATACCACTAATGCAGAACGGAGCCTCTGATACCTCAGAAGTAGGAGATGATTATATGGGTTAAAACCTAAGATCATTTCTAGGTGTGGAGCTCAAAACATCAAGAAAACTAGGGCATGCGATTCTAGATAATAGCAAGGAAGGAACTAAAATAGAAGAGAAGATGAAAGAAAGCACCTTGTGGCCCCTTTTAGGGAAAGGGGCCTTAACCCCTACATTCAAATCAAATGAACAAGGGGAGGACGAAATACAAGTGTCCCCAAACTCCCCTTAAGCTATGACAAAGATGATCCATAGGGGCGTCTTGTTCAAGTCTTCATCTTCTCCACTTTGACTTGGCATTGAAGGTGATGAAGGATCAGCATGTTGATGACATCACAAATAACTTCAAGAAGAGAAAGGCAGCTTTGGTGTGTTGGGAAACCCCAGGGACATTTTATGATTTTTCAGAGTTATAAGCATACATACATACATTGCACAGCGGAAGAATGTCCCCGAAACAGGCCGGTCCCAAAAACCCAGTGAAGATCGCAAGCAAGAGAGTCGACACGATGAGTTAGGAAATACCTTAGAGCAAGATGAGGTCGATGTCGTGATAGGCGCCCAAGCCTGCGCCCTCTGCAGTCTCACACACACGGACGCCTCGAGTCCTCTTCTTCCACGCCCGGTGCTAGCCTCGGGAAGAAGATCTAAGCCTTGTGCTCCTTCTTCAAAATATGCGCCACCTCCAAGGTAGATGCGCCAAAGATGAAGAAGGATGAGGGAGAGGGAAACCGCCAAGCACCAAGTTCCTTGCGTCAAGAGAGAAGGAAGAGGCTTGCGACTAGGGTTTGAAAGGAAGAAGAAGATGCGCCACTTCTTGGTGTTGTCGCCCTTCAAGCCTCTAAGGAATATTCATCATCACAAGAGGGGGCGGCTAGGGTCACTTATAAAGAGCTAGAGGCAGTTAGGGCAAGGGTTGAGATCATGACAAGTGTATGGCTTGGATGAGAAGGTTTGAGGTAAGGAAAGTCTCCAAGACTTTACCATAAACCTCATTCAACCTTTCCATAAGCCACCAAGCCTTGCCTTGTGCGCCAAGGCCTAGCCTTGCGCCCCAAGCAATGCCTTAATGCATTCACACTATCAATGGGAGAGGGCTAGGCGCATAAAGCTTCCTTAATGAAGCAAATTTGCCATCTAAACCCCATTATGCCCCTTAGGCGCCAATGGGCTTGGCTTCCTCCCCATTATACCCTTTTAGCCTATTGCCTCTTCATGACAACTTATTATTGGGCCTCATTGGATAATGAGATAGCCCAAACTTCATTACATGGCTTGATTAAGCACTTGGATCCAATCCAATGCAACCCTAATCCAAATGCGGCCAACCATGGTCAATTTCGGGTCAACCTGCCATAAATGGAGTTTGGCTACAATAACATCCTTCCATCTCATCAGGCCCATTGGCGCTGATGAAATCTCCAAAATAGATCCCAGTTATCCAATAACTCGATCATAAGGCTTCCCGATCAATACGAGAACTCCAGTATCAAGGTGTGCGACCCTGTAGGTTCCTCTAACACTGGCAGTGCTGACCAAAGGTCACCACAAGTAGTGAGTGGCACCTAGCAGTGCATCACTGCTACCCAGGTCATTGGAATGGATATCGACATCGACATCCCCATCATCGCAACTAGGTACAGATGCATTACAGTCTCTTTGCCGAACTGATATCCGATTGGACAAGTGTGTCACCACTTGTTTTCACCCAATCACATGGCTATGACTAAAACAGGTTCTGACCTGGGTATGGCTATACACTCTCAGTCATAGAACCATAGAGGAGCTCCATGGATATCATACTTCCCTAAGGAAGGGGCAAATCCTGTGTCTGTCCATTGACCTTCTCATATGGGTCGTGACATGCTCAATGACAACCGTTATTACCTCCCAACTACGGTGAGGTGTTAGGTTGTATCAAAGCAGGTCCCTAACCATATAGAATGGTCAATGACCTCAAGTCAAGGGATCAATGCCTCACAGCGGGTCGGTCCAGTATATCCACCACTGATATACCCATATGTCTGCGTTAGCACCTCGTGCCTAACCAGCCCATATACTAGTCTCACAAGTACCAGAGCTGTCCCATATCCATTCAGGTACATCGACTGGGGACAATCATTTTAGCACAGATCCAATCTGTCTCTAGGAACATTATCATGAAAGTACACAATCGCTGGTGTAGACAAACAATGATAACGACAATGCCAGAAAGATATATATATGAATATCAGAGTCAAGTAGTACAAAGATGGACCAAAACTAGGTCCTAGGGCATATACACCAACAATCTCCCACTTGCACTAAGACCTAGAGGTTGAGCAACCTCAACCCCATATCTCTAGTACAACCATCATGCTTCTGCTGCGCCAAAGCCTTGGTCAGTGGGTCTGCTAGATTGCTCTCTGTGTCAACTCTACTAATCTTGACATCACCTCGATCAATGATCTGTCTGATCAGGCGAAATCTCCTGAGTATGTGTTGTTGGGGTATGCCCTTAAGGCTAATGTTTGAGGCCTGTGGGAATGTATCTGTATCATGTAATAAACTGTTATGTTTATAAAGGCATGGTTGTTATTCAGTTAGCTACATTGTCTGCTGCAATATATGTTCTTCTGAATAATGTCTCAAAGCTGTTCAGCTGGGCTGACAAGCTATTATGTCCTTAGTCGATATATCTTGGTGAACATGAGACAGCCTTGATATGGTTAAGACTAATATGTGTTCTAATCTTATAGGATGCTTCGAGCATGGAATAAGATGTAGACTCATGGGTACATGGGATGTACTGGACAGACCCTACTAGGATGTTCAATTGTTTGTCACAATGTGAATATTCCTTGGATATGACAAGTGGCACATTTCCTCTGACTTGAGATCACTTGTGTTTTCTAAATGATGATTGTCATTGTTTTGAGATAGTTCAATATCATTTGAAACATAATGATTATAGACTATCTTGGATGGTGAGCTTGAGTCAGGTTAGAGCACTAGTGATAGACATAGGATTGCCGTCTCCTTGTTTAAGGAGTGTGATGTTCTAAAGGGGCCCCCTGGATGAGATGATTGAGAAAGTGTATGGCCATACCCAGGTGACTGTGTTCATCTGTTCTAATCATGCTCATCATATTGGAATTACGAGCTTGACAGGTTTGTCCAATAAGAACATCCAGTGGCAAAGGAAATATGCATGCCTAGTGATTTGAGTCACACTTGTGCTATGGTTTGGGTGTAGTCTTGGAAGACTCTTTCCTTTCTATCGGGAGACAGTGATGTGTTGCTAGATACCCCTCACTGATCGTGATAACGTGAGTTATCGTTACCGACATTTAAAGGAAACCCTTAGGGTCGCACAATTTGATGATATGGCTTACTTAAGTCAGATCGTGTGGACTGAATTGTTTGGGTTCAGTTTAAAGGGATTTAATCTCTGATTGTGAGTGAGATCTGGTCTGATCATGTTTGATTGATTAGGGCTTGAGATCGGTAAGCTTCGATCGAGAGAATGTATGCCAGATCGGTCAGATCAGGGGCATCGTTGAGATCGACGGTTAGATCGTGAACCTTAGGGTTTATTTAAGATCTAGACTAGATCATTGGCTTGATTGGTTCTTAAACCGAACCAAAGTGAACCGGCTCACTAAATGAGCGCTTGGTTCATAGGGAGAGGAGTAGGCGACAAGTTCACTTGGCGTGAACGTTGTGGTGAGGAGTGGTTACTATTTTTAGTAACCATGATCTCCATTTGGAGAGTGCGCTCATCAAAATAGAATATACTCTATTTTCGCTCGGAGATATTCCTCTCGCACATATTCCTCTCGCCCATATTCTTCTCGTCTCTCTCGTGAGTGGGGCGACGCTTTGAAGGTTGAGGAGGATTCGGCCAAGAAGAAAGAGATCTCATTTTCCCTTCACTCGACAAGGACCTCTTGGAACCTTGCTAGCACAAGGGGCACCAAGAGAGATAGCGACATCATCTTGTGTGTGACGACAAGGAGAAGATCTACTTTGATCTTTGCTTCCAAGGAAACATCTTCCCATGGCGATGGTATGATTGTTTTCTTATTATCAAGTTGATCTTTTAGCATGCATATCGATCCTATAACCCTAGTTCCGCAAGAAGAAAATTTTATGCGCCATATGCTTTAGGGTTATGCTCCCCCTAGAAGGGGACCCCCCTTATCTTAAGGGGTACCTACAATTGGTATCAGAGCTTTGGTTGAATGCATGTTCGTTATGATTGCTTTGGCCTTGTGATTCCATATGCTTAGATCTATATAACATGCGAAAGTTGCATGATAGGTTTTATCATCTTGCGAAACTTCATGTATGAAATATGTTTCCATCTATTGGCGCATGTATGTTGTAAGTTGGCGCATCTTG
This sequence comes from Costus lasius, assembly GCA_027563935.2. Taxonomy (NCBI): domain Eukaryota; kingdom Viridiplantae; phylum Streptophyta; class Magnoliopsida; order Zingiberales; family Costaceae; genus Costus; species Costus lasius. The sequence continues at coordinate 31,258,781 of CM050450.1, read as the reverse complement.
TTTTTGTTTTACAAAACTTGAATACTTGCGCGACTCATTATAGATCTAAGGCTTTACTATAAACCCTTAGACGGGTTATTAGGGTTGAAGTCAACCCCTAGGTTAGATCCAGAATGTCTGATCAGATCATCTGACAGCCTGAATGGGTCGATCAAATAGCACCTTGGCGCAAGCCTATGGTGGCTATAGGTCGACTGCAGACAGGTGTGTAGCGATGTCTGCTTGAGACGACTTATGAACGCACCTGAGTTAGGCCCGGGGTCACGCCCGTTTGCCAGAACTCTGTGTGGTCGTTCAGCCCTTGCGCATGCATGGTTGACCCTATGGTCGACTCAAGTCAGTTAGGACTTGGTGCATGCAAGGGCAGTGGATCTGACTAGGTTGGATGAGTGGATCCCTAGTGATGGACCGTTGTAAGGTTGTAGGGCAAATAAGGAAAAATTAAAATTGATCCCATGGGGTTTTCAAAAATTTTAATTTTTATGATTGGATCACATGGTTATTGATTGATGCATATGCTTGGTTATTTAGTCTTATGTGGGCTGCCCATATTAATTGTGTGCTGTGCTGGGGCCTGCGAGCCTGTATTAAACAATTGTAAATTAATTATTGTGATCTGCGCATCACTGTGTTTTAATTTATAAATGTAAGTGACCTGCGTGTCACTCTTGTCTAGATAGTTAAATTTGTAATTTAATTAGACAAGAGCACAGAGCACACTTGGCAGAGGCGCATGCAGCAGTGGCTTGACCAGGTGGGAGGTCCAGGGTTCGACTCTGGGACCAGGCGCATTTTCCCTGGTAGGTGCACCTGAGCTGCAGATGGCGCTTGGGCCCTGGTTTGGGCCAGATAAGCAGCTAAAGACCCATGAAGAGCAAATGAAGACTTAAGTTAGGTTAAGGTCTTCTAGGGCTATGGGCTTTTACCACATAAGATACATGCTTTCTTTTATTGCTTAATATTAGAATTGCATGATTAAATTATCTTCTGCTATCACCATAGGAATTGCATGATAGGCAAGAAGATAAAAGACCGTTAAAATCCAACGCTTAAATATCAAGCTCGTAAGCCTTCTGACACGAAACCTCACTGTTCTGATTATCGTTGGAGCCGTGTTGTACCCACTCAGTGGGCACGTCCATCTATCTTCAGATGGTGCGGGATTACACCTGCGTGTTACAGAGTAGGGATTTATCCCTTCTCGTTGCTCAGCATAGCACGTGGTGGTCCAGGGAGTAGGTCGGGTCAGCTTGACCATGTAGGCTACATATGTGGCGCATATGGTAGCACATGGAGGCAGCCATCTGTGGGGTCAGAGATTGTGTTGTACCAACTCAGTTGGCACAGTCTGCTGGACTGCCCGGATGAAGGGGAATCGCACGGGTTGGCGATCGGCAGGGACTGCCTACCAGAAACTAGTGCTTGTACTCTCTGTGCATCTTATCTCGCCTGAGCGGGACGCGGAGACCAAGTATGAAATCTGGATCCCATCTCACTAAAAGAGTTCTACTCTTTCGGGCTGTTTTGCTGGATTTTTCACGCCTGATAAAATAGTGAGAAAAAGAATCTTTCTTAAGTCCTGATTGATTCTTATACATTGATACTGACCTTGCTGTTCTTGCATTGTTGTAGATACCTGCAGCAACGAACACCATGAACTTCAATGTGCGATCCCTACTGGAAAGGGAGAAGTTTGCTGGGCCGAACTTCTCTGACTGGTTTGGACACCTTAAGATCGTTCTTAAGGCAGAGAGGAAACTGCATGTCCTCGAGACGGCGATACCGCCGCAGCCCGCTCCGAACGCCGCAAGGGCGGTTCGGGAAGCCTATGAAAAGCACGTCAATGATAGCATTGATGTCGCTTGCCTGATGCTAGCGTCTATGACGCCACCGCTGCAGCGTCAGCATGAGGATATGTCGGCTATACAGATTATAGCAAACCTCAAGATGCTGTATGCTGCACAGGCGAGGACTGAATGCTATAATTTGACAAAGCTCTTCTTTCAGAGCAAACTGGCTGAAGGGAGCCCAGTGGGAGCTCACGTGCTCAAGATGATTGGGCACAAGGAGGCTCTAGAGAAACTGGGGCATACCATCAACCAGGAGCTTGCTGTGGATATTATTCTGCAGTCTCTCCCGCCGTCATTCGACGCGTTCATTATTAATTTTAATATGAACAAAATCGATTGTACTCCGGCAGAGCTGCTGAATATGCTCTTGACCACTGAGGAGACTCTGAAGGGTAAGCCTTCAACCTCTGTCTTGATGGTTCCTTCTAGGAACAAAAAGAAGGGGAAGAAGGGCAAGGCCCCTGTCAAGAGTTACAGCAAGGCTCTGAAGCAGAAGGTCAAGCGGTCTAAGGAATACAGGTGTTTCCACTGTGGCCAGCTGGGTCACTGGAAAAAGGACTGTAAAGCGCTCCAAGGAGATAAGAGGGGAAGCTTTGCTTCTGGCTCAGGTATATTCGTGACTGAGGTCATGTTTTCTTCTTCTGTATCATGGGTGTTGGACACTGCATGTGGAGTTCACATTTGTTCAAATGTACAGGAACTCAAGAGAAGAAGGCAGGTGGGACAGCATGAGGTGGACCTACGAGTTGGAAACGGGGCACGGGTTGCTGCTGTTGCTGTAGGAGACTACTTTATTTCTTTACCATCTGGACTTGTATTGGAACTAAACAGTTGTTACTTTGTTCCCAGTATAACTAAAATTATTATCTCCATTCCTGCTCTTGTCAGGAAGGGGTTTTCCTTTGAATGCAATATTTCAAAGTGTATTTTGTCTTATGATAATATTGTTTATGCAACTGGTTCAATTAACAATGGGTTATTCATGTTGGACATGGAATGTTCAATACAGCAAATTGATATTAAGAAAGCCAAGTATGCTGATGACAGCACCTTGCTATGGCATAGTCGTTTAGGCCATATTAACGAGAAACGCATTAAGCGGTTGCATCATCATGGACTGCTGGGATCATTCTCCTACAAGGAAATTGATACATGCAAGGCTTGTTTAATGGGTAAAATGACGAAGTCACCTTTTCCTCACAAAGGTCAAAGGGCTTCAGGTTTACTTGACCTTATACACAGTGATGTGTGTGGGCCATTTAGTAAACATGCCAGAGGTGGCTATCAGTACTTCATTACCTTTACTGATGATTTCAGTAGGTATGGCTATGTCTATCTGATGAGACATAAAAGTGAATCTTTTGACAAGTTCAAAGAGTTCAAAAATGAAGTACAGAATCAGCTAGGCCGTAATATCAAGGCACTTCGCTCAGATCGAGGTGGTGAATACTTGAGTCATACGTTTACTGACTATCTGAAGGAGTGTGGGATTATCTCACAGCTCACTCCGCCAGGAACACCGCAATGGAATGGTGTGTCCGAGAGGAGAAATAGAACGTTACTTGATATGGTTCGTTCTATGATGAGTCAGGCTACTCTTCCATACTCCTTTTGGGGTTTTGCACTGGAAACAGCTGCAAAGGTACTAAACCGAGTGCCATCCAAGGCAGTTTCAAAGACGCCATATGAATTATGGTATGGGAAACAGCCAAGCTTGACATTTATCAGGATCTGGGGTTGCGAGGCTTATGTCAAAAAGCTCGCCTCTGGGAAACTAGAGAGTAGATCTGACAAATGTATCTTTGTCGGTTACCCTAAGGAAACTAAGGGTTATTATTTCTTCGATCCCAAGGAGAACAAGGTTTTTGTTGCTCGGACGGCCATATTTCTTGAGAAGGAGTTTCTTCTGCAAGAGGCCAGTGGGAGAGAAATAAAACTGGATGAGAATCCAGAGGAAGGACAAAGTGCTCAAGCAGAGTTGGATGTGCCTGAGCTGGTAGAACAGGTTATTGAACAACCTGAGGCTCAGATATCACGGGAACCGCGAAGATCGGGTAGGATCCGTCGACAGCCTGAGCGCTATGATGGAGTCTACATCATTGACAATGATGAACCCCTCACTTATGCCGATGCGGTCAGTGGACCGGAGTCAGCGAGATGGCTTGAAGCTATGCGCGCCGAGATGGACTCCATGTCAGATAACCAAGTTTGGGATTTGGTTGATCCGCCTCCGGGAGTTATCCCTATAGGCTGTAAGTGGATCTTCAAGAAGAAGATTGACATGGATGGTAACGTGGTTACCTATAAAGGCAGGCTAGTTGCGAAAGGTTTCAAACAAATCTACGGGATAGATTATGATGAAACTTTCTCTCCTGTAGCCATGTTTAAGTCTATTCGGATTCTTTTCGCGATAGCTGCATATTATGATTATGAGATTTGGCAGATGGATGTGAAAACAGCTTTCCTTAATGGAAATCTGGATGAGGATGTGTACATGACACAACCAGAAGGTTTCACTAATCCAGCAGATCGTCATAAGATATGCAAGTTAAAGAAGTCTATTTATGGACTTAAACAAGCATCTAGAAGCTGGAATATTCGTTTTGATGACTCAGTTACCGAATTTGGTTTCATCAAGAACGAGGATGACCCGTGTGTATATAAGAGGTTTAGTGGGAGCGTGATTACTTTCCTAGTCCTCTACGTCGATGACATCTTGATCATTGGAAACGATATTCCTGAAATGCATGCTGTAAAAGCATGGCTGAGGAAATGTTTCCAGATGAAAGATCTAGGAGAAGCAGCCTATGTGTTAGGTGTGAAGATCTACAGGGATAGATCTAAGAGGCTTCTCGGGCTGTGCCAGAGTACTTACATCGAAAAGGTCCTGGAGAGATTTCATTTAGAGAATTCTAAACGAGGATATCTTCCAGTCAGACATGGTCTGAATCTTTCGAAGAGTCAGTGTCCACAAACACAGACTGAGAAAGATGAAATGGACAATACGCCTTATGCTTCGGCTATTGGATCCATTATGTATGCGATGTTGTGTACTCGCCCAGACGTCGCTTACGGGTTAAGCGTGACCAGTCGTTACCAGAGTAATCCAGGTATGGCGCACTGGATTGCAGTCAAGAACATTTTAAAATATCTGCGGAGGACCAAAGATATGTTCTTGATATATGGTGGTCAGGAAGAACTCAGTATTGAAGGTTATACTGACGCTTCGTTCCAGTCTGACCAGGATGATTTCCGATCGCAATCAGGCTATGTTTTTAGCTTGAATGGAGGTGCAGTGGTGTGGAAAAGTTTCAAACAGTCAACTGTTGCTGATTCCACAACAGAAGCCGAGTATGTTGCAGCCTCGGAAGCATCCAAGGAGGCAGTGTGGATTCGTAAGTTCGTGAGAGAACTTGGTGTTGTTCCTTCTAGTGCAGATCCTTTGGTTATCTTTTGTGATAACACTGGAGCAATCGCACAAGCAAAGGAACCACGGTCGCACCAGAAGTCCAAGCACATACAGAGACGGTTTCATTTGATCAGGGAGATCATAGATCGTGGCGAGATCAAAATCTGCAAGGTTCATACAGATGACAATCTGGCAGACCCGCTTACCAAGCCTCTGGCGCAGCAGAAGCATGAGAAGCACTGTAATAATATGGGTTTGAGATTTCTCAACCATTAGATTAAGTGCAAGTGGGAGATTGTTGGGGTATGCCCTTAAGGCTAATGTTTGAGGCCTGTGGGAATGTATCTGTATCATGTAATAAACTGTTATGTTTATAAAGGCATGGTTGTTATTCAGTTAGCTACATTGTCTGCTGCAATATATGTTCTTCTGAATAATGTCTCAAAGCTGTTCAGCTGGGCTGACAAGCTATTATGTCCTTAGTCGATATATCTTGGTGAACATGAGACAGCCTTGATATGGTTAAGACTAATATGTGTTCTAATCTTATAGGATGCTTCGAGCATGGAATAAGATGTAGACTCATGGGTACATGGGATGTACTGGACAGACCCTACTAGGATGTTCAATTGTTTGTCACAATGTGAATATTCCTTGGATATGACAAGTGGCACATTTCCTCTGACTTGAGATCACTTGTGTTTTCTAAATGATGATTGTCATTGTTTTGAGATAGTTCAATATCATTTGAAACATAATGATTATAGACTATCTTGGATGGTGAGCTTGAGTCAGGTTAGAGCACTAGTGATAGACATAGGATTGCCGTCTCCTTGTTTAAGGAGTGTGATGTTCTAAAGGGGCCCCCTGGATGAGATGATTGAGAAAGTGTATGGCCATACCCAGGTGACTGTGTTCATCTGTTCTAATCATGCTCATCATATTGGAATTACGAGCTTGACAGGTTTTTCCAATAAGAACATCCAGTGGCAAAGGAAATATGCATGCCTAGTGATTTGAGTCACACTTGTGCTATGGTTTGGGTGTAGTCTTGGAAGACTCTTTCCTTTCTATCGGGAGACAGTGATGTGTTGCTAGATACCCCTCACTGATCGTGATAACGTGAGTTATCGTTACCGACATTTAAAGGAAACCCTTAGGGTCGCACAATTTGATGATATGGCTTACTTAAGTCAGATCGTGTGGACTGAATTGTTTGGGTTCAGTTTAAAGGGATTTAATCTCTGATTGTGAGTGAGATCTGGTCTGATCATGTTTGATTGATTAGGGCTTGAGATCGGTAAGCTTCGATCGAGAGAATGTATGCCAGATCGGTCAGATCAGGGGCATCGTTGAGATCGACGGTTAGATCGTGAACCTTAGGGTTTATTTAAGATCTAGACTAGATCATTGGCTTGATTGGTTCTTAAACCGAACCAAAGTGAACCGGCTCACTAAATGAGCGCTTGGTTCATAGGGAGAGGAGTAGGCGACAAGTTCACTTGGCGTGAACGTTGTGGTGAGGAGTGGTTACTATTTTTAGTAACCATGATCTCCATTTGGAGAGTGCGCTCATCAAAATAGAATATACTCTATTTTCGCTCGGAGATATTCCTCTCGCACATATTCCTCTCGCCCATATTCTTCTCGTCTCTCTCGTGAGTGGGGCGACGCTTTGAAGGTTGAGGAGGATTCGGCCAAGAAGAAAGAGATCTCATTTTCCCTTCACTCGACAAGGACCTCTTGGAACCTTGCTAGCACAAGGGGCACCAAGAGAGATAGCGACATCATCTTGTGTGTGACGACAAGGAGAAGATCTACTTTGATCTTTGCTTCCAAGGAAACATCTTCCCATGGCGATGGTATGATTGTTTTCTTATTATCAAGTTGATCTTTTAGCATGCATATCGATCCTATAACCCTAGTTCCGCAAGAAGAAAATTTTATGCGCCATATGCTTTAGGGTTATGCTCCCCCTAGAAGGGGACCCCCCTTATCTTAAGGGGTACTTACATGTGTTTGGACCTTTGATGAGACCGTGGTTCCTTAGCATGTGCAGTTCCCTTTGTTGTCATAGTAGAGCTCAATGGGATCCATTGCACTTGGAACCACCTGAAGTTGAGAAAAGAACTTCCTGATCCAAACGGCTTCATTGGCTGCCTTAGAAGCAACCACATACTCAGCTTCGGTTGTAGATTTAGCTATGGTGGATTGCTTGAAGCTCTTCCAGTATACAGCACCTCCAACCATCTTAAACAAATAGCCGGTCTGCGATCTAAAGTCGTCGGGATCAGACTGGAACGACTCATCAGTGAAGCCCTGCACACTAATCTCTTCTTGTCCCCCGTAGACCATATAGAATAATGAGAACTTGTTATTGGGCCTCATTGGATAATGAGAACTTGTTATTGGGCCTCATTGGATAATGAGCTAGCCCAAACTTTATCACATGGGTTGATTAAGCATTTGGATCCAATCCAATGCAACCCTAATCCAAATGTGACCAACCATGGTCAAATACGGGTCAACCTGCCAAAAATGAAGTTTGGCTCCAATAACATTATTCCATCTCATCAGGCCCATTGGCGTTGATGAAATCTCCCAATTAGATTTGAGTTATCCAATAACTCGATCATAAGGCTTCCCGATCAATACGAGAACTCAAGTATCAAGGTGTGCGACCCTATAGGTTCCTCTGACGCTGGCAGTGCTGACCATAGGTCACCACAAGCAGTGAGTGGCACCTAGCAGTGCATCGCTGCTACCCAGGTCATTGGAATGGATATCGACATCGATATCCCCATCATCGCAACTAGGTACAGATGCATTACAGTCTCTTTGCCGAACTGATATCCGATTGGACAAGTGTGTCACCACTTGTTTTCACCCAATCACATGGCTATGACTAAAACAGGTTCTCACCTGGGTATGGCCATACACTCTCAGTCATAGAACCATAGAGGAGCTCCATGGATATCATACTTCCCTAAGGAAGGGGCAAATCCTTTGTCTGTCCATTAACCTTCTTATATGGGTCGTGACATGCTCAATGACAACCGTTATGACCTCCCAACTACGGCGAGGTGTTAGGTTGTATCAAAGCAAGTCCTTAACCATATAGAATGATCAATGACCTCAAGTCAAGGGATCAATGCATCTCCTGTCACTTGTGAGGATAACTCATGACACCAAGTCATAGCCTCACAGCGGGTCTATCCAGTATATCCTCCAATGATATACCCATGTGTCTGCGTCCTAACCAGCCCACATACCAGTCTCACAAGTACCATAGCTGTCCCATATCCACTATGGTACATCGACCGGGGACTATAGTTCGAGCACAGATCCAATCTGTCTCTAGGGACATTATCATGTTAGTACATATGCGCAGATGTAAACAAACATAGATAACGACAATGCCAGAATGATATAAATATCAAAGTCAAGTAGTACATAAGTGGACCAAAACTAGGTCCTAGGGCATATACACCAACAATCTCCCACTTGCACTAAGACCTAGAAGTTGAGAAATCTCAACCCCATATTTCTAGCGTGACCATCATGCTTCTGCTGTGCCAAAGCCTTGGTCAACGGGTATGCCAGATTGTTCTCTGTGTCAACTCTGCTAATCTTGACATCACCTCTGTCAATGATCTCTCTGATCAGGTGAAATCTTCTGAGTATGTGTTTGGATCTTTGATGAGACCGTGGTTCCTTTGCTTGTGCAATTACTCCATTGTTGTCACAGTAGAGTTCAGTAGGATCCATTGCACTAGGGACCACCTGAAGATCACATAAGAACTTCCTTATCCAAATGGCTTCCTTGGCTGCCTCAGAAGCGGCCACATACTCTGCCTCGGTTGTAGAATCTGCTATAGTGGATTGCTTAAAGCTTTTCCAGCATACAGCGCCTCCATTTATCTTGAACACATAGCCGGCCTGCGATCTAAAGTTGTCTGGGTCAGACTGGAACGATGCATCAGTATAGCCCTGCATACTGAGCTCTTCTTGTCCCCCATAGACTAAGAACAAATCTTTAGTTCTTCTCAGATACTTTAGGATGTTCTTTACAGCCACCCAGTGCTGCATACCTATATTAGATTAGTATCGGCTGGTTATGCTTACAGCATATGCCACATCTGGTCTAGTACACAACATTGCATACATGATCGATCCTACTGCCGAAGCATAAGGAATTCGACTCATGTCATCCCTCTCAGCCTGTGTTGTAGGACACTGGCTTTTTGAGAGAGTAAGGCCATGACTTACTGGATGGTATCCTTTCTTGGATTGCTCCAAGTTGAACCTCTCCAGGACCTTATCAATGTAGGTACTTTGACTAAGGGCTAGGAGCCTCTTGGATCTATCCCGGTAGATCCTTACGCCTACAATATAGGCGGCCTCCCCTAAGTCTTTCATCTCGAAACACTTCCCCAACCATGTCTTCACAGCTTGAAGACTAGGGATATCGTTTCCGATGAGCAGTATGTCATCAACATACAAGACCAGAAAAATCACCAAGCTCCCACTGAATTTTCTGTATACACAGGCGTCATCTTCGCTTTTGATAAAGCCATAATCTCTCACGGCTTCATCAAATCGAAGATTCCAACTTCGAGATGCTTGCTTTAATCCGTAAATGGATCTCTTTAGCCTGCAGACCTTATTAGCCTCTGCAGGATGGATGAAGCCATCAGGTTGTGACATATACACATCCTCAGTCAGCTTCCCGTTAAGGAATGCTGTCTTCACATCCATCTGCCATATCTCATAGTCATGATATGCAACTATAGCAAGCAGAATCCGAATGGATTTGATCATGGCAACTGGCGAGAAGGTTTCATCATAGTCCACCCCGTGGACTTGTTTAAATCCTTTAGCCACTAGTCTACCCTTATAGGTAACTATATTGCCATCCATGTCTGTCTTCCTCTTGAAGACCCATTTACACCCTATGGGTTTTACCCCATCAGGCAGCTCAACCAAATCCCAGACTTGGTTAGCCGACATGGAATCCATCTCGGATCGCATGGCGTCAAGCCATCTCTCCGAGTCCGGTCCACTGACCGCCTCATCATAGGTTCTGGGTTCATCCTCAATGATGAAGATCCCATCGTGTTGGGTCGGCAGCGACCCGTACCTTTCAGGTGCACGACGAATTCTCCCAGACCTACGTGGGACCTGTGTCTGAGCCTCAGCTTGGCTAGCAACCGGTGCAGGTGGCTCAGATTCCATCTCTTTGTCTTGTGTTTGCACTTGGACCTCATCCAAGTCAAACTTCCTCCCACTAACTTCTTTCATGAGAAATTATTTCTCTAGAAAGACAGCACCCCGAGCAACAAAAACTTTGTTCTCGGTTGGGACATAGAAGTAGTATCCTTTAGTTTCTTTAGGATACCCCACAAACACGCATTTATCAGATCTAGGTTCTAGCTTGCTAGAATCCTGACGTTTGACATAAGCCTCACATCCCCAGATCTTGATAAAAGTGGGATTAGGGCGTCTCCCACTCCACATCTCGTATGGTATTTTGGAGACACTCTTAGATGGAACGTTATTCAGTATTAGAGAAGCTGTCTCTAGTGCATGCCCCCAGTATGAGGGAGGTAGAGTTGCATGACTCATCATAGATCGAACCATGTCCAATAAAGTTCGATTTCTCCTTTCAGACACACCATTCCATTGAGGTGTTCCAGGAGGAGTGAGTTGGGATATGATCCCAGACTCTCTCAAATAGTCAAAGAACTCACCACTCAGGTACTCTCCACCTCGATCTGATCGAAGAGCTTTAATGGATCTTCCAAGCTGGTTCTCTACTTCATTCTTGAACTCCTTGAATTTCTCAAATGACTCAGATTTATGTCTCATTAAGTAGATATAACCATACCTACTGAAGTCATCAGTGAAGGTAATGAAGTAGTTGTACCCTCCTCTGGCTTGTTTATTGAAAGGCCCACACACATCAGTATGTATGAGATCCAATAAACCTCATGCCCTCTCACCAATCTTGGTGAAGGGCGCCTTTGTCATTTTCCCTAATAAACAAGGTTCACAAGTATCAAATTCCTCCAAGGAACTTGAATCTAACAATCCATTAGCAAGGAGTTGTTGGATGTGATTCTTGTTTATATGGGCTAATCGACAGTGCCATAGGAAAGCACCAACTGAACTACTCAGTTTGGTCCTTTTATTACTTATGTTACAAATAGAACTTTCCATATCCAAGATATATAGACCATTGCACAAAGTACCCTTCCCATAGAACATATTTGCAAATGAAAAAGAACAAGAGTTCTTATTTATTTCAAACTTAAATCCCTTCTTTGCTAAGCAAGGAATGGATACAATGTTCTTAGTAAGTGAAGGTACACAAAAGCAATTATCTAGTTCTAATTGAAGTCCTGAAGGCAGGGAGAGAGTCAAAGCTCCTACAGCATCAGCAGCAACCTGTGCCCCGTTTCCAACTCGTAGGTCAATCTCTCCAGGCCGTACCGATCTACTTTTCTTGAGCCCTTGCATATTTGTACAAATATGAGCTCCACATGCGGTATCCAATACCCATGACATAGAAGTAGAAAGGTTGACTTCTGTAACATAAATACCTGATCATGAAGACGAAGCCTTGCCTCTCTTCTTCTCATTCTGAAGTCGTACTATGTCCTTTATCATGTGAGGTGGTCCTCCACATGAGTAGCACTTATTATTCCTGACTCTTTCCATCTTTATCTTCAATGTCTTAGTTAAGCCTTTGGGCTCAACACACTGAATGTCTACTTTAGGAGGGTTGAGCTCAACCAATGCATCAAAGAGCTGCCTTAGATTATAAATAATTTCAGAGGCACTCTTAGATTCATATTAAAAGTCCCCTATACTTGGGGGGCGAAACCCTAATAGGCACATGATAAAAATTTTTGAAGCGGAAGCAAGGGTTTCTTAGGATCGCATGCTTGTCATATGATCAACTTGTTAAAGATGCATGAAGAAAATTCATACCATAGCCATTGCTTTGGATGGCGCCTTGGAAGCAGAGAGAGAAAGGGATCTCCTCCAAAAGATGCGCACACAAGATGTGATCGCCTACTCCTTGTTGATCTTTGTGCTAGCAAAGTTCTCCAAGAATCCTTGTCGAATGGAAGGGATGTGATCTCCTTGTTCTCGGGCTTCACCGAATTCTCTCCAAGGCGTGAAGAACACACCCCACGAGAGCGCGAGAGCATCGAGAGAAGAGGCAAACGTTTTTGGCATTGAGGCGTTGAGCGAAAAAATGGCCTTCATGACTTTCCAAAAATAGAAAAACATGAAGCCATGCGCCCATTATCTCATAACCGACCAAAAACGCCTTCAAGCTTTGAACCATGCGTTCACTCATGTGAACCGGTTCAAGCCAATTCGATGCATTTCAATTTGGTATAAAGACCAAGTTAAATCAGCCCAAGCCATGGTCTAGATCTTACTGAACCAAATGATTCAAGATCTAACCGTTGATCTCTTGATGCTCTTGATCTCACCGATCTACCATCAATTCTCTCGATCGAAGCTTACCGATCTCAAGCCCTAATCAATCAAACATGATCAGACCAGATCTCACTTACAATCAGAGATTAAATCCCTTTAAACTGAACCAAAAACAATTCAGTCCACACGATCTGACTCAAGTAAGCCATATCATCAAATTGTGCAACCCTAAGGGTTTCCTTTAAATGTCGGTAACGATAACTTACGTTATCACGATCAGTGAGGGGTATCTAGCAACACATCACTGTCTCCCGATAGAAAGGAAAGAGTCTTCCAAGACTACACCCAAACACCAGCACAAGTGTGAACTCAAGTCACTTGACATATATGTTTCCTTTGCCACTGGACGTTCTTATTGGACAAGCGTGTCAAGCCTGTAATTCCAATATGATGAGAATGATTAGATCAGATGAACATAGTCATCTGGGTATGGCCATACACTTTCTCAATCATCTCATACAAGGGGGCCCCTTTAGAACATCACACTCCAATCAAGGAGACGGCAATCCTATATCTATCACTAGTGCCCTAACATGACTCATGCTCATCATCCAAGATAGTCTATAACCATTATGTTTCAAATGATATTGAACTACCTCAAAACAATGCCAATCATCATTTAGAAACACAAGTGATCTCAAGTCAGAGGAAATATGCCACTTGTTTGCATATAAGGATTATTTACATTGTGACAAGCAATTGAATATCCTAGTAGGGTCTGTCCAGTACATCCAATGTACCCATGAGTCTACATCTTATTCCATGCTCGAAGCATCCTATAAGATTAGAACACATATTAGTCTCAATCATATCAAGGCTGTCTCATGTTCACCAAGATATCTCGACTAAGGACAATACTGCATGTCAGCCTAGCTGAACAGCATTGAGACATTATTCAGAAGTATACATATTGCAGCAGATGATGTAACAACCTGAATAACAACCATTGCCTTTATAAACATAGAGTTTATATACATGATACTGATATAATCCCAAGGCCTCAAACATTAGCCTTAAGGGCATACCCCAACAATCTCCCACTTGCACTTAATCTAATGGTGAAGGAATCTCAAACCCATGTTATTACAGTGCTTCTCATGCTTCTGCTGCGCCAGAGGCTTAGTAAGCGGGTCAGCTAGATTGTCATCTGTATGATCCTTGCAGATTTTGATCTCGCCACGATCAATGATCTCCCGGATCAAATGAAACCTTCTCTGTATGTGCTTGGACTTCTGGTGCGACCGTGGTTCCTTTGCTTGTGCTATAGCTCCAGTGTTATCACAGAAGATAACCAAAGGATCTGCACTCGAAGGAACAACACCAAGTTCCTGAACGAACTTACGAATCCACACTGCCTCCTTGGATGCTTCCGAGGCTGCAACATACTCGGCTTCTGTTGTGGAATCAGCAACAATAGACTGTTTGAAACTCTTCCACACCACCGCTCCTCCATTCAAGCTAAAAACATAGCCTGATTACGATCGGAAATCATCCTGGTCAGATTGGAACGAAGCGTCAGTATATCCTTCAATACTGAGTTCTTCCTGACCTCTATATATCAAGAACATATCTTTGGACCTCCGAAGATATTTCAAAATGTTCTTGACTGCAATCCAGTGTGCCTGTCCTGGATTACTTTAGAATCGACTGGTCACGCTTAACCCGTAAGCAACGTCTGGGCGAGTACACAACATCGCATACATAATGGACCCAATTGCCGAAGCATAAGGCGTATTGTCCATTTCATCTTTCTCAGTCTGTGTTTGTGGACACTGACTCTTTGAAAGATTCAGACCATGTCTGACTGGAAGATATCCTCTCTTAGAATTTTCTAAATGGAATCTCTCCAGGACTTTATCGATGTAAGTACTCTGGCACAGCCCGAGAAGCCTCTTAGATCTATCTCTGTAGATCTTCACACCTAATACATAGGCTGCTTCTCCTAAATCTTTCATCTGGAAACATTTTCTTAACCATGCTTTTACAGCATGAAGTTCAGGAATATCGTTTCCAATGATCAAGATATCATCGACGTAGAGGACTAGGAAAGTAATCACGCTCCCACTAAACCTCTTATATACACATGGGTCATCTTCATTCTTGATGAAACCAAATTCACAGATTGATTCATCAAAAAGAATATTCCAGCTTCGCGATGCTTGCTTAAGTCCATAAATGGACTTCTTTAATTTGCATATTTTATGACGATCTGATGGATTGATAAAACCTTCAGGTTGTGTCATATACACATCCTCTTCTAATTTTCCATTAAGGAAAGCGGTTTTCACATCCATTTGCCAGATCTCATAATCATAATATACCGCTATCGCGAGAATAATCCGAATAGACTTGAACATGGCTACAGGAGAGAAAGTTTCATCATAATCTATCCCGTAGATTTGTTTGAAACCTTTCGCCACTAGCCTGCCTTTATAGGTAACTACGTTACCATCCATGTCAATCTTCCTTTTGAAGATCCATTTACAGCCTATAGGGATTACTCCCGGAGGCGGATCAACCAAATCCCAAACTTGGTTATCTGACATGGAGTCCATCTCGGCTCGCATAGCTTCAAGCCATCTCGCTGATTCCGGTCCACTGACCGCATCCGCATAAGTGAGGGGTTCATCATCAATGATGTAGACTCCGTCATAGCGCTCAGGCTGTCGACGGATCCTTCCCGATCTTCGCGGTTCCCGTGATATCTGAGCCTCAGGTTGTTCAATAACCTGATCTACTGGCTCAGGCTCATCCAACTGTGCTTGACTACTTTGTCCTTCTTCTGGATTCTCATCCAGTTTTATTTCTCTCCCACTGGCCTCTTGCAGAAGAAATTCCTTCTCAAGAAAAATAGCCGTCCGAGCAACAAATACCTTGTTCTCCTTGGGATCGTAGAAATAAAAACCCTTAGTTTCTTTAGGGTAACCGACAAAGATACATTTCTCAGATCTGCTCTCCAGTTTCCCGGAGGCGAGCTTTTTGACATAAGCCTCGCAACCCCAGATCTTAATAAATGTCAAGCTTGGCTGTTTCCCATACCATTACTAATATGGAGTCTTAGAAACGGCCTTGGATGGCACTCGGTTTAGTACCTTTGCAGCTGTTTCCAGTGCAAATCCCCAAAAGGAGTAAGGTAGAGTAGCCTGACTCATCATAGAACGAACCATATCCAGTAAGGTTCTATTTCTCCTCTCGGACACACCATTCCATTGCGGTGTTCCTGGCGGAGTGAGCTGTGAGATAATCCCACACTCCTTCAGATAGTCAGTAAACTCTCGACTCAAGTATTCTCCACCTCGATCTGAGTGAAGTGCTTTGATATTTTGGCCTAGCTGATTTTGTACTCATTTTTGAACTCTTTGAACTTGTCAAAAGATTCACTCTTATGTCTCATTAGATAGACATAACCATACCTACTGAAATCATCAGTAAAGGAGTAAAGGTAATGAAGTATGAATAGCCACCTCTGGCATGTTTACTAAATGGCCCACACACATCACTGTGAATGAGGTCAAGTAAACCTGAAGCCCTTTGACCTTTCTTAGAAAAAGGAGACTTCGTCATTTTACCCATTAAACAAGCTTTGCATGTATCAAGCTCCTCATAGGAGAATGATCCCAGCAGTCCATGGTCATGCAACCGCTTAATGCGTTTCTTGTTAATATGGCCTAAACGACTATGCCATAGCAAGGTGCTGTCATCAGCATACTTGGCTTTCTTATTATCAATTTGTTGTACAGAACATTCCATGTCCAACATGAATAACCCATTGTTAATCGACCCAGTAGCATAAACAATATTATCAAGAGAAATATAACACTTTGAAAATTTGCATTCAAAGGAAAACCCTTTCCTGACAAGAGCAGGAATAGAGATAATATTTTTGGTTATGCTCGGTACAAAATAACAATTGTTCAGTTCTAATACAAGACCAGATGGTAATGAGATGTGATATTCTCCTACAGCAACAGCAGCAACCCGTGCCCCGTTTCCAACTCGTAGGTCCACCACATGCTGTCCCACCTGTCTTCTTCTCTTGAGTTCCTGTACATTTGAACAAATGTGAACTCCACATGCAGTGTCCAACACCCATGATATAGAAGAAGAAAACATGACCTCAGTCACAAAAATACCTGAGTTAGAAGCGAAAGGCTTGCTTCCCTTCTTATCTCCTTGGAGCGCTTTACAGTCCTTCTTCCAGTGACCCAGCTGGCCACAATGGAAGCATCTGTATTCCTTTGACCGCTTGAGCTTTTGCTTCAGAGCCTTGTTGTAGCTCTTGATAGGGGCTTTGCCCTTCTTCCCCTTCTTCTTGTTCCTAGAAGGAACCATTAGGATAGAGGATGAAGGAGTTCCCTTCTCACGAGACTGAGTCTGCTCAGTAGTCAAGAGCATGTTCAGTAACTCTGCCGGCGTACAGTCGATCTTGTTCATATTAAAATTAATAATGAATGGATCGAAAGAAGCCGGGAGAGACTGCAGGATGATATCTACAACAAGCTCCTGATTGATGGTGTGTCCCAGTTTCTCTAGAGCCTCTTTGTACCCAATCATCTTGAGTACGTGAGCTCCCACTAGACTCCCTTCAGCCAGTTTGCTCTGAAAGAAAAGTTTAGTCAAATTGTAGCGTTCAGTCCTTGCCTGTGCAGCATACAACAACTTGAGATTTGCTATTATTTCAATAGCAGACAAATCTTCATGTTGACGCTGCAGCTGTGGCGTCATAAACGCTAGAATCTGGCAAGCGACATCAATGCTATCATTGACGTGCTTTTCATAAGCTTCCCGAACCGCCCTTGCGGCGTTCGGAGCGGGTTGAGGCGGTATTGCCGTCTCGAGGACATACAGCTTCCTCTCAGCCTTAAGAATAATCTTAAGGTGTCCGTACCAGTCTGAGAAGTTTGGCCCAGCAAACTTCTCCCTTTCCAGTAGGGATCGCACATTGAACGCTGTTGTGTTCGTTGCTGCAGTAATCTACAACATTGCAAGAACAGCAAGGTCAGTATCAATGTTAGAATCAATTCAGGACTTAAGAATGATTCTTTTCTCACTATTTTATCTGACTGAAAAATCCAATAAAACAGTCCGAAAGAGTAAAACTCTTTTAGTGAGATGGGATCCAGATTTCATACTTGGTCTCCGCGTCCCGCTCAGGCGAGATAAGATGCACAGAGAGTACAAGCACTAATTTCTGGTAGGCAACCCCTGCCAATCACCAACCCGTGCGATTCCCCTTCATCTGGGCAATCCAGCAGGCTGTGCCAACTGAGTTGGTACAACACAGTCTCTGATCCCACAGATGGCTGCCTCCATATGGCTACCATATGCGCCACATATGTAGCCTATACGGTCAAGCTGACCCGACCTACTCCCTGGACCACCACGTGCTATGCTGAGCAACGAGAAGCGATAAATCCCTTCTCTGTAACACGCAGGTGTAATCACACACCGTCTGAAGATAGATGGGCGTGCCCACTGAGTGGGTACAACACGGCCCCAACGATAGTCAGAACAGTGAGGTTTCACGTCAGAAGGCTATCGTGCTTGATATTTAACGTTGGATTTTAACGGTCCTTTTATCTTCTTTCTATCATTCAAATCCTATGGTGATAGCAGAAGAATAAATCATGCAATTACTAAATTACTTAAACAGTAAATGAAAGCATGATGATCTTATGTGGTAAAAGCCCATTAAGCCTAGGTAAGACCTTAATTTAAACTTAAGTCTTCACTTGAGCTCTTGATGGGTCTTTTGCATCTCATCTGGCCCAAATCAGGGCCCAAGCGCCCACTGCAGCTCAGGTGCGCCCACCAGGTAAATGCGCCTATCCCAGAGTCGAACTCTAGACCTCCCACCTGGTCAAGCCTCTGCTGCATGCGCCTCTGCCAAGTGTGCTCTGTGCTCATGTCTGATTAAAATACAATTTAATCTATCTAGACATGAATGACACGCAGGTCAATTACACTTTATAAATTAATTAAAATGTGATGCGCATATCACAATAAATATTAATTTACAATTTTAATCCAGGCACGCAGGCCCCAGCACAGCACACATTAAATAGGCAGCCCACATAAGATTAAATAAACAAGCAATATGGTATACATACATCATGTGATCCAAATCAGAAAATAAAATTTTTGAAAACCCATTGGCATCAATTTTTATTTTCCTTATTAGCCCTACTACCTTACAACGGTCCATTAATAGGGATCCACTCATCATACCTAGTCAGATCCACTGCCCTTGCATGCACCAAGTCGTAACTGACTTGAGCTGACCTAATGGTCAACCATGCATGCGCAAAGGGCTGAACAACCTTCATGAGTTCTGGCAAACGGGTGTGACCCTGGGCCTAACTCAAGAGCGTTCACTTGTTGTCTCAACCAGACATCGCTACACGCCTGTCTGCAGTCGACCTATAGCCACCTCGTGCTAGCGCACAGGTGCCATCTGGTCGACCCATCTAGGCTGTCAGATGGTCTGATCAGACTGGTTGGATCTTAACTAGACGATGACATCAACCCTAATAACCTGTCTAAGTTTTTCAAGTAGGCGCCACTTAGATCTAGTGTATGTGCGCAAGAGAAGTTTTTATAAAAACAACAAGATGCGCCAAACAACATACATGCGCGAAGGAGAAAGAATACATCTAAGATAAGCATGTATTTTCGCCAACCAACATAAACAATTTTCGCATATTATGTAGTTTCGCATGTAACCTTTAGATCTAAACATTTGAGCAAACAAGGATCACACAATGTCAAGCAATCATATGATCATAGCAACATGCGCTCTGATACCAATTGTGAGTCCCCTATACTTGGGGGGCGAAACCCTAATAGGCACATGATAAAAATTTTCGAAGCGGAAGCAAGGGTTTCTTAGGATCGCATGCTTGTCATATGATCAACTTGTTAAAGATGCATGAAGAAAATTCATACCATAGCCATTGCTTTGGATGGCGCCTTGGAAGCAGAGAGCGAAAGGGATCTCCTCCAAAAGATGCGCACACAAGATGTGATCGCCTACTCCTTGTTGATCTTTGTGCTAGCAAAGTTCTCCAAGAATCCTTGTCGAATGGAAGGGATGAGATCTCCTTGTTCTCGGGCTTCACCGAATTCTCTCCAAGGCGTGAAGAAGACACCCCATGAGAGCGCGAGAGCGTCGAGAGAAGAGGCAAACGTTTTTGGCGTTGAGGCGTTGAGCGAAAAAATGGCCTTCATGACTTTCCAAAAATAGAAAAACATGAATCCATGCGCCCATTATCTCATAACCGACCAAAAACGCCTTCAAGCTTTGAACCATGCGTTCACTCATGTGAACCGGTTCAAGCCAATTCGATGCATTTCAATTTGGTATAAAGACCAAGTTAAATCAGCCCAAGTTAAATCAGCCCAAGCCATGGTCTAGATCTTACTGAACCAAATGATTCAAGATCTAACCGTTGATCTCTTGATGCTCTTGATCTCACCGATCTACCATCAATTCTCTCGATCGAAGCTTACCGATCTCAAGCCCTAATCAATCAAACATGATCAGACCAGATCTCACTTACAATCAGAGATTAAATCCCTTTAAACTGAACCAAAAACAATTCAGTCCACACGATCTGACTCAAGTAAGCCATATCATCAAATTGTGCGACCCTAAGGGTTTCCTTTAAATGTCGGTAACGATAACATACGTTATCACGATCAGTGAGGGGTATCTAGCAACACATCACTGTCTCCCGATAGAAAGGAAAGAGTCTTCCAAGACTACACCCAAACACCAGCACAAGTGTGAACTCAAGTCACTTGACATATATGTTTCCTTTGCCACTGGACGTTCTTATTGGACAAGCGTGTCAAGCCTGTAATTCCAATATGATGAGAATGATTAGATCAGATGAACATAGTCATCTGGGTATGGCCATACACTTTCTCAATCATCTCATACAAGGGGGCCCCTTTAGAACATCACACTCCAATCAAGGAGACGGCAATCCTATATCTATCACTAGTGCCCTAACATGACTCATGCTCATCATCCAAGATAGTCTATAACCATTATGTTTCAAATGATATTGAACTACCTCAAAACAATGCCAATCATCATTTAGAAACACAAGTGATCTCAAGTCAGAGGAAATATGCCACTTGTTTGCATATAAGGATTATTCACATTGTGACAAGCAATTGAATATCCTAGTTGGGTCTGTCCAGTACATCCAATGTACCCATGAGTCTACATCTTATTCCATGCTCGAAGCATCCTATAAGATTAGAACACATATTAGTCTCAATCATATCAAGGCTGTCTCATGTTCACCAAGATATCTCGACTAAGGACAATACTGCATGTCAGCCTAGCTGAACAGCATTGAGACATTATTCAGAAGTATACATATTGCAGCAGATGATGTAACAACCTGAATAACAACCATTGCCTTTATAAACATAGAGTTTATATACGTGATACTGATATAATCCCAAGGCCTCAAACATTAGCCTTAAGGGCATACCCCAACACATATTGCCCTCTAAGCTCGGGCGATATGTTGGTTAGCATCAATTGTGCAACCTCCAAAGTATCAGCTTGATGCTTATCATAAGCATCCTTCTCAACCGCTGATGCCAAGCATGGAAGTGGCTCAGGAATTGGCTCAGGAATTGGCTTCTCAAGGACATATAGCTTCCTCTCGAGCTTGAGCACAATTATCAAGTTCATATACCAATCCTTTAAGTTGGATCCAACCAACTTATCCCTTTCCAGGGTAGATCGCAGTGACCATCTGCCATTGTTCACAGCCATTGTTTTACAACAACCAAGAAACAGCAGATTAGTACTACTCCTAATCATTTAAACTGGACTTGTTTTAAATGATTATGGCTCCCACTATTTTAATCGACTTGACAACCCACAAAGTCAATCAGAAAGTTTAAGACTTCCTAGTGAGATGGGATCCTCATTCCACATGAGGCTTTGCGTCCCACGAGGGTGGGATGAGATGCACAAAGTGACCCATGCTTCATAAGGTGGGCACGCCGGCCGATTGTTCCAAGCAATTCCCCTTATTGAGACAGTCTAGGCATTTCATGTCCAACGAGGGCTGGATACAGCATGAATCCTAACCTCTCAACGATGCCTCTAGAGTTTCATCATGTGCCTAGCACATATGAAAATCTAGTCAAGTCCATTCCAAACCGTTATGCCCAGGGCCAACGAGTTTCCTTGCGAAGGCACGCCCAGGTTAAAACTGGACTGGGGAAACCATTGTCATCGCACACGTCCTAAAGATAAGTGGGTGTGTCCCACGAGGGTGGGAAACAGTTCACAACACCACTGATCGATAGTTTGATGAGGGATATGCGTTAGAAGGCTACTAGACTTGATATTTTATTTGAGGGTTTTTGAGGTCTCATCAATTCAGTTTTATCTTATGTCTAACATTACAGGCATGCAATCCTATAGTGATAACATAACGATAAAACATTACAGGCATGCTTCTGCAGATAATAAAAGCAGTAAAGAATGATGTGATCATATCCTATTCAAGACATTAAACCAACCCGTGCCATGAAGGAGGTTCAACTCTTGTCCTAGAACTCAAGGTTTAGCATCCAAACCCTATAGGTACGCTTTAAAAGTTCCCCATAGGTTCGGCCAATGCCATGGTCTTCCTCCAATGAGGATGCGCCACAATGCAAGAAGCCAAGTTAGCTAGCTCTCAAACCCAAGGGTTCGGCCATGCCTAACTTGCGCCACTAAGCAAGCTAGCACCAACTTGCATACACCACCTTGCATGCTTGCACCATCAAGCAATTTGCGAGCATCAAGGTCCAAGAAGGATGCGCCCACCCCTTAATCTTCATCTTAATTTTTTACAAAAATAAAGAAAAGGATGGCACGCAGGCCGCACAAGGATACATCACAGGCATGCAAAGGGGCTTGACTCATGATCACAACATTATGCACAATCAAGGTATTTACACAAGCAATTCTACATGCTCATGAAAAACATAAAATCTGAAATTTTATTTTTTCATAAAACTAGTCTCTTTTTCTCATCTTCTTCTCACAAATCCTTTGATTATTTGCGATTAACTTTTCATGATGATTTCAGAGATCCTTTCGGCTGGCAATTTTGTCAGATCAAGGGACCCGGCCAGTCCGAAGACACAATGCCCATCCTACTTGACAAAATCACGTGCGCCTTTGATCTTTAAATCAAGCAAGAAAAAATAACCCAAAAATCCAAAAGAGATTGAAAAGATGATAGAAACAAGAAACCTTAATTTTTCTACTTTTAGAAAAATTGTTTGCCATGCATCATGCTATTAACGAAAATAGAGATATGGCATGCGAGCATGAAAGAAAAGCAAAAAACATCGTTCGAGTCTTGCAAGTCGCTCTGATACCACTGTTGGGAAACCCCAGGGACATTTTATGATTTTTCAGAGTTATAAGCATACATACATACATTGGACAACGGAAGAATGTCCCCGAAACAGGCCGGTCCCAAAAACCCAGTGAAGATCGCAAGCAAGAGAGTCGACACGATGAGTTAGGAAATACCTTAGAGCAAGATGAGGTCGATGTCGTGATAGGCGCCCAAGTGTGCGCCCTCTGCAGTCTCACACACACAGACGCCTCGAGTCCTCTTCTTCGACGCCCGATGCTAGCCTCGGGAAGAAGATCTAAGCCTTGTGCTCCTTCTTCAAAATATGCGCCACCTCCAAGGTAGATGCGCCAAAGATGAAGAAGGATGAGGGAGAGGGAAACCACCAAGCACCAAGTTCCTTGCATCAAGAGAGAAGGAAGAGGCTTGCGACTAGGGTTTGGAAGGAAGAAGAAGATGCGCCACTTCTTGGTGTTGTCGTCCTTCAAGCCCTTGCTTTTGCCCCTCCTCTTGTTGTCACGCGTCTAAGGAATATTCATCATCACAAGAAGGGCGGCTAGGGTCAATTATAAAGAGCTAGAGGCGGTTAGGGCAAGGGTTGAGATCATGACAAGTGTATGGCTTGGATGAGAAGGTTTGAGGTAAGGAAAGTCTCCAAGACTTTACCATAAACCTCATTCAACCTTTCCATAAGCTACCAAGCCTTGCCTTGTGCGCCAAGGCCTAGCCTTGCGCCCCAAGCAATGCCTTAATGCATTCACACTATCAATGGGAGAGGGCTAGGCGCATAAAGCTTCCTTAATGAAGCAAATTTGCTGTCCAAACCCCATTATGCCCCTTAGGCGCCAATGGGCTTGGCTTCCTCCCCATTATACCCTTTTAGCCTATTGCCTCTTCATGACAACTTATTATTGGGCCTCATTGGATAATGAGCTAGCCCAAACTTCATTACATGGCTTGATTAAGCAATTGGATCCAATCCAATGCAACCCTAATCCAAATGTGGCCAACCATGGTCAATTTCGGGTCAACCTGCCATAAATGGAGTTTGGCTACAATAACATCCTTCCATCTCATTAGGCCCATTGGCGCTGATGAAATCTCCAAAATAGATCCCAGTTATCCAATAACTCGATCATAAGGCTTCCCGATCAATACGAGAACTCCAGTATCAAGGTGTGCGACCCTGTAGGTTCCTCTAACACTGGCAGTGCTGACCAAAGGTCACCACAAGTAGTGAGTGGCACCTAGCAGTGCATCACTGCTACCCAGGTCATTGGAATGGATATCGACATCGACATCCCCATCATCGCAACTAGGTACAGATGCATTACAGTCTCTTTGCCGAACTGATATCCGATTGGATAAGTGTTTCACCACTTGTTTTCACCCAATCACATGGCTATGACTAAAACAGGTTCTCACCTGGGTATGGCCATACACTCTCAGCCATAGAACCATAGAGGAGCTCCATGGATATCATACTTCCCTATGGAAGGGGCAAATCCTGTGTCTGTCCATTTACCTTCTCATATGGGTCGTGACATGCTCAATGACAACCGTTATTACCTCCCAACTACGGCGAGGTGTTAGGTTGTATCAAAGCAAGTCCCTAACCATATAGAATGGTCAATGACCTCAAGTCAAGGGATCAATGCATCTCCTATCACTTGTGAGGATAACTCATGACACCAAGTCATAGCCTCACAGCGGGTCGGTCCAGTATATCCACCACTGATATACCCATATGTCTGCGTTAGCACCTCGTGCCTAACCAGCCCATATACTAGTCTCACAAGTACCAGAGTTGTCCCATATCCACTCAGGTACATCGACTAGGGACAATCATTTGAGCATAGATCCAATCTGTCTCCAGGAACATTATCATGTAAGTACACAATCGCAGGTGTAGACAAACAATGATAACGACAATGCCAGAAAGATATATATATATAAATATCAGAGTCAAGTAGTACAAAGATGGACCAAAACTAGGTCCTAGGGCATATACACGAACATGGTGGGGAAGAAGAAGAGAAGAGGAAGAAAGCACTCTCGGCTACACTAGAGGAAGAGAAGGGGAAGAGGAGGATTTCGGTTGGAGTCCACCAAGCAAAACAATGCTCATGCATCAACACATAGGTTTTTTTCTCAAAGGCATAAACTGAAGTGCATGTGAAAATACAAGGACTTTAAACCCTCTCCTTCCTTCAACGTTCACATAGGGGAAGTTACAAAATAGCCCTCTTACGAATTTCAAACTAATGGCTTAGAATGATACTAGTTTTGAATGGATGGTAGTGATTAATCCTATCTTCCTTGGCGTCTTTGGTGCTTGAGGGAAATGTCTAAACGAATTGGCTGCATGCAAGGGTGCATGCAAGCCTCTTTAATGCTCTTGGAGATTGAATGCGCATGCCTCTTTGATTGGTGGAGTGAAGAGGTGTCTTGAAGCCCATTGGTTGAGTGAAGGGGGCTGATTGACTTGTTGACTTGATTTCAAATTTGAAGGTGCCGCCCTTGAAGATTTGGAGCTGGTTTGGGTGCCCATGACATGTCATCTTGATGAGGTGGCATCCAAGTGTCATGATGGTGGTTTGGTGAATTGGAGGGTGGCGCTTAGATGGGTGAAGCTTTGATGCATGGTGGAGATTGTCTTCTCTTGGAGGAGCTTTGATGGAGGGCTGATGGTGGATCTTGATTGGATCATTGAGGAGCTAATTGGAGGGCTAATCTTTGTTTTTTGGGAAGGAGTTGGTGCCTTGTAGTGAATTACAGGTGCAATAAACCCTAGGCTAAAGAACAACCTACTACATCATCTAGGAAATAAAACATGCTTAAAGAAAATAAAATCCTAGGCTATTCCTATTCTAAAGTACGAACATGAAAGTAAAGACAAGCATAAGTAAACCCCGAAGATGCCCCTGCATCAACTTTCTTGAGGGCAAAAGAATTCTTCTCCGAAGAATTAAAAGTGAGACTCCATGTTGTAGCTTCTGGTGGCCAACCCAAGGTACAAAGATCATCTAGGTCAGGGTGACCAAGGTGATCTTTGTCATTGAATTCCAATTTTGGGGGCTACCCTAATGTATGAAGATTGTCTTCAGCCTTCTTTATGTCATCATTCCTGCCAATAAGAGAAGAATTTTTGAAAGCTACTATTTTCTCACATGCCACAATAATGTATGATTTGAAAACATGATATGTGAAAGTAATAGCTTTGAATGAAAGACATGGCAGGTATGAGCATGGAATTCTAGACATTATGCATGATGTTTTTTCTAAAGCATGATTTGGAATAACTAAACCGATATTATATTCATGAGCAATTTTACCATGTAGCTTTTCATTTAGTGCAAAAGATGATTTCATGTTTAACATATGCAAAGTCCTAGTTGTGTCAAAACAAATTTCAAATTTGCAAACAGCATAGCGAAAGGTCTTGTACATCATAGGGTAGTCCTTAATTGGGGAATGTGTGTCCATTAAAGTATGGTATAGGATTGAGCTTTTGGGTGGTTTAGGACAAAGTTCAATGTTGGGTTCCCATGGTATGATTGGAAGTGTTGCCCAGTCAAGAGTGGGAGTATGTTGGGTTGATTCCAATGGTGATGGGTCTAAGATTGGTGGTTCTAGGGATAGGTCAATAGAGGGCTCAGTGCTAGTTGGGTCAAGAGGTGATTCAGGTTCAGCTTGCACAACTCTCTCATGATTTTCATTTGGGTCAAGTTTAAGAGAGGGTTTAGGTGCGCCTAAGGATAATGTTGGATGTTCAGGTCTAGGCCCTAAAAGTGAAGGCAATGAGGAGGGTCCTAATAGGTACCTATGGCAAACTATGGGTTTGGGAGGGGTCAAGCTACGGCTCAGCTCACTAAATGTATTCAAGTGGGGAGTTTTGATTTGGTCAATCACAAGAACCTCCACTTTATACTCTTTTATAGGCTCAGATATAATGGTAAGTGCTTAAGAATTTTCTAGAAGATGAGTTCCCTTAAAGTCCTCATGGTCAATCTCTATTTCTTGTGTTTCATCCTCATAGATGTTGTCGTCTCTCTTCTTTTTTTTCTCAATTTCCTGGGCTACTAGGTTCATGAATTGTTGACACAGATCTTTCATCTCAGACCAACCATTTTTAATTTGCTCACTTTGCCTTTTAATTTGCTTACTTTGCTCTTCAATTTCCCTAGCCCAATTGTCAAAGGTACCATTGGTGATAAGTTGTATTAGTTTTTCATCCTTAGGGTAGATTATGTGTTCCAAACCTTTATGTATAAAGCTATAGCACCAAGGTTTGTTAAAATAATATCCTTGATAATCATCAATGAATTCTTTCCCTAATAAGATGTCAAATCCTTCTAAACTCATCACATCACACCAAATTTCGGTTTTGATATTGCCTAATTGAATGGAAACTAAGCACTGAAAGTCAATTAAACTAATTCTCAAATCATCCCATGTTATGCAATAACGGTTGGGATATTTTTCTATGGTGAGGCCAAATCGTTCAAGGGCTTTTCTGGATATAACATTATACTTGACTTGATGATCAATAATAGTTTAATTATAGTATCCATTGCACAAGGTGTATGTTGTGAAGCAACTAGGCCTGTGGGTGAATATTTTATAACCCCTATCAATAATAAGTTCTCTTTTAGCTATTAAGTCCCTTCGACGAAAGTGACGCACCATGTTAAACAAGAAAAAATAATAAGCTGGAAATGGCCTAAACAAGTGGTAGTGCACAACAATAAACAACACTCATATAAGTTGCACAATCAAGCTTTGCAAGTATGTTATCACCAATGAAAACTAGAAACTAGCAAGCTAAGAGTTTTGAACAGAATATCCAAATGATTAACTTATAAATCCTACAAGAGCAAAATCCCACAGCAAGTTTTCAGCATACAATTTAAAAAAGAGAAGCTTAGAGTAATTTAGCAACACAAGCAATTTGGAGCAAAACCCTAGTTTGGTGTTTGACTTCTAGCAATGCTACAGAGTTTACAAGCACGAGACTTTTAGCATTTAAAGCACGGCAAGATGGTTTATTAGAAAGTGCAGAATTTGAGCAAGGTTATGAGCAAGAATTATTTAAGATCTGAATTCATCAAGGCTTCAAAACAGTCAACACAAATTTTGCTTCAAGTGTTCATCCAAGAGAGTGCTTTAAGGTGGGGAGGCTACCTATTTGCTTAGATAATCCACTAACACCCTTTTACCTTTAACTTAAGCTCTCCCTATGGATTAGGGAGTCCTAAATCTCAGGTAATCAGAATACCAACCAAAAAATCCAATTCCAATTCGGTCAGCAAGTTAAACAACATAAGTCCACAAGGTTTTTCAAAGTTTTGAGTGTGGAGGACACCTATTTGCTTAGTTGTTTCCACCCTACCGAAATATGTCACAGATCAGGAGTTTAAAACAGAATATTTCTTCATAAACAAAATTCAGAAAAAGATCTAAAGTGAAGGCTCAACACAAGTAGGAATTAGAGTAGGGCTAAGCAATAGTGCATCACCCTACTCTTCTTAAAGTCCCACTTGCGCATCCTTCTTGCAAGAGTGATATCTATTGGTCTAGATCAACTCTTAGCCACTTGGCCCCTTGACTCAAGTGTTCCTTATCAGATAAGGGATTCTAAGTCTTGGCCAAGATTTCCAAATTACAGCAAATCTGACATTCAGCCCAAGAAAGATAGCACACATGCAAGCAAGGTTCAAGCTTTGAGTGAGGAGACCACCTATCGTTTTAGGTGTTTCCCAACTCAAGCTAGGTACCAAATAAATGATCGCAAGAAAATATACCTTTACAACACAGAGTTCTGCATGACCAAAGAAAACCAAACAAGTCTCGGCTGAAAGTGAAAAGCAAAACAAAATCCAAGAAAGTTCAAGGGTTTGAGCAAGGAAGTCACCTATTGTTTAGATGTTTCCACCTCAAACCAAAATATCAAGATCAGAAAGTTATAAGTGGATATTAACTTAAGATCAGAAATCTTCAGAAATAAAATTCAAAGTCCTTCAAATCTCGGCACAACAAAACTCACACAAAAGATTATACAAATAGCATCCAAGTGCATCTTCCTTCAAGTGGGGGAAGCTATCTATTTGCTTAGATAGTCCCTTTACTTATGTGGATATTATGCCCACGGAAACGTCAGATAATACAACCTAATGCAAAGTATTTTCGAACAGAAAACATCTCCCACTGAAAACACAAGACAGAAATGGCGCAAAGATCAAGTGAGACATCACACAAGAGAGCACTTCCAAAGGTTAAGCTACTTGTTGATTAGGTAATCCTATTCTCAAGATATGATCAATAAAATCCGAAAACCACAAAATGTTTGAAGAAGACTTTGACCAGAATACTTATCAAAACCCAGAGCACAAAATACAGAAATTAGGGCATGGCCAAAAACACAAAGCACTCAAATGCAAAGTCCTTTCAAGTGAAGGGGGTTATCAATATGTTAGATGATCCCTTTACTCAAATGAATGATATATTCCGTAAAATTTCAGAAAGCATAGCTCAACAAATAATACTTTTGATCATAAACATTTTTAAAAAGAAAACACCACAAAATAGAAAGATGGCCGAAAAAACAAAGTAGCAAGAAATACAACAAGGAGATTGAAACTACCGATTGCCTAGGTATTCCCTTTCTCAATATTTTGACCATTTTCCTCACAAAAGTTTTCAAAAACCACAGCATGTTTAGAGACGTAGCTGATCAGAGAGTGTACCAATAGAAAACATAAAACTCAGAAAATAGATGCATGGCCGAAAATCATAAACAACACCAAAGCATGAAAAACCCTAACACACACATTGAGCACCTAGAGTTTCCTTTGATACCACTGAAGTAGGAGATGATTATATGGGTTAAAACCTAAGATCGTCTCTAGGTGTGGGGCTCAAAACATCAAGAAAACTAGGGCATGCGATTCTAGATAATAGCAAGGAAGGAACTAAAATAGAAGAGAAGATGAAAGAAAGCACCTTGTGGCCCCTTTTAGGGAAAGGGGACTTAACCCCTTTCTTTGTCCTCGCTCCCGGATCTTGGTGATGAGGTTTAGAATAGGGTTATTAAGCGGCCTACATTCAAATCAAATGAACAAGGGGAGGACGAAATACAAGTGTCCCCAAACTCCCCTTAAGCTATGACAAAGATGATCCTTAGGGGGGTCTTGTTCAAGTCTTCATCTTCTCCACTTTGACTTGGCGTTGAAGGTGATGAAGGATCAGCATGTTGATGGCGTCACAAAGAACTTCAAGAAGAGAAAGGAAGCTTTGGTGGAGAAGAAGAAGAGAAGAGGAAGAGAGCACTCTCGGCTACACTAGAGGAAGAGAAGGGGAAGAGGAGGATTTCAGTTGGAGTCCACCAAGCCAAACAATGCTCATGCATCAACACATAGGTTTTTTTCTCAAAGGCATAAACTGAAGTGCATGTGAAAATACAAGGACTTTAAACCCTCTCCTTCCCTCAACGTTCACATAGGGGAAGTTACAAAATAGCCCTGTTGCGAATTTCAAACTAATGGCTTAGAATGATACTAGTTTTGAATGGATGGTAGTGATTAATCCTTTCTTCCTTGGCGCCTTTGATGCTTGAGGGAAATGTCTAAACGAATTGGCTGCATGCAAGGGTGCATGCAAGCCTCTTTAATGCTCTTGGAGATTGAATGCGCATGTCTCTTTGATTGGTGGAGTGAAGAGGTGTCTTGAAGCCCATTGGTTGAGTGAAGGGGGCTGATTGACTTGTTGACTTGATTTCAAATTTGAAGGTGCCGCCCTTGAAGATTTGGAGCTGGTTTGGGTGCCCATGACATGTCATCTTGATGAGGTGGCGTCCAAGTGTCATGATGGTGGTTTGGTGCATTGGAGAGTGATAAGATAGGTGAAGCTTTGATGTATGGTGGAGATTGTCTTCTCTTGGAGGAGCTTTGATGGAGGGCTGATGTTGACTATTTCCTTGATGGATAGTGGATCTTGATTGGATCATTGAGGAGCTAGATGGAGGGCTAATATTGAGTTTTGGGAAGGAGTTGGTGCCTTGTAGTGAATTACAGGTGCAATAAACCCAAGGCTAAAGAACAACCTACTATACCATCTAGGAAATAAAACATGCTTGAAGAAAATAAAATCCTAGGCTATTCCTATTCTAAAGTACGAACATGAAAGTAAAGACAAGCATAAGTAAACCCCGAAGATGCCCCTGAATCAGTTTTCCGCCCTTGTGGGTCACACCCACTTATCTTTAGAAGGTGTGTGGTGACAATGATTTCCCTAGTCCAGTTTTAACCTAGACATGCCTTCGCAAGGAAACTCGTTGGCCCTGGTGTCATGGACGCACTTTGCTTGGTGCCTAATGTCTGTGCGGTAGACTACTTGGGGTAGTCTCAGCCTTAAACCCGTGTGCACTTACGCTACACCCAAACTCCTCCGATCCTTGACACTGGGCATAACAGTTAGGAATATACTTGATTAGTTTTCCACATGTGGAAGCCACATGATGGAATTCTAGAGGCATTGTTGGGAGGTTAGGGTTTCATGTTGTATCCTGCACTCGCTGGACATGAAATGCCTAGACTGTCTCAATAAGGGGAATTGCCAAGTGCAATCGGCTAGCATTCCCACCTTAAGAAGCATGGGTCACTTTATGCATCTCATCCCACCCTCGTGGGACGCGAAGCCTCATGTGGAATAAGGATACAATCTCACTTGGAAGTCTTGGATTTCCCGATTGACTTTGTGTTGGGGTATGCCCTTAAGCCTAATGTTTGAGGCCTTGGGATTGTAACAGTATCATGTAATAAACTCTTGTGTTTATAAAGGCATGGTTATTATTCAGTTTGTTACCTTGTCTGCTGCAATAAGTATACTTCTGAATAATGTCTCAAAGCTGTTCAGCTGGGCTGACATGCTATTATGTCCTTAGTCGATGTATCTTGGTGAACATGAGACAGCCTTGATATGGTTAAGACTAATATGTGTTCTAATCTTATAGGATGCTTCGAGCATGGAATAAGATATAGACTCATGAGTACATTGGATGTACTGGACATACCCTACTAGGATATTCAGTTGCTTGTCACAATGTGAATAATCCTTGAGTGCAACAAGTGGCACATTTCCTCTGACTTGAGATCACTTGTGTTTTTCTAAATGATGATTGTCATTGTTTTGAGGTAGTTCAATATCATTTGAAACATAATGATTATAGACTATCTTGGATAATGAGCTTGAGTCATGTTAGGGCACTAGTGATAGACATAGGATTGCCGTCTCCTTGTTTAAGGAGTGTGATGTTCTAAAGGGGCCCCCTGGATGAGATGATTGAGAAAGTGTATGGCCATACCCAGGTGACAGTGTTCATCTGATCTAATCATGCTCATCATATTGGAGCTACAAGCTTGACACGCTTGTCCAATAAGAACATCCAGTGGCAAAGGAAGTATGCATGCCTTGTGAATTGGATTCACACTTGTGCTGTGGTTTGGGTGTAGTCTTGGAAGACTCTTTCCTTTATATCGGGAGACAGTGATGTGTTGCTAGATACCCCTCACTGATCGTGATAACGTGGGTTATCGTTACCGACATTTAAAGGAAACCCTCAGGGTCGCACAATTTGATGATATGGCTTACTTAAGTCAGATCGTGTGGACTGAATTGTTCGAGATCAGTTTAAAGGGATTTAATCTCTGATTGTAAGTGAGATCTAGTCTGATCATGTATGATTGATTAGAGCTTGAGATCGGTAAGCTTTGATCGAGAGAATAGATGCTAGATCGGTGAGATCAGAAGCATCAAGAGATCGACGGTTAGATCTGGAGCCTTAGGGTTTAATTTGATCTAGACCATGTCGCTTGGCTTATTTGGTCTTTGAACCAGACCAAGATGAACCGGCTCATGGATGAGCGAGTGGTTCAAAATAAGAGAAGAGATTTGCGACTTGTGAACGTTGAGACGTGTTTGCTATTTTTAGATAGCATGTCTCTTACGTGACCACATCTCACGTTGGCTCTATGGTCGCTCATCACTCTCGCCTCTTGCCTCTTCTCGTGTGGCTTTCTCTCTCGTGAAGAAGAGTTTTTTGACGAAAAGAAGGAGGAAATCGCTAAGCAAGTTTTTCTCTTCCCTTCATACGATTGTGATACTTGGACGATCCTTGCTAGCACAAGGGACGACAAGAAGAAGCGCATTCTCATCTTGTGTGTGACGATTTGGAGAAGATCTTGTTTGATCTTTGCTTCCAAGGCGCCATCTAGAAATGGCCATGGTATGAATCGTATTCATTCTTGTTTACAAGTTATATCAAAGTTAATCATACTTCATGCACCGATTCTTTGAAACCCTAGTATCCGCTGCCCATGTTTCTGTTTGCGCCAATTTAGGGTTTTTCCCCCTTAGTCAGGGGTCTTTCAATTGGTATCAGAGCAAAGGTTAACGCATGTTTTTATGATTGCTTAATGCTTGGTCTTCATGTTTGATCCATACTTGTGCATATGCTTAGATCTACATGACATGCGAAAGTGTTATGATAGTTTTTATCATCTTGCGAAAATACATCTATTATGTATGTTTCTATCTTTTGCGCATGTTTGATGTGTTGGCGCATCTTAGGTTTTCAAAATCTAAATTACTTGCGCGACCTCACTAGATCTAAGGCCTTGCATTAAAACCCTTAGACGGGTTATTAGGGTTGAAGTCACCCCCTAGGTTAGATCCAAAAGTCTGATCAGACCATCTGACAGCCTTGATGGGTTGACCAGGTAGCACCTGTGCGCAAGCACGTGGTGGCTACAGGTCGGCTGCAGACAGGCGTGTAGCGATGTCTGATTGAGACAACCGATGAATGCACATGAGTTAGGCCCGGGGTCACACCCGCTTGCCAGACCTCATTGTGGTTGTTCAGCCCTGGCGCATGCATGGTTGACCTTATGGTCGACTCAAGTCAGTTAGGACTTGGTGCATGCAAGGGCAGTGGATCTGACTAGGATGGATGAGTGGATCCCTAGTAATGGACCGTTGTAAGGTTGTAGGGCAAATAAGGAAATTAAAATTGATGCCTATGGGGTTTTCGAAATTTAATTTTCATGATTGGATCACATGTTGAATGATGCCATGTGCTTGTCTATTTATTCTTATGTGGGCTGCCCATGTTAAATGTCTGCTGTGCTGGGGCCTGCGTGCCTGGAAATTAAAGTTGTAAATTAATTATTGTGATCTGCGCATCACATTGCTTTAATTTATAAAATGTAATTGACCTGTGTGTCAATCTTGTCTAGATAGTTAAATTTGTAATTTAATTAGACAAGAGCACAGAGTACACTTGGCAGAGGCGCTTGCAGCAGAGGCTTGACCAGGAGGGAGGTCCAGGGTTCGACTCTGGGACCAGGCGCATTTTCCCTGGTAGGCGCACCTGAGCTGCAGATGGCGCTTGGGCCCTGGGTTGGGCCAGATGAGCAGCAAAAGCCCCATGAACAAGAGCAAGTGAAGACTTAAGTTATGATTAAGATCTTACTAGGGCTATGGGCTTTTACCACATAAGATCCATGCTTTCTTTTATTGTTTATATAAGTAGAACAGCATGTTTTAATTTATCTTCTGCTATCACCATAGGAATTGCATGATAGTCAAGAAGATAAAAGACCGTTAAAATCCAACGCTTAAATATCAAGCTCGTAAGCCTTCTGACGCGAAACCTCACTGTTCTGACTATCGTTGGAGCCGTGTTGTACCCACTCAGTGGGCACGTCCATCTATCTTCAGACGGTGCGGGATTACACCTGCGTGTTACAGAGAAGGGATTTATCGCTTCTCGTTGCTCAGCATAGCACGTGGTGGTCCAGGGAGTAGGTCGGGTCAGCTTGACCATGTAGGCTACATATGTGGCGCATATGGTAGCACATGGAGGCAGCCATCTGTGGGGTCAGAGACTATGTTGTACCAACTCAGTTGGCATAGTCTGCTGGATTGCCCAGATGAAGGGGAATCGCACGGGTTGGCGATCGGCAGGGACTGCCTACCAGAAATTAGTGCTTGTACTCTCTGTGCACCTTATCTCGCCTGAGCGGGACGCGGAGACCAAGTATGAAATCTGGATCCCATCTCACTAAAAGAGTGTTTACTCTTTCGGGCTGTTTTGCTGGATTTTTCAGCCAGATA
Organism: Costus lasius; assembly: GCA_027563935.2. Classification (NCBI taxonomy): domain Eukaryota; kingdom Viridiplantae; phylum Streptophyta; class Magnoliopsida; order Zingiberales; family Costaceae; genus Costus; species Costus lasius. The sequence continues at coordinate 31,223,451 of CM050450.1, read as the reverse complement.
AAATAGTGAGAAAAAGAATCTTTCTTAAGTCCTGATTGATTCTTAACATTGATACTGACCTTGCTGTTCTTGCATTGTTGTAGATTCCTGCAGCAACGAACACCATGAGCTTCAATGTGCGATCCCTACTGGAAAGGGAGAAGTTTGCTGGGCCAAACTTCTCAGACTGGTTCGGACACCTTAAGATCGTTCTTAAGGCTGAGAGGAAACTGTATGTCCTCGAGACGGCAGTGCCGCCTCAACCCGCTGCGAACGCCGCAAGGGCGGTTCGTGATGCCTATGAAAAGCACGTCAATGATAGCATTGATGTCGCTTGCCTGATGCTAGCGTCTATGACGCCACCGCTGCAGCGTCAGCATGAGGATATGTCGGCTATAGAGATTATAGCGAACCTCAAGATGCTGTATGCTGCACAGGCGAGGACAGAACGCTATAATCTGACAAAGCTTTTCTTTCAGAGCAAACTGGCTGAAGGGAGCCCAGTGGGAGCTCACGTGCTCAAGATGATTGGGCATAAGGAGGCTCTAGAGAAACTGGGGCATACCATTAACCAGGAGCTTGCTGTAGATATTATTCTGCAGTCTCTCCCGCCTTCTTTCGATGCGTTCATTATTAACTTTAATATGAACAAAATCGATTGTACTCCGGCAGAGCTGCTGAATATGCTCTTGACTACTGAGGAAACTCTGAAGGGAAAGCCTTCAACCTCTGTCTTAATGGTTCCTTCCAGGAACAAGAAGAAGGGGAAGAAGGGCAGAGCCCCTGTCAAGAACTACAGTAAGGTTCTGAAGCAGAAGGTTAAGCGGTCCAAGGAATACAGATGTTTCCACTGTGGCCAGCTGGGTCACTGGAAAAAGGACTGTAAAGCGCTCCAAGGAGATAAGAGGGGAAGCTTCGCTTCTGGCTCAGGTATTTACGTGACGGAAGTCATGGTTTCATCTTCTTCTATATCATGGGTGTTGGACACTGCATGTGGAGTTCACATTTGTTCAAATGTACAGGAACTCAAGAGAAGAAGGCAGGTGGGACAGTATGAGGTGGACCTACGCGTTGGAAACGGGGCACGGGTTGCTGCTGTTGCTGTAGGAGACTATTTCATTTCTTTACCATCTGGTCTTGTATTAGAACTAAACAATTGTTACTTTGTTCCCAGTATTACTAAAAATATTATCTCTATTCCTGCTCTTGTCAGGAAGGGATTTTCCTTTGAATGCAATATTTCAAAGCGTGTTTTATCTTTTGATAATATTGTTTATGCAACTGGTTCAATTAACAATGGGTTATTCATGTTGGACATGGAAAGTTCTATACAAAACATTGATATTAAGAAAGCCAAGTATGCTGATGACAGCACCTTGCTATGGCATAGTCGTTTAGGCCATATTAACAAGAAACGCATTAAGCGGTTGCATGATCATGGACTGCTGGGATCATTCTCCTATGAGGAGATTGATACATGCAAGGCTTGTTTAATGGGTAAAATGACGAAGTCACCTTTTTCTAACAAAGGTCAAAGGGCTTCAGGTTTACTTGACCTTATACACAGTGATGTGTGTGGGCCATTTAGTAAACATGCCAGAGGTGGCTATCAGTACTTCATTACCTTTACTGATGATTTCAGTAGGTATTGGTATGTCTATTTAATGAGACATAAAAGTGAATCTTTTGACAAGTTCAAAGAGTTCAAGAATGAAGTACAAAATCAGCTAGGCCGAAATATCAAGGCACTTCGTTCTGATCGAGGTGGAGAATACCTAAGTCATGCGTTTACTGACTATCTAAAGGAGTGTGGGATTATCTCACAACTCACTCCGCCAGGAACACCGCAATGGAATGGTGTGTCCGAAAGGAGAAATAGAACGTTACTTGATATGGTTCGTTCTATGATGAGTCAGGCTACTCTTCCATATTCCTTTTGGGGGTTTGCACTGGAAACAGCTGCAAAGGTACTAAACCGAGTGCCATCCAAGGCCGTTTCTAAGACTCCATATGAGTTATGGTATGGGAAACAGCCGAGCTTGTCATTTATCAGGATCTGGGGCTGCGAGGCTTATGTCAAAAAGCTCGCCTCTGGGAAACTAGAGAGCAGATCTGAGAAATGCATCTTTGTCGGTTACCCTAAGGAAACTAAGGGTTATTATTTCTACGATCCCAAAGAGAACAAGGTTTTTGTTGCTCGGACGGCCATATTTCTTGAGAAGGAATTTCTTCTGCAAGAGGCCAGTGGGAGAGAAATACAGCTGGATGAGAATCCAGAAGAAGGACAAAGTGCGCAAGCAGAGTTGGATGAGCCTGAGCCGGTAGAACGGGTTTCTGATCAACCTGAGGCTCAGATATCAAGGGAACCGCGAAGATCGGGAAGGATCCGTCGACAGCCTGAGCGCTATGACGGAGTCTACATCATTGATAATGATGAGCCCCTCTCTTATGTGGATGCGGTCAGTGGACCGGAGTCAGCGAGATGGCTTGAAGCTATGCGCGCCGAGATGGACTCTATGTCAGATAACCAAGTCTGGGATTTGGTTGATCCGCCTCCGGGAGTTATCCCTATAGGCTGTAAATGGATCTTCAAGAAGAAGATTGACATGGATGGTAACGTGGTTACCTATAAAGGCAGGCTAGTTGCGAAAGGTTTCAAACAAATCTACGGGATAGATTATGATGAAACTTTCTCACCTGTAGCTATGTTTAAGTCTATTCGGATTCTTTTCGCGATAGCTGCATATTATGATTATGAGATCTGGCAGATGGATGTGAAAACAGCTTTTCTTAATGGAAATCTGGATGAGGATGTGTATATGACACAACCAGAAGGTTTCACTAATCCATCAGATCGTCATAAGATATGCAAGTTAAAGAAGTCCATTTATGGACTGAAACAAGCATCGAGAAGCTGGAATATTCGTTTTGATGAATCAGTCAGTAAATTTGGTTTCATCAAGAACGAGGATGACCCGTGTGTATATAAGAGGTTTAGTGGGAGCGTGATTACTTTCCTAGTCCTCTACGTCGATGACATCTTGATCATTGGAAATGACATTCCTGAAATGCATGCAGTTAAGGCATGGTTAAGGAAATGTTTCCAGATGAAAGATCTAGGAGAAGCAGCCTATATATTAGGTGTAAAGATCTACAGGGATAGATCTAAGAGGCTTCTCGGGCTGTGCCAGAGTACTTACATCAATAAAGTCCTGGAGAGATTTCATTTAGAGAATTCTAAACGAGGATATCTTCCAGTCAGACATGGTCTGAATCTTTCGAAGAGTCAGTGTCCACAAACACAGACTGAGAAAGATGAAATGGACAATACGCCTTATGCTTCGGCTATTGGATCCATTATGTATGCGATGTTGTGTACTCGCCCAGACGTCGCTTACGGGTTAAGCGTGACCAGTCGGTTCCAAAGTAATCCAGGTCAGGCACACTGGATTGCAGTCAAGAACATCTTAAAATATCTGCGGAGGACCAAAGATATGTTCTTGATATATGGTGGTCAGGAAGAACTCAGTATTGAAGGATATACTGACGCTTCGTTCCAGTCTGACCAGGATGATTTCCGATCGCAATCAGGCTATGTTTTTAGCTTGAATGGAGGAGCAGTGGTGTGGAAGAGTTTCAAACAGTCAACTGTTGCTGATTCCACAACAGAAGCCGAGTATGTTGCAGCCTCGGAAGCATCCAAGGAGGCAGTGTGGATTCGTAAGTTCGTGAGAGAACTTGGTGTTGTTCCTTCGAGTGCAGATCCTTTGGTTATCTTCTGTGATAACACTGGAGCAATCGCACAAGCAAAGGAACCACGGTCACACCAGAAGTCCAAGCACATACAGAGACGGTTTCATTTGATCAGGGAGATCATAGATCGTGGCGAGATCAAAATCTGCAAGGTTCATACAGATGACAATCTGGCAGACCCGCTTACCAAGCCTCTGGCGCAGCAGAAGCATGAGAAGCACTGTAATAATATGGGTTTGAGATTTCTCAACCATTAGATTAAGTGCAAGTGGGAGATTGTTGGGGTATGCCCTTAAGCCTAATGTTTGAGGCCTTGGGATTGTAACAGTATCATGTAATAAACTCTTGTGTTTATAAAGGCATGGTTATTATTTAGTTTGTTACCTTGTCTGCTGCAATAAGTATACTTCTGAATAATGTCTCAAAGCTGTTCAGCTGGGCTGACATGCTATTATGTCCTTAGTCGATGTATCTTGGTGAACATGAGACAGCCTTGATATGGTTAAGACTAATATGTGTTCTAATCTTATAGGATGCTTCGAGCATGGAATAAGATATAGACTCATGAGTACATTGGATGTACTGGACATACCCTACTAGGATATTCAGTTGCTTGTCACAATGTGAATAATCCTTGAGTGCAACAAGTGGCACATTTCCTCTGACTTGAGATCACTTGTGTTTTTCTAAATGATGATTGTCATTGTTTTGAGGTAGTTCAATATCATTTGAAACATAATGATTATAGACTATCTTGGATAATGAGCTTGAGTCATGTTAGGGCACTAGTGATAGACATAGGATTGCCGTCTCCTTGTTTAAGGAGTGTGATGTTCTAAAGGGGCCCCCTGGATGAGATGATTGAGAAAGTGTATGGCCATACCCAGGTGACAGTGTTCATCTGATCTAATCATGCTCATCATATTGGAGCTACAAGCTTGACACGCTTGTCCAATAAGAACATCCAGTGGCAAAGGAAGTATGCATGCCTTGTGAATTGGATTCACACTTGTGCTGTGGTTTGGGTGTAGTCTTGGAAGACTCTTTCCTTTATATCGGGAGACAGTGATGTGTTGCTAGATACCCCTCACTGATCGTGATAACGTGGGTTATCGTTACCGACATTTAAAGGAAACCCTCAGGGTCGCACAATTTGATGATATGGCTTACTTAAGTCAGATCGTGTGGACTGAATTGTTCGAGATCAGTTTAAAGGGATTTAATCTCTGATTGTAAGTGAGATCTAGTCTGATCATGTATGATTGATTAGAGCTTGAGATCGGTAAGCTTTGATCGAGAGAATAGATGCTAGATCGATGAGATCAGAAGCATCAAGAGATCGACGGTTAGATCTGGAGCCTTAGGGTTTAATTTGATCTAGACCATGTCGCTTGGCTTATTTGGTCTTTGAACCAGACCAAGATGAACCGGCTCTTGGATGAGCGAGTGGTTCAAAATAAGAAAAGAGATTTGCGACTTGTGAACGTTGAGACGTGTTTGCTATTTTTAGATAGCATGTCTCTTACGTGACCACATCTCACGTTGGCTCTATGGTCGCTCATCACTCTCGCCTCTTGCCTCTTCTCGTGTGGCTTGCTCTCTCGTGAAGAAGAGTTTTTTGACGAAAAGAAGGAGGAAATCGCTAAGCAAGTTTTTCTCTTCCCTTCATACGATTGTGATACTTGGACGATCCTTGCTAGCACAAGGGACGACAAGAAGAAGTGCATTCTTATCTTGTGTGTGACGATTTGGAGAAGATCTCGTTTGATCTTTGCTTCCAAGGCGCCATCTAGAAATGGCCATGGTATGAATCGCATTCATTCTTGTTTACAAGTTATATCAAAGTTAATCATACTTCATGCACCGATTCTTTGAAACCCTAGTATCCGCTGCCCATGTTTCTGTTTGCGCCAATTTAGGGTTTTTCCCCCTTAGTCAGGGGACTTTCACTTTGTGGGTTGTCAATTCGATTAAAATAGTAGGAGCCATGATCATTTAATACAAGTCCAGATTAAATGATTTGAAATAGTACTAATCTATTTTTTCTTGATTGTAGTAGATTAAATGGCAATGAACAATAGCGGATTAACACTGTGATCCCTTCTAGAGAAGGATAAGTTGGTTGGTACCAACTTCATGGACTGGCATCGAAACTTGAGTATAACACTCAAGCTTAAGAAGAAGTTGTATGTCCTTGAGTAGCCTCTTCCCGCGCCTCCTACGCCTAATGCCTGAGTGGCAGAAAGGGATTCTTTTAGAAAGCATCAAGATGACTCTTTGGAAGTGGCATGTCTCATGCTTGGCACCATGACACTTGAGTCTCAGGTGCAATATGAGGAGCAGAACACTTTTCAAATGATAACTCATTTGAAACAGATGTTCAAAGGTCAAGCCAAAACTGAGAGATATGACATTGCCAAAGAAGTCTTTCGGTGCAAGCTAACTGAGGGTGCACTAGTGGAACCCCATATACTCAAGATGATTGGGTATGTGGATCATCTTAGGAGACTGGGACACACTATAGATAACGAGCTGACCAAACCAAATTTTTTTCTTTTGGTCCCTGCGACCAAGAAGATGAAGAAGAAGGATTAGGCACATGCTAAAGGTAGTTCCAAATGTCCTACCAAAGCACTGAAGAAAAAGGCCAGGAAGTCAAAGGAACAGAGGTGCTTCCACTACGGTGAGCAAGGTCACTAGAGGAGGGACTACAAACAACTTTAGAACAAGCAGAAGAAAGGCAAGCCCTTGTCTTCTAGCTCAGGTATTTATGTTACCGAAGTCAACCTTTCTACTTCTATGTCATGAGTGTTGGATACTGCATGCAGAGCTCGTATTTATACGAATATGTAGGGGCTCAAGAAAAGTAGATCGATGTGGCCTGGAGAGATTGACCTATAAGTTGGAAACAGAGCACAGGTTGCTGCTGTTGCTGTAGAAATTTTGACGCTCTCCTTGCCTTCTGGACTTCTGTTAAAGTTAGATAATTGCTATTTTGTACCTTCTCTTACTAAAAACATTGTATCCATTTCTTGCTTGGCAAAGAAAGGATTTAAATTTGAAATAAAGGAAAACTCTTATTCTTTTTCATTTGCAAATATGTTTTATGGGAAGGGTACTTTATGCAAATGGTTTGTATGTCTTGCACATGGATAGTTCTATTTGTAACATAAATAGTAAGAGGATTAAACTGAGTGCTTCAGTTGGTGCTTTCCTATGACATTGTCGATTAGCCCAAATAAACAAGAATCACATTCTACAACTCCATGCAAATGGGTTGTTAGATTCAAGCTCCTTGGAGGAGTTTGATACTTGTGAACCTTGTTTATTAGGGAAGATGACAAAAGCACCCTTCACCAAGATTGGTGAGAGGGTAGGAGGTTTATTGGATCTTATACATAGTGATGTGTGTGGGCCATTCAGTAAACAGGCTAGAGAAGGGTACAACTATTTCATCACATTTACTGAAGACTTTAGTAGATATGGTTATGTCTACTTGCTGAGACATAAGTCACAATCCTTTGAGAAATTCAAAGAGTTCAAACATGAAGTTGAGAACCAGCTTGGTAGACCTATTAAGACTCTTCGATCAGATCATGGTGGAGAGTACCTAAGCGGTGAGTTCTTTGACTATCTTAGAGAGTGTGGGTTCCTATCCCAACTCACTCCTCCTGGAACACCTCAATGGAATGGTGTGTCGAAAAGGTGAAATCAAACTTTGTTGGACATTATTCTATCTATGATGAGTCATGCAAATCTACCACCCTCATTCTGGGGTCATGTACTTTAAATAGCTTCTCTCATACTGAATAATGTTCCATCTAAGAGTGTCTCCAAGATTACATACGAGGTATGGAGTGGAAGACGCCTGAATCTCTCTTTTATCAAAATTTGGGGATGCAAGGCTTATGTCAAACGTCAGGATTTTATGATGGAGGGCCTAACACAGCTCCTAGAAGATCCACTAGGGCTCAGAGGAAGCCCATCAGGTATGGCTTCACTTAGAGTCCACTTTCCTTTTTAGTACTTTCCTTATTTGCATTGCATGGCATTTTAGGTTAGTTCCACCCCCAAGTCTATCATGTAGTTTACTTTTATGAATGTTGTTGGTAGGTTGTGCATTGTAATGTCATGGTAGGTTAGTGCATGTAGAATGGATACTAATAAATTCAGCTCAAGGGAAAATTAAGCTAGCTCACTCCACTTCAACAAGCTAGCTCCCAATTTGGAAAGTCCACTTCAAACTAGTTCAAGAGAAGGCTTCAAACTCAACTCCACTTCCAAGATCACATACCAATTGAAGACATTGCCAACTCATGAAGGAATGTGCGCCATCCTCATCCTCAAATCATGCAAGATTCATTCTAGATCCATAAATCAAGGGGCGCCAAATCAAGATCCACCATTCTAGGAGGTGCCTTGTCAAGATCCACAATTAGGGGAGGATCTTCCTTCCTTCTTTTCCTTGCCGCCCAAGCCAACATGGAAGACATTCAAATTCATCCTCTCATGCGCCAACATCTCATGGACGCCAGCAATTTCAAATAAAGACTTGCCAATTCGGTCACCCAAAGAAGGCAACAAAATCAGCCCATTTAATGCCTTGTCTTCATTTCGAATTATATCCAAACATGTAAGGGGCGCAAGGGGCCAATGACCACCTTGCCCTCACCTTATCCCCATCCCTTAGCTACCTATATATGTATCCCCATTGCATCATGCGCATGGCATTGTTGAATAATATTGTTGACTAGTTTCCTAGCCAAATGAAGGGTACTTGTGTCGCCCAAACCCTCCTTTTCCCTCTTCTCCCCTCAAGAGCCAAGCCTCTCCTCTCATCTCCTCACCTCTCCCTCTCAACAAGCAAAGTCGAGAATCATCTCCATCAAGACAAGAACACCAAAGAGATCTAGAACTCAAGATGGCGCAAAGATCATGGTAGCATCTCTTGGTCTTCTTGAAGGCAATTCTCTAAGTTGGGTATTCCAACCTCTTGTGTTTTCAATTCCTACACTCTAAAGAACATCTTACTACACATCTTTGACTCTTTGTAGGGATTGGCGCAAATTGAAGGAAGCTTGGCGCTCCACCTCTCTTCCCCCCCCCCCTTTAGATAGCCTATTTCTTTGTTAGCAAGAGAACTTGGAGGACTAGCCTCCCTCTTGACCTTTTAGCATTGTTGGTGTTTAATTAATCTTATAACTCACCCACGCCTGTGTGGGGTTACTGAATGCCCTGTGTGTAACCTGCACCTTCCATCAGAGTAGGACCAGTGAAGAACGGGAAGGATGGTCCTTCTATTCTCAAGGACCGCAAGGTGAGTCTTCTTTAAGTTATTGTCATTTACTTAAAGCAAGTAGCATAAGTTTCGATTTTCTTATTTATAAAATACAAAAACATTATTTTCCAACTTCGTTAGTCTAATTCGGTTTTCTCTAGTTTATGAAAATACAAAAAAAAACTATTTTCGAAATTCGTTGTTTGCATGCTTGTGATCTACCCCTACATCATCTTGGTATCAGAGCCTAGGCCCCAAGATTAGAATTTTAAAGCAAGCGGAAGAAATCCATTTATGGATTAAAGCAAGCTTCTCGAAGTTGGAATCTTCGGTTTGATGAAGATGTAAGAGATTACAGCTTTATCAAAAGCGAAGATGATGCCTGTGTGTATAGAAAATTCAATGGGAGCTTGGTGACTTTTCTGGTCTTGTATGTCGATGACATACTACCATCGGAAACAACATCCCTAGTCTTCAATCTATGAAGACATGGTTGGGGAAGTGTTTTCGAGATGAAGGACTTAGGGGAGGCCGCCTATATCCTAGGCGTGAGGATCTATAGGGATAGATCCAAGAGGCTCTTGGCACTTAGTCAAAGTACCTACATTGATAAGATCCTAGAGAGGTTCAACTTGCAGCAATGCAAGAAAGGATACCTTCTAGTAAGTCATGACCTTATTCTCTCAAAGAGCCAGTGTCCCACAACACAGGCTGAGAGGCATGACATGAGTCGAGTGCCGTATGCTTCGGCAGTAGGTTCGATTATCTATGTGATGTTGTGTACTAGACTAGATGTGGCTTATGCAGTGAGCATAACCAGCCGATACCAATCTAATCCAGGTCTACAGCACTGGGTGGCTATAAAGAACATCCTTAAGTATATAAGAAGAACTAAGGAATTGTTCTTGTTCTATGGGGGACAAGAAGAGCTCAGTGTTCAAGGCTACACTGATGCATCATTCCAGTCCGACCCTGATAACTTCAGATCACAAGCAGGCTATGTGTTCATGATGAATAGAGGCATTGTATGCTGGAAGAGCTTTAAGCAATCCACCATAGCTAATTCTACAATCAAGGCTGAGTATGTCGCCGCTTCTAAGGCAGCCAAAGAAGCCATTTGGATAAGGAAGTTCATTTCTGATCTTCAGGTGGTTCCAACTGCTGTGGATCCCATTGAACTCTATTGTGACAACAATGAGACAATTGCACAGGCAAAGGAATCATGGTCTCATCAAAGGTCCATACATATACTTAGGAGATTTCACTTGATCAGAGAGATCATCGACAGAGGTGATGTCAAGATTAGCAGAGTTGACACCGACAACAATTTAGCGGACCCACTGACCAAGGCTTTGGCGCAACAGAAGCATGATGGTCATGCTAGGGATGGGGTTGAGATTTCTCAACAACCAGGTCTAAGTGCAAGTGGGAGATTGTTGGTGTATATGCCCTTAGGACCAGATGTTGGTCTATCTTAGGTACTATATGACATTGATATCTTATATATCATTATGGCATTGTCATTATTATGCTATGTATACATATGCGAATATGTACTTACATAATAATATCCCTGGAGACAGATTATGTCTGTGCTCAAACTCTGTCCCTAGTCAAGTACCTGAGTGGATATGCGATAGCTTTGGCACATGTGAGACTGGTATATGGGCTGGTTAGGCACAAGGTGCTAACATAGGCATATGGGAATATCAGTGGTAGATATACTGGACTGACCCGCTATGAGGCTCGAACTTGGTATCATGATAACCTCACAAGTGATAGGAGATGCATTGATCCTTTGACTTAAGGTCATTGACTCTTCCATATGGTTAGGGACATGCTTTGATACAACCTAACACCTCACCGTAGTTGGGAGGTCATAACGGTTGTCATTGAGCATGTCACGACTCATATGAGAAGGTCAATGAACAAATATAGGATTTGCCCTTCCTAAGTAAAGCTTGATATCTATAGGACCCCCCCTATGGTTCTATGGCTGGAAGTGTATGGCCATACCCAGGTGAGAACCTAATTTAGTCATAGCCATGAGATTGGGTGAAAGCAAGTAGTGACACACGTGTCAAATCGGATATCAGTTTAGCAAAGGGACTGTAATGCATTAGTACCTTGCTGCAATGATGGAGATATCAATATCTATTCCGAAGACTTGGGTTGCAGCGATGCACTGCTAGGTGCTACTCACTGCTCGTGATGATCTAAGTTCATCACTGGCAATGTCAGAGGAACCTATAGGGTCGCACACCTTGATGCTCGAGTTTTCGTATTGATCGAATAGCCTTCGAATTGAGTTATTTCATATCTCGTATCTATTTGGGTGATTTCATCAGCGCCAATGGGCCTAATGAGATGGAAGAAACTTATTAGAGCCAAATTTCATTTTTGGCATATTGACCAAAATTAACCATGGCTAGCCTCATTTGACCTTGGGTTACATTGGATTGGATCTAATGACTTGGTTAACATGCATAATGAAGCTTGGGCTAGGCCCATTACCCAATGGGGCTTTCTAATAAGTTGTCATGAAGAGTTAGATGGGCTAAAGGGTATAATAGGGAAGGATTAATGAGGTAAGCTCATAAAGAGTCCTAGTTGGACTAGGATTGGCGCCTATGACTTAATTGGTATCTTCATGGTGATTAATTTGGATTATGATTTGATTTAATCACTTGAGATATTGATTGAGATATGATGGGCGCAAGTGGGGTAGATTATTTACATAATTAGAGTCTTAATTGGATTAGGACTTGCGTCCAAGCCTCATTAGGAAAACTTCTATCATGTCTTGACTTGGTCTTGGCGCATGGATGGGAAGTTTGCTTCATTAGGAAGGTGTTAGGCGAATGAGGCATAGGCTTGATTTGGCAAGGCTTATGTGTTGGGAATCCCCGGGCTATTTAAAATCGAAAATAGCGGAAGCAAGCCCAAAACGAGATTCCTAATTCAACAATAAGGACCGTCTTACGAAGAATACAAATGATGTGATAGGGGTATACCTCACTTAGCAGTTTGATGCTGGCGATGGCTGAAAAGCGCAAAGGACCGTCCTCTACAATCGAGCACACAAGGACTGCCTCGAGACTCCTCTGCTCTGCGCACGTGGTAGCTTCGAGAGAAGAGATCCACGCCTCTAGCTTCTTCTCTAGTTGTGTCAATCACGAAGACCGCGTGCCAAAGAGAAGGGGAAGCGTTGGCGACAAGGAGTGGGCAGCACTACAACTTGTCCCAACCTTGATGCAAAAACTTTCTTATCGTCGTCACCTACAAGACCCTCATGCCAGGAGCAGAGGGGAGGCGACAACAGGAGAGGAGAAAAGAGACTGGTGCAAGAATCTCCCAGGTAAGCCTCTCTATTTATAATAGAAGCGCCAACTTCTCTTTGGAGAATTTTCCCATGCGGGACTATGTACATAGGCGCCTACTCACAATTAAGCGTCATGGGTTCGAATCCCCGCCTATGCAATTAATTGTAAATTGCGCCCAAACATAGGCACCTACTCACAATTAAGCATCATGGGTTCGAATCCCCGCAGTCGCAATTAATTGTAAATTGCGCTCAAGCTTATTAATTAGCCAAGAGAAGAATTCTCTTGCCAATTAATAGTTTTATTTTATTCATGTGACTAAAGTGCTAAGACCAACCTTGCACTAAGACCCTTGTTTGACACATTTAGACACCTCAGGTCAAACGTGGTCCACTAGAGTCAACTAGTGGTCAAACATGAACAAAATACAGTCTCATCTCCTCATAAGAAAAACCATAGCACCAGCTTCCCAAAATGATCCGAATCATACAACGATCAGATCAGAGGCTTACCGATCAATATAGAGTCTCTAGCGTCTAGGTGTGCAACCTTGTAGGTCGCTCTGACGTTAGCAGTGATGACCCATTCATCACAAGCGGTGAGTGGCACCTAGCAGTACATCACCGCTCCCAAGTCATCGGAATAAATGTCGCCATCGACAACCTCAAATTGTGATAAGGAATAAGAGTATCCATGTCCCTTTGCTAGGCTAATCGTCCAAGTTGGACAAGCGTGTCACACTTGTATATTCCAACTACGATGGTCATAACTAAATCAGGCTAAACCTGGGTGTGGCCACACACTTTCAGTCATGCACCATCTAGGGGCTCATGGACATTAAGCTTCCCTGTAGGGAAGGGGCAAATCCTCTATCGGCAAGATGAACCTCTCGTATTGGTTAAGATATACCCAATGACAACCGTTATAACCCCTGTTACGGCGAGGTGTTAGGTTGTATCAAAGTACATCCTTTACAACACAAAGATACAATCTTCCTCAAGTCAAAGGACAGATACAACTCTATCACTGGGAGATTCTTCTTGGGACACCAAGAAGAACTCTCCCGGCAGGTCGGTCCAGCATATCTCCCTTGATACACCCTTATGCCTACGTTGAGCAACCCGTGCTAACCAGCGCATAAACGAGTCTCACCCGCACCATAGCTGTCCCCTATCCACTATGGTACTTGGTCGGGACATAAGCAAACTGAGATAGTAATATCTCGAGGGACATCATCATGTAAACATACATATGCGCAGATGTATAATAAATCATGACAACGACAATGCCAGGATATCTATAAATATCAATGTATGTAGTACATATGTCTAGACCAAAAGATAGGTCTCAGGGCATAACATTAACATTATGCACATATGGAATCAATCAAAATAATTAATTGATTCAACTCCTTGAATCATGCCTTAATCACCAAGACTTTCCAATTAACCCTAACCGGCCTTTGCTCCTATAAAACAAGCCCTAGCCGAACCCTTTGGCACACACTAATCCTTGGAGGTGTGGAGAACAAAGGAGGCACAAGCTAGGATCCTTGGAGCATCTTCTTCTTCCATCAAAGTGGCAAGCATCATCCTTCTTCCTCCTCTTTGCGCAAGTAAGGCTTTGGCATTGTGGTTTTGCTTCTACCTTCTTCCTCCTTGGTGCATCCCTCCTTGGTGGTGGCACAAGTGGATTGGAGGACTCTCCCTTGGCGTGGATCTTCTTCCCGTGGCTAGCACCAGGCGTGGAAGAAGAGAACTCAAGCATCGGTTGTGTGCAAGACTGCAGAGGGCGAACACTTGGGCGCCTACATCATCATCTCCATCAATTGCTTTGAGGTACTATCTCTTACTCACCGTGTCGACCCCCTCGCTTGAATCGATCCATTGGGTTTTTGTGATTGGCCTATTTCGGGGATTTGCTTCCGCTGTATGTATCTTTGTATGTATGTAAAAATTTTAAAATCCCCGAGGTTTCCCAAAAATACACATATATTAGATCTTGGTTCTAGCACACTAGAACCCAGATGTGACTAAAAGTCTAACATCTCTAGATCCTGATAATAGGTCAAGTTATTTCCCAATCTGCAATGTGCTAGAGACACACTTTAGATGGAACATCTTTTAGTGTTTAAGAAAAACTATTTGCAAAACCTTTAACAAAGAGTTATATTACTCATCTTATATCAAATCAAGCCAAGCAGGATTCGATTTCTCCATCTAGACACTCACTGCCAATGAGGATTTATAGAAAGGGTGAGCTATGAGAAAATCTCATACTCATCAGAATAGTCATAAACTATGGCTCAACTGCTTTCCAACAAATGAGAAAGTATTTATGGATTTATCACGCTGGTTTCCTTATTACATCCATATCCAATAGACATGTATGTGAAAAACTAGTGCCCTATCTTTAGCTGATTTATTAGACATGTCCACACACACTACTGTACATGAGATCCAATAAGTCTCTTGCTCTTCCACCTTTCAAAGGTGAAGAACCCTATTGTTTTCCTTAATAAACAAGGCTCGTGTGAATCAAGCCCTCGAAGGAGGTTAACCCGACCCAATCTCCTTGAAAGAGATTGAATCCAAGAATCCATATGCATGGAGTCAATGGATGAGATTCTTGTTTTTTAATTCAAAACAACTATAGCACCAAAGATAAATACAAAACTACTTAATTCTATCCATGTTTTATGTTACTCCTAGAACTTCCCATAAAGATATTTCATGTAAATAATGAAGTTCCAACAAAGCCTTGACCCTAGAGAGAGTGAGATCTCCTATAGCTATGGCAGCAACATATGCTCCAACTAGTAGGTTAGTCTCTCTGCGTCAGCGTCGTCCTATTTCTGCTAAGCACCAAGACATTTTTGTAAATGTGAGTCTCATCATGCGGTATAGGATACCCGTGTGCCAGAAATGGACAACTAGACTTTGGTACCATAATTACCAGAGCCAGAAGATGAAAGGTTACTTCTCGTTTCCTCATTTTGGGGTTGCATGTAATCCTTCTAGAGCACCTAATCTCCTGTACCCTCATCATTTTCAATGCGTCGGTCAAGCCCTCAGACTTGCCTTTGCATTGTAGGACTACTTTAGAGGTGTTACAGCTTTCTGATCTAGCTTGTCCCTTGAAGAGCTGCAAATAATGATATCAAATATAATCAGCTCTAATTGTTGGTCTTGCAACACAGGTGACATGCTGTCATCAGACAAGCTACCCCTTAAGCATCCTCTTCAACCGCTAAGGCTGTAGATGAAAAAGGTTTAGGAAAAGGCTACCCAAAGGACTCACAACTTTTCCTCGAGCTTGAGGACAATCCTCAAGTACCATTGCCAGTCCTCAAAGTAGGTTCCAACCAACTTAGGAGATTGCAATGACCATCTACTATAGTCATAAGTAGATCTATACTCCAATCATTTAATATGGCCTTTTATAAATGATTGGGATCTCACTATTTTGCTCGAATCGACAACCCTCAAAAGTCGACCGGGAAATTACCAGTGTTCCTTAGTGAGATGGGATTCTCATTCCATTCACGGCCTTCCGTCCTGCTAGGGCAGGATGTACTGCATAAGGTGGCGCATGCTTCCTGAGGTAGGCACGCCGGCCAATTGGAACCTGGCAACTCCCCTTCTCAAGACAGTTCAGACACTCTATGTCTAGCTAGGGTTGGAACAACACAGAGCCCAAGGCTGCCTCTAGACTTTCCATCATGTGGTCCATCTACATATGAAATATCTAGTCATGTCTAACCTAACCGTTATGCCCAGGGCCAACGATTTGCTTGCAAAGGCGCATCCAGGATTTTTACCAGACTAGGGGAATCATTGTCACCACACGCCTCCTAAAGACATATGGGTGTATCTGCTTGGGTGGAAATAATGCACAACACAAACGATCGATAGTTTGACGAGGGCTGCGTATCAAAAGGTTATAAACATACTTGATATTTTGATTGAGGGTTTTTGTGGTCTCACCATTTAGTTTCATCTTTCATTTAACAATATAGGAATGCAATCCTATACTGAGTAGCATGAAAAATAAAACAACACAGGCATGCTTTGCAAAATCAAGCAAAAAATAAACATGATATGGTTATAGACTGTGCATAGGTAACAAGCCCCCAGACCTAACTAATCACCTAGCTACTCTAACGCACAAGCCATGGGCACATGCCACTGAGTCCTTGGCTCAGCCCTAAGTGTTCTAAGGGCTCTGCTCCAAACCCTAGGGGCGCCGCCTAGATCTTTAGCTCCTAGGGTCAGCTCACAAACCTTAGAGGCGCCATCTAGGAACACCTAGATACCCCTTAGGTTCAGCCAGCCCTATGCTCCTCTTGTGTTAGCTCGGAAACCCTAGGCTCCACCTAGGGTTCAGCCAACACCAAGTGTGCCACCATCATGCTAAGCGCACTACCTCCCATGCACAGTGCGCCACCAAGCAACGATGTGTCACCATCATGCTAGGTGAGGCAAGTCGCTCTACATAGCCCTCAAACCAGAATGTACGCCACCTAGGTTGCCCCTAGGCGCCACCATGGTTTGGCCAAGGAGGGCTTGTGCCACCAAGCATGGTCTTCATGCCATGCGCCAAGGATGTCTTATGCTATCCTAATCCTTAATTATAGCTATTTTTACAATACATGAATTAAAATAATAAGGGTGGCACGTAGGCCGCGTGGAAAATACATCACAAGCATGGCAGGCGGGCTTGTATATTACCATATCACAATGCAATAAAAAGCACTTACTCATGCTCTTCTACATGCAATGAAAAACTAACAATTAAATTTAAATTTAGTTTCTCATAAAACTATTCACCACCCAAAATAATTATCACAAAATTTCCACTATTGAATTCTCTTAGGCTAACAGTGAAATGTGGCGCACGCATGCCCTAAGCATGCTAACGGCCCCCTTTTAGTTCACCTTACCATGTAAAAATTAATGGGAAAAATCCTAAAAAATTTTACATAGCTTGTGCCCAAAGGTCTATTCTTGACACACATGGATAATCTGTAAGCAAGAAATTTTTTAAAAAAATTCAGCATGATAAACCTACCTTTTTCTAAATAAAAAAACATGGCATAAAAATTTTAAACAAAATCTTTTATGGCATGGCTGATAGTAGACGCATATAGAAAAACAGTAAATACACCATGTGGGTCTCATAAGGCCGCTCTGATACCACTATTGGGAAACCCCAGGAAATTTTAAAATTTAATTGACAGTAGAAGCATTGCTGGAAATAGTTTCCCACGCTATGCAGGATCATCTTTACGAGTGATCCACCGGATATGTCAGAGTAGTATACCTAAATCGCAAAATCCTAGCGGCTGCCGATGACGAAGTTGAGACACGCAAGGGAATGCCCTCTACAATCATACACACACGGGCAACTCAATACCTCTTCCATCCATGTCTGGTGCTAGCCTTCGGGAGGAAGATCTGTCAACGCCTTTGCTGTCCTCTTTTGTCTGCGCCACCGCCAAGGTGTGCCAAAGAAGGATGATGGGAGGACGTTGGCGGCAAGGAGAGGGTAACTCTGCCACTTGCGCCAACCCTCAAGTGTAGCTTCTTCTTCATGGCTTGCGCCACCATGTAGGTGCGCCCATGAACAAGAAATCTCCTTCTCCTTTATAACATGCGCCAATATTCCAAGAAGAGGTGTCATGATGAGGAGAAGAGATGCCTCATATTACTCTTCTTCTCCTTCCTTCACCACATGCATAACCTTCATAGAAGTTGTGCCTATGGAAGGAATTGTCCTCCTCATGCGTCAATCCCTCCAAGGGATATACCATCAAGGAAGGAAGAAGGATCCAAGCCTTCTCTAGCATCCAAAGAGGAGGAAAGTGATGCCACCATCAAGGAGGTGCAACTTCTTCCTTAGAGGCTCCATGGAGAGGAAGAAGATCATGTCTAGGCAGCTAGGGTGAAGTGATAAATGATGATTTTGGCTAGGGCATATACACCAACACTCGGAATAGAGTCATCACTGACATCCCCTAAAACTGTAATGAACAACATGTATACCTTTGTCCTTTTGCCAGGCTGATGTCCAGATTAGACAAGTGTGTCACACTTGTTTAACCCAATCAAATGGTCATAACTAAATCTAATTCTCACCTAGGTATGACCATTTAATTTCAATCTTGTTACCATATAGGAGTGCCATGGACATCAAGCTTCCTTGCAAGGAAGGGGCAAATCCTTTATTGGTTCATTAAAACTCTCATAAAGTTCATGATATACCTAATGACAACCATTATGACTCCCCTACTACAGCGGAGCATTAGGTTGTATCAAAGTACATCACTTACCATATAGAGATATCAATGACCTTAAGTCGAGGACAAGTCTACCTCTGTCACTATGAGATTTGACCTGTGACACTAAGTGAAATCTTCATGGCAGGTCGATCCAGTATATCTACCTTGATATACCTATATGCCTGCGTTAGCAACCCATGCTCAACTAGTGCATATGCTAGTCTAGATAAAATCTTAAGCGGGGACAATCCTTTGAGACTAGAAAAAATCTATCTCCAGGGACATTGTATATACAAATGTACATATGCCACAGATATACCAAATGCAAAACAATGACATTGACAGGATATATATCACAAATGAATGTGACACACATCGGACAGCCATAGGTCCTAGGGCATATACACCAACAATCTCCCACTTGCAATAGGACCCTGCTGTTGTGTCCGCAAGTGCACATATACTTCGAAGTAATAAAAAGATATTGAACCACAGAGACCTACATGTTAAGTACCGAATAGTTGTTTTCTCACAAGCTAAGCAAATCGAATATGATGTGAGCAAATGATCAGAAAGTATACGAAGAGTCAGAGAGGAAAGTTGGGACTAGGGTTTCATCCACCTTAATTTCTATGACTAGAAGGAAATAAGTGCATCGTCAATCCACTCTTATTATGATAAAGATATAATTTACTTTATAAAGAAATTATATCGTTTTCGCGCAGATAATTTACAAAGAATCAATCCTCACTTTTGCACAAGATTAATTCGATGCTAAAGATAAGTAAATCAGTGAGAAAGAAATCAAAGATCACTTTCATGCATCCAATCTCTAAGTCAATCATCTTAAGTGAAAACTAAATACATTCATACTTTAGTTTCACAGGTTCTACTTAAGGTTCTCCAACGATCCGATAGTTAATTTCTTAGAATGTCTTCGTGTTTATTTCAATCATTCTTCCTAGATCAGATTATCAACAAGGCAATAAACTTCTAAAATCTAGAAATAAGAACAAACCTAATTTTGTATGATGAGTTCCTAAATCTCAATTTTTGGGTTCTAAGTTCTCGCAAGTCACTTTTCAGTCCATATCACAAAAACACCAATACATGTTGATAATATGAAACTAGAAAGAATTAAAGGCAATCATCACATAAGTAGAATTATCATAACAAAAGTTCCCTAACGAATCAAGACTCTAGTCATTATGAAACTAAGGGCATTACACCCACTGTCCCAAAAGTGAAGTTGACACTTTCATGGAGTTAAAAATACAATAAAAATTCATGATAAAAATTAGAATTCGAAAGAGGAAGAATAGAAGTTACTGATTTTACACCACCGTAATTTTGTAAAATTTCAGCTGCTACAGTACCGCTACAGTACTGCTATAGTGTTGCTACAAAACTGTGAACAGTAATTTGCGAAAATCCTTCACTGCATGAAATTTGCTCCTCTAATTTCTCCTTCAATCGAACTCCTTTTGATCTGAAATTTTCAGTGTATGCTCTCCTCCCATGGGCGAAGCTCTCCTATAAAATTCACGGTCTGAGGTGGCCTCAACGCCTCTTGGCGAGAGGCCGAGCCCTAGGGAAGACTCTCTAGATTTATACCTCGATTGGTGATGAAATTCAATCCTCTTTGTCCTCAAATCCTCCCCTACTCTTATAGAACGATCCCCTTTTTACGGATCTTGAAATCGTGCCCTAGATTTCTCTAATTTTAGATTGCAAAAATTGGGCTCAAGAGGCAGCAACGGAAGACTCGGGCAACAGTGTTTTTTTAGAATTACGGCCCGTAATTTTGATTACGACACTACTGTAATTTTGTTCCGTGGATTCTGGGCCAGAAATTACGGCATGTAAAAATACTTACGGTAGTACTGTAATTTCTTATGTGGATTTTTAAGCCAAAATTACGTCCCGTAAAAATTATTAAGGTAGTGCTGTAATTTGCCTGTGTATTCAGGGCAGAAAATTATGGCCTGTAAAAATTGTCACAGCAGTGGTGTAATCAGGGTAGAAAATTACACCCGTAAAGTTAATTACGGCAGGGGTGTAATTTTCTGACTATCTTCGATTTGCATGAAAATTGACGGGCAACTTCGTCTCGATGTCTGGAATCCATTCGTGTGCTCAGATCTTTCAAAATCCATCAAAATATGGCACTTTTTACCTAAAAAAGTTGAAAAATAAGAAATGGTGTAGATTCCACAATATTTGACAAATAAGGCTTAAAAATAAGTAAAAGAGCATGAATATGACACAAAAAGACCAATCAAATGACAAAAAATATACTATGAATTTTTGTGTCATCACCTACCCCATAGGTGATGTCCACTAAGTCATTCACCAGAAACACTTACCAATCATATATTCACCAAGTGAATAATCGGGATGTCATCTCTAATGATCAGTATGTCCCCGACATGCAAGACCAGAGATATCATTAAGCTCCCACTGCACTTAGGCACTCTATAATGAAGATTATCTGCATTGCGTTAGGAGTTACCCATAACTCAAAGTCTGACGAATCCATTCAACCTATACAACAAGTGTGTTCTGAGTCTCAGGTGGCCCACAACTTGTATGAGTGCCTCAGATTCCATCCTTGACCATGTGTGTCAAATGGCTGACCTTGGACTAAATCCAAGTCAAACTTCCTCCCACTAGTCTTTTTCAAGAGAAAAACTTTCCCAAGAAAATAGCACCATAAGCAGCAACCGAGCTGCTCTCCTGTGGGATCATGGAAGTAGTATCTCTAAAGAAACACCATATACACAAATATATCAGATCTTGGTTCTAGCACGCTAGAACCCAAATGTATGACAAAAAGTCTAACATCTCTAGATCCTAATTATAGGTCAGGTCATCACCCAATCCACAAAGTCTAGGAGACACACTTTAGATGGAACATCTTTTAGTGTTTAAGAAAAACAATTTGCAAAACCTTTAACGAGGAGTTATATGACTCATCTTATATCAAATCAAGCCAAGAAGGATTTGATTTCTCCATCTATACACTCACTCCCAATAAGGAGTTATAGAAAGAGTGAGCTATGAGAAAATCTCATACTCATCAACATAGTCATAACCTATGGCTCAAATGCTTTCCAACAAATCAGAAAGCATTTATGGATATATCAAGCTGGCTTCCTTATTACATGCACATCCCATAGATATGTATGCGAAGGACTAGTACCCTATTTTTGGCTTATTGATTAGATCTTCCCATACACACTACAGTGCATGAGATCCAATAAATCTCTTGCTCTTCCACCTCTGAAAGGTGAAGAACCCTTTTTGTTTTCCTTAATAAATGCTCGTGGGAATCAAGCCCTCGAAAGAGGTTGACCCGACCCAATCTCCTTGAAGGAGATTGAATCCAAGAATCCTTATGCATAGAGTCAATGGATGAAATTCTTGTTTTATAAGGAAAAACAATAATAACGTAAAAGATAAGTACAAAACCACTTAATTCTATCCATGTTTTATGTTACTCATAGAACTTACCATAAAGTTATTTCATGTAAATAATGATGTTATAACAAAGCCTTGATCCCCAGAGAGGGTGAGATCTCCTACAGCTATGGCAGCAACATATGCTCTGAATAGTAGGTCAGTCTCTCTGCGTTAACATCTTCCTATTTTTGTTAAGCACCAAAACATTTTTGCAAATGTTGGTCTCATCATGCGATATAAGATACCCATGTGCCAAAAACAGACAAGTAGACTTTGGTAACATAATTACTTGAGCCAGAAGACAAAGGGTTACTTCTCTTCCTCTCATTTTGATGTTGCTCGCAATCCTTCTAGAGCACCTAATCTCCTGTACCCTTTTCATCTTCATTGCGTCAGTCAAGCCCTCAGACTTACCTTTGCATTGTAGGAATGCTTTAGAGATGTCACAACTTTTTGATCTAGCTTGTCCCTTGAAGAGCTGCAAATAATGATATCAAATGCAATAAGCTCTTCTTGTTTCTTTTGCAACCCAGGCAACATGCTAACACAAGACAAGCTACCCCTTAAGCAAGTACCAATGCTAGTCCTCGAAGTTGGTTCCAACCAACTTAGGAGATCGCAGTGACCATCTACTATAGTTATAAGCAGATCTATACTCCAATCATTTAATCTGACATTTTATAAATGATTGGGCTCCCACTATTTTGCTCGAATCGATAACCCTCAAAAGTCAACCGGGAAATCACCAGTTTTCCTTTGTGAGATGGGAACCTCATTCTGTACACGGCCTTGCTTCCCACATTGGTGGGATGTACTGCACAAGGCGACACATGCTTCCTAAGGTAGGCACACCGGCCAATTATAACTTGGCAATTCCCCTTCTCAAGATAGTTTAGGCACTCTGTGTCCAGCGGAGGCTAGATACAATACAAAGCCCTAACCACTTGAGGCTGCCTCTAGACTTTCCATCATGTGGTCCATCCACATATGAAATATCTAGTAAACTCTTACCTAACTGTTATGCCCAATGCCAATGATTTCCTTGCGGAAGGCACGTCTGGAGTTTTAATTGGACTAGGAAATCATTGTCACCACAAGCCTCCTATAGATAGATGGGTGTGTCCCACGGGGGTGAGAAATAGTGCACAACACCAATGATAGATAGTTTGACGATGGTTACACTTTAGAAGGCTATAAACTGAAAGGTCCCCTAAAGCCAAAGGGGGCGAAACCCTAATAGGTGGCGCATATAAAACTTTTGCAACGGAAGCTAGGGTTTCAAGATCAACTTGCATGTTATATGATCAACTAGATAAAAAGCTTGCAAAGATCAACAAAAATGATCATACCATTGCCATAGCTTAGATGGCGCCTTGGAAGCAAAGAGTCGATTGCTTCTTCTCCAAAGGGAATCGCACAAAAGAGGAAGATGGCCTACTCCTTTGTCACTCCTTGTGCTAGCAAGGCTCCAAAGTATCCTTGATCGCTTGAAGGGATGAAGAGACGATTACTAGGCTTGCCCCACTCTTCTCCAGCGTGAGTTCTATCTCCACACACGAGAGTCGTCGTGAGGAAGAGGCGAGAGGATGTTACAAAATGAAGTGGAGTCGTTTCACTCAAAACGTGGAGACATTTTCTCAAATTGAAAACCGACTTTCCAAATATAGAAAGTCCCTAACTCCAAGCGTTCATGCGTTCATGAACCTTTCGAAACTCATCCTCCAATTGAACCAAGCGCTCACTTGATGAGCCGGTTCAAATTGGTTTGGTTCAAAGACCAATTAAGCCAAGCCTTTGGTCCAGATCAAATTAAACCCTAAGGTTCTAGATCTGACCGTTCATCTCTTGATGTTCATGATCTCACCGATCTAACATCCATTCTCTCGATCGAAGCTTACCGATCTCAAGCCCTAATCAATCAAACATGACCAGACTAGATCTCACTTACAATCAGAGATTAAATCCCTTTAAACTGAACCCAAACAATTCAGTCCACACGATCTGACTTAAGTAAGCCATATCATCAAATTGTGCGACCCTAAGGGTTTCCTTTAAATGTCGGTAATGATAACTTACGTTATCACGATCAGTGAGGGGTATCTAGCAACACATCACTGTCTCCCGATATAAAGAAAAGAGTCTTCCAAGACTACACCCAAACCACAGCACAAGTGTGAATCCACTTCACTAGGCATACATGCTTCCTTTGCCACTGGATGTTCTTTATTGGACAAGCGTGTCAAGCCTGTAGCTCCAATATGATGAGCATGATTAGATCAGATGAACATAGTCACCTGGGTATGGCCATACACTTTCTCAATCATCTCATTCAGGGGGGGCCCCTTTAGAACATCACACTCCAAACAAGGAGACGGCAATCCTATATCTATCACTAGTGCCCTAACATGACTCATGCTCATTATCCAAGATAGTCTATAACCATTATGTTTCAAATGATATTGAACTACCTCAAAACAATGACAATCATCATTTAGAAACACAAGTGATCTCAAGTCAGAGGACATGTGCCACTTGTTGCAAACAAGGATTATTCACATTGTGACAAGCAATTGAATATCCTATTAGGGTCTGTCCAGTACATCCAATGTACCCATGAGTCTACATCTTATTCCATGCTCGAAGCATCCTATAAGATTAGAACACATATTAGTCTCAATCATATCAAGGCTGTCTCATGTTCACCAAGATATCTCGACTAAGGACATTACAGCATGTCAGCCAAGCTGAACAGCATTGAGACATTATTCAGAAGTATACATATTGCAGCAGATAATGTAACAAACTGAATAACAACGATTGCCTTTATAAACATAAGAGTTTATACATGATACTGAAAGAATCCCAAGGCCTCAAACATTAGCCTTAAGGGCATACCCCAACATAAACAGACTTGATATTTGGATCGAGGGTTTTTGTGGTCTCACCATTTAGTTTTATCTTTCATCTTACAATACAGGCATGCAATCCTATAGTGAGTAGCATGAAAAATAAAACAGACAAGCATACTTGGTAAAAATGTGCTGAAAATAAAACATGATATGGTTATAGCCCAAACATGGGTAACAAGCCTATAGACCTAGACGAATCACCTAGCTACTCTAAGGCACAAGCCATGGGCCCATGCCACTAAGTCTTTGGCTCAGCCCTGGGTGCTCTGAGGGCTCTACTCCAAACCCTAGGTGCGCCGCCTAGGTCTTGAACTCAAAGGGTCAGCTCACAAACCCTAGAGGCGCCATCTAGGAAAACCTAGATGCCCCCTTAGGTTTGGCCAGCCCTATGCTCCTCATGTGTTATCTCGCAATCCCTAGGCTCCTCCTAGGGTTCGGCCAACACCAAGTGTGCCACTGTTGTAGTCCGCAAGTGCACGGATACTCGAAGTAATATTTAAGATATCGAACCATAGAGACATCGTTGTTAAGTACCGACGAATTGAATTCTTACTAGCTAAACAAATCGAATAATGATGCAGGCGATCGAAAAGTGCACGAAAAAATATCAGAGAAGAAACTGGGACTAGGGGTTCATCCACCTTAACTTTAATGACTAGAAGGAAATAAAGTATTGTCAGTCAAATTTCATTATGATAAAGATATAATTTACTTCATAAAGGAATTATCTCACTCTCGCGCAGATAATTATACAAAGAACCAATCCTCACTGTCGTGCAGGATCTATTCAGTGCTAAAGATAAGTAAATTATTGACGAAGAACTCAAGGATCACCCTCGTGCATCCGAATTCCAAGTCAAACATCTCAAGGGAAACTATGTATTCTCATACCATAATTTCTCAGGTTCTACTTAAGGTTCTCTGACGATCAGATATTTAATCTCTTACAATATCAAATAAAGTCTAACACAATAACTCAATCCAAAGATCAGAAAATCAACATG
The DNA here is from genome assembly GCA_027563935.2 of Costus lasius. Classification (NCBI taxonomy): domain Eukaryota; kingdom Viridiplantae; phylum Streptophyta; class Magnoliopsida; order Zingiberales; family Costaceae; genus Costus; species Costus lasius. Next base: position 31,197,463 of record CM050450.1, on the reverse strand, counting down.
GCAATAAAACTACTAAAAATCAGAGTTAGGAACTGTTGGGAAACCCCGGGGACATTTTACAATTTTTCAGAGTCATAGACATACATACATTGCACAGCGGAAGAATGTCCCCAAAACAGGCCGGTCCCAAAAACCCAGTGAAGATCGCAAGCAAGAGAGTCGACACGATGAGTTATGAAATACCTTAAGAGCGGTTTGGAGTGATGCCGATGTAGGCGCCCAAGTGTGCGCCCTCTGCAGTCTCACACACACGGATCTCTTGAGTTCTCTTCTTCCACGCCCGGTGCTAGCCTCAGGAAGAAGATCCAAGCCTTAAGGAGATACTCCACTTCACTTGCGCCACCAAGAGGAAAGGATGCGCCAAGAGAAGAAGTAACCAAGTTCAAGCCGCCAAGCACCAAAGCTCCTTGCGCCAAGACGAAAGGAGAAGAAGACTTGTGCTTGCGGCTAGATGTTGGAGGAAGAGAAGTTGCGCCAAGAGCCTCCAAGCTTTCGCCCCTCTCTATTGCTTACGCCTCCAAGGATTGATCACTCATGAGAGGGGATGACTAGGTGCTCTTTTATAGGGCAAGAGGTGGTTTATGAAAGGCTAGGATCAAGACAAGTGGGCGGCTAGGATGAGAAGGTTTGAGGCAAGGAAAGTCTCCAAGACATTTCCATAATTCTCATTCAACCATTCCTTTTGTGCCCATGCCTTTCTTTGTGCACCAAGGCCTTGCCTTGCGCCCCAAGCAATGCCATATAGGCATTCACACCATAAGGGATAAAGGGGGGAGGCGCCAATTGCTTCCTTATGAAGCAAATTGTGCCACTACTCCCCATTATGCCCATAGGCTCCTAGGGGAGAAGACTTGTCCCCATTATACCCTTCTAGCCCTTCTTCTCTTCATGACAACTTATTAGTGAGCCCAACTTAGCAATGGGCCTAGCCCAAAAACCATTACCCATGTTAACCAAGCGATTGGATACGATCCAACTTAACCCATGGTCAAATGAGGTTAACTATGGTTAATTCGGCCAATATGCCAAAAACATAAGTTGGCTCCAATAAGTTTCTTCCATCTCATCAGGCCCATTGGCGCTGATGAAATCTCCCAATTAGATCCGAGTTATCCAATAACTCGATCATAAGGCTTCCCGATCAATACGAGAACTCAAGTATCAAGGTGTGCGACCCTGTAGGTTCCTCTGACGCTGACAGTGCTGACCAAAGGTCATCACGAGCAGTGAGTGGCACCTAGCAGTGCATCGTTGCTACCCAAGTCATTGGAATGGATATCGACATCGACATCCCCATCATCGCAACTAGGTACAGATGCATTACAGTCTCTTTGCCGAACTGATATCCGATTGGACAAGTGTGTCACCACTTGTTTTCACCCAATCACATGGCTATGACTAAAACAGGTTCTCACCTGGGTATGGCTATACACTCTCAGTCATAGAACCATAGAGGAGCTCCATGGATATCATACTTCCTTAAGGAAGGGGCAAATCCTTTGTCTGTCCATTGACCTTCTCATATGGGTCGTGACGTGCTCAATGACAACCGTTATGACCTCCCAACTACGGCGAGGTGTTAGGTTGTATCAAAACAAGTCCCTAACCATATAGAATGATCAATGACCTCAAGTCAAGGGATCAATGCATCTCTTGTCACTTGTGAGGATAACTCATGACACCAAGTCATAGGCTTACAGCGGGTCTATCCAGTATATCCTCCAATGATATACCCTATGTGTCTGCGTTAACATCATGTGCCTAACCAGCCCACATACGAGTCTCACAAGTACTATAGCTATCCCATATCCACTAAGGTACATTGACTGGGGACTATAGTTCGAGCACAGATCCAATATGTCTCCAGGGACATTATAATGTCAGTACATATGCGCAGATGTAAACAAACACAGATAATGACAATGCCAGAATGATATAAATATCAAAGTCAAGTAGTACATAAGTGGACCAAAACTAGGTCATAGGGCATATACACCAACAATCTCCCACTTGCACTAAGACCTAGAAGTTGAGGACTCTCAACCCCATATCTCTAGCGTGACCATCATGCTTTTGCTGCGCCAAAGCCTTGGTCGATGGGTCTGCCAGATTGTTCTCTGTGTCAACTCTGCTAATCTTGACATCACCTCTGTTAATGATCTCTCTAATCAGGTGAAATCTTCTGAGTATATGTTTGGATCTTTGATGAGACCGTGGTTCCTTTGCTTGTGCAATTGCTCCATTGTTGTCACAATAGAGTTCAATGGGATCCTGTTGGGGTATGCCCTTAAGGCTAATGTTTGAGGCCTTTGGGATTGTATAAGTATCATGTAATAAACTCTTGTGTTTATAAAAGGCATGGTTATTATTCAGGTTGTTACCTTGTCTGCGGTAATAAGTGTACTTCTGATTAATGTCTCAAAGCTGTTCAGCTAGGCTGACAGGCTATATGTCCTTAGTCGAGATATCTTGGTGAACATGAGACAGCCTTGATATGATTGAGACTAATATGAGTGCTAATCTTATAGGATGCTTCGAGCATGGAATAAGATGTAGACTCATGGGTACATTGGATGTACTGGACAGACCCTACTCGGATATTCCATTGCTTGTCACAATGTGAATGATCCTTGTGAGCACTAAGTGGCACATGTCCTTTGACTTGAGATCACTTGTGTTTCTAAATGATGATTGTCATTGTTTTGAGGTAGTTCAATATCATTTGAAACATAATGATTATAGACTATCTTGGATGGTGAGCTTGAATCAGGTTAGAGCACTAGTGATAGACATAGGATTGCCGTCTCCTTGTTTAAGGAGTGTGATGTTCTAATGGGCCCCCTATATGAGATGATTGAGATAGTGTATGGCCATGCCCAGATGACAATGTGCATCTGATCTAATCATGCTCATCGTATTGGAGTTACAAGCTTGACCCGCTTGTCCAATAAGAACATCCAGTGGCAAAGGACACATGTATGCCTTGTGAATGGAGTCACACTTGTGCAATGGTTTGGGAGTAGTCTTGGAAGACTCTTTCCTTTATATCGGGAGACAGTGATGTGTTGCTAGATACCCCTCACTGATCGTGATAACGTAAGTTATCGTTACCGACATTTAGAGGAAACCCTCAGGGTCGCACAATTTGATGATATGGCTTACTTGAGTCAGATCGAATGGACTGGATTCTTTGAGTTCAGATTAAAGGGATTTTATCTCTGATTGTAAGTGAGATCTGGTCTGATCATGTTTGATTGATTAAGGCTTGAGATCGGTAAGCTTCGATCAAGAGAGATGATGCTAGATCGGAAAGATCAGGGGCATCAGGTGATGAATGGTTAGATCATGAGCCTTGGGGTTCAATATGGTCTAGACCACATGGCTTGAGCCATTTCGGTTTGGTTCATGAACCAAAGTTGAATCGAACGGTTTAGCTTGAACCGGTTCACAATTGTGAACGCATGGTTCAATGCTCAAATGCGTTTGGGTTATGGCTTGAGCGCATGCTTTGATGAGCTTCCATTTATGGAAAGTCATCAAAGGGGGCCGGTTTCACTTAACGCCAAAAACGCTTATGCGTTGGAACTCTTCTCATCAACGCCTTGGACATTGGTTGAGGTGTGGTTGACGACGAGAAGGAGAGCTTGGGCAAAGAGGAACTCTCGGCAACAAGGAAGTTCATCATCCCTTCCATTCGACAAGTGAAGATTCCTTGAGTGACTTGCTAGCACAAGCGACCCCAAGGAGTGAGCCAACTTCATCTTGTGTGTGGCACACTTTGGAGGAGACCTATCTTGATCTCTTCTTCCAAGCCGAGATCCAAGTCCATGGCATTGGTATGATTTCTAGTTTCAAGTTGATCATATTGTTTCATATCCGATCTTGACTTGAAGCCCTCTTTCCGCTATGCATGATAGATGAGCATGCTTAGGGTTTCTTCCCCCTTAGTTAGGGGTTCCTTCAATTGGTCTCAGAGCTAGGCTCATGATATGATCGATATGATTGCTTTAAGTATTGGTGATCCATACATGATGTTGCGCTTACTGTTTCCTTGAGGCATGCTTTGTTTTCATGATGTTGCGCTTATAAGTTCATGATGTTGCGCTTGTATCATATGTTCATGATGTTGCGCTTATATGTTCATGATGTTGCGCTTGTATCATATGTTCATGATGTTGCGCTTATATGTTCATGATGTTGCGCTTATATGTTCATGATGTTGCGCTTGTATCATATGTTCCTGAAGTATGCGCTCCCCCTTGAAGGGGACCTCCTAAAGTATGCGCTCCCCCTTGAAGGGGACCCCCTTAGATCTAAGGGTTATCAAGCATGTTGTTTGTTTGTAACATTGCGCATGTTATAAAAGTTTTCTAAAACTTACCTCTTGCGCGCTTCATTAGATCTAAGGTGCCACTACATTAAACCCTTAGATGGGTTGATGAGGTTGAAGTCACCACTAGGTTGGATCCAAGTCTGATCAGACCATCTGACAGCTCAGATGGGTTGACCCAATAGCACCTATGCGCAAGCACAAGGTGGCTATAGGTTGACTGCATCTAGGGCGTGTAGCGAGGTCTGGTTGAGACAACTACTGAACACACTTGAGTTAGGCCCGGGGTCACACCCGCTTGCCAAAACTCATGGGGTGGTTCAGCCCTTGGGGCATGCATGGTTGACCATTAGGTCAACTCGGGTCAGTTAGGACTCGGTGCATGCAAGGGCAAAGGATCTAGCTAGATGGATGAGTGGATCCCCATCAATGGACCATTGTAAGGTTGTAGGGCTCATAAGGAAATTAAATTGATGCCATGGGTTTTTCCAAAATTTAATTTCTTGAATGGATCACATGTTGATTGAATCATATGCTTGTTTATTTAGTCTTATGTGGGTTGCCCTATTGTGTGCTGTGCTGGGGCCTGCGAGCCTGGATAAGTTGTAAATTAATTTGTGATCTGCGAATCACATTGTACTTAATTTATAATATGTAGTTGACCTGCGAGTCAACCTTGTCTAGATAGATCAAATGTACTTTGATTAGACAAGTGCACACATCCAAGAGGGGCATTCATCTGGTGGTGCACCTGAGGTGCTCTTGGCGCTAGGGCACTGGGTTGGACCAGATGAGATGCAAGGAGCTCAAGTGAAGACTTAAGTAAATTAAGGTCTTACTAGGGTTCATGGGCTTTTACCACATAAGATCATGCTTTCTTCTTATTGCTTATAATTAGAATTGCATGTTTAAGTTTATCTTCTGCTATCACCATAGGACTTGTATGATAGTTAAGAAGATAAAAGACCGATAAAATCCAACGCTAACATATCAAGCTCGTAAGCCTTCTGACGCGAAACCTCACCTTTCTGATTATCGTTGGAGCCGTGTTGAACCCACTCAGTGGGCACGTCCACCTATCTTCAGACGGTGCTGGATTTCACCTGCGTGTTACAGAGTTGGGATTTATCCCCTCTCGTTGCTCAGCATAGCACGTGGTGGTCCAGGGAGTAGGTCAGGTCAGCTTGACCATGTTGGCTACATATGTGGCGCATATGGTAGCACATGGAGGCAGCCATCTCTGGGATCAGAGACTGTGTTGTACCAACTCAGTTGGCACAGTCTGCTGGATTGCCAAGATGAAGGGGAATCGCACGGGTTGGCGATTGGCTGGCACAGCCTACCAGAAATTAGTACTTGTCATCTCTGTGCATCTTATCTCGCCTGAGCGGGACGCGGAGACCAAGTATGAAATCTGGATCCCATCTCACTAAAAGAGTGTTACTCTTTCGGACTGTTTACTGGATTTTTCAGTCAGACAAAATAGTGAGAAAAGAATCTTTCTTAAGTCCTGGATTGATTCTGAAACATTGATACTAACCTTGCTGTTCTTGCTTGTTGTAGATTCCTGCAGCAACGAACACCATGAGCTTCAATGTGCGATCCCTACTGGAAAGGGAGAAGTTTGCTGGGCCGAACTTCTCTGACTGGTTCGGACACCTTAAGATTGTTCTTAAGGCAGAGAGGAAACTGTATGTCCTCGAGACGGCGATACCGCCGCAGCCCGCTCCGAACGCCGCAAGGGCGGTTCGGGAAGCCTACGAAAAGCACGTCAATGATAGCATTGATGTCGCTTGCCTGATGCTAGCGTCTATGACGCCACCGCTGCAGCGTCAGCATGAGGATATGTCAGCTATAGAGATTATAGCAAACCTCAAAATGCTGTATGCTGCACAGGCGAGGACTGAACGCTATAATCTGACGAAGCTCTTCTTTCAGAGCAAACTGGCTGAGGGGAGCCCAGTGGGAGCTCACGTGCTCAAGATGATTGGGCACAAGGAGGCTCTGGAGAAACTGGGGCATACCATCAACCAGGAGCTTGCTGTGGATATTATTCTGCAGTCTCTCCCGCCTTCTTTCGATGCGTTCATTATTAACTTTAATATGAACAAGATCGATTGTACGCCGGCAGAGCTGCTGAATATGCTCTTGACAACTGAGGAAACTCTGAAGGGTAAGCCTTCAACCTCTGTCTTGATGGTTCCTTCTAGGAACAAGAAGAAGGGGAAGAAGGGCAAGGCCCCTGTCAAGAATTACAGTAAGGCCCTGAAACAGAAGGTGAAGCGGTCGAAGGACAACAGGTGTTTCCACTGTGGCCAGCTGGGTCACTGGAAAAAGGACTGTAAAGCGCTCCAAGGAGATAAGAGGGGAAGCATTGCTTCTGGCTCAGGTATATACGTGACGGAAGTCATGGTTTCATCTTCTTCTATATCATGGGTGTTAGACACTGCATGTGGAGTTCACATTTGTTCAAATGTGCAGGAACTCAAGAGAAGAAGGCAGGTGGGACAGCATGAGGTAGACCTACGAGTTGGAAACGGGGCACGGGTTGCTGCTGTTGCTGTAGGAGACTATTTCATTACTTTACCATCTGGCATTGTATTAGAATTAAACAATTGTTATTTTGTACCCAGTATTACCAAGAATATTATCTCCATTCCTGCTCTTGTCAGGAAAGGATTTGCCTTTGAATGCAAGATTTCAAAGTGTGTTTTAACTTATGATAATATTGTGTATGCAACTGGTTCAATTAACAATGGGTTATACATGTTGGACATGGAAAATTCTATACAAAACATTGATAATAAGAAAGCCAAGTATGCTGATGACAGCACCTTGCTATGGCATAGTCGTTTAGGCCATATAAACGAGAAGCGCATTAAGCGGTTGCATGAACATGGACTGCTGGGATCATTCTCCTATGAGGAGATTGAGACATGCAAAGCTTGTTTAATGGGTAAAATGACGAAGTCTCCTTTTCCTCACAAAGGTCAAAGGACTTCAGGTTTACTGGACCTTATACACAGTGATGTGTGTGGGCCTTTCAGTAAACATGCCAGAGGTGGCTATCAGTACTTCATTACCTTCACTGGTGATTTCAGTAGGTATGGGTATGTCTATTTAATGAGACATAAAAATGAATCTTTTGACAAGTTCAAAGAGTTCAAGAATGAAGTACAGAATCAGTTAGGCCGAAATATCAAGGCACTTCGTTCTGATCGAGGTGGTGAATACCTGAGTCATGCGTTTACTGACTATCTGAAGGAGTGTGGGATTATCTCACAGCTCACTCCGCCAGGAACACCGCAATGGAATGGTGTGTCCGAGAGGAGAAATAGAACGTTACTTGATATGGTTCGTTCTATGATGAGTCAGGCTACTCTTCCATACTCCTTTTGGGGTTTTGCACTGGAAACAGCTGCAAAGGTACTAAACCGAGTGCCATCCAAGGCAGTTTCAAAGACGCCATATGAGTTATGGTATGGGAAACAGCCTAGCTTGACATTTATCAAAATCTGGGGTTGCGAGGCTTATGTCAAAAAGCTCGCCTCTGGGAAACTAGAGAGCAGATCTGACAAATGTATCTTTGTCGGTTACCCTAAGGAAACTAAGGGTTATTATTTCTACGATCCCAAAGAGAACAAGGTTTTTGTTGCTCGGACGGCCATATTTCTTGAGAAGGAGTTTCTTCTGCAAGAGGCCAGTGGGAGAGAAATAAAGCTGGATGAAAATCCAGAGGAAGGACAAAGTAGTCAAGCACAGTTGGATGTGCCTGAGCCGGTAGATCAGGTTATTGAACAATCTGAGGCTCAGATATCACGGGAACCGCGAAGATCGGGTAGGATCCGTCGACAGCCTGAGCGCTATGACGGAGTCTACATCATTGATAATGATGAACCCCTAACTTATGCGGATGCGGTCAGTGGACCGGAGTCAGCTAGATGGCTTGATGCTATGCGAGCCGAGATGGACTCCATGTCAGATAATCAAGTCTGGGATTTGATTGATCCGCCTCCGGGAGTAATCCCTATAGGCTGTAAATGGATCTTCAAGAAGAAGATTGACATGGATGGTAACGTGGTTACCTATAAAGGCAGGCTAGTTGCGAAAGGTTTCAAACAAATCTACGGGTTAGATTATGATGAAACTTTCTCACCTGTAGCCATGTTTAAGTCTATTCGGATTCTTTTCGCGATAGCTGCATATTACGATTATGAGATCTGGCAGATGGATGTGAAGACAGCTTTCCTCAATGGAAATCTGGATGAGGATGTGTATATGACACAACCTGAGGGTTTCACTAATCCATCAGATCGTCATAAAATATGCAAGTTAAAGAAATCCATTTATGGATTGAAGCAAGCATCAAGAAGCTGGAATATTCGTTTTGATGAATCAATCTCTGAGTTTGGTTTCATCAAGAACGAAGATGACCCGTGTGTATATAAGAGGTTTAGTGGGAGCGTGATTACATTCCTAATCCTCTACGTCGATGATATCTTGATCATTGGAAACGATATTCCTGAACTGCATGCTGTTAAGGCATGGTTAGGAAAATGTTTTCAGATGAAAGATCTAGGAGAAGCAGCCTATGTATTAGGTGTGAAGATCTACCGGGATAGATCTAAGAGGCTTCTCGGGTTGTGCCAGAGTACCTACATCGATAAGGTCCTGGAGAGATTCCATTTAGAGAATTCTAAACGTGGATATCTTCCAGTCAGACATGGTCTGAATCTTTCGAAGAGTCAGTGTCCACAAACACAGACTGAGAAAGATGAAATGGACAATACGCCTTATGCTTCGGCTATTGGGTCCATTATGTATGCGATGTTGTGTACTCGCCCAGACGTCGCTTACGGGTTAAGCGTGACCAGTCGATTCCAAAGTAATCCAGGTTTGGCGCACTGGATTGCGGTCAAGAACATCTTAAAATATCTGCGGAGGACCAAAGATATGTTCTTGATATATGGTGGTCAGGAAGAACTCAGTATAGAGGGATATACTGACGCTTCGTTCCAGTCGGACCAGGATGATTTCCGATCGCAATCAGGCTATGTTTTTAGCTTGAATGGAGGTGCTGTGGTGTGGAAAAGTTTCAAACAGTCAACTGTTGCTGATTCCACAACAGAAGCCGAGTATGTTGCAGCCTCGGAAGCATCCAAGGAGGCAGTGTGGATTCGTAAGTTCGTGAGAGAACTTGGTGTCGTTCCTTCGAGTGCAGATCCTTTGGTTATCTTTTGTGATAACACTGGAGCTATAGCACAAGCAAAGGAACCACGGTCGCACCAGAAGTCCAAGCACATACAGAGACGGTTTCACTTGATCCGGGAGATCATTGATCGTGGCGAGATCAAAATATGCAAGGTTCATACAGATGACAATCTGGCAGACCCGCTTACCAAGCCTCTGGCGCAGCAGAAGCATGAGAAGCACTGTAATAATATGGGTTTGAGATTTCTCAACCATTAGATTAAGTGCAAGTGGGAGATTGTTGGGGTATGCCCTTAAGGCTAATGTTTGAGGCCTTTGGGATTGTATAAGTATCATGTAATAAACTCTTGTGTTTATAAAAGGCATGGTTATTATTCAGGTTGTTACCTTGTCTGCGGTAATAAGTGTACTTCTGATTAATGTCTCAAAGCTGTTCAGCTAGGCTGACAGGCTATATGTCCTTAGTCGAGATATCTTGGTGAACATGAGACAGCCTTGATATGATTGAGACTAATATGAGTGCTAATCTTATAGGATGCTTCGAGCATGGAATAAGATGTAGACTCATGGGTACATTGGATGTACTGGACAGACCCTACTCGGATATTCCATTGCTTGTCACAATGTGAATGATCCTTGTGAGCACTAAGTGGCACATGTCCTTTGACTTGAGATCACTTGTGTTTCTAAATGATGATTGTCATTGTTTTGAGGTAGTTCAATATCATTTGAAACATAATGATTATAGACTATCTTGGATGGTGAGCTTGAATCAGGTTAGAGCACTAGTGATAGACATAGGATTGCCGTCTCCTTGTTTAAGGAGTGTGATGTTCTAATGGGCCCCCTATATGAGATGATTGAGATAGTGTATGGCCATGCCCAGATGACAATGTGCATCTGATCTAATCATGCTCATCGTATTGGAGTTACAAGCTTGACCCGCTTGTCCAATAAGAACATCCAGTGGCAAAGGACACATGTATGCCTTGTGAATGGAGTCACACTTGTGCAATGGTTTGGGAGTAGTCTTGGAAGACTCTTTCCTTTATATCGGGAGACAGTGATGTGTTGCTAGATACCCCTCACTGATCGTGATAACGTAAGTTATCGTTACCGACATTTAGAGGAAACCCTCAGGGTCGCACAATTTGATGATATGGCTTACTTGAGTCAGATCGAATGGACTGGATTCTTTGAGTTCAGATTAAAGGGATTTTATCTCTGATTGTAAGTGAGATCTGGTCTGATCATGTTTGATTGATTAAGGCTTGAGATCGGTAAGCTTCGATCAAGAGAGATGATGCTAGATCGGAAAGATCAGGGGCATCAGGTGATGAATGGTTAGATCATGAGCCTTGGGGTTCAATATGGTCTAGACCACATGGCTTGAGCCATTTCGGTTTGGTTCATGAACCAAAGTTGAATCGAACGGTTTAGCTTGAACCGGTTCACAATTGTGAACGCATGGTTCAATGCTCAAATGCGTTTGGGTTATGGCTTGAGCGCATGCTTTGATGAGCTTCCATTTATGGAAAGTCATCAAAGGGGGCCGGTTTCACTTAACGCCAAAAACGCTTATGCGTTGGAACTCTTCTCATCAACGCCTTGGACATTGGTTGAGGTGTGGTTGACGACGAGAAGGAGAGCTTGGGCAAAGAGGAACTCTCGGCAACAAGGAAGTTCATCATCCCTTCCATTCGACAAGTGAAGATTCCTTGAGTGACTTGCTAGCACAAGCGACCCCAAGGAGTGAGCCAACTTCATCTTGTGTGTGGCACACTTTGGAGGAGACCTATCTTGATCTCTTCTTCCAAGCCGAGATCCAAGTCCATGGCATTGGTATGATTTCTAGTTTCAAGTTGATCATATTGTTTCATATCCGATCTTGACTTGAAGCCCTCTTTCCGCTATGCATGATAGATGAGCATGCTTAGGGTTTCTTCCCCCTTAGTTAGGGGTTCCTTCAGATCCATCGCACTAGGGACCCCCTAAAGATCACATAAGAACTTCCTTATCCAAACAGCTTCCTTGGCTGCCTCAGAAGCGGCCACATACTCAGCCTCGGTTGTAGAATCTGCTATGGTGGATTGCTTGAAGCTCTTCCAGCATATAGCGCCTCCATTTATCTTGAACACATAGCCGGCCTGCGATCTAAAGTCGTCTGGGTCCGACTGGAACGACCATAAAAATATGCTGCTATGAAATCCATTACGGTAGTGCCCTGATTTCAGATTACGACTATAAAAATAATTACGGCACTGCCGTAATTTCTCTAAAAACCTTGGTTTGAGCTAAAATTTGATGTTCAAACTCCTCTTGATGATTAGAACTCGCCCATGCATTGAAATTGCTTGAAAACGCGTGATAATGATGCCTTTTTATTTGAAATTGATCAAAAACCAAAGAAGGTGTAGATTCCGAAGTATTAAGCAAATAAGGCAGAAAAATAAAGCAAAAGCGCAAGATTATGACTCAAAAGGTTAGTTAATCAGTATGAAAAACATTATAAAATTTAGAGTCATCCAACACATAAGGCTCAAGCAAAAATCAAGAATTGATCAAAGGAAAGGATTTTCTCATGACGAATAAATTTTTAAAATATAATCACCAATGAAAACTTTAACCAAGTGCTTCATAAAATTTTGAGTAGACATATCATTCTTTGGATTCAATCTTCAAGATCCACTACTTAATCAAATAAAACTTCGCAACTCGTACAATTAACAGAATATCAATTTCAAGACTTCACCCAGTTTCAATTCATATCTATCATACTTTTGTTTGCAGGAATAGGATTTCCAATATCTTTTTCCACTCATCATTTATTTTTTGGAGTGTATCGTCCACATTCTCTAATTCGATTACCACCTTTTTTCTGGTGACGAAGTTAGAGTACATCGATCACATAATCAATGTAATAGAACTCATATCTTTTTAGTAGAAAGAATTTACCAAAGATATCGGAGTTTATGTGAACTGATTTCTCTGATGGCATGCACCCGCATAGACACATGCTTTTTCTTTTTGTACTTCAATCCATGTCCTTCTATACCACTTTAAACTTTATACAGTGCCAAGTAGGGGAGTTCTCACTTATTTGGATCATGGAATCTTTCTTCCCAACAAATAGCAAATATTATGAATATCAACTAAATTAATCAATCAATATCAATTCAAAAATTATATTCATATGCTAATTTTATTTAAAAAATTAACTTCGCTTTAAAATCAAATTCATCAAATAACATGTTCACCCAAAATCTTATTTGTCAATCAATGAAAAATTCCAATAGGTAGATATATATTAGAGAAATAAATTCAACATGATAGGTCTAATCCTAATCACAATTATAAATATATAGTTATCATCAAGAGAAATTTTGGCATGATAACGGATGTATTTTTATGATCAAACAAACCACAGGTGTATATCAAAATTACCAATATCAAATCATCAATACCTACTCATATATCATATCAAACAACATGGTGCATCAACCTCAAACATCACAATATCAAATACAACCATATCGAACCAAATCCAGTCAAGTATCAATGGAATCTCAATACAACTATATTGAAGAAAAAGTATAGCAAATCATCAAATCATCTCAGTACAACCAAATCGAAAGTATATAGCAAGCAAATCTCAAAAGCAAGGATCTGTAGCAGTAGGACACAAGAAGTTTGACATAGTCATCCTTCCCTACATAAGTATGAAATCAATATCAATCAGTAGAGCACGAATAAAGCAATGACAATAAGAGAAAGATACTCACAAAGTCCTACTCATCTGAATCTGTCTCCTCATCATCCTTGTCGTCTCCCTCGGCCTAAGTGGTCCTCATACTCATCCCAATCTAGCTCCAAACTACTAAGAAACTCTAGCACTATAGGTAGGTATGTCTGGGGAGTCATGTCAAAGAATTGCCTTGTACCCATGCGGTCAAACATCCACGACACATCTTCTTTCAATCCCAAGAGCTCCAATGCTCGTGTATTAGTATACTTGGTTTTAACGACGCGCCTTGTGAGAAGTCAGTTATACCTTTGTTCTTGAACTTCATCCTTGAATATGATACCAAAAGGGTTTGGTGGAGGCACTGGAGTTTCGGCTGGGGTTTTCCCCTTCCTCTTGGAAACCAACCTCTTGACCGGTGACATGGTAATGGAAGCAAAGGAAGTAAAGAACTATTGAAGGAAAAAATGGAACAAGAAGTGTTACCAAAGGCTGAACAGTGTTGAAAACTGAGCTGGATTCGAGCCTCAAATCTGAACTTCTGGGTTGAAATCGAGCTTCCAATCAACTTGAGGGGTGATCCTCTACCTTTTGCAAAGCCTGCTGGAGCTGGAAGCATCTCGATCGACACACGGACGAGATTAAATGAAAGGGGTGAAATCGTGGTGAAAAACTGCGACTGAGCTCGGTTTAAGATCGAAATCTCTCAAAATCGAAGGTGGAAATCATTAGAAACTAGTTAGGAAAGGTTGCAAGAGGATTAGGAAGGCAAGGAATCGAAGAACACAGGAGGTCAGCGTGAAAATGAGTGAAGAAACCCTAAAAACACGGCGCTGAACCCTAAATATGGCACCTGAATCGCATGGGGTCGGGTAGATTATGGTACAGTAATGCAATTACGGTAGTGCCGTAAAATCGCGACAAGCTCTCGGCTGAGAAAAACGTCAAATTACGGTACTATGAAGAAAAATACGGTAGTCCCATATTTCGTCCAAAAATTCCAAAAGTTTCTATAAGAAAATGCTCCACTTTTATGGTACTGTGAAATTCATCACGGCACTGCCGTAATCTTCACAAAAAACTCAAAAACTTTATAGTCAAAATCGTCCAAAAATATGGTACTATGAAAATCCCCACAGCATTGTCGTAAAATGCTCAAAAATCCAAAAACTCTTTGTACAAAATCGGACTGAAATTATAGCCTATAAAATTTAACACGATAGTGCCGTAATCCACGCAATCTTTCTGTAAAGAAGCGACATGAATTACAGTACCGTAATAAAATTTACGGTAGTATCGTAATTTGTCAAAAATCATAAAAATTGCAAAAAAAACGTATCTAAAAATGAGAAAAAGAAAAGTTAACCCTAAACAAAACAAATTAAGATGAAAACAAACCAAAAACAAAATAAAAAGTGCTTGGGTTGCCTCCCAAGAAGCGCTAATTTAATGGTCATTAGCTTGACCGTTCAACAATCGGATTTGAACGTGGGTGTGTCTTTAGTCGCCATATTGATTTCTCAGTGTTTTATTCATGGCTTCTAGGAACATAAGCCTCATTTATGAAACAGTGTCCAATTTTACTCAAGAAACTTTTTCCTTCCTCAAGTACCTTTGATCTTCTTTTTCTCCTTCGTCTCTTCTTCTTCTTTGCTGCTTTCTCCTGAAATTCTTTATTCACAGACTCAGATGATATGTCAGTTTCAAAATCAGAAGGATCATCAAATAAATTATGCACATCACTAACAAAATCATCAATTATATCAATGCTACAACATGATCCTGAGTGTGATGCTTTTTGCAATGAATCAGTTAAATCAAACTCAATTGTATTATCACAAATGTCAAAAGTGAGTTTTCCTTTTCTAACATCAATATGTGCTCCGGCTGTAGCCAAAAATAGTCTACCAAGGATGATAGGATTTTTATGATTTTCTTTCATGTCAAGGACTACAAAATTAGAAGGAATAAAATACTCACCTATTTTGATGGGAACATTCTCTAAAATACCTACAAGATACTTTACCGATGCGTCGGCGAGCTGTAATGATATCGATGTTGGTGTAAGCTCTCCAATGTCCAGTTTCCTATAAATAGATAAAGGCATTAAGCTTACACTGGTACCTAAATCACATAAGGCTCGGTGAAAAACCATACTCCCAATTGAACAAGGTATAGAGAAACTACTTGGATCTTTCAGTTTTGGTGGC
Organism: Costus lasius; assembly: GCA_027563935.2. Taxonomy (NCBI): domain Eukaryota; kingdom Viridiplantae; phylum Streptophyta; class Magnoliopsida; order Zingiberales; family Costaceae; genus Costus; species Costus lasius. The sequence goes on along the minus strand of CM050450.1, from coordinate 31,181,970 downwards.
AATTTATTATGGATAATAGCACTATAATCCTCAGTTAATGCCACAGTACCATAGTCCTCTATTTTTCTTTTGTTAGACAAGATCTCTTTCAAGAATTTTGCATATGATGGTATTTGAGATAAAGCTTCAGTAAAAGGAATATTAATGTAAAGCTTTTTTAATACTTCAAGAAATTTGTCAAATTGTTTGTCAAGTTTTGCTTGCACTAACCTTTGGGGAAAGGGTATGGGTGGCCTATAAGGTGAAGGAGAATTAGGTTTAGAAATATCATTCTGACATGACTCATCACCTTTTGGTTTATCACCCTAGTGAGGTGACAAACTAGTTTGGGACTGCTCATGCTCAGAGGATTTTTCCAAGTTTAATTCATTATCAAGGTCAATATTAGACTCTTTTTCATTATTTTTAGATTTCCCTTTAGGTTCATCTAATTGCCTTCCACTCCTGGTGATCATGGCATTACAGTACTCCCTGCGATTTGGTTCAGGTTTAGTAGGTAATTTTCATGGGGGTCTGTAAGAAGTGCTTGCTTGTTGTGCTATCTGTCTCTCTAAAATCTTATTGTGAGCAACAACACCATCTAACCTAGAGTTAATCTCATTAAGACTCTCTTTTAACTCTTCATTTTGTTTCATCTAGGCACCCATGAATTTTTCAAATATGTACTCTAAACTAGATTTTTGGATTTGACTCTGATTTTGTTGACTCTGCTGGCACCCTCTATTTACATTTTGCACAAGGGTGGTTTCTCCAACCAAGGTTGTGGGTATTAGAGTAAGGGTCATTATTTCTACCTTGATTGTACCCCCCCTACTGCATTGACTTGCTCACTACCCTGATCATCAATAACCTTACCCTCTTCATCATAGTGCCCATGGTTCCCACATACGTCACAAATAACAGAAGAAACAGCAGCAGTTTGCATCTGAAAGGAATAAAAAATGATTACACAAAGAATCTACCTTTTCTGCTAGAGAATGCCAACCATCACCATCATACTTACCATGAGGAGGACGATACAACACTCCTCTCTCAGTAGTCCATTGGGTGTGGTTTAGTGTCATCTCTTCAATAAACGCATTAGCATCTTCAACAGTCTTCTTCATCAGTGCTCCCCCTGTAGCAGCATCAACAGTTAAGCGAGTGTTGTAAAGCAAACCATTATAGAAAGTCTGAATTAAAACCCAATCTTCTAATCCATGATGAGGGCACTTCCGTTGTAACTCATTGAAGCGCTCCCATGCTTCACTAAGTGATTCGCCATCCCTCTTTGCAAAGCTCATGATCTGGTTCCTCAATTGAATCATCTTACTGGGTGGAAAGTATTTCAGCAAGAAGGCCTTTGACAATTGCTCCCAAGTAGTGAATGTTCCAGTCGGATGAGGATATAGCCATGTTTTTGCTCGGTCTCTAAGGGAAAAAGGAAACAATCTCAGTCTAAGAGCATCATCAAATACACCATTAATTTTTATGATAACACAACATTCAAGGGAAAGAGATAAGTGTTGATTTGGATCTTCCAGAGGAGATCCTCTAAACTGATTCTGTTGGATCATCGACAGGAACGCTGGTTTAATCTCAAAATTGTTTGCATCAATTGCAGGCCCAGCAATACTGGAATGAATTCCCTATGTATTCAGGGCTGCATAATTTCTAAGTGTCCTTCTTTCAGCCATGATTGATTCTTCTCTCTCTTCACCAAACCTCAATTTCCTGCACAATCTAAGAGTTTTGTTAATTTCAGGATCATAAGGAACTAATGGTCCTGATCCAAGATTCCTGCGCATAAACAAGTGGAAAGTCAAAAAAGTTCAGATTTTTTAGAAAATAAAAGAAAACTAGAATCTATCATAGAAAATACTAAAGAAAAATAAAAATAAAAGGCTTAGTCTAGCAATACTATCAATTATATCAATATTAACAAAACAAAGGTCCCCAGCAATAGCACCAAAAACTTGTTGTAGTCCGCAAGTGCACGGATACTCGAAGTAATGATGACACCAAAATTTATAGTAAAATTCATGCCATTTTATATATCTTTTCGTGTCATATTTATGGACTTTTGCTTGTTTTTAAGCATTATTTATTAAATATCACAGAATCTACACAATTTCTTATTTTTCATGAATTTCAGGTAAAAAGTGCTATATTTTGATGGATTTTGAAGGATTCGAGCACAACAATGGACTCCAGACATCAAAACGAAGTCACACGTCAAATTTCAGGAAAATCAGAGCTTCATAGCAAATTACGGCACACCTGTAATGGATTTTACGGTACCGTAATTCCACCACAGAATTACGGTACAGCCGTAATCCCTGAGAGGTGCCGTAATTTGGGAAGATTTCAACTAGAGGATTTCGTGAGATTACGGCACCGCCGTAACAATCTTTACGGTGCCGTAATGCCAGATGATTTTCCACCCGAGAGATTTCAGAGATTACGGCACTACCGTTATTATCTTTACGGGCCGTATTTTGGTCCAGAAACATACAGAAGCAAATACGGCATGGCTGTAAACATTTTTACGGGCCGTAATCTTGGCAAATACTTCACAGAGCCAAATTACGGCACTGCCGTAATTTCTTTTACGGCCATAATTTCATTTCAAAAACGCAATTTTTACGGGTCCGAATCTTGTTCGGACCATAAATTTTGATCCAGACCTCCAAATTGAGATCGAAAAGATGCTACGGACTCTTCTTTAAGAGGAGAAGACACACGAAGTGAAAGAAGGAATTTTGATCTAGTATCGAAGGAGCAATCGACAGAGAGGAGGTTAGGGTTTGGCCTCGCGCCGATAGAAAGACCATTTTCATGATCCAATACTTGCATCTTTTGATCTAAGTCCTAATCTTATTACAATTGAAGACATAAATTTGAAGAAAGGACTAATGATTTTGCTTACTAATAAATTTAGGAAGATCATTGAATATCCTTTGATTAGAATTGAAAATTTTGATTTTGATTTATGCATATTTGAGAGAGCCATGTCGATCATGATTTATATGAAATTCTGGATTTTTGGATTAGTGGCTAAAATTTTTGGACAAAGGAGATGCAGAAAATTGTTTGCTCTTTACTTTGGTACTGATTCACCTGTTTCACCATGATTTTTGAGTTTTGGTCAAGCTATGAACCTAAAAATAGCTCTTCTTGGGAGGCAACCCAAGCACTTTTGCTTAGTTTAGTTGCTTTTATTTTAGTTTATTTTTAGAATTAATTTTTCTTTTCTTTTTCAGGAAGAAACAAAATTTTGCGCAAAATACGGCACTGCTGTAATCTTCTTTACGGTGCCATAATCTTGATCCGATTTCATTCGAAAGTGTTTAGCATATTACGGCAGTACCATATTGGTTTTTACGGTACCGTATTTTTGGATATTTTTGACCCGAGAATTTGTGTCAATTACGGCACTGCCGTAAAGAACATTACGCTCGTAATTTTTGAACTGCTTTCTGCTTATCTGAGTAGGTGTTTTCTCTCTACGATTTTAAGAAACTGGGTTGGAAAAAATTTTGATCTTTGGAACCATCACGAAGTACTCATCTTTGTCTATCATCTGGATATTTTTTCTAAATTTTAAAGTCCATGAATCATTCTAAAACACCTAGCATCTTTTCGATAATGATTAATTTCTACAACAGTTTTTTTTTACTAATCTGATTAGCACTTTTGCTGTCACTTTTTAAGATGTTTCGATGACTTGAAAACCTGATTTTTCGCATGGAATATGAAGAACATGTGTCATTGTATCTTGTGGATTAATTGTTTTCAAGATTTTATTTTTTGATCATTTTAGGAGACATGACAACTTTTTGAATCTGATTAACTTTTATGCAGTTTTTGCAGTTTTCTAATTTGAGTAGCCTTCTTTCTGTTGATACCCTAAATTCCTGATAGATTTTGATCTTTTGATTTTCATATGTCTGAAAAGAATATATCTGATTCTACAACATGGTTTTGTCCATTTTCCTTTTGGATCATTAAATTTTATTCTAGGGTATGACTACTTTTCATAAAAAATTCAAAAATTGCACTGTTTGCTTTCTACTTGTTATTGCTTATTTTGCCTCCAGATTCAGAAATCTTCAAGAGCAACTGTCTTCCTCTAGCCACCACTGCATCTGCCTCTGACATCACTGTATCCAGCTGTCGACACTGAATTATACCATCTGCAGATTCTTACTTCTTCTACTGTCTCTTATTCTATTAATTTTATTTATTTATGCAGCAGACTCTTCATTAGTGACTGATTTTTTTTCTGTACAGTGCTATCTCTCACACCCACTAGCCGACGATCACACCTCTAGGACTGTATTCTCTAGCAGGCCACTAGAGATTACTCACTCTACTGTCGGCATCACCATCATTACTAGCAGCTTTTCAGCTAGCCTCTGTTCACCCTCTGCTTCTCAGCTGCATCAGCTTTTTCCACCAGCATCCTCTTCAGACCTCTGGCGACATCTCTGATTCTCCATTGAGAGAATTATTTTTATTTTTTATTATTTTTGAGACTATTTTCAGACTGAACCTTATGTATCTCAAATTGTACAGGTAAAATTTTCAAAAGGCACATCTTTGGACCTTGCAGCATCTGCCCCGACACTATTTTTGGTTTGAGCCTTATGTATTATCAGTCAGAGCTTGCTATATAGTTTTGTGAGTATCGTTTGCACCTTCTTGTGATTTGATTATTTGTTTTGATATGATTATCTACACTTTTCTTCTCCTAAAAATTCTATCGCCCTTTGCATTGTTCGAGCCTTATGTGATTACAAGGTTGCTTGCCTCTATCATGTTACACTTTTGACTATGACTATATAAGCTTGATACTTCACACCTTTTGCATTGATGATAATATTTTTGAGGTTTAAATTTTTTATGACTCCATGTGATGAGAGATAGGTAGACTTTTGTTATATATCATGATGAATGTTCATGCATGCATGCCTATGAATGGAGATATACCTATTATGCTGAATTTATTTCTTCAATATATATCTACTTGTTGAAATTCTTCATTGATTGATGCATAAAGTTTTTACAGTAGGTATGTTGTTTGATGAATGTAATCTAAGAGTGAAGCATCTAACTTGAATAAAATGAGCATATGAGTGTAATTTTTGAATTGATGTCAATTGATTAACCTAGTTGATGTTTAGTCTATTTTATTATTTGTTGGGAAGAAAGAATCCAAGATCCAAAAATAGTGAGAGACTCCCCTACTTGGCACTGTGTAAAATTGATAGTGGTACCTAAGACATGGGTTGAAGTCTATAAAAAAGAGAGAGAGAAAAAGAAAATGACTCCTCTACTTGGCATTGTGTAAAATTGACAGTGGTACCGAAGATAAGAGTTGAAGTCCAAATAAAAAATTATATATGTATCTATGTGGGTACATGCCATAAAAAAAAGAGAAGAGGAAGAAAAGTAGAAAAGAACAAAAAAAACTGTGTGGAAAAGATTTTGGATATCCTATTACTGTAAACAAAGGTAAGATAGATTTAAACTGAAAATTGGGTGAAATCATGAGACTGAGATTCTGTTTATTATGCGAGTTGCGAAGTTTTATTCGATCAAAGCTATGAATCTTAAAGACTAAATTCAGAGGATGATTTATTTATCTGAAATATTGTGCAAAAAGTTAGTGGAAAATTTCATGAGTGATTATATTTTAGAAATTTATTTTTCATGAAAAGACATATTTTACATAGTAGAGTTCTTTATTATATCTATTTTCTTGAGGACAAGCAAAGTTTGAGCCTTATGTGTTTGATAATACCGAAATTTATAGTTTATTTCATGCCATTTTATATATCTTTTTGTGTCATGTTTATGAACTTTTGCTTGTTTTTAAGCATTATTTCTTAAATATCACGGAATCTACACAATTTCTTGTTTTACATGAATTTTAGGTAAAAAGTGCTATATTTTCATGGATTTTGAAGGATTCGAGCACAACAATGGACTCCAGACATTAAAATGAAGTCACACGTCAAATTTCAGGAAAATTAGAGCTTCATAGCAAATTACGGCACCCCCGTAATGGATTTTAAGGTACCGTAATTCCACCATAGAATTACGGTACAACCGTTATCCCTAAGAGGTGCCATAATTTGGGAAGATTTCGACTAGAGAATTTCGTGAGATTACGGCACCGCCGTAACAATCTTTACGGTGCCATAATGCCAGATGATTTTCCACCCGAGAGATTTTAGAGATTACAGCACTGCCGTAATGATCTTTACGGGCCGTATTTTGGTCCAGAAAGATACAGAAGCAAATACGGCACGGCCGTAAACATTTTTATGGGCCATAATCATGACAATACTTCATAGAGCCAAAATTACGGCACTGCCGTAATTTCTTTTACAGCCGTAATTTCATTTCAAAAATGCGATTTTTACGGGTCCGAATCTTGTGCGGTCCATAACTTTTGGTCTAGACCTCCAAATTGAGATCCGAAAGATGCTACGGACTCTTCTTTAATAGGAGAAGACACACGAAGTGAAAGAAGGAATTTTAATCTAGTATCGAAGGAGCAATCGATAGAGAGGCGGTTAGGGTTTGGCCTCGCGCCGAGAGGTGGTGAGGGCACCTCTCGCCGTGATTTTTACACAGAAGCTTTGTTTGGAGGTGGAGAGGACATACCAGAAGTTTCAAAGCAAAAGGATTTCAGACAAGGGAGAAATTGACAAAGGAGCATCACCAGTACTGTTCGTCCCAGATTACGGCCGTAATCACTATTACGGCCATACCGTAATTTGTTCTCTCCCTCTGTTTTGATTTCCTACACCATGGATTATTGTACCTCTTCTTCCATGCATGCTTAAACACTTTTTGGGACATGGGGTGTAATCCCCCATGATTTTTAATGATTAGATAACTTTTTACTTTCATCAGAATAGTTTTATTATGATGATTCTACTTATGTGATTGTTTGTCTTTGATGCTCCATAGATTGATGTTATTATTCATGTTTTAGAGTTCTCGCAATAAGGACCAAAAGGTGACTTGCTTGAGAACTTGGAACCCTAGAATTGCATGTTAGGAACTCTCTTAGGTTAGTTCTTAATTATTTGATTTTAGTGATCTTATTGCCATGATGATAATTTAAATCTAGGGTAGAGTCGAGTTGTTGAACGTGGAGATCTTGCACGAAAGTGAGGATCGGAACATTGGAGAACTATAAGTAGAGCTTGTGTTGAGTCTCGGATGCACGAAAGTGATCCTTGAGATTCCACATGAGACAATCAACTTAGAATTCGGATGCACGAAAGTGATCTTTGAATTCTTTGATTGATGATTTACTTATCATTAGCCTGGGATAGATCTTGCCGAAAGTGAGGATTGGTCCCTGCATGATTGTTTGCACGAAAGTGAGATGATCCCTTTATGAAGTAAATTAAGTCTTTATCATGATAAGATTAGTCTAGCAACCTTTTATTTATGTCTAGTCATTAGAATCAAGGAGGATGAAACCCTATTCCCAGTTATTACTCTCTGATTATATTTTTAGCATACTTTACTTCCATCATATTCGGCTTGCTTAGCTAGTGAGAAAACATCTATTTGGTACTTAACACGTAGGTCTCTGTGGTTCTATATTTTTATTACTTTGAAGTATCCGTGCACTTGCGGAGACAACAAGTTTTTGGCGCCGTTGCCGGGGATTAGTCCTAGGTACACGCCAAACAACTTGGGATACATCAAGTTTTTGGCACCGTTGCCGGGGATTAGTCCAAGGTACACGCCAAACAACTTGGGATACATCCAATAATATTTAAGATATCGAACCACAGAGACCTCGTTGTTAAGTACCGATGAATTGAATTCTTACTAGCTAAACAAATAAAATAATAATGCAGACGATCAAAAAGTGCACGAAAAAATATCAGAGAAGAAAACTAGGACTAGGGGTTCATCCACCTTAACTTTAATGGCTAGAAGGAAATAAAGTATTGTCAGTCCAATTTCATCATGATAAAGATATAATTTACTTCATAAAGGAATTATCTCACTCATGCGCAGATAATTATACAAAGAACCAATCCTTATTCTCGTGCAAGATCTATTCAATGCTGAAGATTAGTAAATTATTGATGAAGAACATAAGGATTACTCTTGTGCATCCAAATTCCAAGTCAAACATCTCAAGAGAAACTATGTATTCTCATACCATAATTTCTCAGGTTCTACTTAAGGTTCTCTAACGATCAGATATTTAATCTCTTACAATATCAGACCAAGTCTAACATAATAACTCAATCCAAAGATCAGAAAATCAACATGACAATCAAACTACTAAAAATCAGAGTTAAGAATAATACCTAATCTCTTACGATAAGTTATAAACTTAATGATTCTAGGGTTCCAAATTTTGCAATCAACTTCTCAGCCTATTTCACAAAATTCTAAAACATGCTGAAAATATAAGACTAGGGAGAATTATAAGTAATCATCACATAAGTAGAATTATCATAACAAAATCATTCTAAAGAAATTAACAATGTCTAGTCAATAAGAAGTTAAGGGGATAACACCCCCATATCCCATATGAAGGTTTAAGCTAGCATGATGGAAGAATTAAAGCAAAACATGATTTTAGAATGATTAAAAATCGAAAGAGAGGGGTAAAAGTTACAAATCAGGGCTGTAATCAAAATTACAGCCCGTAATTTGCTTTTCGTGCAATGAAAGTGGCAGCGTCCATGTTTTTGTGGATTTCTCCTTCAATCGATCTCCTTTCACTTTGAAACTTCTGTGGTGTGTTCTCCTTCCTCAAGGGAAGATTCCTTGTAAATTTCGTGGTTGGAGATGGTCTGTACGATGAACGACAATGAACCCTAGCGCGGTGACGATTCTCTGAAATTCTCTGTGAAGTGTCGATGAAAATTGTTCCTTTTGCTTTGATAATATTCCCCACCTAATGCCGAGTCTTCCCCTTTTTACGGATCTTCAATTGGTGCCCTAAATCTTGAGAAATCATCGTTTTAATCTTTTGGCAAAAAAATCAGAAAACTGGGTGCAGAATTATGGTACCGTGATTAACATTATGGTACTGCGATAATGGTTTCAGAGGTTTCTATAAGGATTTCGTCCACAATTACGGCACCGTGAAAATCCTTATGGTAGTGCCGTAATTCTTCCGAAATCTCTGAATGTTTCTGTATGAAATTGGACCTAAATTATGGCACTGTGGAAAGTGTTATGGTAGTGCCGTAATTTGTCCAAAATCCTCTAAAGTCTCTGCCCGATTCTGACCGAAATCATGGCACTGTAAAATTCATTACGGAAGTGCCATAATTTCCCAAAAAACATTCGCTGCAATTTGCTGCCATGAAATCCATTTCGGTAGTGCCCTGATTTCATATTACAGCCGTAAAAATAATTACGGCATTGTCATAATTTCTCTAGAAAGCTTGGTTTGAGTTGAAATTTGATGTTCAAACCCCTCTTGATGATTAAAACTCACCAATGCATCAAAATTGCTTGAAAATGCGTGATAATGATGCCTTTTTACCTGAAATTGATCAAAAACTAAAGAAGGTGTAGATTCTGAATTATTTGGCAAATAAGACATAAAAATAAAGCAAAAGAGCAAGATTATGACTCAAAATGTTAGTTAATCTGTATGAAAAATATTATAAAATTTAGAGTCATTAGCCACCATCATGCCAAGTGTGCTACCTCCCATGCAAAGTTCGCCACCATGCTTGGGTGCGCCACCAAGCAATGATGTGTCACCAACATGCTAGATGTGCCAAGTCATGCCACTTAGCCCTCAAACCACAATATGTGCCACCTAGGTTGCCGTAGGTGCCACCATGGTTTGGTCAAGGAGAACTTACGCCACCAAGCATGGTCTTCTTGCCATGTGCCAATGAATCTCGTCTTCCCTAATCTTCAACTCTAGCTATTTTACAATACATGAATTTAAAAATAATGACGACACATAGACCTCACATAAATACATCACAGGCATGGTGGGGGGCTTGTCTATAACCATATCACAATGCAATAAAAAGCACCTACTCATGCTCTTCTTCATGCAATGAAAAACTAACAATTATAATTAATTTTAGTTTCTCATAAAACTGTTCATCACCCAAAATAATCATCACAAAATTTCCTCTAATTAATTCTCTCAGGCTCCATGTGAACAGTGGTGCATGCATGCCCTAAGCATGCTAGCCGCCTCCTTTCAGTCCACCTTACCATGTAAAAATTAAAGGGAAAATCACCTACAAATTTACATAGCTTATGCGCAAGGTCTATCCTTAACACACAAAGAGAATCTGTAAGCAAGACGTTTTTAGATAAAAATTTCATCATGATAAATCTACCTTTTTTTAAATAGAAAAATCATGGCATAAAAATTTTAAACAAAATTTTCCATGGCATGCAGGTAGTAAACGCATATAGAAATGCAATAAACACAGCGTGGGTTTCGTATGGTCGCTTTGGTAGTAAACGCATGTAGAAAGGCAATTTTAAAATTTAATTAATAGCAGAAGCATTGCCCGAAGACAGTTTCCCTTGCTATGCAGGATCATCCTTACGAGTCATCTACCGGATGTGTCAGAGTAGTGTACCTATATCGCAAAATCCTAGGGGCTGTCGATGACGAAGTTGAGGCGTGCAAGGGAACGCCCTCTACAATCGTGCACACACAGGCAACTCAAGGCCTCTTCCATCCAAGGTGTGCCAAAGAGAGGATGATGGGAGGCGATTGGTCACAAGGAGAGGGGCCCTCTGCCACTTGTGCCAGTCTCTCACCAAGCCTCTTGCTCATGGATTGCGCCACCTCGAAGGTGCGCCCATGAGGAAGCTTACTTTCTCTTCCCTACCATGCGCCATTATTCCTAAAGGGTGCGCCATGATGAGAAAGTCTTCTAAGTCCTCTTCCCCTTCTTCATGCTTGCGCCTCCTTCATAGGATGCGCCAATGAGAAGAAATACTCTTCCTTTCCGTCAATCCCATAAAAGGATACATCAACAAGAAAGGAAGAAGGCTCCAAGCTTTCTCTTGCGTCCATGGAGGAAGAAGGTGGCGCATCTTTCCTGTGGGCACAAGTTCTTCCTTAGAAGCACCATGGAGATGACGGAGAGGTCTTGGCTGCTAGGTTAGAGAGAGGAGAAGGTGATTTCGGCTAGGGCATCATGAAAATTTGTAACTCCCACTAGCTCATGCGCCTTGACCCATATAAAGCGGACCCCGTAACTTAAGTTACTAATAAATTTAATATAAATATTCACTTAAGTTGCGGACGGCCCCCACGACTAAAATTGTCCATTAAACTGTATATAAAATTTTAGTTTAGCACTTAAGTCATTGGCCCCTCATGTTACGTTTAAGTCAGTCGAAAAAATACTTTGAATAAACCTAGAGTTTAAACCCAACACTTGACTCATCGATTGGACTTAGTCCATCGAGGTCAAATATTGTCACCCGAAGGTCAACAGAAGTGAAAACGTAACTACGCTCTATAATGTCATCTCCAACTCTTCTGACGCATCCGCGATGCATCGAACTCCCAAACTGACTCGAATCAGCCAAATGAATCGATCATAGGCAACTCGATTAATACGAGATATCGAGCGTCTAGGTTTGCGACCCTGTAGGTTCCTAAGACGATGGCAGTGATAATGTCAAGTCATCACAAGCTATTAGTGGCACCTAGCAGTTCATCATTACTGCCCAAGTCCTCGGAATGGAGTCATCATCGACATCTCCTAAAACTATGACAAAGTACATGTACACATTTGTCCTTTTGCCAGACTGATGTTCAGATTGGACAAGTGTGTCACACTTGTTTAACCTAATCAAATGGTCATGACTAAATCAGGTTCTCACCTGGGTATGGCCATACACTTTCAGTTATGCAACCATATAGGGTGCCATGGACATCAAGCTTCCTCGCAAGGAAGGGGCAAATCCTCTATTGGCTCATTGAACCTCTCATATAGTTCATGATATACTCAATGACATCTATTATCATTCCTCTACTATGGCGGAGCGTTAGATTGCATTAAAGTACATCATTTACCATATAGAGATATCAATGATCTTAAGTCGAGGACACGTGTACATCTGTCACTGTGAGATTTGACCTATGACACCAAGTCAAATCCTCATGGCGGGTCGATCTAGTATATCTACCTTGATATAACTATATCCCTGCATTAGCAACCCGTGCTCAACCAGCGCATAAGGCAATCTCAAGTGCATCATAGCTGTCTCCTATCTGCTATGATACTTGATCGGGGACAATCCTTTGAGACTAGATAAAATCTATCTCTAGGGATATTGGATATACAAATGTACATATGACGCATATGTACCAAATGCTCAACAACGACCATGCCCGGATATATATCATAAATGAATGTGACACACATCGGACCAGCCGTAGGTCTTAGGGCATATACACCAATAGAAGCCCCTGGCCCTAAGTCAAAGTACCAGCATTGAGAAGGTCTTAAAGAGGTTCAACTTAGAGTAATCCAAGAAGGGATACCTTTTACTGAGATATGGCCATACTGTCTCAAAGAGCCAATGTCCCTCCACACAGAGAGGGATGACATTAGTCGAATGCCCTATGCTTTGGCAATAGGTTTGATCATGTATGTGATGTTGGCTACTAGACCAGATGTGGCTTATGTTGTGATCATAACCAGCCTATACTAATCCAATCCAGGTGCTTAGCATTGGATAGTAGTGAAGTACATCCTAAAGTATATGAGAAGAACTAATGATTTGTTCTTAGTCTATGGGGGACAGGAAGAACTCAGTGTTTAGGGCTACACTAACGCATCGTTCTAGTTAGACCTTGATGACTTATGATCACAGACGGGCTATGTGTTCAAGATGAATGGAGGCGGTGTATGCTAGAAAAGCTTAAAGCAATCCACCATAACTGATAATAAGATGGAGGCTGAGTATATTGCTGCTACTGAGGTAGCCAAATAAGCTGTTCGGATAAAGAAATTCATTTATGAACTTCAGGTGGTTCCAACTGTTGTGCATCCAATTGAGCTCTATTGTGACAACAACGGAGTGATTGCTCAGGCTAAGGAACCACGGTCTCATCAGAAATCTAAACACATACTCTGCAGATTTCACTTGGTCCGGGAGATTATTGACAGGGGTGATGTCAAGATTAGTAGAGTTGACACTAACAACAATCTAGCAGACCCTCTAACTAAGGCTTTGGTCGAGCAGAAGCATGATGGCCATACGAGGGACATGGGTTGAGATTTCTTAGCAACTACGTCTAAGTGCAAGTGGGAGATTGTTGGTGTTTATGCCCTAGGACCTGTTGTTGGTCCATCTATTGTACTACTTGACATTGATATTCTATATATATTATTCTGGAATTATCATTATTATGCTATATTTACATATGTGATTTTGTATATGGGCTGGTTATGCACGTGGTGCTATTACAAGCATATGAGTATATCAGTGTTGGATATACTGGACCGACCCGCTGTGAGACTCTAACTTGGTGTCATGAGTAAACCTCAAAGTGACATGAGTTGCATTCACCCTTTGACTTGTGATCATTGACCCTTCTTTTGTTGGTGTTTATGCCCTAGGACCTGTTGTTGGTCCATCTATTGTACTACTTGACGTTGATATTTTATATATATCATTCTAGCATTGTCATTATTATCCTATATTTACATCTGTGTCCACAGGCCCCATACGGATGCATGATTGAAAGTGTATAACTATACCTAGGTGAAAGCCTAATTTAGTCATGACCATGAGATTGGGTATAAAGAAAGTGATGACACACTTTGTTCAATTGGATATCAGTTTGGCAATAGGACTATAATGCATATATATCTTGTTGCAACGATGGGGATGTCAATGTTGATATCTATTTTGAAGACTTGCGTAATAGCGAAGTAATGCTTGGTACCACTCACTGCTTATGATGACCTGAGTTCATCATGTTGGTGTTATGCCTTGAGACCTATGTTTCGGTCTTAACTTTTGTACTACATACATTGATTTGTTCTTAGATATCCTAACAATGTTGTTGTCATGATTTATTGTACATCTGCACATATGTATGTTTACATGATGATGTCCTTCTGAGATGTTACTATCTCAGTTTGCTATGTCCCTAGTCAAGTACTATAGTGGATAGAGGATAGCTATGGTGCTGGTAAGACTCATATATGTGCTGGTTAGCACGGGTTGCTCAACGCAAGCATATGGGTGTATCAAGGAAGACATACTGGAACGACCCACCATGAGGATTGTTCTTGGTGTCTCAAGAAGAATCTCATAGTGATAGAGATTGTAGATGTCCTTTGACTAGAGGGTGATTGTGTTTATATTTAGTAAGGGATATGCTTTGATACAACCTAATGTCTCACTGCAAAAGGGAGGTCATAACGGTTGTCATTATGTATGTCTTGAGAGTTGTAGAGATGCATCTTGCCAATAAAGGATTTGCCTCTTCCCTTGGGGGAAGCTTGATGTCCATGGGACCCTACATGGTGCATGACTAAAAGTGTGTGGCCATACTTAGGATATAGATCAGTATGTCGTCAAAGCACACGACCAGGAATTTCCCCATGTATGGTCGGAGAACCTGACTCATAAGGTGCATGAAGGTGGACAGGGCGTTGGTGAGGCCGAAGGGCATCACAAGCCACCCGTAGAGGTCGTCCTTCGTCTTGAAGGCTGTCTTCCACTCATCCCCTTCGTGGATACGGACTTGGTGGTATCCGCTCCGAAGGTCAAGTTTACTGAACCAACATGACCTATAAATGAGGTCGAGCATGTCGTCCAACCGCAGGATGGGAAACTGGTACTTGATGGTTATGCGATCGATGGTGCGGCAATCAATGCACATCTGCCAGAAACCATCCTTCTTGGGGTTAAGGAGGGCTAGGACAGTGCAAGGGCTAAGGCTCTCACGGATGAAGCCTTTGGCAAGGAGGTCATCAACCTGCCTTTTGAGCTCTGTATACTCAGTCGGGTTGAGGCGGTGGTGAGGTGAGTTGGGCAAAGATGCCCCGGGCACAAGATCGATGACATGCTAGATGTCATGATCCAGAGGGAGGCCGGTCGGAAGGTCGACGGGGGAGATATCTAAAAACTCAGTCAAGAGGGCTGTGACATCCTCGGGCGCGGCCTGAGCCGGAGGGGGAGGATCGCAGGAAACCTCACAGACCATGAGAGCATAAACCACCTTGGTCTCATGGGCCTCTTGGACAAGGGATTGGGCTGCACAAGGGCAACAGATTTGGGCACAGGTTGGGTCAGTTGAGGGGGAGTGATGAGGCCCTTGGAGGTGGAAGCTCGCAACTCCTTAGGCGGAGCCAGAGTCAAGCAAATCTTACGTCCCCCATGTTGGAAGACGTAAGTGTTGGAGCATCCATAGTGGACGATGTCACGGTCATAGAGCCATGGGCGGCCGAGGAGGACATGAGCGACATCCATGGAGGTGACATCGCACCACACCTTGTCATTGTAGTCTCCAAAGTAGATGGGGATTTGGCAGCGGTGGGTAATGGTTAATTTCTGGCATTCCTTTCACTCTTGCTCAAAGGCAATCGAGTATGGCTTGGGGTGAGGCTCCATGGGGAGACCGAAACGAGTGACAGTGGATCGCGAGACAACATTGAGGCTACTGCCTCCATCGATCACGATCTTGCACGAGTGTCTGTTACACTTAATGTAAGTGTAGAAGATACTTGTGCGCTTCCAATCCTCGGACGGAGGGGATGAATGGACAAGGGTGCAGCGCACAACTGCCATGGTGGGTCGTGGGCTTGCCTCGTCGTCTGAGTAAGATCGGGGACCAACCTCTTGGGTAGCAAGTGGGCCGCGAGGAACATGGGACTAAGGGTCACGGGTGGCGGTGGACTGAGGCGTGCATCGCTTAGGTGCGATGTGCAAGGATCGACGTGGGCAATCCCGGTTAAAGTGACCTGTTTGCCCGCAGTGGCAGCAAGGACCTGGAGGAATAGCGGTGAGAGGGGTTTTACCCTTCTCGTCCCAAGTTAGGTGAGGGCGAGGTACCTCACGGGGTGCATCCGTGGGCGGTCAGCGAGGACCAACATGAGTAGGACGTGGTGGAACCTCTTGGCGAGGGGCCTAAGCTAGCGCTGAAGGCGCAAAGACAGGTCGGTGTACCGGTCGGGACTCGATGTGATGGGAGTGTGAATGCAGGTCCTGCTCGATCTCGTGAGCATGATGGAGCACAAGGATGATCGTGTCTAGGCCGTAAGTTGGTAGCGTTCGCCGGATTTCCTTGCGGAGGCCATTCAAGAAGCGAGAAAGGGTGAACGCGGGGTCCTCCTTAAGGTTACAGCGGATGCCGAGATCATCGAAGCGAGTGTGGTACTCATCGACGGAGTCAAACCCCTGGGTAATGGCACAATACGAGTCAAGAAGACGCTGACAGTATGTGTGAGGCACAAACTTTTCCTTAAGGCAGTAACACATCTCCTTCCATAGAGTGATGGGGGGAAGACGCTGGTCGGCTAGTTGACTCTCTACGTTCATCTAATACAACCGGGCAGATCCGGTGAGCAGGAGACGAACGTAGCTCACCTTAAGGAGGTCAGACATGGCGCTCCACTCAAAATAATTATCGACAGCGGTAGCCCAATCAAGGAAGTCATGGGGGTCCAGGCTGCCGTTAAAGATCGGTGGGTCAACACACGTGAGCCAGCAGATCTTGTCATCCTCGCAGCTACGTGGAATGGGATTATGTGGGGGAGGCGCTTCCTCAACCCATGCAGACTCATCGGCAAAAGGGTCGAAGTGGGGGGGACTCGTTGGCTTGCACTCGGAGCACAGCCAACGCGTGAGGAAGGCTAAGCGAGGGTTGGCCCTCAGCGGGCTTAGACCAGAGTTCAACCACACGGTCCGTAAGATCCTGGACCGAAGTCATAAGGCGCTGAAGCACCATTTCCATCGCTTTGAAGCATATGGGCAGCGACTCAACCGACTCGACTCTAGACGGAGTACCTTCTTCAGTCGTAACGGGCACCGGAGGGGTGGGGTTCTAGTAAGGAGCTCCTGATCTAGTTGTCATGCTGAATGTATGCGGAATGTATGCTGAAATAAAGCCAATAAAGCTGGTATGGAATGTAGTGGAGTGACCGGCGGAGCTAGACAAGAGTTAGCTCCAATCCCCTCTGATACCAAATTTGACACAGTGGAACTGTGGGAGGGGTGATCCTTAGCTCAGTACTCTAAGGGGGTGGAAACCATAATGCTGAAACCCAGCGAGTCGACAACCACAGATCAAACTACGAACTGAAACTACTCACCTGAATCGAGGGGACAACTTTTCAAGCAAGCAAGCACGCGCGGACAAGTCCCTCATGATGCTGCGAGAGGTAAACTCTGCTCGTCCCAACACAACCAAGAAATGAAGTTGCTGGAAGTTTGGAATGGAACTGGAGCCCGGTAGGGTTTTTCCGGCTGTTTTGATTGAAAGCAAGTAAAAGACAGTGAAGATGCTGGAGTTACACTGGGCCGAGGCTCTTGAATGGGGGAGAGCATCTACTACAGCGAAAAGTGAACTACACACAAGCCGTCAGCCCTCTTTTATAGCAAGAGGGGAAGAGGGTCACATGACAACCACATGGGGTGGTTGGAGAAGCCAACAACCCACTAATTTCCTAAAAGAGGGTCAAGATACCCACTAACAAACAAAAGCAAGATGCTAACTAATTTCTGCAGCGAATCTCAAGGGCTAGTGCATAGCTTCAGGGGCAAGCTGGCATGTGCGCCTCCTTCGCGGGCCATTGTCCGAGCCAAACTTGAACGCTACACCATCTTGGAGTAGATTGCCATGAAGCAGCAAAACCTGCTGATTGTGGGCTGATTATGAATGTTATTGGTGGTCTCTTGGGCTATGTTGAGGACCCGATTGTGATAGCAGTCAGCTGTGGCTTCTAGTGGAGGCACTTGGGGTAGAGTGGCCAAGGGGACGTGCTGGACGGACTCCGTGGAGGCAGTAGATGGACTGAAAACCCCCACATATCGGTTTGGAGGATGCGAGGAATGCTGCGAGCGTCGAATGGCGTATTGAACAGAGCTTTTTGGCATTTCTGGGGAAATTACGACAAGGTCGTAATGTTTATTACAAGCCGTAATTTCGGTCTCAATCTTGGCAGAAACATCAGAGTTCTTCTTCTGCAAATCTGGGAAAATTACGACAGGGCCGTAATGTTTATTTCACGGCCGTAATTTTGGTCTCAATTTGGGCATAAACTTCAAGGCAGTCAGCAGCTTTTACGGCAAGGCCGTAATGTCTATTACAAGCCGTAATTTCAGGCGTGTAATGTTCTTCATGGCCTGTAATTGTGGCTGGAAATCTGGCAGAGAGTTTCGGGCATTCCGGGCAAATTATGGTAGTGCCATAATTTTTATTACAGGCCGTAATTTCGCCCTGAAATTTGGCAGTAGCTTCGGGGTGTCCTGGGAAAATTATGGTAGTGCCATAATTTTTATTATGGGCCATAATTTCGCCATGAAAACTGGAAGCAACTTCTGTTTGGGCTGAAAATATGTGGGGGTCTTCCTGGGGCTCTGTAGAGGCTTCCCCAGTGTCCTCTACGGGTGTTGGGTCAGACCCATACGCTTTCATGACTCCGTCACACTCACTGCTTGTGGTGACCTTAGGTCAGAACTGCCAACATCAGAGGAACCTACAGGGTCGTACACCTTGATACTCGAGTTATCGTATTGATCGGGAAGCCTTATGATCGAGTTATTGAATAACCCGGATCTATTTGGGAGATTTCATCAGTGCCAATGGGCCTGATGAGATGCAAGAGAGTTGTTGGAGCCAATGACTTAATCAACCTATATAATGAAGTTTGGGCTAGCTCATTATCCAATGAGGCCCAATAACAAGTTGTCATGAAGAGGGAATTGGCTAAAGGGGTATAACGGGGAGAAGTCTCCTCCCATTGGCGCCTATGGGCATAATGGCGAGGAGTGGGCACATGTTGCTTTCTTTGGAAGGAATTGGCACCTCCCCCTTTATGCTTGGATGGAAACCTTGCATCTATGGCAAGGCTTGATGCATCTAAGGCATGATAGACTTCTTTGGCAAGTCTTGGGGGATTGAAAGGGGTTTATGGAAATCCCTTGGAGAGTTTCTAAAACCAAAAACCCTAATTGCTCCATACCCTAACCCTAGCCGCATGTCTTCATAAAACTTGCGCCACCCCACCTCTTTCTTTTGTCACCTCTTGCATCTATATATCAATATGCATGCGTGAGCTCTATCTAACAATAATATTGGCATGAGCAAGGGGCAAGGGCGAGAGCATCAAGTGTTGGTGTATTTGCCCTGAGACCTAATTTTGGTCCATCTTTGTACTACCTGACACTGCTACTTATATCATTCTGGCATTGTCGTTATCATTGTTTGTCTACATCTGCGATTATGTACTAACATGATAATGTCCATGAAGACAGATTGGATCTGTGCTCAAATGGTTGTCCTCAGCCGATGTACTTGAGTGGATATGGGACAGCTCTAGTACTTATGAGACTGGTATATCAGTGGTGGATATACTGGACCGACCCGCTATGATGCTATGACTTGGTGTCATGAGTTATCCTCACAAGTGACAAGAGATGCATTTATCCCTTGACTTGAGGTTATTGACCGTTCTATATGGTTAGGGATATGCTTTGATACAACCTAACACCTCGCCGTAGTTGGGAGGTAATAACGGTTATCATTGAGCATGCCACGACCCATATGAGAAGGTCAATAGACAGACAGAGGATTTGCCCCTTCCTAATGGAAGCTTGATATCCATGGAGCTCTTCTATGGTTCTATGACTGAAAGTGTATGCCATACCCAGGTGAGAACCTGATTTAGTCATGACCATGTGATTGGGTGAAAATAAGTGGTGACACACTTGTCCAATCGGATATCAGTTTGGCAAAGAGACTATAATGCATCTGTGCCTAGTTGCGATGACTGGGATGTCGATGTTGATATCCATTCCGATGACTTGGTTAGCAGTGATGCACTGCTAGGTGCCACTCACTGCTTGTGGTGACCATAGGTCAGCACTGCCAACGTCAGAGGAACCTTTAGGATCGCACACCTTGATACTCAAGTTCTCGTATTGATCGGGAAGCCTTATAATCGAGTTGTTAGATAGCTCGGATCTATTTGGGAGATTTCATCAGCGCCAATGGGCCTAGTGAGATGGAAGAATGTTATTGGAGCCAAAGTTCATTTTTCATAGGTTCACCAAAAATTGTCCATGGTTAGTCACATTTGGATTAGGATTGCATTGGATTGGATCCAATAGCATAATCAACCCATGTAATGATGTTTGGGCTAGCTCATTACCCAATGAGGCCTAATAACAAGTTTTCATGAAGAGAGAATAGGCTAAAATGGTATAATGGGGATAAATCTTATCCCATTGGCGCCTAGGGGCTCAATGGGGATAAGATGGCACAATTTGCTTCATAAGGAAGCAATTGGCGCCTTGCCCTCTCTCCTTGGATGATATCCTTGCCTGTATGGCAAGTCTTGGGGCTGATATGGCTTGGAGG
Source organism: Costus lasius (assembly GCA_027563935.2). NCBI lineage: Eukaryota > Viridiplantae > Streptophyta > Magnoliopsida > Zingiberales > Costaceae > Costus > Costus lasius. Next base: position 31,161,392 of record CM050450.1, on the reverse strand, counting down.
ACTTCTTAGGAAGGTCTTAGGCACATATGGCTTAATGGAAGGGATTTATGGTAAAGTCTTGGAGACTTTCCAAAACCCTAAACCCTAATTGCCTCCCCTTAACCCTAGCCACCCCATCATGATGTGATATGGCTATCCTTGTGTTGCCGCCCCCTCTCATCTATATATCTAGATGCATATGCGAGAGCACCAGAGGTTAAATAATTGGCACATGCAATATTCTAAGGGGCCGAGAATAGGTCATTGGCGCAAGTCTTCCATCTCTAGGCCGCAAGCTTCTTCTTCTATTCTCCTCGTGCCGCAAGAGGAATAAGGGCTTGGCGGCAATCTCCGTCAACCTCTTTCACCTTGGCGCATCAACCCTAGAAGGTGCTGCAAGTGATCAAAAGGAGGGCTTAAGGCTTGGATCTTCTTCCCGAGCCTAGCACCGGGCGAGGAAGAAGAGAGCTCGAGGCATCCATGTGTATGAGACTGCAGAGGGTGCACGCTTGGGCGCCTGACTCAATATTGGCCTCATCTTGCTCCTAAGGTATTTACTATCTCATCATGTCGACCACCTCGCAAGACGATCTTCACTGGGTTTTTGGGATCGACCTGTTTTGGGGATATTATTCCGCTGTGCATGCAATGTAATTTCTATCAAAAATTATAAAATATTCCTGGGGTTTCCCAATAGTTGTATCAGAGGGACTTGCGAGTCTCGAACGATGTACTTTCATGCTTTTCCATGCTCACCTGCCATGTTTCAATTTTCACAAATTGCATGTTCAGATGGCACACGATTTTTCTAAGTAGGAAAAATTATAGTTTCTTTATCCCATCATCTTTTCAATCTCTTTTGGAATTTTGGGTTATTTTCTTTATTGATTTAAGATCAAATGCGCAAGTAGTTTTGTCAAGTAGGACGGGCATTGTGTCTTCGGACTAGCTGGGTCTCTTGATCTGACAAAAATGCCAGCCGATAGGATCTATGAAATCTTCATGAAATTTAATCGCAAATAACCAAAAGATTTGTGATAAGAAGATGAGGAAAAGAAGCATGTTTTATGAGAAACTAAAATTTCAAATTTTGAGTTTTTCATGAGCATGTAGAATTGCATGTGCAAATGCCTTGTTTGTGCATGATGTTGTGGTCATGAGTCAAGCCCCTTTGCATGCCTGCGATGTATCCTTGTGAGGCCTGCGTGCCACTTTTCTTTTTGCTTTTTAACTAAGAAGAAGATTAGGGTGGCGCATCTACTTGGAACCTTGGCACATGCATGCTTGCTTGCGCACCTTGCATGGTGGTGCAACAAGCATCCTTGCTTGGCTTGGTCAAACTCTTTGCATGGGGGCGCAAGATGCTTTGGTTGAGGCCTTGGGCTTGAGAGCTATACATCTTGTGGCTTGCAAGGTGGTGAACCTTGCTTGAAGGAAGGCCCATGGCATTGGCCGAACCTAAGAGGGTGCTTTTAAGGGGTACCTCTAGGGTTTGAGAGCTAAACCATGGTGAGAAGGACTTTGGAGCCAACCTTGAAGACCAAGCTAGAGGTCGGCTAGGCTAGGTCTAGTTTTAGGGGCTTGAGTCCTAGGTCAAGAGTTGAACCCCTTTTTAGTATGGGTTGGTTCAATGTCTAGAATGGCCTATGATCACATCATCCTTTTATTGTTTTCTTTACAATAGCTAAAGCATGCCTGTGATGTTTTATCGTTATGTTATCACTATAGGATTGCATGACTGTAATGTTAGATATAAGATAAAACTGAAATGATGAGACCTCAAAAACCCTCGATCAAAATATCAAGTCTAGTAGCCTTATAACGCGTAGCCTTCACCAAGCTATCGATCAGTGGTGTTGTGAACTGTTTCCCACCCTCGTGGGACACACCCACTTATCTTTAGAAGGTATGTGGTGGCAATGGTTTCCCTAGTCCAGTTTTACCCTAGACGTGCCTTCGCAAGGAAATTCGTTGGCCCTGGGCATAACAGTTAGGAATGGACTTGACTAGATTTTCATATGTGCTGGGCACATGATGAAACTCTAGAGGCATCGTTGAGAGGTTAGGGTTTCATGCTGTATCCAGCCCTCACTGGACATGAAATGCCTAAACTGTCTCAATAAGGGGAGTTGCTTAGAGCAATCGGCCGTCGTGCCCACCTTAAGAAGCATGGGTTACTTTGTGCATCTCATCCCACCCTCGTAGGAAGCGAAGCCTCATTTGGAATAAGGATCCCATCACACTAGGAAATCCCGAATTTCCCGATTGACTTTGTGGGTTATCAATTCGATTAAAATAGTGGGAGCGATAATCATTTAAAACAAGTCCAGTTTAAATGATTTGAAGTAGTACTAATCTACTGTTTCATGGTTTTTGTACAACAATGGCTACAAACAATGGCAGATGGTCGCTGCGATCTACCCTGGAAAGCGATAAGTTGGTTGGATCCAACTTACTGGTTTGATATATGAACATTGAGAAATATGCTCAAGCTCGAGAGGAACCTCTATTTCCTTGAGCAGCCTATTCCTGAGCCACTTCCGTGCTCGGCCTCAGCGGCTGAGAGGGATGCTTATGATAAGCATCAGGCAGATACTTTGGAGGTTGCTAATTTGATGGTAACCAACATCTCGCTCGAATTAAGAGGGCAATATGAATCAAAGAATGCCTATGAGATTATTTCTAATCTAAGGCAGCCCTTTGATGAATTGGTTGAGCTCAACCCTCCTAAAGTACACATTCAATGTGTTGAGCTGACAGGCTTAACTAAGACATTGAAGATAAAGATGGAAAGAGTCAGGAATAACAAGTGCTACTCATGTGGAGGACCACCTCACATGATAAAGGACATAGTGCGACTTCAGAATGAGAAGAAGAGAGGCAAAAGCTTCGTCTTCATGCTCAGGTATTTATGTTACTGAAGTCAACCTTTCTACTTCTATGTCATGGGTATTGGATACCATATATGGAGCTCATATTTGTACAAATATGCAAGGGCTCAAGAAAAGTAGATCGGTGTGGCCTGGAGAGATTGACCTACGGGTTGGAAATGGGGCACAAGTCGCTGCTGTTGCTGTAGGAGTTTTGACTCTCTCTCCCTGCCTTCAGGACTTCAATTAGAACTAGATCATTGCTATTATATACCTTCACTTACTAAAAACATTGTATCCATTCCTTGCTTAGAAAAGAAAGGATTTAAGTTTGAAATAAAGGAGAACTCTTGTTCTTTATCATTTGCAAACATGTTTTATGGGAAGGGCACTTCATGCAATGGGTTATATGTCTTGGACATGGATAGTTCTATTTGTAACATAAATAACAAAATGATCAAACTGAGTGGTTCTGTTGGTGCTTTCCTATGGCATTGTCGATTAGCCCATATAAACAAGAATCGCATCCAACAACTCCATGCAAATGGGTTGTTAGATTCAAGTTCTTTGGAGGAATTTGATATTGTGAGCCTTGTTTATAGGGAAGATGACAAAGGCAATCTTCACCAAGATCGGTGAGAGGGCAGGAGGTTTATTGGATCTTATACACAGTGATGTGTGTGGGCCATTCAGTAAATAAGCCAAAGGAGGGTACAACTGAAAGGAAACCTAGTTCACAAGTATCATTCATATGAACTTGTTGAAGCGGAAAAACTAGGAAACCAAAATCGCATGACTTGATACTATGATCAACCTTGTAAACTTGAAAGACAAGTTAGAGTATTACCATTGCCATGATGTGAGTGGCGGCTTGGAAGAAGAAAGGGGCGATTGCCTCTTCTCCAAAGGTGTCACACACAAGATGATGTCAACTTCTTCCTTGTGCTCCTTGTGCTAGCAAAGACACCAAGGAGTCTTTGATCGTGTCTTGGAGAGGAGATGTGCACCCTTGGCTGGTCGACTTTCTTCCTTGTCGTGAAGATGATGAAGAGACGAAAAGGAAGAAGCACACTAGAGAGTTTCGAAACCGTGAGGGGAGAGACCAAGAAAGGAAAGTTCGGCCACTACCACACATGGTAAAACCGAAATGTAACTCCGTTCTTAACTCCCCATGAAGCCATCGAAAACTCCTCTTCAATTGAACCATGCGTTCACAAAGTGAACCGGTTCAATCCCAATTTGGTTCAAGCATCAAACCGAACCAGCCCTGGTTAAGATCTCTCTGAACCAAGTGGCTCAAGATCTAACCACACATCTCATTGAACCTCTTGATCTTTACGATCAAGCATCAATTCTCCCGATCGAAGCTTACCGATCATATGCCCTAATCAATCAAACATGATTAGACTATATCTCACTTCCAATCAGAGTTTAAATCCTTTAAACTGAACTAGAATAATTCCAGTCCACACGATCTGACATAAGTAAGCCATATCATCAAATTGTGCGACCCCAAGGGTTTCCTTCAATGTCGGTAACGATAACTTACGTTATCACGATCAGAGAGGGGTATCTAGGAACACATCACTGTCTCCCGATATGAAGGAAAGAATCTTCCAAGACTACTCCCAAACCACAGCACAAGTGTGAATCTAATTCACTTGGCATACATGTTTCCCTTTGCCACTGGATGTTCTCGTTGGTCAAGCGTGTCAAGCCTGTGATTCCAACATGATGAAAATGATTAGATCAGACGAACATAGTCGTCTGGGTATGGCCATACACATTCTCAACCATCTCATCCAGGGGGGCCCCTTATAACATCACACTCCTACTAGGAGAGGCAATCCTATATCTATCACTAGTGCCCTAACAATGACTCATGCCCACTATCCAAGATAATCCTTAATCATTATCTTTCAAATGATATTAAATTACCTCAAGACAATGCCAATCATCACTTAGAGACACAAGTGATCTCAAGTCAGAGGGAATATGCCACTTGCTTGCATATAAGGATTATTCACATTGTGACAAACAATTGAATATCCTAAATAGGGTCAGTCCAGTACATCCAATGCACCTATGTGTCTAAATCTTATTCCATGCTCGAAGCATCCTACAAGAACATAACACATATTAGTCTCAATCATATCAAGGCTGTCTCATGTTCACCGAGATATCTCGACTAAGGACAATACTGAATGTCAGCTAAGCTGAACATCATTGAGACATTACTCAGATGTATACATACAGCAGCAGATAATGTAACAATCTGAATAACAACAATTGCCTTTATAAAACATATAGATTATACATGATACTGTAAATAATCTAAGGCCTCAAACATTAGCCTTAAGAGCATACCCCAACAATCTCCCACTTGCACTTAAACTAATGGTTGAGGAATCTCAAACCCATATTATTACAGTGCTTCTCATGCTTCTGCTGCGCCAGAGGCTTTGTAAGTGGGTCAGCTAGATTGTCATCTGTATGAACCTTGCTGATCTTGATATCTCCTCGATCAATGATCTCACGGATCAGATGAAACCTTCTCTGTATGTGCTTGGACTTCTGGTGTGACCGTGGTTCCTTTGCTTGTGCAATTGCTCCAGTGTTATCATAGAAGATAACCAATGGATCTGCACACGAAGGAACAACACCAAGTTCGTGAATGAACTTACGAATCCAGACTGCCTCCTTTGATGCTTCTAAGGCTGCAACATACTCGGCTTCTGTTGTGGAATCAGCAACAATTGATTGTTTGAAACTCTTCCACACCACTGCTCCTCCATTCAAGCTAAAAACATAGCCTGATTGTGATCGGAAATCGTCTTGGTCAGATTGGAATGAAGCGTCAGTATATCCTTCAATACTGAGTTCTTCCTGACCTCCATAAATCAAGAACATATCTTTGGTTCTCCTAAGATATTTCAAAATGTTCTTGACTGCAATCCAGTGTGCCTTCCCTGGATTACCTTGGAACCGACTGGTCACGCTTAACCCATAAGCGACGTCTGGGCGAGTACACAACATCGCATACATGATGGACCCAATAGCCGAAGCATAAGGCGTATTGTCCATCTCATCTTTCTCATACTGTGTTTGAGGGCACTGGCTCTTTGAAAGATTCATACCATGTCTGACTGGAAGATATCCTCTTTTAGAATTTTCTAAATGGAATCTCTCCAGGACCTTATCGATGTAAGTACTTTGGCACAGCCCGAGAAGCCTATTAGATCTATCTCTATAGATCTCCACACCTAATATATAGGCTGCTTCTCCCAAATCCTTCATCTGGAAACATTTTCTTAACCATGCCTTGACCGCATGTAGTTCAGGAATATCGTTTCCAATGATTAAAATATCATCAACGTAGAGGACTAGGAAAGTAATCACGCTCCCACTAAACCTTTTGTATACACACGGGTCATCTTCATTTTTGATGAAACCAAATTCAGAAACTGATTCATCAAAACGAATATTCCAGCTTCTCGATGCTTGTTTTAGTCCATAAATGGACCTCTTTAATTTGCATATTTTATGACGTTCTGATGGATTGATGAAACCTTCAGGCTGTGTCATATACACATCCTCTTCCAATTTTCCATTAAGGAAAGCGGTCTTCACATCCATTTGCCAGATCTCATAATCATAATATGCAGCTATCGCGAGAATAATTCGAATGGACTTGAACATGGCTACAGGAGAGAAAGTTTCATCATAATCTATCCCGTAGATTTGTTTGAAACCTTTCACAACTAGTCTGCCCTTATTGGTAACCACGTTACCTTCCATGTCTTTCTTCTTTTTGAAGATCCACTTACAGCCTATAGGGATTACTCCCGGAGGCGGATCAACCAAATCCCAGACTTGGTTATCTGACATGGAGTCCATCTCAGCTCGCATAGCTTCAAGCCATCTTGCTGACTCTAGTCCACTGACCGCATCCGCATAAGTGAGGGGTTCATCGTTAATGATGTAGACTCCGTCATAGCGCTCAGGCTGACGACGAATCCTTCCCGATCTACGCGGTTCCCGTGACGTCTGAGCCTTAGGTTGAACATTAACCTGATCTATTTGCTCAGGCTCATCCAACTGAGCTTGACTACTTTGTCCCTCTTCTGGAATTTTATCCAGCTTTATTTCTCTCCCACTGGCCTCTTGCAGAAGAAATTCCTTCTCAAGAAAAATAGCCGTTTGAGCAACAAATACTTTATTCTCTTTGGGATCGTAGAAATAATAACCCTTAGTTTCTTTAGGGTATCCGACAAATATACATTTATCTGATCTTCTCTCCAGTTTCCCAGAGGCGAGCTTTTTGACATAAGCCTCGCAACCCCAGATTTTGATCAATGTCAAGCTCGGCTGTTTTCCATACCATAACTCATATGGTGTCTTTGAAACAGCCTTGGATGGCACTCGGTTTAGCACCTTTGCAGCTGTTTCCAGTGCAAATCCCCAAAAGGAGTAAGGTAGAGTAGCCTGACTCATCATAGAGCGAACCATATCCAATAAGGTTCTATTCCTCCTCTTGGACACACCATTCCATTGCGGTGTTCCTGGCGGAGTGAGCTGTGAGATGATCCCACACTCCTTTAGATAGTCAGTGAACTCACGACTCAAGTATTCTCCACCTCGATCTGATCGAAGTGCTTTGATATGTCGGCCTAACTGATTTTGTACTTCATTTTTGAATTCTTTGAACTTGTCAAAAGATTCACTCTTATGTCTCATTAAATAGACATAACCATACCTACTGAAATCATCAGTAAAAGTAATGAAGTATGAATAGCCACCATGGTCATGCAACCGCTTAATGTGCTTCTTGTTAATATGGCCTAGACGACTATGCCATAACAAGGTGCTGTGATCAGTATACTTGGCTTTCTTATTATCAATTTGTTGTACAGAACATTCCATGTCCAACATGTATAACCCATTGTTAATCGACCCAGTTGCATAAACAATATTATCATATGAAATACAACACTGTGAAGTTTTGCATTCAAAAGAAAAACCTTTCATGACAAGAGCAGGAATAGAGATAATATTCTTCGTTATGCTTGGTACAAAATAACAATTGTCAAGTTCTAATACAAAACCAGATGGTAAAGAGATGTTATATTCCCCTACAACAACAGCAGCAACCCGTGCCCCGTTTCCAACTCGTAGGTCCACCTCATGCTGTCCCACCTGTCTTCTTCTCTTGAGTTCCTGCACATTTGAACAAATGTGAACTCCACATGCACTGTCCAACACCCATGAAATAGAAGAAGCAACCATGACTTCAGTCACGAAAATACATGAGCCAGAAGTGAAAGACTTGCTTCCCTTCTTCTCTCCTTGGAGCGCTCTACAATCCTTCTTCCAGTGACCCAGCTGGCCACAATGGAAGCATCTGTTGTCCTTCGACCGCTTCACCTTTTGTTTCAAAGCCTTGTTGTAGCTCTTGATAGGGGTTTTCCCCTTCTTCCCCTTCTTCTTGTTCCGTGAGGGAACCATCAAGACAGAGGATGAAGGTTTTCCCTTCTCAAGAGTCTGCTCTGTTGTGCAGAGCATGTTCAGTAATTCTGCCGGGGTACAGTCAATTTTGTTCATATTAAAATTAATAATGAACGCATCGAAAGAAGCCGGGAGAGACTGCAAGATGATGTCTACAACAAGTTCTTGATTGATGGTATGTCCCAGTTTCTCTAGAGCTTCTTTGTACCCAATCATCTTGAGTACGTGAGCTCCCACTGGACTCCCTTCAGTCAGTTTGCTATGAAAGAAAAGTTTTGTCAAGTTATAGCGTTCTGTCCTTGCCTGTGCAGCATACAGCATTTTGAGATTTGCTATAATATCAATAGCAGACAAATCCTCATGCTGACGCTGGAGCTCGGGCGTCATTGACGTAAGCATAAGGCAAGCGACATCAGTACTATCACTGACGTGCTTCTCATAAGCATCTCGAACCGCTCTTGCAGCGTTCGCAGCGGGTTGAGCCGGTATTGCCGACTCAAGGACATACAGCTTCCTCTCAGCTTTGAGGACAATTTTCAGCTGTCTATACCAGTCTGAGATGTTTGGCCCAGCAAACTTCTCCTTTTCCAATATGGATCGCAAATTGAGCCCTGTGGTGTTCGTTGCTCCAGGAATCTACAACATAGCAAGAACAACAAGGTCAGTATCCATGTTAGAATCATTCCAGGACTTAAGAGTGATTCTTTTCTCACTATTTTATCTGACTGCAAATCCAATAAAACAGCCCGAAAGAGTGAAAACCCTTTAGTGAGATGGGATCCAGATTTCACACTTGATCTCCGCGTCCCGCTCAGGCGAGAAAAGATGCACAGAGAGTTCAAGCACTAATCACTGGTAGGCAATCCATGCCAATCGCCAACCCGTGCGATTCCCCTTCATCTAGGCAATCCAGAAGACTGTGCCAACTGAGTTGGTACAACACAGTCTCTGATTCCTCAGATGGCTGCCTCCATACAGCTATCATATGCTCAACATGTAGCCTATATGGTCAAGCTGACCTGATCTACTTCCTGGACCACCACGTGCTATGCTGAGCAACGAGAAGCGATAAATCCCTTCTCTGTAGCATGTAGGTGTAATCACGCACCGTCTGAAGATAGCTGGGCGTGCCCACTGAGTGGGTACAACACGGCCCCAACGATAGTCAGAACAGTGAGGTTTCGCGTCAGAAGGCAATCGATAGCTTGATATTGACGTTGGATTTTAACGGTCTTTTATCTTCTTACTATCATGAAAATTCTATAGTGATAGCAGAAGAATAAAACATAGATGTGCAAATATTACTTAAAACAGTAAATGAAAGCACCATTATCTTATGTGGTAAAAGCCCATAAAAACTTAAGTAAAACCCTAGTTTGACAAAAGTCTTCACTTGAGCTCTTTATGGGACTCTTGTACTTCATCTGGCCCAGCCCGGCCCCAAACGCCATCTGCAGCCCAAAAGCGCCCACTGGGTAGAATGGGCCAGTTCTAGAGTCGAACTCTAGAGCTCCCACCTGGTGAAGCCAATTGCTGCATGCGCTTCTGCCATGTGTGCTGTGTGCTCATGTCTGATCAAATTACATTTAAAACTATCTAGACATGATTTGACACGCAGGTCAATTATACATTTTCATAAATCAAAATGTGATTCGCAGATCACACCAAAATATTTAATTCCAGGCACGCAGGCCCCAGCACAGCACATAAAATAAGGGCAACCCACATAAGATTAAATAAACACCCATTCAACATGTTAAACATGCATATATGTGATCCAAACAGAAATAAAAATTTTTGAAAAACCCATGGCATCAATTTTATTTCCTTATGTGCCCTACTACCTTACGACGGTCCATTAACAGGTATCCACTCGTCAGAACAAGTCGGACCCACTGCCCTTGCATGCACCCAGTCATAACTGACTTGCGTCGACCTCATGGTCAACTATGCATGCCTTAAGGGCTGAACGTCCCACATGATTTCTGGCAAGCGGGTGTGACCCCGGGCCATAATCATGATCGTTCACTAGGCGTCTTAATCAGACATCGCTACACGCCCTTCTGCAGTCGACTTATAGCCACCTGTATAGCTTGCGCACAGGTGCTATCCGACCGCCCCATCTAGGCTGTCAGATGGTCTAATTAGGCTGTTGGGTCTAGACCTGACTAACAACTTTAACACTGTTAACTCGTCTAAGTATTTGAAGTAGGTGCATAGATAAATCTAGTGAGGGTCGCGCATGAAGATAATTTTTGAGTGAAAACATCTATAAAATGCGCAAACCAACATCACATGCGCAAGCTTGAATGTAAAAATACAACTATCATATGGTGTGAACAACATGGCATGTATTTTTCGCATAAGTATAGAAGCATGCGCATCATGTAGATCTACCCAAAACACCAATCAAACATGGATCACAAGATGGCAATCATATGTATCAGGTCAAAACCTGGCTTTGATACCACTGAGAGGAAACCTAGTTCACAAGTATCATTCATATGAACTTGTTGAAGCGGAAAAACTAGGAAACCAAAATCGCATGACTTGATACTATGATCAACCTTGTAAACTTGAAAGACAAGTTAGAGTATGGCCATTGCCATGATGTGAGTGGCGGCTTGGAAGAAGAAAGGGGCGAGTGCCTCTTCTCCAAAGGTGTCACACACAAGATGATGTCAACTTCTTCCTTGTGCTCCTTGTGCTAGCAAAGACACCAAGGAGTCTTTGATCGTGTCTTGGAGAGGAGATGTGCACCCTTGGCTGGTCGACTTTCTTCCTTGTCGTGAAGATGATGAAGAGATGAAAAGGAAGAAGCACACTAGAGAGTTTCGAAACCGTGAGGGGAGAGACCAAGAAAGGAAAGTTCGGCCACTACCACACATGGTAAAACCGAAATGTAACTCCCTTCTTAACTCCCCATGAAGCCATCGAAAACTCCTCTTCAATTGAACCATGCATTCACAAAGTGAACCGGTTCAATCCCAATTTGGTTCAAGCATCAAACCGAACCAGCCCTGGTTAAGATCTCTCTGAACCAAGTGGCTCAAGATCTAACCACACATCTCATTGAACCTCTTGATCTTTACGATCAAGCATCAATTCTCCCGATCGAAGCTTACCGATCATATGCCCTAATCAATCAAACATGATTAGACTAGATCTCACTTCCAATCAGAGTTTAACTCCTTTAAACTGAACTAGAATAATTCCAGTCCACACGATCTGACATAAGTAAGCCATATCATCAAATTGTGCGACCCCAAGGGTTTCCTTCAATGTCGGTAACGATAACTTACGTTATCACGATCAGAGAGGGGTATCTAGCAACACATCACTGTCTCCCGATATGAAGGAAAGAGTCTTCCAAGACTACTCCCAAACCACAGCACAAGTGTGAATCTAATTCACTTGGCATACATGTTTCCCTTTGCCACTAGATGTTCTCGTTGGACAAGCGTGTCAAGCCTGTGATTCCAACATGATGAAAATGATTAGATCAGACGAACATAGTCGTCTGGGTATGGCCATACACATTCTCAACCATCTCATCCAGGGGGGCCCCTTATAACATCACACTCCTACTAGGAGAGGCAATCCTATATCTATCACTAGTGCCCTAACAATGACTCATGCCCACTATCCAAGATAATCCTTAATCATTATCTTTCAAATGATATTAAATTACCTCAAGACAATGCCAATCATCACTTAGAGACACAAGTGATCTCAAGTCAGAGGGAATATGCCACTTACTTGCATATAAGGATTATTCACATTATGACAAACAATTGAATATCCTAAATAGGGTCAGTCCAGTACATCCAATGCACCTATGTGTCTAAATCTTATTCCATGCTCGAAGCATCCTACAAGAACATAACACATATTAGTCTCAATCATATCAAGGCTGTCTCATGTTCACCGAGATATCTCGACTAAGGACAATACTGAATGTCAGCTAAGCTGAACATCATTGAGACATTACTCAGATGTATACATACAGCAGCAGATAATGTAACAATCTGAATAACAATAATTGCCTTTATAAAACATATAGATTATACATGATACTGTAAATAATCTAAGGCCTCAAACATTAGCCTTAAGAGCATACCCCAACAACAACTACTTCATAACATTTACTAATGACTTCAGTAGATATGGCTATGTCTTACTATTGAGACATAAGTCTGAATCCTTTGAGAAATTCAAAGTAGTTCAAAAATGAAGTAGAAAAACAACTTGGAAGATCCATTAAAACTCTTCGATCAGATCATGGTGGAGAGTACCTGAGCAGTGAGTTCTTTGACTATCAAAGAAAGTGTGGGATTCCATCCCAACTCATCCTCCTGGAACACCACAATGGAATGGTGTGTCTGAGAGGAGAAATCGAACCTTGTTGGGCATGGTTCGATCTATGATGAGTCATGCAACTCTACCACACTCATTCTGGGGTTTTGCCCTTGAGACAACTTCTGTTATATAGAGTAACATTCCATCTACGAGTGTCTCCAAGATACCATATGAGGTATGGCGTCGGAGACGCCCTAACCTCTCGTTTATCAGGATCTGGGGATGTGAGGCTTAAGTCAAAAGTTAGGATTCTAGCAAGCTAGAACCTAGATCTGATAAAGGATACTACTTCTATGTTCCCATTGAGAACACTGTTTTTGTTGCTCGGGGTGCTATCTTTCTATAGAAAGAATTTCTCATGAGAGAAGTCAATGGGAGGAAGTTTGACTTGGACGCAGTCCAAGTGCAACCACAAGACACAGAGATGGAACTTGAGCCACCGGCACCGGTTACTAGGCAGCCTGAGGCTCAGACATAGGTCCCACGTAGGTCTGGGAGGATACATCGTGCACCTGAGAGGTATGGGTCGCTGCCGACCCAACACAATGGGATCTTCATCATTGAGGATAAGCCCAGGACTTATGATGAGGCAGTCAGTGGACCGGACTCTGAGAGATGGCTTGAGGCCATGTGATCCGAGATGGATTCCATGTCAGCTCACTAAGTCTGGGATTTGGTTGAACTACTTGATGGGGTAAAACCCAAAGGGTGCAAATGGGTCTTCAAAAGAAAGACTGACATGGGTGTCAACATAGTTACCTACAAGGGTAGACTAGTGGCTAAAGGATTCAAATAAGTCCACAGGGTGAACTATGATGAAACCTTCTCTCCTGTTGCCATGATCAAATCCATTCTGATTCTGTTTGATATAGTTGCATATCATGATTATGACATATGGCAAATGGATGTTAGGACAGTGTTCCTTAACGGGAGGCTGATAGAGGATGTGTATATGACACAACCTAATGGTTTCATCTATCCTGCAGATGCCAATAAAGCCTGCAGGCTAAAGAAATCCATTTATGGATTAAAGCAAGCACCTCAAAGTTGGAATCTTCATTCTGATGAAGTTATGAGAGATTATGGCTTTATCAAAAGCGAAGATGACACCTTTGTATACAGAAAATTCAGTGGGAGCTTGGTGACTTTTCTGGTCTTATATGTTGATGACATACTGCTCATCGGAAATGACATCCCTAGTCTTCAGTCTGTGAAGACATGGTTGGGGAAATGATTCGAGATGAAGGACTTAGGGGAGGCCGCCTACATCCTAGGCGTTAGGATCTACTGGGATAGATCCAAGAGGCTCCTTGCCCTTAGTCATAGTACCTACATTGATAAGGTCCTTGAGAGGTTCAACTTGGAGCAATCCAAGAAGGGGTACCTTCTAGTGAGACATGGCCTTACTCTCTCAAAGAGCTAGTGTCCCACCACACAGGCTGAGAGGGATGACATGAGTCGAGTGCCTTATGCTTCGCCAGTGGGCTTGATCATTTATGCAATGTTGTGTACTAGACTAGATGTGGCTTATGCTATGAGCATAACTAGCCGACACCAATCCAATCCAGGTCTACAGCACTGGGTGGCTGTAAAGAACATCTTAAAGTATCTGAGAAGAACTAAGGATCTGTTCTTGGTCTACTAGGGACAGGAAGAGCTCAGTGTTTAGGGCTACACTGATACGTCATTCCAGTCTGAGCCTGATGACTTCAGATCACAGCCAGCTACATGTTCAAGATGAATGGAGGTGCTGTATGCTGGAAGAGCTTCAAGCAATCCACCATAGCTGATTCTACAACCGAGGCTAAGTATGTGGCCACTTCTGAGGCAGCCAAATAAGCCGTTTGGATCAGGAAGTTCATTTCTGAACTTCAGGTGGTTCCAAGTGCAATGGATCCCATCGAGCTCCACTGTGACAACAATGGGGCAATTGCACAAGCCAAGGAACCACGGTCTCATCAAAGGTCCAAACACATACTTAGGAGATTTCACCTGATCAGTGAGATCATTGATCGAGGTGATATCAAGATTAGCAAAGTTGACACAGAGAATAATCTAGCAGACCCACTGACCAAGGCTTAGGCGCAGCAGAAGCATGATGGTCACGCTAAAGATATGGGGTTGAGATTCCTCCACCTCTAGGTCTTAGTGCAAGTAGGAGATTGTTGGTGTGTGTGCCCTGAGACCTAGTTTTGGTCCATCTTTGTACTACTTGACTCTGATATTTATATCAATCTGGCATTGTCGTTATCATTGTTTGTCTACATCTTCGATTATGTACTTACATGATAATGTCCCTGGAGATAGATTGGATTTGTGCTCAAATGGTTGTCCCCAATCGATGTACCTGAGTGGATATGGGACAGCTCTGGTACTTATGAGACTGGTATATAGGCTGGTTAGGCACGAGTGCTAATGCAGACATATGGGTATATCATTGGTGGATATACTAGACCAACCTGCTGTAAGGCTATGACTTGGTGTCATGAGTTATCCTCACAAGTGACAGGAGATGCATTTATCCCTTGACTTGAGGTCATTGACCATTCTATATGGTTAGGGACATGCTTTGATATAACCTAACACCTCGCCATAGTTGGGAGGTAATAACGGTTGTCATTAAGCATGTCACAACCCAGATGAGAAAGTCAATGGACAAATAGAGGATTTGCTCCTTCCTGAGGGAAGCTTGATATCCATGGAGCTCCTCTATGGTTCTATGACTGAAAGTGTATGGCCATACCCAGGTGACAACCTAATTTACTTATAACCATGTGATTGGGTGAAAACAAGTGATGACACACTTGTCCAATCAGATATTAGTAAGGCAAAGGGACTATAATGCATGTGTACCTAGTTGCGATGATGGGGATGTCGATGTCGATATCCATTTCGATAACATGAGTAGCAGACATGCAATGCTTGATACTTGAGTTCTCGTATTGATTGAGAAGCCTTATGATCGAGTTATTGGATAGCTCGGATCTATTTGGGAGATTTCATCAGCGCCAATGGGCCTAATGAGATGGAAGAATGTTATTGGAGCCAAACTTCATTTTTGGCAGATTGACCTAAAATTGACCATGGTTAGTCACATTTGGATTAGGGTTACATTGGATTGGATCCAATGGCTTAATCAACCCATGTAATGAAGTTTGGGCTGGCTCATTACCCTATGAGGCCCAATAACTCGTTATCATGAAGAGATAATAGGCTAAAAGGGTATAATGGGGAGAAATCATCCCCATTGGTACCTAAGGGGTATATTGGGGTGATGTAGGCACCTAATGCTTCATTAAGAAGCAATTGGCGCCTAGCCCTTTGTTCCATGGATGGAAAGCATGCCTCTAAGGCATTGCTTGGGGCGCATAAGGCTTGTAGAACTTATTTGGTAAGTGGCAAGCACATATGGAAGAGGGGAAGAGGTTTATGGAATAGTCTTAGAGACTTTCCTTGCCTAAAACCCTAATTCCTCCCTTACCCTAACCCTAGCCGCATACTCCCTTCATGAATTGCGCCCACACCCCTTTGCCTTGCTGCCTCATGCCTCTATATATCAAGGATATGCGAGAGGAACAAGGTGCAATTGAATCGGCGTGAACATGAAGTGGCAAAAGCAAGGTCCTGTGGCGCAACATCTCCTCTTCCATCTTCTAGCCGCAAGTCCTCTCCATCTCCTCCTCTTGGCACAAGGTGGAGAAAAGCTTGGCGGCATCATCTCCCCTTCATCGTTCTCATTGGCGCATCATCCTTGGACGTGGCACAAGCATTGTAGAAGGAGCACAAAGGCTTGGATCTTCTTCCTGAGGCTAGCACTGGGAGTGGAAGAAAAGAGCTCGAGGCATCCATGTGTGTGAGACTGCAGAGGGTGCATGCTTGGGCGCCTACCTCGACATCGGCCTCATCTTGCTCCTAAGGTATTTACTATCTCATCGTGTCGACCCCCTCGCAAGATGATCTTCATTGTGTTTTTGGGACCGGCCTATTTCGGGCATATTCTTCCTCTGTGCAATGTATTATGTAATGCCAAAAATTTATAAAATGTCCCCAGAGTTTCCCAACACCTGACGGTTTCATCCATCCTGCATATGCCAATAAAGCCTGTAAGATAAATAAATACATTTATGAATTAAAGCAAGCATCTCGAAGTTGCAATCTTCGGTTTGATGAAGCTGAGAGAGTTTATAGCTTTATCAAAGGCGAAGATGACGCCTGTGTGTATAAAAAATTCACTGGGAGCTTGGTGACTTTTCTGGTCTTATATGTCAATGACATACTGCTCATCGGAAATGACATCTCTAGTCTTCAATCTATGAAGACATGGTTGGGGAAGTGTTTCGAGATGAAGGACTTAGGGGAGGCCGCCTATATCCTAGACATGAGGATCTCCCGGGATAGATCCAAGAGGTTCCTGGCCCTTAGTCAGAGTTCCTACATTAATAAGGTCCTGGAGAGGTTCAACTAGGAGCAATCCAAGAAGGGGTACCTTCCAGTGAGACATGGCCTTAATCTATCAAAGAGCCACTGTCCCACCACACAGGCTGAGAGGGATGACATGAGTCGAGTACCCTATGCTTCAGTAGTGGAATTGATCATGTATGCAATGTTGTGTACTAGAACAGATGTGGCTTATGCTGTGAGCATAACCAGCCGATACCAATCCAATCCAGCTCTGCAGCACTAGGTGGCTGTAAAGAACATCCTTAAGTATCTGAGAAGAACTAAGGATTTGTTCTTGGTCTACGAGGGATAGGAAGAGCTTAGTGTTCAGGGCTACACTGATGCGTCGTTCCAGTCTGACCCTGACGTCTTCAGATCGTAGACCGGCTATCTGTTCAAAGTGAATGGAGGCATTGTATGCTGGAAGAGCTTCAAGCAATCCACTATAGCTGATTCTACAACCGAGGCTGAGTATGTGGCCACTTTTGAGGAAGCCAAAGAAGCCATTTGGATCAGGAAGTTCATTTCTGAACTTTAGGTGGTTCTAAGTGTAGTGATCCCATTGAGCTATATTGTGACAACAATGTGGCAATTGCACAAGCCAAGGAACCAAGGTCTCATCAAAGGTCCAAACACATAATCAGAAGATTTCACCTAATAAGAGAGATCATTGATTGAGGTGATGTCAAGATTAGTAAAGTTGACAAAGAGAACAATCTGGCAGACCCACTAACCAAGGCTTTAGCGTAGCAGAAGCATGATGGTCACGCTAGGGATATGGGATTGAGGTGCCTCAACCTCTAGGTCTTAGTGCAAGTGGGAGATGTTGGGGTATGCCCTTAAGGCTAATGTTTGAGGCCTTTGGGATTGTATCAGTATCATGTAATAAACTTTTGTGTTTATAAAGGCATGGTTATTATTCAGGTTGTTACCTTGTCTGCAGTAATAAGTGTACTACTGAATAATGTCTCAAAGCTGTTCAGCTAGGCTGACATGCTATAAAGTCCTTAGTCGAGATATCTTGGTGAACATGAGACAGCCTTGATATGATTGAGACTAATATGTGTTCTAATCTTATAGGATGCTTCGAGCATGGAATAAGATGTAGACTCATGGGTACATTGGATGTACTGGACAGACCCTACTGGGATATTCCATTGCTTGTCACAATGTGAATAATCCTTGTTTGCATCAAGTGGCACATGTCCTTTGACTTGAGATCACTTGTATTTCTAAATGATGAATGTCATTATTTTGAGGTGGTTCAATATCATTTGAAAGATAATGGTTATAGACTATCTTGGATAATGATCATGAGTTAGGTTCGGATACTAGTGATAGATAAAGGATTGCCGTCTCCTTGTGGAAGGAGTGTGGTGTTCTAAAGGGGCCCCCCTTATATGAGATGATTGAGAAAGTGTATGGCCATACCCAGATGACTATGTTCATCTGATCTAATCATGCTCATCATATTGGAGCTACAAGTTTGACACACTTGTCCAATAAGAACATCCAGTGGCAAAGGAAACATGTATGCCTTGTGAAATGATTCACACTTGTGCTGTGGTTTGGGTGTAGTCTTGGAAGACTCTTTCCTTTATATCGGGAGACAGTGATGTGTTGCTAGATACCCCTCACTGATTGTGATAACGTGAGTTATCGTTACCGACATTTAAAGGAAACCCTTAGGGTCGCACAATTTGATGATATGGCTTACTTAAGTCAAATCGTGTGGACTGAATTGTTTTAGTTCAGTTAAAAGGAGATTAGACTCTGATTGTAAGTGAGATCTGGTCTGATCATGTTTGATTGATTAGGGCTTCAGATCGGTAAGCTTCGATCGAGAGTATGGATGCTAGATCGAAGAGATCAAGAGCATCAAGAGATGAACGGTTAGATCTTGAACCGTTTGGTTCATAGAGATCTAGACCATGGCTTGGGCTGGTTTAATTTGGGTTTTTGAACCGAATTGAGTTGAACCTAATTGGCTTGAACCGGTTCACATGGGTGAACGTATGGTTCAAGGTTTAAAGGCATCTTGGGCGGTTTTTCTTCAAGTGGTCGCATGGCTTGATAACCTTCCATTTTTGGAAGTGTAACGCCATCACTTGAATGAGAAAAACCTCAACGCAATTTGCCAATTACTCTCTTGTCTCCTTCATTCGACGAAGAGAGGACTCTTGGACAAGGTAGCTCTCGGCCAAGCACATCTCATCATCAACACACGACAAGGAACTTTGAAAGATCTCTTGCTAGCACAAGGAAGATCCTAAAGGGTAGCCATCTCTCATCTAGTGTGTGTTTTCTTTGGAGGAGTGCTTACTTGCGCTCTTGCTTCCAAGCCGACACCCTTTATCATGGCTATGGTAAAAGATCTCAAACTTGATCTTTGCAATACATATAAAGTTGATCATATATATGTGTTCATGCAAACGATTTTATTGAAACCCTAGAAGAGTACATTTTCCGCATGCTCTAGGGTTCGCCCCCCTCTTGAAAGGGGTTTTATCTGCCTGCGCTCCCCCTTGAAGGGGACTCTTCAATTGGTATCAGAGCGGGTTATGCATGAATCTTATGATTGCTTTAGTGATCCATGTTTGCGCCATTGTTGTAGATCTATCATCACCATGAATACATGCTAGTCATTAGATGTTGGCGCATGATTGATATCACATGTTTGCGCTAATGGATAGATCTAATGTCAACATGCGAAACTACATGTTATTACTTGTATGATTCTTGGCGCATGTTTCTTGATGGCGCTTGTTGAATGTCTTTGTAAAATTCATTACATCTTGCGCGCCTCACTAGATCTAAGTGGCGCCTACTATAAACCCTTAGATGGGTTGATGGGGTTGAAATCACCTCTAAGTTAGATCCACTAGTCTGATCAGACCATCTGACAGCCTAGATGGATCGACCAGATGGCACCTGTGCGCAAGCACGAGGTGGCCATAGGTCGATTGCATCTTAGGCGTGTAGCGAGGTCTGGTTGAGACAACTCAATGAACACACATGAGTTAGGCCCGGGGTCACACCCGCTTGCCAGAACTCATGAGGGTTGTTCAGCCCTTGGCGCATGCATGGTTGACCATTAGGTCAACTCGAGTCAGTTAGGACTTGGTGCATGCAAGGGCAGAGGATCTGACTAGTTGGATGAGTGGATCCCTATCAATGGACCATTGTAAGGTTGTAGGGCTTATAAGAAAATTAAAATTGATGCCAATGGGGTTTTCAAAAATTTTACTTTCTTTGTAATGGATCACATGTTGATTGAATGATGCCATGATGCTTGTTTATTTCATCTTATGTGGGTTGCCTTTAATTGTGTGCTGTGCTGGGGCCTGCGAGCCTGGTAAATTATTATTTTGTGATCTGCGAATCACTTTTAAACTCATTGATTGTATAATTGACCTGTGAGTCAAACTTGTCTAGATAGATCAAATTGTATTTGATTAGACAGGAGCACAAAGGCACACATCCTAGAGGGGCATTCAGCTGGTGGCGCACCTGAGGTGCTCTTGGCGCTAGGGCCCTGGGTTGGACCAGATGAGATGCAAAAGTCCCAAGAAGAGCAAGTGAAGACTTAAGTATCTTAAGGTCTTACTTAGGCTTTGGGCTTTTACCACATAAGATCCATGCTTTCTTTTTATTGCTTATATAATTAGAACTGCATGAGTTTATCTTCTGCTATCACCATAGGAATTGCATGATAGTGAAGAAGATAAAAGACCGTTAAAATCCAACGCTAACATATCAAGCTCGTAAGCCTTCTGACGCGAAACCTCACTGTTCTGATTATCGTTGGAGCCGTGTTGTACCCAGTCAGTGGGCACGTCCATCTATCTTCAGACGGTGCGGGATTTCACCTGCGTGTTACAGAGAAGGGATTTATCGCTTCTCGTTGCTCAGCATAGCACGTGGTGGTCCAGGGAGTAGGTCGGGTCAGCTTGACCATGTAGGCTACATATGTGGCGCATATGGTAGCGCATGGAGGCAGCCATCTGTGGGATCAGAGACTGTGTTGTACCAACTCAGTTGGCACAGTCTGCTGGATTGCCCAGATGAAGGGGAATCGCACGGGTTGGCGATTGGCAGGGACTGCCTACCAGAAATTAGTGCTTGTACTCTCTGTGCATCTTATCTCGCCTGAGCGGGATGCGGAGACCAAGTATGAAATCTGGATCCCATCTCACTAAAAGAGTGTTACTCTTTCGGACTGTTTACTGGATTTTTCAGTCAGACAAAATAGTGAGAAAAAGAATCTTTCTTAAGTCCTGGATTGATTCTTAACATTGATACTGACCTTGCTGTTCTTGCATTGTTGTAGATTCCTGCAGCAACGAACACCATGAGCTTCAATGTGCGATCCCTACTGGAAAGGGAGAAGTTTGCTGGGCCAAACTTCTCGGACTGGTTCGGACACCTTAAGATTGTTCTTAAGGCTGAGAGGAAACTGTATGTCCTCGAGACGGCTGTGCCGCCTCAACCCGCTCCGAACGCTGCAAGGGCGGTTCGTGATGCCTATGAAAAGCACGTCAATGATAGCATTGATGTCGCTTGCCTGATGCTAGCGTCTATGACGCCACCGCTGCAGCGTCAGCATGAGGATATGTCGGCTATAGAGATTATAGCGAACCTCAAGATGCTGTATGCTGCACAGGCGAGGACAGAACGCTATAATCTGACGAAGCTCTTCTTTCAGACCAAACTGGCTGAAGGGAGCCCAGTTGGAGCTCATGTGCTCAAGATGATTGGGCACAAGGAGGCTCTAGAGAAACTGGGGCATACCATTAACCAGGAGCTTGCTGTAGACATAATTCTGCAGTCTCTCCCGCCCTCTTTCGATGCGTTCATTATTAACTTTAATATGAACAAAATCGATTGTACTCCGGCAGAGCTGCTGAATATGCTCTTGACTACTGAGGAAACTCTGAAGGGAAAGCCTTCAACCTCTGTCTTACTGGTTCCTTCTAGGAACAAGAAGAAGGGGTAGAAGGGCAAGGCCCCTGTCAAGAACTACAGTAAGGCTCTGAAACAAAAGGTGAAGCGGGCGAAGGACAACAGGTGTTTCCACTGTGGCCAGCTGGGTCACTGGAAAAAGGACTGTAAAGCGCTCCAAGGAGATAAGAGGGGAAGCATCGCTTCTGGCTCAGGTATATACGTGACGGAAGTCATGGTTTCATCTTCTTCTATTTCATGGGTGTTGGACACTGCATGTGGAGTTCACATTTGTTCAAATGTACAGGAACTCAAGAGAAGAAGGCAGGTGGGACAGCATGAGGTAGACCTACGCGTTGGAAACGGGGCACGGGTTGCTGCTGTTGCTGTAGGAGACTATTTCATTTCTTTACCATCTGGCATTGTATTAGAATTAAACAATTGTTATTTTGTACCGAGTATCACTAAAAATATTATCTCTATTCCTGCTCTTGTCAGGAAAGGATTTGCCTTTGAATGCAATATTTCAAAGTGTGTTTTATCTTGTGATAATATTGTTTATGCAACTGGTTCAATTAACAATGGGTTATACATGTTGGACATGGAAAGTTCTATACATAACATTGATAATAAGAAAGCCAAGAATGCTGATGACAGCACCTTGCTATGGCATAGTCGTTTAGGCCATATAAACGAGAAACGCATTAAGCGGTTGCATGATCATGGACTGCTGGGATCATTCTCCTATGAGGAGATTGATACATGCAAAGCTTGTTTGATGGGTAAAATGACGAAGTCACCTTTTCCTAATAAAGGTCAAAGGGCTTCAGGTTTACTTGACCTCATACACAGTGATGTGTGTGGGCCATTTAGTAAACATGCCAGAGGTGGCTATCAGTACTTCATTACCTTTACTGATGATTTCAGTAGGTATGGGTATGTCTATCTGATGAGACATAAAAGTGATTCTTTTGACAAGTTCAAAGAGTTCAAGAATGAAGTACAAAATCAGCTAGGCCGAAATATCAAGGCACTTCGTTCTGATCGAGGTGGAGAATACCTAAGTCGAGAGTTTACTGACTATCTAAAGGAGTGTGGGATTATCTCACAGCTCACTCCACCAGGAACACCGCAATGGAATGGTGTGTCCGAGAGGAGAAATAGAACGTTACTTGATATGGTTCGTTCTATGATGAGTCAGGCCACTCTTCCATACTCCTTTTGGGGTTTTGCACTGGAAACAGCTGCAAAGGTACTAAACTGAGTGCCATCCAAGGCAGTTTCTAAGACGCCATATGAGTTATGGTATGGGAAACAGCCAAGCTTGACATTTATCAGGATCTGGGGTTGCGAGGCTTATGTCAAAAAGCTCGCCTCTGGGAAACTGGAGAGCAGATCTGAGAAATGTAATTTTGTCGGGTACCCTAAGGAAACTAAGGGTTATTATTTCTACGATCCCAAAGAGAACAAAGTATTTGTTGCTCGGACGGCCGTATTTCTTGAGAAGGAATTTCTTCTGCAAGAGGCCAGTGGGAGAAAATTAAAGCTGGATGAGATTCCAGATGAAGGACAAAGTAGTCAAGCACAGTTGGATGAGCCTGAGCCGGTAGAACAGGTTACTGAACAACCTGAGGCTCAGATATCACGGGAACTGCGAAGATCGGGAAGGATCCGTCGACAGCCTGAGCGCTATGACGGAGTCTACATCATTGATAATGATGAACCCCTCACTTATGCGGATGCGGTCAGTGGACCGGAGTCAGCTAGATGGCTTGAAGCTATGCGAGCCGAGATGGACTCCATGTCAGATAACCAAGTCTGGGATTTGGTTGATCCGCCTCCGGGAGTAATCCCTATAGGCTGTAAATGGATCTTCAAGAAGAAGATTGACATGGATGGTAACGTGGTTACCTATAAAGGCAGGCTAGTTGCGAAAGGTTTCAAACAAATCTACGGGATAGATTATGATGAAACTTTCTCACCTGTAGCCATGTTTAAGTCTATTCGGATTCTTTTCGCGATAGCTGCATATTACGATTATGAGATCTGGCAGATGGATGTGAAAACAGCTTTCCTTAATGGAAATCTGGACGAGGATGTGTACATGACACAACCTGAAGGTTTCACTAATCCATCAGATCGTCATAAAATATGCAAGTTAAAGAAGTCCATTTATGAACTGAAACAAGCATCTAGAAGCTGGAATATTCGTTTTGATGAATCAATCTCTGAGTTTGGTTTCATCAAGAACGAAGATGACCCGTGTGTATATAAGAGGTTTAGTAGGAGCGTGATTACATTCCTAGTCCTCTACGTCGATGATATCTTAATCATTGGAAATGATATTCCTGAACTGCATGCTGTTAAAGCATGGTTAGGAAAATGTTTCCAGATGAAAGATCTAGGAGAAGCAGCCTATGTATTAGGTGTGAAGATCTACCGGGATAGATCTAAGAGGCTTCTCGGGCTGTGCCAGAGTACTTACATCGATAAAGTCCTGGAGAGATTCCATTTAGAGAATTCTAAAAGAGGATATCTTCCAGTCAGACATGGTCTGAATCTTTCAAGGAGTCAGTGTCCACAAACACAGACTGAGAAAGATGAAATGGACAATACGCCTTATGCTTCGGCTATTGGGTCCATTATGTATGTGATGTTGTGTACTCGCCCTGACGTCGCTTACGGGTTAAGCGTGACCAGTCGATTCCAAAGTAATCCAGGTGTGGCGCACTGGATTGCAGTCAAGAACATTTTAAAATATCTGCGGAGGACCAAAGATATGTTCTTGATATATGGTGGTCAGGAAGAACTCAGTATTGAAGGATATACTGACGCTTCGTTCCAGTCGGACCAGGATGATTTTCGATCGCAATCAGGCTTTGTTTTTAGCTTGAATGGTGGAGCAGTGGTGTGGAAAAGTTTCAAACAGTCAACTGTTGCTGATTCCACAACAGAAGCCGAGTATGTTGCAGCCTCGGAAGCATCCAAGGAGGCAGTGTGGATTCGTAAGTTCGTGAGAGAACTTGGTGTCGTTCCTTCGAGTGCAGATCCTTTGGTTATCTTCTGTGATAACACTGGAGCAATCGCACAAGCAAAGGAACCACGGTCGCACCAGAAGTCCAAGCACATACAGAGACGGTTTCACTTGATCCGGGAGATCATTGATCGAGGCGAGATCAAAATATGCAAGGTTCATACAGATGACAATCTGGCAGACCCGCTTACCAAGCCTCTGGCGCAGCAGAAGCATGAGAAGCACTGTAATAATATGGGTTTGAGATTTCTCAACCATTAGATTAAGTGCAAGTGGGAGATTGTTGGGGTATGCCCTTAAGGCTAATGTTTGAGGCCTTTGGGATTGTATCAGTATCATGTAATAAACTTTTGTGTTTATAAAGGCATGGTTATTATTCAGGTTGTTACCTTGTCTGCAGTAATAAGTGTACTACTGAATAATGTCTCAAAGCTGTTCAGCTAGGCTGACATGCTATAAAGTCCTTAGTCGAGATATCTTGGTGAACATGAGACAGCCTTGATATGATTGAGACTAATATGTGTTCTAATCTTATAGGATGCTTCGAGCATGGAATAAGATGTAGACTCATGGGTACATTGGATGTACTGGACAGACCCTACTGGGATATTCCATTGCTTGTCACAATGTGAATAATCCTTGTTTGCATCAAGTGGCACATGTCCTTTGACTTGAGATCACTTGTATTTCTAAATGATGAATGTCATTATTTTGAGGTGGTTCAATATCATTTGAAAGATAATGGTTATAGACTATCTTGGATAATGATCATGAGTCAGGTTCGGATACTAGTGATAGATAAAGGATTGCCGTCTCCTTGTGGAAGGAGTGTGGTGTTCTAAAGGGGCCCCCCTTATATGAGATGATTGAGAAAGTGTATGGCCATACCCAGATGACTATGTTCATCTGATCTAATCATGCTCATCATATTGGAGCTACAAGTTTGACACACTTGTCCAATAAGAACATCCAGTGGCAAAGGAAACATGTATGCCTTGTGAAATGATTCACACTTGTGCTGTGGTTTGGGTGTAGTCTTGGAAGACTCTTTCCTTTATATCGGGAGACAGTGATGTGTTGCTAGATACCCCTCACTGATTGTGATAACGTGAGTTATCGTTACCGACATTTAAAGGAAACCCTTAGGGTCGCACAATTTGATGATATGGCTTACTTAAGTCAGATCGTGTGGACTGAATTGTTTTAGTTCAGTTAAAAGGAGATTAGACTCTGATTGTAAGTGAGATCTGGTCTGATCATGTTTGATTGATTAGGGCTTCAGATCGGTAAGCTTCGATCGAGAGTATGGATGCTAGATCGAAGAGATCAAGAGCATCAAGAGATGAACGGTTAGATCTTGAACCGTTTGGTTCATAGAGATCTAGACCATGGCTTGGGCTGGTTTAATTTGGGTTTTTGAACCGAATTGAGTTGAACCTAATTGGCTTGAACCGGTTCACATGGGTGAACGTATGGTTCAAGGTTTAAAGGCATCTTGGGCGGTTTTTCTTCAAGTGGTCGCATGGCTTGATAACCTTCCATTTTTGGAAGTGTAACGCCATCACTTGAATGAGAAAAACCTCAACGCAATTTGCCAATTACTCTCTTGTCTCCTTCATTCGACGAAGAGAGGACTCTTGGACAAGGTAGCTCTCGGCCAAGCACATCTCATCATCAACACACGACAAGGAACTTTGAAAGATCTCTTGCTAGCACAAGGAAGATCCTAAAGGGTAGCCATCTCTCATCTAGTGTGTGTTTTCTTTGGAGGAGTGCTTACTTGCCCTCTTGCTTCCAAGCCGACACCCTTTATCATGGCTATGGTAAAAGATCTCAAACTTGATCTTTGCAATACATATAAAGTTGATCATATATATGTGTTCATGCAAACGATTTTATTGAAACCCTAGAAGAGTACATTTTCCGCATGCTCTAGGGTTCGCCCCCCTCTTGAAAGGGGTTTTATCTGCCTGCGCTCCCCCTTGAAGGGGACTCTTCAGGAGATTGTTGGTGTATATGCCCTGAGACCTAGTATCGATCCATCTTTGTACTACTTGACTCTGATATTTATATCATTCTGGCATTGTCGTTATCATTGTTTCTCTACATATGCGATTATGTACTTAAATGAGAATGTCCCTGGAGACAGATTGGATATGTGCTCAAATGGTTGTCCCTAGTCGATGTACCTGAGTGGATATGGGATAGCTCTGGTACTTGTGAGACTGGTATATGGGCTGGTTAGGCATGAAGTGCTAACGCAGACATATGGGTATATCAATGGTGGAGATACTGGACCGACCCGCTGTGAGGCTATGACTTGGTGTCATGAGTTATCCTCACAAGTGACAGGAGATGCATTGATCCCTTGACTTGAGGTCATTGACCGTTCTATATAGTCAGGGACATACTTTGATACTACCTAACACCTCACCATAGATGGAAGGTAATAATAGTTGTCATTGAGCTTGCCACGACCCATATGAGAAGGTCAATGGACAGACGAAGGATTTGCCCCTTCCTAATGGAAGCTTGATATCCATGGAGCTCCTCTATGGTTCTATGTCTGAAAGTGTATGGCCATACCCAGGTGACAACCTGATTTAGTAATGACCATGTGATTGGGTGAAAATAAGTAGTGACACACTTATCCAATCGGATATCAGTTTGGCAAAGAGACTATAATGCATCTGTACCTAGTTGCGATGATGGGGATGTCGATGTCGATATCCATTCCGATGACTTGGGTAGCAGTGATGCACTGCTAGGTGTCACTCACTGTTTGTGGTGACCTAAGGTCAGCACTGCCAACATCAGAGGAACCTACAGGGTTGTACACCTTGATACTCATGTTCTCGTATTGATCGGGAAGCCTTATGATCGAGTTATTGGATAACTCGAATATATTTGGGAGATATCATCAGCGCCAATGGGCCTGGTGAGATGGAAGAATGTTATGGGAGCCAAACTTAATTTTTCATAGGTTAACCCGAAATTGACCATGGTTGGTCACATTTGGATTAGGGTTGCATTGGATTGGATCCAATAGCATAATCAACCCATGTAATGAAGTTTGGGCTAGCTCATTACCCAATGAGGCCCAATAACAAGTTGTCATGAAGAGAGAATAGGCTAAAAGGGTATAATGGGGATAAATCTTATCCCATTGGCACCTAGGGGCTCAATGGGGATAAGATGGTGCAATTGGCGCCTTGCTGTCTCTCCATGGATGGTATCCTTGCTTCTATGGCAAGTCTTAGGGCCGATATGGCTTGGAGGACTTCTTAGGAAGGTCTTAGGCGCATATGGCTTAATGGAAGGGATTTATGGTAAAGTCTTGGAGGCTTTCCAAAGCCCTAAACCCTAATTGCCTCCCCTTTACCCTAGCCGCCCCTTCATGATGTGATGCACCTATCCTTGTGTTGCTGCCCCCCTCTCATCTATATATCTAGATGCATATGCAAGAGCACTAGAGGTTAATTAATTGGTGCGAGCAATCTTCTAAGGGGGCAAGAACAGGTCATTGGCGCAAGTCTTCCATCTCTAGACCGCAAGCTTCTTCTTCTATTCTCCTCTTGGCACAAGAGGAATAAGGGCTTGGCGGCAATCTACTTCAACCTCACTCACCTGGGCGCATCATCCCTAGAAGGTGGCTCAAGTGATCAAAAGGAGGACTTAAGGCTTGGATCTTCTTCTCGAGGCTAGCACCGGGCAAGGAAGACGAGAGCTCGAGGCATCCGTGTGTGTGAGACTATAGAGGGCGCACGCTTGGGCGCCTACCTCAACATCGGCCTCATCTTGCTCCTAAGGTATTTACTATCTCATTATGTCGACCCCCTCGCAAGACAATCTTCACTAGGTTTTTGGGACTGGCTTATTTCGGGGATATTATTCCGCTGTGCATGTAATGTAATTTCTGTCAAAAATTATAAAATATCCCCAGGGTTTCCCAACATCAAGAGTGGCGCATCCTTCTTCCTTCTAGCAGCAAGCATTCTTCTCCATCTGTCCTTGGCACAAGGAGTTGGAAGTGTTGGCGGCATCTCATCCTTCTCCTCTTCCTTTGGCGCATCTTCCTTAAAGGTGGTGCAAGGATAGAACAAGGTGAACAAGCGCTTGGATCTTCTTCCCGAGGCTAGCACCAGGCGAGGGAAAAGAGAGCTTGAGGCATCCGTGTGTGTGAGACTGCAGAGGGCAAACACTTCAGCGCCTACCTCAACATCGGTTTCATCTTGCTCTTAAGGTACTTACTATCACATCATGTCGACCCCCTCGCAAGATGATCTTCACTGGGTTTTTGGGACTGGCCTATTTCGCGGATATTATTCCGTTCTGCTTATAATGTAAACTCTGATGAAAAATTATAAAACATCCCTGAGGTTTCCCAATAGTGTTATCAGAGGGACTTGCGAGCCTCAAACAATGTTTTTTCATGCTTTTCCATGCTCACATGCCATGTTTCAATTTTCAAAAATTGCATGTTCACATGGCACACGATTTTTCTAAGTAGGAAAAATTATAGTTTCTTGTTTCTATCATCTTTTCAATCTCTTTTAGAATTTTCGGTTATTTTTCTTGATTAATTTAAGTTCAAAGGCGCATGTAGTTTTGTCAAGTACGACGGGCATTGTGTCTTCAGACTGGCCAGGTCTCTTGATATGACAAAATTGCCAACCGATAGGATCTATGAAATCGTCATGGAATTTAATCGCAAATAACCAAAAGATTTGTGATAAGAAGATGAGGAAAAGAAGCTTTTTTTATGAGAAAATAAAATTTCAAATTTTGAGTTTTTCATGAGCATAATTACATGTGTAAATGCCTTGTTTGTGCATGATCTTGTGGTCATGAGCAAGCCCCGTAGCATGCCTATGATGTATCCTTTGTGAGGCCTGCGTGCCGCTTTTCTTTTTGATTTTAACTAAGAAGAAGATTAGGGTGGTGCATCTAATTGGAACCTTGGCACATGCATGCTTGCTTGCGCACCTTGCATGGTGGCGCAACAAGCATCCTTGCTTGGCTAGGTGGCGCAAGAAACTCTTTGCATGGGAGCGCAAGATGCTTTGGCTGAGCCCTTGGGCTTGAGAGCTATACATCTTGTGGCTTGCAAGGTGGCGCACCTTGCGTGAAGGAAGACCCATGGCATTGGCTGAACCTATGTGGGTGCTTCTAAGGGGTACCTCTAGGGTTTGAGAGCTAAACCATGGTGAGAAGGACTTTGGAGCCAACCTTGAAGACCAAGCTAGAGGTCGGCTAGGCTAGGTCTAGTTTTAGGGGCTTGAGTCCAAGGTCAAGAGTTGAACCCCTTTTTGGTATTGGTTGGTTCAATGTCTTGAATGGCCTATGATCACATCATCCTTTTATTGTTTTATTTACAATAGCTAAAGCATGCCTGTGATGTTTTATCGTTATGTTATCACTATAAGATTGCATGACTGTAATGTTAGACATAAGATAAAACTGAAATGATGAGACATCAAAAACTCTCGATCAAAATATCAAGTCTAGTAGCCTTCTAATGCGTAGTCTTCACCAAGCTATCGATTAGTGGTGTTGTGAACTGTTTCCCACCCTCGTGGGACACACCCACTTATCTTTAGAAGGTGTGTGGTGGCAACGGTATCCCTAGTCCAGTTTTACCCTAGACGTGCGTTCGCAAGGAAATTCGTTGGTCTTGGGCATAACAGTTAGGAGTAGACTTGACTAGATTTTCATAAGTGTTGGGCACATGATGAAACTCTAGAGGCATCGTTGAAAGGTTAAGGTTTCATGCTGTATCTAGCCCTCACTGGACATGAGACGCCTACACTGTCTCAATAAGGGGAGTTGCCAAGCGCAATCGGCCGGCGTGCCCACCTTAGGAAGCATGGGTCACTTTGTGCGTCTCATCCCACCCTCGTGAGACACAAAGCCCTATGTGGAATAAGGATCTCATCTCACTAGGAAATCCCAAATTTCTCGATTGACTTTGTGGGTTGTCAATTCGATTAAAATAGTGGGAGCCATAATCATTTAAAACAAGTCCAGTTTAAATGATTTGAAGTAGTACTAATCTGCTATTTTTTTGCTGGTTGTAGAACAATGGCTATGAACACTAGCGGATTAACACTGCGATCCCTTCTCAATAAGGATAAGTTGGTTGGATCCAACTTTATGGACTGGCATCGGAACTTGAGGATAGCCCTCAAGCTCGAGAAGAAGTTGTATGTCCTCAAGTAGCCTCTTCCTGCGGCTCTTGCGGCTCCTATGCCTAATGGCCGGATGGCAGACAGGGATACTTTTAGAAAACATTAGGATGACTCTTTGGAAGTTGCATGTCTCATGCTAGCTACTATGCCACCTGAACTTCAGGAGCAATATGAGGAGCGTAACGCTTTTCAGATTATCACTCATCTGAAATAGATGTTCAAGGCTCAGGCTAGAACTGAGAGATATGTGATGACTCTAAATTTCATAGCATATTTCTTGCTAAATCCACTGCATTTTTTAGTCATAATCATGCTTTGTTGCTTATTTTTATGCTTTTTTTATCAAATATTTTGGAATCTACACCTTTCTTGGTTGTTGACCAATTTAATGTAAAAAGGCATCATCATCATGAGTTTTCGAGCAATTTTGATGCGTGGATGAATTTTAATCACCAAGAGGAGTTTGCACACAAAATTTCAAGTCAAACCGAATTTTCCTGCGAAATTACGGTAGTACCATAATTAATATTACGACCGTAATTTGGGAATATGTCACTACCATAATTAAATTCACGGCCACAATCTGTAGAAGTTTTTTTTTGGAAATTACAGCATTGCCATAACGAATTTTATGGTGCCTTAATTTTGGTCCAGAATTAGGCAGAGACTTCAGAGGATTTCGGTAGAATTACGGCACTGCCGTAATTATTTTTATGGTACCGTAATTTTGGGCAAAATTCATACAGAAACTTTTAGAGACAAACGAGAAGATTACGGCACTACCATGGTGAATTCTATTGTACCGTAATTCCGGGCCATTTCTTTATAGAAACATCCGAAGCCATTACGGCAGTGCCGTAACGATCATCATGGTACTGTAATTTGCACCCAGTTTCCCGATTCTTCTGTCAATAATTTAAGAAAATGATTTCTTGAGATTTAGGCCACCAATTGAAGATTAGAAAAAAGGGGAAGACTCAGCATTAGGAGAAGAAGATTTTTGAAGCAAAAGGAACAACTTTCATTAACAATTCGTAAAGAATTTCAGAGAATCAGCGCCGCACTAGGGTTCATCACCGTTCATCCTACATACCACCTCTGGCCACGGAATTTGAAAACAAGCTTTGCCTGAGGAAGGAGAACACACCACATAAGTTTCAGAGTGAAAGGAGGCCGATCAAGGGATAAATCACCGAAAACGTGGTCGCGTGCACTGTTCATCGCTACTCTACAACAATTATGTGTTGTAATTTTGATTACAGCCTTATTTTGAGACTTTTACTCCTCCCTTTCAATTTCTAATCATTCTAAATCCATGTTTTGCTGTAATTCTTCCATCATGCTAGCTTAAACGTTCTTTTGGGACATGGGGGTGTAATCCCCTTGATATTTCAATGACTAGATGATCTTTATTCCATCAATATATTTTTGGTATGGTAATTTTACTTAAGAGATTTATGTCTTTAATCCTTTTCTAGTTTCATTCATTAACATGTGTTAGAGTTATGTGATATGGACTGAGAAGATGATACACATAACTTGGAACCATATAATTTATGGGAGGAGCTCATCGTAAGAGATTAGTTGTGTTCTTATCTTTAAATTTTAGAAGCTTATTGACTTGTTGATATTTTGATTTAGAAATTATTATTGTGTTAGACATGAAAATATGCTAAAGATAGATATTGGTTTGTTTGAAAACCTTAAGTAAAACCTGTGAAACTAAGGTATGAGAATACTTGGTTTTGCTTGAGATCTTGACATTAAGATGAAATCCACAAGAGTGATTTTTAATCTCTCTGTCGAAGTTTACTTATATTAAACATTGAATAGATCTTGCACGAGAGTGAGGATCGTTCTTTGTAAATTAACTGCGCTAGAGCGAGTTAATTTCTTTACTAAGTAAGCCATATCTTTACCATAACGAGAATAGATTGATGAACATTTAATTATATATAGTCATAAATATTAAGGTGGATGAACCCCTAGTCCCAATTCTTTCTCTTTGATTTCCCGTACACTATTCGACCTTTTATTTTCAGCATTCTCGATTCATTTAGCTAGTGAGAATTCAATTCGTCCGTACACTTGCGTACTACGACAAGTTTTTGGCGCCTTTGACGAGGACCTTGGTTTTGTTAATAATGATATAATTGATAGTATTGCTAGACTGAGCTTTTTGTTTCTGTTTTTTTTATTTCATGTGATAGATTCTGATTTTCTTATATTTTCTACAAATTCTGAGTTTATTTGATCTTTTACTTGTTTATGCGCAGGAATCTTAGGTCAGGACCATTAGTTCCTCTTGATCCTGAAATTAACAAATCTCTTAGATTGCGTAGGAAATTGAGGTTTGGAAAGGAGAGAGAAGAAGAATCAATCATGGCTGAGAGAAGAACACTTAGATATTATGCAGCCCCGAACACACAAGGAATTCATTCAAGTATAACTAGGCCTGCAATTGATGTAAACAACTTTGAGATTAAATCAGCTTTCCTGTCAATGATCCAGCAGAACCAATTTGGAGGATCTCCTCTGGAAGATCCCAATCAACACTTATCTCTTATTCTTGAATTTTGTGATACGATAAAAATTAATCGTGTGTCTGATGATGCTCTTAGACTGATATTGTTTCCTTTTTCCCTGAGGGACCGAGCAAAAGCCTAGCTACATTCTCATCTGACTGGAACATTCACCACTTGGGAGCAATTGTCAAAAGCTTTCATGCTGAAATACTTTCCACCCAGTAAGATGATTCAATTGAGGAACCAGATCACGAGCTTTGCACAGAGGGATGGTGAATCACTTAGTGAAGCATGGGAGCACTTCAATGAGTTACAACGGAAGTGCCCTCACCATGGATTAGAAGATTGGGTTTTAATTCAAACTTTATATAATGGTTTCCCCGATAACACTCGCTTAACTGTTGATGCTGCTGCAGGAGGAGCACTGATGAAGAAGACCGTTGAGGATACCTACGCGCTGATTGAAGAGATGACGCTAAATCACAACCAGTGGACTGTTCAGAGAGGAGTGCTGTATCATCCTCCTCATGATAAGAATGATGGTGATGGTTGGCGTTCTCTAGCAGAAAAGGTAGATTCATTGTGTAATCGCTTTGATTCTTTTCAGATGCAAATTGCTGCTATTTCTTTTGTTACTTGTGATGTATGTGGGAACCATGGGCACTATACTGAAGAGTGTATGGTTATAGTTGATCAGAGTAGTGAGCAAATTAATGCAGTAGGGGGTTACAATCAAGGTAGAAATAATGACCCATACTCTAATACCTATAACCCTGGTTGGAGAAACCACCCTAACTTGTCCTAGATGAATAACAATCATGCTAGTGGACAGAATGAAAATAGAGCGTATCAGCAGAGGCAACCAATTCAGAGTCAACCCCAAAAATCTAGTTTAGAGGACATGTTTGAAAAATTCATGGGTGCTCAGATGAAGCAAAAGGAGGTAGTTTCAGAGAGTCTTAAGGAAATTAACTGTAGGTTAGATGGTGTTGTTGCTCACAATAAGACTTTAGAGTCACAGATAGCACAACAGGCTAGCACAGCTTATAGACCCCCAGGGAAATTACCTGCCAAACTTGAACCTGTTGGGGTATGCCCTTAGCCTAATGTTTGAGGCCTTGGGATTGTATCAGTATCATGTAATAAACTTTTATGTTTATAAAGGCATGGTTATTATTCAGGTTGTTACATTGTCTGCTGCAATATATGTTCTTCTGAATAATGTCTCAAAGCTGTTCAGCTGGGCTGACATGCTGTTGTGTCCTTAGTCGATATATCTTGGTGAACATGAGACAGCCTTGATATGGTTAAGACTAATATGTGTTCTAATCTTATAGGATGCTTCGAGCATGGAATAAGATGTAGACTCATGGGTACATTGGATGTACTGGATAGACCCTACTAGGATATTCAATTGCTTGTCACAATGTGAATATTCCTTGAGTATGACAAGTGGCACATTTCCTCTGACTTGAGATCACTTGTGTTTTCTAAATGATGATTGTCATTGTTTTGAGTTAGTTCAATATCATTTGAAACATAATGATTATAGACTATCTTGGATGGTGAGCTTGAGTCATGTTAGGGCACTAGTGATAGACATAGGATTGCCGTCTCCTTGTTTAAGGAGTGTGATGTTCTAAAGGGGCCCCCTGGATGAGATGATTGAGAAAGTGTATGGCCATACCCAGGTGACTATGTTCATCTGATCTAATCATGCTCATCATATTGGAGCTACAAACTTGACACGCTTGTCCAATAAGAACATCCAGTGGCAAAGGAAATATGTATGCTTTGTGAGTTGATTCACACTTGTGCTGTGGTTTGGGTGTAGTCTTGGAAGACTCTTTCCTTTATATCGGGAGACAGTGATGTGTTGCTAGATACCCCTCACTGATCGTGATAATGTAAATTATCGTTACCGACATTTAAAGGAAACCCTCAGGGTCGCACAATTTGATGATATGGCTTACTTAAGTCAGATCGTGAGGACTGAATTGTTTGGGTTCAGTTTAAAGGGATTTAATCTCTGATTGTAAGTGAGATCAAGTCTGATCATGTCTGATTGACTAGGGCTACAGATCGGTAAGCTTCGATTGAGAGAATGGATGCCAGATCGGTGAGATCAGAAGCATCTAGAGATCAACGGTCGGATCCAGAGCTTTAGGGTTCAATGTGATCTGGACTGATGGCTTGGGTCGAATGGTCTTTGAACCAGACCAAGTTGAACCGGCTCATGTAATGAGCGCATGGTTCAAGGCTTGGCGACATGTTCACTTGGCGTGAACGTTGGGGCGAGTGGTGGTTACTATTTTTAGTAACCATGATCTCCACTTGGATGTGGATCATGTTCGAAGAGACCATATTCCTCTATTCTCGCCATCTGATTTTTCCTCTAGACGTTTTTGCGTGAGGCGACAACGTGAAGAAGAGAGGAAGTTTCGACCAAGCAAGGAGTTGCTCTCTCCCTTCCTTTTCGATCAAGGACACCTTGGAACTTTGCTAGCACAAAGAGCACCAAGGGTAGGCGCATTGATCATCTTGTGTGTGAAACTTAGGAGAAGGCTCGCTTGCGTCTTTCCTTCCAAAGCTTCATCAAACCGATGGCAATGGTATGAGTTTTTCTTCATCCATTCAAATATTCGAAAGCTAGTTATATGACATATATAGATCTTTTGAAACCCTTATATCCCATGCGAAATTTTGTTGCGCCACCATATGGGTTTCTACCCCTTTAGAAGGGGTTCCCTTCAATTGGTATCAGAGCTAGGGTTATATGTTCATATGATTGCTTTGATTGTGATCCAAATATGCTTAGATCTTATATGTGCGAAACTGGTTTATGCTTTTCTTTTTGCGCATCTATGTTGGCACATATTGTGGCTTATGTTTTCTCAAAAGGAAATATCACATGCGCGATTAACATTAGATCTAAGGCCATGCTATAAACCCTTAGATGGGTTATTAGGGTTGAAATCTCAGTCTAGTCAAGATCCAACCAGTCTGATCAGACTATCTGACAGCCTTGATGGGTCGACCAGATAGCACCTTGGCGCAAGCTTGAGGTGGCTATAGGTCGACTGCAGACAGGCGTGTAGCGATGTCTGATTGAGACGACCCATGAACGCACCTGAGTTAGGCCCGGGGTCACACCCGCTTGCCAGACCTCAGTGTGGTCGTTCAGCCCTTGGCGCATGCATGGTTGGCCTTTTGGTCAACTCAAGTCAGTTAGGACTTGGTGCATGCAAGGGCAGTGGATCTGACTAGGTCTGATGAGTGGATCCCTAGTAATGGACCATTGTAAGGTTGTAGGGCAAATAAGGAAAATTAAAATTGATCCCATGGGGTTTTCAAAAATTTTAATTTTATGATGGATCACATGATTGTTGATTGATGCATATGTATGTTTATTTATTCTTATGTGGGCTGCCCGTGTTTTAATGTGTGCTGTGCTGGGGCCTGCGTGCCTGGGAATTAATTGTAAATTAATTTTTAATTTTGTGATCTGCGTATCACAGTTCAATTAATTTATAATGTGAAATTGACCTGCGTGTCAATCTTGTCTAGATAGTTAAATTTGTAATTTAATTAGACAAGAGCACAAAGCACACTTGGCAGAGGCGCTTGCAGCAGAGGCTTGACCAGGTGGGAGGTCCAGGGTTCGACTCTGGGACCAGGCGCAAATTCCTGGTAGGCGCACCTGAGTTGCAGATGGCGCTTGGGCCCTGGTTTGGGCCAGATGAGCAGCTAAAGACCCATGAAGAGCTCTTGTGAAGACTTAAGTTAGGTTAAGGTCTTACTTAGGCTCAATGGGCTTTTACCACATAAGATTCATGCTTTCTTTTATTTTATTGTTTAAATATTAGAAATGCATGATTAAGTTTATCTTCTGCTATCACCATAGGAATTGCATGATAGTGAAGAAGATAAAAGACCGTTAAAATCCAACGCTAAAATATCAAGCTCGTAAGCCTTCTGACGCGAAACCTCACTGTTCTGATTATCGTTGGAGCCGTGTTGTACCCACTCAGTGGGCACGTCCATCTATCTTCAGACGGTGCGGGATTACACCTGTGTGTTACAGAGTAGGGATTTATCCCTTCTCGTTGCTCAGCATAGCACATGGTGGTCCAGGGAGTAGGTCGGGTCAGCTTGACCGTGTTGGCTACATATGTGGCGCATATGGTAGCACATGGAGGCAGCCATCTGTGGGGTCAGAGACTGTGTTGTACCAACTCAGTTGGCACAGTCTGCTGGACTGCCCAGATGAAGGGGAATCGCACGGGTTGGCGATTGGCAGGGACTGCCTACCAGAGATTAGTGCTTGTACTCTCTGTGCATCTTATCTCGCCTGAGCGGGACGCGGAGACCAAGTATGAAATCTGGATCCCATCTCACTAAAAGAGTTCTACTCTTTCGGGCTGTTTTGTTGGATTTTTCAAGCCAGATAAAATAGTGAGAAAAAGAATCTTTCTTAAGTCCTGATTGATTCTTATACATTGATACTGACCTTGCTGTTCTTGCATTGTTGTAGATACCTGCAGCAACGAACACCATGAACTTCAATGTGCGATCCCTACTGGAAAGGGAGAAGTTTGCTGGGCCGAACTTCTCTGACTGGTTTGGACACCTTAAGATCGTACTTAAGGCAGAGAGGAAACTGTATGTCCTCGAGACGGCGATACCGCCTCAGCCCGCTCCGAACGCCGCAAGGGCGGTTCGGGAAGCCTATGAAAAGCACGTCAATGATAGCATTGATGTCGCTTGCCTGATGCTAGCGTCTATGACGCCACCGCTGCAGCGTCAGCATGAGGATATGTCTGCTATAGACATGATAGCGAACCTCAAGATGCTGTATGCTGCACAGGCGAGGACAGAACGCTATAACTTGACGAAGCTTTTCTTTCAGAGCAAACTGGCTGAAGGGAGCTCAGTGGGAGCTCACGTGCTCAAGATGATTGGGCACAAGGAGGCTCTAGAGAAACTGGGGCATACCATCAACCAGGAGCTTGCTGTGGATATTATTCTGCAGTCTCTCCCGCCTTCATTCGACGCGTTCATTATTAATTTTAATATGAACAAAATCGATTGTACTCCGGCAGAGCTCCTCAATATGCTCTTGACCACTGAGGAGACTCTGAAGGGTAAGCCTTCGACCTCTGTCTTAATGGTTCCTTCTAGGAACAAGAAGAAGGGGAAGAAGGGCAAGACCCCTGTCAAGAGCTACAGCAAGGCTTTGAAGCAAAAGGTCAAGCGGTCCAAGGAATACAGATGTTTCCACTGTGGCCAGCTGGGTCACTGGAAAAAGGACTGTAAAGCGCTCCAAGGAGATAAGAGGGGAAGCATCGCTTCTGGCTCAGGTATATTCGTGACTGAGGTCATGTTTTCATCTTCTTCTATATCATGGGTGTTGGACACTGCATGTGGAGTTCACATTTGTTCAAATGTACAGGAACTCAAGAGAAGAAGGCAGGTGGGACATGTTGGGGTATGCCCTTAAGGCTAATGTTTGAGGCCTTGGGATTGTATAAGTATCATGTAATAAACTCTTAAGTTTATAAAGGCATGGTTATTATTCAGGTTGTTACCTTGTCTGCTGTAATAAGTGTACTTCTGAATAATGTCTCAAAGCTGTTCAGCTAGGCTGACAGGCTATATGTCCTTAGTCGAGATATCTTGGTGAACATGAGACAGCCTTGATATGATTGAGACTGATATGAGTGCTAATCTTATAGGATGCTTCGAGCATGGAATAAGATGTAGACTCATGGGTACATTGGATGTACTGGACAGACCCTACTCGGATATTCCATTGCTTGTCACAATGTGAATGATCCTTGTAAGCACTAAGTGGCACATGTCCTTTGACTTGAGATCACTTATGTTTCTAAATGATGATTGTCATTGTTTTGAGGTAGTTCAATATCATTTGAAACATAATGATTATAGACTATCTTGGATGGTGAGCTTGAGTCAGGTTAGGGCACTTGTGATAGATAAAGGATTGCCGTCTCCTTGTTTAAGGAGTGTGATGTTCTAAAGGGCCCCCCTATATGAGATGATTGAGGAAGTGTATGGCCATACCCAGATGACTATGTGCATCTGATCTAATCATGCTCATCGTATTGGAGTTACAGGCTTGACATGCTTGTCCAATAAGAACATCCAGTGGCAAAGGAATCATGCATGCCTAGTGAGTTGATTCACACTTATGCTGTGGTTGGGTGGAGTCTTGGAAGACTCTTTCCTTTATATCGGGAGACAGTGATGTGTTGCTAGATACCCCTCGCTGATCGTGATAACGTAAGTTATCGTTACCGACATTTAAAGGAAACCCTTAGGGTCGCACAATTTGATGATATGGCTACTTAAGTCAGATCGTGTGGACTGAATTGTTCGAGTTCAGTTTAAAGGAGATTAAACTCTGATTGTAAGTGAGATCCAGTCTGATCATGTTTGATTGATTAGGGCTTGAGATCGGTAAGCTTAGATCGAGAGTGTGGATGCTAGATCGAAGAGATCAAGAGCATTAAAAGGATGAACGGTCAGATTTTGAACCTTGGGGTTTAATTTGGTCTGAACCGATTATTGGGCTGATTTGGTTTGGTCATTGGACCAATTGAATTGAACCGGCTCACATGTGAGCGCTTGGTTCATGTGAGAGGAGAGCTATGCGTTTGGTTCACTTCATGTGAACGCATAACGCAAGCTTTGATGACTTGCCATTTATGGCATTTCGGTTTGACAATTGTGATGAATGTCTCCACATTCGATCACAAGTTTGGCTAACGCTCCTCTCCATCATCTTGCTCTCGATGACACACACTTTCTTGTGTGGTGAAAGTGACGAGAAGAAAGATCGGCCAAGAGTTCATCATCTCCTTCATGCGATAAGACCCCTTGAAGCTTTTGCTAGCACAAAGTTGAGAAGGGAGTAGTCTTTGTCTTCTTGTGTGCGCACCTTTTGGAGGAGATCAACCTTGTTTTCTTCTTCCAAGCCGCCTTCCATCCATGGCAATGGTAAGATCATATCATGATCTTAAGTTGGTTTAAGTTGATTATATAGTTCATATGCGATCTTTAGAAGCCCTTTTTCCGCATTGCATGCTAGAGTGCGCATGTATAGGGTTTCCCCCCCCCCCCTTATTAGGGGTTCCTACAACTGGTATCAGAGGTAGGCTCTCCATATGATCTATATGATTGCTAGAAGTGTTTGTGATCCATGCTTCTTGCGCTTACTTGATGCTTTGTTTTCATGATGCATGGTTACATGTACATGTAGATTGCGCTTGTATCATGTTAACATGTAGATTGCGCTTGTATCATGCTAACATGTAGATTGCGCTTGTATCATGGGCTATGTATGCGCTCCCCCTTGAAGGGGACCCCCTAAAGTTTGCGCTCCCCCTTGAAGGGGACCCCCTTAGATCTAAGGGTTATCAACTTTGTTTGTATGTTTGCGCATGCTCTAAGTGTTTTACAAAACTTACATCTTGCGCGGTTGATTAGATCTAAGGTGCCACTACATTAAATCCTTAAATGGGTTGATGGGGTTGAAGGCATCATCTAGTATAGATCAAGCTAGTCTGATCAGACCATCTGACAGCCTAGATGGGTCGACCAGATAGCACCTGTGCGCAAGCACGAGGTGGCTATAGGTTGACTGCATCAAAGGCGTGTAGCGAGGTCTGGTTGAGACAATTACTGAACATACTTGAGTTAGGCCCGGGGTCACACCCGCTTGCCAAAACTCATGAGGGTGGTTCAGCCCTTGACGCATGCATGGTTGACCATCAGGTCAACACGGGTCAGTTAGGACTCGGTGCATGCAAGGGCAAAAGATCTAACTAGATGGATGAGTGGATCCCCATCAATGGACCATTGTAAGGTTGTAGGGCTCATAAGGAAATTAAAATTGATGCCATGGGGTTTTTTCAAAATTTTAATTTCTTGATTGGATCACATGTTGATTGAACCATATGCTTGTTTATTTAGTCTTATGTGGGTTGCCCATTTGTGTGCTGTGCTGGGGCCTGCGTGCCTGGATTTAAAAAATTGTAAATTAATTTGTGATCTGCGAATCACATTGTACTTAATTTATAATATGTTGTTGACCTGCGAGTCAACCTTGTCTAGATAGATCAAATGTACTTTGATTAGACAAGAGCACAAAAGCACACATCCAAGAGGGGCATTCACCTGGTGGTGCACCTGAGGTGCTCTTGGCGCTAGGGCCCTAGGTTGGACCAGATGAGATGCCAAGGAGCTCGAGTGAAGACTTAAGTAAAATTAAGGTCTTACTAGGGTTCATGGGCTTTTACCACATAAGATCATGCTTTCTACTTATTGCTAATAATTAGAATTGCATGTTTAAGTTTATCTTCTACTATAGCCATAGGATATGCCTGATAGTAAGAAGATAAAAGACCGTTAAAATCCAATGCTAACATATCAAGCTCGATAAGCCTTCTGACGCGAAACCTCACCTTTCTGATTATCGTTGGAGCCGTGTTGAACCCACTCAGTGGGCACGTCCATCTATCTTCAGACGGTGCTGGATTTCACCTGCGTGTTACAGAGTTGGGATTTATCCCCTCTCGTTGCTCAGCATAGCACGTGGTGGTCCAGGGAGTAGGTCGGGTCAGCTTGACCATGTAGGCTACATATGTGGCGCATATGGTAACGCATGGAGGCAGCCATCTCTGGGATCAGAGACTGTGTTGTACCAACTCAGTTGGCACAGTCTGCTGGATTGCCAAGATGAAGGGGAATCGCACGGGTTGGCGATTGGCTGGGACAGCCTACCAGAAATTAGTGCTTGTCATCTCTGTGCATCTTATCTCGCCTGAGCGGGACGCGGAGACCAAGTATGAAATCTGGATCCCATCTCACTAAAAGAGTGTTACTCTTTCGGACTGTTTACTGGATTTTTCAGTCAGACAAAATAGTGAGAAAAGAATCTTTCTTAAGTCCTAGATTGATTCTGAACATTGATACTGACCTTGCTGTTCTTGCTTGTTGTAGATTCCTGCAGCAACGAACACCATGAGCTTCAATGTGCGATCACTACTGGAAAGGGAGAAGTTTGCTGGGCCGAACTTCTCTGACTGGTTTGGACACCTTAAGATCGTTCTTAAGGCAGAGAGGAAACTGTATGTCCTCGAGACGGCGATACCGCCGCAGCCCGCTCCGAACGCCGCAAGGGCGGTTCGGGATGCCTACGAAAAGCACGTCAATGATAGCATTGATGTCGCTTGCCTGATGCTAGCGTCTATGACGCCACCACTGCAGCGTCAGCATGAGGATATGTCGGCTATAGAAATTATAGCGAACCTCAAGATGCTGTATGCTGCACAGGCGAGGAC
The DNA here is from genome assembly GCA_027563935.2 of Costus lasius. NCBI lineage: Eukaryota > Viridiplantae > Streptophyta > Magnoliopsida > Zingiberales > Costaceae > Costus > Costus lasius. Next base: position 31,118,186 of record CM050450.1, on the reverse strand, counting down.
AGAACGCTATAATCTGACGAAGCTCTTCTTTCAGAGCAAACTGGCTGAGGGGAGCCCAGTGGGAGCTCACGTGCTCAAGATGATTGGGCACAAGGAGGCTCTGGAGAAACTGGGGCATACCATCAACCAGGAGCTTGCTGTGGATATTATTCTGCAGTCTCTCCCGCCTTCTTTCGATGCGTTCATCATTAACTTTAATATGAACAAAATCGATTGTACGCCGGCAGAGCTGCTGAATATGCTCTTGACTACTGAGGAAACTCTGAAGGGTAAGCCTTCAACCTCTGTCTTGATGGTTCCTTCTAGGAACAAGAAGAAGGGGAAGAAGGGCAGGGCCCCTGTCAAGAACTACAGTAAGGCCCTGAAACAGAAGGTGAAGCGGTCGAAGGACAACAGGTGTTTCCACTGTGGCCAGCTGGGTCACTGGAAAAAGGACTGTAAAGCACTCCAAGGAGATAAGAGGGGAAGCATCGCTTCTGGCTCAGGTATATATGTGACTGAGGTCATGTTATCTTCTTCTACTATATCATGGGTGTTGGACACTGCATGTGGAGTTCACATTTGTTCAAATGTGCAGGAACTCAAGAGAAGAAGGCAGGTGGGACAGCATGAGGTAGACCTACGAGTTGGAAACGGGGCACGGGTTGCTGCTGTTGCTGTAGGAGACTATTTCATTACTTTACCATCTGGCATTGTATTAGAATTAAACAATTGTTATTTTGTACCAAGTATCACAAAGAATATTATCTCTATTCCTGCTCTTGTCAGGAAAGGATTTGCCTTTGAATGCAATATTTCAAAGTGTGTTTTATCTCTAGATAATATTGTGTATGCAACTGGTTCAATTAACAATGGGTTATACATGTTGGACATGGAAAATTCTATACAAAACATTGATAATAAGAAAGCCAAGTATGCTGATGACAGCACCTTGTTATGGCATAGTCGTTTAGGCCATATAAACGAGAAGCGCATTAAGCGGTTGCATGATCATGGACTGCTGGGATCTTTCTCCTATGAGGAGATTGATACATGCAAAGCTTGTTTGATGGGTAAAATGACGAAGTCACCTTTTCCTCACAAAGGTCAAAGGACTTCAGGTTTACTGGACCTTATACACAGTGATGTGTGTGGGCCATTTAGTAAACATGCCAGAGGTGGCTATCAGTACTTCATTACCTTTACTGATGATTTCAGTAGGTATGGATATGTCTATTTAATGAGACATAAAAGTGAATCTTTTGACAAGTTCAAAGAGTTCAAAAATGAAGTACAAAATCAGTTAGGCCGAAATATCAAGGCACTTCGTTCTGATCGAGGTGGAGAATACCTGAGTCATACGTTTACTGACTATCTGAAGGAGTGTGGGATTATCTCACAGCTCACTCCGCCAGGAACACCGCAGTGGAATGGTGTGTCCGAGAGGAGAAATAGAACGTTACTTGATATGGTTCGTTCTATGATGAGTCAGGCTACTCTTCCATATTCCTTTTGGGGTTTTGCACTGGAAACAGCTGCAAAGGTACTAAACCGAGTGCCATCCAAGGCAGTTTCAAAGACGCCATATGAGTTATGGTATGGGAAACAGCCTAGCTTGACATTTATCAGGATCTGGGGTTGCGAGGCTTATGTCAAAAAGCTCGCCTCTGGGAAACTAGAGAGCAGATCTGACAAATGCATCTTTGTCGGTTACCCTAAGGAAACGAAGGGTTATTATTTCTACGATCCCAAAGAGAACAAGGTGTTTGTTGCTCGGACGGCCATATTTCTTGAGAAGGAATTTCTTCTGCAAGAGGCCAGTGGGAGAGAAATAAAGCTGGATGAGAATCCAGAGGAAGGACAAAGTAGTCAAGCACAGTTGGATGAGCCTGAGCCGGTAGAACAGGTTACTGAACAACCTGAGGCTCAAATAACACGGGAACCGCGAAGATCGGGAAGGATCCGTCGACAGCCTGAGCGCTATGACGGAGTCTATATCATTGAAAATGATGAACCCCTAACTTATGCGGATGCGGTCAGTGGACCGGAGTCAGCTAGATGGCTTGATGCTATGCGAGCCGAGATGGACTCCATGTCAGATAACCAAGTCTGGGATTTGGTTGATCCGCCTCCGGGAGTAATCCCTATAGGCTGTAAATGGATCTTCAAGAAGAAGATTGACATGGATGGTAACGTGGTTACCTATAAGGGCAGGCTAGTTGCGAAAGGTTTCAAACAAATCTACGGGTTAGATTATGATGAAACTTTCTCACCTGTAGCCATGTTTAAGTCTATTCGGATTCTTTTCGCGATAGCAGCATATTACGATTATGAGATCTGGCAGATGGATGTGAAAACAGCTTTCCTCAATGGAAATCTGGACGAGGATGTGTATATGACACAACCGGAAGGTTTCACTAATCCATCAGATCGTCATAAAATATGCAAGTTAAAGAAGTCCATTTATGGGCTGAAACAAGCATCAAGAAGCTGGAACATTCGTTTTGATGAATCAATCTCTGAGTTTGGTTTCATCAAGAACGAGGATGACCCGTGTGTATATAAGAGGTTTAGTGGGAGCGTAATTACATTCCTAATCCTCTACGTCGATGATATCTTAATCATTGGAAACGATATTCCTGAACTGCATGCTGTTAAGGCATGGTTAGGAAAATGTTTTCAGATGAAAGATTTAGGAGAAGCAGCCTATGTACTAGGTGTGAAGATCTGCCGGGATAGATCTAAGAGGCTTCTCGGGCTGTGCCAGAGTACTTACATCGATAAGGTCCTGGAGAGATTCCATTTAGAGAATTCTAAACGTGGATATCTTCCAGTCAGACATGGTCTGAATCTTTCGAAGAGTCAGTGTCCACAAACACAGACTGAGAAAGATGAAATGGACAATACGCCTTATGCTTCGGCTATTGGGTCCATTATGTATGCGATGTTGTGTACTCGCCCAGACGTCGCTTACGGGTTAAGCGTGACCAGTCGATTCCAAAGTAATCCAGGATTGGCGCACTGGATTGCGGTCAAGAACATTTTAAAATATCTGCGGAGGACCAAAGATATGTTCTTGATATATGGTGGTCAGGAAGAACTCAGTATAGAGGGATATACTGACGCTTCGTTCCAGTCGGACCAGGATGATTTCCGATCGCAGTCAGGCTATATTTTTAGCTTGAATGGTGGAGCAGTGGTGTGGAAGAGTTTCAAACAGTCAACTGTTGCTGATTCCACAACAGAAGCCGAGTATGTTGCAGCCTCGGAAGCATCTAAGGAGGCAGTGTGGATTCGTAAGTTCGTGAGAGAACTTGGTGTCGTTCCTTCGAGTGCTGATCCTTTGGTTATCTTCTGTGATAACACTGGAGCAATTGCACAAGCAAAGGAACCGCGGTCGCACCAGAAGTCCAAGCACATACAGAGACGGTTTCACTTGATCCGGGAGATCATTGATCGTGGCGAGATCAAAATATGCAAGGTTCATACAGATGACAATCTGGCAGACCCACTTACCAAGCCTCTGGCGCAGCAGAAGCATGAGAAGCACTGTAATAATATGGGTTTGAGATTTCTCAACCATTAGATTAAGTGCAAGTGGGAGATTGTTGGGGTATGCCCTTAAGGCTAATGTTTGAGGCCTTGGGATTGTATAAGTATCATGTAATAAACTCTTAAGTTTATAAAGGCATGGTTATTATTCAGGTTGTTACCTTGTCTGCTGTAATAAGTGTACTTCTGAATAATGTCTCAAAGCTGTTCAGCTAGGCTGACAGGCTATATGTCCTTAGTCGAGATATCTTGGTGAACATGAGACAGCCTTGATATGATTGAGACTGATATGAGTACTAATCTTATAGGATGCTTCGAGCATGGAATAAGATGTAGACTCATGGGTACATTGGATGTACTGGACAGACCCTACTCGGATATTCCATTGCTTGTCACAATGTGAATGATCCTTGTAAGCACTAAGTGGCACATGTCCTTTGACTTGAGATCACTTATGTTTCTAAATGATGATTGTCATTGTTTTGAGGTAGTTCAATATCATTTGAAACATAATGATTATAGACTATCTTGGATGGTGAGCTTGAGTCAGGTTAGGGCACTTGTGATAGATAAAGGATTGCCGTCTCCTTGTTTAAGGAGTGTGATGTTCTAAAGGGCCCCCCTATATGAGATGATTGAGGAAGTGTATGGCCATACCCAGATGACTATGTGCATCTGATCTAATCATGCTCATCGTATTGGAGTTACAGGCTTGACATGCTTGTCCAATAAGAACATCCAGTGGCAAAGGAATCATGCATGCCTAGTGAGTTGATTCACACTTATGCTGTGGTTGGGTGGAGTCTTGGAAGACTCTTTCCTTTATATCGGGAGACAGTGATGTGTTGCTAGATACCCCTCGCTGATCGTGATAACGTAAGTTATCGTTACCGACATTTAAAGGAAACCCTTAGGGTCGCACAATTTGATGATATGGCTACTTAAGTCAGATCGTGTGGACTGAATTGTTCGAGTTCAGTTTAAAGGAGATTAAACTCTGATTGTAAGTGAGATCCAGTCTGATCATGTTTGATTGATTAGGGCTTGAGATCGGTAAGCTTAGATCGAGAGTGTGGATGCTAGATCGAAGAGATCAAGAGCATTAAAAGGATGAACGGTCAGATTTTGAACCTTGGGGTTTAATTTGGTCTGAACCGATTATTGGGCTGATTTGGTTTGGTCATTGGACCAATTGAATTGAACCGGCTCACATGTGAGCGCTTGGTTCATGTGAGAGGAGAGCTATGCGTTTGGTTCACTTCATGTGAACGCATAACGCAAGCTTTGATGACTTGCCATTTATGGCATTTCGGTTTGACAATTGTGATGAATGTCTCCACATTCGATCACAAGTTTGGCTAACGCTCCTCTCCATCATCTTGCTCTCGACGACACACACTTTCTTGTGTGGTGAAAGTGACGAGAAGAAAGATCGGCCAAGAGTTCATCATCTCCTTCATGCGATAAGACCCCTTGAAGCTTTTGCTAGCACAAAGTTGAGAAGGGAGTAGTCTTTGTCTTCTTGTGTGCGCACCTTTTGGAGGAGATAAACCTTGTTTTCTTCTTCCAAGCCGCCTTCCATCCATGGCAATGGTAAGATCATATCATGATCTTAAGTTGGTTTAAGTTGATTATATAGTTCATATGCGATCTTTAGAAGCCCTTTTTCCGCATTGCATGCTAGAGTGCGCATGTATAGGGTTTCCCCCCCCCCCCCCTTATTAGGGGTTCCTACAGGACAGCATGAGGTGGACCTACGCGTTGGAAACGGGGCACGGGTTGCTGCTGTTGCAGTAGGAGACTATTTCATTTCTTTACCATCTGGACTTGTATTGGAACTAAACAGTTGTTATTTTGTTCCCAGTATTACTAAAAATATTATCTCCATTCCTGCTCTTGTCAGGAAGGGATTTTCCTTTGAATGCAATATTTCAAAGTGTGTTTTATCTTATGATAATATTGTTTATGCAACTGGTTCAATTAGCAATGGGTTATTCATGTTGGACATGGAGCGTTCTATACAAAATATTGATATTAAGAAAGCCAAGTATGCTGATGACAGCACCTTGCTATGGCATAGTCGTTTAGGCCATATAAACGAGAAACGCATTAAGCGGTTGCATGATTATGGACTGCTGGGGTCATTCTCCTACAAGGAGATTGATACATGCAAAGCTTGTTTGATGGGCAAAATGACGAAGTCACCTTTTCCTCACAAAGGTCAAAGGGCTTCAGGTTTACTTGACCTTATACACAGTGATGTGTGTGGGCCATTTAGTAAACATGCCAGAGGTGGCTATCAGTACTTCATTACCTTTACTGATGATTTCAGTAGGTATGGCTATGTCTTTTTAATGAGACATAAGAGTGAATCTTTTGACAAGTTCAAAGAGTTCAAGAATGAAGTACAGAATCAGCTAGGCCGAAATATCAAGGCACTTCGCTCAGATCGAGGTGGAGAATACTTGAGTCATGCGTTTACTGACTATCTGAAGGAGTGTGGGATTATCTCACAGCTCACTCCGCCAGGAACACCGCAATGGAATGGTGTGTCCGAGAGGAGAAATAGAACGTTACTTGATATGGTTCGTTCTATGATGAGTCAGGCTTCTTTACCCAACTCCTTTTGGGGTTTTGCACTGGAAACAGCTGCAAAGGTACTAAACCGAGTGCCATCCAAGGCCGTTTCAAAGACGCCATATGAGTTATGGTATGGGAAACAGCCGAGCTTAACATTTATCAGGATCTGGGGCTGCGAGGCTTATGTCAAATAGCTCGCCTTTGGGAAACTAGAGAGCAGATCTGACAAATGTATCTTTGTCGGTTACCCTAAGGAAACTAAGGGTTATTATTTCTTCGATCCCAAGGAGAACAAGGTTTTTGTTGCTCGGACGGCCATATTTCTTGAGAAGGAGTTTCTTCTGCAAGAGGCCAATGGGAGAGAAATAAAGCTGGATGAGAATCCAGAGGAAGGACAAAGTGCTCAAGCACAGTTGGATGAGCCTGAGCCGGTAGATCAGGTTATTGAACATCCTGAGGCTCAGATATCACGGGAACTGCGAAGATCGGGAAGGATTCGTCGACAGCCTGAGCGCTATGACGGAGTCTACATCATTGATAATGATGAACCCCTCACTTATGCAGATGCGGTCAATGGACCGGAGTCAGCGAGATGGCTTGAAGCTATGCGCGCCGAGATGGACTCCATGTCAGATAACCAAGTTTGGGATTTGGTTGATCCGCCTCCGGGAGTAATCCCTATAGGCTGTAAATGGATCTTCAAGAAGAAGATTGACATGGATGGTAACGTGGTTACCTATAAAGGCAGGCTAGTTGTGAAAGGTTTCAAACAAATCTACGGGATAGATTATGATGAAACTTTCTCACCTGTAGCTATGTTTAAGTCTATTCGGATTCTTTTCGCGATAGCTGCATATTATGATTATGAGATCTGGCAGATGGATGTGAAAACAGCTTTCCTTAATGGAAATCTGGATGAGGATGTGTACATGACACAACCTGAGGGTTTCACTAATCCATCAGATCGTCATAAGATATGCAAGTTAAAGAAGTCCATTTATGGACTTAAGCAAGCATCGAGAAGCTGGAATATTCGTTTTGATGAATCAGTCACTGAATTTGGTTTCATCAAGAACGAGGATGACCCGTGTGTATATAAGAGGTTTAGTGGGAGCGTGATTACTTTCCTAGTCCTCTACGTCGATGATATCTTGATCATTGGAAATGACATTCCTGAAATGCATGCTGTGAAGGCATGGCTAAGGAAATGTTTCCAGATGAAAGATTTAGGAGAAGCAGCCTATGTATTAGGTGTGAAGATCTACAGGGATAGATCTAAGAGGCTTCTCGGGCTGTGCCAGAGTACTTACATCGATAAAGTCCTGGAGAGATTTCATTTAGAGAATTCTAAACGAGGATATCTTCCAGTCAGACATGGTCTGAATCTTTCAAAGAGTCAGTGTCCACAAACACAGACTGAGAAAGATGAAATGGACAATACGCCTTATGCTTCGGCTATTGGATCCATTATGTATGCGATGTTGTGTACTCGCCCAGACGTCGCTTACGGGTTAAGCGTGACCAGTCGTTTCCAAAGTAATCCAGGTATGGCGCACTGGATTGCAGTCAAGAGCATTTTAAAATATCTGCGGAGGACCAAAGATATGTTCTTGATATATGGTGGTCAGGAAGAACTCAGTATAGAAGGATATACTGACGCTTCATTCCAGTCGGACCAGGATGATTTCCGATCGCAATCAGGCTATGTTTTTAGCTTGAATGGAGGAGTAGTGGTGTGGAAGAGTTTCAAACAGTCAACTGTTGCTGATTCCACAACAGAAGCCGAGTATGTTGTAGCCTCGGAAGCATCCAAGGAGGCAGTGTGGATTCGTAAGTTCGTGAGAGAACTTGGTGTTGTTCCTTCGAGTGCAGATCCTTTGGTTATCTTCTGTGATAACACTGGAGCAATCGCACAAGCAAAGGAACCACGGTCGCACCAGAAGTCCAAGCACATACAGAGACGGTTTCATTTGATCAGGGAGATCATAGATCGTGGCGAGATCAAAGTTTGCAAGGTACATACAGATGACAATCTGGCAGACCCGCTTACCAAGCCTCTGGCGCAGCAGAAGCATGAGAAGCACTGTAATAATATGGGTTTGAGATTTCTCAACCATTAGATTAAGTGCAAGTGGGAGATTGTTGGGGTATGCCCTTAGCCTAATGTTTGAGGCCTTGGGATTGTATCAGTATCATGTAATAAACTTTTATGTTTATAAAGGCATGGTTATTATTCAGGTTGTTACATTGTCTGCTGCAATATATGTTCTTCTGAATAATGTCTCAAAGCTGTTCAGCTGGGCTGACATGCTGTTGTGTCCTTAGTCGATATATCTTGGTGAACATGAGACAGCCTTGATATGGTTAAGACTAATATGTGTTCTAATCTTATAGGATGCTTCGAGCATGGAATAAGATGTAGACTCATGGGTACATTGGATGTACTGGACAGACCCTACTAGGATATTCAATTGCTTGTCACAATGTGAATATTCCTTGAGTATGACAAGTGGCACATTTCCTCTGACTTGAGATCACTTGTGTTTTCTAAATGACGATTGTCATTGTTTTGAGTTAGTTCAATATCATTTGAAACATAATGATTATAGACTATCTTGGATGGTGAGCTTGAGTCATGTTAGGGCACTAGTGATAGACATAGGATTGCCGTCTCCTTGTTTAAGGAGTGTGATGTTCTAAAGGGGCCCCCTGGATGAGATGATTGAGAAAGTATATGGCCATACCCAGGTGACTATGTTCATCTGATCTAATCATGCTCATCATATTGGAGCTACAAACTTGACACGCTTGTCCAATAAGAACATCCAGTGGCAAAGGAAATATGTATGCTTTGTGAGTTGATTCACACTTGTGCTGTGGTTTGGGTGTAGTCTTGGAAGACTCTTTCCTTTATATCGGGAGACAGTGATGTGTTGCTAGATACCCCTCACTGATCGTGATAATGTAAATTATCATTACCGACATTTAAAGGAAACCCTCAGGGTCGCACAATTTGATGATATGGCTTACTTAAGTCAGATCGTGAGGACTGAATTGTTTGGGTTCAGTTTAAAGGGATTTAATCTCTGTTTGTAAGTGAGATCAAGTCTGATCATGTCTGATTGACTAGGGCTACAGATCGGTAAGCTTCGATTGAGAGAATGGATGCCAGATCGGTGAGATCAGAAGCATCTAGAGATCAACGGTCGGATCCAGAGCTTTAGGGTTCAATGTGATCTGGACTGATGGCTTGGGTCGAATGGTCTTTGAACCAGACCAAGTTGAACCGGCTCATGTAATGAGCGCATGGTTCAAGGCTTGGCGACATGTTCACTTGGCGTGAACGTTGGGGCGAGTGGTGGTTACTATTTTTAGTAACCATGATCTCCACTTGGATGTGGATCATGTTCGAAGAGACCATATTCCTCTATTCTCGCCATCTGATTTTTCCTCTAGACGTTTTTGCGTGAGGCGACAACGTGAAGAAGAGAGGAAGTTTCGACCAAGCAAGGAGTTGCTCTCTCCCTTCCTTTTCGATCAAGGACACCTTGGAACTTTGCTAGCACAAAGAGCACCAAGGGTAGGCGCATTGATCATCTTGTGTGTGAAACTTAGGAGAAGGCTCGCTTGCGTCTTTCCTTCCAAAGCTTCATCAAACCGATGGCAATGGTATGAGTTTTTCTTCATCCATTCAAATATTCGAAAGCTAGTTATATGACATATATAGATCTTTTGAAACCCTTATATCCCATGCGAAATTTTGTTGCGCCACCATGTGGGTTTCTACCCCTTTAGAAGGGGTTCCCTTCAGAACCTAACCCTAGGGAACATCGTAATGACATCACAACTAGGAGTGGGAAATAGTTAGGAGATCCCAGGGGACCATTAGATGATGATGAGGAAGAGCCTAATGTTAGACCTAGCAGTGAACTAGTTTTGGAATCACAACCTGCACATGTGCAATCCCATCCTAGCTCTCCACCTTCTAAGGAGGATGAGCCTTCATAGAATTGTGGTTTGCCTTGTGAAGTTGATATTTCTAGACCTAGTTCACCACCACCATATAGGCCACCTATTCCTTTTCCCCAGAGGATTGTGCAAGCTAAGTTAGATATGCAGTTTGGGAAGTTTTTAGATGTTTTGAAAAAGTTGTACATTAATATTCCATTTACTGGTGCCTTATCTCAAATGCCTTCATATGCAAAATTTTTGAAAGATATTTTATCCAATAAAAGAAAAATAGAGGACTATGGTACTGTGGCACTAACTGAGGAATGCAGTGCTCTTATTCAAAACAAGTTGCCACAGAAATTAAAGGTTCCAGGTAATTTCTCTAATTGGATATGAGAGCTCCTAAGCCAACTTCAATATCTTTGCAGCTCGTCGATTGCTCAGTGAAGTATCCTGAAGGTATTCTTGAGTATGATCCTATCCAAGTTGGTAAGTATTTTGTACCTACTGATTTTGTAGTTATTGAAATGGAAGAAGATGCGAAGATTCATATTATTCTTGGTAAACCATTCTTAGCCACTGCGGGAGCACTTATTGATGTAAAGAATGGTAAACTCACTCTGAATACTGGTGATAACAGAATTGAATTTGATTTGAATAATTCATTGAAAAAACCTTCATATGCTAGTTCATGTTGTAGTGTTCATGCTGTTGATGATGTGGTTTATGATCTTGGTTTTTTGTTTGGTGATCCTTCTGATTCTGATTTTGATGCTAAATCTTGTAAAAATTCTTGTGAAGAATTTGATGATTCTGATTTTGATGATTTTGATGATGATTCTTGTGATGAAACTCATGATATTTTGGATTGCACTATATTTGATGATGAAAAAGAAAAAATTCCAAAAATAGAACTTAAGGCTTTACCTGATAACCTTCGCTATGAATTTCTTGGTCCTAACTCCACTAACCCTGTTATTGTTGATGCTCAATTAGATGAAAGGGAGACTAATTTCCTCTTGAAGGAGTTGAGGGTTCGGATATACCATTGATGACTTGAAAGGAATTAATGCTTCTTTTTGTATGCACAGGATTCATATGGAGTATGAGCACAAGCCACTTGTGGATTTCCAAAGAAGACTCAACCCATCTATGAAGGAAGTTGTAAAGAAGGAAGTATTGAAATTGCTTGATGCAAGTATTATCTACCCAATCTCTGATAGTGAGTGGGTAAGTCCTATACATTGTGTTCCTGAAAAGGGGAGTGTCACAGTTATGAAAAATAAAGATAATGAGTTGATCCCTGTTAGAACAATTACTAGTTGGCGCATGTGTATTAATTATAGGAAATTAAATACTGCCACTAGGAAAGACCACTTCCCCTTACCTTTTATTGATCAAATGGTTGAGAGACTTGCTAAGCATTCATATTTCTGTTTTCTTGATGGATATTCTGGATTTTTTTCAAATTCTCATTCACTCTGATGATCAAGATAAGACCACCTTTACTTGCCCATATGGTACTTTTGCTTATAGAAGGATGCCTTTTGGATTGTGTAATGCACCTGCTACTTTTTAGAGGTGTATGATGGCAATATTTTCTGAATTTATTGAAAATTTTATCGATATTTTCATGGATGATTTTTCTTTTTATGGTTTTTCCTTTGATGATTGTTTAGCTAATTTATCTCAAGTTTTGCAGAGGTGCGAAGAAACTAACCTTATCCTTAACTGGGAAAAGTGTCATTTCATGGTTAGACAAGGGATAGTTTTGGGTCATCTTATTTCAGAGAGAGGGATTGAAGTCGACAAAGCCAAAGTTGAAGTGATTGAGAAGCTAGCACCACCCACCATGATTAAGGACATTAGAAGCTTCTTGGGACATGCAGGATTATACCGGCGTTTTATCAAGGACTTTTCTAAATTTGCTAAACCACTCACTGATTTACTTTGTAAAGATGCTAAATTTTGCTTTGATGAGAAGTGTTTGTTTGCTTTTCAGGAACTGAAGAAGACCTTAATATCAGCATCAATCATGCAGCCACCTGACTGGGAATTGCCTTTTGAGCTTATGTGTGATGCCAGTGATTTTGCAGTGGGAGCAGTTCTAGGACAAAGGAAGGAAAAGAAGCCTTATGTTATCTACTATGCTAGTAAAGCTTTATATGAGACACAGAGGAATTACACCACCACTGAGAAGGAACTTTTAGCTATTGTTTTTGCATTTGATAAATTCAGATCTTATTTGATAAATTCAAAAGTTGTGGTGTACATTGATCATGCAGCGGTTAAATATTTAATGTAGAAGAAAGACAGTAAACCACGTCTGCTTAGATGGATTTTGCTTCTACAAGAGTTTGACTTGGAGATCAAGGATAAGAAAGGAACTCAAAATTTTGTTGCAGTTCATCTTTCAAGGATTGTTGTAGAAAATAATAAAGGTGATATTATTAATGATTCCTTTCCTGAGGAACAACTTTTGAGGATTGATCAGATTAAGGTTCCTTGGTATGCAGACATAGTGAACTATCTTGTTGCTAATATCTTTCCTGTTGATTTGAGTTATCAAGGCAAGAAAAGATTTTTAGCTGATGTCAAACACTATTTTTGGGATGAGCCTTATGTTTTTAGAGGATGTGCAGATGGCATATTTAGGAGATGTATCCCCGAAGAAGAAATCAAGGATATATTATTACAACGTCATGGATCATCATATGGAGGGCATGCTAGTACTGAGAAGACTGTTTTTAAAGTGTTACAATATGGATTTTATTGGCCCTCTTTATTTAAAGTTGTAAGAAATTTTATACTATCTTGTGATAGTTGTGAGAGGATGGGTAACATCAACAAGAGAAATGAGATGCCTTTGTCCACAATACTTGAAGTTGAAATATTTGATGTTTGGGGGATTGATTTTATGGGACCGTTTCCATCGTCTGGAGGTAACACGTATATACTCGTGGTAGTAGACTATGTTTCCAAGTGGGTGGAAGCCATTGCTTCTCCTACTAATGATTCTAGAGTTGTGGTGAAATTATTTAAAGGGAATATCTTTCCACGATTTGGGATCCCACGAGTAGTAATTAGTGATGAAGGCTCTCACTTTATTGAACACAAATTTTCAGCTTTGCTTAGAAAATATGGGGTAAATCACAGAGTTGCAACACCTTACCATCCCCAAACAAGTGGACAAGTGGAGATATCGAATAGAGAGATTAAAGGGATATTGGAGAAAATAGTGTCAAGAACAAGGAATGATTGGGCTTTCAAGCTTGATGATGCACTTTGGGCATACCGGACTACTTTCAAAACACCGATAGGTATGTCTCCATTTCAATTGATTTATAAAGAGAGGACTAAAAGATGCAAAGATCGACATATACTCAGGAAGGATTAAAAGATCGACACACACTTTGGGCATACCTGACTACTTTCAAAACGAAAGTTACAATTAAATGAGCTTGATGAGATTAGACTCTCTGCTTATGAAAATGCAAAGATCTATAAAGAGAGGACTAAAAGATGGCATGATCGACACATACTCAGGAAGGAGTTCAAACCAGGTGGCTTTGTTCTTTTGTTTAATTCTAGATTGAGACTTTTTCCCGGCAAGCTTAAATCTCAATCGTCTGGACCTTTTCAGGTTAAGAAGACCTATACATATGGAGTAGTTGATATTTGGAGTGTTTAAAGTTAATGGCCAAAGATTGAAACACTACTACCATGAGAAGTAGATTGAAGAAGGAGAGAATTTTCTACTTGATGAACCACGAGCAAATCCGAGTGCGGAACGGTCAAGCTGATGACCTTTAAATTAGTGCTTCTTGGGAGGCAACCTAAGCATTTTTTTTCTTTTGTTTTTTATTTGTCTTTGTCATAATTTGTTTTGTTTAGGATTAATTTTTCTTTTTCCCATTTTTTAGGTACATATTTTGCCGATTTTCTTGATTTTTGATAAATTATGGTACTACCATAATTTTTATTATGGTACTATAATTCCATGTTGATTCTCTACAGAAAGATTTACTTGGATTATGGCACTACCGTGATAGATTTTATAGACCGTAATTTCTGTCTATTTTCATCCAAAAAGTTTTGAGATTTTTGAGCATTTTATGTAAGTCCCGTGATGATTTTCACGGTACCGTATTTTCGGACGATTTTCTATTAGAAAGTTTTTGATTTTTTGTGGAGATTACGGTAGTACCGTATTGTTTTTCATGGTACCGTAAACGCGGAGCATTTTCCTACAAAAATGTTTGGGATTTTTTAATGGAATACGGTAGTGCCGTAATGGTCTTCACGGTGCCGTAATTTGACACTTTTTCCCTGCTAAAAGTTCATTGCGATTTTACGGCACTACCGTAATTCCATTACGGTACCGTAATTTGACCGACCCCACGTGATTCTGGTGCCGTATTTTGGGTTTCGGCGCTGTGTTTTTTGGGTTTTCCACTCGATTTCACGCAGACCTCCAAGTTTCTTCGATTCCTTGCTTCCCTAATCCCTCTTGCGACCTTTACTAGCGATTTCTAACCGATTTCTACCTGGGATTTGAGAGATTTCAAGCTCGATTGTGCCAGCCTGCTGTTCTTCCGCCGCAATTTTTGCCCCTTTCGTTCTCTCGTCCAAGCTTCGATTGAGCTGCTTCTAGCTCTAGAAAGCTTCGCAAGGGATAGAAGAACATTCCTCAAGGTGGTTGGAAGCTCGATTGCAGCTCATAAATCCGGATTTGAAGCTCAGAGAGGGAGGTTCTCATGATCCCATGGTCGGGGCCCAGGCTGAGGGAGATGACGAGGAGACGGATTCAGATGAGTAGAGCTTTGTGAGTATCTTTCTCCTATCCTTATTGCTCTACTTATATTTTACTAATTGATACTGATTTTATACTTGTGTAGGGAAGGATGACTCTGTCATGCTTCTTGTGTCCGCCGCTTCTGATCATCGATTAGTTTTCACTACTACATACTTTCAATTGGGTTGTATAACTTGATTCGATATTTGTTATTTGATATTACTTCGATATGGTTGTACTGAGATTCTTATGGAACTTGATTTCTTTGGGTGGTTCGATATGGCTGTACATGATATTTTGATATTTTGGATTGATACGTTGTGATGTTTGGTAAGATATGTGATTTAGTGAAGGTGATTTTAGTATGACTTGGTAATAATGATATATATGCCTATGTGGTTTGTTTAATCATGAAAATACTACAATTATCATCCCGAAATTTTTCTTGATAATGAATTGTTGTTCACGACGATACTTGAGAATTGGAAATAGATCTAAAATGATGAGATTATTTCTTTGATATAATCTGTTGAAATTTTCCTTTGATTGATACATGAAGTTTTGGGTGAATATATTGTTTAATGAATGAGATTTGAAAGTGAAGCAATTCTTTTGAATAAAATGAGCATATGTTGTATGATCTTTGGGTTGATATCAATTGATTTAACCTAGTAGATCATTAAAGTCCATCTTGTTATTTGTTGGGAAGTAAGAATCCAAAATCCACAAAGAAAAGTGACTCCCCTATTTGGCACTGTGAAAAATTGGCAGTGGTACCTAAAGTTATGGGTTGAAGTCTAAAAAGAATAATTGCTCTTCTTGGCATTATATTTGCAATGGTACCTAAGACAAGTGTTGAAGTTCAATAAGAAGTATGTATCTATGTGGGTGCATGCCATGAGAGAGATTCTTTGACATTAACTCCGCTATTTCAAGAAGAAATCTTTCTACTTAAAGAGATATGAGTTCTATTATGTTGGTTATGTGACCAATATATTCTAAATATGTCACCAGAAAAAAAGTGGTATTCATTTTTGAAAATGTCAAGGATGCATAAAAAAGGGAAAGAGAGAAAAATTTGAATGGAAAAAGATTCTGTGATTCCTATTCCTGTAAACAAAGACATCATGGACACAAAACTTAAACTAGATGAACTCATGAGATTGACATTCTATTTATGCACATTGGGAAATTTTATTTGATTGAGTCGCAGTTCTTAAGGAGTGAATTCGGAGGAAGATATATTCATTTGAAATTTTGGGTTATTATTTGATGTGAATTTTTCATATGTAATTGTATCTTAGAAATTTATTCAACTTCTGAAAGTTTATTTTCATAAATAGTATTATTTTCTTTATTTGCTTGAGGACAAGCAACGTTTAAGCCTTATGTATTTTGATGACTCTAAATTTCATAGTGTTGGTGTATATGCCCTGCAGACCAATGTATGGACATGGTCAGGCATTGTTTGAATGTACTTTGATATAATTATTATTCTCTATAAAGGCATGGTCGTTATTATGCAGACTTCTCTACCTGCGTTGATGTATTGAGTTGCATAAATAATGTCCCAGGAGTTTGGATTGGATCCATTCTCATAAGCTCTCCCTATTCAAGGTACCTTAGCAGATAAGGGACAGCTTTGGTACATGTGAGACTGGTGTATGGGCTGGTTAGGTGCAGGGCACAGTAACGCAGACATACAGGTGCATTAGATGCATTGGAGTGATCCACCGTGAGGATTGACTTGTCTAGTCAACAAGTCAATCTCACATGCAAGAGGTTTGCATTGATCCTTAGACTTGAGGTATTCATGTCTAGATTTGATGATGGGTATGCTTTGATACAGTCTTACGTCTCTCCGTAATTGGGAGACCAAAACGACTGACATTGGGCATGTCATAAGTCATGCAGAGACATGGATGACCAATAGTAGGATTTGCCCCTTCCTTATTGGAAGCATGATATCCACTCAGGGGCGCCCCACCTTATTGGTGCATGACAGGAATGTGTGGCCACACTTGTTGAGTCATGACCAATGCATTGGATTGATAAACTTGAGACTAATCCAATGGTAGGATATCAGTTTAGGCAAAAGGGATCTATAATGCAATGGGAATCCTCGTTGCTTGTTAGGAGTTGTTGCCATAATGACTTAAGTCCTATGACATGGGTAGTAGTGATGTGTTGCTAGATACCCCTCACTACTTATGATGTTTACATCATTGCCATCGTCATATGGATCCTACGGGGTCACACGCAATAGACTCTTGACGTTGCTTTAATCGGAAGCCTTATGATCAAGTTATTGGATAACTTGGATCAATTTGGAAGATTTCATCAGTGCCAATAGGCCTGATGAGTTGGAAGAAAGTTATTGGAGCCAAACTTCATTTTTGGCAGGTTGACCCGAAATTGACCTTAATTGGTCACATTTGAATTAGGGTTGCATTGGATTAGATCCAATGGCTTAATCAACCCATGCCATAAAGTTTGGGCTAGCTCATTATCCAATGAGGCCCAATAATTAGTTGTCATGAAGAGAAAATTGGCTTAAAAGGGTATAATGGGGAGAAATCTCACCCCATTAGCGCCTAGGGGCATAATGGGGTGAGGGAGGCGCCTTTGCTTCATTATGGAAGTAAAGGGCACCTAGCCCCTCTTCCTTGGATGGAATACTTGCCTCTAAGGCAAGTCTTGGGGCTGATATGGCTTGAGAACTTTTATGGGAAGTTCCTAGGCGCATATGGATATAGGGAAGAGGTATATGGTAATGTCTTGGAGACTTGCCTTACCTCAAACCCTAGTTTCTCTCAAGACACCACCCTAGCCGAATTCCTCTTGCATGTTGCGCCTAGCCACTTCTCCTTTGATGGTAAGAATGCATTTGAGGCATGTCTTGGGCTGATATAGTGCTTGGACATTTATGGATAGGTTGAATGAGGTTTATGGTAAAGTCTTGGAGACTTTCCTTGCCTCAAGACACCTCATCCTTGCCATACACTTGGCATGATCCTAGCCCTTGCCCAAACCGCCTCTAGTCCTATTTATAGGACCCCTTGTCGCCCCCCTCTTGGGTTCCCTTCCTAGAAGATATGAGGTCTCATACACAAGGAGGCGTGTAGGCTTAAGGTGGTGACAACTTGAGAGCTTGGAGCTCTCCTTCTTCATCAAGGAGCACAATCTTCTTCCTTGGAGCCGCAAGTTCTTCCTCTTCCTCTCTTCTTTGGCGCAAGGATTCTTTGTGCTTGGTGGCGTCTTCTTGCCACAAGCCCTCATCGTTCCTTGGCCATTGGCACTCTTTGGAGGTGGCGCAAGCAAAGAAGAAGAGGGAAGTCCATGGCGGCATCTTCCCTATCCCCTCCTTAGCGGCATCTTCCCTATCCCCTCCTTGGCGTAAGTTCTCTTGAAGGTGGCGCAAGTGAGGTGAAGGCTTGATTCTCTTCCCGAGGCTAGCACCAAGCGTGGAAGGGAGCAACGATCAAGGAGTCGACGCGTGGATACTTGTAGAGGGCGAGCACTTGATCGTCTTCAACATGGCTTCGGCAACTAGACAAGCAAAAGAGGTACATCTCTAACACATCCTTGTGTCTTCTCTCTCGCATGGATCCTTGGGACTGGAATATGTTTCGGGTGTAATGATTCTTCCGCTGCATCCCGGGACTGCAAAATTTTAAATTACACCTGGTATTCCCTAACACATAGCATATTTTTTGCTAAATCCACTGCATTTTTGAGTCATAATCATGCTCTGTTGCTTATTTATCAAATATTTCGGAATCAATACCTTTTTTGGTTTTTGACCAATTTGAAGTAAAAAGGCATCATTATCTCGAGTTTTCAAGCAATTGCGATGTGTCTACGAATTCTAATCATCAAGAGGAGTTTGCACACAAAATTTCAAGTCAAATCGAATTTTCCTGCGAAATTACGGTAGTGCCGTAATTAATATTACGGCCGTAATTTGGGAATATGGCACTACCGTAATTAATTTCACGATCGCAATCCCCAGAAGTTTTTTTTGGAAATTACAGCACTGCCATAATGAATTTTACGGTGCTGTAATTTTGGTTCAAAATCAGGCAGAGACTTTAGAGGATTTCGACATAATTACGGTATAGCCGTAATTATTTTTATGGTACCATAATTTTGGGCAAAATTCATACAGAAACTTTCAGAGACAAACGAGAAGATTACGGCACTACCTTGACGAATTCTATGGTACTGTAATTCCAGGCCATTTCTTCACAGAAACTTCCGAAGCCATTACGGCAGTGCCGTAACGATCATCACGGTACTGTAATTTCCGTCAACTTTCCCGATTTTTCCGCCAAGAATTTTAAAAAATGATTTCTCGAGATTTAGTGCACCAATTGAAGATCCAAAAAAAGGGGAAGACTCAGCATTAGGAGGAGAAGATTTTTGAAGCAAAAGGAACAATTTTCATTAACAATTTGTGGAGAATTTCAGAGAATCGCCACCGAGCTAGGGTTCATCGCCATTCATCCTACAGACCACCTCCAGCCATGAAAGTTGAATGGAAGCTTCGCCTGAGGAAGGATCACACACCACAGAAGTTTCAGAGTGAAATCAGGCCGATCAAGGGAGAAATCAATGAGAATGTGGTCGCATGCACTATTCATCATGACTATACAACAATTACAGGCTGTAATTTTGATTGCAGCCCTGTTTTGTAACTTTTACTCCTCCCTTTCGATTTACAATCATTCTAAAAACATGTTTTTCTGTAATTCTTCCATCATGCTAGCTTAAACTTTCTTTTGGGACTTGGAGGTGTAATCCCCTTGATATTTCAATGACTAGATGATCTTTATTCCATCAATATATTTTTGGTATGGTAATTTTCCTTAAGAGATTATGTCTTTAATCCTTTTCTAGTTTCATTCATTAACATGTGTTAGAGTTATGTGATATGGACTGAGAAGATGATACACATATCTTGAAACCCTATAATTTATTGTAGGAGCTCATCGTAAGAGATTAGTTGTGTTCTTATCTTCAAATTTTAGAAGCTTATTGACTTGTTGATGTTTTGATTTAGAAATTATTATTGTGTTGGACAAGAAAATATGCTAGAGATAGATATTGAATTGTTTGAAAACCTTAAGTAAAACCTGTGAAACTAAGGTATGAGAATACTTAGTTTTGCTTGAGATCTTGACAATGAGATGGAATGCATGAGAGTGATTCTTAATCTCTCTGTCGAAGTTTACTTATATTAAACATTGAATAGATCTTGCACGAGAGTGAGGATCGTTATTTGTAAATTGACTGCACGAGAGCGAGTTAATTTCTTTACTAAGTAAGTCATATCTTTACCATAACGAGAATAGATTGATGAACATTTAATTATATCTAGTCACAAATATTAAGGTGGATGAACACATAGTCCCAATTCTTTCTCTCTAATTTTTCGGACACCGTTCGACCGTTTATTTTCAGCATTCTCGATTTATTTAGCTAGTGAGAATTCAATTCGTTGGTACTTAACAACGAGGTCTCTGTGGTTCGATATCTTAAATATTACTTCAAGTATCCGTACACTTGCGGACTACGACAGTATGACACTGCCAAAGCAGTATTTCGGTGCAAATTATCTGAGGGTGCACTAGTGAGACCCCAACGTTCTCAAGCTGATTGGGAACGTGGATCATCTCAAAAGACTGGGAGACACCATAGATAATGAGTTGGTTGTGGATCTTATTCTGCAGTCTGTTTATCATAAACTTTAACAGGAACCAGATTGATTACACAAGGGAGGAACTACTGAATATGTTCCAAACAGCCGAGCGTGAAATGGGTAAGACCAAACCCAATTATGTTCTTTTGGTCCATACGACCAAGAAGATGAAGAAGAAGGATAAGGCACGTGCTAAGGGCAGTTCCAAAGCTCCTACCACGGCACTGAAGAAAAACGCAAAGAAGTGAAAGGAACAGAGGTGCTTCCACTATGGCGAGCAGGGTCACTAAAGGAGGGACTGCAAGTAACTTCAGAATAAGGAGAAGAAAAACTTGGCCTTAGCTTCTAGCTCAGGTATTTATATTACTAAAGTCAACCTTTCTACTTCTATGTCATGGGTATTGGATACCGCATGTGGAGCTCATATTTGTACAAATATGTAGGGGCTCAAGAAAAGTAGATCGGTACGGCCTGGAGAGATTGACCTACGGGTTGGAAACGGGGCACAAGTTGCTGCTGTTGCTGTAGGAGTTTTGACTCTCTCCCTGCCTTCTGTACTTCAAGTAGAACTAGATCATTGCTACTATGTACCATCACTTACTAAAA
Organism: Costus lasius; assembly: GCA_027563935.2. Classification (NCBI taxonomy): domain Eukaryota; kingdom Viridiplantae; phylum Streptophyta; class Magnoliopsida; order Zingiberales; family Costaceae; genus Costus; species Costus lasius. Next base: position 31,097,022 of record CM050450.1, on the reverse strand, counting down.
ACATTGTATCCATTCCTTGCTTAGCAAATAAAGGATTTAAGTTTGAAATAAAGGAGAACTCTTGTTCTTTCTCATTTGCAAACATGTTTTATGGGAAGGGTACTTTGTGTAATGGGTTATATGTCTTGGACATGGATAGTTCTATTAGTAACATAAATAACAAAAGGATCAAACTGAGTGGTTCAGTTGGTGCTTTCCTATGGCATTATCGATTAGCCTATATAAACAAGAACCGCATCCAACAACTCCATGCAAATGGGTTGTTAGATTCAAGTTCCTTGGAGGAATTTGATACTTATGAGTCTTGTTTATTAGGGAAGATGACAAAGGCACCCTTCACAAAGATCAGTGAGAGGGTAGGAGGTTTATTGGATCTTATACATAGTGATGTGTGTGGGCCATTCAGTAAACAAGCCAGAAGAGGGTGTAGATACTTCATTACATTCACTGATGACTTCAGTAGATATGCTTATGTCTACTTGATGAGACATAAGTCTAAATCCTTTGAGAAATTCAAGGAGTTCAAAAATGAAGTAGAGAACCAGCTTGGAAGATCCATTAAAACTCTTCGATCAGATCGTGGTGGAGAGTACCTGAGTGGGAAGTTCTTTGACTATCTTAGAGAGTGTGGGATCTTATCCCAACTCACCCCTCCTGGAACACCACAATGGAATGGTGTGTTGGAAAGGAGAATTCGAACCTTGTTGGACATGGTTCGATCTATGATGAGTCATGCAACTCTACCATCCTCATTCTGGGGTTTTGCACTTGAGACAGCTTCTCTTATACTGAATAACGTTCTATCTAAGAGTGTCTCCAAGATACCATACGAGGTATGGAGTGGGAGACGCCCTAACCTCTCATTTATCAGGATCTGGGTATGTGAGGCTTATGTCAAATGTCAGGATTCTAGCAAGCTAGAACCTAGATCTGATAAATGTATGTTTGTGGGGTATCATAAGGAAACTAAACGTTACTACTTCTATGTTCCCACTAAGAATAAAGTTTTTATTGCTCGGGGTGCTGTCTTTCTAGAGAAAGAATTTCTCATGAGAGAAGTCAATGGGAGGAAGTTTGACTTGGACGAGGTCCAAGTGCAACCATAAGACACTGAGATGGAACCTGAGCCACCTACACCGATTGCTAGGCAGCCAGAGGCTCAGACACAGGTCCCACGTAGGTCTAGGAGGATTCATCGTGCATCTGAGAGGTATGGGTCGCTGCCGACCCAACACGACGGAATCTTCAACATTGAGGATGAGCCCAGAATTTATGATGAGGTGGTCAGTGGACCGAACTCCGAGAGATGGCTTGAGGCCATGCGATCTGAGATGGATTCCATGTCAGCTAACCAAGTCTAGGATTTAGTTGAGCTACCTGATGGAGTAAAACCCATAGGGTGTAAATGGGTCTTCAAAAGGAAGACTGACATGGATGAAAACATAGTTACCTATGAGGGTAGACTTGTGGCTAAAGGATTCAAACAAGTCCATGGTGTGGACTATGATGAAACTGTTGGGAAACCCCGGGGACATTTTACAATTTTCAGAGTTATGGACATACATTTTTCGCAGCGGAAGAATGTCCCCGAAACAGGCCAGTCCCAAAAACCCAGTGAAGATCGCAAGCAAGGGAGTCGACACGATGAGTTAGGAAATACCTTAAGAGCAATGTAGAGCGATGCCGATGTAGGCGCCCAAGTGTGCGCCCTCTGCAGTCTCACACACACGGATCTCTTGAGTTCTCTTCTCCCACGCCCGGTGCTAGCCTCGGGAAGAAGATCCAAGCCTTAGTTCTCTTCTTGAATTTTTGCGCCACCTCCAAGGTAGAAGCGCCAATTGAAGAAGAAGAGAGGAGAAGGGAGAATGCCGCCAAGCCTTTCCTTCTCTTGCGCCAAGGAGGAAGAAGGGAAGAAACTCGCGGTTATGGAAGAAGATGCGCCCTTGTCCCAAGCCTTTCGCCCCTCCTCTTGTGTTCACGCCTTCAAGGATTGATTACCCACAAGTGGGGGCGACTAGGGTCATATTTATAGGGCAAGAGGCGGTTAGGGTAATGGCTAGGATCATGACAAGTGTAGGGCTAGGATGAGGAGGTTTGAGATAAGGAAAGTCTCCAAGACATTTCCATAATTCTCATTCAACATTACCTTTTGTTCCCACGCCTTTCCTTGTGCGCCAAGGCCTTGCCTTGCGTCTCAAGCAATGCCAAAGAGGCATGCATTCCATCCTAGGAAGAGAGAGGGAGGCGCCCTTTACTTCCATAATGAAGCAAAGGCGCCAACATGACCCCATTATGCCCCTAGGCGCCTAATGGTTCATGTTTCTCCCCATTATACCCTTTTAGCCTCTCATCTATTCATGAGAACTTGTTATTGGGCCTCATTGGATAATGAGCTAGCCCAAACATCATTGCATAGGTTGATTAAGCACTTGGATCCAATCCAATGCAACCCTAATCCAAATGTGACCAACCATGGTGAAATACGGGTCAACCTGCCAAACATGAAGTTTGGCTCCAATAACATTCTTCCATCTCATCAGGCCCATTGGCGCTGATGAAATCTCCCAATTAGATCCGAGTTATCCAATAACTCGATCATAAGGCTTCCCGATCAATACGACAACTCAAGTATCATGGTGTGCGACCTTGTAGGTTCTTCTGACGCTGGCAGTGCTGACCAGAGGTCATCACAAGCAGTGAGTGGCACCTAGCAGTGCATCGCTACTACCCAGGTCATTGGAATGGATATCGACATCGACATCCCCATCATCGCAACTAGGTACAGATGCATTACAGTCTCTTTGCCGAACTGATATCCGATTGGACAAGTGTGTCACCACTTGTTTTCATCCAATCACATGGCTATGACTAAAACAGGTTCTCACCTAGGTATGGCCATACACTCTCAGTCATAGAACCATAAAGGAGCTCCATGGATATCATACTTCCTTAGGGAATGGGCAAATCCTATGTCTGTCCATTAATCTTCTCATATGGGTCGTGACATGCTCAATAACAACCGTTATGACCTCCCAGCTATGGCAAGGTGTTAGGTTGTATCAAAGCAAGTCCCTAATCATATAGAATGATCAATGACCTCAAGTCAAGGGATCAATGCATCTCCTGTCACTTATGAGGATAACTCATGACACCAAGTCATAGCCTCATAGCGGGTCTATCCAATATATCCCCAATGATATACCCATGTGTCTGCGTTAGCACCACGTGCCTAACCAGCCCACATACCAGTCTCACAAGTACCATAGCTGTCCCATATCCACTAAGGTACATCGACTGGGGATTATAATTCGAGCACAGATCCAATCTGTCTCCAGGGACATTATCATGTAAGTACACAATCGCAGGTGTAGTCAAACAATGATAACGACAATGCCATAATGATATATAAATATCAGTGTCAAGTAGTACATAAGTTGACCAAAACTAGGTCCTAGGGCATATACCCCAACAATCTCCCACTTGCACTAAGACCTATAAGTTGAGGAATCTCAACCCCATATCTCTAGCGTGACCATCATGCTTCTGCTGCGCCAAAGCCTTGGTCAATGGTTCTGCCAGATTGTTCTCTGTGTCTACTCTGCTAATCTTGACATCACCTCTGTCAATGATCTCTCTGATCAGGTGAAATCTTCTGAGTATGTGTTTGGATCTTTGATGAGACCGTGGTTCCTTGGCTTGTGCAATTGCTCCATTGTTGTCACAGTAGAGTTCAATGGGATCTATTGCACTAGGTACCACATGAAGATCACATAAGAACTTCCTTATCCAAGCAGCTTCCTTAGCTGCCTCAGAAGCAGCCACATACTCAGCTTCGGTTGTAGAATCTGCTATGGTGGATTGCTTGAAGCTGTTCCAACATACAGCGCCTCTATTTATCTTGAACACATAGCCGGCCTGCGATCTAAAGTCGTCAGGGTCAGACTGGAACGATGCGTCAGTATAGCCCTGCATACTGAGCTCTTCCTGTCCCCCATAGACCAAGAACAAATCCTTAGTTCTTCTCAGATACTTTAGGATGTTCTTTACAGCCACCCAGTGCTGTAGACCTGGATTGGATTGGTATCGGCTGGTTATGCTCACAGCATATGCCACATCTGGTCTAGTACATAACATTGCATACATGATCGATCCTACTGCCGAAGCATAAGGAATTCGACTCATGTCATCTCTCTCAGCCTGTGTTGTAGGACACTGGCTCTTTGAGAGAGTAAGGCCATGTCTCACTGGAAGGTATCCTTTCTTGGATTGCTCCATGTAGAACCTCTCCAGTACCTTATCAATGTAAGTACTTTGACTAAGGGCCAAGAGCCTCTTGGATCTATCCCGGTAGATCCTCACACCTAGAATATAGGCGGCCTCCCCTAAGTCTTTCATCTCGAAACACTTCCCCAACCATGTCTTCACAGCTTGAAGACTAGGGATGTCATTTCCGATGAGCAGTATGTCATCAACATACAAGACCAGAAAAATCACCAAGCTCCCACTGAATTTTCTGTATACACAGGCGTCATCTTCGCTTTTGATAAAGCCATAATCTCTCATGGCCTCATCAAATCGAAGATTCCAACTTCGAGATGCTTGCTTTAATCCATAAATGGACCTCTTTAGCCTGCAGACCTTATTAGCCTCTGTAGGATGGATGAAGCCATCAGGTTGTGTCATATACACATCCTCAGTCAGCTTCCCGTTAAGGAATGCTGTTTTCACATCCATCTGCCATATCTCATAGTCATGATATGCAACTATAGCAAGCAGAATCCGAATGGATTTAATCATGGCAACTGGCGAGAAGGTTTCATCATAGTCCACCCCGTGGACTTGTTTAAATCCTTTAGCCACTAGTTTACCCTTATAGGTAACTATTTTGCCATCCATGTCTGTCTTCTTCTTGAAGACCCATTTATACCCTATGGGTTTTACCCCATCAGGCAGCTCAACCAAATCCCAGACTTGGTTAGCCGACATGGAATCCATCTCAGATCTCATGGCGTCAAGCCATTTCTCGGAGTCCGGTCCACTGACCGCCTCATCATAGGTTCTAGGTTCATCCTCAATGATGAAGATCCCATCGTGTTGGGTCGGTAGCGACCCATACCTTTCAGGTGCACGACGAATTCTCCAAGACCTACGCGGGACCTGTGTCTGTGCCTCAGGTTGCCTAGCAACCGGTGCAGGTAGCTCAGATTCCATTTCTTTATCTTGTGCTTGCACTTGGACCTCATCCAAGTCAAACTTCCTCCCACTAACTTCTTTCATAAGAAATTCTTTCTCTAGAAAGACAGCACCCCGAGCAACAAAAACTTTGTTCTCGGTTGGGACATAGAAGTAGTATCCTTTAGTTTCCTTAGGATACCCCACAAACACACACTTATCATATCTAGGTTCTAGCTTGCTAGAATCCTGACGTTTGACATAAGCCTCACATCCCCATATCCTGATAAATGTGAGATTAGTGTTGGGGTATGCCCTTAAGGCTAATGTTTGAGGCCTTGGGCTGTTATCAGTATCATGTATAAACTTTGTATATGTTTATAAAGGCAATTGTTGTTATTCAGATTGTTGCATTATCTGCTGCTGTATGTATACTTCTGAATAATGTCTCATTGGTGTTTCAGCTTGGCTGACATGCAGTATTGTCCTTAGTCGAGATATCTTGGTGAACATGAGACAACCTTGATATGATTGAGACTAATATGTGTTCTAATCTTATAGGATGCTTCGAGCATGGAATAAGATTTAGACGCATAGGTGCATTGGATGTACTGGACTGACCCTACTTAGGATATTCAATTGTTTGTCACAATGTGAATAAATCCTTATAAGCAAGCAAGTGGTATACTCCCTCTGACTTGAGATCACTTGTGTTTCTAAATGATGATTGGCATTGTTTTGAGGTAGTTCAATATCATTTGAAAGATAATGGTTAAGGATTATCTTGGATGGTGGGCATGACTCATGTTAGGACACTGGTGATAGATATAGGATTGCCTCTCCTAGTTGGAGTGTGATGTTCTAAAGGGCCCCCTGGATGAGATGGTTGAGAAAGTGTATGGCCATACCCAGATGACTATGTTCATCTGATCTGACCATTCTCATCATGTTGGAATTACAGGCTTGACAGGCTTGTCCAATAAGAACGTCCAGTGGCAAAGGGAACATGTATGCCCAGTGAATTGGATTCACACTTGTGCTATGGTTTGGGTGTAGTCTTGGAAGACTCTTTCCTTCATATCGGGAGACAGTGATGTGTTGCTAGATACCCCTCTCTAATCGTGATAACGTAAGTTATCGTTACCGACATTTGAAGGAAACCCTTAGGGTCGCACAATTTGATGATATGGCTTACTTGTGTCAGATCGTGTTCTGGTTCAGTTTAAAGGAATTTAAACTCTGATTGGAAGTGAGATCTGGTCTGATCATGTTTGATTGATTAGGGCTTGAGATCGGTAAGCTTCGATCGAGAGAATTTATGCTTGATCATAGAGATCAAGAGGGTCGAGAGATGTGTGGTTAGATCTTGAACCATTTGGTTTAAAGAGATCAAGACCATGGTGGGTTCGATTTGGTCTTTGAACCAAAAGGAATTGAACCGGTTCACTTGGTGAACGCATGGTTCAATTGAGAGAGGAGTTATAGATGGCTTCAAGTGGAGTTAAACATGGGGTTATGGACTTACTATTTTTGGAAGCCGTTTTCTTTGAGAAAAACGCCCCCACGTTCGAACGCCTATCTCTCTCTTGCCCCCTCTCCTCTCGTGAAGATGAGCTTCATGACAAGAGGAAGTTCGGCCAGCAAAAGGGAGAAAGACATCTCCTCAAACACGATCTAGGACTCCTTGGATCTTTGCTAGCACAAGGAATACAAGGAAGAAGTCATCATCTTCTTGTGTGCGATTTCCTTTGGAGAAGAGCCCTCGCCCTTTCTTCTTCCAAGTTGCCACTCGATCAATGGCAATGGTAACGCATTTTTATGGTTGCTCATATTATCTTGCCTCTCGATCTTATCAAACCTAGTTTTTCGCCTATGCAAGATCTCCTAGATGCGCATGTGAACTAGGGTTTAACTTCTCTGATTGGTATCAGAGGTAGGGTTTTTGGCTTGATATATATGATCGCCATCTTGTTGTGATCCATGTTTGTTTTATGCGTTGGATAGATCTTCATGATGTCATGCGAAAATACATGCTATATGTTAGATGTAAGCTTACGCATGTAATGTTTGTTTGCGCTCTTCATGATAGTTTTCAACCAAAATATTATCATGCGCGCCCCCTCATTTAGATCTATCTAAGCGCCTGCTTTAAACTCTTAGACGGGTTAACAGGGTTGAAATCGTTAGTCAAGTCTGGACCCAACAGCCTAATCAGACCATCTGACAGCCTAGATGGGTCGACCAGATAGCACCTGTGCGCAAGCATAACATGTGGCTATAGGTCGACTGCAGAAGGGTGTGTAGCGATGTCTGATTGAGGCACCTAGTGAACGATCATGATTTAGGCCCGGGGTCACACCCGCTTGCCAGAAATCATGTGGGACGTTCAGCCCTTAAGGCATGCATAGTTGACCATCAGGTCGACGCAAGTCAGTTATGACTGGGTGCATGCAAGGGCAGTGGGTCTGACTTGGTCTGATGAGTGGATGCCTGTTAATGGACCGTTGTAAGGTAGTAGGGCACATAAGGAAATAAAATTGATGCCATGGGTATTTCAAAAATTTTATTTTCTGTTTGGATCACATGTATGCATGTTTGACATGTTCATTGGGTGTTTATTTAATCTTATGTGGGCTGCCCTTATTTTTGGTGTGCTGTTCTGAGGCCTGCGTGCCTGGAATTAATTTATAAATTTTATTGTGATCTGCGAATCACACTTTAATTTATGAAAATATATATTTGACCTGCGAGTCAAACCATGTCTAGATAGATTAAAATGTAATTTGATCAGACATGAGCACATGAGCACACATGGCAGAGGCGCTTGCAGTCACTGGCTTCACCAGGTGGAGGTCTAGAGTTCAACTCTAGAACAGGCGCATACTGCCTGCAGGGTGCTTTGGCACGAGCTGGGCCAGATGAAATGTAAAAGACCCATAAAGAGCTCACGTGAAGACTTTTGTAAAACTAGGGTTTTACTTAGGCTTTTATGGGCATTTACCACATAAGATAATTGTGCTTTCTACTTATTGTTTTAAGTAATATTAGCACATGAATGTTTATATTCTTCTGCTATCACTATAGAATTTGCATGATAGTAAGAAGATAAAAGGACCGTTAAAATCCAATGACCATATCAAGCTTGATTGCCTTCTGACGCGAAACCTCACTGTTCTGACTATCGTTGGGGCCGTGTTGTACCCACTCAGTGGGCACGCCCAGCTATCTTCAGACGGTGTGCGATTACATCTGCATGCTACAGAGAAGGGATTTATCTCTTCTCGTTGCTCAGCATAGCATGTGATGGTCCAGGGAGTAGCTCAGGTCAGCTTGACCATATAGGCTACATATTGAGCATATGATAGCTGTATGGAAGCAGCCATCTGAGGAATCAGAGACTGTGTTGTACCAACTCAGTTGGCACGGTCTTCTAGATTGCCTAGATGAAGGGGAATCGCACGGGTTGGCGATTGGCATGGATAGCCTACCAGTGACTAGTGCTTAAACTCTCTGTGCATCTTATCTCGCCTGAGCGGGACGCGGAGATCAAGTATGAAATCTGGATCCCATCTCACTAAAAGAGTTTTACTCTTTTGGGCTGTTTTATTGGATTTTTCAGTCAGACAAAATAGTGAGAAAAGAATCACTCTTAAGTCCTGGAATGATTCTAACATGGATACTGACCTTGTTGTTCTTGCCATGTTGTAGATTCCTGCAGCAACGAACACCACAGGGCTCAATTTGCGATCCATATTGGAAAAGGAGAAGTTTGCTGGGCCAAACTTCTCAGACTGGTACAGACAGCTTAAGATTGTGCTTAAAGCTGAGAGGAAGCTGTATGTCCTTGAGTCGGCAATACCGGCTCAACCCGCTGCGAACGCCGCAAGGGCGGTTCGGGATGCTTATGAGAAGCACGTCAGTAATAGTACTGATGTTGCTTGCCTTATGCTTGCGTCAATGACGCCCGAGCTACAGCGTCAGCATGAGGATTTGTCTGCTATTGATATTATAGCAAATCTCAAGATGCTGTATGCTGCACAGGCAAGGACTGAACGCTATAACTTGACAAAACTTTTCTTTCATAGCAAACTGACTGAAGGGAGTCCAGTGGGAGCTCACGTACTCAAGATGATTGGGTACAAGGAGGCTCTAGAGAAACTGGGACATACCATCAATTCAGAACTTGTTGTTGACATTATCTTGCAGTCTCTCTCGGCTTCTTTCGATTCGTTCATTATTAATTTTAATATGAACAAAATCGACTGTACTCCGGCAGAGTTACTGAACATGCTCTGCACCACAGAGCAGACTCTTGAGAAGGGAAAGCCTTCATCCTCTGTCTTGATGGTTCCTTCACGGAACAAGAGGAAGGGGAAGAAGGGCAAAACCCCTATCAAGAGCTACAACAAGGCTTTGAAACAAAAGTTGAAGCGGTCAAAGGACAACAGATGCTTCCATTGTGGCCAGCTGGGTCACTGGAAGAAGGACTGTAAAGCGCTCCAAGGAGAGAAGAAGGGAAGCAAGCCTTTCACTTCTGGCTCAGGTATTTACGTGACTGAAGTCATGATAGCTTCTTCGATTTCATGGGTGTTGGACACTGCATGTGGAGTTCACATTTGTTCCAATGTGCAGGAACTCAAGAGAAGAAGACAGGTGGGACAGCATGAGGTGGACCTACGAGTTGGAAACGGAGCACGGGTTGCTGCTGTTGCTGTAGGACAATATAACATCTCTTTACCATCTGGTTTTGTATTAGAACTTGACAATTGTTATTTTGTGCCAAGCATAACTAAGAATATTATCTCTATTCCTGCACTTGTCAGGAAAGGTTTTTCTTTTGAATGCAAAACTTCACAGTGTTGTATTTCATATGATAATATTGTTTATGCAACTGGGTCGATTAACAATGGGTTATACATGTTGGACATGGAATGTTCTGTACAATAAATTGATAACAAGAAAGCCAAGTATGCTGATGACAGCACCTTGTTATGGCATAGTCGTTTAGGCCATATTAACAAGAAGTGCATTAAGCGGTTGCATGATCATGGACTGCTGGGATCATTCTCCTATGAGGAGCTTGATACATGCAAAGCTTGTTTAATGGGTAAAATGATGAAGACTCCTTTTACTAATAAAGGTAAAAGGGCTTCAGGTTTACTTGACCTAATTCACAGTGATGTGTGTGGGCCTTTTAGTAAACATGCCAGAGGTGGCTATTTATACTTCATTACTTTTACTGATGATTTCAGTAGGTATGGTTATGTCTATCTAATGAGACATAAGAGTGAATCTTTTGACAAGTTCAAAGAATTCAAAAATGAAGTACAAAATCAGTTAGGCCGAAATATCAAGGCACTTCATTCAGATCGAGGTGGCGAATACTTGAGTCATGAGTTTACTGACTATCTGAAGGAGTGTGGGATCATCTCACAGCTCACTCCGCCAGGAACACCACAATGGAATGGTGTGTCCTAGAGGAGAAATAGAACCTTATTGGATATGGTTCGTTCTATGATGAGTCAGGCTACTCTACCTTACTCCTTTTGGGGATTTGCACTGGAAACAGCTGTAAAGGTGCTAAACCGAGTGTCATCCAAGGCCGTTTCAAAGACACCATATGAGTTATGGTATGGGAAACAGCCGAGCTTGACATTTATCAAAATCTGGGGTTGCGAGGCTTATGTCAAAAAGCTCGCCTCTGGGAAACTGGAGAGCAGATCAGATAAATGTATCTTTGTCGGTTACCCTAAAGAAACTAAGGGTTATTATTTCTACTATCCCAAAGAGAACAAAGTATTTGTTGCTCGAACGGCTATTTTTCTTGAGAAGGAATTTCTTCTGCAAGAGGCCAGTGGGAGAGAAATAAAGCTGGATGAAAATCCAGAAGAGGGACAAAGTAGTCAAGCTCAGTTGGATGAGCCTGAGCAAATAGAACAGGTTAATGTTCAACCTGAGGCTCAGATATCACGGGAACCGCGTAGATCGGGAAGGATTCGTCGTCAACCTGAGCGCTATGACGGAATCTACATCATTAATGATGAACCCCTTACTTATGCGGATGCGGTCAGTGGACCGGAATCAGCAAGATGGCTTGAAGCTATGCGAGCCGAGATGGACTCCATGTCCGACAACCAAGTCTGGGATTTGGTTGATCCACCTCCGGGAGTAATCCCTATAGGCTGTAAGTGGATCTTCAAGAAGAAGAAAGACATGGATGGTAACGTAGTTACCTATAAGGGCAGGCTAGTTGCGAAAGGTTTCAAACAAATCTACGGGATAGATTATGATGAAACTTTTTCTCCTATAGCCATGTTCAAATCCATTCGGATTATTCTCGCGATAGCAGCATATTATGATTATGAGATCTGGCAAATGGATGTGAAGACCGCTTTCCTTAATGGAAAACTAGAAGAGGATGTGTATATGACACAGCCTGAAGGTTTCATCAATCCATCAGAACGTCATAAAATATGCAAATTAAAGAAGTCCATTTATGGACTTAAACAAGCATCAAGAAGCTGGAATATTCGTTTTGATGAATCAGTCTGTGAATTTGGTTTCATCAAAAATGAAGATGACCCGTGTGTATATAAAAGGTTTAGTGGGAGTGTGATTACTTTCTTAGTCCTCTACGTCGATGATATCTTGATCATTGGAAACGATATTCCTGAACTGCATGCAGTCAAAGCATGGTTAAGAAAATGTTTCCAGATGAAAGATTTAGGAGAAGCAGCCTATGTACTAGGTGTGAAGATCTATAGAGATAGATCTAATAGGCTTCTCGGGCTGTGCCAGAGTACTTACATCGATAAGGTCCTGGAGAGATTTCATTTAGAAAATTCTAAAAGAGGATATCTTCCAGTCAGACATGGTCTGAATCTTTCAAAGAACCAGTGTCCTCAAACACAGTCTGAGAAAGATGAGATGGACAATATGCCTTATGCTTCGGCTATTGGGTCCATCATGTATGCGATGTTGTGTACTCGCCCAGACGTCGCTTACGGGTTAAGCGTGACCAATCGATTCCAAAGTAATCCAGGGAAGATTGTAGTCAAGAACATTTTGAAATATCTTCGAAGAACCAAAGATATGTTCTTGATTTATGGAGGTCAGGAAGAACTCAGTATTGAAGGATATACTGACGCTTCATTCCAATCTGACCAAGATGATTTTCGATCGCAATCAGGCTACGTTTTTAGCTTGAATGGAGGAGCAGTGGTGTGGAAGAGTTTCAAACAATCAATTGTTGCTGATTCCACAACAGAAGCCGAGTATGTTGCAGCCTCAGAAGCATCAAAGGAGGCAGTGTGGATTCGTAAGTTCATTCAAGAACTTGGTGTTGTTCCTTCGAGTGCAGATCCACTGGTTATCTTCTGTGATAACACTGGAGCGATTGCACAAGCAAAGGAACCACGGTCACACCAGAAGTCCAAGCACATACAAAGAAGGTTTCATTTGATCCGTGAGATCATAGATCGAGGAGAGATCAAGATCTGCAAGGTACATACAGATGACAATCTAGCTGACCCGCTTACAAAGCCTCTGGCGCAGCAGAAGCTTGAAAAGCACTGTAATAATATGGGTTTGAGATTTCTCAACCATTAGTTTAAGTGCAAGTGGGAGATTGTTGGGGTATGCCCTTAAGGCTAATGTTTGAGGCCTTGGGCTGTTATCAGTATCATGTATAAACCATGTATATGTTTATAAAGGCAATTGTTGTTATTCAGATTGTTGCATTATCTGCTGCTGTATGTATACTTCTGAATAATGTCTCATTGGTGTTTCAGCTTGGCTGACATGCAGTATTGTCCTTAGTGTTGGGGTATGCCCTTAAGGCTAATGTTTGAGGCCTTTGGGATGATTTCAGTATCATGTATAAACTATGTATAAGTTTATAAAGGGAATGGTTGTTATTCAGGTTGTTACATTATCTGCTGCTGTTATGTATACTTCTGAATAATGTCTCAATGGTGTTCAGCTTGACTGACATTAGCATTGTCCTTAGTCGAGATATCTTGGTGAACATGAGACAGCCTTGATATGATTGAGACTAATATGTGTTCTAATCTTATAGGGTGCTTCGAGCATGGAATAAGATGTAGACACATAGGTGCATTGGATGTACTGGACAGACCCTACTTAGGATATTCAATTGTTTGTCACAATGTGAATAATCCTTATATGCAAGCAAGTGGCATATTTCCTCTGACTTGAGATCGCTTGTGTTTCTAAATGATGATTGGCATTGTCTTTAGGTAATTCAATATCATTTGAAATATAATGGTTATAGATTATCTTGGATAATGAGCATGAGTCATGTTAGGACACTAGTGATAGATATAGGATTGCCTCTCCTTGTTGGAGTGTGATGTTCTAAAGGGGCCCCCTGGATGAGATGATTGAGAAAGTGTATGGCCATACCCAGATGACTATGTTCATCTGATCTAATCATTTTCATCATATTGGAATTACAGGCTTGACACGCTTGTCCAATGAGAACATCCAGTGGCAAAGGAAACATGTATGTCAAGTGAATTGGATTCACACTTGTGCTATGGTTTGGGTGTAGTCTTGGAAGACTCTTTCCTTCATATCGGGAGACAGTGATGTGTTGCTAGATACCCCTCTCTGATCGTGATAACGTAAGTTATCATTACCGACATTGAAGGAAACCCTTAGGGTCGCACAATTTGATGATATGGCTTACTTATGTCAGATCGTGTGGACTGAATGGTTTTGGTTCAGTTAAAAGGAGTTTAAACTCTGATTGGAAGTGAGATCTGGTCTGATCATGTTTGATTGATTAGGGCTTGAGATCGGTAAGCTTCGATCGGGAGAATTGATGCTTGATCGATGAGATCAAGAGCATCAAGAGATGTGTGGTTAGATCTTGAGCCATTTGGTTCAATTAGATCTAGACCAAGGCTTGGTTCGATTTGGTCTTTGAACCAAATGGAATAGAACCGGTTCACTTTGGTGAATGTATGGTTCGATTGAGAGATGAGTTTCGATGGTTACGTGGGAGTTAAAGTAAGAGTAAAACACTTACTATATTTGGAAGGCATGATTCCTTTTGGAAACCCCCCACGGTTTCGAACGTTGAGACGCTCTCTCTCTCGCCCTCTTCCTCTCGTGCGTGTCTTGCCTCCACGAAAGGGAAGAAGTTTCGCCAGCCAAAGGGGTGAACACATCTCCTCATACACGATCAAGATACCTTGGCGTTTTTGCTAGCACAAGGGACGCGCAAGGAAGCAAGTTCCATCACCTTGTGTGCGACTTCTTTGGAGGAGAGCCACTCGCCCTCTATCTTCTTCCAAGCCGCCACTCATGGCCATGGTAACATCTTCACTTGTTTTAAGCAAGTTTTAATGTTGATCATATGATTAAGCCATACGATCATGAAACCTAAAATTTCCGCTGCCTATGAAAATTTTATATGCGCCTATGACCTAGGTTTCGCCACTTTCACTTAGTCGAGATATCTTGGTGAACATGAGACAGCCTTGATATGATTGAGACTAATATGTGTTCTAATCTTATAGGATGCTTCGAGCATGGAATAAGATTTAGACGCATAGGTGCATTGGATGTACTAGACTGACCCTACTTAGGATATTCAATTGTTTGTCACAATGTGAATAAATCCTTATAAGCAAGCAAGTGGTATACTCCCTCTGACTTGAGATCACTTGTGTTTCTAAATGATGATTGGCATTGTTTTGAGGTAGTTCAATATCATTTGAAAGATAATGGTTAAGGATTATCTTGGATGGTGGGCATGACTCATGTTAGGACACTGGTGATAGATATAGGATTGCCTCTCCTAGTTGGAGTGTGATGTTCTAAAGGGCCCCCTGGATGAGATGGTTGAGAAAGTGTATGGCCATACCCAGATGACTATGTTCATCTGATCTGACCATTCTCATCATGTTGGAATTACAGGCTTGACAGGCTTGTCCAATAAGAACGTCCAGTGGCAAAGGGAACATGTATGCCCAGTGAATTGGATTCACACTTGTGCTATGGTTTGGGTGTAGTCTTGGAAGACTCTTTCCTTCATATCGGGAGACAGTGATGTGTTGCTAGATACCCTTCTCTGATCGTGATAACGTAAGTTATCGTTACCGACATTTGAAGGAAACCCTTAGGGTCGCACAATTTGATGATATGGCTTACCTGTGTCAGATCGTGTGGACTGAATTGTTCTAGTTCAGTTTAAAGGAATTTAAACTCTGATTGGAAGTGAGATCTGGTCTGATCATGTTTGATTGATTAGGGCTTGAGATCGGTAAGCTTCGATCGAGAGAATTGACGCTTGATCATAGAGATCAAGAGGGTCGAGAGATGTGTGGTTAGATCTTGAACCATTTGGTTTAAAGAGATCAAGACCATGGTGGGTTCGATTTGGTCTTTGAACCAAAAGGAATTGAACCGGTTCACTTGGTCAACGCATGGTTCAATTGAGAGAGGAGTTATCGATGGCTTCAAGTGGAGTTAAACATGGGGTTATGGACTTACTATTTTTGGAAGCCGTTTTCTTTGAGAAAAACGCCCCCACGTTCGAACGCCTATCTCTCTCTTGCCCCCTCTCCTCTCGTGAAGATGAGCTTCACGAAAAGAGGAAGTTCGGCCAGCAAAAGGGAGAAAGACATCTCCTCAAACACGATCTAGGACTCCTTGGATCTTTGCTAGCACAAGGAATACAAGGAAGAAGTCATCATCTTCTTGTGTGCGATTTCCTTTGGAGAAGAGCCGCTCGCCCTTTCTTCTTCCAAGTCGCCACTCGATCAATGGCAATGGTAACGCATTTTTATGGTTGCTCATATTATCTTGCCTCTCGATCTTATCAAACCTAGTTTTTCGTCTATGCAAGATCTCCTAGATGCGCATGTGAACTAGGGTTTGACCTTCAATTAGGGCGTCTCCCAATCCATATCTCTTATGGTATTTTGGAGACACTCTTAGATGGAACATTATTCAGTATCAGAGAAGCTGTTTCTAGTGCATGCCCCTAGAATGATGAAGGTAGAGTTGCATGACTCATCATGGATCGAACCATATCCAATAAAGTTCGATTTCTCCTTTCAGACACACCATTCCATTGAGGTGTTCCAGGAGGAATGAGTTGGGATATGATCCCACACTCTCTCAGATAGTCAAAGAACTCTCCGCTCAGGTATTCTCCACCTCGATCTGATCGAA
The DNA here is from genome assembly GCA_027563935.2 of Costus lasius. Taxonomy (NCBI): domain Eukaryota; kingdom Viridiplantae; phylum Streptophyta; class Magnoliopsida; order Zingiberales; family Costaceae; genus Costus; species Costus lasius. Next base: position 31,080,645 of record CM050450.1, on the reverse strand, counting down.
GAGCTTTAATGGATCTTCCAAGCTGGTTCTCTACTTCATTCTTGAACTCCTTGAATTTCTCAAAGGATTCAGATTTATGTCTCATTAAGTAGACATAACCATACCTACTGAAGTCATCAGTGAAGGTAATGAAGTAGTTGTACCCTCCTCTGGCTTGTTTATTGAAGGGTCCACACACATCAGTATGTATGAGATCCAATAAACCTTCTACCCTCTCACCAATCTTGGTGAAGGGCGCCTTTGTCATTTTCCCTAATAAACAGGGTTCACAAGTATCAAATTCCTCCAAGGAACTTGAATCTAACAATCCATTTGCATGGAGTTGTTGGATGCGATTCTTGTTTATATGGGCTAATCGACAGTGCCATAGGAAAGCATCAACTGAACCACTCAGTTTGGTCCTTTTATTGCTTATGTTACAAACAGAACTTTCCATATCCAAGATATACAGACCATTGCATAAAGTACCCTTCCCATAGAACATATTTGCAAATGAAAAAGAACAGGAGTTCTTATTTATTTCAAATTTAAATCCTTTCCTTGCCAAGCAAGGAATGGATACAATGTTCTTTGTTAGCGAAGGTACACAAAAGCAATTGTCTAGTTCTAATTGAAGTCCAAAAGGCAAGGAGAGAGTCAAAATGCCTACAGCAACAGCAGCAACCTGTGCCCCGTTTCCAACGCGTAGGCCAATCTCTCCAAGCCGCACCGATCTACTTTTCTTGAGCCCCTGCATATTTGTACAAATATGAGCTCCACATGCGGTATCCAATACCCATGACATAGAAGTAGAAAGGTTGACTTCTGTAACATAAATACCTGAGCTAGAAGTTAAGGCCAAGCCTTTCTTCTCCTCATTCTGAAGCTGCCTGCAGTCCCTTCTCCAGTGGCCCTGCTCGCCACAGTGAAAACACCTCTGTTCCTTTGACTTCTTCGCGCTTTTCTTCAGTGCTTTGGTAGGACCTCTGGCACTGCTCTTAGCACGTGCCTTACCCTTCTTCTTTATCTTCTTGGTCGCAGGGACCAAAAGAACAGAATTGGGTTTGGTCTTACCCATCTCTCGCTCGGCTGTTTGGAGCATATTCATCAATTCCTCCCGTATGCATTCAATCCGGTTCATGTTGAAGTTAATGATAAACGGACTGAAGCTAGGGGGCAGGGAATGAAGAATAACATCCACAACCAGCTCGTTGTCTATGGTGTGTCCCAGTCTTCTGAGATGATCCACATTCCCAATGAGTTTGAGAACATGGGGTCTCACTGGTGCACCTTCAGACAACTTGCACCGAAAGACTGCTTTGGCGGTGTCAAATCTCTCAGTTCTAGCCTGAGCCTCGAACATCTGTTTCAGACGAGTAATCATCTGAAAAGCGTTCTTCTCCTCATATTGCACCTGAAGTTCAGGTGCCATACTGGCTAGCATAAGACATGCAACCTCCAAAGAGTCATCGGGATGCTTTCTATAAGCATCTCTATCTGCCGTTCGGGCATTAGGCGGAGGAGCCGCAAGAAGAGGCTGTTCAAGGACATACAACTTCTTCTCGAGCTTGAGGACTGTCCTCAAGTTCCAATACCAATCCTTTAAGTTGGATCCAACCAACTTATCCTTTTCCAGGGTAGATCGCAGTGACCATCTGCCATTGTTCACAGCCATTGTTCTACAACAACCAAGAAACAGCAGATTAGTACTACTTCGAGTCATTTAAACTGGACTTGTTTTAAATGACCATGGCTCCCTCTATTTTAAATTCGAATTGACAACCCACAAAGTTGTTGGTGTATATGCCCTAGGACCTAGTTTTGGTCAACTTATGTACTACTTGACACTGATATTTATATATCATTCTGGCATTGTCATTATCATTGTTTGACTACACCTGCGATTGTGTACTTACATGATAATGTCCCTAGAGATAGATTGGATCTGTGCTCGAATTATAATCCCCAGTCGATGTACCTTAGTGGATATGGGACAGCTATGGTACTTGAGAGACTGGTATGTGGGCTGGTTAGGCACGTGGTGCTAACGCATACACATGGGTATATCATTGGGGATATACTAGATAGACCCGCTATGAGGCTATGACTTGGTGTCATGAGTTATCCTCATAAGTGACAGGAGATGCATTGATCCCTTGACTTGAGGTCATTGATCATTCTATATGATTAGGGACTTGCTTTGATACAACCTAACACCTTGCCGTTGCTGGGAGGTCATAACGGTTGTTATTGAGCATGTCACGACCCATATGAGAAGATCAATGGACAGACATAGGATTTGCCCCTTCCCTAAGGAAGTATGATATCCATGGAGCTCCTTTATGGTTCTATGACTGAGAGTGTATGGCCATACCCAGGTGAGAACCTGTTTTAGTCATAGCCATGTGATTGGATGAAAACAAGTGGTGACACACTTGTCCAATCGGATATCAGTTCGGCAAAGAGACTGTAATGCATCTGTACCAAGTTGCGATGATGGGGATGTCGATGTTGATATCCATTCCAATGACCTGGGTAGTAGCGATGCACTGCTAGGTGCCACTCACTGCTTGTGATGACCTCTGGTCAGCACTGCCAGCGTCAGAAGAACCTACAGGGTCGCACACCTTGATACTTGAGTTCTCGTATTGATCGGGAAGCCTTATGACCGAGTTATTGGATAACTCGGATCTAATTGGGAGATTTCATCAGCGCCAATGGGCCTGATGAGATGGAAGAATGTTATTGGAGCCAAACTTCATTTTTGGCAGGTTGACCCGTATTTGACCATGGTTGGTCACATTTGGATTAGGGTTGCATTGGATTGGATCCAAGTGCTTAATCAACCTATGCAATGATGTTTGGGCTAGCTCATTATCCAATGAGGCCCAATAACAAGTTCTCATGAAGAGATGAGAGGCTAAAAGGGTATAATGGGGAGAAACATGAACCATTAGGCGCCTAGGGGCATAATGGGGTCATGTTGGCGCCTTTGCTTCATTATGGAAGTAAAGGGCGCCTCCCCCTCTCTTCCTAGGATGGAATGCATGCCTCTATGGCATTGCTTGAGACGCAAGGCAAGGCCTTGGCTCACAAGGAAAGGCGTGGGAACAAAAGGTAAGGTTGAATGAGAATTATGGAAATGTCTTGGAGACTTTCCTTATCTCAAACCTCCTCATCCTAGCCCTACACTTGTCATGATCCTAGCCATTACCCTAACCGCCTCTTGCCCTATAAATATGACCCTAGTCACCCCCTCTTGTGGGTAATCAATCCTTGAAGACGTGAACACAAGAGGAGGGGCGAAAGGCTTGGGACAAGGGCGCATCTTCTTCCATAACCGCGAGTTTCTTCCCTTCTTCCTCCTTGGCGCAAGAGAAGGAAAGGCTTGGCGGCATTCTCCCTTCTCCTCTCTTCTTCTTCAATTGGCGCTTCTACCTTGGAGGTGGCGCAAGCATTCAAGAAGAGAACTAAGGCTTGGATCTTCTTCCCGAGGCTAGCACCGGGCGTGGGAGAAGAGAACTCAAGAGATCCGTGTGTGTGAGACTGCAGAGGGCGCACACTTGGGCGCCTACATCGGCATCGCTCTACATTGCTCTTAAGGTATTTCCTAACTCATCGTGTCGACTTCCTTGCTTGCGATCATCACTGGGTTTTTGGGACTGGCCTATTTCGGGGACATTCTTCCGCTGCGAAAAATGTATGTCCATAACTCTGAAAATTGTAAAATGTCCTCGGGGTTTCCCAACAGTGGTATCAGAGCGACTTGCAAGACTCGAACGATATTTTATGCTTTTCTTCCATGCTCACATGCCATATCTCTATTTTCGTAAATAGCATGATGCATGGAAATCGATTTTTCTAAAAGTAGAAAAATTAGGGTTTCTTGTTTCTATCATCCACTCAATCTCTTTTGGAATTTTTGGACTATTTTTCTTGTTTGATTTAAAGATCAAAGGCGCACGTGATTTTGTCAAGTAGGACGGGAATTGTGTCTTCGGACTGGCCAAGTCTCTTGATCTGACAAAATTGCCAGCCGAAAGGATCTCTGAAATCATCATGAAAAATAAATCGCAATAAACCAAAAGACTTGTGAGAAGAAGATGAGAAAAAGAAACTGGTTTTGTGAAAAAGTAAATTTTCAGATTTTATGTTTTTCATGAGCATGTAGAATTGGATGAGTAAATACCTTGATTGTGCATGATGTTGTGATCATTAGTCAAGCCCCCCCCCCCCTTTGCATGCCTGCGATGTATCCTTGTGCGGCCTGCGTGCCATCTTTTTCATTAATTTTGTAAAAATTAAGAGGAAGATTAAGGGCTAGGCGCATCCTTCTTGGACCTTGATGCTCGCATCTTGCTTGATGGCGCAAGCATGCAAGGTGGCGCATGCAAGCTGGTGCTTGGTTGCTTGGTGGCGCAAAAGGTCTTGGCCCCTTGCATGGTGGTGCACCTTCCTTGGAGGAAGACCATGGCATTGGCCGAACCTATGGGGAACTTCGAAAGTATTCCTCTACGGTTTGAGAGCTAAACCATGAGAGAAGGACCTTGGAGCCAACCTTGAAGTTCAAGCTAGTGGTCGGCTAGGCTAGGTCTAGTTTTTGGGGCTTGAGTTCTAGGACAAGAGTTGAACCTATTTCATGGCATGGATTGGTTCAATGTCTTGTATATGATATGATCACATCATCCTTTACTGCTTTTATTATTATCTGCAGAAGCATGCCTGAAATGTTTTACCGTTATGTTATCACTATAGGATTGCATGCATGTAATGATAGACATAAGATAAAACTGAGATGATGAGACCTTAAACAAAAAAAAACCCTCAATTAAAATATCAAGTCTGGTAGCCTTCTAACGCGTTGCCCTAACTAAGCTATCGATCAGTGGAGTTGTGATTTGTTTCCCACCCTCGTGGGACACACCCACTTATCTTTAGAAAGTGCGTGGTGGCAATGGTTTCCCCAGTTCAGTTTTAACCTGGGCGTGCCTTCGCAAGGAAACTCGTTGGCCCTGGGCATAACGGTTAGGAATGGACTTGACTAGAAGTTCACATGTGCTGGGCACATGGTGAAAGTCTAGAGGCATCGTTGAGAGGTAAAGGTTTCATGTTGTATCCAGCCCTCGCTGGACATGAAATGCCCAGACTGTCTCAACAAGGGGAGTTGCTTGGAGCAACCGGCCGGCGCGCCCACCTTAGGAAACATGGTTTACTTTGTGCATCTCATCCCACCCTCGTGGGACGCGAAGCCTCATGTGAAATAAGGATCCCATCTCACTAGGAAGTCTTAAACTTCCCGATTGACTTTGTGGGTTGTCAATTCGAATTTAAAATAGTGGGAGCCTTGGTCATTTAAAACAAGTCCAGTTTAAATGACTCGAAGTAGTACTAATCTGTTGTTTCTTGGTTGTTGTAGAACAATGGCTGTGAACAATGGCAGATGGTCACCGCGATCTACCCTGGAAAGGGATAAGTTGGTTGGATCCAACTTAAAGGATTGGTATATGAACTTGAGAATTGTGCTCAAGCTCGAGAGGAAGCTATATGTCCTTGAGAAGCCAATTCCTGAACCACTTCCATGCTTGGCCTCGGCGGCTGAGAAGGATGCTTATGATAAGCATCAAGCTGATACTTCAGAGGTTGCACAATTGATGCTAACCAACATGTCGCCCGAGCTTAGAGGGCAATATGAATCTAAGAGTGCCTCTGAAATTATTTCTAATCTAAGGCAGCTCTTTGATGCATTGGTTGAGCTCAACCCTCCCAAAGTAAACATTCAGTGCGTTGAGCCCCAAGGCTTAACTAATACATTGAAAACAAAGATGGAAAGAGTCAGGAATAATAAATGCTACTCATGTGGAGGACCACCTCACATGATAAAGGACATAGTACGACTTCAGAATGAGAAGAAGAGAGGCAAGGCTTCGTCTTCATGCTCAGGTATCTATGTTATAGAAGTCAATCTTTCTACTTCTATGTCATGGGTATTGCATACCGCATGTGGAGCTCATATTTGTACAAATATGCAGGGGCTCAAGAAAAGTAGATCGGTGTGGCTTGGAGAGATTGACCTACGCGTTGGAAACGGGGCAGAGGTTGCTGCTGTTGCTGTAGGCATTTTTGTTGGGAAACCCCGGGGACATTTTACAATTTTCAGAGTTATGGACATACATTTTTCGCAGCGGAAGAATGTCCCCGAAATAGGCCAGTCCCAAAAACCCAGTGAAGATCGCAAGCAAGGGAGTCGACACGATGAGTTAGGAAATACCTTAAGTGCAATGTAGAGCGATGTCGATGAAGGCGCCCAAGTGTTCGCCCTCTGCAGTCTCGCACACACGGATCTCTTGAGTTCTCTTTTTCCACGCCCGGTGCTAGCCTCGGGAAGAAGATCCAAGCCTTAGTTCTCTTCTTGAATGCTTGCGCCACCTCCAAGGTAGAAGCGCCAATTGAAGAAGAAAAGAGGAGAAGGGAGAATGCCGCCAAGCCTTTCCTTCTCTTGCGCCAAGGAGGAAGAAGGGAAGAAGCTCGCGGTTATGGAAGAAGATGCGCCCTTGCCCCAAGCCTTTCGCCCCTCTTCTTGTGTTCACGCCTTCAAGGATTGATTACACACAAGAATGGGCGACTAGGGTCATATTTATAGGGCAAGAGGCGGTTAGGGTAATGGCTAGGATCATGACAAGTGTAGGGCTAGGATGTGGAGGTTTGAGATAAGGAAAGTCTCCAAGACATTTCCATAATTCTCATTCAACCCTACCTTTTGTTCCCACGCCTTTCCTTGTGCACCAAGGCCATGCCTTGCGCCTCAAGCATTGCCATAGAGGCATGCATTCCATCCTAGGAAGAGAGGGGGAGGCGCCCTTTACGTCCATAATGAAGCAAAGGCGCCAACATGACCCCATTATGCCCCTAGGCGCCTAATGGTTCATGTTTCTCCCCATTATACCCTTTTATCCTCTCATCTCTTCATGAGAACTTGTTATTGGGCCTCATTGGATAATGAGCTAGCCCAAACATCATTGCATAGGTTGATTAAGCACTTGGATCCAATCCAATGCAACCCTAATCCAAATGTGACCAACCATGGTCAAATACGGGTCAACCTGCCAAAAATGAAGTTTGGCTCCAATAACATTCTTCCATCTCATCAGGCCCATTGGCGCTGATGAAATCTCCCAATTAGATCCGAGTTATCCAATAACTCGATCATAAGGCTTCCCGATCAATACGAGAACTCAAGTATCAAGGTGTGCGACCCTGTAGGTTCCTCTGACGCTGGCAGTGCTGACCAAAGGTCATCACAAGCAGTGAGTGGCACCTAGCAGTGCATCGCTGCTACCCAGGTCGTTGGAATGGATATCGACATCGACATCCCCATCATCGCAACTAGGTACAGATGCATTACAGTCTCTTTGCCGTACTGATATCCGATTGGACAAGTGTGTCACCACTTGTTTTCATCCAATCACGTGGCTATGACTAAAACAGGTTCTCACCTGGGTATGGCCATACACTCTCAGTCATAGAACCATAAAGGAGCTCCATGGATATCATACTTCCTTAGGGAAGGGGCAAATCCTATGTCTGTCCATTGATCTTCTCATATGGGTCGTGACATGCTCAATAACAACCGTTATGACCTCCCAGCTACGGCAAGGTGTTAGATTGTATCAAAGCAAGTCCCTAATCATATAGAATGATCAATGACCTCAAGTCAAGGGATCAATGCATCTCCTGTCACTTATGAGGATAACTCATGACACCAAGTCATAGCCTCATAGCAGGTCTATCCAGTATATCCCCAATGATATACCCATGTGTCTGCGTTAGCACCACGTGCCTAACCAGCCCACATACCAGTCTCACAAGTACCATAGCTGTCCCATATCCACTAAGGTACATCGACTGGGGATTATAATTCGAGCACAGATCCAATCTGTCTCCAGGGACATTATCATGTAAGTACACAATCGCAGGTGTAGTCAAACAATGATAACGACAATGCCAGAATGATATATAAATATCAGTGTCAAGTAGTACATAAGTTAACCAAAACTAGGTCCTAGGGCATATACACCAACAATCTCCCACTTGCACTAAGACCTAGAAGTTGAGGAATCTCAACCCCATATCTTTAGCATGACCATCATGCTTCTGCTGCGCCAAAGCTTTGGTCAATGGGTCTGCCAGATTGTTCTCTGTGTCTACTCTGCTAATCTTGACATCACCTCTGTCAACAATCTCTCTGATCAGGTGAAATCTTCTGAGTATGTGTTTGGATCTTTGATGAGACCGTGGTTCCTTGGCTTGTGCAATTGCTCCATTGTTGTCACTGTAGAGTTCAATGGGATCCATTGCACTAGGTACCACTTGAAGATCACATAAGAACTTCCTTATCCAAACAGCTTCCTTGGCTGCCTCAGAAGCAGCCACATACTCAGCTTCGGTTGTAGAATCTGCTATGGTGGATTGCTTGAAGCTCTTCCAACATACAGCGCCTCCATTTATCTTGAACACATAGCCGGCCTGCGATCTAAAGTCGTCAGGGTCAGACTGGAACGATGCGTCAGTATAGCCCTGTTGGGGTATGCCCTTAAGCCTAATGTTTGAGGCCTTGGGATTGTAACAGTATCATGTAATAAACGTTTATGTTTATAAAGGCATGGTTATTATTCAGTTAGCTACATTGTCTGCTGCAATATATGTTCTTCTGAATAATGTCTCAAAGCTGTTCAGCTGGGCTGACATGCAGTTAAGTCCTTAGTCGATGTATCTTGGTGAACATGAGACAGCCTTGATATGGTTAAGACTAATATGTGTTCTAGTCTTATAGGATGCTTCGAGCATGGAATAAGATGTAGACTCATGGGTACATTGGATGTGCTGGACAGACCCTACTAGGATATTCAATTGTTTGTCACAATGTGAATAATCCTTGTATATGACAAGTGGCACATTTCCTCTGACTTGAGATCACTTGTGTTTTCTAAATGATGATTGTCATTGTTTTGAGGTAGTTCAATATCATTTGAAACATAATGATTATAGACTATCTTGGATAATGAGCTTGAGTCAGGTTAGGGCACTAGTGATAGACATAGGATTGCCGTCTCCTTGTTTAAGGAGTGTGATGTTCTAAAGGGGCCCCCTGGATGAGATGATTGAGAAAGTGTATGGCCATACCCAGATGACAGTGTTCATCTGATCTAATCATGCTCATCATATTGGAGCTACAAGCTTGACACGCTTGTCCAATAAGAACATCCAGTGGCAAAGGAAGTATGCATGCCTAGTGAAGTTGATTCACACTTGTGCTGTTTTTGGGTGTAGTCTTGGAAGACTCATTTCTTTTATATCGGGAGACAGTGATGTGTTGCTAGATACCCCTCACTGATCGTGATAACGTGAGTTATCGTTACCGACATTTAAAGGAAACCCTCAGGGTCGCACAATTTGATGATATGGCTTACTTAAGTCAGATCGTGTGGACTAAATTGTTTAGGTTCAGTTTAAAGGGATTTAATCTCTGATTGTAAGTGAGATCTAGTCTGATCATGTTTGATTGATTAGGGCTTGAGATCGGTAAGCTTCGATCGAGAGAATAGATGCTAGATCGGTGAGATCAAGAGCATCAAGAGATGAACGGTCAGATCTGGAGCCTTAGGGTTTATTTGAGATCTGGACTTGATTACTTGGCTTGATTGGTTTTAAACCAAACCAAATTGAACCGGCTCATGAAATGAGCGCATGGTTCAAGGTGTGGCGACATGTTCACTTGGCGTGAACGTTGGAGCGGTGAGTGGTTGCTATTTTTAGTAACCATGATCTCCAATTGGAGTCACTCACGTTCGAATAGAGTGCTCTCTATTCTCGCCTCTCACTCTCATTCCTCTCGACTTCCGTGTGTGGCGACGCTTTGAAGGTTGAGGAGGTTTCGGCCAAGAGAACATCATCTCATCTTTTCCTTTCCATTCGGCAAGACAACCTTGGAACCTTGCTAGCACAAGGAGCACCAAGGAAGAAGCACATTGTTCATCTTGTGTGCGAGACTTTGGAGAAGAGGCGCTTGCAACTTTTTCTTCCAAGGCGCCATCTTGAAATGGCTACGGTATGAACCCTTCTCTATTTGCAATCGGGTTATTATGGTTGATCATATCTCATGAAACCGATCTCAAGAAACCCTCTTCCGCTGCTTAAAATTTTAATATGCGCCATACTTAGGGGTTTCGCCCCCCCTTTGTGGGGACCTTTCAATTGGTATCAGAGGCAATGTTCATGTTTTATGATTGCCATGTTATGATTTATGATCCATGTTTGCGCAAGATAACAGATCTATAGGTCACATGCGAATGCTTATGCTGTAGTTGTAAGTTGGCGAAAATACATGTTTCTTATAGATGTTATTTTCTCCCTGGCGCATGTTGTTGGCGCATGTTTTATTGTGTTTTCAAAACAAATAACTTGCGCGATTCATCATAGATCTAAAGCACCTACTTTAAATCCTTAGATGGGTTATTAGGTTGAAGTCACCCCCCTTAGGTTAGATCCAAAAGTCTGATCAGACTATCTGACAGCCTTGATGGGTTGACCAGGTAGCACCTATGCGCAAGCACGTGGTGGCTACAGGTCGGCTGCAGACAGGCGTGTAGCGATGTCTGATTGAGACAACTGATGAACGCACATGAGTTAGGCCCGGGGTCACACCCGCTTGCCAGACCTCATTGTGGTTGTTCAGCCCTGGCGCATGCATGGTTGACCTTATGGTCGACTCAAGTCAATTAGGACTTGGTGCATGCAAGGGCAGTGGATCTGACTAGGATGGATGAGTGGATCCCTAGTAATAGACCATTGTAAGGCAGTAGGGCAAATAAGGAAAGTTAAAATTCATCCCAAGGGGTTTTCGAAATTTAATTTTCATGATTGGATCACATGTTGATTGTTGCATATGTATGTTTATTTAATCTTATGTGGGCTGCCCGTCTTTAATGAGTGCTGTGCTGGGGCCTGCGTGCCTGGTTATTTTTGTAAATTAATTTTATATTGTGATCTGCGCATCACATTGCTTTAATTTATAAAATGTAATTGACCTGCGTGTCAATCTTGTCTAGATAGTTAAATTTGTAATTTAATTAGACAAGAGCACAGAGCACACTTGGCAGAGGCGCATGCAGCAAGTGGCTTGACCAGGTGGGAGGTCTAGGGTTCGACCCTAGGACCTGGCGCATATTCCTGGTGGGCGCACCAGACCTGCAGATGGCGCTTGGGCCCTGGTTTGGGCCAGATGAGCAGCAAAAGCCCCATGAAGAAAAGCAAGTGAAGACTTAAGTTAATTAAGGTCTTACTAGGGCTATGGGCTTTTACCACATAAGATTCATGCTTTCTTTTATTTATTGTTTAAATATTAGAATTGCATGATTAGTTTATCTTCTGCTATCACCATAGGAATTGCATGATAGTGAAGAAGATAAAAGACCGTTAAAATCCAACGCTAAAATATCAAGCTCGTAAGCCTTCTGACGCGAAACCTCACTGTTCTGATTATCGTTGGAGCCGTGTTGTACCCACTCAGTGGGCACGTCCATCTATCTTCAGACAGTGTGGGATTACACCTGTGTGTTACAGAGTAGGGATTTATCCCTTCTCGTTGCTCAGCATAGCACATGGTGGTCCAGGGAGTAGGTCGGGTCAGCTTGACCATGTAGGCTACATATGTGGCGCATATGGTAGCACATGGAGGCAGCCATCTGTGGGATCAGAGACTGTGTTGTACCAACTCAGTTGGCACAGTCTGCTGGATTGCCCAGATGAAGGGGAATCGCACGGGTTGGCGATCGGCAGGGACTGCCTACCGAAGATTAGTGCTTGTACTCTCTGTGCATCTTATCTCGCCTGAGCGGGACGCGGAGACCAAGTATGAAATCCGGATCCCATCTCACTAAAAGAGTGTCTACTCTTTCGGACTGTTTAATGGATTTTTCAGTCAGATAAAATAGTGAGAAAAAGAATCTTTCTTAAGTCCTGATTGATTCTTAACATTGATACTGACCTTGCTGTTCTTGCATTGTTGTAGATACCTGCAGCAACGAACACCATGAACTTCAATGTGCGATCCCTACTGGAAAGGGAGAAGTTTGCTGGGCCGAACTTCTCTGACTGGTTCGGACACCTTAAGATTGTTCTTAAGGCAGAGAGGAAACTGTATGTCCTCGAGACAGCGATACCGCCTCAGCCCGCTCCGAACGCCGCAAGGGCGGTTCGGGAAGCCTATGAAAAGCACGTCAATGATAGCATTGATGTCGCTTGCCTGATGCTAGCGTCTATGACGCCACCGCTGCAGCGTCAGCATGAGGATATGTCTGCTATAGACATGATAGCGAACCTCAAGATGCTGTATGCTGCACAGGCAAGGACTGAGCGCTACAATTTGACAAAGCTTTTCTTTCAGAGCAAACTGGCTGAAGGGAGCCCAGTGGGAGCTCACGTGCTCAAGATGATTGGGCACAAGGAGGCTCTAGAGAAACTGGGGCATACCATCAACCAGGAGCTTGCTGTGGATATTATTCTGCAGTCTCTCCCGCCTTCATTCGATGCGTTCATTATTAACTTTAATATGAACAAAATTGATTGTACTCCGGCAGAGCTGCTGAATATGCTCTTGACTACTGAGGAGACTCTGAAGGGAAAGCCTTCGACTTCTGTCTTAATAGTTCCTTCGAGGAACAAGAAGAAGGGGAAGAAGGGCAAGACCCCTGTCAAGAGCTACAGCAAGGCTCTGAAGCAGAAGGTGAAGCGGTCCAAGGAATACAGGTGTTTCCACTGTGGCCAGCTCGGTCACTGGAAAAAGGACTGTAAAGCGCTCCAAGGAGATAAGAGGGGAAGCATCGCTTCTGGCTCAGGTATATTCGTGACTGAGGTCATGTTTTCTTCTTCTATATCATGGGTGTTGGACACTGCATGTGGAGTTCACATTTGTTCAAATGTACAGGAACTCAAGAGAAGAAGGCAGGTGGGACAGCATGAGGTGGACCTACGAGTTGGAAACGGGGCACGGGTTGCTGCTGTTGCTGTAGGAGACTATTTCATTTCTTTACCATCTGGAATTGTATTGGAACTAGACAATTGTTATTTTGTTCCCAGTACTACTAAAAATATTATCTCCATTCCTGCTCTTGTCAGGAAGGGTTTTTCCTTTGAATGCAATATTTCAAAGTGTCTTTTATCTTATCATAATATTGTTTATGCAACTGGTTCAATTAGCAATGGATTATTCATGTTGGACATGGAGCGTTCTATACAAAATATTGATATTAAGAAAGCCAAGTATGCTGATGACAGCACCTTGCTATGGCATAGTCGTTTAGGCCATATTAACGAGAAACGCATTAAGCGGTTGCATGATCATGGACTGCTGGGATCATTCTCTTACAAGGAGATTGATACATGCAAAGCTTGTTTGATGGGTAAAATGACGAAGTCGCCTTTTCCTCACAAAGGTCAAAGGGCTTCAGGTTTACTTGACCTTATACACAGTGATGTGTGTGGGCCATTTAGTAAACATGCCAGAGGTGGCTATCAGTACTTCATTACCTTTACTGACGATTTCAGTAGGTATTGCTATGTCTATCTGATGAGACATAAGAGTGAATCTTTTGACAAGTTCAAAGAGTTCAAGAATGAAGTACAGAATCAGCTAGGCCGAAATATCAAGGCACTTCGCTCAGATCGAGGTGGAGAATACTTGAGTCATACGTTTACTGACTATCTGAAGGAGTGTGGGATTATCTCACAGCTCACTCCGCCAGGAACACCGCAATGGAATGGTGTGTCCGAGAGGAGAAACAGAACGTTACTTGATATGGTTCGTTCTATGATGAGTCAGGCTACTCTTCCATACTCCTTTTGGGGTTTTGCACTGGAAACAGCTGCAAAGGTACTAAACCGAGTGCCATCCAAGGCAGTTTCAAAGACGCCATATGAATTATGGTATGGGAAACAGCCAAGCTTGACATTTATCAGGATCTGGGGTTGCGAGGCTTATGTCAAAAAGCTCGCCTCTAGGAAACTAGAGAGCAGATCTGACAAATGTATCTTTGTCAGTTACCCTAAGGAGACTAAGGGTTATTATTTCTACGATCCCAAAGAGAACAAGGTATTTGTTGCTCGGACGGCCATATTTCTTGAGAAGGAGTTTCTTCTGCAAGAGGCCAGTGGGAGAGAAATAAAGCTGGATGAGAATCCAGAGGAAGGACAAAGTGCTCAAGCAGAGTTGGATGAGCCTGAGCCAGTAGATCAGGTTATTGAACAACCTGAGGCTCAGATATCACGGGAACCGCGAAGATCGGGAAGGATCCGTCGACAACCTGAGCGTTATGACGGAGTCTACATCATTGATAATGATGAACCCCTCACTTATGCGGATGCGGTCAGTGGACCAGAGTCAGCGAGATGGCTTGAAGCTATGCGCGCCGAGATGGACTCCATGTCAGATAACCAAGTCTGGGATTTGGTTGATCCGCCTCCGGGAGTAATCCCTATAGGCTGTAAATGGATCTTCAAGAAGAAGATTGACATGGATGGTAACGTAGTTACCTATAAAGGCAGGCTAGTTGCGAAAGGTTTCAAACAAATCTACGGGATAGATTATGATGAAACTTTCTCACCTGTAGCCATGTTTAAGTCTATTCGGATTCTTTTCGCGATAGCGGCATATTATGATTATGAGATCTGGCAGATGGATGTGAAAACAGCTTTCCTTAATGGAAATCTGGATGAGGATGTGTATATGACACAACCTGAGGGTTTCACTAATCCATCAGATCGTCATAAGATATGCAAGTTGAAGAAGTCCATTTATGGACTTAAGCAAGCATCAAGAAGCTGGAATATTCGTTTTGATGAATCAGTCACTGAATTTGGTTTCATCAAGAACGAGGATGACCCGTGTGTGTATAAGAGGTTTAGTGGGAGCGTAATTACTTTCCTAGTCCTCTACGTCGATGACATCTTGATCATTGGAAATGACATTCCTGAAATGCATGCTGTTAAAGCATGGTTAAAGAAATGTTTCCAGATGAAAGATCTAGGAGAAGCAGCCTATGTATTAGGTGTGAAGATCTACAGGGATAGATCTAAGAGGCTTCTCGGGTTGTGCCAGAGTACTTACATCGAAAAAGTCCTGGAGAGATTTCATTTAGAGAATTCTAAACGAGGATATCTTCCAGTCAGACATGGTCTGAATCTTTCGAAGAGTCAGTGTCCACAAACACAGACTGAGAAAGATGAAATGGACAATACGCCTTATGCTTCAGCTATTGGATCCATTATGTATGCGATGTTGTGTACTCGCCCAGACGTCGCTTACGGGTTAAGCGTGACCAGTCGTTTCCAAAGTAATCCAGGTCAGGCACACTGGATTGCAGTCAAGAACATCTTAAAATATCTGCGGAGGACCAAAGATATGTTCTTGATATATGGTGGTCAGGAAGAACTCAATATTGAAGGATATACTGACGCTTCGTTCCAGTCTGACCAGGATGATTTCCGATCGCAATCAGGCTATGTTTTTAGCTTGAATGGAGGAGCAGTGGAGTGGAAGAGTTTCAAACAGTCAACTGTTGCTGATTCCACAACAGAAGCCGAGTATGTTGCAGCCTCGGAAGCATCCAAGGAGGCAGTGTGGATTCGTAAGTTCGTGAGAGAACTTGGTGTTGTTCCTTCGAGTGCAGATCCTTTGGTTATCTTCTGTGATAACACTGGAGCAATCGCACAAGCAAAGGAACCACGGTCGCACCAGAAGTCTAAGCACATACAGAGACGGTTTCATTTGATCAGGGAGATCATAGATCGTGGCGAGATCAAAGTCTGCAAGGTTCATACAGATGACAATCTGGCAGACCCGCTTACCAAGCCTCTGGCGCAGCAGAAGCATGAGAAGCACTGTAATAATATGGGTTTGAGATTTCTCAACCATTAGATTAAGTGCAAGTGGGAGATTGTTGGGGTATGCCCTTAAGCCTAATGTTTGAGGCCTTGGGAATGTAACAGTATCATGTAATAAACGTTTATGTTTATAAAGGCATGGTTATTATTCAGTTAGCTACATTGTCTGCTGCAATATATGTTCTTCTGAATAATGTCTCAAAGCTGTTCAGCTGGGCTGACATGCAGTTAAGTCCTTAGTCGATGTATCTTGGTGAACATGAGACAGCCTTGATATGGTTAAGACTAATATGTGTTCTAGTCTTATAGGATGCTTCGAGCATGGAATAAGATGTAGACTCATGGGTACATTGGATGTGCTGGACAGACCCTACTAGGATATTCAATTGTTTGTCACAATGTGAATAATCCTTGTATATGACAAGTGGCACATTTCCTCTGACTTGAGATCACTTGTGTTTTCTAAATGATGATTGTCATTGTTTTGAGGTAGTTCAATATCATTTGAAACATAATGATTATAGACTATCTTGGATAATGAGCTTGAGTCAGGTTAGGGCACTAGTGATAGACATAGGATTGCCGTCTCCTTGTTTAAGGAGTGTGATGTTCTAAAGGGGCCCCCTGGATGAGATGATTGAGAAAGTGTATGGCCATACCCAGATGACAGTGTTCATCTGATCTAATCATGCTCATCATATTGGAGCTACAAGCTTGACACGCTTGTCCAATAAGAACATCCAGTGGCAAAGGAAGTATGCATGCCTAGTGAAGTTGATTCACACTTGTGCTGTTTTTGGGTGTAGTCTTGGAAGACTCATTTCTTTTATATCGGGAGACAGTGATGTGTTGCTAGATACCCCTCACTGATCGTGATAACGTGAGTTATCGTTACCGACATTTAAAGCAAACCCTCAGGGTCGCACAATTTGATGATATGGCTTACTTAAGTCAGATCGTGTGGACTAAATTGTTTAGGTTCAGTTTAAAGGGATTTAATCTCTGATTGTAAGTGAGATCTAGTCTGATCATGTTTGATTGATTAGGGCTTGAGATCGGTAAGCTTCGATCGAGAGAATAGATGCTAGATCGGTGAGATCAAGAGCATCAAGAGATGAACGGTCAGATCTGGAGCCTTAGGGTTTATTTGAGATCTGGACTTGATTACTTGGCTTGATTGGTTTTAAACCAAACCAAATTGAACCGGCTCATGAAATGAGCGCATGGTTCAAGGTGTGGCGACATGTTCACTTGGCGTGAACGTTGGAGTGGTGAGTGGTTGCTATTTTTAGTAACCATGATCTCCAATTGGAGTCACTCACGTTCGAATAGAGTGCTCTCTATTCTCGCCTCTCGCTCTCATTCCTCTCGACTTCCGTGTGTGGCGACGCTTTGAAGGTTGAGGAGGTTTCGGCCAAGAGAACATCATCTCATCTTTTCCTTTCCATTCGGCAAGACAACCTTGGAACCTTGCTAGCACAAGGAGCACCAAGGAAGAAGCACATTGTTCATCTTGTGTGCGAGACTTTGGAGAAGAGGCGCTTGCAACTTTTTCTTCCAAGGCGCCATCTTGAAATGGCTACGGTATGAACCCTTCTCTATTTGCAATCGGGTTATTATGGTTGATCATAACTCATGAAACCGATCTCAAGAAACCCTCTTCCGCTGCTTAAAATTTTAATATGCGCCATACTTAGGGGTTTCGGCCCCCCTTTGTGGGGACCTTTCAAGCCCTGCATACTGAGCTCTTCCTGTCCCCCATAGACCAAGAACAAATCCTTAGTTCTTCTCAGATACTTTAGGATGTTCTTTACAGCCACCCAGTGCTGTAGACCTGGATTGGATTGGTATCGGCTGGTTATGCTCACAGCATATGCCACATCTGGTCTAGTACATAACATTGCATACATGATTGATCCTACTGCCGAAGCATAAGGAATTCGACTCATGTCATTCCTCTCAGCCTGTGTTGTAGGACACTGGTTCTTTGAGAGAGTAAGGCCATGTCTCACTGGAAGGTATCCTTTCTTGGATTGCTCCATGTAGAACCTCTCCAGTACCTAATCAATGTAAGTACTTTGACTAAGGGTCAAGAGCCCCTTGGATCTATCCCGGTAGATCCTCACGCCTAGAATATAGGCGGCCTCCCCTAAGTCTTTCATCTCGAAACACTTCCCCAACCATGTCTTCACAGCTTGAAGACTAGGGATGTCGTTTCCGATGAGCAGTATGTCATCAACATACAAGACCAGAAAAATTACCAAGCTCCCACTGAATTTTCTGTATACACAGGCGTCATCTTCGCTTTTGATAAAGCCATAATCTCTCACGGCCTCATCAAATCGAAGATTTCAACTTCGAGATGCTTGCTTTAATCCATAAATGGACCTCTTTAGCCTGCAGACCTTATTAGCCTCTGCAGGATGGATGAAGCCATCAAGTTGTGTCATATACACATCCTCAGTCAGCTTCCCGTTAAGGAACGTTGTTTTCACATCCATCTGCCATATCTCATAGTCATGATATGCAGCTATAGCAAGCAGAATCCGAATGGATTTAATCATGGCAACTGGCGAGAAGGTTTCATCATAGTCCACCCCGTGGACTTGTTTAAATCCTTTAGCCACTAGTCTACCCTTAAAGGTAACTATTTTGCCATCCATGTCTGTCTTCTTCTTGAAGACCCATTTACACCCTATGGGTTTTACCCCATCAAGCAGCTCAACCAAATCCCAGACTTGGTTAGCCGACATGGAATCCATCTCAGATCTCATGGCGTCAAGCCATTTCTCAGAGTCCGGTCCACTGACCGCCTCATCATAGGTTCTAGGTTCATCCTCAATGATGAAGATCCCATCGTGTTGGGTCGGTAGCGACCCATACCTTTCAGGTGCACGACGAATTCTCCCAGACCTACGCGGGACCTGTGTCTGAGCCTCAGGTTGCCTAGCAGCCGGTGCAGGTGGCTCAGATTCCATCTCTTTGTCTTGTGCTTGCACTTGGACCTCATCCAGGTCAAACTTCCTCCCACTAACTTCTTTCATAAGAAATTCTTTCTCTAGAAAGACAGCACCCCGAGCAACAAAAACTTTGTTCTCGGTTGGGACATAGAAGTAGTATCCTTTAGTTTCCTTAGGATACCCCACAAACACACACTTATCAGATCTAGGTTCTAGCTTGCTAGAATCCTGACGTTTGACATAAGCCTCACATCCCCAGATCCTGATAAACGTGAGATTAGGGCATCTCCCACTCCACACCTCGTATGGTATTTTGGAGACACTCTTAGATGGAACATTATTCAGTATCAGAGAAGCTGTTTCTAGTGCATGCCCCCAGATTGATGAAGGTAGAGTTGCATGACTCATCATGGATCGAACCATATCCAATAAAGTTCGATTTCTCCTTTCAGACACACCATTCCATTGAGGTTTTCCAGGAGGAGTGAGTTGGGATATGATCCCACACTCTCTCAGATAGTCAAAGAACTCACCACTCAGGTATTCTCCACCTCGATCTGATCGAAGAGCTTTAATGGATCTTCCAAGCTGGTTCTCTACTTCATTCTTGAACTCCTTGAATTTCTCAAAGGATTCAGATTTATGTCTCATTAAGTAGACATAACCATACCTACTGAAGTCATAAGTAAAGGTAATGAAGTAGCTGTACCCTCCTCTGGCTTGTTTATTGAAGGGCCCACACACATCAGTATGTATGAGATCCAATAAACCTTCTGCCCTCTCACCAATCTTGGTGAAGGGCGCCTTTGTCATCTTCCCTAATAAACAAGGTTCACAAGTATCAAATTCCTCCAAGGAACTTGAATCTAACAATCCATTAGCATGGAGTTGTTGGATGCGATTCTTGTTTATATGGGCTAATCGACAGTGCCATAGGAAAGCACCAACTGAACCACTCAGTTTGGTCCTCTTATTGCTTATGTTACAAATAGAACTTTCCATATCCAAGATATATAGACCATTGCACAAAGTACCCTTCCCATAGAACATATTTGAAAATGAAAAAGAACAGGAGTTCTTATTTATTTCAAATTTAAATCCTTTCCTCGCCAAGCAAGGAATGGATACAATGTTCTTTGTTAGTGAAGGTACACAAAAGCAATTGTCTAGTTCTAATTGAAGTCCAGAAGGCAAGGAGAGAGTCAAAACGCCTACAGCAACAGCAGCAACCTGTGCCCCGTTTCCAACGCGTAGGTCAATCTCTCCAAGCCGCACCGATCTACTTTTCTTGAGCCCCTGCATATTTGTACAAATATGAGCTCCACATGCGGTATCCAATACCCATGACATAGAAGTAGAAAGGTTGACTTCTGTAACATAAATACCTGAGCATGAAGACGAAGCCTTGCCTCTCTTCTTCTCATTCTGAAGTCGTACTATGTCCTTTATCATGTGAGGTGGTCCTCCACATGAGTAGTACTTATTATTCCTGACTCTTTCCATCTTTGTTTTCAATGTATTAGTTAAGCCTTTGGGCTCCACACACTGAATGTCTACTTTAGGAGGGTTGAGCTCAATCAATGCATCAAAGAGCTACCTTAGATTAGAAATAATTTCAGAGGCACTCTTAGATTCATATTGCCCTCTAAGCTCGGGCGACATGTTGGTTAGCATCAATCGGGCAACCTCCAAAGTATCAGCTTGATGCTTATCATAAGCATCCTTCTCAGCCGCTAAGGCCAAGCATGGAAGTGGCTCAGGAATTGGCTTCTCAAGGACATATAGCTTCCTCTCGAGCTTGAGCACAATTCTCAAGTTCATATACCAATCCATTAAGTTGGATCCAACCAACTTATCCCTTTCCAGGGTAGATCGCAGTGACCATCTGCCATTGTTCATAGCCATTGTTCTACAACAACCAAGAAACAGCAGATTAGTACTACTTCGAGTCATTTAAACTGGACTTGTTTTAAATGACCATGGCTCCCACTATTTTATATTCGAATTGACAACCCACAAAGTCAATCGGGAAGTTTAAAACTTCCTAGTGAGATGGGATCCTTATTTCACATGAGGCTTTGCGTCCCACGAGGGTGGGATGAGATGCACAAAGTAACCCATGTTTCCTAAGGTGGACGCGCCGGCCGGTTGCTCCAAGCAACTCCCCTTGTTGAGACAGTCTGGGCATTTCATGTCCAGCGAGGGCTGGATACAACATGAAACCTTTACCTCTCAACGATGCCTCTAGACTTTCACCATGTGCCCAGGGCCAACGAGTTTCCTTGCGAAGGCACGCCCAGGTTAAAACTGGACTGGGGAAACCATTGCCACCATGCACTTTCTAAAGATAAGTGGGTGTGTCCCACGAGGGTGGGAAACAATTCACAACTCCACTGATCGATAGCTTAGTGAGGGCTACGCGTTAGAAGGCTACCAGACTTGATATTTTAATTGAGGTTTTTTGTTTAAGGTCTCATCATCTCAGTTTTAAATTATGTCTATCATTACAGGCATGCAATCCTATAGTGATAACATAACGGTAAAACATTTCAGGCATGCTTCTGCAGATAATAATAAAAGCAGTAAAGGATGATGTGATCATATCCTATACAAGACATTGAACCAATCCATGCCATGAAATAGGTTAAACTCTTGTCCTAGAACTCAAGCCCCAAAAACTAGACCTAGCCTAGCCGACCTCTAGCTTGAACTTCAAGGTTGGCTCCAAGGTCCTTCTCTCATGGTTTAGCTCTCAAACCCTAGAGGTACACTTTAAAAGTTCCCCATAGGTTCGGCCAATGCCATGGTCTTCCTCCAAGGAAGGTCCGCCACCATGCAAGTGTAGAGTCCCCTTCAAGGGGGAGCGCAAGCGGATAAAACCCCTTTCAAGAGGGGGGCCGAAACCCTAAATAAAGGGGGCGCATGCATGTTTGCTAGGGTTTCAACAACATAATCGCTTATATGCTCATATGATCAACTTTGATGGATTAATTAGATCAAGAAGGAGATCATACCAATGCCATAGGGTTGAATGTCGGCTTGGAAGAAGAGAGCAACTTAGATCTCCTCCAAAAGTTCACACACAAGATGAAGATTGCTTACTTCCTTGGCGTCCCTTGTGCTAGCAAGGCACCCAAGCTTGCTTGTCGAATGGAAGGAGATGATGAAAAATCTCTCTTGGCCGATCCTTCTTCTCGTCAACTTACACCACCCAAGAATGTGTGTGTCGTCGAGAGCCAAAGGGGAGACGAGCGTTAGAGAAGCCTTGTGATCGAATGTGGAGACATTCATCACTTTGCAAAACCGAAATGCCAAAATTGGCAAGTCTTGAATACATGCGTTATGCGTTCACATGAAGTGAACCAAACGCATATCTCTTCTCTCAAATGAACCAAGCGCTCACATATGAGCCGGTTCAATGCAGTTGGTCCAATGACCAAACCAAATCAGCCCAAGAATTGGTCCAGACCAAAATAAACCCTAAGGTTCAAAATCTGACCGTTCATCTTTTGATGCCCTTGATCTCATCGATCTAGCATCCACACTCTCGATCGAAGCTTACCGATCTCAAGCCCTAATCAATCAAACATGATCAGACTGGATCTCACTTACAAACAGAGTTTAAACTCCTTTAAACTGAATCAAAACAATCCAGTCCACACGATCTGACTCAAGTAAGCCATATCACCAAATTGTGCGACCCTAAGGGTTTCCTTTAAATGTCGGTAACGATAACTCACGTTATCACAATCAGTGAGGGGTATCTAGCAACACATCACTGTCTCCCGATATAAAGGAAAGAGTCTTCCAAGACTACACCCAAACCACAGCACAAGTGTGAATCCACTTCACAAGGCATACATGTATCCTTTGCCACTAGATGTTCTTATTGGACAAGCATGTCAAGCTTGTAACTCCAATACGATGAGAATGATTAGATCAGATGAGCATAGTCATCTGGGTATGGCCATACACTTTCTCAATCATCTCATCCAAGGGGGCCCTTTTAGAACATCACACTCCTTGAACAAGGAGACGGCAATCCTATGTCTATCACTAGTGTCCTAACCTGACTCATGATCATTATCCAAGATAGTTTATAACCATTATCTTTCAAATGATATTGAACTACCTCAAAACAATGACAATCATCATTTAGAAACACAAGTGATCTCAAGTCAAAGGACATGTGCCACTTGTAGCATACAAGGATTATTCACATTGTGACAAGCAATTGAATATCCTAGTAGGGTCTGTCCAGTACATCCAATGTACCCATGAGTCTACATCTTATTCCATGCTCGAAGCATCCTATAAGATTAGATCAAATGTTAGTCTCAATCATATCAAGGCTGTCTCATGTTCACCAAGATATCTCGACTAAGGACTTAACTGTCAGCCTAGCTGAACAGCTTTGAGACATTATTCAGTAGTACACTTATTATAGCAGACAAGGTAACAAACTGAATAACAACCATGCCTTTATAAAAACAAGAGTTTATTACATGATACTCATGGAATCCCAAGGCCTCAAACATTAGCCTTAAGGGCATACCCCAACAATCTCCCACTTGCACTTAATCTAATGGTTGAGAAATCTCAAACCCATATTATTACAGTGCTTCTCATGCTTCTGCTGTGCCAGAGGCTTGGTAAGCGGGTCAGCCAGATTGTCGTCTGTATGAACCTTGCAGATTTTGATCTCGCCACGATCAATGATCTCTCGGATCAAGTGAAACCGTCTCTGTATGTGCTTGGACTTCTGGTGCGACCGTGGTTCCTTTGCTTGTGCGATGGCTCCAGTGTTATCACAGAAGATAACCAAAGGATCTGCACTCGAAGGAACAACACCAAGTTCTCTCACGAACTTACGAATCCACACTGCCTCCTTGGATGCTTCCGAGGCTGCAACATACTCGGCTTCTGTTGTGGAATCAGCAACAGTTGACTGTTTGAAACTTTTCCACACCACTGCTCCACCATTCAAGCTAAAAACATAGCCTAATTGCGATCAGAAATCATCCTGGTCCGACTGGAATGAAGCGTCAGTATATCCTTCAATACTGAGTTCTCCTGACCACCATATATCAAGAACATATCTTTGGTCCTCCGCAGATATTTTAAAATGTTCTTGACCGCAATCCAGTGCGCCATACCTGGATTACTTTGGAACCGACTGGTCACGCTTAACCCGTAAGCGACGTCTGGGCGAGTACACAACATCGCATACATAATGGACCCAATAGCCGAAGCATAAGGCGTATTGTCCATTTCATCTTTCTCAGTCTGTGTTTGTGGACACTGACTCTTCGAAAGATTCAGACCATGTCTGACTGGCAGATATACTCTTTTAGAATTCTCTAAATGGAATCTCTCCAGGACTTTATCGATGTACGTACTCTGGCACAGCCCGAGAAGCCTCTTAGATCTATCCCTGTAGATCTTCACACCTAACACATAGGCTGCTTCTCCTAGATCTTTCATCTGGAAACATTTTCCTAACCATGCCTTAACAGCATGCAGTTCAGGAATATCGTTTCCAATGATCAAGATATCATCGACGTAGAGGACTAGGAAAGTAATCACG
Organism: Costus lasius; assembly: GCA_027563935.2. Taxonomy (NCBI): domain Eukaryota; kingdom Viridiplantae; phylum Streptophyta; class Magnoliopsida; order Zingiberales; family Costaceae; genus Costus; species Costus lasius. Next base: position 31,056,183 of record CM050450.1, on the reverse strand, counting down.
CTCCCACTAAACCTCTTATATACACACGGGTCATCTTCGTTCTTGATGAAACCAAACTCAGAGATTGATTCATCAAAACGAATATTCCAGCTTCTTGATGCTTGCTTAAGTCCATAAATAGACTTCTTTAACTTGCATATTTTATGACGATCTGATGGATTAGTGAAACCCTCAGGTTGTGTCATATACATATCCTCATCCAGATTTCCATTAAGGAAAGCTGTCTTCACATCCATCTGCCAGATCTCATAATCGTAATATGCAGCTATCGCGAAAAGAATCCGAATAGACTTAAACATGGCTACAGGTGAGAAAGTTTCATCATAATCTATCCCGTAGATTTGTTTGAAACCTTTCGCAACTAGCCTGCCTTTATAGGTAACTACGTTACCATCCATGTCAATCTTCTTCTTGAAGATCCATTTATAGCCTATAGGGATTACTCCCGGAGGCGGATCAACCAAATCCCAGACTTGGTTATCTGACATGGAGTCCATTTCGGCTCGCATAGCATCAAGCCATCTAGCTGACTCCGGTCCACTGACCGCATCCGCATAAGTAAGGGGTTCATCATTATCAATGATGTAGACTCCGTCATAGCGCTCAGGCTGTCGACGGATCCTTCCCGATCTTCGCGGTTCCCGTGATATCTGAGCCTCAGGTTGTTCAGTAACCTGTTCTACCGGCTCAGGCTCATCCAACTGTGCTTGACTACTTTGTCCTTCCTCTGGATTCTCATCCAGCTTTATTTCTCTCCCACTGGCCTCTTGCAGAAGAAACTCCTTCTCAAGAAATATGGCCGTCCGAGCAACAAACACCTTGTTCTCCTTGGGATCGTAGAAATAATAACCCTTAGTTTCCTTAGGGTAACCGACAAAGATGCATTTCTCAGATCTGCTCTCTAGTTTCCCAGAGGCGAGCTTTTTGACATAAGCCTCGCAACCCCAGATCCTGATAAATGTCAAGCTTGGCTGTTTCCCATACCATAACTCATATGGCGTCTTTGAAACGGCCTTGGATGGCTCTCGGTTTAGTACCTTTGCAGCTGTTTCCAGTGCAAAACCCCAAAAGGAATATGGAAGAGTAGCCTGACTCATCATAGAACGAACCATATCAAGCAACGTTCTATTTCTCCTCTCGGACACACCATTCCATTGTGGTGTTCCTGGCGGAGTGAGCTGTGAGATAATCCCACACTCTTTTAGATAGTCAGTAAACGCATGACTCAAGTATTCTCCACCTCGATCAGAACGAAGTGCCTTGATATTTCGGCCTAGCTGATTTTGTACTTCATTCTTGAACTCTTTGAACTTGTCAAAAGATTCACTTTTAAGTCTCATCAGATAGACATAACCATACCTACTGAAATCATCAGTAAAGGTAATGAAGTACTGATAGCCACCTCTGGCATGTTTACTAAATGGCCCACACACATCACTGTGTATAAGGTCAAGTAAACCTGAAGCCCTTTGACCTTTGTTAAGAAAAGGTGACTTCGTCATTTTACCCATTAAACAAGCTTTGCATGTATCAATCTCCTCATAGGAGAATGATCCCAGCAGTCCATGATCATGCAACCGCTTAATGCGCTTCTTGTTAATATGGCCTAAACGACTATGCCATAACAAGGTGCTGTCATCAGCATACTTGGCTTTCTTATTATCAATGTTTTGTATAGAATATTCCATGTCCAACATGAATAACCCATTGTTAATTGAACCAGTTGCATAAACAATATTATCACAAGATAAAACACACTTTGAAATATTGCATTCAAAGGCAAATCCTTTCCTGACAAGAGCAGGAATAGAGATAATATTTTTAGTGATACTCGGTACAAAATAACAATTGTTTAATTCCAATACAATGCTAGATGGTAAAGAAATGAAATAGTCTCCTACAGCAACAGCAGCAACCCGTGCCCCGTTTCCAATGCGTAGGTCTACCTCATGCTGTCCCACCTGTCTTCTTCTCTTGAGTTCCTGTACATTTGAACAAATGTGAACTCCACATGCAGTGTCCAACACCCATGAAATAGAAGAAGATGAAACCATGACTTCCGTCACGTAAATACCTGAGCCAGAAGCGATGCTTCCCCTCTTATCTCCTTGGAGCGCTTTACAGTCCTTTTTCCAGTGACCCAGCTGGCCACAGTGGAAACACCTGTTGTCCTTGGACCGCTTCACCTTCTGTTTCAGAGCCTTACTGTAGTTCTTGACAGGGGCCTTGCCCTTCTTCCCCTTCTTCTTGTTCCTGGAAGGAACCATTAAGACAGAGGTCGAAGGCTTTCCCTTCAGAGTTTCCTCAGTAGTCAAGAGCATATTCAGCAGTTCTGCCGGAGTACAATCGATTTTGTTCATATTAAAGTTAATGATGAACGCATCGAAAGAGGGCGGAAGAGACTGCAGAATGATATCTACAGCAAGCTCCTGGTTAATGGTATGGCCCAGTTTCTCCAGAGCCTCCTTGTGCCCAATCATCTTGAGCACGTGAGCTCCCACTGGGCTCCCTTCAGCCAGTTTGCTCTGAAAGAAGAGCTTCGTCAGATTATAGCGTTCTGTCCTCGCCTGTGCAGCATACAGCATCTTGAGGTTCGCTATAATCTCTATAGCCGACATATCCTCATGCTGACGCTGCAGCGGTGGTGTCATAGACGCTAGCATCAGGCAAGCGACATCAATGCTATCATTGACGTGCTTTTCATAGGCTTCACGAACCGCCCTTGCGGCGTTCGCAGCGGGTTGAGGCGGCACAGCCGTCTCGAGGACATACAGTTTCCTCTCTGCCTTAAGAACGATCTTAAGGTGTCCGAACCAGTCAGAGAAGTTCGGCCCAGCAAACTTCTCCCTTTCCAGTAGGGATCGCACATTGAAGCTCATGGTGTTCGTTGCTGCAGGAATCTACAACAATGCAAGAACAGCAAGGTCAGTATCAATGTCTAGAATCAATCCAGGACTTAAGAAAGATTCTTTTCTCACTATTTTAGCTGACTGTAAAATCCATTAAAATAGTCCGAAAGAGTAACACTCTTTTAGTGAGATGGGATCCAGATTTCATACTTGATCTCCGCGTCCCGCTCAGGCGAGATAAGATGCACAGAGAGTACAAGCACTAATCTCTGGTAGGCAGTCCCTGCCAATCGCCAACCCGTGCGATTCCCCTTCACCTGGGCAATCCAGCAGACTGTGCCAACTGAGTTGGTACAACACAGTCTCTGATCCCACAGATGGCTGCCTCCATGTGCTACCATATGCGCCACATATGTAGCCTACATGGTCAAGCTGACCCGACCTACTCCCTGGACCACCACGTGCTATGCTGAGCAATGAGAAGCGATAAATCCCTTCTCTGTAACACGCAGGTGAAATCACACACCGTCTGAAGATAGATGGACGTGCCCACTGAGTGGGTACAACACGGCTCCAACGATAATCAGAACAGTGAGGTTTCGCGCCAGAAGGCTTACGAGCTTGATATGTTAGCGTTGGATTTTAACGGTCCTTTTATCTTCATAACTATCATGCAAACCCTATGGTGATAGCAGAAGATAACTAAACATGCAATTCTAATTATAAGCAATAAGTAGAAAGCATGCTGATCTTATGTGGTAAAAGCCCATGAACCCTAAGTAAGACCTTAATTTTACTTAAGTCTTCACTTGAGCTCTTTAAGGGTCCTTTTATATCTGATCTGGTCCAACCCAGGGCCATAGCGCCAAATGCAGCTCAGGTGCGCCACCAGCTGCATGAGCCTCATCGCCATGTGTGCATAGAATTCTTGTCTGATTAAAATACATTTTAATCTATCTAGACAAGATTGACTCGCAGGTCAATTACATTTTATAAATTAAAACAATGTGATTCGCAGATCACAAATGAATATTAATTTATAATTAACCAGGCACGCAGGCCCCAGCACAGCACACATTTGGGCAACCCACATAAGATTAAATAAACAAGCATCATGGCATCATTCAATCAATCATGTGATCCATAGACAAAATAAAAATTTTGAAATCCCATTGGAATCAATTTTACTTGTCTTATGTGCCCTACAACCTTACAACGTTCCATTGATAGGGATCCACTCATCAATCTAGTTAGATCCATGCCCTTGCATGCACCAAGTCCTAACTGACTCGAGTTGACCTAATGGTCAACCATGCATGCGCCAAGGGCTGAACAACCTTCAAGAGTTCTGGCAAGCGGGTGTGACCCCGGGCCTAACTCAAGAGTGTTCATTGGTTGTCTCAACCAGACCTCGCTACACGCCTGTGATGCAATCGACCTATAGCCACCTCGTGCTTGCGCACAGGTGCCATCTGGTCGATCCATCTAGGCTGTCAGATGGTCTGATCAGACTAGTTTGATCTAACCTGGAGGATGCTTTCAACCCCATCAACCCGTCTAAGGGTTTATTGTAGGTACGGCTTAGATCTAATATGCAAGTCGCGCATGTCATTTAGGGTTTTCGAAAAACAACTACAACAACATGATAGAAGCGCAACCAACATACATGCGCCAATATAGCTCTCATACATGCGAAACATGAACATGCTATCAACTAGTATAATCGCATGAAGAGAAAACATAGATCTAAGCATCATACATATATGGATCACAAAACATACATAGCAATCATATGATTCATATAAGATCTTGCCTCTGATACCAATTGTAGAGTCCCCTTCAAGGGGGAGCGCAAGCGGATAAAACCCCTTTCAAGAGGGGGGCCGAAACCCTAAATAAAGGGGGCGCATGCATGTTTGCTAGGGTTTCAACAACATAATCGCTTATATGCTCATATGATCAACTTTGATGGATTAATTAGATCAAGAAGGAGATCATACCAATGCCATAGGGTTGAATGTCGGCTTGGAAGAAGAGAGCAACTTAGATCTCCTCCAAAAGTTCACACACAAGATGAAGATTGCTTACTTCCTTGGCGTCCCTTGTGCTAGCAAGGCACCCAAGCTTGCTTGTCGAATGGAAGGAGATGATGAAAAATCTCTCTTGGCCGATCCTTCTTCTCGTCAACTTACACCACCCAAGAATGTGTGTGTCGTCGAGAGCCAAAGGGGAGACGAGCGTTAGAGAAGCCTTGTGATCGAATGTGGAGACATTCATCACTTTGCAAAACCGAAATGCCAAAATTGGCAAGTCTTGAATGCATGAGTTATGCGTTCACATGAAGTGAACCAAACGCATATCTCTTCTCTCAAATGAACCAAGCGCTCACATATGAGCCGGTTCAATGCAGTTGGTCCAATGACCAAACCAAATCAGCCCAAGAATTGGTCCAGACCAAAATAAACCCTAAGGTTCAAAATCTGACCGTTCATCTTTTGTTGCCCTTAATCTCATCGATCTAGCATCCACACTCTCGATCGAAGCTTACCGATCTCAAGCCCTAATCAATCAAACATGATCAGACAGGATCTCACTTACAAACAGAGTTTAAACTCCTTTAAACTGAATCAAAACAATCCAGTCCACACGATCTGACTCAAGTAAGCCATATCACCAAATTGTGCGACCCTAAGGGTTTCCTTTAAATGTCGGTAACGATAACTCACGTTATCACAATCAGTGAGGGGTATCTAGCAACACATCACTGTCTCCCGATATAAAGGAAAGAGCCTTCCAAGACTACACCCAAACCACAGCACAAGTGTGAATCCACTTCACAAGGCATACATGTATCCTTTGCCACTGGATGTTCTTATTGGACAAGCATGTCAAGCTTGTAACTCCAATACGATGAGAATGATTAGATCAGATGAGCATAGTCATCTGGGTATGGCCATACACTTTCTCAATCATCTCATCCAAGGGGGCCCTTTTAGAACATCACACTCCTTGAACAAGGAGACGGCAATCCTATGTCTATCACTAATGTCCTAACCTGACTCATGATCATTATCCAAGATAGTTTATAACTATTATCTTTCAAATGATATTGAACTACCTCAAAACAATTACAATCATCATTTAGAAACACAAGTGATCTCAAGTCAAAGGACATGTGCCACTTGTAGCATACAAGGATTATTCACATTGTGACAAGCAATTGAATATCCTAGTAGGGTCTGTCCAGTACATCCAATGTACCCATGAGTCTACATCTTATTCCATGCTCGAAGCATCCTATAAGATTAGATCAAATGTTAGTCTCAATCATATCAAGGCTGTCTCATGTTCACCAAGATATCTCGACTAAGGACTTAACTGTCAGCCTAGCTGAACAGCTTTGAGACATTATTCAGTAGTACACTTATTACAGCAGACAAGCTAACAAACTGAATAACAACCATGCCTTTATAAAAACAAGAGTTTATTACATGATACTCATGGAATCCCAAGGCCTCAAACATTAGCCTTAAGGGCATACCCCAACAGCAAGGGGTCAAGACCTTTTGCGCCACCAAGCAACCAAGCACCAGCTTGCATGCGCCACCTTGCATGCTTGCGCCATCAAGCAAGATGCGAGCATCAAGGTCCAAGAAGGATGCGCCTAGCCCTTAATCTTCCTCTTAATAATAAAAAGATGGCACGCAGGCCGCACAAGGATACATCGTAGGCATGCAAGAGGGGCTTGACTCATGATCACAACATTATGCACAATCAAGGTATTTACTCATGCAATTCTACATGCTCATGAAAAACATAAAATCTGAAATTTTACTTTTTCATAAAACCAGTTTCTTTTTCTCATCTTCTTCTCACAAGTCTTTTGGTTTATTGCGATTTATTTTTCATGATGATTTCAGAGATCCTTTCGGCTGGCAATTTTGTCAGATCAAGAGACTTGGCCAGTCCGAAGACACAATGCCCGTCCTACTTGACAAAATCACGTACGCCTTTGATCTTTAAATCAAACAAGAAAAATAGTCCAAAAATTCCAAAAAAGATTGAGAGGATGATAGAAACAAGAAACCCTAATTTTTCTACTTTTAGAAAAATCGATTGCCATGCATCATGCTATTTACGAAAATAGAGATATGGCATGTGAGCATGGAAGAAAAGCATAAAACATCGTTCGAGTCTTGCAAGTCGCTCTGATACCACTGTTGGGAAACCCCGGGGACATTTTACAATTTTCAGAGTTATGGACATACATTTTTCGCAGCGGAAGAATGTCCCCGAAACAGGCCAGTCCCAAAAACCCAGTGAAGATCTCAAGCAAGGGAGTCGACACGATGAGTTAGGAAATACCTTAAGAGCAATGTAGAGCGATGTCGATGAAGGCGCCCAAGTGTTCGCCCTCTGCAGTCTCGCACACACGGATCTCTTGAGTTCTCTTCTTCCACGCCCGGTGCTAGCCTCGGGAAGAAGATCCAAGCCTTAGTTCTCTTCTTGAATGCTTGCGCCACCTCCAAGGTAGAAGCGCCAATTGAAGAAGAAGAGAGGAGAAGGGAGAATGCCACCAAGCCTTTCCTTCTCTTGCGCCAAGGAGGAAGAAGGGAAGAAGCTCGCGGTTATGGAAGAAGATGCGCCCTTGCCCCAAGCCTTTCGCCCCTCTTCTTGTGTTCACGCCTTCAAGGATTGATTACAAACAAGAGGGGGTGACTAGGGTCATATTTATAGGGCAAGAGGCGGTTAGGGTAATGGCTAGGATCATGACAAGTGTAGGGCTAGGATGAGGAGGTTTGAGATAAGGAAAGTCTCCAAGACATTTCCATAATTCTCATTCAACCTTACCTTTTGTTCCCACGCCGTTCCTTGTGCGCCAAGGCCTTGCCTTGCGCCTCAAGCAATGCCATAGAGGCATGCATTCCATCCTAGTAAGAGAGGGGGAGGCGCCCTTTACTTCCATAATGAAGCAAAGGCGCCAACATGACCCCATTATGCCCCTAGGCGCCTAATGGTTCATGTTTCTCCCCATTATACCCTTTTAGCCTCTCATCTCTTCATGAGAACTTGTTATTGGGCCTCATTGGATAATGAGCTAGCCCAAACATCATTGCATAGGTTGATTAAGCACTTGGATCCAATCCAATGCAACCCTAATCCAAATGTGACCAACCATGGTCAAATACGGATCAACCTGCCAAAAATGAAGTTTGGCTCCAATAACATTCTTCCATCTCATCAGGCCCATTGGTGCTGTTGAAATCTCCCAATTAGATCCGAGTTATCCAATAACTCGATCATAAGGCTTCCCGATCAATACGAGAACTCAAGTATCAAGGTGTGCGACCCTGTAGGTTCTTCTGACGCTGGCAGTGCTGACCAGAGGTCATCACAAGCAGTGAGTGGTACCTAGCAGTGCATCGCTACTACCCAGGTCATTGGAATGGATATCGACATCGACATCCCCATCATTGCAACTAGGTACAGATGCATTACAATCTCTTTGTCGAACTGATATCCGATTGGACAAGTGTGTCACCACTTATTTTCATCCAATCACATGGCTACGACTAAAACAGGTTCTCACCTGGGTATGGCCATACACTCTCAGTCATAGAACCATAAAGGAGCTCCATGGATATCATACTTCCTTAGGGAATTGGCAAATCCTATGTCTGTCCATTGATCTTTTCATATGGGTCGTGACATGCTCAATAACAACCGTTATGACCTCCCAGCTACGGCAAGGTGTTAGGTTGTATCAAAGCAAGTCCCTAATCATATAGAATGATCAATGACCTCAAGTCAAGGGATCAATGCATCTCCTGTCACTTATGAGGATAACTCATGACACCAAGTCATAGCCTCATAGCGGGTCTATCCAGTATATCCCCAATGATATACCCATGTGTCTGCGTTAGCACCACGTGCCTAACCAGCCCACATACCAGTCTCACAATTACCATAGCTATCCCATATCCACTAAGATCTATCGACTGGGGATTATAATTCGAGCACAGATCCAATCTGTCTCCAGGGACATTAGCATGTAAGTACACAATCGCAGGTGTAGTCAAACAATAATAACGACAATGCCAGAATGATATATAAATATCAGTGTCAAGTAGTACATAAGTTGACCAAAACTAGGTCCTAGGGCATATACACCAACAGAAACCTTCTCGCTTGTTGCCATGTTCAAATCCATTCGGATTCTGCTTGCTATAGCTGCATATCATGACTATGAGATATGGCAGATGGATGTTAAGACAGAGTTCCTTAGGAGGCTAACAGAGGCTCTGTATACGACACAACTTGATGGTTTCATCCATCCTGCAGATACCAATAAAGTCTGCTGGCTAAAAAAATCTATTTATGGATTAAAGTAAGCATCTCGAAGTTAGAATCTTCAGTTTGATGAAGCTGTGAGAGATTATGGCTTTATCAAAAGCGAAGATGACGCCTGTGTTGGGAAACCCCGGGGACATTTTACAATTTTTCAGAGACACATACATACATTGCACAGCGGAAGAATGTCCCCGAAACAGGCCGGTCCCAAAAACCAGTGAAGATCACATGCAAGGGGGTCGACACGATGAGTTAGAAAATACCTCAGAGCAAGATGAGGTCGATGTCGTGATAGGCGCCCAAGTGTGCGCCTTCTGCAGTCTCACACACACGGATGCCTCGAGTCCTCTTCTTCCACGCCCGGTGCTAGCCTCGGGAAGAAGATCCAAGCCTTAGGGAGATGCTCCAACCACCTTGCGCCACCAAGAGAGAAAGATGCGCCAAGAGGTAAGGAAGGAGAAGCTTGCGGCCACTTGATGGAAGAGGAAGAGATTGCGCCAATGCTCCTTGCTCTCGCTCCCTTCTTATGTTCACGCCTCCAAGGATGAATCATAATAGAGGGGGCGGCTAGGGTCACATATATAGGGCAAGAGGAGATTAGGGCAAGGGCTAGGATCATGACAAGTGTAGGGCTAGGATGAGGAGGTTTAATGCAAGGAAAGTCTCCAAGACTTTACCATAAACTTCATTCAACCTTTCCATAATTTCCCAAGTACCATATCAGCCCAAGACATGCCTTAAAGGCATTCATACCATCAAGGGAGAAGGGCTAGGCGCAAATTGCTTCCTTAATGAAGCAATTTTGCCACCCTAACCCCATTATGCCCCTTAGGCGCCAATGGGGTTGGGTTTCTCCCCATTATACCCTTTTATCCTCTCTTCTCTTCATGAGAACTTGTTATTGGGCTTCATTGGATAATGACCTAGCCCAAACTTCATCCTATGGGTTGATTAAGCATTTGGATCCAATCCAATGCAACCCTAATCAAAGTGTGACCAACCATGGTCAAATACGGGTCAACCTGCCAAAAATGAAGTTTGGCTCCAATAACATTCTTCCATCTCATCAGGCCCATTGGTGCTGATGAAATCTCCCAATTAGATCTGAGTTATCCAATAACTCGATCATAAGGCTTCCCGATCAATACGAGAACTCAAGTATCAAGGTGTGCGACCCTGTAGGTTCTTCTGACGCTGGCAGTGCTGACCAAAGGTCACCACAAGTAGTGAGTGGCACCTAGCAGTGCATCGCTGCTACCCAGGTCATTGGAATGGATATCGACATCGACATCCCCATCATCGCAACTAGGTACAGATGCATTACAGTCTCTTTGCCGGACTGATATCCGATTGGACAAGTGTGTCACCACTTGTTTTCACCCAATCACATGGCTATGACTAAAACAGGTTCTTACCTGGGTATGGCCATACACTCTCAGTCATAGAACCATAGAGGAGCTCCATGGATATCACACTTCCCTAAGGAAGGGGCAAATCCTATGTCTGTCCATTGACCTTCTCATATGGGTCGTGATATGCTCAATGACAACCGTTATGACCTCCCAACTATGGCGAGGTGTTAGGTTGTATCAAAGCAAATCGCTAACCATATAGAATGATCAATGACCTCAAGTCAAGGGATCAATGCATCTCCTGTCACTTGTGAGGATAACTTATGACACCAAGTCATAGCCTCACAGCGGGTCTTTCCAGTATATCCTCCAATGATATACCCATGTGTCTGCGTTAGCACCACGTACCTAACCAGCTCACATACCAGTCTCACAAGTACCATAGCTGTCCCATATCCACTAAGGTACATCGACTGGGGACAATAGTTTGAGCACAGATCCAATCTATCTCCAGGGACATTATCATGTCAGTACATGTGCGCAGATGTAAACAAACATTGATAATGACAATGCCAGAATGATATATATAAATATCAAAGTCAAGTAGTACATAAGTGGACCAAAACTAGGTCCTAGGGCATATACACCAACAATCTCCCACTTGCACTAAGACCTAGAGGTTGAGAAATCTTAACCCCATATCTCTAGCGTGACCATCATGCTTCTGCTGCGCCAAAGCCTTGGTCAATGGGTCTGCCAGATTGTTTTCTGTGTCAACTCTGCTAATCTTGACATCACCTCTTTCAATGATCTCTCTGATCAGGTGAAATCTTCTGAGTATGTGTTTGGATCTTTGATGAGACCGTGGTTCCTTGGCTTGTGCAATTGCTCCATTGTTGTCACAATAGAGTTCAATGGGATCCACTGCACTAGGAACCACCTGAAGATCAGATATGAACTTCCTTATCCAAACGGCTTCCTTGGCTGCCTCAGAAGCGGCCACATACTCTGCTTCGGTTGTAGAATCTGCTTTGGTGGATTGCTTGAAGCTCTTCCAGCATACAGCGCCTCCATTTATCTTGAACACATAGCCGGCCTGCGATCTAAAGTCGTCAGGGTCAGACTGGAATGATGCATCAGTATAGCCCTGCACACTGAGCTCTTCCTGTCCCCCATAGACCAAGAACAAATCCTTAGTTCTCCTCAGATACTTTAGGATGTTCTTTACAGCCACCCAGTGCTGCAGACCTGGATTGGATTGGTATCGGCTGGTTATGCTTACAGCATATGCCACGTCTGGTCTAGTACACAACATTGCATACATGATCGATCCTACTGCCGAAGCATAAGGAATTCGACTCATGTCATCCCTCTCAGCCTGTGTTGTAGGACACTGGCTCTTTGAGAGAGTAAGGCCATGTCTTACTGGAAGGTATCCTTTCTTGGATTGCTCCAAGTTAAACCTCTCCAGGACCTTATCAATGTAGATACTCTGACTAAGGGCTAGGAGCCTCTTGGATCTATCTCGGTAGATCCTCACGCCTAGAATATAGGCGGCCTCCCCTAAGTCTTTCATCTCAAAACACTTCCCCAACCATGTCTTCACAGCTTGAAGACTAGGGATGTCGTTTCCGATGAGCAGTATGTCATCGACATACAAGACCAGAAAAATCACTAAGCTCCCACTGAATTTTCTATATACACAGGCGTCATCTTCGCTTTTGATAAAGCCATAATCTCTCACAGCTTCATCAAATCGAAGATTCCAACTTCGAGATGCTTGCTTTAATCCATAAATGGATCTCTTTAGCCTGCAGACCTTATTAGCCTCTGCAGGATGGATGAAACCATCAGGTTGTGTCATGTACACATCCTCAGTCAGCTTCCCGTTAAGGAATGCTGTCTTCACATCCATCTGCCATATCTCATAGTCATGATATGCAGCTATAGCAAGCAGAATCCGAATGGACTTGATCATGGCAACTGGCGAGAAGGTTTCATCATAGTCCACCCCGTGGACTGGTTTAAAACCTTTAGCCACTAGTCTACCCTTATAGGTAACTATATTGCCATCCTTGTCTGTCTTCTTCTTGAAGACCCATTTACACCCTATGGGTTTTACCCCATCAGGCAGCTCAACCAAATCCCAGACTTGGTTAGCCGACATGGAATCCATCTCGGATCGCATGGCGTCAAGCCATCTCTCGGAGTCCGGTCCACTGACCGCCTCATCATAGGTTCTGGGTTCATCCTCAATGATGAAAATTCCATCGTGTTGAGTCGGCAGTGACCCATACCTCTCAGGTGCACGACGAATCCTCCCAGACCTACGTGGGACCTGTGTCTGAGCCTCAGGTTGTATAACAACTGGTGCAGATGGCTCAGATTCCATCTCTTTGTCTTGTGGTTGCACTTGGACCTCATCCAAGTCAAACTCCCTCCCACTAACTTCTTTCATAAGAAATTCTTTCTCTAGAAAGATAGCACCCCGAGCAACAAAAACTTTGTTCTCGGTTGGGACATAGAAGTAGTATCCTTTAGTTTCCTTAGGATACCCCACAAATACACACTTATCAGATCTAGGTTCTAGCTTGCTAGAATCCTGACGTTTGACATAAGCCTCACATCCCCAGATCCTGATAAACGTGAGATTAGGGCGTCTCCCACTCCATACTTCGTACGGTATTTTGGAGACACTCTTAGATGGAACATTATTCAGTATCAGAGAAGCTGTCTCAAGTGCATGCCCCCAGAATGAGGGAGGTAGAGTTGCATGACTCATCATAGATCGAACCATATCCAATAAAGTTCGATTTCTCCTTTCAGACACACCATTCCATTGAGGTGTTCCAGGAGGAGTGAGTTGGGATATGATCCCAGACTCTCTCAGATAGTCAAAGAACTCTCCACTCAGGTATTCTCCACCTCGATCTTATCGAAGAGCTTTAATGGATCTTCCAAGCTGGTTCTCTACTTCATTCTTGAACTCTTTGGATTTCTCAAAGGACTCAGATTTATGTCTCATTAGGTAGACATATCCATACCTACTGAAGTCATCAGTGAAGGTAATGAAGTAGTTGTACCCTCCTCTGGCTTGTTTATTGAAAGGCCCACACACATCAGTATGTACGAGATCCAATAAACCTCCTGCCCTCTCACCAATCTTGGTGAAGGGTGCCTTTGTCATTTTCCCTAATAAACAAGGTTCACAGGTATCAAATTCCTCCAAGGAACTTGAATCTAACAATCCATTTGCATGGAGTTGTTGGATGCGATTTTTGTTTATATGGGCTAATCGACAGTGCCATAGGAAAGCACCAACGGAACCACTCAGTTTGGTCCTTATGTTACAGATAGAACTTTCCATATCTAAGATATACAGACCATTGCACAAAGTACCCTTCCCATAGAACATATTTGCAAATGAAAAAGAACAAGAGTTCTTATTTATTTCAAACTTAAATCCCTTCTTTGCTAAGCAAGGAATGGATATAATGTTCTTAGTAAGTGAAGGTACACAAAAGCAATTATCTAGTTCTAATAGAAGTCCAGAAGGCAAGGAGAGAGTCAAGACGCCTACAGCAATAGCAGCAACCTGTGCGCCATTTCCAACGCGTAGGTCAATCTCTCCAGGTCGCACCGATCTACTTTTCTTGAGCCCCTGCATATTCGTACAAATATGAGCTCCACATGCGGTATCCAATACCCATGACATAGAAGTAGAAAGATTGACTTCTGTAACATAAATACCTGAGCATGAAGACGAAGCCTTGCCTCTCTTCTTCTCATTCTGAAGTCGTACTATGTCCTTTATCATGTGAGGTGGTCCTCCACATGAGTAGCACTTATTATTCCTGACTCTTTCCATCTTTATTTTCAATGTTTTAGTTAAGCCTTTGGGCTTAACACATTGAATGTCTACTTTAGGAGGGTTGAGCTCAACCAATGCATCAAAGAGCTGCCTTAGACTAGAAATAATTTCAGAGGCACTCTTAGATTCATATTGCCCTCTAAGCTCGGGTGACATGTTGGTTAGCATCAATTGTGCAATCTCCAAAGTATCAGCTTGATGCTTATCATAAGCATCCTTCTCAGCTGCTGAGGCCAAGCATGGAAGTGGCTCAGGAATTGGCTTCTCAAGGACATATAGCTTCCTCTCGAGCTTGAGCACAATTCTCAAGTTCATATACCAATCCTTTAAGTTGGATCCAACCAAGTTATCCCTTTCCAGGGTAGATCGCAGTGACCATCTGCCATTGTTCATTGTTCTACAATAACCAAGAAACAGCAGATTAGTACTACTTCGAATCATTTAAACTGGACTTGTTTTAAATGATTACTGCTCCCACTATTTTAAATTCGAATTGACAACCCACAAAGTCAATCGGGAAGTTTAAGACTTCCTAGTGAGATGGGATCCTTATTTCACATGAGGCTTCGCGTCCCACGAGGGTGGGATGAGATGCACAAAGTAACCCATGTTTCCTAAGGTGGGCGCGCCGGCCGGTTGCTCCAAGCAACTCCCCTTGTTGAGACAGTCTTGGGCATTTCATGTCCAGTGAGGGCTGAATCATGAAACCCTAACCTCTCAACAATGCCTCTAGACTTTCACTATGTGCCCAGTACATGTGAATTTCTAGTCAAGTCCATTCCTAACCGTTTATGCCCAGGGCCAATGAGTTTCCTTGCGAAGGCACGCCCAGGTTAAAACTGGACTGGGGAAACCATTGTCACCACACACTTTCTAAAGATAAGTGGGTGTGTCCCACGAGGGTGGGAACCAGTTCACAACTCCACTGATCGATAGCTTAGTGAGGGCTACGCGTTAGAAGGCTTCTAGACTTGATATTTTATGAGGGTTTTTAAGGTCTCATCAGTTTTATCTTATGTCTAACAATACAGGCATGCAATCCTATAGTGATAACATAATGATAAAACATCACAAGCATGCTTTTAGCAGATAAGGAAAGCAGTAAAAGATGATGTGATCAAAGCCCTTTCAAGACATTGAATCAACCCATGCCAAAGGAGGTTCAACTCTTGACATAGGACTCAAGCCCCTAAGAAAGACCTATCCTAGCCGCCCTCTATCTTGGTCTTCATGGTTGGCTCCAAGGTCCTTCCTTCATGGCTTAGCTCTCAAACCTTAAGGGTAGACCTCAAAGGTTCGGCCAATGCCATGGTCTTCCTCCAAGGAGAATGCGCCACAATGAAAGATGCCAAGTTAGCTAGCTCTCAAACCCAAGGGTTCGGCCATGCCTAACTTGTGCCATCAAGCAAGGTTGCACCTTTTCCTTGATGCTTGTTGCGCCACCATCCAAGGTACGCCAACTCCATGCATGCGCCAAGCTCCAAGTACATGCGCTACCCTAGTCTTCTTAAAAGCAAAAAGAAAAGCGGCACGCAGGCCTCACGAGGAAACATCACAGGCATGCAAAGGGGGGCTTGACTAATGATCACAACATTATGCACAATCAAGGTATTTACTCATGCAATTCTACATGCTCATGAAAAACATAAAATCTGAAATTTTACTTTTTCATTAAAACTAGTCTCTTTTTCTCCTCTTCTTCTCACAAATCTTTTGGTTAATTGCGATTTATTTTTCAAGGTGATTTCAGAGATCCTTTCGGCTGGCAATTTTGTCAGATCAAGAGACTTGGCCAGTCCGAAGACACAATGCCCGTCCTACTTGACAAAACTACGTGCGCCTTTGATCTTTAAATCAGACAAGAAAAATAGTCCAAAAATCCAAAAGAGATTGAGAGGATGATAGAAACAAGAAACCCTAATTTTATCCTACTTAGAAAAAATCGTTTGCCATGCATCATGCTATTTTCGAAAATAGAGATATGGCATGTGAGCATGAAAGAAAAGCATAAAACATCGTTCGAGTCTTGCAAGTCGCTCTGATACCACTGTTGGGAAACCCCGGGGACATTTTACAATTTTTCAGAGACACATACATACATTGCACAGCGGAAGAATGTCCCCGAAACAGGCCGGTCCCAAAAACCAGTGAAGATCGCATGCAAGGGGGTCGACACGATGAGTTAGAAAATACCTCAGAGCAAGATGAGGTCGATGTCGTGATAGGCGCCCAAGTGTGCGCCCTCTGCAGTCTCACACACACGGATGCCTCGAGTCCTCTTCTTCCACGCCTGGTGCTAGCCTCGGGAAGAAGATCCAAGCCTTAGGGAGATGCTCCAACCACCTTGCGCCACCAAGAGAGAAAGATGCGCCAAGAGGTAAGGAAGGAGAAGCTTGCGGCCACTTGATGGAAGAGGAAGAGATTGCGCCAATGCTCCTTGCTCTCGCTCCCTTCTTATGTTCACGCCTCCAAGGATGAATCATAATAGAGGGGGCGGCTAGGGTCACATATATAGGGCAAGAGGAGATTAGGGCAAGGGCTAGGATCATGACAAGTGTAGGGCTAGGATGAGGAGGTTTAATGCAAGGAAAGTCTCCAAGACTTTACCATAAACTTCATTCAACCTTTCCATAATTTCCCAAGTACCATATCAGCCCAAGACATGCCTTAAAGGCATTCATGCCATCAAGGGAGAAGGGCTAGGCGCAAATTGCTTCCTTAATGAAGCAATTTTGCCACCCTAACCCCATTATGCCCCTTAGGCGCCAATGGGGTTGGGTTTCTCCCCATTATACCCTTTTATCCTCTCTTCTCTTCATGAGAACTTGTTATTGGGCTTCATTGGATAATGACCTAGCCCAAACTTCATCCTATGGGTTGATTAAGCATTTGGATCCAATCCAATGCAACCCTAATCAAAGTGTGACCAACCATGGTCAAATACGGGTCAACCTGCCAAAAATGAAGTTTGGCTCCAATAACATTCTTCCATCTCATCAGGCCCATTGGCGCTGATGAAATCTCCCAATTAGATCCGAGTTATCCAATAACTCGATCATAAGGCTTCCCGATCAATACGAGAACTCAAGTATCAAGGTGTGCGACCCTGTAGGTTCTTCTGACACTGGCAGTGCTGACCAAAGGTCACCACAAGCAGTGAGTGGCACCTAGCAGTGGATCGCTGCTACCCAGGTCATTGGAATGGATATCGACATCGAGATCCCCATCATCCTAACGAGGTACAGATGCATTACAGTCTCTTTGCCGGACTGATATCCGATTGGACAAGTGTGTCACCACTTGTTTTCACCCAATCACATGGCTATGACTAAAACAGGTTCTTACCTGGGTATGGCCATACACTCTCAGTCATAGAACCATAGAGGAGCTCCATGGATATCACACTTCCCTAAGGAAGGGGCAAATCCTATGTCTGTCCATTGACCTTCTCATATGGGTCGTGATATGCTCAATGACAACCGTTATGACCTCCCAACTATGGCGAGGTGTTAGGTTGTATCAAAGCAAATCGCTAACCATATAGAATGATCAATGACCTCAAGTCAAGGGATCAATGCATCTCCTGTCACTTGTGAGGATAACTTATGACACCAAGTCATAGCCTCACAGCGGGTCTTTCCAGTATATCCTCCAATGATATACCCATGTGTCTGCGTTAGCACCACGTACCTAACCAGCTCACATACCAGTCTCACAAGTACCATAGCTGTCCCATATCCACTAAGGTACATCGACTGGGGACAATAGTTTGAGCACAGATCCAATCTATCTCCAGGGACATTATCATGTCAGTACATGTGCGCAGATGTAAACAAACATTGATAATGACAATGCCAGAATGATATATATAAATATCAAAGTCAAGTAGTACATAAGTGGACCAAAACTAGGTCCTAGGGCATATACACCAACAGCCTGTGTGTACAGAAAATTTTGTGGGAGCTTAGTGACTTTTTTGGTCTTGTATGTAGATGACATACTGCTCATCAGAAACGACATCCCTAGTCTTCAGTCTCTGAAGACATGGTTGATGAAGTGTTTCGAGATGACGGACTTAGGGGAGACCGCTTATATCCTAGGCGTGAGAATCTACCGGGATAGATCCAAGAGGCTCATGGCCCTTAGTCAGAGTACCTACATTGATAAAGTCCTGAAGAGGTTCAACTTGGTGCAATCCAAGAAGGGGTACCTTCCTGTGAGACATGGCCTTACTCTCTCAAAGAGCTAGTGTCCCACCACACTAGCTGAGAGGGATGACATGAGTCGAGTGCCCTATGCTTCGACAGTGGGATCGATCATGTATGCAATGTTGTGTACTAGTCCAAATGTGGCTTTTACTATGAGCATAACCAGCCGATACCAATCCAATCCAGGTCGGCAGCACTAGGTGGCTGTAAAGAACATACTTAAGTATCTGAGAAGAACTAAAGATTTATTCTTCGTCTACGGGGGACAGGAAGAGCTCAGTGTTCAGGGCTACACTGATGCTGTTGGGAAACCCCGGGGATATTTTACAATTTTTCAGAGTTATGGACATACATTTTTCGCAGGGGAAGAATGTCCCCGAAACAGGCCGGTCCCAAAAAACCCAGTGAAGATCGCATGCAAGGGAGTCGACACGATGAGTTAGGAAATACCTTAAGAGCAATGTAGAGCGATGTCGATGAAGGCGCCCAAGTGTTCGCCCTCTGCAGTCTCGCACACACGGATCTCTTGAGTTCTCTTCTTCCACGCCCGGTGCTAGCCTCGGGAAGAAGATCCAAGCCTTAGGGAGATACTCTACTTCACTTGCGCCACCAAGAGAGATGATGCGCCAAGAGAAGAAGGAAGACTATCCAAAAACGCCAAGCACTAATGTTCCTTGCACCAAGAGGAAAGGAAGATTTGTCCCCATTATGAAAGGCTAGGATTAAGACAAGTGGGCGGCTATGATGAGAAGGTTTGAGATAAGGAAAGTCTCCAAGACATTTCCATAATACTCATTCAACCATTCCTTTTAGAGCCCATGTCTTTCTTTGTGCGCCAAGGCCTTGCCTTGCGCCCCAAGTAATTCCATATTGGCATTCATACCATAAGAGATTAAGGGGGAGGCGCCAATTGCTTCCTTATGAAGCAAATTGCACCACTTCTCCCCATTATGCCCATAGGCGCCTAGGGGAGAAGATTTGTCCCCATTATAACCTTTTAGCCTCTCATCTCTTTATGAGAACTTGTTATTGGGCCTCATTGGATAATGAGCTAGCCCAAACATCATTGCATTGGTTGATTAAGCACTTGGATCCAATCCAATGCAACCCTAATCCAAATGTGACCAACCATGGTCAAATACGGATCAACCTGCCAAAAATGAAGTTTGGCTCCAATAACATTCTTCCATCTCATCAGGCCCATTGGCGCTGTTGAAATCTCCCAATTAGATCCGAGTTATCCAATAACTCGATCATAAGGCTTCCCGATCAATACGAGAACTCAAGTATCAAGGTGTGCGACCCTGTAGGTTCCTCTGACGCTGGCAGTGCTGACCAGAGGTCATCACAAGCAGTGAGTGGCACCTAGCAGTGCATCGCTGCTACCCAGGTCGTTGGAATGGATATCGACATCGACATCCCCATCATCGCAACTAGGTACAGATGCATTACAGTCTCTTTGCCGTACTGATATCCGATTGGACAAGTGTGTCACCACTTGTTTTCATCCAATCACATGGCTACGACTAAAACAGGTTCTCACCTGGGTATAGCCATACACTCTCAGTCATAGAACCATAAAGGAGCTCCATGGATATCATACTTCCTTAGGGAATGGGCAAATCCTATGTCTGTCCATTGATCTTCTCATATGGGTCGTGACATGCTCAATAACAACCGTTATGACCTCCCAGCTACGGCAAGGTGTTAGGTTGTATCAAAGCAAGTCCCTAATCATATAGAATGATCAATGACCTCAAGTCAAGGGATCAATGCATCTCCTGTCACTTATGAGGATAACTCATGACACCAAGTCATAGCCTCATAGCGGGTCTATCCAGTATATCCCCAATGATATACTCATGTGTCTGCGTTAGCACCACGTGCCTAACCAGCCCACATACCAGTCTCACAAGTACCATAGCTGTCCCATATCCACTAAGGTACATTGACTGGGGATTATAATTCGAGCACAGATCCAATCTGTCTCCAGGGACATTAGCATGTAAGTACACAATCGCAGGTGTAGTCAAACAATGATAACGACAATGCCAGAATGATATATAAATATCAATGTCAAGTAGTACATAAGTTGACGAAAACTAGGTCCTAGGGCATATACACCAACAATCTCCCACTTGCACTAAGACCTAGAAGTTGAGGAATCTCAACCCCATATCTCTAGCGTGACCATCATGCTTCTGCTAATCTCTAGCGTGACCATATCTCTAGCGTGACCATATCTCAACCCCATATCTCTAGCCTTGGTCAATGGGTCTCCCAGATTGTTCTCTGTATCTACTCTGCTAATCTTGACATCACCTCTGTCAATGATCTCTCTGATCAGGTGAAATCTTCTGAGTATGTGTTTGGATCTTTGATGAGACCGTGGTTCCTTGGCTTGTGCAATTGCTCCATTGTTGTCACAGTAGAGTTCAATGGGATCCATTGCACTAGGTACCACTTGAAGATCACATAAGAACTTCCTTATCCAAACAGCTTCCTTGGCTGCCTCAGAAGCAGCCACATACTCAGCTTCGGTTGTAGAATCTGCTATGGTGGATTGCTTGAAGCTCTTCCAACATACAGCGCCTCCATTTATCTTGAACACATAGCCGGCCTGCGATCTAAAGTCGTCAGGGTCAGACTGGAACGATGCGTCAGTATAGCCCTGCATACTGAGCTCTTTCTGTCCCCCATAGACCAAGAACAAATCCTTAGTTCTTCTCAGATACTTTAGGATGTTCTTTACAGCCACCCAGTGCTGTAGACCTGGATTGGATTGGTATCGGCTGGTAATGCTCACAGCATATGCCACATCTGGTCTAGTACATAACATTGCATACATGATCGATCCTACTGCCGAAGCATAAGGAATTCGACTCATGTCATCCCTCTCAGCCTGTGTTGTAGGACACTGGCTCTTTGAGAGAGTAAGGCCATGTCTCACTGGAAGGTATCCTTTCTTGGATTGCTCCATGTAGAACCTCTCCAGTACCTTATCAATGTAAGTACTTTGACTAAGGGCCAAGAGCCTCTTGGATCTATCCCGGTAGATCCTCACGCCTAGAATATAGGCGGCCTCCCCTAAGTCTTTCATCTCGAAACACTTCCCCAACCATGTCTTCACAGCTTGAAGACTAGGGATGTCGTTTCCGATGAGCAGTATGTCATCAACATACAAGACCAAAAAATTTACCAAGCTCCCACTGAATTTTCTGTATACACAGGCGTCATCTTCGCTTTTGATAAAGCCATAATCTCTAACGGCCTCATCAAATCGAAGATTCCAACTTCGAGATGCTTGCTTTAATCCATAG
This sequence comes from Costus lasius, assembly GCA_027563935.2. Taxonomy (NCBI): domain Eukaryota; kingdom Viridiplantae; phylum Streptophyta; class Magnoliopsida; order Zingiberales; family Costaceae; genus Costus; species Costus lasius. The sequence continues at coordinate 31,034,232 of CM050450.1, read as the reverse complement.
ATGTGAAAGTCCCCTAGAACTGAAGGGGAAAACCCTAATAGGAGGCGCAACAAAAATTTTCTAGCGGAATCTTAGGGTTTCAAAAGATCGAATGTAAGTTCATGTGATCAACTCCTTATAATGTATAAATCAGATTAGATTCATACCATTGCCATCGATCGGATGGTGCCTTGGAAGGAAAGGCGCAAATGTTCCTTCTCCAAAGGTGACGCACACAAACGAAAATGGCTTGCTCCTTTGAATCTTTGTGCTAGCAAAGCTCTTCAAAAGGTCCTTGATCGGTTGAAGGGAATGAGATGAGAGTTCTCTCCTTTTTCGAATCCTTCTCCAATGCGTGAAGAAGTCGCCACCCAAGGAAGCGCCGAAAGAGAGAAGGTGAGAGGCGAGAATAGAGCATGATAACCTCAACGTGAGGTGTGGTCACGATTTAGAAGTCATGGCTTCTAAAATTAGTAAACCACTTCTCCTCATGCGCCCATGAGTTTACCCAAGCGCAAACCGCTGATCTTTTGAACCATGCGCCCAAGTAATGAGCTGGTTCAATTAAATTTGGTTCAAATACCAAATTAAACCAAGCCCTCTGGTCTAGATCATAATTAAACCCTAAGGCTCCAGATCTAACCGTTCATCTCTTGATGCTCCTGATCTCACCGATCTAGCATCTATTCTCTCGATCGAAGCTTACCGATCTCAAGCCCTAATCAATCAAACATGATCAGACCAGATCTCACTTACAATCAGAGATCAAATCCCTTTAAACTGAACCCAAATAATTCAGTCCACACGATCTGACTTAAGTAAGCCATATCATCAATTTGTGCGACCCTGAGGGTTTCCTTTAAATGTCGGTAACGATAACTCACGTTATCACGATCAGTGAGGGGTATCTAGCAACACATCACTGTCTCCCGATATAAAGGAAAGAGTCTTCCAAGACTACACCCAAACCACAGCACAAGTGTGAATCCAATTCACAAGGCATGCAAATTTCCTTTGCCACTGGATGTTCTTATTGGACAAGCGTGTCAAGCTTGTAGCTCCAATATGATGAGCATGATTAGATCAGATGAACATAGTCATCTGGGTATGGCCATACACTTTCTCAATCATCTCATCCAGGGGGGCCCTTTAGAACATCACACTCCTTAAACAAGGAGACGGCAATCCTATATCTATCACTAGTGCCCTAACCTGATTCAAGCTCACCATCCAAGATAGTCTATAACCATTATGTTTCAAATGATATTGAACTACCTCAAAACAATGACAATCATCATTTAGAAAACACAAGTGAACTCAAGTCAGAGGAAATGTGCCACTTGTCGCATTCAAGGATTATTCATATTGTGACAAGCAATTGAATATCCTAGTAGGGTCTGTCCAGTACATCCAATGTACCCATGGGTCTACATCTTATTCCATGCTCGAAGCATCCTATAAGATTAGAACACATATTAGTCTTAACCATATCAAGGCTGTCTCATGTTCACCAAGATATATCGACTAAGGACTTAACTGCATGTCAGCCTAGCTGAACAGCTTTGAGACATTATTCAGAAGTACACTTATTGCAGCAGACAATGTAACAAACTGAATAACAACCATGCCTTTATAAACATAAGAGTTTATTACATGATACTGATACATTCCCAAGGCCTCAAACATTAGCCTTAAGGGCATACCCCAACAATCTCCCACTTGCACTTAATCTAATGGTTGAGAAATCTCAAACCCATATCATTACAGTGCTTCTCATGCTTCTGCTGCGCCAGAGGCTTAGTAAGCGGGTCTGCCAGATTGTCATCTGTATGAACCTTGCAGACTTTGATCTCGCCACGATCAATGATCTCCCGGATCAAATGAAACCGTCGCTGTATGTGCTTGGACTTCTGGTGCGACCGTGGTTCCTTTGCTTATGCGATTGCTCCAGTGTTATCACAAAAGATAACCAAAGGATCTGCACTCGAAGGAACAACACCAAGTTCCTGAACGAACTTACGAATCCATACTGCCTCCTTGGATGCTTCCGAGGCTGCAACATACTCGGCTTCTGTTGTGGAATCAGCAACGATTGACTGTTTGAAACACTTCCACACCACCGCTCCTCCATTCAAGCTAAAAGTATAGCCTGATTGCGATCGGAAATCATCCTGGTCAGACTGGAACGAAGCGTCAGTATATCCTTCAATACTGAGTTCTTCCTGACCACCATATATCAAGAACATATCTTTGGTCCTCCGCAGATATTTTAAAATGTTCTTGACTGCAATCCAGTGCGCCATACCTGGATTACCTTGGAACCGACTGGTCACGCTTAACCCGTAAGCGACGTCTGGGCGAGTACACAACATCGCATACATTATGGACCCAATAGCCGAAGCATAAGGCGTATTGTCCATTTCATCTTTCTCAGTCTGTGTTTGTGGACACTGACTCTTCGAAAGATTCAGACCATGTCTGACTGGAAGATATCCTCTTTTAGAATTCTCTAAATGAAATCTCTCCATGACTTTATCGATGTAAGTACTCTGGCACAGCCCGAGAAGCCTCTTAGATCTATCCCTGTAGATCTTCACACCTAATACATAGGCTGCTTCTCCAAGATCTTTCATCTGGAAACATTTCCTTAGCCATGCCTTAACCGCATGCATTTCAGGAATATCGTTTCCAATGATCAAGATATCATCGACGTAGAGGACTAGGAATGTAATCACGCTCCCACTAAACCTCTTATATACACACGGGTCATCTTCGTTCTTGATGAAACCAAATTCAGTGACTGATTCACCAAAACGAATATTCCAGCTTCTTGATGCTTGTTTGAGTCCATAAATAGACTTCTTTAACTTGCATATTTTATGACGATCTGATGGATTAGTGAAACCTTCTGGTTGTGTCATATACACATCCTCATCCAGATTTCCATTAAGGAAAGCCGTTTTCACATCCATCTGCCAGATCTCATAATCGTAATATGCTGCTATCGCGAAAAGAATCCGAATAGACTTAAACATGGCTATAGGTGAGAAAGTTTCATCATAATCTATCTCGTAGATTTGTTTGAAACCTTTCGCAACTAGCCTGCCTTTATAGGTAACCACGTTACCATCTATGTCAATCTTCTTCTTGAAGATCCATTTACAACCTATAGGGATTACTCCTGGAGGCGGATCAACCAAATCCCAGACTCGGTTATCTGACATGGAGTCCATCTCGGCGCGCATAGCTTCAAGCCATCTCGCTGACTCCGGTCCACTGACCGCATCCGCATAAGTGAGGGGTTCATCATGATCAATGATGTAGACTCCGTCATAGCGCTCAGGCTGTCGACGGATCCTTCCCGATCTTCGCGGTTCCCGTGATATCTGAGCCTCAGGTTGTTCAGTAACCTGTTCTACCGGCTCAGGCTCATCCAACTGTGCTTGACCACTTTGTCCTTCCTCTGGATTCTCATCCAGCTTTATTTCTCTCCCACTGGCCTCTTGCAGAAGATACTCCTTCTCAAGAAATATGGCCGTCCGAGCAACAAATACTTTGTTCTCTTTGGGATCGTAGAAATAATAACCCTTAGTTTCCTTAGGGTAACCGACAAAGATACATTTCTCAGATCTGCTCTCTAGTTTCCCAGAGGCGAGCTTTTTGACATAAGCCTCGCAGCCCCAGATCCTGATAAATGTTAAGCTCGGCTGTTTCCCATACCATAACTCATATGGCGTCTTTGAAACTGCCTTGGATGGCACTCGGTTTAGTACCTTTGCAGCTGTCTCCAGTGGAAATCCCCAAAAGGAGTAAGTTAGAGCAGCCTGACTCATCATAGAACGAACCATATCAAGTAACGTTCTATTTCTCCTCTCGGACACACCATTCCATTGCGGTGTTCCTGGCGGAGTGAGCTGTGAGATAATCCCACACTCCTTCAGATAGTCAGTAAACTCTCGACTTAGGTATTCTCCACCTCGATCAGAACGAAGTGCCTTGATATGTCGGCCTAGCTGATTCTGTACTTCATTCTTGAATTCTTTGAACTTGTCAAAAGATTCACTCTTATGTCTCATCAGATAGACATAACCGTACCTACTGAAATCATCAGTGAAGGTGATGAAGTATTGATAGCCACCTCTGGCATGTTTACTAAATGGCCCACACACATCACTGTGTATAAGGTCAAGTAAACCTGAAGCCCTTTGACCTTTATGGGGAAAAGGTGACTTTGTCATTTTACCCATTAAACAAGCTTTGCATGTATCAATCTCCTCATAGGAGAATGATCCCAGCAGTCCATAATCATGCAACCGCTTAATGGGTTTCTTGTTAATATGGCCTAAACGACTATGCCATAACAAGGTGCTGTCATCAGCATATTTGGCTTTCTTATTATCAATATTGTGTATAGAACATTCCATGTCCAACATGAATAACCCATTGTTAATTGAACCAGTAGCATAAACAATATTATCTAAAGTCAGAATACACTTTAAAATATTGCATTCAAAGGAAAACCCTTTCCTGACAAGAGCAGGAATAGAGATAATATTTTTAGTAATACTTGGAACAAAGTAACAACTGTTTAATTCTAACACAAGTCCAGATGGTAAAGAGATGAAATAGTCTCCTACAGCAACAGCAGCAACCCGTGCCCCGTTTCCAACTCGTAGGTCCACCTCATGCTGTCCCACCTGTCTTCTTCTCTTGAGTTCCTGTACATTTGAACAAATGTGAACTCCACATGCAGTGTCCAACACCCATGAAATAGAAGAAGATGAAACCATGACTTCCGTCACGTAAATACCTGAGCCAGAAGCAAAGCTTCCCCTCTTATCTCCTTGGAGCGCTTTACAGTCCTTTTTCCAGTGACCCAGCTGGCCACAGTGGAAACATCTGTATTCCTTTGACCGCTTAACTTTTTGCTTCAGAGCCTTGCTGTAACTCTTGACAGGGGCCTTGCCCTTCTTCCCCTTCTTCTTGTTCCTGGAAGGAACCATTAAGACAGAGGTCGAAGGCTTTCCCTTCAGAGTCTCCTCAGTAGTCAAGAGCATATTCAGCAGCTCTGCCGGAGTACAGTCGATTTTGTTCATATTAAAGTTAATGATGAACGCATCGAAAGAGGGCGGGAGAGACTGCAGAATAATGTCTACAGCAAGCTCCTGATTGATGGTATGCCCCAGTTTCTCTAGAGCCTCCTTGTGCCCAATCATCTTGAGCACGTGAGCTCCCACTGGGCTCCCTTCAGCCAGTTTGCTCTGGAAGAACAGCTTTGTCAGATTATAGCGTTCTGTCCTCGCCTGTGCAGCATACAGCATCTTGAGGTTTGCTATAATTTGTACAGCAGACATATCCTCATGCTGACGCTGCAGCGGTGGCGTCATAGACGCTAGCATCAGGCAAGCGACATCAATGCTATCATTGACGTCTTTTCATTTGCTTCCCGAACCGCCCTTGCGGCGTTCGGAGCGGGCTGAGGCGGTATAGCCGTCTCGAGGACATACAGTTTCCTCTCTGCCTTAAGAACAATCTTAAGGTGTCCGTACCAGTCTGAGAAGTTCGGCCCAGCAAACTTCTCCCTTTCCAGTAGGGATCGCACATTGAAGCTCATGGTGTTCATTGCTGCAGGTATCTACAACAATGCAAGAACAGCAAGGTCAGTATCAATGTTAAGAATCAATCAGGACTTAAGAATGATTCTTTTTCTCACTATTTTATCTGGCTGAAAAATCCAGCAAAAACAGCCCAAAAGAGTAGAACTCTTTTAGTGAGATGGGACCCAGATTTCATACTTGGTCTCCGCGTCCCGCTCAGGCGAGATAAGATGCACAGAGAGTACAAGCACTAATCTCTGGTAGGCTGTTCCAGCCAATCGCCAACCCGTGCGATTCCCCTTCATCTGGGCAATCCAGCAGACTGTGCCAACTGAGTTGGTACAACACAATCTCTGACCCCACAGATGGCTGCCTCCATGCGCTACCATATGCGCCACATATGTAGCCTACATGGTCAAGCTGACCCGACCTACTCCTAGGACCACCACGTGCTATGCTGAGCAACGAGAAGCGATAAATCCCTTCTCTGTAACACGCAGGTGTAATCCAGCACCGTCTGAAGATAGATGGACGTGCCCACTGAGTGGGTACAATACGGCTCCAACGATAATCAGAACAGTGAGGTTTCGCGTCAGAAGGCTTACGAGCTTGATATTTTAGCGTTGGATTTTAACGGTCTTTTATCTTCTTCACTATCATGCAATTCCTATGGTGATAGCAGAAGATAAATAAATCATGCTATTCTACTTATATAAACAATAAAAGAAAGCATGGATCTTATGTGGTAAAAGCCCATAGCCTAAGTAAGACCTTAATTAACTTAAGTCTTCACTTGCTTTTCTTCATGGGACTTTTGCTGCTCATTTGGCCCAAACCAGGGCCCAAGCACCATCTGCAGCTCAGGTGCGCCTACCAGGGAAAATGCGCCTGGTCCCAGAGTCGAACCCTGGACCTCCCACCTGGTCAAGCCTCTGCTGCAAGCGCCTCTACCAAGTGTGCTATGTGCTCTTGTCTGATTAACTTACAAATTAATCTATCTAGACAAGATTGACACGCAGGTCAATTACACTTTATAAATTAAATACAATGTGATACGCAGATCACAATAATGAATTTACAACTTTAATACAGGCACGCAGGCCCCAGCACAGCACACATTTAACATGGGTAGCCCACATAAGAATAAATAAACAAGCATATGCCACAATCAAACATGTGATCCTTTCAAGAAAATAAAATTTTTGAAAAAACCCCATTGGCATCAATTTTATTTTCCTTATATGCCCTACTACCTTACAACGGTCCATTACTAGGGATCCACTCATCCAACCTAGTCAGATCCATTGCCCTTGCATGCACCAAGTCGTAACTGACTTGAGTTGATCCAGTGGTCAACCATGCATGCGCCAGGGCTGAACGACCACTATGAGGTCTGGCAAGCGAGTGTGACCCCGGGCCTAACTCATGTGCGTTCATTAGTTGTCTCAACCAGACATCGCTACACGCCTGTCTGGAGTCGACCTATAGCCACCAGGTGCTTGCGCACAGGTGCTATCTGGTCAACCCATCAAGGCTGTCAGATGGTCTGATCAGACTATCTGGATCTAACCTAGGGGATGACTTCAACCCTAATAACCCGTCTAAGGGTTTAAAGTAAGGCCTTAGATCTAATGTGGAGCGCGCATGATACAAGTTTTTGACAAAACAAAGACTTTAACAAGCGCCTACATAAACATGAAAATACACATGCGCCAACATCTAAAAAACTAGCATGTAGTTTCGCATGTGATGACAATTAGATCTATGCATCGCAAATAAGGATCACACAGTAACATGAAGCAATCATATGAACATACAATAACAACCTCCCTCTGATACCAATTGAAAGTCCCCTAGAACTGAAGGGGAAAACCCTAATAGGAGGCGCAACAAAAATTTTCTAGCGGAATCTTAGGGTTTCAAAAGATCGAATGTAAGTTCATGTGATCAACTCCTTATAATGTATAAATCAGATTAGATTCATACCATTGCCATCGATCGGATGGTGCCTTGGAAGGAAAGGCACAAATGTTCCTTCTCCAAAGGTGACGCACACAAACGAAAATGGCTTGCTCCTTTGAATCTTTGTGCTAGCAAAGCTCTTCAAAAGGTCCTTGATCGGTTGAAGGGAATGAGATGAGAGTTCTCTCCTTTTTTGAATCCTTCTCCAATGCGTGAAGAAGTCGCCACCCAAGGAAGCGCCGAAAGAGAGAAGGTGAGAGGCGAGAATAGAGCATGATAACCTCAACGTGAGGCGTGGTCACGATTTAGAAGTCATGGCTTCTAAAATTAGTAAACCACTTCTCCTCATGCGCCCATGAGTTTACCCAAGCGCAAACCTCTGATCTTTTGAACCATGCGCTCAAGTAATGAGCTGGTTCAATTAAATTTGGTTCAAATACCAAATTAAACCAAGCCCTCTGGTCTAGATCATAATTAAACCCTAAGGCTCCAGATCTAACCGTTCATCTCTTGATGCTCCTGATCTCACCGATCTAGCATCTATTCTCTCGATCGAAGCTTACCGATCTCAAGCCCTAATCAATCAAACATGATCAGACCAGATCTCACTTACAATCAGAGATCAAATCCCTTTAAACTGAACCCAAATAATTCAGTCCACACGATCTGACTTAAGTAAGCCATATCATCAATTTGTGCGACCCTGAGGGTTTCCTTTAAATGTCAGTAACGATAACTCATGTTATCACGATCAGTGAGGGGTATCTAGCAACACATCACTGTCTCCCGATATAAAGGAAAGAGTCTTCCAAGACTACACCCAAACCACAGCACAAGTGTGAATCCAATTCACAAGGCATGCAAATTTCCTTTGCCACTGGATGTTCTTATTGGACAAGCGTGTCAAGCTTGTAGCTCCAATATGATGAGCATGATTAGATCAGATGAACATAGTCATCTGGGTATGGCCATACACTTTCTCAATCATCTCATCCAGGGGGGCCCTTTAGAACATCACACTCCTTAAACAAGGAGACGGCAATCCTATATCTATCACTAGTGCCCTAACCTGATTCAAGCTCACCATCCAAGATAGTCTATAACCATTATGTTTCAAATGATATTGAACTACCTCAAAACAATGACAATCATCATTTAGAAAACACAAGTGATCTCAAGTCAGAGGAAATGTGCCACTTGTCGCATTCAAGGATTATTCATATTGTGACAAGCAATTGAATATCCTAGTAGGGTCTGTCCAGTACATCCAATGTACCCATGGGTCTACATCTTATTCCATGCTCGAAGCATCCTATAAGATTAGAACACATATTAGTCTTAACCATATCAAGGCTGTCTCATGTTCACCAAGATATATCGACTAAGGACTTAACTGCATGTCAGCCTAGCTGAACAGCTTTGAGACATTATTCAGAAGTACACTTATTGCAGCAGACAATGTAACAAACTGAATAACAACCGTGCCTTTATAAACATAAGAGTTTATTACATGATACTGATACATTCCCAAGGCCTCAAACATTAGCCTTAAGGGCATACCCCAACAAGATGGACCTCTTTAGCCTGCAGACCTTATTAGCCTCTACAGGATGGATGAAGCCATCAGGTTGTGTCATATACACATCCTCAGTCAGCTTCCCATTAAGGAACGCTGTTTTCACATCTATCTGCCATATCTCATAGTCATGATATGCAGCTATAGCAAGCAGAATCCGAATGGATTTAATCATGGCAACTGGCGAGAAGGTTTCATCATAGTCCACCCCGTGGACTTGTTTAAATCCTTTAGCCACTAGTCTACCCTTATAGGTAACTATTTTGCCATCCATGTCTGTCTTCTTCTTGAAGACCCATTTACACCCTATGGGTTTTACCCCATCAGGCAGCTCAACCAAATCCCAGACTTGGTTAGCCGACATGGAATCCATCTCAGATCTCATGGCGTCAAGCCATTTCTCGGAGTCTGGTCCACTGACCGCCTCATCATAGGTTCTAGGTTCATCCTCAATGATGAAGATCCCATCGTGTTGGGTCGGTAGCGACCCATACCTTTCAGGTGCATGACGAATTCTCCCAGACCTACGCGGGACCTGTGTCTGAGCCTCAGGTTGCCTAGCAACCGGTGCAGGTGGCTCAGATTCCATCTCTTTGTCTTGTGCTTGCACTTGGACCTCATCCAAGTCAAACTTCCTCCCACTAACTTCTTTCATAAGAAATTCTTTCTCTAGAAAGACAGCACCCCGAGCAACAAAAACTTTGTTCTCGGTTGGGACATAGAAGTAGTATCCTTTAGTTTCCTTAGGATACCCCACAAACACACACTTATCAGATCTAGGTTCTAACTTGCTAGAATCCTGACGTTTGACGTAAGCCTCACATCCCCAGATCCTGATAAACGTGAGATTAGGGCGTCTTCCACTCCATACCTCGTATGGTATTTTGGAGACACTCTTAGATGGAACATTATTCAGTATTAGAGAAGCTGTTTCTAGTGCATGCCCCCAGAATGATGAAGGTAGAGTTGCATGACTCATCATGGATCGAACCATATCCAATAAAGTTCGATTTCTCCTTTCAGACACACCATTCCATTGAGGTGTTCCAGGAGGAGTGAGTTGGGATATGATCCCACACTCTCTCAGATAGTCAAAGAACTCACCACTCAGGTATTCTCCACCTCGATCTGATCGAAGAGCTTTAATGGATCTTCCAAGCTGGTTCTCTACTTCATTCTTGAACTCCTTGAATTTCTCAAAGGATTCAGATTTATGTCTCATTAAGTAGACATAACCATACCTACTGAAGTCATTAGTAAAGGTAATGAAGTAGCTGTACCCTCCTCTGGCTTGTTTATTGAAGGGCCCACACACATCAGTATGTATGAGATCCAATAAACCTTCTGCCCTCTCACCAATCTTGGTGAAGGGCGCCTTTGTCATCTTCCCTAATAAACAAGGTTCACAAGTATCAAATTCCTCCAAGGAACTTGAATCTAACAATCCATTTGCGTGGAGTTGTTGGATGCGATTCTTGTTTATATGGGCTAATCGACAGTGCCATAGGAAAGCACCAACTGAACCACTCAGTTTGGTCCTCTTATTGCTTATGTTACAAATAGAACTTTCCATATCCAAGATATATAGACCATTGCACAAAGTGCCCTTCCCATAGAACATATTTGCAAATGAAAAAGAACAGGAGTTCTTATTTATTTCAAATTTAAATCCTTTCCTCGCCAAGCAAGGAATGGATACAATATTCTTTGTTAGCGAAGGTACACAAAAGCAATTGTCTAGTTCTAATTGAAGTCCAGAAGGCAAGGAGAGAGTCAGAACGCCTACAGCAACAGCAGCAACCTGTGCCCCGTTTCCAACGCGTAGGTCAATCTCTCCAAGCCGCACCGATCTACTTTTCTTGAGCCCCTGCATATTTGTACAAATATGAGCTCCACATGCGGTATCCAATACCCATGACATAGAAGTAGAAAGGTTGACTTCTGTAACATAAATACCTGAGCATGAAGACGAAGCCTTGCCTCTCTTCTTCTCATTCTGAAGTCATACTATGTCCTTTATCATGTGAGGTGGTCCTCCACATGAGTAGCATTTATTATTCCTGACTCTTTCCATCTTTGTTTTCAATGTATTAGTTAAGCCTTTGGGCTCAACACACTGAATGTTTACTTTAGGAGGGTTGAGCTCAACCAATGCATCAAAGAGCTGCCTTAGATTAGAAATAATTTCAGAGGCACTCTTAGATTCATATTGCCCTCTAAGCTTGGGCGACATGTTGGTTAGCATCAATTGTGCAACCTCTAAAGTATCAGCTTGATGCTTATCATAAGCATCCCTCTCAGCCGCTGAGGCCAAGCATGGAAGTGGCTCAAGAATTGGCTTCTCAAGGACATATAGCTTCCTCTCGAGCTTGAGCACAATCCTCAAATTTCGATGCCAGTCCATAAAGTTAGTTCCAACTAACTTATCCTTATCAAGGAGTGATCGCAGTGATAATCCGCCAGTGTTCGTAGCCATTGTTCTACAACACCCAAGAAGAACAGATTAGTACTACTTCGAATCATTTAAACTGGACTTGTTTTAAATGACCATGGCTCCCACTATTTTATATTCGAATTGACAACCCACAAAGTCAATCGGGAAGTTTAAAACTTCCTAGTTAGATGGGATCCTTATTTCACATGAGGCTTTGCGTCCCACGAGGGTGGGATGAGATGCACAAAGTAACCCATGCTTCCTAAGGTGGGCGCGCCAGCCGGTTGCTCCAAGCAACTCCCCCTGTTGAGACAGTCTGGGCATTTCATATCCAGCGAGGGCTGGATACAACATGAAACCTTACCTCTCAACGATGCCTCTAGATTTTCACCATGTGCCCAGCACATGTGAACTTCTAGTCAAGTCCATTCCTAACCGTTATGCCCAGGGCCAACGAGTTTCCTTGTGAAGGCACGCCCAGGTTAAAACTGGACTGGGGAAACCATTGCGACCATGCACTTTCTAAAGATAAGTGGGTGTGTCCCACGAGGGTGGGAAACAATTCACAACTCCACTGATCGATAGCTTAGTGAGGGCTACGCGTTAGAAGGCTACCAGACTTGATATTTTAATTGAGGGTTTTTGTTTAAGGTCTCATCATCTCAGTTTTATCTTATGTCTATCATTACAGGCATGCAATCCTATAGTGACAACATAACGGTAAAACATCGTTCGAGTCTTGCAAGTTGCTCTGATACCACTGTTGGGAAACCCCGGGGACATTTTATAATTTTTCAGAGTTATGGACATACATTTTTCGCAGCGGAAGAATGTCCCCGAAATAGGCCGGTCCCAAAAAACCCAGTGAAGATCGCATGCAAGGGAGTCAACACGATGAGTTAGGAAATACCTTAAGAGCAATGTAGAGCGATGTCGATGAAGGCGCCCAAGTGTTCGCCCTCTGCAGTCTCGCACACACGGATCTCTTGAGTTCTCTTCTTCCACGCCCGGTGCTAGCCTCGGGAAGAAGATCCAAGCCTTAGGGAGATACTCTACTTCACTTGCACCACCAAGAGAGATGATGCACCAAGAGAAGAAGGAAGACTATCCAAAAACGCCAAGCACTAATGTTCCTTGCGCCAAGAGGAAAGGAAGAAGTGGCTTGCGGTTATGGAAGAAGGAAGATGCGCCCTTACTCCAAGCACTCGCCCCTCTCCTTGTGTTCACGCCTTCAAGGAATTAATTGCACACAAGAGGGCTCGGCTAGGTGCTCTTTTATAGGGCAAGAGGCGATTTATGAAAGGCTAGGATTAAGACAAGTGGGCGGCTATGATTAGAAGGTTTGAGATAAGGAAAGTCTCCAAGACATTTCCATAATACTCATTCAACCATTCCTTTTAGAGCCCATGTCTTTCTTTGTGCGCCAAGGCCTTGCCTTGCGCCCCAAGTAATGCCATATTGGCATTCATACCATAAGAGATTAAGGGGGAGGCGCCAATTGCTTCCTTATGAAGCAAATTGTGCCACTTCTCCCCATTATGCCCATAGGTGCCTAGGGGAGAAGATTTGTCCCCATTATACCCTTTTAGCCTCTCATCTCTTTATGAGAACTTATTATTGGGCCTCATTGGATAATGAGCTAGCCCAAACATCATTGCATAGGTTGATTAAGCACTTGGATCCAATCCAATGCAACCCTAATCCAAATGTGACCAACCATGGTCAAATACGGGTCAACCTGCCAAAAATGAAGTTTGGCTCCAATAACATTCTTCCATCTCATCAGGCCCATTGGCGCTGATGAAATCTCCCAATTAGATCAGAGTTATCCAATAACTCGATCATAAGGCTTCCCGATCAATACGAGAACTCAAGTATCAAGGTGTGCGACCCTGTAGGTTCCTCTGACGCTGGCAGTGCTGACAAAAGGTCATCACAAGCAGTGAGTGGCACCTAGCAGTGCATCGCTGCTACCCAGGTCGTTGGAATGGATATCGACATCGACATCCCCATCATCGCAACTAGGTACAGATGCATTACAGTCTCTTTGCCGTACTGATATCCGATTGGACAAGTGTGTCACCACTTGTTTTCATCCAATCACATGGCTATGACTAATACAGGTTCTTACCTGGGTATGGCCATACACTCTCAGTCATAGAACCATAAAGGAGCTCCATGGATATCATACTTCCTTAGGAAGGGGCAAATCCTATGTCTGTCCATTGATCTTCTCATATGGGTCGTGACATGTTCAATAACAACCGTTATGACCTCCCAGCTACGGCAAGGTGTTAGGTTGTATCAAAGCAAGTCCCTAACCATATAGAATGATCAATGACCTCAAGTCAAGGGATCAATGCATCTCCTGTCACTTATGAGGATAACTCATGACACCAAGTCATAGCCTCATAGCGGGTCTATCCCGTATATCCCCAATGATATACTCATGTGTCTGCGTTAGCACCACGTGCCTAACCAGCCCACATACCAGTCTCACAAGTACCATAGCTGTCCCATATCCACTAAGGTACATTGACTGGGGATTATAATTCGAGCACAGATCCAATCTGTCTCCAGGGACATTATCATGTAAGTACACAATCGCAGGTGTAGTCAAACAATGATAACGACAATGCCAGAATGATATATAAATATCAATGTCAAGTAGTACATAAGTTGACCAAAACTAGGTCCTAGGGCATATACACCAACAGATGCGTCATTCCAGTCTGACCCTGATGACTTCAGATCGCAAGCCGGCTATGTGTTCAAGATGAATGGAGGCGCTGTTTGCTGGAAGAGCTTTAAGCAATCCACCATTGCTGATTCTAGAACCGAGGCTGAGTATGTGGCCGCTTCTAAGGCAGCCAAAGAAGTCGTTTGGATGAGGAAGTTCATTTCTAAACTTCAGGTGGTTCCAAGTGTAGTGGATCCCATTGAGCTCTACTGTGACAACAATGGGATAATTGCACAAGCCAAGAAACCAAGGTCTCATCAAAGGTCCAAACACATACTCAGAAGATTTCACCTGATCAGATAGATCATTGACCGAGGTGATGTCAAGATTAGTAGAGTTGACATAAAGAACAATCTAGCAGACCCATTGACCAAGGCTTTGGCGCAACATAAGCAAGATGGTCACGCCAGGGATATGGGGTTGAGGTTCATCAACCTCTAGGTCTAAGTGCAAGTGGGAGATTGTTGGTGTGTATGCCCTGAGACCTAGTATCGGTCCATCTTCTGTACTACTTGATATATATATATATATATATCATTCTGGCATTGTCATTATCAATGTTTGTCTGCATCTGCGATTATGTACTTACATGATAATGTCCCTAGAGACAGATTGGATCTGTGCTCAACATGCGCCCACTCCTCCCCATTATGCCCTTAGGCGCCATTGGGAGGAGACTTCTCCCCATTATACCCTTTTAGCCAATTCCCTCTTCATGACAACTTGAAATTGGGCCTCATTGGATAATGAGCTAGCCCAAACTTCATTACATAGGTTGATTAAGTCATTGGATCCAATCTAATGCAACCCTAATCCAAATGTGACCAATCATGGTCAATTTTGGGTCAACCTACCAAAAATGAATTTTGGCTCCAATAACTCTCTTCCATCTCATCAGGCCCGTTGGCACTGATGAAATCTCTCAAATAGATCCGAGTTATCCAATAACTTGATCATAAGGCTTCCCGATCAATACGAGAACTCGAGTATCAAGGTGTGCGACCCTATAGGTTCCTCTGACGTTGGCTGTGCTGACCTAAGGTCACCACAAGCAGTGAGTGACACCTAGTAGTGCATCGCTGCTACCCAAGTCATCGGAATGGATATCGATATCGACATCTCTATCATCGCAACTAGGTGAAGATACATTATTGTCCCTTTGCCAATATGATATCCGATTGGACAAGTGTGTCATCATTTGTTTTCACCCAATCACATGATCATGACTAAATCAGGTTGTCACCTGGGTATGGCCATACCACTTTCAGTCATAGAACCAAAGAGGAGCTCCATGGATATCAAGCTTCTCTCAGGAAGGGGCAAATCCTTTGTCTGTCCATTGACCTTCTCATATGGGTCGTGACATGCTCAATAACAACTATTTTTACCTCCCAACTACAGCGAGGTGTTAGGTTGTATCAAAGCATGTCCCTAACCACATAGAACAGTCAATGATCTCAAGTCAAGGGATCAATGCATCTCCTGTCACTTGTGAGGAGAATTCATGACACCAAGTTATAGCCTCACAGCAGGTCAGTCCAGTATATCCTCCACTAATATACCCATATGTCTGCATTAGTATCTCGTACCTAACCAGCCCATATACCAGTCTCACAAGTACCAGAGTTGTTCCAGATCCACTCAGGTATATTGATTGGGGATAACCAATTGGGTATCCCCAATTGGGTATCTATCCTATTAGCACGGGGATACATGTAGAGGGTGCCCAATTGGGTATCTATCTCAACATTTCCCTCAAACTCGGTTTGAAGGTATCATGTCTTTTAATTTTAATACAAAATTCCTTTCTTTTATAGTGAAGCATTTTAGAAATTTGTTGTATCTTTACAATTTTGTATACATATACACATTTTTTATCTAGCACATGTGAATAATAAATTTTAATCAATTATATCTTGGATACTTTACCGTAAATTGTAATACAACACAAACCATCACCAACCAATTCTTATCATGAAGAATGATGAAACAGATCAACCGATGCATCCTAGTGCATTAAGACATTTACACATGTGTTGTGGTTAGAACGTTACATAGACTTATGCTTTTGTTTTAGTGATGTTGTAGGGTAATGGCTCACCCTTGATAAAGTTCAAGAATAGAGTGAGTGAGCGCCCAGGAGCATTAACTGGCACCATATGCCCAGCTCCTCTCATAGTGATGAAGATTAATCTTTTGAGATATTCCACCATCCAACCAGCCACTTCATCATTGTAGTACCATTCTCTCCACCCTACCCATTTGTCCCACGTCTTCTCTGTTAGATTCATGCTGATGATAACCTCCCTCGTTCCTTGCATAGGCACAGCCCCATCTAGATCACCACTGTCAAAGTTGTAACACACAATGTTATGACATATTCATAAGTTATTATTATTTTTTTACCCAGATATTTTAGAAGGACTTGAACTGAACATGTAATAGCACCTGTAAATCCAAACACGAAAGCCTTCATCTAGTAGCTTTCGCATTGTAGGAACAACTATTGATTCTTGATCATCTTCATCATATATATTGTGTATATGTTTGCTGTATCAACATTATAGAATTAGTATATAAGTACTTGACTAGTTAGCTATGCACATAGTTCATGTGGCAATTTATAATAAGATTAATCTCAAATTCATACCAATTATTTTACTAAAAGAAGACATCAAAATACTTAACTTGCAAGTTGAGTATGGATACGGAAGGTGAGTAACATTGGCATGCAATGCCCTTTTCACATCATTTCGATTAAGATAAACATCCATGATGAAACTTGCACAAGGATCATATGTTGTCTAGTCCTTCTCCAATCTGATAAATGCATCCTAAGTATGCACAAAAAAAAAGGACCAAAACGTTTATGTGCATGTTAACCAATGATATATGGAAGTATAACAATGGATGAAGTAGAAGTTTTACACTTGTTGTGCCATTATTTTTGGAGCATACGGGCATGTAAATATTGTAGCTATCTATATCTTTGTGATGAATTCTTGCATGGATTGCACACATGGTACCCTTACAGTTTTCATGTTGATACCGGTAAGGGATGGAATGGTCTTTTATTGATTGACATTCATTAATGAAAGCTTGATATAATTTGTAAGTGATAATCCCATGGTTCCAACCAAACTCTGCCTTTGCAAAAAAGTTTACTCCCCAATCGAGTTGTGGGTTTCCAACCTGTAAAAAACACAAGTAAATATATACATAAATTACACTCCCTAATCAAGCTGAGGATTTCCAGTCTACAAAGCCATAGAGAAATAAGTATATGCATATATCATATTTTTCAAACTCAATTATTACATAATTCATGCAAAAGTAGCAACAAATTGTTTTCTATGTTAGGGTCATGTACAAATTTCAATTGATATATCATTCATCAAATTAAAAATTTTACCATCAATTAGGTGGAAACAAATAACGAACATTGTTGCTACTACTAGTTAGAGCAATTTGGAAATGTCTTACCAAAACACCTTTGAGGTTGATAATGAAAGTCCCCAGAAGGGGGCGAAACCCTAAAGCATGGCGCGTATAAAATTTTTAAGCAGCGGAAGAGGGTTTCTAGGGGATCAGATTCATGCATAACATATGATCAACTTGTTAAACCGATTGCAAACATAGAAGATGTCATACCGATGCCATTTCTAGATGGAGACTTGGAAGTAGAGAGCGATAGGGATCTCCTCCAAAGGATGCGCACACAAGATGAAGAAGTCGCCTACTCCGATGGTGCTCCTTGTGCTAGCAAGGTTCCAAGAGGTCCTTGTCGTATGGAAGGGAAGAGAGAACCTTTTCTTTGCTTGGCGATTTGCTTCTTGTCGTCAACCCCAAAAAAACTCGAATGAGAGAGCCACGCGAGGAAGGAGCGACAATAGGCGTGAAGAGAAGCTATCGTGAGGCGTGGTCACGATTTGGAAACATGGTTTCCAAAAATAGTAAACCACTCTCTTCATGCGACCATGGGATTACCCCAAGCGCATACTCCTCTCCACTTGAACCATGCGCTCACTTGATGAGCTGGTTCAATTTCAGTTTGGTCCAAGACCAATTAACCCAAGCGATTTGGTCTAGATCACAATTAAACCCTAAGGCTCCAGATCCAACCGTTCATCTTTGATGCTCCTGATCTCACCGATCTAGCATCCATTCTCTCGATCGAAGCTTACCGATCTCAAGCCCTAATCAATCAAACATGATCAGACCAGATCTCACTTACAATCAGAGATTAAATCCTTTCAAACTGAACCCAAACAATTCAGTCCATACGATCTGACTTAAGTAAGCCATATCATCAAATTGTGCGACCCTGAGGGTTTTCTTTAAATGTCGGTAACGATAACTCACGTTATCACGATCAGTGAGGGGTATCTAGCAACACATCACTGTCTCCCGATATAAAGAAAAGAGTCTTCCAAGACTACACCCAAACCACAGCACAAGTGTGAATCCACTTCACAAGGCATGCAAGTTTCCTTTGCCACTGGATGTTCTTATTGGACAAGCGTGTCAAGCTTGTAGCTCCAATATGATGAGCATGATTAGATCAGATGATCATAGTCACCTGGGTATGGCCATACACTTTCTCAATCATCTCATCCAGGGGGGCCCCTTTAGAACATCACACTCCAATCAAGGAGACGGCAATCCTATATCTATCACTAGCGCCCTAACATGACTCAAGTTCACCATCCAAGATAGTCTATAACCATTATGTTTCAAATGATATTGAACTACCTCAAAACAATGACAATCATCATTTAGAAACACAAGTGATCTCAAGTCAGAGGAAATGTGCCACTTGTTGTAATCAAGGATTATTCACATTGTGACAAGCAATTGAATATCCTAGTAGGGTCTGTCCAGTACATCCAATGTACCCATGAGTCTACATCTTATTCCATGCTCGAAGCATCCTATAAGATTAGAACACATATTAGTCTCAATCATATCAAGGTTGTCTCATGTTCACCAAGATATCTCGACTAAGGACTTTACTGCATGTCAGCCCAGCTGAACAGCATTGAGACATTATTCAGAAGTATATGTATTGCAGCAGATAATATAACAAACTGAATAACAACCATTGCCTTTATAAACATAAGAGTTTATACATGATACTGTTACAATCCCAAGGCCTCAAACATTAGCCTTAAGGGCATACCCCAACAATCTCCCACTTGCACTTAATCTAATGGTTGAGGAATCTCAAACCCATATTATTACAGTGCTTCTCATGCTTCTGCTGCGCCAGAGGCTTAGTAAGCGGGTCTGCCAGATTGTCATCTGTATGAACCTTGCAGACTTTGATCTCGCCACGATCTATGATCTCCCTGATCAAGTGAAACCGTCTCTGTATGTGCTTGGACTTCTGGTGCGACCGTGGTTCCTTTGCTTGTGCGATTGCTCCAGTGTTATCACAGAAGATAACCAAAGGATCTGCACTCGAAGGAACAACACCAAGTTCTTGAACGAACTTACGAATCCACACTGCCTCCTTGGATGCTTCCGAGGCTGCTACATACTCGGCTTCTGTGGTAGAATCAGCAACAATTGACTGTTTGAAACTTTTCCACACCACTGCTCCTCCATTCAAGCTAAAAACATAGCCTGATTGCGATCGGAAATCATCCTGGTCAGACTGGAACGAAGCGTCAGTATATCCTTCTATACTGAGTTCTTCCTGACCACCATACACCAAGAACATATCTTTGGTCCTCCGAATATATTTTAAAATGTTCTTGACTGCAATCCAGTGCGCCATACCTGGATTACTTTGGAACCGACTGGTCACGCTTAACCCGTAAGCGACGTCTCGGCGAGTACACAACATCGCATACATAATGGATCCAATAGCCGAAGCATAAGGCGTATTGTCCATTTCATCTTTCTCAGTCTGTGTTTGTGGACACTGACTCTTCGAAAGATTCAGACCATGTCTGACTGGAAGATATCCTCTTTTAGAATTCTCTAAATGAAATCTCTCCAGGACTTTATCGATGTAAGTACTCTGGCACAGCCCGAGAAGCCTCTTAGATCTATCCCTGTAGATCTTCACACCTAATACATAGGCTGCTTCTCCTAAATCTTTCATCTGGAAACATTTCCTTAACCATGCCTTAACCACATGCAGTTCAGGAATATCGTTTCCAATGATTAAGATATCATCGACGTAGAGGACTAGGAAAGTAATCACGCTCCCACTAAACCTCTTATATACACACGGGTCATCCTCGTTCTTGATGAAACCAAATTCAGAGATTGATTCATCAAAACGAATATTCCAGCTTCTCGATGCTTGTTTAAGTCCATAAATAGACTTCTTTAACTTGCATATTTTATGACGATATGATGGATTAGTGAAACCTTCTGGTTGTGTCATATACACATCCTCATCCAGATTTCCATTAAGGAAAGCTGTCTTCACATCCATTTGCCAGATCTCATAATCATAATATGCTGCTATCGCGAAAAGAATCCGAATAGACTTAAACATAGCTACAGGTGAGAAAATTTCATCATAATCTATCCCGTAGATTTGTTTGAAACCTTTCGCAACTAGCCTGCCTTTATAGGTAACCACGTTACCATCCATGTCAATCTTCTTCTTGAAGATCCATTTACAGCCTATAGGGATAACTCCCGGAGGCGGATCAACCAAATCCCAGACTTGGTTATCTGACATGGAGTCCATCTCGGCGCGCATAGCTTCAAGCCATCTCGCTATATCCGGTCCACTGACCGCATCCGCATAAGTAAGGGGTTCATCATTATCAATGATGTAGACTCCGTCATAGCGCTCAGGCTGTCGACGGATCCTTCCCGATCTTCGCGGTTCCCGTGATATCTGAGCCTCAGGTTGTTCAGTAACCTGTTCTACCGGCTCAGGCTCATCCAACTGTGCTTGACCACTTTGTCCTTCCTCTGGATTCTCATCCAGCTTTATTTCTCTGCCACTGGCCTCTTGCAGAAGAAACTCCTTCTCAAGAAATATGGCCGTCCGAGCAACAAACACCTTGTTCTCTTTGGGATCGTAGAAATAATAACCCTTAGTTTCCTTAGGGTAACCGACAAAGATACATTTCTCAGATCTGCTCTCTAGTTTTCCAGAGGCGAGCTTTTTGACATAAGCCTCGCAGCCCCAGATCCTGATAAATGTCAAGCTAGGCTGTTTCCCATACCATAATTCATATGGGGTCTTTGAAACTGCCTTGGATGGCACTCGGTTTAGTACCTTTGCAGCTGTCTCCAGTGCAAATCCCCAAAAGGAGTAAGGTAGAGTAGCTTGACTCATCATAGAACGAACCATATCCAATAAGGTTCTGTTCCTCCTCTCAGACACACCATTCCATTGCGGTTTTCCTAGCGGAGTGAGCTGTGAGATAATCCCACTCCTTTAGATAGTCAGTAAACTCTCGACTTAGGTATTCTCCACCTCGATCAGAACGAAGTGCCTTGACATTTCGGCCAAGCTGATTCTGTACTTCATTCTTGAACTCTTTGAACTTGTCAAAAGATTCACTTTTATGTCTCATAAGATAGACATAACCATACCTACTGAAATCATCAGTGAAGGTAATGAAGTACTGATAGCCACCTCTGGCATGTTTACTAAAAGGCCCACACACATCACTGTGTATAAGGTCAAGTAAACCTGAAGTCCTTTGACCTTTATGAGGAAAAGGCGACTTCGTCATTTTGCCCATCAAACAAGCTTTGCATGTATCAATCTCCTCATAGGAGAATGATCCCAGCAGTCCATAATCATGCAACCGCTTAATGCGTTTCTTGTTAATATGACCTAAACGACTATGCCATAGCAAGGTGCTGTCATCAGCATATTTGGCTTTCTTATTATCAATATTGTGTATAGAACATTCCATGTCCAACATGAATAACCCATTGTTAATTGAACCAGTAGCATAAACAATATTATCTAAAGAAAGAACACACTTTGAAATATTGCATTCAAAGGAAAACCCCTTCCTGACAAGAGCAGGAATGGAGATAATATTTTAGTAATGCTGGGAACAAAGTAACAATTGTCTAGTTCCAATACAAGTCCAGATGGTAAAGAGATGAAATAGTCTCCTACAGCAACAGCAGCAACCCGTGCCCCGTTTCCAACTCGTAGGTCCACCTCATGCTGTCCCACCTGTCTTCTTCTCTTGAGTTCCTGTACATTTGAACAAATGTGAACTCCACATGCAGTGTTCAACACCCATGAAATAGAAGAAGATGAAACCATGACTTCCGTCACGTATATACCTGAGCCAGAAGCGATGCTTCCCCTCTTGTCTCCTTGGAGCGCTTTACAGTCCTTTTTCCAGTGACCCAGCTGGCCACAGTGGAAACATCTGTATTCCTTCGACCGCTTGACCTTTTGCTTCAGAGCCTTGCTGTAGCTCTTGACAGGGGTCTTGCCCTTCTTCCCCTTCTTCTTGTTCCTCGAAGGAAACATCAAGACAGAGGTTGAAGGCTTTCCCTTCAGAGTCTCCTCAGTAGTCAAGAGCATATTCAGCAGCTCTGCCGGAGTACAATCGATTTTGTTCATATTAAAGTTAATGATGAACGCATCGAAAGAGGGCGGGAGAGACTGCAGAATAATGTCTACAGCAAGCTCCTGATTGATGGTATGCCCCAGTTTCTCTAGAGCCTCCTTGTGCCCAATCATCTTGAGCACGTGAGCTCCCACTGGGCTCCCTTCAGCCAGTTTGCTCTAAAAGAACAGCTTAGTCAAATTATAGCGCTCAGTCCTCGCCTGCGCAGCATACAGCATCTTGAGGTTTGCTATAATTTCTATAGCCGACATATCCTCATGCTGACGCTGCAGCGGTGGCGTCATAGACGCTAGTATCAGGCAAGCGACATCAATGCTATCATTGACATGCTTTTCATAGGCATCCCGAACCGCCCTTGCGGCGTTCGGAGCGGGCTGAGGCGGTATAGCCGTCTCGAGGACATACAGTTTCCTCTCTGCCTTAAGAACAATCTTAAGGTGTCCGTACCAGTCTGAGAAGTTTGGTCCAGCAAACTTCTCCCTTTCCAGTAGGGATTGCACATTGTAGCTCATGGTGTTCGTTGCTGCAGGAATCTACAACAATGCAAGAACAGCAAGGTCAGTATCAATGTTCAGAATCAATCCAGGACTTAAGAAAGATTCTTTTCTCACTATTTTATCTGACTGAAAAATCCAAGAAAACAGTCCGAAAGAGTAACACTCTTTTAGTGAGATGGGATCCAGATTTCATACTTGGTCTCCGCGTCCCGCTCAGGCGAGATAAGATGCACAGAGAGTACAAGCACTAGTCTCTGGTAGGCTGTCCCAGCCAATCGCCAACCCGTGCGATTCCCCTTCATCTGGGCAATCCAGCTGACTGTGCCAACTGAGTTGGTACAACACAGTCTCTGATCCCACAGATGGCTGCCTCCATGTGCTACCATATGCGCCACATATGTAGCCTACATGGTCAAGCTGACCCGACCTACTCCCTGGACCACCACGTGCTATGCTGAGCAACGAGAAGCGATAAATCCCTTCTCTGTAACACGTAGGTGTAATCCCGCACCGTCTGAAGATAGATGGACGTGCCCACTGAGTGGGTACAACACGGCTCCAACGATAATCAGAACAGTGAGGTTTCGCGTCAGAAGGCTTACGAGCTTGATATTTTAGCGTTGGATTTTAACGGTCTTTTATCTTCTTGACTATCATGCAATTCCTATGGTGATAGCAGAAGATAAACTCATGCAATTCTAATTATAAAAGCAATAAATAAAAAGCATGCTGATCTTATGTGGTAAAAGCCCATTAAGCCTAAGTTAGACCTTAAATTAAACTTAAGTCTTCACTTGCTTTTCTTCATGGGTCTTTTGCTTCTCATCTGGCCCAACCCAGGGCCTAAGCGCCATCTGCAGCTCAGGTGCGCCTACCAGGGAAAATGCGCCTGGTCCCAGAGTCGAACCCTGGACCTCCCACCTGGTCAAGCCTCAAGCTGCATGCGCCTCTGCCAAGTGTGCACTGTGCTCTTGTCTGATTAAAATACAATTTAATCTATCTAGACAAGATTGACTCGCAGGTCAATTACATTTTATAAATTAAATGCAATGTGATGCGTAGATCACAATATAAATTAATTTACAAGTTTTAACCAGGCTCGCAGGCCCCAGCACAGCACACATTAATTAGGCGTCCCACATAAGATTAAATAAACAAGCATATGCTTACAATCAACATGTGATCCATTCATGAAAATAAAATTTTCAAAAAACCCATTGGCATCAATTTTATTTTCCTTATGTGCCCTACTACCTTACAACGGTCCATTAATAGGGATCCACTCATCAGACCTAGTCAGATCCACTGCCCTTGCATGCACCAAGTCCTAACTAACTTGAGTCGACCCAGTGGTCAACTATGCATGCGCTAGGGCTGAACAACCTACATGAGTTTTGGCAAGCGGGTGTGACCCCGGGCCTAACTCATGCGTGTTCACTAGTTGTCTCAACCAGACCTCGCTACACGCCTTTGATGCAGTCGACCTATAGCCACCTTATGCTTGCGCATAGGTGCCATCTGGTCGACCCATCTAGGCTATCAGATGGTCTGATCAGACTAGTTGGATCTTAACTAGAGATGACTTCAACCCTACTAACCCGTCTAAGGACTTATAGCAGGCGCCATTTAGATCTAAAGTGAGTCGCGCACGTAAAGAAGTTTTTGAGAAAAACTAAATGTATGCGCCAACTAGATACATGCGCTAATGATAAAAAATCATACTTCATGTAGTTTTCGCATGAATAACTTTCGCATGTAGTTTAGATCTAAGGTGTTGCGCAAACATGGATCACTAAAGTTAAGCAATCATACAAACATGCATATAACCGCCTCTGATACCAATTGAAAGTCCCCAGAAGGGGGCGAAACCCTAAAGCATGGCGCGTATAAAATTTTTAAGCAGCGGAAGAGGGTTTCTAGGGGATCGGATTCATGCATAACATATGATCAACTTGTTAAACCGATTGCAAACATAGAAGATGTCATACCGATGCCATTTCTAGATGGCGACTTGGAAGCAGAGAGCGATAGGGATCTCCTCCAAAGGATGCGCACACAAGATGAAGAAGTCGCCTACTCCGATGGTGCTCCTTGTGCTAGCAAGGTTCCAAGAGGTCCTTGTCGTATGGAAGGGAAGAGAGAACCTTTTCTTTGCTTGGCGATTTGCTTCTTGTCGTCAACCCCAAAAAAACTCGAATGAGAGAGCCACACGAGGAAGGAGCGACAATAGGCGTGAAGAGAAGCTATCGTGAGGCGTGGTCACGATTTGGAAACATGGTTTCCAAAAATAGTAAACCACTCTCTTCATGCGACCATGGGATTACCCCAAGCGCATACTCCTCTCCACTTGAACCATGCGCTCACTTGATGAGTTGGTTCAATTTCAGTTTGGTCCAAGACCAATTAACCCAAGCGATTTGGTCTAGATCACAATTAAACCCTAAGGCTCCAGATCCAACCGTTCATCTCTTGATGCTCCTGATCTCACCGATCTAGCATCCATTCTCTCGATCGAAGTTTACCGATCTCAAGCCCTAATCATTCAAACATGATCAGACCAGATCTCACTTACAATCAGAGATTAAATCCTTTCAAACTGAACCCAAACAATTCAGTCCATACGATCTGACTTAAGTAAGCCATATCATCAAATTGTGCGACCCTGAGGGTTTTCTTTAAATGTCGGTAACGATAACTCACGTTATCACGATCAGTGAGGGGTATCTAGCAACACATCACTGTCTCCCGATATAAAGAAAAGAGTCTTCCAAGACTACACCCAAACCACAGCACAAGTGTGAATCCACTTCACAAGGCATGCAAGTTTCCTTTGCCACTGGATGTTCTTATTGGACAAGCGTGTCAAGCTTGTAGCTCCAATATGATGAGCATGATTAGATCAGATGATCATAGTCACCTGGGTAAGGCCATACACTTTCTCAATCATCTCATCCAGGGGGGGCCCCTTTAGAACATCACACTCCAATCAAGGAGACGGCAATCCTATATCTATCACTAGCGCCCTAACATGACTCAAGTTCACCATCCAAGATAGTCTATAACCATTATGTTTCAAATGATATTGAACTACCTCAAAACAATGACAATCATCATTTAGAAACACAAGTGATCTCAAGTCAGAGGAAATGTGCCACTTGTTGCAATCAAGGATTATTCACATTGTGACAAGCAATTGAACATCCTAGTAGGGTCTGTCCAGTACATCCAATGTACCCATGAGTCTACATCTTATTCCATGCTCGAAGCATCCTATAAGATTAGAACACATATTAGTCTCAATCATATCAAGGTTGTCTCATGTTCACCAAGATATCTTGACTAAGGACTTTACTGCATGTCAGCCCAGCTGAACAGCATTGAGACATTATTCAGAAGTATATGTATTGCAGCAGATAATATAACAAACTGAATAACAACCATTGCCTTTATAAACATAAGAGTTTATACATGATACTGTTACAATCCCAAGGCCTCAAACATTAGCCTTAAGGGCATACCCCAACAGATAAATGAATCCTTTGTCACTCTATTATTTTCTTCATGCAAGAGCAATGCCAGTTGTGGAACGTAATGTCCTGCAATAATTGAATTAGTGTCATTAAAATACCTATTCAAACTATATGCATGATTACCAACCACAAAACCATCTAACTCACCACCATAACTCTCTCCAACAATATAGAACTCATGAGATTTGAATGTAGGGAACTTGATAAACCAATTTACAAGAAAAGAGTAGGTATCTTCCGTAGTCATCTTATCACTATACTTTTCTAAATTTGATGATTTATTAGAATAGGAAAAGCCTACTCCCACCGGAGACTCTAGGAACAAAATATTTGCTTCTGAAGTAGAAAGTGAAAAATAAATTAGAATGCTATAAGAGGTTATATATGAGTGAATTTTATGTGGCATTAGACTTGCCTTTCATCCATGTGTGAGGGTTGGATCTAAGGCCGGATCCATCATTCAAAACAAGAAAGGGGACAATTTCCTTAAGTACTCCTCCGGCAATTGATGAACATCCTGGTCCTATAAAAATTCCAAACATTATCAACACATGAATCAAAGTTATAAGATATAATTGTCCTAAGCAGTCCATGGATGCCTACCTCCATTGAGCCACAAGACAAGGGGCTTCTTCATGGGTTCTTCCATGGCCTCAAAGAACCAATAAAACATTGACTTATCCTCATATATCCTTACATAGCCAGCATAGTGTCGAATCTTACTAGGTGGTTGTTCTGGGAGGTCAATGACAAAATCTGACATTTCTGGGTGAGGTGGCCGTCTTGCCATGTTACCCTCGATGAATACAACTATTACTAATAAGAATAATATTGCCATATGGGTTGAAGGTGTTGACACAATCATTGTAGTAATTTGCCACCACCTTGTTGGTCCTTGTCTTTTTATTAGTTCTTTTCCTCGTCGATAGGGTTATCAACAATGAGAGTGCTAGAGATACATATATAGACAATAAATGAAGAAATAACAAATCTTTGTTTTTTAACTGTCACCAACTCTTGCACTTCTAAAATTATTGTATGTGAAACTAATTACCTTTAAAAACAATGTTCAATAAAGAGTATGAAAAACAAAAAAAACTGTTCTAATAGTTTTTTTATATTTGAATTATTTACACCAAATTAGAGGCACTTCTTATAGGGCATGATAATAGTTCTTACAATTTATTATAGTAATCAAATTCTAAAATGAAATAAGCTACTGCTAGTAGTGGTGACCTATCACGTGATACAAGCACACATACAAAATGTATCTCTATGGACTTATGTAGCTAGATAGTCACATGACTGTGAGTCTTCACATTCTGCTTATATAGGTAATTTTATATCATTAGCATCAAATCCAAATATGACAATTCATCACTTTTGCCACTCTTAAGTTTATAGAAAAGATACATATGATCCAAGCATAACGAACAAAACTCTTCTTGTGAAAATCATTGTTTGTTCCACTTCTTCTCCACCTTGATGACGAGCACACAACAATGGACTAATGCAAAAACTATTTGTTATTTTGATATATTAATAATGATTTACCTGATTCATGAAAGAAGTGGTTAACATGAAATAGATTCTATTGGTAATTGCATCATCGATCTACTTGAGATCCTTGTGATAACTCTTCTTGTAATTCATGAGCGATGTTGGACTCTTCATAGTTTTTACTATAATTATAGTAAATATTGCTTACTAAAATTTCTCTATCATAGTTCTGCTACACGTTATTATATCTCTACAAATTGTGAACAAATGGAACTAGCTCTTGTTTGTGTTGAAAGTATTTTACAAGGATAAGTGCAAATTCAAATTTAATTAAATTTTATTTATCACTTTTGATAAACTATAGGAAAATTTATACCAACAAGAGTAATTACTTTAATGAATCAAACAAATATCATTAAATAAACTTCAAGCCCTAATTTTCTTTTTAGTGTTTTTTTAAATGAAAACTTACTCTCCCCTTAACTTAATCTCTCAATAGAAGCTTTCATATGATTATGCATATCTTTTTGATATTCTTGTCATTTTTTTTTGTTCTATTAGCAAATCTAATACAAAAAAATATAAATGAGAAATGTCATGCACTTTATAATCTCATATGCTCTTGCTTGAGAGATTTGATCTTCAAAAAGTATGTTTCATTCATTGAAATGGCTTCTTCCTTGGATGGATCCTTGGAGGTGAAATAAGATTCTATTTTTTTTATTTTGCTAAACCTAATCACTAATATAATTTATCTTGTATGGTGTTGATGGTCAAATTTTGTGGGACAGATCCTTGCCTTTTAGGCACTATTATGTGGCAATAAGTGTCTCTTGTAGCATGAGAAGTGTGGTTGATGTAGAACCAATTTGAAATTGCCCAACCAATTTCTAGCTTGTTATTTTTGTATATGCATCATTGATTCATGTTTGTTTATTTGCTTGCAATGAGAAGACACTAGGTAGATGTCGATGATGCATGACTAATTTGTTACCGCACTTGTATTGCATGGCCTCATAATGAGGTCACACAACAAATCATATTGAATTTGATTTGAAATCATTCTCAAACAAGCATTGAGACTCAAAACATAGATAGCTACCATGATAGCTTCATCTTTGTGGTTCTACTAATGAGCATAGGCATGCTTCGATGAATGTTGGTCGAAACTTTTTACTATTGTTAGCTACACATTAGTTGTTTAGAGTATATGAATCTAGTTGTTTGTACAACCTAGAACATACCTCTTCTAAGGCCTTGGTGTATTTTGTGACATGTAGGTAATCACCAAAAAAAAAAGCTGAGGAAATAAAAAAAAAAAGTATGTTTTCCTTTTCCAAAAAAAAAAATTCAAAGAAAAAAATTTTCTTTATGGCTGTGTAAAAAAAAAAGCTGAGCAAAATTATAAAACAAAAAAAAATATATTTTTTGACTATATTGACTTGTAGCTTCAAAATTATTTTCACCACGAGGTGAAATTTTCAAAGAGGGGAAATCAAGATGCAGGATCATTTTTTAGGACCTAATTATGTTTGATATGGCATTATTTTGTTTTGATGTAATTAGGATTAGCCTAAGTTTTATTTTCTAAGCATTTTAAATTACTAGTTAATGTACTAGGTTGCAATTAGTTTAGCACTTTAAATTCCTCTTGTTTAATTAGGATTAGCTAAAGTCAAGGATTAGCTAAAGTCAAAGATTATCACAACAGCCATGCCAACATCAATGTCAAGCGTCAAAGACAAATCAAGTCAAGCTAAGTCAATTTGCAACGTTATATGCCACTTCAAGCTCCAAAGGGTTATGGATAGCTCCATGTGACAGCCAGCTTCAATCTCCAATCAAATAAGTCAACTCTCCGCTAGCAATTGAAAGACCAAATCAACATGCAATCTTCATCAAATCAGCCATCACCCATTTTCTGTTCATCAGCCAAGACAACAATCTTCAATGTGCCACTGCCTAGCCAACCATTGCCATAACAACACCCAATTTCAATCCTCAACCGAATCCACGCCAATCTCCAACAGCCGGACGCTTCAAATCTTCACTCAGTGGCAACCTATCATTTCAACCAATCAAATTAAAGCACCCAGCAAAGCCAGATGCGCTAATCAATTCACAGCCTGCACTTAGTCACTTCTTTACGAGGCCTGCAATAATCGAGTATCTCATGCACGCGCCTGCAAGCTTCAGTCGACTATTTCCAGCCAGCTTCTAGCTTTTCAAGGAGGAGCCCAAGAGACAAACTAATCTTCACCTTCCATTTGAAAGTAAAGATTGACAGCCCTTAGATATGTTGAGGGATTAAGTTAATGTTGAGGCTGAAAGGACTTTAAAAGCTAATGTAATTCTCATGTTTGGATTAAGTGAAAATGAATATTTTTGGAATCATGTTTGGTTGGTGTGGTGTGTCTTCCTCCTTGTGAGGTTAGGGTTACTCATGTAGCCTCTTCTCTTCCCCCTTAGCTTGCTAAGCTAAGGGTTTCTCTTCTCTGCTTCTCTTCTTCTTCCTCTTCTCTTCTCTTCTCCAAACTTCCGTTCTGCGTCAGAAATAGTGCACAACACCACTGATCGATAGCTTGATGAGGGCTACGAGTTATAAAGCTTATTTTCAGACTTGATATTTTATTTGAGGGTTTTTGAGGTCTCATCCTCTTAGTTTTATCTTTTATCTAACATTATAGGGATACAATCCTATAGTGATAACAATAAGATAAAACATCATAGGCATGCTTTAGCATATAAGGAAAGTAGTAAATAAGTGATGTGGTCATAGCCTAATCAACACATTGAACCAATACATGCCAAAAGTGTTCAATGCTTGACCTAAGTGACAAGGCCCAAGACAAGACCTAACCTAGCTGCCATTAACATCTTTGTTCATGCTCGGCTCCAAGGTCCTCCAATCTAAGGGATAGCTCTCAAACCCTATAAGCATCTCTAGAAAAACCTAGAAGCACTCGTAGAGGTTTGGCCAAGCCCTTATTGATGCTGCCACTCTCAAGTTGCTCCAAGCAAGGTGAATGTCGCCATCATCCTTAATCTTCAACATTACAAAATAAAGAAAAAGAAAGAGCGGCCCGCAGGACTAAACAAATACATCACAGGCATACAAGAGGCTTGACTGTGACCACAACACAATGCACAAGCAAGATACCTATCTCACCCAGTCCATGCCCCGTATAATCTCAATAAGTTCCACATATGGGTCTATCCTAGACATGTGAAAACCGCGAGCCATCATATTCATAATTTTCAAAAAATCACATATGACATAGGAGCATACAAGAAAGCATAGAACACCGTTCGAGTCTCGCAAGTAGCTTTGATACCACTTTTGGGAAACCCTAGGGATTTTAAAATTTTTACATACATACACAGATACATACAGCGCAAGAAAATCCCCGAAACAGGCTAGTCCCAAAAACCCAATTGATCGATTCAAGCAAGGGGGTCGACACAGTGACTAAGAGATAATACCTCAAAGCAATTGATGGAGAAGATGATGTAGGCGCCCAAGCATTCGGCCTCTGCAGTCTCACCCACAACCAATGCTTGAATTCTATTCTTCCACACCCGATGCTAGCCTTGGGAAGAAGATCCACGCCAAGGGAGAGTCCTCCAATCCACTTGCGCCACCACCAAGGAGGGATGCACCAAGGAGGAAGAAGGATGATGCTTGCGGCTTTGATGGAAGAAGAAGATGCTCCAAGGATCCTAGCTTGCGCCCCCTTTGTTCTCCATGCCTCCAAGGATTAGTGTGTGTCAAAGGGTTCGGCTAGGGCTTCTTTTATAGGAGCAAAGGGCAATTAGGGTTAATTGGAAAGTCTAGGTGATTAGGGCATGATTCAAGGAGTTAAATCAATTAATTATCTTGATTGATTCCTTGATTTCATACATGCATAAGCCTTGCCTAAGCAAGCCAATGCCTCATTCACCTAACACCTTCCTAATGAAGCAAACTTCCCATCCATGCGCTAAGACCAAGTCAAGACATGATGGAAGTTTTCCTAAAGAGGCTTGGGCGCAAGTCCTAATCCAATTAGGAATCTAATTATGTCAATAATCAGCCCCACTTGCACCCATCATATCTCAATCAATATCTCAAGTGATTAAATCAAATCCTAATCCAAATTAATCACTAGGAAGATACCAATTAAGTCATTGGCGCCAATCCTAGTCCAACTAGGATTCATTATGCGCCTACCACATTAATCCATCCCCATTATACCCTTTAGCCCATCTAACTCTTCATGACAACTTATTAGAAAGCCCCATTGGGTAATGGGCCTAGCTGAAACGTCATTATTCATTTTAACCAAGTCATTGGATCCAATCCAATGTAACCCACGGTCAAATGAGTCTAACCATGGCTAATTTTTGTCAATATGCCAAAAATGAAATTGGCTCCAATAAGTTTCTTCCATCTCATTAGGCCCATTGGAGCTGATGAAATCTCCCAAATATATCCAAGTTATGAAATAAGTCAATTCAAAGCCTATCTGATCAATACGAAAACTCGAGCATTAAGGTGTGCGACCCTGTAGGTTCCTCTGACATTGGTAGTGATGAACTTAGGTCATCACAAGCAGTGAGTGGAACTTAGCAATTCATCGCTGCTACCCAAGTCTTTAGGATGGATATCGACATCCCCATCACCGCAACAAGGTACCAATATATTAGAGTCCCTTTGCCAAACTAATATCCGATTGGACAAGTGTGTCACCACTTGCTTTCACCCATTCTCATGGCTATGACTAAATCAGGTTCTCACCTGGGTATGGTCATACACTTCCAGGCATAGAACCATAGGGGGGCCCTATGGATATCAAGCTTCCCTTAGAAAGGGGCAAATCCTGTATCTATTCATTCACCTTCTCATATAGGTCGTGACATGCTCAATGACAACTGTTATGACCTCCCAACTACGATGAGGTGTTAGGTAGTATCAAAGCATATCCCTAACTATATGAAAGAGTCAATGACCTCAAGTTAAAGGATCAACACATCTCCTGTCACTTATGAGGTTAACTATTGACACCAAGTTAGAGCCTTACAACAGATCGGTCCAGTATATCTACCACTGATATACCCATATGCCTGCGTTAGCACCTTGTGCCTAACCTGCCCATTCACCAGTCACACATGTTCTAGAGGTATCCTATATCCATTCAGGTACTTGACTAGGGATAGAATTTGAGCACATACATAATCTATCTCTAGGGATATTATAATGTAAGTACATATTCGCATATGTAAACATAGCATAATAATGGCAATGCCAGAATGATCTATAAGATATCAATATCATATAGTACATAAGATAGACCAACATCTGGTCCGAAGGGCATATACACCAACATGTATATGGTTTATCTTTAAAGATACTACTTCCATGACCCCATATGAGAGCAACTCGATTGCTACTCAGGATGCTGTTTTTCTTGAGAATGTTTTTCTCTTGAAAAAGGCTAGTGGGGGGGGGGGGGGGGAGTATGACTTGGATGTAGTTCAAGATCAGCCATTCGATGCATGTGGTCAAGGATGGGATCTGAGCTACTCATACATGTTGTGGGCAACCTCAGGCTCAGAACACACAGGCTTTACATGTTGAATGGATTCGACAGGTGTGAGTTATGGGTAACCCCTAACTCGACACAAAGAATCTTTATCCTATATTGCCTGAGTGCAGTGGGAGCATGATGATATCTCTGGTCTTGTATGTCGGGGACATATTGATCATCAAAGATGACATCCTGATCAATTCACTTAGTGAAGATATGATTAGGAAGTGTCTTGTGATGAATGACTTAGTAGACATCATCTATGTATTTGGTGTGTGGATTTTCATGGATAGCTCCCAGAAACTCTGAGTCCAAAGCCAGATAACGTACATCGATACTAGAGAGGTTTTCCATGGGAAATTCCTTTCAAAGAGGCTGGGCCTCAATCTCTCCTAGAGGTGTGCTTATGACACATGCTAAGAGAGATGACATGGGTCGAGCCCTTGATATTTTGGAATCAAAGTAGATGCAAAGATGGAATCAATATCATATTGCAATCATAGATCCGACTTAGCTAGGTATTCTTGCGGAATAATTAAATCATCAAGATACATGTTTTCACAAAGCAATGGCATTTTCGGTGCATGGGTTGAATCAACTAAAATGGTGTCATGGGACCATATGAAAGAAGAATATTGTGTTATAGAATCATTGTGTGGGATCAATGGGTAGCTGTG
This sequence comes from Costus lasius, assembly GCA_027563935.2. Classification (NCBI taxonomy): domain Eukaryota; kingdom Viridiplantae; phylum Streptophyta; class Magnoliopsida; order Zingiberales; family Costaceae; genus Costus; species Costus lasius. The sequence continues at coordinate 30,999,597 of CM050450.1, read as the reverse complement.
GTCACAAGGAATAATGTATCCTAAAGAAGGACTTAGGACGACCTATATGGATGAGTCAATGTAATGTTTTAAGAACCTGGGCGGGTCAAAGAAATTATAAGACAAGACTTCTTTAGGTCTTTCCTTACATGGAGAAATAGGAGTCAACTGGGTAGGATGTTCATGGTGTTCCTCTTGTGTTGCAGGGATCTCAACCTCGCTCTGATACCACTATTGTAGGATGAACTTTTAAGATTCTAATGGATGGATCGTCCTTAGGTATGTGGCTCCTAATGGTGATTGACAGATGAGAAAACACAGATTTATCAATAGTAGCAAACAACCCTAGCATGCAGTTATACTGAAATAATAGCTTGGTTAGGAAACACCTGAGGCTCCCTTGAAGGAAGAGGGCGGAATCCCCTTCTAGTTCCATGTGGCAATGAACTTCAGTTGGATTGAACAAGTTGGTAGTTTAATTGTTTGCTTCCAGGATCCCTTCTAGCTCTGGAACTTATAGGTCTTCACGTCACTTCCAATCAGCAACACTCGGGAATCAATGAGGAAGAGTTGGAGGAGTCAAGGTTCAGCGAATAAGGGATTGAAGCAAAGGCAGAAGGAGAGGAGCAAGCTCAACTCTTGGCACACACAAACAAATTCAAACGCTAACACAAGTTTAGTTTTCAGAAGGTAATCGACTAAGTGTGCAAGTGTGGACAATTACAAGTCTTTAAACCTAACCCTTCAACGTTAACATTGGTGGCAATGATTGGCATTCCTTAGCTAACGTTTGATGCTAAATGTGATTGGCAGTGCAGGCGGTGGCTTGTGAATGTAATCTTCTACGCATGCTAGTAAGTGATTTGTAGTCGTTGGTTGATGGTAAGTAACTTGCTGAAATGTCACTTTAGCTTTGGTTGAATTGGGTCGATTACTAGATTGAGCTATGAGCTTGGGTCAAGTTGACATGAGCTTGATTGTGGACTTTGCTGACCCAAATTAGATGCTGATCTTGTTGAGGTTTGAAGCTGAGATATTTGACCTTTGTTGAGCTGGAGTTGACTTTGAAGATGCTGAGGTCGGATCTTGATTGGGTTTGGATGTGAGCTGATAATTCCATGTGAGGCTGCCACTATGGTTGAAGGGAATAGGTGCCTTGTAAGTGCATTACAGGTGCATACACACTAGGCTAAGGCATCCTAATACATCCACTACAAATTAAAACAAAGACTTAAGGCAATAAATCCTAGGCTAGTCCTACCTACAACAAAATAACATCAAGTGATGAAATTTAAACAATGTTTGCAACAAGACTTAAAGCAGAAATTAAACAAGTCCAAAATACCAAATGTACACAAGTTTATCACATGGTCATCCCATATCTAATTGGAGGCTTTCGGATTCTCTTGGACCTTCTAGGATGTGTCCCTACATCAATGATCGATCATGTATTCGATGGTATATTATAGATCAGATATGGTTTGTGCCGTGGGCATACCCAAACCGATATCGGGTCCAATCTAAGTGTGTGGCACTAGATAAGGAGATAGAACATGCTTAGGTTATAAGAAAAACTAAAGGAGTGGTTCTTGGTCTACTGAGATAGGAAAAGCTTGGTGTACATGGTTGTTTCGGTCTGTCCATGATCGCAGCATCAACTATATGTTTAGTGGTGTTGCAAGCTATGGGAGCTTCACGACAAACCACCATAATCTCCGGCAGAAGGCAGGGTATGTTGTGGCTTCTATGAAGCTATTTGGATATGGGAGTTTTTCATTGAACTTCAAGTGGTTGCATATGCTTCGGGCTCTAACAAGAACGATGACACATCATAGGAAACCAAGGTTTCACCTAAGATCCAAACACATACTCGAGCGCTTCCACCTTGTCGTGGGGATAGAGGTGTTGTCGTGAGATTGCATATATTGACACCGATGCAGTCATGATCGGCCGACTGACCAATACTCTAGTGCAGCAAGAGCCTGGCAGGTCGAACTGGAGATGGGTTGTTGAGGTGACTCAATAGCAGGGTCCTAGTGCAAGTGGGAAATTGTTGGTATATATGCCCTAGGACCTGTGGTTGGTCTGATCTGTGTCACATTCATTTGTGATATATATCTTTACATTGTCATTGTTATGTATTTGATATATCTATGTCATATGTACATTTTCATAAATAATGTTCCTAAAGATAAATTTTATCTAGTCTCAAAGGATTGTCCCCGGTCAAGTATCATAGAGGATAAGGGACAGCTATGATGCACTTGAGACTAGTATATGCACTTGTTGGGCATGGGTTTCTAACACAGGCATATGGGTATATCAAGGTAGAGATACTAGATGGACCCGCCGTGAGGATTTCACTTGTGTCACAGGTCAAATCTCATAATGATAGAGGTACACTTGTCCTCGACTTGAACTCGTTGATATCTCTATATGGCAAGACATGTACTTTGATACAACCTAATGCTCCGCCATAATAGGGGAGTCATAACAGTTGTCATCGGTATATCTAGAGTCATATGAGAGGTTCAATGAGACAATAAAGGATTTGCCCCTTCCCTACGAGGAAGCTTAATATCCTTGGGCCTCATATATGAATTCATGATTGAAAGTGTATGGCCATGCCCAGGTGAGAATTTGATTTAGTCATGACCATTAGATTGGGTTAAACAAGTGTGACATACTTATCCAATAAGGATATCAGCCTTGCAAAAAGACGAGAGTGTACGTGCACTTTGTCACAATTTTAAGGGATGTCGATGATGACTCAATCTCGAAAACTTGGTTAATAATGATGTACTACTAGGTGTCACTCAGTGCTTGTGATGACTTCAGCTTATCACCGCCAATGTCTAAGGAACCTATAGGGTCGCACACCTAGACACTCGAGATCTCGCATTGATCGAGTTGTCTATGATCGAGTCATTTAGTTGATTCGAGTCAACTTGGGAGTTTGATGCATTGCGGATGCATCTGATGAGTTGGAGATGACGTTATAGAGTGATGTTGTGCTTCGACTTTAGTTGATCACAGTTGACCCTCGGGTGACCCTGTTTGACTTCAATGGACTAGGTCCAGTCGATGGGTCAAATGTTGGGTTTAAGCTCCAGATTTATTCGGAGGCTTTTTGCGGCTAATTTAAATATAACATGAGGGGCCTGCAACTTAAGCGCTAAAATGATTATTTATATTCATTTTATTTGTAGCTTAAATAATGGGGGCCGTGCGCAACTTAAGTGAATATTTATATTAAATATATTCGTCACTTAAGTTGTGGACCCACATCCATTACTCTATAATGTATCTAGGCGCATATATTATGAAAAATTCGTAATTAAATATGCCCTAGCTGAAATCATCATTTATCTCTTCACCCTAGCTGCCTAGACATGATCTTCATCCTCTCCATGGCGCCTCCAAGAAAGAAGTTGTGATGGAGGCAATAGCCCTGTTCTAAGAAGATCTGCTCGGGCTCACAGGAAACCTCTTCAATATGTGATGTAGGATGGAAGCGTGTGACAATGCGACTAATTAAGAACGTGAAATTTAACTAATTAAAATACTACTAATTAAAAAATCAATTTATTTATTCATTAAAACTTCATAAAGCAACCAGAATTCCAGGACTATAGAAATAATAAGTTAAGAAAAGTAGTCCTATCAAATAATGGGTTCCAATTATCCAATATTCAAACTAAATGAACCATATTGTAGAACTAAATTAGTTCTTATGAATCAATCAAAATTTAGGATTCTAGATCTTTCATGCGAGTAAGATATCTGCAACAAAAATAGTTAATCAGATCAGACAATAAATCAGTGCAGGAATTGTATTAGACATCAATGTTTGCTAGGCTTCCTAAGTTGATCTGTTGAATTTGGGCTCACATCATCTGGTCCAAATGAAAGAACAATATGAGAGCTTCCTAATCATGCCAGAGATAAAGATTTATAGTGCATCAGATTCTTAAAGTTCCTACACAAACAATACTAATCAGATTAGATTTGAAAAAAATAAGTGCAGGAATTAATCGATTATCAAAAGTTCCTATGCCTCCGGGGTTGATCTGGTGGTTCTTTAATGGAGCCAAGTTATCTGATCTGCAGAGTGAAACCTATTCTTCATGATCGTATCAGAGATCAGGGGTTCTGTCACATCCAAGCACGTTGAATACATGCAAGAAGAAGCTTAATCAGTTAAGTTTTAAAGCAGAGCAGATAAACAGGAGATAAGGGAGTCTGGAAAACAGAGGGATGCAGGCAAGCGCCGATCAACGGCGCTGGGACTTGGATCGTCTGTCGGCGGCGTAGAGTCGAGATGGAATGATGTTGAAGACGTCGGAGCACCGACGAGAGGTGGCAGAGGAGGCGAGGACGACGTCGGAGTATAGGCGAAAGCGGAGAAGCGGATGTTCAACCGAACAGGGGAAGTGCGGGATCGGCGCAGGGATCGTCGGCGTTCGTCCTGTCGTGCACGATCGCAGAAACTGCTACGTCTGGAGGTTGATATGATTGATGATAGGGCATGGCCGGAGTTTCAGGGCTGATGGTGGCCGGTCGGAGGAGGAAGATGGTGAAAGGCGGGACTAGGGCAGAAACTGGGCGGAAACAGGGGTTGGTGCGCGAGTTGCAGGGCTCCTCGCCAGACGGCTAGTGATGCACGGATGCCAAACCTGTTACAGTTGGTAGTTGATGTGGTGATGGCAAACAGGTGGCCGGAGTTTCGGGTCGTCCGGTGGCCGGTCGGAGGCGGATGACGATGAAAGGCGGAAGTGGGACGGAAGGCTGGCGAGAATAGAGGATTCGAACGGAAGTTCGATTCTGGTGATCGGAGAGTCAGATGGATGGATGCCGGTGGCTGTGGCTTCGTCTTTGGGAGGAGGAGTGGTGGCCGAAGTCTCATGGAGATCCGGCCAGTGGATCATCGGCGGCAAACTCAGAAAATTCTGAAAATCTGGAACTGTTGCGGCTGGAAGATTGAACTTGTGAGGAAGAAGAGAATGGAGGAGAGGGGAAGAGAGGAAGGAAGGGAAGAGGGCTCGGCCCTAGAAGGAGAAGAAGAAGGATAAGGTGCTCGGCACCTAGAGAAGGGGGAAGAAGAACATTCGATAAAGGAAGAAAACCATTTCCATTCAACAAATCTGCTGATTACAATCGTTAAAGAGATACATATACGCTAGAGCATGGAGAGACGTTGCTATTTCCTTTTTCGGCACCAAGAGACGTTGAGGAGCTTTGAGCGAAGATGGTAGCCAAGTGACGTTGGAGTTTCCCTTTTCTCTTGGCTGAGCGAATGTAACGTTGGAGCTTCCTTTTTTTGCTCTGTTGAAGATGATGCGTTGGCTGCAAATGTCGGTTGCAAGGTGCAGCGTTGGAGATGGGCTTGAATGCCTTGGGCCTCTTTTATTCTTGAAGTAGTTCCTCCTATTATTTGAGCTAGCTTTATGAGTGAAGCTTTGCTAGCTTATTTGTGAGCTTGTAAGCCATTGACTAAGGTACTCGTAGACTCCACTTATACCTACGTGGCTTATGGTCCCTGACTCCACTTGCACTTGTGTAGGTGGAGAAGTTCTGGAAGGGCGAGAGTCAGTTGCTCCTTAAGGATCTGAAACTTCCAAGTGTTGTCAGCATCACAGCATCCTATCTTGTTGTTCTTTGTCCACGGTCCAAGCTGCAGATCAAGGGTACCTGCATCGAATTCCCTTTCTCGGCCGTACACATTAGTAAATTTGTCATAGAAAATCATAGGAGTTAGAAGAGAACAAGGAATGATGGAGTCAATGTACTCAACATCATTAAATGTAAAGAGCAAATCATGTTTGAGTTTATTATGTTCTCTTGATCCTAATGGTGGCTTAAGGGTGTGGGTATAAGGACCTAAGGGAAAAGATTCAAGGATCATAGGGTCCTGTGAAAAATTTTCTAAGTCTAGGTGTTGCCCTAAAGGTTCAGGATTAGGATCTGTTGGTGTATATGCCCTATGACCTAGTTTTGGTCCACTTATGTACTACTTGACTTTGATATTTATATCATTCTGGCATTGTCGTTATCTGTGTTTGTTTACATCTGCGCATATGTACTGACATGATAATGTCCCTGGAGACAGATTGGATCTGTGCTCGAACTATAGTCCCCAGTCAATGTACCTTAGTGGATATGGGATAGCTATAGTACTTGTGAGACTGGTATGTGGGCTGGTTAGGCACATGGAGCTAACGCAGACACATAGTGTATATCATTGGAGGATATACTGGATGGACCCGCGGTGAGGCTATGACTTGGTGTCATGAGTTATCCTCACAAGTGACAGGAGATGCATTGATCCCTTGACTTGAGGTCATTGATCATTCTATATGGTTAGGGACTTTCTTTGATACAACCTAACACCTTGCCGTAGTTGGGAGGTCATAACGGTTGTCATTGAGCACGTCATGACCCATATGAGAAGGTCAATGGACAGACAAAAGATTTGCCCCTTCCTTAAGGAAGTATGATATCCATGGAGCTCCTCTATGGTTCTATGACTGAGAGTGTATGGCCATACCCAGGTGAGAACCTGTTTTAGTCATAGCCATGTGATTGGGTGAAAACAAGTGGTGACACACTTGTCCAATCGGATATCCGTTCGGCAAAGAGACTGTAATGCATCTGTATCTAGTTGCGATGATGGGGATGTCGATGTCGATATCCATTCCAATGACCTGGGTAGCAACGATGCACTGCTAGGTGCCACTCACTGCTCGTGATGACCTTTGGTCAGCACTGCCAGCGTCAGAGGAACCTACAGGGTCGCACACCTTGATACTTGAGTTCTCGTATTGATCGGGAAGCCTTATGATCGAGTTATTGGATAACTCGGATCTAATTGAGAGATTTCATCAGCGCCAATGGGCCTGATGACATGGAAGAAACTTATTGGAGCCAACTTATGTTTTTGGCATATTAGCCGAATTAACCATGGTTAACCTCATTTGACCGTGGGTTAAGTTGGATCGGATCCAATCGCTTGGTTAACATGGGTAATGGTTTTTGGGCTAGGCCCATTGCTAAGTTGGGCTCACTAATAAGTTGTCATGAAGAGAAGAAGGGCTAGAAGGGTATAATGGGGACAAGTCTTCTCCCCTAGGCGCCTATGTGTATAATGGGGAGAAGTGGCACAATTTGCTTCATAAGGAAGCAATTGGCGCCTCCCCCCTTTATCCCTTATGGTGTGAATGCCTATATGGCATTGCTTGGGGCGCAAGGCAAGGCCTTGGTGCACAAAGAAAGGCATGGGCACAAAAGGAATGGTTGAATGAGAATTATGGAAATGTCTTGGAGACTTTCCTTGCCTCAAACCTTCTCATCCTAGCCGCCCACTTGTCTTGATCCTAGCCTTTCATAAACCACCTCTTGCCCTATGAAAGAGCACTTAGTCGTCCCCTCTCATGAGTGATCAATCCTTGGAGGCATAAGCAATAGAGAGGGGCGAAAGCTTGGAGGCTCTTGGCGCAACTTCTCTTCCTCCAACATCTAGCCGCAAGCACAAGTCTTCTTCTCCTTTCCTCTTGGCGCAAGGAGCTTTGGTGCTTGGCGGCTTGAACTTGGTTGCTTCTTCTCTTGGCGCATCCTTTCCTCTTGGTGGCACAAGTGAAGTGGAGTATCTCCTTAAGGCTTGGATCTTCTCCCCGAGGCTAGCACCGGGCGTTGAAGAAGAGAACTCAAGAGATCCGTGTGTGTGAGACTGTAGAAGGCGCACACTTGGGCGCCTACATCGGCATCACTCCAAACCGCTCTTAAGGTATTTCTTAACTCATCGTGTCGACTCTCTTGCTTGCGATCTTCACTGGGTTTTTGAGACCGGCCTGTTTTAGGGACATTCTTCCGCTGTGCAATATATGTATGTCTATGACTCTGAAAAATTGTAAAATGTCCCCGGGGTTTCCCAACAGTGGTATCAGAGGGACTTGCAAGACTCGAACGACGTTTTATGCTTTTCTTTCATGCTCACATGCCATATCTCTATTTTCGTAAATAGAATGATGCATGGCAAGCGATTTTTCTAAGTAGGAAAAATTAGGGTTTCTTATTTCTATCATCCTCTCAATCTCTTTTGGATTTTTGGAGTATTTTTCTTGTTTGATTTAAAGATCAAAGGCGCACGTAACTTTGTCAAGTAGGACGGGCATTGTATCTTCGGACTGGCCAAGTCCAGTTTAAATGATTCAAAGTAGTACTAATCTGTTCTTCTTGGGTGTTGTAGAACAATGGCTACGAACACTGGCGGATTATCACTGCGATCACTCCTTGATAAGGATAAGTTAGTTGGAACTAACTTTATGGACTAGCATCGGAACTTGAGGATAGTCCTCAAGCTCGAGAAGAAGCTGTATGTCCTTGAACAGGCTCTTCCTGCGGCTCCTCCGCCTAATGCCCGAACGGCAGACAGAGATGCTTATAGAAAGCATCAGGATGACTCTTGGGAGGTTGCATGTCTTATGCTAGCCAGCATGGCACCTGAACTGCAGGTGCAATATGAGGAGCAGAACGCTTTTCAGATGATCACTCATCTGAAATAGATGTTCGAGGCTCAGGCTAGAACTGAGAGATTTGACAGCGCCAAAGCAGTCTTTCGGTGTAAGTTGTCTGAGGGTGCACCAGTGAGACCCCATGTTCTCAAACTCATTGGGAATGTGGATCATCTCAGGAGACTGGGATATACCATAGACAATGAGCTAGTTGTGGATCTTATTCTGCATTCCCTACCCCCTAGCATCAGTCCGTTTATTATTAATTTCAATATGAACTGGATTGAGTGCACACGGGAGGAATTGATGAATATGCTCCAAACAGCCGAGGGAGAGATGGGTAAGACCAAACCCAATTCTGTTCTTTTGGTCCCTGCGACCAAGAAGATAAAGAAGAAGGGTAAGGCATGTGCCTAGAGCAGTGTCAGAGGTCCTACCAAAGCACTGAAGAAAAAGGTGAAGAAGTCAAAGGACCAGAGGTGTTTTCACTGTGGCGAGCAAGGTCACTGGAGAAGGGACTGCAAGCAGCTTCAGAATGAGGAGAAGAAAGGCTTGGCCTTAACTTCTAGCTCAGGTATCTATGTTACAGAAGTCAATCTTTCTACTTCTATGTCATGGGTATTGGATACCGCATGTGGAGCTCATATTTGTACAAATGTGCAGGGGCTCAAAAAAAGTAGATCGGTGTCGGCCTGGAGAGATTGACCTACGCGTTGGAAACGGGGCACAGGTTGCTGCTGTTGCTGTAGGCGTTTTGACTCTCTCCTTGCCTTCTGGACTTCAATTAGAACTAGATAATTGCTTTTGTGTACCTTCACTTACTAAGAACATTGTATCCATTCCTTGCTTAGCAAGGAAGGGATTTAAGTTTGAAATAAATAAGAACTCTTGTTCTTTTTCATTTGCAAATATGTTCTATGGGAAGGGTACTTTGTGCAATGGTCTATATATCTTGGATATGGAAAGTTCTATTTGTAACATAAGTAATAAAAGGACCAAACTGAGTGGTTCCTATGGCACTGTCGATTAGCCCATATAAACAAAAATAACATCCAACAACTCCATGCAAATGGATTGTTAGATTCAAGTTCCTTAGAGGAATTTGATACTTGTGAACCTTGTTTATTAGGGAAAATGACAAAGGCGCCCTTCACCAAGATTGGTGAGAGGGCAGGAGATTTATTGGATCTCATACATACTGATGTGTGTGGGCCTTTCAATAAACAAGCCAGAGGAGGGTACAACTACTTCATTACCTTCAGTGATGACTTCAGTAGGTATGGCTATGTCTACTTAATGAGACATAAATCTGTGTCCTTTGAGAAATTCAAGGAGTTCAAGAATGAAGTAGAGAACCAACTTGGAATATTCATTAAAGCTCTTCGATCAGATCGAGGTGGAGAGTACCTAAGCGGTGAGTTCTTTGACTATTTGAGAGAGTGTGGGATCATATCCCAACTCACTCCTCTTGGAACACCTCAATGGAATGGTGTGTCTGAAAGGAGAAATCGAACTTTATTGGATATGGTTCAATCCATGATGAGTCATGCAACTCTACCTCCATCATTCTGGGGGCATGCACTAGAGACAGCTTCTCTAATACTGAACAATGTTCCATCTAAGAGTGTCTCCAAAATACCATACGAGATGTAGAGTGGGAGACGCCCTAATCTCACTTTTATCAAGATCTGGGGATGTGAGGCTTATGTCAAACGTCAGGATTCTAGCAAGCAAGAACCTAGATCTGATAAATGTGTGTTTGTGGGGTATCCTAAGGAAACTAAAGGATACTACTTCTATGTCCCAACCGAGAACAAAGTTTTTGTTACTCGGGGTGCTGTCTTTCTAGAGAAAGAATTTCTCATGAAAGAAGTTAGTGGGAGGAAGTTTGACTTGGATGAGGTCCATGTGCAAGCACAAGACAAAGAGATGGAATCTGAGCCACCTGCACCGGTTGCTAGCCAACCTGAGGCTCAGACACAGGTCCGGCGTAGGTCTGGGAGAATTCGTCGTGCACCTAAAAGGTATGGGTCGCTGCCGACCCAACACGATGGGATCTTCATCATTGAGGATGAACCCAGAACCTATGATGAGGCGGTCAGTGGACCGGACTCCGAGAGATGGCTTGACGCCATGCGATCTGAGATGGATTACATGTCGGCTAACCAAGTCTGGGATTTGGTTGAGCTGCCTGATGGGGTAAAACACATAGGGTGTAAATGGTGTTGGTGTATATGCCCTTGGACCTAGTTTTGGTCCATCTTTGTACTACTTGACTCTGATATTCATATATCTTTCTGGCATTGTCGTTATCATTGTTTGTCTACACCTGCGTTTGTGTACTTACATGATAATGTCCCTGGAGACAGGTTGGATCTGTGCTCGAATTATGATCCCCAGTCGATGTACCTTAGTGGATATGGGACAGCTATGGTGCTTGTGAGACTGGTATGTGGGCTGGTTAGGCACGTGGTGCTAACGCAGACGCATGGGTATATCATTGGAGGATATACTGGATAGACCCGCTATCCTCACAAGTGATAAGAGATGCATTGATCCCTTGACTTGAGGTCATTGACCATTCTATATGGTTAGGGACTTGCTTTGATGCAACCTAACACCTCGCCGTAGTTGGGAGGTAATAACGGTTGTCATTGAGCATGTCACGACCCATATGAGAAGGTCAATGGACAGACATAGGATTTGCCCCTTCCTTAGGGAAGTATGATATCCATGGAGCTCCCTTATGGTTCTATGACTGAGAGTGTATGGCCATACCCAGGTGAGAACCTATTTTTGTCATAGCCATGTGATTGGATGAAAATAAGTGGTGACACACTTGTCCAATCGGATATCAGTACGGCAAAGAGACTGTAATGCATCTGTACCTAGTTGCGATGATGGGGATGTCGATGTCGATATCCATTCCAATGACCTGGGTAGCAGCGATGCACTGCTAGGTGCCACTCACTACTTGTGATGACCTTTGGTCAGCACTGCTAGCGTCAGAGGAACCTATAGGGTCGCACACCTTGATACTTGAGTTCTCGTATTGATCGGGAAGCCTTATGATCGAGTTATTGGATAACTCGGATCTAATTGGGAGATTTCATCAGCGCCAATAGGCCTGATGAGATGGAAGAATATTATTGGAGCAAAACTTCATTTTTGGCAGGTTGACCCGTATTTGACCATGGTTGGTCACATTTGGATTAGGGTTACATTGGTTTGGATCCAAGTGCTTAATCAACCCATGTAATGAAGTTTGGGCTAGCTCATTATCCAATGAGGCCCAATAATAAGTTGTCATGAAGAGGCAATAGGCTAAAAGGGTATAATGGGGAGGAAGCCAAGCCCATTGGCGCCTAAGGGGCATAATGGGGTTTGGATGGCAAATTTGTTTCATTAAGGAAGCTTTATGCGCCTAGCCCTCTCCCATTGATAGTGTGAATGCATTAAGGCATTGCTTGGGGCGCAAGGCTAGGCCTTGGCGCATAAGGCAAGGCTTGGTAGTTTATGGAAAGGTTGAATGAGGTTTATGGTAAAGTCTTGGAGACTTTCCTTACCTCAAACCTTCTCATCCAAGCTATACACTTGTCATGATCTCAACCCTTGCCCTAATCGCCTCTAGCTCTTTATAAGTGACCCTAGCCGCCCCCTCTTGATGGTTACAATCCTTAGAGGCGTGACAACAAGAGGAGAGGCGAAAGCAAGGGTTGAAGGGCGACGACACCAAGAAGTGGCGCATCTTCTTCTTCCTTCCAAACCCTAGCCGCAAGCTTCTTCCTTCTCTCTTGATGCAAGGAACTTGATGCTTGGCGGTTTCCCTCTCCCTCATCCTTCTTCATCTTTGGCGCATCTACCTTGGAGGTGGCGCATACTTTGAAGAAGGAGCACAAGGCTTGGATCTTCTTCCCGAGGCTAGCACCGGGCGTGGAAGAAGAGAACTCAAGAGATCTGTGTGTGCGAGACTGCAGAGGGCGAACCTTGGGCGCCTTCATCGACATTGGCTTCTAATTGCTTAAAGGTACTTACTATCACATCGTGTCGACCCCCTCGCAAGAGATCTTCATTGGGATTTGGGATTAGCCTGTTTCGGGGACATTCTTCCGCTGCGTAATATGTATGTCTATGGCTCTAAAATTGTAAAATGTCCCCGGGGTTTCCCAACAGTGGTATCAGAGCTACTTGCGAGCCTCGAACGATGTTCTTTCATGCTTTTCATGCTCACATGCCATATCTACATTTTCGCATATTGCATAGATGTTGGCGCATGGTTTTTCTTTAAGTAGAAAAATTGTAGGTCTCTTGTTTCTTACTTCTAATTAACTTCTTGTGGTTCTTTGGTCTCTTCATGTGATGGGATAGACCCATACGTGGAAGAGAAAATTTCTCCTCTCATAATAGGATAGACCTATCTTGAGAGACTTGTTGGGATAGGGCATGGACTGGGTGATTGCCCTTATCCTAACAAGTTAGGGATTGCAAGCAGGGCAACCGGTATGCTGTTGGAAACCCCGGGGACATTTTTACAATTTTTCAGAGTTATGGACATACATTTTTCGCAGCGGAAGAATGTCCCCAAAACAGGCCAGTCCCAAAAACCCAGTGAAGATCGCAAGCAAGGGAGTCGACACGATGAGTTAGGAAATACCTTAAGAGTAATGTGGAGTGATGCCGATGTAGGCATCCAAGTGTACGCCCTCTGCAGTCTCACACACACGGATCTCTTGAGTTCTCTTCTTCCACGCCCGGTGCTAGCCTCGGGAAGAAGATCCAAGCCTTAGGGAGATACTCTACTTCACTTGCGCCACCAAGAGAGATGATGCGCCAAGAGAAGAAAGAAAACCGCCCAAGCCGCCAAGCCCTAGATCTCCTTGCGCCAAGAGGAAAGGAGGAAGAGGCTTGCGGTTATGGAAGATGTGCCTTTTGCTCGAAGCACTCGCCCCTCTCCTTGTGTTCACGCCTTCAAGGATTGATTACCCACAAGAGGGGGTGACTAGGTTCATATTTATAGGGAAAGAGGCGGTTAGGGTAATGGCTAGGATCATGACAAGTGTAGGGCTAGGATGAGGAGGTTTGAGATAAGGAAAGTCTCCAAGACATTTCCATAATTCTCATTCAACCTTACCTTTTGTTCCCACGCCTTTCCTTGTGCGCCAAGGCCTTGCCTTGCGCCTCAAGCAATGCCATAGAGGCAAGCATTCCATCCTAGGAAGAGAGGGGAGGCGCCCTTTACTTCCATAATGAAGCAAAGGCGCCAACATGACCCCATTATGCCCCTAGGCGCCTAATGGTTCATGTTTCTCCTCATTATACCCTTTTAGCCTCTCATCTCTTCATGAGAACTTGTTATTGGGCGTCATTGGATAATGAGCTAGCCCAAACTTCATTACATGGGTTGATTAAGCACTTGGATCCAATCCAATGCAACCCTAATCCAAATGTGACCAACCATGGTCAAATACGGGTCAACCTACCAAAAATGAAGTTTGGCTCCAATAACATTCTTCCATCTCATCAGGCCCATTGGCGCTGATGAAATCTCCTAATTAGATCCGAGTTATCCAATAACTCGATCATAAGGCTTCCCGATCAATACGAGAACTCAAGTATCAAGGTGTGCGACCCTGTAGGTTCCTCTGACGCTGGCAGTAGTGACCATAGGTCATTACAAGCAGTGAGTGGCAACTAGCAGTGCATCGCTGCTACCCAGGTCATTGGAATGGATATCGACATCGACATCCCCATCATCGCAACTAGGTACAGTTGCATTACAGTCTCTTTGCCGTACTGATATCTTATTGGACAAGTGTGTCACCACTTGTTTTCATCCAATCTCATGGCTATGACTAAAACAGGTTCTCACCTGGGTATGGCCATACACTCTCAGTCATAGAACCATAAAGGAGCTCCATGTATATCATACTTCCTTAGGGAAGGGGCAAATCCTATGTCTGTCCATTGATCTTCTCATATGGGTCGTGACATGCTCAATAACAACCGTTATGACCTCCCAGCTACGGCAAGGTGTTAGGTTGTATCAAAGCAAGTCCCTAACCATATAGAATGATCAATGACCTCAAGTCAAGGGATCAATGTATCTCCTGTCACTTATGAGGATAACTCATGACACCAAGTCATAGCCTCAATACGGGTCTATCCAGTATATCCCCAATGATATACCCATGTGTCTGCGTTAGCACCACGTGCCTAACCAGCCCACATACCAGTCTCACAAGTACCATAGTTGTCCCATATCCACTAAGGTACATCGACTGGGGATTATAATTCGAGCACAGATCCAATCTGTCTCCAGGGATATTATCATGTAAGTACACAATCGCAGGTGTAGTCAAACAATGATAACGACAATGCCAGAATGATATATAAATATCAGTGTCAAGTAGTACATAAGTTGACCAAAACTAGGTCCTAGGGCATATACACCAACAATCTCCCACTTGCACTAAGACCTAGAAGTTGACGAATCTCAACCCCATATCTCTAGCGTGACCATCATGCTTCTGCTACGCCAAAGCCTTGGTCAATGGGTATGCCAAATTGTTCTTGTTGGTGTATATGCCCTAGGACCTAGTTTTGGTCCACTTATGTACTACTTGACTTTGATATTTATATATATCATTCTGGCATTGTCATTATCAATGTTTGTTTACATCTGCGCACATGTACTGACATGATAATGTCCCTGGAGATAGATTGGATCTGTGCTCAAACTATTGTCCCCAGTCGATGTACCTTAGTGGATATGGGACAGCTATGGTACTTGTGAGACTGGTATGTGAGCTGGTTAGGTACGTGGTGCTAACGCAGACACATGGGTATATCATTGGAGGATATACTGGAAAGACCCGCTGTGAGGCTATGACTTGGTGTCATAAGTTATCCTCACAAGTGACAGGAGATGCATTGATCCCTTGACTTGAGGTCATTGATCATTCTATATGGTTAGCGATTTGCTTTGATACAACCTAACACCTCGCCATAGTTGGGAGGTCATAACGGTTGTCATTGAGCATATCACGACCCATATGAGAAGGTCAATGGACAGACATAGGATTTGCCCCTTCCTTAGGGAAGTGTGATATCCATGGAGCTCCTCTATGGTTCTATGACTGAGAGTGTATGGCCATACCCAGGTAAGAACCTGTTTTAGTCATAGCCATGTGATTGGGTGAAAACAAGTGGTGACACATTTGTCCAATGAGACATAAATCTGAGTCCTTTGAGAAATTCAAAGAGTTCAAGAATGAAGTAGAGAACCAGCTTGGAAGATCCATTAAAGCTCTTCGATCTGATCGAGGTGGAGAATACCTGAGTGGAGAGTGCTTTGATACCACTGTTGGGAAACCCCGGGGACATTTTACAATTTTTTCAGAGACACATACATACATTGCACAGCGGAAGAATGTCCCCGAAACAGGCCGGTCCCAAAAACCAGTGAAGATCGCATGCAAGGGGGTCGACACGATGAGTTAGAAAATACCTCAGAGCAAGATGAGGTCGATGTCGTGATAGGCGCCCAAGTGTGCGCCCTCTGCAGTCTCACACACACGGATGCCTCGAGTCCTCTTCTTCCACGCCCGGTGCTAGCCTCGGGAAGAAGATCCAAGCCTTAGGGAGATGCTCCAACCACCTTGCGCCACCAAGAGAGAAAGATGCGCCAAGAGGTAAGGAAGGAGAAGCTTGCGGCCACTTGATGGAAGAGGAAGAGATTGCGCCAATGCTCCTTGCTCTCGCTCCCTTCTTATGTTCACGCCTCCAAGGATGAATCATAATAGAGGGGGCGGCTAGGGTCACATATATAGGGCAAGAGGAGATTAGGGCAAGGGCTAGGATCATGACAAGTGTAGGGCTAGGATGAGGAGGTTTAATGCAAGGAAAGTCTCCAAGACTTTACCATAAACTTCATTCAACCTTTCCATAATTTCCCAAGTACCATATCAGCCCAAGACATGCCTTAAAGGCATTCATACCATCAAGGGAGAAGGGCTAGGCGCAAATTGCTTCCTTAATGAAGCAATTTTGCCACCCTAACCCCATTATGCCCCTTAGGCGCCAATGGGGTTGGGTTTCTCCCCATTATACCCTTTTATCCTCTCTTCTCTTCATGAGAACTTGTTATTGGGCTTCATTGGATAATGACCTAGCCCAAACTTCATCCTATGGGTTGATTAAGCATTTGGATCCAATCCAATGCAACCCTAATCAAAGTGTGACCAACCATGGTCAAATACGGGTCAACCTGCCAAAAATGAAGTTTGGCTCCAATAACATTCTTCCATCTCATCAGGCCCATTGGCGCTGATGAAATCTCCCAATTAGATCCGAGTTATCCAATAACTCGATCATAAGGCTTCCCGATCAATACGAGAACTCAAGTATCAAGGTGTGCGACCCTGTAGGTTCTTCTGACGCTGGCAGTGCTGACCAAAGGTCACCACAAGCAGTGAGTGGCACCTAGCAGTGCATCGCTGCTACCCAGGTCATTGGAATGGATATCGACATCGACATCCCCATCATCGCAACTAGGTACAGATGCATTACAGTCTCTTTGCCGGACTGATATCCGATTGGACAAGTGTGTCACCACTTGTTTTCACCCAATCACATGGCTATGACTAAAACAGGTTCTTACCTGGGTATGGCCATACACTCTCAGTCATAGAACCATAGAGGAGCTCCATGGATATCACACTTCCCTAAGGAAGGGGCAAATCCTATGTCTGTCCATTGACCTTCTCATATGGGTCGTGATATGCTCAATGACAACCGTTATGACCTCCCAACTATGGCGAGGTGTTAGGTTGTATCAAAGCAAATCGCTAACCATATAGAATGATCAATGACCTCAAGTCAAGGGATCAATGCATCTCCTGTCACTTGTGAGGATAACTTATGACACCAAGTCATAGCCTCACAGCGGGTCTTTCCAGTATATCCTCCAATGATATACCCATGTGTCTGCGTTAGCACCACGTACCTAACCAGCTCACATACCAGTCTCACAAGTACCATAGCTGTCCCATATCCACTAAGGTACATCGACTGGGGACAATAGTTTGAGCACAGATCCAATCTATCTCCAGGGACATTATCATGTCAGTACATGTGCGTAGATGTAAACAAACATTGATAATGACAATGCCAGAATGATATATATAAATATCAAAGTCAAGTAGTACATAAGTGGACCAAAACTAGGTCCTAGGGCATATACACCAACAATCTCCCACTTGCACTAAGACCTAGAGGTTGAGAAATCTTAACCCCATATCTCTAGCGTGACCATCATGCTTCTGCTGCGCCAAAGCCTTGGTCAATGGGTCTGCCAGATTGTTTTCTGTGTCAACTCTGCTAATCCTGACATCACCTCTTTCAATGATCTCTCTGATCAGGTGAAATCTTCTGAGTATGTGTTTGGATCTTTGATGAGACCGTGGTTCCTTGGCTTGTGCAATTGCTCCATTGTTGTCACAATAGAGTTCAATGGGATCCACTGCACTAGGAACCACCTGAAGATCAGATATGAACTTCCTTATCCAAACGGCTTCCTTGGCTGCCTCAGAAGCGGCCACATACTCTGCTTCGGTTGTAGAATCTGCTATGGTGGATTGCTTGAAGCTCTTCCAGCATACAGCGCCTCCATTTATCTTGAACACATAGCCGGCCTGCGATCTAAAGTCGTCAGGGTCAGACTGGAATGATGCATCAGTATAGCCCTGCACACTGAGCTCTTCCTGTCCCCCATAGACCAAGAACAAATCCTTAGTTCTCCTCAGATACTTTAGGATGTTCTTTACAGCCACCCAGTGCTGCAGACCTGGATTGGATTGGTATCGGCTGGTTATGCTTACAGCATATGCCACGTCTGGTCTAGTACACAACATTGCATACATGATCGATCCTACTGCCGAAGCATAAGGAATTCGACTCATGTCATCCCTCTCAGCCTGTGTTGTAGGACACTGGCTCTTTGAGAGAGTAAGGCCATGTCTTACTGGAAGGTATCCTTTCTTGGATTGCTCCAAGTTAAACCTCTACAGGACCTTATCAATGTAGATACTCTGACTAAGGGCTAGGAGCCTCTTGGATCTATCTTGGTAGATCCTCACGCCTAGAATATAGGCGGCCTCCCCTAAGTCTTTCATCTCAAAACACTTCCCCAACCATGTCTTCACAGCTTGAAGACTAGGGATGTCGTTTCCGATGAGCAGTATGTCATCGACATACAAGACCAGAAAAATCACTAAGCTCCCACTGAATTTTCTATATACACAGGCGTCATCTTCGCTTTTGATAAAGCCATAATCTCTCACAGCTTCATCAAATCGAAGATTCCAACTTCGAGATGCTTGCTTTAATGCATAAATGGATCTCTTTAGCCTGCAGACCTTACTAGCCTCTGCAGGATGGATGAAACCATCAGGTTGTGTCATGTACACATCCTCAGTCAGCTTCCCGTTAAGGAACGCTGTCTTCACATCCATCTGCCATATCTCATAGTCATGATATGCAGCTATAGCAAGAAGAATCCGAATGGACTTGATCATGGCAACTGGCGAGAAGGTTTCATCATAGTCCACCCCGTGGACTTGTTTAAAACCTTTAGCCACTAGTCTACCCTTATAGGTAACTATATTGCCATCCATGTCTGTCTTCTTCTTGAAGACCCATTTACACCCTATGGGTTTTACCCCATCAGGCAGCTCAACCAAATCCCAGACTTGGTTAGCCGACATGGAATCCATCTCGGATCGCATGGCGTCAAGCCATCTCTCGGAGTCCGGTCCACTGACCGCCTCATCATAGGTTCTGGGTTCATCCTCAATGATGAAAATTCCATCGTGTTGAGTCGGCAGTGACCCATACCTCTCAGGTGCACGACGAATCCTCCCAGACCTACGTGGGACCTGTGTCTGAGCCTTAGGTTGTATAACAACCGGTGCAGATGGCTCAGATTCCATCTCTTTGTCTTGTGGTTGCACTTGGACCTCATCCAAGTCAAACTCCCTCCCACTTACTTCTTTCATAAGAAATTCTTTCTCTAGAAAGACAGCACCCCGAGCAACAAAAACTTTGTTCTCGGTTGGGACATAGAAGTAGTATCCTTTAGTTTCCTTAGGATACCCCACAAATACACACTTATCAGATCTAGGTTCTAGCTTGCTAGAATCCTGACGTTTGACATAAGCCTCACATCCCCAGATCCTGATAAACGTGAGATTAGGGCGTCTCCCACTCCATACCTCGTATGGTATTTTGGAGACACTCTTAGATGGAACATTATTCAGTATCAGAGAAGCTGTCTCAAGTGCATGCCCCCAGAATGAGGGAGGTAGAGTTGCATGACTCATCATAGATCGAACCATATCCAATAAAGTTCGATTTCTCCTTTCAGACACACCATTCCATTGAGGTGTTCCAGGAGGAGTGAGTTGGGATATGATCCCAGACTCTCTCAGATAGTCAAAGAACTCTCCACTCAGGTATTCTCCACCTCGATCAGATCGAAGAGCTTTAATGGATCTTCCAAGCTGGTTCTCTACTTCATTCTTGAACTCTTTGAATTTCTCAAAGGACTCAGATTTATGTCTCATTAGGTAGACATATCCATACCTACTGAAGTCATCAGTGAAGGTAATGAAGTAGTTGTACCCTCCTCTGGCTTGTTTATTGAAAGGCCCACACACATCAGTATGTATGAGATCCAATAAACCTCCTGCCCTCTCACCAATCTTGGTGAAGGGTGCCTTTGTCATTTTTCCTAATAAACAAGGTTCACAGGTATCAAATTCCTCCAAGGAACTTGAATCTAACAATCCATTTGCATGGAGTTGTTGGATGCGATTTTTGTTTATATGGGCTAATCGACAGTGCCATAGGAAAGCACCAACTGAACCACTCAGTTTGGTCCTTTTATTACTTATGTTACAGATAGAACTTTCCATATCCAAGATATACAGACCATTGCACAAAGTACCCTTCCCATAGAACATATTTGCAAATGAAAAAGAACATGAGTTCTTATTTATTTCAAACTTAAATCCCTTCTTTGCTAAGCAAGGAATGGATACAATGTTCTTAGTAAGTGAAGGTACACAAAAGCAATTATCTAGTTCTAATAGAAGTCCAGAAGGCAAGGAGAGAGTCAAGACGCCTACAGCAATAGCAGCAACCTGTGCGCCATTTCCAACGCGTAGGTCAATCTCTCCAGGTCGCACCGATCTACTTTTCTTGAGCCCCTGCATATTTGTACAAATATGAGCTCCACATGCGGTATCCAATACCCATGACATAGAAGTAGAAAGATTGACTTCTGTAACATAAATACCTGAGCATGAAGACGAAGCCTTGCCTCTCTTCTTCTCATTCTGAAGTCGTACTATGTCCTTTATCATGTGAGGTGGTCCTCCACATGAGTAGCACTTATTATTCCTGACTCTTTCCATCTTTATTTTCAATGTTTTAGTTAAGCCTTTGGGCTTAACACATTGAATGTCTACTTTAGGAGGGTTGAGCTCAACCAATGCATCAAAGAGCTGCCTTAGTGCGCCTTTGATCTTTAAATCAGACAAGAAAAATAGTCCAAAAATCCAAAAGAGATTGAGAGGATGATAGAAACAAGAAACCCTAATTTTTTCCTACTTAGAAAAAATCGTTTGCCATGCATCATGCTATTTTCGAAAATAAAGATATGGCATGTGAGCATGAAAGAAAAGCATAAAACATCGTTCGAGTCTTGCAAGTCGCTCTGATACCATTGTTGGGAAACCCCGGGGACATTTTACAATTTTTCAGAGACACATACATACATTGCACAGCGGAAGAATGTCCCCGAAATAGGTCCGTCCCAAAAACCCAGCTCAATGGTTAAAGGGTCATGACTCGTGAGGGTCATGGACAGGGGTCGAATCCTACTGCAGACGTGAATTGTTTGGGGTAACGGGGATCCAAACCAGGATTCGTGAGGTCGGAGGGACCTAGCCCACTGGGCCTGGACATGTTACGGGTGGGGTGGCCCTAACAAAAAAAAGGCGCCTTTTAATGTGTCTCTGAAAAATTGTAAAATGTCCCCGGGGTTTCCCAACAGTGGTATCAGAGGGACTTGCAAGACTCGAACGATGTTTTATGCTTTTCTTTCATGCTCACATGCCATATCTCTATTTTCGAAAATAGCATGATGCATGGCAAACGATTTTTTCTAAGTAGGAAAAAATTAGGGTTTCTTGTTTCTATCATCCTCTCAATCTCTTTTGGATTTTTGGACTATTTTTCTTGTCTGATTTAAAGATCAAAGGCGCACGTAGTTTTGTCAAGTAGGACGGGCATTGTGTCTTCGGACTGGCCAAGTCTCTTGATCTGACAAAATTGCCAGCCGAAAGGATCTCTGAAATCACCTTGAAAAATAAATCGCAATTAACCAAAAGATTTGTGAGAAGAAGAGGAGAAAAAGAGACTAGTTTTAATGAAAAAGTAAAATTTCAGATTTTATGTTTTTCATGAGCATGTAGAATTGCATGAGTAAATACCTTGATTGTGCATAATGTTGTGATCATTAGTCAAGCCCCCCTTTGCATGCCTGTGATGTTTCCTCGTGAGGCCTGCGTGCCGCTTTTCTTTTTGCTTTTAAGAAGACTAGGGTAGCGCATGTACTTGGAGCTTGGCGCATGCATGGAGTTGGCGCACCTTGGATGGTGGCGCAACAAGCATCAAGGAAAAGGCGCAACCTTGCTTGATGGCACAAGTTAGGCATGGCCGAACCCTTGGGTTTGAGAGCTAGCTAACTTGGCATCTTTCATTGTGGCGCATTCTCCTTGGAGGAAGACCATGGCATTGGCCGAACCTTTGAGGTCTACCCTTAAGGTTTGAGAGCTAAGCCATGAAGGAAGGACCTTGGAGCCAACCATGAAGACCAAGATAGAGGGCGGCTAGGATAGGTCTTTCTTAGGGGCTTGAGTCCTATGTCAAGAGTTGAACCTCCTTTGGCATGGGTTGATTCAATGTCTTGAAAGGGCTTTGATCACATCATCTTTTACTGCTTTCCTTATCTGCTAAAAGCATGCTTGTGATGTTTCATCATTATGTTATCACTATAGGATTGCATGCCTGTATTGTTAGACATAAGATAAAACTGATGAGACCTTAAAAACCCTCATAAAATATCAAGTCTAGAAGCCTTCTAACGCGTAGCCCTCACTAAGCTATCGATCAGTGGAGTTGTGAACTGGTTCCCACCCTCGTGGGACACACCCACTTATCTTTAGAAAGTGTGTTGTGACAATGGTTTCCCCAGTCCAGTTTTAACCTGGGCGTGCCTTCGCAAGGAAACTCATTGGCCCTGGGCATAAACGGTTAGGAATGGACTTGACTAGAAATTCACATGTACTGGGCACATAGTGAAAGTCTAGAGGCATTGTTGAGAGGTTAGGGTTTCATGATTCAGCCCTCGCTGGACATGAAATGCCCAAGACTGTCTCAACAAGGGGAGTTGCTTGGAGCAACCGGCCGGCGCGCCCACCTTAGGAAACATGGGTTACTTTGTGCATCTCATCCCACCCTCGTGGGACGCGAAGCCTCATGTGAAATAAGGATCCCATCTCACTAGGAAGTCTTAAACTTCCCGATTGACTTTGTGGGTTGTCAATTCGAATTTAAAATAGTGGGAGCAGTAATCATTTAAAACAAGTCCAGTTTAAATGATTCGAAGTAGTACTAATCTGCTGTTTCTTGGTTATTGTAGAACAATGAACAATGGCAGATGGTCACTGCGATCTACCCTGGAAAGGGATAAGTTGGTTGGATCCAACTTAAAGGATTGGTATATGAACTTGAGAATTGTGCTCAAGCTCGAGAGGAAGCTATATGTCCTTGAGAAGCCAATTCCTGAGCCACTTCCATGCTTGGCCTCAGCAGCTGAGAAGGATGCTTATGATAAGCATCAAGCTGATACTTTGGAGATTGCACAATTGATGCTAACCAACATGTCGCCCGAGCTTAGAGGGCAATATGAATCTAAGAGTGCCTCTGAAATTATTTCTAGTCTAAGGCAGCTCTTTGATGCATTGGTTGAGCTCAACCCTCCTAAAGTAGACATTCAATGTGTTAAGCCCAAAGGCTTAACTAAAACATTGAAAATAAAGATGGAAAGAGTCAGGAATAATAAGTGCTACTCATGTGGAGGACCACCTCACATGATAAAGGACATAGTACGACTTCAGAATGAGAAGAAGAGAGGCAAGGCTTCGTCTTCATGCTCAGGTATTTATGTTACAGAAGTCAATCTTTCTACTTCTATGTCATGGGTATTGGATACCGCATGTGGAGCTCATATTTGTACAAATATGCAGGGGCTCAAGAAAAGTAGATCGGTGCGACCTGGAGAGATTGACCTACGCGTTGGAAATGGCGCACAGGTTGCTGCTATTGCTGTAGGCGTCTTGACTCTCTCCTTGCCTTCTGGACTTCTATTAGAACTAGATAATTGCTTTTGTGTACCTTCACTTACTAAGAACATTGTATCCATTCCTTGCTTAGCAAAGAAGGGATTTAAGTTTGAAATAAATAAGAACTCTTGTTCTTTTTCATTTGCAAATATGTTCTATGGGAAGGGTACTTTGTGCAATGGTCTGTATATCTTAGATATGGAAAGTTCTATCTGTAACATAAGGACCAAACTGAGTGGTTCAGTTGGTGCTTTCCTATGGCACTGTCGATTAGCCTATATAAACAAAAATCGCATCCAACAACTCCATGCAAATGGATTGTTAGATTCAAGTTCCTTGGAGGAATTTGATACCTGTGAACCTTGTTTATTAGGGAAAATGACAAAGGCACCCTTCACCAAGATTGGTGAGAGGGCAGGAGGTTTATTGGATCTCGTACATACTGATGTGTGTGGGCCTTTCAATAAACAAGCCAGAGGAGGGTACAACTACTTCATTACCTTCACTGATGACTTCAGTAGGTATGGATATGTCTACCTAATGAGACATAAATCTGAGTCCTTTGATAAATTCAAAGAGTTCAAGAATGAAGTAGAGAACCAGCTTGGAAGATCCATTAAAGCTCTTCGATCAGATCGAGGTGGAGAATACCTGAGTGGAGAGTTCTTTGACTATCTGAGAGAGTCTGGGATCATATCCCAACTCACTCCTCCTGGAACACCTCAATGGAATGGTGTGTCTGAAAGGAGAAATCGAACTTTATTGGATATGGTTCGATCTATGATGAGTCATGCAACTCTACCTCCCTCATTCTGGGGGCATGCACTTGAGACAGCTTCTCTGATACTGAATATGAAGAGTCCCCTTCGAGGGGGAGCAAAACCCTATGGTGGCGCAATCAAAGTAGGGGGCAGCGGATAAAGGGTTTCATAGATCGAAGAGCATGTATCATATGATCAACTTAACAAAAACCGATTGTAAAAGAAGTGATTCGATCCATACCATTGCCATTTCTAGATGGCGCCTTGGAAGAAAGAGAGCAATGAAGATCTCCTCCAAATCGTCACACACAAGATGAGTCTTGGCTCCTTCTTGTCGTCCCTTGTGCTAGCAAGAGTCGTCCAAGGTGTCTCTGATCGAATGCAAAAGGGAAAAGAGAGCTTTTTCTTTCTTGGCATTTTTTCTCTTGTCGCCTTAGACTTCCTCACACGAGAATGCCGTTCGATGACAACCCAAGGAGGCGTCAATTGCGTGAAGAGGCAAGAGAGGGGCGACGTGTGTTCATGGCCACGTTTGAGAAGTGCTAAAAATAGCATCCCACTTCTCCATATGCGATCTTGGGTTTACCCCAATCGCAAATGCCACATCACCATTGAACCATGCGCTCATCCATGAGCTGGTTCAAACCGATTTGGTCCACTAACCAAATAAACCAAGAAATAAGTCCAGATCAAAATAAACCCAAAGGCTCTCGATCTGACCGTCAATCTCTCAATGCTTCTGATCTGACTGATCTAGCATTCATTCTCTCGATCGAAGCTTACCGATCTCAAGCCCTAATCAATCAAACATGATCAGACCAGATCTCACTTTCAATCAGAGATTAAATCCCTTTAAACTGAACCCAAACAATTCAGTCCACACGATCTGACTTAAGTAAGCCATATCATCAAATTGTGCGACCCTGAGGGTTTCCTTTAAATGTCGGTAACGATAACTCACGTTATCACGATCAGTGAGGGGTATCTAGCAACACATCACTGTCTCCCGATATAAAGGAAAGAGTCTTCCAAGACTACACCCAAAAACAGCACAAGTGTGAATCAACATCACTAGGCATGCATATTTCCTTTGCCACTGGATGTTCTTATTGGACAAGCCTGTCAAGCCTGTAACTCCAATATGATAAGCATGATTAGATCAGATGAACATAGTCATCTGGGTATGGCCATACACTTTCTCAATCATCTCATCCGGGGGGGCCCCTTTAGAACATCACACTCCTTAAACAAGGAGACGGCAATCCTATGTCTATCACTAGTGCCCTAACCTGATTCAAGTTCACCATCCAAGTTAGTCTATAATCATTATGTTTCAAATGATATTGAACTATCTCAAAACAATGACAATCATCATTTAGAAAACACAAGTGATCTCAAGTCAAAGGAAATGTGCCACTTGTCTCACTCAAGGAATATTCACATTGTGACAAACAATTGAACATCCTAGTAGGGTCTGTCCAGTACATCCAATGTACCCATGAGTCTACACCTTATTCCATGCTCGAAGCATCCTATAAGATTAGAACACATATTAGTCTCAATCATATCAAGGCTGTCTCATGTTCACCAAGATATCTCGACTAAGGACTTATAGCACGTCAGCCTAGCTGAACAGCTTTGAGACATTATTCAGAAGAACATATATTGCAGCAGACAATGTAAACAACTGAATAATAACCATGCCTTTATAAACATAACAGTTTATTACATGATACAGATACATTCCCACAGGCCTCAAACATTAGCCTTAAGGGCATACCCCAACAATCTCCCACTTGCACTTAATCTAATGGTTGAGAAATCTCAAACCCATATTATTACAGTGCTTCTCATGCTTCTGCTGCGCCAGAGGCTTAGTAAGCGGGTCTGCTAGATTGTCATCTGTATGAACCTTGCAGATTTTGATCTCGCCACGATCTATGATCTCCCTGATCAAATGAAACCGTCTCTGTATGTGCTTGGACTTCTGGTGCGACCGTGGTTCCTTTGCTTGTGCGATTGCTCCAGTGTTATCACAAAAGATAACCAAAGGATCTGCACTCGAAGGAACGACACCAAGTTCTCTCACGAACTTATGAATCCATACTGCCTCCTTGGATGCTTCCGAGGCTGCAACATACTCGGCTTCTGTTGTGGAATCAGCAACAGTTGACTGTTTGAAACTTTTCCACACCTCTGCACCTCCATTCAAGCTAAAAACATAGCCTGATTGCGATCGGAAATCATCCTGGTCAGACTGGAACGAAGCGTCAGTATATCCCTCAATACTGAGTTCTTCCTGACCACCATATATCAAGAACATATCTTTGGTCCTCCGCAGATATTTTAAGATGTTCTTGACTGCAATCCAGTGCGCCATACCTGGATTACTTTGGAAACGACTGGTCACGCTTAACCCGTAAGCGACGTCTGGGCGAGTACACAACATCGCATACATAATGGATCCAATAGCCGAAGCATAAGGCGTATTGTCCATTTCATCTTTCTCAGTCTGTGTTTGTGGACACTGACTCTTCGAAAGACTCAGACCATGTCTGACTGGAAGATATCCTCGTTTAGAATTCTCTAAATGAAATCTCTCCAGGACCTTTTCGATGTAAGTACACTGGCACAGCCCGAGAAGCCTCTTAGATCTATCCCTGTAGATCTTCACACCTAATACATAGGCTGCTTCTCCTAGATCTTTCATCTGGAAACATTTCCTCAGCCATGCCTTCAAAGCATGCATTTCAGGAATGTCATTTCCAATGATCAAGATATCATCGACGTAGAGGACTAGGAAAGTAATCACGCTCCCACTAAACCTCTTATATACACACGGGTCATCCTCGTTCTTGATGAAACCAAATTCAGTGACTGATTCATCAAAACGAATATTCCAGCTTCTCGACGCTTGCTTAAGTCCATAAATGGACTTCTTTAACTTGCATATCTTATGACGATCTGATGGATTAGTGAAACCCTCAGGTTGTGTCATGTACACATCCTCATCCAGATTTCCATTAAGGAAAGCTGTTTTCACATCCATCTGCCAGATCTCATAATCATAATATGCAGCTATCGCGAAAAGAATCCGAATAGACTTAAACATAGCTACAGGTGAGAAAGTTTCATCATAATCTATCCCGTAGATTTGTTTGAAACCTTTCGCAACTAGCCTGCCTTTATAGGTAACCACGTTACCATCCATGTCAATCTTCTTCTTGAAGATCCATTTACAGCCTATAGGGATAACTCCCGGAGGCGGATCAACCAAATCCCAAACTTGGTTATCTGACATGGAGTCCATCTCGGCGCGCATAGCTTCAAGCCATCTCGCTGACTCCGGTCCATTGACCGCATCTGCATAAGTGAGGGGTTCATCATTATCAATGATGTAGACTCCGTCATAGCGCTCAGGCTGTCGACGAATCCTTCCCGATCTTTGCAGTTCCCGTGATATCTGAGCCTCAGGATGTTCAATAACCTGATCTACCGGCTCAGGCTCATCCAACTGTGCTTGAGCACTTTGTCCTTCCTCTGGATTATCATCCAGCTTTATTTCTCTCCCACTGGCCTCTTGCAGAAGAAACTCCTTCTCAAGAAATATGGCCGTCCGAGCAACAAAAACCTTGTTCTCCTTGGGATCGAAGAAATAATAACCCTTAGTTTCCTTAGGGTAACCGACAAAGATACATTTGTTAGATCTACTCTCTAGTTTCCCAGAGGCGAGCTTTTTGACATAAGCCTCGCAACCCCAGATCCTGATAAATGTTAAGCTCGGCTGTTTCCCATACCATAACTCATATGGCGTCTTTGAAACGGCCTTGGATGGCACTCGGTTTAGTACTTTTGCAGCTGTTTCCAGCGCAAAACCCCAAAAGGAGTTGGGTAAAGAAGCCTGACTCATCATAGAACGAACCATATCAAGTAACGTTCTATTTCTCCTCTCGGACACACCATTCCATTGCGGTGTTCCTGGCGGAGTGAGCTATGAGATAATCCCACACTCCTTCAGATAGTCAGTAAACGTATGACTCAAGTATTCTCCACCTCGATCTGAGCGAAGTGCCTTGATATTTCGGCCTAGCTGATTCTGTACTTCATTGTTGAACTCTTTGAACTTGTCAAAAGATTCACTCTTATGTCTCATCAGATAGACATAGCCATACCTACTGAAATCATCAGTAAAGGTAATGAAGTACTGATAGCCACCTCTGGCATGTTTACTAAATGGCCCACACACATCACTGTGTATAAGGTCAAGTAAACCTGAAGCCCTTTGACCTTTGTGAGGAAAAGGTGACTTCGTCATTTTACCCATTAAACAAGCCTTGCATGTATCAATCTCCTTGTAGGAGAATGATCCCAGCAGTCCATAATCATGCAACCGCTTAATGCGTTTCTCGTTTATGTGGCCTAAACGACTATGCCATAGCAAGGTGCTGTCATCAGCATACTTGGCTTTCTTAATATCAATATTTTGTATCGAACTTTCCATGTCCAACACGAATAACCCATTGTTAATTGAACCAGTTGCATAAACAATATTATCAAAAGACAAAATACACTTTGAAATATTGCATTCAAAGGAAAATCCCTTCCTGACAAGAGCAGGAATGGAGATAATATTTTTAGTAATACTGGGAACAAAGTAACAATTGTTTAGTTCCAATACAAGTCCAGATGGTAAAGAAATGAAATAGTCTCCTACAGCAACAGCAGCAACCCGTGCCCCGTTTCCAACGCGTAGGTCCACCTCATGCTGTCCCACCTGTCTTCTTCTCTTGAGTTCCTGTACATTTGAACAAATGTGAACTCCACATGCAGTGTCCAACACCCATGATATAGAAGAAGAAAACATGACCTCAGTCACGAATATACCTGAGCCAGAAGCGAAGCTTCCCCTCTTATCTCCTTGGAGCGCTTTACAGTCCCTTTTCCAGTGACCCAGCTGGCCACAGTGGAAACATCTGTATTCCTTGGACCGCTTGACCTTTTGCTTCAGAGCCTTGCTGTAACTCTTGACGGGGGCCTTGCCCTTCTTCCCCTTCTTCTTGTTCCTAGAAGGAACCATTAAGACAGAGGTCGAAGGCTTACCCTTCAGAGTCTCCTCAGTGGTCAAGAGCATATTCAGCAGCTCTGCCGGAGTACAATCGATTTTGTTCATATTAAAATTAATAATGAACGCGTCGAATGAAGGCGGGAGAGACTGCAGAATAATATCCACAGCAAGCTCCTGGTTAATGGTATGCCCCAGTTTCTCTAGAGCCTCCTTGTGCCCAATCATCTTGAGCACGTGAGCTCCCACTGGGCTCCCTTCAGCCAGTTTGCTCTGAAAGAAGAGCTTCGTCAAGTTATAGCGTTCAGTCCTCGCCTGTGCAGCATACAGCATCTTGAGGTTCGCTATAATCTCTATAGCCGACATATCCTCATGCTGACGCTGCAGCGGTGGCGTCATAGACGCTAGCATCAGGCAAGCGACATCAATGCTATCATTGACGTGCTTTTCATAGGCTTCCCGAACCGCCCTTGCGGCGTTCGGAGCGGGCTGCGGCGGTATCGCCGTCTCGAGGACATACAGTTTCCTCTCTGCCTTAAGAACGATCTTAAGGTGTCCAAACCAGTCAGAGAAGTTCGGCCCAGCAAACTTCTCCCTTTCCAGTAGGGATCGCACATTGAAGTTCATGGTGTTCGTTGCTGCAGGTATCTACAACAATGCAAGAACAGCAAGGTCAGTATCAATGTATAAGAATCGATCAGGACTTAAGAAAGATTCCTTTTTCTCACTATTTTATCTGGCTTGAAAAATCCAACAAAACAGCCCGAAAGAGTAGAACTCTTTTAGTGAGATGGGATCCAGATTTCATACTTGGTCTCCGCGTCCCGCTCAGGCGAGATAAGATGCACAGAGAGTACAAGCACTAATCTCTGGTAGGCAGTCCCTGCCGATCGCCAACCCGTGCGATTCCCCTTCATCTGGGCAGTCCAGCAGACTGTGCCAACTGAGTTGGTACAACACAGTCTCTGACCCCACAGATGGCTGCCTCCATGTGCTACCATATGCGCCACATATGTAGCCTACACGGTCAAGCTGACTCGACCTACTCCCTGGACCACCATGTGCTATGCTGAGCAACGAGAAGGGATAAATCCCTACTCTGTAACACATAGGTGTAATCCCGCACCGTCTGAAGATAGATGGACGTGCCCACTGAGTGGGTACAACACGGCTCCAACGATAATCAGAACAGTGAGGTTTCGCGTCAGAAGGCTTACGAGATTGATATTTCAGCGTTGGATTTTAACGGTCTTTTATCTTCTTCACTATCATGCAATTCCTATGGTGATAGCAGAAGATAAACTTAATCATGCAATTCTAATATTCAAACATTAAATAAAAGAAAGCATGAATCTTATGTGGTAAAAGCCCATAGCCCTAGTGAGACCTTAACCTAACTTAAGTCTGCACTTGCTCTTCATGGGTCTTTAGCTGCTCATCTGGCCCAAACCAGGGCCCAAGCGCCATCTGCAGCTGTGGTGCGCCCACCAGGAATTTGCGCCTGGTCCCAGAGTCGAACCCTGGACCTCCCACCTGGTCAAGCCACTGCTGCAAGCGCCTCTGCCAAGTGTGCTCTGTGCTCTTGTCTAATTAAATTACAAATTTAACTATCTAGACAAGATTGACACGCAGGTCAATTTCACATTATAAATCAATTGAACTGTGATACGCAGATCACAAAACTAAAAATTAATTTACAATTAATTCCAGGCACGCAGGCCCCAGCACAGCACACATTAAAATGGGCAGCCCACATAAGATTAAATAAACATACATATGCATCAATCAACAATCATGTGATCCATCATAAAAATTAAAATTTTCGAAAACCCCATGGGATCAACTTTAATTTTCCTTATTTGCCCTACAACCTTACAACGGTCCATTACTAGGGATCCACTCATCCATCCTAGTCAGATCCACTGCCCTTGCATGCACCAAGTCCTAACTGACTTGAGTCGACCAAAAGGTCAACCATGCATGCGCCAAGGGCTGAACGACCACACTGAGGTCTGGCAAGCGGGTGTGACCCCGGGCCTAACTCAGGTGCGTTCATGGGTCGTCTCGATCAGACATCGCTACACGCCTGTCTGCAGTCGACCTATAGCCACCTCAAGCTTGCGCCAAGGTGCTATCCAGTCGACCCATCAAGGCTGTCAGATAGTCTGATCAGACTGATTGGATCTAACCTAGGGGATAACTTCAACCCTAATAACCCGTCTAAGGGTTTAATGCAGGCGCTTCTTAGATCTACAATGAGTCGCGCAAGTGATATATATTTTTGAGAAAAACTACATCATGCGCCAACATACATGCGCAAAGAAAACAAACACAAGTTTCGCTTATGACATGTAAACATGTATTTTTGCATGTATGAAAGATCTAAGCATTTTCGCAAGCATGGATCACAAAATGGCTTAAGCAATCATACAAAAACATGCGTTAACTCCCGCTCTGATACCAATTGAAGAGTCCCCTTCGAGGGGGAGCAAAACCCTATGGTGGCGCAATCAAAGTAGGGGGCAGCGGATAAAGGGTTTCATAGATCGAAGAGCATGTATCATATGATCAACTTAACAAAAACCGATTGTAAAAGAAGTGATTCGATCCATACCATTGCCATTTCTAGATGGCGCCTTGGAAGAAAGAGAGCAATGAAGATCTCCTCCAAATCGTCACACACAAGATGAGTCTTGGCTCCTTCTTGTCGTCCCTTGTGCTAGCAAGAGTCGTCCAAGGTGTCTCTGATCGAATGCAAAAGGGAAAAGAGAGCTTTTTCTTTCTTGGCGTTTTTTCTCTTGTCGCCTTAGACTTCCTCACACGAGAATGCCGTTCGATGACAACCCAAGGAGGCGTCAATTGCGTGAAGAGGCAAGAGAGGGGCGACGTGTGTTCATGGCCACGTTTGAGAAGTGCTAAAAATAGCATCCCACTTCTCCATATGCGATCTTGGGTTTACCCCAATCGCAAATGCCACATCACCATTGAACCATGCGCTCATCCATGAGCTGGTTCAAACCGATTTGGTCCACTAACCAAATAAACCAAGAAATAAGTCCAGATCAAAATAAACCCAAAGGCTCTCGATCTGACCGTCAATCTCTCAATGCTTCTGATCTGACTGATCTAGCATTCATTCTCTCGATCGAAGCTTACCGATCTCAAGCCCTAATCAATCAAACATGATCAGACCAGATCTCACTTTCAATCAGAGATTAAATCCCTTTAAACTGAACCCAAACAATTCATTCCACACGATCTGACTTAAGTAAGCCGTATCATCAAATTGTGCGACCCTGAGGGTTTCCTTTAAATGTCGGTAACGATAACTCACGTTATCACGATCAGTGAGGGGTATCTAGCAACACATCACTGTCTCCCGATATAAAGGAAAGAGTCTTCCAAGACTACACCCAAAAATAGCACAAGTGTGAATCAACATCACTAGGCATGCATATTTCCTTTGCCACTAGATGTTCTTATTGGACAAGCCTATCAAGCCTGTAACTCCAATATGATAAGCATGATTAGATCAGATGAACATAGTCATCTGGGTATGGCCATACACTTTCTCAATCATCTCATCCGGGGGGCCCCTTTAGAACATCACACTCCTTAAACAAGGAGACGGCAATCCTATGTCTATCACTAGTGCCCTAACCTGATTCAAGTTCACCATCCAAGTTAGTCTATAATCATTATGTTTCAAATGATATTGAACTATCTCAAAACAATGACAATCATCATTTAGAAAACACAAGTGATCTCAAGTCAAAGGAAATGTGCCACTTGTCTCACTCAAGGAATATTCACATTGTGACAAATAATTGAACATCCTAGTAGGGTCTGTCCAGTACATCCAATGTACCCATGAGTCTACACCTTATTCCATGCTCGAAGCATCCTATAAGATTAGAACACATATTAGTCTCAATCATATCAAGGCTGTCTCATGTTCACCAAGATATCTCGACTAAGGACTTATAGCACGTCAGCCTAGCTGAACAGCTTTGAGACATTATTCAGAAGAACATATATTGCAGCAGACAATGTAAACAACTGAATAATAACCATGCCTTTATAAACATAACAGTTTATTACATGATACAGATACATTCCCACAGGCCTCAAACATTAGCCTTAAGGGCATACCCCAACAGAATAATGTTCCATGTAAGAGTGTCTCCAAAATACCGTACGAAGTATGGAGTGGGAGACGCCCTAATCTCACGTTTATCAGGATCTGGGGATGTGAGGCTTATGTCAAACGTCAGGATTCTAGCAAGCTAGAACCTAGATCTGATAAGTGTGTATTTGTGGGGTATCCTAAGGAAACTAAAGGATACTACTTCTATGTCCCAACCGAGAACAAAGTTTTTGTTGCTCGGGGTGCTATCTTTCTAGAGAAAGAATTTCTTATGAAAGAAGTTAGTGGGAGGGAGTTTGACTTGGATGAGGTCCAAGTGCAACCACAAGACAAAGAGATGGAATCTGAGCCATCTGCACCGGTTGTTATACAACCTGAGGCTCAGACACAGGTCCCACGTAGGTCTGGGAGGATTCGTCGTGCACCTGAGAGGTATGGGTCACTGCCGACTCAACACGATGGAATTTTCATCATTGAGGATGAACCCAGAACCTATGATGAGGCGGTCAGTGGACCGGACTCCGAGAGATGGCTTGACGCCATGCGATCCGAGATGGATTCCATGTCGGCTAACCAAGTCTGGGATTTGGTTGAGCTGCCTGATGGGGTAAAACCCATAGGGTGTAAATGGGTCTTCAAGAAGAAGACAGACATGGATGGCAATATAGTTACCTATAAGGGTAGACTAGTGGCTAAAGGTTTTAAACAAGTCCACGGGGTGGACTATGATGAAACCTTCTCGCCAGTTGCCATGATCAAGTCGATTCGGATTCTGCTTGCTATAGCTGCATATCATGACTATGAGATATGGCAGATGGATGTGAAGACAGCATTCCTTAACGGGAAGCTGACTGAGGATGTGTACATGACACAACCTGATGGTTTCATCCATCCTGCAGAGGCTAATAAGGTCTGCAGGCTAAAGAGATCCATTTATGGATTAAAGCAAGCATCTCGAAGTTGGAATCTTCGATTTGATGAAGCTGTGAGAGATTATGGCTTTATCAAAAGCGAAGATGACGCCTGTGTATATAGAAAATTCAGTGGGAGCTTAGTGATTTTTCTGGTCTTGTATGTCGATGACATACTGCTCATCAGAAACGACATCCCTAGTCTTCAAGCTGTGAAGACATGGTTGGGGAAGTGTTTTGAGATGAAAGACATAGGGGAGGCCGCCTATATTCTAGGCGTGAGGATCTACCGAGATAGATCCAAGAGGCTCCTAGCCCTTAGTCAGAGTATCTACATTGATAAGGTCCTGGAGAGGTTTAACTTGGAGCAATCCAAGAAAGGATACCTTCCAGTAAGACATGGCCTTACTCTTTCAAAGAGCCAGTGTCCTACAACACAGGCTGAGAGGGATGACATGAGTCGAATTCCTTATGCTTCGGCAGTAGGATCGATCATGTATGCAATGTTGTGTACTAGACCAGACGTGGCATATGCTGTAAGCATAACCAGCCGATACCAATCCAATCCAGGTCTGCAGCACTGGGTGGCTGTAAAGAACATCATAAAGTATCTGAGGAGAACTAAGTATTTGTTCTTGGTCTATGGGGGACAGGAAGAGCTCAGTGTGCAGGGCTATACTGATGCATCATTCCAGTCTGACCCTAACGACTTTAGATCGCAGGCCGGCTATGTGTTCAAGATAAATGGAGGCGCTGTATGCTGGAAGAGCTTCAAGCAATCCACCATAGCAGATTCTACAACCGAAGCAGAGTATGTGGCCGCTTCTGAGGCAGCCAAGGAAGCCGTTTGGATAAGGAAGTTCATATCTGATCTTCAGGTGGTTCCTAGTGCAGTGGATCCCATTGAACTCTATTGTGACAACAATGGAGCAATTGCACAAGCCAAGGAACCACGGTCTCATCAAAGATCCAAACACATACTCAGAAGATTTCACCTGATCAGAGAGATCATTGAAAGAGGTGATGTCAAGATTAGCAGAGTTGACACAGAAAACAATCTGGCAGACCCATTGACCAAGGCTTTGGCGCAGCAGAAGCATGATGGTCACGCTAGAGATATGGGGTTAAGATTTCTCAACCTCTAGGTCTTAGTGCAAGTGGGAGATTGTTGGTGTATATGCCCTAGGACCTAGTTTTGGTCCACTTATGTACTACTTGACTTTGATATTTATATATATCATTCTGGCATTGTCATTATCAATGTTTGTTTACATCTGCGCACATGTACTGACATGATAATGTCCCTGGAGATAGATTGGATCTGTGCTCAAACTATTGTCCCCAGTCGATGTACCTTAGTGGATATGGGACAGCTATGGTACTTGTGAGACTGGTATGTGAGCTGGTTAGGTACGTGGTGCTAACGCAGACACATGGGTATATCATTGGAGGATATACTGGAAAGACCCGCTGTGAGGCTATGACTTGGTGTCATAAGTTATCCTCACAAGTGACAGGAGATGCATTGATCCCTTGACTTGAGGTCATTGATCATTCTATATGGTTAGCGATTTGCTTTGATACAACCTAACACCTCGCCATAGTTGGGAGGTCATAACGGTTGTCATTGAGCATATCACGACCCATATGAGAAGGTCAATGGACAGACATAGGATTTGCCCCTTCCTTAGGGAAGTGTGATATCCATGGAGCTCCTCTATGGTTCTATGATTGAGAGTGTATGGCCATACCCAGGTAAGAACCTGTTTTAGTCATAGCCATGTGATTGGGTGAAAACAAGTGGTGACACACTTGTCCAATCGGATATCAGTCCGGCAAAGAGACTGTAATGCATCTGTACCTAGTTGCGATGATGGGGATGTCGATGTCGATATCCATTCCAATGACCTGGGTAGCAGCGATGCACTGCTAGGTGCCACTCACTGCTTGTGGTGACCTTTGGTCAGCACTGCCAGCGTCAGAAGAACCTACAGGGTCGCACACCTTGATACTTGAGTTCTCGTATTGATCGGGAAGCCTTATGATCGAGTTATTGGATAACTCGGATCTAATTGGGAGATTTCATCAGCGCCAATGGGCCTGATGAGATGGAAGAATGTTATTGGAGCCAAACTTCATTTTTGGCAGGTTGACCCGTATTTGACCATGGTTGGTCACACTTTGATTAGGGTTGCATTGGATTGGATCCAAATGCTTAATCAACCCATAGGATGAAGTTTGGGCTAGGTCATTATCCAATGAAGCCCAATAACAAGTTCTCATGAAGAGAAGAGAGGATAAAAGGGTATAATGGGGAGAAACCCAACCCCATTGGCGCCTAAGGGGCATAATGGGGTTAGGGTGGCAAAATTGCTTCATTAAGGAAGCAATTTGCGCCTAGCCCTTCTCCCTTGATGGTATGAATGCCTTTAAGGCATGTCTTGGGCTGATATGGTACTTGGGAAATTATGGAAAGGTTGAATGAAGTTTATGGTAAAGTCTTGGAGACTTTCCTTGCATTAAACCTCCTCATCCTAGCCCTACACTTGTCATGATCCTAGCCCTTGCCCTAATCTCCTCTTGCCCTATATATGTGACCCTAGCCGCCCCCTCTATTATGATTCATCCTTGGAGGCGTGAACATAAGAAGGGAGCGAGAGCAAGGAGCATTGGCGCAATCTCTTCCTCTTCCATCAAGTGGCCGCAAGCTTCTCCTTCCTTACCTCTTGGCGCATCTTTCTCTCTTGGTGGCGCAAGGTGGTTGGAGCATCTCCCTAAGGCTTGGATCTTCTTCCCGAGGCTAGCACCGGGCGTGGAAGAAGAGGACTCGAGGCATCCGTGTGTGTGAGACTGCAGAGGGCGCACACTTGGGCGCCTATCACGACATCGACCTCATCTTGCTCTGAGGTATTTTCTAACTCATCGTGTCGACCCCCTTGCATGCGATCTTCACTGGTTTTTGGGACCGGCCTGTTTCGGGGACATTCTTCCGCTGTGCAATGTATGTATGTGTCTCTGAAAAATTGTAAAATGTCCCCGGGGTTTCCCAACAGTTCTCTGTATCTACTCTACTAATTTGACATCACCTCAGTCAATGATCTCTCTGATCAGGTGAAATCTTCTGAGTATGTGTTTGGATCTTTGATGAGACCGTGGTTCCTTGGCTTGTGCAATTGCTCCATTGTTGTCACAGTAGAGTTCAATGGGATCCTGTTGGGGTATGCCCTTAAGGCTAATGTTTGAGGCCTTGGGATTGTATCAGTATCATGTATAAACTTTTATGTTTATAAAGGCAATGGTTGTTATACAGGTTGTTACCTTGTCTGCTGTAATAAGTGTACTTCTGAATAATGTCTCAGTACTGTTCAGCTAGGCTGACATGCAGTAAAGTCCTTAGTCGATATATCTTGGTGAACATGAGACAGCCTTGATATGGTTAAGACTAATATGTGTTCTAATCTTATAGGATGCTTCGAGCATGGAATAAGATGTAGACTCATGGGTACATTGGATGTACTGGACAGACCCTACTAGGTTATTCAATTGCTTGTCACAATGTGAATAATCCTTGAATTCGACAAGTGGCACATTTCCTCTGACTTGAGATCACTTGTGTTTCTAAATGATGATTGTCATTGTTTTGAGGTAGTTCAATATCATTTGAAACATAATGATTATAGACTATCTTGGATGGTGAGCTTGAGTCAGGTTAGGGCACTAGTGATAGACATAGGATTGCCGTCTCCTTGTTTAGGGAGTGTGATGTTCTAAAGGGCCCCCCTGGATGAGATGATTGAGAAAGTGTATGGCCATACCCAGGTGACTGTGTTCATCTGTTCTAATCATACTTATCATATTGGAGCTACAAGCTTGACACGCTTGTCCAATAAGAACATCCAGTGGCAAAGGAAATTTGTATGCCTTGTGAGTTGATTCACACTTGTGCTGTGGTTTGGGTGTAGTCTTGGAAGACTCTTTCCTTTATATCGGGAGACAGTGATGTGTTGCTAGATACCCCTCACTGATCGTGATAACGTGAGTTATCATTACCGACATTTAAAGGAAACCCTCAGGGTCGCACAATTTGATGATATGACTTACTTAAGTCAGATCGTGTGGACTAAATTATTTGGGTTCAGTTTAAAGGGATTTAATCTCTGATTGTGAGTGAGATCTGGTCTGATCATGTTTGATTGATTAGGGCTTGAGATCGGTAAGCTTCGATCGAGAGAATGGATGCTAGATCGGTGAGATCAGGGGCATCAAGAGATGAACGGTTAGATCTGAAACCTTAGAGTTTATTATGATCTAGACCAAATTGCTTGGGTTAATTGGTCTTTGAACCAAACCAAATTGAACCAGCTCATCATGTGAGCGTATGGTTCAAGTGAAGAGGTTTTTGCGATTGGGATAAACCCATGGTCGCATGTGGAGGAGTGGTTTTCTATTTTTAGAAAACATGATCACTACGTGACCACAACTCACATTGTATCTTCACGCTTTCCTCTCGCCCTCTTGTCGTCTCTTGTTTTTGGGTTCTTACACTCTTTTACGAGAGAAGAAGGTGGACGACATTCGTGAAGGTTTCGGCCAAGCAAAATACTTCTCATCCCTTTCACTCGACAAGAACTCCTTACAACCTTGCTAGCACAAGGAGCACTAAGGGAGTAGGCGACATCATTTGTGTGCGGTACCTTAGGAGGAAAGCTCTCTTGCGATCTTCTTCCAAAGCTCCATCAAAGCGATGGCCATGGTATGAATCTTCTCTGATCTATACTAGTTCATGAAAGTTGATCATATGACATGCAAAAGGTCATGAGAAACCCTTGCTTCCGCTCGAAAAATTATTGTTATGCGCCTATCTAGGGTTTCGCTCCCCCTTGAAGGGGACTTTCAATTGGTATCAGAGCATGCGGTTCTTGCTTGTTCATATGATTGCTTAATCTTCATGTTTGATCCATGAATGCGCTTATGCATAGATCTAGAGTTAACATGCGAATTTTACATGCTTGTTAGAGATGTTTTTCTCCTTGGCGCATGTTTCTTGTTGGCGCATATTGTATGTTTTCTCAAAACCTTATATTACATGCGCGACTCATTATAGATCTAAGGCCCTGCTTTAAACCCTTAGACGGGTTATTAGGGTTGAAGTCATCCCCTAGGTTAGATCCAGACAGTCTGATCAGACCATCTGACAGCCTTGATGGGTTGACCAGATAGCACCTGTTCATAAGCACCTGGTGGCTATAGGTCGACTGCAGACAGGCGTGTAGCGATGTCTGGTTGAGACAACTAATGAACGCACATGAGTTAGGCCCGGGGTCACACCCGCTTGCCAGACCTCATAGTGGTCGTTCAGCCCTGGCGCATGCATAGTTGACCACTAGGTCGACTCAAGTCAGTTAGGACTTGGTGCATGCAAGGGCAGTGGATCTGACTAGGTTGGATGAGTGGATCCCTAGTAATGGACCGTTGTAAGGTTGTAGGGCAAATAAGGAAATTAAAATTGATGCCTATGGGGTTTTCGAAATTTAATTTTCATGATTGGATCACATGTTGATTGATGCCTATGTATGTTTATTTATTCTTATGTGGGCTGCCCATGTTAATTGTGTGCTGTGCTGGGGCCTGCGTGCCTGGAAATTAAAGTTGTAAATTAATTATTGTGATCTGCGTATCACATTGTATTTAATTTATAAAGTGTAATTGACCTGCGTGTCAATCTTGTCTAGATAGATTAATTTGTAAGTTAATCAGACAAGAGCACAGAGCACACTTGGCAGAGGCGCATGCAGCAGTGGCTTGACCAGGTGGGAGGTCCAGGGTTCGACTCTGGGACAGGCGCATTTACCTGGTGGGCGCACCTGAGCTGCAGTTGGCACTTGGGCCCTGGTTTGGGCCAAATGAGCAGCTAAAAGACCCATGAAGAAAAGCAAGTGAAGACTTAAGTTAATTAAGGTCTTACTTAGGCTATGGGCTTTTACCACATAAGATCCATGCTTTCTTTTATTGTTTAAATAAGTAGAACAGCATGATTTATTTATCTTCTGCTATCACCATAGGAATTGCATGATAGTGAAGAAGATAAAAGACCGTTAAAATCCAATGCTAAAATATCAAGCTCGTATGCCTTCTGACGCGAAACCTCACTGTTCTGATTATCGTTGGAGCCGTGTTGTACCCACTCAGTGGGCACGTCCATCTATCTTCAGACGGTGCGGGATTACACCTGCGTGTTACAGAGAAGGGATTTATCGCTTCTCGTTGCTCAGCATAGCACGTGGTGGTCCAGGGAGTAGGTCGGGTCAGCTTGACCATGTAGGCTACATATGTGGAGCATATGGTAGCGCATGGAGGCAGCCATCTGTGGGGTCAGAGATTGTGTTGTACCAACTCAGTTGGCACAGTCTGCAGGATTGCCCAGATGAAGGGGAATCGCACGGGTTGGCGATTGGCAGGGACTGCCTACCAGAAAGTAGTGCTTGTACTCTCTGTGCATCTTATCTCGCCTGAGCGGGACGCGGAGACCAAGTATGAAATCTGGATCCCATCTCACTAAAAGAGTTCTACTCTTTCGGGCTGTTTTGCTGGATTTTTCAGCCAGATAAAATAGTGAGAAAAAGAATCATTCTTAAGTCCTGAATTGATTCTTTACATTGATACTGACCTTGCTGTTCTTGCATTGTTGTAGATTCCTGCAGCAACAAACACCATGAGCTTCAATGTGCGATCCCTACTAGAAAGGGAGAAGTTTGCTGGGCCGAACTTCTCAGACTGGTTCGGACACCTTAAGATTGTTCTTAAGGTAGAGAGGAAACTGTATGTCCTCGAGACGGCGATACCGCCTCAGCCCGCTCCGAACGCCGCAAGGGCGGTTCGGGAAGCTTATGAAAAGCACGTCAATGATAGCATTGATGTCGCTTGCCTGATGCTAGCGTCTATGACGCCACCGCTGCAGCGTCAGCATGAGGATATATCTGCTATAGACATGATAGCAAACCTCAAGATGTTGTATGCTGCACAGGCGAGGACAGAACGCTATAATCTGACAAAGCTGTTCTTTCAGAGCAAACTGGCTGAAGGGAGCCCAGTGGGAGCTCACGTGCTCAAGATGATTGGGCACAAGGAGGCTCTAGAGAAACTGGGGCATACCATCAACCAGGAGCTTGCTGTAGACATCATTCTGCAGTCTCTCCCGCCCTCTTTCGATGCGTTCATTATTAACTTTAATATGAACAAAATCAATTGTACTCCGGCAGAGCTGCTGAATATGCTCTTGACTACTGAGGAGACTCTGAAGGGAAAGCCTTCGACCTCTGTCTTAATGGTTCCTTCTAGGAACAAGAAGAAGGGGAAGAAGGGCAAGGCCCCTATCAAGAGTTATAGCAAGGCTCTGAAGCAAAAAGTTAAGTGGTCAAAGGAATACAGATGTTTCCACTGTGGCCAGCTGGGTCACTGGAAAAAGGACTGTAAAGCGCTCCAAGGAGACAAGAGGGGAAGCATCGCTTCTGGCTCAGGTATTTACTGTTGGGGTATGCCCTTAAGGCTAATGTTTGAGGCCTTGGGATTGTATCAGTATCATGTAATAAACTCTTATGTTTATAAAGGCATGGTTGTTATTCAGGTTGTTACCTTGTCTGCTGTAATAAGTGTACTTCTGAATAATGTCTCAAAGCTGTTCAGCTAGGCTGACATGCAGTAAAGTCCTTAGTCGAGATATCTTGGTGAACATGAGACAGCCTTGATATGATTGAGACTAATATGTGTTCTAATCTTATAGGATGCTTCGAGCATGGAATAAGATGTAGACTCATGGGTACATTGGATGTACTGGATAGACCCTACTAGGATATTCAATTACTTGTCACAATGTGAATATTCCTTGATTGCGACAAGTGGCACATTTCCTCTGACTTGAGATCACTTGTGTTTCTAAATGATGATTGTCATTGTTTTGAGGTAGTTCAATATCATTTGAAACATAATTATTATAGACTATCTTGGATGGTGAGCTTGAGTCAGGTTAGGGCACTAGTGATAGACATAGGATTGCCGTCTCCTTGTTTAAGGAGTGTGATGTTCTAAAGGGGCCCCCTGGATGAGATGATTGAGAAAAGAGTATGGCCATACCCAGGTGACAGTGTTCATCTGTTCTAATCATGCTCATCATATTGGAGTTACAAGCTTGATACGCTTGTCCAATAAGAACATCCAGTGGCAAAGGAAATATGCATGCCTAGTGAGTTGATTCACACTTGTGCTGTTTTTGGGTGTAGTCTTGGAAGACTCTTTTCTTTATATCGGGAGACAGTGATGTGTTGCTAGATACCCCTCACTGATCGTGATGACGTGAGTTATCGTTACCGACATTTAAAGGAAACCCTCAGGGTCGCACAATTTGATGATATGGCTTACTTGAGTCAGATCGTGTGGACTGAATTGTTCAGGTTCAGTTTAAAGGGATTTAATCTCTGATTGTAAGTGAGATCTGGTCTGATCATGTTTGATTGATTAGGGCTTAAGATCGGTAAGCTTCGATTGAGAGAATGGATGCTGGATCGGTGAGATCAGGAGCATCAGGAGATGAACGGTCAGATCAAATACCTTAGGGTTTTAATGTGATCTGGACTTATGGCTTGGTTTATTTGGTTATTGAACCAAATTCAAGTGAACCGGCTCATGAATGAGCGCATGGTTCAAGGGTGAAGTGGAGTTTGCGATTGGGGTAAACCCAAGATCGCATGTGGAGAAGTTATATGCTATTTTTGGATAGCACTTCTCAACGTGACCACGTTTTCACGTCCTCCCTCTTCACGCCTTCACGCTTTGTCGCCAACTTGGCTTTGGCTCTTGGGGCATTCTCGTGTGGAGGAGAGGAAGAGACGATAAGGAAAAATCGCCAAGCCAAGAAGTTCTTTCTTTTCCCTTTCACTCGACCAAGACATCTTTGGACCTTGCTAGCACAAGGACAGCAAGGAGGAGTAGGCGACATCAATTGTGTGCGTCACCTCTGGAGAAGATCCAGTTTGATCTTTGCTTCCAAGGCGCCATCTAGAAATGGATATGGTATGATCCTTCTCTATATGCAATCGGGTTCCTTTTGTTAATCATATAGCATGCAAGATCTAGAAACCCCCTTTCCGCTGCTTGCATCTTCCATATGCGCCAATGCTTTAGGGTTTCACCCCCTTGTGGGGACTTTCAATTGGTATCAGAGCCTAGGTTTCATGCATGTTTTATGATTGCAAGCCATTTTGTGATCCTTGTTTGCGAACAATGCTTAGATCTGTATTACATGCGAAAATACATGTTAAGTTATCATAGGCGAAACTTGTATTTTGTTTATGGCGCATGTATGAGGTTACCTTCAGTTGGCGGTTGTATGTTGTTGGTTTTCTTAAAAACTTAAATACTTGCGCGACTCACACTAGATCTAAGGCCTTACTGTAAACCCTTAGACGGGTTACTAGGGTTGAAGTCATCCCCTAGGTTAGATCCAGACAGTCTGAT
The DNA here is from genome assembly GCA_027563935.2 of Costus lasius. Taxonomy (NCBI): domain Eukaryota; kingdom Viridiplantae; phylum Streptophyta; class Magnoliopsida; order Zingiberales; family Costaceae; genus Costus; species Costus lasius. The sequence goes on along the minus strand of CM050450.1, from coordinate 30,955,250 downwards.
CAGACCATCTGACAGCCTTGATGGGTTGACCAGATAGCACCTGTGCGCAAGCACCTGGTGGCTATAGGTCGACTGCAGACAGGCGTGTAGCGATGTCTGATTGAGACAACCTATGAACGCACATGAGTTAGGCCCGGGGTCACACCCGTTTGCCAGACCTCATTGTGGTTGTTCAGCCCTGGCGCATGCATGGTTGACCTTTTGGTCGACTCAAGTCAGTTAGGACTTGGTGCATGCAAGGGCAGTGGATCTGACTAGGTTGGATGAGTGGATCCCTAGTAATGGACCGTTGTAAGGATGTAGGGCAAATAAGGAAATTAAAATTGATGCCTATGGGGTTTTTCAAAAAATTTAATTTTCTTGATTGGATCACATGTTGATTGATGCCTATGTTTGTTTATTTATTCTTATGTGGGCTGCCCATATTAAATGTGTGCTGTGCTGGGGCCTGCGTGCCTGGACTTTAATTTTGTAAATTAATTTTTAATTGTGATCTGCGCATCACATTTATTTAATTTATAAAAATGTAATTGACCGGCGTGTCAATCTTGTCTAGATAGATTAATTTGTAAATTAATCAGACAAGAGCACAGAGCACACTTGGCAGAGGCGCATGCAGCAGTGGGTAGACCAGGTGGGAGGTCCAGGGTTCGACTCTGGGACCAGGCGCATTTTCCCTGGTGGGCGCACCTGAGCTGCAATTGGCGCTTGGGCCCTGGTTTGGGCCAAATGAGCAGCAAAAGACCCATGAAGAAAAGCAAGTGAAGACTTAAGTTAATTAAGGTCTTACTAGGGCTATGGGCTTTTACCACATAAGATCCATGCTTTCTTTTATTGTTTAAATAAGTAGAACAGCATGATTTATTTATCTTCTGCTATCACCATAGGAATTGAATGATAGTGAAGAAGATAAAAGACCGTTAAAATCCAACGCTAAAATATCAAGCTCATATGCCTTCTGACGCGAAACCTCACTGTTCTGATTATCGTTGGAGCCGTGTTGTACCCACTCAGTGGGCACGTCCATCTATCTTCAGACGGTGCGGGATTACACCTGCGTGTTACAGAGAAGGGATTTATCGCTTCTCGTTGCTCAGCATAGCACGTGGTGGTCCAGGGAGTAGGTCGGGTCAGCTTGACCGTGTAGGCTACATATGTGGCGCATATGGTAGCGCATGGAGGCAGCCATCTGTGGGGTCAGAGATTGTGTTGTACCAACTCAGTTGGCACAGTCTGCTGGATTGCCCAGATGAAGGGGAATCGCACGGGTTGGCGATTGGCAGGGACTGCCTACCAGAGATTAGTGCTTGTACTCTCTGTGCATCTTATCTCGCCTGAGCGGGACGCGGAGACCAAGTATGAAATCTGGATCCCATCTCACTAAAAGAGTTATACTCTTTCGGGCTGTTTTGCTGGATTTTTCAGCCAGATAAAATAGTGAGAAAAAGAATCTTTCTTAAGTCCTGATTGATTCTTAACATTGATACTGACCTTGCTGTTCTTGCATTGTTGTAGATTCCTGCAGCAACGAACACCATGAGCTTCAATGTGCGATCCCTACTAGAAAGGGAGAAGTTTGCTGGGCCGAACTTCTCAGACTGGTTCGGACACCTTAAGATTGTTCTTAAGGCAGAGAGGAAACTGTATGTCCTCGAGACGGCGATACCGCCTCAGCCCGCTCCGAACGCCGCAAGGGCAGTTCGGGAAGCCTATGAAAAGCACGTCAGTGATAGCATTGATGTCGCTTGCCTGATGCTAGCGTCTATGACGCCACCGCTGCAGCGTCAGCATGAGGATATGTCTGCTATAGACATGATAGCAAACCTCAAGATGCTGTATGCTGCACAGGCGAGGACAGAACGCTATAATCTGACAAAGCTGTTCTTTCAGAGCAAACTGGCTGAAGGGAGCCCAGTGGGAGCTCACGTGCTCAAGATGATTGGGCACAAGGAGGCTCTGGAAAAACTGGGGCATACCATCAACCAGGAGCTTGCTGTAGACATTATTCTGCAGTCTCTTCCGCCCTCTTTCGATGCGTTCATCATTAACTTTAATATGAACAAAATCGATTGTACTCCGGCAGAGCTGCTGAATATGCTCTTGACTACTGAGGAAACTCTGAAGGGTAAGCCTTCAACCTCTGTCTTGATGGTTCCTTCGAGGAACAAGAAGAAGGGGAAGAAGGGCAAGGCCCCTGTCAAGAATTACAGCAAGGCTCTGAAACAGAAGGTTAAGCGGTCCAAGGAATACAGATGTTTCCACTATGGCCAGCTGGGTCACTGGAAAAAGGACTGTAAAGCGCTCCAAGGAGATAAGAGGGGAAGCATCGCTTCTGGCTCAGGTATTTACGTGACGGAAGTCATGGTTTCATCTTCTTCTATATCATGGGTGTTGGACACTGCATGTGGAGTTCACATTTGTTCAAATGTACAGGAACTCAAGAGAAGAAGACAGGTGGGACAGTATGAGGTGGACCTACGAGTTGGAAACGGGGCACGGGTTGCTGCTGTTGCTGTAGGAGACTATTTCATCTCTTTGCCATCTGGGCTTGTATTGGAACTAAACAGTTGTTACTTTGTTCCCAGCATTACTAAGAATATTTGTTGGGGTATGCCCTTAAGGCTAATGTTTGAGGCCTTTGGGATTGTATCAGTATCATGTAATAAACTTTTGTGTTTATAAAGGAATGGTTATTATTCAGGTTGTTACCTTGTCTGCAGTAATAAGTGTACTACTGAATAATGTCTCAAAGCTGTTCAGCTAGGCTGACATGCTGTAAAGTCCTTAGTCGAGATATCTTGGTGAACATGAGACAGCCTTGATATGATTGAGACTAATATGTGTTCTAATCTTATAGGATGCTTCGAGCATGGAATAAGATGTAGACTCATGGGTACATTGGATGTACTGGACAGACCCTACTGGGATATTCCATTGCTTGTCACAATGTGAATAATCCTTGTTTGCATCAAGTGGCACATGTCCTTTGACTTGAGATCACTTGTATTTCTAAATGATGAATGTCATTATTTTGAGGTAGTTCAATATCATTTGAAAGATAATGGTTATAGACTATCTTGGATAATGATCATGAGTCAGGTTCGGATACTAGTGATAGATAAAGGATTGCCGTCTCCTTGTGGAAGGAGTGTGGTGTTCTAAAGGGGCCCCCCTTATATGAGTTGATTGAGAAAGTGTATGGCCATACCCAGATGACTATGTTGATCTGATCTAATCATGCTCATCATATTGGAGCTACAAGTTTGACACACTTGTCCAATAAGAACATCCAGTGGCAAAGGAAACATATATGCCTTGTGAAATGATTCACACTTGTGCTGTGGTTTGGGTGTAGTCTTGGAAGACTCTTTCCTTTATATCGGGAGACAGTGATGTGTTGCTAGATACCCCTCACTGATTGTGATAACGTGAGTTATCGTTACCGACATTTAAAGGAAACCCTTAGGGTCGCACAATTTGATGATATGGCTTACTTAAGTCAGATCGTGTGGACTGAATTGTTTTTAGTTCAGTTAAAAGGAGATTAGACTCTGATTGTAAGTGAGATCTGGTCTGATCATGTTTGATTGATTAGGGCTTCAGATCGGTAAGCTTCGATCGAGAGTATGGATGCTAGATCGAAGAGATCAAGAGCATCAAGAGATGAACGGTTAGATCTTGAACCGTTTGGTTCATAGAGATCTAGACCATGGCTTGGGCTGGTTTAATTTGGGTTTTTGAACCGAATTGAGTTGAACCTAATTGGCTTGAACCGGTTCACATGGGGTGAACGTATGGTTCAAGGTTTAAAGGCATCTTGGGCGGTTTTTCTTCAAGTGGTCGCATGGCTTGATAACCTTCCATTTTTGGAAGTGTAACGCCATCACTTGAATGAGAAAAACCTCAACGCAATTTGCCAATTACTCTCTTGTCTCCTTTATTCGACGAAGAGAGGACTCTTGGACAAGGTAGCTCTCGGCCAAGCACATCTCATCATCGACACACGACAAGGAACTAAAAAAAGATCTCTTGCTAGCACAAGGAAGATCCTAAAGGGTAGCCATCTCTCATCTAGTGTGTGTTTTCTTTGGAGGAGTGCTTACTTGCTCTCTTGCTTCCAAGCCGACACCCTTTATCATGGCTATGGTAAAAGATCTCAAACTTGATCTTTGCAATACATATAAAGTTGATCATATATATGTGTTCATGCAAACGATTTTATTGAAACCCTAGAAGAGTACATTTTCCGCATGCTCTAGGGTTCGCCCCCCCTCTTGAAAGGGGTTTTATCTGCCTGCGCTCCCCTTGAAGGGGACTCTTCAATATTATCTCCATTCCTGCTCTTGTCAGGAAGGGATTTTCCTTTGAATGCAATATTTCAAAGTGTGTTTTATCTTTTGATAATATTGTTTATGCCACTGGTTCAATTAACAATGGGTTATTCATGTTGGACATGGAAAGTTCTATACAGCAGATTGATATTAAGAAAGCCAAGTATGCTGATGACAGCACCTTGCTATGGCATAGTCGTTTAGGCCATATTAACAAGAAACGCATTAAGCGGTTGCATGATCATGGACTGCTGGGATCATTCTCCTATGAGGAGATTGATACATGCAAGGCTTGTTTAATGGGTAAAATGACGAAGTCACCTTTTCCTCACAAAGGTCAAAGGGCTTCAGGTTTACTTGACCTTATACACAGTGATGTGTGTGGGCCATTTAGTAAACATGCCAGAGGTGGCTATCAGTACTTCATTACCTTTACTGATGATTTCAGTAGGTATGGGTATGTCTATCTGATGAGACATAAAAGTGAATCTTTTGACAAGTTCAAAGAGTTCAAGAATGAAGTACAAAATCAGCTAGGCCGAAATATCAAGGCACTTCGTTCTGATCGAGGTGGAGAATAATTGAGTCATGTGTTTACTGACTATCTGAAGGAGTGTGGGATTATCTCACAGCTCACTCCGCCAGGAACACCGCAATGGAATGGTGTGTCCGAGAGGAGAAATAGAACGTTACTTGATATGGTTCGTTCTATGATGAGTCAGGCTACTCTACCTTACTCCTTTTGGGGATTTGCACTGGAGACAGCTGCAAAGGTACTAAACCGAGTGCCATCCAAGGCAGTTTCAAAGACGCCATATGAGTTATGGTATGGGAAACAGCCGAGCTTGACATTTATCAGGATCTGGGGCTGCGAGGCTTATGTCAAAAAGCTCGCCTCTGGGAAACTAGAGAGCAGATCTGACAAATGTATCTTTGTCGGTTACCCTAAGGAAACTAAGGGTTATTATTTCTTCGATCCCAAAGAGAACAAGGTATTTGTTGCTCGGACGGCCATATTTCTTGAGAAGGAGTTTCTTCTGCAAGAGGCCAGTGGGAGAGAAATAATGCTGGATGAGATTCCAGAGGAAGGACAAAGTAGTCAAGCACAGTTGGTTGAGCCTAAGCCGGTGGATCAGGTTATTGAACAACCTGAGGCTCAGATATCACGGGAACCGCGAAGATCGGGAAGGATTCGTCGACAGCCTGAGCGCTATGACGGAGTCTACATCATTGATAATGATGAACCCCTCACTTATGCGGATGCGGTCAGTGGACCGGAGTCAGCGAGATGGCTTGAAGCTATGCGTGCCGAGATGGACTCCATGTCAGATAACCAAGTCTGGGATTTGGTTGATCCACCTCCGGGAGTAATCCCTATAGGCTGTAAATGGATCTTCAAGAAGAAGATTGACATGGATGGTAACGTGGTTACCTATAAAGGCAGGCTAGTTGCGAAAGGTTTCAAACAAATCTACGGGATAGATTATGATGAAACTTTCTCACCTGTAGCCATGTTTAAGTCTATTCGGATTCTTTTCGCGATAGCAGCATATTATGATTATGAGATTTGGCAAATGGATGTGAAAACAGCTTTCCTGAATGGAAATCTGGATGAGGATGTGTATATGACACAACCAGAAGGTTTCACTAATCCATCAGATCGTCATAAAATATGCAAGTTAAAGAAGTCTATTTATGGACTTAAACAAGCATCAAGAAGCTGGAATATTCGTTTTGATGAATCAATCAGTGAATTTGGTTTCATCAAGAACGAGGATGACCCGTGTGTATATAAGAGGTTTAGTGTGAGCGTGATTACTTTCTTAATCCTCTACGTCGATGATATCTTGATCATTGGAAATGACATTCCTGAAATGCATGCGGTTAAGGCATGGTTAAGGAAATGTTTCCAGATGAAAGATCTAGGAGAAGCAGCCTATGTATTAGGTGTGAAGATCTACAGGGATAGATCTAAGAGGCTTCTCGGGCTGTGCCAGAGTACTTACATCGATAAAGTCCTGGAGAGATTTCATTTAGAGAATTCTAAAAGAGGATATCTTCCAGTCAGACATGGTCTGAATCTTTCGAAGAGTCAGTGTCCACAAACACAGACTGAGAAAGATGAAATGGACAATACGCCTTATGCTTCGGCTATTGGGTCCGTAATGTATGCGATGTTGTGTACTCGCCCAGACGTTGCTTACGGGTTAAGCGTGACCAGTCGGTTCCAAAGTAATCCAGGTTTGGCGCACTGGATTGCAGTCAAGAACATTTTAAAATATCTGCGGAGGACCAAAGATATGTTCTTGATATATGGTGGTCAGGAAGAACTCAGTATTGAAGGATATACTGACGCTTCGTTCCAGTCTGACCAGGATGATTTCCGATCGCAATCAGGCTATGTATTTAGCTTGAATGGAGGAGCAGTGGTGTGGAAAAGTTTCAAACAGTCAACTGTTGCTGATTCCACAACAGAAGCAGAGTATGTTGCAGCCTCGGAAGCATCCAAGGAGGCAGTGTGGATTCGTAAGTTCGTGAGAGAACTTGGTGTTGTTCCTTCGAGTGCAGATCCTTTGGTTATCTTCTGTGATAACACTGGAGCAATCGCACAGGCAAAGGAACCACGGTCGCACCAGAAGTCCAAGCACATATAGAGACGGTTTCATTTGATCCGGGAGATCATTGATCGTGGCGAGATCAAAGTCTGCAAGGTACATACAGATGACAATCTGGCAGACCCGCTTACCAAGCCTCTGGCGCAGCAGAAGCATGAGAAGCACTGTAATAATATGGGTTTATAAAGGCATGGTTGTTATTCAGGTTGTTACCTTGTCTGCTGTAATAAGTGTACTTCTGAATAATGTCTCAAAGCTGTTCAGCTAGGCTGACATGCAGTAAAGTCCTTAGTCGAGATATCTTGGTGAACATGAGACAGCCTTGATATGATTGAGACTAATATGTGTTCTAATCTTATAGGATGCTTCGAGCATGGAATAAGATGTAGACTCATGGGTACATTGGATGTACTAGACAGACCCTACTAGGATATTTAATTGCTTGTCACAATGTGAATATTCCTTGATTGCGACAAGTGGCACATTTCCTCTGACTTGAGATCACTTGTGTTTCTAAATGATGATTGTCATTGTTTTGAGGTAGTTCAATATCATTTGAAACATAATGATTATAGACTATCTTGGATGGTGAGCTTGAGTCAGGTTAGGGCACTAGTGATAGACATAGGATTGCCGTCTCCTTGTTTAAGGAGTGTGATGTTCTAAAGGGGCCCCCTGGATGAGATGATTGAGAAAAGAGTATGGCCATACCCAGGTGACAGTGTTCATCTGTTCTAATCATGCTCGTCATATTGGAGTTACAAGCTTGACACGCTTGTCCAATAAGAACATCCAGTGGCAAAGGAAATATGCATGCCTAGTGAGTTGATTCACACTTGTGCTGTTTTTGGGTGTAGTCTTGGAAGACTCTTTTCTTTATATCGGGAGACAGTGATGTGTTGCTAGATACCCCTCACTGATCGTGATGACGTGAGTTATCGTTACCGACATTTATAGGAAACCCTCAGGGTCGCACAATTTGATGATATGGCTTACTTGAGTCAGATCGTGTGGACTGAATTGTTCAGGCTCAGTTTAAAGGGATTTAATCTCTGATTGTAAGTGAGATCTGGTCTGATCATGTTTGATTGATTAGGGCTTAAGATCGGTAAGCTTCGATTGAGAGAATGGATGCTGGATCGGTGAGATCAGGAGCATTAGGAGATGAACGGTCAGATCAAATACCTTAGGGTTTTAATGTGATCTGGACTTATGGCTTGGTTTATTTGGTTATTGAACCAAATTCAAGTGAACCGGCTCATGAATGAGCCCATGGTTCAAGGGTGAAGTGGAGTTTACGATTGGGGTAAACCCAAGATCGCATGTGGAGAAGTTATATGCTATTTTTGGATAGCACTTCTCAACGTGACCACGTTTTCACGTCCTCCCTCTTCACGCCTTCACGCTTTGTCGCCAACTTGGCTTTGGCTCTTGGGGCATTCTCGCGTGGAGGAGAGGAAGAGACGATAAGGAAAAATCGCCAAGCCAAGAAGTTCTTTCTTTTCCCTGTCACTCGACCAAGACATCTTTGGACCTTGCTAGCACAAGGACAGCAAGGAGGAGTAGGCGACATCAATTGTGTGCGTCACCTCTGGAGAAGATCCAGTTTGATCTTTGCTTCCAAGGCGCCATCTAGAAATGGCTATGGTATGATCCTTCTCTATATGCAATCGGGTTCCTTTTGTTAATCATATAGCATGCAAGATCTAGAAACCCCCTTTCCGCTGCTTGCATCTTCCATATGCGCCAATGCTTTAGGGTTTCACCCCCTTGTGGGGACTTTCATTTACGTGACGGAAGTCATGGTTTCATCTTCTTCTATTTCATGGGTGTTGGACACTGCATGTGGAGTTCACATTTGTTCAAATGTACAGGAACTCAAGAGAGGAAGACAGGTGGGACAGCATGAGGTGGACCTAGGAGTTGGAAACGGGGCACGGGTTGCTGCTGTTGCTGTAGGAGACTATTTCATCTCATTGCCATCTGGACTTGTATTGGAACTAGACAATTGTTACTTTGTTCCCAGCATTACTAAAAATATTATCTCCATTCCTGCTCTTGTCAGGAAGGGATTTTCCTTTGAATGTAATATTTCAAAGTGTGTTTTATCTTTTGATAATATTGTTTATGCTACTGGTTCAATTAACAATGGGTTATTCATGTTGGACATGGAATGTTCTATACAAAATATTGATATTAAGAAAGCCAAGTATGCTGATGACAGCACCTTGCTATGGCATAGTCGTTTAGGCCATATTAACAAGAAGCGCATTAAGCGGTTGCATGATCATGGACTGCTGGGATCATTCTCCTATGAGGAGATTGATACATGCAAGGCTTGTTTAATGGGTAAAATGACGAAGTCACCTTTTCTTAACAAAGGTCAAAGGGCTTCAGGTTTACTTGACCTTATACACAGTGATGTGTGTGGGCCATTTAGTACACATGCCAGAGGTGGCTATCAGTACTTCATAACCTTTACTGATGATTTCAGTAGGTATGGGTATGTCTATCTGATGAGACATAAGAGTGAATCTTTTGACAAGTTCAAAGAATTCAAGAATGAAGTACAGAATCAGGTAGGCCGAAATATCAAGGCACTTCGTTCTGATCGAGGTGGAGAATACTTGAGTCATGCGTTTACTGACTATCTGAAGGAGTGTGGGATTATCTCACAGCTCACTCCGCCGGGAACACCACAATGGAATGGTGTGTCCGAGAGGAGAAATAGAACGTTACTTGATATGGTTCGTTCTATGATGAGTCAGGCTACTCTTCCATATTCCTTTTGGGGATTTGCACTGGAGACAGCTGCAAAGGTACTAAACCGAGTACCATCCAAGGCAGTTTCAAAGACGCCATATGAGTTATGGTATGGGAAACAGCCGAGCTTGACATTTATCAGGATCTGGGGTTGTGAGGCTTATGTCAAAAAGCTCGCCTCTGGGAAACTAGAGAGCAGATCTGAGAGATGTATCTTTGTCGGTTACACTAAGGAAACTAAGGGTTATTATTTCTACGATCCCAAAGAGAACAAGGTATTTGTTGCTCGGACAGCCATATTTCTTGAGAAGGAGTTTCTTCTGCAAGAGGCCAGTGGGAGAGAAATAAAGCTGGATGAGAATCCAGAGGAAGGACAAAGTGGTCAAGCACAGTTGGATGAGCCTGAGCCGGTAGAACAGGTTACTGAACAACCTGAGGCTCAGATATCACGGGAACCGCGAAGATCGGGAAGGATCCGTCGACAGCCTGAGCGCTATGACGGAGTCTACATCATTGATAATGATGAACCCCTTACTTATGCGGATGCGGTCAGTGGACCGGAGTCAGCGAGATGGCTTGAAGCAATGCGCGCCGAGATGGACTCCATGTCAGATAACCAAGTCTGGGATTTGGTTGATCCGCCTCCGGGAGTTATCCCTATAGGCTGTAAATGGATCTTCAAGAAGAAGATTGACATGGATGGTAACGTGGTTACCTATAAAGGCAGGCTAGTTGCGAAAGGTTTCAAACAAATCTACGGGATAGATTATGATGAAACTTTCTCACCTGTAGCTATGTTTAAGTCTATTCGGATTCTTTTCGCGATAGCAGCATATTACGATTATGAGATCTGGCAAATGGATGTGAAGACGGCTTTCCTTAATGGAAATCTGGATGAGGATGTGTATATGACACAACTAGAAGGTTTCACTAATCCATCAGATCGTCATAAGATATGCAAGTTAAAGAAGTCTATTTATGGACTTAAACAAGCATCTAGGAGCTGGAATATTCGTTTTGATGAATCAGTCAGTGAATTTGGTTTCATCAAGAACGAGGATGACCCGTGTGTATATAAGAGGTTTAGTGGGAGCGTGATTACTTTCTTAGTCCTCTACGTCGATGATATCTTGATCATTGGAAACGATATTCCTGAAATGCATGCGGTTAAGGCATGGTTAAGGAAATGTTTTCAGATGAAAGATCTAGGAGAAACAGCCTATGTATTAGGTGTGAAGATCTACAGGGATAGATCTAAGAGGCTTCTCGGGCTGTGCCAGAGTACTTACATCGATTAAGTCCTGGAGAGATTTCATTTAGAGAATTCTAAAAGAGGATATCTTCCAGTCAGACATGGTCTGAATCTTTCGAAGAGTCAGTGTCCACAAACACAGACTGAGAAAGATGAAATGGACAATACGCCTTATGCTTCGGCTATTGGGTCCATAATGTATGCGATGTTGTGTACTCGCCCGGACGTCGCTTACGGGTTAAGCGTGACCAGTCGGTTCCAAAGTAATCCAGGTCAGGCACACTGGATTGCAGTCAAGAACATTTTAAAATATCTGCGGAGGACCAAAGATATGTTCTTGATATATGGTGGTCAGGAAGAACTCAGTATTGAAGGATATACTGACGCTTCGTTCTAGTCTGACCAGGATGATTTCCGATCGCAATCAGGCTATGTTTTTAGCTTGAATGGAGGAGCAGTGGTGTGGAAAAGTTTCAAACAGTCAACTGTTGCTGATTCCACAACAGAAGCCGAGTATGTTGCAGCCTCGGAAGCATCCAAGGAGGCAGTATGGATTCGTAAGTTCGTTCAGGAACTTGGTGTTGTTCCTTCGAGTGCAGATCCTTTGGTTATCTTCTGTGATAACACTGGAGCAATCGCACAAGCAAAGGAATCACGGTCGCACCAGAAGTCCATGCACATACAGAGACGGTTTCACTTGATCAGGGAGATCATAGATCGTGGCGAGATCAAAGTCTGCAAGGTACATACAGATGACAATCTGGCAGACCCGCTTACTAAGCCTCTGGCGCAGCAGAAGCATGTGAAGCACTGTAATAATATGGGTTTGAGATTTCTCAACCATTAGATTAAGTGCAAGTGGGAGATTGTTGGGGTATGCCCTTAAGGCTAATGTTTGAGGCCTTGGGATTGTATCAGTATCATGTATAAACTTTTATGTTTATAAAGGCAATGGTTGTTATTCAGGTTGTTACCTTGTCTGCTGTAATAAGTGTACTTCTGAATAATGTCTCAGTATTGTTCAGCTAGGCTGACATGCAGTAAAGTCCTTAGTCGATATATCTTGGTGAACATGAGACAGCCTTGATATGGTTAAGACTAATATGTGTTCTAATCTTATAGGATGCTTCGAGCATGGAATAAGATGTAGACTCATGGGTACATTGGATGTACTGGACAGACCCTACTAGGTTATTCAATTGCTTGTCACAATGTGAATAATCCTTGAATTCGACAAGTGGCACATTTCCTCTGACTTGAGATCACTTGTGTTTCTAAATGATGATTGTCATTGTTTTGAGGTAGTTCAATATCATTTGAAACATAATGATTATAGACTATCTTGGATGGTGAGCTTGAGTCAGGTTAGGGCACTAGTGATAGACATAGGATTGCCGTCTCCTTGTTTAGGGAGTGTGATGTTCTAAACGGCCCCCCTGGATGAGATGATTGAGAAAGTGTATGGCCATACCCAGGTGACTGTGTTCATCTGTTCTAATCATACTTATCATATTGGAGCTACAAGCTTGACACGCTTGTCCAATAAGAACATCCAGTGGCAAAGGAAATTTGTATGCCTTGTGAGTTGATTCACACTTGTGCTGTGGTTTGGGTGTAGTCTTGGAAGACTCTTTCCTTTATATCGGGAGACAGTGATGTGTTGCTAGATACCCCTCACTGATCGTGATAACGTGAGTTATCGTTACCGACATTTAAAGGAAACCCTCAGGGTCGCACAATTTGATGATATGACTTACTTAAGTCAGATCGTGTGGACTGAATTATTTGGGTTCAGTTTAAAGGGATTTAATCTCTGATTGTGAGTGAGATCTGGTCTGATCATGTTTGATTGATTAGGGCTTGAGATCGGTAAGCTTCGATCGAGAGAATGGATGCTAGATCGGTGAGATCAGGGGCATCAAGAGATGAACGGTTAGATCTGAAACCTTAGAGTTTATTATGATCTAGACCAAATTGCTTGGGTTAATTGGTCTTTGAACCAAACCAAATTGAACCAGCTCATCATGTGAGCGTATGGTTCAAGTGAAGTGGTTTTTGCGATTGGGATAAACCCATGGTCGCATGTGGAGGAGTGGTTTTCTATTTTTAGAAAACATGATCACTACGTGACCACAACTCACGTTGTATCTTCACGCTTTCCTCTCGCCCTCTTGTCGTCTCTTGTTTTTGGGTTCTTACACTCTTTTGCGAGAGAAGAAGGTGGACGACATTCGTGAAGGTTTCGGCCAAGCAAAATACTTCTCATCCCTTTCACTCGACAAGAACTCCTTAGAACCTTGCTAGCACAAGGAGCACTAAGGGAGTAGGCGACATCATTTGTGTGCGGTACCTTAGGAGGAAAGCTCTCTTGCGATCTTCTTCCAAAGCTCCATCAAAGCGATGGCCATGGTATGAATCTTCTCTGATCTATACTAGTTCATGAAAGTTGATCATATGACATGCAAAAGGTCATGAGAAACCCTTGCTTCCGCTCGAAAAATTATTGTTATGCACCTATCTAGGGTTTCGCTCCCCCATGAAGGGGACTTTCAGATCCAATGCACTAGGTACCACTTGAAGATCACATAAGAACTTCCTTATCCAAACAGCTTCCTTGGCTGCCTCAGAAGTAGCCACATACTCAGCTTCGGTTGTAGAATCTGCTATGGTGGATTGCTTGAAGCTCTTCCAACATACAACGCCTCCATTTATCTTGAACACATAGCCGGCCTGCGATCTAAAGTCGTCAGGGTCAGACTGGAATGATGCATCAGTATAGCCCTGTATACTGAGCTCTTCCTGTCCCCCATAGACCAAGAACAAATCCTTAGTTCTTCTCAGATACTTTAGGATGTTCTTTACAGCCACCCAGTGCTATAGACCTAGATTGGATTGGTATCAGCTGGTTATGCTCACAGCATATGCCACATCTGGTCTAGTATATAACATTGCATACATGATCGATCCTACTGCCGAAGCATAAGGAATTCGACTCATATCATCCCTCTCAGCCTGTGTTGTGGGACACTGGCTCTTTGAGAGAGTAAGGCCATGTCTCACTGGAAGGTATCCTTTCTTGGATTGCTCCATGTAGAACCTCTCCAGTACCTTATCAATGTAAGTACTTTGACTAAGGGCCAGAAGTCTCTTGGATCTATCCCGGTAGATCCTCACGCCTAGAATATAGGCGGCCTCCCCTAAGTCTTTCATCTTGAAACCCTTCCCCAACCATGTCTTCACAGCTTGAAGACTAGGGATGTCGTTTCCGATGAGCAGTATGTCATCAACATACAAGACCAGAAAAATCACCAAGCTCCCACTGAATTTTCTGTATACATAGGCGTCATCTTCGCTTTTGATAAAGCCATAATCTCTCACGCCCTCATCAAATCGAAGATTCCAACTTCGAGATGCTTGCTTTAATCCATAAATGGACCTCTTTAGCCTGCAGACCTTATTAGCCTCTGCAGGATGGATGAAGCCATCATGTTGTGTCATATACACATCCTCAGTCAGCTTCCCGTTAAGGAACGCTATTTTCACATCCATCTGCCATATCTCATAGTCATGATATGCAGCTATAGCGAGCAGAATCCGAATGGATTTAATCATGGCAACTGGTGAGAAGGTTTCATCATAGTCCACCCCGTGGACTTGTTTAAATCCTTTAGCCACTAGTCTACCCTTATAGGTAACTATTTTGCCATCCATGTCTGTCTTCTTCTTGAAGACCCATTTACACCCTATGGGTTTTAACCCATCAGGCAGCTCAACCAAATCCCATACTTGGTTAGCCGACATGGAATCCATCTCAGATCTCATGGCGTCAAGCCATTTCTCGGAGTCCGGTCCACTGATCGCCTCATCATAGGTTCTAGGTTCATCCTCAATGATGAAGATCCCATCGTGTTGGGCCGGTAGCGACCCATACCTTTTAGGTGCATGACGAATTCTCCCAGACCTACGCGGGACCTGTGTCTGAGCCTCAGGTTGCCTAGCAACTGGTGCAGGTAGCTCAGATTCCATCTCTTTGTCTTGTGCTTGCACTTGGACCTCATCCAAGTCAAACTTCCTCCCACTAACTTCTTTCATAAGAAATTCTTTCTCTAGAAAGACAGCACCCCGAGCAACAAAAACTTTGTTCTCGGTTGGGACATAGAAGTAGTATCCTTTAGTTTCCTTAGGATACCCCACAAACACACACTTATCAGATCTAGGTTCTAGCTTCCTAGAATCCTGACGTTTGACATAAGCCTCACATCCCCAGATCCTGATAAACGTGAGATTAGGGTGTCTCCCACTCCACACCTCGTATGGTATTTTGGAGACACTCTTAGATGGAACATTATTCAGTATCAGAGAAGCTGTTTCTAGTGCATGCCCCCAGAATGATGAAGGTAGAGTTGCATGACTCATCATGGATCGAACCATATCCAATAAAGTTCGATTTCTCCTTTCAGACACACAATTCCATTGAGGTGTTCCAGGAGGAGTGAGTTGGGATATGATCCCACACTCTCTCAGATAGTCAAGGAACTCACCACTCAGGTATTCTCCACCTCGATCTGATCGAAGAGCTTTAATGGATCTTACAAGCTGGTTCTCTTCTTCATTCTTGAACTCCTTGAATTTCTCTAAGGATTCAGATTTATGTCTCATTAAGTAGACATAACCATACCTACTGAAGTCATCAGTGAAGGTAATGAAGTAGTTGTACCCTCCTCTGGCTTGTTTATTGAAGGGCCCACATACATCAGTATGTATGAGATCCAATAAACCTTCTGCCCTCTCACCAATCTTAGTGAAGGGCGCCTTTGTCATCTTCCCTAATAAACAAGGTTCACAAGTATCAAATTCCTCTAAGGAACTTGAATCTAACAATCCATTTGCATGGAGTTGTTGGATGCGATTCTTGTTTATATGGGCTAATCGACAGTGCCATAGGAAAGCACCAACTGAACCACTCAGTTTGGTCCTCTTATTGCTTATGTTACAAGCAGAACTTTCCATATCCAAGATATACAGACCATTGCATAAAGTACCCTTCCCATAGAACATATTTGCAAATGAAAAAGAATAGGAGTTCTTATTTATTTCAAATTTAAATCCTTTCCTTGCCAAGCAAGGAATGGATACAATGTTCTTAGTTAGCGAAGGTACACAAAAGCAATTGTCCAGTTCTAATTGAAGTCCAGAAGGCAAGGAAAGAGTCAAAACGCCTACAGCAATAGCAGCAACCTGTGCCCCGTTTCCAACGCGTAGGTCGATCTCTCCAAGCCGCACCGATCTACTTTTCTTGAGCCCCTGCATATTTGTACAAATATGAGCTCCACATGCGGTATCCAATACCCATGACATAGAAGTAGAAAGGTTGACTTCTGTAATATAAATACCTGAGCTAGAAGTTAAGGCCAAGCCTTTCTTCTCCTCATTCTGAAGCTGCTTGCAGTCCCTTCTCCAGTGGCCCTGCTCGCCACAGTGAAAACACCTCTGTTCCTTTGACTTCTTCGCCCTTTTCTTCAGTGCTTTGGTAGGACCTCTGGCACTGCTCTTAGCACATGCCTTACCCTTCTTCTTTATCTTCTTGGTCGCAGGGACCAAAAGAACAGAATTGGGTTTGGTCTTACCCATCTCTCGCTCGGCTGTTTGGAGCATATTCATCAATTCCTCCCGAGTGCACTCAATCCGGTTCATGTTGAAGTTGGTGATAAACGGACTGAAGCTAGGGGGCAGGGAATGAAGAATAAGATCCACAACCAGCTCGTTGTCTATGGTGTGTCCCAGTCTCCTGAGATGATCCACATTCCCAATGAGTTTGAGAACATGGGGTCTCACTGGTGCACCTTCAGGCAACTTGCACCGAAAGACTGCTTTGGCGGTGTCAAATCTCTCAGTTCTAGCCTGAGCCTCGAACATCTGTTTCAGACGAGTAATCTTCTGAAAAGCGTTCTGCTCCTCATATTGCACCTACAGTTCAGGTGCCATACTGGCTAGCATAAGACATGCAACCTCCAAAGAGTCATCCTGATGCTTTCTATAAGCATCTCTGTCTGCCGTTCGGGCATTAGGCGGAGGAGCCGCAGGAAGAGGCTGTTCAAGGACATACAGCTTCTTCTCGAGCTTGAGGACTATCCTCAAATTCCGATGCCAGTCCATAAAGTTAGTTCCAACTAACTTATCCTTATGAAGGAGTGATCACAGTGATAATCCGCCAGTGTTCGTAGCCATTGTTCTACCACGCACAAGAAGAACAGATTAGTACTACTTCGAATCCTTTAAACTGGACTTGTTTTAAATGACCATGGCTCCCACTATTTTAAATTCGAATTGACAACCCACAAAGTCAATCGGGAAGTTTAAGACTTCCTAGTGAGATGGGATCCTTATTTCACATGACGCTTCACGTCCCACGAGGGTGGGATGAGATGCACAAAGTAACCCATGTTTCCTAAGGTGGGCGCGCTGGCTGGTTGCTCCAAGCAACTCCCCTTGTTGAGATAGTCTGGGCATTTCATGTCCAGCGAGGGCTGGATACAACATGAAACCTTTATCTCTCAACGATGCCTCTAGACTTTCACCATGTGCCCAGCACATGTGAACTTCTAGTCAAGTCCATTCCTAACCGTTATGCCCAGGGCCAACGAGTTTCCTTGCGAAGGCTCGCTCAGGTTAAAACTGGACTAGGGAAACCATTGCCACCACGCACTTTCTAAAGATAAGTGGGTGTGTCCCACGAGGGTGGGAAACAATTCACAACTCCACTGATCGATAGCTTAGTGAGGGCTACGCGTTAGAAGGCTACCAGACTTGATATTTTAATTGAGGGTTTTTGTTTAAGGTCTCATCATCTCAGTTTTATCTTATGTCTATCATTACAGGCATGCAATCATATAGTGATAACATAACGGTAAAACATTTCAGGCATGCTTCTGTAGATAATAATAAAAGCAGTAAAGGATGATGTGATCATATCCTATACAAGACATTGAACCAATCCATGCCATGAAATAGGTTCAACTCTTGTCCTAGAACTCAAGCCCCAAAAACTAGACCTAGCCTAGCCGACCTCTAGCTTGAACTTTAAGGTTGGCTCCAAGGTCCTTCTCTCATGGTTTAGCTCTCAAACCGTAGAGGAATACTTTCGAAGTTCCCCATAGGTTCGGCCAATGCCATGGTCTTCCTCCAAGGAAGGTGCGCCACCATGCAAGGGGCCAAGACCTTTTGCGCCACCAAGCAACCAAGCACCAGCTTGCATGCGCCACCTTGCATGCTTGCGCCATCAAGCAAGATGCGAGCATCAAGGTCCAAGAAGGATGCGCCTAGCCCTTAATCTTCCTCTTAATTTTTACAAAAATAATGAAAAAGATGGCACGCAGGCCGCACAAGGATACATCGCAGGCATGCAAGAGGGGGGCTTGACTAATGATCACAACACCATGCACAATCAAGGTATTTACTCATGCAATTCTACATGCTCATGAAAAACATAAAATCTGAAATTTTACTTTTTCATAAAACCAGTTTCTTTTTCTCATCTTCTTCTCACAAATCTTTTGGTTTATTGCGATTTATTTTTCATGATGATTTCAGAGATCCTTTCGGCTGGCAATTTTCTCAGATCAAGAGACTTGGCCAGTCCGAAGACACAATGCCCGTCCTACTTGACAAAATTACGTGTGCCTTTGATCTTTAAATCAAACAAGAAAAATAGTCCAAAAATCCAAAAGAGATTGAGAGGATGATAGAAACAAGAAACCCTAATTTTTCTACTTTTAGAAAAATCGTTTGCCATGCATCATGCTATTTACGAAAATAGAGATATGGCATGTGAGCATGGAAGAAAAGCATAAAACATCGTTCGAGTCTGTTGGGAAACCCCGGGGACATTTTTACAATTTTTTAGAGTTATGGACATACATTTTTCGCAACGGAAGAATGTCCCCGAAACAGGCCAGTCCCAAAAACCCAGTGAAGATCGCAAGCAAGGGAGTCGACACGATGAGTTAGGAAATACCTTAAGAGCAATGTGGAGTGATGCCGATGTAGGCGTCCAAGTGTACGCCCTCTGCAGTCTCACACACACGGATCTCTTGAGTTCTCTTCTTCCACGGCCGGTGCTAGCCTCGGGAAGAAGATCCAAGCCTTAGGGAGATACTCTACTTCACTTGCACCACCAAGAGAGATGATGCGCCAAGAGAAGAAAGAAAACCGCCTAAGCCGCCAAGCCCTAGATCTCCTGGCGCCAAGAGGAAAGGAGGAAGAGGCTTGCGGTTATGGAAGATGCGCCTTTTGCTCCAAGCACTCGCCCCTCTCCTTGTGTTCACGCCTTCAAGGATTGATTACCCACAAGAGGGGGCGACTAGGGTCTTATTTATAGGGCAAGAGGCGGTTAGGGTAATGGCTAGGATCATGACAAGTGTAGGGCTAGGATGAGGAGGTTTGAGATAAGGAAAGTCTCCAAGACATTTCCATAATTCTCATTCAACCTTACCTTTTGTTCCCACGCCTTTCCTTGTGCGCCAAGGCCTTGCCTTGCACCTCAAGCAATGCCATAGAGGCATGCATTCCATCCTAGGAAGAGAGGGGAGGCGCCCTTTACTTCCATAATGAAGCAAAGGCGCCAACATGACCCCATTATGCCCCTAGGCGCCTAATGGTTCATGTTTCTCCCCATTATACCCTTTTAGCCTCTCATCTCTTCATGAGAACTTGTTATTGGGCCTCATTGGATAATGAGCTAGCCCAAACTTCATTACATGGGTTGATTAAGCACTTGGATCCAATCCAATGCAACCCTAATCCAAATGTGACCAACCATGGTCAAATACGGGTCAACTTGCCAAAAATGAAGTTTAGATCCAATAACATTCTTCCATCTCATCAGGCCCATTGGCGCTGATGAAATCTCCCAATTAGATCCGAGTTATCCAATAACTCGATCATAAGGCTTCCCGATCAATACGAGAACTCAAGTATCAAGGTGTACGACCCTGTAGGTTCCTCTGACGCTGGCAGCAGTGACCAGAGGTCATTACAAGCAGTGAGTGGCACCTAGCAGTGCATCGCTGCTACCCAGGTCATTGGAATGGATATCGACATCGACATCCCCATCATCGCAACTAGGTATAGATGCATTACAGTCTCTTTGCCGTAC
Organism: Costus lasius; assembly: GCA_027563935.2. Classification (NCBI taxonomy): domain Eukaryota; kingdom Viridiplantae; phylum Streptophyta; class Magnoliopsida; order Zingiberales; family Costaceae; genus Costus; species Costus lasius. The sequence goes on along the minus strand of CM050450.1, from coordinate 30,935,135 downwards.
TGATATCCGATTGGACAAGTGTGTCACCACTTGTTTTCATCCAATCTCATGGCTATGACTAAAACAGGTTCTCACCTGGGTATGGCCATACACTCTCAGTCATAGAACCATAAAGGAGCTCCATGGATATCATACTTCCTTAGGGAAGGGGCAAATCCTATGTCTGTCCATTGATCTTCTCATATGGGTCGTGACATGCTCAATAACAACTGTTATGACCTCCCAGCTATGGCAAGGTGTTAGGTTGTATCAAAGCAAGTCCCTAACCATATAGAATGATCAATGACCTCAAGTCAAGGGATCAATGCATCTCCTGTCACTTATGAGGATAACTCATGACACCAAGTCATAGCCTCATAGCGGGTTTATCCAGTATATCCCCAATGATATACCCATGTGTCTACGTTAGCACCACGTGCCTAACCAACCCACATACCAGTCTCACAAGTACCATAGTTGTCCCATATCCACTAAGGTACATCGACTGGGGATTATAATTCGAGCACAGATCCAATCTGTCTCCAGGGATATTATCATGTAAGTACACAATCGCAGGTGTAGTCAAACAATGATAACGACAATGCCAGAATGATATATAAATATCAGTGTCAAGTAGTACATAAGTTGACCAAAACTAGGTCCTAGGGCATATACACCAACATATGCCTCTTGTAGACTCCTGCGAGAAACCTAGAATCAAAGATTTGTGATATGAAGGGAAGGAAGAGAGACATGTTTTATGAAAAAGTAAAATTTCAGATTTTATGTTTTTCATGAGCATGTAGAATTTCATGAGTAAGTACTTGATTGTGCATGATGTTATGGTCATATGTCAAGCCCCTTAGCATGCCTGTGATGTATCCTTGTGAGGCCTGCGTGCCGCTTTTCCTTTTGCTTTTAACTAAGAAGAAGATTAGGGTGGCGCATCTACTTGGAGCAAGGTGCATGCTTGCTTGGTTGCGCATCCTTGCCTGATGGCGCAACAAGCTTCAAAGGTGGCACATCCTTGCATGGGGGCGCAAGTTAGGGTTTGGCCGAGCCTTGTGCTTGTGTGCTATCCCTCTTGTGGCTTGCTAGATGGCGCACCTTCCTTGGAGGAAGACCATGGCATTGGCCGAACCTTGTGGGTGTACCCCTAGGGTTTGAGAGCTAAACCATGAGAGAAGGACCTTGGAGCCAACCTTGAAGATAGAGCTAGAGGTCGGCTAGGCTAGGTCTCGTCTTGGGGCTTGAATCCTAGGTCAAGAGTTGAACCCCTTTTTGGCATGGATTGGTTCAATGTCTTGATTGGGCTATGATCACATCATCCTTTTATTGCTTTCTTTACAAAAGCTAAAGCATGCCTGTGATGTTTTATTGTTATGTTATCACCATAGGATTGCACGCCTGTAAAGATAGACATAAGATAAAACTGAGATGATGAGACCTTAAACAAAAACCCTCAATTAAAATATCAAGTCTAGCAGCCTTCTAACGCGTAGCCCTCACTAAGCTATCGATCAGTGGAGTTGTGAATTGTTTCCCACCCTCGTGGGACACACCCACTTATCTTTAGAAAGTGCGTGGTGGCAATGGTTTCCCCAGTCCAGTTTTAACCTGGGCGTGCCTTCGCAAGGAAACTCGTTGGCCCTGGGCATGACAGTTAGGAATGGACTTGACTAGATTTTCATGTGTGCTAGGCACATGATGAAACTCTAGAGGCATCGTTGAGATGTTAGGGTTTCATGCTGTATCCAGCCCTCACTGGACATGAAATGCCTGGACTGTCTCAATAAGGGGAATTGCTTGGAGCAATCGGCCGGCGAGCCCACCTTAGGAAACATGGGTCACTTTGTGCATCTCATCCCACCCTCGTGGGACGCGAAGCCCTATGCGAAATGAGGATCTCATCTCACTAGGAAATCTTGGATTTCTCGATTGACTTTGTGGGTTGTCAATTCGATTAAAAATAGTGGGAGCCATGGTCATTTAAAACAAGTCCAGTTTAAATGACTCGAAGTAGTACTAATCTGCTGTTTCTTGGTTATTGTGGAACAATGGCTGTGAACAATAGCAGTTGGTCACTGCGATCTCCCCTGGAAAGGGATAAGTTGGCTGGATCCAACTTACTGGATTGGTATATGAACTTGAGAATCGTGCTCAAGCTCAAAAGGATGCTTTGTGTCCTTGAGTGTCCTTTTTCCTGAGCCACTTCCATGCTCGGCCTCAGCGGCTGAGAGGGATGCTTATGATAAGCATCAGGTTGATACTTTGGAAGTTGCTAACCAACATGTCACCTGAATTTAGAGGGTAATATGAATCGAAGAGTGCCTCTGAGATTATTTTTAATCTGAGGCAGCTCTTTGATGAATTGGTTGAGCTCAATCCTCCTAAAGTTGATATTCAGTGTGTTGAGCCGAAAGGCTTGACCAAGGAACTGAAATTAAAGATGGATATGATCAGGAATAGTAGGTGCTATTCATGTGGAGGGCCACCTCACATGTTGAAGGACATGTTGCAACTTCAGAATGAGGAGAAGAAAGGCAAGGCCTTGTCTTCATGCTCAGGTATTTGTGTTACCGAAGTCAACCTTTCTACTCCTATGAAATGGGTATTGGATACCGCATGTGGAGCTCATATTTGTACAAATATGCGATGGCTCTGAAAGGATAGATTGGTAAGGCCTAGAGAGATTGACCTACGGATAGGTAACAGGGCACAAGTTGCTGCTGTTGCTATAGGAGTTTCTCTCCCTGCCTTTAGGACTTCAGTTAAAGCTAGACAATTGCTATTATGTACCTTCCCTTACCAAAACATTGTATCCACTCCTTGCTTGGCAAAGAAAGGATTTAGGTTTGAAATAAAAGAGAACTTATGTTCTTTTTCTTTTGCAAACATATTTTATGGGAAGGGTACTTTGTGCAACGGTCCGCATGTCTTGGACATGGTTAGCTCTATTTGTAACATAAAAGGATCAAACTGAGTGGTTCAGTTGATGCTTTCCTACGGCATTGTCGATTAGCCCATATAAACAAGAATCGCATTCGACAACTCCATGCAAATGGGTTGTTAGATTCGAGTTCCTTGGAGGAACTTGATACATGTGAGACTTGTTTATTAGGGAAAAATGACAAAGGCACCCTTCACCAAAACTGGTGAGAGGGCAGGAGGTTTATTAGATCTCATACATACTGATGTGTGTGGGCCTTTCAATAAACAAGCCAGAGGAAGGTACAACTACTTCATCGCGTTTACTGATAACTTCAGTAAATATGGTTATGTCTATCTGATGAGACATAAGTCTGAATCCTTTGAGAAATTTAAGGAGTTTATACATGAAGTAGAAAACCAGCTTGGTAGATCCATTAAGGCTCTTCGATCAGATCGTGGTGGAGAGTACCTGAGCGGTGAGTTCTTTGACTATCTGAGAGAGTGTGGGATCATATCCCAACTCGCTCCTCCTGAAACACCTCAATGGAATGGTGCGACTGAAAGGAGAAATCAAACTTTATTGGACATGGTTCGATCTATGATGAGTCATGCAACTCTACCTCCCTCATTCTGGGGACATTCACTTGAGACAGCTTCTCTAATACTGAATAATGTTCCATCTAAGAGTGTCTCAAAGATTCCATACGAGGTATGGAGTGGGAGACGCCCTAATCTCACTTTTATCAGGTTCTGGGGATGTAAGGCTTATGTCAAACGTCAGGATTCTAGCAAGCTAGAACCTAGATCTGATAAGTGTATGTTTGTGGGGTACCCTAAGGAGACTAAGGGTTACTACTTCTATGTTCCCACCAAGTTTTTTGTTGCTCGGGGTGCTGTCTTTCTACAGAAAGAATTTCTCATGAAAGAAGTTAGTGGGAGGAAGTTTGACTTGGATGAGAACCAAGTGCAACCACAAGACAACGAGATGGAATCTGAGCCGCGTGCACCGGTTGCTAGGCAACCTGAGGCTCAGACACAGGCCCCATGTAGGTCTGGGAGGTTTCGTCGTGCACCTGAGAGGTATGGGTCGCTGCCGACCCAACACGACGGGATCTTCATCATGGAGGATGAACCCAGGACTTATGATGAGGCGGTCAGTGGACCAGACTCCGAGAGATGGCTTGAGGCCATGCGATCCGAGGTGGATTCCATGTCGGCTAACCAAGTCTGGGATTTGGTTGAGCTGCCTGATGGGGTAAAACCCATAGGGTGTAAATGGGTCTTCAAGAGGAAGACAGATATGGATGGCAAAATAGTTACCTATAAGGGTAGACTAGTGGCTAAAGGATTTAAACAAGTCAATGGGGTGGACTATCATGAAACCTTCTCGCCAGTTGCCATGATCAAATCCATTCGGATTCTGCTCGCTATAGCTGCATATCATGACTATGAGATATGGCAGATGGATGTGAAGACAGCGTTCCTTAACGGGAAGCTGACTAAGGATGTGTATATGACACAACCTAATGACTTCATACATCCTGGAGATACTAGTAAAGTCTGCAGGCTAAAGAAATCCATTTATGGATTAAAGCAAGCATCTCGAAGTTAGAATCTTCAGTTTGATAAAGCTGTGGGAGATTATGGCTTTATCAAAAGTGAAGATGACACCTGTGTATACAGAAAATTCAGTGGGAGCTTGGTGACTTTTCTGGTCATGTATGTCGATGACATACTGCTCATCGGAAATGACATCCCTAGTCTTCAAGCTGTGAAGACATGGTTGGGGAAATGTTTTGAGATGAAAGACTTAGGGGAGGCCGCCTATATTCTGGGCGTGAGGATCTACCCACATTGATAAGGTCCTGGAGAGGTTCAACTTGGAGCAATCCAAGAAAGGATACCTTCTAGTGAGAGATGGCCTTACTCTCTCAAAGAGCTAGTGTCCTACAACACGGGCTGAGAGGGATAACATGAGTCTAATTCCCTATGCTTCGGCAATGGGATAAATCATGTATGCAATGCTGTGTACTAGACTAGATGTGGGTTATGCTGTAAGCATAACCAGCCGATACCAATCCAATCCAGGTTTGCAGCACTGGGTGGCTGTAAAGAATATCCTTGAGTTTCCTGAAAAAGGACTAAGGATTTATTCTGTATGGTCTACGGGGATTGGAAGAACTCAGTGTGCGGGGCTTCACTAATGAGTCATTCCAGTCTGATCCTGATGACTTCAGATCGCAGACCAGCTATTTGTTTAAGATGGTTGGAGGTGCTGTATGCTGAAAGAGCTTCAAGCAATCCACCATAGCTAATTCTACAACCGAAGCTGAGTATGTGGTTGCTTCTGAGGCAGCCAATGAAGCCGTTTAGATCAGGAAGTTCTTTTCTGAACTTCAGGTGGTTCCAAGTGCAATGGATCCCATTGAGCTCTACTATGACAACAATGGGAACTGCACATGTTAAGGAACCACGGTCTCATCAAAAGTCCAAACACATACTCAAGAGATTTCGCTGGTCGAGGTGATGTCAAGATTAGCAGAATTGACACAGAGAGCAATCTAGCAGACCCACTGACCAAGGCTTTGGCGCAGCAGAAGCATGATGGTCGTACTAGAGATATGGGGTTGAGGTTGCTCAACCTCTAGGTCTTAGTGCAAGTGGGAGATTGTTGGTGTATATGCCCTTGGACCAAGTTTTGGTCCATCTTTGTACTACTTGACTCTGATATTCATATATCTTTCTGGCATTGTCGTTATCATTGTTTGTCTACACCTGCGATTGTGTACTTACATGATAATGTCCCTGGAGACAGGTTGGATCTGTGCTCGAATTATGATCCCCAGTCGATGTACCTTAGTGGATATGTGACAGCTATGGTGCTTGTGAGACTGGTATGTGGGCTGGTTAGGCACGTGGTGCTAACGCAGACACATGGGTATATCATTGGGGATATACTGGATAGACCCGCTGTGAGGCTATGACTTGGAGTCATAAGTTACCTATAAGGGTAGACTAGTGGCTAAAGGATTTAAACAAGTCCACGGGGTGGACTATGATGAAACCTTCTCGCCAGTTGCCATGTTCAAATCCATTCGGATTCTGCTTGCTATAGCTGCATATCATGACTATGAGATATGGCAGATGGATGTGAAGACAGCGTTCCTTAACGGGAAGCTGACTGAGGATGTGTATATGTCACAACCTGATGGCTTCATCCATCCTGCAGAGGCTAATAAGGTCTGCAGGCTAAAGAGATCCATTTATGGATTAAAGCAAGCATCTCGAAGTTGGAATCTTCGATTTGATGAAGCTGTGAGAGATTATGGCTTTATCAAAAGCGAGGATGACACCTGTGTATACAGAAAATTCAGTGGGAGCTTGGTGATTTTTCTGGTCTTGTATGTTGATGACATACTGCTCATCGGAAATGACATCCCTAGTCTTCAAGCTATGAAGACATGGTTGGGGAAGTGTTTCAAGATGAAAGACTTAGGGGAGGCCGCCTATATTCGAGGCGTATGGATCTACCGGGATAGATCCAAGAGGCTCCTGGCCCTTAGTCAGAGTACCTACATTGATAAGGTCCTGGAGAGGTTCAACTTGGAGCAATCTAAGAAAGGATACCTTCCAGTAAGACATGGCCTTACTCTCTCAAAAAGCTAGTGTCCTACAACACAGGCTGAGAGGGATGACATGAGTCGAATTCCTTATGCTTCGACAGTAGGATCGATCATGTATGCAATGTTATGTACTAGACCAGATGTGGCATATGCTGTAAGCATAACCAGCCGATACCAATCCAATCCAGGTCTGCAGCACTGGGTGGCTGTAAAGAACATCCTAAAGTATCTGAGAAGAACTAAGGATTTGTTCTTGGTCTATGGGGGACAGGAAGAGCTCAGTATGCAGGGCTATACTGATGCATCATTCCAGTCTGACCCAGATGACTTTGGATCGTAGGCCGGCTATGTGTTCAAGATAAATGGAGGCGCTATATGCTGGAAGAGCTTCAAGCAATCCACCATAGCAGATTCTACAACCGAGGCTGAGTATGTGGCCACTTCTGAGGCAGCCAAGGAAGCTGTTTGGATAAGGAAGTTCTTATGTGATCTTCAGGTGGTCCCTAGTGCAATGGATCCCATTGAACTCTACTGTGACAACAATGGAGCAATTGCACAAGCAAAGGAACCACGGTCTCATCAAAGATCCAAACATATACTCAGAAGATTTCACCTGATCAGAGAGATCATTGACAGAGGTGATGTCAAGATTAGCAGAGTTGACACAAAGAACAATCTGGCAGACCCATTGACCAAGGCTTTGGCGCAGCAAAAGCATGATGGTCACGCTAGAGATATGGGGTTGAGAGTCCTCAACTTCTAGGTTTTAGTGCAAGTGGGAGATTGTTGGTGTATATGCCCTATGACCTAGTTTTGGTCCACTTATGTACTACTTGACTTTGATATTTATATCATTCTGGCATTGTTGTTATCTATGTTTGTTTACATCTTGTTGGGGTATGCCCTTAAGGCTAATGTTTGAGGCCTTGGGTTTTTGTCAGTATCATGTATAAACTCAATGTTTATAAAGGCAATGGTTGTTATTCAGGTTGTTGCATTATCTGCTGCCATATGTATACTTCTGAATAATGTCTCAATGCTGTTCAGCTTGGCTGACATGCAGTATTGTCCTTAGTCGAGATATCTTGGTGAACATGAGACAGCCTTGATATGATTGAGACTAATATGTGTTCTAATCTTATAGGATGCTTCGAGCATGGAATAAGATGTAGACTCATGAGTACATTGGATGTACTGGACAAACCCTACTTAGGATATTCAATTGCTTGTCACAATGTGAATAATCCTTATATGCAAGCAAGTGGCATATTTCCTCTGACTTGAGATCACTTGTGTTTCTGAATGATGATTGGCATTGTCTTGAGGTAGTTCAATATCATTTGAAACATAATGGTTATAGACTATCTTGGATAATGAACATGAGTCATGTTAGGGCGCTAGTGATAGATATAGGATTGCCTTCTCCTTGATTGGAGTGTGATGTTCTAAAGGGGCCCCCTGGATGAGATGGTTGAGAAAGTGTATGGCCATACCCAGATGACTATGTTCATCTGATCTAATCATTCTCATCATATTGGAGTTACAGGCTTGACACGCTTGTCCAATAAGAACATCCAGTAGCAAAGGAAACAAGTATGCCTAGTGAATTGAATTCACACTTGTGCTGTGGTTTGGGTGTAGTCTTGGAAGACTTTTTCCTTTATATCGGGAGACAGTGATGTGTTGCAAGATACCCCTCTCTGTTCGTGATAGCGTAAGTTATCGTTACCGACATTTAAAGGAAACCCTTAGGGTCGCACAATTTGATGATATGGCTTACTTATGTCAGATCGTGTGGACTGAATTGTTTTGGTTCAGTTTAAAGAAGTTTAAACTCTGATTGTAAGTGAGATCTGGTCTGATCATGTTTGATTGATTAGGGCTTGAGATCGGTAAGCTTCGATCAAGAGAAATGATGCTAGATAGATGAGATCAAGAGCATCAAGAGATGAATGGTTAGATCTTGAACCTTTTGGTTTTATATGATCTAGACCAAGGCTTGGCTTAATTTGGTCTTTGAACCAAATGTAATTGAACCGGCTCATCATAGTGAGCGCATGGTTCAATGGGAGAGGAAAATGCGATGGTTCACTTGGAGTGAACGCATCACACGTTGAGGGCTTACTATTTTTGGAAGTCATGCTTTCCAAAATAGTTCACGCCTCTACGTTCGTGGCATTGGCGCTATTCTCATCTCTGGCCTCTTCCTCTCGACGCCTCCTCTCTCGTGTGGTTTTTTTCACGCCAAGGAGAGTTCGGACAAGAAAAAGACATCATCTCTAATCACCTTCACGCGATCAGGAGACCTTGGATCTTTGCTAGCACAAGGAACGCCAAGGAGAAGCCATCAATCACCTTGTGTGCGGTTCCTTTGGAGAAGAAGCACACGCTTCTTTGCTTCCAAGTCGCCATCCAAGAAATGGCATTGGTATGATCTCTATTTTGATCTATACAAGTTTTACAAGTTGATCATATATTCATGCTAATCGATCCTTAGAAACCCTAGCTTCCGCTATGCAAAATTTTAATCTGCGCATATTAGGGTTTCGCCCCACTTTCAGTCCATACATTGGTCTGCAAGGCATATACACCAACAATCTCCCACTTGCACTAAGACCAAGGGCAACTGATGTTGGTCAGTTCCAATGTCTCTAGTATGACCCATTTAGATTCTGCTGCGCTAGAGGCTATGTCAGTGGGTTTCTCCAGATTGCTATCTGTGTTTATTTTAACAAATTTGATCATCATCCTTATCCATGATCTCTAAGATCAGAAGATATGTTGCAGTACATACTTGAGCACTAAGTTCCTTCACTTATACTATGGCCCCAGTAAGAACTATACTGGACCATCAAGCACCAGGAACTAAATCAAGTTCAAATGAATGAAGCTACTTCCTTGGCTGCCACAAGAAGCTGCAATGTACTCAGCCTTAATTGTAGAATTTTGCCACTATGGTTTGCATAATGCTCTTTCAGCATACAACACCACAACAAGGCAAAGCGCAAATCCTGGCGGTGGTCATAAGACTGGAACGAAGTATCAGTGTACCCTTGTACGTAAAATTCTTCCTGTCTATCATAGACTAGACTTCAATCCTTTATACTTCCCAAGTAGATATAAGGATTGCTTTCACAGCTATCCAGTGTCAAACACTAGGATCTGATTGAAACTTACTGGCTATGCTCCAAGCATTTGCCACAAATGGTCTTGTGTATGTTACACAAAACATGATCCATCCTATACACCATGTATCAGGATTTTAGACTCATGTTATTACTCTCTAGCTGTGTCATAGGACACAACATCCTCATGAGAGTCAGACCATATCTCTCTGGAAGGTATCAATATTTGGAATCATCTAATATAAACCTCTCAAGAAACTCTTGGATGATCATAGATTGACTAAAGGGTAATGAATTTCTTAGATCTCTATCTATAGATCCTCATGCATATGAAGTAGGCATCATTCCCTAGATCATGCATTATTGACCATAAGGTCGACTCAAGTCGGTTATGACTTGGTGCATGCAAGGGCAGTGGGTCTGACTAGGTCTGATGAGTGGATCCCTATTAATGGACCGTTGTAAGGTAGTAGGGCACATAAGGAAATAAAATTGTTGCCAATGGGTTTTTCAAAATTTTATTTTCTTGTTTGGATCACATGTTTATTGTCTAACCATGTTGGGTGTTTATTTCATCTTATGTGGGTTGCCCAATTTTTGTGTGCTGTGCTGGGGCCTGCGTGCCTGGATTAATTAATTGTAAATTATTATTGTGATCTATGAATCACATTTCAATTTATATTAATGTGTAATTGACCTGCGAGTCAAATCATGTCTAGATAGATTAAAATGTAATTTAATCAGACATGAGCACAGAGCACACATGGTAGAGGCGCTTGCAGCAAGTGGCTTGACCAGGTGGGAGGTCTAGAGTTCGACTCTAGCACAGGCGCAACTAGTCTGGTGGGCGCATCTGAGCTGCAGAGGGCGCTTGTGCCCGGACTAGGCCAGATGAGATGTAAGAGACCCATGAAGAGCTCAAGTTAGGGTTTTACTTAGGCTTAATGGGCGTTTACCACATAAGATCATTGTGCTTTCAATTTACTGTTTTAAGTAATTTTAGCACCTGCATGATTTATCTTTCTGCTATCGCCATAGGATATGCATGATAGTAAGAAGATAAAAGGACCGTTAAAATCCAACGTTAAATATCAAGCACGTAAGCCTTCTGACGCGAAACCTCACTGTTCTGACTATCGTTGGGGCCGTGTTGTACCCACTCAGTGGGCACGCCCATCTATCTTCAGACGGTGTGTGATTACACCTGCGTGTAACAGAGAAGGGATTTATCGCTTCTCGTTGCTCAGCATAGCACGTGGTGGTCCAGGGAGTAGGTCAGGTCAGCTTGACCATGTGGGCTACTTATTGAGCATATGTTAGCCATATGGAGGCAGCCATCTGTGGGATCAGAGACTGTGTTGTACCAACTCAGTTGGCACAGTCTGCTGGATTGCCCAGATGAAGAGGAATCGCACGGGATGGCGATTGGCAGGGATTGCCTACCAGAGATTAGTGCTTGTACTCTCTGTGCATCTTATCTCGCCTGAGCGGGACGCGGAGACCAAGTAAGAAATCTGGATCCCATCTCACTAAAAGAGTGTTACTCTATCGGACTGTTTTAATGGATTTTTCAGTTAGATAAAATAGTGAGAAAAGAATCATTCTTAAGTCCTGGATTAATTCTAACATTGATACTGACCTTGTTGTTCTTGCAATGTTGTAGATTACTGCAGCAACGAACACCACAGCGTTCAATGTGCGATCCTTACTGGAAAGGGAGAAGTTTGCTGGGCCAAACTTCTCAGACTGGTACGGACACCTTAAGATTGTTCTTAAGGCTGAGAGGAAACTGTATGTCCTTGAGACGGCAATACCGCCTCAACCCGCTGCGAACGCCGCAAGGGCGGTTCGGGATGCTTATGAGAAGCATGTCAATGATAGCATTTATGTCGCTTGCCTTATGCTTGCGTCTATGACGCCAGAGCTTCAGCGTCAGCATGAGGATTTATCTGCTATTGAAATTATAGCAAATCTCAAGATGCTGTATGCTGCACAGGCAAGGACTGAACGCTATAACTTGACAAAACTTTTCTTTCAGAGCAAACTGACTGAAGGGAGTCCAGTGGGAGCTCACGTACTCAAGATGATTGGGTACAAGGAGGCTCTAGAGAAACTGGGTCACACCATCAATCAGGAGCTTGTTGTAGACATTATCCTGTAGTCTCTCCCGGCCTCTTTCGATCCGTTCATCATTAATTTTAATATGAACAAGATCGACTGTACCCCGGCAGAGTTACTGAACATGCTCTATACTACAGAGCAGACTCTTGAAAAGGGAAAGCCTTCATCCTCTGTCTTGATGATTCCTTCCAGGAACAAGAAGAAGGGGAAGAAGGGCAAAGCCCCTGTCAAGAGCTACAACAAGGCTCTGAAACAAAAGATCAAGCGGTCGAAGGAATACAGATGTTTCCATTGTGGCCAGCTGGGTCACTGGAAGATGGACTGTAAAGCGCTCCAAGGAGATAAGAAGGGAAGCAAGCCTTTCGCTTCTGGCTCAGGTATTTTCGTGACTGAAGTCATGGTATCTTCTTCTTCTTCTATTTCATGGGTGTTGGACACTGCATGTGGAGTTCACATTTGTTCAAATGTACAGGAACTCAAGAGAAGAAGACAGGTGGGACAGCATGAGGTGGACCTACGAGTTGGAAATGGGGCACGGGTTGCTGCTGTTGCTGTAGGACAATATTACATCTCTTTACCATCTGGTTATGTATTAGAACTGGACAATTGTTATTTTGTACCGAGCATAACTAAGAATATTATCTCTATTCCTGCTCTTGTCAGGAAAGGGTTTTCCTTTGAATGCAAAACTTTAAAGTGTTGTATTTCTTTTGATAATATTGTTTATGCTACTGGGTCAATTAACAATGGGTTATTCATGTTGGACATGGAATGTTCTATACAACAAATTGATAATAAGAAAGCCAAGTATGCTGATGACAGCACCTTGCTATGGCATAGTCGTTTAGGCCACATTAACAAGAAGCGCATTAAGCGGTTGCATGACCATGGACTGCTGGGATCATTCTCCTATGAGGAACTTGATACATGCAAAGCTTGTTTAATGGGTAAAATGATGAAGTCTCCTTTTTCTAATAAAGGACAAAGGGCTTCAGGTTTACTTGACCTCATTCACAGTGATGTATGTGGGCCATTTAGTAAACATGCCAGAGGTGGATATTCATACTTCATTACCTTAACTGATGATTTCAGTAGGTATGGTTATGTCTATCTAATGAGACATAAGAGTGAATCTTTTGATAAGTTCAAAGAGTTCAAAAATGAAGTACAAAATCAGCTAGGCCGAAATATCAAGGCACTTCGTTCAGATCGAGGTGGAGAATACTTGAGTCGAGAGTTTACTGACTATCTGAAGGAGTGTGGGATTATCTCACAGCTCACTCCGCCAGGAACACCGCAATGGAATGGTGTGTCCGAGAGGAGAAATAGAACCTTACTGGATATGGTTTGTTCTATGATGAGTCAGGCTACTCTACCTTACTCCTTTTGTGGATTTGCACTGGAAACAGCTGCAAAGGTGCTAAACCGAGTGCCATCCAAGGCCGTTTCAAAGACTCCATATGAGTTATGGTATGGGAAACAGCCGAGCTTGACATTTATTAAAATCTGGGGTTGCGAGGCTTATGTCAAAAAGCTCGCCTCTGGGAAACTGGAGAGCAGATCAGATAAATGTATCTTTGTCGGTTACCCTAAAGAAACTAAGGGTTATTATTTCTACGATCCCAAAGAGAACAAAGTATTTGTTGCTCGCACGGCTATTTTTCTTGAGAAGGAATTTCTTCTGCAAGAGGCCAGTGGGAGAGAAATAAAGCTGGATGAGAATCCAGAGGAAGGACAAAGTAGTCAAGCACAGTTGGATGAGCCTGAGCCAATAGAACAGGTTACTGAACAACCTGAGGCTCAGATATCACGGGAACCGCGAAGATCGGGAAGGATCCGTCGACAGCCTGAGCGCTATGACGGAGTCTACATCATTGATGATGAACCCCTCACTTATGCGGATGTGGTCAGTGGACCGGAATCAGCGAGATGGCTTGAAGCTATGTGAGCCGAGATGGACTCCATGTCAGATAATCAAGTCTGGGATTTGGTTGATCCGCCTCCGGGAGTAATCCCTATAGGCTATAAATGGATCTTCAAGAAGAAGATTGACATGGATGGTAACGTGGTTACCTATAAAGGCAGGCTAGTTGCGAAAGGTTTCAAACAAATCTACGGGATAGATTATGATGAAACTTTCTCTCCTGTAGCCATGTTCAAGTCTATTCGGATTATTCTCGCGATAGCTGCATATTATGATTATGAGATCTGGCAGATGGATGTGAAGACCGCTTTCCTAAATGGAAAACTAGAAGAGGATGTGTATATGACACAACCTGAAGGTTTCATCAATCCATCAGATTGTCATAAAATATGCAAATTAAAGAAGTCCATTTATGGACTTAAACAAGCATCGATAAGCTGGAATATTCGTTTTGATGAATCAATCTGTGAATTTGGTTTCATCAAAAATGAAGATGACCCGTGTGTATATAAGAGGTTTAGTGGGAGCGTGATTACTTTCCTAGTCCTCTACGTCGATGATATCTTAATTATTGGAAACGATATTCCTGAACTGAATGCCGTCAAGGCATGGTTAAGAAAATGTTTCCAGATGAAAGATTTAGGAGAAGCAGCCTATGTATTAGGTGTGAAGATCTACAGAGATAGATCTAAGAGGCTTCTCGAGCTGTGCCAGAGTACTTACATCGATAAAGTCCTGGAGAGATTCCATTTAGAAAATTCTAAAAGAGGATATCTTCCAGTCAGACATGGTCTGAATCTTTCAAAGAGTTAGTGTCCACAAACACAGACTGAGAAAGATGAAATGGACAATACGCCTTATGCTTCGGCTATTGGGTCCATTATGTATGCGATGTTGTGTACTCGCCCAGACGTCGCTTACGGGTTAACCATGACCAGTCGATTCCAAAGTAATCCAGGAAAGGCACACTGGATTGCGGTCAAGAACATTTTAAAATATCTTCGGAGGACCAAAGATATGTTCTTGATTTATGGAGGTCAGGAAGAACTCAGTATTGAAGGATATACTGACGCTTCGTTCCAATCTGACCAGGATGATTTCCGATCACAATCAGGCTATGTTTTTAGCTTGAATGGAGGAGCAGTGGTGTGGAAAAGTTTCAAACAATCTATTGTTGCTGATTCCACAACAGAAGCCGAGTATGTTGCAGCCTCGGAAGCATCCAAGGAGGCAGTGTGGATTCGTAAGTTCGTTCAGGAACTTGGTGTTATTCCTTCGAGTGCAGATCCTTTGGTTATCTTCTGTGATAAGACTGGAGCAATAGCACAAGCAAAGGAACCACGGTCGCACCAGAAGTCCAAGCACATACAGAGAAGGTTTCACTTGATCCGGGAGATCATTGATCGAGGAGAGATCAAGATCTGCAAGGTTCATACAGATGATAATCTAGCTGACCCGCTTACAAAGCCTCTGGCGCAGCAGAAGCATGAGAAGCACTGTAATAATATGGGTTTGAGATTTCTCAACCATTAGATTAAGTGCAAGTGGGAGATTATTGGGGTATGCCCTTAAGGCTAATGTTTGAGGCCTTGGGTTTTTGTCAGTATCATGTATAAACTCAATGTTTATAAAGGCAATGGTTGTTATTCAGGTTGTTGCATTATCTGCTGCCATATGTATACTTCTGAATAATGTCTCAATGCTGTTCAGCTTGGCTGACATGCAGTATTGTCCTTAGTCGAGATATCTTGGTGAACATGAGACAGCCTTGATATGATTGAGACTAATATGTGTTCTAATCTTATAGGATGCTTCGAGCATGGAATAAGATGTAGACTCATGGGTACATTGGATGTACTGGACAGACCCTACTTAAGATATTCAATTGCTTGTCACAATGTGAATAATCCTTATATGCTAACAAGTGGCATACTTCCTCTGACTTGAGATCACTTGTGTTTCTGAATGATGATTGGCATTGTCTTGAGGTAGTTCAATATCATTTGAAACATAATGGTTATAGACTATCTTGGATAGTGAGCATGAGTCATGTTAGGGCACTAGTGATAGATATAGGATTGCCGTCTCCTTGTTTGGAGTGTGATGTTCTATAGGGGCCCCCTGGATGAGATGGTTGAGAAAGTGTATGGCCATACCCAGATGACTATGTTCATCTGATCTAATCATTCTCATCATATTGGAATTACAGGCTTGACACGCTTGTCCAATAAGAACATCCAGTGGCAAAGGAAACACATATGTCTAGTGACTTGGGTTCACACTTGTGCTGTGGTTTGGGTGTAGTCTTGGAAGACTCTTTCCTTTATATCGGGAGACAGTGATGTGTTGCTAGATACCCCTCTCTGTTCGTGATAACGTAAGTTATCGTTACCGACATTTATAGGAAACCCTTAGGGTCGCACAATTTGATGATATGGCTTACTTATGTCAGATCGTGTGGACTGAATTGTTTTGGTTCAGTTTAAAGGAGTTTAAACTCTGATTGTAAGTGAGATCTAGTCTGATCATGTTTGATTGATTAGGGCTTGAGATCGGTAAGCTTCGATCAAAAGAAATGATGCTAGATCGATGAGATCAAGATCATCAAGAGATGAATGGTTAGATCTTGAACCTTTTGGTTTTATATGATCTAGACCAAGGCTTGGCTTAATTTGGTCTTTGAACCAAATGTAATTGAACCGGCTCATCATAGTGAGTGCATGGTTCAATGGGAGAGGAAAATGCGATGGTTCACTTGGAGTGAACGCATCACACGTTGAGGGCTTACTATTTTTGGAAGTCATGCTTTCCAAAATAGTTCACGCCTCTACGTTCGTGGCATTGGCGCTATTCTCGTCTCTGGCCTCTTCCTCTCGACGCCTCCTCTCTCGTGTGGTTTTTTTTTCACGCCAAGGAGAGTTCGGACAAGAAAAACACATCATCTCTAATCACCTTCACGCGATCAGGAGACCTTGGATCTTTGCTAGCACAACGAACGCCAAGGAGAAGCCATCAATCACCTTGTGTGCGGTTCCTTTGGAGAAGAAGCACACGCTTCTTTGCTTCCAAGTCGCCATCCAAGAAATGGCATTGGTATGATCTCTATTTTGATCTATACAAGTTTTACAAGTTGATCATATATTCATGCTAATCGATCCTTAGAAACCCTAGCTTCCGCTATGCAAAATTTTAATCTGCGCATATTAGGGTTTCGCCCCACTTTCAGTCCATACATTGGTCTGCAGGGCATATACACCAACAATCTCCCACTTGCACTAAGACCAAGGGCAACTGATGTTGGTCAGTTCCAATGTCTCTAGTATGACCCATTTAGATTCTGCTGCGCCAGAGGCTATGTCAGTGGGTTTCTCTAGATTGCTATCTGTGTTTATTTTAACAAATTTGATCATCATCCTTATCCATGATCTCTAAGATCAGAAGATATGCTGCAGTACATACTTGAGCACTAAGTTCCTTCACTTATACTATGGCCCCAGTAAGAACTATACTGGACCATCAAGCACCAGGAACTAAATCAAGTTCAAATGAATGAAGCTGCTTCCTTGGCTGCCACAAGAAGCTGCAATGTACTTAGCCTTAATTATAGAATTTTGCCACTATGGTTTGCATAATGCTCTTTCAGCATACAACACCACAACAAGGCAAAGCGCAAATCCTGGCGGTGGTCATAAGACTGGAACGAAGTATCAGTGTACCCTTGTACGTAAAATTCTTCCGGTCTATCATAGACTAGACTTCAATCCTTTATACTTCCCAAGTAGATATAAGGATTGCTTTCACAGCTATCCAGTGTCAAACACTAGGATCTGATTGAAACTTACTGGCTATGCTCCAAGCATTTGCCACAAATGGTCTTGTGTATGTTACACAAAACATGATCCATCCTATACACCATGTATCAGGATTTTAGACTCATGTTATTACTCTCTAGCTGTGTCATAGGACACAACATCCTCATGAGAGTCAGACCATATCTCTCTGGAAGGTATCAATATTTGGAATCATCTAATATAAACCTCTCCAGAAACTCTTGGATGATCATAGATTGACTAAAGGGTAATGAATTTCTTAGATCTCTATCTATAGATCCTCATGCCTATGAAGTAGGCATCATTCCCTAGATCATTCTTCTCGAAATACTTCTCAATCCTTGACTTCACCGCGTGAAGAGCTGGGATGTCATTTCATGTGAGGAGAATATCATCAATCATCTAGAACAAGAACTATTATGGTGCTCCCACTGATCTTCTTGTAAACACAAGCTCTTTTAACATGCTTGCATAAGACCATGCATATCTTTATGGCCACTATATGAAAACACTGGCTATTTCCATATGGATATCCTCTTCCAGACATCCAACAAGAAAAGTAGTTTTTCATAACATGCCATAACAGAAAATGCAACAAGTGAAGGTCCCCAGATAAGGGGGGGCGAAACCCAAGTGAGGCGCATATTAAGGGAGAACGCAGCGGAGAGGGCTTCTTAGGATCTTTCATGTTATATGATTAACAAAACCGATTGCATAGATGAGATAGAACCATACCATAGCCATTTCTAGATGGCGCCTTGGAAGCAGAGAGTGATGCCGCTCTCCTCCTGAAGATACGCACACAAGATGAAAGATGTGCCTACTCCTTGATGCTCCTTGTGCTAGCAAGGCGTCAAGGTGTTCTTCTCGAATGGAAGGGAAGGAGATCTTCTTTGCTTGGCGATTTTCTTCCTCCTTATTTTCGTCAACCTCTCTCTTTCTCGAATGGAAAAAACCCCCGAGAGATGGATGCTCTTCCGCGAGAGATGAGCGTCAAACGACAAGAAGAGAAAGGCGTGAATCGTGAGTCGTGGTCACGTAGGGAAGTGCTATCTAAAAATAGCATACCACTTCACCACTTGCGGTCATGGGTTTACCCCAATCGCAACTCACTTCACCCTTGAACCATGCGCTCATCCATGAGCCGGTTCATGTTGGTTCGGTCCAAAAACCAAATAAGCCAAGCGACAAGGCTTAGATCAAATTAAACCCTAAGGCTCCAGATCTAACCGTCGATCTCTTTGATGCTCCTGATCTGACCAATCTAGCATCCAATCTCTCGATCAAAGCTTACCGATCTAATGCCCTAATCAATCAAACATGATCAGACCAGATCTCACTTACGATCAGAGATTAAATCCCTTTAAACTGAACCCAAACAATTCAGTCCACACGATCTAACTTAAGTAAGCCATATCATCAAATTGTGCGACCCTGAGGGTTTTCTTTAAATGTCGGTAACGATAATTCTCATTATCACGATCAGTGAGGGGTATCTAGCAACACATCACTGTCTCCCGATATAAAGAAAAGAGTCTTCCAAGACTACACCCAAAATACAGCACAAGTGTGAATCAACTCACAAAGCATACATATTTCCTTTGCCACTGGATGTTCTTATTGGACAAGCCTGTCAAGCTTGTAACTCCAATATGATGAGCATGATTAGAACAGATGAACACTGTCACCTGGGTATGGCCATACACTCTCTCAATCATCTCATCCAAGGGGCCCCTTTAGAACATCACACTCCTTAAACAAGGAGACGGCAATCCTATGTCTATCACTAGTGCCCTAACCTGATTCAAGCTCACCATCCAAGATAGTCTATAACCATTATGTTTCAAATGATATTGAACTACCTCAAAATGATGACAATCATCATTCAGAAAACACAAGCGATCTCAAGTCAGAGGAAATGTGCCACTTGTCATATTCAAGGAATATTCACATTGTGACAAACAATTGAACATCCTAGTAGGGTCTGTCCAGTACATCCATTGTACCCATGAGTCTACATCTTATTCCATGCTCGAAGCATCCTATAAGATTAGAACACATATTAGTCTCAACCATATCAAGGCTGTCTCATGTTCACCAAGATATCTCGACTAAGGACTTATAGCATGTCAGCCTAGCTGAACAGCTTTGAGACATTATTCAGAAGAACATATATTGCAGCAGACAATGTAAACAACTGAATAATAACCATGCCTTTATAAACATAACAGTTTATTACATGATACTGATACATTCCCATGGCCTCAAACATTAGCCTTAAGGGCATACCCCAACAATCTCCCACTTGCACTTAATCTAATGGTTGAGAAATCTCAAACCCATGTTATTACAGTGCTTCTCATGCTTCTGCTGCGCCAGAGGCTTGGTAAGCGGGTCTGCCAGATTGTCATCTGTATGAACCTTGCAGATTTTGATCTCGCCACGATCTATGATCTCCCTGATCAAATGAAACCGTCTCTGTATGTGCTTGGACTTCTGGTGCGACCGTGGTTCCTTTGCTTGTGCGATTGCTCCAGTGTTATCACAGAAGATAACCAAAGGATCTGCACTCGAAGGAACAACACCAAGTTCTCTCACGAACTTACGAATCCACACTGCCTCCTTGGATGCTTCCGAGGCTGCAACATACTCGGCTTCTGTTGTGGAATCAGCAACAGTTGACTGTTTGAAACTCTTCCACACCACTGCTCCTCCATTCAAGCTAAAAACATAGCCTGATTGCGATCGGAAATCATCCTGGTCAGACTGGAACGAAGCGTCAGTATATCCCTCTATACTGAGTTCTTCCTGACCACCATATATCAAGAACATATCTTTGGTCCTCCGCAGATATTTTAGGATGTTCTTGACTGCAATCCAGTGCGCCAAACCTGGATTACTTTGAAAACGACTGGTCACGCTTAACCCGTAAGCGACGTCTGGGCGAGTACACAACATCGCATACATAATGGAACCAATAGCCGAAGCATAAGGCGTATTGTCCATTTCATCTTTCTCAGTCTGTGTTTGTGGACACTGACTCTTTGAAAGATTCAGACCATGTCTGACTGGAAGATATCCTCGTTTAGAATTCTCTAAATGAAATCTCTCCAGGACTTTATCGATGTAAGTACTCTGGCACAGCCCGAGAAGCCTCTTAGATCTATCCCTGTAGATCTTCACACCTAACACATAGGCAGCTTCTCCTAGATCTTTCATCTGGAAACATTTCCTTAGCCATGCCTTCACAGCATGCATTTCAGGAATGTCATTTCCAATGATCAAGATGTCATCGACGTAGAGGACTAGGAAAGTAATCACGCTCCCACTAAACCTCTTATATACACACGGGTCATCCTCGTTCTTGATGAAACCAAATTCGGTGACTGATTCATCAAAACGAATATTCCAGCTTCTTGATGCTTGCTTAAGTCCATAAATGGACTTCTTTAACTTGCATATCTTATGACGATCTGCTGGATTAGTGAAACCTTCCGGTTGTGTCATATACACATCCTCATCCAGATTTCCATTCAGGAAAGCTGTTTTCACATCCATCTGCCAGATCTCATAATCATAATATGCAGCTATCGCGAAAAGAATCCGAATAGACTTAAACATGGCTACAGGTGAGAAAGTTTCATCATAATCTATCCCGTAGATTTGTTTGAAACCTTTCGCAACAAGCCTGCCTTTATAGGTAACTACGTTACCATCCATGTCAATCTTCTTCTTGAAGATCCATTTACAGCCTATAGGGTTAACTCCCGAAGGCGGATCAACCAAATCCCAAACTTGGTTATCTGACATGGAGTCCATCTCGGCGCGCATAGCTTCAAGCCATCTCGCTGACTCCGGTCCACTGACCGCATCCGCATAAGTGAGGGGTTCATCATTATCAATGATGTAGACTCCGTCATAGCGCTCAGGCTATCGACGGATCCTTCCCGATCTTCGCGGTTCCCGTGATATTTGAGCCTCAGGTTGTTCAATAACCTGTTCTACCGGCTCAGGCTCATCCAACTGTGCTTGGTCACTTTGTCCTTCCTCTGGATTCTCATCCAACTTTATTTCTCTCCCACTAGCCTCTTGCAGAAGAAACTCCTTCTCAAGAAATATGGCCGTCCGAGCAACAAAAACCTTGTTCTCATTGGGATCGTAGAAATAATAACCCTTAGTTTCCTTAGGGTAACCGACAAAGATACATTTGTCAGATCTATTCTCTAGTTTCCCAGAGGCGAGCTTTTTGACATAAGCCTCGCAGCCCCAGATCCTGATAAATGTCAAGCTCGGCTGTTTTCCATACCATAACTCATATGGAGTCTTAGAAACTGCCTTGGATGGCACTCGGTTTAGTACCTTTGCAGCTGTTTCCAGCGCAAAACCCCAAAAGGAGTAAGGTAGATTAGCCTGACTCATCATAGAACGAACCATATCAAGTAACGTTCTATTTCTCCTCTCGGACACACCATTCCATTGCGGTGTTCCTGGCGGAGTGAGCTGTGAGATGATCCCACACTCCTTCAGATAGTCAGTAAACGCATGACTTAGGTATTCTCCACCTCGATCTGAGCGAAGTGCCTTGATATTTCGACCTAACTGATTTTGTACTTCATTCTTGAACTCTTTGAACTTGTCAAAAGATTCACTCTTATGTCTCATTAAAAAGACATAGCCATACCTACTGAAATCATCAGTAAAGGTAATGAAGTACTGATAGCCACCTCTGGCATGTTTACTAAATGGCCCACACACATCACTGTGTATTAGGTCAAGTAAACCTGAAGCCCTTTGACCTTTATGAGGAAAAGGTGACTTCGTCATTTTACCCATTAAACAAGCCTTGCATGTATCAATCTCCTTATAGGAGAATGATCCCAGCAGTCCATTATCATGCAACCGCTTAATGCGTTTCTCGTTTATATGGCCTAAACGACTATGCCATAGCAAGGTGCTGTCATCAGCATACTTGGCTTTCTTAATATCGATTTGCTGTATCGAACATTCCATGTCCAACATGAATAACCCATTGCTAATTGAACCAGTTGCATAAACAATATTATCTAAAGACAAAATACACTTTGAAATATTGCATTCAAAGGAAAATCCCTTCCTGACAAGAGCAGGAATGGAGATAATATTTATAGTAATACTGGGAACAAAATAACAACTGTTTAGTTCCAATACAAGTCCAGATGGTAAGGAAATGAAATAGTCTCCTACAGCAACAGCAGCAACCCGTGCCCCGTTTCCAACTCGTAGGTCCACTTCATGCTGTCCCACCTGCCTTCTTCTCTTGAGTTCCTGTACATTTGAACAAATGTGAACTCCACATGCAGTGTCCAACACCCATGATATAGAAGAAGAAAACATGACCTCAGTCACGAATATACCTGAGCCAGAAGCGAAGCTTCCCCTCTTATCTCCTTGGAGCGCTTTACAGTCCTTTTTCCAGTGACCCAGCTGGCCACAGTGGAAACACCTGTATTCCTTGGACCGCTTGACCTTTTGCTTCAAAGCCTTGCTGTAGCTCTTGACAGGGGTCTTGCCCTTCTTCCCCTTCTTCTTGTTCCTTGAAGGAACCATTAAGACAGAGGTCGAAGGCTTTCCCTTTAGAGTCTCCTCAGTAGTGAGGAGCATATTCAGCAGCTCTGCCGGAGTACAATCGATTTTGTTCATATTAAAATTAATAATGAACGCGTCGAATGAAGGCGGGAGAGACTGCAGAATAATATCCACAGCAAGCTCCTGGTTGATGGTGTGCCCCAGTTTCTCCAGAGCTTCCTTGTGCCCAATCATCTTGAGCACGTGAGCTCCCACTGGGCTCCCTTCAGCCAGTTTGCTCTGAAAGAAGAGCTTCGTCAAATTGTAGCGCTCTGTCCTCGCCTGTGCAGCATACAGCATCTTGAGGTTCGCTATAATCTCTATAGCCGACATATCCTCATGCTGACGCTGCAGCGGTGGCGTCATAGACGCTAGCATCAGGCAAGCGACATCAATGCTATCATTGACGTGCTTTTCATAGGCTTCCCGAACCGCCCTTGCGGCGTTCGGAGCGGGCTGCGGCGGTATCGCCGTCTCGAGGACATACAGTTTCCTCTCTGCCTTAAGAACGATCTTAAGGTGTCCAAACCAGTCAGAGAAGTTCGGCCCAGCAAACTTCTCCCTTTCCAGTAGGGATCGCACATTGAAGTTCATGGTGTTCGTTGCTGCAGGTATCTACAACAATGCAAGAACAGCAAGGTCAGTATCAATGTTTAAGAATCAATCAGGACTTAAGAAAGATTCCTTTTCTCACTATTTTATCTGGCTGAAAAATCCAGCAAAACAGCCCGAAAGAGTAGTACTCTTTTAGTGAGATGGGATCCGGATTTCATACTTGGTCTCCGCGTCCCGCTCAGGCGAGATAAGATGCACAGAGAGTACAAGCACTAATCTCCGGTAGGCATTCCCTGCCGATCGCAAACCCATGCGATTCCCCTTCATCTGGGCAATCCAGCAGACTGTGCCAACTGAGTTGGTACAACACAGTCTCTGACCCCACAGATGGCTGCCTCCATGTGCTACCATATGCGCCACATATGTAGCCTTCATGGTCAAGCTGACCCAACCTACTCCCTGGACCACCATGTGCTATGCTGAGCAACGAGAAGGGATAAATCCCTACTCTGTAACACACAGGTGTAATCCCACACCCTCTGAAGATAGATGGACGTGCCCACTGAGTGGGTACAACACGGCTCCAACGATAATCAGAACAGTGAGGTTTCGCGTCAGAAGGCTTTATGAGCTTGATATTAAGCGTTGGATTTTCACGGTCTTTTATCTTCTTCACTATCATACAATTCCTATGGTGATAGCAGAAGATAAACTTAATCATGCAGTTCTAATATTTAAACAATAAATAAAAGAAAGCATGAATCTTATGTGGTAAAAGCCCATAGCCCTAGCGAGACCTTAACCTAACTTAAGTCTTCACTTGCTCTTCATGGGTCTTTTGCTGCTCATCTGGCCCAAGCCAGGGCCCAAGCGCCAATTGCAGCTTTGGTGCGCCCACCAGGGAAATGCGCCAGGTCCTAGGGTCGAACCCTAGACCTCCCACCTGGTCCAGCCACAGCTGCATGCGCCTCTGCCAAGTGTGCTCTGTGCTCTTGTCTAATTAAATTACAAATTTAACTATCTAGACAAAATTGACACGCAGGTCAATTACATTTTATAAATTAAAGCAATGTGATGCGCAGATCACAATAATTAATTTACACTTTTAAATCCCAGGCACACAGGCCCCAGCACAGCACACAATTAATATGGGCAGCCCACATAAGACTAAATAAACAAACATATGCATCCAATCAGCAATCATGTGATCCATAAAAATTAAAATTTTCGAAAAACCCCATGGGATCAATTTTAATTTCCTTATTTGCCCTTCAACCTTACAACGGTCTATTACCAGGGATCCACTCATCCAACCTAGTCAGATCCACTGCCCTAGCATGCACCAAGTCCTAACTGACTTGAGTCGACCATAAGGTCAACCATGCATGCGCCAGGGCTGAACAACCACAATGAGGTCTGGCAAGCGGGTGTGACCCCGGGCCTAACTCATGTGTGTTCATCTGTTGTCTCAATCAGACATCGCTACACACCTGTCTGCAGTCGACCTATAGCCACCATAGGCTTGCGCCAAGGTGCTATCTGGTCGACCCATTCAGGCTGTCAGATAGTCTGATCAGACTGTTTGGATCTAACCTAGGGGGTGACTTCAACCCCAATAACCCATCTAAGGGTTTATAGCAGGGCCTCAGATCTATAGTGAGTCGCGCATGTTATCATCGTTTTGTAAAAACAACAACAAAAATAATGCGCCATCTTACATGCGCCAAGATGAAAAATACAAGTATCGTTCACGATAACTAAACATGTATATGCGCATGTAATAAAGATCTGCAACATGAATCACAAAAATGGCTCATGCAATCATAAAACATGTGTTAACCTATGGCTCTGATACCAATTGAAGGTCCCCAGATAAGGGGGGGCGAAACCCAAGTGAGGCGCATATTAAGGGAGAACGCAGCGGAGAGGGCTTCTTAGGATCTTTCATGTTATATGATTAACAAAACCGATTGCATAGATGAGATAGAACCATACCATAGCCATTTCTAGATGGCGCCTTGGAAGCAGAGAGTGATGCCGCTCTCCTCCTGAAGATACGCACACAAGATGAAAGATGTGCCTACTCCTTGATGCTCCTTGTGCTAGCAAGGCGTCAAGGTGTTCTTCTCGAATGGAAGGGAAGGAGATCTTCTTTGCTTGGCGATTTTCTTCCTCCTTATTTTCGTCAACCTCTCTCTTTCTCGAATGGAAAAAACCCCCGAGAGATGGATGCTCTTCCGCGAGAGATGAGCGTCAAACGACAAGAAGAGAAAGGCGTGAATCGTGAGTCGTGGTCACGTAGGGAAGTGCTATCTAAAAATAGCATACCACTTCACCACTTGCGGTCATGGGTTTACCCCAATCGCAACTCACTTCACCCTTGAACCATGCGCTCATCCATGAGCCGGTTCATGTTGGTTCGGTCCAAAAACCAAATAAGCCAAGCGACAAGGCTTAGATCAAATTAAACCCTAAGGCTCCAGATCTAACCGTCGATCTCTTTGATGCTCCTGATCTGACCAATCTAGCATCCAATCTCTCGATCAAAGCTTACCGATCTAATGCCCTAATCAATCAAACATGATCAGACCAGATCTCACTTACGATCAGAGATTAAATCCCTTTAAACTGAACCCAAACAATTCAGTCCACACGATCTAACTTAAGTAAGCCATATCATCAAATTGTGCGACCCTGAGGGTTTTCTTTAAATGTCGGTAACGATAATTCTCATTATCACGATCAGTGAGGGGTATCTAGCAACACATCACTGTCTCCCGATATAAAGAAAAGAGTCTTCCAAGACTACACCCAAAATACAGCACAAGTGTGAATCAACTCACAAAGCATACATATTTCCTTTGCCACTGGATGTTCTTATTGGACAAGCCTGTCAAGCTTGTAACTCCAATATGATGAGCATGATTAGAACAGATGAACACTGTCACCTGGGTATGGCCATACACTCTCTCAATCATCTCATCCAGGGGGCCCCTTTAGAACATCACACTCCTTAAACAAGGAGACGGCAATCCTATGTCTATCACTAGTGCCCTAAGCTGATTCAAGCTCACCATCCAAGATAGTCTATAACCATTATGTTTCAAATGATATTGAACTACCTCAAAATGATGACAATCATCATTCAGAAAACACAAGCGATCTCAAGTCAGAGGAAATGTGCCACTTGTCATATTCAAGGAATATTCACATTGTGACAAACAATTGAACATCCTAGTAGGGTCTGTCCAGTACATCCATTGTACCCATGAGTCTACATCTTATTCCATGCTCGAAGCATCCTATAAGATTAGAACACATATTAGTCTCAACCATATCAAGGCTGTCTCATGTTCACCAAGATATCTCGACTAAGGACTTATAGCATGTCAGCCTAGCTGAACAGCTTTGAGACATTATTCAGAAGAACATATATTGCAGCAGACAATGTAAACAACTGAATAATAACCATGCCTTTATAAACATAACAGTTTATTACATGATACTGATACATTCCCATGGCCTCAAACATTAGCCTTAAGGGCATACCCCAACAACAAGCATATAGCTAATGGACTCAAACATAGCTTATGGTGAAAAATTTCATCATTATCCACCCAGTGGATTTGCCTGAAATTTTTGTTCACTAGCTTGCCTTTCAAGGTAACAATGTTACCTTCCATGTCTATCTTCCTAGAAGATTTATTTACAGCCTGTGGGAATTACCCCTTTGGCAGCTCATCCAAGTCCCAGACTTGATTAGCAGACATGGAGTCCATTATGGTTCTCATGGCTTTTAGCCATTTCTTGGAATCTGGTCCACCGACCGCTTCCATTTCATCATAAGTCTTAGGTTTATCCCAGATGAAAAATTCGTCATGCCTAGCATTTCAAATCCATCCAGACTTATATGGTTCCTGTGTTACTTGAACTACAGGTTGACTTTCAACCTGTATGTGAGATTCTACTCTCCATTTGTGTCTAATTGTATTATGGTTGATTTTGGACCATGTCCAAATCAAATCTACTCCCACTAGCTTCTTTCAAAAGAAATATCTTCTCAAGAGAGACAGCAGTTTGAGCAACAAATAGTTTGTTCTCTTCGGGATAGAATAAGCACTCTATAGTGCTCCACAAACACATACTTTTGAATCACTGCACATTACATTCCTAAATCCTTTGAAGAAATGGGATATTTGTAGTTTCCAACTCAAAAGCTATCTCAGACACACTTTCCAATGGAGTGACAGTTCATCTGTTTACATGGCATCAAAGTAGTAAATTTGCATGACTATTCAAAGATGGAACCACATCCAATGTGTTCCTCTTTCTTTCTTTGAAATTCACCACACAGTGGTGTTCCAAGTAAGCTATGAGATAATCCCCACACTCCTTAGGATAGTCATCAAATTTTTCACTAATCACCTTGATCCAATCAAAGTGCTTTAATAGATCCTCCAATTTGATTCTGTACTTCATTTTGAACTTCTTGGATTTCTCCAAAGTACTTGGGTTGGATAAAGCATATCCACACCTAATGAAGCATACAATACCTCTTAGTGCTTGTTTACATGGGTCCACACACATTGCTGTATAATAGATCCAACAAGCCACTAACCCTTCTACCCTTTATGGTGAAGCCAGTCACATTGTTCCTTTGAACTAGGCTCACATGCATCATAATCCTGAAAGGATAATGATCCCAATAGTCCATGGAGCTTTGGATGTGACCATTGTTCTATGGTTCAAGAGACAATGCTATAAGAGGGTGTTTATTGAATCATTGGATCTGATCTTGTGTTACATATAGAACCACAAACTATTATCAACTGTATCACTTCAACAGAACATCTCAGATTTAAAGAAAATATCATTTATTATTTCAAACTGAAATCCTTTCCAAAAGGAATGATGTTCTAATACATAAGCTGATACATAATAGCAAAGTTCTAGATAAAGTCTTCAAGGCAATGAGATGATATCAACAGCAGCATCCAATGCTCCGTCCCTGACCCAAGAGTCGATCCCACCAAGCCTCATCGTCCTACTTCTTTTGAGCTCCTGCATATGAAAAACATATGTAAGTTCCACATGCGGTACCCAGTACCCATGAATAAGAAGTAGACAAAAGACCTCGATAACACAATACCTGAAGCAGATGGATTACATCTCTTCTTCTTTGCCATGCTCTTCTTGGCAATTAATCCTCTTCGAAATACCCATGCATTCCCAGTCTTCCGAAGTATTAGCTTCGAAGATACAGAACCATGGTCATTCTCAGATTTAGGCATACACTCTAAAGATCCAACAGAACTCTCATGATCATTGTCTATAGAGCACGGTATGAAGAGACCTTTGAGATGTATGATAAGATCATAAATCTCCATCTCATCACACTCAACCTTGTGAAGGGTCCCTAATATAAGGGGGTGAAACCCTAATCATGCGCATCTAGCAAGCATGGCGGAAAGAGGGTTTCTAGAAGATCGCATATGATAACCATATGATCAACTTAAGGCTATGAGAAATCATACCAAAGCCATGAAGAGGATGGCGACTTGGAAGCGAGAGATCAAGATAGGTCTCCTCCAAATTGTCGCACACAAAATGAGTGATGACTTGCTCCTTGGATGCTCCTTGTGCTAGCAAGGATCTCCAAGATGTCCTTGATCGAAATGGAAAGGAAGGGAACTTCTAGGTTGTGCTTGGCGAGACTTCCTCTCGTAGCTTTCGTCAAGTCCTCTCCACCGAAAATTGGAGAAACCTTCACACGAGAGAATTCGGCAAGAGAGTAACCTCCCACACTAATGTGGAGGCGTTACACCATTTCCACTTCGAAACCGATTCCAAAAATGGAAAGGTGTTAAAGCTCATGCGTTCACTCTTGAGTGAACCAAACGCTTAACTCATCTCCCATGAACCATGCGCTCAATCATGAGCCGGTTCTATTCGGTTTGGTCCAAGACCAATTAACCCAAGCCATATGGTCTAGATTAAACCCTAAAGGTTCAAAATCTAACCGTTCAATTCTTGATGCTCCTGATCTCACCGATCTAGCATCATCTCTCTCGATCGAAGCTTACCGATCTCAAGCCCTAATCAATCAAACATGATCAGACCAGATCTCACTTACAATCAGAGATAAAATCCCTTTAAACTGAACCCAAACGATTCAGTCCACACGATCTGACTCAAGTAAGCCATATCATCAAATTGTGCGACCCTGAGGGTTTCCTTTAAATGTCGGTAACGACAACTCACGTTATCACGATCAGTGAGGGGTATCTAGCAACACATCACTGTCTCCCGATATAAAGGAAAGAGTCTTCCAAGACTACACCCAAAACACAGCACAAGTGTGAATGCAACTTCACAAGGCATGCATGTGTCCTTTGCCACTGGATGTTCTCATTGGACAAGCGTGTCAAGCTTGTAACTCCAATATGATGAGCATGATTAGATCAGATGAACATAGTCACCTGGGTATGGCCATACACTATCTCAACCATCTCATACAGGGGGGGCCCTTTAGAACATCACACTCCTTGAACAAGGAGACGGCAATCCTTTATCTATCACTAGTGTTCTAACCTGACTCATGATCATTATCCAAGATAGTTTATAATCATTATGTTTCAAATGATATTGAACTACCTCAAAACAATGACAATCATCATTTAGTAACACAAGTGATCTCAAGTCAAAGGACATGTGCCACTTAGTGCAAACAAGGATCATTCATATTGTGACAAGCAATTGAATATCCTAGTAGGGTCTGTCCAGTACATCCAATGTACCCATGAGTCTACATCTTATTCCATGCTCGAAGCATCCTATAAGATTAGCACACATATTAGTCTCAATCATATCAAGGCTGTCTCATGTTCACCAAGATATATCGACTAAGGACATATGCATGTCAGCCTAGCTGAATAGCTTTGAGACATTATTCAGAAGTACACTTATTACAGCAGACAAGGTAACAACCTGAACAATAACCATGCCTTTATAAACACAAGAGTTTATTACATGATACTATTACAATCCCAAAGGCCTCAAACATTAGCCTTAAGGGCATACCCCAACAATCTCCCACTTGCACTTAATCTAATGGTTGAGAAACCTCAAACCCATATTATTACAGTGCTTCTCATGCTTCTGCTGCGCCAGAGGCTTGGTAAGCGGGTCAGCCAGATTGTCGTCTGTATGAACCTTGCAAATTTTGATCTCGCCACGATCAATGATCTCCCGGATCAAGTGAAACCGTCTCTGTATGTGCTTGGACTTCTGGTGTGACCGTGGTTCCTTTGCTTGTGCGATTGCTCCAGTGTTATCACAGAAGATAACCAAAGGATCTGCACTCGAAGGAACAACACCAAGTTCTCTCACGAACTTACGAATCCACACTGCCTCCTTGGATGCTTCCGAGGCTGCAACATACTCAGCTTCTGTTGTGGAATCAGCAACAGTTGACTGTTTGAAACTCTTCCACACCACTGCTCCACCATTCAAGCTAAAAACATAGCCTGATTGCGATCGGAAATCATCCTGGTCCGACTGGAACGAAGCGTCAGTATATCCTTCTATACTGAGTTCTTCCTGACCACCATATATCAAGAACATATCTTTGGTCCTCCGCAGATATTTTAAAATATTCTTGACTGCAATCCAGTGCGCCATACCTGGATTACTTTGGAACCGACTGGTCACGCTTAGCCCGTAAGCAACGTCTGGGCGAGTACACAACATCGCATACATTATGGATCCAATAGCCGAAGCATAAGGCGTATTGTCCATTTCATCTTTCTCAGTCTGTGTTCGTGGACACTGACTCTTCGAAAGATTCAGACCATGTCTGACTGGAAGATGTCCCCTTTTAGAATTCTCTAAATGGAATCTTTCCAGGACCTTATCGATGTAAGTACTCTGGCACAGCCCGAGAAGCCTCTTAGATCTATCCCTGTAGATCTTCACACCTAACACATAGGCTGCTTCTCCTAAATCTTTCATCTGGAAACATTTCCTTAACCATGCCTTCACAGCATGCATTTCAGGAATGTCATTTCCAATGATCAAGATATCATCGACGTAGAGGATTAGGAATGTAATCACGCTCCCACTAAACCTTTTATATACACACGGGTCATCTTCGTTCTTGATGAAACCAAACTCAGAGATTGATTCATCAAAACGAATATTCCAGCTTCTAGATGCTTGTTTCAGTCCATAAATAGACTTCTTTAACTTGCATATTTTATGACGATCTGCTGGATTAGTGAAACCTTCAGGTTGTGTCATATACACATCCTCATCCAGATTTCCATTAAGGAAAGCTGTTTTCACATCCATCTGCCAGATCTCATAATCGTAATATGCAGCTATCGCGAAAAGAATCCGAATAGACTTAAACATGGCTACAGGTGAGAAAGTTTCATCATAATCTATCCCGTAGATTTGTTTGAAACCTTTCGCAACTAGCCTGCCTTTATAGGTAACCACGTTACCATCCATGTCAATCTTCTTCTTGAAGATCCATTTACAGCCTATAGGGATTACTCCCGGAGGCGGATCAACCAAATCCCAGACTTGGTTATCTGACATGGAGTCCATTTCGGCTCGCATAGCTTCAAGCCATCTAGCTGACTCCGGTCCACTGACCGCATCCGCATAAGTGAGGGGTTCATCATTTTCAATGATGTAGACTCCGTCATAGCGCTTTGGCTGTCGACGGATCCTTCCCGATCTTCGCGGTTCCCGTGATGTTTGAGCCTCAGGTTGTTCAATAACCTGATCTACCGGCTCAGGCTCATCCAACTGCGCTTGACTACTTTGTCCTTCCTCTAGATTCTCATCCAGCTTTATTTCTCTCCCACTGGCTTCTTGCAGAAGAAACTCCTTCTCAAGAAATATTGCCGTCCGAGCAACAAATACCTTGTTCTCCTTGGGATCGTAGAAATAATAACCCTTAGTTTCCTTAGGGTAACCGACAAATATGCATTTCTCAGATCTGCTCTCCAGTTTCCCAGAGGCGAGCTTTTTGACATAAGCCTCGCAACCCCAGATCCTGATAAATGTCAAGCTAGGCTGTTTCCCATACCATAACTCATATGGCGTCTTTGAAACTGCCTTGGATGGCACTCGGTTTAGTACCTTTGCAGCTGTCTCCAGTGCAAAACCCCAAAAGGAGTATGGAAGAGTAGCCTGACTCATCATAGAACGAACCATGTCAAGTAACGTTCTATTTCTCCTCTCGGACACACCATTCCATTGCGGTGTTCCTGGCGGAGTGAGCTGTGAGATAATCCCACACTCCTTCAGATAGTCAGTAAATGCATGACTTAGGTATTCTCCACCTCGATCAGAACGAAGTGCCTTGATATTTCGGCCTAACTGATTTTGTACTTCATTTTTGAACTCTTTGAACTTGTCAAAAGATTCACTTTTATGTCTCATTAAATAGACATACCCATACCTACTGAAATCATCAGTAAAGGTAATGAAGTACTGATAGCCACCTCTGGCATGTTTACTAAAAGGCCCACACACATCACTGTGTATAAGGTCAAGTAAACCTAAAGCCCTTTGACCTTTGTTAGGAAAAGGAGACTTCGTCATTTTACCCATCAAACAAGCTTTGCATGTATCAATCTCCTCATAGGAGAAAGATCCCAGCAGTCCATGATCATGCAACCGCTTAATGCGTTTCTCGTTTATATGGCCTAAACGACTATGCCATAGCAAGGTGCTGTCATCAGCATACTTGGCTTTCTTATTATCAATGTTTTGTATAGAATTTTCCATGTCCAACATGTATAACCCATTGTTAATTAAACCAGTTCCATAAACAATATTATCATACGATAAAACACACTTTGAAATATTGCATTCAAAGGCAAAACCTTTCCTGACAAGAGCAGGAATAGAGATAATATTTTTGGTGATACTCGGTACAAAATAACAATTGTTTAATTCCAATACAATGCCAGATGGTAAAGAAATGAAATAGTCTCCTACAGCAACAGCAGCAACCCGTGCCCCGTTTCCAACGCGTAGGTCTACCTCATGCTGTCCCACCTGCCTTCTTCTCTTGAGTTCCTGTACATTTGAACAAATGTGAACTCCACATGCAGTGTCCAACACCCATGAAATAGAAGAAGAAGATAACATGACCTCAGTCACATATATACCTGAGCCAGAAGCGATGCTTCCCCTCTTATCTCCTTGGAGCGCTTTACAGTCCTTTTTCCAGTGACCCAGCTGGCCACAGTGGAAACACCTGTTGTCCTTTGACCGCTTCACCTTCTGTTTCAGAGCCTTGCTGTAATTCTTGACAGGGGCTTTGCCCTTCTTCCCCTTCTTCTTGTTCCTGGAAGGAACCATTAAGACAGAGGTTGAAGGCTTTCCCTTCAGAGTTTCCTCAGTTGTCAAGAGCATATTCAACAGCTCTGCCGGTGTACAATCGATTTTGTTCATATTAAAGTTAATGATGAACGCATCGAAAGAGGGCGGGAGAGACTGCAGAATAATATCCACAGCAAGCTCCTGGTTGATGGTATGCCCCAGTTTCTCCAGAGCCTCCTTGTGCCCAATCATCTTGAGCACGTGAGCTCCCACTGGGCTCCCTTCAGCCAGTTTGCTCTGAAAGAAGAGCTTTGTCAGATTATAGCGTTCTGTCCTCGCCTGTGCAGCATACAGCATCTTGAGGTTCGCTATAATTTCTATAGCCGACATATCCTCATGCTGACGCTGCAGCGGTGGCGTCATAGACGCTAGCATCAGGCAAGCGACATCAATGCTATCATTGACGTGCTTTTCATAGGCATCGCGAACCGCCCTTGCGGCGTTCGCAGCGGGTTGAGGCGGCACTGCCGTCTCGAGGACATACAGTTTCCTCTCTGCCTTAAGAACGATCTTAAGGTGTCCGAACCAGTCAGAGAAGTTCGGCCCAGCAAACTTCTCCCTTTCCAGTAGGGATCGCACATTGAAGCTCATGGTGTTCGTTGCTGCAGGTATCTACAACAATGCAAGAACAGCAAGGTCAGTATCAATGTTTAGAATCAATCCAGGACTTAAGAAAGATTCTTTTCTCACTATTTTGTCTGACTGAAAAATCCAGTAAACAGTCCGAAAGAGTAACACTCTTTTAGTGAGATGGGATCCAGATTTCATACTTGGTCTCCGCGTCCCGCTCAGGCGAGATAAGATGCACAGAGAGTACAAGCACTAATCTCTGGTAGGCAGTCCCTGCCAATCACCAACCCGTGTGATTCCCCTTCATCTGGGCAATCCAGCAGACTGTGCCAACTGAGTTGGTACAACACAATCTCTGACCCCACAGATGGCTGCCTCCATGTGCTACCATATGCGCCACATATGTAGCCTACATGGTCAAGCTGACCTGACCTACTCCCTGGACCACCACGTGCTATGCTGAGCAACGAGAAGCGATAAATCCCTTCTCTGTAACACGCAGGTGAAATCACACACCGTCTGAAGATAGATGGACGTGCCCACTGAGTGGGTACAACACGGCTCCAACGATAGTCAGAACAGTGAGGTTTCGCGTCAGAAGGCATTACGCGCTTGATATTTTAGCGTTGGATTTTAACGGTCTTTTATCTTCTTACTATCAGGCAAATCCTATGGCTATAGCAGAAGATAAACACATGCAATTCTAATTATATCAACAATAAATAGAAAGCATGATCTTATGTGGTAAAAGCCCAAAGCCTAAGTAAGACCTTAAGATACTTAAGTCTTCACTTGTTCTTCTTGGGACTTTTGCATCTCATCTGGTCCAACCCAGGGCCCTAGCGCCAAGAGCACCTCAGGTGCGCCACCAGCTGAATGCCCCTCTTGGATGTGTGCCTTTGTGCTTTTGTCTAATCAAAATACATTTTGATCTATCTAGACAAGTTTGACTCGCAGGTCAAATATACAATAAATTAATTACAAATGTGACTCGCAGATCACAAAATAATATTAACTTATAATTAACCAGGCACGCAGGCCCCAGCACAGCACTCATTAGGGCAACCCACATAAGATTAAATAAACAAGCATATGGTATCAAATCAACATGTGATCCATCCATGAAATTAAATTTTGAAAAACCCCATGGTATCAATTTTAATTTCCTTATGTGCCCTACAACCTTACAATGGTCCATTGATAGGGATCCACTCATCCATCTAGTCAGATCCTCTGCCCTTGCATGCACCAAGTCCTAACTGACTTGAGTTGACCTAATGGTCAACCATGCATGTAGAAAGGGCTGAACCACCCTCATGAGTTTCGGCAAGCGGGTGTGACCCCGGGCCTAACTCATGTGTGTTCAGTAGTCGTCTCAACCAGACCTCGCTACACGCCCTGGATGCAGTCGACCTATAGCCACCTTGTGCTTGCGCACAGGTGCTATCTGGTCAACCCATCTAGGCTGTCAGATGGTCTGATCAGACTCTCTGGATCGGACCTAGAAGATAGCAATCATATAGATCATATCGAAAGCCTAGCTCTGATACCAATTGAAAGGGTCCCTAATATAAGGGGGTGAAACCCTAATCATGCGCATCTAGCAAGCATGGCGGAAAGAGGGTTTCTAGAAGATCG
Source organism: Costus lasius (assembly GCA_027563935.2). Taxonomy (NCBI): domain Eukaryota; kingdom Viridiplantae; phylum Streptophyta; class Magnoliopsida; order Zingiberales; family Costaceae; genus Costus; species Costus lasius. Next base: position 30,898,834 of record CM050450.1, on the reverse strand, counting down.
CATATGATAACCATATGATCAACTTAAGGCTATGAGAAATCATACCAAAGCCATGAAGAGGATGGCGACTTGGAAGCGAGAGATCAAGATAGGTCTCCTCCAAATTGTCGAACACAAAATGAGTGATGACTTGCTCCTTGGATGCTCCTTGTGCTAGCAAGGATCTCCAAGATGTCCTTGATCGAAATGGAAAGGAAGGGAACTTCTAGGTTGTGCTTGGCGAGACTTCCTCTCGTAGCTTTCGTCAAGTCCTCTCCACCGAAAATTGGAGAAACCTTCACACGAGAGAATTCGGCAAGAGAGTAACCTCCCACACTAATGTGGAGGCGTTACACCATTTCCACTTCGAAACCGATTCCAAAAATGGAAAGGTGTTAAAGCTCATGCGTTCACTCTTGAGTGAACCAAACGCTTAACTCATCTCCCATGAACCATGCGCTCAATCATGAGCCGGTTCTATTCGGTTTGGTCCAAGACCAATTAACCCAAGCCATATGGTCTAGATTAAACCCTAAAGGTTCAAAATCTAACCGTTCAATTCTTGATGCTCCTGATCTCACCGATCTAGCATCATCTCTCTCGATCGAAGCTTACCGATCTCAAGCCCTAATCAATCAAACATGATCAGACCAGATCTCACTTACAATCAGAGATAAAATCCCTTTAAACTGAACCCAAACGATTCAGTCCACACGATCTGACTCAAGTAAGCCATATCATCAAATTGTGCGACCCTGAGGGTTTCCTTTAAATGTCGGTAACGACAACTCACGTTATCACGATCAGTGAGGGGTATCTAGCAACACATCACTGTCTCCCGATATAAAGGAAAGAGTCTTCCAAGACTACACCCAAAACACAGCACAAGTGTGAATGCAACTTCACAAGGCATGCATGTGTCCTTTGCCACTGGATGTTCTCATTGGACAAGCGTGTCAAGCTTGTAACTCCAATATGATGAGCATGATTAGATCAGATGAACATAGTCACCTGGGTATGGCCATACACTATCTCAACCATCTCATACAGGGGGGCCCTTTAGAACATCACACTCCTTGAACAAGGAGACGGCAATCCTTTATCTATCACTAGTGTTCTAACCTGACTCATGATCATTATCCAAGATAGTTTATAATCATTATGTTTCAAATGATATTGAACTACCTCAAAACAATGACAATCATCATTTAGTAACACAAGTGATCTCAAGTCAAAGGACATGTGCCACTTAGTGCAAACAAGGATCATTCATATTGTGACAAGCAATTGAATATCCTAGTAGGGTCTGTCCAGTACATCCAATGTACCCATGAGTCTACATCTTATTCCATGCTCGAAGCATCCTATAAGATTAGCACACATATTAGTCTCAATCATATCAAGGCTGTCTCATGTTCACCAAGATATATCGACTAAGGACATATGCATGTCAGCCTAGCTGAACAGCTTTGAGACATTATTCAGAAGTACACTTATTACAGCAGACAAGGTAACAACCTGAACAATAACCATGCCTTTATAAACACAAGAGTTTATTACATGATACTATTACAATCCCAAAGGCCTCAAACATTAGCCTTAAGGGCATACCCCAACACCTTGACCTCTGGGGTCATGTACTCTAAGACAAGAGCAGTGTACTGTTCGTTATCGTCAAAATGTTCAAGATAGACATTCCACTCCCACTCAGTAGTGAAATACATACTGGGCTGGGATGGAGGTCTTTCAAGAAGATGCACCTTATTTTCTTGTTCGAGTATCTTGGACAAAATCTTGAACCAATTTGTCCAATTTGTCCCATCCAATTTATTTTTATAAAGTTTCAATCTTAGATCAGGAGATGCCATCTACAATAAGCAAATAAGTAAAATAAGTACTATGATAAAGTATTTAACAAGGACTTTAAATTTAAATGCTATGCTCCCACTACTTCCAAAACAAGTTGAGAACTCTCAAACTCAACATGGAAATAAGTGAGTAGGATCCTAATTTCACATGAGGTCTCCGCAACTCACGAGGGTGAGTTGGGATGCACAGAGAGTCTCATGCTTCCTTAGGTAGGCATGCCAGCCAATTGTGCCGTGCACAACTCCTCTTAGTTAAGACAGACTAGGCGCCCTGTGTCCAGTGAGGGCTGGATACAACACAGAACCCTATCCTCTCAATAGCTGCCTCTAGTAATTCATCATGTCAGTGACATATGAAAAACTAGTCAAGTCTGGTCCTAACCGTTATGCCCAGGGCCAACAAATTTCCTTGCGAAGGCACGCCCAGGTTAAAACTGGACTGGGGAAATCATTGTCACCACACACCTCCTAAAGATAAGTGGGTGTGTCCCACGAGGGTGGGAAACAATTCACAACACCACCGATCGATAGTTTGATGAGGGCTACGCATTAGAAGGCTATCGACTTGATATTGTATTGAGAGTTTTTGCATGTTTGTTTTATTCTTTTCTAGCATGCAGTTTTCCTATGGTTATGGCAGCAAAAGGAAAAACATCACAGGCATGCTATGGACAGAATAATAAACCATCACAGGCATCCTAGTTTGGTCGATATGGTCATAGCCCTTTTCATACACATAACTTGTCACGAGCCATGTGACATGTTATTGTGCATCCAAGGGTTGCGAGTCCCTGAAGCAAATCAGCCCATTCCAGAAGCCGAAAGCAAGTGTCCTTCCTTCAGCCGCAAGTCCATCACCACGCTTCCAAAGCTGGAGCCACTACTGACTTCAGTTGAAGAAGACTCCTTGTTGTTAAGATTAAGCCTTAACCTATCTTCTAATTCTACATCTATTCTAAAATAAGATGAAAAATCTTTACATCAAGATAGGGAGAGAACCACACGCAGGTGGAAAGAGATTTTACAAGCATTCATCACAAGTGGAAACATGCTTCCACATCACAACACAGGAGGGCACTCGCTATGACCATATCAACCCAATCAAGTGGCACATGTAAAATTTGAAAAAGACAGGAGAAATCAAATTTTAGCCCCTTGTGCGCCATCATCATCCAAAGCACTCTCTTAACCAAATTTATGCTAAAATTTAGATCAAGTTCCATGATGATTTCATAGACCCTATCACTGGCAGTTTTGTCAGACCAAGAGACCCGGCCAGTCCGAAGACACAATGCCCGTCCTACTTGACAAAACCTACGTGCGCCTTTGGTCTTAAATCAATCATGAACACAATCAAATTTCGGTCATAAAATTGAGAAGAGAAGATTGGATGAAAAATGCTTTCTAAGTGAAACGCGCATGGATAGAAGAAAAATTTTCCAAAATTTTTTCACACAAGCAAACGTACTCCTTGTGTTTCTCGCAAGTACCTCTGATACCACTGTTAGGGAATACCGGGTGTAATTTAAAATTTGCAGTCCCAAGACGCAGCGGAAGAATCATTACACCCGAAACATATTCCGATCCCAAGGATCCAGGCGAGAGAGAAGACACAAGGATGTGTTAGAGATGTACCTCTTTTGCTTGTCTAGTTGTCGAAGCCATGTTGAAGGCGCCCATGTGTTCGCCCTCTACAAGTATCCACGCATCGACCGTCTCAACGTTGCTCCCTTCTACGCTTGGTGCTAGCCTCGGGAAGAGAATCAAGCCTTAGGGTTCCTCCACTTCACTTGCGCCACCTCCAAGGATCATGCGCTAGGTGCAATAAAGATGCCGCCAACTCCTTATCCTCTTCACTCCAAGAGAAGAGGGAGAAGAAGAGTTTCGGCCCTTAGGAAGAGGAAGAGGAAGTGCCGCCACCAAGTCCTTCTCCAAGTCACGCCAAGAAGAGATGAAGGAGAAGAATTTCGACCACTAGTAGGAAGAGATGTTGCGCCACCAAGTTGTCGCCCTTTGCCCTTGCTCACGCCTCTCTATGTGTCCTCATGCCTTCAAGGAGTTGTACCCAAGAGGGGGTGAAAGGGGTCCTATAAATAAGACTAGAGGTGGCTAGGGCAAGGTCTAGGATCATGCCAAGTGTATGGCTAGGATGAAAAGGTTTATGACAAGGAAAGTCTCCAAGACATTTCCTTAAACCCATTCAACCCTTCCTTATGCGCCAAGACCTTGTCTTGCGCCCCAAGCAATACGTCAGCCCATGACATGCCTTAGAGGCATTCTTACCATCAAAGGAGAAGGGGCTAGGCATAACAAGCAAGAGGAATTCGGCTAGGGTAAGACATTGGGTGCATGTAGGGTTTATGAGGTAAGGAAAGTCTCCAAGGCTTTACCATAAACCTCTCCCTACTTCTCATATGCGCCCAAGCTCTTTCCAAAAGAGTCCTCAAGCCATATCAGCCCCAACACTTGCCATAGAGGCAAGATACCATTAATGGATGAAGGGGGAGGCGCCACTTCCTTCCAAAGGAAGCAATTTATGCCCCCCACACCCCATTATGCCCCTAGGTGCCAATGGGGTTGGGTTTCTCCCCATTATACCCTTTTAAGCCAATTCCCTCTTCATGACAACTTATTATTGGGCCTCATTGGATAATGAGCTAGCACAAACTTCATGGCATGGGTTGATTAAGCCATTGGATCCAATCCAATGCAACCCTAATCCAAATTTGACCAATCTAGGTCAATTTCGGGTCAACCTGCCAAAAAAAGAAGTTTGGCTCCAATAACTTTCTTCCAACTCATCAGGCCCATTGGCGCTGATGAAATCTTCCAAATCGATCCAAGTTATCCAATAACTTGATCATAAGGCTTCTGATTAAAGCAACGTCAAGAGTCTATTGCGTGTGACCCTGTAGGATCCATATGACGATGGCAATGATGTAAACATCATAAGTAGTGAGGGGTATCTAGCAACACATCACTACTACCCATGTCATAGGACTTAAGTCATTATGGCAACAACTCCTAACAAGCAACGAGGATTCCCATGCATTATAGATCCCTTTGCCTAAACTGATATCCTGCCATTGGATTAGTCTCAAGTTTATAAATCCAATGCATTGGTCATGACTCAACTAGTGTGGCCACACATTCCTGTCATTCACCAATAAGGTGGGGTGCCCCAAAGTGGATATCATGATTCCTCTGAAGGAAGGGGCAAATCCTACTATTGGTCATCCATGTCTCTACGTGACTTATGACATGCCCAATGACAGTCGTTTTGGTCCCCCAATTACGGAGAGATGTAAGACTGCATCAAAGCATATCCATCATCAAATCTAGACATGAATACCTCAAGTCTAAGGATCAATGCAAACCTCTTGCATGTGAGATTGACTTGTTGACTAGACAAGTCAATCCTCACGGTGGATCACTCCAGTGCATCCAATGCACCTGTATGTCTGCGTTACTATGCCCCGCACCTAACCAGCCCATACACCAGTCTTACATGTACCAAAGCTGTCCCATATCTGCTATGGTACCTCGTCTGGGGATAGCTTATGAGAATGGATCCAATCCAGACTGATGGGACATTATATATGCAACTCAATACATCAACGCAGGTACAGAAGTCTGCATAATAACGACCATGCCTCTATAAAGAATAATAGTTCTATCAAAGTACATTCAAACAATGCCTGACCATGTCCATACATTGGTCTGCTGGGCGTATACACCAACATATGAAAGACTGTCCTAAAAGGGTCTTGTACTTAGGTGAGGAAACCCAAACCCCTAGACTTGAAGATATTAATGACCCTGATTTTAGCTGCCAAATCCTAGAAGATCATGAATATGATAGCAGTGAGGAACCTACCCAAAATAACTTAGGAGTTGTTAGGTGTACCTTAATCAAACCCTCACCCACTAATGATTGGCGAAGAACTAGTATCTTCCATACTTACACAAAATGCAATGGAAACATGTGCAAAGTAGTGATAGATGGGGGTAGTTGTAACATCCCACATTCTTAACCCCAAACAAAGAACACAATCACAAAGGGAATAGGATGTTTCATATAAGATCGATCAAATGCTAGGTAAAACCGAGTTCAAGAAAACACGATCTGAAAATTTTCAAAACTCCAAACACATAAAATCTTCGAATCACAAATCATAAATCTCATAAAGGTACCTGCCACCACGCAATACGTGCACTAGACATATGCACGTTACAGTTGTATCAAAACCGATTGCAAAAATACACATCAACTCCAATTTCAAAACAAATCCACAAAATCGATTTTATAAACTAATACCAAACACCGAAACCAGGCTGAAGCCCGCGGTGACACAAGAATCAACATCATTTAACTGCCACAGTCTGGCAACACAATTTTTCATAGTTCACATGGTTCACGTCACATGGTTCACATAAATCATAAAATTCATATTCGGCCACAGCCAGCCTCAAATTAATTAAGCATAAACATGGGGCCACAACCGACATCATAAGCATAAATCACAACATCAATATCATGCTAACTGCGCTCCTGCTCTATACCTGAAAATAGTGAGGGGTGAGCTACACAGCCCAGTGAGTGGATAGTCTAATTGACCATCCATAACATACACTCAAAAATATAGGCAGATTGTTTTAAAAATCTTTAACAGGAACATAATGTCAACATATCACCAGATTAAATATACAGAAGTCACATAAACAGTCAGATGTACACACTAACATAATCAACTCAGGTTCTAAACAAACTCAGGTTCTAGAGTTATACTCTAAACCAACTAAACACACATATTCTAAACCAACTAAACACACCAACACATTTTTTTACCTAGTTGTCCAGCATATCATAAGTGACCAATATGGTCTAACCCGGCTTGGCCAAAGCACTGGGAGCTGCAAAATCTCGTGCAACACATAAACATGGACAGTGAATAGAATCAGGAGGTGGCCCCCGTCAGGTCACGACGTGGCACGCTGGTCTATCACGCCATAACATAAAACGAGAATAGAATCAGGAGGTGGCCCCCGTCAGGTCACGACGTGGCACGCTGGTCTATCCCGCCATAACATAAAACGAGAATAGAATCAGGAGGTGGCCCCCGTCAGGTCACGACGTGGCACGCTGGTCTATCCCGCCATAACATAAAACGAGAATGATGACATCAAGAGGTGGCCCCTGTCTGACCAAGACATGGCACTTTGGGTCTTATATCATTCCCAACACATAAAAGAGTAATGACATCAAGAGGTGGCCCCTGTCTGACCAAGACATGGCACTTTGGGTCAAAACCCGTTCTCCCAAAAGGTTACTACTGGACAACACACATATCTCATTTCATAATTTCACATAGGTGGACATATTTCACAAAGGTGGACTCCTAAGTGTCAACTTGACTCTAGGATAGCCATCACAAAAATCACATCGGGCAGGCTGAACTTCAACCCCCATCACAATAATCATAATAGGCAGGCTGAACATCAACCCCCACACATATCACAATACAGGGCTGAAATTCAAACCCTTAACATATCACACAACAGGGCTATCCCCTTGAGTTCATAGTTACACCTAGCCTTAGTCCTAACCATCACATAATCACAACACTTAATATTCGAACCTCATAACCACATAATTTTCGAATTTCACATAACCACATAATATTCACATATTCAAAGATCACTTAACATGCCAAAAATCACAAATCACAATATTTAAAAAATCACATAACATAGTGTAGTCCTTAAATTTCAGGCTGGTCAGTTCAGTGTAATTTTGCTAAGTTATCAACCAATGTTCTCTATCAATATTTCATGTCATTACTTTCTACATACACCACTCAATTAAAAATACATAATAATACAGAAAATTCACCAAATTTCGTTCACAATTAACATAAATGTAGAATATCACAACTTCATAGTTTTCTACTAGTTCTGATAACAAAAGACAGAAATACCCCTAGTTCAAAGTTTAAGTCATGCAGGAAAAGTTATCCAAAAATTTCGTAAAAATATTCATTACATCCCTCATGATCCCTAGATTCGAAATTTCAAGTTTTCCCCAATTTTAACTAGAAAATTTACCGAATTACCCCTAGGTCAATGTCAGTCAACAGAAACTTTTATTTCTAAAAATTCTCAAAAAATTACAGTAGAGTCCTCATATACCTAATTTCATGAATATCAAGTTTTCCCCAAATTTTACCCATGCATTTGGGCGTAACTTCATGAAGAAGGGTCGAAATTCTCATTCAAGCCCTAAACTTCATGCAATTGAAAAACTAAAGCTACATACATGCTTAAACAAGGTCTAATTGATGATTAGAAGCCTTAAAAATGAAAAGCCCTAATTCTCATACAATCTAGGGTTTTCGAAATTTTAGGGAAAACATAGAAACATGTACAAAAATTGAAATTAAGGGTTCATGCCATGTTTCTAAGCAATAATCTCAAGCATACATGGATTAAGTGGAAGAGAAAATCCACTCACCTCTTAAACCGAAAATTTTCCACAAAAGAAATCGTTCAAAGCCTTTGATGTCACCACCAAACACCAAGGAAATTTCTTCACTTCAAGGAAAAATCGCCAAGGGGAAAAAGATGAAGAAAATCACCTCAACAACTCCAAGAATCGCCTTCTTCTTTGCCCTAGCCGCCCCAAGATTTCCTCAAGCCAAAAAAAAACGCCCACAATCTCACCCTAGTCGATATTACCACTTAAACTTTGGGTTTTTAAATTTTAAACCCATTAACCAATTAATTCCAATAGGGTTTAACCCATTTAACTCATAATTTCGAATTTTTCAAACCCAATAACCCATAGTTAACCAATTAATTTAATTAACTTAACCATTAACCATTCACTTAACCGAAATCCAATAAGGACTTAATTAATATCCAATAAGGATTTAATTAACCAATAAGGTCTAATTAATTAACTTACAATTTACAACCCATAAATCCTAATTAATTTATCATGGACAACCAATAATAATTTATCATAAATTAACAGCCAATAATCAAATCAAAAATCTCTAATTAATTTACAATAAATTAACAACCAAATAAACTCAAATCCATTAATTACAAATTAACAATCAATAAATCAGTTAATTAACAACAAAATCTCTAGTTAATTTATCATAAATTAACAATCAATACTCAGGAATAATAACTCAGTCAATAATTTTATTTACATCAATAATTTATCATAATTTATCATAGAAAATAATGCTTACCAGAACTTAAGATCCTTGGATCTTACATTCCTCCCTCCTTATAAAGCTTTAGTCCTCTAAAGCTCAGCATCCATATCATCAAAGAGGTAAGCATAATTTTTTCCTCATATCAGCTTCAGTCTCCCAAGTCGCTTCTTCAACTGATTGATTTCCCCAGATAACCTTTACCAAAGGTATAGTCTTGTTCCTCAGAACTTTATCCTTCCTATCCACAATCCGGAGAGGTCTTTCCTCAAAAGTCAAGTCACTCTGAATCTGAAGAGGTTCCAACTCCAACACATGAGATGGATCGGGATGATACTTCCTCAAAGCAGAGACATGGAATACATTATGTACATGGTCCATAGCAGGAGGTAAAGCTAAACGGTAAGCCACTGGACCAACTCTCTCAACAATATCAAAAGGGCCTACAAACCTAGGGCTCAACTTGCCCTTTTTGCCAAACCTCATAACACCCTTAGTAGGCGACACCTTCAAGAACACATGGTCTCCTACCATAAACTCCAAAGGACGACGTCGGTCATCGGCATAACTCTTCTGTCTGTCCCGAGCAATTTTCAGCTTATCCTGGATTTCTCTGACCTTATCAGTAGTCTCCTGTACTGCATCAGATCTCAAAATCCTCCTGTCACCAGTTTCCTCCCAACACAAGGGAGTCCTACACCTTCTTCCATACAAAGCCTCATAAGGAGCCATCTGAATACTGGAGTGGAAACTATTATTATAAGTGAACTCTATCAAAGATAGGTCCCGGTTCCACTCAGAACTCCAATCGACCACATAGGCTCTCAACAAATCTTCTAGAGTCTGTATAGTACGCTCCGTCTGGCCATCAGACTGAGGATGGTATGCGGTACTAAAACTCAACTTAGTACCCAAACCCTCCTGTAAACTCCTCCAAAATCTGGACAAAAATCGAGAATCCCTATCAGACACAATATCAACAGGCACTCCATGCAGTCTGACTACCTCATCAATGTACAATCTGGCCAGTCTCTCTAAAGAATAAGTCATCTTAATCGGGAGAAAATGGGCTGATTTAGTAAGTCTATCAACAATCACCGAAATAGCATCATGACCCAATCTGGTTCTGGGCAAACCACACACAAAATCCATACTGATGCATTCCCACTTCCACTCAGGAATAGGAAGAGACTGCAACAAACCACCAGGCTTCTGGTGTTCAGCCTTTATAGTCTGACAGGTCAAACATCTAGAGACAAAATCATATACCTCTTTCTTCATACCCGGCCACCAAAAGTTTTTCTTGAGGTCCTGATACATCTTAGTCACACCAGGATGTAGAGAATATTTGGAGTTATGGCTGTCCTCCAATATTTCTTTCCTCAAGTTCGGTTCCTCAGGGACACATACCCTTCCACGAAACCGAAGAATACCATCATCAGACACACTAAAGTCCTGAACTGCGCCATCAATCAGACTACCCCTGATCTGGACTAATTTCGGATCCACAGACTGCTGATCTCTGATCTTCTGCAACAAAGCAGACTGTACTCTGAGAAAAGCCACATAACCAGTCTGAACTCTAGGAGAAACACTGATCCTGAGATCTCTGAACTCCTGCAGTAACTGCCACTCACTGACCCGCAAGGCAGCTACTGAAGCAACTGGATGCCTACTCAGTGCATCCGCCACCACATTGGCTTTCCCAGCCTGATACTGGATAGAGAAGTCATAATCTTTGATCAACTCCATCCATCTTCTCTGTCTCATGTTCAACTCCTTCTGAGTGAAGATATACTTGAGACTCTGGTGATCAGTGAACAGATCAAACTCCTGACCCAACAAATAGTGACGCCATATCTTCAAAGCAAAGACTACGGCCGCCAACTCTAAATCATGAGTAGGGTAGTTCAGTTCATACTCTTTCAGTTGTCTCGAAGCATAAGCCACCACAGAACCCTTCTGCATCAAGACACAACCCAACCCTTTGCCTGAAGCATCTGTATAGACAGTAAACCTTTCCCCATCACTAGGAATAATGAGGATCGGTGTACTAGTCAACCTTCTCTTCAGCTCTTGAAAGCTCTCTTCACACTTGTCATCCCAAATAAATTTGGCTTCCTTTCTAGTCAATTTCGTTAAAGGACCCGCCAGCTTGGAGAATCCCTCAACAAACCTCCGGTAATAACCTGCCAAACCCAGAAAACTCCTGATCTCAGTAGCGCTAGTCGGTCTTCCCCAATCAAGGATAGCTTGCACTTTAACTGGATCCACAGACACACCCTGACCAGAAATTACATGTCCCAGAAAACTGATCTTCTCTAGCCAGAACTCACACTTACTAGCCTTGGCATATAACCGGTTCTTCCTCAGAACTTCCAGTACTCTGCGCAAGTCACTGATGTGATCTGAAGTAGTCCGAGAGTACACCAATATATCATCTATGAAAACTACCACACAAGAGTCAAGCAACTCAATGCCAAATTCCACTTCTCTAACCGGTGGCAAACCTGAAAGTTCCTCAGAGAACACATCAGGAAATTCTTTCACCACCGCCATCTGAGTCAGATCAGAAGTAGAATCATCCTGCACCTTAACATGTGCAAGATAACCCTTGCAACCACTGGCAAGTAACTTCCTGGCCTGCAGGAAAGATATCACATGTGGTCCTTGGTCTGACACTAGACCTCTCACAAAGATCCGGTTCCCATCAAGCATATTCAAAGTGATCACTTTCTCAAAGCAATCCACAGAGGCATGATGCGAAGACAACCAGTCCATTCCTAAGATGACATCATAATCTTGCATGTCTAGGAGGATTAAATCTACCAGAAACTCATAACCCTCTACATGCACTACACAATCAGCACATACAGTGTCTGTAGATAATGATTTTCCTAAAGGAGTACTAACAGACACAGCATAATCTAGCATCTTAGGTACAACAGGTAAACATGCAGCAACTTAACAGAGACAAAAGACAAATTTGCACCAGGGTCAAATAAAATGCGAGCTAACTGATCAAATACAAATAATGTACCTTCCACAACGGATCGGAAAGCTCGTGTATCCTTCTCAGCCACAGCATAAACTCTAGTCTGGACTGTAGGCTTATCTGCGCCTCTAGGCTGCATCTCAGGCTCTTTGCAGTCCCTGGCCATGTGCCCAGGTTTCTTACACCTGAAGCATACACCATTCTTCCTATGGCAGTCTTTCACTAGATGTCCTTTGAGCCCACAATGACTACAAGTGATAACGTTTCTTGCATCCCTGGCATCCCTAAACTGCTGCGGTGCATCCCTGGACTGCTGCGGTGCCTTGTAGGAGTAAGGCTTATACCTGCTCTTCTTATAATCTTTATGCCTAGGGTACTTCTTACCCTTGCCGCCACTGCCATACTGAGGAACCGCCGCCTCAGCTGCAGGAACTACTGTCACCGTAGCATGAGAACTCCTCTCAGATATATACCTCTCTATAGTGCGTGCTCGCCCAACTGTCTCGACATAGGTCTCCAAGTGCTGAGCACCAACCTGCTCTCGAATATCCCATCTGAGACCTCTCAGAAACTTGGTAGCTCTCCTCTTTTCAGTGTTTATCAGGTGAGGGGCATACTTTCCCAATTTCGTGAACTGTAGCTCATACTGGTCCACTGTCATATCACCCTGCTCCAGGTGAATAAATTCCACCTCTCGGTCCTCAACCAAGCTATCTGGGAAGTACTTCTCGTTGAATCGAGACAAGAAGTAAGGCCAATCTACAGCCTCATGTCTTTCTTCGGCAAGTCTCACCACGCCTTTCCACCACTCATCTGCGTCAGCACGCATCATATAGGTGGACAAACATAGCTTATCCTCATCTGAACAGCGCATAACTTGGAAAATCTTTTCCAAGACCAACTGCCAGTTCTCAGCAGTACTGGATTCTGAGCCCCCATAAAATGAGCTAGGACCCAGTTTCTGAAATTCACTCACTAACGAGGCATAACGCCTGTGAGCGCCCTCCTGAGAGTCATCCCCCACTGCCCGAGTAGTAGTCTGGGGTCTCTCTCGAGTCAGCTGCTGCAAAAGCTGATGTTGTGCTTCTTGGTGCTGAGTCTGCTGCTGCTGCAGCATCTGAGCTTGCCTCTCAATCATGGCACCTTGTTGCTGTACCATGCCAGTCAAGGCCTCAATAGTTCTAGTGAGATCCGGGGTCTGCTCGCCCTCATCACCAGCATTACCTCTGGTTCGCACCATCTTAAATTCAAATTCCTACACACACATATCATAGTCACACACATATCATAGTCACACACATATCATAGTCAGGAAAACAACCATAACCTATTAGGTGTCTAGCAATACACAAACATGTTTTCCCCAAACTAAGTTTTAGCTAGCCAACTGCTCTGATACCATTCTGTAACATCCCACATTCTTAACCCCAAACAAAGAACACAATCACAAAGGGAATAGGATGTTTCATATAAGATCGATCAAATGCTAGGTAAAACCGAGTTCAAGAAAACACGATCTGAAAATTTTCAAAACTCCAAACACATAAAATCTTCGAATCACAAATCATAAATCTCATAAAGGTACCTGCCACCACGCAATACGTGCACTAGACATATGCACGTTACAGTTGTATCAAAACCGATTGCAAAAATACACATCAACTCCAATTTCAAAACAAATCCACAAAATCGATTTTATAAACTAATACCAAACACCGAAACCAGGCTGAAGCCCGCGGTGACACAAGAATCAACATCATTTAACTGCCACAGTCTGGCAACACAATTTTTCATAGTTCACATGGTTCACGTCACATGGTTCACATAAATCATAAAATTCATATTCGGCCACAGCCAGCCTCAAATTAATTAAGCATAAACATGGGGCCACAACCGACATCATAAGCATAAATCACAACATCAATATCATGCTAACTGCGCTCCTGCTCTATACCTGAAAATAGTGAGGGGTGAGCTACACAGCCCAGTGAGTGGATAGTCTAATTGACCATCCATAACATACACTCAAAAATATAGGCAGATTGTTTTAAAAATCTTTAACAGGAACATAATGTCAACATATCACCAGATTAAATATACAGAAGTCACATAAACAGTCAGATGTACACACTAACATAATCAACTCAGGTTCTAAACAAACTCAGGTTCTAGAGTTATACTCTAAACCAACTAAACACACATATTCTAAACCAACTAAACACACCAACACATTTTTTTACCTAGTTGTCCAGCATATCATAAGTGACCAATATGGTCTAACCCGGCTTGGCCAAAGCACTGGGAGCTGCAAAATCTCGTGCAACACATAAACATGGACAGTGAATAGAATCAGGAGGTGGCCCCCGTCAGGTCACGACGTGGCACGCTGGTCTATCACGCCATAACATAAAACGAGAATAGAATCAGGAGGTGGCCCCCGTCAGGTCACGACGTGGCACGCTGGTCTATCCCGCCATAACATAAAACGAGAATAGAATCAGGAGGTGGCCCCCGTCAGGTCACGACGTGGCACGCTGGTCTATCCCGCCATAACATAAAACGAGAATGATGACATCAAGAGGTGGCCCCTGTCTGACCAAGACATGGCACTTTGGGTCTTATATCATTCCCAACACATAAAAGAGTAATGACATCAAGAGGTGGCCCCTGTCTGACCAAGACATGGCACTTTGGGTCAAAACCCGTTCTCCCAAAAGGTTACTACTGGACAACACACATATCTCATTTCATAATTTCACATAGGTGGACATATTTCACAAAGGTGGACTCCTAAGTGTCAACTTGACTCTAGGATAGCCATCACAAAAATCACATCGGGCAGGCTGAACTTCAACCCCCATCACAATAATCATAATAGGCAGGCTGAACATCAACCCCCACACATATCACAATACAGGGCTGAAATTCAAACCCTTAACATATCACACAACAGGGCTATCCCCTTGAGTTCATAGTTACACCTAGCCTTAGTCCTAACCATCACATAATCACAACACTTAATATTCGAACCTCATAACCACATAATTTTCGAATTTCACATAACCACATAATATTCACATATTCAAAGATCACTTAACATGCCAAAAATCACAAATCACAATATTTAAAAAATCACATAACATAGTGTAGTCCTTAAATTTCAGGCTGGTCAGTTCAGTGTAATTTTGCTAAGTTATCAACCAATGTTCTCTATCAATATTTCATGTCATTACTTTCTACATACACCACTCAATTAAAAATACATAATAATACAGAAAATTCACCAAATTTCGTTCACAATTAACATAAATGTAGAATATCACAACTTCATAGTTTTCTACTAGTTCTGATAACAAAAGACAGAAATACCCCTAGTTCAAAGTTTAAGTCATGCAGGAAAAGTTATCCAAAAATTTCGTAAAAATATTCATTACATCCCTCATGATCCCTAGATTCGAAATTTCAAGTTTTCCCCAATTTTAACTAGAAAATTTACCGAATTACCCCTAGGTCAATGTCAGTCAACAGAAACTTTTATTTCTAAAAATTCTCAAAAAATTACAGTAGAGTCCTCATATACCTAATTTCATGAATATCAAGTTTTCCCCAAATTTTACCCATGCATTTGGGCGTAACTTCATGAAGAAGGGTCGAAATTCTCATTCAAGCCCTAAACTTCATGCAATTGAAAAACTAAAGCTACATACATGCTTAAACAAGGTCTAATTGATGATTAGAAGCCTTAAAAATGAAAAGCCCTAATTCTCATACAATCTAGGGTTTTCGAAATTTTAGGGAAAACATAGAAACATGTACAAAAATTGAAATTAAGGGTTCATGCCATGTTTCTAAGCAATAATCTCAAGCATACATGGATTAAGTGGAAGAGAAAATCCACTCACCTCTTAAACCGAAAATTTTCCACAAAAGAAATCGTTCAAAGCCTTTGATGTCACCACCAAACACCAAGGAAATTTCTTCACTTCAAGGAAAAATCGCCAAGGGGAAAAAGATGAAGAAAATCACCTCAACAACTCCAAGAATCGCCTTCTTCTTTGCCCTAGCCGCCCCAAGATTTCCTCAAGCCAAAAAAAAACGCCCACAATCTCACCCTAGTCGATATTACCACTTAAACTTTGGGTTTTTAAATTTTAAACCCATTAACCAATTAATTCCAATAGGGTTTAACCCATTTAACTCATAATTTCGAATTTTTCAAACCCAATAACCCATAGTTAACCAATTAATTTAATTAACTTAACCATTAACCATTCACTTAACCGAAATCCAATAAGGACTTAATTAATATCCAATAAGGATTTAATTAACCAATAAGGTCTAATTAATTAACTTACAATTTACAACCCATAAATCCTAATTAATTTATCATGGACAACCAATAATAATTTATCATAAATTAACAGCCAATAATCAAATCAAAAATCTCTAATTAATTTACAATAAATTAACAACCAAATAAACTCAAATCCATTAATTACAAATTAACAATCAATAAATCAGTTAATTAACAACAAAATCTCTAGTTAATTTATCATAAATTAACAATCAATACTCAGGAATAATAACTCAGTCAATAATTTTATTTACATCAATAATTTATCATAATTTATCATAGAAAATAATGCTTACCAGAACTTAAGATCCTTGGATCTTACAGTAGTAGTCTCAACGCTATCTCCCACTCTGCTGTTACCAAGTTCAAACTTAAGATAGAAGCTCACCCAACCTCTTATAGCATCTCTTGGGTCAACCAGTCAAGTGTGCCTGTCACCCATAGGAGTCTAGTTCCCTTACAGTTTGGTACCTATGAGGGACAAATTTGGTGTGACGTTATCACTATGGATGTCGCCCAAGTCCTCCTAGGCAGACCATGGCTATATGACATGGATGTAGTCCACTACGGTCGGACTAACTCCTATGTCTTTAGTCATGCAGGTCAAAAGATCAAGCTGAAACCCTCTATGCCTAGAGAGCTTAAGGCCTCAACCAATAAGGGAAGAATAGAAGAGACCAAACCCATACAACCAACCCTTCAGCTCATGAGACCTAAGGATTATAAACCTGATCAACCTTTGTTTACCTTAGTCCTCAAGGAAGTCAACCAAGAAGAAGAAAGTAAGCCACCCCCTGAAGTAGAAGCCCTCTTAGAACAATATAGTGAGCTTACCCCTAAAGTGTTGGGGTATGCCCTTAAGGCTAATGTTTGAGGCCTTGGGATTATATCAGTATCATGTATAAACTCAATGTTTATAAAGGCAATGGTTGTTATTCAGGTTGTTGCATTATCTACTGCCATATGTATACTTCTGAATAATGTCTCAATGCTGTTCAGCTTGGCTGACATGCAGTATTGTCCTTAGTCGAGATATCTTGGTGAACATGAGACAGCCTTGATATGATTGAGACTAATATGTGTTCTAATCTTATAGGATGCTTCGAGCATGGAATAAGATGTAGACTCATGGGTACATTGGATGTACTGGACAGACCCTACTTAGGATGTTCAATTGCTTGTCACAATGTGAATAATCCTTATATGCTAACAAGTGGCATACTTCCTCTGACTTGAGATCACTTGTGTTTCTAAATGATGATTGGCATTGTTTTGAGGTAGTTCAATATCATTTGAAATATAATGGTTATAGACTATCTTGGATAATGAACATGAGTCATGTTAGGGCACTAGTGATAGATATAGGATTGCCTTCTCCTTGTTTGGAGTGTGATGTTCTAAAGGGGCCCCCTGGATGAGATGGTTGAGAAAGTGTATGGCCATACCCAGATGACTATGTTCATCTGATCTAACCACTCTCATCATATTGGAGTTACAGGCTTGACATGCTTATCCAATAAGAACATCCAGTGGCAAAGGAAACAAGTATGTCTAGTGAATTGAATTCACACTTATGCTGTGATTTGGGTGTAATCTTGGAAGACTCTTTCCTTTATATCGGGAGACAGTGATGTGTTGCTAGATACCCCTCACTGATCGTGATAACGTAAGTTATCGTTACCGACATTTAAAGGAAACCCTTAGGGTCGCACAATTTGATGATATAGCTTACTTAAGTCAGATCGTGTGGACTGAATTATTTTGGTTCAGTTTAAAGGTGTTTAAACTCTGATTGTAAGTGAGATCTGGTCTGATCATGTTTGATTGATTAGGGCTTGAGATCGGTAAGCTTCGATCGAGAGAATTGATGCTTGATCGATGAGATCAAGAGCATCAAGAGATGTGTGGTTAGATCTTGAGCCATTTGGTTTTATATGATCTAGACCAAGGCTTGGTTTGATTTGGTCTTTGAACCAAATATAATTGAACCGGCTCATCACATGAGCGCATGGTTCAAAAGAAGGAGTTTGCGGTTGGTTCATGAACGCATGAACGCATGAAGTGATGACTTGCTATTTTTGGAAGTCATGGTTTCCAAAATAGACTTCACGCCTCATGTTCGAGATGAACGCTCGCCTCTTTTCTCCTTTCGACGCCTCTCTTGTGTGAGGAGAGTCTTCACGCCAAGGAGGTTGTGTGACAAGCAAAAGACATCATCGCATTCCTTTCACACGATCAGGAGACTTGGAGATCTTTTCTAGCACAAGGAACGACAAGGAGAAAGCCATCAATCATCTTGTGTGCGCACGCTTTGGAGAAGAAGCACATGCTTCTTTGCTTCCAAGTCGCCATCCAAGAAATGGCATTGGTATGATCTCTATTTTGATCTATACAAGTATTAATAAGTTGATTATATGACATGCAAACCGATCTTAGAAACCCTAGCTTCCGCTTATGAAAACTCTGATATGCGCCTATTAGGGTTTTCGCCCCCCCTTTAGGGACTTTCAATTGGTATCAGAGGGATAGGTTTCTGTATGATCATATGATTGCTTGTTTTTGTGATCCTTGTTTGTGCTTATGAATAGATCTAAATTACATGCGAAAAAGATGTATGCTTTACATTGGCGCATGTATATTGTTGGCGCATGTTGTAGTTTTTGTTCAAAACTCTTTTACTTGTGCGCATCCATTTAGATCTAAGCGCCTACTTGAAAATCTTAGACGGGTTATTAGGGTTGAAGTCATCGTCCAGTATAGACCCAACTGTCTGATTGAGACAACCAATGAACGCTCATGATTAAGGCCCGGGGTCACACCCGCTTGCCAGAACTCATGAGGGACGTTCAGCCCTTATGGCATGCACTGTTGACCATGAGGTCGACACAAGTCGGTTATGACTTGGTGCATGCAAGGGCAGTGGGTCTGACTAGGTCTGATGAGTGGATCCCTATTAATGGACCGTTGTAAGGTAGTATGGCACATAAGGAAATAAAATTCATGCCAATGGGATTTTCGAAAATTCTATTTTCTTGATTGGAGCACATTATGTTTGTATAACATGATTGAATGTCTATTTCATCTTATGTGGGCTGCCCAAATTTAATGTGTGCTGTGCTGGGGCCTGCGTTCCTGGATGAATATTGTAAATTATTTATTGTGATCTGCGCATCACATTTTAATTAATTTATAAAGTGTAATTGACCTGCGAGTCAAATCATGTCTAGATAGATTAAAATGTAATTTAATCAGACATGAGCATTGAGCACACATGGCAGAGGCGCATGCAGCAAGTGGCTTCACCAGTGGGAGGTCTAGGGTTCGACTCTAGGACAGGCGCATTTTACCTGGTGGCATGAAGAGCTCAAGTGAAGACTTAAGTTAATTTAAGGTCTTACTTAGGCTTAATGGGCGTTTACCACATAAGATCATCATGCTTTCTATTTACTGTTTAAGTAAATTTAATATCTGCATGATTCATTCTTCTGCTATCACCATAGGATTTGCATGATAGTTAAGAAGATAAAAGGACCGTTAAAATCCAACGATGAATATCAAGCACGTAAGCCTTCTGACGCGAAACCTCACTGTTCTGACTATCGTTGGTGTTGGGGTATGCCCTTAAGGCTAATGTTTGAGGCCTTGGGATACTATCAGTATCATGTATAAACTCTTATGTTTATAAAGGCAATGGTTGTTATTCAGGTTGTTACATTGTCTGCTGCAATAACTGTGCTTCTGAATAATGTCTCAATGCTGTTCAGCTAGGCTGACATGCTATATGTCCTTAGTCGAGATATCTTGGTGAACATGAGACAGCCTTGATATGGTTAAGACTAATGTGTGTTCTAATCTTATAGGATGCTTCGAGCATGGAATAAGATGTAGACTCATCGGTACATTGGATGTACTGGACAGACCCTACTAGGATATTCAATTGCTTGTCACAATGTGAATAATCCTTGTATGCAAACAAGTGGCATACTTCCTCTGACTTGAGATCACTTGTGTTTCTAAATGATGATTGTCATTATTTTGAGGTAGTTCAATATCATTTGAAACATAATGGTTATAGACTATCTTGGATAATGATCATGAGTCAGGTTAGGGCACTGGTGATAGATATAGGATTGCCGTCTCTTTGTTTAAGGAGCATGATGTTCTATGGGGGCCCCCCTGGATGAGATGATTGAGAAAGTGTATGGCCATACCCAGGTGACTATGTTCATCTGATCTAATCATGTTCATCATATTGGAGTTACAGGCTTGACACGCTTGTCCAATGAGAACATCCAGTGGCAAAGGAAATTTGTATGCCTTGTGAAATGGATTCACACTTGTGCTGTGGTTTGGGTGTAGTCTTGGAAGACTCTTTCCTTTATATCGGGAGACAGTGATGTGTTGCTAGATACCCCTCACTGATCGTGATAACGTGAGTTATCGTTACCGACATTTAAAGGAAACCCTCAGGGTCGCACAATTTGATGATATGGCTTACTTAAGTCAGATCGTATGGACTGAATTGATTAAGTTCAGTTTAAAGGGATTTAGACTCTGATTGTAAGTGAGATCTGGTCTTATCATGTTTGATTGATTAGGGCTTGAGATCGGTAAGCTTCGATCGAGAGATTGGATGCTAGATCGGTGAGATCAAGAGCATCAGGAGATGAACGGTTAGATCAGGAGCCTTAGGTTTTAAGACGATCTAGACCAAATGACTTGGGCTGTTTTGATTTGGTCTTTGAACCAAATTGAGTTGGGTCAATTAGATTAAACCGGTTCAAGAGAATGAACGCATGGTTTAATCTTTGAAGCGTTATTGTCGGTTATGAAGAAGTGGGCGCATGCTCTTCATGGCTTGCTATTTTTAGTAAGTCTTCATGCGCCACCTCTCGAGAACGCCAATACGTTTTGACTCTTGCTCTCGACGCTCTCTCACGGGTGAAAAGCTTCCTTCACGTCTTGGAGAGGTCTCGGCCAAGTGGAAGAAGACATCTCATCCCTTTGATTCGATCAAAGACCCTTGAAGAACCTTGCTAGCACAAGGATCTCAAGGAGTAGGCGGCATCACCTTGTGTGCGCACCTTTTGGAGGAGTTTCATTCGAATCTCTTCTTCCTTGACGCCATCCAATAGAAATGGCTATGGTATGATTCCTAACTATAAGAGGTTGATCATATAAACATATATGCGATTGTTGTTGAAACCCTAGCTTCCCATGCGAAAACTTTCTTTTGCGCCACCCTTAGGGTTTCGGCCCCCCTAGATTTAGGGGTCTTTCAATTGGTATCAGAGCTTGCGGTTGTTATATGTCTAGATGATTGCTTCATGTTGTGTGATCCTTGTTTGCGTTGCTTAGATCTACTTTATCACATGCGAAAATACATACTATGCTATTAGATGTTGGCGCATGTGTGATGTGCATGTTACATTGTGTTGGCGCTTGTTAGGTTTTTGTTTGTCAAAAATTATATCATCTTGCGCGCTTCACTTAGATCTAAGCGCCTACTGTAAACCCTTAGACGGGTTGATGGGGTTGAAATCATCCTCTAGGTTGGATCCAAATAGTCTGATCAGACCATCTGACAGCCTAGATGGGTCGACCAGATGGCACCTCTACGCAAGCATGAGGTGGCTATAGGTCGACTGCATCACAGGCGTGTAGCGAGGTCTGGTTGAGACAACCAGTGAACAGACATGAGTTAGGCCCGGGGTCACACCCGCTTGCCAGAACTCATGTTGGTTGTTCAGCCCTTGCCGCATGCATGGTTGACCATTAGGTCAACGCAAGTCAGTTAAGACTTGGTGCATGCAAGGGCATGGATCTAACTAGACATGATGAGTGGATCCCTATCAATGGACCGTTGTAAGGTTGTAGGGCACATAAGAAAAGTAAAATTGATGCCAATGGGTTTTCAAAATTTTATTTTCTTTGTAATGGATCACATGTTGATTGATGCCATATGCTTGTTTATTTCATCTTATGTGGGTTGCCCTTTAATGTGTGCTATGCTGGGGCCTGCGTGCCTGGTTAATTATAAATTAATATTTATTTGTGATCTGCGAATCACATTGTATTAAATTTATAAGATGTAATTGACCTGCGAGTCAATCTTGTCTAGATAGATTGAAATGTAATTTAATCAGACAAGAGCACTGAGCACACTTGGCAGAGGCGCATGCAGCTAATGGCTTGACCAGGTGGGAGGTCTAGGGTTCGACCCTAGGACAGGCGCATTCACCTGGTGGATGCACCTGAGCTGCAATGGGCGCTAGAGTCCTGGGCTGGACCAGATGAGAAGCAAAAGTCCCATGAAGAAAAGCAAGTGAAGACTTAAGTGAATTAAGGTCTTACCTAGGCTTAATGGGCTTTTACCACATAAGATCAGCTTGCATTCTTTTATTGTTTAAATAATTAGAATTGCATGAGTTATTTATCTTCTGCTATAGCCATAGGTTTTGCCTCATAGTAAGAAGATAAAAGACCGTTAAAATCCAACGCTAAAATATCAAGCACGTAATGCCTTCTGGCGCGAAACCTCACTGTTCTGACTATCGTTGGGGCCGTGTTGTACCCACTCAGTGGGCACGCCCATCTATCTTCAGACGGTGTGTGATTTCACCTGCGTGTTACAGAGAAGGGATTTATCGCTTCTCGTTGCTCAGCATAGCACGTGGTGGTCCAGGGAGTAGGTCAGGTCAGCTTGACCATGTAGGCTACATATGGGGCATATGTTAGCCATATGGAGGCAGCCATCTGTGGGATCAGAGACTGTGTTGTACCAACTCAGTTGGCACAGTCTGCTGGATTGCCCAGATGAAGGGGAATCGCACAGGTTGGCGATTGGTAGGGACTGCCTACCAGAGATTAGTACTTGTACTCTCTATGCATCTTATCTCGCCTGAGCGGGACGCGGAGACCAAGTATAAAATCTGGATCCCATCTCACTAAAAGAGTGTTACTCTTTCGGACTGTTTTAATGGATTTTTCAGTCAGATAAAATAGTGAGAAAAGAATCTTTCTTAAGTCCTGGATTGATTCTAAACATTGATACTGACCTTGCTGTTCTTGCATTGTTGTAGATTCCTGCAGCAACGAACACCATGAGCTTCAATATGCGATCCCTACTGGAAAGGGAGAAGTTTGCTGGGCCAAACTTCTCGGACTGGTACGGACACCTTAAGATTGTTCTTACGGCAGAGAGGAAACTGTATGTCCTCGAGACAGCTGTGCCGCCTCAACCCGCTGCGAACGCCGCAAGGGCGGTTCGTGAAGCCTATGAAAAGCATGTCAATGATAGCATTGATGTCGCTTGCCTGATGCTAGCGTCTATGACGCCACCGCTGCAGCGTCAGCATGAGGATATGTCTGCTATAGAAATTATAGCAAACCTCAAGATGTTGTATGCTGCACAGGCGAGGACTGAACGCTATAATTTGACCAAGCTTTTCTTTCAGAGCAAACTGGCTGAAGGGAGCCCAGTGGGAGCTCACGTGCTCAAGATGATTGGGCACAAGGAGGCTCTGGAGAAACTGGGGCATACCATCAATCAGGAGCTTGCTGTAGACATTATTCTGCAGTCTCTCCCGCCTTCTTTCGATGCGTTCATTATTAACTTTAATATGAACAAAATCGATTGTACTCCGGCAGAGTTGCTGAATATGCTCTTGACTACTGAGGAAACTCTGAAGGGAAAGCCTTCAACCTCTGTCTTAATGGTTCCTTCCAGGAACAAGAAGAAGGGGAAGAAGGGCAAAGCCCCAGTCAAGAACTACAACAAGGCGCTGAAACAGAAGGTTAAGCGGTCAAAGGAATACAGATGTTTCCACTGTGGCCAGCTGGGTCACTG
Source organism: Costus lasius (assembly GCA_027563935.2). NCBI lineage: Eukaryota > Viridiplantae > Streptophyta > Magnoliopsida > Zingiberales > Costaceae > Costus > Costus lasius. The sequence continues at coordinate 30,874,566 of CM050450.1, read as the reverse complement.
GAAAAAGGACTGTAAAGCGCTCCAAGGAGACAAGAAGGGAAGCATCGCTTCTGGCTCAGGTATATTTGTGACTGAAGTCATGATATCCTCTTCTTCTATTTCATGGGTGTTGGACACTGCATGTGGAGTTCACATTTGTTCAAATGTACAGGAACTCAAGAGAAGAAGACAGGTGGGACAGCATGAGGTGGACCTACGAGTTGGAAACGGGGCACGGGTTGCTGCTGTTGCTGTACGGGATTATTACATCTCATTACCATCTGGCATTGTATTAGAATTAAACAATTGTTACTTTGTACCCAGTATTACCAAAAATATTATCTCTATTCCTGCTCTTGTCAGGAAAGGATTTTCCTTTGAATGCAAGATTTCAAAGTGTTATCTTACTCTTGATAATATTGTTTATGCTACTGGTTCAATTAACAATGGGTTATTCATGTTGGACATGGAATATTCTATACAAAACATTGATAATAAGAAAGCCAAGTATGCTGATGACAGCACCTTGCTATGGCATAATCGTTTAGGCCATATTAACAAGAAGCGCATTAAGCGGTTGCATGATCATGGACTGCTGGGATCATTCTCCTATGAGGAGATTGATACATGCAAAGCTTGTTTAATGGGTAAAATGACGAAGTCTCCTTTTCTTAACAAAGGTCAAAGGGCTTCAGGTTTACTTGACCTTATACACAGTGATGTGTGTGGGCCATTTAGTAAACATGCCAGAGGTGGCTATCAGTACTTCATTACCTTTACTGATGATTTCAGTAAATATGGTTATGTCTATCTTATGAGACATAAGAGTGAATCTTTTGACAAGTTCAAAGAGTTCAAAAATGAAGTACAAAATCAGCTAGGCCGAAATATCAAGGCACTTCGTTCTGATCGAGGTGGAGAATACTTGAGTCATGCGTTTACTGACTATCTAAAAGAGTGTGGGATTATCTCACAGCTCACTCCGCCAGGAACACCGCAATGGAATGGTGTGTCCGAGAGGAGAAATAGAACGTTACTAGACATGGTTCGTTCTATGATGAGTCAGGCTACTCTACCTTACTCCTTTTGGGGATTTGCACTGGAAACAGCTGCAAAGGTACTAAACTGAGTGCCATCCAAGGCAGTTTCAAAGACTCCATATGAATTATGGTATGGGAAACAGCCGAGCTTGACATTTATCAGGATCTGGGGTTGCGAGGCTTATGTCAAAAAGCTCGCCTCTGGGAAACTGGAGAGCAGATCTGAGAAATGTATCTTTGTCGGTTACCCTAAGGAAACTAAGGGTTATTATTTCTACGATCCCAAGGAGAACAAAGTATTTGTTGCTCGGACGGCCATTTTTCTTGAGAAGGAGTTTCTTCTGCAAGAGGCCAGTGGAAGGACAAAGTAGTCAAGCTCAGTTGGATGAGCCTGAGCCAGTGGATCAGGTTATTGAACAACCTGAGGCTCAGATATCACGGGAACCGCGAAGATCGGGAAGGATCCGTCGTCAGCCTGAGCGCTACGACGGAGTCTACATCATTGATAATGATGAACCCCTCACTTATGCGGATGCGGTCAGTGGACCGGAGTCAGCTAGATGGCTTGAAGCTATGCGAGCCGAGATGGACTCCATGTCAGATAACCAAGTCTGGGATTTGGTTGATCCGCCTCCGGGAGTAATCCCTATAGGCTGTAAATGGATCTTCAAAAGGAAGATTGACATGGATGGTAACGTAATTACCTATAAAGGCAGGCTAGTAGCGAAAGGTTTCAAACAAATCTACGGGATAGATTATGATGAAACTTTCTCACCTGTAGCTATGTTTAAGTCTATTCGGATTCTTTTCGCGATAGCTGCATATTATGATTATGAGATCTGGCAGATGGATGTGAAGACGGCTTTCCTTAATGGAAATCTGGAGGAGGATGTGTATATGACACAACCTGAAGGTTTCACTAATCCATCAGATCGTCATAAAATATGCAAGTTAAAGAAGTCCATTTATGGACTGAAACAAGCATCTAGAAGCTGGAATATTCGTTTTGATGAATCAATCAGTGAATTTGGTTTCATCAAGAATGAGGATGACCCGTGTGTATATAAGAGGTTTAGTGGGAGCGTTATTACTTTCCTAGTCCTCTACGTCGATGATATCTTAATCATTGGAAACGATATTCCTGAAATGCATGCTGTTAAAGCATGGCTAAGGAAATGTTTCCAGATGAAAGATTTAGGAGAAGCAGCCTATGTATTAGGTGTGAAGATCTACAGGGATAGATCTAAGAGGCTTCTCGGGCTGTGCCAGAGTACTTACATCGATAAAGTCCTGGAGAGATTCCATTTAGAGAATTCTAAAAGAGGATATCTTTCAGTCAGACATGGTCTGAATCTTTCAAAGAGTCAGTGTCCACAAACACAGACTGAGAAAGATGAAATGGACAATACGCCTTATGCTTCGGCTATTGGATCCATTATGTATGCGATGTTGTGTACTCGCCCAGACGTCGCTTACGGGTTAAGCGTGACCAGTCGGTTCCAAATTAATCCAGGTATGGCACACTGGATTGCAGTCAAGAACATTTTAAAATATCTTCGGAGGACCAAAGATATGTTCTTGATATATGGAGGTCAGGAAGAACTCAGTATTGAAGGATATACTGACGCTTCGTTCCAGTCTGACCAGGATGATTTCCGATCGCAATCAGGCTATGTTTTTAGCTTGAATGGAGGAGCAGTGGTGTGGAAGAGTTTCAAAGAATCTATCGTTGCTGATTCCACAACAGAAGCCGAGTATGTTGCAGCCTCGGAAGCATCTAAGGAGGCAGTTTGGATTCGTAAGTTCATTCAGGAACTTGGTGTTGTTCCTTCGAGTGCAGATCCTTTGGTTATCTGCTGTGATAACACTGGAGCAATAGCACAAGCAAAGGAACCACGGTCGCACCAGAAGTCCAAGCACATACAGAGACGGTTTCACTTGATCCGGGAGATCATTGATCGAAGCGAGATCAAAGTCTGCAAGGTTCATACAGATGACAATCTGGCTGACCCGCTTACCAAGCCTCTGGCGCAGCAGAAGCATGAGAAGCACTGTAATAATATGGGTTTGAGATTTCTCAACCATTAGATTAAGTGCAAGTGGGAGATTGTTGGGGTATGCCCTTAAGGCTAATATTTGAGGCCTTGGGATACTATCAGTATCATGTATAAACTCTTATGTTTATAAAGGCAATGGTTGTTATTCAGGTTGTTACATTGTCTGCTGCAATAACTGTGCTTCTGAATAATGTCTCAATGCTGCTCAGCTAGGCTGACATGCTATATGTCCTTAGTCGAGATATCTTGGTGAACATGAGACAGCCTTGATATGGTTAAGACTAATGTGTGTTCTAATCTTATAGGATGCTTCGAGCATGGAATAAGATGTAGACTTATGGGTACATTGGATGTACTGGACAGACCCTACTAGGATATTCAATTGCTTGTCACAATGTGAATAATCCTTGTATGCAAACAAGTGGCATACTTCCTCTGACTAGAGATCACTTGTGTTTCTAAATGATGATTGTCATTGTTTTGAGGTAGTTCAATATCATTTGAAACATAATGGTTATAGACTATCTTGGATAATGATCATGAGTCAGGTTAGGGCACTGGTGATAGATATAGGATTGCCGTCTCTTTGTTTAAGGAGCATGATGTTCTATGGGGGCCCCCCTGGATGAGATGATTGAGAAAGTGTATGGCCATACCCAGGTGACTATGTTCATCTGATCTAATCATGCTCATCATATTGGAGTTACAGGCTTGACACGCTTGTCCAATGAGAACATCCAGTGGCAAACGAAATTTGTATGCCTTGTGAAATGGATTCACACTTGTGCTGTGGTTTGGGTGTAGTCTTGGAAGACTCTTTCCTTTATATCGGGAGACAGTGATGTGTTGCTAGATACCCCTCACTGATCGTGATAACGTGAGTTATCGTTACCGACATTTAAAGGAAACCCTCAGGGTCGCACAATTTGATGATATGGCTTACTTAAGTCAGATCGTATGGACTGAATTGATTAAGTTCAGTTTAAAGGGATTTAGACTCTGATTGTAAGTGAGATCTGGTCTGATCATGTTTGATTGATTAGGGCTTGAGATCGGTAAGCTTCGATCGAGAGATTGGATGCTAGATCGGTGAGATCAAGAGCATCAGGAGATGAACGGTTAGATCAGGAGCCTTAGGTTTTAAGACGATCTAGACCAAATGACTTGGGCTGTTTTGATTTGGTCTTTGAACCAAATTGAGTTGGGTCAATTAGATTAAACCGGTTCAAGAGAATGAACGCATGGTTTAATCTTTGAAGCGTTATTGTCGGTTATGAAGAAGTGGGCGCATGCTCTTCATGGCTTGCTATTTTTAGTAAGTCTTCATGCGCCACCTCTCGAGAACGCCAATACGTTTTGACTCTTGCTCTCGACGCTCTCTCACGGGTGAAAAGCTTCCTTCACGTCTTGGAGAGGTCTCGGCCAAGTGGAAGAAGACATCTCATCCCTTTGATTCGATCAAAGACCCTTGAAGAACCTTGCTAGCACAAGGATCTCAAGGAGTAGGCGGCATCACCTTGTGTGCGCACCTTTTGGAGGAGTTTCATTCGAATCTCTTCTTCCTTGACGCCATCCAATAGAAATGGCTATGGTATGATTCCTAACTATAAGAGGTTGATCATATAAACATATATGCGATTGTTGTTGAAACCCTAGCTTCCCATGCGAAAACTTTCTTTTGCGCCACCCTTAGGGTTTCAGCCCCCCTATTAACAAGAAGCGCATTAAGCGGTTGCATGACCATGGACTGCTGGGATCATTCTCCTATGAGGAGCTTGATACATGCAAAGCTTGTTTAATGGGTAAAATGACGAAGTCTCCTTTTTCTAATAAAGGTCAAAGGGCTTCAGGTTTACTTGACCTCATTCACAGTGATGTGTGTGGGCCATTTAGTAAACATGCCAGAGGTGGCTATTCATACTTCATTACCTTTACTGATGATTTCAGTAGGTATGGTTATGTCTATCTAATGAGACATAAGAGTGAATCTTTTGACAAGTTCAAAGAGTTCAAAAATGAAGTACAAAATCAGCTCGGCCGAAATATCAAGGCACTTCATTCAGATCGAGGTGGAGAATACTTGAGTCGAGAGTTTACTGACTATCTGAAGGAGTGTGGGATTATCTAACAGCTCACTCCGCCAGGAACACCGTAATGGAATGGTGTGTCCGAGAGGAGAAATAGAACCTTACTGGATATGGTTCGTTCAATGATGAGTCAGGCTACTCTACCTTACTCCTTTTGGGGATTTGCACTGGAAACAGCTGCAAAGGTACTAAACCGAGTGCCATCCAAGGCCGTTTCAAAGACGCCATATGAGTTATGGTATGGGAAACAGCCGAGCTTGACATTTATTAAAATCTGGGGTTGCGAGGCTTATGTCAAAAAGCTCGCCTCTGGGAAACTGGAGAGCAGATCTGATAAATGTATCTTTGTCGGTTACCCTAAAGAAACTAAGGGTTATTATTTCTACGATAACAAAGAGAACAAAGTATTTGTTGCTCGTACGGCTATTTTTCTTGAGAAGGAATTTCTTCTGCAAGAGGCCAGTGGGAGAGAAATAAAGCTGGATGAGAATCCAGAGGAAGGACAAAGTAGTCAAGCACAGTTGGATGAGCCTGAGCCAATAGAACAGGTTACTGAACAACCTGAGGCTCAAATATCACGGGAACCGCGAAGATCGGGAAGGATCCGTCGACAGCCTGAGCGCTATGACGGAGTCTACATCATTGATGATGAACCCCTCACTTATGCGGATGCGGTCAGTGGAACGGAATCAGCGAGATGGCTTGAAGCTATGTGAGCCGAGATGGACTCCATGTCAGATAATCAAGTCTGGGATTTGGTTGATCCGCCTCCGGGAGTAATCCCTATAGGCTATAAATGGATCTTAAAGAAGAAGATTGACATGGATGGTAACGTGGTTACCTATAAAGGCAGGCTAGTTGCGAAAGGTTTCAAACAAATCTACGGGATAGATTATGATGAAACTTTCTCTCCTGTAGCCATGTTCAAGTCAATTCAGATTATTCTCGTGATAGCTGCATATTATGATTATGAGATCTGGCAAATGGATGTGAAAACCGCTTTCCTTAATGGAAAACTAGAAGAGGATGTGTATATGACACAACCTGAAGGTTTCGTCAATCCATCCGATCGTCATAAAATATGCAAATTAAAGAAGTCCATTTATGGACTTAAACAAGCATCGAGAAGCTGGAATATTCGTTTTGATGAATCAATCTGTAAGTTTGGTTTCATCAAGAATGAAGATGACCCGTGTGTATATAAGAGGTTTAGTGGGAGCGTGATTACTTTCCTAGTCCTCTACGTCGATGATATCTTGATCATTGGAAACGATATTCCTGAACTGCATGCCGTCAAGGCATGGTTAAGAAAATGTTTCCAGATGAAAGATTTAGGAGAAGCAGCCTATGTATTAGGTGTGAAGATCTACAGAGATAGATCTAAGAGGCTTCTCGGGTTGTGCCAGAGTACTTACATCGATAAAGTCCTGGAGAGATTCCATTTAGAAAATTCTAAAAGAGGATATCTTCCAGTCAGACATGGTCTGAATCTTTCAAAGAGTCAGTGTCCACAAACACAGACTGAGAAAGATGAAATGGACAATACGCCTTATGCTTCGGCTATTGGGTCCATTATGTATGCGATGTTCTGTACTCGCCCAGACGTCGCTTACGGGTTAAGCGTGACCAGTCGATTCCAAAGTAATCCAGGAAAGGCACACTGGATTGCAGTCAAGAACATTTTGAAATATCTTCGGAGGACCAAAGATATGTTCTTGATTTATGGAGGTCAGGAAGAACTCAGTATTGAAGGATATACTGACGCTTCATTCCAATCTGACCAGGATGATTTCGGATCGCAATCAGGCTATGTTTTTAGCTTGAATGGAGGAGCAGTGGTGTGGAAAAGTTTCAAACAATCTATTGTTGCTGATTCCACAACAGAAGCCGAGTATGTTGCAGCCTCGGAAGCATCCAAGGAGGCAGTGTGGATTCGTAAGTTCGTTCAGGAACTTGGTGTTATTCCTTCGAGTGCAGATCCTTTGGTTATCTTCTGTGATAACACTGGAGCAATAGCACAAGCAAAGGAACCACGGTCGCACCAGAAGTCCAAGCACATACAGAGAAGGTTTCACTTGATCCGGGAGATCATTGATCGAGGAGAGATCAAGATCTGCAAGGTTCATACAGATGACAATCTAGCTGACCCGCTTACAAAGCCTCTGGCGCAGCAGAAGCATGAGAAGCACTGTAATAATATGGGTTTGAGATTTCTCAACCATTAGATTAAGTGCAAGTGGGAGATTGTTGGGGTATGCCCTTAAGGCTAATGTTTGAGGCCTTGGGATTATATCAGTATCATGTATAAACTCAATGTTTATAAAGGCAATGGTTGTTATTCAGGTTGTTGCATTATCTGCTGCCATATGTATACTTCTGAATAATGTCTCAATGCTGTTCAGCTTGGCTGACATGCAGTATTGTCCTTAGTCGAGATATCTTGGTGAACATGAGACAGCCTTGATATGATTGAGACTAATATGTGTTCTAATCTTATAGGATGCTTCGAGCATGGAATAAGATGTAGACTCATGGGTACATTGGATGTACTGGACAGACCCTACTTAGGATGTTCAATTGCTTGTCACAATGTGAATAATCCTTATATGCTAACAAGTGGCATACTTCCTCTGACTTGAGATCACTTGTGTTTCTAAATGATGATTGGCATTGTTTTGAGGTAGTTCAATATCATTTGAAATATAATGGTTATAGACTATCTTGGATAATGAACATGAGTCATGTTAGGGCACTAGTGATAGATATAGGATTGCCTTCTCCTTGTTTGGAGTGTGATGTTCTAAAGGGGCCCCCTGGATGAGATGGTTGAGAAAGTGTATGGCCATACCCAGATGACTATGTTCATCTGATCTAACCACTCTCATCATATTGGAGTTACAGGCTTGACATGCTTATCCAATAAGAACATCCAGTGGCAAAGGAAACAAGTATGTCTAGTGAATTGAATTCACACTTATGCTGTGATTTGGGTGTAGTCTTGGAAGACTCTTTCCTTTATATCGGGAGACAGTGATGTGTTGCTAGATACCCCTCACTGATCCTGATAACGTAAGTTATCGTTACCGACATTTAAAGGAAACCCTTAGGGTCGCACAATTTGATGATATAGCTTACTTAAGTCAGATCGTGTGGACTGAATTGTTTTGGTTCAGTTTAAAGGAGTTTAAACTCTGATTGTAAGTGAGATCTGGTCTGATCATGTTTGATTGATTAGGGCTTGAGATCGGTAAGCTTCAATCGAGAGAATTGATGCTTGATCGATGAGATCAAGAGCATCAAGAGATGTGTGGTTAGATCTTGAGCCATTTGGTTTTATATGATCTAGACCAAGGCTTGGTTTGATTTGGTCTTTGAACCAAATATAATTGAACCGGCACATCACATGAGCGCATGGTTCAAAAAAAGGAGTTTGCGGTTGGTTCATGAACGCATGAACGCATGAAGTGATGACTTGCTATTTTTGGAAGTCATGGTTTCCAAAATAGACATCACGCCTCACGTTCGAGATGAACGCTCGCCTCTCTTCTCCTTTCGACGCCTCTCTTGTGTGAGGAGAGTCTTCACACCAAGGAGGTTGTGTGACAAGCAAAAGACATCATCGCATTCCTTTCACACGATCAGGAGACTTGGAGATCTTTGCTAGCACAAGGAACGACAAGGAGAAAGCCATCAATCATCTTGTGTGCGCACGCTTTGGAGAAGAAGCACACGCTTCTTTGCTTCCAAGTCGCCATCCAAGAAATGGCATTGGTATGATCTCTATTTTGATCTATACAAGTATTAATAAGTTGATTATATGACATGCAAACCGATCTTAGAAACCCTAGCTTCCGCTTATGAAAACTCTGATATGCGCCTATTAGGGTTTTCGCCCCCCTTTAGGGACTTTCATAAAGAACTACCCAAAGGACTTCCACCCCTTAGGGACATCCAACATGCAATAGATCTTGTCCCAGGTTCAACCCTACCCAATCTGCCCCACTATAGGATGAATCCCACCGAGCATCAAGAACTTAAGAGGCAAGTAGATGACCTATTAGAGAAAGGACACATCAGAGAAAGCCTTAGCCCATGCGTCGTGCCTGCTCTGCTCACCCCTAAAAAGGATGGCAGTTGACGCATGTGTATAGACTGTAGAGCTATAAATAAAATCATGGTCAGGTATAGGTTTCCAATCCCTAGGCTTGATGATATGATAGACATGCTAGTTGGCTCTAAATGGTTTAGCAAGCTTGACTTCAGAAGTGGATACCACCAGGTCAGGATAAGGCTAGGTGATGAATGGAAGACAGCTTTCAAGACCAAGGATGGTCTCTATGAATGGTTAGTCATGCCTTTTGGCTTGACTAATGCTCCTTCCACATTCATGAGACTCATGACCCAAGTCTTAAAGCCTTTCATTGGAAGATTCCTTGTAGTCTACTATGATGATATCCTCATCTATAGTAAGACTAAAGAGGAACACCTAGAGCACCTTAGGAAGACCCTTGACCTTCTTAAGGAAGAGCAACTCTATATCAATCTCAAGAAGTGTTCCTTTTTGTCCCATAGTGTGATCTTCTTAGGGTTCATAGTGTCTGAGCATGGCCTTCAAGCTAACCCATCCAAGATCCAAGCCATCATAGACTGGCCTGAACCTAAGACCATCACTGAAGTCAGAAGCTTCCATGGCCTAGCTACCTTCTATAGGAGATTCATAAGGAACTTTAGCTCTATAGTGGCACCTATCACTAGTTGCCTAAAACAAGGTGAGTTCTCATGGACTAAATCTACTAGCAAAGCCTTCCAAGAACATAAGGATAAGATGACCACTGCCCTAGTCCTTAGACTTCCTGACTTCAATAAAGTCTTTGAGGTAGATTGTGATGCCTCTGGAGTTGGCATAGGGGGAACCCTAAGCCAATAAGGCCATCCCATAGCCTTCTTTAGTGAAAAACTCAACGAGGCAAAGCAAAAGTACTCTACCTATGACAAAGAGTTTTATGTTGTTGTCCAGGCCCTAAGGTATTGGAGACATTACCTCATCCATAGGGAGTTTACTCTTAATAGTGACCACCAGGCCCTCTCCTATCTAAGTGCTCAGAAGAAGTTAAACTCAAGGCATGCTAAGTGGGTCGAATATTTACAACAATACACTTTTGTGCTTAGACATAAATCAGGATCTGAAAATAAAGTAGCAGATGCCCTTAGTAGAGTAACTTTACTTCTAAACAAACTGCATGTTGAAGTTACTTGCTTTGATTGTTGGTGTATATGCCCTAAAGACCAATATATGGACATGGTCAGGCATTATTTGAATGTACTTTGATAGAACTATTACTCTTTATATAGGCATGGTCGTTATTATGCAGACTTCTCTACCTGCGTTGATGTATTGAGTTGCATAAATAATGTCCCAGGAGTTTGGATTGGATCCATTCTCATAAGCTATCCCCAGACAAGACACCTTAGCAGATATGGGACAGCTTTGGTACATGTGAGACTGGTGTATGGGCTGGTTAGGTGCGGGGCACAGTAACGCAGACATACAGGTGCATTGGATGCACTGGAGTGATCCACTGTGAGGATTGACTTGTCTAGTCAACAAGTCAATCTCACATGCAAGAGGTTTGCATTGATTCTTAGACTTGAGGTATTCATGTCTAGATTTGATGATGGGTATGCTTTAATACAGTCTTACGTCTCTCCGTAATTGGGAGATCAAAACGACTGTCATTGGGCATGTCATAAGTCATGTAGAGACATGGATGACCAATAGTAGGATTTGCCCCTTCCTTATTGGAAGCATGATATCCACTCAAGGCGCCCCACCTTATTGGTGCATGACAGGAAAGTGTGGCCACACTTGTTGAGTCATGACCAATGCATTGGACAATAAACTTGAGACTAATCCAATGGCAGGATATCAGTTTAGGCAAAGGGATCTATAATGCAATGGGAATCCTCGTTGCTTGTTAGGAGTTGTTGCCATAATGACTTAAGTCCTATGACATGGGTAGTAGTGATGTGTTGCTAGATACCCCTCACTACTTATGATGTTTACATCATTGCCATCGTCATATGGATCCTACGGGGTCACACGCAATAGACTCTTGACGTTGCTTTAATCAGAAGCCTTATGATCAAGTTATTGGATAACTTGGATCAATTTGGAAGATTTCATCAGCGCCAATGGGCCTGATGAGTTGGAAGAAAGTTATTGGAGCCAAATTTCATTTTTGGCAGGTTGACCCGAAATTGACCTTAATTGGTCACATTTGGATTAGGGTTGCATTGGATTAGATCCAATGGCTTAATCAACCCATGCCATGAAGTTTGGGCTAGCTCATTATCCAATGAGGCCCAATAATTAGTTGTCATGAAGAGGAATTGGCTTAAAAGGGTATAATGGGGAGAAATCTCACCCCATTGGCGCCTAGGGGCATAATGGGGTGAGAGAGGCGTCTTTGCTTCATTATGGAAGTAAAGAGCGCCTAGCCCTTCTTCCTTGGATGGAATACTTGCCTCTAAGGCAAGTCTTGGGGCTGATATGGCTTGAGAACTTTTATGGGAAGTTCCTAGGCGCATATGGATATAGGGAAGAGGTATATGGTAATGTCTTGAAAACTTACCTTACCTCAAACCCTAGTTTCTCCCAAGACACCACCCTAGCCGAATTCTTCATGCATGTTGCGCCTAGCCACTTATCCTTTGATGGTAAGAATGCATTTGAGGTATGTCTTGGGCTGATATAGTGTTTGGACATTTATGGATAGGTTGAATGAGGTTTATGGTAAAGTCTTGGAGACTTTCCTTGCCTCAAGACACCTCATCCTAGCCATACACTTGGCATGATCCTAGCCCTTGCCCAAACCGCCTCTAGTCCTATTTATAGGACCGATTGTTGCCCTCTCTAGTTGATGAACGCTTGGAGACATGAACACACATAGAGGGGCGAGAGCAAGGCAAAGGGCGACAACATCAAGGTGGTGCAACCCTTCTTCCTACTAGTGGCCGAAAGTCTTCTCCTTCCTCTCCTCTTGGCGTGACTTGGAGAAGGACTTGGTGGCGTGACTTCCTCTCAATCTTCCTCAAGGCCGAAGCTCTTCTACTCCCTCTTCTCTTGGAGTGAAGAGGATAAGGAGTTGGCGGCATCTTCCTTGCACTTGGCGCATGAACCTTGGAGGTGGCGCAAGAAGAGTGAAGGAACCCTAAGGCTCGATTCTCTTCCCGAGGCTAGCACCAAGCGTGGAAGGGAGCAACGATCAAGGAGTCGATGCGTGGATACTTGTGGAGGGCGAACACTTGGGCGCCTTCAACATGGCTTCGACATCTAGACAAGCAAAAGAGGTACATCTCTAACACATCATTGTGTCTTCTCTCTCGCATGGATCCTTGGGACCGGAATATGTTTCGGGTGTAATGATTCTTCCGCTGCGTCCTGGGACTGCAAAATTTTAAATTACACCCAGTATTCCCTAACATTGATTCCATGAAAGATGCTTATTTTGAATGTCCTAATTTTTCTGCCTTATATGCTGACCTTAGTCAAGACCCATTAAGTCACCCTCTCTACACCCTTAGGGATGGGTATCTCTTTCTTGGACCAACCCTTTGTGTGCCCAAGACATCCATCCGAGAGTTCCTTGTCTGGGAATTACACGGAGGTGGGTCTGCCGGGCACCACGGTCGAGATAAGACCCAAGCCCTTGTAGAGGAACGGTTCTACTGGCCGAACCTTTACTAGGATGTAGCTAAGGTTGTGAGGCATTGTAGGACATGTCAGCTCACCAAAGTCCATAAGCACAACCCTGGCCTATACACTCCCTTACCCATTCCCCAAGCCCCTTGGCAGGACCTTAGTATGGATTTCATTCTTGGACTACCCCGAACCTCAGCTATACATGATTCTATATTTGTGGTAGTTGATAGATTTACTAAGATGGCCCATTTTATAGCCTGCACCAAGACCACTGATCCCTCCCACATTGCTAAACTATTCTTTAGGGAAGTTGTCAGGCTTCGTGGGAAACCCTTAACTATAGTGTCTGATAGAGACCCTAGGGTTGTAAGCCATTTTTGGAGAACCCTATGGACCCTTCTAGGAACAAAACTCAAGTTCTCCACAGCCTACCATCCCCAGATGGATGGGTAGACTGAAGTGGTCAACCGATCACTTGGGAGTATCCTTAGGAGTTTGGTAAGTGAACATCCTGGCAACTGGGATAAACTCTTACCCACTGCTGAGTTTTCCTACAATAGCACAGTCAACAGGACCACAGGCCTCTCCCCTTTCCAATCCAACCTAGGGTATCAACCCAACAAACCTATAGATCTTTTCCCTCTACCTAGACACTTTAGGACTTCATTACCTACTCGTGACTTTACTTTACATACTTTGCAAATGCATGTTGAAATACTTTCTAAAATGCTAGAATGTATTAATCAATATCGCGAAGGCCATAACTTTTGATCCAGAGCTCCAAATTTAGATCTAAAAGTTGCTGCAGACTCGTCTTTAAGAGGAGAAGACAAACGAAGTGGAGGGCAGAACTTTTATCTAGTATCGAGGGAGAAATTGCTAGAGAGGTGGCTAGGGTTTGTTCTCATGCCGAGAGGCGTAGAGGGCACCTCAGGCCTTGATTTTCATGCAGAAGCTTCACCTAGAGGAGAAGACAACAGCCCAGAAGTTTTAGAGGAAAAGGAGTTCAGTCGGAGGAGGAATCGATGAAATCGGTGGTGACAGCACTGTTCATCGAGTTCTGCTTGCAAAATACAGCTGTGAAATATTTCACAGCCGTACTGTATTTTCTAAAACCTCTTTTCTAGTTGAATTTTAATCTTCTGAATTTATGGATTATTGTATTTTCTTCTCCATGCAAGCTTAATACTATTTTGGGACATGGGGTTTAATCCCCTTGAATTTTAATGATTAGATAACTCTTTTCTTTCGTCATGATAATCTTTGTTGTGATAATTTTACTCTTGTGATAAATTGTGCTTAGATTCTCTATAATTGCTTATTATTAATTATGTTCTTAGAGTTTTCGCAATGAGACTGAAAGGTGATTTGCTTGAGAGCTTGGAACCCTAGAATTGCATGTTATGATCCCTTCCTTAGGTTAGATCCATCTTGATCTTTTCTAGTAAAATAATTGCCATGATTATAATATGAATCTATAGATCGAGTCTATTTGTCAAACGTGGAGATCTTGTCTGAAAGCAAGGATCGGAACGTTGGAGATCCATGAGTAAAACTAGTATAGAGACTCGGATGCATGAAAGTGATCCTTGAGACTCCACTAGAGATTATCAACTTAGAATCCGGATGCACGAAAGTGATCCTTGTGATCTTTGATTGATGATTTACTTACCTACAGCATTGAAAATAGATCTTGCATGAAAGTGAGGATCGGTTATCTGCATGATTGTCTGCACGAAAGTGAGACAATACCTTTATCAAGTAAATTAGATCTTTATCTTGACAAGATTTGATTGACGACCCTTATTTATGTCTAATCATTAGAATCAAGGAGGATGAAACCCTAGTCCCAATATTTCTCTCTGATTATCTAAGTTAGTGTGTTTTCCATTATTGCTTTGCATCATATTTAGTTTGCTTAGTTAGTAAGAATACCACTATTTGGTACTTAACAATAAGGTCCCTGTGGATTCGATACATTTCTTTATTACTTTGATAGTTCCGTGCACTTGCGGAAACCTAACAACAAGTTTTGGTGCCATTACCAAGGATTGTCCAAGGTACACGCGTGCCAGACTTGTAGTGTTCCCTTTCGGGCTATCAAGTTTTTGTCGCCGTTGCCGGGGATCTTAGTTTTGTTAATATCGAAATAGTTATTAGTATTGCTAGACTAAGTATTTTTGTTTTAGATTTAACTTTGTTTTTTTTTTTTTGCAGGTTTTGGATTTTCACAGTTGTGACAGAACTGTGATATCTGAAGATTTGTGAATTTGCTTGTGTTTTAGATTTTTTATTTTTTTCTATATTCTAAAAAATAAATAAAAAAAATTTTGATTGATTGGTGTTGGATTATCTTTCTGTTCTTGATAGATTTGAAAATATGTCTTTTATTCACAACTCCTAGGCAACTGAAAGAGGTGAGGTATACATGCCACAAGGCAAATCTCTTGTAGATCAATTTAACTCTTATATGCAATCTTGTTCTTCCGAATATTGCGTTATTTGTAGATATCCTGATCATTGTTCCTCTGATTGCCCATTTTTAAAACCAAATTTATCATGGCAAGAACAAAATCAATTGTATTCTAGATGGGAAAACCGAACTTCTTTATATGATGATTGCTGTGATCATGTTTCTGAACCACAATTTGAATTTGATACTGAGGAACTTGAACTAGAAAAATCCCCCTGTGATTATGATTATTTTGAGATTGAGCCTTATGTGAACTTTAATGAATCTCACTCTGTTGTTGATAATTTTGATATTGATTTATCTGATAGTTTATTTGAGTAAAAGATTGAGAAAATTAAAATTGAAAAACCTTCTTTTGATGATAATTCTGATTTTGATAATATCTTATTTATGGTTAAATCTGATGAGCATGATGAAGGTTCAAAAATTATAGACATTGATGAGCCCCACTTTGATTTTGGTGATATTTTTGAAATTAATGATAAATCTCTTGTGGTCAACTCTGATTCTATTAATTCTTTTTCATATGATTCTGATTTTGACTCTTCTGATAATGAATTATTTGTGGGGAAGCATGAGAAAATCGATTTTGTACAGTCTCATCTTGATTTTGTTGATAATTTTGATATTGATAGATTATTTGATGACAAACATGAGGAACTTGAGAAGGATTTGAATGAATCTCACCTTGATGTTTTGCCCAAAGCTATTGTTAAAAATTTTGATCTATTTCAAAATTTGTGCTTTATCGAGGAATTTAATGAAAGACATATACATTATTTTGATGATCCAATACTTGAATCTTTTAATCTAGGTCCTTTTGTTATTGCCATTGAAAATATTAATTTGAAGAAAGGACTTATGATTTTGCTCTTTGATAAACATAGAAAGATCATAAAGATTACTTTGACTGGATTTGAAAATTCTGATTATAATTTCTGCAAATTTATGAAAGCCACAGATCATGAATTACATGGAATTCTGGATATTTGGATTAGTGGCTAAACTTCTGGGAAAAAGAAAATGCAGAAAATGAAACTCCCTAAAGGGGGGGGGGGGGGCGAAAACCCTAATAGGCGCATATCACAGTTTTCACAAGCGGAAGCTAGGGTTTCTAAGATCGGTTTGCATGTCATATAATCAACTTATTAATACTTGTATAGATCAAATTAAGATCATACCATAGCCATGATTGAATGGCGACTTGGAAGCAGAGAACAAAGTAGCTCTCCTCCAAAGCGTGCGCACACAAGATGATTGATCGCCTACTCCTTGTCGATCCTTGTGCTAGCAAGGCTCCAAGGTGTCCTTTTGTGTGGAGGAGAAGAGATGAATTGCTTTTCCTTTTTCTGGCCGAAAGCTCTTCTTGGCGTGAAGATCACCCAAAACGAGAGCAAGAAGATGCAAGTCGGCGAGAGAGAGAGGAGACTTCTCACGTTCGAAAACGTTGGGAGTTTTCAACAAGGAAAACATCTTTCTAAAAATAGAAAGCACTAACTCCACATTCAATCCCACGTTACCATCGAACTTCATCTCTCAATCGAACCATACGTTCACATAAGTGAACCGGTTCAATTACATTTGGTTCAATTACATTTGGTTCAAAGACCAAATCAAACCAGCATTGGTTCAGATCTTGACAAACCAAATGGCTCAAGATCTAACCATTCATCTCTTGATGCTCTTGATCTTATCGATCAAGCATCAATTCTCTCGATCGAAGCTTACCGATCTCAAGCCCTAATCAATCAAACATGATCAGACCAGATCTCACTTACAATCAGAGTTTTCACTTACAATCAGAGTTTAAACACCTTTAAACTGAACCAAAACAATTCAGTCCACATGATCTGACTTAAGTAAGCCATATCATCAAATTGTGCGACCCTAAGGGTTTCCTTTAAATGTCGGAAACGATAACTTACGTTATCACGATCAGTGAGGGGTATCTAGCAACACATCACTGTCTCCCGATATAAAGGAAAGAGTCTTCCAAGACTACACCCAAATCACAGCACAAGTGTGAATCCAATTCACTAGGCGTACATGTTTCCTTTGCCACTGGATGTTCTTATTGGACAAGCGTGTCAAGCCTGTAACTCCAATATGATGAGAGTGGTTAGATCAGATGATCATAGTCATCTGGGTATGGCCATACACTTTCTCAACCATCTCATCCAGGGGGCCCCTTTAGAACATCACACTCCAAACAAGGAGAAGGCAATCCTATATCTATCACTAGCGCCCTAACATGACTCATGTTCATTATCCAAGATAGTCTATAACCATTATGTTTCAAATGATATTGAACTACCTCAAGACAATGCCAATCATCATTTAGAAACACAAGTGATCTCAAGTCAGAGGAAGTATGCCACTTGTTAGTGTTGGGTCCCCTTCAAGGGGGAGCGCGTATGCCACTTGTTAGGGGGGAAGCGTGGAGTAAAACTACTGATGCAAAATTCAGTTATTTATTTTTGGGATTTTTGAAAAAAAAAGTCAAAATTCAGAATGCAGCGAGAAAATAGCTATTAGAATTCCTGAGCAACTTTAATCATTTACAAAAAGTAGACATATGTTGCAGGAAAATCCATAAATCAAAAATTCAAACCAATTAAACCAAGATGTAGACCAAAACTTGTTCTTTTAAATCGTATAAGAATTGCAGATTGAAGATCTGTCAAGTAATAAGGACATCAAAGGCAAAACAACTATTCAGATTAAAGAATAAAAATGGTGCAGAAATATATCATTCATCAAAAGTTGCACCATCTCGTAGGTTTATCTGTTCAATCTTAATCTGTCCCAACTGATCCAAATGATAGAGAAGGTTCAGTTCTTGCTATTGGATACAAGGATCAGAGCTGAAGGCTTCTCCGAATATGTTAAAAACCTGCACAAAGTAGTCTAGTCAGATTACAGGATTGAAACAACTGCAGAAGTTACTCAGATAAGAAAAGATGTCATGTCTCCCAGGATGATCCATGCGCTGTTAGACTGAGCCAAGTTATCCAAATGATAGATCAAGATGAGTTCTTCGTAATGGCATCAAAGTTCAAGGTTTTCGTTGTGCTGATTGCTTAAGATACCTGCAAGAAAAAGCCTAAACAAATTAGAATTAACAGCAAACAGAAACAGGCAAACTGGGAAATCTGGAACAGGGGATGTTGCGCGGGAGCGGAGGAGGACTCGTCGGCGTTCGTCCGGTGGTGCATGATCGCCGGACCTGTTACGGTTGGAGGTCCCTCTGACGATGGCGAAGAGGTGGCCGGAGTTAGCGGGTGGATGGTGGCTGATCGGAGGAGAATCGCGCGGAAGAGTCGTGCTGGGCGGGAGCTCGGCGGAAACAGGGGATGGCGTGAGTGGCAGGGGCGGTCGCCGTTCGCCGGATGGTGGACGAAATCTAAACCTGCTACAACTGGAAGCTCGTATGAAGGAGGCGAGGACGTGGCCAGAGTTTGGGGTCGATTGGCCGCCTGTCGGAGGAGCACGATGCGGAAGGGCGGAACTAGGTCGCGAGCAGGGCGGAAACAGGGGATGGCGTCGGAGTTTCGATTCCGGCCATCGGTGAGGTGGATGGGCAGATCCCGGCGGCTGAAGACTTGTCTTGGAGAGGAAGAGTGATGTTCGAGATCTTGTGAGGATCAGACCGGCGGATCGTCGGCGGCGTGCTCACAAAGATTCAGAAAATCTGCAGGTTTGCTGGGTGTGCGATGTTGGCAGCGGAGCAGGACAATTGGGGAAGAAGGAGATTGGAGAAGAAAGGAAGAGGGAGGGACTCAGCCCTAGAAGGAGGAGAAGAGGGAAGAGACATCCGAATCCATCGGAAGAAGGACTATTTCCATTCCATTCATCAAATCATCAAATCTGTCTGTACAAGGTTCAAGCTTTGATACATATAGGGGAAGATTGGGAGAGACGTTGCTGCAAAGAGACGTTGGTGTTTCCTTGTTTGAACGGCTGCAGCGATGGCATTGGAGCTTTCCTCCTTCGATTGCTGAAGAGAAACGTTGAACTTTCCTTGTGAGGTGCGAAGGTAATGTTGAAGCTTCCAACTTTGGCTGAAGAAGAGCGTTGGCTGCGAGCGTGCGTTGAACCGTTCAGCGTTGAAGATGATCTTGATGCAGATTTGAAGTTGGCGCAAGTCGCATGGCTAGATTGGCTGATTTGTGGAGAGTACAACTTATTCTCTGGAAAGTGTCATAACATGAAGTAGTTGAAGTTATTCTTTTCTTTATTTTGAGCTAGCATTTGGAGTGAGTCTTGCTAGCTTATTCGCGAGCCTCCAAGTCTTTCTCTATGGCAATCTTAAACTCCACTTGTACCGTCGTGGTTTGTGGTCTCTGCCCCCATCATTTCTCCCCGGGTGAAAATAATTCTTCCCCGAAGAATTGTTCTTGTGTAGGTGGAGAAGTTCTGTAGGGGTGAGAGTCAGTTGCTCCTCAAGGATCCGAAACTTCCAAGTGTTGTTAGCATCACAGCATATTGTCTTGTTGCTTTTTGTCCACGGTCCAATCGGCATATCAAGGGTACCTGCATTGAATTCCCTTTCTCGGCCGTACTCATTAGTAAAATTGTCATAGAAATTCATAGGACTTATAAAAGAACAAGGAATGATGAAATCAACGTGCTCAACATCATTAAGTGTAAAGAGCAAATCACGTTTGGGTTCCTTATGTTTTTTTGATCCTAAAGGAGGCTTAAGGGTGTGGGTAGAAGGACCTAAAAGACAAGATTCAATGATCATAGGGTCCTGGAAAAGATTTTCTACGTCTAGGGGTTGACCTAAAGGTTGAGGATTAGGATCTAGGTCAAGCTCAAAAGGTTCTAACTTAGGTTCAAGACATGGTTCAAGAAGACCTATGGGTTTTGGTTCAGCTTTAGGCTCTCTAATAGTAGTGCTAAGATCAAGTTGAGAACCTATGGGTATGGGCCCTAAAATTGAAGGTAAAAGTTTTGGCCCTAAAATTGAAGGTGAAGGCATTGGTTCTATTTGATGGTTTGGCTCTTCATGTCTTGCTACTTCAATTTCAATGGTTTCATCAAGACATGGATTAATCTCTAATGTAGACTCTAAGGTTTGCTCAAGTTCTAAAGGGGTTGAACTTTCATCTTCTTTTTGCATGGATTGCTCCTTTTGTCTATTATACTCTTCATGCATTTGTTTAATCTGCTCCCCTAACTTATCAAGGCGATCATAGTCCTTTGACTCTAGGCTCTTAGGGTAGATGATATGTTCTAAACCTCTAAATATGATACTATAACACCATGGTTCTCTATAATGATAGGCTTGGAAATAATGAAGGAATTCATCACCTATTAAGATATCAAAATCATCTAGTCCTATAACATCACACCATATTTTGATTTTCATACCATCTAATTGAATAGGAACTAGACATTGGTGGTCAACTACAGTGATAAACTCATGATTGTCCCAAGTTATGTAGTATGGGTGGTTGTGTTTCTTTAAGATGAGTCCAAACCGTTCAGCAACCCTAAGAGTTACAGCATTAAAGCTAACTTGATGATCTATAACAGTTCTAATCTTATGGTCTTCACACCAAACAAAAGTAGTGAAACTATTAGGTCTAAGGGTGAGTCTTTGATATCCATCTCTAGAAAAGATTAAGTCTCTTTGATTATACCGACGCATTGTAAAACAAGAAACTTAGCAAGCAGGAAATGACTATTGTTTGAGTGCAAAAACTATAAACAAACCTAGCAATAAATCAGAATTGATTGCAGCAAGTTGATGACAACAATATGAACAAAACAAAATTCAGAAATCAAATGCAGAATTTATAATCCTAATTTAGCATCAAAATCACTATGTCAAGGCTGCACTCATAGGTGTCCAAGCTGAGATATATTGGTGGTAAAAGTAGCTGCAGTTTGATAGGGATTAAGTGTTGCAGGCTGCGAATTTCAAGCTGCAAATTTCAGATTCACAAAGCTGAAAAAACCCAGATGTTAATATTCAGAAATGAAGTGCAGAATTCAGCATATAGAGTATATTTCAATAGCCTGCAATTTGATATAGATAATGTGCAGCGATAGGGTGAAAACAAATCAGGAATCTCAGAATTTTAATGGTTCAAAACTGCAGAATTTAAAGAACCGAGAGTGGAGTACAAGTGCAGAATTTAGAAAGGCTGATCAAAACTTGCGAGAAGATGCAGTAGTGTGCAGAATTAATTAGAACTTTGCAAAAATTCAAATGCAGTTTTCTTTGGCAAATTTATGCAGTTTTCTTTGGCAAATTGTTTAATGCAAGCAATTTTTTTTTTCTAATCAATAAAGAGCAAATAACTTAACTAACATGCAGAAGCAATGAAGGCAACAAAACATGAAAGCATAAACTAAGAATAAATTTTTTTTTTTTTTTTAAATGCAAGTAATTAGCAAAACATACAAAAGCAATAAGCAATAAACCATGAAAACCAGAACTAACATTTTTTTTTTTTGTGCAAAGAACAAAGCAAGGATCGTGTGGGCAGACAAGAGTTGCTCACAAACCTGCTCTGATACCAAACTGATGTAGGGGGGAAGCGTGGAGTAAAACTACTGATGCAAAATTCAGTTATTTATTTTTGGGATTTTTGAAAAAAAAAGTCAAAATTCAGAATGCAGCGAGAAAATAGCTATTAGAATTCCTAAGCAACTTTAATCATTTACAAAAAGTAGACATATGTTGCAGGAAAATCCATAAATCAAAAATTCAAACCAATTAAACCAAGATGTAGACCAAAACTTGTTCTTTTTAATCGTATAAGAATTGCAGATTGAAGATCTGTCAAGTAATAAGGACATCAAAGGCAAAACAACTATTCAGATTAAAGAATAAAAATGGTGCAGAAATATATCATTCATCAAAAGTTGCACCATCTCGTAGGTTTATCTGTTCAATCTTAATCTGTCCCAACTGATCCAAATGATAGAGAAGGTTCAGATCTTGCTATTGGATACAAGGATCAGAGCTGAAGGCTTCTCCGAATATGTTAAAAACCTGCACAAAGTAGTCTAGTCAGATTACAGGATTGAAACAACTGCAGAAGTTACTCAGATAAGAAAAGATGTCATGTCTCCCAGGATGATCCATGCGCTGTTAGACTGAGCCAAGTTATCCAAATGATAGATCAAGATGAGTTCTTCGTAATGGCATCAAAGTTCAAGGTTTTCGTTGTGCTGATTGCTTAAGATACCTGCAAGAAAAAGCCTAAACAAATTAGAATTAACAGCAAACAGAAACAGGCAAACTGGGAAATCTGGAACAGGGGATGTTGCGCGGGAGCGGAGGAGGACTCGTCGGCGTTCGTCCGGTGGTGCATGATCGCCGGACCTGTTACGGTTGGAGGTCCCTCTGACGATGGCGAAGAGGTGGCCGGAGTTAGCGGGTGGATGGTGGCTGATCGGAGGAGAATCGCGCGGAAGAGTCATGCTGGGCGGGAGCTCGGCGGAAACAGGGGATGGCGTGAGTGGCAGGGGCGGTCGCCGTTCGCCGGATGGTGGACGAAATCTAAACCTGCTACAACTGGAAGCTCGTATGAAGGAGGCGAGGACGTGGCCAGAGTTTGGGGTCGATTGGCCGCCTGTCGGAGGAGCACGATGCGGAAGGGCGGAACTAGGTCGCGAGCAGGGCGGAAACAGGGGATGGCGTCGGAGTTTCGATTCCGGCCATCGGTGAGGTGGATGGGCAGATCCCGGCGGCTGAAGACTTGTCTTGGAGAGGAAGAGTGATGTTCGAGATCTTGTGAGGATCAGACCGGCGGATCGTCGGCGGCGTGCTCACAAAGATTCAGAAAATCTGCAGGTTTGCTGGGTGTGCGATGTTGGCAGCGGAGCAGGACAATTGGGGAAGAAGGAGATTGGAGAAGAAAGGAAGAGGGAGGGACTCAGCCCTAGAAGGAGGAGAAGAGGGAAGAGACATCCGAATCCATCGGAAGAAGGACTATTTCCATTCCATTCATCAAATCATCAAATCTGTCTGTACAAGGTTCAAGCTTTGATACATATAGGGGAAGATTGGGAGAGACGTTGCTGCAAAGAGACGTTGGTGTTTCCTTGTTTGAACGGCTGCAGCGATGGCATTGGAGCTTTCCTCCTTCGATTGCTGAAGAGAAACGTTGAACTTTCCTTGTGAGGTGCGAAGGTAACGTTGAAGCTTCCAACTTTGGCTGAAGAAGAGCGTTGGCTGCGAGCGTGCGTTGAACCGTTCAGCGTTGAAGATGATCTTGATGCAGATTTGAAGTTGGCGCAAGTCGCATGGCTAGATTGGCTGATTTGTGGAGAGTACAACTTATTCTCTGGAAAGTGTCATAACATGAAGTAGTTGAAGTTATTCTTTTCTTTATTTTGAGCTAGCATTTGGAGTGAGTCTTGCTAGCTTATTCGCGAGCCTCCAAGTCTTTCTCTATGGCAATCTTAAACTCCACTTGTACCGTCGTGGTTTGTGGTCTCTGCCCCCATCAGCCAGAGACCGAAGAGGCGATGAAGCGGAGGGCGAAAGCCGAGCGGCAGCGATGGATTCAGAGGAAAAGGGCAGTGGTTGGGAGGCGGCGGGTGAATCAAGTGGCAGCAGCAGGGAGGAGGCGGATGGCAACGCAAGATAGGGGTATTGGGGCGACGAGCTTGGCGGTGGAGAGGGAAGCGGCCATCTTTTGGCTTCCGCCACAAGATAGGGGTATGGGGGTGACGAGCTTGGCGGTGGAGAGGGAAGCGGTCATCCTTTGGCTTCGGCGGAAGAGGAGCTGATGCGGCGAGGCAAAGGGAGCTTTGGCGAAAGGATCAAAGCTCGATTCAGCGGAAGGATCAAAGCTTTGGAGCTTTGGCGGAAGGATCGAAGCTTGATTCAGTGGAAGAATCGAAGCTTTGGAGCTTTGGAGTTTGGTGGAAGCTTTAGACGGATGGAAGCTGATGCGGCGAGGCGAGGCAGAGGGGCCAGGCGCAAGGGTGGGGGAGCGCTTCAGTGGGCAAAGAGGAATTTTATTTTTTTCAACTGCAGTGGCGAGCGGGCACGAGAAGCTTGCATCTCACCGATTGTCGTGTACAGTAAAACTTCTCTAGCGCATCCTGAGAAGCGGCTAGCCAAACTATAGAAATTATCAAAAATAGCGGGCCACACCTGCATAAGCTGCACGCCCACAACTCCAAACGAAGCCTATGATTGTTGCCGGAGGCAACAAAAAGTAGTTGATTTTTTTATTGGACTTGTTTAGTGGAAACATTTTTTATCCGAGTTTTCCATCTGCGTCTATAGAAAGATTTTTTTTTATTCAGAGTTTTCCTTGTCCGGCAGTGGAAAGATTTTTTTTACTCGGAGTTTTCCTTCTTCGACAATGAAAATATTTTTTTCACCGGAGTTTCCCTTCTCCGTTAATGGTTTGTTTAACTGGAGTTTTCTCTCTGTTAATAGTGTCGAGGGATGAGAAAGAAAGAAAAACACAATAAAATGAGAAAATAAAATTTACCTTCTACCGTGCCGATGGTTTCTTCTCCTATTTTGAGTCCTCTTCATTTGTTCTTCTCCAAATTTAGACAATAACAAAATTCTCTCTCGCCTCCTCTTTCCTTCTTTTTTATATTATTTTCTTCATTTGTTAACCACCCTTATTAACCTTCCGTCAGTTGCTCCTCATTGAACTCCTTCTAACCGCATATCACATCTTTCTACTTTTTAACTGAAAACAATTTATTTTTAAATTCTTCACCAATCAACTGCTTCTAATCAATTGATATTCAAAATCATCTTCTTTTGACCCAATATTCCTTATAATCATAACCAAATTATTCGAACCCAAATTGGTCAAAATCAAAATTTGGTCACTGCAACAAAACAATACTAATATCTAATCTTATTTTTGACCCAAACGTCATTAGAAATGTGATCCTTTCGTTTGAAGAAATTGGAATTAATCCTAACTTGGTCAAAATTTCAATTTTGACCTTCAACACTTTATTTATGCCCAATTTTATGTTCATGACTAAATGAAGCTTTCACCTAGGTATGGCCATATACTTTAAGTCTTGCATCCATATGGGGCCCATGGATATCAAGCTTCTCTCAGGAAGGGGTAAATCCTATGTCTGTATATTGATCATCTCATATGGGTCGTGACATACTCAATGACAACCATTATAACCTCTCAATTATAGTGAAGTGTTAGGTTGTATCAAAGTATATCCTCAACCATATAGAAGGATCAATGACCTCAAGTCAAGGAATCAATACAACTCCTATCACTTGTATGGTTAACTAATGAAACCAAGTTAGAGTCTCACAGTGAGTCGGTCCAATATACTCATCACTGATACACCCATATGCCTACGTTAGCACCACATGCCTAACCAGCACATATACTAGTCTCATATGTACTAAAGTTGTCCTTTATCACTTAGGTACTTAACTTGGGACATAAGTTTGAGCTCAGATGAAATATGTCTCTAGGGATATTATAATGCAAATGTACAAAGATGCAAATATAAAAATAGCATAATAACGACAATGTCATAATGATATATATAAAATATCAATATTAAGTAGTACAATAGAAGGACCAAAAACATGTCTCAAGGCATAAACACCGCACTTGATTTGTGTATAATTTATTGGTTTGGCATCTTTTGATGTGTATACAGTTTAACAAATTTGTCATAATTTAATGTGTTTATATATATTCTTATTGTATCCTAGTTGCGTATGCTATCAGTATGACAATGACACTTGTTCATAAACTAGTAATTTTAGGGTCATTTTTTTGTTGAATTTCAATATAAAGTGAAATACCGTAGCATCCTGGTCACATTAATTCTTTTTTATCCATTTTGCCTCACTGATGTGGCTGGGTCAAAATCAATTTATTTTATGCTAACTCGGCATAGATTTTTTAATTAATTAATTAATCTTTTTTTCTCTTCAACAGTAATATATTACTTGCACAATACTTTCATTGGTCGCACAGATATCCAAATAGTGGATGACACCGGATCCCGAGTTTATTATACCATGCTTTTTAAGACATGTACACTTGGTGGTGTGCCTGGTCATCACATAGAGTGTGCGATTTACCAAGCTACATGCTTGCTACTAGTGTTGGATCATGGTGTACACTTTGGCCCAGCCTCATATGCTCACCGTGAGTCATCCCCTAGGTTGAGTTTAGCCCAACAATTCTTCCATGACATTTTTGTGGTGGATTGACATTCAATGCATGCTAGAATGCTCACTAGAGCAGCCACGAATTTCAATCCGGTGGTCATGCGCTACGCCATTTGGGTGGCATAGCAGGCGATAGAGCATGTTACGATTAAACCAAATATGGCACATTTCAATTTTGATTGAATAGGTCTAATCTAGGTTGAGTTAAATTTGGGCTAAACCAGCATAATAGGTTGGGTGATTTATTCCAAATATGATCCAATAGAATTAAAACAGTTATGGCGTATTTTATTTGAAATAAACCAAGATAAATTTTGGTGTTAGCAGAAATATGATCTGAACCAGTTCAATAGATTAGCAGATTTAATTTTATGTTCGATCTAGAAGTTGTATTTGGACAAGTTTAACTCGATTTTGGTTAAACTAGGACTGGTTTAGGTACTCATTGGAAGGCTTATGAAATTTTCTATTCAATAGTGTCAACTTTGTCCTTGGCTAAATCTAGACAGTTTGGCACAATTTTGTCTAGTTCAAAAGGCTTTGGATTAGTTTAATCAAAAAGAGACCAGTTTAGAAGGTTTTAAACTAGATCTATCCTATGTTTATATGTAAATCAACTATGTCGACTTATCGGTTCATCTATTTAGACGCACCTATTGAACTTTATGTTAAAAAATATATTGGCTCTTAATAGGATGAGACGTCAAATTAGATTCCATAGATTTGTATATTCCTTCTTCAAGTTTATATTGTTTGTATTTACAATTTATCAATCAAGCAACTTTGATGTATACAATTTATACATGTTGACATCTATGGGTAGAATTATTGATTATCGTGTTGTCATCCATAGATATGTTTACTAATTATTATGCTGACATCTTAGATGTGTTCATGGATTATCATGTTGGCAGCCTTAGATTTTTTGCTCATAATTGTGTTGGCATCCTTAGTTATGTTTAATTATCATGTTTGCATCTGTATATCTATTTTATGATTTTCATGTTGGCATCCTTAGTTTTTGTGTCCCTTAATGTTGGGAAACCCTAAGAATTTTAAAATTTCATTACATACATAGCGGAAGCAATCCCCGAAATTGGCCAGTCCCAAAAACAAGATATTCTTTGATTTGTATACAGTTTTACAAATTTGGCATAATTTGATGTGTTTATAGATATTCTTATTCTATGCTAGTTGCATATGTTATCAGTATAATAGTGATATTTGTTCTTATAACAGTAATATCTTATTCGCACATACTAGTTATGATTAAAGTGATAATTTTATGATTGTTGATATTAGTTAACCTATACATGAGTGTGGAATGACACTTGGTAGTCATTTGAATGGAAAACAAGAATTGATGAGTCTAGTGATTTTGTGCTAGTCTAAATTAACTATAATATAGTCCAACCAGTTTAGGACATTCTGATCTTATGATCATATCTAGAATACACATTTAGTTTGATTACCAATTTTGACATTTTTGTGATCGTACAGTAAGTCTAGTTCTTACTACTGATTTTATGATCATAGTGTTTTTGCTTATGTTGACACTTAACTTCTTGATTGAATTGTTTGTATTATAATTCTACTATATGACTATCTTTATAAGGATACGGTGATTTTGCTTGATTTCGATCATATGATTACTAGTGAATTTGTTGGTGAGGTTTGATGATCACTCCAACTAGGACACATGGTAGTCTCACAATCACCAAAGTTGTCCCTTATCCATTAAGGTACCTTGATTGAGGACAAACTTATAAGAGTGAGTAAAATCAATCTTCAAGGATATTATTATATTATTTTGCACATCAAGAAAGACAAAGCAAACAGCATAATGATAATGCCTTAATTATTCAAAAGGATAAATGTACGTGTGTTGTATCCCAACAAGTAGGTGCAACTTATCTCTGGCTAATCTATTTTCTACTGGCGCACCAAAGACTTGTTTTCCTAAACTTGTTGTGTCCGCAAGTGCACGGATACTCGAAGTAATATTTTTACGTATCGAACCCACAAAGACCTATGTGTTAAATACCAAGTAGTTGTGTTTTTACTAGCTAAGCAATCGATTATGATGCAGATAATTGTTGTGATCCGAAAGGACACACTTATAAATACAAGTAGGTAGACTTATTTAAGGTGTCGCGGGCAAAACCTAAGTGTTGGCGCACACGGCTATTGTCACTCCCTGACACGACTCCAAAAACTTATTGTCCCTAAACTTGTAGTGTCCACAAGTGCACGGATACTCGAAGTAATAAAGAGAAATATCGATCCCATAGAGACCTTATTGTTAAGTATCAACTAGTTGTGTTTTTACTAGCTAAGTAACCGAATAATAGCAAAGCAATGATGGAAAACACATGAAATCAGATAATCAGAGAGAAACATTGGGACTAGGATTTCATCCTCCTTAATTCTAATGACTAGATTTAAATAAAAAGTCGTTAGACTAATTTTATCATGATAAAGACTTAATTTACTTTATAAAGGGATCATCTCACTTTCATACAGGCAATCATGCAGGGAACAATCCTCGCTTTCGCGCAAGATCTATCCCAACGCTAAAGATAAGTAAATCATCAATCAAAGAACTCGATATCACTTTCGTGCATCCGAACTCTAAGTTGATTGTCTCGAGTGGAATCTTAAGGATCACTTTCGTGCATCCAAGACTCAACACAAGTTGTACTTATAGTTTTCCGACGACTCGATCCTCACTTTCGTGCAAGATCAAATCAAGTCTAATACAATAATTCAACCCTAAATTCATGTTATTATCATGGCAATTAAATCAATATGCCTAAATAATAAGAACTAGCCTAAGAGAGTTCCTAACGTGCAATTCTAGGGTTCCAAGTTCTCAAGCAAATCACCTTTCGGTCCTTATTGTGAGAACTCTAAAACATTAATAATAACATCAATCTATGGAGAATCAAAGTATAATCAATCACATTTGTAGAATTATCATTACAAAGATTATTCTGACGAAAGAAAAGATTATCTAATCATTAAAAATCAAAGGGGATTACACCCCATGTCCCAAAGATGTTTAAGCTTGCATGGTAGGAGAAATACAATAAGCCATAATATCAAAGTGTTCAGAAATCACAGAAGAAGAAGAAACAACGTTACAACACGGCTATAATAGAAATTACAGCCGTAATTTGCCTCCAAAACACGCTGTGAACAGTGTCGTGCCCCCTCTTTCATTGATTCATCCTCCAATTGAACTCCTTTTGCTTTGAAACTTCTGGGGTATCGTCTCGTCCTCCAGGCTAAGCTTTTACGTGAAAATCACGGCCTGAGGTGCCCTCTACGCCTCTCGGGATGAGTACAAACCCTAAGTGCCTCTCTAATGATTGCTCTCTCAAATCTGGATAAAAATTGGGGCCCTCACTTCGTTCGTCTTCTCCTCTTTAAGACGAGTCAACAACAACTTTCGGATCTAAATTTGAAGGTCTAGATCAAAAGATATGGTCTGCGCAAGATTCGGACCCGTAAAAATCACGTTTTTGAATGGAAATTACGGTACCGTAATGAATATTACGGCAGTGCCGTAATTTTAGCTCTGTGAAGTATTTGTCAAGATTACAGCCCGTAAAAATGTTTACGGCCGTGCCGTATTTGCTTATGTATGTTTATGGACCAAAATACGGCCCGTGAAGATCATTACGGTAGTGCCGTAATCTCTGAAATCTCTCGGGTGGAAAATCATCTGCAATTACGGTATCATGATCTTATTTACGGCAATGCCGTAATCGCCATGAAAACTCTGGTCAAAATTTTCCCAAATTACGACACCTCTTAGGGATTACGGCCGTACCATAATTCTATGGTGGAATTACGATACCGTAAAATCCATTACGGGGGTGCCGTAATTTGCTATGAAGCTCTGATTCTCCTGAAATTTGATGTGTGACTTCGTTTTGATGTCTGGAATCCATTGTTGTGCTCGAATCCTTCAAAATCCATCAAAATATAGCACTTTTTACCTGAAATTTATGAAAAATAAGAAATTGTGTAGATTCCGTGATATTTAACAAATAATGCTTAAAAACAAGCAAAAGTTCATAAATATGACACGAAAAGATATACAAAATGGCATGAAATTTACTATAAATTTTGGTGTCATCAAACACATAAGGCTCAAACTTTGCTTGTCCTCAAGCTAATAGATAGAATAAAGAACTCTACTATGGAAAATATGTCTTTTCATGAAAAATAAATTTCTAAAATATAATCACTCATGAAATTTTCCACTAACTTTTTGCACAAAATTTCAGTTAAATACATCATCCTCGGAATTTAGTCTTTAAGATTTACAACTTTGATCGAATAAAACTTCGCAACTCGCATAATGTAAAGAATTTCAGTCTCATGAATTCCTAATTTTCAGTTTACATCTATCATACTTTTGTTTATAGGAATTTGATATCCAAAATCTTTTTCCACACAAAATTTTTCTTTCTTATTTCTTTTCTTTTTTAGATGGCATGTACCCATATAGATACATATATAATTTTTTATTTGGACTTCAACTCTTATCTTTGGTACCACTGTCAATTTTACACAGTGCCAAGTAGATGAGTCATTTTCTTTTTCTCTCTCTCTTTTTTTTATAGACTTCAACCCATGTCTTAGGTACCACTGTCAATTTTGCACAGTGCCAAGTAGGGGAGTCTCTCACTATTTTTGGATCTTGGATTGTTTCTTCCCAACAAATAATAGAATAGATTAAACATCAAATAAGTTAACCAATTGACATCAATTCAAAAATTACACTCATATGCTCATTTTATTCAAGTAAGATGCTTCACCCTTAGATTGCATTCATCAAACAACATACCTACCCAAAAACCTCATGCATCAATCAATGAAGAATTTCAACAAGTAGATATATATTGAAGAAATAAATTCAGCATAATAGGTATATCTCCATTCATATGCATGCATACATGAACATTCATCATGATATATAACAAAAATCTACCCATCTCTCATCACATGGATTCATATCATAAAATTTTTAAACCTCAAAAATATCATCATCAATGCAAAAGGTGTGGAGCATGAAACTCGGACAATCATAGTCAAAAGTGTGACATAATAGACTCAAGCAACCTCATAAAATAGAAATCCCAGTGAATGATACATCTAAAGCAAATCAAGGATGCAACCATATGAAATAGTCATGAATTCAAGAGAGTGCAAATGATACTCACAAAACTATATAGCAAGCATCTGACCAAAAATACATAAGGCTCAGACCAAAAATAATGTCAGGCAGATGCTGCATGGTCCAAATATGTGCCTTTCAAAAATTTTTCCTGCACAATTTAATACATAAGGCTCAGTTTTAAAAATAGTCTCTAAAATAATAATGATAGAAATAATTTTCTCAAAGAATAATCAGAGATATCATCGATGGTCCAGAAGAGTGTTGGTGAAAAGAGCTGATGGAGCTGAGAAGCAGAGGGTGAATAGAGGCTAGCTGAAAAGCTGCTAGCAATGATGATGGTGCCGACAGTAGAGTGAGTAATCTCCAGTGGCCTGCTAGAGAATATAGTCCTGGAGGTGAGATCGTCGGCCGGTGGGTGCCAGAAATAATGCTGCATAGATAAATCAAATAAATGGAAATAGTGGCAGTAGAAGAAGTAAGAGTCTGCAGATGGTATAATCCAGTGTCAATGGCTGGAAACTGTGATGTCAGAGGCAGATGCAGTGGTGGCTAGAGGTGGAAGACAGTTGCTCTTGAAGATTTCTGGATCAGGAGGCAAAAGAAGCAATAACAGGTAGAAAGCAAGTAGTGCAGCCAGTGAATTTTTTAAGAAAAGTAGCTATACCCAAAAATAAGATTTAATGATCCAAAAAGAAAACAGACAGAACCATGTGGTAGAATAAAACTTGTTCTTTCCAGACGTATGAAAAACAAAGGATTAAAATCTGTCAGGAATTTAGGGCATCAGCAGAAAGAAGGCTAATCAGATTACAAAACTACAAAAATTGCACAAAAGTTAATCAAATTCGAAAAGTTGCCATATGTCCTAGAATGATTAGAAAATATTTTCATGAAAACAATTAATCCATGAGATAGAACGACACATGTTCTTCCTATACCATGCGAAAAATCAGGGTTTCAGTCATTAAAGTATCTTAAAAAGCTGCAAAAATGCTAATTAGAATAGTCAAAAAAATTGCTGCAGAAATTAATCAGAATCGAAAAGATGCTATGTGTTTTAGAGTGATCAATGGACTTAAAAATTCAGCAAAAATATCCAGATGATAGAAAAAGATGAGTACTTCCATATGGTGCCAAAGATCAAAAATTTTCTCAACCCAGTTTCTTAAAATCACAGTGATAAAACACCTAATCAGATAAGCAGACTACAGTTTAGCAATTACGAGCGTAATATTCTTTACGGCAGTGCCGTAATTTACACAAAACTCTCTGTCAGAAAATGTCCCAAATTACAGTATTGTAAAAACTAATACGGTATTGCCGTAATATGCTAAAAAACTTCTCGGATGAAATCGGATCAGGATTACGGCACCGTAAGGCAGATTACGGTAGTGCCGTATTTTGCACAAAATTTTGTTTCTCTTTGCAAAAAGAAAAGAAAAATTAATTCTAAAAATAAACTAAAATAAAAGAAACTAAGCAAAGTAAGAATGCTTGGGTTGCCTCCCAAGAAGCGCTAATTTTTAGGTCATTAGCTTGACCAAAAATCAAAAATCATGGTGAAGCAGGTGAATCAGTTCCAAAGTAAATAGCATGTAATTTCTTTCTTTTCTGCTGTCCAAAAAGTCTAGCCACTAATCCAAATATCCAAAATTTTAAATAAATTACAATCAATGTGGCTTTCTTAAATATGCGAAAATCAAAATCAAAATTTTCAACTTCAATCAAAGGATATTCAATGATCTTCCTAAATTTATCAGAGAGCAAAATCATAAGTCCTTTCTTCAAATTTAAATCTTCAATTGTCATAGGACTTTGATCAAAAGATATAAGTATTGGATCATCAAAATAATCTTTCTTTCTCACATTAGATTCCTCAATGAAACATAAATTTTTAAATAAATCACAAGAGTCAACAGTAGATATGGGCAAAACATCAGAGTGAGATACATCAATATTCGTAATGTTTAAATCTTTTTCAAGTTCCTCATGCTCACAATTAAATAATTTATCAATTTCAAAATTATCAACAAAATCAGAATAAGATTTCTCTAAATTAGCCCCCCCTCATATCCTTCATCAGATTCAACCACAAACAATATATCATCAAAAGAATCAATTTCATCAAAAGAGGGTTTCCAATTTCAATACGATCAACCTTTTCCACAAATAAACTATCAGATGAATAAATTTCACAATCATCAAAATTAGAGTGAGATGCATTAATGTTCACATAAGGCTCAATCTCAAAATAATCATAATCAGAGGGAGAATTCTCTAAATCAATTTCCTCAGTTTCAAAATCAAACTCAAATAAACATGCTTTTTGTGCTAACTAGGTTTCTAAAAATTCAGAATTAGCAGTCAAAGAATCTACCTGAGAAGCAAGTTGACCAATTATTCCCTTAATATCATCAATTTCCTTACTTCTATTTATCATGATTTGGTTTTGATTTGACATAAATTTTTCAAGCATGATCTCTAAGCTAGATTTTTCAGTTTTCTCAAAGTATGGTTCAGAAATATTGTTTGAGCAATCATCATAAAAAAAATATTGATCATTTTGGTACCAAGGTGCATTGGGATTTGCAAGAATTCTAAATTGACATTCAAAAGCATAATGATCATTACAATTACAGATATTGCATCAAATAGAAGGAATAGAGTGTAATTTCAATATGTTCACAAGAGTGCATCGTGAATTATCTTCATGCTTACCTTGTGGCATGTATACCTTACTTTTTTGAGATGCCCAAGAATTATGATGAAAAGACATATTTATCAAATCTATCAAGAACAGAAAGATAATCCAACACCAATCAATCAAATTGTTTTTCTTTTTTTTCAGAATATAAAAAACAAAAAATATAAAACACAAGCAAATTCACAAATTTTAGAAATCACAGCTCTATCACAACTTGTGAAAATCCAAAATCTGCAAAAATAGAAAACAAAGTTAAATCTAAAACAAATAAAACCTAGTCTAGCAATACTAACAACTATTTTGATATTAACAAAACTAAGGTCCCCGGCAACGGCGCAAAAAACTTATTGTGATCCGAAAGGACACACTTATAAATACAAGTAGGTAGACTTATTTAAGGTGTCATGGCCAAAACCTAAGTGTTGGCGCACAGGGCTATTGTCACTCCCTAACACGGCTCCAAAAACTTGTTATCCCTAAACTTGTAGTGTCCGCAAGTGCACGGATACTCGAAGTAATAAAGAAAAATATCGATCTCACAGAGACCTTATTGTTAAGTACCAACTAGTTGTGTTTTTACTTGCTAAGTAACCGAATAATAGCAAAGCAATGATGGAAAACACACGAAATCAGATAATCAGAGAGAAACATTGGGACTAGGGTTTCATCCTCCTTAATTCTAATGACTATATTTAAATAAAAGGTCGTCAGACTAATTTTATCATGATAAAGACTTAATTTATTTCATAAAGGGATCATCTCACTTTCGTGCAGACAATCATGCAGGGATCAATCCTCGTTTTCGCGCAAGATCTATCCCAACGCTAAAGATAAGTAAATTATCAATCAAAGAACTTGAGATCACTTTCGTGCATCCGAATTCTAAGTTAATTGTCTCTAGTTGAATCTTAAGGATCACTTTCGTGCTTCAAAGACTCACACAAGTTCTAGTTATGGTTTTCCGACGACTCGATCCTCATTTTTGTGCAAGATCAAATCAAGTCTAATACAATAACTCGACCCTAAATTCATGATATTATCATGGCAATTAAATCACTAAAATCAAATAATAAGAACTAGCCTAAGAGAGTTCATAACGTGCAATTCTAGGGTTCCAAGTTCTCAAGCAAATCACCTTTCGGTCCTTATTGCGAGAACTCTAAAACATGAATAATAACATCAATCTATGGAGAATCAAAGTACAATCAATCACATTTGTAGAATTATCATTACAAAGATTATTCTGACCAAAGAAAAGATTATCTAATCATTAAAAATCAAAGGGGATTACACCCCATGTCCCAAAGATGTTTAAGCTTGCATGGAAGGAGAAATACAATAAGCCATAGTATCAAAGTGTTCAAAAATCAAAGAAGAAGAAGAAACAACGTTACAACATGGCTGTAATAGATATTACAGCCGTAATTTGCCTCCAAAACACGTTGTGAATAGTGCCGTGCCCCCTCTTTCGTTGATTCCTCCTCCGATTGAACTCCTTTTGCTTTGAAACTTCTGGGGTATCGTCTCCTCCTCCAGGAGAAGCTTCTACGTGAAAATCATGGCCTGAAGTGCACTCTATGCCTCTCGGCATGAGTACAAACCCTAAGCCCCTCTCTGACAATTGCTCTCTGAAATCTAGATAAACATTGGGGCCCTCACTTCATGCATCTTCTCCTCTTTAAGACGAGTCCACAACAACTTTCGAATCTAAATTTGGAGGTCTGGAGCAAAAGATATGGTCCGCGCAAGATTCAGACCCGTAAAAATCGCGTTTTTGAATGGAAATTACGGTACCATAATGAATATTATGGTAGTGCCGTAATTTTAGCTCTGTGAAGTATTTATCAAGATTATGGCCCGTAAAAATGTTTACGGCCGTGCCGTATTTGCTTCTGTATGTTCTGGACCAAAATACGACCTGTAAAGATCATTACGGCAGTGCCGTAATCTCTGAAATCTCTCGGGTGGAAAATCATTTGCAATTACGGTACCGTGATCTTATTTACGGCAGTACAGTAATCGCCATAAAAACTCTTTTCAAAATTTTCCCAAATTACGGCATCTCTCAGGGATTACGGCAGTACCCTAATTCTATGGTGGAATTACGGTACTGTAAAATCTATTACGGGGGTGCCGTAATTTGTTATGAAGCTCTTATTCTCCTGAAATTTGACGTGTGACTTCGTTTTGATGTCTGGAATCCGTTGTTGTGCTTGAATCCATCAAAATATAGCACTTTTTACTTGAAATTCATGAAAAATAAGAAATTGTGTAGATTCCGTGATATTTAACAAATAATGCTTAAAAATAAGCAAAAATTTATAAATATGACATGAAAAGATATATAAAATGGCATGAAATTTACTATAAATTTTGGTGTCATCAATAATCAACGGAAAGAGTGTAAAGTAAATTAGAGAGAAACTGGGACTAGGGTTTCATCCACATTAATTTTAATGACTA
This sequence comes from Costus lasius, assembly GCA_027563935.2. Taxonomy (NCBI): domain Eukaryota; kingdom Viridiplantae; phylum Streptophyta; class Magnoliopsida; order Zingiberales; family Costaceae; genus Costus; species Costus lasius. The sequence goes on along the minus strand of CM050450.1, from coordinate 30,837,712 downwards.
GATATGAAGAAAATGTCGTCAGAATAATTTCATTCCGATAAAGACATAATTTACTTCATAAAAGGATCATCTCACTTTCATGCAGACAATCATGTAGGGACCAATCCTCGCTTTCGTGCAAGATCTATCCCAACGCTGTAGATATGTAAATCATCAAACAAATAATTCAAGGATCACTTTTGTGCATCTGAATTCTAAGTTGATCATCTCAAGTGGAATCTCAAGGATCACTTTCGTGCATCCGAGTCTCAACATATGTTCTACTTATGGTTCTCCAACGACTCAATCCTCACTTTTGTGCAAGATCAAATCAAGTCTAACACAATAATTCATTCTAGATTCAAATTATTAAACATGGAAATAAGATCACTAAAAATCAGAATTCAAAGAACAAACATAATTTCTTACGATGAGTTCCAAACACAATGATTTCTAGGGTTTCGAATTTCACAATCAACCTTTCAGTCTATTTTGCAAAATTCTAAAACATTCATGATAATATGAACTATGAAGAATTAAAGACAAGTCATCACAAAAGCAGAATTATCATGATAAAACTATCTTGACAAAATAAAAGTCATCTAGTCATTAAAAATCAAAGGGATTACACTCTATGTCCCAAAAGATGTTTAAGCAAGCATGGAAGAAGAAATACAATGAATCATAGTCTTAGAGCGATTAGAAAACCAAGAGAAAGGAGAAATAACGTTACAACATGGCTGTAATAGAAATTACAGCCATAATTTGCTTCGAAAGCTTGTTGTGAACAGTGCCCGAGCCCTTCTTTCGTTGATTCATCCTCCAATTGATCTCTTTTCACTCTGAAACTTCTGGGTATCCTCTCCTCCTCCAAGTGAAGCTTCTGTGTAAAATTCATGGCCAGAGGTAGTCTCCACGCCTCTCGGTGCAAAGGCGAACCCTAAGCACCTCTCTGTTGATTGCTCCCTCGATTCCCCATCCAAATTGGGGCTTTCAGTTCCTTTACCTTCTCCTCATTGAGATGAGTCCATAGCAACCTTCGGATCTCGATTTGGATGTCTGGATCTCAAGATATGGTCCGCGCAAGAATCGGGTCTGAAAAACTCGCGTGTCCAGGAAAAAATTATGGCCGTGTTTTATTTTACGGCAGTGCCGTATTTTGGTTCTGTGTGTTCTGGGTCAAAATTACGGCCCATAAAATGTATTACGGCAGTGCCATAAAATCAACTGAACTCTCTGGTCGGAATTGTCTGGAAATTACGGCCCATGAAATGGCTTACGGTAGTGCCGTAATTTCAGTGAATATCTCTAGTTTGAAAGTGCTACAAAAATATGGCACCGTGTAATCGTTTATGGCAGTGCCGTAAAATTAGAAAAATTCTCTGGTGAAAAACTCCCCAAATTACGGCAATGCTCTGATATTACGGTAGCGTACGAAAATACAGTACCGTAATATAGATTACCGCCTTGCCGTATTTTGGTTTGTGGCTCCATTTTGCTTGAAATTTGTCATGTATCTTCTTCTTGATGATGGGAATTCTTCAATGTGTTTGATTTTGCTCGAAAACACCTTAAAATCGTGCCTTTTTTACCTGAAAATCATGAAAAACTAAAATAGAAGTAGATTTTACAATATTTGATAAAAAAGGCATAAAAATAGGCAAAGTGATATGAATTTGACACGAAAAGATATATAAAATGGCATGAAATTTACTATAAATTTCGGTGTCATCAAACATATAATGCTTAAACTTTGCTTGTCCTTAATCAAAAATCAAAAATTGATTAAAAGATAAACTTTTTCATGCTCAATAAATTTTTAAAATACAATCAACAATGAAAAATTCCATCAATTGTGTCACAAAACTTCAAATAAACATATCATTTATAGAACTCAGCCATCTAGATCTACATCTCAATAAAATAAAACTCTGCAACTTATATAATAAATAGAATTTTTAATCCCATGATTTCACCCAATTTTTAGTTCAAATCTATCATACTTTTATTTACAGAAATTAGGTTTCCAAGATCTTTTTCTACACATATTATTTTTATTCATTTTTTTTCATGTATTTTGTTGTTTTTGCACAGATGGCATGTACCCACTCAGATACACACTTTTTATTTTGACTTCAACTTTTATCTTCGGTACCACTATCAATTTTGCATAGTGCCAAGTAGAGGAGTCTTATTCTTTTTCTCTCTCATTATCTTTTGGACATAGACTTCAACCCATGACTTAGGTACCACTATCAATTTTACATAGTGCCAAGTAGGGGAGTCTCTCACTATTTTTATGGATATTGGATTCTTCCTTCCCAACAAATAGCAAAATAGACTAAACATCTACTAGGTTGATCAATTGATATCAATTCAGTAATCATATTCATATGCTCATTTTGTTTAAAGGAGTAGTTTCACCTTTAGATCTTATTCCCCAAATTACACATCTACCCAAAATTTCATGCATAAACCATTGTCAAATTTCAAAGATAGATATGCATTGAAGAAATAAATCTAACATGATAGGTTTCTTTCTAATCATGAATATAGGTTTATTCATCATCAAGGAAGATATTTATCAATGAAAATCTTTTAAAAATAGAATCACACCACAAGATAGTAGAAAGTGGATCATAAACAATCATATCATCATACAACCATATCGAAGAAATATCAATGAGTGATACATCTAAAGCAAATCAAAGATGCAACCATATGAAATAATCATGAATACAAGAGAGTGCAAACGATACTCACAAAACTATATAGCAAGTTCTAACGAAAAATACATAAGGCTTAGACCAAAAATAGCATGGAGGCAGATGCTACTAGGTCCATAGATGTGCCTTTTGAAAATTTTTCCTGCACAATTTAAGACGTAGGTCCCTCTAGGTTCGATATCTTTTATTACTTTGAGTATCCATGCACTTGTGGACACATCAGGCACCTACTAGATGGCCAAACCCCATCCACCGAACATAGATCTGTTTACCCTGTTGCCCATTTCGGGAGGTCCATGGCGTGACCTCAGCATGGACTTCATCCTTGGGTTACCTCGCAGCACGTCTAGGTTTGATTCTGTCTATGTCGTTGTGGATCGATTTTCAAAGATGGCACATTTCATCCCCTGCTATAGGATGGCGGATGTGTCCCACATGGCTCACCTCATTGTCAAGGAGGTAGTTGATGAGTTGCATTTAAATCATATTTTTTCCAGTATTTTATATGATACTTTGGGCTTATTTTCTTATTTTATACTAATTTTTAGTGTTTTTACTTCACTTGTACATGAAATATTCACTTTTCTTGGTTTTTATGAAAATGTAGGTAAAATGACATAAAAATGATAGATTTTGCGAGTTTTAAGGCCATAGCACAATTCCTAAGGAAATTACAAGGTCGCACAACAAATTTGGAGTGAAATGGAGGCCAAACACAATATTCATGATTGCACCTGTGAATCTTTCATGGGCCGTGAATATTACTCAAAATGATGCATTTTATGAGTTTTGATGCCACGGGATGATTCATGATGAAAAGACGAGGTTGATGTCAAAATTGAGGCAAAACGGAGGTCAAATGCAACTTTCACACCTGTGGCTGTGAATATATTCATGGGCTATAAAAACACTTATGTGCAAAAATAGAAAAATTCACACTCGTGGCCGTAAATAGTTCACCGCTTGTGACTTTTTTCACCCCTTCATGTTTTTCACTTGATTCGACCCAGAATCGAGTCAGAATTGAACCAAACTTTGTAGAAGCCTTCCTAGATGTGTTTTACACTGGTTAAACTATAAAAGGAAGGATTTTGGAAGGGTTTAGGGGGCTTCTACGCACGAACACGAACAGAGGCGGCGACTAGGCGAAAATCAATTTTCTAGGCAAAATTCGAGCAGGAAGATCACGCAAATGAGGAATTAAACATTCTTTCTTCATCTCCAGATCGAGGATAATGATTTCCAATTACCTTTCTAGTGTTGTCTTGTAATCTTATTGAGTTTTCATGCAATTTTCATCGATGAACATGCTGTTTGCTTTGAACATGAGCGTGTCAACTTATTTTCAAGATTAGGGGTGTAGCTCATTCATGATTTATTGATTAAACTTATTGTTTAAATCTTTGACATGAATTTTATAGAGTTGATTTAATTAGAATTGTGTTTATTTATGTGATTTACTCTAATTAAGTATGTTTACGTCTTAGACGTTGTGAGAAGACCAGGAGGTGAGTTGCAATGTTAGAACTATTCTTTTCAAACCTACGAATCCAATCACGAGAGTAGTTTGGATTCGTTTGATGGATTTCATGATTTTTCATAGAACTTAATGGGTCTATTCATGTTAATTATCACAAGAGTAGGGGATTGATATGAATAGGCACTGGATTACGCTTCGGGAGAAGGTAATCTATACCTTAGGAAAAATCCCTTTCAACACTTTATTTTTTCTTTTCAAAGAATTTATTTTGCTATAATTCATAATTGTGAGTGTGGTGAAACCCCGAGTCCTGACCTTTTGCATATTGATTTAAACCCTAAAAATTACCTTTTTGTTTTCTCGTACTAGATGCTTCCAAACAAAAACACCATTTGAATCGTCTAGCTATAGATCGATCATGTAATCGGTACTTCACCACCAGATCCTCGTTGGAAACGATAATCTTTTTATTACTTCGATAAATCCGTGCACTTGCAGACGCATCAGTAGTCCACCTCCATGGTCTCCCTTTGGCCATTGTGCCCGACCATGACACTCGTTTCGTGAGCCATTTCTGGTGCTCACTTTGGGCACTCTTAGGGACCACTCTGAAATTTTCCACGACGTAGCACCCGCAAATCGACGGCCAGACCAAGTTGGTAAACCAGAGCTTGGGCAATTTGCTCCGATGCCTTGTGGGTGAACACCCTAGATCTTGAGATACTGTGCTCGCTACAACGGAATTCATGTACAATAGTGCGGTCAATAGGTATACCGGTCTTAGTCCCTTCTAGGTGGTCCTTGGACAACAACCCCATAAACCCATTGACTTGCATGACCTACCTATGGAGTCCCATTTATCTGAACATGCGTACACCTTCGCTCATCATGTAGCTAGTTTGCATGAGAAAGTTCAATATCGTATCTTTTTAGGCAACACTCGTAATGCTACAAGGGCTAACGAACTCTGTAGGCCACAACATAATTCTGTAAGTGAATTCGTAAGGGTGTGCATCCACCCAGAGCGAGTGTCCAACCGAGCGCACTTTAAGCTCCAGCCACGGTACATTGGGCCCTATGCGGTTGTGCGGCGAGTAGGCTCCAAAGCCTATGTCCTCGTTCTACCGGCGAGCATGGGAATCAACCAACTGTTCAACGTGGTAGACATCCTTCCCTTCCACGGCCCGCTTAAGGAACCCCTTTACAATGATGAGCATCCACTAAGTTCTCCTCCGGTGAACTTTTCAAACTAGGGGGGATTGATGCAATGGAAGACTTAGCCCCTGATGATGACATAGAAAATTCTGCCCACGCAAAAATTTTTGCTCATCACGGCCGTGAAGATGATCATGGCCTGCCCATGAAGAGTTTGGAAGAAAGCGAGAACATCGCCACCAAACGTCACGGCTGTGAAGATGATTAGGGCATGCCGGTAATGACCGATCTCGCCCGTAACCAATGTCACTGCCCAGCCATGAAGCGTTCTGTGAAGTTTAGAAAATCACCGAAAGAGATCACGACCGTTAAGACGATCACGGCCAGCCTATGAAGCCTTCTATGAAGTTCAAAAAATTCGCAAGAAGAGATCACACCCATGAAGATGATCATGGCCAACCTGTGAAGTCTTATGTGGATTTCTAGCATCCTCATCACACTCATGAAGATGATCATATCACGCCTATAATGTCTTAAGTGGATTTCCAGCATCCTCATCATGCCCGTGAAGATCATCACAGCCCGCCTGTGAAGTCTTCTGTGGATTTCTAGCATCCAGATCACGCCCGTAATTACGATCACGCTAACCCATAATGTCTCTGGAAGATGATCACGGCCGTAATCAGTTTCATGGCTAGCTGATGAAGTCACCGAACGTAGACAAAAATGACAAGTCTCCCCAACCCGAAGGACATCATGGCCGTGAAGATGTTCATGGCCTGCCCATGAAGTGCCCAGAAGTGCCCAAACTACCAAATTAGAAGGCCCTTCGACGCTCACTCCATCCCAGCATTCCTCCAGAGTAATATATGTGGTTATTAGCCCGTCCTCCACCCATACGGAGCCCATACAACTTATGGGTTTATTTCTGCAAAGGACCGAATAACCAACTCCTAGCTGGTACAACAACATGCTATCCAATTCGACACAAAAGTTAGCCCACACCACCATGAACTAGCCCACTACCAGCCACTTTTGCTGCTTCATCGTAGCCTACTCCGAAATTATTTAGATGGCCCATATGGCCCAAGGCATCTAGCCCAAGCGCAGCCCATTCAAAGTGCCGGACCAGCTGCGAAAGTTGTTATGATTTGATTCCCTGTCAGTCCCTTGTCTTTTCTGCCAGCGTCTTTGTCTTTTCTACTATGCTTTTCATCTTTTAGGATGTTGGGGAGTTATTAGAACCTTCCAATAGCTTTTGACATAGAGTTGGTAGGATTTATTTTGTCTCATCCTCCCTCCCTTATCTTATAAAAGGGAGGCAAGGGTCTAGCTTCGTTTTCAGCTCTTCTTGTGTGATAGATTGGCTCGCGGTGTGTTTCGAGAGTGATGTTGGTGCCTTGACTCAAGAGTTTGTGGGGACGTTAGAATGACGAGCAAGGTGTGTGATCCTTGGCTCGGTCTAGCTGCCTCACCTATTGGTTGTAATCGTTCTCAGTTTACAAGAAGTAAATCCCACCGCCTCCGGTGGGTCAAGTTCTCCTGTTTGCTATTTGTTGGTGTATATGCCCTAGGACCTAGTTTTGGTCAACTTATGTACTACTTGACACTGATATTTATATATCATTCTGGCATTGTCGTTATCATTGTTTGACTACACCTGCGATTGTGTACTTACATGATAATGTCCCTGGAGACAGATTGGATCTGTGCTCGAATTATAATCCCCAGTCGATGTACCTTAGTGGATATGGGACAGTTATGGTACTTGTGAGACTGGTATGTGGGCTGGTTAGGCACGTGGTGCTAACGCAGACACATGGGTATATCATTGGGGATATATTGGATAGACCCGCTATGAGGCTATGACTTGGTGTCATGAGTTATCCTCATAAGTGACAGGAGATGCATTGATCCCTTGACTTGAGGTCATTAATCATTCTATATGGTTAGGGACTTGCTTTGATACAACCTAACACCTTGCCGTAGCTGGGAGGTCATAACGGTTGTTATTGAGCATGTCACGACCCATATGAGAAGATCAATGGACAGACATAGGATTTGCCCCTTCCCTAAGGAAGTATGATATCCATGGAGCTCCTTTATGGTTCTATGACTGAGAGTGTATGGCCATACCCAGGTAAGAACCTGTTTTAGTCATAGCCATGTGATTGGATGAAAACAAGTGGTGACACACTTGTCCAATCGGATATCAGTACAGCAAAGAGATTGTAATGCATTTGTACCTAGTTGCGATGATGGGGATGTCGATGTCGATATCCATTCCAACGACCTGGGTAGCAGCGATGCACTGCTAGGTGCCACTCACTGCTTGTGATGACCTTTGATCAGCACTGCCAGCGTCAGAGGAACCTACAGGGTCGCACACCTTGATACTTGAGTTCTCGTATTGATCGGGAAGCCTTATGATCGAGTTATTGGATAACTCGGATCTAATTGGGAGATTTCATCAGCGCCAATGGGCCTGATGAGATGGAAGAATGTTATTGAAGCCAAACTTCATTTTTGGCAGGTTGACCCGTATTTGACCATGGTTGGTCACATTTGGATTAGGGATGCATTGGATTGGATCCAAGTGCTTAATCAACCTATGCAATGATGTTTGCGCTAGCTCATTATCCAATGAGGCCCAATAACAAGTTCTCATGAAGAGATGAGAGGCTAAAAGGGTATAATGGGGAGAAACATGAACCATTAGGCGCCTAGGGGCATAATGGGGTCATGTTGGCGCCTTTGCTTCATTATGGAAGTAAAGGGCGCCTCCCCCTCTCTTCCTAGAATGGAATGCATGCCTCTATGGCATTGCTTGAGGCGCAAGGCAAGGCCTTGGCGCACAAGGAAAGGCGTGGGAACAAAAGGTAAGGTTGAATGAGAATTATGGAAATGTCTTGGAGACTTTCCTTATCTCAAACCTCCTCATCCTAGCCCTACACTTGTCATGATCCTAGCCATTACCCTAACCGCCTCTTGCCCTATAAATATGACCGTAGTCGCCCCCTCTTGTGTGTAATTAATACTTGAAGGCGTGAACACAAGGAGAGGGGCGAGTGCTTGGAGCAAGGGCGCATCTTCCTTCTTCCATAACCGCAAGCCACTTCCTCCTTTCCTCTTGGCGCAAGGAACATTAGTGCTTGGCGTTTTTGGATAGTCTTCCTTCTTCTCTTGGCGCATCATCCCTCTTGGTGGCGCAAGTGAAGTAGAGTTTCTCCCTAAGGCTTGGATCTTCTTCCCGAGGCTAGCACCGGGCGTGGAAGAAGAGAACTCAAGAGATCCGTGTGTGCGAGACTGCAGAGGGCGAACACTTGGGCGCCTTCATCGACATCGCTCTACATTGCTCTTAAGGTAGTTCCTAACTCATCGTGTCGACTCCCTTGCATGCGATCTTCACTGGGTTTTTGGGACTGGCCTGTTTCGGGGACATTCTTCCGCTGCGAAAAATGTATGTCCATAACTCTGAAAAATTGTAAAATGTCCCCGGGGTTTCCCAACAGTGGTATCAGAGGTACTTGCAAAACTCGAACGATGTTTTATGCTTTTCTTCTATGCTCACATGTCATATCTCTATTTTCGTAAATAGCATGATGCATGGCAATCGATTTTTCTAAAAGTAGAAAAATTAGGGTTTCTTGTTTCTATCATCCTCTCAATCTCTTTTGGATATTTGGACTATTTTTCTTGTTTGATTTAAAGATCAAAGGCGCACGTAATTTTGTCAAGTAGGACGGGCATTGTGTCTTCGGACTGGCCAAGTCTCTTGATCTGACATAATTGCCAGCCGAATGGATCTCTGAAATCATCATGAAAAATAAATTGCAATAAACCAAAAGACTTGTGAGAAGAAGATGAGAAAAAGAAACTGGTTTTGTGAAAAAGTAAAATTTCAGATTTTATGTTTTTCATGAGCATGTAGAATTGCATGAGTAAATACCTTGATTGTGCATGGTGTTGTGATCATTAGTCAAGCCCCCCTCTTGCATGCCTGCGATGTATCCTTGTGCGGCCTGCGTGCCATCTTTTTCATTATTTTTGTAAAAATTAAGAGGAAGATCAAGGGCTAGGCGCATCCTTCTTGGACCTTGATGCTCGCATCTTGCTTGATGGCGCAAGCATGCAAGGTGGCGCATGCAAGCTGGTGCTTGGTTGCTTGGTGGCGAAAAAGGTCTTCTCCCCTTGCATGGTGGCGCACCTTCCTTGGAGGAAGACCATGGCATTGGCCGAACCTATGGGGAACTTCGAAAGTATTCCTCTATGGTTTGAGAGCTAAACCATGAGAGAAGGACCTTGGAGCCAACCTTGAAGGTCAAGCTAGAGGTCGGCTAGGTTAGGTCTAGTTTTTTTTTTTGGGGCTTGAGTTCTAGGACAGGAGTTGAACCTATTTCATGGCATGGATTGGTTCAATGTCTTGTATAGGATATGATCACATCATCCTTTACTGCTTTTATTATCTGCAGAAGCATGCCTGAAATGTTTTACCGTTATGTTATCACTATAGGATTGCATGCCTGTAAAGATAGACATAAGATAAAACTAAGATGATGAGACCTTAAACAAAAACCCTTAATTAAAATATCAAGTCTGGTAGCCTTCTAACGCGTAGCCCTCACTAAGCTATCGATCAGTGGTGTTGTGAATTATTTCCCACCCTCGTGGGACACACCCACTTATCTTTAGAAAGTGCGTGGTGGCAATGGTTTCCCAGTCCAGTTTTAACCTGGACGTGCCTTCGCAAGGAAACTCGTTGGCCCTGGGCATAACGGTTAGGAATGGACTTGACTAGAAGTTCACATGTGCTGGGCACATGGTGAAAGTCTAGAGGCATCGTTGAGAGGTAAAGGTTTCATGTTGTATCCAGCCCTCGCTGGACATGAAATGCCCAGACTGTCTCAACAAGGGGAGTTGCTTGGAGCAACCGGCCGGCGCGCCCACCTTAGGAAACATGGGTTACTTTGTGCATCTCATCCCACCCTCGTGGGACGCGAAGCCTCATGTGAAATAAGGATCCCATCTCACTAGGAAGTTTTAAACTTCCCGATTGACTTTGTGGGTTGTCAATTCGAATATAGAATAGTGGGAGCCATGGTCATTTAAAACAAGTCCAGTTTAAATGATTCGAAGTAGTACTAATCTGTTCTTCTTGGGTGTTGTAGAACAATGGCTACGAACACTGGCGGATTATCACTGCGATCACTCCTTGATAAGGATAAGTTAGTTGGAACTAACTTTATGGACTGGCATCGGAATTTGAGGATAGTCCTCAAGCTCGAGAAGAAGCTGTATGTCCTTGAACAGCCTCTTCCTGCGGCTCCTCCGCCTAATGCCCGAACGGCAGACAGAGATGCTTATAGAAAGCATCAGGATGACTCTTTGGAGGTTGCATGTCTTATGCTAGCCAGTATGGCACCTGAACTGCAGGTGCAATATGAGGAGCAGAACGCTTTTCAGATGATTACTCGTCTGAAACAGATGTTCGAGGCTCAGGCTAGAACTGAGAGATTTGACACCGCCAAAGCAGTCTTTCGGTGCAAGTTGTCTGAAGGTGCACCAGTGAGACCCCATGTTCTCAAACTCATTGGGAATGTGGATCATCTCAGGAGACTGGGACACACCATAGACAACGAGCTGGTTGTGGATCTTATTCTTCATTCCTTGCCCCCAGCTTCAGTCCATTTATCATTAACTTCAACATGAACCGGATTGAGTGCACACGGGAGGAATTGATGAATATGCTCCAAACAGCCGAGCGAGAGATGGGTAAGACCAAACCCAATTCTGTTCTTTTGGTCCCTGCGACCAAGAAGATAAAGAAGAAGGGTAAGGCACGTGCTAAGAGCAGTGCCAGAGGTCCTACCAAAGCACTGAAGAAAAGGGCGAATAAGTTAAAGGAACAAAGGTGTTTCCACTGTGGCGAGCAGGGCCACTGGAGAAGGGACTGCAGGCAACTTCAGAATGAGGAGAAGAAAGGCTTGGCCTTAACTTCTAGCTCAGGTATTTATGTTACAGAAGTCAACCTTTCTACTTCTATATCATGGGTATTGGATACCGCATGTGAAGCTCATATTTGTACAAATATGCAGGGGCTCAAGAAAAGTAGATCGGTGCGGCTTGGAGAGATTGACCTACGCGTTGGAAACGGGGCACAGGTTGCTGCTGTTGCTGTAGGCGTTTTGACTCTCTCCTTGCCTTCTGGACTTCAATTAGAGCTAGACAATTGCTTTTGTGTACCTTCGCTAAGAACTAACAAAGAACATTGTATCCATTCCTTGCTTGGCGAGGAAAGGATTTAAATTTGAAATAAATAAGAACTCCTGTTCTTTTTCATTTTCAAATATGTTCTATGGGAAGGGTACTTTGTGCAATGGTCTATATATCTTGGATATGGAAAGTTCTATTTGTAACATAAGCAATAAGAGGACCAAACTGAGTGGTTCAGTTGGTGCTTTCCTATGGCACTGTCGATTAGCCCATATAAACAAGAATCGCATCCAACAACTCCATGCAAACGGATTGTTAGATTCAAGTTCCTTGGAGGAATTTGATACTTGTGAACCTTATTTATTAGGGAAGATGACAAAGGCGCCCTTCACCAAGATTGGTGAGAGGGCAGAAGGTTTATTGGATCTCATACATACTGATGTGTGTGGGCCCTTCAATAAACAAGCCAGAGGAGGGTACAGCTACTTCATTACCTTTACTGATGACTTCAGTAGGTATGGTTATGTCTACTTAATGAGACATAAATCTGAATCCTTTGAGAAATTCAAGGAGTTCAAGAATGAAGTAGAGAACCAGCTTGGAAGATCCATTAAAGCTCTTCGATCAGATCGAGGTGGAGAATACCTGAGTGGTGAGTTCTTTGACTATCTGAGAGAGTGTGGGATCATATCCCAACTCACTCCTCCTGGAACACCTCAATGGAATGGTGTGTCTGAAAGGAGAAATCGAACTTTATTGGATATGGTTCGATCCATGATGAGTCATGCAACTCTACCTTCATCATTCTGGGGGCATGCACTAGAAACAGCTTCTCTAATACTGAATAATGTTCCATCTAAGAGTGTCTCCAAAATACCATACGAGGTATGGAGTGGAAGATGCCCAAATCTCACGTTTATCAGGATCTGGGGATGTGAGGCTTATGTCAAACGTCAGGATTCTAGCAAGCTAGAACCTAGATCTGATAAGTGTGTGTTTGTGGGGTATCCTAAGGAAACTAAAGGATACTACTTCTATGTCCCAACCAAGAACAAAGTTTTTGTTGCTCGGGGTGCTGTCTTTCTAGAGAAAGAATTTCTTATGAAAGAAGTTAGTGGGAGGAAGTTTGACTTGGATGAGGTCCAAGTGCAAGCACAAGACAAAGAGATGGAATCTGAGCCACCTGCACCGGTTGCTAGGCAACCTGAGGCTCAGACACAGGTCCCGCGTAGGTCTGGGAGAATTCGTCGTGCACCTGAAAGGTATGGGTCGCTACCGACCCAACACGATGGGATCTTCATCATTGAGGATGAACCTAGAACCTATGATGAGGCGGTCAGTGGACCGGACTCCGAGAAATGGCTTGACGCCATGAGATCTGAGATGGATTCCATGTCGGCTAACCAAGTCTGGGATTTGGTTGAGCTGCCTGATGGGGTAAAACCCATAGGGTGTAAATGGGTCTTCAAGAAGAAGACAGACATGGATGGCAAAATAGTTACCTATAAGGGTAGACTAGTGGCTAAAGGATTTAAACAAGTCCACGGGGTGGACTATGATGAAACCTTCTCGCCAGTTGCCATGATTAAATCCATTCGGATTCTGCTTGCTATAGCTGCATATCATGACTATGAGATATGGCAGATGGATGTGAAAACAGCGTTCCTTAACAGGAAGCTGACTGAGGATGTGTATATGACACAACCTGATGGCTTCATCCATCCTGTAGAGGCTAATAAGGTCTGCAGGTTAAAGAGGTCCATCTATGGATTAAAGCAAGCATCTCGAAGTTGGAATCTTCGATCTGATGAGGCCGTGAGAGATTATGGCTTTATCAAAAGCGAAGATGACGCCTGTGTATACAGAAAATTCAGTGGGAGCTTGGTAATTTTTCTGGTCTTGAATTTTGATGACATACTGCTCATCGGAAACGACATCCCTAGTCTTCAAGCTGTGAAGACATGGTTGGGGAAGTGTTTCGAGATGAAAGACTTAGGGGAGGCCGCCTATATTCTAGGTGTGAGGATCTACCGGGATAGATCCAAGAGGCTCTTGGCCCTTAGTCAAAGTACTTACATTGATAAGGTACTAGAGAGGTTCTACATGGAGCAATCCAAGAAAGGATACCTTCCAGTGAGACATGGCCTTACTCTCTCAAAGAGCCAGTGTCCTACAACACAGGCTGAGAGGGATGACATGAGTCGAATTCCTTATGCTTCGGCAGTAGGATCGATCATGTATGCAATGTTATGTACTAGACCAGATGTGGCATATGCTGTGAGCATTACCAGCCGATACCAATCCAATCCAGGTCTACAGCACTGGGTGGCTGTAAAGAACATCCTAAAGTATCTGAGAAGAACTAAGGATTTGTTCTTGGTCTATGGGGGACAGGAAGAGCTCAGTATGCAGGGCTATACTGACGCATCGTTCTAGTCTGACCCTGACGACTTTAGATCGCAGGCCGGCTATGTGTTCAAGATAAATGGAGGCGCTGTATGTTGGAAGAGCTTCAAGCAATCCACCATAGTAGATTCTACAACCGAAGCTGAGTATGTGGCTGTTTCTGAGGCAGCCAAGGAAGCTTTTTGGATAAGGAAGTTCTTATGTGATCTTCAAGTGGTACCTAGTGCAATGGATCCCATTGAACTCTACTATGACAACAATGGAGCAATTGCACAAGCCAAGGAACCACGGTCTCATCAAAGATCCAAACACATACTCAGAAGATTTCACCTGATCAGAGAGATCATTGACAGAGGTGATGTCAAGATTAGCAGAGTAGACACAGAGAACAATCTGGCAGACCCATTGACCAAGGCTTTGGCGCAACAGAAGCATGATGGTCACGCTAGAGATATGGGGTTGAGATTCCTCAACTTCTAGGTCTTAGTGCAAGTGGGAGATTGTTGGTGTATATGCCCTAGGACCTAGTTTTGGTCAACTTATGTACTGCTTGACACTGATATTTATATATCATTCTGGCATTGTCGTTATCATTGTTTGACTACACCTGCGATTGTGTACTTACATGATAATGTCCCTAGAGACAGATTGGATCTGTGCTCGAATTATAATCCCCAGTCGATGTACCTTAGTGGATATGGGACAGCTATGGTACTTGTGAGACTGGTATGTGGGCTGGTTAGGCACGTGGTGCTAACGCAGACACATGGGTATATCATTGGGGATATACTGGATAGACCTGCTATGAGGCTATGACTTGGTGTCATGAGTTATCCTCATAAGTGACAGGAGATGCATTGATCCCTTGACTTGAGGTCATTAATCATTCCATATGGTTAGGGACTTGCTTTGATACAACCTAACACCTTGCCGTAGCTGGGAGGTCATAACGGTTGTTATTGAGCATGTCACGACCTATATGAGAAGATCAATGGACAGACATAGGATTTGCCCCTTCCCTAAGGAAGTATGATATCCATGGAGCTCCTTTATGGTTCTATGACTGAGAGTGTATGGCCATACCCAGGTAAGAACCTGTTTTAGTCATAGCCATGTGATTGGATGAAAACAAGTGGTGACACACTTGTCCAATCGGATATCAGTACGGCAAAGAGACTGTAATGCATCTGTACCTAGTTGCGATGATGGGGATGTCGATGTCGATATCCATTCCAACGACCTGGGTAGCAGCGATGCACTGCTAGGTGCCACTCACTGCTTGTGATAACCTTTGGTCAGCACTGCCAGCATCACAGGAACCTACAGGGTCGCACACCTTGATACTTGAGTTCTCGTATTGATCGGGAAGCCTTATGATCGAGTTATTGGATAACTCGGATCTAATTGGGAGATTTCATCAGCGCCAATGGGCCTGATGAGATGGAAGAATGTTATTGGAGCCAAACTTCATTTTTGGCAGGTTGACCCGTATTTGACCATGGTTGGTCACATTTGGATTAGGGTTGCATTGGATTGGATCCAAGTGCTTAATCAACCTATGCAATGATGTTTGCGCTAGCTCATTATCCAATGAGGCCCAATAACAAGTTCTCATGAAGAGATGAAAGGCTAAAAGGGTATAATGGGGAGACATATGAACCATTAGGCGCCTAGGGGCATAATGGGGTCATGTTGGCGCCTTTGCTTCATTATGGAAGTAAAGGGCGCCTCCCCCTCTCTCCCTAGGATGGAATGCATGCCTCTATGGCATTGCTTGAGGCGCAAGGCAAGGCCTTGGCGGACAAGGAAAGGCGTGGGAATAAAAGGTAAGGTTGAATGAGAATTATGGAAATGTCTTGGAGACTTTCCTTATCTCAAACCTCCTCATCCTAGCCCTACACTTGTCATGATCCTAGCCATTACCCTAACCGCCTCTTGCCCTATAAATATGACCCTAGTCGCCCCCTCTTGTGTGTAATTAATCCTTGAAGGCGTGAACACAAGGAGAGGGGCGAGTGCTTGGAGCAAGGGCGCATCTTCCTTCTTCCATAACCGCAAGCCACTTCCTCCTTTCCTCTTGGCGCAAGGAACATTAGTGCTTGGCGTTTTTGGATAGTCTTCCTTCTTCTCTTGGCGCATCATCCCTCTTGGTGGCGCAAGTGAAGTAGAGTTTCTCCCTAAGGCTTGGATCTTCTTCCCGAGGCTAGCACCGGGCGTGGAAGAAGAGAACTCAAGAGATCCGTGTGTGCGAGACTGCAGAGGGCGAACACTTGGGCGCCTTCATCGACATCGCTCTACATTGCTCTTAAGGTATTTCCTAACTCATCGTGTCAACTCCCTTGCATGCGATCTTCACTGGGTTTTTGGGACTGGCCTATTTCGAGGACATTCTTCCGCTGCGAAAAATGTATGTCCATAACTCTGAAAAATTGTAAAATGTCCCCGGGGTTTCCCAACACTATTTTCGTTGTGTTCTTATCCCATTCAACCACGAGCATCCGTACGTTGGAGGCGTGAAGTGTCTTCCTCTCATTGGTGAGTTCGCAGGTTCATAGTCACGAGAGCCGAATTGCTGCTAAGATCACTGCCCATTACCGTGCTGTGCATAAGGTTGCTTGCTAAAGAGGTTAAAGAGTGAATTTCATAGAACTGGGTGTCGTAGTTTCTTCCGCATTTGTGTTGCCCTGAAACGAATTCAACGCTGTTTTCTCGTGTTTCTCACTGCTATTTTCCCCACGTTTTCACTTCCCTCATCTCCAGACCTTCTTGCAATTTTTCGGGCATAGTTGCATAACCCTAGAGTACGGAAATAAGGACCAACTCACCTAGTAGCTGCATCACATGCGCGATGACATTTGGGTGGCATGGTAGGTGGTTGAGCAAGATAATATTAAACCAAATGTGGCACATTCCAATTATGATTAAAGGGTTCTATCTTGGATGAGTGAAATTAGGGCTAAACTAGCACAATATGTTGGATGATTTATTCCAAATACGATCAAATAGAATTAAAACAAGTTTGGCATAGTTTATTAGAAATAAACCAAGCTAGATTTTGCTTTTGAGTTGAAATCTGATTTGAACAAGTTCAATAACATGGTTGATTCAATTTTACATTCGACCTAGAAGTTGTATTTGGACTAGTTTAAATAGATTTTGGTCAAACCAGGGCTAGTTCAGATGCTCATTAGAAGGCTTACGAAATTTCGTTGCTCGAGCTTTGTCATCACTTTCGTTATTTCAAACCTCTTAAGCGTGGGTAAACCTTTTCAATGTAAGTGCTATTCAATAGTGTCAAGTTTGTCCTTAGATGTCTCTAAGTTTAAGAGCAATTGCTGGATTAAGACTTAGTTTATGTGAAATATGAATTTGTTTAGCTAAATCTAGATAGTTTAGCACAATTTTGGCCATTCCAAAAGTTTGGATAAGTTCAATCAAATGGAGACCGGTTCAGAAAGTTTCAAAATAGATCTATCCTGTGTTAGCATTATTCTACCTGTTAGACATCAAGTCGATTTTGTTTATATGTAAATAAACCATGTAGATTGATCAGTTCATCTAATTCGACTCACTTGTTGAACTTCATGTTAAAAAAAATATTGGCTCTCAATAAGGCGAGACCTCAAGATTGCTTCTATAGATTTGTATATTCCTTATTCCAGTTTATATTATATGTATTTACAGTTTATCAATCTAGCAACTTTGGTGTATACAATTTATACATGTTGACATATTTAGATATGATTACTAATTATAATGTTGTCATCCATCGATATGTATACTGATTATTATGCTGACATCTTAGACGTGTTCATGGATTATCATGTTGGTAGCCTTAGATGTTACACCCTAGTACACCAAGACTAGAATATAACTAAAGCAATCTATTATAACTTTAACATCTAGGAACAACAACATAAGATTGACTGCTACAAAAACTTTTTACAAAATCTCTTTACATCAGAGTACACTTTTTTACAACACTCAGATCTCAGCTAACAACTATTTAGTACAAGAATCACAATCTTCAAGAATAAGTCCTCAAGCAATACTTTAAATCCAAGCCTTGATTTCCTTAGACCAGACTAGTACCTGCAATATCAACCAGACTCAGCAAAATATTGTTGAGTAAGACTCTCCCCAGAAGAAAGGGTAGTCCCTTAAATTCAAAGGAGGGAAAACTAGCAAGAAGCATGAACAATAAAACTGTAACAACTGAAAGCTGGAACTGCAACTGGAAACTGAAAACTAGAAGCTATAAACTGAAAACTATATTGCAACTGGATAAACTGAATCAACTGGGTTAATTATCACATCATAACTATGAGCAATTAGATAAATTGGTGCAACTGGGTTATCTGTGTCAAATATGAAAACTGATACCATGCATAAATCAACTATGAGCAATACCTACTAGCTTGTGTGGTCGTCACCCCGAATACGCATGATAAGATGTATCACACCTTACATGGTGAACACACACGCTACCATGCGTCACGAATCCTGATGCATGCTAACTTGGGACCCCGATCTGTCCACAACATGGATACTACTGGGTATGTGCTCAATAATATGCAACTGTCCAGTCTCGTGGATACTTGATAACTGAAACTGTCCACACACATGGATACTTGAAAACTGGTTATGCAGATATACTGTTTGCAAACATGGATTTTGATAACAATAACATGCTAGAAACATACTTGACTGGTATACAAAGTACAAAACTGATATGTCAATAATCAACTTGCAAATCTTTGATATGTACAAGATGCTATACTATCTGAGTCAACGAAAAAAAGGATAACAAACCTTTATCTACATAAATCTGGGCCTTAACTCCAAGGGAGCTACGAGTGAGGATGTAGTCGCGCCTAGCAAGATCTGACCACTCTTGTAACCCCTCGTTTGTACTTTCCCTACATTTGAAGTTCAATCAAAAGAGCCGGGGTGACACCAACTCACCCCCGCCACCTTTCTTTTCTAACTTGTGTGTGTGCATCGCTTTCCCCTTTACTCTGACAGACGAGCAGGAACTGACTTTCCACAGCATCGTGAAGGAGACTTCGTATGCGTGCTTGCGTAGAAAATTGGCTCTACAAGTGAGGTGAGTATTTTCATATGTAGTTCATGACGTTTTCCTCGATCCGTCGGTATTGCTCAAATACGCATCTTGATATGATATTTTCATCGGCTTTCCCTGGGTTTCCCTCCGACGTGCTTTCTTCTGCCCTCACCTCAAGACCCACTCACTGCTTTCCTTATCATTGTTCCACCACCCCTAGAGTACTGAATTAAGGACCAACCCTCCCAAAGTTCCGTAGCGTCAGATTTTGATATCAGAGGATTGTTGGAGCTAACTATTGTCTAGCTCTGCCGATCTGTCTACTGCATATAATTTGTTGGTGTTTCTGTCCTAAGACCTTGTTTTGGTCTTTACTTTGTATGACTTGGCATTGATATTTCTTACATATCATTATGGCATTGTCATTATCATGCTTAGTTTACATCTGCGACTATGTTCCTACATGATAATATCCCTAGAGACAGACTAGATTTGTGCTCAAACTATAGTCCCCATTTGATGTACCTGAGTGGATATGGGACAGCTCTGGTACATGTGAGACTGGTATATGGGATGGATAGGCATGAGGTGCTAACGCAGACATATGGGTATTTTAGTTGTAGATATACTGGACCGACCCGCTGTGAGGTATTGACTTAGTGTCATGAGTTATCCTCACAATTGACAGGAGATGGATTGATCCCTTGACTTGAGGTCATTGACTCTTCTATATGGTTAGGGACATCCTTTGATACAACCTAACACCTCACCGTAGTTGGGAGGTCATAACGGTTGTCATTGAGTTTGTCATGACCCATATGAGAAGGCTAATGTACAGACAAAGGATTTGCCCCTTCCTGAGGGAAGCTTGATATCCATGGGGCCCCCCTATGGTTCTATCACTGAAAGTGTATGGCCATACCCAGGTAAGAACCTGATTTAGTCATGACCATGAGATTGGGTAAAAACAAGTGGTGACACACTTGTCCAATCGGATATCAGTTTGGCAAAGAGACTATAATGCATCAATACCTAGTTGCGAAGATGGGATATTGATGTCGATATCCATTCCGATGACTTGGGAAGCAGTGATGCACTGCTAGGTGCCATGCACTGTTTGTGATGACCTTAGGTCATCACTGCCAACGTTAGAGGAATCTACTAGGTCGCACACCTTGATACTCGAGTTCTTGTATTTATTGGAAAGCCTTATGATCGAGTTATTAGATAGCTCAGATCTATTTGGGAGATTTCATCAGCGCTAATGGGCCTAATGAGATGAAAGAGACTTATTGGAGTAAAACTTCATTTTTGGTAGGTTGGCCCGAATTTGACCATGGTTGGTCACATTTGTGTCAGGGTTGCATTGGATTGGATCCAATGGCTTAATCAACCTATGCAATGAAGTTTGGGCTAGCTCATTACCCAATGAGGCCCAATGATAAGTTGTCATGAAGACATAAGAGGGCATAAGGGTATAATGAGGAGAAAACCAAACCCCAGTGGCGCCTAGCCCTTCATCCTTGGATGGAAACCTAGCTTCTATGGCAAAGGTTGGGGAGCATATGGCTTCATTGGCTTGTATGGAAAGTGTCAAGCGCATATGCATGATTGTGAAGAGTTTATGGAAAAGTCTTGGAGACTTACCTTAAACCCAAACCCTAATTGCCTTCCCACTAACCCTAGCCGCATCTATTCATGAGTGTTGCACCTATCCCCTTGTGTTGCCGCTCCTTGCTCCATATATACATTAGTATATGCGAGAGCCATATGATTATTGTTGGTGTGAACAAAATGGTGAGAGCAAAGATAGGTGGCGCATCTCTTCCTCCAACCTAGCCGCAAGTCTTCTTTCCTTTCCTCTTCTTGACGCAAGGATTGTGGATGCTTGGCAGCTTCTCTTCTCCTACCTCTCCATCTACTCCTTGGCGCATGTTCCATTGAAGGTGGTGCAAGCATAGAAGAAGGATATCAATGGCTTGGATCTTCTTCCCGAGGCTAGCACAGGCATGGAAGAAGAGGACTTGAGGCATCCGTGTATGTAAGACTACAGAGGGCGTACGCTTGGGTGCCTACATCGGCATCGCTCTATGTTGCTCATAGGTACTTTCTCCTCTCATCGTGTCGACTTCGTCGCAAGAACAAGATCCATTGGGTTTTTGGGACCGGCCTATTTCAGGGATATGCTTCCATTGTGATCTTTATAATGTATGTAAAATTTTAAAATATCCTCGAGGATTCCCAACAGTGGTATCAAAGCGACTTGCAAGCCTCGAATGATGTTTTCTATGCTTTTCTATGCTCACATGTCATGTAGTGTAAATTTTCAAAAATTGCATGTACATGGTGCATGTTTTTCTTAAGTAGAAAAATAGTAAGTCTTTTGTTCCTTACTTCTATTCAACTTCTTGTGGATCTTCGCTCTCTTCACATGACTGGGATAGACCCATATGTGGAAGAGATAATTTCTCCTCACATGGTGGGATAGACCCATCATGAGAGACTTGTTGAGATTATGCGGGGCATGGACTAGGTGATTGCCCTAATCTCAGCAATTTAGGGATTGCAAGGAGGGCAACGGGTATGCCTCTTGTAGACTCCTGAGAGAAACAAAAAACTAAAGATTTGTGATAAGAGGTGAAGGAAGAGAGACATGTTTTAATGAAAAACTAAAATTTTAGATTTTGAGTTTTTCATGAGCATATAGAATTGCATGAGTTAGTGCCTTATTTGTACATGATGTTGTGATCATATATCAAGCCACTAACATGGTTGTGATATATTCTTATGTAGCCTGCATGCCTCCTTTTCCTTTTCTTTTATTTTTGTAAATTTAAGAAGAAAATTAAGGGGCGCATCATTGCTTGGAGTACCTTGGTGCATGCATACATGAAGCTTGTGCACCTTGCTAGGTGGTGCAACATGCTTCATGCCCAGTGGCGCATCCACACTAGTTGTGCAAGTAGTGCTTGGCCGAGCCTCATGGCTATTGTGTGGTGGCGCATCTTTTTGGAGCAGGCATCATGGCATTGGCCGAACCCTAGGGGTACCTCTAGGGTTTGAGAGCTAAATCATGGTGAGGAGGACCTTGGAGCGGACCTTGAAGATCAAGTCTAGGGAGCGGTTAGGTTAGGTCTTGTTGAGGCTTGTCTCCTAGGTCAAGAGTTGAACCCCCTTTGGCATGTGTTGGTTCAATGTCTTGAATAGACTATGATCACATCATCCTTTACTGCTTTCCATATCCGCAAAATCATGCCTATGATGTTTTATCTTTCTTTTATTACTATAAAATTGAATGTTTATATTGTTAAACAAAAGATAATATTAAGTCTAGTAGCCTTCTAACTCGTAGCCCTCATCAAACTATCGATCAGTGATGTTGTGCACTATTTCCCACCCTCGTGGGACACACCCACTTATCCTTATAAGGTGTGTAGTGACAATGGTTTCCCCAGTCCAGTTTTAACTTAGATGTGCCTTGGCAAGCAAACTCGTTGGCCGAGGGCATAACGGTTAGGAACGGACTTGACTAGATTTTCACATGTACTGGGCACATGATGGAACTCTAGATGCATTGTTGAGAGGTTAGGGTTTCATGCTGTATCCAGCCCTCGCTGGACATAAAATGCCTAGACTGTCTCAATAAATGGAGTTGCCAAGTGCAATCGGCCGGCATGCCCACCTTAAGAAGCATGAGTCACTTTGTGCATCTCACCCCAACCTCGTGGAACGCAAAGCCTCATGTGGAATAAGGATCTCATCTCACTAGGAAATCTCGGATTTCCCGATTGACTTAGAGGGTTGTTAATTCAATCAAAATAGTGGGAGCCATAATCATTTAAAGCAAGTCTAGTTTAAATGATTTACAGTAGTACTAATATGCTTTTCTTGGTTGTTGTAGAATAATGGCAATGAACAATAGTAGATGGTCACTGCGATCTGTCCTGGAGATAGACAAGTTGGTTGGATCCAACTTACTATATTGGTATATGAACTTGAGGATTGTCCTCAAGCTCGAGAGGAAGATCTATGTCCTCAGGTAGCCTATTCCTGAGCCACTTCCATGCTTGGCCTTAGCGGCTGAGAAGGATGCTTATGATAAGCATCAGGCTGATACTTTGGAGATTGCTAATTTGATGCTAACCAACATATCACCTGAATATCGAGAGCAATATGAATCGAAGAGTGCCTCTGAGATTATCTCTAATCTAAAGTAGCTCTTTGATGAGATGGTTAGGCTCAACCCTCCTAAAGTAAACATTCAATGTGTTGAGCCAAAAGGCTTAACTAAGACATTGAAGATAAAGATGGAAAGGGTCAAGAATAAAAGGTGCCATTTATGTGGAGGACCACCTCACATGATAAAGGACATAGTGCGACTTCAGAATCAGAAGAAGAAAGGCAAGGCCTTGTCTTCCAGCTCAGGTATTTATATTACCGAAGTTAACCTTTCTACTTCTATGTCATGAGTATTGGATATTGCATTCGGAACTCATATTTGTACAAATATGCAGGGGCTCAAGAAAAGTAGATCGGTGTAGCCTGGAGAGATTGACCTATGGGTTGGAAACGGGCCACAAGTTGCTGCTATTTCTGTAGGAGTTTTGACTCTCTCCCTGCCTTCTAGATTTCAGTTAGGGCTAGATCATTGCTATTATGTATATTCACTTACTAAAAACATTGTATCCATTCCTTGCTTGGCAAAGAAAGGATTTAAATTTGAAATAAAAGAGAACTCTTGTTCTTTTTCATTTACAAATATGTTTTGTGGGAAGGGTACTTTATGTAATGGTTTGTATATCTTGGACATGGATAGCTCTATTTGTAACATAAATAGTAAGAGGATCAAACTGAGTTGTTCAGTTGGTGCTTTCCTATGGCATTGTCGATTAGCCCATATAAATAAGAATCACACTCAACAACTCCATGCAAATGAGTTGTTAGATTCAAGCTCCTTGGAGGAGTTTGATACTTGTGAGCCTTGTTTATTAGGGAAGATGACAAAAGCGCCCTTCACCAAGACTGGTGAGAGGGCAAGAGGTTTATTGGATCTTATACACAGTGATGTGTGTGGGCCATTCAGTAAACAAGCTAGAGGAGGGTACAACTACATCATCGTATTTACTGATGTTATGGCCCAACCCTCAGCTCCCTTGGCTCCTTGGACCGTAGCCCCCATGCCCAGCCTTTAGCCCTCGGCTCTCGACTCCTTGGGCTCCTTAGTTAGCCTTAGGCCGACCATAACACATCAGGCCTAGGGACCCCGAATCCTGGCACGGTTCCTACCGCGCAAATTTCATCTGCTGCAGCTCAATGGTTAAAGGGTCATGACTTGTGAGGATCATGTCTAGGGGTCGAATCCTGCTGCAGATGAAATTTGCACGGTAGGAACCGTGCTGGGCTTTGGGGTCCCCAGGCCTGATGTGTTATGGTCAGCCTAAGGCTGGCTAAGGAGCCCAAGGAGCCGAGGGCTAAAGGCTGGGGAAGGGGGCTGCGGCCCAAGGAGCCAAGGGAGCCGAGGGTCGGGCCATAACAAAAAAAGGTACCTTTTATTGTTATGGCCCGACCCTCGGTTCCTTGGCTCCTTGGGCTGTAGCCCCCTTGCCTAGCCTTAGCCCTCAGACTCCTTAGGCTCCTTAGCCAGCCTTAGGCCGACCATAACACGTCAGGACTAGGGACCCGAATCCCGGAGGGCTGGGCCATAACTGTTGGGAAACCCCGGGGACATTTTACAATTTTTAGAGTCATAGACATACATATTACGCAGCGGAAGAATGTCCCCGAAACAGGCCGGTCCCAAAAACCCAGTGAAGATCGCAAGCAAGAGAGTCGACACGATGAGTTAAGAAATACCTTAAGAGCGATTTGGAGTGATGCCGATATAGGCGCCCAAGTGTGCGCCCTCTGCAGTCTCACACACACGGATCTCTTGAGTTCTCTTCTTCCACGCCCGGTGCTAGCCTCGGGAAGAAGATCCAAGCCTTAGGGAGATCCTCTACTTCACTTGCGCCACCAAGAGAAAGGATGCGCCAAGAGAAGAAGAATACAAGCCAAGCCGCCAAGCACCAAAGCTCCTTGCGCCAAGAGGAAAGGAGGGAGAGGCTTGCGGCTATGGAAGAAGGAAGATGCGCCCTTGCTCTTAGCACTCGCCCCTCTTCTTGTGTTCACACCTTCAAGGATAGATCACTCATTAGAGGGCTTGGCTAGGTGCTCTTTTATAGGGCAAGAGGCGGTTTATGAAAGGCTAGGATCAAGACAAGTGGGCGGCTAGGATGAGAAGGTTTGAGACAAGGAAAGTCTCCAAGACATTTCCATAATTCTCATTCAATCATTCCTTTTGTGCCCATGTCTTTCTTTGTGCGCCAAGGCCTAGCCTTGTGCCCCAAGTAATGCCATAGAGGCATTCATACCATAAGGGATTAAGGGGGGAGGCGCCAATTGCTTCCTTATGAAGCAAATTGTGCCACTTCTCCCCATTATGCCCATAGGCGCCTAGGGGAGAAGATTTGTCCCCATTATACCCTTCTAGCCCTTCTTCTCTTCATGACAACTTATTATTGGGCTTCATTGGATAATGAGCTAGCCCAAACTCCATTACATGGGTTGATTAAGCACTTGGATCCAATCAAATGCAATCCTAATCCAAATATAACCAACCATGGTCAAATACGGGTCAACCTGCCAAAAATGAAGTTTGGCTCCAATAATATTCTTCCATCTCATCAAGCCCATTGGCGCTGATGAAATCTCCCAATTAGATCCGAGTTATCCAATAACTCGATCATAAGGCTTCCCGATCAATACGAGAACTCAAGTATCAAGGTGTGCGACCCTGTAGGTTCCTCTGACGCTGGCAGTGCTGACCAAAGGTCATCACAAGCAGTGAGTGGCACATAGCAGTGCATCGCTGCTACCCAGGTCATTGGAATGGATATCGACATCGACATCCCCATCATCGCAACTAGGTACAGATGCATTACAGTCTCTTTGCCGAACTGATATCCGATTGGACAAGTGTGTCACCACTTGTTTTCATCCAATCACATGGCTATGACTAAAACAGGTTCTTTCCTGGGTATGGCCATACACTCTCAGTCATAGAACCATAGAGGAGCTCCATGGATATCATACTTCCCTAAGGAAGGGGCAAATCCTATGTCTGTCCATTGACCTTCTCATATGGGTCGTGACATGCTCAATGACAACCGTTATGACCTCCCAACTACAGCAAGGTGTTGGGTTGTATCGAAGCAAGTCCCTAGCCATATAGAATGATCAATGACCTCAAGTCAAGGGATCAATGCATCTCCTGTCACTTATGAGGATAACTCATGGCACCAAGTCATAGCCTCATAGCGGGTCTATCCAGTATATCCTCCAATGATATAACCATGTGTCTGCGTTAGCACCACGTGCCTAACCAACCCACATACCAGTCTCACAAGTACCAGAGCTGTCCCATATCCACTTAGGTACATCTACTGGGGATAATTATTTGAACACAGATCCAATCTGTCTCCAGGGACATTATCATGTAAGTACACAATCGCAGGTGTAGATAAACGATGATAACGACAATGCCAGAATGATATATAAATATCAATGTCAAGTAGTACATAAGTTGACCAAAACTAGGTCCTAGGGCATATACACCAACAATAACAACTGATGACTTCAGTAGATATAGTTATGTCTATCTGTTAAGACATAAATCTAAATCATTTGAGAAATTTAAGGAATTCAGACATGAAGTAGAGAACCAGCTTGGTAGATCTATCAAAACTCTTCGATCAGATCGTGGTGGAGAGTACCTGAGCGGTGAGTTATTTGAATATCTTATAGAGTATAGGATCTCATCCCAACTCACACCTCTTATAACACATCAATGGAATGGTGTGTCTAAGAGAAGAAATCGAACCTTGTTGGACATGGTTCGATCTATGATGAGTCATGCAACTCTACCACCCTCATTCTGGGGTTATGCATCTGAGATAGCTTCTCTCATACTGAATAACATTCCATCTAAGAGTGTCTCCAAGATTCCATATGAGATATGGATTGGGAGATGCCCTAACCTCTCTTTTATCAGGATCTGGGGATGTGAGGCTTATGTCAAACATCAAGATTCTAGCAAACTAGAACCCAGATCTAATAAATATGTGTTTGTGGGGTATCCTAAGGAAACTAAAGGATACTACTTCTATGTCCCTACCGATAACAAAGTCTTTGTTGCTCGAGGTACTGTCTTTCTAGAGAAAGAATTTCTCATGAAAGAAATTAGTGGGAGAAAGTTTGACTTGGACGAGGTCCAAGCGCAACCACAAGACACTGAGATGCAACCTGAGCCGCCTGCATCGATTGCTTGGCAACCAGAGGCTCAGATACAGGTCCCACGTAGGTCTGGGAGGATTCATAGTGCACCAGAGAGGTATGGGTCGCAACCGACCCAACACGACGGGATCTTCATCATTGAGGATGAACCCAGGACCTAAGATGAGGCGGTTGCTAGACCGGACTCCGAGAGATGGCTTGTTGCCATGTGATCTGAGATGGATTCTATGTCAGCTAACGAAGTCTAGGATTTGGTTGAGCTGCCTGATGGGGTAAGACCCATAGGCTGTTAATGGGTCTTCAAAAGGAAAACTGACATGGATGGCAATATAGTTACCTATAAAGGTAGACTAGTAGCTAAAGGATTCAGACAGGTCCATGGGGTGGACTATGATGAAACTTTCTCGCTAGTAGCCATGATCAAATCCATTCGGATTCTGCTTGCTATAGCTACATATCATGACTATGAGATATGGCAGATGGAAGTTAAGACACTGTTCCCAAATAGGAAGCTGACAAAGGATGTGTATATGACACAACCTGATGGCTTCATCCATCCTACAGATGACAGTAAGGTCTACAGGCTAAAGAAATCCATTTATAGATTAAAGCAAACATCTCGAAGTTAGAATCTTCGGTTTGATGAAGCTGTGAGAGATCATGGCTTTATCAAAAGTGAAGATGACGCCTGTGTGTACAGAAAATTCAGTGGGAGCTTGGTGACTTTTCTGGTCTTGTATGCCGATGACATACTACTCATCGGAAATGACATCCCTAGTCTTCAGTCTGTGAAGACATGGTTAGAGAAGTGTTTAGAGATGAAAGACTTAGGGGAGGCTTCCTATATCCTAGGCATGAGGATATACCGGGATAGATCCAAGAGGCTCCTAGCCCTTAGTTAAAGTACCCACATTGATAAGGTCTTAGAGAGGTTCAACTTGGAGCAATCCAAGAAAGGATACCTTCTAGTGAGACATGGCCTTACTCTCTCAAAGAGCTAGTGTCCCACCACATAGGTTGAGAGGGATGACATAAGTCGAGTGCCTTATGCTTCGGCAGTAGAATTGATCATGTATACAATGTTGTGTACCAGACCAGATGTGGCTTTTGCTGTGAGCATAGCCAGCCGATACCAATCCAATCCAGGTCTGCAGCACTGGGTGGTTGTAAAGAATATCCTTAAGCATCTGAGAAGAACTAATGATTTGTTCTTGGTCTATGGGGGACAAAATGAGCTCAGTGTTTAGGGCTACATTGATGCGTCATTCCAGTCTGACCCTAACGACTTTATATCACTGGCAGGCTATGTATTTAAGATGAATGGAGGCGCTGTATGCTAGAAAAGCTTCGAGCAATCCACCGTTGCTGATTCTACAACTGAGGTTGAGTATGTTACCATTTCTGAGGCAGCTAAAGAAGCCATTTGGATAAGGAAGTTCATTTATGATCTTTAGGTGGTTCCAACTGTTGTGGATCCGATTGAGCTCTATAGTGACAACAATGGGGCGATTGCACAGGCTAAAGAACCACGATCTCATCAAAGGTCCAAACATATGCACAGGAGATTTCACCTGATCATAGAGATCATTGACCGAGGTGATGTTAAGATTAGCAGAATTGACACGGAGAACACTCTAGCAGACCCACTGACCAAGGCTTTGGCGCAACAGAAGCATGATGGTCATATGAGGGATATGGGGTTGAGGTTCCTCAACCTCTAGGTCCAAGTGCAGGTGGGAGATTGTTGGTGTTTATCCTTAAGACCTAGTTTTGGTCTTTACTTTGTACTACTTGACATTGATATTTCTTATATATCATTCTGGCATTGTTGTTATCGTGCTTAGTTTACATATGCAATTGTGTTACTACATGATAATGTCCCTGGAGATAGACTAGATCTGTACTCAAACTATAGTCCCCAGTAGATGTACCTGAATGGATATAGGTCAGCTCTGGTACTTGTGAGACTAGTATATGGGCTAGTTTGCCACGAGATGCTAACGCAGACATATGGGTATATCGGTGGTAGATATACTGACCGACCCATTGTGAGGCACTAACTTAGTATCATGAGTTATCCTCACAAGTGATAGAAGATGTATTGATCCCTTGACTTGAGGTCTTTGACTCTTTTGTATGGTTAGGGACAAACTTTGATACAACCTAACACCTCACTATAGTTGGGATGTCATAACAGTTGTCATTGAGTATATCATGATCCATATGAGAAGGTCAATGTACAGACAAAGGATTTGCCCCTTCCTGAGGGAAGCTTGATATCCATGGGGTCCCACTATGGTTCTATGACTCAAAGTGTATGGTCATACCTAGGTAAGAACCTGATATAGTCATAACCATGAGATTGGGTAAAAACAAGTGGTGTCACACTTGTCTAATCAAATATCAGTTTGGCAAAGAGACTGTAATGCATCTATACATAGTTGCGATGATGGGGATATCGATGTCGATATCCATTCCGATGACCTGGGTAGCAGCGATGCACTACTAGGACCCACTCACTACTTGTGATGACCTTAGGTCATCACTGCCAATGTCAGAGGAACCTATAGGGTCGCATACCTTGATAATCGAGTTCTCGTATTGATCGTGAAGCCTTATGATCGAGTTATTGGATAGCTCGAATCTATTTGAGAGATTTCATCAGCACCAATGGGCCTGATGAGATGGAAGAGACTTATTGGAGCCAAACTTCATTTTTGGCAGGTTGACCAGAATTTGACCATGGTTAGTCACATTTGAGTTAGGGTTGTATTGGATTGGATCCAATGACTTAATCAACCTATGCAATGAAGTTTGGGCTAGCTAATTACCCAATGAGGCCCAATAATAAGTTGTCATGATGAGATAAGAGGGCATAAGGGTATAATGGGGTGAGGTGAGCACAATTTGCTTCATTAGGAAGCAATTGGCACTTAGCCCTTCATCATTGGTTGGGGCGCATATGGCTTCATTGGTTTGTATGGCAAGTGTCAAGTGGATATGGATGATTGGGAAGGGTTTATGGAAAAGTCTTGGAGACTTACCTTAACCCAAACCCTAATTGCCTTCCCACTAACCCTAGCCGCATCTATTCATGAGTGTTGTACCAATCCCCTTGTGTTGCCGCCCCTTGCTCCATATACACATTAGTATATGTGAGAGCCATATGATTATTGTTGGCATGAACAAAAGGGCGAGAGCAAAGATAGGTGGCGCATCTCTTCTGCCAACCTAGCCGCAAGTCTTCTTTCCTTTCCTCTTCTTGACGCAAGGATTGTTGATGCTTGGCGGCTTCTCTTCTTCTACTTCTCCATCTTCTTCTTGGTGCATCTTCCATTGAAGATGGCGCAAGCATAGAAGAAGGATATCAGAGGCTTGGATCTTCTTCCCGAGGCTAGCACCGGGTGTGGAAGAAGAGGACTCAAGGCATCCGTGTGTGTGAGACTGCAGAGAGCACACGCTTGGGCACCTACATCGGCAATGCTCTACATTGCTCATAGCTACTTTCTCCTCTCATCGTGTCGACTCCCTCGCAAGAACAAGATCCATCAGGTTTTTGGGACCGACCTGTTTCAGGGATATGCTTCCGCTGTGATCTTTGTAATGTATGTAAAATTTTAAAATATCCCCGTGGTTTCCCAACATAATTTGGCTTCTCCAGTTTTGTTTCCCAACATAATTTTAAAATATACGCCAGCTTCAGATTCCCTCATCTACTTTAGTTGGTAGTAGTTCGTATGAGTTAGTTAGTGCTCGCATTAGCATGCTTACATCAGCAGCATCTTGACTACGTTAGTATGAGTTAGTTAACGCTTACATCAGTATGCTTGCATCAGTAGCATCTTGACTGCTTTTAGTTAGTTAGAGTAGGTAGTGTTGGGGTATGCCCTTAAGGCTAATGTTTGAGGCCTTGGGATTGTAAAAGTATCATGTAATAAACTCTTATGTTTATAAAAGGCATGGTTATTATTCAGGTTGTTACCTTGTCTGCTGTAATAAGTGTACTTCTGAATAATGTCTCAAAGCTGTTCAGCTAGGCTGACAGGCTATAAGTCCTTAGTCGAGATATCTTGGTGAACATGAGACAGCCTTGATATGATTGAGACTGATATGAGTGCTAATCTTATAGGATGCTTCGAGCATGGAATAAGATGTAGACTCATGGGTACATTGGATGTACTGGACAGACCCTACTGGGATATTCCATTGCTTGTCACAATGTGAATGATCCTTGTATGCAGCAAGTGGCACATGTCCTCTGACTTGAGATCACTTGTGTTTCTGAATGATGATTGTCATTGTCTTGAGGTAGTTCAATATCATTTGAAACATAATGATTATAGACTATCTTGGATGGTGAGCTTGAATCAGGTTAGGGCACTAGTGATAGATAAAGGATTGCCGTCTCCTTGTTCAAGGAGTGTGATGTTCTAAAGGGCCCCCCTTATATGAGATGATTGAGGAAGTGTATGGCCATACCCAGATGACTATGTGCATCTGATCTAATCATGCTCATCGTATTGGAGTTACAAGCTTGACCCGCTTGTCCAATAAGAACATCCAGTGGCAAAGGACACATGTATGCCTTGTGAATTGAGTCACACTTGTGCCATGGTTTGGGTGTAGTCTTGGAAGACTTTTTCCTTTATATCGGGAGACAGTGATGTGTTGCTAGATACCCCTCACTGGTCGTGATAACGAAAGTTATCGTTACCGACATTTAAAGGAAACCCTTAGGGTCGCACAATTTGGTGATATGGCTTGCTTAAGTCAGATCGTGTGGACTGAATTGTTTCGGTTCAGTTTAAAGGGATTTAATCTCTGATTGTAAGTGAGATCTGGTCTGATCATGTTTGATTGATTAGGGCTTGAGATCGGTAAGCTTCGATCGAGAGAGATGATGCTAGATCGGTGAGATCAAGAGCATTGTGAGATGAACGGTTAGATTGGAAACCTTAGGGTTTGGTTGATCTAGACCGATTTGGCTTGGGCCGGTTTGGTTTGGCTTTTGGTCCAAACACATTTGCTTTGAACCGGTTCAAGGGCTTGAACGCATGGTTCATTGTTTAAGGCGTTTAGTGGAGTTTAAGATTGGTTTAGAGATCTTGAACGCATGGCTTAATGTTTTTTTTCCTAATTTGGAAAGTCATAAGCGCATGTCTCCTTGAACGCAAATGACAAGTGAACGCTCCATTCACTCTCGGCCTTCGCTTGCTCTCGTGACGAGACATTGGTGAAGGAGACGACATCTTGGAGAAAGGATCGGCCAAGCAAAGAAGTCTTCATCTCTTTCCTATACTCGATCAAAGACATCTTGGCATTCTTGCTAGCACAAGAGGTGCGCAAGTGAGGAGTCTTCATCACCTTTGTGTGTGAACTTTCGGAGGAGATCAAGTTTGCTCTCTTCTTCCAAGCCGACCTCCAACCTTATGGCTATGGTATAGATCTCAATTCATAGCTTCATGTTGATTATATAGTTCATATGCGATCTACTTGAAGCCCTTTTTCCGCTATGCATGCTAGATGCGCATGTTTAGGGTTTCAACCCCTAATGTTTAGGGTTTCCTTCAATTGGTATCAGAGCGAGGCTCTCCATATGATCTATATGATTGCTAGAAGTGTTATGTGATCCATGCTTGTTGCGCTTACTTGATGCTTTGCTTTCATGATGCATGGTTACATGTACTTGTAGATTGCGCTTGTATCATGCTAACATGCAGCTTGCGCTTGTATCATGGGCTATGTATGCGCTCCCCCTTGAAGGGGACCCCCTCAAGTTTGCGCTCCCCCTAGAAGGGGACCCCCTTAGATCTAAGGGTTATCAACTTTGTTTGATGTTAGCGCATGTTCTAAGGTTTTTCTAAAACTTACATCTTGTGCGCTTGATTAGATCTAAGGTGCCACTACATTAAACCCTTAGATGGGTTGATGGGGTTGAAGTCACCACTAGGTTAGATCCAAGTCTGATCAGACCATCTGACAGCTCAGATGGGTTAACCTGATAGCACCTATGCGCAAGCACAAGGTGGCTATAGGTTGACTGCATCTAGGGCGTGTAGCGAGGTCTGGTTGAGACACTACTGAACACACTTGAGTTAGGCCCGGGGTCACACCCGCTTGCCAAAACTCATGGGGGTAGTTCAGCCCTTGGCGCATGCATGGTTGACCATTAGGTCAACTCGGGTCAGTTAGGACTCGGTGCATGCAAGGGCAAAGGATCTAACTAGATGGATGAGTGGATCCCCATCAATGGACCATTGTAAGGTTGTAGGGCTCATAAGGAAATTAAAATTGATGCCATGGGGTTTTCAAAACTTTTAATTTCAAGATGATTGGATCACATGTTGATTGAACCATATGCTTGTTTATTTAGTCTTGTGTGGGTTGCCCAATTGTGTGCTGTGCTGGGGCCTGCGTGCCTGGACTTAAAAATTGTAAATTAATTTGTGATCTGCGAATCACATTATACTTAATTTATAATATGTTGTTGACCTGCGAGTCAACCTTGTCTAGATAGATCAAATGTACTTTGATTAGACAAGAACAAAGGCACACATCCAAGAGGGGCATTCACCTGGTGGTGCACCTGAGGTGCTCTTGGCGCTAGGGCACTGGGTTGGACCAGATGAGATGCAATGAAGCTCAAGTGAAGACTTAAGTAATCTTAAGGTCTTACTAGGGTTCATGGGCTTTTACCACATAAGATCATGCTTTCTACTTATTGCTAATAATTAGAATTGCATATTTATGTTTATCTTCTGCTATAGCCATAGGACATGCCTGATAGTAAGAAGATAAAAGACCGTTAAAATCCAACGCTAACATATCAAGCTCGTAAGCCTTCTGACGCGAAACCTCACCTTTCTGACTATCGTTGGAGCCGTGTTGAACCCACTCAGTGGGCACGTCCATCTATCTTCAGACGGTGCTGGATTTCACCTGCGTGTTACAGAGTTGGGATTTATCCCCTCTCGTTGCTCAGCATAGCACGTGGTGGTCCAGGGAGTAGGTCAGGTCAGCTTGACCATGTAGACTACATATGTGGCGCATATGGTAGCACATGGAGGCAGCCATCTCTGGGATCAGAGACTGTGTTGTACCAACTCAGTTGGCACAGTCTGCTGGATTGCCAAGATGAAGGGGAATCGCACGGGTTGGCGATTGGCTGGGACAGCCTACCAGAAACTAGTGCTTGTCATCTCTGTGCATCTTATCTCGCCTGAGCGGGACGCGGAGACCAAGTATGAAATCTGGATCGCATCTCACTAAAAGAGTGTTTACTCTTTCGGACTGTTTACTGGATTTTTCAGTCAGACAAAATAGTGAGAAAAGAATCTTTCTTAAGTCCTGGATTGATTCTGAAACATTGATACTGACCTTGCTGTTCTTGCTTGTTGTAGATTCCTGCAGCAACGAACACCATGAGCTTCAATGTGCGATCCCTACTGGAAAGGGAGAAGTTTGCTGGGCCGAACTTCTCTGACTGGTTCGGACACCTTAAGATTGTTCTTAAGGCAGAGAGGAAACTGTATGTCCTCGAGACGGCGATACCGCCGCAGCCCGCTCCGAACGCCGCAAGGGCGGTTCGGGATGCCTACGAAAAGCACGTCAATGATAGCATTGATGTCGCTTGCCTGATGCTAGCGTCTATGACGCCACCGCTGCAGCGTCAGCATGAGGATATGTCGGCTATAGAGATTATAGCGAACCTCAAGATGCTGTATGCTGCACAGGCGAGGACTGAGCGCTATAATCTGACGAAGCTCTTCTTTCAGAGCAAACTGGCTGAAGGGAGCCTAGTGGGAGCTCACGTGCTCAAGATGATTGGGCACAAGGAGGCTCTGGAGAAACTGGGGCATACCATCAACCAGGAGCTTGCTGTGGACATTATTCTGCAGTCTCTTCCGCCCTCTTTCGATGCGTTCATTATTAACTTTAATATGAACAAGATCGATTGTACGCCGGCAGAGTTGCTGAATATGCTCTTGACAACTGAGGAAACTCTGAAGGGTAAGCCTTCAACCTCTGTCTTAATGGTTCCTTTTAGGAACAAGAAGAAGGGGAAGAAGGGCAAGGCCCCTGTCAAGAATTACAGCAAGGCCCTGAAACAGAAGGTCAAACGGTCGAAGGACAACAGGTGTTTCCACTGTGGCCAGCTGGGTCACTGGAAAAATGACTGTAAAGCGCTCCAAGGAGATAAGAGGGGAAGCATTGCTTCTGGCTCAGGTATATATGTGACTGAGGTCATGTTATCATCTTCTTCTATTTCATGGGTGTTGGACACTGCATGTGGAGTTCACATTTGTTCAAATGTACAGGAACTCAAGAGAAGAAGGCAGGTGGGACAGCATGAGGTAGACCTACGAGTTGGAAACGGGGCACGGGTTGCTGCTGTTGCTGTAGGAGACTATTTCATTACTTTACCATCTGGCATTGTATTAGAATTGAACAATTGTTATTTTGTACCGAGTATCACAAAGAATATTATCTCTATTCCTGCTCTTGTCAGGAAAGGATTTGCCTTTGAATGCAAGACTTCAAAGTGTGTTTTATCTCATGATAATATTGTGTATGCAACTGGTTCAATTAACAATGGGTTATACATGTTGGACATGGAAAATTCTATACAAAACATTGATAATAAGAAAGCCAAGTATGCTGATGACAGCACCTTGCTATGGCATAGTCGTTTAGGCCATATAAACGAGAAGCGCATTAAGCGGTTGCATGAACATGGACTGCTGGGATCATTCTCCTATGAGGAGATTGATACATGCAAAGCTTGTTTGATGGGTAAAATGACGAAGTCCCCTTTTTCTAACAAAGGTCAAAGGACTTCAGGTTTACTTGACCTTATACACAGTGATGTGTGTGGGCCATTTAGTAAACATGCCAGAGGTGGCTATCAGTACTTCATTACCTTTACTGATGATTTCAGTAGGTATGGTTATGTCTATTTAATGAGACATAAGAGTGAATCTTTTGACAAGTTCAAAGAGTTCAAAAATGAAGTACAAAATCAGTTAGGCCGAAATATCAAGGCACTTCGTTCTGATCGAGGTGGTGAATACCTGAGTCATGCGTTTACTGACTATCTGAAGGAGTGTGGGATTATCTCACAGCTCACTCCGCCAAGAACACCGCAGTGGAATGGTGTGTCCGAGAGGAGAAATAGAACGTTACTTGATATGGTTCGTTCTATGATGAGTCAGGCTACTCTTCCATACTCCTTTTGGGGTTTTGCACTGGAAACAGCTGCAAAGGTACTAAACCGAGTGCCATCCAAGGCAGTTTTAAAGACGCCATATGAGTTATGGTATGGGAAACAGCCTAGCTTGACATTTATCAGGATCTGGGGTTGCGAGGCTTATGTCAAAAAGCTCGCCTCTGGGAAACTAGAGAGCAGATCTGATAAATGTATCTTTGTCGGTTACCCTAAGGAAATTAAGGGTTATTATTTCTATGATCCCAAAGAGAACAAGGTTTTTGTTGCTCGGACGGCCATATTTCTTGAGAAGGAGTTTCTTCTGCAAGAGGCCAGTGGGAGAGAAATAAAGCTGGATGAGATTCCAGAGGAAGGACAAAGTAGTCAAGCAGAGTTGGATGTGCCTGAGCCGGTAAATCAGGTTATTGAGCAACCTGAGGCTCAAATATCACGGGAACCGCGAAGATCGGGTAGGATCCGTCGACAGCCTGAGCGCTATGACGGAGTCTACATCATTGATAATGATGAACCCCTAACTTATGCGGATGCGGTCAGTGGACCGGAGTCAGCTAGATGGCTTGAAGCTATGCGAGCCGAAATGGACTCCATGTCAGATAACCAAGTCTGGGATTTGGTTGATCCGCCTCCGGGAGTAATCCCTATAGGCTGTAAATGGATCTTCAAGAAGAAGATTGACATGGATGGTAACGTAGTTACCTATAAAGGCAGGCTAGTAGCGAAAGGTTTCAAACAAATCTACGGGTTAGATTATGATGAAACTTTCTCTCCTGTAGCCATGTTTAAGTCTATTCGGATTCTTTTCGCGATAGCAGCATATTACGACTATGAGATCTGGCAGATGGATGTGAAAACAGCTTTCCTTAATGGAAATCTGGATGAGGATGTGTATATGACACAACCGGAAGGTTTCACTAATCCATCAGATCGTCATAAAATATGCAAGTTAAAGAAGTCCATTTATGGACTGAAACAAGCATCAAGAAGCTGGAACATTCGTTTTGATGAATCAATCTCTGAGTTTGGTTTCATCAAGAACGAAGATGACCCGTGTGTATATAAGAGGTTTAGTGGGAGCGTAATTACATTCCTAATCCTCTACGTCGATGATATCTTAATCATTGGAAATGATATTCCTGAACTGCATGCTGTTAAGGCATGGTTAGGAAAATGTTTCCAGATGAAAGATTTAGGAGAAGCAGCCTATGTACTAGGTGTGAAGATCTACCGGGATAGATCTAAGAGGCTTCTCGGGCTGTGCCAGAGTACTTACATCGATAAAGTCCTGGAGAGATTCCATTTAGAGAATTCTAAACGTGGATATCTTCCAGTCAGACATGGTCTGAATCTTTCAAAGAGTCAGTGTCCACAAACACAGACTGAGAAAGATGACATGGACAATACGCCTTATGCTTCGGCTATTGGATCCATTATGTATGCGATGTTGTGTACTCGCCCAGACGTCGCTTACGGGTTAAGCGTAACCAGTCGATTGCAAAGTAATCCAGGTTTGGCGCACTGGATTGCGGTCAAGAACATCTTAAAATATCTGCGGAGGACCAAAGATATGTTCTTGATATATGGTGGTCAGGAAGAACTCAGTATAGAGGGATATACTGACGCTTCGTTCCAGTCGGACCAGGATGATTTCCGATCGCAATCAGGCTATGTTTTTAGCTTGAATGGTGGAGCAGTGGTGTGGAAAAGTTTCAAACAGTCAACTGTTGCTGATTCCACAACAAAAGCCGAGTATGTTGCAGCCTCGGAAGCATCCAAGGAGGCAGTGTGGATTCGTAAGTTCGTGAGAGAACTTGGTGTCGTTCCTTCGAGTGCTGATCCTTTGGTTATCTTCTGTGATAACACTGGAGCCATCGCACAAGCAAAGGAACCACGGTCGCACCAGAAGTCCAAGCACATACAGAGACGGTTTCACTTGATCCGGGAGATCATTGATCGAGGCGAGATCAAAATATGCAAGGTTCATACAGATGACAATCTGGCAGACCCACTTACCAAGCCTCTGGCGCAGCAGAAGCATGAGAAGCACTGTAATAATATGGGTTTGAGATTTCTCAACCATTAGATTAAGTGCAAGTGGGAGATTGTTGGGGTATGCCCTTAAGGCTAATGTTTGAGGCCTTGGGATTGTAAAAGTATCATGTAATAAACTCTTATGTTTATAAAAGGCATGGTTATTATTCAGGTTGTTACCTTGTCTGCTGTAATAAGTGTACTTCTGAATAATGTCTCAAAGCTGTTCAGCTAGGCTGACAGGCTATAAGTCCTTAGTCGAGATATCTTGGTGAACATGAGACAGCCTTGATATGATTGAGACTGATATGAGTGCTAATCTTATAGGATGCTTCGAGCATGGAATAAGATGTAGACTCATGGGTACATTGGATGTACTGGACAGACCCTACTGGGATATTCCATTGCTTGTCACAATGTGAATGATCCTTGTATGCAGCAAGTGGCACATGTCCTCTGACTTGAGATCACTTGTGTTTCTGAATGATGATTGTCATTGTCTTGAGGTAGTTCAATATCATTTGAAACATAATGATTATAGACTATCTTGGATGGTGAGCTTGAATCAGGTTAGGGCACTAGTGATAGATAAAGGATTGCCGTCTCCTTGTTCAAGGAGTGTGATGTTCTAAAGGGCCCCCCTTATATGAGATGATTGAGGAAGTGTATGGCCATACCCAGATGACTATGTGCATCTGATCTAATCATGCTCATCGTATTGGAGTTACAAGCTTGACCCGCTTGTCCAATAAGAACATCCAGTGGCAAAGGACACATGTATGCCTTGTGAATTGAGTCACACTTGTGCCATGGTTTGGGTGTAGTCTTGGAAGACTTTTTCCTTTATATCGGGAGACAGTGATGTGTTGCTAGATACCCCTCACTGGTCGTGATAACGAAAGTTATCGTTACCGACATTTAAAGGAAACCCTTAGGGTCGCACAATTTGGTGATATGGCTTGCTTAAGTCAGATCGTGTGGACTGAATTGTTTCGGTTCAGTTTAAAGGGATTTAATCTCTGATTGTAAGTGAGATCTGGTCTGATCATGTTTGATTGATTAGGGCTTGAGATCGGTAAGCTTCGATCGAGAGAGATGATGCTAGATCGGTGAGATCAAGAGCATTGTGAGATGAACGGTTAGATTGGAAACCTTAGGGTTTGGTTGATCTAGACCGATTTGGCTTGGGCCGGTTTGGTTTGGCTTTTGGTCCAAACACATTTGCTTTGAACCGGTTCAAGGGCTTGAACGCATGGTTCATTGTTTAAGGCGTTTAGTGGAGTTTAAGATCGGTTTAGAGATCTTGAACGCATGGCTTAATGTTTTTTTTCCTAATTTGGAAAGTCATAAGCGCATGTCTCCTTGAACGCAAATGACAAGTGAACGCTCCATTCACTCTCGGCCTTCGCTTGCTCTCGTGACGAGACATTGGTGAAGGAGACGACATCTTGGAGAAAGGATCGGCCAAGCAAAGAAGTCTTCATCTCTTTCCTATACTCGATCAAAGACATCTTGGCATTCTTGCTAGCACAAGAGGTGCGCAAGTGAGGAGTCTTCATCACCTTTGTGTGT
The DNA here is from genome assembly GCA_027563935.2 of Costus lasius. NCBI lineage: Eukaryota > Viridiplantae > Streptophyta > Magnoliopsida > Zingiberales > Costaceae > Costus > Costus lasius. The sequence goes on along the minus strand of CM050450.1, from coordinate 30,797,531 downwards.
GAACTTTCGGAGGAGATCAAGTTTGCTCTCTTCTTCCAAGCCGACCTCCAACCTTATGGCTATGGTATAGATCTCAATTCATAGCTTCATGTTGATTATATAGTTCATATGCGATCTACTTGAAGCCCTTTTTCCGCTATGCATGCTAGATGCGCATGTTTAGGGTTTCAACCCCTAATGTTTAGGGTTTCCTTCAGGTAGTCATGCTTGTGGTGTGTTATTCCCTAGTCATACTTGTGGTGTGATATTACCTTGTCATGTGTATGGTGTGATATTCTGATGGAGGGGCCAGCCCTGCCCCAAGAAGGTCTGGAAGGACTAGGAGGAAGCCCCTCAGATATGGCTTTTCATCCTAGGTCACCTTTCTTTCCTTATTTGTAGTTTCCTTATTTGCCTTGAATAAAAGCCCTAGTGCATTGTGAAGTTTCCTTATTTGGTCATGCATTACTTCCTAGAATAGTCTACTGGGTTTTGTGTCAATAATTGGGCAGGTTATAGCCCAGCTAAAGGGAAGCTAGGAAGCTCAAGCTAAGCCACTCAAGTAAAGCTCCAATTATGGAAGGAGGCACTTCAACTACTTCAACTAAAGACTTCAAGTTGAAGGGGCTTACAATGAATGCAACTCCACCTTCCAAATTAACCAAGGCGCCACCTAATATGAAGAAGATTTCGAATGAGAGAAACCAGCCCACAAATTGCCAAGTGAAGAGCCATCAATGCGCCTAGCCATCAAGGATCAATCTAGATCCACAAATCAAGGGATCATCATCTAGATCCCCAATTTGTGGAGCCACCTTTGGAAGCCTCTAGCCGCCCATGCATCTTGAAGGAAGTTTTTCGAATTCAAATGAATCCAATGCAAGAGGCGCCATCTCATCCAAGCAAAGAAGGAAGGAGCCCAAGAGAATTCGGCTACAAGAAATAAAGAATTTGAAATTCGAAATTGAGGATGGAAATGTTTTTATTGAGCATTAATTTCCTCCATAATGTTGTGATTTGCGCCTAGGGTGAAATGTCACCCTTGCCCATGGCTTGTTGAGCCTATAAATTGTAACCTCCCCTCTCTTTGTTTATTAGTTGCCTAGTGAAAAAAAATCCTTGTGTTAGCATTGGTGCTTGTGTCGCCTAAAGAAGTTTTCTACCTCCCCTCTCCTCTAAAGGGCCGAGCCCTTTCCCTTCTCCCCCCTTCTTCTCAAGCTCTCAACGCATCCAACCTTTGAAGGACTTTGCTTACTCTTGGCGAGGCTCTAAAGGATCTCATCCACCTTGATCTCGGCAAGTAACAAAGACTCTTCATAGTTCTTTCACTTTCGGCTAGCATGAAGGCAACACCAACAAGACTTCAATATCGGCTAAGTTCTTTCCCCTCCTTCATCTATAGTTTCTAGAACTTGTCCCTACACTAATCTGAATTTTATTTGAAGGTGACGCAAGGAGTTGGAGGAATCTTTTCCTAAGCGCAAGGCTTCCTTCTTTCCCCCTCTTTCTCTTTAGTTAAAGTGTTAAGGGAACTTGTGAGGCTTAACCTCCCCCTTAGTTTGGCTTTGTAATATGAATCCGTGGTGTGTGCGGATCTCATTTGTCTGTGTTTGTTTGTAATGATGCAATACCTTCCATCAGAGTAGGACCGTTGAAGATCGGGACGATACGATCCTTCTATGCTCAAGGATCGCACTGTGAGTATTCCTACTAGTCTTTCAATTTGTAGTTTAATTGCTATTTCTTTGGTAGTCTAAATAGTTTAGTGTCGTTTTCTTCTACTTATAAAATACAAAAATATTTTCCAACTTCGTTAGAGTAAATTCGGGTTTTATCTAAAAATACAAAAAAATTATTTTCTCAAAGCGTTGTTTGAATGCACCCTTACTTGTGAGTGATCCCCCTCCATCATATTCCCTCCCTTGCTCTATAAAAGGGAGTGGAGACTAGTTGTTTCTTCAGCTTACCAGTTTGCTTCTTAGTTGTAGCCTCCATGTGAGTGGGAACCTACTAAGTTCCTCGTGGTAGCTCCGAGTGAGGATTGAGTGCTTGTAAACGCGGCCGGGCCGCCTGAGTGACTTGTACTCCGAGGGTCCTCCTCGCTTGGTGTTTTGAATCAAAATTATGAGGTAGATGCTACCTCTTCCTTTCTGATTGTTGTGCTCACATTGGTGTTGCTTGCTTGTGGATGTGCCCAGGACGGACGGTTGAAGGTAGACCCGTCGCTCCACTGTGTTTGCTCGCTGCTGCGCTTGCTCGAGATTGGCTCGCATGAGAGGTTAGTAGTTTATTTAAGTTGTCGTGGTTTCTTGGTGCTTCCGGTATTGCTCAAATAGTATTCTACTCGGTTTTCATCATGTTTTCATCGACGGTTTTCCCTCCGTGCACATTTTTCTTCCCTCGTCTAATGCCCCTCTCACGTTTTCTGCATCATAAGTTCTACCACCCTAGAGTACGACATATAAGGCCCACCCCACCTACAACACGCTCCATCATCTCCACTATTGTCACTGTGTTTGATCATATCCGCAATGAGTACAAGACCTGCCCTGACTTTGGTCTACCCTACGCTCACCTTCGGGCTGACGACCCACTGGAGTTGCCTTACTGTCTCCACAATAGTTACCTTGTGTACGGCAGCCATTTGTGCATCCCGTGCTCCTCTTTGCGTAAGCACCTCCTTCTTAAGCTCCCCACTTATGGTGCCACGAGGCACCATGGCCGTGATGAGACCCTAGAATTGGCCGAAGACTATTTCTTCTGGCCCACTCTTCGCAAAGATGTAGAACGGGTAGTTCGCTATTGCAACATGTGTCAACATGCCAAGCCCCGTCCTGCCAACACCGGGTTGTATACCCCTCTCCCTATCCCCCAAGGTCCATGGCTCGACATTAGTATGGACTTCATTCTAGGATTTCCCCACACGATCTCGGACCACAACTCCATCTTCATTGTCATGGATCTCTTCTCCAAGATAGCACACTTTGGGCCTTGTTCCAAGACGGCTGATGCATCTCACATTGTGAGTCTCTTTGTCACAGAGATAGTTCGCTTACATGTCTTCCCACTTACTATTGTATCTGACCATGACACCCGATTCATTGGTCATTTTGTAAGTCCCTCTGGTCCCTACTTGGCACCATGCTCAAGTATTCATCCGCGTACCATCCACAAACCGATGGTCAAATGGAGGTGGTTAACCGAAGTCTAGGGAACCTTGTGCGTTGTTTGGCTGGTGATTTCCCTTTGCGTATAACAGTGTGTTTAATCACTCTATAGGGTTAAGTCCTTTCCAAATTATGCTTAGGCACCAGCCTAGAATACTTGTAGATCTACATGACATTCCTGCTCACCCTTCCCTCCATGAGTCTATTCTTGCATATGGATCTCATATTTTGGGTTTACATAATGAGATTCGTCACTGGATCTATTTGAGCAATAACCGGTATGCTATCGAGGCCAACAAACATCATAGGCCACATCATTTCGAGGTTGGTGAGCTTGTGACGGTGCGCATCCACCCTAAGCACCTAAGGTCTAGAGCCAATTGGAAAATGCAAGCGTGCTACGATGGTCTGATGAAGCAACAATTGGTCGGAGGGTCCTTAGTGTCATACTCTACGGTATTACACAATGCATGAAGAAATGAGAGAGGGTCTTTAGATGGTGGAAGTAAAAAATGCTTCAGAAATGCAACAAGAAATGCGATGAAATCAGCGTTGAACTCGATCGGGGCAACGCAAATGCGGATGGGGATCAATGGCACTCAAACTACTAAAATAACACACTAACCTCTTAGCAAATTTTAAGCAGAGCACATCTTTTGGGGACAATGGTTTTGCAGGATTCAACTTGCGCACCTATGAACTTGGAAACAACCAAAGAAAAAGGAAATTCCGGCCACGCCTCCGTCGTACGGATGCTCGTGGGTGAAGACGGTGAAAACCAAGGAAAGCACAATAGGAATTTCGAAACAAGTGAATCTGACCCACCGATGGCAGTGGAATTTACTTCTTGCAAAATGGAAATATGGCTAGAATATAACGAGGAGTCGAGGCTCCTACCAAGACTCATACAAACACCGGAATCGAGGCACTGACCACATTACCAAACTCTAGAGACACTCGCAACTCACCAGGAGAACTCTACCACAATGAGAGAACTCAAGTTTAAGCTAGCCTAACCTCCTCTTTTATAGAACAAGAGGGGAGGGAACAAGATGACATACTACAAGATAAGAGAATCCTAACTACTACCAACTCATGCAGCAAAAAGGAGTCAAGACTGCTACATAACACAAAAGAAAACAAACTTCTACCAACTATTCCTGAAGCTGGTGCATGTCCTTGTGTACAGGGTAGCTGGTGTGGTTACACGCATTCAGAACGCACCGTGACGAAGCAACAGAACTTGGATGTTGTGGGTTGTATCACGACTGTCGTTGCGCGCTCTTGGGCCATATTGTTGAGATGGTTATGCGGTCCATCTTGGGCTAGGCCTTCATGAGGGAGGGTTGCATGGCCCTTAGGTGGGGGCACTTCGGTGTAGATTGATAATGGGCTAATAACTCCCACGTAGCGGTCCGGTGGTTGGGATGATCATTGGGACCGCTGTATTTTCACCTTGTCGGGCTCCTTTGGGTCCTCCTTGGATGGATGACGATGGTAGGGAGGGTTGTGCACATCGAAATGGGGTCGCCGGGGCAAAACTGTGTCTTTAGGGGTGATCACAGCCTGGTCGTGCTTCTGTTCACGGTCATGATCAGTTCTGTCGGAGCCTGCATAAGTGATCATGGCCTGGCCATGATGGTGTTCACGGCCGTGATCAGGTGCCCCAGAATCCGCCAATGTGATCACGGCCTGGCCATACTTCTCGTCACGGCCATGACCATGTTCGCGTCCGAAATCAATGGTTTTTCCATTTTTCACCGAGGTGATCATGGTTTGCCCGTGCTTCTCTTCACAGCCGTGATCAATGTCGCAGAATTCTATCGAGCTCATCACGGCATGCCCGTGATGGTATGCACGACCGTGCTTACTTCCTGAATTTTTCACTGAGGGCGTCACTCCCACGACCGTGCTTACACGGGCCGTAATTTCCAGACGTTCGCGAACAGAGAGTTCAGCCGATTTCACGGCACTACCATAAACAATATTACGGTGCCGTAATTCTTAGGCGACATCAGAACAGAAGACTCAAGCGATTTTACGGTAGTGCCATAAACTATTCCACTGCCGTAATTCCTGTTCTGAACGCGACGCCCAGGTCATTATCAACACCTGATTCTTGCGGAGAGGATTGGGGGCGATCCAGAACTCTAAATCGGATACCGTAAGAAACAAAAAGGAAGCCATCGACGAGACGGGGGGGGGGGACCAAAAGCCCCAAATTTCGTGCACTATTGAGGGAGAAATTTCGATCCACGCCGCCGCCTAGGGTTTCGCCGCCGCGCTCGATCCAGACGATCTCCGTCCGTGATTTTCATACTGAAGCTTCGTCTAAAGCAGGAGACAACGTGCCTAAAGTTTCAGACTGAAAGGAGATCGATTGGAAGAGAAATCGAAGAAAAAGGAGTCGCCAACACTGTTCATTGACGGTTCTTTGCAAATTACGGCTGTGAAATACTTCACAGTCGTGCTGTATTTTCTAAACTTCTCTTTTACTTCGATTTTCGATCCTTTGAAACCATTATCTATTGTAATTCCTTCATGATGATAACTTAACTACTTTTGGGACATGGGGGAGTAATTCACTTGATTTCCAATGACTAGATGATTATTTTTACTATTTTGTTGAGTTTAATATTAGCATGATGATTTTGCTCATGTGATAATTGTGCTTAGACTCTCTATAAGTTCATGTTACTAATTATGTTCTTAGAATTTTCGCTTGAGACAGAAAGGTAATTGCTTGAGAATTTGGAACCCTAGAATTGCATATTAGGATCCCTTCCTTAGGTTAGATCTAATTTGATCCGTTATAGTAGAATAATTGCCATGATTTTAACATGAATCTATAGATCGAGTCTATTTGTCAAACGTGGAGATCTTGTGCGAAAGCAAGGATCGGAACGTTGGAGATCCGTGAGTAAAACTAGTGTTGAGACTCGGATGCACGAAAGTGATCTTTGAGACTCCACTAGAGATTATCAACATAGAATTCATTGTTCGATGATTTACTTATCTTCAGCGTTGGGAAGAATCTTGCATGAAAGCGAGGATAATTCCCTGTGCGGTTGTTTGCACGAAAGTGAAACAATCCTGTTATTAAGTAAATTCATCTTCATCATGATAAAATTGAACTAACGAAACCCTTATTCATTTATAGTCATAATAGTTAAAGTGAACGAAACCCTAGTCCCAACTTCTCTTTGTGATAATTCCGTTTTAGTTTCTGATTGCTATTTTCATTATTTCGATTAGCCTAGATAGTAAGAAATCAACTATTTGGTATTCGACAACATAGGTCTATGTGGGTTCGATATCTTAATTATTACTTCAAGTTTACATGCACTTGCGGAGATAACAACGAGTATGGTGACCGAACAAGTTTTTAGAGCCGTATCAGGGGGGTGACAAGTTCCTGTGCGCCAATACTTAGGTTTTGGCTGCGACTTTAAGAATAAGTTTAGTTTACCTACTTGTTGGGATACAACAAGTTTTTGGCGCCGTTGCCGGGGACCTTAGTTTTTGTTGATATCGAAGACATTGAGATTATTGCTAGACTAGGTTTCATTTATGTTTTATCTTTTTATTCTTTTCTGTTTACTTACATCATTTGATCAGTTTGCTCTAGTGTGCGCAGGAAATTCATTTCTAATGGCTGATCAAAGATCACTGAGGGACTATGCAGCCCCTAATCCTCTAAGGATACAATTTATCATTGCTAGACCTGCAATTGAGGCCTCCAACATTGAAATTAACCCTGCCTTCTTGTCTATGATCCAGCAGAACTAGTTTGGAGGATCGTCAATCGAAGATCCTTATTCACATTTATATGTCTTTCTTGAATATTGTGATACCATAAAAATTCATGGAGTTTCTGATGATGCACTAAAACTGATATTGTTCCCTTTTTCTCTCAGGGATCAAGCACGATCTTGGTTGCATTCTCGTCGACCAATACCTTCACAACATGGGAACAATTATCAAAAGCTTTTCCAATGAAATATTTTCCACCGAGCAAGACTATCCAATTGAGGAATCAAATCACGAACTTTCAACAGAAGAGTGGAGAATCACTCAGCGAGGCATGGGAGAGATTCAATGATCTACAACGGAAGTGTCCTAACCATGGCTTCAAAAATGAGTTTCTAATTCAGACATTTTATTATGGCTTAGTTTATAATACCCGTCTAATATTGATGCTGCCACAGGAGGAGCTTTGATGAGTAGAACATTTGACGATGCTTTCAAGTTGCTTCAGGAGATGTCCTTGAATCATAGCCAATAGGCTCCTGATGAAGGAATGTTATATTGTCGTCAACATGGTAAGAATGAGAATGAGGATCAGCAACCCTTGACTGAAGAGGTTAGTGAACCCATGCTAGAGAAACTTTCAGCTAGCTTAATTCAATCATTGCAAATTCAAAACACAAAAAAAAAATTGAGGATCTTGAAGAAATTGTTAGTCACCTTGCTTCTCAATTAGAATCCTTAGTGGCGTACAATAAAATTCTAGAAGAACAAATATCTAGATTAAGCTCTGGGGGAACATTGCAATGCCATTATCACTAGAAGTGGGAGACAATTAGGAGAACTTTGTTGGGGTATGCCCTTAAGCCTAATGTTTGAGGCCTTGGGAATGTATCAGTATCATGTAATAAACTGTTATGTTTATATAGGCATGGTTGTTATTCAGTTAGCTACATTGTCTGCTGCAATATATGTTCTTCTGAATAATGTCTCAAAGCTGTTCAGCTGGGCTGACATGCTGTTGTGTCCTTAGTCGATATATCTTGGTGAACATGAGACAGCCTTGATATGGTTAAGACTAATATGTGTTCTAATCTTATAGGATGCTTCGAGCATGGAATAAGATGTAGACTCATGGGTACATTGGATGTACTGGACAGACCCTACTAGGATGTTCAATTGTTTGTCGCAATGTGAATAATCTTTGAATATGACAAGTGGCACATTTCCTCTGACTTGAGATCACTTGTGTTTTCTAAATGATGATTGTCATTGTTTTGAGGTAGTTCAATATCATTTGAAACACAATGGTTATAGGCTATCTTGGATGGTGAGCTTGAGTCATGTTAGGGCACTAGTGATAGACATAGGATTGCCGTCTCCTTGTTTAAGGAGTGTGATGTTCTAAAGGGCCCCCTAGATGAGATGATTGAGAAAAGAGTATGGCCATACCCAGGTGACAGTGTTCATCTGATCTAATCATGCTCATCATATTGGAGCTACAAGCTTGACACGCTTGTCCAATAAGAATATCAAGTGGCAAAGGAATTATGCATGCCTTGTGAATTGATTCACACTTGTGCTGTGTTTTGGGTGTAGTCTTGGAAGACTTTTTCCTTTATATCGGGAGACAGTGATGTGTTGCTAGATACCCCTCACTGATCGTGATAACGTGAGTTATCGTTACCGACATTTAAAGGAAACCCTTAGGGTCGCACAATTTGATGATATGGCTTACTTAAGTCAGATCGTGTGGACTGAATTGTTTGGGTTCAGTTTAAAGGGATTTAATCTCTGATTGTGAGTGAGATCTGGTCTGATCATGTTTGATTGATTAGGGCTTGAGATCGGTAAGCTTCGATTGAGAGATTGGATGCTAGATCGATCAGATCAGAAGCATCAAGAGATTAACGGTCAGATCTGGAGCCTTAGGGTTTATTTGAGATCTAGACTAGATCATTGGCTTGATTGGTTCTTAAACCGAACCAATGTGAACCGGCTCATGAAATGAGCGCATGGTTCATGGGGAGAGGAGTTGGCGACATGTTCACTTGGCGTGAACGTTGGAGTGAAGTGTGGTGGCTATTTTTAGTAACCACGATCTCCACTTGGAGATGTTGTTCACGACCGAATAGAGTGCTCTCTATTCTCGCCTCTCGCCCATATTCTCTCTCGACGTTTTCGTGTGTGGCGACGTCTTGAAGGTAGAGGAGGATTCGGCCAAGAGAAGGACATCTCTTCCATCCCTTTCACTCGATCAAGGACTCCAAGGAACCTTGCTAGCACAAGGAGCACCAAGGGATAAGCGCATCTTCATCTTGTGTGCGAGACTTTGGAGAAGAGGCGATTGCATCTTTACTTCCAAGGCGCCATCTTGAAATGGCATCGGTATGAATTTATTTTCATGCATATAAAGTTGATTATTTTACATGTATGAGATCCTATGAAACCCTAGTATCCGCTGCATATCTTACTTGCGCCACCATAGGGTTTTCGCCCCCCCTTTGGTTAGGGGAACCTTCAAACTTAAGGAGAAAGAGTCTATTAATGATTATTATGAGGAATTAGAATTAGAAAAATCTTCTGGACATGAACAAACCCTACCTAGTTTAACACCTCAAAGGGGAAGTAAACCAAAAGGGGATGTGCCATGTAAAAAAGATGATTCTAAGACTAATCTACCTCCACCCTATAGACCACCAGTACCTTTTCCCCAAAGGATAGTACAAGAAAAGTTATATAAGCAATTTGGGAAATTTCTTGATGTTTTGAAAAAACTTTACATTAACATACCATTTACTGAAGCTTTATCTCAAATGCCCATATATGCTAAATTTTTGAAAGAAATCTTGTCTAACAAAAGAAAGATAGGGAATTATGGTACTGTGGCTTTAACTGAGGAATATAGTGCTGTTATTCAAAACAGGTTACCACCAAAATTGAATGATCCATGTAGTTTTCCTATCCCATGTTTTATCGGTAGTATGGCTTTCGACCGAGCCTTATGTGATCTAGGGGCTAGTGTAAGTCTTATGCCTTTGTCTGTGTGCAGGAAATTGGACATGGGAGCTCCTAAGCCGACTACAATTTCTTCGCAGCTCGCTGATCGATCGGTAAAATATCCAGTGGGTATTCTAGAGGATGTTCCTATACAAGTTGGTAAATACTTCATACCTGCTGATTTTGTGGTACTTGAAATGGAAGAGGATGCCAAGATTCCTATTATTTTGGGTAGGCCGTTCTTAGCCACTGCTGGAGCCCTTATTGATGTACGGAATGGTAAACTTGCTTTAAGCATTGGCAATGATAAGATTGAGTTTGATTTGAATAATTCATTGAAAAAACCTGCATATGCTAGTTCTTGTTGCACTATTCATGCCATTGATGACACAGTTTATGATGTTAGTTGTTTGTTTAATGATTCTTCTGCTGATGTTTTTTTTTCTAATTCTTTTTCTGATACCTTGAAAAATTCTTGTGAAAAAATTGATAATTCTAGTTTTGAGAATGATTTTGATGAATTCGATGATGAAAAACATGATATTTTAGATTGTGCTACTTTTAATAATGAAAGTGAAAAGATCCCTAAAGTTGAGTTGAAAGTTTTACCAGATAATCTTAGATATGAATTTCTTAGTCCTAACTCCACCTACCCTATGATTGTGGATGCTAAATTAGATGCCAGGGAAATTGATCTACTCTTGAAGGAGCTAAGAATTCATAGAAAGGTAATTGGGTATTCCATTGATGACTTAAAAAGGATTAATCCTTCTTTTTGTATGCACAAGTTTCACATGGAGGATGAGCACAAACCGCATGTAGATTTTCAGAGAAGGCTCAACCCATCTATGAAGGAAGTGGTGAAGAAGGAAGTACTAAAATTGCTAGATGCAGGTATTATCTACCCTATCTCAGATAGTAAGTGGGTGAGTCCTGTACACTGTGTTCCAAAGAAGGGAGGCGTCACTATAATGAAAAATAAGGACAATGAATTGATACCTGTTAGAAATTGTTGGGGTATGCCCTTAAGGCTAATGTTTGAGGCCTTGGGATTGTATTAGTATCATGTAATAAACTTTTATGTTTATAAAGGCATGGTTATTATTCAGTTTCTTACATTGTCTGCTGCAATAAATGTACTTCTGAATAATGTCTCAAAGCTATTCAGCTAGGCTGACATGCAGTTATGTCCTTAGTCAAGATATCTTGGTGAACATGAGACAGCCTTGATATGGTTAAGACTAATATGTGTTCTAATCTTATAGGATGCTTCGAGCATGGAATAAGATGTAGACTCATGGGTACATTGGATGTACTGGACAGAGACCCTACTAGGTTATTCAATTGCTTGTCATAATGTGAATAATCCTTGATTGTAACAAGTGGCACATTTCCTCTGACTTGAGATCACTTGTGTTTTCTAAATGATGATTGTCATTGTTTTGAGGTAGTTCAATATCATTTGAAACATAATGGTTATAGACTATCTTGGATGGTGAGCTTGAGTCAGGTTAGGGCACTAGTGATAGACATAGGATTGCCGTCTCCTTGTTTAAGGAGTGTGATGTTCTAAAGGGGCCCCCTGGATGAGATGATTGAGAAAGTGTATGGCCATACCCAGATGACTATGTTCATCTGATCTAATCATGCTCATCATATTGGAGTTACAGGCTTGACATGCTTGTCCAATAAGAACATCCAGTGGCAAAGGAATTATGCATGCCTGGTGAATTGGATTCACACTTGTGCTGTATTTTGGGTGTAGTCTTGGAAGACTCTTTCCTTTCTATCGGGAGACAGTGATGTGTTGCTAGATACCCCTCACTGATCGTGATGACGTGAGTTATCGTTACCGACATTTAAAGGAAACCCTCAGGGTCGCACAATTTGATGATATGGCTTACTTAAGTCAGATCGTGTGGACTGAATTGTTTGGGTTCAGTTTAAAGGGATCTTAATCTCTGATTGTAAGTGAGATCTGGTCTGATCATGTTTGATTGATTAGGGCTTGAGATCGGTAAGCTTCGATTGAGAGAATGGATGCTAGATCGGTGAGATCAGGAGCATCAAGAGATTAACGGTCAGATCTTAAGCCTTAGGGGTTTATTATGATCTGGACTGATTGCTTGGTTTATTTGGTTATTGAACCAAAGTCAAGTGAACCGGCTCAATGGATGAGCGCATGGTTCAAGGGTGAATTGGATTTGCGATTGGGTAAACCCATGATCGCAACTTGAGAAGTGACTTGCTATTTTTAGATAGCACTTCTTCTAATCGTGGCCATGCCTCACGATAGCCTCCATTCACGCCTCTCCTTTTGGTTCGTCGCTAGCTCTAGTTCTTGACGAGAGTTCACATTTTCGTGGGTAGTGGACGACAAGGAGAAAAGACGCCAAGCAAGAAAGAACTCTCTCTTCCCTTCAAGCGATCAAGACACCTTGGACGATCCTTGCTAGCACAAGGAGCATCAAGGAAGGAGCGCATCTTCATCTTGTGTGCGAGACTTTGGAGAAGAGGCGCTTGCATCTTTTGCTTCCAAGACGCCATCTAGAAATGGCTATGGTATGAATCGTTTTCATTGAATCAGAGTTTTATAAGTTGATCATAACGCATGCAAAGATCGTAGAAACCCCTTTCCGTTGCATCTTAACCTCCATATGCGCCTATAGGGTTTCGCCCCCCTTAGATTAGGGGACCCTTCAGAAATGTCACTAGTTGGCGTATGTGTATTGATTATAGAAAATTAAATGTTGCCACGAGGAAAGATCATTATCCTTTACCTTTCATTGATCAAATGGTGGAGAGACTTGTCAAACACTCTCACTTTTGCTTTCTTGATGGGTATTCTGGATTTTTTCAGATTCCTATTCATCCTGATGATCAGGATAAAACTACTTTTACATGTCCTTATGGTACTTTTGCTTATAGAAGAATGCCTTTTGGTTTATGCAATGCACTTGCCACTTTTCAAAGGTGTATGATGGCAATTTTTTCTGAATTTATTGAAGACTTCATGGATGTTTTTATGGATGACTTCTCTGTCTATGGTTTCTCTTTTGATGATTGCTTTGCTAATCTCTCTAGAGTTTTACAGAGATGCAAAGAGACTAACCTTGTCTTGAATTGGGAAAAGTGTCACTTCATGGTTAGGCAGGGGATAGTTTTGGGCCATCTTGTTTCAGAGAGAGGGATTGAAGTGGACAAGGCCAAGATAGAAGTGATTGAGAAGTTAGCACCAGCCACCACTGTCAAGGAGATCAGGAGCCTTTTGGGACATGCAGGGTTTTACAGGAGATTCATCAGGGACTTCTCTAAACTTGCTAAACCTTTAACTGATTTACTTTGTAAATACGCCAAATTCTGCTTTGATGAAAAATGTCTGTTTGCTTTTCAGGAGTTAAATAAAGCTTTGGTTTCAGCACCCATCATTTAGCCCCCAGATTGGGACTTGCCCTTTCAACTCATGTGCGACGCTAGTGATTATGCAGTGGGAGCAGTCTTGGGACAGAGAAAAGATAAGAAACCTCATGTTATTCACTATGCCAGCAAGACTTTGGATGAGATACAGAAAAATTACACCACCACTGAGAAAGAACTATTGGCCATAGTATTTGCTTTTGATAAATTTAGGTCATACTTAATTAACTCCAAAGTGGTAGTGTACACTGACCATGCAGCTGTGAAATACTTAATGCAGAAAAAAGACATCAAACCACGATTACTCAGATGGATTTTACTTCTACAAGAATTTGATTTGGAGATTAAAGACAAAAAGGGATCAGAAAACCTTGTTTGAGATCATCTCTCAAGAATAATGGTAGACACTGAAAAGAATAATGAGATCAATGATTCCTTCCCTGAAGAACAGCTTTTAACCATTGAACAGATCAGAGCTCCCTGGTATGCTGATATAGTAAATTACCTTGTTGCTAATGTTTTTCCCCCTGATTTGAACTACCAAAAAAGGAAGAAGTTCTTGGCTGAGGTAAAACACTATTTTTGGGATGAGCCTTATGTGTTTAGAAGATGTACAGATGGTATTTTTAGAAGATGTGTACCTGAAGAAGAAATCATAGATATTTTGTACCAATGTCATGGATCCTCTTATGGTGGTCATGCCGGTACTGAAAAGGCTGCTTATAAAGTGTTACAATCAGGATTTTATTGGCCTACCATTTTCAAAGATGCTAGAAACTTTGTGTTATCTTGTGATAGATGTCAAAGAATGGGGAACATTAGTAGAAAACATGAGATGCCATTGTCCAACATTCTTGAAGTTGAAATATTTGATGTTTGGGGGATAGACTTTATGGGACCTTTCCCATCTTCAGGAGGTAACAAGTACATTCTGGTAGCAGTTCACTATGTTTCAAAATGGGTTGAAGCTCTTGCTTCACCGACCAATGATTCAAGAGTTGTTGCTAAATTTTTCAAAAAGATCATATTTCCACGGTATGGAACCCCGCGGGTAGTAATCAGTGATGGAGGCTCACATTTCATATAACACAAATTTTCAGCCTTACATAGAAAATATGGAGTGAATCACAGAGTGGCAACACCTTATCATCTTCAAACAAGTGGACAAGTGGAGATATCAAACAGAGAAATCAAGGGAATTTTAGAAAAGACCGTGTCAAGCACTAGGAAAGATTGGGCATTCAAACTTGATGATGCCTTGTGGGCATACCGGACTGCTTTCAAAACACCAATAGGTATGTCTCCGTTTCAATTGATTTATTGGAAATCATGTCACCTGCCTGTGGAACTTGAACACAAAGCATACTGGGCAATCAAGATGCTGAATTTCGATTTAAAGAGTGCGGAGGAAAAATGGAATTACAATTGAATGAGCTAGATGAGACTAGACTCTCTGCATATGAGAATGCAAAAATTTACAATGAGAGGACAAAAAGATGGCATGATCGACATATTTTCAGGAGAGATTTCCAACCAGGTGACTTTGTTCTTTTATTCAATTCTAGATTGAGACTTTTACCTGGAAAACTTAAGTCTCGATGGTCTGGTCCTTTTCAGGTAAAGAAAGCTTATCCTTACGGAGCCGTGGATGTATGGAGTGAAGAAACAGGAGAATTAAAGGTTAATGGTCAGAGACTTAAGCACTATTATCAAGAAGAGCCAATTGAAGAAAAAGAGAGTTTTTATTTAGATGAACCACGATCAAGTCTGAGTGTTAAAGGGTCAAGCTAAAGACTTTTAAATTAGCGCTTCTTGGGAGGCAACCCAAGCTTTCTAACTTTAGTTCACTTCCTTTTATTTATTTTTATCTTAGTTTTATCTTAGAATTGATTTTTATTTCAGAAAAAGAAGCACGGAGAAGAGAAGAAAAAGAAAACTCAGCACAAAAGGTTGATAAAATTTTGTAAGTATCCTCTCCCATTCACCTTTTGGGTTTCATCATTGACTCATGTTTTTATGTCTACCACCACTACTTCATCTACATGATAATCTTTTGATTTTGACGATTGATTTGTGGCCTTGATCTACCTTTGAGATTATTGTATATGGCTTGATTGATGTTTGATGTTGATGAGTGAATCAAAAATTGAGACTAGAATAAGGCCTATCATGTCAAATTTATTTCTCTTATACATATCTACTTTTCAAATTATTCATTGGTTGAGGAGTAAGATTTTAGGGAGATATGTTGTTTAAAAATTTAATTTAAAAGTGAAACTATTTCTTGAATAAAATCAGCATATGAGTATGAATAATTGAGTTGATATTGATTGACTAGTCTAATTGAGGTTTTATTTATTTTACTATTTGTTGGGAAAAAGAATCCAAAATCCACAGAAATAGTGAGAGACTCCCCTACTTGGCACTGTATAAAATTGACAGTGGTACTGAACGACATGGGTTGAAGTCTGAAAAAAAATGAGAGGAATCTATTCACATTAACTCCGCTGTCTTTGGTAAAGATTCCCAATACTAAAAAGACATGAGTTCTATTACACTGACTATGTGGTTAGTGTACTCCGATTTCGTCACCAGAAAAAAGGTGGTAATCGAATTAGAGAATGTGATTGATGCAAAAAAAAACAAAAAGTATGTATCTTTGTAGGTACATACCATCCAAAAGCAAAAAAAAAAAAGAATAAGAAAAATATGAGTGGAAAAAGATTTTGGATATCCTATTCCTGTAAGCAAAAGTATGATAAACCTAAACTCAAAATTGGATAAAGTCTTGAGATTGAAATTCTTTCTTTTATGCAAGTTGTGAAGTTTTATTTGACTAAGTTGTGAATCTTGAGAATTAGATTTAGAAGATGATATATCTGTTTTAAAATTTTATGATGCAGTTAATGAAGAATTTTCATTGGGGATTGTATGTTAGAAATTTATTTTCCATGAGAAAGTCTATGCCTATGATCAATTTTTGAATTTTCTTGGTTTTTGCTTGAGGACAAGCAAAGTTTGAGCCTTATGTATTTTGATGACACCAAAATATATAGTATACTTTGTATCATTTTTGATATCTTTTCATGCTAGATTGAAGATCTTTTACTTGTTTTCATGATAAATTCATTGAATATTGCAAAGTCTACTTCTATTTTGGTTTTTCATGGTTTTCAGGTAAAAAGGAACTATTTCAAAGAGTTTTCAAGTGAAATCAAATACATAGAAGGATTACCATCATCAAGAGGAGATCAGCCAAGAAATTTCACGTAAAACGGAGCAAGTCTGCAAATTACGGCAGTGCCGTAATCCATTTTACGGTACCGTAATTTCAGACAGTGCCGTAAAATACGAGCCCTGCCGTATTTTGAGGAGTTTGCAAACAGAATGATTTTTGGATTTTATGACACTGCCGTAAACAATATTACGGTACCGTATTTCGGAGCGCTTTAGAACAGAAACTTCGCCCAAGTTTACAGCACCACCGTAGGAAACTACACGGGCCGTAATTTCCAGACGTTCGCGAACAGAGAGTTCGGCCGATTTCACGGCACTACTATAAACAACATTACGGTGCCGTAATTCCTAGACGACATCAGAACAGAAGGCTCGAGCGATTTTACGGCAGTGTTGTAAACTATTCCACTGCCGTAATTCCTATTCTGAACGCGACGCCCAGGTCATTATCGACACCCAATTCTTGCGGAGAGGATTGGGGGTGATCAGAACTCTAAATCGGATACCATAAGAAATAAAAAGGAAGCCATCGACGAGACGGGGGTAGGGGGGACCAAAAGCCCCAAATTTCGTGCATGGTCGAGGGAGAAATTTCGATCCACGCCGCCGCCTAGGGTTTCGCCGCCGCGCTTGATCCAGATGATCTCCGGCCGTGATTTTCATACTGAAGCTTCGTCTGAAGGAGAAGACAATGTGCCAGAAGTTTCAGACCAAAAGGAGATCGATTGGAAGAGAAATCGAAGAAAAAGGAGTCACTAACACTATTCATCGACGGTTCTTTGCAAATTACGGCTGTGAAATACTTCACAGCCGTGCTGTATTTTTTAAACTTCTCTTTTACTTCGATTTTCGATCCTCTGAAACCATGATCTATTGTAATTCCTTCATGATGATAGCTTAACTACTTTTGGGACATGGGGGAGTAATTCACTTGATTTCCAATGACTAGATGACTATTTTTACTATTTCGTTGAGTTTAATATTAGCATGATGATTTTGCTCATGTGATAATTGTGCTTAGACTCTCTATAAGTTCATGTTACTAATTATGTTCTTATAATTTTTGCTTGAGACTGAAAGGTAATTGCTTGAGAATTTGGAACCCAAGAATTGCATGTTAGGATCCCTTCCTTAGGTTAGATCTAATTTGATCCGTTCTAGTAGAATAATTACCATGATTTTAACATGAATCTATAGATCGAGTCTATTTGTCAAACGTGGAGATCTTATGCGAAAGCAAGGATCGGAACGTTGGAGATCCGTGAGTAAAACTAGTGTTGAGACTCGGATGCACGAAAGTGATCTTTGAGACTCCACTAGAGATTATCAACATAGAATTCGGATGCACGAAAGTGATCCTCGAGTTCATTGTTCGATGATTTACTTATCTTCAGCATTGGGAAGAATCATGCATGAAAGCGAGGATAATTCCCTGTGCGGTTGTCTGCACAAAAGTGAAACAATCCTGTTATTAAGTAAATTCATCTTCATCATGATAAAATTGAACTAACGAAACCCTTCTTCATATCTAGTCATAACAGTTAAAGTGAACGAAATCTTAGTCCCAACTTCTCTTTGTGATAATTCCGTTTTAGTTTCCGATTGCTATTTTCATTATTTCAATTAGCCTAGATAGTAAGAAATCAACTATTTGGTATTCGGCAACATAGGTCTCTGTGGGTTCGATATCTTAATTATTACTTTGAATATCCGTGCACTTGCGGAGATAACAACGAGTGTAGTGACCGAACAAGTTTTTAGAGCCGTATCAGGGGGTGACAAGTCCCTGTGCGCCAATACTTAGGTTTTGGTTGCGACTTTAAGAATAAGTTTAGTTTACCTACTTGTTGGGATACAACAGGGGGCTGTTTTCTCGTCCAATTCGTTCCATTCTTCAGTGTTAGCTTCTCCTACATCATGGTCCCTACATGGTTTTGTGAAAGATTGGCGCCAACTCCTACATCCTCGAGCTACCGGAGGACTCTCTTATTAGCCCCATCTTCAACATCGCTGACCTCCTACCATACCTTGCACCTCTACCCAGTGGTGCCTCATCCCCCGCCTTGACAGAGCTCTCTTCTCCGGACGAGAATTCTCTCCACTCCGGGGGAATTGACGGATTCAGCAATGAGGGTATGCATGCACACATACCCTTGGAAGACACTTGGGAAGACTCCCCAGAACCTGAGGAAGATACCCCCAAATTTTCAGCCAAAGAATAGCTCCAAAACCCACCAGCTCCAAAATTCACGGGTCGTGGTGGACTCACAGGCACGGCCATGAATGCGCTTGTGCCTACAGTCTAGACCACAGACTCATTACCGCTCCTATTCACGTATCGTGATTTGGCCGTGAATGTTTCTGTGACCAAATAGAAGGGTGCGAACTCTGCTCAGCTGAGATTCATGGGCCGTGATGGACTCACGGCCACGGCGGTGAATAATTCTGTGCCCAAACAGAAGACTGCGAATTCACCCTAGCCGGAACTCACGGGCCATAAACAAGACGTTAAAGTCTCGGTGCCTTCTAGCCAACCAGTAGACTCCTTCTAGCCGAGACTCACGGGCCATGATGGACTCATGGACAGAGCCGTGAATCTCATGGAAGACCAAAAAATGTGGGTACTATTCATGGGAAAGTGTTCCCAACCTAGCTCCCAAGCCCCAGACCCGATAGTGGGGATTGTTAGCCCGTCATCCGCCTCAATTGAGCCGATTCGTCCAATGAATTTCACAAAATTCCCAACAAGGCCCCCTCAAAACTAAAGCAACGACTGCTACAATAATTGCCTGCTCAACATAGCTCGGGAGTCAGCCAGTACTATGTAGAATCAGCCCACCATCAGTAGGTTTTGCTGCTTCATTGCGGCCTGCTCAGAGATGGTGTAGAGCGCCACAATGGCTGGGTCAACAGCCCAAGGTCTTCAATCCATGTGCTAGCCCCCTAAAGATTCTAGCCACTTTAGTTGGTAGCTACTAGTTTATTCTAGTTAGGATTTTATTCTCTTGTGCTTTTGGTGTGTAAGAGGGTAGTTGGCTTTCCCAACAACCCATCCCCCTTATCTTTGGTGTGAAGCCTTGCCCTCTTCATCTATAAAAGAGGGTCAGCTGCTAGCATTGTCTACAGTTCTTGTTGTAGTAGTCACTTCCCCAACGCAAAGCCTAGGTCCAGCATTAACTCCAAGGGAGTTACGAGTGAGGTTGTAGTCATGCCTAGCGAGGTCCGACCACTCTTGTAACCCCTCCTTTGTACTTTTCCTACATTTAAATTCAATCAAAAGAGCCGGGGTGACACCAACTCACCCCTGCCACCTTTCTTTTCCGACTTGTGTGTGCACATCGCTTTCCCCTTTACTCCAACGGACGAGCGGGAACCATTATAACGTCCCAACTACGGTGAGATATAATGTTGTATCAAAGTATATCCCTAACTATATAGATGTTGGGAACCCCCGGGGATTTAAAATTTTATTATATATACAACAGAAGCAAATCCCTGAAACAAACTAGTCCCAAAAACCCAGAAGATTGAGTCATATGAGGGGATTGACACGATGAGAAGAGAAAGATACCTCAGAACAATTTGGGAAGATGGGATGTAGGCTCCCAAGCGTTCGCCCTCTGTAGTCTCGCACACAACTGATCCTCGAGTTCTCTTCTTCCTCACCTAGTGCTATCCTCGTGAAGAAGATCCATGCCAAGGGAAAAGCTCCTTGATCACTTGCACCACCCGCAAGAAGGATGCGCCAAGAGGATGAAGGAGGAAGAAAATGGAAGCCGCCAATCACCTTCACCTTACATCAAGAGAAGGAAGGAGAAGTGATCCTTGTGCCAAGATGATGTTTGCTTGCTCTCGCCCCTTTGCTTACTCACATCCAAGATCATAATCATATCACAAGGGGGCCGCAAGGTATCATAATATAGACGCATGGATGATGGCAAGTCGGCTAGGGTAAGAAGGAAGGGCGGCAATCAAAGGTTAGGGCAAAGGAAAGATTCCAAGCTCTTTCCTTATATTCCTAGCATCAAGCCATTTGCGCCTATGCATTGTCATGCAATCCATGAAGACCATATGTGCCCCTAAGGTTGCCAAGGAGGCTATCTTTCCATGCATGCATTTAGACCTTGTCAAAGTGTCATGAAAGATTGCCTAATGAAGCATGGGAGCCACTCCTAATATAATTAGGAGTCTAAGCATGCTAAGAGGTAGCCACATGTGCCCATAGCTTGCAATATGTGCCAAAAGAACTTTCCTTTAGGTTGTGTATACTAGGAGGGACGGATTTTTAGGAGGATGAGAAATTTGGATGGAAGGGAAAATATGGAATAAAATCCTTCCTTCCATTTATTGCTAAGGAAGGATGGATAAATGAAATAATATGATGTTCTTGGTACCTACATGTTGCACGCTTTGATGTCCTCATTGGCATGCTTATACACACAGCTTGCTCGCGGCATTCTCCAACACTAATCTCTCTCTCTCTCTCTCTCTCTCTCTCTCTCTCTCTCTCTCTCTCTCTCTCTCTCTCTCTCTTTCCAAGCGAAATCCAATCTTGCTCTAGCCCCTATAAGAATTTGAAGTTTCTGCTGCTGAAGGTGCTGAAGTAGAGCGATGTGGGGAGTCTTGGTCGGATCGTGCTGCCCATAAAGGAAGCTGAGATGCACCTGCCGGAGTTTGACACCAGGGATGGAATTTCCATCCCCATGGAAGACATTGCAACCTCTCAGGTGATGCGCATGCGGCAGACTCTACTGCTGATGATGGGAATGCCCGCGGTGGTGGTGGAGTGAGGAGACCCGCCGTTGCCTCACCATCCTCTTCTTCCTTGCCTCCTTCGTCGCCAATGCCGCCACGCCAGCCAAGCACTGCCCCTGATGGCACATGGGGCCCAGGAAATGGTTCGCGAATGCACCCAGTACTGCGCCAGTGGGCTAGGAGCTCGACAGTGGAATCTTCTCGACCTCATCACCGGCGCCCTCTTTGTGGCAGTCCTCATCTTTTTCCTTCTCGTCTTCACTGTTGGGGTATGCCCTTAAGGCTAATGTTTGAGGCCTTTGGTTTTTGTCAGTATCATGTATAAACTCAATGTTTATAAAGGCAATGGTTGTTATTCAGGTTGTTGCATTATCTGCTGCCATATGTATACTTCTGAATAATGTCTCAAGCTGTTCAGCTTGGCTGACATGTAGTATTGTCCTTAGTCGAGATATCTTGGTGAACATGAGACAGCCTTGATATGATTGAGACTAATATGTGTTCTAATCTTATAGCTTGCTTCGAGCATGGAATAAGATGTAGACTCATGGGTAAAGTCCCCTAGAACAAGGGGGGCGAAACCCTATAGGAGGCGCATATGAAAATTTTGACACAGCAGAAGGGGTTTCAAGGATCTATGCATGTAATATGTTCAACTTGCATGAAAAACGATTCTCACCATTGCCATCGCTTAGATGGTGTCTTGGAAGGAAAGGCGCAAGTGCTCCTTCTCCAAAGGTGACGCACACAATTGGTGTCGCCTACTCTTCTTTGGTGCTCCTTGTGCTAGCAAGGTTCCAAGAAGTCGTTGTCGAATGGAAGGGGAGAGATCTCCTTTGCTTGGCGATTACTTCCTTCTCCTTGCGTCAACCTCTTCACCACACGAGAGTGCAAGACCGAATAACTCAAGTTGGCGACGCGAGAGAGGAGAAACGAGAGATGAGGGCGCCTTAGGCGTGAACGTGAGTAGTGGTCACGTATGTGATCATGCTTTCTAAAAATAGAAAGCCACTCACTCACATGCGATCATGGGTTTACCCCAATCGCAAACTCCTCTCAATTTGAACCACACGCTCACTCAATGAGCTGGTTCAATTTGGTTTGGTTTAATAACCAAATAAACCAAGCAATCAGTCCAGACCACAATAAACCCTAAGGCTCTTGATCTGACCGTCGATCTCTTGATGCTCCTGATCTCACCGATCTAGCATCCAATCTCTCGATCGAAGCTTACCGATCTCAAGCCCTAATCAATCAAACATGATCAGACCAGATCTCACTTACAATCAGAGATTAAATCCCTTTAAACTGAACCTGAACAATTCAGTCCACACGATATGACTTAAGTAAGCCATATCATCAAATTGTGCGACCCTGAGGGTTTCCTTTAAATGTCGGTAACAATAACTCACGTTATCACGATCAGTGAGGGGTATCTAGCAACACATCACTGTCTCCCGATATAAAGAAAAGAGTCTTCCAAGACTACACCCAAACCACAGCACAAGTGTGAATCCAACTCACAAGGCATGCATGTTTCCTTTGCCACTGGATGTTCTTATTGGACAAGTGTGTCAAGCTTGTAACTCCAATATGATGAGCATGATTAGATCAGATGAACATAGTCACCTGGGTATGGCCATACTCTTTTCTCAATCATCTCATCCAGGGGGCCCCTTTAGAACATCACACTCTAATTAAAGAGACGGCAATCCTTTGTCTATCACTAATGCCCTAACATGACTCAAGCTCACCATCCAAGATAGTCTATAACCATTATGTTTCAAATGATATTGAACTAACTCAAAACAATGACAATCATCATTTAGAAACACAAGCGATCTCAAGTCAGAGGAAATGTGCCACTTGTCGCATTCAAGGATTATTCACATTGTGACAAGCAATTGAATATCCTAGTAGGGTCTGTCCAGTACATCCAATGTACCCATGAGTCTACATCTTATTCCATGTTCGAAGCATCCTATAAGATTAGAACACATATTAGTCTCAATCATATCAAGGCTGTCTCATGTTCACCAAGATATATCGACTAAGGACTTTATAGCATGTCAGCCCAGCTGAACAGCTTTGAGACATTATTCAGAAGTACAATTATTGCAGCAGACAATGTAACAAACTGAATAACAACCATGCCTTTATAAACATAAGAGTTTATACATGATACTGATACAATCCCAAGGCCTCAAACATTAGCCTTAAGGGCATACCCCAACAATCTCCCACTTGCACTTAATCTAATGGTTGAGAAATCTCAAACCCATATTATTACAGTGCTTCTCATGCTTCTGCTGCGCCAGAGGCTTAGTAAGCGGGTCTGCCAGATTGTCATCTGTATGAACCTTGCAGACTTTGATCTCGCCACGATCTATGATCTCCCTGATCAAATGAAACCGTCTCTGTATGTGCTTGGACTTCTGGTGCGACCGTGGTTCCTTTGCTTGTGCGATTGCTCCAGTGTTATCACAGAAGATAACCAAAGGATCTGCACTCGAAGGAACAACACCAAGTTCTCTCACGAACTTACGAATCCACACTACCTCCTTGGATGCTTCCGAGGCTGCAACATACTCGGCTTCTGTTGTGGAATTAGCAACAGTTGACTGTTTGAAACTTTTCCACACCACTGCTCCTCCATTCAAGCTAAAAACATAGCCTGATTGCGATCGGAAATCATCCTGGTCTGACTGGAACGAAGCGTCAGTATATCCTTCAATACTGAGTTCTTCCTGACCACCATATATCAAGAACATATCTTTGGTCCTCCGCAGATATTTTAAAATGTTCTTGACTGCAATCCAGTGTGCCTGACCTGGATTGCTTTGGAACCGACTGGTCACGCTTAACCCGTAAGCGACGTCTGGGCGAGTACACAACATCGCATACATAATGGACCCAATATCCGAAGCATAAGGCGTATTGTCCATTTCATCTTTCTCAGTCTGTGTTTGTGGACACTGACTCTTCGAAAGATTCAGACCATGTCTGACTGGAAGATATCCTCTTTTAGAATTCTCTAAATGAAATCTCTCCAGGACTTTATCGATGTAAGTACTCTGGCACAGCCCGAGAAGCCTCTTAGATCTATCCCTGTAGATCTTCACACCTAATACATAGGCTGCTTCTCCTAGATCTTTCATCTCGAAACATTTCCTTAACCATGCCTTAACCGCATGCATTTCAAGAATGTCATTTCCAATGATCAAGATATCATCGACGTAGAGGACTAGGAAAGTAATCACGCTCCCACTAAACCTCTTATATACACACGGGTCATCCTCGTTCTTGATGAAACCAAACTCACTGATTGATTCATCAAAACGAATATTCCAGCTTCTAGATGCTTGTTTAAGTCCATAAATAGACTTCTTTAATTTGCATATCTTATGACGATCTGATGGATTAGTGAAACCTTCTGGTTGTGTCATATACACATCCTCATCCAGATTTCCATTCAGGAAAGCTGTCTTCACATCCATTTGCCAAATCTCATAATCATAATATGCTGCTATCGCGAAAAGAATCCGAATAGACTTAAACATAGCTACAGGTGAGAAAGTTTCATCATAATCTATCCCGTAGATTTGTTTGAAACCTTTCGCAACTAGCCTGCCTTTATAGGTAACCACGTTACCATCCATGTCAATCTTCTTCTTGAAGATCCATTTACAGCCTATAGGGATAACTCCCGGAGGTGGATCAACCAAATCCCAAACTTGGTTATCTGACATGGAGTCCATCTCGGCGCGCATAGCTTCAAGCCATCTCGCTGACTCCGGTCAACTGACCGCATTCGCATAAGTGAGGGGTTCATCATTATCAATGATGTAGACTCCGTCATAGCGCTCAGGCTGTCGACGAATCCTTCCCGATCTTCGCGGTTCCCGTGATATCTGAGCCTCAGGTTGTTCAATAACCTGATCCACCGGCTCAGGCTCATCCAACTGTGCTTGACTACTTTGTTCTTCCTCTGGATTCTCATCCAGCATTATTTCTCTCCCACTGGCCTCTTGCAGAAGAAACTCCTTCTCAAGAAATATGGCCGTCCGAGCAACAAATACCTTGTTCTCTTTGGGATCAAAGAAATAATAACCCTTAGTTTCCTTAGGGTAACCGACAAAGATACATTTGTCAGATCTGCTCTCTAGTTTCCCAGAGGCGAGCTTTTTGACATAAGCCTCGCAGCCCCAGATCCTGATAAATGTCAAGCTCGGCTGTTTCCCATACCATAACTCATATGGCGTCTTAGAAACTGCCTTGGATGGCACTCGGTTTAGTACCTTTGCAGCTGTTTCCAGTGCAAAACCCCAAAAGGAATATGGAAGAGTAGCCTGACTCATCATAGAACGAACCATATCCAGTAACGTTCTATTTCTCCTCTCGGACACACCATTCCATTGCGGTGTTCCTGGCGGAGTGAGCTGTGAGATAATCCCACACTCCTTTAGATAGTCAGTAAACGCATGACTTAGGTATTCTCCACCTCGATCAGAACGAAGTGCCTTGATATTTCGGCCTAGCTGATTCTGTACTTCATTCTTGAACTCTTTGAACTTGTCAAAAGATTCACTTTTATGTCTCATTAAATAGACATACCCATATCTACTGAAATCATCAGTAAAGGTAATGAAGTACTGATAGCCACCTCTGGCATGTTTACTAAATGGCCCACACACATCACTGTGTATAAGGTCAAGTAAACCTGAAGCCCTTTGACCTTTGTTAGGAAAAGGTGACTTCGTCATTTTACCCATTAAACAAGCCTTGCATGTATCAATCTCCTCATAGGAGAATGATCCCAGCAGTCCATGATCATGAAACCGCTTAATGCGTTTCTTGTTAATATGGCCTAAACGACTATGCCATAGCAAGGTGCTATCATCAGCATACTTGGCTTTCTTAATATCAATATCGTGTATAGAACATTCCATGTCCAACATGAATAACCCATTGTTAATTGAACCAGTAGCATAAACAATATTATCAAAAGATAAAACACACTTTGAAATATTGCATTCAAAGGAAAATCCCTTCCTGACAAGAGCAGGAATGGAGATAATATTCTTAGTAATGCTGGGAACAAAGTAACAACTGTTTAGTTCTAATACAAGTCCAGATGGCAAAGAGATGAAATAGTCTCCTACAGCAACAGCAGCAACCCGTGCCCCGTTTCCAACTCGTAGGTCCACCTCATGCTGTCCCACCTGTCTTCTTCTCTTGAGTTCCTGTACATTTGAACAAATGTGAACTCCACATGCAGTGTCCAACACCCATGAAATAGAAGAAAATGAAACCATGACTTCCGTCACGTATATACCTGAGCCAGAAGCGATGCTTCCCCTCTTGTCTCCTTGGAGCGCTTTACAGTCCTTTTTCCAGTGACCCAGCTGGCCACAGTGGAAACATCTGTATTCCTTTGACCGCTTGACTTTTTGCTTCAGAGCCTTGCTGTAACTCTTGACAGGGGTCTTGCCCTTCTTCCCCTTCTTCTTGTTGTTCCTTGAAGGAACCATTAAGAGAGAGGTTGAAGGCTTTCCCTTCAGAGTTTCCTCAGTAGTCAAGAGCATATTCAGCAGCTCTGCCGGAGTACAATCGATTTTGTTCATATTAAAGTAAATGATGAACGCATCGAAAGAGGGCGGGAGAGACTGCAGAATAATGTCTACAGCAAGCTCCTGGTTGATGGTATGCCCCAGTTTCTCTAGAGCCTCTTTGTGCCCAATCATCTTGAGCACGTGAGCTCCCACTGGGCTCCCTTCAGCCAGTTTGCTCTGAAAGAACAACTTTGTCAGATTATAGCGTTCTGTCCTCGCCTGTGCAGCATACAGCATCTTGAGGTTTGCTATCATGTCTATAGTAGACATATCCTCATGCTGACGCTGCAGCGGTGGCGTCATAGACGCTAGCATCAGGCAAGCGACATCAATGCTATCATTGACGTGCTTTTCATAAGCTTCCCGAACCGCCCTTGCGGCGTTCGGAGCGGGCTGAGGCGGTATCGCCGTCTCGAGGACATACAGTTTCCTCTCTGCCTTAAGAACAATCTTAAGGTGTCCGAACCAGTCTGAGAAGTTCGGCCCAGCAAACTTCTCCCTTTTTAGTAGGGATCGCACATTGAAGCTCATGGTGTTCGTTGCTGCAGGTATCTACAACAATGCAAGAACAGCAAGGTCAGTATCAATGTAAAGAATCAATTCAGGACTTAAGAATGATTCTTTTTCTCACTATTTTATCTGGCTGAAAAATCGAGCAAAACAGCCCGAAAGAGTAGAACTCTTTTAGTGAGATGGGATCCAGATTTCATACTTGGTCTCCGCGTCCCGCTCAGGCGAGATAAGATGCACAGAGAGTACAAGCACTAATCTCTGGTAGGCAGTCCCTGCCAATCGCCAACCCGTGCGATTCCCCTTCATCTGGGCAATCCAGCAGACTGTGCCAACTGAGTTGGTACAACACAATCTCTGACCCCACAGATGGCTGCCTCCATGTGCTACCATATGCGCCACATATGTAGCCTACATGGTCAAGCTGACCCGACCTACTCCCTGGACCACCCCGTGCTATGCTGAGCAACGAGAAGCGATAAATCCTTTCTCTGTAACACGCAGGTGTAATCCCGCACCGTCTGAAGATAGATGGACGTGCCCACTGAGTGGGTACAACACGGCTCCAACGATAATCAGAACAGTGAGGTTTCGCGTCAGAAGGCATACGAGCTTGATATTTTAGCGTTGGATTTTAACGGTCTTTTATCTTCTTCACTATCATGCAATTCCTATGGTGATAGCAGAAGATAAATAAATCATGCTGTTCTACTTATTTAAACAATAAAAGAAAGCATGGATCTTATGTGGTAAAAGCCCATAGCCTAAGTAAGACCTTAATTAACTTAAGTCTTCACTTGCTTTTCTTCATGGGTCTTTTGCTGCTCATTTGGCCCAAGCGCCATCTGCAGCTCAGGTGCGCCTACCAGGGAAAATGCGCCTGGTCCCAGAGTCGAACCCTGGACCTCCCACCTGGTCAAGCCTCTGCTGCAAGCGCCTCTGCCAAGTGTGCTCTGTGCTCTTGTCTGATTAATTTACAAATTAATCTATCTAGACAAGATTGATACGCAGGTCAATTACACTTTATAAATTAAATACAATGTGATACGCAGATCACAATAATTAATTTACAACTTTTAATTCCAGGCAAGCAGGCCCCAGCACAGCACACATTTAACATGGGCAGCCCACATAAGATTAAATAAACAAACATAGGCATCAACCAACATGTGATCCAATCATGAAAATTAAATTTTGAAAAACCCCATAGGCATCAATTTTAATTTCCTTATTTGCCTTACAACCTTACAACGGTACATTACTAGGGATCCACTCATCCAACCTAGTCAGATCCACTGCCCTTGCATGCACCAAGTCCTAACTGACTTGAGTCGACCAAAAAGGTCAACCATGCATGCGCCAGGGCCGAACAACCCTCATGAGATCTGGCAAGCGGGTGTGACCCCGGGCCTAACTCATGTGTGTTCGCTAGTCGTCTCAATCAGACATCGCTACACGCCTGTCTGCAGTCGACCTATAGCCACCAGGTGCTATCGCACAGGTGCTATCCGGTCAACCCATCAAGGCTGTCAGATGGTCTGATCAGACTGTCTGGATCTAACCTAGGGGATGACTTCAACCCTAATAACCCGTCTAAGGGTTTAATGCAGGGCCTTAGATCTATAATGAGTCGCGCATGTCATAAGAAGTTTTGAGAAAACATACATATGCGCCAACAAGAAAACATGCGCCTAGGAGAAATAAAAACATCTCAAACAAGCATGTAAAATTCGCCTATCATGACTAGCGCATGTAACATATAGATCATTGCATAGGATCACACAAAGAAAGCAAACATATTAGCATGCAATAACAGGCTCTGATACCAATTGAAAGTCCCCTAGAACAAGGGGGGCGAAACCCTATAGGAGGCGCATATGAAAATTTTGACACAGCGGAAGGGGTTTCAAGGATCTATGCATGTAATATGTTCAACTTGCATGAAAAACGATTCTCACCATTGCCATCGCTTAGATGGTGTCTTGGAAGGAAAGGCGCAAGTGCTCCTTCTCCAAAGGTGACGCACACAATTGGTGTCGCCTACTCTTCTTTGGTGCTCCTTGTGCTAGCAAGGTTCCAAGAAGTCGTTGTCGAATAGAAGGGGAGAGATCTCCTTTGCTTGGCGATTACTTCCTTCTCCTTGCGTCAACCTCTTCACCACACGAGAGTGCAAGACCGAATAACTCAAGTTGGTGACGCGAGAGAGGAGAAACGAGAGATGAGGGCGCCTTAGGCGTGAACGTGAGTAGTGGTCACGTATGTGATCATGCTTTCTAAAAATAGAAAGCCACTCACTCACATGCGATCATGGGTTTACCCCAATTGCAAACTCCTCTCAATTTGAACCACACGCTCACTCAATGAGCTGGTTCAATTTGGTTTGGTTTAATAACCAAATAAACCAAGCAATCAGTCCAGACCACAATAAACCCTAAGGCTCTTGATCTGACCGTCGATCTCTTGATGCTCCTGATCTCACCGATCTAGCATCCAATCTCTCGATCGAAGCTTACCGA
Organism: Costus lasius; assembly: GCA_027563935.2. Taxonomy (NCBI): domain Eukaryota; kingdom Viridiplantae; phylum Streptophyta; class Magnoliopsida; order Zingiberales; family Costaceae; genus Costus; species Costus lasius. Next base: position 30,767,591 of record CM050450.1, on the reverse strand, counting down.
TCTCAAGCCCTAATCAATCAAACATGATCAGACCAGATCTCACTTACAATCAGAGATTAAATCCCTTTAAACTGAACCTGAACAATTCAGTCCACACGATCTGACTTAAGTAAGCCATATCATCAAATTGTGCGACCCTGAGGGTTTCCTTTAAATGTCGGTAACGATAACTCACGTTATAACGATCAGTGAGGGGTATCTAGCAACACATCACTGTCTCCCGATATAATGAAAAGAGTCTTCCAAGACTACACCCAAACCACAGCACAAGTGTGAATCCAACTCACAAGGCATGCATGTTTCCTTTGCCACTAGATGTTCTTATTGGACAAGCGTGTCAAGCTTGTAACTCCAATATGATGAGCATGATTAGATCAGATGAACATAGTCACCTGGGTATGGCCATACTCTTTTCTCAATCATCTCATCCAGGGGGCCCCTTTAGAACATCACACTCTAATTAAAGAGACGGCAATCCTTTGTCTATCACTAATGCCCTAACATGACTCAAGCTCACCATCCAAGATAGTCTATAACCATTATGTTTCAAATGATATTGAACTAACTCAAAATAATGACAATCATCATTTAGAAACACAAGCGATCTCAAGTCAGAGGAAATGTGCCACTTGTCGCATTCAAGGATTATTCACATTGTGACAAGCAATTGAATATCCTAGTAGGGTCTGTCCAGTACATCCAATGTACCCATGAGTCTACATCTTATTCCATGCTCGAAGCATCCTATAAGATTAGAACACATATTAGTCTCAATCATATCAAGGCTGTCTCATGTTCACCAAGATATATCGACTAAGGACTTTATAGCATGTCAGCCCAGCTGAACAGCTTTGAGACATTATTCAGAAGTATAATTATTGCAGCAGACAATGTAACAAACTGAATAACAACCATGCCTTTATAAACATAAGAGTTTATACATGATACTGATACAATCCCAAGGCCTCAAACATTAGCCTTAAGGGCATACCCCAACAACATGCAGTATTGTCCTTAGTCGAGATATCTTGGTGAACATGAGACAGCCTTGATATGATTGAGACTAATATGTGTTCTAATCTTATAGGATGCTTCGAGCATGGAATAAGATGTAGACTCATGGGTACATTGGATATACTGGACAGACCCTACTTAGGATATTCAATTGCTTGTCACAATGTGAATAATCCTTATATGCAAGCAAGTGGCATATTTCCTCTGACTTGAGATCACTTGTGTTTCTGAATGATGATTGGCATTGTCTTGAGGTAGTTCAATATCATTTGAAACATAATGGTTATAGACTATCTTGGATAATGAACATGAGTCATGTTAGGGCGCTAGTGATAGATATAGGATTGCCTTCTCCTTGATTGGAGTGTGATGTTCTAAAGGGGCCCCCTGGATGAGATGGTTGAGAAAGTGTATGGCCATACCCAGATGACTATGTTCATCTGATCTAATCATTCTCATCATATTGGAGTTACAGGCTTGACACGCTTGTCCAATAAGAACATCCAGTGGCAAAGGAAACAAGTATGCCTAGTGAATTGAATTCACACTTGTGCTGTGGTTTGGGTGTAGTCTTGGAAGACTCTTTCCTTTATATCGGGAGACAGTGATGTGTTGCTAGATACCCCTCTCTGTTCGTGATAACGTAAGTTATCGTTACCGACATTTAAAGGAAACCCTTAGGGTCGCACAATTTGATGATATGGCTTACTTATGTCAGATCGTGTGGACTGAATTGTTTTGGTTCAGTTTAAAGGAGTTTAAACTCTGATTGTAAGTGAGATCTGGTCTGATCATGTTTGATTGATTAGGGCTTGAGATCGGTAAGCTTCGATCAAGAGAAATGATGCTAGATCGATGAGATCAAGAGCATCAAGAGATGAATGGTTAGATCTTGAACCTTTTGGTTTTATATGATCTAGACCAAGGCTTGGCTTAATTTGGTCTTTGAACCAAATGTAATTGAACCGGCTCATCATAGTGAGCGCATGGTTCAATGGGAGAGGAAAATGCGATGGTTCACTTGGAGTGAACGCATCACACGTTGAGGGCTTACTATTTTTGGAAGTCATGCTTTCCAAAATAGTTCACGCCTCTACGTTCGTGGCATTGGCGCTATTCTCGTCTCTGGCCTCTTCCTCTCGACGCCTCCTCTCTCGTGTGGTGAGTTTTCACGCCAAGGAGAGTTCGGACAAGAAAAAGACATCATCTCTAATCACCTTCACGCGATCAGGAGACCTTGGATCTTTGCTAGCACAAGGAACGCCAAGGAGAAGCCATCAATCACCTTGTGTGCGGTTCCTTTGGAGAAGAAGCACACGCTTCTTTGCTTCCAAGTCGCCATCCAAGAAATGGCATTGGTATGATCTCTATTTTGATCTATACAAGTTTTACAAGTTGATCATATATTCATGCTAATCGATCCTTAGAAACCCTAGCTTCCGCTATGCAAAAATTTTAATCTGCGCATATTAGGGTTTCGCCCCACTTTCAATTGGTATCAGAGCAAGTTTCTGTATGAATCATATGATTGCTTTGTGTGATCCATGTTTGCGATAAGTAGATCTAATGATCATGCCGAAAACTACATGTTAAACATTAGATGTTTGTTTTCTGATGTTGGCGCATGTATGATGTTTATTGTTGGCGCATGTTAAATGTTATTTTATCAAAACTTATAACAACTTGCGCGCATCCACTTAGATCTATAAGCCCCTACTTTAAAAACTTAGACAGGTTATTAGGGTTGAAGTCGTCGTCTAGTCTAGACCCTACAGTCTAATCAAACCATCTGACAGCCTAGACGGGTCGACCAGATGGCACCTATGCGCAAGCATGAGGTGGCTATAGGTCGACCGCAGAAAGGCGTGTAGCGATGTCTGATTGAGACAACCAATGAACGCTCATGATTAAGGACCGGGGTCACACCCGCTTGCCAGAAATCATGAGGGACGTTCAGCCCTTAAAGCATGCATTGTTGACCATAAGGTCGACTCAAGTCGGTTATGACTTGGTGCATGCAAGGGCAGTGGGTCTGACTAGGTCTGATGAGTGGATCCCTATTAATGGACCGTTGTAAGGTAGTAGGGCACATAAGGAAATAAAATTGTTGCCAATGGGTTTTTCAAAATTTTATTTTCTTGTTTGGATCACATGTTTCTTGTCTAACCATGTTGGGTGTTTATTTCATCTTATGTGGGTTGCCCAATTTTTGTGTGCTGTGCTGGGGCCTGCGTGCCTGGATTAATTAATTGTAAATTATTATTGTGATCTGCGAATCACATTTCAATTTATATTAATGTGTAATTGACCTGCGAGTCAAATCATGTCTAGATAGATTAAAATGTAATTTAATCAGACATGAGCACAGAGCACACATGGTAGAGGCGCTTGCAGCAAGTGGCTTGACCAGGTGGGAGGTCTAGAGTTTGACTCTAGCACAGGCGCAACTAGTCTGGTGGGCGCATCTGAGCTGCAGAGGGCGCTTGGGCCCGGACTGGGCCAGATGAGATGTAAGAGACCCATGAAGAGCTCAAGTTAGGGTTTTACTTAGGCTTAATGGGCGTTTACCACATAAGATCATTGTGCTTTCAATTTACTGTTTTAAGTAATTTTAGCACCTGCATGATTTATCTTTCTGCTATCGCCATAGGATATGCATGATAGTAAGAAGATAAAAGGACCGTTAAAATCCAACGTTAAATATCAAGCACGTACGCCTTCTGATGCGAAACCTCACTGTTCTGACTATCGTTGGGGCCGTGTTGTACCCACTCAGTGGGCACGCCCATCTATCTTCAGACGGTGTGTGATTACACCTGCGTGTTACAGAGAAGGGATTTATCGCTTCTCGTTGCTCAGCATAGCACGTGGTGGTCCAGGGAGTAGGTCAGGTCAGCTTGACCATGTGGGCTACATATTGAGCATATGTTAGCCATATGGAGGCAGCCATCTGTGGGATCAGAGACTGTGTTGTACCAACTCAGTTGGCACAGTCTGCTGGATTGCCCAGATGAAGGGGAATCGCACGGGATGGCGATTGGCAGGGATTGCCTACCAGAGATTAGTGCTTGTACTCTCTGTGCATCTTATCTCGCCTGAGCGGGACGCGGAGACCAAGTATGAAATCTGGATCCCATCTCACTAAAAGAGTGTTACTCTATCGGACTGTTTTAATGGATTTTTCAGTCAGATAAAATAGTGAGAAAAGAATCATTCTTAAGTCCTGGATTGATTCTAACATTGATACTGACCTTGTTGTTCTTGCAATGTTGTAGATTACTGCAGCAACGAACACCACAGCGTTCAATGTGCGATCCTTACTGGAAAGGGAGAAGTTTGCTAGGCCAAACTTCTCAGACTGGTACGGACACCTTAAGATTGTTCTTAAGGCTGAGAGGAAACTGTATGTCCTTGAGAGGGCAATACCGCCTCAACTCGCTGCGAACGCCGCAAGGGCGGTTCGGGATGCTTATGAGAAGCATGTCAATGATAGCATTGATGTCGCTTGCCTTATGCTTGCGCCTATGACGCCAGAGCTTCAGCGTCAGCATGAGGATTTATCTGCTATTGAAATTATAGCAAATCTCAAGATGCTGTATGCTGCACATGCAAGGACTGAATGCTATAACTTGACAAAACTTTTCTTTCAGAGCAAACTGACTGAAGGGAGTCCAGTGGGAGCTCACGTACTCAAGATGATTGGGTACAAGGAGGCTCTAGAGAAACTGGGACACACCATCAATCAGGAGCTTGTTGTAGACATTATCCTGCAGTCTCTCCCGGCCTCTTTCGATCCGTTCATCATTAATTTTAATATGAACAAGATCGACTGTACCCCGGCAGAGTTACTGAACATGCTCTATACTACAGAGCAGACTCTTGAAAAGGGAAAACCTTCATCCTCTGTCTTGATGATTCCTTCCAGGAACAAGAAGAAGGGGAAGAAGGGCAAAGCCCCTGTCAAGAGCTACAACAAGGCTCTGAAACAAAAGATCAAGCGGTCGAAGGAATACAGATGTTTCCATTGTGGCCAGCTGGGTCACTGGAAGAAGGACAGTAAAGCACTCCAAGGAGATAAGAAGGGAAGCAAGCCTTTCGCTTCTGGCTTAGGTATTTTCGTGACTGAAGTCATGGTATCTTCTTCTTCTTCTATTTCATGGGTGTTGGACACTGCATGTGGAGTTCACATTTGTTCAAATGTACATGAACTCAAGAGAAGAAGACAGGTGGGACAGCATGAGGTGGACCTACGAGTTGGAAACGGGGCACGGGTTGCTGCTGTTGCTGTAGGACAATATTACATCTCTTTACCATCTGGTTATGTATTAGAACTGGACAATTGTTATTTTGTACCGAGCATAACTAAGAATATTATCTCTATTCCTGCTCTTGTCAGGAAAGGGTTTTCCTTTGAATGCAAAACTTTAAAGTGTTGTATTTCTTTTGATAATATTGTTTATGCTACTGGGTCAATTAACAATGGGTTATTCATGTTGGACATGGAATGTTCTGTACAACAGATTGATAATAAGAAAGCCAAGTATGCTGATGACAGCACCTTGCTATGGCATAGTCGTTTAGGCCATATTAACAAGAAGCGCATTAAGCGGTTGCATGACCATGGACTGCTGGGATCATTCTCCTATGAGGAGCTTGATACATGCAAAGCTTGTTTAATGGGTAAAATGACGAATCTCCTTTTTCTAATAAAGGTCAAAGGGCTTCAGGTTTACTTGACCTCATTCACAGTGACGTGTGTGGGCCATTTAGTAAACATGCCAGAGGTGGCTATTCATACTTCATTAACTTTACTGATGATTTCAGTAGGTATGGTTATGTCTATATTATGAGACATAAGAGTGAATCTTTTGACAAGTTCAAAGAGTTCAAAAATGAAGTACAAAATCAGCTAGGCCGAAATATCAAGGCACTTCGTTCAGATCGAGGTGGAGAATACTTGAGTCGAGAGTTTACTGACTATCTGAAGGAGTGTGGGATTATCTCACAGCTCACTCCGCCAGGAACACCGCAATGGAATGGTGTGTCCGAGAGGAGAAATAGAACCTTACTGGATATGGTTCGTTCTATGATGAGTCAGGCTACTCTACCTTACTCCTTTTGGGGATTTGCACTGGAAACAGCTGCAAAGGTGCTAAACCGAGTGCCATCCAAGGCCGTTTCAAAGACTCCATATGAGTTATGGTATGGGAAACAGCCGAGCTTGACATTTATTAAAATCTGGGGTTGCGAGGCTTATGTCAAAAAGCTCGCCTCTGGGAAACTGGAGAGCAGATCAGATAAATGTATCTTTGTCGGTTACCCTAAAGAAACTAAGGGTTATTATTTCTACGATCCCAAAGAGAATAAAGTATTTGTTGCTCGCACGGCTATTTTTCTTGAGAAGGAATTTCTTCTGCAAGAGGCCAGTGGGAGAGAAATAAAGCTGGATGAGAATCCAGAGGAAGGACAAAGTAGTCAAGCACAGTTGGATGAGCCTGAGCCAATAGAACAGGTTACTGAACAACCTGAGGCTCACATATCACGGGAACCGCGAAGATCGGGAAGGATTCGTCGACAGCCTGAGCGCTATGACGGAGTCTACATCATTGATGATGAACCCCTCACTTATGCGGATGTTGGGGTATGCCCTTAAGGCTAATGTTTGAGGCCTTGGGATTGTATCAGTATCATGTATAAACTCTATGTTTATGAAGGCAATGGTTGTTATTCAGGTTGTTACATTATCTGCTGCAATATGTATACTTCTAAATAATGTCTCAATGCTGTTCAGCTAGGCTGATATGCACTTTAGTCCTTAGTCGAGATATCTTGGTGAACATGAGACAGCCTTGATATGATTGAGACTAATATGTGTTCTAATCTTATAGGATGCTTCGAGCATGGAATAAGATGTAGACTCATAGGTACATTGGATGTACTGGATAGACCCTACTAGGATATTCGATTGCTTGTCACAATGTGAATAATCCTTATTTGCAACAAGTGGCATATTTCCTCTGACTTGAGATCACTTGTGTTTCTAAATGATGATTGTCATTGTTTTGAGGTAGTTCGATATCATTTGAAACATAATGGTTATAGACTGTCTTGGATAATGATCATGAGTCAGGTTAGGACACTAGTGATAGATATAGGATTGCCGTCTCCTTGATAGGAGTGTGATGTTCCAAAGGCCCCCCCCTGGATGAGATGATTGAGAAAGTGTATGGCCATACCCAGATGACTATGTTCATCTGATCTAATCATGCTCATCATATTGGAGCTACAGGCTTGACACGCTTGTCCAATAAGAACATCAAGTGGCAAAGGAAACATGTATGCCTTGTTGGTTCCCCTTCAAGGGGGGGGGGGGCGAAACCCTAAGGTGGCGCAAGCAACCTTATTCTTATGTTTTAGCAGCGGAAGTAGGGTTTCAAGAGGATCGGATGCTATACGTTCATATGATCAACTTTTAAGAAGCATGGAGATCGAATGAAGATCATACCGAAGCCATGTGTTTGGATGGTGTCTAGGAAGTAGAGATCGACAGGGGTCTCCTCCAGAGAATGCGCACACAAGATGAGAGTGCGCCTACTTTCTTGGTGCTCCTTGTGCTAGCAAGGTTCCAAGAAGTCTTGAACGTATGGAAGGGATGGAGATGATTTTCCTTTCTTGGCCGAATCCTCCTCAAAGCTCCAAGCGTCGTCACACACGAAAAGTGCCGAGAGGAATAATGGGTGGAGAGGCGAGAATAGAATCAATCCTATTCGACGTGAGAGATCTCCAAGTGGAGATCATGGTTTCTAAAAATAGAAACCGCCACTCGCTCAAACGTTCACGCCAAGTGAACAAGTCGCCACCTCTTCTCCCTTTGAACCATGCGCTCATATATGAGCCGGTTCAATTTGGTTCGGTTCAAGAACCAACCAAGCCAAGCGATCCAGTCTAGATCTTAATTAAACCCTAAGGCTCCAGATCTAACCGTTCATCTCTTGATGCTCCTGATCTCACCGATCTAGCATCTATTCTCTCAATCGAAGCTTACCGATCTTAAGCCCTAATCAATCAAACATGATCAGACCAGATCTCACTTACAATCAGAGATTAAATCCCTTTAAACTGAACCAAAACAATTCAGTCCACACGATCTGACTTAAGTAAGCCATATCATCAAATTGTGCGACCCTAAGGGTTTCCTTTAAATGTCGGTAACGATAACTCACGTTATCACGATCAGTGAGGGGTATCTAGCAACACATCACTGTCTACCGATATAAAGGAAAGAGTCTTCCAAGACTACACCCAAACCATAGCACAAGTGTGAATCAACTCACAAGGCATGCATGTTTCCTTTGCCACTGGATGTTCTTATTGGATAAGCATGTCAAGCCTGTAACTCCAATACGATGAGCATGGTTAGATCAGATGAACACAGTCATCTGGGTATGGCCATACACTTTCTCAATCATCTCATCAAGGGGGGCCCTTTAGAACATCACACTCCTTAAACAAGGAGACGGCAATCCTTTATCTATCACTAGTGCCCTAACCTGACTCAAGCTCACCATCCAAGATAGTCTATAATCATTATGTTTCAAATGATATTGAACTACCTCAAAATAATGACAATCATCATTTAGAAACACAAGTAATCTCAAGTCAGAGGAAATGTGCCACTTGATACAATCAAGGAATATTCACATTGTGACAAGCAATTGAATATCCTAGTAGGGTCTGTCCAGTACATCCAATGTACCCATGAGTCTATATCTTATTCCATGCTCGAAGCATCCTATAAGATTAGAACACATATTAGTCTTAACCATATCAAGGCTGTTTCATGTTCACCAAGATACATCGACTAAGGACATATAGCATGTCAGCCCAGCTGAACAGCATTGAGACATTATTCAGAAGTACACTTATTACAGCAGACAAGGTAACAAACTGAATAACAACCATGCCTTTATAAACACAAGAGTTTATTACATGATACTGATACAATCCTTAGGCCACAAACATTAGCCTTAAGGGCATACCCCAACATGCCTAGTGAAGTGGATTCACACTTGTGCTGTGGTTTCGGTGTAGTCTTGGAAGACTCTTTCCTTTGTATTGGGAGACAGTGATGTGTTGCTAGATACCCCTCACTGATCGTGATAACGTAAGTTATCGTTACCGACATTTAAAGGAAACTCTTAGGGTCGCACAATTTGATGATATGGCTTACTTAAGTCAGATCGTGTGGACTGAATTGTCTTGGTTCAGTTTAAAGGGATTTAATCTCTGATTGTAAGTGAGATCTGGTCTGATCATGTTTGATTGATTAGAGCTTGAGATCGGTAAGCTTCGATCGAGAGTATAGATGCTAGATCGGTGAGATCAAGAGCATCAAGAGATGAAAGGTTAGATCTTGAACCATTTGGTTCAATGAGATCTAGACCATGGCTTGGGCTGATTTGATTTTGTTGGGGTATGCCCTTAAGGCTAATGTTTGAGGCCTTGGGAATGTATCAGTATCATGTAATTGTAGGAACCCCTAATCATAAGGGGGCAAAACCCTAAGCATGGCGCTAATGTAAAATATGCTAGCGGAAGCAAGGGTCGCAAGATCATTTGCATGCCATATGTTCAACTATAATCGATTGAATAGATTGAGATAAAAATCATACCAACGCCATATGCTTGGAAGTCGGCTTGGATAAAGAGAACAAAGTAGATCTCCTCCACAAGTTCACACACAAGGTGAAGATGCTTACTCCTTGCGGTCTCTTGTGCTAGCAAGACACCCAAGCCTTCAAGTGTCGAATGGAAGGGGATGATGAACCTCTTGGCCGAGAGCTCCTCTTGCTCAACCTCTCCTTCTCTTCGTCAATCACCACCCAACCAAAGTCGAATGCGTTGAAGAGAAGAGCGCAAACGCATATGCGTTTTTGGCATTGAAGTGAGTGAAACCGGCCCTTGATGACTTTCCATAAATGGAAGCTCATCAAGTCCATGCGCTCAACTCAACCCAAACGCATTTTAGGATTGAACCATGCGTTCACCATTGTGAACCGGTTCAAGCCAAAATGTCAAATCGGCTTTGGTTCAACAAACCAAACCGAAATAGCTCTAGCCACTTGGTCTAGACCAAATTGAACCCCCAAGGCTCATGATCTAACCATTCATCATCTGATGCCCTTGATCTCTCCGATCTAGCATCACCTCTCTCGATCGAAGCTTACCGATCTCAAGTCCTAATCAATCAAACATGATCAGACCAGATCTCACTTACAATCAGAGATTAAATCCCTTTAATCTGAACTCAAAGAATCCAGTCCATACGATCTGACTCAAGTAAGCCATATCACCAAATTGTGCGACCCTGAGGGTTTCCTCTAAATGTCGGTAACGATAACTTACGTTATCACGATCAGTGAGGGGTATCTAGCAACACATCACTGTCTCCCGATATAAAGGAAAGAGTCTTCCAAGACTACTCCCAAACCATAGCACAAGTGTGACTCAATTCACAAGGCATACATGTGTCCTTTGCCACTGGATGTTCTTATTGGACAAGCGGGTCAAGCTTGTAACTCCAATACGATGAGCATGATTAGATCAGATGCACATAGTCATCTGGGTATGGCCATACACTATCTCAATCATCTCATATAGGGGGGCCCTTAGAACACCACACTCCTTAAACAAGGAGACGGCAATCCTTTATCTATCACTAGTGCCCTAACCTGATTCAAGCTCACCATCCAAGATAGTCTATAATCATTATATTTCAAATGATATTGAACTACCTCAAAACAATGACAATCATCATTTAGAAACACAAGTGATCTCAAGTCAAAGGACATGTGCCACTTGCTGCTTACATGGATCATTCACATTGTGACAAGCAATGCAATATCCCAGTAGGGTCTGTCCAGTACATCCAATGTACCCATGAGTCTACATCTTATTCCATGCTCGAAGCATCCTATAAGATTAGCACTCATATTAGTCTCCATCATATCAAGGCTGTCTCATGTTCACCAAGATATCTCGACTAAGGACATATAGCCTGTCAGCCTAGCTGAACAGCTTTGAGACATTATTCAGAAGTACACTTATTACAGCAGACAAGGTAACAACCTGAATAACAACCATGCCTTATTATAAACTTAAGAGTTTATTACATGATACTTATACAATCCCAAGGCCTCAAACATTAGCCTTAAGGGCATACCCCAACAATCTCCCACTTGCACTTAATCTAATGGTTGAGAAATCTCAAACCCATATTATTACAGTGCTTCTCATGCTTCTGCTGCGCCAGAGGCTTGGTAAGCGGGTCTGCCAGATTGTCATCTGTATGAACCTTGCAAATCTTGATCTCGCCTCGATCAATGATCTCCCGGATCAAATGAAACCGTCTCTGTATGTGCTTGGACTTCTGGTGCGACCGTGGTTCCTTTGCTTGTGCTATAGCACCAGTGTTATCACAGAAGATAACCAAAGGATCTGCACTCGAAGGAACGACACCAAGTTCTCTCACGAACTTACGAATCCACACTGCCTCCTTGGATGCTTCCGAGGCTGCAACATACTCGGCTTCTGTTGTGGAATCAGCAACAGTTGACTGTTTGAAGCTCTTCCACACCACTGCTCCACCATTCAAGCTAAAAACATAGCCTGATTGCGATCGGAAATCATCCTGGTCCGACTGGAACGAAGCGTCAGTATATCCCTCTATACTGAGTTCTTCCTGACCACCATATATCAAGAACATATCTTTGGTCCTCCGCAGATATTTTAAGATGTTCTTGACTGCAATCCAGTGCGCCAATCCTGGATTACTTTGGAATCGACTGGTCACGCTTAACCCGTAAGCGACGTCTGGGCGAGTACACAACATCGCATACATAATGGACCCAATAGCCGAAGCATAAGGCGTATTGTCCATTTCATCTTTCTCAGTCTGTGTTTGTGGACACTGACTCTTTGAAAGATTCAGACCATGTCTGACTGGAAGATATCCACGTTTAGAATTCTCTAAATGGAATCTCTCCAGGACTTTATCGATGTAAGTACTCTGGCACAGCCCGAGAAGCCTCTTAGATCTATCCCGGTAGATCTTGACACCTAATACATAGGCTGCTTCTCCTAGATCTTTCATCTGGAAACATTTTCCTAACCATGCCTTAACAGCATGTAGTTCAGGAATATCATTTCCAATGATCAAGATATCATCGACGTAGAGGATTAGGAATGTAATCACGCTCCCACTAAACCTCTTATATACACACGGGTCATCTTCGTTCTTGATGAAACCAAACTCAGAGATTGATTCATCAAAACGAATGTTCCAGCTTCTTGATGCTTGTTTAAGTCCATAAATGGACTTCTTTAACTTGCATATTTTATGACGATCTGCTGGATTAGTGAAACCTTCCGGTTGTGTCATATACACATCCTCATCCAGATTTCCATTAAGGAAAGCTGTCTTCACATCCATTTGCCAGATCTCATAGTCGTAATATGCTGCTATCGCGAAAAGAATCCGAATAGACTTAAACATGGCTACAGGAGAGAAAGTTTCATCATAATCTATCCCGTAGATTTGTTTGAAACCTTTCGCAACTAGCCTGCCTTTATAGGTAACCACGTTACCATCCATGTCAATCTTCTTCTTGAAGATCCATTTACAGCCTATAGGGATTACTCCCGGAGGCGGATCAACCAAATCCCAGACTTGGTTATCTGACATGGAGTCCATCTCGGCTCGCATAGCTTCAAGCCATCTAGCTGACTCCGGTCCACTGACCGCATCCGCATAAGTTAGGGGTTCATCATTATCAATGATGTAGACTCCGTCATAGCGCTCAGGCTGTCGACGGATCCTACCCGATCTTCGCGGTTCCCGTGATATCTGAGCCTCAGGTTGTTCAGTAACCTGATCTACCAGCTCAGGCACATCCAACTCTGCTTGACTACTTTGTCCTTCCTCTGAATTCTCATCCAGCTTTATTTCTCTCCCACTGGCCTCTTGCAGAAGAAACTCCTTCTCAAGAAATATGGCCGTCCGAGCAACAAAAACCTTGTTCTCTTTGGGATCGTAGAAATAATAACCCTTAGTTTCCTTAGGGTAACCGACAAAGATACATTTCTCAGATCTGCTCTCCAGTTTCCCAGAGGCGAGCTTTTTGACATAAGCCTCGCAACCCCAGATCCTGATAAATGTCAAGCTAGGCTGTTTTCCATACCATAACTCATATGGCGTCTTTAAAACTGCCTTGGATGGCACTCGGTTTAGTACCTTTGCAGCTGTTTCCAGTGCAAAACCCCAAAAGGAATATGGAAGAGTGGCCTGACTCATCATAGAACGAACCATGTCTAGTAACGTTCTATTTCTCCTCTCGGACACACCATTCCATTGCGGTGTTCCTGGCGGAGTGAGCTGTGAGATAATCCCACACTCCTTCAGATAGTCAGTAAATCCATGACTCAGGTATTCACCACCTCGATCAGAACGAAGTGCCTTGATATTTCGGCCTAGCTGATTTTGTACTTCATTTTTGAACTCTTTGAATTTGTCAAAAGATTCACTTTTATGTCTCATTAAATAGACATACCCATACCTACTGAAATCATCAGTAAAGGTAATGAAGTACTGATAGCCACCTCTGGCATGTTTACTAAAAGGCCCACACACATCACTGTGTATAAGGTCAAGTAAACCCGAAGCCCTTTGACCTTTGTGAGGAAAAGGAGACTTCGTCATTTTACCCATCAAACAAGCTTTGCATGTATCAATCTCCTCATAGGAGAATGATCCCAGCAGTCCATGTTCATGCAACCGCTTAATGCGCTTCTCGTTTATATGGCCTAAACGACTATGCCATAACAAGGTGCTGTCATCAGCATACTTGGCTTTCTTATTATCAATGTTTTGTATAGAATTTTCCATGTCCAACATGTATAACCCATTGTTAATTGAACCAGTTGCATACACAATATTATCATGAGATAAAACACACTTTGAAATATTGCATTCAAAGGCAAATCCTTTCCTGACAAGAGCAGGAATAGAGATAATATTCTTGGTAATACTCGGTACAAAATAACAATTGTTTAATTCTAATACAACGCCAGATGGTAAAGAAATGAAATAGTCTCCTACAGCAACAGCAGCAACCCGTGCCCCGTTTCCAACTCGTAGGTCTACCTCATGCTGTCCCACCTGCCTTCTTCTCTTGAGTTCCTACACATTTGAACAAATGTGAACTCCACATGCAGTGTCCAACACCCATGATATAGTAGAAGAAGATAACATGACCTCAGTCACATATATACCTGAGTCAGAAGCGATGCTTCCCCTCTTATCTCCTTGGAGCGCTTTACAGTCCTTTTTCCAGTGACCCAGCTGGCCACAGTGGAAACACCTGTTGTCCTTCGACCGCTTCACCTTCTGTTTCAGGGCCTTGCTGTAATTCTTGACAGGGGCCTTGCCCTTCTTCCCCTTCTTCTTGTTCCTAGAAGGAACCATCAAGACAGAGGTTGAAGGCTTACCCTTCAGAGTTTCCTCAGTGGTCAAGAGCATATTCAGCAGCTCTGCCGGCGTACAATCGATCTTGTTCATATTAAAGTTAATAATGAACGCATCGAAAGAGGGCGGAAGAGACTGCAGAATAATGTCCACAGCAAGCTCCTGGTTGACGGTATGCCCCAGTTTCTCTAGAGCCTCCTTGTGCCCAATCATCTTGAGCACGTGAGCTCCCACTGGGCTCCCCTCAGCCAGTTTGCTCTGAAAGAAGAGCTTCGTCAGATTATAGCGCTCAGTCCTCGCCTGTGCAGCATACAGCATCTTGAGGTTCGCTATAATTTCTATAGCCGACATATCCTCATGCTGACGCTGCAGCGGTGGCGTCATAGACGCTAGCATCAGGCAAGCGACATCAATGCTATCATTGACGTGCTTTTCGTAGGCTTCCCGAACCGCCCTTGCGGCGTTCGGAGCGGGCTGCGGCGGTATCGCCGTCTCGAGGACATACAGTTTCCTCTCTGCCTTAAGAACAATCTTAAGGTGTCCGAACCAGTCAGAGAAGTTCGGCCCAGCAAACTTCTCCCTTTCCAGTAGGGATCGCACATTGAAGCTCATGGTGTTCGTTGCTGCAGGAATCTACAACAAGCAAGAACAGCAAGGTCAGTATCAATGTTTCAGAATCAATCCAGGACTTAAGAAAGATTCTTTTCTCACTATTTTGTCTGACTGAAAAATCCAGTAAACAGTCCGAAAGAGTAAACACTCTTTTAGTGAGATGGGATCCAGATTTCATACTTGGTCTCCGCGTCCCGCTCAGGCGAGATAAGATGCACAGAGATGACAAGCACTAGTTTCTGGTAGGCTGTCCCAGCCAATCGCCAACCCGTGCGATTCCCCTTCATCTTGGCAATCCAGCAGACTGTGCCAACTGAGTTGGTGCAACACAGTCTCTGATCCCAGAGATGGCTGCCTCCATGTGCTACCATATGCGCCACATATGTAGTCTACATGGTCAAGCTGACCTGACCTACTCCCTGGACCACCACGTGCTATGCTGAGCAACGAGAGGGGATAAATCCCAACTCTGTAACACGCAGGTGAAATCCAGCACCGTCTGAAGATAGATGGACGTGCCCACTGAGTGGGTTCAACACGGCTCCAACGATAGTCAGAAAGGTGAGGTTTCGCGTCAGAAGGCTTACGAGCTTGATATGTTAGCGTTGGATTTTAACGGTCTTTTATCTTCTTACTATCAGGCATGTCCTATGGCTATAGCAGAAGATAAACATAAATATGCAATTCTAATTATTAGCAATAAGTAGAAAGCATGATCTTATGTGGTAAAAGCCCATGAACCCTAGCAAGACCTTAATATAACTTAAGTCTTCACTTGAGCTTCATTGCATCTCATCTGGTCCAACCCAGTGCCCTAGCGCCAAGAGCACCTCAGGTGCACCACCAGGTGAATGCCCCTCTTGGATGTGTGCCTTTGTTCTTGTCTAATCAAAGTACATTTGATCTATCTAGACAAGGTTGACTCGCAGGTCAACAACATATTATAAATTAAGTACAATGTGATTCGCAGATCACAAATTAATTTACAATTTTTAAGTCCAGGCACGCAGGCCCCAGCACAGCACACAATTGGGTAACCCACATAAGACTAAATAAACAAGCATATGGTTCAATCAACATGTGATCCAATCATCTTGAAATTAAAAGTTTTGAAAACCCCATGGCATCAATTTTAATTTCCTTATGAGCCCTACAACCTTACAATGGTCCATTGATGGGGATCCACTCATCCATCTAGTTAGATCCTTTGCCCTTGCATGCACCGAGTCCTAACTGACCCGAGTTGACCTAATGGTCAACCATGCATGCGCCAAGGGCTGAACTACCCCCATGAGTTTTGGCAAGCGGGTGTGACCCCGGGCCTAACTCAAGTGTGTTCAGTAGTGTCTCAACCAGACCTCGCTACACGCCCTAGATGCAGTCAACCTATAGCCACCTTGTGCTTGCGCATAGGTGCTATCAGGTTAACCCATCTGAGCTGTCAGATGGTCTGATCAGACTTGGATCTAACCTAGTGGTGACTTCAACCTCATCAACCCATCTAAGGGTTTAATGTAGTGGCACCTTAGATCTAATCAAGCGCGCAAGATGTAAGTTTTAGAAAAACCTTAGAACATGCGCAATCATACAAACAAACAACATGCTTGCATATAACCCTTAGATCTAAGGGGGTCCCCTTCAAGGGGGAGCGCAAACTTTAGGGGGTCCCCTTCAAGGGGGAGCGCATACTTCATATAAGCAAAGCATGATACAAGCGCAACTTCATGTAAGCAAAGCATGATACAAGCGCAACTTCATGTAAGCAAAGCATGATACAAGCGCAACTTCATGTAAGCAAAGCATGATACAAGCGCAACTTCATGTAAGCAAAGCATGCCTCAAGTAAAAGTAAGCGCAACATGAGGATCACATCAGCAAACATAATAGCATGCATAGAGCCAAGCTCTGATACCAATTGTAGGAACCCCTAATCATAAGGGGGCAAAACCCTAAGCATGGCGCTAATGTAAAATATGCAAGCGGAAGCAAGGGTCGCAAGATCATTTGCATGCCATATGTTCAACTATAATCGATTGAATAGATTGAGATAAAAATCATACCAACGCCATATGCTTGGAAGTCGGCTTGGATAAAGAGAACAAAGTAGATCTCCTCCACAAGTTCACACACAAGGTGAAGATGCTTACTCCTTGCGGTCTCTTGTGCTAGCAAGACACCCAAGCCTTCAAGTGTCGAATGGAAGGGGATGATGAACCTCTTGGCCGAGAGCTCCTCTTGCTCAACCTCTCCTTCTCTTCGTCAATCACCACCCAACCAAAGTCGAATGCGTTGAAGAGAAGAGCGCAAACGCATATGCGTTTTTGGCATTGAAGTGAGTGAAACCGGCCCTTGATGACTTTCCATAAATGGAAGCTCATCAAGTCCATGCGCTCAACTCAACCCAAACGCATTTTAGGATTGAACCATGCGTTCACCATTGTGAACCGGTTCAAGCCAAAATGTCAAATCGGCTTTGGTTCAACAAACCAAACCGAAATAGCTCTAGCCACTTGGTCTAGACCAAATTGAACCCCCAAGGCTCATGATCTAACCATTCATCATCTGATGCCCTTGATCTCTCCGATCTAGCATCACCTCTCTCGATCGAAGCTTACCGATCTCAAGTCCTAATCAATCAAACATGATCAGACCAGATCTCACTTACAATCAGAGATTAAATCCCTTTAATCTGAACTCAAAGAATCCAGTCCATACGATCTGACTCAAGTAAGCCATATCACCAAATTGTGCGACCCTGAGGGTTTCCTCTAAATGTCGGTAACGATAACTTACGTTATCACGATCAGTGAGGGGTATCTAGCAACACATCACTGTCTCCCGATATAAAGGAAAGAGTCTTCCAAGACTACTCCCAAACCATAGCACAAGTGTGACTCAATTCACAAGGCATACATGTGTCCTTTGCCACTGGATGTTCTTATTGGACAAGCGGGTCAAGCTTGTAACTCCAATACGATGAGCATGATTAGATCAGATGCACATAGTCATCTGGGTATGGCCATACACTATCTCAATCATCTCATATAGGGGGGCCCTTAGAACACCACACTCCTTAAACAAGGAGACGGCAATCCTTTATCTATCACTAGTGCCCTAACCTGATTCAAGCTCACCATCCAAGATAGTCTATAATCATTATATTTCAAATGATATTGAACTACCTCAAAACAATGACAATCATCATTTAGAAACACAAGTGATCTCAAGTCAAAGGACATGTGCCACTTGCTGCTTACATGGATCATTCACATTGTGACAAGCAATGCAATATCCCAGTAGGGTCTGTCCAGTACATCCAATGTACCCATGAGTCTACATCTTATTCCATGCTCGAAGCATCCTATAAGATTAGCACTCATATTAGTCTCCATCATATCAAGGCTGTCTCATGTTCACCAAGATATCTCGACTAAGGACATATAGCCTGTCAGCCTAGCTGAACAGCTTTGAGACATTATTCAGAAGTACACTTATTACAGCAGACAAGGTAACAACCTGAATAACAACCATGCCTTATTATAAACTTAAGAGTTTATTACATGATACTTATACAATCCCAAGGCCTCAAACATTAGCCTTAAGGGCATACCCCAACAGTAATAAACTTTTATGTTTATAAAGGCATGGTTGTTATTCAGTTTGTTACATTGTTTGCTGCAATAATTGTACTTCTGAATAATGTCTCAAAGCTGTTCAGCTGGGCTGACATGCTATAAAGTCCTTAGTCGAGATATCTTGGTGAACATGAGACAGCCTTGATATGATTGGGACTAATATGTGTTCTAATCTTATAGGATGCTTCGAGCATGGAATAAGATGTAGACTCATGGGTACATTGGATGTACTGGACAGACCCTACTAGGATATTCAATTGCTTGTCACAATGTGAATAATCCTTGATTGCGACAAGTGGCACATTTCCTCTGACTTGAGATCACTTGTGTTTTCTAAATGATGATTGTCATTGTTTTGAGGTAGTTCAATATCATTTGAAACATAATGATTATAGACTATCTTGGATGGTGAGCTTGAGTCAGGTTAGGGCACTAGTGATAGACAAAGGATTGCCGTCTCCTTGTTTAAGGAGTGTGATGTTCTAAAGGGGCCCCCTGGATGAGATGATTGAGAATAGTGTATGGCCATACCCAGGTGACTATGTTCATCTGATCTAATCATGCTCATCATATTGGAGTTACAAGCTTGACACGCTTGTCCAATAAGAACATCCAGTGGCAAAGGAAACATGCATGCCTTGTGAGTTGGATTCACACTTGTGCTGTGGTTTGGGTGTAGTCTTGGAAGACTCTTTTCTTTATATCGGGAGACAGTGATGTGTTGCTAGATACCCCTCACTGATCGTGATAATGTGAGTTATCGTTACCGACATTTAAAGGAAACCCTCAGGGTCGCACAATTTGATGATATGGCTTACTTAAGTCAGATCGTGTGGACTGAATTGTTCAGGTTCAGTTTAAAGGGATTTAATCTCTGATTGTAAGTGAGATCTGGTCTGATCATGTTTGATTGATTAGGGCTTGAGATCGGTAAGCTTCGATCGAGAGAATGGATGCTAGATCAGTGAGATCAGCAGCATCAAGAGATCGACGGTCAGATCAAGAGCCTTAGGGTTTATTGTGGTCTGGACTGATTGCTTGGTTTATTTGGTTATTAAACCAAACCAAATTGAACCAGCTCATTGAGTGAGCGTGTGGTTCAAATTGAGAGGAGTTTGCGATAGGGGTAAACCCATGATCGCATGTGAGTAAGTGGCTTTCTATTTTTAGAAAGCATGATCACATACGTGACCACTACTCACGTTCACGCCTAAGGCGCTCTACTCTCTCGCTTCTCCTCCTCTCTCGTCGCCAACTTGAGTTTTCGGAACTTGCACTCTCATGTGGAGAAGTGTAGACGAAAAGGAGGAAGTGTTCGGCCAAGCAAGGTGATCTCTCCCTTCCATTCGACAACGACTTCTTGGAACCTTGCTAGCACAAGGAGCACCAAAGAAGAGTAGGCGACACCAATTGTGTGCGTCACCTTTGGAGAAGGAGCACTTGCGCCTTTCCTTCCAAGACACCATCTAAGCGATGGCAATGGTAAGAATCCCTTTCTAATGAAAGTTGAACATGTTACATGCTATGCGATCTTGTTAGAAATCCTAGATTCCGCTAGAGGTTTTTGTTGTGCCTCCTATAGGGTTTCGCCCCCCCTTGTTCTAGGGGACTTTCAATTGGTATCAGAGCAAGTTATTGCATGCTAATATGTTTGCTTTCTATATGATCCTATGCAATGATCTATATGTTACATGCGCTAGTTGAGATAGGCGAATTTTACATGCTTGTTAGAGATGTTTTTATTTCTCCTAGGCGCATGTTTTCTGGTTGGCGCATATGTATGTTTTCTCAAAACTTCTTATACTTGCGCGACTCATTATAGATCTAAGGCCCTGCATTAAACCCTTAGACGGGTTATTAGGGTTGAAGTCATCCCCTAGGTTAGATCCAGACAGTCTGATCAGACCATCTGACAGCCTTGATGCGTTGACCAGATAGCACCTGTGCGATAGCACCTGGTGGCTATAGGTCGACTACAGACAGGCGTGTAGCGATGTCTGATTGAGACGACAAGCGAACACACATGAGTTAGGCCCGGGGTCACACCCGCTTGCCAGAGCTCATGAGGGTTGTTCGGCCCTGGCGCATGCATGGTTGACCTTTTGGTCGACTCAAGTCAGTTAGGACTTGGTGCATGCAAGGGCAGTGGATCTGACTAGGTTGGATGAGTGGATCCCTAGTAATGGACCGTTGTAAGGTTGTAGGGCAAATAAGGAAATTAAAATTGATGCCTATGGGGTTTTCGAAATTTAATTTTCATGATTGGATCACATGTTGCTTGATGCCTATGTTTGTTTATTTAATTCTTATGTGGGCTGCCCATGTTAAATGTGTGCTGTGCTGGGGCCTGCGTGCCTGGAATTTAAAGTTGTAAATTAATTATTGTGATCTGCGTATCACATTGTATTTAATTTATAAAGTGTAATTGACCTGCGTGTCAATCTTGTCTAGATAGATTACTTTGTAAATTAATCAGACAAGAGCACAGAGCACACTTGGCAGAGGCGCTTGCAGCAGAGGCTTGACCAGGTGGGAGGTCCAGGGTTCGACTCTGGGACCAGGCGCATTTACCTGGTGGGCGCACTTGAGCTGCAGTGGGCGCTTGGGCCCTGGTTTGGGCCAGATGAGCAGCAAAAGACCCATGAAGAAAAGCAAGTGAAGACTTAAGTTAATTAAGGTCTTACTTAGGCTATGGGCTTTTACCACATAAGATCCATGCTTTCTTTTATTGTTTAAATAAGTAGAACAGCATGATTTATTTATCTTCTGCTATCACCATAGGAATTGCATGATAGTGAAGAAGATAAAAGACCGTTAAAATCCAACGCTAAAATATCAAGCTCGTATGCCTTCTGACGCGAAACCTAACTGTTCTGATTATCGTTGGAGCCGTGTTGTACCCACTCAGTGGGCACGTCCATCTATCTTCAGACGGTGCGGGATTACACCTGCGTGTTACAGAGAAGGGATTTATCGCTTCTCGTTGCTCAGCATAGCACGTGGTGGTCCAGGGAGTAGGTCGGGTCAGCTTGACCATGTAGGCTACATATGTGGCGCATATGGTAGCGCATGGAGGCAGCCATCTGTGGGGTCAGAGATTGTGTTGTACCAACTCAGTTGGCACAGTCTGCTGGATTGCCCAGATGAAGGGGAATCGCACGGGTTGGCGATTGGCTGGGACAGCCTACCAGAAATTAGTGCTTGTACTCTCTGTGCATCTTATCTCGCCTGAGCGGGACGCGGAGACCAAGTATGAAATCTGGATCCCATCTCACTAAAAGAGTTCTACTCTTTCGGGCTGTTTTGCTGGATTTTTCAGCCAGATAAAATAGTGAGAAAAAGAATCATTCTTAAGTCCTGAATTGATTCTTTACATTGATACTGACCTTGCTGTTCTTGCATTGTTGTAGATACCTGCAGCAACGAACACCATGTGTTGGGGTATGCCCTTAAGGCTAATGTTTGAGGCCTTGGGATTGTATTAGTATCATGTAATAAACTCTTAAGTTTATAAAGGCATGGTTATTATTCAGGTTGTTACCTTGTCTGCTGTAATAAGTGTACTTCTGAATACTGTCTCAAAGCTGTTCAGCTAGGCTGACAGGCTATATGTCCTTAGTCGAGATATCTTGGTGAACATGAGACAGCCTTGATATGATTGAGACTAATATGAGTGCTAATCTTATAGGATGCTTCGAGCATGGAATAAGACGTAGACTCATGGGTACATTGGATGTACTGGACAGACCCTACTGGGATATTCCATTGCTTGTCACAATGTGAATGATCCTTGTAAGCAGCAACTGGCACATGTCCTCTGACTTGAGATCACTTGTGTTTCTGAATGATGATTGTCATTGTCTTGAGGTAGTTCAATATCATTTGAAACATAATGATTATAGACTATCTTGGATGGTGAGCTTGAATCAGGTTAGGGCACTAGTGATAGACATAGGATTGCCGTCTCCTTGTTTAAGGAGTGTAGTGTTCTAAGGGCCCCCCTATATGAGATGATTGAGATAGTGTATGGCCATACCCAGATGACTATGTGCATCTGATCTAATCATGCTCATCGTATTGGAGTTACAAGCTTGACCCGCTTGTCCAATAAGAACATCCAGTGGCAAAGGACACATGTATGCCTTGTGAATTGAGTCACACTTGTGCTATGGTTTGGGAGTAGTCTTGGAAGACTCTTTCCTTTATATCGGGAGACAGTGATGTGTTGCTAGATACCCCTCACTGATCGTGATAACGTAAGTTATCGTTACCGACATTTAAAGGAAACCCTCAGGGTCGCACAATTTGGTGATATGGCTTCCTTAAGTCAGATCGTGTGGACTGAATTGTTTTGGTTCAGTTTAAAGAGATTTAATCTCTGATTGTAAGTGAGATCTGGTCTGATCATGTTTGATTGATTAGAGCTTTAGATCGGTAAGCTTCGATCGAGAGAGATGATGCTAGATCGATGCGATCAGAAGCGTCAGATGATGAATGGTCAGATCTAGGACCTTGGGGTCTAATTTGATCTAGACTTAATTTATGGGCTGATTTGGTTTCGCTATTGAACCAAGGATATTGAACCGGCTCATGGGTTGAGCGCTTGGTTCAAGAGGGAGAAGAGGTTGCGTTTGGTTCATGGAAACATGAACGCCAACTCTTAATCGTTGCCAATTTTGGAAAGTTCCAAAAGCATAACGCATATGCGTTCATGGCTTGATGTCTCTCTAATGCTTTTCGGTTTTGTTTCTTGGACGTGGTTTTTGGAACGGCTTGCTCGTGTGGAAGGCATCGTTCTTGCGCCAAGGAAGAAGAGCTCTCGAAAAGAAGGAAGCCCTTTTCATCTAATCTCCTACACACGGTTGGAAAAGCTTGGCAATCTTGCTAGCACAAGAGTTGCGCAAGGAGGAAGCTTTCATCCCTTGTGTGTGATTTCTTTGGAGAAGATCCCTTCGATCTTTCTTCTTCCAAGCCGCACCTTCCCATGGCCATGGTAATGAATCTCTCACTTGTTATTCAAGTTGATTATATGAAAGTATAGAATGCGATCTTATGTGGAAACCCTAATTCCGCTGCTATGAGAAAGAAACATATGACTTGCGCCCCCCTCATGAAAGGGGTTCTTCTCACAATAGGTTTTGCGCTCCCCTCCTGAAAGGGTTCCATCAATTGGTATCAGAGCCAATCTATACTTTTTCATATGATTGCTTGCGGTTCTAATGAGTAGATCATCATGTTTGATCCATGAATATGTTGGTGAATAGATCTAAAGGTGATTGCTCACATGCCGAAACCTACATGCTAGTTTAGAACTTAGATGTATGTTTCTTCATGAGTTGCGCAAGATGTATGTTTCTTCATGAGTTGCGCATGTTGTTGTGTTGGCGCATGATAAGTATGTTGAATGGTTGAATGATATTTCATCAAATCTTATACCTACTTGCGCGCAAACATTTAGATCTATATGCATCTACTATAAACCCTTAGATGGGTTGATGGGGCTGAAGTCACCTCTAGGTTAGATCCATTAGTCTGATCAGACCATCTGACAGCTCAGATGGGTTAACCTGATAGCACCTATGCGCAAGCACAAGGTGGCTATAGGTTGACTGCATCTAGGGCGTGTAGCGAGGTCTGGTTGAGACACTACTGAACACACTTGAGTTAGGCCCGGGGTCACACCCGCTTGCCAAAACTCATGGGGGTAGTTCAGCCCTTGGCGCATGCATGGTTGACCATTAGGTCAACTCGGGTCAGTTAGGACTCGGTGCATGCAAGGGCAAAGGATCTAACTAGATGGATGAGTGGATCCCCATCAATGCACCATTGTAAGGTTGTAGGGCTCATAAGGAAATTAAAATTGATGCCATGGGGTTTTCAAAACTTTTAATTTCAAGATGATTGGATCACATGTTGATTGAACCATATGCTTGTCTATTTAGTCTTATGTGGGTTGCCCAATTGTGTGCTGTGCTGGGGCCTGCGTGCCTGGACTTAAAAAAAATTGTAAATTAATTTGTGATCTGCGAATCACATTGTACTTAATTTATAATATGTTGTTGTTGACCTGCGAGTCAATCTTGTCTAGATAGATCAAATGTACTTTGATTAGACAAGAACAAAGGCACACATCCAAGAGGGGCATTCACCTGGTGGTGCACCTGTGGTGCTCTTGGCGCTAGGGCACTGGGTTGGACCAGATGAGATGCAATGAAGCTCAAGTGAAAACTTAAGTAATATTAAGGTCTTACTAGGGTTCATGGGCTTTTACCACATAAGATCATGCTTTCTACTTATTGCTAATAATTAGAATTGCATATTTATGTTTATCTTCTGCTATAGCCATAGGACATGCCTGATAGTAAGAAGATAAAAGACCGTTAAAATCCAACGCTAACATATCAAGCTCGTAAGCCTTCTGACGCGAAACCTCACCTTTCTGACTATCGTTGGAGCCGTGTTGAACCCACTCAGTGGGCACGTCCATCTATCTTCAGACGGTGCTGGATTTCACCTGCGTGTTACAGAGTTGGGATTTATCCCCTCTCGTTGCTCAGCATAGCACGTGGTGGTCCAGGGAGTAGGTCAGGTCAGCTTGACCATGTAGGCTACATATGTGGCGCATATGGTAGCACATGGAGGCAGCCATCTCTGGGATCAGAGACTGTGTTGTACCAACTCAGTTGGCACAGTCTGCTGGATTGCCAAGATGAAGGGGAATCGCACGGGTTGGCGATTGGCTAGGAGAGCCTACCAGAAACTAGTGCTTGTCATCTCTGTGCATCTTATCTCGCCTGAGCGGGACGCGGAGACCAAGTATGAAATCTGGATCCCATCTCACTAAAAGAGTGTTACTCTTTCGGACTGTTTACTGGATTTTTCAGTCAGACAAAATAGTGAGAAAAGAATCTTTCTTAAGTCCTGGATTGATTCTGAAACATTGATACTAACCTTGCTGTTCTTGCTTGTTGTAGATTCCTGCAGCAACGAACACCATGAGCTTCAATGTGCGATCCCTACTGGAAAGGGAGAAGTTTGCTGGGCCGAACTTCTCTGACTGGTTCGGACACCTTAAGATCGTTCTTAAGGCAGAGAGGAAACTGTATGTCCTCGAGACGGCGATACCGCCGCAGCCCGCTCCGAACGCCGCAAGGGCGGTTCGGGATGCCTATGAAAAGCACGTCAATGATAGCATTGATGTCGCTTGCCTGATGCTAGCGTCTATGACGCCACCGCTGCAGCGTCAGCATGAGGATATGTCGGCTATAGAAATTATAGCGAACCTCAAGATGCTGTATGCTGCACAGGCGAGGACAGAACGCTATAATCTGACAAAGCTCTTCTTTCAGAGCAAACTGGCTGAGGGGAGCCCAGTGGGAGCTCACGTGCTCAAGATGATTGGGCACAAGGAGGCTCTGGAGAAACTGGGGCATACCGTCAACCAGGAGCTTGCTGTAGATATTATTCTGCAGTCTCTTCCGCCTTCTTTCGATGCGTTCATCATTAACTTTAATATGAACAAAATCGATTGTACGCCGGCAGAGCTGCTGAATATGCTCTTGACTACTGAGGAAACTCTGAAGGGCAAGCCTTCAACCTCTGTCTTAATGGTTCCTTTTAGGAACAAGAAGAAGGGGAAGAAGGGCAAGGCCCCTGTCAAGAATTACAGCAAGGCCCTGAAACAGAAGGTGAAGCGGTCGAAGGACAACAGGTGTTTCCACTGTGGCCAGCTGGGTCACTGGAAAAAGGACTGTAAAGCGCTCCAAGGAGATAAGAGGGGAAGCATCGCTTCTGGCTCAGGTATATACGTGACGGAAGTCATGGTTTCATCTTCTTCTATATCATGGGTGTTGGACACTGCATGTGGAGTTCACATTTGTTCAAATGTGCAGGAACTCAAGAGAAGAAGGCAGGTGGGACAGCATGAGGTAGACCTACGCGTTGGAAACGGGGCACGGGTTGCTGCGGTTGCTGTAGGAGACTATTTCATTACTTTACCATCTGGCATTGTATTAGAATTAAACAATTGTTATTTTGTACCCAGTATTACCAAGAATATTATCTCTATTCCTGCTCTTGTCAGGAAAGGATTTGCCTTTGAATGCAAGATTTCAAAGTGTATTTTGACTTATGATAATATTGTGTATGCCACTGGTTCAATTAACAATGGGTTATTCATGTTGGACATGGAATATTCTATACAAAACATTGATAATAAGAAAGCCAAGTATGCTGATGACAGCACCTTGCTATGGCATAGTCGTTTAGGCCATATAAACGAGAAGTGCATTAAGCGGTTGCATAAACATGGACTGCTGGGATCATTCTCCTATGAGGAGATTGATACATGCAAAGCTTGTTTGATGGGTAAAATGACGAAGTCTCCTTTTCCTCACAAAGGTCAGAGGACTTCAGGTTTACTTGACCTTATACACAGTGATGTGTGTGGGCCATTTAGTAAACATGCCAGAGGTGGCTATCAGTACTTCATTACCTTTACTGATGATTTCAGTAGGTATGGGTATGTCTATTTGATGAGACATAAAAGTGAATCTTTTGACAAGTTCAAAGAGTTCAAAAATGAAGTACAAAATCAGTTAGGCAGAAATATCAAGGCACTTCGTTCTGATCGAGGTGGTGAATACCTAAGTCATGCATTTACTGACTATCTGAAAGAGTGTGGGATTATCTCACAGCTCACTCCGCCAGGAACACCGCAATGGAATGGTGTGTCCGAGAGGAGAAATAGAACGTTACTTGATATGGTTCGTTCTATGATGAGTCAGGCTACTCTTCCATACTCCTTTTGGGGTTTTGCACTGGAAACAGCTGCAAAGGTACTAAACCGAGTGCCATCCAAGGCAGTTTCAAAGACGCCATATGAGTTATGGTACGGGAAACAGCCTAGCTTGACGTTTATCAGGATCTGGGGTTGCGAGGCTTATGTCAAAAAGCTCGCCTCTGGGAAACTAGAGAGCAGATCTGATAAATGTATCTTTGTCGGTTACCCTAAGGAAACTAAGGGTTATTATTTCTACGATCCCAAAGAGAACAAGATATTTGTTGCTCGGACGGCCATATTTCTTGAGAAGGAGTTTCTTCTGCAAGAGGCCAGTGGGAGAGAAATAAAGCTGGATGAGATTCCAGAGGAAGGACAAAGTAGTCAGGCAGAGTTGGATGTGCCTGAGCCAGTAGATCAGGTTACTGAACAACCTGAGGCTCAGATATCACGGGAACCGCGAAGATCGGGTAGGATCCGTCGACAGCCTGAGCGCTATGACGGAGTCTACATCATTGATAATGATGAACCCCTAACTTATGCGGATGCGGTCAGTGGACCGGAGTCAGCTAGATGGCTTGATGCTATGCGAGCCGAGATGGACTCCATGTCAGATAACCAAGTCTGGGATTTGGTTGATCCGCCTCCGGGAGTAATCCCTATAGGCTGTAAATGGATCTTCAAGAAGAAGATTGACATGGATGGTAACGTGGTTACCTATAAAGGCAGGCTAGTTGCGAAAGGTTTCAAACAAATCTACGGGATAGATTATGATGAAACTTTCTCTCCTGTAGCCATGTTTAAGTCTATTCGGATTCTTTTCGCGATAGCTGCATATTACGATTATGAGATCTGGCAGATGGATGTGAAAACAGCTTTCCTTAATGGAAATCTGGATGAGGATGTGTATATGACACAACCGGAAGGTTTCAACAATCCAGCAGATCGTCATAAAATATGCAAGTTAAAGAAGTCCATATATGGACTTAAACAAGCATCAAGAAGCTGGAATATTCGTTTTGATGAATCAATCTCTGAGTTTGGTTTCATCAAGAACGAAGATGACCCGTGTGTATATAAGAGGTTTAGTGGGAGCGTAATTACATTCCTAATCCTCTACGTCGATGATATCTTAATCATTGGAAATGATATTCCTGAATTGCATGCTGTTAAGGCATGGTTAGGAAAATGTTTCCAGATGAAAGATTTAGGAGAAGCAGCCTATGTACTAGGTGTGAAGATCTACAGGGATAGATCTAAAAGGCTTCTCGGGCTGTGCCAGAGTACTTACATCGATAAGGTCCTGGAGAGATTCCATTTAGAGAATTCTAAACGTGGATATCTTCCAGTCAGACATGGTCTGAATCTTTCGAAGAGTCAGTGTCCACAAACACAGACTGAGAAAGATGAAATGGACAATACGCCTTATGCTTCGGCTATTGGGTCCATTATGTATGCGATGTTGTGTACTCGCCCAGACGTCGCTTACGGGTTAAGCGTGACCAGTCGATTCCAAAGTAATCCAGGTTTGGCGCACTGGATTGCGGTCAAGAACATTTTAAAATATCTGCGGAGGACCAAAGATATGTTCTTGATATATGGTGGTCAGGAAGAACTCAGTATAGAGGGATATACTGACGCTTCGTTCCAGTCGGACCAGGATGATTTCCGATCGCAATCAGGCTATGTTTTTAGCTTGAATGGTGGAGCAGTGGTGTGGAAGAGTTTCAAACAGTCAACTGTTGCTGATTCCACAACAGAAGCCGAGTATGTTGCAGCCTCGGAAGCATCTAAGGAGGCAGTGTGGATTCGTAAGTTCGTGAGAGAACTTGGTGTCGTTCCTTCGAGTGCAGATCCTTTGGTTATCTTCTGTGATAACACTGGAGCCATCGCACAAGCAAAGGAACCGCGGTCGCACCAGAAGTCCAAGCACATACAGAGACGGTTTCACTTGATCCGGGAGATCATTGATCGAGGCGAGATCAAAATATGCAAGGTTCATACAGATGACAATCTGGCAGACCCACTTACCAAGCCTCTGGCGCAGCAGAAGCATGTGAAGCACTGTAATAATATGGGTTTGAGATTTCTCAACCATTAGATTAAGTGCAAGTGGGAGATTGTTGGGGTATGCCCTTAAGGCTAATGTTTGAGGCCTTGGGATTGTATTAGTATCATGTAATAAACTCTTAAGTTTATAAAGGCATGGTTATTATTCAGGTTGTTACCTTGTCTGCTGTAATAAGTGTACTTCTGAATACTGTCTCAAAGCTGTTCAGCTAGGCTGACAGGCTATATGTCCTTAGTCGAGATATCTTGGTGAACATGAGACAGCCTTGATATGATTGAGACTAATATGAGTGCTAATCTTATAGGATGCTTCGAGCATGGAATAAGACGTAGACTCATGGGTACATTGGATGTACTGGACAGACCCTACTGGGATATTCCATTGCTTGTCACAATGTGAATGATCCTTGTAAGCAGCAAGTGGCACATGTCCTCTGACTTGAGATCACTTGTGTTTCTGAATGATGATTGTCATTGTCTTGAGGTAGTTCAATATCATTTGAAACATAATGATTATAGACTATCTTGGATGGTGAGCTTGAATCAGGTTAGGGCACTAGTGATAGACATAGGATTGCCGTCTCCTTGTTTAAGGAGTGTAGTGTTCTAAGGGCCCCCCTATATGAGATGATTGAGATAGTGTATGGCCATACCCAGATGACTATGTGCATCTGATCTAATCATGCTCATCGTATTGGAGTTACAAGCTTGACCCGCTTGTCCAATAAGAACATCCAGTGGCAAAGGACACATGTATGCCTTGTGAATTGAGTCACACTTGTGCTATGGTTTGGGAGTAGTCTTGGAAGACTCTTTCCTTTATATCGGGAGACAGTGATGTGTTGCTAGATACCCCTCACTGATCGTGATAACGTAAGTTATCGTTACCGACATTTAAAGGAAACCCTCAGGGTCGCACAATTTGGTGATATGGCTTCCTTAAGTCAGATCGTGTGGACTGAATTGTTTTGGTTCAGTTTAAAGAGATTTAATCTCTGATTGTAAGTGAGATCTGGTCTGATCATGTTTGATTGATTAGAGCTTTAGATCGGTAAGCTTCGATCGAGAGAGATGATGCTAGATCGATGCGATCAGAAGCGTCAGATGATGAATGGTCAGATCTAGGACCTTGGGGTCTAATTTGATCTAGACTTAATTTATGGGCTGATTTGGTTTCGCTATTGAACCAAGGATATTGAACCGGCTCATGGGTTGAGCGCTTGGTTCAAGAGGGAGAAGAGGTTGCGTTTGGTTCATGGAAACATGAACGCCAACTCTTAATCGTTGCCAATTTTGGAAAGTTCCAAAAGCATAACGCATATGCGTTCATGGCTTGATGTCTCTCTAATGCTTTTCGGTTTTGTTTCTTGGACGTGGTTTTTGGAACGGCTTGCTCGTGTGGAAGGCATCGTTCTTGCGCCAAGGAAGAAGAGCTCTCGAAAAGAAGGAAGCCCTTTTCATCTAATCTCCTACACACGGTTGGAAAAGCTTGGCAATCTTGCTAGCACAAGAGTTGCGCAAGGAGGAAGCTTTCATCCCTTGTGTGTGATTTCTTTGGAGAAGATCCCTTCGATCTTTCTTCTTCCAAGCCGCACCTTCCCATGGCCATGGTAATGAATCTCTCACTTGTTATTCAAGTTGATTATATGAAAGTATAGAATGCGATCTTATGTGGAAACCCTAATTCCGCTGCTATGAGAAAGAAACATATGACTTGCGCCCCCCTCATGAAAGGGGTTCTTCTCACAATAGGTTTTGCGCTCCCCTCCTGAAAGGGTTCCATCAATTGGTATCAGAGCCAATCTATACTTTTTCATATGATTGCTTGCGGTTCTAATGAGTAGATCATCATGTTTGATCCATGAATATGTTGGTGAATAGATCTAAAGGTGATTGCTCACATGCCGAAACCTACATGCTAGTTTAGAACTTAGATGTATGTTTCTTCATGAGTTGCGCAAGATGTATGTTTCTTCATGAGTTGCGCATGTTGTTGTGTTGGCGCATGATAAGTATGTTGAATGGTTGAATGATATTTCATCAAATCTTATACCTACTTGCGCGCAAACATTTAGATCTATATGCATCTACTATAAACCCTTAGATGGGTTGATGGGGCTGAAGTCACCTCTAGGTTAGATCCATTAGTCTGATCAGACCATCTGACAGCTCAGATGGGTTAACCTGATAGCACCTATGCGCAAGCACAAGGTGGCTATAGGTTGACTGCATCTAGGGCGTGTAGCGAGGTCTGGTTGAGACACTACTGAACACACTTGAGTTAGGCCCGGGGTCACACCCGCTTGCCAAAACTCATGGGGGTAGTTCAGCCCTTGGCGCATGCATGGTTGACCATTAGGTCAACTCGGGTCAGTTAGGACTCGGTGCATGCAAGGGCAAAGGATCTAACTAGATGGATGAGTGGATCCCCATCAATGCACCATTGTAAGGTTGTAGGGCTCATAAGGAAATTAAAATTGATGCCATGGGGTTTTCAAAACTTTTAATTTCAAGATGATTGGATCACATGTTGATTGAACCATATGCTTGTCTATTTAGTCTTATGTGGGTTGCCCAATTGTGTGCTGTGCTGGGGCCTGCGTGCCTGGACTTAAAAAAAATTGTAAATTAATTTGTGATCTGCGAATCACATTGTACTTAATTTATAATATGTTGTTGTTGACCTGCGAGTCAATCTTGTCTAGATAGATCAAATGTACTTTGATTAGACAAGAACAAAGGCACACATCCAAGAGGGGCATTCACCTGGTGGTGCACCTGTGGTGCTCTTGGCGCTAGGGCACTGGGTTGGACCAGATGAGATGCAATGAAGCTCAAGTGAAAACTTAAGTAATATTAAGGTCTTACTAGGGTTCATGGGCTTTTACCACATAAGATCATGCTTTCTACTTATTGCTAATAATTAGAATTGCATATTTATGTTTATCTTCTGCTATAGCCATAGGACATGCCTGATAGTAAGAAGATAAAAGACCGTTAAAATCCAACGCTAACATATCAAGCTCGTAAGCCTTCTGACGCGAAACCTCACCTTTCTGACTATCGTTGGAGCCGTGTTGAACCCACTCAGTGGGCACGTCCATCTATCTTCAGACGGTGCTGGATTTCACCTGCGTGTTACAGAGTTGGGATTTATCCCCTCTCGTTGCTCAGCATAGCACGTGGTGGTCCAGGGAGTAGGTCAGGTCAGCTTGACCATGTAGGCTACATATGTGGCGCATATGGTAGCACATGGAGGCAGCCATCTCTGGGATCAGAGACTGTGTTGTACCAACTCAGTTGGCACAGTCTGCTGGATTGCCAAGATGAAGGGGAATCGCACGGGTTGGCGATTGGCTAGGAGAGCCTACCAGAAACTAGTGCTTGTCATCTCTGTGCATCTTATCTCGCCTGAGCGGGACGCGGAGAC
Source organism: Costus lasius (assembly GCA_027563935.2). Classification (NCBI taxonomy): domain Eukaryota; kingdom Viridiplantae; phylum Streptophyta; class Magnoliopsida; order Zingiberales; family Costaceae; genus Costus; species Costus lasius. The sequence continues at coordinate 30,734,529 of CM050450.1, read as the reverse complement.
CAAGTATGAAATCTGGATCCCATCTCACTAAAAGAGTGTTACTCTTTCGGACTGTTTACTGGATTTTTCAGTCAGACAAAATAGTGAGAAAAGAATCTTTCTTAAGTCCTGGATTGATTCTGAAACATTGATACTAACCTTGCTGTTCTTGCTTGTTGTAGATTCCTGCAGCAACGAACACCATGAGCTTCAATGTGCGATCCCTACTGGAAAGGGAGAAGTTTGCTGGGCCGAACTTCTCTGACTGGTTCGGACACCTTAAGATCGTTCTTAAGGCAGAGAGGAAACTGTATGTCCTCGAGACGGCGATACCGCCGCAGCCCGCTCCGAACGCCGCAAGGGCGGTTCGGGATGCCTATGAAAAGCACGTCAATGATAGCATTGATGTCGCTTGCCTGATGCTAGCGTCTATGACGCCACCGCTGCAGCGTCAGCATGAGGATATGTCGGCTATAGAAATTATAGCGAACCTCAAGATGCTGTATGCTGCACAGGCGAGGACAGAACGCTATAATCTGACAAAGCTCTTCTTTCAGAGCAAACTGGCTGAGGGGAGCCCAGTGGGAGCTCACGTGCTCAAGATGATTGGGCACAAGGAGGCTCTGGAGAAACTGGGGCATACCGTCAACCAGGAGCTTGCTGTAGATATTATTCTGCAGTCTCTTCCGCCTTCTTTCGATGCGTTCATCATTAACTTTAATATGAACAAAATCGATTGTACGCCGGCAGAGCTGCTGAATATGCTCTTGACTACTGAGGAAACTCTGAAGGGCAAGCCTTCAACCTCTGTCTTAATGGTTCCTTTTAGGAACAAGAAGAAGGGGAAGAAGGGCAAGGCCCCTGTCAAGAATTACAGCAAGGCCCTGAAACAGAAGGTGAAGCGGTCGAAGGACAACAGGTGTTTCCACTGTGGCCAGCTGGGTCACTGGAAAAAGGACTGTAAAGCGCTCCAAGGAGATAAGAGGGGAAGCATCGCTTCTGGCTCAGGTATATACGTGACGGAAGTCATGGTTTCATCTTCTTCTATATCATGGGTGTTGGACACTGCATGTGGAGTTCACATTTGTTCAAATGTGCAGGAACTCAAGAGAAGAAGGCAGGTGGGACAGCATGAGGTAGACCTACGCGTTGGAAACGGGGCACGGGTTGCTGCGGTTGCTGTAGGAGACTATTTCATTACTTTACCATCTGGCATTGTATTAGAATTAAACAATTGTTATTTTGTACCCAGTATTACCAAGAATATTATCTCTATTCCTGCTCTTGTCAGGAAAGGATTTGCCTTTGAATGCAAGATTTCAAAGTGTATTTTGACTTATGATAATATTGTGTATGCCACTGGTTCAATTAACAATGGGTTATTCATGTTGGACATGGAATATTCTATACAAAACATTGATAATAAGAAAGCCAAGTATGCTGATGACAGCACCTTGCTATGGCATAGTCGTTTAGGCCATATAAACGAGAAGTGCATTAAGCGGTTGCATAAACATGGACTGCTGGGATCATTCTCCTATGAGGAGATTGATACATGCAAAGCTTGTTTGATGGGTAAAATGACGAAGTCTCCTTTTCCTCACAAAGGTCAGAGGACTTCAGGTTTACTTGACCTTATACACAGTGATGTGTGTGGGCCATTTAGTAAACATGCCAGAGGTGGCTATCAGTACTTCATTACCTTTACTGATGATTTCAGTAGGTATGGGTATGTCTATTTGATGAGACATAAAAGTGAATCTTTTGACAAGTTCAAAGAGTTCAAAAATGAAGTACAAAATCAGTTAGGCAGAAATATCAAGGCACTTCGTTCTGATCGAGGTGGTGAATACCTAAGTCATGCATTTACTGACTATCTGAAAGAGTGTGGGATTATCTCACAGCTCACTCCGCCAGGAACACCGCAATGGAATGGTGTGTCCGAGAGGAGAAATAGAACGTTACTTGATATGGTTCGTTCTATGATGAGTCAGGCTACTCTTCCATACTCCTTTTGGGGTTTTGCACTGGAAACAGCTGCAAAGGTACTAAACCGAGTGCCATCCAAGGCAGTTTCAAAGACGCCATATGAGTTATGGTACAGGAAACAGCCTAGCTTGACGTTTATCAGGATCTGGGGTTGCGAGGCTTATGTCAAAAAGCTCGCCTCTGGGAAACTAGAGAGCAGATCTGATAAATGTATCTTTGTCGGTTACCCTAAGGAAACTAAGGGTTATTATTTCTACGATCCCAAAGAGAACAAGATATTTGTTGCTCGGACGGCCATATTTCTTGAGAAGGAGTTTCTTCTGCAAGAGGCCAGTGGGAGAGAAATAAAGCTGGATGAGATTCCAGAGGAAGGACAAAGTAGTCAGGCAGAGTTGGATGTGCCTGAGCCAGTAGATCAGGTTACTGAACAACCTGAGGCTCAGATATCACGGGAACCGCGAAGATCGGGTAGGATCCGTCGACAGCCTGAGCGCTATGACGGAGTCTACATCATTGATAATGATGAACCCCTAACTTATGCGGATGCGGTCAGTGGACCGGAGTCAGCTAGATGGCTTGATGCTATGCGAGCCGAGATGGACTCCATGTCAGATAACCAAGTCTGGGATTTGGTTGATCCGCCTCCGGGAGTAATCCCTATAGGCTGTAAATGGATCTTCAAGAAGAAGATTGACATGGATGGTAACGTGGTTACCTATAAAGGCAGGCTAGTTGCGAAAGGTTTCAAACAAATCTACGGGATAGATTATGATGAAACTTTCTCTCCTGTAGCCATGTTTAAGTCTATTCGGATTCTTTTCGCGATAGCTGCATATTACGATTATGAGATCTGGCAGATGGATGTGAAAACAGCTTTCCTTAATGGAAATCTGGATGAGGATGTGTATATGACACAACCGGAAGGTTTCAACAATCCAGCAGATCGTCATAAAATATGCAAGTTAAAGAAGTCCATATATGGACTTAAACAAGCATCAAGAAGCTGGAATATTCGTTTTGATGAATCAATCTCTGAGTTTGGTTTCATCAAGAACGAAGATGACCCGTGTGTATATAAGAGGTTTAGTGGGAGCGTAATTACATTCCTAATCCTCTACGTCGATGATATCTCTATGTTGGGGTATGCCCTTAAGGCTAATGTTTGAGGCCTTGGGATTGTATCAGTATCATGTATAAACTCTATGTTAATGAAGGCAATGGTTGTTATTCAGGTTGTTACATTATCTGCTGCAATATGTATACTTCTGAATAATGTCTCAATGCTGTTCAGCTAGGCTGATATGCACTTTAGTCCTTAGTCGAGATATCTTGGTGAACATGAGACAGCCTTGATATGATTGAGACTAATATGTGTTCTAATCTTATAGGATGCTTCGAGCATGGAATAAGATGTAGACTCATAGGTACATTGGATGTACTGGATAGACCCTACTAGGATATTCGATTGCTTGTCACAATGTGAATAATCCTTATTTGCAACAAGTGGCATATTTCCTCTGACTTGAGATCACTTGTGTTTCTAAATGATGATTGTCATTGTTTTGAGGTAGTTCGATATCATTTGAAACATAATGGTTATAGACTGTCTTGGATAATGATCATGAGTCAGGTTAGGACACTAGTGATAGATATAGGATTGCCGTCTCCTTGATAGGAGTGTGATGTTCCAAAGGGCCCCCCCCCCCCCTGGATGAGATGGTTGAGAAAGTGTATGGCCATACCCAGATGACTATGTTCATCTGATCTAATCATGCTCATCATATTGGAGCTACAGGCTTGACACGCTTGTCCAATAAGAACATCAAGTGGCAAAGGAAACATGTATGCCTAGTGAAGTGGATTCACACTTGTGCTGTGGTTTGGGTGTAGTCTTGGAAGACTCTTTCCTTTGTATTGGGAGACAGTGATGTGTTGCTAGATACCCCTCACTGATCGTGATAACGTAAGTTATCGTTACCGACATTTAAAGGAAACTCTTAGGGTCGCACAATTTGATGATATGGCTTACTTAAGTCAGATCGTGTGGACTGAATTGTCTTGGTTCAGTTTAAAGGGATTTAATCTCTGATTGTAAGTGAGATCTGGTCTGATCATGTTTGATTGATTAGAGCTTGAGATCGGTAAGCTTCGATCGAGAGTATAGATGCTAGATCGGTGAGATCAAGAGCATCAAGAGATGAAAGGTTAGATCTTGAACCATTTGGTTCAATGAGATCTAGACCATGGCTTGGGCTGATTTGATTTGGTCTTTGAACCAAATGCAATTGAACCGTGGCTTGGTTCAAAGAGGAGAAAAGGTGCGATCGGTTCACTTGGAGTGAACGCATGGATGATCGCATGAACGCTTGGAGTTAAGGGCTTTCTATATTTGGAAAGTCGGTTTTCCCATTTGTGAAAACGCCTCCACGTTTGAGTGGAACGTCTCGTTTTTCGGTTTTGAGACATCCTCTTGCCTCTTCTCTCTCGACGACACACTCTCGTGTGAAGAAGGTTAACGCCTTGGAGAAAGTTAAGCCAAGCGAGACTTCATCTTTCATTCCTTTCCATTCGACAAGGAAACCTTGGACCCTTGCTAGCACAAGGAACGCTAAGGGAGTAGGCGATCTTCATCTTGTGTGTGAACTCTTTGAAGGAGATCAACGTTGTTCTCTTCTTCCAACACGCCATTCAAATCAATGGCTATGGTATGAATCCAAACTTTATCAAGTTGATCATATGTTCTTGCGAAAGTTTTGAAACCCTTGCTTCCGCTATGAAAGTTTTATTTGCGCCACCTATTAGGGTTTCGCCCCCCTTGATTTAGGGGACTTTCAGCGGATGCGGTCAGTGGACCGGAATCAGCGAGATGGCTTGAAGCTATGCGAGCCGAGATGGACTCCATGTCAGATAATCAAGTCTGGGATTTGGTTGATCCGCCTCCGGGAGTAATCCCTATAGGCTGTAAATGGATCTTCAAGAAGAAGATTGACATGGATGGTAACGTGGTTACCTATAAAGGAAGGCTAGTTGCGAAAGGTTTCAAACAAATCTACGGGATAGATTATGATGAAACTTTCTCTCCTGTAGCCATGTTCAAGACTATTCGGATTATTCTCGCGATAGCAGCATATTATGATTATGAGATCTGGCAAATGGATGTGAAGACCGCTTTCCTTAATGGAAAACTAGAAGAGGATGTGTATATGACACAACCTGAAGTTTTCATCAATCTATCAGATCGTCATAAAATATGCAAATTAAAGAAGTCCATTTATGGACTTAAACAAGCATCGAGAAGCTGGAATATTCGTTTTGATGAATCAATCTGTGAATTTGGTTTCATCAAAAATGAAGATGACCCGTGTGTATATAAGAGGTTTAGTGGGAGCGTGATTACTTTCCTAGTCCTCTACGTCGATGATATCTTAATTATTGGAAACGATATTCCTGAACTGCATGCCGTCAAGGCATGGTTAAGAAAATGTTTCCAGATGAAAGATTTAGGAGAAGCAGCCTATGTATTAGGTGTGAAGATCTACAGAGATAGATCTAAGAGGCTTCTCGGGGTGTGCCAGAGTACTTACATCGATAAAGTCCTGGAGAGATTCCATTTAGAAAATTCTAAAAGAGGATATCTTCCAGTCAGACATGGTCTGAATCTTTCAAAGAGTCAGTGTCCACAAACACAGACTGAGAAAGATGAAATGGACAATACGCCTTATGCTTCGGCTATTGGGTCCATTATGTATGCGATGTTGTGTACTCACCCAGACGTCGCTTACGGGTTAAGCGTGACCAGTCGATTCCAAAGTAATCCAGGAAAGGCACACTGGATTGCGGTCAAGAACATTTTAAAATATCTTCGGAGGACCAAAGATATGTTCTTGATTTATGGAGGTCAGGAAGAACTCAGTATTGAAGGATATACTGACGCTTCGTTCCAATCTGACCAGGATGATTTCCGATCGCAATCAGGCTATGTTTTTAGCTTGAATGGAGGAGCAGTGGTGTGGAAAAGTTTCAAACAATCTATTGTTGCTGATTCCACAACAGAAGCCGAGTATGTTGCAGCCTCGGAAGCATCCAAGGAGGCAGTGTGGATTCGTAAGTTCGTTCAGGAACTTGGTGTTATTCCTTCGAGTGCAGATCCTTTGGTTATCTTCTGTGATAACACTGGAGCAATAGCACAAGCAAAGGAACCACGGTCGCACCAGAAGTCCAAGCACATACAGAGAAGGTTTCACTTGATCCGGGAGATCATTGATGGAGGAGAGATCAAGATCTGCAAGGTTCATACAGATGACAATCTAGCTGACCCGCTTACGAAGCCTCTGGCGCAGCAGAAGCATGAGAAGCACTATAATAATATGGGTTTGAGATTTCTCAACCATTAGATTAAGTGCAAGTGGGAGATTGTTGGGGTATGCCCTTAAGGCTAATGTTTGAGGCCTTGGGTTTTTGTCAGTATCATGTATAAACTCAATGTTTATAAAGGCAATGGTTGTTATTCCGGTTGTTGCATTATCTGCTACCATATGTATACTTCTGAATAATGTCTCAATGCTGTTCAGCTTGGCTGACATGCAGTATTGTCCTTAGTCGAGATATCTTGGTGAACATGAGACAGCCTTGATATGATTGAGACTAATATGTGTTCTAATCTTATAGGATGCTTCGAGCATGGAATAAGATGTAGACTCATGGGTACATTGGATGTACTGGACATACCCTACTTAGGATATTCAATTGCTTGTCACAATGTGAATAATCCTTATATGCAAGCAAGTGGCATATTTCCTCTGACTTGAGATCACTTGTGTTTCTGAATGATGATTGGCATTGTCTTGAGGTAGTTCAATATCATTTGAAACATAATGGTTATAGACTATCTTGGATAATGAACATGAGTCATGTTAGGGCGCTAGTGATAGATATAGGATTGCCTTCTCCTTGATTGGAGTGTGATGTTCTAAAGGGGCCCCCTGGATGAGATGGTTGAGAAAGTGTATGGCCATACCCAGATGACTATGTTCATCTGATCTAATCATTCTCATCATATTAGAGTTACAAGCTTGACACGCTTGTCCAATAAGAACATCCAGTGGCAAAGGAAACAAGTATGCCTAGTGAATTGAATTCACACTTGTGCTGTAGTTTGGGTGTAGTCTTGGAAGACTCTTTCCTTTATATCGGGAGACAGTGATGTGTTGCTAGATACCCCTCTCTGTTCGTGATAACGTAAGTTATCGTTACCGACATTTAAAGGAAACCCTTAGGGTCGCACAATTTGATGATATGGCTTACTTATGTCAGATCGTGTGGACTGAATTGTTTTGGTTCAGTTTAAAGGAGTTTAAACTCTGATTGTAAGTGAGATCTGGTGTGATCATGTTTGATTGATTAGGGCTTGAGATCGGTAAGCTTCGATCAAGAGAAATGATGCTAGATCGATGAGATCAAGAGCATCAAGAGATGAATGGTTAGATCTTGAACCTTTTGGTTTTATATAATCTAGACCAAGGCTTGGCTTAATTTGGTCTTTGAACCAAATGTAATTGAACCGGCTCATCATAGTGAGCGCATGGTTCAATGGGAGAGGAAAATGCGATGGTTCACTTGGAGTGAACGCATCACACGTTGAGGGCTTACTATTTTTGGAAGTCATGCTTTCCAAAATAGTTCACGCCTCTACGTTCGTGGCATTGGCGCTATTCTCGTCTCTGGCCTCTTCCTCTCGACGCCTCCTCTCTCATGTGGTGAGTTTTCACGCCAAGGAGAGTTCGGACAAGAAAAAGACATCATCTCTAATCACCTTCACGCGATCAGGAGACCTTGGATCTTTGCTAGCACAAGGAACACCAAGGAGAAGCCATCAATCACCTTGTGTGCGGTTCCTTTGGAGAAGAAGCACACGCTTCTTTGCTTCCAAGTCGCCATCCAAGAAATGGCATTGGTATGATCTCTATTTTGATCTATACAAGTTTTACAAGTTGATCATATATTCATGCTAATCGATCCTTAGAAACCCTAGCTTCCGCTATGCAAAAATTTTAATCTGCGCATATTAGGGTTTCGCCCCACTTTCATTCACCTCCCTCAGCGACACCCTCGCTGCCTCCAGCCGCCACGTGCTCCCTCGTTCCTCCACCTCAGATTAGCGCCAGCGCTAGCGCATCCTCAAGATGGATCTCATACAAGGTGGAGCAGGGGCGATGAGCAACGGCCACCAGTCGGGCGACGAGCGGCAACAGTGGAAAGAAGACTGGCGAAGAGTGATAAACCTGCATCCCACGTCTGTCGTGTGAATCCGCCTGATTCAAGCAGATGTGAAACGGGGGATTTTTCTCTCATCCATCTGCCCCAAAATTCTTTTTTTTACATCCTTCCTTCTAGGTAAACAAGGGATTTTGCGATTGTCCATCCTTTCCACCCTCCCATCCCTCCTAGTAAACAGGCTATTAATGAAATCCTTCCCTTCTTGGGTTTGGACCAAGTCCACACGCCTAGAGGTTGTCATAATAGGCTATAAGCGCTAATCCTACTTGAATTAGGATTCCATGTGCCTAGCCTCCCCATTATGCCCGTAAGCCCATGCAACTTATCCTCATGGGCTATTGGGCCATGCCATACTCCATTAAGCAAGTTGATTAAGCAATCGGACACAATCCAATGCAACCCTGGTTAAATATGTCTAACCCTGGTTAACCCAAGGTCAACTTGCCAAAAATGAAGTTTGGCTCCAATGAGTCTCCTGTTGGGGTATGCCCTTAAGGCTAATGTTTGAGGCCTTTGGGATTGTATCAGTATCATGTAATAAACTCTTATTTTTATAAAGGCATGGTTGTTATTCAGTTTGTTACCTTGTCTGCTGTAATAAGTGTACTACTGAATAATGTCTCAAAGCTGTTCAGCTAGGCTGACAGTTAAGTCCTTAGTCGAAATATCTTGGTGAACATGAGACAGCCTTGATATGATTGAGACTAACATTTGATCTAATCTTATAGGATGCTTCGAGCATGGAATAAGATGTAGACTCATGGGTACATTGGATGTACTGGACAGACCCTACTAGGATATTCAATTGCTTGTCACAATGTGAATAATCCTTGTATGCTACAAGTGGCACATGTCCTTTGACTTGAGATCACTTGTGTTTCTAAATGATGATTGTCATTGTTTTGAGGTAGTTCAATATCATTTGAAAGATAATGGTTATAAACTATCTTGGATAATGATCATGAGTCAGGTTAGGACACTAGTGATAGACATAGGATTGCCGTCTCCTTGTTCAAGGAGTGTGATGTTCTAAAAGGGCCCCCTTGGATGAGATGATTGAGAAAGTGTATGGCCATACCCAGATGACTATGCTCATCTGATCTAATCATTCTCATCGTATTGGAGTTACAAGCTTGACATGCTTGTCCAATAAGAACATCCAGTGGCAAAGGATACATGTATGCCTTGTGAAGTGGATTCACACTTGTGCTGTGGTTTGGGTGTAGTCTTGGAAGACTCTTTCCTTTATATCGGGAGACAGTGATGTGTTGCTAGATACCCCTCACTGATTGTGATAACGTGAGTTATCGTTACCGACATTTAAAGGAAACCCTTAGGGTCGCACAATTTGGTGATATGGCTTACTTGAGTCAGATCGTGTAGACTGGATTGTTTTGATTTAGTTTAAAGGAGTTTAAACTCTGATTGTAAGTGAGATCTAGTCTGATCATGTTTGATTGATTAGGGCTTGAGATCGGTAAGCTTCGATCGAGAGTGTGGATGCTAGATCGATGAGATCAAGGGCATCAAAAGATGAACGGTCAGATTTTGAACCTTAGGGTTTATTTTGGTCTGGACCAATTCTTGGGCTGATTTGGTTTGGTCATTGGACCAACTGCATTGAACCGGCTCATATGTGAGCGCTTGGTTCATTTGAGAGAAGAGATATGCGTTTGGTTCACTTCATGTGAACGCATAACGCATGTATTCAAGACTTGCCAATTTTGGCATTTCGGTTTTGCAAAGTGATGAATGTCTCCACATTCGATCACAAGGCTTCTCTAACGCTCATCTCCCCTTTGGCTCTCGACGACACACACATTCTTGGGTGGTGTAAGTTGACGAGAAGAAGGATTGGCCAAGAGAGATTTTTCATCATCTCCTTCCATTCGACAAGCAAGCTTGGGTGCCTTGCTAGCACAAGGGACGCCAAGGAAGTAAGCAATCTTCATCTTGTGTGTGAACTTTTGGAGGAGATCTAAGTTGCTCTCTTCTTCCAAGCCGACATTCAACCCTATGGCATTGGTATGATCTCCTTCTTGATCTAATTAATCCATCAAAGTTGATCATATGAGCATATAAGCGATTATGTTGTTGAAACCCTAGCAAACATGCATGCGCCCCCTTTATTTAGGGTTTCGGCCCCCCTCTTGAAAGGGGTTTTATCCGCTTGCGCTCCCCCTTGAAGGGGACTCTTCAATTGGTATCAGAGCCAAGATCTTATATGAATCATATGATTGCTATGTATGTTTTGTGATCAATATATGTATGATGCTTAGATCTATGTTTTCTCTTCATGCGATTATACTAGTTGATAGTATGTTCATGTTGCGCATGTATGAGAGCTATATTGGCGCATGTATGTTGGTTGCGCTTCTATCATGTTGTTGTAGTTGTTTTTCAAAAACCCTAAATGACATGCGCGACTTGCATATTAGATCTAAGCCGCACCTACAATAAACCCTTAGACGGGTTGATGGGGTTGAAAGCATCCTCCAGGTTAGATCAAACTAGTCTGATCAGACCATCTGACAGCCTAGATGGATCGACCAGATGGCACCTGTGCGCAAGCACGAGGTGGCTATAGGTCGATTGCATCACAGGCGTGTAGCGAGGTCTGGTTGAGACAACCAATGAACACTCTTGAGTTAGGCCCGGGGTCACACCCGCTTGCCAGAACTCTTGAAGGTTGTTCAGCCCTTGGTGCATGCATGGTTGACCATTAGGTCAACTCGAGTCAGTTAGGACTTGGTGCATGCAAGGGCATGGATCTAACTAGATTGATGAGTGGATCCCTATCAATGGACCGTCGTAAGGTTGTAGGGCACATAAGACAAGTAAAATTGATTCCAATGGGATTTCAAAATTTTTATTTTGTCTATGGATCACATGATTGATTGAATGATGCCATGATGCTTGTTTATTTAATCTTATGTGGGTTGCCCAAATGTGTGCTGTGCTGGGGCCTGCGTGCCTGGTTAATTATAAATTAATATTCATTTGTGATCTGCGAATCACATTGTTTTAATTTATAAAATGTAATTGACCTGCGAGTCAATCTTGTCTAGATAGATTAAAATGTATTTTAATCAGACAAGAATTCAATGCACACATGGCGATGAGGCTCATGCAGCTGGTGGCGCACCTGAGCTGCATTTGGCGCTAGGGCCCTGGGTTGGGCCAGATCAGATATAAAAGGACCCTTAAAGAGCTCAAGTGAAGACTTAAGTAAAATTAAGGTCTTACTTAGGGTTCATGGGCTTTTACCACATAAGATCAGCATGCTTTCTACTTATTGCTTATAATTAGAATTGCATGTTTAGTTATCTTCTGCTATCACCATAGGGTTTGCATGATAGTTATGAAGATAAAAGGACCGTTAAAATCCAACGCTAACATATCAAGCTCGTAAGCCTTCTGGCGCGAAACCTCACTGTTCTGATTATCGTTGGAGCCGTGTTGTACCCACTCAGTGGGCACGTCCATCTATCTTCAGACGGTGTGTGATTTCACCTGCGTGTTACAGAGAAGGGATTTATCGCTTCTCGTTGCTCAGCATAGCACGTGGTAGTCCAGGGAGTAGGTCGGGTCAGCTTGACCATGTAGGCTACATATGTGGCGCATATGGTAGCACATGGAGGCAGCCATCTGTGGGATCAGAGACTGTGTTGTACCAACTCAGTTGGCACAGTCTGCTGGATTGCCCAGGTGAAGGGGAATCGCACGGGTTGGCGATTGGCAGGGACTGCCTACCAGAGATTAGTGCTTGTACTCTCTGTGCATCTTATCTCGCCTGAGCGGGACGCGGAGATCAAGTATGAAATCTAGATCCCATCTCACTAAAAGAGTGTTACTCTTTCGGACTGTTTTAATGGATTTTACAGTCAGCTAAAATAGTGAGAAAAGAATCTTTCTTAAGTCCTGGATTGATTCTAGACATTGATACTGACCTTGCTGTTCTTGCATTGTTGTAGATTCCTGCAGCAACGAACACCATGAGCTTCAATGTGCGATCCCTACTGGAAAGGGAGAAGTTTGCTGGGCCGAACTTCTCTGACTGGTTCGGACACCTTAAGATCGTTCTTAAGGCAGAGAGGAAACTGTATGTCCTCGAGACGGCTGTGCCGCCTCAACCCACTGCGAACGCCGCAAGGGCGGTTCGTGAAGCCTATGAAAAGCACGTCAATGATAGCATTGATGTCGCTTGCCTGATGCTAGCGTCTATGACGCCACCGCTGCAGCGTCAGCATGAGGATATGTCGGCTATAGAGATTATAGCGAACCTCAAGATGTTGTATGCTGCACAGGCGAGGACAGAACGCTATAATCTGACGAAGCTCTTCTTTCAGAGCAAACTGGCTGAAGGGAGCCCAGTGGGAGCTCACGTGCTCAAGATGATTGGGCACAAGGAGGCTCTGGAGAAACTGGGGCATACCATTAACCAGGAGCTTGCTGTAGACATCATTCTGCAGTCTCTTCCGCCCTCTTTCGATGCGTTCATCATTAACTTTAATATGAACAAAATCGATTGTACTCCGGCAGAACTGCTGAATATGCTCTTGACTACTGAGGAAACTCTGAAGGGAAAGCCTTCGACCTCTGTCTTAATGGTTCCTTCTAGGAACAAGAAGAAGGGGAAGAAGGGCAAGGCCCCTGTCAAGAACTACAGTAAGGCTCTGAAACAGAAGGTGAAGTGGTCCAAGGACAACAGATGTTTCCACTGTGGCCAGCTGGGTCACTGGAAAAAGGACTGTAAAGCGCTCCAAGGAGATAAGAGGGGAAGCATCGCTTCTGGCTCAGGTATTTACGTGACGGAAGTCATGGTTTCATCTTCTTCTATTTCATGGGTGTTGGACACTGCATGTGGAGTTCACATTTGTTCAAATGTACAGGAACTCAAGAGAAGAAGACAGGTGGGACAGCATGAGGTAGACCTACGCGTTGGAAACGGGGCACGGGTTGCTGCTGTTGCTGTAGGAGACTATTTCATTTCTTTACCATCTGGCATTGTATTGGAATTAAACAATTGTTATTTTGTACCGAGTATCACTAAAAATATTATCTCTATTCCTGCTCTTGTCAGGAAAGGATTTGCCTTTGAATGCAATATTTCAAAGTGTGTTTTATCTTGTGATAATATTGTTTATGCAACTGGTTCAATTAACAATGGGTTATTCATGTTGGACATGGAATATTCTATACAAAACATTGATAATAAGAAAGCCAAGCATGCTGATGACAGCACCTTGTTATGGCATAGTCGTTTAGGCCATATTAACAAGAAGCGCATTAAGCGGTTGCATGATCATGGACTGCTGGGATCATTCTCCTATGAGGAGATTGATACATGCAAAGCTTGTTTAATGGGTAAAATGACGAAGTCACCTTTTCTTAACAAAGGTCAAAGGGCTTCAGGTTTACTTGACCTTATACACAGTGATGTGTGTGGGCCATTTAGTAAACATGCCAGAGGTGGCTATCAGTACTTCATTACCTTTACTGATGATTTCAGTAGGTATGGTTATGTCTATCTGATGAGACATAAAAGTGAATCTTTTGACAAGTTCAAAGAGTTCAAGAATGAAGTACAAAATCAGCTAGGCCGAAATATCAAGGCACTTCGTTCTGATCGAGGTGGAGAATACTTGAGTCATGCGTTTACTGACTATCTAAAAGAGTGTGGGATTATCTCATAGCTCACTCCGCCAGGAACACCACAATGGAATGGTGTGTCCGAGAGGAGAAATAGAACGTTACTTGATATGGTTCGTTCTATGATGAGTCAGGCTACTCTTCCATATTCCTTTTGGGGTTTTGCACTGGAAACAGCTGCAAAGGTACTAAACCGAGTGCCATCCAAGGCCGTTTCAAAGACGCCATATGAGTTATGGTATGGGAAACAGCCGAGCTTGACATTTATCAGGATCTGGGGTTGCGAGGCTTATGTCAAAAAGCTCGCCTCTGGGAAACTAGAGAGCAGATCTGAGAAATGCATCTTTGTCGGTTACCCTAAGGAAACTAAGGGTTATTATTTCTACGATCCCAAGGAGAACAAGGTGTTTGTTGCTCGGACGGCCATATTTCTTGAGAAGGAGTTTCTTCTGCAAGAGGCCAGTGGGAGAGAAATAAAGCTGGATGAGAATCCAGAGGAAGGACAAAGTAGTCAAGCACAGTTGGATGAGCCTGAGCCGGTAGAACAGGTTACCGAACAACCTGAGGCTCAGATATCACGGGAACTGCGAAGATCGGGAAGGATCCGTCGACAGCCTGAGCGCTATGACGGAGTCTACATCATTGATAATGATGAACCCCTTACTTATGCGGATGCGGTCAGTGGACCGGAGTCAGCTAGATGGCTTGATGCTATGCGAGCCGAAATGGACTCCATGTCAGATAACCAAGTCTGGGATTTGGTTGATCCGCCTCCGGGAGTAATCCCTATAGGCTGTAAATGGATCTTCAAGAAGAAGATTGACATGGATGGTAACGTAGTTACCTATAAAGGCAGGCTAGTTGCGAAAGGTTTCAAACAAATCTACGGGATAGATTATGATGAAACTTTCTCACCTGTAGCCATGTTTAAGTCTATTCGGATTCTTTTCGCGATAGCTGCATATTACGATTATGAGATCTGGCAGATGGATGTGAAGACAGCTTTCCTTAATGGAAATCTGGATGTGGATGTGTATATGACACAACCTGAGGGTTTCACTAATCCATCAGATCGTCATAAAATATGCAAGTTAAAGAAGTCTATTTATGGACTTAAGCAAGCATCAAGAAGCTGGAATATTCGTTTTGATGAATCAATCTCTGAGTTTGGTTTCATCAAGAACGAAGATGACCCGTGTGTATATAAGAGGTTTAGTGGGAGCGTGATTACTTTCCTAGTCCTCTACGTCGATGATATCTTGATCATTGGAAACGATATTCCTGAACTGCATGCTGTTAAGGCATGGTTAGGAAAATGTTTCCAGATGAAAGATCTAGGAGAAGCAGCCTATGTGTTAGGTGTGAAGATCTACAGGGATAGATCTAAGAGGCTTCTCGGGCTGTGCCAGAGTACGTACATCGATAAAGTCCTGGAGAGATTCCATTTAGAGAATTCTAAAAGAGGATATCTGCCAGTCAGACATGGTCTGAATCTTTCGAAGAGTCAGTGTCCACAAACACAGACTGAGAAAGATGAAATAGACAATACGCCTTATGCTTCGGCTATTGGGTCCATTATGTATGCGATGT
Source organism: Costus lasius (assembly GCA_027563935.2). Lineage (NCBI taxonomy): Eukaryota > Viridiplantae > Streptophyta > Magnoliopsida > Zingiberales > Costaceae > Costus > Costus lasius. The sequence goes on along the minus strand of CM050450.1, from coordinate 30,719,043 downwards.
TGTGTACTCGCCCAGACGTCGCTTACGGGTTAAGCGTGACCAGTCGGTTCCAAAGTAATCCAGGTATGGCGCACTGGATTGCGGTCAAGAACATTTTAAAATATCTGCGGAGGACCAAAGATATGTTCTTGATATATGGTGGTCAGGAAGAACTCAGTATTGAAGGATATACTGACGCTTCGTTCCAGTCGGACCAGGATGATTTCCGATGGCAATCAGGCTATGTTTTTAGCTTGAATGGTGGAGCAGTGGTGTGGAAAAGTTTCAAACAGTCAACTGTTGCTGATTCCACAACAGAAGCCGAGTATGTTGCAGCCTCGGAAGCATCCAAGGAGGCAGTGTGGATTCGTAAGTTCGTGAGAGAACTTGGTGTTGTTCCTTCGAGTGCAGATCCTTTGGTTATCTTCTGTGATAACACTGGAGCCATCGCACAAGCAAAAGAACCACGGTCGCACCAGAAGTCCAAGAACATACATAGACGGTTTCACTTGATCCGAGAGATCATTGATCGAGGCGAGATCAAAATCTGCAAGGTTCATACAGACGACAATCTGGCTGACCCGCTTACCAAGCCTCTAGCGCAGCAGAAGCATGAGAAGCACTGTAATAATATGGGTTTGAGATTTCTCAACCATTAGATTAAGTGCAAGTGGGAGATTGTTGGGGTATGCCCTTAAGGCTAATGTTTGAGGCCTTTGGGATTGTATCAGTATCATGTAATAAACTCTTGTTTTTATAAAGGCATGGTTGTTATTCAGTTTGTTACCTTGTCTGCTGTAATAAGTGTACTACTGAATAATGTCTCAAAGCTGTTCAGCTAGGCTGACAGTTAAGTCCTTAGTCGAAATATCTTGGTGAACATGAGACAGCCTTGATATGATTGAGACTAACATTTGATCTAATCTTATAGGATGCTTCGAGCATGGAATAAGATGTAGACTCATGGGTACATTGGATGTACTGGACAGACCCTACTAGGATATTCAATTGCTTGTCACAATGTGAATAATCCTTGTATGCTACAAGTGGCACATGTCCTTTGACTTGAGATCACTTGTGTTTCTAAATGATGATTGTCATTGTTTTGAGGTAGTTCAATATCATTTGAAAGATAATGGTTATAAACTATCTTGGATAATGATCATGAGTCAGGTTAGGACACTAGTGATAGACATAGGATTGCCGTCTCCTTGTTCAAGGAGTGTGATGTTCTAAAAGGGCCCCCTTGGATGAGATGATTGAGAAAGTGTATGGCCATACCCAGATGACTATGCTCATCTGATCTAATCATTCTCATCGTATTGGAGTTACAAGCTTGACATGCTTGTCCAATAAGAACATCCAGTGGCAAAGGATACATGTATGCCTTGTGAAGTGGATTCACACTTGTGCTGTGGTTTGGGTGTAGTCTTGGAAGACTCTTTCCTTTATATCGGGAGACAGTGATGTGTTGCTAGATACCCCTCACTGATTGTGATAACGTGAGTTATCGTTACCGACATTTAAAGGAAACCCTTAGGGTCGCACAATTTGGTAATATGGCTTACTTGAGTCAGATCGTGTAGACTGGATTGTTTTGATTCAGTTTAAAGGAGTTTAAACTCTGATTGTAAGTGAGATCCAGTCTGATCATGTTTGATTGATTAGGGCTTGAGATCGGTAAGCTTCGATCGAGAGTGTGGATGCTAGATCGATGAGATCAAGGGCATCAAAAGATGAACGGTCAGATTTTGAACCTTAGGGTTTATTTTGGTCTGGACCAATTCTTGGGCTGATTTGGTTTGGTCATTGGACCAACTGCATTGAACCGGCTCATATGTGAGCGCTTGGTTCATTTGAGAGAAGAGATATGCGTTTGGTTCACTTCATGTGAACGCATAACGCATGTATTCAAGACTTGCCAATTTTGGCATTTCGGTTTTGCAAAGTGATGAATGTCTCCACATTCGATCACAAGGCTTCTCTAACGCTCATCTCCCCTTTGGCTCTCGACGACACACACATTCTTGGGTGGTGTAAGTTGACGAGAAGAAGGATCGGCCAAGAGAGATTTTTCATCATCTCCTTCCATTCGACAAGCAAGCTTGGGTGCCTTGCTAGCACAAGGGACGCCAAGGAAGTAAGCAATCTTCATCTTGTGTGTGAACTTTTGGAGGAGATCTAAGTTGCTCTCTTCTTCCAAGCCGACATTCAACCCTATGGCATTGGTATGATCTCCTTCTTGATCTAATTAATCCATCAAAGTTGATCATATGAGCATATAAGCGATTATGTTGTTGAAACCCTAGCAAACATGCATGCGCCCCCTTTATTTAGGGTTTCGGCCCCCCTCTTGAAAGGGGTTTTATCCGCTTGCGCTCCCCCTTGAAGGGGACTCTTCATCTCCGCCATCTCATCAGGCACATTGACGCTGATGAAATCTACAAAATAGATCCGAGTTTCGAAATAACTCAATCATAAGGCTACCTGACATTATGAGAACTCGAGTATCAAGGTGTGCGACCCTGTAGGTTCCTCTAACATTGCCAGTGATGAACTCAGGTTATCACAAGTAGTGAATGGCACCAAGTAGTGCATCGCTACTTGAGAAGAAGTTAGACTCAAGGACTATAAGAGGGTACTTCATTGGATATGCCAAAAGGTCCAAATATCATTAAGTTTGTGGAATCCAAGAATGATAAATTTCTTGAGAATGAATTAATTAGTGAGAGTGATCTATCTTGTGACTTAGTCTCTAAGAAAGACATCAATTGTAATACCCCGAGTATAGTCCCACATTGCATGTGGGAGAAACTATTATGTGGTTTATAAGGCTTAGTGTGCTTGCTATTGTTAACTTGGGCTTAAGCATTTTAATAGATTGAGCCACGTTGCAAATCGGTTCACCAAGTTAATAAATAGTTTGCTTACTAAGCAGGTACTAATAAATGGTATCAGAGCAAAACTTAGTCCTAAGCATGGTGAGAGGCCAATAGGAAAGGGCTACCGAGGATGGTGGAGCCACCTTTGGGCTGACCTCACATGCTGTCGACTAAGGGATGATTCTTGGGCATGTGTTAAGGTTTGGGCTTGACGAGGACGTCAAGTCTTAAGTGGGGGAGATTGTAATACCCCGAGTATAGTCCCACATTGCAAGTGGGAGAAACTATTATGTGGTTTATAAGGCTTAGTGTGCTTGCTATTGTTAACTTGGGCTTAAGCATTTTAATAGATTGAGCCACGTTGCAAATCGGTTCACCAAGTTAATAAATAGTTTGCTTACTAAGCAGGTACTAATAAATGGTATCAGAGCGGTTCAGGGTGAATTTGAGCGGTTCAGTGCAATTCTGTTCGGTTCAGTGGGTTTTAGGTTCGGTTCATATGATCTAAGAGTGGTTCTCTAGGTTTAGGGTTATGTTCTACATGTTGGTAGTTTTGGTTTCCAAGTTAGAATGATTATTAATAGAGTTCATGTACAAATTCATGTTTCAGAGCGATTAATCCAATAATCGGCTTGCATCGTGTGATAAACAATTATTGGCTTTTCAAAAAGGACTCAGAGATAACATCGTTTGAGGTAGGAATCTTACCCTACTCCTTTCTTACAGTGTCAATAATAGGATTTGCTACTTAATCCTTTGACTTGATATATGATGCATATGATTAAGGACTGTCCTATGCCGGATGCTAGAGGACAGGGTGAGAAGCCTACGGTGCAGACTCGCGTGTATGCCATCGCGGAGAGGGATGCTTCGGCTTCGAAGTCCGTGGTAGAAGGTACACTTTATGTGTTTAGTTATTTGGCACGCATTCTTTTTGATCTTGGTGCCAATTTATCCTTTGTGTCTGCATGTTTTGCACTATGTCTGCCTGTGTTGCCTAGGATACTTGATTTCTGTATTTCTGTTCATACACCTATGGGTGAGGCCGTGTCTACAGATATAGCATATCTTGACTGTTTGATTAAGGTTGAAGGATATGATTTACCTATTGATTTGATTAGTCTTTGATGTGGGACCAAAGCAGGACCTTCGGAGGTCCACCCGGGTCCGAAAGAAGCCCTCTCGGTATGGCTATCCTAGCCATTAGATATGGCTTCCTTAGGACCCCTTTTGTTGCTTATTTTGTCTTAGATTAGGGTGCATCATATGGTAGGTTAGATCCACCCTCCAATTACACCATGTAGTTACATGCCTAGGATCCGCCACTTATGTATAGTAGGTTAGTGCATGAAATTGATGTAATAGTATAGGTCAACTCCATTCTTGGGATGCAAGTCAAAATCAGGTCAAGACAACTCCAAGAGATGCCATGGGCCATCAGCCCAACTCAAGAGAGAATCAGCCCACCCCAACCTAATGAAGCAACACCACAAGTACCTCAACTTCCACCATCCTAGTTGGCAGCCATGTGGAGTTTACCTTCATTTCTAATCAAGTCAAGATGCAGCCTACACAAAGTCCTACTTCAGCCCATCATGCGCCAGCCACCAAAGTCAAGGAGCAGCTTGAGCCATGTCTCCTTCAGTCCACCATGCGCCAGCCACCAAGGTCAAGGAGCAGCTGAACCATGTCAGCCTTTGCAGCAACTTCAGTCCCTTCAAGTGTCAGCCGCCCATGCCAATCTGCAGCCTGCTCAATGTCAGCCATCAGCAGCCTCTTCAGTCCATCATCAACTCAGTTTCGAACTTGCCATTCTGCTGAAACTCCAAAGCCAAACCTCCAAGCAACCGCCCCTTTGGAAGAAGACATCAGCCCATTGAGTTGTCTACATCATGCTTGACTTGTGTGACTTGTTTTGAGCTTAGGAAGGGAGATAACCGTTGGAGACTCCCCTATATGATGTAACTTCTTGTAAAGCCATCGGTTTTTAGAGTTGAATGAATTTCAAATTTCAGAAGTGTGTCTTCTAATGGTGTGTGTCACCTAACCCCTCCCTTTCTTCCACCCATTGCCGAGAGTTCTATTCCCTTCCATCCCCTCTTGCTCTTCAACCTTCTTCCACCACTTGCGCTTGTCTTGAAGATGGGAGCTCACGCCACTTCATCCCCTTAACCTTGACAAGCCTTTAGTCCAAGAGGAAGAGCTGAACAGCCGAGACTCAAGATGGTGTCATGGCAAGATCAAGCCACCACCTAGTTAAGCTAAGTCTCTCTACTATCTTGGTTGTTGTTCCTTGTTGCTTGTTGGACAGCCCCTTTGCACCCACATTTGTTTTCTGCAGGTGGCGCAAGGCCATGGGATGATAAGCAAGCCGCCCACCTTTCCTCTCCCTCTAATCTAGTTAGTCTATGTCATGTTAGCAAGGGAATTTGGAGGCTATCCTCCCCCTTGAATGTTCTTGTGTTAAGTGGCCTCTTAATATTATTTCAAATTCACCCACGCATGTGTGGGATGCTACAATGCCATGTGTGTAAGCTCATAGGGCCCTACTTCGTGAGATTCAACCATTGGACCGGTGAAGAACGGGAAGGTCACCCTTTCTATTCTCAAAGGGTGCAAGGTGAGTTCCTCCCCTAGAGTAGCTTTATTGCTTATGTTAGAACCGCATGCTAGATCTAATTGAGGTTATAGAATCACATGATAAGCTTTGTCAAATTTCATTTTATCTAGAAGTGCATGCTAGGATAGTTTCGGTTTTCACTACTACTTACTAAAACAAGCTAGTTTCAAACTACGATAGTTCAAGGGGTTTACTAAGTTATATCTATTTAGCAAAATGTTTTCAAAGCGCGTTGTTTGAATGTTGCATGCTTGGCCTTCCCATCATCTTGGTATCAGAGCTTAGGCTCTTAGAGTAGGATTTTATAAGACCAAAACTTTATTTTCCTACTACTAAGGCGATTTTTGGACCTAGGTGCTTGAAAGAATTTGATTAACTATATTGTATCACCTTAGGGTCTATTTTCAAAACCTTACTCATTTCGAAAATGGCTACTAGATCCGGTGCCCCCTATGGTCTTAATCAAGCTATTGACCATGAGGTGAGTGCCCTTTCAATAGAGATGGCTTCCCTTAGAGAAACCCTAGCAACCCTTCAACACTCCATAGGTGTTATAGACAATAGGCTTAACACCCTAGAGTCTAACTCTAAGATGGATCCCCAAACCACTAGCCGACCTAATAGTGGATCCCACACAAGGGAACCAAATGTTCAAGGATCTCCTTCACATACCCCTAGAGTCAATCATGCTCAAACCGAATGGGAAGGGCCTCATGCCCCTCAAACCCCCTATCATAGACCTAGAGAGTATGATGTGCAACGTGCCATCAAGATCAATCCCCCTACTTTTGGTGGGTCTCTTAACCCCAAGGAATTCCTAGATTGGGCCACAAAGCTAGATCAATATTTTGAATATAGCCTTATGCACCATGAAAGTAAAGTTAGGTTCACCAAGTGCTTACTAGAAGGACCCGCTAGACTCTATTGGACCCATGTCGAGAGAACCATAGAAAGGGATGGTAAGCCACCCGTTGAGTCTTGGGATGAAATGAAATTCCTACTTAGGCAAAAGTATGTCCCACCTGGTTTCATGCAAAAGCTTAAGGATGAACTTGGTAGTCTCACTCAAGGCTCCTCTACTGTAGAAGCCTATCAAACCAAGCTAGAAGAACTCCTCATTAGGTGTGAAGTCAAGGATGACCAAGGTATGATCCTAAGTCGGTTCAAGAATGGACTTAGACCTGACATTAAGAGGGCCTTGACCTACTTCCAATTAGATACCCCGGAGATAGCCTATCAAAGAGCCATGGAAGTTGAACAAGAACTTAAGAATAGGAAGGAGACTCTCCCTCCCCGACCCATCTATAGGCCAGCTCCTATGCACTTGCCTTCTAGCTCAAACCCAAAACCAAAAACTGCTCAAACTACTGACAACTCCATCCCCATTTGTTATAACTGTAGGCAGAAGGGACACTTTGCAAAAGAATGCCCTAAGAAGGTCATGGTTTTATCTGAGGAAAACATAGACCCTGAGCCCACCTTGGAGGAAGACCCTGATCAAGAGATTGAGGTCAACGACTATGACAGTAGTGATGATATCTTCAACACCTTAGGGGTAGTTAGGTGTACCCTTGTCAAACCTACCCCCACTGAGGACTGGCGCCGGACCAGTATCTTCCACACCTACACCAAATGCCATGGTCACATGTGCAAGGTGGTCATTGATGGTGGAAGCAGCCTCAATGCTGTCTCCCACATAGCTGCTACAAAACTGAACCTCAAGATGGAACCCCGACCTAGCCCTTACAATATTTCTTGGGTTAACCAAACCAGTGTCCCTGTGACCCATAGGTGCCTCGTACCTATCCAGTTTGGTACATATGAGGACAAGATTTGGTGTGACGTCCTTACTATGGATGTAGCCCAAATCCTCTTAGGACGCCCTTGGTTATATGACATGGATGTTGTCCACTACGGTCGGACCAATACCTATGTTTTTACCCATAAAGATCAAAAGATTAGGTTGAAACCCTCTCTTCCCAAAGAACTTAGAGCCACAACCAGTAAGGGTAAGATAGAGGAACCCAAGAAAGGCCAACCTACCATTCAACTTATAAGGCCTCAAACTTTCACTAAGGAAATTATAGCAGATCAACCCCTTTATACCTTAGTCATCAAAGAAGTCAACCCTGAAGTAGAAGAGAAGCCTTCCCCAGAAGTAGAATCCATACTCCAAGAATTTAGTGAGCTCACTCCAGAGGACCTCCCTGAAGGACTGCCACCTCTTAGGGATATACAACATGCCATAGACCTTGTCCCTGGATCCTCTCTTCCCAACCTACCCCACTATAGGATGAACCCTACCGAGCATGAGGAGCTCAAAAGACAAGTAGATGATTTATTGTGTAAGGGTTACATCAGGGAAAGCCTAAGTCCCTGCGCCGTCCCAGCCCTTCTTACCCCAAAGAAGGATGGCAGTTGGCGCATGTGTATAGATTGCAGAGCTATCAACAAGATTACTATCAAATATAGGTTTCCCATACCTAGACTTGATGACTTGCTAGATATGTTAGTAGGATCCAAATGGTTTTCCAAGCTTGACCTCAGGAGTGGATATCATCAGGTTAGGATTAGAGAAGGGGATGAATGGAAGACCGCCTTCAAAACCAAAGACGGCTTATATGAATGGTTAGTCATGCCTTTCGGGCTAACCAATGCCCCTTCCACATTTATGAGGCTTATGACCCAAGTGCTTAGACCCTACTTAGGGAAGTTCCTAGTTGTATACTTTGATGACATACTTATCTATAGTAAGTCACAAAAGGAGCACCTAGGGCACTTAAGGCAGACTCTAACCCTTCTTAGAGATGAAAAGCTGTATGTCAACCTGAAGAAATGTTCTTTTCTATCTCCCAAAGTTGTCTTTCTAGGGTTTATTGTTTCTGACCTAGGGCTTCAAGCTGATCCATCTAAAGTCCAAGCCATCTTAGACTGGCCAGAGCCCAAGACCCTTACTGAAGTTAGGAGTTTTCATGGCCTTGCTACCTTCTACCGTAGGTTCATACGGAATTTTAGCACCATAGTAGCTCCTATCACCAACTGCATGAAACAAGGGGACTTTACTTGGACTAAGTCTGCCAATAGGGCCTTCACTGAGCTAAAGAGTAGGATGACCTCCGCCCCTGTTTTAAGGTTGCCTGACTTTGGCAAGGTCTTTGAGGTTGATTGTGATGCTTCTGGCATTGGCATAGGTGGGACCCTCAGTCAAGAAGGTCACCCTATTGCCTTCTTCAGTGAAAAGCTGAATGAGGCCAAGCAGAAATACTCAACCTACGACAAAGAGTTCTATGCCGTGGTTCAATCTTTAAGGCATTGGCGGCACTACCTTCTCCACCATGAGTTTACCTTAAATAGTGATCACCAAGCCCTGTCTTACCTTAGTGCCCAAAGAAAACTCAATGCTAGACATGCCAAGTGGGTAGAGTATTTGCAACAGTACACTTTTGTCTTAAAACACAAGTCTGGAGTTAACAACAAAGTTGCTGATGCTCTAAGTAGGGTAGTCTTCATTTTGCAAACTATGCATGCTGAACTTGTAGGATTTGAACATATGAAAACTGCTTACCTAGATTGCCCTGACTTTTCTGCTACTTATGCTGATATGACTAGAGATGTTATGAGTCACCCCTTGTACACCCTTCGGGATGGGTATCTCTTCCTTGGGCCAACCCTCTGTGTGCCTAAGTCCTCAATCCGGGATTTCCTAGTTTGGGAACTCCATGGAGGAGGGTCTGCTGGGCACCATGGTCGGGAGAAGACCCGTGCCTTGGTCGAGGAACGATTCTTTTGGCCTCAACTCTACCGAGATGTGGCCAAGGTAGTTAGGCATTGTGGAACCTGTCAAGCCACTAAAGTCCAGAAGCACAATTTTGGACTGTACACCCCTCTGCCTATTCCCCAGGCACCGTGGCAGGACATTAGTATGGACTTTGTTCTAGGATTGCCTAGGACTGCTGCTAGGCATGACTCTATTTATGTTGTGGTAGACCGGTTCACAAAAATGGCTCATTTCATACCTTGCACTAAAACTACCGATGCCTCCCATATGGCTAGAATCTTCTTTAGAGACATTGTTAGGTTGCATGGTACCCCTCTCACTATAGTTTCGGATAGAGACACTAGATTTGTTAGTCATTTCTGGAGGACGCTATGGGCTCTATTGGGCACAAAACTGAAGTTCTCGACGGCCTACCACCCCCAAACGGATGGGCAGACCGAAGTGGTCAACAGATCACTTGGGAGCATCCTTAGGAGTCTTGTAGGAGAGCACCCCAGTGATTGGGACAAGCTGTTACCTACAGCTGAGTTTTCCTACAATAGTGTTCCTAACAGGACTACTGGTCTATCTCCTTTCCAGGCAAACTTAGGATACCAGCCTAACAAGCCCATTGATCTATTTTCAGCCCCTAAACATTGCAAGACTTCTATTTCGGCCCGAGATTATGCTTTCCACATTTCGCAATTACATCATGAGCTATTCAGTAAGATTCAAGACTCTGTTAATCAATATCGTGACGATACTAATAAACATCGCCGAGAGAAGGTATTTTCTGTAGGGGATCAGGTTATGTTGCGGGTCCGCGAGGAACGCATCCAAGGACCAGGCCGCAAGTTGGACGCCAAGGGCATCGGGTCCTTCACTATTCTGAAGAAGGTCAACAATAACGCCTATCTCCTGGACCTACCGCCAGAACTGGGGATATCTTCCACCATCAATGTGGAGGATCTGACACTGTATCATCCGCCTCTCTCTATACGAGAACCAGCCACTTGCCACGACTCAGAGATTGAGGCCATACTCGAGGACCAGACCCGACTCACCCCTGATGAGGTACAGCTTTATTACCGCATCAAATTTACTGATGGTGAGGAAGCCTGGCTCCCCGAGGCTGAGCTTGCTAGGTCCGCACCCGAGCTTCTCCAAGGGTACAAAGACAATTCTCCAGAGGAGAATTTCTCCCACCCCGGGAGAGCTGATGTGGGACCAAAGCAGGACCTTCGGAGGTCCACCCGGGTCCGAAAGAAGCCCTCTCGGTATGGCTATCCTAGCCATTAGATATGGCTTCCTTAGGACCCCTTTTGTTGCTTATTTTGTCTTAGATTAGGGTGCATCATATGGTAGGTTAGATCCACCCTCCAATTACACCATGTAGTTACATGCCTAGGATCCGCCACTTATGTATAGTAGGTTAGTGCATGAAATTGATGTAATAGTATAGGTCAACTCCATTCTTGGGATGCAAGTCAAAATCAGGTCAAGACAACTCCAAGAGATGCCATGGGCCATCAGCCCAACTCAAGAGAGAATCAGCCCACCCCAACCTAATGAAGCAACACCACAAGTACCTCAACTTCCACCATCCTAGTTGGCAGCCATGTGGAGTTTACCTTCATTTCTAATCAAGTCAAGATGCAGCCTACACAAAGTCCTACTTCAGCCCATCATGCGCCAGCCACCAAAGTCAAGGAGCAGCTTGAGCCATGTCTCCTTCAGTCCACCATGCGCCAGCCACCAAGGTCAAGGAGCAGCTGAACCATGTCAGCCTTTGCAGCAACTTCAGTCCCTTCAAGTGTCAGCCGCCCATGCCAATCTGCAGCCTGCTCAATGTCAGCCATCAGCAGCCTCTTCAGTCCATCATCAACTCAGTTTCGAACTTGCCATTCTGCTGAAACTCCAAAGCCAAACCTCCAAGCAACCGCCCCTTTGGAAGAAGACATCAGCCCATTGAGTTGTCTACATCATGCTTGACTTGTGTGACTTGTTTTGAGCTTAGGAAGGGAGATAACCGTTGGAGACTCCCCTATATGATGTAACTTCTTGTAAAGCCATCGGTTTTTAGAGTTGAATGAATTTCAAATTTCAGAAGTGTGTCTTCTAATGGTGTGTGTCACCTAACCCCTCCCTTTCTTCCACCCATTGCCGAGAGTTCTATTCCCTTCCATCCCCTCTTGCTCTTCAACCTTCTTCCACCACTTGCGCTTGTCTTGAAGATGGGAGCTCACGCCACTTCATCCCCTTAACCTTGACAAGCCTTTAGTCCAAGAGGAAGAGCTGAACAGCCGAGACTCAAGATGGTGTCATGCCAAGATCAAGCCACCACCTAGTTAAGCTAAGTCTCTCTACTATCTTGGTTGTTGTTCCTTGTTGCTTGTTGGACAGCCCCTTTGCACCCACATTTGTTTTCTGCAGGTGGCGCAAGGCCATGGGATGATAAGCAAGCCGCCCACCTTTCCTCTCCCTCTAATCTAGTTAGTCTATGTCATGTTAGCAAGGGAATTTGGAGGCTATCCTCCCCCTTGAATGTTCTTGTGTTAAGTGGCCTCTTAATATTATTTCAAATTCACCCACGCATGTGTGGGATGCTGCAATGCCATGTGTGTAAGCTCATAGGGCCCTACTTCGTGAGATTCAACCATTGGACCGGTGAAGAACGGGAAGGTCACCCTTTCTATTCTCAAAGGGTGCAAGGTGAGTTCCTCCCCTAGAGTAGCTTTATTGCTTATGTTAGAACCGCATGCTAGATCTAATTGAGGTTATAGAATCACATGATAAGCTTTGTCAAATTTCATTTTATCTAGAAGTGCATGCTAGGATAGTTTCGGTTTTCACTACTACTTACTAAAACAAGCTAGTTTCAAACTACGATAGTTCAAGGGGTTTACTAAGTTATATCTATTTAGCAAAATGTTTTCAAAGCGCGTTGTTTGAATGTTGCATGCTTGGCCTTCCCATCAGTCTTCCTATGAAAGACTATGACATCATTCTGGGCATGGATTGGCTGTCTGCCTATCATGCTACTTTAGATTGTTTTGAAAAGTTAATTACTCTGCATCTAAGTGATGGACAGCAACTGGTTATCCAAGGCCGGATTTCAAAACAGGAGCCTTTGGTGATATCTCATCTGCAGGCCAGGAAGCTTTTAGCCCAGGGCTGCAAGGGGTATCTGGCGCATGTCAAGGTGCAGACTGAGTATGATTTGGATCTGGCTAAAATTCCTGTGGTAAGAGAGTTTGCTGACGTCTTCTCTGATGATTTATCTGGGTTACCACCCAGCAGAGAAGTTGAGTTTGGTATCGAGTTGTTGCCAGGCACGGCACCGATATCTAAAGCTCCTTACAGGATGGCAACTTCAGAACTGACGGAGCTGAAGAAGCAACTGGAAGAACTATTAGAGAAGGGGTATATTCGACCCAGTGTTTCTCCATGGGGAGCACCTGTGTTATTTGTGAAGAAGAAGGATGGTACTTTGCGCATGTGCATCGATTACCGTCAACTCAATCAAGTGACTGTTAGGAATAAGTACCCATTACCCCGTATTGATGATCTCTTTGATCAGTTGCAGGGTGCTACTGTATTCTCTAAAATTGACCTGAGGTCTGGCTATCATCAGCTGAAAGTTCAGGAGGTGGATGCACCTAAAACTGCATTCAGGACCAGGTATGGGCACTATGAGTTTCTTGTTATGCCCTTTGGATTGACAAATGCCCCTGCGGTGTTTATGGATCTGATGAACAGGGTATTTCATGAGCTCCTGGACAAATGTGTGGTCGTCTTCATTGATGATATTCTGATCTACTCCAAGAATGCGCAAGATCACTCTCAGGATTTGCGCAAGGTGCTGGAGATTCTGCGGCTGAAGCAGCTGTATGCTAAGGCCAGCAAATGTGAGTTCTGGCTATATCTGATTGGCTTTCTGGGGCACATTATTTCTGGCCAGGGTGTGTCTGTGGATCCAGTGAAGGTGGACGCCATTCTTCATTGGGGAAGACCAACTACAGCGACTGAGGTCAGAAGTTTTCTGGGCTTAGCTGGATACTACCGCCGCTTTGTGGAGGGTTTTTCCAAGCTGGCTGGTCCTCTGACTAAGCTAACTAGAAAGAATTTGAAGTTTGAGTGGTCTGATGATTGTGAGTTTAGTTTTCAAGAACCGAAAAGGAGACTGACCAGTGCTCCTATCCTCATCATTCCCTGTGATGGAGAGAAGTTCACTGTGTACACTGATGCCTCTGGTAAGGGTCTGGGTGCTGTACTGATGCAGCAAGGAAAGGTAGTTGCTTATGCTTCAAGGCAACTCAAAGACTATGAGGTAAACTACCCCACTCATGATCTGGAGTTGGCAGCTGTAGTTTTTGCCTTGAAGATCTGGAGGCACTATCTGTTTGGACAGACATTTGAATTGTTTACAGATCACCAGAGCTTGAAGTATATCTTCACTCAGAAAGAGCTGAATATGAGACAGAGGCGATGGCTTGAATTGATAAAGGATTATGACTTCACCATCCAATATCAGTCTGGTAAAGCCAATGTGGTGGCTGATGCTCTTAGTCGGTATCCTGTGACTCAGATAGCTGCACTGCGAGTCCAGGAGTGGCGACTATTGCAGGAGTTCAGTGACATGCATCTGAGTGTGACTCCGGGTGAGAGAGGTGGTCTTCTAGCTTCTCTCAGGGTTCAGTCAGAGTTACTGCAGATTGTAGGAACCCCAAAGATAAAGGGGGCAAAAACCCTAAGCATGGCGCTAATGAAAAATGATGCAAGCGGAAGCAAGGGTTTTAAAATCGTTTGCATGCCAATTGTTCAACTATCAAAGATTGATAAGAACAAGATCATACCATAGCCATGTAGATGGTGCGGCTTGGAAGAAGAAAGACCGAAGGGATCTTCTCCAAAGAAATCACACACAAGGGATGAAAGCTTCCTCCTTGCGCAAGTCTTGTGCTAGCAAGATTGGCAAGCTCTTTCAACCGTGTGTAGGAGATTAGATGAAAAGGGCTGCCTTCTTTTCGAGAGCTCTTCCTTCTTTTCGCAAGAACAACGCCTTCTCCAAGAGCAAGCCGTTTTCTCCACGCCCAAAGAGCAAAACCGAAAGCATTAGAGAGTAATCAAGCCATGAACGCATATGCGTTTAGCTTATGGAACTTTCCATAAATGGCAACGATTAAGAGTTGGCGTTCATGGTTCATGTTTCCATGAACCAAACGCAACCTCTTCTCCCTCTTGAACCAAGCGCTCAACCCATGAGCCGGTTCAATTTCATTGGTTCAATTTCGAAACCAAATCAGCCCAGAATTAAGTCTAGACCAAATTAGACCACAAGGTCCTAGATCTGACCCTTCATCATCTGACGCTTCTGATCGCACCGATCTAGCATCATCTCTCTCGATCGAAGCTTACCGATCTAAAGCTCTAATCAATCAAACATGATCAGACCAGATCTCACTTACAATCAGAGATTAAATCTCTTTAAACTGAACCAAAACAATTCAGTCCACACGATCTGACTTAAGGAAGCCATATCACCAAATTGTGCGACCCTGAGGGTTTCCTTTAAATGTCGGTAACGATAACTTACGTTATCACGATCAGTGAGGGGTATCTAGCAACACATCACTGTCTCCCGATATAAAGGAAAGAGTCTTCCAAGACTGCACCCAAAACACAGCACAAGTGTGACTCAATTCACAAGGCATACATTTGTCCTTTGCCACTGGATGTTCTTATTGGACAAGCATGTCAAGCTTGTAACTCCAATACGATGAGCATGATTAGATCAGATGAACATAGTCATCTGGGTATGGCCATACACTTCCTCAATCATCTCATATAGTGTGGCCCTATAGAACATCACACTCCTTAAACAAGGAGACGGCAATCCTTTATCTATCACAAGTGCCCTAACCTGATTCAAGCTCACCATCCAAGATAGTCTATAATCATTATATCTCAAATGATATTGAACTAGCTCAAGACAATGACAATCCTCATTTAGAAACACAAGTGATCTCAAGTCAGAGGACATGTGCCACTTGTTGCTTACAAGGATCATTCACATTGTGACAAGCAATGGAATATCCCAGTAGGGTCTGTCCAGTACATCCAATGTACCCATGAGTCTACATCTTATTCCATGCTCGAAGCATCCTATAAGATTAGCACTCATATTAGTCTCTATCATATCAAGGCTGTCTCATGTTCTCCAAGATATCTCGACTAAGGACTTATAGCCTGTCAGCCTAGCTGAACAGCTTTGAGACATTATTCAGAAGTACACTTATTACAGCAGACAAGGTAACAAGCTGAATAATAACCATGCCTTTTATAAACATAAGAGTTTATTACATGATACTATTACAATCCCAAAGGCCTCAAACATTAGCCTTAAGGGCATACTCCAACAATCTCCCACTTGCACTTAATCTAATGGTTGAGAAATCTCAAACCCATATTATTACAGTGCTTCTCATGCTTCTGCTGCGCCAGAGGCTTGGTAAGCGGGTCTGCCAGATTGTCATCTGTATGAACCTTGCAAATCTTGATCTCGCCACGATCAATGATCTCCCGGATCAAGTGAAACCGTCTCTGTATATGCTTGGACTTCTGGTGCGACCGAGGTTCCTTTGCTTGTGCTATAGCTCCAGTGTTATCACAGAAGATAACCAAAGGATCTGCACTCGAAGGAACGACACCAAGTTCTCTCACGAACTTACGAATCCACACTGCCTCCTTGGATGCTTCCGAGGCTGCAACATACTCGGCTTCTGTTGTGGAATCAGCAACAGTAGACTGTTTGAAGCTTTTCCACACCACTGCTCCACCATTCAAGCTAAAAACATAGCCTGATTGCGATCGGAAATCATCCTGGTCTGACTGGAACGAAGCGTCAGTATATCCCTCTATACTGAGTTCTTCCTGACCACCATATATCAAGAACATATCTTTGGTCCTCCGCAGATATTTTAAAATGTTCTTGACCGCAATCCAGTGCGCCAAACCTGGATTACTTTGGAATCGACTGGTCACGCTTAACCCGTAAGCGACGTCTGGGCGAGTACACAACATCGCATACATTATGGACCCAATAGCCGAAGCATAAGGCGTATTGTCCATTTCATCTTTCTCAGTCTGTGTTTGTGGACACTGACTCTTCGAAAGATTCAGACCATGTCTGACTGGAAGATATCCACGTTTAGAATTCTCTAAATGGAATCTCTCCAGGACCTTATCGATGTAGGTACTCTGGCACAGCCCGAGAAGCCTCTTAGATCTATCCCGGTAGATCTTCACACCTAATACATAGGCTGCTTCTCCTAGATCTTTCATCTGGAAACATTTTCCTAACCATGCCTTAACAGCATGCAGTTCAGGAATATCGTTTCCAATGATCAAGATATCATCGACGTAGAGGATTAGGAATGTAATCACGCTCCCACTAAACCTCTTATATACACACGGGTCATCTTCGTTCTTGATGAAACCAAACTCAGAGATTGATTCATCAAAACGAATGTTCCAGCTTCTTGATGCTTGTTTCAGTCCATAAATGGACTTCTTTAACTTGCATATTTTATGACGATCTGATGGACTAGTGAAACCTTCCGGTTGTGTCATATACACATCCTCATCCAGATTTCCATTGAGGAAAGCTGTCTTCACATCCATCTGCCAGATCTCATAATCGTAATATGCAGCTATCGTGAAAAGAATCCGAATAGACTTAAACATGGCTACTGGTGAGAAAGTTTCATCATAATCTAACCCGTAGATTTGATTGAAACCTTTCGCAACTAGCCTGCCTTTATAGGTAACCACGTTACCATCCATGTCAATCTTCTTCTTGAAGATCCATTTACAGCCTATAGGGATTACTCCCGGAGGCGGATCAACCAAATCCCAGACTTGGTTATCTGACATGGAGTCCATCTCGGCTCGCATAGCTTCAAGCCATCTAGCTGACTCCGGTCCACTGACCGCATCCGCATAAGTTAGGGGTTCATCATTATCAATGATGTAGACTCCGTCATAGCGCTCAGGCTGTCGACGGATCCTACCCGATCTTCGCGGTTCCCGTGATATTTGAGCCTCAGGTTGTTCAATAACCTGATCTACCGGCTCAGGCTCATCCAACTGTGCTTGACTACTTTGTCCTTCTTCTGGATTCTCATCCAGCTTTATTTCTCTCCCACTGGCCTCTTGCAGAAGAAATTCCTTCTCAAGAAATATGGCCGTCCGAGCAACAAAAACCTTGTTCTCCTTGGGATCGAAGAAATAATAACCCTTAGTTTCCTTAGGGTAACCGACAAAGATGCATTTGTCAGATCTGCTCTCTAGTTTCCCAGAGGCGAGCTTTTTGACATAAGCCTCGCAACCCCAGATCTTGATAAATGTCAAGCTAGGCTGTTTCCCATACCATAACTCATATGGCGTCTTTGAAACTGCCTTGGATGGCACTCGGTTTAGTACCTTTGCAGCTGTTTCCAGTGCAAAACCCCAAAAGGAGTATGGAAGAGTAGCCTGACTCATCATAGAACGAACCATATCAAGTAACGTTCTATTTCTCCTCTCGGACACACCATTCCACTGCGGTGTTCCTGGCGGAGTGAGCTGTGAGATAATCCCACACTCTTTCAGATAGTCAGTAAACGCATGACTCAGGTATTCACCACCTCGATCAGAACGAAGTGTCTTGATATTTCGGCCTAACTGATTTTGTACTTCATTTTTGAACTCTTTGAACTTGTCAAAAGATTCATTTTTATGTCTCATTAAATAGACATACCCATACCTACTGAAATCATCAGTAAAGGTAATGAAGTACTGATAGCCACCTCTGGCTTGTTTACTAAAAGGCCCACACACATCACTGTGTATAAGGTCCAGTAAACCTGAAGCCCTTTGACCTTTGTGAAGAAAAGGTGACTTCGTCATTTTACCCATCAAACAAGCTTTGCATGTATCAATCTCCTCATAGGAGAAAGATCCCAGCAGTCCATGATTATGCAACCGCTTAATGCGCTTCTCGTTTATATGGCCTAAACGACTATGCCATAACAAGGTGCTGTCATCAGCATACTTGGCTTTCTTATTATCAATGTTTTGTATAGAATTTTCCATGTCCAACATGTATAACCCATTGTTAATTGAACCAGTCGCATACACAATATTATCATAAGTCAAAACACACTTTGAAATCTTGCATTCAAAGGCAAATCCTTTCCTGACAAGAGCAGGAATAGAGATAATATTCTTGGTAATACTGGGTACAAAGTAACAATTGTTTAATTCTAATACAATGCCAGATGGTAAAGTAATGAAATAGTCTCCTACAGCAACAGCAGCAACCCGTGCCCCGTTTCCAACTCGTAGGTCTACCTCATGCTGTCCCACCTGCCTTCTTCTCTTGAGTTCCTGCACATTTGAACAAATGTGAACTCCACATGCGGTGTCCAACACCCATGATATAGTAGAAGAAGATAACATGACCTCAGTCACATATATACCTGAGCCAGAAGCGATGCTTCCCCTCTTATCTCCTTGGAGCGCTTTACAGTCCTTTTTCCAGTGACCCAGCTGGCCACAGTGGAAACACCTGTTGTCCTTCGACCGCTTCACCTTCTGTTTCAGGGCCTTGCTGTAATTCTTGACAGGGGCCTTGCCCTTCTTCCCCTTCTTCTTGTTCCTAGAAGGAACCATTAAGACAGAGGTTGAAGGCTTACCCTTCAGAGTTTCCTCAGTTGTCAAGAGCATATTCAACAGCTCTGCCGGCGTACAATCGATTTTGTTCATATTATAGTTAATGATGAACGCATCGAAAGAAGGCGGAAGAGACTGTAGAATTATGTCTACAGCAAGCTCCTGGTTGATGGTATGCCCCAGTTTATCTAGAGCCTCCTTGTGCCCAATCATCTTGAGCACGTGAGCTCCCACTGGGCTCCCCTCAGCCAGTTTGCTCTGAAAGAAGAGCTTCGTCAGATTATAGCGCTCAGTCCTCGCCTGTGCAGCATACAGCATTTTGAGGTTCGCTATAATCTCTATAGCTGACATATCCTCATGCTGACGCTGCAGCGGTGGCGTCATAGACGCTAGCATCAGGCAAGCGACATCAATGCTATCATTGACGTGCTTTTCGTAGGCTTCCCGAACCGCCCTTGCGGCGTTCGGAGCGGGCTGCGGCGGTATCGCCGTCTCGAGGACATACAGTTTCCTCTCTGCCTTAAGAACAATCTTAAGGTGTCCGAACCAGTCAGAGAAGTTCGGCCCAGCAAACTTCTCCCTTTCCAGTAGGGATCGCACATTGAAGCTCATGGTGTTCGTTGCTGCAGGAATCTACAACAAGCAAGAACAGCAAGGTCAGTATCAATGTTTAGAATCAATCCAGGACTTAAGAAAGATTCTTTTCTCACTATTTTGTCTGACTGAAAAATCCAGTAAACAGTCCGAAAGAGTAATACTCTTTTAGTGAGATGGGATCCAGATTTCATACTTGGTCTCCGCGTCCCGCTCAGGCGAGATAAGATGCACAGAGATAACAAGCACTAATTTCTGGTAGGCTGTCCCAGCCA
Organism: Costus lasius; assembly: GCA_027563935.2. Classification (NCBI taxonomy): domain Eukaryota; kingdom Viridiplantae; phylum Streptophyta; class Magnoliopsida; order Zingiberales; family Costaceae; genus Costus; species Costus lasius. The sequence goes on along the minus strand of CM050450.1, from coordinate 30,699,222 downwards.
ATCGCCAACCCGTGCGATTCCCCTTCATCTTGGCAATCCAGCAGACTGTGCCAACTGAGTTGGTACAACACAGTCTCTGATCCCAGAGATGGCTGCCTCCATGTGCTACCATATGCGCCACATATGTAGCCAACATGGTCAAGCTGACCTGACCTACTCCCTGGACCACCACGTGCTATGCTGAGCAACGAGAGGGGATAAATCCCAACTCTGTAACACGCAGGTGAAATCCAGCACCGTCTGAAGATAGATGGACGTGCCCACTGAGTGGGTTCAACACGGCTCCAACGATAATCAGAAAGGTGAGGTTTCGCGTCAGAAGGCTTACGAGCTTGATATATTAGCGTTGGATTTTATCGGTCTTTTATCTTCTTAACTATCATGCAAGTCCTATGGTGATAGCAGAAGATAAACTTAAACATGCAATTCTAATTATAAGCAATAAGAAGAAAGCATGATCTTATGTGGTAAAAGCCCATGAACCCTAGTAAGACCTTAATTTACTTAAGTCTTCACTTGAGCTCCTTGGCATCTCATCTGGTCCAACCTAGGGCCCTAGCGCCAAGAGCACCTCAGGTGCGTTACCAGCTGAATGCCCCTTTGGGATGTGTGCCTTTGCTCTTGTCTAATCAAATACATTTGATCTATCTAGACAAGGTTGACTCGCAGGTCAACTACATATTATAAATTAAGTACAATGTGATTCGCAGATCACAAATTAATTTACAATTTTAAATCCAGGCACGCAGGCCCCAGCACAGCACACAATAGGGCAACCCACATAAGACTAAATAAACAAGCAAATGGTTCAATCAACATGTGATCCAATCATCTTGAAATTAAAAGTTTTGAAAAACCCCATGGCATCAATTTTAATTTCCTTATGATCCCTATAACCTTACAATGGTCCATTGATGGGGATCCACTCATCCGTCTAGCTAGATCCTTTGCCCTTGCATGCACCGAGTCCTAACTGACCCGAGTTGACCTAATGGTCAACCATGCATGCCCCAAGGGCTGAACCACCCCATGAGTTTTGGCAAGCGGGTGTGACCCCGAGCCTAACTCAAGTGTGTTCAGTAGTTGTCTCAACCAGACCTCGCTACACGCCCTAGATGCAGTCAACCTATAGCCACCTTGTGCTTGCGCATAGGTGCTATTGGGTCAACCCATCTGAGCTGTCAGATGGTCTGATCAGACTTGGATCTAACCTAGTGGTGACTTCAACCCCATCAACCCATCTAAGGGTTTATTGTAGGGACACCTTAGATCTAATCATGCGCGCAAGATGTAAGTTTGTTTTTAAAAACATCTAGTACATGCGCAAACAAACAAACAACATGCTTGATAACCCTTAGATCTAAGGGGGTCCCCTTCAAGGGGGAGCGCAAACTTCAGGGAGTCCCCTTCAAGGGGGAGCGCAAACTACATGTCATCAAATGATACATGCGCAACCTTCATGAAGCCATGATACAAGCGCAACTTTCATGAAACCAAACCAAGGTAAGCGCATCCAACATGTAAACAAAGTAGGCGCAACAAGTATGGATCACATTAGCAAACAAAATAGCATGCAAAGAGCCAAGCTCTGATACCAATTGTAGGAACCCCAAAGATAAAGGGGGCAAAAACCCTAAGCATGGCGCTAATGAAAAATGATGCAAGCGGAAGCAAGGGTTTTAAAATCGTTTGCATGCCAATTGTTCAACTATCAAAGATTGATAAGAACAAGATCATACCATAGCCATGTAGATGGTGCGGCTTGGAAGAAGAAAGACCGAAGGGATCTTCTCCAAAGAAATCACACACAAGGGATGAAAGCTTCCTCCTTGCGCAAGTCTTGTGCTAGCAAGATTGGCAAGCTCTTTCAACCGTGTGTAGGAGATTAGATGAAAAGGGCTGCCTTCTTTTCGAGAGCTCTTCCTTCTTTTCGCAAGAACAACGCCTTCTCCAAGAGCAAGCCGTTTTCTCCACGCCCAAAGAGCAAAACCGAAAGCATTAGAGAGTAATCAAGCCATGAACGCATATGCGTTTAGCTTATGGAACTTTCCATAAATGGCAACGATTAAGAGTTGGCGTTCATGGTTCATGTTTCCATGAACCAAACGCAACCTCTTCTCCCTCTTGAACCAAGCGCTCAACCCATGAGCCGGTTCAATTTCATTGGTTCAATTTCGAAACCAAATCAGCCCAGAATTAAGTCTAGACCAAATTAGACCACAAGGTCCTAGATCTGACCCTTCATCATCTGACGCTTCTGATCGCACCGATCTAGCATCATCTCTCTCGATCGAAGCTTACCGATCTAAAGCTCTAATCAATCAAACATGATCAGACCAGATCTCACTTACAATCAGAGATTAAATCTCTTTAAACTGAACCAAAACAATTCAGTCCACACGATCTGACTTAAGGAAGCCATATCACCAAATTGTGCGACCCTGAGGGTTTCCTTTAAATGTCGGTAACGATAACTTACGTTATCACGATCAGTGAGGGGTATCTAGCAACACATCACTGTCTCCCGATATAAAGGAAAGAGTCTTCCAAGACTGCACCCAAAACACAGCACAAGTGTGACTCAATTCACAAGGCATACATTTGTCCTTTGCCACTGGATGTTCTTATTGGACAAGCATGTCAAGCTTGTAACTCCAATACGATGAGCATGATTAGATCAGATGAACATAGTCATCTGGGTATGGCCATACACTTCCTCAATCATCTCATATAGTGTGGCCCTATAGAACATCACACTCCTTAAACAAGGAGACGGCAATCCTTTATCTATCACAAGTGCCCTAACCTGATTCAAGCTCACCATCCAAGATAGTCTATAATCATTATATCTCAAATGATATTGAACTAGCTCAAGACAATGACAATCCTCATTTAGAAACACAAGTGATCTCAAGTCAGAGGACATGTGCCACTTGTTGCTTACAAGGATCATTCACATTGTGACAAGCAATGGAATATCCCAGTAGGGTCTGTCCAGTACATCCAATGTACCCATGAGTCTACATCTTATTCCATGCTCGAAGCATCCTATAAGATTAGCACTCATATTAGTCTCTATCATATCAAGGCTGTCTCATGTTCTCCAAGATATCTCGACTAAGGACTTATAGCCTGTCAGCCTAGCTGAACAGCTTTGAGACATTATTCAGAAGTACACTTATTACAGCAGACAAGGTAACAAGCTGAATAATAACCATGCCTTTTATAAACATAAGAGTTTATTACATGATACTATTACAATCCCAAAGGCCTCAAACATTAGCCTTAAGGGCATACTCCAACAACTGCAGAGACTGAGATCAGGGCAGCAGTCAGATCCGGATATTTTACGGTGGAAAGAGAGGTCTGAGCAAGACTGGGTTGAGAATTTCAGTATGTCGGATGATGGTCTCCTCAGATTCCGTGGAAGGGTCTGTGTCCCTGAGGACCCTGAGTTGAGAAATGAAATTCTTAAGGAAAGCCATTGCACTAAGTATACCGTTCATCCTGGTAGTACCAAGATGTATCAGGATCTGAAAAAGACTTTCTGGTGGCATGGTATGAAGAAGGATGTGCATTTGTTTGTGTCCAGATGTTTGACTTGCCAAACCGTGAAGGCTGAGCATCAGAGGCCGGGCGGTTTGATGCAGTCTCTCCCTATTCCTCAGTGGAAGTGGGAGCATATCAGTATGGACTTTGTGTGTGGACTGCCCAATACCAGAAGGAATCATGATGCGTATGGGTGATTGTGGATAGACTCACGAAGTCAGCTCACTTCTTACCGATCAAAATGACTTACAGTTTGGATCGGTTAGCAAAACTGTACATCGATGAGATTGTCAGATTGCATGGAGTTCCCTTGGACATTGTCTCTGACCGTGATCCTCGATTTCTGTCCAGGTTTTGGAAGAAATTATAGGAAGATTTGGGAACTAATCTGAGTTTCAGCACTGCATATCATCCTCAATCTGATGGTCAGACAGAGAGAACTATTCAGACACTTGAGGATCTTCTGAGATCTTATGTGGTTGACTGGTGTGTTGAGTGGGATCTGGACTTATCACTGATAGAGTTCACCTACAACAATAGCTTTCACTCTAGCATACAGATGGCTCCGTATGAGGCCCTATATGGGAGGAAATGCAGAACACCTATATGCTGGGAGGAAACTGGGGACAAAACAGTGCTAAGGTCGGATGCTGTTCAGGAAGCCACTGAGAAGATCAGAGAAATTCAGAGAAAGATGAAGATTGCTCAGGATAGACAGAAGAGTTATGCTGATGTGAGGCGGCGTCCTCTTGAGTTTTTGGTGGGAGAGCATGTTTTCCTAAAGGTCTCACCTATGAAAGGGGTGATGAGATTTGGGAAGAGGGGAAAATTGAGTCCCAGGTACATTGGTCCCTTTGATATCATTGAGAGGGTTGGACCTGTGGCATACCGACTTGCTCTGCCCCCATCACTAGAACACCTCCATAATGTGTTCCATGTATCTGCACTCAGAAAATATTGTTCTGATCCTTCTCATGTTCTAGAGTTGGAACCTCTTCAGCTTGAAGAGAATATGACTTTTGTGGTGAAACCTCTCAGAATTGAAGATAGAAAAGAGAAAGTGTTGAGAAATAAGGTTATTCCACTTGTGAAAGTCATCTGGGGAAATCAGTTTGTTGAAGAAGCCTCTTGGGAGGTTGAAGCAGATATGAGAAAGGAGCATCCTCACCTGTTCAGTGACGGGCTTGGTCAGCTTTAGAGGACTAAAGCTCTATAAGGGGGGGGAGGATGTAACGCCCTCGATTTTTCTGAATTATGATTTAAGGTTAGAAATTCTGTTTCTGTATTTTTATCTGTTAAAATTTTAGGATTTTTGCCTAAGTGTAGGAATTTTTCCTACAGGGCAAAAATAATTATTTTGGTTGGGGATTTGAACCCTCAACCTTGATTCTTTGCTCCTGAAATTTCTGACGCTGGTGGTGGCAGACTGGTGGTGGACGAATTTCCTGGTGATCCTCTGTCTTGGCGTTTTTCTCTGTGGACGATTTTTCTGGTGAGTAATTCGATCCTAAGGAGTCTAATCCGCTAAATTGTAGATTATCATTCAATTAAAATTCGTTATTTGCAATGATTATCTGTATGAACCAAATTTCGACGTCTCTTGTGTCTTCTATGCTTGATTTGGGTTTTGAATCTCATGATATTCGTTTCTATGGGGACGAATTCAAATATTTATAGGGTTTTAAAATCCTGTTCTGCTGAAATCTGCATTCTCTAATCTGACCTTTGTGTACTATAACCCCAATATCTCATGGCCTATAGATCCAAATCGCACGAAATAAATTTTGTATGAAACTAAATACATTCGGCTTTTATTTGAATGTGATATCGACTATATCCGAGCTGTATTAGTATTTCAATCTGTATTGCAATCTAGCTGTACAAAATCAGTTTTCTGGAAATCTGGATTTCGACCTTTATGTGTTCGAACCATCATATCTCCCTAGGTATAGCCCGAAATCTTGTCAAATCAGTTTTATTAGGAGTAGACTCGAAGGGATTCATTTTGACTACCATTTCGCCTATTTTCTGTTAGTTATTGGATCTGAAATTTGTGTCGCAATTCTGATATACGAATCTGTTTTCTAGAATTCTGAAATCCCGACCTTTCTATGTTCGAATACCCATACCTCCCCAGTTATAACTCCAAATCCGACGGATTCAGTTCTATTGGAAAGTAGATTCAAATAGCTTCATTGTGAATATCATATTGCCTATTTTAGATTAGTTACTTATGCATATGTGAAATTCGAAATTTACCTGTGCCGGACGAATATTCCATTGTGAGAAAAATTTATCCTGTATGGTTTAATCTCTTAAGTTGTGATATGTAGTTCTTCTAAAATTATTTGCTTGATGAGAAATTATAGAGAAAACAAAATTTGGGGATTTAACTAAGAACTTAGGAAATTTTCGAAAATCATGGTTCGGGCCAATTTTGGGGCTTTTGTCATTTTCATTCACAAACGTGCAATTAAAATTATCTGTAGTGGGGGACTGAAATTATTTTCATGAAATTTGTATGTTCTGCAAGGATTCTGAAAATTTCGCCCTTGCGGTGATTTCTTTTGACTCACTTTTTTTAGGAATTTTGGGGAAGAATATTACAATGAATATCTGTATATATTTTCCTATAATTCCTAGGCTTGTTTAATTGTTTGTTATGTGAAAAATTTCTATTCTGTACATATGTTGGAAATTTTCTGAAACTTTGAATGTGTTATAACCTTTGTGAGAACATAGAATGGTTTGACATGAATTAAGGATAGTTGCATGAAATCTAAGGAATTCAAGGAATTCACTCATATATCACTTCTGGTTGATGGTAAAAAAAAATTATGAAGTGTGTTCAGCTTTGATTTTCTGCAAATTGTGATTTTGTTAAGGACTGGATATTGGGGTGTGTCATTTTCTGGTTTGTGAGACACTTTGGGCATGATGTGAGAATTGAGTAGTAGTTAGTCCTACTCCTCCGTTTCAGCATGACCTGTTATGTAAAAATTATGCTCTAGTGTAGCACTCTTCCGTGTCCTTACCCTCCTTTTGTGGCGCTGTAATGGTGCTGATAGTCTACTACGACCCTTGAGACACTAGTGAAGGGTAGATGTGAGCTGGTCTCACCTTCCGTTCTCCCTCCACTATTTCTGTTCTGTTCTGGGTATTGGAGGCCAGAGTGCCACGTCCTGACAAGATGGGGGCCACCCACTGATACCTCCTCTACCAGTATTGGAGGCCAGAGTGCCACGTCCTGACAAGACGGGGGCCACCCACTGATACCTCCTCTACCATTCTGTTCTGATATGCATGCATGTCTCGTCCTCGGCAGAGGTGGGGTCAGACCTTCTGTGGTCATCAGACCTTCTGTGGTCTTCAGGCCTTCTGTGGCCTTTCTGTTTCTGATGTAGACTATCTGTTTGGATTCTGAAAATTCTGACTTTCTGTCTGTCAGTTCTAATTTCTGTAGTTCTGTTTCGATCTGTCGTATAGAGGTGTTGGGCGGTGTGATTAGTTGGAATGGGTTGGTATACTTATACCCTACTTCATGCTTGATGCCTATTGTTATAACTGTCTGTATCTGATTATGTTTTGTTTCTAATATGAGTGTGCATGTTAAGTGTCTTATCTGCAAGCATGATATTTTTGATGTGTACTATGGATGGCTTTTAGTGTCTTTTACTCACTGAGCTTTTTAGCTCACCCCCGTTGTTTAAATATTTTCAGGTGAGACGTCAGGACAGTGATTGCTACAGCTACTTAATTTGTTATAATGCTTGCTAATGTTTCATATAATTTCTAAGAGTTGTCTTCTAAAGATTTATCAGGCCTGCGTGCCTAACTTACTTATATGACACGTTTTATCTCCTGAGGGCTTATGCCTGTTTTCAGGATATTATATTATAGTTGTCTCGTTTTATTGTTGGATACGAGTTTTGGAGTCATGAAAATACAATTGTTCTTATTCTGAAATGTGTAACCGAGTTATTGTTGTATTTGGTATCTGAATAATCAGTTTCTGCAATATTTCTGAAATTTGTGTTCTCCACATATGTGTAGTGTGGACATCTGTTTTGTTCCAGGATATATGGGTCTGTGCAGCAGTAATTTAGTATACTTGCTGCCGGATTTTGTTTTCTTCTGGATTTCCGGATTTCTATTTCCTAGTAATCGATCCTACTCAGTTCTGTGCGGTTTTCAGTTCCGTAGTAATGTCCTTCGATGCCGCTTTCTTCTTGTGTTTTAATGGAAGAGTAAAAATTTTAAAAACCCCGTATTTTACTTGTATGCGTGTGGGGTGTGATTCTGAGGGATGTTACATCAATGATTACCAAACTCTGACTATGATAGGATGATTATCATTTATAGTAACCCTCAATGTCAAATGGGTGTTGAACAATTAACCATTGGAATTCTACAAGCTATTGTTGATGATAGTCTAGAAGATCCAATAGTTCCACAATTGTTAGAAAATGCATATCAACTAGTTGGGCAACATTCTTCTCTAGAAACTTCTTAGAAAAATATTGGTACACATTAGATCTAATTGGGCAAAGGCACATTTACATGTTTCTATGGATTGGATGGAGTTTTTAACAGACACCATTTGGAATTTATATAATCATTTGAGATAGAATTGGATGTACAATTGCTTGCCTTTTATAGTAAGCTTATTTCTAATATATTAATTTGGTATCAATTAATCAATTTAATTTATAAAAAAATAATACATTGATAGGTATCCGTAAGTGCACGGATTTATCGAAGTAATAAAAAGATTATCGTTCCCAATGAGGACTACGTAGTTAAGTACTGACTTTTTGATTTGTTTGAATTTAGGCAGACTAAATCAGTGGTTGTTCTAAACTTCTAAGCAAGACACAAACTTGAAAACAGAGTTTAAGAGACTCAAATTCCAGAGGATCGGGATTTCATGGGTTTACCACACTAACAAGCATGAATCACATAAAAATAACTGAATCAATAGAACTTATCTATCATGAAAGGAACTTTCCCTATGGTACATATCACCTCCTCTCGGAGTGTAATACGGTATTTAATTAAGCTAACTCCCTACTCTCGTGACAGTTAACCTAATTAAACCCATTGGATTCTATGAAAAGTTGGTTAAATACTTCAGACGAATCCAAGCTACTCTCGTGATTGGATTCGAAGGCTCAATTGAAATAGATCGGACGTTGCGATTCACCTCTCGGTTCTTCTCGCACCATCTAAGACGTAAAATTACGTGGCCAAGGTAAATTATGAGATACATGCAATTTCAACCAAATCAGGATGATAAATTCATAAGAAAAGAGCAATAACATAGATTAATTCATGAAAGTTAATGGGCTACACCCAAAAATCCCGAAACAAGTATCTACTATCTCATATTGTTAAAGATATATGTGTGTTTATGATGAACAAGTAAATATCTCCTAAAAATCACAAAGAAATCACCGAAAGAACAGTAAAACCGCCTTTTCCTCAATCTTGAGATGAGAAAGAGTCAATCAATTGTTGCTTTCGTGTGGAATCTAGCCAGAATATGCTCTGAAATCTAGTTTTTGCCTCTGTCGCCACCGCCGCTTGTGTTCATCCAAAAAGCTTTCCTTTACCCTCAAAAAATCCTATCTTTTATAGCTGAACTGATTTAGAATCCATCAAGGGACGGTTTTGAGAAGTTTGGTTCAACTCTGATTTGAATCGGGTGAGAAACGAGTGAAAAACTCGTCGGGCGGAAGTTTTTACGGCCCGTGATGTGTTTACGGCTGAGGCCGTAAATGTTTCTGTGTGTACATTCTTTCGGTCATAGAAAGTTTCACGGACTGTGATGGATTCACGGGTTCGCCCGTGAAAGTTTCTGCTCATTCCGACACTTAGCCAATTTTTGCCTTCCATTCTTTGTTAGAATTACGGCTAAACCGTAATTATGGCCAAGGCCGTAAATGTCTCGTTTTTCACCGTTCTCGCCCTAAATTTGACGTGTAAGCTCATTATATCCTCGGGAATCATACTTTGGCTTCAAAACTCTAGGGAATCATACTTTGGCTTCAAAACTCTCGAAATCCTTCATTTTTATGTCATTTTACCTACTTTTTCAATATAGCCAAGAAAAGTGAAGATTTCGTGCAAAGTAAAGTAAAAACACTAAAAATAGCACAAAATCAAACAATTTAGCCCAAATTATGATCCAAAACAAAGGCAAAAACATGGTGTAATTGCAACACATCAAAATACTCTAGACTTAAAATTTTGCTTGTCCTCAAGCAGTACTCTGACATGAATAGGGAATGTCAAGATAAGAAACACTCATCTGTTCTACCATCAATAAATTCCTTAGTTTACATTTCAGGCAAACAACTCCTCAGAACTTAAATCACTTAAGAGATATCTCAGTGAAAGTAAATCATCAAGAGTTTACAATCCGAGAAAGATAAAATTCACAAGTCATGTTATAATATTCATTCAACACATATCAAGCAATCAAATATTTTTTTGGTGTAATAAATCTGCCCTAATCAATAGATAACGATTTAATTCAAGTCACTTGGTGAAACTATGAATAAGATATTTTTAATGCATTTTGGTTTTTAAACTGTTATTTATGATAACATTGTTCAAAGTATACCACAAAGCAGTACAATATAACTCATGGTCCCAATCTCAAATCAGAGGAGTTCTCCACATTGCCCACAGCTTTCTTTATCTTTCTCTTTTTATTTTTATAGACATCAACTCATGTCTTTGGTACCACTGCCAATTTTTCGCAGTGCCAAGTATAGGAGTCTATCTCTTTTTTTTCTTTTTTTTTAAGAAAATTGAAAGCCAGCCAGTGTCAAATCATAATCTCAGATTATGTAACCAGAGGAGTTGGAGCAAATCTCATGTTAAATAGATGAATCACCAAATTCCTATCCATAAAAGCAAAATCTATTTGATCAAAGGAAGATAAATTAAACTTAAAGTACAAATTCACAATGTACATGTCATTTAAACACATAACAATTTGTATATAAACTTTATCAATGCCAGAATCGATTTTACTCAACAATTTAGGTCCACAAGAATTCTCAAAAAATTTTCTAAGTCATCAAATTGAAATGCCCAAAAAGTTTTCTAAGTTAGAAATTGAGGATAAATTAATCGGGTGTATCCTAAAAAATCATAAACATTCATGATTCATAACTATAAAGCTGTAAAGGTTAGAAAACACGAAGATGAATACCCTAGAGTTAAATTGTTGCATATGTGTAAATATTCAATCAATGAAGAATTTCAGAAAAAATTTTACAAGAGTTCCCTTTGTATTGTTGGTGAAACTCTGTACAATTATATCAAAAGTATAAAATATAACTCAGAAAAATCTGAAAAATTTACCATTTCGAAGATATTCAAGTTTTACATGGTAATCAACTTTCAAACATCAAATACCGTCAAGTTTTATCAATCAAATCACAGTTTACCATGCTCACAAAGATTTGCTTCAAGTTTTATAATTCTAGAGCAATTCACTGTATCGTCCCCAATTTTCTTGTTCATCAATTCCTTTCTTCCTGAAAACTCTTCAAAATTTCCTACAATCAAAGCTACTCATAGTTAAAACCTTATGTTACAAAATATTTGATGACAAAATTAAATAAAGATAAACTAAAAGAATAATTTATGAAAAATTAGAAATATGGGTTGCCTCCCAAAAAGCGCTCGTTTAAAGTCATTAACTTGACCATAACCACGTTCAAAGTTTTTCTGATGGATTGGAGAGAATCAAATACACATCATCTTCAACTCGTTCATCCTCAAAAATAATGCTTCAAACGTTGCCCGTTCACCTTGAAACTTTCTTGTCCCTCCCACGATATCTCTACTGTGCCATATCGGAATATTTTCTGCACAATGTAAGGGCCCGACCAACGACTCCTTAATTTTCCTGGAAATAGCCTAAGACGCGAGTTATATAACAAAACCTTATCTCCTTCAAAAAATTCTTTCTTAGAAATTCGTTGATCATGCCACCTTTTAGTGCGTTCTTTATATATGCGGGAGCTTTCATAAGCTGAATTCATAATTTCATCTAATTCATTCAATTGAAATTTTCTCCTTTCTCCAGCACTCTTTAGGTCATAATTTAGTGTCTTAACTACCCAGTAGGCTCTGTGCTCAAGTTCCATAGGTAAATGGCAAGATTTGCCATAAACAATTTGGAACGGAGACATGCCCAAAGGGGATTTGAAAGCTATCCTATAGGCCCAAAGAGCATCATCAAGCTTTAGCGCCCAATCCTTCCTTGCTCCTAACATAGTCTTTTCAAGTATCCTCTTAATTTCTCGATTTGAAACTTCAGTTTGACCGCAAGTCTGTGGGTGATACGGTGTAGCAATTTTATGATGCACTCCATATCTCTTTAACAATGACTCGAGCCTATTTTCAATGAAATGAGAACTTCCGTCACTGATCAGAACTCTAGGTACACCAAATCTTGGAAAAATCACCTTCTTAAATAACCTGGCTACAACACGTGAATCATTAGTGGCTTCGGCTATTGCTTCAACCCATTTAGAGACATAATCAACACATAGAAGGATATATTTCCTTCCACAGGAGGTAAGGAATGGCCCCATAAAATCAATTCCCCAGACATCGAAGATTTCCACTTCCAAAATCCCATGTTGAGGAAGTTCATCCTTTCTGGTGATGTTACCAGCTCGCTGGCATTTATCACAGGATTGGATAAATTTCTTGGCATCACAAAAAATTGTCGGCCAATAGAATCCTGACTGGAGAATTTTGAATGCTGCCTTTGATGCGCCAGCATGCCCTCCGTGAGGAGAAGAATGACAGTGGGAAAGAACATCGTGAATTTCCTCTTCTGGCAAACACCTTCGAAACAAACTATCCGCACATCGACGATATAAATATGGTTCATCCCAGTAGTAATGCTTAACATCCGACTTGAACTTCTTTTTCCCCTGAAATGTCAAATCAGGTGGCATGACATTGGACACAAGAAAGTTTACAATATCTGCATACCATGGTGTCTCTTGTCTTATGATAGTCTATAGATATTCCTCTTGAAAAGAATCATTAATTTCCAAATCATCTTCCGTGCTCTTCTCTTTGGTCAATCTAGACAAGTGATCCACTACTAAATTTTCTGCCTCTTTCTTATCTTTTATCTCAAAATCAAATTCCTGTAGGAGCAGTATTCATCTAATCAATCTAGGCTTTGCATCCTTTTTATTCACCAAGTATTTGATCGCCGAAGAATCTGTAAAAATGACAACCTTAGAATTAATAAGATAGGAGCGAAATTTGTTAAAAGCAAAAACTATCGCAAGAAGCTCATTTTCGGTTGTTGCATAATTTATTTGCGCCCCGTTTAAAGTTTTGCAGGCATAATAGATGACATGGAGTTTGTTATCCTTTTGCTGTCCGAACACCGCTCCCACTGCCTAGTCACTTGCATCGCACTTCATCTCACAAGGGAGTAACCAGTCTGGTGGTTGCATAATGGGTGCAGAGACAAGAGCCTTCTTCAACTCCTCAAAAGCTTCAGTACAGTCCCTGTCAAAATGAAAATCAACATCCTTAGCCAATAAGTTTGTGAGAGGCCTAGCAATTTTAGAAAAATCTTTAATAAATCGACGATAAAACCCAGCGTGTCCCAGAAAACTTCGAATCCCTCTGACTGATGTGGGTGGAGGTAACTTCTCAATAACTTCAATCTTGGCCTTATCCACCTCGATGCCTCATTGTGAGATACGATGCCTGAGAACAATTCCTTCTTGAACCATAAAATGACATTTCTCTCAATTAAGAACTAGGTTTACCTCCTCGCACCTCTGCAAGACACGTGACAGGTTAGATAAACAATCATCGAAAGAAGACCCATACACTAAAAAGTCATCCATAATATTTTCAATGAGATTAGAAAAAATGGCCATCATGCATCATTGAAAGGTGGCTGGCGCATTCCATAATCCAAAAGGCATGCGCCTATATGCAAATGTCCCATAGGGGCATGTGAAAGTGGTCTTCTCTTGATCTTCAGGATGGATAGGTATTTGGAAGAATCCTGAAAAGCCATCAAGAAAACTAAAGTAAGAATTCGTAGCCAATCGTTCAAGCATCTAGTCAATGAAAGGAAGAGGAAAGTGATCCTTCCGGGTGGCTTTATTTAATTTTCGGTAGTCGATACACATACACCACCCAGTTACCGTTCTCTTCGGAATCAACTCGTTGTTCTCATTTTTCACTGCAGTGACACCCCCTTTCTTTGGAACCACATGAACGGGGCTAACCCATTCACTATCAGAAATTGGGTAGATCACTCCTGCATCTAGTAACTTGAGAACTTCCTTTTTTTTTACCACCTCTTTCATGATAGGATTCAGTCAACGTTGATACTGAATAGAGGGTTTGCAATTTTCTTCAAGATAGATCCTGTGCATACACAAAGATGGATTAATTCCATGTATGTCATCCAATGAATATCCAATCACCTTTCTATGCCGTCGAAGCTCATCTAGTAATCTCTTCGTCTGTATTTTGTCCAAATCAGCATTCACTATCACAGGATATGTAGAATTTTTCCCTAAGAACTCATATCTCAAATTTGGTTGAAGCGCCTTGAGTTCTAACTTATTCGCTTTTACCGGTTCATGTTTTACTAGAATAAGTTTCTCAATTTTTGCTTTCTGTGGCTCAACCGTCTGGCTTGAATCCAAAATTTTTGCATAACCCTGAGCCTTTCCCCCATATTCTCTTCATCCTCCACTCTAATCAGGCAATCTTCCAGCGGGTCTACTTCTGTCTTTAAATCTTCCTCTTTCGTTTCCAATTCCGGGACATCAATATTAAGATAGGAATCTGCAAAGGAGGGCATTTTAAGGGATGAAGAAAGATCAAAATCAATGTTATTTTCACCAATATTCAAAGTCAATCTCCCTTTCTTCACAATAACTGCGCTTGTGGTGGCCAAAAATGGCCATCTCAAAATAATTGGCAGTCTTAAGTCTTCCTCCATTTCCAACACTACAAAATCCGTAGGCATAAAAAATTGACCGACTTTTATGGGAACATCTTTCAATATTCCAATAGGTCGGCGAATAGATCGGTCAGCCAATTGCAATGTGATAGTGGTTGACTTCATGTCACCCATGTCGAGTTTTCTACAGATTGATAGGGGCATCAAACTAACACTTACACCCAAGTCACATAAAGCTCCTTCAAAAGACATGTTGCCGATCTGACATGGAATGGAGAAGCTTCCTAGATCTTTCAACTTTTGAGGAATCTTGTTCTATATTATCGCACTGCATTCCTCTGTGAGTGCCACAGTCCCGTATTCTTCAATCTTTCACTTATTAGAGAGTATATCTTTTAAAAGCTTTGCATAGGTAGGCATCTGTGACAGGGCTTCCGTGAAAGGAATGTTAATGTATAACTTCTTCAATACCTCCAAGAATTTGCCAAACTGCTTATCCAACTTTGCTTTGGCTAATCTCTGAGAAAAGGGGATGGGTGGGACATACATAGGTGGGCCCACATATTTTTCCTTTTCTTCCTCGATAGGTTTTTTCTTATCAGGCTGTGATTCTTCACATTGCTCCTTGTCAACTGCTGATGACACCAAAATATATAGTATATTTTATATCATTTTATATATCTTTTCATACTAAATTGGGGATCTTTTAGTTGTTTTTATGCTGAATTCATCAAATATTACAAAATCTACTTCTATTTTGGTTTTTCATGATTCTCAGGTAAAAAGTGCCATATTTTGATGGATTTCGAAGGATTTAAGCGCACGAATGGATTGCAGGACGTCGAAACGAAGCCGCCCGCCAATTTTCATGCGAATCGAAGCAAGTTTGAAAAATACGCCACCGGTGTAATGGATATTACGGCTGTAATTTGCAGAAAATAAGGCAGTGCCGTATTTTTCTTTATGGTACCATATTTTGAGCAATTTTTGATCAGAAACTTGTGAAGAAAATACGGCAGTACCGTAAATTATTTTACGGTACCGTAATTTTGGCTCGTCTTCCCGATTTTTCTGCCCCGAATCTTGCGAGGACCATAACTTTTGATCCAGACCTCCAAATTGATATCCAAAAGTTATTGCATACTCGCCTAAAAGAGGAGAAGACATACGAACAAAAAGAACAAACGTTTATTCAGAATCGAGGGAGCAATCGCCAGGGAGGCAGTTAGGGTTTGGCCTCACATCGAGAGGCATAGAGGGCACCTTAGGTTGTGATTTTGATGCAAAAGCTTCGCCTGGAGGAGAAGACAACATCCCAAAAGTTTCAGAGGAAAAGGAGTTCAATTGGAGGAGGAATCAACGAAAGAAGCTCTCGGGCACTGTTCACAGCGAGTTTCCTTGCAAATTACGGATGTGTTTAATTTCACAGCCGTGTTGTAAAGTTTATTTCTTCCTTCTCTTCAACTTCTGATACTTTGAAACTATGGTTGATTATTTTTCTTTCTCCATGCAAGCTTAGACATATTATGGTACATGGGGTGTAATCCCTTTGATTTTTAATGATTAGATACTTTTTATTTCATCAAGATAATTTTGCCATGATAATTTTACCTATGTGATTATTGTTGTAAAATTCTCCTTAGTTTACTTCTTGTCATCATGCTTAGAGTTCTCGAAATAAGGACCGAAAGGTGACTTGCTTGAGAATTGGAACCCTAAAATTGATAAATAGGAACTCACCGTAAGAAATTAGGTTTGTTCTTAATTATTTGATTTTAGTGACGTAATTGCCATGTTGATAATTATGAAAGTATGATTAAGTTAGTGTGTCAAACCTGGAGATCTTGCATGAAAGTGAGGATCGGAACGTTGGAGAACCATAGGTAGGACTTGTGTTGAGTCTCGGATGCACGAAAGTGATCCTTGAGATTCCGCTTGAGACAATCAACTTAGAATTTGGATGCATGAAAGTGATCTTTGAATTCTTTGATTGATGATTTACTTATTCTTAGCATTGAGATAGATCTTACGCGAAAGCGAGGATTCATCCCTGCATGATTGTCTGCACGAAAGTGAGATGATCCCTTTATGAAGTAAATTAAGTCTTTATCATAACAAGATTTGACTAATGACCTTTTATTCATATCTAGTTATTGAAATCAAGGTGGATGAAACCCTGGTCCCAGTTTATCTCTCTGATTTATCTTTTCACCCTTTATATCGTTCACTTGCATCATATTCGGTTTACTTAGCTAGTAAGAATACAATTATTTAGTACTTGACACACAGGTCTCTGTGGTTCGATATCTTTCTTTATTACTTCGAGTATTCGTGCACTTGCGGATCACAACAAGTTTTTGGCGCCGTTGCTGGGGACCTTAGTTTTGTTAATATCAAAATTGTTATTAGTATTGCTAGACTAGGTTTTATTTGTTTTAGATTTAACTTTGTTTTTTGTTTTTGCAGGTTTTGGATTTTCAGAAGTTGTGACAGAACTGAGATTTTCTGAAATTTGTGAATTTGCTTGTGTTTTATATTTTCTATATTCTGAAAAAAACAATTTTTTTGATTAATTGGTGTTGGATTATCTTTCTATTCCTGATAGATTTGAAGATGTCTTTTAATTTCAACTTGTGGGCAACTGAAAGAGATAGAGTATACACACCACATAAAGATGATTCATCATGCACTATTCAAGATAAGATAAATCAATTTTTAATTTCTTGTCGGAAACCTGAAGATGATTCATCATACACTCTTCAAGATTATATCTCTCGCCATGTAAACACTTTGAATATGAATACTATTAAGAATTCTTCTATTAGATGTGGTATTAGTTCTTTTTATGATAATTGCTCTAGTCATATTTCTGAACCATATGTTAAGGATACTAAAGAATCTATATCTGCTAATTATGAAATGCTTGGAACCCATCATATAGCACAAAAAGACTGTTTATTTGAGTTTGAGTGTGAAACTGAGAAAATTGATTTAGAAAAATCCCCCTATGATTATGATTGTTTTGAAATTGAGCCTTATGTGAATATTAATGAATCTCATCCTAATTTTGATAATTGTAAAATTGATTCTTCTGATGATTTATTTGAGGAAAAAGTTGGGGAAATTGAAAAAACCTCTTTTAATGATAATTTTGATTTTGATGAAAACTTAGTTACGGTTAAATCTGATGAGCATGATGAAGGTTTGAAAATTATAGACATTGATGAACCCCACTGTGATTTTGGTGATATTTTTGAAATTAATGATAAATCTCTTGTGGTTAACTCTGATTCTATTGAAAACATTGATAAATCTCATTATGATTTTTCATATGATTCTGATTTTGACTCTTATGATGATGAATTATTTGTGGGGAGGCATGAGGAAATTGATTTTGAAGAGCCTCATCTTGACTTTAATGATGATTTTGAAATTGCTAAATTGTTTGATGAAGTGCATGAAGAACCTATAGATGATTTGAAAATTACAAAAATTGATGAATCTCACTCTGATGTTTTACCTATATCTACTATTGAATCTTGTGACTTATTTGAAAAATTATGTTTTATTGAGGATTCTAATGAGAGACATAAAGACTATTATTATGATGATCCAATGCTTGATTATTTTGATCAAAGTCCGATTTCTATTGCAATTGAAAATATAAATTTGAAGAAAGGACTCACGATTTTACTTACTGATAAATTTAGGAAGATTATTGAATATCCTTTGAGTAGAGTTGAAAATTTTAATTTCTGCATGTTTAAGAAAGCCACTTTGATTTTGATGAAATTCTGGATATTTGGATTAGTGGCTAAACTTTTAGGACAAAGGAAATGCAGAAAATTATTTGCTCTTTACTTTGGTACTGATTCACCTGCTTCACCATGATGTTTGATTTTCGGTCAAGCTATGGACCTAAAATTAGCACTTCTCGGGAGGCAACCCAAGTATTATCACTTAGCTTAGTTTCTTTTATTTTAGTTTATTTTTAGAATTAATTTTTATGTTCGTTTTGTAGGGAAAATAAAATTTTGTGCAAAATACGGCACTGCCGTAATCTGCTTTACGGTACCGTATTTTTTTGGGTATTTCTGACCCGAGACTTTTGTAAAAATTACGGCACTACCGTAAAGCATTTCACGGTACCGTATTTTAAAGTTGCTTTCTGCTTATTGAGTAGGTGTTTTCTCGCTGTGATTTTAAGAAGCTGGGTTGCAAAAATTTTTGATCTTTGAAATAGCATGGAAGTACTCATCTTTGCCTATCTTTTTTGATATCTTTGCAGGATTTTAAAGTCCATGGATCATTTTAAAACACAAAGCAACTTTTCGATTCTGATTAATTTCTGTAGCAGCCTTTTCTGACTATTCTGACTAGCACTTTTGCTGCAAGTTCTTAAGATGCTTAAATAACTTGAAACCCAGATTTTTTGCATGGAATATGAATAACATGTGTCGTTCTATCTTATGGATTAATTGTTTTCATGATTTTATCTTCTGATCATTCTAGGAGACATGGCAACTTTTTGAATCTGATTAACTTTTGTGCAGTTTTTGCAGTTTTGTAATCTGAGTAGCCTTCTTTCTGTTGATACCCTAAATTCCTGAAAGATTTTGATCCTTTATTTTTTATACACCTGAAAAGAACGAGTTTCATTCTAATACATGGTTCTGTCCGTTTTCTTTTTGGATCATTAAATCTTATTCTTGGGTATTGCTACTTTTCTTAAAAAATTTTAGTTGCTACTTTGTTTGCTTTCTACCTGTTATAGCTTCTTTTGCCTCCAGATCCAGAAATCTTCAAGAGCAACTGTCTTCCACCTCTAGCTACCACTACATCTGCCTCTAACATCACTGTTTCCAGCTGTCGACACTGGATTATACCATCTGCAGATTCTTACTTCTTCTACTGCCTCTATTTCCATTTATTTGATTTATTTATGCACCAGACTCTTCATTAGTGACTGTTTTTTTTATCTATGCAGCATCATCTCTCGCACCCACCGGCCGACGATCTCACCTCCAGGACTGTAGACTCTAGCAGGCCACTAGAGATTACTCACTCTACTGTCGGCACCATCATCATCATTGCTAGCAGCTCTTCAGCTAGCCTCTGTTCCACTTTTGCTTCTCAGCTGCATCAGCTCTTTCCACCAGCACTTTTCTGGATCATCGATGATATCTCTGATTCTTTCTTGAGAAAATTATTTTTCATCATTATTATTTTTAGAGACTATTTTTAGACTGAGCCTTATGTATCTTAAATTGTGTAGGTAAAATTTTGAAAAGGCACGCCTTTGGACCTAGCAGCATCTGCCCGACACTATTTTTGGTCCGAGCCTTATGTATATTCGGTCAAAGCCTGCTATATAGTTTTGTGAGTATCATTTGCACTCTCATGTTCATGATTATTTCATATAGTTGCATCTATGATTGTATCACTCATTGAGATTTCTACTCAATGTTGTTTCTTGAATCTATTGTTTTATACTTTTGACCATGATTGTTTGAGTTTGATGCTTCACATCTTTTGCAGTGATTTTGATATATTTTGATGTTTAAAAATTTTTGTGACTTGAGTCCATGTGATGAGGGATGTAAGAATTTTTCTATGATGATGATTGTGTTCATACTTGTGATTAGAGAAAAACACTATCATTTTAGATTTATTTCTTCAATGCATATCTATCTTTGAAATTTGACATTGGTTGATGCATGAAATTTTGGGTAGATGTATTATTTGAGCAATAAGATCTAAGGTGAAACTACTCCTTTAAATAAAATGAGCATATGAGTATGATTATTGAATTGATATCAATTGATCAACCTAGTAGATGTTTAATCTATTTTACTATTTGTTGGGAAAGAAGAATCCCAGAATAGTGAGAGACTCGCCTACTTGGCACTATGTAAAATTGATAGTGGTACCTAAAACATGGGTTGAAGTCTATGCATGAAAAATAATGAGAGAAGCTAATAATAAGACTCCTCTACTTGGCACTATGTAAAATTGATAGTGGTACCGAAGATAAGAGTTGAAGTCAAAAATTAAAAAGAGTGTATCTAAGTGGGTACATGCAATCTTTGCAAAAACAACAAAATAAAAAAAATACATGTGTGGAAAAAGATCTTGGAAACCTAATTCCTGTAAACAAAAGCATGATAGATTTGAACTGAAAACTAGGTGAAATCATGAGATTGAAAATTCTATTTATTATACAAGTTGCAAAGTTTTATTTGATTGAGTTGTGGATCTAAAGGATTGAATTCTAAGGATGATATGTTCACTTGAAGTTTTGTGAAACAATTGATGGAATTTTTCATTGATGATTGTATTTTAGAAATTTATTCAGCATGAAAAGGTTATTCTTTTAATCAATTTTTTATTTTTGCTTGAGGACAAGCATAGTTTGAGCCTTATGTTTTTTATGAAACCAAAATATATAGTATATTTTGTATCATTTTATATATTTTTTTCATGCTAAATTGAGGATCTTTTACTTGTTTTTATGCTGAATTTATCAAATATTCTAAAATCTACTTCTATTTTGGTTTTTGATACTTTTCAGGTAAAAAGTGCCATATTTTGATGGATTTCGAAGGATTTGAGCGCACGAATAGATTCAGGACGTCGAAACGAAGCCGCCCGCCAATTTTCATGCGAATCAGAGCAAGTTTGAAAAATACACCACCGGTATAATGGATATTACGGCTGTAATTTGCAGAAAATAAGGCAGTGCCGTATTTTTCTTTATGGTACCATATTTTGATCAATTTTTGACCAGAAACTTGTGAATAAAATACGGCAGTACCGTAATTTATTTTACGGTACCGTAATTTTCGCTCGCCTTCTTGATTTTTTCGCCCCGAATCTTGCGAGGGTCATAATTTTTAATCCATACCTCCAAATTGAGATCCGAAAGTTGCGGCGTACTCGAATAAAAGAGGAGAAGAAACACAAACCAAAAGCATAAACGTGTATTCAGAACGAGGGAGCAATCGCCAGGGTGGCGGTTAGGGTTTGGCCTCGCGCCGAGAGGCATAGAGGGCACCTCAGGCAGTGATTTTGATGCAGAAGCTTAGCCTAGAGGAGAGGACAACATCCCAGAAGTTTCAGAGGAAAAGGAGTTGAATCGGAGGAGGAATCAACGAAAGAAGCTCTCGGGCACTGTTCACAGCGAGTTTCCTTGCAAATTACGGCTGTGTTTAATTTCACAGCCGTGTTGTAAAGTTTATTTCTTCCTTCTCTTTAACTTCTGATACTTTGAAACTATGGTTGATTGTTTTTCTTTCTCCATGCAAGCTTAGACATATTTTGGGACATGGGGTGTAATTCCTTTGATTTTTAATAATTTGATACTTTTTATTTCGTCAAGATAATTTTGCCATGATAATTTTACCTATGTGATTATTGTTCTAAAATTCTCCTTAGTTTACTTCTTGTCATCATGTTTAGAGTTCTCGCAATAAGGACCGAAAGGTGACTTGCTTGAGAATTGGAACCCTAAAATTGATAAATAGGAACTCACCGTAAGAAATTATGTTTGTTCTTAATTATTTGATTTTAGTGATGTAATTGCCATGTTGATAATTATGAACTTAGGATTAAGTTAGTGTGTCAAACGTGGAGATCTTGCACGAAAGTGAGGATCGGAACGATGGAGAACCATAGGGAGGACTTGTGTTGAGTCTCAGATGCACGAAAGTGATCCTTGAGATTCCGCTTGAGACAATCAACTTAGAATTCGGATGCACGAAAGTGATCTTTGAATTCTTTGATTGATTATTTACTTATTCTTAGCGTTGGGATAGATCTTGCGCGAAAGCGATGATTGATCCCTACATGATTGTCTGCATGAAAGTGAGATGATCCTTTTATGAAGTAAATTAAGTCTTTATCATAACAAGCTTTGACTGACGACTTTTTATTCATATCTAGTCATTGAAATCAAGGTGGATGAAACCCTGGTCCTAGTTTATCTCTCTGATTTATCTTTTCACCCTTTATATCATTCACTTGCATCATATTCGGTTTACTTAACTAGTAAGAATACAATTATTTGGTACTTGACACGTAGGTCTCTGTGGTTCGATATCTTTCTTTATTACTTCGAGTATCCGTGCACTTGTGGATCACAACAACTGCAGGCGTGATCTCTTCCTCAGGCATCTGGGGCTCATCCAACTGCTTACCACTCTTTGTAGTTATTGCACTGTAATGCTCTCTAGGGTTCATTTCAGGTTGTCCCGGTAGTCTCCCTGTAGGCCTGCTAGCAGTACTGGCTTCCTGCACAATCTGATTCTCTAACATCTTGTTGTGGGTAGCCAAGGCGTCCACATGAGATGTCAGCTGCTTGACCGCATCGGCGAGGTCTTCAGTGCTCTTCTGCTGTTTCAAAAGAATTCCTTAAAGCATGGTCTCATAGTTTGACTTCTGGGGCTACCCATACTATCTTGGTTGAAAGCCCGGTGGTGGCCTGTTATTTTACTGTGAATATTGAGGAGGAATTTGCCCTTGATTGTTCTTGTAGGATAGGTTGGGGTGGTTCGTCCATCCCGGATTGTAAGTTGCAGAATACGGGTCATTCATAGGTCTCTGATTATAATTCCCCACAGCATTAACTGTCATTCATAGGTCTCTGATTATAATTCCTGTGATGAAGCTATGATTTGACATTTAGACGAATTGTATCCTGTTACACTACACACCTCACAAGAAACTGCATTAACTGCAATTGAGGGAACGGAAAAAGAATCCAACTTCTGAGCCAAAGAGTCTACCTTAGCCACTAGAGATGTCAAGGAATCATTATGGTACTTACCAAATCCCGTGGGAGTAGTGTTTCGCTCGCTTGACCAGTGGTTATGGTTCATGGCCATATCCTCAAGTAGAGCAGTTGCTTCTTCCACGCTCTTGCTCATGATCGCCCCTCCAGCCGCAGCGTCCACCATCAATCTGGTATTGTAATCCAATCCATTGTAAAAGATGTGGATTAAAACTCATTCCTGGAGTCCATGGTGTGGGCACATGCGCTAGAGCTCCTTGAAGCGTTCCCAAGCGTCATAGAGTGACTCTCCCTCTTGCAGTGCAAAACTCGTAATCCTGTTGCGCAGTTGAACAGTCTTGCTCGGTGGGAAGTATTTGTTCAGAAATGCTCTTGATAACTCTTCCCAAGTGGTGATAGATCCTGCTGGCATTGAATATAGCCAAGCTCTCGCTCGGTCCCTAAGACAAAACGGGAATAATCTTAATCTTATCGCATTAGACGAAACTCCATTAACTTTGACAGTATCGCAGTATTCAAGAAAAATAGCTAAATGAATATTAGGGTCCTTGTAGGAACCCCTAATCATAAGGGGGCAAAACCCTAAGCATGGCGCTAATGTAAAATATGCAAGCGGAAGCAAGGGTTCAAGATCATTTGCATGCCATATGTTCAACTATAATCGATTGAATAGATTGAGATAAAAATCATACCAACGCCATATGCTTGGAAGTCGGCTTGGATAAAGAGAACAAAGTAGATCTCCTCCACAAGTTCACACACAAGGTGAAGATGCTTACTCCTTGCGGTCTCTTGTGCTAGCAAGACACCCAAGCCTTCAAGTGTCGAATGGAAGGGGATGATGAACCTCTTGGCCGAGAGCTCCTCTTGCTCAACCTCTCCTTCTCTTCGTCAATCACCACCCAACCAAAGTCGAATGCGTTGAAGAGAAGAGCGCAAACGCATATGCGTTTTTTGGCATTGAAGTGAGTGAAACCGGCCCTTGATGACTTTCCATAAATGGAAGCTCATCAAGTCCATGCACTCAACTCAACCCAAACGCATTTTAGGATTGAACCATGCGTTCACCATTGTGAACCGGTTCAAGCCAAAATGTCAAATCGGCTTTGGTTCAACAAACCAAACCGAAATAGCTCTAGCCACTTGGTCTAGACCAAATTGAACCCCCAAGGCTCATGATCTAACCATTCATCATCTGATGCCCTTGATCTCTCCGATCTAGCATCACCTCTCTCGATCGAAGCTTACCGATCTCAAGTCCTAATCAATCAAACATGATCAGACCAGATCTCACTTACAATCAGAGATTAAATCCCTTTAATCTGAACTCAAAGAATCCAGTCCATACGATCTGACTCAAGTAAGCCATATCACCAAATTGTGCGACCCTGAGGGTTTCCTCTAAATGTCGGTAACGATAACTTACGTTATCACGATCAGTGAGGGGTATCTAGCAACACATCACTGTCTCCCGATATAAAGGAAAGAATCTTCCAAGACTACTCCCAAACCATAGCACAAGTGTGACTCAATTCACAAGGCATACATGTGTCCTTTGCCACTGGATGTTCTTATTGGACAAGCGGGTCAAGCTTGTAACTCCAATACGATGAGCATGATTAGATCAGATGCACATAGTCATCTGGGTATGGCCATACACTATCTCAATCATCTCATATAGGGGGGCCCTTAGAACACCACACTCCTTAAACAAGGAGACGGCAATCCTTTATCTATCACTAGTGCCCTAACCTGATTCAAGCTCACCATCCAAGATAGTCTATAATCATTATATTTCAAATGATATTGAACTACCTCAAAACAATGACAATCATCATTTAGAAACACAAGTGATCTCAAGTCAAAGGACATGTGCCACTTGCTGCTTACAGGGATCATTCACATTGTGACAAGCAATGCAATATCCCAGTAGGGTCTGTCCAGTACATCCAATGTACCCATGAGTCTACATCTTATTCCATGCTCGAAGCATCCTATAAGACTAGCACTCATATTAGTCTCCATCATATCAAGGCTGTCTCATGTTCACCAAGATATCTCGACTAAGGACATATAGCCTGTCAGCCTAGCTGAACAGCTTTGAGACATTATTCAGAAGTACACTTATTACAGCAGACAAGGTAACAACCTGAATAACAACCATGCCTTATTATAAACTTAAGAGTTTATTACATGATACTTATACAATCCCAAGGCCTCAAACATTAGCCTTAAGGGCATACCCCAACAATCTCCCACTTGCACTTAATCTAATGGTTGAGAAATCTCAAACCCATATTATTACAGTGCTACTCATGCTTCTGCTGCGCCAGAGGCTTGGTAAGCGGGTCTGCCAGATTGTCATCTGTATGAACCTTGCAAATCTTGATCTCGCCTCGATCAATGATCTCCCGGATCAAGTGAAACCGTCTCTGTATGTGCTTGGACTTCTGGTGCGACCGTGGTTCCTTTGCTTGTGCTATAGCACCAGTGTTATCACAGAAGATAACCAAAGGATCTGCACTCGAAGGAACGACACCAAGTTCTCTCACGAACTTACGAATCCACACTGCCTCCTTGGATGCTTCCGAGGCTGCAACATACTCGGCTTCTGTTGTGGAATCAGCAACAGTTGACTGTTTGAAGCTCTTCCACACCACTGCTCCACCATTCAAGCTAAAAACATAGCCTGATTGCGATCGGAAATCATCCTGGTCCGACTGGAACGAAGCGTCAGTATATCCCTCTATACTGAGTTCTTCCTGACCACCATATATCAAGAACATATCTTTGGTCCTCCGCAGATATTTTAAGATGTTCTTGACTGCAATCCAGTGCGCCAATCCTGGATTACTTTGGAATCGACTGGTCACGCTTAACCCGTAAGCGACGTCTGGGCGAGTACACAACATCGCATACATAATGGACCCAATAGCCGAAGCATAAGGCGTATTGTCCATTTCATCTTTCTCAGTCTGTGTTTGTGGACACTGACTCTTTGAAAGATTCAGACCATGTCTGACTGGAAGATATCCACGTTTAGAATTCTCTAAATGGAATCTCTCCAGGATTTTATCGATGTAAGTACTCTGGCACAGCCCGAGAAGCCTCTTAGATCTATCCCGGTAGATCTTGACACCTAATACATAGGCTGCTTCTCCTAGATCTTTCATCTGGAAACATTTTCCTAACCATGCCTTAACAGCATGCAGTTCAGGAATATCATTTCCAATGATCAAGATATCATCGACGTAGAGGATTAGGAATGTAATCACGCTCCCACTAAACCTCTTATATACACACGGGTCATCTTCGTTCTTGATGAAACCAAACTCAGAGATTGATTCATCAAAACGAATATTCCAGCTTCTTGATGCTTGTTTAAGTCCATAAATGGACTTCTTTAACTTGCATATTTTATGACGATCTGCTGGATTAGTGAAACCTTCCGGTTGTGTCATATACACATCCTCATCCAGATTTCCATTAAGGAAAGCTGTCTTCACATCCATTTGCCAGATCTCATAGTCGTAATATGCTGCTATCGCGAAAAGAATCCGAATAGACTTAAACATGGCTACAGGAGAGAAAGTTTCATCATAATCTATCCCGTAGATTTGTTTGAAACCTTTCGCAACTAGCCTGCCTTTATAGGTAACCACGTTACCGTCCATGTCAATCTTCTTCTTGAAGATCCATTTACAGCCTATAGGGATTACTCCCGGAGGCGGATCAACCAAATCCCAGACTTGGTTATCTGACATGGAGTCCATCTCGGCTCGCATAGCTTCAAGCCATCTAGCTGATTCCGGTCCACTGACCGCATCCGCATAAGTTAGGGGTTCATCATTATCAATGATGTAGACTCCGTCATAGCGCTCAGGCTGTCGACAGATCCTACCCGATCTTCGCGGTTCCCGTGATATCTGAGCCTCAGGTTGTTCAGTAACCTGATCTACCAGCTCAGGCACATCCAACTCTGCTTGACTACTTTGTCCTTCCTCTGAATTCTCATCCAGCTTTATTTCTCTCCCACTGGCCTCTTGCAGAAGAAACTCCTTCTCAAGAAATATGGCCGTCCGAGCAACAAAAACCTTGTTCTCTTTGGGATCGTAGAAATAATAACCCTTAGTTTCCTTAGGGTAACCGACAAAGATACATTTCTCAGATCTGCTCTCCAGTTTCCCAGAGGCGAGCTTTTTGACATAAGCCTCGCAACCCCAGATCCTGATAAATGTCAAGCTAGGCTGTTTTCCATACCATAACTCATATGGCGTCTTTAAAACTGCCTTGGATGGCACTCGGTTTAGTACCTTTGCAGCTGTTTCCAGTGCAAAACCCCAAAAGGAATATGGAAGAGTGGCCTGACTCATCATAGAACGAACCATGTCTAGTAACGTTCTATTTCTCCTCTCGGACACACCATTCCATTGCGGTGTTCCTGGCGGAGTGAGCTGTGAGATAATCCCACACTCCTTCAGATAGTCAGTAAATCCATGACTCAGGTATTCACCACCTCGATCAGAACGAAGTGCCTTGATATTTCGGCCTAGCTGATTTTGTACTTCATTTTTGAACTCTTTGAATTTGTCAAAAGATTCACTTTTATGTCTCATTAAATAGACATACCCATACCTACTGAAATCATCAGTAAAGGTAATGAAGTACTGATAGCCACCTCTGGCATGTTTACTAAAAGGCCCACACACATCACTGTGTATAAGGTCAAGTAAACCCGAAGCCCTTTGACCTTTGTGAGGAAAAGGAGACTTCGTCATTTTACCCATCAAACAAGCTTTGCATGTATCAATCTCCTCATAGGAGAATGATCCCAGCAGTCCATGTTCATGCAACCGCTTAATGCGCTTCTCGTTTATATGGCCTAAACGACTATGCCATAACAAGGTGCTGTCATCAGCATACTTGGCTTTCTTATTATCAATGTTTTGTATAGAATTTTCCATGTCCAACATGTATAACCCATTGTTAATTGAACCAGTTGCATACACAATATTATCATGAGATAAAACACACTTTGAAATATTGCATTCAAAGGCAAATCCTTTCCTGACAAGAGCAGGAATAGAGATAATATTCTTGGTAATACTCGGTACAAAATAACAATTGTTTAATTCTAATACAACGCCAGATGGTAAAGAAATGAAATAGTCTCCTACAGCAACAGCAGCAACCCGTGCCCCGTTTCCAACTCGTAGGTCTACCTCATGCTGTCCCACCTGCCTTCTTCTCTTGAGTTCCTGCACATTTGAACAAATGTGAACTCCACATGCAGTGTCCAACACCCATGATATAGTAGAAGAAGATAACATGACCTCAGTCACATATATACCTGAGCCAGAAGCGATGCTTCCCCTCTTATCTCCTTGGAGCGCTTTACAGTCCTTTTTCCAGTGACCCAGCTGGCCACAGTGGAAACACCTGTTGTCCTTCGACCGCTTCACCTTCTGTTTCAGGGCCTTGCTGTAATTCTTGATAGGGGCCTTGCCCTTCTTCCCCTTCTTCTTGTTCCTAGAAGGAACCATCAAGACAGAGGTTGAAGGCTTACCCTTCAGAGTTTCCTCAGTGGTCAAGAGCATATTCAGCAGCTCTGCCGGCGTACAATCGATCTTGTTCATATTAAAGTTAATAATGAACGCATCGAAAGAGGGCGGAAGAGACTGCAGAATAATGTCCACAGCAAGCTCCTGGTTGACGGTATGCCCCAGTTTCTCTAGAGCCTCCTTGTGCCCAATCATCTTGAGCACGTGAGCTCCCACTGGGCTCCCCTCAGCCAGTTTGCTCTGAAAGAAGAGCTTCGTCAGATTATAGCGCTCAGTCCTCGCCTGTGCAGCATATAGCATCTTGAGGTTCGCTATAATTTCTATAGCCGACATATCCTCATGCTGACGCTGCAGCGGTGGCGTCATAGACGCTAGCATCAGGCAAGCGACATCAATGCTATCATTGACGTGCTTTTCGTAGGCATCCCGAACCGCCCTTGCGGTGTTCGGAGCGGGCTGCGGCGGTATCGCCGTCTCGAGGACATACAGTTTCCTCTCTGCCTTAAGAACAATCTTAAGGTGTCCGAACCAGTCAGAGAAGTTCGGCCCAGCAAACTTCTCCCTTTCCAGTAGGGATCGTACATTGAAGCTCATGGTGTTCGTTGCTGCAGGAATCTACAACAAGCAAGAACAGCAAGGTCAGTATCAATGTTTCAGAATCAATCCAGGACTTAAGAAAGATTCTTTTCTCACTATTTTGTCTGACTGAAAAATCCAGTAAACAGTCCGAAAGAGTAAACACTCTTTTAGTGAGATGGGATCCAGATTTCATACTTGGTCTCCGCGTCCCGCTCAGGCGAGATAAGATGCACAGAGATGACAAGCACTAGTTTCTGGTAGGCTGTCCCAGCCAATCGCCAACCCGTGCGATTCCCCTTCATCTTGGCAATCCAGCAGACTGTGCCAACTGAGTTGGTGCAACACAGTCTCTGATCCCAGAGATGGCTGCCTCCATGTGCTACCATATGCGCCACATATGTAGTCTACATGGTCAAGCTGACCTGACCTACTCCCTGGACCACCACGTGCTATGCTGAGCAACGAGAGGGGATAAATCCCAACTCTGTAACACGCAGGTGAAATCCAGCACCGTCTGAAGATAGATGGACGTGCCCACTGAGTGGGTTCAACACGGCTCCAACGATAGTCAGAAAGGTGAGGTTTCGCGTCAGAAGGCTTACGAGCTTGATATGTTAGCGTTGGATTTTAACGGTCTTTTATCTTCTTACTATCAGGCATGTCCTATGGCTATAGCAGAAGATAAACATAAATATGCAATTCTAATTATTAGCAATAAGTAGAAAGCATGATCTTATGTGGTAAAAGCCCATGAACCCTAGTAAGACCTTAATATAACTTAAGTCTTCACTTGAGCTTCATTGCATCTCATCTGGTCCAACCCAGTGCCCTAGCGCCAAGAGCACCTCAGGTGCACCACCAGGTGAATGCCCCTCTTGGATGTGTGCCTTTGTTCTTGTCTAATCAAAGTACATTTGATCTATCTAGACAAGGTTGACTCGCAGGTCAACAACATATTATAAATTAAGTACAATGTGATTCGCAGATCACAAATTAATTTACAATTTTTTAAGTCCAGGCACGCAGGCCCCAGCACAGCACACAATTGGGCAACCCACATAAGACTAAATAAACAAGCATATGGTTCAATCAACATGTGATCCAATCATCTTGAAATTAAAAGTTTTGAAAACCCCATGGCATCAATTTTAATTTCCTTATGAGCCCTACAACCTTACAATGGTCCATTGATGGGGATCCACTCATCCATCTAGTTAGATCCTTTGCCCTTGCATGCACCGAGTCCTAACTGACCCGAGTTGACCTAATGGTCAACCATGCATGCGCCAAGGGCTGAACTACCCCCATGAGTTTTGGCAAGCGGGTGTGACCCCGGGCCTAACTCAAGTGTGTTCAGTAGTGTCTCAACCAGACCTCGCTACACGCCCTAGATGCAGTCAACCTATAGCCACCTTGTGCTTGCGCATAGGTGCTATCAGGTTAACCCATCTGAGCTGTCAGATGGTCTGATCAGACTTGGATCTAACCTAGTGGTGACTTCAACCTCATCAACCCATCTAAGGGTTTAATGTAGTGGCACCTTAGATCTAATCAAGCGCGCAAGATGTAAGTTTTAGAAAAACCTTAGAACATGCGCAATCATACAAACAAACAACATGCTTGCATATAACCCTTAGATCTAAGGGGGTCCCCTTCAAGGGGGAGCGCAAACTTTAGGGGGTCCCCTTCAAGGGGGAGCGCATACTTCATATAAGCAAAGCATGATACAAGCGCAACTTCATGTAAGCAAAGCATGATACAAGCGCAACTTCATGTAAGCAAAGCATGATACAAGCGCAACTTCATGTAAGCAAAGCATGATACAAGCGCAACTTCATGTAAGCAAAGCATGCCTCAAGTAAAAGTAAGCGCAACATGAGGATCACATCAGCAAACATAATAGCATGCATAGAGCCAACCTCTGATACCAATTGTAGGAACCCCTAATCATAAGGGGGCAAAACCCTAAGCATGGCGCTAATGTAAAATATGCAAGCGGAAGCAAGGGTTCAAGATCATTTGCATGCCATATGTTCAACTATAATCGATTGAATAGATTGAGATAAAAATCATACCAACGCCATATGCTTGGAAGTCGGCTTGGATAAAGAGAACAAAGTAGATCTCCTCCACAAGTTCACACACAAGGTGAAGATGCTTACTCCTTGCGGTCTCTTGTGCTAGCAAGACACCCAAGCCTTCAAGTGTCGAATGGAAGGGGATGATGAACCTCTTGGCCGAGAGCTCCTCTTGCTCAACCTCTCCTTCTCTTCGTCAATCACCACCCAACCAAAGTCGAATGCGTTGAAGAGAAGAGCGCAAACGCATATGCGTTTTTTGGCATTGAAGTGAGTGAAACCGGCCCTTGATGACTTTCCATAAATGGAAGCTCATCAAGTCCATGCGCTCAACTCAACCCAAACGCATTTTAGGATTGAACCATGCGTTCACCATTGTGAACCGGTTCAAGCCAAAATGTCAAATCGGCTTTGGTTCAACAAACCAAACCGAAATAGCTCTAGCCACTTGGTCTAGACCAAATTGAACCCCCAAGGCTCATGATCTAACCATTCATCATCTGATGCCCTTGATCTCTCCGATCTAGCATCACCTCTCTCGATCGAAGCTTACCGATCTCAAGTCCTAATCAATCAAACATGATCAGACCAGATCTCACTTACAATCAGAGATTAAATCCCTTTAATCTGAACTCAAAGAATCTAGTCCATACGATCTGACTCAAGTAAGCCATATCACCAAATTGTGCGACCCTGAGGGTTTCCTCTAAATGTCGGTAACGATAACTTACGTTATCACGATCAGTGAGGGGTATCTAGCAACACATCACTGTCTCCCGATATAAAGGAAAGAATCTTCCAAGACTACTCCCAAACCATAGCACAAGTGTGACTCAATTCACAAGGCATACATGTGTCCTTTGCCACTGGATGTTCTTATTGGACAAGCGGGTCAAGCTTGTAACTCCAATACGATGAGCATGATTAGATCAGATGCACATAGTCATCTGGGTATGGCCATACACTATCTCAATCATCTCATATAGGGGGGCCCTTAGAACACCACACTCCTTAAACAAGGAGACGGCAATCCTTTATCTATAACTAGTGCCCTAACCTGATTCAAGCTCACCATCCAAGATAGTCTATAATCATTATATTTCAAATGATATTGAACTACCTCAAAACAATGACAATCATCATTTAGAAACACAAGTGATCTCAAGTCAAAGGACATGTGCCACTTGCTGCTTACAGGGATCATTCACATTGTGACAAGCAATGCAATATCCCAGTAGGGTCTGTCCAGTACATCCAATGTACCCATGAGTCTACATCTTATTCCATGCTCGAAGCATCCTATAAGACTAGCACTCATATTAGTCTCCATCATATCAAGGCTGTCTCATGTTCACCAAGATATCTCGACTAAGGACATATAGCCTGTCAGCCTAGCTGAACAGCTTTGAGACATTATTCAAAAGTACACTTATTACAGCAGACAAGGTAACAACCTGAATAACAACCATGCCTTATTATAAACTTAAGAGTTTATTACATGATACTTATACAATCCCAAGGCCTCAAACATTAGCCTTAAGGGCATACCCCAACAGTCCTGATTTGGGGAGCCCCCAAATTGATTTTGCTGGACCATCGTCATCAGTGCTGGCTTCAGCTCGAAGTTGTTCGCCTCTACGTTAGGTCGAACGATGCTTGAATTGAACCCTTGTTTGTTTGGTGCCGCGAAGTCTCTCAAAGATTAATTGTTTGCCGCCATCACTCCTTCAGAAATCTTTTTGGTCTTAAATTGCAATCTCCTTCGAAGGCGAAATGTACGCTCAATTTCTGGGTCTTCTGGAAACAAAGCACCTACACGAGAAACACTGGGCATACAACGTGTATGTAAACCATAAAAAGAAAAAGAATAGTAAAATCTAAAAGAAAGTAAAAAGAAAAGAAAAATGTCTAATCTCCAAACTTATCTATTAGTCAATATTAACTATCCGTAGTCCTTGGCAACGGTGCCAAAAACATAATAGGTATCCGTAAGTGCACGGATTTATCAAAGTAATAAAAAGATTATCGTTCCCAACGAGGACTACATAGTTAAGTACTGACTTTTTGATTTGTTTGAATTTAGGCAGACTAAATCAGTGGTTGTTCTAAACTTCTAAGCAAGACACAAACTTCAAAACAACGTTTAAGAGGCTCAAATTCTAGAGGATCGGGATTTCATGGGTTCACCACACTGACAAGCATGAATCACATAAAAATAACTCAATCAATAGAACGTATCTGTGATGAAAGGAACTTTCCCAATGGTACATATCACCTCCTCTCAGAGTGTAATACAGTATTTAATTAAGCTAACTCTCTACTCTCGTGACAGTTAACCTAATTAAACCCATTGGGTTCTATGAAAAGTTGGTTAAATCCTTCAGACGAATCCAATCTACTCTCATGATTGGATTCGAAGGCTCAATTGAAATAGATCGGACGTTGCGATTCACCTCTCGGTTCTTCTCGCACCGTCTAAGAAGTAAAATTATAAGGCCAAGGTAAATTACGGGATACATGCAATTTCAACCAAATCAGGATGATAAATTCATAAGAAAAGAGCAATAATATAGATTAATTCATGAAAATTAGCGGGCTACACCCAAAAATCCCGAAACAAGTATCCACTCGCTCATATTGTTAAAGAAATACGTGTGTTTATGATGAACAAGTAAAGATCTCCTAAAAATTGCAAAGAAATCACTGAAAGAATAGTAAAACTGCCTTCTCCTCGATCTAGAGATGAGGAAGAGTTGATCAATCATTGCTTTCGTGTGGAATCTGGCCAGAATATGCTCTGAAATCTAGTTTTCGCCTCTGTCGCCGCCGCCGCTTGTGTTCAACCAAAAAGCTCTCCTTTTACCCTCGAAAAATCCTATCTTTTATAGCTGGGCCGGTTTAGAATCTATCAAGGAATGGTTCTGAGAAGTTTGGTTCAAATTTGGTTTGAATCTGGTGGGAAACGAGTGAAAAACTCGTTGGGAAGAAGTTTGTACGGCCTGTGATGCGTTTACGGTTGAGGCCGTAAATGTTTCTGTGTGTACATGCTTTCAGTCACAGAAAGTTTCATGGACCGTGAAAGTTTCTGCTCATTCCAACACTTAGCCGATTTTCGCATTCCGTTCGTCGTCAGAATTACAGCTGAATCGTAATTACGGCCAAGGCCGTAAATGTCTCATTTTTCACTATTCTCGCACCAAATTTGATGTGTAGGCTCGTTATCTCCTCGGGAATCATACTTTGGCTTCAAAACTCTCGGGAATCATACTTTGGCTACAAAACTCTCGAAATCCTTCATTTTTACGCCGTTTTACCTACATTGTCAATAAAGCTGAGAAAAGTGAAGATTCCTTGCAAAGTAAAGTATAAGCACTAAAAATAGCACAAAATCAAACAATTTAGTCTAAAATATGATCTAAAAATAGGCAAAAACATGGCGTAATTGCAACGCATCATACATTCATTTCATTGCATATTTATATTGATTAAGATATGTGAAAGAAGTGCACCGTTGAGATGATTTTTTTTGCAAAATTTGATTCAATGTTGATTAAACATGAAGTTAGAGTGATGCTATAATATAAATTGATGGCTTACAAAAATCTAGATGGGTTTAGATGATTTTTTTTATTTTGTTCATATTCTTATTGAAATGTGTTTATACATATGTATGTATATAATGTTGTTTAAGTAAAAAAATATTTCTCTAAATTCAATTAATTTTCTTCATAACCAATCAATGCTACAAGTAGTAGCAAAATTATCAAAGATGTAATCTCCTCAAGAATGACTTGTGAATAACTCACATGAATTACAACAAAAAAATCCTAAAAAATTTTGTATTTCTAGTTTCAATAGTTCTTGGTGTGTGGGAACAACAACGAAGAAACCACTTATTGTTTGAGAATGCACTTTCTTCATATTTAATTTGACATCCCCGCATATAGAAATAATTTAAACTAGCCTTGCATCCTTACTGTTATGGGCAAATTTCTTAAATTATCTTTTTTAAGAAACTTACACTAGAACTGGAAAAACCCCTTTTAGAGTTCTTAGCCCTACACTAAAGTGCAATGCGACTAGTAAGTCGCAATCTAGAAGCTACCAGGATGCTCAACAAAACCACACACGCATAAAAAAGAGGTTAGATGAAACCACCGCTCCTATAGTCGCACTCACAAATCACACCCCGTACACACGTGTTCAGTGAGGATGACTCACCCAACACTTCACACTTACAAAGTACAACTATCAGCCCGCATACAATACATAGCCGAGTATTTAAGGCACTGGCATGCCCTTGCAAACAACCACAAGGAGACAACGCTCGAACATTTTCAAGGGTACCGGCGCGCACATCTGAGAGTTTGCATTTCCCAATGAGTTACTCAGACACCTTCAAGGGTGCTGGCATTACTCAAGTACACCTGCAAATCAAATACAAAGTTATGCCCTATACATAGGAGAGCTCAACATAGTACAACAAGCAACGCCGAATACATAGGCGTGCATGAGAGAACCGTCCTAGTGAGAATACCACAGCAAAGCCTAATCGGTAGTAAAGCCTGATCACCACTACACGCAATAATCTAGTGCAATAAATCTGAGGGCAAATGATCCTTTGAAGCGTGTCTTGCTCTACAAGCCAAAGTCATCGTACCTTCCTTGCTGCTTGGCGTTGACGGTGGAGACATACTTGTATTTCAATTTAGGTGGGGACTGTTGGTGTATGCGCCCTTAGACCCGTTGTTGGTCTAGTTTGTACTACTTGACATTGATATTTAATATTTCATTTTAGCATTGTCGTTATTATGCTACGTTTACATATGCGATTATGTACATAGATAATAATCTCTCTAGAGACAGATTGTATCTGTGCTCAAACGGTGTGTCCCCAGTCAAGTACCTAAGTGGATAAGGGAGTAAGGGACAGCTCTGGTACATATAAGACTGGTATATGGGCTGGTTAGGCATGAGGTGCTAACGCAGACATATGGGTATATCAGTGGTGGATATACTGGACTGACCCGCTGAGCGGCTATAACTTGGTGTCATGAGTTGAGCTCACAAGTAACAGGAGATGCATTGATCCCTTGACTTTAGGTCATTGATTCTTCTATATGGTTTGGGACATGCTTTGATACAACCTAACACATCGCCGTAGTAGAGAGGTCATAACGGTTGTCATTGAGTATGTCACGACCCATATGAGAAGATCAATGGACAGACATAGAATTTGCCCCTTCCTACGGGAAGCTTGATATCCACGGGGCCCTCTATGGTTGCATGACTGAAAGTGTATGGCCATACCCAGGTGAAAGCCTGATGTAGTCATGACCATGAGATTGGATGAAAACAAAGTGGTGACACACTTTGTCCAATCGGATATCAGTTTGGCAAAGAGACTGTAATGCATCAGTATCTTGTTGCGATAATGGGGATGTCGATGCTGATATCCATTCCGAAGACTTGGGTAGCAGTGATGCACTGCTAGGTGCCACTCACTATTTGTGATGACCTGAGTTCATCACTGCCAACGTCAGAGGAACCTATAGGGTCGCACAACTTGAAACTCGGGTTCTCGTATTAATCGAGCAGCCTAATGATCGAGTTATTGGATAACTCGGATCTTTTTGGGAGAATCTATTAGTGCCATTATGCCTGATGAGATGGAAGGAACTTAATGGAGCTAACTTCATTTTTGGGTCAAATGGGCCAAATAGGCCTAATAGACCAATTGCACCAAATGGGCCAAATGAAGTCTAAGCTTGGAGCATGGACCAATGGGCCTCCAAGCCGAATGGGCGTGAAGCCCAGTTGGGGCATGTGGTCTAGTGGGCCTTGAGGCCCAATGGGCCGTTAGGCTTAATGGGCCATGACAATAAGTTGCCTGGCCCAATAGACATCATGGTGAATTAAATACTGTTTTTAATTCTGGGAATTAAATTCTGTATTTAATGCTGTAATTAATTCTGTATTTAATTATGTAATTAATTCTAAGATTAATGATGAATTTAATTATGAATTTGAAGAGTCATGTTATTAATGGCCATTATGAAACTTTAATTCAATGTTTTAATGGGTCATTATGAGACTTTAATTCAGACTTCAATTCCATAATTAATTCTGAATTTAATTATATAATTAATGATGAATTAATTCAAAGATTAATTACAAATTTATTGCAGAAGTCCAAAGGTTACATGATTTTCTATAAAAGAAGAAGGGGAGGGTTGAGTTTGCGGCTAAAGGGGCTTTACATCTATTCTTGGAAGAGATTTTCTCCTTGGCGCCTGCTCCCTTCTTCCCTCTCTTCTAGGTGACTGCACGGTTGGACCTTCATAGTTTCTTCCATCGTCCCCTCTTATCTTGGCAACTTCTCCTAGTGGGTGGCCCAAGTTCTTGAGGATCTCTCCCGGAGGCATGGATCTTCTTCCTGAGGCTAGCACCAGGCGTGGAAGAAGAGAACTCGAGCGTCGGCTGTGTGCGTGACTACAAAGAGCGAACATTTGGGTGCCTGCATCGCATCCTTCGCATCGCTTCAAGGTATCATCTCCTACTCACCGTGTCGACTCCTTTGCATGACTCGATCTTCTAGGTTTTTGGGACTGGCCTGTTTCGGGGATTACTTCCGCTGTGATTGTCTATAAAATTTTAAAATCCCCAGGGTTTCCCAACAGGGACCACCCCACCTTCTTGGAAAAAACAAAGAGAGGGGAGTATAGCCAGTTGCCAACTCCCTTTCACCGCCAGCCACTCGACCGAAGCAGAGGGAGATAGGAAAGGGGCAAATGCCAAGTTCTCCCTTTGTTGAGACCCTCATCAATGGTGAGACCCGTCGCTATATCCACCACCCAAGGAAATCATCGTCGTCACCTGGAGAGGATGCATGTGCAAATGTGGGCTAAAGAACCCAGTCACAATCGTTCCCTTTCCCGTCGGTGAGAATCATCGTCCAAGGCAGATTTGTTACTAACATTAGCCCTACCCTCGCACTATCTATTGCTGATTAAGCCCTGTTGAGTGCCCGCCAGTTCATGCCTCGTCAGAGATTTAGTGGAAGGTCGCGTGTGTGGAACCAGAGGTGAATGAGGCCGCCCCACTCTCTCATCTAGCTTCGACGCCAGAGAAGATGAAGTCTTCCCCCTCACCTTTGGGCAACAGCATTTTCTCTCCCCTTGCCGACGAATCCACAACCAA
The DNA here is from genome assembly GCA_027563935.2 of Costus lasius. NCBI lineage: Eukaryota > Viridiplantae > Streptophyta > Magnoliopsida > Zingiberales > Costaceae > Costus > Costus lasius. Next base: position 30,660,486 of record CM050450.1, on the reverse strand, counting down.
GTCTTATAGCCACATGGTTCTTTCAGGCACATCAATAGGCACACTGAATCAATTAATCACACCGTGCCAAATTGGAACCATGTGAATCAGCTCCTCATATGCACCACATATGTGTGCACAGCTCTAGGTCCTCGGGTTTTGCCCTCGCATGTCCACGCGCACCCGCACTCGACGCAGCAAGCTCGACACTCACCTAAAGGACTCATGTCAACCTCAGTGACACCAACACCCCAATCCATCCACACCCAGTTGATTGGAGACCACCGCCACCTGCTAAGCTCGGTGTGCATCAGAAGTTAATTAAGTTCTGGGAGCATCACATACTCCCCCACCCAAGTTCTTTGTCACCCTCGACGATAGACTATATATGTATTCTTCAATCTGCTCCTCAAACTATCACAAATGAGAAGTTTTCTCCCATTTAGCTTCTTCCTCAGGTGTTCCTTCTCACTGAACCAAAAACTTCATTCTTCTATTCCTGTAACTCTGCCCAAGTGTCTTGTGATTCAAAATTTTCAAAATCCTTTTGTCAAACTCAGCATGAACACTCGGTGGAGCACGATGCCCTCATGAGTGACTTGGATCACTCTCATTAGGATGAAACTTCTTCAAGAAACTCACGTGGAACGTCAGATGGAGCTTCAGTCAATTAGGAAGCTTTAGTCTGCAAACCACTACGCCAACTCTCCTTAAAAACTTAAAAGGTCAACATATCTCTGAATAAAGCCGCAATGTGCTACCTTTGCTGAGATCTTTTCCATGTCTGTTCTGATTGGCGTGGTGTTACATTCTCCCTACAACGTGCTCTAAGCTGTCTCTAGCCTCCTGAGCACTTTGGCCTACTCTCTTATGACCTTATATGCCACTAGAAAATCACCATCAAACTGTTGTGCAACGTCAATAGGAGTAAAAGGTTGTCATCCCAATACCAACTCAAATGGTGTCTTCTTGGTCGCAGATAATTACTGCAAGTTGTAAGTGAACTATGCAGTGTTGTGGAGTGATGAGTTTATTTACATCATATTTTTCCTATATTTTATATGATATTTAGGGCTTATTTTATGATTTAATACCAATTTTTAGTGTTTTTACTTCACTTTGTATGGAATCTTCACTTTTCTTAGTTTCTATGAAAATGAAGATAAAATGGCATAATAATAATGGGTTTTGTGAGTTTTAAGACGATAGCATGGTTCCCGAAGAAAAAACGAGGTCGCACATCAAATTTGGAGTGAAACAGAGGCCAGACGTAATATTCATAGTTGCACCCGTGAGTCTTTCATGAACGATGAATATCACTCAAAATGATGAATTTTATGAGTTTTGATGTGACAGTGTGATTCATGATGAAAAGACGAGGCCGTACGCCAAATTTGGAGCAAAACGGAGGTCAAACGCAACTTCCAGGGCCGTGGCCATGAGTGTATTCACGGGCTATGAATGCACTGTTAGGGTATGCCCTTAACGCCAATGTTTGAGGCTTTGGGTTATTTTCAGTATCATGTATAAACAATATAAAGGCAATTGTTGTTATTCAGATTGTTACATTATCTGCTGTTGTATGTATACTTCTGAGTAATGTCTCAATGATGGTCAGCTTAGCTGACATTCAGTATTGTCCTTAGTCGAGATATCTCGGTGAACATGAGACGGCCTTGGTATGATTGAGACTAATATGTGTTCTAATCTTATAGGATGCTTCGAGCATGGAATAAGATTTAGACACATAGGTGCATTGGATGTACTGGACTGACCCTACTTAGGATATTCAATTGTTTGTCACAATGTGAATAATCCTTGTATGCAAGCAAGTGGCATATTCCCTCTGACTTGAGATCACTTGTGTTTCTAAGTGATGATTGGCATTATCTTGAGATAGTTCAATATCATTTGAAATATAATGGTTAAGGATTATCTTGGATAGTGGGCATGAGTCATGTTAGGGTACTTGTGATAGATAAAGGATTGCCTCTCCTAGTTGGGGTGTGATGTTCTAATGGGGTCCCCTGGATGAAATGGTTGAGAATGTGTATGGCCATACCCAGACGACTATGTTCGTCTAACCTAACCATTTTCATCATGTTGGAATCACAGGCTTGACACGCTTGTCCAACGAGAACATCCAGTGGCAAAGGGAAACATGTATGCCAAGTGAATTAGATTCACACTTGTGCTATGGTTTGGGAGTAGTCTTGGAAGACTCTTTCCTTCATATCGGGAGACAGTGATGTGTTGCTAGATACCCCTCTCTAGTCGTGATAATGCAGGTTATCGTTACCGACATTGAAGGAAACCCTTAGGGTCGCACAATTTGATGATATGGCTTACTTATGTCAGATCGTGTGGACTGGAATTATTCTAGTTCAGTTTAAAGGAATTTAGCTCTGATTAAAAGTGAGATCTAGTCTAATCATGTTTGATTGATTAGGACATGTGATCAGTAAGCTTTGATCGGAGGATTGAAGCTTGATCGTAAAGATCAGGGGTTCAATGTGATGTGTGGTTAGATCTTGAGCCATTTGGTTCAAAGAAGATTATAACCAGGGCTGGTTTGATTTGGTGCTTAAACCAAATTAAGATTGAACCGGTTCACTTGTGAACGCATGGTTCAATTTAAGAGGAGTTAGTGATCGCTTAAAGGGAGTTATGGAGGGAGTTACATTTTCGGTTCTTACCATATGTGGTGGCCGAATTTTTCCCTTTGTGTGCACCCCACGGTTTTCGCTTCTTGCTCTCGCCTTTCTCCTCTCTTCGTTCTCGTGTGTGAACCATCTTCATGCAAGGAAGAGAAATTCAACCAGCTAAGGGCGCACATCATCCTTTGAAGAAACGATCAGGACTCCTTGGTGTCTTTGCTAGCACAAGGAACACAAAGGAAGAAAGTCTTTCTCATCTTGTGTGTGACTTCTTTGGAGAAGAGGCGCTCGCCCCTTACATCTTCCAAGCCGCCTCTTACATCATGGCAATGGTAATACTCTAACTTGCTCTATACAAGTTATACAAGGTTGATCATGTGCTCATGTCATGAGATCCTAGAATTTCCGCTGCAACAAGTTTTGTTTTTCTGAATAATGCTTGTGACCTAGGTTCGCTTTCATGCACTTATGTGCAGAAATAGAAAAACTCATGGTCATGGCTGTAAACAGTTCACTGCCCGTGAGTTTTTCGGCCCCCTTCAGTTTTTCACTCAATTCAACCCCGAATCAAGTCGAAACTTGATCAAACTTTACATAAGCATTCCTAGATGGGTTCTACACTGATTAAACTATAAAAGGAAGGATTTTGGAAGATTTTAGGGGGATTCTACAGACAAACATGAATAGAGGCGGCGGCTAGGGCGAATATCAACTTCTAGGCAGAATTTTGGCGAAAGATCACGCAACGGAGGGATTTGAATGCTTTATCTTCATCTCCAGATCAAGGGGAAGTGCTCTAATTACTATCCTAGTGTCTTTTTGCATTATTTTTGAAAGATTATGTTGAGTTCATCAATATACATACTGTTTTCTACAAACATGAACGTGTAAATTTATTTTCGGGATTTGGGGAGTAGCCCATTGATTGATTTATGAATTAAATCTTTTGCATGAATCTTTGTTAAGAATCCTATTGAGTTGATTTGAATAGAATTGTACATATTCCGCTTTAATACTTTGGATAAGTTTTATCGCATTTGAGACGTCGCGAGAAGGACCGGGAGGTGAATCGCAACATTGGATCTATTCTTTTCAAACCTACGAATCTAATCACGAGACTAGTTTGGATTCATTTGAAGATTTACATAATTTTTCACAGAGCTTAAAGGGTCTATTTATGGTAATTATCACGAGAGTAGGGAATTGTCGTAAATAGGTACTGCATTACTCTTCGGGAGGAGGTAATCTGTACCTAAGGAAAAATCCCTTTCAACACTTTAATTTTCTATTTAAAGGTTTATTTTTTATTGAATTCATAGTCATCAGCGTGGTGAAACCTCGAGTCCCAACTTTCTCCAGATTGATTTTTACCCAAAACGTTACCTCTGTTTCTTTTTATTTGTACTAAGAAGTTTCCAAACAAAAACCACACCTTTCGAATTGTCTAGCTATAGATCAATCATGTAATCGGTACTTGACCGCCAGATGCTCGTTGGGAACGATATCGTATTTTATTACTTTGATAAATCTGTGCACTTGCGGGCACATCAAATTTTTAGCGCCTTTGCCGGGGATTAGGCTAGCCAATATCGATTTAATCATGAGATTTATTGACAAGACATTTTTTTATTTTTTATTTTTTTTTGCTTTCTTTTTCTTTATAGTTACATTAAGCTATTTTTATCTTTTTGGATTAACACGATGTATGAACAGGAGAACTCAAAAATCACTTGACTATATATTTTAAGCTTTATTTTGCATTTCCTATTTTACACTTTTTATTTTCTGAATTTTATTGCATAAATTGAAAATATGATATTTAACCAATGTCAATGGTCAAATCAGCGATGTGAGTCACCGATAATGACAAGAGAATATGGCACAGATGCATTACAATCGCTTGCAGCAAAAGTAAATTCCTTTACTCAACAAACTGATTATTTAAGCATGCAATATTCTATGTTGAAATCTATTACTTGTGATATTTGTGGATATCATAGGCATCATTATACAGAATGTCAATTAGGGATTTCTTCATCCTTTAACTCATGCCCTAGTACCTACAATCCAAGTTTGGAGAATCATCAAAACTTATTTTATCAGAACGACACAACATTTATTTCACAATCAAACATTAGTAAACCTCAAGAATCCAACTTCGAAGCCATACTTGAAAAATCTATAGCTGATATGACGAAACAAAGTGAGAAATTTCATAGTATGATTTATGGCACTGATAAAAATGACATAGAGGAATGAATCCAAGATGAATCTGAGAATTTTGTAGAGTTGAAACAATTAGTAGTCATGACTCCAGTCACAGGTTATGATTTAACTTCTTCAAATTTTGATGATTTTGAAAATTCTAAATACCCCATTAACCCTTCCTCAGCACTTTACCAACTATCCACTCCCCGCGCACATAACATAGTGTCTTGCAACACAAATACTTGGGACATATTTGAAGAAAAATTTGAACTTTTGGAGTCTTGTGAGAAGAAAGATAAAGAATTTAAGGATTCTAAAGTAAGAAATAGCGAGATACAAGGGGGTGAATTTGATAGTGTTCAGATGGAATACCCCATTGAAGAGAAAGTTATTGAGGAGAAAGATGAGGAAGAGGATCATGTACATATTCTACCACCACCACTATATGAATCATCAATCCCTTTTCTCCAGAAATATTTATTAGAAATTTGCATGATAGATGATGAAGGAAATTATTTGAAGGATAATGATGATGAGGTGATTGAAATATTATTTAATTCAAATCCAACCACAGATACCCAAAAGATAATTACACATGAGATTCTTGATCACATTGATATTGAGATAAATGAAAAACCCAAAATAAAATTTGAAAACTTCTTGATCAACCAAGGTATAAGTTTTTTTAATCTTAATTCTAATCTGCTTCTAATTGTTGGTATAAATCTAAAGGAAGAACACATGATATTACTCTTGGATAAATGCAGAAAAATTATTGGGTATTCTTTGCATAACTTTAATTTTTATTTTTGTATGCATGTAATGACCACTACAACATTGATCTACCTATTTCACTGGATATATACTTTGGTGGGCACACTCTTGAGACAGAGGAAAAGCAGAAGATTATATACTCTCTACTATGCCACTGATTCACCAACTCTGCCATGACATGAAGCTATGGTTAAAATAATGACCTTAAACAAGCGCTTTTTGGGAGGCAACCCAAATTTTTAACTTTTACTACTCTTAGTTTTAGTTTTTAATTTTCTTTAAATTTTAAAAAAATTTTACAGAATGATTTGATGAATTTTTATTGATGGAAAATCTTTTAATAAGTTATTTTATACATAGGAATTTTTTGAAAAATTTTTACTTGAAGAACAGGTGCCAATCGAGACATTCACGGGTTTGGCCGTCAGTTGTTGTAGTCCGCAAGTGCACGGATACTCAAAGTAATAAAGAAAGATATCGAACCACAAAGACCTCATTGTCAAGTACTGAATAACTGAGTTCTTACTATCTAGGCAATCGAAACTATGCAAGTGAACTAATGAAGGCTAACGAAAATATCAGAGAGAAAATTTAGGACTAGGGTTTCATTCACTTTAATTTCTATGACTAGATATGAATAGTAATTCGTCAGTTTGATTTTATCATGAAAAAGACATAATTTACTTCATAAAGGGATTGTCTCACTTTCGTGCAGACAATCATGTAGGGACCGATCTTCGCTTTCGCGCAAGATCTATCCCAAGCTGAAAATGAGTAAATCATCAATCAAAGAACTCAAGGATCACTTTCATGCATCTGAATTCTAAGTTGATTATCTCAAGTGGAATCTCAATGATCACTTTCGTGCATCCGAGTCTCAACACAAGTTCTACTTATGGTTCTCCAACGTTCCGATCCTCACTTTCGCACAAGATCTCCATGTTTGATAAATTAACTCAATCCTAGATTCATATTATTATCATGGCAATTATTCTTCTAAAATCAAGAAACAAGAACTAACCTAATATCTTACAGTAAGTTCTTAACATTCAATTCTAGGGTTCCAAGTTCTCAAGTAAGTCACCTTTCGGTTCGTATTGTGAAAACTCTAAAACATGATTAATAACATGAATCTATGGAGAATTAAAGAGCAATTATCACATAAGTAGAATTATCATGCTAAAATTATACTTGACAAAGTAATGAAAATTTATCTAGTCATTAAGAAATCAAAGGGAATTACTCCCCCATGTCCCATAAAGGTTTAAGTTAGCATGGATAAAAGATTATAATAATCCATAGTATCAAAGTGTAGGAAATCAAAAAAGAGGAGAAAAACAAATAACCACATGGTTGTAATAGAAATTACAGCCGTAATTTCCACACGTGAACAGTGCCCGTGGCGTGCTTTTGTCGATTTCTCCTCCGATCGGGATCCTTTCTCTTTGAAACTTCTAGGTTATCATCTCCTCTTCCAAACGAAGCTTCCCCTCAAATTTCACGGCCGAAGATGCGATGTACGTTTCCCGGCGGCGAAACCTAAGATGGTGGCGTGAAACTCGATTTCTCTCCCGACAGTCAATGAAAATTAGGGCTTTTGTGTCTGTGTATTCTCCTCACGAAAAGCTCTCCCTTTGCATCTTACAGATCTTTGATTTATGGCCTGGATCATCTGCAATCGATCGCACAAAAATCGGGCTCCAGAACGTCCGGAAAAATCGCGTGCCAGGCATAGAATTACGGCCGTGGAAATGGTTACGGCACTGCCGTAATTTCAGTCGAGTTCTCTGATCGAAACTATTTGGTAATTACGACACAATAAAATAGGTTACGACTGTGCCGTAATTTCAGCCAAAATTTCTGGTCAGAAAGCGCTCCAAATTACGGCCCATGAAAATCTTTACGGTAGTGCCGTAATTTCTGAAAATCTTTCTAGATGAAAATTTCCCAAATTACTGCAGTGCTCTGATATTACGGTAGCCGGTGAAAATACGGTACCGTAATTTAGATTACGGCCCTGCCGTAATTTGGTCTGAAGCTCCAATCTTCATAAAATTTGACATATAATCTCCTCTTGATGGTGGGAATTCATTCATGCATCTGGAATTGCTTGAAAATGCCTAAAAATCGTGCCTTTTTACCTGAAAATCATCAAAAATCAAAAAGAGTGTAGATTCCGCAGTATTTGATAAAAAAGACATAAAAATAAGCAAAGGTTCATGAATTTGACACAAAAAGATATATGAAAAAGCACAAAATTTACTATAAATTTCAGTGTCATCATCAGTCCCTCACGGGCCATGAATGCTGCGTCTTGAAGAAATGCAAGAAGGGCAAAAGTCCACAAAAACTTTCACAGTCACGGCCATGAGTCACTCACGGGCCGTGAGTTTTATTTTGCAAAAGGGACTTAAGTCATAAAAATATTAATGACCGCAACCGTGAATGACTCACAGGCCATGAAGACTCAATTTCACACATCACATGCGAAAGTTAGGGTCCACGCCTTTGCTCATGAATCTGAATTTCTGCCTGATCCTTCCCTTCTCAAGTGACAAATCCCTCTTCCAGACCTTCCTTCATCACCGGCGGCCCTTTCCGTTGATCCTCTGATGAGATTTCAGCCGGATTTTCTCAAAAATTTCCGGACGACCTCAAGAACATAGTTTCACCGCTGAACCATGATTTCAGCTCAATTTTCACTCAGATTTCCTACAAAGGATATTCCAAAGGACACATTAGCATCACAGTCAGCTCAGATGCCAGCGATGTCTACTCCACATCAGCTCAGACTGAGACTCATACTGATTTTCCATCAGACATTTTACTAGATTTACTAGCTACTACACCAAAGCTTCTAGAGGATACACCTCCACCACAGCCAGCTAAGGCTTTTGCTGATTTGCCATCAGATATTCTACCAGACTTACCCGCGGATATACTAGAGGACTCTAAGAACACTGAAATCGATTAATCATTGTGAGTATTTTATTGTTTTATTTTTTTTACATACATCGAGGACGATGCATACTTTCCTTTGTAGGATCATGCATGTTTGGTTTTTATTGATAATTGTGGATTAAATAATATAGTATATGCAACAATTTAAGTCTAGGGTGTCTTCATATATTTTGATTGTATTTGAGTTTTATAGGTATGTATTTTGAATGTTTATGATTTTTAAGGATATACAAGTTTATTTTATCCTTAATTCTGAACTTAGGAAACATTTTTGAGTATTTGATTTGATGACTTAGGGAATTTCTGAAATTTCATGTAGACTTAAATTTTTGAGTAAATTCAATTCTGGTATTGATAAAATACATATGTGAATTGTTATACATTCATGAGACACGTGCATAGTAGAATTTACTTGAAGCTTAATTTATCTAACTTTGCTTGATGGAGAACTTTTTATGAATAGAAAATTAGTGATATTACTATAACTAGGACTTGCTCCAACTCCTCTAGCTGAGGAATCTAAAGTCATGAGTTATATTATACCATGAATTGGTATACTTTAAATCTGTTCCGATCAAGTAAAAGAGCAAAAATCTTAATGTTGGGAAACCCCGGGGACATTTTATAATTTTCAGAGATAGAGATTCATACAAACATACATTGCACAGCGGAAGAATGTCCCCGAAACAGGCCGGTCCCAAAAACCTAGTGAAGATCGCAAGCAAGAGAGTCGACACGATGAGTTAGGAAATACCTTAGAGCAAGATGAGGTCGATATCGTGATAGGCGCCCAAGCGTGCGCCCTCTGCAGTTTCACACACACGGATGCCTCGAGTCCTCTTCGTCCACGCCCGGTGCTAGCCTCGGGAAGAAGATCCAAGCCTTAGTTCTCTTCTTGAATGCTTCCGCCACCTCCAAGGTAGAAGCGCCAATTGATGAAGAAGAGAGGAGAAGGGAGAATGCCGCCAAGCCTTTACTTCTCTTGCGCCAAAGGAGGAAGAAAGGAAGACACTTCCGGCTAGGGTTTGATGGAAGAAGATGGTTGCGCCAATGCCCCTTACTCTCGCCCTCTTGATGTGTTCACGCCTCCAAGGAAGAACACTTCTAAGAGGGGGCGGCTAGTGTCACATATATAGGGCAAGAGGCGGTTAGGGTAAGGGCTAGGATCATGACAAGTGTAGGGCTAGGATGAGGAGGTTTGAGACAAGGAAAGTCTCCAAGACTTTACCATAAACTCCATTCAACCTATCCATAATTGCCCAAGTACCATATCAGCCCAAGACATGCCATAGAGGCATGCATTCCATCCAAGGAAGAGAGGGGAGGCGCCCTTTACTTCCATAATGAAGCAAAGGCACCAACATGACCCCATTATGCCCCTAGGCGCTTAATAGTTCATGTTTCTCCCCATTATACCCTTTTAGCCTCTCATCTCTTCATGAGAACTTTTTATTGGGCCTCATTGGATAATGAGCTAGCCCAAACTTCATAACATGGGTTGATTAAGCATTTGGATCCAATCCAATGCAACCCTAATCCAAATGTGACCAACCATGGTCAAATACGGGTCAACCTGCCAAAAAATGAAGTTTGGCTCCAATAACATTCTTCCATCTCATCAGGGCCATTGGCGCTGATGAAATCTCCTAATTAGATCCGAGTTATCCAATAACTCGATCATAAGGCTTCCCGATCAATACGAGAATTCGAGTATCAAGGTGTGCGACCCTGTAGGTGTTAGGGAATACCGGGTGTAATTTAAAATTTTGCAGTCCCAGGACGCAGCGGAAGAATCATTACACCCGAAACATATTCCGTTCCCAAGGATCCATGCGAGAGAGAAAACACAAGGATGTGTTAGAGATGTTCCTCTTTTTCTTGTCTAGATGTCAAAGCCATGTTGAAGGCGCCCAAGTGTTCGCCCTCCACAAGTATCCACGCGTCGACTCCTTGATCGTTGCTCCCTTCCACGCTTGGTGCTAGCCTCGGGAAGAGAATCAAGCCTTAGTGTTCCTTCACTATTCTTGCGCCACCTCCAAGGTTCATGCGCCAAGTGCAAGGAAGATGCCGCCAACTCCTTATCCTCTTCACTCCAAGAGAAGAAGGAGAAGAAGAGTTTCGGCCTTGAGGAAGAATAAGAGGAAGTGGCGCCACCAAGCACTTCTCCAAGTCACGTCAAGAGGAGAGGAAGGAGAAAACTTGCGGCCACTAGTAGGAAGAAGGGTTGCGCCACCTTGATGTTGTCGCCCTTTGCCCTTGCTCTCGCCCCTCTATCTGTGTTCACGCCTCTAAGCCTTCGAACCATTGAGAGGGGGCAGCTAGGGTCCCTTTTATAAGCCAAGAGGCGAGGAAGGGAGGGCCAAGATCATGCCAAGTGGGCGGCTAGGATGATAGGGGTTTATGGTAAGGAAAGTCTCCAAGACTTTGCCATAAACCTCATTCAACCTATCCTTATTTTCCCAATAGCCATATCAACCTAAGACATGCCTTAGAGGCATTCTTTCCATCCAAGGAAAAGGGCTAGGCGCAACAAGCAAGAGGAATTCGGCTAGGGTAGTGTCTTGGGAGAAATTAGGGTTTGAGGTAAGGTAAGTCTCCAAGACTTTACCATATACTTCTTCCCAACATCCATATGCGCCTAGGAACTTACCATAAAAGTTCTTAAGCCATATTAGCCCAAAGACTTGCCTTAGAGGCAAGGTTTCCATCAAGGGAGAAAGGGCAAGGCGCCTTTTACTTCCTTAATGAAGCAAAACCGCCCTCTTCACCCCATTATGCCCCTAGGCGCTAATGGGTGAAGACTTCTCCCCATTATACCCTTTTAAGCCAATTCTCTCTTCATGACAACTAATTATTGGGCCTCATTGGACAATGAGCTAGCCCAAACTTCATGGTATGGGTTGATTAAGCCATTGGATCCAATCCAATGCAACCCTAATCCAAATGTGACCAATCTAGGTCAATTTCGGGTCAACCTGCCAAAAATGAAGTTTGGCTCCAATAACTTTCTTCCAACTCATCAGGCCTATTGGCGCTGATGAAATGTTCCAAATTGATCCAAGTTATCCAATAACTTGATCCTAAGACTTCTGATTAAAGCAACGTCAAGAGTCTATTGCGTGTGACCCCGTAGGATCCATATGACGATGGCAATGATGTAAACATCATAAGTAGCGAGGGGTATCTAGCAACACATCACTACTACCCATGTCATAGGACTTAAGTCATTATGGCAACAACTCCTAACAAGCAACGAGGATTCTTATTGCATTATAGATCCCTTTGCCTAAGCTGATATCCTGGCATTGGATTAGTCTCAAGTTTATTATCCAATGCATTGGTCATGACTCAACAAGTGTGGCCACACTTTCCTGTCATGCACCAATAAGGTGGGGCGCACCGAGTGGATATCATGCTTCCTATAAGGAAGGGGCAAATCCTACTATTGGTCATCCATGTCTCTACATGACTTATGACATGCCCAATGACAGTCGTTTTGATCTCCCAATTACGGAGAAACGTAAGACTGTATTAAAGCATACCCATCATCAAATCTAGACATGAATACCTCAAGTCTAAGGATCAATGCAAACCTCTTGCATGTGAGATTGACTTGTTGACTAGACAAGTCAATCCTCACGGTGGATCACTCCAGTGCATCCAATGCACCTGTATGTCTGCGTTACTGTGCCCCGCACCTAACCAGCCCATACACCAGTCTCACATGTACCAAAGCTGTCCTATATCTGCTAAGGTACCTTGTCTTGGGATAGCTTATGAGAATGGATCCAATCCAAACTCCTGGGACATTATTTATGCAACTCAATACATCAACGCAGGTAGAAAAGTCTACATAATAACGACCATGCCCACATAAAGAGTAATTGTTCTATCAAAGTACATTCAAATAATGCCTGACCATGTCCATACATTGGTCTTTAGGGCATATACACCAACAATCTCCCACTTGCACTAAGACCAAGGACAACTGGTGTTTAGTGAGTTCCAATGTCTCTAGTATGACTCATTTACCACTGCGCCAGGGGCTAGGTTAGTGGGTTTTTCCAGATTGCTATCTGTGTTTTTTTTAACAAATTTGATCATCATCCTTATCCATGATCTCTAAGATCAGATGATATGCTGCAGTACATACTTGAGCATTAAGTTCCTTCTCTTATGCTATGGTCCCAGTAAGAACTATACTGGACCATCAAGCACTATGAACCAGATCAAGTTCAAATGAATGAAGCTGCCTCCTTGGCTGCCACAAGGAGCTGCAATGTACTCGGCCTTATTTGTAGAATCTTGCCACTTTGGTTTGCATAATGCTCTTTCAGCACACAACACCATAATAAGGCAAAGCGCAAATCCTGGCTGTGATCAATAGTCACTAGACTGGAACGAAGTGTCAGTGTACCCCTGTACACAAAATTCTTTCTTGTATATCATAGACTAGACTCCAATCCTTTATACTTCCCAAGTATATATATAAGGATTGCTTTCACAGCTATCTAGTGTTAAACACTAAGATCTGATTGAAACTTGCTGGCTATGCTCCAAGCATTTGCCACAAATGGTCTTGAGTATATTATTCAAAACATGATCCATCCTACACACCATGTATCAGGATTTTAGACCCATGTTATTATTCTCCAGCTGTGCCACAGGACACAACATCTTTGAGAGAGTCAGACCATATCTTCCTGGAAGGTATCAATATTTGGAATCATCCAATATAAACCTCTCCAGAAACTCTTGGATGAACATAGATTGACTAAAGGGCAATGACTTTCTTGGATCTCTATCTATAGATCCTCATGCCTAAGATGTTGGCATCATTCCCTAGATCATTCTTCTCGAAATACATATCAAACCTTTTCTTCACCATGTGAAGAGTTGAGATGTCATTCCATGTGAGGAGAATATCATCAATCATCTAGAACAAGAAATACTATTAAGGTGCTCCCACTGATCTTCTTGTAAACACAGGCTGTTTCAAACATGCTTGCATAACACCATGCATATCTTTATGGCCTTGATATGAAAACCTTCTGGCTATTTCCTTATAGATATCTTTTCAAACGTCCATGCAAGAAAGGCAATTTTCATAACAACATGCCATAATTGATCATGCAATTATAACAAGCAGATCCCTAATGGACTTAAAACTCAGCTATTGGTGAAAATTTTATCATTATCCACCAAGTGGATTTGCGTGAAATTACTGTTCACTAGCTTGTCTTTTAAGGTAACAATGTTACCTTCCATGTCTATCTCCCTAGAAGATTTATTTATAGCCTGTGGGAATTACCCCTTTGGCAGCTCATCCAAGTCCCAAACTTGATTAGCAGACATGGAGTCCATTATGGTTCTCATCGCCCTTAGCCATTTCTTGGAATCTGGTCCACCGACCGCTTCCATTTCCTTATAAGTCTTAGGTTCATACTTGATGAAAAATTCGTCATGCCCAGCATATCGAATCAATCCAGACTTATGTGGTTCCTGTGTTACTTGATCCTTAGGTTGACTTTCAACCTGTATGTGAGATTTTATTTTCCATCTGTGTCTAATTATATTGTGGTTGATTGTGGACCTTGTCCAAATCAAATCTACTCCCACTAGCTTCTTTCAAAAGAAATACTTTCTCAAGAGAGACAACACCTTGAGCAACAAATAATTTGTTCTCCTTGGGATAGAATTAGCACTTTACAGTGTACCACAAACACATACTTTTGAATCACTGCACATTACATTCCCAATTCCATTGAAGAAATGGGATATTTGCAATTCGCAACTCAAAAGCTAATTTAGACATTTTTCTTATGGAGTGGCAGTACGTTTGTTTGCATAGCATCATAGTAGTATATTTGCATGAGTATTTAAAGATGGAACTTCATCCAATGTGTTCCTTTTCTTTCTTTGAAATTCACCACACAGTGGTGTACTAAGTGAAAGATCCCCTAACAAAGGGGCCGAAACCCTAGATAGGCGCATGTATTTTTCTTTTAAGCAGCGGAAAGGGGGTTTCTAGGATCTTTTGATGCATGCATTATAATCAACTTAAAACCGATTGCACAAGAGATAGGACCATACCATTGCCATCGGTTTGATGGTGTCTTGGAATCAAAGACGCAAGTGCCTCTTCTCCTTAGATGACACACACAATGAGAAGGCGACTACTTCCTTGGCGACTTTGTGCTAGCAAATCTTCAAGGAGTCCTTCGTATGGAGGGAATGAGAGAAACTTGCTTGCTTAGTCCTTGACTCTTCAAAAGCGTGAAGCAGAGGTTCCACACGAGAGAAGACGACAGGAATAGAAGTGAGGCGACAAGAGATGCGCTCCACACAAGACATGGAGGCGTGGTTGCTAAAAATAGCCAACTTACTCTTTCATGCGATCATGTGTTCATGCATTTCGAACCAATCGCATTTTTCCTCTCTATTCTTTAAACCAAGCGCTCATCCATGAGCCGGTTCATTTGAATTTGGTTCAATAACCAAATAAACCAAGCAACCAGTCCAGACCATAATAAACACTTAGGTTCTTGATCTGACCGTCGATCTCTTGATGCTCCTGATCTAACTGATCTAGCATCCATTCTCTCGATCGAAGCTTACCGATCTCAAGCCCTAATCAATCAAACATGATCAGACCAGATCTCACTTACAATCAGAGATTAAATCCCTTTAAACTGAACCCAAATAATTCAGTCCACACGATCTGACTTAAGTAAGCCATATCATCAAATTGTGCGACCCTGAGGGTTTCCTTTAAATGTCGGTAACGATAACTCACGTTATCACGATCAGTGAGGGGTATCTAGCAACACATCACTGTCTCCCGATATAAAGGAAAGAGTCTTCCAAGACTACACCCAAACCACAGTACAAGTGTGAATTCAACTCACTAAGCATACATATTTCCTTTGCCACTGGATGTTCTTATTGGACAAGCGTGTCAAGCTTGTAACTCCAATATGACAAGCATGATTAGATCAGATGAACATAGTCACCTGGGTATGGCCATACACTTTCTCAATCATCTCATCCAGGGGGGCCCCTTTAGAACATCACACTCCTTAAACAAGGAGACGGCAATCCTATGTCTATCACTAGTGCCCTAACCTGATTCAAGCTTATTATCCAAGATAGTCTATAATCATTATGTTTCAAATGATATTGAACTACCTCAAAACAATGACAATCATCATTTAGGAAACACAAGTGATCTCAAGTCAGAGGAAATGTGCCACTTGTTGCAATCAAGGATTATTCACATTGTGACAAACAATTGAACATCCTAGTAGGGTCAGTCCAGTACATCCAATGTACCCATGAGTCTACATCTTATTCCATGCTCGAAGCATCCTATAAGATTAGAACACATATTAGTCTTAACCATATCAAGGCTGTCTCATGTTCACCAAGATATCTCGACTAAGGACTTAACTGCATGTGAGCCTAGCTGAACAGCTTTG
The DNA here is from genome assembly GCA_027563935.2 of Costus lasius. Classification (NCBI taxonomy): domain Eukaryota; kingdom Viridiplantae; phylum Streptophyta; class Magnoliopsida; order Zingiberales; family Costaceae; genus Costus; species Costus lasius. The sequence goes on along the minus strand of CM050450.1, from coordinate 30,644,429 downwards.
AGACATTATTCAGAAGAACATATGTATTGCTACAGACAATGTAGCTAACTGAATAACAACCATGCCTTTATAAACATATAAGTTTATACAAATGATACTGTTACAATCCCAAGGCCTCAAACATTAGGCTTAAGGGCATACCCCAACACTAAGTAAGCTGTGAGATAACTCCACACTTCTTAGGACAGTCATCAAATTCTCCACTAGTCACCTTGATCCAATCAAAGTGCTTTAATAGATCCTTCAATTTGACTCAATACTTCATCTGTGAACTTCTTGGATTTTTCCAAAGTTCTTGGGTTGCGTAAGGCATACCCACACCTAATGAAGTATATAACTCCTCTTAGTGCTTGTTTATATGGGTCCACTTACATTGCTGTGTAATAGATCCAACAAGCCACTATTTCTTCCACCCTTTACGGTGAAGGCAGCATCTGTCACATTGTTCCTTTGAACTAGGCTCACATGTATCATAATCCTGAAAGGACAATGATCCCAATAGTCCATGGACCTTTGGATGTGACCATTGTTCTATGGTTCAAGAGACAATGCTATAAGAGGATGTTTATTGAATCATTAGATCTGATCTTGTGTCACATATAGAACCACAAACTATTGTCAACTGTATCACTTCAATAGAACATCTCAGATTAAAGAAAAATATTATTTATTATTTCAAACTGAAGTCCTTTCCAAAAGGAATGATGTTCTAATACATAAGCTGATACATAATAGCAAAGTTCTATATAAAGTCTTCGAGACAGTGAGATGATATCAACAGCAGCATCCAATGCTCCGTCACTGACCCGAGATTCGATCCCATCATGCCTCTTCGTCCTACTTCTTTTGAGCTCCTGCACATGTAAAACATATGTGAGCCTCACATACGGTACCCAGTACCCATGAATAAGAAGTAGACAAAAGACCTCGGTAGCACAATACCTGAAGCGGATGGATTACATCCCTTCTTCTTTGCCATGCTCTTCTTGGCCATTAATCCTCTTCGAAATACCCATGCATTCCCAGTCTTCCGAAGTATTAGCTTCGAAGATACAGAACCATGGTCATTCTCAGATTCAGGCATACACTCTGAAGATCCAACAGAACTCTCCTGATCATTGTCTATAGAGCATGGTGTAAAGAGACCTTTGAGATGTATGATTAGATCATAAATCCCCATCTCATCACATTCAACCTTGACCTCTGGGGTCATGCACTCTAAGACAAGAGCAGTGTACTGTTCGTTATCTTCACAATGTTCAAGATAGACATTCCACTCCCAATCATTAGTGAAATACACACTAGGCTGGGATGGAGGTCTTTCAAGAAGATGCACCTTATTCTCTTGTTCCAGTATCTTGGACAAAATCTTGAACCATTTTGTCCAATTTGTCCCATCCAGTTTATGTTTATAAAGTTTCAATCTTAGATCAGGAGATGCCTTCTACAATAAGCAAATAAGTAAAGTAAGTACAATGATAAAGTGATGTAGGGTGGAGACACGAAATATGATACTAACTAAAGTCTGATTATTATTACTATTTTTTTTTTTTTTAATTTTTTTTTAGAAACAACATATTCATGAGGCAGCCAGAATTCTAGGATTGCATAAAAGTATTATTTAAGAAAAGTAACTATAGGTTGCATTAGGATCCAATGAACCAAAATTCAAATAGATTAGACCCGCTTGTAGACGAAGACTTGTTCTTTCTGATGGATCCAACGATCAGAAGTTTAGGTCTGTCCGAGCGTGTTAGAAACCTGCAAAGAAAAGCTTAATTAGATTAATATTGCGAAGAGAAATAGGCTGCAGGAAACAGAGAGATTTGGAAGCAGGCTAGCATGCGCCGTTCAACGACGGCGGGGCTTGGATCACTCATGAGCGGTGTTGGAGGCAAAGGGATGACGAGATGGTCTCGTCGGCGTCGGAGCTCGGCGAGGGGTTGTGGAGCGACGCAGCAAAATCGTGCCGCAGATGGCTAGCGAGTCCGGGAATAAGGGATCTGGGTTCCTTGAATTCGTTCTTCGTCGGGTGGAGAGGCGGCGATGCGGACTGTGTTGCTTGTGGTTTGGACGACGACCAAGAGATTGTTGGCGAGGCTGGAATGCTAGAGAGAGCGCGAAGGCGTTGGCGTTCTGGCGGAGGTGGAGACGCGACTGTTCTGTAAGAACAGGGGACGTGCGCGCGTGGAGCAGGGGTCGACGCCGGACGGCCAGTGGTGCTTGGATTTGGAACCTGCTACAACTGGGAGTTGCTATAGATGAGGCGAGCATGTGGCCTGAGTTTCTGGGCAGACGGTGGCCGGTCGGAGGTGGACGACAGTGAAAGGCAGGAGTAGGGCAGAAACTGGGCGGTAACAGGGAAGCTATACGGGTAGACAGAATTGCTCGCCGTTCGTCCGATGGTGGATGAACTCAAAACCTGCTTCAACTGGAGGCTCTCAAGACGGAAGAGAGGTTGTCGCCGGAATTTGAGGTCGATTGGTGGCTGGAAAGAGGAGAACGGTGCTGCAAGGCGGAACTAGGGCGGTATGCAGGCGGAAACAGAGGATTCGAACGGACGTTCGATTCCAGCAATCCCAGCGACCGATGGACGGATGCCGGCGGCTGGAGGTTCTTCAAGCGAAGGATACGTGGTGGCTGAAGTTTTGTGGAGATCCGGCCGGTGGATCGTCGGCGGCGAGCTTTCGAAGTTTCGAAACTGGGTGTGGTTGACGTGTGCCGGTGTTTGCAGCGAAATAGCGAGGTTGAGGGAGAAGAGGAGATTAGAGAGAAAGGAGAAGAAGACTTGGTGACACAAGCACCTAGAGGAGGGGGGAGGAAGACATCCGATAGAGGAAGAAAACTATTTCCATCGATTTCAACAACTCGTTACAGAAAAGGAGATTACATGCTCAAATAGGCTGGATTTCTACCCGTTGCTCTTTTCTTCATCATCACGCCAGCTCCAACGACTGTTTCTTTACAATGGCATCTCCCTTACGTAAGCTCGTTGTTCTGCGTGACCTTCTGACTTGGGCTTTGGATTTCTACCCGTTGCTCCTTTCTTCATCTTCACGCCAGCTGCAACGGCTGTTTCTTTGTTGGGCTGGCCATGAATGTAGCCCTAAGTCCTCTTCCTTAGCTAGTTGGGTTGTATTTGAACTCAAGCTGAACTTTGGCTGAACTTTTAGTAGCTTGAGCTTTGAGCTAGACGTTGATGTGTGCACCCAGTTGACTTGGCCTCATATTAATCACATAGCAAACAAAGCAATAAGGATTAGTGACTCATTATAACTTAGGATTGCATTTAAAATTTAGACATAAACATTGACTAAGTCTATGTTCAATCAAGGTTTACAATGATTATACAAAATATTGACTAAGTCAAAATTAAGTCAAATATGTCAAACTGCTCCTGCATCATAAAGCATTTAACAAGGACTTTAAATTAAATGCTATGCTCCCACTACTTCCAAAACAAGTTGAGAACTCTCTAACTCAACATGGAAATAGGTGAGTAGGATCCTAATTTCACATAAGGTCTCCGCGACTCACGAGGGTGAGTTGAGATGCACAGAGAGTCTCATGCTTCCTTAGGTAGGCATGCCAGCCAATTGTGCCATGCACAATTCCTCTTAGTTGAGACAGACTAGGCGCCCTATGTCCAGTGAGGGCTGGATACAACACAAAACCCTATCCTTTCAACAGCTGCCTCCAGTAATTCATCATGTCAATGACATATGAAAAACCAGTCAAGTCTGGTCCTAACCGTTATGCCCAGGGCCAACAAATTTCCTTGCGAAGGCACGCCCAGGTTAAAACTGGACTGGGGAAATCATAGTCACCACACACCTTCTAAAGATAAGTGGGTGTGTCCCACGAGGGTGGGAAATAGTTCACAACACCACCGATCGATAGTTTGATGAGGGCTACGCGTTAGAAGGCTATCAACTTGATATTGTATTGAGAGTTTTTGCATGTTTGTTTTATTCTTTTCTAGCATGCAGTTTTCCTATGGTTATGGCAGCAAAGGAAAAACATCACAGGCATGCTATGGACAAAATAATAAACCATCACAGGCATGCTAGTTTGGTCAATATGGTCATAGCCCTTTTCATACACATAACTTGTCACGAGCCATGTGACATGTTATCGCGCATCCAAGGGTTGCGAGTCCCTAAAGCAGATCAGCCCATGCCAGAAGCCGAAAGCATATGTTCTTATTTTAGCCGCAAGTCCATCACCATGCTTCCAAAGCTGGCGCCACTTCTGACTCTGATTGAAGAAGACTCCTTGTTGTCAAGATGAAGCCTTAACCTATCATATAATTCTACATCTATTCTAAACAAGATGAAAAATTCTTTACAACAAGATAGGGAGAGAACCACACGCAGGTGGAAAGAGATTTTACAAGCATTCATCACAAGTGGAAACATGCTTCCACATCACAACACAGGAGGGCACTCGCTATGACCATATCAACCCAATCAAGTGACGCATGTAAAATTTGAAAATCCGGAAAAATCAAATTTTAATACCTTATGCGCCAACATCATCCAAAGCACTCTCTTAACCAAATTTATGCCAAAATTTAGATCAAGTTCCATGATGATTTCATAGACCCTACCGGGTGTAATTTAAAATTTTGTAGTCCCAGGACACAGCGGAAGAATCATTACACACGAAACATATTCCGTTCCCAAGGATCCATGCGAGAGAGAAAACACAAGGATGTGTTAGAGATGTACCTCTTTTGCTTGTCTAGATGTCGAAGCCATGTTGAAGGCGCCCAAGTGTTCGCCCTCCACAAGTATCCACGCGTCAACTCCTTGATCGTTGCTCCCTTCCACGCTTGGTGCTAGCCTCGGGAAGAGAATCAAGCCTTAGTGTTCCTTCACTATTCTTGCGCCACATCCAAGGTTCATGCACCAAGTGCAAGGAAGATGCCGCCAACTCCTTATCCTCTTCACTCCAAGAGAAGAAGGAGAAGAAGAGTTTCGGCCTTGAGGAAGAATAAGAGGAAGTGGCGCCACCAAGCACTTCTCCAAGTCACGTCAAGAGGAGAGGAAGGAGAAAACTTGCGGCCACTAGTAGGAAGAAGGATTGCGCCACCTTGATGTTGTCGCCCTTTGCCCTTGCTCTCGCCCCTCTATCTGTGTTCACGCCTCTAAGCCTTCGAACCATTGAGAGGGGGCAGCTAGGGTCCCTTTTATAAGCCAAGAGGCGAGGAAGGGAGGGCCAAGATCATGCCAAGTGGGCGGCTAGGATGATAGGGGTTTGTGGTAAGGAAAGTCTTCAAGACTTTGCCATAAACCTCATTCAACCTATCCTTATTTGCCCAATAGCCATATCAACCTAAGACATGCCTTAGAGGCATTCTTTCCATCCAAGGAAAAGGGCTAGGCGCAACAAGCAAGAGGAATTCGGCTAGGGTAGTGTCTTGGGAGAAATTAGGGTTTGAGGTAAGGTAAGTCTCCAAGACTTTACCATATACTTCTTCCCAACATCCATATGCGCCTATGAACTTACCATAAAAGTTCTTAAGCCATATTAGCCCAAAGACTTGCCTTAGAGGCAAGGTTTCCATCAAGGGAGAAAGGGCAAGACTTGCCTTAGAGGCAAGGTTTTCACTCAGATTTCCTACAAAGGATATTCCAAAGGACACATTAGCATCACAGTCAGCTCAGATGCCAGCGATGTCTACTCCACATCAGCTCAGACTGAGACTCATACTGATTTTCCATCAGACATTTTACTAGATTTACTAGCTACTACACCAAAGCTTCTAGAGGATACACCTCCACCACAGCCAGCTAAGGCTTTTGCTGATTTGCCATCAGATATTCTACCAGACTTACCCGCGGATATACTAGAGGACTCTAAGAACACTGAAATTGATTAATCATTGTGAGTATTTTATTGTTTTATTTTTTTTACATACATCGAGGACGATGCATACTTTCCTTTGTAGGATCATGCATGTTTGGTTTTTATTGATAATTGTGGATTAAATAATATAGTATATGCAACAATTTAAGTCTAGGGTGTCTTCATATATTTTGATTGTATTTGAGTTTTATAGGTATGTATTTTGAATGTTTATGATTTTTAAGGATATACAAGTTTATTTTATCCTTAATTCTGAACTTAGGAAACATTTTTGAGTATTTGATTTGATGACTTAGGGAATTTCTGAAATTTCATGTAGACTTAAATTTTTGAGTAAATTCAATTCTGGTATTGATAAAATACATATGTGAATTGTTATACATTCATGAGACACGTGCATAGTAGAATTTACTTGAAGCTTAATTTATCTAACTTTGCTTGATGGAGAACTTTTTATGAATAGAAAATTAGTGATATTACTATAACTAGGACTTGCTCCAACTCCTCTAGCTGAGGAATCTAAAGTCATGAGTTATATTATACTATGAATTGGTATACTTTAAATCTGTTCCGATCAAGTAAAAGAGCAAAAATCTTAATGTTGGGAAACCCCGGGGACATTTTATAATTTTCAGAGATAGAGATTCATACAAACATACATTGCACAGCGGAAGAATGTCCCCGAAACAGGCCGGTCCCAAAAACCCAGTGAAGATCGCAAGCAAGAGAGTCGACACGATGAGTTAGGAAATACCTTAGAGCAAGATGAGGTCGATGTCGTGATAGGCGCCCAAGCGTGCGCCCTCTGCAGTTTCACACACACGGATGCCTCGAGTCCTCTTCTTCCACGCCCGGTGCTAGCCTCGGGAAGAAGATCCAAGCCTTAGTTCTCTTCTTGAATGCTTCCGCCACCTCCAAGGTAGAAGCGCCAATTGATGAAGAAGAGAGGAGAAGGGAGAATGCCGCCAAGCCTTTACTTCTCTTGCGCCAAAGGAGGAAGAAAGGAAGACGCTTGCGGCTAGGGTTTGATGGAAGAAGATGGTTGCGCCAATGCCCCTTACTCTCGCCCTCTTGATGTGTTCATGCCTCCAAGGAAGAACACTTCTAAGAGGGGGCGGCTAGTGTCACATATATAGGGCAAGAGGCGGTTAGGGTAAGGGCTAGGATCATGACAAGTGTAGGGCTAGGATGAGGAGGTTTGAGACAAGGAAAGTCTCCAAGACTTTACCATAAACTCCATTCAACCTATCCATAATTGCCCAAGTACCATATCAGCCCAAGACATGCCATAGAGGCATGCATTCCATCCAAGGAAGAGAGGGGAGGCGCCCTTTACTTCCATAATGAAGCAAAGGCACCAACATAACCCCATTATGCCCCTAGGCGCTTAATAGTTCATGTTTCTCCCCATTATACCCTTTTAGCCTCTCATCTCTTCATGAGAACTTGTTATTGGGCCTCATTGGATAATGAGCTAGCCCAAACTTCATCACATGGGTTGATTAAGCATTTGGATCCAATCCAATGCAACCTTAATCCAAATGTGACCAACCATGGTCAAATACGGGTCAACCTACCAAAAAATGAAGTTTGGCTCCAATAACATTCTTCCATCTCATCAGGCCCATTGGCGCTGATGAAATCTCCTAATTAGATCCGAGTTATCCAATAACTCGATCATAAGGCTTCCCGATCAATACGAGAACTCGAGTATCAAGGTGTGCGACCCTGTAGGTGTTAGGGAATACCGGGTGTAATTTAAAATTTTGCAGTCCCAGGACGCAGCGGAAGAATCATTACACCCGAAACATATTCCGTTCCCAAGGATCCATGCGAGAGAGAAAACACAAGGATGTGTTAGAGATGTACCTCTTTTTCTTGTCTAGATGTCGAAGCCATGTTGAAGGCGCCCAAGTGTTCGCCCTCCACAAGTATCCACGCGTCGACTCCTTGATCGTTGCTCCCTTCCACGCTTGGTGCTAGCCTCGGGAAGAGAATCAAGCCTTAGTGTTCCTTCACTATTCTTGCGCCACCTCCAAGGTTCATGCGCCAAGTGCAAGGAAGATGCCGCCAACTCCTTATCCTATTCACTCCAAGAGAAGAAGGAGAAGAAGAGTTTCGGCCTTGAGGAAGAATAAGAGGAAGTGGCGCCACCAAGCACTTCTCCAAGTCACGTCAAGAGGAGAGGAAGGAGAAAACTTGCGGCCACTAGTAGGAAGAAGGGTTGCGCCACCTTGATGTTGTCGCCCTTTGCCCTTGCTCTCGCCCCTCTATCTGTGTTCACGCCTCTAAGCCTTCGAACCATTGAGAGGGGGCAGCTAGGGTCCCTTTTATAAGCCAAGAGGCGAGGAAGGGAGGGCCAAGATCATGCCAAGTGGGCGGCTAGGATGATAGGGGTTTGTGGTAAGGAAAGTCTCCAAGACTTTGCCATAAACCTCATTCAACCTATCCTTATTTGCCCAATAGCCATATCAACCTAAGACATGCCTTAGAGGCATTCTTTCCATCCAAGGAAAAGGGCTAGGCGCAACAAGCAAGAGGAATTCGGCTAGGGTAGTGTCTTGGGAGAAATTAGGGTTTGAGGTAAGGTAAGTCTCCAAGACTTTACCATATACTTCTTCCCAACATCCATATGCGCCTAGGAACTTACCATAAAAGTTCTTAAGCCATATTAGCCCAAAGACTTGCCTTAGAGGCAAGGTTTCCATCAAGGGAGAAAGGGCAAGGCGCCTTTTACTTCCTTAATGAAGCAAAACCGCCCTCTTCACCCCATTATGCCCCTAGGCGCTAATGGGTGAAGACTTCTCCCCATTATACCCTTTTAAGCCAATTCTCTCTTCATGACAACTAATTATTGGGCCTCATTGGACAATGAGCTAGCCCAAACTTCATGGTATGGGTTGATTAAGCCATTGGATCCAATCCAATGCAACCCTAATCCAAATGTGACCAATCTAGGTCAATTTCGGGTCAACCTGCCAAAAATGAAGTTTGGCTCCAATAACTTTCTTCCAACTCATCAGGCCTATTGGCGCTGATGAAATGTTCCAAATTGATCCAAGTTATCCAATAACTTGATCCTAAGACTTCTGATTAAAGCAACGTCAAGAGTCTATTGCATGTGACCCCGTAGGATCCATATGACGATGGCAATGATGTAAACATCATAAGTAGCGAGGGGTATCTAGCAACACATCACTACTACCCATGTCATAGGACTTAAGTCATTATGGCAACAACTCCTAACAAGCAACGAGGATTCCCATTGCATTATAGATCCCTTTGCCTAAGCTGATATCCTGCCATTGGATTAGTCTCAAGTTTATTATCCAATGCATTGGTCATGACTCAACAAGTGTGGCCACACTTTCCTGTCATGCACTAATAAGGTGGGGCGCCCCAAGTGGATATCATGCTTCCTATAAGGAATGGGCAAATCCTACTATTGGTCATCCATGTCTCTACATGACTTATGACATGCCCAATGACAGTCGTTTTGATCTCCCAATTACGGAGAGACGTATGACTGTATTAAAGCATACCCATCAAATCTAGACATGAATACCTCAAGTCTAAGGATCAATGCAAACCTCTTGCATGTGAGATTGACTTGTTGACTAGACAAGTCAATCCTCATGGTGGATCACTCCAGTGCATCCAATGCACCTGTATGTCTGTGTTACTGTGCCCCGCACCTAACCAGCCCATATACCAGTCTCACATGTACCAAAGCTGTCCCATATCTGCTAAGGTACCTTGTTTGGGGATAGCTTATGAGAATGGATCCAATCCAAACTCCTGGGAAATTATTTATGCAACTCAATACATCAACGCAGGTAGAGAAGTCTGCATAATAACGACCATGCCCACATAAAGAGTAATAGTTCTATCAAAGTACATTCAAACAATGCCTGACCATGTCCACACATTGGTCTTTAGGGCATATACACCAACAGTAGGTCCCTCTGACGTTGGCAGTGCTGACCAAATGTCACCACAAGCAGTGAGTGGCACCTTGCAGTGTATCGCTACTACCCAAGTCATCGGAATGGATATCGACATTGACATCCCCATCATTGCAACAAGGTACAGATGCATTACAGTCTCTTTGCCGAACTGATATCCGATTGGACAAGTGTGTCACCACTTGTTTTCACCCAATCACATGGTTATGACTAAATCAGGTTCTCACCTGGGTATGGCCATACACTTTCAGTCATAGAACCATAGAGGAGCTCCATGGATATCATGCTTCCCTAAGGAAGGGGCAAATCCTTTGTCTGTCCATTGACCTTCTCATATGGGTCGTGACATGCTCAATGACAACCGTTATGACCTTCCAACTACGGCGAGGTGTTAGGTTGTATCAAAGCAAGTCCCTAACCATATAGAATGATCAATGACCTCAAGTCAAGGGATCAATGCATCTCCTGTCACTTGTGAGGATAACTCATGACACCAAGTCATAGCCTCACAGCGGGTCGGTCCAGTATATCCTCCAATGATATACCCATGTCTCTGCGTTAGCACCACGTGCCTAACTAGCCCACATACCAGTCTCTCAAGTACCAGAGCTGTCCCATATCTACTCAGGTACATCGACTGGGGACAATCATTTGAGCACAGATCCAATCTATCTCCAGGGACATTATCATGTAAGTACACAATCGCAGGTGTAGACAAACAATGATAACGACAATGCCAGAAAAATATATGAATATCAGAGTCAAGTAGTACAAAGATGGACCAAAACTAGGTCCTAGGGCATATACACCAACAATCTCCCACTTGCACTAAGACCTAGAGGTTGAGCAACCTCAACCCCATATCTCTAGTACGACCATCATGCTTCTGCTGCGCCAAAGCCTTGGTCAGTGGGTCTGCTAGATTGATCTCTGTGTCAACTCTGCTAATCTTGACATCACCTCTATCAATGATCTCTCTGATCAGGTGAAATCTCCTAAGCATGTGTTTGGACCTTTGATGAGACCGTGGTTCCTTAGTATGTGCAGTTCCCATTGTTGTCATAGTAGAGCTCAATGGGATCCATTGCACTTGGAACCACCTGAAGTTCAGAAAAGAACTTCCTGATCAAAACGGCTTCATTGGCTGCCTCAGAAGCAACCACATACTCAGCTTCGGTTGTAGAATTAGCTATGGTGGATTGCTTGAAGCTCTTCCAGCATACAACACCTCCAACCATCTTAAAATAGCTGGTCTGCGATCTGAAGTCGTCAGGATCAGACTGGAACGACTCATCAGTGAAGCCCTGTACACTTAGCTCTTCCTGTCCCCCGTAGACCATATAGAATAAATCCTTAGTCCTTTTCAGGATACTAAAGGATATTCTTTACAGCCACCCAGTGCTGCAGACCTGGATTGGATCGGTATCGGCTGGTTATGCTTACAGCATAAGCCACATCTGGTCTAGTACACAACATTGCATACATGATTGATCCCACTGCCGAAGCATAGGGAATTCGACTCATGTTATCCCTCTCAGCCTGTGTTGTAGGACACTGGCTCTTTGAGAGAGTAAGGCCATCTCTTACTGGAAGGTATCCTTTCTTGGATTGCTCCAAGTTGAACCTCTCCTGGACCTTATCAATGTGGGTACTCTAACTAAGGGCCAAGAGCCTCTTGGATCTATCCCAGTAGATCCTCACGCCTAGAATGTAGGCGGCCTCCCCTAAGTCCTTTATCTCGAAACACTTCCCTAACCATGTCTTCACAGCTTGAAGACTAGGGATGTCGTTTCTGATGAGCAGTATGTCATCGACATACATGACCAGAAAAGTCATCAAGCTCCCACTGAATTTTCTGTATACTCAGGCATCATCTTCACTTTTGATAAAGCCATAATCTCTCACAGCTTCATCAAACTGAAGATTCCAACTTCAAGATGCTTGCTTTAATCCATAAATGGATTTCTTTAGCCTGCAGACCTTATTAGCCTCTGCAGGATGGATGAAGCCATCAGGTTGTGACATATACACATCCTCAGTCAGTTTCCCATTAAGGAACGCTGTCTTCACATCCATCTGCCATATCTCATCGTCATGATATGAAGCTATAGCAAGCAGAATCCGAATGGATTTGATCATAGCAACTGGCGAGAAGGTTTCATCATAGTCTACCCCGTGGACTTGTTTAAATCCTTTAGCCACTAGTCTACCCTTATAGGAAACTATATTGCCATCCATGTCTGTCTTCCTCTTGAAGACCTATTTACACCCTATGGGTTTTACCCCATTAGGTAGCTCAACCAAATCCCAGACTTGGTTAGCCCACATGGAATCCATCTCGGATCGTATGGCGTCGAGCCATCTCTCGGAGTCTGGTCCACTGACCACCTTATCATAGGTTTTGGGTTCATCCTCAATGATGAAGATCCCATCGTGTTGGGTCGGCAGCGACCCGTACCTCTCAGGTGCACGACGAATCCTCCCAGACCTACATGGGGCCTGTGTCTGAGCCTCAGGTTGCCTAGTAACCGATGCAGGTGGCTCAGATTCCATCTCTTTGTCTTGTGGTTGCACTTCGTCCTCATCCAAGTCAAACTTCCTCCTACTAACTTCTTTCATGAGAAATTCTTTCTCTAGAAAGACAGCACCCCGAGCAACAAAAACTTTGTTCTCGGTGGGAACATAGAAGTAGTAATCCCTTAGTCTCCTTAGGGGTACCCCACAAACATTCACTTATCAGATCTAGGTTCTAGCTTGCTAGAATCCTGACGTTTGACATAAGCCTTACATCCCCAGTGAAAGTCCCATTCAAGGGGGAGCGCAAGGAGATGAAACCCTAAATAAGGGGGGCGCATGTAATATTTCTAGGGAATTCATCATCAAGATCGCATGTAGTTCATATGATTAACTTGTATAACCGAAAAAGATCTCAAAGGGATCATACCAACGCCATTAGGATGGATGTCGGCTTGGAAGCAAAGACCAAAAGAGATCTTCTCCACAAGTGACGCACACAAAATGATGTCGCCTACCCCTTGTGATCCTTGTGCTAGCAAGATTCTTCAAGGGTCCTTGCCGTATGGAAGGGGAGAGAACTTCTTGCTTGGCGAGACCTCCTCGTCGTTCACAACTTCTCTACACGAGAATGCAACGTCGAGAGCAAGAGGGAGAAGAGAGACGTTACTCTCATAAACATGTGGAGGCGTTACCATCTATTGGAATAATGCACCTTCCAAATATGGCAACCCTTCAATGTGTGATGCGTTCACACCAAGTGAACCATCGAATCTTCTCTTTGAACCAAGCGTTGAACCGGTTCATTGATTTGGTTCAATTGAATTTGGTTCAAAGACCAAATCAAACCAAGCCAAGCCATGGTCTAGACCTTCTATGAACCAAATGGCTCATGATCTAACCGTTCATCTCCTGATGCTCTTGATCTCACGATCCAGCATCCAATCTCTCGATCGAAGCTTACCGATCTCAAGCCCTAATCAATCAAACATGATTAGTCCAGATCTCACTTACAATCAGAGACTAAAGCCCTTTAAACTGAACCCAAACAATTCAGTCCACACGATCTGACTTAAGTAAGCCATATCATCAAATTGTGCGACCCTGAGGGTTTCCTTTAGATGTCGGTAACGATAACTTTCGTTATCACGATCAGTGAGGGGTATCTAGCAACACATCACTGTCTCCCGATATAAAGGAAAGAGTCTTCCAAGACTACACCCAAACCACAGCACAAGTGTGAATCCACTTCACAAGGCATACATGTTTCCTTTGCCACTGGATGTTCTTATTGGACAAGCATGTCAAGCCTGTAACTCCAATATGATGAGCATGATTAGACCAGATGAACATAGTCACCTGGGTATGGCCATACACTTTCTCAATCATCTCATTTAGGGGGGCCCCTTTAGAACATCACACTCCTTAAACAAGGAGACGGCAATCCTATATCTATCACTAGTGTCCTAACCTGACTCATGATCATTATCCAAGATAGTCTATAACCATTATGTTTCAAATGATATTGAACCCTCAAAACAATGACAATCATCATTTAGAAACACAAGTGATCTCAAGTCAGAGGACATGTGCCACTTGTTGCAAACAAGGATTATTCATATTGTGACAAGCAATTGAATATCCTAGTAGGGTCTGTCCAGTACATCCTATGTACCCATGAGTCTATATCTTATTCCATGCTCGAAGCATCCTATAAGATTAGAACACATATTAGTCTCAATCATATCAAGGCTGTCTCATGTTCACCAAGATATCTCGACTAAGGACATTACAGCATGTCAGCCTAGCTGAACAGCATTGAGACATTATTCAGAAGCACACTCATTGCAGCAGACAATGTAACATACTGAATAACAACCATTGCCTTTATAAACATAAGAGTTTATATACATGATACTGATAGAATCCCAAGGCCTCAAACATTAGCCTTAAGGGCATACCCCAACAATCTCCCACTTGCACTTAATCTAATGGTTGAGAAATCTCAAACCCATATTATTACAGTGCTTCTCATGCTTCTGCTGCGCCAGAGGCTTGGTAAGCGGGTCAGCCAGATTGTCATCTGTATGAACCTTGCAGATTTTGATCTCGCCACAATCAATGATCTCCCGGATCAAGTGAAACCGTCTCTGTATGTGCTTGGACTTCTAGTGCGACTGTGGTGAAGAAACCCCTTTCAAGAGGGGGGCGAAACCCTAAGTAGGCGCATATCATGAATTGCGCAAGGAAGCATAGGGTTTGTTGGGATCTTTTGCATGCCATATGATCAACATCATAACTTGTATAGATAAGAAGTAATTCATACCATAGCCATGAGTGGATGGCGACTTGGAAGTGAAGATCGAAGGGGATCTTCTCCAAAGAAGACACACACCAAAGTGATGAAGACTTCCTTCTTGCGCACCTCTTGTGCTAGCAAAAGTGGCAAGTTGTCCTTTTGTGGAGAAGATGAGATCTTTGCTAGGGCGATGAAGCTCTCACACTTGCTTGCGTGAACCCCCGCTACACGAGAGTGGATCAGCCACACAAAATCAGAACCGAAATGCGTTTTGGCGTTTACAAGTTAAGTGGCGTTACATGACTTCCAATTATGGAAAGTCATGAAGCCATGCGCTTAAATCCATGCAAACCGCCCAAAAACGCTTTCATCATGAACTATGCGTTCACACATGTGTGAACCGGTTCAATCCAACGGTTCAATGCGTTTGGTACAAAGACCAAACCAAACCAGCCCAAGCCATGGTCTAGATCTCTCTGAACCAAATGGTTCAAGATCTAACCGTTCATCTCATGATGCCTTTGATCTCACCGATCTAGCATCACTACTCTCGATCGAAGCTTACCGATCTCATGCCCTAATCAATCAAACATGACCAGACCAGATCTCACTTACAATCAGAGTTCAAACTCCTTTAAACTGAATCAAAACAATTCAGTCCACACGATCTGACTCAAGAAAGCCATATCACCAAATTGTGTGACCCTGAGGGTTTCCTTTAAATGTCGGTAACGATAACTTACGTTATCACGACCAGTGAGGGGTATCTAGCAACACATCACTGTCTCCCGATATAAAGGAAAAAGTCTTCCAAGACTACACCCAAACCACAGCACAAGTGTGAATCAACTTCACAAGGCATGCATGTATCCTTTGCCTACTGGATGTTCTTATTGGACAAGCGGGTCAAGCTTGTAACTCCAATATGATGAGCATGATCAGATCAGATGAACATAGTCACCTGGGTATGGCCATACACTTTCACAATCATCTCATCTAGGGGGCCCCTATAGAACATCACACTCCTTCAACAAGGAGACGGCAATCCTATATCTATCACTAGTGCCCTAACCTGAATCATAATCATTATCCAAGATAGTCTATAACCATTATATTTCAAATGATATTGAACTACCTCAAAACAATGACAATCATCATTTAGAAACACAAGTGATCTCAAGTCAAAGGACATGTGCCACTTGATGCAAACAAGGATTATTCACATTGTGACAAGCAATTGAATATCCTAGTAGGGTCTGTCCAGTACATCCAATGTACCCATGAGTCTACATCTTATTCCATGCTCGAAGCATCCTATAAGATTAGAACACATATTAGTCTCAATCATATCAAGGCTGTCTCATGTTCACCAAGATATCTCGACTAAGGACATTACAGCATGTCAGCCTAGCTGAACAGCATTGAGACATTATTCAGAAGCACACTTATTGCAGCAGACAATGTAACATACTGAATAACAACCATTGCCTTTATAAACATAAGAGTTTATATACATGATACTGATAGAATCCCAAGGCCTCAAACATTAGCCTTAAGGGCATACCCCAACAATCTCCCACTTGCACTTAATCTAATGGTTGATAAATCTCAAACCCATATTATTACAGTGCTTCTCATGCTTCTGCTGCGCCAGAGGCTTGGTAAGCGGGTCAGCCAGATTGTCATCTGTATGAACCTTGCAGATTTTGATCTCGCCTCGATCAATGATCTCCCGGATCAAGTGAAACCGTCTCTGTATGTGCTTGGACTTCTGGTGCGACCATGGTTCCTTTGCTTGTGCTATAGCTCCAGTGTTATCACAGAAGATAACCAAAGGATCTGCACTCGAAGGAACAACACCAAGTTCCTGAATGAACTTACGAATCCACACTGCCTCCTTGGATGCTTCCGAGGCTGCAACATACTCGGCTTCTGTTGTGGAATCAGCAACAGTTGACTGTTTGAAACTTTTCCACACCACTGCTCCACCATTCAAGCTAAAAACATAGCCTGATTGCGATCGGAAATCATCCTGGTCCGACTGGAACGAAGCGTCAGTATATCCTTCAATACTGAGTTCTTCCTGACCACCATATATCAAGAACATATCTTTGGACCTCCGCAGATATTTTAAAATGTTCTTGACCGCAATCCACTGTGCCTGACCTGGATTACTTTGGAATCGACTAGTCACGCTTAACCCGTAAGCGACGTCTGGGCGAGTACACAACATCGCATACATAATGGACCCAATAGCCGAAGCATAAGGCGTATTGTCCATTTCATCTTTCTCAGTCTGTGTTTGTGGACACTGACTCTTTGAAAGATTCAGACCATGTCTGACTGGAAGATATCCTCTTTTAGAATTCTCTAAATGAAATCTCTCCAGGACTTTATCGATGTAAGTACTCTGGCACAGCCCGAGAAGCCTCTTAGATCTATCCCTGTAGATCTTCACACCTAATACATAGGCTGCTTCTCCTAGATCTTTCATCTGGAAACATTTTCCTAACCATGCCTTAACAGCATGCAGTTCAGGAATATCGTTTCCAATGATTAAGATATCATCGACGTAGAGGACTAGGAAAGTAATCACGCTCCCACTAAACCTCTTATATACACACGGGTCATCTTCGTTCTTGATGAAACCAAACTCAGAGATTGATTCATCAAAACGAATATTCCAGCTTCTAGATGCTTGCTTAAGTCCATAAATGGACTTCTTTAACTTGCATATTTTATGACGATCTGATGGATTAGTGAAACCTTCAGGTTGTGTCATATACACATCCTCATCCAGTTTTCCATTAAGGAAAGCCGTCTTCACATCCATCTGCCAGATCTCATAATCGTAATATGCTGCTATCGCGAAAAGAATCCGAATAGACTTGAACATGGCTACAGGAGAGAAAGTTTCATCATAATCTATCCCGTAGATTTGTTTGAAACCATTCGCTACTAGCCTGCCTTTATAGGTAACCACGTTACCATCCATGTCAATCTTCTTCTTGAAGATCCATTTACAGCCTATAGGAATTACTCCCGGAGGCGGATCAACCAAATCCCAGACTTGGTTATCTGACATGGAGTCCATTTCGGCTCGCATAGCTTCAAGCCATCTAGCTGACTCCGGTCCACTGACCGCATCCGCATAAGTGAGGGGTTCATCATTTTCAATGATGTAGACTCCGTCATAGCGCTCAGGCTGTCGACGGATCCTTCCCGATCTTCGCGGTTCCCGTGATATCTGAGCCTCAGGTTGTTCAATAACCTGTTCTACCGGCTCAGGCTCATCCAACTGTGCTTGACTACTTTGTCCTTCCTCTGGATTCTCATCCAGCTTTATTTCTCTCCCACTGGCTTCTTGCAGAAGAAATTCCTTCTCAAGAAATATTGCCGTCCGAGCAACAAATACTTTATTCTCTTTGGGATCGAAGAAATAATAACCCTTAGTTTCCTTAGGGTAACCGACAAAGATACATTTCTCAGATCTGCTCTCCAGTTTCCCAGAGGCGAGCTTTTTGACATAAGCCTCGCAACCCCAGATCTTAATAAATGTCAAGCTCGGCTGTTTCCCATACCATAACTCATATGGAGTCTTTGAAACGGCCTTGGATGGCACTCGGTTTAGTACCTTTGCAGCTGTTTCCAGTGCAAAACCCCAAAAGGAGTAAGGTAGAGTAGCCTGACTCATCATAGAACGAACCATATCCAGTAAGGTTCTGTTCCTCCTCTCGGACACACCATTCCATTGCGGTGTTCCTGGCGGAGTGAGCTGTGAGATAATCCCACACTCTTTTACATAGTCAGTAAACGCATGACTCAAGTATTCTCCACCTCGATCAGAACGAAGTGCCTTGATATTTCGGCCTAGCTGATTTTGTACTTCATTTTTGAACTCTTTGAACTTGTCAAAAGATTCACTCTTATGTCTCATAAGATAGACATAACCATACCTACTGAAATCATCAGTAAAGGTAATGAAGTACGAATAGCCACCTCTGGCATGTTTACTAAACGGCCCACACACATCAGTGTGTATAAGGTCAAGTAAACCTGAAGCCCTTTGACCTTTATGAGGAAAAGGAGCCTTCGTCATTTTACCCATTAAACAAGCTTTGCATGTATCAATCTCCTCATAGGAGAATGATCCCAGCAGTCCATGATCATGCAACCGCTTAATGCGCTTCTTGTTAATATGGCCTAAACGACTATGCCATAGCAAGGTGCTGTCATCAGCATATTTGGCTTTCTTATTATCAATGTTTTGTATAGAATATTCCATGTCCAACATGAATAACCCATTGTTAATTGAACCAGTAGCATAAACAATATTATCAAGAGTAAGATAACACTTTGAAATCTTGCATTCAAAGGAAAACCCTTTCCTGACAAGAGCAGGAATAGAGATAATATTTTTGGTAATACTGGGTACAAAGTAACAATTGTTTAATTCTAATACAATGCCAGATGGTAATGAGATGTAATAATCCCCTACAGCAACAGCAGCAACCCGTGCCCCGTTTCCAACTCGTAGGTCCACCTCATGCTGTCCCACCTGTCTTCTTCTCTTGAGTTCCTGTACATTTGAACAAATGTGAACTCCACATGCAGTGTCCAACACCCATGACATAGAAGAAGAAGATATCATGACCTCAGTCACAAATATACCTGAGCCAGAAGCGATGCTTCCCTTCTTGTCTCCTTGGAGCGCTTTACAGTCCTTTTTCCAGTGACCCAGCTGGCCACAATGGAAACACCTGTTGTCCTTCGACCGCTTCACCTTCTGTTTCAGAGCCTTGCTGTAGTTCTTGACAGGGGCCTTGCCCTTCTTCCCCTTCTTCTTGTTCCTGGAGGGGAACATCAAGACAGAGGTTGAAGGCTTTCCCTTCAGAGTTTCCTCCGTAGTCAAGAGCATATTCAGCAGCTCTGCCGGAGTACAATCGATTTTGTTCATATTAAAGTTAATAATGAACGCATCGAAAGAGGGCGGGAAAGACTGCAGAATAATGTCTACAGCAAGCTCCTGATTGATGGTATGCCCCAGTTTCTCCAGAGCCTCCTTGTGCCCAATCATCTTGAGCACGTGAGCTCCCACTGGGCTCCCTTCAGCCAGTTTGCTCTGAAAGAAAAGCTTGGTCAAATTATAGCGTTCAGCCCTCGCCTGTGCAGCATACAACATCTTGAGGTTTGCTATAATTTCTATAGCAGACATATCCTCATGCTGACGCTGCAGCGGTGGCATCATAGACGCTAGCATCAGGCAAGCGACATCAATGCTATCATTGACATGCTTTTCATAGGCTTCACGAACCGCCCTTGCGGCATTCGCAGCGGGTTGAGGCGGCACAGCCGTCTCGAGGACATACAGTTTCCTCTCAGCCTTAAGAACAATCTTAAGGTGTCCGTACCAGTCTGAGAAGTTTGGCCTAGCAAACTTCTCCCTTTCCAGTAGGGATCGCACATTGAAGCTCATGGTGTTCGTTGCTGCAGGAATCTACAACAATGCAAGAACAGCAAGGTCAGTATCAATGTCTAGAATCAATCCAGGACTTAAGAAAGATTCTTTTCTCACTATTTTATCTGACTGAAAAATCCATTAAAACAGTCCGAAAGAGTAACACTCTTTTAGTGAGATGGGATCCAGATTTCATACTTGGTCTCCGCGTCCCGCTCAGGCGAGATAAGATGCACAGAGAGTACAAGCACTAATTTCTGGTAGGCAGTCCCTGCCAATCGCCAACCCGTGCGATTCCCCTTCATCTGGGCAATCCAGCAGACTGTGCCAACTAAGTTGGTAGAACACAGTCTCTGACCCCACAGATGGCTGCCTCCATATAGCTAACATATGCCCCATATGTAGCCTGCATGGTCAAGCTGACCTGACCTACTCCCTGGACCACCACGTGCTATGCTGAGCAACGAGAAGCGATAAATCCATTCTCTGTAACACGCAGGTGAAATCACACACCGTCTGAAGATAGATGGACGTGCCCACTGAGTGGGTACAACACGGCTCCAATGATAGTCAGAACAGTGAGGTTTCGCGTCAGAAGGCATTACGTGCTTGATATTTCAGCGTTGGATTTTAACGGTCTTTTATCTTCTTACTATCAGGCAAATCCTATGGCTATAGCAGAAGATAAATAACTCATGCAATTCTAAGTATTTAGAAAATAAAAGAAAGCATGGATCTTATGTGGTAAAAGCCCATAGAGCCTAAGTAAGACCTTAAATCAACTTAAGTTTTCACTTGCTCTTCTTGGGTCTTTTGCATCTCATCTGGTCCAACCCAGGGCCCTAGCGCTCAATGCAGCTCAGGTGCGCCCACCAGCTGAATGCTCCTCTGCGATGTGTGCTTTTGTGCTCTTGTCTAATTAAAATACATTTTAATCTATCTAGACAAGCTTGACTCGCAGGTCAATTATACAATAAATTAATTAAAAATGTGATTCGCAGATCACCAAAATAATAATTTACACTTTTATCCAGGCTCGCAGGCCCCAGCACAGCACACATTAAAAGGGAAACCCACATAAGATTAAATAAACAAGCATCATGGCATCATTCAATCAACATGTGATCCATAAAGAAAATAAAATTTTGAAAACCCATTGGCGTCAATTTTAATTTTCTTATGTGCCCTACAACCTTACAACGGTCCATTGATAGGGATCCACTCATCAATCTAGTCAGATCCACTGCCCTTGCATGCACCAAGTCCTAACTGACTCGAGTTGACCTAATGGTCAACCATGCATGCGCCAAGGGCTGAACAACCCTCATGAGTTCTGGCAAGCGGGTGTGACCCCGGGCCTAACTCATGTGTGTTCACTAGTCGTCTCAACCAGACCTCGCTACACGCCTTTGATGCAGTCAACCCATAGCCACCTCGTGCTTGCGCACAGGTGCTATCTGGTCAACCCATCTAGGCTGTCAGATGGTCTGATCAGACTAATTTGATCTATACTAGATGATGCTTTCAACCCCATCAACCCGTCTAAGGGTTTACAATAGGCGCATCTTAGATCTAATCATAGGCGTGCAAGTTAAGTTTTGATAAACAACATGAACCAAGCGCCAACAACAAGTCATGCGAAAGCATAAACAAACAACATGCGCCACCAACAAGGTATACATCTTATTTTCGCATGAAGAAACTATTAGATCTAAACACTTGCGCAAGCATGGATCACAAGAGCAAACATAGCAATCATATTAGCATGCATAAAGCCTGCTCTGATACCAATTGAAGAAACCCCTTTCAAGAGGGGGGCGAAACCCTAAGTAGGCGCATATCATGAATTGCGCAAGGAAGCATAGGGTTTGTTGGGATCTTTTGCATGCCATATGATCAACATCATAACTTGTATAGATAACAAGTAATTCATACCATAGCCATGAGTGGATGGCGACTTGGAAGTAAAGATCGAAGGGGATCTTCTCCAAAGAAGACACACAAAAGTGATGAAGACTTCCTTCTTGCGCACCTCTTGTGCTAGCAAAAGTGGCAAGTTGTCCTTGTGTGGAGAAGATGAGATCTTTGCTAGGGCGATGAAGCTCTCACACTTGCTTGCGTGAACCCCCGCTACACGAGAGTGGATCGGCCACACAAAATGAGAACCGAAATGCGTTTTGGCGTTTACAAGTTAAGTGGCGTTACATGACTTCCAATTATGGAAAGTCATGAAGCCATGCGCTTAAATCCATGCAAACCGCCCAAAAACGCTTTCATCATGAACTATGCGTTCACACATGTGTGAACCGGTTCAATCCAACGGTTCAATGCGTTTGGTACAAAGACCAAACCAAACCAGCCCAAGCCATGGTCTAGATCTCTCTGAACCAAATGGTTCAAGATCTAACCGTTCATCTCTTGATGCCTTTGATCTCACCGATCTAGCATCACTACTCTCGATCGAAGCTTACCGATCTCATGCCCTAATCAATCAAACATGACCAGACCAGATCTCACTTACAATCAGAGTTCAAACTCCTTTAAACTGAATCAAAACAATTCAGTCCACACGATCTGACTCAAGAAAGCCATATCACCAAATTGTGTGACCCTGAGGGTTTCCTTTAAATGTCGGTAACGATAACTTACGTTATCACGACCAGTGAGGGGTATCTAGCAACACATCACTGTCTCCCGATATAAAGGAAAAAGTCTTCCAAGACTACACCCAAACCACAGCACAAGTGTGAATCAACTTCACAAGGCATGCATGTATCCTTTGCCTACTGGATGTTCTTATTGGACAAGCGGGTCAAGCTTGTAACTCCAATATGATGAGCATGATCAGATCAGATGAACATAGTCACCTGGGTATGGCCATACACTTTCACAATCATCTCATCTAGGGGGCCCCTATAGAACATCACACTCCTTCAATAAGGAGACGGCAATCCTATATCTATCACTAGTGCCCTAACCTGAATCATAATCATTATCCAAGATAGTCTATAACCATTATATTTCAAATGATATTGAACTACCTCAAAACAATGACAATCATCATTTAGAAACACAAGTGATCTCAAGTCAAAGGACATGTGCCACTTGATGCAAACAAGGATTATTCACATTGTGACAAGCAATTGAATATCCTAGTAGGGTCTGTCCAGTACATCCAATGTACCCATGAGTCTACATCTTATTCCATGCTCGAAGCATCCTATAAGATTAGAACACATATTAGTCTCAATCATATCAAGGCTGTCTCATGTTCACCAAGATATCTCGACTAAGGACATTACAGCATGTCAGCCTAGCTGAACAGCATTGAGACATTATTCAGAAGCACACTTATTGCAGCAGACAATGTAACATACTGAATAACAACCATTGCCTTTATAAACATAAGAGTTTATATACATGATACTGATAGAATCCCAAGGCCTCAAACATTGGCCTTAAGGGCATACCCCAACACGTGGTTCCTTTGCTTGTGCGATTGCTCCAGTGTTATCACAGAAGATAACCAAAGGATCTGCACTCAATGGAACAAAACCAAGTTCTTGAATGAACTTACGAATCCACACTGCCTCCTTGGATGCTTCCGAGGCTGCAACATACTCGGCTTCTGTTGTGGAATCAGCAACGATAGACTGTTTGAAACTTTTCCACACCACTGCTCCACCATTCAAGCTAAAAACATAGCCTGATTGCGATCGGAAATCATCCTGGTCCGATTGGAACGAAGCGTCAGTATATCCTTCTATACTGAGTTCTTCCTGACCACCATATATCAAGAACATATCTTTGGTCCTCCGCAGATATTTCAAAATGTTCTTAACCGCAATCCAGTGTGCCTGACCTGGATTACTTTGGAATCGACTGGTCACGCTTAACCCGTAAGCGACGTCTGGGCGAGTACACAACATCGCATACATAATGGACCCAATAGCCGAAGCATAAGGCGTATTGTCCATTTCATCTTTCTCAGTCTGTGTTTGTGGACACTGACTCTTTGAAAGATTCAGACCATGTCTGACTGGAAGATATCCTCTTTTAGAATTCTCTAAATGAAATCTCTCCAGGACTTTATCGATGTAAGTACTCTGGCACAGCCCGAGAAGCCTCTTAGATCTATCCCTGTAGATCTTCACACCTAACACATAGGCTGCTTCTCCTAGATCTTTCATCTGGAAACATTTTCCTAACCATGCTTTAACAGCATGCAGTTCAGGAATATCGTTTCCAATGATTAAGATATCATCGACGTAGAGGACTAGGAAAGTAATCACGCTCCCACTAAACCTCTTATATACACACGGGTCATCTTCGTTCTTGATGAAACCAAACTCACAGATTGATTCATCAAAACGAATATTCCAGCTTCTAGATGCTTGTTTAAGTCCATAAATGGACTTCTTTAACTTGCATATTTTATGACGATCTGATGGACTAGTGAAACCTTCAGGTTGTGTCATATACACATCCTCATCCAGTTTTCCATTAAGGAAAGCGGTCTTCACATCCATCTGCCAGATCTCATAATCGTAATATGCTGCTATCGCGAAAAGAATCCGAATAGACTTGAACATGGCTACAGGAGAGAAAGTTTCATCATAATCTATCCCGTAGATTTGTTTGAAAACTTTCGCAACTAGCCTGCCTTTATAGGTAACCACGTTACCATCCATGTCAATCTTCTTTTTGAAGATCCATTTACAGCCTATAGGGATCACTCCCGGAGGCGGATCAACCAAATCCCAGACCTGGTTATCTGACATGGAGTCCATCTCGGCTCGCATAGCTTCAAGCCATCTAGCTGACTCCGGTCCACTGACCGCATCCGCATAAGTGAGGGGTTCATCATTTTCAATGATGTAGACTCCGTCATAGCGCTCAGGCTGTCGACGGATCCTTCCCGATCTACGCGGTTCCCGTGATATCTGAGCCTCAGGTTGTTCAATAACCTATTCTACCGGCTCAGGCTCATCCAACTGTGCTTGACTACTTTGTCCTTCCTCTGGATTCTCATCCAGCTTTATTTCTCTCCCACTAGCCTCTTGCAGAAGAAACTCCTTCTCAAGAAAAATGGCCGTCCGAGCAACAAATACCTTGTTCTCTTTGGGATCGTAGAAATAATAACCCTTAGTTTCCTTAGGGTAACCGACAAAGATACATTTCTCAGATCTGCTCTCTAGTTTCCCAGAGGCGAGCTTTTTGACGTAAGCCTCGCAACCCCAGATCTTAATAAATGTCAAGCTCGGCTGTTTCCCATACCATAGCTCATATGGAGTCTTAGAAACTGCCTTGGATGGCACTCGGTTTAGTACCTTTGCAGCTGTTTCCAGTGCAAATCCCCAAAAGGAGTAAGGTAGAGTAGCTTGACTCATCATAGAACGAACCATATCCAGTAAGGTTCTGTTCCTCCTCTCGGACACACCATTCCATTGCGGTGTTCCTGGCGGAGTGAGCTGTGAGATAATCCCACACTCCTTCAGATAGTCAGTAAACTCTCGACTTAGGTATTCTCCACCTCGATCTGAGTGAAGTGCCTTGATATTTCGGCCTAGCTGATTTTGTACTTCATTTTTGAACTCTTTGAACTTGTCAAAAGATTCACTCTTATGTCTCATTAAATAGACATACCCATATCTACTGAAATCATTAGTAAAGGTAATGAAGTACGAATAGCCACCTCTGGCATGTTTACTAAATGGCCCACACACATCACTGTGTATAAGGTCAAGTAAACCCGAAGCCCTTTGACCTATGTGAGGAAAAGGAGCCTTCGTCATTTTACCCATTAAACAAGCTTTGCATGTATCAATCTCCTCATTGGAGAATGATCCCAGCAGTCCATGATCATGCAACCGCTTAATGCGTTTCTTGTTAATATGGCCTAAACGACTATGCCATAGCAGGGTGCTGTCATCAGCATA
Organism: Costus lasius; assembly: GCA_027563935.2. Taxonomy (NCBI): domain Eukaryota; kingdom Viridiplantae; phylum Streptophyta; class Magnoliopsida; order Zingiberales; family Costaceae; genus Costus; species Costus lasius. The sequence continues at coordinate 30,618,383 of CM050450.1, read as the reverse complement.
CTTGGCTTTCTTATTATCAATGTTTTGTATAGAACATTCCATGTCCAACATGAATAACCCATTGTTAATTGATCCAGAAGCATAAACAATATTATCATAAGAAATTACACACTTTGAAATATTGCATTCAAAGGAAAATCCTTTCCTGACAAGAGCAGGAATAGAGATAATATTTTTCGTAATACTTGGAACAAAATAACAATTGTCAAGTTCTAGTACAAGTCCAGATGGTAATGAGATGTAATAAACCCCTACAGCAACAGCAGCAACCCGTGCCCCGTTTCCAACTCGTAGGTCCACCTCATGCTGTCCCACCTGTCTTCTTCTCTTGAGTTCCTGTACATTTGAACAAATGTGAACTCCACATGCAATGTCCAACACCCATGATATGGAAGAAGAAGATATCATGACCTCAGTCACAAATATACCTGAGCCAGAAGCGATGCTTCCCTTCTTGTCTCCTTGGAGCGCTTTACAGTCCTTTTTCCAGTGACCCAGCTGGCCACAGTGGAAACATCTGTTGTCCTTCGACCGCTTCACCTTTTGTTTCAGAGCCTTGCTGTAGTTCTTGACAGGGGCCTTGCCCTTCTTCCCCTTCTTCTTGTTCCTGGAAGGGAACATCAAGACAGAGGTTGAAGGCTTTCCCTTCAGAGTCTCCTCCGTAGTCAAGAGCATATTCAGCAACTCTGCCGGAGTACAGTCGATCTTGTTCATATTAAAATTAATAATGAACGCATCGAAGGAGGCCGGGAGAGACTGCAGAATAATGTCGACAGCAAGCTCCTGATTGATGGTATGCCCCAGTTTTTCTAGAGCCTCCTTATGCCCAATCATCTTGAGCACATGAGCTCCCACTGGACTCCCTTCAGTCAGTTTGCTCTGAAAGAAAAGCTTGGTCAGATTATAGCGTTCAGCCCTCGCCTGTGCAGCATACAGCATCTTGAGGTTTGCTATAATTTCTATAGCTGACATATCCTCATGCTGACGCTGCAGCGGTGGCGTCATAGACGCTAGCATCAGGCAAGCGACATCAATGCTTTCATTGACATGCTTTTCATAGGCATCGCGAACCGCCCTTGCGGCGTTCGCAGCGGGTTGAGGCGGTATAGCCGTCTCGAGGACATACAGTTTCCTCTCTGCCTTAAGAACAATCTTAAGGTGTCCGTACCAGTCTGAGAAGTTTGGCCCAGCAAACTTATCCCTTTCTAGTAGGGATCGCACATTGAAGCTCATGGTGTTCGTTGCTGCAGGAATCTACAACAATGCAAGAACAGCAAGGTCAGTATCAATGTTTAGAATCAATCCAGGACTTAAGAAAGATTCTTTTCTCACTATTTTATCTGACTGAAAAATCCATTAAAACAGTCCGAAAGAGTAACACTCTTTTAGTGAGATGGGATCCAGATTTCATACTTGGTCTCCGCGTCCCGCTCAGGCGAGATAAGATGCACAGAGAGTACAAGCATTAATTTCTGGTAGGCAGTCCCTGCCAATCGCCAACCCGTGCGATTCCCCTTCATCTGGGCAATCCAGCCGACTGTGCCAACTGAGTTGGTATAACACAGTCTCTGATCCCACAGATGGCTGCCTCCATGTGCTACCATATGCGCCACATATGTAGCCTACATGGTCAAGCTGACCTGACCTACTCCCTGGACCACCACGTGCTATGCTGAGCAACGAGAAGCGATAAATCCCTTCTCTGTAACACGCAGGTGAAATCACACACCGTCTGAAGATAGATGGACGTGCCCACTAAGTGGGTACAACACGGCTCCAACGATAGTCAGAACAGTGAGGTTTCGCGTCAGAAGGCTATCGAGCTTGATATTTTAGCGTTGGATTTTAACGGTCTTTAATCTTCTTAACTATCATGCAAACCCTATGGTGATAGCAGAAGATAAATAAATCATGCAATTCTAATTATAAACGATAAGTAGAAAGCATGCTGATCTTATGTGTCAAAAGCCCATTAACCCTAAGTAAGACCTTAAGTTAACTTAAGTCTTCACTTTAGCTCTTCTTGGGTCTTTTGCCTCTCATCTGGCCCAGACCAGGGCCTAAGCGCCTTCTACAGCTCAGGTGCACCCACCTGGTAGATGCGCCTGTCATAGGGTCGAACCCTAGACCTCCCACCTGGTCAAGCTTCTGCTGCATGCGCCTCTGCCAACTGTGCTTTGTGCTCATGTCTGATTAAACTTACAATTTAATCTATCTAGACATGATTGACTCGCAGGTCAATTACACATTATAAATTAAATAAAAGTGATGCGCAGATCACAATATAAATTAATTTACAATTTTAATCCAGGCTCGCAGGCCCCAGCACAGCAGACATTAAAAGGGCAACCCACATAAGATGAAATAAACATATATCATGGCATCCAATCAACATGTGATCCTTTAACAAGAAAATAAAATTTTTGAAAACCCCATTGGCATCAATTTTAATTTTCTTATGTGCCCTACAACCTTACAACGGTCCATTGATAGGGATCCACTCATCCATCTAGTCAGATCCACTGCCCTTGCATGCACCAAGTCCTAACTGACTTGAGTTGACCTAATGGTCAACCATGCATGCGCAAAGGGCTGAACAACCCTCATGAGTTTCGGCAAGCGGGTGTGACCCCGGGCCTAACTCATGTGTGTTCATTAGTCGTCTCAACCAGACCTCGCTACACGCCCTTGATGCAGTCGACCTATAGCCACCTCGTGCTTGCGCACAGGTGCTATCTAGTCAACCCATCTAGGCTGTCAGATGGTCTGATCAGACTATTTGGATCTAACCTAGAGGATGCTTTCAACCCCATCAACCCGTCTAAGGGTTTATAGTAGGCGCCACTTAGATCTAGTGAGGCGCGCATATGATAAGGTATGTTAAGAAAAAACTACAACAATCAATATGCGCCACCATACATCATACATGCGCAAAGGAGTAAAACATACATCATGTAGTTTCACTAGTTAACATGTAGATGCGCAAAATGCTTCCTACTAGATCTACTTATCAACCACAAAGAAGGATCACAAATCATCAAGCAATCATATGATTCTACAAGAACCAAACCTCTGATACCAATTGAAAGTCCCCTTCAAGGGGGAGCGCAAGGAGATGAAACCCTAAATAAGGGGGGCGCATGTAATATTTCTAGGGAATTCATCATCAAGATCGCATGTAGTTCATATGATTAACTTGTATAACCGAAAAAGATCTCAAAGGGATCATACCAACGCCATTAGGATGGATGTCGGCTTGGAAGCAAAGACCAAAAGAGATCTTCTCCACAAGTGACGCACACAAAATGATGTCGCCTACCCCTTGTGATCCTTGTGCTAGCAAGATTCTTCAAGGGTCCTTGCCGTATGGAAGGGGAGAGAACTTCTTGCTTGGCGAGACCTCCTCGTCGTTCACAACTTCTCTACACGAGAATGCAACGTCGAGAGCAAGAGGGAGAAGAGAGACGTTACTCTCATAAACATGTGGAGGCGTTACCATCTATTAGAATAATGCACCTTCCAAATATGGCAACCCTTCAATGTGTGATGCGTTCACACCAAGTGAACCATCGAATCTTCTCTTTGAACCAAGCATTGAACCGGTTCATTGATTTGGTTCAATTGAATTTGGTTCAAAGACCAAATCAAACCAAGCCAAGCCATGGTCTAGACCTTCTATGAACCAAATGGCTCATGATCTAACCGTTCATCTCCTGATGCTCTTGATCTCACGATCCAGCATCCAATCTCTCGATCGAAGCTTACCGATCTCAAGCCCTAATCAATCAAACATGATCAGTCCAGATCTCACTTACAATCAGAGACTAAAGCCCTTTAAACTGAACCCAAACAATTCAGTCCACACGATCTGACTTAAGTAAGCCATGTCATCAAATTGTGCGACCCTGAGGGTTTCCTTTAGATGTCGGTAACGATAACTTTCGTTATCACGATCAGTGAGGGGTATCTAGCAACATATCACTGTCTCCCGATAAAAAGGAAAGAGTCTTCCAAGACTACACCCAAACCACAGCACAAGTGTGAATCCACTTCACAAGGCATACATGTTTCCTTTGCCACTGGATGTTCTTATTGGACAAGCATGTCAAGCCTGTTGAAGAAACCCCTTTCGAGAGGGGGGCGAAAACCCTAGGCATGGCGCAAATAAAATTTTGCAAGCGGAAGCAAGGGTTTGATGATCTTTTGCATGCCATATGATCAACTATCATAGATTGAATAGATCAAGAGTAGATCATACCAATGCCATCGGTTTGGTTGGTGCCTTGGAAGCAAAGACGCAAGTGCTCCTTCTCCAAAGGTGACGCACACAACAAGTGAAGATGGCTTGCTCCTTTGAATCCTTTGTGCTAGCAAAGTGCTTCAATGGGACCTTGTCGCGTGAAGGAGAGGATAGAGATAGCTTTTCTCGGCCGAATTCCTCCTCTTGTCATCAACACACTCTCCTCTCCACGAGATTGCAAGCGGTCATCATCCAAGAGAAGCGTTGAGGCGGTTTTACAAAGTCGCCTTGATGACTTTCCAAAAATGGAATGACATGAAGTAATGCTTTGAAAACCGACCAAAACGCTTAAGCATTGAACCAAGCGTTCACACACATGTGAACCGGTTCATGCTCAATCGATCCAATTGACTTTGGTCCAAAAACCAAATCAAATCAGCCCAAGCCATGGTCTAGACCTCATTGAACCAATAGGTTCCAGATCTAACCGTTCATCTCCTGATGCTCCTGATCTTACCGATCTAGCATCATCTCTCTCGATCGAAGCTTACCGATCTCAAGCCCTAATCAATCAAACATGATCAGACCAAATCTCACTTACAATCAGAGATTAAATCCCTTTAAACTGAACCCAAACAATTCAGTCCACACGATCTGACTCAAGTAAGCCATATCATCAAATTGTGCGACCCTGAGGGTTTCCTTTAAATGTCGGTAACGATAACTTACGTTATCACGATCAGTGAGGGGTATCTAGCAACACATCACTGTCTCCCGATATAAAGGAAAGAGTCTTCCAAGACTACACCCAAACCACAGCACAAGTGTGAATCCACTTCACAAGGCATACATGTTTCCTTTGCCACTGGATGTTCTTATTGGACAAGCGTGTCAAGCCTGTAGCTCCAATATGATGAGCATGATTAGATCTGATGAACATAGTCACCAGGGTATGGCCATACACTTTCTCAATCATCTCATAAGGGGGCCCCTATAGAACACCACACTCCTTCAACAAGGAGACGGCAATCCTCTATCTATCACTAGTGCCCTAACCTGACTCATGATCATTATCCAAGATAGTCTATAACCATTATGTTTCAAATGATATTGAACTACCTCAAAACAATGACAATCATCATTTAGAAACACAAGTGATCTCAAGTCAGAGGACATGTGCCACTTGTTGCAATCAAGGATCATTCACATTGTGACAAGCAATTGAATGTCCTAGTAGGGTCTGTCCAGTACATCCAATGTACCCATGAGTCTACATCTTATTCCATGCTCGAAGCATCCTATAAGATTAGAATACATATTAGTCTCAATCATATCAAGGCTGTCTCATGTTCACCAAGATATATCGACTAAGGACATTTAGCATGTCAGCCTAGCTGAACAGCATTGAGACATTATTCAGAAGAACACACATTGCAGCAGATGATGTAACAACCTGAATAATAACCATTGCCTTTATAAACACAAGAATGTATTACATGATACTTATACAATCCCAAGGCCTCAAACATTAGCCTTAAGGGCATACCCCAACAATCTCCCACTTGCACTTAATCTAATGGTTGAGAAATCTCAAACCCATATTATTACAGTGCTTCTCATGCTTCTGCTGCGCCAGAGGCTTGGTAAGCGGGTCAGCCAGATTGTCGTCTGTATGAACCTTGCATATTTTGATCTCGCCCCGATCAATGATCTCTCGGATCAAGTGAAACCGTCTCTGTATGTGCTTGGACTTCTGGTGCGACCGTGGTTCCTTTGCTTGTGCGATTGCTCCAGTGTTATCACAAAAGATAACCAAAGGATCTGCACTCGAAGGAACAACACCAAGTTCTCTCACGAACTTACGAATCCACACTGCCTCCTTGGATGCTTCCGAGGCTGCAACATACTCGGCTTCTGTTGTGGAATCAGCAACAGTTGACTGTTTGAAACTCTTCCACACCACTGCTCCACCATTCAAGCTAAAAACATAGCCTGATTGCGATCGGAAATCATCCTGGTCCGACTGGAACGAAGCGTCAGTATATCCTTCTATACTGAGTTCTTCCTGACCACCATATATCAAGAACATATCTTTGGTCCTCCGCAGATATTTTAAAATGTTCTTGACTGCAATCCAGTGCGCCATACCTGGATTACTTTGGAACCGACTGGTCACACTTGATGGAGGTGGGATCACTCACAAGTAAGGGAGCATTCAAACAACGCTTTCAGAAAATATTTTTTGTATTTTTGATAAAAACCGAAATTACTCTAAACGGAGTTGGAAAATATGTTTTGTATTTTTATAAATAAAGAAAACGACACTAAACTATTTAGACTACTTAAAAGAAATAGCAATTACCTACAAATTGAAAGACAAGTAGGAATACTCACAGTGCGATCCTTGAGCATAGAAGGATCGTATCGTCCCGATCTTCAACGGTCCTACTCTGATGGAAGGTATTGCATCATTACAAGCAAACACAGACAAACGAGATCCGCACACACCACGGATTCATATTACAAAACAAAACTAAGGGGGAGGTTAAGCCTCACAAGTTCCCTTAACACTTAACTAAAGAGAGAGAGGGGGAGGGGAGAAAGCTTGCGCTTAGTGAAGAGTCCTCCAAGTCCTTGCGCCCCTTCAAACAAAGTTTAGATTAGTGTAGAAAACAAGTTCTAGAATCTATAGATGGAAGAGGGAAAGAACTTAGCCGAATTTGAAGTCTTGTTGGTGTAGCCTTCATGCAAGCCGAAAGTGAAGAACCCCTAAGGGTCTTTGTTGATTGCCGAGGACAAAGGATGAAGCTTCTTAGAGTCCCTCCAAAGGTGCGCAAGATCCTTCAAGTGGTTGAGTTGCGTTGAAGACTTGAGAAGAAAGGGGGGAGAAGGGAAAGGGCTCGGCCCTTTAGAGAAGGGGGGAGATAGAATACTCTTAGGCGACAATCACCAATGCTAACACAAGGATTCTTTTCACTAGGCAACTAATAGACAAAGAGAGGGGAGGTTACAATTTATAGGCTCAACAAGCCATGGGCAAGGGTGACAATTCACCCTAGGCGCAATCATAAGGTTTAAGGAAGAAATTAATGACATTTAATACATTTCCTTTAGCCCTTTTGAATTTCGAATTCTTTCTTGATGGAGCTTCCTTGTAGCCGAATTCTTTATGAGCTCCTTCCTTGTTTGCATGGATGAGATGGCGCCTTCATGCCTTGGACTTATTTAAATTCGAAAATCTTCCTTCAAGAGCATGGGCGGTTAAGAGGTTTCCAAGGGTGATTCCTCAAATTGTGGATCTAGATGATGATCCCTTGATTTGTGGATCTAAATGGTGATCCCTTGATTTGTGGATCTAGATTGTTGATGGCTAGGCGCATTAAATTGTGGGCTGATTTCTTGCATTCGAATCATCATCATATTGAGTGGCGCCTAGGTTGATATGGAAGGTGGAGTTGCATTGATTGTAAGCCCCTTCAACTTGGAGTCTTTAGTTGAAGTAGTTGAAGTGCCTCCTTCCATAATTGGAGCTCTACTTGGGTGGCTTTAGCTTGAGCTTCCTAGCTTCCCTTGAGCTGGGCTATAACCTGCCCAATTATTAACACAAAGGCCAGTAGACTATTCTAGAAGCAAATAAGGAAACTACACAATGCACTAGAGCTTTATTCAATGCAAATAAGGAAAGTGCAAATAAGGTAAGAAAGATGACCTAGGAGGGAAAGCCATATCTGATGGGCTTCCTCCTAGTCCTTCCAGACCTCCTTGGGGCAGGGTTGGCCCCTCCATCAACACTTAACCCGTAAGCGACGTCTGGGCGAGTACACAACATCGCATACATTATGGACCCAATAGCCGAAGCATAAGGCGTATTGTCCATTTCATCTTTCTCAGTCTGTGTTTGTGGACACTGACTCTTCGAAAGATTCAGACCATGTCTGACTGGAAGATACCCTCTTTTAGAATTCTCTAAATGGAATCTCTCCAGGACTTTATCGATGTAAGTACTCTGGCACAGCCCGAGAAGCCTCTTAGATCTATCCCTGTAGATCTTCACACCTAAAACATAGGCTGCTTCTCCTAGATCTTTCATCTGAAAACATTTTCCTAACCATGCTTTAACAGCATGCAGTTTAGGAATATCGTTTCCAATGATTAAGATATCATCGACGTAGAGGACTAGAAAAGTAATCACGCTCCCACTAAACCTCTTATATACACACGGGTCATCTTCGTTCTTGATGAAACCAAACTCAGAGATTGATTCATCAAAACGAATATTCCAGCTTCTAGATGCTTGTTTAAGTCCATAAATGGACCTTTTTAACTTGCATATTTTATGACGATCTGCTGGATTAGTGAAACCTTCAGGTTGTGTCATATACACATCCTCATCTAGTTTTCCATTAAGGAAAGCCGTCTTCACATCCATCTGCCAGATCTCATAATCGTAATATGCTGCTATCGCGAAAAGAATCCGAATAGACTTAAACATGGCTACAGGAGAGAAAGTTTCATCATAATCTATCCCGTAGATTTGTTTGAAACCTTTCGCAACTAGCCTGCCTTTACAGGTAACTACGTTACCATCCATGTCAATCTTCTTCTTGAAGATCCATTTACAGCCTATAGGGATTACTCCCGGAGGCGGATCAACCAAATCCCAGACTTGGTTATCTGACATGGAGTCCATCTCAGCTCGCATAGCTTCAAGCCATCTAGTTGACTCCGGTCCACTGACCGCATCCGCATAAGTAAGGGGTTCATCATTATCAATGATGTAGACTCCGTCATAGCGCTCAGGCTGTCGACGGATCCTTCCCGATCTACGCGGTTCCCGTGATATTTGAGCCTCAGGTTGTTCAGTAACCTGTTCTACCGGCTCAGGCACATCCAACTGTGCTTGACTACTTTGTCCATCCTCTGGATTCTCATCCAGCTTTATTTCTCTCCCACTGGCTTCTTGCAGAAGAAACTCCTTCTCAAGAAATATTGTCGTCCGAGCAACAAATACTTTGTTCTCTTTGGGATCGTAGAAATAATAACCCTTAGTTTCCTTAGGGTAACCGACAAAGATGCATTTGTCAGATCTGCTCTCCAGTTTCCCAGAGGCGAGCTTTTTGACATAAGCCTCGCAACCCCAGATCCTGATAAAAGTCAAGCTCGGCTGTTTCCCATACCATAACTCGTATGGAGTCTTAGAAACTGCCTTGGATGGCACTCGGTTTAGTACCTTTGCAGCTGTTTCCAGTGCAAATCCCCAAAAGGAGTATGGAAGAGTAGCCTGACTCATCATAGAACGAACCATATCAAGTAACGTTCTATTTCTCCTCTCGGACACACCATTCCATTGCGGTGTTCCTAGCGGAGTGAGCTGTGAGATAATCCCACACTCCTTCAGATAGTCAGTAAACTTATGACTCAAGTATTCTCCACCTCGATCAGAACGAAGTGCCTTGATATTTCGGCCTAGCTGATTCTGTACTTCATTCTTGAACTGTTTGAACTTGTCAAAAGATTCACTTTTATGTCTCATTAAATAGACATACCCATACCTACTGAAATCATCAGTAAAGGTAATGAAGTACTGATAGCCACCTCTGGCATGTTTACTAAACGGCCCACACACATCACTGTGTATAAGGTCAAGTAAACCTGAAGCCCTTTGACCTTTGTTAGGAAAAGGTGACTTCGTCATTTTACCCATTAAACAAGCTTTGCATGTATCAATCTCCTCATAGGAGAATGATCCCAGCAGTCCATGATCATGCAACCGCTTAATGCGCTTCTTGTTAATATGGCCTAAACGACTATGCCATAGCAAGGTGCTGTCATCAGCATACTTGGCTTTCTTATTATCAATGTTTTGTATAGAATATTCCATGTCCAACATGAATAACCCATTGTTAATTGAACCAGTGGCATAAACAATATTATCATAAGATAAAACACACTTTGAAATATTGCATTCAAAGGAAAATCCCTTCCTGACAAGAGCAGGAATGGAGATAATATTTTTAGTGATACTGGGAACAAAGTAACAATTGTTTAATTCCAATACAATGCCAGATGGTAAAGAAATGAAATAGTCTCCTACAGCAACAGCAGCAACCCGTGCCCCGTTTCCAACGCGTAGGTCTACCTCATGCTGTCCCACCTGCCTTCTTCTCTTGAGTTCCTGTACATTTGAACAAATGTGAACTCCACATGCAGTGTCCAACACCCATGAAACAGAAGAAGATGATATCATGACCTCAGTCACAAATATACCTGAGCCAGAAGCAATGCTTCCCCTCTTGTCTCCTTGGAGCGCTTTACAGTCCTTTTTCCAGTGACCCAGCTGGCCACAGTGGAAACACCTGTTGTCCTTTGACCGCTTTACCTTCTGTTTCAGAGCCTTACTGTAGTTCTTGACAGGGGCTTTGCCCTTCTTCCCCTTCTTCTTGTTCCTGAAAGGAACCATTAAGACAGAGGTTGAAGGCTTTCCCTTCAGAGTCTCCTCAGTTGTCAAGAGCATATTCAGCAACTCTGCCGGAGTACAATCGATTTTGTTCATATTAAAGTTAATAATGAACGCATCGAAAGAGGGCGGGAGAGACTGCAGAATAATGTCTACAGCAAGCTCCTGGTTGATGGTATGCCCCAGTTTCTCCAGAGCCTCCTTGTGCCCAATCATCTTGAGCACGTGAGCTCCCACTGGGCTCCCTTCAGCCAGTTTGCTCTGAAAGAAAAGCTTTGTCAGATTATAGCGTTCTGTCCTCGCCTGTGCAGCATACAGCATCTTGAGGTTCGCTATAATCTCTATAGCCGACATATCCTCATGCTGACGCTGCAGCGGTGGCGTCATAGACGCTAGCATCAGGCAAGCGACATCAATGCTATCATTGACGTGCTTTTCATAGGCATCACGAACCGCCCTTGCGGCGTTCGCAGCGGGTTAAGGCGGCACAGCCGTCTCGAGGACATACAGTTTCCTCTCTGCCTTAAGAACGATCTTAAGGTGTCCGAACCAGTCTGAGAAGTTTGGCCCAGCAAACTTCTCCCTTTCCAGTAGGGATCGCACATTGAAGCTCATGGTGTTCGTTGCTGCAGGAATCTACAACAATGCAAGAACAGCAAGGTCAGTATCAATGTTCAGAATCAATCCAGGACTTAAGAAAGATTCTTTTCTCACTATTTTATCTGGCCGAAAAATCCAGCAAAACAGCCCGAAAGAGTAGAACTCTTTTAGTGAGATGGGATCCAGATTTCATACTTGGTCTCCGCGTCCCGCTCAGGCGAGATAAGATGCACAGAGATGACAAGCACTAATTTCCGGTAGGCTGTCCCAGCCAATCGCCAACCCGTGCGATTCCCCTTCACCTGGGCAATCCAGCAGACTATGCCAACTGAGTTGGTACAACACAATCTCTGACCCCACAGATGGCTGCCTCCATGTGCTACCATATGCGCCACATATGTAGCCTACATGGTCAAGCTGACCCGACCTACTCCCTGGACCACCACGTGCTATGCTGAGCAACGAGAAGCGATAAATCCCTTCTCTGTAACACGCAGGTGAAATCACACACCGTCTGAAGATAGATGGACGTGCCCACTGAGTGGGTTCAACACGGCTCCAACGATAGTCAGAACAGTGAGGTTTCGCGTCAGAAGGCATTACGTGCTTGATATTTTAGCGTTGGATTTTAACGGTCTTTTATCTTCTTACTATCAGGCAAATCCTATGGCTATAGCAGAAGATAAATAACTCATGCAATTCTATTATTAAACAATAAAAAGAAAGCATGGATCTTATGTGGTAAAAGCCCATAGAGCCTAAGTAAGACCTTAAATCAACTTAAGTCTTCACTTGCTCTTCTTGGGTCTTTTGCATCTCATCTGGTCCAACCCAGGGCCCTAGCGCTCAATGCAGCTCAGGTGCACCCACCAGCTGAATGCGCCTCTGCGATGTGTGCTTTTGTGCTCTTGTCTAATTAAAATACATTTTAATCTATCTAGACAAGCTTGACTCGCAGGTCAATTATACAATAAATTCATTAAAATGTGATTCGCAGATCACAAAAATAATAATTTACCAGGCTCGCAGGCCCCGGCACAGCACACATTAAAAGGGCAACCCACATAAGATTAAATAAACAAACATCATGGCATCATTCAATCAACATGTGATCCATTACAAGAAAATAAAATTTTGAAAACCCATTGGCATCAATTTTAATTTTCTTATGTGCCTTACAACCTTACAATGGTCCATTGATAGGGATCCACTCATCAATCTAGTTAGATCCATGCCCTTACATGCACCAAGTCCTAACTGACTCGAGTTGACCTAATGGTCAACCATGCATGCGCCAAGGGCTGAACAGCCAACATGAGTTCTGGCAAGCGGGTGTGACCCCGGGCCTAACTTATGTGTGTTCACTGGTTGTCTCAACCAGACCTCGCTACACGCCTTTGATGCAGTTAACCTATAGCCACCTCGTGCTTGCGCACAGGTGCTATCTGGTCAACCCATCTAGGCTGTCAGATGGTCTGATCAGACTTAGTTGATCTATACTAGATGATGCTTTCAACCCCATCAACCCATCTAAGGGTTTAAAGTAGGGCCTTAGATCTAGATGAGGCGCGCAAGATCTTTTGTTTTGTCAAAAACAACATGTAAGAAGCGCCAACAAACATGCGCCATCCATAACAATTGTAGAGTCCCCTTCAAGGGGGAGCGCAACTTTGACAAAAACAACAACAAGCACCAATACATGCGGCTAAGAGCAATAAACATCATGCATGTTGTTTTCGCATCATAAATTTTCATGAGCTTGCGCATGTAACCAACCATAGATCTAAGCATAAGTGTAAACATGGATCACACGAGCAAACATAATAGCATGCGTAAAGCCTACCTCTGATACCAATTGAAGAAACCCCTTTCGAGAGGGGGGCGAAAACCCTAAGCATGGCGCAAATAAAATTTTGCAAGCGGAAGCAAGGGTTTGATGATCTTTTGCATGCCATATGATCAACTATCATAGATTGAATAGATCAAGAGTAGATCATACCAATGCCATCGGTTTGGTTGGTGCCTTGGAAGCAAAGACGCAAGTGCTCCTTCTCCAAAGGTGACGCACACAACAAGTGAAGATGGCTTGCTCCTTTGAATCCTTTGTGCTAGCAAAGTGCTTCAATGGGACCTTGTCGCGTGAAGGAGAGGATAGAGATTGCTTTTCTCGGCCGAATTCCTCCTCTTGTCGTCAACACACTCTCCTCTCCACGAGATTGCAAGCGGTCATCATCCAAGAGAAGCGTTGAGGCGGTTTTACAAAGTCGCCTTGATGACTTTCCAAAAATGGAATGACATGAAGTAATGCTTTGAAAACCGACCAAAACGCTTAAGCATTGAACCAAGCGTTCACACACATGTGAACCGGTTCATGCTCAATCGATCCAATTGACTTTGGTCCAAAAACCAAATCAAATCAGCCCAAGCCATGGTCTAGACCTCATTGAACCAATAGGTTCCAGATCTAACTGTTCATCTCCTGATGCTCCTGATCTTACCGATCTAGCATCATCTCTCTCGATCGAAGCTTACCGATCTCAAGCCCTAATCAATCAAACATGATCAGACCAGATCTCACTTACAATCAGAGATTAAATCCCTTTAAACTGAACCCAAACAATTCAGTCCACACGATCTGACTCAAGTAAGCCATATCATCAAATTGTGCGACCCTGAGGGTTTCCTTTAAATGTCGGTAACGATAACTTACGTTATCACGATCAGTGAGGGGTATCTAGCAACACATCACTGTCTCCCGATATAAAGGAAAGAGTCTTCCAAGACTACACCCAAACCACAGCACAAGTGTGAATCCACTTCACAAGGCATACATGTTTCCTTTGCCACTGGATGTTCTTATTGGACAAGCGTGTCAAGCCTGTAGCTCCAATATGATGAGCATGATTAGATCTGATGAACATAGTCACCAGGGTATGGCCATACACTTTCTCAATCATCTCATAAGGGGGCCCCTATAGAACACCACACTCCTTCAATAAGGAGACGGCAATCCTCTATCTATCACTAGTGCCCTAACCTGACTCATGATCATTATCCAAGATAGTCTATAACCATTATGTTTCAAATGATATTGAACTACCTCAAAACAATGACAATCATCATTTAGAAACACAAGTGATCTCAAGTCAGAGGACATGTGCCACTTGTTGCAATCAAGGATCATTCACATTGTGACAAGCAATTGAATGTCCTAGTAGGGTCTGTCCAGTACATCCAATGTACCCATGAGTCTACATCTTATTCCATGCTCGAAGCATCCTATAAGATTAGAATACATATTAGTCTCAATCATATCAAGGCTGTCTCATGTTCACCAAGATATATCGACTAAGGACATTTAGCATGTCAGCCTCGCTGAACAGCATTGAGACATTATTCAGAAGAACACACATTGCAGCAGATGATGTAACAACCTGAATAATAACCATTGCCTTTATAAACACAAGAATGTATTACATGATACTTATACAATCCCAAGGCCTCAAACATTAGCCTTAAGGGCATACCCCAACACCTGTAACTCCAATATGATGAGCATGATTAGACCAGATGAACATAGTCACCTGGGTATGGCCATACACTTTCTCAATCATCTCATTTAGGGGGGCCCCTTTAGAACATCACACTCCTTAAACAAGGAGACGGCAATCCTATATCTATCACTAGTGTCCTAACCTAACTCATGATCATTATCCAAGATAGTCTATAACCATTATGTTTCAAATGATATTGAACTACCTCAAAACAATGACAATCATCATTTAGAAACACAAGTGATCTCAAGTCAGAGGACATGTGCCACTTGTTGCAAACAAGGATTATTAATATTGTGACAAGCAATTGAATATCCTAGTAGGGTCTGTCCAGTACATCCAATGTACCCATGAGTCTACATCTTATTCCATGCTTGAAGCATCCTATAAGATTAGAACACATATTAGTCTCAATCATATCAAGGCTGTCTCATGTTCACCAAGATATCTCGACTAAGGACATTACAGCATGTCAGCCTAGCTGAACAGCATTGAGACATTATTCAGAAGCACACTCATTGCAGCAGACAATGTAACATACTGAATAACAACCATTGCCTTTATAAACATAAGAGTTTATATACATGATACTGATAGAATCCCAAGGCCTCAAACATTAGCCTTAAGGGCATACCCCAACACCCAGATCCTGATAAAAGTGAGATTAGGGCGTCTCCCACTCCATACCTTGTATGGAATCTTTGAGACACTCTTAGATGGAACATTATTCAGTATTAGAGAAGCTGTCTCAAGTGCATGTCCCCAGAATGAGGGAGGTAGAGTTGCATGACTCATCATAGATCGAACTATGTCCAACAAAGTTCGATTTCTTACACCATTCCATTGAGGTGTTCCAGCAGGAGTGAGTTGGGATATGATCCCACACTCTCTCAGATATTCAAATAACTCACCGCTCAGGTACTCTCCACCACGATATGATCGAAGAGCCTTAATGGATCTACCAAGCTGGTTCTCTACTTCATGTCTAAACTCCTTAAATTTCTCAAAGGATTCAGACTTATGTCTCATCAGATAGACATAACCATATCTACTGAAGTCATCAGTAAACGCGATGAAGTAGTTGTACCCTCCTTTGGCTTGTTTATTGAAAGGCCCACACACATCAGTGTGTATGAGATATAATAAACCTCCTGCCCTCTCACCAGTCTTGGTGAAGGTTGCCTTTGTCATTTTCCCTAATAAACAAGTCTCACATGGTTCAAGTTCCTCCAAGGAACTCGAATCTAACAACCCATTTGCATGGAGTTGTCGAATGCGATTCTTGTTTATACGGGCTAATCGACAATGCCGTAGGAAAGCACCAACTGAACCACTCAGTTTGGTCCTTTTATTATTTATGTTACAAATAGAGTTATCCATGTCAAAGACATGCGGACCATTGCATAAAGTACCCTTCCTCTAAAACATGTTTGCAAAAGAAAAAGAACATAAGTTCTCTTTTATTTCAAACTTAAATCCTTTCTTTGCCAAGCAAGGAGTGGATACAATGTTTTGGTAAGGGAAGGTACATAATAGCAATTGTCTAGCTTTAACTGAAGTCCTAAAGGTAGGGAGAGAAACTCCTACAGCAACAGCCGCAACTTGTGCCCTGTTACCTATCCGTAGGTCAATCTCTCTAGGCCTTACCGATCTACCCTTTCTGAGCCTTTGCATATTTGTACAAATATGAGCTCCACATGCGGTATCCAATACCCATGTCATAGGAGTAGAAAGGTTGACTTCGGTAACATAAATACCTGAGCATGAAGACAAGGCCTTGCCTTTCTTCTCCTCATTCTGAAGTTGCAAGATGTCCTTCAACATGTGAGGCGGCCCTCCACATGAATATCACCTATTATTCCTGATCATATCCATCTCTAATTCCAGTTCCTTGGTCAAGCCTTTCGGCTCAACACACTGAATATCAACTTTAGGAGGATTGAGCTCAACCAATTCATCAAAGAGCTGCCTTAGATTAAAAAATAATCTCAGAGGCACTCTTTGATTCATATCACCCTCTAAATTCAGGTGACATGTTGGTTAGCAACCTCCAAAGTATCAACCTGATGCTTATCATAAGCATCCCTCTCAGCCGCTGAGGCCGAGCATGGAAGTGGCTTAGGAAAAGGACGCTCAAGGACATGAAGCTTCCTTTGGAGCTTGAGCACGATTCTCAAGTTCATATACCAATCCAGTAAGTTGGATCCAACCAACTTATCCCTTTCTAGGGTAGATCGCAGTGACCAACTGCTATTGTTCATAGCCATTGTTCTACAACAACCAAGAAACAGCAGATTAGTACTACTTCGAGTCATTTAAACTAGACTTGTTTTAAATGACCATGGCTCCCACTATTTTTATTTGAATTGACAACCCACAAAGTCAATCGAGAAATCCAAGATTTCCTAGTGAGATGAGATCCTCATTCCACACAGGGCTTTGCATCCCACGAGGGTGGGATGAGATGCACAAAGTGACCCATGTTTCCTAAGGTGGGCGCGCCGGCTGATTGCTCCAAGCAACTCCCCTTGTTGAGACAGTCTGGGCATTTCATGTCCAGCGAGGGCTAGATACAACATGAAACCCTTACCTCTCAACGATGCCTCTAGACTTTCACCATGTGCCCAGCACATGTGCACTTCTAGTCAAGTCCATTCCTAACCATTACGCCCAGGGCCAATGAGTTTCCTTGCGAAGGCACGCCCAGGTTAAAACTGGACTGGGGAAACCATTGCCACCACGCACTTTCTAAAGATAAGTGGGTGTGTCCCACGAGGGTGGGAAACAATTCACAACTCCACTGATCGATAGCTTAGTGAGGGCTACGCGTTAGAAGGCTACTAGACTTGATATTTTAATTGAGGGTTTTGTTTAAGGTCTCATCATCTCAGTTTTATCTTATGTCTATCATTACAGGCATGCAATCCTATGGTGATAACATAATGATAAAACATCACAGGCATGCTTCTGCAGATAATAATAAAAGCAGTAAAGAATAATGTGATGATATCCTATTCAAGACATTGAACCAACCCATGCCATGAAAGAGGTTCAACTCTTGTCCTAGAACTCAAGCCCCAAAAACTAGACCTAGCCTAGCCGACCTCTAGCTTGAACTTCAAGGTTGGCTCCAAGGTCCTTCTCTCATGGTTTAGCTCTCAAACCCTAGAGGTACACTTTAAAAGTTCCCCATAGGTTCGGCCAATGCCATGGTCTTCCTCCAAGGAAGGTGCGCCACTATGCAAGGGGCCAAGATGGCTAGCTAGTAAACCAAAAGAGGTTTGGCCAAGCTTTCTTGCGCCACCAAGCAACCAAGCACCAACTTGCATGCGCCACTTTGCATGCTTGCGCCATCAAGCAAGATGCAAGCATCAAGGTCCAAGAAGGATGCACCTAGCCCTTAATCTTCATGTTAATTTTTTACAAAAATAATGAAAAAGATGGCACGCAGGCCGCACAAGGATACATCACAGGCATGCAAAAGGGGCTTGACTCATGATCACAACATTATGCACAATCAAGGTATTTACTCATGCAATTCTACATGCTCATGAAAAACATAAAATCTGAAATTTTACTTTTTCATAAAACTAGTCTCTTTTTCTCATCTTCTTTTCACAAATCTTTTGGTTAATTGCGATTTATTTTTCATGATGATTTCAGAGATCCTTTCGGCTGGCAATTTTGTCAGATCAAGAGACTTGGCCAGTCCGAAGACACAATGCCCGTCCTACTTGCCAAAATTACGTGCGCCTTTGATCTTTAAATCAGACAAGAAAAATAGTCCAAAAATCCAAAAGAGATTGAGAGGATGATAGAAACAAGAAACCCTAATTTTTCTACTTTTAGAAAAATCTTTTGCCATGCATCATGCTATTTACGAAAATAGAGATATGGCATGTGAGCATGAAAGAAAAGCATAAAACATCGTTTGAGTCTTGCAAGTCGCTCTGATACCACTGTTGGGAAACCCCGGGGACATTTTACAATTTTCAGAGATAGAGATTCATACAAACATACATTGCACAGCGGAAGAATGTCCCCAAAACAGGCCGGTCCCAAAAACCCAGTGAAGATCGCAAGCAAGAGAGTCGACACGATGAGTTAGGAAATACCTTAGAGCAAGATGAGGTCGATGTCGTGATAGGCGCCCAAGCGTGCGCCCTCTGCAGTTTCACACACACGGATGCCTCGAGTCCTCTTCTTCCACGCCCGGTGCTAGCCTCGGGAAGAAGATCCAAGCCTTAGTTCTCTTCTTGAATGCTTGCGCCACCTCCAAGGTAGAAGCGCCAATTGATGAAGAAGAGAGGAGAAGGGAGAATGCCGCCAAGCCTTTACTTCTCTTGTGCCAAAGGAGGAAGAAAGGAAGACGCTTGCGGCTAGGGTTTGATGGAAGAAGATGGTTGCGCCAATGCCCCTTACTCTCGCCCTCTTGATGTGTTCACGCCTCCAAGGAAGAACACTTCTAAGAGGGGGCGGCTAGGGTCACATATATAGGGCAAGAGGCGGTTAGGGTAAGGGCTAGGATCATGACAAGTGTAGGGCTAGGATGAGGAGGTTTGAGACAAGGAAAGTCTCCAAGACTTTACCATAAACTTCATTCAACCTATCCATAATTTCCCAAGTACCATATCAGCCCAAGACATGCCATAGAGGCATGCATTCCATCCAAGGAAGAGAGGGGAGGCGCCCTTTACTTCCATAATGAAGCAAAGGCGCCAACATGACCCCATTATGCCCCTAGGCGCTTAATGGTTCATGTTTCTCCCCATTATACCCTTTTAGCCTCTCATCTCTTCATGAGAACTTGTTATTGGGCCTCATTGGATAATGAGCTAGCCCAAACTTCATCACATGGGTTGATTAAGCATTTGGATCCAATCCAATGCAATCCTAATCCAAATGTGACCAACCATGGTCAAATACGGGTCAACCTGCCAAAAAACGAAGTTTGGCTCCAATAACATTCTTCCATCTCATCAGGCCCATTGGCGCTGATGAAATCTCCTAATTAGATCCGAGTTATCCAATAACTCGATCATAAGGCTTCCCGATCAATACGAGAACTCGAGTATTAAGGTGTGCGACCCTGTAGGTCCCTCTGACGTTGGCAGTGCTGACCAAATGTCACCACAAGCAGTGAGTGGCACCTAGCAGTGTATCGCTGCTACCCAAGTCATCGGAATGGATATCAACATCGACATCCCCATCATTGCAACAAGGTACAGATGCATTACAGTCTCTTTGCCGAACTGATATCCGATTGGACAAGTGTGTCACCACTTGTTTTCACCCAATCACATGGTTATGACTAAATCAGGTTCTCACCTGGGTATGGCCATACACTTTCAGTCATAGAACCATAGAGGAGCTCCATGGATATCATGATTCCCTAAGGAAGGGGCAAATCCTTTGTCTGTCCATTGACCTTCTCATATGGGTCGTGACATGCTCAATGACAACCGTTATGACCTCCCAACTACGGCGAGGTGTTAGGTTGTATCAAAGCAAGTCCCTAACCATATAGAATGATCAATGACCTCAAGTCAAGGGATCAATGCATCTCATGTCACTTGTGAGGATAACTCATGACACCAAGTCATAGCCTCACAGCGGGTCGGTCCAGTATATCCTCCAATGATATACCCATGTGTCTGCGTTAGCACCACGTGCCTAACTAGCCCACTTACCAGTCTCTCAAGTACCAGAGCTGTCCCATATCTACTCAGGTACATCTACTGAGGACAATCATTTGAGCACAGATCCAATCTGTCTCTAGGGACATTATCATGTAAGTACACAATCGCAGGTGTAGACAAACAATGATAACGACAATGCCAGAAAGATATATGAATATCAGAGTCAAGTAGTACAAAGATGGACCAAAACTAGGTCCTAGGGCATATACACCAACACTTAAAAGTAAATATTTATCCCTCATGTAGAAATATCAATAACGATTTAAGTATCATGCCGTTGATCGGCTCTCTCCAGAAATAAAAAAAATGAATAAAAGAAAAAAAAAAGAGAAAAGAATAAAAAGCATAGAAAAAAGAGGGAGCTGTAAGTCAAGTGGACAACTCCGCTGACTTTAAGATTGAGACTATGAGTAAAATTATACTGCTCTATGGTATACTTTAAACAATGTTATGATGCTAACAGGAAATGGCGCATAACCGTTTAAAGACCAAATTGCATTAAAAGTCTCTTATCTTTAACATCACTAAAATTATTGAAGTAAAAATTTTATCTGTTAAGTAAAGTGGATATATTAAGATGAGAGTATTTGATACTTAGTAAGTGAAGATTGAATATTATGACATGACTTATGAATTTTATCCTGCTTGGATTGAGAACTCTTGAGAATTAATTTTTATTTTGATTTTTCTTAAATTACTTGAGTTATGAAAGATTGATTTCTTAAATTGTGGACTAAGGACATTATTAAGGAGAAAATAAAAAAAATGACTGCCCCTTATCTTTACAGTCTCCCCACATATCAAAATATTGCTTAAGGACAAGCAAAACTTTAAGTCTAGGGTATTTTGATGGGTTGCATTTACATCATATTTTTGCTTGTATTTTATATGATATTTTAGGCATATTTTAAATTTAATACCAATTTTTAGTGTTTTTACTTCACTTTATATGGAATCTTCACTTTTCTTGGTTTTTATAAAAATGCAAATAAAATGGCATAAAAATGATGGGTTTTGCGAATTTTAGGGCCATAGCACGGTTCCTGACAAAATTACGAGGTCACACACCAAATTTGGAGTGAAATGGAGACAAGACGCAATATTCACGGTTGACCCGTGTGTCTTTCATGGGTTGTGAATATCACTCAAAACGATAGATTTTACAAGTTTTGAGGCCATGGGGTGATTCGTTATAAAAAGACAAAGCCATACATCAAATTTGGAGCAAATCAAAGGTCAAACGCAACTTTCAGGGCCGTGGCCATGAGTGTATTCACAGGCTGTGAATAAACTTATGTGCAGAAACAGAAAAACTCACAGCCATGGCCATAAACTGTTCACCGCCTGAGTTTTTCGGCCCCCTTCGGTTTTTCACTCAATTCGACCCTGAATCGAGTCGAAACTTAACCAAACTTTGCAAAAACTTTCCTATATTGGTTCTACACTGATTAGACTATAAAAGGAAGGATTTTATAAGGTTGTAGGGGGCTTCTACGAATGAACACAAACAGAGGCGGCGGCTAGGGCGAAAATCAATTTCTAAGCAAAATTTCGGCGAAAGATCATGCAAAGGAGGGATTTGAATGCTTCATCTTCATCTCTATATTGAGGGGACGAGTTCTAATTATTATCCTAGTGTCTTTTTGCATTATTTTTGAGAGATTATGTAGAGTTCATCAATATACAAGCTGTTTTCTATAAACATGAACATGTAAACTTATTTTCGGGATTTAGGGAGTAGCCTGTTGATTAATTTATGAATTAAATCTTTTGCATGAATCTTTGTTATGAATCTTATTGAGTTGATATGATTAGAATTGTACGAATTCCGCTTTAATACTCTGGACAAGTTTTATTGCGTTTGAGACGTCGTGAGATGGAGAGGCGAATCACGACATCGAATCTATTTTTTTCACACCTACGAATCTGATCACGAGAGTAGTTCTGATTCATTTGAAGGATTTACACAATTTTTCACATAGCTTAAAGGGCCTATTTACGGTAATTATCACGATAGTAAGGAATTGTCATAAATAGGTACCGGATTACGCTTCGGGAGGAGGTAATCTGTACCTAAGGAAAAATCTCTTTCAACACTTTAATTTTATGTTCAAAAGTTTATTTTTATTGAATTCATAGTCATCAGCGTGGTGAAACCCCGAGTCCCAACTTTCTCCTTATTGATTTTTACCCAAAACATTACCTCTGTTTCTTTTTATTTGTACTTAGAAGTTTCCAAACAAAAATCATACCTTTTGAATTATCTAACTATAGATCGACCATGTAATCGGTACTTGACCACCAGCGACCCCCAATTGCACTAACTGACCATCACAAAGTGTCTTAGGTATTCTCCAAGAAGAGCATTAATCCTCTCCGTCTAGCCATCGATCTGAGGATGATTTGTAGTATAAAATTTTAGCTCATACCCCATAGTCTTGAACAGAGATGTCTAGAAAGTCCCAGTGAACCTTGTGTCCCTATCTGGAATAATGTCCAAGGGAAGTCCAAAGTGCTTCACCATATTCTTGAAGAATAGTTCAGCTATCTCCTTGGCTAAACAAGACTCTGGAGCAGCGATGAATACAACATATTTAGAAAACTAATCTACCACCATGAAGATAGAGCCCTTGCCTTTGACATTCAGAAGTCTTGTAGAAAAATCCATGGATACAAACATCCATGGATGTTTTAGAATCAATAGAGGCTATAACATTCCAACTTTGTGCTGCCTATCGACCTTATTTTACTAGCAGACAAAATAAGTACAGACATAGTGATCAATATCGACTCGCATGGAAGACTAGTAATAAGATTTCGAAAGCAGCGTCATCATCCTTCACTGCCCTAGGTGACCACTCTATGTAGAGTTGTGAACCGCTTTTATTAATTCATGACATAGTTCGCTAGTCGCCGAAACTAATGGCCAACCACCCTTGGCCATAAGAAAGTCATCACCATGAAGAAAGAAGCAATGCATTGTGCCTTCACATACTTCAGCGATCAACCGCTGATACTTTGCATCGAGATAAGTGGCTTGCCGAATATGCACAAGGAGATCCCTCTCAATCCTTGATATAGTTGCAAGCACCACAATATGCATCCTATTGAGAGCATCAAGAACCACATTGGCTCGCCCTGGCTTATGCTCCTAGATGAAATCAAACTCAATGAGAAATTCTTGCCATCTTGCTTGTTTCAGGGAGAGATTCTTTAAAGTAGTGATGTATGTATTGACAACATTGTATAAATGTGCTACCAAGAAGATAAATGTGCCAGGTATTAGGGTAGTGAATCACGACGACCATCCCCTTTTAGTGAGTTGAGTAGCACTGCTCAACTGGGCTCAATTTCCTGCTCTCGAATATAATAGGGTGCCCCTCCTATGAAAGAACTCCACTAGTCACCCTATCAGATGCATCGGTATGGACTTCGAATGGGTGCTCGAAGTATGGCATATGGAAAACTGACTCAGTGGCGATCATGATCTTCAGCCCTTCAAAAGCAATCTGATGTCGTTCTACCCATTGTCATGGAATGTCCTTCCTCATAAGGTATGATAAAGGGGCTATGATCTTGGAGTAACCTTGGATCAACTTTCTATAGAAGTTAGCCAATCTAAGAAAAGACTGTAGCTCAGTGGGAGAGGAAGGTGCTGGCCACTCGACTATAGCATGCACCCTCTCTAGATTCTTCTGGATGGTATCATGACCTACAACATAGACAAAAATTGAATCACACAAGCAGTAAAGGAGCATTTCTCCCTCTTGAGGTACAACTAGTGTTGCCTCAGTCTATCCAACACCATCCTCAAATGCAACACATGCTCCGGCATCGTAGTCGAGTACACTAGGATGTCATCTAGATAGACAACTACAAAGTCATCTAGTAATCGTGCCAATACATTATTCATGAGATAGGAGAAGGTGGCAGTCACATTGGTTATTCGAAAAGGTATAACCAATAACTCAAAGGCAGCGTACCGAGTAACGTAAGCTGTCTTTGGCTCATCCCCTTCAGCAATACGCATCTACCAATAGTTTGACATCATATCAAGCTAGGTGAAGATAGACACAACTACAAGCCTGTCGATGAGGTCCTGGTTATGAGGAATGGAGTTCCTATTTCTCACTATGATCTTATTTAGCGCCAAATAATCTACATAGAAGCATGATAACGATCCGCAAGTGTACAGATTTATTGAAGTAATAAAAAGATTATCGTTCCCAACGAGGATCCGGCGGTCAAGTACCGATTACACGATTGATCTATATCTAGACGATTCAAATGATGTTTTTTGTCTTGGAAACTTCTAATGCAAGAAAACAAAAAGGTGGTTTTAGGGTTTTAGCTAAAAATCAATTTGGATAAATTCAGGATTCGGGGTTTCACCACGTTGACAAATATGAATTTAATAAAAATAAATCCTTGAACAGAAAAATATAGTTTTGAAAGGGATTTTTCCTAAGGTACAGATTACCTCCTCCCGAAGCGCAGATTACCTCCTCCCGAAGCGTAATCCGGTATCTATTTATATTAATTGCCTACTCTCGTGACAACTAACATAAATAGACTCATTAAGTTCTATGAAAAACCATGGTAATCCTTCAAGCGAATCCGAACTACTCTCGTGATCGGATTCACAGGTTTGAAAAGAATAGTTCAGACGTTACGATTCACCTCTCGGTCCTTCTCGTAACGTCTAAGACGTAAAAATACTTGATCAGGGTAATTTACGGAATAAGCACAATTCTAATCAAATCAAATCTATAAAAATCATATCAAGGAATTAAATAACTAATTCAATCCATAAATCATTCAACGGGTTATTCCCCAAAATCCTGAAAATAGGGTTTACACGTTCCTATTCAAAGCAAACAACATGTTCATCGATGAATTAAACATGTAATCTCTCTAAAATAAAACAAAGAGACACTAGGAAAGTAATTAGAACTCTTTCCCTTGATCTGGTGATGAAGATAAAGTGTCAAATCCTCTCCTTTGTGTGATCTCTCGCCATCGTTTTGCCCTAGAATCAATTCTCGCCGTCGACGCTACCTCCTCATGTTTTCGTGCCGAGAAGCCCCCGAAACCCTACCAAAACCTTTCCTTTTATAGTCTAATCAGTATAGAACTGGTCTAGGAAGGTTTCTGGAGAGTTTGGTTCAGTTCTGGTTCGGTTTGGAGTTGAATCGAGTGAAAAACGGAAAGAGCAGACATTTTTACGGCCCGTGATGTGTTTACGGCCTCGGCCGTAAATCCTTCTGTGTGTACAACACTTAAGTCATAAAAATATTCATGGCCTGTGATGGATTCACAGCCTGGCCCGTGAAAGTTTCTGTGAGCTTTTTAACTTAGCCGTTTTTCGCCTTCTGCTCGAACTCAGAATTACGGCTGATCTATACTTACGGCCAAGGCTGTAATTTTCACATTCTTCACTATTTTGACTTTAAATTCGACGTGTAAGCTCTTGATTTCCTCAGAAATCATAATATGGCCTCAAAACTCTCAAAATCCATCATTTTTGTGCCTTTTTATCTATATTTTCATAAAAACCAAAAAAAAGTGAAGATTCTGTGCAAAGTAAAGTAAAAGCACTAAAAATAGCACAAAATCATGCAATTTAGACCAAAATATGATCTAAAACATAGGCAAAAACATGGTGTAAATGCAACGCATCAAAAACCCTAGACTTAGAATTTTGCTTATCCTCAAGCAATACATCGATATGTAAAGAGAATGCAAAGAAAAGAAACACTCATTTGTTTTTGCCCTTAATAACATCCTTAGTCCACAAATTTAGCAATCAATCTTTCAAACTCAAGTAATTCAAGAAAAATCATAATAGAGATAAATTCCCAAGAGGTTATAATCTAAGAAAGATAAAATTCATAATTCATGTTATAATATTCATTCTTCACACAGTAAATATCAGATACTTTCAATTTAATAAATTTATCTTACTCAATAGACAAAAATTTATTTTAAGAATCTCGGTGATGTTAAAGATATGAGATTTTTAAAGCAATTTGGTCTTTAAACGGTTATGTGCTCTTTCCTGATAGCATCATAACATTGTTTAAAGTATACTGCAAAGCAGTATAATTTAACTCATAGTCTCAATCATAAAGTTAGCAGAGTTGTCCACTTGACCTACAACTCTCCTTTTTTTTCTATACTTTTTATTCTTTTCTCCCTTTTTTTTATTTTCATTTTTTTTTTAAGAGAACCGGTCAAGGGCAAGGTCCTTAAATCGTTATCGATCTTTCTACATTAGGGATAAATATTTATTTTTAAAATTTTCTCTCTGTTACTTGATCGCAACAGACTTAAAGTATACCAATTCATGGTATAATATAACTCATGACTTTAGATTCCTCAACCAGAGGAGTTGGAGCAAATCTCAAATTAAAGATATATCACCAATTTTTCAATCATAAAAATTTCCATCAAGCAAAAATAGATAAATTAAGCTTCAAGTATAAAGATACTATGCATTGTGTCAAATGAACATATAACAATTCACAAATGCATTTTATTAATACCAGAATTGAATTTACTCAACAATTTAAGTCTACATGAAATTTTAAAAATTCGCTAAGTCATCAAATCAATCACTCAAAATGTTTCCTGAGTTCAAAATTAAGGGTAAAACAAATTTGATTATCCTTAATAGTCATAAACATTCAGAATACATATTTATAAAGCTTTGAAGAGAAAGCAATATATGAAGGACACCCTAGACTTAAGTTGTTGCATATATATAAACATAAAAAATCAATGAATGATAGATTTCAGAAAAATTTTGCAAGAGTTTCCCTTAAAATATGAGCGAAATCCGGTGCAGTTATATCAAAAGTTGAAAACATGACCCAGAAAAATCTAGAAACTATATCACATCAAAGATAATCACATTTATCATGGTAAATAAGTTTCAAACATCAAACACCGTCATGTTTCACTATCAAAATCATATTAACCATACTCACAAAGAAATTGCTGCAAGAATAACGGTTGGTATATGAATCACGGCTGCACCCGTGATAGTCTCGTTGATCATCTTTTCTCTATGTAAAAATTTTCCAAAAATTCCTACATATAAAATAACTTTTTAAAAGATTTTATATCAATAAAAATTCATCAATACATGCTGCAAAAATTTCCTAAAAATCTAAAACAAATCAAAAACTAAAACTAAGAGTAACAAAATTCATCAATACATGCTGCACCCGTGATAGTCTTGTTTAAGGTCATTAGCTTGACCATAGCTTCATGTCGTGGTGGAGTTGGTGAGTCTGTGCCATAGTAGAGAGCATATAATCTTTTACTTTTCCTTCTCCTCAAGAGTGTGTCCACGAAAGTATACATCCAGTTAAGCAGGTGGATCCATGTTGAAGTAACCAGTACATGCATAGAAAAATAAGAGGTAAAATCATGCAAAGAATAATCAATAATTTTTCTGTATTTATCCAAGAGTAAAATCATGCATTCTTCCTTTAGATTTGTATTAGGAATTGGAAGAAGATTATAATTAAGATCAAAAAATTCATACCCTGGATTGATCAAGAAGCTTTCAAATTTTATTTTTGGTTTTTCAGTTACCTCAATGCCAATGTTATCAAGAATCTCATGTGTTACCACTTTCTGGGTACCTATGGTAGCATTTGAATCAAATAATATTTCATCTACCTTATCATCATTATCCTCTCCACCATCTATAATGCAAATCCCTAATGATTTTTCCTGAAGAAAAGGGATTGATGGCTCACATGGTAATGGTGGTAGAATATGCTCAGGATCTTTTTCCTCAGTTCCTTTCTCTTCAGTGGTGGTGGTGTAATAAGAAAATGAAGGGAGGTATTCCATCCTAACACTATCAAATTCATCCCCATCACTTTCGTTATTTCTTACTTGAGGATCATTAAATTCATCATCTTTTTTTCTCATAAGAATCCAAAAGTTCAAATTTCTCTTCAAATAAGTCCCAAATATTTATGCTGTAAGACACTTTATTATGTGAGAGGGGACTAGATGGCTGGTAAAATGTTGAGGAAGGTAAATCAAAATCATCCAAATCATCCAAATTTGTAGGTGGTAAATCACAATCATCAAAATTTTTAAAATCATCAAAATTTTAAGAATCATTAAAATTTGCAGAAGGTAAATCACAATCAGGAGTCATGACTAATGATTGATCCATCTCTACAAAATTCTCATATTTATCCTGGATTGCATCCTCTATATCATTTTTATTAGTGCCATATATCATACTATGAATATTCTCATTTTCCAAATCAAACTCAAGTATACAACTTTGTTGTGCTATCTGGGTTTCTAGCATTTCAGTATTAGCAGTTATAAATTCTACTTGAGAAGTAAGCTGAGCAATCATCCCACTAAGATCTTCAAGTTTCTTATTTTGATTTATCATAATTTTTTCAAGCATGGATTCTAGCATGGATTCTTCAGATTCCTCAAAGTGTGGTTCTGAAATATTATTTGAGAAATCCTCATAAAAAGAAGTTTGGTGATTTTTCCATCTAGAATTATACTGATCATCTTGGTACCACGATAAATTAGAACTAGCGGGATTTCTAAATTGGCAATCAGAAACATATTGATAATAACTTCCACAAATATCACAAGTAATAGAAGATTGCATTCTTAAATATTTAGTGTATTGAGAAAAAGAATTTACCCTCGCTGCAGGTGATTGAAATGCAACTGTGCTATATTCTCTTATCATCGCCGGTGGCACATATGTCTGACTTGACCATTGACATTGATTAAACATCATTTTTTTTCAATAAAATTCAGAAATATAAAATGTAAAACAGCAAATGCAAAATATGTAGACAAGTGATTTTTGAGTTCTCCTGTTCATGCAACGTGTTAATCCAAAAATAGGAAAATAAAATAAACTAACTATATAAAAAATAAAAAAAAATGTGAAAAACAAATAAAACAAGAAAAAAAAATAGAAACAAAAACAAACAAATAAAAAAATAAAAATAAAAACAAAAACAAAAATGTCTAGTCTATAAATCTCAAGATTAAATCAATATTGACAGGCCTAATCTCCGGCAACGTCGCCAAAAAGTTGATAACGATCCGCAAGTGTACGGATTTATTGAAGTAATAAAAAGATTATCGTTCCCAACGAGGATCTGGCGGTCAAGTACCGATTACACGATTGATCTATATCTAGACAATTCAAATGATGTTTTTTGTCTTTGAAACTTCTAATGCAAAAAAACAAAAAGGTGGTTTTAGGATTTTAGCTAAAAATCAATTTGGATAAATTCAGGATTCGGGGTTTCACCACGTTGACAAATATGAATTTAATAAAAATAAATCCTTGAACAGAAAAATATAGTTTTGAAAAGAATTTTTCCTAAGGTACAGATTACCTCGTCCCGAAGTGTAATCCAGTATCTATCTATATTAATTCCCTACTCTCGTGACAATTAACATAAATAGACTCATTAAGTTCTATGAAAAACCATGGTAATCCTTCAAGCGAATCCGAACTACTCTCGTGATCGGATTCACGGGTTTGAAAAGAATAGTTCAGACGTTGCGATTCACCTCTCGGTCCTTCTCGCAACGTCTAAGAAGTAAAAATACTTGATCAAGGTAATTTATGGAATAAGCACAATTCTAATCAAATCAAATCTATAAAAATCATATCAAGGAATTAAATAACTAATTCAATCCATAAATCATACAACAGGGCTATTCCCCAAAATCCTGAAAATAGGGTTTACACGTTCCTATTCAAAGCAAACAACATGTTCATCGATGAATTAAACATGTAATCTCTCTAAAATAAAACAAAGAGACACTAGGAAAGTAATTAGAACTCTTCCCCTTGATCTGGTGATGAAGATGAAGCATCAAATCCTCTCCTTTGTGTGATCTCTCGCCGTCGTTTTGCCCTAGAATCAATTCTCGCCATTGCCGCTACCTCCTCACATTTTCGTGCCGAGAAGCCCCCCAAAACCCTACCAAAACCTTTCCTTTTATAGTCTAATCAGTATACAACTAGTCTAGGAAGGTTTCTGGAGAGTTTGGTTTAGTTCTGGTTCGGTTTGGAGACGAATCGAGTGAAAAACCGAAAGAGCGGATATTTTTACGGCCCGTGATGTGTTTACAGCCTCGGCCGTAAATCCTTCTGTGTGTACAGCACTTAAGTCACAGAAATATTCACGGCCTGTCATGGATTCACGGCCTCACCCGTGAAAGTTTCTGTGAGCTTTTTAACTTAGCCGTTTTTCGCCTTCTGCTCGAACTCAGAATTACGGCTGATCTATACTTACGGCCAAGGCCGTATTTTTTGCATTCTTCACTATTTTGACTCTAAATTCGATGTGTAAGCTCGTGATTTCCTCGGGAATCATAATATGACCTCAAAACTCTCAAAATCAATCATTTTTGTGCCTTTTTACCTACATTTTCATAAAAACCAAAAAAAGTGAAGATTCTGTGCAAAGTAAAGTAAAAGCACTAAAAATAGCACAAAATCATACAATTTAGACCAAAATATGATCTAAAACATAGGCAAAAATATGGTGTAAATGCAACGCATCAAAGCACAAACTATTGTCCTTGTTCTTTTAAACAGAACCAGAGCACCAAATTGAGATTTGGAAGGTTGAATGAAACCAACTACTAAAAGTTCATCCAACTACTTTCTAAGTTCAGCTAACTTAGTATGAGGAATTTTGTAGGGAGGTCGGAACGAAGGAGATGCCCCAGGAATCAACTCGATGCGGTAATCAATTGCACGCCTAGGAGGTAACTCCTTAGGAAACTCGAGTGGAAGGATATCTTCATACTCCTCAAGTAACTCCTTCACTTACACTGCTACATCTTCTTAACCTTCTATAGGGGCATCACCCATATAACCAAAAAGGTCAACTCACCCCAATGTAAACCTATCTCAAGAGTGGCTACAGATATGATGTCGCTTTGAGCCTTCTTCTGCTTTGCAGATGTCTCTTCACCCTCTAACTGTAGGCATTTTACAAAACAAGTATGTCTCTAATCCATCACCTAGATGGCCCCCAAGATGAGGTATAACAACTGCTTTCATCTACCTCAGCAACTCCAAGCCCACAATCACATCATAATCATCCAAGTGCACAACACGCACATGGCTCTTACCCTTCCAGTCACCAAAGACAATTGGAATTTCATAAGATATTCTAGCGATCTACCACTCCTCGACGTTGATCATCTTAACATGGTCCTAAGCTAGGGATAGTCTCACTCCCAATCCAGATGTCAATCTTCCCTACAATGAAGACATGAGATGCTTTTGAATCAATCATAGAATGAACCCAATGTGAGTTCACCCTCGTCTCTAGATACATCAGCTTGGTCTTCATTATGGTTGTTGTGAGTTACCATTTATCACTAATGGATTAACAGCCACCAACGGGTCCTCTGCCTTGGTTGCCTCCCTCTAGACAATGGGTGCAAGTATATCTCCTTGAGGATAGTCACACATGTGATGAGGTCCTCTACAGAGAAAACACTTAAGCTATCGAGGCGCACGCTTAGGAGGACATGCAATAGCAGATCCTCTAGTCTAACTAGATCCTAAATGACATGTCCCTCCACCCTTGGCATTCATCTTCTGGCCATCTCTAGGCCCTGAAGCTGGGTGCTTCCTCTTAATCCTCTGAGTGAAACATGGCTTAGATTGAGCTGAAGAGATAGGAGCATATTGTGTTCTACCTCTTAGATTGACTAAGGAGTCTGCCACATTGTAACGCCCCCTCAGAATAAACCCCAATCACAGACAAAAACCGTGGAAGATAGGGAACGTCACACACAAACAACAATACAGATGCTAGGGAATAATAGCTTACAGAAACCGATTCGGAAAATTTCGGCAGCATGTCCCCAGAAAAACTAAGAAAACTCCTGTACATGCTCCATAATATCACAATGTGGGTCGACATGCCGACCACAAACTGAAACACACCAGTTCGAAAACAAAATTCTCAATCCTTATCACAACATCAAACTAATAAACCACGATAATCGAATAACACTGGACAATACAGAATTCGCCGAAAACAGGCTTAAGCCCTCGGTTTAACAGTCGTATCAAAACCAAATGCCAACCCGGCAACAATATCACAGTAATCAAAAATCAGCAAACCAGCCACATCCGGCTAACATGTCCATAAACAAAATCATAAGAACCCTGGCCACATCCGGCCCTCAAAAAGCACAGGCTCGCAGGCCCCAAAATATCAAGTCAGGAAACTAAACATCTGCTCAGGCTTTAGGCTCCTGCCCTGCATCTGGAAATATCGTGGAATGAGCTACACGGCTCAGTGAGTAGATAGTCTCGTTCGACCATCCACTAATATACAATCAATAATAGATGCAGATATCTTTTCAAAACTTTTAACGGAAGACGGCAAAGTATGATACATAATAAAACCGATAACCATAAATCACAATCATGATCAGAAAACAATACACCCACAACCTCGGGCAACAAGACCGCAAAACAGCCTATCCGGCTAACAAACTAAGACTCACACAACTATTGTCCAGTGATTTCAGAATTGACCCCGAGGGTCCAACCCGGCCTTTGTCAAGGCACTGAGAGTAACCTGCAACGAACATTAGTGAGGCGTAGATTCAAGAGGTGGCCCCCGCCAGGTCACGACGTGGCACTTTGCTCTACGACACTCAACCGCACCCCCTTTACCGGGAACACAACACCCCCACAACCGGGAACGGAAACAAGAACAAAACAGAACGGGAGGTGAATGAATTCAAGAGGTGGCCCCCGTCTGACCAAGACGTGGCACTTTGCTTCAAACACCCAACTCTCAAAAGGTTTATCACTTGGACAAAATACCCTTAACACAAACCGGTAACCTGAACCTCTAACCTGGTCACTAGACTCTAGAACAGTCCCTCCATTACCGGAAACAAGTCAGAACAGGATGGGTGGATTTTCCAACCCCAAATCAAAATGACTGTTCCCTGAGTGCTCTAGTTAACCCTTAGGTTCAGTCCACCCAAGTCTAGGACCCCTATCGAACGCATACATCACGAACATTGTCTCGGACACCACATCAATCAAGTTCAGGAAAGGTCCTTAGATTTCATGCAAACATGGTTTAACCTTTTCTAAGTTATCATCCAAGGTTATCAATCAATATTCCACATCACTACTTTCTACATACACCATTCAACAAAAATACATACTAATACAGAAAATTCACCAATTTCATCAGCAGATAACATAAATACAGAATATCACAGACTCATAGTTTTCTCCTAGTTCTTATAACAAAAGACAGAAATGCCCCTAGTTCAAAGTTTAAGTCATGCAGGAAAACTCATCCAAAAATTTCGTAAAATTAGTCATTACGTCCCTCATGATCCTTAGATACGTAATTTCAAGTTTTCCCCCAATTTAACTAGCAAATTTACCGAATTACCCCTAGGTCAATTTCAGTCAACAGAAACTTTTATTTCCAAAAATTCCCCAAAAAAAACGGTAGAGTCCTCATATACCTAATTTCATAAAAATCTGGTTTGCCCCAATTCTTACGCTTACATTTGGGCGTAATTTCATGAAGAAGGAGCGAAATTCTCAATTAAGCCCTAATCTTCATGCAATTGAAAAATCTAAAGCCACATACATGATTAATCAAAGTCTAATTGATGATTAGAAGTCTTAGAGATGATAAGCCCTAATTTTCATGCAAACTAGGGTTTCGAAATTTGGGGAAAAACAAGGAAACGCATACAACTTTGAAATCAAGAGTTCATGTCATATTTCTAAGCATCAATCTTCTCTAAATCAAGCAACAATCCCAATATACAATATACATGATCTAGGTGGAAGAGAAGATCCACTCACCTTGATTTCGGTTCTTCCAAACCACACTTCCCCACGCCTTCCCTCACGACACACACGTCGCCGGAAGCGCTCAAGGAGTCGCCGGAAGTCGCCTCCACCACCACTCGCCGCCGGCCACAAGAAGAGGAGAAGGGAGAAGAAGGCAAGCCGCCACCTTCACCCAAGGGAGAAAAATCATGAGCAATGAGGGAAATGTGGGTGAACATGGATCCCTCTAGCTTTACGATTTTTTTTTGCCCACTAAGCCTCCAAAGATCCAAACCCAATAGCAACATAAGTGGAAGATCCAATAACCCTTTAGTATAAGCTATTCTCCACCTCACCTTTATCAAGGGCTCTTACCCTTTCTAATAGATAGACACCACTAGCCTAGTGGCGTGCAGCACACAATCTACGCCTTAAGTCGCAGGTTCGAATCCTCTCCGCGACACATATTTTTACATCGCAGGAAAAATACATAAGTCAATACATTACCTCATTGAAAAACTTCCACAACAAAGCTAGATAAACAAAATTTTATTTTCTTACCTGCTATTAAATTTCTGGATCTTACATTCCTTCCCCCTTAAAAAGCTTTAGTCCTCTAAAGCTCACCACTCAAATCATCGAACAGCTGAGGGAACTCTCTTCTCATATCTGACTCTGGCTCCCAAGTAGCTTCTTCGACTGACTGGTTTCCCCAGATAACTTTTACAAGCGGTACTGTCTTGTTCCTTAGGACTTTGTCTTTCCTATCCAC
The DNA here is from genome assembly GCA_027563935.2 of Costus lasius. Taxonomy (NCBI): domain Eukaryota; kingdom Viridiplantae; phylum Streptophyta; class Magnoliopsida; order Zingiberales; family Costaceae; genus Costus; species Costus lasius. The sequence continues at coordinate 30,583,194 of CM050450.1, read as the reverse complement.
AATCCGCAGTGGTCTCTCTACAAAGGTCAGATCACTCTGGACCTGCAGGGGAGCAGAATCAAGCACATGTGATGGATCTGCACAGTATTTCCTCAGAACTGACACATGAAATACGTTATGAAGATGCTCCAGAGATGGTGGCAGAGCTAGTCTGTAAGCTACAGGACCAACCCTCTCTACAATATCGTAAGGTCCAACAAACCTCGGGCTCAGCTTTCCTTTCTTGCCAAACCGCATGACACCCTTGGTTGGTGAGACCTTCAGAAACACATGATCCCCCACCATAAACTCTAAGGGACGACGGCGATTATCTGCATAACTCTTCTGCCTGTCCCGAGCAACCTTTAGTTTTTCCCGGATAACTCTGACTCTATCTGTAGCCTCCTGCACCGCCTCTGATCTCAGAATCATCCGGTCCCCCAATTCCTCCCAACTCAGAGGTGACCTGCACTTCCTGCCATACAGAACCTCGTAAGGAGCCATCTGAATACTGGAGTGAAAGCTGTTATTGTAGGTGAACTCTATCAGGGATAAATCACTGTCCCACTCAGAGCTCCAATCTACAACATAAGCCCTCAGCAAATCCTCCAAAGTCTGTATAGTACGCTCTGACTGACCATCTGACTGCGGATGGTAGGCGGTACTAAAACTCAACTTAGTGCCAAGACCCTCATGCAAGCTCTTCCAGAATCTGGAAAGGAATCTGGAATCGCGGTCTGATACAATATCCACAGGCACTCCGTGTAATCTGACTATCTCATCGATGTACAGCTTAGCCAGCCGATCGAGTGGATAAGTCGTCCGAATAGGCAAAAAGTGTGCAGCCTTCGTGAGCCTGTATACGATGACCCAAACCGCATCATGCCCTCTCCTAGTCCAAGGCAACCCACAGACAAAATCCATACTAATGCACTCCCACTTCCACTGCGGGATAGGGAGCTGCTGCAATAATCCCCCAGGCCTCTGGTGTTCGGCCTTCACAGTCTGACAGGTCAAACACCGAGATACGAACACCGCGACCTCCTTCTTCATGCCCGGCCACCAGAAATCTTTCTTCAAATCCTAATACATTTTTGTGACTCCGGGATGCAAGGAATACTTGGAGTTATGACCCTCCTCCAAGATCTCTCTCCTCAGACTAGGTTCCTCAGGGACACACACCCTTCCACGGAACCGCAGAATACTATCACCAGATAAGCTGAAATCCTCCATTGGCCCGGCAGCCAACCTCTCTCTGATCTGAACTAGACTCGGATCTACCAGCTGCTGATCCCTGATCCTCTGTAGTAAAGCAGACTGAACCCGGAGAAAAGCCACATATCCAGACTGAACTCTGGGAGACACCTCAACCCTGAGCTCTCGGAACTCCTGTAGTAACTGCCACTCACTGACTCTTAGTGCTGCTACCGAAGTAACTGGGTGTCTGCTCAATGCATCAGCTACCACATTGGCTTTCCCGGCCTGATACTGAATAGAGAAATCATAATCCTTTATCAGCTCCATCCACCTTCTCTGCCTTATATTCAACTCCTTCTGAGTGAAAATGTACTTGAGGCTCTGATGATCAGTAAATAAGTCAAAACTCCTGTCCCAATAGATAGTGGCGCCATATCTTCAGTGCAAAAACCACTGCCGCCAACTCCAAATCGTGTGTGGGATAGTTTAACTCATACTCCTTCAGTTGCAGCGAAGCATAGGCTACCACGGCCCCTTTCTGCATCAGGACGCTGCCCAGTCCTTTGCCTGAGGCATCAGTATAAACAGTAAACCTCTCCCCATCAGTAGGAATGATAAGGATGGGTGTACTGGTCAATCTCCTTTTTAGCTCCTGGAAGCTTTCCTCACACTTCTCGCCCCAAACAAACTTAGCCTCTTTCCTAGTCAGCTTGGTTAAGGGACCCGCCAACTTGGAGAACCCCTCCACAAACTTCCTGTAATATCCTGCTAATCCCAGAAAGCTCCGGATCTCTGTGGCACTAGTTGGTCTTCCCCAGTTCAGGATAGCTTGTACCTTCACTAGATCCACAAACACGCCCTGCCCCGATATCACATGCCCCAGAAAGCTGATCTGATCCAACCAAAACTCGCACTTGCTAGCCTTAGTATACAACTGGTGCTTCCTCAGAATTGCTAGTACTCTGCGCAAGTCCCTAGCGTGATCCTGATAAGTACGGGAGTATACCAGTATATCATCTATAAATACCACCACACAAGTGTCTAACAGCTCGTGAAACACCCTATTCATCAGATCCATAAAAACAGCAGGTGCATTGGTCAGTCCAAAAGGCATAACTACAAACTCGTAGTGACCATACCTGGTTCTGAAAGCAGTCTTCAGGATATCCTCATCCCTGACCCTGAGCTGATAGTATCCTGACCTCAAATCGATCTTGGAGAACACAGTGGCACCCTGCAACTGATCGAACAGATCATCTATCCTCGGAAGGGGATACATATTCTTTACAGTCACCTGATTCAGCTAGCGGTAATCTATACACATCCTCAGTGTTCCGTCCTTCTTCTTTACAAACAAGACTGGCGCTCCCCAGGGTGAAGCACTCGGTCTGATATACCCCTTTTCAAGCAGTTCCTCTAACTGCTTCTTCAACTCAGCTAACTCTGAGGTGGCCATACGATAAGGAGCCTTTGATATTGGAGCTGTACCAGGCACCAGCTCAATACCAAACTCCATGACCCTGTGGGGAGGTAAACCTGAAAACTCATCTGAGAATACATCAGGAAACTCACAGACTACCTCCATCTGAGCTAAGTCTGGATCTGAGTCTTCTTGCACTTTAACATGTGCAAGGTATCCTTTGCACCCACTGGCTAGCAACCTGCTGGCATGCACAAATGATATCATATGTGGCCCTTGATCAGACACCAGGCCCCTTACCAGCAGATGACTCCCATCATGCAGGTGTAGAGTAATAATCTTCTCAAAGCAATCCACTGTAGCGTGGTGAGAAGATAGCCAATCCATGCCTAGGATCAAATCATAATCCTGCATGCCTAGCAGTATCAAATCAACTATAAACTGGTACTGCTCTACGTGAATAACACAGTCAGGGTAGACTATGTCAGTGGATAAACTATCCCCCAGGGGTGTACATACTGAAACTGTGTAACCTAGTACTCTAGGTGAGATAGGTAGTCTAGAAGCAAAGTTAGCAGACACAAAGGACAAATTGGACCCCGGATCAAACAAAATACGAGCTAACTGATCAAATACAAGTAAGGTACCTTCCACGACGGATCGGGAAGCTCGAGTGTCCTTCTCTGCTACGGCATAGACTCTGGCCTGGACAGCTGGTCTATCGGTACCCCGGATCTGTGGCTCAGGCGCCGTGCAATCTCTGACCCTGTGCCCCACTTTTCCGCACTTGAAGCACGCCCCGGACTTCTTGTGGCAGTCCGCCTTCAGGTGGCCCTTGGCCCCACAATGGTAGCAGACTCTGTCCTCTACCCGGCCATCAGTACCCCGCTGCTGTGGTTGAGATGCCTGCTGCGGTCTTTGAATTCCTTTCCCCTGGTGAGGTCTGTATCGGCCTTTCTTCTGGTCCTTCCCCTTATGGTATTTCCTACTGCCTCCACCAGTCTGCTGGGGAACCGGTGCCTCAGCTATAGGGGCTACAACTAGGGCCGTCTCGGTCTGCTCCTCCAGGATGTACTTCTCTGCGGTGCGGGCACGATCCAGCATCTCAGCATAAGTCTCCAAGTGCTGCAATCCTACTTTCTGTCTGATATCCCTTCTGAGACCCCTGAGAAATTTCTTAGCTCGTCTATCCTCAGTATTTATCAAGTGTGGAGCATACTTCCCAAGCTTTGAGAACATCAAGTCATATTGATCTACCGTCATGTCTCCTTGTTCCAAGTGGATAAACTCCACCTCCCTATCCTCAACCAGGCTGGTGGGAAAGAATTTCTCATTGAACCGGGACAAGAAGTATTGCCACGTCACTGGTTCGGATCTGTCCACCGCGAGTCTCTGCTCACTCTTCCACCACACATCTGCGTCACCATGCATCATATAAGTGGCCAAACTTAATCTGTCCTCATGTGAACATCGCATCACTTGAAAGATCTTCTCCAAGCCCAAAAGCCAGTCCTCTGCCGTCCTGTAATCTGGACTCCCATAAAAAGAGCTAGGGCCCAACCGCTGGAATTCACCCACAAGCAAGGCATAGCGCTTATGGGTATCCTCCGGCAAGCTAACCCCCGAGCCCGAGCCAGACTCAGACCCCCGCCCCTGCGTCGGTATCTGTGTCTGAGATAGAAGCTGCAACTGCTCTCTGAACTCGCGTTGCTGTTCGTGATTCTGCTGTAACAGCTGCTGCTGCACCTCCTGGTGCTGGGTCTGCTGCTGCTGCAGCATCTGAGCCTGTTGCTGGATTAGTGCGTTCTGTTGCTGCACCATACCAGTCAAAGACTCCATGGCCCGCAGGAATTCAGCAGTCTGATCACTGCCGCCAGCACTAGCACTCAACCTGGGGCGCACCATACTGGCTCCTTCAATACACATAGATCAAAGTTACAATCAAGTCAGTTCTCAAACAAGGTTCCTAGCTGTCTAGCAATACACAAGCAAGGTTTTCCACCCCCAATACAGCTATTATTCGCTAGCTCATCGCTCTGATACCATTCTGTAACGCCCCCTCAGAATAAACCCCAATCACAGACAGAAACCGCGGAAGATAGGGAACGTCACACACAAACAACAATACAGATGCTAGGGAATAATAGCTTACAGGAACCGATTCGGAAAATTTCGGCAGCATGTCCCCAGAAAAACTAAGAAAACTCCTGTACATGCTCCATAATATCACAATGTGGGTCGACATGCCGACCACAAACTGAAACACACCAGTTCGAAAACAAAATTCTCAATCCTTATCACAACATCAAACTAATAAACCACGATAATCGAATAACACTGGACAATACAGAATTCGCCGAAAACAGGCTTAAGCCCTCGGTTTAACAGTCGTATCAAAACCAAATGCCAACCCGGCAACAATATCACAGTAATCGAAAATCAGCAAACCAGCCACATCCGGCTAACATGTCCATAAACAAAATCATAAGAACCCTGGCCACATCCGGCCCTCAAAAAGCACAGGCTCGCAGGCCCCAAAATATCAAGTCAGGAAACTAAACATCCCCTCAGGCTTTAGGCTCCTGCCCTGCATCTGGAAATATCGTGGAATGAGCTACACGGCTCAGTGAGTAGACAGTCTCGTTCGACCATCCACTAATATACAATCAATAATAGATGCAGATATCTTTTCAAAACTTTTAACGGAAGACGGCAAAGTATGATACATAATAAAACCGATAACCATAAATCACAATCATGATCAGAAAACAATACACCCACAACCCCGGGCAACAAGACCGCAAAACAGCCTATCCGGCTAACAAACTAAGACTCACACAACTATTGTCCAGTGATTTCAGAATTGACCCCGAGGGTCCAACCCGGCCTTCGTCAAGGCACTGAGAGTAACCTGCAGAGTAACCTGCAACGAACATTGGTGAGGCGTAGATTCAAGAGGTGGCCCCCGCCAGGTCACGACGTGGCACTTTGCTCTACGACACTCAACCGCACCCCCTTTACCGGGAACACAACACCCCCACAACCGGGAACGGAAACAAGAACAGAACAGAACGGGAGGTGAATGAATTCAAGAGGTGGCCCCCGTCTGACCAAGACGTGGCACTTTGCTTCAAACACCCAACTCTCAAAAGGTTTATCACTTGGACAAAATACCCTTAACACAAACCGGTAACCTGAACCTCTAACCTGGTCACTAGACTCTAGAACAGTCCCTCCATTACCGGAAACAAGTCAGAACAGGATGGGTGGATTTTCCAACCCCAAATCAAAATGACTGTTCCCTGAGTGCTCTAGTTAACCCTTAGGTTCAGTCCACCCAAGTCTAGGACCCCTATCGAACGCATACATCATGAACATTGTCTCGGACACCACATCAATCAAGTTCAGGAAAGGTCCTTAGATTTCATGCAAACATGGTTTAACCTTTTCTAAGTTATCATCCAAGGTTATCAATCAATATTCCACATCACTACTTTCTACATACACCATTCAACAAAAATACATACTAATACAGAAAATTCACCAATTTCATCAGCAGATAACATAAATATAGAATATCACAGACTCATAGTTTTCTCCTAGTTCTTATAACAAAAGACAGAAATGCCCCTAGTTCAAAGTTTAAGTCATGCAGGAAAACTCATCCAAAAATTTCATAAAATTAGTCATTACGTCCCTCATGATCCTTAGATTCGTAATTTCAAGTTTTCCCCCAATTTAACTAGCAAATTTACCGAATTACCCCGAAGTCAATTTCAGTCAACAGAAACTTTTATTTCCAAAAATTCCCCAAAAAAAACGGTAGAGTCCTCATATACCTAATTTCATAAAAATCTGGTTTGCCCCAATTCTTACCCTTACATTTGGGCGTAATTTCATGAAGAAGGGGCGAAATTCTCAATTAAGCCCTAATCTTCATGCAATTGAAAAATCTAAAGCCACATACATGATTAATCAAAGTCTAATTGATGATTAGAAGTCTTAGAGATGATAAGCCCTAATTTTCATGCAAACTAGGGTTTCAAAATTTGGGGAAAAACAGGGAAACGCATACAACTTTGAAATCAAGAGTTCATGTCATATTTCTAAGCATCAATCTTCTCTAAATCAAGCAACAATCCCAATATACAATATACATGATCTAGGTGGAAGAGAAGATCCACTCACCTTGATTTCGGTTCTTCCAAACCACACTTCCCCACGCCTTCCCTCACGCCACACACGTCGCCGGAAGCGCTCAAGGAGTCGCCGGAAGTCGCCTCCACCACCACTCGCCGCCGGCCACAAGAAGAGGAGAAGGGAGAAGAAGGCAAGCCGCCACCTTCACCCAAGGGAGAAAAATCGTGAGCAATGAGGGAAATGTGGGTGAACATGGATCCCTCTAGCTTTACGATTTTTTTTTGCCCACTAAGCCTCCAAAGATCCAAACCCAATAGCAACATAAGTGGAAGATCCAATAACCCTTTAGTATAAGCTATTCTCCACCTCACCCTTATCAAGGGCTCTTACCCTTTTCTAATAGATAGACACCACTAGCCTAGTGGCGTGCAGCACACAATCTACGCCTTAAGTCGCAGGTTCGAATCCTCTCCGCGACACATATTTTTACATCGCAGGAAAAATACATAAGTCAATACATTACCTCATTGAAAAACTTCCACAACAAAGCTAGATAAACAAAATTTTATTTTCTTACCTGCTATTAAATTTCCGGATCTTACACACATCCATCGCTTCCTTGAGAGTTTGGGGTGCATGTCCCCTCACTTCTAATTATGCCCAAGTCTGCATCCTCTCAATAAAGAAGTACATCTCATCACCCTCATCCATCCATGTTATCACAAGCATCATAGCAACATAAGCCTTAATATACTTATGAATAGTCCCCGTGTGTCTAATCTTATGCAAAGCATCTCGTGTAGCTTTAGTAGTGTGTGTGGGCATGAACTGAGTCTTCAACTCAACTTTTAGTTCATCCCATGAAATTTCCTATGACACCTCTTCTCCTTTAGGAACCACTATGTTCCACCGCTAGAGCTTGGCGTCACCTGTAAGATAAGCTACACAAATATGTGGTCGATCAGTTTCAAGCACTTGAGCAAACCTAAAGTACGGCTCCATATGTAAAAAAAAATTCTCAAGTTCCTTTGCACTACAAACCCACTAAAAGTAGAGGGTCTGGTATCCCCTGTACCTGTGGCCAGAGAGGAAAGCTGAGATGTCACCTACTCCCTAAGACTAGCCACCTCTATAGCTAAGTCAGCAAGTACTATAGAGAGATGGGCCAACTTTGAATCTAGGCAAGTCCCTATAGACTCCAATGTCGATCATAGTGCTTCGAGATGCTCCATAATGGAGGAGTCTCCATAAAAATCCCCAACTATAGTTTTCAGATGGGAGATGTATTCTATACTTGTAACTATGTTTGTAGTGTTTGCTCTCTAAACTAAAGGTGATGTGAGATCTGAAGTTTTATCCTCTGGTGTATTGAGGAGAGCTATGCAAGTGATCAATACACCCAACACTTCACACTTACAAAGTGCGACTCTCAGCTTGCACTCCTTACAATACACAATCGAGTATTTAAGGACCGACACGACCTTTCACACAACAACAAGGAGGCGATGCTCGAACACCTTCAAGGGTGCTAGCGTGCACGTCCAAGAACGAGCATTTCCCTGATGAGTTACTTGGACACCTTCGAGGGTGCTGGCGTAACTCAAGTGTACTTGCAAAACAAATACAATGTTATGCCATATACATAGGCGAGCTCGACATAGCATAGCAAGCAATGCCTTATATATATGCATGCACATGAGAACCATCTAGGCGAGACTACCACCACTACACCAAATAATCTGGTACAATAAATCCTAGGGGAGATATACCTTTGAAGCATGTCTCGCTCCATAAGATGGAGTTGTTATACCTTCATTGCTGCCTAGCATCGACAATGGAGGCATACTTAGATTTTAGCTTAGGTGGGGACCACCCCACCCTGTTGGCTAAAACCAAGAGTGGGGAGTATAGCTAGCTGCCCACTCCCTTTCGCCGCCAGCCACTCAATCGGAGCTGTGGTAGATAGGAAAAGGGCAAACATCAAGACCCTCATCAGCGGTGAGACCCGTCGCCAAATACACCACCGAAAGAACTTGTGGTCGTCACCTAAAGAGGACGCGTGTGCATATCTAGGCCAAAGAACCCAGTGGCATTTGTTCCCTTTCCCATTGGTGACTGTCGTCCAAGGCAGATCCGCGACCACCACAAGCCCCAACCTCACTAGATCCATTGCTAATGAAGCCCTATCGAGAGCCCGTTGGTCCACGCCTAATCAAAGACCTAGTGCAAGGTCGCGTATGTCGAACTGGAGGCGGTCCAGGCTGCCTCACTCCCACATCTAACTTTGGCACCAAAGAAGACGAAGTCTTCCCCCTTTACCTATGGGCCTCGGCATTTGCTCTACCCTTGTTGGCGATTCCACAACTTGATCTCATAGTCATAAGGTTCTTGCTAAGAAGATGGAGACAAGCTTGTAGCTACTACTCCTCAATTCTCCCCTACATGAATTTGCAAATGAAATGTCAGACCTAGACCACAGGCATTGTTGCTTGATTTGGTCTCCATCCTACAACATCAAAAAGAAAAGTTTCCAGGCAGCCATCCACACACGAGCCATCAAATTGTTGATTAACTTGATGGTTCCACTATGGATAGATCAAATCTAGACCACCCTAGGCTCACCCAAGCTGATAAGTCAACTTAGGGTCCATGCCTTAAATCATTCCACATAGCAGGAATGACTAGCGTATCAATAGGCACACTGAATCAAATAAATCGCGTCGTGCCAAATTGGACCCAGGTGAATCAGCTCCTCACATACACTGCGCATGCGTGCATAGCTCTAGATACTCGGGTCAAGCCCTCGCATATCCACACGTGTCTAATGAACTCGTGTTAACCTCAATGACACCAACACCCTGAGCCTTCCACACCCAAGTTATCGGAGACCACCTCCACCTGCCGAGCGCATTGTGCATCAGAACTAAATTATGTTCCGAGAGTATCACACTTATCATAGTTCAAAAGGTGTTATGAATATAGTTTTAAATGGAATCTTATTTAAATTGAAGGCAACAGCTTTTTAGGCCTCAATTTAAAGAAATAAAGGAAGATTAGCATAAATAATCATTACAACATTTAAATCATTAATGTTAATGGTAATATAACATGAAAATTGATCTAATACCATAATTATAAGCAAAATAGAACATAATACATATGCTAGACATCATTTAACCAAATAAAGATTGAATTGTAATAGAAGGAATCAAGAGAAAAATTAATTGGTCAAAGGCTATTGGACAGATGAGCTTTTCTCAATCCTCTAGTCATATTGAATGACCCTAAAAATCACGACTAGATCATCTCCTTTTAATTAGAGTAAACTACGAGGCAATAACAAAAGAAATGGGAAGTAAAGACAAGAAAAGAAGCAATGCAATTTGATGAGGAAACAATTTTGATAGAATATAATAGTGTAGAAGCAGTCAATTTTATGAGAGGAATGAGGCAACAAACAGATTTGATTTAAAGCCAAAAGAACTATGCAATTTGATGTTTGGATTGTGAACTTTGCCTTCTGAGCTGAGAAGGCTGGTGCTTTTGGACTTGGATTCTTAAGTATTAATAAAATTGCTTTGTTAAAAAAATTAGCTAGGCTTTAGGATAGGAGTTATAGTCTCATTTGAGATCATATTACCCACTTATCAAGTAATAAAGTGAATGAACTGGGAGAAGGTGTAAGGCAACCAAGAACCCCATTCTAATAATGCATAATGGCAAGATAGTGCTAGTCTGGGAAGAGCCTTACTTTGATTGCTAACCTGGAGCTCGCCAGCTGAAGATTCTGTCAGGCAAGGACATCCCTTAAATTTACCTAGAACGCCAGAAAATTATACTGAACAGATTTTACCCTTGCGTCAATTAGTATTACATGCAGAAAAACTTATCAAAACTTGGGTCATTCCAGCACTAGTGCTCAACTAGCAGAAGTATTATGCAAACAAATTCCTTTCATGGGAGGCCATGTCGCATTATTTGATGACCTATTGATCTGCATATTTAATTTCCAATTCTGCAGTACAGTCTGGAGATCCATGAGCTTGGCCCTCATGCTGACGCAGCAGTTGGAATGAACTGTGATCACTTGCTTGTAGTCCTGGCTCATATGGCAGAAGCCACTGAAGTAGGCAGTGTCCAGGTATCTGACTTTCACACCCAACCTCTCAAACACACCATCGTACTTCATCTTCATCAGCACATCTTGATCCTTCATGCCGTTGGAGCTGTTTCTGGATGCATACCATTCATCAAACAGTGCTATGCTCCTGCTGTTGGGAGTCGCAAAGTAGAAGCCGGTGTTGAAATTGGAGTTATTGAACGGGCGGCCATAGTACATGTCACAGCTTATATGCAGGTCCACTTGTTCATCACGGTGCAACTTTGAGAAGGGATTTCGCAGCCACATGACGTCCATATCCTGACATTAAATGAAAATAATGTTTTTGTATTCTAATTTGAATAAAAAAAGTTACTAGTAGAAATGAATTGTAAAGAGAGGACTCACTGTGAAGACAAAGCTGTAACCTCGCCTGAGGACGTCACCGAGGAAGAGAGTTCTCCGCCACATCATTTCATTGAACTCATTGGTCATGTAGAACACCTCTCTGGAGAAGTCCATGCCCACGGTCGTCAAGTTGTAGCAGTGGAGATCCAAGGCGCGGCACCGGTTGAAGGCCTTGTCATCGACTGCGACAAAGAGGATGTGGTTGATCAGGAACTCGGTGCCTTCCCCTTGCCGGAGACTCTGCAGGAACAAATCAAGCATAGCGTTCTGCTCCACGTAGGCCTTGTTCAGTACGGCGATGACCACAGTTTTGTTCCCCATTGAAACACCTTGTAATGCTGTGTCTAGTTCATCCTTTGGGGTGATTTCTGTCTGGTATTATCAAACAATTAATGCACAAGATAATTGACATTTTATGTAGCGAGTCAAAAGTGCTTCCCATTTTGTGAAATATTGTGTGGCATCTAATGTTTCTGCTAAATTCGTACTCATAGCTAATATTTTATACTCGGTTGACTTAAAAATAATGAAGCTCCTTGCTTTTGACCAAAAGAAAACTGGGTAAAAAAAAAAATACACTGGGTAAGAAAGAAAGAGTAACCCCTAGAAGAATCTAGACATTAAGGCAACAGTAGAGACAAATTCGACTTGATGGAAAGCCTGCACACCTACATCGATCAATGTTCACAAGACGCTGCTATTCTTGCATTTCACCCACATGGGTAGATCTAGTGATTGATTGAGAGTAACGGCTGTGTGTGATGGGGAATAGCTAGATACATACACAGCAGGGCGTGGAGGGAGACTCGAGCAATACAAGAGAAATTCCAAAACTATATGTGATTCAGGATCATCAAAATTAAGGAACACGCAGCTCGCCCTTATTTTTCAGAAACGAAGGGAAGATTTCGAATGATGAATTCACATGCATAAGAAATTATCTTGAGATGGACGGAGAAGAGCAATTAATAACACGGAATCCTGGAAAAGTGAACTTACAGGAGTCGTAGTAGTAGTACCATTCCAAGCATGCGCTTGCCAGCGAAAGAAAGCGGTGGGGACTTGCAGCATCCACAAGAAGCAGACGAAGATGAAGGCGAGAGCCACAAGCGGAGTGGCGGCCACGGTTGTGGTGCGGCAAGGGAAAGCGTTGGAGAAGCCCATCATGCCCTGCCTCTCCAAACTACCGGAGAGCGGTGGCTGCTCTCTCTTTCTTTCTCTCTCTCTCTACTCACGGATCACAATGACATTAATATACCAAGGCAATGCACACGCCGCACTCCCCCAGCTTCCATCTTGTTTTCTTCTGGAGCAGATTGATATAGATCACAGATGGCGGTACGATTTCGATAGTTTAGTTAGTGTAGCAGAGAGAAGCGGCCGACAAGGCCCGCATCCTTGGTTTGCTGCTGCTGCTCATGGATTCTTTTGCTACACTCAAATGTTGTTTGTGTTTGGAAATTACCACCCCCAATGCCTTTCTTGAGAGTGGATTTCAATTTCAATTTTAATATTAATATTAATTTTAATTTTAATTTTAATGGAGACGAGAGGAGCAGGTGAAAGCGGTGATTCATCCACCGACACTGCCCGTGAATTAATGGCAGTGCGACGTGGCTGTTGGAGATGGCTGGGTTTTTTTTTTTTTTTTTTTTTTTATGAGATGGCTGGGTTTGCATCGACACTTTGTTATGTATAATTTAGATTGTACTATTATTAGCTGCAAGCTGGTAGCCTAACTTTGAAGAAAGCGTCGCGATTTTTAATTTTATTTGTCTCCTCCCGATGCATTGTTATCAAAGCTGATTCTGACAAGGACCAAACTGGCCTCTGATTTACTAATTTATTATTTTTAATTAGATAATTATATGTTTCTTTTACATATTATTGTTTTAGAGTGAGTTTTGGACCTTTTGGTGGATCAAGTGCTTTTGGGATGACTGACTCCAGCAGTTAGCACATGAAAAAAGCGTGATGTGAAGAATCAGCTGGATCCTCTGCATCTGTCATCTTCTATATTTGAAAGAAATCGTAAGCTCATGTGACTGACTTGACTCATGTGGACCTCATAATAAACAATGTCACTTGACGTATGTCTGTCTCAGTTAGGACTTACCTTTTGATCAAGCACACACACGTAACTAACGTTGATCACAGCGTGAATTTTGGGTGATCAAGGACAAGGACAAACTTTTCATTAAAAAAAAATAAATAAAAAACAAAAAAAAAAAAACAGGAGAAACTTTTCCACTGCCCACATGGCCATGAACAAAGCAACACACCATCACATGAGATATACGATGATTTGGAATATTTTTTTTAAAAGAAAATAGCTATTTTTACTGTAGTTAAAGGCTTTAGATAATTAAATAGATTAACTTGAATATAGCCCCAAATATCTTATAATGCAAAAAGTAGGGATCAAATCTATAAATATACTTACTAATTTTTCAGAATCATTTAATTTCCCAAATTGAGAAATGGAAGTTGCCTTGTCTATGCGAGCATTAAATGATGATTGACTTAAGCGGCATTTGGCAATGTTGTGTGTGCACAATAGCAAAAAGCATACCAGTGTAAATTAATTGCTCTTGACTCCACTGCCACGGCCGTCGGCCGCCGCACAAAAAAAAAGCAACTTTGTCCCAGCATCCTGCAGCTCATTTTTTTTATTAAAAATATATAATATTTTAATATATAAAATAATTATCTTATAATAGTAATTAACTTGAGTCAAATATGTCTGAATTCGAAAAGGAGGTAATTATTTACTTTCCAAAAATTTAAAATATATATGTAGGCAGTTGCTTTAGTTCGTATGAATAAAAAAATGTTAAATAACTTCTAAAGATTTTGAATTACTTAAGATAAATTAAAGAATATAATAAGTACAAATGATAATTAGTTTGTGTTGGATTTGCCTAATATAATATCATATTAATCTAAATAATTTATGTGAGTTATAATTCCTATTTCAAATGTTAATAAACTTTTCGTGAAAACATATTATAAGGTGGATAAATAATAATAATTAATAAACAAAAATGCATTGAATGCATATTTATTAGGGACGGCTAGGGTAGATTGAAAGATATGAAAAAAAAAAAGGAAACAGAGAGGAGTGAGGGTGACGTGTCTCATTTTTACAGAGGGGCACCTCTATGCAAATTTTGCATAGGGGCACTTCATTTTTAATTTTAAAATATTTTTTTAAATTTTTTTTTTTAGAAATGTTGTTTAACTTTTAAGCTATCTAATGGTATAAATATTGAGGTATTTTAGATCTTGTATACGTATAAAATATCCTATACAAGATCACATATAAGACAAAAAAATATTTATTATATAAAAAAATTAATTTTTGCATAGGATATTTTATATGTATATAAGATCTAAAATACCCCAATATTTATATCATTGGATAGCTTATGAGATAAACAACATTTCTAAAAAAAATATATTAAAATTGAAAATGAAGCACCCCTACGCAAAATTTGCGTAGGGGTGCCCCTCCGCAATTTGCGTAGGGGTGCCCCTCCGCAAAAATCTGGCCCAGTAAAACTGATCCCTGGCGATATCAGTAAAAGGAGAAAGGGCAGCAAGTACCGGGATCCGACCCTGAATTCGTGGAAAAAAATTTTTAGACATGGGTCCATTTTTGCCATTAATCATGGAAAATGAAAATTTTTTTCTTTTCTCGTTAAACCCTTTCTCCTCTCTCTCTCTTTACTCGAGGGAAAACCATCTCTCTCCCAAGTTTCTTTTACTCTCGCCCCAAATCTCTCTCAGCCCTCGCCGCCGAGTTTCTGCCCATGAAATTGTGGCTTACGCAGCACTTCTCTTTCCCTAATGTCTCTAAGGCTCTCTCTCTCCACTCTCTAAGGCTTTCTCCTACCTCATTGTAGTGAAGAAAGGATCCCTAGTTATTGCGCTATCGTTTACCCCACCCAGCTTCGCCGCCATTGAAGAATGTTCATTGTTAGCCCAAGTAAGGTAACTTCTATCGTTTCCTCTATTTTTTAATATTAATCCAATTAAACTTAAACTTATAATATTGCAGAACTCCATAATATATCGTAGGAATTTTTTTAGGGTTTTTGAATATTAGTTTAAATGCTATGAAAACTTAGGTTATGGGTTGTTGATAGCTCCATTAGTGCATCTGATAGCCTCATTAGTTATATGACAAGGATCATGCAATTTTTTGTACATTTTTAAGAATTATTTCATAACGTAGAGATTTGGATTTATATTGTAGAAATTTATGTAAAATAAAATGAAAACCTATGTTAAAGGAACCAGAGCCTCATTAGTGAATCAAATATTTATTTCAAGGACTACACAACCTTTTTAATTTTTTAGAATTATTTCATATTATAGAAATTTGGGTTCATATCATAGAAATTCATATAAATGCATCGAAAAATTAGGTTAAGAGTGGTTGAGAGCCTCATTAGTAAATCAAATATTTATGTCAAGGATTATGCATTTTTTTCTTTTTTATAATTTTTTCATATCATAGAAATTTGGGTTCATGTCATAAAAATTAATGTAAATGCACTAAAAAACTCTGATAGGGGTGGCTAAGAGCAAAAACTCTGTTAGGGATGGCTGAGAGCCTCAGTATTGAATCTAATATTTATGTCAAGTATCATACAATTTTTTTACTTTTTTCATAATTATTTTATATCGTAGAAATTTGGATTCATACCATAGAAATTCATATAAATGCACTGAAAACTAAGTTATGGGTAGGTAAGAGCCTCATTAGTGAATCTAATATTTATGTTAATGATCATGTAATTTACTTTATATTTTTTAAAAAATTATTTAATATCGTATAAATTTATGTAAATGCACTAAAAACTAAGTTATGGGTGGCTAAGAGCCTCATTATTGAATCTAATGTTTATGTCAAGGATCATATCATTTTTTTTTATATTTTTTCAGACTTATTTCATATTGTAGGAATTTGGGATCATATCATAGAAAATAAGAATACAGGTTTTTATTGTACATAGATATGGAAAATAAGAATATTATAGTGTATTAGTCATTGTATGCATGTAAGGATGTTGCTACGGTGCTTACTAAATATGTAAGTAATAATATTCTAAAGTTTTAATTTTAGCATTTCAGAATCCCAATGCATTTAACAAATTATCAATTTTTCCCTTGTAGGTTCTTGTATTAAGGGAACATTTCTAATTCTAAAGCAAGAATGACAGCTTTGATATAAAGAATTAGCCACTAACTTGGAAAAAAAATTGCCTAAACCAATATGAAAATATATATTGTGGTATTTTACAATGAAGTACATGGAGTATCTCTGTAATAATAAAGAGTTTGATTTCTCATAGTCTAATATGCCAAGGCTTAGGGCAATTACGAGTTTAGAACTCTTTAGTGGATTTTTAGAGAGTGACTATGGTAAATTTTAATCTTTTCCTAACTGTAAATAGATGAAAATTATAAAACCTTTTATCTTGTTTCATTACGTCCAATCTTTTCTCAAAGGGTATGTCTTTAATGATTAAGACTCTTTGATTCCATCCTTTTCTTTTTCTTCAATTTTTAAAATTTCAATCTTTTTACTTTTTCTACTCTTGCTCTCTAGATTTATAGGGTGTTGCATTTTTCTCTAGTGTTCATTTCTAGCTTTCCTAGCAATCTACCTAGAGGTCCGGAGAAAGAACTAGCCAATTTTACTAGTTGGGTTTCTAACATCATTCCATGTGAAGCTAGTAAATCTATCTTAGATGAAAGTTGCATAACTGACTTAGATAATTCATAGTAACTCTGTCTATGCTCTTTATGCCTCTTGTTTTGTTCAGTTATAAAATTTTCATGCATTGTTTCTAGGTTAGATTTTTGGTATTGCCTAGGTTGATTCCTAAACCCTAAATTTTGATTTTCATTATTTCCATCCCATGAAATATTTAGATGATTTTTCCATCCAGGCTTGTAGGTAATAGAGTATGGATTGTTCTGCCCATAATTACCTACTTCATTCACCTGCTCTTGCTCACTATCTTTTTAGAATGGTTCCTAATTGACACTCATTGGTTTGATGATTATTATTCCTGCAAATATCACAAGGTGGAGAATTAGCCATAACAAGATAAATATTCAAAGAATAAATTTTGCTAGCTAAAAGATTTACCCTCTATTCAAGAGAGTGTTAGTGGTCATTACCTTTACCTGGTTTCTTATACAACACACATCTTTCAATAGTCCACTGATAGTGATTAAGTGTCATATCCTCATTAAGCGTGAGAGCATCATTAATGCTCTTCTTATTCATCAGTGCTCCCCCAACGGCTACATCAATGATTAATTTGGTACTATAATTTAAACTATTATAAAAAGTGTGTACCAGTACCCACTTCTCCTTACCGTGATTTGGCTACATTCTTTGCAGTTTGTTAAATCAATCTCATGCTTTATAGAGTGATTCTCCAACTTTTTTGGTAGAAACTAGTGATCTGGTTTCTGAGTTAGACGGTGTTGCAAAGAGGGAAGTACTTCTAACGGAAGGCTTGTGAAAGCTACTCCCATGTAGTGATGAACTCCCTATGTAATAAATAAAGCCACACTCTAGCTCTGTCTTTCAGCAAGAAGGGAAACAACTTGAGTTTTAAAGCATCATTAGAAACCCCATTAATGTTTATAGTGTCATAGTATTTAAGAAAAATGAGCAAGTGCATATTAGAATCTTCTAATAGAAATCCTCCAAAAGGATTATGTTAAACCATAGATAAAAGTGAAGGCCTAATCTCAAAATTATTCAGTTCTACATTAGGTCTAGGATACTAGAATGTAAACCATTGATATTGTGAGCCGCAAATTCTCTTACAGACTTATCATCCATATTTTCAAAAATTATTTCCTGCAAATTTTTTTTGGAAAACCTAATACTCCTTCATGCTCTGCAAGTCTTTTTATTCTTAGAGTCTAGATCAACAAATGATCCAATCCTAAGATTTCTGGGTATGTACAAGTAGAGTTCTCAAAATTTTTTAGAAATACACAATTAAGTCTAAGGAAACAGAATTAAACAGAATTTTTTTATGAGGCCATGATTTTAAAATAATTGAAATAAAATTTAGAAAATTCCAAGAAGATGGGAATAAGTGAGATTACAAATATTTCACAAAATTTCAATTTTTAAATATGAAATTCTTATAGATATAAAATTTTAAATATAATCACTAGGTGTGATTGTATTCACACCTATGATTATAAAAAATACAAAAACAATTAACAAAAATTGTAAATATCAGAAAAATGAAAATACAAAAGAAATTTTTTTTTGTATTTTTGTAGAATATCAGGAAAATTAAGATAACTCAAATACACAAATCACCGGGTGTGATTATAATCATGCTCATGATTACAAATTCGAAACCCTAATTTTCCAGAAATAGAAATAATAAAATTTTAGAAAATAAAAACTATTCTTAAGATGGGAAGTAGTTCCTAGTATCACACTTCTAAGATCTTATATCAATATTAATTCAAATAGAGTCCCTGACAATGATGCCAAAAACTTGTTACCATGCATCATCGATAGTGATATCAATGGCACCATAATCCCCAAGTGTGTATCTGCAAGTGCACGGATGTTTTGAAGTAATAAATATATCAATACCGCAAAGACTCTAAAACTAAGTACTAATTAAATTATATTCGTGTAAACTAGGTGAATTGAACAGCATGAAAGCTATGATGAAAGCATAATTAAAAAGAAGAGACTATCAAGTACTAGGGAAGCTCGGGCATGGGGTTTCACCATAATAATTTATCCAAGTAATTTATATCAACATGCATCAAATATTTAAGAGTGTTAAAAAGAAATCTACTATAAGAGCATATAAGATGTGACCTTTCAGTAGCCCATCCTGATGTTTAACCTGTCATGTACCCATCTGTCACTTTGAGTACCAACCTTAGTTAAATTCATTAAGCACACCGTAGATTTTATATTCCCCAATATAACTAAGCCACTTTTCTAGGTCATTATCTACATGATTAATTGCAAGGTTTCAAAACTAAGAGTCACATTTTAGTCCTTGTCTTAGTTTCCATAGCATTTTAGTTAACAAACCTAATAATATCACAAGTAGAATTATTCCCATTAGTCAAAGTCTATAAACCTAGCTACTGTCATGGTCTAGACATTATAAGTTCAATCAATGATTTCTAGGATTAGGAGTTATTTTCAATACTTGTCCCAACCCCCAAGACATGTAATAAAAAAAGAATTATTATCTAAAAGCATCATGATTCATTAACAATTTACCTTAACATAATTACATAAAATCAACATGCTTGATAATCATTACAAAGATAAAATTAAGAGGTTACTCATGGCCAAAAATCAAGTTTAAGCTACATACATATTCATGAAATTCATCTTAAACTTTTAAGCAAATAAATACAATCAGTTTAGAAAGAGTAAATTGATAAAATTTTGCAACTCCCTAGGGAAAATTACAAAAATATGGATTTTCTCTCTCCTTTCCATGATTGTAATCATGGCTGTGGCTGTGCTTGATTAACACCGCTTCTTTCTTGTGTGGCTATTTGTATATCGGCTCTGATCTCCCACAATACTAGATAAAAGTCAATGAAATCATAGTTGGAAGCTTTTCCTAGCCCTCATCTCCTTCATCTAGATTAATTTTGACCTTCAATTTCACACATCCTCACTGCTACTCTCGTTAGAAGTCAGTACTAGGGTTTCTCACTGCCGTCACCTTCTTAACTTTGATTCGGTGCGAGGGAGCAAGTGGAGAAGATGGAAATCTATCCAATTGTTTCCCCATGTGCGCTCTCCCGAAGCCCTAAGCTTTGAGTAATTTTTATAGTGTTTTAGAGGAGAATTTGGGCAAAAGCTCGGTCTAGGTTTTCTGCCAGAGTCAGTTTTGTGTTCGAATAAAATCACGGCTGTGATTGCGTGATTATATATCTAGTTTGGAATAACTTGAATTTTCTGGATTGCCTTCTTCTCTCTTTTAAAAGTATTATTCTGACTTTAATTTTCATAGAATACATCATCATCCTAGAATCACCGCCGATAACTCACGTTTGGCTTTGAGCTCTAGATCTTCAATGAATGTCGTTTTTGATGAAATCTCATCGTTTTGCTACTATTTTAGGGTATTTTACCTAAAAAGTAAAAAAAAGAGAGAGAAGAAGGTTTTCTCCAAAATCTAACGAATTCATGTAAAAACTATGCAATTAGAGAAAAAGATGATATAAATATGAATGTAAAATACCATGAAATTTTTTGTCATCATGCATCGAGTGAGATGTACTAGATCGACCCACCGTAAAGCGATGACTTGAGTATAACTAAGTCAAGTTTACATGTGACAAAAGGTGCATTAGTCCTTGGACTTGAGATTGTCGGCACTCACATAGGATGAATGACATATTTTGATACAACCTAATGCTTCTAAGTAATTGGGGAGTTATAATTGCTGTCATTGGGTACGTCGTAAATCATGTGTGGAGTACAAGTGATCAATAGAGGATTTATTCCTTCTTTTTAACAAAAAGTATGATAATCTACAGATTCACCGTAGGTGTATGACCAAGAGTGTATAGTCATATATAGGAGATTAAATTTCCTGCTTGACTCACCCCACATGATGGGGATAGCAAGTGTGACACACTTGTCTAGTTTAGGCAAGTGATGTATTACTAGATATCACTCACTACTTATGATGATCTATCTGGTTTATCACTACCAACATTATAAGGGACCTATAAGGTCATACACATAGACACTAGGAGATCACTATAGATTTGTGAGCCTTGAATTGAATTATGGATTAATTAAAGTCAATTTTAGACATGGGAGATGCTAGATCTACGCATGATTGAATGGATACTTTATATGATTTCATTTATAAGAAGAATGGTGATAGACACCCATTCTAGTGATCTAGAGAAGCTCATTGGGCGTTAGGTCCAATAAGGGCACAAGCTGTAGGGCCTGAGGTGCCTATGAGCCTTGTACAGGAGTTCAAGAGCATGAGAAAGATCTGGATGGACCACATTGGGCCAAAAGCCGAATGAGGGCTAAAGCATGGTTACTAGAGGCACATGGCTTTAGTGAAAGAGGCACATTAAAAGGATAGATCACCTCATTGGGTCGAGAGCTCAATGAACTTTGGCATAGACACTAACTCTTTGAAGGAGAGTAACCAAGGGGCCAAGCATTGGGCATAGTGTCACGGAGTTAGTTGTTTATGAGCTAAGTATGTGCTGCACACTAAAGTCATGCATTTATATATAGTATTTTTAGTATACTTTTACTACAAAATATCTCTCTTTTTTTATCATATTCTTACTCATTTTAACTTAAATTCTTATTATTGTTTGGAATCTTCACCTCTATTCACTTTTATCATATTTCAGGAAAAAATGACCAAATTTTGATAGATTTATAAAGATCCAAGCACATAGATGGATTCTAGACATCGAGACAAAGTCACCCATCAAATTTTATGCAAATTGGAGTTTCACGACAAAATTATGGCCCACCTGTGAAAATAATCATAGCCATAATCTTTGGACAACCACAAAATAAATTATGGCCTGCCTATGATTTTTATCACGACCATATTCCTTTCGATGCATCTCGACAAACTTCACCGACAAAATTATGGCCCGCCTAGGAAAATTATCATGGCCATAATTCTCTCGGGTACTCTTCACCAGAAGCCGCTAACAAGATTACGACCAGCCAGTGATAATTATCACGGCAATAATTTATTCACACCCATGATTTTATCTCTGTTTCTGATGACACCAAACTTCATAGTATATTTTATGTCATTTGATGTGTCTTTTTGTGTCATATTTATGTTCTTTTGCTTGTTTTTAAGCCTTATTTGTCAACTATTGCAGAATCTACACCATTTCTTGATTTTGATCATTTTCAAGTTAAAAGTGTCATATTTTGATGGATTTTGAAAGATTTGAACACACCAATGCATTCCAGACGTCGAAACAAAGCTAACCATCAAATTTCAAGTCAAAAGGATACTCCTGACAAAAATACGGCACTGCCGTGTAAATATACACGGTACCGTATTTCACCGCTTTCAACCAGACGAAAATACGGTGCTGCCGTATTTTGCCCCAGAACTTTCACGGTACCGAACTTTGTGCTGATTTAATCCAGAAGACCTAAGCGAGAATACGGCACTTCCGTGTAGAAGTACACGGTACCGTAATTTTTGGCGATTCAGAACAGGAAGTTTCAGCATAACTACGGCACTACCGTATTTCACTCCGATTTTATCACGGTACCGTATTTTCCATCAATTTTGACCAGAGAGATTTTTTACACAAATACAGCACAGCCGTGGGAAAATATACGGTGCCGTTTTTTCTGCCTGGATTTCACAGAAAGAAATACGGCACTGCCGTAATCTGAATACGGTACCGTATTTGTAAACCAGATTCGCGACTTTTTCGGGCCGATTCTTGCGCGGGCCATAACTTTTGATTCAGATGTCCAAATTGAGATCCAAAAGATGCCGTGGATTCGTCTTTAAGAGGAGAAGGCAATCGAACTGAAAAGAGGAATTTTTATCACCAATTGAGAGAGCAATCGTCAGAGAGGCGGTAGGGTTTGTCCTCACACCGAGAGGCATAGAGGACATCTCAGACCGTGATTTTTACACTGAAGCTTCATCCAGAGTAGGAGAGCATGCCCCAGAAGTTTCAGAGCGTTTGGAGTCCGATCGAGGGAGAAATCATCAAAATAGTGGTGATAGCACTGTTCACAAGTGAAATTACGGGTTGTATTTCAATCACAACCCTGTTTTGTAACTTTTCTTCCCCTTTTTCATTTTCTAATCCTCTGAAATTATGGTTTGTTATAATCCTTTCACCATGAAAGCTTAGATCTTCTTTTGAGACATAGGGTGTAATCCCCTTAGTTTGTTAATGACTAGAAAACATTGATTTTTGTCAAGTTTAATTTTAATATGATAATTTTACTTTTGTGATTGATTGTTCTTTAATTCTCTTTAGTTTTATAAATATCAGCATGTTTTATAGTTTTGCGAAATAGACCGAGAGGTTGATCGTTTGAAATTCGGAACCCTAGGAATCGTTGAGTTTGGAACTATCGTAAGAGATTAGGTAGTTATTCGAATTCTAATTTTTAGTGATTTTATTGCCATGTTGAATTTCTAATACTTTGGATTGAGTTAATGTGTAGACTTGATTTGATCTTGCACGAGACTGAGGATCGAGTCGTCGGAAAACCATAAGTAAAACCAGTGTTGAGTTTCAGGATGCACGAGAGTGATCCTTGAGATTCCACTTGAGATGATTGACTTAGAATTCGGATGCACGAGAGTGATCCTTGATTTCTTTGTTCAATGATTCACTTATCTTTAGCATTGAGAATAGATCTTGCACGAGAGTGAGGATCGGTTATCTACATAATTGTCTGCACGAGAGTAAGACAATACTTTTATAAAGTGAATTAGGTCTTTATCATAATAGAATTAAACTGACAACCTTTATTTCCTTCTAGTCATTAGAATTAAGGTGAATGAAACCCTAGTCCCAGTTTCTCTCTGATTATCTTTTTCGTGTGTTCTCCATCATTGCTTTTCATCATATTCGGTTTCCTTAGCTAGTGAGAAAACATCTATTTGGTACTTAACACGTAGGTCTCTGTGGTTCGATATTTTTATTACTTCGAAGTATTCGTGCACTTGCGGACACAACAAGTTTTTGGCGTCGTTGCCGGGGACCTTAGTTTTGTTAATATCAAAATAGTTGTTAGTATTGCTAGACTAAGTTTTATTTGTTTTAGATTTAACTTTATTTTTTTTATTTTTGCAGGTTTTGGATTTTCACAGTTGTGATAGAGCTGTGATTTCTAAAATTTTTGAATTTGCTTGTGTTTTTATATTTTTCTAATTTTTATATATTTTTTTTAAAAAATAGTTCTTATTGATTGGTGTTGGATTATCTCTCTGTTTTTTATAAATTTGAAAATATGTCTTTTTATCATAACTCCTAGGCAACTAAAAGAGGT
Source organism: Costus lasius (assembly GCA_027563935.2). Taxonomy (NCBI): domain Eukaryota; kingdom Viridiplantae; phylum Streptophyta; class Magnoliopsida; order Zingiberales; family Costaceae; genus Costus; species Costus lasius. The sequence continues at coordinate 30,558,876 of CM050450.1, read as the reverse complement.
AAGGTGTACATGCCACAAAATGATTCACGTTGCACTCTTGCAGATATATCGAATTTACACTCCTATTTTGTTACATGTAATATTTGTAAATCATCTAATCATTATACTTCTGATTGCAAATTTTTAATTCCTCCAAATTCTAATTCTTCATGTTATCAAGATGATCATTATTATTCTAGTTGGGAAAATCAAAATTCTTTTTATGATAATTGACATCATCATGTTTATGTGCCATACTATGAGGATACTGAAAAATCTAGCTTAGAAATCATGTGTGAAAAATTATGGCAAATCAAAGTAAGCACATTGAGGATCTTAAGAGTTTAGTTAATCAAAATTCTTTTCAAGAAGAATCTTTGACTGCTAATACTGAATTGCTAGAAAACCAGATTGCGCAACAAGATTGGTTATTTGAGTTTGATACTAAAAAACTTGATTTAGAAAATTCCCCCACTGATTATGATTGTTTTGAGATTGAGCCTTATGTGAATATTCATGAATCTCACTCTGATTTTGATGATTGTAAAATTGATCTCTTTGATAATTTATTTGTTGAAAAGTTTGAGAAAATTGATTTTGAAAAACCCTCTTTTGATGAAATTGATTCTTTTGATGTTGTATCATTTATAGTTAAATCTGATGAGCATAATGAAGGTTCAAAAATTATAGACATTGATGAACCCCACTGTGATTTTGGTGATATTTTTGAAATTAATGATAAATCTCTTGTGGTTAACTCTAATTCTATTAATTCTTTTTTCATATGATTCTGATTTTGACTCTTCTGATGATGAATTATTTGTGGGGAAGCATGAGGAAATTGATTGTGAAGAGTCTCATCTTGATTTTGATAATGATTTTGATATTGATAAATTATTTGATGAAGTGCATGAGGAACTTGATAAAAATTTGAATGCTGCAAAAATTGATGTATCTCACCATGTTGATGCTTGACCCATATCTATTGTTCAATCTTTTGATTTAATTAAAAATTTGTGCGTTATTGAGGAATCTAATGAAAGACATAACTATTATTATGATGATCTAATGCTTGAATATTTTGATAAAAGTCCTATTGTGATTGAAAAGATAAAGTTGAAGAAAGGACTGATGATTTTACTCTCTTATAAATTTAGAAAGATCATTGAATATCCTTCATGTGAAGATTTTGATTTATGCATATTTATGAAAGCCACTTTAATTGTGATTCATATGCAATTCTGGATTTTTGGATTTGTGGCTAAGCTTTATGGACAAAGAAAATGCAGAAAATTGTTTGCAATCTATTTTGGTACTCATTCACCTACTTTACCATGATATTGATTTTTGGTCAAGCTAATGACTTAAAATTAGCGCTTCTTGGGAGGCAACCCAAGTACTCTATCTTAGCTTAGTTTCTTTTATCCCAGTTTTTTTTTAGAATTAATTTTTCTGTTATTTTTGAAAAAGAAAAAAGAAAAAAAAAATCTGCATTCCTCTCTACAGTTTGCTTATTGAGTAGGTGTCTTCTAGTTGCGATTTTAAGAAACTGGGTTGAGGACAGTTTTTATCTTTGGCACAACATTGAACTACTTATCTTTTTCTATCATCTAGATATTTTTTCTGAATTTTATAGTCCATGGACCATTCTAAAACACCTAGCAACTTTTCGATTATGATTAATTTCTGCAGCAGTTTTTTTTCTGACTAATCTGATTAGCACTTTTGCAGCAAGTTTTTAAGTTACTTAAATAACTTGAAACCCGGATTTTTCACTTGGAATTGAAAGTTCATGTGTCATTCTACCTTGTGGATTAATTATTTTCATGAAAATAGTTTCTGAACATTCTAGGACACATAGCAACTTTTTGAATTTTATTAACTTTTGTGCAGTTTGTGCAGTTTTTAATCTGAGTAGCCTTCTTTCTGCTGATGCCCTAAATTTCTGATGGATTTTGATCCTTTGATTTTCATACATCTGAAAATAACATATCTCATTCTATTACATAGTTCTGTCCATTTTCTTTTTGGATCATTAAATTTTATTCTAGGGTATGGCTACTTTTCATAAAAAATTCAAAAACTGCACAGTTTGCTTTCTACCAGTTATTGCTTATTTTGCATCCAGATTCAGAAATCTTCAAGAGCAACTGTCTTCCACCTCTAGCCACCACTGCATCTGCCTCTGACATCACTGTATCCAGCCGTTGACATCTGGATTATACCACCAGCAGATTCTTATTTCTTTTGCTACCTCTTATTCCATGATTTTATTTATTTTTGCAGCAGTTCTTTATTATTGACTCTGATTTTTTTATGCAGTACTATCTTTTGCACCGGCCGACGATCTCACCTCTATGACTGTATTCTCTAGTAGGCCACTAAAGATTACTCACTCTACTGTTGGCACCATCACCATCATTGCTAGCAGCTTTTCAGCTAGCCTCTGTTCCACCTCTACTCGATTCTTTCTACCGGCATCCTCTTTTAGACCATCGATGATATATCTGATTCTTCTTTTAGAAAATTATTTTTATCATTATTAATTTTAGAGACTATTTTTAGACTGAGCCTTATGTACCTTAAATTTTGCAGGTAAAATTTTCAAAAGGCACATCTTTGAACCTAGCAGCATATGCCCCGACACTGTTTTTCATCTGAGCCTTATGTGCTTTGGGTCAGAGCTTGCTATATAGTTTTGTGAGTATTGTTTACACTCTCTTGTATTCATGATTATTTCATATGGTTGCATCTTTGATTTGTTATCACTTTACACCCTTTGCATTGTTTGAGCCTTATGTGATTATATGGACCAATCATGTTACACTTTTGACTATGATTATATGAGTTTTCATGCTTCACACCTTTTGCATTGAATTAGAAATTTTTTATGGACATGATAAGATTGATAAGTTGATGATATGTTTTTCTTAGATGGGTAGATTTTTCTACATTGATTATGAAAGTTCATGCTAATGCATGTGAATGAAGATATACCTATTATGTTGAATTTATTTCTTTAATATATTTCTACTTGTTGAAATTATCCATTGATTGATGCATAGGTTTTGGGTAGGTATGTTGTTTGATGAATGCAATCTAAGAGTGAAGCATCTTTCTTGAACAAAATGAGCATATGAGTGTAATTTTTGAATTGATGTCAATTGATTAGCCTAGTTAATGTATGATTTATCTTACTATTTGTTGGGAAGAGGGAATCCAGGATCCACAAAAATAGTGAGAGACCCCCCTACTTGGCACTGTGTAAAATTGACAGTGGTACCGAAGAGATGGGTTAAAGTCTATATATAAAAAAAAAGAAGAGAGAAAAAGAAAAAGACTCCTCTACTTGGCACTGTGTAAAATTGACAATGGTACCTAAGACAAGAGTTGAAGTCTAAAATAAAAAGTATATATCTAAGTGGGTATATAAAGAAATAAAAAAAAAAGAAAGAGAGAAAGAGGAGAAAAAGATCTAGGAGACTTTATTCCTGTAAACAAAGGTTTGATAGATTTAAACTGAAAATTAGGTGAATTCATGAGACTGAAATTCTTTTCATTATGCGAGTTGCGAAGTTTTATTTAATCAAAGTTGTAGATCTTAAAGATTAATTTCAGAGGACGATGTATTTATCTGAAATTTTGTGCAAAAAGTTGATGGAGTATTTCATGAGTGATTATATTTTAGAAATTTATTTTTCATAAAAGGGCATATTTTTCATACCTAGCATTGTTCTTTATTTATTTGCTTGAGGAGAAGCAAAGTTTGAGCCTTATGTGTTTGATGACACCAAACTTCATAGTATATTTTTGTTGGGAAACCCCAGGGACATTTTACAATTTTTCAGAGTTATAGACATTGCACAGCAGAAGAATGTCCCCGAAACAGGCCAGTCCCAAAAACCCAGTGCGGATCGTCAAGCGAGGGGATCGACACGATGTGATAGAAAGTACCTTAAGCGAGCAAAGAGATGTCGATGTTGAGATAGGCGCCCATGTGTTCGCCCTCTGCAGTCTCACACACACGGACTCCTCGAGCTCTCTTCTTCCGCGCTTGGTGCTAGCCTCGGGAAGAAGATTCAAGCCTTATGTTCTCCCTCTTCAACTCTGCTCTACCTCCAAGGTGTATGCGCCAAGAAGAAAGAGAGGAGAAGTAGTCGCCAAGTCCAAGTCATTCTTGCGCCAAGAGGAGGAGAAGAAGACTTGTGCTTGCGGCTAGATGTTGGAGGAAGAGAAGTTGCGCCAAGAGCCTCCAAGCTTTCGCCCCTCTCTATTGCTTACGCCTCCAATGAATTGTCACTCCAGAGAGGGGATGGCTAGGTGCTCTTTTATAGGGCAAGAGGTGGTTTGTGAAAGGCTAGGATCAAGACAAGTGGGCAGCTAGGATGAGAAGGTTTGAGGCAAGGAAAGTCTCCAAGACATTTCCATAATTCTCATTCAACCATTCCTTTTATGCCCATGCCTTTCTTTGTGCGCCAAGGCCTTGCCTTGCGCCCCAAGCAATGCCTTAGAGGCATTCATACCATAAGGGATAAAGGGGGGAGGCGCCAATTGCTTCCTTATGAAGCAAATTGTGCCACTTCTCCCCATTATGCCCATAGCCGCCTAGGGGAGAAGACTTGTCCCCATTATACCCTTCTAGCCCTTCTTCTCTTCATGACAACTTATTAGTGAGCCCAACTTAGCAATGGGCCTAGCCCAAAGACCATTACCCATGTTAACCAAGTGATTGGATCCGATCCAACTTAACCCATGGTCAAATGAGGCTAACCATGGTTAATTCGGCCAATATGCCAAAAACAGAAGTTGGCTCCAATAAGTTTCTTCCATCTCATCAGGCCCATTGGCGCTGATGAAATCTCCAAAATAGATCCGAGTTATCCAATAACTCGATCATAAGGCTTCCCGATCAATACGAGAACTCGAGTATCAAGGTGTGCGACCCTATAGGTCCCACTGACGTTGGTAGTGATGACCAAATGTCACCACAAGCAGTGAGTGGCACCTAGCAGTGCATCGCTGCTACCCAAGTCATCGGAATGGATATCGACATCGACATCCCCATCATTGCAACAAGGTACATATGCATTACAGTCTCTTTGCCGAACTGATATCCGATTGGACAAGTGTGTCACCACTTGTTTTCACCCAATCACATGGTTATGACTAAATCAGGTTCTTACCTGGGTATGGCCATACACTTTCAGTCACAGAACCATAGAGGAGCTCCATGGATATCATACTTCCCTAAGGAAGGGGCAAATCCTTTGTCTGTCCATTGACCTTCTCATATGGGTCGTGACATACTCAATGACAACCGTTATGACCTCCCAACTATGGCGAGGTGTTAGGTTGTATCAAAGCAAGTTCCTAACCATATAGAATGGTCAATGACCTCAAGTCAAGGGATCAATGCATCTCCTGTCACTTGTGAGGATAACTCATGACACCAAGTCATAGCCTCCCAGCGGGTTGGTTCAGTATATCCACCACTGATATACCCATATGTCTGCGTTAGCACCTCGTGCCTAACCAGCCCATATACTAGTCTTACATGTACCAGAGCTGTCCCATATCCACTCAGGTACATCGACTGGGACAATCATTTGAGCACAGATCCAATCTGTCTCCAGGGACATTATCATGTAAGTACACAATCGCAGGTGTAGACAAACAATGATAACGACAATGCCAGAAAGATATATATATGAATATCAGAGTCAAGTAGTACATAAGTGGACCAAAACTAGGTCCTAGGGCATATACACCAACAATTTTGTGTCATATTTATGTTCTTTTGCTTGTTTTTAAGCTTTATTTGTCAACTATAGCAGAATCTACACTATTTCTTGTTTTTGATCTATTTCAGGTTAAAAGTGCCATATTTTGATGGATTTTGAAAGATTTGAACACACCAATGGATTCCAGACGTTGAAACAAAGCTAACCCTCAAATTTTAAGTCAAACGGATTCAAGCCACCCAATGCTGCAGACCTGGATTGGATTGGTATCGGCTGGTTATGCTTACAGCATATGCCACATCTAGTCTAGTACACAACATTGCATACATGATCGATCCTACTGCCGAAGCATAAGGAATTCGACTCATATCATCCCTCTTAGCCTGTGTTGTAGGACACTGGCTCTTTGAGAGAGTAAGGCCATGTCTTACTGGAAGGTATCCTTTCTTGGATTGCTCCATGTTGAACCTCTCCAGGACCTTATCAATGTAGGTACTCTGACTAAGGGTCAGGAGCCTCTTGGATCTATCCCGGTAGATCCTTACGCCAAGAATATAAGCGGCCTCCCCTAAGTCTTTCATCTCGAAACACTTCCCCAACCATGTCTTCACAGCTTGAAGATTAGGGATGTCGTTTCCGATGAGCAGTATGTCATCAACATACAAGACCAGAAAAATCACCAAGCTCCCACTGAATTTTCTGTATACACAGGGATCATCCTCGCTTTTGATAAAGCCATAATCTCTCACGGCTTCATCAAATCGAAGATTCCAACTTCGAGATGCTTGCTTTAATCCATAAATGGATCTCTTTAGCCTGCAGACCTTATTAGCCTCTACAGGATGGATGAAACCATCAGGTTGTGACATATACACATCCTCAGTCAGCTTCCCGTTAAGGAACACTGTCTTCACATCCATCTGCCATATCTCATAGTCATGATATGCAGCTATAGCAAGCAGAATCCGAATGGATTTGAACATGGCAACTGGCGAGAACGTTTCATCATAGTCCACCCCGTGGACTTGTTTAAATCCTTTAGCCACTAGTCTACCCTTATAGGTAACTATATTGCCATCTATGTCTGTCTTCCTCTTGAAGACCCATTTACACCCTATGGGTTTTACCCCATCAGGCAGCTCAACCAAATCCCAGACTTGGTTAGCTGACATGGAATCCATCTCGGATCGCATGGCGTCAAGCCATCTCTCGGAGTCCAGTCCACTGACAGCCTCATCATAGGTTATGGGTTCATCCTCAATGACGAAGATCCCATCGTGTTGGGTCGGCAGCGACCCATACCTTTCAGGTGCACGACGAATTCTCCCAGATCTACGCGGGACCTGTGTCTGAGCCTCAGGTTGGCTAGCAACCGGTGTAGGTGGCTCAGATTCCATCTCTTTGTCTTGTGCTTGCACTTGGACCTCATCCAAGTCAAACTTCCTCCCACTAACTTCTTTCATGAGAAATTCTTTCTCTAGAAAGACAGCACCCCGAGCAACAAAAACTTTGTTCTCGGTTGGGACATAGAAGTAGTATCCTTTAGTTTCCTTAGGATTCCCCACAAACACACATTTATCAGATCTAGGTTCTAACTTGCTAGAATCCTGACGTTTGACATAAGCCTCACATCCCCAGATCTTGATAAAAGTGAGATTATGGCGTCTCCCACTCCACATCTCGTATGGTATTTTGGAGACACTCTTAGATGGAATGTTGTTCAGTATTAGAGAAGCTGTCTCTAGTGCATGCCCCCAGAATGATGGAGGTAGAGTTGCATGACTCATCATGGATCGAACCATATCCAATAAAGTTCGATTTCTCCTTTCAGACACACCATTCCATTGAGGTGTTCCAGGAGGAGTGAGTTGGGATATGATCCCACACTCTCTCAGATAGTCAAAGAACTCACCGCTCAGGTACTCTCCACCTCGATCTGATCGAAGAGCTTTAATGGATCTTCCAAGTTGGTTCTCTACTTCATTCTTGAACTCCTTGAATTTCTCAAAGGACTCAGATTTATGTCTCATTAAGTAGACATAACCATACCTACTGAAGTCATCAGTGAAGGTAATGAAGTAGTTGTACCCTCCTCTGGCTTGTTTATTGAAAGGCCCACACACATCAGTATGTATGAGATCCAATAAACCTCCTGCCCTCTCACCAATCTTGGTGAAGGGCGCCTTTGTCATTTTCCCTAATAAACAAGGTTCACAAGTATCAAATTCCTCCAAGGAACTTGAATCTAACAATCTATTTGCATGGAGTTGTTGGATGCGTTTTTTGTTTATATGGGCTAATCGATAGTGCCATAGGAAAGCACCAACTGAACCACTCAGTTTGGTCCTTTTATTACTTATGTTACAAATAGAACTTTCCATATCCAAGATATATAGACCATTGCACAGAGTACCCTTCCCATAGAATATATTTGCAAATGAAAAAGAACAAGAGTTCTTATTTATTTCAAACTTAAATCCCTTCTTTGCTAAGTAAGGAATGGATACAATGTTCTTAGTAAGTGAAGGTACACAAAAGCAATTATCTAGTTCTAATTGATGTCCAGAAGGCAAGGAGAGAGTCAAAATGCCTACAGCAACAGTAGCAACCTGTGCCCCGTTTCCAACGCGTAGGTCAATCTCTCTAGGCCGCACCGATCTACTTTTCTTGAGCCTCTGCATATTTGTACAAATATGAGCTCCACATGCGGTATCCAATACCCATGACATAGAAGTAGAAAGATTGACTTCTGTAACATAGATACCTGAGCTAGAAGTTAAGGCCAAGCCTTTCTTCTCCTCATTCTGAAGCTGCTTGCAGTCCCTTCTCCAGTGACCCTGCTCGCCATAGTGAAAACACCTCTGGTCGTTTGACTTCTTCGCCTTTTTCTTTAGTGCCTTGGTAGGTTCTCTGGCACTGCTCTTAGCACGTGTCTTACCCTTCTTCTTTATCTTCTTGGTCGTAGGGACCAGAAGAACAGAATTGGGTTTGCTCTTACCCATCTCTCGCTCGGCTGTTTGGAGCATATTCATCAATTCCTCCCGTGTGCACTCAATCCGGTTCATATTGAAATTAATAATAAATGGACTGAAGCTAGGGGGCAGGGAATGCAGAATAAGATCCACAACCAGCTCGTTGTCTATGGCAAGTCCCAGTCTCCTGAGATGATCCACATTCCCAATGAGTTTGAGAACATGGGGTCTCACTGGTGCACCCTCAGACAACTTACACCGAAAGACTGCTTTGGCGGTGTCAAATCTCTCAGTTCTAGCCTGAGCCTCGAACATCTGTTTCAGACGAGTGATCATCTGAAAAGCGTTCTGCTCCTCATATTGCACTTGCAGTTCAGGTGCCATGCTGGCTAGCATAAGACATGCAACCTCCAAAGAGTCATCCTGATGCTTTCTATAAGCATCTCTGTCTGCCGTTCGGGCATTAGGCGAAGGAGCCGCAGGAAGAGCCTGTTCAAGGACATACAGCTTCTTCTCGAGCTTGAGGACTATCCTCAAGTTCCGATGCCAGTCCATAAAGTTAGTTCCAACTAACTTATCCTTATCAAGCAGTGATCGCAGTGATAATCCGCCAGTGTTCGTAGCCATTGTTCTACAACACCCAAGAAAAACAGATTGTACTACTTCGAATCATTTAAACTGGACTTGTTTTAAATGATTACTGCTCCCACTATTTTAAATTCGAATTGACAACCCACAAAGTCAATCGGGAAGTTTAAGATTTCCTAGTGAGATGGGATCCTTATTTCACATGAGGCTTCGCGTCCCACGAGGGTGGGATGAGATGCACAAAGTAACCCATGTTTCCTAAGGTGGGCGCGCCGGCCGATTGCTCTAAGCAATTCCCCTTATTGAGACAGTCTAGGCATTTCATGTCCAGCGAGGGCTAGATACAGCATGAAATCCCAACCTCTCAATGATGCCTCTAGAGTTTCATCATGTGCCTAGCACATATGAAATTCTAGTCAAGTCCATTCCTAATCGTCATGCCTAGGGCCGACGGTTTCCTTGCGAAGGCGCGCCCGATTAAAACGGACTGGGGAAACTATTGCCACCACACACCTTCTAAAGATAAGTGGGTGTGTCCCACGAGGGTGGGAAACAGTTCACAACACCACTGATCGATAGCTTGATGAGGGCTACGCATTAGAAGGCTACTATACTTGATATTTAAGTGAGGGTTTTTGAGGTCTCATTAGCTCAGTTTTATCTTATGCCTAACATTACAGGCATGCAATCCTATAGTGATAGCATAACAATAAAACATTACAGGCATGCTTTTAGCTCTAGAAAATAAAGCAGTAAAGGGATGATGTGATCATAGCCCATTCAAGACATTGAACCGACCCATGACAAGAAGTGGTTCAACTCTTGACCTAGGATTCAAGCTCCAAAAACAAGACCCAACCTAGCCGACCTCTAGCTTGATCTTCAAGGTTGGCTCCAAGGTCCTCCTTCAAGCAAGATGCGCCATTTAGCGAGCACAAGAGGTATAGCTCACAAGCCCAAAGGGCTCGGCCAATGCATCTTGCGCCCATGCGCCACCAAGCCAAGCAATGGTGCTTATTTCGCCATCATCCAAGATGCGCCACCATGCAGCATGCTCCAAGTGGATGCGCCCCTAATCTTCATCTTAATTAAAAGCAAAAGGATAAGCGGCACGCAGGCCTAACAAGGAAACAACACAGGTATGCTAGGGGCTTGACTCATGATCACAACACCATGCACATTCAAGGCACTTACTCATGCAATTCTACATGCTCATGAAAAACCTAGAAAACTTCAATTTTTATTTCTCATAAAACAAGTCTCTTTTCCTCATCCTTTTATCACAAATCTTTTAGTTATTTGCAATCAATTTTCAAGGTGATTTTATGGATCCTTTCGGCTGGCAATTTCGTCAGATCAAGAGACTCGGCCAGTTCGAAGACATAATGCCCATCCTACTTGACAAAATCACGTGCGCCTTTGATCTTAAATCGACCAAGAAAAATAATCCAAAAATCCAAAAGAAATTAACAAAGAGGATAGGAGAAAGAAACTTTAATTTTTCTACTTTAAGAAAAATCATATGATCATGGCATATGCAATTTACTAAAATTACATCATGGCATGTGAGCATCGAGAAGCATGAAAAACATCGTTCGAGGCTCGCAAGCCGCTCTGATACCACTGTTGGGAATCCCCGGGGACATTTTACAATTTTTCAGAGTTATAGACATTGCACAGTGGAAGAATGTCCCCAAAATAGGCCAGTCCCAAAAACCCAGTGCGGATCGTCAAGCAAGGGGATCGACACGATGTGATAGAAAGTACCTTAAGCGAGCAAAGAGATGCCGATGTTGAGATAGGTGCCCACGTGTTCGCCCTCTACAGTCTCACACACACGGACTCCTCGAGCTCTCTTCTTCCGCGCTTGGTGCTAGCCACGGGAAGAAGATTCAAGCCTTATGTTCTCCCTCTTCAACTCTGCTCTACCTCCAAGGTGTATGCACCAAGAAGAAAGAGAGGAGAAGTAGTCGCCAAGTCCAAGTCCTTTTTGCGCTAAGAGGAGGAGAAGAAGACTTGTGCTTGCGGCTAGATGTTGGAGGAAGAGAAGTTGCGCCAAGAGCCTCCAAGCTTTCGCCCCTTTCTATTGCTTACGCCTCCAATGAATTGTCACTCCAGAGAGGGGACGGCTAGGTGCTCTTTTATAGGGCAAGAGGTGGTTTGTGAAAGGCTAGGATCAAGACAAGTGGGCGGCTAGGATGAGAAGGTTTGAGGCAAGGAAAGTCTCCAAGACATTTCCATAATTCTCATTCAACCATTCCTTTTGTGCCCATGCCTTTCTTTGTGCACCAAGGCCTTGCCTTGCGCCCCAAGCAATGCCATAGAGGCATTCATACCATAAGGGATAAAGGGGGGAGGCGCCAATTGCTTCCTTATGAAGCAAATTGTGCCACTTCTCCCCATTATGCCCATAGGCGCCTAGGGGAGAAGACTTGTCCCCATTATACCCTTCTAGCCCTTCTTCTCTTCATGACAACTTATAAGTGAGCCCAACTTAGCAATGGGCCTAGCCCAAAGACCATTACCCATGTTAACTAAGTGATTGGATCCGATCCAACTTAACCCATGGTCAAATGAGGCTAGCCATGGTTAATTCGGCCAATATGCCAAAAATAGAAGTTGGCTCCAATAAGTTTCTTCCATCTCATCAGGCCCATTGGCGCTGATGAAATCTCCAAAATAGATCCGAGTTATCCAATAACTCGATCATAAGGCTTCCCAATCAATACGAGAACTCGAGTATCAAGGTGTGCGACCCTGTAGGTCCCTCTGACGTTGGCAGTGATGACCAAATGTCACCACAAGCAGTGAGTGGCACCTAGCAGTGCATCGCTGCTACCCAAGTCATCGGAATGGATATCGACATCGACAACCCCATCATTGCAACAAGGTACATATGCATTACAGTCTCTTTGCCGAACTGATATCCGATTGGACAAGTGTGTCACCATTTGTTTTCACCCAATCACATGGTTATGACTAAATCAGGTTCTTACCTGGGTATGGCCATACACTTTCAGTCATAGAACCATAGAGGAGCTCCATGGATATCATACTTCCCTAAGGAAGGGGCAAATCCTTTGTCTGTCCATTGACCTTCTCATATGGGTCGTGACATGCTCAATGACAACCGTTATGACCTCCCAACTACGGCGAGATGTTAGGTTGTATCAAAGCAAGTCCCTAACCATATAGAATGGTCAATGACCTCAAGTCAAGGGATCAATGCATCTTCTGTCACTTGTGAGGATAACTCATGACACCAAGTCATAGCCTCACAACGGGTCGGTCCAGTATATCCACCACTGATATACCCATATGTCTGCGTTAGCACCTCGTGCCTAACCAGCCCATATACTAGTCTTACAAGTACCAGAGCTGTCCCATATCCACTCAGGTACATCGACTGGGACAATCATTTGAGCATAGATCCAATCTGTCTCCAGGGACATTATCATGTAAGTACACAATCGCAGGTGTAGACAAACAATGATAACGACAATGCCAGAAAGATATATATATGAATATCAGAGTCAAGTAGTACATAAGTGGACCAAAACTAGGTCCTAGGGCATATACACCAACAATTTTGTGTCATATTTATGTTCTTTTGCTTGTTTTTAAGCTTTATTTGTCAACTATTGCAGAATCTACACTATTTCTTGTTTTTGATCATTTTCAGGTTAAAAGTGCCATATTTTGATGGATTTTGAAAGATTTGAACACACCAATGGATTCCAGACATTGAAACAAAGCTAACCCTCAAATTTTAAGTCAAAAGGATGCTCCTGACAAAAATACGGCACTGCCGTGTAAATATACACGGTACCGTATTTCACCGCTTTCAACCAGACAAAAATACGGTGCTGCCGTATTTTGCCCCAGAACTTTCACGGTACCGTATTTTGTGCTGATTTCATCCAGAAGATCTAAGCGAGAATACGGCACTGCCGTGTAGAAGTACACGGTACCGTAATTTTTGGCGATCCAGAACAGAAAGTTTAAGCAGAAATACGGTACTACCGTATTTCACTCCGATTTTATCACGGTACCGTATTTTCCATCGATTTTGACCAGAGAGATTTTTCGGAAAAATATGGCACGGCCGTGGGAAAATATACGGTGCCGTGTTTTCTGCCCGGATTTCACAGAAATATATACGGCACTGCCATAATCTGAATACGGTACCGTATTTGTAAACCAGATTCGTGTCTTTTTCGGGCCGATTCTTGTGCGGGCCATAACTTCTGATCCAAAAGTCCAAATTGAGATCTGAAAGATACTGTACACTCGTTTTTAAGAGGAGAAGCCACACGAAGTGAAAAGAGGAATTTTTATCACCAATTGAGAGAGCAATTGTCAGAGAGGTGGTTAGGGTTTGTCCTCGCACCGAGAGGCGTAGAGGACATCTTAGACTGTGATGTTTACACCGAAGCTTCATCTAGAGTAGGAGAGCACGCCTTAGAAGTTTTAGAGCATTTGGAGTTCGATCGAGGGAGAAATCATCAAAATAGTGGTGACAACACTATTCACAAGCGAAATTACAGGTTGTATTTCAATTACAACCCTGTTTTGTAACTTTTCTTCCCCTTTTTCACTTTCTAATCCTCTAAAATTATGGTTTGTTGTAATAATTTCACCATGAAAGCTTAGATCTTCTTTTGGGACATGGGGTGTAATCCCCTTAGTTAGTTAATGACTAGAAAATATTGATTTTTGTCAAGTTTAATTTTAATATGATAATTTTACTTTTGTAATTGATTGTTCTTTAATTCTCTTTAGTTTTATAAATATCAGCATGTTTTAGAGTTTTGTGAAATAGACCGAGTGCTTGATCGTTTGAAATTCGGAACCCTAGGAATCGTTGAGTTTGGAACTATCGTAAGAGATTACGTAGTTCTTAGAATTCTAATTTTTAGTGATTTTATTGCCATGTTGAATTTCTAATACTTTGGATTGAGTTAATGTGTAGACTTGATTTGATCTTGCACGAGAGTGAGGATCGAGTCTTCGAAAAACCATAAGTAAAACCTGTGTTGAGTTTCAGGATGCACGAGAGTGATCCTTGAGATTCCACTTGAGATGATTGACTTAGAATTCGGATGCACGAGAGTGATCCTTGAGTTCTTTATTCAATAATTCACTTATCTTTAGCATTGAGAATATATCTTGCACGAGAGTGAGGATCGGTTATCTGCATGATTGTCTACACGAGGGTGAGACAATACCTTTATGAAGTGAATTAGGTCTTTATCATAATAGAATTAAACTGACAACCTTTATTTCCTTCTAGTCATTAGAATTAAGGTGGATGAAACCCTAGTCCCAGTTTCTCTCTGATTAGCTTTTTCGTGTGTTCTCCATCATTGCTTTTCATCATATTCGGTTTGCTTAGCTAGTGAGAAAACATCTATTTGGTACTTAACGCGTACGTCTCTGTGGTTCGATATTTTTATTACTTCGAAGTATCCGTGCACTTGTAGACACAACAGTTTCTTGCCCGATTTGGCTTTTTTTTGAGCCAAATTTTGAGAAAAATATATTTGGAAGTTTATGATGGTTATGGGCAAGCTTTGGAAGGTTTTTGAGGGGCTTTTGGCAAGTTTTCAAGTAAATTTCGGTGAAAGGGCAAAAGCTAGGGTGACTGGGCAGCGAAAGAGATTTCTTCCTCGACAGAGCTTCATTCTTCATCCGGTTGGATTTGATCTTCACGAAGGAGCCTTAGTTTTCATCATCTTTGTTAATTTCATCCTTTATTTGCCATTTAGAAATCAAGATTATGAATATTTCTAGCATTCACATGATGAAAATGTTAGCATAAATTATATTTCAAGACTAGGGCATAGCCCTCTGTGTTATATATGATTTGATTAGTGATTTTCATCTTTTGAAGTAATTTGCTTGTGCTTGATTCAATTATTGTCGTGCTTGTTACGTGTTAATTATTAGCTATGATTCGCATGTTATTAGATGTCACAAGGAGTATAGAAAGGTGAATTGCGGCATTGAATCTATAATTTTTGAACAGATCAATCTGATCATAAAAGTAGATCGAATTAATTTGAGGGTTTATATGATTTGTCAAGAAATCATTGGGTTTATTTTGAGATAGTAACAACAAAAGTAGAGGATTAACATGGGTGGACACTAGGTTGTACTGTTGAAAGGGGGCAATCTATAGATTCAGATATATTCCCTTCAGCACAATAAAACCCTTCTTAAGATGCATTTTGTTAGTAAATTTATATGACATGGAGTGGTGAACCCAAAGTCCTAAACCTTCATAACTTGATTACAACACCCATTACATTCTGCTAGTTACTTCAGTAGCTTAGTTTAATTAGTTTTTAATTCATCTCTATTTTCACTCATCCAGCTAATAATCCTAAGATAATTTGGTACTTGGCCATTGGTCCTTGTGAGATGATATTTTTATATTACTTTGATAGGCCATGCACTTGAGGCGCGCCCATCAAGTTTTTGGCGCCGTTGTCGAGAAACAATTTCATTAATATAGAATCAATTGAAGGATTGTTATACTAGATATTTCTTTATTGATGTCTAGTTTGTCTTGTTCTAACTTCATTTTTGTTATAGCCTTGATTTTAAATCATTAATTTTTATTTAAACTTTAAATTTTGAATTTTGAAAATTTTCTATTATTAGTACCCTAATCCCCTATAAGTATACCCTAACCCTCCAGCCTTAGGGCATGTTTTATTGAGAAGAAAGATGGGGAGAAGAGAAAGAAAATCAATATTTCCTCATATTTGTTGGAGAGACCGATTTGGAGGAGAAGAAAAGATGGGTAATTTTCTCTCCTTTTTGGTTCTTTCCGAATCGGAGAGAAAACCAAAAAATAGAGCATTGCTTGGTGCAAACCAAAAAAAGGAGTGCTGACCTTTCCCTGTCGCCTCGCCCTCCCATCCGTGACCTCGCCCTGCCTCTCGCCCTGAGTATGCCGTTGCCGGCTACGTCGTGGCCGGCCACTTCCATCGCCGGCCACTTCCATTGCCCTCGCCCTCACCGCCTACTTCCTAGCAAGTTGCTGCCCATCCAGTAAGCCGCCACTTGTTTCTTTCCTCCCCGCTGCCTGCGAATCCGTTTGTTGCCTACGAGCTCGCCGCCCGCTGCCTGCAAGCTTGCCGTTCACTGATTGCGAGCTTGCCCCCGCAGTCTGCGAGCTCCGCCATTGCTGACGAGCCGCCCACTGCCTGCGAGCTCGACCCCCGCTACCTGCAAGCTCATTGCCCACTTCTTGTGAGCTCGCCCCCCTATTGCCTGCAAGCTCGTCGTCCGCTGCCTACCAGCTCCGCCACTACCGACGAGCTCATCTCCGTTGCTTGCGAGCTCATCTCCATTTCCTGCGAGGATGTTGTTCGCTGCTTGCAAGCTCGCCCCTGTTGCTTGCGAACTCGCCGTCTGCTGCCTGCCAGCTCATGTTCGTTGCCTGAGAACTCACTGTTGGCTTCTTTCGAGCTCGCCAACGTTGCTTGCGAGCTCCGCCACTGTCGGCGAGCTCGCCACCCACTATCTTCAAGCTCTCCGCCGCCAATTTCTTCCCAAAAAATAACTCACGTGAAGTTCATGTGATTTATTTTCTCCCTCTCTATTTTTCTATCTTTCCTTTCTCTTCTTCCCTTCTATTTTTCTTCCCCTCTAATAAAATAGAGCCTTAAACTCTATCTTATTAAACCCTAAACCTTCCCTAATTATTTTCTCTCTCGTCTTGTGCGCCGCACGCTCCTCTATTTTTACCCTATGAACGCTGCGGTTGCCTACCTCTCCGCGTTCGCCATCGTGTCCTCCCCGTCGGCAGCGAGGGCATGCGTCCGGCGACACCAGAAAGAGGCGTCGGTGACACCCTCATCTCCCCTTGGTGCGGCGTCCTCAGTGTAACGCAGATTCGTGCATGTGCTTCCGACGACGAGCGGCGAGTTTCCACTGTCCTCGCGGTGTGGCTGCTTCAGAAGTGGCGACGGCTGAGATAGATCTTCCAAGCAGTGGTGACGTCTTCCTCTTCTTCCGGCACCGAGTAGCAGGTCCAACGGTGGTTGTGACGACTTCTTCCCCTTCTGGCGACGCGTACGGCGATTGCTATGTCCACTTGCAGCGCCGCCTCCACTCCTTCCTGTTGACGGTGACAGCTTCTTTCCCTTCCAGAGCCGGCTGCTCCATCTCCTTCTAGCGGCAACTTTCTCCTCTCTCGGTGGCCGGCGTCCTTCTTCCGGCGGCGAGCGCCAGCGACGAACGAACGAACGTTTGGGTCGACCTCAGGCGAGAGGTGAGTTTTGTTTTGTTTAATTTATTTTATTAAATTATTTTAATTTCATTTTTATGGGATAAATAAGAAAAATCTAATTTATTATTAGGGGGGAGTTGCATGATAATTAACTTGATAAAATTGATTTAAAATAGGAAAGTAGGGGTTAGTGCATGATTATAGTTTGATACTTGATATATGAGGTTATGATAAATATATGTTTTACACAGTTAGTGAAAAAGGAGTTAACTGATATTGAAGAGGATTGAAGGATAAAAGATGACAGCATTTGAGGTAGGAATCTTACCCTACCCTTTTGTTACAGTGTCAAGAATTGTAGGATTTGTTGCTTATTCCTTTGATTTGATATATGATACATATAATAGAATAGATTGACACTGATATCTATTTGATTCGTCTGCTTGCTTTGCTTCTGAAATTCAGTTGACCTCATTTATCCTGTTATTTGGTCATATTCTGTTTCTGTATCCATGGTTAACAAAACTGTATTGAAATAATTGATATATTGGCATATGAACATGGTTGAACAATTGTGTATTTGTGATATTGACATATGAGTATGTTGGAACAGTTGAATATCTATGATGTTAAAGTCATGATATGTTGACCTCTGAACTGGATGATTTATTCTCCAGTGGCCTGTTTATGTAAGTTATAGTTCCAACGCGTATCGGACTATCTGAGATACCGGTAGGGCACCGCCAGTTGTTTTGAGGACAATACTACGGATGTCAGTGTTGAACGCAACACCCTGGGCTGTTTAAGATAGTTGTTCCACTATGTGAGCAACAGTGGAAACACTCTGAAAATGAGTGCGGCTCTTAATTGAGATATGTTGGCCAGCTTGATGATTTATACGATATTCTTATATTATTTGTATATCATTGTTTCTGTCATTGGATATCATGTTATTTGGCTCCCTCACCATATTTGTTGATTCCTACTTAGCATTTTGCTAACTCCCTTTGTTTCTCTTCTAGGTACAGAGTTAGTTTCTGGGTGGGATAGAGTAGACAGCATACCAACCCAAGTTGAGATAGTTTGTCTTTTGTATTTTTACTTCAGTTGATTTGTTTACAAAGTGGAAAGTATGTTTTAGAAATTGTATTATAAAACTATTGATGATAAATTTGGATTATTTATTTAATGAATGATATTGAATTATAATAGTTATCTGATTCCTATCAATATTATCATCTCCCTAGGGAAACCTCAGCTAGAGATAGCTAGATTTCCGCCGGGGCATGACAATTTTACTTATCATTGTTTTTGCTAACCCTTCCATTTATTTCTAATTGTTATTGCCATTTTATGCCTAGGAGTTCTCATGATAGAAAACTATTCAAAGAGGATCCAGAGATTGAAAGAACATTCTGACTCCAAAGGAAACAAAAAGGAATTGGATTACCTAAGCATTCTCAAACATCAAAGATGGATGGTCATAGATCACTAAGGGCTTTCGCAGCCCCAAATATGTAGGAGTTACATTCTAGCATTGCTCGTCCCACCATTGAGGTGAATAGCTTAGAAATCAAGCCATCATTGCTTTCCATGGTTCAATAGAACCAATTTAAAGGCTTGCCTTCTGAGGGCCCAAATATTCATCTCTTCATTTTTCTTGAATATTGCGATACACTAAAAATGAATGGGGTTACAAGTGATGCACTTCGACTTAGACTCTTTCCTTTTTCTCTTAGGCACAGAGTGCATGTATGGCTACACTTCCTTCTATAAGGTTCTATAACAACATGGGAGCAATTATCAAATGCATTCTTATCAAAATATTTTCCCCCAAGTAAGACTGCATAACTTCAGAATCAAATAAAGAGCTTTAACCAGAGAGATGGTGAATCCTTGTATGAGGCATGGGACAAATTTAAGGGGCTTCGAAGAATGTGCCCTCATCATGGCCTTGAGAAATGAGTAATTGTTCATACCTTCTATAACGCACTTAATTATAACACTCATATGACAATGGATGTTGCCGCAGGTGGAGCAATAATGAACAAGAGTGTTGAAGATGCATTGAATTTAATTGAGGACATGACACTAAATCATTAACAATGGACAAATGACAGAGGGTCATCTTCTAAGGCATCACGTAAGTTCAAGTTAGATGCCTTTAGTACACTCGCGGCTGATACGTACTACAAAGCACACAACGTTATCGAAGTAATACAAAAAGATCGATCCCATAGGGAATTACATCAAATACCAACTATTCCAATATTTAGAAACTAAGCGGTCAAATATTCGAAGTGTTTTAGAAATAAAATTACGAAACTTAACTATAAATGAGATACAAGACCTCGACGATAAAAACACAAGAAGTATCTATTTGAGAGATATCGGGACTTTGGATTTTACCAAACTAACTAATCTAACATAACTAAATAAAATGATGCATGAGCTTCTCATATTGCATAAAGAATTTCTCCTAAAGTACAGGTTGCCCCCTTTCAGCAGCACAACTCGGTACCTGATATGCATCACAAGTGCACGGTGTTATCATAGTAATATATAAGATATCGGTCCCATAGGGAGAAAGGTCATTTACTAGCAATCCTGATTTTTAGAAGCCAGGCAATTCAAATAGGGGTTTTGAAAATAGTTTAACTAACTTCAACTAAAGCAAACACAAGAAATCAATCACAACTACACGGAAGGTGATAATCGGAGAGGTATCGAGATTTCAATATTCACCACTTTGACAGATCCATCTGAACTAGAATTTGTTTGATACAAGAGTTTATCATTTTGCACAAGGAGTTTTTCCAATGGTACAAGTTGCCCCCTTGCAGTCAATACAACCTGATACTTACTTAAATCGATCTCCTACTCTCATGGCATATCGATTTAAGTAAGTCCATTGCGTTTTGTGAAAAACTATGATACCCTCGAATGAATCCTAACTACCTTTGTGTTAGAGGTTCACAAGTTTTAATTAGTAGATCTGCCAACACGATCCTTCTTGCGGTCAAAATCGTGTCAACTAATAAACAAAATTACTTGATCAGGGTAATAATATGAAATCAGTACAACTAAGTAAAATATGCTCAGAATAAACTCAAAATATTAAAACAAGTTTAGTTCACATGATAGAAATTGTTAACAGGCTTCAACCAAGTCCTGATTAAAGGTTTATGCTACTATAGCCATATAAATCAACATAGATCTCTCCAATCAACCAAGAAAACTACAAACAAAGACTAAAGGAAGGAAGGAGAAAGGATTTCAAATGTTTCCCCAAAGTTTGGTGAAGAACCACTACGAAATCGCCCCAAAATCGCTCCTGACAGTCTTCGTCACCTGAACTCTCACCCTAGCCACATCATCATCTGATTTCTTCTTCCATATGTCATGAAAAATAAGGCTTTTATGCCCTGTCAATTCACCTGCCTTTTGGCTGCCGAAAACATATTCTTTTAGATTTTTCTGAATTTTTTTGGAACTTCGATCGAGTGAAAAGCATAAGGAATACCAACAGACATTAGTGATCACGGGTGAACACCAGAATCTTGGGCTGCCTGTAAAGTGTACTATGTAGATCCGAGAGATAGCAATCACAGTCGAAGAAAATAATCATGGTCGAGCCGTGAAGCTCTTACTGTTCATTTCTAGAAAAATGTCTCTGATGAAATCACGCCCATGATTATAATCACAACCTGGCCGTGATTTTGAAAACGTTGACCTTTAGTATCCTACTGATGATCACGGCCAAAGATTGTTGTCTTGGGTAGGCCATGAAGTACACAATGGATTTTGGGACCTTCTTGCGGATCACGGCCAAACACCAAAATCTTGGGCTGACCATGATTTTCAAATAAAGCTCTGATTGATCCCAAATTTACTGTATATACTGGTTTCTTCATCAGAAATCACTACATGACTTTAAAATTTTTAAAAAGCTCAAAAAATGAGTGATTTTACCTAAAATAGCACAAAGACAAGGAAAAGTGAAGATTCTAAAGCAAACAAGTAAATAAGCCTACATGGGAGATAGAAACATCAAAATTGGCCTTGTTTTCAGATAAAATAATACCAAAAGTCACTATCAAAATGCAAGACATCAAATACTCCCAGGCTTAAATATTTTCTTGTCCTCAAGCAATAAACTAAGATGAAACACATGATAGGTGTGAAAGTAGTTATTCAGGTTGAAAACATGTAACTAAGTCAGACAATATCTATGAGCAGTCCAGGATCTAGATATGAGAAATCAAATGATGAGATAATAACTAAAAAGTTCAGCAGACAGGTCCCACAATCTCTAGAAGTCAAGGCATTCAGCTAGAGGCACACAAAGAATCCTATTTAGCACATATACTACTCATTCAAATCCAATGCATTCAAAATCAACTTGATGGGTCAGACACAAATGTTTTATTAAAAGAGAAGCATTATCACCTCTAATTGTATTCAAGTATATACACAAGCTTTCAAAACAGATGGTGATAGGAGACTTCAACTCATGACTTTGATACCATTGCCAATTTTGCGTAGTGCCAGGTAAAGGAGTCTATATTTATGTGTTTTTGTTTTGTCTTTTTTTTTTATGCTTAGATAAAATAATATCACACTTGTGATCATCGCCCAACAAGTAACATGGATTCAAGGAAAATGAATAAGCAAGTATGTGCCTCAACATGAAATCTAATGTAAACCACTAGCATGCCATTCTTGAATATTTCAGAAATGTGTGACCCACTAATTCAACATTCTCAATCATTCCAATCAGAAGATTTCAAAATCATAGACCATTTGGATAGGATCATAGAATATATCTGAAGCAGATAGTGTTTTCAACATATCATAACCACTATTATACACACCATGCATGGAATCAAGCAAAATTCATTCATGGCTATCACGGGATCAGAATCACAACATTTTCATAAACAAAATGATCGACTATACTAAAATTGTCTTGATTAAAGTAGCATTACAGAATCACATTAGGCAAAACACAGTATAAGCATAAATCAATTCATAGCATCATAGCATCATATCAATCATAGTAACATCACAAATGATTAACCTAACAATACAGCATAATCATTGCCACATCAACACCAAATAGCATCATATAACAACACCAACAAACATAGGAAAGTATGCATCTTAGAATACCAGGCAAAATATCCTTGTCAGGGCCTATAGATCAAGCCAAATCATAGCAGTAGCAACATATAACAACACCAAATGAATGTACCTACAAGTAGCACAAATAACAATACCAAAGCATAACAGTAGCAACATCACTAACAAATAACAACCAGCACAGAAAGAGAAATAACAAGAGCCCACCCACTCTAAATGTCACATAGTCCTCTATGCGAGGCAACGATATGTGAGTGGAATAGGTGGACTGTCAAGGGCAAAGAAATTCACTTCTTCTTTCATGAACGAAAGCCTTGAGCTTTTGAGCTCTTGCCCATGCCTCTGAAGGAATAGTCGAGTGGCTCCTCATCAGAAGAATCGGTCACCCTCTTCATATTATTTTGCAAGAGGAAGGCTAGTCTCTCGTCCAAGGAAGAAACTTTCTCCCACACTCCATTCATCAATTTGACCTGTCGCTGAATGTCAACCTACTCATCACAAGTAGTGAGTAGCACCTAGAAGTGCATTGCTACTACCCAAGTCATCGGAATTAATATCGTCATCGACAACCCCTAAACTATGATAAGGTACTCATGTATGCTAATCCCTTTGCCAGGTTGATGTCCAGATTGGACAAGTGTGTCATACTTGTTTATCCCAATCATAATGGTCATGACTAAATTAGGCTAAACCTGGGTCTGGCCATACACTTTCAATCATGCAACCATATAGGGGCACATGGACATCAAGCTTCCTCTCAAGGAAGGGGCAAAGCCTCTATTGGCAAGACACATCTCTCATATAGCTCAAGATATACCCAATGATAACCCTTATCACTTTCTTTTTATGGCGAAAGGTTAGGTTATATCAAAGCATATCTCTTACTACACAGAGACACAATCTCCCTCAAGTTGAAGGATAAATACACCTCTATCACTGTGAATTTTAACTTGAGACACCATGTTAAAATTTCACGGCGGGTCGGTCCTCTATATCTACCTTGATATACCCATATGCATGTGTTAAGCAACCTGTGCTAACCAGCACATAAACTAGTCTCACCTGCACCATAGCTGTCCCATATCCACTATGGTATTTGACTACGGACATATTAATCTGAGATAGCAATATCTCAAGGGACATCATCATGTAAACATATATATGTGCAGATGTAAAGTAAACCATGACAATGACAATGTCAGAATATATATAAATATCAATAATATAGTACAAAAGTTAAGACCAAAAACAGGTCTCAGGGCATAACACTAACACTTTGATATTAGAAAATTTGATTTCTATTACAAATAATAAAATTTTATATTATATTTATAAATTTTTCTCTTAATAGAATATAATAGTACAACACTTTTAAACAGCTAACCAGCCCAGCTATTTTACCCAAATAGCCTCAACTTTTCTAACTAGTTTTAGTAAAATCAGCTCTGGTCAAACCAGCAAAAAGCCAAAAGCTCCACCTCGTGATTTTTTATGCTAGCTATAAAAATTTTGTGAGAAATATGATGTGGGACAATTTTAGCATGATCTCAATAAGACATCCCATGGATGGCCTGTGGCAATTTTAATGGTATCACCAATCAGGAGGGACTCCATTCACCCTATCCAACTCAGTCACAAAATTTAGGCATTTCATCTCCATATGGGGGCTTGTGGATCATCATGGAAGATGAATATTCTTTGAAACATTTTATTCATTAAGTAGTTTTGAAATCTTCCTTTGTGTATCTAAAATGATAAAGTCCTTATAGACTTGTGAGTTCCCTATTCCATGGAACCATCTTGACATGTGTTCAATCACAAGGGTGAGCTATTGTTTGACCCAACATCCTTCTTTGCCCATGCACATGTAGCTAAAAACGGTTGAAACAAATGTGTTGACAACCTGATTGGCTGGGGTTTAGTCCTATTTGAAATTATCTTATGTTAAGCTACATTAAGAATTTTGGGTCTAAGAGTAGCTCACCCATGTGATTGAATACATGTGTAGTTGGTTGTATGGAATAGGGAACTCACATGTCTATAAAGACAACATTGTTTTAGTTACACAAAGGAAGGTTTCAAAACAATTTAATGAATAAAATGTTTCAAAGAAACATGTTCTATCTCTAACCCTTCTCCCTACCACAACTTCAACTGAAGTATTACTAAATTAATTAGGAAGAAGTATTACCTCACACTCATACAAAACATGAACAGTATTAGTGAAATCATCATCATTTTCCTCAAGAGGTCCCGGGAGAAAATCACAACAATATTAAGAAACATTGAGCAAAGAAGATCGAGTGACGAATCACAAGGATCCCATTCACTTTGATCATCCTAGTTGTCAAAGCAACACTTGTTATGGCTTGGTTAGGATGTCTCATTTTCAAAGCTCTGATTGTCATACTCAAAGTAAAAGCAGTCTGGGAGCTGATAATTATCCTTCTTGTTATGATTTTGTTTCACAAAGTCTTGTATCAAACTCCTTTCAATTTGACTATGACAATTAGAACTTTGAAAAGCTTAATTTTTCTGGTCAGACATCCTCACCAATAAGCCATAGCAGCTGTTGCTTTGACAAATGGGATGATGAATGTGAATGGAATTCTTCCAATTCGGCACTCGATCTTCTTTCCTTAGTGTCTCCAGATGTTGCTATAGATTATCTCTCTGAACTTGTTGTGGCAAATGATGATGATTTCGTTGATACTATTGATGTTCTCTATAGGTGTGAAGTAATACTCCTTACTAATTGATTTGGTAATGCATTTTACAATGTAAGTAATATAAGAGAAACAATAATCTTTGTTTTCTTTTTTTTTCAGAAAATTCACTCCAGGAGCACGAGGAAGTAATATAAGAGAAATAATAATCGTTATGAGAACCGGCAAAGAATACTCGAGGACACTAGTTAAGACAAAATGATCTAGCTGTTATAAAGCACATGTTATTCAACTTAGGAAATGCAGTAACATATTATGTCGCCACAATATCTCATAACCTAAGGAAATAATTGAAGAAAAAGAGGAAGTGGTAATAGAGTCTACTAAATAGGATTATAGTTATTTTATTTTTGCCAAATCATGTTGCTATCTACACAATTGAAATCAAAATTCAAGTGTCATCAGCTGACAGTGATTCATCGTTTGCATCTTTTAAAGCAAATGCTATTGTACATTCCAAGTTCCAACTTGGCTCAAGCATGACTTGCCGTTAGCTTCATGCCCAATGCCATTGATGCACCTTCAACGCTTCCTGCAAGAATTGAGAGCGCTATTAGTCTCTACATAAGACTTGAAAGATAATTTAGTCATAGATGACCATTGTATTCTCTTTTCAACAAATTAATTATATAGATTGTACTTGTGCTATATAAGCTTGCTATTTAACATCGTAAGGAAACAAGAACAGTAATTAACATGTTGGATCTAATCCTATAATTAATAAAAATAAAAAAAAATGTTACGGTAAAAAAAATTTAGAGGCGATCTGAAGATCTATCTTTAGGCAAATATCCTGTCCCTCGCATGGGATGAAATCTGGTCTTTTACCCTAAGATTCAACTAGAAATACGCTTCTGCCGGCGCATCGGTGGAGCGGTTGTCGAAGATATTCTTTCGATGTATGACAACAAAAAGGAGAATGTCACACCCCTAGAGGATGGTAATTTCATAATATAAAAAAATTTAGCAATATGTATCCAGGATCAAAACACGATAACCTGATCAACATAGCTTATAAAAATTATTTTTCATCATCTAGGAGGTAACAACAATTCAAATAACCCTTCAAAATTTCTCATTTCTATTAATCAAAATTCTTATCATAAAACCATACATCTTATTCCAAAACCATAGTATTTATTCCAAAACCACACTTATATTACAAACATCAAAATGAATGGCATACATGAGTCATTTAACTTTACATGCTCAATATTTCACAACCATAATATCTCACACACAAGTCATGGATCTTCACACACTTATCATACAAACATACTAGCATCTTCATACATTAGTCATATGTTTACATGTTCAAAATATAAAACCACAACTCATACCTTCCTTAAACCGTCCACATAAACCTGTAGCCCAAAGCTAACCTGTAAAGAGTTTAGAATGCAAGGATTGAGCAAGAATGCTCAACAAGTAATTAAGATGCCAAAAAGGAGAAGTATTCATAATAGATTTCCACATGGTTCCACAAGTAATATCACATGGAAACATAATAGTGACATGGTAAGCAATAGTGACATGATAAGCATAATACCATGGTAAGAAATAATGACATGATAAGCATAATACCATGGTAAGCAATAGTGACATGATAAGCATAATACCATGGTAAGCATAACACAAGGTAGCAATCCAAAGATCACAAAGATAAATCAACTCAAAGTAACATAGAGTCACATGGTAAGCATGACGATCATAAGAATCAATCCAAAGAAACATAGAGTCACATGGTAAGCATAAAGAACACAAAGAAGAATCAACCCAAAGATACATATCATACACAACATAGGGAGTATAGTGGGAAATCACAAATAACATAAATGTTCCACGTTTGGAAGCATATTCCACCCTCGTCAGGGTGAAACACAAACATATATTTCGTCTGGAGCAATCATGGCTCCTCATATCAGAGATAGTGGGATTCAAGAGGTGGCTCCCATGGATTCAAGAGGTGGCCTCCATTATTTCTAATGTGGCACTTTGGTCCATGTAGCACTTTGTTCCACAACTATCAATCTCTTCCCAGTTCTGGACTTCAAACAAACAAATGTCAGCTGGAGCTGTCATGGCTCCTCACATCAGAGATAGTGTGTTACAAGAGGTGACTTCCATGGATTCAAGAGGTGGCCCCTATTATTGAAAAGTCCCCTTCAAGGGGGAGCGCAAGCAGATGAAACCCCTTTCAAGAGGGGGGTGAAAAACCCTTAAGGGTGGCGCATAAAAATTGCAAGCGGAAGCAAGGGTCTTTCATGGATCTTAGCAAGATAATATGATCAACTTGATGAAGTTTAGATCCATACCAAAGCCATGAGGAAGATGGCGACTTGGAAGAGAAAGATCGAAAGGGATCTTCTCCCTAGTTGACGCACACAAGATGATGTGCTTGCTCCTTGGAGATCCTTGTGCTAGCAAGGTCCTTCAAGGGTCCCTCTCGTATGGTAAGGAAATGAGAGATGATGTCTAGGCTTGCCAAACCTCCACCAAGACCTCGCCTTCTCCACGCCAAAGTCTCGTCAAACAAGAGCAAGCAGACGAGAGTTGAATGGAGCATTCAAGTCATTTGGCGTTCAAGGGAACATGCGCTAAATGACTTTCCAAAATTGGAAAATCCATTAAGCCATGCGTTCATGATCACTAAATCGATCAAAACGCCAAAACAATGAACCATACGTTCAAGCTCTTGAACCGGTTCAAAGTAAATGTGTTCGGTCCAAAGGCCAAACCAAGCCAGCCCAAGCCAATCGGTCTAGATCAACTAAACCCTAAGGTTTCCAATCTAACCGTTCATCTCATGATGCTCTTGATCTCACCGATCTAGCATCAATCCTCTCGATCGAAGCTTACCGATCACAAGCCCTAATCAATCAAACATGATTAGACTGGATCTCACTTACAATCAGAGTTTAAACTCCTTTAAACTGAATCAAAACAATCCAGTCCACACGATCTGACTTAAGTAAGCCATATCATCAAATTGTGCGACCCTAAGGGTTTCCTTTAAATGTCGGTAACGATAACTCACGTTATCACGATCAGTGAGGGGTATCTAGCAACACATCACTGTCTCCCGATATAAAGGAAAGAGTCTTCCAAGACTACACCCAAACCACAGCACAAGTGTGAATCTATTCACAAGGCGTACATGTATCCTTTGCCACTGGATGTTCTTATTGGACAAGCGTGTCAAGCCTGTAGCTCCAATATGATGAGTATGATTAGACCAGATGAACATAGTCACCTGGGTATGGCCATACACTTTCTCAATCATCTCATTCAGGGGGGCCCCTCTAGAACATCACACTCCTTAAACAAGGAGACGGCAATCCTTTATCTATCACTAGTGCCCTAACCTGACTCAAGCTCATTATCCAAGATAGTCTATAACCATCATGTTTCAAATGATATTGAACTACCTCAAAACAATGACAATCATCATTTAGAAACACAAGTGATCTCAAGTCAGAGGACATGTGCCACTTGTTGCAATCAAGGATCATTCACATTGTGACAAGCAATTGAATATCCTAGTAGGGTCTGTCCAGTACATCCAATGTACCCATGAGTCTACATCTTATTCCATGGTCGAAGCATCCTATAAGATTAGAATACATATTAGTCTCAATCATATCAAGGCTGTCTCATGTTCACCAAGATATATCGACTAAGGACATTTAGCATGTCAGCCTAGCTGAACAGCTTTGAGACATTATTCAGTAGTACACTTATTACAGCAGACAAGGTAACAACCTGAATAATAACCATGCCTTTATAAACACAAGAGTTTATTACATGATACTGATACAATCCCAAGGCCTCAAACATTAGCCTTAAGGGCATACCCCAACAATTATTTCTAATGTGGCACTCTGTTCCATGTGGCACTTTGCTCCACAACTATCAATCTCTTCCCATTTCTGGGCTTCAAACAAATGCCGGTTGGAGCTGTCATGGCTCCTCAAATCAGAGATAGTGGGACTTTGTTCCACAACTATCAATCTCTTCCCAATTCTGGGCTTCATAGTCAAACATATGTTATTCCCACTAGCATTCATACATTAACAAATGGAAACCTACCAAAATGGGTTTATTGATATATGTATCAATCCCTCAAAGATGTGAACCTTAAAGTTTATAGATGAGATACATGTTGCTGATATACTCATTTCCAAATGGAAGAGAAATAAGTATCAATAAGCTCCACAAAGAAGACCATATAGGGAAGATACACATAGCAATGGTCATGTAATTCAAAATCAGAAAGTTGGAGCTTGTTTACCACGAACATTACATTCTTCATAAGAAACCATTTGGTATGATATTGCTTTCAAAACAAAGGTTTTCGAGTCCAGTTTTTAGGAAAATAAATTTGACTTAAAATGGAGCTCAATACATTAAGTTATGAGCTTTGAAATAGCAAGAGGTCAGAATCAGGACAATGATATTTCCAGATTTAAAGGGTTAAATTCAAAAATCGAGTATAATTTCATTTCATATCCAAATCATGCAAATAAAGGCTCCAGGTGTAGGCTAATCAGTCTACTTGATATAAAAATGAAAATTAGGTAGCACTACTATCACAGAATCTGGACATATAGCGCACACACTAGATAAAGGTCCAAAGAGCAAAAGCAGATTTTCTGGGTCGGATTGGGCTGAGGAAACAAGATCGATAACCTCTTCGAAAATATTCAATATCCAACCCAAACGAAAGATAATTAAGGCTTCTTTACAATGAATCTGATTTTATACGATTTGGATCATAGAGTCAAAAGTTATGATCATTTGAATGAAGAAAGGTCAGATTTACTTTACATATGGATTCATAGTTGTTTAACATAGCATTGATCATTCTTCCAAGGGTCGAATTTACCAAAAATCATAGAAATCAGAACCAAATTGAAGGCATACATGAAGTACAAAATCATTTCGCATACAATTGAAGTCAAAGGCAAACAACTACAAAGGAAGATTAAGAACTTGCCTTAGAATATTACTTTCCATTTCTTTTCTCCCCTTTTCTTTCCTTTCTCCTTCCCTTTCCTTAGGGTTCGTTTTTCTCAGGTTAGACACGACCAAAAGGGAGCAAATCTCAATTTTGTTCCATCTTTTAGCTTCTCATGCAAGAAACGATGAGGTGGAAGCAAGTGATAAACTCAAGTACCATAAGGTGGCTAGGTGCTAACCCTTTTGCCCTTTATTTTTTGTTCAATTTTCCCTTATGCCCTTTTTGTTTTTACTTGAATTTTTTCTAAAATTCCTTTTATCTCCCTCAAGCCAAAGGACACATTCTTGTGGAGACCTTCATTTTTCTCCAATTGAAAGCCTCTAGCATGAGGTGTCAAGGTGCTTGTCTTCTCATGCAAGCCAAGAGGTGGCATCACCTTATTAATGCCCCCCTCATGAAATCATAAGCTGGTTTAACTCTTCTCCCATCAACTATGAATGCATAACTTAGTTACTTCATCATTTAATACCAAATTCCCAAGTAGCTTATCATATGATAAATTTACCATTTTCCCAATTATTTTCACAATATTCCCAATGAGTCCTAGTATGAATCTTGAGTTATACCATTATAAAAGGAACCTTGAATATCACACTTAGCTACAATTTAACTTCAAGAGTCCATACAAACAAAATAACTTAGTAGGTTTAGGCTTTATGCATTATGGCACCACTTGCTTTACTTTTCAAGGCAACTTTGATTCTATCACAAAATGATAATAGTGATATTAAAGCATGGGTATAACAAAATAACTAGTTATGCTTTCTCTCATAAGAAGATGCACACATAGGTTGGGAAAAGAACACATACCTGTTTAGTCTAGCCATAATTAATGCTAGTATTAATTGACATATCAGCTAGTAATCAAAGCTATTTGTTAGCCTTAATTATAAATTAAATAGGTATATAAATAATTGGGCAAAACTAATAAATAGTAATTTTAAGACCCAAAATATTAAATAAATAAATAAGGCTTTTTGGGTTTTCCACTACCAACAATCCCCTACAAAACTCAAGAAGTCTAAAGAATAATCATAAATAACGAAAATGTTGTCAAATGCCTATATCACACAGTCAGGGAAAAGTTATGCTTAACACACTTAGTACACCGAACTCCATTGGAAGGGGTATAGTGAACCAGGTCTTGAACTACAACTCTTGTTACCCAATGTTGAACAGTGCACACATGATACAGAATCTCTACAACGCGGTGTTGCACATTACTGGCCGTGTGCAAAATCTTCTAATTCATGTGACTTTCACAGAGCTAGAGGGGTCCACTCTCTAGTCTACAGCCATATACGTAAAAGCCACATATAGGAGAAACCCTATGAAGAAGTGTGTAGAGGCACTTCTCAGGATATACCTTTTGGGTCCCTTTGAGAGTTATACACTCAACCTTACATCTACACAGGAGTACTACAATTACTTTAAGAATAAGGTATTGGAGTCTTTAAAATAACTCCAATAAACACATAAGTGTTTTTATAATTTGTTATTTGGTACTCCTTTGGTCAACTAGGAGGCTTATTGTTACCCATTGAACCTCTTTCCAGGGTTTATCTATCATGTAGGTTGGGTTGCCATTATACGAGGGCCAATTATGAACAAATCCTCATTCCCCTAGAGGAGGCCGATTGTGTCCGCAAGTGCACGGATACTCGAAGTAATAAAAAGATATCGAACCACAGAGACCTTGTTTGTTAAGTACCGAATAGTTGATTTTTCACTAGCTAAGCAATCGATTATGATGCAAGTAAACGTCGAGAAGTACACGAAAAGTCAGAGAGAAAAAACTAGGACTGGGGTTTCATCCACCTTAATTTCTATGACTAGATAGAAATAAGTGCTCGTCAGTTTAAACTTATGATGATAAAGATATAATTTACTTTATAAAGAAATCATCTCGCCTTCGCGCAGACAATTTACAGAGAATCAATCCTCACTTTCGCACAGGATTTATTCAATACTAAAGATAAGTAAATCTTTGACAATGAGATTTAAAATCACTTTCATACATCCAATCTCTATGTCAATCATCTCAAGTGAAAACTAAAAATTTTTATACTTTAGTTTCACAAGTTCTACTTAAGGGTTTCCAACGATCCGATACCTAATTTCTTACTATATCTTCATATTTAATTCATTAATTTTCCCTAGATTAGATTATCAATAAGTCAATAAACTCCTAAAATGTAAAAATAAGAACAAACCTAATTTCTTACGATGAGTTCCTAAATCTCAATTTTAGGGTTCCAAGCTTTGCAAGTCACTAACAATATGAAACTAAAAAGGATTAAAGACAATCATCAGTTAAGTAAAATTATCATGATAAAAGTATCCTGACGAAATAAAGAATTATCTAGTCATAATAAAATTTAGGAGATTACACCCCCTATCCCAAGAAGTGTTTAAGCTAGCAAGGTAGAAGAATTACAAAAAGGTATAGTTTAGAATGATAAAAAATCGAAGAGAAAGAAGAAATTTTACTAAACACAGGGCTGTAATGAAAATTACAGCCCGTGATTTTGCTCCAGAACTCATGATGAATAGTGCGGTGTTCCTTCTTTCGTTGATTTCTCCTTCGATCGATCTCCTTTTACTCCGAAACTTCTGGGGTATGTTCTCCTCTTCCAGGTGTAGCTTTCCCTCAAATTTCACTGCCGGTGGTGCTCTGTAAACTTCGTGGCGGCGGTGAAGAACTTGATTTCTCTCTGAAGCGTGAATCAAAATTAGGGCTTTCTGTTTGATGATGTTCGCCTTTTCCTTTGGAGTATTCCCCTCTTTACGGTTCTTGAATTGGTGGTCTAAATCGTCCGCAATCATCCGCACAAAAAATGGGCTACAATAATACCGGGAAAATCAGCTGTCTCGATCATAATCACGGCTGTAATTTCCAGTATGGTAGTGCCGTAATATCTTCTGTGAAGAAACTAAAAAGAAATACGGGCCGTAATGTAAAATTCGGCAGTGCCATATAAGTGCAAATCTTTCTGGAAAGAAATCTCCCGAAATTATGGCCATAATAGTAATTACGGCAGTGCCGCATTCTTCTCTGCACAGATTTCGACTGAAATTATGGCAGGTCAAATAGATTACAGTAGTGCCATGGTTTATTCTGTAGGTTCAGAAAAACCACGGTACCGTAATATTCATTACGGCCCTGCCGTAATTGTGTCTGAAGCTCCGATCTGCGTAAAATTTGATATGTAATCTACTCTTGATGATGGGAATTTGTCTATGCACTTGAATTGCTCGAAAGCGCCTTAAAATGATGCTTTTTTACTAGAAAATGATCAAAAATCAGAAAAGGTATAGATTCCGCAATATTTGATAAATAAGGCATAAAAATAAGCAAAGGAGCATAAACATAACATAAAAAGACCTATTAAATGATATAAAATATACTATGAATTTTCGTGTCATCAAATACATAAGGTTCAAACTTTGCTTATCCTCAAGCAAAATAAAAAACTGATTAAAGGAATAAACTTTCTTATGAAGAATAAACTTCTAAAATATAATTACCACTGAAAAATGTCACCAAATGCTACATAGAATCTCAAATAAACATATTATCCTCTGAATTCAATCCTCAAGATCTATAACTTAATCAAATAAAATTTTGCAACTCATATAATAAATAGAATTTCAATCTCAAGATTTCACCCAGTTTTAGTTCAAACCCACCAAACTTTTGTTTACACGAATAGGATTTCCAAGATCTTTTTCCACTCAGAATTTTTAAGTTACTCCCTTTTTTGTATCGTTTACATTCTCCAATTCGATTACCACCCCTTTTTTTTTCTGGTGACGAATTTAGAGTACACTGATTACATAACCAATACAATAGAACTCATATCTCTTTGGTAGGAAGAGTCTTACACGAGATAGCGGAGTTAATGTGAAACGATTTCGCTCCATAGCATGTACCCACATAGATACATACTTTTCTGCTTGGACTTCAACTCTTAACTTTGGTACCACCGCAAATCAACACGATGCCAAGATGAGGAGTCATTCTCTTAATATATTTTTTTCTCTCTCATCATTTTTTTTATTTAGATTTCAACCCATGTCTTTGGTACCACTGCCAATTTTTCGTAGTGCCAAGTAAGGGAGTCATCACTCTCTATATTGGATCATGGAATCTTTCTTCCCAACAAATAGCAAATAGGTTGAACATCGACTAAGCTAACCCTTCGAAATCAATTCAAAATTCATACCCATATGCTTGTTTTATTTAAAGAAGTAGCTTCACTCTTGGATCTCATTCATCAAACAATACATCTACCCAAAATCTCATGCATCAATCAATGAAAAATTCCAATAGGCAGATATATATTAAAGAAATAAATTCATCATAATAGGTCTATCCCTAATCACAGGCATAAAGATAGTCATATTGTCAACAAAAATTTCACAAAAACATACCACACCACAAGATTAAAGCATATAACCATAACAAGAGAAGAATGCATATATCAAGTTTAAAGTCACAAAATCGTCATGAATCATCATGCACCTACACAAGGTGCTCAATATCAATAGAATATTATACAACCATATCGAATCCAATATCAATATCACCAATAGCAATACAACCAAATCGAATCATGATAGAGTAATTCGAAGTTAGAAAGCAGCGGATACAAAAAGTTTGAAAGAGAAATCCTTCCTTATAAAAACATGAATCATCAATAAGATATAGAAGATGAAATACAAATAAGTAAGGAAGAAGATACTCACCGAGCTCTACTCATCCGCATCAGATCCAATCTCCTCTATGTCCTCAGGGGCTGCATCCATGGGATCATCATGCTGTCCTCCTTGGCCTCCATCTTCATCTCCACCACCTCTCCTACTGTCCTCATAGCCGACCAGGAAACAACTAGATCTAGCTGGAGAACACCAAATCGAAGCTCGGGGATGGGCGGAAAGGATCGCTGGAAAGCTTTGAGGGTAAGGGCAAACCAGTCGGCACAAGAACGTGTGAAAGCACAGGTGAAAAATCCTAAAAACGGTAGCGGAATCGCGTAGGATGAATGAAATTACGACTGTAATATTCCTTACGGCAGTGCTGTAAAAATCCTAGAACTTTCTGGACAAAAAATTGCCGTAATTACGACACCGTGAAATTTATTACGGCAGTCCTGTAAAACTTGATTTTGATTTTTTTTTCCAAGAAATAGAACAAAATTACGGCCAGTGAAAACAATTACGTCCCTACTGTAAATCCACAAAAACTTTCTGGTCGAAAATTGCCTGCAATTATGGCCCATAATTTTAATTACAGTAGTGTCGTAAAAGACGCAAAACTCTCAGGAATGAAATCGATCAAAATTATGGCTAGTGAAAATACTTATGGTACTGCCGTAAAAGACTCAAAGGTTTCTGGATGAAAACAGACTGAAATTACGGCCCATAATTTGCATTATGGTAGTGCCATATTTTGCGGAAAACTTTAATTTTTCTGGTAAAAAGAAAAGAAAAATTAGTTCTAAAAATAAACTAAAATAAAAGAAACTAAGCTAAGTAGGTGTGCTTGGATTGCCTCCCAAGAAGCGCTAAATTTAGGGTCGTTAGCTTGGCCGTTCTGCACTCAGATCTGATTGTGGTCCCTTGAGTCGCCATTCTGAGATACCCGAACTAATAAAAAGTTATCGAACCATAGAGACCTTTTCTTAAATACCAACGAATTGATTTCGTACTAGCTAAACAAATCGAGTATGATGAAAGTAATCGATCGAACGGTATACGAAAAATCAGAGATAAAGAGATGGGACTAGGGGTTCATCCACCTTAATATCTATGACTAGATATAATTAAGTGTTCATCAATTTATTCTTGTTATGGTAAAGATGTAGTTTACTTAATAAAGAAATTAACTCGCTTTCGCACAGTCAAATTACAGAGAACAATCCTCACTCTCGTGTAGGATTAATTCAATGTTTAATATAAGTAAACTTTAATAGAGAGATTAAAAATCACTCTCGTGCATTCCATCTCAATATTAAAATCTCAAGCAAAACTAAGTATTCTCATACCTTAGTTTCATAGGTTTTACTTAAGGTTTTCAAACAATCCAATATCTATCTCTAGCTTATTTTCATCTCTAACTCAATAATATTTCCCAAATCAAAACATTAACAAGAATTTAACTACAAAAATCTAGAAATAAGAACTAACCTAATTTCTTACGATAAGTTCCTAAATCTCAATTTTAGGGTTCCAAGTTTTGCAAATCACTTTTCAGTCCATATCACAAAACTCTAACACATGTTAATGATTGAAACTAAAAAAGATTAAAGACATTAATCTCTTAAGTAAAATTACCATACCAAAAATATCTTGATGAAATACAGATCATCTAGTCATTAAGAGATTAAAGGGATTACACCCTTTGTCCCAAAAGAAGGTTTAAGCTAGCATGATTGAAGAATTACAGTAAAACATTATTTAGATTGATCAGAAATCAAAAGAGAAGGAGAAATTTTACTAAACAGGGCTGTAATGAAAATTACAGCTCGTAATTAGCTCTCAAACTCAATGAACAGTGGTGACGCCCACGAATTCTTTGATTTCTCCTTCGATCGATCTCCTTTCACTCTGAAACTTCTGGTGTATGTTCTCCTCCTTCAGGCAAAGCTTCCATTCAAATTTCGTGGACGGAGGTGGTTTGTACGTTGGGAATCGACAAACCCTAGGGCGACGGTGGTTCTTTGAAATTCTCTGTGTATAGTTAATAAAAATTCTTCCTTCCACTATGAGATCCTTCCCCTCTTTATCCTAATCGTTCCCCTTTTTACGGATCTTCAATTGGTGCCCTAAAGCTCAAGAAATCATCTTTTTAAATGTCTAGCGGAAGAATCGGGAAACTGGGCCAAAAATTGCGGTACCGTGAATATAATTACGGTAGTGCCGCAATTGTGGCACTGTAAAATTAGTTACGGTAGTGCCGTAATCTTCTCGATTGTTTCTCAAAGTTTCTGTCTGAAATTTGCCCAAAATTACGATATCATAAAATATACTACGGTAGTGCAGTAATTTTCCAAAAAGTTTCTACGGGAAGTGGCCATGAAAATCATTACGGTAGTGTCATATTTGTAGATTACGACCATAATATTCATTACGGCACTACCGTAATTTCGTGGGAAAACTCGATTTGACTTGAAATTTGATGTGTAAACTCCTCTTAAAGATTGAAATCCATATATGTATTGAAATTGCTTAAAAATCTATCAAAATTATGCCATTTTACCTGAAA
Source organism: Costus lasius (assembly GCA_027563935.2). Taxonomy (NCBI): domain Eukaryota; kingdom Viridiplantae; phylum Streptophyta; class Magnoliopsida; order Zingiberales; family Costaceae; genus Costus; species Costus lasius. The sequence goes on along the minus strand of CM050450.1, from coordinate 30,521,199 downwards.
TTAATCAAAAATCAAGAAAGGTGTAGACTCCGAAGTATTGGATAGATAAGGCATAAAAATAAGCAAAAGAGCATGATTATGACCCCAAAAGACCATTTAATAAGTATGAAAATTACTATAAAATTTAGAGTCATCAAAATACATAAGGCTCAAACTTTGCTTGTCCTCAAGCAAATAAAAAAAAATCAATACTAATTATGGAAAATAAACTTTCAGATGATGAATAAATTTCTAACATACAATTATTTATGAAAAATTCACATCAAATAACAACTTAAAATTTCAAATAAATATATCGTCCTCCGAATTCAATCTTTAAGATCCATAACTCAATCAAGTAAAATTTTGCACTGTGCATAAACAGAACTTCAATCTCATGAGTTCACCTAGTTTTAGTTTTGAGTCCATGATATCTTTGTTTACAGGAATATGAATCACAAAATCTTTGTCCACTCAAATTTTCTCTCTTCTTTTTACATATCTTTGACATTTTCTAAAATGAATACCACCTTTCTTCTAGTGACAAATTTAGAATATATTGGTCACATAATCAACATAATAGAACTCATATCTCTTTAAGTTGGAAAAATCTTCTCGAGATAGCGGAGTTAATGTCAAAGAATCTCTCTCATAGCATGTACCCACATAGATACATACTTTTTAATTGCACTTCAACTCTTATCTTTGGTACCATTGCAAATACAATGCCAAGAAGAGGAGTTATTCTTTTCAGACTTCAACCCATGTCTTTAGGTCCCACTGCCAATTTTTCGCAGTGCCAAATAGAGGAGTCACTTTTCTTTTTGGATTTCAGATTTTTTCTTCCCAACAAATGATAACATGGACTTTAATGATCTACTAGGTTTAATCAATTGATATCAATCCAAAAATCATACAACATATGCTCATTTTATTAAAGGAGTTACTTCTCTTTCAAATTTAATTCATTAAACAATATATTTATCCAAAACTTCGTATATTAATCAATGAAAAATTTTAACAGATAAATTATATCAAAGAAATAAATTCAGCATATTAGGTCTATTTCCAATTCTCAAGTATTGTCATGTACAATAATTTATCGTCAAGAAAAATTTTGGCATAATAACAACAGTATTTTCATGATTAGAACAGACCACATAGGCATTTATCACATAATTACCAAATCAGAACTAAAATCATCATCACATTAACCAAGTCATACACCATACCACTCACAGAATATCAATCTCAAATATTAGAACATCACATACAACCAAATCGAACTATCATCATATCATCTTATACAACTAAATCGAATAAATTTTAGCAGTTAAAACACAAAGGTGGAAGGTCATCATTCGGTGGACACAAGAAGTTCATCAAGTCATTCCTCCCTATAAGGACACGTAAGTCATCAAAAATCAATTAAGCATAAGTAAATAGTGATAGGGCAAGAAATACTCACAAAGCATTACTCGTCAGAGTCCGTCTCCACGTCATCTCCCTCAGTTGGGGTGGCATCCATGGGGTCACCCCGAGATCCTCCTTCTCCATCACCTCTGCGCTTGAGATGAAGGTAGTCTTTGATTTCTTTAACGTCATCATGTATATGCACCACATAATCGAATATCCTCCCGACGGTAGATGTCAATCGGTGCACATCGGCAGAAAGAGACTGGAAACGAGGGTCTTGATAGCTTTGTCATCCACTTGGATCTGGGGCTGCATGATGTGAAGAGGATCCGGTAGCTCTGTGCGGTGGTGGATCGGCAGCCCTGGAGGGTGGTGGATCTGCAGCTCTGGAGGGTGAAGAATCTATACCCATCCCAAATGGGTCATCACCCCAGGTAGCTGGTCATGGTGGTACAGAATCCACAGGTGCAGGGGTGGCATAAGCAGTAGCACTTGGGGATAACTTCCAGTTTTTTTTGGTTTTCCACTGTGGGTCTTCTTGGGTTTGACAATGGCAAAGTGGGAAGCCTAGGCTGCAGAATGAAACAATACGTATCCCCATCCCTCAAAATCATTTTCATGGCAATGCAGGATTCAATGTCAATTGTGGCATTGCCCCTGGCAACATCAATACTATAGGGCTCAATCCCCAAATAAAGTGCTATAGGAGTGAGGAATCCTCCTATCACAATCGTGCCCTTTTTAGCTCTAGCTACCTTGTCCAAATGTTTCATGAAAAAGAAAGCAACATCCACAAAATACTTGTAAAGCATGTACCAAAGGAAGAATAATTTAGAATGACGGACCATACCGTGACTGTCCCCTCGCCCGAAAATAGTATGAGCTAGAACTCGATGGGCATATTTGATGCACGGGTTGGAGATGCTAGTAGCTCTTGCTGAGGAAGGAGAGAATCTGGTTTCTGCGGTGATTTGGTTCCAAAAGACATTCTCGATGAACCCAATAGGTGGCTCGGTGCGCCCCTCATTCGGTAAGTGAAAAATATGTCTAATCTCTCCAAGTGTGAGTTTCTTTTCCTCATTGGCCATCCAAAATTTAATCTCCCCTGTAGCTGGGCGATCGGTGTACTCATCCCAATCCATCTCTAAATTGCTTAGAATTTCCAACAGTAGGGGTACATAAGTTTGAGGAGTCATGCTAAAGAATTTCTTTGTTGCAATCTGATCAAACATCAATAAAAGCATCCTCCTTAAGCCCCAAAGTTCCAACGCACTCATATCAACATATTTAGTCTTTACTATGCGTCTGGTAAGTAGATGATTGTATCTCTGTTCTTGAACTTCATCTCTAAACACTATTCCAAATGGGTTTGATGGTGGAGCTGGGGATGAGGATTCAGCTTGGGCCTTCCCCTTTCTCTTAGAGACAACTCTCTTCATTGGTGCCATGGTAATATGCAAGCAAAAGATTCAAAGAACTTTTGAAGAAAAACTGAAGGCAGAAGTGTTTCCGAACAAGGAAGAATGAGGCTGAACAAGTCTGTTCGAAACCCTCAAATTTGAGCTTCTGAGCTAAACTCGAGCTTTAAATCTATTTCAGGAACGATCTTCTCCCTCCTTCGAAGCTCCTTGAAGTACAAATCGATCGAATTGGGCTCAGACGAAGAGAAATCAAAAAGGGCGGAAAATCGGCGGTTGAACGGCTACTGAGCTCATTCGAGCTCGAAAACTTCAAAATCTCAGGTGGAAATTGGTCGGAGATGGTTAAGAAAGGTTGTTTGTGGGTTTGGAAGCAAAGATTTGAAGAAAATCACAAGTCAGCGTGATCTTGAGCGGAAAAACCTTAAATCACGGCACCGAAACCCTAAACACGGCATTAAAATCGCATGGGGTTGGCACAATTACGGCACCATAAAATGTTTACGGTAGTGCCGTAAAGTCGAACGAACTCTCAGTAGGAAAAATGCATCAAATTTCGGTATCGTAAAGATAAGGCAGCACTACCGTAATTTGCTCAAAAATTCTAAAAGTTTATGTAAGAAAACTACCCAAATAAATGGTACCATAAAAGAATCACGGCAGTGTCGTAATCTTCATAACTCTTAGAAACTTTTCTAGTCGAAAATGACTCAAAAATATGGTACCATGAAAAGCATTACGGTGGTGTCATAACATAGGTGAAACCTTCTAGACGAAAACAGACTAAAATTACGGGCGGTAAAATACATTACGGTAGTACCGTATACGCATTACGGTACCGTAAAAACCATTACGGCAGTACCGTAATTTATAAAAAAAATTCAGAGATCGCCGTTTATCACAAAAAAAAAATCAATCTGAAATTACCTACAAAGAGAAAAAGAAAAAGTTAGTACACAAATAAACAAAAACAAAAGCAAAAACAAAAAGAAAAGAGTGCTTGGGTTGCCTCCTAAGAAGCGCTAATTTTTTAGGTTTTTAGCTTGACCGTTCCGCATTAAGATTTGTTCAAGGCTCATCAAGTAGGAACTTCTCTCATTTCTCAGTCTGTTCTTCATGGAAGTAATGCTTCAATCTCTGACCATTAACTTTAAACTCCCCTGTCTTGTTGCTCCATATATCTACTACTCCATAGGGGTAGGTTTTCTTCACTTGGAAAGGTCCGGACCATGGAGATTTAAGTTTACCAGGAAAAAGTTTCAACCTAGAATTAAACAAAAGAACAAAGTCACCTGGATGGAATTCCTTTCTAAGGATATGTCGATCATGCCATCTTTTAGTCCTCTCTTTATATATCTTTGCATTTTCGTAAGCGAAGAGTCTAATGTCATCAAGCTCATTCAATTGCAACTTACGTTTTTCTCCCGCGTCTTTTAGGTCTAAGTTTAGTGCCTTGATCGCCCAGAACGCCTTATGCTCGAGCTCTACAGAAAGGTGACATGATTTTCCATAAACCAATTGAAAAGGAGATATACCTATTGGTGTTTTGAAAGCAGTCTGGTATGCCTAAAGCGCATCATCAAGCTTGAAAGCCTAGTCCTTCCTTGTTCTCGACACTATTTTTTCCAATATCCCTTTGATTTCTCTATTTGATAACTCAACTTGTCCACTTGTTTGGGGATGGTAAGGTGTTGCAACTCTATGATTTACCCCATACTTTCGAAGCAAAGCTGAAAATTTGTGCTCAATAAAGTGAGAGCCTCCATCACTAATTACTACTCGTGGTATCCCAAATCGTGGAAAGATAATCTTTTTAAACAATTTAACAACAATCCTAGAATCATTAGTAGGAGAAGTAATGGCTTCCACCCACTAACAAAGTCTTCTGCCACAAGTATATATATATTACTTCCAGACGATAGAAACGGTCCCATAAAATCAATCCCCCAGGCATCAAATATTTCAACTTCAAGAATTGTGGACAATGGCATCTCGTTCCTCTTGTTGATGTTCCCTGTCTTTTGGCAACTATCACAAGACAGTATAAAATTTTAGCATTTTTAAATAAAGAGGGCCAATAAAATCTAGATTGTAGTACTTTAAAAATAGTCTTCTCAGCACTAGCGTGCCCTCCATAAGTTGATCCATGACACTGAAATAATATATCCTTGATCTCCTCTTCTGGGATACATCTTCTAAATATTCCATCTGCACACCTCCTAAATACATAGGGCTCATCCCAAAAATAGTATTTTACCTCAGCGAAGAATTTCTTCTTTCCTTGATAGCTCAAATCAAGAGGAAAAACATTAGCAACAAGATAATTCACTATATCAGCTTACCATGGAGCCTTGATCTATTCAATACTCAAGAGTTGTTCTTCAGGGAAGGAATCATTGATTGTATCACCTTTATCATCATCTACAATTATCCTCGAAAGATGATCTGCAACAAAATTTTCAGTTCCTTTCTTGTCCTTGATTTCCAAGTCAAACTCTTGTAGAAGCAAAATCCATCTAAGTAGACGCGGTTTACTATCTTTCTTCTGCATCAAATACTTAACGGCTGCATGATCAGTGTATACCACAACTTTCGAATTTATCAAATAAGACCTAAATTTATCAAAAGCAAAAACAATAGCTAAAAGTTCCTTCTCAGTTGTGGTTTAATTCCTTTGTGTCTCATCCAAAGCTTTACTAACATAATAAGTCACATAAGGCTTCTTTTCCTTCCTTTGACCTAGAACTGCTCCTACAGCAAAATCACTGGCATTGCACATAAGCTCAAAACGCAGTTCCCAATAAAGTGGTTGCATGATAGGTACTGATATTATAGCTTTCTTCAGTTCCTGAAAAGCAAGCAAACGATTCTCATCAAAACAGAATTTAGCATCTTTACAAAGTAAATTAGTGAGTGGTTTAGCAAGTTTAGATAAATCCTTGATAAAGCACCGGTAAAATCCTGCATGTCCCAAGAATCTTCTAATCTCTTTAACCATTGTGGGTGGTGCCAACTTCTCAATCACTTTAACTTTTGCTTTGTCGACTTCTATCCCCTTTCTAGAATAAGGTACCCCAAAACTATTCCCTGTCTAACTATGAAATGACATTTCTCCTAGTTAAGGACAAGGTTAGTTTCTTCGCACCTCTGCAAGACTCGAGATAAATTAGCCAAACAATCATCAAAAGAGAAACCATATACAGAAAAATCATCCATAAAATCTTCAAGGAATTCAGAAAATATGGCCATCATACACCTCCGAAAGGTAGCAGGTGCGTTACACAAACCAAAAGGCATCCTTCTATCTGCAAAAGTACCATATGGGCAAGTAAAGGTGGTCTTGTCTTGGTCATCAGGATGTATAGGAATTTGTAAAAAACCAGAATATCCGTCTAAGAAGCAAAAATAAGAATGATTTGCAAGTCTCTCAACCATTTGATCAATAAAAGGTAAGGGGAAATGGTCTTTCCTAGTGGCTGCATTTAATTTCCTATAATCTATACACATGCGCCAACTAGTTACTTTTCTAACAGGAATCAACTCATTGTCTTTGTTTTTCATAATTGTGACACCTCCCTTTTTTGGAACACAATGCACAGGACTTACCTAGTTACTATCAGAGATAGGATAGATAATACCTGCATCAAGCAATTTCAAAACTTACTTCTTTACAACTTACTTCATAGATGGGTTGAGTCTTCTTTGGAAATCCACATTTGGTTTGTGCTCCTCCTGCATATGAATCCTGTGCATACAAAAAGAAGGGTTAATTCCCTTTAAATCATCAATGGTATACCCAATTACCTTTTTATGTATCCTCAACTCCTTCAAGAGCAAATCAGTCTACGTTTCATCTAATTGAGCATCAACAATAACAGGGTAAGTAGAGTTAGGGCCAAGAAATTCATAGCGAGATTATCAGGTAAAGCTTTAAGTTCTACTTTTGAAAATTTTCTCTTCTTCATTATCAAATACAGTGCAGTCCAACATATCACGAGTTTCAGCACTAGAATCAGAACTAGAATTGGAATCATGAATATCAACATAAGATTTATCACAAGAATCAGTATCAAAATAAGAAGGATTATCAAATAAGAAACCAAGATCATAAACTACATCATCTACAGCATGAACACTATAGCATGAACTAGTATATGAAGGTTTCTTCATGAAATCATTCAAATCAAATTCAATTTTTTTATCACCAATATTTAAAGTGAGTTTACCGTTCTTTACATCAATAATTGCTCCTGCAGTGGCTAAGAATGGTCTACTAAGAATAATAGGAATTTTTGCATCTTCTTCCATCTCAAGAACTAGAAAGTCAGTTGGTACAAAATACTTACCAACTTGGATCAGAACATCCTCAAGAATACATACAGGATACTTCACTGAACGATCGGCGAGCTGCAAAGATATTGAAGTTGGTTTAGGAGCTCCCATATCCAGTTCCCTACACACAGACAAAGGCATTAGGCTCACACTGGCTCCTAAGTCACATAAGGCTTGGTCAAAAGCCATGCTTCCAATCAAACAAGGAATAGAGAAACTACCTGGATCTTTTAATTTCTGTGGCAACTTGTTTTGAATAATAGCACTGCATTCCTCAGTTAATGCCGCAGTACCATAGTCCTCTATTTTTCTTTTATTGGACAAAATCTCTTTCAAAAATTTCGCATATGTAGGCAATTGAGATAAGGCATTAGTGAATTAAATGTTAATATACAGCTTTTTTAAAACATCTAGAAATTTCCCAAATTGCCTATCTAACTTGGCTTGCACAATCCTCTGGGGAAAAGGTATACGTGGTCTGACGGAGCGGATTGTAGGTAGGGGTGTCCTTAGTTCAGTACTCTAAGGCGGGGGAGACCATGATGCTGAAAACAGGAGAGGGTCTTGAGACGAGGGAAAGAGAAAGCATGCGATCGGTGAAATCTGGGAAAAGCTGATGAGAACCGAAAGATTTACTTGAGCAAGACTCAGTGCGGAGAAAGCCACGGATCGATAACTAATGGAAAACACTCACCTATCTTGCACAGCCAATTTTCCCTTTCATGCACGCGCGCGTGAAGCCTCTACATTGCCACGGAAGGAGGGGAATGCTCATTCAAGATGCTAACATGCTAATGAAAACGTGAAGGACCCGAAGCCCGCAGCGGGTTCTTCGGGTGTTTTGATTGAAAGCAGTAAATAGCACAAGAGTTACAGGCAGGTGAAGGAACCCTAGACGAGTTCCACGGAGTTTGCTGGACCTAGGCCTTTGCGCGGGGAAAGGCAGCTACTACAACAAAAGCTGAAGAGACACAAACCCTTCAGCCTTCTTTCATAGAACAAGAGGGGAAGGGGTCACATGGAGAACACATGAGGGAGTTGGACAAGCCTACCACCCTCCTAACAAACTAAAAGAGGGTCAAGATGCCCTCCAATAACCACTAACAAACTGAAAAGCAACTAACTACTCAGCAGGAAGGTGTGGGAGCACGTCTCCCACGAGTTGGGCCGCTGTCCGGGCCGGAGTCGAGGTGCTAGACCATTTCGGAACAAGCGACCACGAAGCAGCATAACTTACTAATCATGGGCTGGTTCTGGACGTTGGAGGCGATCTCTTGGGCCGAGTTGAGGACTCGGTTGTTGTAGCGATCCGTCGGTGGCTCTTGAGGTGGCCCTCGGGGAAGAGGCGCAATGGGAGCTGGTTGAATGGAGTCCACCAAAGTCGAAGAGGGGCTCACGATGCCCACATAACAATCAGGTGGGTGAGAGGATCGTTGTGAACATCGAACTTCATGCACAACTAGACCCATCTTCACTGTCGAGGCGTTCACAGCCTGGCCGTGCTTATGTTCATGGGCGTGATCGGGTGGTCTAGAGTCTGCAGAGTCGTTCACGGCTTGGTCGTGCTTCCTGTCACGGATGTGATCGCGGCGGCCAAAATACACAGAATCGTTCACGTCTTCGCTTGATTCTTGTCATGGCCGTGTTTGCATTCACGTCTTCGCTTGATCGTGTCACGGCCGTGTCGATTGACACGGGATGGTCGTGTTCAGGTCGGCCGAATGTCGCCAAGCCGGGCACGGCTGAGGGAACGAGCATGAAGGGGGTCGTGCCTGCGTCGCATTTCTAGAGCGAGTCTGTCACGGCCGTGTCGACCGTCACGGCCTGGCCGTGTTCAGGGTGGCAGATGGCTTTCTAGACTGAAATTTCTGGTGTAGCTTAGTCCCAACTTGGGGAGTCTTCCCAATTATTTTCTAGGGGTAGTGGGATGCCCCCAAAAGTATCTCTGGCTCCGTCATGGCCTATATGGTGATGGTGAACTAGGTTTATGAATATCAACTTTACAAGGCATATACTGGAGCGAATTCCCTGTGTATTCGGGGCTACAGAATCTCTAAACGTTCTCCTCTCAGCCAAGATTGATTCTTCTTTTCTTTCTTTAGCGAATCTAAGTTTCCTACGCAATCTAAGAGTTCTATTAATTTTAGGATCAAAGGGAACTAATGGTCATGATCTAAGAGTCCTGCGCACAAACAAGTAGAAAATCAAATAAATTCAGAATTTGCAGAAAATAAGAGAAAATCAGAATATAAAACAAAGCTCAGTCTAGCAATACTATCAATTATATCAATATTAACAAAAACTAAGGTCCCGGCAACGGCGCCAAAAACTTGTTGTGTCTGCAAGTGCATGGATACTCAAAGCAATAAAAAGTTATCGAACCACAGAGACCTTGTTGTTAAATACCAACGAATTGATTTCTCACTAGCTAAACAAATCGAGTATGATGAAAGTAATCGATCGAACGGTATACGAAAAATCAGAGATAAAGAGTTGGGACTAGGGGTTCATCCACCTTAATATCTATGACTAGATATAATTAAGTGTTCATCAATTTATTCTTGTTATGGTAAATGTTACGCCCCCGAGCGCCACCCGGGATCCACGCCGGGAATCCCGGCCTCGGGACGCAACAACAACTGTACCTAACAAGAGAGCACAGAACCCAAGAGGTACAGGACAGAATAATATATTATAATAAAGGCCAATCCGGCCACAAATATTCATAAGTCAAACCCACAGACAGATACAAGACCGGCATAGCAGTCAACAGAACCAACAACGCGACCGGCGCAGCGGTCGACAGACTAAACAGATAATGAGACCGGCGCAGCAGTCAATAAGTCCAACAGATAGTACGACCGACACAGCGGTCGACAAGCCAACAGATAACAAGACTGGCGCAGCAGTCACAAGACTGATATGACAGAACATAATAACATACAACACTGACTCATATGCAACTCAGTCCCACCCAGACTGGTGGTCATAAACTATCTATCTAATCTGCTCCAGAAGGAGCCGCGACAGAACCTGGAGGCAAATCAAAGGGGGTTAGCCGGAGGCTAAGTAGGGATATCACAAGTTGTATGGTGCATGATCAGATATAAAGATCTACCAAAACTACAACCAAGACTCTACATGACTCATATAGAGTATAATCAAATCTCAAATACGTATCGCTATACGTGTCAACATACACAGGTAGAAAAACTGGGAGCTGATACAGCATTGGTCCACGATCCTCGACTATATAAACATAGAGCGGTCTACGACCCACAACTCTATAAAGTAGAGTAGTCCCTACCGATGGCACCCCGAACGGTAGAGACGACTGTTCGTCGACAGCCCGCTAGTGTAGCGTCCTACACTCTGTACAACCCCTCACTGGGCTGATATCAGACCTCAAGCCCATAACATCGGACTCTCACTCGGTCAAACACAGGGAGACGATCACGCAGCGTCTCGGACAGAAATATCACAGCCAGTATCCGAGGTATACTGGACTATCTATCACTAGATATCCAGCCCTCAATGTATGTATAACATGACATCATATCACCTACCAACTACCAATAAACATGCAATAACAAAATACTCATACCGTGTTTCATGCAACTGGTTATGTCAACAGGAATATAACTCAGAGCAGAACATAATCAGATAGTAATCAACAGTAATATCAACAATAAGAAAGTGCCACTAATCTACACATGTGGTTGGCACTGAAACAAAGGAGAGAGGTAGAATCCCTACCTCAAACAGCAGATGAACAGTACAGATCCAACCCGATAAGCATGAGATCAGGTAACAGGTCCTAACAGGTTAAAGCATCGTATAAGCTACAGTGTTCCATTTAATCCATTTTAATCATATTTATCAATATTCATGCCAATCCGGGTTCGTTATACCATCCGATCAGATCCAAAGTTGTTTTACAGTTAACCATCTAATACATGTGTTCGGGTTAACCGCATGCGTTCGTATATACGTATACGGAGTCAGGTTCGAGCACTAACCAAGTTCGCAGCCTTGTGCAAACGTACAACACCACAGAAACCCCAGGATACGCGAGAACCAACCACGCGCGTAAACTGAGTCATCAGCACGAAACCGAGGTTCGCCGGAACAGTAGCGTCACCGCTATAGTGTCGTCAGAACAGTAAGTTCCAGTGGCGGATTAGAGCTCTCCGATAGGGAAATATAGCTGGCGCTTAGAGGGTTCCGGCCGTACGGTCGGATTCGTGAACAGAGGTCGGAGTCGCCAAAAATCAGGGAAAAACCAGTCGGCAGCGTCGTACGCAGAACTCGCCGGAGAAGTGTTGCCGGGGTTCTATTCTTGCCGAAAATAGAGGGGAAAGCTTCACCCTTTGTCGGAGCACCGAGATGTCCACAAAACGTCGCCGGAGGAGGTGTAGCGTTGCCGAAAATCACGTCCGATGCGATGCAAACGTCGCCGAGTTAAAATCACGAGTGGAAACAGGGGCGGCGTCGAAATCCGTTCGCCAGTCCTTCAACTTCATCGACACTGGTAGGGGATCTTGCCGGAGCAGTCGTCGGAGGCAGAGCAAGTCGTGAGAGAGAGTACCGATCGAAGGCTCATTCTTCGGTGGAGAAAGGCGAGGACGAGCGGCTGGGGAGGGAATAAATAGGGAGGAGCACCATTTAATGCAACGACCCTTGGGCTCCCCCATTCAATGCAGCTCATTCAATGCAACCCTTGGGCTCCCCCATTCAATGCAACCCATGGGCTCCCCCACTTAATGCAACCCATTTAATGCAACCCCCTAAACGTAACATTCTCCCCACCTTAAAAGAATTTGGTCCACCAAATTCAAACACATTTATTAACGGGGAACACAATAGGATTACATAACACTCGTACAAGGATTACTCATCCACGTACACGTTCTCTGGAAATAGATCCGGGTGGTTCTTCATAAACTCATCCTCACGCTCCCAAGTGGCCTCACTCTCAGGATGATTCTTCTACTTAACTTTGATTAGACTGATAACCTTATTCCTCAATCGATGCTCTTTATGGTCTAAAATCTCAACAGGCATCTCCGCATACGTGGCATCCTGTTTGACATGAATAGCACCATGCGCCAAAACATGTGAAGGGTCCGCTATATACTTACGTAGCATTGACATGTGGAACACTGGGTGAATATGTGAGTACGTCGGTGGAAGTGCTATTCGATATGCGACAGCTCTGACATGCTCCAATATCTCTAAAGGGCCAACATATCACGGAGCCAATTTACCAGAATACCCGAATCTAGTCGTACCCTTCTTCGGAGAAGTCCGAAGAAATACGTGATCGCCGATGTCAAACTCGAGAGGACGTCGTCTTTTATCCGCATAACTCTTCTGTCGGCTTTGGGCAGTTAGTAATCTCTGCCGAATGATTTAGACCCTTTCAGCATCCAATTCCATCATAGCTGGTCCCAATACACGACTCTCACCTGCTTCGTCCCATAATACCAGGGATCTACACCTTCTGCCGTATAAAGCCTCGAAAGGTGCCATCTGGATCGCCGAATGATAACTATTGTTATAAGCGAATTCCACTAAGTGCAAGTGTAACTCCCAACCGTCCGTAAAGTCCAAAGTAATAGCTCGGAGCATATCCTCTAGTGTCTGAATAGTTCGCTCCGATTGGCCGTCCGTTTGTGGGTGATACGCAGTACTAAATCGTAGCTCAGTTCTTAGAGCTTTCTGTAAGCTGCCCCTAAACCTAGACGTGAACCGTGGGTCTCTGTCAGAAATAATGCTGGCAGGAACCCCATGTAGTCGTACAATCTCCTGACAATATAGTCTTCCCAGCTTATCCATAGAGTAATTCTTTCTTATAGGTAAAAAGTGGGCTGACTTGGTCAAGCGATCAACGATCACCCAGTAATTCTTTCTTATAGCTCAGTTCCTAGAGCTTTCTGTAAGCTGCCCCTAAACCTAGACGTGAACCGTGGGTCTCTGTCAGAAATAATGCTGGCAGGAACCCCATGTAGTCGTACAATCTCCTGACAATATAGTCTTCCCAGCTTATCCATAGAGTAATTCTTTCTTATAGGTAAAAAGTGGGCTGACTTGGTCAAGCGATCAACGATCACCCAGATCGAGTCGTGGCTAGAGCGTGACCTTGGAAGATCTGTCACGAAGTCCATAGTAATATGTTCCCATTTCCATTCCGGAATAGGAATACTCTGTAAAAGCCCAGAAGGGTTCTTATGCTCAATTTTCACTTGTTGGCATACCAGACATCGCCCGACATACTCTGCTACATCTCTTTTCATGCCTTCCCACCAATATGATTTCCGACGATCCCTATACATCTTCGTAGCACTAGGATGTACTGCAAACCTTGATTTGTGTGCCTCATCCTTTAATTCGTCTTTAATCACTTCAAGTACACAGAGGCAGTTCTGACTTCTGATCACACCCTGATCATCCTGGGTAAATTCCGCTCTCTTACCTTTCGTAATAATAGACTACAAATACCAATCATTGGGTTGAGCCTCAATTATTTTCTGGACAATTAAAGCTTGTGTCCTCATAACTGCCAAGCATCCATGCTCAGTAGGACATATAATTTCAACTTCTAAGTCTGCCACCTATCTGGCCAACTCCGTCGGAGTTACCCGTAAATGAGTTAATACCCCAGTAGTCTTTCTACTTAAGGCAACAGCTACCACATTGGCTTTTCCCGGGTGGTAATTAATCATACAATCATAATCTTTAAGGAATTCCACCCATCTACGTTGTCTCATATTCAATTCCTTCTATGAAAATAAATATTTCAGACTTTGATGATCCGTAAATATCTCAAAGGTAACGCCGTATAAATAATGTCGCCAAATCCTGAGGGCGAATACCATGGCAGGTAACTCCAAGTCATGTACCGGATAATTCTTCTCATGCTCTTTCAATTGACGTGAGGCATACGCAATAACCTTATCATGCTGCATTAATACAGCACTTAAACCTTGAAAAGATGCATCTGTATATACTGTATACCCCTCATCACCTGTTGGAAGAACCAGTATAGGTGCACTGACAAGTCTTCTTTTCAATTCTATGAAACTATTGTCACAATTTTCATCCCAGAAGTATTTTACTTCTTTCTTCGTCAGATTCGTGAGTGGACCCGCAATTTTAGAAAAACTTTTAACGAATTTTTGATAATACCCAGCTAATCCCAGAAAACTCCGAACCTCAGATACAGTCTTCAGACTTTCCCATTCCACAATAGCCTTAATTTTCTCAGGATCAACTGCCACGCCTTCGCCAGAAATCACATAGCCTAAGAAGGTAACTTCACTTAGCCAAAACGCACACTTGCTATACTTAGCATATAATTGTTCTCTTCTAAGTGTTTCAAGCACAAGTCTAAGATGTCCCTTATGCTCTGCTCAACTTTATGGCTAAAACTTGAATTTTGTTTATGCATGATTTAAGACCAAAGGTGCACGTAGGTTTTGTCAAGTAGGACGGGCATTGTGTCTTCGGACTGGCCGGGTCTCTTGATCTAACAAAACTGCTAGCCGATAGGGTCTATGAAATCATCATGGAACTTGATCTAAATTTTGGCATAAATTTGGTTAAGAGAGTGCTTTGGATGTTAATGGCGCATAAGGTGCTAAAATTTGACTTTTCCGGATTTTCAAATTTTACATGCGCCACTTGATTGGGTTGATATGGTCATAGCGAGTACCCTCCTGTGTTGTGATGTGGAAGCATGTTTCCACTTATGATGAACGCTTGTAAAATCTCTTTCCACCTGCGTGTGGTTCTCTTCCTATCTTGTTGTAAAGAATTTTTCATCTTGTTTAGAATAGATGTAGAATTATTTGATAGGATAGGGCTTCATCCTGACAACAAGGAGTCTTCTTCAATCGGAGTCAGAAGTGGCGCCAGCTTTGGAAGCATGGTGATGGACTTGCGGCTGAAATAAGAACATATGCTTTCGGCTTCTGGCATGGGCTGATCTGCTTTAGGGTCTCGCAACCCTTGGATGCGCGATAACATGTCACATGGCTCGTGACAAGTTATGTGTATGAAAAGGGCTATGACCATATCGACCAAACTAGCATGCCTGTGATGGTTTATTATTTTATCCATAGCATGCCTGTGATGTTTTTCCTTTGCTGCTTGAACCATAGGAAAACTGCATGCTAGAAATTCGTTGTGAACTGCATGCTACAAACATGCAAAAACTCTCAATACAATATCAAGTCGATAGCCTTCTAACGCGTAGCCCTCATCAAGCTATCGATCAGTGATGTTGTGAACTGTTTCCCACCCTCGTGGGACACACCCACTTATCTTTAGAAGGTGTGTGGTGACAATGATTTCCCCAGTCCAGTTTTAACCTGGGCGTGCCTTCGCAAGGAAATTCGTTGACACTGGGCATGACGGTTAGGACCAGACTTGACTGGTTTTTCATATGTCATTGACATGATGAATTACTAGAGGCAGCTGTTGAGAGGATAGGGTTTTGTGTTGTATCCAGCCCTTGCTGGACACAGGGCGCCTAGTCTGTCTCAACTAAGAGGAATTGTGCATGGCACAATTGGCTGGCATGCCTACCTAAGGAAGCATGAGACTCTCTGTGCATCTCAACTCACCCTCGTGAGTCGCGGAGACCTTATGTGAAATTAGGATCCTACTCACCTATTTTCATGTTGAGTTAGAGAGTTCTCAACTTGTTTTGGAAGTAGTGGGAGCATAGCATTTAATTTAAAGTCCTTGTTAAATGCTTTATCATTGTACTTACTTTACTTATTTGCTTATTGTAGAAGGCATCTCCTGATCTAAGATTGAAACTTTATAAACATAAACTGGATGGGACAAATTGGACAAAATGGTTCAAGATTTTGTCCAAGATACTGGAACAAGAAAATAAGGTGCATCTTCTTGAAAGACCTCCATCCCAGCCCAGTGTGTATTTTACTAATGATTGGGAATGGAATGTCTATCTTGAACATTGTGAAGATAACGAATAGTACACTGCTCTTATCTTAGAGTGCATGACCCCAGAGGTCAAGGTTGAATGTGATGAGATGGGATCTATGATCTAATCATACATCTCAAAGGTCTCTTCACACCATGCTCTATAGACAATGATCAGGAGAGTTCTGTTGGATCTTCACAGTGTATGCCTGAATCTGAGAATGACCATGGTTCTATATCTTCGAAGCTAATACTTCGGAAGACTAGGAATGCATGGGTATTTCAAAGAGGATTAATGGCCAAGAAGAGCATGGCAAAGAAGAAGGGATGTAATCCATCCGCTTCAGGTATTGTGTTACCGAGGTCTTTTGTCTACTTCTTATTCATGGGTACTAGGTACCGTATGTGAGGCTTACATATGTTTTACATGTGCAGGAGCTCAAAAGAAGTAGGACGAAGAGGCTTGATGGGATCGACTCTCAGGTCAAGCACGGAGCATTGGATGCTGCTGTTGATATCATCTCACTGCCTTGAAGACTTTATATAGAACTTTGCTATTATGTATCAGCTAATGTATTAGAACATCATTCCTTTTGGAAAGGACTTCAGTTTGAAATAATAAATAATATTTTTCTTTAATCTGAGATGTTCTATTGAAGTGATATAGTTGACAATAGTTTGTGGTTCTATATGTGACACAAGATCAGATCTAATGATTCAATAAACATCCCCTTATAGCATTGTCTCTTGAACCATAGAACAATGGTCACATCCAAAGGTCCATGGACTATTGGGATCATTGTCCTCATAGGACTATGATACATGTGAGCCTAGTTCAAAGGAACAATGTGACAGATGCTGCCTTCACCGTAAAGGATGGAAGGAGTAGTGACTTGTTGGATCTATTATACAGCAATGTAAGTGGACCCATGTAAACAAGCACTAAGAGGAGTTATATACTTCATTAGGTGTGGGTATGCCTTACGCAACCCAAGAACTTTGGAAAAATCCAAGAAGTTCACAAATGAAGTATTGAGTCAAATTGAAGGATCTATCAAAGCACCTTGATTGGATCAAGATGATTAGTGGAGAATTTGATGACTGTCCTAAGAAGTGTGGAGTTATCTTACAGCTTTCTTAGTACACCACTGTGTGGTGAATTTCAAAGAAAGATAAAGAAACACATTGGATGTGGTTCCATCTTTGAATAGTCATGCAAATATACTACTATGATGCCATGCAAACAGATATACTGCCACTCCATAAGAAAATGTCTAAATTAGCTTTTGAGTTGCGAACTGCAAATATCCCATTTCTTCAATGAAATTGGGAATGTAATGTGCAGTGATTCAAAAGTATGTGTTTGTGATGCACTGTAGAGTGCTAATTCTATCCCAAGGAGAACAAAATATTTGTTGCACAAACTGCTGTCTCTCTTGAGAAATTATTTCTTTTGAAAGAAGCTAGTGGGAGTAGATTTGATTTGGACAAGGTCCAGAATCAACCACAATATAATTAGACACAGATGGAGAGTAAAATCTCACATACAGGTTGAAAGTCAACCTGAGGTTCAAGTAACACAGGAACCACATAAGTCTGGATCGATTCGATATGCTGGGCATGACGAATTTTTCATCAAGCATGAACCTAAGACTTATGAGGAAATGGAAGCGGTCGGGGACCAGATTTCGAGAAATGGCTAAGGGCCATAATGGACTCCATGTCTGCTAGTCAAGTCTGGGACTTGGATGAGATGCCAAAAGGGGTAATTCCCATAGGCTATAAATAAATCTTCTAGGAAGATAGACATGGAAGGTAACATTGTTACCTTAAAAGACAAGCTAGTGAACAATAAATTCAGGCAAATCCACTGGGTGGATAATGATGAAATTCTCACCAATAGCTGAGCTTTAAGTCCATTAGGGATCTGCTTGTTATAATTGCATGATCAATTATGGCATGTTGTTATGATAACTGCTTTTCTTGCATGGACATCTGAAAAGATATCTATAAGGAAATAGCCATAAGGTTTTCATATCAAGGCCATATAGATATGCATGATGTTATGCAAGCATGGTTGAAATAGCCTGTGTTTACAAGAAGATCAGTGGGAGCACCTTAATAGTATTTCTAAATGATTGATGATATTCTCCTCACATGGAATGACATCTCAGCTCTTCACATGGTGAAGAAAAGGAAGATATGTATTTCGAGAAGAATGATCTAGGGAATGATGCCTACATCCTAGGCATGAGGATCTATAGATAGAGATCCAAGAAAGTCATTGCCCTTTAGTCAATCTATGTTCATCCAAGAGTTTCTGGAGAGGTTTATATTGGATGATTCCAAATATTGATACCTTCCAGGAAGATATGGTCTGACTCTCTCAAAGATGTTGTGTCCTGTGACACAGCTTGAGAGTAATAACATGGGTCTAAAATCCTGATACATAGTGTGTAGGATGGATCATATTTTGAATAATATACTCAAGACCATTTGTGGCAAATGCTTGGAGCATAGCCAACAAGTTTCAATCAGATCTTAGTGATTATCACTAGATAGTTGTGAAAGCAATCCTTATATATATACTTGGGAATTATAAAGGATTGGAGTCTAGTCTATGATAGACAGGAAAGAATTTTGTGTACAGGGGTACACTGACACTTCGTTCCAGTCTAGTGACTATTGATCACAGCCAGAATTTGCGCTTTGCCTTATTGTGGTGTTGTGTGCTGAAAGAGCATTATGCAAACTAAAGTGGCAAGATTCTACAAATAAGGCTGAGTACATTGCAGCTCCTTGTGGCAGCCAAGGTGGCAGCTTCATTCATTTGAACTTGATTTAGTTCATGGTGCTTGATGGTCTAGTATAGTTCTTACTGGGGCCATAGCATAAGTGAGGGAACTTAATACTCAAGTATGTACTGCAGCATATCATCTGATCTTAGAGATCATGGATAAGGATGATGATCAAATTTGTTAAAATAAACACAGATAGCAATCTGGAAAAACCCACTGACCTAGCCTCTGGCGCAGCGGAAGCTAAATGGGTCATACTAGAGACATTGGAAACTGACTAAAACATCAGTTGTCCTTGGTCTTAGTGCAAGTGGGAGATTGTTGGTGTATATGCCCTAGAGACCAATGTATGGACATGGTCAGGCATTGTTTGAATGTACTTTGATAGAACTATTACTCTTTATATAGGCATGGTCGTTATTATACAGACTTCTCTACCTGCGTTGATGTATTGAGTTGCATAAATAGTGTCCCAGGAGTTTGGATTGGATCCATTCTCATAAGCTATCCCCAGACAAGGTACCTTAGCAGATATGGGATAGCTTTGGTACATGTGAGACTGGTGTATGGGCTGGTTAGGTGCGGGGCACAGTAACGCAGACATACAGGTGCATTGGATGCACTGGAGTGATCCACCGTGAGGATTGACTTGTCTAGTCAACCAGTCAATCTCACATGCAAGAGGTTTGCATTGATCCTTAGACTTGAGGAATTCATGTCTAGATTTGATGATAGGTATGCTTTAATACAGTCTTACGTCTCTCCGTAACTGGGAGATCAAAACAACTGTCATTGGGCATGTCATAAGTCATGTAGAGACATGGATGACCAATAGTAGGATTTGCCCCTTCCTTATTGGAAGCATGATATCCACTCGGGGCGCCCCACCTTATTGGTGCATGATAGGAAAGTGTGGCCACACTTGTTGAGTCATGACCAATGCATTGGATAATAAACTTGAGACTAATCCAATGGCAGGATATCAGCTTAGGCAAAGGGATCTATAATGCAATGGGAATCCTAGTTGCTTGTTAGGAGTTGTTGCCATAATGACTTAAGTCCAATGACATGGGTAGTAGTGATGTGTTGCTAGATACCCCTCACTATTTATGATGTTTACATCATTGCCATCGTCATATGGATCCTACGGGGTCACACGCAATAGACTCTTGACGTTGCTTTAATCAGAAGCCTTATGATCAAGATATTGGATAACTTGGATCAATTTGGAAGATTTCATCAGCGCCAATGGGCCTGATGAGTTGGAAGAAAGTTATTGAGACCAAACTTCATTTTTTGCAGGTTGACCGGAAATTGACCTACATTGGTCACATTTGGATTAGGGTTGCATTGGATTAGATCCAATGGCTTAATCAACCCATGCAATGAAGTTTGGGCTAGCTCATTATCCAATGAGGCCCAATAATTAGTTGTCATGAAGAGGAATTGGCTTGAAAGGGTATAATGGGGAGAAATCTCACCCCATTGGCGCCTAGGGGCATAATGGGGTGAGGGAGGCGCTTTTGCTTCATTATGGAAGTAAAGATCGCCTAACCCCTTCTTCCTTGGATGGAATACTTGCCTCTAAGGCAAGTCTTGGGGCTGATATGGCTTGAGAACTTTTATGGGAAGTTCCTAGGCGCATATGGATATAGGGAAGAGGTATATCGTAATGTCTTGGAGACTTACCTTACCTGAAACCCTAGTTTCTCCCAAACCCTTACCCTAGCCGAATTCCTCATGCATGTTGCGCCTAGCCACTTATCCTTTGATGGTAAGAATGCATTTGAGGCATGTCTTGGGTTGATATAGCGCTTGGACATTTATGGATAGGTTGAATGAGGTTTATGGTAAAGTCTTGGAGACTTTCCTTGCCTCAAGACACCTCATCCATGCCATACACTTGGCATGATCCTAGCCCTTGCCCAAACCGCCTCTAGTCCTATTTATAGGACCCATTGTCGCCCTCTCTGGTTGATGAACGCTTGGAGACGTGAACACACATAGAGGGGCGAGAGCAAGGGCAAAAGGCGACAACATCAAAGTGGTGCAACCCTTCTTCCTACTAGTGGCCGAAAGTCTTCTCCTTCCTCTCATCTTGGCGTGACTTGGAGAAGGACTTGGTGGTGTGACTTTCTCTCAATCTTCCTCAAGGCCGAAGCTCTTCTTCTCCCTCTTCTCTTGGAGTGAAGAGGATAAGGAGTTGGCGGCATCTTCCTTGCACTTGGCGCATGAACCTTGGAGGTGGCGCAAGAAGAGTGAAGGAACCCTAAGGCTCGATTCTCTTCCCGAGGCTAGCACCAAGCGTGGAAGGGAGCAACAATCAAGGAGTCGACGCGTGGATACATGTAGAGGGCGAACACTTGGGCGCCTTCAACATGGCTTCGACGTCTAGACAAGCAAAAGAGGTACATCTCTAACACATCCTTGTGTCCTCTCTCTCGCATGGATCCTTGGGACCGGAATATGTTTCGGGTGTAATGATTCTTCCGCTGCGTCCTGGGACTGCAAAATTTTAAATTACACCCGGTATTCCCCAACATCCATAAGCTACCAAGCCTTGCCTTGTGCGCCAAGGCCTAGCCTTGCGCCCCAAGCAATGCCTTAATGCATTCACACTATCAATGGGAGAGGGCTAGGCGCATAAAGCTTCCTTAATGAAGCAAATTTGCCATCCAAACCCCATTATGCCCCTTAGGCGCCAATGGGCTTGGCTTCCTCCCTATTATACCCTTTTAGCCTATTGCCTCTTCATGACAACTTATTATTGGGCCTCATTGGATAATGAGCTAGCCCAAACTTCATTACATGGGTTGATTAAGCACTTGGATCCAATCCAATGCAACCCTAATCCAAATGTGACGAACCATGGTCAAATACGGGTCAACCTGCCAAAAATGAAGTTTGGCTCCAATAATATTCTTCCATCTCATCAGGCCCATTGGCGCTGATGAAATCTCCCAATTAGATCCGAGTTATCCAATAACTCGATCATAAGGCTTCCCGATCAATACGAGAACTCAAGTATCAAGGTGTGCGACCCTATAGGTTCCTCTGACGCTGGCAGTGCTGACCAGAGGTCATCACTAGCAGTGCATCGCTGCTACCCAGGTCATTGGAATGGATATCGACATCGACATCCCCATCATCGCAACTAGGTACAGATGCATTACAGTCTCTTTGCCGAACTGATATATGATTGGACAAGTGTGTCACCACTTATTTTCATTCAATCACATGGCTATGACTAAAACAGGTTCTCACCTGGGTATGGCCATACACTCTCAGTCATAGAACCATAAAGGAGCTCCATGGATATCATACTTCCCTAGGGAAGGGGCAAATCCTATGTCTGTCTATTGATCTTCTCATATGGGTCGTGACATGCTCAATAACAACCGTTATGACCTCCCAGCTACGGCAAGGTGTTAGGTTGTATCAAAGCAAGTCCCTAACCATATAGAATGATCAATGACCTCAAGTCAAGGGATAAATGCATCTCCTGTCACTTATGAGGATAACTCATGACACCAAGTCATAGCCTCATAGCGGGTCAATCCAGTATATCCTCCAATGATATACCCATGTGTTTGCGTTAGCACCACGTGCCTAACCAGCCCACATACCAGTCTCTCAAGTACTAGAGCTGTCCCATATCCACTCAGGTACATCGACTGGGGACAATTATTTGAGCACATATCCAATCTGTCTCCAGGGACATTATCATGTAAGTACACAATTGCAGGTGTAGACAAACAATGATAACGACTATGCCAGAAAGATATATGAATATCAGAGTTAAGTAGTACAAAGATGGACCAAAACTAGGTCCTAGGGCATATACACCAACAATCTCCCACTTGCACTAAGACCTAGAGGTTGAGCAACCTCAACCCCATATCTCTAGTACGACCATCATGCTTCTGCTACGCCAAAGCCTTGATCAGTGGGTCGGCTAGATTGCTCTCTGTGTCAACTCTGCTAATCTTGACATCACCTCGATCAATGATCTCTTTGATCAGGCAAAATCTCCTGAGTATGTGTTTGGAGCTTTGATGAGACCGTGGTTCCTTAACATGTGCAGTTCCCATTGGTGTCATAGTAGAGCTCAATGGGATCCATTGCACTTGGAACCACCTGAAGTTCATAAAAGAACTTCCTAATCCAAACGGCTTCATTGGGTGCCTCAGAAGCAACCACATACTCAGCTTCGGTTGTAGAATTAGCTATGGTGGATTGCTTGAAGCTCTTCCAGCATACAGCACCTCCAACCATCTTAAACAAATAGCTGGTCTGCGATCTGAAGTCGTCAGGATCAGACTGGAACGACTCATCAGTGAAGCCCTGCACACTGTGCTCCTCCAGTCCCCGTAGACCATAAATCCTTAGTCCTTTTTAGGATACTCAAGGATATTCTTTACAGCCACCCAGTGTTGCAGACCTGGATTGGATTGGTATCGGCTGGTTATGCTCACAGCATATCCCACATCTGGTCTAGTACACAACATTGCATACATGATCGATCCTACTACCGAAGCATAGGGAATTCGACTCACGTTATCCCTCTCAGCCTGTGTTGTAGGACACTGGCCTTTTGAGAGAGTAAGGCCATCTCTCACTGGAAGGTATCCTTTCTTGGATTGCTCCAAGTTGAACCTCTCCAGGACCTTATCAATGTGGGTACTCTGACTAAGGGCCAGAAGCCTCTTGGATCTATCCCAATAGATCCTCACGCCCAGAATATAGGCGGCCTCCCCTAAGTCTTTCATCTCGAAACACTTCCCTAACCATGTCTTCATAGCTTGAAGACTAGGGATGTCATTTCCGATGAGCAGTATGTCATCGACATACATGACCAGAAAACTCACCAAGCTCCCACTGAATTTTCTGTATACACAGGCGTCATCTTCACTTTTGATAAAGCCATAATCTCTCATAGTTTCATCAAACTGAAGATTCTAACTTTGAGATGCTTGCTTTAATCCATAAATGGATTTCTTTAGCCTGCAGACCTTACTAGCCTCTGCAGGATGGATGAAGCCATCAGGTTGTGACATATACACATCCTCAGTCAGCTTCCCGTTAAGGAATGTTGTCTTCACATAGTCATGATATGCAGCTATAGCAAGCAGAATCCGAATGGATTTGATCATGGCAACTGGCGAGAAGGTTTCATCATAGTCCACCCCGTGGACTTGTTTAAATCCTTTAGCCACTAGTCTACCCTTATAGGTAACTATTTTTGTTGGGGTATGCCCTTAAGGCTAATGTTTGAGGCCTTTGGGATTGTATCAGTATCATGTAATAAACTCTTGTTTTTATAAAGGCATGGTTGTTATTCAGTTTGTTACCTTGTCTGCTGTAATAAGTGTACTACTGAATAATGTCTCAAAGCTGTTCAGCTAGGCTGACAGTTAAGTCCTTAGTCGAGATATCTTGGTGAACATGAGACAGCCTTGATATGATTGAGACTAACATTTGATCTAATCTTATAGGATTCTTCGAGCATGGAATAAGATGTAGACTCATGGGTACATTGGATGTACTGGACAGACCCTACTAGGATATTCAATTGCTTGTCACAATGTGAATAATCCTTGTATGCTACAAGTGGCACATGTCCTTTGACTTGAGATCACTTGTGTTTCTAAATGATGATTGTCATTGTTTTGAGGTAGTTCAATATCATTTGAAAGATAATGGTTATAAACTATCTTGGATATTGATCATGAGTCAGGTTAGGACACTAGTGATAGACATAGGATTGCCGTCTCCTTGTTCAAGGAGTGTGATGTTCTAAAAGGGCCCCCTTGGATGAGATGATTGAGAAAGTGTATGGCCATACCCAGATGACTATGCTCATCTGATCTAATCATACTCATCGTATTGGAGTTACAAGCTTGACATGCTTGTCCAATAAGAACATCCAGTGGCAAAGGATACATGTATGCCTTGTGAAGTGGATTCACACTTGTGCTATGGTTTGGGTGTAGTCTTGGAAGACTCTTTCCTTTATATCGGGAGACAGTGATGTGTTGCTAGATACCCCTCACTGATTGTGATAACGTGAGTTATCGTTACCGACATTTAAAGGAAACCCTTAGGGTCGCACAATTTGGTGATATGGCTTACTTGAGTCAGATCGTGTGGACTGGATTGTTTTGATTCAGTTTAAAGGAGTTTAAACTCTGATTGTAAGTGAGATCCAGTCTGATCATGTTTGATTGATTAGGGCTTGAGATCGGTAAGCTTCGATCGAGAGTGTGGATGCTAGATCGATGAGATCAAGGGCATCAAAAGATGAACAGTCAGATTTTGAACCTTAGGGTTTATTTTGGTCTGGACCAATTCTTGGGCTGATTTGGTTTGGTCATTGGACCAACTGCATTGAACCGGCTCATATGTGAGCGCTTGGTTCATTTGAGAGAAGAGATATGCGTTTGGTTCACTTCATGTGAACGCATAACGCATGTATTCAAGACTTGCCAATTTTGGCATTTCGGTTTTGCAAAGTGATGAATGTCTCCACATTCGATCACAAGGCTTCTCTAACGCTCATCTCCCCTTTGGCTCTCGACGACACACACATTCTTGGGTGGTGTAAGTTGACGAGAAGAAGGATCGGCCAAGAGAGATTTTTCATCATCTCCTTCCATTCGACAAGCAAGCTTGGGTGCCTTGCTAGCACAAGGGACGCCAAGGAAGTAAGCAATCTTCATCTTGTGTGTGAACTTTTGGAGGAGATCTAAGTTGCTCTCTTCTTCCAAGCCGACATTCAACCCTATGGCATTGGTATGATCTCCTTCTTGATCTAATTAATCCATCAAAGTTGATCATATGAGCATATAAGCGATTATGTTGTTGAAACCCTAGCAAACATGCATGCGGCCCCTTTATTTAGGGTTTCGGCCCCCCTCTTGAAAGGGGTTTTATCCGCTTGCGCTCCCCCTTGAAGGGGACTCTTCAATTGGTATCAGAGCCAAGATCTTATATGAATCATATGATTGCTATGTATGTTTTGTGATCCATATATGTATGATGCTTAGATCTATGTTTTCTCTTCATGCGATTATACTAGTTGATAGTATGTTCATGTTGCGCATGTATGAGAGCTATATTGGCGCATGTATGTTGGTTGCGCTTCTATCATGTTGTTGTAGTTGTTTTTCGAAAACTCTAAATGACATGCGCGACTTGCATATTAGATCTAAGCCGCACCTACAATAAACCCTTAGACGGGTTGATGGGGTTGAAAGCATCCTCCAGGTTAGATCAAACTAGTCTGATCAGACCATCTGACAGCCTAGATGGATCGACCAGATGGCACCTGTGCGCAAGCACGAGGTGGCTATAGGTCGATTGCATCACAGGCGTGTAGCGAGGTCTGGTTGAGACAACCAATGAACACTCTTGAGTTAGGCCCGGGGTCACACCCGCTTGCCAGAACTCTTGAAGGTTGTTCAGCCCTTGGCGCATGCATGGTTGACCATTAGGTCAACTCGAGTCAGTTAGGACTTGGTGCATGCAAGGGCATGGATCTAACTAGATTGATGAGTGGATCCCTATCAATGGACCGTTGTAAGGTTGTAGGGCACATAAGACAAGTAAAATTGATTCCAATGGGATTTCAAAATTTTTATTTTGTCTATGGATCACATGATTGATTGAATGATGCCATGATGCTTGTTTATTTAATCTTATGTGGGTTGCCCAAATGTGTGCTGTGCTGGGGCCTGCGTGCCTAGTTAATTATAAATTAATATTCATTTGTGATTTGTGAATCATATTGTTTTAATTTATAAAATGTAATTGACCTGCGAGTCAATCTTGTCTAGATAGATTAAAATGTATTTTAATCAGACAAGAATTCTATGCACACATGGCGATGAGGCTCATGCAGCTGGTGGCGCACCTGAGCTGCATTTGGCGCTAGGGCCCTGGGTTGGGCCAGATCAGATATAAAAGGACCCTTAAAGAGCTCAAGTGAAGACTTAAGTAAAATTAAGGTCTTACTTAGGGTTCATGGGCTTTTACCACATAAGATCAGCATGCTTTCTACTTATTGCTTATAATTAGAATTGCATGTTTAGTTATCTTCTGCTATCATCATAGGGTTTGCATGATAGTTATGAAGATAAAAGGACCGTTAAAATCCAACGCTAACATATCAAGCTCGTAAGCCTTGTGGCGCGAAACCTCACTGTTCTGATTATCGTTGGAGCCGTGTTGTACCCACTCAGTGGGCACGTCCATCTATCTTCAGATGGTGTGTGATTTCACCTGCGTGTTACAGAGAAGGGATTTATCGCTTCTCGTTGCTCAGCATAGCACGTGGTGGTCCAGGGAGTAGGTCGGGTCAGCTTGACCATGTAGGCTACATATGTGGCGCATATGGTAGCACATGGAGGCAGCCATCTGTGGGATCAGAGACTGTGTTGTACCAACTCAGTTGGCATAGTCTGCTGGATTGCCCAGGTGAAGGGGAATCGCACGGGTTGGCGATTGGCAGGGACTGCCTACCAGAGATTAGTGCTTGTACTCTCTGTGCATCTTATCTCGCCTGAGCGGGACGCGGAGATCAAGTATGAAATCTGGATCCCATCTCACTAAAAGAGTGTTACTCTTTCGGACTGTTTTAATGGATTTTACAGTCAGCTAAAATAGTGAGAAAAGAATCTTTCTTAAGTCCTGGATTGATTCTAGACATTGATACTGACCTTGCTGTTCTTGCATTGTTGTAGATTCCTGCAGCAACGAACACCATGAGCTTCAATGTGCGATCCCTACTGGAAAGGGAGAAGTTTGCTGGGCCGAACTTCTCTGACTGGTTCGGACACCTTAAGATCGTTCTTAAGGCAGAGATGAAACTATATGTCCTCGAGACGGCTGTGCCGCCTCAACCCGCTGCGAACGCCGCAAGGGCGGTTCGTGAAGCCTATGAAAAGCACGTCAATGATAGCATTGATGTCGCTTGCCTGATGCTAGCGTCTATGACGCCACCGCTGCAGCGTCAGCATGAGGATATGTCGGCTATAGAGATTATAGCGAACCTCAAGATGCTGTATGCTGCACAGGCGAGGACAGAACGCTATAATCTGACGAAGCTCTTCTTTCAGAGCAAACTGGCTGAAGGGAGCCCAGTGGGAGCTCACGTGCTCAAGATGATTGGGCACAAGGAGGCTCTGGAGAAACTGGGGCATACCATTAACTAGGAGCTTGCTGTAGACATCATTCTGCAGTCTCTTCCGCCCTCTTTCGATGCGTTCATCATTAACTTTAATATGAACAAAATCGATTGTACTCCGGCAGAACTGCTGAATATGCTCTTGACTACTGAGGAAACTCTGAAGGGAAAGCCTTCGACCTCTGTCTTAATGGTTCCTTCCAGGAACAAGAAGAAGGGGAAGAAGGGCAAGGCCCCTGTCAAGAACTACAGTAAGGCTCTGAAACAGAAGGTGAAGCGGTCCAAGGACAACAGGTGTTTCCACTGTGGCCAGCTGGGTCACTGGAAAAAGGACTGTAAAGCGCTCCAAGGAGATAAGAGGGGAAGCATCGCTTCTGGCTCAGGTATTTACGTGACGGAAGTCATGGTTTCATCTTCTTCTATTTCATGGGTGGTGGACACTGCATGTGGAGTTCACATTTGTTCAAATGTACAGGAACTCAAGAGAAGAAGACAGGTGGGACAGCATGAGGTAGACCTACGCGTTGGAAACGGGGCACGGGTTGCTGCTGTTGCTGTAGGAGACTATTTCATTTCTTTACCATCTGGCATTGTATTGGAATTAAACAATTGTTATTTTGTACCGAGTATCACTAAAAATATTATCTCTATTCCTGCTCTTGTCAGGAAAGGATTTGCCTTTGAATGCAATATTTCAAAGTGTGTTTTATCTTGTGATAATATTGTTTATGCAACTGGTTCAATTAACAATGGGTTATTCATGTTGGACATAGAATATTCTATACAAAACATTGATAATAAGAAAGCCAAGTATGCTGATGACAGCACCTTGTTATGGCATAGTCGTTTAGGCCATATTAACAAGAAGCGCATTAAGCGGTTGCATGATCATGGACTGCTGGGATCATTCTCCTATGAGGAGATTGATACATGCAAAGCTTGTTTAATG
Organism: Costus lasius; assembly: GCA_027563935.2. Taxonomy (NCBI): domain Eukaryota; kingdom Viridiplantae; phylum Streptophyta; class Magnoliopsida; order Zingiberales; family Costaceae; genus Costus; species Costus lasius. The sequence continues at coordinate 30,492,171 of CM050450.1, read as the reverse complement.
GGTAAAATGACGAAGTCACCTTTTCTTAACAAAGGTCAAAGGGCTTCAGGTTTACTTGACCTTATACACAGTGATGTGTGTGGGCCATTTAGTAAACATGCCAGAGGTGGCTATCAGTACTTCATTACCTTTACTGATGATTTCAGTAGGTATGGTTATGTCTATCTGATGAGACATAAAAGTGAATCTTTTGACAAGTTCAAAGAGTTCAAGAATGAAGTACAAAATCAGCTAGGCCGAAATATCAAGGCACTTCGTTCTGATCGAGGTGGAGAATACTTGAGTCATGCGTTTACTGACTATCTAAAAGAGTGTGGGATTATCTCACAGCTCACTCCGCCAGGAACACCACAATGGAATGGTGTGTCCGAGAGGAGAAATAGAACGTTACTTGATATGGTTCGTTCTATGATGAGTCAGGCTACTCTTCCATATTCCTTTTGGGGTTTTGCACTGGAAACAGCTGCAAAGGTACTAAACCGAGTGCCATCCAAGGCCGTTTCAAAGACGCCATATGAGTTATGGTATGGGAAACAGCCGAGCTTGACATTTATCAGGATCTGGGGTTGCGAGGCTTATGTCAAAAAGCTCGCCTCTGGGAAACTAGAGAGCAGATCTGAGAAATGCATCTTTGTCGGTTACCCTAAGGAAACTAAGGGTTATTATTTCTACGATCCCAAGGAGAACAAGGTGTTTGTTGCTCGGACGGCCATATTTCTTGAGAAGGAGTTTCTTCTGCAAGAGGCCAGTGGGAGAGAAATAAAGCTGGATGAGAATCCAGAGGAAGGACAAAGTAGTCAAGCACAGTTGGATGAGCCTGAGCCGGTAGAACAGGTTACTGAACTACCTGAGGCTCAGATATCACGGGAACCGCGAAGATCGGGAAGGATCCGTCGACAGCCTGAGCTCTATGACGGAGTCTACATCATTGATAATGATGAACCCCTTACTTATGCGGATGCGGTCAGTGGACCGGAGTCAGCTAGATGGCTTGATGCTATGCGAGCCGAAATGGACTCCATGTCAGATAACCAAGTCTGGGATTTGGTTGATCCGCCTCCGGGAGTAATCCCTATAGGCTGTAAATGGATCTTCAAGAAGAAGATTGACATGGATGGTAACGTAGTTACCTATAAAGGCAGGCTAGTTGCGAAAGGTTTCAAACAAATCTACGGGATAGATTATGATGAAACTTTCTCACCTGTAGCCATGTTTAAGTCTATTCGGATTCTTTTCGCGATAGCTGCATATTACGATTATGAGATCTGGCAGATGGATGTGAAGACAGCTTTCCTTAATGGAAATCTGGATGAGGATGTGTATATGACACAACCTGAGGGTTTCACTAATCCATCAGATCGTCATAAAATATGCAAGTTAAAGAAGTCTATTTATGGACTTAAGCAAGCATCAAGAAGCTGGAATATTCGTTTTGATGAATCAATCTCTGAGTTTGGTTTCATCAAGAACGAAGATGACTCGTGTGTATATAAGAGGTTTAGTGGGAGCGTGATTACTTTCCTAGTCCTCTACGTCGATGATATCTTGATCATTGGAAACGATATTCCTGAACTGCATGCTGTTAAGGCATGGTTAGGAAAATGTTTCCAGATGAAAGATCTAGGAGAAGCAGCCTATGTGTTAGGTGTGAAGATCTACAGGGATAGATCTAAGAGGCTTCTCGGGCTGTGCCAGAGTACGTACATCGATAAAGTCCTGGAGAGATTCCATTTAGAGAATTCTAAAAGAGGATATCTGCCAGTCAGACATGGTCTGAATCTTTCGAAGAGTCAGTGTCCACAAACACAGACTGAGAAAGATGAAATGGACAATACGCCTTATGCTTCGGCTATTGGGTCCATTATGTATGCGATGTTGTGTACTCGCCCAGACGTCGCTTACGGGTTAAGCGTGACCAGTCGGTTCCAAAGTAATCCAGGTATGGCGCACTGGATTGCGGTCAAGAACATTTTAAAATATCTGCGGAGGACCAAAGATATGTTCTTGATATATGGTGGTCAGGAAGAACTCAGTATTGAAGGATATACTGACGCTTCATTCCAGTCGGACCAGGATGATTTCCGATCGCAATCAGGCTATGTTTTTAGCTTGAATGGTGGAGCAGTGGTGTGGAAAAGTTTCAAACAGTCAACTGTTGCTGATTCCACAACAGAAGCCGAGTATGTTGCAGCCTCGGAAGCATCCAAGGAGGCAGTGTGGATTCGTAACTTCGTGAGAGAACTTGGTGTTGTTCCTTCGAGTGCAGATCCTTTGGTTATCTTCTGTGATAACACTGGAGCCATCGCACAAGCAAAGGAACCACGGTCGCACCAGAAGTCCAAGTACATACAGAGACGGTTTCACTTGATCCGAGAGATCATTGATCGAGGCGAGATCAAAATCTGCAAGGTTCATACAGACGACAATCTGGCTGACCCGCTTACCAAGCCTCTGGCGCAGCAGAAGCATGAGAAGCACTGTAATAATATGGGTTTGAGATTTCTCAACCATTAGATTAAGTGCAAGTGGGAGATTGTTGGGGTATGCCCTTAAGGCTAATGTTTGAGGCCTTTGGGATTGTATCAGTATCATGTAATAAACTCTTGTTTTTATAAAGGCATGGTTGTTATTCAGTTTGTTACCTTGTCTGCTGTAATAAGTGTACTACTGAATAATGTCTCAAAGCTGTTCAGCTAGGCTGACAGTTAAGTCCTTAGTCGAGATATCTTGGTGAACATGAGACAGCCTTGATATGATTGAGACTAACATTTGATCTAATCTTATAGGATGCTTCGAGCATGGAATAAGATGTAGACTCATGGGTACATTGGATGTACTGGACAGACCCTACTAGGATATTCAATTGCTTGTCACAATGTGAATAATCCTTGTATGCTACAAGTGGCACATGTCCTTTGACTTGAGATCACTTGTGTTTCTAAATGATGATTGTCATTGTTTTGAGGTAGTTCAATATCATTTGAAAGATAATGGTTATAAACTATCTTGGATAATGATCATGAGTCAGGTAAGGACACTAGTGATAGACATAGGATTGCCGTCTCCTTGTTCAAGGAGTGTGATGTTCTAAAAGGGCCCCCTTGGATGAGATGATTGAGAAAGTGTATGGCCATACCCAGATGACTATGCTCATCTGATCTAATCATACTCATCGTATTGGAGTTACAAGCTTGACATGCTTGTCCAATAAGAACATCCAGTGGCAAAGGATACATGTATGCCTTGTGAAGTGGATTCACACTTGTGCTATGGTTTGGGTGTAGTCTTGGAAGACTCTTTCCTTTATATCGGGAGACAGTGATGTGTTGCTAGATACCCCTCACTGATTGTGATAACGTGAGTTATCGTTACCGACATTTAAAGGAAACCCTTAGGGTCGCACAATTTGGTGATATGGCTTACTTGAGTCAGATCGTGTGGACTGGATTGTTTTGATTCAGTTTAAAGGAGTTTAAACTCTGATTGTAAGTGAGATCCAGTCTGATCATGTTTGATTGATTAGGGCTTGAGATCGGTAAGCTTCGATCGAGAGTGTGGATGCTAGATCGATGAGATCAAGGGCATCAAAAGATGAACGGTCAGATTTTGAACCTTAGGGTTTATTTTGGTCTGGACCAATTCTTGGGCTGATTTGGTTTGGTCATTGGACCAACTGCATTGAACCGGCTCATATGTGAGCGCTTGGTTCATTTGAGAGAAGAGATATGCGTTTGGTTCACTTCATGTGAACGCATAACGCATGTATTCAAGACTTGCCAATTTTGGCATTTCGGTTTTGCAAAGTGATGAATGTCTCCACATTCGATCACAAGGCTTCTCTAACGCTCATCTCCCCTTTGGCTCTCGACGACACACACATTCTTGGGTGGTGTAAGTTGACGAGAAGAAGGATCGGCCAAGAGAGATTTTTCATCATCTCCTTCCATTCGACAAGCAAGCTTGGGTGCCTTGCTAGCACAAGGGACGCCAAGGAAGTAAGCAATCTTCATCTTGTGTGTGAACTTTTGGAGGAGATCTAAGTTGCTCTCTTCTTCCAAGCCGACATTCAACCCTATGGCATTGGTATGATCTCCTTCTTGATCTAATTAATCCATCAAAGTTGATCATATGAGCATATAAGCGATTATGTTGTTGAAACCCTAGCAAACATGCATGCGGCCCCTTTATTTAGGGTTTCGGCCCCCCTCTTGAAAGGGGTTTTATCCGCTTGCGGTCCCCCTTGAAGGGGACTCTTCAATTTTGCCATCCATGTCTGTCTTCCTCTTGAAGACCCATTTATACCCTATGGGTTTTACCCCATCAGGCAGCTCAACTAAATCCCAGACTTGGTTAGCCGACATGGAATCCATCTCGGATCGCATGGCGTCAAGCCATCTCTCAGAGTCCGGTCCACTGACCCATCATAGGTTCTGGGTTCATTCTTAATGATGAAGATCTCGTCGTGTTGGGTCGACAGCGACCCATACCTCTCCGGTGCACGACGAATCCTCCCAAACCTATGTGGGACCTGTGTCTGAGCCTCAGGTTGTTCAGCAACCTGTGCAGGTGGCTCAGATTCCATCTCTTTGTCTTGTGGTTGCACTTGGTCCTCATCCAAGTCAAACTTCCTCCCACTAACTTCTTTCATAAGAAATTCTTTCTCTAGAAAGACAGCGCCCCGAGCAACAAGAACTTTGTTCTCGGTTGGGACATAGAAGTAGTATCCTTTAGTTTCCTTAGGATACCCCCACAAACACACATTTATCAGATCTAGGTTCTAGCTTGCTAGAATCCTGACGTTTGACATAAGCCTTACATCCCCAGATGCTGATAAAAGTGAGATTAGGGCATCTCCCACTACATACCTCGTATGGAATCTTTGAGACATTCTTAGATGGAACATTCTTTAGTATTAGAGAAGCTGTCTCAAGTGCATGTCCCCAGAATGAGGGAGGTAGAGTTGCATGACTCATCATAGATCGAACCATGTCCAACAAAGTTTGATTTCTCCTTTCAGACACATCATTCCATTGAGGTGTTCTAGGAGGAGTGAGTTGGGATATGATCCCACACTCTCTCAAATAGTCAAAGAACTCACTGCTGAGGTACTCTCCACCACGATCTGATCGAAGAGCCTTAATGGATCTACCAAGCTGGTTTTCTACTTCATGTCTAAACTCCTTAAATTTCTCAAAGGATTCAGACTTATGTCTCATCAGATAGACATAACCATATTTACTGAAGTCATCAGTGAACGCGATGAAGTATTTATACCTTCCTCTGGCTTGTTTATTGAAAGGCCCATATATGTCAGTATGTATGAGATTTAATAAACCTCCTGCCCTCTCACCAGTCTTGGTGAAGGGCGCCTTTGTCATTTTCCCTAATAAACAAGGTTCACAAGTATCAAATTCCTCCAAGGAACTTGAATCTAACAACCCATTTTCATGGAGTTGTCGAATGCGATTCTTGTTTATATGGGCTAATCGATAATGCCGTAGGAAAGCACCAACTGAACCACTCAGTTTGGTCCTTTTATTATTTATGTTACAAATAAAGCTATCCATGTCAAAGACATGCGGACCGTTGCACAAAGTGCCCTTCCCATAAAACATGTTTGCAAAAGAAAAAGAACATAAGTTCTCTTTTATTTCAAACTTAAATCCTTTCTTTGCCAAGCAAGGAGTGGATACAATGTTTTGGCAAGGGAAGGTACATAATAGCAATTGTCTAGCTTTAACTGAAGTCCTAAAGGCAGGGAGAGAAACTCCTACAGCAACAGCAGCAACTTATGTCCTGTTACCTATCCGTAGGTCAATCTCTCTAGGCCTTACCGATCTATCCTTTCAGAGCCATCGCATATTTGTACAAATATGAGCTCCACAAGCGGTATCCAATACCCATGTCATAGGAGTAGAAAGGTTGACTTCGGTAACACAAATACCTGAGCATGAAGACAAGGCCTTGCCTTTCTTCTCCTCATTCTGAAGTTGCAACATGTCCTTTAACATGTGAGGTGGCCCTCCACATGAATAGCACCTACTATTCCTGATCATATCCATCTTTAATTTCAGTTCCTTGGTCAAGCCTTTCGGCTCAACACACTGAATATCAACTTTAGGAGGATTGAGCTCAACCAATTCATCAAAGAGCTGCCTTAGATTAGAAATAATTTCAGAGGCACTCTTAGATTCATATTGCCCTCTTAGCTCGGGCAACATGTTGGTTAGCATCAATTGTGCAATCTCCAAAGTATCAGCTTGATGCTTATCATAAGCATCCTTCTCAGCCGCTGAGGCCAAGCATGGAAGTGGCTCAGGAATTGGCTTCTCAAGGACATATAGCTTCCTCTCGATCTTGAGCACAATTCTCAAGTTCATATACCAATCCTTTAAGTTGGATCCAACCAACTTATCCCTTTCCAGGGTAGATCGCAGTGACCAAATGCCATTGTTTATAGCCATTGTTTTACAACAACCAAGAAACAGCAGATTAGTACTAATTCGAGTCATTTAAACTGGACTTGTTTTAAATGACCATGGCTCCCACTATTTTTAATCGAATTGACAACCCACAAAGTCAATCGAGAAATCCAAGATTTCCTAGTGAGATGAGATCCTCATTCCACATAGGGCTTCGCGTCCCACGAGGGTGGGATGAGATGCACAAAGTGACCCATGTTTCCTAAGGTGGGCGCGCCGGCCGATTGCTCCAAGCAACTCCCCTTGTTGAGACAGTCTGGGCATTTCATGTCCAACGAGGGCTGGATACAACATGAAACCCTTACCTCTCAACGATGCCTCTAGACTTTCACCTTATGCACAGCACATGTGAACTTCTAGTCAAGTCCATTCCTAACCGTTATGCCCAGGGCCAACGAGTTTCCTTGCGAAGGCACGCCCAGGTTAAAACTGGACTGGGGAAACCATTGCCACCACGCACTTTCTAAAGATAAGTGGGTGTGTCCCACGAGGGTGGGAAACAATTCACAACTCCACCGATCGATAGCTTAGTGAGGGCTACGCGTTAGAAGGCCACCAGACTTGATATTTTAATTGAGGGTTTTTGTTTAAGGTCTCATCATCTCAGTTTTATCTTATGTCTATCATTACAGGCATACAATCCTATGGTGATATCATAATGATAAAACATTTCAGGCATGCTTCTGCAGATAATAATAAAAGCAGTAAAGAATGATGTGATCATATCCTATACAAGACATTGAACCAATCCATGCCATGAAATAGGTTCAACTCTTGTCCTAGAACTCAAGCCCCAAAAACTAGACCTAGCCTAGCCGACCTCTAGCTTGATCTTCAAGGTTGGCTCCAAGGTCCTTCTCTCATGGTTTAGCTCTCAAACCCTAGAGGTACACTTTAAAAGTTCCCCATAGGTTCGGCCAATGCCATGGTCTTCCTCCAAGGAAGGTGCGCCACCACGCAAGGGGTCAACATAGCTAGCTCTCAAACCAAAAGAGGTTTGGCCAAACTTTCTTGCGCCACCAAGCAACCAAGCACCAGCTTGCATGCGCCACCTTGGATGCTTGCGCCATCAAGCAAGATGCGAGCATCAAGGTCCAAGAAGGATGCACCTAGCCCTTAATCTTCCTCTTAATTTTTACAAAAATAATGAAAAAGATGGCACGCAGGCCGCACAAGGATACATCACAGGCATGCAAGAGGGGCTTGACTCATGATCACAACATTATGCACAATCAAGGTATTTACTCATGCAATTCTACATGCTCATGAAAAACGTAAAATCTAAAATTTTACTTTTTCATAAAACTAGTCTCTTTTTCTCATCTTCTTCTCACAAATCTTTTGGTTAATTGCGATTTATTTTTCATGATGATTTCAGAGATCCTAACGGCTGGCAATTTTGTCAGATCAAGAGACTTGGCCAGTCCGAAGACACAATGCCCGTCCTACTTGACAAAATTATGTGCGCCTTTGATCTTTAAATCAGACAAGAAAAAAAGTCCAAAAATCCAAAAGAAATTGAGAGGATGATAGAAACAAGAAACCCTAATTTTTTCTACTTTTAGAAAAATCATTTGCCATGCATCATGCTATTTACGAAAATAGAGATATGGCATGTGAGCATGAAAGAAAAGCATAAAACATAGTTCGAGTCTTGCAAGTCGCTCTGATACCACTGTTGAGAAACCCCGGGGACATTTTACAATTTTCAGAGTTATAGACATACATTTTTCGCAGCGGAAGAATGTCCCCGAAACAGGCCGGTCCCAAAAACCCAGTGAAGATCGCAAGCAAGGGAGTCGACACGATGAGTTAGGAAATACCTTAGAGCAAGATGAGGTCGATGCCGTGATAGGCGCCCAAGCGTGCGCCCTCTGCAGTCTCACACACACGGATCCCTCGAGTCCTCTTCTTCCACACCCGGTGCTAGCCTCGGGAAGAAGATCCAAGCCTTGTGCTCCTTCTTCAAAGTATGCGCCACCTCCAAGGTAGATGCGCCAAAGATGAAGAAGGATGAGGGAGAGGGAAACTGCCAAGCATCAAGTTCTTTGCGTCAAGAGAGAAGGAAGAAGCTTGCGGCTAGGGTTTGGAAGGAAGAAGAAGATGCGCCACTTCTTGATGTTGTCGCCCTTCAAGCCCTTGCTTTCGCCCCTCCTCTTGTTGTCACGCCTCTAAGAATTGTAACCAATAAGAGGGGGCGGCTAGGGTCACTTATATAGAGCTAGAGGTGGTTAGGGCAAGGGTTGAGATCATGACAAGTGTATGGCTTGGATGAGAAGGTTTGAGGTAAGGAAAGTCTCCAAGACTTTACCATAAACCTCATTCAACCTTTCCATAAGCTACCAAGCCTTGCCTTGTGCGCCAAGGCCTAGCCTTGTGCCCCAAGCAATGCCTTAATGCATTCACACTATCAATGGGAGAGGGCTAGGTGCATAAAGCTTCCTTAATGAAGCAAATTTGCCATCCAAACCCCATTATGCCCCTTAGGCGCCAATGGGCTTGGCTTCCTCCCCATTATACCCTTTTAGCCTATTGCCTCTTCATGACAACTTATTATTGGGCCTCATTGGATAATGAGCTAGCCCAAACTTCATTACATGGGTTGATTAAGCACTTGGATCCAATCCAATGCAACCCTAATCTAAATGTGACCAACCATGGTCAAATACGGGTCAACCTGCCAAAAATGAAGTTTGGCTCCAATAATATTCTTCCATCTCATCAGGCCCATTGGCGCTGATGAAATCTCCCAATTAGATCCGAGTTATCCAATAACTCGATCATAAGGCTTCCCGATCAATACGAGAACTCAAGTATCAAGGCGTGCGACCCTGTAGGTTCCTCTAACGCTGGCAGTGCTAACCAGATGTCATCACAAGCAGTGAGTGGCACCTAGCAGTGCATCGCTGCTACCCAGGTCATTGGAATGGATATCGACATCGAGATCCCCATCATCGCAACTAGGTACAGATGCATTACACTCTCTTTGCCGAACTGATATCCGATTGGACAAGTGTGTCACCACTTGTTTTCATCCAATCACATGGCTATGACTAAAATAGGTTCTCACCTGGGTATGGCCATACACTCTCAGTCATAGAACCATAAAGGAGCTCCATGGATATCATACTTCCCTAGGGAAGGGGCAAATCCTATGTCTGTCCATTGATCTTCTCATATGGGTCGTGACATGCTCAATAACAACCGTTATGACCTCCCAGCTATGGCAAGGTGTTAGGTTGTATCAAAGCAAGTCCCTAATCATATAGAATGATCAATGACCTCAAGTCAAGGGATCAATGCATCTCCTGTCACTTATGAGGATAACTCATGACACCAAGTCATAGCCTCATAGCGGGTCTATCCAGTATATCCTCCAATGATATACCCATGTGTCTGCGTTAGCACTACGTGCCTAACCAGCCCACATACCAGTCTCTCAAGTACTAGAGCTGTCCCATATCCACTCAGGTACATCGACTGGGGACAATTATTTGAGCACATATCCAATCTGTCTCCAGGGACATTATCATGTAAGTACACAATCGCAGGTGTAGACAAACAATGATAATGACTATGCCAGAAAGATATATGAATATCAGAGTTAAGTAGTACAAAGATGGACCAAAACTAGGTCCTAGGGCATATACACCAACAAAAGGGCACTGCTGTACCTCTAAGTAAGAACGTAATGTACCACCAGAGGGTACAGATATAGTCATATCATGCTGAGAACGTAATGTACCACCACACGGTTATAGCCATCGGTTCGCTTCCTTCGGGTCTGGTTGCCCAAAGAACACCCCAAATCTTCACTCCCCCATCGTAGTAAAGCGAGATGCTAACTCCAACGCTGCAGTCGTGGGAGTTTCATACGCTCTACACCGAGGTGGTTCTTGGACAAGGGGTTCTTGAGCACGTCGCCTGCTTCCAACCACACTAACATTGTCATCGTACAGAGCCTGCAGAGCGGCCACAGAAGGTTCCTCCCTTCTCTCACTATCAGAACCGGACGCCCTCCGCATCCAACTAAGTGGGGCACTTAAGGCTTGGCGGGCCAATCCCGCCATACGCCTGAGACGAGAAGTCCTTTTTGGTGCCATTTCCTGTGACGCACCTGTTGGTGTATATGCCCTAGGACCTAGTTTTGGTCAACTTATGTACTACTTGACACTGATATTTATATATCATTCTGGCATTGTCGTTATCATTGTTTGAGTACACCTGCGATTGTGTACTTACATGATAATGTCCCTGGAGACAGATTGGATCTGTGCTCGAATTATAATCCCCAGTCAATCTACCTTAGTGGATATGGGACCGCTATGGTACTTGTGAGACTGGTATGTGGGCTGGTTAGGCACGTGGTGCTAACGCAGACACATGAGTATATCATTGGGGATATACTGGATAGACCCGCTATGAGGCTATGACTTGGTGTCATGAGTTATCCTCATAAGTGACAGGAGATGCATTGATCCCTTGACTTGAGGTCATTGATCATTCTATATGGTTAGGGACTTGCTTTGATACAACCTAACACCTTGCCGTAGCTGGGAGGTCATAACGGTTGTTATTGAATATGTCACGACCCATATGAGAAGATCAATGGACAGACATAGGATTTGCCCCTTCCTAAGGAAGTATGATATCCATGGAGCTCCTTTATGGTTCTATGACTGAGAGTGTATGGCCATACCTAGGTAAGAACCTGTATTAGTCATAGCCATGTGATTGGATGAAAACAAGCGGTGACACACTTGTCCAATCGGATATCAGTACGGCAAAGAGACTGTAATGCATCTGTACCTAGTTGCGATGATGGGGATGTCGATGTCGATATCCATTCCAACGACCTAGGTAGCAGCGATGCACTGCTAGGTGCCACTCACTGCTTGTGATGACCTTTGGTCAGCACTGCCAGCGTCAGAGGAACCTACAGGGTCGTACACCTTGATACTTGAGTTCTCGTATTGATCGGGAAGCCTTATGATAGAGTTATTGGATAACTCGGATCTAATTGGGAGATTTCATCAGCGCCAATGGGCCTGATGAGATGGAAGAATGTTATTGGAGCCAAACTTCATTTTTGGCAGGTTGACCCGTATTTGACCATGGTTGGTCACATTTGAATTAGGGTTGCATTGGATTGGATCCAAGTGCTTAATCAACCTATGTAATGATGTTTGGGCTAGCTCATTATCCAATGAGGCCCAATAACAAGTTCTCATAAAGAGATGAGAGGCTAAAAGGGTATAATGGGGACAAATCTTCTCCCCTAGGCGCCTATGGGCATAATGGGGAGAAGTGGCGCAATTTGCTTCATAAGGAAGCAATTGGCGCCTCCCCCTTAATCTCTTATGGTATGAATGCCAATATGGCATTACTTGGGGCGCAAGGCAAGGCCTTGGCGCACAAAGAAAGACATGGGCTCTAAAAGGAATGGTTGAATGAGTATTATGGAAATGTCTTGGAGACTTTCCTTATCTCAAACCTTCTCATCATAGCCGCCCACTTGTCTTAATCCTAGCCTTTCATAAATCGCCTCTTGCCCTATAAAAGAGCACCTAGCCGAGCCCTCTTGTGTGCAATTAATTCCTTGAAGGCGTGAACACAAGGAGAGGGGCGAGTGCTTGGAGTAAGGGCGCATCTTCCTTCTTCCATAACCGCAAGCCACTTCTTCCTTTCCTCTTGGCGCAAGGAACATTAGTGCTTGGCATTTTTGGATAGTCTTCCTTCTTCTCTTGGCGCATCATCTCTCTTGGTGGCGCAAGTGAAGTAGAGTATCTCCCTAAGGCTTGGATCTTCTTCCCGAGGCTAGCACCGGGCGTGGAAGAAGAGAACTCAAGAGATCCGTGTGTGCGAGACTGCAGAGGGCGAACACTTGGGCGCCTTCATCGACATCGCTCTACATTGCTCTTAAGGTATTTCCTAACTCATCGTGTCGACTCCCTTGCATGCGATCTTCACTGGGTTTTTGGGACCGGCCTGTTTCGGGGACATTCTTCTGCTGCGAAAAATGTATGTCCATAACTCTGAAAAATTGTAAAATGTCCCCGGGGTTTCCCAACAGTGGTATCAGAGGGACTTTGATGCAGGAGCATTTTCACAAAATATTTGACTTAATTTTGACTTTGTCAAATTTTTGCATAATTATCGTATATCTTGATTGAACTTAAGACTTCGTCAATGTTTATATTTAAAATTTGACTTCATAGAATCACTAATCCTAATTATTTGTCATGTCATGAATGCGAGGTTATGCCCTTTGAATGAATTATCAAGGTCAAACCATCAAGCCCAAGTTTAGCTCAAGCTAATCAAGTTTAAAAGATAATCCAGCCAAGAGATGAAGCCCAGGTTGCTGCCAAAAAAAAAATCTCCTCCAAGGCCCCACAAAGATGAGTTGCCCTTGCACCCGTTGCAGCTAACTTGAACAAGAAAGGAATGCAGGTTTTTAGCCAGTGTATGGAAGAAGAAAGTTCCCAGCTCAAACGAGAAGCTTTGCCAAATGCAGTAAACTGACATTGAGAGCAAAGGAGACAAACTGCAGCTTACCCATAGAAGAAGTGAACGTTGGAACTTGCAGCCAACGGTCACAAAAAAAAAAAGCTTAGAGCTCACTATCTTCCCTAGTCATCGTTCACAAGGAGCTTCAACGCACGCCTATCTCCTCTTTGTTGTTCTATAAATGTAATCTCCCCCAATGTATTTGTTAGTAGACAAGATTTTGACATTGAAATGGAAATGGTTTTCGTTTGGTTTTATCGGATTCTTCCCTTCCTCCTCTGGTAGCTGAAGGTTTCATTGATTTGGAACTTCTTCACTATCGTCTCCTCTAATCTTACATGGACTTGGAATCTCTACCGTGCTGCATCCTTCTCATCGCTACGCGTTCCATCTTCCACCGCTGTCACGCTTAAACAACCTTCCGCCGCTGTCGCATTCCACACCCAGCTTCCAGCCGAGTCCAGCCTTGGACTCTCAGTTCGCCTCGCCGCCAGCGACGATCCAACCGACGGATCGTCCTCAAATTTCAACCACGCCTTCTACAGTACTAGTCGAACCCACAACCGGAGGGATCGCCCCATCCGACGTCTGAATCGCCGGAATCAGAAGATTTCCGGTGACGCCTCAGCTCACGCCCCTGCTTCCGCCCTTCACCACTGATCGCCGTCGATCTCCTCCGATCAGTCACCGATCGATCCCAAACTCTGGCCACCCGTTCGCCTTGGTCAGGAGAACTTCCTGTTGTAGCAGGTCGGGAGACTTTGCCGTCTCCGATGATCTCCGGCTGCCCCTGTTTCGCTGGCGCGCATCCCCTGTTCTGCTGAACAAGCGCGTCTCCGCCTTCCAGCACCGTCCTCCTCCGACCAACCACCGTCCGCGCCCAAACTCCGGCCATCCCTTTGCCTTCATCATCACGACCTACAGTCGTAACAGGTTTTGCGTTTGTGCCCTCTACGACGAACGGCGACCACAAACGTCAACCCTGCTCCACTCGCGATCTCCCCTGTCTCCCAGTTTTCTTGTTTCAGGCTTATGTTTACTATTAATTCGAATAATCTGACTAAGCCTCTTCTTGCAGATATCTTAAGCAATCGGCGAAACGAAAACCCTGATCTTTGATGCCAATATGAAGAACTCATCTTGCTCTAATAGTTGGATGAGTTGATCGAACTGAAGCCACAATGGATCAACCTGAAAACAATAGCAACTTTTCATATCTGATGTAATTTTCCTGTAATCGTTTTATGAACTAATTTGAGTAGTGTTTTTGTTGCAGGTATTTTGAGCACTTGGTGGAGCCAAAGTCTATAACTTTGATATGATTACGAAGCACGCCATCTTGATCTATCTCTGGAATTAGTTATCTCCATGAAAGAATGAATGGTTCATCTTAAAACGCATAGCAAACTTTCAAGTTTGATAATTTTCTTTACTGCTTTAGTTTGCTGATCTGAATAGTCATTTTTTTTGGAGATGCCCTATTTGACTGACTGATAATGACACTACATTTTTGATACGATTGAAAAGAACAAACTTCACTCTGCTATTTGGCTTTATTAGTTTTCATTATTGATCACTAGAACCATCTCTAAGGCATAGCTACTTTTCTAATTGATCATTTTTTTGCCCTGCATTTTTGGCTGCTGATTGAGTTTAGTATTTTATTTCAAAATATAAAAAAATTCTAATCATGTGTTTGCCCACCACATCACCTTGGTATCAGAGCAGGTTGTGAGCAACTCTTGTCTGCTCACACGATCCTTGCTTTGCTCTTTGCATTTAAAAAAAAAAAACATTCTTAGTTTTTGCATTCATGTTTAGTTGTTTACTGCTTTTGCATCTTAGTTAAGTTGTTTGCTCTTTATTGATTAAAAAAAAAAAATTTGCTTGCATTGAACAATTTTCCAAAGAAAACTGCATTTGAATTTTTGCAAAGTTCTAATCAATTCTGCACACTACTACATCTTCTCGCAAGTTTTGATCAGCCTTTCTTAATTCTGCACAACTAAGATCTCTGAGTTGATTCAAAATTCTGGATATTGTTGAATGACTTTTGAACTTGCAGCTAGTATCAATGTTTAATCTGCTTAGAACCTTTAAGTGCTGAGTTTTGGTTCTCAGATTTTATTTCCTGCATGCTAAATTCTGCAGCTTGACTTCTTGGTTTAAAAAAAATCTGGTTTTTAGCCTGTATACTACACTTAATCCCTATCAAACTGCAACTTGGATTACCATCAGCATATTTCAGTCTAAAGCACCCATAAGGCAGCTACTTATTCATTGATTATGACTCTAAATTCTGCACTTGAATGCTGAATTTTTCCAATCTGTTTTCACCCTGGTCTCTATGCTTAACCTGTATCAAATTGCAGTCGTTAACTGCATTATTTTCTGAACATATATATGCTGCAATTATTTTTGGATTGGCCCTGATATACGGTTCTTCTACATGCTGAGATAGTATTCCTGCACTGCACTTAAACAATAGTCATTTCTAGCATTAATTTTCTTGTTTATCATCATGCGTTATTTTACTCAACAGGAAGTTATAGCTAGAACAGAACTAATAACTGTTAGGAAACGAAAGGCTCTTACACTTAGTTTTACAACATTTAAATATAGGGTTCTTACTCATAGGCCTAGTTGTTTCACAATATACACTTTGTGCAATGGTTATAATAGTAAAACTATTATTGATCATCAAGTCAAGTTTAATGTTATATCTCCCAAAGTCATTGAGCAATTTGGCCTCACCATACAAAAACATGATTATCCATATGTCATAACTTGGGAAGACTATACTAAAACTTTAGTTGACTTTCAATGCTTAGTTCCTATTCAATTAGGCAATATGAAAACTGAAATTTGGTGTGATGTAATGAGTTTAGAAGGATTTGACATCTTATTAGGGAATGAATTCATGCGTGATTATCAAGGACACTATTTTCACAACCCTTGGAGTTATAGTTTTATTCATAAAGGGTTGCCACACATAATTCACCCTTATGATGAGTTAAGGGAGCAAACTAAAAAGTTGCAACATGAGTTCAAGGAGCATATGAAAAAGTTGCAACAATCAATGGAGAAATTAAGAAAGCCCCACTTACAAGTTAAACAAGAGAGTCCTAATCCTCTAGAGTTCAACCAAACCTTAAAGCCTACTTTAGAACCTAAATCATGTCTTGATGAAAGCACTAAATTTGAAGAAATAAATCATGAAGTACCATTACCTTCAATTTTAGGGCCCATACCCATAGGTTCTTTAGAAAACATGCCTCAACTTGAGTCTACCACATCTATTCCAACTAAGGAACCCATTATTAACTCATGTGAGAATCGATTGCCCATAGAGACTCCATTAGGCATACCACAACTTAAGTTTGGAACATTTACCATTAATGACTTAGAGAGTCAAGTGGAACCCACATCCATAGGTCTTCTTGAACCACACTTTGAACCTAGGTTAGATCCTTTTGAAATTGACTTAGACCCTCATTCTAAACCATTAGGAGAAACCTTATAATTTGAAGATCCTATGAGCCTTGAGTCTTGTATCTTAAACCCTTCTACCCACACATTTAAGGCACACATAGAAACCACTCAACTTGAACATTTTAACTTTGTGATGCCTAAATCTTTAGAGCCAATTGAGTTTGTGATTGCCCCTCCCATGAACCATGACATGCAATATCTTAATTTTATGGGTATTAATTTCTCTCCAACACAACTCCCATTGAATGCATATGATTTTGTTATTCCTTCCTCTCTTCTATTTGGATGCTATAAAAGAAAACATGAGCATGCTAATCTAGCTTGTCTTAATATGAATTTTCTATCACCCTGCTTATTGATTGTGAGAAGTACATTAGGGGTTAAAACAAGACAACCCACTCAATTAATGCATGATCAACTTCTCTTCCTACCTATCCTCAAAGATGAATACACTTATAGGCCTCCACCTAAGCGTGATAAATTGTTTATTTCCATGCTAGTAGTTTAATTGTTGCTAGTCATTTTTAATTAACCTAAGTTTCTCCGGGAGTAGAAACATTTGAACCGGGGGTGTATGATGCAGGAGCATTTTCACAAAATATTTGACTTAATTTTGACTTTGTCAAATTTTTGCATAATTATCGTATATCTTGATTGAACTTAAGACTTCGTCAATGTTTATATTTAAAATTTGACTTCATAGAATCACTAATCCTAATTATTTGTCATGTCATGAATGTGAGGTTATGCCCTTTGAATGAATTATCAAGGTCAAACCATCAAGCCCAAGTTTAGCTCAAGCTAATCAAGTTTAAAAGATAATCCAGCCAAGAGATGAAGCCCAGGTTGCTGCCAAAAAAAAAATCTCCTCCAAGGCCCCACAAAGATGAGTTGCCCTTGCACCCGTTGCAGCTAACTTGAACAAGAAAGGAATGCAGGTTTTTAGCCAGTGTATGGAAGAAGAAAGTTCCCAGCTCAAACGAGAAGCTTTGCCAAATGCAGTAAACTGACATTGAGAGCAAAGGAGACAAACTGCAGCTTACCCATAGAAGAAGTGAACGTTGGAACTTGCAGCCAACGGTCACAAAAAAAAAAGCTTAGAGCTCACTATCTTCCCTAGTCATCGTTCACAAGGAGCTTCAACGCATGCCTATCTCCTCTTTGTTGTTCTATAAATGTAATCTCCCCCAATGTATTTGTTAGTAGACAAGATTTTGACATTGAAATGGAAATGGTTTTCGTTTGGTTTTATCGGATTCTTCCCTTCCTCCTCTGGTAGCTGAAGGTTTCATTGATTTGGAACTTCTTCACTATCGTCTCCTCTAATCTTACATGGACTTGGAATCTCTACCGTGCTGCATCCTTCTCATCGCTACGCGTTCCATCTTCCACCTCTGTCACGCTTAAACAACCTTCCGCCGCTGTCGCATTCCACACCCAGCTTCCAGCCGAGTCCAGCCTTGGACTCTCCGTTCGCCTCGCCGCCAGCGACGATCCAACCGACGGATCGTCCTCAAATTTCAACCACGCCTTCTACAGTTCTAGTCGAACCCACAACCGGAGGGATCGCCCCATCCGACGTCTGGATCGCCGGAATCAGAAGATTTCCGGTGACGCCTCAGCTCACGCCCCTACTTCCGCCCTTCACCACTGATCGCCGTCGATCTCCTCCGATCAGTCACCGATCGATCCCAAACTCCGGCCACCCGTTCGCCTTGGTTAGGAGAACTTCCAGTTGTAGCAGGTCGGGAGACTTAGCCGTCTCCGATGATCTCCGGCTGCCCCTGTTTCGCTGGCGCGCATCCCCTGTTCTGCTGAACAAGCGCGTCTCCGCCTTCCAGCACCGTCCTCCTCCGACCAACCACCGTCCGCGCCCAAACTCTGGCCATCCCTTTGCCTTCATCATCACGACCTACAGTCGTAACAGGTTTTGCGTTTGTGCCCTCTACGACGAACGGCGACCACAAACGTCAACCCTGCTCCACTCGCGATCTCCCCTGTCTCCCAGTTTTCTTGTTTCAGGCTTATGTTTACTATTAATTCGAATAATCTGACTAAGCCTCTTCTTGCAGATATCTTAAGCAATCGGCGAAATGAAAACCCTGATCTTTGATGCCAATATGAAGAACTCATCTTGCTCTAATAGTTGGATGAGTTGATCGAACTGAAGCCACAATGGATCAACCTGAAAACAATAGCAACTTTTCATATCTGATGTAATTTTCCTGTAATCGTTTTATGAACTAATTTGAGTAGTGTTTTTGTTGCAGGTATTTTGAGCACTTGGTGGAGCCAAAGTCTATAACTTTGATATGATTACGAAGCACGCCATCTTGATCTATCTCTGGAATTAGTTATCTCCATGAAAGAATGAATGGTTCATCTTAAAACGCATAGCAAACTTTCAAGTTTGATAATTTTCTTTGCTGCTTTAGTTTGCTGATCTGAATAGTCATTTTTTTTGGAGATGCCCTATTTGACTGACTGATAATGACACTACATTTTTGATACGATTGAAAAGAACACACTTCACTCTGCTATTTGGCTTTATTAGTTTTCATTATTGATCACTAGAACCATCTCTAAGGCATAGCTACTTTTCTAATTGATCATTTTTTTGCCCTGCATTTTTGGCTGCTGATTGAGTTTAGTATTTTATTTCAAAATATAAAAAAATTCTAATCATGTGTTTGCCCACCACATCAGACTTGCAAGACTCGAACGATGTTTTATGCTTTTCTTCCATGCTCACATGCCATATCTCTATTTTCGTAAATAGCATGATGCATGGCAATCGATTTTTCTAAAAGTAGAAAAATTAGGGTTTCTTGTTTCTATCATCCTCTCAATCTCTTTTGAATATTTGGACTATTTTTCTTGTTTGATTTAAAGATCAAAGGCGCATGTAATTTTGTCAAGTAGGACGGGCATTGTGTCTTCGGACTGGCCAAGTCTCTTGATCTGACAAAATTGCCAGCCGAATGGATCTCTGAAATCATCATGAAAAATAAATCGCAATAAACCAAAAGACTTGTGAGAAGAAGATGAGAAAAGAAACTGGTTTTGTGAAAAAGTAAAATTTCAGATTTTATGTTTTTCATGAGCATGTAGAATTGCATGAGTAAATACCTTGATTGTGCATGGTGTTGTGATCATTAGTCAAGCCCCCCTCTTGCATGCCTGCGATGTATCCTTGTGCGGCCTGCGTGCCATCTTTTTCATTATTTTTGTAAAAAAAAATTAAGAGGAAGATTAAGGGCTAAGGCGCATCCTTCTTGGACCTTGATGCTCGCATCTTGCTTGATGGCGCAAGCATGCAAGGTGGTGCATGCAAGCTGGTGCTTGGTTGCTTGGTGGCGAAAAAGGTTTTGTCCCCTTGCATGGTGGCGCACCTTCCTTGGAGGAAGACCATGGCATTGGCCGAACCTATGGGGAACTTCGAAAGTATTCCTCTACGGTTTGAGAGCTAAACCATGAGAGAAGGACCTTGGAGCCAACCTTGAAGTTCAAGCTAGAGGTCGGCTAGGCTAGGTCTAGTTTTGGGGCTTGAGTTCTAGGACAAGAGTTGAACCTATTTCATGGCATGGATTGGTTCAATGTCTTGTATAGGATATGATCACATCATCCTTTACTGCTTTTATTATTATCTGCAGAAGCATGCCTGAAATGTTTTACCATTATGTTATCAATATAGGATTGCATGCCTATAATGATAGACATAAGATAAAACTGAGATGATGAGACCTTAAACAAAAACCCTCAATTAAAATATCAAGTCTGGTAGCCTTCTAACGCGTAGCCCTCACTAAGCTATCGATCAGTGGAGTTGTGAATTGTTTCCCACCCTCGTGGGACACACCCACTTATCTTTAGAAAGTGCGTGGTGGCAATGGTTTCCCCAGTCCAGTTTTAACCTGGGCGTGCCTTCGCAAGGAAACTCGTTGGCCCTGGGCATAACGGTTAGGAATGGACTTGACTAGAAGTTCACATGTGCTGGGCACATGGTGAAAGTCTAGAGGCATCGTTGAGAGGTAAAGGTTTCATGTTGTATCCAGCCCTCGCAGGACATGAAATGCCCAGACTGTCTCAACAAGGGGAGTTGCTTGGAGCAACCGGCCGGCGCGCCCACCTTAGGAAGCATGGGTTACTTTGTGCATCTCATCCCACCCTCGTGGGACGCAAAGCCTCATGTGAAATAAGGATCCCATCTCACTAGGAAGTTTTAAACTTCCCGATTGACTTTGTGGGTTGTCAATTCGAATATAAAATAGTGGGAGCCATGGTCATTTAAAACAAGTCCAGTTTAAATGATTCGAAGTAGTACTAATCTGTTCTTCTTGGGTGTTGTAGAACAATGGCTACGAACACTGGCGGATTATCACTGCGATCACTCCTTGATAAGGATAAGTTAGTTGGAACTAACTTTATGGACTGGCATCGGAATTTGAGGATAGTCCTCAAGCTCGAGAAGAAGCTGTATGTCCTTGAACAGCCTCTTCCTGCGGCTCCTCCGCCTAATGCCCGAACGGCAGATAGAGATGCTTTTAGAAAGCATCAGGATGACTCTTTAGAGGTTGCATGTCTTATGCTAGCCAGTATGGCACCTGAACTGCAGGTGCAATATGAGGAGCAGAACGCTTTTCAGATGATTACTTGTCTGAAATAGATGTTCGAGGCTCAGGCTAGAACTGAGAGATTTGACACCGCCAAAGCAGTCTTTCGGTGCAAGTTGTCTGAAGGTGCACCAGTGAGACCCCATGTTCTCAAACTCATTGGGAATGTGGATCATCTCAGGAGACTGGGACACACCATAGACAACGAGCTGGTTGTGGATCTTATTCTTCATTCCCTGCCCCCTAGCTTCAGTCCGTTTATCATTAACTTCAACATGAACCGGATTGAGTGCACACGGGAGGAATTGATGAATATGCTCCAAACAGCCGAGCGAGAGATGGGTAAGACCAAACCCAATTCTGTTCTTTTGGTCCCTGCGACCAAGAAGATAAAGAAGAAGGGTAAGGCACGTGCTAAGAGCAGTGCCAGAGGTCCTACCAAAGCACTGAAGAAAAGGGCGAGGAAGTCAAAGGAACAGAGGTGTTTTCACTGTGGCGAGCAGGGCCACTGGAGAAGGGACTGTAGGCAGCTTCAGAATGAGGAGAAGAAAGGCTTGGCCTTAACTTCTAGCTCAGGTATTTATGTTACAGAAGTCAACCTTTCTACTTCTATGTCATGGGTATTGGATACCGCATGTGGAGCTCATATTTGTACAAATATGCAGGGGCTCAAGAAAAGTAGATCGGTGTTGCCTGGAGAGATTGACCTACGCGTTGGAAACGGGGCACAGGTTGCTGCTGTTGCTGTAGGCGTTCTGACTCTCTCCTTGCCTTCTGGACTTCAATTAGAACTAGACAATTGCTTTTGTGTACCTTCGCTAACAAAGAATATTGTATCCATTCCTTGCTTGGCGAGGAAAGGATTTAAATTTGAAATAAATAAGAACTCCTGTTCTTTTTCATTTGCAAATATGTTCTATGGGAAGGGCACTTTGTGCAATGGTCTATATATCTTGGATATGGAAAGTTCTATTTGTAACATAAGCAATAAGAGGACCAAACTGAGTGGTTCAGTTGGTGCTTTCCTATGGCACTATCGATTAGCCCATATAAACAAGAATCGCATCCAACAACTCCATGCAAATGGATTGTTAGATTCAAGTTCCTTGGAGGAATTTGATACTTGTGAACCTTGTTTATTAGGGAAGATGACAAAGGCGCCCTTCACCAAGATTGGTGAGAGGGCAGAAGGTTTATTGGATCTCATACATACTGATGTGTGTGGGCCCTTCAATAAACAAGCCAGAGGAGGGTACAGCTACTTCATTACCTTTACTGATGACTTCAGTAGGTATGGTTATATCTACTTAATAAGACATAAATCTGAATCCTTTGAGAAATTCAAGGAGTTCAAGAATGAAGTAGAGAACCAGCTTGGAAGATCCATTAAAGCTCTTCGATCAGATCGAGGTGGAGAATACCTGAGTGGTGAGTTCTTTGACTATCTGAGAGAGTGTGGGATCATATCCCAACTCACTCCTCCTGGAACACCTCAATGGAATGGTGTGTCTGAAAGGAGAAATCGAACTTTATTGGATATGGTTCGATCCATGATGAGTCATGCAACTCTACCTTCATCATTCTGGGGGCATGCACTAGAAACAGCTTCTCTAATACTGAATAATGTTCCATCTAAGAGTGTCTCCAAAATACCATACGAGGTATGGAGTGGAAGACGCCCTAATCTCACGTTTATCAGGATCTGGGGATGTGAGGCTTATGTCAAACGTCAAGATTCTAGCAAGCTAGAACCTAGATCTGATAAGTGTGTGTTTGTGGGGGTATCCTAAGGAAACTAAAGGATACTACTTCTATGTCCCAACCGAGAACAAAGTTTTTGTTGCTCGGGGTGCTGTCTTTCTAGAGAAAGAATTTCTTATGAAAGAAGTTAGTGGGAGGAAGTTTGACTTGGATGAGGTCCAAGTGCAAGCACAAGACAAAGAGAAGGAATCTGAGCCACCTGCACCGGTTGCTAGGCAACCTGAGGCTCAGACACAGGTCCCGCGTAGGTCTGGGAGAATTCGTCGTGCACCTGAAAGGTATGGGTCGCTACCGACCCAACACGATGGGATCTTCATCATTGAGGATGAACCTAGAACCTATGATGAGGCGGTCAGTGGACCGGACTCCGAGAAATGGCTTGACGCCATGAGATCTGAGATGGATTCCATGTCGGCTAACCAAGTCTGGGATTTGGTTGAGCTGCCTGATGGGGTAAAACCCATAGGGTGTAAATGGGTCTTCAAGAAGAAGACAGACATGGATGGCAAAATAGTTACCTATAAGGGTAGACTAGTGGCTAAAGGATTCAAACAAGTTCACGGGGTGGACTATGATGAAACCTTCTCGCCAGTTGCCATGATTAAATGCATTCGGATTCTGCTTGCTATAGCTGCATATCATGATTATGAGATATGGCAGATGGATGTGAAACAGCGTTCCTTAACGGGAAGCTGACTGAGGATGTGTATATGACACAACCTGATGGCTTCATCCATCCTGCAGAGCCTAATAAGGTCTGCAGGCTAAAGAGGTCCATCTATGGATTAAAGCAAGCATCTCGAAGTTGGAATCTTCGATTTGATGAGGCCGTGAGAGATTATGGTTTTATCAAAAGCGAAGATGACGCCTGTGTATACAGAAAATTCAGTGGGAGCTTGGTAATTTTTCTAGTCTTGTATGTTGATGACATACTGCTCATCGGAAACGACATCCCTAGTCTTCAAGCTGTGAAGACATGGTTGGGGAAGTGTTTCGAGATGAAAGACTTAGGGGAGGCCGCCTATATTCTAGGCGTGAGGATCTACCGGGATAGATCCAAGAGGCTCTTGGCCCTTAGTCAAAGTACTTACATTGATAAGGTACTGGAGAGGTTCTACATGGAGCAATCCAAGAAAGGATACCTTCCAGTGAGACATGGCCTTACTCTCTCAAAGAGCCAGTGTCCTACAACACAGGCTGAGAGGGATGACATGAGTCGAATTCCTTATGCTTCGGCAGTAGGATCGATCATGTATGCAATGTTATGCACTAGACCAGATGTGGCATATGCTGTGAGCATTACCAGCCGATACCAATCCAATCCAGGTCTACAGCACTGGGTGGCTGTAAAGAACATCCTAAAGTATCTGAGAAGAACTAAGGATTTGTTCATGGTCTATGGGGGATAGGAAGAGCTCAGTATGCAGGGCTATACTGACGCATCGTTCCAGTCTGACCCTGACGACTTTAGATCACAGGCCGGCTATGTGTTCAAGATAAATGGAGGCGCTATATGTTGGAAGAGCTTCAAGCAATCCACCATAGCAGATTCTACAACCGAAGCTGAGTATGTGGCTGCTTCTGAGGCAGCCAAGGAAGCTGTTTGGATAAGGAAGTTCTTATGTGATCTTCAAGTGGTACCTAGTGCAATGGATCCCATTGAACTCTACTGTGACAATAATGGAGCAATTGCACAAGCCAAGGAACCATGGTCTCATCAAAGATCCAAACACATACTCAGAAGATTTCACCTGATCAGAGAGATCATTGACAGAGGTGATGTCAAGATTAGCAGAGTAGACACAGAGAACAATCTGGCAGACCCATTGACCAAGGCTTTGGCGCAGCAGAAGCATGATGGTCACGCTAGAGATATGGGGTTGAGATTCCTCAACTTCTAGGTCTTAGTGCAAGTGGGAGATTGTTGGTGTATATGCCCTAGGACCTAGTTTTGGTCAACTTATGTACTACTTGACACTGATATTTATATATCATTCTGGCATTGTCGTTATCATTGTTTGACTACACCTGCGATTGTGTACTTACATGATAATGTCCCTGGAGACAGATTGGATCTGTGCTCGAATTATAATCCCCAGTCAATGTACCTTAGTGGATATGGGACAGCTATGGTACTTGTGAGACTGGTATGTGGGCTGGTTAGGCACGTGGTGCTAACGCAGACACATGAGTATATCATTGGGGATATACTGGATAGACCCGCTATGAGGCTATGACTTGGTGTCATGAGTTATCCTCATAAGTGACAGGAGATGCATTGATCCCTTGACTTGAGGTCATTGATCATTCTATATGGTTAGGGACTAGCTTTGATACAACCTAACACCTTGCCGTAGCTGGGAGGTCATAACGGTTGTTATTGAACATGTCACGACCCATATGAGAAGATCAATGGACAGACATAGGATTTGCCCCTTCCTAAGGAAGTATGATATCCATGGAGCTCCTTTATGGTTCTATGACTGAGAGTGTATGGCCATACCCAGGTAAGAACCTGTATTAGTCATAGCCATGTGATTGGATGAAAACAAGTGGTGACACACTTGTCCAATCGGATATCAGTACGGCAAAGAGACTGTAATGCATCTGTACCTAGTTGCGATGATGGGGATGTCGATGTCGATATCCATTCCAACGACCTGGGTAGCAGCGATGCACTGCTAGGTGCCACTCACTGCTTGTGATGACCTTTGGTCAGCACTGCCAGCGTCAGAGGAACCTACAGGGTCGCACACCTTGATACTTGAGTTCTCGTATTGATCGGGAAGCCTTATGATCAAGTTATTGGATAACTCGGATCTAATTGGGAGATTTCATCAGCGCCAATGGGCCTGATGAGATGGAAGAATGTTATTGGAGCCAAACTTCATTTTTGGCAGGTTGACCCGTATTTGACCATGGTTGGTCACATTTGGATTAGGGTTGCATTGGATTGGATCCAAGTGCTTAATCAACCTATGCAATGATGTTTGGGCTAGCTCATTATCCAATGAGGCCCAATAACAAGTTCTCATAAAGAGATGAGAGGCTAAAAGGGTATAATGGGGACAAATCTTCTCCCCTAGGCGCCTATGGGCATAATGGGGAGAAGTGGCGCAATTTGCTTCATAAGGAAGCAATTGGCGCCTCCCCCTTAATCTCTTATGGTATGAATGCCAATATGGCATTACTTGGGGCGCAAGGCAAGGCCTTGGCGCACAAAGAAAGACATGGGCTCTAAAAGGAATGGTTGAATGAGTATTATGGAAATGTCTTGGAGACTTTCCTTATCTCAAACCTTCTCATCATAGCCGCCCACTTGTCTTAATCCTAGCCTTTCATAAATCGCCTCTTGCCCTATAAAAGAGCACCTAGCCGAGCCCTCTTGTGTGCAATTAATTCCTTGAAGGCGTGAACACAAGGAGAGGGGCGAGTGCTTGGAGTAAGGGCGCATCTTCCTTCTTCCATAACCGCAAGCCACTTCTTCCTTTCCTCTTGGCGCAAGGAACATTAGTGCTTGGCGTTTTTGGATAGTCTTCCTTCTTCTCTTGGCGCATCATCTCTCTTGGTGGCGCAAGTGAAGTAGAGTATCTCCCTAAGGCTTGGATCTTCTTCCCGAGGCTAGCACCGGGCGTGGAAGAAGAGAACTCAAGAGATCCGTGTGTGCGAGACTGCAGAGGGCGAACACTTGGGCGCCTTCATCGACATCGCTCTATATTGCTCTTAAGGTATTTCCTAACTTATCGTGTCGACTCCCTTGCATGCAATCTTCACTGGGTTTTTGGGACCGGCCTGTTTCGGGGACATTCTTCCACTGCGAAAAATGTATGTCCATAACTCTGAAAAATTGTAAAATGTCCCCGGGGTTTACCAACAGCACCAACAACAATCAAAGGACTATATTAAGTAAGATCACGGTTTATCGAAATCAGATGCGAGTAATACTAATGCGATCTTAAATCCTAGTGTTCGATCTTAAGTCCTTAAGTCAGACACAAGATCCTAAACCAAACTCCCCTCTGATACCACTAATTGTTACGCCCCCGAGCGCCACCTGGGATCCACGTCGGGAATCCCAGCCTCGGGACGCAACAACAACTATACCTGACAAGATAGCACATAACCCAAGAGGTACAGGACAGAACAATATATTATAACAAAGGCCAACCCAGCCACAAATATTCATAAGTCAAACCCACAGACAGATACAAGACCGGCATAGCAGTCAACAGAACCAACAACGCGATCGGCGCAGCAGTCGACAGACTAAACAGATAAGAGACCGGCGCAGCGGTCAATAAGTCCAACAGATAGTACGACCGGTGCAGCGGTTGACAAGCCAACAGATAATAAGACCGGTGCAGCGGTCACAAGACTGATATGACATAACATAATAACATACAACACTGACTCATATGCAACTCAGACCCACCCAGACTGGTAGTCACAAACTATCTATCTAATCCGCCCCAGAAGGAGCCACAACAGAACCTGGAGGCAAATCAAAGGGGGTTAGCCGGAGGCTAAGTAGGGATATCACAAGTTGTATGGTGCATGATCAGATATAAATATTTACCATAACTACAACCAAGACTCTACATGACTCATATAGAGTATAATCAAATCTCAAATACATACACAGGTAGAAAAACTGGGAGCTGATACAGCATTGGTCCACGACCCTCGACTCTATAAACATAGAGCGGTCTACGACCCATAACTCTATAAAGTAGAGTAGTCCCTACCGATGGCTCCCCGAACGGTAGGGACGACTGTCCGTCGACAGCCCTCTAGTGTAGCATCCTACACTCAGTACAACCCCTCACTGGGCTGATATCAGACCTCAAGCCCATAACATCGGACTCTCTCGGTCAAACACAGGGAGACGATCACACAGCGTCTTGGACAGAAATATCACAGGCAGTATCCGATGTATACTGGACTATCTATCGCTAGATATCTAGCCCTCAATATATGTATAACATGACATCATATCACCTACCAACTACCAATAAACATGCAATAACAAAATACTCATATCGTGTTTCATGCAACAAGTTATGTCAACAGGAATATAACTCAAAGTAGAACGGAATCAAATAGTAATCAACAGTAATATCAACAATAAGAAAGTGCCACTAATCTGCACATGTGGTTGGCACCGAAACAAAGGAGAGAGGTAGAATCCCTACCTCAAACAACAGATGAACAGAACAGATCCAACCCGATAAGCACGAGATCAGGTAACAGGTCCTAATAGGTTAAAGCATCGTATAAGCTACAGTGTTCCATTTAATCCATTTTAATCATATTTATTAATAATCATGCCAATCCGGGTTCGTTATACCATCCGATCGGATCCAAAGTTATTTTATAGTTAACCATCTAATACATGTGTTCGGGTTAACCGCATGCATTCGTATATACGTATACGGAGTCGGGTTCGAGCACTAACCTAGTTCACAGCCCTGTGCTAACGTATAACACCACGGAAACACCAAGATACGCGAGAACCAACCACGTGCGTAAACCGAGTCGTCAGCACGAAAACAGTAGCGTATAAACGGTTCACCGGAACAGTAGCGTCACCGCTACAGTGTCGCCGGAACAGTAACTTCTAGTGGCGGATCGGAGCTCTCCGGTAGGGAAATGTAGCCGGCGCTGAGAGGGTTCCGGCCGTATGGTCGGATTCGTGAATAGAGGTCGGAGTCGCCGGAAATCAGGGAAAAACCAGTCGGTGGCATCGTACGCAGAACTCGCCGGAGAAGTGTCGCCGGGGTTTGATTCTTGCCGGAAACAGAGGGGAAAGCTTCACCCTTTGTCGGAGCTCCGAGATGTCCACAAAACATCGCCGGAGGAGGTGTAGCGTTGCCAAAAATCACGTCCGACGCGATGCAGACGTCGCCGAGTTAAAATCGCGAGTGGAAATAGGGGCGGCGTCGAAATCCGTTCGCCAGTCCTTCAACTTCGTTGACACCAGTAGGGGATCTCGCCGAAGCAATCGTCGGAGGCAGAGCAAGTCGTGAGGGAGAGTACCGATCGAAGGCTCATTCTTCGGTGGAGAAAGGCAAGGACGAGCGGCTGGGAAGGGAATAAATAGGGAGGAGCACCATTTAATGCAACGACCCTTGGGCTCCCCCATTCAATGCAGCTCATTCAATGCAACCCTTGGGCTCCCTCATTCAATGCAACCCATGGGCTCCCCCACTTAATGCAACCCATTTAATGTAGCCCTCTAAACGTAACAGTAAAGATGTAGTTTACTTAATAAAGAAATTAACTTGCTCTCGCCAATCAAATTACAAAGAACAACCCTCACTCTCGTGCAGGATTAATTCAATGTTTAATATAAGTAAACATTAACAGAGAGATTTAGAATCACTCTCGTGTATTCCATCTCAATATTAAAATCTCAAGCAAAACTAAGTATTCTCATATCTTAGTTTCACAGGTTTTACTTAAGGTTTTCAAACAATCCAGTATCTATCTCTAGCATATCTTCATGTCTAACTCAATAATATTTCCCAGATCAAAACATTAACAAGAATTTAACTACAAAAATCCAGAAATAAGAACTAACCTAATTTCTTACGATAAGTTCCTAAATCTCAATTTTAGGGTTCCAAGTTTTGTAAATCACTTTTCAGTCCATATCACAAAACTCTAACACATGTTAATGATTGAAACTAGAAAAGATTAAAGACATTAATCTCTTAAGTAAAATTACCATACCAAAAATATCATGATGAAATAAAGATCATCTAGTCATTAAGAGATTAAGGGGATTACACTCTTTGTCCCAAAAGAAGGTTTAAGCTAGCATGATTGAAGAATTATAGTAAAACATTGTTTAGATTGATTGGAAATTGAAAGAGAAGGAGAAATTTTACTAAACAGGCTGTAATGAAAATAACAGCTCGTAATTAGCTCTCAAACTCAATGAACAGTGGCGGTGCCCACAAATTCTTTGATTTCTACTTCAATAGTTCTCCTTTCGTTCTGAAACTTCTGGTGTATGTTCTCCTCCTTCAGGCGAAGCTTCATTTCAAATTTTGTGGCCGGAGGTGGTCTGTATGCTGGAATCGACAAACCCTAGGGCGACGGTGATTCTCTGAAATTCTCTGTGCAGAGTTGATAAAAATTCTTCCTTCCACTTCGAGATCCTTCCTCTCTTTATCCTGATCGTTCACCTTTTTATGGATCTTCAATTGGTGCCCTAAAGCTCGAGAAATCATTTTTTTAATTGTCCAGCGGAAGAATTGGGAAACTGGGCTGAAAATTACAGTACCGTGAATATAATTACAGTAGTGCCATAATGTCTTCTGAAGTTACTGTAGGGAAATGGCCCACAATTACGACACTGTAAAATTCATTACGATAGTGCCGTAATCTTCTCGATTATTTTTGAAAGTTTATGTATGAAATTTGCCCAAAATTATGGCACCATAAATATATTACGGTAGTGCCGTAATTTTCCAAAAAGTTTATGCAGGAAGCGGCCGTGAAAATCATTACGGTAGTGCCATATTTGTAGATTATGACTATAATATTCATTACGGCACTGCCGTAATTTCATGGAAAAACTCGGTTTGAATTGAAATTTTATGTGTAAACTTCTCTTGATGTTGAAATCCATATATGTATTGAAATTGCTTAAAACCTATCAGAATAATGCCTTTTTACTTGAAATTAATCAAAAACCAAGAAAGGTGTAGATTCCGAAGTATTGGATAGATAAAGCATAAAAATAAGCAAACGAGCATGATTATGATTCCAAAAGACCATTTAATAAGTATGAAAATTACTATGAAATTTAGAGTCATCAATTTCTCTTTGTTCTATTTACAACTTCTGAATACATAAGGCTCATTCAAGAAACAATGTCTAATTTTGCCTAAGAACTTTCTTCCTTTGTTAAACAGCTTCAATCCTTCTTTTTTTTCTGTCTCTTCTTCCTTTTCTTTTCTGAAATTAAATTAGCTTCATCCTGAAATTTTCTATTCACACACTCAAGAGAAGTATCACTTTCAAGTTTAGAAGGTTCAACAAATAATTTATGCAAATCTCTAACAACATTATCTATTGTATCAATACTACAACATGATCCTAAATATGATGGTTTTTTTTAATGAATTTGCTAATTCAAAATCAATTATGTTTTCTCCAATATTTAGTGTGAGTTTTCCTTTCTTAATATCAATGACTGCCCCTGCTGTGGCTAAAAATGGTCTACCAGGGATAATTGGGTTTTTAGAACTTTCCTCCATTATAAAATCTACTGGAATGAAATACTTGCCTACTTGGATTGAAACATTTTCTAAAATTTCAACAGGATACATAACCGATGAATCAGCGAGCTGCAAAGATATGGAAGTTGGTTTGAGCTCTCCCATGTCCAGTTTCCTGCAAATGGATAAGGGCATTTGACTAACACGGGCACCTAAATCACATAAGACTCGGTCAAAAGCCATACTCCCAATTGAACAAGGAATAGAGAAGCTACCTGGATCCTTTAATTTTGGTGGAAACTTATTTTGGATGATAGCACTACACTCCTCAGTTAATGCCACAGTGCCATAGTCCTCTATTTTTCTTCTATTTGACAAAATTTCTTTCAAGAATTTAGCATAAGTGGGCATTTGAGATAAAGCATCAGTAAATGGAATATTAATATAAAGATTTTTCAAGACATCAAGAAACTTCCCAAATTGTTTATCTAACTTAGCTTGGACTAATCTTTGGGGAAAAGGTATAGGCGGCCTATAAGGTGCAGGTGAACTAGGTCTAGGAATATCAGACTGAAATAGTTCATCACCTTTAGTTTCATCACCTTGGTGGGGTAGCGAACTAGTATGGGACTGCACATGTACAGGAGGTTCTTCTAAGACTAGTTCACTGCTCTGTTCAATCTTAGGCTCTTCTTCATCCTCAAATCTACCCTTGGGTTCATCTAACTGTTTCCCACTCCTAGTAGTTATAGCATTACAATGTTCCCTAGGGTTCAATTCAGGTTTAGCAGGTAATTTCCCTAGGGGTCTATAAGAAGTACTGGCTTGTTGTGCTATTTGGTTTTCTAAAATCTTATTGTGTGCTTTTAAAGCTTCTACCTCAGAAGTAAGCTGTTTAATCTCTCCTGTAAAATCCCCAAATCCTTACTCAGTTTCTCAAATATACATTCCAAACTACAGTTCTGGAGCTGATTTTGATTTTGTTGCCTTTGTTGATATCCTCTATTCTCACCTTGTCCTCCAGCATTATTGTTATTTCTCCAAGACAAATTTGGGTAATTCCTCCACCCAGGGTTGTAAGAATTAGAATAAGGTTCATTATTATTTCTTCCCTGATTATAACCTCCTACAGCATTTACTTGTTCAATACTTGGTTTAGCAATGACCTTATGCTCTTCAGAATAATGTCCTTGGTTACTACAAATATCAGAAATAGCAGGATATGAAACAACAATAGTTTGCATTTGAAAAGAATCGAATCTATTGAACAAAAAATCTACCTTTTCAGCTAAAGTGTGCCAACCATCATTCTCACTCCTACCAAGTGGAGGATAATATATCACTCCTCTTTTAGTGGTCCACTGGTTGTGGTTCAGCATCATCTCCTCAAGCAGAGTAAAAGCAGCATCAATGGTCTTGTTTATTAGGGCTCCACCTGCAGCAGCATCAACAGTCATACAGGTATTATAAAGTAAACCATTATAAAATGTATGAATTAAAACGCATTTTTCCAGGCCATGGTGAGGACACTTCCATTGTAACTCGTTGAAATACTCCCATGCCTCACTAAAAGACTCGCCATCCCGCTGTGTAAAGCTAGTAATGTGGTTCCTTAGCTAGATTATCTTACTGGGTGGAAAGTACTTCATCAAGAAAGCATTAGACAGTTGATCCCATGTAGTGAATGTCCCAGTAGGTTGAGAGTGAACTCAAGAATGTGCTCGGTCCCATAGAGAAAAAGGAAACAATCTAAGTTTTAATGCATCACTGGAAACACCATTAATTTTCATATTATCACATAGTTCAAGAAATAAAGCAAGATGTTAATTTGGATCTTCAAGCGGAGATCCTCCAATCTGATTCTACTAGATCATAGATAGAAAAGCTGGCTTGATTTTAAAATTATTAGCCTCAATTGCTAGTCTAGCAATGCTAGAATGTATCTCCTTTGGATTAGGGGCTGCATAGTCCCTAAGCGATCTCCTGTCTGCCATGATTATTTTTTCTTCCTGTCTTTCTTCAAATCTGAGTTTCCTGTGCAATCTAAGAGTTTTGTTAATCTCAGGATCTAAAGGAACTAGAGGTCCTAATCTAAGATTCCTGCGCATGCACAAGTAGATAGATCAAATAAACTCAAAATATGCAAAAAGTGCAGAAAACAGAATTAATCTCAGCTTCTGAAGATTCCTAAAGAAAAATAACAAAAGCAGAAAATAAAACAAAACCTAGTCTAGTAATACTTGCAATTTCTTCGATATTAACAAAAACTAAGGTCCCCGGCAATGGCACTAAAAATTTGTTGTGTCTGCAAGTGCACAGATACTCAAAGTAATAAAAAGATATCGAACCATAGAGACCTCGTTTGTTAAATACCGAATAGTTGATTTTTCACTATCTAAGCAATTGATTATGATGCAAGTAAACGTTGGGAAGTACATGAAAAGACAGAGAGAACAAACTGGGACTGGGGTTTCATCCAACTTAATTTCTATGACTAGATAAAAATAAGTGCTCGTCAGTTTAAACTTATGATGATAAAGATATAATTTACTTTATAAAGAAATCATCTCGCTTTCGCGCAGACAATTTACAGAGAATCAATCCTCACTTTCGCACAGGCTTTATTCAATGATAAAGATAAGTAAATCTTTGACAAGGAGATTTAAGATCACTTTCATGCATCCAATCTCTATGTCAATCATCTCAAGTGAAAACTAAATACTTTTATACTTTATTTTCACATGCTCTACTTAACGGTTTCCAACGATCCGATACCTAATTTCTTACGATATCTTCATGTTTAATTCATTAATTCTCCCTAGATCAGATTATCAACAAGTCAATAAACTTCTAAAATCTAAAAATAAGAACAAACCTAATTTCATACGATGAGTTCCTAAATCTCAATTTTAGGGTTCCAAGCTTTGCAAGTCACTTTTTAGTCCATATCGCAAAAACTCCAATACATGTTGACAATATGAAACTAGAAAGGATTAAAGACGATCATCACTTAAGTAGAATTATCATGATAAAAGTATCCTGACGAAATAAAGTATTATCTAGTCATAATGAAATTAAGGGGATTACACCCCCTGTCCCAAGAAGGGTTTAAGCAAGCATGGTAGAAGAATTACAAAAAGTCATTGTTTAGAATGATCAAAAATCAAAGAGAAAGAAGAAATTTTACTAAACACAGGGCTGTAATGAAAATTACAGCCCATGATTTTGCTCCAGAACTCGCAATGAACAGTGCGGCGTTCCTTCTTTCATTGATTTCTCCTCCGATCGATCTCCTTTCGCTCTGAAACTTCTGGGGTATGTTCTCCTCTTCCAGGCGTAGCTTTCCCTCAAATTTCACGGCCGGTGGTGCTCTGTACACTTCATGGTGGTAAACCCTCGGGCGGTGGTGAAGAACTTGATTTCTCTCTAAAGAGTGAATCAAAATTAAGGCTTTCTATTCGATGATGTTCGCCTTTTCCTCTAGAGTATTCCCCTCTTTACGGTTCTTGAATTGGTGGTCTAAATCATCCGCAATCTTCTGCGCAAAAATCGGGCTACAGTAATACCGGGAAAATCGGCTGTCTATATCATAATCACAGCCGTAATTTCTAGTACGGTAGTGCCGTAATATCTTTTGTTAAGAAACCAAAAAGAAATATGGGCCGTAATGTAAACTTCGGCAGTGTCGTATAAGTGCAAATCTTTCTAGAAAGAAATCTCCTAAAATTACGGCCCATAATATTAATTACGGCAGTGCCGTATTCTTCTCTGGACAGATTTCAACCGAAATTATGGCAGGTCAAATAGATTACGGCAATCTTGTGGTTTATTCTGTAGGTTCAGTAAAACCACGATACCGTAATATTCATTACGGCCCTGCCGTAATTTCATCTGAAGCTCCGATCTGCGTGAAATTTGACATGTAATCTTCTCTTGATGATGAGAATTTGTCTATGCACTTGAATTGCTCGAAAGCACCTTAAAATGATGCCTTTTTACCATAAAATGATCAAAAACTAGAAAACGTGTAGATTCCGTAATATTTGATAAATAAGGCATAAAAATAAGCAAAGGAGCATGAATATGACATAAAAAGACCTATCAAATGACATAAAATATACTATGAATTTTCGTGTCATCAAGGCCACCACTTTGGTTTGAGACAAACCTTTAGTGAAGCAATCAACAAGATTATCACATTATGTATTATTACATTATGTATTATCACATTATGTATTACCAACCATCTAATATTTTTTTTCATATCTTAATATATCTACGCAATTTGTTATCATAATTTATCAAAATTGATTACTAGACACCTACATATATTAGATTAAGGAATATCCTACATCAACAAACTTAGGTTCAGATTCTTGCTTTTGAGTTTAGTGTATTGACCTTAGCCAAACACCCCCCACATTCGAAAGAATTTTAGATTATGCTAATAACATTTTTAAGTTTCATAGGGAGTCACAAGAGTATTTAAGTTAAACAATGTCTAAAAGGAATAAAATTGTAAGCAATAAAAAGTTCAATTATGCATGAATTTTAACAAGGAGTAGCATATGTTTTTTTTTTTTTGAAATATATATTTGACTCACAAAAGGAATTAAAATCAGGTAATGTGCAGTAAAATAGTGTGCTGAAATAACAAATATAAAATGAATATATGCTTTATTATGTTAATTAATAGTAGCAGATCTAAGATTGTAAATACAGATTAATATTAATTAATTTTGATTAAATTAATTAATTAGACATATTTAATTATGATTGTACAATTAAGTTAGATCCAGTCATGAGATGCGCAATTAAAATGTGAAACTAAATTTAAGTATGCTGAGATATGCACATCTAATTATAATTAAGAAAATTATTGAAGATACAGATCTAACTAAAATTATAAATTATGCAGATTTGAGATACGCAACAATAACCAGATTAAAGGTCTGCAGAAGTCAACAATATAAATAGAATGTAATCAATCGGAATTAACCAAGCGAGATAAGCATACGAAGATTAATCAGATCTAAAAATACACATGTAGTAATCTAGCATGCAGTAAGAGTAATATTATTAGGTATCGAAAGATACAATTGCTATTATGTGTGAATTGCTATTATTATGTGATTAAGAGATACAGAACTCAGATTATGTTAAGATGGAAATCTGATTAAACTAATTAATGAAGCTATTTAATTCAGAATGCATAGTGAGACTAGGGTTTGACCCTAAGCTGCCGGGGCAAACAGAAATGTAATAGCAAATAAGCCAAAATTGCAATTTAACTAATCAAATTTAGTAATGCATGCAATTAACAACGGAGATTAATATGGAAGATTTGCAGATCATAAATACAATTAAGATACAAATTACTCGATAAAGGAAACATCAAAGTTGAATTTGCCAAAAATATATCTCAAATCCTAACATATTGGCATCCTAAACACATATAACAAGGATGATATCAATGACCTATGAATATAAAAAATATCATAGGTACAAATCATAGTATCACTAACTCATGAGTACCAACGTATCAAAAGATAAATGATAATATCATAACTCAAAAGTATCATTGTAACACATGATAATATCACAGCCTCATGAGTATCAAAAGTATCACTGATGGAGAACTGATCTTTAGGGTTTCTAAATTCTATCCAAAGCTTCCTAGATTGTTCTAAGGTATGTAGCTCCCAACGAAACAACTCAAAACACAAAAACATGCATAAAGGGGAATGATCAATAAGCATTGGAAACAAAGAGGAGAAGAGGAAGGATGTCAACTATGGCCCCTATTAGGGAAGGGACCCAAACCCCTTTCTTTGCTCCAAGCTCCCAGATCTTGGAGATGAGGATAATAAGGGGTATTTAAATGATCTAAAAACAATAAGAACTAGGGGAGGACGACATACAAAGGTCCACAAACTTCCCTTTAAACTAGAACAATGAGGTCCTTAGAAGGGTCTTGTTCAAGTCTTCTTTCCCCTAGCCAATTGCTTTCTTGTTCAAACGTTCTAAGACCTTCAACTCCTTCACACCCAAGAGATGAAACCTTCAGCAAACGTTCACTCATAGAGGGAAAGAAGAAAGGGTGGAGAAGGCTTTTGGCCAGCTAGAGGAAGAGAAGAGAAAGGAGGTCTCGGTCAACACACACATAAGCACATTTGGCTCTTTTTTGAATTTTTTTTCATAAGAATCTTGACTATGATGCATGTCAAAATACAAGCACTTTAAACCCACTAAATCCTCAATGTTTATATAAAGAATTTGACTATTAAACCCTCCAACGTTCACTCAAGGCATGGTGGAGATTTGGATAATTTTGAATGGATGGTGGAGATTGAGGTTTGAAATGTTATGAAGCTTCCTTGTTCTCATTGGTTCACTTGGGTGGCAACCTTCATTAATGCTTTAACTGATGGAGGGGATTTTGAGTTTGGTTTCCTTGATTTAAGATTCCAACACTTCAGGCATCATTTTTTTCAAGCTTTAGTGGAGTATTAAATGAAGGTAGTTGTGGTGAGCTTTCAATGTTTCATGTTGCTGCCAACATTTTCTTTTCATGAGTTGGCTGATTGAAGAGATGACTTGGAAGATGAGGTGGATTATGTTGATAATGTGGCAAGGTAATTGGATCTCCTTTATTGTCTTGGTGCCAAGTGTTGTTTTTCTTCTTTCTCCTTGGCTTTGAGATGATGGGCTGCACTTTGACTTGACCTCTTGATCATGTGTTCTTCTTGACTTGTTGATGGAGTTGACTTTGACTTCCTGATTTTGACTTTTGAGGGGTATTTTGATCATTTTGTCTCTGGCTGAGAGGTGACTTGTATGAATTACACATGCAATGCTTCCTACTCTATTTTGCACCCTACTACAAAATTCTACAAAATTAAACATTCTTTAAAATAAAATAAAACCAAAGCTACCTAACTACATGCAATGCAAAATGATGTCAAATGTAATACCGAAATTTAAACATGATTAAAATATTAAATTGTCCAAAAATGCCCTACAGGTCAATATGCAAGTAGAAGTCAAAACTGGATCACCCTTGATCTAGAGGTTCATGCTTGATGGAATGTTTAAGTGAGGTCCATGCTCCTACATCAGCTATCTCCGGGGGTGAAGAATTCTCGTCTAGAGAATTAAATTTGAGAGTATGTGGAGGCTCCGGTGGTATGCCTAAAGTGTAGTGGTCATCTCGGGCCCATGCTCCTGCATCAATCACAGAGGCAAAAAGGTAATATCACAGCCTCATGAGTATCAAAAGTATCATAAAAATAAATGGTAATATCACAACCTCATGAGTATCAAAAGTATCGCAGAGGGAATAGTGGGAACACATCACATCATAGCCTTCCATGTCTAGAACTATGACCTACCCACGTTTGAGTAAGCCTACACAAACATAAGCAGACAAAGGGTGAGCCATGGCCCAACCAAATGTGAACGGAGGGATTCTAGAGGTGGCCCCCATTATTTCTAGTATGACACTTTGCTCCATGTAGCACTTAGTTCCACACCCATCACCAAATATGGAGAGAATCTAAAGGTGGCTTCCGTTATTTATAATATCACATTTCGCTCCATGTAGCACTTAGTTCCGCATCTATAGCCACAATTCCCATAAATAGGATGAACTCATTTTTACACTAGAAAATGTTTGGGTTGAAGAATGATAGGGCCTAAACAGGCTGCTACAGCAAGTGCACAGTCTATCGCGTAATAAAAAGTATCGATCCCACGAGGACTAGGGGTCAAGTACTAACTGATCAGTTAATCAATAGCTAGGTTAACGATTAATTGGGAAATGACTAATGTCCTAGTGCAAGAAATTAAACTAGAGCAAATTTAAAATAAGTAGAGCAGAAAACAAGCAATCGGGGGTTTTACGACCTTGAGAGAAAACTCGGGGATTAGGGTTTCACCGCACTGAAGCATGAAGAAATATTAAAGTTTGATATTTTGATTAAGTTTCACCTATGCTCTCAAGGTAATCCTTCCTAAGGTACAGATGTGCTCCCTCTCAGGACACAGTCCGGTGTCTAACTTAACCCAAGTCTCCTACTCTCGTGGCTTGCCGGGTTAAGCAGACGCAATGGGTTCTGTGAAGAATTAGGGTTCTTCGGGTTATTTCGACAACTCTCGTTGCCGAAATCACCAGTCCAGTCTAAGGGGATCCGATGATTATGGTTCACCTCTCAGTTCTTCCCGCAACATCTAAAACATGAACATATATGGCCAGTACATAAACTTGGATGAAAACTTCCTAGACATGAATAAAAACAAAGATAAATAACATAAATATATAGATCAAGTAATAATATTCAACATCTTACAGTGGGCTATGCCCAAACCCCGAAAAGAGAGTTAAGCTATCGTATACATCGTGAAATACATGAAATCTCTCATATAAATTGATTCAAACTAGAGCGAGAGGTAGATCCTTGATGGGAGAAGGTCCAGCACGATGATCCTCGTCGGAACGGAGGAGAAATCAAGCCGAACAGTGTTGTCGCCCAGAAAATTGCCCCAAACCCAAGGTTATTGCCCCTTTCGCTTGTTCTCCTCAACCGCTTGATCAAATTTGATGATTCCAGTCCCAAAACGTGCATAGCCAAGTTAGAAATGTCTCCACAAAATTTCAGCAAAATCTGCTTCCAAAATAGTAAGTTATGGCTGAAAAACCAAATGGGTGTCGAACTGGGGGGGGGGGGGGGGACGATGCACGGCCATGCCCGTGTATGGCTCAGCGACTTCATTTTTCTTTAAAAATTGCTCTTCACGGCCATGTAAGGGTTCACAGGTGTGACCATGAACGTTTTGTCAAAAGATCTGAAAGTCCAAGTTCATACACGGCCGTGCATGGATACACGGCCATGCCCGTGAAGAGCACAGATAACTCCGTTTGCGCTAAAATTCGACGTGTAGCTTCGTCTCATCATGAGGATTCATCCCAAATCCTCAGATCTTCCAAATTCCATCGATTTTAGGGTGAAATCCCTGCATTTCAATAAAATAAGGGAAAAGTGAAAACTCTGAAGAAAATGAAGGATTTAAGTAGATAAATGAGACAAAACTTGCATTTTACTCCAAAATAATAGCAGAAATAAGTCACGATATATCATATATTTGCATGTCATCAAAATACATCGTACTTAAAGTTTTGCTTGTCCTCAAGCAATTGAATTCTCTAGAACACGATGATGAAATGAAATGGGGAATCTCAAATAGCTTAAGTAGGTCTGGTAAGGTTATAGGTTAATCACAACAAGCCTCAAGTTATAATGCAGTATCGAAAGCAAATTAAACCAAATATTACTAGTACAATCTATTAGAGCATGCGAAATTGACAGTACCAAAAGCCATTACAATACATCTCACATAAATGACATAATTGATCAAGCATTCACAAAGCAAATAATTGTATACCAAGTCATGGGAAAATAGCATCAGTACCACATAGTCCCTATGTGGTGCCTTTTTTTATTTTTTTTTTCTTTTTTTTTAAGAACAGTACCAAGTTATAGAAGTGGGGGCATCCTGGCTTCGGTACCACTATTATTAATTTGATCAATGGGGTTAGTGCCAAGTATGATAAACAATGGACTTAGGTACCACTATCCCTTTTGTTATTGAGATGCCGTGAATAGTGCCAAGTGGAAGTACGATGTGCAATGTACAAGAACACTTCGGTACCACTATTGTTATTTCTGATTCTCATGACAAAGTGTACAAGTAAAGGATTGTTATGAAGCAAGATTCAATCAATCATTACACATGAGATGCATACCAAGGGTAAGGTAAAGTTTTAACACACTCTTCAAGATCATACAAATAATAAATTGAGTTAATTACATCATTCAACTGCATTAAACCAAAGAACTATATATGTAAACCATAATCATTATAGACCATTAACAAATATAAGATAAGATTCTCATCCCAATCAATCAAGTACTCATAGAACAAGTTAGTGCCAAGGGTAAAGAAAATAGCATAAAGAAGGGGTATGGGCAAGACACTTAAGATGTTGAAACCACTAAAAAAACTAAAACATGCAAAAAGGAAAATGAAAGTCTAATAAAAGTAAACAAACAACTAATAGCTAAAGTAAACTACTGGAAAAGCAGAAAGCTAACTGAGTGATGGGTGAAACCAATGATGCTCATCCCCAGCGCCGACAGAGTCTCGCCTGAAGGTCATGCATAGACTCTAAAATAGAGGACTGAACTCGTCCTTGGCGAATCCGATCAAGTCCTTCATCGATAGAAAGATGAGTCTCTTGTTGAGCAGCTCAGACAAACCGGATCGTAGTCTCCATTTGGTCAAGCTGAGTGGTGGGCCGCTGTGAAGGTGGTGGTGGCTCTGTTGGGAAACCCCGGGTGTTGGGGTATGCCCTTAAGGCTAATGTTTGAGGCCTTGGGATTGTAACAGTATCATGTATAAACTCTTATATTTATAAAGGCATGGTTATTATTCAAGGTTGTTACATTGTCTGCTGCAATAATTGTACTTCTGAATAATGTCTCAAAGCTGTTCAGCTGGGCTGACATGCTATAAAGTCCTTAGTCGAGATATCTTGGTGAACATGAGACAGCCTTGATATGATTGAGACTAATATGTGCTCTAATCTTATAGGATGCTTCGAGCATGGAATAAGATGTAGACTCATGGGTACATTGGATGTACTGGACAGACCCTACTAGGATATTCAATTGCTTGTCACAATGTGAATGATCCTTGTATGTGTACAAGTGGCACATTTCCTTTGACTTGAGATCACTTGTGTTTCTAAATGATGATTGTCATTATTTTGAGGTAGTTCAATATCATTTGAAACATAATGATTATAGACTATCTTGGATGGTGAGCTTGAATCAGGTTAGGGCACCAGTGATAGACATAGGATTGCCGTCTCCTTGTTTAAGGAGTGTGATGTTCTAAAGGGGCCCCCTGGATGAGATGATTGAGAAAGTGTATGGCCGTACCCAGATGACTGTGTTCATCTGATCTAATCATGCTCATCATATTGGAGTTACGAGCTTGACAGGCTTGTCCAATAAAGAACATCCAGTGGCAGAGGAAGCATGTATGCCTTGTGAGTTGGATTCACACTTGTGCTGTGTTTTGGGTGTAGTCTTGGAAGACTCTTTCCTTTATATCGGGAGACAGTGATGTGTTGCTAGATACCCCTCACTGATCGTGATAACGTGAGTTATCGTTACCGACATTTAAAGGAAACCCTCAGGGTCGCACAATTTGATGATATGGCTTACTTAAGTCAGATCGTGTGGACTGAATTATTTAGGTTCAGTTTTAAAGGGATTTAATCTCTGATTGAAAGTGAGATCTGGTCTGATCATGTTTGATTGATTAGGGCTTGAGATCGGTAAGCTTCGATTGAGAGAATTGATGCTAGATTGGTGAGATCAAGAGCATCAAGAGATCAACGGTCAGATCTTAAGCCTTAGGGGTTTAATTTGATCTGGACTAAAGGCTTGGGCTGGTTTGATTTGGTCTTTGAACCAAATGCAATTGAACCATGGCTCGGTTCAAAGAGGAGCGATTGGTTCACTTGATGTGAACGCAAGATCGCATGAGAGTATGAGGCGAGTTTTTGGCTTGCTATTTTTAGAAGCCACGCTCCCACGTTCAAAGAGAACGTTGCACTCGTCGCCTCTTTATTCTCTCGCTCTCGTGTGGTAAAAAGGGTTACACAAAAGAGGGGAGCGAGAGCTTGATCGTCCTAGCCGCAAGAGATCTCATCTCCTCCATACGAAGGACTCCTTGAAGATTTGCTAGCACAAAGTCTCCGAGGAAGTAGTCGCCTTCTCATTGTGTGCGTCATCTTTGGAGAAAAGGCATTTGCGTTTTTGCTTCCAAGGCGCCATCTAGAAATGGCTATGGTATGAATTCTTATCATGAATACTTGTTATTAAAAGTTAATCATGTGACATGTTTTCGATCCTATGAAACCCTAGCATCCGCTGCCCATATTATGTTTGCGCCACCTTAGGGTTTCGCCCCCCCTTAGATACAAGGGACTCTCAATTGGTATCAGAGCCATGTTTGATGCATGATTCATATGATTACTTTATGTTATGTATTGTGATCCATGTTTGCGCAAGCTGAATAGACCTAGGGTTATCTTCATGCGAAATTTTTACATGCTTGTCTTGACGCATGTTTAGTTATTTGTGGCGCATGAATGATGTTTCTTTGGTTGCGCTTATGGGTTAGATCTATAGTGTATGCGAAAGTTTACATGATGCTTTCAGCATGTCGAAACTCAAGATATGTTTCCTTTAGTTGGCGCATGCTTTGGTTTTTCTAAAAACAAAAACAAAACTCTTGCGCGACTCACATTAGATCTAACTAGCGCCTGCTTTAAACCCTTAGACGGGTTATTAGGGTTGAAGTCATCTTCCAGATAGATCCAAACTGTCTGATCAGACTATCTGACAGCCTAGATGGGTAGACCAGATAGCACCTTGGCGCAAGCCTGAGGTGGCTATAGGTCGACTGCAGACGGCGTGTAGCGATGTCTGGTTGAGACAACCTTGAACGCACATGAGTTAGGCCCGGGGTCACACCCGCCTGCCAGACCTCATTGTGGTCGTTCAGCCCTAGGCGCATGCATGGTTGACCATTTGGTCGACTCAAGTCAGTTAGGACTTGGTGCATGCAAGGGCAATGGATCTGACTAGATTGATGAGTGGATCCCTATTAATGGACCGTTGTAAGGCAGCAGGGCAAATAAGGAAATTAAAATTGATGCCAATGGGGTTTTTCAAAATTTTATTTTCCTGATTGGATCACATGAAATTTGATGCCATTTGCTTGTTTATTTCATCTTATGCGGGCTGCCCGTTTTATTGTGTGCTGTGCTGGGGCCTGCGTGCCTGGAAATTAAAGTTGTAAATTATTTATTGTGATCTGCGTATCACATTGTATTTAATTTATAAAATGTAATTGACCTGCGTGTCAATCTTGTCTAGATAGATTAATTTGTAAGTTAATCAGACAAGAGCACAGAGCACACTTGGCAGAGGCGCATGCAGCAGTGGCTTGACCAGGTGGGAGGTCCAGGGTTCGACTCTGGGACCAGGCGCATTTTCCCTGGTAGGCGCACCTAAGCTGCAGATGGCGCTTGGGCCCTGGTTTGGGCCAGATGAGCAGCAAAAGACCCATGAAGAAAAGCAAGTGAAGACTTAAGATAATTAAGGTCTTACTTAGGCTATGGGCTTTTACCACATAAGATCCATGCTTTCTTTTATTGCTTAAATAAGTAGAACAGCATGATTTATTTATCTTCTGCTATCACCATAGGAAATGCATGATAGTGAAGAAGATAAAAGACCGTTAAAATTCAACGCTAAAATATCAAGCTCGTATGCCTTCTGACGCGAAACCTCACTGTTCTGATTATCGTTGGAGCCGTGTTGTACCCACTCAGTGGGCACGTCCATCTATCTTCAGACGGTGCGGGATTACACCTGCGTGTTACAGA
The DNA here is from genome assembly GCA_027563935.2 of Costus lasius. Lineage (NCBI taxonomy): Eukaryota > Viridiplantae > Streptophyta > Magnoliopsida > Zingiberales > Costaceae > Costus > Costus lasius. Next base: position 30,447,563 of record CM050450.1, on the reverse strand, counting down.
GAAGGGATTTATCGCTTCTCGTTGCTCAGCATAGCACGTGGTGGTCCAGGGAGTAGGTCGGGTCAGCTTGACCATGTAGGCTACATATGTGGCGCATATGGTAGCGCATGGAGGCAGCCATCTGTGGGGTCAGAGATTGTGTTGTACCAACTCAGTTGGCACAGTCTACTGGATTGCCCAGATGAAGGGGAATCGCATGGGTTAGCGATTGGCTAGGGCAGCCTACCAGAGATTAGTGCTTGTACTCTCTGTGCATCTTATCTCGCCTGAGCGGGACGCGGAGACCAAGTATGAAATCTGGATCCCATCTCACTAAAAGAGTTCTACTCTTTCGGGCTGTTTTGCTGGATTTTTCAGCCAGATAAAATAGTGAGAAAAAGAATCATTCTTAAGTCCTGAATAGATTCTTTACATTGATACTGACCTTGCTGTTCTTGCATTGTTGTAGATTCCTGCAGCAACGAACACCATGAGCTTCAATGTGCGATCCCTACTGGAAAGGGAGAAGTTTGCTGGGCCGAACTTCTCAGACTGGTTCGGACACCTTAAGATTGTTCTTAAGGCAGAGAGGAAACTGTATGTCCTCGAGACGGCGATACCGCCTCAGCCCGCTCCGAACGCCGCAAGGGCGGTTCGGGAAGCTTATGAAAAGCACGTCAATGATAGCATTGATGTCGCTTGCCTGATGCTAGCGTCTATGACGCCACCGCTGCAGCGTCAGCATGAGGATATGTCTGCTATAGACATGATAGCAAACCTCAAGATGCTGTATGCTGCACAGGCGAGGACAGAACGCTATAATCTGACAAAGCTTTTCTTTCAGAGCAAACTGGCTGAAGGGAGCCCAGTGGGAGCTCACGTGCTCAAGATGATTTGGCACAAGGAGGCTCTAGAGAAACTGGGGCATACCATCAACCAGGAGCTTGCTGTAGACATTATTCTGCAGTCTCTCCCGCCCTCTTTCGATGCGTTCATCATTAACTTTAATATGAACAAAATCGATTGTACTCCGGCAGAGCTGCTGAATATGCTCTTGACTACTGAGGAGACTCTGAAGGGAAAGCCTTCGACCTCTGTCTTAATGGTTCCTTCTAGGAACAAGAAGAAGGGGAAGAAGGGCAAGGCCCCTGTCAAGAGTTACAGCAAGGCTCTGAAGCAAAAAGTTAAGCGGTCAAAGGAATACAGATGTTTCCATTGTGGCCAGCTGGGTCACTGGAAAAAGGACTGTAAAGCGCTCCAAGGAGATAAGAGGGGAAGCGTCGCTTCTGGCTCAGGTATATACGTGACGGAAGTCATGTTTTCATCTTCTTCTATTTCATGGGTGTTAGACACTGCATGTGGAGTTCACATTTGTTCAAATGTACAGGAACTCAAGAGAAGAAGACAGGTGGGACAACATGAGGTGGACCTACGAGTTGGAAACGGGGCACGGGTTGCTGCTGTTGCTGTAGGAGACTATTTCATCTCTTTGCCATCTGGGCTTGTATTAGAACTGAACAATTGTTACTTTGTTCCCAGCATTACTAAAAATATTATCTCCATTCCTGCTCTTGTCAGGAAGGGGTTTTCCTTTGAATGCAATATTTCAAAGTGTGTTCTTTCTCTTGATAATATTGTTTATGCTACTGGTTCAATTAACAATGGGTTATTCATGTTGGACATGGAATGTTCTATACAAAACATTGATAATAAGAAAGCCAAGTATGCTGATGACAGCACCTTGCTATGGCATAGTCGTTTAGGCCATATTAACAAGAAGCGCATTAAGCGGTTGCATGATCATGGACTGCTGGGATCATTCTCCTATGAGGAGATTGATACATGCAAGGCTTGTTTAATGGGTAAAATGACGAAGTCACCTTTTCCTAACAAAGGTCAAAGGGCTTCAGGTTTACTTGACCTTATACACGGTGATGTGTGTGGGCCATTTAGTAAACATGCCAGAGGTGGCTATCAGTACTTCATTACCTTTCCTGATGATTTCAGTAGGTATGGGTATGTCTATCTGATGAGACATAAAAGTGAATCTTTTGACAAGTTCAAAGAGTTCAAGAATGAAGTACAGAATCAGCTAGGCCGAAATATCAAGGCACTTCGTTCTGATCGAGGTGGAGAATACTTGAATCATGCGTTTACTGACTATCTGAAGGAGTGTGGGATTATCTCATAGCTCACTCCGCCAGGAACACCGCAATGGAATGGTGTGTCCGAGAGGAGAAATAGAACGTTACTTGATATGGTTCGTTCTATGATGAGTCAGGCTACTCTTCCATATTCCTTTTGGGGTTTTGCACTGGAGACAGCTGCAAAGGTACTAAACCGAGTGCCATCCAAGGCAGTTTCTAAGACTCCATATGAGTTATGGTATGGGAAACAGCCGAGCTTGACATTTATCAGGATCTGGGGCTGTGAGGCTTATGTCAAAAAGCTCGCCTCTGGGAAACTAGAGAGCAGATCTGACAAATGTATCTTTGTCGGTTACCCTAAGGAAACTAAGGGTTATTATTTCTTCGATCCCAAAGAGAACAAGGTATTTGTTGCTTGGACGGCCATATTTCTTGAGAAGGAGTTTCTTCTGCAAGAGGCCAGTGGGAGAGAAATAAAGCTGGATGAGAATCCAGAGGAAGGACAAAGTAGTCAAGCACAGTTGGATGAGCCTGAGCCAGTTGATCAGGTTACGGAACAACCTGAGGCTCAGATATCACGGGAACCGCGAAGATCGGGAAGGATCCGTCGACTGCCTGAGCGCTATGACGGAGTCTACATCATTGATAATGATGAACCCCTTACTTATGCGGATGCGGTCAGTGGACCGGAGTCAGCGAGATGGCTTGAAGCTATGCGCGCCGAGATGGACTCCATGTCAGATAACCAAGTCTGGGATTTGGTTGATCCGCCTCCGGGAGTTATCCCTATAGGCTGTAAATGGATCTTCAAGAAGAAGATTGACATGGATGGTAACGTGGTTACCTATAAAGTCAGGCTAGTTGCGAAAGGTTTCAAACAAATCTACGGGATAGATTATGATGAAACTTTCTCACCTGTAGCTATGTTTAAGTCTATTCGGATTCTTTTCGCGATAGCAGCATATTACGATTATGAGATCTGGCAAATGGATGTGAAGACAGCTTTCCTGAATGGAAATCTGGATGAGGATGTGTATATGACACAACCTGAAGGTTTCACTAATCCATCAGATCGTCATAAAATATGCAAGTTAAAGAAGTCCATTTATGGACTTAAACAAGCATCAAGAAGCTGGAATATTCGTTTTGATGAATCAATCAGTGAATTTGGTTTTATCAAGAACGAGGATGACCCGTGTGTATATAAGAGGTTTAGTGGGAGCGTGATTACTTTCCTAGTCCTCTACGTCGATGATATCTTGATCATTGGAAATGACATTCCCGAAATGCATGCGGTTAAGGCATGGCTAAGGAAATGTTTCCAGATGAAAGATCTTGGAGAAGCAGCCTATGTATTAGGTGTGAAGATCTACAGGGATAGATCTAAGAGGCTTCTCGGGCTGTGCCAGAGTACTTACATCGATAAAGTCCTGGAGAGATTTCATTTAGAGAATTCTAAAAGAGGATATCTTCCAGTCAGACATGGTCTGAATCTTTCGAAGAGTCAGTGTCCACAAACACAGACTGAGAAAGATGAAATGGACAATACACCTTATGCTTCGGCTATTGGGTCCATTATGTATGCGATGTTGTGTACTCGCCCAGACGTCGCTTACGGGTTAAGCGTGACCAGTCGGTTCCAAAGTAATCCAGGTATGGCGCACTGGATTGCGGTCAAGAACATTTTAAAATATCTGCGGAGGACCAAAGATATGTTCTTGATATATGGTGGTCAGGAAGAACTCAGTATAGAAGGATATACTGACGCTTCGTTCCAGTCTGACCAGGATGATTTCCGATCGCAATCAGGCTATGTTTTTAGCTTGAATGGAGGAGTAGTGGTGTGGAAGAGTTTCAAACAGTCAACTGTTGCTGATTCCACAACAGAAGCCGAGTATGTTGCAGCCTCGGAAGCATCCAAGGAGGCAGTGTGGATTCGTAAGTTCGTGAGAGAACTTGGTGTTGTTCCTTCGAGTGCAGATCCTTTGGTTATCTTCTGTGATAACACTGGAGCAATCGCACAAGCAAAGGAACCACGGTCGCACCAGAAGTCCAAGCACATACAGAGACGGTTTCACTTGATCAGGGAGATCATAGATCGTGGCGAGATCAAAGTCTGCAAGGTACATACAGATGACAATCTGGCAGACCCGCTTACCAAGCCTCTGGCGCAGCAGAAGCATGAGAAGCACTGTAATAACATGGATTTGAGATTTCTCAACCATTAGATTAAGTGCAAGTGGGAGATTGTTGGGGTATGCCCTTAAGGCTAATGTTTGAGGCCTTAGGATTGTAACAGTATCATGTATAAACTCTTATGTTTATAAAGGCATGGTTATTATTCAAGGTTGTTACATTGTCTGCTGCAATAATTGTACTTCTGAATAATGTCTCAAAGCTGTTCAGCTGGGCTGACATGCTATAAAGTCCTTAGTCGAGATATCTTGGTGAACATGAGACAGCCTTGATATGATTGAGACTAATATGTGATCTAATCTTATAGGATGCTTCGAGCATGGAATAAGATGTAGACTCATGGGTACATTGGATGTACTGGACAGACCCTACTAGGATATTCAATTGCTTGTCACAATGTGAATGATCCTTGTATGTGTACAAGTGGCACATTTCCTTTGACTTGAGATCACTTGTGTTTCTAAATGATGATTGTCATTATTTTGAGGTAGTTCAATATCATTTGAAACATAATGATTATAGACTATCTTGGATGGTGAGCTTGAATCAGGTTAGGGCACCAGTGATAGACATAGGATTGCCGTCTCCTTGTTTAAGGAGTGTGATGTTCTAAAGGGGCCCCCTGGAAGAGATGATTGAGAAAGTGTATGGCCGTACCCAGATGACTGTGTTCATCTGATCTAATCATGCTCATCATATTGGAGTTACGAGCTTGACAGGCTTGTCCAATAAAGAACATCCAGTGGCAGAGGAAGCATGTATGCCTTGTGAGTTGGATTCACACTTGTGCTGTGTTTTGGGTGTAGTCTTGGAAGACTCTTTCCTTTATATCGGGAGATAGTGATGTGTTGCTAGATACCCCTCACTGATCGTGATAACGTGAGTTATCGTTACCGACATTTAAAGGAATCCCTCAGGGTCGCACAATTTGATGATATGGCTTACTTAAGTCAGATCGTGTGGACTGAATTATTTAGGTTCAGTTTTAAAGGGATTTAATCTCTGATTGAAAGTGAGATCTGGTCTGATCATGTTTGATTGATTAGGGCTTGAGATCGGTAAGCTTCGATTGAGAGAATTGATGCTAGATTGGTGAGATCAAGAGCATCAAGAGATCAACGGTCAGATCTTAAGCCTTAGGGGTTTAATTTGATCTAGACTAAAGGCTTGGGCTGGTTTGATTTGGTCTTTGAACCAAATGCAATTGAACCATGGCTCGGTTCAAAGAGGAGCGATTGGTTCACTTGATGTGAACGCAAGATCGCATGAGAGTATGAGGCGAGTTTTTGGCTTGCTATTTTTAGAAGCCACGCTCCCACGTTCAAAGAGAACGTTGCACTCGTCGCCTCTTTATTCTCTCGCTCTCGTGTGGTAAAAAGGGTTACACAAAAGAGGGGAGCGAGAGCTTGATCGTCCTAGCCGCAAGAGATCTCATCTCCTCCATACGAAGGACTCCTTGAAGATTTGCTAGCACAAAGTCTCCGAGGAAGTAGTCGCCTTCTCATTGTGTGCGTCATCTTTGGAGAAAAGGCATTTGTGTTTTTGCTTCCAAGGCGCCATCTAGAAATGGCTATGGTATGAATTCTTATCATGAATACTTGTTATTAAAAGTTAATCATGTGACATGTTTTCGATCCTATGAAACCCTAGCATCCGCTGCCCATATTATGTTTGCGCCACCTTAGGGTTTCGCCCCCCCTTAGATACAAGGGACTCTCACCGGGGACATTTTATAATTTTTCAGAGTTATAGACATTGCACAGCGGAAGAATGTCCCCGAAACAGGCCAGTCCCAAAAACCCAGTGCGGATCGTCAAGCGAGGGGATCGACACGATGTGATAGAAAGTACCTTAAGCGAGCAAAGAGATGTCGATGTTGAGATAGGCGCCCACGTGTTCGCCCTCTGCAGTCTCACACACACAGACTCCTCGAGCTCTCTTCTTCCGCGCTTGGTTCTAGCCTCGGGAAGAAGATTCAAGCCTTATGTTCTCCCTCTTCAACTCTGCTCTACCTCCAAGGTGTATGCACCAAGAAGAAAGAGAGGAGAAGTAGTCGCCAAGTCCAAGTTCTTCTTGCGCCAAGAGGAGGAGAAGAAGACTTGTGCTTGCGGCTAGATGTTGGAGGAAGAGAAGTTGCGCCAAGAGCCGCCAAGCTTTCGCCCCTCTCTATTGCTTACGCCTCCAATGAATTGTCACTACTGAGAGGGGACGACTAGGTGCTCTTTTATAGGGCAAGAGGTGGTTTGTGAAAGGCTAGGATGAGAAGGTTTGAGGCAAGGAAAGTCTCAAAGACATTTCCATAATTCTCATTCAACCATTCCTTTTGTGCCCATGCCTTTCTTTGTGCGCCAAGGACTTGCCTTGCGCCCCATGCAATCCATAGAGGCATTCATACCATAAGGGATAAAGGGGGGAGGCGCCAATTGCTTCCTTATGAAGCAAATTGTGCCACTTCTCCCCATTATGCCCATAGGCGCCTAGGGGAGAAGACTTGTCCCCATTATACCCTTCTAGCCCTTCTTCACTTCATGACAACTTATTAGTGAACCCAACTTAGCAATGGGCCTAGCCCAAAGACCATTACCCATGTTAACCAAGTGATTGGATCCGATCCAACTTAATCCATGGTCAAATGAGGCTAACCATGGTTAATTCGGCCAATATGCCAAAAACAGAAGTTGGCTCCAATAAGTTTCTTCCATCTCATCAGGCCCATTGGCGCTGATGAAATCTCCAAAATAGATCCGAGTTATCCAATAACTCAATCATAAGGCTTCCCGATCAATACGAGAACTCGAGTATCAAGGTGTGCGACCCTGTAGGTCCCTCTGACGTTGGCAGTGATGACCAAATGTCACCACAAGCAGTGAGTGGCACCTAGCAGTGCATCGCTGCTACCCAAGTCATCGGAATGGATATCGACATCGACATCCCCATCATTGCAACAAGGTACATATGCATTACAGTCTCTTTGCCGAACTGATATCCGATTGGACAAGTGTGTCACCACTTGTTTTCACCCAATCACATGGTTATGACTAAATCAGGTTCTTACCTGGGTATGGCCATACACTTTCAGTCATAGAACCATAGAGGAGCTCCATGGATATCATACTTCCCTAAGGAAGGGGCAAATCCTTTGTCTGTCCATTGACCTTCTCATATGGGTCGTGACATGCTCAATGACAACCGTTATGACCTCCCAACTACGGCGAGGTGTTAGGTTGTATCAAAGCAAGTCCCTAACCATATAGAATGGTCAATGACCTCAAGTCAAGGGATCAATGCATCTCCTGTCACTTGTGAGGATAACTCATGACACCAAGTCATAGCCTCACCGCAGGTCGGTCCAGTATATCCACCACTGATATACCCATATGTCTGCGTTGGCACCTCGTGCCTAACCAGCCCATATACTAATCTTACAAGTACCAGAGCTGTCCCATATCCACTCAGGTACATCGACTGGGATAATTATTTGAGCACAGATCCAATCTGTCTCCAGGGACATTATCATGTAAGTACACAATCGCAGGTGTAGACAAACAATGATAACGACAATGCCAGAAAGATATATATATGAATATCAGAGTCAAGTAGTACATAAGTGGACCAAAACTAGGTCCTAGGGCATATACACCAACAATCTCCCACTTGCACTAAGACCTAGAAGTTGAGGAATCTCAACCCCATATCTCTAGCGTGACCATCATGCTTCTGCTGCGCCAAAGCCTTAGTCAATGGGTCTGCCAGATTGTTCTCTGTGTCAACTCTGCTAATCTTGACATCACCTCTGTCAATGATCTCTCTGATCAGGTGAAATCTTCTGAGTATGTGTTTGGATCTTTGATGAGACCGTGGTTCCTTTGCTTGTGCAATTGCTCCATTGTTGTCACAGTAGAGTTCAATGGGATCCATTGCACTAGGGACCACCTGAAGATCACTTAAGAACTTCCTTATCCAAACGGCTTCCTTGGCTGCCTCAGAAGCGGCCACATACTCAGCCTCGGTTGTAGAATCTGCTATGGTGGATTGCTTGAAGCTCTTCCAGCATACAGCGCCTCCATTTATCTTGAACACATAGCCGGCCTGCGATCTAAAGTCGTCAGGGTCAGACTGGAACGATGCATCAGTATAGCCCTGTCCCCCATAGACCAAGAATAAATCCTTAGTTCTTCTCAGATACTTTAGGATGTTCTTTACAGCCACCCAGTCCTGCAGACCTGGATTGGATTGGTATCGGCTGGTTATGCTTACAGCATATGCCACATCTGGTCTAGTACACAACATTGCATACATGATCGATCCTACTGCCGAAGCATAAGGAATTCGACTCATGTCATCCCTCTCAGCCTGTGTTGTAGGACACTGGCTCTTTGAGAGAGTAAGGCCATGTCTTACTGGAAGGTACCCTTTCTTCGATTGCTCCAAGTTGAACCTCTCCAGGACCTTATCAATGTAGGTACTCTAACTAAGGGCCAGGAGCCTCTTGGATATATCCCAGTAGATCCTTACGCTAAGAATATAGGCGGCCTCCCCTAAGTCTTTCATCTCGAAACACTTCCCCAACCATGTCTTCACAGCTTGAAGACTAGGGATGTCGTTTCCGATGAGCAGTATGTCATCAACATACAAGACCAGAAAAATCACCAAGCTCCCATTGAATTTTCTGTATACACAGACGTCATCCTCGCTTTTGATAAAGCCATAATCTCTCACAGCTTCATCAAATCGAAGATTCCAACTTCGAGATGCTTGCTTTAATCCATAAATGGATCTCTTTAGCCTGCAGACCTTATTAGCCTCTGCAGGATGGATGAAGCCATCAGGTTGTGACTGTTGGTGTATATGCCCTGCAGACCAATAAATGGACATGGTCAGGCATTGTTTGAAAGTACTTTGATAGAATTATTAAAGGCATAGTCGTTATTATGCAGACTTCTCTATCTGCGATGATGTATTGAGTTGCATATATAATGTCCCAGGAGTTTGGATAGGATCCATTCTCACAAGCTATCCCCAGTCAAGGTACCTTAGCAGATATGGGACAGCTTTGGTACATGTGAGACTGGTGTATGGGCTGGTTAAGTGCGGGGCACAGTAACGCAGACATACAGGTGCATTGGATGCACTGGAGTGATCCACCGTGAGGATTGTTTTGTCTAGTCAACAAGTTAATCTCACATGCAAGAGGTTTTGCATTGATCCTTAGACTTGAGGTATTCATGTCTAGATTTGATGATGGGTATGCTTTAATACAGTCTTACGTCTCTCCGTAATTGGGAGATCAAAACGACTGTCATTGGGTATATCATAAATCATGTAGAGGCATGGATGACTAATAGTAGGATTTGCCCCTTCCATATTGGAAGCATGATATCCACCTCGGGGCGCCCCACCTTATTGGTGCATGACAGGAAAGTGTGGCCACACTTGTTGAGTCATGACCAGTGCGTTGGATAATAAACTTGAGACTAATCCAATGTCAGGATATCAGTTCAGGCAAAGGGATCTATAATGCAATGGGAATCCTCGTTGCTTGTTAGGAGTTGTTGCCACAATGACTTTAGTCATATGACATGGGTAGTAGTGATGTGTTTCTAGATACCCCTCACTACTTATGATGTTTACATCATTGCCATCGTCATATGGATCCTACGGGGTCACACGCAATAAGACTTTTGACGTTGCTTTTATCAAGAAACCTTTGGATCAAGTTATTGGATAACTTGGATCCATTTGGAAGATTTCATCAGCGCCAATGGGCCTGATGAGTTGGAAGAAAGTTATTGGAGCCAAACTTCATTTTTGGCAGGTTGACCCGAAATTGACCCAGATTGGTCACATTCACATTAGGGTTGCATTGGATTGGATCCAATGGCTTAATCAACCCATGCCATGAAGTTTGGCCTAGCTCATTATCCAATGAGGCCCAATAATTAGTTGTTATGAAGAAGTATAAGCAAATAAGGGTATAATGGGGAAGAATTATACCCCATTGGCGCCAAGGGCATAATGGGGTGAAGTGGGCGCATGTTGCTTCATAAGGAAGCATTAGGCGCCTTCCCCTTTGCTCCTTGGATGGAATACTTGCCTCTAAGGCAAGTCTTGGGGCTGATATGGCTTGAGAACTTTTATGGGAAGTTCTTGGGTGCATATGGGTAGTAGGGTGAGGAATATGGTAATGTCTTGGAGACTTACCTTACCCCAAACCCTAATTTCTCCCTAGAAACCGCCCTAGCCGAATTCTTCATGGAAGTTGCGCCTAGCCCTACTTCCTTGGATGGAATTAGTGCATACAAGGTATGCTTTGGGCTGATATGGCCATTGGGAAAATTAGGAAAGGTTGAATGAGATTTATGGTAAAGTCTTGGAGACTTTCCTTACCTCAAGACTCCTTTATCCTAGCCGCCCACTTGGCATGATCCCATCCATTGCTCTAGCCGCCCCTTGTTCTATTAATAGGACTCTAGTCGTCCATCTCGTGTGTTGAATTCGTGAGAAGGACTTGTAGGAGGCGTGAGCAAAGGCAAAGGGTGACAACAACTAAGGCTTGGCGCAACCCTTCTTCCAAGTGGCCGAAAACATCTTTCCTTCTTCTCCTCTTGTTGGCGCAAAGAGTGATTGGGCTTTGTGGCTTCTCCTTCTATTGCCGCAAGCTCTCTTCCTCTCATAGCCATTGGTGCATCTTGCTTGAAGGTGGCGCAAGCAAGGAGAAAAGGGATACATCTTGGCGGCATCATCTTCCTCTTCATCCCTTCTTGGCGTTTTCATCTTGGAGGTGGCGCAATAGAAGTGGAGTGAAGGATTGATTCTCTTCCCGAGGCTAGCACCAAGCGTGGAAGGGAGCAACGATCAAGGAGTCGACGCGTGGACACTTGTAGAGGGCGAACACTTGGGCGCCTTCAACATGGCTTCGACATCTAGACAAGCGAAAGAGGTATAACTCTATCACATCCTTGTGTGTACTCACTCGCATGGATCCTTGGGACCGGAATGTGTTTCTGGTGTAATGCTTCTTCCGCTGCGTCCTAGGACTGCAAAATTTTAAATTACACCCGGCATTCCCTAACAGTGACATATACACATCCTCAGTCAGCTTCCCGTTAAGGAACGCTGTCTTCACATCCATCTGCCATATCTCATAGTCATGATATGCAGCTATAGCAAGCAGAATCCAAATGGATTTGAACATGGCAACTGGCGAGAAGGTTTCATTATTGTCCACCCCGTGGACTTGTTTAAATCCTTTAGCCACTAGTCTACCCTTATAGGTAACTATATTGCCATCCATGTCTGTCTTCCTCTTGAAGACCCATTTACACCCTATGGGTTTTACCCCATCAGGCAGCTCAACCAAATCCCAGACTTGGTTAGCTGACATGGAATCCATCTCGGATCGCATGGCATCAAGCCATCTCTCGCAGTCCGGTCCACTGACCGCCTCATCATAGGTTCTGGGTTCATCCTCAATGATGAAGATCCCATCGTGTTGGGTCGGCAGCGACCCATACCTTTCAGGTGCACGACGAATTCTCCCAGATCTACGCGGGACCTGTGTCTGAGCCTCAGGTTGGCTAGCAACCGGTGCAGGTGGCTCAGATTCCATCTCTTTGTCTTGTGCTTGCACTTGGACCTCATCCAAGTCAAACTTCCTCCCACTAACTTCTTTCATGAGAAATTCTTTCTCTAGAAAGACAGCACCCCGAGCAACAAAAACTTTGTTCTCGGTTGGGACATAGAAGTAGTATCCTTTACTTTCCTTAGGATACCCCACAAACACACATTTATCAGATCTAGGTTCTAGCTTGCTAGAATCCTGACGTTTGACATAAGCCTCACATCCCCAGATCTTGATAAAAGTGAGATTAGGGCGTCTCCCACTCCACATCTCGTATGGTATTTTGGAGACACTCTTAGATGGAATGTTGTTCAGTATTAGAGAAGTTGTCTCTAGTGCATGCCCCCAGAATGATGGAGGTAGAATTGCATGACTCATCATGGATCGAACCATATGCAATAAAGTTCGATTTCTCCTTTCAGACACACCATTCCATTGAGGTGTTCCAGGAGGAGTGAGTTGGGATATGATCCCACACTCTCTCAGATAGTCAAAGAACTCACCGCTCAGGTACTCTCCACCTCGATCTGATCGAAGAGCTTTAATGGATCTTCCAAGTTAGTTCTCTACTTCATTCTTGAACTCCTTGAATTTCTCAAAGGACTCAGATTTATGTCTCATTAAGTAGACATAACCATACCTACTGAAGTCATCAGTGAAGGTAATGAAGTAGTTGTACCCTCCTCTAGCTTGTTTATTGAAAGGCCCACACACATCAATATGTATGAGATCCAATAAACCTCCTGCCCTCTCACCAATCTTGGTGAAGGGCGCCTTTGTCATTTTCCCTAATAAACAAGGTTCACAAGTATCAAATTCCTCCAAGGAACTTGAATCTAACAATCCATTTGCATGGAGTTGTTGGATGCGATTTTTGTTTATATGGGTTAATCGACAGTGCCATAGGAAAGCACCAACTGAACCACTCAGTTTGGTCCTTTTATTACTTATGTTACAAATAGAACTTTCCATATCCAAGATATATAGACCATTGCACAGAGTACCCTTCCCATAGAACATATTTGCAAATGAAAAAGAACAAGAGTTCTTATTTATTTCAAACTTAAATCCCTTCTTTGCTAAGCAAGGAATGGATACAATGTTCTTAGTAAGTGAAGGTACACAAAAGCAATTATCTAGTTCTAATTGAAGTCCAGAAGGCAAGGAGAGAGTCAAAATGCCTACAGCAACAGCAGTAACCTGTGCCCCGTTTCCAACGCGTAGGTCAATCTCTCCAGGCCGCACCGATCTACTTTTCTTGAGCCCCTGCATATTTGTACAAATATGAGCTCCACATGCGGTATCCAATACCCATGACATAGAAGTAGAAAGATTGACTTATGTAACATAGATACCTGAGCTAGAAGTTAAGGCCAAGCCTTTCTTCTCCTCATTCTGAAGCTGCTTGCAGTCCCTTCTCCAGTGACCCTGCTCGCCACAGTGAAAACACCTCTGGTCCTTTGACTTCTTCGCCTTTTTCTTCAGTGCCTTGGTAGGACCTCTGGCACTGCTCTTAGCACGTGCCTTACCCTTCTTCTTTATCTTCTTGGTCGTAGGGACCAGAAGAACAGAATTGGGTTTGGTTTTACCCATCTCTCGCTCGGCTGTTTGGAGCATATTCATCAATTCCTCCTATGTGCACTCAATCCGGTTCATATTGAAATTAATAATAAACGGACTGAAGCTAGGGGGCAGGGAATGCAGAATAAGATCCACAACCAGCTCGTTGTCTATGGCATGTCCCAGTCTCCTGAGATGATCCACATTTCCAATGAGTTTGAGAACATGGGGTCTCACTGGTGCACCCTCAGACAACTTACACCAAAAGACTGCTTTGGCGGTGTCAAATCTCTCAGTTCTAGCCTGAGCCTCGAACATATGTTTCAGATGAGTGATCATCTGAAAAGCGTTCTGCTCCTCATATTGCACTTGCAGTTCAGGTGCCATGCTGGCTAGCATAAGACATGCAACCTCCAAAGAGTCATCCTGATGCTTTCTATAAGCATCTCTGTCTGCCATTCGGGCATTAGGTGGAGGAGCCACAGGAAGAGCCTATTCAAGGACATACAGCTTCTTCTCGAGCTTGAGGACTATCCTCAAGTTCCGATGCCAGTCCATAAAGTTAGTTCCAACTAACTTATCCTTATCAAGGAGTGATCGCAGTGATAATCCGCCAGTGTTCGTAGCCATTGTTCTACAACACCCAAGAAAAACAGATTAGTACTACTTCGAATCATTTAAACTGGACTTGTTTTAAATGATTACTGCTCCCACTATTTTAAATTCGAATTGACAACCCACAAAGTCAATCGGAAAGTTTAAGACTTCCTAGTGAGATGGGATCCTTATTTCACATGAGGCTTCGCGTCCCACGAGGGTGGGATGAGATGCACAAAGTAACCCATGTTTCCTAAGGTGGGCGCGCCGGCTGATTGCTCTAAGCAATTCCCCTTATTGAGACAGTCTAGGCATTTCATGTCCAGCGAGGGCTAGATACAGCATGAAATCCCAACCTCTCAATGATGCCTCTAGAGTTTCATCATGTGCCTAGCACATATGAAATTCTAGTTAAGTCCATTCCTAATCGTCATGCCCAGGGCCAATGGTTTCCTTGCGAAGGCCCGCCCGCTTAAAACGGACTGGGGAAACTATTACCACCACACACCTTCTAAAGATAAGTGGGTGTGTCCCACGAGGGTGGGAAATAGTTCACAACACCACTGATCGATAGCTTGATGAGGGCTACGCATTAGAAGGCTACTAGACTTGATATTTAAGTGAGGGTTTTTGAGGTCTCATTAGCTCAGTTTTATCTTATGCCTAACATTACAGGCATGCAATCCTATAGTGATAGCATAACAATAAAACATTACAGGCATGCTTTTAGCTCTAGAAAATAAAGCAGTAAAGGGATGATGTGATCATAGCCCATTCAAGACATTGAACCGACCCATACCAAGAAGGGGTTCAACTCTTGACCTAGGATTCAAGCTCCAAAAACAAGACCCAACCTAGCCGACCTCTAGCTTGATCTTCAAGGTTGGCTCCAAGGTCCTCCTTCAAGCAAGATGCGCCATTTAGCGAGCACAAGAGGTATAGCTCACAAGCCCAAAGGGCTCGGCCAATGCATCTTGCGCCCATGTGCCACAAAGCCAAGCAATGGTGCTTATTTCGCCATCATCCAAGATGCGCCACCATGCAGCATGCTCCAAGTGGATGCGCCCCCTAATCTTCGTCTTAATTAAAAGCAAAAGGATAAGCGGCACGCAGGCCTAACAAGGATACAACACAAGCATGCTAGGGGCTTGACTCATGATCACAACACCATGCACATTCAAGGCACTTACTCATGCAATTCTACATGCTCATGAAAAACCTAGAAAACTTCAATTTTTGTTTCTCATAAAACAAGTCTCTTTTCCTCATCCTTTTATCACAAATCTTTTAGTTATTTGCAATCAATTTTCAAGGTGATTTTATGGATCCTTTCGGCTGGCAATTTCGTCAGATCAAGAGACTCGGCCAGTCCGAAGACACAATGCCCGTCCTACTTGACAAAATCACGTGCGCCTTTGATCTTAAATCGACCAAGAAAATAATCCAAAAATCCAAAAGAAATTGACAAAGAGGATAGGAGAAAGAAACTTTAATTTTTCTACTTTAAGAAAAATCATATGATCATGGCATATGCAATTTACTAAAATTACATCATGGCATGTGAGCATCGAGAAGCATGAAAAACATCGTTCGAGGCTCGCAAGCCGCTCTGATACCACTGTTGGGAAACCCCGGGGACATTTTATAATTTTTCAGAGTTATAGACATTGCACAGCGGAAGAATGTCCCCGAAACAGGCCAGTCCCAAAAACCCAGTGCGGATCGTCAAGCGAGGGGATCGACACGATGTGATAGAAAGTACCTTAAGCTAGCAAAGAGATGTCGATGTTGAGATAGGCGCCCACGTGTTCACCCTCTGCAGTCTCACACACACGGACTCCTCGAGCTCTCTTCTTCCACGCTTGGTGCTAGCCTCGGGAAGAAGATTCAAGCCTTACGTTCTCCCTCTTCAACTCCGCTCTACCTCCAAGGTGTATGCGCCAAGAAGAAAGAGAGGAGAAGTAGTCGCCAAGTCCAAGTCCTTCTTGCGCCAAGAGGAGGAGAAGAAGACTTGTGCTTGCGGCTAGATGTTGGAGGAAGAGAAGTTGCGCCAAGAGCCTCCAAGCTTTCGCCCCTCTCTATTGCTTACGCCTCCAATGAATTGTCACTACTGAGAGGGGACGGCTAGGTGCTCTTTTATAGGGCAAGAGGTGGTTTGTGAAAGGCTAGGATCAAGACAAGTGGGCGGCTAGGATGAGAAGGTTTGAGGCAATGAAAGTCTCCAAGACATTTCCATAATTCTCATTCAACCATTCCTTTTGTGCCCATGCCTTTCTTTGTGCGCCAAGGCCTTGCCTTGCGCCCCAAGCAATGCCATAGAGGCATTCATACCATAAGGGATAAAGGGGGGAGGCACCAATTGCGTCCTTATGAAGCAAATTGTGCCACTTCTCCACATTATGCCCATAGGCGCCTAGGGGAGAAGACTTGTCAACATTATACCCTTCTAGCCCTTCTTCTCTTCATGACAACTTATTAGTGAGCCCAACTTAGCAATGGGCCTAGCCCAAATACCATTACCCATGTTAACCAAGTGATTGGATCCGATCCAACTTAACCCATGGTCAAATGAGGCTAACCATGGTTAATTCGGCCAATATGCCAAAAACAGAAGTTGGCTCCAATAAGTTTCTTCCATCTCATCAGGCCCATTGGCGCTGATGAAATCTCCAAAATAGATCCGAGTTATCCAATAACTCGATCATAAGGCTTCCCGATCAATACGAGAACACGAGTATCAAGGTGTGCGACCCTGTAGGTCCCTCTGACGTTGGCAGTGATGACCAAATGTCACCACAAGCAGTGAGTGGCACCTAGCAGTGCATCGCTGCTACCCAAGTCATCGGAATGGATATCGACATCGACATCCCCATCATTGCAACAAGGTACATATGCATTACAGTCTCTTTGCCGAACTGATATCCGATTGGACAAGTGTGTCACCACTTGTTTTCACCCAATCACATGGTTATGACTAAATCAGGTTCTTACCTGGGTATGGCCATACACTTTCAGTCATAGAACCATAGAGGAGCTCCATGGATATCATACTTCCCTAAGGAAGGGGCAAATCCTTTGTCTGTCCATTGACCTTCTCATATGGGTCGTGACATGCTCAATGACAACCGTTATGACCTCCCAACTACGGCGAGGTGTTAGGTTGTATCAAAGCAAGTCCCTAACCATATAGAATGGTCAATGACCTCAAGTCAAGGGATCAATGCATCTCCTGTCACTTGTGAGGATAACTCATGACACCAAGTCATAGCCTCACAGCGGGTCGGTCCAGTATATCCACCACTGATATACCCATATGTCTGCGTTAGCACCTCATGCCTAACCAGCCCATATACTAGTCTTACAAGTACCAAAGCTGTCCCATATCCACTCAGGTACATCGACTGGGACAATCATTTGAGCACAGATCCAATCTGTCTCCAGGGACATTATCATGTAAGTACACAATCGCATGTGTAGACAAACAATGATAATGACAATGCCAGAAAGATATATATATATGAATATCAGAGTCAAGTAGTACATAAGTGGACCAAAACTAGGTCCTAGGGCATATACACCAACAGGCTCAGTCCCGAGGGGCTCATCATGATCCTCAACTGCCTCAACTCTCTAGTTTTGCTGCTGGTGGTCCGTGGTACGTGCGGGATTCGGCAGTGGTAGCTTGACATCGCTCCCGGGGAAGATCAGACTGTAGAGTTCTCCTTCCTTGACTATCATCCACATGGAGATGCAGGCGTCAAGGTCAAGGTGGGAGCTACCCCGAGCTTGCTCCATCTGGTAGGGCCGGATCCCAACGGCAAGAGCAATTGGGGTAAGAAGTCCCCCAAGAGCAATGACACCCTTCGGTGCCCTAGAAACTTTCTGGAGTTGCTTGGCAAAATGGAAAGCGGTGTTGAGTCGAACCTCATGCAGCATAGCCCAGAAAAATTGGAGCTCAGATGCTCAAACAACGCCATCAGACTCTCCTCGACCAAAGATAGTATGTGCCAAGACATGGTGCACATACTTCAAGATGGGGTTGCCGAGAGAGGTGGCTCTAGCAGTTCTAGTATCAAAAGGTGGATGACCGGTCAGTTGATCCCAGAAGGCGCTAGCATTGAATGCGCTGGGTGTCAGCCGCGTCCCATCAGTAGGAAAACCATAAATCTGGTTCAGCTCTGTCAAAGTAAGAACGAACTCGGTATTGTTCAGCCGGAAGGATAAACTGCCGTCATCTTCATTGGTATGGATGTTGGCATGAAACTCCATTGAAGATAGAAATTCCAACACTATGGAGATATATGTGGGGTAGGAGATCGTGAAGAACTGCTCCCACCCAATACACTGAAAAAGCCACTACACATCTTCATGGAAACCCAAGGTGCTTAGTGTTGAATGATCAAGGAACCTGGGGGTAACCACTGGGTGGTGTGTGTGGGCGGTGAGCATGGCAAGCTACTCAGGATCTCGGCAAATAATCCCACAAGGTGTTGGTGGCGCTGCAGGTGGTGGTTGTTGTGCGGCAGTGGTGCTGGAAGAGGAGGCTCGGTGCTTGGAGGTGGTTTGCTTACGTCGAGACATGCTGGCGGTGAAGGGAGGTCACGGGAAGGTAGTAGCAGGTGGTGGAGAGGTGTCAGAAGCGTCGGCGGCGAAGAAGGATGGTCAGCGGTTGCGAAACAGCGGGCGGCGACAGAAATTAGGGTGACGGCGAACGACGACGGGAGGCGCTGATCAGTGGCAGGAACTTAGGGGAAAGTGTCGCCGGAGGATGGAGAGGACGGTGGAGGGTCGCCGGCGGTCGATCGGGTACCGGAGGTGGCGTATCGGAGTGGCGGCAGCGGTGCTAGGGTTGCGTACACGGGTGTACGCGGGTGTGCACGGCTCACTGTTTTTAATAGAATCGTGCACGGCCGTGCACGAATGCATGCCCTGACTGTGAAAGCTTCGGCAACGAAATGATGCGAACACCACTTACGCATCACGCCCATGCATGAATGCACGGGTGCGCCCATGCACGCCTCGACAAAAGCTGCAAACCTCCATCACGGCCGTGCGTCCCTTCACACCCCTGCCCATAAAGACTTCGGCGTTGAGTGCAGAAGAGTCTACGAGGCATTCACGGCCGTGCATGGATGCACGGGTGCGACCGTGAATGGCTCACAAATGCTTGAAAAAATCTAGAAAAATTCCTATTAGTAGGGTACAACTTCAAGAGCATGAATATGAAAGAAAAACTAAAAAACAACAAAGTCTAAATTACAAAAATAAATAAGAAAGAAGATAAACAAGAGTAAACAAGAAGTTGGGTTGCCTCCCAATAAGCGCTTCTTTAGGGTCACTAGCCTGACCAGCATGATGTTCATGGTGGGTTTGGTATGGCAGAGGCAAAGTATGTGGCATGGAGCCTCTTCCTTCGTTGTCGTCCATGAATTGCACCTATTAAAATGAGCACAAAATATAGAAGTTCTTTTCTAACTGTTTGATAGAACATGGAACAACAAAGTAGTAAAACACATAAGCGTTTGCAAAGTCAATCAAAACTTCATCTCCAAACAATCCCAATGTCTTCTTCTTCAGATCGGCTCCCATGGCATTTTCAACTTGAAATATCATAGTGTCCAGGAAAAGTTTCTGGGAGGAGTTCCGGCTTGCTCCGTGACTGTGCAGTACTCTCCTTCACCATCGCTTTGCTCTCCCTGGAACTTGAAAAATATAATTCTTTATTATTAGCAGGAGGATTAAATGACATATTATTCCCATTAATGTAAAAAGTCATTATCCTGTGTGGGACATCGATTATGGCTCTGATCGTAACGAGGAATGGCCTGCCTAATATAAGAGGAAAAATAGAATTCTCAGCCATATCTAGAATCATGAAGTCTACCGGGACAAAGAATTCTTTAATCTGAAACGGCACATTCTCGGCGATCCCAAGCGGGTGAAGTTTAGAGCTGTTTGCAAACTGGAGAACCTGAGAGGTTGATTTGAGATTTCCCAAGTCAAGCTTCTTGAAGGTGAAGAATGACATGATGCTGACTCCAGAACCTAAATCCAAGAGCTCTCTATCGAATAAAATGTTGTCAATCATGCATGGTATATCAAAGCTACCAGGGTCTTCAAATTTGAGAGGCGGTTGTTCACTCATGCAATCCATAGAGTCTTCAGTAACCACTATTATCTTTTCAATGTTAGGTGTGTCAAGAATCTCATGATGAGGCTCCTCTTCCTGTCTTCCAGACTCTTCTTTTTCACCTTCCATATTTTCAACTTCAAAGTCCTTTAATTGCTCATCTCTACATGTTATGATGGAGTTGCATTGGTCTCTCGGATTTGCTTCACGTTGAGCTGGAAGCATTCCTGGGGTTCTAGAGAATGAATTGGTTCATTGGTCCAGTTCTGTGATTCGGTTCTCCATCATTTTTGCGTGTGTGGATATTGAGTCCACTTTCATGTTTAGCTGGTGAATCTGCTCACTCACAGAGTCATTATGCTTCATCTAACTTCCCATGAAATTTGACACACTCCGCAAGTGCACGGAAATGTCGAAGTAATATAAAAGATATCGTCTCCCACAGGGAACAAGGTGAATACTAGAAAATCTAATTCATGGAATCTAAGCTGATCAAATCGTGGTTTTTGGAACTTAAAAACTAAAAACTAAGCAAAATAGTAAACAAGAAATCAAACAACTACGGTAGGGAAAATATATGAGAGAGAATATCAGGGCTTTGGTTTCCACCTCTCTAATGATTTTAATCGTGCTAAGGAATAAACATCAGTTACTTGGATTTACAGATATGCATAAGGAATCTACCCTATGGCACAAGGTGCCCTCTTTCGAGTGTACACCCCGGTATTTACCCAGAACGTCTCCTACTTTCGCGGTGGATCGTTCTAGGCAAACCCAATGAGTTCCATGGTAGATTATGAACCCTCGAGCGAAGAACAAGCACTTTCGCGTCGAGCCATCACAAGATTCACAATGAGGTTCGGTCGTTACAGTCCTACTCTCATTATGAACCGTAACAACTATGACATGATAATACTTGGCCAGAGTACAATTCAAGAAATAAGTGCATCAAGTGAAATATGCTTAAGATATGATCCAAATAGCAAAGTTAATACAAGAGTTGCAAATAAAAATCGTAAGAGGGCTTCAACCTAGCCCTGAAAATAGGTTTACGCAACAACCATCATTGAATCGCTCAAAACACTCTCTTTAAACATAGGAAAATCACAGCAAAAGGTTTCTAAGAGGGAGGAGACGATGAACCAAATGAAATAACCAAGGATTGCTGAGTTCCGACGCTCGAATCTCCAAAAATCACCCAAAAGTCACCCTTTTCGCCGTCGACTTCCGCCCTAGCCGCTTCGTCACCCGATTGCTCAATCGTTAGGTCATAGAAATTGGGGATTTTATATTCTTTCTGTTCGCCTTCGAGTAAGCTTTCCAAAAAGTCCTCACTTGCTAAATTTTGATATCAATCGGGTTCAAAATCGCCAAAATACTCAATGGGTGTCGGTCAACTCGTCCAAACTCTACTTTTCCTCAATTGCTCCCCAAATATTGCACAAGAATTAGGGCGTTTATGTTCCTTGCCCTCTCATTCGAATCGGCTTTCCAAAGAATCCTCACTTGCCAAATTTGGACTTGAATCGGGCTCAAAATCATGGAAAACCGAGTGAAGGTCGGGCTACTGCGATAGTATCACGGGTGAACCCCGTCGGGTTCACCTACCAGTGAAGTGTTCTGTGCAGTTCTGTTACGAAATAATCACAGGTGAACCCTGCCAGTGAAGTCCATGGTATATTTTTGCGTAGGTTTTATCAGCTAGAATCATGGGTGAACCCCATGGGGTTCACCTACCAGTGAAGCGTGCGGCGAGTTTTGGATACCTTGACATCATCAGTGAACCCCGCCGGGTTCACCAGGCAGTGAAGTGCGTGGTGAGTTTCGTCCTTCGGCAAGATCACCGGTGAACCCCGTGGGGTTCACCTGGCCGTGAAGTCTAGAAAAGGCTCCGATTGAGCCCAAATTTTATGGCCAGCTTCTTTTTCTCACAAGGAATCACCCCATGCTTTTAGATTCTTCAAAAATGTCTTCAAATTTGGGTGATTTTACTTGAAATTGAATAAGACAAATGAAAAGTGAAGATTCTGAAATTTTTAACTAAATAAGCCTTAAAGGAGTGTAAAAATATTCAAATTGGCCCAAATTCATCATGGAATATCAGTAAAAATCACTACTAAAATATAAGGTATCAAATACTCCTCGACTTAAATCTTTGCTTGTCCTCAAGTAATAAAATAAGTTAAAATACATGCTTGATATAAGAATAATCTTTTGTGTTGAAGTTCGCACCCAAGTTCAGAAAAATACTCTTTTAGCAATCCATGATCTAATCAGAAGAAATTAGCTAAAAAGAATGTCTTAAGCATTTATCAGTTTGGTCCCACAGTTTCTAGATATCAACCAATTCAGAAAGCAGTAAACATAAGATTCAATCAAGCATACACAACACTCATTTCATTCCTATCCTTCCAATTCATAATGTTGGGGTGACCTCAAATGTTTAATTCAGGATACAGAACATTGATCATTGCATCAGACTTCAACTCATATCCTTAGGTACCATTGCCAATTTTTCGCAATGCCAAGTAGAGGAGTCTTTTTTTTTTATTTCAATTCACATTTCTTAGATTTCAACTCATATCCTTAAGTACCACTGCCAATTTTGTGCAGTGCCAAGTAGAGGAATCTAAGTGTAATTTTTTTTTTTTGAAATAACATAAATCAACATATCCTGGCTTTTAACAAATGCAGTGTTTCCCCAATACTAGAAAGAAATTCAAAGTTTGAAAAGAGATTATGCATCCTAATATGAATCGAATGTAAATTGCAAACCAAAATCAATTGAAGAATCATGAAAATGTTTGACCCGCTAAATGAACATCATAAAATCAATCCGTTTAGAAAATTTCTAATTCTAAGAACATATGGACATGACTATTGAGTAAATTTCCAACAAGTACTACATTCAACATGTCTTGATAAATTCCAACCAATCATGCACCTAACTTTAAGAATTTTGCAAGGCTATCATCAGACAAGACTAACATGACAAGTCAATAAAATTTTCCATCACAAAAATTAGCAATATATTTCTTCAAAACAACTACACGCAAGCTTATAAATTCACACATCATTTAACATGAAAAGCATAATGTCAAAGTGGAAAGCAAGTGGTTCAAAAATATATCTCATACACTGCAGAGTGTGGGGCCTGTAGATGTGGACCAGGCCCACGAATAGTGGCATATATGATATAATGCCAAGATCAAAATATCATCCATCACAGAGTAGCATAACAAATCCATAACGGGAAGCAGAAAGTCACGGCAACCATAACCAAACAACCAAAAAGAAGCTGGAGTCAAGACAACTCACCTGCTCTAAAATGTTGCATAGTCCTCTATGCAATGTCGTATACGTGAGAGGAGAAGGTGGCAGTGTCGGGTCTGGATGGAACTAGCGCCTCCTGCGTGAATGGGAGCCAGAAGCTCGGGAACTCTTGCCCTTTCCGTGCGAAGTGTGACTTGGCGCTTCCTCCTCATCTGAAGAGACCGGTATATTCCTTATATTTTCTTCATTAAGCAAGGCGAACCGGTCATCCATAACACATAGTTTCTCTCAAATCGATCCTAGGATCTTGTGCTGTCACTGCATCCCAGCCTCATTAGCTTCCCATCGGGAAGCTTGCTCCTGTCGTATAAAAGAGATGGAAGAATCCATCTGATCGATAAGCTCGCGCTGCTGGAGCTGCTTCTCTCTCATCTCCTGAAGAATACCCATTATAGAATCAGAAGAAGAGCCGCCAAAGAAGCATGCGCCTGGGGCTGGAGGTGCTGTGTCTACAGGGTCGGGCGGAGGATCTTCAGTTGGCATGATGCGCCAGTTCTCTCGAACGCGCACAGTGGTGCTCTCTGGATTAGGCAATGGTAAATAGAACTGGCTATCCTTGAACGTCATACAATAAGAATCACCCCGGCGGACGATGAGTTTCATGGAAATGCACGACTCAATCTCGAGCCGGTTGTTTCCATAAGCTTCGGGCGTACCGTAGGGGATGATCCCCAGAGAGACAGCAAGTGGGGTGATGAGGCCACCAATGACTATCGCGTCCTTGCGGCAATGCGCGATGCGACTAAATTGATTCACTAAATAGAATCCAGAATCGACCCAGAGATGCAGACCTTGAATAAAGAAGGTCCTTTGAAGATCCGGAGGCAGGAGATCGTCGGGTGAGCAGAGATCTGGAGCGGAGAGAGTGGCAGCGGCGTGAAATCGCAAAACCCTAGCCGTGGTTCGGGGCAAACACGGGCAATGCTCCAATAGAAACACGGGTGAACCCAACCGGGTTTACCTAACCATGAAGTACTCAGTGGAAATGCGCCCCTTCTGGTTCAGTTACCTTCACGGGTGAACCCCGCCAGGTTCACCAAGCCGTGAAGAACACTTTAAGTTGCAGAAAATCCGGAAGTAATTTGCACAACTCAAAATTGCTGATTCCGTCCTAATTTGACAAAAATATCCTTTGAAAAACTATTCGTCAAGATGTAAAGTGTATTGCACGGGTGAACCCCGCTGGGTTCACCTGGCCGTGAAGTGCACTGAGCTTTAGTAAAAATCTAGCAAAATCCTCCTGTTCACATAGCGTATCTGCGTCCAAAAAATAAAGCTCTATCAGTGTATATCAAAATTCCCTACAGTAAACTAGACAAGCAGGAGAGTAGAGTCATCAATGATGGTAAAACTAAAAACTGAATGACAACTAGTGTAACAGAAAGAAAATGAAAACAATGATAAAACTTGGGTTGCCTCCCAAGAGCGCTAGTTTTTGGTCAATAGCTCGACCATAGAATCAACAGGTTATCAAATCAGGGAGGATCAAAAGTGTTTGGAACTTCCCCTTGTTTGACTAATTCCTCTTCAAAACGGTGTTCGAGGTGATCTCCATTCACTATAGAATTTCCAATGCACTAAACTAAATACACACTGTAACATCTACCTGCAAAAGAAGATTTTTTAAGAGAATTAGACAGGTCAAATTGAATAACATTGCCACCGATGTTTAAATCCAGTTTTTCATTTTTAACATCGATGACAACTCTAGCTATGGCAAGAAAAGGTCTTCCTAAGATAATAGGAAGTCTGTCATCCTCATCAATGTCTAACACAACAAAGTCGGCAGGAATAAAATAATCCCCTACTTTAATGGGTACATCCTCTAAGATACCCACTAGACTCCTAACTGATCTATCAGCAAGCTGCAAAGAAATATTAGTTGATTTCAAGTCACCCGAATCCAGCTTTTTACACATGATAGCGGCATGATGCTGACACTCGCCCTTAAATCGCATAGTGCTCTCTAGAAGGTCATCTCTCCTATCTGGCACAGTATGGAAAAGTTGCCAGGATCCTTGAGTTTTCGTGGAAGCTTGTTTTACAAAATCGCACTGCACTCCTCAGTAAGTGCCACAGTGCCTTGGTCTTCTAGCTTCCTTTTGTTGGAGAGAATATCCTTCAGGAACTTTGCGTATGTCGGCATCTGCGAAAGGGCATCAACAAAAGGAATGTTAATATATAGTTTTTTCAAAATTTCCAAAAACTTACTGAATTGCTTGTCCAATTTGGCTTTGACAAGCCTCTGAGAGAAAGGTATCAGCGGCTTGTAGGCTGGCGGCCCAACATAGGGTCGCTCTTCCTCTGTTCGTCCAGGCTCTGCCGGTATTGTATCTGTGTGTTGCTCCTTAGGGTTCAATGTCACTTCATCCCTTATATCATCAATCCTCATCTTAGGATCTTCTAGTTGCTTGTCGCTCCGAGTGGAGATTGCATTGCACTGCTCACTTAGGTTAACTTCTGGCTGTGATGGAAGCTTCCCTGGCGCTCTAGAGGATGAGCTAGCCTACTATGCAAGCTGGCTCTCCAACATTTTGTTGTGCGTCTCCAAGGAGTCCATCCTTGTCATCATCAATTTCATCATATCAGTCAGCCCTTCTATCTGCTTACTCAATTGAGAGTCTTGGACCGATCTTGGAGGAGGATTGTAATTCGCTTGTTGAAGTGGAGGATTGTAGTTTCTCTGTTGGAACTCAGGTGGCTGCCTGTAATTTTTTTGTTGTGGCGGCCTGAAGTTCCCTTGCTGAGGTTGAACTTGTGGTGGCGCTTGCCCTGGTTGTATAGGCTGCGTGGTCCGGTAGGAGAAGTTCGGGTGGTTGCGCCAGCCAGGGTTGTAATAGTTGGAATAAGGGTTATTCATGGGGTTTGTATTTCCAACTGCATTAAGATGTTCAGGCTGACTTTGGACCACTTGTCCATCTCCCACTTGGCACTCAACACCTGCATGTCCTGCAACGCCACACAACTCACAAGATAATGAATTAGTGTCTAGAGAGTTAACAGACCATGAATCAATTTTGTTAGTCAGATTGTCTACCTTCGCAGTGAGAGCGGTTAATTAATCAAGATCAAATTTACCTGCTCTCCTCGAAGGTGTACCTCGCTCTGGATTCCATTGATGATAGTTCAGTGCCATGTCCTCTAGGAGGCTTATAGCATCTTCAAGTATTTTGCTCATCAGTCCCGATCCTCCAGCAGCTGCATCGACTGTGAGTCTTGTATTGTATTGCAATCCCATGTAGAACGTGTGTACTAGAACCCAAGTCTCAATCCTATGGTGCAGACATAATCTTTGAAGCTCTTTAAATCTTTCTCAGGCTTCGTACAAAGACTCTCCATCCTTTTGCATGAAGCTCGTTATCTAGTTTCTGAGTTGGATTATCTTCGAAGGAGGGAAATACTTCGAGAGGAAAGCTTGAGACAGTTCATCCCATGTCCGTATTGAAGCTGGGGGGATCGTATGGAGCCATGCCCTTGCTCTGTCCCACAGAGAGAATGGGAACAAGCGTAACCTGATAGCATCATAAGTAGCACCATTAATCTTTAACATATCACAATATTCCAAAAATATAGACAAATGCATATTGGGGTCCTCAAGATGAGAACCACCAAATTGATTTTGTTGTATCATGGAAAGTAGAGCAGGTTTAATTTCGAAATTGTTGTCCTCGACACTAGGCCTAACAATTCCTGATTGAAACCCATGTGTAAAAGGTGCTGCATATTCTCGCAGTGTTATGGCATTGTTGTTGTTCACAGGTTGAGGTGCTGGTTCGTTCTCCATGTCGATGTGAAGGTGTTCCATCTGTTCTTGACCCTCCTTTTGCTGAATTTGATTAAGCTTCCTTCTTTGTCTCAAGGTCTGTTCTATCTCAAGATCGATTTCAAATAGTAGTCCTGCCCTGGAACTTCTTTGCATAAAAATTTGTCAGATTCAGTTATGAAGTTCAAAGCAGTCGACACAAGCAAAAAGCAGTGTGAAACAAAAATAAAGAAAGAAAAGAAAAGTAACTACAGCTTCATCTAACTTCCCATGAAATTTGACACACTCCGCAAGTGCACGGAAATGTCGAAGTAATATAAAAGATATCGTCTCCCATAGGGAACAAGGTGAGTACTAGAAAATCTAATTCATGGAATCTAAGCTGATCAAATCGTGGTTTTTGGAACTTAAAAACTATAAACTAAGCAAAATAGTAAACAAGAAATCAAACAACTATGGTAGGGAAAATATATGAGAGAGAATATCAGGGCTTTGGTTTCCACCTCCCGGATGATTTTAATCGCGCTAAGGAATAAACATCAGTTACTTGGATTTACATATATGCAAAAGAAATCTACCCTATGGCACAAGGTGCCCTCTTTCGAGTGTACACCCCGATATTTACCCAGAACGTCTCCTACTATCGCGGTGGATCATTCTAGACAAACCCAATGAGTTCCGTGGTAGATTATGAACCCTCGAGCAAAGAACAGGCACTTTCGCGCCGAGCCTTCGCAAGATTCACAATGAGGTTCGGTCGTTACGGTCCTACTCTCGTTATGAACCGTAACAACTATGACATGATAATACTTGGCCAGAGTACAAATCAAGAAATAAGTGCATCAAGTGAAATATGCTTAAGATATGATCCAAATAGCAAAGTTAATACATGAGTTGCAAATAAAAATCGTCAGAGGGCTTCAACCTAGCCCTGAAAATAAGTTTACGCTACAACCATCATTGAATCGTTCAAAACACTCTCTTTAAACATAGGAAAATCATAGGAAAAGGTTTCTAAGAGGGAGGAGATGATGAACCGAATGAAATAACCAAGGATTGCTGAGTTCCGACGCTCGAATCTCCAAAAATCACCCAAAAGTCACCCTTTTCGCCGTCGACTTCCGCCCTAGCTGCTTCATCGCCTGATTGCTCAATAGTTAGGTCACAGAAATTGGGGCTTTTATATTCTTTCTGTTCGCCTTCGAGTATGCTTTCCAAAAAGTCCTTACTCGCCAAATTTTGACATCAATCGGGTTCAAAATCGCCAAAATACTCAATGGGTGTCGGTCAACTCGTCCTAACTCACCTTTTCCTCGATTGCTCCCCAAATATGGAACAAGAATTAGGGCTTTTATGTTCCTTGCCCTCTCCTTCAAATCGGCTTTCCAAAGAATCCTCACTTGCCAAATTTGGACTTGAATCGGGCTCAAAATCATGGAAAAACCGAGTGAAGGTCGGGCTGTTGCGATAGTATCACGGGTGAACCCCGCCGGGTTCACCTACGAGTGAAGTGTTCTATGCAGTTCTGTTGCAAAATAATCATAGGTGAACCCCGCCGAGTTCACCTACCAGTGAAGTCCACGGTATATTTTTGCGCAGGTTTTATCAGCCAGAATCATGGGTGAACCCCGTGGGGTTCACTTGCCAGTGAAGCGTGCGGTGAGTTTCGGATACCCTCACATCATCAGTGAACCCCGCTGGATTCACCAGGCAGTGAAGTGCGCGGTGAGTTTCGTCCTTCGGCAAGATCACCGATGAACCCCGTGGGGTTCACCTGGCCGTGAAGTCTAGAAAAGGCTTCGATTGAGCCTAAATTTTATGGGCAGCTTCATCTTTTCACAAGGAATCACCCCATGCTTTTAGATTCTTTAAAAAAGTCTTCAAATTTTGGTGATTTTACCTGAAATTCAATAAGACAGATGAAAAGTGAAGATTCTAAAGTTTTTAACTAAATAAGCCTTAAAAGAGTGTAAAAATATTCAAATAGGCCCAAATTCATCATGGAATATCAGTAAAAATCACTACTAAAATCTAAGGTATCAAAATTCTCCAGCATTGACTCTAACCTAGATTTTTGTGGATGGTCTAGTTGTCTTTGGTTAGCAGATCGATGTTGTATCTCTGGAGGAGGCCTGAAATTAGAAGAAGAATTCAGATTAGAAAAATTTGCAGGAGGGATTTGCCCTTGATTCAACCTGTAGGAGAAATTCGGATGATTTCTCCATCCTGGATTATATGTGTTCGAGTAGTGGTTGTTCGGATTCCTGAAGTTCCCAATAGCATTGACTTGCTCTGGAGGGGCGCTCAAGATATGGCAGTCATCAGAGGAATGTCCTATCACACCACAAACATCACAAGTCATAGAGTTAGAAGTATAAACATTAATAGAATCAAGCTTAGAAGAAATTGAATCTACTTTTGCTACTAGGGAATTTATTATGCTCATATCAAACTTCCCTGAAATTCGAACTGGTTGGCTCCTCTCTCCTGACCACTAATAATGGTTGAGGGTCATGTCCTCAATCAACTCCACAGCATCATCATAAGTTTTGTTCATTAGTGCCCCACCAGCAGCAGCATCTACATAAAGTCTGGTCTGATATAACAATCCACTGTAAAAGGTATGAATGATTACCTATTTCTATAGACCATGGTGCGGACACATCCTCAATAGTTCCTTGAACCGGTCTCATGCTTCATAAAGGGACTCTCCTTCTCGTTGGGCAAAGTTGGTAATTTGATTTCTGAGCTGGGTTGCTTTGCTCGGTGGGAAATACTTTGACAGAAAAGCTTGAGATAATTGGTCCCACGTCGTGATAGATCCCTACGGTAGAGATTGCAACCACGCCCTGGCTCAGTCCCTGAGAGAGAAAGGGAAAAGCCTTAGTTTAATAGTATCAGGGGGAGCACCATTAATTTTCAGAGTGTCGCAGCATTCTAAAAAAATTGACAAGTGAAGGTTAGGATCATCAATGGCTGTTCCACTAAATTGATTCTGTTGCACCTTTTGTACAAGGGACGGCTTAATTTCAAAGTTGTTAGCTTTGATGGCCGGCCGCGATATGCTCGAGTGCACACCAGAGATGGTGGGTACTGCAAAGTCTTTCAAAGAGCGATTCGCATTGGCTTCCATTGTTTGGTTGTCAGAAAATTATCCTTCAAGCTTCAATCTTTTTAAATTTCTTCTGACCAGACGGAAAGTACGCTCTATCTCCGGGTCTCCAAGTACAAGTTCCCCTATTCAAAAGAGATTAGTAGCACCGCACCAAATAAAAACTACAACTAAAAACAAAAAGCAAAGAAATAGTAAATAAACAAAATAAAAAGTAAATAAAATCTAACTAAACCTAGTCTACCAATTTTCTGTTCGTGTTAATTTTGGCAACCAAGTCCCCGGCAACGGCGCTAAAAACTTGATAGAGCCTAAACAGGCTACTACAGCAAGTGCATGGTCTATCGCATAATAAAAAGTATCGATCTCACGAGGACTAGGGGTCAAGTACTAACTGATCAGTTAATCAATAGCTAGGTTAACGATTAATTGGGAAATGACTAATGTCCTAGTGGAAGAAATTAAACTATAGCAAATTTAAAACAAGCAAAGCAGAAAACAAGCAATCGGGGTTTTACGACCTTGAGAGAAAACTCGAGGCTTAGGGTTTCACCGCACTGAAGCAGAAAGAAATATTAAAGTTTGATATTTTGATTAAGTTTCACCTATGCTCTCAAGGTAATCCTTCCTAAGGTACAGACGCGCTCCCTCTCAGGACACGGGCCGGTGTCTAACTTAACCCAAGTCTCCTACTCTCGTGGCTTACCGGGTTAAGCAGACCCAATGGGTTCTGTCAAGAATTAAGGTTCCTCGGGTTATTTTGACAACTCTCGTTGCCGAAATCACCAGTCCAGTCTAAGGGGATCCGATGATTGTAGTTCACCTCTCAGTCCTTCCCACAACATCTAAAATATGAACATGTATGGCCAGCACATAAACATGGATGAAAACTTCCTAGACATGAATAAGAACAAAGATAAATAAGAGAAATATCTAGATCAAGCAGTAATATTCAACATCTTACAGTGGGCTACGCCCAAACCCCGAAAAGAGAGTTAAGCTATTATATACATCGTGAAATACATGAAATCTCCCATACAAATTAAATCAAACCAGAGGGAGAGATAGATCCTTGATGGGAGAAGGTCCAGCACGATGATCCTCATCGGAACGGCAGAGAAATAGAGCCGGAACAGTGTTGTCGCCCAGAAAATCACCCCAAACCCTAGGTTGTCACCCCTTTCACTCGTTCTCCTCAACCACTTGATCAAATCTGATGATTCCAGTCCCAAAACGTGCATAGCCAAGCTAGGAAGGTCTCCACAAAATTTCAGCGAAATCCGCTTCCAAAATAGTAAGTTATGGCCGAAAAACCGAATGGGTGTCGAACTGGGCGGGACGATGCACGGCCGTGCATGGATGCACAGCCATGCCCATGTATGGCTCGGCGACTTCATTTTTCTAGAAACATTGCTCTTCATGGCCGTGTAAGGGTTCACGGGTGTGACCGTGAACGTTTCGTCAAAAGATCTGAAAGTGCAAGTTCATACACGGTTGTGCATGGATACACGGCCATGCCCGTGAAGAGCACAGATAACTCCGTTTGCGCTGAAATTCAACGTGTAGCTTCGTCTCATCATGAGTATTCGTCCCATATCCTCAGATCTTTTAAATTCCATTGATTTTAGGGTGAAATCCCTACATTTCAATAAAACAAGGGAAAAGTGAAGACTCTGAAGAATATGAAGGATTTAAGTAGATAAATGCATTTTACTCCAACATAATAGTAGAAATAAGTCACGATATATCATATATTTGCATGTCATCAAAGAACAATAGTATCATAACATAATCAAAGTAATATAATGGCATTGTTGCCTTCATACAATTTCCCTTACAACTTGATCATGGGTACACAGTATCAAAGGTGCATATCAATATCTATACGAGTATTTGGTTAAAAATCAAATACTATAATAGTGTCAATGAATCAAATAATAATCACAAATGTATAGATGATTACTGCACAATTTATTTACTGCTCAATGTATATAAGGAGCATGACAAGTTGTACTATATTAGTCATAATACTAAGAAAAGAACTTGTCAAACATAACCAGTTAATTTATTCAAATGAACCAAAGAGAAGTGCTATAGGTAACCATATAAAATAGGTTTCATTGAAAGGATAATTGAATCCAATTTCTACAAAAATCTAATTTTATGCAATTTGGCGAAGTATACAAAAAGTTATAGTAGATCAAGGGAGAAAAGATCAGATTGCACAATTATAGGTTTACAGAATCAATAAGTTAAAAGTTACTATTTGTTTCAAGCAATAGTTAATCTTAAATATATAAAATATATAACTTATTGGAAAGATATTTGAGTCTTCTTTCATTACAAGTAAATATCATTCAAAACCAATTTCATATATTTAAAGTTACAAGAAACATACTACAAGAAGATCAACCTTTTATTAAAAAAAACATGTGTTGAATGTTTCTATCTGTTGATACCATAATTGGGGTTTACAATGCATAATATATGATGCATTGGAAAGCTACTCAAGTTATAATTTACTCAAAGTAATTTTCATTTAGGTGTGGGTAGCCGTAAGACAAGTATGGTTGAAACTGATAATATGGAATTTGTTGCAATAATCACAGAGCTCCATATGGCTTCTGTAATTGTGTCCAAAGGTTGGTAGCTAGATTCTGGTGCCACCGTTCATGTTTACAATAACGAATCATTGTTCAAGGTGTACAATGAGCTGAAAGATCATGAAGAAGTGTTGATGGTGACCATATTGCTGCCAATGTTTTGGGCAAAGGGAGTGTGGAAGTCAATTTCACCTCTAAAAAAACACTCACACTAATTAATGTGTTTTATGTATCCGATATTAGAAAGAATTTAGTTTTTGCAAGCCTGTTATGTAAGAATGATTTTAAGATTGTTTTACAGGCAAACAAAGCTATTGTAACTAAGAATGACATATTTGTGGGAAAAAGATACTCTATGGATAGCATGCTCAAGTTATCTATTAATGAAATAAATCATGTTGTTGCTTATGTTGTTGATTCTTCCTCTTTATGGCATGCTAGACTAGCACATTTAAATTATGGTTATTTACACTACATGTCAAAGCATAATTACATATCTTGCATTGATGATCATATTGGAAAATGTAGAATTTGTGTAGAAGCAAAAATGACTAAGAAACTTTTCCTAAAGTTGAAAGAAAAACTAATTTGCTTGAACAAGTACACTCTCATACATGTGAATTAAATTGTCAATTAACTAGAGGTGGTAAAAGATATTTCATAATATTTATAGATGATTATTCTAGATTTACATATGTATATCTAAAAAGAACTAAAGATGAAACCTTTAATAAATTCAAGGAATATAAATCAATAGATGAAAATCAAAATGTAACAAAAATCAAAATGCTTAGAACAAATAGAGGTGGTGAATATTTTGCTGAAAGATTTAACTCATTTTTGTTAATGGGGTAGCTGAAAGAAAAAATATATCTTTAGTAGACATGGTTAATGTCATGTTATTAAATACTAAGTTACCTTTCACACTTTGGGGAGAAGCTTTTTGATAGCTAGTCATATTTATAATATAATTCCTTTTAAGAAGTTTAAGGCTTCGCCATATGAACTTTGGAATAATGGAAGAAAACCTAATTTAAATTATTTTAAAGTATGGAGGTGTGTTGCCTTTTACAAAACACCTAAGCCACATACATCAAAGTTAGGGCCAAGAGGTATTAAAATTATATTTGTTGGATATGCTCAAAATTCCAAGGCATATAGACTATTAAACATTGACTCCAACACCATTGTTGATTAAATACATGTTGAGTTCTTTGAAAATAAATTTATAAATGACACAAAAGATACTCATCCTAATTTAACATCATGCTCTTCTGATGTGAGGGTTGAGAAGAAAAGGAAAGAAATCAATGAACTAAGTGAGCCAAGAAGAAGTCAAAGAATAAGAATTAAAAAATATTTAAATGAAGATTTTGTTTCACCTAATTCATTAATTTGCCTTGTTGAAGTAGATATAACCAAAATCTTAAATAAAACATCCATAATATACAATTTAGAGAATGAGCCCAAATCATATTGTAAAGCAAAGGCATCAAGAGATGTTTTTTTTTGGAAAGAAGCTATAAGTGATGAAATAGACTCTATAATGTCAAATAAGACATGGGTTTTTGTGGATTTACCACCTAGATCTAAAGCCATTAGATGTAATTGGGTGTTTAAAAATAAATATAGACCTGAGGATTCTATACAAACATATAAAGCTAGATTGGTAGCTAAATGATTCATACAAAAGTAAAGTGTTGATTACTTTGATATATATGCACTAGTAGCTAGAATAACATTCATGCGATTATTGTTTATTTTAGCTTTAATTAATAAACTACATACGCACCAAATGGATGTTAAGATGGCCTTTCTAAATGGTGAATATTTGAAGAAGTTTATATGGAGTAACCTGAAGGCTTTATGCTTCCAGGTAATGAGCATAAAGTGTGTAAACTAGTTAGATCAATCTATGGATTGAAATAAGCTCCAAAGGAATGACACAAAAGATTTGATTCAGCAATTCTCTCAAATAACTTTAGACACAATACTATTGGCAAGTGTATTTATCACAAGTCAGCAAATGAGTATAGAGTAATTTTATGTTTATATATTGATAACATACTAATATTTAGCACAAATGAGAAAGGAATAAAAAAACCAATTGTATCTAAATTCGATCTTTCAAATGAAAGATCTGGGTCAAGTAGATACAATGTAAAACATCAAAATAAAGAAACATGCATATGGATATTTATTATCTTAATGTCATTATGTTGATAAGATGCTTGATAAGTTCAAGTATCTTGGTATAAAAGAAGCTAATACTCTATTTGATTCAAGTCTAAAGTTATCCAAAAATAATGAGAGAGTTATTGATCAATTAAATTATGCAAGTGTCATTGGTAGTCTAATGTATGCTATGCATTGTACAAGGCCTAACATTGCTTATGTTGTGGGCATATTATCAAAGTTTACAAGTAAACCTAACATAAATCATTGGAAATCTATCAAAAGAATATTTGGATACTTAAAGAATACAAGAGAAATAAGTCTTGTTTATAATGATTATTCATGCGTGCTAGAAGGGTATTGTGATGCAAGTTGGTTAACAAATAATCATGAAAGTAAAGCCACTTCAGGATGGATTTTCATGTTAGGTGGTTAACAAATAATCATGAAAGTAAAGCAAACTTGCATTGCATATTCTATTATGGAATCGGAGTTTATAGCCCTACCTGCAGTAGGCAAAGAAGCTGAATGGTTGCAAAATCTATTAATGGATATTGAGTTGTGGTCATAACCGATAGCAACTATTTCTTTGCACTGTGATAGCCAAGCTACAATGTCTAGTGCTTATAATGAAGTGTATAATGGAAAGTCTATACATCTTGGAATGAGACATGCATATGTCAGAGAGTTAATTACTATTGGAGTGATCACCATAATGTATGTAAAATTGGAAATAATTTAGTTGATCCTCTCAATAAGCCTCTTATAGGGTTTCAGTGAGGAATACAACTCACAGTATGGAACTTAAGTTGATAAATTTAAGCACCAATGATAGTAACCTAACTTTAAATTAGTAAATTACTAATTCTAAAGTACATTAGGTAATAACATGTCATTGTTACGTGTTTGTGAGCACTAAAAAGTCCTATACTAAGTTGATTTACAATTCAAGTACTACTGCTGACAGTTGCATAAAGTTAAGGATGAACACTTGCTCTTAATGGAGTTTATAAATAATTATGTCCATAGCAACTAGGGCAAGTGTGGAAACTCTACCTACATGAACATTGAAGTAGTGCCACTTTAATAAGATAATTGTGGTTCTCTTATAAATGTTCATTACTGTGGGATTAGCACATGACCATATATAATAATGCTAAAGTTATTGAAGGAAAGTTTTTAACAATACTATGGCAATTATTATGCGTGTGATGTCTTCGGTACTAACATAGGAAGTTGAGGTGTAATATATGAAACATTCAACTTCGTTAGTACTTTAAGATGTTCACACTAATTGTGAGTTCAAATCGAAAGATACTCATTTGTATTCCTATTATTCAATTGACAAAAAAATTATTATTTATGACTAGTGGGGGATTGTTATATATTTTATAATTATAAACAATAAGGAAACATCTTTGGTCTCATATTGCTAAAAAGGAATAAATACTTATATGCTTATATACTTTGATTGTATATGTAAATAAAGTTAAAAAAAAAATTAAAGGAGCATGAGCAAGGATTAATTGCTTGAGCTCAATGACTTTAGCGATAATAATATTATTTCAAAGACTTGATTGGGTACTGCTTAATTCACACGGCTCGAAACTCATGTAATGAACGATGACCGATGAAGTTAAGATGACCGATGATGCTAACAAAGAATACTAAATGAAATTAAAATTTATAAAATACTATTACAGAATTATACAAGTTCATACTTTTTTCTTACATAGAAAATAAAATTTGTCCGTCTACAACTTTTTGTATAGGATAATAAAAAGTAGTACTTAAACTTAAGAATAATAATGTAAATATAGAAGTAAAGCTTCGGTATGGAGAGAAAATTATTTTTATAATATTGAGAATTAAAATTGAAGATTAATAATATAATACAAGGATATAATTTCCAAAATAAAAAAGGAAATTAGTATTTTAAAATATTAACCTATTAAGATGCAAGGAGTTTTGACAAAAACAATGATTGTTTTATTTTAACGCTTATTTCAGAGAAAAGCCCAAAAATAATGAAAAAGTCCATGAAAGAAGAATCAAAAAATGCTCCCCTCATAGGATCCGTCGAAAAGAGCAAGACAAAAGAGCAGAAAAAACTTTACATAAAAAATACAAATCTACGCATAGTTTCTGTTCTTGTCTGAACCAATTCTACTGGCGCACTCGTTCGGCTTGCGATCAGTCAATTACACAGTTTCCGAGCTCTATACGGTTTCCGCCATTGTTTCCTCGATCGGTCTTACGAGGTAGAGGTACAAACTAAAAGACCCAAAATTGGTCGTCAAATGGTAGCCGCGACGGCGTCGGTCCTCATGATTTGGATCTCGTGGGACTCGGCAACGGCGCCTCCCTGAGCCTTGTTCGACTCCGTCCACGAAGAAACCTCGAAATAGTGCTTCCGGTGCTTCTCATCGCCTTGGTCGATCGCGATCTGCTGGTCCCGGCACTCCTCGCTGCAAAATGGCAAATCCCCTCTGCATTCACCAACGGAGCACATCAAATTCCTGGGATCTATTTTTGATGGGGGTGATGATCTCGACCGATTCCACTCGCACATTGGATCGGAGAGGACGAGGAGGAAAAGATGGTAGAGGGTAGGGCGAACCTGTACATGAAGATGTCGCGGTCGCGGGCGAGGGGCTTGCGGCAAAGGAAGCAGGAGTCCAAGAAGTGGCGCGGCGAGTCGCAGGCAGTAGCATCGGCGAAGAAGAGCGCCCTGAGAGGCGTCCTAGATCTCACCAATCCGTAGGGGGAGCCCATAGGGGGGTGAGAAAGGGGGAAGGAAGGGGAGCGCCCGATCTGGAGATCCGACGAAGAAGACGACGAAGAGAAAGAAGAGAAGGAAGAGGAATCCATGATGAGAGAAGGAACAGGAGACGTACTCGACGAATTCCCCTGCATAGTTGTTGAATCGTGATGGAGACGACTGGATGCAAGTGAGGAATTGTGGTCGTGGGTGGTGAGAGATGGTGAAGTTAAAAAGGGGGGAAGCTAATAATACGGCAGAGGTTGTGGTCATTTCATTGGCAGACAATAGTCGGTTTACTGGTTCGTCGAGCGGAGACGACATTGTTTGACGTTTCTAATTCCAACATCATATCATAATTTGATGTTTAGGAGGTTGTGGGCATATCATATTATTGAGGTTGTGGGCATTTTATTAGGATTTTTCAAACAAAGGATAAGTTGGAGTATGTCCTAAAGATTAATTAGTGCATAATAATTTAGCATATATTTTATCATATTCACATGTATGTTTTAATAAAATCATCTCTGATGTTATATTTATGTGATATCTCAATAATATAAGTAATTTTAATGATGTGTCTAAATAATATGATTATTCCTAAATATTCCTAACCGAGCATTATTATGGTTAAGGACAATAATAATATGATAAGACTAGCATGTGTTGTGATTGATGACAAGGAGTTATCATGATATAAGATATTAAATTAAACACAAAGGTAAATACTAGAGAATAATATACCATGTAGATCCACCATGAGAATTATATATGAATTGTTACATGAGTGTCATAAGTATTCTCATAGTGATAAAGGTACATATGATCATATAACTTATCACATGTATTCCTACATAACTAGTTGTATGCTTTGATATAGTCAAACATCATTTATAATTACTTATCATAAAGGCTATATTTAAGTCTGCCACTAATCTTGGAGGAACGTGAGTGATCATGAAAAGATTTATCCCTTATACAACAAAAATATTGGTATCTTAGGCCCCTAATCAAGTAAAAGTAAAATTGGTGGCCATGCTCAAATAAATTGATATGAGATATTGATTATATTTATTGTATTAGTCTACATAAGTATCAAGAAACATAATTATTAACAATACAAGTGTGATATATTCCATAACTTATGTTCAATCTAGATGCCAAGGATAAAAGGTTTAAATTACATAATCACATTATCACATAAATGTTATATCATATTTCGACCCTCTTATGACTTAGGTAGCAATGATTTATTACTAAATATTTATAACACTGCAATGGGATTATAATATTACTATTAATATCATAAAAACCTATTGGATTGCACACTAAGATCGAATTGGAATATTATTTTGATAAGATTTGTTAATTAACATAATGGAGATAGTTATCACTAACACTATGTTTACTAGAGTGGAAAGGAGAGGGGAAAAGATGGATCTTGGCCCTTTCCCTCATTTACTATGGTGGACGAAAAATAAATAAAGGAAACTGGGAAGGAAAATACCTCAGTATTCCTTCGATTCCCAGTTTGTCCGTCCACCCAAATCGGACAAATTGCTAAACCGAGAGCATTTCTCCTTCATTTGCACCCTTTCTCCTTCGTTCGCTAGCCGCCACTCACGTTCTCCTTCATTCGCCAGCCGTTGCCCATTTTCTCCTTCGTTTGCCAGCCACCATCTTATCTCAGCCGCATTCTCCTTTGTTCGCCAGCTGTTGTCTGCTCTTTCCCGCAGCACAACACTCATAGAATAACTCTCCGCTCACCTGATCTCCTTGCTAGTCTGCTGCCTACTCTCGCCCGCCTCACATTTTCTCCTTCATTCACCAATCGCCGCACTCTACTCTCGCCCATCGCACACAGCTCGCCCAATAAGCTCCCCGCCGGCTCACCCAATCTCCTTGCTTGCTCGACCCTTGTTCATTGCCTTGTCATCACCACTCGCTATCACTAGAGCTTGCTTCACCATTGCCACAGCCTGCCTTTGTTGTTGTGAGAACCTGCCTTGCCGTCGCCAAGCCCTCACCCACTCTACACTGTTGCCTGACTATGTCGCCCGATTGCCTAGTTGATGTTACTGCCTAGCCCACTCACCACCACTAGCACACTCGCTCGCCACTGCTCGACTCCTCTTTTCCCCATTCATAGGAAATAGGGTCATGTGACTTTCACATGACTCTGTTTCCCTCCCGTCCTTTTTTCCTTTCCTCCTTTCTTTCCCTTCTCTCTAGACTTCCTTCTGTTCAAGTAAACAGGGCATAAAGTGGCAAAATATCTTGATATAAAATCTTAGATGTAGCATTTTAATTTAATTTAAATTTTAAAACATGTTATATTTGGTGACATTGACACATAGACTAGGCGAATCACTTCAAACCCTAACACCACTTATAAAGGCACCTCTCCATGAGTTTAGGAGGTGCTATCACATGTTCAACCTCATGGTTTCATGTACCACTAATTTGTGAAATATGTGGGTGTAGTTATTGTTGGTGTATATACCCTTGGACCCGTTGTTGGTCTATCTTTTGTACTACTTGACATTGATATCTTATATATATCATTTTGGCATTGTCATTATTATGCTATGTTTACATCTGCGAATATGTACTTACATAATAATATCCCTGGAGATAGATTGTGTATGTGCTCAAACTCTATTTCCAGTTAAGTACCTAAGTAGATATAGGATAGCTCTAGTACATGTGAGACTGGTATATGGGCTAGTTAGGCATAAGGTGCTAACACAGGCATATCGGTATATTAGTGGTAGATATACTGGATCGACCCGCTATGAGGTTCTAACTTGCTGTCATGAGTTAACCTCACAAGTGATAGGAGATGCATTGATCCTTTGACTTGAGGTAATTGCCCTTCTATATGGTTAGGGACATATTTTGATACAACCTAATACTTTACCGTAGTTGGGAAGTCATAATAGTTGTCATTGAGTATGTCACAACCCATATAAGAAATCAATGGACAGATATAGGATTTGCCCCTTCTTAAGAGAAGCTTGATATCCATGGGGCCCCCCCTATGGTTCTGTGACTGAAAGTGTATGGCCATACCCAGGTGAGAAATTTATTTAGTCATGACCATGAGATTGGGTGAAAACAAGTGGTGACACACTTGTCCAATTGGATATCAGTTTGGCAAAGGGACTGTAATGTATTGGTACCTTGTTGTGATGATGAGGATGTCGATGTTGATATCTATTTCGAAAACTTGGGTAGCAGTGATGCACTACTAGGTGTCACTCATTGCTTTTGATGACGTAAGTTTATCACTGCCAACATTCGAGGAACCTATAGGGTCGCACACTTTGATGCTCGAGTTTTCATATTGATCGGGTAGCCTACGGATCGAGTTATTTCATAACTCGGATCTATTTAGGAGATTTCATTAGTGCTAATGAGCCTGATGAGATGAAAGAAGCTTATTTGAGCCAAACTTTATTTTTGGGATATTGACCAAAAATTAACCTTGGTTAGCCTCATTTGACCTTGGGTTACATTGGATTGGATCCAACAACTTGGTTAACATGTATAATGAAGTTTGGGCTAGGCCCATTACTCATTGGGGCTTGCTAATAAGTTGTAATATCTTATAAGTGGGCAAAAGGGTATAATGGGGAATAATTGTTGGCATAGGCACATGAGAACTCCTAATTAGATCAGGAGTGGCGCATATGGCAATGATTAGTATCTTCCAAGTGATTTGATTAAGATTGGATTTTGATTTAATTACTTGAGATATTAATTGGAAGGTGTTGGGTGCAAGTGGGCTGATTATTTACATAATTAGAGTCCTAATTAAATTAGGACATGTGCCCATGACACATTAGGCAATCTATCATGATGCTTTGACTAGGTCTTGGTGCATGCATGAAATTATTGCCTCATAAGGTATGATGTGGGCACATATGGCATGGGCTTGCTTAGGCAAGGCTTAGGCGCATATGGTATTAAGGATTTGATCAAGATAATTGATTAGATAATTCCCTTAATTCAAGCCCTAATCACCTACACCTTCCATACACCCCAAACTGCCACTTCATGCTATTTAAGTGACCTTAGCCGAACCCTTTGGACATACAATTTCTTGGAGGCATGGATAACAAAGGGGGCGAGTGCTAGGGATCCTTGGAGCTTCTTCTTCCATCAAAGGCCGCAAGCTTCTTTCTCCTTCCTTCTTCCTTTCCTTGGCGCAAGGTGTAAGAAGGCTTGGCGGCTTCCTTCCTTCCTCTTCCTCTTGGTGCATCCTCTACTCCTTGGTGGTTCACGCAAGTGATCAAGAGGCACTCCCTTGGCGTGGATCTTCTTCCCAAGTCTAGCACCGGGCGTGGAAGAAGAGAAC
The DNA here is from genome assembly GCA_027563935.2 of Costus lasius. NCBI lineage: Eukaryota > Viridiplantae > Streptophyta > Magnoliopsida > Zingiberales > Costaceae > Costus > Costus lasius. Next base: position 30,405,226 of record CM050450.1, on the reverse strand, counting down.
TCAAGCATCGGCTGTGTGAGAAACTACAGAGGGCGAACACTTAGGCGCCTACATCGCTTCTCCATCTATTGCTATGAGGTACCATCTCTTTCTCATCGTGTTGATCCCCACGCTTGACTTGATCTTCTGGGTTGGGACTGGCCTATTTTGAAGATTTGCTTCCACTGTATGTATCTGTGTATGTATGTAAAAATTTTTAAATCCCCGGGGTTTCCCAAAAGCTATACATGATAACAAAAAGTTTTGCATGATTGGAGAAATGCTAGTTGCAACCTACTCTAGCCACCGACATCTTGTGTATGTGAGATGAGCAAAAAGAAGCCTCCACCTCTCAGTGCTACCACTAGAGAGCACAAGGAGATATTCTATTTCTTCACATAGGGATACCATAGAGGCAAAGTAATGTAGGACAAAACTACTAGGATTTTCCAAAGGTATGAAGCTCTACAACCAACCAACAGGCATCCACAAGATATGGCAGAAGAATAGAAATATTCAGCTTCAGCTAGCATGCAACCTTAGAATAGAAACTCTACATGGAAGGATTATACCTAGGGCCCCCTTTAGGGAAGGGTGCCAAGACCCTTTCTTTGAATCCCCCTGCTCCTGAATCTTGGCAATGAAGCTGAGTAATAGGTAATTAAATGGCCTACAATCCAATCAAAGGGACAGTAGGGGGTTGGAAGGAATACAATCTCCAAGCCTCCTTAAACTAACAATGGGACCTTAGGGGGGGATCTTGATCAAGTCTTCAACCCACAGCCGTTTGCTTCAAGATGGACTTCACGCGTTTGTGCTCCAGGGGATTTCCACGTTAGTCCTCAGCCAGCAACTGGTGTAGCGCCAAGCTACGAGACGGGGAGATCTCCTAGACCGGCTCTAGGAGAGCGTAAGAACGGTTTGAAAACTCGTGATCAAACACGCGAATTCAATGAGATCGGATACGTATAAGAGCAACGGATGGCAAAATAGATAAACCAAGGCATTCAACTATGAAATAGCACTCAAATGAAGCTACTAACCAATACAATCGAAGAAGACGAGGTAGCAAGACTAGGCCAAGGATCACAACACCTTGCCTGTCACTCTAGCATTGCCACAAGACTCTGAAGGCGAGGCACCAACCTCCCTCCACTTCTATACGCTCCGTGAAGTCGAGGCACCAACCACTACTTTGGAGTTACAAGACCCTTCGCAGCCCCTCGCGAGCTTCTGAACTTGTAAGCTATCTAATTAGTAGGCCTAGGCTCCCTTTTATAAGCTTAAGGGAGGTAAGATCACCCACTCACTAGAGGGGTGGTTACAACAAATATCCTAACTACTAATCTGCAAAAAGTTGGAAAAACAAGGTACATTTGACTGGAAATATTCCATCAACCAAGTGTGTTTGAGAAGCGTCAGGTCGCTTTAAACATGAGCCATCCATTTGAGCTTTAATGATATCTTTGGATCTGGACATCTAATCGGAGATCTGATGGCATGGATAGATAGATCTAGTTTGGATTAGTGGGGATCGACACCTGGATCGCCCCAAAACTCATCCGATAGGAGCAGATCTGATAAAAACAATGTTAGCCGTCGATTGCCTTGGAAGCCAATCTGACTGTTGGATGCGGCTGAACTGATCTGGGCCGTTGAGCAGCGTTCGCCTCTTTCGTTCCGCGCGAGGGCAGCAAACAGGGTGCGCCGCCGATTGTATTCCGGCCTCAATCACCGGCGATAACCCGGCTAGAGGTACGTGGGGAGGTTGCGGGCGGCTGGGAGGCTTCCGACGTCCAATCGTGGCACGCCGGGCCGGGAATGGGGCGAACGATAGCCGAAGCTGGAAATCAGAAAAGCTTCCGATTCCAGTGATCCACCGGCTGGATGGTCTATTCTTTCCAACTATGCGTTCGCTGCGACGAGGAGATTCTGTGCCTGGAATCTAGGGTCGATCGACTGGTCGGATGGGGCAGAGCAGAGGGCAAGCCGCTGGACATGGTACTGCTCGCTTCTGGCGATCCAGCCGTCCGATGGTCGGATCCTTTGGATTAGGAGTTTGCACGGAGGAGGAGGCGTTGTAGCTGAAGTTTGGTGATGATCGGAGCTATGGATGATGCCTACATAATCCATGGGCTGACGTTTTGGTCGCCTGGTCCCTGAGGAACGTTCTATATAGAATTGAACTCATGACATGGAATGCAGCTGCAGAAGCCACGGGTCGGGGGTTCTATCACTAGGTCAACCGTGGAACATTCTGTGAAGTAGGAACCTGAGAAGCAAAACTGGGTTTGCTGTGTTGGCGCTGCATCAACCCTCCCCCGGTTTGAAGAATTCTTCTCCAGAGAATTAAATTGACATGTAATTCCTTGGAAACTCAGATTTTGCTCACATTTTGGTGGCCTAACATGTGCAATGGCCTCCATTTTACACCTACAGTTGCTCAAATAGATCCGATGCAAAAAGTCGACATGCACATAAACACAATGGAAAACAAACACAAAAGACTGAATTACGAGATGTGGGGGACAAGATGAGGACGGATGCAAACCAACAAAGAGCTTATCACGCTCGGGCGGGGGTCAACCAATGTAACCATCTTTGAGGATGGCTTCATAGTCATGGGAGACATGTGGGGGATGCGAGGAGATAAAACAAAGGAGAATGCACAGGAACCCACTGTTAATGGGAAGTGGAGTCCCAACCGATGATTCGAACAAACCAACAAAGTTGTCCTCATATCGTTCGAGCAAACATGAGAGGACAACAAACTCAATGGATGGGGCGAGGGACCGAACCATATCGGTGGACTCCTAATATGTGTCCTTAGCCTCTACAACCGAAGGCTCCAACTGGTACACATCTTTCATGGGTGAGGACTCAATCACGGAGGGGACTAATGGTTTCTCCTCAACTTCCAACGCGGGTGGAAGAAGGCCATGGGCTAGGTAACGGGCCTCAAGGCGCTGGAATTCCGCCTCTACCCATGGCACGGTTTCACCAAGAAGGTCTACTATCAAGACTAGCCCGTCCAGATGCACGGATAGCATGCCACCAGATTCCACAATGAACCGGCCTATCCAATCCTCAAGCAACCATGTATGCACATACAATCGGTCTTCGGTGGTACGGGGACGCCAAGAACTGTTAGGGAATACCAGGTGTAATTTAAAATTTTGCAGTCCCAGGACGCAGCGGAAGAGTCATTACACCCGAAAGATATTCCGTTCCCAAGGATCCATGCGAGAGAGAAGACACAAGGATGTGTTAGAGATGTACCTCTTTTGCTTGTCTAGATGTTGAAGCCATGTTGAAGGCGCCCAAGTGTTCGCCCTCCACAAGTATCCACGCGTCGACTCCTTGATCGTTGCTCCCTTCCACGCTTGGTGCTATCCTCGGGAAGAGAATCAAGCCTTAGTGTTCCTTCACTATTCTTGCGCCACCTCCAAGGTTCATGCGCCAAGTGCAAGGAAGATGCCGCCAACTCCTTATCCTCTTCACTCCAAGAGAAGAGGGAGAAGAAGAGTTTCGCCCTTGAGGAAGATTAAGAGGAAGTTGCGCCACCAAGTCCTTCTCCAAGTCGCGCCAAGAGGAGAGGAAGGAGAAGACTTGCGGCCACTTGTAGGAAGAAGGGTTGCGCCACTTTGATGTTGTCGCCCTTTGCCCTTGCTCTCGCCCCTCTATCTGTGTTCACACCACTAAGCATTCGAACCATGAGAGGAGGCAGCTAGGGTCCCTTTTATAAGCCAAAAGGCAGTTTAGGGAAGGCCAAGATCATGCCAAGTGGGCGGCTAGGATGATAGGGGTTTGTTGTAAGGAAAGTCTCCAAGACTTTGCCATAAACCTCATTCAACCTATCCTTATTTGTCCAATAGCCATATCAGCCTAAGACATGCCTTAGAGGCATTCTTTCCATCCAAGGAGAAGGGCTAGGCGCAACAAGCAAGAGGAATTTCGGCTAGGTTAAGGGTTTGGGCACATGTAGGGTTTATGAGATAAGGAAAATCTCCAAGACTTTATCATAAACATCTTCCTACTTCTCATATGTGCCCAAGCTCTTTCCAAAAGAGTCCTCAAGCCATATCAGCCCCCATACTTACCATAGAGGCAAGATACCATCAAAGGATGAAGGGGGAGGTGCCACTTCCTTCCAAAGGAAGCACTTTATGCCACCCTCACCCCATTATGCCCCTAGGCGCCAATGGGGTTGGGTTTCTCCCCATTATACCCTTCTAAGCCAATTCCCTCTTCATGACAACTTATAATTGGGCCTCATTGGATAATGAGCTAGCCCAAACTTCATGGCATAGGTTGATTAAGCCATTGGATCCAATCCAATGCAACCCTAATCCAAATGTGACCAATCTAGGTCAATTTCGGGTCAACCTGCCAAAAATGAAGTTTGGCCCCAATAACTTTCTTCCAACTCATCAGGCCCATTGGCGCTGATGAAATCTTCCAAATGGATCCAAGTTATCCAATAACTTGATCCTAAGGCTTCTGATTAAAGCAACGTCAAGAGTCTATTGCGTGTGACCCCGTAGGATCCATATGACGATGGCAATGATGTAAACATCATAAGTAGTGAGGGGTATCTAGCAACACATCACTACTACCCATGTCATAGGACTTAAGTCATTATGGCAACAACTCCTAATAAGCAACGAGGATTCCCATTGCATTATAGATCCCTTTGCCTAAGCTGATATCCTGCCATTGGATTAGTCTCAAGTTTATTATCCAATGCATTGGTCATGACTCAACAAGTGTGGCCACACTTTCCTGTCATGCACCAATAAGGTGGGGCGCCCCGAGTGGATATCATGCTTCCAATAAGGAAGGGGCAAATCCTACTATTGGTCATCCATGTCTCCACATGACTTATGACATGCCCAATGACAGTCGTTTTGATCTCCCAATTACGGAGAGACGTAAGACTGTATTAAAGCATACCCATCATCAAATCTAGACATGAATACCTCAAGTCTAAGGATCAATGCAAACCTCTTGCATGTGAGATTGACTTGTTGACCAGACAAGTCAATCCTCACGGTGGATCACTCTAGTGCATCCAATGCACCTGTATGTCTGCGTTACTGTGCCCCGCACTTAACCAGCCCATACACTAGTCTCACATGTACCAAAGCTGTCTCATATCTGCTAAGGTACCTTGTCTGGGGATTTCTTATGAGAATGGATCCAATCCAAACTCCTGGGACATTATTTATGCAACTCAATACATCAATGCAGGTAGAGAAGTCTGCATAATAATGACCATGCCTATATAAAGAGTAATAGTTCTATCAAAGTATATTCAAACAATGCCTGACCATGTCCATACATTGGTCTTTAGGGCATATACACCAACAATCTCCCACTTGCACTAAGACCAAGGACAACTGATGTTTTAGTCAATTCCAATGTCTCTAGTATGACCCATTTAGCTTCCGCTACGCCAGAGGCTATGTTAGTGGGTTTTTCTAGATTGCTATCTGTGTTTATTTTAACAAATTTGATCATCATCCTTATCCATGATCTCTAAGATCAGATGATATGCTACAGTACATACTTGAGCATTAAGTTCCTTCTCTTATGCTATGGTCCTAGTAAGAACTATACTGGACCATCAAGCATTATGAACTAGATCAAGTTCAAATGAATGAAGCTGCCTCCTTGGCTGCCACAAGGAGCTGCAATGTACTCAGCCTTATTTGTAGAATCTTGCCACTTTGGTTTGCATAATGCTCTTTTAGCACACAACACCATAATAAGGCAAAGCGCAAATCCTGGCTGTGATCAATAGTCACTAGATTGGAACGAAGTGTCAGTGTACCCTTGTACACAAAATTCTTTCCTGTCTATCATAGACTAGACTCCAATCCTTTATACTTCCCAAGTATATATATAAGGATTGCTTTCACAGCTATCTAGTGTTAAACACTAAGATCTGATTGAAACTTGCTAGCTATGCTCCAAGCATTTGCCACAAATGGTCTTGAGTATTTTATTCAAAACATGATCCATCCTACACACCATGTATCAGGATTTTAGACCCATGTTATTACTCTCCAGCTGTGCCATAGGACACAACATCCTTGAGAGAGTCAGACCATATCTTCCTGGAAGATATCAATATTTGGAATCATCCAATATAAACCTCTCCAGAAACTCTTGGATGAACATAGATTGACTAAAGGGAAATGACTTTCTTGGATCTCTATCTATAGATCCTCATGCCTAGGATGTTGGCATCATTCCCTAGATCATTCTTCTCGAAATACATATCAAACCTTTTCTTCACCATGTGAAGAGCTGAGATGTCATTCCATGTGAGGAGAATATCATCAATCATCTAGAACAAGAAATACTATTAAGGTGCTCCCACTGATCTTCTTGTAAAGACAGGCTATTTCAAACATTCTTGCACACCATGCATATCTTTATGGCCTTGATATGAAAACCTTCTGGCTACTTCCTTATAGATATCTTTTCAGATGTCCATGCAAGAAAGGCAGTTTTCATAACAACATGCCATAACTGATCATGCAATTATAACAAGCAGATCCCTAATGGATTAAAAGCTCAGCTATTGGTGAAAATTTCATCATTATCCACCCAGTGGATTTGCCTGAAATTATTGTTCACTAGCTTGCCTTTTAAGGTAACAATGTTACCTTCCATGTTTATCTTCCTAGAAGATTTATTTATAGCCTGTGGGAATTTCCCCTTTGGCAGCTTATCCAAGTCCCATACTTGATTAGCAGACATGGAGTCCATCATGGTTTTCATGGCCCTTAGCCATTTCTTGGAATCTGGTCCACCGACCGCTTCCATTTCCTCATAAGTCTTAGGTTCATTCTTGATGAAAAATTCGTCATGCCCAGCATATCGAATCGATCCAGACTTATGTGGTTCCTGTGTTACTTGAACCTCAGGTTGACTTTCAACCTGTATGTGAGATTTTACTCTCCATCTGTGTCTAATTATATTGTGGTTGATTCTGGACCTTGTCCAAATCAAATCTACTCCCACTAGCTTCTTTCAAAAGAAATACTTTCTCAAGAGAGACAGCACTTTGAGCAACAAATAATTTGTTCTCCTTGGGATAGAATTAGCACTCTATAGTGCACCACAAACACATACTTTTGAATCACTGCACATTACATTCCCAATTCCATTGAAGAAATGGGATATTTGTAGTTCGCAACTCAAAAGCTAATTTAGACATTTTCTTATGGAGTGGCAGTACATCTGTTTGCATGGCATCATAGTAGTATATTTGTATGACTATTCAAAGATGGAACCACATCCAATGTGTTCCTTTATCTTTCTTTGAAATTCACCACACAATGGTGTACTAAGAAAGCTGTGAGATAACTCCACACTTCTTAGGACAGTCATCAAATTCTCCACTGATCATCTTGATCCAATCAAGGTGCTTTAATAGATCCTTCAATTTGACTCAATACTTCACTTGTGAACTTCTTGGATTTTTCCAAAGTTCTTGGGTTGCGTAAGGCATACCCACACCTAATGAAGTATATAACTCCTCTTAGTGCTTGTTTACATGGGTCCACTTACATTTTTGTGTATTAGATCCAACAAGCCAATAGTCCTTCCACCCTTTATGGTGAAGGCAGCATCTGTCATATTGTTCCTTTGAACTAGGCTCACATGTATCATAATAGTCAATGGACCTTTGGATGTGACCTTTGTTCTATGGTTCAAGAGACAATGCTATAAGAGGATGTTTATTGAATCATTAGATCTGATCTTGTGTCACATATAGAACCACAAACTATTGTCAACTGTATCACTTCAATAGAACATCTCATATTAAAGAAAAATATTATTTATTATTTTAACCTGAAGTCCTTTCCAAAAGGAATGTTGTTCTAATACATAAGCTGATACATAATAGCAAAGTTCTATATAAAGTCTTCAAGACAGTGAGATGATATCAACAGCAGCATCCAATGCTCCGTCACTGACCCGAGAGTCGATCCCATCATGCCTCTTCGTCCTACTTCTTTTGAGCTCCTGCATATGTAAAACATATGTGAGCCTCACATATGGTACCCAGTACCCATGAATAAGAAGTAGACAAAAGACCTCGGTAACACAATACCTGAAGCGGATGGATTACATCCCTTCTTCTTTGCCATGCTCTTCTTGGCCATTAATCCTCTTCGAAATACCCATGCATTCCCAGTCTTCCGAAGTATTAGCTTCGAAGATACAGAACCATGGTCATTCTCAGATTCAGGCATACACTCTGAAGATCCAACAGAACTCTCCTGATCATTGTCTATAGAGCATGGTGTGAAGAGACCTTTGAGATGTATGATTAGATCATAAATCCCCATCTCATCACATTCAACCTTGACCTCTGGGGTCATGCACTCTAAGACAAGAGCAGTGTACTATTCGTTATCTTCACAATGTTCAAGATAGACATTCCACTCCCACTCATTAGTGAAATACACACTAGGCTGGGATAGAGGTCTTTCAAGAAGATGCACCTTATTCTCTTGTTCCAGTATCTTGGACAAAATTTTGAACCATTTTGTCTAGTTTATCCCATCCAAGTTATTTTTATAAAGTTTCAATCTTAGATCAGGAGATGCCTTCTATAATAAGCAAATAAGTAAAATAAGTACAATGATAAAGCATTCAACAAGGACTTTAAATTAAATGCTACGCTCCCACTATCTCCAAAACAAGTTGAGAACTCTCTAACTCAACATGGAAATAAGTGAGTAGGATCCTAATTTCACATAAGGTCTCCGCGACTCACGAGGGTGAGTTGGGATGCACAGAGAGTCTCATGCTTCCTTAGGTAGGCATACCAGCCAATTGTGCCATGCACAATTCCTCTTAGTTAAGACAGACTAGGCGCCCTGTGTCCAACGAGGGCTGGATACAACACAGAACCCTATCCTCTCAACAGCTGCCTCTAGTGATTCATCATGTCAGTGTCATATGAAAAACTAGTCAAGTCTGATCCTAACTGTTATGCCCAGGGTCAACGAATTTCCTTGCGAAGGCACGCCCAGGTTAAAACTGGACTGGGGAAATCATTGTCACCACACACCTTCTAAAGATAAGTGGGTGTGTCCCACGAGGGTGGGAAACAGTTCACAACACCACCGATCGATAGTTTGATGAGGGCTACGCGTTAGAAGGCTATCGACTTGATATTGTATTGAGATTTTTTTCATGTTTGTTTTATTCTTTTCTAGCATGCAGTTTTCCTATGGTTATGGCAGCAAAGGAAAAACATCACAGGCATGCTATGGACAAAATAATAAACCATCACAGGCATGCTAGTTTGGTCGATATGGTCATAGCCCTTTTCATACACATAACTTGTCACGAGCCATGTGACATGTTATCGCGCATCCAAGGGTTGCAAGTCCCTAAAGCAGATCAGCCCATGCCAGAAGCCGAAAGCATATGTTCTTATTTTAGCCGCAAGTCCATCACCATGCTTCCAAAGCTGGCGCCACTTCTGACTCCGATTGAAGAAGACTCCTTGTTGTCAAGATGAAGCCCTAACCTATCATATAATTCTACATCTATTCTAAACAAGATGAAAAATTCTTTACAACAAGATAGGGAGAGAACCACACGCAGGTGGAAAGAGATTTTACAAGCATTCATCACAAGTGGAAACATGCTTCCACATCACAACACAAGAGGGCACTCGCTATGACCATATCAACCCAATCAAGTGGCGCATGTAAAATTTGAAAATCCGGAAAAGTCAAATTTTAGCACCTTATGCGCCAATATCATCCAAAGCACACTCTTAACCAAATTTATGCCAAAATTTAGATCAAGTTCCATGATGATTTCATAGCCCCTATCGGCTGGCAGTTTTGTCAGATCAAGAGACCCGGCCAGTCCGAAGACACAATGCCCGTCCTACTTGACAAAACCTACGTGCGCCTTTGGTCTTAAATCAAGCATAAATAAAATCCAAGTTTCGGCCATAAAGTTGAGAAGAGAAGATTGGATGAAAAATGCTTTCTAAGTGAAACGCGCATGGATAGAAGAAAAATTTTTGAAAAATTTTTCACACAAGCAAACGTACATCTTGTGGTTCTCGCAAGTAGCTCTGATACCACTGTTAGGGAATACCGGGTGTAATTTAAAATTTTGCAATCCCAGGATGCAGCGGAAGAGTCATTACACCCGAAACATATTCTGTTCCCAAGGATCCATGCGAGAGAGAAGACACAAGGATGTGTTAGAGATGTACCTCTTTTGCTTGTCTAGATGTCGAAGCCATGTTGAAGGCACCCAAGTGTTGGGGTATGCCCTTAAGGCTAATGTTTGAGGCCTTGGGATTGTATCAGTATCATGTAATAAACTCTTGTGTTTATAAAGGCATGGTTATTATTCAGGTTGTTACCTTGTCTGCTGTAATAAGTGTACTACTGAATAATGTCTCAAAGCTGTTCAGCTAGGCTGACATGCTAAATGTCCTTAGTCGATATATCTTGGTGAACATGGGACAGCCTTGATATGATTGAGACTAATATGTATTCTAATCTTATAGGATGCTTCAAGCATGGAATAAGATGTAGACTCATGGGTACATTGGATGTACTGGACAGACCCTACTAGGATATTCAATTGCTTGTCACAATGTGAATGATCCTTGATTGTAACAAGTGGCACATGTCCTCTGACTTGAGATCACTTGTGTTTCTAAATGATGATTGTCATTGTTTTGAGGTAGTTCAATATCATTTGAAACATAATGGTTATAGACTATCTTGGATAATGATCATGAGTCAGGTTAGGGCACTAGTGATAGATAGAGGATTGCCGTCTCCTTGTTGAAGGAGTGTGGTGTTCTATAGGGGCCCCCTAGATGAGATGATTGAGAAAGTGTATGGCCATACCCAGGTGACTATGCTCATCTGATCTAATCATGCTCATCATATTGGAGTTACAAGCTTGACAGGCTTGTCCAATAAGAACATCCAGTGGCAAAGGAAACATGTAATGCCTAGTGAGTTGATTCACGCTTGTGCTGTGGTTTGGGTGAAGTCTTGGAAGACTCTTTCCTTTATATCGGGAGACAGTGATGTGTTGCTAGATACCCCTCACTGATTGTGATAACGTGAGTTATCGTTACCGACATTTAAAGGAAACCCTCAGGGTCGCACAATTTGGTGATATGGCTTACTTAAGTCAGATCGTGTGGACTGAATTGTTTAGGTTCAGTTTAAAGGGATAGAGACTCTGATTGTAAGTGAGATCTGGTCTGATCATGTTTGATTGATTGGGGCTTGAGATCGGTAAGCTTCGATCGAGAGAGTTGATGCTAGATCGGTGAGATCAAGAGCATCAAGAGATGAACGGTTAGATCTTGAACCCTTTGGTTCAGAGTGAGATCTAGACCATGGCTTGGGCTGGTTTAATTTGGTTCTTGAACCAAATTGAAGTGGATTAAAGTTGCTTGAACCGGTTCACAAAGGGTGAACGCTTGGTTCAAGGCGTTAGGCGTTTTTGGTTTGGTTGTGGCGCATGGCTTCATATCTTCCATTTATGGAATGTAATGAAGGCGACTTCACCTTAACGCAAAAGCGTTTTGAACGCTCGACTTCACTCTTCTCTTCTCAACGTTCCTCTTTGGGGGCAAAAGGATTCGGACGAGAAGGAGAAGAAGAAGGTTACACTCGCCAAGCTTCATCTCGAAACACCCTCACGCGACAAGGATTCTTTGAAGTGCTTTTGCTAGCACAAAGGACTCAAAGAGCAAGCTATCGTCATCGGTTGTGTGCGTCACCTTTGGAGAAGGAGCACTTGAACCTTTGCTTCCAAGGCATCATCAAATCGATGGCATTGGTATGATCTTTTAGATCTATTCCTCTTATACAAGTTGATCATATGCTTTTATGATTGCGATCCCATGAAGCCCTATCTTCCGCTTGCAAAACTCTATATGTGCGCCACAATCAGGGTTTCGGCTTCCCTCTTGAAAGGGGTTTTCTACAAGTTTCGGCCCCCCTCTTGAAAGGGGTTTCTTCACCAAGTGTTTGCCCTCCACAAGTATCTACGCATCGACTCCTTGATCGTTGCTCCCTTCCACGCTTGGTGCTAGCCTCGGGAAGAGAATCAAGCCTTAGTGTTCCTTCACTATTCTTGCGCCACCTCCAAGGTTCATGCGCCAAGTGCAAGGAAGATGCCGCCAACTCCTTATCCTCTTCACTCCAAGAGAAGAGGGAGAAGAAGAGTTTCACCCTTGAGGAAGATTAAGAGGAAGTTGCGCCACCAAGTCCTTCTCCAAGTCGCGCCAAGAGGAGAGGAAGGAGAAGACTTGCGGCCACTTGTAGGAAGAAGGGTTGCGCCACTTTGATGTTGTCGCCCTTTGCCCTTGCTCTCGCCCCTCTATCTGTGTTCACGCCACTAAGCATTCGAACCATGAGAGGAGGCAGCTAGGGTCCCTTTTATAAGCCAAAAGGCAGTTTAGGGAAGGCCAAGATCATGCCAAGTGGGCGGCTAGGATGATAGGGGTTTGTTGTAAGGAAAGTCTCCAAGACTTTGCCATAAACCTCATTCAACCTATCCTTATTTGTCCAATAGCCATATCAGCCTAAGACATGCCTTAGAGGCATTCTTTCCATCCAAGGAGAAGGGCTAGGCGCAACAAGCAAGAGGAATTTCGGCTAGGTTAAGGGTTTGGGCACATGTAGGGTTTATGAGATAAGGAAAATCTCCAAGACTTTACCATAAACATCTTCCTACTTCTCATATGCGCCCAAGCTCTTTCCAAAAGAGTCCTCAAGCCATATCAGCCCCCATACTTACCATAGAGGCAAGATACCATCAAAGGATGAAGGGGGAGGTGCCACTTCCTTCCAAAGGAAGCACTTTATGCCACCCTCACCCCATTATGCCCCTAGGCGCCAATGGGGTTGGGTTTCTCCCCATTATACCCTTCTAAGCCAATTCCCTCTTCATGACAACTTATAATTGGGCCTCATTGGATAATGAGCTAGCCCAAACTTCATGGCTGAAAGTCAAACCCTAGTACACATGCGCATCTAGAGGATCTTGCATAGGCGAAAAACTAGGTTTGATAAGATCGGGAGGCAAGATAATATGAGCAACCATAAAAGGATAAAATGATGCGTTACCATTGCCATTGATTGAGTGGCGACTTGGAAGAAGAAAGGGCGAGCGGCTCTTCTCCAAAGGAAATCGCACACAAGAAGATGATGACTTCTTCCTTGTATTCCTTGTGCTAGCAAAGATCCAAGGAGTCCTAGATCGTGTATGAGGAGATGTCTTTCTCCCTTTTTTTTTTGCTGGCCGAACTTCCTCTTGTCGTGAAGATTATCCACACGAGAGGAGAGGGGGCGAGAGAGAGATAGGCGTTCGAACATGGGGGCGTTTTCTCAAAGAAAACGGCTTCCAAAAATAGTAAGTGCATAACTCCATGTTTAACTCCACTTGAAGCCATCGATAACTCCTCTCTCAATTGAACCATGCGTTCACCAAGTGAACCGGTTCAATTCTATTTGGTTCAAAGACCAAATCGAACCCACCATGGTCTTGATCTCTTTAAACCAAATGGTTCAAGATCTAACCACACATCTCTCGACCCTCTTGATCTCTATGATCAAGCATCAATTCTCTCGATCGAAGCTTACCGATCTCAAGCCCTAATCAATCAAACATGATCAGACCAGATCTCACTTCCAATCAGAGTTTAAATTCCTTTAAACTGAACCAGAACAATTCAGTCCACACGATCTGACATAAGTAAGCCATATCATCAAATTGTGCGACCCTAAGGGTTTCCTTCAATGTCGGTAACGATAACTTACGTTATCACGATCAGAGAGGGGTATCTAGCAACACATCACTGTCTCCCGATATGAAGGAAAGAGTCTTCCAAGACTACACCCAAACCATAGCACAAGTGTGAATCCAATTCACTCGGCATACATGTTCCCTTTGCCACTGGACGTTCTTATTGGACAAGCCTGTCAAGCCTGTAATTCCAACATGATGAGAATGGTTAGATCAGATGAACATAGTCATCTGGGTATGGCCATACACTTTCTCAACCATCTCATCCAGGGGGCCCTTTAGAACATCACACTCCAACTAGGAGAGGCAATCCTATATCTATCACCAGCGTCCTAACATGAGTCATGCCCACCATCCAAGATAATCCTTAACCATTATCTTTCAAATGATATTGAACTACCTCAAAACAATGCCAATCATCATTTAGAAACACAAGTGATCTCAAGTCAGAGGGAGTATACCACTTGCTAGTTTATAAGGATTATTCACATTGTGACAAAAACTGAATATCCTAAGTAGGGTCAGTCCAGTACATCCAATGCACCTATGCGTCTAAATCTTATTCCATGCTCGAAGCATCCTATAAGATTAGAACACATATTAGTCTCAATCATATCAAGGCTGTCTCATGTTCACCAAGATATCTCGACTAAGGACAATACTGCATGTCAGCCAAGCTGAAACATCAATGAGACATTATTCAGAAGTATACATACAGCAGCAGATAATGCAACAATCTGAATAACAACAATTGCCTTTACAAACATATACATAGTTTATACATGATACTGATAATAGCCCAAGGCCTCAAACATTAGCCTTAAGGGCATACCCCAACAATCTCCCACTTGCACTTAAACTAATGGTTGAGAAATCTCAAACCCATATTATTACAGTGCTTTTCATGCTTCTGCTGCGCCAGAGGCTTTGTAAGCGGGTCAGCTAGATTGTCATCTGTATGTACCTTGCAGATCTTGATCTCTCCTCGATCTATGATCTCACGGATTAAATGAAACCTTCTCTGTATGTGCTTGGACTTCCGGTGTGACCGTGGTTCCTTTGCTTGTGCAATCGCTCTAGTGTTATCACAGAAGATAACCAATGGATCTGCACTCGAAGGAACAACACCAAGTTCTTGAATGAACTTACAAATCCACACTGCCTCCTTTGATGCTTCTGAGGCTGCAACATACTCGGCTTCTGTTGTGGAATCAGCAACAATTGATTGTTTGAAACTCTTCCACACCACTGCTCCTCCATTCAAGCTAAAAACGTAGCCTGATTGCGATCGGAAATCATCTTGGTCAGATTTGAACGAAGCGTCAGTATATCCTTCAATACTGAGTTCTTCCTGACCTCCATATATTAAGAACATATCTTTGGTTCTCCGAAGATATTTCAAAATGTTCTTGACCGCAATCCAGTGTGCCTTCCCTGGATTACTTTGGAACCGACTGGTCACACTTAACCCATAAGCGACGTCTGGGCGAGTACACAACATCGCATACATGATGGACCCAATAGCCGAAGCATAAGGCATATTGTCCATCTCATCTTTCTCATACTGTGTTTGAGGACACTGGCTCTTTGAAAGATTCAGACCATGTCTGACTGGAAGATATCCTCTTTTAGAATTTTCTAAATAAAATCTCTCCAGGACCTTATCGATGTAAGTACTCTGGCACAGCCCGAGAAGCCTATTAGATCTATCTCTATTGATCTTCACACCTAGTACATAGGCTGCTTCTCCTAAATCTTTCATCTAGAAACATTTTCTTAACCATGCTTTGACTGCATGCAGTTCAGGAATATCGTTTCCAATGATCAAGATATCATCGACGTAGAGGACTAAGAAAGTAATCACGCTCCCACTAAACCTTTTATACACACACGGGTCATCTTCATTTTTGATGAAACCAAATTCACAGACTGATTCATCAAAACGAATATTCCAGCTTCTTGATGCTTGTTTAAGTCCATAAATGGACTTCTTTAATTTGCATATTTTATGATGTTCTGATGGATTGATGAAACCTTCAGGCTGTGTCATATACACATCCTCTTCCAGTTTTCCATTAAGGAAAGCGGTCTTCACATCCATTTGCCAGATCTCATAATCATAATATGGTGCTATCGCGAGAATAATTCGGATGGATTTGAACATGGCTACAGGAGAGAAAGTTTCATCATAATCTATCCCATAGATTTGTTTGAAACCTTTCGCAACTAGCCTGCCCTTATAGGTAACTACGTTACCATCCATGTCTGTCTTCCTTTTGAAGATCCACTTACAGCCTATAGGGATTACTCCCGGAGGCGGATCAACCAAATCCCAGACTTGGTTATCTGACATGGAGTCCATCTCAGCTCGCATAGCTTCAAGCCAACTTGCTGATTCCGGTCCACTGACCGCATCCGCATAAGTGAGGGGTTCATCATTAATGATGTAGATTCCGTCATAGCGCTCAGGCTGATGACGAATCCTTCCCGATCTACGCAGTTCCCGTGATATTTGAGCCTCAGGTTGAACATTAACCTGTTCTATTTGCTCAGGCTCATCCAACTGAGCTTGACTACTTTGTCCCTCTTCTGGATTTTCATCCAGCTTTATTTCTCTCCCACTGGCCTCTTGCAGAAGAAATTCCTTCTCAAGAAAAATAGCCGTTCGAGCAACAAATACTTTGTTCTCTTTGGGATCGTAGAAATAATAACCCTTAGTTTCTTTAGGGTAACCGACAAAGATACATTTATTAGATCTGCTCTCCAGTTTCCCAGAGGCGAGCTTTTTGACATAAGCCTCGCAACCCCAGATTTTAATAAATGTTAAGCTCGGCTGTTTCCCATACCATAACTCAAATGGTGTCTTTGAAACTGCCTTGGATGGCACTCGGTTTAGCACCTTTGCAGCTGTTTCCAGTGCAAATCCCCAAAAGGAGTAAGGTAGAGTAGCCTGACTCATCATAGAACGAACCATATCCAATAAGGTTCTATTTCTCCTCTCGGACACACCATTCCATTGTGGTGTTCCTAGGGGAGTGAGCTGTGAGATGATCCCACACTCCTTCAGATAGTCAGTAAACTCATGACTCAAGTATTCACCACCTCGATCTGATCGAAGTGCCTTGATATTTTGGCCTAACTGATTTTGTACTTCATTTTTTGAATTCTTTGAACTTGTCAAAAGATTCACTCTTATGTCTCATTAAATAGACAAAACCATACCTACTGAAATCATCAGTAAAAGTAATGAAGTATGAATAGCCACCTCTGGCATGTTTACTAAACGGCCCACACACATCACTGTGAATAAGGTCAAGTAAACCTGAAGTCCTTTCACCTTTATTAGTAAAAGGAGTCTTCGTCATTTTACCCATTAAACAAGCTTTGCATGTATCAAGCTCCTCATAGGAGAATGATCCCAGCAGTCCATGATCATGCAACCGCTTAATGCGCTTCTTGTTAATATGGCCTAAACAACTATGCCATAGCAAGGTGCTGTCATCAGCATACTTGGCTTTCTTATTATCAATTTGTTGTACAGAACATTCCATGTCCAACATGTATAACCCATTGTTAATCGACCCAGTTGCATAAACAATATTATCATATGAAATACAACACTGTAAAGTTTTGCATTCAAAAGAGAAACCTTTCCTGACAAGAGCAGGAATAGAGATAATATTCTTAGTTATGCTTGGCACAAAATAACAATTGTCAAGTTCTAATACAAAACCAGATGGTAAAGAGATGTTATATTGTCCTACAGCAACAGCAGCAACCCGTGCTCCGTTTCCAACTCGTAGGTCCACCTCATGCTGTGCCACCTGTCTTCTTCTCTTGAGTTCCTGTACATTTGAACAAATGTGAACTCCACATGCAGTGTCCAACACCCATGAAATAGAAGAAGCTACCATGACTTCAGTCACGTAAATACCTGAGCCAGAAGTGAAAGGCTTGCTTCCCTTCTTCTCTCCTTGGAGCGCTTTACAGTCCTTCTTCCAGTGACCTAGCTGGCCACAATGGAAGCATCTGTTGTCCTTTGACTGCTTCATCTTTTGTTTCAAAGCCTTGTTGTAGCTCTTGATAGGGGTTTTGCCCTTCTTCCCCTTCCTCTTGTTCCGTGAAAGAACCATCAAGACAGAGGATGAAGGCTTTCCCTTCTCAAGAGTCTGCTCTGTGGTGCAGAGCATGTTCAGTAACTCTGCCGGAGTACAGTCGATCTTGTTCATATTAAAATTAATGATGAACGAATCGAAAGAAGCCGGGAGAGACTGCAGGATAATGTCCACAACAAGTTCCTGATTGATGGTAGTGTTGGGGTATGCCCTTAAGGCTAATGTTTGAGGCCTTGGGATTGTATCAGTATCATGTATAAACTTAATGTTTACAAAGGCAATGGTTGTTATTCAGGTTGTTACATTATCTGCTGCAATATGTATACTTCTGAATAATGTCTCAATGCTGTTCAGCTTGGCTGACATGCAGATAAGTCCTTAGTCGAGATATCTTGGTGAACATGAGACAGCCTAGATATGATTGAGACTAATATGTGTTCTAATCTTATAGGATGCTTCGAGCATGGAATAAGATGTAGACTCATGGGTACATTGGATGTACTGGACAGACCCTACTAGGATATTCAATTGCTTGTCACAATGTGAATAATCCTTGTATGCAACAAGTGGCATATGTCCTCTAACTTGAGATCACTTGTGTTTCTAAATGATGATTGTCATTGTTTTGAGGTAGTTCAATATCATTTGAAACATAATGGTTATAGACTATCTTCGATAATGATCATGAGTCAGGTTAGGACACCAGTGATAGATATAGGATTGCCGTCTCCTTAATAGGAGTGTGATGTTCTAAAGGGGCCCCCCTAGATGAGATGATTGAGAAAGTGTATGGCCATACCCAGATGACTGTGTTCATCTGATCTAATCATTCTCATCATATTGGAGTTACAGGCTTGACACGCTTGTCCAATAAGAACATCCAGTGGCAAAGGAATCAAGTATGCCTAGTGAAGTAGATTCACACTTGTGCTGTGGTTTGGGTGTAGTCTTGGAAGACTCTTTCCTTTATATCGGGAGACAGTGATGTGTTGCTAGATACCCCTCACTGATCGTGATAACGTGAGTTATCGTTACCGACATTTAAAGGAAACCCTCAGGGTCGCACAATTTGATGATATGGCTTACTTAAGTCAGATCGTGTGGACTGAATTGTTTTGGTTCAGTTTAAAGGAATTTAAACTCTGATTGTAAGTGAGATCTGGTCTGATCATGTTTGATTGATTAGGGCTTTAGATCGGTAAACTTCGATCGAGAGAATTGATGCTAGATCGGTGAGATCAAGAGCATCAGGAGATGAACGGTTAGATCTTGAACTATTTGGTTTAATGAGATCTAGGCCATGGCTTGGGTTGATTTGTTTTTGGTCTTTGAACCAAATTGAACTGGCTCAAGAATGAGCACATGGTTCAAAGAGAGAAGGTTGAGCGTTCGGTTCACTTGAAGTGAACACATAACGCATAACCGCATGAGACATTAAGGCTTGCTATTTTTAGAAGCCATGTCTCAACGTTCACAAGGAACGTTTCTCTCGTCGCCCCTCTTCGCTACTCGAAGCCTCTCGTGTGTGGTGATAGAGTTTACGCCAGGAGAGTTTGACAAGCGAAAGGAACTTCATCTCATCTTCCTTCACGCGACAAGAAAACTTGGTGAACCTTGCTAGCACAAGGAGCACAAGGAGTAGTCATCATCCTCTTGTGTGCGCTACCTTTGGAGAAGACCCCTTTCGATCTTTGCTTCCAAGGCACCATCCAAGCGATGGCAATGGTATGATCTTTCTTCTAGATCTATCTACATTGCAAGGTATTGAAAGTTGATCATATGAATATATCACATGCGATCGTTATGAAACCCTAATTCCGCTGCCAAAGAAAATTACATGCGCCACTTCTGGGTTTCGCCCCCCTCTTGAAGGGGACTTTCAGGTAGGTCATCCATGCCAATCGCCAACCCGTGCGATTCCCCTTCATCTAGGCAATCCAGAAGACTGTGCCAACTGAGTTGGTACAACACAGTCTCTGATTCCTCAGAAGGCTGCCTCCATACAGCTATCATATGCTCAATATGTAGCCTATATGGTCAAGCTGACCTGACCTACTCCCTGGACCATCACATGCTATGCTGAGCAACGAGAAGAGATAAATCCCTTCTCTGTAGCATGTAGATGTAATCGCACACCGTCTGAAGATAGCTGGGCGTGCCCACTGAGTGGGTACAACACGGCCCCAACGATAGTCAGAACAGTGAGGTTTCGCGTCAGAAGGCAATCAAGCTTGATATGGTAGTTGGATTTTAACGGTCCTTTTATCTTCTTACTATCATGCAAATTCTATAGTGATAGCAGAACAATATAAACATTCATGTGCTAATATTACTTAAAACAATAAGTGGAAAGCACAATTATCTTATGTGGTAAATGCCCATAAAAGCCTAAGTAAAACCCTAGTTTTACAAAAGTCTTCACGTGAGCTCTTTATGGGTCTTTTACATTTCATGTGGCCCAGCTCGGGCCAAAGCGCCCTGCAAGCAGCATGCGCTTATTCTAGAGTCAAACTCTAGACCTCCACCTGGTGAAGCCACTGACTGCAAGCGCCTCTGCCATGTGTGCTCATGAGCTCATGTCTGATCAAATTACATTTTAATCTATCTAGACATGGTTTGACTCGCAGGTCAAATATACATTTTCATAAATTAAAGTGTGATTCGCAGATCACAGTAAAATTTATAAATTAATTCCAGGCACGCAGGCCCCAGCACAGCACACCAAAAATAAGGGCAGCCCACATAAGATTAAATAAACACCCAATGAACATGTCAAACATGCATACATGTGATCCAAACAGAAAATAAAAGTTTTGAAATACCCATGGCATCAATTTTATTTCCTTATGTGCCCTACTACCTTACAACAGTCCATTAATAGGCATCCACTCATCAGACCAAGTCAGACCCACTGCCCTTGCATGCACTCAGTCATAACTGACTTGCGTCGACCTGATGGTCAACTATGCATGCCTTAAGGGCTGAACGTCCCACATGATTTCTGGCAAGCGGGTGTGACCCCGGGCCTAAATCATGATCGTTCACAAGGCGCCTCAATCAGACATCGCTACACGCCCTTCTGCAGTCGACCTATAGCCACCTGTTTTGCTTGCGCACAGGTGCTATCTAGCCGACCCATCTAGGCTGTCAGATGGTCTGATAAGGCTGTTGGGTCCAGACTTGACTAATGACTTCAACCCTGTTAACCCGTCTAAGAGTTTAAAGCAGGCGCTTAGATAGATCTAAATGAGGGGGCGCGCATGATAATATTTTGGTTGAAAACTATCATGAAGAGCGCAAACAAACATTACATGCGCAAGCTTAAATGTAAACAAAATACATCTAACATATAGCATGTATTTTCGCATGACATCATGAAGATCTATCCAACGCATAAAACAAACATGGATCACAACAAGATGGCGATCATATATATCAAGCCAAAAACCCTAGCTCTGATACCAATTGAAAGTCAAACCCTAGTACACATGCGCATCTAGAGGATCTTGCATAGGCGAAAAACTAGGTTTGATAAGATCGAGAGGCAAGATAATATGAGCAACCATAAAAGGATAAAATGATGCGTTACCATTGCCATTGATTGAGTGGCGACTTGGAAGAAGAAAGGGCGAGCGGCTCTTCTCCAAAGGAAATCGCACACAAGAAGATGATGACTTCTTCCTTGTATTCCTTGTGCTAGCAAAGATCCAAGGAGTCCTAGATCGTGTATGAGGAGATGTCTTTCTCCCTTTTTTTTTTTTGCTGGCCGAACTTCCTCTTGTCGTGAAGATTATCCACACGAGAGGAGAGGGGGCGAGAGAGGGATAGGCGTTTGAACATGGGGGCGTTTTCTCAAATAAAACGGCTTCCAAAAATAGTAAGTGCATAACTCCATGTTTAACTCCACTTGAAGCCATCGATAACTCCTCTCTCAATTGAACCATGCGTTCACCAAGTGAACCGGTTCAATTCTATTTGGTTCAAAGACCAAATCGAACCCACCATGGTCTTGATCTCTTTAAACCAAATGGTTCAAGATCTAACCACACATCTCTCGACCCTCTTGATCTCTATGATCAAGCATCAATTCTCTCGATCGAAGCTTACCGATCTCAAGCCCTAATCAATCAAACATGATCAGACCAGATCTCACTTCCAATCAGAGTTTAAATTCCTTTAAACTGAACCAGAACAATTCAGTCCACACGATCTGACATAAGTAAGCCATATCATCAAATTGTGCGACCCTAAGGGTTTCCTTCAATGTCGGTAACGATAACTTACGATATCACGATCAGAGAGGGGTATCTAGCAACACATCACTATCTCCCGATATGAAGGAAAGAGTCTTCCAAGACTACACCCAAACCATAGCACAAGTGTGAATCCAATTCACTCGGCATACATGTTCCCTTTGCCACTGGACGTTCTTATTGGACAAGCCTGTCAAGCCTGTAATTCCAACATGATGAGAATGGTTAGATCAGATGAACATAGTCATCTGGGTATGGCCATACACTTTCTCAACCATCTCATCCAGGGGGCCCTTTAGAACATCACACTCCAACTAGGAGAGGCAATCCTATATCTATCACTAGCGTCCTAACATGAGTCATGCCCACCATCCAAGATAATCCTTAACCATTATCTTTCAAATGATATTGAACTACCTCAAAACAATGCCAATCATCATTTAGAAACACAAGTGATCTCAAGTCAGAGGGAGTATACCACTTGCTAGTTTATAAGGATTATTCACATTGTGACAAAAACTGAATATCCTAAGTAGGGTCAGTCCAGTACATCCAATGCACCTATGCGTCTAAATCTTATTCCATGCTCGAAGCATCCTATAAGATTAGAACACATATTAGTCTCAATCATATCAAGGCTGTCTCATGTTCACCAAGATATCTCGACTAAGGACAATACTGCATGTCAGCCAAGCTGAAACATCAATGAGACATTATTCAGAAGTATACATACAGCAGCAGATAATGCAACAATCTGAATAACAACAATTGCCTTTATAAACATATACATAGTTTATACATGATACTGATAATAGCCCAAGGCCTCAAACATTAGCCTTAACGGCATACCCCAACAATGGCATAGGTTGATTAAGCCATTGGATCCAATCCAATGCAACCCTAATCCAAATGTGACCAATCTAGGTCAATTTCGGGTCAACCTCCCAAAAATGAAGTTTGGCCCCAATAACTTTCTTCCAACTCATCAGGCCCATTGGCGCTGATGAAATCTTCCAAATGGATCCAAGTTATCCAATAACTTGATCCTAAGGCTTCTGATTAAAGCAACGTCAAGAGTCTATTGCGTGTGACCCCGTAGGATCCATATGACGATGGCAATGATGTAAACATCATAAGTAGTGACGGGTCTAGCAACACATCACTACTACCAATGTCATAGGACTTAAGTCATTATGGCAACAACTCCTAACAAGCAACGAGGATTCCCATTGCATTATAGATCCCTTTGCCTAAGCTGATATCCTGCCATTGGATTAGTCTCAAGTTTATTATCCAATGCATTGGTCATGACTCAACAAGTGTGGCCACACTTTCCTGTCATGCACCAATAAGGTGGGGCACCCCGAGTGGATATCATGCTTCCAATAAGGAAGGGGCAAATCCTACTATTGGTCATCCATGTCTCCACATGACTTATGACATGCCCAATGACAGTCGTTTTGATCTCCCAATTATGGAGAGACGTAAGACTGTATTAAAGCATACCCATCATCAAATCTAGACATGAATACCTCAAGTCTAAGGATCAATGCAAACCTCTTGCATGTGAGATTGACTTGTTGACCAGACAAGTCAATCCTCACGGTGGATCACTCCAGTGCATCCAATGCACCTGTATGTCTGCGTTACTGTGCCCCGCACTTAACCAGCCCATACACCAGTCTCACATGTACCAAAGCTGTCCCATATCTGCTAAGGTACCTTGTTTGGGGATTGCTTATGAGAATGGATCCAATCCAAACTCCTAGAACATTATTTATGCAACTCAATACATCAACGCAGGTAGAGAAGTCTGCATAATAATGACCATGCCTATATAAAGAGTAATAGTTCTATCAAAGTACATTCAAACAATGCCTGACCATGTCCATACATTGGTCTTTAGGGCATATACACCAACAAGAACAAGGATATGACATTCTCAACAAAACGCTAAAAATTGACAAAATCCAGGATGCCGATAATAAGAATTTCTGACGAACTTGCTCTGATACCAAAAATGGTGTAGCGCCAAGCTACGAGATGGGGAGATCTCCTAGACCGGCTCTAGGAGGGCGTAAGAACGGTTTGAAAATTCGTGATCAAATACTCGGATTCATTGGGATCCGATACGTATATGAGCAACGGATGGCAAAATAGATAAACCAAGGCATTCAACTATGAAATAGCACTCAAATGAAGCTACTAACCAATACAATCGAAGAAGACGAGGTAGCGAGACCAGGTCAAGGATCACAACACCTTGCCCGTCACTCTAGCATCGCCACAAGACTCTGAAGGTGAGGCACCAACCTCCCTCCAGTTCTACACGCTCCGCGGAGTCGAGGCACCGACCACTACTCCAGAGTTACAAGACCCTTCGCAGCCCCTTGCGAGCTTCTGAACTTGTAAGCTATCTAACTAGTAGGCCTAGGCTCCCTTTTGTAAGCTTAAGGGAGGTAAGATCACCCACTCACAAGAGGGGTGGTTACAACAAATATCCTAACTACTAATCTGCAAAAAGATGGAAAAACAAGGTACATTTGACTGAAAATATTCCAGCAACCAAGTGTGTTTGAGAAGCTTTAGGTCACTTTAAACATGAGCCGTCCATTTGAGCTTTAGTGATATCTTTGGATCTGGACATCTGATCGGAGATCTGATGGCATGGATGGTTAGATCTGGTTCAGATTAGTTGGGATCGACACCTGGATCACCCCAAAACTCATTCGATAGGAGCAAATCTGATAGAAACAATATCAGCGGTCGGTTGCCTTGGAAATCGATCTGACCGTTGGATGTGGCTGAATTGATTTGGGCCATTGAGCAGCGTTCGCCTCTTTCATTCCGCGCGAGGGCGGCGAACAGGGTGCGCCGCCGGTCGCCTCAATCGCCGGCGATAGTCCGACTGGAGGTACGTGTGGCGGTTGCGGGCAGCGGAAGCTGGAAATCAGAAAAGCTTCCAATTCTGGCGATCCACCAGCCAGATGGTCGATTCTTTCCAGCTATGCTTTCGCGGCGACAAGGAGATTCTGTGCTTGGAATCTGGGTCGATCGGCTGGTCAGATGAGGTGGAGCAGAGGGCAAGCTGCCGGACATGGTACCGCTCGCTTCCGGTGATCTGGCTATCCGATGGTCGGATCCTTTGGACCATGAGTTTGCACGGAGGAGGAGGCACCGTAGCTGAAGCCTGGTGATGATCGGAGCCATGGATGATGCCTCTAAAAACTGTGGGCTAAGGTTTTGGTATCCTGGTCTCCTGAGGAACATTCTATACATAATTGAACTCGTGACATGGAACGCAGCTGCAGAAGCCATGGGTCGGGGTTCTGTCACTGGGTCGACCGTGAAACATTCTGTGAAGTAGGAACCTGAGAAGCAAAACTAGGTTTGCTGTGTTGGCACTGGATCAGCAACTCTCTAGCAAACTCACATGAAGGTTGGAGGAGAAGGGGAAGTTGAAGGTTCTGTGGAGTAGGAAGGAGCTAGAGGGAGGATCTCGACACACATACACTCAACACAACACACACGCAAACACAAGCTTTGAAATTTCCATAGACGTTAGATTCCCCTCCCAAGACTGGAACAAGGGCTTAAAAACTTCCCTCTCAACGTTCCAATCCTCAAAAAAACACAAAGTATGTAAACTTCTAATCTAAGCAAACTGCAGGCGCATTGAAGTGGTTGCTTGATTTGGGCAAGTAGGGAATGTGGTGTGTGAAGCTTGGGCTGACTTTGCTTGTTGTGCCTCACGCATGAAGAGGTGTGCAAGCTCCTTAATTGGCATTCCTTCTTTGGATAGGGCAGAAAAGGGAGCTGGGATTTTGTAAACTGCACAACTATGTGCTTGAGCTCTTTGATGGATGCGCATACATGGGTCAAGTTGCTGAATGTTGACTGCCCTGGTTGGATTTGAAGCTTTGGCTAGAATGTTGATTAGTGTTGACTTCAGTTGAGTGGATGAGTTGAAGATTGAGTGCCGAGAGGTAAAGGTGCCTTGTAGATTACATGGACCTAATTGCACCCTATTACATTATCTAGAAAATGTAAATTACTTAAAAAAATAAACTCCTAGGCTACCCCTAAGGCTACCCTTAGGCAGATGACAAGCTACAAAATACTGTCATATAAGAAAGTCTTACAAAACAATAGTCGTGACACATAGATTATCTGAGCTTGGTAGTTGTCATCCCGTATCTATCTGGAGGTCTTCTATTCCTTTTGACCTTCTCACCGGTGCTCTTGCATCACAAAGTGCTCACATGCTCTTTGCTATGGATGCTCACATGCTCTTTGCTATGGAGATTTAATTTTTACAAGCTCATAAAGGTTTGTTGTTGGGAAACCCCGGGGACATTTTACAATTTTCAGAGACACATACATACATTGCACAGCGGAAGAATGTCCCCGAAACAGGTCCGTCCCAAAAACCCAGTGAAGATCGCATGCAAGGGGGTCGACACGATGAGTTAGAAAATACCTCAGAGCAAGATGAGGTCGATGTCGTGATAGGCGCCCAAGCGTGCGCCCTCTGCAGTCTCACACACACGGATGCCTCGAGTCCTCTTCTTCCACGCCCGGTGCTAGCCTCAGGAAGAAAATCCAAGCCTTAGGGAGATGCTCCAACCACCTTGCGCCACCAAGAGAGAAAGATGCGCCAAGTGGTAAGGAAGGAGAAGCTTGCGGCCACTTGATGGAAGAGGAAGAGATTGCGCCAATGCTCCTTGCTCTCGCTCCCTTCTTAAGTTCACGCCTCCAAGGATGAATCATCTAAGAGGGGGCGGCTAGGGTCACATATATAGGGCAAGAGGCGATTAGGGCAAGGGCTAGGATCATGACAAGTGTAGGGCTAGGATGAGGAGGTTTAATGCAAGGAAAGTCTCCAAGACTTTACCATAAACTTCATTCAACCTTTCCATAATTGCCCAAGTACCATATCAGCCCAAGACATGCCTTAAAGGCATTCATACCATCAAGGGAGAAGGGCTAGGCGCAAATTGCTTCCTTAATGAAGCAATTTTGCCACCCTAACCCCATTATGCCCCTTAGGCGCCAATGGGGTTGGGTTTCTCCCCATTATACCCTTTTAGCCTCTCTTCTCTTCATGAGAACTTGTTATTGGGCTTCATTGGATAATGAGCTAGCCCAAACTTCATCCTATGGGTTGATTAAGCATTTGGATCCAATCCAATGCAACCCTAATCCAAGTGTGACCAACCATGGTCAAATACGGGTCAACCTGTCAAAAATGAAGTTTGGCTCCAATAACATTCTTCCATCTCATCAGGCCCATTGGTGCTGATGAAATCTCCCAATTAGATCCGAGTTATCCAATAACTTGATCATAAGGTTTCTCGATCAATACGAGAACTCAAGTATCAAGGTGTGCGACCCTGTAGGTTCTTCTGACGCTGGCAGTGCTGACCAAAGGTCACCACAAGCAGTGAGTGGCACCTAGCAGTGCATCGCTGCTACCCAGGTCATTGGAATGGATATCGACATCGACATCCCCATAATCGCAACTAGGTACAGATGCATTACAGTCTCTTTGCCGGACTGATATCCGATTGGACAAGTGTGTCACCACTTGTTTTCACCCAATCACATGGCTATGACTAAAACAGGTTCTTACCTGGGTATGGCCATACACTCTCAGTCATAGAACCATAGAGGAGCTCCATGGATATCATACTTCCCTAAGGAAGGGGCAAATCCTATGTTTGTCCATTGACCTTCTCATATGGGTCGTGACATGCTCAATGACAACCGTTATGACCTCCCAACTACGGCGAGGTGTTAGGTTGTTTCAAAGCAAGTCCCTAACCATATAGAATGATCAATGACCTCAAGTCAAGGGATCAATGCATCTCCTGTCACTTGTGAGGATAACTTATGACACCAAGTCATAGCCTCACAGCGGGTCTTTCCAGTATATCCTCCAATGATATACCCATGTGTCTGCGTTAGCACCACGTACCTAACCAGCCCACATACCAGTCTCACAAGTACCATAGCTGTCCCATATCCACTAAGGTACATCGACTGGGGACAATAGTTTGAGCACAGATCCAATCTATCTCCAGGGACATTATCATGTCAGTACATGTGCGCAGATGTAAACAAACATTGATAATGACAATGCCAGAATGATATATATAAATATCAAAGTCAAGTAGTACATAAGTGGACCAAAACTAGGTCCTAGGGCATATACACCAACATTTGCTTCTTGATCAACTATTAGCTTCCTTTTTTGCATGGATCCTTAGTGGGAATTGAAAATTTTATGTTTTGCAACATGTAACATAACCATTCCCCAATAATGGTATTAGCAGCACTTGTGAAATCTAAATTGGCTTATGAATATATGTCTTTCTTCATGGTGCAATTATGTTTATATGCATTCAATTACATAATCATTAATGTGCTTGAATATGATATAGAAATCAAGATATGTATGATATATTTAGATTATGAATTTATGAAAATTATTATGATTCTGCCACGTTTCTCAACAACTCTTGATGCATGCTTCAATTTTGCCTTGCTCAAATAAATCTTATTAGAGTTGTTGACAGTTCATGGCGTCACTCATCACTCATTGAAACCCTAGAGCATGGGATGGATGATTTTGATCTCACCTACCAGAATTTTTCTGGACTCAACCCATGTATCCAACATAAGGGGTGAGCATCACGAGTAAAATTTATAAGAAGACTAGCCCCCTAAAAATATTAAGGAACTAAATCTGAACCATTGAATCACCTACATAATATATAAGACACACTTTGTCCAATCGGATGTTAGTTTGGCAAAGGGGCTGTAATGTATGGATATCTCATTGCGATGATGGCGATATGAATGTTGATATCTATTCCGAAGACTTGGGTAGTAGCGATGGACTACTAAGCGCCACTCACTGCTTATGATGACCTGAGTTCATAACTACCAACGTCTAAGGAACCTACAGGATCGCACACCTTGATACTCGAGTTCTCGTATTGATCATGTAGGCTTTTCATTGAGTTATTTCATAACTCGAATCTATTTAGGATATTTTATCAGTGCTAATGTACTTGATGAGATGGAGGAAACTTATTGGAGCTAAACTTCATTTTTGGCAGGTTAGCCCTGAGTTAACCATGATTAGCTATATTTAACTAGAGTTGCATCGGATTGAATCCAATAGCTCAATCAACATATTTAATGAAGTTTAGCATGATTTATTACTTATATTTAAGTGATGTGACCTATCAATAATTGCATGAAGAGGCTAGGCACCTAAGTCCTAATGGGGTTAGGATTGGTGTCTAAGGCTTTGTGGGATTAGGATTTGGTGTCTAATGCTTCACTAGGCAATTCCTAATCGCCATTGGCTTGATCTAGATGATTGGAAGGATTGCTTGCTTGCTTTGGCAAGCCTTGTGTATCAAGATTTGTACACACTGGCTGCTTTTTGATTCGTGAAAAGTAGATACATGGACCCTGCCGATGATTGCTAGGCAGGGTCCATGCCTAGGAAATTTGCCTTTGAATAATATAGCACATGGAAGATGACTGCTTCACAACAAGCAACAACTGATAAATATAGATAAATTATCATTTTTCTAACCCTATTATTATTAAACCAACATTTAGTTCGGCTATCGATGACGATCAGAAAAAAATTTTAGGCAGGGTCCATGCTTAGGAAATTTGCCTATATTAAGGAACTAAATCTAAACCTTTGAATCACCTACATAATATAGAAGAGCGTTTGGATCAAAATTAATAGGGTATCGACTGAGCACCTAGATTAAGGAACTAAATCCTTAGTAGTTCCAAGATACTTTAGGATGTTCTAACACAACTATCAAGTGCTGAGTGTTGGTGTTTATACCCTGCAGACCAATCTTTGGACATGGTCGGGCATTGTTTAAATGTACTTTGATGGAATTGTAACTCTTTATATAGGCATGGTCGTTATTATGCAGACTTCTCCACCTGCGTTGATGTATTGAGTTGCATAAATAATGTCCCAGGAGTTTGGTAGGATCCATTCTCATAAGCTATCCCCAGTCAAGGTACCTTAGCAGATATGGGACAGCTTTGGTACATGTGAGACTGGTGTATGGGCTGGTTAGGTGCGGGGCACAGTAACGCAGACATACAGGTGCATTGGATGCACTGGAGTGATCCACCGTGAGGATTGACTTGTCTAGTCAACAAGTCAATCTCACATGCAAGAGGTTTGCATTGATCCTTAGACTTGAGGTATTCATGTCTAGATTTGATGATGGGTATGCTTTGATACAGTCTTACGTCTCTCCGTAATTGGGAGACCAAAACGACTGTCATTGGGCATGTCATAAGTCACGTAGAGACATGGATGACCAATATTAGGATTTGCCCCTTCCTTATTTGAAGCATGATATCCACTTTGGGGCGCCCCACCTTATTAGTGCATGACAGGAATGTGTGGCCACACTTGTTAAGTCATGACCAATGCATTAGATTGATAAACTTGAGACTAATCCAATGGCAGGATATCAGTTTAGGCAAAGGGATCTATAATGCATGGGAATCCTCGTTGCTTGTTAGGGGTTGTTGCCATAATGACTTAAGTCCTATGACATGGGTAGTAGTGATGTGTTGCTAGATACCCCTCACTACTTATGATGTTTACATCATTGCCATCGTCATATGGATCCTACGGGGTCACACGCAATAGACTCTTGACGTTGCTTTAATGAGAAGCCTTAGGATCAAGTTATTGGATAACTTGGATCGATTTGGAAGATTTCATCAGCGCCAATGAGCCTGATGAGTTGGAAGAAGGTTATTGAAGCCAAACTTCATTTTTGGCAGGTTGACCCGAAATTGACCTAGATTGGTCACATTTGGATTAGGGTTGCATTGGGTTGGATCCAATGGCTTAATCAATCCATGCCATGAATTTTGGGCTAGCTCATTATCCAATGAGGCCCAATAACTAGTTGTCAAGAAAAGGTATAAGCAAATAAGGGTATAATGGGGAAGAGTTTCACCCCATTGGCGCCAAGGGCATAATGGGGTGAAGTGGGTGTTGGGAAACCCCGGGGACATTTTACAATTTTCAGAGTTATAGACATATATTTTTCGCAGCGGAAGAATGTCCCCGAAACAGGCCGGTCCCAAAAAACCAGTGAAGATCGCAAGCAAGGGAGTCGACACGATGAGTTAGGAAATACCTTAAGAGCAATATAGAGCGATGCCGATGCAGGCGCCCAAGTGTGCGCCCTCTGCAGTCTCACACACACGGATCTCTTGAGTTCTCTTCTCCCACGCCCGGTGCTAGCCTCGGGAAGAAGATCTAAGCCTTAGTTCTCTTCTTGAATGCTTGCGCCACCTCCAAGGTAAAAGCGCCAATTGATGAAGAAGAGAGGAGAAGGGAGAATGCCGCCAAGCCTTTACTTCTCTTGCGCCAAGGGAGGAAGAAGGGAAGAAGCTTGCGGCTAGGGTTTGATGGAAGAGGATGGTTGCGCCAATGCCCCTTATTCTCTCCCTCTTGATGTGTTCACGCCTTCAAGGAAGAACAACTTATTAGAGGGGGTGACTAGGGTCACATTTATAGGGCAAGAGGTGGTTAGGGTAAGGGCTAGGATCATGACAAGTGTAGGGCTAGGATGAGGAGGTTTGAGACAAGGAAAGTCTCCAAGACATTTCCATAATTCTCATTCAACCATTCCTTTTTGTGCCCCACGCCTTTCCTTGTGCGCCAAGGCCTTGCCTTGCACCCCAAGCAATGCCATAGAGGCATGCATTCCATCCTAGGAAGAGAGGGGAGGCGCCCTTTACTTCCATAATGAAGCAAAGGCGCCAACATGACCCCTTATGCCCCTAGGCGCTTAATGGTTCATGTTTCTCCCCATTATACCCTTTTAGCCTCTCATCTCTTCATGAGAACTTGTTATTGGGCCTCATTGGATAATGAGCTAGCCCAAACTTCATTACATGGGTTGATTAAGCACTTGGATCCAATCCAATGCAACCCTAATCCAAATGTGACCAACCATGGTCAAATACGGGTCAACCTGCCAAAAATGAAGTTTGGCTCCAATAACATTCTTCCATCTCATCAGGCCCATTGGTGCTGATGAAATCTCCCAATTAGATCCGAGTTATCCAATAACTCGATCATAAGGCTTCCCGATCAATACGAGAACTCAAGTATCAAGGTGTGCGACCCTATAGGTTCCTCTAACGCTGGCAGTGCTGACCAAAGGTCATCACAAGCAGTGAGTGGCACCTAGCAGTGCATTGCTGCTACCCAGGTCATTGGAATGGATATCGACATCGACATCCCCATCATCGCAACTAGGTACAGATGCATTACAGTCTCTTTGCCGAACTGATATCCGATTGGACAAGTGTGTCACCACTTGTTTTCATCCAATCACATGGCTATGACTAAAACAGGTTCTCACTTGGGTATGGCCATACACTCTCAGTCATAGAACCATAAAGGAGCTCCATGGATATCATACTTCCCTAGGGAAGGGGCAAATCCTATGTCTGTCCATTGATCTTCTCATATGGGTCGCGACATGCTCAATAACAACCGTTATGACCTCCCAGCTACGGAAAGGTGTTAGGTTGTATCAAAGCAAGTCCCTAACCATATAGAATGATCAATGACCTCAAGTCAAGGGATCAATGCATCTCCTGTCACTTATGAGGATAACTCATGACACCAAGTCATAGCCTCATAGCGGGTCTATCTAGTATATCCTCCAATAATATACCCATGTGTCTGTGTTAGCACCACGTGCCTAACCAGCCCACATACCAGTCTCTCAAGTACCAGAGCTGTCCCATATCCACTCAGGTACATCGACTGGGGACAATTATTTGAGCACAGATCCAATCTGTCTCCAGGGACATTATCATGTAAGTACACAATCGCAGGTGTAGACAAACAATGATAACGATAATGCCAGAATGATATACAAATATCAATGTCAAGTAGTACATAAGTTGACCAAAACTAGGTCCTAGGGCATATACACCAACAATCTCCCACTTGCACTAAGACCTAGAAGTTGAGGAATCTCAACCCCATATCTCTAGCGTGACCATCATGCTTCTGCTGCGCCAAAGCCTTGGTCAATGGGTCTGCCAGATTGTTTTCTATGTCTACTCTGCTAATCTTGACATCACCCCTGTCAATGATCTCTCTGATCAGGTGAAATCTTCTGAGTATGTGTTTGGATCTTTGATGAGACCGTGGTTCCTTGGCTTGTGCAATTGCTCCATTGTTGTCACAGTAGAGTTCAATGGGATCCATTGCACTAGGTACCACTTGAAGATCACATAAGAACTTCCTTATCCAAACAGCTTCCTTGGCTGCCTCAGAAGTAGCCACATACTCAGCTTCGGTTGTAGAATCTGCTATGGTGGATTGCTTGAAGCTCTTCCAACATACAGCGCCTCCATTTATCTTGAACACATAGCCGGCCTACGATCTAAAGTCGTCAGGGTCAGACTGGAACGATGCGTTAGTATAGCCCTGTATACTGAGCTCTTCCTGTCCCCCATAGACCAAGAACAGATCCTTAGTTCTTCTCAGATACTTTAGGATGTTCTTTACAGCCACCCAGTGCTGCAGACCTGAATTGGATTGGTATCGGCTGGTTATGCTCACAGCATATGCCACATCTGGTCTAGTACACAACATTACATACATGATCGATCGTACTGCCGAAGCATAAGGAATTCGACTCATGTCATCCCTCTCAACCTGTGTTGTAGGACACTGGCTCTTTGAGAGAGTAATGCCATGTCTCACATGAAGGTATCCTTTCTTGGATTGCTCCATGTAGAACCTCTCCAGTACCTTATCAATGTAAGTACTCTGACTAAGGGCCAAGAGCCTCTTGGATCTATCCCGGTAGATCCTCACGCCTAGAATATAGGCGGCCTCCCCTAAGTCTTTCATCTCGAAACACTTCCCCAACCATGTCTTTGAAAGGGGCGAAACCCTAAACATGCACATAAAAAATTTTGCATGGGCGGAAACTAGGATTCCATGAGGATCGCATGTGGCATGATCTTATGGTTAACCTATTAACTTGCAAAGATCAGATTAAGATTTTACCATAGCCATTGTTTGGATGGTGACTTGGAAGGGAAAGAGGCGAGTGCTTCTTCTCCAAAGTAGACGCACACAAGATGGTGAGGGCTTCCTTCTTGGCGTGAACCTTGTGCTAGCAAAGACCTCCAAGGATTCCTGATCGTGTAAGGAGATGAGATGCACTCTTGGTGTTGTCCAACTTCCTTCTTTTCGTCAAGTCTCTCACAAGACGAGAGGGATGTCGAGTGGAGAAGATGGCGACGAGAGAAGCGTTTTCACGATTGAAAACGTGGGGGGTTTTCCAAATGAAAACATGGCTTCTAAAAATAGTAAGCATTTAATCTCTCATGCGTTCACTCCAAGTGAACCTATCGCATCCTTCATCTCCCTTTGAACCAAGCGTTCATTTGATGAACCGGTTCAATTGAATTTGGTTCAAAGACCAAATTAAACCAAGCCTTGGTCTAAACCTTATAAAACCGAAAGGCTCAAGATCTAACCACACATCTCTTGATGCTCCTGATCTCATCGATCAAGCATCAATTCTCTCGATCGAAGCTTACCAATCTCAAGCCCTAATCAATCAAACATGATCAGACCAGATCTCACTTCCAATCAGAGTTTAAACTCCTTTAAACTGAACCAAAATAATTCAGTCCACACGATCTGACATAAGTAAGCCATATCATCAAATTGTGCGACCCTAAGGGTTTCCTTTAATGTCGGTAACGATAACTTACGTTATCACGAACAGAGAGGGGTATCTAGCAACACATCACTGTCTCCCGATATAAAGGAAAGAGTCTTCCAAGACTACACCCAAACACAGCACAAGTGTGAATTCAATTCATTAGGCATACATGTTTCCTTTGCCACTGGATGTTCTCGTTGGACAAGCGTGTCAAGCCTGTAACTCCAACATGATGAGAATGATTAGATCAGATGAACATAGTCATCTGGGTATGGCCATACACTTTCTCAATCATCTCATCCAGGGGGCCCCTTTAGAACATCACACTCCAAACAAGGAGAAGGCAATCCTATATCTATCACTAGTGCCCTAACATGACTCATGCTCATTATCCAAGATAGTCTATTACCATTATATTTCAAATGATATTGAACTACCTCAAGACAATGCCAATCCTCATTTAGAAACACAAGTGATCTCAAGTCAGAGGAAATATGCCACTTGTTTGCATATAAGGATTATTCATATTGTGACAAGCAATTGAATATCCTAAGTAGGGTCAGTCTAGTACATCCAATGTACCTATGAGTCTACATCTTATTCCATGCTCGAAGCATCCTATAAGATTAGAACACATATTAGTCTTAATCATATCAAGGTTGTCTCATGTTCACCAAGATATCTCGACTAAGGACTATACTGCATGTCAGCCAAGCTGAACACCATTGAGACATTATTCAGAAGTATACATATAGCAGCAGATAATGCAACAACCTGAATAACAACCATTGCCTTTATAAACATAGAGTTTATACATGATACTGATAACAACCCAAGGCCTCAAACATTAGCCTTAAGGGCATACCCCAACAGTCTTCACAGCTTGAAGACTAGGGATGTCGTTTCCGATGAGCAGTATGTCATCAACATACAAGACCAGAAAAATCACCAAGCTCCCACTGAATTTTTTGTATACACAAGCGTCATCTTCGCTTTTGATAAAGCCATAATCTCTCACGGCCTCATCAAATTGAAGATTCCAACTTTGAGATGCTTGTTTTAATCCATAAATGGACCTCTTTAGCCTACAGACCTTATTAGCCTCTGCAAGATGGATGAAGCCATCAGGTTGTGACATATACACATCCTCAGTCAGCTTCCCGTTAAGGAACGCTGTCTTCATATCCATCTGCCATATCTCATAGTCATGATATGCAGCTATAGCAAGCAGAATCCGAATGGATTTAATCATGGCAACTGGCGAAAAGGTTTCATCATAGTCCACCCCATGGACTTGTTTAAATCCTTTAGCCACTAGTCTACCCTTATAGGTAACTATTTTGCCATCCATGTCTGTCTTCCTCTTGAAGACCCATTCACACCCTATGGGTTTTACCCCATCAGGCAGCTCAACCAAATCCCAGACTTGGTTAGCCGACATGGAATCCATCTCGGATCGCATGGCGTCAAGCCATTTCTCGGAGTCCGGTCCACTGACCGCCTCATCATAGGTTCTAGGTTCATCCTCAATGATGAAGATCCCATCGTGTTGGGTCGGTAGCGACCCATACCTTTCAGGTGCACGACGAATTCTCTCAGACCTACGTGGGACCTGTGTCTGAGCCTCAGGTTGCCTAGCAACTGGTGCAGGTGGCTCAGATTCCATCTCTTTGTCTTGTGCTTGCACTTGGATCTCATCCAAGTCAAACTTCCTCCCACTAACTTCTTTCATAAGAAATTCTTTCTCTAGAAAGACAGCACCTCGAGCAACAAAAACTTTGTTCTCGATTGGGACATAGCAGTAGTATCCTTTAGTTTCCTTAGGATACCCCACAAACACACACTTATCAGATCTAGGTTCTAGCTTGCTAGAATCCTAACGTTTGACATAAGCCTCACATCCTCAGATCCTGATAAACGCGAGATTAGGGCGTCTCCCACTCCATATCTCGTATGGTATTTTGAAGACACTCTTAGATGGAACATTATTCAGTATCAGAGAAGCTGTTTCTAGTGCATGCCCCCAGAATGATGAAGGTAGAGTTGCATGACTCATCATGGATCGAACCATATCCAATAAAGTTCGATTTCTCCTTTCAGACACACCATTCCATTGAGGTGTTCCAGGAGGAGTGAGTTGGGATATGATCCCACACTCTCTCAGATAGTCAAAGAACTCACCGCTCAGGTATTCTCCACCTCGATCTGATCGAAGAGCTTTAATGGATCTTCCAAGCTGGTTCTCTACTTCATTCTTGAACTCCTTGAATTTCTCAAAGGATTCAGATTTATGTCTCATTAAGTAGACATAGCCATACCTACTGAAGTCATCAGTGAAGGTAATGAAGTAGTTGTACCCTCCTCTGGCTTGTTTATTGAAGGGCCGACACACATCAGTATGTATGAGATCTAATAAACCTTCTGCCCTCTCACCAATCTTGGTGAAGGGCGCCTTTGTCATTTTCCCTAATAAACAAGGTTCACAAGTATCAAATTCCTCCAAGGAACTTGAATCTAACAATCCATTTGCATGGAGTTGTTGGATGCGATTCTTGTTTATATGGGCTAATCGACAGTGCCATAGGAAAGCACCAACTGAACCACTCAGTTTGGTCCTTTTATTGCTTATGTTACAAATAGAACTTTCCATATCCAAGATATATAGACTATTGCACAAAGTACCCTTCCCATAAAACATATTTGCAAATGACAAAGAACAGGAGTTCTTATTTATTTCAAATTTAAATCCTTTCCTTGCTAAGCAAGGAAAGGATACAATGTTCTTTGTAAGCGAAGGTACACAAAAGCAATTATCTAGTTCTAATTGAAGTCCTGAAGGCAAGGAGAGAGTCAAAACGCCTACAGCAACAGCAACAACCTGTGCCCCATTTCCAACGCGTAGGTCAATCTCTCCAAGCCGCACTGATCTACTTTTCTTGAGCCCCTGCATATTTGTACAAATATGAGCTCCACATGCGGTATCCAATACCCATGACATAGAAGTAGAAAGATTGACTTATGTAACATAGATACCTGAGCATGAAGACGAAGCCTTGCCTCTCTTCTTCTCATTCTGAAGTCGTACTATGTCCTTTATCATGTGAGGTGGTCCTCCACATGAGTAGCACTTATTATTCTTGACTCTCTCTATCTTTGTTTTCAATGTATTAGTTAAGCCTTTGGGCTTAACACACTGAATGTCTACTTTAGGAGGGGTGAGCTCAACCAATGCATCAAAGAGCTGCCCTAGATTAGAAATAATTTCAGAGGCACTCTTAGATTCATATTGCCCTCTTAGCTCGGGTGACATGTTGGTTAGCATCAATTGTGCAATCTCCAAAGTATCAGCTTGATGCTTATTATAAGCATCCTTCTCAGCCGCTGAGGCCAAGCATGGAAGTGGCTCAGGAATTGGCTTCTCAAGGACATTTAGCTTCCTCTTGAGCTTGAGCACAATTCTCAAGTTCATATACCAATCCTTTAAGTTGGATCCAACCAACTTATCCCTTTCCAGGGTAGATCGCAGTGACCATCTGCCATTGTTCACAGCCATTGTTCTACAACAACCAAGAAATAGCAGATTGGTACTACCTCGAATCATTTAAACTGGACTTATTTTAAATGATTACTGCTCTCACTATTTTAAATTCGACTTGACAACCCACAAAGTCAATCGGGAAGTTTAAGACTTCCTAGTGAGATGGGATCCTTATTTCACATGAGGCTTCGCATCCCACGAGGGTGGGATGAGATGCACAAAGTAACCCATGTTTCCTAAGGTGGGTGCGCCGGCCGATTGCTCCAAGCAACTCCCCTTGTTGAGACAGTCTGGGCAATTCATGTCCAGTGAGGGCTGGATACAACATGAAACCTTTACCTCTCAACGATGCCTCTAGACTTTCACCATGTGCCCAGCACATGTGAACTTCTAGTCAAGTCCATTCCTAACCGTTATGCCCAGGGCCAACGAGTTTCCTTGCGAAGGCACGCCCAGGTTAAAACTGGACTGGGGAAACCATTGCCACCACGCACTTTCTAAAGATAAGTGGGTGTGTCCCACGAGGGTGGGAAACAATTCACAACTCCACTGATCGATAGCTTAGTGAGGGCTACGCGTTAGAAGGCTACCAGACTTGATATTTTAATTGAGGGTTTTTGTTTAAGGTCTCATCATCTCAGTTTTATCTTATGTATATCATTACAGGCATGCAATCCTATAGTGATAACATAACGGTAAAACATTTTAGGCATGCTTCTGCAGATAATAATAAAAGCAGTAAAGTATGATGTGATCATATCCTATACAAGACATTGAACCAATCCATGCCATGAAATAGGTTCAACTCTTGTCCTAGAACTCAAGCCCCAAAAACTAGACCTAGCCTAGCCGACCTCTAGCTTGAACTTCAAGGTTGGCTCCAAGGTCCTTCTCTCATGGCTTAGCTCTCAAACCGTAGAGGAATACTTTCGAAGTTCTCATAGGTTCGGCCAATGCCATGGTCTTGCGCCACTAAGCAGGTTTGCACCTCTTGCTTGTTGCATCACCATCCAAGGTATGCATGCGCTAAGCTCCAAGCACATGCGCCACCCTAATCTTCTTCTTAGTCAAAAGCAAAAAGAAAAGCGGCACGCATGCCTCACGAGGATACATCGCAGGCATGCAAAGGGGGCTTGATTAATGATCACAACATCATGCACAATCAAGGTATTTACTCATGCAATTCTACATGCTCATGAAAAACATAAAATCTGAAATTTTACTTTTTCATAAAACTAGTCTCTTTTTCTCATCTTCTTCTCACAAATCTTTTGGTTTATTGCGATTTATTTTTCATGATGATTTTAGAGATCCTATCGGCTGGCAATTTTGTCAGATCAAGAGACTTGGCCAGTCCGAAGACACAATGCCCGTCCTACTTGACAAAATTACGTGCGCCTTTGATCTTTAAATCAAATAAGAAAAATAGTCCAAAAATTCCAAAAGAGATTGAGAGGATAATAGAAACAAGAAACCTCAATTTTTCCTACTTAGAAAAATTGTTTGCCATGCATCATGCTATTTACGAAAATAGAGATATGGCATGTGAGCATGAAAGAAAAGCATAAAACATCGTTCGAGTCTTGCAAGTCGCTCTGATACCACTGTTGGTAAACCCCGGGGACATTTTACAATTTTCAGAGTTATAGACATACATTTTTCGCAGCGGAAGAATGTCCCCGAAACAGGCCGGACCCAAAAAACCAGTGAAGATCGCAAGAAAGGGAGTCGACACGATGAGTTAGGAAATACCTTAAGAGCAATGTAGAGTGATGCCGATGCAGGCGCCCAAGTGTGCGCCCTCTATAGTCTCACACACACGGATCTCTTGAGTTCTCTTCTCCCACGCCCGGTGCTAGCCTCGGGAAGAAGATCCAAGCCTTAGTTCTCTTCTTGAATGCTTGCGCCACCTCCAAGGTAAAAGCCCCAATTGATGAAGAAGAGAGGAGAAGGGAGAATGCCGCCAAGCCTTTACTTCTCTTGCGCCAAGGGAGGAAGAAGGGAAGAAGCTTGCGGCTAGGGTTTGATGGAAGA
This sequence comes from Costus lasius, assembly GCA_027563935.2. Lineage (NCBI taxonomy): Eukaryota > Viridiplantae > Streptophyta > Magnoliopsida > Zingiberales > Costaceae > Costus > Costus lasius. The sequence goes on along the minus strand of CM050450.1, from coordinate 30,364,692 downwards.
GGATGGTTGCGCCAATGCCCCTTATTTTCGCCCTCTTGATGTGTTCACGCCTTCAAGGAAGAACAACTTATTAGAGGGGCGACTAGGGTCACATTTATAGGGCAAGAGGCAGTTAGGGTAAGGGCTAGGATCATGACAAGTGTAGGGCTAGGATGAGGAGGTTTGAGACAAGGAAAGTCTCCAAGACATTTCCATAATTCTCATTCAACCATTCCTTTTTGTGCCCCACGCCTTTCCTTGTGCGCCAAGGCCTTGCCTTGCGCCCCAAGTAATGCCATAGAGGCATGCATTCCATCCTAGGAAGAGAGGGGAGGCGCCCTTTACTTCCATAATGAAGCAAAGGCGCCAACATGACCCCATTATGCCCCTAGGCGCTTAATGGTTCATGTTTCTCCCCATTATACCCTTTTAGCCTCTCATCTCTTCATGAGAACTTGTTATTGGGCCTCATTGGATAATGAGCTAGCCCAAACTTCATTACATGGGTTGATTAAGCACTTGGATCCAATCCAATGCAACCCTAATCCAAATGTGACCAACCATGGTCAAATACGGGTCAACCTGCCAAAAATGAAGTTTGGCTCCAATAACATTCTTCCATCTCATCAGGCCCATTGGCGCTAATGAAATCTCCCAATTAGATCCGAGTTATCCAATAACTCGATCATAAGGCTTCCCGATCAATACGAGAACTCAAGTATCAAGGTGTGCGACCCTGTAGGTTCCTCTGACGCTGGCAGTGCTGACCAGAGGTCATCACAAGCAGTGAGTGGCACCTAGCAATGCATTGCTGCTACCCAGGTCATTGGAATGGATATCGACATCGACATCCCCATCATCGCAACTAGGTACAGATGCATTACAGTCTCTTTGCCGAACTGATATCTGATTGGACAAGTGTGTCACCACTTGTTTTCATCCAATCACATGGCTATGACTAAAACAGGTTCTCACCTGGGTATGGCCATACACTCTCAGTCATAGAACCATAAAGGAGCTCCATGGATATCATACTTCCTTAGGGATGGGGCAAATCCTATGTCTGTCCATTGATCTTCTCATATGGGTCATGACATGCTCAATAACAACCGTTATGACCTCCCAGCTACGGCAAGGTGTTAGGTTGTATCAAAGCAAGTCCCTAACCATATAGAATGATCAATGACCTCAAGTCAAGGGATCAATGCATCTCCTGTCACTTATGAGGATAACTCATGACACCAAGTCATAGCCTCATAGCGGGTCTATCCAGTATATCCTCCGATGATATACCCATGTGTCTGCGTTAGCACCACGTGCCTAACCAGCCCACCTACTAGTCTCTCAAGTACCAGAGCTATCCCATATCCACTCAGGTACATCGACTGGGGACAATTATTTGAGCACAGATCCAATCTGTCTCCAGGGACATTATCATGTAAGTACACAATCGCAGGTGTAGACAAACAATGATAACGACAATGCCAGAATGATATATAAATATCAATGTCAAGTAGTACATAAGTTGACCAAAACTAGGTCCTAGAGCATATACACCAACAGTGGGCGCATGTTGCTTCATAAGGAAGCATTAGGTGCCTCCCCCTTTGTTCCTTGGATGGAAACCTTGCCTCTATGGCAAAGGTTGGGGCTGATATGGCTTGAAAACTCTTTTAGAAAGAGCTTGGGCGCATATGGATAGTAGGGTAAGGTTTATGGTAAGATCTTGGAGACCTACCTTACCTCCAAACCCTAATTCCCCTCAAACCCTTGCTTGGGCGCATATGGATGGAATGCATGCCTTTAAGGCATGTCTTGGGCTGATATGGCCATTGGGCAAATTAGGATAGGTTGAATGAGGTTTATGGTAAAGTCTTGGAGACTTTCCTTACCTCAAGACTCCTTTATCCTAGCCGCCCACTTGGCATGATCCTAGCCATTGCCCTTGCCGCCCCTTGTCCTATTAATAGGACCCTTGCCGCCCCCTCTTAGAGGTTGATTCGGTTGGACAACATCTTGGAGGGGTGACATATTTCTTGGAGAGACTTGGAGTGCAAGGGGCGAGAGCGACATAGGCTTGGCGCAAACTTCTTCCTTAGAGCCGCAAGTTCTTCCTCTCCCTCTCTTCTTGGCGCAAGGACTCTTAGTGCTTGGTGGCATCTCCTTGCCATAAGCTCTCTCCCTTCCTTGGCCATAGGCGCACCTTGCTTGAAGGTGGCGCAAGCAAAGAAGAAGAAGGAAGCAACTTGGCGGCATCATCTTCCTCCTCATCTCTTCTTGGCGCTTTCATCTTTGAGGTGGCGCAAGAGAAGTGAAGGAACCCTAAGGCTTGATTCTCTTCCCGAGGCTAGCACCAAGCGTGGAAGGGAGCAACGATCAAGGAGTCGACGCGTGGATACTTGTAGAGGGCGAGCACTTGATCGTCTTCGAACATGGCTTCAAGAACCGAGCAAGCAATAGAGGTATTATCCTTGTCACATCCTTGTGTTCTCCCTCGCATGGATCCTTGGGCGAACGAATATGTTTCGGGTGTAATGCTTCCGCTGCGTCCTGGGACTGCAAAATTTTTAAAATTACACCTGGTATTCCCTAACACTGAGCACCTAGATTAGATTGTTATCGGCTGGTTATGCTCACAGCATAAACCACGTCTGGTCTAGTACATAACATCTCGTACACAATTAAACCTACTGCCGAAGTATAGGGCACTCGATTCATGTCATCCCTCTCAGCCTGTGTGGTGGGACACTAGCTCTTTGAGAGAGTAAAGTCATGTCTTACTGGAAGGTATCCCTTTTTTATTGCTCTAAGTAGAACCTCTCTAAGACCTTATCAATCTAGATACTCTAACTAAAGGCAAGGAGCTTCTTAGCTCTATTCTTGTAGATCCTCATATCTAGGATATAGGCGGTCTCCCCTAAGTCCTTCATCTGGAAACACTTCCCCAACTATGTCTTCACAGTTTGAAGATTAGGGATGTTGTTTTCGATGAGCAGTATGTCATTGATATACAAGATTAGAAAAGTCACTAATCTCCCACTAAATTTTCTGTATACACAAGCATCATCTTTGCTTTTAACAAAGCTATAATCTCTTATTGCCTCATCAAACCAAAGATTCCAACTTTGAGAACGTTTGTCAATTTTGAATTAGATCTCTTTAGCCTGCAGACCTTATTGACCTCTGCAGGATGGATGAAGCCATTAGGCTGTGTCATATACACATCCTTTGTCAACTTCTCATTAAAGAATGTTGTCATCACATCCATCTGCCATATCTCATAATTATGATATGTAACTATAGCAAGCAAAATTCGAATGGATTTGATCATAGCAATTGGCGAGAACGTTTCATCATAGTCCACACCATGGACCTCTCTGAATCCTTTAACCACTAGTCTACCCTTATAAATAACTATGTTGTCATCTATGTTAGTTTTCCTTTTGAAGACCTATTTACACCCTATGGGTTTTACCCCATAAGGTTGCCCAACCAAATCTATACTTGGTTAGCCGACATGGAATCCATCTCGAATCGCATGATCTCAAACCATCTCTCAGAGTCCGGTCCAGCGACCGCCTCATCATAGGTCCTGGGTTCATCCTCAATGATGAAGATCCCATCATGTTGGGTCGGTAGCGACCCATACCTCTCAAGTGTACGACAAATCCTCCCAGACCTACGCAAGACTTGTGTTTGAGCCTCCAGTTGTGCAACAACCAGCGAGGGCTGGATACAACATGAAACCCTAACCTCTCAATAATGCCTCTAGACTTTCACCATGTGCCCAGCACATGTGAACTTCTAGTCAAGTCCATTCCTAACCGTTATGCCCAGGGCCAACGAGTTTCCTTGCGAAGGCACGCCCAGGTTAAAACTGGACTGGGGAAACCATTGTCACCACACACTTCCTAAAGATAAGTGGGTGTGTCCCACGAGGGTGGGAACCAGTTCACAACTCCACTGATCGATAGCTTAGTGAGGGCTACGCATTAGAAGGCTACTAGACTTGATATTTTATTATGAGGGTTTTTAAGGTCTCATCAGTTTTATCTTATGTCTAACAATACAGGCATGCAATCCTATAGTGATAACATAACGATAAAACATCACAGGTATGCTTTTAGTAGATAAGGAAAGCAGTAAAAGATGATGTGATCAAAGCCCTTTCAAGACATTGAACCAACCCATGCCAAAAGGAGGTTCAACTCTTGACATAGGACTCAAGCCCCTAAGACAGACCTATCCTAGCCGCCCTCTATCTTGGTCTTCAAGGTTGGCTCCAAGGTCCTTTTCACATGGTTTAGCTCTCAAACCTTAAGGGTAGACCCCAAGGGTTCGGCCAATGCCATGGTCTTCCTCCAATGAGGATGCGCCACAATGCAAGAAGCCAAGTTAGCTAGCTCTCAAACCCAAAGGTTCGGCCATGCCTAACTTGCGCCACCAAGCAAGCTTGCGCCTCTTCCTTTGATGCTTGTTGCGCCACCATCCAAGGTATGCATGTGCCAAGTTCCAAGTACATGCGTCACCCTAATCTTCTTCTTAGTTAAAAAGAAACGGCACGCAGGCCTCACAAGGATACATCACAGGCATGCAAAGGGGGGCTTGACTAATGATCACAACATCATGCACAATCAAGGTATTTACTTATGCAATTCTACATGCTCATGAAAAACATAAAATCTGAAATTTTACTTTTTCATAAAACTAGTCTCTTTTTCTCATCTTCTTCTCACAAATCTTTTGGTTAATTGCGATTTATTTTTCATGATGATTTCAGAGATCCTTTCGGCTGGCAATTTTGTCAGATCAAGAGACTTGGCCAATCCGAAGACACAATGCCCGTCCTACTTGACAAAATTACGTGCGCCTTTAATCTTTAAATCAGACAAGAAAAATAGTCCAAAAATCCAAAAGAGATTGAGAGGATGAGAGAAACAAGAAACCCTAAATTTTTCCTACTTAGAAAAAATCATTTGCCATGCATCATGCTATTTACGAAAATAGAGATATGGCATGTGAGCATGAAAGAAAAGCATAAAACATCGTTCAAGTCTTGCAAGTCGCTCTGATACCACTGTTGGGAAACCCCGGGGATATTTTACAATTTTTCAAAGTCATAGACATACATACATACATTGCACAGCGGAAGAATGTCCCCGAAACAGGCCGGTCCCAAAAACCCAGTGAAGATCGCAAGCAAGAGAGTCGACACGATGAGTTAGGAAATACCTTAGGAGCGGTTTGGAGTGATGCCGATGCAGGCGCCCAAGTGTGCGCCCTCTGCAGTCTCACACACACGGATCTCTTGAGTCCTCTTCTTCCACGCCCAGTGCTAGCCTCGGGAAGAAGATCCAAGTCTTAGGGAGATGCTCCACTTTACTTGCGCCACCAAGAGGAAAGGATGCGCCAAGAGAAAGAGGAACTAAGCCAAGCCGCCAAGCACCAAAGCTCCTTGCGCCAAGAGGAAAGGAGGGAGAAGCTTGCGGCTATGGAAGAAGGAAGAAGTTGCGCCATTGCTCCTAGCCCTCGCCCCTCTTCTTATTGTCACGCCTCCAAGGAAGAATCATCATAAGAGGGGGCGGCTAGGGTCACATATATAGGGCAAGAGGCGGTTAAGGGAAGGGCCAAGATCATGACAAGTGTAGGGCTAGGATGAGGAGGTTTGAGACAAGGAAAGTCTCCAAGACTTTACCATAAACTCCATTCAACCTATCCATAATTGCCCAAGTACCATATCAGCCCAAGACATGCCTTAGAGGCATTCATACCATCAAGGGAGAAAGGAAAGGCGCCAATTGCTTCCTTAATGAAGCAATTTTGCCACCCAAACCCCATTATACCCCTTAGGCGCCAATGAGGTTGGGCTTCTCCCCATTTTACCCTTTTAGCCTCTTATCTCTTCATGAGAACTTGTTATTGGGGCTCATTGGATAATGAGCTAGCCCAAACTCCATTACATGGGTTGATTAAGCACTTGGATCCAATCCAATGCAACCCTAATCCACATGTGACCAATCATGGTCAAATACGGGTCAACCTGCCAAAAATAAAGTTTGGCTCCAATAACATTCTTCCATCTCATCAGGCCCATTGGCGCTGATGAAATCTTCCAATTAGATCCGAGTTATCCAATAACTCGATCATAAGGCTTCCCGATCAATATGAGAACTCAAGTATCAAGATGTGCGACCCTGTAGTTTCCTCTGACGCTGGCAGTGCTGACCAAAGGTCACCACAAGCAGTGAGTGGCACCTAGCAGTGCATCGCTGCTACCCAAGTCATTGGAATGGATATCGACATCGACATCTGTAACATCCCGTTATCTTAACCCCAAACAAGCAACACAAATCATGAAAGAAACAGGATGTTATCATACAAGATCGATACATATGCTAGGTAAAACCCCGTTCAGGAAACACGATCTGAAAATTTCGAAAATCCATACATATAAATCTCCACAAAACACAATTTCATAAAGGTACCTGCCACCACGCATTCCTTGCACTAGACATATGCAAGGCAACAGTTATATCAAATCCGTATCAAATCCATAAAATCCATAAAGGTACCTGCCACCAGGCAATACTTGCACTAGACATATGCAAGTTACAGGTATATCAAAACCGATTACAAAGAATACACCACAAACCGAAATTCAAAACAAAATCACAAAATCGATTTTATAAACTCATACCAAACACCGAAACCAGGCCAAAGCCGCGGTGACACAAAAATCAAAATCATTTAACTGCCACAATCCGGCAACACAAATTCATATAGTTTAGCCATAGTCGGCAGTACATGTTCACATAATTCAGATATTAAGGCCACAACCGGCATCATAAGTTCATTAAGCATAAATCACGATATCCATACAATGCTAACTGCGCCCCTGCTCTACACCTGAAAATAATGAGGGGTGAGCTACACAGCCCAGTGAGTGGATAGTCTAAATCGACCATCCATAACATACACTCAAAAATATAGACAGATTAATTTAAAAATCTTTAACAGGAACATTATGTCAACATATAACAACATAAAGAAAACAGAAGTCATAATAACGGTCAGATGTACACACCAACATATAACAAACTCAGGTTCTAGAGTTATACTCTAAACCAACTAAACACACCAACACTTAATTAACCTAGTTGTCCAGCATATTCAGTAGTGACCATTATGGTCTAACCCGGCTTTGGCCTAAGTGTTGGAGTATGCCCTTAAGGCTAATGTTTGAGGCCTTGGGATTGTAACAGTATCATGTAATAAACTCTTAAGTTTATTAAGGCATGGTTGTTATTCAGATTGTTACCTTGTCTGCTGTAATAAGTGTACTTCTGATTAATGTCTCAAAGCTGTTCAGCTAGGCTGACATGCAGTAATGTCCTTAGTCGAGATATCTTGGTGAACTTGAGACAGCCCTGATATGATTGAGACTAATATGAGTTCTAATCTTGTAGGATGCTTCGAGCATGGAATAAGATGTAGACTCATGGGTACATTGGATGTACTGGACAGACCCTACTGGGATATTCGGTTGCTTGTCACAATGTGAATAATCCTTGTATGCTACAAGTGGCACATGTCCTTTGACTTGAGATCACTTGTGTTTCTAAATGATGAATGTCATTGTTTTGAGGTAGTTCAATATCATCTGAAATATAATGATTATAGACTATCTTGGATGATGATCAAGAGTCAGGTTAGGACACTAGTGATAGATACAGGATTGCCGTCTCCTTGTTTAAGGAGTGTGATGTTCTAGGGCCCCCCTATATGAGATGATTGAGAAAGTGTATGGCCATACCCAGATGACAGTGATCATCTGATCTAATCATGCTCATCGTATTGGAGTTACAGGCTTGACGTGCTTGTCCAATAAGAACATCCAGTGGCAAAGGAAACATGTATGCCTTGTGAAGAAGATTCACACTTGTGCTGTTATTTGGGAGTAGTCTTGGAAGACTCTTTCCTTTATATCGGGAGACAGTGATGTGTTGCTAGATACCCCTCACTGATCGTGATAACGTAAGTTGTCGTTACCGACATTTAAAGGAAACCCTTAGGGTCGCACAATTTGGTGATATGGCTTACTTGAGTCAGATCGTGTGGACTGGATTGTTTTGATTCAGTTTAAAGGAGTTTAAACTCTGATTGTAAGTGAGATCCAGTCTGATCATGTTTGATTGATTAGGGCTTGAGATCGGTAAGCTTCGATCGAGAGTGTGGATGCTAGATCGATGAGATCAAGGGCATCAAAAGATGAACGGTCAGATTTTGAACCTTAGGGTTTATTTTGGTCTGGACCAATTCTTGGGCTGATTTGGTTTGGTCTTGTTTTGATTTGGTCATTGAACCAAAGTCAATTGAACCGGTTCCTTTTGGTGAACGCATGGTTCAATCTGATGGGCGTTTTGTGTAGTTCACTAAGTGTGAACGTATGGAGTGAAGACTTACCTTATTGGGAAGCCTCAACGCCAAAACGCCTTGAGACCAAGGAAAACGTGGAGATCCTTCAAGGCTTCTTGCATGCGAAGAGAGCTTGGGAGTGTATCTCATCGCCGAGAGCAAGAAGGATTTTCGGAAAGCCAAGAAGACACCAAACTCTCCTTCATTCGATCAAGGACCTTTGAAGCCCTTTGCTAGCACAAAGGACGACAAGGAGTAGGCCAACTTCATCTTGTGTGTGGCACACTTTGGAGGAGAACCCTATCGTTTTCTTGCTTCCAAGCCGAGTCCAATCTAATGGCCATGGTATGATTCTTGCTTCATGATTGCAATCATTTCGTTTTAGTTGATCATACATCATGCATGCCGATCCCTTGAAACCCTTGCTTCCGCTTAAAACCAAAGATGCGCCATCCATAGGGTTTCGCCCCCCTCTTGAAAGGGGTTTTATCCGCTTGCGCTCCCCCTTGAAGGGGACACAACAATTGGTATCAGAGCGGTTAATATGCATGTTGTTATGATTGCTTAAGCTTTTGTGATCCTTGTTTGCAATGATATGCTTAGATCTAACCGACATGCGAGAGTTACATGTTAAGTTTGCATATCCGAAACTTGATGTATGTCTCCTTGGCGCATGCTTAAGTTTCCATGCAAGTTGTTCTTGTTGCGCATGTGTTGGCGCTTGTGTAGTTTTTCTTACAAAACAAAAGGAACTTGCGCGCCTATCTAGATCTAAGGCCCTACTATAAACCCTTAGATGGGTTGATGGGGTTGAAGTCACCTCTAGGTTAGATCCAATAGTCTGATCAGACCATCTGACAGCCTAGATGGATCGACCAGATGGCACCTGTGCGCAAGCACGAGGTGGCCATAGGTCGATTGCATCTCAGGCGTGTAGCGAGGTCTGGTTGAGACAACTAGTGAACACACATGAGTTAGGCCCGGGGTCACACCCGCTTGCCAGAACTTATGAGGGTTGTTCAGCCCTTGGCGCATGCATGGTTGACCATTAGGTCAACTCGAGTCAGTTAGGACTTGGTGCATGCAAGGGCACTGGATCTGACTAGTTGGATGAGTGGATCCCTATCAATGGACCATTGTAAGGTTGTAGGGCACATAAGGAAATTAAAATTGATACCATGGGGTTTTCAAAATTTAATTTCATGAATGGATCACATGTTGATTTGATACTATATGCTTGTTTATTTAATCTTATGTGGGTTGCCCTAATGTGTGCTGTGCTGGGGCCTGCGTGCCTGGTTAATTATAAGTTAATATTATTTTGTGATCTGCGAATCACATTTGTAATTAATTTATTGTATATTTGACCTGCGAGTCAAACTTGTCTAGGTAGATCAAAATGTATTTTGATTAGACAAGAGCACAAAGGCACACATCCAAGAGGGGCATTCAGCTGGTGGCGCACCTAAGGTGCTCTTGGCGCTAGGGCCCTGGGTAGGACCAGATGAGATGCAAAAGGAGCTCAAGTGAAGACTTAAGTAAAATTAAGGTCTTACTTAGGGTTCATGGGCTTTTACCACATAAGATCAGCATGCTTTCTATTTATTGCTTTTATAATTAGAAATGCATGAGTTTATCTTCTGCTATCACCATAGGACTTGCATGATAGTTGAGAAGATAAAAGACCGGTAAAATCCAACACTAAAATATCAAGCTCGTAAGCCTTCTGACGCGAAACCTCACCGTTCTGACTATCGTTGGAGCCGTGTTGTACCCACTCAGTGGGCACGTCCATCTATCTTCAGACGGTGCGGGATTACACCTGCGTGTTACAGAGAAGGGATTTATCGCTTCTCGTTGCTCAGCATAGCACGTGGTGGTCCAGGGAGTAGGTCGGGTCAGCTTGACCATGTAGGCTACATATGTGGCGCATATGGTAGCACATGGAGGCAGCCATCTGTGGGATCAGAAACTGTGTTGTACCAACTCAGTTGGCACAGTCTGCTGGATTGCCCAGATGAAGGGGAATCGCACGGGTTGGCGATTGGCTGGGACAGCCTACCAGAAATTAGTGCTTGTCATCTCTGTGCATCTTATCTCGCCTGAGCGGGACGCGGAGACCAAGTATGAAATCTGGATCCCATCTCACTAAAAGAGTATTACTCTTTCGGACTGTTTTATGGATTTTACAGTCAGGTAAAATAGTGAGAAAAAGGAATCATTCTTAAGTCCTGATTGATTCTTAACATTGATACTGACCTTGCTGTTCTTGCATTGTTGTAGATTCCTGCAGCAACGAACACCATGAGCTTCAATGTGCGATCCCTACTGGAAAGGGAGAAGTTTGCTGGGCCGAACTTCTCTGACTGGTTCGGACACCTTAAGATCGTTCTTAAGGCAGAGAGGAAACTGTATGTCCTCGAGACGGCTGTGCCTCCTCAACCCGCTGCGAACGCCGCAAGGGCGGTTCGTGATGCCTATGAAAAGCACGTCAATGATAGCATTGATGTCGCTTGCCTGATGCTAGCGTCAATGACGCCACCGCTGCAGCGTCAGCATGAGGATATGTCGGCTATAGAGATCATAGCGAACCTCAAGATGCTGTATGCTGCACAGGCGAGGACAGAACGCTATAATCTGACGAAGCTCTTCTTTCAGAGCAAACTGGCTGAAGGGAGCCCAGTGGGAGCTCACGTGCTCAAGATGATTGGGCACAAGGAGGCTCTGGAGAAACTGGGGCATACCATTAACCAGGAGCTTGCTGTAGACATAATTCTGCAGTCTCTTCCGCCTTCTTTCGATGCGTTCATCATTAACTTTAATATGAACAAAATCGATTGTACACCGGCAGAGCTGTTGAATATGCTCTTGACTACTGAGGAAACTCTGAAGGGAAAGCCTTCAACCTCTGTCTTGATGGTTCCTTCAAGGAACAAGAAGAAGGGGAAGAAGGGCAAGGCCCCTGTCAAGAACTACAGTAAGGCTCTGAAACAGAAGGTGAAGCGGTCCAAGGACAACAGGTGTTTCCACTGTGGCCAGCTGGGTCACTGGAAAAAGGACTGTAAAGCGCTCCAAGGAGATAAGAGGGGAAGCATCGCTTCTGGCTCAGGTATTTACGTGACGGAAGTCATGGTTTCATCTTCTTCTATATCATGGGTGTTGGACACTGCATGTGGAGTTCACATTTGTTCAAATGTACAGGAACTCAAGAGAAGAAGGCAGGTGGGACAGCATGAGGTAGACCTACGCGTTGGAAACGGGGCACGGGTTGCTGCTGTTGCTGTAGGAGACTATTTCATTTCTTTACCATCTGGCATTGTATTAGAATTAAACAATTGTTATTTTGTACCCAGTATTACCAAGAATATTATCTCCATTCCTGCTCTTGTCAGGAAGGGTTTTTCCTTTGAATGCAAGATTTCAAAGTGTATACTTTCTCTAGATAATATTGTGTAAGCTACTGGTTCCATTAACAATGGGTTATTCATGTTGGACATGGAATGTTCTATACAAAACATTGATAATAAGAAAGCCAAGTATGCTGATGACAGCACCTTGCTATGGCATAGTCGTTTAGGCCATATTAACGAGAAGCGCATTAAGCGGTTGCATGATCATGGACTGCTGGGATCATTCTCCTATGAGGAGATTGATACATGCAAAGCTTGTTTAATGGGTAAAATGACGAAGTCACCTTTTCCTAATAAAGGTCAAAGGGCTTCAGGTTTACTTGACCTTATACACAGTGATGTGTGTGGGCCATTTAGTAAACATGCCAGAGGTGGCTATCAGTACTTCATTACCTTTACTGATGATTTCAGTAGGTATGGGTATGTCTATTTAATGAGACATAAAAGTAAATCTTTTGACAAGTTCAAAGAGTTCAAAAATGAAGTACAAAATCAGTTAGGCCGAAATATCAAGGCACTTCGTTCTGATCGACGTGGTGAATACCTAAGTCATGCATTTACTGACTATCTGAAGGAGTGTGGGATTATCTCACAGCTCACTCCGCCAGGAACACCGCAATGGAATGGTGTGTCCGAGAGGAGAAATAGAACGTTACTTGATATGGTTCGTTCTATGATGAGTCAGGCTACTCTACCTTACTCCTTTTGGGGTTTTGCACTGGAAACAGCTGCAAAGGTACTAAACCGAGTGCCATCCAAGGCAGTTTCTAAGACGCCATATGAGTTATGGTATGGGAAACAGCCAAGTTTGACTTTTATCAGGATCTGGGGTTGCGAGGCTTATGTCAAAAAGCTCGCCTCTGGGAAACTGGAGAGCAGATCTGAGAAATGTATATTTGTCGGTTACCCTAAGGAAACTAAGGGTTATTATTTCTACGATCCCAAAGAGAACAAAGTATTTGTTGCTCGGACGGCCATATTTCTTGAGAAGGAGTTTCTTCTGCAAGAGGCCAGTGGGAGAGAAATAAAGCTGGATGAGAATCCAGAGGAAGGGCAAAGGAGTCAAGCACAGTTGGATGAGCCTGAGCCGGTAGATCAGGTTATTGAACAACCTGAGGCTCAAATATCACGGGAACCGCGAAGATCGGGAAGGATCCATCGTCAGCCTGAGCGCTATGACGGAGTCTACATCATTGATAATGATGAACCCCTTACTTATGCGGATGCGGTCAGTGGACCGGAGTCAGGTAGATGGCTTGATGCTATGCGAGCCGAGATGGACTCCATGTCAGATAACCAAGTCTGGGATTTGGTTGATCCGCCTCCGGGAGTAATCCCTATAGGCTGTAAATGGATCTTCAAGAAGAAGATTGACATGGATGGTAACGTGGTTACCTATAAAGGCAGGCTAGTTGCGAAAGGTTTCAAACAAATCTACGGGATAGATTATGATGAAACTTTCTCACCTGTAGCCATGTTTAAGTCTATTCGGATTTTTTTCGCGATAGCTGCATATTACGATTATGAGATCTTGCAGATGGATGTGAAGACAGCTTTCCTTAATGGAAATCTGGACGAGGATGTGTATATGACACAACCTGAGGGTTTCACTAATCCATCAGATCGTCATAAAATATGCAAATTAAAGAAGTCCATTTATGGACTGAAACAAGCATCTAGAAGCTGGAATATTCGTTTTGATGAATCAATCTCTGAGTTTGGTTTCATCAAGAACGAAGATGACCCGTGTGTATATAAGAGGTTTAGTAGGAGCGTGATTACTTTCCTAGTCCTCTACGTCGATGATATCTTAATCATTGGAAATGATATTCCTGAACTGCATGCTATTAAAGCATGGTTAGGAAAATGTTTCCAGATGAAAGATCTAGGAGAAGCAGCCTATGTGTTAGGTGTGAAGATCTACAGGGATAGATCTAAGAGGCTTCTCGGGCTGTGCCAGAGTACTTACATCGATAAAGTCCTGGAGAGATTCCATTTAGAGAATTCTAAAAGAGGATATCTTCCAGTCAGACATGGTCTGAATCTTTCGAAGAGTCAGTGTCCACAAACACAGACTGAGAAAGATGAAATGGACAATACGCCTTATGCTTCGGCTATTGGGTCCATTATGTATGCGATGTTGTGTACTCGCCCAGACGTCGCTTACGGGTTAAGCGTGACCAGTCGGTTCCAAAGTAATCCAGGTATGGCGCACTGGATTGCGGTCAAGAACATTTTAAAATATCTGCGGAGGACCAAAGATATGTTCTTGATATATGGTGGTCAGGAAGAACTCAGTATTGAAGGATATACTGACGCTTCGTTCCAGTCGGACCAGGATGATTTCCGATCGCAATCAGGCTATGTTTTTAGCTTGAATGGTGGAGCAGTGGTGTGGAAAAGTTTCAAACAGTCAACTGTTGCTGATTCCACAACAGAAGCCGAGTATGTTGCAGCCTCGGAAGCATCCAAGGAGGCAGTGTGGATTCGTAAGTTCGTGAGAGAACTTGGTGTCGTTCCTTCGAGTGCAGATCCTTTGGTTATCTTCTGTGATAACACTGGAGCCATCGCACAAGCAAAGGAACCACGGTCGCACCAGAAGTCCAAGCACATACAGAGACGGTTTCACTTGATTCGGGAGATCATTGATCGAGGCGAGATCAAAATCTGCAAGGTTCATACAGATGACAATCTGGCAGACCCGCTTACCAAGCCTCTGGCGCAGCAGAAGCATGAGAAGCACTGTAATAATATGGGTTTGAGGTTTCTCAACCATTAGATTAAGTGCAAGTGGGAGATTGTTGGAGTATGCCCTTAAGGCTAATGTTTGAGGCCTTGGGATTGTAACAGTATCATGTAATAAACTCTTAAGTTTATTAAGGCATGGTTGTTATTCAGATTGTTACCTTGTCTGCTGTAATAAGTGTACTTCTGATTAATGTCTCAAAGCTGTTCAGCTAGGCTGACATGCAGTAATGTCCTTAGTCGAGATATCTTGGTGAACTTGAGACAGCCCTGATATGATTGAGACTAATATGAGTTCTAATCTTGTAGGATGCTTCGAGCATGGAATAAGATGTAGACTCATGGGTACATTGGATGTACTGGACAGACCCTACTGGGATATTCGGTTGCTTGTCACAATGTGAATAATCCTTGTATGCTACAAGTGGCACATGTCCTTTGACTTGAGATCACTTGTGTTTCTAAATGATGAATGTCATTGTTTTGAGGTAGTTCAATATCATCTGAAATATAATGATTATAGACTATCTTGGATGATGATCAAGAGTCAGGTTAGGACACTAGTGATAGATACAGGATTGCCGTCTCCTTGTTTAAGGAGTGTGATGTTCTAGGGCCCCCCTATATGAGATGATTGAGAAAGTGTATGGCCATACCCAGATGACAGTGATCATCTGATCTAATCATGCTCATCGTATTGGAGTTACAGGCTTGACGTGCTTGTCCAATAAGAACATCCAGTGGCAAAGGAAACATGTATGCCTTGTGAAGAAGATTCACACTTGTGCTGTTATTTGGGAGTAGTCTTGGAAGACTCTTTCCTTTATATCGGGAGACAGTGATGTGTTGCTAGATACCCCTCACTGATCGTGATAACGTAAGTTGTCGTTACCGACATTTAAAGGAAACCCTTAGGGTCGCACAATTTGGTGATATGGCTTACTTGAGTCAGATCGTGTGGACTGGATTGTTTTGATTCAGTTTAAAGGAGTTTAAACTCTGATTGTAAGTGAGATCCAGTCTGATCATGTTTGATTGATTAGGGCTTGAGATCGGTAAGCTTCGATCGAGAGTGTGGATGCTAGATCGATGAGATCAAGGGCATCAAAAGATGAACGGTCAGATTTTGAACCTTAGGGTTTATTTTGGTCTGGACCAATTCTTGGGCTGATTTGGTTTGGTCTTGTTTTGATTTGGTCATTGAACCAAAGTCAATTGAACCGGTTCCTTTTGGTGAACGCATGGTTCAATCTGATGGGCGTTTTGTGTAGTTCACTAAGTGTGAACGTATGGAGTGAAGACTTACCTTATTGGGAAGCCTCAACGCCAAAACGCCTTGAGACCAAGGAAAACGTGGAGATCCTTCAAGGCTTCTTGCATGCGAAGAGAGCTTGGGAGTGTATCTCATCGCCGAGAGCAAGAAGGATTTTCGGAAAGCCAAGAAGACACCAAACTCTCCTTCATTCGATCAAGGACCTTTGAAGCCCTTTGCTAGCACAAAGGACGACAAGGAGTAGGCCAACTTCATCTTGTGTGTGGCACACTTTGGAGGAGAACCCTATCGTTTTCTTGCTTCCAAGCCGAGTCCAATCTAATGGCCATGGTATGATTCTTGCTTCATGATTGCAATCATTTCGTTTTAGTTGATCATACATCATGCATGCCGATCCCTTGAAACCCTTGCTTCCGCTTAAAACCAAAGATGCGCCATCCATAGGGTTTCGCCCCCCTCTTGAAAGGGGTTTTATCCGCTTGCGCTCCCCCTTGAAGGGGACACAACACTAAGCACTGGGAGACTGCAAAATTTCATGCAACATATTAACATGGAGAGTGAGTAGAATCAAGAGGTGGCCCCCGCCAGGTCACGACGTGGCACTTTGCTCTAAAACACCCCATAACACATCGATGGATTGTGTGTAGATTCAAGAGGTGGCCCCCGCCGGGTCACGACGTGGCACTTTGCTCTACGACACCCCATATCACAAAAAGAGAGTGATGACATCAAGAGGTGGCCCCTGTCCGACCAAGACATGGCACTTTGCGTCAAAACCCGTTCTCCCAAAAGGTTCCTACTGGACAACAGACACATCTTATATCTTATTTCACAACGGTGGACTTCTAAGTGTCAACTAGACTCTAGGATAGTCATCACAATAATCATATCGGGCAGGCTGAACATCAACCCCCATCACAATAATCATAACAGGTAGGCTGAGCATCAACCCCCTTCACATATCACAATACAGGGCTGAAAATTCAAACCCTTAACATATCACATATTGACCATCCCCTTGAGTACACAGCTACACTTAGCCTTAGCCCTAACCAACACATGATCACAACAGATAATATTCGAAAATCCCATATCAACATAATTTTCGAAATTCACATAACCACATAATATTCACATATTCAAAGATCACTTAACATTCCAAAAATCACAAATCACATATTATTTAAAAATCACATAACATAGTGTAGTCCTTAAGTTTCAGGCTGGTCAGTTCAGTGTAACCTTGCTATGTTATCACCCAATGTTCTCAAACATGAATACATGGTCTTAGATAAATAAACATGAGTTTTATAATATTATAAGCATTTATCAAGTATCCATAAAATCAATATAAAATTTAAACATAAACTTAAAGCATGTATTCATCAATTTGCTTTACAATTCACACATGTAACCCACGGTTAACATAACATATTATCTACTAAATTTTAAACCTTAGTTAACATGAATTTCATACTCAAGATCAATGATTTAATGCTTCCTAAACTCCATATAAGAAATACCCTAATTTCGGTTTTCATGGAGACATACCCTAAATTCGGTTTTCATGAAAATACCCTAAACTATGTTTTCATGGAGAAATATCAAGATTCAATTCACATGTAAACATGTTAACTACAAATATCAATATTAATATCAAGTTTCGGTTTTCATAAATAAATAGCTTAAATTTGGTTTTTAGCATGGTAAAACTTTCCAATCAATCTAATGCATCAATTAATACAACCAAATTGCTAGAAATCGAAAAGACACACCACTCACCTCTTAACCGTGAACACTTGGGTTAAAATCTCCCCACAAACTCGCCTAAAGCTTTGAAATTCCACCAATGTTGCCACCAAGGGAAGAGGAACGCCACCAACACCAAGACGCCGGCCAAAGGGAGAAGGAAGAGGAAGAAAGGAAAATTCCTCCAAGCCCTCAAGAATCGCCTAAGTTCTTTAAAAAATCGCCCCAAGCCTTCAAGCCGTCGCCCAAGATTTCCTCCAAGCCAAAATTTCGCCACAAACTCTACCCTAACCGAAATTACCACTTAAACTTTGGGTTTTTAAATTTTAAACCCATTAACCCATTAATTCAAATAGGGTTTAATCCATTTAACCAATAATTTGAATTTTAAACCCAATTAGCGCAAACCCAATAACCCATAATACTAATTAATTTAACCATTAACTAACCATTCTCTTAATGAAAATCCAATAAGGGTTTAATTAATATCCAATAAGGATTAACGTCCAATAACTCCAATTAATTAACAATTAATTAACTTAAATTAACAAGCAATAAACTCTAATTAATTAACTGAAAATTAGCATCCAATGAGCTAGTTAATTAATTAACATTAATATCCCAAAAATCTCTAATTTAATTAACTATAATTCATCAACCAAAATCTCTAATTAATTTATCATAAATTAATAATCAATACACAGGAATAATAACACAGTCAATAATTTTATTTAAATCAAAAATAATGCTTACCAGGACTTAAGATCCTTGGATCTTACAACATCCCCATCATCGCAACTAGGTACAGATGCATTACAGTCTCTTTGCCGAACAGATATCCGATTGGACAAGTGTGTCACCACTTGTTTTCACCCAATCACATGGCTATGACTAAAACAGGTTCTCACCTGGGTATGGCCATACACTCTCAGTCATAGAACCATAGAGGAGCTCCATGGATATCATACTTCCCTAAGGAAGGGGCAAATCCTATGTCTGTCCATTGACCTTCTCATATGGGTCGTGACATGCTCAATGAACACCGTTATGACCTCCCAACTATGGCGAGGTGTTAGGTTGTATCAAAGCAAGTCCCTAACCATATAGAATGATCAATGACCTCAAGTCAAGGGATCAATGCATCTCCTGTTACTTGTGAGGATAACTCATGACACCAAGTCATAACCTCACAGCGGGTCTATCCAGTATATCCTCCAATGATATACCCATGTGTCTGCGTTAGCACAACGTGCCTAACCAGCCCACATACTAGTCTCACAAGTGTTGGTGTATATGCCCTAGGACCTAGTTTTGGTCAACTTATGTACTACTTGACATTGATATTTATATATCATTCTGGCATTGTCGTTATCATTGTTTGACTACACCTGTGATTGTGTACTTACATGATAATGTCCCTGGAGACAGATTGGATCTGTGCTCAAATAATTGTTCCCAATCGATGTACCTGAGTGGATATGGGACAGCTCTGGTACTTGAGAGACTGGTATGTGGGCTGGTTAGGCACGTGATGCTAACACAGACACATGGGTATATTATTGGAGGATATACTAGATAGACCCGCTATGAGGCTATGACTTGGTGTCATGAGTTATCCTCATAAGTGACAGGAGATGCATTGATCCCTTGACTTGAGGTCATTGATCATTCTATATGGTTAGGGACTTGCTTTGATACAACCTAACACCTTTCCGTAGCTGGGAGGTCATAACGGTTGTTATTGAGCATGTCGCGACCCATATGAGAAGATCAATGGACAGACATAGGATTTGCCCCTTCCCTAGGGAAGTATGATATCCATGGAGCTCCTTTATGGTTCTATGACTGAGAGTGTATGGCCATACCCAGGTGAGAACCTGTTTTAGTCATAGCCATGTGATTGGATGAAAACAAGTGGTGACACACTTGTCCAATTGGATATCAGTTCGGCAAAGAGACTGTAATGCATCTGTACCTAGTTGCGATGATGGGGATGTCGATGTCGATATCCATTCCAATGACCTGGGTAGCAGCGATGCACTGCTAGGTGCCACTCACTGCTTGTGATGACCTTTGGTCAGCACTGCCAGCGTTAGAGGAACCTACAGGGTCGCACACCTTGATACTTGAGTTCTCGTATTGATCGGGAAGCCTTATGGTCGAGTTATTGGATAACTCGGATCTAATTGGGAGATTTCATCAGCGCCAATGGGCCTGATGAGATGGAAGAATGTTATTGGAGCCAAACTTCATTTTTGGCAGGTTGACCCGTATTTGACCATGGTTGGTCACATTTGGATTAGGGTTGCATTGGATTGGATCCAATTGCTTAATCAACCCATGTAATGAAGTTTGGGCTAGCTCATTATCCAATGAGGCCCAATGACAAGTTCTCATGAAGAGATGAGAGGCTAAAAGGGTATAATGGGGAGAAACATGAACCATTAAGCGTCTAGGGGCATAATGGGGTCATGTTGGCGCCTTTGCTTCATTATGGAAGTAAAGGGCGCCTCCCCTCTCTTCCTAGGATGGAATGCATGCCTCTATGGCAATGCTTGAGGCGCAAGGAAAGGCCTTGGCGCACAAGGAAAGGCGTGGGGCACAAAAAGGAAAGGTTGAATGAGAATTATGAAAATGTCTTGGAGACTTTCCTTGTCTCAAACCTCCTCATCCTAGCCCTACACTTGTAATGATCCTAGCCATTACCCTAACCGCCTCTTGCCCTATAAATGTGACCCTAGTCGCCCCCTCTTGTGGGTAATCAATGCAGGGAACCCCTTTCATGAGGGGTGCGAAACCCTAAAGTGGCGCAACATGATAGGCAGCGGATTCAAGGGTCGAAGAGCATGCATTATATGATCAACTTTCATAACATGAATAGAGAAGATGCGATTCATACCATAGCCATTTCAAGATGGCGCCTTGGAAGCAAGAGAACAACGAAGGTCTCCTCCAAATCGTCACACACAAGATGAGCGACGGCTTGCTTCTTGTCGTCCCTTGTGCTAGCAAGGATCGTCCAAGATGTCTTTGATCGAAAGGAAAGGGATGGAGATGTCGATCTCTCTTGGCCGAATCTTCCTCTATGCTTCAAGTTGTCGCCGCACACCAAAAGTGTCAAGAGGAATGAGTTTTAGTGACGAGAATAGAGAACCCTCTATTCGAACGTAAGCCATCTCCAAGTGGAGATCATGGTTACTAAAAATAGCAACCACTCATCGCTCCAATGTTCACGCCAAGTGAACATGTCGCCACGCCTTGAACCATGCGCTCATTTCATGAGCTGGTTCAATTTGGTTCGGTTTAAGAACCAATCAAGCCAAGCAATCAAGTCTAGATCTCAAATAAACCCTAAGGCTCCAGATCTAACCGTTGATCCCTTGATGCTTCTGATCTCACCGATCTAGCATCTATTCTCTCGATCGAAGCTTACCGATCTCAAGCCCTAATCAATCAAACATGATCAGACCAGATCTCACTTACAATCAGAGATCAAATCCCTTTAAACTGAACTTAAACAATTCAGTCCACACGATCTGACTTAAGTAAGCCATATCATCAAATTGTGCGACCCTGAGGGTTTCCTTTAAATGTCGGTAACGATAACTCACGTCATCACGATCAGTGAGGGGTATCTAGCAACACATCACTGTCTCCCGATATAAAGAAAAGAGTCTTCCAAGACTACACCCAAAAACAGCACAAGTGTGAATCAACTCACTAGGCATGCATATTTACTTTGCCACTGGATGTTCTTATTGGACAAGCGTGTCAAGCTTGTAACTCCAATATGACGAGCATGATTAGAACAGATGAACACTGTCACCTGGGTATGGCCATACTCTTTTCTCAATCATCTCATCCAAGGGGGCCCCTTTAGAACATCACACTCCTTAAACAAGGAGACGGCAATCCTTTATCTATCATTAGTGCCCTAACCTGATTCAAGCTCACCATCCAAGATAGTCTATAATCATTATGTTTCAAATGATATTGAACTACCTCAAAACAATGACAATCATCATTTAGAAAACACAAGTGATCTCAAGTCAGAGGAAATGTGCCACTTGTTGCAATCAAGGATTATTCACATTGTGACAAGCAACTGAATATCCTAGTAGGGTCTGTCCAGTACATCCAATGTACCCATGAGTCTACATCTTATTCCATGCTCGAAGCATCCTATAAGATTAGAACACATATTAGTCTCAATCATATCAAGGCTGTCTCATGTTCACCAAGATATCTCGACTAAGGACTTTACTGCATGTCAGCCTAGCTGAACAGCTTTGAGACATTATTCAGAAGTACACTTATTACAGCAGACAAGGTAACAACCTGAATAACAACCATGCCTTTATAAACATAAGAGTTTATTACATGATACTGATACAATCCCAAGGCCTCAAACATTAGGCTTAAGGGCATACCCCAACAATCTCCCACTTGCACTTAATCTAATGGTTGAGAAATCTCAAACCCATATTATTACAGTGCTTCTCATGCTTCTGCTGCGCCAGAGGCTTGGTAAGCGGGTCTGCCAGATTGTCATCTGTATGTACCTTGCAGACTTTGATCTCGCCACGATCAATGATCTCCCGGATCAAATGAAACCGTCTCTGTATGTGCTTGGACTTCTGGTGCGACCGTGGTTCCTTTGCCTGTGCGATTGCTCCAGTGTTATCACAGAAGATAACCAAAGGATCTGCACTCAAAGGAACAACACCAAGTTATCTCACGAACTTACGAATCCATACTGCCTCCTTGGATGCTTCCGAGGCTGCAACATACTCGGCTTCTGTTGTGGAATCAGCAACAGTTGACTGTTTGAAACTCTTCCACACCACTGCTCCTCCATTCAAGCTAAAAACATAGCCTGATTGCGATCGGAAATCATCCTGGTCCGACTGGAACGAAGCGTCAGTATATCCTTCAATACTGAGTTCTTCCTGACCACCATATATCAAGAACATATCTTTGGTCCTCCGCAGATATTTTAAAATGTTCTTGACCGCAATCCAGTGTGCCTGACCTGGATTACTTTGGAACCGACTGGTCACGCTTAACCCGTAAGCGACGTCTGGGCGAGTACACAACATCGCATACATAATGGACCCAATAGCCGAAGCATAAGGCGTATTGTCCATTTCATCCTTCTCAGTCTGTGTTTGTGGACACTGACTCTTCGAAAGATTCAGACCATGTCTGACTGGAAGATATCCTCTTTTAGAATTTTCTAAATGAAATCTCTCCAGGACTTTATCGATGTAAGTACTCTGGCACAGCCCGAGAAGCCTCTTAGATCTATCCCTGTAGATCTTCACACCTAACACATAGGCTGCTTCTCCAAGATCTTTCATCTGGAAACATTTCCTTAACCATGCCTTAACCGCATGCATTTCAGGAATGTCATTTCCAATGATCAAGATGTCATCGACGTAGAGGACTAGGAAGGTAATTACGCTCCCACTAAACCTCTTATATACACACGGGTCATCCTCGTTCTTGATGAAACCAAACTCAGAGATTGATTCATCAAAACGAATATTCCAGCTTCTTGATGCTTGTTTAAGTCCATAAATAGACTTCTTTAATTTGCATATTTTATGACGATCTGATGGATTAGTGAAACCTTCTGGTTGTGTCATATACACATCCTCATCCAGACTTCCATTAAGGAAAGCTGTCTTCACATCCATTTGCCAGATCTCATAATCGTAATATGCAGCTATCGCGAAAAGAATCCGAATAGACTTAAACATAGCTACTGGTGAGAAAGTTTCATCATAATCTATCCCGTAGATTTGTTTGAAACCTTTCGCAACTAGCCTGCCTTTATAGGTAACCACGTTACCATCCATGTCAATCTTCTTCTTGAAGATCCATTTACAGCCTATAGGGATAACTCCCGGAGGCGGATCAACCAAATCCCAGACTTGGTTATCTGACATGGAGTCCATCTCGGCTCGCATAGCTTCAAGCCATCTTGCTGACTCCGGTCCACTGACCGCATCCGCATAAGTGAGGGGTTCATCATGATCAATGATGTAGACTCCGTCATAACGCTCAGGCTGTCGACGGATCCTTCCCGATCTACGCGGTTCCCGTGATATCTGAGCCTCAGGTTGTTCAATAATCTGTTCAACCGGCTCAGGCTCACCCAATTGTGCTTGAGCACTTTGTCCTTCTTCTGGATTCTCATCCAGCTTTATTTCTCTCCCACTGGCCTCTTGCAGAAGAAACTCCTTCTCAAGAAATATGGCCGTCCGAGCAACAAAAACCTTGTTCTCTTTGGGATCGAAGAAATAATAACCCTTAGTTTCCTTAGGGTAACCGACAAAGATACATTGGAAATGATATCTTAATCATTGGAAATGATATTCCTGAATTGCATGCTGTTAAGGCATGGTTAGGAAAATGTTTCCAGATGAAAGATTTAGGAGAAGCAGCCTATGTACTAGGTGTGAAGATCTACAGGGATAGATCTAAAAGGCTTCTCGGGCTGTGCCAGAGTACTTACATCGATAAGGTCCTGGAGAGATTCCATTTAGAGAATTCTAAACGTGGATATCTTCCAGTCAGACATGGTCTGAATCTTTCGAAGAGTCAGTGTCCACAAACACAGACTGAGAAAGATGAAATGGACAATACGCCTTATGCTTCGGCTATTGGGTCCATTATGTATGCGATGTTGTGTACTCGCCCAGACGTCGCTTACGGGTTAAGCGTGACCAGTCGATTCCAAAGTAATCCAGGTTTGGCGCACTGGATTGCGGTCAAGAACATTTTAAAATATCTGCGGAGGACCAAAGATATGTTCTTGATATATGGTGGTCAGGAAGAACTCAGTATAGAGGGATATACTGACGCTTCGTTCCAGTCGGACCAGGATGATTTCCGATCGCAATCAGGCTATGTTTTTAGCTTGAATGGTGGAGCAGTGGTGTGGAAGAGTTTCAAACAGTCAACTGTTGCTGATTCCACAACAGAAGCCGAGTATGTTGCAGCCTCGGAAGCATCTAAGGAGGCAGTGTGGATTCGTAAGTTCGTGAGAGAACTTGGTGTCGTTCCTTCGAGTGCAGATCCTTTGGTTATCTTCTGTGATAACACTGGAGCCATCGCACAAGCAAAGGAACCGCGGTCGCACCAGAAGTCCAAGCACATACAGAGACGGTTTCACTTGATCCGGGAGATCATTGATCGAGGCGAGATCAAAATATGCAAGGTTCATACAGATGACAATCTGGCAGACCCACTTACCAAGCCTCTGGCGCAGCAGAAGCATGTGAAGCACTGTAATAATATGGGTTTGAGATTTCTCAACCATTAGATTAAGTGCAAGTGGGAGATTGTTGGGGTATGCCCTTAAGGCTAATGTTTGAGGCCTTGGGATTGTATTAGTATCATGTAATAAACTCTTAAGTTTATAAAGGCATGGTTGTTATTCAGGTTGTTACCTTGTCTGCTGTAATAAGTGTACTTCTGAATACTGTCTCAAAGCTGTTCAGCTAGGCTGACAGGCTATATGTCCTTAGTCGAGATATCTTGGTGAACATGAGACAGCCTTGATATGATTGAGACTAATATGAGTGCTAATCTTATAGGATGCTTCGAGCATGGAATAAGACGTAGACTCATGGGTACATTGGATGTACTGGACAGACCCTACTGGGATATTCCATTGCTTGTCACAATGTGAATGATCCTTGTAAGCAGCAAGTGGCACATGTCCTCTGACTTGAGATCACTTGTGTTTCTGAATGATGATTGTCATTGTCTTGAGGTAGTTCAATATCATTTGAAACATAATGATTATAGACTATCTTGGATGGTGAGCTTGAATCAGGTTAGGGCACTAGTGATAGACATAGGATTGCCGTCTCCTTGTTTAAGGAGTGTAGTGTTCTAAGGGCCCCCCTATATGAGATGATTGAGATAGTGTATGGCCATACCCAGATGACTATGTGCATCTGATCTAATCATGCTCATCGTATTGGAGTTACAAGCTTGACCCGCTTGTCCAATAAGAACATCCAGTGGCAAAGGACACATGTATGCCTTGTGAATTGAGTCACACTTGTGCTATGGTTTGGGAGTAGTCTTGGAAGACTCTTTCCTTTATATCGGGAGACAGTGATGTGTTGCTAGATACCCCTCACTGATCGTGATAACGTAAGTTATCGTTACCGACATTTAAAGGAAACCCTCAGGGTCGCACAATTTGGTGATATGGCTTCCTTAAGTCAGATCGTGTGGACTGAATTGTTTTGGTTCAGTTTAAAGAGATTTAATCTCTGATTGTAAGTGAGATCTGGTCTGATCATGTTTGATTGATTAGAGCTTTAGATCGGTAAGCTTCGATCGAGAGAGATGATGCTAGATCGATGCGATCAGAAGCGTCAGATGATGAATGGTCAGATCTAGGACCTTGGGGTCTAATTTGATCTAGACTTAATTTATGGGCTGATTTGGTTTCGCTATTGAACCAAGGATATTGAACCGGCTCATGGGTTGAGCGCTTGGTTCAAGAGGGAGAAGAGGTTGCGTTTGGTTCATGGAAACATGAACGCCAACTCTTAATCGTTGCCAATTTTGGAAAGTTCCAAAAGCATAACGCATATGCGTTCATGGCTTGATGTCTCTCTAATGCCTTTCGTTTTTGCTTCTTGGACGTGGTTTTGGAACGGCTTGCTCGTGTGGAAGGCATCGTTCTTGCGCCAAGGAAGAAGAGCTCTCAAAAAGAAGGAAGCCCTTTTCATCTAATCTCCTACACACGGTTGGAAAAGCTTGGCAATCTTGCTAGCACAAGAGTTGCGCAAGGAGGAAGCTTTCATCCCTTGTGTGTGATTTCTTTGGAGAAGATCCCTTCGATCTTTCTTCTTCCAAGCCGCACCTTCCCATGGCCATGGTAATGAATCTCTCACTTGTTATTCAAGTTGATTATATGAAAGTATAGAATGCGATCTTATGTGGAAACCCTAATTCCGCTGCTATGAGAAAGAAACATATGACTTGCGCCCCCCTCATGAAAGGGGTTCTTCTCACAATAGGTTTTGCGCTCCCCTCCTGAAAGGGTTCCATCAATTGGTATCAGAGCCAATCTATACTTTTTCATATGATTGCTTGCGGTTCTAATGAGTAGATCATCATGTTTGATCCATGAATATGTTGGTGAATAGATCTAAAGGTGATTGCTCACATGCCGAAACCTACATGCTAGTTTAGAACTTAGATGTATGTTTCTTCATGAGTTGCGCAAGATGTATGTTTCTTCATGAGTTGCGCATGTTGTTGTGTTGGCGCATGATAAGTATGTTGAATGGTTGAATGATATTTCATCAAATCTTATACCTACTTGCGCGCAAACATTTAGATCTATATGCATCTACTATAAACCCTTAGATGGGTTGATGGGGCTGAAGTCACCTCTAGGTTAGATCCATTAGTCTGATCAGACCATCTGACAGCTCAGATGGGTTAACCTGATAGCACCTATGCGCAAGCACAAGGTGGCTATAGGTTGACTGCATCTAGGGCGTGTAGCGAGGTCTGGTTGAGACACTACTGAACACACTTGAGTTAGGCCCGGGGTCACACCCGCTTGCCAAAACTCATGGGGGTAGTTCAGCCCTTGGCGCATGCATGGTTGACCATTAGGTCAACTCGGGTCAGTTAGGACTCGGTGCATGCAAGGGCAAAGGATCTAACTAGATGGATGAGTGGATCCCCATCAATGCACCATTGTAAGGTTGTAGGGCTCATAAGGAAATTAAAATTGATGCCATGGGGTTTTCAAAACTTTTAATTTCAAGATGATTGGATCACATGTTGATTGAACCATATGCTTGTCTATTTAGTCTTATGTGGGTTGCCCAATTGTGTGCTGTGCTGGGGCCTGCGTGCCTGGACTTAAAAAAAAAAATTGTAAATTAATTTGTGATCTGCGAATCACATTGTACTTAATTTATAATATGTTGTTGACCTGCGAGTCAATCTTGTCTAGATAGATCAAATGTACTTTGATTAGACAAGAACAAAGGCACACATCCAAGAGGGGCATTCACCTGGTGGTGCACCTGTGGTGCTCTTGGCGCTAGGGCACTGGGTTGGACCAGATGAGATGCAATGAAGCTCAAGTGAAGACTTAAGTAATATTAAGGTCTTACTAGGGTTCATGGGCTTTTACCACATAAGATCATGCTTTCTACTTATTGCTAATAATTAGAATTGCATATTTATGTTTATCTTCTGCTATAGCCATAGGACATGCCTGATAGTAAGAAGATAAAAGACCGTTAAAATCCAACGCTAACATATCAAGCTCGTAAGCCTTCTGACGCGAAACCTCACCTTTCTGACTATCGTTGGAGCCGTGTTGAACCCACTCAGTGGGCACGTCCATCTATCTTCAGACGGTGCTGGATTTCACCTGCGTGTTACAGAGTTGGGATTTATCCCCTCTCGTTGCTCAGCATAGCACGTGGTGGTCCAGGGAGTAGGTCAGGTCAGCTTGACCATGTAGACTACATATGTGGCGCATATGGTAGCACATGGAGGCAGCCATCTCTGGGATCAGAGACTGTGTTGTACCAACTCAGTTGGCACAGTCTGCTGGATTGCCAAGATGAAGGGGAATCGCACGGGTTGGCGATTGGCTGGGAGAGCCTACCAGAAACTAGTGCTTGTCATCTCTGTGCATCTTATCTCGCCTGAGCGGGACGCGGAGACCAAGTATGAAATCTGGATCCCATCTCACTAAAAGAGTGTTACTCTTTCGGACTGTTTACTGGATTTTTCAGTCAGACAAAATAGTGAGAAAAGAATCTTTCTTAAAGTCCTGGATTGATTCTGAAACATTGATACTAACCTTGCTGTTCTTGCTTGTTGTAGATTCCTGCAGCAACGAACACCATGAGCTTCAATGTGCGATCCCTACTGGAAAGGGAGAAGTTTGCTGGGCCGAACTTCTCTGACTGGTTCGGACACCTTAAGATCGTTCTTAAGGCAGAGAGGAAACTGTATGTCCTCGAGACGGCGATACCGCCGCAGCCCGCTCCGAACGCCGCAAGGGCGGTTCGGGATGCCTATGAAAAGCACGTCAATGATAGCATTGATGTCGCTTGCCTGATGCTAGCGTCTATGACGCCACCCGCTGCAGCGTCAGCATGAGGATATGTCGGCTATAGAAATTATAGCGAACCTCAAGATGCTGTATGCTGCACAGGCGAGGACAGAACGCTATAATCTGACAAAGCTCTTCTTTCAGAGCAAACTGGCTGAGGGGAGCCCAGTGGGAGCTCACGTGCTCAAGATGATTGGGCACAAGGAGGCTCTGGAGAAACTGGGGCATACCGTCAACCAGGAGCTTGCTGTAGATATTATTCTGCAGTCTCTTCCGCCTTCTTTCGATGCGTTCATCATTAACTTTAATATGAACAAAATCGATTGTACGCCGGCAGAGCTGCTGAATATGCTCTTGACTACTGAGGAAACTCTGAAGGGCAAGCCTTCAACCTCTGTCTTAATGGTTCCTTTTAGGAACAAGAAGAAGGGGAAGAAGGGCAAGGCCCCTGTCAAGAATTACAGCAAGGCCCTGAAACAGAAGGTGAAGCGGTCGAAGGACAACAGGTGTTTCCACTGTGGCCAGCTGGGTCACTGGAAAAAGGACTGTAAAGCGCTCCAAGGAGATAAGAGGGGAAGCATCGCTTCTGGCTCAGGTATATACGTGACGGAAGTCATGGTTTCATCTTCTTCTATATCATGGGTGTTGGACACTGCATGTGGAGTTCACATTTGTTTAAATGTGCAGGAACTCAAGAGAAGAAGGCAGGTGGGACAGCATGAGGTAGACCTACACGTTGGAAACGGGGCACGGGTTGCTGCGGTTGCTGTAGGAGACTATTTCATTACTTTACCATCTGGCATTGTATTAGAATTAAACAATTGTTATTTTGTACCCAGTATTACCAAGAATATTATCTCTATTCCTGCTCTTGTCAGGAAAGGATTTGCCTTTGAATGCAAGATTTCAAAGTGTATTTTGACTTATGATAATATTGTGTATGCCACTGGTTCAATTAACAATGGGTTATTCATGTTGGACATGGAATATTCTATACAAAACATTGATAATAAGAAAGCCAAGTATGCTGATGACAGCACCTTGCTATGGCATAGTCGTTTAGGCCATATAAACGAGAAGCGCATTAAGCGGTTGCATGAACATGGACTGCTGGGATCATTCTCCTATGAGGAGATTGATACATGCAAAGCTTGTTTGATGGGTAAAATGACGAAGTCTCCTTTTCCTCACAAAGGTCAGAGGACTTCAGGTTTACTTGACCTTATACACAGTGATGTGTGTGGGCCATTTAGTAAACATGCCAGAGGTGGCTATTAGTACTTCATTACCTTTACTGATGATTTCAGTAGGTATGGGTATGTCTATTTGATGAGACATAAAAGTGAATCTTTTGACAAGTTCAAAGAGTTCAAAAATGAAGTACAAAATCAGTTAGGCAGAAATATCAAGGCACTTCGTTCTGATCGAGGTGGTGAATACCTAAGTCATGCATTTACTGACTATCTGAAAGAGTGTGGGATTATCTCACAGCTCACTCCGCCAGGAACACCGCAATGGAATGGTGTGTCCGAGAGGAGAAATAGAACGTTACTTGATATGGTTCGTTCTATGATGAGTCAGGCTACTCTTCCATACTCCTTTTGGGGTTTTGCACTGGAAACAGCTGCAAAGGTACTAAACCGAGTGCCATCCAAGGCAGTTTCAAAGACGCCATATGAGTTATGGTACGGGAAACAGCCTAGCTTGACGTTTATCAGGATCTGGGGTTGCGAGGCTTATGTCAAAAAGCTCGCCTCTGGGAAACTAGAGAGCAGATCTGATAAATGTATCTTTGTCGGTTACCCTAAGGAAACTAAGGGTTATTATTTCTACGATCCCAAAGAGAACAAGATATTTGTTGCTCGGACGGCCATATTTCTTGAGAAGGAGTTTCTTCTGCAAGAGGCCAGTGGGAGAGAAATAAAGCTGGATGAGATTCCAGAGGAAGGACAAAGTAGTCAGGCAGAGTTGGATGTGCCTGAGCCAGTAGATCAGGTTACTGAACAACCTGAGGCTCAGATATCACGGGAACCGCGAAGATCGGGTAGGATCCGTCGACAGCATGAGCGCTATGACGGAGTCTACATCATTGATAATGATGAACCCCTAACTTATGCGGATGCGGTCAGTGGACCGGAGTCAGCTAGATGGCTTGATGCTATGCGAGCCGAGATGGACTCCATGTCAGATAACCAAGTCTGGGATTTGGTTGATCCGCCTCCGGGAGTAATCCCTATAGGCTGTAAATGGATCTTCAAGATGAAGATTGACATGGATGGTAACGTGGTTACCTATAAAGGCAGGCTAGTTGCGAAAGGTTTCAAACAAATCTACGGGATAGATTATGATGAAACTTTCTCTCCTGTAGCCATGTTTAAGTCTATTCGGATTCTTTTCGCGATAGCTGCATATTACGATTATGAGATCTGGCAGATGGATGTGAAAACAGCTTTCCTTAATGGAAATCTGGATGAGGATGTGTATATGACACAACCGGAAGGTTTCAACAATCCAGCAGATCGTCATAAAATATGCAAGTTAAAGAAGTCCATATATGGACTTAAACAAGCATCAAGAAGCTGGAATAATCGTTTTGATGAATCAATCTCTGAGTTTGGTTTCATCAAGAACGAAGATGACCCGTGTGTATATAAGAGGTTTAGTGGGAGCGTAATTACATTCCTAATCCTCTACGTCGATGATATCTTAATCATTGGAAATGATATTCCTGAATTGCATGCTGTTAAGGCATGGTTAGGAAAATGTTTCCAGATGAAAGATTTAGGAGAAGCAGCCTATGTACTAGGTGTGAAGATCTACAGGGATAGATCTAAAAGGCTTCTCGGGCTGTGCCAGAGTACTTACATCGATAAGGTCCTGGAGAGATTCCATTTAGAGAATTCTAAACGTGGATATCTTCCAGTCAGACATGGTCTGAATCTTTCGAAGAGTCAGTGTCCACAAACACAGACTGAGAAAGATGAAATGGACAATACGCCTTATGCTTCGGCTATTGGGTCCATTATGTATGCGATGTTGTGTACTCGCCCAGACGTCGCTTACGGGTTAAGCGTGACCAGTCGATTCCAAAGTAATCCAGGTTTGGCGCACTGGATTGCGGTCAAGAACATTTTAAAATATCTGCGGAGGACCAAAGATATGTTCTTGATATATGGTGGTCAGGAAGAACTCAGTATAGAGGGATATACTGACGCTTCGTTCCAGTCGGACCAGGATGATTTCCGATCGCAATCAGGCTATGTTTTTAGCTTGAATGGTGGAGCAGTGGTGTGGAAGAGTTTCAAACAGTCAACTGTTGCTGATTCCACAACAGAAGCCGAGTATGTTGCAGCCTCGGAAGCATCTAAGGAGGCAGTGTGGATTCGTAAGTTCGTGAGAGAACTTGGTGTCGTTCCTTCGAGTGCAGATCCTTTGGTTATCTTCTGTGATAACACTGGAGCCATCGCACAAGCAAAGGAACCGCGGTCGCACCAGAAGTCCAAGCACATACAGAGACGGTTTCACTTGATCCGGGAGATCATTGATCGAGGCGAGATCAAAATATGCAAGGTTCATACAGATGACAATCTGGCAGACCCACTTACCAAGCCTCTGGCGCAGCAGAAGCATGTGAAGCACTGTAATAATATGGGTTTGAGATTTCTCAACCATTAGATTAAGTGCAAGTGGGAGATTGTTGGGGTATGCCCTTAAGGCTAATGTTTGAGGCCTTGGGATTGTATTAGTATCATGTAATAAACTCTTAAGTTTATAAAGGCATGGTTATTATTCAGGTTGTTACCTTGTCTGCTGTAATAAGTGTACTTCTGAATACTGTCTCAAAGCTGTTCAGCTAGGCTGACAGGCTATATGTCCTTAGTCGAGATATCTTGGTGAACATGAGACAGCCTTGATATGATTGAGACTAATATGAGTGCTAATCTTATAGGATGCTTCGAGCATGGAATAAGACGTAGACTCATGGGTACATTGGATGTACTGGACAGACCCTACTGGGATATTCCATTGCTTGTCACAATGTGAATGATCCTTGTAAGCAGCAAGTGGCACATGTCCTCTGACTTGAGATCACTTGTGTTTCTGAATGATGATTGTCATTGTCTTGAGGTAGTTCAATATCATTTGAAACATAATGATTATAGACTATCTTGGATGGTGAGCTTGAATCAGGTTAGGGCACTAGTGATAGACATAGGATTGCCGTCTCCTTGTTTAAGGAGTGTAGTGTTCTAAGGGCCCCCCTATATGAGATGATTGAGATAGTGTATGGCCATACCCAGATGACTATGTGCATCTGATCTAATCATGCTCATCGTATTGGAGTTACAAGCTTGACCCGCTTGTCCAATAAGAACATCCAGTGGCAAAGGACACATGTATGCCTTGTGAATTGAGTCACACTTGTGCTATGGTTTGGGAGTAGTCTTGGAAGACTCTTTCCTTTATATCGGGAGACAGTGATGTGTTGCTAGATACCCCTCACTGATCGTGATAACGTAAGTTATCGTTACCGACATTTAAAGGAAACCCTCAGGGTCGCACAATTTGGTGATATGGCTTCCTTAAGTCAGATCGTGTGGACTGAATTGTTTTGGTTCAGTTTAAAGAGATTTAATCTCTGATTGTAAGTGAGATCTGGTCTGATCATGTTTGATTGATTAGAGCTTTAGATCGGTAAGCTTCGATCGAGAGAGATGATGCTAGATCGATGCGATCAGAAGCGTCATATGATGAATGGTCAGATCTAGGACCTTGGGGTCTAATTTGATCTAGACTTAATTTATGGGCTGATTTGGTTTCGCTATTGAACCAAGGATATTGAACCGGCTCATGGGTTGAGCGCTTGGTTCAAGAGGGAGAAGAGGTTGCGTTTGGTTCATGGAAACATGAACGCCAACTCTTAATCGTTGCCAATTTTGGAAAGTTCCAAAAGCATAACGCATATGCGTTCATGGCTTGATGTCTCTCTAATGCCTTTCGTTTTTGCTTCTTGGACGTGGTTTTGGAACGGCTTGCTCGTGTGGAAGGCATCGTTCTTGCGCCAAGGAAGAAGAGCTCTCGAAAAGAAGGAAGCCCTTTTCATCTAATCTCCTACACACGGTTGGAAAAGCTTGGCAATCTTGCTAGCACAAGAGTTGCGCAAGGAGGAAGCTTTCATCCCTTGTGTGTGATTTCTTTGGAGAAGATCCCTTCGATCTTTCTTCTTCCAAGCTGCACCTTCCCATGGCCATGGTAATGAATCTCTCACTTGTTATTCAAGTTGATTATATGAAAGTATAGAATGCGATCTTATGTGGAAACCCTAATTCCGCTGCTATGAGAAAGAAACATATGACTTGCGCCCCCCTCATGAAAGGGGTTCTTCTCACAATAGGTTTTGCGCTCCCCTCCTGAAAGGGTTCCATCAGTAAACGCCCATGAAACCTAAGTAAGACCTTAATTAACTTAAGTCTTCACTTGATTTTCTTCATGGGTCTTTAGCTGCTCATTTGGCCCAAACCAGGGCCCAAGCGCCATCTGCAGCTCAGGTGCGCCCACCAGGGAAAATGCGCCTGGTCCCAGAGTCGAACCCTGGACCTCCCACCTGGTCAAGCCACTGCTGCATGCGCCTCTGCCAAGTGTGCTCTGTGCTCTTGTCTGATTAATTTACAAATTAATCTATCTAGACAAGATTGACACGCAGGTCAATTACATTTAATAAATTAAATAGAAGGTGATGCGCAGATCACAATTAAAAATAATTTACAAAATGATTCCAGGCACGCAGGCCCCAGCACAGCACACATTAAACATGGGCAGCCCACATAAGACTAAATAAACATACATATGGCATCATACATCATGTGATCCAATCAAGAAAATTAAATTTTTGAAAAACCCCATAGGCATCAATTTTAATTTCCTTATTTGCCCTACATCCTTACAACGGTCCATTACTAGGGATCCACTCATCGAACCTAGTCAGATCCTGTGCCCTTACATGCACCAAGTCCTAACTGACTTGAGTCGACCAAAAGGTCAACAATGCATGCGTCAAGGGCTGAACGACCACAATGAGGTCTGGCAAGCGGGTGTGACCCCGGGCCTAACTCATGTGCGTTCATAGGTTGTCTCAATCAGACATCGCTACACGCCTGTCTGCAGTCGACCAATAGCCATCTGATGCTTGCGCACAGATGCTATCTGGTCGACCCATCAAGGCTGTCAGATAGTCTGATCAGACTGTTGGATCTAACCTAGGGGATGATTTCAACCCTAATAACCCGTCTAAGGGTTTACAGCAGGGCCTTAGATCTAATGTTAGGCGCGCATGTGATCCATTTTTTGAGAAAACAAACATGCGCCAACATGCATGCGCAAATGAAACATAAAATAGGTTTCTACATGAAACATATTAACATGATAATATTACGCATGATATAGATCTAAACATTCATGGAACACAAAATCAAAGCAATCATATAATTGCGCATGTAACCTGCTCTGATACCAATTTGCAGGGAACCCCTTTCATGAGGGGTGCGAAACCCTAAAGTGGCGCAACATGATAGGCAGCGGATTCAAGGGTCGAAGAGCATGCATTATATGATCAACTTTCATAACATGAATAGAGAAGATGCGATTCATACCATAGCCATTTCAAGATGGCGCCTTGGAAGCAAGAGAACAACGAAGGTCTCCTCCAAATCGTCACACACAAGATGAGCGACGGCTTGCTTCTTGTCGTCCCTTGTGCTAGCAAGGATCGTCCAAGATGTCTTTGATCGAAAGGAAAGGGATGGAGATGTCGATCTCTCTTGGCCGAATCTTCCTCTATGCTTCAAGTTGTCACCGCACACCAAAAGTGTCAAGAGGAATGAGTTTTAGTGACGAGAATAGAGAACCCTCTATTCGAACGTGAGCCATCTCCAAGTGGAGATCATGGTTACTAAAAATAGCAACCACTCATCGCTCCAATGTTCACGCCAAGTGAACATGTCGCCACGCCTTGAACCATGCGCTCATTTCATGAGCTGGTTCAATTTGGTTCGGTTTAAGAACCAATCAAGCCAAGCAATCAAGTCTAGATCTCAAATAAACCCTAAGGCTCCAGATCTAACCGTTGATCCCTTGATGCTTCTGATCTCACCGATCTAGCATCTATTCTCTCGATCGAAGCTTACCGATCTCAAGCCCTAATCAATCAAACATGATCAGACCAGATCTCACTTACAATCAGAGATCAAATCCCTTTAAACTGAACTTAAACAATTCAGTCCACACGATCTGACTTAAGTAAGCCATATCATCAAATTGTGCGACCCTGAGGGTTTCCTTTAAATGTCGGTAACGATAACTCACGTCATCACGATCAGTGAGGGGTATCTAGCAACACATCACTGTCTCCCGATATAAAGAAAAGAGTCTTCCAAGACTACACCCAAAAATAGCACAAGTGTGAATCAACTCACTAGGCATGCATATTTCCTTTGCCACTGGATGTTCTTATTGGACAAGCGTGTCAAGCTTGTAACTCCAATATGACGAGCATGATTAGAACAGATGAACACTGTCACCTGGGTATGGCCATACTCTTTTCTCAATCATCTCATCCAAGGGGGCCCCTTTAGAACATCACACTCCTTAAACAAGGAGACGGCAATCCTTTATCTATCATTAGTGCCCTAACCTGATTCAAGCTCACCATCCAAGATAGTCTATAATCATTATGTTTCAAATGATATTGAACTACCTCAAAACAATGACAATCATCATTTAGAAAACACAAGTGATCTCAAGTCAGAGGAAATGTGCCACTTGTCGCAATCAAGGATTATTCACATTGTGACAAGCAACTGAATATCCTAGTAGGGTCTGTCCAGTACATCCAATGTACCCATGAGTCTACATCTTATTCCATGCTCGAAGCATCCTATAAGATTAGAACACATATTAGTCTCAATCATATCAAGGCTGTCTCATGTTCACCAAGATATCTCGACTAAGGACTTTACTGCATGTCAGCCTAGCTGAACAGCTTTGAGACATTATTCAGAAGTACACTTATTACAGCAGACAAGGTAACAACCTGAATAACAACCATGCCTTTATAAACATAAGAGTTTATTACATGATACTGATACAATCCCAAGGCCTCAAACATTAGGCTTAAGGGCATACCCCAACAATCAATCCTTGAAGGCGTGAACACAATAAGAGGGGCGAGTGCTTGGAGCAAGGGCGCATGTTCCATAACCGCAAGCCTCTTCCTCCTTTCCTCTTGGCGCAAGGAGATCTAGGGCTTGGCGGCTTGGGTAGTTTCCCTCTTCACTTGGCACATCTTTTCTCTAGGTGGCGCAAGTGAAGTAAAGCATCTCCCTAAGGCATGGATCTTCTTCCCGAGGCTAGCACCGGGCGTGGAAGAAGAGAACTCAAGAGATCCGTGTGTGCGAGACTGCAGAGGGCGCACACTTGGACGCCTACATCGGCATCGCTCCACATTTCTCTTAAGGTATTTCCTAACTCATCGTGTCGACTCTCTTGCTTGCGATCTTCACTGGGTTTTTGGGACCGGCCTGTTTCGGGGACATTCTTCCGCTGCGAAAATGTATGTCTATAACTCTGAAAATTGTAAAATGTCCCCGGGGTTTCCCAACAGTGGTATCATAGCGACTTGCAAGACTCGAACGATGTTTTATGCTTTTCTTCCATGCTCACATGCCATATCTCTATTTTCGTAAATAGCATGATGCATGGCGATCGATTTTTCTAAAAGTAGAAAAATTAGGGTTTCTTGTTTCTATCATCCTCTCAATCTCTTTTGGATTTTTGGACTATTTTTCTTGTTTGATTTAAAGATCAAAGGCGCACGTAATTTTGTCAAGTAGGACGGGCATTGTGTCTTCGGACTGGCCAAGTCTCTTGATCTGACAAAATTGCCAGCCAAAAGGATCTCTGAAATCATCATGAAAAATAAATCGCAATAAACCAAAAGACTTGTGAGAAGAAGATGAGAAAAGGAAACTGATTTTATGAAAAAGTAAAATTTCAGATTTTATGTTTTTCATGAGCATGTAGAATTGCATGAGTAAATACCTGATTGCGCATGATGTTGTGATCATTAATCAAGCCCCCCCTTTGCATTCCTGCGATGTATCCTCGTGAGGCCTGCGTGCCGCTTTTCTTTTTGTTTTTGACTAAGAAGAAGATTAGGGTGGCGCATGTGCTTGGAGCTTAGCGCATGCATACCTTGGATGGTGATGCAACAAGCAAGAGGCGCAAACCTGCTTAGTGGCGCAAGACCATGGCATTGGCCGAACCTATGGGGAACTTTTAAAGTGTACCTCTAGGGTTTGAGAGCTAAACCATGAGAGAAGGACCTTGGAGCCAACCTTGAAGTTCAAGCTAGAGGTCAGCTAGGCTAGGTCTAGTTTTTGGGGCTTGAGTTCTAGGACAAGAGTTGAACCTATTTCATGGCATGGATTGGTTCAATGTCTTGTATAGGATATGATCACATCATCCTTTACTGCTTTTATTATTATCTGCAGAAGCATGCCTAAAATGTTTTACCGTTATGTTATCACTATAGGATTGCATGCCTGTAATGATATACATAAGATAAAACTGAGATGATGAGACCTTAAACAAAAACCCTCAATTAAAATATCAAGTCTGGTAGCCTTCTAACGCGTAGCCCTCACTAAGCTATCGATCAGTGGAGTTGTGAATTGTTTCCCACCCTCGTGGGACACACCCACTTATCTTTAGAAAGTGCATGGTGGCAATGGTTTCCCTAGTCCAGTTTTAACCTGGGCGTGCCTTCGCAAGGAAACTCGTTGGCCCTGAGCATAACGGTTAGGAATGGACTTGACTAGAAGTTCACATGTGCTGGGCACATGGTGAAAGTCTAGAGGCATCGTTGAGAGGTAAAGGTTTCATGTTGTATCCAGCCCTCGCTGGACATGAAATGCCCAGACTGTCTCAACAAGGGGAGTTGCTTGGAGCAACCGACCGGCGCGCCCACCTTAGGAAACATGGGTTACTTTGTGCATCTCATCCCACCCTCGTGGGACGCGAAGCCTCATGTGAAATAAGGATCCCATCTCACTAGGAAGTCTTAAACTTCCCGATTGACTTTGTGGGTTGTCAATGCGAATTTAAAATAGTGAGAGCAGAAATAATTTAAAACAACTCCAGTTTAAATGATTCGAAGTAGTACTAATCTGTTCTTCTTGGGTGTTGTAGAACAATGGCTATGAACACTAGCGGATTATCACTGCGATCACTCCTTGATAAGGATAAGTTAGTTGGAACTAACTTTATGGACTAGCATCGGAACTTGAGGATAGTCCTCAAGCTCGAGAAGAAGCTGTATGTCCTTGAACAGCCTCTTCCTGCGGCTCCTCCGCCTAATGCCTGAACAGCAGACAGAGATGCTTATAGAAAGCATCAGGATGACTCTTTGGAGGTTGCATGTCTTATGCTAGCCAGTATGGCACCTGAACTGCAGGTGCAATATGAGGAGCAGAACGCTTTTCAGATGATTACTCGTCTGAAACAGATGTTCGAGGCTCAGGCTAGAACTGAGAGATTTGACACCGCCAAAGCAGTCTTTCGGTGCAAGTTGTCTGAAGGTGCACCAGTGAGACCCCATGTTCTCAAAATCATTGGGAATGTGGATCATCTCAGGAGACTGAGACACACCATAGACAACGAGCTGGTTGTGGATCTTATTCTTCATTCCCTGCCCCCTAGCTTCAGTCTGTTTATCATTAACTTCAACATGAACCGGATTGAGTGCACACGGGAGGAATTGATGAATATGCTCCAAACAGCCGAGCGAGAGATGGGTAAGACCAAACACAATTCTGTTCCTTTGGTCCCTGCGACCAAGAAGATAAAGAAGAAGGGTAAAGCACGTGCTAAGAGCAGTGCCAGAGGTCCTACCAAAGCACTGAAGAAAAAGGCGAAGAAGTCAAAGGAACAGAGGTGTTTTCACTGTGGCGAGCAGGGCCAGTGGAGAAGGAACTGCAAGCAGCTTCAGAATGAGGAGACGAAAGGCTTGGCCTTAACTTCTAGCTCAGGTATCTATGTTACAGAAGTCAATTTTTCTACTTCTATGTCATGGGTATTGGATACCGCATGTGGAGCTCATATTTGTACAAATATGCAGGGGCTCAAGAAAAGTAGATCGGTGCGGCTTGGAGAGATTGACCTACGCGTTGGAAACGGGGCACAGGTTGCTGCTGTTGCTGTAGGCGTTTTGACTCTCTCCTTGCCTTCTGGACTTCAATTAGAACTAGATAATTGCTTTTGTGTACCTTCGTTAACAAAGAACATTGTATCCATTCCTTGCTTGGCAAGGAAAGGATTTAAATTTGAAATAAATAAGAACTCCTGTTCTTTTTCATTTGCAAATATGTTCTATGGGAAGGGTACTTTGTGCAATGGTCTATATATCTTGGATATGGAAAGTTCTATTTGTAACATAAGCAATAAGAGGACCAAACTGAGTGGTTCAGTTGGTGCTTTCCTATGGCACTGTCGATTAGCCCATATAAACAAGAATCGCATCCAACAACTCCATGCAAATGGATTGTTAGATTCAAGTTCCTTGGAGGAATTTGATACATGTGAACCTTGTTTATTAGGGAAAATGACAAAGGCGCCCTTCACCAAGATTGGTGAGAGGGCAAAAGGTTTATTAGATCTCATACATACTCATGTGTGTGGGCCCTTCAATAAACAAGTCAGAGGAGGGTACAACTACTTCATTACCTTCACTGATGACTTCAGTAGGTATGGTTATGTCTACTTAATGAGACATAAATCTGAATCCTTTGAGAAATTCAAGGAGTTCAAGAATGAAGTAGAGAACCAGCTTGGAAGATCTATTAAAGCTCTTTGATCAGATCGAGGTGGAGAATACCTGAGTGGTGAGTTCTTTGACTATCTGAGGGAGTGTGGGATCATATCCCAACTCACTCCTCCTGGAACACCTCAATGGAATGGTGTGTCTGAAAGGAGAAATCAAACTTTATTGTATATGGTTCGATCCATGATGAGTCATGCAACTCTACCTTCATCATTCTGGGGGCATGCACTAGAAACAGCTTCTCTGATACTGAATAATGTTCCATCTAAGAGTGTCTCCAAAATACCATACGAGATATGGAGTGGGAGACGCCCTAATCTCGCGTTTATCAGGATCTGGGGATGTGAGGCTTATGTCAAACGTCAGGATTCTAGCAAGCTAGAACCTAGATTTGATAAGTGTGTGTTTGTGGGGTATCCTAAGGAAACTAAAGGATACTACTTCTTTGTCCCAACCGAGAACAAAGTTTTTGTTGCTCGAGGTGCTGTCTTTCTAGAGAAAGAATTTCTTATGAAAGAAGTTAGTGGGAGGAAGTTTGAATTGGATGAGGTCCAAGTGCAAGCACAAGACAAAGAGATGGAATCTGAGCCACCTGCACTGGTTGCTAGGCAACCTGAGGCTCAGACACAGGTCCCGCGTAGGTCTGGGAGAATTCGTCGTGCACCTGAAAGGTATGGGTCGCTACCGACCCAACACGATGGAATCTTCATCATTGAGGATGAACCTAGAACCTATGATGAGGCGGTCAGTGGACCGGACTCCGAGAAATGGCTTGACGCCATGCGATCCGAGATGGATTCCATGTCGGCTAACCAAGTCTGGGATTTGGTTGAGCTGCCTGATGGGGTAAAACCCATAAGGTGTAAATGGGTCTTCAAGAGGAAGACAGACATGGATGGCAAAATAGTTACCTATAAGGGTAGACTAGTGGCTAAAGGGTTTAAACAAGTCCACGGGGTGGACTATGATGAAACCTTCTCGCCGGTTGCCATGATTAAATCCATTCGGATTCTACTTGCTATAGCTGCATATCATGACTATGAGATATGGTAGATGGATGTGAAGACAGCGTTCCTTAACGGGAAGCTGACTGAGGATGTGTATATGTCACAACCTGATGGCTTCATCCATCTTGCAGAGGCTAATAAGGTCTGCAGGCTGAAGAGATCCATTTATGGATTAAAGCAAGCATCTCGAAGTTGGAATCTTCGATTTGACGAAGCCGTGAGAGATTATGGGTTTATCAAAAGCGAAGATGACGCCTGTGTATACAGAAAATTCAGTGGGAGCTTAGTGATTTTTCTGGTCTTGTATGTTGATGACATACTGCTCATCGGAAACAACATCCCTAGTCTTCAAGCTGTGAAGACATGGTTAGGGAAGTGTTTCGAGATGAAAGACTTAGGGGAAGCCGCCTATATTCTAGGCGTGAGGATC
Organism: Costus lasius; assembly: GCA_027563935.2. Taxonomy (NCBI): domain Eukaryota; kingdom Viridiplantae; phylum Streptophyta; class Magnoliopsida; order Zingiberales; family Costaceae; genus Costus; species Costus lasius. The sequence continues at coordinate 30,322,687 of CM050450.1, read as the reverse complement.
TACCGGGATTGATCCAAGAGGCTTCTGGCCCTTAGTCAGAGTACTTACATTGATAAGGTACTGGAGAGGTTCTACATGGAGCAATCCAAGAAAGGAAACCTTCCAGTGAGACATGGCCTTACTCTCTCAAAGAGCCAGTGTCCTACAACACAGGCTGAGAGGGATGACATGAGTCGAATTCCTTATGCTTCGGCAGTAGGATCGATCATGTATGCAATGTTATGTACTAGACCAGATGTGGCATATGCTGTGACCATAACCAGCCGATACCAATCCAATCCAGGTCTGCAGCATTGGGTGGCTGTAAAGAACATCCTAAAGTATCTGAGAAGAACTAGGGATCTATTCTTGGTCTATGGGGGAGAGGAAGAGCTCAGTATGCAGGGCTATACTGACGCGTCGTTCCAGTCTGACCCTGACGACTTTAGATCATAGGCCGGCTATGTGTTCAAGATAAATGGAGGTGCTGTATGTTGGAAGAGCTTCAAGCAATCCACCATAGCAGATTCTACAACCGAAGCTGAGTATGTGGCTGCTTCCGAGGCAGCCAAGGAAGCTGTTTGGATAAGGAAGTTCTTATGTGATCTTCAAGTGGTACATAGTGCAATGGATCCCATTGAACTCTACTGTGACAACAATGGAGCAATTGCACAAGCCAAGGAACCACGGTCTCATCAAAGATCCAAACACATACTCAGAAGATTTCACCTGATCAGAGAGATCATTGACGGAGGTGATGTCAAGATTAGCAGAGTAGACATAGAGAACAATCTGGCAGACCCATTGACCAAGGCTTTGGCGCAGCAGAAGCATGATGGTCATGCTAGAGATATGGGGTTGAGATTCCTCAACTTCTAGGTCTTAGTGCAAGTGGGAGATTGTTGGTGTATATGCCCTAGGACCTAGTTTTGGTCAACTTATGTACTACTTGACATTGATATTTATATATCATTCTGGCATTGTCGTTATCATTGTTTGACTACACCTGCGATTGTGTACTTACATGATAATGTCCCTGGAGACAGATTGGATCTGTGCTCAAATAATTGTCCCCAGTCGATGTACCTGAGTGGATATGGAACAGCTCTGGTACTTGAGAGACTAGTATGTGGGCTGGTTAGGCACGTGGTGCTAACACAGACACATGGGTATATTATTGGAGGATATACTGGATAGACCCGCTATGAGGCTATGACTTGGTGTCATGAGTTATCCTCATACGTGATAGGAGATGCATTGATCCCTTGACTTGAGGTCATTAATCATTCTATATGGTTAGGGACTTGCTTTGATACAACCTAACACCTTTCTGTAGCTGGGAGGTCATAACGGTTGTTATTGAGCATGTCGCGACCCATATGAGAAGATCAATGGACAGACATAGGATTTGCCCCTTCCCTAGGGAAGTATGATATCCATGGAGCTCCTTTATGGTTCTATGACTGGGAGTGTATGGCCATACCCAGGTGAGAACCTGTTTTAGTCATAGCCATGTGATTGGATGAAAACAAGTGGTGACACACTTGTCCAATCGGATATCAGTTCGGCAAAGAGACTGTAATGCATCTGTACCTAGTTGTGATGATGGGGATGTCGATGTCGATATCCATTCCAATGACCTGGGTAGCAGCGATGCACTGCTAGGTGCTACTCACTGCTTGTGATGACCTTTGGTCAGCACTGCTAGCGTTAGAGGAACCTACAGGGTCGCACACCTTGATACTTGAGTTCTCGTATTGATCGGGAAGCTTTATGGTCGAGTTATTGGATAACTCGGATCTAATTGGGAGATTTCATCAGCGCCAATGGGCCTGATGAGATGGAAGAATGTTATTGGAGCCAAACTTCATTTTTGGCAGGTTGACCCGTATTTGACTATGGTTGGTCACATTTGGATTAGGGTTGCATTGGATTGGATCCAATTGCTTAATCAACCCATGTAATGAAGTTTGGGCTAGCTCATTATCCAATGAGGCCCAATGACAAGTTCTCATGAAGAGATGAGAGGTTAAAAGGGTATAATTGGGAGAAACATGAACCATTAAGCGCCTAGGGGCATATTGGGGTCATGTTGGCGCCTTTGCTTCATTATGGAAGTAAAGGGCGCCTCCCCTCTCTTCCTAGGATGGAATGCATGCCTCTATGGTAATGCTTGAGGCACAAGGAAAGGCCTTGGCGCACAAGGAAAGGCGTGGGGCACAAAAAGGAAAGGTTGAATGAGAATTATGGAAATGTCTTGGAGACTTTCCTTGTCTCAAACCTCCTCATCCTAGCCCTACACTTGTAATGATCCTAGCCATTACCCTAACCGCCTCTTGCCCTATAAATGTGACCCTAGTCGCCCCCTCTTGTGGGTAATCAATCCTTGAAGGCGTGAACACAATAAGAGGGGCGAGTGCTTGGAGCAAGGGCGCATGTTCCATAACTGCAAGCCTCTTCCTCCTTTCCTCTTGGCGCAAGGAGATCTAGGGCTTGGCGGCTTGGGTAGTTTCCCTCTTCACTTGGCGCATCTTTTCTCTTGGTGGCGCAGGTGAAGTAAAGCATCTCCCTAAGGCTTGGATCTTCTTCCCGAGGCTAGCACCGGGCGTGGAAGAAGAGAACTCAAGAGATCCGTGTGTGCGAGACTGCAGAGGGCGCACACTTGGACGCCTACATCGGCATCGCTCCACATTGCTAAGGTATTTCCTAACTCATCGTGTCAACTCCCTTGCTTGCGATCTTCACTGGGTTTTTGGGACCGGCCTGTTTCGGGGACATTCTTCCGCTGCGAAAATGTATGTCTACAACTCTGAAAATTGTAAAATGTCCTCGGGGTTTCCCAACAACAAGTACCATAGCTATCCCATATCCACTAAGGTACATCGACTAGGGACTATGGTTCGAGCACAGATCCAATCTGTCACCAGGGACATTATCATGTTAGTACATATGCGCAGATGTAAACAAACATAGATAACAACAATGCCAGAATGATATAAATATCAAAGTCTAGTAGTACATAAGTGGACCAAAACTAGGTCCTAGGGCATATACACCAACAATCTCCCACTTGCACTAAGACCTAGAAGTTGAGGAATCTCAACCCCATATCTCTAGCGTAACCATCATGCTTCTGCTGCGCCAAAGCCTTGGTCAATGGGTCTGCCAGATTGTTCTCTGTGTCAACTCTGCTAATCTTGACATCACCTCTGTCTATGATCTCTCTGATCAGGTGAAATCTTCTGAGTATGTGTTTGGATCTTTGATGAGACCGTGGTTCCTTGGCTTGTGCAATTGCTCCATTGTTGTCACAGTAGAGTTCAATGGAATCCATTGCACTAGGGACCACCTAAAGATCACATAAGAACTTCCTTATCCAAACGGCTTCCTTGGCTGCCTCAGAAGCAGCCACATACTCAGCCTCGGTTGTAGAATCTGCTATGGTGGATTGCTTGAAGCTCTTCCAGCATACAGCGCCTCCATTTATCTTGAACACATAGCCGGCCTGCTATCTAAAGTCGTTAGGGTCAGACTGGAACGATGCATCAGTATAGCCCTGCATACTGAGCTCTTCCTGTCCCCCATAGACCAAGAATAAATCCTTAGTTCTTCTCAGATACTTTAGGATGTTCTTTACAGCCACCTAGTGCTGCAGACCTGGATTAGATTGGTATCGGCTGGTTATGCTTACAACATATGCCACATCTGGTCTAGTACACAACATTGCATACATGATTCATCCTACTGCCGAAGCATAAGGAATTCGACTCATGTCATCCCTCTAAGCCTGTGTTGTATGACACTGGCTCTTTGAGTGAGTAAGGCCATGTCTTACTGGAAGGTATCCTTTCTTGGATTGCTCCAAGTTGAACCTTTCCAGGACCTTATCAATGTAGGTACTCTGACTAAGGGCTAGGAGCCTCTTGGATCTATCCCGAGAGATCCTTACGCCTAGAATATAGGCGGCCTCCCCTAAGTCTTTCATCTCGAAACACTTCCCCAACCATGTCTTCACAGCTTGAAGACTAGGGATGTTGTTTCCGATGAGCAGTATGTCATCAACATACAAGACTAGAAAAATCACTAAGCTCCCACTGAATTTTCTGTATACACAGGGCGTCATCTTCGCTTATGATAAAGCCATAATCTCTCATGGCTTCATCAAATCGAAGATTCCAACTTCGAGATGCTTGCTTTAATCCATAAATAGATCTCTTTAGCCTGCAGACCTTATTAGCCTCTGCAGGATGGATGAAGCCATCAGGTTGTGACATATACACATCCTCAGTCAGCTTCCCGTTAAGGAATGCTGTCTTCACATCCATCTGCCATATCTCATAGTCATGATATGCAGCTATAGCAAGCAGAATCCGAACGGATTTGATCATGGCAACTGGCGAGAAGGTTTCATCATAGTCCACCCCATGGACTTGTTTAAATCCTTTAGCCACTAGTCTACCCTTATAGGTAACTATATTGCCATCCATGTCTGTCTTCCTCTTGAAGACCCATTTACACCCTATGGGTTTTACCCCATCAGGCAGCTCAATCAAATCCCAGACTTGCTTAGCCGACATGGAATCCATCTCGGATCGCATGGCGTCAAGCCATCTCTCGGAGTCCGGTCCACTGACCGCCTCATCATAGGTTCTGGGTTCATCCTCAATGATGAAGATCCCATCGTGTTGGGTCGGCAGCGACCCGTACCTTTCAGGTGCACGACAAATTCTCCCAGACCTACGCGGGACCTGTGTCTGAGCCTCAGGTTGGCTAGCAACCTGTGAAGGTGGCTCAGATTCCATCTCTTTGTCTTGTGCTTGCACTTGGACCTCATCCAAGTCAAACTTCCTCCCACTAACTTCTTTCATGGGAAATTCTTTCTCTAGAAAGACAGCACCCCGAGCAAAAAAAATTTTGTTCTCGGTTGGGACATAGAAGTAGTATCCTTTAGTTTCCTTAGGATTCCCCACAAACATACATTTATCATATCTAGGTTCTAGCTTGCTAGAATCCTGACGTTTGACATAAGCCTCACATCCCCAGATCTTGATAAAAGTGAGATTAGGGCATCTCCCACTCCACATCTCGTATGGTATTTTGGAGACACTCTTAGATGGAACGTTATTCAGTATTAGAGAAGCTGTCTCTAGTGCATGCCCCCAGAATGATGGAGGTAGAGTTGCATGACTCATCATAGATCGAACCATATCCAATAAAGTTCAATTTCTCCTTTCAGACACTCCATTCCATTGAGGTGTTCCAGGAGGAGTGAGTTGGGATATGATCCCACACTCTCTCAGATAGTCAAAGAACTCACCGCTCAGGTACTCTCCACCTCGATCTGATCAAAGAGCTTTAATGGATCTTCCAAGCTGGTTCTCTACTTCATTCTTGAACTCCTTGAATTTCTCAAAGGACTCAGATTTATGTCTCATTTAGTAGACATAGCCATACCTACTGAAGTCATCAGTGAAGGTAATGAAGTAGTTGTACCCTCCTCTGGCTTGTTTATTGAAAGGCCCACACACATCAGTATGTATGAGATCCAATAAACCTCCTGCCCTCTCACCAATCTTGGTGAAGGGTGCCTTTGTTATTTTCCCTAATAAACAAGGTTCACAAGTATCAAATTCCTCCAAGGCACTTGAATCTAACAACCCACTTGCATGGAGTTGTTGGATGCAATTCTTGTTTATATCGGCTAATCGACAGTGCCATAGGAAAGCACCAACTGAACCACTCAGTTTGGTCCTTTTATTACTTATGTTACAAATAGAACTTTCCATATCCAAGATATATAGACCATTGCACAAAGTACCCTTCCCATAGAACATATTTGCAAATGAAAAAGAACAAGAGTTCTTATTTATTTCAAACTTAAATCCCTTCTTTGCTAAGCAAGGAATGGATACAATGTTCTTAGTAAGTGAAGGTACACAAAAGCAATTATCTAGTTCTAATTGAAGTCCAGAAGGCAAGGAGAGAGTCAAAACGCTTACAGCAACAGCAGCAACCTGTGCCCCGTTTCCAACGCGTAGGTCAATCTCTCCAGGCCGCACCGATCTACTTTTCTTGAGCCCCTGCATATTTGTACAAATATGAGCCCCACATGCGGTATCCAATACCCATGACATAGAAGTAGAAAGATTAACTTCTGTAATATAGATACCTGAGCTACAAGTTAAGGCCAAGCCTTTCTTCTCCTCATTCTGAAGCTGCTTGCAGTCCCTTCTCCAGTGACCCTGCTCGCCACAGTGAAAACACCTCTGGTCCTTTGACTTCTTCGCCTTTTTCTTCAGTGCCTTGGTAGGACCTCTGGCACTACTCTTAGCACGTGCCTTACCCTTCTTCTTTATCTTTTTGGTCGCAAGGACCAAAAGAATAGAATTGGGTTTGGTCTTACCCATCTCTCGCTCGGCTGTTTAGAGCATATTCATCAATTCCTCCCGTGTGCACTCAATCCGGTTCATGTTGAAATTAATAATAAACGGACTGAAGCTAGGGGGCAGGGAATGCAGAATAAGATCCACAACCAGCTCGTTGTCTATGGTATGTCCCAGTCTCCTGAGATGATGCACATTCCCAATGAGTTTGAGAACATGGAGTCTCACTGGTGCACCCTCAGACAACTTACACCGAAAGACTGCTTTGGCGGTGTCAAATCTCTCAGTTCTAGCCTGAGCCTCGAACATCTATTTCAGATGAGTGATCATCTGAAAAGCGTTCTGCTCCTCATATTGCACCTGCAGTTCAGGTGCCATGCTGGCTAGCATAAGACATGCAACCTCCAAAGAGTCATCCTGATGCTTTCTATAAGCATCTCTGTCTGCCGTTCGGGAAGAGCCTGTTCAAGGACATATAGCTTCTTCTCGAGCTTGAGGACTATCCTCAAGTTCCGATGCCAGTCCATAAAGTTAGTTCCAACTAACTTATCCTTATCAAGGAGTGATCGCAGTGATAATCCGCTAGTGTTCGTAGCCATTGTTCTACAACACCCAAGAAAAACAGATTAGTACTACTTTGAATCATTTAAAATGGACTTGTTTTAAATGATTACTGCTCCCACTATTTTAAAATCGAATTGATAACCCACAAAGTCAATCGGGAAGTTTAAGACTTCCTAGTGAGATGGGATCTTTATTTCACATGAGGCTTCGCGTCCCACGAGGGTGGGATAAGATGCACAAAGTAACCCATGTTTCGTAAGGTGGGTGCGCCGGCCGGTTGCTCCAAGCAACTCCCCTTGTTGAGACAGTCTGGGCATTTCATGTCCAGCGAGGGCTGGATACAACATGAAATGGCCCACACACATTAGTAAATATGATAAAGTATTGGTACCCTCCTTTAGCCGGCTTACTGAATGGCCCACACACATCACTGTGTATGAGATCCAACAAACCTTCTGCCCTTTCACCTAACTTAGTGAAAGGCGTCTTTGTCATCTTCCCTAATAAACAATGCTCGCAAGTATCAAACTCCTCAAAGGAGGTTGAATCTAACAACCCATTTACATGAACTTGTTGAATGCGATTCTTGTTTCTCCCTCTCCTTTGCTGCCTCATTTGATTGATTTGTAGATCTTCCTATACTCTAGATTTGTGACCAAGATTTGCATTCATTGAGCCCTAGAATTGCAAGCAAGCGATTTAAGTGGAAGGAGGCGAAAGACTCACACAGGCGCCATCATTTTGGTCTTAGGTTTAGATTCATTGTCATGGGCCTTTGACGATGTTCATGGCCCTCTAACTGTGTTTACATTGTGAAAATGATTTCAGCCAAGAGCAAAATCTCCATGGTAGACTTGAGACTTCTTGAACCTTGAATTTTGGTTTGGTTGCCTTGGAAATCCATAGAATAATGCATGGTTTATCTAAAAAAACTAAAAAGATAGAAATAGTAATTTTTGAACCAAATAATGAATTTGAACCAAACAATTATCAAAAGAAAATAAATGATGACTCAAATAGGTGGTACAGGCATATAAAGTATAAATATGAGTTATCATAACACCAGATGTGAAAGCAGGGTGATCCCGAGGTGGTCACTATATGGATACTAATAGAGGGTGGATATTTATGCACCTACGCCATCTTTATCAGCCGATAGCTTCAAGCACACTTCCAAGGGTACCTTGCTAAACATATTATTTGATCTTTGTAGTCTTGGATGGATCCTCTTGCAATGGAATTACGTTTCTAGGTATGTTTTTGCAATTATTATTATGATTATTATTATTATTATTATTATTATTATTATTATTATTATTATTATTATTATTATTATTATTATTATTATTATTATTATTATTATTATTATTATTATTATTATTAATTGCTACACATAATTCTCCAACATTAACATCACAAGATCCTACTAGGTCATACATACAGATTGAATGGAGTTTCATATGAGGACAAGAGATTTTACATAATTGAATTAAAATATTTAATTCAAAATTTAAATTGAGTTTAATAATCTCATGTGGAGAGTTGGAGGCATGAGCATGAACGAGCCACATGGGCACATAGAGACGTGGGCCATGTTGTTGGTTACCTATTGTTAGGCCCCGGTTCAGCGGGTTCAGCCCAAAGCCCACCGGGCCAGGAACAAGCCCAAATCAAAGTCCAAGCCCATGTCTACGAAGCCCGAATTGGTGCAAAGCAGGGTCAACGGGGTATTTTGACCCCAAATACCGCAGCTCGACGCACGACGCGTCTTCCCCGCGTGGCTCGGACGCGAACGCAGGCGACGATGCTTGTAGCCGCAGGCGGCGTGAAAGAACCGGACTGGACGGCGACGGCGTCCGTGCGGCTGGCGAAGCAAGGAATTCGGACACGGACGCGAGCGTGGCTGCGAGGAGCGGAAGACGCGGTCGAGCGAAAGAATCGGGATAGCTTCCCGATTTGGACGAGGCGGACGAGGTTCACAGAGGTGAGCGGCGCCCTTCTCTATAAACGTCCGAGGGCGGACGAAGAGGGTGGATCATCTTCATCAGCAGCGTCTTCGACCACACCGGCGTACGAGGAGTTTTGAGCGAACTTCGTGAAGCGAGATCAGAGAGATTGTAACCGGTGACTGGGGAGTCACCGGCGAGGGAGGGATCAAGGGCACCGGCGACGTGGGTCGCCAGAGTAAGGAGAGTCTGTAAGCTTATAATCAAGCGAATAAACGAAGCTTCATTCCTTCCGATCTTCGTCTCCTGTTTCCTGCAATCTTCTCCGTCGCGGCAGCGACGAGCTTCGACAGTCGACGACGAGAGGGCTGGGGTGAGGCACAGGTGGAGCACCCCTCTTCTCCTCCGACGGCATCCACCCGTCGGAAGCACACGTGAGCGCGGCGGCGCTCAGCTGAAGACGACGAAGCAAGGCAAGCGTTTCTAATAGCATTAGAAACGAGGCATCGTTGACTGGGTCAACATTGGCAAACAACAAATCGAAATCGAAATCGATTTGCACCGCTGACGTCAGGCGGACGTCAGCATACGGGATTTAAATCGGCAATCGGCGGTGATTTTGACTTTTGGTCAAAATCAAGGTAAAATCTCAATTTGGGGATTTTGAATTCTAGTGTTAGGGTTTTCCCGTGCGATCTGTAATTTGGGGATAAAATATTATTCGGGGAGTTAGGGTTTCAAATTTTGGATCGAAAACCCTAGATAGTTGTGTTCCGGTGTTCCGCCGGACGACCCTGAGATAGCGGATAAGCGCTGTTTTTAGGCCGATCCGACCGGGGCGTGACCCCTATGGTAGTTGTCACGCCCACGTTAACTCACCCGTCCATGCCACCCCCTTCTCCTCTTATTGTATGCCGAAATCCAATTAAATTTGCATTAGCAAAATTCAGCGTTCGAATTTTGTTGACTCAGGTCAACTCCTCAATTCGAACGCCGACCGAGCATCCGCGTCTTCATGGGTGCGTTGTCTAGGCACATGCATACAACTAAAACCATCCAAGCGGCTATACCTTATGTGTTATTTCATCAAACGGTTGATATTTTCTAGCCACTCGCTCAACTCCCGCACCCGATTTAGGGCAGAAATCTCCCCTCTGCCCGTTCTTCCGTCTGCTCCAGCAGAGCATCGTCATCTGTTCTTTCCATTGCTACGCTCTCGCCGCTCTCACTTGGTGTCTATTCTCGCCCAAGCTCCTGCTCCTATTCCCATTCTTGCTCTCGCCGATGCCCGGCTTCCCTTCGCTCGTTCTCGTCTCGCCCTCTGATGCGTGTGTATTATTTGATCAAACGGTTGATATTTTCTAGCCACTCGCTCAACTCCCGTGCCCGATTTAGGGCAGAAATCTACCCTCTGCCCGTTCTTCCATCTGCTCCAACAGAGCAACATCGTCTGTTCTTGCTGTTGCTACGCTCTCGCCACTCTCGCCTAGTGTCTATTCTTGCCGAAGCTCCTGCTCCTATTCCCATTCTTGCTCTCGCCGCTGCCCAGCTGCCCTTTGCTCTTCGCTTGTTCTCGTCTCGCCCTCTGACGGTTGTCCGCTTGCTTCTCCTCTCATTCTCACCAACCAAGCATCATCATCTGCTCGCTTCTTGTCCCATACGTCGTTGACTGCCCCTCCAGCTCCGGCCACAAGTTCTCCTAACGGCGATTGGAAGGGGTATTATTGCTTTAATGTATTTACTTCTTATTTTCTCATTGCTACTTCTTGTTAATTAGGGCACTATTATAATTACGAATGATATAGATGTATTGATTGCATAAGAATCGCTATGTTTTTCTTCCATTTTGTGTTTTACTTAATTTCATGATTATGTTTATCTTATTTACTCAATTTGGTTGATTTTTGTATATCACAATAGTTTGCACATGGATTTAGAAGTGTATAGAGGCAAGTTTGTCTTGTTTAATCATTTTTAGAGCTTGAATTTTCCATCTGTATGCAATGGGAGGAACAGAACTTGTTTCTTCCATAACACTAAATCACTAATTTTCCCATGTCAAGCTAAAGCCATTATTAGAGGTTGGCTTTTCTAGATATTTTTTTTATAGACTCTTATTTAAATGAAGAATTTATTCAAACATAATGGGGATTAGAGAGGCTGAGGCAAGTGGATTTGCACCAGTTGAAGAAGACCTACAACTTTTCGAGGTAATAATGCAATTTATTACTATGTTTGTTTTATAAATTTTTATTATTTATATTAAAACATTTATAATAGGAAACTTGTGATGAACTTGAGAGCTCTTTAAATGAGCCTAAAATTGGTATGGAGTTTTCAAATGAAGAAGAAGCATATAATTTCTATAATGCATATGCAAGGAGGACTGGTTTCAGTATTAAGAAATTTATTAATGTGCATAGAAAAGATGGGTGATGATACCAAAATTTATAGTAAATTTCATGCCATTTTATATATCTTTTTGTGTCATATTATTACTACTTTGCTTATTTTTATGTCTTTTTATCAAATATTACAAAATCTACTTCTATTTTGGTTTTTCATGATTTTCAAGTAAAAAGTGCTATATTTTGATGGATTTTGAGAGAATTGAGCACACCAATGGATTCCAGACGTTGAAACGAAGTCAACTATAAAATTTCAGAAGAATCAGAGCTTTAGAGCACATTACGGCACCCGCATTATGGAATTTACGGTACCGTAATTTGATTGCACTCACAGATCAAAATTACGGTACTGCCGTAATTCCTGTGCCGTGCCGTAATTTGGAGTTTTTCAGGCTAGAGAATTTCGTGAGATTACAGCACCGCTGTAACAATCTTTACGGTGCCGTATTTTGGGATTTTTCAAACCAGAGATTTCAAGACGATTACAGTACTGCCGTGACGAAATTTACGGTACCGTAATTCGGGTCGATTTTCCACCCGAAGGATTGTCGACATTACGGGACTGCCGTAAAGAACTTCACAGTACCATAATTTTAGAATATTTCAACCCGAGAACTCACTGTCCAGAATTATGGCACTGCCGTAAACTTCATTATGGCCATAATTACAACGCAGCTCACGATTTTCCCGGTCAACTCCGAAGCTTGAATTTTGCACGGACCATATCTTTTGATCTAGACCTCTAAATTAAGATCCGAAATATGCTACGGACTCATCTTAAAGAAGAGAAGACACACGAAGTGGGAGACCCAATTTTTATCCAGTATCGAGAGAGCAATCAAAGGAGAGGTGCTTAGGGTTTAGCGTCGCGCCGAGAGGCGTAGAGGACACCTCAGGCTGCAATTTTCACACAGAAGCTTCGCTTGGAGGAGGAGACAACAGCCCATAAGTTTAAGAGAAAAAGGAGATCAAACGGAGGAGAAATCAACACAAAACCGAGCGCCGCCGCAGTTGCGCCCAGATTACAGCCGTAAACTTCTTTACGGCCGTACCGTAATTTCTATTTTCTCCTTCCTTTCGATTTTCTTCAACATGGACTATTGTAATCTTCCCTCTATGAAAGCTTAAACATCTTTGGGACTTAGGGTGTAATTTCCTTTGATTTCTTAATGATTAGATAACTTTTTACCTTCGTCAGAATAGTTTTATGATGATAATTTTACTTATGTGAATAATTGTACTTGATTCTCCATAGATTGATATTATTATTCATGTTTTAGAGTTCTCGCAATAAGGACCGAAAGGTGACTTGCTTAAGAACTTGGAACCCTAGAATTGCATGTTAGGAACTCTCTTAGGTTAGTTCTTATTTGTGTAATTTTACTGATATTATTGTCATGATAGATAATTTGAATCTAGGGTTGAGTTATTGTAATAAACATTGATAGGTATTGCATGAAAGTGAGTACCGATCTGTTGGAAAACCATAAGTAGAACTTGTGTTGAGTCTCGGATGCACGAAAGTGATCCTGGAGATTCCACTCGAGACAATCAACTTAGAATTCGGATGCACGAAAGTGATCTTTGAGTTCTTTGACTGATGATTTACTTATCTTTAGCATTGGGATAGATCTTGCGCGAAAGCGAGGATTGATCCCTGCATGATTGTCTGCACGAAAGTGAGATGATCCCTTTATGAAGTAAATTAAGTCTTTATCATAATAAAATTAGTTTGACGACCTTTTATTTATATCTAATCATTGGAATTAAGGTGGATGAAACCCTAGTCCCAGTTTATCTCTTTGATTATTTTCCCGTGTGTTTATCGATTATTCACTTGCATCATATTCGGTTTACTTAGTTAGTGAGAATACAACTATTTGATACTTAACAATAAGGTCTCTGTGGGATCGATACTTTTCTTTATTACCTTGAGTATCCGTGCACTTGCGGATACTACAAGTTTAGGGATAACAAGTTTTTGGAACCGTGTCAGGGAGTGACAATAGCCCTGTACACCAACACTTAGGTTTTGGCCGCGACACCTGAAATAAGTCTACCTACTTGTATTCATAAGTGTGTCCTTTCGGATCACAACAAGTTTTTGGCGCCGTTACCGGGAACCTTAGTTTTGTTAATATCAAAATAGTTGTTGATATTACTAGACTAAGTTTTATTTTTTTAGATTTAACTTTGTTTTTTGTTTTTGCAGGTTTTGGATTTTCAGAAGTTGTGACAGAACTGAGATTTTCTAAAATTTGTGAATTTACTTGTGTTTTATATTTTTTATTTTATATATATATATTCTAAAAAAATAAAAATAATAATTTGATTGATTGGTGTTGGATTATCCTTCTGTTCTTGATATATTTGAAGATATGACTTTAAATCACAACTCGTGGGCAACTAAAAGAGGTGAGGTATATATGCCACAAGGAATGTATGAAAATAATTCATTGTGCACACTTCAAGATAAGTTTAACTCTTATATGCTCTCTATGTCTTCTAATAGATGTGATATTTGTGGTTGCTTTGATCATTATAGTTCTAATTGCCCAATTCTAAATTCTCCAAATTCTAATTTATCATGCTATCAAGATGATCATTATAATTCTAGATGGGAAAATCAAACTTCTTTTTATGAGGATTGTCCGAATCATGTTTTTGAACCATACTTTGAGGATACTAAAAAATCTAGGCTTAAATCCATGCTTGAAAAATTCATGACAAATCAAAGCCAAATCATGATGAATCAAAGTAAGGAAATTGAAGATCTTAAGGGAATAATTGGTCAGCTTGCTTCTCATGTAGAATCTTTAACTGCTAATTCTGAAATTTTAGAAACCCAGTTAGCACAAAAAGCATGTTTATTTGAGTTTGATTTGGAAATTGAATAAATTGATTTAGAAATTTCTCCCTCTGATTATGATTGTTTTGAGATTGAGCCTTATGTGAACATTAATGCATCTCACTCTAATTTTGATGATTGTGAAATTGATTCATCTAATAGTTTATTTGTGGAAAAGGTTGATGAAATTGAAATTGAAAACCCTCTTTTGATGAAATTGATTCTTTTGATGATATATTGTTTGTGGTTGAATCTGATGAAGGATATGAGGGGACTAATTTAGAGAAATCTTATTCTGATTTTGTTGATAATTTTGAAATTGATAAATTTTTTGATTGTGAGCATGAGGAACTTGAAAAGGATTTAAACATTATGAAGATTGATGTATCTCACTCTGATGTTTTGCCCATATCTACTGTTGACTCTTGTGATTTATTTAAAAATTTATGTTTCATTGAGGAATCTAATGTGAGAAAGAAAGATTATTTTGATGATCCAATGCTTATATCTTTTGATCAAAGTCCTATAGCCATTGAAAATATAAATTTGAAGAAAGCACTTATGATTTTGCTCTCTGATAAATTTAGGAAGATCATTGAATATCCTTTATGTGAAGTTGAAAATATTAATTTTGATTTCCGCATATTTGAGAAAGCCATGTCAATTGTGATTTATTTAAAATTTTGGATATTTGAATTAGTGGCTAAACTTTTTGGATAGCGAAAAAAGAGAAAACTATATGTTATCTACTTTGGTATTGATCCACCTGCTTCACCATGATTTTTTGTTTTGGTCAAGCTAATGACCTAAAATTAGCACTTATTGGGAGGCAACCCAAGCACTTTTACTTAGCTTAGTTTCTTTTATTTTAGTTTATTTTTAGAATTAATTTTTTCTTCTCTTTTTGCAAGAAAATAAAATTTTGTACAAAATACGGCACTGCCGTAATCAGTGTTACGGTGCCATAATCCTGATCCGATTTCATCCGAGAGTTTTTAGCATATTATGGCAGTACCATATTAGTTTTTACGGTACTGTAATTGGGGACTGTTGGGGTATGCCCTTAAGGCTAATGTTTGAGGCCTTGGGATTCTTTCAGTATCATGTATAAACTCTAAGTTTATAAAGGCAATGGTTGTTATTCAGGTTGTTACATCATCTGCTGCAATATGTATATTTCTGAATAATGTCTCAATGCTGTTCAGCTTGGCTGACATGCAGTTTTGTCCTTAGTCGAGATATCTTGGTGAACATGAGACAGCCTTGATATGGTTGAGACTAATATGTGTTCTAATCTTATAGGATGCTTTGAGCATGGAATAAGATGTAGACTCATGGGTACATTGGATGTACTGGACAGACCCTACTAGGATATTCAATCGCTTGTCACAATGTGAATAATCCTTGTATGCAAACAAGTGGCATATTTCCTCTGACTTGAGATCACTTGTGTTTTTAAATGATGATTGACATTATTTTGAGGTAGTTCAATATCATTTGAAATATAATGGTTATAGACTATCTTGGATAATGAGCATGAGTCATGTTAGGGCGCTAGTGATAGATATAGGATTGTCGTCTCCTTGATTGGAGTGTGATGTTCTAAAGGGGCCCCCTGGATGAGATGATTGAGAAAGTGTATGGCCATACCCAGATGACTATGATCATCTGATCTAATCATTCTCATCATATTGGAATTACAGGCTTGACACGCTTGTCCAATAAGAACATCCAGTGGCAAAGGAAACACGTATGTCTAGTGACTTGGGTTCACACTTGTGCTGTGGTTTGGGTGTAGTCTTGGAAGACTCTTTCCTTTATATTGGGAGACAGTGATGTGTTGCTAGATACCCCTCACTGATCGTGATAACGTAAGTTATCATTACCGACATTTAAAGGAAACCCTTAGGGTCGCACAATTTGATGATATGGCTTACTTAAGTCAGATCGTATGGACTGAATTGTTTTGGTTCAGTTTAAAGGGATTTAAACTCTGATTGTAAGTGAGATCTGGTCTGATCATGTTTGATTGATTAGGGCTTGAGATCGGTAAGCTTCGATCGAGAGAATTGATGCTAGATCGGTGAGATTAGGAGCATCAGGAGATGAACGGTTAGATCTGGAGCCTTAGGGTTTAATTGTGATCTAGACCAAATGCTTGGGTTAATTGGTCTTTGAACCAAACCAAATTGAACTGGCTCATTAAGTGAGCGCATGGTTCAATAGGAGAGAAAAATGCGATGGTTCACTTGGAGTGAACGCATCACACGTTGAGGGGGTTTTCTATTTTGGGAAACCATGTTTCCAAAAACATGGTCACGCCTCACGTTCGCTCATCTCACGCCTATTGTCGCCTCTTCCTCTCGATGCTCTCTAACTCTCGTGTGTTGAAGGAGTTGACGACAAGGAGGTCTCGGCCAAGCAAGACATCTCTTCTTCCATTCCATTCGATCAGGAGACTTGAAGGTCTTTGCTAGCACAAGGATCAACAAGAAGTAGGCGATCTTCTTCTTGTGTGCGCATCTTCTGGAGGAGATCCCTTTCGCTCTCTTCTTCCAAGGCACCATCCAAGCAATGGCGATGGTATGACTCTTATCAATGTATACAAGTTTTAATAGTTGATCATATGACATGCATGCAACCGATCACCTAGAAACCCTTATTTCCGCTGCCCAAAATTTACATGCGCCACTTTAGGGTTTCGCCCTCCCCCTTTAGGGGACTTACAATTGGTATCAGAGCGAGGTTATTAGCATGTTTTTATGATTGCTTGAGGCTTTTGTGATCCATGTTTGCACTTGTATGCTTAGATCTACATTACATGCGAAAATTACATGTTAAGTTGTTCATGCGAAACACCTGATGAACATGTTTTCTATTTGGCGCATGTATGTTGGCGCTTATTAGTTTTTCTCAAAAACTATATTACTTGCGCGACTCACCTTAGATCTAAGAGGCGCCTACTTTAAAAACTTAGACGGGTTATTAGGGTTGAAGTCACAGTCGAGTCTAGATCTAATCAGTTTGATCAGACTATCTGACAGCCTAGATGGGTTGACCAGATGGCACCTGTGCGCAAGCACGAGGTGGCTATAGGTCGACTGCGGACAGGCGTGTAGCGATGTCTGGTTGAGACAACTATTGAACGCGCATGAGTTAGGCCCGGGGTTACGCCCGCTTGCCAGAACTCATGCAGGTCGTTCAGCCCAACGCATGCATTGTTGACCACTGGGTCGACACAAGTCAATTAGGACTTGGTGCATGCCGGGGCAGAGGATCTGACTAGGTCTGATGAGTGGATCCCTATTAATGGACCGTTGTAAGGTAGTAGGGCTCATAAGGAAAATAAAAATTGATGCCAATGGGTTTTCGAAATTTTTTATTTTCTGGTTTGGATCACATGATGAATGTATACCATATTGCTTGTTTATTTAATCTTATGTGGGCTGCCTATTTAATGTGTGCTGTGCTAGGGCCTGCGTGCCTGGATTAAAATTGTAAATTAATATTTATTGTGATCTGCGCATCACATTTTAATTAATTTATAAAGTGTAATTGACCTGCGTGTCATTCATGTCTAGATAGATTAAATTGTATTTTAATCAGACATGAGCACAGAGCACACTTGGCAGAGGCGCATGCAGCAGAGGCTTGACCAGGTGGGAGGTCTAGAGTTCGACTCTAGGACAGGCGCATTAATCTGGTGGGTGCACCTTAGCTGCAGTGGGCGCTTGGGCCCTGGGTTGGGCCAGATGAGATGCGAAAGACCCATGAAGAGCTCAAGTGAAGACTTAAGTTAAATTAAGGTCTTACCTAGGCTTAATGGGCTTTTACCACATAAGATCATCATGCTTTCATTTATGGTTAAGAACTGCATGATTTAATCTTCTTCTATCACCATAGGGTTTGTATGATAGTTAAGAAGATAAAAGGACCGTTAAAATCCAACGCTAAATATCAAGCTCGTAAACCTTCTGACGCGAAACCTCACTGTTCTGACTATCGTTGGGGCCGTGTTGTACCCACTCAGTGGGCATGCCCATCTATCTTCAGACGGTGTGTGATTACACCTGCGTGTTACAGAGAAGGGATTTATCGCTTCTCGTTGCTCAGCATAGCACGTGGTGGTCCAGGGAGTAGGCCAGGTTAGCTTGACCATGCAGGCTACATATGTGGCGCATATTGTAGCCATATGGAGGCAGCCATCTGAGGGATCAGAGACTGTGTTGTACCAACTCAGTTGGCACAGTCTGCTAGATTGCCCAGATGAAGGGGAATCGCACGGGTTGGCGATTGGCAGGGATTGCCTACCAGAGATTAGTGCTTGTACTCTCTGTGCATCTTATCTCGCCTGAGCGGGACGCGGAGACCAAGTATGAAATCTGGATCCCATCTCACTAAAAGAGTTTGTTGGGGTATGCCCTTAAGGCTAATGTTTGAGGCCTTGGGATTGTATCAGTATCATGTAATAAACTCTTGTGTTTATAAAGGCATGGTTATTATTCAGGTTGTTACCTTGTCTGCTGTAATAAGTGTACTACTGAATAATGTCTCAAAGCTGTTCAGCTAGGCTGACATGCTATATGTCCTTAGTCGATGTATCTTGGTGAACATGAGACAGCCTTGATATGGTTAAGACTAATATGTATTCTAATCTTATAGGATGCTTCGAGCATGGAATAAGATGTAGACTCATGGGTACATTGGATGTACTGGACAGACCCTACTAGGATATTCAATTGCTTGTCACAATGTGAATGATCCTTGATTGCAACAAGTGGCACATGTCCTCTGACTTGAGATCACTTGTGTTTCTAAATGATGATTGTCATTGTTTTGAGGTAGTTCAATATCATTTGAAACATAATGGTTATAGACTATCTTGGATAATGATCATGAGTCAGGTTAGGGCACTAGTGATAGATAGAGGATTGCCGTCTCCTTGTTGAAGGAGTGTGGTGTTCTATAGGGGCCCCCTAGATGAGATGATTGAGAAAGTGTATGGCCATACCCAGGTGACTATGCTCATCTGATCTAATCATGCTCATCATATTGGATTTACAAGCTTGACAGGCTTGTCCAATAAGAACATCCAGTGGCAAAGGAAACATGTAATGCCTAGTGAGTTGATTCACGCTTGTGCTGTGGTTTGGGTGAAGTCTTGGAAGACTCTTTCCTTTATATCGGGAGACAGTGATGTGTTGCTAGATACCCCTCACTGATCGTGATAACGTGAGTTATCGTTACCGACATTTAAAGGAAACCCTCAGGGTCGCACAATTTGGTGATATGGCTTACTTAAGTCAGATCGTGTGGACTGAATTGTTTAGGTTCAGTTTAAAGGGAAAGAGACTCTGATTGTAAGTGAGATCTGGTCTGATCATGTTTGATTGATTGGGGCTTGAGATCGGTAAGCTTCGATCGAGAGAGTTGATGCTAGATCGGTGAGATCAAGAGCATCAAGAGATGAACGGTTAGATCTTGAACCCTTTGGTTCAGAGTGAGATCTAGACCATGGCTTGGGCTGGTTTAATTTGGTTCTTGAACCAAATTGAAGTGGATTAAAGTTGCTTGAACCAGTTCACAAAGGGTGAACGCTTGGTTCAAGGCGTTAGGCGTTTTTGGTTTGGTTGTGGCGCATGGCTTCATATCTTCCATTTATGGAATGTAATGAAGGCGACTTCACCTTAACGCAAAAGCGTTTTGAACGCTCGACTTCACTCTTCTCTTCTCAACGTTCCTCTTTGGGGGCGAAAGGATTCGGACGAGAAGAAGAAGAAGAAGGTTACACTCGCCAAGCTTCATCTCGAAACACCCTCACGCGACAAGGATTCTTTGAAGTGCTTTTGCTAGCACAAAGGACTCAAAGAGCAAGCTATCGTCATCGGTTGTGTGCGTCACCTTTGGAGAAGGAGCACTTGAACCTTTGCTTCCAAGGCATCATCAAATCGATGGCATTGGTATGATCTTTTAGATCTATTCCTCTTATACAAGTTGATCATATGCTTTTATGATTGCGATCCCATGAAGCCCTATCTTCCGCTTGCAAAAACTCTATATGTGCGCCACAATCAGGGTTTCGGCTCCCCTCTTGAAAGGGGTTTTCTACAAGTTTCGGCCCCCCCTCTTGAAAGGGGTTTCTTCAATTGGTATCAGAGCATGCGGTTGTATGTAGAATCATATGATTGCTTGTTGATTTGTGATCCTTGTTTGTGTTTAACTAGTAGATCTAGTAGTTAGCATCTTGCGCATCTCATGTTTAGTAGTGAAAAATACATGGTGTATGTTTTTACTCCCTTGCGCACGCATATATGATGAAGGAGGGCGCATGTTGAATGATGTAGGTTTTCTTAAAAACTTAATCACTTGTGCGCCTCACTAGATCTAAGTGGCGCCTACAATAAACCCTTAGATGGGTTGATGGGGTTGAAGTCACCTCTATGTTGGATCCAATAGTCTGATCAGACCATCTGACAGCCTAGATGGATCGACCAGATGGCACCTGTGCGCAAGCACAAGGTGGCCATAGGTCGATTGCATCTTAGGCGTGTAGCGAGGTCTGGTTGAGACAACCAGTAAGAACACATGAGTTAGGCCCGGGGTCACACCCGCTTGCCAGAACTCATGAGGGTTGTTCAGCCCTTAGCGCATGCATGGTTGACCATTAGGTCAACGCGAGTCAGTTAGGACTTGGTGCATGCAAGGGACACAGGATCTGACTAGATGGATGAGTGGATCCCTATCAATGGACCATTGTAAGGTTGTAGGGCTCATAAGAAAATTAAAATTGATGCCAATGGGGTTTTCAAAATTTTATTTTCTTGTTAAATGGATCACATGTTGATTTGATGCCATGTGCTTGTTTATTTAATCTTATGTGGGTTGCCCTTTTAATGTGTGCTGTGCTGGGGCCTGCGAGCCTGGTAAATTATTATTTTGTGATCTGCGAATCACAATTATTAATTCATTTATAATGTGTAGTTGACCTGCGAGTCAACCTTGTCTAGATAGATTAAAATGTGTTTCAATCAGACAAGAACACAAAGGCACACATCCAAGAGGGGCATTCACCTGGTGGCGCACCTGAGGTGCTCTTGGCGCTAGGGCCCTGGGTTGGACCAG
Source organism: Costus lasius (assembly GCA_027563935.2). NCBI lineage: Eukaryota > Viridiplantae > Streptophyta > Magnoliopsida > Zingiberales > Costaceae > Costus > Costus lasius. Next base: position 30,301,437 of record CM050450.1, on the reverse strand, counting down.
ATGAAAGGCAAAAGACCCAAGAAGAGCTAGTGAAGACTTAAATTAGGTTAAGGTCTTACTTAGGCTCTATGGGCTTTTACCACATAAGATCCATGCTTTCTTTTTATTCCATATATAATTAGAACTGCATGAGTTTATCTTCTGCTATCACCATAGGGTTTGCATGATAGTTAAGAAGTTAAAAGACCGTTAAAATCCAACGCTAACATATCAAGCTCGTAAGCCTTCTGACGCGAAACCTCACTGTTCTGATTATCGTTGGAGCCGTGTTGTACCCACTCAGTGGGCACGTCCATCTATCTTCAGACAGTGCGGGATTTCACCTGCGTGTTACAGAGTAGGGATTTATCCCTTCTCGTTGCTCAGCATAGCACGTGGTGGTCCAGGGAGTAGGTCGGGTCAGCTTGACCATGTAGGCTACATATGTGGCGCATATGGTAGCACATGGAGGCAGCCATCTGTGGGATCAGAGACTGTGTTGTACCAACTCAGTTGGCGCAGTCTGCTGGATTGCCCAGATGAAGGGGAATCGCACGGGTTGGCGATTGGCTGGTACAGCCTACCAGAAATTAGTGCTTGTCATCTCTGTGCATCTTATCTCGCCTGAGCGGGACGCGGAGACCAAGTATGAAATCTGGATCCCATCTCACTAAAAGAGTGTTACTCTTTCGGACTGTTTACTGGATTTTTCAGTCAGACAAAATAGTGAGAAAAGAATCTTTCTTAAGTCCTGGATTGATTCTATACATTGATACTGACCTTGCTGTTCTTGCATTGTTGTAGATTCCTGCAGCAACGAACACCATGAGCTTCAATGTGCGATCCCTACTGGAAAGGGAGAAGTTTGCTGGGCCAAACTTCTCAGACTAGTTCGGACACCTTAAGATCGTTCTTAAGGCAGAGAGGAAACTGTATGTCCTCGAGACGGCTGTGCCGCCTCAACCCGCTGCGAACGCCGCAAGGGCGGTTCGTGATGCTTATGAAAAGCACGTCAATGATAGCATTGATGTCGCTTGCCTGATGCTAGCGTCTATGACGCCACCGCTGCAGCGTCAGCATGAGGATATGTCGGCTATAGAAATTATAGCGAACCTCAAGATGCTGTATGCTGCACAGGCGAGGACAGAACGCTATAATCTGACAAAGCTTTTCTTTCAGAGCAAACTGGCTGAAGGGAGCCCAGTGGGAGCTCACGTGCTCAAGATGATTGGGCACAAGGAGGCTCTGGAGAAACTGGGGCATACCATCAACCAGGAGCTTGCTGTAGACATTATTCTGCAGTCTCTCCCGCCCTCTTTCGATGCGTTCATTATTAATTTTAATATGAACAAGATCGATTGTACTCCGGCAGAGCTGCTGAATATGCTCTTGACAACTGAGGAGACTCTGAAGGGAAAGCCTTCAACCTCTGTCTTAATGGTTCCTTCTAGGAACAAGAAGAAGGGGAAGAAGGGCAAGGCCCCTGTCAAGAACTACAGTAAGGCTCTGAAACAGAAGGACAACAGGTGTTTCCACTGTGGCCAGCTGGGTCACTGGAAAAAGGACTGTAAAGCGCTCCAAGGAGATAAGAGGGGAAGCATCGCTTCTGGCTCAGGTATATATGTGACTGAGGTCATGTTATCTTCTTCTTCTATGTCATGGGTGTTGGACACTGCATGTGGAGTTCACATTTGTTCAAATGTACAGGAACTCAAGAGAAGAAGGCAGGTGGGACAGCATGAGGTAGACCTACGCGTTGGAAACGGGGCACGGGTTGCTGCTGTTGCTGTAGGAGACTATTTCATTTCTTTACCATCTGGCATTGTATTGGAATTAAACAATTGTTATTTTGTACCCAGTATTACCAAGAATATTATCTCTATTTCTGCTCTTGTCAGGAAAGGATTTGCCTTTGAATGCAAGATTTCAAAGTGTGTTTTATCTTATGATAATATTGTGTATGCAACTGGTTCAATTAACAATGGGTTATTCATGTTGGACATGGAATATTCTATACAAAACATTGATAATAAGAAAGCCAAGTATGCTGATGACAGCACCTTGTTATGGCATAGTCGTTTAGGCCATATTAACAAGAAGCGCATTAAGCGGTTGCATGATCATGGACTGCTGGGATCATTCTCCTATGAGGAGATTGATACATGCAAAGCTTGTTTAATGGGTAAAATGACGAAGTCACCTTTTTCTAACAAAGGTCAAAGGGCTTCAGGTTTACTTGACCTTATACACAGTGATGTGTGTGGGCCGTTTAGTAAACATGCCAGAGGTGGCTATTAGTACTTCATTACATTTACTGATGATTTCAGTAGATATGGTTATGTCTATCTAATGAGACATAAGAGTGAATCCTTTGACAAGTTCAAAGAGTTCAAGAATGAAGTACAGAATCAGCTAGGCCGAAATATCAAGGCACTTCGTTCTGATCGAGGTGGAGAATACCTGAGTCATGCGTTTACTGACTATCTGAAGGAGTGTGGGATTATCTCACAGCTCACTCCGCCAGGAACACCGCAATGGAATGGTGTGTCCGAGAGGAGAAATAGAACGTTACTTGATATGGTTCGTTCTATGATGAGTCAGGCTACTCTTCCATATTCCTTTTGGGGATTTGCACTGGAAACAGCTACAAAGGTACTAAACCGAGTGCCATCCAAGGCCGTTTCAAAGACGCCATATGAATTATGGTATGGGAAACAGCCGAGCTTGACATTTATCAGAATCTGGGGTTGCGAGGCTTATGTCAAAAAGCTCGCCTCTGGGAAACTAGAGAGCAGATCTGAGAAATGTATCTTTGTCGGTTACCCTAAGGAAACTAAGGGTTATTATTTCTACGATCCCAAAGAGAACAAAGTATTTGTTGCTCGGACGGCCATATTTCTTGAGAAGGAGTTTCTTCTGCAAGAAGCCAGTGGGAGAGAAATAAAGCTGGATGAGAATCCAGAGGAAGGACAAAGTAGTCAAGCACAGTTGGATGAGCCTGAGCCGGCAGAACAGGTTACTGAACAACCTGAGGCTCAGATATCACGGGAACCACGAAGATCGGGAAGGATCCGTCGTCAGCCTGAGCGCTATGACGGAGTCTACATCATTGATAATGATGAACCCCTTACTTATGCGGATGCGGTCAGTGGACCGGAGTCAGCTAGATGGCTTGAAGCTATGCGAGCCGAGATGGACTCCATGTCAGATAACTAAGTCTGGGATTTGGTTGATCCGCCTCCGGGAGTAATCCCTATAGGCTGTAAATGGATCTTCAAGAAGAAGATTGACATGGATGGTAACGTGGTTACCTATAAAGGCAGGCTAGTTGCGAAAGGTTTCAAACAAATCTACGGGATAGATTATGATGAAACTTTCTCTCCTGTAGCCATGTTTAAGTCTATTCGGATTCTTTTCGCGATAGCTGCATATTATGATTATGAGATCTGGCAGATGGATGTGAAAACAGCTTTCCTTAATGGAAATCTGGATGAGGATGTGTATATGACACAACCTGAAGGTTTCACTAATCCATCAGATCGTCATAAAATATGCAAACTAAAGAAGTCCATTTATGGACTGAAACAAGCATCTAGAAGCTGGAATATTCGTTTTGATGAATCAATCTCTGAGTTTGGTTTCATCAAGAACGAAGATGACCCGTGTGTATATAAGAGGTTTAGTGGGAGCGTGATTACTTTCCTAGTCCTCTACGTCGATGATATCTTGATCATTGGAAACGATATTCCAGAAATGCATGCGGTTAAGGCATGGCTAAGGAAATGTTTCCAGATGAAAGATTTAGGAGAAGCAGCCTATGTATTAGGTGTGAAGATCTACAGGGATAGATCTAAGAGGCTTCTCGGGCTGTGCCAGAGTACTTACATCGATAAGGTCCTGGAAAGATTCCATTTAGAGAAATCTAAAAGGGGATATCTTCCAGTCAGACATGGTCTGAATCTTTCAAAGAGTCAGTGTCCACAAACACAGACTGAGAAAGATGAAATGGACAATACGCCTTATGCTTCGGCTATTGGATCCATTATGTATGCGATGTTGTGTACTCGCCCAGACGTCGCTTACGGGTTAAGCGTGACCAGTCGTTTCCAAAGTAATCCAGGACAGGCACACTGGATTGCAGTCAAGAACATCTTAAAATATCTGCGGAGGACCAAAGATATGTTCTTGATATATGGTGGTCAGGAAGAACTCAGTATAGAAGGATATACTGACGCTTCGTTCCAGTCGGACCAGGATGATTTCCGATCGCAATCAGGCTATGTTTTTAGCTTGAATGGTGGAGCAGTGGTGTGGAAGAGTTTCAAACAGTCAACTGTTGCTGATTCCACAACAGAAGCCGAGTATGTTGCAGCCTCGGAAGCATCCAAGGAGGCAGTGTGGATTCGTAAGTTCGTGAGAGAACTTGGTGTTGTTCCTTCGAGTGTCGATCCTTTGGTTATCTTCTGTGATAACACTGGAGCCATCGCACAAGCAAAGGAACCACGGTCGCACCAGAAGTCCAAGCACATACAGAGACGGTTTCACTTGATCCGGGAGATCATAGATCGTGGCGAGATCAAAATATGCAAGGTTCATACAGACGACAATCAGGCTGACCCGCTTAGCAAGCCTCTGGCGCAGCAGAAGCATGAGAAGCACTGTAATAACATGGGTTTGAGATTTCTCAACCATTAGATTAAGTGCAAGTGGGAGATTGTTGGGGTATGCCCTTAAGGCTAATGTTTGAGGCCTTGGGATTGTATCAGTATCATGTAATAAACTCTTGTGTTTATAAAGGCATGGTTATTATTCAGGTTGTTACCTTGTCTGCTGTAATAAGTGTACTACTGAATAATGTCTCAAAGCTGTTCAGCTAGGCTGACATGCTATATGTCCTTAGTCGATGTATCTTGGTGAACATGAGACAGCCTTGATATGGTTAAGACTAATATGTATTCTAATCTTATAGGATGCTTCGAGCATGGAATAAGATGTAGACTCATGGGTACATTGGATGTACTGGACAGACCCTACTAGGATATTCAATTGCTTGTCACAATGTGAATGATCCTTGATTGCAACAAGTGGCACATGTCCTCTGACTTGAGATCACTTGTGTTTCTAAATGATGATTGTCATTGTTTTGAGGTAGTTCAATATCATTTGAAACATAATGGTTATAAACTATCTTGGATAATGATCATGAGTCAGGTTAGGGCACTAGTGATAGATAGAGGATTGCCGTCTCCTTGTTGAAGGAGTGTGGTGTTCTATAGGGGCCCCCTAGATGAGATGATTGAGAAAGTGTATGGCCATACCCAGGTGACTATGCTCATCTGATCTAATCATGCTCATCATATTGGATTTACAAGCTTGACAGGCTTGTCCAATAAGAACATCCAGTGGCAAAGGAAACATGTAATGCCTAGTGAGTTGATTCACGCTTGTGCTGTGGTTTAGGTGAAGTCTTGGAAGACTCTTTCCTTTATATCGGGAGACAGTGATGTGTTGCTAGATACCCCTCACTGATCGTGATAACGTGAGTTATCGTTACCGACATTTAAAGGAAACCCTCAGGGTCGCACAATTTGGTGATATGGCTTACTTAAGTCAGATCGTGTGGACTGAATTGTTTAGGTTCAGTTTAAAGGGAAAGAGACTCTGATTGTAAGTGAGATCTGGTCTGATCATGTTTGATTGATTGGGGCTTGAGATCGGTAAGCTTCGATCGAGAGAGTTGATGCTAGATCGGTGAGATCAAGAGCATCAAGAGATGAACGGTTAGATCTTGAACCCTTTGGTTCAGAGTGAGATCTAGACCATGGCTTGGGCTGGTTTAATTTGGTTCTTGAACCAAATTGAAGTGGATTAAAGTTGCTTGAACCGGTTCACAAAGGGTGAACGCTTGGTTCAAGGCGTTAGGCGTTTTTGGTTTGGTTGTGGCGCATGGCTTCATATCTTCCATTTATGGAATGTAATGAAGGCGACTTCACCTTAACGCAAAAGCGTTTTGAACGCTCGACTTCACTCTTCTCTTCTCAACGTTCCTCTTTGGGGGCGAAAGGATTCGGACGAGAAGAAGAAGAAGAAGGTTACACTCGCCAAGCTTCATCTCGAAACACCCTCACGCGACAAGGATTCTTTGAAGTGCTTTTGCTAGCACAAAGGACTCAAAGAGCAAGCTATCGTCATCGGTTGTGTGCGTCACCTTTGGAGAAGGAGCACTTGAACCTTTGCTTCCAAGGCATCATCAAATCGATGGCATTGGTATGATCTTTTAGATCTATTCCTCTTATACAAGTTGATCATATGCTTTTATGATTGCGATCCCATGAAGCCCTATCTTCCGCTTGCAAAAACTCTATATGTGCGCCACAATCAGGGTTTCGGCTCCCCTCTTGAAAGGGGTTTTCTACAAGTTTCGGCCCCCCCTCTTGAAAGGGGTTTCTTCAGAGTTTTACTCTTTCGGGCTGTTTTGCTGGATTTTTCAGCCAGATAAAATAGTGAGAAAAGAATCATTCTTAAGTCCTGAATTGATTCTAACATTGATACTGACCTTGCTGTTCTTGCATTGTTGTAGATTACTGCAGCATCGAACACCACAGCGTTCAATGTGCGATCCCTACTGGAAAGGGAGAAGTTTGCTGGGCCGAACTTCTCAGACTGGTACGGACACCTTAAGATTGTTCTTAAGGCTGAGAGGAAACTGTATGTCCTCTAGACGGCTATACCGCCTCAACCCGCTCCGAACGCCGCAAGGGCGGTTCGGGATGCTTACGAGAAGCACGTCAATGATAGCATTGATGTCGCTTGCCTGATGCTAGCGTCTATGACGCCACAGCTGCAGCGTCAACATGAAGATTTATCTGCTATTGAAATAATAGCAAATCTCAAGTTGTTGTATGCTGCACAGGCAAGGACTGAACGCTACAATTTGACTAAACTTTTCTTTCAGAGCAAACTGGCTGAAGGGAGTCCAGTGGGAGCTCACGTACTCAAGATGATTGGGTACAAGGAGGCTCTAGAGAAACTGGGACACACCATCAATCAAGAGCTTGTTGTAGACATTATTCTGTAGTCTCTCCCGGCATCTTTCGATCCATTCATTATTAATTTTAATATGAACAAGATCGACTGTACGCCGGCAGAGTTGCTGAACATGCTCTTGACTACAGAGCAGACTCAGTCTCGTGAGAAGGGAACGCCTTCATCCTCTGTCCTAATCGTTCCTTCTAGGAACAAGAAGAAGGGGAAGAAGGGCAAAGCCCCTATCAAGAGCTACAACAAGGCTCTAAAGCAAAAGATAAAGCGGTCGAAGGAATACAGATGTTTCCATTATGGCCAGCTGGGTCACTGGAAAAAGGACTGTAAAGCGCTCCAAGGAGATAAGAAGGGAAGTAAGCCTTTCGCTTCTGGCTCAGGTATTTTCGTGACTGAAGTCATGGTTTCTTCTTCTATATCATGGGTGTTGGACACTGCATGTGGAGTTCACATTTGTTCAAATGTACAGGAACTCAAGAGAAGAAGACAGGTGGGACAGCATGAGGTGGACCTACGAGTTGGAAACGGGGCACGGGTTGCTGCTGTTGCTGTAGGAGTTTATAACATCTCATTACCATCTGGGCTTGTATTGGAACTGGACAATTGTTACTTTGTACCAAGCATTACGAAAAATATTATCTCTATTCCTGCTCTTGTCAGGAAAGGGTTTTCCTTTGAATGCAATATTTCAAAGTGTGTTATTTCTTATGATAATATTGTTTATGCTACTGGCTCAATTAACAATGGGTTATTCATGTTGGACATGGAATGTTCTGTACAACAAATTGATAATAAGAAAGCCAAGTATGCTGATGACAGCACCTTGCTATGGCATAGTCGTTTAGGCCATATTAACAAGAAACGCATTAAGCGGTTGCATGACCATGGACTGCTGGGATCATTCTCCTATGAGGAGCTTGATACATGCCAAGCTTGTTTAATGGGTAAAATGACGAAGTTTCCTTTTTCTCACAAAGGTCAAAGGGCTTCAGGTTTACTAGACCTCATTCACAGCGATGTGTGTGGGCCATTTAGTAAACATGCCAGAGGTGGCTATCTATACTTCATTACCTTTACTGATGATTTCAGTAGATATGGGTATGTCTATTTAATGAGACATAAAAGTGAATCTTTTGACAAGTTCAAAGAGTTCAAAAATGAAGTACAAAATCAGCTAGGCCGAAATATCAAGGCACTTCGTTCAGATCGAGGTGGTGAATACTTGAGTCGAGAGTTTACTGACTATCTGAAGGAGTGTGGGATTATCTCACAGCTCACTCCTCCAGGAACACCGCAATGGAATGGTGTATCCGAGAGGAGAAATAGAACCTTACTTGATATGGTTCGTTCAATGATGAGTCAGGCTACTCTACCTTACTCCTTTTGGGGATTTGCACTGGAAACAGCTGCAAAGGTACTAAACCGAGTGCCATCCAAGGCCGTTTCTAAGACTCCATATGAGTTATGGTATGGGAAACAGCCGAGCTTGACATTTATTAAGATCTGGGGTTGCGAAGCTTATGTCAAAAAACTCGCCTCTGGGAAACTAGAGAGCAGATCTGAGAAATGTATCTTTGTCGGTTACCCTAAGGAAACTAAGGGTTATTATTTCTACGATCCTAAAGAGAACAAAGTATTTGTTGCTCGGACGGCTATTTTTCTTGAGAAGGAATTTCTTCTGCAAGAGGCCAGTGGGAGAGAAATAAACCAGGATGAGAATCCAGAAGAAGGACAAAGTAGTCAAGCACAATTGGATGAGCCTGAGCCAGTAGATCAGGTTATTGAACAACCTGAGGCTCAGATATCACGGGAACCGCGAAGATCGGGAAGGATCCGTCGTCAGCCTGAGCGCTATGACGGAGTCTACATCATTGATGATGAACCCCTCACTTATGCGGATGCGGTCAGTGGACCGAAATCAGCGAGATGGCTTGAAGCTATGCGAGCCGAGATGGACTCCATGTCTCATAACCAAGTCTGGGATTTGGTTGATCCGCCTCCGGGAGTAACCCCTATAGGCTGTAAATGGATCTTCAAGAAGAAGATAGACATGGATGGTAACGTGGTTACCTATCAAGGCAGGCTAGTTGCGAAAGGTTTCAAACAAATCTACGGGATAGATTATGATGAAACTTTCTCTCCTGTAGCTATGTTCAAGTCTATTCAGATAATTCTTGCGATAGCAGCATATTACGATTATGAGATCTGGCAGATGGATGTGAAGACCGCTTTCCTTAATGGAAAACTGGATGAGGATGTGTATATGACACAACCTGAAGGTTTCACTAATCCATCAGATCGTCATAAAATATGCAAATTAAAGAAGTCCATTTATGGACTTAAGCAAGCATCAAGAAGCAGGAATATTCGTTTTGATAATCAATCTGTGAATTTGGTTTCATCAAGAATGAAGATGACCCGTGTGTATATAAGAGGTTTAGTGGGAGCGTGATTATTTTCCTAGTCCTCTACGTCGATGATATCTTGATCATTGGAAACGATATTCCTGAACTACATGCTGTTAAAGCATGGTTAAGAAAATGTTTCCAGATGAAAGATCTAGGAGAAGCAGCCTATGTATTAGGTGTGAAGATCTACAGGGATAGATCTAAGAGGCTTCTCGGGCTGTGCCAGAGTACTTACATCGATAAAGTCCTGGAGAGATTCCATTTAGAAAATTCTAAAAGAGGATATCTTCCAGTCAGACATGGTCTGAAGCTTTCAAAGAGTCAGTGTCCACAAACACAGACTGAGAAAGATGAAATGGACAATACGCCTTATGCTTCGGCTATTGGATCCATTATGTATGCGATGTTGTGTACTCGCCCAGACGTCGCTTACGGGTTAAGCGTGACCAGTCGATTCCAAAGTAATCCAGGGAAGGCACACTGGATTGCGGTCAAGAACATTTTGAAATATCTTCGGAGGACCAAAGATATGTTCTTGATTTATGGAGGTCAGGAAGAACTCAGTATTGAAGGATATACTGATGCTTCATTCCAGTCTGACCAGGATGATTTCCGATCGCAATCAGGCTATGTTTTTAGCTTGAATGGAGGAGCAGTGGTGTGGAAAAGTTTCAAACAGTCAATTGTTGCTGATTCCACAACAGAAGCCGAATATGTTGCAGCCTCAGAAGCATCTAAGGAGGCAGTGTGGATTCGTAAGTTCGTTCAGGAACTTGGTGTAGTTCCTTCAAGTGCAGATCCTTTGGTTATCTTCTGTGATAACACTGGAGCAATAGCACAAGCAAAGGAACCACGGTCACACCAGAAGTCCAAGCACATACAGAGAAGGTTTCACTTGATCCGGGAGATCATTGATCGTGGCGAGATCAAAGTCTGCAAGGTTCATACAGATGACAATCTAGCACACCCGCTTACAAAGCCTCTGGCGCAGCAGAAGCATGAGAAGCACTGTAATAATATGGGTTTGAGATTTCTCAACCATTAGATTAAGTGCAAGTGGGAGATTGTTGGGGTATGCCCTTAAGGCTAATGTTTGAGGCCTTGGGATTCTTTCAGTATCATGTATAAACTCTAAGTTTATAAAGGCAATGGTTGTTATTCAGGTTGTTACATCATCTGCTGCAATATGTATATTTCTGAATAATGTCTCAATGCTGTTCAGCTTGGCTGACATGCAGTTTTGTCCTTAGTCGAGATATCTTGGTGAACATGAGACAGCCTTGATATGGTTGAGACTAATATGTGTTCTAATCTTATAGGATGCTTCGAGCATGGAATAAGATGTAGACTCATGGGTACATTGGATGTACTGGACAGACCCTACTAGGATATTCAATTGCTTGTCACAATGTGAATAATCCTTGTATGCAAACAAGTGGCATATTTCCTCTGACTTGAGATCACTTGTGTTTCTAAATGATGATTGACATTATTTTGAGGTAGTTCAATATCATTTGAAATATAATGGTTATAGACTATCTTGGATAATGAGCATGAGTCATGTTAGGGCGCTATTGATAGATATAGGATTGCCGTCTCCTTGATTGGAGTGTGATGTTCTAAAGGGGCCCCCTAGATGAGATGATTGAGAAAGTGTATGGCCATACCCAGATGACTATGATCATCTGATCTAATCATTCTCATCATATTGGAATTACAGGCTTGACACGCTTGTCCAATAAGAACATCCAGTGGCAAAGGAAACACGTATGTCTAGTGACTTGGGTTCACACTTGTGCTGTGGTTTGGGTGTAGTCTTGGAAGACTCTTTCCTTTATATTGGGAGACAGTGATGTGTTGCTAGATACCCCTCACTGATCGTGATAACGTAAGTTATCATTACCGACATTTAAAGGAAACCCTTAGGGTCGCACAATTTGATGATATGGCTTACTTAAGTCAGATCGTATGGACTGAATTGTTTTGGTTCAGTTTAAAGGGATTTAAACTCTGATTGTAAGTGAGATCTGGTCTGATCATGTTTGATTGATTAGGGCTTGAGATCGGTAAGCTTCGATCGAGAGAATTGATGCTAGATCGGTGAGATCAGGAGCATCAGGAGATGAACGGTTAGATCTGGAGCCTTAGGGTTTAATTGTGATCTAGACCAAATGCTTGGGTTAATTGGTCTTTGAACCAAACCAAATTGAACTGGCTCATTAAGTGAGCGCATGGTTGAATAGGAGAGAAAAATGCGATGGTTCACTTGGAGTGAACGCATCACACGTTGAGGGGGTTTTCTATTTTGGGAAACCATGTTTCCAAAAACAAGGTCACGCCTCACGTTCGCTCATCTCACGCCTATTGTCGCCTCTTCCTCTCGATGCTCTCTGACTCTCGTGTGTTGAAGGAGTTGACGACAAGGAGGTCTCGGCCAAGCAAGACATCTCTTCTTCCATTCCATTCGATCAGGAGACTTGAAGGTCTTTGCTAGCACAAGGATCAATAAGAAGTAGGCGATCTTCTTCTTGTGTGCGCATCTTCTGGAGGAGATCCTTTCGCTCTCTTCTTCCAAGGCACCATCCAAGCAATGGCGATGGTATGACTCTTATCAATGTATACAAGTTTTAATAGTTGATCATATGACATGCATGCAACCGATCACCTAGAAACCCTTATTTCGCTGCCCAAAATTTACATGCGCCACTTTAGGGTTTCGCCCTCCCCCTTTAGGGGACTTACAGGGACGTTTTCTGACCGAGAGTTTTGTGTACATTACGGCACTGCCGTAAAGAACTTTACGCCCGTAATTCTAAATCTGTAGTTTGCTTATCTGACTTGGTGTTTTCTCGCTGTGATTTTAAGAAACTGGGTTGATAAAATTTTTTATCTTTGGCACCATCACGAAGTACTCATCTTTGTCTATCATCTGGATATTTTTGCTAAATTTTAAAGTCCATGGATCATTCTAAAACACATAGCATCTTTTCGATTCTAATTAATTTCTGCAGCAGTTTTCTTTTGACTATTCTGATTAGCATTTTTGCAGCAAGTTTTTAAGATACTTTAATGACTTGAAACCCTCATTTTTCGCATGGAATATGAAGAACATGTGTTGTTCTACCTCATGGATTAATTATTTTCATGAAAATATTTTTTGATCATTCTAGGACACATGGCAACTTTTTGAATTTGATTAACTTTTGTGCAGTTTTTGTAGTTTTATAATCTGAGTAGCCTTTTTTCTGTTGATACCCTAAATTCCTGATAGATTTTGATCTTTTGATTTTTCATACGTCTGAAAAGAACATATCTTATTCTACAACTTGGTTTTGTTAATTTTCTTCTTGGATCATTAAATCTTATTTTTAGATATGGCTAGTTTTCATAAAAAATTATTGTTGCTACTCTGTTTGCTTTTTACATGTTATAGCTTCATTTGGCTCCAGATCCAGAAATCTTCAAGAGCAACTGTCTTCCACCTCTAGCTACCACTGCATTTGGCTCTAACATCACTGTTTCCAGCCGTCGACACTGGATTATACCATCTGCAGACTCTTACTTCTTCTACTGCCTCTTATTTTATTGATTTTATTTATTTATGTAGCAGACTCTTCATTAGTGACTAATTTTTTTTATCTATGCAGCATTATCTCTTGCGCCCACCGGCCGACGATCTCACCACCAAGACTGTATTCTCTAGCAGGCCACTAGAGATTACACACTCTACTGTCGGCACCATCATCATCATTGCTAGCAGCTCTTCAGCTAGCATCTATTCCACCTCTGTTTCTCGCATGCATCAGCTTTTCCTACCAGCACAGTCTCTTGGACTACCGGCGACATCTCTGATTCTTTTTTGAGAAAATTATTTTTATTATTATTTTTTTTTAGAGACTATGTTTAGACTGAACCTTATGTATCTTAATTTGTGCAGGAAAATCTTCAGAAGCATATCTTTGGACCTTGCAGCTTCTGCCCCGACACAATTTTTGGTCTGAGCCTTATGTATTTTTGGTCAAAGCTTGCTATATAGTTTTGTGAGTATCGTTTGCACTCTCTTGTATTCATGATTATTTCATATGGATGCATCTTTGATTTACTTTAGATGTATCACTCACTGAGATTTCTATTCGATGTGGTCTCTTGAATCTATCATGTTTCACTTTTGATTATGATTGTTTGAGTTTCATGCTTCACACCTTTTGCATTGATTTTGACATATTTTGATGTTTAAAAATTTTATGACATGAATCCATGTGATGAGAGATGGGTTGATTTTTATTATATATCATGATGAATGTTCATGCATGCATGCCTATGAATGGAGATATACCTATTATGTTAAATTTATTTCTTCAATATATATCTACTTGTTGAAATTCTTCATTGATTGATGCATAAGGATTTTTGGGTAGATATATTATTTGATGAATGCAATATAAGGATGAAGCATCTTTCTTGAATAAAATGAGCATATAAGTGTAATTTTTGATTTGATGTCAATTGATTAACTTAGTTGATGTTTAGTCTATTTTATTATTTGTTGGGAAGAAAGAATCCAAGATCCATAAATAGTGAGAGACTCCCCTACTTGGCACTGTATAAAATTGACAGTGGTACCTAAGACATGGGTTGAAGTCTATAAAAAAAGAGAGATAGAGAAAAAGAAAATGACTCCTCTACTTGGCACTGTGTAAAATTGATAGTGGTACCGAAGATAAGAGTTGAAGTCCAAATAAAAAATTATATATGTATCTATGTGGGTACATGCCAAAAAAAAAAAAGAAGAGGAAGAGAAATAGAAAAAAAAAATTTGTGTGGAAAAAGATTTTGGATATCCTATTCCTGAAAACAAAAGTAAGATAGATTTAAACTAAAACTTGGGTGAAATCATGAGATTGAAATTCTTTTTATTATGCGAGTTGCGAAGTTTTATTTGATCAAAGTTGTGGATCTTAAAGATTAAATTCAGAGGATGATGTATTTATCTAAAATTTTATGCAAATAAGGATCCCATCTCACTAGGAAGTCTTAAACTTCCCGATTGACTTTGTGGGTTGTCAATGCGAATTTAAAATAGTGAGAGCAGAAATAATTTAAAACAACTCCAATTTAAATGATTCGAAGTAGTACTAATCTGTTCTTCTTGGGTGTTGTAGAACAATGGCTACGAACACTAGCGGATTATCACTGCGATCACTCCTTGATAAGGATAAGTTAGTTGGAACTAACTTTATGGACTGGCATCGGAACTTGAGGATAGTCCTCAAGCTCGAGAAGAAGCTGTATGTCCTTGAACAGCCTCTTCCTGCAGCTCCTCCGCCTAATGCCCGAACAGCAGACAGAGATGCTTATAGAAAGCATCAGGATGACTCTTTGGAGGTTGCATGTCTTATGCTAGCCAGTATGGCACCTGAACTGCAGGTGCAATATGAGGAGCAGAACGCTTTTCAGATGATTACTCGTCTGAAACAGATGTTCGAGGCTCAGGCTAGAACTGAGAGATTTGACACCGCCAAAGCAGTCTTTCGGTGCAAGTTGTCTGAAGGTGCACCAGTGAGACCCCTATCCACTAAGGTACATCGACTGGGGACTATGGTTCGAGCACAGATCCAATCTGTCACCAGGGACATTATCATGTTAGTACATATGCGCAGATGTAAATAAACATAGATAACAACAATGCCAGAATGATATAAATATCAAAGTCTAGTAGTACATAAGTGGACCAAAACTAGGTCCTAAGGCATATACACCAACAATCTCCCACTTGCACTAAGACCTAGAAGTTGAGGAATCTCAACCCCATATCTCTAGCGTAACCATCATGCTTCTGCTGCGCCAAAGCCTTGGTCAATGGGTCT
Source organism: Costus lasius (assembly GCA_027563935.2). Taxonomy (NCBI): domain Eukaryota; kingdom Viridiplantae; phylum Streptophyta; class Magnoliopsida; order Zingiberales; family Costaceae; genus Costus; species Costus lasius. The sequence goes on along the minus strand of CM050450.1, from coordinate 30,286,142 downwards.
GCCAGATTGTTCTCTGTGTCAACTCTGCTAATCTTGACATCACCTCTGTCTATGATCTCTCTGATCAGGTGAAATCTTCTGAGTATGTGTTTGGATCTTTGATGAGACCGTGGTTCCTTGGCTTGTGCAATTGCTCCATTGTTGTCACAGTAGAGTTCAATGGGATCCATTGCACTAGGGACCACCTAAAGATCACATAAGAACTTCCTTATCCAAACGGCTTCCTTGGCTGCCTCAGAAGCAGCCACATACTCAGCCTCGGTTGTAGAATCTGCTATGGTGGATTGCTTGAAGCACTTCCAGCATACAGCGCCTCCATTTATCTTGAACACATAGCCGGCCTGCTATCTAAAGTCGTTAGGGTCAGACTGGAACGATGCATCAGTATAGCCCTGCATACTGAGCTCTTCCTGTCCCCCATAGACCAAGAACAAATCCTTAGTTCTTCTCAGATACTTTAGGATGTTCTTTACAGCCACCTAGTGCTGCAGACCTGGATTAGATTGGTATCGGCTGGTTATGCTTACAGCATATGCCACATCTGGTCTAGTACACAACATTGCATACATGATTCATCCTACTGCCGAAGCATAAGGAATTCGACTCATGTCATCCCTCTCAGCCTGTGTTGTAGGACACTGGCTCTTTGAGTGAGTAAGGCCATGTCTTACTGGAAGGTATCCTTTCTTGGATTGCTCCAAGTTGAACCTTTCGAGGACCTTATCAATGTAGGTACTCTGACTAAGGGCTAGGAGCCTCTTGGATCTATCCCGGGAGATCCTTACGCCTAGAATATAGGCAGCCTCCCCTAAGTCTTTCATCTCGAAACACTTCCCCAACCTCCCCTAAGTCTTTCATCTTCGCTTATGATAAAGCCATAATCTCTCATGGCTTCATCAAATCGAAGATTCCAACTTCGAGATGCTTGCTTTAATCCATAAATGGATCTCTTTAGCCTGCAGACCTTATTAGCCTCTGCAGGATGGATGAAGCCATCAGGTTGTGACATATACACATCCTCAGTCAGCTTCCCGTTAAGGAATGCTGTCTTCACAGCCATCTGCCATATCTCATAGTCATGATATGCAGCTATAGCAAGCAGAATCCGAACGGATTTGATCATGGCAACTGGCGAGAAGGTTTCATCATAGTCCACCCCGTGGACTTGTTTAAATCCTTTAGCCACTAGTCTACCCTTATAGGTAACTATATTGCCATCCATGTCTGTCTTCCTCTTGAAGACCCATTTACACCCTATGGGTTTTACCCCATCAGGCAGCTCAATCAAATCCCAGACTTGCTTAGCCGACATGGAATCCATCTCGGATCGCATGGCGTCAAGCCATCTCTCGGAGTCCGGTCCACTGACCGCCTCATCATAGGTTCTGGGTTCATCCTCAATGATGAAGATCCCATCGTGTTGGGTCGGCAGCAACCCGTACCTTTCAGGTGCACGACAAATTCTCCCAGACCTACGCGGGACCTGTGTCTGAGCCTCAGGTTGGCTAGCAACCTGTGCAGGTGGCTCAGATTCCATCTCTTTGTCTTGTGCTTGCACTTGGACCTCATCCAAGTCATACTTCCTCCCACTAACTTCTTTCATGGGAAATTCTTTCTCTAGAAAGACAGCACCTCGAGCAAAAAAAATTTTGTTCTCGGTTGGGACATAGAAGTAGTATCCTTTAGTTTCCTTAGGATACCCCACAAACATACATTTATCATATCTAGGTTCTAGCTTGCTAGAATCCTGACGTTTGACATAAGCCTCACATCCCTAGATCTTAATAAAAGTGAGATTAGGGCATCTCCCACTCCACATCTCGTATGGTATTTTGGAGACACTCTTAGATGGAACGTTATTCAGTATTAAAGAAGCTGTCTCTAGTGCATGCCCCCAGAATGATGGAGGTAGAGTTGCATGACTCATCATAGATCGAACCATATCCAATAAAGTTCGATTTCTCCTTTCAGACACTCCATTCCATTGAGGTGTTCCAGGAGGAGTGAGTTGGGATATGATCCCACACTCTCTCAGATAGTCAAAGAACTCACCGCTCAGGTACTCTCTGAAAGGTCCCTATGTAATAGGGGGTGAAACCCTAAGCATGCGCAACTTAAAATTGCATGGGCGGAATTAGGGTGTCTTAGGATCGCATGTGATATATTCATATGATCAACTTTAAATCTTTGTAAAGATGATGAAGGAATCATACCATTGCCATGACTTGGATGGCAACTTGGAAGAGAAAGATGCAAGCGCTTCTTCTCCAAAGGCACCGCACACAAGATGTGATCGCCTACTCCTTGTTGCTTCTTGTGCTAGCAAGGCTTCAAGGGTCCTTTGTGTGGAGGAGATGAGATCTCTTGGTTTTTCGAAAGCCTTCCTCTACACTCGTCGAGAGAAGCCACACGAGAGGGAGAGGCGTCAAGAAGTGAAGAGAGGCGACAAGAGAAAAACGTTCCTCATGAACGTGGAGGCGTTGCAAAAAAAAAACGATTTCCAAAAATAGCAACCCTTTATTTCTCAAGCGTTATGCGTTCACTCCAAGTGAACCAAACGCAACTTCTTTTCACTCTTTGAACCTTTGAACCAAGCGCTCACATGATGAGCCGGTTCAATTGAATTTGGTTCAAAGACCAAATCAAATCAGCCCAAGCCATGGTCTAGATCTCATTGAACCTAAAGGTTCAAGATCTAACCGTTGATCTCTCGATGCTCTTGATCTCACCGATCTAGCATCAATACTCTCGATCGAAGTTTACCGATCTCAAGTCCTAATCAATCAAACATGATCAGACCAGATCTCACTTACAATCAGAGTTTAAATTCCTTTAAACTGAACCAAAACAATTCAGTCCACACGATCTGACATGAGTAAGCCATATCATCAAATTGTGCGACCCTGAGGCTTTCCTTTAAATGTCGGTAATGATAACTTACGTTATCATGATCAGTGAGGGGTATCTAGCAACACATCACTGTCTCCCGATATAAAGGAAAGAGTCTTCCAAGACTACACCCAAACCATAGCATAAGTGTGAATCCACTTCACTAGGCATACATGTTTCCTTTGCCACTGGATGTTCTTATTGGACAAGCGTGTCAAGCCTGTGACTCCAATATGATGAGCATGATTAGATCAGATGAACATAGTCACCTGGGTATGGCCATACACTTTCTCAATCATCTCATCTAGGGGGGCCCCTTTAGAACATCACACTCCAATCAAGGAGACGGCAATCCTATATCTATCACTAGTGTCCAAACCTGACTCATGATCATTATCCAAGATAGTCTATAACCATTATGTTTCAAATGATATTGAACTACCTCAAAACAATGACAATCATCATTTAGAAACACAAGTGATCTCAAGTCAGAGGACATGTGCCACTTATTGCAAACAAGGATTATTCACATTGTGACAAGCAATTGAATATCCTAGTAGGGTCTGTCCAGTACATCCAATGTACCCATGAGTCTACATCTTATTCCATGCTCGAAGCATCCTACAAGATTAGAACACATATTAGTCTCAATCATATCAAGGCTGTCTCATGTTCACCAAGATATCTCGACTAAGGACATTACAGCATGTCAGCCAAGCTGAACAGCATTGAGACATTATTCAGAAGCACACTTATTGCAGCAGACAATGTAACAAACTGAATAACAACCATTGCCTTTATAAACATAAGAGTTTATACATGATACTGAAAGAATCCCAAGGCCTCAAACATTAGCCTTAAGGGCATACCCCAACACTCTCCACCTCGATCTGATCGAAGAGCTTTAATGGATCTTCCAAGCTGGTTCTCTACTTCATTCTTGAACTCCTTGAATTTCTCAAAGGACTCAGATTTATGTCTCATTAAGTAGACATAGCCATACCTACTGAAGTCATCAGTGAAGGTAATGAAGTAGTTGTACCCTCCTTTGGCTTGTTTATTGAAAGGCCCACACACATCAGTATGTATGAGATCCAATAAACCTCCTGCCCTCTCACCAATCTTGGTGAAGGGTGCCTTTGTCATTTTCCCTAATAAACAAGGTTCACAAGTATCAAATTCCTCCAAGGCACTTGAATCTAACAACCCACTTGCATGGAGTTGTTGGATGCAATTCTTGTTTATATCGGCTAATCGACAGTGCCATCGGAAAGCACCAACTGAACCACTCAGTTTGGTCCTTTTATTACTTATGTTACAAATAGAACTTTCCATATCCAAGATATATAGACCATTGCACAAAGTACCCTTCCCATAGAACATATTTGCAAATGAAAAAGAACAAGAGTTCTTATTTATTTCAAACTTAAATCCCTTCTTTGCTAAGCAAGGAATGGATACAATGTTCTTAGTAAGTGAAGGTACACAAAAGTAATTATCTAGTTCTAATTGAAGTCCAGAAGGCAAGGAGAGAGTCAAAACGCTTACAGCAACAGCAGCAACCTGTGTCCCGTTTCCAACGCGTAGGTCAATCTCTCCAGGCCGCACCGATCTACTTTTCTTGAGCCCCTGCATATTTGTACAAATATGAGCCCCACATGCGGTATCCAATACCCATGACATAGAAGTAGAAAGATTGACTTCTGTAATATAGATACCTGAGCTACAAGTTAAGGCCAAGCCTTTCTTCTCCTCATTCTGAAGCTGCTTGCAGTCCCTTCTCCAGTGACCCTGCTCGCCACAGTGAAAACACCTCTGGTCCTTTGACTTCTTCGCCTTTTTCTTCAGTGCCTTGGTAGGACCTCTGGCACTACTCTTAGCACGTTCCTTACCCTTCTTCTTTATCTTTTTGGTCACAAGGACCAAAAGAATAGAATTGGGTTTGGTCTTACCCATCTCTCGCTCGGCTGTTTAGAGCATATTCATCAATTCCTCCCGTGTGCACTCAATCCGGTTCATGTTGAAATTAATAATAAACGGACTGAAGCTAGGGGGCAGGGAATGCAGAATAAGATCCACAACCAGCTCGTTGTCTATGGTATGTCCCAGTCTCCTGAGATGATCCACATTCCCAATGAGTTTGAGAACATGGAGTCTCACTGGTGCACCCTCAGACAACTTACACCGAAAGACTGCTTTGGCGGTGTCAAATCTCTCAGTTCTAGCCTGAGCCTCGAACATCTATTTCAGATGAGTGATCATCTGAAAAGCGTTCTGCTCCTCATATTGCACCTGCAGTTCAGGTGCCATGCTAGCTAGCATAAGACATGCAACCTCCAAAGAGTCATCCTGATGCTTTCTATAAGCATCTCTGTCTGCCGTTCGGGAAGAGCCTGTTCAAGGACATACAGCTTCTTCTCGAGCTTGAGGACTATCCTCAAGTTCCGATGCCAGTCCATAAAGTTAGTTCCAACTAACTTATCCTTATAAAGGAGTGATCGCAGTGATAATCCGCTAGTGTTCGTAGCCATTGTTCTACAACACCCAAGAAAAACAGATTAGTACTACTTCGAATCATTTAAAATGGACTTGTTTTAAATGATTACTGCTCCCACTATTTTAAAATCGAATTGACAACCCACAAAGTCAATCGGGAAGTTTAAGACTTCCTAGTGAGATGGGATCCTTATTTCACATGAGGCTTCGCGTCCCACGAGGGTGGGATGAGATGCACAAAGTAACCCATGTTTCGTAAGGTGGGTGCGCCGGCCGGTTGCTCCAAGCAACTCCCCTTGTTGAGACAGTCTGGGCATTTCATGTCCAGCGAGGGCTGGATACAACATGAAATGGCCCACACACATTAGTAAATATGATAAAGTATTGGTACCCTCCTTTAGCCGGCTTACTGAATGGCCCACACACATCACTGTGTATGAGATCCAACAAACCTTCTGCCCTTTCACCTAACTTAGTGAAAGGCGTCTTTGTCATCTTCCCTAATAAACAATGCTCGCAAGTATCAAACTCCTCAAAGGAGGTTGAATCTAACAACCCATTTACATGAACTTATTGAATGCGATTCTTGTTTCTCCCTCTCCTTTGCTGCCTCATTTGATTGATTTGTAGATCTTCCTATACTCTAGATTTGTGACCAAGATTTGCATTCATTGAGCCCTAGAATTGCAAGCAAGCGATTTAAGTGAAAGGAGGCGAAAGACTCACACAGGCGCCATCATTTTGGTCTTAGGTTTAGATTCATTGTCATGGGCCTTTGACTGTGTTCATGGCCCTCTAACTGTGTTTACATTGTGAAAATGATTTCAGCCAAGAGCAAAATCTCCATGGTAGACTTGAGACTTCTTGAACCTTGAATTTTGGTTTGGTTGCCTTGGAAATCCATAGAATAATGCATGGTTTATCTAAAAAAACTAAAAAGATAGAAATAGTAATTTTTGAACCAAATAATGAATTTGAACCAAACAATTATCAAAAGAAAATAAATGATGACTCAAATAGGTGGTACAGGCATATAAAGTATAAATATGAGTTATCATAACACCAGATGTGAAAGCAGGGTGATCCCGAGGTGGTCACTATATGGATACTAATAGAGGGTGGATATTTATGCACCTACACCATCTTTATCAGCCGATAGCTTCAAGCACACTTCCAAGGGTACCTTGCTAAACATATTATTTGATCTTTGTAGTCTTGGATGGATCCTCTTGCAATGGAATTACGTTTCTAGGTATGTTTTTGCAATTATTATTATGATTATTATTATTATTATTATTATTATTATTATTATTATTATTATTAATTGCTACACATAATTCTCCAACATTAACATCACAAGATCCTACTAGGTCATACATACAGATTGAATGGAGTTTCATATGAGGACAAGAGATTTTACATAATTGAATTAAAATATTTAATTCAAAATTTAAATTGAGTTTAATAATCTCATGTGGAGAGTTGGAGGCATGAGCATGAACGAGCCACATGGGCACATAGAGACGTGGGCCATGTTGTTGGTTACCTATTGTTAGGCCCCGGTTCAGCGGGTTCAGCCCAAAGCCCACCGGGCCAGGAACAAGCCCAAATCAAAGTCCAAGCCCATGTCTACGAAGCCCGAATTGGTGCAAAGCAGGGTCAATGGGGTATTTTGACCCCAAATACCACAGCTCGACGCACGACGCGTCTTCCCCGCGTGGCTCGGACGCGAACGCAGGCGACGATGCTTGTAGCCGCAGGCGGTGCGAAAGAACCGGACGGGACGGCGACGGCGTCCGTGCGGCTGGCGAAGCAAGGAATTCGGACACGGACGCGAGCGTGGCTGCGAGGAGCGGAAGAATCGGGATAGCTTCCCGATTTGGACGAGGCGGACGAGGTTCACAGAGGTGAGCGGCGCCCTTCTCTATAAACGTCCGAGGGCGGACGAAGAGGGTGGATCATCTTCATCAACAGCGTCTTCGACCACACCGGCGTACGAGGAGTTTTGAGCGAACTTCGTGAAGCGAGATCAGAGAGATTGTAACCGGTGACTGGGGAGTCACCGGCGAGGGAGGGATCAAGGGCACCGGCGACGTGGGTCGCCAGAGTAAGGAGAGTCTGTAAGCTTATAATCAAGCGAATAAACGAAGCTTCATTCCTTCCGATCTTCGTCTCCTGTTTCCTGCAATCTTCTCCGTCGCGGCAGCGACGAGCTTCGACAGTCGGCGACGAGAGGGCTGGGGTGAGGCACAGGTGGCGCACCCCTCTTCTCCTCCAACGGCATCCACCCGTCGACAGCACACGTGAGCGCGGCGGCGCTCAGCTGAAGACGACGACGCAAGGCAAGCGTTTCTAATAGCGTTCGAAACGAGGCATCGTTGACCGGGTCAACATTGGCAAACAACAAATCGAAATCGAAATCGATTTGCACCGCTGACGTCAGGCGGACGTCAGCATACGGGATTTAAATCGGCAATCGGCGGTGATTTTGACTTTTGGTCAAAATCAAGGTAAAATCTCAATTTGGGGATTTTGAATTCTAGGGTTAGGGTTTTCCCGTGCGATCTGTAATTTGGGGATAAAATATTATTCGGGGAGTTAGGGTTTCAAATTTTGGATCGAAAACCCTAGATAGTTGTGTTCCGGTGTTCCGCCGGATGACCCTGAGAGAGCGGATAAGCGCTGTTTTTAGGCCGATCCGACCGGGGCGTGACCCCTATGGTAGTTGTCACGCCCACGTTAACTCACCCGTCCATGCCACCCCCTTCTCCTCTTATTGTATGCCGAAATCCAATTAAATTTGCATTAGCAAAATTCAGCGTTCGAATTTTGTTGACTCAGGTCAACTCCTCAATTCGAACGCCGACCGAGCATCCGCGTCTTCATGGGTGCGTTGTCTGTTGGGGTATGCCCTTAAGCCTAATGTTTGAGGCCTTGGGATTGTAACAGTATCATGTAATAAACGTTTATGTTTATAAAGGCATGGTTATTATTCAGTTAGCTACATTGTCTACTGCAATATATGTTCTTCTGAATAATGTCTCAAAGCTGTTCAGCTGGGCTGACATGCAGTTAAGTCCTTAGTCGATGTATCTTGGTGAACATGAGACAGCCTTGATATGGTTAAGACTAATATGTGTTCTAGTCTTATAGGATGCTTCGAGCATGGAATAAGATGTAGACTCATGGGTACATTGGATGTGCTGGACAGACCCTACTAGGATATTCAATTGTTTGTCACAATGTGAATAATCCTTGTATATGACAAGTGGCACATTTCCTCTGACTTGAGATCACTTGTGTTTTCTAAATGATGATTGTCATTGTTTTGAGGTAGTTCAATATCATTTGAAACATAATGATTATAGACTATCTTGGATAATGAGCTTGAGTCAGGTTAGGGCACTAGTGATAGACATAGGATTGCCGTCTCCTTGTTTAAGGAGTGTGATGTTCTAAAGGGGCCCCCTGGATGAAATGATTGAGAAAGTGTATGGCCATACCCAGATGACAGTGTTCATCTGATCTAATCATGCTCATCATATTGGAGCTACAAGCTTGACACGCTTGTCCAATAAGAACATCCAGTGGCAAAGGAAGTATGCATGCCTAGTGAAGTTGATTCACACTTGTGCTGTTTTTGGGTGTAGTCTTGGAAGACTCATTTCCTTTATATCGGGAGACAGTGATGTGTTGCTAGATGCCCCTCACTGATCGTGATAACGTGAGTTATCGTTACCGACATTTAAAGGAAACCCTCAGGGTCGCACAATTTGATGATATAGCTTACTTAAGTCAGATTGTGTGGACTGAATTGTTTAGGTTCAGTTTAAAGGGATTTAATCTCTGATTGTAAGTGAGATCTAGTCTGATCATGTTTGATTGATTAGGGCTTGAGATCGGTAAGCTTCGATCGAGATAGATGCTAGATCGGTGAGATCAAGAGCATCAAGAGATGAACGGTCAGATCTGGAGCCTTAGGGTTTATTTGAGATCTGGACTTGATTACTTGGCTTGATTGGTTTTAAACCAAACCAAATTGAATCGGCTCATGAAATGAGCGCATGGTTCAAGGTGTGGCGACATGTTCACTTGGCGTGAACGTTGGAGCGGTGAGTGGTTGCTATTTTTAGTAACCATGATCTCCAATTGGAGTCACTCACGTTCGAATAGAGTGCTCTCTATTCTCGCCTCTCGCTCTCATTCCTCTCGACTTCCGTGTGTGGCGACGCTTTGAAGGTTGAGGAGGTTTCGGCCAAGAGAACATCATCTCATCTTTTCCTTTCCATTCGGCAAGACAACCTTGGAACCTTGCTAGCACAAGGAGCACCAAGGAAGAAGCACATTGTTCATCTTGTGTGCGAGACTTTGGAGAAGAGGCGCTTGCAACTTTTTCTTCCAAGGCGCCATCTTGAAATGGCTACGGTATGAACCCTTCTCTATTTGCAATCGGGTTATTATGGTTGATCATATCTCATGAAACCGATCTCAAGAAACCCTCTTCCGCTGCTTAAAATTTTAATATGCGCCATACTTAGGGGTTTCGCCCCCCCTTTGTGGGGACCTTTCAATTGGTATCAGAGCCAATGTTCATGTTTTATGATTGCCATGTTATGATTTATGATCCATGTTTGCGCAAGATAACAGATCTATAGGTCACATGCGAATGCTTATGCTGTAGTTGTAAGTTGGCGAAAATACATGTTTCTTATAGATGTTATTTTCTCCCTGGCGCATGTTGTTGGCGCATGTTTTATTGTGTTTTCAAAACAAATAACTTGCGCGATTCATCTTAGATCTAAAGCACCTACTTTAAACCCTTAGATGGGTTATTAGGGTTGAAGTCACCCCCCTTAGGTTAGATCCAAAAGTCTAATCAGACTATCTGACAGCCTTGATGGGTTGACCAGGTAGCACCTGTGCGCAAGCACGTGGTGGCTACAGGTCGGCTGCAGACAGGCGTGTAGCGATGTCTGATTGAGACAACTGATGAACGCACATGAGTTAGGCCCGGGGTCACACCCGCTTGCCAGACCTCATTGTGGTTGTTCAGCCCTGGCGCATGCATGGTTGACCTTATGGTCGACTCAAGTCAGTTAGGACTTGGTGCATGCAAGGGCAGTGGATCTGACTAGGATGGATGAGTGGATCCCTAGTAATAGACCATTGTAAGGCAGTAGGGCAAATAAGGAAAATTAAAATTCATCCCGAGGGGTTTTCGAAATTTAATTTTCATGATTGGATCACATGTTGATTGTTGCATATGTATGTTTATTTAATCTTATGTGGGCTGCCCGTCTTTAATGAGTGCTGTGCTGGGGCCTGCGTGCCTGGTTATTTTTGTAAATTAATTTTATATTGTGATCTGCGCATCACATTGCTTTAATTTATAAAATGTAATTGACCTGCGTGTCAATCTTGTCTAGATAGTTAAATTTGTAATTTAATTAGACAAGAGCACAGAGCACACTTGGCAGAGGCGCATGCAGCAAGTGGCTTGACCAGGTGGGAGGTCTAGGGTTCGACCCTAGGACCTGGCGCATATTCCTGGTGGGCGCACCAGACCTGCAGATGGCGCTTGGGCCCTGGTTTGGGCCAGATGAGCAGCAAAAGCCCCATGAAGAAAAGCAAGTAAAGACTTAAGTTAATTAAGGTCTTACTAGGGCTATGGGCTTTTACCACATAAGATTCATGCTTTCTTTTATTTATTGTTTAAATATTAGAATTGCATGATTAGTTTATCTTCTGCTATCACCATAGGAATTACATGATAGTGAAGAAGATAAAAGACCGTTAAAATCCAACGCTAAAATATGAAGCTCGTAAGCCTTCTGACGCAAAACCTCACTGTTCTGATTATCGTTGGAGCCGTGTTGTACCCAACGCAAAACCTCAGCATAGCACATGGTGGTCCAGGGAGTAGGTCGGGTCAGCTTGACCATGTAGGCTACATATGTGGCGCATATGGTAGCACATGGAGGCAGCCATCTGTGGGATCAGAGACTGTGTTGTACCAACTCAGTTGGCACAGTCTGCTGGATTGCCCAGATGAAGGGGAATCGCACGGGTTGGCGATCGGCAGGGACTGCCTACCGAAGATTAGTGCTTGTACTCTCTGTGCATCTTATCTCGCCTGAGCGGGACGCGGAGACCAAGTATGAAATCCGGATCCCATCTCAATAAAAGAGTGTCTACTCTTTCGGACTGTTTAATGGATTTTTCAGTCAGATAAAATAGTGAGAAAAAGAATCTTTCTTAAGTCCTGATTGATTCTTAACATTGATACTGACCTTGCTGTTCTTGCATTGTTGTAGATACCTGCAGCAACGAACACCATGAACTTCAATGTGCGATCCCTACTGGAAAGGGAGAAGTTTGCTGGGCCGAACTTCTCTGACTGGTTCGGACACCTTAAGATTGTTCTTAAGGCAGAGAGGAAACTGTATGTCCTCGAGACGGCGATACCGCCTCAGCCCGCTCCGAACGCCGCAAGGGCGGTTCGGGAAGCCTATGAAAAGCACGTCAATGATAGCATTGATGTCGCTTGCCTGATGCTAGCGTCTATGACGCCACCGCTGCAGCGTCAGCATGAGGATATGTCTGCTATAGACATGATAGCGAACCTCAAGATGCTGTATGCTGCACAGGCAAGGACTGAGCGCTACAATTTGACAAAGCTTTTCTTTCAGAGCAAACTGGCTGAAGGGAGCCCAGTGGGAGCTCACGTGCTCAAGATGATTGGGCACAAGGAGGCTCTAGAGAAACTGGGGCATACCATCAACCAGGAGCTTGCTGTGGATATTATTCTGCAGTCTCTCCCGCCTTCATTCGATGCATTCATTATTAACTTTAATATGAACAAAATCGATTGTACTCCGGCAGAGCTGCTGAATATGCTCTTGACTACTGAGGAGACTCTGAAGGGAAAGCCTTCGACCTCTGTCTTAATGGTTCCTTCGAGGAACAAGAAGAAGGGGAAGAAGGGCAAGACCCCTGTCAAGAGCTACAGCAAGGCTCTGAAGCAGAAGGTGAAGCGGTCCAAGGAATACAGGTGTTTCCACTGTGGCCAGCTCGGTCACTGGAAAAAGGACTGTAAAGCGCTCCAAGGAGATAAGAGGGGAAGCATCGCTTCTGGCTCAGGTATATTCGTGACTGAGGTCATGTTTTCTTCTTCTATATCATGGGTGTTGGACACTGCATGTGGAGTTCACATTTGTTCAAATGTACAGGAACTCAAGAGAAGAAGGCAGGTGGGACAGCATGAGGTGGACCTACGAGTTGGAAACGGGGCACGAGTTGCTGCTGTTGCTGTAGGAGACTATTTCATTTCTTTACCATCTGGAATTGTTTTGGAACTAGACAATTGTTATTTTGTTCCCAGTATTACTAAAAATATTATCTCCATTCCTGCTCTTGTCAGGAAGGGTTTTTCCTTTGAATGCAATATTTCAAAGTGTCTTTTATCTTATGATAATATTGTTTATGCAACTGGTTCAATTAGCAATGGATTATTCATGTTGGACATGGAGCGTTCTATACAAAATGTTGATATTAAGAAAGCCAAGTATGCTGATGACAGCACCTTGCTATGGCATAGTCGTTTAGGCCATATTAACGAGAAACGCATTAAGCGGTTGCATGATCATGGACTGCTGGGATCATTCTCTTACAAGGAGATTGATACATGCAAAGCTTGTTTGATGGGTAAAATGACGAAGTCGCCTTTTCCTCACAAAGGTCAAAGGGCTTCAGGTTTACTTGACCTTATACACAGTGATGTGTGTGGGCCATTTAGTAAACATGCCAGAGGTGGCTATCAGTACTTCATTACCTTTACTGACGATTTCAGTAGGTATGGCTATGTCTATCTGATGAGACATAAGAGTGAATCTTTTGACAAGTTCAAAGAGTTCAAGAATGAAGTACAGAATCAGCTAGGCCGAAATATCAAGGCACTTCGCTCAGATCGAGGTGGAGAATACTTGAGTCATACGTTTACTGACTATCTGAAGGAGTGTGGGATTATCTCACAGCTCACTCCGCCAGGAACACCGCAATGGAATGGTGTGTCCGAGAGGAGAAACAGAACGTTACTTGATATGGTTCGTTCTATGATGAGTCAGGCTACTCTTCCATACTCCTTTTGGGGTTTTGCACTGGAAACAGCTGCAAAGGTACTAAACCGAGTGCCATCCAAGGCAGTTTCAAAGACGCCATATGAATTATGGTATGGGAAACAGCCAAGCTTGACATTTATCAGGATCTGGGGTTGCGAGGCTTATGTCAAAAAGCTCGCCTCTGGGAAACTAGAGAGCAGATCTGACAAATGTATCTTTGTCGGTTACCCTAAGGAGACTAAGGGTTATTATTTCTACGATCCCAAAGAGAACAAGGTATTTGTTGCTCGGACGGCCATATTTCTTGAGAAGGAGTTTCTTCTGCAAGAGGCCAGTGGGAGAGAAATAAAGCTGGATGAGAATCCAGAGGAAGGACAAAGTGCTCAAGCAGAGTTGGATGAGCCTGAGCCAGTAGATCAGGTTATTGAACAACCTGAGGCTCAGATATCACGGGAACCGCGAAGATCGGGAAGGATCCGTCGACAACCTGAGCGTTATGACGGAGTCTACATCATTGATAATGATGAACCCCTCACTTATGCGGATGCGGTCAGTGGACCAGAGTCAGCGAGATGGCTTGAAGCTATGCGCGCCGAGATGGACTCCATGTCAGATAACCAAGTCTGGGATTTGGTTGATCCGCCTCCGGGAGTAATCCCTATAGGCTGTAAATGGATCTTCAAGAAGAAGATTGACATGGATGGTAACGTGGTTACCTATAAAGGCAGGCTAGTTGCGAAAGGTTTCAAACAAATCTACGGGATAGATTATGATGAAACTTTCTCACCTGTAGCCATGTTTAAGTCTATTCGGATTCTTTTCGCGATAGCGGCATATTATGATTATGAGATCTGGCAGATGGATGTGAAAACAGCTTTCCTTAATGGAAATCTGGATGAGGATGTGTATATGACACAACCTGAGGGTTTCACTAATCCATCAGATCGTCATAAGATATGCAAGTTAAAGAAGTCCATTTATGGACTTAAGCAAGCATCAAGAAGCTGGAATATTCGTTTTGATGAATCAGTCACTGAATTTGGTTTCATCAAGAACGAGGATGACCCGTGTGTGTATAAGAGGTTTAGTGGGAGCGTAATTACTTTCTTAGTCCTCTACGTCGATGACATCTTGATCATTGGAAATGACATTCCTGAAATGCATGCTGTTAAAGCATGGTTAAAGAAATGTTTCCAGATGAAAGATCTAGGAGAAGCAGCCTATGTATTAGGTGTGAAGATCTACAGGGATAGATCTAAGAGGCTTCTCGGGTTGTGCCAGAGTACTTACATCGGAAAAGTCCTGGAGAGATTTCATTTAGAGAATTCTAAACGAGGATATCTTCCAGTCAGACATGGTCTGAATCTTTCGAAGAGTCAGTGTCCACAAACACAGACTGAGAAAGATGAAATGGACAATACGCCTTATGCTTCGGCTATTGGATCCATTATGTATGCGATGTTGTGTACTCGCCCAGACGTCGCTTACGGGTTAAGCGTGACCAGTCGTTTCCAAAGTAATCCAGGTCAGGCACACTGGATTGCAGTCAAGAACATCTTAAAATATCTGCGGAGGACCAAAGATATGTTCTTGATATATGGTGGTCAGAAAGAACTCAGTATTGAAGGATATACTGACGCTTCGTTCCAGTCTGACCAGGATGATTTCCGATCGCAATCAGGCTATGTTTTTAGCTTGAATGGAGGAGCAGTGGTGTGGAAGAGTTTCAAACAGTCAACTGTTGCTGATTCCACAACAGAAGCCGAGTATGTTGCAGCCTCGGAAGCATCCAAGGAGGCAGTGTGGATTCATAAGTTCGTGAGAGAACTTGGTGTTGTTCCTTCGAGTGCAGATCCTTTGGTTATCTTATGTGATAACACTGGAGCAATCACACAAGCAAAGGAACCACGGTCGCACCAGAAGTCCAAGCACATACAGAGACGGTTTCATTTGATCAGGGAGATCATAGATCGTGGCGAGATCAAAGTCTGCAAGGTTCATACAGATGACAATCTGGCAGACCCGCTTACCAAGCCTCTGGCGCAGCAGAAACATGAGAAGCACTGTAATAATATGGGTTTGAGATTTCTCAACCATTAGATTAAGTGCAAGTGGGAGATTGTTGGGGTATGCCCTTAAGCCTAATGTTTGAGGCCTTGGGATTGTAACAGTATCATGTAATAAACGTTTATGTTTATAAAGGCATGGTTATTATTCAGTTAGCTACATTGTCTGCTGCAATATATGTTCTTCTGAATAATGTCTCAAAGCTGTTCAGCTGGGCTGACATGCAGTTAAGTCCTTAGTCGATGTATCTTGGTGAATATGAGACAGCCTTGATATGGTTAAGACTAATATGTGTTCTAGTCTTATAGGATGCTTCGAGCATGGAATAAGATGTAGACTCATGGGTACATTGGATGTGCTGGACAGACCCTACTAGGATATTCAATTGTTTGTCACAATGTGAATAATCCTTGTATATGACAAGTGGCACATTTCCTCTGACTTGAGATCACTTGTGTTTTCTAAATGATGATTGTCATTGTTTTGAGGTAGTTCAATATCATTTGAAACATAATGATTATAGACTATCTTGGATAATGAGCTTGAGTCAGGTTAGGGCACTAGTGATAGACATAGGATTGCCGTCTCCTTGTTTAAGGAGTGTGATGTTCTAAAGAGGCCCCCTGGATGAAATGATTGAGAAAGTGTATGGCCATACCCAGATGACAGTGTTCATCTGATCTAATCATGCTCATCATATTGGAGCTACAAGCTTGACACGCTTGTCCAATAAGAACATCCAGTGGCAAAGGAAGTATGCATGCCTAGTGAAGTTGATTCACACTTGTGCTGTTTTTGGGTGTAGTCTTGGAAGACTCATTTCCTTTATATCGGGAGACAGTGATGTGTTGCTAGATACCCCTCACTGATCGTGATAACGTGAGTTATCGTTACCGACATTTAAAGGAAACCCTCAGGGTCGCACAATTTGATGATATGGCTTACTTAAGTCAGATCGTGTGGACTGAATTGTTTAGGTTCAGTTTAAAGGGATTTAATCTCTGATTGTAAGTGAGATCTAGTCTGATCATGTTTGATTGATTAGGGCTTGAGATCGGTAAGCTTCGATCGAGAGAATAGATGCTAGATCGGTGAGATCAAGAGCATCAAAAGATGAACGGTCAGATCTGGAGCCTTAGGGTTTATTTGAGATCTGGACTTGATTACTTGGCTTGATTGGTTTTAAACCAAACCAAATTGAACCGGCTCATGAAATGAGCGCATGGTTCAAGGTGTGGCGACATGTTCACTTGGCGTGAACGTTGGAGCGGTGAGTGGTTGCAATTTTTAGTAACCATGATCTCCAATTGGAGTCACTCACGTTCGAATAGAGTGCTCTCTATTCTCGCCTCTCGCTCTCATTCCTCTCGACTTCCGTGTGTGGCGACGCTTTGAAGGTTGAGGAGGTTTCGGCCAAGAGAACATCATCTCATCTTTTCCTTTCCATTCGGCAAGACAACCTTGGAACCTTGCTAGCACAAGGAGCACCAAGGAAGAAGCACATTGTTCATCTTGTGTGCGAGACTTTGGAGAAGAGGCGCTTGCAACTTTTTCTTCCAAGGCGCCATCTTGAAATGGCTACGGTATGAACCCTTCTCTATTTGCAATCGGGTTATTATGGTTGATCATATCTCATGAAACCGATCTCAAGAAACCCTCTTCCGCTGCTTAAAATTTTAATATGCGCCATACTTAGGGGTTTCGCCCCCCCCTTTGTGGGGACCTTTCATTGTCTAGGCACATGCATACAACTAAAACCATCCAAGCGGCTATACCTTATGTGTTATTTCATCAAACGGTTGATATTTTCTAGCCACTCACTCAACTCCCGCACCCGATTTAGGGCAGAAATCTCCCCTCTACCCGTTCTTCCGTCTGCTCCAGCAGAGCATCGTCGTCTGTTCTTGCCATTGCTACGCTCTCGCCGCTCTCACTTGGTGTCTATTCTCGCCCAAGCTCCTGCTCCTATTCCCATTCTTGCTCTCGCCGATGCCCGGCTTCCCTTCGCTCGTTCTCGTCTCGCCCTCTGATGCGTGTGTATTATTTGATCAAACGGTTGATATTTTCTAGCCACTCGCTCAACTCCCGTGCCCGATTTAGGGCAGAAATCTGCCCTCTGCCCGTTCTTCCATCTGCTCCAACAGAGCATCATCGTCTGTTCTTGCTGTTGCTACGCTCTCGCCACTCTCTCCTGGTGTCTATTCTTGCCGAAGCTCCTGCTCCTATTCCCATTCTTGCTCTCGCCGCTGCCCAGCTGCCCTTTGCTCTTCGCTTGTTCTCGTCTCGCCCTCTGACGGTTGTCCGCTTGCTTCTCCTCTCATTCTCACCAACCAAGCATCATCATCTGCTCGCTTCTTGTCCCATGCGTCGTTGACTGCCCCTCCAGCTCCGGCCACAAGTTCTCCTAACGGCGATCGGAAGGGGTATTATTGCTTTAATGTATTTACTTCTTATTTTCTCATTGCTACTTCTTGTTAATTAGGGCACTATTATAATTACGAATGATATAGATGTATTGATTGCATAAGAATCGCTATGTTTTTCTTCCATTTTGTGTTTTACTTAATTTCATGATTATGTTTATCTTATTTACTCAATTTGGTTGATTTTTGTATATCACAACAGTTTGTACATGAATTTAGAAGTGTATAGAGGCAAGTTTGTCTTGTTTACTCATTTTTAGAGCTTGAATTTTCCATCTGTATGCAATGGGAGGAACAGAACTTATTGCTTCCATAACACTAAATCACTAATTTTCCCATGTCAAGCTAAAGCCATTATTAGAGGTTGGCTTTTCTAGATATTTTTTTTATAGACTCTTATTTAAATGAAGAATTTATTCAAACATAATGGGGATTAGAGAGGCTGAGGCAAGTGGATTTGCACCAGTTGAAGAAGACCTACAACTTTTCGAGGTAATAATGCAATTTATTACTATGTTTGTTTTATAAATTTTTATTATTTATATTAAAACATTTATAATAGGAAACTTGTGATGAACTTGAGAGCTCTTTAAATGAGCCTAAAATTGGTATGGAGTTTTCAAATGAAGAAGAAGCATATAATTTCTATAATGCATATGCAAGGAGGACTGGTTTCAGTATTAAGAAATTTATTAATGTGCATAGAAAAGATGGGTGATGATACCGAAATTTATAGTAAATTTCATGCCATTTTATATATCTTTTTGTGTCATATTATTACTACTTTGCTTATTTTTATGTCTTTTTATCAAATATTACAAAATCTACTTCTATTTTGGTTTTTCATGATTTTCAAGTAAAAAGTGCTATATTTTGATGGATTTTGAGAGAATTGAGCACACCAATGGATTCCAGACGTTGAAACGAAGTCAACTATAAAATTTCAGAAGAATCAGAGCTTTAGAGCACATTACGGCACCCGCATTATGGAATTTACGGTACCGTAATTTGATTGCACTCACAGATCAAAATTACGGTACTGCCGTAATTCCTGTGCCGTGCCGTAATTTGGAGTTTTTCAGGCTAGAGAATTTCGTGAGATTACAGCACCGCTGTAACAATCTTTACGGTGCCGTATTTTGGGATTTTTCAAACCAGAGATTTCAAGACGATTACAGTACTGCCGTGACGAAATTTACGGTACCATAATTCGGGTCGATTTTCCACCCGAAGGATTGTTGACATTACGGGACTGCCGTAAAGAACTTCACAGTACCGTAATTTTAGAATATTTCAACCCGAGAACTCACTGTCCAGAATTATGGCACTGCCGTAAACTTCATTATGGCCATAATTACAACGCAGCTCACGATTTTCCCGGTCAACTCCGAAGCTTGAATTTTGCACGGACCATATCTTTTGATCTAGACCTCTAAATTAAGATCCGAAATATGCTGCGGACTCATCTTAAAGAAGAGAAGACACACGAAGTGGGAGACCCAATTTTTATCCAGTATCGAGAGAGCAATCAAAGGAGAGGTGCTTAGGGTTTAGCCTCGCGCCGAGAGGCGTAGAGGACACCTCAGGCTGCAATTTTCACATAGAAGCTTCGCTTGGAGGAGGAGACAACAGCCCATAAGTTTAAGAGAAAAAGGAGATCAAACGGAGGAGAAATCAACACAAAACCGAGCGCCGCCGCAGTTGTGCCCAGATTACAGCCGTAAACTTCTTTACGGCCGTACCGTAATTTCTATTTTCTCCTTCCTTTCGATTTTCTTCAACATGGACTATTGTAATCTTCCCTCTATGAAAGCTTAAACATCTTTGGGACTTAGGGTGTAATTCCCTTTGATTTCTTAATGATTAGATAACTTTTTACCTTCGTCAGAATAGTTTTATGATGATAATTTTACTTATGTGAATAATTGTACTTGATTCTCCATAGATTGATATTATTATTCATATTTTAGAGTTCTCGCAATAAGGACCGAAAGGTGACTTGCTTAAGAACTTGGAACCCTAGAATTGCATGTTAGGAACTCTCTTAGGTTAGTTCTTATTTGTGTAATTTTACTGATATTATTGTCATGATAGATAATTTGAATCTAGGGTTGAGTTATTGTAATAAACATTGATAGGTATTGCATGAAAGTGAGTACCGATCTGTTGGAAAACCATAAGTAGAACTTGTGTTGAGTCTCGGATGCACGAAAGTGATCCTGGAGATTCCACTCGAGACAATCAACTTAGAATTCGGATGCACAAAAGTGATCTTTGAGTTCTTTGACTGATGATTTACTTATCTTTAGCATCGGGATAGATCTTGCGCGAAAGCGAGGATTGATCCCTGCATGATTGTCTGCACGAAAGTGAGATGATCCCTTTATGAAGTAAATTAAGTCTTTATCATAATAAAATTAGTTTGACGACCTTTTATTTATATCTAATCATTGGAATTAAGGTGGATGAAACCCTAGTCCCAGTTTATCTCTTTGATTATTTTCCCGTGTGTTTATCGATTATTCACTTGCATCATATTCGGTTTACTTAGTTAGTGAGAATACAACTATTTGATACTTAACAATAAGGTCTCCGTGGGATCGATACTTTTCTTTATTACCTTGAGTATCCGTGCACTTGCGGATACTACAAGTTTAGGGATAACAAGTTTTTGGAACCGTGTCAGGGAGTGACAATAGCCCTGTACACCAACACTTAGGTTTTGGCCGCGACACCTGAAATAAGTCTACCTACTTGTATTCATAAGTGTGTCCTTTCGGATCACAACAATTTTTTGGCGCCGTTACCGGGAACCTTAGTTTTGTTAATATCAAAATAGTTGTTGATATTACTAGACTAAGTTTTATTTTTTTAGATTTAACTTTGTTTTTTGTTTTTGCAGGTTTTGGATTTTCAGAAGTTGTGACAGAACTGAGATTTTCTAAAATTTGTGAATTTACTTGTGTTTTATATTTTTTATTTTTTTTATATATATTCTAAAAAAATAAAAATAATAATTTGATTGATTGGTGTTGGATTATCCTTCTGTTCTTGATATATTTGAAGATATGACTTTAAATCACAACTCGTGGGCAACTAAAAGAGGTGAGGTATATATGCCACAAGGAATGTATGAAAATAATTCATTGTGCACACTTCAAGATAAGTTTAACTCTTATATGCTCTCTATGTCTTCTAATAGATGTGATATTTGTGGTTGCTTTGATCATTATAGTTCTAATTGCCCAATTCTAAATTCTCCAAATTCTAATTTATCATGCTATCAAGATGATCATTATAATTCTAGATGGGAAAATCAAACTTCTTTTTATGAGGATTGTCCGAATCATGTTTTTGAACCATACTTTGAGGATACTAAAAAATCTAGGCTTAAATCCATGCTTGAAAAATTCATGACAAATCAAAGCCAAATCATGATGAATCAAAGTAAGGAAATTGAAGATCTTAAGGGAATAATTGGTCAGCTTGCTTCTCATGTAGAATCTTTAACTGCTAATTCTGAAATTTTAGAAACCCAGTTAGCACAAAAAGCATGTTTATTTGAGTTTGATTTGGAAATTGAATAAATTGATTTAGAAAATTCTCCCTCTGATTATGATTGTTTTGAGATTGAGCCTTATGTGAACATTAATGCATCTCACTCTAATTTTGATGATTGTGAAATTGATTCATCTAATAGTTTATTTGTGGAAAAGGTTGATGAAATTGAAATTGAAAACCCTCTTTTGATGAAATTGATTCTTTTGATGATATATTGTTTGTGGTTGAATCTGATGAAGGATATGAGGGGACTAATTTAGAGAAATCTTATTCTGATTTTGTTGATAATTTTGAAATTGATAAATTGTTTGATTGTGAGCATGAGGAACTTGAAAAGGATTTAAACATTATGAAGATTGATGTATCTCACTCTGATGTTTTGCCCATATCTACTGTTGACTCTTGTGATTTATTTAAAAATTTATGTTTCATTGAGGAATCTAATGTGAGAAAGAAAGATTATTTTGATGATCCAATGCTTATATCTTTTGATCAAAGTCCTATAGCCATTGAAAATATAAATTTGAAGAAAGCACTTATGATTTTGCTCTCTGATAAATTTAGGAAGATCATTGAATATCCTTTATGTGAAGTTGAAAATATTAATTTTGATTTCCGCATATTTGAGAAAGCCATGTCAATTGTGATTTATTTAAAATTTTGGATATTTGAATTAGTGGCTAAAATTTTTGGACAGCAAAAAAAGAGAAAACTATATGTTATCTACTTTGGTATTGATCCACCTGCTTCACCATGATTTTTTGTTTTGGTCAAGCTAATGACCTAAAATTAGCACTTATTGGGAGGCAACCCAAGCACTTTTACTTAGCTTAGTTTCTTTTATTTTAGTTTATTTTTAGAATTAATTTTTTCTTCTCTTTTTGCAAGAAAATAAAATTTTGTACAAAATACGGCACTGCCGTAATCAGTGTTACGGTGCCATAATCCTGATCCGATTTCATCCGAGAGTTTTTAGCATATTATGGCAGTACCATATTAGTTTTTACGGTACTGTAATTGGGGACGTTTTCTGACCGAGAGTTTTGTGTACATTACGGCACTGCCGTAAAGAACTTTACGCCCGTAATTCTAAATCTGTAGTTTGCTTATCTGACTTGGTGTTTTCTCGCTGTGATTTTAAGAAACTGGGTTGAGAAAATTTTT
This sequence comes from Costus lasius, assembly GCA_027563935.2. NCBI lineage: Eukaryota > Viridiplantae > Streptophyta > Magnoliopsida > Zingiberales > Costaceae > Costus > Costus lasius. The sequence goes on along the minus strand of CM050450.1, from coordinate 30,263,425 downwards.
TATCTTTGGCACCATCACGAAGTACTCATCTTTGTCTATCATCTGGATATTTTTGCTAAATTTTAAAGTCCATGGATCATTCTAAAACACATAGCATCTTTTCGATTCTAATTAATTTCTGCAGCAGTTTTTTTTTTACTATTCTGATTAGCATTTTTGCAGCAAGTTTTTTAGATACTTTAATGACTTGAAACCCTGATTTTTCGCATGGAATATGAAGAACATGTGTTGTTCTACCTCATGGATTAATTGTTTTCATGAAAATATTTTTTGATCATTCTAGGACACATGGCAACTTTTTGAATTTGATTAACTTTTGTGCAGTTTTTGCAGTTTTATAATCTAAGTAGCCTTTTTTCTGTTGATACCCTAAATTCCTGATAGATTTTGATCTTTTGATTTTTCATACGTCTGAAAAGAACATATCTTATTCTACAACTTGGTTTTGTTAATTTTCTTCTTGGATCATTAAATCTTATTTTTAGATATGGCTAGTTTTCATAAAAAATTATTGTTGCTACTCTGTTTGCTTTTTACATGTTATAGCTTCATTTGGCTCCAGATCCAGAAATCTTCAAGAGCAATTGTCTTCCACCTCTAGCTACCACTGCATTTGAATCTAACATCACAGTTTCCAGCCGTCGACACTGGATTATACCATCTGCAGACTCTTACTTCTTCTACTGCCTCTTATTTTATTGATTTTATTTATTTATGTAGCAGACTCTTCATTAGTGACTAATTTTTTTTATCTATGCAGCATTATCTCTAGCGCCCACCGGCCGACGATCTCACCTCCAAGACTGTATTCTCTAGCAGGCCACTAGAGATTACACACTCTACTGTCGGCACCATCATCATCATTGCTAGCAGCTCTTCAGCTAGCATCTATTCCACCTCTATTTCTCGCATGCATCAGCTTTTCCTACCAGCACAGTCTCTTGGACTACCGGCGACATCTCTGATTCTTTTTTGAGAAAATTATTTTTATTATTATTTTTTTTTAGAGACTATGTTTAGACTGAACCTTATGTATCTTAATTTGTGCAGGAAAATCTTCAGAAGCATATCTTTGGACCTTGCAGCTTCTGCCCCGACACAATTTTTGGTCTGAGCCTTATGTATTTTTGGTCAAAGCTTGCTATATAGTTTTGTGAGTATCGTTTGCACTCTCTTGTATTCATGATTATTTCATATGGATGCATCTTTGATTTACTTTAGATGTATCACTCACTGAGATTTTTATTCGATGTGGTCTCTTGAATCTATCATGTTTCACTTTTGATTATGATTGTTTGAGTTTCATGCTTCACACCTTTTGCATTGATTTTGACATATTTTGATGTTTAAAAATTTTATGACATGAATCCATGTGATGAGAGATGGGTTGATTTTTATTATATATCATGATGAATGTTCATGCATGCATGCCTATGAATGGAGATATACCTATTATGTTAAATTTATTTCTTCAATATATATCTACTTGTTGAAATTCTTCATTGATTGATGCATAAGGATTTTTGGGTAGATATATTATTTGATGAATGCAATATAAGGATGAAGCATCTTTCTTGAATAAAATGAGCATATAAGTGTAATTTTTGATTTGATGTCAATTGATTAACTTAGTTGATGTTTAGTCTATTTTATTATTTGTTGGGAAGAAAGAATCCAAGATCCATAAATAGTGAGAGACTCCCCTACTTGGCACTGTATAAAATTGACAATGGTACCTAAGACATGGGTTGAAGTCTATAAAAAAAGAGAGAGAGAGAAAAAGAAAATGACTCCTCTACTTGGCACTGTGTAAAATTGATAGTGGTACCGAAGATAAGAGTTGAAGTCCAAATAAAAAATTATATATGTATCTATGTGGGTACATGCCAAAAAAAAAAGAAGAGGAAGAGAAATAGAAAAAAAAAATTTTGTGTGGAAAAAGATTTTGGATATCCTATTCCTGTAAACAAAAGTAAGATAGATTTAAACTAAAACTTGGGTGAAATCATGAGATTGAAATTCTTTTTATTATGCGAGTTGCGAAGTTTTATTTGATCAAAGTTGTGGATCTTAAAGATTAAATTCAGAGGATGATGTATTTATCTAAAATTTTGTGCAAAAAGTTGATGGAATATTTCATGAGTGATTATATTTTAGAAATTTATTTTCATAAAAAGGCATATTTTCCATAGTAGAGTTCTTTATTCTATTTATTTGCTTGAGGACAAGCAAAGTTTGAGCCTTATGTGTTTAATGACACCGAAATTTATAGTAAATTTCATGCCATTTTATATATCTTTTTGTGTCATATTATTACTACTTTACTTATTTTTATGCTTTTTTTATCAAATATTGCAAAATCTACTTCTATTTTGGTTTTTCATGATTTTCAGGTAAAAAATGCTATATTTTGATGGATTTTGAAAGAATTGAGTACACCAATGGATTCCAGACGTTGAAACGAAGTCACCTGTAAAATTTCAGAAGAATCAGAGCTTCAGAGCACATTACGGCACCCACATTATGGAATTTATGATACCGTAATTTGACTGCACTCGCATATCAAAATTACAGTACTGCCGTAATTCCCGTGCGGTGCCATAATTTGGAGTTTTTCATGCCAGAGAAGTTCGTGAGATTACGGCATCGCCATAACAATCTTTACGGTGCCGTATTTTGGGATTTTTCAAACCGGAGATTTCAAGACGATTACGGTACTGCCGTGACGAAATTTACGGTACCGTAATTTGGGTCGATTTTCCACCCGAAGGATTGTTGACATTACGGCACTGCCGTAAAGAACTTCACGGTACCGTAATTTCAGAATATTTCAACCCGAGAACTCGTTGTCCAGAATTACGGCACTGCCATAAACTTCATTACGGTCGTAATTACAACGCAGCTCGCGATTTTCTCGATCAACTCCGAAGCCCGAATCTTGCGTAGACCATATCTTTTGATCCAGACCTCCAAATTAAGATCCGAAAGATGCTGCGGACTTGTCTTAAAGAAGAGAAAACACACGAAGTGGGAGACCCAATTTTTATCCAGTATCGAGAGAGCAATCAAGGGAGAGGCACTTAGGGTTTGTCCTCACGCCGAGAGGCATAGAGGACACCTCAGGCCGCGATTTTTACACAGAAGCTTCTCTTGGAGGAGGAGACAACAGCCCAGATCAGAGAAAAAGGAGATCAGATGAAGGAGAAATCAACACAAAATCGAGCGTCGCCGCTATTGTGCCCAGATTACGGCCGTAAACTTCTTTACGGCCGTACCGTAATTTCTATTTTCTCCTTCCTTTTAATTTTCTTCAACATGGATTATTGTAATCTTCTCTCTATGCAAGCTTAAACATCTTTGGGACTTAGGGTGTAATTTCCTTTGATTTCTTAATGATTAGATAACTTTTTACCTTCGTTAGAATAGTTTTATGATGATAATTTTACTTATATGAATAATTGTACTTTGATTCTCCATAGATTGATGTTATTATTCATGTTTTAGAGTTCTCGTAATAAGGACCGAAAGGTGACTTGCTTAAGAACTTGGAACCCAAGAATTGCATGTTAGGAACTCTCTTAGGTTAGTTCTTATTTGTGTAATTTTAGTGATATTATTGTCATGATAGATAATTTGAATCTAGGGTTGAGTTATTGTAATAAACATTGATAGGTATTGCATGAAAGTGAGTACCGGTCTATTAGAAAATCATAAGTAGAACTTGTGTTGAGTCTCAGATGCACGAAAGTGATCCTGGAGATTCCACTTGAGACAATCAACTTAGAATTCAGATGCACGAAAGTGATCTTTGAGTTCTTTGATTGATGATTTACTTATCTTTAGTGTTGGGATAGATCTTGCGCGAAAGCGAGGATTGATCCCTGCATGATTGTCTGCACGAAAGTGAGATGATCCCTTTATGAAGTAAATAAAGTCTTTATCATAATAAAATTAGTTTGAAGACCTTTTATTTATATCTAATCATTGGAATTAAGGTGGATGAAACCCTAGTCCCAGTTTATATCTCTGATTATTTTCCCGTGTGTTTATCGATTATTCACTTGCATCATATTCGGTTTACTTAGCTAGTGAGAATACAACTATTTGGTACTTAACAATAAGGTTTCTGTGGGATCGATACTTTTCTTTATTACTTCGAGTATCCGTGCACTTACGGACACTACAAGTTTAGGGACAACAAGTTTTTGGAGCCGTGTCAAGGAGTGACAATAGCACAATTATGATATGATAAGTCATGATAAAGTTCATCATCTTAGATCACACAAAAAGATTTTGCTATATCAACGTTCTATTATAGACCTCCTCCTAGTAAGAAAGCACCCAAGGGGAAGAGAAAAAAGTGTACTTGAGAGGAGACCTAAAAAAACAAAAGGATCAAAGGGTGGTGGTTCAAGACTTCCTACAATTCAACCTCAAAACATTATTGATATGACGGTTTAGTCACAGGTATCATTGTTCAACAATTAATCATGTCATTCTATATTTTATATCATCAACTATTTTATATTCTTATTGTATTTAATGCTTATAGGAATCACATATGTTGAATACACAAATGAATACATCGTTGGTGATGTGGTCAATGCCTGTTTCATCCAGACAAGTTCTCCAAGGGTATTAAATTTATGTATAAATAAATATATGTATGTTCACATATATATACATGCCACATCTAAGTTATACTTTCAACTTTATGTAGCATCAGGATGAGTTCTCAGCAACATTTAGAAGATTAAACTTTGAAGGGCCATTGTAAAGATCCACTTTTCTACTTGATTTGAGAGGGTTGACTGTAATTTGGCATGTGTTGTATTTCGGTAACTTATACTAGAAATCTTTTTGTAATACTACTTCTATTCAAGAAGTGACAAATGAAGATTTGAATATTTGGTATATGTAGTTTGATATGGTGGCTGTGGAGTGTGTTGATGTGTTGTTCACATTTGCATTTGATTTGTTGATGTGGTGGCTGTGGAGTTTGTTGATATCTTGTTCATATTTGCATATGGTTTATTGATGTGGTCTAAATATTTTTTCTTATTGTCATTGATGTGGTTTTTTATAATTTTCAGAGTTATGAAAGCTAAGATATGTAACAGACAATCTCTAGATTTTGGATCGCACAAGTTCGACTATATTATACTGTATGGATTTCTGCATTAGTGTAAGTTGAAATAAAGCCACTTTCTAACAGGATCTTTTACTTGATCAGGAATGGCCATTTCAGAATTTTTCCTATTCGAATGTGAATATGTGCTGTGGGAATTCAGTTTTTGTTAGAATACTTTGATAGACTACACTTCAAGCTTTGACATATGCAAACTATTACATTGACAAACAATGAAAAAACATGCTACAAAGGATATTACAAATGTGAATGTGTAGACCCTTTCTCATATTTACAAATTGGAGCTGCAAGTTTTACTTCATTAGCTTTTCTGGTTTCTATCATCAAGGCCAGCTCAGTGTTGAAAAGCATAAATGTTATTTACTTATTATGGTAGATATAGCAAGTTTTGGACCAAAATTGATAAGCAGTCCCGTAAGACTAAGCTAGACTCGTGAAAACAAAAATTTGTGCTCTCATAAATGAGAAAACTGAATACATACTCTAACAAACTTATCACAATTTTTTTTTGTGAAGATGAGACCATATACATTTTCCATCAACAAATTTTGTCCTTTCTAGTTCCACTCATAATTTACACTACCAGCATCACTAAATAATACACGGCGATGGAAGACATCCATCTATTGTACAAAAATTGGTGCACGCTTCATCTTTGGCAATGACTATAGATCTTCATCTTTGGCATATACATTTTTCCTATTGTGTTTGAAACGGTGGTAATCGGCGATGCCTGGAGCACGGGAGAACAGGCAGTGGGCTTTTAGCGGATGGTGGCTTGTGATGGTAGTCGGCAAGAATGGGAACAGGAGCAGAAGCTTCAGCGAGAATGGACACCAGGCAAGAGCGGGCAGAGTTGCTTCGACGAGAGCGGAGGCAAGTGGTGGCAGACAGCGGCACCAAACAAGGAAGGTTATGATGAGAGCAGCTCCAGGCTTCGAACTAGCAACAAACAAGAGAACATCGATGATGTCGAGCGAAGCGGATGAACGAGCGACTGAGCAGAGGGCAGAGTTAGGGCAAAAATCGTGCTCTTCAAGCATTGCCGTGTGAGAGGGAGAACGGGAGAACGGCAACGATGTCAAGCTGATGGGAGCAGATAGAAGAACGGGGATTTCTGCCCTAAATCAGGCGCGGGAGTTGAGCGAGTGGCTAGAAAATATCAACATAATACACACATGTCATAATATAAGGTACAACCGCTTGGATGGTTTTAGCCGTATGCATGCGCTTAGAAAACGCACCCAGTCTTCATGCCCACATGCCAATGTCGTCATGCCAAGCTCAGCGAACGCCGCTTGTGTTCACTGCCGGATTTCGTTCGCTACCGGAGGGGATGGTTGATTTCAAGGCGTACGGCAGATTCGGCCTCTGCGTCCAAACCTCAGCCGTTTATCGTCAACATCTGCCGGAAACCCTGCGGCCGAAGATGAGGGAGAAGCTACTGCCTAAGGGCCGAGAGCAGGGAACAGTTCATCGGAGAAGGAGGCGATACAGAAGAAGCTTTAGGGAATATTTACGTTTGATTCACAATCAAACCTACTTAAAACCCTCTCTTCCTCACGCTACAAAGCTTCACTCACTCTCCTCTCGCCGACTGCTCTCGGTGGCGTCAGTTGGGAACGAAATCGCCGCTTGAATCGTTCTCGTCTCCAAGGAAGCTGCTCTGTTTCTTGGGGTGGAGCTCTCTCCCCTGGACGATCGATCGCTTGACGTCTTTAAGGGGAGGAGACGTCGCCTGATTTGGAAGGAAGCTCGCTCGCTAGCCAGTGCCAGCACCGTTTCCTTCCTCGACGCCAAATCTCGATGTGATTGTAGCCACTTTCCTCTTCTGCGTCCGCCAGCTAACTCAGTCATTGTCCCCGCCGGTGGTAACGTCATTGACAGCGCTCACTGTTGGGAATCCCCGGGCTATTTAAAATCGAAAACAGTGGAAGCGAGCTCGAAACGAGATTCCTAATTCAACAATGAGGACCGTCTTACGAAGAATACAAAGGATGTGATAGGAGTATACCTCACTTAGCAGTTTGATGTTGGCGATGGCTGAGACGCACAAAGGCCCGTCCTCTACAATCGAGCACACACGGACTGCCTCGAGACTCCTCTGCTCCGCGCACGTGCTAGCTTCGGGAGAAGAGATCCACGCCTCTAGCTTCTTCTCTACTTGCGCCAATCTCGAAGACCACGTGCCAAGAAGAAGAGGAACCGTTGGCGACAAGGAGTAGGCAGCACTACACTTGTCCCAACCTTGATGCAAAAATTTTCTTTTTGTTGTCACCTCCAAGACCCTCACGCCAGGAGCAGAGGGGAGGCGACAACAGGAGAGGAGAAAACAGACTAGTGCAAGAATCTCCCAGGTAGGCCTCTTTATTTATAATAGAAGCGCATACTTCTCTTTGGAGATTTTTCCCATGCGGGACTATGTACATAGGCGCCTACTCACAATTAAGCGTCATGGGTTCGAATCCCCGCATACGCAATTAATTGTAAATTGCGCTCAAGCTTATTAATTAGCCAAGAGAAGAATTCTCTTGCCAATTAATAGTTTTATTTTATTCATGTGACTAAAGTGCTAAGCCCAACCTTGCACTAAGACCCTTGTTTGACACATTTTGACACCTCAGGTCAACAGAGGTCAAATGTGGTCCACTAGAGTCAACTAGTGGTCAAACATGAACAAAATAAAGTCTCATCTCCTCATAAGAAAAACCATAGCATCAGCTTCCCAAAATGATCCGAATCATACAACGATCCGATCAGAGGCTAACTGATCAATACGGAGTCTCTAGCGTCTAGGTGTGCGACCCTGTAGGTCCCTCTGACGTTGGCAGTGATGACCCATTCATCACAAGTGGTGAGTGGCACCTAGCAGTACATCGCCGCTAGCCAAGTCATCGGAATAAATGTCGCCATCGACAACCTCAAACTGTGATAAGAAATAAGAGTATCCATGTCCCTTTGCCAGGCTGATCGTCCAAGTTGGACAAGCGTGTCACACTTGTATATTCCAACAACGATGGTCATGACTAAATCAGGCTAAACCTGGATGTGGCCACACACTTTCAGTCATGCACCATCTAGGGGCCCATGGACATCAAGCTTCCACATAGGGAAGGGGCAAATCCTCTGTCGGCAAGATGCACCTCTCACATTGCTTAAGATATACCCAATAACAACCGTTATGGCCTCCTTGTTATGGCGAGGCGTTAGGTTGTATCAAAGCATATCCCTTACAACATAGAGATACAATCTCCCTCAAGTCAAAGGACAGATACAACTCTATCACTGTGAGATTCTTCTTGAGACACCACGAAGAACTCTCACGGTGGGTCGTTCCAGTATATCTCCCTTGACATACCCTTATGCCTGCGTTAAGCAACCCGTGCTAACCAGCGCATAAACGAGTCTCACCTGCACCATAGCTGTCCCCTATCCACTATGGTACTCGACTCGGGACATAAGCAAACTGAGATAGTAATATCTCGAGAGACATCATCATGTAAATATAAATATGCGCAGATGTATAATAAACCATGACAACGACAATGCTAGGATATCTATGAATATCAAAGTATGTAGTACATTTTTCCAGACCAAAACATAGGTCTTAGGGCATAACACTAACATCATCGACCTCGCCAGCTAACTCAGTCATTGTCCCTTCGGGCCCGTTTGGAGGCAGCTTTTAGCTGCGTTTATGTTTGCGGGCAGCTATTTTTGGGCCGCTAGCGTGTTTGGAATCCGGCTTCTCAATTCCCAACTGAGAAACTCGCGCGTTGAAGGGAAGCCACCTAAGGGGAGCTTCCCTGAAATGAGAAGCGGCTACCTGGGAAATGGCAACCCAAGTAACGTTTACTTGCTCACATTTTTCGTCCTCGCCCGCCGTTCGTCCTCGCCAGTTTTCGTCACCGTCTCCAGCTGTCCCGCCTCCGGCCGTCATCGCCAGCCCTTACTCTCGTCGCCGTGTCCTCTCTCATAGCCGCCGCCTCCTTTCGTTGCCGCGTCCTCTCCCGCAGCCGCTGCCTCCTTCCGTTGCTCGTATGCGTCTCGAGCTACGCCCGTCGTCGCTCAACGCGGCCTCTGCCATCATCGCCTCCAGCCGTCGTCGCCGCCTGTGCCGTCGTCACCTCCAGTCGTTGTCGCATTGGCCCTTCGCTGGAGCTTCTGGTCGTCGTCGTCGCTGCACCATCCATCGCCGATCGCCCATCGCCGCACCTTCCAGATCCAGTCGGCAAGGCGCCGAACGCGGATTCCCCCAAATCCCATTGCCCTTCGCGTGGAGATGACGGGATTTGGGATTTAATTTTATTTTTGTAATATTTTTACTAAGTATTAATAAATAAGAATTTTTAAAATTAAAATAATAAAATATATATATATAAGAGAATAAATATTTCTATTTAAAATTAAAATAAAAAAAATTTAAAAATTAGGGAATTCTTAAAAAAATATCTATTTTAAGCTTAAATTCTAATTAAAAAATATTTAGTGTTGTGTTATAGTAGGGTTATACAAATAGAGAATTATTGTAAAAAAAATTATTTAAAATTAGTCATCTAAAATTCATATATATACATATATAAATATAAATATAATAACTAAAAAAATATTTATTATTCTATTAAATAGTTGTAAATTTTTTATATATATGGATGAGAAAATTTTATTTATATAATAGTTTAAAAATTAAATTTATTATTATGTAAAGTAATTTTAAATTTTAAGAATAAATTAAAAAAAATTCTTAATAGAACTGAACAGCACAGCACAGCAGCTCACAATTACTTATCAGACCAGCTAATACACCCAAACAGCCTCAGGTTTTTAGACCAGCTCTACTCAGACCAGCCACCAGCCAGAAGCTCCAGCCACTCCAAACTAGGCCGAAGCCGCCCATCCGTTCTGCCCAATCGATGAAGCATCTGCACAAACCACGCATTTCATCCGCATAATGAATCTGAGTCGGCGACGGGAATTTAGGCCACCGCCTAAGCCCGTTTTCTTCCCTAGCCCAGTCCAAGGAGAATTAAGCATCACAGTAGTGGTGACATGTATTGTTGTCTAATAAGCATTGCAATGGAAAGCAAAATCCCAAGTTAACATATGCCACTTTTATAAAGAAGACATGTAATGTTGCCCTAGAATGTTAAGCAACTATTCGTGTGATACGTCTTCCATCAACAAATGAGATGAGAAAAGAGAAAAGTTTTCAGCTATTATGGCTCGATTTAGTCCCATATGGGAAGTAGGAGAAACAAAGAAACAAAGTATAGTATATGAAGCTTAATGAGTTAACTATTATTAACTTAGACTTTAGCATTTAAATTGTGGTCATGTCATCATTCGGCTCACTAGGTTAATTGGTTAGTTTGCTCATTAAACAATTAGTAATAAAATTATATTAGAGCAAAACTTAAGCCTAAGCATGATGAGAGGCTAATAAAAAAAGCTAGCGATGATGGTAAAGCCACTCTTGAACTGACCTCAAATGCTGTCAACTAAGGAATGGTTTTGGGATAGGTATTAGGTCTTGGGCTTGATGATGATGTCAAGTCTTAGGTCGATGAGATTGTAATACCTCAATTTAGCCCCACATTGGAAGTAGGAGAAAAAGATAGGCTTAAGTTAGCTAACTACGATTAACTTTGGCATAAGCATTTTAAATTGAGCTACGTTGTTATTCAACTCACTAGGTTAATTGGTCAATTAGCTGATGACATCAAATTACATAGTGATTTTTATATTATTTGATAATTAAATTAAGCCTTAGTTTACTGTTTTTATCTTTTTGGCTTATTATCTTTATATGCTCAAAATCTATAGTTTCACATGCTTCTATGTATGTTTAGGAAAAGGTTTCAAAAACAAATAGAATTCAAAAGATTTGATACTATAAGATGATTCTACATGATGAAATGAAGCTACACATCAAACTTCAAGAAAATTGAAGTCTCCACAAAATTTTCATTAGTCATGAATATTTTCACTAGCGGTGAATTTGTTTTTTAAAAGAACAAATCACTAACTAAGAGAACATTTTACTAAGTCATTCTTCCAACAAGATTCCACCCTATTTTTAGGGATTTTTGAAAGAGAAAAGGGCTGGTTCAAAGGGGCGAAGATTCTTAACTTTAAATAGGAGATGGCACAAGCAAAAGGGAGAGGAAGGAGGTTGTCAAAGGGCAGTGGCCAAGGCCAAGGGCAACAACAAGTAGCAATTTAAGGTTCAATTCTAAGAGGAAATCGAGCCCCAAGTGCACGAAAGAGGAAAAATGGAGGAGAAGGCTTGCGACTGATTTTCCCCAAGTTCTAAGAAGAATTTGAGTGAGATCAAAAGCTGACCTAATCTTCCTTGGTGCCGACATGAGCAAAATAGCAATACAGGTAGTGACTATGAACAAATTATAATCACGGGTTATAAAAATTTCCAATAGTAGTGAACAACAACTCAGGCAGAACACATTAAAGAAAATTTTTGAACAATTCTTCAAGGGGAGTTGTCAAATTACTTTTTGTTGTTCAATTGATGAAAAAATTTGAGATAAGTTCTACATCTTAAAATTCTTTTTCGAACATGAGGAGTAGACCATTGAATTTCTTATATTATAAACTTGTATAGTTTCTTTTATTTTGTGACTCACCTCAAGTTAATTTAATTATAATGAATTAAATTACATGTTTTTGTTCTAGCCAAAGAATTACATGTTTTAGATATTGTGAGATGCATTGAGAGGTGATTTTATAATATTGGAAACTCATAATTAAACTTGTAAATTAATGACTAAAATTTCTTGAGAGTTTAAACTTTATTATAGAAGTTAATGGATTTGTTTAATTTGATAACTATGAGAGTGTTTATTAAGTTAATCAAATACTAGGTCGGGCTACTAAGAGGAGATGACCTGAAAATTAAGACAAATCTCTTTAACTTGCTTGAATAACTTAATAGAGAAATTTACTTGTTTAGACATTTGAATTCAATATGAAGAAACCCTAGTTCCGAATTATTCATTGATATACAAATCTCATTTGAATTCTACAACTATTTTCAATTTGTTTTCTTTGATCAATTCATTCGTTTCATTTCGTTTGGCTAGTAGAATTAGAATTTGTTGGAACTTAGCATCTAGATCCTCCTAAGAACAATATTTATTTATTACTTCAATTAACCATGCATTTGAGAACACATCATTTTATCATTAAAGGGATTGTAACAAGATGTACCATCATTAATTGCGATTAGAAGTCTGAATAAATAAAATATTTCTATCTATAATATAAGACTATTGAATTTACAATAATTTACCATTAGAGTTTTCAATTAAACTTCTATACATATAGAGATTTTTGGTTCAACATCTATCTTCTAAGTCTAAAAAAATATCTCCTTGTCTTCCAAACCGGTACCTAGGTGTCACACCCCTTTTCGCCCTTCCATCCACGTCACCCGGACTTTCCTCAAATCCAGCGCCGAAACCAAATCTCGTTCGCCGATTCAAAATTTCACCCGAACTGATTTTGACTGAATCAAAATCAAATCGTTGCACCTCGATTCGAACGCTCGACGCGTTCTTCGTCTCTGTGCAGCGTTCACTGCTTCTGCGTCGAACGCCCGCCTGCGTTCGACACCGGCGCCGGAGAAGGAGAGGTGGAGGAAGGTTTGGGCGTGCTGGCAGAAAGAAGGACCTCTCCTCCTTCCTCAGCCCTCGTCGTTGTTGCGGAAGTGTCGCCTGAAGACCGTTGTCGACGGTGAAGGTGAAGAAAGAGAATATCCCATGGGGGCAGAAGGGAAAGAGGACGCCACCGGAGAGGACCACAGAAATAGGGGAAAAGCTTCCTCTCTTTATTCCTTTTCAAAGATGAGTACAAAAACCCCTAAACCTCTCACAGCTCTCCTGCTTGCTCTCTCTCGTCGGTGGCCGAACTTGTCGCAGAATACAAAGCTCTCCCTCCCTCAGAACTTTCACTGGATCTCCTCTGATCTCTTCTAGGATCTCTCGCTCGAATCATTCACTCTGAAGAACTTGCTTCCATCCGCGACTCCAACATCTGTTTCCTCCGCTGAGTTTTCAGCCGCCCGTGGACCTTGCCGCAGAGACAAGCTCGCGCCTGCCGTGTGCTTCATCCACATCAACCCTGAAGGCTCCGAAGTTCTCGCTCTAGTTGCTTTCAAAGATAGCCGCCGAAGAACTCGATCGCACCGCAGGGCCCGCGCTTGACAACTTGCCAGCGCTGCCTTTTCTTTGTGTCCACATCCGAGGAAGCCTCCTTGCCCAATCTGCACGTGAGGACTCCGCGTATGACTGCTTCCCCGCTCATCCATGCCGCCTTGACGAAGCAGCGTCCGAAGCTCTCGGAGAAGACGGAGCTTCGTCGCGAAGAATTGAATTTCATTGTGGATTTGCGCCGTCGCCCAATCCATTTGATTTTGTCCTGGCCCGACTAGATACAGGCATCACAATTCTCCCCCGCCCAAGTTGGACATCGCCCTTGATGTCAGTGACGGATATCTCTGTCGCCACTATCGCTGCGATATGAGCATCTCATGCTCATGCGGGCTCCGTTGCTCTATGTGTTCCCTGCGCTCTCGCAGATGAGGTCGTCGAATTACCTCGCTGAACACTAGAGATCCACCCTGATGCTCCCTCCTGAATCACTTGGACTCATTCCAAGTGTGGAATGATTGAAACCTTCGCTCGTCGAAGCAGTTCGATCCCAAGGACGACGTCGTAATCGTCTATCTTTGCCACTCGGACGTGGTGTCATCCCGTCCAATCTCCCAACTTCACTGGAACATCATAGGAAACAGCCACCATCGGTTGCTCTGTGGCATTGACGGTCTTTATCCGAGTCGTCGTCGATGAAGTGCGCAAGCCAAGTTGTGCAACCATTCTTTCCGATACGAATAGGTGAGTCGCACCGGTGTCGACCATCACCTCCACCTCAACTCCATTTATCTACATCGGAACATACATCAATCCTGCTTCACCCGAGGCTGACACTGTCGTGATTGCGTTCAGGGTCATTCCACTGATGCAGGTCGCTACAGGGTCACCCTCGTCTCCTTTCTTCTCCACTAACTCTCGTTCCACGATAGTTGCAATTGCCGAAATCCGTTGTCGGTTCGGGCATTCGTACATTCGATGTGGGCCGTTGCACAAAAAGCATTTCATCGGTCTCGGTTGTTCTTGCGCCCTATCTGCAGGTCGGTTCTGCTCCTATCGTGCCAGCTGGCCACCACCTCGCTGGGGAAGGGGTCTATCTCTTTCTGGTGCTCTTGCCCTTGCCGGAGAGCGACGCTTCGAAGCCGACCTTGATACGCTCGCTGAAGTCGATCCTGAAGCGCGCATGTCCACCAAGGACTCTGCCACTGCTGCGGCCTCTCTCCAGTCTTGCGGTGCATGCCGCCGTACTTTTGCTTCAGCCCATAGTTGAAGATGACGAAGGAAGGTATGCTTCCGATCCACCTCCGCCATATCTGGAATCTGCAACATCAGTGCTGAATAGGCTCGGACGTACTCCTGAATCGGACCTGTATGTCGAAGCCGATCCACTGCATCTCGTGCCTGGTCCACCGAGTTTTCGGGAAGAAACTGCTGCTGCAGTTCCTCTCGGAACATGTCCCAGGTCCATCTCGGGGCTTCCGACGTGGAATCAACTTTGGTGCGCCACCAAAGTTTGGCATCGTCAGTAAGGTACGCGGTGCACACCTGCACTTTCTCACCGTCTGGGACATGACTGGTGACAAAGAATTGTTCTATGTCCCAGATGAAATTACCCAGTTCTTTTGATGATCGAGCCCCTCCAAAGGTCGAAGGTTCAAGAACCCGTACCTTTACTTTTGGAGCCGCCTGCTCCGTATGTGCCGTTGTCGCTGGCGCTCCTCCTTGTGCCTGCGCTGCCAATGCCACGCGCAGCACCACTATTTCAGCCTACATCTACTGTTGCACCACTACTTGCCCTGCTACCTGCTCTTGTAGCGCAGCCATCTCTCCCAAACTTTGGCGGAGTGTAGCCATTTCCGCCAAGGTTTGCTGGAGGACAAGAATTTGCAACCTCTGTTGCTCCACCGTGCGCTGTAAATCCTCCACTTGGGGAACAACCGCGTCGTTATTGTTTCCCGTTAAGCCGAGCACCTGCTCGATGCGTGCTATGCGGTCTGCTTGATTCACCATATCGTCGAAGAACCTACCTCTGATACCAGTTTGTCACACCCCTTTTCGCCCTTCCGTCCACATCACCCGGACTTTCCTCAAATCCAGCGCCGAAACCAAATCTCGTTCGCCGATTCAAAATTTCACCCGAACTGATTTTGACTGAGTCAAAATCAAATCGTTGCACCTCGATTCGAACGCTCGATGCGTTCTTCGTCTCTGTGCAGCGTTCGCTGCTTCTGCGTCGAACGCCCGGCGCCGGAGAAGGAGAGGTGGAGGAAGGTTCGGGCGTGCTGGTAGGAAGAAGAACCTCTCCTCCTTCCTCAGCCCTCGTCGTTGTTGCGGAAGTGTCGCCTGAAGACCGTTGTCGACGGTGAAGGTGAAGAAGGAGAATATCCCGCGAGGGCAGAAGGGAAAGAGGACGCCACCGGAGAGGACCACAGAAATAGGGGAAAAGCTTCCTTTCTTTATTCCTTTTCAAAGATGAGTACAAAAACCCCTAAACCTCTCATAGCTCTCCTGCTCGCTCTCTCTCGTCGGCGGCCGAACTTGTCGCTGAATACAAAGCTCTCCCTCCCTCAGAACTTTCACTGGATCTCCTCTGATCTCTTCTAGGATCTCTCGCTCGAATCATCCGCTCTGAAGAACTTGCTTCCATCTGCGACTCCAGCGTCCGATTCCTCTGCTGAGTTTTCAGCCGCCCGTGGACCTTGCTGCAGAGACAAGCTCGCGCCTGTCGTGTGCTTCGTCCGCATCGACCTTGAAGCCTCCGAAGTTCTCGCTCCAGTTGCTTCCAAAGATAACCGCCGAAGAACTCGATCGCACCACAGGGCCCGCGCTTGACAACTTGCCAGCACTGCCTTTTCTTTGTGTCCACGTCCGAGGAAGCCTCCTCGCCCGATCTGCACGCGAGGACTCCGCATATGACTGCTTCCCCACTCATCCGCGTCACCTTGGCGAAGCAGCGTCCGAAGCTCTCGGAGAAGACGGAGCTTCGTCGCGAAGAATTGAATTTCATTGTCGATTTGGGCCGTCACCCAATCCATTTGATTTTGTCCTGACCCGACTAGATATAGGCATCACACTAGGCATGCGCAAAAAATTAATTAAATTGTTGAATCGCAATTAATCAACTGAATCGAAGTGATTTTACAATTAACTAAACCGAACAATTCTTTTAATAGTTATTTTTTTTTTCTATATTGATTAGTTTTTAGATCAATTATAGTTCATAAATTAGTCGAACCTGCATCTATAGTTAACTGACCGAACCCATTATCTCCGTTCCACATGCTAAAGATACCAAACAGTGAGTCCCTTGGTCGATTATTAGTTATATAGTTACGTGGAAGAAAAAGTCTTTTCCCATGCAGATTTTTGTATTCTTGAGCTAATCGATTATATGCCCTTTGGGATTACTAGTCACTGAACGGTCAAATGGCTGGAAGATTGATCATTTTTGGTCTATTTCTTTGAATTGCATTCATCGCTCCTAACTTGGTTTTATGTAGTGCTTTTCAATCAGTGCAGCTAAATATTGTCCATGGTAGTTTATCTGTGTTATGATTTTGGAAAAAATTATCTGCCCTAGAACACAACAATCCACAAGGAATGAGAATCGGGAAGCACTCATCTCCATACTTAACCATAGTTCAAAAGTAAAACAACATTTAATCGTACATCATAAAATTTCTCGTCAATGCAGGTAGACATCCCAAAAATTAACCACAACAATTACGCTAGAAATCTACTCGACAACAGCAAGCAGATCACCAGCTTTGCAAAAGCAGTGTTTGGATTCCGTTCCCAAGTCTACCTGCAGAAATGTACCAAGTGTGTCTCATCATAAACTTGCTTGTTCATTTCAAAAATAAGGAGATAGCAAACAAAACAACACCTAAAAGAAGTACATACCTCGTACGCATTAATGTCTGAAAAAAGTACCTGACAAGAATAGGGCAAAGCAAAAGGATTTCAGTAATCAGGAAAAAAGAGCGTAACATTCTACTAAAACAAAAAAGTATCGGAGTCTATCTAAATATCAAACATGCAATGTCATGGACGTTCTGCAAGATGCAAAACCGATAATATACTTAAGGAGCACCATCATCACATCATAACATAATCTCTCACGATATGTCTAATCACCAGGACAAACTTATTCATAACGGACGCTACCGACATGCACCGATAAACATACTAATTGATATGTCAACTAATGCGGTCAAGTTCAGTTCAAGCTCATGGATTACAACGGACTTGTACTTGATACCTAGTTGACGTTGGGGTAACAAGTATTTTTAGTATTTGTGCTACCAAGCTATGAATAACATAAATCACATGTCCATCAAATGCTCGAACTAATCTGAAAACTGCTTCCAAACTCCTCATGCTGATTAATGCACCCCAAAATAAGAAAGGATAGGTATAAAAATGGATACGTATCATTTTGCCTGATGTAGCCACGAAAGGAGATGTTCCCTCTCTTTTGCCTCCCAAACGCAATTGGGTGAATTAGTTGATTAAGATTACGCGCGTGTGCTGCAAGGCACAAACGAGGAACTATTTCCCCGAGAAACGGCAGATAAGTTCCGCGGCATTTCAAACCCTCAATAATGTTAAATATGTCACTTAACAAACGAGGAGCACTAGCCCAGCAGGTGTGGCAAGTAACCACTAACCCTTCGGCACAAAGCCAGTGTTCGGTGAAGCTTATTTTTGTCGAGAATCCCCGGACCTTATAAAAATTTTAAACATAAGAAGGTCCAAAACAGAATTCCCACAAAACACCAGGATCTCTTACGAGTGAACACCAAAGGATGTGAAGAGTAATACCTCTATCAAGCAATTCTCCGGAGCATTGCAGATGACAAAGACGCGCAAGTGCCCGTCCTCTGCAATCGCACACTCATGGACTCCTCAAGTCTCTCCAACCTCCGCGCTTGGTGCTAGCCTCGAGAGGTGACATCCACGCCTCTTTGAAAATCTTAACTCGTGCCAATCACCAAGATCCAGCGCCAAGAAAAAATGGGAGTGTTGGCAACAAGAAGTGGACAGCACACTACCACTTGTCCCAACCTTGAAAAAAAATTTCTTCTATTTGTTATCACCTAAACCCTCATGGCAAAGAGGAGAGGGAAAGGGAAGGCGACAAAGAGAAGAGAACTGGTGCAAGAATCTCCCAAGATGACCTCTCTATTTATAATAGATGTACCAGCTATTCTTGGAGATTATTTTTTATTAAATTTAATATATAAATATGTTAAATATAATGAAGAATGCGCCTAGGCCACATATGATTTAAATCAATTAAATATATTAGCTAAATTGGTCAAGCACGAATAAAAATATTTAATTAAATTTACTTAATTACAAATTAGCAAATATATTAATTATTTTAATCATATATGCGCCTATATACATTTTACAATTAAATATATATTTAATGTAAAATGTGTCTATGCCAATTAATTAGTCAAGAGAAAATTCTCTTGCCAATTAATAAATTTTATTTATTCATATGACTTAAGTGTCAAGTCCCAAACTTGCACTAAGACCCTTGTTTGACTCATTTTGACAACACTGGTCAATAGAGGTCAACCATGGTACACTAGAGATCAACTAGTGGTCAACATGAACTAAATAAAATATCTTCTACACAGAAGAAATCTCAAAGCAACAAACTCCCAAAGTATTCAAATCACACAACGGTTCAATCAGAGGATATCCGATCAGTACGAGACCTTGAGTGTCTAGGGGTGTGTTTCGAGCCCAATTATCATTAGTGGTTATTAATAAAGCAGATCCGGGTTGGTATGTCATACCCGATTCACTAAGTAGGAAAAGGTGGGTCTGTGGTTAGAGTTAAAGTGTCCAAGTATTTTGTATTCTTGTATTAGGGAATGTTTTGCATGATTTCTCACCGCTGACGGTTAAAGAGTTCTATCAATTAGTCCGACCTACCGGATCGATCGCCGGATAACCGGTGGTTCGGCAACAGATAAAGGCAGAAGAGATTCCGTTGTCAGGATTAGATCTACACGGTGAATCTATTATCGTTGATTAAGCCAATAAAGAAACCCTAGGAAGGAGTCAATCGAAACCCTAAGGAGGAGTCTATTAATTGGAGGTGGTTCATTTAAGTAGAGAACTTTGGAAGGCAGCACTATTTTCATCGATGCAAGCATTTCTTCATCAACGCGAGTAGCATCGTCTTCGTCTTCATCCTTGCTTCCGGCGGTTCCTTGTTTTTGGAGGCGATTCCTTGCTTCCGGTGGTAAAAAAAGCATCGTCTTCGTCCTTGCTCGGCATCAGGAGGTGGCGGCAACTCCTCCCTCCCTGCGGCGATTTTTTTCCTGGCGGATTTCGAAGGCGAAGGCGATTGACTCCTCGGGCGTTAGGCGGCGAAGGCGAGGGGAGTGGTGTGGAACCCTAGCCGGCAGCGCACGCTTCCTCGTCAGCCGCGAAGCAGGCCGGAAACCCTAGCACAAGACAAATGAGTGGGATGGGATATCTTCTAAAGATCATGATGAACCTGTCAAGTTTGAGGCTGCAATGTTTAGTGATTCTGATTCAACAACTTATCGAGCAATTTGGAATCCTAGAGATAGCACAAGACGAAGTTTACAGCCTTGAGGACAAGGCTAATTTGAGAGGGGGGCAATTGTTACGGGCCCAATTATCATTAGTGGTTATTAATAAAGCGGATTCGGGTTTGTATGTGATACTCGGTTCGCTAAGTAGGAAAAAATATAAATAAGGGCATAGGGTTAGAGTTAGGGTATCCAAGTATTTTGTATTCTCGTATTAGGGCATGTTTTGCATAATTTTTCGTCGGTGACGGCTGAGGGGTTCTATCAGTGTGCGACCTTGTAGGTTCTTCAAACATTGGCAGTGATAATCTAAAATCATCACAAGCGATGAGTGGCACCTAGCAATGCATCATGGCTACCCAAGTTATCAGAATGGAGTCATGACATCCCCTAAAACTATGAGAAAATATAAGTACAACTATGTCCTTTTGCTAGACTAATGTCATGATTGGACAAGTGTGTCACACTTGTTTACCCAATCCTTTGGTCATGACTAAATCAAGTTCTTTACCTGAATATGGCCATATACTTTCAAGTCATGCAACCATCTAGGGCGCCATGGATATCAAGCTTCCTCGCAATGAAGGGGCGAATCCTCTCTTAGCACATTGAATCTCTCATATGGTTCATGACACACCCAACGTTATGACTCCCCTTTTACGGCAAAACGTTAGGTTGTATCAAAGTGCCTCATTTACATATAGGGATACCAATGCCCTCAAGTCTAGGACAAGCGTAACTCTGTCACTGTGATATTCATCTCATGACACCGAGATGAATCTTCACGGTAGGTCGATCCAGTATATCTCCTTTGATATACTCATATGTCTGCGTTAGTAACTCATGCTCAACCAGCACAAATACAAGCCTCAAGTGAATCATAGCTATCCCATATCCACTATGATTCTCGATCAGGGACAAACATAGAAATTAGATAAAATCTATCTCTTAGGGACATTGTACATACAAATGTACATGTGCGCTGATGTACAAATTTGCATAACAATGAGCATGGATAACTCATCCATCAAATAAATGTGATACACATATCCCATTCGACCATCCACCTGTCGCATAAATACTAACAATTTTCATCCTCTCCATTTCTCATAAATTATCCATTACCACTAGTCGTTCGTCAGCACCAATTTCTCCTCTACCTACTCATTTATTTCATCTATCGCTGAGAGAAAAATTAGATAAGATTAGAGGCTGCAACTTCAGTATTTGCCAACATTCTTCAGATAATGCAAATTATGGCCTCTCAAATATCTATGGTCACTCTTGAATCCATTCTTTATGCATTCTATATATAAAAAACAAATAAAATAAGAAAACCTCTATATATAGTAATCCTTGAAACTAAACAGTTTTTAAGGCAGGTGGCGTTTGGTAGGATTTGATCCGGACCTTGTTTTTACCAGTTTGGTCAACTCACACCATTTCATCAAAAGTAAACATCATATACATCATACAAATCAAGCAACTCAACATCAATATATGAAGACAATAGTCATGACTCATGGAACATAGTTATTAGATAGTTTTTTGTTCCAACTTCATAAATAGTATGACCAGAAGCCACAGTTTGTAATAAAGTATCTGAGTTTGCATAAAAATCCAGAATGCAGCATATTCAAGGTGGTCCGACTACACAATCTGTTAAGCTAAAGTAGAGTACATAACCCCATTTGCAATAACTTATACACAATAATAAATGTAAGAAACCTGGATGTACCTTAAACTTGATTAACTTGGTTAGAGAAGAGAAATGCATTGATATTGTTGAGATGTTGATTGCAATTACTAATAAAAATTGTATTAATAGATGTACCTTCTTCCCAGCTTCGACCTCAGTTACTTGAGAACCAACTGACAGGATCTGCATAACATATCGCAATAATTCAAATTACTAAAGACTGTCAAGACATGAAAGGTAACAAAGTGGATGCAGCCTCTATTTCTTACCTCGCCCATTAGATACCGTTCAAACTTAACAGCTGACTTTGGAAGTAACACTCCACCAGCAGATTTCTGCAACAAAATACTTTCCAATTAGAATAGACACATCACTATAATGTTTTTTGTTAAATGTAAATCCTGCTACTAGTAGTTGTAATTGGATAAAGGTTTCATTTACAATGCTGCTAGCTCATTAAATAGGCTACCTTAGCGCATGTTTCTATCTGCAGAAATATGTCGCAATTGCCTGAGCATCTAAAAGAATATAAACTTGTTGAGAGTTTAAGAGACTAGGACCATTTGCCCCAATGGAATTGCATTAGCTGTCACTTTGTACTGTTTCTGTATAATTATTAGTCACTTTATCCTCGTAATGCCAAGTAAGCATAGAAGTGATTTAGATTTGACCACCACAAACTCATAAACTTGTAGGAAAGATTCGTACTCTCACTCCTTCAAATGAATCTAATTAATTAGTATAGCTTGTTATCAATGGAGCCTTGTAGCATAGGTTCTCATTGCTTAAGCCAATAATTCCTCATAATGACAGCATACTACAACTGGAACAAAAGTTTACATATTGCATAACAATCGAAAGCATGCTGAACACAAGTTCACAAATCTGGGTATGTATGATTGAACATAACATGCATGGCTTTTCCTTACTTTGCATAGAATAACTAAAATACGGTGCAAGTACAGAGATACGGAGACATTTTCAGATTGCCCCCCTGAAGATTTCTATGGATTATATTTTAGACTCTGTAATATAAAAAAAAAACCAAATTATCTCCTACAGTTAGCCATATGATCTTAGTTTTGATCAAAATCATTCGAATTGGTGATATTTGTTACAGACTGGGCCGCAACAACCCCAACCCAACCAGCATATTATACCTACGTTAGGAGGAGTAGAATAAAGATGGGGCCTTAGCCAAGCCTAGGGGGAAGTGAGAGGTTTTTGTAAAGGGAGTGAGGGAAAGGGAAGGTAACTACGGCTTAGCTTATTTTGTCTCTTTTGGAGAGAGGCTTATCTTATTTTGTCTCTTTTGGAGAGGAACTCGTCGCATGTGGTGGCTTGAAGGAGGATTCAATCTTTGAATCCTAACAATATTCTTACTCTACATATCAGATCAATGGAGCTATTTACAAACTATATCAAAATTAAAAATTCACAAACTCGAAGAAGCACATTGCAACTCAAACCAAACTACAGGGGCCGAACAGAATTAAACTTGGTGAATAATGCATGAGACCTAGGTAGATTGGCCTTTTCCGAGCTTTAAACAGCATAGCTACATATAGCTTGTGGGATTTGCCCGTTTTAACTTTCTAATGGATGTAATTATGAGAACCACAGTGATTTAGCGATTCCGAAGGACCCTGAAGCCAATTACGGTGATTTTGGAGTAGTCACTCTTACAAGCAAACAGGTGAGGAAGAGGCGGATATACAAATCTGCAAGGAAGTCACCAGAATTTTCGAGTTGACACCCAGACAAGGGAAACTAAATTCCAGTTGTAACAACCTATGTTTTGCACAAACATCAATTTGAGACAATCATCTATAATCCATCATAAACGCAACAAACAAAGACGACAACAAGAGAGTAAAAATCCAAATGAAAAGCATTTGACTTGCATAGTATCTTGAGCAAAAAAATACAACATACAAATCGTGAAAAAGGAAAGATGACGAAAAGGAAACCTCTGGGAGCTCCTCGAGACGAATGAGGACGCGGTCGGCTTGAGGAGCCACCTGAACACGAGCGAGAAAGAAAGGAGTTAGACTACAAAGAGAAGAAGATGGTGTTAGCAAGACGACTGATTGCAACAGACCTTGGTGGGTTCCCATTTGGAGGGGCGGACCCTAATCGCGGTGCTCCTCCGAGAGGCAGGGACAGACCAGTGGAAGGAAGGAGAGGCGCCACGAGGTGACGGAATAGGAGTTCGAGGGCATTTTGGGTGGAGTAACGGCTTGGCGGCGGCGAGAAGAGAAGACGCCATTACCGAAACGCTCAGCGTCAGCGCAACGGAGGATAAGAAAGAATGGCGACGACAGACCCGCTATATACATATATATCGTATTCGAAAATATCGCCAGGTGCTACGATAGGTGATATATTGAAAGCGTGCAGAGATAACACCGGCGTCGAAGAGGATTCCAGATTGTTCGACTCACGCTAGGGGCACGTGAAATAAGAAATTCAGTTTGGGCCGTGCTTATCTCGACGTTGAGGATTCGGCCCAGAGCGAAGATAAAAGAAAATTCAGTTATATTGATCAAGATAAAATGTGTAGAAAATGCGAATGCAATGTGCATGTACTAACCTTTTGCACGTAGATCTAATAGAGCAATAAATTATAAGTAGCAAATCATATGATCAATAAACAAGTGAAATTTAAATGCCCCATAACTTGATCCAATTAAAAGAATAAATTATTACTAGCGTTATGTAGACCCTATTTTAATCTTGCAATAAAACAGTGGAGGCATACCCCCTTTACAATCTAAATAAAAGTGTAGAGAAATGATCTTAGATGTTGAATTGTGCGTTAAAGTTTATGAACTCAGCATGCATAGAACTCAAGGAAGTAGATTTCTATTATTGGAGTTTTGAATTGTGCGTTAGATCCAGAGGCTTTTTACCAATTTGAGACACATCCAAAATTGATTATCACTTTGAATAGGAACCGAAGATGCACAATGAGCACATTAATACTTTCGTAACACTAAATTGTGTAGCTAACCAAAAAAACAATTCTATTTCATTAAACATATTTAAAAAATATTACAAACACAAAAGCTTTTAGAAAAATTTATAAAATAAAAAAAGGAAAAAAAATAAAAATTATAAAAACAGAAAATTTTAAAAATATTAATTCATTAAAAAAATTTAGATAATAATAATAATAATATAAAAACTTTGTTAAAATTTTTATTTAAATAATAATAATAATATAAAATTAATAAAAATTCTAAAATGTTATATTTTAATATAATAATAATATAAAAACTTTAGAAAATTATAGAAAATTAAAAATTGTTAATTTGTAAAAGTAAAAAATTCTATAAAATAGAAAAAAAATTAAGAAAATGGGAGTAATTACTATAGCATAAGTTTTTGAAAAAAAATTATTATTTATTTTAGACCAGACCCATTACAGGCTGCCTATATACCTCACTCCAAAGAGGAATCAAATCTCGTAGCTCTCTTTTTACAACTCTTTGTTGTTATTTCTAGACTGTACTCTTTCAAGTTACATATATACCCTTCACAATATTTACAAAAGAATTATGTCTATGTAGTTCTAGTTTTATAACACTTATCTATGATTGCTTCTATTTGCATTTTTAAAACTTTGTTGGTCATCATCTAATAGATTTGAATTACCACCTTTATCTTAAAAATACTCTTCAACATCAAATCAATCTTTAAGATAAATATACATTTCGATGCTTTCTTCATTAATTTGGGTTCGCTTCTCATCCAGCACCTTGTCATCTACACTAAAACAAGACTCTGATGCTACTATAGATACCGAAGGTTAGTAGATCATGTGTTATAGCAGAAACCATAAGATATAATTTTTCTTGTGATCTCAACTATGATAAAATCTCAAAATTGTGAATTTGTTTTTTGTAAGTAAAGATGTAAAAAAAATATTAATTTATTAAAATTACTAGATATACTTGTTGATATACTTTTTCTATTTAAAATTGAACACATTATTTCTTTTTGTAATACTTTTTCTACTATTAGATATATTAGTTTGAGGGAGTGTTTGAATTAATTTGATTTCCATATTTTTAAATTATAAATATTATATATTTCCTCTAATAATAAAGAAATTTTACTTTTTTTACATCAATCCCTTCATGTTGCATATGTTTATAATATTCATCTAATAAAATAATAAAATATATATACCTGATTCAAATCTAGGATCCATAATTGAAGCAAAACAATATAAAGGAGATATATTTTTTTAATTTTATTTTTATTTGTAAAATCACTTAAAAATATTTTTATCAATTCTATATTTGAAAAAAAAGAGGTAGCGGTTCCCCCTCTCCAGGCGTTCGCAGAGGCGAATGGCTCTCTCAGGCGGCGAACTCTAGCAGCGTCCTTGACGGGTTTTCGGCGACAGTCAGGTCAAACGAAGAGAGAGTATACGAGAGTGTAGATCTTGTATAAGGAGAGGTGAGTGGTTTTATGTAACCTTAGTGAATGAAGGTGAAACCTTTCCCTTAAAATCTGTGTCTCCTTCTAGTCATCTCTTTTGCTTTCGGCGTCCTGGAGACATAGACGAAGGCTGAGGGTGAGGGCGCAAGTGTCCAAACCCTGCCGCAAGCTTGTTTTCCATTCCTACAAGTCAGCGAGGCTGACGTGGGCAGGCTTTTGAAAAGAGGGCTCGACAAAGGTATCAGAGTCAGAGTTCCATCATTCTTTCTGACACTAGGCGTAGGCACTGTGCTCAGACGGAGATGACATGACAAAGGTCTGACAAAAAAAAAAAAAGAAAGCATGTGAAGACGCTTTCGAGGGAACGTGGACAACGTCTCCCTCCTCTCCTCTAGTGGATGCACCTAGAGGAAGACAACGATCTTCACCAGCGAGGCGAACCGAATGGCAAACGAGGGTCGCGGGCTTGGGTTCGCGTGAGATGTCAGCGACACAACAAGGAGCATCATGCGGACCTGATTTGGGGAGGAAGAAGAAGGCGATGGAAGAGAGATTCTGCTAGACATCCTCACCAACAAAACGAGTCGGACGGAGAGCGCAAGTGGTGCTTCGAAGGGGACTTGACCGAGACAGATCCGGTTGGCGACGAGGGTGAACGCTCGTGCATGGTGGATCCCCTATTTTTGGAGGAAAATAAGGCAGGGCTGAGGGTGTTTTCCATCCCCTATTCCAAGTAGTGGCAGGCGATAAAGATCTCACCGGGGGTCGAGGAGACGATGAGCAAGACCAGAAGCTTGTTCAGCATGACTGCGGTGGTGGTCAATGACCAGGAAGAGGCAGCATGGCTTCCCCCTTCTCCACCCTTGTTTCCTCCCTCGCACATGAGCAAGGAAAACTTGATGCGCAATAGGTGGCCGCGACACCGGAGGAGAAGTCCAGCAGTGCTCCCGTGACCAGTAAATGGAGGAGGCGATGGCGGTGGCCTTAGGTGAGGGCTGACCAGTGGTGAAGGCCGGTAGCGAGCGGGAAGAGGTTCGATGGAATCTCATTTCCCCCAAAATCCCTTCACACGAGGTGAGAGGGACGCGTACATGGACGGGGTGGCGTTCAGCCGACGGACGGGATGCTACGCAATTGGATTTTCGAGTGCAAAAATCTAGGAGGAGCCTAGGTAGGGTTCATTGAGTGCTTGAGCACGACATCAAAGGTACCAGGGTCTAGATGAAGAGTCCCCTTCAAGGGGGAGCGCAAGGGGTTGAAACCCTAAAGGGGGCGCATGTAATTTTCAAGGGGTTTCAACATGAGATCGCATGTAATATATGTTCAAATGATCAACCTTAAGGAATGTGGAGATCGAAAGAAGATCATACCAAAGCCATCTATTTGGATGGTGTCTTGGAAGCAAAGATCGAAAGGGATCTTCTCCAAAGATGAAGCACACAAGATGAGGAATGGCTTCTCCTTGTCGTCTTTGTGCTAGCAAAGCTTCAAGGGGTCCTTTGCGTGGAGGAAGTTTGAGATGCGAGAACAAGCTTTTCCTTGGACGAAAACCTTCCCTTTCTTCTCGTCAATCCACCACTTGCGAGAGTGCAAGCAAAACCACAAGAGAAGAGGGGAACGCATATGCGTTTTGGCGTTGAGAGGAATCGGCCTTGATGACTTTCCATAAATGGAACATCATTAAGCCATGCGCTCATGCCAACCCAAAAACGCTTACTAGCATTGAACCAAGCGTTCACCTTTGTGAACCGGTTCAAGCCAAAATGTCCCAATCGAATTTGGTTCATAAACCAAATCAAAATAGCTCAAGCCATTTGGTCTAGACCATAGTAAACCCTAAGGTTTCAGATCTAACCGTTCATCTCTTTGATGCTTTTGATCTCACCGATCTAGCATCAAATCTCTCGATCGAAGCTTACCGATCTCAAGCCCTAATCAATCAAACATGATCAGACCAGATCTCACTTACAATCAGAGTTTAAACTCCTTTAAACTGAACCTAAACAATTCAGTCCACACGATCTGACTTAAGCAAGCCATATCATCGAATTGTGCGACCCTAAGGGTTTCCTCTAAATATCGGTAACGATAACTTACATTATCACGATCAGTGAGGGGTATCTAGCAACACATCACTGTCTCCCGATATAAAGGAACGAGTCTTCCAAGACTACACCCAAACCACAGCACAAGTGTGAATCCACATCACTAGGCATACATGTTTCCTTTGCCACTGGATGTTCTTATTGGACAAGCGTGTCAAGCCTGTAGCTCCAATATGATGAGCATGATTAGACCAGATGACATCGTCACCTGGGTATGGCCATACACTTTCTCAATCATCTCATTCAAGGGGGCCCCTTTAGAACATCACACTCCAATTAAGGAGACGACAATCCTATATCTATCACTAGTGTCCTAACCTGACTCATGATCATTATCCAAGATAGTCTATAACCATTATGTTTCAAATGATATTGAACTACCTCAAAACAATGACAATCATCATTTAGAAACACAAGTGATCTCAAGTCAGAGGACATGTGCCACTTGTTGCATCCAAGGATTATTCACATTGTGACAAGCAATTGAATATCCTAGTAGGGTCTGTCCAGTACATCCAATGTACCCATGAGTCTACATCTTATTCCATGCTCGAAGCATCCTATAAGATTAGAACACATATTAGTCTCAATCATATCAAGGCTGTCTCATGTTTACCAAGATATCTCGACTAAGGACATTACAGCATGTCAGCCTAGCTAAACAGCATTGAGACATTATTCAGAAGTACACTTATTGCAGCAGACAATGTAACAAACTGAATAACAACCATTGCCTTTATAAACATAAAAGTTTATATACATGATACTGATACAATCCCAAGGCCTCAAACATTAGCCTTAAGGGCATACCCCAACAATCTCCCACTTGCACTTAATCTAATGGTTGAGAAATCTCAAACCCATATTATTACAGTGCTTCTCATGCTTCTACTGCGCCAGAGGCTTGGTAAGCGGGTCAGCCAGATTGTCATCTGTATGAACCTTGCAGATTTTGATCTCGCCACGATCAATGATCTCCCGGATCAAGTGAAACCGTCTCTGTATGTGCTTGGACTTCTGGTGCGACCGTGGTTCCTTTGCTTGTGCGATTGCTCCAGTGTTATCACAAAAGATAACCAAAGGATCTGCACTCGAAGGAACAACACCAAGTTCCTGAATGAACTTACGAATCCACACTGCCTCCTTGGATGCTTCCGAGGCTGCAACATACTTGGCTTCTGTTGTGGAATCAGCAACAGTTGACTGTTTGAAACTCTTCCACACCACTGCTCCACCATTCAAGCTAAAAACATAGCCTGATTGCGATCGGAAATCATCCTGGTCCGACTGGAACGAAGCGTCAGTATATCCTTCAATACTGAGTTCTTCCTGACCACCATATATCAAGAACATATCTTTGGTCCTCCGAAGATATTTTAAAATGTTCTTGACCGCAATCCAGTGTGCCTGACCTGGATTACTTTGGAACCGACTGGTCACGCTTAACCCGTAAGCGACGTCTGGGCGAGTACACAACATTGCATACATAATGGACCCAATAGCCGAAGCATAAGGCGTATTGTCCATTTCATCTTTCTCAGTCTGTGTTTGTGGACACTGACCTTTTGAAAGATTCAGACCATGTCTGACTGGAAGATATCCTCTTTTAGAATTCTCTAAATGGAATCTCTCCAGGACCTTATCGATGTAAGTACTCTGGCACAGCCCGAGAAGCCTCTTAGATCTATCCCTGTAGATCTTCACACCTAATACATAGGCTGCTTCTCCTAAATCTTTCATCTGAAAACATTTTCCTAACCATGCTTTAACAGCATGCAGTTCAGGAATATCATTTCCAATGATTAAGATATCATCGACGTAGAGGACTAGGAAAGTAATCACGCTCCCACTAAACCTCTTATATACACACGGGTCATCTTCGTTCTTGATGAAACCAAACTCAGAGATTGATTCATCAAAACGAATATTCCAGCTTCTAGATGCTTGTTTAAGTCCATAAATGGACTTCTTTAACTTGCATATTTTATGACGATCTGATGGATTAGTGAAACCTTCAGGTTGTGTCATATACACATCCTCATCCAGTTTTCCATTAAGGAAAGCCGTCTTCACATCCATCTGCCAGATCTCATAATCGTAATATGCAGCTATCGCGAAAAGAATCCGAATAGACT
This sequence comes from Costus lasius, assembly GCA_027563935.2. NCBI lineage: Eukaryota > Viridiplantae > Streptophyta > Magnoliopsida > Zingiberales > Costaceae > Costus > Costus lasius. The sequence goes on along the minus strand of CM050450.1, from coordinate 30,233,142 downwards.
TAAACATGGCTACAGGAGAGAAAGTTTCATCATAATCTATCCCATAGATTTGTTTGAAACCTTTCGCTACTAGCCTGCCTTTATAGGTAACCACGTTACCATCCATGTCAATCTTCTTTTTGAAGATCCATTTGCAGCCTATAGGGATTACTCCCGGAGGCGGATCAACCAAAACCCAGACTTGGTTATCTGACATGGAGTCCATTTCGGCTCGCATAGCTTCAAGCCATCTAGCTGACTCCGGTCCATTGACCGCATCCGCATAAGTAAGGGGTTCATCATTATCAATGATGTAGACTCCGTCATAGCGCTCAGGCTGTCGACGGATCCTTCCCGATCTTCGCGGTTCCGGTGATATCTGAGCCTCAGGTTGTTCAATAACCTGATCTACCGGCTCAGGCTCATCCAACTATGCTTGACTACTTTGTCCTTCCTCCGGATTCTCATCCAGCTTTATTTCTCTCCCACTGGCCTCTTGCAGAAGAAACTCCTTCTCAAGAAATATGGCCGTCCGAGCAACAAATACTTTGTTCTCTTTGGGATCGAAGAAATAATAACCCTTAGTTTCCTTAGGGTAACCGACAAAGATGCATTTCTCAGATCTGCTCTCTAGTTTCCCAGAGGCGAGCTTTTTGACATAAGCTTCGCAACCCCAGATCTTAATAAATGTCAAGCACAGCTGTTTCCCATACCATAATTCATATGGAGTCTTTGAAACTGCCTTGGATGGCACTCGGTTTAGTACCTTTGCAGCTGTTTCCAGTGCAAAACCCCAAAAGGAGTAAGGAAGAGTAGCCTGACTCATCATAGAACGAACCATATCTAGTAACGTTCTATTTCTCCTCTCGGACACACCATTCCATTGTGGTGTTCCTAGCGGAGTGAGCTGTGAGATAATCCCACACTCTTTTAGATAGTCAGTAAACGCATGACTCAAGTATTCTCCACCTCGATCAGAACGAAGTGCCTTGATATTTCGGCCTAGCTGATTTTGTACTTCATTTTTGAACTCTTTGAACTTGTCAAAAGATTCACTCTTATGTCTCATAAGATAGACATAACCATATCTACTGAAATCATCAGTAAAGGTAATGAAGTACTGATAGCCACCTCTGGCATGTTTACTAAATGGCCCACACACATCAGTGTGTATAAGGTCAAGTAAACCTGAAGCCCTTTGACCTTTGTTAGGAAAAGGAGACTTCGTCATTTTACCCATTAAACAAGCTTTGCATGTATCAATCTCCTCATAGGAGAATGATCCCAGCAGTCCATGATCATGCAACCGCTTAATGCGCTTCTTGTTAATATGGCCTAAACGACTATGCCATAGCAAGGTGCTGTCATCAGCATACTTGGCTTTATTATTATCAATGTTTTGTATAGAATAGTCCATGTCCAACATGAATAACCCATTGTTAATTGAACCAGTAGCATAAACAATATTATCAAGAGTAAGATAACACTTTGAAATCTTGCATTCAAAGGAAAACCCTTTCCTAACAAGAGCAGGAATAGAGATAATATTTTTGGTAATACTGGGTACAAAGTAACAATTGTTTAATTCTAATACAATGCCAGATGGTAATGAGATGTAATAATCCCCTACAGCAACAGCAGCAACCCGTGCCCCGTTTCCAACTCGTAGGTCCACCTCATGCTGTCCCACCTGTCTTCTTCTCTTGAGTTCCTGCACATTTGAACAAATGTGAACTCCACATGCAGTGTCCAACACCCATGAAATAGAAGAAGAAGATATCATGACCTCAGTCACAAATATACCTGAGCCAGAAGCGATGCTTCCCTTCTTGTCTCCTTGGAGCGCTTTACAGTCCTTTTTCCAGTGACTCAGCTGGCCACAGTGGAAACATCTGTATTCCTTTGACCGCTTCACCTTCTGTTTCAGAGCCTTGCTGTAATTCTTGACGGGGGCTTTGCCCTTCTTCCCCTTCTTCTTGTTCCTGGAGGGGAACATCAAGACAGAGGTTGAAGGCTTTCCCTTCAGAGTCTCCTCAGTGGTCAAGAGCATATTCAACAACTCTGCCGGAGTACAATCGATTTTGTTCATATTAAAATTAATAATGAACGCATCGAAAGAGGGCGGGAGAGACTGCAGAATAATGTCTACAGCAAGCTCCTGATTGATGGTATGCCCCAGTTTCTCGAGAGCCTCTTTGTGCCCAATCATCTTGAGCATGTGAGCTCCCACTAGGCTCCCTTCAACCAGTTTGCTCTGAAAGAAAAGCTTGGTCAGATTATAGCGTTCAGTCCTCGCCTGTGCAGCATACAGCATCTTGAGGTTTGCTATAATTTCTATAGCAGACATATCCTCATGCTGACGCTGCAGCGGTGGCGTCATAGACGCTAGCATCAGGCAAGTAACATCAATGCTATCATTGACATGCTTTTCATAGGCATCGCGAACCGCCCTTGCGGCGTTCGCAGCGGGTTGAGGCGGTATAGCCGTCTCGAGGACATACAGTTTCCTCTCAGCCTTAAGAACGATCTTAAGGTGTCCGAACCAGTCTGAGAAGTTTGGCCCAGCAAACTTCTCCCTTTCCAGTAGGGATCGCACATTGAAGCTCATGGTGTTCGTTGCTGCAGGTATCTACAACAATGCAAGAACAGCAAGGTCAGTATCAATGTCTAGAATCAATCCAGGACTTAAGAAAGATTCTTTTCTCACTATTTTATCTGGCTGAAAAATCCAGCAAAACAGCCCGAAAGAGTAACACTCTTTTAGTGAGATGGGATCCAGATTTCATACTTGGTCTCCGCGTCCCGCTCAGGCGAGATAAGATGCACAGAGAGTACAAGCACTAATTTCTGGTAGGCAGTCCCTGCCAATCGCCAACCCGTGCGATTCCCCTTCATCTGGGCAATCCAGCAGACTGTGCCAACTGAGTTGGTACAACACAGTCTCTGATCCCACAGATGGCTGCCTCCATATAGCTCACATATGCCCCATATGTAGCCTACATGGTCAAGCTAACCCGACCTACTCCCTGGACCACCACGTGCTATGCTGAGCAACGAGAAGCGATAAATCCCTTCTCTGTAACACGCAGGTGAAATCACACACCGTCTGAAGATAGAAGGACGTGCCCACTGAGTGGGTACAACACGGCTCCAACGATAGTCAGAACAGCGAGGTTTCGCGTCAGAAGGCTTACGAGCTTGATATTTCAGCGTTGGATTTTAACGGTCTTTTATCTTCTTAACTATCATGCAAACCCTATGGTGATAGCAGAAGATAAATAAATCATGCATTTCTAATTATAAACGGTAAGTAGAAAGCATGCTGATCTTATGTGGTAAAAGCCCATTAACCCTAAGTAAGACCTTAAGTTATCTTAAGTCTTCACTTGCTTCTTGGGTCTTTTGCCTCTCATCTGGCCCAGACCAGGGCCCAAGCGCCCTCTGCAGCTCAGGTGCGCCCACCAGCTGCTTGCGCCTTGCTATGTGTGCTTTGAGCTCTTGTCAGATTAAAAGTACATTTTAATCTATCTAGACAAGTTTGACACGCAGGTCAATTATACAATAAATTAATTAAAATGTGATGCGCAGATCACAAATATATAATTTACAATTTAAGCCAGGCTCGCAGGCCCCAGCACAGCACACATTAAAAGGGCAACCCACATAAGATAAAATAGACAAGCACATGGCATCCAATCAACATGTGATCCATTTAACAAGAAAATAAAATTTTGAAAACCCATTGGCATCATTTTAATTTTCTTATGTGCCCCTACAACCTTACAATGGTCCATTGATAGGGATCCACTCATCCATCTAGTCAGATCCACTGCCCTTGCATGCACCAAGTCCTAACTGACTTGAGTTGACCTAATGGTCAACCATGCATGCGCAAAGGGCTGAACAACCCTCATGAGTTTCGGCAAGCGGGTGTGACCCCGGGCCTAACTCATGTGTGTTCAGTAGCCGTCTCAACCAGACCTCGCTACACGCCCTTGATGCAGTCGACCTATAGCCACCTCGTGCTTGCGCACAGGTGCTATCTGGTCAACCCATCTAGGCTGTCAGATGGTCTGATCAGACTATTTGGATACTTCCTAGAAGATGACTTCAACCCCATCAACCCATCTAAGGGTTTAAAGTAGGGCCTTAGATCTAGATGAGGCGCGCATGATCTTTTGTTTTGACAAAAACAACATGAAAGAAGCGCCAACAAACATGCGCCATCCATAACTAAACATACATATAAGTTCTTAAACTAGCATGTAGTTATTCGGCATGTTATTAGATCTATGCTTAGCAAACGCAAACAAGGATCACATGTAGGCAATCAAATGAACATACATAGAACCAGCTCTGATACCAATTGAAGAGTCCCCTTCAAGGGGGAGCGCAAGGGGTTGAAAACCTAAAGGGGGCGCATGTAATTTCCAAGGGGTTTCAACATGAGATCGCATGTAATATATGTTCAAATGATCAACCTTAAGGAATGTGGAGATCGAAAGAAGATCATACCAAAGCCATCTATTTGGATGGTGTCTTGGAAGCAAAGATCGAAAGGGATCTTCTCCAAAGATGAAGCACACAAGATGAGGAATGGCTTCTCCTTGTCGTCTTTGTGCTAGCAAAGCTTCAAGGGGTCCTTTGCGTGGAGGAAGTTTGAGATGCGAGAACAAGCTTTTCCTTGGACGAAAACCTTCCCTTTCTTCTCGTCAATCCACCACTTGCGAGAGTGCAAGCAAAACCACAAGAGAAGAGGGGAACGCATATGCGTTTTGGCGTTGAGAGGAATCGGCCTTGATGACTTTCCATAAATGGAACATCATTAAGCCATGCGCTCATGCCAACCCAAAAACGCTTACTAGCATTGAACCAAGCGTTCACCTTTGTGAACCGGTTCAAGCCAAAATGTCCCAATCGAATTTGGTTCATAAACCAAATCAAAATAGCTCAAGCCATTTGGTCTAGACCATAGTAAACCCTAAGGTTTCAGATCTAACCGTTCATCTCTTTGATGCTTTTGATCTCACCGATCTAGCATCAAATCTCTCGATCGAAGCTTACCGATCTCAAGCCCTAATCAATCAAACATGATCAGACCAGATCTCACTTACAATCAGAGTTTAAACTCCTTTAAACTGAACCTAAACAATTCAGTCCACACGATCTGACTTAAGCAAGCCATATCATCGAATTGTGCGACCCTAAGGGTTTCCTCTAAATGTCGGTAACGATAACTTACATTATCACGATCAGTGAGGGGTATCTAGCAACACATCACTGTCTCCCGATATAAAGGAAAGAGTCTTCCAAGACTACACCCAAACCACAGCACAAGTGTGAATCCACATCACTAGGCATACATGTTTCCTTTGCCACTGGATGTTCTTATTGGACAAGCGTGTCAAGCCTGTAGCTCCAATATGATGAGCATGATTAGACCAGATGACATCGTCACCTGGGTATGGCCATACACTTTCTCAATCATCTCATTCAAGGGGGGCCCTTTAGAACATCACACTCCAATTAAGGAGACGGCAATCCTATATCTATCACTAGTGTCCTAACCTGACTCATGATCATTATCCAAGATAGTCTATAACCATTATGTTTCAAATGATATTGAACTACCTCAAAACAATGACAATCATCATTTAGAAACACAAGTGATCTCAAGTCAGAGGACATGTGCCACTTGTTGCATCCAAGGATTATTCACATTGTGACAAGCAATTGAATATCCTAGTAGGGTCTGTCCAGTACATCCAATGTACCCATGAGTCTACATCTTATTCCATGCTCGAAGCATCCTATAAGATTAGAACACATATTAGTCTCAATCATATCAAGGCTGTCTCATGTTTACCAAGATATCTCGACTAAGGACATTACAGCATGTCAGCCTAGCTGAACAGCATTGAGACATTATTCAGAAGTACACTTATTGCAGCAGACAATGTAACAAACTGAATAACAACCATTGCCTTTATAAACATAAAAGTTTATATACATGATACTGATACAATCCCAAGGCCTCAAACATTAGCCTTAAGGGCATACCCCAACACTAGATCCTTTGGTGGACATCGAGGGTGACGTCCAGCTTGGCCGGAGGAGTATTGTGAGATCTGATCTCCCTTAGGCTAGGCCAAGAAGCCAACGGACTTAGGCGGAGGCCCAAGCTACATCCCTATCACGGACAGGGGGCCCAAACCAGTGGATAAAATGGTGGTACGATGATCGATTCGAAGAAGGAATGCTGGCCAGATATTCTTCTTGAGATGGCAAGCTGGGTAGCACATCCTTGTAAACAGAGAAGACTCATTTTGGCATTGATGGAGAATTTTGGCAAAAGGGGAAGACTGATGTAGGGGGGAGCATGCGATATGGGCTAGCATAGAAATTAAAATCTAAGAGAACAAGCTAGCATGCAAGATTGTCTAACGTGTTTTTCAAAATATGTTTTTTTGGTATTTTTAGATAAAAACCGAAAATTAATATGCTACTATATTATATGCAAGATAATATTAGACCTAAGCATGCAATTCTAAACTACAAAATAAATTGCAATTAACATGCTCTTACAAAACAAATCTATAACTAAACATGTAGTTAACTAATCTAAAGCTAAACATGCAATCCTAAAAGACTAAACTATTTTAAACTAGGAATTGAAAAACTATGAGAGATACTTACAGAGCGACCCTTGAGAGTAGAAGAGTCGTAACGTCCTGGTCTTCAATGGTCCTACTCTGATGGAAGGAGTTGCTTCATTACAAACACACCAACACAACAAACTCACACATGCGTGGGTATTAAAAATTAGGGTTTAAAGTCCAAGGCCTTTTACAATAAAGGAGATCAAGTGGGGAAGCTAATCTTCCAAGTTCCTCTTGCTAACAAATATAACTCAGTTAACTACTAAACCTAATGATTGAACAACTAAAGGGTCTACTACTTGATGGGGCGCCAAGTCTTGGATGGAGGAAGGCTCTTCAAGTTTCGGCCATCCATGGTTCTTTGTTGTTGTGCCAAGAGGGGATCTCTATATCCTTGCGCCATCCTCCTACAAGATTCACAATGTGTAGTAAACTTGCTCTTGAATAGAGTAGAAACAAATAACACAAATAGTTGAAGAAACTTAGCTTATTCAAGGAGAGTTCTTCAACTTGATCCTCGGCTTCAAGAGTGCATCCACGCCAATGATGGGAGGAGTTTACTTGCGTTTGGAGAAGACCTTGATGATGGAGTTTAGGAGTGCTGCGCTACTAATTGGTGAAGCGGATGTAGATGCGCAAGAGATGGTGAAGAGGAAGTAGATGCGCCATTTGTGGTTCAAAAGGGAATAGATGCGCCACTTGTTGGTTGAAGAGGTTCTCCTTGCGCAAATAGATGTGTAGAGGTGATAAGAGGAAGGGGTTAGCGAAGGGAACAGTGGCCCTTGGGAGAAGAAGGGAGGATAGGTGACACAAGCACCTCAGATGAGAAGAAGGGGGAGAGGGGCGACACAAGCACCCATAGATTCCTAGAAACTAATCGACAATTCTATTATTCCAAATCATCCAAACTTACATGCGATTACATGTTTTGTAGACATTTGCTCAATGTTACAAAAGAGCAAAAATAAGCAAGAAATTTGGGGCCTTCAATGCCTTGAGGTTGGCACATGCTTTCTTTCCAAATCAAGATAAAGGGTTTAAGGAAATAATTTGATTTTGAAGGCTTGGTAGGCTTGAACAATTATGGAGGAGCCTTGTGTCGTTGGCTCCTTTCCTTGTTGGCTTCTTTCCCTTTTAGCTTTGGCAATTTTGGAATTCTTTGTGGCCTTGGGCGAATTCTTCTTTGCTTGGGCGAATTCCTTCGAGATCTTTTCATCCTTGGGTGGTGCTTGAATTACTTCCTCTTTGGCTTGAATATGGAAGCCTTTTAGTAGCTTTGGCGCATCCTTCTTTGCTTGGGCGAAATTGCATTGAGAACTTCCCTTAATTGGCTCCATGAGGTGGCATTGGCGATTTCTTCTTCCTTGATTTGTGACTTGATGATTGGATCATGATTGAATCTTCAAGAGTGGGAGCATATGACTTGTGGTGGCTGAAATCTTCCTTGATTGATGAAGCATATAAATTAGGCAAGGTGAGATGAACTCCTTTCATCTTAAGTCTTTAGTTTGAGCTTGGCTTGGAAGTGACTTTCCATAATTGGAGCTAGCTTTGTTGAGTGAGCTTTGAGCTAGCCTGCTAGCCTTGAGCTTATCCACATGAGTTGTAAATGCTTATTACATTACTCCTACTATGATGCAACATTATGTCATGCACTAATACTACTATGATGCAACATAATTTCCTTAAGGCTGTGTTTAATTGAGGGGATGGAAAGTGGGAGGGAAGAGAATTGAAGAAGGAAAGGAGAGGAAAGGGAAATATGAAGGATTGCTATAGTAGCTACAGTAATTTTTCCGTCCGATTCGGACGGAACGCAGGCTGTTGCAAAATTATACACTGTTCATCTAATTTTTGCTATAGTATTTCCCTTCATATTTCCTTCCTATTTTCCATCCACTCTATTAAACAACCAAAATTATTTTTCTTTCTTATTTTCTTTCTCCTTCCACTTTCCATCCCCTCAATTAAACACAGCGTAAAAGAAAAATACAAAACCTACCATATGTAGCTACATGATGCATGCAATGCAAGGGTGCCTTAGGGTACCCATAAACTAGGGTAGCCTTAAGCTCCACTTATATTTGCGTGGGTCATGGTCTCTACCCCCCATCAAAGACTTGGTGGCATCTTGATGATCTTTCCAAAGAGAGTGAGAGAGCTCCTCCTTTAAGATCCTGGGGTGACAAAAGAGCAGATATCTTCCCTAGGAGAGTGGTAATGGGAGAGTAGCAACAGAGGTAGTTGTTCCCCCTCTCCAGGCATTCGCAAAGGCGAACGGCTCTCTCAAGCAGCAACCTTAGTAGCGTCCCCAACGGGTTTCCGGCGATGGTGAGGTAATACAAAGAGAGAGTATACGAGAGTATAGATCTTGTATCGGGAGAGGTGAGGGGTTTTATGTAACCTTAGCGAATGAAGGTGAAACTTTCTCCTTAAAATTTGTATGTCCTTTCGGTCATCTCTTTTGCTTTAATCATCCTGGAGATGTAAACGAAGGCTGAGGGTGAGGGCACGAGTGTCCAAACCCTGTCGCAAGCCCAATTTTCGTTCATACGAGTTAGCGAGGCTAACGTGGATGAGTTTTTGAAAAGAGGGCTTGGCACCTCTCAGGTGCATTATAATGGACCTTACTAGAACTGTTAGTGTTCTTAATTAGCCTATTTATTACAAAGATAGCATTGGGTATGTTGCTCTTAGAAAGGTAAAAGGTAATTAGCAAATATTTCGCTTAATTTATAGATTTTTTAGTTTTTCACGTACTCGGATCGCAAGATATGGTAAGGAAGAATGGCTAGATATTCCAATTGATCTAAGATCTTCTAATGTTTTGTATTCCTAAGGTTGCATTGGATACTCTGAGATATATCATATCAAAAATTATAAGATAGATAATTAATAACATTATATTCACTAATCAAATGATTAAAGTATGTAATTAATGTAAATAAACATTGCTATCAATATATGCTAACTAATATAAATATAAAAAATAAATTTATCATAATAAGAATCTTGTTAAATGCAATATGAATGAAACTTGGATTTATTGTTGAAATAGTACTCATCTTTCGTGAGCAAAGAAAAAGAGAGATGGATGAAATTTTACTTTTACACTGTGTTATTTTGGAAAAAAATTGAAAGAAAAAAAAATAAAAATTAGGATGAAATAGATTCAATGTGTTTTTTATTTTTTCTTCCTAATTTTTTATTTAAAGTAAGGCAGTGGAAAAATAAATAAAAAGAGCAAAGAAAAAAAAATCAATCTTAATTAATTCAAATTATCATTCACCATCATCACGAAACATGATAGACTCATAAAGAAAAAAGCATTAGATGCTTGCCTTTTCACTTTATTTAATAAACTATCTAATATAAATAAATATTTTTAGTTCACACAGATTAATAAATATAATAAAAAGCATAAAAGCATAAAAGTAGATTAATAAATATTTTTAGTTCACACAGATTAATTAATTGTTATTATCATATTGAATGTCAAAAGGCGCGCATATATACTGCGAATAGGTTCGTCCACAGAATTAAAAATGGAAATATATATTTATGGTTACCGACTCCTTTCATTCATGTCAATTCAAACAATGTCCCACAATTCCGTATCATTTGATCGCATAGGAATCATCAAAACTCGCGACCCCTTAACAGTCGTACGATGCGAACAATTCGCTCGCTGCTGTGGCCCACAAAAGCACTCAGTGGCCATCCTCACAACATCTGACATTGCTTTTGGACCGTCCGATGGTGAGAAAATAGCCGACGTGGAAGCTTGCGAGAGGCCTTGTACATTCAGGAAACATTGGGCGCTTTCTTCATGTGAAGTTGTCGGAGGAATTTTCCGTTCCGTAGCCAGCGGGCCCCCTGGCAGAGTAAAAAAAAAAAAAAAAAAAAAAGGAAAAGACGTCTATACCCCTATGAGCCACCTGTAGAATCCGTAGTAACCGCCCTCCTCCGCCTCTCTCCGCGCGCTTCCCTCCAAATCCGACGAGTACCGCGCTACCCCGCCACCACCGTCGTACCGGTGGCTCCACCTGCCGGAGAATCTGAACGACGAGAAAGAGGACGACGCCGAAGCAAGCCGATCCACGTACTCTCTCAGCCACCCCCTCCCTCCTGCCTCAGCACCCGGCGGCGCGGCTACAGCCACGGAGGTGGTGACCTGTGCTGTCGCATCTCGCTTCTCCTTTTCCGTCCGCATCCGGATCTGTGCTATCACTGCCTCCACTTCCTCGTCTACCACGTACTCGAACGATGACCCCAAGGAGTACGTCCTTAAGTGCTGCGGAGGGTTCCCGGTGAGCTCAGCCTCGGTCGGCGCCCTTCTCCGGCTGACGCTTCCTATCTCCAGTCGGAAGCTTCCAGAATGTGTGTGTTCCACGTTATAGGGGACCATCGTCGACGGCACCGCCGACAGCTGAGGCGGAAGGGGAAGAGCCGGGAGAGCGATGGAGGTGCGGCAGAGAGGGCAAGAATCAGCAGTGCGGAGCCAGGGATCGACGCATCGGGAGTGGAACGCGTGGTGGCAGGCAGGAAGGAGGCGGAGTTCGTCCTGCGGATGAAAGGGGTAGAGGCAGACGGCACAGTCCGGCGAGGATTTGGGCAGGGTTGCGAGGGAAGAGGCGAGAGAGAAGAGCGGGAGGGACTCGATAAGCTCCTCCTTATCTTTGGCGGAGAGGCTGGATTCGGACGCGGCAGCAGCGGAAGAGGGAGAAAAGGAGTCGGAGCGGCGGAGATGGAGGAGCAGCGGTAAAGGGGGCACGGCTGAGACAGAGGAGGATCGGCGGCGAGAGGAGAGAACGCGGAGGAGAAGGTGGATGGAGGCGGACGCGACGAAGATGAAAGCGATGATTGCGGAGATGATTAAAAGACTGGGGTTCAGTGATAAACCGGAGGAGGTAATGTCGCCATGCGGTTTCTCCGACGTGTTGTGCAAGTGTTTGAGGGATCGCAACGGCGGCGGTGGTGGTGGCAGAGAAGTTGGGAATGCCATTTGGTGGTGAAGCGTAGGCAACGAGGGCGTTACTATATAATGGAGTGAGAATAAGGTATTCTCCTTTTTGCTTTACTTTCAGTTACTGCCTCTTGTAATTAAATTATTGCATTGTTATCTTGGTCAATAAATGTTTGTGTTACTAAAGAAACCTCCTTTTCCAAAGCAATAGATGCTTCGTTTTAGTTTATCTGTTCCTTGAAAATATATATATATATATATATATATATATATATATATATATATATATATATATATATATATTATGCAGCCTCAGAGGCTATGAATTTTATAATAAAATTTTGACAAGTTGATGCATCTCAGCATCTGTGTCTTAAATGCATCGTGTCGTATGCACAAGATCATCAAATGGAGTATGCTTCAAGTTTGGGATTTTGCTTTAGATATGTCTTGGCCATGTGTTTCAAATAAATTAGGCTAATAAGCTATGCTATTAAGTCCATCATTACGCGAGTGCAGGTCAATTGGAGTCTGTATTCATTTCTTTTCCTCCAAGGCTCACAAATTTTGTCTTCTTAGATTGATTTTTCTTCACTTTTTGACAAATCGACTGATCGTCACAGCGGCACAGTTGTTACTGCCTTGGCATAAAAACATTTACAGTACAACTTCCACAGTAGTCAACTGTCATTATTCTTGTTCCATTTCCGCATCTTGGGTGGAATCTGCTACCCATGGAATGATTTTGTAGTGTACTTGTGAGGGCATTTGTGCTTTTTTCCTATGCCCCCTCAAATTGTTGCATTCAATGGAACGTTTTAAGAGTTCAATATATATCTGCCAATTTTTATATTGCACTCAAATAATTCCTGATACAAAGGCCCTTGCATAGATATATGCTGAAGCGCATGACTGTTACATGATACAAAAAAGAACCTGTGAATGCTCCTGCTTGCCACTTCTTGTGCTTGGTCTACAGAAGCTTTCTATGACACAAGGGTTGAAAACTGGCTAGAGAGAAGCAGTGCATGAATGTTACCTGTCGAGCCCGTACAGTGTCCTGTCGGTGACCGAAATAAAGGACCCTGTGGTAGTACCCTTCAAACTTCAAAGTGGAGAGGAGTGCAGTTGATTGAAGATGAACTACGCCTGCAGAGTATAATACACTCCAGGATAATCATTTACTCTACTTGTGCAACCGTTGGTTATGATTCTTTTCCAGTATCTGGTAACGGGATGAGAGGGCAAGATTGGTCCATTAAGCCGGCAATGAATGCAGCTCTTCATTCTGAGGTTGTGGCGTGATATTATCATACAGATAATTTGCAATTAAATGTGATCTCAACTAGCATTTCAGGCGTGAAAAGATTGATCCTGCAGGATTAAATACCCTAGAGTACGATTGAAAGTATCTTTTTCTTCAGCAGTATATGTACTTGTCGTTTTACCAATCAACCTAAGACTCAAGTTTAAGGTACGAAGGGGATTTTTTAACAGTTGACAAGTATTTGATTACCTGCAGCAGCTGCGATGTATGTGAAAGCTTATCCATTTTGTTTAAATTTTTTGATTCATATATTTATTGCTTGTGGATTTAGACCTTTATTTGGGACAAATCATTTTAATTTAGAAAGGGACTTGATGCATGCACAAGTCACATCTCACTTTCCTGTTAAGATAATGAAGTTGAACAGCCTTATCTGTGGCAGTCTTGTGCAGGTTCACAATCTACTTAATGGTCCCCGGGATCAAGCAGTGTGTAGAGCAACCACAAGCAAGAGCAACGAGGTTCATCAGCTTCCCCTCTAAAACTGGAGCTAGCTCGTCAATGGTGGACCACTGCCTCAATTCCACTGCTGGCTTGCATAGTTTGTGTTGCGCAAAATCCAAGGGCTGTGCCATCAGTGGCTTCTGATCAATATCACAGTGCCGCGCTGCAATTGAGCCCCAGTAACAACTAACATGAAACAACTCTGGAAATTTCCAACAAAGCCAATAGTACCTTTGCAGCCTTTTCAGTGTTGATGTTTGCTATGCCTTCTTTTACGGCTATCATCAATTTATTGCAGCATGTTTCAGATCACCTTTGTAGTTTCTGGACCATGAATTTTGAACTGGCATCAGTTGGCTAATTTGATTGTTTTAAATTGATTGGCTATAGCAGTCGTCTCGAGCTTGTTGAACTTTTCTTCTTGTTATTTGTATGAGTTTTAGAATTTCTCCTTTTGTGCAGTATGACATTGTTCTGTTAATTAAGCATGTTTGCCTTTGCACTCTCAGCGACTTGTGAAATTTATTGTGGATATTCCGAAAATAATATGCTAATTACTCTCCCGTACATTCACTTGTTCAAGGAGACAAAAACAAGAGTACAAACTAGTGTAAACAGTGAACCAGGTTACTTGCAAATAGCACATTTCGAGGATGAATGCTTGTTAGTGCCGCCTTGTTTTGCTCATTTGTCAATTGAATATGATGTGAAATGCATTTGTTATTTTGTCCTTGAGTGAGTCCCAGATTTTTGTCAATAAAATATGAATGCTCTTTGTTTTGTCCTTGAAACAATTGAAGCAAATTAATAGTCCTAAAGTCTATTTAATATAGAAATACATAATCTATCCAATCGTACACACAGAACAAAACCTATGCATCAAAATTACTTGATTAATTGAATGGTCAACTCACCAAGTAAATAAAATAGATAGCCTCCTCCCTCGGAATAGTATAGTCAAAAAGGTGTACATGATATCCTAAATAATAAGCTAGGCAAATATAATAATACTATCAGCTGAGTGGACAAACTTTGCCTTTTCTTGATATGAAATATATATGAGTTAGATTATATGCTTAATTCAAGAATAATTATTGGGTCATATTTATTTTACACATTATACATATAGATACAATTTGACCAAATTTAAAACAGGGTTGCATTTATAGTGAGAGATTAGTGATCTAGTGGCGCGTCAATTATTTTAGTTATATAATTCTTTCTTGTTTATAAAAGTGGATCATTTTATTTTTTTTTAATTATGAAAAATTAAGGTTATATTTTGTTAAAAAAAATCTATGATGAAAAGGATAAAAATTACAATAAATCTAGATGACTAAAAATTAAAGAAAATTTATAAATTTTTTTAATGTATTTAAGAGAAAAAAAATGTATATAATCCTTTAACAAATAGAGCTTTAATATTCACTTGTGCTTTTTTAAAAAGTGAAGTGTGTTGCCTTTCCTCTGAATATAATATTTCATTATGAATAATATTCCATTATGACAGCTGGTCTAATCTATCACTTCAATTTAATTTTGAGAAAGAGTATCAACAATTAATCGGCCACAGTACCTTTACGGCCCAGGTAAGATCTGACTGTACATTAAAGGAACAGCTGATCCAAAGTCAAACATATCTAATTAGATAGGGAGAGATTAGAAAAGGATACCATACCACAAGTCTTATTGTTTATGATTCTAGCTATAATAATTTATATGCATCGAAGATAGAAAAGGATACCATACCACAAGTCTTGATTGAAATGGCAGGCAGCATCCAAGTTTCAAGCTCTCCGGGCTCCTTCAGCTCACCGTAAAATCAGTGTCTCGTTTGGAAGGGCTTTCTTCTCCATCTGCTGCTACTGCATCGACTATTTGAGAAAGTAAAATATCAATTTGGCATAAAGCAGCATCTGCTTTCCGCCTGCCGTGGACAATTATGTGAAGTTCTTATTCACTTTGTCCATAGGAGGACATGGATTTTTTTTCTTTAATAAAGGTACCAAAATTATCTAATAATTCTCCACTAGTTGTGATCCATTACTTTCTGCTAGGTAAATATTATACATGAAAGTATATCTTTTTTATTTTGACCCACAACTAATATAAATATTTTATAATTCTAACATAGTTATAGGTTTCATTGATTGTACCTTTAACTCTTGATATTATGTTAGCATCGAAGATGTACACATGTAAAACATGTTATGATGTTTTTGGATATTTTCTTTAATAACTTTAGCACTATTATATATGGTCATATATTAATTCAATCTAATAAATATTCATAAGAAAATAATAATTCTTTTATTAAAGTAATTCCACTTTGATATTTATACAAGTGGAGTTTCTACTTTTGTCCTAATTGCTAAATACATAATTATTCATAAACTCCATTAAGAAGCAATACTCATCCTTTACTTTTTCATAATTGTTAGTATTAGATTTTATTTTATATACTTTCTGGTTATAAGACTTTACTCATAAGCACATAACAACAAGTTATTTTTTTTCCATTGAACTCTATAATTAGAGATTTTCTAATTCAAAGTTGGGCTACCATTATTAGTGCTAAGTTCCCATATCATAAGATGTTTTTCTTATATATTCTCTTATAAGTAGCTTAGTGAGAGGATCAGCTAAACTACCACCTAATCTCACATAAATTATAGTGATCGTCGCACTTGTTATCAATTCTCGTATATAGGCATATCTTATGCTTAGATATATAGAGACTTTTCATTATATATTACACTATATATACGAGATATTGTTTCTTGACTGTCATAATGCAAAGAAATATTTGTCATATGTTGAGACCACAACTTAACATATATTAATAAGTTTTGCAACTATTCTACTTCTTTGCTTATATTGCTAGGGCTATAAACTTAGATTTCATAATTGAATGAGTAATATTCATATTGTGTTTTCTTTAAATATCCAAACACTCTTGAATGTTTTATGCTATACTTATTTGTGAACCTTGATAATATGCATAGAACATAGGCTATATCTGGTCTAATGCAATGCATAACATACATTAAGCTACCAAAGGCATTGACATAATTTAATTGATCAACAATTATCCTATTATTTTATGACAATTTCAAATTTTAACTCAAGGGGGTTTTAGCCTCTTTTATTCTAATACACTTGAATCTATCAAGCATCTTCTTAATATAATGAAATTAAAATTTGAGTTTGTCTTTAGATTCTATACCTCTTTTAGTGTTTTGTAGTTCCAATTGACATCATAGAGCCAACTTGCAAGAGAGTGCAAGAGAGTTCAGGATATAACATGTACACAACATCTTGTCTATCTCTCTTTTCGCTTTGTTCATAGCTAATTTTGATTTCATAGCATCAGAATCCATCAACATGCTTTCTAGGATTGGTTGTATATTCAGATCTAGGAGATACTAGATAATCAACATGGTGAGAAGCTACTGTGTTTAGCAGGACGGACGGAAACCGAAAAGGATGGAAAAATAAGAAGGAAAGGAAAACAAGAAAGATGCAAAAATAAGAAATATTTCCTTCTTTGTGTTTAACTAGAGGGAAGGAAAAGTTAAAAGATTGTTATAGACACCCTTTGTTTTTCTTTTTATACTCATACTATATGAATATTCTTAAAATAAGAAATTGATTTTACACTCTAATTTTTGCCATATAGCATAGAGAAATCTTAAAATTAGTTTTTTTTCTCAATCAAAACCTCTAAATAGACACAAGTGGACACAAGTGATAAACATCAAAATAAGAATATGAGTTTCTAAATGCCAGATAAAGAGTTGCAAAAATCACAATGCATACACCACTAGCAAAATCAGAACAACATTTTCTCGTTCAATCTCGAGCCAATAGAAACTTTACAGCTAAAAATCATTAAATACATACACCACTTATTTAAGAACAGGAGAAACTAGAACCGCTACACTCCAACAAGCCATAAGAAAATCTTGTTAATAAAGAACATCAAAAGGTCCAGAATTGCAAGCACACCTTCTTCCGCAGCGCGAAGAAATGGATCCTCCGAAACATCTTTCGGCGCTTCGCCCTCCGTCGAAAGGCATCTCACCGGAAGTCTTCATGTGAGGGGAGATCCCTGAGCCACAACCGTCGATCTGATTAGGGTGGTTTTTTTGCCCTAATCACCGGAGTCTCCGTCGAAAGGCATCTCACCGGAGCCCAGAGCCACCATTTTTTTGCCCTTTGTAGCTCCGAACTAGCACTTTGCATCCAACCTTCGTAGCTCTGAACTCGCCAGATTAGGGCGGCGATGAAGTTGGAGAAGGGCGGTGACGAAGAAGGCAACAACGAGTTGGAGAAGGGCGGTGGCGACGAATGTTTGGAATAGCGTAGGGTTCTTCACGCGGCTGGGTGAGAAGATGAGGCACGTAGCGTGAGGGGTGAGAATACGAGGCACGCGAGCGCTCAGCATACATCCGTCCAAATATATTTTGGAAGGAAAGTTGGGTAACTTTCCTTCACGTTTTCCTTTCTTAATATCCGTCCGCCTTGCTAAACACGAATAAATTATAATATCCATCCGTTTTGCTTTCCATCCGCCCTGCTAAACACAGTTAATCTTGCCATTGTGTGTAGTTTGTTTTATCAAAACGATCAAGTTTGAAGGTCTCCTATTGAAACTAGACTTTGACATTAGAGTTAAGTTTGCCTTCATCGGAAAGAAATTGGTTTTAGATTATTAGAAAGAAAAAATGAATACCGAAAATAGAGGAAGTAATCTCTCATTTTTCTCCTTGTAAACCACTTCCGCAGCTTCAACCACTTATGCTTCCAATGGTGATCAGTATTTTTATCTGCCACTTTTGCTAACTAATCATCACGATTACATAATAGTATTTCATAGCGACAAAGAGAATACTATTTTCTCTCCCTCCTAACTGTTGATGTAGATTAACAATGTTGTGATGCAAATTGGTTGTTTAATAACTAACTTGTACAAAGTCTTGTAGCTTAGTTCCTTCCAATGAATCATTACGGATGTTGTCCAAGATCAAACCATCCACTATATTGGGTACTAGCACGAGGATGGATTGAATGAACTATTTGTTATGGGCACAATCTATGATATATTACCTAGCATCTGACAAGGAGCACAATTTGGAGTCCTCTCCCCCTAATACAACCAATCTTGTTTATGATGCTTGGCATTAGCTTGATACAACAGTCTTGACTACACTATTTCATTGCAAGGATTCAACAATTATGTTTCTTAACCCAACAATGGTTGTCTTAGACTCCCAAGCCACCACTTATGCTCCTTAGTAGAATATCTCTCATTCATTTCAATTATACCAACAATTATTTTGTCTAAAATAGGATTATCACCTTTTACGACAGTAGTATGTATAAATTAAAGTTAAAAGGGGTTAATTGAATCAGTATCAACCACCATGTATAGACATATCAACAATTCTCCAATAACATCAAGAATTTAACAATGGCAAAATCCTTGTTAGGCATATATGAGAGTCTCTCCACCACCCAACTTAACATTGGCTGGAGTACTTACTACTCCCACTCACATAATGCCTTTTTTAGGCTACTATAACAGTTCTCCATAGTTAGGAGGACAATTTAGTGTATTAGGGCCCTTCCATCAAAGAGGTTGTGCTCATCATATGCTCTTCTTCACACATTATGGTCATTCTAATCACTCATCTGATTATTATTAGATCAAATTCGACAAACCTCCATACACTAGTGTGCATGTCGATCCCCTTGTGCATCATGAGTTCTCTCTTCGCTATTAGAGTTATGTGCATACTGTTTAGACACCACTAACAAATCCACAGTCTTAGCTAGCTTGGCATAGCTTCTACATAGTATTTACACCAATTTTGACTTAGTTTAAATGTTTTCCAAAGAAGTAGACCCAAAAACTACAAAAGGAAGATTTCTACCTAGGATTAAGGTATCTTAGATCATTTGGAAAGATTTTGTAGGTGATAAGGTTAAGGAGAGGAGTGGTGGAAACCTGTGTAGTTCTAACAATAAGGAGTGATGCTTAAAGTAATTTGAAACAATAATTCTTCATCATCTTCATGGGAAAGTCATTCATTCTTCTTACATGCCCCTTGTGTTTATTTGTCATTGTGAATGCCTTTTGTGAGATCTTGGATTGTAAATGATGAATTTTGTATCATAAATTCATTTTCAAGGTTAAGGTGTAGCCCATTGTATATTTATGACTTAATATTTTCATTTCTTTATATTATTCAAGTTTGGTTGTGATTAATTTGACTATAGTTGTGCTTAATTTATTTGTGATATTTTGGTCAAATATCTACATATTTTAGACATAGCGAGATGGGCTAAAAGTGAATTGTGATGCTAGAAATATTATAGTTGAACTTGTAGTTTATATCATGAAAGTAGTTCTAAACCACTCAAGGATTACATGCTTTATCAAATAACGTAATGGGACCATTTTTTTTACGGATAGACTATGAAAATAAGAGATCAATTCATATAGGTATCAAATTGTACAACTAAAAAGGGGGCAATTGTATATTAGGATAAATCTTCTTTGATACAATTGATTTTGATAGTAGAAGAAATTAACTTGCTTCATCATAAGTAACCATCATGGGGAAACCCCAAATCCTAAATTTTCATTATACTACTTTTCTCCTTGATTTTTGATTATTGTCGCTTGAAACTTCCACTAGTATAACCTTAGTTAATTTATGTTAAAATCATGTGATTCAATCTATCTAACTAGTGATATCATGATTATTTGATAATTGATGACTCAATCTTTGTGGGAATACTAGGGACCTTGTTCGCTAATATTGATAGAATCGTGAAATTGCTAGACTAGATAATTTTCTTTTTTACTATAATTTTGTTTTCTAAAGTTCTCTTTATTTTTGTCTATAAATTTTTCTTTTCTTGAATTTTCACTTTTCATAAAATTTCTACTCTTTCTGAATTTTTGAATTTTTCTGTTTGAACTCACTTGGTTTTTGTGTAAGACTACAATCTAGATAACTCATACCTAAAGATCCAAAAATTGAATGAATTTTTTGTACTTATAGGAAACTCAAACTAGAGAAAATTGAAGATTAATCAAAAGATCTAAAGATGGATGCCAATAGGTCTCTCAAAGAGTTCAAAACACCAAACGCTTAATGTAATACTCGAATTATCATCTAGGAATGGGACACTTAATGCTTATTAAAGCAAATAATTTTGAAATTAAATTATCTTTACTTTTTATGATTAGCAAAATCAATTTGGAGGTTTAGGATCCTAATATGCACTTGTTTATTTTTTTTCTAGAATATTGTGATAGGTTAAAGATGAATATTGTTTATAATGATGCAATTAAGTTGAGATTATTTTCTTTCTCTCTTAGGGATAAGGTATGTGCATGGCTCCACTCACAACAAGTAAGTTCCATAACCACATGAGAGTAATTATCTCAAGTCTTTCTCTTCAAATACTTTCCACCTAGAGAAATCAAATTACAAGCTTGCTCAAAGAGATATATGACACTCTACATCCTTGATATATGTCTTCCATTCATCATCCTTAGTCCATTTGTCCAAGTCAGATAGCTTTGCTCAAAGAGATATATGACACTCTACATCCTTCATATATGTCTTCCATTCATCATCCTTAGTCCATTTGTCCAAGTCAGATAGCTTTGACAACCAGGTACTATCCTTCTCTATACAATCATTTGAAGTTAAGAATTTCATGTCAAGATCATCTTTCATTGCAATGTGGTTACTCTCTAACTTTATTATGAGAGGGTTGTAGCAAATTTTCTTCCTGAGTGCACTTCCAGTCCACATCTCCTAGATTCTTGCCTTTCATTATTGTATCAACAATAATATACCTTTTCACTTTATTTAGCAAGTTTATCCACCTATCTAAAGTCTACTTTATCAATGATCAAGTTAGCTTTCTTAGCTTGATAAAGACACGGATTGAAGTAGATTTGTGAATGTTCTCCACCTACTAGGCCGACAGATAAATAATAGCATATGTGCGCAAGCAAGCGAAGCTGACCCTTTGAAGGGTTGAGTCGAATAATAGCAATAATCAACAATTAGCTATAAGCGGGCTCACACACTAAGTAGAAGATGCCGGTCAAGTAGAAAGCTTGAAAAGGGCTCGATTGAGATGTAGGTATGATGTTCAAATTCAAAACCTGAAGAGGTTAGAAATTACCCTTATAGCATGACTTGAACTATCGAAGAAGTTGTACTATTACCTAAACACGGCTTTTGTACACTGCACAATTTTCCAGAACCATAAGCACACACGAACGCATGTGGCTCAGCCAAAGGAAACTCATCCAAACCCATGCCCCAAACCTCCCATGTGTGCAAGTGACTACTCACATAAACCATCTACACATGTGGACCTTTGTCTACATGCGTGAACGACTGTAGGCATCATTCATTCACTCGCATGTAGTAGCCACGTGAGTTGCTGCCGTTCAACCATCTCATCACCGGCTTCACCTCACTAGATGGACATTGAACCCTAGTTGATAGAGTCATTGAGCCATCTTGGGGTGCCCCACAACTGTTGAAGACACCTGGGAATGCCCCCCAGGACCTGAGGAGGATGCCATGATGACGGACACAGCCGTGACCAACTTGTAGCCAGAAGCAAGGATGAACACGGCACCGCACACGGCCATACCCACTGCCGTGACTGCTTTGGCGCAACTCCAGCCTAGCCGACACGGCCAGGCCGTGATGACGGACACGGTCGTGACACGGTCCACCCAAAATGTGAATGCCATCATGGCTGCCGGCACGCCCGTGGCCCCTGCCGTGTCTAGCTCGGCTCAAACCAGGCTACCTCATCATGGCCGTGATGGGACGCATGGCTAGGCCGTGACCAGACCGCCGACCATCACCGCCCCTGGCATGCCCGTGTCCCCTACCGTGTCGAGTTCGGCACAAACCCGCTCACCCCGTCATGCCCGTGACGAGAAACATGGCCAAGCCGTGACCGCAGCGTAGGAATTCTCGGAACCCATTCACGCCCGTGCTAGCAAGCACGGCCAGGCCATGAACGCCTCGGAAAAGAAGAATGGTTGCACAAAGTTCTGTTGGTGTATATGCCCTGCAGACCAATATATGGACATGCTCAGACATTGTTTGAATGTACTTTGATAGAATTATTATTCTATATAGAGGCATGGTCGTTATTATGTAGACTTCTCTACCTGTGTTGATGTATTGAGTTGCATATATAATGTCCCAGGAGTTTGGATTGGATCCATTCTCATAAGCTATCCACAGACAAGATACCATAGCAGATATGGGACAGCTTTGGTACATGTGAGACTGGTGTATGGGCTGGTTAGGTGCGGGGCACAGTAACGCAGACATATAGGTGCATTGGATGCACTGGAGTGATCCACCGTGAGGATTGACTTGTCTACTCAACAAGTCAATCTCACATGCAAGAGGTTTGCATTGATCCTTAGACTTGAGGTATTCATGTCTAGATTTGATGATGGGTATGCTTTGATACAGTCTTACGTCTCTCCGTAATTGGGAGACCAAAACGACTGTCATTGAGCATGTCATAAGTCACGTAGAGACATGAATGACCAATAGTAGGATTTGCCCCTTCCTTCAGAGGAAGCATGATATCCACTTTGGGGCGCCCCACCTTATTAGTGCATGATAGGAATGTGTGGCCACACTAGTTGAGTCATGACCAATGCATTGGATTGATAAACTTGAGACTAATCCAATAGCAGGATATCAGTTTAGGCAAAGGGATCTATAATGCAATGGGAATCCTCGTTGCTTGTTAGGAGTTGTTGCCATAATGACTTAAGTCCTATGACATGGGTAGTAGTGATGTGTTGCTAGATACCCCTCACTACTTATGATGTTTACATCATTGCCATCGTCATATGGATCCTACAGGGTCACACGCAATAGACTCTTGACGTTGCTTTAATCAGAAGCCTTATGATCAAGTTATTGGATAACTTAGATCAATTTGGAAGATTTCATCAGCGCCAATGGGCCTGATGAGTTGGAAGAAAGTTATTGGAGCCAAACTTCATTTTTGGCAGGTTGACCCGAAATTGACCTAGATTGGTCACATTTGGATTAGGGTTGCATTGGGTTGGAACCAAAGGCTTAATCAACCCATGCCATGAAGTTTGGGCTAGCTCATTATCCAATGAGGCCCAATAACTAGTTGTCAAGAAGAGGTATAAGCAAATAAGGGTATAATGGGGAAGAGTTTCACCCCATTGGCGCCAAGGGCATAATGGGGTGAAGTGGGCGCATGTTGCTTCATAAGGAAGCATTAGGCGCCTCCCCCTTTGTTCCTTGGATGGAAACCTTGCCTCTATGGTAAGGGTTGGGGCTGATATGACTTGAAAACTCTTTTGGAAAGAGCTTGGGTGAGATTTATGGTAAAGTCTTGGAGACTTTCCTTACCTCATAAACCCTACATGCACCCAAACCCTTACCCTAGCCGAATACCTCTTGCTTGTTGCGCCTAGCCCTTCTTCCTTGGATGGAATGCATGCCTCTAAGGCATGTCATGGGCTGATATATTGCTTGGGGCGCAAGACAAGGTCTTGGCGCATAAGGAAGGGTTGAATGGGTTTAAGGAAATGTCTTGGAGGCTTTCCTTGTCGCAAACCTTTTCATCCTAGCCATACACTTGGCATGATCCTATCCTTTGCCCTAGCTGCCCCTTGTCCTATTTATAGGACCCCTTACCACCCCTTCTAATGTTCGACTCCTTGAAGGTGTGAGGACACATAGAGAGACGTGAGCAAGGGCAAAAGGTGACAACAAAGGCTTGGCGCAACCTTCTTCCAAGTGGCCGAAAGACCTCCTCTTCTTCTTCTCCTCTTCTTGGCGCAAAGAGAAATTGGGCTTGGTGGCTTCTCCTTCTATTGCCACAAGCTCTCTCTCTCTCATTGCCATTGGCGCATCTTGCTTGAAGGTGGCGCAAGCAAAGAAGAAGAGGGAAGTCCTTGGCGGCATTTTCCCTATCCCCTCCTTGGCACAAGTTCTCTTGAAGGTGGCGCAAGTGAGGTGAAGGCTTGATTCTCTTCCCGAGGCTAGCACCAAGCGTGGAAGGGAGCAACGATCAAGGAGTCGACGCGTGGATACTTGTAGAGGGCGAGCACTTGATCGTCTTCAACATGGCTTCGGCAACTAGACAAGCAAAAGAGGTACATCTCTAACACATCCTTGTGTCTTCTCTCTCGCATGGATCCTTGGGAACGGAATATGTTTCGGGTGTAATGATTCTTCCGCTGCGTCCTGGGACTGCAAAATTTTAAATTACACCCGGTATTCCCTAACAAGTTCGACGTTCGCAATGGTCCTCGCACCATCCTGACCGATATGTGGGCATGGTGAGCCCTTCTTCAACCTCAACGGCATCCATCCAACCGATTCCCATGGTGCCCCTTCCTTGAGGACCACCTCAAGAGCCGCCAACGAACCGCTACCACAACCGAGTTCTGAACTCGGCCCAGGACACCGCCAACAACGTGCAAAACCAGCCCACTATCAGCAAGTTTTGCTGCTTCATAGCGGCCTGCTCAGAGATGGTTTAGTCCGCTACTCGGCCCGGACAACGGCCCACGAAGAAGGCCCATATGCCAGCCCCCTTGAGATTCTCTGCACAGTAGTTAGCATTTTCTTTTAGTTTGTTAGAGGGCATCTTGACTCTCTTTTAGGAAGTTAAGGGTAGTTGGCTACTCCAACAACCCCCATGTGACTATCATGTGATCTCCCTTCCCCTCTTGTTCTATAAAAGAGGGCTGAGGGCTTGTGTGTTTTCAGTTTTCATTGTAATAGATGCTCTCCCCCACGCGAGAGCCTAGGTCTTGTGTGTTGGGAAACCCCGGGGAAATTTTACAATTTTCAGAGTCATAGACATACATATTACGCAGCGGATGAATGTCCCCGAAATAGGCCGGTCCCAAAAACCCAGTGAAAATCGCAAACAAGAGAGTCGATACGATGAGTTAAGAAATACCTTAAGAGCAATTTGGAGTGATGCCGATGTAGGCGCCCAAGTGTGCGCCCTCTGCAGTCTCACACACATGGATCTCTTGAGTTCTCTTCTTCCACGCCCGGTGCTAGCCTCGGGAAGAAGATCAAAGCCTTAGGGAGATGCTCCACTTCACTTGTGCCACCAAGAGGAAAGGATGCGCCAAGAGAAGAAGGAAACAACCCAAACCGCCAAGAGGAAAGGAAGGAGAAACTCTCGGCTATGGAAGAAGGAAGATGAGCCCTTGCTCCTAGCACTCGCCCCTCTTCTTGTGTTCACGCCTTCAAGGATTGATCACTTATTAGAGGGCTCGGCTAGGTGCTCTTTTATAGGGCAAGAGGCGGTTCATGAAAGGCTAGGATCAAGACAAGTGGGCGGCTAGGATGAGAAGGTTTGAGACAAGGAAAGTCTCCAAGACATTTCCATAATTCTCATTCAACCATTCCTTTTTGTGCCCATGTCTTTCTTTGTGCGCCAAGGCCTTGCCTTGCGCCCCAAGCAATGCCATATAGGCATTCATACCATAAGAGATAAAGGGGGAGGCGCTAATTGCTTCCTTATGAAGCAAATTGCGCCACTTCTCCCCATTATGCCCATAGGCGCCTAGGGGAGAAGATTTGTCCCCATTATACCCTTCTAACCCTTCTTCTCTTCATGACAACTTATTATTGGGCCTCATTGGATAATGAGCTAGCCCAAACTCCATTACATGGGTTGATTAAGCATTTGGATCCAATCCAATGCAACCCTAATCCAAATATGACCAACCATGGTCAAATACGGGTCAACCTGCCAAAAATGAAGTTTGGCTTCAATAATATTCTTCCATCTCATCAGGCCCATTGGCGCTGATGAAATCTCCCAATTAGATCCGAGTTATCCAATAACTCGATCATAAGGCTTCCCGATCAATACGAGAACTCAAGTATCAAGGTGTGCGACCCTGTAGGTTCCTCTGACGCTGGCAGTGCTGACCAAAGGTCATCACAAGCAGTGAGTGGCACCTAGCAGTGCATCGTTGCTACCCAGGTCATTGGAATGGATATCGACATCGACATCCCCATCATCGCAACTAGGTACAGATGCATTACAGTCTCTTTGCCGAACTGATATCCGATTGGACAAGTGTGTCACCACTTGTTTTCATCCAATCACATGGCTATGACTAAAACAGGTTCTTACCTGGGTATGACCATACACTCTCAGTCATAGAACCATAGAGGAGCTCCATGGATATCATACTTCCCTAAGGAAGGGGCAAATCCTATGTCTGTCCATTGACCTTCTCATATGGGTCATGACATGCTCAATGACAACCGTTATGACCTCCCAACTATGGCAAGGTGTTGGGTTGTATCAAAGCAAGTCCCTAGCCATATAGAATGATCAATGACCTTAAGTCAAGGGATCAATGCATCTCCTGTCACTTATGAGGATAACTCATGACACCAAGTCATAGCCTCATAGCGGGTCTATCCAGTATATCCTCCAATGATATACCCATGTGTCTGCGTTAGCACCACGTGCCTAACCAGCCCACATACCAGTCTCACAAGTACCAGAGCTGTCCCATATCCACTCAGGTACATCGACTGGGGATAATTATTTGAACACAGATCCAATCTGTCTCCAGGGACATTATCATGTAAGTACACTATCGCAGGTGTAGACAAACAATGATAACGACAATGCCAGAATGATATATAAATATCAATGTCAAGTAGTACATAAGTTGACCAAAACTAGGTCCTAGGGCATATACACCAACATAGTGTAACTCCAGCGTTCTTCGTTGCCTTTCTTTGCAATTCAATCAAAACACTCGGAGAACCCCCACCGGGCTCCGAGTCCTTTTCCAAGCTTCCTGCATCCCCATTTCTAGTTTTGTTTGGGACGAGCAGTGTTCCCCCTCGTAGCATCGTGAAGAGCTTGTGCGCGCGTGCTAGCTGTAAAAGTAAAAGTTGGCCCCTTGATTCAGGTGAGTAGTTTCAGTTTGTAGTTTGATCCGTGGTTCTTGGCTCACTGGGTTTTGCTCAAGTAAACTCCTACCTCAATTTCCACCAGCTTTCACCAGATTTCTGATCGTGCACGCTTTCCCTTTCCCTCATCTCAAGACCCTCTCACAGTTTCAGCATCATGGTTTCCACCTCCTTAGAGTACTGAACTAAGGACCATCCCTCCCATAGTTCTGCCGCGTCAAAATTTGGTATCAGAGGCAGGTTGGAGCTAACTCTTGTCTAGCTCTCCTGGTCTCTCCACTGCATTGCATATCGGTTTTTGCAGATTCTTTCAGCATACATTCAGCATACTCCGCATAATGACTACTAGGTCAGGAGCCCCCTATCAGAACCTCACCCCTCTGGTGCTCGTTACTGTTGGTGTATATGCCCTAGGACCTAGTTTTGGTCAACTTATGTACTACTTGACACTGATATTTATATATCATTCTGGCATTGTCGTTATCATTGTTTGACTACACCTGCGATTGTGTACTTACATGATAATGTCCCTGGAGACAGATTGGATCTGTGCTCGAATTATAATCCCCAGTCGATGTACCTTAGTGGATATGGGACAGCTATGGTACTTGAGAGACTGGTATGTGGGCTGGTTAGGCACGTGGTGCTAACGCAGACACATGGGTATATCATTGGGGATATACTGGATAGACCCGCTATGAGGCTATGACTTGGTGTCATGAGTTATCCTCATAAGTGACAGGAGATGCATTGATCCCTTGACTTGAGGTCATTGATCATTCTATATGGTTAGGGACTTGCTTTGATACAACCTAACACCTTGCCGTAGCTGGGAGGTCATAACGGTCGTTATTGAGTATGTCACGACCCATATGAGAAGATCAATGGACAGACATAGGATTTGCCCCTTCCCTAAGGAAGTATGATATCCATGGAGCTCCTTTATGGTTCTATGACTGAGAGTGTATGGCCATACCCAGGTGAGAACCTGTTTTAGTCATAGCCATGTGATTGGATAAAAACAAGTGGTGACACACTTGTCCAATCGGATATCAGTACGGCAAAGAGACTGTAATACATCTGTACCTAGTTGCGATGATGGGGATGTCGATGTCGATATCCATTCCAACGACCTGGGTAGCAGCGATGCACTGCTAGGTGCCACTCACTGCTTGTGATGACCTTTTGGTCAGCACTGCCAGCGTCAGAGGAACCTACAGGGTCGCACACCTTGATACTTGAGTTCTCGTATTGATCGGGAAGCCTTATGATCGAGTTATTGGATAACTCGGATCTAATTGGGAGATTTCATCAGCGCCAATTGGCCTGATGAGATGGAAGAATGTTATTGGAGCCAAACTTCATTTTTGGCAGGTTGACCCGTATTTGACCATGGTTGGTCACATTTGGATTAGGGTTGCATTGGATTGGATCCAAGTGCTTAATCAACCTATGCAATGATGTTTGGGCTAGCTCATTATCCAATGAGGCCCAATAACAAGTTCTCATGAAGAGATGAGAGGCTAAAAGGGTATAATGGGGAGAAACATGAACCATTAGGCGCCTAGGGGCATAATGGGGTTATGTTGGCGCCTTTGCTTCATTATGGAAGTAAAGGGCGCCTCCCCCTCTCTTCCTAGGATGGAATGCATGCCTCTATGGCATTGCTTGAGGCGCAAGGCAAGGCCTTGGCGCACAAGGAAAGGCGTGGGAACAAAAGGTAAGGTTGAATGAGAATTATGGAAATGTCTTGGAGACTTTCCTTATCTCAAACCTCCTCATCCTAGCCCTACACTTGTCATGATCCTAGCCATTACCCTAACCGCCTCTTGCCCTATAAATATGACCCTAGTCGCCCCCTCTTGTGTGTAATTAATCCTTGAAGGCGTGAACACAAGAAGAGGGGCGAAAGGCTTGGGGCAAGGGCGCATCTTCTTCCATAACCGCGAGCTTCTTCCCTTCTTCCTCCTTAGCGCAAGAGAAGGAAAGGCTTGGCGGCATTCTCCCTTCTCCTCTCTTCTTCTTCAATTGGCGCTTCTACCTTGGAGGTGGCGCAAGCATTCAAGAAGAGAACTAAGGCTTGGATCTTCTTCCCGAGGCTAGCACCGGGTGTGGAAGAAGAGAACTCAAGAGATCCGTGTGTGCGAGACTGCAAAGGGCGAACACTTGGGCGCCTTCATCGACATCGCTCTACATTGCTCTTAAGGTATTTCCTAACTCATCGTGTCGACTCCCTTGCATGCGATCTTCACTGGGTTTTTGGGACTGGCCTGTTTCGGGGACATTCTTCCGCTGCGAAAAATGTATGTCCATAACTCTGAAAATTGTAAAATGTCCCCGGGGTTTCCCAACAGTGGTATCAGAGCAACATGCAAGACTCGAACGATGTTTTATGCTTTTCTTCCATGCCCACATGCCATATCTCTATTTTCGTAAATAGCATGATGCATGGCAATCGTTTTTCTGAAAGTAGAAAAATTAGGGTTTCTTGTTTCTATCATCCTCTCAATCTCTTTTGGAATTTTTGGACTATTTTTCTTGTTTGATTTAAAGATCAAAGGCGCACGTAATTTTGTCAAGTAGGACGGGCATTGTGTCTTCGAACTGGCCAAGTCTCTTGATCTGACAAAATTGCCAGCCGAAAGGATCTCTGAAATCATCATGAAAAATAGATCGCAATAAACCAAAAGACTTGTGAGAAGAAGATGAGAAAAAGAAACTGGTTTTATGAAAAAGTAAAATTTCAGATTTTATGTTTTTCATGAGCATGTAGAATTGCATGAGTAAATACCTTGATTGTGCATGGTGTTGTGATCATTAGTCAAGCCCCCCTCTTGCATGCCTGCGATGTATCCTTGTGCGGCCTGCGTGCCATCTTTTTCATTATTTTTGTAAAAATTAAGAGGAAGATTAAGGGCTAGGCGCATCCTTCTTGGACCTTGATGCTCGCATCTTGCTTGATGGCGCAAGCATGCAAGGTGGCGCATGCAAGCTGGTGCTTGGTTGCTTGGTGGCGAAAAAGATCTTGTCCCCTTGCATGGTGGCGCACCTTCCTTGGAGGAAGACCATGGCATTGGCCGAACCTATGGGGAACTTCGAAAGTATTCCTCTACGGTTTGAGAGCTAAACCATGAGAGAAGGACCTTGGAGCCAACCTTGAAGTTCAAGCTAGAGGTCGGCTAGGCTAGGTCTAGTTTTGGGGCTTGAGTTCTAGGACAAGAGTTGAACCTATTTCATGGCATGGATTGGTTCAATGTCTTGTATAGGATATGATCACATCATCCTTTATTGCTTTTATTATTATCTGCAGAAGCATGCCTGAAATGTTTTACCGCTATGTTATCACTATAGGATTGTATGCCTGTAATGATAGACATAAGATAAAACTGAGATGATGAGACCTTAAAAACCCTCAATTAAAATATCAAGTCTGGTAGCCTTCTAACGCGTAGCCCTCACTAAGCTATCGATCAGTGGAGTTGTGAATTGTTTCCCACCCTCGTGGGACACACCCACTTATCTTTAGAAAGTGCGTGGTGGCAATGGTTTCCCCAGTCCAGTTTTAACTTGGGCGTGCCTTCGCAAGGAAACTCGTTGGCCCTGGGCATAACGGTTAGGAATGGACTTGACTAGAAGTTCACATGTGCTGGGCACATGGTGAAAGTCTAGAGGCATCGTTGAGAGGTAAAGGTTTCATGTTGTATCCAGCCCTCGCTGGACATGAAATGCCCAGACTGTCTCAACAAGGGGAGTTGCTTGGAGTAACCGGCCGGCGCGCCCACCTTAGGAAGCATGGGTTACTTTGTGCATCTCATCCCACCCTCGTGGGACGCAAAGCCTCATGTGAAATAAGGATCCCATCTCACTAGGAAGTTTTAAACTTCCCGATTGACTTTGTGGGTTGTCAATTCGAATTTAAAATAGTGGGAGCCATGGTCATTTAAAACAAGTCCAGTTTAAATGATTCGAAGTAGTACTAATCTGTTCTTCTTGGGTGTTGTAGAACAATGGCTACGAACACTGGCGGATTATCACTGCGATCACTCCTTGATAAGGATAAGTTAGTTGGAACTAACTTTATGGACTGGCATCGGAATTTGAGGATAGTCCTCAAGCTCGAGAAGAAGCTGTATGTCCTTGAACAGCCTCTTCCTGCGGCTCCTCCGCCTAATGCCCGAACGGCAGACAGAGATGCTTATAGAAAGCATCAGGATGACTCTTTGGAGGTTGCATGTCTTATGCTAGCCAGTATGGCACCTGAACTGCAGGTGCAATATGAGGAGCAGAACGCTTTTCAGATGATTACTCGTCTGAAACAGATGTTCGAGGCTCAAGCTAGAACTGAGAGATTTGACACCGCCAAAGCAGTCTTTCGGTGCAAGTTGTCTGAAGGTGCACCAGTGAGACCCCATGTTCTCAAACTTATTGGGAATGTGGATCATCTCAGGAGACTGGGACACACCATAGACAATGAGCTGGTTGTGGATCTTATTCTTCATTCCCTGCCCCCTAGCTTCAGTCCGTTTATCATTAACTTCAACATGAACCGGATTGAGTGCACATGGGAGGAATTGATGAATATGCTCCAAACAGCCGAGCGAGAGATGGGTAAGACCAAACCCAATTCTGTTCTTTTGGTCCCTGCGACCAAGAAGATAAAGAAGAAGGGTAAGGCACGTGCTAAGAGCATTGCCAGAGGTCCTACCAAAGCACTGAAGAAAAGGGCGAAGAAGTCAAAGGAACAAAGGTGTTTCCACTGTGGCGAGCAGGGCCACTGGAGAAGGGACTGCAGGCAGCTTCAGAATGAGGAGAAGAAAGGCTTGGCCATAACTTCTGGCTCAGGTATTTATGTTACAGAAGTCAACCTTTCTACTTCTATGTCATGGGTATTGGATACCGCATGTGGAGCTCATATTTGTACAAATATGCAGGGGCTCAAGAAAAGTAGATCGGTGCGGCTTGGAGAGATTGACCTACGCGTTGGAAACGGGGCACAGGTTGCTGCTGTTGCTGTAGGCGTTTTGACTCTCTCCTTGCCTTCTGGACTTCAATTAGAACTAGACAATTGCTTTTGTGTACCTTCGCTAACAAAGAACATTGTATCCATTCCTTGCTTGGCGAGGAAAGGATTTAAATTTGAAATAAATAAGAACTCCTGTTCTTTTTCATTTGCAAATATGTTCTATGGGAAGGGTATTTTGTGTGTAACATCCCGTTATCTTAACCCCAAACAAATGGCACAATTCACAAATGATACAGGATGTTTCATATAAGATCGATTCATATGCTAGGTAAAACCGAGTTCAAGAAAAACACGATCTGAAAATTTCCATAAATCCATACATACAAATTCACAAAACACAAATCTCATAAATCACATAAGGGTACCTGCCACCACGCAATCCTTGCACTAGACATATGCAAGGCAACAGTTATATCAAATCCGATGGCATAAATACAATTCGATTCGAAATTCAAAGCAAAGCCACAAAGTCGATTTTATAAACTCATACCAAACACCGAAACCAGGCTAAAGCCCGCGGTGACACAAAAATCAAAATCATTTAACTACCACAATCTGGCATCACAAGTTCACATAGTCTCATGATTCACATAGTTCATATCATTCATATAGTTTGGCCACAACCGGCCCCAAATAATTAAACACAAAAGTCTACTGGCATATCACGATATTCATACAAATTGCTAACTGGAAATGCGCCCCTGCTCTGCACCTGAAAATAAGGAGGGGTGAGCTACACAGCCCAGTGAGTGGATAGTCTATATCGACCATCCATAACATACACTCAAAAATATAGGCAGATTATTTTTAAAATCTTTAACAGAACATTATGTCGGCATATAACAAGATTAAATACAGAAGTCATATAAACAGTCAGATGTACCCACCAACATATAACAAACTCATGTTCACAAACTCAGGTTCTAGAGTTATACTCTAAACCAACTAAACACATCCATACTTAATTAACCTAGTTGTCCAGCATATTCAGTAGTGACCAATATGGTCTAACCCGGCTTTGGCCTAAGCACTGGGAGCTGCAAAATCTCGTGCAACACATAAACATGGACAGTGAGTAGAATCAAGAGGTGGCCCCCGCCAGGTCACGACGTGGCACTTTGCTCTATCACCCCATAAACACATCGATGGATTGTGTGTAGATTCAAGAGGTGGCCCCCGCCAGATCATGACGTGGCACTTTGCTCTACGACACCCCATATCACAAAAAGAGAGTGATGACATCAAGAGGTGGCCCCTGTCCGACCAAGACATGGCACTTTGCGTCAAAACCCGTTCTCCCAAAAGGTTCCTACTGGACAACAAACACATCTTATACCATATTTCACAAAGGTGGACTCCTAAGTGTCAACTAGACTCTAGGATAGTCATCACAGAAATCATATCGGGCAGGCTGAACATCAACCCCCATCACAATAATCATAATAGGCAGGCTGAACATCAACCCCCTCACATATCAAATACAGGGCTGAAATTCAAACCCTTAACATATCACATACGGACTATCCCCTTTGAGTACACAGTTACACTTAGCCTTAGTCCTAACCATCACATAGCACATAATATCCGAATTCACATAACCACATAATTTTCATAAGTCACATAACCACATAATATTCCAAATTCACATAACCCGTTACATAACACATATTATTCCAAATTCACATCACCTATCACATAACACATATTATTCCAAAAATCTCATAACATATCACATAATATTTCATATTCAAATAGTGTAGTCCTTAGATTTCATGCTAATTAGTTCAGTCAAAACTTGCTATGTTATCACTCAAATTTCTCAAACAATTTCTCAACATAGCCCTAAGTATATAACCATATACTTATAAAATCAACTTAAAATTTTCAAACAATTTCTCAAACAATTTCTCAAACAACTACCACATACATGTTAACTAAAAACATCAAATTCGGCTTCCATACATATTATCAAGATTTCGGTTTAACTACAATTAACAAGGTTTCGGTTTTCATACATGCTACAAAAATCATTGATTTAATGTTACCAAAATTGATTTCGGTTTAACTATAATTAACAAGAATTTCATACTCAAAATTCAATGATTTAATGCTACCAAAATTCCTATAAAAATACCTTAAATTTCATACAAATTTTCGGTTAAATAATCATCATATAATCACCTTTGTAAAATTCGGTTTTCATGATATAATCAACTTTACAAAATTCGGTTTTCATCATGGTGAAGTCTTGAATTTCGGTTTTAGCATGGTAAGATTTCCAACAAGCAAATATATCATCTAACACATCAATTAACACAAACAAATAGATAGAAATCGATTAGACACCCCACTCACCTCTTAACCGAGAACACAAGGTGAAAACTCTCCAAAAACAATTCGTCTAAGGCTTGAAGTTCTACCAAGAATCGCCACCAAAGGAAGAAAACGCCACCCAAACCAAAGATGCCGGCCAATGGAAGAAAGGAAGAGGAAGAAAGGGTTTTCGCCTCCAAGCCTCCAAGCCGTCGCCCAAGATTTCTTCCAAGCAAAATATCGCTAAAATCTCCACCCTAGCCGATATTACCACTTAAACTTTGGGTTTTTAAATTTTAAACCCATTAATCAATTAATTCAAATAGGGTTTAACCCATTTAACTAATAATTTCGAATTTTAAATCTAATATCCATCTAATTTAAGTGTAACCCAATAACCCATGGTTTAAGTGAAAATCCAATATGAATTTAAATTAACATCCAATTAATTAATTCACTTAAGCGCAAATCCAATAAGGATTTAGTTAATATCCAATAAGGTCTAATTAATTAACTTACAATTTACAACCCATAAATCCTAATTAATTTATCATGAACAACCAATAATAATTTATCATAAATTAACAGCCAATAATCAAACAAATAATCTCTAATTAATTTACAATAAATTAACAACCAAATAGACTCAAATCAAATAATTACAATTAAACAATCAATAAGCCAGTTAATTAGCATCCAATAATTTTACTTAAATCATAATAAAATATCACAGCTAATGATTTTATTTAAATCCAAATAATGCTTACCAGGACTTAAGATCCTTGGATCTTACATCCCTCCCTCCTTATAAAGCTTTAGTCCTCTAAAGCTCAGCATCCATATCATCAAAGAGGTAAGCATAAAATTTCCTCATATCAGCTTCAGTCTCCCATGTCGCCTCCTCAACTGACTGATTTCCCCAGATAACCTTTACCAAAGGTATAGTCTTGTTCCTCAGAACTTTATCCTTTCTATCCACAATCCGAAGAGGTCTTTCCTCAAAAGTCAAATCACTCTGAATCTGAAGAGGTTCCAACTCCAACACATGAGATGGATCAGGATGATATTTCCTCAAAGCAGAGACATGGAATACATTATGCACATGATCCAAAGCAGGAGGTAAAGCTAACCGGTAAGCCACTGGACCAATTCTCTCAATAATGTCAAAAGGGCCTACAAACCTAGGGCTCAACTTACCCTTTTTGCCAAACCTCATTACACCCTTAGTAGGTGACACCTTCAAGAACACATGATCCCCTACCATAAACTCCAAGGAACGACGACGGTCATCAGCATAACTCTTCTGTCTGTCCCGAGCAATCTTCAGTTTATCCCGGATCTCTCTGACCTTATTAGTAGTCTCCTGTACTGCATCAGATCTCAAAATCATTCTGTCACCAGTTTCCTCCCAACACAAGGGAGTCCTACACCTTCTCCCATACAAAGCTTCATAAGGAGCCATCTGAATACTGGAGTGGAAACTATTATTATAAGTGAACTCTATCAAAGATAGATCCCGGTTCCACTCAGAACTCCAATCAACCACATAAGCTCTCAACAGATCTTCTAGAGTCTGTATAGTACGCTCCGTCTGGCCATCAGACTGAGGATGGTATGCTGTACTAAAACTCAACTTAGTACCCAAACCCTCCTGTAAGCTCTTCCAAAATCTGGACAAAAACCGAGAGTCCCTATCAGACACAATATCAACAGGAACTCCATGTAGTCTGACTATCTCATCAATATACAATCTGGCCAGTCTCTCTAAAGGATAGGTCATCTTGATCGGAAGAAAATGGGCTGATTTAGTGAGTCTATCAACAATCACCCAAATAGCATCATGACCCAATCTGGTTCTAGGCAAACCACACACAAAATCCATACTGATGCATTCCCACTTCCACTCAGGAATAGGAAGGGGCTGCAACAACCCACCAGGCTTCTGATGTTCAGCCTTTACAGTCTGACAGGTTAAACACCTAGAGACAAAATCATATACCTCTTTCTTCATGCCCGGCCACCAAAACTCTTCTTGAGGTCCTGATACATCTTAGTCACGCCAGGATGTAGAGAATATTTGGAGTTATGGCTGTCCTCCAATATTTCTTTCCTTAAGCTCGGTTCCTCAGGGACACATACCCTTCCACGAAACCGAAGAATACCATCATCAGACAGGCTAAAATCCTGAACTGCGCCATCAACCAGACTATCCCTGATCTGAACTAATCTCAGATCCACAGACTGCTGATCTCTGATCTTCTGCAACAAAGCAGACTGTACTCTGAGAAAAGCCACATAACCCGACTGAACTCTAGGAGAAACACTGATCCTGAGATCTCTGAACTCCTGTAGTAACTGCCACTCACTAACCCGTAAAGCAGCTACTGAAGTAACTGGATGTCTGCTCAGTGCATCCGCCACTACATTGGCCTTTCCAGCCTGATACTGAATGGAGAAGTCATAGTCTTTGATCAACTCCATCCATCTTCTCTGTCTCATGTTCAACTCCTTCTGAGTGAAGATATACTTGAGACTCTGGTGATCAGTGAACAGATCAAACTCCTGGCCCAGCAAATAGTGACGCCATATCTTCAAAGCAAAGACTACGGCCGCCAACTCTAAGTCATGAGTAGGGTAGTTCAACTCATACTCTTTCAGTTGTCTCGAAGCATAGGCTACTACAGAACCCTTCTGCATCAAGACACAACCCAACCCTTTGCCAGAAGCATCCGTATAAACAGTAAACCTTTCCCCATCACTAGGAATAATGAGGATCGGTGTACTAGTCAACCTTCTCTTCAGCTCTTGAAAGCTTTCTTCACACTTGTCATCCCAAATAAATTTAGCCTCTTTTCTAGTTAATTTAGTTAAAGGACCCGCCAGCTTGGAGAATCCCTCAACAAATCGCCGGTAGTAACCTGCCAAACCCAGGAAACTCCTGATCTCAGTAGCACTAGTCGGTCTTCCCCACTTGAGAATGGCTTGCACTTTAACTGGATCTACAGACACCCCCTGACCAGAAATCACATGTCCCAAGAAGCTGATTTTCTCTAGCCAGAACTCACACTTACTAGCCTTGGCATATAACCGGTTCTTCCTCAGAACCTCCAGCACTCTGCGCAAGTCACTGACATGATCTGAAGTAGTCCGTGAGTATACCAAAATATCGTCTATAAAGACTACCACACAAGAGTCAAGCAATTCATGGAATACCCTGTTCATCAAATCCATGAAGACAGCAGGTGCATTCGTCAGTCCAAAAGGCATAACTAAAAATTCAAAATGCCCATACCTGGTCCTGAAAGCAGTCTTAAATATATCCTCATCCTTGACCCTAAGCTGATAATACCCTGATCTCAGATCAATCTTAGAGAACACTGTAGCTCCCTGTAATTGATCAAATAGATCATCAATTCTGGGAAGAGGATACTTATTCTTGATAGTCACTTGATTCAACTGCCTGTAGTCTATACACATCCTCAGGGTTCCATCTTTCTTCTTCACAAATAGCACTGGCACTCCCCAGGGAGAAGCACTAGGCCGAATGTACCCTTTCTCTAGCAATTCCTCCAGTTGTTTCTTAAGCTCGGCCAACTCTGAAGTAGCCATACGATAAGGAGCTCTGGAGATAGGTGCCGTACCTGGCGCCAACTCAATGCCAAACTCTACCTCTCGAATTGGTGGTAAACCTGAAAATTCCTCAGAGAACACATCAGGAAATTCTTTCACCACCGCCATCTGAGTCAAATCAGAAGTAGAATCATCCTGCACCTTAACATGCGCAAGATAACCCTTGCACCCACTAGCAAGTAACTTCCTGGCCTGCAGGAAAGATATTACATGTGGTCCTTGGTCCGACACTAGACCTCTCACAAAAATCCGGTTCCCATCTAGCAGATTTAAAGTGATTACTTTCTCAAAGCAATCCACAGTGGCATGATGTGAAGACAACCAATCCATTCCTAAGATGACATCATAATCTTGCATGTCTAAGAGGATTAGATCTACCAGAAACTCATAACCCTCTACATGCACTACACAATTAGCACAAACAGTATCTGTAGATAATGACTTTCCTAAGGGAGTACTGACAGACACAACATAATCTAGCATCTTAGGTACAACAGGTAAACATGCAGCAAATCTAACAGATACAAAAGACAGATTTGCACCAGGGTCAAATAAAATGCGAGCTAACTGATCAAATACAAATAAGGTACCTTCCACAACGGATCGGGAAGCTCGTGTATCCTTCTCAGCCACAGCATAAACTCTAGTCTGGACTGTAGGCTTATCTGCGCCTCTAGGCTGTATCTCAGGCTCTTTGCAGTCCTTGACCATATGCCCTGGTTTCTTACACCTGAAACATACACCATTCTTCTTATGGCAGTCTTTCACTAGATGTCCCTTGAGCCCACAATAACTACAAGTCCGGTCCTCTGTGATACCGTTTCTTACATCCCTGGCATCCCTGAACTGCTGCGGTGTATCCCTGGACTGCTGCGGTGCCTTGTAAGAGTAAGGCTTATACCTGCTCTTTTTGTAGTCCTTATGTTTAGGGTACTTCTTACCCTTGCCGCCACTGCCATACTGAGGAACCGCCGCCTCAGCTGCAGGAACCACTGTCACGGCAACATGAGAACTCCTCTCACCTATGTATCTCTCAATGGTGCGTGCTCGCCCAACAGTCTCAACATAGGTCTCCAAATGCTGAGCACCAACCTGCTCTCTAATGTCCCATCTGAGACCTCTGAGAAACTTGGTAGCTCTCCTCTTTTCAGTGTTTATCAGGTGAGGAGCATACTTTCCCAATTTCGTGAACTGTAATTCATACTGGTCCACGGTCATATCACCCTGCTCCAGGTGAATAAATGCCACCTCTCGGTCCTCCACCAAACTATCTGGGAAGTACTTCTCGTTAAATCGAGACAAGAAGTAAGGCCAATCTACAGTCTCATGTCTTTCTTCGGCAAGTCTCACCACGCCCTTCCACCATTCATCTGCGTCAGCACGCATCATATAGGTGGTCAGACATAACTTGTCTTCGTCCGAGCAACGCATAACTTGGAAAATCTTTTCCAAGCACAACTGCCAGTTCTCGGCAGTACTGGATTCTGAGCCCCCATAAAAAGAACTAGGACCCAGTTTCTGGAATTCACTCACAAGTGAAGCATAGCGCCTGTGAGCGCCCTCCTGAGAGTCATCCCCCACCGCTCGAGTAGTAGTCTGGGGTCTCTCTTGAGTCAGCTGCTGCAAGAGCTGCTGTTGTGCCTCTTGATGCTGAGTCTGTTGCTGCTGCAGCATCTGAGCTTGCCTCTCTATCATGGCACCTTGTTGCTGTACCATGCCAGTTAGAGCCTCAATAGTTCTCGTGAGATTCGGGGTCTGCTCGCCCTCATCACTAGCATTTCCTCTGGTTCGCACCATCTTAAATGCCTACACACACATATCATAGTCAGGAAAACAATCATAAACCTAACAGGTGTCTAGCAATACACAAACATGTTTTCCCCCAAACTAAGTTTTAGCTAGCCAACTCCTCTGATACCATTCTGTAACATCCCGTTATCTTAACCCCAAACAAATGGCACAATTCACAAATGATACAGGATGTTTCATATAAGATCGATTCATATGCTAGGTAAAACCGAGTTCAAGAAAAACACGATCTGAAAATTTCCATAAATCCATACATACAAATTCACAAAACACAAATCTCATAAATCACATAAGGGTACCTGCCACCACGCAATCCTTGCACTAGACATATGCAAGGCAACAGTTATATCAAATCCGATGGCATAAATACAATTCGATTCGAAATTCAAAGCAAAGCCACAAAGTCGATTTTATAAACTCATACCAAACACCGAAACCAGGCTAAAGCCCGCGGTGACACAAAAATCAAAATCATTTAACTACCACAATCTGGCATCACAAGTTCACATAGTCTCATGATTCACATAGTTCATATCATTCATATAGTTTGGCCACAACCGGCCCCAAATAATTAAACACAAAAGTCTACTGGCATATCACGATATTCATACAAATTGCTAACTGGAAATGCGCCCCTGCTCTGCACCTGAAAATAAGGAGGGGTGAGCTACACAGCCCAGTGAGTGGATAGTCTATATCGACCATCCATAACATACACTCAAAAATATAGGCAGATTATTTTTAAAATCTTTAACAGGACATTATGTCGGCATATAACAAGATTAAATACAGAAGTCATATAAACAGTCAGATGTACCCACCAACATATAACAAACTCATGTTCACAAACTCAGGTTCTAGAGTTATACTCTAAACCAACTAAACACATCCATACTTAATTAACCTAGTTGTCCAGCATATTCAGTAGTGACCAATATGGTCTAACCCGGCTTTGGCCTAAGCACTGGGAGCTGCAAAATCTCGTGCAACACATAAACATGGACAGTGAGTAGAATCAAGAGGTGGCCCCCGCCAGGTCACGACGTGGCACTTTGCTCTATCACCCCATAAACACATCGATGGATTGTGTGTAGATTCAAGAGGTGGCCCCCGCCAGATCATGACGTGGCACTTTGCTCTACGACACCCCATATCACAAAAAGAGAGTGATGACATCAAGAGGTGGCCCCTGTCCGACCAAGACATGGCACTTTGCGTCAAAACCCGTTCTCCCAAAAGGTTCCTACTGGACAACAAACACATCTTATACCATATTTCACAAAGGTGGACTCCTAAGTGTCAACTAGACTCTAGGATAGTCATCACAGAAATCATATCGGGCAGGCTGAACATCAACCCCCATCACAATAATCATAATAGGCAGGCTGAACATCAACCCCCTCACATATCAAATACAGGGCTGAAATTCAAACCCTTAACATATCACATACGGACTATCCCCTTTGAGTACACAGTTACACTTAGCCTTAGTCCTAACCATCACATAGCACATAATATCCGAATTCACATAACCACATAATTTTCATAAGTCACATAACCACATAATATTCCAAATTCACATAACCCGTTACATAACACATATTATTCCAAATTCACATCACCTATCACATAACACATATTATTCCAAAAATCTCATAACATATCACATAATATTTCATATTCAAATAGTGTAGTCCTTAGATTTCATGCTAATTAGTTCAGTCAAAACTTGCTATGTTATCACTCAAATTTCTCAAACAATTTCTCAACATAGCCCTAAGTATATAACCATATACTTATAAAATCAACTTAAAATTTTCAAACAATTTCTCAAACAATTTCTCAAACAACTACCACATACATGTTAACTAAAAACATCAAATTCGGCTTCCATACATATTATCAAGATTTCGGTTTAACTACAATTAACAAGGTTTCGGTTTTCATACATGCTACAAAAATCATTGATTTAATGTTACCAAAATTGATTTCGGTTTAACTATAATTAACAAGAATTTCATACTCAAAATTCAATGATTTAATGCTACCAAAATTCCTATAAAAATACCTTAAATTTCATACAAATTTTCGGTTAAATAATCATCATATAATCACCTTTGTAAAATTCGGTTTTCATGATATAATCAACTTTACAAAATTCGGTTTTCATCATGGTGAAGTCTTGAATTTCGGTTTTAGCATGGTAAGATTTCCAACAAGCAAATATATCATCTAACACATCAATTAACACAAACAAATAGATAGAAATCGATTAGACACCCCACTCACCTCTTAACCGAGAACACAAGGTGAAAACTCTCCAAAAACAATTCGTCTAAGGCTTGAAGTTCTACCAAGAATCGCCACCAAAGGAAGAAAACGCCACCCAAACCAAAGATGCCGGCCAATGGAAGAAAGGAAGAGGAAGAAAGGGTTTTCGCCTCCAAGCCTCCAAGCCGTCGCCCAAGATTTCTTCCAAGCAAAATATCGCTAAAATCTCCACCCTAGCCGATATTACCACTTAAACTTTGGGTTTTTAAATTTTAAACCCATTAATCAATTAATTCAAATAGGGTTTAACCCATTTAACTAATAATTTCGAATTTTAAATCTAATATCCATCTAATTTAAGTGTAACCCAATAACCCATGGTTTAAGTGAAAATCCAATATGAATTTAAATTAACATCCAATTAATTAATTCACTTAAGCGCAAATCCAATAAGGATTTAGTTAATATCCAATAAGGTCTAATTAATTAACTTACAATTTACAACCCATAAATCCTAATTAATTTATCATGAACAACCAATAATAATTTATCATAAATTAACAGCCAATAATCAAACAAATAATCTCTAATTAATTTACAATAAATTAACAACCAAATAGACTCAAATCAAATAATTACAATTAAACAATCAATAAGCCAGTTAATTAGCATCCAATAATTTTACTTAAATCATAATAAAATATCACAGCTAATGATTTTATTTAAATCCAAATAATGCTTACAAGGACTTAAGATCCTTGGATCTTACATTGTGCAATGGTCTATATATCTTGGATATGGAAAGTTCTATTTGTAACATAAGCAATAAGAGGACCAAACTGAGTGGTTCAGTTGGTGCTTTCCTATGGCACTGTCGATTAGCCCATATAAATAAGAATCGCATCCAACAACTCCATGCAAATGGATTGTTAGATTCAAGTTCCTTGGAGGAATTTGATACTTGTGAACCTTGTTTATTAGGGAAAATGACAAAGGCGCCCTTCACCAAGATTGGTGAGAGGGCAGAAGGTTTATTGGATCTCATACATACTGATGTGTGTGGGCCCTTCAATAAACAAGCCAGAGGAGGGTACAGCTACTTCATTACCTTTACTGATGACTTCAGTAGGTATGGTTATGTCTACTTAATGAGACATAAATCTAAATCCTTTGAGAAATTCAAGGAGTTCAAGAATGAAGTAGAGAACCAGCTTGGAAGATCCATTAAAGCTCTTCGATGAGATCGAGGTGGAGAATACCTGAGTGGTGAGTTCTTTGACTATCTGAGAGAGTGTGGGATCATATCCCAACTCACTCCTCCTGGAACACCTCAATGGAATGGTGTGTCTGAAAGGAGAAATCAAACTTTATTGGATATGGTTCGATCCATGATGAGTCATGCAACTCTACCTTCATCATTCTGGGGGCATGCACTAGAAACAGCTTCTCTGATACTGAATAATGTTCCATCTAAGAGTGTCTCCAAAATACCATACGAGGTGTGGAGTGGGAGACGCCGTAATCTCACGTTTATCAGGATCTGGGGATGTGAGGCTTATGTCAAACGTCAGGATTCTAGCAAGCTAGAACCTAGATCTGATAAGTGTGTGTTTGTGGGGTATCCTAAGGAAACTAAAGGATACTACTTCTATGTCCCAACCGAGAACAAAGTTTTTGTTGCTCGGGGTGCTGTCTTTCTAGAGAAAGAATTTCTTATGAAAGAAGTTAGTGGGAGGAAGTTTGACTTGGATGAGGTCCAAGTGCAAGCACAAGACAAAGAGATGGAATCTGAGCCACCTGCACCGGTTGCTAGGCAACCTGAAGCTCA
Organism: Costus lasius; assembly: GCA_027563935.2. Classification (NCBI taxonomy): domain Eukaryota; kingdom Viridiplantae; phylum Streptophyta; class Magnoliopsida; order Zingiberales; family Costaceae; genus Costus; species Costus lasius. Next base: position 30,188,869 of record CM050450.1, on the reverse strand, counting down.
GACACAGGTCCCGCGTAGGTCTGGGAGAATTCGTCGTGCACCTGAAAGGTATGGGTCGCTACCGACCCAACACGATGGGATCTTCATCATTGAGGATGAACCTAGAACCTATGATGAGGCGGTCAGTGGACCGGACTCCGAGAAATGGCTTGACGCCATGAGATCTGAGATGGATTCCATGTCAGCTAACCAAGTCTGGGATTTGGTTGAGCTGCCTGATGGGGTAAAACCCATAGGGTGCAAATGGGTCTTCAAGAAGAAGACAGACATGGATGGCAAAATAGTTACCTATAAGGGTAGACTAGTGGCTAAAGGATTTAAACAAGTCCACGGGGTGGACTATGATGAAACCTTCTCGCCAGTTGCCATGATTAAATCCATTCGGATTCTGCTTGCTATAGCTGCATATCATGACTATGAGATATGGCAGATGGATGTGAAAACAGCGTTCCTTAACGGGAAGCTGACTGAGGATGTGTATATGACACAACCTGATGGCTTCTCCAGGACTTTATCGATGTAAGTACTCTGGCACAGCCCGAGAAGCCTCTTAGATCTATCCCTGTAGATCTTCACACCTAATACATAGGCTGCTTCTCCTAGATCTTTCATCTGAAAATATTTCCTTAACCATGCCTTAACCGCATGCATTTCAGGAATATCGTTTCCAATGATCAAGATATCATCGACGTAGAGGACTAAGAAAGTAATCACGCTCCCACTAAACCTCTTATATACACACGGGTCATCCTCGTTCTTGATGAAACCAAATTCACTGACTGATTCATCAAAACGAATATTCCAGCTCCTAGATGCTTGTTTAAGTCCATAAATAGACTTCTTTAACTTGCATATCTTATGACGATCTGATGGATTAGTGAAACCTTCTGGTTGTGTCATATACACATCCTCATCCAGATTTCCATTAAGGAAAGCCGTCTTCACATCCATTTGCCAGATCTCATAATCGTAATATGCTGCTATCGCGAAAAGAATCCGAATAGACTTAAACATAGCTACAGGTGAGAAAGTTTCATCATAATCTATCCCGTAGATTTGTTTGAAACCTTTCGCAACTAGCCTGCCTTTATAGGTAACCACGTTACCATCCATGTCAATCTTCTTCTTGAAGATCCATTTACAGCCTATAGGGATAACTCCCGGAGGCGGATCAACCAAATCCCAGACTTGGTTATCTGACATGGAGTCCATCTCGGCGCGCATAGCTTCAAGCCATCTCGCTGACTCCGGTCCACTGATCGCATCCGCATAAGTAAGGGGTTCATCATTATCAATGATGTAGACTCCGTCATAGCGCTCAGGCTGTCGACGGATCCTTCCCGATCTTCGCGGTTCCCGTGATATCTGAGCCTCAGGTTGTTTAGTAACCTGTTCTACCGGCTCAGGCTCATCCAACTGTGCTTGACCACTTTGTCCTTCCTCTGGATTCTCATCCAGCTTTATTTCTCTCCCACTGGCCTCTTGCAGAAGAAACTCCTTCTCAAGAAATATGGCCGTCCGAGCAACAAATACCTTGTTCTCATTGGGATCGTAGAAATAATAACCCTTAGTTTCCTTAGGGTAACCGACAAAGATGTATTTCTCAGATCTACTCTCTAGTTTCCCAGAGGCGAGCTTTTTGACATAAGCCTCGCAACCCCAGATCTTAATAAATGTCAAGCTCGGCTGTTTCCCATACCATAACTCATATGGAGTCTTTGAAACTGCCTTGGATGGCACTCGGTTTAGTACCTTTGCAGCTGTTTCCAGTGCAAATCCCCAAAAGGAGTAAGGTAGAGTAGCCTGACTCATCATAGAACGAACCATATCCAGTAAGGTTCTGTTCCTCCTCTCGGACACACCATTCCATTGCGGTGTTCCTGGTGGAGTGAGCTGTGAGATAATCCCACACTCCTTCAGATAGTCAGTAAACTCTCGACTTAGGTATTCTCCACCTCGATCTGAGCGAAGTGACTTGATATTTCGGCCTAGCTGATTCTGTACTTCATTTTTGAACTCTTTGAACTTGTCAAAAGATTCATTCTTATGTCTCATTAGATAGACATACCCATATCTACTGAAATCATCAGTAAAGGTAATGAAGTACGAATAGCCACCTCTGGCATGTTTACTAAATGGCCCACACACATCACTGTGTATAAGGTCAAGTAAACCTGAAGCCCTTTGACCTTTGTTAGGAAAAGGAGACTTCGTCATTTTGCCCAATAAACAAGCTTTGCATGTATCAATCTCCTCATAGGAGAATGATCCCAGCAGTCCATGGTCATGCAACCGCTTAATGCGTTTCTTGTTAATATGGCCTAAACGACTATGCCATAGCAAGGTGCTGTCATCAGCATACTTGGCTTTCTTATTATCAATATTTTGTATAGAACATTCCATGTCCAACATGAATAACCCATTGTTAATTGACCCAGTAGCATAAACAATATTATCTAAAGAAAGAACACACTTTGAAGTCTTGCATTCAAAGGAAAACCCTTTCCTGACAAGAGCAGGAATGGAGATAATATTTTTGGTAATGCTTGGTACAAAATAACAATTGTTCAGTTCTAATACAAGTCCAGATGGTAATGAGATGTGATATTCTCCTACAGCAACAGCAGCAACCCGTGCCCCATTTCCAACTCATAGGTCCACCTCATGCTGTCCCACCTGTCTTCTTCTCTTGAGTTCCTGTACATTTGAACAAATGTGAACTCCACATGCAGTGTCCAACACCCATGAAATAGAAGAAGAGGATATCATGACTTCAGTCACAAAAATACTTGAGCCAGAAGCGATGCTTCCCTTCTTGTCTCCTTGGAGCGCTTTACAGTCCTTTTTCCAGTGACCTAGCTGGCCACAATGGAAACATCTGTATTCCTTCGACCGCTTAACCTTTTGTTTCAGAGCCTTGTTGTAGTTCTTGACAGGGGCTTTGCCCTTCTTCCCCTTCTTCTTGTTCCTGGAAGGAAACATCAAGACAGAGGTTGAAGGCTTTCCCTTTAGAGTCTCCTCTGTAGTCAAGAGCATATTCAGCAACTCTGCCGGAGTACAGTCGATCTTGTTCATATTAAAATTAATAATGAACGGATCGAAAGAGGCCGGGAGAGACTGCAGAATAATGTCTACAGCAAGCTCCTGATTGATGGTATGCCCCAGTTTCTCTAGAGCCTCTTTGTGCCCAATCATCTTGAGCACGTGAGCTCCCACTGGACTCCCTTCAGCCAGTTTCCTCTGAAAGAAAAGCTTGGTCAAATTATAGCGTTCAGTCCTCGCCTATGCAGCATACAGCATCTTGAGGTTTGCTATAATTTCTATAGCAGACATATCCTCATGCTGACGCTGCAGCTGTGGCGTCATAGACGCTAGCATCAGGCAAGCGACATCAATGCTATCATTGACATGCTTTTCATAGGCTTCCCGAACCGCCCTTGCGGCATTCGGAGCGGGTTGAGGCAGTATAGCCGTCTCGAGGACATACAGTTTCCTCTCTGCCTTAAGAACAATCTTAAGGTGTCCGTACCAGTCCGAGAAGTTTGGCCCAGCAAACTTCTCCCTTTCCAGTAGGGATCGCACATTGAAGCTCATGGTGTTCGTTGCTGCAGGAATCTACAACAATGCAAGAACAGCAAGGTCAGTATCAATGTTTAGAATCAATCCAGGACTTAAGAAAGATTCTTTTCTCACTATTTTATCTGACTAAAAAATCCAGTAAACAGTCCGAAAGAGTAACACTCTTTTAGTGAGATGGGATCCAGATTTCATACTTGGTCTCCGCGTCCCGCTCAGGCGAGATAAGATGCACAGAGAGTACAAGCACTAATTTCTGGTAGGCAGTCCCTGCCAATCGCCAACCCGTGCGATTCCCCTTCATCTGGGCAATCCAGCAGACTGTGCCAACTGAGTTGGTACAACACAGTCTCTGATCCCATAGATGGCTGCCTCCATATAGCTAACATATGCCCCATATGTAGCCTACATGGTCAAGCTGACCTGACCTACTCCCTGGACCACCACGTGCTATGCTGAGCAACGAGAAGCGATAAATCCCTTCTCTGTAACACGCAGGTGAAATCACACACCGTCTGAAGTTAGATGGGCGTGCCCACTGAGTGGGTACAACACGGCTCTTCATGAGTCATTTGCATCTCAACTGGCCCAGACCAGGGCCCAAGCGCCCATTGCAGCTCAGGTGCGCCCACCAGGTAAATGCGCCTGTCATAGGGTTGAACCCTAGACCTCCCACCTGGTCAAGCCTCTGCTGCATGCGCCTCTGCCAAGTGTGCTCTGTGCTCTTGTCTGATTAAAATTACAATTTAATCTATCTAGACAAGATTGACACGCAGGTCAATTACACAATAAATTAATTAAAATGTGATGCGCAGATCACAAATATAATAATTTACATTTTTAATCCAGGCACGCAGGCCCCAGCACAGCACACATTAATTGGGCAACCCACATAAGATGAAATAAACAAGCATCATGGCATCCAATCAATATGTGATACATCAACAAAATAAAATTTTTCAAAATCCCATCGGAATCAATTTTATTTGTCTTATGTGCCCTACTACCTTACAACGGTCCATTAATAGGGATCCACTCATCATGTCTAGTCAGATCCACTGCCCTTGCATGCACCAAGTCCTAACTGACTTGAGTCGACGTAATGGTCAACCATGCATGCGCCAAGGGCTGAACAACCTTCATGAGTTCTGGCAAGCGGGTGTGACCCCGGGCCTAACTCATGTGCGTTCACTGGTTGTCTCAACCAGACCTCGCTACACGCCTGTCTGCAGTCGACCTATAGCCACCTTGTGCTTGCGCACAGGTGCCATCTGGTCGACCCATCTAGGCTGTCAGATGATCTGATCAGACTGGTTGGATCTTACCTAGAGGATGACTTCAACTCCATCAACCCGTCTAAGGGTTTATAGTAGGTGCATTAGATCTAAAGTAGAGGCGCGCAAGTGATTTCGATTTAACAAAAAATAACAAGCGCCAACATACATGCGCCATATGAAAAATATACATCAAGTTTCATCATGTAAATTCGCATGTTCTCTAGATCTAAGCTTACAAGCGCAAACATGGATCACGAAATGCATCAAGCAATCATAATAACATACATTAACCGCATGCTCTGATACCAATTGAAAGGTCCCCTAAAGCCAAAGGGGGCGAAACCCTAATAGGTGGCGCATATAAAAAATTTGCAACGGAAGCTAGGGTTTCAAGATCAACTTGCATGTTATATGATGAACTAGATAAAAAAGCTTGCAAAGATCAACAAAAACGATCATACCATTACCATAGCTTAGATGGCGCCTTGGAAGCAAAGAGTCGATTGCTTCTTCTCCAAAGGGAATCGAACACAAGAGGAAGATGGCCTACTCCTTTGTCACTCCTTGTGCTAGCAAGGCTCCAAAGTATCCTTGATCGCTTGAAGGGATGAAGAGACGATTACTAGGCTTGCCCCACTCTTCCTTGGCGTGAGTTCTATCTCCACACACGAGAGTCGTCGTGAGGAAGAGGTGAGAGGATGTCACAAAACGAAGTGGAGTCATTTTCACTCAAAACGTGGAGACGTTTTCTCAAATTGAAAACCGACTTTCCAAATATAGAAAGTCCCTAACTCCAAGCGTTCATGCGTTCATGAACCTTCCGAAACTCATCCTCCAATTGAACCAAGCGCTCACTTGATGAGCCAGTTCAAATTGGTTTGGTTCAAAGACCAATTAAGCCAAGCCTTTGGTCCAGATCAAATTAAACCCTAAGGTTCTAGATCTGACCGTTCATCTCTTGATGTTCATGATCTCACCGATCTAACATCCATTCTCTCGATCGAAGCTTACCGATCTCAAGCCCTAATCAATCAAACATGATCAGACTAGATCTCACTTACAATCAGAGATTAAATCCCTTTAAACTGAACCCAAACAATTCAGTCCACACGATCTGACTTAAGTAAGCCATATCATCAAATTGTGCGACCCTAAGGGTTTCCTTTAAATGTCGGTAACGATAACTTACGTTATCACGATCAGTGAGGGGTATCTAGCAACACATCACTGTCTCCCGATATAAAGAAAAGAGTCTTCCAAGACTACACCCAAACCACAGCACAAGTGTGAATCCACTTCACTAGGCATACATGCTTCCTTTGCCACTGGATGTTCTTTATTGGACAAGCGTGTCAAGCCTGTAACTCCAATATGATGAGCATGATTAGATCAGATGAACATAGTCACCTGGGTATGGCCATACACTTTCTCAATCATCTCATTCAGGGGGGCCCCTTTAGAACATCACACTCCAAACAAGGAGACGGCAATCCTATATCTATCACTAGTGCCCTAACATGACTCATGCTCATTATCCAAGATAGTCTATAACCATTATGTTTCAAATGATATTGAACTACCTCAAAACAATGACAATCATCATTTAGAAACACAAGTGATCTCAAGTCAGAGGAAATGTGCCACTTGTTGCAAACAAGGATTATTCACATTGTGACAAGCAATTGAATATCCTAGTAGGGTCTGTCCAGTACATCCAATGTACCCATGAGTCTACATCTTATTCCATGCTCGAAGCATCCTATAAGATTAGAACACATATTAGTCTCAATCATATCAAGGCTGTCTCATGTTCACCAAGATATCTCGACTAAGGACATTACAGCATGTCAGCCAAGCTGAACAGCATTGAGACATTATTCAGAAGTATACATATTGCAGCAGATAATGTAACAAACTGAATAACAACCATTGCCTTTATAAACATAAGAGTTTATACATGATACTGAAAGAATCCCAAGGCCTCAAACATTAGCCTTAAGGGCATACCCCAACAAATAGAACATCTATTTAAATAAAATATCATTTATTTTTTCAAACTGAAATCCTTTCCAAAAGGAATGATGTTCTAATACATAAGCTGATACATAAAGTTCTAGATAAAGTCTTCAAGGCAGTGAGATGATATCAACAGCAGCATCCAATGCTCTGTCCCTGACCCGAGAGTCGATCCCATCAAGCCTAATCGTCCTACTTCTTTTGAGCTCCTACACATGTAAAACATATGTGAGCCTCACATGCGGTACCTAGTACCCATGAATAAGAAGTAGACATAAAGACCTTGGTAACACAATACCTGAAGCGGATGGATTACATCCCTTCTTCTTTGTCATGCTCTTCTTGGCCATTAATCCTCTTTGAAATACCCATGCATTCCCCGTCTTCCGAAGTATTAGCTTCGAAGATACAGAACCATAGTCATTCTCAGATTTAGGCATACACTCTGAAGATCCAACAGAACTCTCCTGATCATTGTCTATAGAGCATGGTGTGAAGAGACCTTTGAGATGTATGATAAGATCAGAAATCCCCATCTCATCACACTCAACCCTAACCTCTGGGGTCATGCACTCTAAGACAAGAGCAGTGTACTGTTCGTTATCTTCACAATGTTCAAGATAGACATTCCACTCCCACTCAGTAGTGAAATACACACTGGGCTGGGATAGCGGTCTTTCAAGAAGATGCACCTTATTCTCTTGTTCCAGTATCTTGGACAAAATTTTGAACCAATTTGTCCAATTTGTCCCATCCAATTTATTTTTATAAAGTTTCAATCTTAGATCAGGAGATGCCATCTACAATAAGCAAATAAGTAAAATAAGTACTATGATAAAGCATTTAACAAGGACTTTAAATTAAATGCTATGCTCCCACTACTTCCAAAACAAGTTGAGAACTCTCAAACTCAACATGGAAATAAGTGAGTAGGATCCTAATTTCATATGAGGTCTCCGCGACTCACGAGGGTGAGTTGGGATGCACAGAGAGTCTCATGCTTCCTTAGGTAGGCATGCCAGCCAATTGTGCCGTGCACAACTCCTCTTAGTTAAGATAGACTAGGCACCCTGTGTCCAGCGAGGGCTGGATACAACACAGAACCCTATCCTCTTAACAGCTGCCTCTAGTAATTCATCATGTTAGTGACATATGAAAAACTAGTCAAGTCTGGTCCTAACCGTTATGCCTAGGGCCAACAAATTTCCTTGCGAAGGCACGCCTTGATTAAAACTGGACTGGGGAAATCATTGTCACCACACACCTCCTAAAGATAAGTGGGAGTGTCCTACGAGGGCGGGAAACAGTTCACAACACCACCGATCGATAGTTTGATGAGGGCTACGCGTTAGAAGGCTATCGACTTGATATTGTATTGAGAGTTTTTGCATGTTTGTTTTATTCTTTTCTAGCATGCAGTTTTCCTATGGTTATGGCACCAAAGGAAAAACATCACAGGCATGCTATGGACAAAATAATAAACCATCACAGGCATGCTAGTTTGGTCGATATGGTCATAGCCCTTTTCATACACATAACTTGTCATGAGCCATGTGACATGTTATCGTGCATCCAAGGGTTGTGAGTCCCTTAAGCAGATCAGCCCATGCCAGAGGCCAAAAGCATGTGTCCTTCCTTCAGCCGCAAGTCCATCACCACGCTTCCAAAGCTGGCGCCACTCTAATTCCGATTGAAGAAGACTCCTTGTTATCAAGATGAAGCCTTAACCTATCATATAATTCTACATCTATTCTAAACAAGATGAAAAATTCTTTACAACAAGATAGGGAGAGAACCACACGCAGGTGGAAAGAGATTTTACAAGCATTCATCACAAGTGGAAACATGCTTCCACATCACAACACAGGAGGGCACTCGCTATGACCATATCAACCCAATCAAGTGGCGCATGTAAAATTTGAAAATCCGGAAAAATCAAATTTTAGCACCTTATGCGCCAACATCATCCAAAGCACTCTCTTAACCAAATTTATGCCAAAATTTAGATCAAGTTCCATGATGATTTCATAGACCCTATCGGCTGGCAGTTTTGTCAGATCAAGAGACCCAGCCAGTCCGAAGACACAATGCCCGTCCTACTTGACAAAACTACGTGCGCCTTCGGTCTTAAATCAAACATGAAACAAAATCAAATTTCGGCCATAAATTCAAAAGAGAGGTTTAGATGAAAAAACACTTTCTACGTAAAACGCGCATGGATAGAAGAAAAATTTTTCAAAAATTTTTCATACAAGCAAACATACACCTTGTGTTTCTCGCAAGTAGCTCTGATAACACTGTTAGGGAATACTGGGTGTAATTTAAAATTTTTGCAGTCCCAGGACGCAGCGAAAGAACCATTACACCCGAAACATATTCCGGTCCCAAGGATCCATGCGAGAGAAAAGACACAAGGATGTGTTAGAGATGTACCTCTTTTGCTTGTCTAGTTGCCGAAGACATGTTGAAGACGATCAAGTGCTCGCCCTCTACAAGTATCCATGCGTTGACTCCTTGATCGTTGCTCCCTTCCATGCTTGGTGCTAGCCTCGGGAAGAGAATCAAGCCTTATCACTCTCTTCAAATCTTGCGCCACCTCCAAGGTAGAAGCGCCAAGAAGAGATGAGGAAGAGGATGATGCGCCAAGTACTTCCTTCTTCTTCTTTGCATGCGCCACCTTCAAGCAAGGTGCGCCTATGGCCAAGGAACGAAGAGGACTTGTGGCAAGGAGATGCCACCAAGCAATAAGAGTCCTTGCGCCAAGAAGAGAGGGAGAAGAAGAAGAACTTGCGGTTCCAAGGAAGAAGGAGATTGCGCTCCTTGATGAAGAAGGAGTGCTCCAAGCTCTCAAGTTGTCACCACCCTAAGCTTCCAATTCTCTCCAAGAGATGTCACCACCAAGCCCTTCTCCAAGTTACGTCAAGAGGTGAAGAAGGAGAAGAAGGCTTGCGGCTTCAAGGAGGAAGAAGGGTTGCGCCACCTTCAAGTTGTCACCCTTTGCCCTTGCTCACACCTCTCTATGTGTCTTCACGCCTCTAAGGAGTTAACATTTTAGAGGGGGTAGCTAGGGTCTTATTTATAAGGTCAAGAGGTGGTTTAGGGAGGGCCAAGATCATGCCAAGAGGGCGGCTAGGATGAAGGGGGTTTGTGGCAATGAAAGTCTCCAAGACTTTTCCATAAACCTCATTCAACCTATCCTTATTTTCCCTATAGCCATATCAGCCCAAGAGATGCCTTAAAGGCATGCATTCCATCCTAGGAAGAAGGGCTAGGCGCCCTTTACTTCCATAATGAAGCAAAGGCGCCTCCCTCACCCCATTATGCCCCTAGGCGCCAATGGGGTGAGATTTCTCTCCATTATGCCCTTTTAGCCTCTAATCTCTTCATGACAACTTATTATTGGGCCTCATTGGATAATGAGTTTGCCCAAACTTCATTGCATGGGTTGATTAAGCCATTGGATCTAATCCAATGCAACCCTAATCCAAATGTGACCAATTAAGGTCAATTTCGGGTCAACCTGCCAATGAAGTTTGGCTCCAATAACTTTCTTCCAACTCATCAGGCCCATTGGCGCTGATGAAATCTTCCAAATGGATCCAAGTTATTCAATAACTTGATCCTAAGGCTTCTGATTAAAGCAACGTCAAGAGTCTATTGCATGTGACCCCGTAGGATCCATATGACGATGGCAATGATGTAAACATCATAAGTAGTGAGGGGTATCTAGCAACACATCACTACTACCCATGTCATAGGACTTAAGTCATTATGGCAACAACTCCTAACAAGCAACGAGGATTCCCATTGCATTATAGATCCCTTTGCCCAAACTGATATCCTGCCATTGGATTAGTTTCAAGTTTATCAATCCAATGCATTGGTCATGACTCAACAAATGTGGCCACACATTCCTGTCATGCACCAATAAGGTGGGGCGCCCCCCGAGTGGATATCATGCTTCCAATAAGGAAGGGGCAAATCCTACTATTGGTCATCCATGTCTCTATGTGACTTATGACATGCCCAATGACAGTCGTTTTGGTCCCCCAATTACGGAGAGACGTAAGACTGTATCAAAGAATATCCATCATCAAATCTAGACATGAATACCTCAAGTCTAAGGATCAATGCAAACCTCTGGCATGTGAGATTGACTTGTTGACTAGACAAGTCAATCCTCATGGTGGATCACTCCAGTGCATCCAATGCACCTGTATGTCTGCGTTACTGTGCCCCGCACCTAACCAGCCCATACACTAGTCTCACATGTACCAAAGCTGTCCCATATCTGCTATGGTACCTTGTCTGGGGATAGCTTATGAGGATAGATCCAATCCAAACTCCTGGGACATTATATATGCAACTCAATACATCAACGCAGGTAGAGAAGTCTGCATAATAACGACCATGCCTCTATAAAGAATAATAATTCTATCAAAGTACATTCAAACAATGCCTGACCATGTCCATACATTGGTCTGGAGTGCATATACACCAACATCTTGTTAGCAAGAGAACTTGGGAGCCTAACTCCCCTCTGTTGGGGTATGCCCTTAAGGCTAATGTTTGAGGCCTTGGATTAATTACAGTATCATGTATAAACTATATGTTTTTATAAAGGCAATTGTTGTTATTCAGATTGTTACATTATCTGCTGCTGTATGTATACATCTGAGTAATGTCTCAATGATGTTCAGCTTAGCTGACATTCAGTAATGTCCTTAGTCGAGATATCTCGGTGAATATGAGACAGCCTTGATATGATTGAGACTAATATGTGATCTAATCTTATAGGATGCTTCGAGCATGGAATAAGATTTAGACACATAGGTGCATTGGATGTACTGGACTGACCCTACTTAGGATATTCAATTGTTTGTCACAATGTGAATAAATCCTTATATGCAAGCAAGTGGCATATTCCCTCTGACTTGAGATCACTTGTGTCTCTAAGTGATGATTGGCATTATCTTGAGGTAGTTCAATATCATTTGAAAGATAATGGTTAAAGACTATCTTGGATAGTGAGCATGAGTCATGTTAGGGGCACTAGTGATAGATATAGGATTGCCTCTCCTAGTTGGAGTGTGATGTTCTAATGGGCCCTAGGATGGGATGGTTGAGAATGTGTATGACCATACCCAGATGACTATTATCATCTGATCTAACCATTTTCATCATGTTGGAATCACAGGCTTGACACGCTTGTCCAACGAGAACATCCAGTGGCAAAGGGAAATATGTATGCCAAGTGAATTAAATTCACACTTGTGCTATGTTTTGGGAGTAGTCTTGGAAGACTCTTTCCTTCATATCGGGAGACAGTGATGTGTTGCTAGATACCCCTCTCTGATCGTGATAACGTAAGTTATCGTTACCGACAATGACGGAAACCCTTAGGGTCGCACAATTTGATGATATGGCTTACTTATGTCAGATCGTGTGGATTGGAATTATTCTAGTTCAGTTTAAAGCAATTTAAACTCTGATTGGAAGTGAGATCTAGTCTAATCATGTTTAATTGATTAGGGCATATGATCGGTAAGCTTCGATCGGGAGAATTGATGCTTGATCGTAAAGATCAAGAGGTTCAATGAGATGTGTGGTTAGATCTTGAGCCACTTGGTTCAGAGAGATCTTAACCAGGGCTGGTTCGATTTGGTGCTTGAACCAAATTGGGATTGAACCGGTTCACTTAGTGAAGGCATGGTTTAATTGAAGAGGAGTTTTCGATGGCTTCATGGGGAGTTAAGAAGGGAGTTACAATTCGGTTCTTACCATATTTGGTGGCCGAATCTTTCCTTTTTGGAGACAACGGTTTTGAAACCCCTTCTTCTCTCTTCCTCCTCTCGCATCTTCTTCATCTTCACGCAAGGGAAGAAGTTAAAAAGAAAAACCTACCCAAGGGCGCACATCTCCTCTCCAAGACACGATCAAAGACTCCATGGTGTCTTTGCTAGCACAAGGAGCACAAGGAAGAAGCAAACCTCATCTTGTGTGTGACACTTTTGGAGAAGAGGCACTTGCCCCTTTCTTCTTCCAAGCCGCCACTCAAAGCATGGCAATGGTAATGCTCTAACCTATCCTTTCAAGGTTGATCATATGTTTTAAGTCATGCGATCTTTGAAACCTAGTATTTCCGCTGCTGCATAATTTTTGAATGCGCATGTGACCTAGGTTTCCTTTCAGTGGTATCAGAGCGAGGTTTTTGGCTTGCTACATATGATTGCCAACTTGTGATCCATGTTTGATTTTTGTTTTGAGTAGATCTATATGATGCGCATGCCTTTTGTTCTTATGCGAAAAATATAAGCCATGTTGTTCATACCATATGTTAGATGTATTTTTCATTCAAGCTTGCGCATGTGATGTTAGTTTGCGCATTTCATAGATGTTTTCAGTCAAAAACTATCTTCATGCGCGACCCTCAATAGATCTATCAAGCGCCTACTTCAAATACTTAGACGGGTTTACAATGTTGAAGTCGTTAGTCAAGTCTAGACCCAACAGCCTAATCAGACCATCTGACAGCCTAGATGAGGCGGCCGGATAGCACCTGTGCGCAAGCTATACAGGTGGCTATAGGCCGACTGCAGAAGGGTGTGTAGCGATGTCTGATTGAGGCGCCTAGTGAACGATCATGATTATGGCCCGGGGTCACACCCGCTTGCCAGAAATCATGTGTGACGTTCAGCCCTTAAGGCATGCATAGTTGTGTTGGGGTATGCCCTTAAGGCTAATGTTTGAGGCCTTGGGATTGTATCAGTATCATGTAATAAACTCTTATGTTTATAAAGGCATGGTTGTTATTCAGTTTGTTACCTTGTCTGCTGTAATAATGTACTTCTGAATAATGTCTCAAAGCTGTTCAGCTGGGCTGACATGCTGTAAAGTCCTTAGTCGAAATATCTTGGTGAACATGAGACAACCTTGATATGATTGAGACTAATATGTGTTCTAATCTTATAGGATGCTTTGAGCATGGAATAAGATGTAGGCTCATGGGTACATTGGATGTACTGGACAGACCCTACTAGGATATTCAATTGTTTGTCACAATGTGAATAATCCTTGTTTGCATCAAGTGGCACATGTCCTCTGACTTGAGATCACTTGTGTTTCTAAATGATGATTGTCATTGTTTTGAGGTTGTTCAATATCATTTGAAACATAATGGTTATAGACTATCTTGGATAATGATCATGAGTCAGGTTAGGGCACTAGTGATAGATACAGGATTGCCGTCTCCTTGTTTAAGGAGTGTGATGTTCTAAAGGGGCCCCCCTTGAATGAGATGATTGAGAAAGTGTATGGCCATACCCAGGTGACAGTGTTCATCTGATCTAATCATGCTCGTAATATTGGAGTTACAAGCTTGACTTGCTTGTCCAATAAGAACATCCAGTGGCAAAGGATATATGCATGCCTTGTGAAGTTGATTCACACTTATGCTATGGTTTGGGTGTAGTCTTGGAAGACTCTTTCCTTTATATCGGGAGACAGTGATGTGTTGCTAGATACCCCTCACTGATCGTGATAATGAAAGTTATCGTTACCGACATTTAAAGGAAACCCTCAGGGTCGCACAATTTGATGATATGGCTTACTTGAGTCAGATCGTGTGGACTGAATTATTTGGGTTCAGTTTAAAGGGATTATAAGCTCTGATTATAAGTGAGATCTGGTCTAATCATGTTTGATTGATTAGGGCTTGAGATCGGTAAGCTTTGATCGAGAGAGTTGATGCTAGATCGGTGAGATCAGAAGCATCAGGAGATGAACGGTTGGATCTGGAGCCTTAGGGTTTAACGGTGATCTAAACCAATGCTTGGGTTAATTGATCTTTGAACCAAAATTGAAATGCATTCGATTTGCTTGAACCGGTTCACATGTGTGAACGCTTGGTTCATTGGTTGAAAGCGTTTTCTTTGATCGGTTATGAGATCATGGCGCATGATTTCCATTTATGGAAAGTCATGAAGGCCTCAACGCCTTAACGCCCAAAACGTCTCTACACCTCAATGTCAAGGCGTTCGCTTGGTGGTGAACGCACATACTCTCGTGGATTGAGGTAGTTGATGAAGAGGAGGTCTCGGTGAAGGCACCAAGCGATCTCATCCCTTCCATACGTCAAGGACACCTTGGGCACTTGCTAGCACAAGGAACGCCAAAGGAAGTAGGCGGCATCTTCTTGTGTGCGTCAACTTTGGAGAAGGTTCATTTGCGCCTTTGCTTCCAAGGCTCCATCAAACCGATTGCTATGGTATGAGATCTTCTTTCGATCTTTACAATGTCTTAAGGTTGATCATATGAACATATATTCATGCGATCTTGATAAAACCCTA
The DNA here is from genome assembly GCA_027563935.2 of Costus lasius. Lineage (NCBI taxonomy): Eukaryota > Viridiplantae > Streptophyta > Magnoliopsida > Zingiberales > Costaceae > Costus > Costus lasius. The sequence continues at coordinate 30,173,652 of CM050450.1, read as the reverse complement.
ATTCCGCTGCCAAAAGAATTTACATGCGCCCCCTTTAGGGTTTGATCTGCTTGCGCTCCCCCTCGAAGGGGACCCTTCAATTGGTATCAGAGCACGGTTCTGTATATGCTCATTTGATTGCCTTTATGTGATCCTTGTTTGCGTTTGCTATGCTTAGATCTAATCACATGCCGCAAAACTACATGCTAGTTTTATTTAGATGTATGCGCATGTTTGTTGGCGCTTGTTTTGACAAATCAAAATATCATGTGCGCGCCTCATCTAGACCTAAGGCCCTACATTAAACCCTTAGATGGGTTGATGGGGTTGAAAGCATCTTCTAGGTTGGATCAAAATAGTCTGATCAGACCATCTGACAGCCTAGATGGGTTGACCAGATAGCACCTGTGCGCAAGCATGAGGTGGCTATAGGTCGACTGCATCAAGGGCGTGTAGCGAGGTCTGGTTGAGACGGCTACTGAACACACATGAGTTAGGCCCGGGGTCACACCTGCTTGCCGACACTCATGAGGGTTGTTCAGCCCTTTGCGCATGCATGGTTGACCATTAGGTCAACTCAAGTCAGTTAGGACTTGGTGCATGCAAGGGCAGTCGATCTGACTAGATGGATGAGTGGATCCCTATCAATGAACCATTGTAAGGTTGTAAGGGCACATAAGAAAATTAAAATTGATGCCAATGGGGTTTTCGAAAATTTTATTTTCTTTTGGATCACATGTTGATTGTAGGCATATGTTTGTTTATTTAATCTTATGTGGGCTGCCCGTGTTAATGTGTGCTGTGCTGGGGCCTGCGTGCCTGGTTAATTGTAAATTTAATATTATTGTGATCTGCGCATCACTGTTATTTAATTTATAATGTGTAATTGACCTGCGAGTCAATCATGTCTAGATAGATTAAATTGTAAGTTTAATCAGACATGAGCACAAAGCACAGTTGGCAAAGGCGCATGCAGTAGTGGCTTGACCAGGTGGGAGGTCCAGGGTTCGACTCTGGGACCAGGCGCATTTTCCCTGGTGGGCGCACCTCAGCTGCAAATGGCGCTTAGGCCCTGGTTTGGGCCAGATGAGCAGCAAAAGCCCCATGAAGAAAAGCAAGTGAAGACTTAAGTTAATTAAGGTCTTACTTAGGCTATGGGCTTTTACCACATAAGATCCATGCTTTCTTTTATTGTTTAAATAAGTAGAACAGCATGATTTATTTATCTTCTGCTATCACCATAGGAATTGCATGATAGTGAAGAAGATAAAAGACCGTTAAAATCCAACGCTAAAATATCAAGCTCGTATGCCTTCTGACGCGAAACCTCACTGTTCTGATTATCGTTGGAGCCGTGTTGTACCCACTCAGTGGGCACGTCCATCTATCTTCAGACGGTGTGTGATTTCACCTGCGTGTTACAGAGAAGGGATTTATCGCTTCTCGTTGCTCAGCATAGCACGTGGTGGTCCAGGGAGTAGGTCGGGTCAGCTTGACCATGTAGGCTACATATGTGGCGCATATGGTAGCACATGGAGGCAGCCATCTGCGGGGTCAGAGACTGTGTTGTACCAACTCAGTTGGCACAGTCGGCTGGATTGCCCAGATGAAGGGGAATCGCACGGGTTGGCGATTGGCTGTGATAGCCTACCAGAGATTAGTGCTTGTACTCTCTGTGCAACTTATCTCGCCTGAGCGGGACGCGGAGACCAAGTATGAAATCTGGATCCCATCTCACTAAAAGAGTTCTACTCTTTCGGGCTGTTTTGCTGGATTTTTCAGCCAGATAAAATAGTGAGAAAAAGAATCATTCTTAAGTCCTGATTGATTCTTAACATTGATACTGACCTTGCTGTTCTTGCATTGTTGTAGATACCTGCAGCAACGAACACCATGAGCTTCAATGTGCGATCCCTACTGGAAAGGGAGAAGTTTGCTGGGCCAAACTTCTCAGACTGGTTCGGACACCTTAAGATCGTTCTTAAGGCTGAGAGGAAACTGTATGTCCTCGAGACGGCTGTGCCGCCTCAACCCGCTACGAACGCCGCAAGGGCGGTTCGCGATGCCTATGAAAAGCACGTCAATGATAGCATTGATGTCGCTTGCCTGATGCTAGCGTCTATGACGCCACCGCTGCAGCATCAGCATGAGGATATGTCGGCTATAGAAATTATAGCGAACCTCAAGATGCTGTATGCTGCACAGGCGAGGACAGAATGCTATAATCTGACAAAGCTTTTCTTTCAGAGCAAACTGGCTGAAGGGAGCCCAGTGGGAGCTCACGTGCTCAAGATGATTGGGCACAAGGAGGCTCTAGAGAAACTGGGGCATACCATCAACCAAGAGCTTGCTGTAGATATTATTCTGCAGTCTCTCCCGCCCTCTTTCGATGCGTTCATTATTAACTTTAATATGAACAAAATTGATTGTACTCCGGCAGAGCTGCTGAATATGCTCTTGACTACTGAGGAGACTCTGAAGGGAAAGCCTTCAACCTCTGTCTTAATGGTTCCTTCTAGGAATAAGAAGAAGGGGAAGAAGGGCAAAGCCCCTGTCAAGAATTACAGCAAGGCTCTGAAACAGAAGGTAAAGCGGTCGAAGGACAACAGATGTTTCCACTGTGGCCAGCTGGGTCACTGGAAAAAGGACTGTAAAGCGCTCCAAGGAGACAAGAGGGGAAGCATCGCTTCTGGCTCAGGTATATACGTGACGGAAGTCATGGTTGCATCTTCTTCTATTTCATGGGTGTTGGACACTGCATGTGGAGTTCACATTTGTTCAAATGTACAGGAACTCAAGAGAAGAAGACAGGTGGGACAGCATGAGGTGGACCTACGAGTTGGAAACGGGGCACGGGTTGCTGCTGTTGCTGTAGGGGATTATTACATCTCATTACCATCTGGCATTGTATTAGAATTAAACAATTGTTACTTTGTACCCAGTATTACCAAAAATATTATCTCTATTCCTGCTCTTGTCAGGAAAGGGTTTTCCTTTGAATGCAAGATTTCAAAGTGTTATCTTACTCTTGATAATATTGTTTATGCTACTGGTTCAATTAACAATGGGTTATTCATGTTGGACATGGAATTTTCTATACAAAACATTGATAATAAGAAAGCCAAGTATGCTGATGACAGCACCTTGCTATGGCATAGTCGTTTAGGCCATATTAACAAGAAGCGCATTAAGCGGTTGCATGATCATGGACTGCTGGGATCATTCTCCTGTGAGGAGATTGATACATGCAAAGCTTGTTTAATGGGTAAAATGACGAAGGCTCCTTTTCCCAACAAAGGTCAAAGGGCTTCGGGTTTACTTGACCTTATACACAGTGATGTGTGTGGGCCATTTAGTAAACATGCTAGAGGTGGCTATCAGTACTTCATTACCTTTACTGATGATTTCAGTAGATATGGGTATGTCTATTTAATGAGACATAAAAGTGAATCTTTTGACAAGTTCAAAGAGTTCAAGAATGAAGTACAGAATCAGCTAGGCCGAAATATCAAGGCACTTCGTTCTGATCGAGGTGGAGAATACTTGAGTCATGCGTTTACTGACTATCTGAAGGAGTGTGGGGTTATCTCACAGCTCACTCCGCCAGGAACACCGCAATGGAATGGTGTATCCGAGAGGAGAAATAGAACGTTACTTGATATGGTTCGTTCTATGATGAGTCAGGCTACTCTTCCATATTCCTTTTGGGGATTTGCACTGGAAACAGCTGCAAAGGTACTAAACCGAGTGCCATCCAAGGCCGTTTCAAAGACGCCATATGAGTTATGGTATGGGAAACAGCCAAGCTTGATATTTATTAAGATCTAGGGTTGCGAGGCTTATGTCAAAAAGCTCGCCTCTGGGAAACTAGAGAGCAGATCTGACAAATGTATCTTTGTCGGTTACCCTAAGGAAACTAAGGGTTATTATTTCTTCGATCCCAAAGAGAACAAGGTATTTGTTGCTCGGACGGCCATATTTCTTGAGAAGGAGTTTCTTCTGCAAGAGGCCAGTGGGAGAGAAATAAAGCTGGATGAGAATCCAGAGGAAGGACAAAGTAGTCAAGCACAGTTGGATGTGCCTGAGCCGGTAGAACAGGTTATTGAACAATCTGAGGCTCAGATATCACGGGAACCGCGTAGATCGGGAAGGATCCGTCGACAGCCTGAGCGCTATGACGGAGTCTACATCATTGATAATGATGAACCCCTCACTTATGCGGATGCGATCAGTGGACCGGAGTCAGCTAGATGGCTTGAAGCTATGCGAGCCGAGATGGACTCCATGTCAGATAACCAAGTCTGGGATTTGGTTGATCCGCCTCCGGGAGTAATCCCTATAGGCTGTAAATGGATCTTCAAGAAGAAGATTGACATGGATGGTAACGTGGTTACCTATAAAGGCAGGCTAGTTGCGAAAGGTTTCAAACAAATCTACGGGTTAGATTATGATGAAACTTTCTCACCTGTAGCCATGTTTAAGTCTATTCAGATTCTTTTCGCGATAGCAGCATATTACGATTATGAGATCTGGCAGATGGATGTGAAGACGGCTTTCCTGAATGGAAATCTAGATGAGGATGTGTATATGACACAACTTGAAGGTTTCACTAATCCATCAGATCGTCATAAAATATGCAAGTTAAAGAAGTCCATTTATGGACTTAAACAAGCATCGAGAAGCTGGAATATTCGTTTTGATGAATCAATCTCTGAGTTTGGTTTCATCAAGAACGAAGATGACCCGTGTGTATATAAGAGGTTTAGTGGGAGCGTGATTACTTTCCTAGTCCTCTACGTCGATGACATCTTGATCATTGGAAACGATATTCCTGAACTGCATGCTGTTAAAGCATGGTTGGGAAAATGTTTTCAGATGAAAGATCTAGGAGAAGCAGCCTATGTATTAGGTGTGAAGATCTACAGGGATAGATCTAAGAGGCTTCTCGGGCTGTGCCAGAGTACTTACATCGATAAAGTCCTGGAAAGATTCCATTTAGAGAATTCTAAAAGGGGGTATCTTCCAGTCAGACATGGTCTGAATCTTTCGAAGAGTCAGTGTCCACAAACACAGACTGAGAAAGATGAAATGGACAATACGCCTTATGCTTCGGCTATTGGGTCCATTATGTATGCGATGTTGTGTACTCGCCCAGACGTCGCTTACGGGTTAAGCGTAACCAGTCGGTTCCAAAGTAATCCAGGTATGGCGCACTGGATTGCAGTCAAGAACATTTTAAAATATCTGCGGAGGACCAAAGATATGTTCTTGATATATGGTGGTCAGGAAGAACTCAGTATTGAAGGATATACTGACGCTTCGTTCCAGTCGGACCAGGATGATTTCCGATCGCAATCAGGCTATGTTTTTAGCTTGAATGGTGGAGCAGTGGTGTGGAAAAGTTTCAAACAGTCTACTGTTGCTGATTCCACAATAGAAGCCGAGTATGTTGCAGCCTCGGAAGCATCCAAGGAGGCAGTGTGGATTCGTAAGTTCGTTCAGGAACTTGGTGTCGTTCCTTCGAGTGCAGATCCTTTGGTTATCTTCTGTGATAACACTGGAGCAATCGCACAAGCAAAGGAACCACGGTCGCACCAGAAGTCCAAGCACATACAAAGACGGTTTCACTTGATCCGGGAGATCATTGATCGTGGCGAGATCAAAATCTGCAAGGTACATACAGATGACAATCTGGCTGACCCGCTTACCAAGCCTCTAGCGCAGCAGAAGCATGAGAAGCACTGTAATAATATGGGTTTGAGATTTCTCAACCATTAGATTAAGTGCAAGTGGGAGATTGTTGGGGTATGCCCTTAAGGCTAATGTTTGAGGCCTTGGGATTGTATCAGTATCATGTAATAAACTCTTATGTTTATAAAGGCATGGTTGTTATTCAGTTTGTTACCTTGTCTGCTGTAATAAGTGTACTTCTGAATAATGTCTCAAAGCTGTTCAGCTGGGCTGACATGCTGTAAAGTCCTTAGTCGAAATATCTTGGTGAACATGAGACAACCTTGATATGATTGAGACTAATATGTGTTCTAATCTTATAGGATGCTTCGAGCATGGAATAAGATATAGACTCATGGGTACATTGGATGTACTGGACAGACACTACTAGGATATTCAATTGTTTGTCACAATGTGAATAATCCTTGTTTGCATCAAGTGGCACATGTCCTCTGACTTGAGATCACTTGTGTTTCTAAATGATGATTGTCATTGTTTTGAGGTTGTTTAATATCATTTGAAACATAATGGTTATAGACTATCTTGGATAATGATCATGAGTCAGGTTAGGGCACTAGTGATAGATACAGGATTGCCGTCTCCTTGTTTAAGGAGTGTGATGTTCTAAAGGGGCCCCCCTTGAATGAGATGATTGAGAAAGTGTATGGCCATACCCAGGTGACAGTGTTCATCTGATCTAATCATGCTCGTAATATTGGAGTTACAAGCTTGACTTGCTTGTCCAATAAGAACATCCAGTGGCAAAGGATATATGCATGCCTTGTGAAGTTGATTCACACTTATGCTATGGTTTGGTTGTAGTCTTGGAAGACTCTTTCCTTTATATCGGGAGATAGTGATGTGTTGCTAGATACCCCTCACTGATCGTGATAATGAAAGTTATCGTTACCGACATTTAAAGGAAACCCTCAGGGTCGCACAATTTGATGATATGGCTTACTTGAGTCAGATCGTGTGGACTGAATTATTTGGGTTCAGTTTAAAGGGATTATAAGCTCTGATTATAAGTGAGATCTGGTCTAATCATGTTTGATTGATTAGGGCTTGAGATCGGTAAGCTTTGATCGAGAGAGTTGATGCTAGATCGGTGAGATCAGAAGCATCAGGAGATGAACGGTTGGATCTGGAGCCTTAGGGTTTAACGGTGATCTAAACCAATGCTTGGGTTAATTGATCTTTGAACCAAAATTGAAATGCATTCGATTTGCTTGAACCGGTTCACATGTGTGAACGCTTGGTTCATTGGTTGAAAGCGTTTTCTTTGATCGGTTATGAGATCATGGCGCATGATTTCCATTTATGGAAAGTCATGAAGGCCTCAACGCCTTAACGCCCAAAACGCCTCTACACCTCAACGTCAAGGCGTTCGCTTGGTGGTGAACGCACATACTCTCGTGGATTGAGGTAGTTGACGAAGAGGAGGTCTCGGTGAAGGCACCAAGCGATCTCATCCTTTCCATACGTCAAGGACACCTTGGGCACTTGCTAGCACAAGGAACGCCAAAGGAAGTAGGCGGCATCTTCTTGTGTGCGTCAACTTTGGAGAAGGTTCATTTGCGCCTTTGCTTCCAAGGCTCCATCAAACCGATGGCTATGGTATGAGATCTTCTTTCGATCTTTACAACGTCTTAAGGTTGATCATATGAACATATATTCATGCGATCTTGATAAAACCCTAATTCCGCTGCCAGAAGAATTTACATGCGCCCCCTTTAGGGTTTGATCTGCTTGCGCTCCCCCTCGAAGGGGACCCTTCAAGTTGACCATGAGGTCGACGCAAGTCAGTTATGACTGGGTGCATGCAAGGGCAGTGGGTCTGATTTAGTCTAATGAGTGGATACCTGTAAATGGACCGTTGTAAGGTAGTAGGGCCCATAAGGAAATAAAATTGATGCCATGGGGTTTTATAAAATTTTATTTCTATTTTGGATCACATGTATGCATGTTTAATATGTTGCCATGAATCATTGGAAATTTGAGTGTTTATTTCATCTTATGTGGGCTGCCCTTATTTTGTGTGCTGTGCTGGGGCCTGCGTGCCTAGAATTAAATATATATATATTTTGTTGTGATCTGCGAATCACACTTTGATTTATGAAAATGTATAATTGACCTGCGTGTCAAACCATGTCTAGATAGTTTCAAATATGTAATTTGAGTTGACATGAGCACACAGCACAAATGGCAGATGCGCATGCAGCAATTGGCTTCACTAGATGGGTGGTCTAGAGGTCGACTCTAGAACAGCCGCATACTGCGTGGTGGGCACATTTGAGCTGCAGAGGGCGCTTGGGCTCGAGCTGGGCCAGATGAAGTACAAGAGTCCCATAAAGAGCTCAAGTGAAGACTTTTATCAAACTAGGGTTTTACTTAAGTTTTATGGGCGTTTACCACATAAGATAATGGTGCTTTCATTTAATGTTTTAAGTAATATTTGCACATGTATGTTTTATTCTTCTGCTATCACTATAGAATTTGCATGATAGTAAGAAGATAAAAGACCGTTAAAATCCAACGTCAATATCAAGCTCGATTGCCTTCTGACGCGAAACCTCACTGTTCTGACTATCGTTGGGGCCGTGTTGTACCCACTCAGTGGGCACGCCCAGCTATCTTCAGACGGTGCGTGATTACACCTAGATGCTACAGAGAAGGGATTTATCGCTTCTCGTTGCTCAGCATAGCACGTGGTGGTCCAGGAAGTAGGTCAGGTCAGCTTGATCATATAGGCTACATATTGAGCATATGATAGCTATATGGAGGCAGCCATCTGAGGAATCAGAGACTGTGTTGTACCAACTCAGTTGGCACAGTCTTCTGGATTGCCTAGATGAAGGGGAATCGCACGGGTTGGCGATTGGCATGGATTGCCTACCAGTAATTAATGCTTGTACTCTCTGTGCATCTTATCTCGCCTGAGCGGGACGCGGAGATCAAGTGTGAAATTTGGATCCCATCTCACTAAAGGGTTTTCACTCTTTCGGGCTGTTTTATTGGATTTTCAGTCAGATAAAATAGTGAGAAAAGAATCACTCTTAAGTCCTGGAATGATTCTAACATGGATACTGACCTTGTTGTTCTTGCTATGTTGTAGATTCCTGCAGCAACGAACACCACAGGGCTCAATTTGCGATCCATATTGGAAAAGGAGAAGTTTGCTGGGCCAAACTTCTCAGACTGGTATAGACAGCTGAAAATTGTCCTCAAAGCTGAGAGGAAGCTGTATGTCCTTGAGTCGGCAATACCGGCTCAACCCGCTGCGAACGCTGCAAGCGGTTCGAGATGCTTATGAGAAGCATGTCAGTGATAGTACTGATGTCGCTTGCCTTATGCTTGCGTCAATGACGCCCGAGCTCCAGCGTCAGCATGAGGATTTGTCAGCTATTGATATTATAGCAAATCTCAAAATGCTGTATGCTGCACAGTCAAGGACAGAACGCTATAACTTGACGAAACTTTTCTTTCATAGCAAACTGACTGAAGGGAGTCCAGTGGGAGCTCATGTGCTCAAGATGATTGGGTACAAAGAAGCTCTAGAGAAACTGGGACATACCATCAATCAAGAACTTGTTGTAGACATCATCTTGCAGTCTCTCCCAGCTTCTTTCGATCCGTTCATCATTAATTTTAATATGAATAAAATCGACTGTACTCCGGCAGAATTACTGAACATGCTTTGTACCACAGAGCAGACTCTTGAGAAGGGAAAGCCTTCATCCTCTGTCTTGATGGTTCCTTCAAGGAACAAGAAGAAGGGGAAGAAGGGCAAAACCCCTATCAAGAGCTACAACAAGGCTTTGAAACAAAAGGTGAAGCGGTCAAAGGACAACAGATGCTTCCATTGTGGCCAGCTAGGTCACTGGAAGAAGGACTGTAGAGCGCTCCAAGGAGAGAAGAAGGTAAGCAAGTCTTTCACTTCTGGCTCAGGTATTTTCGTGACTGAAGTCATGGTTGCTTCTTCTATTTCATGGGTGTTGGACACTGCATGTGGAGTTCACATTTGTTCAAATGTGCAGGAACTCAAGAGAAGAAGACAGGTGGGACAGCATGAGGTGGACCTACGAGTTGGAAACGGGGCACGGGTTGCTGCTGTTGCTGTAGGGGACTATAACATCTCTTTACCATCTGGTTTTGTATTCGAACTTGACAATTGTTATTTTGTACCAAGCATAACAAAGAATATTATCTCTATTCCTGCTCTTGTTAGGAAAGGTTTTTCTTTTGAATGCAAAACTTCACAGTGTTGTATTTCATATGATAATATTGTTTATGCAACTGGGTCGATTAACAATGGGTTATACATGTTGGACATGGAATGTTCTGTACAACAAATTGATAACAAGAAAGCCAAGTATGCTGATGACAGCACCTTGCTATGGCATAGTCGTCTAGGCCATATTAACAAGAAGCGCATTAAGCGGTTGCATGACCATGGACTGCTGGGATCATTCTCCTATGAGGAGTTTGATACATGCAAAGCTTGTTTAATGGGGAAGATGACGAAGACTCCTTTTTCTAATAAAGGTGAAAGGGATTCAGGTTTACTTGACCTTATTCACAGTGATGTGTGTGGGCCTTTTAGTAAACATGCCAGAGGTGGCTATTCATACTTCATTACTTTTACTGATGATTTCAGTAGGTATGGTTATGTCTATTTAATGAGACATAAGAGTGAATCTTTTGACAAGTTCAAAGAATTCAAAAAAGAAGTACAGAATTAGTTGGGCCGAAATATCAAGGCACTTCGATCAGATCGAGGTGGAGAATACTTGAGTCGTGAGTTTACTGACTATCTAAAGGAGTGTGGGATCATCTCACAGCTCACTCCGCCAGGAACACCGCAATGGAATGGTGTGTCCGAGAGGAGGAATAGAACCTTATTAGATATGGTTCGCTCTATGATGAGTTAGGCTACTCTACCTTACTCCTTTTGGGGATTTGCACTGGAAACAGCTGCAAAGGTGCTAAACCAAGTGCCATCCAAGGCTGTTTCAAAGACACCATATGAGTTATGGTATGGAAAATAGCCGAGCTTGACATTTATCAAAATCTGGGGTTGCGAGGCTTATGTCAAAAAGCTCGCCTCTAGGAAACTGGAGAGAAGATCAGATAAATGTATATTTGTCGGATACCCTAAAGAAACTAAGGGTTATTATTTCTACGATCCCAAAGAGAATAAAGTATTTGTTGCTCGAACGGCTATTTTTCTTGAGAAGGAATTTCTTCTGCAAGAGGCCAGTGGGAGAGAAATAATGCTGGATGAAATTCCAGAAGAGGGACAAAGTAGTCAAGCTCAGTTGGATGAGCCTGAGCAAATAGATCAGGTTAATGTTCAACCTGAGGCTCAGACGTCACGGGAACCGCGTAGATCGGGAAGGATTCGTCGTCAGCCTGAGCGCTATGACGGAGTCTACATCATTAACGATGAACCCCTCACTTATGCGGATGCGGTCAGTGGACCAGAATCAGCAAGATGGCTTGAAGCTATGCGAGCCGAGATGGACTCCATGTCAGATAACCAAGTCTGGAATTTGGTTGATCCGCCTCCGGGAGTAATCCCTATAGGCTGTAAGTGGATCTTCAAAAAGAAGAAAGACATGGATGGTAACGTAGTTACTTATAAGGGCAGGCTAGTTGCGAAAGGTTTCAAACAAATCTACGGGATAGATTATGATGAAACTTTCTCTCCTGTAGCCATGTTCAAGTCCATTCGAATTATTCTCGCGATAGCAGCATATTATGATTATGAGATCTGGCAAATGGATGTGAAGACCGCTTTCCTTAATGGAAAATTGGAAGAGGATGTGTATATGACACAGCCTGAAGGTTTCATCAATCCATCAGAACGTCATAAAATATGCAAATTAAAGAAGTCCATTTATGGACTAAAACAAGCATCGAGAAGCTGGAATATTCATTTTGATGAAGCAGTTTGTGAGTTTGGTTTCGTCAAAAATGAAGATGACCCGTGTGTATATAAAAGGTTTGGTGGGAGCGTGATTACTTTCCTAGTCCTCTACGTCGATGATATTTTAATCATTGGAAACGATATTCCTGAACTACATGCGGTCAAGGCATGGTTAAGAAAATGTTTCCATATGAAGGATTTGGGAGAAGCAGCCTATGTATTAGGTGTGGAGATCTACAGAGATAGATCTAATAAGCTTCTCGGGCTGTGCCAAAGTACTTACATCGATAAGGTCCTGGAGAGATTCCATTTAGAAAATTCTAAAAGGGGATATCTTCCAGTCAGACATGGTCTGAATCTTTCAAAGAGCCAGTGTCCTCAAACACAATCTGAGAAAGATGAGATGGACAATACGCCTTATGCTTCGGCTATTGGGTCCATCATGTATGCGATGTTATGTACTCGCCCAGACGTCGCTTACGGGTTAAGCGTGACCAGTCGGTTCCAAAGTAATCCAGGGAAGGCGCACTGGATTGCAGTCAAGAACATTTTGAAATATCTTCGGAGAACCAAAGATATGTTCTTGATTTATGGAGGTCAGGAATAACTCAGTATTGAAGGATATACTGACGCTTCATTCCAATCTGACCAAGATGATTTCCGATCGTAGTCAGGCTATGTTTTTAGCTTGAATGGAGCAGCAGTAGTGTGGAAGAGTTTCAAACAATCAATTGTTGCTGATTCCACAACAGAAGCCGAGTATGTTGCAGCCTCAGAAGCATCAAAGGAGGCAGTATGGATTCGTAAGTTCGTTCAGGAACTTGGTGTTGTTCCTTCAAGTGCAGATCCATTGGTTATCTTCTGTGATAACACTGGAGCGATTGCACAAGCAAAGGAACCACGGTCACACCAGAAGTCCAAGCACATACAGAGAAGGTTTCACCTGATCCGTGAGATCATAGATCGAGGAGAGATCAAGATCTGCAAGGTTCATACAGAAGACAATCTAGCTGACCCGCTTACAAAGCCTCTGGCGCAGCAGAAGCATGAGAAGCACTGTAATAATATGGGTTTGAGATTCCTCAACCATTAGTTTAAGTACAAGTGGGAGATTGTTGGGGTATGCCCTTAAGGCTAATGTTTGAGGCCTTGGATTAATTACAGTATCATGTATAAACTATATGTTTTTATAAAGGCAATTGTTGTTATTCAGATTGTTACATTATCTGCTGCTGTATGTATACATCTGAGTAATGTCTCAATGATGTTCAGCTTAGCTGACATTCAGTAATGTCCTTAGTCGAGATATCTCGGTGAACATGAGACAGCCTTGATATGATTGAGACTAATATGTGATCTAATCTTATAGGATGCTTCGAGCATGGAATAAGATTTAGACACATAGGTGCATTGGATGTACTGGACTAACCCTACTTAGGATATTCAATTGTTTGTCACAATGTGAATAAATCCTTATATGCAAGCAAGTGGCATATTCCCTCTGACTTGAGATCACTTGTGTCTCTAAGTGATGATTGGCATTATCTTGAGGTAGTTCAATATCATTTGAAAGATAATGGTTAAAGACTATCTTGGATAGTGAGCATGAGTCATGTTAGGGGCACTAGTGATAGATATAGGATTGCCTCTCCTAGTTGGAGTGTGATGTTCTAATGGGCCCCAGGATGGGATGGTTGAGAATGTGTATGGCCATACCCAGATGACTATGATCATCTGATCTAACCATTTTCATCGTGTTGGAATCACAGGCTTGACACGCTTGTCCAACGAGAACATCCAGTGGCAAAGGGAAATATGTATGCCAAGTGAATTAAATTCACACTTGTGCTATGTTTTGGGAGTAGTCTTGGAAGACTCTTTCCTTCATATCGGGAGACAGTGATGTGTTGCTAGATACCCCTCTCTGATCGTGATAACGTAAGTTATCGTTACCGACAATGAAGGAAACCCTTAGGGTCGCACAATTTGATGATATGGCTTACTTATGTCAGATCGTGTGGACTGGAATTATTCTAGTTCAGTTTAAAGCAATTTAAACTCTGATTGGAAGTGAGATCTAGTCTAATCATGTTTGATTGATTAGGGCATATGATCGGTAAGCTTCGATCGGGAGAATTGATGCTTGATCGTAAAGATCAAGAGGTTCAATGAGATGTGTGGTTAGATCTTGAGCCACTTGGTTCAGAGAGATCTTAACCAGGGCTGGTTCGATTTGGTGCTTGAACCAAATTGGGATTGAACCGGTTCACTTAGTGAACGCATGGTTCAATTGAAGAGGAGTTTTCGATGGCTTCATGGGGAGTTAAGAAGGGAGTTACAATTCGATTCTTACCATATTTGGTGGCCGAATCTTTCCTTTTTGGAGACAACGGTTTTGAAACCCCTTCTTCTCTCTTCCTCCTCTCGCATCTTCTTCATCTTCACGCAAGGGAAGAAGTTAAAAAGAAAAACCTACCCAAGGGCGCACATCTCCTCTCCAAGACACGATCAAAGACTCCTTGGTGTCTTTGCTAGCACAAGGAGCACAAGGAAGAAGCAAACTTCATCTTGTGTGTGACACTTTTGGAGAAGAGGCACTCGCCCCTTTCTTCTTCCAAGCCGCCACTCAAAGCATGGCAATGGTAATGCTCTAACCTATCCTTTCAAGGTTGATCATATGTTTTAAGTCATGCGATCTTTGAAACCTAGTATTTCCGCTGCTGCATAATTTTTGAATGCGCATGTGACCTAGGTTTCCTTTCACCCTCTTGATTTGAATCTTTTGTTGGACGTTTAAACTTTTATTAAAACTCACCCACGCCTATGTGGGCTTGTTTGGATAGCATGTGTGTAAGCTCATAGGGCCCTACTTCGTTGCCATCAACCATTGGACCGGTGAAGAACGGGAAGGTGACCCCTTCTATTCTCAAGGGGTCCAAGGTGAGCTTTTATTTTCAAGTCATTTAATTTTGCAAGTAGTTAATTTCGGTTTCCTATTGATAAAATACAAAAAAAATATATTTTCTCAACCTCGTTAGTGTTAATCTCGGTTTTTACTATAAAATACAAAAACATACTTTCTCAAAGGCGTTGTTTGCATGCACCATGAGTTGTGTTTGAACCCCCATACATCAGTTGGTATCAGAGCCCTTCTTAGAATATATTTTTAGCCTCAAAAACTAATTTTTGACTTCTAAGACTTTCTTTGGACCTAGGTGTTTTAAAGAAAGTGGTTTTCATAATTGGCTATTACATCTATCAGAATATTTAGGAGCCTTATTTTGAAAACTACATTTTTTCAAAACTATTTCCTACCATGACTACTAGATCCGGTGCAAATTATAATAACAACTCTAATCCTAATGAGATGGATAGGATGGAATTGATGTTTAACATGCTTATGGAACTTCGGGATGAAGTTAGAGACCTTAGATCTAGATCCCAAGATAATGAAATTCCTAGAGATGATAGATCCCCTAGCCAACATGCAAGTGAACCCATCTTAGGTAAGTATCCCCAAGACAATAGGGATCATCAAATGATGGAGGATCAGCCCCTGCCCCACATAAGTTGCATAGGACCAGGAAGAAGCCCTCCAAAAATGGCTTCCCCTCCTAGGCCCCCTTGTTGCATTTTCTCCTTACTTGCATATTTCCTTATTTGCACTTTCCATATTTGCAATTTGCTTTGGTTGAATAAATTTTACTTCTAGTGCATCATGTAGTTTTGCATGCTAGGATAGTATCTTGCATTTGCAACTAACATGGCCGGTTAGGGTTAGCTCAAAGAGACATTTAGGAGCTCAGCTCAAGTCACTCAACTAGTAAAGCTCCCAATTTGGAAAGAGAGCACTTCAACTACTTCAACCCAAAGACTTCAAGATGGAGTTGTTTGCAATTAAGTCAACATCCCTTCCAAAACAAGCCAAGGCGCCAACCATGAGAGAAGGAATCGAATTCAGCCCACACTTCCCAATTTGCGCCAAAGATACCAAAGATCAAATCAAGATCCACAAATCATGGGATCCCCATCTAGATCCCCAATTTGTGGAAACATCTATGGAAATCTCTTAGCCGCCAAGCTCTTGAAGGAAGGATTTCGAATTTCAAATGGATTCAATAAAAGGGATTCGAAAGCAAGGAAGAATTCAGCCCACACTTGCCAATTGCGCCAACCATCAATCAAGATCCACAATTTGTGGAACCCAATCGCATTGTCATCAGAGCAAACAAGGAAAGAGACCAAGGAAACCTTCGGCCACAAGAAAACTCCACCAAAAACAATAAGAAGTCGAATTCAAAATTCAGCCACTAAAAGGAAGGATCAAATGAAGACATCAATGCTGAATTTTTCTTACTTCTTTTGTAATTTCGCCAAGGGTAAAATGTCATCCTTACCCTTGGCCCTAATCAGCCTATAAGTTGTATTTCTCTTTCTTTTGTCAGGTAGTTGCCTAGTGAAAAAAAAATGGTGTTTGCAATGGTGCTTGTGTCGCCAAAGACCTCTCTTCTTCCCCCCTTCTAAAGGGCCGAGACCTTTCCCTTCCCCTCTTCTCCTTCTCCCCTCTAATCCTCCATTCAACTAAAAGTCTTGAAGGTCCTTTCACATCCTTTGACGAAACTTCAAGGAAGATCCACCACACTTTGATCTCGGCAAGCATTAGAAGGCTCCTTGGAAGCTTCATCACTCTCGGCCATCATGAAGAATGACATCAAGAAGACACCTCTTTGGCTAAGTTCCTTCCCCTCACCCTCTTTTTAATTCTAGAACTTATTCCTACACTAACCTTGTTGTTTCTTGAAGGATGATACAAGGATTTGGAGGTTCTCTTGGCGCAAGACACTCTTCTTCCACCCCCTTTTAAATTAGATAGTCCTTAATCTTGTTAGCAAGAGAATTTGGGAGCCTAACTCCCCTCTTGACTTCTCTTTGGTTGTTGGACAATTAAACATTGTTTAAACTCACCCACGCATGTGTGGGCCTTGAATGTTTGCATGTGTGTAAGCTCATAGGGCCCTACTTCGTTGCCATCAACCATTGTACCGGTGAAGAACGGGAAGGTGACCCCTTCTATTCTCAAGGGGTCCAAGGTGAGTTTTAGCTTTCAAGTCATTTCTTTTCTTGCAAGTAGTTTTTAAAGTAATTGTAGTTTCGGTTTTCTTTACTATTAAAATACCAAAAATATTTTCCAACCTCGGTAGAGTAACTCTCAGATTTTATTATAAAATACAAAAAAACTATTTTTACAAAAGTGTTGTTTGCATGCACTTTTGCCTTGTGTTTGCCCCCTGCATCATCAAAGGAGAACCCATGAGCCCGAGTGGAAAGGGCAACATGCTCGCCCCTACCAAAGACCTAGGGAGGATGATGTGCAATGCAACATCAAACTCACACCCCCTACCTTTAGCGGTTCCCTTGACCCAAGAGAGTTCTTAGACTGGGTAGACAAGCTTGAAAGATATTTTGACTGGAGCATGATGCCAAGTCAATCTAAGGTTAGGTTCACCCGTTGCCTCTTAGAGGGACTGCTAGATTATACTAGACAAGTGTAGAGAGAAACCAAGAAATGTTTAGGCACACTCCTATTGAGAGATGGGAAGATATGCGAGAAAAGCTTAGGGAAAAGTATGTCCCTCCTTACTTCCAACTCAAGATAATTGATGAAGCCATGAGCCTAGTCCAAGGTAGCCAATCTGTCACTGATTACACCACTAGGTTTGATGGGCTCCTTTTAAGGAGTGGCATCCATGAAGAATCCCATGTCTCCCTTAGCAGATATAAGAATGGACTTAGACCCGAGATCAAAAGAGGAATGACCTATTTCCAAATAGAGTCTAGAGAAATCGCCTACCAAAGAGCCTTAGAGGTACAGGAAAACCTTAAGAGAGCTTTTAGGAGGGAGTTTAGTTCACCTAGAACTTATCCTAAAACACCTACATCAAACCCCTCAAGCTCCCAACCCAAAGCCCCAACATCAACACCCTCTAGACCTAGAACTGTCCAAGAACCTAGAGTCACTTGCCATGCTTGTCACCAAGTAGGACATTACATGAAAGACTGCCCCAAGAGAGTCCTATACTTAGGTGAAGAAAAACATGAGGAAACATATGAGGAAAACCATGAAGAAACCCACAACCCTGACTCTGGATGTATGATCTGTGAAGAATTAATTTATGATAGTGGTGAAGAGCAAACCCAAGATACCTTAGGAGTGGTTAGGTGCACCCTGATCAAACCTACCCCAACTGAGGACTGGCGTAGGACCAATATTTTCCACACCTACACGAAATGCAATGGCAACATGTGCAAAGTAGTGATAGATGGGGGAAGTAGTCTAAACGCGGTCTCTCACACAGCCTTAGTGAAATTCAACCTTAAGGCAGAACCGCACCCTAGTCCCTATAACATATCCTGGGTCAACCAATCTAGTGTCCCAGTTACCCATACGTGCTTAGTGCCTCTTCAGTTTGCCATCTACCAAGGCAAGATTTGGTGTGACGTCATAACCATGGATGTTGCCCAAGTCTTACTCGGTCGCCCTTGGTTATTTGACATGGATGTTATCCACTATGGTCGGACTAACACCTATGTCTTTAGCCATGATGGGCAAAAGATCAAACTGAAGCCTTCCATGCCTAAGGAACTTAAGGCTTCCACTAATAAGGGTAGGATAGAAGAACCTAAGGAACCCAAACCTACCATCCAACTCATAATGTCCCATGCCTTCACCCAAGACTGCTTAGAGTCCAAACAAGTGTACTCCTTAGTCATTAAGGAAACCAACCTAGATGAGGAGTCACCTATACCCAAAGAAGTCGAGACCCTACTCTCAGGGTACTCTGAGCTCACTAGAGATGAACTTCCCAATGGCCTACACCCCCTTAGAGAAATCCAACATGCCATAGACCTTGTCTCGGGTTCCACTCTCCCACACTTGCCCCATTATAGGATGAACCCCACTGAGCATCAAGAGCTCAAGAGACAAGTAGATGAACTTTTAGACAAGGGTTTCATTAGGGAAAGCCTTAGCCCATGTGCAGTACCTGCCCTTCTTACCCCAAAGAAGGATGGAAGCTGGCGCATGTGTATAGACTGTAGGGTAATGAATTAGATAACCATCAAATATAGGTTCCCCATCCCAAGGTTAGATGATATGCTTGACATGCTGGTAGGTTCTAAGTGGTTTAGCAAACTAGACCTTAGAAGTGGATACCATCAAGTCAGGATAAGGCTAGGTGATGAGTGGAAGACAACCTTTAAGACTAAGCATGGTTTATATGAGTGGCTAGTCATGCCCTTTGGTCTCTCTAATGCCCCCTCTACCTTTATGAGATTGATGAACCAAGTCTTGAAGCCTTACATAGGAAGATTCTTAGTAGTTTACTTTGATGACATCCTAATTTATAGCAAGACCCAAGAAGAAACACATGGAACACCTCAGGAAAACCCTAGACTTACTTCAGGAAGAAAAGTTATATCTTAACCTGAAAAAGTGTTCTTTCCTCTCCCCTAGGGTTGTCTTCTTAGGCTTCATAGTGTTGGGGTATGCCCTTAAGGCTAATGTTTGAGGCCTTGGGATTGTATCAGTATCATGTATAAACTTTTATGTTTATAAAGGCAATGGTTGTTATTCAGGTTGTTACCTTGTCTGCTGTAATAAGTGTACTTCTGAATAATGTCTCAGTACTGTTCAGCTAGGCTGACATGCAGTAAAGTCCTTAGTCGATATATCTTGGTGAACATGAGACAGCCTTGATATGGTTAAACTAATATGTGTTCTAATCTTATAGGATGCTTCGAGCATGGAATAAGATGTAGACTCATGGGTACATTGGATGCACTGGACAGACCCTACTAGGTTATTCAATTGCTTGTCACAATGTGAATAATCCTTGAATTCGACAAGTGGCACATTTCCTCTGACTTGAGATCACTTGTGTTTCTAAATGATGATTGTCATTGTTTTGAGGTAGTTCAATATCATTTGAAACATAATGATTATAGACTATCTTGGATGGTGAGCTTGAGTCAGGTTAGGGCACTAGTGATAGACAAAGGATTGCCGTCTCCTTGTTTAAGGAGTGTGATGTTCTAAAGGGCCCCCCTGGATGAGATGATTGAGAAAGTGTATGGCCATACCCAGGTGACAATGTTCATCTGATCTAATCATGCTCATCATATTGGAGTTACAGGCTTGACACGCTTGTCCAATAAGAACATCCAGTGGCAAAGGAATCTTGTATGCCTTGTGAGTTGATTCACACTTGTGCTGTGGTTTGGGTGTAGTCTTGGAAGACTCTTTCCTTTATATCGGGAGACAGTGATGTGTTGCTAGATACCCCTCATTGATCGTGATAACGTGAGTTATCGTTACCGACATTTAAAGGAAACCCTTAGGGTCACACAATTTGATGATATGGCTTACTTAAGTCAGATCGTGTGGACTGAATTATTTGGGTTCAGTTTAAAGGGATTTAATCTCTGATTGTGAGTGAGATCTGGTCTGATCATGTTTGATTGATTAGGGCTTGAGATCGGTAAGCTTCGATCGAGAGAATGGATGCTAGATCGGTGAGATCAGGGGCATCAAGAGATGAACGGTTAGATCTGAAACCTTAGAGTTTATTATGATCTAGACCAAATTGCTTGGGTTAATTGGTCTTTGAACCAAACCAAATTGAACCAGCTCATCATGTGAGCGTATGGTTCAAGTGAAGAGGTTTTTGCGATTGGGATAAACCCATGGTCGCATGTGGAGGAGTGGTTTTCTATTTTTAGAAAACATGATCACTACGTGACCACAACTCACGTTGTATCTTCACGCTTTCCTCTCGCCCTCTTGTCGTCTCTTGTTTTTGGGTTCTTACACTCTTTTGCGAGAGAAGAAGGTGGACGACATTCGTGAAGGTTTCGGCCAAGCAAAATTCTTCTCATCCCTTTCACTCGACAAGAACTCCTTAGAACCTTGCTAGCACAAGGAGCACTAAGGGAGTAGGCGACATCATTTGTGTGCGGTACCTTAGGAGGAAAGCTCTCTTGCGATCTTCTTCCAAAGCTCCATCAAAGCGATGGCCATGGTATGAATCTTCTCTAATCTATACTAGTTCATGAAAGTTGATCATATGACATGCAAAAGGTCATGAGAAACCCTTGCTTCCGCTCGAAAACATATTGTTATGCGCCTATCTAGGGTTTCGCTCCCCCTTGAAGGGGACTTTCACATAGTGTCTGACCAAGGACTTCAAGCTGACCTTAGCAAGATCCAAGCCATCTTAGATTGGCCTGAACCCAAAAGCTTAACTGAAATTAGGAGTTTCCATGGTCTAGCTGCCTTTTATAGGAGATTCATTAGAAACTTTAGCACCATGGTAGTCCCTATAACCAATTGTATGAAGCTAGGTGAGTTTACTTGGCCTAAGTCTGCTGGTAGGGCCTTTGAGGAGCTTAAGGCTAGAATGACCACTGCCCCAGTTTTAAGACTGCTTGACTTTTCAAAAGTTTTCATAGTGGATTGTGATGTCTCAGGAGTAGGGATAGGAGGTACCCTTAGTCAGGAGGGCCACCCAGTAGCCTATTTTAGTGAGAAATTAAATGAGGCCAAGCAAAGATATACCACCTATAATAAGGAGTTCTATGCTGTAGTTCAATCCTTAAGGCACTGGAGACACTACCTAATACATAATGAATTTATTTTGAATAGTGACCACCAGGCTTTATCTTTTCTAAGTGCTCAGAAGAAATTAAATGCTAGGCATGCCAAATGGGTAGAATTCCTTCAGCAGTATACTTTTGTTTTAAAACACAAGTCTGGAACTGAAAATAAAGTTGCTGATGCTTTGAGTAGAGTAACCTTACTTGTGCAAAAATTATCTGTTGAAATTGTTGGATTTGATTGCATGAAACATGATTACTTAGAATGCCCTGATTTTGCAAGCATATACTCTGAGCTTAGCATAGACCCTTTGAGTCATCCCCTCTATACCCTAAGGGATGAGTTTTTATTTCTCGGACCAAAGCTCTGCATTCCCAAGACCTCAATCAGAGACTTCCTTGTTTGGGAGATTCATGGAGGAGGGTCTGCCGGGCACCATGGCCGGGACAAGACTCAAGCCTTAGTGGAGGAGCGATTCTTCTGGCCAAACCTCCATAGGGATGTGGCTAAGGTTGTCAAACATTGTAGGACCTGTCAGACAAGTAAAACTCAGAAACATAACTTTGGTCTGTACACGCCCCTACCCATTCCTCAAGCACCTTGGCAGGATCTTAGCATGGATTTCATCTTAGGTTTACCAAGGACTTCCTCTAGGCATGATTCTATATTTGTCATAGTGGATAGGTTTACCAAGATGGCACACTTTATACCTTGCTACAAAACCACAGATGCATCACATGTAGCTAGGTTATTCTTTAAAGAGGTTGTTAGACTTAGAGGTACCCCTTTGACTATAGTTTATGATAGGGATTCCAGGTTTGTTGGACATTTCTGGAAAACCCTATGGGCTATGTTAGGAACCAAACTCAAATTCTCCATGGCCTATCATCCTCAGACGGATGGGCAGACCGAAGTGGTCAACCGATCACTTCGGAGCATCTTGAGGAGTTTGGTAGGAGAGCACCCAGGCATGTGGGATAAGCTGTTACCCATTGCCGAGTTCTCCTACAATAGTGTTGTCAACAAAACCACAGGATTATCCCCCTTTCAAGCCAACTTAGGATACCAGCCTAGAAAACCTGTTGATTTATTTCCTTTACCTAGGCACTCTCATGTTTCTATGTCTGCGAGAGATTTTGCTACTCACATGTCACATTTGCATCACGAAATACATTGTCAAATGCTTGATGCTATTAATTCTTATCGTAAGAGTGCAAATAAGAAACGCCGAGAAAGGAAATTTTCTGTAGGTGAACAGGTTATACTACAGGTCAGGGAGGAGCGCATCCATGGATCTAGCCGCAAGTTGGACGCAAAGGGACTCGGACCCTTTACCATCATGGAGAAGATCAACGATAATGCCTGTGTCTTGGATCTACCACCGGACTTGGGGATTCCCACCACTGTCAATGTGGAGGATCTCACATGATATGAGAAGCCGGTACTCATTCAGGAGCTGACTGACAGGCTCGAGCCATAGAGCATACTTGAGGATCAGACCCGACTCCCCCCGGATGAGGTACAAGTATTTTATCATGTTAAGTTTACTTCGGGTGAGGAGGCTTGGCTTCCTGAGAGTGAGTTGGCACAGGCCTCTCCAGAATTGCTCCAAGGGTACAAGGAAAATTCTCCAGAGGAGAATTTTTCCCACCCGGGGAGAAATGATGGAGGGACCAACCCTGCCCCTAGAAGGTCTGGTAGGACTAGGAGGAAGCCCACCAGATATGGCTTTCCCTCATAGGTCACCCCCTTCTTTCCTTTCTGCACTTTCCATATTTGCAATTTGCTTTGGTAAGAATAAGCTTTTGTTCTAGGGCACCTTGTAGTTTCCTTATTAGGTCATGCATTACCTTCTAGAATAGACTACTGGTTTTTGTGTTAATTGTTGGAGTATGCCCTTAAGGCTAATGTTTGAGGCCTTTGGGATTGTAAAAGTATTATGTAATAAACTCTTATGTTTATGAAAGGCATGGTTATTATTCAGGTTGTTACCTTGTCTGCTGCAATGAGTGTGCTTCTGAATAATGTCTCAAAGCTGTTCAGCTAGGCTGACAGGCTGTATGTCCTTAGTCGAGATATCTTGGTGAACATGAGACAGCCTTGATATGATGGAGACTAATATGAGTGCTAATCTTATAGGATGCTTCGAGCATGGAATAAGATGTAGACTCATGGGTACATTGGATGTACTGGACAGACCCTACTGGGATATTCCATTGCTTGTCACAATGTGAATGATCCTTGTAAGCAGCAAGTGGCACATGTCCTCTGACTTGAGATCACTTGTGTTTCTAAATGATGATTGTCATTGTCTTGAGGTAGTTCAATATCATTTGAAACATAATGATTATAGACTATCTTGGATGGTGAGCTTGAGTCAGGTTAGGGCACTTGTGATAGATAAAGGATTGCCGTATCCTTGTTTAAGGAGTGTGATGTTCTATAGGGCCCCCTTTATATGAGATGATTGAGGAAGTGTATGGCCATACCCAGATGACTATGTTCATCTGATCTAATCATGCTCATCGTGTTGGAGTTACAAGCTTGACATACTTGTCCAATAAGAACATCCAGTGGCAAAGGATAAATGTATGCCTTGTGAATAGAGTCACACTTGTGCCTTGGTTTGGGAGTAGTCTTGGAAGACTCTTTCCTTTATATCGGGAGACAGTGATGTGTTGCTAGATACCCCTCACTGATCGTGATAACGTAAGTTATCGTTACCGACATTTAGAGGAAACCCTCAGGGTCGCACAATATGATGATATGGCTTACTTGAGTCAGATCGTGTGGACTGAATTCTTTGGGTTCAGTTTAAGGGGATTTAATCTCTGATTGTAAGTGAGATCTAGCCTGATCATGTTTGATTGATTAGGGCTTGAGATCGGTAAGCTTGGATCGAGAGAGATGATGCTAGATCGAAGAGATCAGGGGCATCAGGTGATGAACGGTTAGATCATGAGCCTTGGGGTTCAATATGGTCTAGACCACATGGCTTGAGCCATTTCGGTTTGGTTCATGAACCAAAGTCGATTGAAACGGTTTAGCTTGAACCGGTTCACAATTGTGAATGCATGGTTCAATGCTCAAATGCGTTTGAGGTTGGCTTGAGCGCATGGCATGATGAGCTTCCATTTATGGAAAGTCATCATGGCCGGTTTCACAAAAACCGCCTAAACGCATAAGCGTTTGTGCTCTTCTCTTGAACGCCTTGGACAATTTCGTTGAGGTGTGGTTGACGACGAGAAGGAGAGGCTAGGCAAGTGAAGCTCTCGGCAACAAGGAGATTCATCATCCCCTTCCATTCGACAAGAAGGCTTGAGGGTCTTGCTAGCACAAGAGATCTCAAGGAAGTGAGCATCTTCATCTTGTGTGTGGGCTTGTGGAGGAGACCTAGTTTGATCTCTTCTTCCAAACCGACTTCCAAATCCATGGCGTTGGTATGATTCCTTTTCATAACATAAGTTGATCTTATAGATTCATATGCGATCTTGAAACCCTTTTTCCGCAAAGCTTGTTAGAATTGCAAGTTTAGGGTTTCTCCCCTATAATTAGGGGTTCCTACAATTGGTATCAGAGGTAGGCTCTTAATATGATCTATATGATTGCTTATTTGTGATCCATACATTCAAGTTGCGCTTACTTTTACTTGAAGCATGCTTTGTTTTCATGAGGTTGCGCATGTATCTTGTTTTCATGAGGTTGCGCATGTATCTTGCTTTCATGAAGTTGCGCATGATATCATGCTTTAAGTTGCGCTTGTATCATGGCTTTGATAAAGTATGCGCTCCCCCTTGAAGGGGACCCCCTAAAGTATGCGCTCCTCCTTGAAGAGGACCCCCTTAGATCTAAGGGTTATATGCAAGCATGTTGTTTGTTTGTATCATTGCGCATGTTCTAAATGTTTTCTAAAACCTTACATCTTGCGCGCATAATTAGATCTAAGGTGCCACTACATTAAACCCTTAGATGGGTTGATGGGGTTGAAGTCACCACTAGGTTAGATCCAAGTCTGATCAGACCATCTGACAGCTCAGATGGGTTGACCCAATGGCACCTATGCGCAAGCACAAGGTGGCTATAGGTTGACTGCATCTAGGGCGTGTAGCGAGGTCTGGTTGAGACAACTACTGAACACACTTGAGTTAGGCCCGGGGTCACACCCGCTTGCCAAAAACTCATGGGGTGGTTCAGCCCTTGGGGCATGCATGGTTGACCATTAGGTCAACTCGGGTCAGTTAGGACTCGGTGCATGCAAGGGCAAAGGATCTAACTAGATGGATGAGTGGATCCCTATCAATGGACCATTGTAAGGTTGTAGGGCTCGTAAGGAAATTAAAATTGATGCCATGGGGTTTTTCAAAATTTAATTTCTTGATTGGATCACAAGATGATTTGATGCCATGATGCTTGTCTATTTAGTCTTATGTGGGTTGCCCTATTGTGTGTTGTGCTGGGGCCTGCGTGCCTGGGTTTAAATTGTAAATTAATTTGTGATCTGCGAATCACATTGTTTTAATTTATGAAATGTTGTTGACCTGTGTGTCAACCTTGTCTAGATAGATCAAATGTACTTTGATTAGACAAGAGTACAAATGCACACATCATAAAGGGGCATTCAGCTGGTGGCGCACCTGAGGTGCTCTTGGCGCTAGGGCCCTAGGTTGGACCAGATGAGATGCCAAGGAGCTCAAGTGAAGACTTAAGTAAAATTAAGGTCTTACTAGGGTTCATGGGCTTTTACCACATAAGATCATGCTTTCTACTTATTGCAAATAATTAGAGTTGCATGTTTATGTTTATCTTCTGCTATAGCCATAGGATATGCCTGATAGTAAGAAGATAAAAGACCGCTAAAATCCAACGCTAACATATCAAGCTCGTAAGCCTTCTGACGCGAAACCTCACCTTTCTGACTATCGTTGGAGCCGTGTTGAACCCACTCAGTGGGCACGTCCATCTATCTTCAGACGGTGCCGGATTTCACCTGCGTGTTACAGAGTTGGGATTTATCCCCTCTCGTTGCTCAGCATAGCACGTGGTGGTCCAGGGAGTAGGTCGGGTCAGCTTGACCATGTAGACTACATATGTGGCGCATATGGTAGCACATGGAGGCAGCCATCTCTGGGATCAGAGACTGTGTTGTACCAACTCAGTTGGCACAGTCTGCTGGATTGCCAAGATGAAGGGGAATCGCACGGGTTGGCGATTGGCTGGGACAGCCTACCAGAAATTAGTGCTTGTCATCTCTGTGCATCTTATCTCGCCTGAGCGGGACGCGGAGACCAAGTATGAAATCTGGATCCCATCTCACTAAAAGAGTGTTACTCTTTCGGACTGTTTACTGGATTTTTCAGTCAGACAAAATAGTGAGAAAAAGAATCTTTCTTAAGTCCTAGATTGATTCTGAACATTGATACTGACCTTGCTGTTCTTGCTTGTTGTAGATTCCTGCAGCAACGAACACCATGAGCTTCAATGTGCGATCCCTACTGGAAAGGGAGAAGTTTGCTGGGCCGAACTTCTCTGACTGGTTCGGACACCTTAAGATTGTTCTTAAGGCAGAGAGGAAACTGTATGTCCTCGAGACGGCGATACCGCCGCAGCCCGCTCCGAACGCCGCAAGGGCGGTTCGGGATGCCTATGAAAAGCACGTCAATGATAGCATTGATGTCGCTTGCCTGATGCTAGCGTCTATGACGCCACCGCTGCAGCGTCAGCATGAGGACATGTCGGCTATAGAAATTATAGCGAACCTCAAGATGCTGTATGCTGCACAGGCGAGGACTGAACGCTATAATCTGACGAAGCTCTTCTTTCAGAGCAAACTGGCTGAGGGGAGCCCAGTGGGAGCTCACGTGCTCAAGATGATTGGGCACAAGGAGGCTCTGGAGAAACTGGGGCATACCATCAACCAGGAGCTTGCTGTGGACATTATTCTGCAGTCTCTTCCGCCTTCTTTCGATGCGTTCATCATTAACTTTAATATGAACAAGATCGATTGTACGCCGGCAGAGCTGCTGAATATGCTCTTGACAACTGAGGAAACTCTGAAGGGTAAGCCTTCAACCTCTGTCTTGATGGTTCCTTTTAGGAACAAGAAGAAGGGGAAGAAGGGCAAGGCCCCTGTCAAGAATTACAGCAAGGCCCTGAAACAGAAGGTGAAGCGGTCGAAGGACAACAGGTGTTTCCACTGTGGCCAGCTGGGTCACTGGAAAAAGGACTGTAAAGCGCTCCAAGGAGATAAGAGGGGAAGCATCGCTTCTGGCTCAGGTATATATGTGACTGAGGTCATGTTTTCATCTTCTTCTATATCATGGGTGTTGGACACTGCATGTGGAGTTCACATTTGTTCAAATGTACAGGAACTCAAGAGAAGAAGGCAGGTGGGACAGCATGAGGTAGACCTACGCGTTGGAAACGGGGCACGGGTTGCTGCTGTTGCTGTAGGAGACTATTTCATTTCTTTACCATCTGGCATTGTATTAGAATTAAACAATTGTTATTTTGTACCAAGTATCACAAAGAATATTATCTCTATTCCTGCTCTTGTCAGGAAAGGATTTGCCTTTGAATGCAAGATTTCAAAGTGTGTTTTATCTCGTGATAATATTGTGTATGCAACTGGTTCAATTAACAATGGGTTATACATGTTGGACATGGACAATTCTATACAAAATATTGATAATAAGAAAGCCAAGTATGCTGATGACAGCACCTTGTTATGGCATAGTCGTTTAGGCCATATAAACGAGAAGCGCATTAAGCGGTTGCATGATCATGGACTGCTGGGATCATTCTCCTATGAGGAGATTGATACATGCAAAGCTTGTTTGATGGGTAAAATGACGAAGTCTCCTTTTCCTCACAAAGGTCAAAGGGCTTCAGGTTTACTGGACCTAATACACAGTGATGTGTCTGGGCCTTTTGGTAAACATGCCAGAGGTGGCTATCAGTACTTCATTACCTTTACTGATGATTTCAGTAGGTATGGATATGTCTATTTAATGAGACATAAAAGTGAATCTTTTGACAAGTTCAAAGAGTTCAAAAATGAAGTACAAAATCAGCTAGGCCGAAATATCAAGGCACTTCGTTCAGATCGAGGTGGTGAATACCTGAGTCATGCGTTTACTGACTATCTGAAAGAGTGTGGGATTATCTCACAGCTCACTCCGCCAGGAACACCGCAATGGAATGGTGTGTCCGAGAGGAGAAATAGAACGTTACTTGATATGGTTCGTTCTATGATGAGTCAGGCTACTCTTCCATACTCCTTTTGGGGTTTTGCACTGGAAACAGCTGCAAAGGTACTAAACCGAGTGCCATCCAAGGCAGTTTTAAAGACGCCATATGAGTTATGGTATGGGAAACAGCCTAGCTTGACATTTATCAGGATCTGGGGTTGCGAGGCTTATGTCAAAAAGCTCGCCTCTGGGAAACTAGAGAGCAGATCTGACAAATGCATCTTTGTCGGTTACCCTAAGGAAACTAAGGGTTATTATTTCTACGATCCCAAGGAGAACAAGGTATTTGTTGCTCGGACGGCCGTATTTCTTGAGAAGGAATTTATTCTGCAAGAGGCCAGTGGGAGAGAAATAAAGCTGGATGAGAATCCAGAGGAAGGACAAAGTAGTCAAGCAGAGTTGGATGTGCCTGAGCCGGTAGAGCAGGTTATTGGACAACCTGAGGCTCAGATATCACGGGAACCGCGAAGATCGGGTAGGATCCGTCGACAGCCTGAGCGCTATGACGGAGTCTACATCATTGATAATGATGAACCCCTAACTTATGCGGATGCGGTCAGTGGACCGGAGTCAGCTAGATGGCTTGATGCTATGCGAGCCGAGATGGACTCCATGTCAGATAACCAAGTCTGGGATTTGGTTGATCCGCCTCCGGGAGTAATCCCTATAGGCTGTAAATGGATCTTCAAGAAGAAGATTGACATGGATGGTAACGTGGTTACCTATAAAGGCAGGCTAGTTGCGAAAGGTTTCAAACAAATCTACGGGATAGATTATGATGAAACTTTCTCACCTGTAGCCATGTTTAAGTCTATTCGGATTCTTTTCGCGATAGCTGCATATTACGATTATGAGATCTGGCAGATGGATGTGAAAACAGCTTTCCTTAATGGAAATCTGGATGAGGATGTGTATATGACACAACCGGAAGGTTTCACTAATCCATCAGATCGTCATAAAATATGCAAGTTAAAGAAGTCCATTTATGGACTGAAACAAGCATCAAGAAGCTGGAATATTCGTTTTGATGAATCAATCTCTGAGTTTGGTTTCATCAAGAACGAGGATGACCCGTGTGTATATAAGAGGTTTAGTGGGAGCGTGATTACATTCCTAATCCTCTACGTCGATGATATCTTGATCATTGGAAACGATATTCCTGAACTGCATGCTGTTAAGGCATGGTTAGGAAAATGTTTTCAGATGAAAGATCTAGGAGAAGCAGCCTATGTACTAGGTGTGAAGATCTACCGGGATAGATCTAAGAGGCTTCTCGGGCTGTGCCAGAGTACTTACATCGATAAAGTCCTGGAGAGATTCCATTTAGAGAATTCTAAACGTGGATATCTTCCAGTCAGACATGGTCTGAATCTTTCGAAGAGTCAGTGTCCACAAACACAGACTGAGAAAGTTGAAATGGACAATACGCCTTATGCTTCGGCTATTGGGTCCATTATGTATGCGATGTTGTGTACTCGCCCAGACGTCGCTTACGGGTTAAGCGTGACCAGTCGATTCCAAAGTAATCCAGGTTTGGCGCACTGGATTGCAGTCAAGAACATTTTAAAATATCTGCGGAGGACCAAAGATATGTTCTTGATATATGGTGGTCAGGAAGAACTCAGTATAGAGGGATATACTGACGCTTCGTTCCAGTCGGACCAGGATGATTTCCGATCGCAATCAGGCTATGTTTTTAGCTTGAATGGTGGAGCAGTGGTGTGGAAAAGTTTCAAACAGTCAACTGTTGCTGATTCCACAACAGAAGCCGAGTATGTTGCAGCCTCGGAAGCATCCAAGGAGGCAGTGTGGATTCGTAAGTTCGTGAGAGAACTTGGTGTCGTTCCTTCGAGTGCAGATCCTTTGGTTATCTTTTGTGATAACACTGGAGCTATAGCACAAGCAAAGGAACCGCGGTCGCACCAGAAGTCCAAGCACATACAGAGACGGTTTCACTTGATCCGGGAGATCATTGATCGTGGCGAGATCAAGATTTGCAAGGTTCATACAGATGACAATCTGGCAGACCCGCTTACCAAGCCTCTGGCGCAGCAGAAGCATGAGAAGCACTGTAATAATATGGGTTTGAGATTTCTCAACCATTAGATTAAGTGCAAGTGGGAGATTGTTGGAGTATGCCCTTAAGGCTAATGTTTGAGGCCTTTGGGATTGTAAAAGTATTATGTAATAAACTCTTATGTTTATGAAAGGCATGGTTATTATTCAGGTTGTTACCTTGTCTGCTGCAATGAGTGTGCTTCTGAATAATGTCTCAAAGCTGTTCAGCTAGGCTGACAGGCTGTATGTCCTTAGTCGAGATATCTTGGTGAACATGAGACAGCCTTGATATGATGGAGACTAATATGAGTGCTAATCTTATAGGATGCTTCGAGCATGGAATAAGATGTAGACTCATGGGTACATTGGATGTACTGGACAGACCCTACTGGGATATTCCATTGCTTGTCACAATGTGAATGATCCTTGTAAGCAGCAAGTGGCACATGTCCTCTGACTTGAGATCACTTGTGTTTCTAAATGATGATTGTCATTGTCTTGAGGTAGTTCAATATCATTTGAAACATAATGATTATAGACTATCTTGGATGGTGAGCTTGAGTCAGGTTAGGGCACTTGTGATAGATAAAGGATTGCCGTATCCTTGTTTAAGGAGTGTGATGTTCTATAGGGCCCCCTTTATATGAGATGATTGAGGAAGTGTATGGCCATACCCAGATGACTATGTTCATCTGATCTAATCATGCTCATCGTGTTGGAGTTACAAGCTTGACATACTTGTCCAATAAGAACATCCAGTGGCAAAGGATAAATGTATGCCTTGTGAATAGAGTCACACTTGTGCCTTGGTTTGGGAGTAGTCTTGGAAGACTCTTTCCTTTATATCGGGAGACAGTGATGTGTTGCTAGATACCCCTCACTGATCGTGATAACGTAAGTTATCGTTACCGACATTTAGAGGAAACCCTCAGGGTCGCACAATATGATGATATGGCTTACTTGAGTCAGATCGTGTGGACTGAATTCTTTGGGTTCAGTTTAAGGGGATTTAATCTCTGATTGTAAGTGAGATCTAGCCTGATCATGTTTGATTGATTAGGGCTTGAGATCGGTAAGCTTGGATCGAGAGAGATGATGCTAGATCGAAGAGATCAGGGGCATCAGGTGATGAACGGTTAGATCATGAGCCTTGGGGTTCAATATGGTCTAGACCACATGGCTTGAGCCATTTCGGTTTGGTTCATGAACCAAAGTCGATTGAAACGGTTTAGCTTGAACCGGTTCACAATTGTGAACGCATGGTTCAATGCTCAAATGCGTTTGAGGTTGGCTTGAGCGCATGGCATGATGAGCTTCCATTTATGGAAAGTCATCATGGCCGGTTTCACAAAAACCGCCTAAACGCATAAGCGTTTGTGCTCTTCTCTTGAACGCCTTGGACAATTTCGTTGAGGTGTGGTTGACGACGAGAAGGAGAGGCTAGGCAAGTGAAGCTCTCGGCAACAAGGAGATTCATCATCCCCTTCCATTCGACAAGAAGGCTTGAGGGTCTTGCTAGCACAAGAGATCTCAAGGAAGTGAGCATCTTCATCTTGTGTGTGGGCTTGTGGAGGAGACCTAGTTTGATCTCTTCTTCCAAACCGACTTCCAAATCCATGGCGTTGGTATGATTCCTTTTCATAACATAAGTTGATCTTATAGATTCATATGCGATCTTGAAACCCTTTTTCCGCAAAGCTTGTTAGAATTGCAAGTTTAGGGTTTCT
Organism: Costus lasius; assembly: GCA_027563935.2. Taxonomy (NCBI): domain Eukaryota; kingdom Viridiplantae; phylum Streptophyta; class Magnoliopsida; order Zingiberales; family Costaceae; genus Costus; species Costus lasius. The sequence continues at coordinate 30,141,330 of CM050450.1, read as the reverse complement.
CCCCTATAATTAGGGGTTCCTACATTAATAATTGGGCAGGTTAAAGCCCAGCTCAAGGGGGACACTAAAGAAGCTCAAGCTCAAGTTAAACTACTCAAGTGAAGCTCCAATTATGGAAAGAGGCACTTCAACACTTTAACTAGAGACTTTAAGTTGAAGGAGCTTATATTGACTGCAACTCCACCTTCCAAATCAGCCCAAGGCGCCACTTAATATGAGGATGAATTCGAATGTGAAGAACCAGCCCACAACTTGCCAATTGAGGAGCCTTCAATGCGTCTAACCATCAAGGATCAATCAAGATCCACAAATCAAGGGATCCCCATCTAGATCCCCAATTTGTGGAACCATCTTTAGAAATCTCTTAGCCGCCAATGCTCTTGAAGGAAGGCTTTTCAAATTCAAATGGATTCAATGCATGAAGATGCCATCTCATCCAAGCAAACAAGGAAGGAGCTCAAGAGGATTCGGCCACAAGAAAGCTCCATCAAAGAAAGAAATTCGAATTTCAAAATTCAAATTCCTAGAAGGCAATGTTTTAATAGAGCATTAACTTTCTTGCCTATCTTTGAAATTGCGCCTAGGGTGAAATGTCACCCTTGCCCATGGCTTATTCAGCCTATAACTTGTAATCTCTTTGATCTTGTCAAGTAGTTGCCTAGATGAAAAACCAAGTGTTTGCAATGGTGCTTGTGTCGCCTATTGATCTCTACCTCCCCCTTCTCTAAAGGGCCGAGCCCTTTCCCTTCCTCTCTTCCCTCTTCTTCCTCAACCCTTCACTCAACCAAAATCTTTGAAGGCTCTTTTACATCCTTGGACGAGACCTTAAGGAAGTTTCATCATCACTTCATCTCGGCAAGGCAACATAAAACCTTGAAGGCATCCATCACCCTCGGCCATCATGAAGAAAGACACCAAGAACACATCTATTCGGCTAAGTTCCTTCCCCTTAATCTTCCATAAGTTCTAGAACTTGTTTCTACACTAATCTAAGTGCTTATTGTAGGAAGGAGCAAGGTGTGGTGATCCCTCTTGGCGCAAGACTTCTCTTCCACCCCCCTCTCAAATTAGATAGTCTCATAATCATGTTAGCAAGAGAACTTGGGAGCCTAACTCCCCTCTTGATTTGAATCTTTTGTTGGACGTTTAAACTTTTATTAAAACTCACCCACGCCTGTTGGGCTTGTTTGGATAGCATGTGTGTAAGTTCATAGGGCCCTACTTCGTTGCCATCAACCATTGGACTGGTGAAGAACGGGAAGGTGACCCCTTCTATTCTCAAGGGGTCCAAGGTGAGCTTTTATTTTCATGTCATTTAATTTTGCAAGTAGTTAATTTCGGTTTCCTATTGATAAAATACAAAAAAATATATTTTCTCAACCTCGTTACTGTTAATCTCGGTTTTTACTATAAAATACAAAAACATACTTTCTCAAAGGCATTGTTTGCATGCACCCTGAGTTGTGTTTGAACCCCCCTACATCAGAAGCACACTAGCTCTTTCCGGCAGCATTGTAGGACTTCAAGATTAATTCTCCGGAGGAGAATTCTCCACCCCCTAGGAAAGCTGATGCAAGGGCATTACCAAGGAGGTCCAAGAGAATCAAGAAGCCCTCGGTCAGGTATGGAATAAACACTTGAAGCTCCAAGGAGAGTGTTTTGTGGGCTTGACTACATCACCGCCCTTTCTTTTGTGCTAATCAAGTTATTACATTATGAATCATTTTGAGATGTAATCACTTATGTGATTTGAACACTTGTGTGTTAAAACTTTAGTTAGGTTGTAGCCTAGGTTTATTTTGATAAGTCTTTGTTTTATTTTGTAGTTGATGTAGTAGGTTGTTATAGCCTAGGGGATTCACACATGTACTTGCAGTTACATGGCACCAAGGCTCCCCAACATCAAGGCTTTTCTCTCATACCAATGGTACGAGTCAACATGATACAAGTCAATACCGAGCAAGATTCAACAAGCAAAGCAAGAACCGGCCAAGCACCATTCCTCATCAAACCAATCAACTCCAAAATTCAGTATCTTGTTCATGTTCGGCCAGCTATCCATAGAGCAAGGTCAACATCCAGTCAACATTAATCTAGCATCCGATTTATATGCATGCCCGACCAGCTACCCATGGAGCAAAGTCAACATCCAGTCAACACCAAGAATCCAGCATCTTGTTCATGCCCAACCAACTATCCATAGAGCAAGATCAACATATGGTCAACATCAATCAATAGTCCAGCTTTACAGTCATACCCGGCCAGCTAGTGTCAAGTAACCAACTTGTAAACTCACTTGTTACCGCTAAGACTATTTTGTTACCGTTGAGAGTGAAGTAAGAGAGAGCAAGCTTGCAATGTAACCATTGTGTTGGGGTATGCCCTTAGGCTAATGTTTGAGGCCTTGGGATTGTAACAGTATCATGTAATAAACTCTTCTGTTTATAAAGGCATGGTTGTTATTCAGTTTGTTACCTTGTCTGCTGTAATAAGTGTACTTCTGAATAATGTCTCAAAGCTGTTCAGCTAGGCTGACAAGCTTTATGTCCTTAGTCGAGATATCTTGGTGAACATGAGACAGCCTTGATATGATTGAGACTAATATGTGTTCTAATCTTATAGGATGCTTCGAGCATGGAATAAGGTGTAGACTCATGGGTACATTGGATGTACTGGACAGACCCTACTAGGATATTCAGTTGTTTGTCACAATGTGAATATTCCTTGATTGCAACAAGTGGCACATTTCCTCTGACTTGAGATCACTTGTGTTTCTAAATGATGATTGTCATTGTTTTGAGGTAGTTCAATATCATTTGAAAGACAATGATTATAGACTATCTTGGATGGTGAGCTTGAATCAGGTTAGGGCACTAGTGATAGACATAGGATTGCCATCTCCTTGTTTAAGGAGTGTGATGTTCTACAGGGGCCCCCTGGATGAGATGATTGAGAAAGTGTATGGCCATACCCAGGTGACTGTGTTCATCTGATCTAATCATGCTTATCATATTGGAGCTACAAGCTTGACACGCTTGTCCAATAAGAACATCCAGTGGCAAAGGAAAGATGCATGCCTTGTGAGTTAGAGTCACACTTGTGCTGTGGTTTGGGTGAAGTCTTGGAAGACTCTTTCCTTTCTATCGGGAGACAGTGATGTGTTGCTAGATACCCCTCACTGATCGTGATAACGTGAGTTATCGTTACCGACAGGTATAGGAAACCCTTAGGGTCGCACAATTTGATGATATGGCTTACTTAAGTCAGATCGTGTGGACTGAATTGTTTAGGTTCAGTTTAAAGGGGTTTTAAACTCTGATTGTAAGTGAGATCTGGTCTGATCATGTTTGATTGATTAGGGCTTGAGATCGGTAAGCTTCGATCGAGAGATTTGATGCTAGATCGGTGAGATCAGGAGCATCTTGAGATCAACGGTGATCTTGAGCCTTGAGGTTCAATAAGATCGACCATTGCTTGGGCTGATTTGGTCTTGGACCAAAGTCATTTGAACCGGCTCATCTTGTGAGCGCTTGGTTCAAAGATTCGAATGGAGTGAAGGAGTTACGGTTCACTTCATGTGAACGCATAACCGCTGAGAGTAATGGGTTGCTATTTTTGGATAGCAACGCCTCCACGTTGATTACAACGTTCGCTCAATCGCCTCTCATCACTTTGGACGATTTTTCTCTCTTCTCGTGTGACAAAGCTCTCGACGAGTGTAGAGGAAGTTCTTCTTCGCCAAGCCCAAAGGATCTCATCTCCTCCACGCGCAAAGGACCCTTGAAGCTTTGCTAGCACAAAGACGACAAGGAGAAGCCATTCCTCATCGTGTGTGCGTCGACTAGGGAGAAGATCCCTTTCGGTCTTTGATTCCAACACACCATCCAACGAATGGCGATGGTATGATTCTTCTTGATATTTGCAATCGGTTTTTCATAGTTGATCATATATATCATGCAACCGATTCTTGATGCCCTAATTTCCGCCCATGCAATAGTGTTCTATGTGCATGTATTAGGGTTTTGCGCCCCCCCTCTTGAAAGGGGTTTTATCCGCTTGCGCTCCCCCCCTTGAAGGGGACTCCTGCACAGTGAATGCGCCAAGAGGAGTAGAAGGATGGAAGAATGCTGCCAAGGTCCAACCTTGCAGCCGCCCAAAGGAGAGGGAAGAAGAGAGGAGGCGCCTGGGAGAATTTCTTCCAAAAGACGAAGTTGGCGCCAACTCCTCTCCCCCTCTCCTTTTATAGAAAACATGGTGACGCTTGAAATTCCGCAATAAATTCTCAATTAATCTCTAAATTAATTCATCATTAAATATAGAATTAAATTCAGAATTAATTATAGAATTAAACTCTAAATTAAACTCTCATAATGACCCATTAAAACTTTGAATTAAAGTCTCATAATGGTCATTAAAGGCATGACTCTTCAAATTCAGAATTAAATTCAAAATTAAATTCAGAATTAAATTCATCATTAATCTTGAAATTAATTACAGAATTAAATATAGAATTAAATATAGAATTAAATACAGAATTAATTACAACATTAAATACAGTGTTTAATTCCCAGAATTAAACACAGTATTTAATTCACCATGATGTCTATTGGGCCAGACTACTTATTGTCATGGCCCATTAGGCCTAACGGCCCATTGGGCCTCAAGGCCAATTAGGCCTCACGCCCCAACTGGGCTTCACGCCCATTGGGCTTGGAGGCCCATTGGTCCATGCTCCAAGCTTAGACGTCATTTGGCCCATTTGGCCCATTTGGCCCAAAAATGAAGTTAGCTCAAATAAGTCCCTTGCATCTCATCAAGCATAATGGCACTGATGAATTCTCCCAAATAGATCCGAGTTATCCTATAACTCGATCATTAGGCTACCCGATCAATACGAGAACACGAGTTTCAAGTTGTGCGATACTATAGGTTCCTTTGACGTTGGCAGTGATGAACTCAGGTCATCACAAGCAGTGAGTGGCACCTAGCAGTGCATCGCTGCTACCCAAGTCTTTGGAATGGATATCAACATCGACATCCCCATCAACGCAACAAGATACCGATGCATTACAGTCCCTTTGCCAGACTGATATCCGATTGGACAAAGTGTGTCACCACTCCCAAGTCTTCAGAATGGATATCAACATCGACATCCCCATCAACGCAACAAGATACCAATGCATTACAGTCCCTTTGACAGACTGATATCTGATTGGACAAAGTGTGTCACCACTTCGTTTTCATCCAATCTCATGGTCATGACTAAATCAGACTTTTACCTAGGTACTTTCAGTCATGCAACCAAAGGGGGGCCCCGTGGATATCAAGCTTCCTGCAGGAAGGGGCAAATCCTATGTCTATCCATTGATCTTCTCATATGGGTCGTGACATACCCAATGACAACCGTTATGACCTCCCTGCTACGACGAGGTGTTAGGTTGTATCAAAGCATATCCCTAACCATACAGAAGAGTCAATGATCTCAAGTCAAGGGATCATTGAATCTCCTGTCACTTGTGAGCTTAACTCATGACACCAAGTTAGAGCCTAATAACGGGTCGGTCCAGTATATCCACCACTTATATACCCATATGCTTGGTTAGCACCCCGTGCCTAACCAGCCCATATACCAGTCTCACATGTACCAGAGCTATCCCTTATCAACTAAGGTACTGATGCAGGTGCAAACGGGCCCATGAACACACTTGAGGGCGGCCCAATCCCTCCAAAAGACACTTGGGGAGACTCCCGAGGACCCCAGGAATTTTCCCCAGAATTTTCTCCTCAGTTAGAGCTCCCCAGACCCCGACACGGCCAGGCTGTGTGCCCTGTCACGGCCGTGACACAATTGCCCGAAGACGCGAACGCCGAACACGGCCATGCTCCTGATCACGGGCAGGCCGTGCTCGATTCTGTGGATTTCGACAACGCCAAGCACGGGCATGATTCCAAGCACGGGCAGGCCATGCTCGATTTTGTGGATCGCGTTGACTCTAAACACGACCATGATTACTATCATGGCCAGGCCGTGTTCGACACTGAAGGCACTTTGCAGCCCCGACGACCCCACTTCGATGTGCACCGCCCCCCTACCACGTTGCTCCACCCCATGACGACCCAAAGGAGCCCAACAAGGTGGAAATCCGGCGATCCCAATGCCAAAGTAAGCCCCTGGACCGTTTCTTGGGCATCATTAGCCCTCTTTCCATCCATACCAAAGTGGCGCGTAATCTGATTAGCAACACGGCCCAAGAGCGAGCCGCGACGGTGGTGACCCAGCCCTCAACATCGAAGTTCTGCTGTTTTGTTGCCGTATGATCGGAGCACGTCTAAACCGCACCCATACAAGGACACAGAATCACGCGACCAGCTTCGGAGAATATTAGGTAGTTGTTATTCCTTATCTTGTAGTTGTAGCTTGACCACTTTTGTGGCCTGCAAGAGTTGGTAGGTGGTTAGAGGTGAGTGTCTCTAGTGTATTTTGTTTGTTCCCTCCCCTCTTATTCTATAAAAGAGGAGGTAGGGCTATGTGTTATGTAGTTCTCTTTGGTGTTTGAGAGATCTCCTGGTGAGCTGAGAGTCGCCAGCGGTTGTGAAGACAAGCCGGAGTCTTGCCTTCGTCGTGTTCAGGTCGAAGACGTCTCTTTGATTCCAAGTTGTTCCGCTTTCGGTTTGAAGTAAATCCCACCCTTCCGGTGGGTCAGGTTCGCCTGTTTGTCATTCTCTTGCACGTTTTGTTGCTACGATTTTTCTCCTTTCTCCTTCACCCATGGCTGTCCGTCCATCGGAGGCGTAGCATCTCTTGTCTTGGTTTGTTTCAGCTGCGTAGGCGCGCGAGCTGAACCCTGCACAACTACAATCCCCCAACGCCTGCTAAGCTTAAAACGCACTAAGAGAGCTGTAGGAATTCACTAAATTTGCTACAAGGTTAGTGCACTGTATTATTTAGTTGGGTGTCGTTCTCTTCATTCGCATTCGTGTTGCCCTATTCGAACTCGTTGCTATCTTCGTCGTGTTTTCTACCGGCTTCCCTGCACCTTTCCGACATGTTTCCTCTTCCCTCGTCTCACGACCCTCTTCCATTTTTATCGCGCCTTGTGTAAAACCCTAGAGTACGGCTTAAGGACCCCCACACCTATTAGTTGCTACATCAATTCTAGTATCAGAGGACGTTGCGCGTTCAATTCTTATCATTCGCACGATCCCTCAGCATCGCATTGCATATTTCTGCATCCGTTTGGTGTTTTCAACATTTTACCTTAGTCGTCTCCCCCTTGATTGTGCATGGTGATTACGCAGTCACAAATTATGTCGTCCTAATACCCGGAAAACATCCCCGAAACCCAAGAGTCGGTTCAAGCCTTCGGAAGGGGCTAACATCCGGTTAGAGTCTATGGTTGCGCTTGAGGTGCAGATCGATGCAAAGCTTGATGCGTTGTCCGCGCGAGTGGATGCTCAACAAGCAAGCACACATGCCATAGTCCAGCAGATTTTGGCTGGGATCTAACAACTTATTGGTCAACCTGGGTCTGCGAAGCATGGTCGCCCGAACTCGGTTAACCCTCCGGTGTTCGCAAACCCAGCCCCCACTAGAGAGTTGCCCCGATGGCCATGCCCACACAGCGATGCGCCCACGAGGATGAATTGGGTCACTCGCGACCTCATAAGGTCCCTAGTAACCCAAGTTACGGTGATGACCCCCTCGATGAGGATGATGTTTGGGCAGCACAAGGGCCCCAGCCCGGTGGCCGTTTTGGCCACGCTTGGGCCGCACCTCGAACCCCCAGCCCATACCCACGTTGAGCACCCCCGGGTGGACGATGATTTCCGTCGTTTCATTCGTAACAACCCTTCACCATTCACAGGTGGTCTTGATCCCACACAATTCTTAGATTGGGTCACGTCTGTTGACGCATATTTTGATCTTAGCGATTGGCCTCTGCACTCGCAGGTTCGGTATGTGTGCACCTTACTTGGGGGGCCTACACGTTTACATTGAGAAAACGTGGAGCGCCAAAATGTGCAGCAGGCTCTTCCCCCGATCACTGAGTGGGCGGAGATGCGATACTGCCTCCGTGAGCGTTATGTACCCCCTTCGTATAGGCAGCGCCTTCTTGATCGGTATAGTAGCGTACGCCAAGGGTCAGGAACTGTCGAGGAGTACCGACTCACCTTCGAGATGTTGCAACTCCGTTGCAATTTGCAAGAGGACCCCGAGTTAGTTTTGTCGAAATTCAAGAATGGGCTCCGTGCGGATATCTGCCGAGCCTTACCCGCTTATGGATCAGAGACCCTTGACCAGACTTTTTAGCGCGCTCGAGACATCGAGCAAGACCTTCGCGTTGCTGCAAGGCGCAATGACCTTGGCCCCCATAGGCGTCTTTATGCGGGCAGTCCCCCGCAACCCCACCCATGACTTGAGTGTCCGGAGCCTCGTCCGGACCCGCGACCCTTCAGCCCCCTATACGCCCACCCCCTGAGGCCTCGCCTTCTCGGCCCACTTGGGAGGAGAAGGGCAAGGCCCCAGCGGTCGGAGCTGATGACACCAAAATTTATAGTAAATTCTGTGCCATTTCATAGACTTTGATTATTTTTATGCCTTTTTTATCAATATTTGCGGAATCCACACTTTTTTCTATTTTTTATGATTTCTAGGAAAAAAGGCATGCTTTTCAGTCGATTTCGAGCAAACCATATGCATAATTGAATTCACGACATGAAGAGGAGATCACATGTCAAATTTCAGAAGAATCGGAGCTTCAGAGCAAATTACGGCACCCCCGTAATTGATTTTACGGTACCGTAATTACACCACAGAATTACGGCACAGCCGTAATCCCTGAGAGGTGCCGTAATTTGGGAATATTTCGACCAGAGAATTTCGTGAGATTATTGCACCGCCGTAACAATCTTTACGGTGTCGTAATGATAGATGATTTTCCACCCGAGAGATTTCAGAGATTATGGTATTGCCGTAATGATCTTTACGGGCCTTATTTTGGTCCAGAAACATACAGAAGCAAATATGGCACGGCTGTAAACATTTTTATGGGCCATAATCTTAACAAATACTTCACAGAGCCAAAATTATGGCACTGCCGTAATATTTATTACGGTACCGTAATTTCATTCAAAAACGCGATTTTCATGGGTCCGAATCTTGCGCAGACCATAACTTTTGATCCAGACCTGCATATTGAGATCTGAAAGATGCTTCGGACTCATCTTTAAGAGGAGAAGATAGAAGAAGTGGAATAACGAATTTTTATCTACTATCGAGGGAGCAATCAAGAAAGAGGCATCTAGGGTTTGGCCTGACACTGAGAGGCATAGAGGGCACCTCAGGCCATGATTTTCATGGAAAAGCTTCGCCTAGAGGAGAGGAGGACACACCAGAAGTTTCAGAGCAAAAGGAGTTCAATCGGAGGAGAAATCAACAAAACACCGTGCGCCGCCGCTGTTCGTCACAGATTACGGCCGTAAAAACCTTTACAGCTGTACCGTAATTTGTTCTCTACCTCTGTTTTGATTTCCTACACCATGGATTATTGTACCTCTTCTTCTATGCACACTTAAAGATACTTTGGGACATGGGGGTTTAATCCCCGTGATTTTTAATGATTAGATAAACTATTATTTTCGTCATGATAATCCTTGTTGTGATAATTCTACTTATGTGATGAATTGTCTTTAATTCTCCTTAGATTTTACTGTCATGCATGTTTTAGAGTTTTCGCAATGAGACTGAAAGGTGATTTGCTTGAGAACTTGGAACCCTAGAATCTTATTTCTTGATTTTTGTAGTCTTATTGCCATGCTTGATAATATGAATCTAGGGTTGAGTTATTGTGTTAAACATTGATAGATCTTGCATGAAAGTGAAGATCGGTCTGTTGGAAAACCCTAGGAAAAACCTGTGTTGAGACTCGGATGCACGAAAGTGATCCTTGAGATTCCACTTGTGATGATCAACATAGAACTCGGATGCACGAAAGTGATCCTGAGTTATTTGATTGATGGTTTACTTATCTACAGCGTTGAGATAAATCTTGCGCGAAAGCGAGGATTGGTCCCTGCATGATTGTCTACACGAAAGTGAGATAATCCTTTTATGAAGTAAATTAAGTCTTTATCATGATAGGATTTGATTCACGACCTTTTATTATATCTAATCATTGAAATTAAGGTGGATGAAACCCTAGTCCTAGTTTATCTCTCTGATTATTTTTCCGTGTGTTTATTGTTTATTCACATCATACTCGGTTTGCTTAGCTAGTAAGAATATAACTATTTGGTATTTAATACGTAAGTCTCTGTGGGATCGATATTTTCTTTATTACTTCGAATATCCATGCACTTGCGGACACTACAAGTTTAGGGACAACAAGTTTTTGGAGCCGTATCACGGGGTGACAGATCCCTGTGCGCCAAACAAGTTTTGGCTGCGACTCCTTAAATTAGTCTACCTACTTATATTTAAAAGTGTGTCCTTTCGGATCACATCAAGTTTTTGGCGCCGTTGCCGGGGATTAGTCCAAGGTACATGCCAAATAACTTGGGATACATCAAGTTTTTGGCGCCATTGCCGGGGACCTTAGTTTTGTTAATATCAAAATAGTTATTAGTATTGCTAGACTAAGTTTTAATTGTTTTAAATTTAACTTTATTTTTTTTTTCTTTTTGCAGGTTTTGGATTTTCACAGTTGTGACAGAACTGAGAATTTCTGAAATTTGTTAATTTACTTGTGTTTTAGATTTTCTATTTTTGTCATATATTCTGAAAACAAAGAGTTTTATTTGATTGGTATTAGATTATCTTTCTGTCCTTGATAGATTTGAAGATGTCTTTTAATTACAACTCTTGGGCAACTGAAAGGAGAGAGGAATACATGCCATACAAAGATGATTCATCATGCACTATTCAAGATAAGTTAAATCAACTTTTAGACTCTTATAAGCAACCGGCTATAACATCTTATTCTTCTATTAGATGGGATATTTGTGGATATTTTGATCATTATTCCTCTGATTACCAATTTTTAAATCCCAATTTAACTTGGAACAAATCTGATCAATTGTATTCTAGATGGGAAAACCAAACTTCTTTTTATGATAATTGCTCTAATCATGTTTCTGAACCTTATTTTGAGGACACTGAAGAATCTAGGTTAGAGTCCATGCTTGAGAAAATATTGGCCAACCAAAATCAATTCATGCAAACCACAAATAAAGAAATTGAAAACCTTAAGGAAACCCAGTTAGCACAACAAGCATGTTTATTTGAGTTTGAAACTGAAGAACTTGATTTAGAAAAATCTCCCTCTGATTATGATTGTTTTGAGATTGAGCTTTATGTGAATATTAATGAATCTCACTCTGATTTTGATGATTGTAAAATTGATTCTTCTAATAAATTGTTTGTAAAAAAGTTTGAGAAAATTGATTTTGAAAAACCCTCTTTTGATGAAATTGATTCTTTTGATGTTGTATCATTTATGGTTAAATCTGATGAGTTTGATAAAGGGTTGGAAGTTACAGACATTGATGAGCCCCACTTTGATTTTGGTGATATTGCTGAGATTAATGATAAGTCTTTTGTGGTTGACTTTGATTCTAATGATTCTATTGATGAATTATTTGTGAAAAGACTTAGGGAAAATGATTTTGAACAGTCTCACTTTGATTTTGATGATAATTTTGAAATTGACAAGTTATTTGATGAAGGGATTGAGGAAATTGATAAAGATTTGAATGTTACAAACATTGATGAATCTCACTCTGGTGTTTTGCCCATATCCTTTGTTGAATCTTTTGATGAATTTGAAAAATTGAGTTTTATTGAGGAATCTAATGAAAGACATAAAAATTATTTTGATGATCCAATGCTTATATCTTTTGATCAAAGTCCTACTCTTATGGCAATTAAAAATATAAACTTGAAGAAAGGACTTATGATTTTGCTTTCTGATAAATTTAGGAAGATTATTGAATATCCTTTTAGTAGAGTTGAAAATTTTGAATATCTTGATTTCTGCATATTTAAGAAAGCCACTTTGATTCTGATTTATATGCAATTTTGGATTTTTGGATTAGTGGCTAAAATTTTTGGACAAATGCAGAAAATTATTTGCTCTTTACTTTAGTACTGATTCACCTATTTCACCATGATTTTTGAGTTTTGGTCAAGCTATGGACCTAAAATTAGCGCTTCTTGGGAGGCAACCCAAGCATTATCACTTAGCTTACTTTCCTTTATTTTAATTTTCTTTTAGGACTAATTTTTATAATTTTTTTTTGTAGGAATCGAGATTTGGCACAAAATTACGGCACTACCGTAATATTCTTTACGGTACCGTAATCCCAGTTATTCTTAACCAGAGAGTTTTAACCCGTTATGGTACCGCCGTGTATTTCTTTACGGTACCGTATTTTGTGACAAAATCCTCCCGAGAGTTAAGTCATTTTACGACCATACCGTAAATTTGTTTACGGTGTCGTAATTTTTGAATTTTTGAAATTTTAAATTTTTGAATTTTGAATTTATCGAATTTTGAAAAAAAAAAGGTAATAAAAAAAAAATTCTGACTGATTTTACTACAGTACCGTAAAAATTATTACGGTACCGTATTTCCTGTATAATCTGATCCGAGAATTTGTGTCAATTACGGCACTACAGTAAAGAACATTACGCCCGTAATTTTTGCACAGCTTTCTGCTTATCTGAGGAGGTGTTTTCTCGCAGCGATTTTAAGAATCTGGGTCACGAAAATTTTTGATATTTGGCACCATCATGAAGTACTCCTCTTTGTCTATCATCTGAATATTTTTTTTTGAATTTTAAAGTCCATGGATCATTCTAAAACCCATAGCAACTTTTCGATTCTGATAAATTTCTGCAGTAGTTTTTTCTGACTAATCTGAATAGCACTTTTGCTGCCACTGTTTAAGATGTTTCGATGACTTGAAAACCTGATTTCTCTCATGGAATATGAAGTTCGTGTGTTGTTCTATCTCGTGGAATAGTTGTTTTCATGAAAATATTTTCTAATCATTATAGGACACATGGAAACGTTTCGAATCTGATTAACTTTTGTGCAGTTTTTGCAGTTTTTAATCTGAGTAGCCTTCTTTCTGTTGATACCCTAAATTCCTGACAGATTTTGATCCTTTAATTTTCATACGTCTGAAAAGAACATATCTTATTCTACAACTTGGTTCTGTCCATTTTCTATATGGATCATTAAATATTATTCTAGGGTATGGCTACTTTTCATAAAAAATTCAAAAACTGCACTATTTGCTTTCTACCTGTTATTGCTTCTTCTGCCTCCAGATCTAGAAATCTTCAAAAGCAACTGTCTTCCACCTCTAGCTACCACTGCATCTACCTCTGACATCACTATTTCCAGCTGTCGACACTGGATTATACCATCAGCAGACTCTTACTTCTTCTACTACCTATGTTTCCATTTATTTGATTTATTTATGCAACAGACTCTTTATTAGTGACTGATTTTTTTTATCTATTCAGTGCTATCTCTCGCACCCACCAGCCGACGATCTCACCTCCAGGACTGTGATTTCTAGCAAGCCACTAGAGATTACTCACTCTACTGTCGGCACCATCACCATCATTGCTAGCAGCTTTTCAGCTAGCATCTGTTCCACCTCTGCTTCTCAGTTGCATCAGCTCTTTCTGCCAGCACTCTTTCTGGACCATCAATGATATCTCTTATTATTCTTTGAGAAAATTATTTTCATCATTATCATTTTTAAAGACTATTTTTAGACTGAGCCTTATGTACCCTAAATTATGCAGGTAAAATTTCAAAAGGCACATCTTTGAACCTTGCAACATCTGCCCCAACACTATTTTTATACTGAGCCTTATGTATTTTCGATCAGAGCTTGCTATATTGTTTTGTGAGTATTGTTTACACTTTCTAGTGGTTATTTTATTTGATTTGATTATCTGCACTTTTTCTTCTCCTCAAAATTTTATCACTTTACACCCTTTGCATTGTTTGAGTCTTATGTGATTACACAGATCTATCACTTTACACCTTATGACTGTTTGGATTTAATGTTTCACATTCTTTTACAGAGATGTGTGAATTTTTCTATGATAATGCATGCCTATGAATGGAAATATACCTATTATGCTCAATTTATTTCTTCAATATATATCTACTTGTTGAAATTATTCATTGATTGATGCATAAGGTTTTTGGGTAGGTATGTTGTTTGATGAATGCAATCTAAGGGTGAAGCATCTTTCTTGAATAAAATGAGCATATGAGTGTAATTTTTGAATTGATGTCAATTGATTAATCTAGTTAATGTTTAGTCTATTTTATTATTTGTTGGGAAGAAAGAATCCAAAAATAGTGAGAGACTTCCCTATTTGGCACTGTGTAAAATTGACAGTGGTACCTAAGACATGGGTTGAAGTCTGCAAAAAGGAAAAGAGAGAGAAAAAGAAAATGACTCCTCTACTTAGCCCTGTGTAAAATTGACAGTGGTACCGAAGACAAGAGTTGAAGTCTAAAATAAAAAGTATGTATCGATGTGGGTATATGCTATCGATGCAAAAATTAAAAAAAAAAGGAGAGGGGGAAGAAAAGAAAGATTCTGTGTGGAAAAAGATCTATGAGACTTTATTCCTGTAAACAAAAGTTTGATAGATTTAAACTGAAAATTGGGTGAAATCATGAGACTGAGATTCTATTTATTATGCGAGTTGCGAAGTTTTATTCGATCAAAGCTGTGAATCTTAAAGACTAAATTCAGAGGATGATGTATTATCTGAAATTTTGTGCAAAAAGTTAGTGGAAAATTTCATGAGTGATTATATTTTAGAAATTTATTTTTCATGAAAAGGCATATTTTCCATAGTAGAGTTCTTCATTCTATCTATTTGCTTGAGGACAAGCAAAGTTTGAGCCTTATGTGTTTGATGACACCGAAATTTATATTAAATTCTGTGTCATTTCATTGGTATTTTTGTGTCATATTCATAGACTTTGCTTATTTTTATGCCTTTTTTTATCAATATTTGCGGAATCCACACTCTTTTCTATTTTTTATGATTTTCAGGCAAAAAGGCATGCTTTTCAGTCGATTTCGAGTAAACCAGATGCATAATTGAATTCACAACATCAAGAGGAGATCACAAGTCAAATTTCAGAAGAATCAGAGCTTTAGAGCAAATTACGGCACCCCCGTAATGGATTTTACGGTACCGTAATTACACCACAGAATTATGGTACAGCCGTAATCCCTGAGAGGTGCCGTAATTTGGGAAGATTTCGACTAGAGAATTTCGTGAGATTACGGCAGCACCATAACAATCTTTACAGTGCCGTAATGATAGATTATTTTCCACCCGAGAGATTTCAGAGATTACGGTACTGCCGTAATGATCTTTACGGGCCGTATTTTGGTCCAAAAACATATAGAAGCAAATATGGCACGACCGTAAACATTTTTACTGGTCGTAATCTTGACAAATACTTCACAGAGCCAAAATTACAGCACTGCCATAATATTCATTACGGTACCGTAATTTCATTCAAAAACACGATTTTCACGGGTCCGAATCTTGCACGGACCATAACTTTTGATCCAGACCTCCAAATTGAGATCCGAATGATGCTGCAGACTTTTCTTTAAGAGGAGAAGACACACGAAGTGGAAGAACGAATGTTTATCTACTATCGAGAGAGCAATCAAGAGAGAGGCGTCTAGGGTTTGGCCTCACGCCGAGAGGCATAGAGGGCACCTCAGGTTGTGATTTTCACGCAAAAGCTTCACCTGGATGAGAGGAGGACACACCAGAAGTTTCAGAGTAAAAGGAGTTCAATCAGAGGAGAAATCAACAAAACACCGTCCGCCGCTCCTGTTTGTCGCAGATTACGGCCGTAAAAACCTTTACGGCCGTACCGTAATTTGTTCTCTACCTGTGTTTTGATTTCCTACACCATGGATTATTGTACCTCTTCTTCCAAGCAAGCTTAAACATACTTTGGGACATGGGGGTGTAATCCCCTTCATTTTTAATAATTAGATAAACTATTATTTTCGTTATGATAATCCTTGTTGCAATAATTCTACTTATGTGATGAATTGTCTTTAATTCTCCTTAGATTTTACTGTCATGCATGTTTTAGAGTTTTCGCAATGAGACTGAAAGGTGATTTGCTTAAGAACTTGGAACCCTAGAATCTTATCTCTTTTTTTAGTAGTCTTATTGCCATGCTTGATAATATGAATCTAGGGTTGTGTTATTGTGTTAAACATTGATAGATCTTGCATGAAAGTGAAGATCGGTCTGTTGGAAAACCCTAGGTAGAACCTGTGTTGAGACTCGGATGCACGAAAGTGATCCTTGAGATTCCACTTGTGATGATCAACAAAGAACTCGGATGCACGAAAGTGATCCTGAGTTCTTTGATTGATGGTTTACTTATTTACAACGTTGGGATAAATCTTGTGCAAAAGCGAGGATTGGTCCCTGCATGATTGTCTGCACGAAAGTGAGATAATCCTTTTATGAAGTAAATTAAGTCTTTATTATGATAGGATTTGATTGACGACCTTTTATTATATATAATCATTGAAATTAAGGTGGATGAAACCCTAGTCCCAGTTTATCTCTCTGGTTATTTTCTCGTGTGTTTATTGTTTATTCGCATCATACTCGGTTTGCTTAGCTAGTAAGAATACAACTATTTGGTACTTAACACGTAGGTCTCTGTGGAATCGATATTTTCTTTATTACTTCGAGTATCCGTGCACTTGCGGACACCACATTGTTGAACCACAAAATTTTGCGCACGCCAAGAAGAAAGTCGGAATTCGTTCAACTAGGAAGTCAAGTCAAGATTGATCTTGACCTTTGCATACACATTAAGGCCAGATAAAAGACAAAGCCATACTGAAACAATTACAGTTTGCAAAAGATTTGCACATAATAGAGACAATCCATTCATTTCGCTGAGTTCAAAAAAAAAAAGAAGAAACTGAGCTACAATCGCAAAGCTTCTTTGCTAGCCTTTCTATAGCTGCTAAGCGATTTGCTCCAGAACATTGTTGACAGAGCTTCAAAAGTATCCATCATTTGATCCGATGCCAAGCGTCCAAAATTTGACATACACTAGAAAGTCGAAAAGGGGCACAACGAACATCGAACACATGGATTTAAGCAGCAGCACTAGCATCGATCCCCTGAAACAAAAAGTTCTTCTGCTTCAACTCTGCTCGTTTTCTGAGAAGAAGCCAGCACAGAAAGGAATTCTTCATCCTCAGGGAACACTTCAAGATTTTTTTGGTCTTCAACAAGAAATCAACAGCATCCTCATCAAAGTCTAAGAGAAAACCAGGCTTAATGAGCTCGGCAAGTGAAGCAATATGGTCAAGCGTTTCAAACAGCAAGCCTTGAGCTATCACATCTGCAAAATAAGTTGCAAATTCGACGCTGCCTTGCTTTGACTTTGACTTGTGTACTTGTATGAATAACTCAGCTTCATCTCTCTCCCAACGAACCATCCTGCAAGCCATTTCAATCAAATTCTTATCTGCAGAAAGTGGCAGCTTGTAGCTAACTGTGATAGGCTCATCAATTTCAAAGACTTTTAAACCATGCAGGTTCCTAATAAAGTCATGCCTTGCATCAAATTTCATATCAAGGAAATTATGGCAAAGAAGTGCAAGAACAATTCTAAGCAAGCCATTTTTTTTTATCGCAAGAGAAATGGGATAAATCTCCCTCAAACGCCAAACTCCTAACACACGACAAGGGCTATCAGGTAGTAGAAAAATCTATTTAGAAAGGACTATAGCTTGGGACTATGGGCAAGCTGATTTGCTTGCCTAAACAAGGAAAGTTTCAGCCTTGTAGGCAAAAGAAATTTCGAGTCTGGCAGCCCTCAGCAAGGAGGCTATCAGGGAAAGTAAGGAAAAAGAAAGAAAAGAGGGCGAGTGATCGCAGCAGCAGGTTTTTTTTCAAAAAAGAGAGATCAAAATGGTGGTCGCACAAAATAAAGAAGCAGGAAATAAATGGTAAATAAGAAGCGACCAGGTCTGGCATGAAAAAGAGAACTGACGGCAGTATGAGAAAAGGGAAGAAGAATAAGAAAAGAGGGAAGAAGCGTGAGTAAAACAAAAAGAAGACAAAAGAAGACAGCTGTGAGAGGGTGAGCTGAAAACCTTATAAAAGGAGAACAACACAGCGAGGGGGAAGCAACACAGAGGAGACCGCAAGGAAACCAGAAGAAGGTAGAAGAGGAGGGATATCGTAAGGAAAGCAGAAGAAGGTAATGAAAGAGAATTTTCTTTTCGATCGGATTTTGTAGGCCTCATGGACGCACTAAGCATCCTGGCATCACAAGAAACGCACACACACACTTTCTTTCGACTCTCGGTTTTTTTTTTAGGCCTCATGGACGCATTAAGCGCCCTGGCACCACCATGGATTCACACACGCACCGTTTCATCATATCATTCGAGTAGACTTGAGGTGCAATAAGCATCAGTAGTACCGCCGGGGAAAGAAGCAAAAATGAAGATAAATTGAGAGGAAATACTGCAAAAGAGGGAGAAAAAAAAGAAGAGAGAAAATACTGCAAAAGGAGAAGAGGAGGAAACAAAAGAGAAAGAGGGAGAGAGACAGAGAGAGAGAAAAGAGAATAAACCAAAAATAATGAGAAGAGGGAAACGAAGAGTACTCGTTTGTAGAAGCCTACGAATATACTTCGGTCTACCAGAAAATTACTCAAGCGTGACACTTCGGTCTACCAGAAGATCACTCAAGCACAAAGAATAATAAAGAAACTCTGCTCAGTCGTTGTTTCTTTTACTCTTGTCGGTAAAATATCATGGAGGCTTAGCCCTAACGACATCAGAAGAATTCGAATCGAAAGAAGATCCGATACTGATGAATCGGACCTGAGACACTATCTGATTTGAAACACTAAAGAATCTGACCAAAGTGTTCCTCACGAACAAAAATTTTCTTGGCAAGCAATTGTCTTAAAGCACAAAAATAATAATAAGAACGAGAAGGGAGTAGAAGATAAGCTGGCTGTAGCATTATGATCGGACTTCGAAAGAGCCACAAAAAGTCCGATCCGGATTTCAAACGACGAAAACATAAAGTCCGATCCAGATTTCAAAACCTAGTGTTAACGGATCTGACCTGACCGTCCTATGAACCCGATCCGATCTGCTACAGGATTCTGTTCTTGCCCTTTGAAGCAGATGGCTCCCAATGGACCTCTCGCGGAGTCCTCTGCCCCTCTCGTCGTCCCCGATTTCCTTCAGGGTCGGGTGGGAAATCAAATCCAGCACAAAGCAAAGGACTCCTCTACTTCGTCTAATATCTGTAGCTTGCGACATCAACCCACGGTGATTACAAAAACAAGGAAATAGAATGAGGAAAGGAATAAACCAAAATTTCTCTGGTTCCCCTTTCGTTACCTCAGGTCCGCGAGTTGCTGTAAGGCCCAAGGGCTATTGAATATCCCTTCTCCTCTGTTGCGCACCGGGAATCCACCATCAGACAAGTGGCCAACGAAACTGAGCAACGCAAGTGTGTAGAGGAGATGAGAATGCGGTTAGACTTTCACCAAGAACGAAGAAGGAATTGCCTACTACCGTGAGAATGAATTGTGTGGAAAATTACAGGATCTAAAAAGGGTCTTTCTTACCATAATTCGTTGGAAAGAAGCACACCGCCGAGTGAAGAGATCAGTAAGGAGAAGTATTGAAACCCCCGCTCTACAATTTCCCGTCGCCCCTTCGTCAGGAATTGCCGCCTTCGTCAGGACTCTGCTCGGCGATCTCCAAAATCGCCGTGCGCCCCTACGAACCGCTGAGAGTTTACGCCGACTGGGCAATGAAAGAAGCCCTAGCCCTCTGGTCGGCCAAGAACGTCGATGCCAGAGCTCTGTTCAGCGATCTCGCAAAATCGCCGCCCGCCCCCTATGAATCATTGAGGCTTTATGCCAACTGAACAAATGAAAAAGCCCTAGCTCCTTTTGCCGACCGAAAACTTTACCTTTAGACCAGACGTTATCAGCATAACGTATATCGATGTGACGATGCAAAAGAAATGAAACTGTCAACAACAAAACAAGGCAAAAGGAGAAAGCAGAAAGAAACAGTAATAAATGAAGTAAAAAGGGCTTATATTAACATGCCAAAATATCGTCTGGGAGGTACGTACATCGACGCTTGACGTCGGAATATAACTCCTCAGCATAATGTTACGGCCGAGGCATTTTCTAAAATTATCCAATACGCCGCGAGGCCGGATAAATTTTCAAATCAAATTATCCATCACGCCGTAAGGCCGGATAAACTCCAAATCCAAATTATCCAACACGCCGCAAGGCCGGATAAAATTCCAAATCAAATTATCCATCACGCCGCAAGGCCGGATAAAATTCCAAATCAAATTATCCATCACGCCGTGAGGCCGGATAAATTCCCAAATCAAATTACCCAACACGCCGTAAGGCCGGATAATTACCAAATCCAAATTACTCAACATGCCGTGAGGCCGAGTAATTTCTTCCAAATTCGAACTACCCAACACGCTGTCAAGGCCGGACAAATTCCCAAATCAAATTATCCATCATGCCGCGAGGCCGGATAAATTCCAAACCAAATTGTCCAATACGCCGCGAGGCTGGATAAATTTTCAAATCAAATTATCCATCACGCCGTAAGGCCGGATAAACTCCAAATCCAAATTATCCAACACGCCGCAAGGCCGGACAAAATTTCAAGTCAAATCATCCAACGCGCCATTATGGCCGGGTGACTTTTCCAGTCTAATATCCAATGCGCCTTAATGTATTATGATGGAATATCGTTTGGGAGGTGCGTACGTCGATGTTTACCATCGGGGCGTAGCTCCTCGATATAACGTTGTACTGCCTGGGCCGGATATTACCCGACACGCCATTACAAGGCTAAAGTCCGATGAACACAAACTGCCCATCTTGATGAATACTCTTCTCCTCTTATCATGTCGAAATATGTATAACGTCAAGTTAAATTTATGGATGAAATTTATAAGTGACATCATCTGATTATCGCTCTTATCTTGTTGCGTATTATAGACCTCTTAATCAAAGGTTCCCTATTTTAGGGGTAATTAACGATGAACGCTTGCGCTCATCGGAAGTCAGAACCCGCTAAACAAAAAGCCTTATTAATTTAAGGTGGATTTGAAACGGTCACAATACATTCCCAATGTAGCAATTTTGACCCTACAAATTCTGGCACGCCCGGTGGGACCGGCTTCTCCTTTCATCTTCGAGATCTATATTACGCAACACCGAAATTTCATGCCTTTGTTCTTACACTTCTCTTGTTCTACAGAGCCATGGCGAAGAAGCTGAACATCTTTGTTGAGGATGCATCGATCATCATGCATGGCGTCCAGTTTGGCTCCATTTCGGAGGAGGATGTTGAGTTCATCTACCTACCCTTCATGGACTCTGAGAACATCAAAGGAAAGAATACTCCGGTCATCAAGAGTGAGACCTCCTTGAAGGGGAAGAAGACTACCACAAAAGAAAGAAAGCTATCATTCACTGATAATGGGGGCCTGTTCGACGAAAAGGAAGAGGAACTGTCTTTCACCGTTAACGGGGGCAAGATCCACCAGACTATATTCTCGACCCCAGAGAAGACAAGGAAACAGGAACGACAAGCCTTAAGGAAGAAGGAGGCTAGGCTTTACAAACAAGGTCGCTTAACCCCTGTGAAGCGTAACCATTCCGTTGCCAAAACGGAAACTGCCTTAACAAACAAATTTGCACCACTTCTGTCAGTTGTGAGAAACTCTAACCTGATAGAGGGGCTGCGGCTGCAAACCCACATATGGAGCAGGCCTCACCCAAAATCTAAGAATATCACTGCTTAAAAGACAATCTCTCAAAGGGTTTATGAGGCCTACAAAAAGATTCAAAAGAGTGTGAGAAGAAAAGAAAAGTGTTTCAAGACTAGCCATGAGGAAGCAAAGGGTTATACCGTCCATACGGTACGAATGGTGGAACACGCACGAGAGACCGGCTCTAATTCTAAAGAGGATACCCTTCGGACCATGGCAAGGAAGGCCAAGGGTAAAAAGTTGGCCTCAATCGTAATCCAGGAGCCTGTTCAACGGTACGAACCAGGAGCAACCCCTTTACAACAAGGAATGTTCGTAGAGGAAGAGGAAGAGGAAGAACCTGTCATGACCACTAATCATGACCATAGAGATGAGGCTATCGCCGATCTTAAGAGACAACTCAAGAAGAGGGACAACGACATGAGCATCCTCATGGCGAAGTTCGAGGAGGTGACTAATGCTCTTGCAAAGACGCAAGAGATGATGCTGCGCCAAGAACAATCATCGCGAGAACAAAATAACGCTCTAGCGACATCTTCTTTACCAGCACAATCGAATGACGAGGCCATCACCTTGACCAGGAAGGAAGTACAAGAGATGGTGATGGACCAGCTGAAGCAACTGGAGGGAACCAAAATTGCTCCGTGAAGGAGGCGAGGGAGACCCTACCCAGCTGTATACGATAATATTCCTTACCCCAAAGGGTACATTGTACCGCACTTTAAGATGTTTAATGGAGTAGGAAACCCTGACCAACACTTGGCCCATTTCGTCGCGACTTGTGGGAACACTGGCGGCAACGACGCCTTATTGCTTCGGCAGTTTCCACAAAGCCTCTCAGGGGTTGCCTTTGAGTGGTATTACTCTCTGGAGAACGAAGCTATCGGAACTTGGGCCGACATGGAGGAAACCTTCAGGATGAAGTTCGCTTCGATAAGCGATAAGATTACAATCGCAGATCTGGCCGATACAAAGAGGAAAAAGGACGAGACCGTCCTCAATTATATTACAAGATGGAGAAATTTGAGTATCAAATGCGAAAAGCCACTAGAGCAAACCGAGGCCGTGGACTTGTTGGTCCGTAACATCGATAGCTGGATGGCCCCCTTTCTCTGCGGTAATAACATCTCTACGTTCCAAGAATTGATCACCCAAGTGGCAAAACTGGAACGAACGAACCATCAGCCTTATGTAAATACGCAAAACCCAAAATTCAGAAGGGAAGAACCAAGAAGAAATGAACCCAAGGTCGCCTATACAAACGTTGTTAACAGGGGCAAAAGAGTGGTAGTTCACAACGCAAACGTACCTCGAATAGAACGAGCGCCAGCGCTCGGCGAAAATAGCCGGGGCAGGCCGTTGACCCTCGAAGAAAGAAAGAATAAAATCTATTCATTTAAAAGAGAGAAAACAATGAAAATTTTTAGGGACGCTCTGAAGAATGGCTTACAACTACCAGAGCCGAAGCATCCTGAAGAAAGTAATAAGGCCGACGATCCCAACTTTTGCCCTTACCATCGCGTACTGGGGCACAAAATAGAAGACTGCTATATTTTCAAAGATTGGGTGGAGAAACAATATAAGACGGGAAAGATAACTCTGTCAAAACAGGTTTTGAATGAAACCCAAACCGAGGAGGTTGATTTTATTCAAACAAGAATAGATCCGACGCCCGTAGAAGACCAGGAGTGGAATACCGTGGTGTCAAGAAAGACGTTGCGACTCCTCCAAAAATTACAACAGATATCGGGCATAGTATGGAAAGACTCCCTGTCCCCACGATACATACCGCCAAGACCTCGTCCACCAACAAGAGAAAGTCAAAAGAAAAGGGAAAAGAACCCTCGATCGAAGAACAAAAATAAGAAAGCAGCTTCTTTGACTAAAGCGCAAGAAAAAAGCGATCTCAAAAAATACATCGACTCGCTTGAGGAATATGTGCAAGAAATGCCTAAACCCGTAAAACTTCATCACTACATCACTGAAAAGGTGTGGGAAGAACTCCTGGAAGACGATTCAGAGGGTGAAGAGTACGAGGTGGAGTCCTGCAGGATGATATCGGTGATCCCGGAGCCCTTACAAGAAGATAAAACTAACAATGTTGAAGATGTCACTACCGCAAGGATGAGTATCTGTAACATGATTAACCTGGGAAGTGACTCCGAAGATGAAATCTTACCTGCCTATCTATATGAGGAAGTACCTGCCGCTAAAAGCAGCAAGCAAATAAACGAATCCTGCCAAATGAATCTTAGGAGCGGCAAGGTCGTAATGGGACGTACGATAGACAAAGAAAAGGAAAAGCTCAAAGGAAAACAAATCGAAACGCAGGAAGTAGGCGACGATGCGGCACTCCCACTAAGGCTATCCTCTTCTGAATACAACATTCTATCACATTTGAGGAAGGTCCCCGCCCTCCTCAGTATATATGATGCTTTGATGATGTCACAAGAACTGAGAGATGTTCTTATTTACGCCCTACAAAACCCTCAAAAGTGTCAAGCATTCTTCGTGGAGGCTGACATAAAGGAGGCATTGAGTACGTATACCACATCGTCCATTACTTTCAACGACGATGATATGCTATTGGGAACGTCGCAGCATAATCGACCGCTTTATGTGACCGGGGACGTGGAAGGAATGAAGATAAGTCGAATCTTAGTTGATCCAGGGTCATCGGTTAACCTCATAACCTTGCGGACCTTAAAAAGCCTCTCTTTAGGCGTCCATAATTTAACAACCGAAAAAGTTATTATCCAAGGATTCAATAAGAATAGCCAGAAGGCTTTGGGCTCTATATGTTTACCGTTACAGCTCGACGACTTAAAGACCAAAGTTAAATTCCATGTTATCGACACTGATACCTCATACAAGGCGTTACTCGGGAGACCTTGGCTGCACGAGAATCACATAGTCCCCTCTACCTTGCACCAATGCCTGAAATACCTAAAAGAAGGTAGGGAAGAGTGTATCAATGGGGATATTCAACCCTTCTCAGTGCACGAAGTTAAGTACGAAGACGCGCACTATTTCATCGGATCGACAACGCAGCCTGCGAAATCAACACTACAGAGCTCGATCATCTCCAAACTAAAGAAAACAACTCTGTCAGCATGTCCCCATTTCGGAAGTGACTCCGAGTCAGAAGTGAGTGACTGCTCGGCCTCTACATGCGACGTGGTTGAAACCCATGAAAAAGAAGGTTGGTCACAAAGGCTGATGGTACGACGAAACATGACGGAATACGAGATAGGGGTATGGAGAGTTCCCCAAGGCTACCTTAAGGGTTTCACTCCCCTGAATGCATCGCAAGTCGTAGAGATGAAGACTTTTATTGTCCCTAGCAAGAGGGAATGCACAAGAGGAAGGTTCTTTGTCCATAAACCAATACACTTCTATCAGTCAGATGAAATTCATCACGTCATGACAGACAAAGAGAATGACCCAGAGTCAACGCAACTCATCAAGATCCCCCCATTTGCTTATTACCCTTCGAGCTTAAGGAATCTCATAGAAAAGTACGGTTGCTTAAACCCTCGCTTAAAAAGTGAGTTACGCCAATTTGAGAAGTTGTGGAACCCAGGTTCACGAAATATCACATTACCAAATGGGAAGATCTCCAATACTCGGGGTTTAGGGTACACAGAGCCATGTCAAGAAGCTCTTATGTTTCACCCATATACTTGCAATATGGTGACAATAGGCGAAACATACGAAATGGAGCAGGAAAATGAAGAATTCAAAAGGGCACCGAAAGAACTGGAAGATGGGGGGCAGACCACCTGCGATGAGTTGATTGAGGTCAATCTTGGGTCGGAAGAGGATGTCAGGCCCACTTATATAAGTGCACAACTCTCTCAGCATGAAAAGGACCAGCTGGAGGCACTCCTACATGAGTTTAGTGACTGCTTCGCATGGACATATAAAGAGATGCCGGGCCTCAGCCCGGAGGTCGCCGTCCATAATTTATCGATCGGCCCCTGATGCTACTCCGGTAAAGCAGGCACCAAGAAGAATGAGGATAGAACTTGAAGAGCAGATCACCCTCGAAATAAAGAAATTAATCGAGGCGGGCTTCATAAGAGAGGAGAAATACGCAGACTGGATAGCAAGTATCGTCCCTGTGAAGAAGAAAAATGGGCAAATCCGGATCTGCGTAGATTTCAGAGACTTGAATAATGCATGTCCCAAAGACAATTTTCCACTCCCTGTGACAGAAGTAATGATCGACTCGGTGTCAAACTTTGAGGTGTTTTCATTTATGGACGGGTCATCTGGTTACAACCAAATTAAGATGGCGCCTGAAGATGAGAGGCACACTATGTTGGGGTATGCCCTTAAGGCTAATGTTTGAGGCCTTGGGATTGTATCAGTATCATGTAATAAACTCTTATGTTTATAAAGGCATGGTTGTTATTCAGGTTGTTATATTGTCTGCTGCAATAATTGTACTTCTGAATAATGTCTCAAAGCTGTTTAGCTGGGCTAACATGCTATAAAGTCCTTAGTCGAGATATCTTGGTGAACATGAGACAGCCTTGATATGGTTAAGACTAATATGTGTTCTAATCTTATAGGATGCTTCGAGCATGGAATAAGATGTAGACTCATGGGTACATTGGATGTACTGGACAGACCCTACTAGGATATTCAATTGCTTGTCACAATGTGAATATTCCTTGATTGCGACAAGTGGCACATTTCCTCTGACTTGAGATCACTTGTGTTTCTAAATGATGATTGTCATTGTTTTGAGTTAGTTCAATATCATTTGAAACATAATGATTATAGACTATCTTGGATGGTGAGCTTGAGTCAGGTTAGGGCACTAGTGATAGACATAGGATTGCCGTCTCCTTGTTTAAGGAGTGTGATGTTCTAAAGGGGCCCCCTAGATGAGATGATTGAGAAAAGAGTATGGCCATACCCAGGTGACAGTGTTCATCTGTTCTAATCATGCTCGTCATATTGGAGTTACAAGCTTGACACGCTTGTCCAATAAGAACATCCAGTGGCAAAGGAAATATGCATGCCTAGTGAGTTGATTCACACTTGTGCTGTTTTTGGGTGTAGTCTTGGAAGACTCTTTTCTTTATATCGGGAGACAGTGATGTGTTGCTAGATACCCCTCACTGATCGTGATGACGTGAGTTATCGTTACCGACATTTAAAGGAAACCCTCAGGGTCGCACAATTTGATGATATGGCTTACTTGAGTCAGATCGTGTGGACTGAATTGTTCAGGTTCAGTTTAAAGGGATTTAATCTCTGATTGTAAGTGAGATCTGGTCTGATCATGTTTGATTGATTAGGGCTTAAGATCGGTAAGCTTCGATTGAGAGAATGGATGCTGGATCGGTGAGATCAGGAGCATCAGGAGATGAACGGTCAGATCAAATACCTTAGGGTTTTAATGTGATCTGGACTTATGGCTTGGTTTATTTGGTTATTGAACCAAATTCAAGTGAACCGGCTCATGAATGAGCGCATGGTTCAAGGGTGAAGTGGAGTTTGCGATTGGGGTAAACCCAAGATCGCATGTGGAGAAGTTATATGCTATTTTTGGATAGCACTTCTCAACGTGACCACGTTTTCACGTCCTCCCTCTTCACGCCTTCACGCTTTGTCGCCAACTTGTCTTTGGCTCTTGGGGCATTCTCGCGTGGAGGAGAGGAAGAGACGATAAGGAAAAATCGCCAAGCCAAGAAGTTCTTTCTTTTCCCTTTCACTCGACCAAGACATCTTTGGACCTTGCTAGCACAAGGATCGCAAGGAGGAGTAGGCGACATCAATTGTGTGCGTCACCTCTGGAGAAGATCCAGTTTGATCTTTGCTTCCAAGGCGCCATCTAGAAATGGCTATGGTATGATCCTTCTCTATATGCAATCGGGTTCCTTTTGTTAATCATATAGCATGCAAGATCTAGAAACCCCCTTTCCGCTGCTTGCATCTTCCATATGCGCTAATGCTTTAGGGTTTCAACCCCTTGTGGGGACTTACAATTGGTATCAGAGCCTAGGTTTCATGCATGTTTTATGATTGCAAGCCATTTTGTGATCCTTGTTTGCGAACAATGCTTAGATCTGTATTACATGCGAAAATACATGTTAAGTTATCATAGGCGAAACTTGTATTTTGTTTATGGCGCATGTATGAGGTTACCTTCAGTTGGCGCTTGTATGTTGTTGGTTTTCTTGAAAACTTAAATACTTGCGCGACTCACACTAGATCTAAGGCCTTACTGTAAACCCTTAGACGGCTTACTAGGGTTGAAGTCATCCCCTAGGTTAGATCCAGACAGTCTGATCAGACCATCTAACAGCCTTGATGGGTTGACCAGATAGCACCTGTGCGCAAGCACCTGGTGGCTATAGGTCGACTGCAGCCAGGCGTGTAGCGATGTCTGATTGAGACAACCTATGAACGCACATGAGTTAGGCCCGGGGTCACACCCGTTTGCCAGACCTCATTGTGGTTGTTCAGCCCTGGCGCATGCATGGTTGACCTTTTGGTCGACTCAAGTCAGTTAGGACTTGGTGCATGCAAGGGCAGTGGATCTGACTAGGTTGGATGAGTGGATCCCTAGTAATGGACCGTTGTAAGGATGTAGGGCAAATAAGGAAATTAAAATTGATGCCTATGGGGTTTTTCAAAAATTTAATTTTCTTGATTGGATCACATGTTGATTGATGCCTATGTTTGTTTATTTATTCTTATGTGGGCTGCCCATATTAAATGTGTGCTGTGCTGGGGCCTGCGTGCCTGGACTTTAATTTTGTAAATTAATTTTTAATTGTGATCTGCGCATCACATTTATTTAATTTATAAAAATGTAATTGACCTGCGTGTCAATCTTGTCTAGATAGATTAATTTGTAAATTAATCAGACAAGAACACAGAGCACACTTGGCAGAGGCGCATGCAGCAGTGGCTAGACCAGGTGGGAGGTCCAGGGTTCGACTCTGGGACCAGGCGCATTTTCCCTGGTGGGCGCACCTGAGCTGCAATTGGCGCTTGGGCCCTGGTTTGGGCCAGATGAGCAGCAAAAGACCCATGAAGAAAAGCAAGTGAAGACTTAAGTTAATTAAGGTCTTACTAGGGCTATGGGCTTTTACCACATAAGATCCATGCTTTCTTTTATTGTTTAAATAAGTAGAACAGCATGATTTATTTATCTTCTGCTATCACCATAGGAATTGCATGATAGTGAAGAAGATAAAAGACCGTTAAAATCCAACGCTAAAATATCAAGCTCGTATGCCTTCTAACGCGAAACCTCACTGTTCTGATTATCGTTGGAGCCGTGTTGTACCCACTCAGTGGGCACGTCCATCTATCTTCAGACGGTGCGGGATTACACCTGCGTGTTACAGAGAAGGGATTTATCGCTTCTCATTGCTCAGCATAGCACGTGGTGGTCCAGGGAGTAGGTCGGGTCAGCTTGACCGTGTAGGCTACATATGTGGTGCATATGGTAGCGCATGGAGGTAGCCATCTGTGGGGTCAGAGATTGTGTTGTACCAACTCAGTTGGCACAGTCTGCTGGATTGCCCAGATGAAGGGGAATCGCACGGGTTGGCGATTGGCAGGGACTGCCTACCAGAGATTAGTGCTTGTACTCTCTGTGCATCTTATCTCGCCTGAGCGGGACGCGGAGACCAAGTATGAAATCTGGATCCCATCTCACTAAAAGAGTTCTACTCTTTCGGGCTGTTTTGCTGGATTTTTCAGCCAGATAAAATAGTGAGAAAAAGAATCTTTCTTAAGTCCTGATTGATTCTTAACATTGATACTGACCTTGCTGTTCTTGCATTGTTGTAGATACCTGCAGCAACGAACACCATGAGCTTCAATGTGCGATCCCTACTGGAAAGGGAGAAGTTTGCTGGGCCGAACTTCTCAGACTGGTTTGGACACCTTAAGATCGTTCTTAAGGCAGAGAGGAAACTGTATGTCCTCGAGACGGCGATACCGCCTCAGCCCGCTCCGAACGCCGCAAGGGCGGTTCGGGAAGCCTATGAAAAGCACGTCAGTGATAGCATTGATGTCGCTTGCCTGATGCTAGCGTCTATGACGCCACCGCTGCAGCGTCAGCATGAGGATATGTCTGCTATAGACATGATAACAAACCTCAAGATGCTGTATGCTGCACAGGCGAGGACAGAACGCTATAATCTGACAAAGTTGTTCTTTCAGAGCAAACTGGCTGAAGGGAGCCCAGTGGGAGCTCACGTGCTCAAGATGATTGGGCACAAGGAGGCTCTAGAGAAACTGGGGCATACCATCAACCAGGAGCTTGCTGTAGACATTATTCTGCAGTCTCTCCCGCCCTCTTTCGATGCGTTCATTATTAACTTTAATATGAACAAAATCGATTGTACTCCGGCAGAGCTGCTGAATATGCTCTTGACTACTGAGGAAACTCTGAAGGGTAAGCCTTCAACCTCTGTCTTGATGGTTCCTTCGAGGAACAAGAAGAAGGGGAAGAAGGGCAAGGCCCCTGTCAAGAATTACAGCAAGGCTCTGAAGCAGAAGGTTAAGCGGTCCAAGGAATACAGATGTTTCCACTGTGGCCAGCTGGGTCACTGGAAAAAGGACTGTAAAGCGCTCCAAGGAGATAAGAGGGGAAGCTTCGCTTCTGGCTCAGGTATTTACGTGACGGAAGTCATGGTTTCATCTTCTTCTATATCATGGGTGTTGGACACTGCATGTGGAGTTCACATTTGTTCAAATGTGCAGGAACTCAAGAGAAGAAGACAGGTGGCACAGCATGAGGTGGACCTACGCGTTGGAAACGGGGCACGGGTTGCTGCTGTTGCTGTAGGAGACTATTTCATCTCTTTGCCATCTGGGCTTGTATTGGAACTAAACAGTTGTTACTTTGTTCCTAGCATTACTAAGAATATTATCTCCATTCCTGCTCTTGTCAGGAAGGGATTTTCCTTTGAATGCAATATTTCAAAGTGTGTTTTATCTTTTGATAATATTGTTTATGCCACTGGTTCAATTAACAATGGGTTATTCATGTTGGACATGGAAAGTTCTATACAGCAGATTGATATTAAGAAAGCCAAGTATGCTGATGACAGCACCTTGCTATGGCATAGTCGTTTAGGCCATATTAACGAGAAACGCATTAAGCGGTTGCATGATCATGGACTGCTGGGATCATTCTCCTATGAGGAGATTGATACATGCAAGGCTTGTTTAATGGGTAAAATGACGAAGTCACCTTTTCCTCACAAAGGTCAAAGGGCTTCAGGTTTACTTGACCTTATACACAGTGATGTGTGTGGGCCATTTAGTAAACATGCCAGAGGTGGCTATCAGTACTTCATTACCTTTACTGATGATTTCAGTAGGTATGGGTATGTCTATTTAATGAGACATAAAAGTGAATCTTTTGACAAGTTCAAAGAGTTCAAGAATGAAGTACAAAATCAGCTAGGCCGAAATATCAAGGCACTTCGTTCTGATCGAGGTGGAGAATACTTGAGTCATGTGTTTACTGACTATCTGAAGGAGTGTGGGATTATCTCACAGCTCACTCCGCCAGGAACACCGCAATGGAATGGAGTGTCCGAGAGGAGAAATAGAACGTTACTTGATATGGTTCGTTCTATGATGAGTCAGGCTACTCTACCTTACTCCTTTTGGGGATTTGCACTGGAAACAGCTGTAAAGGTACTAAACCGAGTGCCATCCAAGGCAGTTTCAAAGACGCCATATGAGTTATGGTATGGGAAACAGCCGAGCTTGACATTTATCAGGATCTGGGGCTGCGAGGCTTATGTCAAAAAGCTCGCCTCTGGGAAACTAGAGAGCAGATCTGACAAATGTATCTTTGTCGGTTACCCTAAGGAAACTAAGGGTTATTATTTCTTCGATCCCAAAGAGAACAAGGTATTTGTTGCTCGGACGGCCATATTTCTTGAGAAGGAGTTTCTTCTGCAAGAGGCCAGTGGGAGAGAAATAATGCTGGATGAGAATCCAGAGGAAGGACAAAGTAGTCAAGCACAGTTGGATGAGCCTGAGCCGGTGGATCAGGTTAATGAACAACCTGAGGCTCAGATATCACGGGAACCGTGAAGATCGGGAAGGATTCGTCGACAGCCTGAGCGCTATGACGGAGTCTACATCATTGATAATGATGAACCCCTCACTTATGCGGATGCGGTCAGTGGACCGGAGTCAGCGAGATGGCTTGAAGCTATGCGCACCGAGATGGACTCCATGTCAGATAACCAAGTCTGGGATTTGGTTGATCCGCCTCCGGGAGTAATCCCTATAGGCTGTAAATGGATCTTCAAGAAAAAGATTGACATGGATGGTAACATGGTTACCTATAAAGGCAGGCTAGTTGCGAAAGGTTTCAAACAAATCTACGGGATAGATTATGATGAAACTTTCTCACCTGTAGCCATGTTTAAGTCTATTCGGATTCTTTTCGCGATAGCAGCATATTATGATTATGAGATTTGGCAAATGGATGTGAAAACAGCTTTCCTGAATGGAAATCTGGATGAGGATGTGTATATGACACAACCAGAAGGTTTCACTAATCCATCAAATCGTCATAAAATATGCAAGTTAAAGAAGTCTATTTATGGACTTAAACAAGCATCTAGAAGCTGGAATATTCGTTTTGATGAATCAATCAGTGAATTTGGTTTCATCAAGAACGAGGATGACCCGTGTGTATATAAGAGGTTTAGTGGGAGCGTGATTACTTTCTTAGTCCTCTACGTCGATGATATCTTGATCATTGGAAATGACATTCCTGAAATGCATGCGGTTAAGGCATGGTTAAGGAAGTGTTTTCAGATGAAAGATTTAGGAGAAGCAGCCTATGTATTAGGTGTGAAGATCTACAGGGATAGATCTAAGAGGCTTCTCGGGCTGTGCCAGAGTACTTACATCGATAAAGTCCTGGAGAGATTTCATTTAGAGAATTCTAAAAGAGGATATCTTCCAGTCAGACATGGTCTGAATCTTTCGAAGAGTCAGTGTCCACAAACACAGACTGAGAAAGATGAAATGGACAATATGCCTTATGCTTCGGCTATTGGGTCCATAATGTATGCGATGTTGTGTACTCGCCCAGACGTCGCTTACGGGTTAAGCGTGACCAGTCGGTTCCAAAGTAATCCAGTTGTGGCGCACTGGATTGCAGTCAAGACAATTTTAAAATATCTGCGGAGGACCAAAGATATGTTCTTGATATATGGTGGTCAGGAAGAACTCAGTATTGAAGGATATACTGACGCTTCGTTCCAGTCGGACCAGGATGATTTCCGATCGCAATCAGGCTATGTATTTAGCTTGAATGGAGGAGCAGTGGTGTGGAAAAGTTTCAAACAGTCAACTGTTGCTGATTCCACAACTGAAGCCGAGTATGTTGCAGCCTCGGAAGCATCCAAGGAGGCAGTGTGGATTCGTAAGTTCGTGAGAGAACTTGGTGTTGTTCCTTCGAGTGCAGATCCTTTGGTTATCTTCTGTGATAACACTGGAGCAATCGCACAGGCAAAGGAACCACGGTCGCACCAGAAGTCCAAGCACATACAGAGACAGTTTCATTTGATCCGGGAGATCATTGATCGTGGCGAGATCAAAGTCTGCAAGGTTCATACAGATGACAATCTGGCAGACCCACTTACTAAGCCTCTGGCGCAGCAGAAGCATGAGAAGCACTGTAATAATATGGGTTTGAGATTTCTCAACCATTAGATTAAGTGCAAGTGGGAGATTGTTGGGGTATGCCCTTAAGGCTAATGTTTGAGGCCTTGGGATTGTATCAGTATCATGTAATAAACTCTTATGTTTATAAAGGCATGGTTGTTATTCAGGTTGTTATATTGTCTGCTGCAATAATTGTACTTCTGAATAATGTCTCAAAGCTGTTTAGCTGGGCTAACATGCTATAAAGTCCTTAGTCGAGATATCTTGGTGAACATGAGACAGCCTTGATATGGTTAAGACTAATATGTGTTCTAATCTTATAGGATGCTTCGAGCATGGAATAAGATGTAGACTCATGGGTACATTGGATGTACTGGACAGACCCTACTAGGATATTCAATTGCTTGTCACAATGTGAATATTCCTTGATTGCGACAAGTGGCACATTTCCTCTGACTTGAGATCACTTGTGTTTCTAAATGATGATTGTCATTGTTTTGAGTTAGTTCAATATCATTTGAAACATAATGATTATAGACTATCTTGGATGGTGAGCTTGAGTCAGGTTAGGGCACTAGTGATAGACATAGGATTGCCGTCTCCTTGTTTAAGGAGTGTGATGTTCTAAAGGGGCCCCCTGGATGAGATGATTGAGAAAAGAGTATGGCCATACCCAGGTGACAGTGTTCATCTGTTCTAATCATGCTCGTCATATTGGAGTTACAAGCTTGACACGCTTGTCCAATAAGAACATCCAGTGGCAAAGGAAATATGCATGCCTAGTGAGTTGATTCACACTTGTGCTATTTTTGGGTGTAGTCTTGGAAGACTCTTTTCTTTATATCGGGAGACAGTGATGTGTTGCTAGATACCCCTCACTGATCGTGATGATGTGAGTTATCGTTACCGACATTTAAAGGAAACCCTCAGGGTCGCACAATTTGATGATATGGCTTACTTGAGTCAGATCGTGTGGACTGAATTGTTCAGGTTCAGTTTAAAGGGATTTAATCTCTGATTGTAAGTGAGATCTGGTCTGATCATGTTTGATTGATTAGGGCTTAAGATCGGTAAGCTTCGATTGAGAGAATGGATGCTGGATCGGTGAGATCAGAAGCATCAGGAGATGAACGGTCAGATCAAATACCTTAGGGTTTTAATGTGATCTGGACTTATGGCTTGGTTTATTTGGTTATTGAACCAAATTCAAGTGAACCGGCTCATGAATGAGCGAATGGTTCAAGGGTGAAGTGGAGTTTGCGATTGGGGTAAACCCAAGATCGCATGTGGAGAAGTTATATGCTATTTTTGGATAGCACTTCTCAACGTGACCACGTTTTCACGTCCTCCCTCTTCACGCCTTCACGCTTTGTCGCCAACTTGTCTTTGGCTCTTGGGGCATTCTCGCGTGGAGGAGAGGAAGAGACGATAAGGAAAAATCGCCAAGCCAAGAAGTTCTTTCTTTTCCCTTTCACTCGACCAAGACATCTTTGGACCTTGCTAGCACAAGGATCGCAAGGAGGAGTAGGCGACATCAATTGTGTGCGTCACCTCTGGAGAAGATCCAGTTTGATCTTTGCTTCCAAGGCGCCATCTAGAAATGGCTATGGTATGATCCTTCTCTATATGCAATCGGGTTCCTTTTGTTAATCATATAGCATGCAAGATCTAGAAACCCCCTTTCCGCTGCTTGCATCTTCCATATGCGCCAATGCTTTAGGGTTTCAACCCCTTGTGGGGACTTACACACTGCGTTTCGCACGCCTATCGGCATCTTTTGTTACACTGTTATGCCGTTCGGATTAAAGAATGCTGGGGCAACATACCAACGCGCGATGACTAAGATCTTCGATGATTTAATCCACAAGCTCGTCGAGTGTTATGTGGACAATTTGGTGGTTAAGTCACGATCTAAAGCAGAGCATTGCCAGGACTTGAGGACCGTGTTCACTCGGATCCGCAAGTACAACCTCAAAATGAACCCATTCAAATGCGCGTTCGGAGTATCATCTGGAAAATTCCTGGGTTTCGTGGTTAGACACAAAAAGGTTGAAATTGATCCCGCGAAAATAAGCTCAATCAAAGACATGCCGCCCCCAAAGAATCTTAGGGAGCTTAGATCCTTTCAAGGGCGACTGGCTTATATCAGGAGGTTCATTTCCAATTTATCCGGGCGAATCCATCCCTTTTCCAAACTGACAAAGAAAAATGCTCCGTTCATTTGGGATAGTACATGTCAAAACGCTTTCGAAAATATCAAAGAATACCTTTCATGCCCTCCAGTCCTTGGGGCACCTATCACTGGAAAGCCACTCATCTTATATACCACGGCATTGGAAGCATCCTTGGGAGCACTGTTGGCTCAGAACAACGACGAGGGAAAGGAGACCGCGTTGTATTACCTTAGCCGAATGTTCGTGGGGGCAGAGCATTCCTATTCTCCAATCGAAAAATAATATTTGGCGTTGATATTTGCCATTAAGAAATTAAGACATTATCTCCTTGAACATGAAGTTCGTCTCATATCAAGAGTCAACCCCTTGAGATACCTGATGACAAGGCCTACCCTAACAGGACGATTGGCTAAATGGGCCGTCCTACTCCAGGAATTCGACATCACATATGTGTCGCAGAAAGCAGTAAAAGGGCAAATTCTCGCCGATTTCTTAGCGGCTCATCCTGTCCCCGATGACTCTCCTCTGAACTATGACTTCCCAGACGAAGAAATATTAAACACCGAAACCGACGATGGATACTGGGAACTTTACTTCGATGGGGCATCTTCGATTCAACCGGCTATCCCCCCGAATATCCCGAAAGTAAAGTCAGGGATCGGCCTGGTATTCGTCACCCCGGAAAAAGGAATATTGCATTACTCCTTAGCCCTCATTG
Source organism: Costus lasius (assembly GCA_027563935.2). NCBI lineage: Eukaryota > Viridiplantae > Streptophyta > Magnoliopsida > Zingiberales > Costaceae > Costus > Costus lasius. The sequence continues at coordinate 30,104,858 of CM050450.1, read as the reverse complement.
GTCCTTGCACCAACAACGAAGCTGAATACGAGGCTTTGATCGCCGGACTCGAGCTCGCGCGGGAGATGAAAATTGAAAGGATGCATGTGTATGGCGACTCCCAGCTCATCGTCAAACAGGTGACGGGTGAATACCAAGTCAAGAAAATGGAATTGCACAAATATCATACGAAAGCTGTGGAACTCATGGAAAAGATACCGTACGCCACTCTGACCTGCATCGCTAGGGCTGCTAATGGTAGAGCGGACGCACTGGCAAAGTTTGCCAAGGAGCTAGCTGGGCCATCCATTGACCAAGTCAATATCGTGATCAGAGACAGGAAGCTGATCGCACCGGCCGAAAATGATCACGTCGATAAGAAAGAAATAACAGACGTTATGACAACCTCCCTCGCACAAGAACATGACTGGAGAGAACCATTTGTCAACTATCTCAAAAGTGGCATCCTACCCGAGGATAAGACTCAAAGAGTACAATTGAAAAAATGGGCCCTTCGGTATACATTTGTGAATGACACGCTATATCGTCGATCGTATGAACAGCTTTGGCTCAGGTGCATTGCAATGGATGAAGTCGCTCACGTGTTACAGGAAGTCCATTCCGGTCTTTGTGGTGCTCACCAATCAGGACCCAAAATGTATCTTAAGATTAAGAGGTTGGGGTACTACTGGCCAAGCATGGTACGAGACTGCATAAACTGCGCAAAGACTTGCCATTTGTGCCAAGTGCATGGAGATTTAATTCATAAGCACCCTAACCCTCTTCATCCGACAGTTTCATCGTGGCCGTTCGAAATGTGGGGGATGGATATAGTGGGGACCATAGAACCTCTTTCTTCTCTGGGGCATCGATTTATACTCGCGGCAACAGACTATTTCTCCAAATGGGCGGAGGCCGTCCCATTAAGGGAAGTCAAGGCCGCCAATGTCGCCAATTTCTTTCGCGGGAATATATTGAGTCGTTTTGGAACCCCTAGACGAATCATATCCGATAACGGCTTGGCCTTCAGGAATGCCTCGATTTACAAATTTGCGGAGCGTCACAAAATTGATTGGCGATACTCCTCGATATACAATCCAAGAGCGAATGGACTAGCCGAAGCGTTCAATAAAACTCTATGCAAGCTGCTCAAGAAGAGCGTTTCAAAGAACAAGAAAGAGTGGCATCAGAAGCTAGTGGAAGCATTATGGGCTTATCGAACTACGTATCGCACGCCCACACAATCGACGCCTTATTCCCTGGTCTTCGGTGTCGAAGCAGTGCTTCCACTCGAGGTCGAAATACCTTCGCTAAGAATGGCGATGCAATGTGATATGACAATGGATGAAAATGCCCAGTTACGTCTTGATGAGCTGGACACGCTTGATGAGCAAATGCTGATTGCACAGCAAAACCTAGAGCTATACCAAGCACAAATGGCAAGGGCGTACGACAAGTTAGCCAGAGAACGCACTTTCAAGAAAGGAGATCTTGTCCTAGCAATAAGGCGACCCATCATATCCAACAAGATAGCAAAAGGGAAGTTCAACCCTAATTGGGAAAGACCCTACGTGATAGGAAAAGTTTACGAAGGAGGAGCCTACCAGCTGACAGATTAAGATGGGACGCACCCGATGCCACCCATCAACGGCCGTTTCTTAAAGAAATACCATGCTTAAAACGCGAATCTGATCCTGACCAAGCGACACTAGGCTCAAGAATGTCAAAGCCGTTGCCAGCTGACTGTTTGCTAGACCTGTGTAAGTTCCTCATATGAACATTCACCCGGTTGGATGATGGAAGCATAAATTCGTCCCTATTTTTCATCTGAAAAAAAAAAAAAAAAAAAAACTAGCGAGCCGCGCCGTTGCCGCGCTCGGCGGCCCCGAAGTCCTTGAGGTGCGCCCGGACGTCAGCGTCCCCAATCTGAAGCCTCACAACGTGCTTGTCCGTGCCCATGCCATCTCAATCAATCCCTTGTACATACGGATTCGATCTGGTTACGGTCGCTCTATTTTTGAACCGCTCCTACCACATAAGCATCTTCAAAGAGAGCTCCACACAATGAAAGACATTTTAGTGACATTGATTTGATTATGTTCTACTGTTTTCCCTTTCTCTTTCGAGGATTACAATTCTTGTATGCAAGTATTGATGGAAGAATAGAGTTGAGCGCTCACTCGCGAGATAAACTTAAGCTCCCGCTGCTCGAGCAAGATAAAAAGAATGGATATGCAAGATTAAAATTAAGAAGTGCAGAAGTAATCAAATTTGAGGCTGGGTCTTGAGTAACCTGTTGTCTGTATTTTTGGAGGCCACTGTAGCGTTGGCTGCCTCTGTGTAGTGAATTCCATCCCAGCTAATATACTTGGAACCGATAGGATAGACTTGGCAGCCATCAGCACCACACGGGATGTTTTAATTATAGTCGTACGGGGTCCGCCATAACCACAGCATGCCGTTGGTGCAGTCCCAAAGCCTGCAAAAGTGAACAATATGGGCTGCAGTTTTGACAATACAAGTATGACATCATACCAGTTTTAACAACTTGCTGAAAGAAAGTCATCATTACATCAATCACCATGCTCTACAAGAAATTGACAAAGTCATAATCAGTATTTTCTCATATTGGAAGAGGACAAAGACAGATGAATGAATTACAATCTAGGATCAGTGAATACCGAAGCAAAGAATAATACAGGGTACAAAGAAGGAATGCATCAAATTCCCTTAACGACTGCCTAGAGAGTCAATTCTTGTTCTTTAATGGAAAGGACTTGAAATCATCAAGCGCCCTTTTGATAAAAGCTTTGTCGTTTCCTCGCTGAAAAGATTCCAAGATTATCGTTATGCTTTAAACAAGACTTAGAAAGTGAAGTATATCTAAAACAAGAACACTTTTCGACAGATTTGTACACGCTCGTGGCGTATACAAAATCCGCCGAGGGGCATTTGTTGAACCACAAAATTTCGCGCACGCCAAGAAGAAAGTCGAAATTGGTTCAACTAGGAAGTCAAGTCAAGATTGATCTTGACCTTTGCATACACATTAAGGCCAGATAAAAGAAAAAGCCATACTGAAACAATTACGGTTTGCAAAAGATTTGCACAGAATAGAGACAATCCATTCATTTCGCTGAGTTCAAAAAAAAAAAGAAGAAACTGAGCTACAATCGCAAAGCTTCTTTGCTAGCCTTTCTATAGCTGCTAAGTGATTTGCTCCAGAACATTGTTGACAGAGCTTCAAAAGTATCCATCATTTGATCCGATGCCAAGCGTCCAAAATTTGACATACACTAGAAAGTCGAAAAGGGGCACAACGAACATCGAACACATGGATTTAAGCAGCAGCACTAGCATCGATCCCCTGAAACAAAAAGTTCTTCTGCTTCAACTCTGCTCATTTTCTGAGAAGAAGCCAGCACAGAAAGGAATTCTTCATCCTCAGGGAACACTTCAAGATTTTTTTGGTCTTCAACAAGAAATCAACAGCATCCTCATCAAAGTCTAAGAGAAAACCAGGCTTAATGAGCTCGGCAAGTGAAGCAATATGGTCAAGCGTTTCAAACAGCAAGCCTTGAGCTATCACATCTGCAAAATAAGTTGCAAATTCGACGCTGCCTTGCTTTGACTTTGACTTGTGTACTTGTATGAATAACTCAGCTTCATCTCTCTCCCAACGAACCATCCTGCAAGCCATTTCAATCAAATTCTTATCTGCAGAAAGTGGCAGCTTGTAGCTAACTGTGATAGGCTCATCAATTTCAAAGACTTTTAAACCATGCAGGTTCCTAATAAAGTCATGCCTTGCATCAAATTTCATATCAAGGAAATTATGGCAAAGAAGTGCAAGAACAATTCTAAGCAAGCCATTTTTTTTTATCGCAAGAGAAATGGGATAAATCTCCCTCAAACGCCAAACTCCTAACACACGACAAGGGCTATCAGGTAGTAGAAAAATCTATTTAGAAAGGACTATAGCTTGGGACTATGGGCAAGCTGATTTGCTTGCCTAAACAAGGAAAGTTTCAGCCTTGTAGGCAAAAGAAATTTCGAGTCTGGCAGCCCTCAGCAAGGAGGCTATCAGGGAAAGTAAGGAAAAAGAAAGAAAAGAGGGCGAGTGATCGCAGCAGCAGGTTTTTTTTCAAAAAAGAGAGATCAAAATGGTGGTCGCACAAAATAAAGAAGCAGGAAATAAATGGTAAATAAGAAGCGACCAGGTCTGGCATGAAAAAGAGAACTGACGGCAGTATGAGAAAAGGGAAGAAGAATAAGAAAAGAGGGAAGAAGCGTGAGTAAAACAAAAAGAAGACAAAAGAAGACAGCTGTGAGAGGCTGAGCTGAAAACCTTATAAAAGGAGAACAACACAGCGAGGGGGAAGCAACACAGAGGAGACCGCAAGGAAACCAGAAGAAGGTAGAAGAGGAGGGATATCGTAAGGAAAGCAGAAGAAGGTAATGAAAGAGAATTTTCTTTTCGATCGGATTTTGTAGGCCTCATGGACGCACTAAGCATCCTGGCATCACAAGAAACGCACACACACACTTTCTTTCGACTCTCGGTTTTTTTTTTAGGCCTCATGGACGCATTAAGCGTCTTGGCACCACCATGGATTCACACACGCACCGTTTCATCATATCATTCGAGTAGACTTGAGGTGCAATAAGCATCAGTAGTACCGCCGGGGGAAGAAGCAAAAATGAAGATAAATTGAGAGGAAATACTGCAAAAGAGGGAGAAAAAAAAGAAGAGAGAAAATACTGCAAAAGGAGAAGACGAGGAAACAAAAGAGAAAGAGGGAGAGAGACAGAGAGAGAGAAAAGAGAATAAACCAAAAATAATGAGAAGAGGGAAACGAAGAGTACTCGTTTGTAGAAGCCTACGAATATACTTCGGTCTACCAGAAAATTACTCAAGCGTGACACTTCGGTCTACCAGAAGATCACTCAAGCACAAAGAATAATAAAGAAACTCTGCTCAGTCGTTGTTTCTTTTACTCTTGTCGGTAAAATATCATGGAGGCTTAGCCCTAACGACATCAGAAGAATTCGAATCGAAAGAAGATCCGATACTGATGAATCGGACCTGAGACGCTATCTGATTTGAAACACTAAAGAATCTGACCAAAGTGTTCCTCACGAACAAAAATTTTCATGGCAAGCAATTGCCTTAAAGCACAAAAATAATAATAAGAACGAGAAGGGAGTAGAAGATAAGCTGGCTGTAGCATTATGATCGGACTTCGAAAGAGCCACAAAAAGTCCGATTCGGATTTCAAACGACGAAAACATAAAGTCCGATCCTGATTTCAAAACCTAGAGTTAACGGATCTGACCTGACCGTCCTATGAACCCGATCCGATCTGCTACAGGATTCTGTTCTTGCCCTTTGAAGCAGATGGCTCCCAATGGACCTCTCGCGGAGTCCTCTGCCCCTCTCGTCGTCCCCGATTTCCTTCAGGGTCGGGTGGGAAATCAAATCCAGCACAAAGCAAAGGACTCCTCTACTTCGTCTAATATCTGTAGCTTGCGACATCAACCCACGGTGATTACAAAAACAAGGAAATAGAATGAGGAAAGGAATAAACCAAAATTTCTCTGGTTCCCCTTTCGTTACCTCAGGTCCGCGAGTTGCTGTAAGGCCCAAGGGCTATTGAATATCCCTTCTCCTCTGTTGCGCACCGGGAATACACCATCAGACAAGTGGCTAACGAAACTGAGCAACGCAAGTGTGTAGAGGAGATGAGAATGCGGTTAGACTTTCACCAAGAACGAAGAAGGAATTGCCTACTACCGTGAGAATGAATTGTGTGGAAAATTACAGGATCTAAAAAGGGCCTTTCTTACCATAATTCGTTGGAAAGAAGCACACCGCCGAGTGAAGAGATCAGTAAGGAGAAGTATTGAAACCCCCGCTCTACAATTTCCCGTCGCCCCTTCGTCAGGAATTGCCGCCTTCGTCAGGACTCTGCTCAGCGATCTCCAAAATCGCCGTGCACCCCTACGAACCGCTGAGAGTTTACGCCGACTGGGCAATGAAAGAAGCCCTAGCCCTCTGGTCGGCCAAGAACGTCGATGCCAGAGCTCTGTTCAGCGATCTCGCAAAATCGCCGCCCGCCCCCTATGAATCGTTGAGGCTTTATGCCAACTGAACAAATGAAAAAGCCCTAGCTCCTTTTGCCGACCGAAAACTTTACCTTTAGACCAGACGTTATCAGCATAACGTATATCGATGTGACGATGCAAAAGAAATGAAACTGTCAACAACAAAACAAGGCAAAAGGAGAAAGCAGAAAGAAACAGTAATAAATGAAGTAAAAAGGGCTTATATTAACATGCCAAAATATCGTCTGGGAGGTACGTACATCGACGCTTGACGTTGGAATATAACTCCTCAGCGTAATGTTACGGCCGAGGCATTTTCTAAAATTATCCAATACGCCGCGAGGCCGGATAAATTTTCAAATCAAATTATCCATCACGCCGTAAGGCCGGATAAACTCCAAATCCAAATTATCCAACACGCCGCAAGGCCGGATAAAATTCCAAATCAAATTATCCATCACGCCGCAAGGACGGATAAAATTCCAAATCAAATTATCCATCACGCCGTGAGGCCGGATAAATTCCCAAATCAAATTACCCAACACGCCGTAAGGCCGGATAATTACCAAATCCAAATTACTCAACATGCCGTGAGGCCGAGTAATTTCCTCCAAATTCGAACTACCCAACACGCTGTCAAGGCCGGACAAATTCCCAAATCAAATTATCCATCATGCCGCGAGGCCGGATAAATTCCAAACCAAATTATCCAATACGCCGCGAGGCTGGATAAATTTTCAAATCAAATTATCCATCACGCCGTAAGGCCGGATAAACTCCAAATCCAAATTATCCAACACGCCGCAAGGCCGGACAAAATTTCAAGTCAAATCATCCAACGCGCCATCAAGGCCGGGTGACTTTTCCAGTCTAATATCCAATGCGCCTTAATGTATTATGATGGAATATCGTTTGGGAGGTGCGTACGTCGATGTTTACCATCGGGGCGTAGCTCCTCGATATAATGTTGTACTACCTGGGCCGGATATTACCCGACACGCCATTACAAGGCTAAAGTCCGATGAACACAAACTGACCATCTTGATGAATACTCTTCTCCTCTTATCATGTCGAAATATGTATCATGTCGAAATATGTATCACGTCAAGTTAAATTTATGGATGAAATTTATAAGTGACATCATCTGATTATCGCTCTTATCTTGTTGCGTATTATAGACCTCTTAATCAAAGGTTCCCTATTTTAGGGGTAATTAACGATGAACGCTTGCGCTCATCGGAAGTCAGAACCCGCTAAACAAAAAGCCTTATTAATTTAAGGTGGATTTGAAACGGTCACAATACATTCCCAATGTAGCAATTTTGACCCTACACACATGTTTAGAGACAACAAGTTTTTGGAGCCATATCAGGGGGTGACAGATCCCTGTGCGCCAAACAAGTTTTGGCTGCGACTCCTTAAATTAATCTACCTACTTGTATTTAAAATGTAAGTCCCCTTTCAATAAGGGGGGCCGAAACCCTAAAGTGGCGCATACAAAACATGGGCAGCGGATACTAGGGTTTCATGGGATCGATGCATGTATTATGATCAACATTAAAACTTTTGAATGCAAGAAAGAATGCGATTCATACCATGGCCATTTCTAGATGGCGCCTTGGAAGCAAGAGAACAAAAGAGGTCTCCTCCAAATCGTCACACACAAGATGATCAACGGCTTGCTCCTTCTTGTCGTCCCTTATGCTAGCAAGGATCGTCCAAGGTGTCTTTGATCGTTTGAAGGGAAGAGAGAGCTTTCCTTGCTTGGCGATTTTTTTCTTCTTTCGTCTACCACCTTTTCTCACACGAATGTGTGAAGAGCCAAAGGCAAAACGGCGACAAGAGGGCGAGAGAGGGGCGACGTGAGAGAGATGTGGTCACGTTGTGACATGCTATCTAAAAATAGCAAAACCATCTCAACGTTCAAGTGACCCCAATCGCAAATGCCAACTTGAACCATACGCTCATCCAATGAGCTGGTTCAAATCGATTTGGTTCAATAACCAAATAAACCAAGCAATTAGTCCAGATTATAATAAACCCCTAAGGCTTAAGATCTGACCATTGATCTCTTGATGCTCCTGATCTCACTGATCTAGCATCTATTCTCTCAATCGAAGCTTACCGATCTCAAGCCCTAATCAATCAAACATGATCAGACTAGATCTCACTTACAATCAGAGACTAAATCCCTTTAAACTGAACCCAAACAATTCAGTCCACACGATCTGACTTAAGTAAGCCATATCATCAAATTGTGCGACCCTAAGGGTTTCCTTTAAATGTCGGTAACGATAACTTACGTTATCACGATCAGTGAGGGGTATCTAGCAACACATCACTGTCTCCCGATATAAAGGAAAGAGTCTTCCAAGACTACACCCAAACCACAGCACAAGTGTGAATCCAATTCACAAGGCATGCAAATTTCTTTTGCCACTGGATGTTCTTATTGGACAAGCGTGTCAAGCTTGTAGCTCCAATATGATGAGCATGATTAGATCAGATGAACACTGTCACCTGGGTATGACCATACACTTTCTCAATCATCTCATACAGAGGGGGGGCCCTTTAGAACATCACACTCCAATTAAGGAGACGGCAATCCTTTATCTATCACTAGTGCCCTAACCTGACTCAAGCTCACCATCCAAGATAGTCTATAACCATTATGTTTCAAATGATATTGAACTACCTCAAAACAATGACAATCATCATTTAGAAACACAAGTGATCTCAAGTCAGAGGAAATGTGCCACTTGTTGCAATCAAGGATTATTCACATTGTGACAAGCAATTGAATATCCTAGTAGGGTCTGTCCAGTACATCCAATGTACCCATGAGTCTACATCTTATTCCATGCTCGAAGCATCCTATAAGATTAGAACACATATTAGTCTCAATCATATCAAGGCTGTCTCATGTTCGCCAAGATATATCGACTAAGGACTTTACTGCATGTCAGCCTAGCTGAACAGCATTGAGACATTATTCAGAAGTATATGTATTGCAGCAGATAATATAACAAACTGAATAACAACCATTGCCTTTATAAACATAAGAGTTTATACATGATACTGTTACAATCCCAAGGCCTCAAACATTAGCCTTAAGGGCATACCCCAACATAAAAGTGTGTCCTTTCGGATCACATCAGGTTTTTGGCACCGTTGCCGTTGCTGGGGATTAGTCCAAGGTACATGCCAAATAACTTGTGATACATCAGGAGCCTCTGGCCGTATTACCTTCTACAACTGTTTGCAGCCGGGTCACATGTCGCGTGAATGTCCCAAGAAGCCCGCTCGAGCCGACACAGGTTCGGCTCGCGTCGCCACCATAACCCCTGCTGAGCACGATGTTGAGGCGGAGTGTTACACTAGTGGCGAGTGTTGTGCCCGCAAGTGCACGGATACTTTGAAGTAATAAAAATATCGAACCACAGAGACCTTATTGTTAAGTACCAAATAGTTGTATTCTCACTAGCTAAACAAACCGAATATGATGAAAAGCAATGATGGAGAACACACAAAAAAGACAATTAGAGAGAAACTGGGACTAGGATTTCATCCACCTTAATTCTAATGACTAGAAGGAAATAAAGGTTGTCAGTTTAATTCTATTATGATAAAGACCTAATTCACTTCATAAAGTTATTGTCTCACTCTCGTGCAGACAATTATGTAGATAACCGATCCTCACTCTCGTGCAAGATCTATTCTCAATGCTAAAGATAAGTGAATCATTGAACAAAGAACTCAAGGATCACTCTCGTGCATCCGAATTCTAAGTCAATCATCTCAAGTGGAATCTCAAGGATCACTCTCGTGCATCCTGAAACTCAACATAGGTTTTACTTATGGTTTTCCGACGACTCGATCCTCACTCTCGTGCAAGATCAAATCAAGTCTATACATTAACTCAATCCAAAGTATTAGAAATTCAACATGGCAATAAAATCACTAAAAATCAGAATTCGAAGAACTACCTAATATCTTATGATAGTTCCAAACTCAACGATTCCAAGGGTTCCGAATTTCAAACGATCAACCTCTCGGTCTATTTCGCAAAACTCTAAAACATGCTGATATTTATAAAACTAAAGAGAATTAAAGACAAGTCATCACATAAGTAAAATTATCATACTAAAATTAAACTTGACAAAAATCGATGTTCTCTAGTCATTAACAAACCAAGGGGATTACACCCCATGTCCCATAAAAAGATCTAAGCAAGCATGAAGGAAAGATTACAATCAACCATAGTTTCAAAGTATTAGAAATCAAAGGAGAAGGGTAGAAGTTACAAAACACGGTGTTGTAATCGAAATTACAGCACCGTAATTGCCTTTGAACAGCGCTGTCACCGCTGTTTTATTGATTTCTCCTCCGATCGGACTCCAAACGCTCTGAAACTTCTGGTGCGTCCTCCTCTACTCCAGGTGAGGCTTCAGTATAAAAATCATGGCCCGAGGTGGCCTCCACGCCTCTCGTTGTGAAGCCAAACCCTAAGCACTGTTCTATCAATTTCTCTCTCAATACTCAATAAAAGTTCTTATTTTCACTTCATGCGTGTTCCCCTTTTAAAGAGGAGTCCGGAACATCTTTTGGATCTTAATTTGGACTTTTGGATCAAAAGTTATGGCCCACGCAAGAATTGGACCCGAAAAACTCGCGAAAATCCTCCCAAAATACGGCACCGTGAACGTTGTACCACAAAATACGGTAGTGCCGTATTTTTGCCTCTAGAGTTATGTATAGAATTGTCTGGAAATATGGCACCGTGATAATTTATCTCCAAAATACGGTAGTGCCGTATTTTCTACTGTGAATTCTGGGCAGAAAATACGGTGCCGTGATAATGTCACCTGAATATACGGTATTGCCGTATTCTTGCTGAAATCTTCTGGTCAAAAACGGTGGAAAATACGGTACCGTGAAAGATTCTCTGGTAAATACGGTAGTGCCATATTTCACCAAAGAATGTCTGCTGAGAAGTACGGTACCGTGAGAGTTGCTCCCAAAAATATGGTAGTGCCGTATTTTTGTAAATTAGCTCCAAATTTAGTGAAAATTAATGGGTAGCATCGTTTCGACGTCTATAATCCATTGGTGTGCTCAAATCTTCCATAATCCATCAAAATCTAGCACTTTTAATCTGAAAATGATCAAAAACAAGAAATTGTGTAGATTCTGCAATATTTGACAAATAAGGCTTAAAAACAAGCAAAAGAGCTTAAATATGACACAAAAAGACACATCAAATGACACAAAATATACTATTAATTTTGGTATCATCAAACACATAAGGCTCAAACTTTGCTTGTCCTCAAGCAAATAAATAAGAACAATGCTAAGTATGAAAAATATGCTCTTTTCTGAAAAATAAATTTCTAAAATATAATCACTCATGAAATATTCCATCAACTTTTTGCACAAATTTCAGATAAATACATCATCCAATGAAATTAATCTTTAAGATCTACAATCTTTAACCAAATAAAACTTCACAACTCGCATAATGAAAAGAATCTCAGTCTCATGATTTCACTTTTGTTTTAGTTTAAATCTACCATACCTTTGTTTACAGGAATAAAATCTCCAAGATCTTTTTCCACACAAAATCTCTCTTTTCTTGCTCCTCTCTCTCTCTTTTTTTTTTTGTGTTTTTGATGGTATGTACCCACATAGATACACACTTTTATTTGAACTTCAACTCTTATCTTCGGTACCACTGTAAATTTTACACAGTGCCAAGTAGAGGAGTCATTCTCTCATGCCTACCCAAAATTTTTCTCTCATCAAAATTTTTATTATTTTTGACTTCAACCCATGTCTTAGGTACCACTGTCAATTTTGCACAGTGCCAAGTAGGGGAGCCTCTCACTATTTTTGTGGATCATGGATTCTTCCTTCCCAACAAATAGTAAAATAGACTAAACATCAACTAGGCTAATCAATTGACATCACTTCAAAAATTACACTCATATGCTCATTTTATTCAAGAAAGATGTTTCACTCTTAGATTACATTCATCAAAGAATATACCTACCCAAAACATATGCATCAATCAATGGATAATTTCAACAAGTAGATATATATTGAAGAAATAAATTCAACATAATAGGTATATCTTCATTCACAGGCATTAGCATGGACTTTCATAATCAATGTAGAAAAATCTACCCATCTAAGAAAAACATATCATCAACTTATCAATCTTATCATGTCCATAAAAAATTTCTAATTCAATGCAAAAGGTGTGAAGCATGAAAACTCATATAATCATAGTCAAAAGTGTAACATGACTGGTCCATATAATCACATAAGGCTCAAATAATGCAAAGGGTGTAAAGTGATAACAAATCAAAGATGCAACCATATGAAATAATCATGAATACAAGAGAGTGTAAACAATACTCACAAAACTATATAGCAAGCTCTGACCCAAAGTACATAAGGCTCAGATCAAAAACAGTGTCGGGGCATATGCTGCTAGGTTCAAAGATGTGCCATTTGAAAATTTTACTGAAAAGCTGCTAGCAATGATGATGGTGCCGACAGTAGAGTGAGTAATCTCTAGTGGCCTGCTAGAGAATACAGTCCTGTAGGTGAGATCGTCGGCCGGTGGTGCGATAGATAGCATTGCATAGATAAAAAAAAAAACCAGTCACTAATGAAGAGTCTACTGCATAAATAATTAAAATCAATGGAAATAGAGGCAGTAGAAGAAGCATGAAGCTGCTGGTGATGCTCCGCAAGAGGTGGAAGACAGTTTCCCTTGAGATTTCTGAATCTGGAGGCAAAAGAAGCAATAACAAGTTGCAAGCAAACAGTGCAGTTTTTGAATTTGTTTATGAAAAGTAGCCCTACCCAAAAATAAGATTTAATGATCCAAATAGAAAATGGACAGAACCACGTAATAGAATAAGAGATATTCTTTTCAGACGTGTGAAAATCAAAGGATCAAAATCTATCAGAAATTTAGGGCATCAGTAGAAAGAAGGCTACTCAGATTAAAAACTGCACAAACTGCACAAAAGTTAATAAAATTCAAAAAGTTGCTATGTGTCCTAGAATGATCAGAAAATATTTTCGTGAAAATAATTTATCCACAAGATAGAATGACACGAACTTCAAATTCCAAGTGAAAAATCCGTGTTTCAAGTTATTTAAGCAACTTAAAAACTTGCTGCAAAAGTGCTAATCAGATTAGTCAAAAAAAACTGCTGCAGAAATTAATCATAATCGAAAAGTTGCTAGGTGTTTTAGTATGATCCATGGACTATAAAATTCAGAAAAAATATCCAGATGATAGAAAAAGATAAGTAGTTCAATGCTGTGCCAAAGATCAAAAATTTTCTCAACCCAATTTCTTAAAATCGCAGCTAGAAAACACCTACTCAATAAGCAAACTATAGAGAGGAATGTAGATTTTTTTTTTTCAAAAATAACAGAAAAATTAATTCTAAAAAAAACTAGGATAAAAGAAACTAAGCTAAGATAGAGTACTTGGGTTGCCTCCCAAGAAGCGCTAATTTTAGTTCTATAGCTTGACCTCAACTCAAATCTCATGGTGAAGCAGGTGAATCAGTTCCAAAGTATAAAACATACAATCTTCTGCATTTCCTTTTTCCTAAAAGATGAGCCACTAATCCAAATATCCAAAATTTCAAATAAAACACAATTAAAGTGGCTTTCTTATATATGCAGAAATTAAAATCAAGATTTTTAAATCCACTCAAAGTAATTTCTATGATCTTCCTGTGTTTATCAAAAAGCAAAATCATAAGTCCTTTCTTCAAATTTAGATCTTCAATAAGAATAAGAGTAGGACTTTGATCAAAAGATTCATATATTGGATCATGAAAATATTCTTTCTGTCTCAAATTAGATTCCTCAACAAAGCATAATTTTTCAAATAAAGCAGAAGATTCAACAAAAGATATGGGCAAAACATCAGAGTGAGATTCATCAGTGTTTGTATTTTTCAAATCTTTTTCAGTTTCCTCATGTTCATCATCAAACAATTTTTCAATATCAAAATTATCAACAAAATCAAGATGAGACTCTTTAAAATCAATTTCCTCATGCCTCCCCACAAATAATTCATCATCTGAAGAGTCAAAATCAGATTCATATGAAAAAAAATTAATAGAATCAGGGTTGACCACAAGAGATTTATCATTAATTTCAAAAATATCACCAAAATCATAGTGGGGTTCATTAATGTCTATAATTTTCGAACCTTCATCATGCTCATCAGATTTAACCATATATGAATTTACATCAAAATCAGAATTATCATCAAAAGAAGGTTTTTCAATTTCAATTTTCTCAACTTTTTCCTCAAATAAATTATCAGATGAATCAATTTCACAACAATCAAAATCTAAAAGAGATTCATTAATATTCACATAAGGCTCAATCCTAAAACAATCATGATCACAGGGGAAATTTTCTAAATCAATTTTTTCAGTATCAAACTCAAATAAACAATCTTGTTGTGCTAACTGGGTTTCTAAAATTTCATTATGAGCACATGTGTCATTTAGCCTAGAATTTATTCGCCTTAGTGTCTCATTCATATCTTCATTTTGTTTCATCTGGACTTCCATAAAGTGAGCAAACATAGATTCTAGGTTAGATTTTTCAGTTTTCTCAAAGTATGGTTTAGAGACATGATTTGAGTAATCATCATAAAAAGAAGTTTGATTTTCCCATGTAGAATACAATTGATAAGATTCTTTCCATGATAAATTGGGATTTAAAAAGGGGCAATCGGAGGAACAATGATCAAAATATCTACAAATATCACATCTAACCGAAGAATAAGATGTCCTAGAATTGTAATGAAAAGACATATTTATCAAATCTATCAAGAACAGAAAGATAATCCAACCCAATCAATCAAAATGAATTTTTTTTTCAGAATATAGAAACATTAAAAAGAATAAAAAATCTAAAACACAAGCAAATTCACAAATTTTTAGATATCACAGCTCTGTCACAACTGTGAAAATCCAAAACCTGCAAAAATAGAAAACAAAGTTAAAACTAAAATAAATAAAACTTAGTCTAGCAATATATAACAACTATTTTGATATTAACAAAACTAAGGTCCCCGGCAACGGTGCCAAAAACTTGTTGTGTTTGCAAGTGCACAGATACTTCGAAGTAATAAAAATATCGAACCACAGAGACCTTATTGTTAAGTACCAAATAGTTGTATTCTCACTAGCTAAGCAAACCGAATATGATGAAAAGCAATGATGGAGAACACATGAAAAAGACAATCAGAGAGAAACTGGGACTAGGGTTTCATCCACCTTAATTCTAATGACTAGAAGGAAATAAAGGTTGTCAGTTTAATTCTATTATGATAAAGACCTACTTCACTTCATAAAGGTATTGTCTCACTCTCGTGCAGACAATTATGCAGATAACCGATCCTCACTCTCGTGAAAAATCTATTCTCAATGCTAAAGATAACCGATCACTCGTGCATCCGAATTCTAAGTCAATCATCTCAAGTGGAATCTCAAGGATCACTCTCGTGCATCCTGAAACTCAACATAGGTTTTACTTATGGTTTTCCGACGACTCGATCCTCACTCTCGTGCAAGATCAAATGAAGTCTACACATTAACTCAATCCAAAGTATTAGAAATTCAACATGGCAATAAAATCACTAAAAATTAGAATTCGAAGAACTACCTAATCTCTTATAATAGTTCCAAACTCAACGATTCCTAGGGTTCCGAATTTCAAATGATCAACCTCTCGGTCTATTTCGCAAAACTCTAAAACATGCTAATATTTATAAAACTAAAGAGAATTAATGACAAGTCGTCACATAAGTAAAATTATCATACTAAAATTAAACTTGACAAAAATCAATGTTCTCTAGTCATTAACAAACCAAGGGGATTACACCCGATGTCCCATAAAAACATCTAAACTTGCATGAAGGAAAGATTACAATCAACCATAGTTTCAAAGTATTAGAAATCAAAGGAGAAGGGTAGAAGTTACAAAACACGGTGCTGTAATCGAAATTACAGCACCGTAATTGCCTTTGAACAGCGCTGTCACTGCTGTTTTGTTGATTTATCCTCCGATCGGACTCCAAACGCTCTGAAACTTCTGTTCCATCCTCCTCTCCTCCAGGCGAGGCTTCAGTCTAAAAATCATGGCCCAAGGTGGCCTCCACGCCTCTCGGCGTGAAGCCAAACCCTAAGTGCCGTTCTGTCAATTTCTCTCTTAGTACGTGATAAAAGTTCTTCTTTTCACTTTGCGCGTCTTCTAATTTTA
Source organism: Costus lasius (assembly GCA_027563935.2). NCBI lineage: Eukaryota > Viridiplantae > Streptophyta > Magnoliopsida > Zingiberales > Costaceae > Costus > Costus lasius. Next base: position 30,088,463 of record CM050450.1, on the reverse strand, counting down.
AAGAGGAGTCTGGAACATCTTTTGGATCTTAATTTGGACATCTAGATCAAAAGTTATGGCCCGCGCAAGAATCGGACCCGAAAAACTCGCGAAAATCCTCCCAAAATATGGCACCGTGAACGTTGTACCACAAAATACGGTAGTGCCATATTTTTGCCTCTAGAGTTCTTTAAAGAATTGTATGGAAATATGGCACCGTGATAATTTCTGTCCAAAATACAGTAGTGCCGTATTTTCTTCTGTGAATTCTGGGCAGAAAATATGGTGCCGTGACAATGTCGCCCGAATATACGGCAGTGCCGTATTCTTGGTGAAATCTTCTGGTGAAAAATGGTGGAAAATACGGTACCGTGAAAGATTCTCTGGTAAATACGGTAGTGCCGTATTTCGCCAAAGAATGTCTGCTGAGAAATACGGTACCGTGAGAGTTGCTCCCAAAAATACGGTAGTGCCGTATTTTTGTAAATTAGCTCCAAATTTAGTGAATATTAATGGGTAGCTTCATTTCGATGTCTGGAATCCATTGGTGTGCTCAAATATTTCAAAATCCATCAAAATATAGCACTTTTAACTTGAAAATGATCAAAAATAAGAAATTGTGTAGATTCTGCAATATTTGACAAATAAGGCTTAAAAACAAGCAAAAGAGCTTAAATATGACACAAAAAGACACATGAAATGACACAAAATATACTATGAATTTTGGTGTCATCAGCGAGGAGTCGGGTCCGTCCACACTTGTCGTTCGTTGCAACCTTGTGCAGCCCGCGCGTACCGAGGATTGGAGGCGCTCGGGCATTTTCACAACTTACATTAAGTGCAATGGGCACTCGTGTAAAATTGTCATTGATAGTGGTAGTAGCCTGAACGTGGTCTCTCAAACCGCGGTCACGTGTTTCGGCCTTCTCCTAGAACCCCACCCGAGACCTTACTCTATCGCCTGGGTCGATACCACGAGCCTTCCGGTCACCCACCAATGTCAGGTTTGCATCACGTTTGGGAACTATGGACGTCGCCCATGTCCTCCTTGGCCGCCCATGGTTGTACGATAGAGACGTCGTCCACTATGACCGGTCGAATACTTATGTGTTCGACCACGATGAGCAGAAGATCCGCCTGATCCCAGCTCCACCTAAGGAGCTTCGTACATCCACCTCCAAGGGCCTGATTATGCCCTCGGCACCTGCCCCTCTGCCTTCCCCCATGGTCTCCCTCATGCGCACCCCCGCATTGGTTCGTGAGGCTCATGCGGCCAAGACCATCTACGCGCTCATGGTGCGCGAAGTGCAGGACCCTGTCCCTTGCCCTGATTCGGCACCTCCTGTTGAGGTGTCCACCTTCCTTGCCGAGTTTAGTGATATCAGCCCCGAGGATTTGCCTCATGGCCTTCCCCTGGAAAGGGAAATTCAGCACGCGATTGACCTCCTCCCAGGAGCACCCCTCCCTAACCTGCCCCATCATCGCCTTAACCCTGCGGAACACGCTGAGTTACAGCGTCAGGTTGATGATCTCCTCACTAAGGGGTACATCCGCGAGAGTCTTAGCCCTTGCATGGTTCCCGCACTCCTCACGCCCAAAATGGACGGGTCATGGTGCATGTGCGTCGTGGTTTTCCAAGCTCGACCTCTGAAGCGGATATCACCAAGTCCGCATTCGCGAGGGCGACGAATGGAAGACGGCGTTTAAGACCAAGGATGGTCTTTACAAATGGTTGGTCATGCCATTCGGGTTGTCCAATGCCCCATCTACGTTCATGCGCTTGATGAGTCAGGTCCTCAGGCCATACATGGGCAAGTTTTTGGTCGTCTACTTTGATGACATTCTGATCTTTAGTCAGACCCGCGATGAACACTTGGAGCATCTTCACTCCACTTTTGACCTACTGCGCAAGGAACGCCTCTTCCTTAACATGAAGAAGTGCGCCTTCCTGACCAACAGCGTGTATTTCCTTGGATACATTGTGTCCGACCAAGGTCTGTTCGTTGACCCTGCGAAAGTTGAGGCCATCCGGCATTGGCCTGAGCCACGCACCGTGACTGAAGTTCATAGTTTCTTGGGCCTTGCGGGGTTTTACCGCAGGTTCATCCGTGGGTTCAACACCATTGCCACCCCCTTAACGCAGCGCCTCTCTAAGGACGACTTTGTGTGGACCCCTGCCACTCAACGGGCTTTTGACGCGCTTAAGGACACCCTGCCGCTCAAAGAGAACGTCGTTGCAGATGCCTTGAGTCGTGTTTGGACCCTCTTATGCGTGATGCGCACTCGCGTCAACACCTTTGACCATGTCAAAGAAGAGTATGCCACTTGCTCTGATTTTGGTGCCATCTACGCTGCCTTGACCGAGTCCACCGACCCCGACTCTCCCTACCAATTGTGCGAGGGTTACCACTTCTTGGGGAATCATTTATGCATTCCCCGTTCTTCGCTTCGAGATCATCTTTTGCTCGAGCTTCATGCGGGTGGCGTCGCCGGCCATCATGGCCGCGACAAGACCCTTGAGATGGTGGAGGAACACCTCTTTTGGCCTTCCCTCCGTAAGGATGTTGAGAGCATTGTGCGCCATTGTGGTACGTGTCAGTTGTCCAAGCCCCACCCTTCGAACACGGGTCTCTACACCCCTTTGCCAGTGGCCAGCGGCCCTTGGCGCGACCTGAGCATGGACTTTGTCCTTGGGTTGCCTCGAACCGCCTCCCACTCCGATTCGATCTACGTCGTTGTTGATCGGTTTTTGAAGATGGCCCATTTTATCCCTTGTTCACGCACAGCGGACGCTTCCCACGTCGCACATCTGTTTGTCCGAGAGATCGTGCGTCTCCATGGCCTTCCCTCCACCATTGTGTTCGACCGTGACACGCGTTTTGTGAGCCACTTCTGGCATTCACTGTGGGCCCTCTTGGGTACCACTCTAAAATTCTCTACGGCCTATCATCCCCAAACAGATGGGCAAACCGAGGTTGTTAACCACAGTTTGGGCAATCTTCTCCGTTGTCTCATCGGGGACCATCCGAGGTCGTGGGAATCCATCCTACCCATGGTCAAGTTCACATACAATAGTGCTTCTAATAGGTCTACGGGTCTCAGCCCCTTCCAGATCATTTCGGGCCATCAACCGCGTAAACCCATAGACCTGCATGACCTTCCAATGGAGTCTCACCTCTCCTCGCATGCATATTCCTTTGCTCAGCATATTGCTAGTCTGCATGATGAGGTCCGGCGTCGTATCTTTTCAGGCAACATTCATAATGCAAGGAAGGCCAACGAGCATTGTAGGCCACATCATTTCTCTGTAGGTGAGCTAGTGAGGGTGCATATCCACCCCGAGTGTCTACCCAACAGAGCACATTTTAAGCTTCAGCCGCGTTACATGGGACCTTATGCAGTGATGCGGCGGATCGGCTCCAACGCCTACGTTCTGGACTTGCTTGAGGACATGGGGATCCACCCCATCTTCAACATGGCTGACCTTCTCCCCTTCTACGGCCCTTTGGAGGGCCCATCTGACACCGACGACCCGCTCCCTCCTAGTTCTCCGGAGGAGAACTCATCAGATCACGCAGCGGAAGCTGATGCAGGCGCAAACGGGCCCATGAATACACTTGAGGGCGGCCCAATCCCTCCAAAAGACACTTGGGGAGACTCCCGAGGACCCCTGGAATTTTCACCTCAGTCAGAGCTCCCCAGACCCCGACACGGCCAGGCCGTGCGCCCCATCATGACCAGGCCCTGTGCCCCATCACGGCCGTGACACGATCGTCTGAAGATGCAAACGCCAAACACGGCCATGCTCCTGATCACGGGCTCCTGATCAGGGGCAGGCCGTGCTCGATTCTGTGGATTTTGACAATGCTAAGCACGGGCGTGATTCCAAGCATGGGCAGGCTGTGCTCGATTCTGTGGATCGCGTCAACTCTAAACGCGGCCGTGATCACTATCACGGCCAGGCCGTGTTCGACCCTGAAGGCACTTTGCAGCCCCGACGACCCCACTTTGATGTGCACTGTCCCCCCTACCATGTTGCTCAACCCCATGACGACCCAAAGGAGCCCAATAAGGTGGAAATCCGGCGATCCCAATGCCAAAGTAAGCCCTCGGACCGTTTCTTGGGCGTCATTAGCCCTCTTTCCATCCATACCGAAGTGGCGCAGCCCAAGGGCACTATGAGCCGACCCCCTGAGGATCCAACCTCAGGTGGGCCGCGTAATCTGATTAGCAACACGGCCTAAGAGCGAGCCGCGACGGTGGTGACCCAGCCCAAAACATCGAAATTCTACTGTTTTGTTGCTGTATGCTCGGAGCGCGTCTAAACCGCACCCGTACAAGGACGCAGAATCACATGACCAGCTTCTGAGAATATTAGGCAGTTGTTATTCCTTGTCTTATAGTTGTAGCTTGACCACTTTTGTGGCCTACAAGAGTTGGTAGGTAGTTAGAGTTGAGTGTCTCTAGTGTATTTTATTTATTCCCTCCCCTCTTATTCTATAAAAGAGGAAGTAGGGCTAAGGGTTATGTAGTTCTCTTTGGTGTTTGAGAGATCTCCTGGTGAGCTGAGAGTCGCCAGTGGTTGTGAAGACAAGCCAGAGTCTTGCCGTCGTCGTGTTCGGATCGAAGACGTCTCTTCGATTCCAAGTAATTCTGCTTTCGGTTTGAAGTAAATCCCACCCTTCCAGTGGGTCAGGTTTGCCTGTTTGTCATTCTCTTGCACGTTTCGTTGTTGCGATTTTTCTCCTTTATCCTTCACCCATGGCTGTCCGTCCATCGGAGGTGTGGCATCTCTTGTCTTGGTTTGTTTCACCTGCATAGGCGCGCGAGCTGAACCCCGCACAACCGCAATCCCCCAACGTCGGCTAAGCTTAAAATGCGCTAAGAGAGCTGCAGGAATTCGCTAAATTTGCTATGAGGTTAGTGTGCTGTATTATTTAGTTGGGTGCCGTTCTCTTTATTCGCATTCGTGTTGCCCTAATCGAACTCGTTGCTATCTTCGTCGTGTTTTGTACCGGCTTCCCTGCACCTTTCCGACACATTTTCTCTTCCCTCGTCACACGACCCTCTCCCATTTTTATCTCGCATTGTGTAAAACCCTAGAGTATGGCTCAAGGACCCCCACACCTATTAGTTGCTACATCAGGTATTCGACTGGGGACACACCATTTGAGCACAGATCCAATCTGTCTCTAGGGACATTATTATCCATGTATATAATCACAGATGTAAACATAGCATAATAACGACAATGCCAGAATGATATATCAATATTGAGTAGTACATCATAGACTAACAACGAGTCTAAGGGCATAAACACCAACAGCTTTAACTTGGTATCGTGAGTTAAGCTCACATGTGGCAGGAGATGCATTGATCCCTTGACTTGAAGTCATTAACTCTTCTATATGGTTAGGGACATGCTATGATACAACCTAACACCTCGCCGTGCCAGGGAGGTCATAACGGTTGTCATTGGGTATGTCACAACCCATATGAGAAGATCAATGGACAGACACAGGATTTGCCCCTTCCTGCGGGCAGCTTGATATCCACGGGGCCCCCCTATGGTTGTATGACTGAAAGTGTATGGCCATACCCAGGTGAAAGCCTAATGTTGTCATGACCATGTGATTGGATGAAAACAAAGTGGTGACACACATTGTCCAATCGGATATCGGTCTCGCAAAAAGACTGTAATGCATCGGTATCTTGTTGCGATGATGGGGATGTCGATGTTGATATCCATTCCGAAGACTTGGGTAGCAGCAATGCATTGCTTGGTGCCACTCGCTGCTTGTGATGACTTGAGTTCATCACTGCCAACGTCAGAGGAACCTACAAGGTCGCATAACTTGAAACTCGGGTTCTCGTATTGATCGGGTAGCCTAATGATCGAATTATTGGATAACTTAGATCTATTTTGGGGAATTCATCAACGCCATTGTGCCTGATGAGATGGAAGGGACTTATTAGAGCTAACTTCATTTTTGGGCCAGATGGACCCAATAGGCCAAATGGGCCTAATGGGCCAAATGAAGCCTAAGCTTGAAGCATGGACCAATGGATCTCCAAGCCCAATGGGCGTGAGGCCTAATGGGCCATGACAATAAGTTGCCTGGCCCAATAGACATCATGGTGGATTAACTGTTGTATTTAATTCTGGGAATTAAGTTCTGTATTTAATTCTGTAATTAATTCTTAGTTTAATGATGAATTTAATTCTGAATTTAATTATGAATTTAATTCTGAATTTGAAGAGTAATGCTATTAATGGCCATTATGAAACTTTAATTCAAGGTTTTAATGGGTCATTATGAGGCTTTAATTCAGAGTTTAATTCTATAATTAATTCTGAATTTAATTATATTTAATGATGAATTAATTCAAAGATTAATTCTAAATTTATTGCGAAATTCCAAGGGTCACCATGATTTCTATAAAAGAAGGGGTGGAGTGTCCTTGGCGCCTACTTGATTGAGAAAGATTTCTCTCCTTGGCACCTACTCCATTCTCCCCTGTCTTTTGGGCGACTGCAAGGTTGGACCTTGGCAGATTCTTCCATCATTCCTTCTCATCTTGGCATCTCCACCTTGTGGGTAGCACAAGCTCTTGAGGATTTCTCCCAAAGGCATGGATCTTCTTCCCAAGGCTAGCACCGGGCGTGGAAGAATAGAACTCGAGCGTCGGCTGTGTGCGAGACTGTAGAGGGCGAACATTTGGGTGCCTGCATCGCATCCTTTTCTTCGCTTCAAGGTATCATCTCCTACTCATCGTGTCGGTTCCTTCGCATGACTCGATCTTCTAGGTTTTTAGGACTGGCCTGTTTCGGGGATTGCTTCCGCTGTGCATGTCTTTAAAATTTTAAAATCCCGGCTTTTCTCAACAGTGGTATCAGAGCCAACTTGCGAAACTCGAACGGTGTTTTAAGCTTTGATTGTATGCTCACATGCCATTTGAAATTTTTTAAAAATTTGCCTATGCGCATGGTTTTTCTAAGTAGGAAAAGTTGCAAGTTTTTTGTTCCTAACATCTATTCAACTTCTTTGGTTTTTTGCTTTCTTCACTTGGTGGGATAGACCCATATGTGAGAGAATTTATTTCTCCCCACGCATGTAGGATAGACCTACTGTGTGGGACTTGTCGAAGATTATGGGGCATGGTGATTGTCCTAATCTTGGCAGGTTAAGGATTGCAAGGGTAGGCCGCAAGCGTGCTTGGAGCATGCATGCGCCACTTGAAGACTCCTGAGAGAAACGAAAAATCCTAGATTTGTGAATGGACGTTGAGGTTGAAAGACATGTTTTCTAAGAAACTAAAACTAAGATTTTATCTTTTCATGAGCATATAGAAAAAAACATGAGATGATTGTGTATCGTGTTGTGGTTATAGTTAAGCCCCTTGTATGCCTGTGATGTTTTTATGTGAGGCCTGCGTGCCACTTTTTATTTTGTAAACGCACAAAGAAGATTAAGGGCACATCCCTCATGGAGCTTGCATCTTGGTGCATCATCCAGGATGGCGCATCTTGCTTGGTGGCGCAAGTAAGGGCTTGGCCGAACTGTAGGGTTCGTGAGCTATCCCTCTTGGCACAAGCATTATGGCGCATCATGCATGAAGGAACCATCAAGGTCTTGGCCGAACCCTAGGGTTTGTGTGCTATGCCTTGGTGTGGAGGACCTTGGAGCTGCACTTGAAGATAAAGCTTAGTGGTGGCTAGGTTAGGTCTGGTTGGGGCTTGTCACCTAGGTCAAACATTGAATATCCTCTGGCATGTGATGGTTCAATGTGTTGATTGGGCTATGACCACATCGCTTGTTTACTAATTTTGATATCTGCTAAAGCATGCCTGGATGTGTTTTATCGTTATGTTATCACTATAGGATTGCATCCCTGTAATGTTAGACAAAAGATAAAACTAAGAGGATGAGACCTCAAAAACCCTCAAAATAATATCAAGTCTATAGCCTTCTGACATGTAGCCCTCGTCAAGCTATCGATTAGTGGTGTTGTGCACTGTTTCCCACCCTCGCAGGACACACCCACTTATCTTTAGAAGGCGTGCGGTGGCAATGGTTTCCCCAGTCTAGTTAAAAACCTAGGCATGCCTTCGCAAGGAAACTCGTTGGCCCTGGGCATAACGGTTAGGTTAGACTTGACTAGTTTTTCATATGTGGTGGCCACATGATGGAACTCTAGAGGCGGCCTCGAGAAGTTAGGGTTTTGTGTTGTTCCTGCCCTGCCTGGGCACAAAATGCTTGAACTGTCTTGAGAAGGGGAATTGCCTGGGTGCAATCGGCCGGCGTGCCCACCTTAAGAAGGATGAATCCCTTTGTGCATCTCATCCCACCCACGTGGGACGCGAAGCAACATGTGGAATAAGGATCCCATCTCACTAGAAAATCTCAGATTTCCCGATTGACTTTGTGGGTTGTCAATTCGATTAAAATAGTGGGAGCCATGATCATTTAATGCAAGACCAGATTAAATGATTCGAAGTAGTACTAATCTACTATCTTGTTTGTTGTAGAATAATGGCTACGAACAATAGCAGATGGTCACTATGATCTATCCTGGAAAGGGATAAGTTGGTTGGATCCAACTTAATAGACTGGTATCAGAACTTCAGGATGGTCCTCAAGCTCGAGAGGAAGCTATATGTCCTTGAGCAGCCTATTACTGGGCCAATTCCATGCTCGGCCTCAATGGTTGAGAAGGATGCTTTTAATAAGCATCAGGCAGATACTTTGGAGGTTGCTAATTTGATGCTAACCAACATATCGCCTGAATTACGAGGGCAATATAATCGGAAGAGTGCTTTTGAGATTATTTATAATCTAATGCAGCTCTTCGATGAATTGGTGAGGCTCAACCCTCCGAAAGTAGACATTCAATGCATTGAGGCAAAAGGTTTAATTATGACATTGAAGATAAAGATGGAAAAGGTCAGGAATAATAGGTGCTATTCATGTGGAGTGCCAACTCACATGATTGATATAGTGCGACTTCACAACGAAGAGAAGAGAAGCAAGGCTTCATCTTCTGGCTCAGGTATTTATGTTACCGAAGTCAACCTTTCTACTTATATGTCATGGGTATTGGATACCACATGCGGAGCTCATATTTGTACAAATATGCAGGGGCTCAAGAAAAGAAGATCGGTGTGGCCTGGAGAGATTGACCTATGTGTTGAAAACGGAGCACAGATTGCTGTTGTTGCCGTAGGACTTTTAACACTCTCCCTGCCTTTTGGACTTCAATTGGAGTTAAATAATTGCTATTATGTACCTTCCCTTACCAAAAACATTGTATCTATTCCTTGGTTGGCTAGGAAAGGATTTAAATTTGAAATAAAAGAGGACTCTTGTTCTTTTTCATTTGGAAATGTGTTTTATGGGAAGGGTACCTTATGCAATGGATTATATGTCTTGGACATGGATAACTCTATATGTAACATAAATCATAAAAGGATCAAACTGAGTGGTTCAGTTTGTGCATACCTTTGGCATTGTCGATTAGCCCATATAAACAAGAATCGCATTCAACAACTCCATGTAAATGGATTGTTAGATTCAACCTTTTTGGAGGTGTTTGATACCTGTGTGTTGGGAAACCCCGGGGATATTTTACAAAATTTTAGAGATGCAAATACATTGCGCAGCGGAAGAATACTCCGAAACAGGCCAGTCCCAAAAACCTAGTGAAGATCGCATGCGAGGGAATCGACACAATGAGATAGAAAATACCTTATGAGCGATGCGAGGCTGATGTCGTAGTAGGCGCCCAAGCATGCGCCCTCTGCAGTCTCACACACACGGATCACCTTGAGTCCTCTTCTTCCACGCCCGGTGCTAGCCTAGGGAAGAAGATCCAAGCCTTAGGTCACCTTCTTCTCAACTTGCGCCACCTCCAAGGTATAGGCGCCAAGGATGAAGAAGGAAGAGGGAGATGCTGCCAAGCACAAGTCACACTTGCACCACCTTCAATAGAAGAAGCGCCAAGGATGAAGAAGAAGTGCTTGCGGCTTGGTTGATGAAGAGATGCGCCAACTCCTCTTGATCCTCTTGCTCTCGCCCCTCCTCTTGTTCTCACGCCTTCAATAATTTGTGTCTCATGAGAGGGGGCGGCTAGGGCTCATTATATAGAGCAAGGGGCGGTTAGAGTAGTGGCTAGGAGAAGAAGTAGGAATAGGATTATTTTAATGATTTAATTAAGTCCTAATCCAATCAGGATTCTAATTAATCATTTAAATAATCAAGTCCTAATCCAATTAAGACTCTAATTAATAATTTAAATAACCAGCCCTATTAAATAGGACTCCTTACAATTATTTAAATTAATTAATTAAATAACCCACAAATAATTAATATCAACTTATATTAACCATATGTGCCGTAGGTGCCAACCCTAGTCTAACTAGGGTTAACCATGCGCCTACACATCCTTCTCCTTAAGCCCATTAAGCTCAACTTTTCAATGGGCCCAACCTAATGTCCATTATGCATATTAACCAAGCCCTTGGATCCAATCCAATTTAACCCGAGGTCAAACTGGGCTAACCATGGTTAATATGCCGTAAATGGAAGTTGGTGTTGGGAAACCCCGGGGACATTTTACAATTTTCAGAGCCATGGATACATTTTACGCAGCGGAAGAATGTCCCCGAAACAGGCTAGTCCCAAAAACCCAGTGAAGATCTCTTGCGAGGGGGTCGACACGATGTGATAGTAAGTACCTTTAAGCAATTGGAAGCCGATGTCGATGAAGGCGCCCAAGTGTTCGCCCTCTGCAGTCTCGCACACACGGATTCCTCAAGTTTTCTTCTTCCTCGCCTGGTGCTAGCCTCGGGAAGAAGATCCATGCCTTAGGAGAATCCTCCAAGCAACTTGCGCCACCACCAAGATGTGATGCGCCAAGGAGATGGAAGGAGAAGACAACGCCACAAGCCTTCTTGTTCCTTTGCGCCAAGGAAAGGAAGAGAAGAAGCATGCTTGCGCCCTTGATGGAAGAAGAAGAGCTCTAAGGTCTCCAAGCCGTCGCCCTCTAATGCTTCACGCCTCCAAGGAATTAGCATCATGAAGAGAGGGGGCGGTAAGGGCTTATTTATAGGAGCAAGAGGCGGTTAGGGGAGAATGGCAAGTGTTGACAATTAGGGCATGATTCTAGGAGATTATCCAATCAAGTATATTGATTAAATCTCCACTCCCATATGCGCCTAAGACTTGCCAAAGCAAGCATCAGCCATATGCGCCCATATCATGCCATATGAGGCATTAATCCCATCCATGCGCCTAGACCTAGTCAAGGCAATATGATGGATTACCTAATGTGGCTTGGGCGCAAGTCCTAATCCAATTAGGACTCTAATTATGTTAATAATCAGCCCACAATTGTCAAACACAATCCAATCAATTATCTTGTGTGATTTAATCAAATCCAATTTGATTTAATCACCTAGGAGATACCAAACAAGGCATAGGCGCCAATTCTAGTCCAACTAGAATCCCATATGCGCCTATCCCATTAATTCATCCCCATTATACCCTTCAAGCCTCATAGCCCTTCAATACAACTTATTAGCAAGCCCAACTAAGCAATGGGCCAAGCCCAAAGTCCATTATGCATGTTAACCAAGCTATTGGATCCAATCCAATTTAACCCATGGCTAAATGAGGCTAACCATGGTTAATTTGATCAATATGCCAAAAACGGAAGTTGGCCCCAATAAGTTTCTTCCATCTCATCAGGGCCATTGGCGCTGATGAAATCTCCCAAATAGATCAGAGTTATCCAATAACTCGATCTAAAGGCTACCCGATCAATATGAAAACTCGAGTATCAAGGTGTGCGACCCTGTAGGTTCCTCTAACGCTGGCAGTGCTGACCAAAGGTCATCACAAGCAGTGAGTGGCACCTAGCAGTGCATCGCTGCTACCCAGGTTATTGGAATGGATATCGACATCGACATCCCCATCATCGTAACTAGGTACAGATGCATTACAGTCTCTTTGCCGAACTGATATCCGATTGGACAAGTGTGTCACCACTTGTTTTCATCCAATCACATGGCTATGACTAGAACAGGTTCTTACCTGGGTATGGCCATACACTCTCAGTCATAGAACCATAAGGGAGCTCCATGGATATCATACTTCCCAAAGAAAGGGGCAAATCCTATGTCTGTCCATTGACCTTCTCATATGGGTCGTGACATGCTCAATGACAACCGTTATGACCTCCCAACTACGGCAAGGTGTTAGGTTGTATCAAAGCAAGTCCCTAACCATATAGAATGGTCAATGACCTCAAGTCAAGGGATCAATGCATCTCCTGTCACTTGTGAGGATAACTTATGACACCAAGTCATAGCCTCACAGCGGGTCTATCCAGTATATCCTCCAATGATATACCCATGTGTCTGCGTTAGCACCACGTGCCTAACCAGCCCACATACCAGTCTCTCAAGTACTAGAGTTGTCCCATATCCACTCAGGCACATCGACTGGGGATTATAGTTCGAGCACAGATCCAATCTGTCTCCAGGGACATTATCATGTAAGTACACAATCGCAGGTGTAGACAAACAATGATAACGACAATGCTAGAAAGATATATATTAATATCAGAGTCAAGTAGTACAAAGATGGACCAAAACTAGGTCCTAGGGCATATACACCAACAATCTCCCACTTGCACTAAGACCTAGAGGTTGAGTAACCTCAACCCCATATCTCTAGTACGACCATCATGCTTCTGCTGCGCCAAAGCCTTGGTCAGTGGGTCTGCTAGATTGCTCTCTGTGTCAACTCTGCTAATCTTGACATCACCTCGATCAATGATCTCTTTGATCAGGCAAAGTCTCTTGAGTATGCGTTTGGACCTTTGATGAGACTGTGGTTCCTTATTATGTGCAGTTCCCATTGTTGTCATAGTAGAGCTCAATGGGATCCATTGCACTTGGAACCACCTGAAGTTCAGAAAAGAACTTCCTGATCCAAACGGCTTCATTGGCTGCCTCAGAAGCAACCACATACTCAGCTTTGGTTGTAGAATTAGCTATGGTGGATTGCTTGAAGCTCTTCCAGCATACAGCACCTCCAACCATCTTAAACTAATAGTTGGTCTGCGATCTGAAGTCGTCAGGATCAGACTGGAACGACTCATCAGTGAAGCCCTGCACACTGAGTTCTTCCTGTCCCCGTAGACTTTATAGAATAAATCCTTAGTCCCTTTCAAGATACTCAAGGATATTCTTTACAGCCACCCAGTGCTGTAAACTAGGATTGGATTGGTATCGGCTGGTTATGCTCACAGCATAAGCCACAACTGGTCTAGTACACAACATTGCATACATGATCGATCCCACCGCCGAAGCATAGGGCACTCGACTCATGTCATCTCTCTCAGCCTCTGTGTTGGTACACTGGTTCTTTGAGAGAGTAAGGCCATGTCTCACTAGAAGGTATCCCATCTTGGATTGCTCCAAGTTGAACCTCTCCAGGACCTTATCAATGTGGGTACTCTGACTAAGGGCCAAGAGCCTCTTGGATCTATCCAGGTAGATCCTCATGCCTAGAATATAGGCGGCCTCCCCTAAGTCCTTCATCTCGAAACACTCCCCTAACCATGTCTTCACAGCTTGAAGACTAGGGATGTCGTTTCGGATGAGCAGTATGTCATCGACATACATGACCAGAAAAGTCACCAAGCTCCCACTGAATTTTCTGTATACACAGTCGTCATCTTCACTTTTGATAAAGCTATAATCTCTCACAGCTTCATCAAACTGAAGATTCTAACTTCGAGATGCTTGCTTTAATCCGTAAATGGATTTCTTTAGCCTGCAGACTTTACTAGTATCTGCAGGATGAAGTCATTAGGTTGTGTCATATACACTTCCTTAGTTAGCTTCCCGTTAAGGAACGCTGTCTTCACATCCATCTGCCATATCTCATAGTCATGATATGCAGCTATAGCAAGCAGAATCCGAATGGATTTGATCATGGCAACTGGCGAGAAGGTTTCATCATAGTCCACCCCGTGGACTTGTTTAAATCCTTTATCCACTAGTCTACCCTTATAGGTAACTATTTTGCCATCCATGTCTGTCTTCCTCTTGAAGACCCATTTACACCCTATGGGTTTTACCCCATCAGGCAGCTCAACCAAATCCCAGACTTGGTTAGCCGACATGGAATCCATCTCGGATCGCATGGCCTCAGGCCATCTCTCGGAGTCCGGTCCACTGACCGCCTCATCATAAGTCCTGGGTTCATCCTCCATGATGAAGATCTCGTCGTGTTGGGTCGGCAGCGACCCATACCTCTCAGGTGCACGACGAAACCTCCCAGACCTACATGGGGCCTGTGTCTGAGCCTCAGGTTGCCTAGCAACCGATGCAGGTGGCTCAGGTTCCCATCTCTATGTCTTGTGGTTGCACTTGGACCTCGTCCAAGTCAAACTTCCTCCCACTAACTTCTTTCATGAGAAATTCTTTCTCTAGAAAGACCGTACCCCGAGCAACAAAAACTTTGTTCTCGGTGGGAATATAGAAGTAGTAACCCTTAGTCTCCTTAGGGTACCCCACAAACATACACTTATCAGATCTAGGTTCTAGCTTGCTAGAATCCTGACGTTTGACATAAGCCTCACATCCCTAGATCCTGATAAAAGTGAGATTAGGGCGTCTCCCATTCCATACCTCGTATGGAATCTTTAAGACACTCTTAGATGGAACATCATTCAGTATGAGAGAAGCTTTTTTAAGTGCATGTCCCTAGAATGAGGGAGGTAGAGTTGCATGACTCATCAAAGACCGAACTATGTCCAACAAGGTTCGATTTCTCCTTTCAGATACACCATTCTACCGAGGTGCTCTAGGAGGAGTGTGTTGGGGTATGCCCTTAAGGCTAATGTTTGAGGCCTTGGGATTGTATCAGTATCATGTAATAAACTCTTATGTTTATAAAGGCATGGTTGTTATTCAGTTTGTTACCTTGTCTGCTGTAATAAGTGTACTTCTGAATAATGTCTCAAAGCTGTTCAGCTGGGCTGACATGCTGTAAAGTCCTTAGTCGAAATATCTTGGTGAACATGAGACAACCTTGATATGATTGAGACTAATATGTGTTCTAATCTTATAGGATGCTTCGAGCATGGAATAAGATGTAGACTCATGGGTACATTGGATGTACTGGACAGACCCTACTAGGATATTCAATTGTTTGTCACAATGTGAATAATCCTTGTTTGCATCAAGTGGCACATGTCCTCTGACTTGAGATCACTTGTGTTTCTAAATGATGATTGTCATTGTTTTGAGGTTGTTCAATATCATTTGAAACATAATGGTTATAGACTATCTTGGATAATGATCATGAGTCAGGTTAGGGCACTAGTGATAGATACAGGATTGCCGTCTCCTTGTTTAAGGAGTG
Source organism: Costus lasius (assembly GCA_027563935.2). Lineage (NCBI taxonomy): Eukaryota > Viridiplantae > Streptophyta > Magnoliopsida > Zingiberales > Costaceae > Costus > Costus lasius. Next base: position 30,073,047 of record CM050450.1, on the reverse strand, counting down.
TGATGTTCTAAAGGGGCCCCCCTTGAATGAGATGATTGAGAAAGTGTATGGCCATACCCAGGTGACAGTGTTCATCTGATCTAATCATGCTCGTAATATTGGAGTTACAAGCTTGACTTGCTTGTCCAATAAGAACATCCAGTGGCAAAGGATATATGCATGCCTTGTGAAGTTGATTCACACTTATGCTATGGTTTGGGTGTAGTCTTGGAAGACTCTTTCCTTTATATCGGGAGACAGTGATGTGTTGCTAGATACCCCTCACTGATCGTGATAATGAAAGTTATCGTTACCGACATTTAAAGGAAACCCTCAGGGTCGCACAATTTGATGATATGGCTTACTTGAGTCAGATCGTGTGGATTGAATTATTTGGGTTCAGTTTAAAGGGATTATAAGCTCTGATTATAAGTGAGATCTGGTCTAATCATGTTTGATTGATTAGGGCTTGAGATCGGTAAGCTTTGATCGAGAGAGTTGATGCTAGATCGGTGAGATCAGAAGCATCAGGAGATGAACGGTTGGATCTGGAGCCTTAGGGTTTAACGGTGATCTAAACCAATGCTTGGGTTAATTGATCTTTGAACCAAAATTGAAATGCATTCGATTTGCTTGAACCGGTTCACATGTGTGAACGCTTGGTTCATTGGTTGAAAGCGTTTTCTTTGATCGGTTATGAGATCATGGCGCATGATTTCCATTTATGGAAAGTCATGAAGGCCTCAACGCCTTAACGCCCAAAACGCCTCTACACCTCAACGTCAAGGCGTTCGCTTGGTGGTGAACGCACATACTCTCGTGGATTGAGGTAGTTGACGAAGAGGAGGTCTCGGTGAAGGCACCAAGCGATCTCATCCCATCCATACGTCAAGGACACCTTGGGCACTTGCTAGCACAAGGAACGCCAAAGGAAGTAGGCGGCATCTTCTTGTGTGCGTCAACTTTGGAGAAGGTTCATTTGCGCCTTTGCTTCCAAGGCTCCATCAAACCGATGGCTATGGTATGAGATCTTCTTTCGATCTTTACAACGTCTTAAGGTTGATCATATGAACATATATTCATGCGATCTTGAAAAAACCCTAATTCCGCTGCCAAAAGAATTTACATGCGCCCCCTTTAGGGTTTGATCTGCTTGCGCTCCCCCTCGAAGGGGACCCTTCAGAGTGAGTTGGGATAGGATCCCACACTTACTCAGATAGTCAAAGAATACACTGCTCAGGTGCTCTCCATCACGATCTGATCGAAGATCCTTAAAGGATTTACCAAGCTGGTTCTCTACTTCATGTCTCATCATGTAGACATAACCATATCTACTGAAGTCATCAGTAAATGTGATGAAGTAGTTATACCCTCCTTTGGCTTGTTTATTGAATAGCCCACACACATCACTATGTATGAGATCCAACAAACCTCCTGCCCTCTCACCAGTCTTGGTGAAGGGCATCTTTGTCATTTTCCCTAATAAACAAGTCTCATATGTATCAAGTTCCTCCAAGGAACTCGAATCTAGCAACCCATTTTCATGGAGTTGTCGAATGCGATTCTTGTTTATATGGGCTAATCGACAATGCCGTAGGAAAGAACCAACTGAACCACTCAGTTTGGTCCTTTTAATATTTATGTTACAAATAGAGCTAACCATGTCCAAGACATGCGGACCATTGCACAAAGTACCCTTCCCATAAAACATGTTTGCAAAAGAAAAAGAACACAAGTTCTCTTTTATTTCAAACCTAAATCCTTTCCTTGCCAAGCAAGGAGTGGATACAATGTTTTGGTAAGGGAAGGTACATAATAGCAATTGTCTAGCTTTAACTGAAGTCCAGAAGGCAGGGAGAAAAACTCCTACAGCAACAGCAGCAACTTGTGCCCTGTTACCTATCCGTAGGTCAATCTCTCTAGGCCTTACCGATCTATCCTTTCTGAGCCTTTGCATATTTGTACTCCACATGCGGTATCCAATACCCATGTCATAGGAGTAGAAAGGTTGACTTCGGTAACATAAATACCTGAGCATGAAGACAAGGCCTTGCCTTTCTTCTCCTCATTCTGAAGTTGCAACATGTCCTTCAACATGTGAGGTGGCCCTCCACATGAATAGCACCTATTATTCCTGATCATATCCATCTTTAATTTCAGTTCCTTGGTCAAGCCTTTCGGCTCAACACACTGAATATCAACTTTAGCAGGATTGAGCTCAACCAATTCATCAAAGAGCTGCCTTAGATTAAAATAATTTCAGAGGCACTCTTCGATTCATATCACCCTTCAAGTGACATGTTGGTTAGCAACCTCCAAAGTATCAACCTGATGCTTATCATAAGCATCCCTCTCAGCCGCTGAGGCCGAGCATGGAAGTGGCTCAGGAATAAGACGCTCAAGAACATAAAGCTTCCTCTCGAGCTTGAGCACGATTCTTAAGTTCATATACCAATCCAGTAAGTTGGATCCAACCAACTTATCCAGGGTAGATCGCAGTGACCAACTGCTATTGTTCATAGCCATTGTTCTACAACAACCAAGAAACAGCAGATTAGTACTACTTCGAGTCATTTAAACTGGACTTGCCTTTTAAATGACCATGGCTCCCACTATTTTTAATCGAATTGACAACCCACAAAGTCAATCGAGAAATCCAAGATTTCCTAGTGAGATGAGATCCTCATTCCACACAGGGCTTCGCGTCCCACGAGGGTGGGATGAGATGCACAAAGTGACCCATGTTTCCTAAGGTGGGCGCGCCTGCCGATTGCTCCAAGCAATTCCCCTTATTGAGACAGTCCAGGCATTTCATGTCCAGCGAGGGCTGGATACAACATGAAACCCTTACCTCTCAACGATGCCTCTAGACTTTCACCATGTGCCCAGCACATGTGAACTTCTAGTCAAGTCCATCCCTAACCGTTATGCCCAGGGCCAACGAGTTTCCTTGCGAAGGCACGCCCAGGTTAAAACTGGACTGGGGAAACCATTGCCACCACGCACTTTCTAAAGATAAGTGGGTGTGTCCCACGAGGGTGGGAAACAGTTCACAACTCCACTGATCGATAGCTTAGTGAGGGCTACGCGTCAGAAGGCTACTAGACTTGGTATTTTAATTGAGGGTTTTTGTTTAAGGCCTCATCATCTCAGTTTTATCTTATGTCTATCATTACAGGCATGCAATCCTATGGTGATAACATAACGATAAAACATCACAGGCATGCTTTAGCTTTTGTAAAGAAAGCAATAAAAGGATGATGTGATCATAGCCCATTCAAGACATTGAACCAATCCATGCCAAAAAGGGGTTCAACTCTTGACCTAGGATTCAAGCCCCAAAATTAGACCTAGCCTAGCCGACCTCTAGCTCTATCTTCAAGGTTGGCTCCAAGGTCATTCTCCCATGGTTTAGCTCTCAAACCCTAGGGGTACACCCACAAGGTTCGGCCAATGCCATGGTCTTCCTCCAAAGAAGGTGCGCCATCTAGCAAGCCACAAGAGGGATAGCACACAAGCACAAGGCTCGGCCAAACCCTAACTTGCGCCCCCATGCAAGGATGTGCCACCTTTGAAGCTTGTTGCGCCATCATGCAAGGATGCGCAACCAAGCAAGCATGCACCTTGCTCCAAGTAGATGCGCCACCCTAATCTTCTTCTTAGTTAAAAGCAAAAAGAAAAGCGGCACGCAGGCCTCACAAGGATACATCACAGGCATGCTAAGGGGCTTGACATATGACCACAACATCATGCACAATCAAGTACTTACTCATGCAATTCTACATGCTCAATGAAAAACATAAAATCTGAAATTTTACTTTTTCATAAAACATGTCTCTCTTCCTTCCCTTCATATCACAAATCTTTGATTCTAAGTTTCTCTCAGGAGTCTACAAGAGGCATACCGGTTGCCCTCCTTGCAATCCCTAACTTGCTAGGATAAGGGCAATCACCTAGTCCATGCCCTATCCCAATAAGTCTCCCAAGATAGGTCTATCCTATTATGAGAGGAGAAATTTTCTCTTCCACGTATGGGTCTATCCCATCACATGAAGAGAGCAAAGAACCACAAGAAGTTAATTAGAAGTAAGAAACAAGAGACCTACAATTTTTCTACTTAAAGAAAAATCATGCGCCAACATCTATGCAATATGCGAAAATGTAGATATGGCATGTGAGCATGAAAAGTATGAAAGAACATCGTTCGAGGCTCACAAGTAGCTCTGATACCACTGTTGGGAAACCCCGGGGACATTTTACAATTTTCAGAGCCATGGATACATTTTACGCAGCGGAAGAATGTCCCCGAAACAGGCTAGTCCCAAAAACCCAGTGAAGATCTCTTGCGAGGGGGTCGACACGATGTGATAGTAAGTACCTTTAAGCAATTGGAAGCCGATGTCGATGAAGGCGCCCAAGTGTTCGCCCTCTGCAGTCTCGCACACACGGATTCCTCAAGTTTTCTTCTTCCTCGCCCGGTGCTAGCCTCGGGAAGAAGATCCATGCCTTAGGAGAATCCTCCAAGCAACTTGCGCCACCACCAAGATGTGATGCGCCAAGGAGATGGAAGGAGAAGACAACGCCGCAAGCCTTCTTGTTCCTTTGCGCCAAGGAAAGGAAGAGAAGAAGCATGCTTGCGCCCTTGATGGAAGAAGAAGAGCTCTAAGCTCTCCAAGCCGTCGCCCTCTAATGCTTCACGCCTCCAAGGAATTAGCATCATGAAGAGAGGGGGCGGTAAGGGCTTATTTATAGGAGCAAGAGGCGGTTAGGGGAGAATGGCAAGTGTTGACAATTAGGGCATGATTCTAGGAGATTATCCAATCAAGTATATTGATTAAATCTCCACTCCCATATGCGCCTAAGACTTGCCAAAGCAAGCATCAGCCATATGCGCCCATATCATGCCATATGAGGCATTAATCCCATCCATGCGCCTAGACCTAGTCAAGGCAATATGATGGATTACCTAATGTGGCTTGGGCGCAAGTCCTAATCCAATTAGGACTCTAATTATGTTAATAATCAGCTCACAATTGTCAAACACAATCCAATCAATTATCTTGTGTGATTTAATCAAATCCAATTTGATTTAATCACCTAGGAGATACCAAACAAGGCATAGGCGCCAATTCTAGTCCAACTAGAATCCCATATGCGCCTATCCCATTAATTCATCCCCATTATACCCTTCAAGCCTCATAGCCCTTCAATACAACTTATTAGCAAGCCCAACTAAGCAATGGGCCAAGCCCAAAGTCCATTATGCATGTTAACCAAGCTATTGGATCCAATCCAATTTAACCCATGGCTAAATGAGGCTAACCATGGTTAATTTGATCAATATGCCAAAAACGGAAGTTGGCCCCAATAAGTTTCTTCCATCTCATCAGGGCCATTGGCGCTGATGAAATCTCCCAAATAGATCAGAGTTATCCAATAACTCGATCTAAAGGCTACCCGATCAATATGAAAACTCGAGTATCAAGGTGTGCAACCCTGTAGGTTCCTCTAACGCTGGCAGTGCTGACCAAAGGTCATCACAAGCAGTGAGTGGCACCTAGCAGTGCATCGCTGCTACCCAGGTTATTGGAATGGATATCGACATCGACATCCCCATCATCGTAACTAGGTACAGATGCATTACAGTCTCTTTGCCGAACTGATATCCGATTGGACAAGTGTGTCACCACTTGTTTTCATCCAATCACATGGCTATGACTAGAACAGGTTCTTACCTGGGTATGGCCATACACTCTCAGTCATAGAACCATAAGGGAGCTCCATGGATATCATACTTCCCAAAGGAAGGGGCAAATCCTATGTCTGTCCATTGACCTTCTCATATGGGTCGTGACATGCTCAATGACAACCGTTATGACCTCCCAACTACGGCAAGGTGTTAGGTTGTATCAAAGCAAGTCCCTAACCATATAGAATGGTCAATGACCTCAAGTCAAGGGATCAATGCATCTCCTGTCACTTGTGAGGATAACTTATGACACCAAGTCATAGCCTCACAGCGGGTCTATCCAGTATATCCTCCAATGATATACCCATGTGTCTGCGTTAGCACCACGTGCCTAACCAGCCCACATACCAGTCTCTCAAGTACCAGAGTTGTCCCATATCCACTCAGGCACATCGACTGGGGATTATAGTTCGAGCACAGATCCAATCTGTCTCCAGGGACATTATCATGTAAGTACACAATCGCAGGTGTAGACAAACAATGATAACGACAATGCCAGAAAGATATATATTAATATCAGAGTCAAGTAGTACAAAGATGGACCAAAACTAGGTCCTAGGGCATATACACCAACAGTTGGCTCCAATAACTCTCTTCCATCTCATTAGGCCCATTGGCGCTGATGGAATCTCCAAAATAGATTCGAGTTATCCAATAACTTGATCATAAGGCTTCTCGATCAATACAAGAACTCGAGTATCAAGGTGTGCGACCCTGTAGGTTCCTCTGACATTGGCAGTGCTGACCTAAGGTCATAACAAGCAGTGAGTGGCACCTAGCAGTGCATCGTTGCTACCCAAGTCATCGGAATGGATATCGACATCGAGATCCCCATTATCGCAAGTAGGTACCGATGCATTACAGTCTCTTTGCCGTACTGATATCCGATTGGACAAGTGTGTCACCACTTGTTTTCATCCAATCTTATGGCTATGACTAAATCAGGTCTAACCTGGGTATGACCATACACTTTCAGTCATAGATCCATAGAGGAGCTCCATGGATATCAAGCTTCCCTTAGGAAGGGGCAAATCCTATGTTTGTCTATTGACCTTCTCATATGGGTCGTGACATGCTCAATGACAACCGTTATTACCCCCCAACTACGGTGAGGTGTTAGGTTGTATCAAAGCATGTCCCTAACCATATAGAATGGCCAATGACCTCAAGTCAAGGGATCAATGCATCTCCTATCAATTGTGAGGATAACTTGTGACACCAAGTCATTGCCTCACAGCGGGTCGGTCTAGTATATCTGTTGGTGTATATGCCCTAAAGACCAATGTATGGACATGGTCAGGCATTGTTTGAATGTACTTTGATAGAACTATTACTCTTTATATAGGCATGGTCGTTATTATGCAGACTTCTCTACCTGCGTTGATGTATTGAGTTGCATAAATAATGTCCCAGGAGTTTGGATTGGATCCATTCTCATAAGCTATCCCCAGACAAGGTACCTTAGCAGATATGGGACAGCTTTGGTACATGTGAGACTGGTGTATGGGCTGGTTAGGTGCGGGGCACAGTAACGCAGACATACAAGTGCATTGGATGCACTGGAGTGATCCACCGTGAGGATTGACTTGTCTAGTCAACAAGTCAATCTCACATGCAAGAGGTTTGCATTGATCCTTAGACTTGAGGTATTCATGTCTAGATTTGATGAAGGATATGCTTTGATACAGTCTTACGTCTCTCCGTAATTGGGAGACAAAAACGACTGACATTGGGCATGTCATAAGTCATGTAGAGACATAGATGACCAATAGTAGGATTTGCCCCTTCCTTATTGGAAGCATGATATCCACTCGGGGCGCCCCACTTTATTGGTGCATGACAGGAATGTGTGGCCACACTTGTTGAGTCATGACCAGTGCATTGGATTGATAAACTTGAGACTAATCCAATGACAGGATATCAGCTTAGGCAAAGGGATCTATAATGCAATGGGAATCCTCATTGCTTGTTAGGAGTTGTTGCCATAATGACTTAAGTCCTATGACATGGGTAGTAGTGATGTGTTGCTAGATACCCCTCACTACTTATGATGTTTACATCATTGCCATCGTCATATGGACCCTACGGGGTCACACACAATAGACTCTTGACGTTGCTTTAATCAGAAGCCTCATGATCAAGTTATTGGATAACTTGGATCCATTTGGAAGATTTCATCAGCGCCAATGGGCCTGATGAGTTGGAAGAAAGTTATTGGAGCCAAACTTCATTTTTGGCAGGTTGACCCAAAATTGACCTAGATTGGTCACATTTGGATTAGGGTTGCATTGGATTGGATCCAATGGCTTAATCAACCCATACCATGAAGTTTGGGCTAGCTAATTATCCAATGAGGCTCAATAATAAGTTGTCATGAAGAGATTAAAGACTAAAAGGGCATAATGGGGAGAAATCTCACCCCATTGGCGCCTAAGGGCATAATGGGGTGAGGGAGGCGCCTTTGCTTCATTATGGAAGTAAAGGGCGCCTAGCCCTTCTTCCTAGGATGGAATGCATGCCTTTAAGGCATCTCTTGGGCTGATATGGCTATAGGGCAAATAAGGATAGGTTGAATGAGGTTTATGGAAAAGTCTTGGGGACTTTCCTTGCCACAAACCTCCTTCATCCTAGCCGCCCACTTGGCATGATCTTAGCCCTCCCTAAACCGCCTCTTGCCCTTATAAATAAGACCCTAGTCGCCCACTCAAAAGAGGTTAACTCCTTGGAGGCGTGAAGACATATAGAGAGGCGTGAGCAAGGGCAAAGGGTGACAACTTGAAGGTGGCGCAACCCTTCTTCCCCCTTGAAGCCGCAAGCCTTCTTCTCCTTCTTCACCTCTTGACGTGACTTGGAGAAGGGCTTGATGGCGACATCTCTTGGAGAGAATTGGAAGCTTAGGGTGGCGACAACTTGAGAGCTTGGAGCTCTCCTTCTTCATCAAGGAGCGCAATCTCCTTCTTCCTTGGAACCGCAAGTTCTTCATCTTCTCCCTCTCTTCTTGGCGCAAGGACTCTTAGTGCTTGGTGGCTCACATTGCCACAAGACCTTTTTGTTCCTTGGCCATAGGCGCATCTTGCTTGAAGGTGGTGCATGTAAAGAAGAGGAAGGAAGTACTTGGCGCATCATCCTCTTCCTCATCTCTTCTTGGCGCTTCTACCTTGGAGGTGGTGCAAGATTTGAAGAGAGTGATAAGGCTTGATTCTCTTCCCGAGGCTAGCACCGAGCGTGGAAGGGAGCAACATTGAGACGGTCGACACATGGATACTTGTAGAGGGCGAACACTTGGACGCCTTCAACATGGCTTCAACATCTCGACAAGCAAAAGAGGTACATCTCTAACACATCCTTGTGTTTTATCTCTCGCATGGATCCTTGGGACAGGAATATGTTTCGAGTGTAATGATTCTTCCGCTGCGTCCTGGGAATGCAAAATTTTAAATTACACCCGGTATTCCCTAACAGCGGTATCAGAGCTACTTGCGAGAAACACAAGGTGTACGTTTGCTTGTGTGAAAATTTTTTTGAAAATTTTTCTTCTATCCATGCGCGTTTCACGTAGAAAGCGTTTTTCATCCAGACCTCTCTTTTCATCTTTGTAACCGAAACTTGGATTTTGTTTATGCTTGATTTAAGACCAAAGGCGTGTTGGGGTATGCCCTTAAGGCTAATGTTTGAGGCCTTGGGATTGTATCAGTATCATGTAAAAACTTAATGTTTATAAAGGCAATGGTTATTATTCAGGTTGTTACATCATCTGCTGCAATGTGTATACTTCTGAATAATGTCTCAATGCTGTTCAGCTAGGCTGACATGCAGTTAAGTCCTTAGTCGAGATATCTTGGTGAACATGAGACAGCCTAGATATGATTGAGACTAATATGTGTTCTAATCTTATAGGATGCTTCGAGCATGGAATAAGATGTAGACTCATAGGTACATTGGATGTACTGGACAGACCCTACTAGGATATTCAATTGTTTGTCACAATGTGAATAATCCTTGTATGCAACAAGTGGCATATTTCCTCTGACTTGAGATCACTTGTGTTTCTAAATGATGATTGTCATTGTTTTGAGGTAGTTCAATATCATTTGAAACATAATGGTTATAGACTATCTTGGATAATGATCATGAGTTAGGTTAGGACACTAGTGATAGATATAGGATTGCCGTCTCCTTAATAGGAGTGTGATGTTCTAAAGGGGCCCCCCTGGATGAAATGATTGAGAAAGTGTATGGCCATACCCAGATGACTATGTTCATCTGATCTAATCATTCTCATCCTATTGGAGTTACAGGCTTGACACGCTTGTCCAATAAGAACATCCAGTGGCAAAGGAATCAAGTATGCCTAGTGAAGTGGATTCACACTTGTGCTGTGGTTTGGGTGTAGTCTTGGAAGACTCTTTCCTTTATATTGGGAGACAGTGATGTGTTGCTAGATACCCCTCGCTGATCGTGATAACGTAAGTTATCGTTACCAACATTTAAAGGAAACCCTTAGGGTCGCACAATTTGATGATATGGCTTACTTAAGTCAGATCGTGTGGACTGAATTGTTTTGGTTCAGTTTAAAGGAGTTTAAACTCTGATTGTAAGTGAGATCTGGTCTGATCATGTTTGATTGATTAGGGCTTGAGATCGGTAAGCTTCGATCGAGAGTATTGATGCTAGATCTGTGAGATCAAGAGCATCAAGAGATGAACGGTTAGATCTGGAGCCTTAGGGTTTAATTATGATCTAGACCAAAGGCTTGGCTTAATTGGTCTTTGAACCAAACCAAAAGGAACCCGTTCACATGAGTGAACGCATGGTTCAAAGTGAGGATGCGTTTTGGTTGGTTCGTGAACGCATGAGTGGATGCGTTAAGCGTTTGCTATTTTTTGGAAGTTCCAAAAATGAATGCACGCCTCCACATTCCAAAACGCTCGCCCCTCTTTTGGTCTTGCATTCGTGTGGCTCGTCTACGCGAGGTGTAGAGAAGCATTCGGCAAAAGGAGAGAACTACTCTCGCATCTCATCCTCCTTCACGCGACAAGGATACTTGGAGCCTTGCTAGCACAAGAAGCAACAAGGAGTAGGCGATCACATCTTGTGTGCGGTGTCTTTGGAGAAGAAGCGTTTGCATCTTTCTCTTCCAAATCGCCATCCAAGCGAAATGGCTATGTATGAATCCAAACTATATGAAGTTGATCATATATTCTTACAAAAGATGTTTAGAAACCCTTGCTTCCGCTGCAAAAGTTTTGTATGCACCTCCTGCTAGGGTTTCGCCCCCCCTTTATCTGGGGACTTTCAAGGCGCACGTGGTTTTGTCAAGTAGGATAGGCATTGTGTCTTCAGATTGGCCAGGTCTCTTGTTCTGACAAAACTGCCAGCTGATAGGGTCTATGAAATCATCATGGAACTTGATCTAAATTTTGGCATAAAGTGAGTGCTTTGGATGATGTTGGCACATAAGGTGCTAAAATTTGATTTTGCCGGATTTTCAAATTTTACATGCGCCACTTGATTGGGTTGATATGGTCATAGCGAGTGCCCTCCTGTGTTGTGATGTGGAAGCATGTTTCCACTTGTGATGAATGCTTGTAAAATCTCTTTCCACCTGCGTGTGGTTCTCTCCCTATCTTGTTGTAAAGAATTTTTCATCTTGTTTAGAATAGATGTAGAATTATATGATAGGTTAAGGCTTCATCTTGGCAACAAGGAGTCTTCTTCAATCGGAGTCAGAAGTGGCGCCAGCTTTGGAAGCGTGGTGATGGACTTGCGGCTGAAGGAAGGACATATGCTTTCGGCTTCTGGCATGGGCTGATCTGCTTTAGGGACTCGCAACCCTTGGATGCGCGATAACATGTCACATGGCTCGTGACAAGTTATGTGTATGAAAAGGGCTATGACCATATCGACCAAACTAGCATGCCTGTGATGGTTTATTATTTTGTCCATAGCATGCCTGTGATGTTTTTCCTTTGCTGCCATAACCATAGGAAAACTGCATGCTAGAAAAGAATAAAACAAACATGCAAAAACTCTCAATACAATATCAAGTCGATAGCCTTCTAACGCGTAGCCCTCATCAAACTATCGATCGGTGGTGTTGTGAACTGTTTCCCACCCTCGTGGGACACACCCACTTATCATTAGAAGGTGTGTGGTGACAATGATTTCCCCAGTCCAGTTTTAACCTGGGCGTGCCTTCGCAAGGAAATTCGTTGACCCTGGGCATAACGGTTAGGACCAGACTTGACTAGTTTTTCATATGACACTGACATGATGAATCACTGGAGGCAGCTGTTGAGAGGATAGGGTTCTGTGTTGTATCCAGCCCTCGCTGGACACAGGGCGCCTAGTCTGTCTTGACTAAGAGGAATTGTGCATGGCACAATTTGCTGGTAGTGGGAGCATAGCATTTAATTTAAAGTCCTTGTTAAATGCTTTATCATTGTACTTATTTTACTTATTTGCTTATTGTAGATGGCATCTCCTGATCTAAGATTGAAACTTTATAAAAATAAGTTGGATGGGACAAACTGGACAAATTGGTTCAAGATTTTGTCTAAGATACTGGAACAAGAGAATAAGGTGCATCTTCTTGAAAGACCTCCATCCCAGCCCAGTGTGTATTTCACTAATGAGTGGGAGTGGAATGTCTATCTTGAACATTGTGAAGATAACGAACAGTACACTGCTCTTGTCTTAGAGTGCATGACCCCAGAGGTCAAGGTTGAATGTGATGAGATGGGGATTTATGATCTTATCATATATCTCAAAGGTCTCTTCACACCATGCTCTATAGACAATGATCAGGAGAGTTCTGTTGGATCTTCAGAGTGTATGCCTGAATCTGAGAATGACCATGGTTCTGTATCTTCGAAGCTAATACTTTGGAAGACTGGGAATGCATGGGCATTTCGAAGAGGATTAATGGCCAAGAAGAGCATGGCAAAGAAGAAGGGATGTAATCCATCCGCTTCAGGTATTGTGTTACCGAGGTCTTTTGTCTACTTCTTATTCATGGGTACTGGGTACCGTATGTGAGGCTCACATATGTTTTACATGTGCAGGAGCTCAAAAGAAGTAGGACGAAGAGGCTTGATGGGATCGACTCTCGGGTCAGGGATGGAGCATTAGATGCTGCTGTTGATATCATCTCACTGCCTTGAAGACTTTATATAGAACTTTGCTATTATGTATCAGCTTATGTATTAGAACATCATTCCTTTTAGAAAGGATTTCAGTTTGAAATAATATATGATATTTTCTGAGATGTTCTATTGAAGTAATACAGTTGACAATAGTTTGTGGTTCTATATGTAACACAAGATCAGATCTAATGATTCAATAAACATCCTCTTATAGCATTGTCTCTTGAACCATAGAACAATGGTCACATCCAAAAGTCCATGGACTATTGGGATCATTGTCCTTTCAGGATTATGATACATGTGAGCCTAGTTCAAAGGAACAATATGACAGATGCTGCCTTCACCATAAAGGGTGGAAGGACTATTGGCTTGTTGGATCTATTACACAACAATGTATGTGGACCCATATAAAGAAGCACTAAGAGGTGTTACATGCTTCATCAGGTGTGGGTATGCCTTATCCAACCTAAAAACTTTGGAAAAATCCAAGAAGTTCATAAATGAAGTATTGAGTCAAATAGAAGGATCTATTAAAGCACTTTGATTGGATCAAGGTGATTAGTGGAGAATTTGATGACTGTCCTAAGAAGTGTGGAGTTATCTCACAGCTTACTTAGTACACCACTATGTGGTGAATTTCAAAGAAAGAAAAGGAACACATTAGATGCGATTCCATCTTTGAATAGTCATGCAAATATACTTCTATGATGCCATGCAAACAGATGTACTGCCACTCCATAAGAAAATGTCTAAGTTAGCTTTTGAGTTGCGAACTACAAATATCCCATTTCTTCAATGGAATTGGGAATGTAATGTACAGTGATTCAAAAGTATGTGTTTGTGGTGCACTGTAGAGTGCTAATTCTATCCCAAAGAGAACAAAATATTTGTTGCTCAAACTGCTGTCTCTCTTGAGAAAGTATTTCTTTTGAAAGAAGCTAGTGGGAGTAGATTTGATTTGGACAAGGTCCATAATCAACCACGATATAATTAGACACAGATGGAGAGCAAAATCTCACATATAGGTTGAAAGTCAACCTGAGGTTCAAGTAACACAGGAACTACATAAGTCTGGATCGATTCGATATGCTGGGCATAACGAATTTTATCATGGATGAACCTAAGACTTATAAGGAAATGGAAGCGGTCGGTGGACCAGATTCCAAGAAATGGCTAAGGGCCATGAGAACCATAATGGACTCCATGTCTGCTAATCAAGTCTGGGACTTGGATGAGCTGCCAAAGGGGTAATTCCCACAGGCTATAAATAAATCTTCTAGGAAGATAGACATGGAAGGTAACATTGTTACCTTAAAAGGAAAGCTAGTGAACAGAAATTTCAGGCAAATCCACTGGGTGGATAATGATGAAATTTTCACCAATAGCTGAGTTTTAAGTCCATTAGGGATTTGCTTGTTATAATTGCATGATCAATTATGGCATGTTGTTATGAAAACTGCCTTTCTTGCATGGACGTCTGAAAAGATATCTATAAGGAAATAGCTAGAAGGTTTTCATATCAAGGCCATAAAGATATGCATGGTGTTATGCAAGCATGTTTGAAATAGCCAGTGTTTACAAGAAAATCAGTGGGAGCACCTTAATAGTATTTCTTGTTCTAGATGATTGATGATATTCTCCTCACATGGAATGACATCTCAGCTCTTCACATGGTGAAGAAAAGGCTTGAGATGTATTTTGAGAAGAATGATCTAGGGAATGATGCCTACATCCTAGGCATGAGGATCTATAGAAAGAGATCCAAGAAAGTCATTGCCCTTTAGTCAGTCTATGTTCATCCAAGAGTTTCTGGAGAGGTTTATATTGGATGATTCCAAATATTGATATCTTCCAGGAAGATATGGTCTGACTCTCTCAAGGATGTTGTGTCCTATGACACAGCTGGAGAGTAATAACATGGGTCTAAAATCCTGATACATGGTGTGTAGGATGGATCATGTTTTGAATAATATACTCAAGACCATTTGTGGCAAATGCTTGGAGCATAGCCAGCAAGTTTCAATCAGATCTTAGTGTTTAACACTAGATAGCTGTGAAAGCAATCCTTATATATATACTTGGGAATTATAAAGGATTGGAGTCTAATCTATGATAGACAGGAAAGAATTTTGTGTATAGGGGTACACTGACACTTCGTTCCAGTCTAGTGACTATTGATCACAGCCAGGATTTGCGCTTTGCCTTATTGTGGTGTTGTGTGCTGAAAGAGCATTATGCAAACCAAAGTGGCAAGATTCTACAAATAAGGCTGAGTACATTGCAGCTTCTTGTGGCAGCCAAGGAGGCAGCTTCATTCATTTGAACTTGATTTAGTTCATGGTGCTTGATGGTCCAGTATAGTTCTTACTGGGGCCATAGCATAAGTGAAGGAACTTAATGCTCAAGTATGTACTGCAGCATATCATCTGATCTTAGAGATCATGGATAAGGATGATGATCAAATTTGTTAAAATAAACACAGATAGCAATCTAGAAAAACCCAATGACATAGCCTCTGGCGCAGCGGAAGCTAAATGGGTCATACTAGAGACATTGGAACTGACTAAACATCAGTTGTCTTTGGTCTTAGTGCAAGTGGGAGATTGTTGGTGTATATGCCCTAAAGACCAATGTATGGACATGGTCAGGCATTGTTTGAATGTACTTTGATAGAACTATTACTCTTTATATAGGCATGGTCGTTATTATGTAGACTTCTCTACCTGCGTTGATGTATTGAGCTGCATAAATAATGTCCCAGGAGTTTGGATTGGATCCATTCTCATAAGCTATCCCCAGACAAGGTACCTTAGCAGATATGGGACAGCTTTGGTACATGTGAGACTGGTGTATGAGCTGGTTAGGTGCGGGGCACAGTAACGCAGACATACAGGTGCATTGGATGCACTGGAGTGATCCACCGTGAGGATTGACTTGTCTAGTCAACAAGTCAATCACACATGCAAGAGGTTTGCATTGATCCTTAGACTTGAGGTATTCATGTCTAGACTTGAGGTATTCATGTCTAGATACCCCTTACTACCTATGATGTTTACATCATTGCCATCGTCATATGGACCCTACGGGGTCACACGCAATAGACTCTTGACGTTGCTTTAATCAGAAGCCTCATGATAAAGTTATTGGATAACTTGGATCCATTTGGAAGATTTCATCAGCGCCAATGGGCCTGATGAGTTGGAAGAAAGTTATTGGAGCCAAACTTCATTTTTGGCAGGTTGACCCAAAATTGACCTAGATTGGTCACATTTGGATTAGGGTTGCATTGGATTGGATCCAATGGCTTAATCAACCCATACCATGAAGTTTGGGCTAGCTCATTATCCAATGAGGCTCAATAATAAGTTGTCATGAAGAGATTAAAGACTAAAAGGGCATAATGGGGAGAAATCTCACCCCATTGGCGCCTAAGGGCATAATGGGGTGAGGGAGACGCCTTTGCTTCATTATGGAAGTAAAGGGCGCCTAGCCCTTCTTCCTAGGATGGAATGCATGCCTTTAAGGCATCTCTTGGGCTGATATGGCTATAGGGCAAATAAGGATAGGTTGAATGAGGTTTATGGAAAAGTCTTGGGGACTTTCCTTGCCACAAACCTCCTTCATCCTAGCCGCCCACTTGGCATGATCTTAGCCCTCCCTAAACCGCCTCTTGCCCTTATAAATAAGACCCTAGTCGCCCACTCAAAAGAGGTTAACTCCTTGGAGGCGTGAAGACATATAGAGAGGCGTGAGCATGGGCAAAGGGTGACAACTTGAAGGTGGCGCAACCCTTCTTCCTCCTTGAAGCCGCAAGCCTTCTTCTCCTTCTTCACCTCTTGACGTGACTTGGAGAAGGGCTTGGTGGTGACATCTCTTGGAGAGAATTGGAAGCTTAGGGTGGCGACAACTTGAGAGCTTGGAGCTCTCCTTCTTCATCAAGGAGCGCAATCTCCTTCTTCCTTGGAACCGCAAGTTCTTCATCTTCTCCCTCTCTTCTTGGCGCAAGGACTCTTAGTGCTTGGTGGCTCTCCTTGCCACAAGACTTCTTCATTCCTTGGCCATAGGCACATCTTGCTTGAAGGTGGCGCATGTAAAGAAGAGGAAGGAAGTACTTGGCGCATCATCCTCTTCCTCATCTCTTCTTGGCGCTTCTACCTTGGAGGTGGCGCAAGATTTGAAGAGAGTGATAAGGCTTGATTCTCTTCCCGAGGCTAGCACCGAGCGTGGAAGGGAGCAACGTTAAGACGGTCGACGTGTGGATACTTGTAGAGGGCGAACACTTGGGCGCCTTCAACATGGCTTCAACATCTCGACAAGCAAAAGAGGTACATCTCTAACACATCCTTGTGTTTTCTCTCTCGCATGGATCCTTGGGACAGGAATATGTTTCGGGTGTAATGATTCTTCCGCTGCGTCCTGGGACTGCAAAATTTTAAATTACACCCGGTATTCCCTAACAATATCCACCACTAATATACCTATATATCTGCGTTAGCACCTCGTGCCTAACAAGCCCATATGCCAGTCTCACAAGTACCAGAGTTGTCCCATATCCACTCAGGTACATCGACTGGGGACAATCATTTGAGCACAGATCCAATCTGTCTCCAGGGACATTATCATATAAGTACATGTTCGCAGATGTAAACAAATAATGATAACGACAATGCCAGAATGATATATATATCAATGTTAAGTAGTACAAATAATGGACCAAAACTAGGTCCTAGGGCATATACACCAACAATGTGAACCTTGTTTATTAGGGAAGATGACAAAAGTGCCCTTCACCAAGATCGTGAGAGGGCAAGAGGTTTGTTGGATCTCATACATAGTGATGTGTATGAGCGATTCAGTAAACAAGCCAGAGGAGGGTACAACTACTTCATCACATTTACTAATGACTTTAGTAGATATGGTTATGTCTATTTGATGAGACATAAGTCCAAATCCTTTGAGAAATTTAAGGAGTTTAGACATGAAGTAAAGAACCAGCTTGGTAGATCTATTAAGACTCTTCGATCAGATCGTGGTGGAGAGTGCCTGAGCGGTGAGTTCTTTGACTATCTTAGAGAGTGTGAGATTTTATGCCAACTCATTTCTCCTGGGACACCACAATGGAATGGTGTGTCCAAGAGGAGAAATCAAACCTTGTTGGACATGGTTCAATCTATGATGAGTCATGCAACTCTACCACCCTCATTTTGGGGTCATGCACTTGAGGCAGCTTCTCTCATACTGAATAATGTTCTATCTAAGAGTGTCTCCAAGATTCCTTATGAGGTATGGAGTGGGAGACGACCGAATCTCTCTTTTATCAGAGTCTGGGGATGTGAGGCTTATCTCAAATGTCAGGATTCAAGCAAGCTAGAACCTAGATCTGATAAATGAGTGTTTGTGGGGTATCTTAAGGAAACTAAAGGATATTACTTCTATATTCCTAGTGAGAACAAAGTTTTTGTTGCTCGGGGTGCTATTTTTCTAGAGAAAGAATTTCTCTCTCATGAAAGAAGTTAGTGGGAGGAAGTTTGACTTGGATGAGGTCCAAGTGCAACCACAAGACACTAAGATGAAACCTGAGCCACCTGCACCGGTTGCTGGGCAACCAGAGGCTCAGACACAGGCCCCTCGTAGGTCTGGGAGGATTCATCATGCACCTGAGAGGTATGGGTCACTGCCGACCCAACACGACGGGATCTTCATCGTTGAGGATGAACCTAGGAGCTATGATGAGGCGGTCGCTGGACCGGACTCTGAGAAATGGCTTAAGGCCATGAGATCCGAGATGGATTCCATGTCGGCTAACCAAGTTTGGGATTTGGTTAAGCTACCTAATGGGGTAAAACCCAAAGGGTGTAAATGGGTCTTCAAGAGGAAGACTGACATGGATGGCAATATAGTTACCTATAAGGGTAGACTTGTGGCTAAAGGATTCAGACAAGTCCACGGGGTGGACTATGATGAAACCTTCTCGCCAGTTGCCATGTTTAAATCCATATGAGATATGACAGATGGATGTAAAGACATCATTCCTTAAATGGAAAGCTGACAGAGGATGTGTATATGACACAGCCTGATGGCTTCATCCATCCTGTAGAGGCCAATAAGGTCTGCAGGCTAAAGAGATCCATTTATGGATTAAAGCAAGCACCTCAAAGTTGGATTCTTCGATTTGATGAGGCAGTAAGAGATTACGGCTTTATCAAGAGTGAAGATGACACCTATGTATATAGAAAATTCAGTGGGAGCTTGGTGACATTTCTAGTCTTGTATGTCGACTACATACTACTCATCGGAAACAACATTCCTAGTCTTCAAGCAGTGAAGACATGGTTAGGGAATTGTTTCGAGATGAAAAGCTTAGGGGAGGCCGCCTATATCCTAGGCGTGAGGATCTACCGGGATAGATCCAAGAAGCTCCTGGCCCTTAATTAGAGTTCTTACATTGATAAGGTCCTGGCGAGGTTTAACTTGGAGCAATCCAAGAAAGGATACCTTCCAGTGAGACATGGCCTTACTCTCTCCAAGGGCTAGTGTCCTGCTAGACAGGCTGAGAGGGACGACATGAGTTGAGTACCTTATGCTTCGGCAGTAGGTTCGATCATGTATGCGATGTTGTGTACTAGACCAGACGTGGCTTATGCTGTGAGTATAACCAGCCGATACCAATCCAATCTAGGTCTGCAGCACTGGGTGGTTGTAAAGAACATTCTGAAGTATTTGAGAAGAACTAAGGACTTATTCTTGGTTTATGGGGGACAGGAAGAGCTTAGTGCTCAGGGCTACACTGAAGCATCGTTCTAGTCAGACCCTGATGACTTAAGATCGCAGATAGGCTATGTGTTCAGATTAAGTGGAGGTGCTATGAGCTGAGAGAGCTCTAAGCAGTCCATTGTAGCTAATTCTACAATCGAGGCTGAGTATGTCATTGCTTCTGAGGCAGCCAAAGAAGCTGTTTGGATAAAGAAGCTCATTTTTGAACTTCAGGTGGTTCAAATTGCTGTGGATCCGATTGATGTCTATTGTGACAACAATGGAGCGATTGCACAGGCAAAGAAACCACGGTCTTATCAAAAATCCAAACACATACTCAGGAGATTTCACCTGATATTGGAGATCATTGACAGAGTTGACATAGATAACAATCTAGCAGACCCACTGACCAAGGCTTTGGCACAGCAGAAGCATGATGGTCATACGAGGGACATGAGGTTGAGATTTCTCAACAACTAAGTCTAAGTGCAAGTGGGAGATTGTTGGTTTATATGCCTTTGGACCCGTTGTTGGTCCATCATGTACTACTTGACTATGATATTTAATATATCATTCTGGCATTGTTGTTATTATGCTATGTTTACATTTGCGATTATGTACATACATGATAATGTCGCAAGAGACAGATTGGATCTGTGCCAAACGGTGTGTCCTAAGTCGAGTACCTAAGTGGATAAGGGATAGCTCTGGTACATGTGAGACTGGTATATGAGTTGGTTAGGCACGGGGTGCTAACGCAGGCATATGGGTATATCAGTGGTGGATATACTGGACTGAACCGCTGTGAGGCTTTAACCTGGTGTCATGAGTTAAGCTCACAAGTGACAGGAGATGCATTGATCCCTTGACTTGAGGTCATTGACTCTTCTATATGATTAGGGACATGCTTTGATACAACCTAACACCTTGCCGTGCCAGGGAGGTCATAACGGTTGTCATTGGGTATGTCACGACCCATATGAGAAGATCGATGGACAGACATAGGATTTGCCCCTTCCTGTGGGAAGCTTGATATCCATGGGGCCCCTCTATGGTTGCATGACTGAAAGTGTATGGCCATACCCAGGTGAAAGCCTGATGCAGTCATGACCATGTGATTGGATGAAAACAAAGTGGTGACACACTTTGTCCAATCGGATATCAGTCTGACAAAGAGACTGCAATACATCGGTATCTTGTTGCGATGATAGGGATGTCGATGTTGATATCCATTCCGAAGACTTGGGTTGTAGCGATGCACTACTAGGTGCCACTTGCTGCTTGTGTTGACTTGAGTTCATCACTGCCAATGTCAGAGGAACCTACAGGGTCGGACAACTTGAAACTTGGGTTCTCGTATTGATCGGGTAGCCTAATGATCGAGTTATTGGATAACTCAGATCTATTTAGGGGAATTCATCAGCGCCATTGTGCCTGATGAGATGGAAGGGACTTATTGGAGCTAACTTTATTTTTGGGCCAGATGGGCCCATTGGCCCCAATAGGCCAAATGAAGTCTAAGCTTGGAGCATGGACCAATGGGTCTCGAAGCCCAATGGGCGTGAAGCCTAGTTGGGGCGTGAGGCCTAATGGGCCATGACAATAAGTTGCCTGGCCCAATAGACATCATGGTGGATTAAATGCTGTATTTAATTATGGGAATTAAATTATGTAATTAATTTTGAGTTTAATGACGAATTTAATTCTGAATTTGAAGAGTCGTGCTATTAATGGCCATTATGAAACTTTAATTCAAAGTTTTAATTGGTCATTATGAGACTTTAATTCAGAGTTTAATTCTATAATTAATTCTAAATTTAATTCTATAATTAATGATGAATTAATTCAGAGATTAATTCTAAATTTATTGCGGAATTCCAAGGGTCACCATGATTTCTATAAAAGAAGAGGTGGAGTGTCCTTTGCACCTACTTGATTGAGAAAGATTTTTCTCCTTGGCGCCTACTCCATTATCCCCTCTCTTCTGGGCGACTACACGGTTGGACCTTGGCAGATTCTTCCATTATTCCCTCTCATCTTGGTGTCTCCTCCTTGTGGGTAGCGCAAGCTGTTGAGGATTTCTCCCAAAGGCATGGATCTTCTTCCCGAGGCGTGGAAGAAGAGAACTCGAGCGTCGGCTGTGTGCGAGACTGCAGAGGGCGAACATTTGGGCCCCTGCATCACATCCTTTTCTTCGCTTCAAGGTATCATCTCCTACTCACTTTGTCGATTCCTTCGCATAACCCGATCTTCTTGCTTTTTGGGACTGGCCTATTTCAGGGATTGCTTCCGTTGTGCATGTCTTTAAAATTTTAAAATCCCTTGGGTTTCCCAACAGATAAAACATCACAGGCATGCTTTAGCAGACAAGGAAAGCAGTAAAAGGATGATGTGATCATAGCCTATTCAAGACATTGAACCAACACATGCCAAAGGGGTTGAACTTTTGACATAGGAGACAAGCCTCAACAAGACCTAACCTAACCACCCTCTAGACATGAACTTCAAGGTCGGCTCCAAGGTCCTGTTCACCATGGTTTAGCTCTCAAATCCTAGAGGTTCCTTTAGGGAAACCGTAGAAGCACCCTCATATGATTCAGCCAATGCCAAGGTGGCTCTTCCAAGGGTGATGTGCCACCATTCTAGGGCCAAGAAGGCTAGCTCACAAGCCCAAGGGCTCGGCCATGCCAACTTGCGCCACCATGCATGCATGTGCCAGCCAAGGATGTTGCTTGTTGCGCCACCATGCAAGATGTGCAACCAAGCAAGCAAGCGCCAATGAGTTCTTGTAGTTTGCGCCCCTAATCTTGATCATGTAATTTACAAAACAAAAGGAAAAAGATAGGCAGTACGCAGGCCTCACAAGAATACATTAGAGGCATGCTAGAGGCTTGACATATGACCACAACATCATGCACAAATAAGGCACTTACTCATGCAATTCTATATGCTCGTGGAAAAATATAAAATATAAAATTTTTAGTTTTTCATCAAAACTTGTCTCTCTTCCTTCACCCCTTATCACAAATCTTTGGTTCTACATTTCTCTCAGGAGTCTACAAGAGGCATACCCGTTGTCCTCCTTGCAATCCCTAACTTGCTGAGATTAGGGTAATCACCCAGTCCATGCCCCGCACAATCTCAACAAGTCTCTCATGATGGGTCTATCCCACCATGAGAGGAGTTATCCCTTCCACATATGGGTCTATCCCAGTCATATGAAGAGAGCAAAGAATCAAAAGAGATTGAATAGAGGTAAGGAACAAAAGACCTACAATTTTTCCTACCTAGAAAAATCATGCGCCATACAAATTGAATATACGAGAATACTATATGACATGTGAGCATATGAAAAGCATAGAAACATCATTCGAGGCTCATAAGCCACTTTGATACCACTGTTGGGAAACCCTGAGGATATTTTAAAAATTTTACATGACATTACAGATACACAACAGAAGCATATCCCCGAAATAGGTCAATCCAAAAAACCCAATGGATCGAAACTTGCGAGGGGGTTGCCATGATGTAGAGAAGAAGTACCTAGAAGCAATGTAGAGCGATGCCGATGCAGGCGCCCAAGCGTGCGCCCTCTATAGTCTCACATACACGGATGCCTCGAGTTCTCTTCTTCCACTCCCGGTGCTAGCCTCGGGAAGAAGATCTAAGCCTTTGTGTGTCTCCTACACCACTTGTGCCACTGATGACACCAAAATATATAGTATATTTTGTATCATTTTATGTATCTTTTCATGCTAAATTGAAGATCTTTTGCTTATTTTTATGCTAAATTTATTAATTATTGCAAAGACTACTTTTATTTTAGTTTTTCAAGATTTTTATGTAAAAAGGCACTACTTTGAGGCATTTTTGAGCAAAATCAAATACATGGAAGAGTTACCATCATCAAGAGGAGATCACCCGACAAATTTCAAGCAAATCGGAGCAACACACCAAAATACGGTAGTGCCGTATTTTATATTACAGTACCATATTTCTGTACACAACTGTAATATCAGAGCACTGCCGTAATTTAGTGAAATTTCTGAACAAAAGATTTTGTGTAAAATATGGCATTGCCGTAAGAAATTACACGGGCCGTATTTTGAAGCGCATTCAGAACAGAGAAAATTGCTGAAATTACGACACTGCTGTAAACTTTGACACAGCCGTATTTTCCAAACGAATTCAACCAGAGAGTTCAGCCGATTTTATGGCAGTGCCGTGAACCATATTACGGTGTCGTATTATATAGACAATATCAGATCAAAGAATGCGACCGATTTTACGGCACAGCCGTAAACTATTACACCGCCGTATTTTAGTTTTTGAACGCGACTCCCAGGTCGATTTTGAAGCCTGATTATTGCAGAGAGGATAGTGGACGATCCAGGGCTTGAAAGATGAATCGGTAAGAAGGAAAAGGAGAGCCTGCGATGAGAGGAAGAAAAAGACACTGAAAGCCCCAATTTTCATCGATTCTATAGAGAGAAATCGCATTTCACGTCGCCACCTAGGGTTCCACCGCACAACGAATCCAGAGCATCTCCAGCCGTGAAAATCACACTGACGCTTCGCTTGGAGGAGGAGACAACATCCCAGAAGTTTTAGAACGAAAGAAGATCAATTGGAGGAGAAATCAAGGAAAAAGAAGGCACTACCACTGTTCATCGATGCCTGTTCTACAAACTATGGCTGTGTTTATTTTCACAGCCGTGGCGTATTTTCCTAAACACCCTTTTCCTTTGATTTTCGATCTTCTAAAATTATGGAATATTGTATTCTCTTCACCATGTTAACTTAAATTCTCTTTGGGACATGGGGGAGTAATTCCCTTTGATTTTCTTAATGACTAGATACTTTCTACTTTCATCATGATTATTGTAATTTGATAATTTTACCTATGCGATTATTGCTTTAAGATTTTCCTTAGTTTACTTTTTGTCATCATGATTTAGAGTTTTCACAATAAGGGCCGAAAGGTGATTTGCTGGAGAACTTGGAATCCTAAAGTTGATTAATAGGAACTCACCGTAAGAAATTAGGTTAAGTTCTTATTTCTTTATTTTAGTAGTTTAAATTGCTATGGTGATAATTATGAACCTACGATTAAGTTATTGTGTCAAACGTGGAGATCTTGCACGAAAGTGAGGATCGGAACGTTGGAGAACCATAGGTAAAACTTGTGTTGAAACTCGGATGCACGAAAGTGATCCTTGAGTTTCCACTAGAGGCGATCAACTTAGAATTCGGATGCACAAAAGTGATCCTTGAGTTCTTTGTTTGATGATTTACTTATTAGTAGCTTGGGATAAATCCTGCGCAAAAGCGAGGATTTGTCTCTGCATGGTTATTTGCATGAAAGTGCAATAATCTCTTTGCCAAGTAAATTAAGCCTTTATCAAAATAGAATTTGATTGATGAATAATACCTTTATATATCTAGTCATGAAAATTAAAGTGAATGAAATCCTAGTCCCAGTTTCTCTCTGATAGTATTTTTTTGTGTGTTTTCAATCTTTGCTTAACTTCTATTCAATTGCCTAGATAGGAAGAAATTAATTATTTAGTACTTGACAACATTGGTCTCTGTGCGATCGATATCTTCTTTATTATTTTGAGTATCTGTGCACTTGCGGAGATAACAATAAGTGTGGTGACTCTACAAGTTTTTAGAGCCATATCAGGGGGTGACAAGTCCCTGTGCGCCAACATTTAGGTTTTGGCTGCGACTTCAGAAATAAGTTTTGTTTACCTACTTGTTGGTATACAACAAGTTTTTGGCGCCGTTGCCGGGGACCTTAGTTTTGTCAATATTGAAGATATTGAAAGTATTACTAGACTAGGCTTTATTTATGTTCTATCTTTCTGTTCTTCTTTCTCTGCTTGGGCTACTTAATCTGTCTGCTTTAGACTGTACAGGAAATTTAAATCAAATGGCGGGACAGAGATCACTTGGGGACTATGCTGTCCCTAAGCCACAAGAAGTACACCTTAACATTGTCAAGCCCATCATTGAAGCTGATAATTTTGAGATTAATCCTGCCTTCTTGACCATGATCCAGCAAAATCAATTTGGAGGAAATCCAAATGAAGATCCCTATCAACACTTATATATTTTTCTTGAATATTGTGATACCATTAAAATTAATAGAGTCTTTGATGATGCACTAAAACTAAGAGTATTTCCTTTTTCTCTTAGGGATTGAGCATGTTCTTGGCTACACTCTCGACAAGCTGGTGCTTTCACTACATGGGAACAACTATCAAATATCTTCCTGATGAAGTACTTTTCACACAGCAAAACCATTCAACTAAGGAACCAAATTACAAACTTCACACAAAAAGATGGCGAATTCTTTAGCAAGGCATGAGAGCGTTTAAATGATTTACAACGGAAGTGCCCTCATCATTGCCTCGAAAATTGGGTTTTGATTCATACATTTTATTATGGTCTACTCCCTAATACCCATCTAATTGTTGATGGTGCTGCAGGGGGAGCTATTTTGAGTAAGACCATTGAAGATGCCTCTACCATATTTGAAGAAATGTCCTTGAACCATAACCAATGGAATCCGAAAGAAGAAGTGCTATATTGTCATAGCAGTGGAAAGAATGAGAGTGAGGAATTGCAAACCCCAACTGAAGAGGTAAATTCTGTTGGTATAGAATCTTTGCTTGACAAGTTTATGGCTAATCAAACTCAATTCATGCAAAATCAAAGCAAGGAAATTGAAAATCTTAAAGGAGTGGTTAGTCAACTTGCTTATCAAGTAGAATCTTTAACTACCCATAAAAAATTTCCAGAAGATCAAATACCTGATGAACACTGCAATGTTGTTGTCACTAAAAGTGGAAAGAAATTTGAAGAGCCAAAAGGGAGAATTGAAAACAATACAAAAAAGCTTAATAGTGAACATGACCAAGAATTAGGGTTAGAAAAATCTTATGAGCATAAGCACTCCCAAACTAGTGATGAACCTAGAGGTGATATGCCATATCATAAAGATATTTCTAAACCTAATTCACTTACACCATATAAGCCATCTGTACCCTCCCCCCAAAGGTTGATGCAAGAAAAGTTAGACAAACAATTTGGGAAATTTTTAGATGTTTTGAAAAAGCTTTACATTAACATTCCATTTACTGAAGCTTTATCTCAAATGCCCACATATGCTAAATTTTTGAAAGAAATTTTGTCTAATAAAAGAAAAATAGAAGACTATGGTACGGTGACTTTAACTAAGGAATGCAGTGCAATTATACAAAATAAGTTGCCACCTAAATTGAAGGATCCAGGTAGTTTCTCTATTCCTTGTTTTATTGGCAGTATGGCTTTTGATCGAGCCTCATGTGATTTGGGTGCTAGTGTGAGCCTAATGCCATTATCTATCTGCAGGAAATTGGACATGGGTGAGCTTAAATCAACTTCAATATCTTTGCAGCTCGCTGATCGCTCAGTAAAGTATCTAGTAGGGATTCTTGAAGATGTACCTATTCAAGCAGGTAAATATTTCATTCCAACAAATTTTGTAGTTCTTGAGATGGAAGAAGATGCAAAAATCTCTATCATACTTGGTAGACCATTTTTAGCCACAGCAGGAGCACTTATTGATGTAAAAAACAGTAAGCTTTCATTTAACATTGGGGATGAAAGAATTGAGTATGACTTGCATGAAACCATGAAAAATCCTTCAAAATCTGAGTATTGTTGTAGTATACATGATGAAGATGAAACTGTCTATGATCTTAATGATTTGTTTGTTGGAACATCTGGATGTGATTCTGATTCTGTTCTTGATGAAGGAACCAATCATGAAATTGATGAATTTTTTTATTGCAACACATGTGATGAGAAAGAAAAAACTCCAAAAATAGAACTTAAGGCTTTACCTGATAACCATCGTTATGAGTTTATTGGTCCTAATTCCACCTATCCTGTTATCGTTGATGCACAGCTTGGAAAAAGAGACACAGAGTTGCTCCTCAAGGAATTAAGGGTTCATAGAAAGGTAATTGGGTACTCAATTGATGACTTGAAAGGAATTAACCCTTCTTTTTGTATGCATAGGATCTTAATGGAAGAAGAACACAAGCCACATGCAGATTTCCAAAGAAGACTGAACCCCTCCATGAAAGAAGTTGTAAAAAAAGAAATTTTGAAATTACTTGATGCAGGTATTATCTATCCTATCTCTGATAGCAAATGGGTAAGCCCTGTACATTGTGTTCCTAAGAAAGGAGGGGTAACTGTTATGAAAAATAAAGACAATGAATTGATTCTTGTTAGAACTGTTACTAGTTGGCGCATGTGCATGGACTAGAAAATTGAATGCTGCTACTAGGAAAGACCATTTTCCTTTACCTTTTATTGATCAGATGGTTGAAAGACTAGTAAACCATTCTCACTATTACTTCTTAGATGGATATTCTAGTTTTTTTCAAATTCCTATACATCCTGATGATCAAGAGAAAACCACTTTCACTTGCCCTTATGGAACTTTTGCATATAGGAGAATGCCTTTTGGTTTATGCAATGCACCTGCTACTTTTCAGAGATGCATGATGGCTATTTTTTCTGATTTTATTGAAGACTTTATGGATGTATTTATGGATGATTTCTCAGTATATGGTTCCTCCTTTGATATTTGTTTGGCTAACTTATCTAGGGTTTTACAGAGGTGCGAAGAAACTAACTTTGTGCTTAATTGGGAAAAATGTCATTTCATGGTCAAGCAAGGGATAGATTTGGGACACTTAATTTCAGAAAGAGGAATTGAAGTAGACAAAGCCAAAGTTGAGGTGATAGACAAATTGGAGCTGCCTATCACAATGAAGGAGGTCTATAGCTTTCTAGGACATGCAGGGTTCTACTGGCGATTCATCAAGGACTTCTCTAAACTTGCTAGACCCCTCACACATTTACTTTGTAAAGATGTTAAATTTTCCTTTGATAAGGATTGTTTATCTGGTTTTTAGGCATTAAAGAAAGCTTTGGTTTCAGCACCCATCATTCAGCCCCCGAATTGGGACTTGCCCTTCGAGCTCATGTGTGATGCCAGTGATTATGCAATAGGAGCAGTCTTGGGACAAAGAAAAGATAAAAAACCTTATGTTATTCACTATGCCAGTAGGACTTTGGATGAGACTCAAAAGAATTACACTACCACTGAAAAGGAATTATTGCCTATGGTATTTGCTTTTGATAAATTTAGATCATATTTGATTAACTCCAAGGTGGTAGTGTATACTGATCACGCAGCTGTAAGATACTTAATGCAAAAAAAGGATACTAAACTGCGTTTGCTCAGATGGATTCTGCTTTTACAAGAATTTGATTTGGAAATTAAAGACAAAAAAGGATCTGAGAATTTTGTTGCAGATCATCTTTCAAGGATTATAGTGGACACTGAAAAAAATGATGTAATTAATGACTCCTTTCCTGAAGAACAACTGATGACCGTCGAACAAATCAGAGCCCCATGGTATGCTGACATTGTAAATTACCTTGCAGCTAATATTTTTCCTCCTGATTTGAGTTACCAAAGAAGGAAGAGATTTTTAGCAGAGGTAAAACACTATTTTTGGGATGAGCCTTATGTGTTTAGAAGATATGCAGATAATATTTTTAGGAGATGTGTGCCTGAAGAGGAGGTTACAAATATGTTGTGTCAATGCCATGGATCTTCTTATGGGGGGCATGCCAGTGCTGAGAAGACTGCCTTCAAAGTGCTGCAATCAGGATTTTACTGGCCCACAATTTTTAAAGATGCTAGAAACTTTATTTTATCTTGTGATAGATGTCAGAGAACAGGCAATATTAACAGAAGACATGAGATGCCATTATCCAATATTTTTGAGGTTGAGATATTTGATGTTTGAGGAATTGACTTCATGAGACCTTTTCCTTCTTCTGGAGGTAACAAATACATTGTTGTAACAGTAGATTATGTTTCAAAATGCGTTGAAGCTATTCCGTCCCCTACTAATGATTCCAAAGTTATTGTTAAATTATTCAAGAGAATTATCTTTCCAAGGTTTGGGACACCACGAGTTGTAATTAGTGATGGAGGGTCACACTTCATAGAACACAAGTTCGCAGCTCTACTTAGAAAGTATGGAGTAAATCATAGAGTAGCTACACCTTATCACCCTCAAACAAGTGGACAGGTTGAGATATCAAATAGAGAAATAAAAGGGATTTTGGAGAAGACAGTCTCACGCATAAGGAAAGATTGGGCATTCAAACTTGATGATGCACTGTGGGCATACCGGACAGCTTTCAAAACACCAATTGGTATGTCTCCTTTTCAATTAGTTTATGGTAAATCTTGCCATCTACCTGTAGAACTTGAGCATAAGGCGTTATGGGCAATCAAAGCATTAAACTTTGACTTAAGAACGTGGGTGAAAAATGGAGGTTACAATTGAACGAGCTATATGAGATTAGACTCTCACCCTATGAAAATGCAAGAATTTACAAGGAGCGAACTAAGAGATGGCATGATCGGCATATTTTTAGAAAAAATTTCCAACCGGGTGACTTTGTTCTTTTATTCAATTCAAGATTAAGTGTTTTTCCTAGTAAACTCAAGTCTCGTTGGTCTGGACCTTTTCAGGCGAAGAAAATTTATCCCTACGGAGCTGTGGACATATGGAGTGAAAATATTGGAGAATTTAAAGTTAATGGCCAAAGATTGAAACACTACTATCAAGAAGAACTGATTGAAGAAAAGGAGAGCTTTTACCTAGATGAACCAAGAACAAATCTAAGTGCGAAACGGTCAAGCTAATGACCTTTAAATTACCGCTTCTTGGGAGGCAACCCAAGCTTTCTAACTTTTATCTATTTCCTTCTATTTAATTTTTGCTTATGACTGAATTTGTTTTTAGGTGAAAAAAAAAATTTAAAAATGGGGGGAGGAGAAGATATCAAACCATACAATGACGAAGAGAATCTTGTGAATACCCATTACCTTGCTCGTTTACATGAAAATTTGATGATGGAGGTGGGATCACTCACAAGTAAGGGAGCATCATCTAGATCCACAATTTGAGGAATCACCCTTGGAAACCTCTTAACCGCCCATGCTCTTGAAGGAAGATTTTCGAATTCAAATAAGTCCAAGGCATGAAGGCGCCATCTCATCCATGCAAACAAGGAAGGAGCTCATAAAGAATTCGGCTACAAGGAAGCTCCATCAAGAAAGAATTCGAAATTCAAAAGGGCTAAAGGAAATGTATTAAATGTCATTAATTTCTTCCTTAAACCTTATGAATGCGCCTAGGGTGAATTGTCACCCTTGCCCATGGCTTGTTGAGCCTATAAATTGTAACCTCCCCTCTCTTTGTCTATTAGTTGCCTAGTGAAAAGAATCCTTGTGTTAGCATTGGTGATTGTCGCCTAAGAGTATTCTATCTCCCCCCTTCTCTAAAGGGCCGAGCCCTTTCCCTTCTCCCCCCTTTCTTCTCAAGTCTTCAACGCAACTCAACCACTTGAAGGATCTTGCGCACCTTTGGAGGGACTCTAAGAAGCTTCATCCTTTGTCCTCGGCAATCAACAAAGACCCTTAGGGGTTCTTCACTTTCGGCTTGCATGAAGGCTACACCAACAAGACTTCAAATTCGGCTAAGTTCTTTCCCCTCTTCCATCTATAGATTCTAGAACTTGTTTTCTACACTAATCTAAACTTTGTTTGAAGGGGCGCAAGGACTTGGAGGACTCTTCACTAAGCGCAAGCTTTCTCCCCTCCCCCTCTCTCTCTTTAGTTAAGTGTTAAGGGAACTTGTGAGGCTTAACCTCCCCCTTAGTTTTGCTTTGTAATATGAATCCGTGGTGTGTGCGGATCTCGTTTGCCTGTGTTTGCTTGTAATGATGCAATACCTTCCATCAGAGTAGGACCGTTGAAGATCGGGACGATACGATCCTTCTATGCTCAAGGATCGCACTGTGAGTATTCCTACTTGTCTTTCAATTTGTAGGTAATTGCTATTTCTTTTAAGTAGTCTAAATAGTTTAGTGTCGTTTTCTTTATTTATAAAAATACAAAACATATTTTCCAACTCCGTTTAGAGTAATTTCGATTTTTATCAAAAATACAAAAAAATATTTTCTGAAAGCGTTGTTTGAATGCTCCCTTACTTGTGAGTGATCCCACCTCCATCAGTTTGGTATCAGAGCCCTTTCTTAGAATAGATTTTTGGCCTAAAAGCTATTTTTCAAATTCTAAGACTTTTCTTGGACCTAGTTGTTTGAAAGAAGTTGATCTCATAAAAGGCTATTATCTAATATATCATTTTTAGGAGCCTTATTTTCAAAAACTAAATTTCTTTCAAAACTATCTTTGACCATGACTACTAGATCAGGAGCAAATTATAATAACCACCCTGAATCCAATGATATTACTAGGCAAGCTGAACCTAATGACATGGCTAGACTCTTTAACATGATAGCGTCCTTCCAAGAGGAACTTAGGGATATTAGAGCTAGACTCCCAAATCCTGAAAATCTTAGGGATGATAGACCCCCTAGTCGGCCCTCAAGTGAACCCATCCTAGGTGAACATCCCCAAAACAATAGGAACCATAATAGGAGAGTCCAAGAACCTGAATGGGAAGATCCACATGCTCGACCCTATCAAAGACCTAGGGAAGACCAAAACCCTGAGTGGAATGAGCCACGTGCTCAAACCTACCACAGACCTAGAGAGGATGAAGTGCAACGCAACATCAAACTCTCACCACCAACCTTTAGTGGTTCCCTTGACCCTAGAGAATTCCTAGATTGGGTAGATAAACTTGAAAGGTATTTTGACTGGAGCATGATGCCTAGTCAATCCAAGGTTAGGTTCACCCGATGTCTCCTAGAAGGTACTGCTAGGTTATACTGGACTAGCATAGAGAAGAACATAGAGTTGTTTAGACGCCCTCCTATTGAGAGATGGGAAGACATGCGAGATAAACTTAGGGAAAAATATGTCCCTCCCTATTTCCAACTTAAGATTATCGATGAAGCCATGAGCCTAGTCCAGGGTAGTCAGACCGTCACCGATTACACCACTAGGTTTGATGAACTCCTTCTGAGGAGTGGCATCCATGAAGAAGACCATGTCTCCCTTAGTAGGTATAAGAATGGACTTAGACCCGAGATCAAAAGAGGAATGACCTATTTCCAAATAGAGTCTAGAGAAGTCGCCTACCAAAGAGCCTTAGAGGTAGAGGAAAACATAAAGAGAGCCTTTAGAAGAGAGTTAAGCTCCCCTAGAACTTACCCCAAGGCACCCTCCTCAAGCCCCTCAAGTTCTCAACCCAAAGCCCCAACCCCAACACCCTCTAGACCTAGGACTGTCCAAGAACCTAGAGTCGTTTGCCATGCTTGCCACCAAGTAGGACACTATATGAAAGACTGTCCCAAGAGAGTCCTGTACTTAGGTGAGGAAAAATGTGAAGAAACCTATGAGGAAAACCATGAGGAAATCCATAACCCTGACTCTGGTTGTACGGTTTGGGAAGAACTAGCTTATGATAGTGGTGAAGAACAAACCCACGACACATTAGGAGTGGTTAGGTGCACCCTAATCAAACCTACCCCAACCGAGGACTGGCGTAGGACCAGTATTTTCCACACCTACACGAAATGCAATGGTAACATGTGCAAAGTAGTGATAGATGGGGGAAGTAGTCTAAACGCAGTCTCTCACACAGCCTTAGTAAAATTCAACCTTAAGGCAGAACCGCACCCTAATCCCTATAGCATATCCTGGGTCAACCAGTCTAGTGTCCCAGTCACCCATAGGTGCTTAGTGCCCCTTCAGTTTGCCATCTACCAAGGCAAGATTTGGTGTGACGTCATAACCATGGATGTCGCCCAAGTCTTACTCGGTCGCCCGTGGTTATACGATATGGATGTTATCCACTACGGTCGGACTAACACCTATGTCTTTAGCCATGACGGACAAAAGATCAAACTGAAGCCTTCCATGCCTAAGGAACTTAAGGCTGCCACCAACAAGGGTAGGATAGAGGAACCTAAGGAGCCCAAGCCAACCATCCAACTCATAAGGTCCCATGCCTTTACCCAAGACTGCTTAGAATCCAAGCAAGTGTACTCCTTAGTCATTAAGGGAACCAATCCAGATGAGGAGTCACCCATACCCAAAGAAGTTGAGACCCTACTCTCAGGGTACTCTGAGCTCACCAGGGAAGAACTTCCCAATGGCTTACCCCCCCTTAGAGAAATCCAACATGCCATAGACCTTGTCCCGGGTTCTACTCTCCCACACTTACCCCACTATAGGATGAACCCTACTGAGCATCAAGAGCTCAAAAGACAAGTAGATGAACTGTTAGACAAGGGTTTCATTAGGGAAAGCCTTAGCCCGTGTGCAGTACCCGCCCTTCTTACCCCAAAGAAGGATGGAAGCTGGCGCATGTGTATAGACTGTAGGGCCATGAACAGAATAACCATCAAGTATAGATTTCCCATCCCAAGATTAGATGACATGCTTGACATGCTGGTAGGTTCTAAGTGGTTTAGCAAGCTAGACCTTAGAAGTGGGTACCACCAAGTTAGGATCAGACTTGGGGATGAGTGGAAGACTGCCTTTAAAACTAAGGATGGTTTGTATGAATGGCTAGTCATGCCCTTTGGCCTTTCTAATGCCCCCTCAACCTTCATGAGGTTAATGAACCAAGTCTTGAAGCCTTACATAGGAAGATTCTTAGTAGTTTACTTTGATGACATCCTAATCTATAGCAAGACCCGAGAAGAACACATGGAACACCTTAGAAAAATCCTAGACTTACTTCAGGAAGAAAAGCTATACCTAAACCTGAAGAAGTGTTCTTTCCTTTCCCCTAGGGTTGTCTTTTTAGGCTTCATAGTTTCAGACCAAGGACTTCAAGCTGACCCTAGCAAAATCCAAGCCATCTTAGACTGGCCTGAACCCAAGACTTTAACTGAAATTAGGAGCTTCCATGGTCTAGCTGCCTTTTATAGGAGGTTCATTAGAAACTTTAGCACCATAGTAGCCCCTATAACCAACTGTATGAAACAAGGTGAGTTTAGTTGGCCTAAGTCTGCTAGTAGAGCTTTTGTGGAGCTTAAGTCTAGAATGACCACTGCCCCTGTCCTAAAGTTACCTGACTTCTCTAAAGTTTTCATAGTGGACTGTGATGCCTCAGGAGTAGGAATAGGAGGTACCCTTAGTCAGGAAGGTCACCCCATAGCCTACTTTAGTGAGAAGTTAAATGAGGCTAAACAAAGATATACTACCTATGATAAGGAGTTCTATGCTGTAGTGCAATCCTTAAGGCACTGGAGGCACTATTTGATACATAACGAATTTATTCTAAATAGTGATCACCAAGCTTTATCTTTTCTAAATGCTCAAAAGAAATTAAATGCTAGGCATGCTAAATGGGTAGAGTACCTTCAACAGTATACTTTTGTTTTGAAGCATAAATCTGGAATTGAAAATAAAGTTGCTGATGCTTTGAGTAGAGTAGTTTTACTTATGCAAACTTTATCTGTTGAAGTAGTTGGATTTGATCGCATGAAACATGAATACCTAGAATGCCCTGATTTTTCAAGCATTTATTCTGAGCTTAGCATAGATCCTTTGAGTCATTCCCTCTATACCCTAAGGGATGAGTTTCTGTTTCTTGGGCCAAAGTTGTGCATTCCCAAGACCTCAATCCGAGACTTCCTTGTTTGGGAGATCCACGGAGGAGGGTCTGCCGGGCACCATGGCCGAGACAAGACTCAAGCCTTAGTGGAGGAACGGTTCTTCTGGCCGAACCTCTACAGGGATGTAGCTAAGGTTGTTAGACATTGTAGGACCTGTCAGACCAGGAAAACTCAGAAACATAACTATGGTCTGTACACACCCCTACCTATCCCTCAAGCACCATGGCAAGACCTTAGCATGGACTTCATCTTAGGTTTACCAAGGACTCCCTCCAGACATGACTCCATTTTTGTCGTAGTGGATAGGTTTACCAAGATGGCACACTTTATACCTTGCTACAAAACCACAGATGCATCACATGTAGCTAGGTTATTCTTTAAGGAGGTTGTAAAACATAGAGGTACCCCTCTGACTATAGTTTCTGATAGGGATTCCAGGTTTGTTGGACATTTCTGGAAAACCCTGTGGGCTATGTTGGGAACCAAACTCAAATTCTCCACGGCCTATCATCCTCAGACGGATGGGCAGACCGAAGTGGTCAATCGATCACTAGGGAGCATTTTGAGGAGTTTGGTAGGAGAACACCCAGGCACATGGGATAAGCTGTTGCCCATTGCCGAGTTCTCCTATAATAGTGTTGTCAACAAAACCACAGGATTGTCCCCTTTTCAGGCCAACTTAGGGTACCAGCCCAGAAAACCTGTTGATTTGTTTCCTTTACCTAGGCACTCTCATATTTCTATGTCTGCTAAAGATTTTGCTACTCACATGTCCCATTTACATCATGAAATTCACTGTCAAATGCTTGATGCTGTAAATTCCTATCGCAAGAGTGCTAACAGAAAACGCCGAGAAAGGAAATTCTCTGTAGGTGAACAGGTTATACTGCGGGTCAGGGAGGAGCGCATCCATGGATCTGGCCGCAAGTTGGACCCAAAAGGAATCGGGCCATTCACCATTGTAGAAAAGATCAACGACAACGCCTACATCTTGGATCTACCACCGGACTTGGGGATCCCCACCACTGTCAATGTGGAGGATCTCACGCACTATGAGGAGCCGGTGCACATCGGGGAGTTGACTGACAGGCCTGAGCTGCAGAGCATACTTGAAGATCAGACCCGACTCACCCCAGACAAGGTACAAGTGTTTTACCGTGTTAAATTTACGTCGGGTGAGGAGGCTTGGCTTCCCGAAGAAGAGTTGGCACAGGCCGCTCCGGAATTACTCCAAGGGTACAAGGATAATTCTCCAGAGGAGAATTCTTCCCACCCGGGGAGAAATGATGGAGGGGCCAACCCTGCCCCAAGGAGGTCTGGAAGGACTAGGAGGAAGCCCATCAGATATGGCTTTCCCTCCTAGGTCATCTTTCTTACCTTATTTGCACTTTCCTTATTTGCATTGAATAAAGCTCTAGTGCATTGTGTAGTTTCCTTATTTGCTTCTAGAATAGTCTACTGGCCTTTGTGTTAATAATTGGGCAGGTTATAGCCCAGCTCAAGGGAAGCTAGGAAGCTCAAGCTAAAGCCACTCAAGTAGAGCTCCAATTATGGAAGGAGGCACTTCAACTACTTCAACTAAAGACTCCAAGTTGAAGGGGCTTACAATCAATGCAACTCCACCTTCCATATCAACCTAGGCGCCACTCAATATGATGATGATTCGAATGCAAGAAATCAGCCCACAATTTAATGCGCCTAGCCATCAACAATCTAGATCCACAAATCAAGGGATCACCATTTAGATCCACAAATCAAGGGATCATCATCTAGATCCACAATTTGAGGAATCACCCTTGGAAACCTCTTAACCGCCCATGCTCTTGAAGGAAGATTTTCGAATTCAAATAAGTCCAAGGCATGAAGGCGCCATCTCATCCATGCAAACAAGGAAGGAGCTCATAAAGAATTCGGCTACAAGGAAGCTCCATCAAGAAAGAATTCGAAATTCAAAAGGGCTAAAGGAAATGTATTAAATGTCATTAATTTCTTCCTTAAACCTTATGAATGCGCCTAGGGTGAATTGTCACCCTTGCCCATGGCTTGTTGAGCCTATAAATTGTAACCTCCCCTCTCTTTGTCTATTAGTTGCCTAGTGAAAAGAATCCTTGTGTTAGCATTGGTGATTGTCGCCTAAGAGTATTCTATCTCCCCCCTTCTCTAAAGGGCCGAGCCCTTTCCCTTCTCCCCCCTTTCTTCTCAAGTCTTCAACGCAACTCAACCACTTGAAGGATCTTGCGCACCTTTGGAGGGACTCTAAGAAGCTTCATCCTTTGTCCTCGGCAATCAACAAAGACCCTTAGGGGTTCTTCACTTTCGGCTTGCATGAAGGCTACACCAACAAGACTTCAAATTCGGCTAAGTTCTTTCCCCTCTTCCATCTATAGATTCTAGAACTTGTTTTCTACACTAATCTAAACTTTGTTTGAAGGGGCGCAAGGACTTGGAGGACTCTTCACTAAGCGCAAGCTTTCTCCCCTCCCCCTCTCTCTCTTTAGTTAAGTGTTAAGGGAACTTGTGAGGCTTAACCTCCCCCTTAGTTTTGCTTTGTAATATGAATCCGTGGTGTGTGCGGATCTCGTTTGCCTGTGTTTGCTTGTAATGATGCAATACCTTCCATCAGAGTAGGACCGTTGAAGATCGGGACGATACGATCCTTCTATGCTCAAGGATCGCACTGTGAGTATTCCTACTTGTCTTTCAATTTGTAGGTAATTGCTATTTCTTTTAAGTAGTCTAAATAGTTTAGTGTCGTTTTCTTTATTTATAAAAATACAAAACATATTTTCCAACTCCGTTTAGAGTAATTTCGATTTTTATCAAAAATACAAAAAAATATTTTCTGAAAGCGTTGTTTGAATGCTCCCTTACTTGTGAGTGATCCCACCTCCATCATTTGATAAAGATGAATGACTCTATAAACTATTATGTCCTCTAGTGCTATACTTTAATTAGATGTATATATTAGTTCATATGAGGGATTATTGAATATATATGATTGACTTTATAGCATGGTGCAATTTTGTCCTTAAAGAATTTCATTGATGAATATTTTCCTTGACAATGGATGAATTCAAACTCATGATCAGAGACAAACCTTATCTTGTTAGATTTATTTTTTCAATATATATCTATTTTTGAAGGTTTGACAATGGTTGATGCATGAAATTTTAGGTAGATATATTATTTAAGGGATAAAATCTAAAAGTGAAACTATTCTTTTGAATAAAATGATTATATGAGTATGATTTAAGAATTGAGATCAATTGATCAACCTAGTAGATGTTTAGTCTATTTTTGCCTTTTGTTGGGAAATAAGAATCCAAGATCCATGAAAATAGTGAGAGACTCCCCTACTTGGGCACTATGTAGTGGTACCAAAGGCATGGGTTGAAGTCTATATAAAAAAATAATGAGAGTGAAAATAATAAGACTCCTCTATTTGGCACTGTGTAAAATTGACAGTGGTACCGAAGACAAGGGTTGAAGTCAAAATGAAAAAAAAAATATATGTATCATATGCAAAAATAACAAAATACATGAAAATTTTGTGTGGAAAAAGATCTTGGAAACCTAATTCCTGTAAATAAAAGCATGATAGATTTGAACTAAAATTGGGTGAAATATTGAGATTGTAAATTCTAATTATTATACAAGTTGCAAAATTTTATTTAATTGAATTGTGGATCCAGAGGGTTGAGTTATAAGGATGATATATTTATTTGAAGTTTTATGAATCAATTGATGAATTCTTTTCATTGACGATTGTATTTTAGAAATTTATTTAGCATGAAAACGTTATTCTTTTAATCAAATTTTGATTTTTGCTTGAGGACAAGCAAAGTTTAAGCCTTATGTATTTTGATGACACCAAAATATATAGTATATTTTTTTATCATTTTATGTATCTTTTCATACTAAATTGAAGATCTTTTGCTTATTTTTATGCTAAATTTATTAAATATTGCAAAGTCTACTTCTATTTTGGTTTTTCATGATTTTCAGGTAAAAAGGCACAAATTTGAGGCATTTTTGAGCAAAATCAAATATATGGAAGAGTTACCATCATCAAGAGGAGATCACTCGACAAATTCAAAGCAAATCATAGCAACACACCAAAATACGGTAGTGCCGTATTTTATATTACGGTACCGTATTTCCGTACGCTACCGTAATATCAGAGCATTGCCGTAATTTGGTGAATTTTCTAAATAGAAGATTTTATGTAAAATACAGCACTGCCATAAGAAATTACATGGGCTGTATTTTGAAGCACATTCAGAACAGAGAAAATTGCTGAAATTACGGCATTGCTGTAAACTTTGATACGGGCCGTATTTTCCAAACGAATTCAACCAGAGAGTTCAGCCGATTTTACGGCAGTGCCGTGAACCATATTACGGTGCTGTATTATACAAACAATATTAGATCAAAGAATGCGACCGATTTTACGGCACGGCCGTAAACTATTACATTATCGTATTTCAGTTTTTGAACACGACTCCCAGGTCAATTTCAAAGCCTGATTATTGCAGAGAGGATAGCGGATGATCCAAGGCTTGAAAGATGAAGCCGTAAGAAGGAAAAGGAGAGCCTACGACGAGAGGAAGAAAAAGACACTGAAAGCCCCAATTTTCATCGACTCTATAGAGAGAAATCGCGTTTCATGCTACCGCCTAGGGTTCTACTGCCGCGATGAATCCAGAGCATCTCCGGTTGTGAAAATCACACTGAAGCTTGCCTGGAGGTGGAGACGACAACCCAGAAGTTTCAGAACGAAAGAAGATCAATTGGAGGAGAAATCAAGGAGAAAGGAGGCACTACCACTGCTCATCGACGCCTCTTCTACAAATTACGGCTGTGTTTATTTTCACAGCCGTGGTGTATTTTCCTAAACACCCTTTTCCTTTGATTTTTGTTCTTTCAAAATTATAGAATATTGTATTCTCTTCACCATGTTAGATTAAACACTCTTTGGACATGGGGGAGTAATTCCCTTTGATTTTCTTAATGACTAGATACTTTCTACTTTCATCATGATTATTCTAATTTGATAATTTTACCTATGCGATTATTGCTTTAAGATTTTCCTTAGTTTACTTTTTGTCATCATGATTTAGAGTTATCGCAATAAGGACCGAAAGGTGATTTGCTTGAGAACTTGGAACCCTAAAATTGATTAATAGGAACTTACCGTAAGAAATTAGGTTAAGTTCTTATTTCTTTATTTTAGTAGTTTAAATTGCTATGGTGATAATTATGAACCTAGGATTAAGTTATTGTGTCAAACTTGGAGATCTTAGATGAAAGTGAGGATCAGAACGTTGGAGAACCATAAGTAAAACTTGTGTTGAAACTCGGATGCACGAAAGTGATTGTTGAGTTTCCAGTAGAGGTGATCGACTTAGAATTCGGATGCACGAAAGTGATCCTCAAATTCTTTGTTCGATGATTTACTTATCATGTAGCTTAGGATAAATCCTGCGCGAAAGCGAGGATTGGTCTCTACTTGGTTATTTGCATGAAAGTGCAATAATCTCTTTGCCAAGTAAATTAAGCCTTTATCAAAATAGAATTTGATTGATGAATAATACCTCTATATATTTAGTCATGAAAATTAAAGTGAATGAAACCCTAGTCCCAGTTTCTCTCTGATAGTATTTTTTTGTGTGTTTTCAATCTTTGCTTAACTCCTATTCTTTTCATTGATGATTGTATTTTAGAGATTTATTTAGCATGAAAACATTATTCTTTTAATCAAATTTTGATTTTTGCTTGAGGACAAGCAAAGTTTGAGCCTTATGTATTTTGATGACACCAAAATATATAGTATATTTTGTATCATTTTATGTATATTTTCATAATAAATTGAAGATCTTTTGCTTATTTTTATGCTAAATTTATTAAATATTGCAAAGTCTACTTCTATTTTGGTTTTTCATGATTTTCATGTAAAAAGGCACTACTTTGAGGCATTTTTGAGCAAAATCAAATACATGGAAGAGTTACCATCATTAAGAGGAGATCACTCGACAAATTCCAAGCAAATCGGAGCAACACACCAAAATACGGTAGTGCCGTATTTTATATTACGGTACCATATTTCCGTACGCTACCGTAATATCAGAGCACTGCCGTAATTTGGTGAATTTTCTGAATAGAAGATTTTGTGTAAAATACGGCACCGCCATAAGAAATTACATGGGCCGTATTTTGAAGCACATTCAGAACAAAGAAAATTGCTGAAATTACAGCATTGCCGTAAACTTTGGCACGGGCCGTATTTTCGAAACGATTTCAACCAGAGAGTTCAGCCGATTTTATGGCAGTGCTGTGAACCATATTACGGTGCCGTATTATACAAACAATATTAGATCAGAGAATGCGACCGATTTTATGGCACGGCCGTAAACTATTACATTGCCGTATTTCAGTTTCTGAACGCGACTCCCAGGTCAATTTCAAAGCCCGATTATTGCAGAGAGGATAGCGGATGATCCAAGGCTTGAAAGATGAAGCCGTAAGAAGGAAAAGGAGAGCCTGCGACGAGAGGAAGAAAAAGACACCGAAAGCCCCAATTCATCGACTCTACAGAGAGAAATCGCTTTTCATGCTGCCGCCTAGCTTTCTACCACCGCGACGAATCCAGAGCATCTCCGGCCGTGAAAATCACACTGAAGCTTCGCTTGGAGGAGGAGACAACATCCCAGAAGTTTTAGAACGAAAGAAGATCAATTGGAGGAGAAATCATGGAAAAAGGAGGCGCTACCATTGCTCATCGACGCCTCTTCTACAAATTACGGCTGTGCTTATTTTCACAACCGTGGTGTATTTTCCTAAACACCCTTTTCCTTTGATTTTCGATCTTTTGAAATTATAGAATATTGTATTCTCTTCACCATGTTAGGTTAAACACTCTTTGGACATGGGGGAGTAATTCCCTTTGATTTTCTTAATGACTAGATACTTTCTACTTTCATCATGATTATTCTAATTTGATAATTTTACCTATGTGATTATTGCTTTAAGATTTTCCTTAGTTTACTTTTTGTCATCATGATTTAGAGTTTTCACAATAAGGACCGAAAGGTGATTTGCTTGAGAACTTGGAACCCTAAAATTGATTAATAGGAACTTACCGTAAGAAATTAGGTTAAGTTCTTATTTCTTTATTTTAGTAGTTTAAATTGCTATGATGATAATTATGAACCTAGAATTAAGTTATTGTGTCAAACGTGGAGATCTTGCACGAATGTGAGGATTCGAACGTTGAAGAACCATAGGTAAAACTTGTGTTGAAACTCGGATGCATGAAAGTGATCCTTGAGTTTCCACTAGAGGCGATCGACTTAGAATTCGGATGCACGAAAGTGATCCTCGAGTTCTTTGTTCGATGATTTACTTATCAGTAGCTTGGGATAAATCCTGCGCGAAAGCGAGGATTGGTCTCTACATGGTTATTTGCATGAAAGTGCAATAATCTCTTGCCAAGTAAATTAACCCTTTAACAAAATAGAATTTGATTGATGAATAATACCTTTATATATCTAGTTATGAAAATTAAAGTGAATGAAACCCTAGTCCTAGTTTCTCTCTGATAGTATTTTTCCATGTGTTTTCAATCTTTGCTTAACTTCTATTCAATTGCCTAGATAGGAAGAAATCAATTATTTGGTACTTTACAACATTGGTCTCTGTGGGATCGATATCTTCTTTATTACTTCGAGTATCCGTGCACATGCGGAGATAACAACAAGTGTGGTGACTCGACAAGTTTTTTGAGTCGTATCAGGGGGTGACAAGTCTCTGTGCGCCAACACTTAGGTTTTGTCTGCGACTTCAGAAATAAGTTTGTGATGTCCAAATATCATCACAAGCAGAGAATGACACCTAGTAGTGCATCACTGCTACCCAAGTCATTGGAATGGATATCAACATTGACATCCCCATCATCACAACTAGGTACAGATGCATTACAGTCTCTTTGCCAAACTGATATCTGATTGGACAAGTGTGTCACCACTTGTTTTTACCCAATCTCTTGGTTATAACTAAATCTGGCTCTCACCTGGGTATGGTCATACACTTTCAGTCATAGAACCATATGGGGGCCCATGGATATCAAGATTTCCTCAGGATGGGGCAAATCCTCTGTCTGTACATTGATCTTCTCATATGGGTCGTGACATACTCAATGACAACCGTTATGACCTCCCAACTACGGCAAGGTGTTAGGTTGTATGAAAGCATGTCCCTAACCATACAGAAGAGTCAATGACCTCAAGTCAAGAGATCAATGTATCTCCTGCCACTTGTGAGGATAACTCATAACACCAAGTCATTGTCTCACATCGGGTTGGTCTAGTATGTGTACCACTGATATACCCATATGTCTACATCAGCACATCGTGCCTAACCAACCCATATACCAGTCTCACAAGTACCAGAGTTGTCCTATATCCACTAAGGTACATTGACTGGGGATAAGAGTTTGAGCACAGATCCAATCTGTCTCCATGGATATTATCTTATAGGAACACAATCGCAGATGTAAACTAAGTATGATAATGACAATACCAAAATGATATATAAGAAATATCAATGTCAAGTAGTACAAAATATACACCAAAACTAGGTCTTAGGGCATAAACACCAACAGTGAGAACCTGATTTGGTCATGACCATTTGATTGGGTTAAACAAATGTGACACACTATCCAATCTGGATATCAGCCTGGCGAAGGAACAAACGCGTATACTTACTTTGTCGTAGTTTTAGAGGATGTCGTTGATGACTTGGGTCGCAATGATATACTATATACTGCTAAGTGTCGCTCATTGCTTGTGGTGATTTGAGATTATCACTACCAACATCTGAAGAACCTATAGGGTCGCACACCTAGACACTCGAGGTCTCATATTGATCGGATTGCCTTTGATCGAATCATTGTATGATTCGGATCATTCTGGGAGACTGATGCTTTGAGATTTCTTCTATGGAGATGAGATTTTATTTAGGTCATGTTTGACCACTAGTTGACTTGTAGTAGACCACATTTGACCTCTGTTAAGCTATAGTGTCAAAATGAGTAAAACAAGGGTCTCAGTGCAAGTTTGGACTTGGCACTTAAGTCACATGAATAAATAAAATTATTAATTAGCATGAGAACTTTTCTCTTGGGTAATTAATAGGCCTAGGCGCATTTTACATCAAATATATTTTTATATTTAATGGTAAGATATTAATAGGCACTTACATGATTAAAATAATTAATATATTTGCTAATTTGTGCTTAAGCAGATTTAATTAAATATATTTATTCATGCTTGACCAATTTAGCTAATT
Source organism: Costus lasius (assembly GCA_027563935.2). Classification (NCBI taxonomy): domain Eukaryota; kingdom Viridiplantae; phylum Streptophyta; class Magnoliopsida; order Zingiberales; family Costaceae; genus Costus; species Costus lasius. Next base: position 30,028,389 of record CM050450.1, on the reverse strand, counting down.
ATATTTAATATATGTAACCATGACTTGGCCTTGGCGCAAACTTCATTTTATTCAATATAATTATATATTAAATTTAATGAAAAATAATCACCAAGAATAACTAGTTGATCTATTATAAATAGAGAAATTTTCTTGGGTCATCCTCGCACCAATTCTCTTCTCTCATCTCTAGTTATTGCCTCCCTTCTCCTCCTTGGCATAAGGGTCTTGAAGGTGATAAAACATAGAAGATTTTGCTTCAAGGTTAGGACAAGTGGAAGTGCTTCCCACTCCTTGTCGCCAACTCTTCCTCTTCTCCTTGACATAGGCGCAAGTTGAGAAGACCTAGAGGCATGGATCTCACCTCCCGAGGCTAGCACCAAGCATGGAGGTTGGAGAGACTTTGAGGAGCTCGTGTGTGCACAATTATAGAGGAGTTCACGTGCGCGTCTTGAAAGTCCCCTAACTAAGGGGGCGAAACCCTATAGGAGGCGCAAATGAAAACCTTTGATGCAGCGGAAGGGGTTTCAAGAATCTATGCATATAATATGTTCAACTTTAAATTCCAAAACGATTCTCACCATTGCCATCGCTTAGATGGTGTCTTGGAAGGAAAGGCGCAAGTGCTCCTTCTCCAAAGGTGACGCACACAATTGGTGTCGCCTACTCTTCCTTGGTGCTCCTTGTGCTAGCAAGGTTCCAAGAAGTCGTTGTCGAATGGAAGGGGAGAGATCTCCTTTGCTTGGCGATTGCTTCCTTCTCCTTTCGTCAATCTCTTCACCACACGAGAGTGCCCAACCGAATAACTCAAGTTGGCGACAAGAGAGGAGGAGAGGCGAGAGAGTAGAGCGCGTTAGGCGTGAACGTGAGTCATGGTCACGTATGTGATCATGCTTTCTAAAAATAGAAAGCCACTCACTCACATGCGATCATGGGTTTACCCCAATCGCAAACTCCTCTCAATTTGAACCATGCGCTCAACCAATGAGCTGGTTCAATTTGGTTTGGTTTAATAACCAAATAAACCAAGCAATCAGTCCAGACCACAATAAACCCTAAGGCTCTTGATCTGACCGTCGATCTCTTGATGCTCCTGATCTCACTGATCTAGCATCCAATCTCTCGATCGAAGCTTACCGATCTCAAGCCCTAATCAATCAAACATGATCAGACCAGATCTCACTTACAATCAGAGATTAAATCCCTTTAAACTGAACCTGAACAATTCAGTCCACACGATCTGACTTAAGTAAGCCATATCATCAAATTGTGCGACCCTGAGGGTTTCCTTTAAATGTCGGTAACGATAACTCACGTTATCACGATCAGTGAGGGGTATCTAGAAACACATCACTGTCTCCCGATATAAAGAAAAGAGTCTTCCAAGACTACACCCAAACCACAGCACAAGTGTGAATCAAACTCACAAGGCATGCATGTTTCCTTTGCCACTGGATGTTCTTATTGGACAAGCGTGTCAAGCTTGTAGCTCCAATATGATAAGTATGATTAGAACAGATGAACACAGTCACCTGGGTATGGCCATACACTTTCTCAATCATCTCATCCAGGGGGCCCCTTTAGAACATCACACTCCTTAAACAAGGAGACGGCAATCCTTTGTCTATCACTAGTGCCCTAACCTGACTCAAGCTCACCATCCAAGATAGTCTATAATCATTATGTTTCAAATGATATTGAACTAACTCAAAACAATGACAATCATCATTTAGAAACACAAGTGATCTCAAGTCAGAGGAAATGTGCCACTTGTCGCAATCAAGGATTATTCACATTGTGACAAACAATTGAATATCCTAGTAGGGTCTGTCCAGTACATCCAATGTACCCATGAGTCTACATCTTATTCCATGCTCGAAGCATCCTATAAGATTAGAACACATATTAGTCTTAACCATATCAAGGCTGTCTCATGTTCACTAAGATATCTCGACTAAGGACTTTATAGCATGTTAGCCCAGCTAAACAGCTTTGAGACATTATTCAGAAGTACAATTATTGCAGCAGACAATATAACAACCTGAATAACAACCATGCCTTTATAAACATAAGAGTTTATTACATGATACTGATACAATCCCAAGGCCTCAAACTTTAGCCTTAAGGGCATACCCCAACAATCTCCCACTTGCACTTAATCTAATGGTTGAGAAATCTCAAACCCATATTATTACAGTGCTTCTCTTGCTTCTGCTGCGCCAGAGGCTTAGTAAGTGGGTCTGCCAGATTGTCATCTGTATGAACCTTGCAGACTTTGATCTCGCCACGATCAATGATCTCCCGGATCAAATGAAACCGTCTCTGTATGTGCTTGGACTTCTGGTGCGACCGTGGTTCCTTTGCTTGTGCGATTGCTCCAGTGTTATCATAGAAGATAACCAAAGAATCTGCACTCGAAGGAACAACACCAAGTTCTCTCACGAACTTACGAATCCAGACTGCCTCCTTGGATGCTTCCGAGGCTGCAACATACTCGGCTTCTGTTGTGGAATCAGCAACAGTTGACTGTTTGAAACTCTTCCACACCACTGCTCCTCCATTCAAGCTAAATACATAGCCTGATTGCGATCGGAAATCATCCTGGTCAGACTGGAACTAAGCGTCAGTATATCCTTCAATACTGAGTTCTTCCTGACCACCATATATCAAGAACATATCTTTGGTCCTCCGCAGATATTTTAAAATGTTCTTGACTGCAATCCAGTGCACCAAACCTGGATTACTTTGGAACCGACTGGTCACGCTTAACCCATAAGCAACGTCTGGGCGAGTACACAACATCGCATACATAATGGACCCAATAGCCGAAGCATAAGGCGTATTGTCCATTTCATCTTTCTCAGTCTGTGTTTGTGGACACTGACTCTTCGAAAGATTCAGACCATGTCTGACTGGAAGATATCCTCTTTTAGAATTTTCTAAATGAAATCTCTCCAGGACTTTATCGATGTAAGTACTCTGGCACAGCCCGAGAAGCCTCTTAGATCTATCCCTGTAGATCTTCACACCTAATACATAGGCTGCTTCTCCTAGATCTTTCATCTGGAAACATTTCCTTAACCATGCCTTAACCGCATGCATTTCAGGAATGTCGTTTCCAATGATCAAGATATCATCGACGTAGAGGACTAGGAAAGTAATCACGCTCCCACTAAACCTCTTATATACACACGGGTCATCCTCGTTCTTGATGAAACCAAATTTAGAGATTGATTCATCAAAACGAATATTCCAGCTTCTCGATGCTTGTTTAAGTCCATAAATAGACTTCTTTAACTTGCATATCTTATGACGATCTGATGGATTAGTGAAACCTTCTGGTTGTGTCATATACACATCCTCATCCAGATTTCCATTCAGGAAAGCGGTCTTCACATCCATCTGCCAAATCTCATAATCATAATATGCAGCTATCGCGAAAAGAATCCGAATAGACTTAAACATAGCTACAGGTGAGAAAGTTTCATCATAATCTATCCCGTAGATTTGTTTGAAACCTTTCGCAACTAGCCTGCCTTTATAGGTAACCATGTTACCATCCATGTCAATCTTCTTCTTGAAGATCCATTTACAGCCTATAGGGATAACTCCCGGAGGCGGATCAACCAAATCCCAGACTTGGTTATCTGACATGGAGTCCATCTCGGCGCGCATAGCTTCAAGCCATCTCGCTGACTCCGGTCCACTGACCGCATCCGTATAAGTGAGGGGTTCATCATTATCAATGATGTAGACTCCGTCATAGCGCTCAGGCTGTCGACGGATCCTTCCCGATCTTCGCGGTTCCCGTGATATCTGAGCCTCAGGTTGTTCAATAACATGTTCTACCGGCTCAGGCTCATCCAACTGTGCTTGAGCACTTTGTCCTTCTTCTGGATTCTCATCCAGCTTTATTTCTCTCCCACTGGCCTCTTGCAGAAGAAACTCCTTCTCAAGAAATATGGCCGTCCGAGCAACAAACACCTTGTTCTCTTTGGGATCGTAGAAATAATAACCCTTAGTTTCCTTAGGGTAACCGACAAAGATACATTTGTCAGATCTGCTCTCTAGTTTCCCAGAGGCGAGCTTTTTGACATAAGCCTCGCAGCCCCAGATCCTGATAAATGTCAAGCTTGGCTGTTTCCCATACCATAACTCATATGGAGTCTTAGAAACTGCCTTGGATGGCACTCGGTTTAGTACCTTTGCAGCTGTTTCCAGTGCAAAACCCCAAAAGGAATATGGAAGAGTAGCCTGACTCATCATAGAACGAACCATGTCAAGTAACGTTCTATTTCTCCTCTCGGACACACCATTCCATTGCGGTGTTCCTGGCGGAGTGAGCTATGAGATAATCCCACACTCCTTCAGATAGTCAGTAAATTCTCGACTTAGGTATTCACCACCTCGATCAGAACGAAGTGCCTTGATATTTCGGCCTAGCTGATTCTGTACTTCATTCTTGAACTCTTTGAACTTGTCAAAAGATTCACTTTTATGTCTCATTAAATAGATATACCCATATCTACTAAAATCATCAGTAAAGGTAATGAAGTACTGATAGCCACCTCTGGCATGTTTACTAAATGGCCCACACACATCACTGTGTATAAGGTCAAGTAAACCTGAAGCCCTTTGACCTTTGTTAGAAAAAGGTGACTTCGTCATTTTACCCATTAAACAAGCTTTGCATGTATCAATCTCCTCATAGGAGAATCATCCCAGCAGTCCATGATCATGCAACCGCTTAATGCGTTTCTTGTTAATATGGCATAAACGACTATGCCATAGCAAGGTGCTGTCATCAGCATACTTGGCTTTCTTAATATCAATCGCGTGTATAGAACATTCCATGTCCAACATGAATAACCCATTATTAATTGAACCAGTAGCATAAACTATATTATCAAGAGATAAAACACACTTTGAAATATTGCATTCAAAGGAAAATCCCTTCCTGACAAGAGCAGGAATGGAGATAATATTCTTAGTAATGCTGGGAACAAATAACAACTGTTTAGTTCTAATACAAGCCCAGATGGCAAAGAGATGAAATAGTCTCCTACAGTAACAGCAGCAACCCGTGCCCTGTTTCCAACTCGTAGGTCCACCTCATGCTGTGCCACCTGTCTTCTTCTCTTGAGTTCCTGCACATTTGAACAAATGTGAACTCCACATGCAGTGTCCAACACCCATGATATAGAAGAAGATGAAACCATGACTTCTGTCACGTATATACCTGAGCCAGAAGCGATGCTTCCCCTCTTATCTCCTTGGAGCGCTTTACAGTCCTTTTTCCAGTGACCCAGCTGGCCACAGTGGAAACATCTGTATTCCTTTGACCGCTTAACTTTTTGCTTCAGAGCCTTGCTGTAACTCTTGACAGGGGCCTTGCCCTTCTTCCCCTTCTTCTTGTTCCTGGAAGGAACCATCAAGACAGAGGTTGAAGGCTTACCCTTCAGAGTTTCCTCAGTAGTCAAAAGCATATTCAGCAGCTCTGCCGGAGTACAATCGATTTTGTTCATATTAAAGTTAATAATGAACGCATCGAAAGAGGGCGGGAGAGACTGCAGAATAATGTCTACAGCAAGCTCCTGGTTGATGGTATGCCCCAGTTTCTCTAGAGCCTCCTTGTGCCCAATGATCTTGAGCACGTGAGCTCCTACTGGGCTCCCTTCAGCCAGTTTGCTCTGAAAGAACAGCTTTGTCAAATTATAGCGTTCTGTCCTCGCCTGTGCAGCATACAACATCTTGAGGTTTGCTATCATGTCTATAGCAGACATATCCTCATGCTGACGCTGCAGCGGTGGCGTCATAGACGCTAGCATCAGGCAAGCGACATCAATGCTATCATTGACGTGATTTTCATAAGCTTCCCGAACCGCCCTTGCGGCGTTCGGAGCGGGCTGAGGCGGTATCGCCGTCTCGAGGACATACAGTTTCCTCTCTGCCTTAAGAACAATCTTAAGGTGTCCGAACCAGTCTGAGAAGTTCGGTCCAGCAAACTTCTCCCTTTCCAGTAGGGATCGCACATTGAAGCTCATGGTGTTCGTTGCTGCAGGTATCTACAACAATGCAAGAACAGCAAGGTCAGTATCAATGTCAAGAATCAATCAGGACTTAAGAAAGATTCTTTTTCTCACTATTTTATCTGGCTGAAAAATCCAGCAAAACAGCCCGAAAGAGTAGAACTCTTTTAGTGAGATGGGATCCAGATTTCATACTTGGTCTCCGCGTCCCGCTCAGGCGAGATAAGATGCACAGAGAGTACAAGTACTAATCTCTGGTAGGCAGTCCCTGCCAATCGCCAACCCGTGCGATTCCCCTTCATCTGGGCAATCCAGTAGACTGTGCCAACTGAGTTGGTACAACACAATCTCTGACCTCACAGATGGCTGCCTCCATGCGCTACCATATGCGCCACATATGTAGCCTACATGGTCAAGCTGACCCGACCTACTCCCTGGACCACCACGTGCTATGCTGAGCAACGAGAAGCGATAAATCCCTTCTCTGTAACACGCAGGTGTAATCCCGCACCGTCTGAAGATAGATGGACGTGCCCACTGAGTGGGTACAACACGGCTCCAACGATAATCAGAACAGTGAGGTTTCGCGTCAGAAGGCTTACGAGCTTGATATTTAAGCGTTGGATTTTAACGGTCTTTTATCTTCTTCACTATCATGCATTTCCTATGGTGATAGCAGAAGATAAATAAATCATGTTGTTCTACTTATTTAAACAATAAAAGAAAGCATGAATCTTATGTGGTAAAAGCCCATAGCCTAAGTAAGACCTTAAGATACTTAAGTCTTCACTTGCTTTTCTTCATGGGACTTTAGCTGCTCATCTGGCCCAAACCAGGGCCCAAGCGCCATCTGCAGCTCAGGTGCGCCTACCAGGGAAAATGCGCCTGGTCCCAGAGTCGAACCCTGGACCTCCCACCTGGTCAAGCCACTGCTGCATGCGCCTCTGCCAAGTGTGCTCTGTGCTCTTGTCTGATTAATTTACAAATTAATCTATCTAGACAAGATTGACACGCAGGTCAATTACATTTTATAAATTAAATACAATGTGATATGCAGATCACAATAATTAATTTACAACTTTAAAGTCCAGGCACGCAGGCCCCAGCACAGCACACATTTAATATGGGCAGCCCACATAAGAATAAATAAACAAACATAGGCATCATCCAAGATGTGATCCAGTCAAGAAAATTAAATTTTTTGAAAAACCCCATAGGCATCAATTTTAATTTCCTTATTTGCCTTACAACCTTACAACGGTCCATTACTAGGGATCCACTCATCCAACCTAGTCAGATCCACTGCCCTTGCATGCACCAAGTCCTAACTGACTTGAGTCGACCAAAGGCCAACCATGCATGCGCCAGGGCCGAACAACCCTCATGAGTTCTGGCAAGCGGGTGTGACCCCGGGCGTAACTCATGTGTGTTCGCTAGTCGTCTCAATCAGACATCGCTACACGCCTGTCTGCAGTTGACCTATAGCCATCTGGTGCTTGCGCACAGATGCTATCTGGTCAACCCATCAAGGCTGTCAGATGGTCTGATCAGACTGTCTGGATCTAACCTAGGGGATGACTTCAACCCTAATAACCCGTCTAAGGGTTTAATGCAGGGCCTTAGATCTATAATTAGTCGCGCATGTCATAAGAAGTTTGAAAAAACAAACATATGCGCCTACATGAACAAATGCGCCTACATGAAAACATGCGGCTAAGAGAAATAAAAATATCTCTAACATCATGTAACAGATAGATCAATGCTTTGGATCACAAAGAAAGCAAACATATTAGCATGCAATAACTGGCTCTGATACCAATTGAAAGTCCCCTAACTAAGGGGGCAAAACCCTATAGGAGGCGCAAATGAAAACCTTTGATGCAGCGGAAGGGGTTTCAAGAATCTATGCATATAATATGTTCAACTTTAAATTCCAAAATGATTCTCACCATTGCCATCGCTTAGATGGTGTCTTGGAAAGAAAGGCGCAAGTGCTCCTTCTCCAAAGGTGACGCACACAATTGGTGTCGCCTACTCTTCCTTGGTGCTCCTTGTGCTAGCAAGGTTCCAAGAAGTCGTTGTCGAATGGAAGGGGAGAGATCTCCTTTGCTTGGCGATTGCTTCCTTCTCCTTTCGTCAATCTCTTCACCACACGAGAGTGCCCAACTGAATAACTCAAGTTGGCGACAAGAGAGGAGGAGAGGCGAGAGAGTAGAGCGCCTTAGGCGTGAACGTGAGTCATGGTCACGTATGTGATCATGCTTTCTAAAAATAGAAAGCCACTCACTCACATGCGATCATGGGTTTACCCCAATCGCAAACTCCTCTCAATTTGAACCATGCGCTCAACCAATGAGCTGGTTCAATTTGGTTTGGTTTAATAACCAAATAAACCAAGCAATCAGTCCAGACCACAATAAACCCTAAGGCTCTTGATCTGACCGTCGATCTCTTGATGCTCCTGATCTCACTGATCTAGCATCCAATCTCTCGATCGAAGCTTACCGATCTCAAGCCCTAATCAATCAAACATGATCAGACCAGATCTCACTTACAATCAGAGATTAAATCCCTTTAAACTGAACCTGAACAATTAAGTCCACACGATCTGACTTAAGTAAGCCATATCATCAATTTGTGCGACCCTGAGGGTTTCCTTTAAATGTCGGTAACGATAACTCACGTTATCACGATCAGTGAGGGGTATCTAGCAACACATCACTGTCTCCCGATATAAAGAAAAGAGTCTTCCAAGACTACACCCAAACCACAGCACAAGTGTGAATCAAACTCACAAGGCATGCATGTTTCCTTTGCCACTGGATGTTCTTATTGGACAAGCGTGTCAAGCTTGTAGCTCCAATATGATAAGTATGATTAGAACAGATGAACACAGTCACCTGGGTATGGCCATACACTTTCTCAATCATCTCATCCAGGGGGCCCCTTTAGAACATCACACTCCTTAGACAAGGAGACGGCAATCCTTTGTCTATCACTAGTGCCCTAACCTGACTCAAGCTCACCATCCAAGATAGTCTATAATCATTATGTTTCAAATGATATTGAACTAACTCAAAACAATGACAATCATCATTTAGAAACACAAGTGATCTCAAGTCAGAGGAAATGTGCCACTTGTCGCAATCAAGGATTATTCACATTGTGACAAACAATTGAATATCCTAGTAGGGTCTGTCCAGTACATCCAATGTACCCATGAGTCTACATCTTATTCCATGCTCGAAGCATCCTATAAGATTAGAACACATATTAGTCTTAACCATATCAAGGCTGTCTCATGTTCACCAAGATATCTCGACTAAGGACTTTATAGCATGTTAGCCCAGCTAAACAGCTTTGAGACATTATTCAGAAGTACAATTATTGCAGCAGACAATATAACAACCTGAATAACAACCATGCCTTTATAAACATAAGAGTTTATTACATGATACTGATACAATCCCAAGGCCTCAAACATTAGCCTTAAGGGCATACCCCAACACGTCTTTATCATCGACTAGCTCCTAAATTTACTTCATAAGGTACTACTTTTCATGTCCTATGATTCTCACTCGTAAGGGATCCTGGTGTCACAGGAATTCTATTTGGGGCCAATTGCTTCCGCTTTGTTTTGAATTTTTAAATTGGCCCAGGGATTCCCAACAGCGTGGTGAGATCCCGGTCCCGATCCTCTCTGCATAGGTTATCTACCCAAAATGCTTACTTTTGTTGTTTCGCATTTAGAAGTTTTTGAACAAAACCACACTTTGATTCGTCTAGCTATAGATTGACCGTGTAATCAATACTTGTCTGCCAGATCCTTGTTGGGAACGATCTTTTATTTATTACTTAGATAAAGCTATGCACTTGCGATCGCATCAAGTTTTTGTTGCCGTTGCCGTGGATCAGGCCAGACAATATCGAATTAATCGAGATATTTAAAGACTTGACATTTTTTTTTTTGCATTGCTTAGTTTTTCTCATAGTTAGTTTTATGCTATTTTTCTCTTTTTTTTATTAACATGTTGTATGCCCAGAGCTCTTAAGATAGATACTATTTTCCCAAAGATCTAGAGATTGAACGCACTTTTCACCTCCGGAGAAAGCTGCAATTTCAAACTCGTGAAGTTGCGAAGGAAGGCGCAATGGCGGCCGATCAATCACTTAGGGATTTCACTGTACCTAATGTTCAAGGGTTTAATTCGAGCATTGTTTGCCCGGTTATTGAGGCGAACAACTTCGAGATCAAGCCAGCTTTGATGACTATGGTTCAGTAGAACCAATTTGGGGGTTCTTGAGTACTGTAACACCATGAAGATAATCGGTGTATACCTTGATGCTATTAGATTGAGATTATTTCCTTTTTCCCTCATGGATTGTGCACGTGCTTGGCTTTGTCATTTCCTCCAGGATCAATCATGATTTGGGAGGAACTCTCAAGCGCGTTTCTATCAATGTATTTCCCTCACAGCAAGATGGTGCAACTGAGGAATATGATCGCATGTTTCTATCAGAAGGACGGGGAATCACTTTACGATGCTCGGGACCGCTTTAAGGAGCTCCAATGCATGTGTCCTGACCACGGGCTAGAGCAATGGGTCTTTGTCCACACTTTCTACAATGGGTAGACTACAACATGAAGCTCATGGTGGATGCTGCGGCTGGAGGTGGCTCATGAATAAAAGAGTCGATGAGGCTATGACATTGCTCGAGGACATGGCGATGAATCACAACCATTGGTCCAACGAATGAGGTATGACATCAGCGGGCACAAGTAAGTATAGTAACGATTCTTGAGATCCCTCGCTACAAAGGTTGATTCTCTCGCCCAGAAACAAGACTGTTTTACTTTTCCTACTGCTATGGTTAATGTTGTCTCATGTGAAGTTTGTTGCATTATAGGTCATGCTTCTGCCGATTGCCAGCTTCTAGCCTCGCCGCAAGAAGATTCTTGTTAGGACCAAGTGAACGCCTTAGATAGCTATAACTAGAGATAGGGTACTGATCCATACTCATCGACCTATAACCTAAGCTGGAGGAACCACCCTAATCTTTCATACAAAAAAAATCAAGGGTATGTTCCTCAGCCGAACAATAGGCACCCTCTAGGGTTCCAGTTTAGGCAGCATGTTCAACCCCAGAAGTCTAACCTTGAGACTCTCTTGGAAAACTTCATTCTTGCTCAAAAAAAGCAGAACAAAGATGTCTCTAATGCTATCAAGCATCTAACATCTCGTATGGATGCTTTGGTGACCCCTAATAAGATGTTAGAGATGAACCATAGGGAGCATTGTAATGCTATTACAATTATAAGTGGTGAACAATTAGATGAGCCTTGGATGCCAGAGGAAAAACCTATAGCAAGTAAAGAGCAACCTGAGAAAACTTTATCAGAGAAGGAGACGCGAGTTGAGAAGGAGAAAGAATAGGTTTATGTAGGTCCTCCTGCGTATGTTCCACCTATTCCATTCCCTCAGAGGTTAGCAAAGGCGAAGCTCAACAAGCAGTTCAGCAAATCTCTTGAGCTCAATATCAAAGAACATGGCACTGTGGCACTAACAGAGGAATGCAGTGCGGTAATTCAGAATAAAATAACTCAAAAGTTGAAAGATCTAGCAAGCTTTTCTATTTGTTGTCAGATTGGTGAGATGTCTTTCGAGCATGCCTTGTGTGACTTGGGCGCATGTGTGAGCTTGATGCCCTTGTCGATTTGTAAAAGGATTAACATCGGGAATATGAAGCCGATGACAATATTGCTTCAATTTGCCAATCTTTTTGTTCAGCGTCCAGTGGGAATTTTGGAAGACGTCCCAATCAAAGTCAGTAACTTCTTTATTCCAGATGATTTTATAATTTTGGACATGGAGGAAAATGCGAGAGAGAGTACCTATTATCTTGGGTAGACCATTTTTAGCCACTACGGGCAACATCATTAATATGAAGAATGAAAAGGTGACATTAAATATCTATGAGAATAAAATATAATTTGATTTATCTGCAAGCTTAAAGAAACCTTCTTTTGCAGAGTATTGCTACAACATTGAGATCGTGGATAGTGCAGTAAATTGTAGTAACATCACCAAAATTGATAAGGATCCTTTGAAAACATGTTTTATGAACAATAAGAATGAGGTTATGAGAGATGACACTCGAGCATAGTTACAAATGCTAAACTCTTGCCCACCTATCAACCAGAAAAAGGTAATATCTGAAATTCTCGAAAGAACCAACCTCAAGGTAAGTGAGAGGAAACAAATAGAATTTACATCCATTCCATGCAATTCGAGGTATGAATTTCTAAGTCCTATCTCTATTTTGCCTATAATTTACAATGCGGATAAATATGAAAATCAAACAAGTTAATTGATGGATAAGTTCAGGAAAGCTATAGGACATTCTTTTGATAATATTAACTGCATTAATTTTTCTCTTTTCATGCGTAGGATAATTATGATCATTCACCTATTATACTAGATTCTCATTTTCAATAGGTGCAATTTTAAGGCATCACAAGGATAACAAACTATGTAGTATTCACTACGCCTCTGATCCACCTAAACACATCTGATTGTAGCTACGGTCGAGCTAATGACCTTAAACAAGCATTTTCTGAGAGGCAACCCAAATTTCTAACTCTTATAGTTTGAAGTTTTAGATTTTGTTTTTCTTAGATTTTTGGAATTTTTGTAGCATGTTTAGATGAATTTTTGATGATGAAAAACCTCTAAATAACTTGTTTTGTATGCAGGGATGCTTAGAAAATTTTAATTTTAAAGTGCAGGTGTCAAACGAGACATTCACAGGCATGGCCATTAGTCCTTCACGGGCCGTGAGTTTTGAGTATGAAGAAATCATGAAGGGACAAAAGTGTACAGAAACTTTCATGGTCATGGTCATGAGTCATTCACGGGCCATGAGTTTTATTTTGCTAGAGTGACTTAAACACAGAAACATTCATGGCCGCAGCCGTGAATACTTCACGGACCATGAGTAACTCGAAAGACTAGGGCCCGAGAGTTTAAAGTTCACTAGCGATGGTTAGGGTTCATGCCCTCGCTCGTGAATTCCAACCTCCAACCGATTTCCCCTCTCTCAGGTGACCATTCTCTTCCGCCTACCTTCCTCCACCACTGGTGATCCCTTCCGATGATCCTCCAGCTATCTTTTGTCTCGATTTAGTGAAGAGGCATAGGCTAAGTTGAAGAATGTGATTCTTGTCACCACAACTGGTTCCAGCCGAAAATCACCTAAATCTGTGAGAAATCTCTGCCTAATTATAGTCTTTGATTACTTTGTCAAGGTTAGTAGGCATTTGCGTCTGATTTTCTCTAGACTAGTCGACATTGAGTGGATTTTCTTCCAAATTCTTGGATGATCCTTTGCTGTGTTTTTCTTGTCGTATGTTGTGCGAGTTCTTTTGTGGATTTTGGAGATTTCTAATTTTTGAGGAATCGGCTATATTGCGAGTAATTATAGCACCAAGGGGTAGACCCTATTGAACTGCAAAGAAGATTGGTGTCCGTGGACCATACCCTTGGTTGATGCCACAATCTCGTATGGTTCATGGGGTTCTTCCCCATGGATTTCAGCAGGTATTACAGATTCCTCCGAAATATGTGCTTGTGACACCAACATTAGCTATTCCGACTATTTCTCAGCCCTCTACTTCTTAGCTCACAAACGTGCTAGTTAGTTCACCGGATGATGTAGAGATCATCGCGGAGAGACCCGCCAAGGGTGATAGGCGTACCACTAGGAGGTACGCGAGGAAACGCACCAGACGTTCCTCATCTGTCTAGGGCTTGAGACCATCACAGTGAGCTAGGATGTCTCTACCTTGACGTATCATTGAGGAGACAGTAGCTCCACAGGCCCCAGAGCTTGAGATTCTAGCACCCACTGAGGCTCCACCATTGGTACCACTGATGACATGCAAATATATGATATATCGTGGCTTAATTTTATTATTATTTAGAAGTAAAATGCATGTTTTATCTTATTTATTTGCTTAAATGCTTCATATTTGTCAGAGTCTTCACTTTTCCTTTGTTTTATTGAAATGTAGGGATTTTGCCCTAAAATCAATGGAATTTGGAAGATCTAAAGATATGGAACGATTCATCATGATGAGACGAAGCTACACATCAAATTTCAGCTCAAACGGAGTTATCTGTGCTCTTCACGGGCATGGCCGTCTATCCATGCATGGCCGTGTATGAACCTACACTTTCAGATTTTTGATGAGACATTCACGGGCACACCCATGAATCCATGCTTGGCCGTGAAGAGAAACTTTTCCAAAGATTAAACATTGCTGAGCCATACACGGGCATGGCTATGCATCCATGCACGGCTGTGTATCGTCCCGCCCAATTTGATAGGCGTCCGGTTTTTCACCCATAACTTACTATTTTGGAAGCAGATTTCATTGAAAATTTGTAGAGACCTTCCTAACTTGGATACAAACATGTTGAGATGGGAATCACGCAATTTGGGTTAGTCATTGAAGATAACGAAGCAAAATGGCGACAACTAGGGTTTTTGGGCGATTTATTGACGGCGACACTGTTCCGGCGTGATTTCTTCTTCGTTCCGATGAAGATCATCATGTTGAACCTTCTTCCATTAAGGATCTACTCCTCCCTCTAGTTTGAATCAATTTGTATGAGAGATTTTATGTATTTCGTGTTGAATCTTGTAGCATAAACTATATTTTCGGGGTTTGGGCGTAGCCCACTGTAAGGATACTGATCTTTAATGTTTGATTTATATATTTATGATATTTGCCTTTGTTCTTATTCATGTCTAGGAAGTTTTCATTCATGTTTATGTACTGGTCATACATGTTCATGCTTTAGACATTGTGGGAAGGACTGAGAGGTGAACCACAATTGTCGGACCCCCTTAGACTGGGCTGGTGATTTCGGCCACGAGAGTTGTCAAAATCACCCGAGGAACCCTAATCCTTCATAGAACCCATTGGGTCGGCTTAACCCGGTAAGCCATGAGAGTAGGAGACTTGGGTTAAGTTAGACACCCGACCGTATCCTGAGAGGGAGCGTGTCTGTACCTTAGGAAGGATTACCTTAAGAACATAGGTAAAAACCTATCTAAAATATCAACATTAACTTTCATGCATGCTTCAGTGCAGTGAAACCCGAAACCCCGATCCTCTCTCAAAGATCTCAAACCCCGATTGCTTGTTTTCTACTCTACTTGTTTTTAGTTTGCTTTGTTTTACTTAGTTGCACTAGGAAACTAGATATTTCTCCATTAATCGTTAACCTAGCTATTGATTAACTGATCAGTTAGTACTTGACCCCTAGTCCTCGTGGTATCGATACTTTTTATTACGTGATAGACTGTGCACTTGCGGTAGCAGCCTATCAAGTTTAGGCCCTATCAAGTTTTGGCGCCGTTGCCGGGGACTAGGTTGCCAATATTAACATGATCAGAAAATTAATAGACTAGGTTTAATTAGATTTTATTTGCCTTTTCTTCTATTTATTTGCTTTTTGTTTTTAGTTGTAGATGTTACTTGGGGCTGGTGCTACTAATCTCTTTTGTCTAGGTACTTGTTTATGCCCAGGAATACTGTTCGAATAGGGAAACTTGTACCTGGAGACCCGGAGATAGAGCATACTTTTCGTTTAGTCAGAAGAAATCTAAAAAGGTTGAAGCTTGAAGGGCAATTTTCTGGCAATCAAACAATGGAAGCTAATCGCTCTTTGAAAGACTTTGCAGCACTCACCATTTCTGGTGTGCACTCGAGTATATCGCGACCGGCTATCGAAGCTAACAACTTCGAGATCAAGCCGTCCCTTGTACAAATGGTGCAACAGAACCAATTTAGTGGAGCAACCACTAAAGATCCTAACCATCACTTGTCAAATTTTCTAGAATGCTGCAATACTCTAAAAATTAATGGTGCTCACCCTGATGCTATTAAACTAAGGCTTTTCCCTTTTTCTCTCAGGGACCGAGCCAGGGTGTGGTTGCAATCTTTGCCGCAGTGCTCTATCACAACGTGGGAACAATTATCTTAGGTTTTTCTGTCAAAGTATTTCCCACCAAGCAAAACAGCCCAGCTCAAAAATCAAATCACCAATTTTGCCAAATGAGAAGGAGAGTCCCTCTATGAAGCATGAGACCGGTTTAAGGAATTACTGAGGATGTGCCCGCACCATGGTCTACATAAATGGGTGATCATTCACACCTTTTACAGTGGATTATTATATCAGACCAGACATTCTATGGATGCTGCTGCTGGTGGGGCACTAATGAACAAAAATTATGATGAGGCAATGGAGTTGATTGAGGACATGGCCCTCAACCATTATCAGTGGTTAGGAGAGAGGAGCTAGCCAGTTCGAAGTTCAGAGAAGTTTGATATGAACATGATTAATTCCCTAGTAGCAAAGGTAGATTCACTTTCTTCTAAGCTTGATTCTATTAATGTTTCTACTTCTAACTCTATGACTTGTGATGTTTGTGGAGTGACAGGACATTCCTCTAATGATTGCCACATCTTGAACGCTCTCTCTGAACAAGTCAAGGCTATTAGGAATTTTAGGAATCAGAACGACCCCTACTCGAACACATATAATCTAGGATGGAGAAATCATCCAAATTTCTCCTACAGGTTGAACCAAGGACAGATCCCTCCTACAAATTTTTCTAATCCTAATTCTTCTTCTAACCAAAGACAACCAGGTCCTCCTCAAAAATCTAGGTTAGAGTCGATGCTGGAGAATTTCATGAAAGTGGACTCTATATGTGAGCAGATTCGCCAGCTGAATATGAAAGTGGACTAAGTATCCACACACTCGAAAATGATGGAGAACCAGATCACACAACTAGACCAGCGAACCAGTTCATTATCCAGAACCCCAGGAATGCTTCCACCTCAACCTGAAGCAAATCTGAGAGACCAATGCAATGCTATCATGACAAGTGGTGATGAGGAATTAAAGGACTCTGAAGCTGAGCATATCGAGAAAGAAAAAGAAGAGTCTGACAGCCAGAATGAGAAGCCTCATCCAGAAATTCCTGAAACACCAGACGTCGAGAAGAAAATAGCTGTTACTGAAAACTCTACAGATTGCATGACTAAATAACCACCTCTCAAATTCGAAGACCTTGGTATTTTTGATATACCATGCATGATTGGCAATATTGTGTTCGATAGAGCACTCTTGGATTTAGGATATGGAGTTAGCATCATGTCATTCGTCACTTTCAAGAAGTTGGACTTGGGAAATCTCAAATCAACATCTCAGGTTCTCCAGTTTGCAAATAGCTCTAAGCTTCGCCCACTCGGGATTGCTGAGAAAGTGCCATTGCAAATTAAAGGATTCTCTATCCCAGTAGACTTTGTGATTCTAGATATGGCTAAGAATTCCACTTTTCCTCTTATATTGGGCAGGCCATTCTTTACTGCAACCAGAGCTGCAATCGATGTCCCACACAAGAAAATGACTTTTTGTATTAATGGGAATAATATGTCATTCAATCTTCCTGCTAATAATAAAGAATTATGTTTTTCAAGTTCCAGGGAGAGTAGAGCAGTGGTGAAGGGAAGTAATGCATAGTCAAGAAGCAAGCTGGAACTCCTCTCGGAAACTTTTCCCAAACATTTTGAAGATAGGCCCGACGTCTCAATTGACTGAAGAAAAGACAAGATGGTGGCTATGATGATTCAAACTGAAGAAGCCACTGAAGCCAAATTGAAGGAGAGAACATTAGGAATGCTTGTGGATGATACTTTCACAGCTGCTAAGAAAACTGACAAGTTTTATCAATTTATCGCTCCATGTTTTGTCGAAACTGTTGTAAAGGAACTTTTATATCTTGTGCTCATTTTAATAGGTGCCACTTACTCTGCCTCTACTACAGCAGAGGCTCCATGCCACTTACTCTGCCTCTACTACAGCAGACCCACCATGAGCATCACGCTGGTCAAGCTAGTGACCCTAAAGAAGCGCTTGTTGGGAGGCAACCCAACCTCTTGTTTATCTTCTTTCTTATTTATTTTCGTCATTTAGTCTTTGTTGTTTTTTCAATTTTTCTTTCATATTTATGCTTTCTAGGCTGTACCCTGCTGATGGTAATTTTTTTGGATTTTTCAGGCACTTGCGAGCCATTCACAGTCGCACTCGTGCATCCATGTATGGCTGTGAATGCCTCGCAGATTTTTCTGTAAACAACGCCGAGACGTTCACAGGCAGGGGTGTCAAGAAATGCACGGCCGTGAACAGATTTGACAATCTTCACTGAGACATGCACGGGCACACCCATGCATCCATGCACGGCCGTACAAGATAAGTGAAGCTGGACTCATTTTTGCGCCAAGAAGTGCACGGGCCGGGCCGTGTACGCGTGCATGGCCGTTCACGATTCTGTTATAAAGGGTGTCGCCTGCGCACCCACGTACACACCCATGTACGAAACCCTAGTGCTGCCGCCGCCGCTCCGATCCGCCACCTCTGGTACCCGATCGACCGCCGGCGACCCTCCACCGTCCTCTCCTTCCTCCGGCGCATCTTTCCCCCATGTTTTTGCACCCGATCCGCGCCTCCCATTGTCAATTTTCGTTGCCCCGAGTTCTGTCACCGCCCGCTGTCCCGTCACCGCCGACTTTCCTTTTCCGCCTCTAACGCTTCCAATGCCTCTTCGCCACCTACTATTACCTTACCGTAACCTTCCTATACCACCAACATGTCTCGATGCAAGCAAGTCACTTCCAAGCACCGAGCTTCCTCTTCCAGCGCTGTCGCCGCACAACAACTGCCACCTGCAGCGCCGCCAACACCTTATGGGATTATTTGCCGAGATCCTAAGCAGCTTGCCAAGCTCACCGCCCTCACACGCCGCCCGGTGGTTACCACCAAGTTCTTTGATCATTCCACACTGAATACTCTAGGTTTCCATGAAGATGTACAGTGGCTTTTTCAACATATAGGGTGGGAGCAGTTCTTCACGATCTCCTACCCAACATATATCCCCATCGTGCTAGTGTTTTTGTTTTCAATGGAGTTTCATGCCAACATCCAAAACGATGAAGATGACGGTAGTTTATCCTTCTGGCTCAACAATACCGAGTTCATACTTACTTTGTTAGAGCTGAACTAGATCTATGGCTTTCCCACTGATGGGACGCGTTTGACACCCAGAGCATTCAATGCTAGTGCCTTCTGGGAACAATTGACTGGTCACCCACCTTTTGATACTAGAACTATTAGAGCCACCTCTCTCGGCAAACCCGTCTTGAAGTATGTGCACCATGTCATTGAAAGTCCCCACAAGGGGGGGCGAAACCCTAAGACATGCGCAGATATGAATTTGCATGGGCGGAATCTAGGGTTTCCTAGGATCGCATAGCATGTATTATATGATCAACTTAGAACAACAATGATCATACCATGGCCATTGTTTGTATGATGTCGAGGAAGAAGAGATCGACAGGGGTCTCCTCCAGAGGATGCGCACACAAGATGAAGAAGCCGCCTACTCCCTTGGTGCTCCTTGTGCTAGCAAGGTTCCAAGAGGTTCTTGTCGTATGAAAAAGGAAGATGATCTCCTTGCTTGGCGAAAAAAAAAACTTTCTCCTCTTGTCGTCCACTCTCTTTACACGAGAATGCAAAAACTCTCGAAATCACAAGAGGCGACAAAGGCGTGAAGAGGCGAGCAACATGAGGCGTGGTCACGTAAGTGATCATGCTTTCTAAAAATAGAAATCCACTCCCTCACATGCGATCATGGGTTTACCCCAATCGCAAACTCCTCTCCATTTGAACCACACGCTCACTTGATGAGCTGGTTCATTTCGGTTTGGTCCAAGACCAATTAACCCAAGCAATCCAGTCTAGATCTCAATTAAACCCTAAGGCTCCAGATCTAACCGTTGATCTCTTGATGCTTCTGATCTCACAGATCTAGCATCCAATCTCTCGATCGAAGCTTATCGATCTCAAGCTCTAATCAATCAAACATGATCAGACCAGATCTCACTCACAATCAGAGATTAATTCCCTTTAAACTGAACCCAAAAACAATTCAGTCCACACGATCTGACTTAAGTAAGCCATATCATCAAATTGTGCGACCCTGAGGGTTTCCTTTAAATGTCAGTAACGATAACTTACGTTATCACGATTAGAGAGGGGTATCTAGCAACACATCACTGTCTCCCGATATAAAGGAAAGAGTCTTCCAAGACTACACCCAAACAACAGCACAAGTGTGAATCAACTCATTAGGCATACATGATTCCTTTGCCACTGGATGTTCTTTATTGGACAAGCCTGCCAAGCTTGTAACTCCAATATGATGAGCATGATTAGATCAGATGAACATAGTCATCTGGGTATGGCCATACACTTTCTCAATCATCTCATCCAGGGGGCCCCTTTAGAACATCACACTCCAATGAAGGAGACGGCAATCCTATATCTATCACTAGTGACCTAACATGACTCAAGCTCACCATCCAAGATAGTCTATAACCATTATGTTTCAAATGATATTGAACTACCTCAAAACAATGACAATCATCATTTAGAAACACAAGTGATCTCAAGTCAGAGGACATGTGCCACTTGTTGCAATCAAGGATTATTCACATTGTGACAAGCAATTGAATAACCTAGTAGGGTCTGTCCAGTACATCCAATGTACCCATGAGTCTACATCTTATTCCATGCTCGAAGTATCCTATAAGATTAGAATACATATTAGTCTCAATCATATCAGGGCTGTCTCATGTTCACCAAGATATCTCGACTAAGGACTTTACTGCATGTCAGCCTAGCTGAACATCATAGAGACATTATTCAGAAGTACGCTCATTGCAGCAGACAATGTAACAACCTGAATAACAACCATTGCCTTTATAAACATAAGAGTTTATACATGATACTGTTACAATCCCAAGGCCTCAAACATTAGCCTTAAGGGCATACCCTAACAATCTCCCACTTGCACTTAATCTAATGGTTGAGAAATCTCAAACCCATATTATTACAGTGCTTCTCATGCTTTTGCTGCGCCAGAGGCTTGGTAAGCGGGTCTGCCAGATTGTCATCTGTATGAACCTTGCAGATTTTGATCTCGCCACGATCAATGATCTCCCGGATCAAATGAAACTGTCTCTGTATGTGCTTGGACTTCTGGTGCGACCGTGGTTCCTTTGCTTGTGCGATTGCTCCAGTGTTATCACAGAAGATAACCAAAGGATCTGCACTCGAAGGAACGACACCAAGTTCTTGAACGAACTTACGAATCCACACTGCCTCCTTAGATGCTTCCAAGGCTGGAACATACTCGGCTTCTGTTGTGGAATCAGCAACTATAGACTGTTTGAAACTCTTCCACACCACTGCTCCTCCATTCAAGCTAAAAACATAGCCTGATTGCGATCGGAAATCATCCTGGTCAGACTGGAATGAAGCGTCAGTATATCCTTCAATACTGAGTTCTTCCTGACCACCATATATCAAGAATATATCTTTGGTCCTCCGAAGATATTTTAAAATGTTCTTGACTGCAATCCAGTGCGCCTGACCTGGATTACTTTGGAACCGACTGGTCACGCTTAACCCGTAAGCGACGTCTGGGCGAGTACACAACATCGCATACATAATGGACCCAATAGCCGAAGCATAAGGCGTATTGTCCATTTCATCTTTCTCAGTCTGTGTTTGTGGACACTGACTCTTTGAAAGATTCAGACCATGTCTGACTGGAGGATATCCTCTTTTAGAATTCTCTAAATGAAATCTCTCCAGGACTTTATCGTTGTAAGTACTCTGGCACAGCCCGAGAAGCCTCTTAGATCTATCCCTGTAGATCTTCACACCTAACACATAGGCTGCTTCTCCTAAATCTTTCATCTAGAAACATTTTCTTAACCATGCTTTCACTGCATGCATTTCGGGAATATCGTTTCCAATGATTAAGATATCATCGACGTAGAGGACTAGGAAAGTAATCACGCTCCCACTAAACCTCTTATATACACACGGGTCATCCTCGTTCTTGATGAAACCAAATTCACTGACTGATTCATCAAAACGAATATTCCAGCTTCTTGATGCTTGTTTAAGTCCATAAATGGACTTCTTTAACTTGCATATCTTATGACGATCTGATGGATTAGTGAAACCTTCCGGTTGTGTCATATACACATCCTCATCCAATTTTCCATTAAGGAAAGCGGTCTTCACATCCATTTGCCAGATCTCATAATCATAATATGCTGCTATCGCGAAAAGAATCCGAATAGACTTAAACATGGCTACAGGAGAGAAAGTTTCATCATAATCTATCCCGTAGATTTGCTTGAAACCTTTCGCAACTAGCCTGCCTTTATAGGTAACCACGTTACCATCCATGTCAATCTTCTTCTTGAAGATCCACTTACAGCCTATAGGGATAACTCCCGGAGGCAGATCAACCAAATCCCACACTTGGTTATCTGACATGGAGTCCATCTCGGCTCGCATAGCTTCAAGCCATCTAGCTGAGTCCGGTCCACTGACCGCATCCGCATAAGTGAGGGGTTCATCATGATCAATGATGTAGACTCCGTCATAGCGCTCAGGCTGTCGACGAATCCTTCCCGATCTTCGCGGTTCCCGTGATATCTGAGCCTCAGGTTGTTCAATAACCTGTTCTACCGGCTCAGGCTCATCCAACTGTGCTTGACTACTTTGTCCTTCCTCTGGATTCTCATCCAGCTTTATTTCTCTCCCACTGGCTTCTTGCAGAAGATACTCCTTCTCAAGAAAAATGCCCGTCCGAGCAACAAATACCTTGTTCTCTTTGGGATCATAGAAATAATAACCCTTAGTTTCCTTAGGGTAACCGACAAAGATGCATTTGTCAGATCTGCTCTCTAGTTTCCCAGAGGCGAGCTTTTTGACATAAGCCTCGCAACCCCAGATCTTAATAAATGTCAAGCTAGGCTGTTTCCCATACCATAATTCATATGGGGTCTTTGAAACTGCCTTGGATGGCACTCGGTTTAGTATCTTTGCAGCTGTCTCCAGTGCAAATCCCCAAAAGGAGTAAGGTAGAGTAGCCTGACTCATCATCGAACGAACCATATCAAGTAACGTTCTATTTCTCCTCTCGGACACACCATTCCATTGCGGTGTTCCTGGCGGAGTGAGCTGTGAGATAATCCCATACTCCTTCAGATAGTCAGTAAACGCATGACTTAGGTATTCTCCACCTCGATCAGAACGAAGTGTCTTGATATTTCAGCCTAGCTGATTTTGTACTTCATTCTTGAACTCTTTGAACTTGTCAAAAGATTCACTTTTATGTCTCATTAAATAGACATACCCATACCTACTGAAATCATCAGTAAAGGTAATGAAGTACTGATAGCCACCTCTGGCATGTTTACTAAATGGCCCACACACATCACTGTGTATAAGGTCAAGTAAACCTGAAGCCCTTTGACCTTTATTAGGAAAAGGTGACTTCGTCATTTTTCCCATTAAACAAGCTTTACATGTATCAATCTCCTCATAGGAGAATGATCCCAGCAGTCCATGATCATGCAACCGCTTAATGCGTTTCTTGTTAATATGGCCTAAACGACTATGCCATAGCAAGGTGCTGTCATCAGCATACTTGGCTTTCTTAATATCAATCTGCTGTATAGAACATTCCATGTCCAACATGAATAACCCATTGCTAATTGATCCAGTGGCATAAACAATATTATCAAAAGATAAAACACACTTTGAAATATTGCATTCAAAGGAAAACCCTTTCCTGACAAGAGCAGGAATAGAGATAATATTTTTAGTAATGCTAGGAACAAAGTAACAATTGTCTAGTTCCAATACAAGCCCAGATGGTAGAGAAATGAAATAAGTGCCTACAGCAACAGCAGCAACCCGTGCCCCGTTTCCAACTCGTAGGTCCACCTCATGCTGTCCCACCTGTCTTCTTCTCTTGAGTTCCTGTACATTTGAACAAATGTGAACTCCACATGCAGTGTCCAACACCCATGATATAGAAGAAGAGAACATGACCTCAGTCACATAAATACCTGAGCCAGAAGCGATGCTTCCCTTCTTGTCTCCTTGGAGCGCTTTACAGTCCTTTTTCCAGTGACCCAGCTGGCCACAGTGGAAACATCTGTATTCCTTCGACCGCTTAACCTTTTGTTTCAGCGCCTTGTTGTAGTTCTTGACTGGGGTTTTTCCCTTCTTCCCCTTCTTCTTGTTCCTAGAAGGAACCATTAAGACAGAGGATGAAGGCTTTCCCTTCAGAGTTTCCTCTGTAGTCAAGAGCATATTCAGCAACTCTGCCGGGGTACAGTCGATTTTGTTCATATTAAAGTTAATAATGAATGCATCGAAAGAAGGCGGTAGAGACTGCAGAATAATGTCTACAGCAAGCTCCTGATTGATGGTGTGTCCCAGTTTCTCTAGAGCCTCCTTGTGCCCAATCATCTTGAGCACATGAGCTCCCACTGGACTCCCTTCAGCTAGTTTGCTCTGAAAGAACAGCTTGGTCAAGTTATAGTGCTCAGTCCTCGCCTGTGCAGCATACAACATCTTGAGGTTTGCTATAATTTCTATAGCAGACATATCCTCATGCTGACGCTGCAGCGGTGGCGTCATAGACGCTAACATCAGGCAAGCGACATCAATGCTATCATTGACATGCTTTTCATAGGCTTCCCGAACCGCCCTTGCGGCGTTCGGAGCGGGTTGAGGCGGTATCGCCGTCTCGAGGACATACAGTTTCCTCTCTGCCTTAAGAACAATCTTAAGGTGTCCGTACCAGTCTGAGAAGTTTGGCCCAGCAAACTTCTCCCTTTCCAGTAGGGATCGCACATTGAAGTTCATGGTGTTCGTTGCTGCAGGAATCTACAACAATGCAAGAACAGCAAGGTCAGTATCAATGTTAAGAATCAATCAGGACTTAAGAATGATTCTTTTTCTCACTATTTTATCTGACTGAAAAATCCATTAAACAGTCCGAAAGAGTAAACACTCTTTTAGTGAGATGGGATCCAGATTTCATACTTGGTCTCCGCGTCCCGCTCAGGCGAGATAAGATGCACAGAGAGTACAAGAACTAATTTCTGGTAGGCAATTCCTGCCAATCGCCAACCCGTGCGATTCCCCTTCATCTGGGCAATCCAGCAGACTGTGCCAACTGAGTTGGTACAACACAGTCTCTGATCCCTCAGATGGCTGCCTCCATATAGCTCACATATGCTCAGTATGTAGCCTACATGGTCAAGCTGACCTGACCTACTCCCTGGACCTCCACGTGCTATGCTGAGCAACGAGAAGCGATAAATCCCTTCTCTGTAACACGCAGGTGTAATCCCGCACCGTCTGAAGATAGATGGACGTGCCCACTGAGTGGGTACAACACGGCTCCAACGATAGTCAGAACAGTGAGGTTTCGCGTCAGAAGGCTTTACGTGCTTGATATTTAGCGTTGGATTTTAACGGTCTTTTATCTTCTTACCTATCATGCAATTCCTATGGTGATAGCAGAAGATAAACTCATGCATTTCTAATTATATAAGCAATAAATAGAAAGCATGCTGATCTTATGAGGTAAAAGCCCATTAAGCCTAAGTAAGACCTTAACCTAACTTAAGTCTTCACTTGCTTTTCCTCATGGGGCTTTTGCTTCTCATCTGGCCCAATCTAGGGCCCAAGCGCCAATTGCAGCTGAGGTGCGCCCACCAGGGAAAATGCGCCTGTCCCAGAGTCGAACCCTGGACCTCCCACCTGGTTAAGCCTCAAGCTGCATGCGCCTCTGCCATGTGTGCTCTGTGCTCTTGTCTGATAAATTTACAAATTAATCTATCTAGACAAAATTGACACGCAGGTCAATTACACTTTATAAATTAAATAAAATGTGATGCGCAGATCACGATAAATATTAATTTACAACAATTCACTAGGCTCGCAGGCCCCAGCACAGCACACATTAAGGGCAACCCACATAAGATAAAATAAACAAGCACATGGCATCATCCAAAAATCATGTGATCCAACATAAGAAATTAAAATTTCGAAAACCCCATTGGCATCAATTTTAATTTTCCTTATGTGCCCTACTACCTTACAACAGTCCATTGATAGGGATCCACTCATCATGTCTAGTTAGATCCACTGCCCTTGCATGCACCAAGTCCTAACTGACTTGAGTCGACCAAAAGGTCAGCCATGCATGCGCCAAGGGCTGAACAGCCACAATGAGGTATGGCAAGCGGGCGTGACCCCGGGCCTAACTCATGTGCGTTCATTAGTTGTCTCACAATCAGACATCGCTACACGCCTGTGATGCAGTCGACCTATAGCCACCACGTGCTCGCGCATGGGTGCCATCTGGTCGACCCATCTAGGCTATCAGATGGTCTGATCAGACTATTGGATCTAACCTAGAGGATGACTTCAGCCCCATCAACCCGTCTAAGGGTTTATAGCAGGCGCCTCTTAGATCTAGTGAAGGTCGCGCAAGTGATATAGTTTTGAGAAAAACAAACTATGCGCCACACAAACATGCGCCATCAAAACATATTCAAGTTTCGCATATGCAACAACTAAAGATGAAAGTTCGCATGTATAGATCTAAGCATACAAGGATCACAAAAAAGGCTAAAGCAATCATAAAATCATGCATCAACCTCGCTCTGATACCAATTGAAAGTCCCCACAAGGGGGGGGGGGGGGGGCGAAACCCTAAGACATGCGCAGATATGAATTTGCATGGGCGGAATCTAGGGTTTCCTAGGATCGCATAGCATGTATTATATGATCAACTTAGAACAACAATGATCATACCATGGCCATTGTTTGTATGATGTCGAGGAAGAAGAGATCGACAGGGGTCTCCTCCAAAGGATGCGCACACAAGATGAAGAAGCCGCCTACTCCCTTGGTGCTCCTTGTGCTAGCAAGGTTCCAAGAGGTTCTTGTCGTATGAAAAAGGAAGATGATCTCCTTGCTTGGCGAAAAAAAAAAACTTTCTCCTCTTGTCGTCCACTCTCTTTACACGAGAATGCAAAAACTCTCGAAATCACAAGAGGCGACAAAGGCGTGAAGAGGCGAGCAACATGAGGCGTGGTCACGTAAGTGATCATGCTTTCTAAAAATAGAAATCCACTCCCTCACATGCGATCATGGGTTTACCCCAATTGCAAACTCCTCTCCATTTGAACCACATGCTCACTTGATGAGCTGGTTCATTTCGGTTTGGTCCAAGACCAATTAACCCAAGCAATCCAGTCTAGATCTCAATTAAACCCTAAGGCTCCAGATCTAACCGTTGATCTCTTGATGCTTCTGATCTCACTGATCTAGCATCCAATCTCTCGATCGAAGCTTACCGATCTCAAGCTCTAATCAATCAAACATGATCAGACCAGATCTCACTCACAATCAGAGATTAATTCCCTTTAAACTGAACCCAAAACAATTCAGTCCACACGATCTGACTTAAGTAAGCCATATCATCAAATTGTGCGACCCTGAGGGTTTCCTTTAAATGTCGGTAACGATAACTTACGTTATCACGATCAGAGAGGGGTATCTAGCAACACATCACTGTCTCCCGATATAAAGGAAAGAGTCTTCCAAGACTACACCCAAACAACAGCACAAGTGTGAATCAACTCACTAGGCATACATGATTCCTTTGCCACTGGATGTTCTTTATTGGACAAGCCTGCCAAGCTTGTAACTCCAATATGATGAGCATGATTAGATCAGATGAACATAGTCATCTGGGTATGGCCATACACTTTCTCAATCATCTCATCCAGGGGGCCCCTTTAGAACATCACACTCCAATGAAGGAGACGGCAATCCTATATCTATCACTAGTGACCTAACATGACTCAAGCTCACCATCCAAGATAGTCTATAACCATTATGTTTCAAATGATATTGAACTACCTCAAAACAATGACAATCATCATTTAGAAACACAAGTGATCTCAAGTCAGAGGACATGTGCCACTTGTTGCAATCAAGGATTATTCACATTGTGACAAGCAATTGAATAACCTAGTAGGGTATGTCCAGTACATCCAATGTACCCATGAGTCTACATCTTATTCCATGCTCGAAGCATCCTATAAGATTAGAATACATATTAGTCTCAATCATATCAGGGCTGTCTCATGTTCACCAAGATATCTCGACTAAGGACTTTACTACATGTCAGCCTAGCTGAACATCATAGAGACATTATTCAGAAGTACGCTCATTGCAGCAGACAATGTAACAACCTGAATAACAACCATTGCCTTTATAAACATAAGAGTTTATACATGATACTGTTACAATCCCAAGGCCTCAAACATTAGCCTTAAGGGCATACCCTAACAGTCATGGCACATACTATCTTTGGCCGAGGAGCGTCTGATGGTCTTGTTCGAGCATCTGAGCTCCTATTTCTTTGGGCTATGCTGCATGAGGTCTGACTCAACACCACTTTCCATTTCGCCAAGCAACTCCAGAAAGTTTCTATGGCATCGAAGGGTGCCATTGCTCTCGGGGGACTTCTTACTCCACTTGCTCTAGCGGTTGGGGTCCGACCTTACCAGTTGGAGCAAGCCCGTAGCAATCCTCACCTCGACCTTGACTCCTGCATCTCGATGCGGATGATAGTTAAGGAAGGAGAACTCTACAACTTGCTCTTTCCTGGGAGTGATGTAAAGTTGCCGCTGCCAAATCCTGCATGCAGACGCCCAAGCATGCGCCCTCTGCAGTCTCACACACAGCCGATGCTCGAGTCCTCTTCTTCCACGCCTGATGCTAGCCTTGGGAAGAAAATCCACACCTTAGAAGTTCTCCTTCACCACTTGTGCCACCCTCAAGGAAGGATGTGCTAAGGAAAGGGAGAAAGGGAGAGATGCCGCCAAGCACTAGCAACACTTGCGCTAGGAAGAGGAAGGAGTAGTTGCTTGTAGCCCTTTGATAGAAGAAGACTTGCGCCAACCACCTTGCTCTCGCCCCTTAGGATGTCCATGTTGGGAAACTCGGGGGATATTTTACAATTTTTCAGAGTCATTTCAACACAAATACATTGCACAGCAGAATAATATCCCCGAAACAGGCCAGTCCCAAAAACCCATTGAAGATCATCAAGCGAGAGAGTCAACATGATGAGATAGAAAATACCTTAAAGCGAGACGAGGCCAATGTCGAGGTAGGCGCCCAAGCGTGTGCCCTCTGCAGACTCACACACACGGATGCCTCTAGTCCTCTTCTTCCTCTCCTGGTGCTAGCCTCGGGAAGTAGATCCAAGCCTTATGGTTCCTTCTTCAAGCCTTGCGCCACCTCCTAGGTTCTTGTGCCAATGAAGAAGAAGAAGGGAGATGATGCCGCCAACCTCAAGCTCTCCTTGTGCCAAGAGAAGAAGGAGAAGAGGTAGAAGACTTGCGGCAATGGTGATGGAAGATGGTTGCGCCTCTTGCTTCTTGCTCTCGCCCCTTGGTGTGCTCACGCCTCTTGAATATTGCATGAAGGAGCTCACGTATCCTTCCAATAGATAGAAGCAAGGGGCAGCCAAGAGAAAGAGGTGGAGGCGCAAACAATCAAGAGGGGGCGGCTAGGGTTTAGGGTTTGGTTGCAATTAGGGGTTATGGCTTTGGAACGTCTCCAAGACTTTTCCATAAACTCCTTGCAATTAGCCAAGACTTACCATATAAGCCTACCATGCCTTAGATGTCTCAAGCCTTGCCTTAGAGGCAAGCTTTCCATCCAAGCATGTGAAGGTAAACCAAGGTCACATGCGCATCTAGAATGTGCAGCGGCGGAAATGCTAGGTTTCAAAATCGCTTGATTTAAACATATGATCAACCTTGAAAAGATAGGTTAGAACATTACCATTGCCATGCTTTGAGTGGCGGCTTGGAGGAAGAAAGAGGCGAATGCTTCTTCTCCAAAGGAATCACACACAAGATGA
Organism: Costus lasius; assembly: GCA_027563935.2. Classification (NCBI taxonomy): domain Eukaryota; kingdom Viridiplantae; phylum Streptophyta; class Magnoliopsida; order Zingiberales; family Costaceae; genus Costus; species Costus lasius. The sequence goes on along the minus strand of CM050450.1, from coordinate 29,998,414 downwards.
AGTTTGCTTCTTCCTTGTGCTCCTTGTGCTAGCAAAGACACTAAGGAGTCTTTGATCGTGTGATGAGATGTTTTTCTTCTTGTTGGCCGAACTCCCTGGTGCTGATCGTAAAGACGAACCACACACACACACGAGAGAAGAAAGGGGCGAGAGGCGTTCACCGTTCGAAAACGTGGGGCGTTCCAAAAGAAAAATCGACTTCCAAATATAGTAAGTACATAACTCCTTCTTTAAGTCCCCATGAAGCCATCGAAAACTCCTCTCCCCTTTGAACCATGCGTTCACATAAGTGAACCGGTTCAATTTCATTTGGCTCAAGAACCAAATCGAACCAGCCATGGTCTTAATCTCTCTGAACCTCATGGTTCAAGATCTAACCACACATCTCAATGAACCTCTTGATCTTTACGATCAAGCATCAATTCTACCGACCGAAGCTTACCGATCATATGCCCTAATCAATCAAACATGATCAGACTAGATCTCACTTCCAATCAGAGTTTAAATTGCTTTAAACTGAACTAGAATAATTCCAGTCCACACGATCTGACAAAAGTAAGCCATATCATCAAATTGTGCGGCCCTAAGGGTTTCCTTCATTGTCGGTAACGATAACTTATGTTATCACGATCAGAGAGGGGTATCTAGCAACACATCACTATCTCCCGATATGAAGGAAAGAGTCTTCCAAGACTACTCCCAAACCATAGCACAAGTGTGAATCCAATTCACCCAGCATACTTGTTCCCTTTGCCACTGGATGTTCTCGTTGGACAAGCCTGTCAAGCCTGTAATTACAACACGATGAGAATGGTTAGATCAGATGAACATAGTCATCTGGGTATGGCCATACACTTTCTCAACCATCTCATCCAGGGGGCCCCTTTAGAACATCACACTCCAACTAGGAGAGGCAATCCTATATCTATCACTAGTGTCCTAACATGACTCATGCCCACTATCCAAGATAATCCTTAACCATTATCTTTCAAATGATATTGAAGTACCTCAAGACAATGCCAATCATCACTTAGTAACACAAGTGATCTCAAGTCAGAGGGAATATACCACTTGCTTGCTTATAAGGATTTATTCACATTGTGACAAACAATTGAATATCCTAAGTAGGGTCAGTCCAGTACATCTAATGCACCTATGTGTCTAAATCTTATTCCATGCTCGTAGCATCCTATAAGACCAGAACACATATTAGTCTCAATCATATCAAGGCTGTCTCATGTTCACCAAGATATCTCGACTAAGGACAACTCTAAATGTCAGCAAAGCTGAACATCATTGAGATATTACTCAGAGGTATACATACAGCAGCAGACAATGCAACAATCTGAATAACAACAATTGCCTTTATAAACATATACTCAGTTTATACATGATACTGATAATAACCCAAGGCCTCAAACATTAGCCTTAAGGGCATACCCCAACAATCTCCCACTTGCACTTAAACTAATGGTTGAGAAATCTCAAACCCATATTATTACAGTGCTTCTCATGCTTCTGCTGCGCCAGAGGCTTTGTAAGTGGGTCAGCTAGATTGTCATCTGTATGTACCTTGCAGATCTTGATCTCTCCTCGATCTATGATCTCACGGATCAAATGAAACCTTCTCTGTATGTGCTTGGAATTCTGGTGTGACCGTGGTTCCTTTGCTTGAGCAATCGCTCCAGTGTTATCACAGAAGATAACCAATGGGTCTGCACTTGAAGGAATAACACCAAGTTCTTGAATGAACTTACGAATCCATACTGCCTCCTTTGATGCTTCTGAGGCTGCAACATACTCGGCTTCTGTTGTAGAATCAGCAACAATTGATTGTTTGAAACTCTTCCACACCACTGCTCCTCCATTCAAGCTAAAAACATAGCCTGATTGCGATCGGAAATCGTCTTGGTCAGATTGGAACGAAGCGTCAGTATATCCTTCAATACTGAGTTCTTCCTGACCTCCATAAATCAAGAACATATCTTTGGTTCTCCGAAGATATTTCAAAATATTCTTGACTGCAATCCAGTGTGCCTTCCCTGGTTTACTTTGGAACCGACTGGTCACACTTAACCCGTAAGCGACGTCTGGGCGAGTACATAACATCGCATACATGATGGACCCAATAGCCGAAGCATAAGGCGTATTGTCCATCTCATCTTTCTCAGATTGTGTTTGAGGACACTGGCTCTTTGAAAGATTCAGACCATGTCTGACTGGAAGATATCCTCTTTTAGAATTTTCTAAATGGAATCTCTCCAGGACCTTATCGATGTAAGTACTCTGGCACAGCCCGAGAAGCCTATTAGATCTATCTCTGTAGATCTCCACACCTAATACATAGGCTGCTTCTCCCAAATCTTTCATCTGGAAACATTTTCTTAACCATGCCTTGATGCTGCATGTAGTTCAGGAATATCGTTTCCAATGATTAAAATATCATCGACGTAGAGGACTAGGAAAGTAATCACGCTCCCACTAAACCTCTTATATACACACGGGTCATCTTCATTTTTGATGAAACCAAATTCACAGACTGATTCATCAAAACGAATATTCCAGCTTCTCGATGCTTGTTTTAGTCCATAAATGGACTTCTTTAATTTGCATATCTTATGACGTTCTGATGGATTGATGAAACCTTCAGGCTGTGTCATATACACATCCTCTTCCAGTTTTCCATTAAGGAAAGCGGTCTTCACATCCATTTGCCAGATCTCATAATCATAATATGCTGCTATCGCGAGAATAATTCGAATGGACTTGAACATGGCTACAGGAGAGAAAGTTTCATCATAATCTATCCCGTAGATTTGTTTAAAACCTTTCGCAACTAGCCTGCCCTTATAGGCAACCACGTTACCATCCATGTCTTTCTTCTTCTTGAAGATCCACTTACAGCCTATAGGGATTATTCCTGGAGGCGGATCAACCAAATCCCAGACTTGGTTGTCTGACATGGAGTCCATCTCGGCTGGAATAGCTTCAAGCCATCTTGCTGATTCCGGTCCACTAACCGCGTCTGCATAAGTGAGGGGTTCATCATTAATGATGTAGACTCCGTCATAGCGCTCAGGCTGACGACGGATCCTTCCCGATCTACGCGGTTCCCGTGATATCTGAGCCTCAGGTTGAACATTAACCTGATCTATTGGCTCAGGCTCATCCAACTGAGCTTGACAACTTTGTCCCTCTTCTGGAATTTCATCCAGCTTTATTTCTCTCCCACTGGCCTCTTGCAGAAGAAATTCCTTCTCAAGAAAAATAGCCGTTCGAGCAACAAATACTTTGTTCTCTTTGGCATCGTAGAAATAATAACCCTTAGTTTTTTTAGGGTAACCGACAAAGATACATTTATCTGATCTGCTCTCCAGTTTCCCAGAGATGAGCTTTTTGACATAAGCCTCGCAACCCCAGATTTTGATAAATGTCAAGCTCGGCTGCTTCCCATACCATAACTCATATGGTGACTTTGAAACGGCCTTGGATGGCACTCGGTTTAGCACCTTTGCAGCTGTTTCCAGTGCAAATCCCCAAAAGGAGTAAGGTAGAGTAGCCAGACTCATCATAGAACGAACCATATCCAATAAGGTTCTATTTCTCCTTTCGCACACACCATTCCATTGCGGTGTTCCTGGTGGAGTGAGCTGTGAGATGATCCCACACTCCTTCAGATAGTCAGTAAATTCTCGACTCAAGTATTCTCCACCTCGATCTGAACGAAGTGCCTTGATATTTTGGCCTAACTGATTCTGTACTTCATTTTTGAATTCTTTGAACTTGTCAAAAGATTCACTCTTATGTCTCATTAGATAGACATAACCATACCTACTGAAATCATCAGTGAAAGTAATGAAGTATGGATAGCCACCTCGGGCATGTTTACTAAACGGCCCACACACATCACTGTGAATTAGGTCAAGTAAACCTGAAGCCCTTTCACCTTTATTAGAAAAAGGAGTCTTCGTCATTTTACCCATTAAACAAGCTTTGCATGTATCAAACTCCTCATAGGAGAATGATCCCAGCAGTCCATGATCATGCAACCGCTTAATGCGCTTCTTGTTAATGTGGCCTAAACGACTATGCCATAATAAGGTGCTATCATCATATGCTTAGCTTTCTTGTTATCAATTTGTTGTACAGAACATTCCATGTCCAACATGTATAACCCATTGTTAATCGACCCAGTTGCATAAACAATATTATCATATGAAATACAACACTGTGAAGTTTTGCATTCAAAAGAAAAACCTTTCCTGACAAGAGCAGGAATAGAGATAATATTCTTAGTTATGCTTGGTACAAAATAACAATTGTCAAGTTCTAATACAAAACCAGATGGTAAAGAGATGTTATATTCCCCTACAGCAACAGCAGCAACCCGTGCCCTGTTTCCAACTCGTAGGTCCACCTCATGCTGTCCCACCTGTCTTCTTCTCTTGAGTTCCTGCACATTTGAACAAATGTGAACTCCACATGCAGTGTCCAACACCCATGAAATAGAAGAAGCTACCATGACTTCAGTCACGTAAATACCTGAGCCAGAAGTGAAAGGCTTGCTTCCCTTCTTCTCTCCTTGGAGCGCTCTACAGTCCTTCTTCCAGTGACCCAGCTGGCCACAATGGAAACATCTGTTGTCCTTTGACCGCTTCACCTTTTGTTTCAAAGCCTTGTTATAGATCTTGATAGGGGTTTTGCCCTTCTTCCCCTTCTTCTTATTCCTTGAAGGAACGATTAAGACAGAGGATGAAGGCTTTCCTTTCTCAAGAGTCTGCTCTGTGGTGCAGAGCATGTTCAGTAACTCTGCCGGAGTACAGTCGATTTTGTTCATATTAAAATTAATGATGAACGGATCGAAAGAAGCCGGGAGAGACTGCAAAATAATGTCTACAACAAGTTCTTGATTGATGGTATGTCCCAGTTTCTCTAGAGCCTCCTTGTACCCAATCATCTTGAGTACGTGAGCTCCCACTGGACTCCCTTCAGTCAGTTTGCTATGAAAGAAAAGTTTTGTCAAGTTATAGCGTTCTGTCATTGCCTGTGCAGCATACAGCATTTTGAGATTTGCTATAATATCAATAGCTGACAAATCCTCATGCTGACGCTGGAGCTCAGGCGTCATTGACGCAAGCATAAGGTAAGCGACATCAGTACTATCACTGACGTGCTTTTCATAAGCATCTCGAACCGCCCTTGTGGCGTTCGCAGCGGGTTGAGCCGGTATTGCCGACTCAAGGACATACAGCTTCCTCTCAGCTTTGAGAACAATCTTAAGCTGTCTGTACCAGTCTGAGAAGTTTGGCCCAGCAAACTTCTCTCTTTCCAATATGGATCGCAAATTGAGCCCTGTGGTGTTCGTTGCTGCAGGAATCTACAACATAGCAAGAACAACAAGGTCAGTATGCATGTTAGAATCAATCCAGGACTTAAGAATGATTCTTTTCTCACTATTTTATCTGACTGAAAAGTCCAATAAAACAGCCCGAAAGAGTGAAACTCTTTTAGTGAGATGGGATCCAGATTTCATACTTGATCTCCGCATCCCGCTCAGGCGAGATAAGATACACAGAGAGTACAAGCACTAATCACCGGTAGGCTATCCATGCCAATCGCCAACCCGTGCGATTCCCCTTCATCTAGGCAATCCAGAAGACTGTGCTAACTGAGTTGGTACAACATAGTCTCTGATTCCTTAGATGGCTGCCTCCATCTAGCTATCTCATGCTCAATATGTAGCATATATGGTCAAGCTGACCTGACCTACTCCCTGGACCACCACATGCTATGCTGAGCAACGAGAAGCGATAAATCCCTTCTCTGTAGCATGTAGGTGTAATTGCGCACCGTCTGAAGATAGCTGGGCGTGCCCACTGAGTGGGTACAACACGGCTCCAACGATAGTCAGAACAGTGAAGTTTCGTGTCAGAAGACTATCGAGCTTGATATTGACGTTGGATTTTAACGGTCTTTTATCTTCTTACTATCATGCAAATTATATAGTGATAGCAGAAGATTAAAGCATGCATGTGCTAATATTACTTAAAACAGTAAATGAAAGCACCAAATATCTTATGTGGTAAACGCCCATAAAAGCCTAAGTAAAACCTTAGTTTTACAAAAGTCTTCACTTGAGCTCTTTATGGGACTCTGGCACTTCATCTGGCCCAGCCCGGGCCCAAGCGCCCTCTGCAGCTCAAATGTGCCCATCAGGTAGTATGCGCCTGTTCTAGAGTCGACCTCTAGACCACCTATCTAGAGAAGCCAATTGCTGCATGCGCATCTGTCATTTGTGCTGTGTACTCATGTCATCTCAAAATACATTTTGAAACTATCTAGACATGGTTTGACACGCAGGTCAATTATACATTTTCATAAATGAAAGTGTGATTCGCAGATCACAGCAAAATTTATATTTAATTCCAGGCACGCAGGCCCCAGCACAGCACACAAGACAAGGGCAGCCCACATAAGATTAAATAAACACCCATTCAACATGTTAAACATGCATACATGTGATCCAAATAGAAATAAAATTTTTGAAAAAACCCATGGCATCAATTTTATTTCCTTATGTGCCCTACTACCTTACAACGGTCCATTAACAGGTATCCACTCGTTAGACCAAGTCAGACCTACTGTCCTTGCATGCACCCAGTCATAACTGACTTGCGTCGACCACATGGTCAACTATGCATGCCTTAAGGGCTGAACGTCCCACATGATTTCTGGCAAGTGGGTGTGACCCTGTGCCTTAATCATGATCATTCACTAGGCGCCTCAATCAGACATCGCTACACGCCCTTCTGCAGTCGGCCTATAGCCACCTGTATTGCTTGCGCACAGGTGCTATCCGGCCGACCCATCTAGGCTGTCAGATGGTCTGATTAGGCTGTTGGGTCCAGACTTGACTAACGACTTCAACATTGTAAACCCGTCTAAGTATTTAAAGCAGGCGCTTAGATAGATCTAGTGAGGGTCGCGCATGATGATAAGTTTTAAAGGAAAACTTCTATGAACAGCGCAAACAAACAACATCATATGCGCAAGCTTAAAGGTAAACAAAATACATCTAACATGTGGCATGTATTTTCGCATAACAACAAAAAGCATGCGCATCATGAAGATCTATCCAAAGGATAAAACCAAACATGGATCACAAGACGGCAATCATATATATCAAGCCAAAACCATGCTCTGATACCAATTGAAGGTAAACCTAGGTCACATGCGCATCTAGAATGTGCAGCGGCGGAAATGCTAGGTTTCAAAATCGCTTGATTTAAACATATGATCAACCTTGAAAAGATAGGTTAGAACATTACCATTGCCATGCTTTGAGTGGCGGCTTGGAGGAAGAAAGAGGCGAATGCTTCTTCTCCAAAGGAATCACACACAAGATGAAGTTTGCTTCTTCCTTGTGCTCCTTGTTCTAGCAAAGACACTAAGGAGTCTTTGATCATGTGATGAGATGTTTTTCTTCTTGCTGGCCGAACTCCCTGGTGCTGATCGTAAAGACGAACCACACACACACACGAGAGAAGAAAGGGGCGAGAGGCGTTCACCGTTCGAAAACGTGGGGCGTTCCAAAAGAAAAATCGACTTCCAAATATAGTAAGTACATAACTCCTTCTTTAAGTCCCCATGAAGCCATCGAAAACTCCTCTCCCCTTTGAACCATGCGTTCACATAAGTGAACCGGTTCAATTTCATTTGGCTCAAGAACCAAATCGAACCAGCCATGGTCTTAATCTCTCTGAACCTCATGGTTCAAGATCTAACCACACATCTCAATGAACCTCTTGATCTTTACGATCAAGCATCAATTCTGCCGATCGAAGCTTACCGATCATATGCCCTAATCAATCAAACATGATCAGACTAGATCTCACTTCCAATCAGAGTTTAAATTGCTTTAAACTGAACTAGAATAATTCCAGTCCACACGATCTGACAAAAGTAAGCCATATCATCAAATTGTGCGACCCTAAGGGTTTCCTTCATTGTCGGTAACGATAACTTATGTTATCACGATCAGAGAGGGGTATCTAGCAACACATCACTGTCTCCCGATATGAAGGAAAGAGTCTTCCAAGACTACTCCCAAACCATAGCACAAGTGTGAATCCAATTCACCCAGCATACTTGTTCCCTTTGCCACTGGATGTTCTCGTTGGACAAGCCTGTCAAGCCTGTAATTCCAACACGATGAGAATGGTTAGATCAGATGAACATAGTCATCTGGGTATGGCCATACACTTTCTCAACCATCTCATCCAGGGGGCCCCTTTAGAACATCACACTCCAACTAGGAGAGGCAATCCTATATCTATCACTAGTGTCCTAACATGACTCATGCCCACTATCCAAGATAATCCTTAACCATTATCTTTCAAATGATATTGAAGTACCTCAAGACAATGCCAATCATCACTTAGTAACACAAGTGATCTCAAGTCAGAGGGAATATACCACTTGCTTGCTTATAAGGATTTATTCACATTGTGACAAACAATTGAATATCCTAAGTAGGGTCAGTCCAGTACATCCAATGCACCTATGTGTCTAAATCTTATTCCATGCTCGTAGCATCCTATAAGACCAGAACACATATTAGTCTCAATCATATCAAGGCTGTCTCATGTTCACCAAGATATCTCGACTAAGGACAACTCTGAATGTCAGCAAAGCTGAACATCATTGAGACATTACTCAGAGGTATACATACAGCAGCAGACAATGCAACAATCTGAATAACAACAATTGCCTTTATAAACATATACTCAGTTTATACATGATACTGATAATAACCCAAGGCCTCAAACATTAGCCTTAAGGGCATACCCCAACAGCATGAAGGGGGAGGTGCCAATTCCTTCCAAAGGAAGCAAATTGTGCCAAGCTCACCCCATTATGCCCTTGGCACCAATGGGGTAGGCTTTTCTTCCCATTATGCCCTTTTAGCCCATTGTTGCTTCATGACAACTTGTTATTGGGCCTCATTGGATAATGAGCAAGCCCAAACTTCATTGCATGGGGTGATTAAGCAATTGGATCCAATCCAATGCAACCATAATCCAAATGTGACCAACTATGGTCAAATATGGGTCAACCTGCCAAAAATGAAGTTTGGCTCCAATAACTATCTTCCATCTCATCAGGCCCATTGGCGTTGATAAAATCTCCCAAATCGATCCGAGCTATCCAATAACTCGATCATAAGGCTTCCCGATCAATACGAGAACTCGAGTATCTTGGTGTGCGACCCTGTAGGTTCCTCTGACACTAGCAGTGCAGACCGAAGGTCACCACAAGCAGTGAGTGGCACCTAGTAGTGCATCGCTGCTACTGACATGTCCCGCAAGTGCACGGTTATGTCGAATTAATATAAAAGATGTCGAATCCCATAGGGAACAAGGCTGAGTACCAGAGAATCCAAGTTTTAATAGCTAGGCTAATCGAAACGTGGTTTTGAAGACTTAAATAATCAAAAACAAGAAGATCAAGCTATGACGGTAGAGAGTAAATATGAGAGAGATATCAGGACTACGATTTCCACCACGATGACTATCTGAATCATGCTTAAAATTATCAATTATCTGGATTATTGATTTTGTACAAGGAATCTATCCCTATGGTACAAGGTGCCCTCTCTCGAGTGTACACCCCGGTGTTCAACTAAGATGGTCTCCTACTCTCGAGGTGGATCATTTTAGATGAACCCAATGAGTTCTATGGCAGATTATGAAACCCTTGAGTGAAGACCAAGCACTCTCGTGTCGAGGTCTCGCAAGTTTTACTAAGAGAATCCACCCTTACGGTCCTCCTCTCGGTATGAATCGTAACGGCTTAAACATGAAAATACTCGGCCAAGGTAAAATCATGATATATGCACATTAAAGTAAAATATGTTCACAATATAATCCAAATAATAGAATTAAAATAGAGTTTGCAATCATAATCATCAACGGGCTTCAACCGAGCCCCGAAATAGGGTTTACGCTACAATCGTCATTAAAACGCTCAAAATCTATCTTTTAATGGAAAGAAAACTACAAGGAAGCGATTCTAAGAGGAAGCAGATGATAAACCGAAAGTATCCAGAAGAAATCATGATGATCTGACATCTCAATCTCTGAAAATCCCCGAAAATCACCTCGTCACCGCGTTCTTCTGCCCCCCACCGCTTCGTTGCTTGATTCCTCGATATTTAGGTCACGAAAATTGGGGCTTTTATATTCTACGTGTTCTCCTCTGAATCAGCTTTCCATAGAGTCCTTACTTGCCAAACGGGTTGAAAATCACTAAAAATCTGAGAGAGGGTCGAACTCGCGTCGCCTGGGTTGGAATCACGGGTGAACCCCACCGGGTTCACCTAGCCGTGATTCGCTCTGAGCAGTTTCAGCTAAAAGAAATACGGGTGAACCCCGCCGGGTTCACCTGGCCGTGTTGTGCTCTGGTCACTTAAGCATTGCGCATCAGAGAGAAGCACGGGTGAACCCTGCCAGGTTCACCTGCCCGTGAAGCTCTCTGTGATGAGATCTGCTGGATGGCGAATAAGCTAGTGAACCCCACGGAGTTCACCGAGCCGTATTTTTTAGGCTAACTCCGATTGGGCTCAAATTTGACGTGTAGCTTCATCTTCATATGAGAAATCCCCCCATGGCCTTAGAATCTTCAAAAGAGGTCGAAAATGGGTGATTTTACCTAAATGCCACAAAAGCAGGAAAAAGTGAAGGTTCCGAAGCTTTTATGTAAATAGGTTTATAAAGAGCATAAAAACCATCAAAATAAGCCTAGATTTATCATGAAATACAAAGGAAAAATACTACTAAAATGCAAGGCATCAAAATACTCTAGACTTAAATCTTTGCTTGTCCTCAAGCAATAAAATAGGATGAAACACAAGATGGGTATAAGAGCAATCCTTTGTGTTGAGGTATATATCCAAGTTAGAAAAACATTTAATAACAGTCCAAAATCTAATCAGGAGAAATCAAGTAAATGGTTGTTTCAAGTGTTCAATAGTTTGATCCCACAATCTCTAGATGCCAATCAACCTAGTAAGCAGCAAACATAGGATTCAATCAAGCTTACACATAACACTCAAGCAATTCTGATCCTTCCTAATAAAATCATTGGGGTTAACTCAAATGTTTTATTTAGGGTACGATACACTGATTATTGCATTGGACTTCAACTCATATCCTTAGGTACCATTGCTAATTTTTTGCAATGCCAAGTAGAGGAGTCTTTTGTTTATTTCAGTTCACAACTCTTAGATTTCAACTCATATCCTTCAGTACCACTGCCAATTTTTCGCAGTGCCAAGTAGAGGAATCTAAGGGTGAGTTTTTTTTATGCTCAACAGTTGATAACATATCCTTTCTAACAAATGCAGTGTCTCCCCAACAATAGAAAGGAATTCAAAGAATAACTAAGTGAATATGCATCTCAATACGATTCACATGTGAGTTGCAAGCTTGAGTTGATTAAACAGTCATATCAATGTTTGACCCACTAATGAATAACTCAGAGTGAATCCAAATCACAAGATTTCAAAATCATAGAATATATGGATTCAATTAAAAAGTATCTCTAACAAGGTGGTATTATCAACAAACTTTGATTATTCATAACCAATTATGCATTCAACTCAAAATTTTGAAATGGCTTTCATAGGACAAGACTCATACACATGCAAACTCATGGAGAAATTTCACATAGCATATATGAAAAGAATATCATCATAACAGAGTCATGGACATACATTTTACACAGCGGAAGAATGTCCCCGAAACAGGCCGGTCCCAAAAACCCAGTGAAGATCGCAAGCAAGGGAGTCGACACGATGACTTAGGAAATACCTTAAGAGCAATGTAGAGCGATGCTGAAGCAGGCGCCCAAGTGTGTGCCCTCTGCAGTCTCACACACACGGATCTCTTGAGTTCTCTTCTTCCACGCCCGGTGCTAGCCTCGGGAAGAAGATCCAAGCCTTAGTTCTCTTCTTGAATGCTTGCGCCACCTCCAAGGTAAAAGCGCCAATTGATGAAGAAGAGAGGAGAAGGGAGAATGCCGCCAAGCCTTTATTTCTCTTGCGCCAAAGGAGGAAGAAGGGAAGAAGCTTGCGGCTAGGGTTCGATGGAAGAAGATGGTTGTGCCAATGCCCCTTATTCTCGCCCTCTTGATGTGTTCACGCCTTCAAGGATTGATCACTTGTAAGAGGGGGCGACTAGGGTCACATATATAGGGCAAGAGGTGGTTAGGGTAAGGGCTAGGATCATGACAAGTGTAGGGCTAGGATGAGGAGGTTTGAGATAAGGAAAGTCTCCAAGACATTTCCATAATTCTCATTCAACCATTCCTTTTGTGCCCACGCCTTTCCTTGTGCGCCAAGGCCTTGCCTTGCGCCCCAAGCAATGCCATAGAGGCATGCATTCCATCCAAGGAAGAGAGGGGAGGCGCCCTTTACTTCCATAATGAAGCAAAGGCGCCAACATGACCCCATTATGCCCCTAGGCGCTTAATGGTTCATGTTTCTCCCCAATATACCCTTTTAGCCTCTCATCTCTCCATGAGAACTTGTTATTGGGCCTCATTGGATAATGAGCTAGCCCAAACTTCATTACATGGGTTGATTAAGCACTCGGATCTAATCCAATGCAACCCTAATCCAAATGTGACCAACCATGGTCAAATACGGGTCAACCTGCCAAAAATGAAGTTTGGCTCCAATAATATTCTTCCATCTCATCAGGCCCATTGGCGCTGATGAAATCTCCCAATTAGATCCGAGTTATCCAATAACTCGATCATGAGGCTTCCCGATCAATACGAGAACTCAAGTATCAAGGTGTGCGACCCTATAGGTTCCTCTGACGCTGGCAGTGCTGACCAATGGTCATCACAAGCAGTGAGTGGCACCTAGCAGTACATCGCTGCTACCCAGGTCATTGGAATGGATATCGACATCGACATCCCCATCATTACAACTAGGTACAGATGCATTACAGTCTCTTTGCTGAACTGATATCCGATTGGACAAGTGTGTCACCACTTGTTTTCATCCAATCACATGGCTATGACTAAAACAGGTTCTCACCTGGGTATGGCCATACACTCTCAGTCATAGAACCATAAAGGAGCTCCATGGATATCATACTTCCCTAGGGAAGGGGCAAATCCTATGTCTGTCCATTGATCTTCTCATATGGGTCGTGACATGCTCAATAACAACCGTTATGACCTCCCAGCTACGGCAAGGTGTTAGGTTGTTGTTTGGATCCCTTTCAAGAGGGAGCGAAACCCTAATAGGTCCCCTTCAAGGGGGAGCGAAAACCCTAAATGGTGGCGCATAAATCTTTGCAAGCGGAAGCCATATGATCAACTTGATGAAGTTTAGATCCATACCATAGCCATGAAGAAGATGGCGACTTGGAAGCGAGAGAACAAGAGAGGTCTCCTCCAAATTGTCGCACACAAAAGGATTGATGACTTGCTCCTTGGATGCTCCTTGTGCTAGCAAGGATCTCCAAGATGTCCTTGATCGAATGAAGGAAAAAGATGGTGTCTTGCTTGGCCGAACTTCTCGTCGTCAACACCTTCAACCCCTTGCGTCTCGTCGAGAGAGAGGAGCCGAATGTTGAATGAGGCGTTAAACCACACATTGAACGTGGAGACGTTTTTCATTTTTGGACTTTCCAAAAATAGCAACCGAAACCGTTGAAGCGTTTTGCGTTCACATCAAGTGAACCAAACGATCATCCCACTCCATGTGGACCATGCACTCACACTTGAGCCGGTTCACATGTCAATGGTTCATTGGTCAAACCAAATCAGCCCAAGCAATAGTCTAGACATTATCAAACCCAATGGTTCAATGATCTAACCGTCCATCCCTCGATGCTCTTGATCTCACCGATCTAGCATCAATACTCTCGATCGAAGCTTACCGATCTCAAGCCCTAATCAATCAAACATGATCAGACTAGATCTCACTTACAATCAGAGTTTAAACTCCTTTAAACTGAACCAAAACAAATCAGTCCACACGATCTGACTTAAGTAAGTCATATCATCAAATTGTGCGACCCTGAGGGTTTCCTTTAAATGTCGGTAACGATGACTTGCGTCATCACGATCAGTGAGGGGTATCTAGCAACACATCACTGTCTCCCGATATAAAGAAAAGAGTCTTCCAAGACTACACCCAAACCACAGCACAAGTGTGAATCAAACTCACAAGGCATACATGTTTCCTTTGCCACTGGATGTCCTTATTGGACAAGCGTGTCAAGCCTGTATCTCCAATATGATGAGCATGATTAGATCAGATGAACATAGTCACCTGGGTATGGCCATACACTTTCTCAATCATCTCATAGGGGGGGGGCCCCATTAGAACATCACACTCCTTAAACAAGGAGACGGCAATCCTTTATCTATCACTAGTGCCCTAACCTGACTCAAGCTCACCATCCAAGATAGTCTATAATCATTTTATTTCAAATGATATTGAACTACCTCAAAACAATGACAATCATCATTTAGAAACACAAGTGATCTCAAGTCAAAGGACATGTGCCACTTGCAGCATTCAAGGATTATTCACATTGTGACAAACAATTGAATATCCTAGTAGGGTCTGTCCAGTACATCCAATGTACCCATGAGTCTACATCTTATTCCATGCTCGAAGCATCCTATAAGATTAGAACACATATTAGTCTTAACCATATCAAGGCTGTCTCATGTTCACCAAGATATCTCGACTAAGGACTTAACTGCATGTCAGCCTAGCTGAACAGCTTTGAGACATTATTCAGAAGTACACATATTGCAGCAGACAATGTAACTGAAAGTCCCCTGACTAAGGGGGAAAAACCCTAAACTGGCGCAAACAGAAACATGGGCAGCGGATACTAGGGTTTCAAAGAATCGGTGCATGAAGTATGATTAACTTTGATATAACTTGTAAACAAGAATGAATGCGATTCATACCATGGCCACTTCTAGATGGCGCCTTGGAAGCAAAGATCAAACGAGATCTTCTCCAAATCGTCACACACAAGATGAGAATGTGCTTCTTCTTGTTGTCCCTTGTGCTAGCAAGGATCGTCCAAGTATCACAATCGTATGAAGGGAAGAGAAAAACTTGCTTAGCGATTTCCTCCTTCTTTTCGTCAAAACTCTTCTTCACGAGAGAGCAAGCCACACGAGAAGAGGCAAGAGGCGAGAGTGATGAGCGACCATAGAGCCAACGTGAGATGTGGTCACGTAAGAGACATGCTATCTAAAAATAGCAAACACGTCTCAACGTTCACAAGTCGCAAATCTCTTCTCTTATTTTGAACCACTCGCTCATCCATGAGCCGGTTCATCTTGGTCTGGTTCAAAGACCAAATAAGCCAAGCGACATGGTCTAGATCAAATTAAACCCTAAGGCTCCAGATCTAACCGTCGATCTCTTGATGCTTCTGATCTCACCGATCTAGCATCTATTCTCTCGATCGAAGCTTACCGATCTCAAGCTCTAATCAAACATACATGATCAGACTAGATCTCACTTACAATCAGAGATTAAATCCCTTTAAACTGATCTCGAACAATTCAGTCCATACGATCTGACTTAAGTAAGCCATATCATCAAATTGTGCGACCCTGAGGGTTTCCTTTAAATGTCGGTAACGATAACCCACGTTATCACGATCAGTGAGGGGTATCTAGCAACACATCACTGTCTCCCGATATAAAGAAAAGAGTCTTCCAAGACTACACCCAAACCACAGCACAAGTGTGAATCCAATTCACAAGGCATGCATACTTCCTTTGCCACTGGATGTTCTTATTGGACAAGCGTGTCAAGCTTGTAGCTCCAATATGATGAGCATGATTAGATCAGATGAACACTGTCACCTGGGTATGGCCATATACTTTCTCAATCATCTCATCCAGGGGGCCCCTTTAGAACATCACACTCCTTAAACAAGGAGACGGCAATCCTTTATCTATCACAAGTGCCCTAACCTGACTCAAGATCATTGTCCAAGATAGTCTATAATCATTATGTTTCAAATGATATTGAACTACCTCAAAACAATGACAATCATCATTTAGAAACACAAGTGATCTCAAGTCAAAGGACATGTGCCACTTCATGCAAACAAGGATTATTCACATTGTGACAAGCAATTGAATATCCTAGTAGGGTCTGTCCAGTACATCCAATGTACCCATGAGTCTACATCTTATTCCATGCTCGAAGCATCCTATAAGATCAGAACACATATTAGTCTCAAGCATATCAAGGCTGTCTCATGTTCACCAAGATATCTCGACTAAGGACTTTATAGCATGTCAGCCCAGCTGAACAGCTTTGAGACATTATTCAGAAGTACACTAATTGCAGCAGAGAAGGTAACAACCTGAATAATAACCATGCCTTTATAAACACAAGAGTTTATTACATGATACTGATATAATCCCAAGGCCTCAAACATTAGCCTTAAGGGCATACCCCAACAATCTCCCACTTGCACTTAATCTAATGGTTGAGAAATCTCAAACCCATATTATTACAGTGCTTCTCATGCTTCTGCTGCGCCAGAAGCTTGGTAAGCGGGTCTGCCAGATTGTCATCTGTATGAACCTTGCAGATTTTGATCTCGCCACGATCTATGATCTCCCTGATCAAATGAAACCGTCTCTGTATGTGCTTGGACTTCTGGTGTGACCGTGGTTCCTTTGCTTGTGCGATTGCTCCAGTGTTATCACAGAAGATAACCAAAGGATCTGCACTCGAAGGAACAACACCAAGTTCTCTCACGAACTTACGAATCCACACTGCCTCCTTGGATGCTTCCGAGGCTGCAACATACTCGGCTTCTGTTGTGGAATCAGCAACAGTTGACTGTTTGAAACTCTTCCACACCACTGCTCCTCCATTCAAGCTAAAAACATAGCCTGATTGCGATCGGAAATCATCCTGGTCAGACTGGAACGAAGCATCAGTATATCCTTCAATACTGAGTTCTTCCTGACCACCATATATCAAGAACATATCTTTGGTCCTCCGCAGATATTTTAAAATGTTCTTGACTGCAATCTAGTGCGCCAAACCTGGATTACTTTGGAACCGACTGGTCACGCTTAACCCGTAAGCGACGTCTGGGCGAGTACACAACATCGCATACATAATGGACCCAATAGCCGAAGCATAAGGCGTATTGTCCATTTAATCTTTCTCAGTCTGTGTTTGTGGACACTGACTCTTCGAAAGATTCAGACCATGTCTGACTGGAAGATATCCTCGTTTAGAATTCTCTAAATGAAATCTCTCCAGGGCTTTATCGATGTAAGTTCTCTGGCACAGCCCGAGAAGCCTCTTAGATCTATCCCTGTAGATCTTTACACCTAATATATAGGCTGCTTCTCCTAGATCTTTCATCTGGAAACATTTCCTTAACCATGCCTTAACTGCATGCATTTCAGGAATGTCATTTCCAATGATCAAGATGTCATCGACGTAGAGGACTAGGAAAGTAATCACGCTCCCACTAAACCTCTTATATACACACGGGTCATCTTCGTTCTTGATGAAACCAAACTCAGAGATTGATTCATCAAAATGAATATTCCAGCTTCTAGATGCTTGTTTCAGTCCATAAATGGACTTCTTTAACTTGCATATCTTATGACGATCTGATGGATTAGTGAAACCTTCTGGTTGTGTCATATACACATCCTCATCCAGATTTCCATTAAGGAAATCTGTTTTCACATCTATCTGCCAGATCTCATAATCATAATATGCAGCTATCGCGAAAAGAATCCGAATAGACTTAAACATAGCTACAGGTGAGAAAGTTTCATCATAATCTATCCCGTAGATTTGTTTGAAACCTTTCGCAACTAGCCTGCCTTTATAGGTAACCACGTTACCATCCATGTCAATCTTCTTCTTGAAGATCCATTTACAGCCTATAGGGATAACTCCCGGAGGCGGATCAACCAAATCCCAGACTTGGTTATCTGACATGGAGTCCATCTCGGCGCGCATAGCTTCAAGCCATCTCGCTGACTCCGGTCCACTGACCGCATCCGCATAAGTAAGGGGTTCATCATTATCAATGATGTAGACTCCGTCATAGCGCTCAGGCTGTCGACGGATCCTTCCCGATCTTCGCGGTTCCCGTGATATCTGAGCCTCAGGTTGATCAGAAACCCGTTCTACCGGCTCAGGCTCATCCAACTCTGCTTGCGCACTTTGTCCTTCTTCTGGATTCTCATCCAGCTTTATTTCTCTCCCACTGGCCTCTTGCAGAAGAAATTCCTTCTCAAGAAATATGGCCGTCCGAGCAACAAAAACCTTGTTCTCTTTGGGATCGTAGAAATAATAACCCTTAGTTTCCTTAGGGTAACCGACAAAGATGCATTTCTCAGATCTGCTCTCTAGTTTCCCAGAGGCGAGCTTTTTGACATAAGCCTCGCAGCCCCAGATCCTGATAAATGACAAGCTCGGCTGTTTCCCATACCATAACTCATATGGAGTCTTAGAAACGGCCTTGGATGGCACTCGGTTTAGTACCTTTGCAGCTGTTTCCAGTGCAAACCCCCAAAAGGAATATGGAAGAGTAGCCTGACTCATCATAGAACGAACCATATCAAGTAACGTTCTATTTCTCCTTTCGGACACACCATTCCATTGCGGTGTTCCTGGCGGAGTGAGTTGTGAGATAATCCCACACTCCTTTAGATAGTCAGTAAACGCATGACTTAGGTATTCTCCACCTCGATCAGAACGAAGTGCCTTGATATTTCGGCCTAGCTGATTTTGTACTTCATTCTTGAACTCTTTGAACTTGTCAAAAGATTCACTCTTATGTCTCATTAGATAGACATACCCATATCTACTGAAATCATCAGTAAAGGTAATGAAGTACTGATAGCCACCTCTGGCATGTTTACTAAATGGCCCACACACATCACTGTGTATAAGGTCAAGTAAACCTGAAGCCCTTTGACCTTTGTGGGAAAAAGGTGACTTCGTCATTTTACCCATTAAACAAGCTTTGCATGTATCAATCTCCTCATAGGAGAATGATCCCAGCAGTCCATGATCATGCAACCGCTTAATGCGTTTCTTGTTAATATGGCCTAAACGACTATGCCATAGCAAGGTGCTGTCATCAGCATACTTGGCTTTCTTAATATCAATGTTTTGTATAGAACTTTCCATGTCCAACATGAATAACCCATTGTTAATTGAACCAGTTGCATAAACAATATTATCAAAAGATAAAACACACTTTGAAATATTGCATTCAAAGGAAAATCCCTTCCTGACAAGAGAAGGAATGGAGATAATATTTTTAGTAATACTGGGAACAAAATAACAACTGTTTAGTTCCAATACAAGTCCAGATGGTAAAGAGATGAAATAGTCTCCTACAGCAACAGCAGCAACCCGTGCCCCGTTTCCAACGCGTAGGTCCACCTCATGCTGTCCCACCTGCCTTCTTCTCTTGTGTTCCTGTACATTTGAACAAATGTGAACTCCACATGCAGTGTCCAACACCCATGATATAGAAGAAGATGAAATCATGACTTCCGTCACGTAAATACCTGAGCCAGAAGCGAAGCTTCCCCTCTTATCTCCTTGGAGCGCTTTACAGTCCTTTTTCCAGTGACCCAGCTGGCCACAGTGGAAACACCTGTATTCCTTGGACCGCTTAACCTTCTGCTTCAGAGCCTTGCTGTAGTTCTTGACAGGGGCTTTGCCCTTCTTCCCCTTCTTCTTGTTCCTTGAAGGAACCATTAAGACAGAGGTTGAAGGCTTTCCCTTCAGAGTTTCCTCAGTAGTCAAGAGCATATTCAGCAGCTCTGCCGGAGTACAATCGATTTTATTCATATTAAAGTTAATAATGAACGCATCGAAAGAAGGCGGGAGAGACTGCAGAATAATATCTACAGCAAGCTCCTGGTTGATGGTATGCCCCAGTTTCTCTAGAGCCTCCTTATGCCCAATCATCTTGAGCACGTGAGCTCCCACTGGGCTCCCTTCAGCCAGTTTGCTCTGAAAGAAAAGCTTTGTCAGATTATAGCGTTCTGTCCTCGCCTGTGCAGCATACAGCATCTTGAGGTTTGCTATCATGTCTATAGCAGACATATCCTCATGCTGACGCTGCAGCGGTGGCGTCATAGACGCTAGCATCAGGCAAGCGACATCAATGCTATCATTGACGTGCTTTTCATAAGCTTCCCGAACCGCCCTTGCGGCGTTCGGAGCGGGCTGAGGCGGTAACGCCGTCTCGAGGACATACAGTTTCCTCTCAGCCTTAAGAACGATCTTAAGGTGTCCAAACCAGTCAGAGAAGTTCGGCCCAGCAAACTTCTCCCTTTCCAGTAGGGATCGCACATTGAAGTTCATGGTGTTCGTTGCTGCAGGTATCTACAACAATGCAAGAACAGCAAGGTCAGTATCAATGTTAAGAATCAATCAGGACTTAAGAAAGATTCTTTTTCTCACTATTTTATCTGGCTGAAAAATCCAGCAAAACAGCCCGAAAGAGTAAACACTCTTTTAGTGAGATGGGATCCAGATTTCATACTTGGTCTCCGCGTCCCGCTCAGGCGAGATAAGGTGCACAGAGAGTACAAGCACTAATTTCTGGTAGGCAGTCCCTGCCGATCGCCAACCCGTGCGATTCCCCTTCATCTGGGCAATCCAGCAGACTATGCCAACTGAGTTGGTACAACACAGTCTCTGACCCCACAGATGGCTGCCTCCATGTGCTACCATATGCGCCACATATGTAGCCTACATGGTCAAGCTGACCCGACCTACTCCCTGGACCACCACGTGCTATGCTGAGCAACGAGAAGCGATAAATCCCTTCTCTGTAACACGCAGGTGTAATCCCGCACCGTCTGAAGATAGATGGACGTGCCCACTGAGTGGGTACAACACGGCTCCAACGATAATCAGAGCAATGAGGTTTCGCGTCAGAAGGCTTACGAGCTTGATATTTTAGCGTTGGATTTTAATGGTCTTTTATCTTCTTATCTATCATACAAACCCTATGGTGATAGCAGAAGATAAATTCATGCAATTCTAATTATATGATCAATAAAAAGAAAGCATGGTTCTTATGTGGTAAAAGCCCATAGCCTAAGTAAGACCTTAATATCACTTAAGTCTTCACTTGCTTTTATTCATGGGGCTTTTGCTGCTCATCTGGCCCAACCCAGGGCCCAAGCGCCATCTGCAGCTCAGGTGCGCCTACCAGGGAAAATGCGCCTGGTCCCAGAGTCGAACCCTGGACCTCCCTCCTGGTCAAGCCTCTGCTGCAAGCGCCTCTGCCAAGTGTGCTCTGTGCTCTTGTCTAATTAAATTACAAATTTAACTATCTAGACAAGATTGACACGCAGGTCAATTACATTTTATAAATTAAAGCAATGTGATGCGCAGATCACAATAATTAAATTACAACTTTAATTTCCAGGCACGCAGGCCCCAGCACAGCAGACATTTAACATGGGCAGCCCACATAAGAATAAATAGACAAGCACATGGCATCATTCAACATGTGATCCAATCATGAAAATTAAATTTCGAAAACCCCATAGGCATCAATTTTAATTTCCTTATTTGCCCTACAACCTTACAACGGTCCATTACTAGGGATCCACTCATCCATCCTAGTCAGATCCACTGCCCTTGCATGCACCAAGTCCTAACTGACTTGAGTCGACCATAAGGTCAACCATGCATGCGCCAGGGCTGAACAACCACAATGAGGTCTGGCAAGCGGGTGTGACCCCGGGCCTAACTCATGTGCGTTCATCGGTTGTCTCAATCAGACATCGCTACACGCCTGTCTGCAGCCGACCTGTAGCCACCACGTGCTTGCGCACAGGTGCTACCTGGTCAACCCATCAAGGCTGTCAGATGGTCTGATCAGACTTTTGGATCTAACCTAGGGGGTGACTTCAACCCTAATAACCCGTCTAAGGGTTTAATGCAAGGCCTTAGATCTAGTGAGGTCGCGCAAGTAATTTAGATTTTGAAAACCTAAGATGCGCCAACACATCAAACATGCCCAAAAGATAGAAACATACATAATAGATGTATTTTCGCAATATGATAAAAACTATCATAACACTTTCGCATGTCATGTAGATCTAAGCATATGCACAAGTATGGATCAAACATGAAGACCAAGCATTAAGCAATCATAAAAACATGCGTTAACCTCTGCTCTGATACCAATTGAAAGTCCCCTGACTAAGGGGGAAAAACCCTAAACTGGCGCAAATAGAAACATGGGCAGCGGATACTAGGGTTTCAAAGAATCGGTGCATGAAGTATGATTAACTTTGATATAACTTGTAAACAAGAATGAATGCGATTCATACCATGGCCACTTCTAGATGGCGCCTTGGAAGCAAAGATCAAACGAGATCTTCTCCAAATCGTCACACACAAGATGAGAATGCGCTTCTTCTTGTTGTCCCTTGTGCTAGCAAGGATCGTCCAAGTATCACAATCGTATGAAGGGAAGAGAAAAACTTGCTTAGCGATTTCCTCCTTCTTTTCGTCAAAACTCTTCTTCACGAGAGAGCAAGCCACACGAGAAGAGGCAAGAGGCGAGAGTGATGAGCGACCATAGAGCCAACGTGAGATGTGGTCACGTAAGAGACATGCTATCTAAAAATAGCAAACACGTCTCAACGTTCACAAGTCGCAAATCTCTTCTCTTATTTTGAACCACTCGCTCATCCATGAGCCGGTTCATCTTGGTCTGGTTCAAAGACCAAATAAGCCAAGCGACATGGTCTAGATCAAATTAAACCCTAAGGCTCCAAATCTAACCGTCGATCTCTTGATGCTTCTGATCTCACCGATCTAGCATCTATTCTCTCGATCGAAGCTTACCGATCTCAAGCTCTAATCAATCATACATGATCAGACTAGATCTCACTTACAATCAGAGATTAAATCCCTTTAAACTGATCTCGAACAATTCAGTCCACACGATCTAACTTAAGTAAGCCATATCATCAAATTGTGCGACCCTGAGGGTTTCCTTTAAATGTCGGTAACGATAACCCACGTTATCACGATCAGTGAGGGGTATCTAGCAACACATCACTGTTTCCCGATATAAAGAAAAGAGTATTCCAAGACTACACCCAAACCACAGCACAAGTGTGAATCCAATTCACAAGGCATGCATACTTCCTTTGCCACTGGATGTTCTTATTGGACAAGCGTGTCAAGCTTGTAGCTCCAATATGATGAGCATGATTAGATCAGATGAACACTGTCACCTGGGTATGGCCATACACTTTCTCAATCATCTCATCCAGGGGGCCCCTTTAGAACATCACACTCCTTAAACAAGGAGACGGCAATCCTTTATCTATCACAAGTGCCCTAACCTGACTCAAGATCATTGTCCAAGATAGTCTATAATCATTATGTTTCAAATGATATTGAACTACCTCAAAACAATGACAATCATCATTTAGAAACACAAGTGATCTCAAGTCAAAGGACATGTGCCACTTCATGCAAACAAGGATTATTCACATTGTGACAAGCAATTGAATATCCTAGTAGGGTCTGTCCAGTACATCCAATGTACCCATGAGTCTACATCTTATTCCATGCTCGAAGCATCCTATAAGATCAGAACACATATTAGTCTCAAGCATATCAAGGCTGTCTCATGTTCACCAAGATATCTCGACTAAGGACTTTATAGCATGTCAGCCCAGCTGAACAGCTTTGAGACATTATTCAGACGTACACTAATTGCAGCAGAGAAGGTAACAACCTGAATAATAACCATGCCTTTATAAACACAAGAGTTTATTACATGATACTGATATAATCCCAAGGCCTCAAACATTAGCCTTAAGGGCATACCCCAACAGTAACAACCTGAATAACAACCATTGCCTTTATAAACAAAAGAGTTTATATACATGATACTCATGGAATCCCAAGGCCTCAAACATTAGCCTTAAGGGCATACCCCAACAATCTCCCACTTGCACTTAATCTAATGGTTGAGAAATCTCAAACCCATATTATTACAGTGCTTCTCATGCTTCTGCTGCGCCAGAGGCTTGGTAAGCGGGTCAGCCAGATTGTCGTCTGTATGAACCTTGCAGATTTTGATCTCGCCACGATCAATGATCTCCCTGATCAAATGAAACCGTCTCTGTATGTGCTTGGACTTCTGGTGCGACCGTGGTTCCTTTGCTTGTGCGATTGCTCCAGTGTTATCACAGAAGATAACCAAAGGATCAGCACTCGAATGAACGACACCAAGTTCCTTAATGAACTTATGAATCCACACTGCCTCCTTGGATGCTTCCGAGGCTGCAACATACTCGGCTTCTGTTGTGGAATCAGCAACAGTTGACTGTTTGAAACTCTTCCACACCACCGCTCCTCCATTCAAGCTAAAGACATAGCCTGATTGCGATCGGAAATCATCCTGGTCCGACTGGAACGAAGCGTCAGTATATCCTTCTATACTGAGTTCTTCCTGACCACCATATATCAAGAACATATCTTTGGTCCTCCGCAGATATTTTAAAATGTTCTTGACTGCAATCCAGTGTGCCTGACCGGGATTACTTTGGAATCGACTGGTCACGCTTAACCCGTAAGCGACGTCTGGGCGAGTGCACAACATCGCATACATAATGGACCCAATAGCCGAAGCATAAGGCGTATTGTCCATTTCATCTTTCTCAGTCTGTGTTTGTGGACACTGACCCTTCGAAAGATTCAGACCATGTCTGACTGGAAGATATCCTCTTTTAGAATTCTCTAAATGGAATCTCTCCAGGACTTTATCGATGTAAGTACTCTGGCACAGCCCGAGAAGCCTCTTAGATCTATCCCTGTAGATCTTCACACCTAATACATAGGCTGCTTCTCCTAAATCTTTCATCTGAAAACATTTTCCTAACCATGCTTTAACAGCATGCAGTTCAGGAATATCGTTTCCAATGATTAAGATATCATCGACGTAGAGGACTAGGAAAGTAATCACGCTCCCACTAAACCTCTTATATACACACGGGTCATCCTCGTTCTTGATGAAGCCAAACTCAGAGATTGATTCATCAAAATGAATATTCCAGCTTCTAGATGCTTGTTTAAGTCCATAAATGGACTTCTTTAACTTGCATATTTTATGACGATCTGCTGGATTAGTGAAACCTTCAGGTTGTGTCATGTACACATCCTCATCCAGTTTTCCATTAAGGAAAGTAGTTTTCACATCCATCTGCCAGATCTCATAATCGTAATATGCTGCTATCGCGAAAAGAATCCGAATAGACTTGAACATGGCTACAGGAGAGAAAGTTTCATCATAATCTATCCCGTAGATTTGTTTGAAACCTTTCGCTACTAGCCTGCCTTTATAGGTAATCACGTTACCATCCATGTCAATCTTCTTCTTGAAGATCCATTTACAGCCTATAGGGATTACTCCCGGAGGCGGATCAACCAAATCCCAGACTTGGTTATCTGACATGGAGTCCATCTCGGATCGCATAGCTTCAAGCCATCTAGCTGACTCCGGTCCACTGACCGCATCCGCATAAGTGAGGGGTTCATCATTATCAATGATGTAGACTCCGTCATAACGCTCAGGCTGACGATGGATCCTTCCCGATCTTCGCGGTTCCCGTGATGTCTGAGCCTCAGGTTGTTCAATAACCTGCTCTACCGGCTCAGGCTCATCCAACTGTGCTTGACTACTTTGTCCTTCCTCTGGATTCTCATCCAGCTTTATTTCTCTCCCACTGGCCTCTTGCAGAAGAAACTCCTTCTCAAGAAATATGGCCGTCCGAGCAACAAATACCTTGTTCTCTTTGGGATCGTAGAAATAATAACCCTTAGTTTCCTTAGGGTAACCGACAAAGATGCATTTCTCAGATCTGCTCTCCAGTTTCCCAGAGGCGAGATTTTTGACATAAGCCTCGCAACCCCAGATCCTGATAAACGTCAAGCTCGGCTGTTTCCCATACCATAATTCATATGGAGTCTTTGAAACTGCCTTGGATGGCACTCGGTTTAGTACCTTTGCAGCTGTTTCCAGTGCAAATCCCCAAAAGGAGTATGGAAGAGTAGCCTGACTCATCATCGAACGAACCATATCAAGTAACGTTCTATTTCTCCTCTCGGACACACCATTCCATTGCGGTGTTCCTGGCGGAGTGAGCTGTGAGATAATCCCACACTCCTTTAGATAGTCAGTAAACGCATGACTCAAGTATTCTCCACCTCGATCAGAACGAAGTGCCTTGATATTTCGGCCTAGCTGATTCTGTACTTCATTCTTGAACTCTTTGAACTTGTCAAAAGATTCACTCTTATGTCTCATCAGATAGACATAACCATACCTACTGAAATCATCAGTAAAGGTAATGAAGTACTGATAGCCACCTCTGGCATGTTTACTAAATGGCCCACACAGATCACTGTGTATAAGGTCAAGTAAACCTGAAGCCCTTTGACCTTTGTTAGGAAAAGGAGCCTTCGTCATTTTACCCATTAAACAAGCTTTGCATGTATCAATCTCCTCATAGGAGAATGATCCCAGCAGTCCATGATCATGCAACCGCTTAATGCGCTTCTTGTTAATATGGCCTAAACGACTATGCCATAACAAGGTGCTGTCATCAGCATACTTGGCTTTCTTATTATCAATATTTTGTATAGAATATTCCATGTCCAACATGAATAACCCATTGTTAATTGAACCAGTAGCATAAACAATATTATCAAGAGTAAGATAACACTTTGAAATCTTGCATTCAAAGGAAAACCCTTTCCTGACAAGTGCAGGAATAGAGATAATATTTTTAGTAATACTGGGTACAAAATAACAATTGTTTAATTCTAATACAATGCCAGATGGTAATGAGATGTAATAATCCCCTACAGCAACAGCAGCAACCCGTGCCCCGTTTCCAACTCGTAGGTCCACCTCACGCTGTCCCACCTGCCTTCTTCTCTTGAGTTCCTGTACATTTGAACAAATGTGAACTCCACATGCAGTGTCCAACACCCATGATATAGAAGAAGAAGATATCATGACTTCAGTCACAAATATACCTGAGCCAGAAGCGATGCTTCCCCTCTTATCTCCTTGGAGCGCTTTACAGTCCTTTTTCCAGTGACCCAGCTGGCCACAGTGGAAACACCTGTATTCCTTTGACCGCTTAACCTTCTGCTTCAGAGCCTTGTTGTAGTTCTTGACTGGGGCTTTGCCCTTCTTCCCCTTCTTCTTGTTCCTGGAAGGAACCATTAAGACAGAGGTTGAAGGCTTTCCCTTCAGAGTCTCCTCCGTAGTCAAGAGCATATTCAGCAGCTCTGCTGGAGTACAATCGATTTTGTTCATATTAAAGTTAATTATGAACGCATCGAAAGAGGGCGGGAGAGACTGGAGAATAATGTCTACAGCAAGCTCCTGATTGATGGTATGCCCCAGTTTTTCCAAAGCCTCCTTGTGCCCAATCATCTTGAGCACGTGAGCTCCCACTGGGCTCCCCTCAGCCAGTTTGCTCTGAAAGAAAAGCTTTGTCAGATTATAGCGTTCTGTCCTCGCCTGTGCAGAATACAGCATCTTGAGGTTCGCTATAATCTCTATAGCCGACATATCCTCATGCTGACGCTACAGCGGTGGCGTCATAGACGCTAGCATCAGGCAAGCGACATCAATGCTATCATTGACGTGCTTTTCATAGGCATCACGAACCGCCCTTGCGGCGTTCGCAGCGGGTTGAGGCGGTATAGCCGTCTCGAGGACATACAGTTTCCTCTCTGCCTTAAGAACGATCTTAAGGTGTCCGAACCAGTCTGAGAAGTTTGGCCCAGCAAACTTCTCCCTTTCCAGTAGGGATCGCACATTGAAGCTCATGGTGTTCGTTGCTGCAGGAATCTACAACAATGCAAGAACAGCAAGGTCAGTATCAATGTTTAGAATCAATTCAGGACTTAAGAAATGATTCTTTTCTCACTATTTTATCTGACTGAAAAATCCATTAAAACAGTCCGAAAGAGTAACACTCTTTTAGTGAGATGGGATCCAGATTTCATACTTGGTCTCCGCGTCCCGCTCAGGCGAGATAAGATGCACAGAGAATACAAGCACTAATTTCTGGTAGGCAGCCCCTGCCAATCGCCAACCCGTGCAATTCCCCTTCATCTGGGCAATCCAGCCGACTGTGCCAACTGAGTTGGTACAACACAATCTCTGACCCCACAGATGGCTGCCTCCATGTGCTACCATATGCGCCACATATGTAGCCTACATGGTCAAGCTGACCCGACCTACTCCCTGGACCACCACGTGCTATGCTGAGCAACGAGAAGCGATAAATCCCTTCTCTGTAACACGCAGGTGAAATCCCGCACCGTCTGAAGATAGATGGACGTGCCCACTGAGTGGGTACAACACGGCTCCAACGATAGTCAGAACAGTGAGGTTTCGCGTCAGAAGGCTTACGAGCTTGATATTTATGCGTTGGATTTTAACGGTCTTTTATCTTCTTACTATCAGGCAAATCCTATGGCTATAGCAGAAGATAAACTCATGTAATTCTAATTATAAAAGCAATAAATAGAAAGCATGGATCTTATGTGGTAAAAGCCCATAGCCTAAGTAAGACCTTAACCTAACTTAAGTCTTCACTTGCTTTTCTTGGGTCTTTTGCCTCTCATCTGGTCCAACCCAGGGCCCTAGCGCCAAGAGCAGCTCAGGTGCGCCACCAGCTGAATGCGATTCATTGCCATGTGTGCATTGAATACTTGTCTGATTAAATTACAATTCAATCTATCTGGACAAGATTGACTCGCAGGTCAATTACATTTTATAAATTAAATATAATGTGATTCGCAGATCACAAATAAATATTAATTTATAACTAACCATGCTCGCAGGCCCCAGCACAGCACACATTAAAGGGCAACCCACATAAGATGAAATAAACAGGCATATGGCATCAATCAACATGTGATCCATTACAAAGAAAATAAACTTTTGAAAACCCATTGGCATCAATTTTACTTTTCTTATCTGCCCTACAACCTTACAACGGTCCATTGATGGGGATCCACTCATCTTATCTAGTTAGATCCATGCCCTTGCATGCACCAAGTCCTAACTGACTCGAGTTGAC
Organism: Costus lasius; assembly: GCA_027563935.2. NCBI lineage: Eukaryota > Viridiplantae > Streptophyta > Magnoliopsida > Zingiberales > Costaceae > Costus > Costus lasius. The sequence continues at coordinate 29,969,197 of CM050450.1, read as the reverse complement.
CTAATGGTCAACCATGCATGCGCCAAGGGCTGAACAACCTTCAAGAGTTCTGGCAAGCGGGTGTGACCCCGGGCCTAACTCAAGAGTGTTCACAGGTTGTCTCAACCAGACCTCGCTACACGCCTTTGATGCAGTCGACCTATAGCCACCTCGTGCTTGCGCACAGGTGCCATCTGGTCGACCCATCTAGGCTGTCAGATGGTCTGATCAGACTAGTTTGATCTATACTAGTTGATGCTTTCAACCCCATCAACCCGTCTAAGGGTTTACAATAGGTGCATCTTAGATCTAATGGGGCGCGCAAGTGATATTTGTTTTGACAAACACAAACACAATAACAAGCGCCAACTTACATGCGCCAACATAACAAAATATTCTCATGTGAAGTTTTGGCATGCAACTTAGATCTAAGCATACATTTACATGCGCAAACATGGATCACAAAAATATATCAAGCAATCATATTAACATGCTGTAACCGCATGCTCTGATACCAATTGTTGGGTCCCTTTCAAGAGGGAGCGAAACCCTAATAGGGGGAGCGAAAACCCTAAATGGTGGCGCATAAATCTTTGCAAGCGGAAGCCATATGATCAACTTGATGAAGTTTAGATCCATACCATAGCCATGAAGAAGATGGCGACTTGGAAGCGAGAGAACAAGAGAGGTCTCCTCCAAATTGTCGCACACAAAAGGATTGATGACTTGCTCCTTGGATGCTCCTTGTGCTAGCAAGGATCTCCAAGATGTCCTTGATCGAATGAAGGAAAAAGATGGCGTCTTGCTTGGCCGAACTTCTCGTCGTCAACACCTTCAACCCCTTGCGTCTCGTCGAGAGAGAGGAGCCGAATGTTGAATGAGGCATTAAACCACACATTGAACGTGGAGACGTTTTTCATTTTTGGACTTTCCAAAAATAGCAACCGAAACCGTTGAAGCGTTTTGCGTTCACATCAAGTGAACCAAACGATCATCCCACTCCATGTGGACCATGTGCTCACACTTGAGCCTGTTCACATGTCAATGGATCATTGGTCAAACCAAATCAGCCCAAGCAATAGTCTAGACATTATCAAACCCAATGGTTCAATGATCTAACCGTCCATCCCTCGATGCTCTTGATCTCACCGATCTAGCATCAATACTCTCGATCGAAGCTTACCGATCTCAAGCCCTAATCAATCAAACATGATCAGACTAGATCTCACTTACAATCAGAGTTTAAACTCCTTTAAACTGAACCAAAACAAATCAGTCCACACGATCTGACTTAAGTAAGTCATATCATCAAATTGTGCGACCCTGAGGGTTTCCTTTAAATGTCGGTAACGATGACTTGCGTCATCACGATCAGTGAGGGGTATCTAGCAACACATCACTGTCTCCCGATATAAAGAAAAGAGTCTTCCAAGACTACACCCAAACCACAGCACAAGTGTGAATCAAACTCACAAGGCATACATGTTTCCTTTGCCACTGGATGTCCTTATTGGACAAGCGTGTCAAGCCTGTATCTCCAATATGATGAGCATGATTAGATCAGATGAACATAGTCACCTGGGTATGGCCATACACTTTCTCAATCATCTCATAGGGGGGGCCCCATTAGAACATCACACTCCTTAAACAAGGAGACGGTAATCCTTTATCTATCACTAGTGCCCTAACCTGACTCAAGCTCACCATCCAAGATAGTCTATAATCATTTTATTTCAAATGATATTGAACTACCTCAAAACAATGACAATCATCATTTAGAAACACAAGTGATCTCAAGTCAAAGGACATGTGCCACTTGCAGCATTCAAGGATTATTCACATTGTGACAAACAATTGAATATCCTAGTAGGGTCTGTCCAGTACATCCAATGTACCCATGAGTCTACATCTTATTCCATGCTCGAAGCATCCTATAAGATTAGAACACATATTAGTCTTAACCATATCAAGGCTGTCTCATGTTCACCAAGATATCTCGACTAAGGACTTAACTGCATGTCAGTCTAGCTGAACAGCTTTGAGACATTATTCAGAAGTACACATATTGCAGCAGACAATGTAACAACCTGAATAACAACCATTGCCTTTATAAACAAAAGAGTTTATATACATGATACTCATGGAATCCCAAGGCCTCAAACATTAGCCTTAAGGGCATACCCCAACAGTTGTATCAAAGCAAGTCCCTAACCATATAGAATGATCAATGACCTCAAGTCAAGGGATCAATGCATCTCCTATCAGTTATGAGGATAACTCATGACACCAAGTCATAGCCTCATAGCAGGTCTATCCAGTACATCCTCCAATGATATACCCATGTGTCTGCGTTAGCACCACGTGCCTAACTAGCCCACATACCAGTCTCTCAAGTACCAGAGCTGTCCCATATCCACTCAGGTACATCGACTGGGGACAATTATTTGAGCACAGATCCAATCTGTCTCCAGGGACATTATCATGTAAGTACACAATCGCAGGTGTAGACAAACAATGATAACGACAATGCCAGAATGATATATAAATATCAATGTCAAGTAGTACATAAGTTGACCAAAACTAGGTCCTAGGGCATATACACCAACACTCTCCCACTTGCACTAAGACCTAGAAGTTGAGGAATCTCAACCCCATATCTCTGGCGTGACCATCATGCTTCTGCTGCGCCAAAGCCTTGGTCAATGGGTCTGCCAGATTGTTCTCTGTTTCTACTCTACTAATCTTTACATCACCTCTGTCAATGATCTCTCTGATCAGGTGAAATCTTCTGAGTATGTGTTTGGATCTTTGATGAGACCGTGGTTCCTTGGCTTGTGCAATTGCTCCATTGTTGTCACAGTAGAGTTCAATGGGATCCATTGCACTAGGTACCACTTGAAGATCACATAAGAACTTCCTTATCCAAACAGCTTCCTTGGCTGCCTCAGAAGCAGCCACATACTCAGCTTCGGTTGTAGAATCTGCTATGGTGGATTGCTTGAAGCTCTTCCAACATACAGCGCCTCCATTTATCTTGAACACATAGCCGGCCTGCGATCTAAAGTCGTCAGGGTCAGACTGGAACGATGCGTTAGTATAGCCTTGCATACTGAGCTCTTCCTGTCCCCCATAGACCAAGAACAGATCCTTAGTTATTCTCAGATACTTTAGGATGTTCTTTATAGCCACCCAGTGCTGCAGACCTGGATTGGATTGGTATCGGCTGGTTATGCTCACAGCATATGCCACATCTGGTCTAGTACACAACATTGCATACATTATCGATCCGACTGCCGAAGCATAAGGAATTCGACTCATGTCATCCCTCTCAGCCTGTGTTGTAGGACACTGGCTCTTTGAGAGAGTAAGGCCATGTCTTACTGGAAGGCATCCTTTCTTGGATTGCTCCATGTAGAACCTCTCCAGTACCTTATCAATGTAAGTACTCTGACTAAGGGCCAGAAGCCTCTTGGATCTATCCCGGTAGATCCTTATGCCTAGAATATAGGCGGCCTCCACTAAGTCTTTCATCTCAAAACACTTCCCCAACCATGTCTTCACAGCTTGAAGACTAGGGATGTCGTTTCCGATGAGCAGTATGTCATCAACATACAAGACCAGAAAAATCACCAAGCTCCCACTGAATTTTCTGTATACACAGGCGTCATCTTCGCTTTTGATAAAGCCATAATCTCTCACGGCCTCATCAAATCGAAGATTCCAACTTCGAGATGCTTGTTTTAATCCATAAATGGACCTCTTTACCCTACAGACCTTATTAGCCTCTGCAGGGTGGATGAAGCCATCAGGTTGTGACATATACACATCCTCAGTCAGCTTCTCGTTAAGGAACGCTGTCTTCACATCCATCTGCCATATCTCATAGTCATGATATGCAGCTATAGCAAGCAGAATCCGAATGGATTTAATCATGGCAACCGGCGAGAAGGTTTCATCATAGTCCACCCCGTGGACTTGTTTAAATCCTTTAGCCACTAGTCTACCCTTATAGGTAACTATTTTGCCATCCATGTCTGTCTTCCTCTTGAAGACCCATTTACACCCTATGGGTTTTACCCCATCAGGCAGCTCAACCAAATCCCAGACTTGGTTAGCCGACATGGAATCCATCTCGGATCGCATGGCGTCAAGCCATTTCTCGGAGTCCGGTCCACTGACCACCTCATCATAGGTTCTGGGTTCATCCTCAATGATGAAGATCCCATCGTGTTGGGTCGTTAGCGACCCATACCTTTTAGGTGCACGACGAATTCTCCCAGACCTACGCGGGACCTGTGTCTGAGCCTCAGGTTGCCTAGCAACCGGTGCAGGTGGCTCAGATTCCATCTCTTTGTCTTGTGCTTGCACTTGGATCTCATCCAAGTCAAACTTCCTCCCACTAACTTCTTTCATAAGAAATTCTTTCTCTAGAAAGACAGCACCCCAAGCAACAAAAACTTTATTCTCGGTTGGGACATAGAAGTAGTATCCTTTAGTTTCCTTAGGATACCCCACAAACACACACTTATCAGATCTAGGTTCTAGCTTGCTATAATCCTGACGTTTGACATAAGCCTCACATCCCCAGATCCTGATAAATGCGAGATTAGGGCGTCTCCCACTCCATATCTCGTATGGTATTTTGGAGACACTCTTTGATGGAACATTATTCAGTATCAGAGAAGCTGTTTCTAGTGCATGCCCCCAGAATGATGAAGGTAGAGTTGCATGACTCATCATGGATCGAACCATATCCAATAAAGTTCGATTTCTCCTTTCAGACACACCATTCCATTGAGGTGTTCTAGGAGGAGTGAGTTGGGATATGATCCCACACTCTCTCAGGTAGTCAAAGAACTCACCGCTCAGGTATTCTCCACCTCGATCTGATCGAAGAGCTTTAATGGATCTTCCAAGCTGGTTCTCTACTTCATTCTTGAACTCCTTGAATTTCTCAAAGGATTCAGATTTATGTCTCATTAAGTAGACATAGCCATACCTACTGAAGTCATCAGTGAAGGTAATGAAGTAGTTGTACCCTCCTCTCGCATGTTTATTGAAGGGCCCACACACATCAGTGTGTATGAGATCTAATAAACCTTCTGCCCTCTCACCAATCTTGGTGAAGGGCACCTTTGTCATTTTCCCTAATAAACAAGGTTCACAAGTATCAAATTCCTCCAAGGAACTTGAATCTAACAATCCATTTGCATGGAGTTGTTGGATGCGATTCTTGTTTATATGGGCTAATCGATAGTGCCATAGGAAAGCACCAACTGAACCACTAAGTTTGGTCCTTTATTGCTTATGTTACAAATAGAACTTTCCATATCCAAGATATATAGACCATTGCACAAAGTACCCTTCCCATAGAACATATTTGCAAATGAAAAAGAACAGGAGTTCTTATTTATTTCAAATTTAAATCCTTTCCTTGCTAAGCAAGGAATGGATACAATGTTCTTTGTAAGTGAAGGTACACAAAAGCAATTATCTAGTTCTAATTGAAGTCTAGAAGGCAAGGAGAGAGTCAAAACGCCTACAGCAACAGCAGCAACCTGTGCCCCGTTTCCAACGCGTAGGTCAATCTCTCTAAGCTGCACCGATCTACTTTTCTTGAGCCCCTGCATATTTGTACAAATATAAGCTCCACATGCGGTATCCAATACCCATGACATAGAAGTAGAAAGATTGACTTCTGTAACATAGATACCTGAGCATGAAGACGAAGCCTTGCCTCTCTTCTTCTCATTCTGAAGCCGTACTATGTCCTTTATCATGTGAGGTGGTCCTCCACATGGGTAGCACTTATTATTCTTGACTCTTTCCATCTTTGTTTTCAATGTATTAGTTAAGCCTTTGGGCTCAACATACTGAATGTTTACTTTAGGAGGATTGAGCTCAACCAATGCATCAAAGAGCTGCCTTAGATTCGAAATAATTTCAGAGGCACTCTTAGATTCATATTGCCCTCTAAGCTCAGGCGACATGTTGGTTAGCATCAATTGTACAACCTCCAAAGTATCAGCTTGATGCTTATCATAAGCATCCCTCTCAGCCGCTGAGGCCAAGCATGGAAGTGGCTCAGGAATTGGCTCCTCTAGGACATATAGCTTCCTCTCGAGCTTGAGCACAATTCTCAAGTTCATATACCAATCTTTTAAGTTGGATCCAACCAACTTATCCCTTTCCAGGATAGATCGCAGTGACCATCTGCCATTGTTCACAGCCATTGTTCTACAACAACCAAGAAACAGCAGATTAGTACTACTTCGAATCATTTAAATTGGACTTGTTTTAAATGATTTTTACTCTCACTATTTTAAATTCGAATTGACAACCCACAAAGTCAATCGGGAAGTTTAAAACTTCTTAGTGAGATGGGATCCTTATTTCACATGAGGCTTCGCGTCCCACGAGGGTGGGATGAGATGCACAAAGTAACCCATGCTTCCTAAGGTGGGCACGCCGGCCGGTTGCTTCAAGCAACTCCCCTTGTCGAGACAGTCTGGGCATTTCATGTCCAGCGAGGGCTAGATACAACATGAAACCTTTACCTCTCAACGATGCCTCTAGACTTTCACCATGTGCCCAGCACATGTGAACTTCTAGTCAAGTCCATTCCTAACTGTTATGCCCAGGGCCAACGAGTTTCCTTGCGAAGGCACACCCAGGTTAAAACTGGACTGGGGAAACCATTGCCACCACGCACTTTCTAAAGATATTGGGGTATGCCCTTAAGGCTAATGTTTGAGGCCTTGGGATTCTTTCAGTATCATGTATAAACTCTTATGTTTATAAAGGCAATGGTTGTTATTCAGTTTGTTACATTGTCTGCTGCAATAAGTGTGCTTCTGAATAATGTCTCAATGCTGTTCAGCTTGGCTGACATGCTGTAATGTCCTTAGTCGAGATATCTTGGTGAACATGAGACAGCCTTGATATGATTGAGACTAATATGTGTTCTAATCTTGTAGGATGCTTCGAGCATGGAATAAGATGTAGACTCATGGGTACATTGGATGTACTGGACAGACCCTACTAGGATATTCAATTGCTTGTCACAATGTGAATAATCCTTGTTTGCAATAAGTGGCACATGTCCTCTGACTTGAGATCACTTGTGTTTCTAAATGATGATTGTCATTGTTTTGAGGTAGTTCAATATCATTTGAAACATAATGGTTATAGACTATCTTGATTAATGATCATGAGTCAGGTTAGGACACTAGTGATAGATATAGGATTGCCGTCTCCTTGATTGGAGTGTGATGTTCTAAAGGGGCCCCCCTGGATGAGATTATTGAGAAAGTGTATGGCCATACCCAGGTGACTATGTTCATCTGATCTAATCATGCTCATCATATTGGAGTCACAGGCTTGACACGCTTGTCCAATAAGAACATCCAGTGGCAAAGGAAACATGTATGCCTAGTGAAGTGGATTCACACTTATGCTATGGTTTGGGTGTAGTCTTGGAAGACTCTTTCCTTTATATCGGGAGACAGTGATGTGTTGCTAGATACCCCTCACTGATCGTGATAACGTAAGTTATCGTTACCGACATTTAAAGGAAACCCTCAGGGTCGCACAATTTGATGATATGGCTTACTCATGTCAGATCGTGTGGACTGAATTGTTTTGGTTCAATTTAAAGGAATTTAAACTCTGATTGTAAGTGAGATCTGGTCTGATCATGTTTGATTGATTAGGACTTGAGATCGGTAAACTTCGATCGAGAGTATTGATGCTAGATCGGTGAGATCAAGAGCATCGAGAAATCAACGGTTAGATCTTGAACCTTTAGGTTCAATGAGATCTAGACCATGGCTTGGGCTGATTTGATTTGGTCTTTGAACCAAATTCAATTGAACCGGCTCATCATGTGAGCGCTTGGTTCAAAGGTTCAAAGAGTGAGAAGAAGTTGCGTTCGGTTCACTTGGAGTGAACGCATAACGCTTGAGAAATAAAGGGTTGCTATTTTTGGAAATCGTTTTTGCAACGCCTCCACGTTCATGAGGAACGTTTTTCTCTTGTCGCCTCTCTTCACTTCTTGACGCCTCTTCCTCTCGTGTGGCTTCTCTCGACGAGTGTAGAGGAAGGCTTTCGAAAAACCAAGAGATCTCATCTCCTCCACACAAAGGACCCTTGAAGCCTTGCTAGCACAAGAAGCAACAAGGAGTAGGCAATCACATCTTGTGTGTGGTGGCTTTGGAGAAGAAGCGCTTGCATCTTTCTCTTCCAAGTTGCCATCCAAGTCATGGCAATGGTATGATTCCTTCATCATCTTTACAAAGATTTAATGTTGATCATATGAATATATCACATGCGATCCTAAGACACCCTAATTCCGCCCATGCAATTTTAAGTTGCGCATGCTTAGGGTTTCACCCCCTATTTCATAGGGACCTTTCAATTGGTATCAGAGCTGGTTTTTAGATATGTTCATATGATTGCTTTGTGTGATCCATGTTTGCACTTAAGATTATATCTAATGTTAACATGCATATCTACATGCTTGTCCTTGTATGTTGGCGCATGTATCTTGTTTCATGTTGGCGCTTGTTAGATGTTTTTCAAAACTTATCTTGCGCGCCTCCTTATTAGATCTAAGCTGCGCTTGCTATAAACCCTTAGAAGGGTTAGTAGGGTTGAAGTCATCACCTAGTTAAGATCCAAACAGTCTGATCAGACCATCTGACAGCCTAGATGGGTCGACCAGATGGCACCTATGCGCAAGCATGAGGTGGCTATAGGTCGACTGCAGACAGGCGTGTAGCGAGGTCTGGTTGAGACAACCAATGAACGCGCATGAGTTAGGCCCGGGGTCACACCCGTTTGCCAGAACTCATGAAGGTTGTTCAGCCCTTATCGCATGCATGGTTGACCATTAGGTCAACTCAAGTCAGTTAGGACTTGGTGCATGCAAGGGCAGTGGATCTGACTAGACATGATGAGTGGATCCCTATTAAAGGACCGTTGTAAGGTAGTAGGGCACATAAGAAAATTAAAATTGATGCCAATGGGTTTTCAAAAATTTTATTTTCTTAGTATTGGATCACATGTTGATTGGATGCCATGATGCTTGTTTATTTAATCTTATGTGGGCTGTCTATTTAATGTGTGCTGTGCTGGGGCCTGCAAGCCTGGAATTAAAGTGTAAATTAATATTATTTGTGATCTACGCATCACATTTTAATTAATTTATTGTGTAATTGACCTGCGCGTCAATCTTGTCTAGATAGATTAAATTGTAATTTTAATCAGACAAGAGCACAGAGCACACTTGGCAGAGGCGCATGCAGCAGAGGCTTGACCAGGTGGGAGTTCTAGGGTTCGACCCTATGACAGGCGCATTTACCTGGTGGGCGCACCTGAGCTGCAATGGGCGCTTGGGCCCTGGTCTGGGCCAGTTGAGATGCAAATGACTCATGAAGAGCTCAAGTGAAGACTTAAGTTATCTTAAGGTCTTACATAGGCTTAATGGGCGTTTACCACATAAGATCATCATGCTTTCTTTTATTGTTTAAATAAGTAGAATTGCATGATTTATTTATCTTCTGCTATCGCCATAGGGCTTGCATGATAGTTAAGAAGATAAAAGACCGTTAAAATCCAAACGTTAAAATATCAAGCACGATAGCCTTCTGACGCGAAACCTCACTGTTCTGACTATCGTTGGGGCCGTGTTGTACCCACTCAGTGGGCACGCCCATCTATCTTCAGACGGTGTGTGATTTCACCTGCGTGTTACAGAGAAGGGATTTATCGCTTCTCGTTGCTCAGCATAGCACGTGGTGGTCCAGAGAGTAGGTCAGGTCAGCTTGACCATGTAGGCTACATATGGGGCATATGTTAGCTATATGGAGGCAGCCATCTGTGGGATCAGAGACTGTGTTGTACCAACTCAGTTGGCACAGTCTGCTGGATTGCCCAGATGAAGGGGAATCGCACGGGTTGGTGATTGGTAGGGACTGCCTACCAGAAATTAGTGTTTGTACTCTCTGTGCATCTTATCTCGCCTGAGCGGGACGCGGAGACCAGTATGAAATCTGGATCCCATCTCACTAAAAGAGTGTTACTCTTTCGGACTGTTTTAATGGATTTTTCAGTCAGATAAAATAGTGAGAAAAGAATCTTTCTTAAGTCCTGGATTGATTCTAAACATTGATACTGACCTTGCTGTTCTTGCATTGTTGTAGATTCCTGCAGCAACGAACACCATGAGCTTCAATGTGCGATCCCTACTGGAAAGGGAGAAGTTTGCTGGGCCAAACTTCTCGGACTGGTACGGACACCTTAAGATTGTTCTTAAGGCAGAGAGCAAACTGTAAGTCCTCGAGACGGCTATACCGCCTCAACCCGCTCCGAACGCCGCAAGGGCGGTTCGGGAAGCCTATGAAAAGCATGTCAATGATAGCATTGATGTCGCTTGCCTGATGCTAGCGTCTATGACGCCACAGCTGCAGCGTCAACATGAGGATATGTCTGCTATAGAAATTATAGCAAACCTCAAGATGCTGTATGCTGCACAGGCGAGGACTGAACGCTATAATTTGACCAAGCTTTTCTTTCAGAGCAAACTGGCTGAAGGGTGTCCAGTGGGAGCTCACGTGCTCAAGATGATTGGGCACAAAGAGGCTCTAGAGAAACTGGGGCATACCATCAATCAGGAGCTTGCTGTAGACATTATTCTGCAGTCTCTCCCGGCCTCTTTCGATCCGTTCATTATTAATTTTAATATGAACAAGATCGATTGTACTCCGGCAGAGTTGCTGAATATGCTCTTGACTACAGAGGAGACTCTAAAGGGAAAGCCTTCAACCTCTGTCTTGATGTTTCCTTCCAGGAACAAGAAGAAGGGGAAGAAGGGCAAAGCCCCTGTCAAGAACTACAACAAGGCTCTGAAACAAAAGGTTAAGCAGTCGAAGGAATACAGATGTTTCCATTGTGGCCACCTAGGTCACTGGAAAAAGGACTATAAAGCGCTCCAAGGAGACAAGAAGGGAAGCATCGCTTCTGGCTCAGGTATTTTTGTGACTGAAGTCATGATATCCTCTTCTTCTATTTCATGGGTGTTGGACACTGCATGTGGAGTTCACATTTGTTCAAATGTACAGGAACCCAAGAGAAGAAGACAGGTGGGACAGCATGAGGTGGACCTACGAGTTGGAAACGGGGCACGGGTTGCTGCTGTTGCTGTAGGAGAATATCACATCTCATTACCATCTGGACTTGTATTAGAACTGAACAATTGTTATTTTGTACCTAGCATTACCAAGAATATTATCTCTATTCCTGCTCTTGTCAGGAAAGGGTTTTCCTTTGAATGCAAGACTTCAAAGTGTTATCTTTCTCTTGATAATATTATTTATGCTACTGGGTCAATTAACAATGGGTTATTCATGTTAGACATGGAATGTTCTATACAAAATATTGATAATAAGAAAGCCAAGTATGCTGATGACAGCACCTTGCTATGGCATAGTCGTTTAGGCCATATTAACAAGAAGCGCATTAAGCGGTTGCATGACCATGGACTGCTGGGATCATACTCCTATGAGGAGATTGATACATGCAAAGCTTGTTTATTGGGCAAAATGACGAAGTCTCCTTTTCCTAACAAAGGTCAAAGGGCTTCAGGTTTACTTGACCTTATACACAGTGATGTGTGTGGGCCATTTAGTAAACATGCCAGAGGTGGCTATTCATACTTCATTACCTTTACTGATGATTTCAGTAGATATGGGTATGTCTATCTAATGAGACATAAGAGTGAATCTTTTGACAAGTTCAAAGAGTTCAAAAATGAAGTACAGAATCAGCTAGGCCGAAATATCAAGGCACTTCACTCAGATCGAGGTGGAGAATACCTAAGTCGAGAGTTTACTGACTATCTGAAGGAGTGTGGGATTATCTCACAGCTCACTCCACCAGGAACACCGCAATGGAATGGTGTGTCCGAGAGGAGGAACAGAACCTTACTGGATATGGTTCGTTCTATGATGAGTCAGGCTACTCTACCTTACTCCTTTTGGGGATTTGCACTGGAAACAGCTGCAAAGGTACTAAACCGAGTGCCATCCAAGGCAGTTTCAAAGACTCCATATGAGTTATGGTATGGGAAACAGCCGAGCTTGACATTTATCAAGATCTGGGGTTGCGAGGCTTATGTCAAAAAGCTCGCCTCTGGGAAACTAGAGAGCAGATCTGAGAAATGCATCTTTGTCGGTTACCCTAAGGAAACTAAGGGTTATTATTTCTACGATCCCAAAGAGAACAAAGTATTTGTTGCTCGGACGGCCATTTTTCTTGAGAAGGAATTTCTTCTGCAAGAGGCCAGTGGGAGAGAAATAAAGCTGGATGAGAATCCAGAGGAAGGACAAAGTAGTCAAGTACAGTTGGACAGGTTATTGAACAACCTGAGGCTCAGATATCACGGGAACCGCGAAGATCGGGAAGGATCCGTCGACAGCCTGAGCGCTATGATGGAGTCTACATCATTGATCCTGATGAACCCCTCACTTATGCGGATGCGGTCAGTGGACCGGACTCAGCGAGATGGCTTGAAGCTATGCGCGCCGAGATGGACTCCATGTCAGATAATCAAGTCTGGGATTTGGTTGATCCGCCTCCGGGAGTAATCCCTATAGGCTGTAAATGGATCTTCAAGAAGAAGATTGACATGGATGGTAACGTAGTTACCTATAAAGGCAGGCTAGTTGCGAAAGGTTTCAAACAAATCTATGGGATAGATTATGATGAAACTTTCTCTCCTGTAGCCATGTTCAAGTCTATTCGGATTATTCTTGCGATAGCAGCATATTACGATTATGAGATCTGGCAGATGGATGTGAAGACCGCTTTCCTTAATGGAAAACTAGATGAGGATGTGTATATGACACAACCTGAAGGTTTCACTAATCCATCAGATCGTCATAAAATATGCAAGTTAAAGAAGTCCATTTATGGACTTAAGCAAGCATCTAGAAGCTCGAATATTCGTTTTGATGAATCAATCTGTGAATTTGGTTTCATCAAGAATGAAGATGACCCGTGTGTATATAAGAGGTTTAGTGGGAGCGTGATTACTTTCCTAGTCCTCTACGTCGATGATATCTTGATCATTGGAAACGATATTCCTGAACTGCATGCTGTTAAAGCATGGTTAAGAAAATGTTTCCAGATGAAAGATCTAGGAGAAGCAGCCTATGTATTAGGTGTGAAGATCTACAGAGATAGATCTAAGAGGCTTCTCGGGCTGTGCCAAAGTACTTACATCGATAAAGTCCTGGAGAGATTTCATTTAGAGAATTCTAAAAGAGGATATCTTCCAGTCAGACATGGTCTGAATCTTTCAAAGAGTCAGTGTCCACAAACACAGACTGAGAAAGATGAAATGGACAATACGCCTTATGCTTCGGCTATTGGGTCCATTATGTATGCGATGTTGTGTACTCGCCCAGACGTCGCTTACAGGTTAAGCGTGACCAGTCGATTCCAAAGTAATCCAGGTCAGGCGCACTGGATTGCAGTCAAGAACATTTTAAAATATCTGCAGAGGACCAAAGATATGTTCTTGGTGTATGGTGGTCAGGAAGAACTCAGTATTGAAGGATATACTGACGCTTCATTCCAATCTGACCAGGATGATTTCCGATCGCAATCAGGCTATATTTTTAGCTTGAATGGTGGAGCAGTGGTGTGGAAAAGTTTCAAACAGTCTATCGTTGCTGATTCCACAACAGAAGCCGAGTATGTTGCAGCCTCGGAAGCATCCAAGGAGGCAGTGTGGATTCGTAAGTTCGTTCAGGAACTTGGTGTTGTTCCCTCGAGTGCAGATCCTTTGGTTATCTTCTGTGATAACACTGGAGCAATCGTACAAGCAAAGGAACCACGGTCGCACCAGAAGTCCAAGCACATACAGAGACGGTTTCACTTGATCCGGGAGATCATTGATCGTGGTGAGATCAAAATCTGCAAGGTTCATACAGATGACAATCTGGCTGACCCGCTTACCAAGCCTCTGGCGCAGCAGAAGCATGAGAAGCACTGTAATAATATGGGTTTAAGATTTATCAACCATTAGATTAAGTGCAAGTGGGAGATTGTTGGGGTATGCCCTTAAGGCTAATGTTTGAGGCCTTGGGATTCTTTCAGTATCATGTATAAACTCTTATGTTTATAAAGGCAATGGTTGTTATTCAGTTTGTTACATTGTCTGCTGCAATAAGTGTGCTTCTGAATAATGTCTCAATGCTGTTCAGCTTGGCTGACATGCTGTAATGTCCTTAGTCGAGATATCTTGGTGAACATGAGACAGCCTTGATATGATTGAGACTAATATGTGTTCTAATCTTGTAGGATGCTTCGAGCATGGAATAAGATGTAGACTCATGGGTACATTGGATGTACTGGACAGACCCTACTAGGATATTCAATTGCTTGTCACAATGTGAATAATCCTTGTTTGCAATAAGTGGCACATGTCCTCTGACTTGAGATCACTTGTGTTTCTAAATGATGATTGTCATTGTTTTGAGGTAGTTCAATATCATTTGAAACATAATGGTTATAGACTATCTTGGATAATGATCATGAGTCAGGTTAGGACACTAGTGATAGATATAGGATTGCCGTCTCCTTGATTGGAGTGTGATGTTCTAAAGGGCCCCCCCTGGATGAGATGATTGAGAAAGTGTATGGCCATACCCAAGTGACTATGTTCATCTGATCTAATCATGCTCATCATATTGGAGTCACAGGCTTGACACGCTTGTCCAATAAGAACATCCAGTGGCAAAGGAAACATGTATGCCTAGTGAAGTGGATTCACACTTATGCTATGGTTTGGGTGTAGTCTTGGAAGACTCTTTCCTTTATATCGGGAGACAGTGATGTGTTGCTAGATACCCCTCACTGATCGTGATAACGTAAGTTATCGTTACCGACATTTAAAGGAAACCCTCAGGGTCGCACAATTTGATGATATGGCTTACTCATGTCAGATCGTGTGGACTGAATTGTTTTGGTTCAGTTTAAAGGAATTTAAACTCTGATTGTAAGTGAGATCTGGTCTGATCATGTTTGATTGATTAGGACTTGAGATCGGTAAACTTCGATCGAGAGTATTGATGCTAGATCGGTGAGATCAAGAGCATCGAGAGATCAACGGTTAGATCTTGAACCTTTAGGTTCAATGAGATCTAGACCATGGCTTGGGCTGATTTGATTTGGTCTTTGAACCAAATTCAATTGAACCGGCTCATCATGTGAGCGCTTGGTTCAAAGGTTCAAAGAGTGAAAAGAAGTTGCGTTCGGTTCACTTGGAGTGAACGCATAACGCTTGAGAAATAAAGGGTTGCTATTTTTGGAAATCGTTTTTGCAACGCCTCCTCATTCATGAGGAACGTTTTTCTCTTGTCGCCTCTCTTCACTTCTTGACGCCTCTTCCTCTCGTGTGGCTTCTCTCGACGAGTGTAGAGGAAGGCTTTCGAAAAACCAAGAGATCTCTGTTAGTGTATATGCCCTAAAGACCAATGTATGGACATGGTCAGGCATTGTTTGAAAGTACTTTGATAGAATTATTAAAGGCATGGTCGTTATTATGCAGACTTCTCTACCTGCGTTGATGTATTGAGTTGCATATATAATGTCCCAGGAGATTGGATTGGATCCATTCTCACAAGCTATCCCCAGTCAAGGTACCTTAACAGATATGGGACAGCTTTGGTACATGTGAGACTGGTGTATGGGCTGGATAGGTGCGAGGCACAGTAACACAGACATACAGGTGCATTGGATGCACTGGATTGATCCACCGTGAGGATTGATTTGTCTAGTCAACAAGTCAATCTCACATGCAAGAGGTTTTGCATTGATCCTTAGACTTGAGGTATTCGTGTCTAGATTTGATGATGGGTATGCTTTAATACAGTCTTACGTCTCTCCGTAATTGGGAGATCAAAACGACTGTCATTGGGCATGCCATAAGTCATGTAGAGACATGGATGACTAATAGAAGGATTTGCCCCTTCCTTATTGGAAGCATGATATCCCCTTGGGGCGCCCCACCTTATTGGTGCATGACAGGAAAGTGTAGGCCACACTTGTTGAGTCATGACCAATGCATTGGATAATAAACTTGAGACTAATCCAATGGCAGGATATCAGTTTAGGCAAAGGGATCTATAATGCAATGGAAATCCTCGTTGCTTGTTAGGAGTTGTTGCCACAATGACTTTAGTCCTATGACATGGGTAGTAGTGATGTGTTGCTAGATACCCCTCACTACTTATGATGTTTACATCATTGCCATCGTCATATGGATCCTACGGGGTCACATGCAATAGACTCTTGACGTTGCTTTTATCAGAAGCCTTTGGATCAAGTTATTGGATAACTTGGATCAATTTGAAAGATTTCATCAGCGCCAATGGGCCTGATGAGTTGGAAGAAAGTTAATGGAGCCAAACTTCAATTTTGGCAGGTTGACCCAAAATTGACCTAGATTGGTCACATTTGGATTAGGGTTGCATTGGATTGGATCCAATGGCTTAATCAACTCATGCCATGAAGTTTGGGCTAGCTCATTGTCCAATGAGGCCCAATAATGAGTTGTCATGAAGAGGGAATTGGCTTAAAGGGTATAATGGGGAGAAATCTCACCCCATTGGCGCCTAGGGGCATAATGGGGTGAGGGAGGCGCCTTTGCTTCATTATGGAAGTAAAGGGCGCCTAGCCCTTCTTCCTTGGATGGAATACTTGCCTCAAAGGCAAGTCTTGGGGCTGATATGGCTTGAGAACTTTTATGGAAAGTTCCTAGGCGCATATGGGTAGAGGGAAGAGGTATATGGTAATGTCTTGGAGACTTACCTTACCTCAAACCCTAATTTCTCCCAAGACAACACCCTAGCCGAAACTCTTCATGCTTGTTACGCCTAGCCTTTCTCCTTGGATGGAAAGAATGCTTCTAAGGCATGTCTTAGGCTGATATGGCCATTGGAAAATTAGGAAAGGTTGAATGAGGTTTATGGTAAAGTCTTGGAGACTTTCCTTACCTCAAGACTCCTCTATCCTAGCCGCCCACTTGGCATAATCCCATCCATTGCTCTAACCGCCCCTTGTTCTATTAATATGACCCTAGTCGCCCCACTAAAAGGTTGATTCGTGTGGAGGACTTCTAGGAGGCGTGAGCTAAGGCAAAGGGTGACAACAACTAAGGCTTGGCGCAACCCTTCTTCCAAGTGGCCGAAAACATCTTTTCTTCTTCTCCTCTTGTTGGCGCAAAGAGTGGTTGGGCTTGGTGGCTTCTCCTTCCATTGTCGCAAGCCCTCATCCTCTCATAGCCATTAGCGCATCTTGCTTGAAGGTGGCGTAAACAAGGAGAAAAGGAAACAACTTGGCGGCATCATCTTCCTCTTCATCCTTTCTTGGCACTTTCATCTTGGAAGTAGCGTAAGAGAAGTGGAGTGAAGGCTTGATTCTCTCCCGAGGCTAGCACTGAGCGTGGAAGGGAGCAACGATCAAGGAGTCGACGCGTGGATACTTGTAGAGGGCGAACACTTGGGCGCCTTCAACATGGCTTCGACATCTAGACAAGCGAAAGAGGTACAACTCTATCACATCCTTGTGTGTGCTCACTCGCATGGATCCTTGGGACTGGAATGTGTTTCGGGTGTAATGTTTCTTCCGCTGCGTCCTGGGACTGCAAAAATTTTAAATTACACCCGGCATTCCCTAACAATCTCATCTCCTCCACACAAAGGACCCTTGAAGCCTTGCTAGCACAAGAAGCAACAAGGAGTAGGCGATCACATCTTTTGTGCGGTGCCTTTGGAGAAGAAGCGCTTGCATCTTTCTCTTCCAAGTTGCCATCCAAGTCATGGCAATGGTATGATTCCTTCATCATCTTTACAAAGATTTAATGTTGATCATATGAATATATCACATGCGATCCTAAGACACCCTAATTCTGCCCATGCAATTTTAAGTTGCGCATGCTTAGGGTTTCACCCCCTATTTCATAGGGACCTTTCAAAGTGGGTGTGTCTCACGAGGGTGGGAAACAATTCACAACTCCACTGATCGATAGTTTAGTGAGGGCTACGCGTTAGAAGGCTACCAGACTTGATATTTTAATTGAGGGTTTTTGTTTAAGGTCTCATCATCTCAGTTTTATCTTATGTCTATCATTACAGGCATACAATCCTATGGTGATAACATAACGGTAAAACATTTCAGGCATGCTTCTGCAGATAATAATAAAAGCAGTAAAGAATGATGTGATCATATCCTATACAAGACATTGAACCAATCCATGCCATGAAATAGGTTCAACTCTTGTCCTAGAACTCAAGCCCCAAAAACTAGACCTAGCCTAGCCGACCTCTAGCTTGAACTTCAAGGTTAGCTCCAAGGTCCTTCTCTCATGGCTTAGCTCTCAAACCGTAGAGGAATACTTTCAAAGTTCCCCATAGGTTCGGCCAATGCCATGGTCTTGCACCACTAAGCAGGCTTGTGCCTCTTGCTTGTTGCACCACCATCCAAGGTATGCATGCGCTAAGCTCCAAGTACATACGCCACCCTAATCTTCTTCTTAGTCAAAAGCAAAAAGAAAAGTGTGACGCAGGCCTCACGAGGATACATCGCAGGCATGCAAAAGGGGGCTTGACTAATGATCACAACATTATGCACAATCAAGGTATTTACTCATGCAATTCTACATGCTCATGAAAAACATAAAATCTGAAATTTTACTTTTTCATAAAACTAGTTTCTTTTTCTCATCTTCTTCTCACAAATCTTTTGGTTTATTGCGATTTATTTTTCATGATGATTTCAGAGATCCTTTCAGCTGGCAATTTTGTCAGATCAAGAGACTTGGCCAGTCCGAAGACACAATGCCCGTCCTACTTGATAAAATTACGTGCGCCTTTGATCTTTAAATCAAACAAGAAAAATAGTCCAAAAATTCCAAAAGGGATTGAGAGGATGATAGAAACAAGAAACCTCAATTTTTCCTACTTAGGAAAATTGTTTGCCATGCATCATGCTATTTACAAAAATAGAGATATGGCATGTGAGCATGAAAGAAAAGCATAAAACATCGTTCGAGTCTTGCAAGTCCCTATGATACCACTGTTGGGAAACCCCGGGGACATTTTACAATTTTCAGAGTCATGGACATACATTTTACACAGCGGAAGAATGTCCCCGAAACAGGCTGGTCCCAAAAACCCAGTGAAGATCTCAAGCAAGGGAGTAGACACGATGAGTTAGGAAATACCTTAAGAGCAATGTAGAGCGATGCCGATGCAGGCGCCCAAGTGTGCGCCCTCTGCAGTCTCACACACACGGATCTCTTGAGTTCTCTTCTTCCACGCCCGGTGCTAGCCTCGGGAAGAAGATCCAAGCCTTAGTTTTCTTCTTGAATGTTTGCGCCACCTCCAAGGTAAATGCGCCAATTGATGAAGAAGAGAGGAGAAGGGAGAATGCCGCCAAGCCTTTACTGCTCTTGCGCCAAAGGAGGAAAAAGGGAAGAAGCTTGCGGCTAGGGTTTGATGGAAGAAGATGGTTGCGCCAATGCCCCTTATTCTCGCCCTCTTGATGTGTTCACGCCTTCAAGGATTGATCACTTGTAAGAGGGGGCGACTAGGGTCACATATATAGGGCAAGAGGCGGTTAGGGTAAGGGCTAGGATCATGACAAGTGTAGGGCTAGGATGAGGAGGTTTGAGACAAGGAAAGTCTCCAAGACATTTCCATAATTCTCATTCAACCATTCCTTTTGTGCCCACGCCTTTCCTTGTGCACCAAGGCCTTGCCTTGCGCCCCAAGCAATGCCATAGAGGCATGCATTCCATCCAAGGAAGAGAGGGGAGGCGCCCTTTACTTCCATAATGAAGCAAAGGCGCCAACATGACCCCATTATGCCCCTAGGCGCTTAATGGTTCATGTTTCTCCCCATTATACCCTTTTAGCCTCTCATCTCTCCATGAGAACTTGTTATTGGGCCTCATTGGATAATGAGCTAGCACAAACTTCATTACATGGGTTGATTAAGCACTTGGATCCAATCCAATGCAACCCTAATCCAAATGTGACCAACCATGGTCAAATACGGGTCAACCTGCCAAAAATGAAGTTTGGCTCCAATAATATTCTTCCATCTCATCAGGCCCATTGGCGCTGATGAAATCTCCCAATTAGATCCGAGTTATCCAATAACTCGATCATGAGGCTTCCCGATCAATACGAGAACTCAAGTATCAAGGTGTGCGACCCTGTAGGTTCCTCTGACGCTGGCAGTGCTGTCCAATGGTCATCACAAGCAGTGAGTGGCACCTAGCAGTACATCACTACTACCCAAGTCATTGGAATGGATATCGACATCGACATCCCCATCATCGCAACTAGGTACAGATGCATTACAGTCTCTTTGCCGAACTGATATCCGATTGGACAAGTGTGTCACCACTTGTTTTCATCCAATCACATGGCTATGACTAAAACAGGTTCTCACCTGGGTATGGCCATACACTCTCAGTCATAGAACCATAAAGGAGCTCCATGGATATCATGCTTCCCTAGGGAAGGGGCAAATCCTATGTCTGTCCATTGATCTTCTCATATGGGTCGTGATATGCTCAATAACAACCGTTATGACCTCCCAGCTACGGCAAGGTGTTAGGTTGTATCAAAGCAAGTCCCTAACCATATAGAATGATCAATGACCTCAAGTCAAGGGATCAATGCATCTCCTGTCACTTATGAGGATAACTCATGACACCAAGTCATAGCCTCATACCGGGTCTATCCAGTATATCCTCCAATGATATACCCATGTGTCTGCGTTAGCACCACGTGCCTAACCAGCCCACATACCAATCTCTCAAGTACCAGAGTCGTCCCATATCCACTCAGGTACATCGATTGGGGACAATTATTTGAGCACAGATCCAATCTGTCTCCAGGGACATTATCATGTAAGTACACAATCGCAGGTGTAGACAAACAATGATAACGACAATGCTAGAATGATATATAAATATCAATGTCAAGTAGTACATAAGTTGACCAAAACTAGGTCCTAGGGCATATACACCAACAGATTCACATGTGAGTTGCAAGCTTGAGTTGATTAAACAATCATGTCAATGTTTGACCCACTAATGAACAACTCAGAGTGAATCCAAATTACAAGATTTCAAAATCATAGAATATATGGATTCAATTAAAAAGTATCTCTAACAAGGTGGTATTATCAACAAACTTTCATTATTCATAACCAATTATGCATTCAACTCAAAATTTTGAAATGGCTTTCATAGGACAAGACTCATACACATGCAAACTCATGGAAAAATTTCACATAGCATATATGAAAAGCATATCATCATAACAGAGTACGGACACAAGCAAGAAAGTAATGTCATATAGCATTGTCACATAGTTGGGCCTAAAGATGTGGACCAGACCCACGAATATAATGGCATGTAAGATACAATGCCACAATACCATCCATCACAGTAAAGTAACATGTCCAAACGCAGCAAGGTCAAGCGAGCATAGTCAAACAGCCAAATGAAAACAAAACGAAGAAACCAGAGTAAGGATAGATCAACCACTCTAAAAATTTGCATAGTCCTCTATGCAATACTATGATGTGAGAGGAGTGGATGTCAATGCCGATGCTCTGGGAAGCTACCTCCGCTTGCGCCAATGAGAGCCAGAAACCTGTAAGCTCTTGCTCTTCCTACGTGCGCTGTAGTCAGGCTTGGCTTCCTCATCAAATGAAATGTCCATGCGAGCCATATTCTCCTCAGAGAGAAAGGAAAGTTGCTCATCCATACTTGATATTTTTTCCCACACAAAACCCATCATCTTGTGTTGCCTTTGCATGTGTGCCTCCATTGACTCCCATCGAGAGGAATGGTCCTACTGAATATAGGAAATGGTGGTGTCCAGGTGATCGATCCTTCTCGTTGGTGGAGCTGTTCCTCCCTAATTCCTTGCAAGATAGACATCATAGAATCAGAGTGTGAAGTGCCACCGAAGGAAAATGCGCCAGGTGGTGGTGGTGCGGTGTCGACTAGGTCTGGCTCTGGATCAGCGACTGGCTGAATGAACTCCCTTTGAACGTCAAGGAATCTGAGCGTGGATCATTTTGGGTGTTTCCCGTGTACAAGAAGATGGTGAACCCCGTGGGGTTCACCAGCTCGTGAAGCATACTGGTCGTAACTCTGGATGTGCTGGTACAATGCACTTCAAGAGTGAAAAAGAAATTAACAGTCTAAAATAATGTCTAAATCAATGCATGCATACTAAAAATAATTTAAAACTTGGGTTGCCCCCTAAAACCACTAGTTTAGGGTCGGTAGCTCGGCCATAAGAGGTATCAGAGTGTCAAATTTGTGGGGTCTGAAAGAGCAAGAACTTCCTCTTTTTTGACCCACTCATATTCGAAATAGTGCTTGAGACGGTGCCCGTTAACTGTGAAACTCCTAGTTCATTCTGTCCAAATTATGATGGCACCGTATGGTTGAACTTGTTGAACTGTAAAAGGACTGGACCACCTCGTGCGAGCTTTCCTGGAAATAACCGATGTCTTGAATTAAACATAAGTACTTTATCCCCTTCACGAAATTCTTTCTTTACTATGCGCTTGTCGTGCCAAAACTTGGTGCATCCTTTGTAGATCTTGGCATTTTCGTAGGCAAAAAGGTGCATCTCTTCCAATTCATCGAGTTGTAGCTTTCTCCTTTCACTAGCGTTCTTGAAGTCGAAGTTGATTTGCTTGACAGCCCAATACGCCCTATGCTCGAGTTCAACACGTAAGTGGCATGATTTTCCATAGATAAGTTGGAAAGGGGACATACGGAGGGGCGTCTTGAAAGCGGTCCTATTCGCCCATAAGGCATATGGTAATTTCATTGCCCAATCCTTCCGTGATTGCAATACAGTCTTCTCCAAAATTTGTTTGATTTCTCTATTAGAGACCTCTACCTGACCACTAGTTTGAGGGTGGTAGGGCGTGGCGATCTTGTGCTTTACACCATACTTTTTCAATAGTGCTCCAAACTTTTGCTCAATGAAGTGGGAGCTGTCGTCGCTAATCAACACACGTGGAACCCCAAACCTAGGGAAAATTGTCCTCTTCATAAACTTCATAACGACTATGGAGTCATTAGTAACTTCGGCAGAGGCCTCAACCCATTTCGACACGTAGTCAACTGCAACCAGAATGTACCATTTTCCACATGAAGATGGGAAAGGGCCCATGAAGTCAATCCCCCATACATCGAAAATTTCCACTTCCATGATATTGTTGAGCAGCAGCTCATCTCTTTTTGATAAGTTTCCAGCCCGTTGGCAACTGTCACAGATGGAAACAAAATATTTAGTGTCATGAAATATAAAAGGCCAATATAAACCAGACTGTAAAACTTTAAAAGCTGTTTTAGAGGCCCTTGCGTGTCCTCCATAAAGTGAAGCATGACAGTGGTCCAACGCATCTTGTATCTCCACTTCCGGCATACATCGTCTGTACAACCCATCCGCGCATCTCTGATATAAGTATGGCTCGTGCCAATAGTAAAATTTTACATTGTGGAGAATCCTCTTCTTCCGCTGAAAAGTGAGATCAGGAGGAAAGATGTTAGACACAATGTAATTGACATAATCTGCATACCATGGGACTTGCTGATCTAATAGAGCATAAAGATGTTCTTCAAGGAATTTGTCATTGATCTCCAATTCTTCATTAATTTCTTTGTCTGCGCCGCGTTCAAGCCAGGAAAGATGGTCGGCCACTAAATTTTCACTCCCCTTCTTGTGTCTGATTTCTATATTGAACTCTTGCAAGAGGAGGATCCATTGAATGAGCCTTGACTTTGCATCCTTCTTGTTGACCAGCTATTTTGTAGCTGCATGATTAGTAAAAATGATTACTTTTGAGTTAACTAAATAAGAATAGAATTTATCGAAAGCAAAGACAATTGCTAGCAGCTTTTTCTCCGTAGTCGCGTAATTCTTCTGGGCATCGTCGAGTGTTCGACTAGCATAGTAGATGGCGTGAAGCTTCTTATCCTTCCTTTGTCCCAAGACTACCCCGACAGCTTAGTCACTAGCATCACACATCAACTCAAAAGGTAGTGACCAATCTAGGGGTTGAATCACTGGAGCAAAAGTTAGTGCCTCTTTGAGTTTTGAGAAGGCTTCCTCGCAATCCCTGTGAAAGCAAAACACAGCATCTTTAATAAATCCTTAATAAATCCTTAATAAATCCTTAATAAATCTTCTATAAAAGCCAGCGTGTCTAAGAAAACTCATGATCCCCTTCACCGAAGTAGGCGGCTTAAGATTCTCAATAACTTTAATTTTTAAGCTGTCGACCTCTATCCCTCTTTCAGAAACTAGATGCCCGAGGATGATGACTTCCTTAACCATGAAGTGGCACTTCTCCTAGTTTAAAACCAAGTTCACCTCTTCACACCTCTGCAAAACCTTAGATAAGTTAGACAAACGATGATGAAAAGAGTAACCATACACAGAAAAATCATCCATAAAAATACCCATGAAATCCTCGTTAAAATTGGAAAATATGACCATCATTGCTCGTTGGAAAGTGGCTGGGGAGTTGCAGAGGTTGAACGACATTCTTCTGTATGCGTATGTGCCATAGGGGCACGTAAAGGTCATTTTCTCCTAGTCGTCCAGGTGGGTAGGGATCTGAAAGAAACCTAAATAGCCATCCAAAAAGCAAAAGTAAGAGTTGTGCGCTAATCTATCCAACATCTGATCTATAAATGGAAGAGGAAAATGATCTTTTCACGTAGCAAAGTTCAACTTCCTGTAGTCGATGCACATTCTATATCCTGTAATTGTGCGCGTTGGTATTAGCTCGTTTGCTTCAGTCTTGATTACTGTGACGCCAGCTTTCTTGGGTACAACATGTACCGGACCTACCCAAGAGCTGTCTGAAATTGGATATATTATTCCAGTGTCCAATAGTTTGAGCACTTCTCTCTTCACTACATGCTTCAAGTGCGGATTGAGTCGGCATTGAAATTCCACAGAAGGTTTGCTGTTGTCTTCCAAAAGGATCCTGTGCATGGAAATAGAGGGGTTAATCCCTTTTATGTCATCTAATGAATAGCCTATTACCTTTCTATGGAGATGAAGTTAATCTAGCAGTAATTTGGTTTGCTCCTAGTCTAGTGCCGCATTGACAATCACAGGGTATGTAAAATTATCTCCTAAAAACTCATATCTCATAGTGCTGGGCAAACTCTTGAGTTCGATCTTCTGCTGCCCTTGGTTCTCCTGATTTTCTTCTTTCTTGTCATCCGGGCTTGCATCGGCTTCTAGGAGTGCAACATATTTCTCAGCCTCTCCTTCATTGTCTTTATCAACAGAGTTTGTTAGGGCAAGCTCCAATGGATCTACTTCTTTCCTGAGAGATTCAACATGCTATTTAGCTTTTTCCACTATGCCCACGCTATAACATATTCCTGCAAGAGAAGGTTTTTTCAAGTTGTCAGTCAGATCAAATTGTATAATATTGCCACAGATGTTCAAGGACAGTTTCCCATTCTTAACATTCATGACAGTGCCAGCAGTAGCAAGAAAAGGTCTCCCCAAAATGATAGGGAGCCTGTCATCCTCATTAATCTCCAAAATAATAAAATCGGCAAAAATAAAGTAATCTCGTACTTTAACAGGTACGTCCTCTAGTTGGTTGCAAATCCCCTAAGTCTAGCCTTTTACATAGTGACAATGGCATGAGGCTAACGATTGCTCTTAGATCGCACAAAGCTCTTTGAAAGTACATCTCCCCAATCTGGCAGGGTATAGAGAAACTGCCTGGGTCGTTAAGCTTCAGAGGGAGTGATGACACCGAAATTTATCATAATTTCTATGCCATTTTGTTGATGGTTTTGTGTCATATTCATAAACTTTCCTTATTTTTATGCCATTTTTATCAATATTTGCTGAATCTACACTCTTTTCTATTTTTAATGATTTTCAGGCAAAAAGGCATGTTTTTCAGTCAATTTTGAGCAATCCAAGTGCGTAATTGAATTCACAACATCAAAAGGAGATCACACGTCAAATTTCAGAAGATTTGGAGCTTCAGAGGAAATTACGGCACCCCGAATATATTCTTTATGGTACTATAATTTGGAGGTTTTTCGGGTAGAGAATCTCCTATGATTACGGCACTACCGTAAGCATCTTTACGGTGCCGTATTTTGGAGCATTTTTTATCAAAGGATCGATGGAGATTACGGTACTACCGTAAGCATCTTTATGGTACCGTATTTTGGGTCAACTTTCAACCCGAAAGATTTAGACATTACGGCACTACCGTAAAAAATGTTACGGTACCATAATTCCAGAGGACTTCAAGCCGAGACCTCATTCTCCAGATTACGGCACTGCCGTAAAGACCATTACGGCCGTAATTACGACGCTACTCGCTATTAGGGTATGCCCTTAAGGCTAATGTTTGAGGCCTTGGATTATTTACAATATCATGTATAAGGCAATTGTTGTTATTCAGATTGTTACATTATCTGCTGTTGTATGTATACTTCTAAGTAATGTCTCAATGATGTTCAGCTTAGCTGACATTCAGTGTTGTCCTTAGTCGAGATATCTCGGTGAACATGAGACAGCCTTGATATGATGGAGACTAATATGTATTCTAATCTTATAGGGTGCTTCGAGCATGGAATAAGATTTAGACACATGGGTGCATTGGATGTACTGGACTGACCCTACTTAGGATATTCAATTGTTTGTCACAATATGAATAATCCTTATATGCAAGCAAGTGGTATATTCCCTCTAACTTGAGATCACTTGTGTTTCTAAGTGATGATTGGCATTATCTTGAGGTAGTTCAATATCATTTGAAAGATAATGATTAAGGATTATCTTGGACAGTGGGCATGAGTCATGTTAGGGCACTTGTGATAGATATAGGATTGCCTCTCCTAGTTGGAGTGTGATGTTCTAAAGGGCCCCCTGGATGAAATGGTTGAGAATGTGTATGGCCATACCCAGATGACTATGTTCATCTGATCTAACCATTTTCATCATGTTGGAATCGCAGGCTTGACATGCTTGTCCAACGGGAACATCCAGTGGCAAAGGGAAACATGTATGCCAAGTGAATTAGATTCACACTTGTGCTGTGTTTTGGGAGTAGTCTTGGAAGACTCATTCCTTCATATCGGGAGACAGTGATGTGTTGCTAGATACCCCTCTCTGATCGTGATAACGTAAGTTATCGTTACCGACATTGAAGGAAACCCTTGGGGTCGCACAATTTGATGATATGGCTTACTTATGTCAGATCGTGTGGACTGGAATTATCCTAGTTCAGTTTAAAGCAATTTAAACTCTGATTGGAAGTGAGATCTAGTCTAATCATGTTTGATTGATTAGGACATATGATCGGTAAGCTTCGATCGGGAGAATTGATGCTTGATCGTAAAGATCAAGAGGTTCAATGAGATGTGTGGTTAGATCTTGAGCCATTTGGTTCAATGAGATCATAACCAGGGCTGGTTCGATTTGGTGCTTGAACCAAATTGGGATTGAACTGGTTTACTTAGTGTGAACGCATGGTTCAATAAAAGAGGGAAGTTTCGATTGGTTCAATGAGTGAACGCATGGGAGTTAAGAGGGAGTTACATGTTTGGTTCTTACCAAATATGGTAACCGAACATTTCCTTCTTGGGCGCTCCCTCACGGTTTTCGAAACCCCTTCTACTCTCTTCCTCCTCTCGCATCTTCATCATCTTCATGCAAGGAAGAAGTTCAACTAGCCAAGGGTGCACATCTCCTCTCCAAGACACGAAAAAGACTTTTTAGTCTCTTTGCTAGCACAAGGAGCATAAAGAAGAAGCCGACTTCATCTTGTGTGTGATACCTTTGGAGAAGAGGCATTGCCCCTTTCATCTTCCAAGCCGCCACTCACATCATGGCAATGGTAACACTCTTACTTGTCTTTCAAGTTCACAAGGTTGATCATAGTTTTAAGTCATGCGATCTCCATACCTTGTATTTCCGCTGCGACATAGTTCATGATTGATACTAGGTATAACCTTCAAATTGGTATCAGAGCACTGGTTTTGACTTGATACATATGATTACCATCTTGTGATCCATGTTTGTTTTGTGTTTTTGGCAATGATCTACATGATGCGCATGCTTCTATTCTCATGCGAAAATACATGCCATGTTGTTCACACCGTATGTTAGATGTATTTTACATTCAAGCTTGTGCATGTGATGTTGGTTTGCGCATTTTATAGATGTTTTCAGTCAAAATTATCTTCATGCGCGACCCTCACTAGATTTATCTGTGCACCTACTTTAAATACTTAGACGAGTTAACAGTGTTGAAGTCGTTAGTCAGATCTAGACCCAACAGCCTAATCAGACTATCTGACAGCCTGGATGAGCGGCCGGATAGCACCTGTGCAAAAGTTGTGCAGGTGGCTATAGGCCGACTGCAGAAGGGCGTGTAGCGATGTCTGTTTGAGGCGCCTAGTGAACGATCATGATTATGGCCCGGGGTCACACCCACCTGCCAGAAATCATGTGGGACGTTCAGTCATTAAGGCATGCATAGTTGACAATGAGGTTGACGCAAGTCAGTTATGACTGGGTGCATGCAAGGGCAGTGGGTCCGACTTGTTCTGACGAGTGTATACCTGTTAATGGACCGTTGTAAGGTAGTAGGGCACATAAGGAAATTGTAGGAACCCCTAATCATGAGGGGGCAAAACCCTAAGCATGGCGCTAATGTAAAATATGCAAGCGGAAGCAAGGGTTCAAGATCATTTGCATGCCATATGTTCAACTATAATCGATTGAATAGATTGAGATGAAAAATCATACCAACGCCATATGCTTGGAAATCGGCTTGGATAAAGAGAACAAAGTAGATCTCCTCCACAAGTTCACACACAAGGTGAAGATGCTTACTCCTTGCGGTCTCTTGTGCTAGCAAGACACCCAAGCCTTCAAGTGTCGAATGGAAGGGGATGATGAACCTCTTGGCCGAGAGCTCCTCTTGCTCAACCTCTCCTCCTCTTCGTCAATCACCACCCAACCAAAGTCGAATGCGTTGAAGAGAAGAGCGCAAACGCATATGCGTTTTTTGGCATTGAAGTGAGTGAAACCGGCCCTTGATGACTTTCCATAAATGGAAGCTCATCAAGTCCATGCGCTCAACTCAACCCAAACGCATTTTAGGATTGAACCATGCGTTCACCATTGTGAACCGGTTCAAGCCAAAATGTCAAATCGGCTTTGGTTCAACAAACCAAACCGAAATAGCTCTAGCCACTTGGTCTAGACCAAATTGAACCCCCAAGGCTCATGATCTAACCATTCATCATCTGATGCCCTTGATCTCTCCGATCTAGCATCACCTCTCTCGATCGAAGCTTACCGATCTCAAGTCCTAATCAATCAAACATGATCAGACCAGATCTCACTTACAATCAGAGATTAAATCCCTTTAATCTGAACTCAAAGAATCCAGTCCATACGATCTGACTCAAGTAAGCCATATCACCAAATTGTGCGACCCTGAGGGTTTCCTCTAAATGTCGGTAATGATAACTTACGTTATCACGATCAGTGAGGGGTATCTAGCAACACATCACTGTCTCCCGATATAAAGGAAAGAGTCTTCCAAGACTACTCCCAAACCATAGCACAAGTGTGACTCAATTCACAAGGCATACATGTGTCCTTTGCCACTGGATGTTCTTATTGGACAAGCGGGTCAAGCTTGTAACTCCAATACGATGAGCATGACTAGATCAGATGCACATAGTCATCTGGGTATGGCCATACACTATCTCAATCATCTCATATAGGGGGGGCCCTTAGAACACCACACTCCTTAAACAAGGAGACGGCAATCCTTTATCTATCACTAGTGCCCTAACCTGATTCAAGCTCACCATCCAAGATAGTCTATAATCATTATATTTCAAATGAGATTGAACTACCTCAAAACAATGACAATCATCATTTAGAAACACAAGTGATCTCAAGTCAAAGGACATGTGCCACTTGCTGCTTACAGGGATCATTCACATTGTGACAAGCAATGCAATATCCCAGTAGGGTCTGTCCAGTACATCCAATGTACCCATGAGTCTACATCTTATTCCATGCTCGAAGCATCCTATAAGATTAGCACTCATATTAGTCTCCATCATATCAAGGCTGTCTCATGTTCACCAAGATATCTCGACTAAGGACATATAGCCTGTCAGCCTAGCTGAACAGCTTTGAGACATTATTCAGAAGTACACTTATTACAGCAGACAAGGTAACAACCTGAATAACAACCATGCCTTATTATAAACTTAAGAGTTTATTACATGATACTTATACAATCCCAAGGCCTCAAACATTAGCCTTAAGGGCATACCCCAACAGAAATAAAATTGATGCCATGGGGTTTTATAAAATTTTATTTCTGTTTTGGATCACATGTTGTACATTTCTTACATGTTGCCATGAATCAATGGATTTTTGAGTGTTTATTTAACCTTATGTGGGCTGCCCTATTTTGTATGCTGTGCTGGGGCCTGCGTGCCTGGAATTAAATATTTTTGGTGTGATCTGCGAATCACATTTTGATGTAGGGGGGAAGCGTGTGGCAACAAACTACTAAATTAAAATTCAGTCATTTATTTTTGAATTTTCAGAAAATAGCATATTCATGAAAACAGCTAGAATTCCAGGAGTTCAGAAAATTATTATTTAGCAAATGTGGCAATGTCATAGAGGGGGTTCCAATCATTCAATATTCAAACTAAATGAACTGTATTGTAGAACTAAATTAGTTCTTTGCATGTGTATCAAAATGGAGAGTAGACTCCTACTCGAGCATATAGATTTAGTGCAACCAATATAGCTAGTCAGATCGGTAAGTTAAAACTGCACAGAAATGTTTCAGATTGCAAATTTTGCAATGCCGGCTAGATTAAACCGTTGATCCTGGGCTTGCATCAACTAGTCCAAATGAAAGTGCAAGATGAGTGCTTCATTATCAAACCATAGTTCAAGATCTTTGTTGCACCGCTTGCTTAAGGTACCTGCGTAAAATACACTAATCAGATTAGTTTATAAAATTAATTTGCAGGAGTTAATCAGGTATGAAATTTTCTTATGCTTCAGTGGTTGATCCATTGTCGTTTCAGTTGGGGCAACTCGTCCAGCTTGTAGAGGAGGATCTGATCTTTCTGATAGATCCAAAGATGAGAAGTAGAGGCCTGTCCGTGAATGTTAAAAACCTGCCACAAGAAACTTAGTCAGATCACTTCTAAACAGAAAACAAAGAAACAGGAAACAGAGCCCTGAACAGGCAAGCGGGGTCGGTCGAAGATGTTGGAACTGGAGAGTTCATCGGCAATTCTGACAACGGGAGGTGATGGAGAAGGTGAGGGCGGCGTGGGAGCGCTGACGGGGGTGAAGCAACGGATCTTCAATCGGAACAGGGAAGTTACAGAAAGGAGGCGGCTGTATGGTCGGAACAGGGGAAGGTGCCCGAGTTACAGGGCTCCTCGCCGGATGGCCGGTGATGCACGGACGCCGAACCTGTTACAGTTGGGAGTTGCTGTGGTGATGGCGAAGAGGTGGTTGGAGTTTCTGGTGGAATGGTGGCCGGACGGAGGAGGGCGACGATGAAAGGCGGAACTGAGGCGAGAGCATGGCGGAAGCAGGGGAAACACGAGCGCAGAGCAGAGTTGGCCGGCGTTCGTCCGGTGGTCCACGATCGCCGGACCTGTTACGGTTGGAGGTCCCTCTGACGATGGCGAAGTGGTGGCCAGAGTTTGAGAGGGATTGGTGGCTTGTCCAAGGATAACGGTGCTGGAAGACGGGAGTAGGGCGGAATCAGGGCGAGAACAGGGGATCGAAAGGAGGTTTCGATTCCGGTGATCGAGGTGGCGAATGGATGGATGCCGGCAGCTGGAGGTTGCTCAGGGGCAGGGACGATGGTGGCCGAAGTCTTGTAGAGATCCGGCCGGTGGATGATCGGCGGCGAAGTGACGAGTTTCTGGAAATTCTGGAAACTGGGATACGTGGTTGTTTGATTTGGTTTCGTGAGGAAGAAGCTTGTGATTTTGTGAGGAAGAAGCTTGTGATTTCGTGAGGAAGAAACTTGTAGAGAAGAAGGGAAGAGGGAGGGACTCAGCCCTAGAAGGAGGTGAGGGGAAGGATAGGCGACACAAGCGCCTCAGAGGAGAAGAAAATCGGAGACATCCGATTGAGGACGAAAAACCATTTCCATTCAACGAATTTTGCAAATCTGCTGTTACAAGGATGCAAGCGAGTGATACATATAGGTGAAACTTCGGCAAACATTGCAGGCGGATGTTTGCGGGGTGAACGTTGTAGTTTCCTTGTGGGCTGAGCGAGGGAGACGTTGATGTTTCCTTTGCTGGCTGCATGTGAACGTTGTAGCGTTTCCTTGTTTGTAGCGTGCGTGCGCCAGATGAAGTGCTGAGATGAGCGTTGGCTGCAAAGAACTCCGAGATTTGTGTGATGAGAATAGTTGCATCTTGATTTTATTGCTGGTTGATCGCATGGAATAGTCTTGGGCCTCTTCTCTGGCAAATTATTCCTGATAAGTGGGCTTCGCATGGGCCCTTTTGAAGTGGTTATTTATTGAGCTAGCTTTGTTGATTGAGCTTGCTAGCTTATTAGAGGAACCTCCAGGCCTTTGACTAGGGTACTCTTAAACTCCACTTGTGCCTTCTTGGCCTGTGGTCCCTGCCCCCATCATTTCTCCCCGGGTGAAAAAAATTCTTCCCGGAAGAATTGTTCTTGTGGCGATGGAGAAATTTTGGAGAGGCCAGAGCTAATTGTTCCTCCAGGATTTGAATCTTCAAATTGTTGTCAGCATCATAGCATATTGTCTTGTTGCTCGTCCACGGTCCAAGCTGCAGATCAAGGGTATCTGCATTGAATTTCCTTTCTCGGCCATACTCATTAGTAAGTTTGTCATAGAAAATCATAGGACTTATAAAAGAACAAGGAATGATGAAATCAACGTGCTCAACATCATTAAGTGTAAAGAGCAAATCATGTTTGGGTTTATTATGTTCTTTTGATCCTAATGGTGGCTTAATAGTGTGAGTAGAAGGACCTAAAAGACAAGATTCAAGCATCATAGGGTCCTGGTAGAGATTTTCTAAGTCTAGGGGTTGACCTAAAGGTTGAGGATTAGGATCTAGGTCAAGCTCAAAAGGTTCTAACTTAGGTTCAAGACATGGTTCAAGAAGACCTATGGGTTTTGGTTCAGCTTTAGGCTCTCTAATAGTAGTGCTAAGATCAAGTTGAGAACCTATGGGTATGGGCCCTAAAATTGAAGGTAAAAGTTTTGGCCCTAAAATTGAAGGTGAAGGCATTGGTTCTACTTGATGGTTTGGCTCTTCATGTCTTGCTACTTCAATTTCAATGGTTTCATCAAGACATGGATTAATCTCTAATGTAGACTCTAAGGTTTGCTCAAGTTCTAAAGGGGTTGAACTTTCATCTTCTTTTTGCATGGATTGCTCCTTTTGTCTCTTATACTCTTCATGCATTTGTTTAATCTGCTCCCCTAACTTATCAAGACGATCATAGTCCTTTGACTCTAGGCTCTTAGGGTAGATGATATGTTCTAGACCTCTAAATATGATACTATAACACCATGGTTTTCTATAATGATAGGCTTGGAAATAATGAAGGAATTCATCACCTATTAAGATATCAAAATCATCTAGTCCTATAACATCACACCATATTTTGATTTTCATACCATCTAATTGAATAGGAACTAGACATTGGTGGTCAACTATAGTGATAAACTCATGATTGTCCCAAGTTATGTAGTATGGGTGGTTGTGTTTCTTTAAGATGAGTCCAAATCGTTCAGCAACCCTAAGAGTTACAGCATTAAAGCTAACTTGATGATCTATAACAGTTCTAATCTTATGGCCTTCACACCAAACAAAAGTAGTGAAACTATTAGGTCTAAGGGTGAGTCTTTGATATCCATCTCTAGAAAAGATTAAGTCTCTTTGATTATACCAACGCATGATAAAACAAGAAACTTAGCAAGCAGGAAATGACTATTGTTTGAGTGCAAAAACTATAAACAAACCTAGCAATAAATCAGAATTGATTGCAGCAAGTTGATGACAACAATATGAACAAAACAAAATTCAGAAATCAAATGCAGAATTTCAGCATCAAATCAATACATCCAAGGCTGCACTTATAGGTGTTTTAAACTGGAATACGTTGATGGTTTTCCTAGCTACAGTTTGATACAGATTATTGTAGTAAGCAGGCTGAAAATTTCAGATTCGGTTGGCTGAAAACCAGATTTAAAACTCATAAGTCAAGTGCAGAATTCAGCAAATTGGAAACTTAGTTATAGTGCTTTCAACAGTATGTAGTTTGATTAAATCATGTGCAGCAAGAGGTTGAAAACAAATCAGGAATCTCAACAATTTAATGGTCCAGATGCTTCAGAATTTATAAAACCGAGTGGAGTGTCAGGAAAAGCACATGCAGAATTTGAGGTGTATAGCAAAAATCCAGAAATATTATGCAGTTCTATGCATAATTGTTCTCAATGTAAGCAAATTTTTTTTTTTTTTTTACCACATAAACAACAACTAGCAAATAACCTAAGATATGCAAACTAAATAACAAGAAAATAACTAATCATGAAATTTTTTTTTATTATTTTTAAATGCAAGTAATTTGCAAAAGATGCAAAAGCAATAAGCAATAAAACATGAAAACAAGAACTAACAGTTTTTTTTTTATGCAAAGAACAAAGCAAGGATCGTGTAGGCAGACAAGAGTTGCCAACGAACTGCTCTGATACCAAACTGATGTAGGGGGGAAGCGTGTGGCAACAAACTACTAAATTAAAATTCAGTCATTTATTTTTGAATTTTCAGAAAATAGCATATTCATGAAAACAGCTAGAATTCCAGGAGTTCAGAAAATTATTATTTAGCAAATGTGGCAATGTCATAGAGGGGGTTCCAATCATTCAATATTCAAACTAAATGAACTGTATTGTAGAACTAAATTAGTTCTTTGCATGTGTATCAAAATGGAAAGTAGACTCCTACTCGAGCATATAGATTTAGTGCAACCAATATAGCTAGTCAGATCGGTAAGTTAAAACTGCACAGAAATGTTTCAGATTGCAAATTTTGCAATGCCGGCTAGATTAAACCGTTGATCCTGGGCTTGCATCAACTAGTCCAAATGAAAGTGCAAGATGAGTGCTTCATTATCAAACCATAGTTCAAGATCTTTGTTGCACCGCTTGCTTAAGGTACCTGCGTAAAATACACTAATCAGATTAGTTTATAAAATTAATTTGCAGGAGTTAATCAGGTATGAAATTTTCTTATGCTTCAGTGGTT
This sequence comes from Costus lasius, assembly GCA_027563935.2. Lineage (NCBI taxonomy): Eukaryota > Viridiplantae > Streptophyta > Magnoliopsida > Zingiberales > Costaceae > Costus > Costus lasius. The sequence goes on along the minus strand of CM050450.1, from coordinate 29,933,739 downwards.
GATCCATTGTCGTTTCAGTTGGGGCAACTCGTCCAGCTTGTAGAGGAGGATCTGATCTTTCTGATAGATCCAAAGATGAGAAGTAGAGGCCTGTCCGTGAATGTTAAAATCCTGCCACAAGAAACTTAGTCAGATCACTTCTAAACAGAAAACAAAGAAACAGGAAACAGAGCCCTGAACAGGCAAGCGGGGTCGGTCGAAGATGTTGGAACTGGAGAGTTCATCGGCAATTCTGACAACGGGAGGTGATGGAGAAGGTGAGGGCGGCGTGGGAGCGCTGACAGGGGTGAAGCAACGGATCTTCAATCGGAACAGGGAAGTTACAGAAAGGAGGCGGCTGTATGGTCGGAACAGGGGAAGGTGCCCGAGTTACAGGGCTCCTCGCCGGACGGCCGGTGATGCACGGACGCCGAACCTGTTACAGTTGGGAGTTGCTGTGGTGATGGCGAAGAGGTGGTTGGAGTTTCTGGTGGAATGGTGGCCGGATGGAGGAGGGCGACGATGAAAGGCGGAACTGAGGCGAGAGCATGGCGGAAGCAGGGGAAACACGAGCGCAGAGCAGAGTTGGCCGGCGTTCGTCCGGTGGTCCACGATCGCCGGACCTGTTATGGTTGGAGGTCCCTCTAACGATGGCGAAGTGGTGGCCAGAGTTTGAGAGGGATTGGTGGCTTGTCCAAGGATAACGGTGCTGGAAGACGGGAGTAGGGCGGAATCAGGGCGAGAACAGGGGATCGAAAGGAAGTTTCGATTCCGGTGATCGAGGTGGCGAATGGACGGATGCCGGCAGCTGGAGGTTGCTCAGGGGTAGGGACGATGGTGGCCGAAGTCTTGTAGAGATCCGGCCAGTGGATGATCGGCGGCGAAGTGACGAGTTTCTGGAAATTCTGGAAACTGGGATACGTGGTTGTTTGATTTGGTTTCGTGAGGAAGAAGCTTGTGATTTTGTGAGGAAGAAGCTTGTGATTTCGTGAGGAAGAAACTTGTAGAGAAGAAGGGAAGAGGGAGGGACTCAGCCCTAGAAGGAGGTGAGGGGAAGGATAGGCGACACAAGCGCCTCAGAGGAGAAGAAAATCGGAGACATCCGATTGAGGACGAAAAACCATTTCCATTCAACGAATTCTGCAAATCTGTTGTTACAAGGATGCAAGCGAGTGATACATATAGGTGAAACTTCGGCAAACATTGCAGGCGGACGTTTGCGGGGTGAACGTTGTAGTTTCCTTGTGGGCTGAGCGAGGGAGACGTTGATGTTTCCTTTGCTGGCTGCATGTGAACGTTGTAGCGTTTCCTTGTTTGTAGCGTGCGTGCGCCAGATGAAGTGCTGAGATGAGCGTTGGCTGCAAAGAACTCCGAGATTTGTGTGATGAGAATAGTTGCATCTTGATTTTATTGCTGGTTGATCGCATGGAATAGTCTTGGGCCTCTTCTCTGGCAAATTATTCCTGATAAGTGGGCTTCGCATGGGCCCTTTTGAAGTGGTTATTTATTGAGCTAGCTTTGTTGATTGAGCTTGCTAGCTTATTAGAGGAACCTCTAGGCCTTTGACTAGGGTACTCTTAAACTCCACTTGTGCCTTCTTGGCCTGTGGTCCCTGCCCCCATCACATTTTGATTTATGAAAATGTATAATTGACCTGCGTGTCAAATCATGTCTAGATAGTTTTAAATGTAATTTGATCAGACATGAGCACACAGCACATATGGCAGTGGCGTTTGCAGCAGTTGGCTTCACTATGTGGGTGGTCTAGAGTTCGACTCTAGAACAGGCGCATTCTATCTGGTGGGCGCGTTAGGGCTGCAGATAGCGTTTTGGCCCGGGGCTGGGTCGGATGAAGTACAAGAGTCCCATAAAGAGCTCAAGTGAAGACTTTTGTCAAACTAGGGTTTTACTTAAGTTTTTATGGGCGTTTACCACATAAGATAATGGTGCTTTCATTTACTGTTTTAAGTAATATTACACATGCATGTTTTATTCTTCTACTATCACTATAGAATTTGCATGATAGTAAGAAGATAAAAGACCGTTAAAATCCAACGTCAATATCAAGCTCGATTGCCTTCTGACGCGAAACCTCACTGTTCTGACTATCGTTGGGGCCGTGTTGTACCCACTCAGTGGGCATGCCCAGCTATCTTCAGACGGTGCGCGATTACACCTACATGCTACAGAGAAGGGATTTATCGCTTCTCGTTGCTCAGCATAGCACGTGGTGGTCCAGGAAGTAGGTCAGGTCAGCTTGATCATATAGGCTACATATTGAGCATATGATAGCTATATGAAGGCAGCCATCTGAGGAATCAGAAACTGTGTTGTACCAACTCAGTTGGCATAGTCTTCTGGATTGCCTAGATGAAGGGGAATCGCACGGGTTGGCGATTGGCATGGAATGCCTACCAGTGATTAATGCTTGGACTCTCTGTGTATCTTATCTCGCCTAAGCGGGACGCGGAGATCAAGTATGAAATCTGGATCCCATCTCACTAAAAGAGTTTCACTCTTTCGGGCTGTTTTATTGGATTTTCAGTCAGATAAAATAGTGATAAAAGAATCACTCTTAAGTCCTGGAATGATTCTAACATGGATACTGACCTTGTTGTTCTTGCTATGTTGTAGATTCCTGCAGCAACGAACACCACAGGGCTCAATTTGTGATCCATATTGGAAAAAGAGAAGTTTGCTGGGCCAAACTTCTCAGACTGGTACAGACAGCTGAAGATTGTCCTCAAAGCCGAGAGGAAGCTGTACGTCCTTGAGTCGGCAATACCGGCTCAACCTGCTGCGAACGCTGCAAGGGCTGTTCGAGATGCTTATGAGAAGCACGTCAGTGATAGCACTGATGTCGCTTGCCTTATGCTTGCGTCAATGACGCCTGAGCTCCAGCGTCAGCATGAGGATTTGTCTGCTATTGATATTATAGCAAATCTCAAAATGCTGTATGCTGCACAGGCAAGGACAGAACGCTATAACTTGATGAAACTTTTCTTTCATAGCAAATTGACTGAAGGGAGTCCAGTGGGAGCTCATGTACTCAAGATGATTGGGTACAAAGAAGCTCTAGAAAAATTGGGACATACCATCAATCAAGAACTTGTTGTAGACATCATCTTGCAGTCTCTCCCGGCTTCTTTCGATGCGTTCATCATTAATTTTAATATGAACAAGATCGACTGTACTCTGGCAGAATTACTGAACATGCTCTGCACCACAGAGCAGACTCTTGAGAAGGGAAAGCCTTCATCCTCTGTCTTGATGGTTCCTTCAGGGAACAAGAAGAAAGGGAAGAAAGGCAAAACCCCTATCAAGAGCTACAACAAGGCTTTGAAACAAAAGGTGAAGCGATCAAAGGACAACAGATGCTTCCATTGTGGCCAGCTGGGTCACTGGAAGAAGGACTGTAGAGCGCTCCGAGGAGAGAAGAAGGGAAGCAAGTCTTTCACTTCTGGCTCAGGTATTTACGTGACTGAAGTCATGGTTGCTTCTTCTATTTCATGGGTGTTGGACACTGCATGTGGAGTTCACATTTGTTCAAATGTGCAGGAACTCAAGAGAAGAAGACAGGTGGGACAGCATGAGGTGGACCTACGAGTTGGAAACGGGGCACGGGTTGCTGTTGTTGCTGTAGGTGAATATCACATCTCTTTACCATCTGGATTTGTATTAGAACTTGACAATTGTTATTTTGTACCAAGCATAACGAAGAATATTATCTCTATTCCTGCTCTTGTCAGGAAAGGTTTTTCTTTTGAATGCAAAACTTCACAGTGCCGTATTTCATATGATAATATTGTTTATGCAACTGGGTCAATTAACAATGGGTTATACATGTTAGACATGGAATGTTCTGTACAACAAATTGATAATAAGAAAGCCAAGTATGCTGATCACAGCACCTTGTTATGGCATAGTCGTCTAGGCCATATTAACAAGAAGCGCATTAAGCGGTTGCATGACCATGGACTACTGGGATCATTCTCCTATGAGGAGCTTGATACATGCAAAGCTTGTTTAATGGGTAAGATGACGAAGACTCCTTTTCTAATAAAGGTGAAAGAGCTTCAGGTTTACTAGACCTTATTCACAGTGATGTGTGTGGGCCATTTAGTAAACATGCCAGAGGTGGCTATACATACTTCATTACTTTTACTGATGATTTCAGTAGGTATGGTTATGTCTATTTGATGAGACATAAAAGTGAATCTTTTGACAAGTTCAAAGAATTCAAAAATGAAGTACAAAATCAGTTAGGCCGAAATATCAAGGCACTTCGATCAGATCGAGGTGGAGAATACTTGAGTCGTGAGTTCACTGACTATCTAAAGGAGTGTGGGATCATCTCACAACTCACTCCGCCAGGAACACCGCAATGGAATGGTGTGTCCGAGAGAAGGAATAGAACCTTATTGGATATGGTTCGCTCTATGATGAGTCAGGCTACTCTACCTTACTCCTTTTGGGGATTTGCACTGGAAACAGCTGCAAAGGTGCTAAACCGAGTGCCATCCAAGGCTATTTCAAAGACACCATATGAGTTATGGTATGGAAAACAGCCGAGCTTGACATTTATCAAAATCTGGGGTTGCGAGGCTTATGTCAAAAAGCTCACCTCTGGGAAACTGGAGAGCATATCAGATAAATGTATATTTGTCGGATACCCTAAAGAAACTAAGGGTTATTATTTCTACGATCCCAAAGAGAATAAAGTATTTGTTGCTCAAACGGCTATTTTTCTTGAGAAGGAATTTCTTCTGCAAGAGGCCAGTGGGAGAGAAATAAAGCTGGATGAAATTCCAGAGGAGGGACAAAGTAGTCAAGCTCAGTTGGATGAGCCTGAGCAAATAGATCAGGTTAATGTTCAACCTGAGGCTCAGACGTCACGGGAACCGCATAGATCGGGAAGGATTCGTCGTCAGCCTGAGCGCTATGACGGAGTCTACATCATTAATGATGAACCCCTCACTTATGCAGATGCGGTCAGTGGACTGGAGTCAGCAAGATGGCTTGAAGCTATGCGAGCTGAAATGGACTCCATGTCAGATAACCAAGTCTGGGATTTGGTTGATCCGCCTCCGGGAGTAATCCCTATAGGCTGTAAGTGGATCTTCAAAAAGAAGAAAGACATAGATGGTAACGTGGTTACCTTTAAGGGTAGGCTAGTTGCGAAAGGTTTCAAACAAATCTACGGGATAGATTACGATGAGACTTTCTCTCCTGTAGCCATGTTCAAGTCCATTCGAATTATTCTCGCGATAGCAGCATATTATGATTATGAGATCTGGCAAATGGATGTGAAAACCGCTTTCCTTAATGGAAAACTGGAAGAGGATGTGTATATGACACAGCCTGAAGGTTTCATCAATCCATCAGAACGCCATAAAATATGCAAATTAAACAGGTCCATCTATGGACTAAAACAAGCATCGAGAAGCTGGAATATTCGTTTTGATGAATCAGTTTCTGAATTTGGTTTCATCAAAAATGAAGATGACCCGTGTATATATAAAAGGTTTAGTGGGAGCGTGATTACTTTCCTACTCCTCTACGTCGATGATATTTTAATCATTGGAAACGATATTCCTGAACTGCATGCGGTCAAGGCATGGTTAAGAAAATGTTTCCAGATGAAGGATTTGGGAGAAGCAGCCTATATATTAGGTGTGGAGATCTATAGAGATAGATCTAATAGGCTTCTCGGGCTGTGCCAAAGTACTTACATCGATAAGGTCCTGGAGAGATTCCATTTAGAAAATTCTAAAAGAGGATATCTTCCAGTCAGACATGGTCTGAATCTTTCAAAGAGCCAGTGCCCTCAAACACAGTCTGAGAAAGATGAAATGGACAATACGCCTTTTGCTTCGGCTATTGGGTCCATCATGTATGCGATGTTGTGTACTCGGCCAGACGTCGCTTACGGGTTAAGCGTGACCAGTCGGTTCCAAGGTAATCCAGGGAAGGCACACTGGATTGCAGTCAAGAACATTTTGAAATATCTTCGGAGAACCAAAGATATGTTCTTGATTTATGGAGGTCAGGAAGAACTCAGTATTGAAGGATATACTGACGCTTCATTCCAATCTGACCAAAACGATTTCCGATCGCAATCAAGCTATGTTTTTAGCTTGAATGGAGGAGCAGTGGTGTGGAAGAGTTTCAAACAATCAATTGTTGCTGATTCCACAACAAAAGCCGAGTATGTTGCAGCCTCAGAAGCATCAAAGGAGGCAGTATGGATTCGTAAGTTCGTTCAGGAACTTGGTGTTGTTCCTTCGAGTGCAGATCCATTGGTTATCTTCTGTGATAACACTGGAGCAATTGCACAAGCAAAGGAACCACGGTCACACCAGAAGTCCAAGCACATACAGAGAAGGTTTCATCTGATCCGTGAGATCATTGATCGAGGAGACATCAAGATCTGCAAGGTTCATACAGATGACAATCTAGCTGACCCGCTTACAAAGCCTCTGGCACAGCAGAAGCATGAGAAGCACTGTAATAATATGGGTTTGAGATTTCTCAACCATTAGTTTAAGTGCAAGTGGGAGATTGTTAGGGTATGCCCTTAAGGCTAATGTTTGAGGCCTTGGATTATTTACAATATCATGTATAAGGCAATTGTTGTTATTCAGATTGTTACATTATCTGCTGTTGTATGTATACTTCTGAGTAATGTCTCAATGATGTTCAGCTTAGCTGACATTCAGTGTTGTCCTTAGTCGAGATATCTCGGTGAACATGAGACAGCCTTGATATGATGGAGACTAATATGTGTTCTAATCTTATAGGGTGCTTCGAGCATGGAATAAGATTTAGACACATGGGTGCATTGGATGTACTGGACTGACCCTACTTAGGATATTCAATTATTTGTCACAATATGAATAATCCTTATATGCAAGCAAGTGGTATATTCCCTCTGACTTGAGATCACTTGTGTTTCTAAGTGATGATTGGCATTATCTTGAGGTAGTTCAATATCATTTGAAAGATAATTATTAAGGATTATCTTGGACAGTGGGCATGAGTCATGTTAGGGCACTTGTGATAGATATAGGATTGCCTCTCCTAGTTGGAGTGTGATGTTCTAAAGGGCCCCCTGGATGAAATGGTTGAGAATGTGTATGGCCATACCCAGATGACTATGTTCATCTGATCTAACCATTTTCATCATGTTGGAATCGCAGGCTTGACATGCTTGTCCAACGGGAACATCCAGTGGCAAAGGGAAACATGTATGCCAAGTGAATTAGATTCACACTTGTGCTGTGTTTTGGGAGTAGTCTTGGAAGACTCTTTCCTTCATATCGGGAGACAATGATGTGTTGCTAGATACCCCTCTCTGATCGTGATAACGTAAGTTATCGTTACCGACATTGAAGGAAACCCTTGGGGTCGCACAATTTGATGATATGGCTTACTTATGTCAGATCGTGTGGACTGGAATTATCCTAGTTCAGTTTAAAGCAATTTAAACTCTGATTGGAAGTGAGATATAGTCTAATCATGTTTGATTGATTAGGACATATGATCGGTAAGCTTCGATCGAGAGAATTGATGCTTGATCATAAAGATCAAGAGGTTCAATGAGATGTGTGGTTAGATCTTGAGCCATTTGGTTCAATGAGATCATAACCAGGGCTGGTTCGATTTGGTGCTTGAACCAAATTGGGATTGAACCAGTTCACTTAGTGTGAACGCATGGTTCAATAAAAGAGGGAAGTTTCGATTGGTTCAATGAGTGAACGCATGGGAGTTAAGAGGGAGTTACATGTTTGGTTCTTACCAAATATGGTAACTGAACATTTCCTTCTTGGGCGCTCCCTCACAGTTTTCGAAACCCCTTCTACTCTCTTCCTCCTCTCGCATCTTCATCATCTTCATGCAAGGAAGAAGTTCAACTAGCCAAGGGTGCACATCTCCTCTCCAAGACACGAAAAAGACTTTTTAGTCTCTTTGCTAGCACAAGGAGCATAAAGAAGAAGCCTACTTCATCTTGTGTGTGATACCTTTGGAGAAGAGGCACTTGCCCCTTTCATCTTCCAAGCCGCCACTCACATCATGGCAATGGTAACACTCTTACTTGTCTTTCAAGTTCACAAGGTTGATCATAGTTTTAAGTCATGCGATCTCCATGAAAGTCCCCTTTCAATAAGGGGGGCCGAAACCCTAAAGTGGCGCATACAAAACATGGGCAGCGGATACTAGGGTTTCATGGGATCGATGCATGTATTATGATCAACATTAAAACTTTTGAATGCAAGAAAGAATGCGATTCATACCATGGCCATTTCTAGATGGCGCCTTGGAAGCAAGAGAACAAAAGAGGTCTCCTCCAAATCGTCACACACAAGATGATCAACGGCTTGCTCCTTCTTGTCGTCCCTTGTGCTAGCAAGGATCGTCCAAGGTGTCTTTGATCGTTTGAAGGGACGAGAGAGCTTTCCTTGCTTGGCGATTTTTTTCTTCTTTCGTCTACCACCTTTTCTCACACGAATGTGTGAAGAGCCAAAGGCAAAACGGCGACAAGAGGGCGAGAGAGGGGCGACGTGAGAGAGATGTGGTCACGTTGTGACATGCTATCTAAAAATAGCAAAACCATCTCAACGTTCAAGTGACCCCAATCGCAAATGCCAACTTGAACCATACGCTCATCCAATGAGCTGGTTCAAATCGATTTGGTTCAATAACCAAATGAACCAAGCAATTAGTCCAGATTATAATAAACCCCTAAGGCTTAAGATCTGACCATTGATCTCTTGATGCTCCTGATCTCACTGATCTAGCATCTATTCTCTCAATCGAAGCTTACCGATCTCAAGCCCTAATCAATCAAACATGATCAGACTAGATCTCACTTACAATCAGAGACTAAATCCCTTTAAACTGAACCCAAACAATTCAGTCCACACGATCTGACTTAAGTAAGCCATATCATCAAATTGTGCGACCCTAAGGGTTTCCTTTAAATGTCGGTAACGATAACTTACGTTATCACGATCAGTGAGGGGTATCTAGCAACACATCACTGTCTCCCAATATAAAGGAAAGAGTCTTCCAAGACTACACCCAAACCACAGCACAAGTGTGAATCCAATTCACAAGGCATGCAAATTTCCTTTGCCACTGGATGTTCTTATTGGACAAGCGTGTCAAGCTTGTAGCTCCAATATGATGAGCATGATTAGATCAGATGAACACTGTCACCTGGGTATGGCCATACACTTTCTCAATCATCTCATACAGAGGGGGGCCCCTTTAGAACATCACACTCCAATTAAGGAGACGGCAATCCTTTATCTATCACTAGTGCCCTAACCTGACTCAAGCTCACCATCCAAGATAGTCTATAACCATTATGTTTCAAATGATATTGAACTACCTCAAAACAATGACAATCATCATTTAGAAACACTAGTGATCTCAAGTCAGAGGAAATGTGCCACTTGTTGCAATCAAGGATTATTCACATTGTGACAAGCAATTGAATATCCTAGTAGGGTCTGTCCAGTACATCCAATGTACCCATGAGTCTACATCTTATTCCATGCTCGAAGCATCCTATAAGATTAGAACACATATTAGTCTCAATCATATCAAGGCTGTCTCATGTTCGCCAAGATATATCGACTAAGGACTTTACTGCATGTCAGCCCAGCTGAACAGCATTGAGACATTATTCAGAAGTATATGTATTGCAGCAGATAATATAACAAACTGAATAACAACCATTGCCTTTATAAACATAAGAGTTTATACATGATACTGTTACAATCCCAAGGCCTCAAACATTAGCCTTAAGGGCATACCCCAACAATCTCCCACTTGCACTTAATCTAATGGTTGAGAAATCTCAAACCCATATTATTACAGTGCTTCTCATGCTTCTGCTGCGCCAGAGGCTTGGTAAGTGGGTCTGCTAGATTGTCATCTGTATGAACCTTGCAGACTTTGATCTCGCCACGATCTATGATCTCCCTGATCAAGTGAAACCGTCTCTGTATGTGCTTGGACTTCTGGTGCGACCGTGGTTCCTTTGCTTGTGCAATTGCTCCAGTGTTATCACAGAAGATAACCAAAGGATCTGCACTCGAAGGAACAACACCAAGTTCTTGAACGAACTTACGAATCCACACTGCCTCCTTGGATGCTTCCGAGGCTGCAACATACTCGGCTTCTGTTGTGGAATCAGCAACGATTGACTGTTTGAAACTTTTCCACACCACTGCTCCTCCATTCAAGCTAAAAACATAACCTGATTGCGATCGGAAATCATCCTGGTCAGACTGGAACGAAGCGTCAGTATATCCTTCTATACTGAGTTCTTCCTGACCACCATACACCAAGAACATATCTTTGGTCCTCCGAAGATATTTTAAAATGTTCTTGACTGCAATCCAGTGCGCCATACTTGGATTACTTTGGAACCGACTGGTCACGCTTAACCCGTAAGCGATGTCTGGGCGAGTACACAACATCGCATACATAATGGATCCAATAGCCGAAGCATAAGGCGTATTGTCCATTTCATCTTTCTCAGTCTGTGTTTGTGGACACTGACTCTTCGAAAGATTCAGACCATGTCTGACTGGAAGATATCCTCTTTTAGAATTCTCTAAATGAAATCTCTCCAGAACTTTATCGATGTAAGTACTCTGGCACAGCCCGAGAAGCCTCTTAGATCTATCCCTGTAGATCTTCACACCTAATACATAGGCTGCTTCTCCTAAATCTTTCATCTGGAAACATTTTCTTAACCATGCTTTAACCGCATGCATTTCAGGAATATCGTTTCCAATGATCAAGATATCATCGACGTAGAGGCCTAGGAAAGTAATCACGCTCCCACTAAACCTCTTATATACACACGGGTCATCCTCGTTCTTGATGAAACCAAATTCAGAGATTGATTCATCAAAACGAATATTCCAGCTTCTCGATGCTTGTTTAAGTCCATAAATAGACTTCTTTAACTTGCATATTTTATGACGATCTGATGGATTAGTGAAACCTTCTGGTTGTGTCATATACACATCCTCATCCAGATTTCCATTAAGGAAAGCTGTCTTCACATCCATTTGCCAGATCTCATAATCATAATATGCTGCTATCGCGAAAAGAATCCGAATAAACTTAAACATAGCTACAGGTGAGAAAGTTTCATCATAATCTATCCCGTAGATTTGTTTGAAACCTTTCGCAACTAGCCTGCCTTTATAGGTAACCACGTTACCATCCATGTCAATCTTCTTCTTGAAGATCCATTTACAGCCTATAGGGATAACTCCCGGAGGCGGATCAACCAAATCCCAGACTTGGTTATCTGACATGGAGTCCATCTCGGCGCGCATAGCTTCAAGCCATCTCGCTGAATCTGGTCCACTGACCGCATCCGCATAAGTGAGGGGTTCATCATTATCAATGATGTAGACTCCGTCATAGCGCTCAGGCTGTCGACGGATCCTTCCCGATCTTTGCGGTTCCCGTGATATCTGAGCCTCAGGTTGTTCTGTAACCTGTTCTACCGGCTCAGGCTCATCCAACTGTGCTTGACCACTTTGTCCTTCCTCTAGATTCTCATCCAGCTTTATTTCTCTCCCACTGGCCTCTTGCAGAAGAAACTCCTTCTCAAGAAATATGGCCGTCCGAGCAACAAACACCTTGTTCTCTTTGGGATCGTAGAAATAATAACCCTTAGTTTCCTTAGGGTAACCGACAAAGATACATTTCTCAGATCTGCTCTCTAGTTTTCCAGAGGCGAGCTTTTTGACATAAGCCTCGCAGCCCCAGATCCTGATAAATGTCAAGCTAGGCTGTTTCCCATACCATAATTCATATGGGGTCTTTGAAACTGCCTTGGATGGCACTCGGTTTAGTACCTTTGCAGCTGTCTCCAGTGCAAATCCCCAAAAGGAGTAAGGTAGAGTAGCCTGACTCATCATAGAACGAACCATATCAAGTAACGTTCTATTTCTCCTCTCGGACACACCATTCCATTACGGTGTTCCTGGCGGAGTGAGCTGTGAGATAATCCCACACTCCTTCAGATAGTCAGTAAACTCTCGACTTAGGTATTCTCCACCTCGATCAGAACGAAGTGCCTTGATATTTCTGCCAAGCTGATTCTGTACTTCATTCTTGAACTCTTTGAACTTGTCAAAAGATTCACTTTTATGTCTCATAAGATAGACATACCCATATCTACTGAAATCATCAGTGAAGGTAATGAAGTACTGATAGCCACCTCTGGCATGTTTACTAAAAGGCCCACACACATCACTGTGTATAAGGTCAAGTAAACCTGAAGTCCTTTGACCTTTATGAGGAAAAGGCGACTTCGTCATTTTGCCCATCAAACAAGCTTTGCATGTATCAATCTCCTCATAGGAGAATGATCCCAGCAGTCCATAATCATGCAACCGCTTAATGCGTTTCTTGTTAATATGACCTAAACGACTATGCCATAGCAAGGTGCTGTCATCAGCATATTTGGCTTTCTTATTATCAATATTGTGTATAGAACATTCCATGTCCAACATGAATAACCCATTGTTAATTGAACCAGTAGCATAAACAATATTATCTAAAGAAAGAACACACTTTGAAATATTGCATTCAAAGGAAAACCCCTTCCTGACAAGAGCAGGAATGGAGATAATATTTTTAGTAATGCTAGGAACAAAGTAACAATTGTCTAGTTCCAATACAAGTCCAGATGGTAAAGAGATGAAATAGTCTCCTACAGCAACAGCAGCAACCCGTGCCCCGTTTCCAACTCGTAGGTCCACCTCATGCTGTCCCACCTGTCTTCTTCTCTTGAGTTCCTGTACATTTGAACAAATGTGAACTCCACATGCAGTGTCCAACACCCATGAAATAGAAGAAGATGAAACCATGACTTCCGTCACGTATATACCTGAGCCAGAAGCGATGCTTCTCCTCTTGTCTCCTTGGAGCGCTTTACAGTCCTTTTTCCAGTGACCCAGCTGGCCACAGTGGAAACATCTGTATTCCTTCGACCGCTTGACCTTTTGCTTCAGAGCCTTGCTGTAGCTCTTGACAGGGGTCTTGCCCTTCTTCCCCTTCTTCTTGTTCCTTGAAGGAAACATCAAGACAGAGGTTGAAGGCTTTCCCTTCAGAGTCTCCTCAGTAGTCAAGAGCATATTCAGCAGCTCTGCCGGAGTACAATCGATTTTGTTCATATTAAAGTTAATGATGAACGCATCGAAAGAGGGCGGGAGAGACTGCAGAATAATGTCTACAGCAAGCTCCTGATTGATGGTATGCCCCAGTTTCTCTAGAGCCTCCTTGTGCCCAATCATCTTGAGCACGTGAGCTCCCACTGGGCTCCCTTCAGCCAGTTTGCTCTGAAAGAACAGCTTAGTCAAATTATAGCGCTCAGTCCTCGCCTGCGCAGCATACAGCATCTTGAGGTTTGCTATAATTTGTATAGCAGACATATCCTCATGCTGACGCTGCAGCGGTGGCGTCATAGACGCTAGCATCAGGCAAGCGACATCAATGCTATCATTGACATGCTTTTCATAGGCATCCCGAACCGCCCTTGCGGCGTTCGGAGCGGGCTGAGGCGGTATAGCCGTCTCGAGGACATACAGTTTCCTCTCTGCCTTAAGAACAATCTTAAGGTGTCCGTACCAGTCTGAGAAGTTCGGCCCAGCAAACTTCTCCCTTTCCAGTAGGGATCGCACATTGAAGCTCATGGTGTTCGTTGCTGCAGGAATCTACAACAATGCAAGAACAGCAAGGTCAGTATCAATGTTCAGAATCAATCCAGGACTTAAGAAAGATTCTTTTCTCACTATTTTATCTGGCTGAAAAATCCAGCAAAAATAGCCCGAAAGAGTAGAACTCTTTTAGTGAGAAGGGATCCAGATTTCATACTTGGTCTCCGCGTCCCGCTCAGGCGAGATAAGATGCACAGAGAGTACAAGCACTAGTCTCTGGTAGGCTGTCCCAGCCAATCGCCAACCCGTGCGATTCCCCTTCATCTGGGCAATCCAGCTGACTGTGCCAACTGAGTTGGTACAACACAGTCTCTGATCCCACAGATGGCTGCCTCCATGTGCTACCATATGCGCCACATATGTAGCCTACATGGTCAAGCTGACCCGACCTACTCCCTGGACCACCACGTGCTATGCTGAGCAACGAGAAGCGATAAATCCCTTCTCTGTAACACGCAGGTGTAATCCCGCACCGTCTGAAGATAGATGGACGTGCCCACTGAGTGGGTACAACACGGCTCCAACGATAATCAGAACAGTGAGGTTTCGCGTCAGAAGGCTTACGAGCTTGATATTTTAGCGTTGGATTTTAACGGTCTTTTATCTTCTTGACTATCATGCAATTCCTATGGTGATAGCAGAAGATAAACTCATGCAATTCTAATTATAAAAGCAATAAATAGAAAGCATGCTGATCTTATGTGGTAAAAGCCCATTAAGCCTAAGTTAGACCTTAAATTAAACTTAAGTCTTCACTTGCTTTTCTTCATGGGTCTTTTGCTGCTCATCTGGCCCAAACCAGGGCCCAAGCGCCATCTGCAGCTCAGGTGCGCCTACCAGGGAAAATGCGCCTGGTCCCAGAGTCGAACCCTGGAACTCCCACCTGGTCAAGCCTCTGCTGCAAGCGCCTCTGCCAAGTGTGCTCTGTGCTCTTGTCTGATTAATTTACAAATTAATCTATCTAGACAAGATTGACACGCAGGTCAATTACACTTTATAATTTAAATGAAAAGTGATGCGCAGATCACAATAAAAATATTTATTTACATTTAAATTCCAGGCACGCAGGCCCCAACACAGCACACATTAAACATGGGCAGCCCACACAAGATTAAATAAACAAACATATGCTTACAAACATCATGCGATCCAACATAAGAAAATAAAATTTCGAAAACCCCATTGGCATCAATTTTAATTTTCCTTATTGGCCCTACTACCTTACAACGGTCCATTACAAGGGATCCACTCATCTGACCTAGTCAGATCCATTGCCCTTGCATGCACCAAGTCGTAACTGACTTGAGTCGACCTAATGGTCAACCATGCATGCGCCAGGGCTGAACAACCCTCATGAGTTCTGGCAAGCGGGTGTGACCCCGGGCCTAACTCATGTGTGTTCACTAGTCGTCTCAATCAGACATCGCTACACGCCTGTCTGCAGTCGACCTATAGCCATCTCGTGCTTACGCACAGATGCTATCTGGTCGACCCATCAAGGCTGTCAGATGATCTGATCAGACTGTTTGGATCTAACCTAGGGGATGACTTCAACCCTAATAACCCGTCTAAGGGTTTAAAGCAGGCGCCTCTTAGATCTAATGAGAGTCGCGCATGAGAAGAAGTTTTGAAGAAAACATAGATGCGCCAACATACATGCGCCAACAAAAACATATACTAAGATGTATGTTAGTTTCGCATGTCATCTAGATCTAAGCATATGCGCAAGTATGGATCAAACATGAAGACCAAGCATTAAGCAATCATAAAACGATGCATAACACTTGGCTCTGATACCAATTGAAAGTCCCCTTTCAATAAGGGGGGCCGAAACCCTAAAGTGGCGCATACAAAACATGGGCAGCGGATACTAGGGTTTCATGGGATCGATGCATGTATTATGATCAACATTAAAACTTTTGAATGCAAGAAAGAATGTGATTCATACCATGGCCATTTCTAGATGGCGCCTTGGAAGCAAGAGAACAAAAGAGGTCTCCTCCAAATCGTCACACACAAGATGATCAACAGCTTGCTCCTTCTTGTCGTCCCTTGTGCTAGCAAGGATCGTCCAAGGTGTCTTTGATCGTTTGAAGGGAAGAGAGAGCTTTCCTTGCTTGGCGATTTTTTTCTTCTTTCGTCTACCACCTTTTCTCACACGAATGTGTGAAGAGCCAAAGGCAAAACGGCGACAAGAGGGCGAGAGAGGGGCGACGTGAGAGAGATGTGGTCACGTTGTGACATGCTATCTAAAAATAGCAAAACCATCTCAACGTTCAAGTGAACCCAATCGCAAATGCCAACTTGAACCATACGCTCATCCAATGAGCTGGTTCAAATCGATTTGGTTCAATAACCAAATAAACCAAGCAATTAGTCCAGATTATAATAAACCCCTAAGGCTTAAGATCTGACCATTGAACTCTTGATGCTCCTGATCTCACTGATCTAGCATCTATTCTCTCAATCGAAGCTTACCGATCTCAAGCCCTAATCAATCAAACATGATCAGACTAGATCTCACTTACAATCAGAGACTAAATCCTTTTAAACTGAACCCAAACAATTCAGTCCACACGATCTGACTTAAGTAAGCCATATCATCAAATTGTGCGACCCTAAGGGTTTCCTTTAAATGTCGGTAATGATAACTTACGTTATCACGATCAGTGAGGGGTATCTAGCAACACATCACTGTCTCCCGATATAAAGGAAAGAGTCTTCCAAGACTACACCCAAACCACAGCACAAGTGTGAATCCAATTCACAAGGCATGCAAATTTCCTTTGCCACTGGATGTTCTTATTGGACAAGCGTGTCAAGCTTGTAGCTCCAATATGATGAGCATGATTAGATCAGATGAACACTGTCACCTGGGTATGGCCATACACTTTCTCAATCATCTCATACAGAGGGGGGCCCCTTTAGAACATCACACTCCAATTAAGGAGACGGCAATCCTTTATCTATCACTAGTGCCCTAACCTGACTCAAGCTCACCATCCAAGATAGTCTATAACTATTATGTTTCAAATGATATTGAACTACCTCAAAACAATGACAATCATCATTTAGAAACACAAGTGATCTCAAGTCAGAGGAAATGTGCCACTTGTTGCAATCAAGGATTATTCACATTGTGACAAGCAATTGAATATCCTAGTAGGGTCTGTCCAGTACATCCAATGTACCCATGAGTCTACATCTTATTCCATGCTCGAAGCATCCTATAAGATTAGAACACATATTAGTCTCAATCATATCAAGGCTGTCTCATGTTCGCCAAGATATATCGACTAAGGACTTTACTGCATGTCAGCCCAGCTAAACAGCATTGAGACATTATTCAGAAGTATATGTATTGCAGCAGATAATATAACAAACTGAATAACAACCATTGCCTTTATAAACATAAGAGTTTATACATGATACTGTTACAATCCCAAGGCCTCAAACATTAGCCTTAAGGGCATACCCCAACACTCCATACCTTGTATTTTCGCTGCGACATAGTTCATGATTGATACTAGGTATAACCTTCACTCGCGACTTTCCCGGTCAACACCGAAGCCCAATTTTTGCGCGGTTCATTGCGGATGATCCAGGCGCTTATACTCGAATCTGTAAAAAGGCGAATGAGAGCCATCACCGAGACAAAGACAAGCATACCAAAAGCCCTAATTTTTGTTCACCACAGAGAGAGAAATCGCCTCACACGCCGCTGCCCTAGGTTTCATCGCCGGGAAGCGTACAATGCATATCCGGCCATGAAATTCGAGTGGAAGCTACGCATAGAGGGGGAGAAGGAGCACCTAAAGTTTCAACATGAACAGAGATCAGACGGAGGAGAAATCACCAGAAAAACGAGCATCGCCGCTGTTTGCCCAGATTACGGCCGTAAACTTCTTTACGGCCGTACCGTAATTTTTACTCCTCTGTTTCGATTTTCTTCATCATGAATCATTGTAATCTTCCTTCTATGATAGCTTAAACCTCTTTTGGGACATGGGGGAGTAATTCACTTGAGTTTTAATGACTAGATGATTATCTTTTCTATTATTTCATCTCGTTTAATCTTAGCATGATGATTTTACTCATGTGATATTTTGTTGTAAGACTCTCCTTAGATCTATATTATTATTTATGTTTTAGAATTTTCACTATTGACTGAAAAGTAATTGCTTGAGAATTCAGAACACTAGAATTGCATGATAGGAACTTCTTTTAGGTTAGTTCTTATTTGTTTGATTCTAGTAAGCTAACTGCCATGATAATAATATAAATCTAGGATTGAATCTAAGCTTTCAAACATGGAGATCTTGTGCGAAAGCAAAGATCGGAACTTTAGAGAACCTTGAGTAAAACTAGTGTTGAGATTCGGATGCACGAAAGTGATTCTTGAGTTCTCACTTTGATGATTTACTTATCATTAGAGGGATGACTTTTGCGCGAGAGCAAAGATTTATCCCTGCATGGTTGTTTGCACGAAAGTGAGATAATCCTTTTATTCAAGTAAATTGCATCTTTGTCATGTTGATATTAAACTGATGAAATCCCTATTCATGTCTAGTCATAAAAATTAAAGTGAACGAAACCCTAATCCCAGCTTCTCTCTCTAATAATTTTGTTTCAGCGCATTGGTCTTCGTTTGCTAGTTTGCACTCTTTCGATTTCCTAGATAGTGAAAAATCAATTATTCGGTACTCAGCAACATAGGTCCCTATGGATTCGATACTTTCTTTATTACTTCGAGTATTTGTATACTTGCGGACACAACAAGTTTTT
This sequence comes from Costus lasius, assembly GCA_027563935.2. Taxonomy (NCBI): domain Eukaryota; kingdom Viridiplantae; phylum Streptophyta; class Magnoliopsida; order Zingiberales; family Costaceae; genus Costus; species Costus lasius. The sequence continues at coordinate 29,915,218 of CM050450.1, read as the reverse complement.
GGCGCCGTTGTCGGGGACCTTAGTTCTTGTTGATATTGAAAATATTGCTAGACTAGGTTTTATTTATGTTATACCTTTCTATTCTTTTATGTTTATTTGAGTTGTTTGATCCATCTACTTTAGTGTGCATATAAAATCTAGATCGGATGACAGATCAGAAAACACTTAGGGACTATGCAGTTCCTAAGCCACGAGAAATACACTTCAGCATTGTCAGGCCAACTATTGAAGTAGATAATTTTGAGATCAATCCTGCCTTCTTGATCATAATTCAGCAGAACCAATTTGGAGGAGATCCAATTGAAGATCCATATCAGCATTTACATCTTTTTATTGAATATTATGATACTACTAAAATTTATGGAGTTACTGATGATGCACTAAAACTAAGATTGTGTCCTTTTTGTCTCAGTGACTGAGCGCGATATTGGCTACATTCTAGACCAGCTGGTGTTTTCACTACATGGGAACAGCTGTCAAATACTTTCCTATTGAAGTACTTTCCACCAATTAAAACCAACGAATTGAGAAATCAAATAACAAGCTTTAAACAGAAGGATGGAGAATCATTCAGCAAGGCATGGAAGCGATTCAATGATTTACAACGGAAGTGCCCTCACCATAGCCTCAAAAATTGGGTTTTAATTCATACATTTTATTATGGTCTACTTTATAATACCCATCTAAGTTGATGCTGCTGCAGGAGGAGCCCTCATGGGCAAGACCATTGAAGAAGCTTTCACCCTATTTGAAGAAATTTCCTTGAACCATAACCAATGGAACCCGGAAGAAGAACTGCTATATCGTGATGGTAAGGATGAAAGCGAGGAATGCCAACCCCTAACTGAAAAGGTAAGTTCTCTTAGTATAGAATCTTTTCTTGATAAGTTTATGACAAATCAAAGTCTACTCATGCAAAATCAAAACAAAGAAATTGAAGATCTGAAGGAAATGATTAGTCGGCTTGCCTCTTAAGTGGAATACTTAGCTATTCGCAATAAAACTTTAGAAGATCAAATGCCTGATGAATACTACAATACTATCATGACTAGAAGTGGGAAACAATTAGGAGAACCTAAAAGGAAGGTTGCAAACAATGAAAAATTGAGGAAGATGCGAAAATTCCTATTATCCTTGGTAGACCATTCTTAGCCACTATTGGAGCACTTATTGATGTAAAGAATGGTAAACTCACTCTAAATATTGGTGATAATAAAATTGAGTTTGACTTGAACAATTCACTAAAAAAACCTGCTTATGTGGTTGATGATGTGGTTTATGATTTTGGTTTCAATTCTTGTTCTACTTCTGATTCTTGTGAAAATTCGAATACTGAAGTTGATGATTCTGACTTTGATGATGATTCTTGTATTGAAACTCGTGATATTGTAGACTGCGCCGCATTGGATGATGAAAAAGAAAAAATTCCAAAAGTTGAATTGAAAGCTTTACCTGATAATCTTAGATATGAATTTCTTGGTCCTAACTCCACTTACCTTGTGATTGTTGATGCACAACTAAATGAAAGGGAAACTGATCTGCTCTTAATGGAGCTGAGAGTTCATAGAAAGGTAATTGGGTATACCATTGATGACCTGAAAGGAATTAATCCTTCTTTTTGTATGCATAGGATCTTGATGGAAGAGGAACACAGGCCGCATGTAGATTTCCAAAGAAGACTGAACCCCTCCATGAAAGAAGTTGTAAAGAAAGTGGCTCTGAAATTACTTAATGCAGGTATTATCTATCCTATATCTGATAGCAAATGGGTAAGTCCTGTACATTGTGTACCAAAGAAAGGAGGGGTAACTGTCATGAAAAACAAAGATAATGAATTGATTCCTGTTAGAACTATTACTTGTTGGCGCATGTGCATAGATTACAGAAAACTGAATGCTGCCACTAGGAAAGACCACTTCCCTTTACCTTTCATTGATCAGACGGTTGAAAGATTGGCAAACCATTTTCACTTTTGCTTTTTAGATGGATATTCTGGTTTTTTTCAAATTCCTATACATCTTGATGATCAAGATAAAACCACTTTCACATGCCCGTATGGAACTTTTGCTTATAGGAGAATGCCATTTGGCTTATGTAATGCACCTGCTACATTTCAAAGATGCATGATGGTTATCTTTTCTGATTTTATTGAAGATTTTATGGATGTATTTATGGATTATTTCTCAGTATATGGTTCCTCTTTTGATGTTTGTTTGGCTAATCTATCTCGGGTTTTACAGAGATGCGAAGAGACTAACCTTGTCTTAAATTGGGAAAAGTGTCATTTTATGGTTAGACAGGGAATAGTTTTGGGTCATCTTATTTTAGAGAGAAGGATTGAAGTGGACAAAGCCAAGATAGAAGTATTTGAGAAGTTGGCTCCACCCACCATTGTCAAGGAGATCAAGAGTTTTTTGGGACATACAGGGTTTTACAAGAGATTAATCAGAGACTTCTCTAAACTTCCTAAACCCCTGACTGATTTACTTTGTAAAGATGCCAAATTCTGCTTTGATGAGAAATGTCTGTTTGCTTTTCAGGAACTAAAGAAAGCCTTGACATCAGCACCCATCATGCAACCACCTGACAGAAGTTACCTTTTGAGCTTATGTGTGATGCCAGTGACTTTGCAGTAGGAGCAGTTCTAGGGCAAAAGAAGGAAAAGAAACCTTATGTGATCTCTTATGCCAGTAAAACTTTAGATGAAACACAAAGGAATTACACCACTACTAAGAAGAAGTTGTTAGCTATAGTTTTTGCATTTGACAAATTCAGATCTTACTTGATAAATTCGAAAGTTGTAGTATATGTTGGTGTATATGCCCTGCAGACCAATGTATGGACATGGTCAGACATTGTTTGAATGTACTTTGATAGAATTATTATTCTATATAGAGGCATGGTCGTTATTATGCAGACTTCTCTACCTGTGTTGATGTATTGAGTTGCATATATAATGTCCCAGGAGTTTGGATTGGATCCATTCTCATAAGCTATCCCCAGACAAGGTACCATAGCAGATATAGGACAGATTTGGTACATGTGAGACTGGTGTATGGGCTGGTTAGGTGCGGGGCACAGTAACGCAGACATACAGGTGCATTGGATGCACTGGAGTGATCCACCGTGAGGATTGACTTGTCTAGTCAACAAGTCAATCTCACATGCAAGAGGTTTGCATTGATCCTTAGACTTGAGATATTCGTGTCTAGATTTGATGATGGATATGCTTTGATATAGTCTTACGTCTCTCCGTAATTGGGGGACCAAAACGACTGTCATTGGGCATGTCATAAGTCACGTAGAGACATGGATGACCAATAGTAGGATTTGCCCCTTCCTTCAGAGGAAGCATGATATCCACTTTGGGGCACCCCACCTTAATTGGTGCATGACAGGAATGTGTGGCCACACTTGTTGAGTCATGACCAATGCATTGGATTGATAAACTTGAGACTAATCCAATGGCAGGATATCAGTTTAGGCAAAGGGATCTATAATGCAATGGGAATCCTCGTTGCTTGTTAGGAGTTGTTGCCATAATGACTTAAATCCTATGACATGGGTAGTAGTGATGTGTTGCTAGATACCCCTCACTACTTATGATGTTTACATCATTGCCATCGTCATATGGATCCTACGGGGTCACATGCAATAGACTCTTGACGTTGCTTTAATCAGAAGCCTTATGATCAAGTTATTGGATAACTTGGATCAATTTGGAAGATTTCATCAGCGCCAATGGGACTGATGAGTTGGAAGAAAGTTATTTGAGCCAAACTTTATTTTTGGCAGGTTGACCCGAAATTGACCTAGATTGGTCACATTTGGATTAGGGTTACATTGGGTTGGATCCAAAGGCTTAATCAACCCATGCCATGAAGTTTGGGCTAGCTCATTATCCAATGAGGCCCAATAACTAGTTGTCAAGAACAGGTATAAGCAAATAAGGGTATAATGGGGAAGAATTTCACCCCATTGGCGCCAAGGGCATAATGGGGTGAAGTGGGCGCATGTTGCTTCATAAGGAAGCATTAGGCGCCTCCCCCTTTGTTCCTTGGAAGGAAACCTTGCCTCTATGGTAAGGGTTGGGGCTGATATGGCTTGAAAACTCTTTTGGAAAGAGCTTGGTCGCATATGACAAGTAGGGTGAGATTTATGGTAAAGTCTTGGAGACTTTCCTTACCTCATAAACCCTACATGCACCCAAACCCTAACCCTAGCCGAATACCTCTTGCTTGTTGCGCCTAGCCCTTCTTCCTTGGATGGAATTGTAAGATCCAGAAATTTATTAGCAGGTAAGAAAAATAAAATGTTATTTATTTAGCATTTTTGGGAATTTCTTTCAATGAGAAAATGTCTTGATTTATGTATTTTCCTGCTATGTAAAAATATGTGTCGCGGAGAGGATTCGAACCTGCGACTTAAGGCGTAGAATGTGTGCTGTGTACCACTAGGCTAGTAGTGTCTTTCTATTAGAAAAGGGTAAGAGCCCTTGATAAGGGTGAAGTGGAAAACATAACTTATATTAAAGGGTTATTGGATCTCCCACTTATGTTTGCTATTGGGTTTGGATCCTTTGGAGGTAGAAAACGAAAATTAAGAGGGTTCACTCACGTTTTTCCCTCTTTGCTTTCGTTCACGATTTCTTCCTAGAGTGAGGGTGGCGGCTTACCTCTTCTCCCTTCTCCTCTTCTTGTGGCCGGTGGCGATTGGTGGTGGAGGCGACTTCCGGCGGTCCTTGGGTGTTTCCGGCGACGTGAGTGGTGTGAGGGGAGGTGTGAGGGGGTTTGTGACTTGGAAGAAAACGAAATCAAGGTGAGTGGATTTTCTCTTCACCTAGTTCACGCATATTGAAGGTGTTGCATGATTTAGAAAGGATTAATGTCTACGAATATGACATGAACTCATGCTTGCAAAATTGTACACGTTTTTCTTGCTTTTCCTCAAAATTTTGAAACCCTAGTTTGCATGAAAATTAGGGCTTTTCATTTTTAAGACTTCTAATCATCAATTAGACCTTGATTAAACATGTATGTAGCCTAGATTTTTCAATTGCATGAAGATTAGGGCTTGAATGAGAATTTCGCCCCTTCTTCATGATATTACGCCCAAATGTGTGGGTAAGAATTGGGGAAAACCGGATTTTCATGAAATTAGGTATATGAGGACTCTACCGTATTTTTTTGGGAATTTTTGGAAATAAAAGTTTCTGTTGACTGAAATTGACCTAGGGGTAATTCGGTAAATTTTATAGTTAAAATGGGGGAAAACTTGAAATTACGAATCTAAGGATCATGAGGAATGTAATGACTATTTTTACGAAATTTTTGGATAAGTTTTCCTGCATGACTTAAACTTTGAACTAGGGGCATTTCTGTCTTTTGTCATAAAAACTAGGAGAAAACTATGAATCTGTAATATTCTGTATTTATGTTATCTGTGGATGAAATTTGGTGAATTTTCTGAATTAGTATGTATTTTTAAATATTGATTGATAACCTTGAATGATAACCTAGAAAAGGTTAAACCATGCTTGCATGAAATTTAAGGACCTTTCCTGAACCTGATTGATGTGATGTTCGAGACAATGTTCGTGTTGTATGCGCTCGATAAGGGTCCTAGACTTGAGTGGACTGAACCTAAGGGTCAACTAGAGCACTCAGTGAACAGTCATTCTGATTTGGGGTTGGAGAATCCACCCATCCTATTCTGACTTGTTTCCGGTAATGGAGGGACTGTTCTAGAGTCTAGTGACCAGGTTAGAGGTTTAGGTTTCTGGTTTGTGTTAAGGGTATTTTGTCCAAGTGATAAACCTTTTGAGAGTTGGGTGTTTGAAACAAAGTGCCACGTCTTGGTCAGACGGGGGCCACCTCTTGAATTCATTCACCTTCCGTTCTGTTCTGTTTGTGTTCCCGGTAAGGGGGGGGGTGCGGTTGAGTGTCGTAGAACAAAGTGCCACGTCGTGACCTGTCGGGGACCACCTCTTGAATCTACGCCTCACCATTATTTGTTGCAAGTTACTCTCAGTGCCTTGACGAGGGCCGGGTTGGACCCTTGGGGTCAATTCTGAAATCACTGGACAATAGTTGTGTGATTCTAGTCTGTTAGCCGGATAGGCTGTTTTGTGTCTTGTTGCCCAGGATTGTGGGTGTATTGTTTTCTGATCATGATTGTGATTTATGGATATCGGTCTTCTTATGTTTCATACTTTTTCATATTCCGTTAAAAGCTTTGAAAAGATATCTGCATCTATTTTGATTGTATATTAGTGGATGGTCGAACGAGACTATCTACTCACTGAGCCGTGTAGCTCATTCCACGATATTTCCAGATGCAGGACAGGAGCCCATAGCCTGAGCGGATGTTTGGTTTCGTGACTTGATATTTTGGGGCCTGCGAGCCTGTGCTATTTTGAGGGCCGAATGTGGCCGAGGTTTTTATGATTTTATTCATTGACATGTTAGCCGGATGTGGCTGCTAGTTTTCGACTACTGTGATATTGTTGCCGGGTTGGCATTTGGTTTTGATACGCGTGTTAAACCGATGGCTTAAGCCTGTTTTCGGTGAATTCTGTTCTGTTCAGTGTTATTTGATTAATGTGATTTATTAGTTGGATGTTGTGATAAGGATTGTGAATCTTGTTTTCAAAATGGTATGTTCAATTTGTGTTTATGGAGCATGTACAGGAATTTCCTTAGTAATTCTGGGGACATGCTGCCGAAATTTTTCGAATCGTTTCTGTAAGCTATTATTCCCTAGCATTTGTCTTGTTGTTTTGTGTGTGACGTTCCCTATCTTCCGCGGTTTCTGCTTGTGTTTGGGATTTATTCTGAGGGGGCGTTACAGAATGGTATCAGAGGAATGAGCTAGCTAATAATAGCTGTTTTGGGGGTGGAAAACCTTGCTTGTGTATTGCTAGACAGCTAGGAACCTTGTTTGAGAACTGACTTGATTGTAAATTTGATTTGTGTGTCTTTTAGGAGCCAGTATGGTGCGCCCCAGGTCGAGTGCTAGTGCTGGCAGCAGTGATCAGACTGCTGAATTCCTACGGGCTATGGAGTCTTTGACTGGTATGGTGCAGCAACAGAACGCACTAATCCAGCAACAGGCTCAGATGCTGCAGCAGCAGCAGACCCAGCACCAAGAAGTGCAGCAGCAGCTGTTACAGCAGAATCGCGAACAGCAACGCGAGTTCAGAGAGCAGCTGCAGCTTCTATCTCAGACACAGATACCGATGCAGGGGTGGGGGTCTGAGTCTGACTCGGGCCCGGGGGTTAGCTTGCCGGAGGACACCCATAGGCGCTATGCCTTGCTTGTGGGTGAATTCCAGCGGTTGGGCCCTAGCTCTTTTTACGGGAGTCCAGATTACAGGACGGCAGAGGACTGGCTTATGGGCTTGGATAAGATCTTCCAAGTGATGCGATGTTCAGATGAGGACAAATTATGTTTGGCCACCTACATGATGCGGGGTGACGCAGATGTGTGGTGGAGGAGTGAGCTGAGACTCGCGGGGGATAGATCCGAACCGGTGACGTGGCAATACTTCTTGTCCCGGTTCAATGAGAAATTCTTTCCCACCAGCCTGGTTGAGGATAGGGAGGTGGAGTTCATCCACTTGGAACAAGGAGACATGACAGTGGATCAATATGACTTGAAGTTCTCAAAGCTTGGGAAGTATGCTCCACACTTGATAAATACTGAGGATAGACGAGCTAAGAAATTTCTCAGGGGTCTCAGAAGAGATATCAGACAGAAGGTAGGACTGCAGCACTTGGAGACTTATGCTGAGATGCTGGATCGTGCCCGCACCGCGGAGAAGTACATCCTGGAGGAGCAGGCCGAGACGGCCCTAGTTGTCGCCCCTATAGCTGAGGCACCGGTTTCCCGGCAGACTGGTGGAGGCAGTAGGAAGTATCATAAAGGGAAGGACCAGAAGAGAGGCCGATACAGACCTTACCAGGGGAAAGGAACTCAGAGACCGCAGCAGACATCTCAGTCACAGCAGCAGAGTACTGATGGCCGGGTGGAGGACAGAGTCTGCTACCATTGTGGGGCCAAGGGTCACCTGAGGGCGGACTGCCACAAGAAGTCCGGGGCGTGCTTCAAGTGCGGAAAAGTGGGGCACAGGGTCAAAGATTGCACGGCGCCTGGGCCACAGATCCGGAGTACCGATAGGCCAGCTGTCCAGGCCAGAGTCTACGCTATAGCAGAGAAGGACACTCGAGCTTCCCGATCCGTCGTGGAAGGTACTTTACATGTTTTTGATCAGTTAGCTCATATTTTGTTTGATCCGGGGTCCAATTTGTCCTTTGTGTCTGCTAACTTTGCTTCTAGACTACCTGTCTCACCTAGGGTACTAGATTACACAGTTTCGGTATGTACACCCCTGGGGGATAGTTTATCCACTGACATAGTCTACCCTGATTGCGTTATTCACGTAGAGCAGTACCAGTTTATGGTTGATTTGATACTGCTAGGCATGCAGGATTATGATTTGATCCTAGGCATGGATTGGTTATCTTCTCACCACGCTACAGTGGATTGCTTTGAGAAGATTGTTACTCTGCATTTGCATGATGGGAGTCATCTGCTGGTAAGGGGCCTGGTGTCTGATCAAGGACCACATGTGATATCATTTGTGCATGCCAGCAGGTTGTTAGCCAGTGGGTGCAAAGGATACCTTGCACATGTTAAGGTGCAAGAAGACTCAGATCCAGACTTAGCTCAGATGGAGGTAGTCTGTGAGTTTCCTGACGTATTCTCGGATGAGTTTTCAGGTTTGCCTCCCCACAGGGATGTGGAGTTTGGTATTGAGCTGGTGCCTGGTACAGCTCCAATATCAAAGGCTCCTTATCGTATGGCCACCTCAGAGTTAGCTGAGTTGAAGAAGCAGTTAGAGGAACTGCTTGAAAAGGGGTATATCAGACCGAGTGCTTCACCCTGGGGAGCGCCCGTCTTGTTTGTGAAGAAGAAGGACAGAACACTGAGAATGTGCATAGATTACCGCCAGTTGAATCAGGTGACGGTAAAGAATAAGTATCCTCTTCCGAGGATAGATGACCTGTTCGATCAGTTGCAGGGTGCCACTGTGTTCTCCAAGATCGATCTGAGGTCAGGATACCATCAGCTCAGGGTCAAGGATGAGGATATCCTGAAGACTGCTTTCAGGACCAGGTATGGACACTACGAGTTTGTAGTTATGCCTTTTGGACTGACCAATGCACCTGCTGTTTTTATGGATCTGATGAACAGGGTGTTTCACGAGCTATTAGACACTTGTGTGGTGGTATTTATAGATGATATACTGGTGTACTCCCGTACTTATCAGGATCACGCTAGGGACTTGCGCAGGGTACTAGCAATTCTGAGGAAGCACCAGTTGTATGCTAAGGCCAGCAAGTGCGAGTTTTGGTTGGATCAGATCAGCTTTTTGGGGCATGTGATATCTGGTCAGGGCGTGTCTGTGGATCCAGTGAAGGTTCAGGCTATCCTGAACTGGGGAAGACCAACTAGTGCCACAGAGATCCGGAGCTTTCTGGGATTAGCAGGATATTACAGGAGGTTTGTGGAGGGGTTCTCCAAGCTGGCGGGTCCCTTAACCAAGCTGACCAGGAAAGAGGCTAAGTTTGTTTGGGACGAGAAGTGTGAGGAAAGCTTCCAGGAGTTAAAAAGGAGATTGACCAGTACGCCCATCCTTATCATTCCTACTGATGGGGAGAGGTTTACTGTTTATACTGATGCCTCAGGCAAAGGACTGGGCTGCGTCCTGATGCAGAAAGGGGCCGTAGTAGCTTATGCTTCGCGGCAACTGAAGGAGTATGAGTTAAACTATCCCACACACGATTTGGAGTTGGCGGCAGTGGTTTTTGCACTGAAGATATGGCGCCACTATCTATTGGGACAGGAGTTTGACTTATTTACTGATCATCAGAGTCTCAAGTACATTTTCACTCAGAAGGAGTTGAATATGAGGCAGAGAAGGTGGATGGAGCTGATAAAGGATTATGATTTCTCTATTCAGTATCAGGCCGGGAAAGCCAATGTGGTAGCTGATGCATTGAGCAGACACCCAGTTACTTCTGTAGCCGCACTGAGGGTCAGTGAGTGGCAGTTACTGCAGGAGTTCCGAGAGCTCAAGGTTGAGGTGTCTCCCAGAGTTCAGTCTGGATATGTGGCTTTTCTCCGGGTTCAGTATGCTTTACTACAGAGGATCAAGGATCAGCAGCTGGTAGATCCGAGTCTAGTTCAGATCAGGGAGAGGTTGGCTGCCGGGCCAGTGGAGGATTTTAGTTTATCTGGTGATAGTATTCTGCGGTTCCGTGGAAGGGTGTGTGTCCCTGAGGAACCTAGTCTGAGGAGAGAGATCTTGGAAGAGGGTCATAACACCAAGTATTCCTTGCATCCCGGAGTCACAAAAATGTATCAGGATTTGAAGAAAGATTTCTGGTGGCCGGGCATGAAGAAGGAGGTCGCGGTGTTCGTATCTCGGTGTTTAACCTGTCAGACGGTGAAGGCCGAACACCAGAGACCTGGGGGATTATTGCAGCAGCTCCCTATCCCGCAATGGAAATGGGAGTGCATTAGTATGGATTTTGTTTGTGGGTTGCCTCGGACCAGGAGAGGGCATGATGCGGTTTGGGTCATTGTAGACAGGCTCACGAAGGCTGCACACTTTTTGCCTATTCGGATGACTTATCCACTCGATCGGCTTGCTAAGCTGTACATCAATGAGATAGTCAGATTACACGGAGTGCCGGTGGATATTGTATCAGACCGCGATTCCAGATTCCTTTCCAGATTCTGGAAGAGTTTGCATGAGGGTCTTGGCACTAAGTTGAGTTTTAGTACCGCCTACCATCCGCAGTCAGATGGTTAGTCAGAGCGTACTATACAGACTTTGGAGGATTTACTGAGGGCTTATGTAGTAGATTGGAGCTCTGAGTGGGACAGTGATTTATCTCTGATAGAGTTCACCTACAATAACAGCTTTCACTCCAGTATTCAGATGGCTCCGTACGAGGCTCTGTATGGCAGGAAGTGCAGGTCACCTCTGAGTTGGGAGGAATCAGGGGACCGGATGATTCTGAGATCAGAGGCTGTACAGGAGGCTACAGATAGAGTCAGAATTATCCAGGAAAAACTGAAGGTTGCTCGGGACAGGCAGAAGAGTTATGCTGATGATCGCCGTCGTCCCTTAGAGTTTATGGTGGGGGATCATGTGTTTCTGAAGGTTTCACCAACCAAGGGTGTCATGCGGTTTGGCAAGAAGGGAAAGCTGAGCCCGAGGTTTGTTGGACCTTACAATATTGTAGAGAGGGTTGGTCCTGTAGCTTACAGACTAGCTCTTCCACCATCTCTGGAGCATCTTCATAATGTATTTCATGTGTCGGTTCTGAGGAAATACTGTGCAGATCCATCACATGTGCTTGATTCTGCTCCCCTGCAGATCCAGAGTGATCTGACTTTTGTAGAGAGACCACTGAGGATTGTGGATAGGAAAGACAAAGTCCTAAGGAACAAGACAATACCGCTTGTAAAAGTTATCTGGGGAAATCAGTCAGTCGAAGAAGCTACTTGGGAGACAGAGTCAGATATGCGAAGAGAGTTCCCTCAGCTGTTTGATGATTTGGATGGTGAGCTTTAGAGGACTAAAGCTTTTTAAGGGGGAAGGAATGTAAGATCCAGAAATTTATTAGCAGGTAAGAAAAATAAAATGTTATTTATTTAGCATTTTTGGGAATTTTTTTCAATGAGAAAATTTCTTGATTTATGTATTTTCCTGCTATGTAAAAATATGTGTCGCAGAGAGGATTCGAACCTGCGACTAAAGGCGTAGAATGTGTGCTGTGTACCACTAGGCTAGTAGTGTCTTTCTATTAGAAAAGGTTAAGAGCCCTTGATAAGGGTGAAGTGGAAAACATAACTTATACTAAAGGGTTATTGGATCTCCCACTTATGTTTGCTATTGGGTTTGGATCCTTTGGAGGTAGAAAACGAAAATTAAGAGGGTTCACTCACGTTTTTCCCTCTTTGCTTTCGTTCACGATTTCTTCCTAGAGTGAGGGTGGCGGCTTACCTCTTCTCCCTTCTCCTCTTCTTGTGGCCGGCGGCGATTGGTGGTGGAGGCGACTTCCGGCGGTCCTTGGGTGTTTCCGGCGACGTGAGTGGTGTGAGGGGAGGCGTGAGGGGGTTTGTGACTTGGAAGAAAACGAAATCAAGGTGAGTGGATTTTCTCTTCACCTAGTTCACGCATATTGAAGGTGTTGCATGATTTAGAAAGGATTAATGTCTAGGAATATGACATGAACTCATGCTTGCAAAATTGTACACGTTTTTCTTGCTTTTCCTCAAAATTTCGAAACCCTAGTTTGCATGAAAATTAGGGCTTTTCATTTTTAAGACTTCTAATCATCAATTAGACCTTGATTAAACATGTATGTAGCCTAGATTTTTCAATTGCATGAAGATTAGGGCTTGAATGAGAATTTCGCCCCTTCTTCATGAAATTACGCCCAAATGTGTGGGTAAGAATTGGGGAAAACCGGATTTTCATGAAATTAGGTATATGAGGACTCTACCGTATTTTTTTGGGAATTTTTGGAAATAAAAGTTTCTGTTGACTGAAATTGACCTAGGGGTAATTCGGTAAATTTTATAGTTAAAATGGGGGAAAACTTGAAATTACGAATCTAAGGATCATGAGGGATGTAATGACTATTTTTACGAAATTTTTGGATAAGTTTTCCTGCATGACTTAAACTTTGAACTAGGGGCATTTCTATCTTTTGTCATAAGAACTAGGAGAAAACTATGAATCTGTAATATTCTGTATTTATGTTATCTGTGGATGAAATTTGGTGAATTTTCTGAATTAGTATGTATTTTTAAATATTGATTGATAACCTTGAATGATAACCTAGAAAAGGTTAAACCATGCTTGCATGAAATTTAAGGACCTTTCCTGAACCTGATTGATGTGATGTTCGAGACAATGTTCATGTTGTATGCGCTCGATAAGGGTCCTAGACTTGAGTGGACTGAACCTAAGGGTCAACTAGAGCACTCAGTGAACAGTCATTCTGATTTGGGGTTGGAGAATCCACCCATCCTTTTCTGACTTGTTTCCGGTAATGGAGGGACTGTTCTAGAGTCTAGTGACCAGGTTAGAGGTTTAGGTTTCTGGTTTGTGTTAAGGGTATTTTGTCCAAGTGATAAACCTTTTGAGAGTTGGGTGTTTGAAACAAAGTGCCACATCTTGGTCAGACGGGGGCCACCTCTTGAATTCATTCACCTTCCGTTCTGTTCTGTTTGTGTTCCCGGTAAGGGGGGGGGGGTGCGGTTGAGTGTCGTAGAACAAAGTGCCACGTCGTGACCTGTCGGGGGCCACCTCTTGAATCTACGCCTCACCATTATTTGTTGCAAGTTACTCTCAGTGCCTTGATGAGGGCCGGGTTGGACCCTTGGGGTCAATTCTGAAATCACTGGACAATAGTTGTGTGATTCTAGTCTGTTAGCCGGATAGGCTGTTTTGTGTCTTGTTGCCCGGGATTGTGGGTGTATTGTTTTCTGATCATGATTGTGATTTATGGATATCGGTCTTCTTATGTTTCATACTTTGTCATATTCCGTTAAAAGCTTTGAAAAGATATCTGCATCTATTTTGATTGTATATTAGTGGATGGTCGAACGAGACTATCTACTCACTGAGCCGTGTAGCTCATTCCACGATATTTCCAGATGCAGGACAGGAGCCCATAGCCTGAGCGGATGTTTGGTTTCGTGACTTGATATTTTGGGGCCTGCGAGCCTGTGCTATTTTGAGGGCCGGATGTGGCCGAGGTTTTTATGATTTTATTCATTGACATGTTAGCCGGATGTGGCTGCTAGTTTTCGACTACTGTGATATTGTTGCCGGGTTGGCATTTGGTTTTGATACGCGTGTTAAACCGAGGGCTTAAGCCTGTTTTCGGTGAATTCTGTTCTGTTCAGTGTTATTTGATTAATGTGATTTATTAGTTGGATGTTGTGATAAGGATTGTGAATCTTGTTTTCGAAATGGTATGTTCAATTTGTGTTTATGGAGCATGTACAGGAATTTCCTTAGTAATTCTGGGGACATGCTGCCGAAATTTTGTGTGTGACGTTCCCTATCTTCCGCGGTTTCTGCTTGTGTTTGGGATTTATTCTGAGGGGGCATTACAGGAATGCATGCCTCTAAGGCATGTCATGGGCTGATATATTGCTTGGGGCGGAAGACAAGGTCTTGGCGCATAAGGAAGGGTTGAATGGGTTTAAGGAAATGTCTTGGAGACTTTCCTTGTCGCAAACCTTTTCATCCTAGCCATACACTTGGCATGATCCTAGCCCTTGCCCTAGCCGCCTCTTGTCCTATTTATAGGACCCCTTACCGCCCCTTCTAATGTTCGACTCCTTGAAGGTGTGAGGGCACATAGAGAGACGTGAGCAAGGGCAAAAGGTGACAACAAAGGCTTGGCACAACCTTCTTCCAAGTAGCCGAAAGACCTCCTCTTCTTCTTCTACTCTTCTTGGCGCAAAGAGAAATTGAGCTTGGTGACTTCTCCTTCTATTGCCACAAGCTCTCTCCCTCTCATTGCCATTGGCGCGTCTTGCTTGAAGGTGGCGCAAGCAAAGAAGAAGAGGGAAGTCCTTGGCGGCATCTTCCCTATCCCCTCTTTGGCGCAAGTTCTCTTGAACGTGGCGCAAGTGAGGTGAAGGCTTGATTCTCTTCCCGAGGCAAGCACCAAGCGTGGAAGGGAGCAACGATCAAAGAGTCGACGCGTGGATACTTGTTGAGGGCGAGCACTTGATCGTCTTCAACATGGCTTCGGCAACTAGACAAGCAAAAGAGGTACATCTCTAACACATCCTTGTGTCTTCTCTCTCGCATGGATCCTTGGGACTGGAATATGTTTCAGGTGTAATGATTCTTCCGCTGCGTCCTGAGACTGCAAATTTTTAAATTATACCCGGTATTCCCTAACAGTGGTATCAGAGCTACTTGCGAGAAACACAAGGTGTATGTTTGCTTGTGTGAAAAATTTTTGGAAAATTTTCTTCTATCCATGCGCGTTTCACGTAGATAGCATTTTCGTCTAGACCTCTCTTCTCATCTTTGTGGCCGAAAATTGGATTTTGTTTATGATTGATTTAAGACCAAAGGCGCACGTGGTTTTGTCAAGTAGGACGGGCATTGTGACTTCGGACTGGCCGGGTCTCTTGATCTGACAAAACTGCCAGCCGATAGGGTCTATGAAATCATCATGGAACTTGATCTAAATTTTGGCATAAATTTAGTTAAGAGAGTGATTTGGATGATGTTGGCGCATAAGGTGCTAAAATTTGATTTTTCTGGATTTTCAAATTTTACATGCGCCACTTGATTGGGTTGATATGGTCATAGCGAGTGCCCTCCTGTGTTGTGATGTGGAAGCATGTTTCCACTTGTGATGAGTGCTTGTAAAATCTCTTTCCACCTGCGTGTGGTTCTCTCCCTATCTTGTTGTGAAGAATTTTTCATCTTGTTTAAATAGATGTAGAATTATATGATAGGTTAAGGCTTCATCTTGACAACAAGGAGTCTTCTTCAATCGGAGTCAGAAGTGGCACTAGCTTTGGAAGCGTGGTGATGGACTTGCGGCAGAAGGAAGGACACATGCTTTCGGCTTCTGGCATGGGCTGATCTGCTTTAGGGACTCGCAACCCTTGGATGCACGATAACATGTCACATGGCCCGTGACAAGTTATGTGTATGAAAAGGGCTATGACCATATCGACCAAACTCGCATGCCTGTGATGATTTATTATTTTGTCCATAGCATGCCTGAGATGTTCTTCCTTTGCTGCCATAATCATAGGAAAACTGCATGCTAGAAAAGAATAAAATCAACGTGTAAAACTCTCAATACAATATCAAGTCAATAGCCTTCTAACGCGTAGCCCTCATCAAGCTATCGATCGGTGGCGATGTGAACTGTTTCCCACCCTCGTGGGACACACCCACTTATCTTTAGAAGATGTGAGGTGACAATGATTTCCCCAGTCCAGTTTTAACCTGGGCGTGCCTTCACAAGGAATTCGTTGGCCCTGGGCATAACGGTTAGGACCAGACTTGACTAGTTTTTCATATGACTCACTAGAGGCAGCTGTTGAGAGGATAGGGTTCTGTGTTGTATCCAGCCCTCGCTGGACACAGAGCGCCTAGTTTGTCTTAACTAAGAGGAGTTGTGCACGGCACAATTGGTTGGCATGCCTACCTAAGGAAGCATGGGATTCTCTGTGCATCCCAACTCACCCTCGTGAGTCGCGGAGACCTCATGAGAAATTAGGATCCTACTCACTTATTTCCATGTTGAGTTTGAAAGTTCTCAACTTGTTTTGGAAGTAGTGGGAGCATAGCATTTAATTTAAAGTCCTTGTTAAATGTTTTATCATAGTACTTATTTTACTTATTTGCTTATTGTAGATGGCATCTCCTGATCTAAGATTGAAACTTTATAAAAATAAGTTGGATGGGACAAACTGGACAAATTGGTTTAAGATTTTGTCCAAGATACTGGAACAAGAGAATAAGGTGCATCTTCTTGAAAGACCTCCATCCCAGCCCAGTGTGTATTTCACTAATGAGTGGGAGTGGAATGTTTATCTTGAACATTGTGAAGATAACGAACAGTACACTGCTCTTGTCTTAGAGTGCATGACCCCAGAGGTCAAGGTTGAATGTGATGAGATGGGGATTTATGATCTTATCATACATCTCAAAGGTCTCTTCATGCCATGCTCTATAGACAATGATCAGGAGAGTTCTGTTAGATCTTCAGAGTGTATGCCTAAATCTGAGAATGACCATGATTCTGTATCTTCGAAGCTAATACTTCAGAAGACTGGGAATGCATGGATATTTCAAAGAGGATTAATGGCCAAGAAGTGCATGGCAAAGAAGAAGGGATGTAATCCATCCGCTTCAGGTATTGTGTTACCGAGGTCTTTTGTCTACTTCTTATTCATGGGTACTGGGTACCGTATGTGAGGCTCACATATGTTTTACATGTGCAGGAGCTCAAAGGAAGTAGGACGATGAGGCTTGATGGGATCGACCCTCGGGTCAGGGACGGAGCATTGGATGCTGCTGATATCATCTCACTACCTTGAAGACTTTATCTAGAACATTGCTATTATGTATCAGCTTATGTATTAGAACATCATTCCTTTTGGAAAGGATTTCGGTTTGAAATAATAAATGATATTTTCTTTAAATCTAAGATGTTCTATTGAAGTGATACAGTTGATAATAGTTTGTGGCTCTATATGTAACACAATATCATATCCATTGATTCAATTAACATCCTCTTATAGCATTGTCTCTTGAACCATCGAACAATTGTCACATCCAAAGGTCAATGGACTATTGGGATCATTATCCTTTTAGGATTATGATAAATGTGAGCCTTGTTCAAAGGAACAAAGTGACAGATGCTGCCTTCACCATAAAGGGTTGAAGGGTAAGTGGCTTGTTGGATCTATTACACAGCAATGTATGTGGACCCATGTAAACAAGCACTAAGAGGTGTTATATGCTTCATCCGTTATGGGTATGCCTTATCCAACCTAAGAACTTTGGAGAAATCCAAGAAGTTCACAAATGAAGTATTGAGTCAAATTGCAGGATCTATTAAAGCACTTTGATTGGATCAAGGTGATTAGTAGAGAATTTGATGACTGTCCTGAGAAGTGTGGGGATTATCTCACAGCTTACTTGGAACACCACTATGTAGTGAATTTCAAAAGAAAGAAAGAGGAACACATTGGATGTGGTTCCATCTTTGGATAGTCATGCAAATATACTACTATGATGTCATTCAAACAGATGTACTGCCACTCCATAAGAAAGTGTCTAAGTTAGCTTTTGAGTTGCGAACTGCAAATATCCCATGGAATTGGGAATGTAATGTGCAGTGATTCAAAAGTATGTGTTTGTGGTGCACTATAGAGTGCTAATTCTATCCCAAAGAGAACAAAATATTGTCTCTCTTGAGAAAGTATTTCTTTTGAAAGAAGCTAGTGGGAGTAGATTTGATTGGGACAAGGTCCAGAATCAACCACAATATAATTAGACACAGATGGAGAGCAAAATCTCACATACAGGTTGAAAGTCAACCTAAGGTTCAAGTAACACAGGAACCACATAAGTTTGGATCGATTCGATATGCTGGGCATGATGAATTTTTCATCAAGGATGAACCTAAGACTTATGAGGAAATGGAAGCGGTCGATGGACCAGATTCCAAGAAGTGGCTAAGGGCCATCAGAACCATAATGGGCTCCATGTCTGCTAATCAAGTCTGGGACTTGGATGAGCTGCCAAAGGGGTAATTCCCACAGGCTGTAAATAAATCTTCTAGGAAGATAGACATGGAAGGTAACATTGTTACCTTGAAAGGCAAGCTAGTGAACAGAAATTTCAGGCAAATCCACTGGGTGGATAATGATGAAATTTTTCACCAATAGCTGAGTTTTGAGTCCATTAGGAATCTGTATGTTATAATTGCATGATCAGTTATGGCGTGTTGATTATGAAAACTGCCTTTCTTGCACGGACGTCTGAAAAGATATCTATAAGGAAATAACCATAAGGTTTTTATATCAAGGCCATAAAGATATGCATGGTGTTATGCAAGCATGTTTAAAAGAGCCTGTGTTTACAAGAAGATCAGTGGGAGCGCCTTAATAGTATTTCTTGTTCTAGAAGATTGATGATATTCTCCTCACATGGAATGACATGTCAGCTCTTCACATGGTGAAGAAAAGGCTTGAGATGTATTTCGAGAAGAATGATCTAGGGAATGATGCCTACATCCTAGGCATGAGGATCTATAGATAGAGATCCAAGAAAGTCATTGCCCTTTAGTCAATCTATGTTCATCCAAGAGTTTCTGGAAAGGTTTATATTGGATGATTCCAAATATTAATACCTTCCAGAGAGATATGTTCTGACTCTCTCAAGGATGCTATGTCCTATGACACAGCTGGAGAGTAGTAACATGGGTCTAAAATCCTGTTACATTGGGTACAGGATAGATCATGTTTTGTGCACAAGACCATTTGTGGCAAATGCTTGGAGCATAGCCAGCAATTTTCAATCAGATCCTAGTGTTTGACACTGGATAACTGTGAAAGCAATCCTTATATATACTTGGCAAGTATAAAGGGTTGAAGTCTAGTCTATGATAGACAAGAAGAATTTTGTGTACAAGGGTACACTGATACTTCGTTTCAGTCTTATGACCACGGCCAGGATTTGCGCTTTGCCTTGTTGTTGTGTTGTGTGCTGAAAGAGCATTATGCAAACCATATTGGCAAAATTCTACAAATAAGGCTGAGTACATTGCAGCTTCTTATGGCAGCCAAGGAAGCAGCTTCATTCATTTGAACTTGATTTAGTTCCTGGTGCTTGATGGTCCAGTATAGTTCTTACTAGGGCCATAGCATAAGTGAAGGAACTTAGTGCTCAAGTATATACTGCAGCATATCATCTGATCTTAGAGATCATGGATAAGGATGATGATCAAATTTGTTAAAATAAACACAGATAGCAATCTGGAAAAACCCACTGACATAGCCTCTGGCGCAGCGGAAGCTAAATGGATCATATTAGAGACATTGGAACTAACTAAACATCAGTTGTCCTTGGTCTTATTGCAAGTGGGAGATTGTTGGTGTATATGCCCTGCAGACCAATGTATGGACATGGTCAAGCATTGTTTGAATGTACTTTGATAGAATTATTATTCTATATAGAGGCATGGTCGTTATTATGCAGACTTCTCTACCTGCGTTGATGTATTGAGTTACATATATAATGTCCCAGGAGTTTGGATTGGATCCATTCTCATAAGCTATCCCCAGACAAGGTACCATAGTAGATATGGGACAGCTTTGGTACATGTGAGACTGGTGTATGGGCTGGTTAGGTGCGGGGCACAGTAACGCAGACATACAGGTGCATTGGATGCACTGGAGTGATCCACCGTGAGGATTGACTTGTCTAGTCAACAAGTCAATCTCACATGCAAGAGGTTTGCATTGATCCTTAGACTTGAGATATTCGTGTCTAGATTTGATGATGGATATGCTTTGATACAGTCTTACGTCTCTCCGTAATTGGGGGACCAAAACGACTGTCATTGGGCATGTCATAAGTCATGTAGAGACATGGATGATCAATAATAGGATTTACCCCTTCCTTCAGAGGAAGCATGATATCCACTTTGGGGCGCCCCACCTTAATTGGTGCATGACAGGAATGTGTGGCCACACTTGTTGAGTCATGACCAATGGATTGGATTGATAAACTTGAGATTAATCCAATGGCAGGATATCAGTTTAGGCAAAGGGATCTATAATGCAATGGGAATCCTCGTTGCTTGTTAGGAGTTGTTGCCATAATGACTTAAATCCTATGACACAGGTAGTAGTGATGTGTTGCTAGATACCCCTCACTACTTATGATGTTTACATCATTGCCATCGTCATATGGATCCTACGGGGTCACACGCAATAGACTCTTGACGTTGCTTTAATCAGAAGCCTTATGATCAAGTTATTGGATAACTTGGATCAATTTGGAAGATTTCATCAGCGCCAATGGGCCTGATGAGTTGGACGAAAGTTATTTGAGCCAAACTTCATTTTTGGCAGGTTGACCCGAAATTGACCTAGATTGGTCACATTTGGATTAGGGTTACATTAGGTTAGATCCAAAGGCTTAATCAACCCATGCCATGAAGTTTGGGCTAGCTCATTATCCAATGAGGCCCAATAACTAGTTGTCAAGAAGAGGTATAGGCAAATAAGGGTATAATGGGAAAGAATTTCACCCCATTGGCGCCAAGGGCATAATGGGGTGAAGTGGGTGCATGTTGCTTCATAAGGAAGCATTAGGCGCCTCCCCCTTTGTTCCTTGGAAGGAAACCTTGCCTCTATGGTAAGGGTTGGGGCTGATATGGCTTGAAAACTCTTTTGGAGAGAGCTTGGGCGCATATGACAAATAGGGTGAGATTTATGGTAAAGTCTTGGAGACTTTCCTGACCTCATAAACCCTACATGCACCCAAACCCTTACCCTAGCCGAATACCTCTTGCTTGTTGCGCCTAGCCCTTTTTCCTTGGATGGAATGCATGCCTCTAAGGCATGTCATGGGCTGATATATTGCTTGGGGCGCAAGACAAGGTCTTGGCGCATAAGGAAGGGTTGAATGGGTTTAAGGAAATGTCTTGGAGACTTTCCTTGTCGCAAACCTTTTCATCCTAGCCATACACTTGGCATGATCCTAGCCCTTGCCCTAGCCGCCTCTTGTCCTATTTATAGGACCCCTTACCGCCCCTTCTAATGTTCGACTCCTTGAAGGTGTGAGGGCACATAGAGAGACGTGAGCAAGGGCAAAAGGTGACAACAAAGGCTTGGCGCAACCTTCTTCCAAGTAGCCGAAAGACCTCCTCTTCTTCTTCTACTCTTCTTGGCGCAAAGAGAAATTGAGCCTGGTGACTTCTCCTCTATGCCGCAAGCTCTCTCCCTCTCATTGCCATTGGCGCGTCTTGCTTGAAGGTGGCGCAAGCAAAGAAGAAGAGGGAAGTCCTTTGCGGCATCTTCCCTATCCCCTCTTTGGCACAAGTTCTCTTGAACGTGGCGCAAGTGAGGTGAAGGCTTGATTCTCTTCCCGAGGCTAGCACCAAGCGTGGAAGGGAGCAACGATCAAGGAGTCGACGCGTGGATACTTGTAGAGGGCGAGCACTTGATCGTCTTCAACATGGCTTCGGCAACTAGACAAGCAAAAGAGATACATCTCTAACACATCCTTGTGTCTTCTCTCTCGCATGGATCCTTGGGACTGGAATATGTTTCGGGTGTAATGATTCTTCCGCTGCGTCCTGGGACTGCAAAATTTTAAATTACACCTGGTATTCCCTAACAGTATATACTGATCATGCTGCAGTTAAGTATTTGATACAGAAGAAAGACAGTAAGCCACGGTTGTTGAGATGGATTTTGCTTCTGCAAGAATTTGTCCTGGAAATCAAAGATAAGAAAGAAACTGAGAACCTTGTTGCAGATCATCTTTCAAGAATAATGGTAGATACTGAAAAGAATGATGAGATCAATTATTCCTTCCCTGAAGAACAACTCTTAGCCATTGAACAACTGAAAGCCCCATAGTATGCTGACATAGTGAATTATCTTGTAGCCAATATTTTTCCTCCTGATTTGTGCTACCAAAAAAGAAAAAGATTTTTGGCTGAAGTGAAACATTATTTTTGGGATGAGCCCTATTTGTTTAGAAGATGTGCAGATAGTATTTTTAGAAAATGTGTACTTGAAGAAGAAATTGTAGATATTTTGCTTCAATGCCATGGATCCTCCTATGGTGGACATGCTGGTGCTGAAAAGACTGCTTTCAAAGTGTTACAATCAGGATTTTATTAGCCCATAATTTTCAAAGATGCTAGAAACTTTGTGTTATCTTGTGATAGATGTCAAAAGACTAGGAACATTAACAGAAGACAAGAGATGCCACTTTCCAATATTCTTGAAGTTGAGATATTTGATGTTTGGGGGATTGACTTCATGGGACCTTTTCCATCTTCAGGAGGTAACAAGTACATTCTTGTAGCAGTTGATTATGTCTCAAAATGGGTTGAAGCCCTCGCTTCACCAACCAATGATTCGAGAGTTGTTACTAAATTGTTTAAAAAAATTATCTTTCCACGATATGGGACACCACAAGTAGTGATCAGTGATGGAGGATCGCATTTCATAGAACACGAGTTTTCAGCCTTACTCAGGAAATATGGAGTAAATCATAGAGTTACAACACCTTATCACCCCCAAACAAGTGGACAGGTTGAAATATCAAACAAAGAGATCAAAGGAATTCTAGAAAAAATAGTATCACGCACTAGAAAAGACTGGGCATTCAAACCTGATGATGCATTATGGGCTTACAGAACAGCTCTCAAAACACCCATAGGTATGTCTCCTTTTCAATTGGTCTATGGAAAATCATGCCACCTTCCTGTAGAGCTCGAGCATAAAGCATACTGGGCAATCAAGATGCTGAATTTCGATTTGAAGAACGTGGGTGAAAAACAGAGATTGCAATTAAATGAGCTAGATGAGATCAGACTTTCTGCATATGAAAATGCAAGAATTTATAAAGAAAGAACTAAAAGGTGGCATGATCGACATATTCTCAGAAGAGATTTCCAACTAGGTGACTTTATTCTTTTGTTCAATTCTAGATTGAGACTTTTTCTTGGAAAACTTAAGTCTCGATGGTCTGGGCCTTTTCAGGTAAAAAAGGCTTATCCTTACAGAGCCGTAGACGTATGGAGTGACGAAAAAGGAGAATTCAAAGTTAATGGTCAGAGGCTGAAGTATTATTATCAAGAGGAGTGAATTGAAGAAAAAGAGAGTTTATATTTAGATGAACCACGATCAAATCCGAGTGCAAAAGGGTCAAGCTAATGACCTTAAATTAGCACTTCTTGGGAGGCAACCCGAGCTTTCTAACTTTATTTTTACTTTCTTTTATTTACTTTTATCTAGGTTTTCTTTTCAGAACTAATTTTTAGTTTTTGTAGGTAAACAAAGTTTGGTGGATGAAACTCAAAGGCGTGAGTGGGTAGAGTCTTGTGAGTATCTCTTTCCCCTTTTATCTTTTGTCTTTCATTATCTACATCTTATTGATATTTCATGTATTGAAGGGAAAGATACTTCTTCTGAATATCTGTGTCCGCCGTCACTACTACTCTGCTTTTCATACTTATCTTTTTGATCTTCTATGGGGTTGTATAATGATATTGATGATTCATCTTCGATATGGTTGTATTCACTTGATAATATTTTGATGACATGACATGTTGATATTTAATGATGATGAGTAAATATTGATATGAATGGCCTTGATCTAACGTTTGAGATTATTGTATATGACTTGGTTGATATTTGATGTTGACAAGTGAATTCAAAATTGAGATTAGAATTAGACATATCATGTCAAATTTATTTCTCTTATACATATCTGCTTTTGAAATTTTTCATTGGTTGATAAGTGAGATTTTAGGGAGATATGTTGTTTGAAAAATTTAATTTGAAAGTGAAGCCATTTCTTTGAATAAAATTAGCATAAGAGTATGAAATTTAGGATTGATGTCCATAGATGAATTTGATTAAGGTTTGTTTATTTTACTTTTTGTTGGGAAGAAGGAGTCCAAAATCCACAAAAATAGTGAGAGACTCCCCTACTTGGCACTGTGTAAAATTGACAATGGTACCAAAGGACACGGGTTGAAGTCTGAAAAGGGGAATGATGAGAGGAATCTGTTCACATTAACTCCGCAGTCTTTAGTAAAATTCTTTCTAATAAAAAGACATGAGTTCTATTACATTGACTATGTGGTCAGTGTACTCTAACTTCGTCACCAAAAAAAAAGGTGATAATCGAGTTAGAGAATGTGAATAGTATAAAAGGAATAAAAAATATGTATCTATGTGGGTACATGCCTTAAAAAAAATAAAAAATAAAAAAAAATTGGAGTGGAAAAAGATTTTGGATACCTTATTCCTACAGACAAAAGTATAATGAATTTAAACTGAAAATTGGATGAAGTCTTGAGATTGAAATTCTTTCTTTCATGCAAGTTGCAATGTTTAATTTGATTAAATAGTGGATCTTAAGAATTAGAGGTAAAAGATGATATATCTGTTTAAAATTTTATGACGCAATTCATGAGAATTTTTCTTTAGTGATTGTATGTTAGAAATTTATTTTCCATAAGAAAGTCTATACCTATGACCAAATTTTGAATTTTCTAGGTTTTTGCTTGAGGACAAGTGTTGGGAAACCACGAGGATATTTTACAATTTTCAGAGATAGAGATTACACAAATACATTGCGCAGCGGAACTAATATCCCTGAAACAGGCTAGTCCCAAAAACCCAGTGAAGATCGCAAGCGAGGGAGTCGACACGATGAGATAGAAAATACCTCAAAGCAAGACGATGCCGATGTCGTGATAGGTGCCCAAGCGTGCGCCCTCTGTAGTTTCACACTCACGGATGCCTCGAGTCCTCTTCTTCCACGCCCGGTGCTAGCCTCGGGAAGAAGATCCAAGCCTTTGTGCTTCTTCTTCAAGCCTTATGCTACCTCCAAGGTATTTGCGCCGATGAAGAAGATGAAGTCACCAAGCCCTTGTTACACTTGCACCACCTTCAAGGGAAGAAGCGCCAAGAGGAAAGAAGATGCTTGCGACTATGATGATGGAAGAGGAGGTTGCACCACCTCCAAGCTTGCTCTTGCCTCTCTCTTGTGTTACTCATGCCTCTAAGGATTGTGTGTTAAGAGAGGGGCACCTAGGGCCTCTTTTATAGAGCCATAGGTCGGTTACGCAAGGGGGCGGCTAGGGTTAGGGTTGGGATTTGGCTTCATGAAGCAAAATCGCCTACTCCTCCCCATTATGCCTTATGCCCTTAGGCGCCAATGGGAGGAAATTTATCCCCATTATACCCTTTTAGCCCCTTTCTTCTTCATGATAACTTATTAGCAAGTCCAACTTATCAATGGGCCTAGCCCAAGGTCCATTATGCACGTTAACCAAGTTATTGGATCCAATCCAAGTTAACCCAAGGTCAAATGAGGCTAACCATGGTTACATTGGTCAATATGCCAAAAATGGAAGTTGGCTCTGTTGGGGTATGCCCTTAAGGCTAATGTTTGAGGCCTTGGATTAATTACAGTATCATGTATAAACTATATGTTTTTATAAAGGCAATTGTTGTTATTCAGATTGTTACATTATCTGCTGCTGTATGTATACATCTGAGTAATGTCTCAATGATGTTCAGCTTAGCTGACATTCAGTAATGTCCTTAGTCGAGATATCTCGGTTAACATGAGACAGCCTTGATATGATTGAGACTAATATGTGATTGTTGGTTCCCCTTCAAGGGGGGGGGCGAAACCCTAAGGTGGCGCAAGCAACCTTATTCTTATGTTTTAGCAGCGGAAGTAGGGTTTCAAGAGGATCGGATGCTATACGGTCATATGATCAACTTTTAAGAAGCATGAAGATCGAATGAAGATCATACCGAAGCCATGTGTTTGGATGGCGTCTAGGAAGCAGAGATCGACAGGGGTCTCCTCCAGAGAATGCGCACACAAGATGAGAGTGCGCCTACTTTCTTGGTGCTCCTTGTGCTAGCAAGGTTCCAAGAAGTCTTGAACGTATGGAAGGGATGGAGATGATTTTCCTTTCTTGGCCGAATCCTCCTCAAAGCTCCAAGCGTCGCCACACACGAAAAGTGCCGAGAGGAATAATGGGTGGAGAGGCGAGAATAGAATCAATCCTATTCGAACGTGAGAGATCTCCAAGTGGAGATCATGGTTTCTAAAAATAGAAACCACCACTCGCTCAAACGTTCACGCCAAGTGAACAAGTCGCCACCTCTTCTCCCTTTGAACCATGCGCTCATATATGAGCCGGTTCAATTTGGTTCGGTTCAAGAACCAACCAAGCCAAGCGATCCAGTCTAGATCTTAATTAAACCCTAAGGCTCCAGATCTAACCGTTCATCTCTTGATGCTCCTGATC
This sequence comes from Costus lasius, assembly GCA_027563935.2. Lineage (NCBI taxonomy): Eukaryota > Viridiplantae > Streptophyta > Magnoliopsida > Zingiberales > Costaceae > Costus > Costus lasius. Next base: position 29,888,552 of record CM050450.1, on the reverse strand, counting down.
TCACCGATCTAGCATCTATTCTCTCAATCGAAGCTTACCGATCTTAAGCCCTAATCAATCAAACATGATCAGACCAGATCTCACTTACAATCAGAGATTAAATCCCTTTAAACTGAACCAAAACAATTCAGTCCACACGATCTGACTTAAGTAAGCCATATCATCAAATTGTGCGACCCTAAGGGTTTCCTTTAAATGTCGGTAACGATAACTCACGTTATCACGATCAGTGAGGGGTATCTAGCAACACATCACTGTCTCCCGATATAAAGGAAAGAGTCTTCCAAGACTACACCTAAACCATAGCACAAGTGTCAATCAACTCACAAGGCATGCATGTTTCCTTTGCCACTGGATGTTCTTATTGGATAAGCATGTCAAGCCTGTAACTCCAATACGATGAGCATGATTAGATCAGATGAACACAGTCATCTGGGTATGGCCATACACTTTCTCAATCATCTCATCAAGGGGGGCCCTTCAGAACATCACACTCCTTAAACAAGGAGACGGCAATCCTTTATCTATCACTAGTGCCCTAACCTGACTCAAGCTCACCATCCAAGATAGTCTATAATCATTATGTTTCAAATGATATTGAACTACCTCAAAATAATGACAATCATCATTTAGAAACACAAGTAATCTCAAGTCAGAGGAAATGTGCCACTTGATACAATCAAGGAATATTCACATTGTGACAAGCAATTGAATATCCTAGTAGGGTCTGTCCAGTACATCCAATGTACCCATGAGTCTATATCTTATTCCATGCTCGAAGCATCCTATAAGATTAGAACACATATTAGTCTTAACCATATCAAGGCTGTCTCATGTTCACCAAGATACATCGACTAAGGACATATAGCATGTCAGCCCAGCTGAACAGCATTGAGACATTATTCAGAAGTACACTTATTACAGCAGACAAGGTAACAAACTGAATAACAACCATGCCTTTATAAACACAAGAGTTTATTACATGATACTGATACAATCCTTAGGCCTCAAACATTAGCCTTAAGGGCATACCCCAACAGTGATCTAATCTTATAGGATGCTTCGAGCATGGAATAAGATTTAGACACATAGGTGCATTGGATGTACTGGACTGACCCTACTTAGGATATTCAATTGTTTGTCACAATGTGAATAAATCCTTATATGCAAGCAAGTGGCATATTCGCTCTGACTTGAGATCACTTGTGTCTCTAAGTGATGATTGGCATTATCTTGAGGTAGTTCAATATCATTTGAAAGATAATGGTTAAAGACTATCTTGGATAGTGAGCATGAGTCATGTTAGGGGCACTAGTGATAGATATAGGATTGCCTCTCCTAGTTGGAGTGTGATGTTCTAATGGGCCCCAGGATGGGATGGTTGAGAATGTGTATGGCCATACCCAGATGACTATGATCATCTGATCTAACCATTTTCATCGTGTTGGAATCACAGGTTTGACATGCTTGTCCAACGAGAACATCCAGTGGCAAAGGGAAATATGTATGCCAAGTGAATTAAATTCACACTTGTGCTATGGTTTGGGAGTAGTCTTGGAAGACTCTTTCCTTCATATCGGGAGACAGTGATGTGTTGCTAGATACCCCTCTCTGATCGTGATAACGTAAGTTATCGTTACCGACAATGAAGGAAACCCTTAGGGTCGCACAATTTGATGATATGGCTTACTTATGTCAGATCGTGTGGACTGGAATTATTCTAGTTCAGTTTAAAGCAATTTAAACTCTGATTGGAAGTGAGATCTAGTCTAATCATGTTTGATTGATTAGGGCATATGATCGGTAAGCTTCGATCGGGAGAATTGATGCTTGATCGTAAAGATCAAGAGGTTCAATGAGATGTGTGGTTAGATCTTAAGCCACTTGGTTCAGAGAGATCTTAACCAGGGCTAGTTCGATTTGGTGCTTGAACCAAATTGGGATTGAACCGGTTCACTTAGTGAACGCATGGTTCAATTGAAGAGGAGTTTTCGATGGCTTCATGGGGAGTTAAAAAGGGAGTTACAATTCGGTTCTTACCATATTTGGTGGCCGAATCTTTCCTTTTTGGAGACAACGGTTTTGAAACCCCTTCTTCTCTCTTCCTCCTCTCGCATCTTCTTCATCTTCACGCAAGGGAAGAAGTTAAAAAGAAAAACCTACCCAAGGGCGCACATCTCCTCTCCAAGACACGATCAAAGACTCCTTGGTGTCTTTGCTAGCACAAGGAGCACAAGGAAGAAGCAAACTTCATCTTGTGTGTGACACTTTTGGAGAAGAGGCACTCGCCCCTTTCTTCTTCCAAGCCGCCACTCAAAGCATGGCAATGGTAATGCTCTAACCTATCCTTTCAAGGTTGATCATATGTTTTAAGTCATGCGATCTTTGAAACCTAGTATTTCCGCTGCTGCATAATTTTTGAATGCGCATGTGACCTAGGTTTCCTTTCTGTGGTATCAGAGGGAGGTTTTTGGCTTGCTGCATATGATTGCCAACTTGTGATCCATGTTTGATTTTTGTTTTGAGTAGATCTATATGATGCGCATGCCTTTTGTTCTTATGCGAAAAATATAAGCCATGTTGTTCATACCATATGTTAGATGTATTTTTCATTCATGCTTGCGCATGTGATGTTAGTTTGCGCATTTCATAGATGTTTTCAGTCAAAAACTATCTTCATGCGCGACCCTCAATAGATCTATCAAGCGCCTACTTCAAATACTTAGACGGGTTTACAATGTTGAAGTCGTTAGTCAAGTCTGGACCCAACAGCCTAATCAGACCATCTGACAGCCTAGATGAGGCGGCCGGATAGCACCTGTGCGCAAGCTATACAGGTGGCTATAGGCCGACTGCAGAAGGGCGTGTAGCGATGTCTGATTGAGGTGCCTAGTGAACGATCATGATTATGGCCCGGGGTCACACCCGCTTGCCAGAAATCATGTGTGACGTTCAGCCCTTAAGGCATGCATAGTTGACCATGAGGTCGACGCAAGTCAGTTATGACTGGGTGCATGCAAGGGCAGTGGGTCTGATTTAGTCTAATGAGTGGATACCTGTAAATGGACTGTTGTAAGGTAGTAGGGCACATAAGGAAATAAAATTGATGCCATGGGGTTTTATAAAATTTTATTTCTGTTTTGGATCACATGTATGCATGTTTAATATGTTGCCATGAATTATTGGAAATTTGAGTGTTTATTTCATCTTATGTGGGCTGCCCTTATTTTGTGTGCTGTGCTGGGGCCTGCGTGCCTGGAATTAAATATATATATTTTTTGTTGTGATCTGCGAATCACACTTTGATTTATGAAAATGTATAATTGACCTGCGTGTCAAACCATGTCTAGATAGTTTCAAATATGTAATTTGAGTTGACATGAGCACACAGCACAAATGGCAGATGCGCATGCAGCAATTGGCTTCACTAGATGGGTGGTCTAGAGGTCGACTCTAGAACAGCCGCATACTGCGTGGTGGGCACATTTGAGCTGCAGAGGGCGCTTGGGCCCGAGCTGGGCCAGATGAAGTACAAGAGTCCCATAAAGAACTCAAGTGAAGACTTTTATCAAACTAGGGTTTTACTTAAGTTTTATGGGCGTTTACCACATAAGATAATGGTGCTTTCATTTACTGTTTTAAGTAATATTTGCACATGTATGTTTTATTCTTCTGCTATCACTATAGAATTTGCATGATAGTAAGAAGATAAAAGACCGTTAAAATCCAACGTCAATATCAAGCTCGATTGCCTTCTGACGTGAAACCTCACTGTTCTGACTATCGTCGGGGCCGTGTTGTACCCACTCAATGGGCACGCCCAGCTATCTTCAGACGGTGCGTGATTACACCTAGATGCTACAGAGAAGGGATTTATCGCTTCTCGTTGCTCAGCATAGCACGTGGTGGTCCAGGAAGTAGGTCAGGTCAGCTTGATCATATAGGCTACATATTGAGCATATGATAGCTATATGGAGGCAGCCATCTGAGGAATCAGAGGCTGTGTTGTACCAACTCAGTTGGCACAGTCTTCTGGATTGCCTAGATGAAGGGGAATCGCACGGGTTGGCGATTGGCATGGATTGCCTACCAGTAATTAATGCTTGTACTCTCTGTGCATCTTATCTCGCCTGAGCGGGACGCGGAGATCAAGTGTGAAATCTGGATCCCATTGAAAGTCCCTTTACAAAGGGGGTGAAACCCAAAGGGGGCGCATATCAAAGTTTCGCAAGGGATGTTAGGGTTTCATAGATCGATTTGTATATATCATATGATCAACTTTCAAGACCTTATATAGATGAAAAGGATTCATACCATTGCCATTGCTTAGATGGCGACTTGGAAGAGAAAGATGCGTGTGCTTCTTCTCCAAAAGTGACGCACACAAGGTGAAGATGACTTGCTCCTTTGAATCCTTTGTGCTAGCAAAGCTCTTCAAAGTATCCTTGTCGAATGGAAGGGAATAGGATGAGAGCTCTAGCTTGGCCGAATCCTCTTCAAGGCGTGAAGACCTTCTCTACACGAGAGAGGGGGCGTCAAAAAGAAAGAAGCGAGAGTTTAGGCGTTGAGGCGTTGAGGGAAGTGGCGTTTATGACTTTCCAAAAATAGAAAGACATGTAGCCATGCACCCACGACATCAAAACCGACCAAAACGCCTACAAGCTTTGAACCATGCGTTCACTCATGTGAACCGGTTCAAATCAATTCGATCCAATTGCATTTGGTTCAAAAACCAAATCAAATCAGCCCAAGCCATGGTCTAGATCTCATTGAACCAAATGGTTCAAGATCTAACCGTTCATCTCTTGATGTTCTTGATCTCACCGATCTAGCATCAACACTCTCGATCGAAGCTTACCGATCTCAAACCCTAATCAATCAAACATGATCAGACCTGATCTCACTTACAATCAGAGTTTAAAACCCTTTAAACTGAACCAAAACAATTCAGTCCACACGATCTGACTTAAGTAAGCCATATCATCAAATTGTGCGACCCTAAGGGTTTCCTTCAAATGTCGGTAACGATAACTCACGTTATCACGATCAGTGAGGGGTATCTAGCAACACATCACTGTCTCCCGATATAAAGGAAAGAGTCTTCCAAGACTACACCCAAACAACAGCACAAGTGTGAATCCACTTCACTAGGCATACATGTTTCCTTTGCCACTGGATGTTCTTATTGGACAAGCGTGTCAAGCCTGTAACTCCAATATGATGAGAGTGATCAGATCAGATGAACATAGTCATCTGGGTATGGCCATACACTTTCTCAACCATCTCATCCAGGGGGCCCCTTCAGAACATCACACTCCTAAAACAAGGAGACGGCAATCCTATATCTATCACTAGTGCCCTAACATGACTCATGCTCATTATCCAAAATAGTCTATAATCATTATGTTTCAAATGATATTGAACTACCTCAAAACAATGCCAATCATCATTTAGAAACACAAGTGATCTCAAGTCAGAGGACACATGCTACTTGTTTGCATACAAGGATTATTCACATTGTGACAAACAATTGAATATCCTAGTAGGGTCTGTCCAGTACATCCAATGTACCCATGAGTCTACATCTTATTCCATGCTCGAAGCATCCTATAAGATTAGAACACATATTAGTCTCAATCATATCAAGCCTGTCTCATGTTCACCAAGATATCTCGACTAAGGACAATACTGCATATCAGCCTAGCTGAACAGCATCGAGACATTATTCAGAAGTATACACATTGCAGCAGATAATGTAACAACCTGAATAACAACCATTGCCTTTATAAACATAGAGTTTATACATGATACTGAAATAATCCCAAGGCCTCAAACATTAGCCTTAAGGGCATACCCCAACAATCTCCCACTTGCACTTAATCTAATGGTTGAGAAATCTCAAACCCATATTATTACAGTGCTTCTCATGCTTCTGCTGCACCAGAGGCTTTGTAAGCGGGTCAGCCAGATTGTCGTCTGTATGAACCTTGCAGACTTTGATCTCGCCACGATCAATGATCTCCCGGATCAAGTGAAACCTTCTCTGTATGTGCTTGGACTTCTGGTGCGACCGTGGTTCCTTTGCTTGTGCTATTGCTCCAGTGTTATCACAGAAGATAACCAATGGATCTGCACTCGAAGGAACAACACCAAGTTCCTGAACGAACTTACAAATCCACACTGCCTCCTTGGATGCTTCCGAGGCTGCAACATACTCGGCTTCTGTTGTGGAATCAGCAACAATTGACTGTTTGAAACTTTTCCACACCACTGCACCTCCATTCAAGCTAAAAACATAGCCTGATTGCGATCGGAAATCATCCTGGTCAGATTGGAACGAAGCATCAGTATATCCTTCAATACTGAGTTCTTCCTAACCTCCATAAATCAAAAACATATCTTTGGTCCTCCGAAGATATTTCAAAATGTTCTTGACTGCAATCCAGTGTGCCTGACCTGGATTACTTTGGAATCGACTGGTCACGCTTAACCCGTAAGCGATGTCTGGGCGAGTACACAACATCGCATACATAATGTACCCAATAGCCGAAGCATAAGGCGTATTGTCCATTTCATCTTTCTCAGTCTTTGTTTGTGGACATTGACTCTTTGAAAGATTCAGACCATGTCTGACTGGAAGATATCCTCTTTTAGAATTTTCTAAATGAAATCTCTCCAGGACTTTATCGATGTAAGTACTCTGGCACAGCCCGAGAAGCCTCTTAGATCTATCTCTGTAGATCTTCACACCTAATACATAGGCTGCTTCTCCCAAATCTTTCATCTGGAAACATTTTCTTAACCATGCCTTGACAGCATGTAGTTCAGGAATATCGTTTCTAATGATTAAGATATCATCGACGTAGAGGACTGGGAAAGTAATCACGCTCCCACTAAACCTCTTATATACACACGGGTCATCTTCATTCTTGATGAAACCAAACTCGCAGATTGATTCATCAAAACGAATATTCCAGCTTCTTGATGCTTGCTTAAGTCCATAAATGGACTTCTTTAACTTGCATATTTTATGACGATCTGATGGATTGATGAAACCTTCAGGTTGTGTCATATACACATCCTCGTCTAGTTTTCCATTAAGGAAAGCGGTCTTCACATCCATTTGCCAGATCTCATAATCATAATATGCTGCTATCGCAAGAATAATCCGAATAGACTTGAACATAGCTACAGGAGAGAAAGTTTCATCATAATCTATCCCGTAGATTTGTTTGAAACCTTTCGCAACTAGCCTGCCTTTATAGGTAACAACGTTACCATCCATGTCAATCTTCTTTTTGAAGATCCATTTACAGCCTATAGGGATTACTCCCAGAGGCGGATCAACCAAATCCCAGACTTGGTTATCTGACATGGAGTCCATCTCGGCTCGTATAGCTTCAAGCCATCTCGCTGATTCCGGTCCACTGACCGCATCCGCATAAGTGAGGGGTTCATCATTAATGATGTAGACTCCGTCATAGCGCTCAGGCTGTCGACGGATCTTTCCCGATCTACACGGTTCCCGTGATATCTAAGCCTCAGGTTGTTCAATAACCTGTTCTACTGGCTCATGCACATCCAACTGTGCTTGACTACTTTGTCCTTCTTCTGGATTCTCATCCAGCTTTATTTCTCTCCCACTGGCCTCTTGCAGAAGAAATTCCTTCTCAAGAAAAATAGCCGTCCGAGCAACAAAAACTTTGTTCTCTTTGGGATCGTAGAAATAATAACCCTTAGTTTCCTTAGGGTAACCGACAAAGATACATTTCTCAGATCTGCTCTCCAGTTTCCCAGAGGCGAGCTTTTTGACATAAGCCTCGCAACCCCAGATCTTAATAAATGTCAAGCTCGGCTGTTTCCCATACCATAATTCATATGGAGTCTTTGAAACTGCCTTGGATGGCACTCGGTTTAGTACCTTTGCAGTTGTTTCCAGTGCAAATCCCCAAAAGGAGTAAGGTAGAGTAGCCTGACTCATCATAGAGCGAACCATATCAAGTAAGGTTCTATTTCTCCTCTCGGACACACCATTCCATTGCGGTGTTCCTGGTGGAGTGAGCTGTGAGACAATCCCACACTCCTTCAGATAGTCAGTAAACTCATGACTCAAGTATTCTCCACCTCGATCTGTGCGGAGTGATTTGATATTTCGGCCTAACTGATTCTGTACTTCATTTTTGAACTCTTTGAACTTGTCAAAAGATTCACTTTTATGTCTCATAAGATAGACATAACCATACCTACTGAAATCATCAGTAAAGGTAATGAAGTATGAATAGCCACCTCTGGCATGTTTACTAAAAGGCCCACACACATCACTGTGAATGAGGTCAAGTAAACCTGAAGCCCTTTGACCTTTGTTAGAAAAAGGGGCCTTCGTCATTTTACCCATTAAACAAGCTTTGCATGTATCAAGCTCCTCACAGGAGAATGATCCCAGCAGTCCATGATCATGCAACCGCTTAATGCGTTTCTTGTTAATATGGCCTAAACGACTATGCCATAGCAAGGTGCTGTCATCAGCAAACTTGGCTTTCTTAATATCAATATTTTGTATAGAACATTCCATGTCCAACATGAATAACCCATTGTTAATCGATCCAGTAGCATAAACAATATTATCAAAAGAAAGATAACACTTTGAAATCTTGCATTCAAAGGAAAACCCTTTCCTGACAAGAGCAGGAATAGAGATAATATTTTTCGTTATGCTTGGTACAAAATAACAATTGTCCAGTTCCAATACAAGTCCAGATGGTAATGAGATGTAATAAACTCCTACAGCAACAGCAGCAACCCGTGCCCCGTTTCCAACTCGTAGGTCCACCTCATGCTGTCTCACCTGTCTTCTTCTCTTGAGTTCCTGTACATTAGAACAAATGTGAACTCCACATGCAGTGTCCAACACCCATGAAATAGAAGAAGAAGATACCATGACTTCAGTCACGAAAATACCTGAGCCAGAAGCGAAAGGATTGCTTCCCTTCTTGTCTCCTTGGAGCGCTTTACAGTCCTTTTTCCAGTGACCCAGCTGGCCACAGTGGAAACATCTGTATTCCTTCGACCGCTTAACCTTTTGTTTCAGAGCCTTGTTGTAGTTCTTGACAGGGGCTTTGCCCTTCTTCCCTTTCTTCTTGTTCCTTGAAGGAACCATCAAGACAGAGGATGAAGGCTTTCCCTTTAGAGTCAACTCTGTAGTCAAGAGCATGTTCAGCAACTCTGCCGGGGTACAGTCGATCTTGTTCATATTAAAATTAATGATGAACGGATCGTAAGTAGCCGGAAGAGACTGCAGGATTATGTCTACAGCAAGCTTCTGATTGATAGTATGTCCCAGTTTCTCTAGAGCCTCCTTGTACCCAATCATCTTGAGTACGTGAGCTCCCACTGGACTCCCTTCAGCCAGTTTGCTCTGAAAGAAAAGCTTAGTCAAATTATAGCGTTCAGTCCTAGCCTGTGCAGCATACAGCATCTTGAGGTTTGCTATAATTTCTATAGCAGATAGATCCTCATGCTGACGCTGCAGCTCTGGCGTCATAGACGCAAGCATCAGGCAAGCGACATCAATGCTATCATTGACATGCTTTTCATAAGCATCGCGAACCGGCCTTGCGGCGTTCGCAGCGGGTCGAGGCGGTATAGCTGTCTCGAGGACATACAGCTTCCTCTCTGCCTTAAGAACAATCTTAAGGTGTCCGTACCAGTCTGAGAAGTTTGGCCCAGCAAACTTCTCCCTTTATAGCAGGGATCGCACATTGAAATTCGTGGTGTTCGTTGCTGCAGAAATCTACAACAATGCAAGAACAGCAAGGTCAGTATCAATGTTAGAATCAATTCAGGACTTAAGAATGATTCTTTTCTCACTATTTTATCTGACTGAAAAATCCATTAAACAGTCCGAAAGAGTAACACTCTTTTAGTGAGATGGGATCCAGATTTCATACTTGGTCTCCGCGTCCCGCTCAGGCGAGATAAGATGCACAGAGAGTACAAGCACTAATCTCTGGTAGGCAATCCCTGCCAATCGCCAACCCGTGCGATTCCCCTTCATCTGGGCAATCCAGCAGACTGTGCCAACTGAGTTGGTACAACACAGTCTCTGATCCCACAGATGGCTGCCTCTATGGCTACCATATGCGCCACATATGTAGCCTACATGGTCAAGCTGACCCGACCTACTCCCTGGACCACCACGTGTTATGCTGAGCAACGAGAAGCGATAAATCCCTTCTCTGTAACACGCAGGTGTAATCACACACCGTCTGAAGATAGATGGGCGTGCCCACTGAGTGGGTACAACACGGCCCCAACGATAATCAGAACAGTGAGGTTTCGCGTCAGAAGGCTTACGTGCTTGATATTTAACGTTGGATTTTAACGGTCTTTTATCTTCTTAACTATCATGCAAATCCTATGGTGATAGCAGAAGATTAAATCATGCAATTCTAATTATTGAAAACAATAAATGAAAGCATGATGATCTTATGTAGTAAACGCCCATTAAGCCTAAGTAAGACCTTAATTTAACTTAAGTCTTCACTTGAGCTCTTCATGGGTCATTTGCATCTCATCTGGCCCAAACCAGGGTCCAAGCGCCCACTGCAGCTCAGGTGCGCCCACCAGGTAAATCCGCCTGTCCTAGAGTCGAACTCTAGACCTTCCACCTGGTCAAGCCTCAAGCTGCATGCGCCTCTGCCATGTGTGCTCTGTGCTCTTGTCTGATTAAAATACAATTTAATCTATCTAGACAAGATTGACACGCAGGTCAATTACATTGTATAAATTAATTAAAATGTGATGCGCATATCACAATAAAAAATAATTTACAATTAATCCAGGCACGCAGGCCCCAGCACAGCACACATTAAATTTGGGCAGCCCACATAAGATTAAATAAACACTCAACATGGTATACTATCAACATGTGATCCAATAATAAGGAAATAAGAGTTTCAAAAACCCATTGGGATTAATTTTATTTTCCTTAATTGCCCTACTACCTTACAACGGTACATTAATAGGGATCCACTCATCATGTCTAGTCCAATCCACTGCCTTTGCATGCACCAAGTCCTAACTGACTTGAGTCGACCTAATGGTCAACTGTGCATGCGCTAAGGGCTGAACAACCTTCATGAGTTCTGGCAAGCGGGTGTGACCCCGAGCCTAACTCAAGAGCGTTCACTTGTTGTCTCAACCAGACATCGCTACACGCCTGTCTGCAGTCGACCTATAGCCACCTCGTGCTAGCGCACAGGTGCCATCTGGTCGACCCATCTAGGCTGTCAGATGGTCTGATCAGACTATTTGGATCTTAACTAGAGGATGACTTCAACCCTAATAACCCGTCTAAGGTTTTACAGTAGTCGCTTTATAGATCTAGATGGATGCGCGCAAGATGTTAAGTTTTTAGGTAAAAACAACTTTCAACATGCGCAACAGTGTAAGAAAGCTTCATATAAGTTAACATGCGTAAACTTAATGAAAACTTACATATAGAACTATACTTAAGCGCTAACATGGATCACAAAGCAATCATATGAACATACATAAAACCTCCCTCTGATACCAATTGAAAGTCCCTTTACAAAGGGGGTGAAACCCAAAGGGGGCGCATATCAAAGTTTCGCAAGGGATGTTAGGGTTTCATAGATCGATTTGTATATATCATATGATCAACTTTCAAGACCTTATATAGATGAAAAGGATTCATACCATTGCCATTGCTTAGATGGCGACTTGGAAGAGAAAGATGCGTGTGCTTCTTCTCCAAAAGTGACGCACACAAGGTGAAGATGACTTGCTCCTTTGAATCCTTTGTGCTAGCAAAGCTCTTCAAAGTATCCTTGTCGAATGGAAGGGAATAGGATGAGAGCTCTAGCTTGGCCGAATCCTCTTCAAGGCGTGAAGACCTTCTCTACACGAGAGAGGGGGTGTCAAAAAGAAAGAAGCGAGCGTTTAGGCGTTGAGGCGTTGAGGGAAGTGGCGTTTATGACTTTCCAAAAATAGAAAGACATGTAGCCATGCGCCCACGACATCAAAACCAACCAAAACGCCTACAAGCTTTGAACCATGCATTCACTCATGTGAACCGGTTCAAATCAATTCGATCCAATTGCATTTGGTTCAAAAACCAAATCAAATCAGCCCAAGCCATGGTCTAGATCTCATTGAACCAAATGGTTCAAGATCTAACCGTTCATCTCTTGATGTTCTTGATCTCACCGATCTAGCATCAACACTCTCGATCGAAGCTTACCGATCTCAAACCCTAATCAATCAAACATGATCAGACCTGATCTCACTTACAATCAGAGTTTAAAACCCTTTAAACTGAACCAAAACAATTCAGTCCACACGATCTGACTTAAGTAAGCCATATCATCAAATTGTGCGACCCTAAGGGTTTCCTTCAAATGTCGGTAACGATAACTCACGTTATCACGATCAGTGAGGGGTATCTAGCAACACATCACTGTCTCCCGATATAAAGGAAAGACTCTTCCAAGACTACACCCAAACAATAGCACAAGTGTGAATCCACTTCACTAGGCATACATGTTTCCTTTGCCACTGGATGTTCTTATTGGACAAGCGTGTCAAGCCTGTAACTCCAATATGATGAGAGTGATCAGATCAGATGAACATAGTCATCTGGGTATGGCCATACACTTTCTCAACCATCTCATCCAGGGGGCCCCTTCAGAACATCACACTCCTAAAACAAGGAGACGGCAATCCTATATCTATCACTAGTGCCCTAACATGACTCATGCTCATTATCCAAAATAGTCTATAATCATTATGTTTCAAATGATATTGAACTACCTCAAAACAATGCCAATCATCATTTAGAAACACAAGTGATCTCAAGTCAGAGGACACATGCTACTTGTTTGCATACAAGGATTATTCACATTGTGACAAACAATTGAATATCCTAGTAGGGTCTGTCCAGTACATCCAATGTACCCATGAGTCTACATCTTATTCCATGCTCGAAGCATCCTATAAGATTAGAACACATATTAGTCTCAATCATATCAAGCCTGTCTCATGTTCACCAAGATATCTCGACTAAGGACAATACTGCATATCAGCCTAGCTGAACAGCATCGAGACATTATTCAGAAGTATACACATTTCAGCAGATAATGTAACAACCTGAATAACAACCATTGCCTTTATAAACATAGAGTTTATACATGATACTGAAATAATCCCAAGGCCTCAAACATTAGCCTTAAGGGCATACCCCAACACCCATCTCACTAAAGGGTTTTCACTCTTTCGGGCTGTTTTATTGGATTTTCAGTCAGATAAAATAGTGAGAAAAGAATCACTCTTAAGTCCTGGAATGATTCTAACATGGATACTGACCTTGTTGTTCTTGCTATGTTGTAGATTCCTACAGCAACGAACACCACAGGGCTCAATTTGCGATCCATATTGGAAAAGGAGAAGTTTGCTGGGCCAAACTTCTCAGACTGGTATAGACAGCTGAAAATTGTCCTCAAAGCTGAGAGGAAGTTGTATGTCCTTGAGTCGGCAATACCGGCTCAACCCGCTGCGAACGCTGCAAGAGCGGTTCGAGATGCTTATGAGAAGCACGTCAGTGATAGTACTGATGTCGCTTGCCTTATGCTTGCGTCAATGACGCCCGAGCTCCAGCGTCAGCATGAGGATTTGTCAGCTATTGATATTATAGCAAATCTCAAACTGTTGTATGCTGCACAGGCAAGGACAGAACGCTATAACTTGACGAAACTTTTCTTTCATAGCAAACTGACTGAAGGGAGTCCAGTGGGAGCTCATGTGCTCAAGATGATTGGGTACAAAGAAGCTCTAGAGAAACTAGGACATACCATCAATCAAGAACTTGTTGTAGACATCATCTTGCAGTCTCTCCCGGCTTCTTTCGATCCGTTCATCATTAATTTTAATATGAACAAAATCGACTGTACTCCGGCAGAATTACTGAACATGCTCTGTACCACAGAGCAGACTCTTGAGAAGGGAAAGCCTTCACCCTCTGTCTTGATGGTTCCTTCAAGGAACAAGAAGAAGGGGAAGAAGGGCAAAACCCCTATCAAGAGCTGCAACAAGGCTTTGAAACAAAAGGTGAAGCGGTCAAAGGACAACAGATGCTTCCATTGTGGCCAGCTAGGTCACTGGAAGAAGGACTGTAGAGCGCTCCAAGGAGAGAAGAAGGGAAGCAAGTCTTTCACTTCTGGCTCAGGTATTTTCGTGACTGAAGTCATGGTTGCTTCTTCTATTTCATGGGTGTTGGACACTGCATGTGGAGTTCACATTTGTTCAAATGTGCAGGAACTCAAGAGAAGAAGACAAGTGGGACAGCATGAGGTGGACCTACGAGTTGGAAACGGGGCACGGGTTGCTGCTGTTGCTGTAGGGGACTATAACATCTCTTTACCATCTGGTTTTGTATTAGAACTTGACAATTTTTATTTTGTACCAAGCATAACAAAGAATATTATCTCTATTCCTGCTCTTGTCAGGAAAGGTTTTTCTTTTGAATGAAAAACTTCACAGTGTTGTATTTCATATGATAATATTGTTTATGCAACTGGGTCGATTAACAATGGGTTATACATGTTGGACATGGAATGTTCTATACAACAAATTGATAACAAGAAAGCCAAGTATGCTGATGACAGCACCTTGCTATGGCATAGTCGTCTAGGCCATATTAACAAGAAGCGCATTAAGCGGTTGTATGACCATGGACTGCTGGGATCATTCTCCTATGAGGAGTTTGATACATGCAAAGCTTGTTTAATGAGGAAGATGGCGAAGACTCCTTTTTCTAATAAAGGTGAAAGGGCTTCAGGTTTACTTGACCTTATTCACAGTGATGTGTGTGGGCCTTTTAGTAAACATGCCAGAGGTGGCTATTCATACTTCATTACTTTTACTGATGATTTCAGTAGGTATGGTTATGTCTATTTAATGAGACATAAGAGTGAATCTTTTGACAAGTTCAAAGAATTCAAAAATGAAGTACAGAATCAGTTGGGCCGAAATATCAAGGCACTTCGATCAGATCGAGGTGGAGAATATTTGAGTCGTGAGTTTACTGACTATCTAAAGGAGTGTGGGATCATCTCACAGCTCACTCCGCCAGGAACACCGCAATGGAATGGTGTGTCCGAGAGGAGGAATATAACCTTATTAGATATGGTTCACTCTATGATGAGTCAGGCTACTCTACCTTACTCCTTTTGGGGATTTGCACTGGAAACTGCTGCAAAGGTGCTAAACCAAGTGCCATCCAAGGCTGTTTCAAAGACACCATATGAGTTATGGTATGGAAAACAGCCGAGCTTGACATTTATCAAAATCTGGGGTTGCGAGGCTTATGTCAAAAAGCTCGCCTCTGGGAAACTGGAGAGCAGATCAGATAAATGTATATTTGTCGGATACCCTAAAGAAACTAAGGGTTATTATTTCTACGATCCCAAAGAGAATAAAGTATTTGTTGCTCGAACGGCTATTTTTCTTGAGAAGGAATTTCTTCTGCAAGAGGCCAGTGGGAGAGAAATAATGCTGGATGAAATTCCAGAAGAGGGACAAAGTAGTCAAGCTCAGTTGGATGAGCCTGAGCAAATAGATCAGGTTAATGTTCAACCTGAGGCTCAGATGTCACGGGAACCGCATAGATCGGGAAGGATTCGTCGTCAGCCTGAGCGCTATGACGGAGTCTACATCATTAACGATGAACCCCTCACTTATGCGGATGCGGTCAGTGGACCAGAATCAGCAAGATGGCTTGAAGCTATGCGAGCCGAGATGGACTCCATGTCAGATAATCAAGTCTGGAATTTGGTTGATCCGCCTCCAGGAGTAATCCCTATAGGCTGTAAGTGGATCTTCAAAAAGAAGAAAGACATGGATGGTAACGTAGTTACTTATAAGGGCAGGCTAGTTGTGAAAGGTTTCAAACAAATCTACGGGACAGATTATGATGAAACTTTCTCTCCTGTAGCCATGTTCAAGTCCATTCGAATTATTCTCGCGATAGCAGCATATTATGATTATGAGATCTGGCAAATGGATGTGAAGACCGCTTTCCTTAATGGAAAATTGGAAGAGGATGTGTATATGACACAGCCTGAAGGTTTCATCAATCCATCAGAACGTCATAAAATATGCAAATTAAAGAAGTCCATTTATGGACTAAAACAAGCATCGAGAAGCTGGAATATTCGTTTTGATGAAACAGTTTGTGAGTTTGGTTTTGTCAAAAATTAAGATGACCCGTGTGTATATAAAAGGTTTGGTGGGAGCGTGATTACTTTCCTAGTCCTCTACGTCGATGATATTTTAATCATTGGAAACGATATTCCTAAACTACATGCGGTCAAGGCATGGTTAAGAAAATGTTTCCAGATGAAGGATTTGGGAGAAGCAGCCTATGTATTAGGTGTGGAGATCTACAGAGATAGATCTAATAAGCTTCTCGGGCTGTGCCAAAGTACTTACATCGATAAGGTCCTGGAGAGATTCCATTTAGAAAATTCTAAAAGGGGATATCTTCCAGTCAAACATGGTCTGAATCTTTCAAAGAGCTAGTGTCCTCAAACACAATCTGAGAAAGAGGAGATGGACAATACGCCTTATGCTTCGGCTATTGGGTCCATCATGTATGCGATGTTATGTACTCGCCCAGACGTCGCTTACGGGTTAAGCGTGACCAGTCGGTTCCAAAGTAATCCAGGGAAGGCACACTGGATTGTAGTCAAGAACATTTTGAAATATCTTCGGAGAACCAAAGATATGTTCTTGATTTATGGAGGTCAGGAAGAACTCAGTATTGAAGGATACACTGACGCTTCGTTCCAATCTGACCAAGACGATTTCCGATCGCAGTCAGGCTATGTTTTTAGCTTGAATGGAGCAGCAGTGGTGTGGAAGAGTTTCAAACAATCAATTGTTGCTAATTCCACAACAGAAGCCGAGTATGTTGTAGCCTCAGAAGCATCAAAGGAGGCAGTATGGATTCGTAAGTTCGTTCAGGAACTTGGTATTGTTCCTTCAAGTGCAGATCCATTGGTTATCTTCTGTGATAACACTGGAGCGATTGCACAAGCAAAGGAACCACGGTCACACCAGAAGTCCAAGCACATACAGAGAAGGTTTCACCTGATCAGTGAGATGATAGATCGAGGAGAGATCAAGATCTGCAAGGTTCATACAGAAGACAATCTAGCTGACCCGCTTACAAAGCCTCTGGCGCAGCAGAAGCATGAGAAGCACTATAAAAATATGGGTTTGAGATTCCTCAACCATTAGTTTAAGTGCAAGTGGGAGATTGTTGGGGTATGCCCTTAAGGCTAATGTTTGAGGCCTTGGATTAATTACAGTATCATGTATAAACTATATGTTTTTATAAAGGCAATTGTTGTTATTCAGATTGTTACATTATCTGCTGCTGTATGTATACATCTGAGTAATGTCTCAATGATGTTCAGCTTAGCTGACATTCAGTAATGTCCTTAGTCGAGATATCTCGGTGAACATGAGACAGCCTTGATATGATTGAGACTAATATGTGATCTAATCTTATAGGATGCTTCGAGCATGGAATAAGATTTAGACACATAGGTGCATTGGATGTACTGGACTGACCCTACTTAGGATATTCAATTGTTTGTCACAATGTGAATAAATCCTTATATGCAAGCAAGTGGCATATTCCCTCTGACTTGAGATCACTTGTGTCTCTAAGTGATGATTGGCATTATCTTGAGATAGTTCAGTATCATTTGAAAGATAATGGTTAAAGACTATCTTGGATAGTGAACATGAGTCATGTTAGGGGCACTAGTGACAGATATAGGATTGCCTCTCCTAGTTGGAGTGTGATGTTCTAATGGGCCCCAGGATGGGATGGTTGAGAATGTGTATGGCCATACCCAGATGACTATGATCATCTGATCTAACCATTTTCATCGTGTTGGAATCACAGGCTTGACACGCTTGTCCAACGAGAACATCCAGTGGCAAAGGGAAATATGTATGCCAAGTGAATTAAATTCACACTTGTGCTATGGTTTGGGAGTAGTCTTGGAAGACTCTTTCCTTCATATCGGGAGACAGTGATGTGTTGCTAGATACCCCTCTCTGATCGTGATAACGTAAGTTATCGTTACCGACAATGAAGGAAACCCTTAGGGTCGCACAATTTGATGATATGGCTTACTTATGTCAGATCGTGTGGACTGGAATTATTCTAGTTCAGTTTAAAGCAATTTAAACTCTGATTGGAAGTGAGATCTAGTCTAATCATGTTTGATTGATTAGGGCATATGATCGGTAAGCTTCGATCGGGAGAATTGATGCTTGATCGTAAAGATCAAGAGGTTCAATGAGATGTGTGGTTAGATCTTGAGCCACTTGGTTCAGAGAGATCTTAACCAGGGCTGGTTCGATTTGGTGCTTGAACCAAATTGGGATTGAACCGGTTCACTTAGTGAACGCATGGTTCAATTAAAGAGGAGTTTTCGATGGCTTCATGGGGAGTTAAGAAGGGAGTTACAATTCGGTTCTTACCATATTTGGTGGCCGAATCTTTCCTTTTTGGAGACAACGGTTTTGAAACCCCTTCTTCTCTCTTCCTCCTCTCGCATCTTCTTCATCTTCACGCAAGGGAAGAAGTTAAAAAGAAAAACCTACCCAAGGGCGCACATCTCCTCTCCAAGACACGATCAAAGACTCCTTGGTGTCTTTGCTAGCACAAGGAGCACAAGGAAGAAGCAAACTTCATCTTGTGTGTGACACTTTTGGAGAAGAGGCACTCGCCCCTTTCTTCTTCCAAGCCGCCACTCAAAGCATGGCAATGGTAATGCTCTAACCTATCCTTTCAAGGTTGATCATATGTTTTAAGTCATGCGATCTTTGAAACCTAGTATTTCCGCTGCTGCATAATTTTTGAATGCGCATGTGACCTAGGTTTCCTTTCAGGCTCCAATAAGTTTCTTCCATCTCATTAGGCCCATTGGCGCAGATGAAATCTCCCAAAATAGATTCAAGTTATCCAATAACTTGATCATAAGGCTTCCCGATCAATACGAGAACTCAAGTATCAAGGTGTGTTGTTGTGTCCGCAAGTGCACGAATACTTGAAGTAATATAAAAATTATCGAACCACAGAGACCTTGTTGCCAAGTACTGAATAATCGATTTCTTGCTAGCTAGGCAATCGGAAAATAGTGAATCAAATTGCCGAAAAGAACACAGAGAAAATATCAGAGAGGAAATCAGGACTTGGGTTCATCTACTTTAATTTCTAATGACGAGATTAAGATAAGTATTTGTCAATCTAATTCTATTATGGTAAAGGTAAAATTTTCTTTATAAATAAATTGTCTCGCTCTTGCGCAGACAATCATACAAAGAACCGATCCCCACTCTCGCGCAAGATCTATTCAATGTTGAAAATAAGTAAACCATCAGCTAAGAACTCAAGGATCACTCTCGTGCATCCGAATTCTAGGTTGATAACCTCAAGTGGAAACTCAAAGATCACTCTCGTGCATCCGAGTCTCAACACTAGTTTTACTCAAGGGTTTCCAATGACTTGATACTCAATCTTTTGCAATATCAAATCAAGTCTACACATTAACTCAATCCAAAGTACCAGAAATTCAACATGGCAATGAAATCACTAAAAATCATAATTCGAAGGACTACCTAATCTCTTACGATAGTTCCAAACTCAATAATTCCTAGGGTTCCGAATTTCAAACGATCAACCTCTCGGTCTATTTTGCAAGACTCTAAAACATGCTGATATTTAAGACACAAAGGAGAATTAAAGAACAATCAATCATAAGAGTAAAATTATCATAATAAGATCAGTTGAAAAAATTATGGTTTTATAGCCATCAAGAAACAAAGAGATTACACCCCCATATTCCAAAGAAAGATTAAGCTACCATGATGAAGGAATTACAATAAAACATATTTTCAGAGTGATAAGGAATCGAAAAGAGGGAAGAAAGATTACAAAACAGGGTTGTAATGAAATTACAGCCCATAATATGCTTTGAACAGCGCTGTCACCACTGTTGTGTCGATTTCTTCCTCAATTCAACTCCGAATGCTCTAGAACTTGAGATGCGTGTTCTCCTTCACCAGGTGAAGCTCTCTATCAAATTTCGTGGTCGGAGGTGGTCTGTGGGTGGAGAACCGAGGAACCCTAGCAATTCCGCCTCTCCCTCAATTTCTCTATGGATTCCTCCTCAAATTTGGGGCTTTTGGTTCCTTTTTATTCTCCTCGTTCAGTCGAGTCCGCCCATTCTTTCGGATCTCAATTTGGACTTCTGAATTTCCGGAAATAGTGTTTCTAATTCTGCCGTGGAAAACTCAAAAATCTGGGTTTGAAATTACGGTACCGCATGCTGAATACGGCAATGCCGTATTTCATTCTGTGAAATCTGGGTAGAAACCACGGCACTGTGTATTTTCCTACGGCAGTTCCGTATTTGTACCAAAACCTCTCTGGTCAAAATTGATGAAAAATACGGTACCGTGATAAAATTGGGACGAAATACGGTAGTACCGTATTTTTGCTGAAACTCTCTGTTCTGGAAAGCGGTAAAATACGGTACCGTGTAGATTTACACGGCAGTGCCGTATTTTCACTTAGGTATTTTGGTTGAAATCAGCCCAAAATACGGTACTGTAAATGTTCTGGGCGAAATACGGCGGTGCCGTATTTTCGTCTGGTTGAAAGCGGTAAAATACGGTACCGTGTAGATTTACACGGCAGTGCCATAATTTTGTTAGGAGCATCCTTTCGACTTGAAATTTGATGGGTAGTCTCCTCTTGATGGTTAGAATTCATTCATGCATTGAGATTGCTCGAAAACTAGTGATAATGATGCCTTTTTACCTGAAATTGATCAAAAACCAAAGACGGTGTAGATTCCGAAGTATATGATAAAAAGGCATAAAAACAAAGCAAGAGAGTAAGATCATGGCTCAAAAAACTACTAAATAAGTATGAAAAACATGATGAAATTTAGAGTCATCATGTGTCACCCCGTAGGTTCCTTTGACGCTCGAAGTGCTAGCCAAAGGTCACCACAAGCAGTGAGTGGCACCTAGCAGTACATCGTTGCTACCCTGGTCATTGGAATGGATATCGACATCGACATCCCCATCATCGCAATTAGGTACAGATGCATTCCAATCTCTTTACTGTACTGATATCCGATTGGACAAGTGTGTCACCACTTGTTTTCATTCAATCTCATGTCTATGACTAAATCATGTCTCACCTAGGTATGGCCATACACTTTCAGTCATAGAACCATAGAGGAGCTCCATGGATATCAAACTTCCCTTAGGAAGGGGCAAATCCTCTGTCTGTCTATTGACCTTCTCCTATGGGTCGTGACATGCTCAATGACAACCGTTATTACCCCCCAACTACGGCGAGGTGTTAGGTTGTATCAAAGCATATCCCTAACCATATAGAATGGCCAATGACCTCAAGTCAATGGATCAATGCATCTCCTATCACTTGTGAGGATAACTTGTGACACCAAGTCACTGCCGCACAGCAGGTCGTTCCAGTATATCCACCACTGATATACCCATATGTCTGTGTTAGCACCTCGTGCCTAACCAGCCTATATACTAGTCTCACAAGTACCAGAGCTGTCCTATATCCACTCAAGTACATCGACTGCGGACTATCATTTGAGCACATATCCAATCTGTCTCTAGGGACATTATCATATAAGTACACAATTGCAGATGTAAGCAAATATAGATAATGACAATGCTATAATGATATAAAATATCAACGTGAAGAAGTACAATAATGGACCAAAACTAGGTCCTAGGGCATATAAACCAACACAAGCAAGGTGAAATCTTCTGAGTATGTGTTTGGATCTTTAATGAGACCGTGGTTCTTTGTCTTGTGCAATTGCTCCATTGTTATCACAGTAGATTTCAATGGGATCCACTGCACTAGGAACCACCTGAAGTTCAGAAATGAACTTCCTTATCCAAACAGCTTCTTTGGCTACCTCAAAAGCGGCCACATACTCAGCTTCAGTTGTAGAATCAGCAATTATGGATTACTTGAAGCTCTTCTAGCAAACAACACCTCCATTTATCTTAAACACATAGCCAGCTTGCGATCTAAAGTAATCAGGGTCAGACTGGAATGACGGCCCTATATACTGAGCTCTTCCTGTCCCCCATAGACAAGAAACAAATCCTTAGTTCTTCTCATATACTTCAGGAAGTTCTTTACAGCCACCCAGTGCTGCACTCCAGGATTGGATTGGTATCGGCTGGTTATGCTCACAGCATAAGCCACATCTGGTCTAGTACACAACATTGCATACATGATCGATCCCGCTGCCGAAGCATAAGGCACTCGACTCATGTCATTCCTCTCAGCCTGTGTGGTGGGACACTGGCTCTTTGAGAGAGTAAGGCCATGTCTCACTGGAAGGTACCCTTTCTTGGATTGCTCCAAGTTGAACCTTTCCAGGACCTTATCAATGTAAGTACTTTGACCAAGGGCTAGGAGCCTCTTGGATCTATCCCTATAGATGCTCACGCCTAGAATATAGGCGGCCTCCCCTAAGTCCTTCATCTCGAAACACTTCCCTAACCATGTCTCCACAGCTTGAAGACTAGGGATGTCGTTCCCGATGAGCAGTATGTCATCGACATACAACACCAAAAAAGTCATCAAGCTCCCACTGAATTTTCTGTATACATAGGCATCATTTTCGCTTTTGATAAAGCCATAATCTCTCACAGCTTCATCAAATCGAAGATTCCAACTTTGATATGCTTGCTTTAATCCATAAATGGATCTCTTTAGCCTACAGACCTTATTGGCCTCTGCAGGATGGATGAAGCCATCAAGTTATGTCATATACACATCCTTAGTTAGCTTCCCGTTAAGGAACGCTGTCTTTACATCCATCTGCCATATCTCATAGTCATGATATGTAGCTATAGCAAGCAGAATCCTAATGGATTTGAACATATGAACTGGCGAAAAGGTTTCATCATAGTCCACCCCGTGAACTTGTTTGAATCTCTTAGCCACTAGTCTACCTTTATAGGTAACTACGTTGTCATTCATGTCTGTCTTCCTTTTGAAGACCCATTTACACCCTATGGGTTTTACCCCATTAGGTAACTCAACCAAATCCCAAACTTGGTTAGCTGACATGCAATCCATTTCGGATCTCATGGAGTCAAGCCATCTCTCAGAGTCCGGTCCACTAACTGCATCTTCATAAGTCTTGGGTTCATCCTCAATGATGAATATCCCGTTGTGTTGAGTCAGCAACGACCCATACCTCTTAGGCACACGATGAATCCTCCCAGACCTACGCGGGGCCTGTGTCTGAGCCTCAGGTCGCCCATCAACCGGTGCAGGTGGCTCAGGTTCCATCTCTGTGTCTTGTGGTTGCACTTGGACCTTGTCCAAGTCAAACTTCCTCCCACTAACTTCTTTTATGAGAAACTATTTCTCTAGAAAGAAAACACCCCGAGCAACAAAAACTTTGTTCTCGGTGGGAACATAGAAGTAGTAACCCTTAGTTTCCTTAGGGTACCCCCACAAATGCACATTTATCAGATGTAGGTTCTAGCTTGCTAGAATCCTGACGTTTGACATAAGCCTCACATCCCCAGATCCTGATAAAAGTGAAATTAGGGCGTCTCCCACTCCATACCTCATATGGTATTTTGGAGACACTTTTAGATGGAACGTTATTTAGTATTAGAGAAGTTATTTCAAGTGCATGTCCCCAAAATGAGGGAGGTAGAGTTGCATGACTCATTATACATCGAACCATGTCCAACAAAGTTCGATTTCTCCTTTTAGACACACCATTCCATTGGGGTATTCTAGGAGGAGTGAGTTGGGACAAAATCTCACACTCTTTTAGATAGTCAAGGAACTCACCGCTCAGGTACTCTCCACCACGATCTGATCGAAGAGCCTTAATGGATCTACCAAGCTGGTTCTCTACTTCATTCTTGAACTCTTTCAATTTCTCAAAGGATTCAGATTTATGTCTCATCAGGTAGACATAATCATATCTGCTGAAATCATCAGTAAATGTAATGAAGTAGTTGTGTCCTCCTCTGACTTGCTTATTGAATGGCCCACACACATCGCTATGTATGAGATCTAACAAACCTCCTGCCCTCTGACCAATTTTGGTAAAGGGCGCCTTTGTCATTTTCCCTAACAAACAAGGCTCACATGTATGAAATTCCTCCAAGGAACTTGAATCTAACAACCCATTTGCATGGAGTTGTTGAATGCGATTCTTGTTTATATGGGCTAATCGACAATGCCATAGGAAAGCACCAACTGAACCACTCAGTTTTGTCCTTTTATTATTTATGTTACAAATAGAGTTATGCATGTCTAACACATATAGACCATTGCACAAAGTACCCTTTCCATAGAACATATTTGCAAATGAAAAAGAACAAGAGTTCTTATTTATTTCAAACTTAAATCCTTTCTTTGCAAAGCAAGGAATGGATACAATGTTCTCAGTAAGCAAAGGTACATAATAGCAATTATCTAACTCTAATAGAAGTCCAGAAGGCAAGGAGAGAGTTAAAACTCCTACAGCAACAGCAGCAACCTGTGCCCCGTTTCCAACCCATAGGTCAATCTCTCTAGGCCGGACCGATCTACTTTTCTTGAGCCCATGCATATTTGTACAAATATGAGCTCCACATGCGGTATCCAATACCCATGACATAGAAGTAGAAAGGTTGACTTCTATAACATAAATACCTGAGCTTGAAGACGAAGCCTTGCCTCTCTTCTTCTCACTCTGAAGTCGCACCGTGTCCTTCAACATGTGAGGTGGCCCTCCACATGAATAGCACTTATTGTTCCTGATCCATTCCATTTTTAATTTCAGTTCCTTGGTCAAGCCTTTCGGCTCAACACACTGAATGTCAACTTTAGGAGGATTGAGCCTAACCAATTCATTAAAGAGCTGTCTTAGATTAGTAATAATCTCATAGGCACTCTTCAATTCAAATTGCCCTTGAAGCTCGGGTGACATGTTGGTTAGCATCAATTGTGCAACCTCCAAAGTATCAGCCTGATGCTTATCATAAGCATCCTTCTCAGCCGCTGAGGCCAAGCATGGAAGTGGTTCAGGAATGGGCTGCTCAAGGACATAGAGCTTTCTCTCGAGCTTGAGCACAATTCTCAAGTTCATATACCAATCCATAAAGTTGGATCCAACCAACTTGTCCTTCTCAAGGATAGACCGGAGTGACCAACCGCTATTGTTCGTTGCCATTGTTCTACAACAACCAAGAAACAACAGATTAGTACTACTTCAGATCATTTGAAGTTGACTTGTTTTAAATGATTATGGCTCTCACTATTTTAATTGAATTGACAACCCACAAAGTCAATCGGGAAGTTTAAGACTTCCTAGAGAGATGAGATCCTTATTCCACATGAGGCTTCGCGTCCCACGAGGGTGGGATGAGATGCACAAAGTAACCCAAGCTTCCTAAGGTGGGCACGCCGGCCGATTGCTCCAAGCAATTCCTCTTATTAAGACAGTCTAGGCATTTCATGTCCAGCGAGGGCTGGATATAGCATGAAACCCTAACCTCTCAACGATGCCTCTAGAGTTCCACCATATGCCCAGCATATGTGGAAATCTACTCAAGTCCATTCCTAACCGTTATGCGCAGGGCCAACGAGTTTCCTTGCGAAGGCGCGCCCGATTAAAATGGACTGGGGAAACCATTGTCACCACGCACTTTTTAAACATAAGTGGGTGTGTCCCATGAGGGTGGGAAACAGTTCACAACACCACTGATCAATAGCCTAGAAGGCTACTAGACTTGATATTTATTTATGAGGGTTTTTGAGGTCTCATCAGTTTTATCTTATGTCTAACATTACAGGCATGCAATCCTATAGTAATAACATAACGATAAAACAGGCATGCTTTAGCAGATATCGAAAGCAATAAATGAATGAGGTGATCATAGCCTATTCAAGACATTGAACCAACCCATGCCAAAAGGAGGTTCAACTCTTGACCTAGGATTCAAGCCCCAAAGACAAGACCTAACCTAGCCGACCTCTAACTTGAACTTCAAGGTTGGCTCCAAGGTCCTCCTCACCATGGTTTAGCTCTCAAACGCTAGGGGTACACCCCAAGGTTTGGCCAATGCCATGGTCTTCCTCCAAGGAAGGTGCGCCATCTAGCAAGTCACAAGAGGGATAGCACACAAGCACAAGGCTCGGCCAAACCCTATCTTGCGCCCCCATGCAAGGATGTGCCATCTTTGAAGCTTGTTGCACCACCATGCAAGGTGTGCAAGCTTCATGCATGCGCCTAGCTCCAAGTACATGCGCCACCCTAATCTTCTTCTTAGTTAAAAGCGAAAGGAAAAGCGGCACGCAGGCCTCACAAGGATACATCACAGGCATGCAAAAGGGGCTTGACTCATGATCACAACATTATACACAAGTAAGGTATCTACACATGCAATTCTACATGCTCATGAAAAACATAAAATCTGAAATTTTACTTTTTCATAATACCAATCTCTTTTCCTCATCTTATTATCACAAATCTTTTGGTTATTTGTGATTAAACTTTCATGATGATTTCAAAGATCCTTTCGGCTGGCAATTTTGTCAGATCAAGAGACCCGGCCAGTCCGAACACACAATGCCCGTCCTACTTGACAAAACCACGTGCGCCTTTGAACCTTAAATCATGCAAGAAAAATAACCCAAAAATCCAAAAGAGATTGAAAAGATGATAGAAACAAGAAACCCTAATTTTTCCTACTTAGAAAAATCATTTGCCATGTGATCATGCAATTTGCGAAAATTGAGATATGGCATGTGAGCATGGAAAAGCATGAAATTACATTGTTCGAGTCTCGCAAGTCCCTCTGATACCAATGTTGGGAAACCCCGGGGATATTTTACAATTTTCGGAGATAGAGATTACACAAATACATTGCGTAGCGGAACTAATATCCCCGAAACAGGCTAGTCCCAAAACCCCAGTGAAGATCGCAAGCGAGGGAGTCGACACGATGAGATAGAAGATACCTCAAAGCAAGACGATGCCGATGCCGTGATAACCGCCCAAGCGTGCGCCCTCTGCAGTTTCACACACACGGATGCCTCGAGTCCTCTTCTTTCACGCCCGGTGCTAGCCTCGGGAAGAAGATCCAAGCCTTTGTGCTTCTTCTTCAAGCCTTGCGCTACCTCTAAGATATTTGTGCCGATGAAGAAGATGAAAAGAAGAGGATGAAGTCGCCAAGACCTTGTTACACTTGCGCCACCTTCAAGGGAAGAAGCGCCAAGAGGAAGAAGATGCTTTCGGCTATGAAGATGGAAGAGGAGGTTGCGCCACCTCCAAGCTTGCTCTCGCCTCTCTCTTGTGTTACTCAGCCTCCAAGGATTGTGTGTTAAGAGAGGGGCACCTAGGGCCTCTTTTATAGAGCCATAGGTCGGTTATGCAAGGGGGGCGGCTAGGGTTAGGGTTGGGGTTTGACTTCATGAAGCAAAATCGCCTACTCCTCCTCATTATGCCCTTAGGCGCCAATGGGAGGTGATTTATCTCCATTATACCATTTTAGCCCCTTTCTTCTTCATGATAACTTATTAGCAATCCCAACTTATCAATGGGCAAAGCCCAAGGTCCATTATGCATGTTAACCAAGTTATTGGATCCAATCCAAGTTAACCCAAGTACAAATGAGGCTAACCATGGTTACATTGGTCAATATGCCAAAAATGGAAGTTGGCTCCAATAAGTTTCTTCCATCTCATCAAGCCCATTGGCACAGATGAAATCTCCCAAAATAGATTTGAGTTATCCAATAACTCGATCATAAGGCTTCCCGATCAATACGAGAACTCAAGTCTCAAGGTGTGTGACCCTGTAGGTTCCTCTGATGCTGGCAGTGCTGACCAAAGGTCACCACAAGAAGTGAGTGGCACCTAGCAATGCATTGCTGCTACCCAGGACATTGGAATAGATATCGACATCGACATCCCCATCATCGCAATTAGGTACAGATGCATTCAAGTCTCTTTACCGTACTGATATCAGATTGGACAAGTGTGTCACCACTTGTTTTCATCCAATCTTATGTCTATGACTAAATCATGTCTCACCTGGGTATGGCCATACACTTTCAGTCATAGAACCATAGAGGAGCTCCATGGATATCAAACTTCCCTTAGGAAGAGGCAAATCCTCTGTCTGTCTATTGACCTTCTCCTATGGGTCGTGACATGCTTAATGACAACCATTATTACCCCCCAACTACGGCGAGGTGTTAGGTTGTATCAAAGCATATCCCTAACCATATAGAATGGCCAATGACCTCAAGTCAAGGGATCAATGCATCTCTTATCACTTGTGAGGATAACTTGTGACACTAAGTCATTGCCTCACAGCGGGTCGTTCCAGTATATCCACCACTGATATACCCATATGTCTGTATTAGGACCTCGTGCCTAACCAGCCCATATACCAGTCTCACAAGTACCAGAGCTGTCCCATATTCACTCAGGTACATAGACTGAGGACTATCATTTGAGCACAAATCCAATCTGTCTCCAGGGTCATTATCATATAAGTACACAATCGCAGATGTAAGCAAATATAGACAATGACAATGCCAGAATGATATAAATATCAATGTCAACTAGTACAATAATGGACCAAAACTAGGTCCTAGGGCATATACACCAACACAAGCAAGGTTTGAGCCTTATGTGTTTGATGACACCGAAATTTATTATAATTTCTATGCCATTTTGTTGATGGTTTTGTGTCATATTCATAAACTTTGCTTATTTTTATGCCCTTTTTATCAATATTTTTGGAATCTACACTCTTTTCTATTTTTAATGATTTTCACGCAAAAAGGCATGTTTTTCAGTTGATTTCGAGCAATCCAAGTGCATAATTGAATTCATAATATCAAAAGGAGATCGCACATCAAATTTCAGAAGATTTGGAGCTTCAGAGGAAATTACAGCACCCCCAATATATTCTTTACGGTACCGTAATTTGGAGGTTTTCCGGGCAGAGAATCTCATATGATTACGGCACTACCGTAAGCATCTTTACGGTGTCGTATTTTAGAGCATTTGTTTTCAGAGGATCGATGTAGATAACGGTACTACCGTAAGCATCTTTACGGTACCGTATTTCGGGTCGACTTTCAACCCGAAAGATTTAGACATTACGGTACTACCGTAAAAAATGTTACGGTATCATAATTCCAGAAGATTTCAAGCCGAGACCTCATTGTCCAGATTACGACACTACTGTAAAGACCATTACGGCCGTAATTACGATGCTACTCGCGACTTTCCTGGTCAACTCCGAAACCCAATTTTTACACGATTCATTGCGGATGATCTAGGCACTTATACTCGAATCTGTAAGAAGGCGAATGAGAGCCATCACTGAGACAAAGACAAGCACACCAAAAGCCCTAATTTTTGTTTACCACAGAGAGAGAAATTGCCTCACACACCGCCGCCCTAGGTTTCACCGCCGGGAAGCGTACAGAGCATCTCCGGCCGTGAAATTTGAGTGGAAGCTACGCATAGAGGGGGAGAAGGAGCACCTAATGTTTCAACGTGAATGGAGATCAGACGGAGGAGAAATCACCAGAAAACCTAGCGTCGCCGCTGTTCGCCCAAATTACGGCCGTAAACGTCTTTATGGCCGTACCGTAATTTTTACTCCTCTTCTATTTTGATTTTCTTCATCATGAATCATTCTATTATTTCATCTCGTTTAATCTTAGCATGATGATTTTACTCATGTGATGTTTTGTTCTTAGACTCTCCTTAGATCTATATTATTATTTATGTTTTAGAATTTACGCTATTGACTGAAAAGTAATTGCTTGAGAATTCGGAACCCTAGAATTACATGATAGGAACTTCTTTTAGGTTAGTTCTTGTTTGTTTGATTCTAGTAAGCTAACTGCCATGATAATAATATAAATCTAGGATTGAGTCTAAGCTTTCAAATGTGGAGATCTTGTGTGAAAGCAAAGATCGGAATGTTAGAGAACCTTGAGTAAAACTAGTGTTGAGATTCGGATGCACGAAAGTGATCCTTGAAATTCCACTAGAGATTATCGACTTAGAACTCAGATGCACGAAAGTGATTCTTGAGTTCTCAGTTTGATGATTTACTTATCATTAGCATTGGGACAACTTTTGCGCGAGAGCAAAGTTTTATCCCTGCATGGTTGTCTGCACGAAAGTGAGATGATCCTTTTATTCAAGTAAATTGCATCTTTGTCATGTTGAAATTAAACTGATGAAATCCCCATTCATGTCTAGTCATAAAAATTAAAGTGAACGAAACCCTAGTCCCAGCTTCTCTCTCTGATAATTCCATTTCAGCGCATTGGTCTTCGTTTGCTAGTTTGCACACTTTCGATTTCCTAGATTGTGAAAAATCAATTATTCGGTACTCAGCAACATAGGTCCCTGTGGATTCAATACTTTCTTTATTACTTCGAGTATCCGTATACTTGCGGACACAACAAGGAGCTTGTTCTGAATAATGGCTCTGCACTCCTCAATAAGTGCAACGGTCCCTTGATCTTACAGCTTCCTCTTATTAGATAAGATGTCTTTAAGGAATTTTGCATTAGTCGGCATCTGCGAAAGAGCATCAACGAAAGGGATGTTACTGTAAAGTTTCTTCAATACTTCTAAAAACTTACCGAACTGCTTATCCAATTTAGCCTTGACAAGCCTCTGTGGAAAAGGGATCGGTGGCTTATATGCAGGCGGTCCCACATATGGCCGCTCTTCTTCGGCTGGTTCAGGTGCCACCGGTGTTGCATCTGAATGCGGTTCCACAGGCTCGGTAGTCAACTCATCTCTTTTGTCATCGGTCAGCATTTTCGGGTCTTCAAGTTGCTTGTCGCTCCGAGTGGAGATTGCATTGCAATGTTCCCTCGGGTTTACCTCTGGTTGGGATGGAAGCTTGCCTGGTGCTCTGGAGGATTAGCTAGCTTGCTGGGCTAGCTGACTCTTCAGCATCTTGTTGTGTATCTCCAGGGAGTCTATCCTTGTCATCATAAGCTTCATCATATCAGTCAGTCCTTCAAGCTACTTGCTCAATTGTGAATCATTGTTTGGCCTTGGCTGTGGTGGCGGCACATTGTAGTTCCTAGCCATAAATCCTAGTAGTCTGAAATTGTTCTGTTGGGTATGCCTGAAATTTCCTTGCAGGGGCTGGGCTTGCTGTGAAGGTACTTGTCTAGGTTGCATTGGCTGAGTTGTTCGGTAGGAGAAGTTCGGGTTGTTGCGCCATCCTGGATTGTATGTGTTGGAATATAGATTGTTGTTAGGGTTGAAATTTCTAATAGCATTCAATTGCTCAAAGTGGTTCGCAGCCATCTGTCCATCTCCTGCCTGACAATCTACCCCTGCATGACCTACAACTCCATAGACCTCACAAGAAATAGAGTTAACAGACCAAGAATCAATCTTTCTAGACAATTTGTCTACCTTTGCTGTAAGAGCAGTCAGAGAGTTAAGGTCATACCTACCTGACTTCTTGGTAGATGTACCTCTCTCAGATGTCCATTGGTGATGGTTGATCGCCATGTCCTCGAGGAGGTTCATTGCATCTTCCACTCGTATATTCATTAAAGCACCATCTGCTGCAGCGTTCACTGTAAGTCTTGTGTTGTAATCCAACCCGTTGTAGAAAGTCTGGATTAAGACCCAAGTCTCGATTCTGTGATGTGGGCACATTCTTTGGAGCTATTTAAATCTCTCCCAATCCTCATATAAGGATTCTCCATCCCTTTGCATGAAACTCGTTATCTGATTCCGCAACTGAATTATTTTGGATGGACAGAAGTACTTGGAGAGAAAGGCTTGAGAAAGCTCCGTCCATATTCTTATCGAAGCAGAAGGTAGTGTATGTAGCCAAGCCCTCACGCTGTCCCTCAAAGAGAAGGGAAATAATCGCAACCTGATAGCATCAGCAGACACACCGTTAATTTTTAGCATATCACAATATTCTAAAAAAATAGAGAGGTGCATGTTGGGGTCCTCAAGAGGAGAACCACCAAATTGATTTTGTTGCACCATAGAAAGTAACGCAGGTTTTATTTCAAAATTGTTAGCCTCAACAGTGGGCCTCATGATCCCTGATTGTAAACCATGAGCATAGGAAGCTGAGTAGTCCTTCAATGTCCTATTGTTATAGTTGTTCCCCACTGGTTGAGGTATCTGATCATTGTTCACTCCAAGTTGAATGTGCTCCATCTGATTTTCTCCTTTTGGATGGTTCATGTTTTCCTTCTTCTGAATTTGGTTTTGCTTTCTTCTAATCCTAAACATGCGCTCGATCTCCGGATCAATGTCAAAAAATGTACCTGCCCTAGAACTTCTTTGCATAAAATGGTTAGTCAAAATTTTAAAGTTATAAGACAACGGGCAAGTAGAGAAAAAGAAAATAGCAGTGCAGTAAAGAAAAACTAACTAAAGCCTAGTCTACCAATTCTCAGAAATGTACTAATATCAACCATTGTTCCAGGACAATAGCTCCAAAAACATGACACGTCCCGCAAGTGCACAGTTATGTCGAAGTAATATAAAAGATGTCGAATCCCATAGGAACAAGGCTGAGTACCAAAGAATCCAAGTTTTAATAGCTAGGCTAATCGAAACGTGGTTTTGAAGACATAAATAATCGAAAACAAGAAGATCAAGCTACGACGGTAGAGAGTAAATATGAGAGAGATATCAGGGCTACGGTTTCTACCACGATGACGATCTTAATCGCACTTAAAATTATCAATTATCTGGATTATTGATTTTGCACAAGGAATATATGCCTAGGGTACAAGGTGCCCTCTCTCGAGTGTACACCCCGGTGTTCAACTAAGACAATCTCCTACTCTCGCGGTAGATCATTTTAGACGAACCCAATGAGTTCTATGGCAGATTATGAAACCCTCGAGCGGAGACCAAGCACTCTCGTGTCAAGGTCTCGCAAGTTTTACTAAAAGAATCCACCCTTACGATCCTCCTCTCGGTATGAATCATAACGGCTTAAACATGAAAATACTCGGCCAAGGTAAAATCACGATATATGCACATCAAAGTAAAATATGCTCACAATACAATCCAAATAATAGAATTAAAATAGAGTTTGTAATCAAAATCGTCAACGGGCTTCAATCGAACCCCGAAATAGGATTTACGCTACAATCATCATTGAAACGCTCAAAATCTCTCTTTTAATGGAAAGAAAACTACAAGGAAGTGATTCTAAGAGGAAGGAGATGATAAACCAAATGTATCCAGAAGAAATTGTGATGATCTGACGTCTCAATCTCTAAAAAACCCCAAAAATTGCCTCGTCACCGCGTTCTTCCACCCCCTGCCGCTTTGTTGCTTGATTCCCTGATATTTAGGTCACAAAAATTGGGGCTTTTATATTCTACGCATTCTCCTCCAAATCAACTTTCCATAGAGTCCTTACTTGCCAAATTTGGATGCCAAACGGGTTGGAAATCACTAAAAATCCGAGAGAGGGTCGAACTCGCGTCGCCTTGGTAGGAATCACGGGTGAACCCCGCCGGGTTCACCTGGCCGTGATTCGCTCTTAGTAGTTTCGGCTGAAAGAAAAACGGGTGAACCTCGCCGGGTTCACCTAGCCGTGTTGTGCTGTGGTCACTTAAGCGCTGTGCATCAGAGAGAAGCATGGGTGAACCCCGCCTGGTTCACCTGCCCGTGAAGCTCTTTGTGATGAGATATGTTGGCTGGCGAAAATGCTGGTGAACCCCGTGGGGTTCACCTGGCCGTATTTTTCAGGCTAACCCCGATTGGCCCCAAATTTGACGTGTAGCTTCATCTTCATATGAGAAATCACCCCATGGCCTTAGAATCTTCAAAAGAGGTCGAAAATAGGTGATTTTACCTGAAATTCCACAAAAGCACGAAAAAGTGAATATTTCGAAGCTTTTATGTAAATAAGTCTATAAAGAGCATAAAACCATCAAAATAAGCCTAGATTTATCATAAAATACAAAGGAAAAAATACTACTAAAATGCAAGGCATCAGCTACCCAGGTCATTGGAATGGATATCGACATCGACATCCCCATCATCGCGACTAGGTACAAATGCATTACAGTCTCTTTGTCGAACTGATATCCGATTGGACAAGTGTGCCACCACTTGTTTTCACCCAGTCACATGGTAATGACTAAATCAGGTTCTCACCTGGGTATGTGATAGCACCCACCAGTATAGGTAGGCATTACCCGCAAGTGCACGGGTCTATCGAAGTAATAAAATATCGATCCCACAGGGACTAACTGGCAAATACCGATAGATCTCGAAATGACTAGCTAGACAATGTTGCAATTGGTGAAGGTTAAGATAACGAAATAATTAAAAGTGCAGGAATGTAAACTAAGGAAATCACGTGGGAGAATTATGTTGGGGTATGCCCTTAAGGCTAATGTTTGAGGCCTTGGGATTGTAACAGTATCATGTATAAACTCTTATGTTTATAAAGGCATGGTTATTATTCAAGGTTGTTACATTGTCTGCTGCAATAATTATACTTCTGAATAATGTCTCAAAGCTGTTCAGCTGGGAGGTCCAGGGTTCGACTCTGGGACCAGGCGCATTTTCCCTGGTAGGCGCACCTGAGCTGCAGATGGCGCTTGGGCCCTGGTTTGGGCCAGATGAGCAGCAAAAGACCCATGAAGAAAAGCAAGTGAAGACTTAAGTTAATTAAGGTCTTACTTAGACTATGGGCTTTTACCACATAAGATCCATGCTTTCTTTTATTGCTTAAATAAGTAGAACAGCATGATTTATTTATCTTCTGCTATCACCATAGGAAATGCATGATAGTGAAGAAGATAAAAGACCGTTAAAATCCAACGCTAAAATATCAAGCTCGTATGCCTTCTGACGCGAAACCTCACTATTCTGATTATCGTTGGAGCCGTGTTGTACCCACTCAGTGGGCACGTCCATCTATCTTCAGACGGTGCGGGATTACACCTGCGTGTTACAGAGAAGGGATTTATCGCTTCTCGTTGCTCAGCATAGCACGTGGTGGTCCAGGGAGTAGGTCGGGTCAGCTTGACCATGTAGACTACATATGTGGCGCATATGGTAGCGCATGGAGGCAGCCATCTGTGGGGTCAGAGATTGTGTTGTACCAACTCAGTTGGCACAGTCTGCTGGATTGCCCAGATGAAGGGGAATCGCACGGGTTGGCGATTGGCTGGGAAAGCCTACCAGAGATTAGTGCTTGTACTCTCTGTGCATCTTATCTCGCCTGAGCGGGACGCGGAGACCAAGTATGAAATCTGGATCCCATCTCACTAAAAGAGTTCTATTCTTTCGGGCTGTTTTGCTGGATTTTTCAGCCAGATAAAATAGTGAGAAAAAGAATCATTCTTAAGTCCTGAATAGATTCTTTACATTGATACTGACCTTGCTGTTCTTGCATTGTTGTAGATTCCTGCAGCAACGAACACCATGAGCTTCAATGTGCGATCCCTACTGGAAAGGGAGAAGTTTGCTGGGCCGAACTTCTCAGACTGGTTCGGACACCTTAAGATTGTTCTTAAGGCAGAGAGGAAACTGTATGTCCTCGAGACGGCGATACCGCCTCAGCCCGCTCCGAACGCCGCAAGGGCGGTTCGGGAAGCTTATGAAAAGCACGTCAATGATAGCATTGATGTCGCTTGCCTGATGCTAGCGTCTATGACGCCACCGCTGCAGCGTCAGCATGAGGATATGTCTGCTATAGACATGATAGCAAACCTCAAGATGCTGTATGCTGCACAGGCGAGGACAGAACGCTATAATCTGACAAAGCTTTTCTTTCAGAGCAAACTGGCTGAAGGGAGCCCAGTGGGAGCTCACGTGCTCAAGATGATTGGGCACAAGGAGGCTCTAGAGAAACTGGGGCATACCATCAACCAGGAGCTTGCTGTAGACATTATTCTGCAGTCTCTCCCGCCCTCTTTCGATGCGTTCATCATTAACTTTAATATGAACAAAATCGATTGTACTCCGGCAGAGCTGCTCAATATGCTCTTGACTACTGAGGAGACTCTGAAGGGAAAGCCTTCGACCTCTGTCTTAATGGTTCCTTCTAGGTCCAAGAAGAAGGGGAAGAAGGGCACGGCCCCTGTCAAGAGTTACAGCAAGGCTCTGAAGCAAAAAGTTAAGCGGTCAAAGGAATACAGATGTTTCCATTGTGGCCAGCTGGGTCACTGGAAAAAGGACTGTAAAGCGCTCCAAGGAGATAAGAGGGGAAGCGTCGCTTCTGGCTCAGGTATATACGTGACGGAAGTCATGTTTTCATCTTCTTCTATTTCATGGGTGTTAGACACTGCATGTGGAGTTCACATTTGTTCAAATGTACAGGAACTCAAGAGAAGAAGACAGGTGGGACAACATGAGGTGGACCTACGAGTTGGAAACGGGGCACGGGTTGCTGCTGTTGCTGTAGGAGACTATTTCATCTCTTTGCCATCTGGGCTTGTATTAGAACTGAACAATTGTTACTTTGTTCCTAGCATTACTAAAAATATTATCTCCATTCCTGCTCTTGTCAGGAAGGGGTTTTCCTTTGAATGCAATATTTCAAAGTGTGTTCTTTCTCTTGATAATATTGTTTATGCTACTGGTTCAATTAACAATGGGTTATTCATGTTGGACATGGAATGTTCTATACAAAACATTGATAATAAGAAAGCCAAGTATGCTGATGACAGCACCTTGCTATTGCATAGTCGTTTAGGCCATATTAACAAGAAGCGCATTAAGCGGTTGCATGATCATGGACTGCTGGGATCATTCTCCTATGAGGAGATTGATACATGCAAGGCTTGTTTAATGGGTAAAATGACGAAGTCACCTTTTCCTAACAAAGGTCAAAGGGCTTCAGGTTTACTTGACCTTATACACAGTGATGTGTGTGGGCCATTTAGTAAACATGCCAGAGGTGGCTATCAGTACTTCATTACCTTTACTGATGATTTCAGTAGGTATGGGTATGTCTATCTGATGAGACATAAAAGTGAATCTTTTGACAAGTTCAAAGAGTTCAAGAATGAAGTACAGAATCAGCTAGGCCGAAATATCAAGGCACTTCGTTCTGATCGAGGTGGAGAATACTTGAGTCATGCGTTTACTGACTATCTGAAGGAGTGTGGGATTATTTCACAGCTCACTCCGCCAGGAACACCGCAATGGAATGGTGTGTCCGAGAGGAGAAATAGAACGTTACTTGATATGGTTCGTTCTATGATGAGTCAGGCTACTCTTCCATATTCCTTTTGGGGTTTTGCACTGGAGACAGCTGCAAAGGTACTAAACCGAGTGCCATCCAAGGCAGTTTCTAAGACTCCATATGAGTTATGGTATGGGAAACAGCCGAGCTTGACATTTATCAGGATCTGGGGCTGCGAAGCTTATGTCAAAAAGCTCGCCTCTGGGAAACTAGAGAGCAGATCTGACAAATGTATCTTTGTCGGTTACCCTAAGGAAACTAAGGGTTATTATTTCTTCGATCCCAAAGAGAACAAGGTATTTGTTGCTCGGACGGCCATATTTCTTGAGAAGGAGTTTCTTCTACAAGAGGCCAGTGGGAGAGAAATAAAGCTGGATGAGAATCCAGAGGAAGGACAAAGTAGTCAAGCACAGTTGGATGAGCCTGAGCCAGTTGATCAGGTTACGGAACAACCTGAGGCTCAGATATCACGGGAACCACGAAGATCGGGAAGGATCCGTCGACAGCCTGAGCGCTATGACGGAGTCTACATCATTGATAATGATGAACCCCTTACTTATGCGGATGCGGTCAGTGGACCGGAGTCAGCGAGATGGCTTGAAGCTATGCGCGCCGAGATGGACTCCATGTCAGATAACCAAGTCTGGGATTTGGTTGATCCGCCTCCGGGAGTTATCCCTATAGGCTGTAAAT
Organism: Costus lasius; assembly: GCA_027563935.2. Taxonomy (NCBI): domain Eukaryota; kingdom Viridiplantae; phylum Streptophyta; class Magnoliopsida; order Zingiberales; family Costaceae; genus Costus; species Costus lasius. The sequence continues at coordinate 29,850,489 of CM050450.1, read as the reverse complement.
GGATCTTCAAGAAGAAGATTGACATGGATGGTAACGTGGTTACCTATAAAGGCAGGCTAGTTGCGAAAGGTTTCAAACAAATCTACGGGATAGATTATGATGAAACTTTCTCACCTGTAGCTATGTTTAAGTCTATTCGGATTCTTTTCGCGATAGCAGCATATTACGATTATGAGATCTGGCAAATGGATGTGAAGACGGCTTTCCTGAATGGAAATCTGGATGAGGATGTGTATATGACACAACCTGAAGGTTTCACTAATCCATCAGATCGTCATAAAATATGCAAGTTAAAGAAGTCCATTTATGGACTTAAACAAGCATCAAGAAGCTGGAATATTCGTTTTGATGAATCAATCAGTGAATTTGGTTTTATCAAGAACGAGGATGACCCGTGTGTATATAAGAGGTTTAGTGGGAGCGTGATTACTTTCCTAGTCCTCTACGTCGATGATATCTTGATCATTGGAAATGACATTCCCGAAATGCATGCGGTTAAGGCATGGCTAAGGAAATGTTTCCAGATGAAAGATCTTGGAGAAGCAGCCTATGTATTAGGTGTGAAGATCTACAGGGATAGATCTAAGAGGCTTCTCGGGCTGTGCCAGAGTACTTACATCGATAAAGTCCTGGAGAGATTTCATTTAGAGAATTCTAAAAGAGGATATCTTCCAGTCAGACATGGTCTGAATCTTTCGAAGAGTCAGTGTCCACAAACACAGACTGAGAAAGATGAAATGGACAATACGCCTTATGCTTCGGCTATTGGGTCCATTATGTATGCGATGTTGTGTACTCGCCCAGACGTCGCTTACGGGTTAAGCGTGACCAGTCGGTTCCAAAGTAATCCAGGTATGGCGCACTGGATTGCGGTCAAGAACATTTTAAAATATCTGCGGAGGACCAAAGATATGTTCTTGATATATGGTGGTCAGGAAGAACTCAGTATAGAAGGATATACTGACGCTTCGTTCCAGTCTGACCAGGATGATTTCCGATCTCAATCAGGCTATGTTTTTAACTTGAATGGAGGAGCAGTGGTGTGGAAGAATTTCAAACAGTCAACTGTTGCTGATTCCACAACAGAAGCCGAGTATGTTGCAGCCTCGGAAGCATCCAAGGAGGCAGTGTGGATTCGTAAGTTCGTGAGAGAACTTGGTGTTGTTCCTTCGAGTGCAGATCCTTTGGTTATCTTCTGTGATAACACTGGAGCAATCGCACAAGCAAAGGAACCACGGTCGCACCAGAAGTCCAAGCACATACAGAGACGGTTTCACTTGATCAGGGAGATCATAGATCGTGGCGAGATCAAAGTCTGCAAGGTACATACAGATGACAATCTGGCAGACCCGCTTACCAAGCCTCTGGCGCAGCAGAAGCATGAGAAGCACTGTAATAACATGGGTTTGAGATTTCTCAACCATTAGATTAAGTGCAAGTGGGAGATTATTGGGGTATGCCCTTAAGGCTAATGTTTGAGGCCTTGGGATTGTAACAGTATCATGTATAAACTCTTATGTTTATAAAGGCATGGTTATTATTCAAGGTTGTTACATTGTCTGCTGCAATAATTGTACTTCTGAATAATGTCTCAAAGCTGTTCAGCTGGGCTGACATGCTATAAAGTCCTTAGTCGAGATATCTTGGTGAACATGTGACAGCCTTGATATGATTGAGACTAATATGTGCTCTAATCTTATAGGATGCTTCGAGCATGGAATAAGATGTAGACTCATGGGTACATTGGATGTACTGGACAGACCCTACTAGGATATTCAATTGCTTGTCACAATGTGAATGATCCTTGTATGTGTACAAGTGGCACATTTCCTTTGACTTGAGATCACTTGTGTTTCTAAATGATGATTGTCATTGTTTTGAGGTAGTTCAATATCATTTGAAACATAATGATTATAGAATATCTTGGATGGTGAGCTTGAATCAGGTTAGGGCACCAGTGATAGACATAGGATTGCCGTCTCCTTGTTTAAGGAGTGTGATGTTCTAAAGGGGCCCCCTGGATGAGATGATTGAGAAAGTGTATGGCCATACCCAGATGACTGTGTTCATCTGATCTAATCATGCTCATCATATTGGAGTTACGAGCTTGACAGGCTTGTCCAATAAAGAACATCCAGTGGCAGAGGAAGCATGTATGCCTTGTGAGTTGGATTCACACTTGTGCTGTGTTTTGGGTGTAGTCTTGGAAGACTCTTTCCTTTATATCGGGAGACAGTGATGTGTTGCTAGATACCCCTCACTGATCGTGATAACGTGAGTTATCGTTACCGACATTTAAAGGAAACCCTCAGGGTCGCACAATTTGATGATATGGCTTACTTAAGTCAGATCGTGTGGACTGAATTATTTAGGTTCAGTTTTAAAGGGATTTAATCTCTGATTGAAAGTGAGATCTGGTCTGATCATGTTTGATTGATTAGGGCTTGAGATCGGTAAGCTTCAATTGAGAGAATTGATGCTAGATTGGTGAGATCAAGAGCATCAAGAGATCAACGGTCAGATCTTAAGCCTTAGGGGTTTAATTTGATCTGGACTAAAGGCTTGGGCTGGTTTGATTTGGTCTTTGAACCAAATGCAATTGAACCATGGCTCGGTTCAAAGAGGAGCGATTGGTTCACTTGATGTGAACGCAAGATCGCATGAGAGTTTGAGGCGAGTTTTTGGCTTGCTATTTTTAGAAGCCACGCTCCCACGTTCAACGAGAACGTTGCACTCGTCGCCTCTTTGTTCTCTCGCTCTCGTGTGGTAAAAGAGGTTACACAAAAGAGGGGAGCGAGAGCTTGATCGTCCTAGCCGCAAGAGATCTCATCTCCTCCATACGAAGGACTCCTTGAAGATTTGCTAGCACAAAGTCTCCGAGGAAGTAGTCGCCTTCTCATTGTGTGCGTCATCTTTGGAGAAAAGGCATTTGCGTTTTTGCTTCCAAGGCGCCATCTAGAAATGGCTATGGTATGAATTCTTATCATGAATACTTGTTATTAAAAGTTAATCATGTGACATGTTTTCGATCCTATGAAACCCTAGCATCCGCTGCCCATATTATGTTTGCGCCACCTTAGGGTTTCGCCCCCTTAGTTAAACTCCTTACAGTTGAATAGTTAAACTCTAATGCCAAAGTCTTGTCTAGTTCAAGGGGCTCAGCTTCCTTGTCAAGTAGGTAGCTCCCCTCCAATAATCTTGTCCGCTTCAACGAACTAGATTAACAGTCCAATCCGTAGGATTCTAACGTGCGGTCAGACGAATGTCTTTCCATAACGTCCAAGATTCTTATAAACCCCGCAAGTACGTAAAGACCCACAAGCGAGGTTTTACCCTCCTAGAGATACTGAACCGTACTTGAGGTGATTAAAGACTCTAACGCCCCCTTTTGAGTAGCATAGGGATAAAGTACAGACGGAATGGATAAACTCTGAACCGAATGGATCGGACGTGCGGTAGGACTGGGGTCTCTCCGATGTCTCTAAAATCCTACAGTCACGCAAGCGAGTACGAATCTGCGAGCGAGTTTTCTCTTCCGGAGACCTGATTGACAAACCTCACTAAGGTGTTTCCCTAAGTGAGTACAGTCTAGCGGGCGAGTTTTCTCCTCTAGATCCGATTGACAAACCTCACCTTTGCAACTTAAGGCTCAAGCATACCTTTCTGAATAATGCTTTCCTTTAATCCTACGGGTAAGTACAGCTATGCAAGCGACTAACTCCTAGAAAAGCTGATTTACAAACCTCACTCGAGGGATTAAAAGTCGAACATATTCCACCGGGTACACAGGCGAAGCTTGCACACAAGGTCAAGCAAGGATTTTAGGAATTAAATCTAACTATTACAACTAATAAATTGTCAAGGGCTACCCCACATCCTGATTTAGTGTTTAGCCAAGCATGTTCATGGTAACAGTGTGAACTACAATAGTAAACATCTCATACATGTGTAGGTTTATGCAGCGATTACAAATGGAAGGTAAGATCATATGATAGTTTGCTAAGGTTATACAAATAGTGTAGCAAATTGAATGTAATTGCAAGATCTTCCTTACAAACATTGTTTCTGAGGTGCTCACGCAAGAAGATCTTCAATAGATGTAGGTGTGCAACCCCCTTCTCCCTGGTGTGGCTTTCTCCCAAGTGCAGGCCCCTCTCATATGTGATTCCTCCTCTCTCCGATCCTTCTTTCTCAGCTAAACTCCCTCTTCTTATATAGGCTGAAGCTTCTCTCCTTTTCTCCTTTTGTTACCAGAAGTTTGCTTCCTCCCTAAGGTTTTTATTCCTCTCCTTAGTGGGCCGCTGTCTCTTCCCCATGCTCTGCAAACTGCAGCCGTTTTCCAGCTGAAGAAAAGTCTACGCCAGCCTCCTCCCTTGTCCTGCAAACTGCAGCCGCCCTTATCTCCACGAAATGATGATTTCGTGGTAGATTTCCTCTCCTAAAAGCTATTCCACGGCCTCCTGTCAATGGGGGAGAAAGATCCTGGGTGCCTCTGAGCTTTTCCTCAAGTTAGATTGAAGAACTCTGGCCTAAAATCGCAATTTCGTAACAGGCGGGTCCGTGATCTCGGGCGAGACCTGATGGAGGCAGGGATCATAGGCCAAGAAGCTACAAGTGGAGTCTACGAGTACCCTAGTCAAAGACCTGGAGGGTCACAAATAAGCTAGCAAGCTCAACCCCTAAAGCTAGCACAATAATGGGAAAAGAACTACCTCAAGCACTCCAAGAGATATTCAACCAAGCTCATTTACCAAATAAGAAGATGTTGCAAATCAGCCAAAAGCTTCAAATCAAGCCAATCAAGGGATCTCATCAATCTAACGTTCATATGAAGATGCTGCATATATGCCATTCCAGCCACATCAAGATGCGCCTTACCAGTGAGCCTATCCCAGACCCTTACACCATTAGTAGGGATGATGGAACCAAAACCTTAGTGAACCATATGTGCTTAGTTCCTATTTTGTTAGGTACCCTTCTACTAGAAGTTTGGTGTTATGTCTTACCCTTAGAAGGTATATACCATGTCCACCTAGGAGCACTTTGGTTATATGATGCCAATGGGTATTACCAAAGGCAAGATGATTCATATGTCTTAAGATGCCACAACCAAAAGATTAAGATCAAGAGGTCCAAACCTAAAACCTCTAAGGTACCTACTCCCTCAAACTCTCAAGAGAATATAACAACCTTAGAGTCTACCATGGGAACAAAAACAAGCTCAGGTAACATATGTGAAACTCAACAGGCAAACCATGAGGTAGAACCCATACCTCAACCTTCAATTTAAGGGCCCATACCCACAGGTCCTCAATATGAGTCTAGCATTCCAGCTAAGGAACTCATAGTTGACTTGTCTGAGAGTCAAACTACCCCTAAGTTGCCCATAGAGACTGTTGTAGACTTGTCTCAAGTTAAAAGTGAAGTAGAACCTTCTCAATTACCTTCAATTTTAGGGCCCATACCCATAGGTTCCCAAACCCAAATTTGCACTACTATTAGAGAACCTAAAACTGAACCCAAACCCATAGGTCCTCTTGAACCATATTTTGAACCTAAGTTAGAGCCTTTTGAGCTTGACTTTAACCCTAAATGTCTACCCTTAGGAACACCCATAAGCTTAGAAAATTTCTCTCAAGACCCTATGATCCTTGAATCTTGTCTTTTAGGTCCTTCAACCCACACCCTTAAGCCACCATTAGTATCAACAAAACATAATGAACTCAAACATGCTTTGCACTATGCTCTTATTGAAATTGAGTATATTGATTTCATCATTCCTTGTTCTTTTATAAGTCCTATGATTTTCTATGACAAACTTACTAATGAGTATGGCTGAGAAAGGGAATTTTCTACAGGTGTCCCTGACTTGCAGCTTGGACTATGGATATTGATTGTTGAACTCCTCCACCTACGCAAGGACAATTCTTCGGGGAAGAATTTTTTTCACCCGGGGAGAACTGATGGAGGCAGGGAACACAGGCCAAGAAGCTACAAGTGGAGTCTACGAGTACCCTAGTCAAAGACCTGGAGGGTCACAAACAAGCTAGCAAGCTCAACCCTTAAAGCTAGCACAATAATGGGAAAAGAACTACCTCAAGCACTCCAAGAGATATTCAACCAAGGTCATTTACCAAATAAGAAGATGTTGCAAATCAGCCAATAGCTTCAAATCAAGCCAATCAAGTGATCTCATCAATCTAACGTTCATATGAAGATGCTGCATATATGCCATTCCAGCCACATCAAGATGTGCCTGCTCCAAATGAACTAATCGAGGCCAAGTCAACGCCAAGCTTCACGCAGTAGCCAGTCAACAAAGGAAATACCAACGTCCCTTTTTCACAATGTTCATCTTCAACGCTGGAACCTTGCAATGCTCGTAGCCAACAATGGAAACTTCTCCAACGTCTATCTACTGCAATCAAAGAAGGAAGCTACAACGTTTCTTTAACTCTCACCTACAACGTCTCCAAACCTCTGCTTATATGTATCTCTCGCATAAACCATTGTAACAGACATGTTGAATTGAATTTGAATCGAATGAAGTAGTTTTAGTATTCTTCCTCTTCTATCGGATGCTCTCCTTCCTCTTCTCCTTCTAGGGCCGAGCCCTCCTCTATTCCTCTCATCTCCTCTCTAATCTTCTCCATTATCTTCTTCCTCTCAAGAACAGCCAACCTGTCGCAACAGTTTCCAGATTTCCAAAATTTTGTGAGCTCGCCGCCGACGATCCGCCGGTCCAAACCTCATGAAACTTCAACCTTCCCTCCTCCTCCTCAATACGAAGCCACAGCCACCGGAATTGGACCATCTAACCATCTGATCACCAGAATCGAATTCCCATTTCAATACCCTGTTCTCGCCTTGCCTTCCGTCCAGTTCCGCCCTTCATCGCCGTCCTCCTCCAACCGGCCACCGCTCAACCCGAAACTCCGGCCAACTCCTCGTCATAATCACAGCAACTCTCAACCGTAACAGGTTCGCCGTCCGTGCATCGCCGGCCAAACGGCGGCCGTCCCTGCTCCACGTGCACACATCCCCTGTTCCTACAGAACAGTCACGTCTTCGCCTCCGCCAACACTCCGACACTGCCCTCACTCCTCCACCATCTCTCGGTTCTCCGACGACTTCAACACCACCTCGTCCTTCCCAAAGTCGCCGACGAACATCCAAGCTCCTGCATCACTGATCGGCGCAAGCCTCGATTGCCTGTTTCCATAACCCTGTTCGCTGCTTCCAAGTTTCCTGTTTGGATCAATATTAATCTGACTATGCTATTTGTTGCAGGTACCTTAAGCATTCGGTGGAGGAAAAGTCCAGCACTTTGACACGATTAGAAAGAACACATCCTGTTCTATCAGTTGGACTAGTCAAGCCGAACCCAGGCTCAACAGATCAACCAAGGATACCTAGCAATTTTTGATATCTAGTTAACTATGCAATTGTTCTTATATTCTAATCTGATTAAGGGTTTTATGTTGCAGGTATTTAAAGAAATCAGACTAACGAAAATCTTCAACTTATACATGACTAGGAAGATCAAACATTATTCTACCTCTCGGTTCAGTTAGATCCACTGAAGCATCAGTAGATCGTCCTATGACATATGGCAACATTTGCAATCTGATAAATTTCTGTGTTGATTAATTTATCGATCTGACTAGCTATTTTGTTGCAGACGTTTTATTTGCCTGAAAGATCTTTACTCTCTAATTTTGATAAGATTCAAAAGAACTACTTTTGTTCTACATGCTGGTTTAATCGGTTCAAATTCCTGATGCATAGATTTTCTCCAAGGCATAGCAACTTCTTGTAACTGGTTATCTTTATTGCTCTGGAATTCTAGCTGCTTTCATGAATATGATGTTTTACTGAAAATACAAAAAAAAAAATAATTCATTTCAAATTAGTATAATTGTTACACGCTTCCGTTCTACATCACTATCATTGCATGAACTTCTTGTAGAAGTTCTCCACTTGAAGGATAGATATGAGCTCTGTGGGAGAAGAAGGTGTAGGCGACTCGACAATAGCCTTAACCTTCTCAAGATCTATCTAGACAATGTTGTTACCAACAACATAGCCCATAAACTACATCTCACAGGCAACAAAAGAGCACTTCTTCCTCATCAAGTACAATTGATGGTCCCTTAGTCACTGGAATACTGTCCTCAGCTGTAGTATATCCTCTTTCATTGTAATCGAGTGCACTACGATGTCATCTAGATGTACAACTATAAAATCATGTAACAACTATGCTAGAACATCATTCATCAAGTGGGAGAAAGTGGCTGGTGCATTAGTCCGGTTGAATGGCATGACGAAGGACTTGTTGACACCATACCTCATCACACAAGCTATTGTTAGCTCATCTCCTTCCGCTATGCGCACTAGCTAATATTTTGATCTTAGTCTAATTTAGTAAAGATGGATGTGCTAGTAAGTCTATCTAGGAGGTCCTAGATATGAGGAAGTGGATATCTATTTGTCACTATGATCTTATGAAGAGCCCGATAGTCAATGCAAAATTTCAAGTTATCATCTTTTTTTTTTCTTTTGAAATATCATGATGTGTACTTTGCTATACTACTAACTACAAGCGTAATAGTCGATCCCACGGGGACAGTGATCAAGTACCAAGTGATTACGAATCAATAGCTAGACAATTGGGTGAATGTTTGGGTTTTCATAAAATAAATCAAAATACAACTGAATACAAGTGACAATCGAATTTAGCAAGGGATAGTTTTGGATAGAAAATAAGGTTTAGAGACATCGAAACTTCGAGTGCAACTCGTTGTTGGATCTTAAACACAAATAAGACGATATCATAACAATGCAATCTTAAAGTATTCAAGGAGATATCCAATGGTAAAGATTACCCTCTTTCGACGTCATAATCTAGTATCAATCTAGATCGGCATCCTACTTTCATGGCTAATCGGATCTAGATTGATCCAATGGGTTCAGAGACATTGATATCATGCATATATATGATATATCATGGCTTAATTTTATTATTATTTTGGAGTTAAATGCATACTTTGTCTCATTTATTTGCCTAAATGTTTTATATTATTCACAATCTTCACTTTTCCTTGGTTTCATTCAAATATAGGGATTTCGCCCTAAAATTGGTGGAATTTAGAATATATGAAGATATGGGATGATTCCTTATGATGAGACGAAGCTACACGTCAAATTTCAGCTCAAATAGAGTTTTCTACGCTCTTCACGAGCATGTATGAGCCTACTTTCCCAAACTGTGCCGAGCCGTTCATAGGCATGCCCATGCATTCATGCACGACTGTAAAGGGTTCGGCCAACTTTTTCAGAACTCGACTAAATGTTCATGGGCACACCCGTGAACCCATACATGACCATGAAGAGTTATTTTTCTAGAAATTGAAGTTCGCCGAGCCGTTCACGGGCATGGCCGTTCATCCATGCATGGCCGTGCATCGTCCCGCCCTGTTCAACATCCATTCGGTTTTTCATCTATTTCTTACTATTCTTGGAGTGGAATTTGCTGAAATTTTACGGAGACCTTCCTAACTTGGCAACCGATAATTTAGGACTAGAATCACATGATTTACTAAGAGGGATCGCGTCTGCACCTTAGGAAGGATTACCTTAAGAACTTAGGTTAAACAACTTCAAACAATAGCACTATCTCTCTATCGTTGTTCAGTGTGGTAAAACCCAAAACCCCAATTCTCTCTTAATATTTTCACAACCAGCTTGTTCCTTACTCTGCCTTAGACTTGTTTAGTTCACTTTCTTGCATTAGGATTTTAGTGATACTCCTACATTTATTTCAACACCTAGCTATGAATTAACTGATTAGTTAGTACTTGACCCCTAGTCCCTATGGGATCGATACTGTCTTATTACGTGATAGACCATGCACTTGCGGTACGAACCTACGAAGTTTTTGGCACCGTTGTTGGGGATTAGGTATGCTAATATTAACACAATCAGGAAATTGATAGACTAGGTTTAGTTAGATTTTTATTTTCTTTTTATTCTGTTTATTTACTATTTATTCGCTTTCTGTTTTAGTAGTAAGTTCTATTTGATGCTATTGCTACTAATTTCTTTTGTCGAGGTACTTGTTTTTGCCCAGGAACACTCTTCGAACAGGGAAACATATACCTGTTGACCCAGAGATAGAGCGTACTTTTCAGCTGATTCGCAGAAATTTAAAGAGGTTAAAGCTTGAAGGCAAATCGCCCTCTTAAGGACTTTGCAGCACCCACCATCTCTGGTGTGTACTCGAGTATCTCACAACCGGCTATTGAAGCTAACAACTTTGAGATCAAGCCGTCTTTAGTGCAGATGGTGCAACAAAACCAATTTAGTGGAGCAGCAACAAAAGATCCTAACCTTCATCTTTCTATTTTCCTAAAATGTTGTGGCACTCTTAAAATTAATGGCGCTCCCCCTGATGCTATTAAACTAAGACTTTTCCCTTTTTCAATCAGGGACCGAGCCAGAGCATGGTTACAATCTCTACCGCAGGGCTCCATCATGATGTGGGATCAGCTATCACAGGCCTTTTTGTCAAAATATTTTCCACCTCTCAAAACAGCCCAACTAAGAAATCAAATCACAAACTTTGCCCAACGAGATAGAGAATCCCTATATGAATCATGGGACTGGTTCAAGGAATTATTGCGCATGTGCCCACACCATGGTCTAGAGAAATGGGTAATCATTCATACTTTTTACAATGTTTATTGTATCAGACTAGACTTTATGTAGATGCTGCTGCTGGTGGGGCACTTATGAACAAAAACTATGATGATTCTATGGAGTTAATTAAGGACATGGCCCTCAATCATTATCAGTGGTCTAGAGAGAGAAGCCAGCCAGTTTGAAATTCAGGGAAGTTTGACATGAACATGATTAATTCCCTAGTAGCAAAAGTAGATTCACTTTTATCTAAGCTTGATTCTATGAATATTTCTACTTCTAACTCTATGACTTGTGATGTTTTGAAGTGACAGGACATTCTGCTAATGACTACCACATCTTGAGCGCCCCATCTAAACAAGTCAATGTTACTAAGAACTACAGAAATCAGAACGATACCTATTCGAGCCCATATAACCCAGAATGGAGAAATCACCTGAATTTCTCCTATGGGTCAAACCAAGGGCAAGTCCCTCTTGCAAATTTTGCTAACCCAAATTTTTCTTCAAATTTCAGGCCTCCTCATGGAATACAACACCCAGTTGTCAATTAGAGAGACCCAGAACCACCTCATAGGTCGAGTCTAGAGTTGATGTTGGAAAAGTTCCTTGCAATGCAGATTAAGCAACAAGTTGAAGCTAATGAGTCTATTCGCCAGCTAAACCTGAAAGTGGACTCCATGTCCACACACTCGAAGACCCTTGAAGATCAAATTACTCAGCTCACTCGACAAGTCGATGCATCCTCTAGGAATCAAGATGAAGTCAACCCCAATGAGCACTGTAATGTAATCACAACATGAAGTGGAATCCAATTAGAAGATCCAAAGATGCTCGAGCCTAAGGAAAGCACAGTGCAAGCTTCGCTCGAAAAACTTTCACCTGATAAAAATTCACCCATTGACCCTGAGCACCGAAGGAGCAAGTCTACATTCCACCCCCACCATACAAACTGCCCATCCCTTTCCCTCAGTGCCTGGCTAAGGCAAAATTGGACCGACAGTTTGGAAAATTTTTTGAGGTATTAAAAAAGCTCTATATCAATATTCCCTTTACTAATGCTCTTTCGCAGATGCCAGCGTATACCAAATTCTTAAAGGATATCCTATCTAACAAGCGAAAGATTGAGGACCAAGGAACAGTTGCTCTCATAGAAGAATGTAGTGCCATCATCCAGAATAAGCTTCCAACCAAACTAAAAGACCCTGGGAGTTTTTCCATTCCATGTCAAATTGGAAATATGCCTTTTGATAAATCTCTATGTGATTTAGAGGCTAGTGTTAGCCTAATTCCATTGTCTATTTGTAGGAAGTTTGATATGGGTGAGATGAAGCCAACTTCCATATCTATTCAGCTGGCCGACTAATCAGTGCGCCGACTAGTTGGGATCATTGAGGATGTGCTAATAAAGGTTGGAGACTTTTTCATCCCTACAGACTTTGTGGTGCTAGAGATGAAGATGCATGACTACCCCTCATCCTTGGACGTCCCTTTCTCACAACTACTGGCGCCATGATCGACATGAAAAATGGAAAATTGGCATTGAATATTGGTGAAGAAAAATTAGAATTTGACTTGTCTTCCACTCTTAAAAACCATCTTTTATAGGATCTTGTTGCAGCATAGACACAATCAAAGATGACATTAAACTTGCCTCACCAACCATTGATGACCACCTGGAGGTTTGCTTGCTGAATGATGGACATGAGGATGATACGAATGAATCACAAGACCAAGTAAAAAGTTTGGGGACCGCCCCCAATGAATGATTCAGAAAATTACAATTTGAGAGTCTTGGTGAGGTTAAATCCAACTCATCTGAGAAGAAGGAGTTGGAATTCAAACCCCCTCCCTGATAATCTTAAGTATGGATTTCTCGATGCTAACTCAACTCGTCCTATGATAATTAGTGCTAATTTAAATGCTAGAGAAACTGAGAAACTACTAAATGAACTGCACCTCCATAAACAGGTAATTGGGTATTCATTAGAAGATATCAAGGGTATTAATCCATCGTTTTGCATGAACAGGATCTTTCTGGAGAACGACAGTAAAGCTTCAGTGGAGTTTCAATGCCGCTTGAACCATAATATGAAAGAAGTGGTCAAGAAGGAGATATTGAAGCTAATTGATGTGGGGGTCATTTACCCAATATCAGACAGCGAATGGGTAAGCCCTATGCACATTATGCCCAAGAAAGGTGGAGTCACTGTGGTCAAGAACGAGGACAACAAGCTTATCCCGACCCGTACGGTGACTGGATGACACGTGTGCATAGCCTACAAGAAGCTAAATAAAGCCACGTGCAAGGATCACTACCCACTTCCCTTCATCGACCAAATGTTGGAGCGGCTAGCAAAGAACTCGCGCTTTTGTTTCCTTGATGGCTTCTTAGGATTTTTCCAGATCCCTGTTCATCCAGAGGATCAAGAAAAGACTACTTTCACCTATCCCTACGGGACATTTGCCTATCGCCGAATGCCATTTGGGTTGTGCAACGCCCCCGCCACATTTTAGGGATGCATGGTTTCAATTTTTCTGAATTCATTGAGAATATAATGGATGTTTTCATGGATGATTTCTTAGTCTATGGTACTTCTTTTGATATGTGTCTTGCTAACCTCTCTAAGGTGTTGTAGAGATGTGAGGAAGTCAACTTGGTTTTAAATTGGGAGAAGTGTCATTTTATGGTACGTGAAGGAATAATGCTCGGCCACTTAATCTCAGAGCGTGGCATCGAGGTGGACAAGTCTAAAGTTGACGCCATTGAAAAGATACCCCCACTTTCTTCTAAAAAGGGAGTTAGAAGTTTCCTTGGGCATGCTAGCTTTTATCATCGTTTTATAGAAGTCTTCTCTAAAGTTGTTAGACCTTTGACTAATCTGCTTACTAAGGATGTTTCTTTCTTTTTTTATCAGGACTGCATGGCATCTTTCAAAAAATTAAAGAAGGCTTTGATTTCAGCCCCTATCATGCAGCCACTAGATTGGTCTCTTCCGTTCGAACTTATGTGTGACACCAGTGATTTTGCAGTCGGAGAGGTCCTAGGACAACAAAAGGACAACAAACTACATACCATCTACTACACTAGCTGAACCCTGAACGAAGCTCAGATCAATAATGCTACCACGAAAAAAGAGCTTCTCGCTATATCTTTGCTTTTGATAAATTTAGATCCTATGTTATTGATTCAAAAGTAATTGTTTACACTGACCACGCTGCTATCAGGTACCTTATAGCTAAGAAAGACACGAAGCCACGATTAATTCACTGAATCTTCTTACTCCAAGAATTTGATCAAGAAATCTGTGACAAGAAAGGTTCGGAGAATGTAGTGGCTGGTCATTTATCACGATTACCAAACTCTGAGAAAGACGAGAAAGACTGCCACCTGGACATTAACGATTATTTTACCGGTGAACAACTTTTAGCTTTAACAGGAATTGAAGCACCCTAGTACGCTGATTTTGTTAATTATTTGGTATCTAATATCCTTCCTTCTGATCTTTCATGGCAGCAAAAGAAAAGATTCCTGCATAATGTCAAATATTATTATTGGGATGACCCTTTGTTATTTCGGCGATGTGCCGATGGTTTATTCAGGCACTGCATACCCGAAGAAGAGATCCAGAATGTTTTATATCACTACCACTCGTCACCTTACGAGGGCCATGCTAGTGCTTCAAAGACAGCCTTCAAAGTACTACAATCCAGTCTTTACTGGCCCACTATTTTCCATGATGCCTGGCGATTTATCACCCACTGTGATCAATGTCAGCGGTCGGGGAATATTTCAAAACGAGACGAGCTTCCATTAAACAACATTCTAGAGTTAGAGATCTTCGACTATGGGGAATTGACTTTATGGGACCGTTCCCATCATCATGTGGACATCGATTTATGCTGGTTGCTGTAGATTATGTCTCCAAGTGGGTGGAAGCCTTAGCCGAGCACACCTCAGATGCTAGAGAAGTAACCAAAATGCTTAAGCGCACTATTTTCCCTAGATTTGGCATACTGCATGCATTGATCAATGACAGGGGCTCCCATTTTCTAAATCATAAGCTAGCATCCTTGTTAAAGAAGTATGGGGTGAATTCCAAAGTTGTGACTCCTTATCACGCACAGACTAGTGGGGAAGTCAAAGTCTCAAACATGGAGATAAAGAACATTTTGCAGAAGATAGTTAACCTTTCACGGACTGACTAGTCACTGAAACTCGATGATGCGCTTTGGGCTTATAGAACAGCCTTCAAAACTCCCCTAGGAATGTCTCCCTACCAACTTGTATATGGCAAGTCTTGCCATCTGCCTGTCGAGGTTGAGCATAGAACCTACTAGGCAGTTAAAAAGCTGAACTATTACCTCCACAGTGCTGGTGAGACCAGAAGGCTTCAACTCAATGAGCTTGATGAAATCCGCCCCTCTGCTTATGAAAATACAAAGATCTACATGGAACAAACAAAGAGATGGCATGATAAACATATTGTTTCTAAGAGTATTCATGAGGGCAATCAAGTTCTTCTATTTAATTCCTGCTTGAAGCTTTTCCCTGGAAAGTTAAGAACTCGATGGTCTGGACCATTTATTGTGAAAAGAGTCTTCTCCTATGGACCTGTTGAAATTTGGAGCCAGCGAATTGGAAATTTTAAAGTGAATGGTCAATGGCTTAAACTCTATTTTGAAAGTGACATCATTGCGAAGGGCAACTCCTTGCGGATCCACGATCCCCCATCTATGGAAACACCATGGCACTCTTCTATGGTCAAGCTAGTGACCTTAAAAAAGCGCTCATTGGGAGGCAACCCAACCTCTTGTTTAGACTTATAGTTTTTTATTTATTTTTGTTACTTAGACTTTATAGTTTTTAAATTTTCTTTTATATTTATGCTTTCTAAGTTGTACCCTGCTGATGGTAATTTTTCTGGAATTTTTCAAGTACTTATGAGCCATTCACTGTCGCACCTGTGCATGCATGCACGGTCGTGAACGGTTCATCACACTTGTCCGAGAGAGCACCGAAGCATTCATGGGCTGGGGTGTTCATCCTTGCACGGCCGTGAATGTCTCGTAATATTTTCTGCCAGCACACTGAAGCTTTCACTGGCAGGGGTGTGAAGGGATGCACGGCCGTGACGCATAAGTGACATTCGTGTCAATTCAGAGCAGAGGCTCGCACAGGCTGGACCATGCACGCCTTCACGGTCGTGCACGCTTTTGCTTTAAAAGGATGTTGCATACACGCCCTCTTACACACCCGTGCAAGAAACCCTAACGCACCACCGCCGCTCCAATCCGCCACCTCCGGCACTCGATCGACCTCAAGTGACCCACCGCTGTCTTCTTCAGGCTCCGGCGAATCTTTCCCACAAATTTCTAGTGCCAATTAGTGCTTTCCGACGCCGATCCGCCATTTCCATGATTTTCGTCGCCTACAGATCTGTCGCCACCGACCTCGCCTCTTCACTGCTGACGTCTCCAATGACTCACCCCAACCTTCTGGTCATTTCCCATCAGTTTTCACGCCACCAACGTGTCTCGATGCAAGCAGGTGACCTCCAAGCGTCATGCTTCCTCCTCCACTGCTGCTGCCGAGCAACAACCGGCTCCTGCTGTGCCACCTATGCCTTACGGCATCATCTGCCATGATCCTAAGCAGTTGGCCAAGCTGAATGCATTAACTCGCTGGCAAGTGATCACCACCAAATATCTTGATCATGCAACGTTGAATACACTAGGCTTTCATAAAGATGTTTAGTGGCTCTTCCAACTTGTGGGGTGGGATCAATTTTTCACTATTACATATCCCATGTACATACCTATCGTGCTGGAAATTCTATCATCCATGGAGTTTCACGCCAACATCCACACCAATGATGATGATGGCAGTTTATCTTTCCGCCTCAACAACACGGAGTTTGTGCTTACTTTATCGAAGTTGAATCAGATATATGGATTTCCTACTGACGGGACACAGCTGATCCCAAATCAGTTCGATGCCAACACTTTCTGGGAGCTTCTCACCGGTGCCCGGCCTTTCGATACTAGGATAGCCAGAGCCATGGTCCTCGGCAACCCAGTTCTAAAGTATGTGCATTGAGTTCTTGCACATACTATCTTTGGCTGAGGGGAGTCTGATGGTCTTATGGGAGCCTCTGAGTTCATGCTGCATGGAAACTGCCTCAACATAGCCTTTACTTTGCTAGGCAACTCCAGAAAGTTTCTAGGGCGCCAAAAGGTGCCATTGCTCTCGGGGGACTTCTTACCCCACTTGCTCATGCGATAGGGATCCAGCCCTATCATATGGAGCAAGCTCGTGGGAACTCCTAGCATGACCTTGACTCCTGCATCTCAATTTGAATGATAGTCGAGGAAGGAGAACTTTACAGTCTGCTATTCCCTGGGAGTGATGTCAAGCAACCACTGCCAAATTCTGCATGCATCACAGTCCGTGAGCAGTGGAATTGGAGGGTGAAGGCAGTCAAGGATCATGACGTTCCTCTTGAGACTACACCACCGCCCCCTTCTCAGCGACCTACCACCTAGTTGGACCGCATGGAGGCGATGATCAGATTTGTCCGGGACGCCCAACAAGAGACCCATCTTATCATCAATGAAGGGTTTGATCAGCTTCGCGACCTTGAGGCTGAAGTAAGACGCCAAGGACGGATCCAGTCTTCCATTAGGAGTCTGTTCAGGAGCTTCAGCAGCGATTGCATCGAGCTGGGGATATCATCATTGTTTTACCATCACTTGGTCAGTTTTCTATGTTTCCAGTAGTTTCGTTCATGTTTTTTTTAGTTCTACCTAGTTATTTTGTTATTTCACTTTTTGCTTGCCTTTGCTTTTTCAGCTCTATCAACATCTTAAATGTCTTGCCCACCCCCCCCCCCCCCTCTTTATGATTTTCGCTTTGTCTTTGGAATTGCGTTGCTCTATGAATACTTCAATGGTTTGGGATGGGAATTTTAACTGTTTTTAGAAGTCTATATGGGTTGCGGTTTACACATTTGGCTCTTTGGTTTAATGCGATTGACTAATGTAATTAACTCGATTCATTACTTTTATGCTCCTAAAGAGTGTGTTTGTTACTTCACCTTAACCTTGATATGAATCTCACGTGTAGTGATTGATTACATCTTGCTTTATAATTTCATACTTATTTGTACATTTTATCATGGGAATCAAAAATATCAACAGTGGTACCGAAGTGTAACTATACATTGTACCTTGTACTTTCACTTGGCACTGTTCTTAGCATAATTATAGAATATGACAGTGGTACCAAAGCTAGCTTGGCACTGTCTCCTACCCGATAAGAACAACAGTGGTACCAAAGCTACTCAGCCATCTAGCTTGGCACTGTTTGATAATTAAAAAAAAAGGTGCCACGTATGTGGTACTATGTGGCACCGATCTACTTTCCCAAGGCTCGATGTATAACTACTTGCTTTATGAATGTTTGATCAATGATATCATTTGTGTGAGATGCACTATAAAGGTTTTTGGTATTGTCAACTTTGTATACTCTAATGGATTGTACTAGTAATATTTGGTTTAATTTGCTTTCGACTGCATTACAACATGAGACTTGTTGTGACCAAACTACAACCTTGCTGGACTTATTTAACTTGATTGAAATTTCCTATCCCATTTCAACATTGTGTTCTAGACAATTCAATTGCTTGAGGACAAGCAAAACATTAAATCCGATGTATTTTGATATCATGCATATATATGATATATAGTGGCTTAATTTTATTATTATTTTGGAGTAAAATGCATACTTTGTCTCATTTATTTGCCTAAATAGTTTATATTATTTAGAATCTTCACTTTTCTTTGATTTCATTGAAATGTAGGGATTTCGCCCTAAAATTGGTAGAATTTGGAAGATCCAAAGATTTGGGATGATTCCTCATGATGAGACAAAGCTACACGTCAAATTTCAGCTCAAACGGAATTTTCTACGCTCTTCACGGGCATGGCCGTGCATCCATGCACAGCCGTGTATGAGTTTGCTTTCCCAGACTACGTCAAGCCGTTCATAGGCATGCCCATGCATCCATGCACAGCGGTGAAGGGTTCGGCTGACTTTTTCAAAACTTGACAAAACATTCACGGGCACACCCGTGAACCCATACATGGCCGTGAAGAATTATTTTTCCAAAAATTGAAGTTCGACGAGCTGTTCACGAGCATGGCCATGCATCGTCCCGTCCTGTTCGACATCCGTTCGGTTTTTCATCCGTTTCTTACTATTCTTGGAGTAGAATTTGATGAAATTTTACAAAGACCTTCCTAACTTGGCAACCAACAATTTGGAACTAGAATCACATGATTTTGAAGGGGATTGGGGAGAACGAAGCGAAAGGGTGACAACTAGGGTTTCAGATGATTTTCTTGACGATGGGACTGTTTTGGCTCAATTTCTCCATCGTTTCGACACTGAGGATCGTGCTCTACCCTCTCCCATCAAGGATCTAGTCTTCTCTCTACAGTTTCACACACACGGATGTCTCAAGCTTTCTTCTTCCTCGCCCGGTGCTAGCCTCGGGAAGAAGATCGTCGCCTTTGGGGAGCTCTCCAAGCTACTAGCACCACCACCAAGAGGAGATGCGCCTAGGAGAAGGAGGAAGAAGGGATGCCGCAAGCCTTGTTCATTATTTGCGCCAAGGAAGAAGGATGAAGATTGCCCACTCCCTTTGATGGAAGAAGAGAAGCCCCAAGAGTCCAAGCCGTCACCCCTCCAAGTGTTCACGCCTCCAAGGAGTAAGTTAAGTGTGTGAGAGGGGTTCGGCTAGGTCTCTTTAAATAAGGGGGAGAGGCAGTTAGGGTATCTTAGGAAAGTGTTGGCGATTAGGGAATTAATCTAGGGTTTTGTTTAATCTAATTACTTGATTAAAACCCTTAATTACATGTGCTAATAACTTGCCTAAACAAGCACCAGCCACATGTGCCCAAACTATTTTCAATTAAGCACAATTCTCATGTATGCACCAAGACTAGGTCAAGGTAACATGAGAGCTTGCATAATTTGGTTTGGGCGTAAGTCCTAATCCAATTAGGACTTCTAATAGATTAATTTCAGCCCCCACATGCGCCAATTACAACTAGATTAATATCTCAAGTGATTGGGACCAATTCCTAATCCAAATCAACCTCCTAAAGACACCAATCTAGCACTAGGCACCAATCCTAGTCCAACTAGGATTCTTGCATGCACCTATGCCATTAATTCCTCTCCATTATACCCTTTAATCCTCTTAGCTCTTCATTACAATTTATTAGTGAGCCCAATTGAGCAATGGGCCTAGCCCAAAGTCCATTATGCATATAAACCAAGTTATCGGATCCAATCCAATTTAATCCAAGGTCAAATGAGCCTAATTTAACCATGGTTAAATTAGTCAATATGCCAAAAATGGAAGTTTGCCCTAATAAGTTTCTTCCATGTCATCAGGCCCATTGGCGCTGATGAAATCTCCAAAATTGATTCGAGTTATCCAATAACTCAATCTAAAGGCTACCGATCAATATGAAAACTCGAGCATCAAGGTGTGCGACCCTGTAGATTCCTCTGACGCTGGCAGTGCTGACCAAAGGTCACCACAAGCAGTGAGTGGCACCTAGCAGTGCATCGCTGCTACCCAGGTCTTTGGAATGGATATCGACATCGACATCCCCATCATCGTAACTAGGTACAGATGCATCACAGTCTCTTTGCCGAGCTGATATCCGATTGGACAAGTGTGTCACCACTTGTTTTCACCCAATCACATGGCTATGACTAAATCAGGTTCTCACCTGGGTATGGCCATACATTTTCAGTCATAGTACCATAGAGGAGCTCTATGGATATTATGCTTCCCTAGGAAGGGGCAAATCCTTTGTCTGTCCATTGTCCTTCTCATATGGGTCGTGACATGCTCAATGATAACCTTTATTACCTCCCAACTACAGCGAGGTGTTAGGTTGTATCAAAGCATTTCCCTAACCATATAGAATGACCAATGACCTCAAGTCAAGGGATCAATGCATCTCCTATCACTTGTGAGGATGACTTGTGACACCAAGTCATTGCCTCACAGCGGGTCTATCCAGTATATTCAACACTGATAAACTCATATGTCTGCGTTAGCACCTTGTGCCTAACCATCCCATGTACCAGTCTCATGAGTACCAGAGCTGTCCCATATCCACTCAGGTACATTGACTGGGGACAATTATTTGAGCACAGATGTCTCCAGGGACCTTATCATGTAAGTACATAAACGCAGATGTAAACAAACATGGATAAAGACAATGTCATAAAGATATATAACTATCAATATCAAGTAGTACAAAGATGGACCAAAACTAGGTCCTAGGGCATATACACCAACAATCTCCCACTTGCACTAAGACCTAGAGGTTGAGGAATCTCAACCCCATATCTCTAGTGTGACTATCATGCTTCTGCTGTGCCAAAGCCTGAAAGATCCCTCAAGAAGGGGGTGAAACCCTAAGGGGGGGCGCATATCAAAACTTGTATGGGCGGCTAGGGTTTCAAAAGATCGCATGTGGTATAATCATAAGATCAACTTAAGATTTACTAAGATCAAGTTGTGATCTTACCATTGCCATGGATGGATGGCGACTTGGAAGCAAAGAGTCGAATGCTTCTTCTCCAAAGGCAATCGCACACAAGAAGAAAGATGGCTACTCCTTGGTGTTCTTTGTGCTAGCAAAGACCTCCAAAGTATCCTTATCGCATGAAGGAGTTGAGAGATGCTTGGCCGAGCTCTTCCTTGGCGTGAAGACTCCTCTACACGAGAGTGGAGAGGCGAGAAGCGAGCAAGAAGTGATGCGTTGAGGCGTTGTGGAGATGTGGCGTTACGTGACTTCCAAAAATGGAAAGTCATGAAGCCATGCGCCCACTCATAGAAAACCGCCCAAAACGCCATCAAGCATTGAACCATGCGTTCACACATGTGAACCGGTTCAAGCCAAATCTATTCAACTCAATTTGGTTCAAAGACCAAATCAAATCAGCCCAAGCCATGGTCTAGATCTCTCTGAACCAAAGAGTTCAAGATCTAACCGTTCATCTCTTGATGCTCTTGATCTCACCGATCTAGCATCAACTCTCTCGATCGAAGCTTACCGATCTCAAGCCCTTATCAATCAAACATGATCAGACCAGATCTCACTTACAATCAGAGTTTAAACTCCTTTAAACTGAACCCAAACAATTCAGTCCACACGATCTGACTTAAGTAAGCCATATCATCAAATTGTGCGACCCTGAGGGTTTCCTTTAAATGTCGGTAACGATAACTTACGTTATCACGATCAGTGAGGGGTATCTAGCAACACATCACTGTCTCCCGATATAAAGGAAAGAGTCTTCCAAGACTACACCCAAACCATAGCACAAGTGTGAATCCACTTCACTAGACATACATGTTTCCTTTACCACTTGATGTTCTTATTGGACAAGCGTGTCAAGCTTGTAACTCCAATATGATGAGCATGATTAGATCAGATGAACATAGTCACCTGGGTATGGCCATACACTTTCTCAATCATCTCATCCAGGGGGGCCCCTTTAGAACATCACACTCCTTAAACAAGGAGACGGCAATCCTATATCTATCACTAGTGTCCTAACCTGACTCATGATCATTATCCAGACTAACCATTATGTTTCAAATGATATTGAACTACCTCAAAACAATGACAATCATCATTTAGAAACACAAGTGATCTCAAGTCAGAGGAAGTATGCCACTTGTTTGCATATAAGGATTATTCACATTGTGACAAGCAATTGAATATCCTAGTAGGGTCTGTCCAGTACATCCAATGTACCCATGAGTCTACATCTTATTCCATGCTCGAAGTATCCTATAAGATTAGAACACATATTAGTCTCAATCATATCAAGGCTGTCTCATGTTCACCAAGATATCTCGACTAAGGACATATAGCATGTCAGCCTAGCTAAACAGCATTGAGACATTATTCAGAAGCACACTTATTGCAGCAGACAATGTAACAAACTGAATAACAACCATTGCCTTTATAAACATAGAGTTTATACATGATACTGATAGAATCCCAAGGCCTCAAACATTAGCCTTAAGGGCATACCCCAACAATCTCCCACTTGCACTTAATCTAATGGTTGAGAAATCTCAAACCCATATTATTACAGTGCTTCTCATGCTTCTGCTGCACCAGAGGCTTGGTAAGCGGGTCAGCCAGATTGTCATCTGTATGAACCTTGTAGATTTTGATCTCGCCTCGATCAATGATCTCCCGGATCAAGTGAAACCGTCTCTGTATGTGCTTGGACTTCTGGTGCGACCGTGGTTCCTTTGCTTGTGCAATTGCTCCAGTGTTATCACAGAAGATAACCAAAGGATCTGCACTCGAAGGAACGACACCAAGTTCCTGAATGAACTTACGAATCCACACTGCCTCCTTGGATGCTTCCGAGGCTGCAACATACTCGGCTTCTGTTGTGGAATCAGCAACGATAGACTGTTTGAAACTTTTCCACACCACTGCACCTCCATTCAAGCTAAAAACATAGCCTGATTGCGATCGGAAATCATCCTGGTCAGATTGGAATGAAGCGTCAGTATATCCTTCAATACTGAGTTCTTCCTGACCTCCATATATCAAGAATATATCTTTGGTCCTCCGAAGATATTTCAAAATGTTCTTGACTGCAATCCAGTGCGCCTGACCTGGATTACTTTAGAATCGACTGGTCACGCTTAACCCGTAAGCGACGTCTGGGTGAGTACACAACATCGCATACATAATGGATCCAATAGCCGAAGCATAAGGCGTATTGTCCATTTCATCTTTCTCAGTCTGTGTTTGTGGACACTGACTCTTTGAAAGATTCAGACCATGTCTGACTGGAAGATATCCTCTTTTAGAATTCTCTAAATGAAATCTCTCCAGGACTTTATCGATGTAAGTACTCTGGCACAGCCCGAGAAGCCTCTTAGATCTATCTCTGTAGATCTTCACACCTAATACATAGGCTGCTTCTCCTAGATCTTTCATCTGGAAACATTTTCTTAACCATGCTTTAACAGCATGCAGTTTAGGAATATCGTTTCCAATGATTAAGATATCATCGACGTAGAGGACTAGGAAAGTAATCACGCTCCCACTAAACCTCTTATATACACACGGGTCATCTTCATTCTTGATGAAACCAAATTCACATATTGATTCATCAAAACGAATATTCCAGCTTCTAGATGCTTGTTTAAGTCCATAAATGGACTTCTTTAACTTGCATATTTTATGACGATCTGATGGATTAGTGAAACCTTCAGGTTGTGTCATATACACATCCTCATCCAGTTTTCCATTAAGGAAAGCGGTCTTCACATCCATCTGCCAGATCTCATAATCATAATATGCCGCTATCGCAAGTATAATCCGAATAGACTTGAACATGGCTACAGGAGAGAAAGTTTCATCATAATCTATCCCGTAGATTTGTTTGAAACCTTTCGCAACTAGCCTGCCTTTATAGGTAACCACGTTACCATCCATGTCAATCTTCTTCTTGAAGATCCATTTACAGCCTATAGGGATTACTCCCGGAGGCGGATCAACCAAATCCCAGACTTGGTTATCTGACATGGAGTCCATCTCGGCTCGCATAGCTTCAAGCCATCTAGCTGACTCCGGTCCACTGACCGCATCCGCATAAGTGAGGGGTTCATCATGATCAATGATGTAGACTCCGTCATAGCGCTCAGGCTGTCGACGGATCCTTCCCGATCTTCGCGGTTCCCGTGATATCTGAGCCTCAGGTTGTTCAATAACCTGTTCTACTGGCTCATGCTCATCCAACTGTGCTTGACTACTTTGTCCTTCCTGTGGATTCTCATCCAACTTTATTTCTCTCCCACTGGCCTCTTGCAGTAGAAACTCCTTCTCAAGAAAAATAGCCGTCCGAGCAACAAATACTTTGTTCTCTTTGGGATCGAAGAAATAATAACCCTTAGTTTCCTTAGGGTAACCGACAAAGATGCATTTGTCAGATCTGCTCTCTAGTTTCCCAGAGGCGAGCTTTTTGACATAAGCCTCGCAACCCCAGATCTTAATAAATGTCAAGCTAGGCTGTTTCCCATACCATAACTCATATGGAGTCTTTGAAACTGCCTTGGATGGCACTCGGTTTAGTACCTTTGCAGCTGTTTCCAGTGCAAATCCCCAAAAGGAGTAAGGTAGAGTAGCCTGACTCATCATAGAACGAACCATATCCAGTAAGGTTCTATTCCTCCTCTCGGACACACCATTCCATTGCGGTGTTCCTGGCGGAGTGAGCTGTGAGATAATCCCACACTCCTTCAGATAGTCAGTAAACTCACGGCTTAGGTATTCTCCACCTCGATCAGAACGAAGTGCCTTGATATTTCGGCCTAGCTGATTTTGTACTTCATTTTTGAACTCTTTGAACTTGTCAAAAGATTCACTCTTATGTCTCATTAGATAGACATACCCATATCTACTGAAATCATCAGTAAAGGTAATGAAGTATGAATAGCCACCTCTGGCATGTTTACTAAATGGCCCACACACATCACTGTGTATAAGTGAAAGTCCCCTATAGCTAAGGGGGCAAAACCCTGACAGGTGGCGCAAATAATTTTGCAAGCGGAAACTAGGGTTTCAAGAGACCTTACGTAATGACATATGATTAACTTCATAAGGTTTAGATTCATACCATAGCCATTTCGTTTGGATGGCGTCTAGGAAGCAGAGATCGACAGGGGTCTCCTCCAGAGAATGCGCACACAAGATGAGAGTGTGCCTACTTTCTTGGTGCTCCTTGTGCTAGCAAGGTTCCAAGAAGTCTTGAACGTATGGAAGGGATGGAGACGATTTTCCTTTCTTGGCCGAATCCTCCTCAAAGCTCCAAGCGTCGCCACACACGAAAGTGTCGAGAGGAATAATGGGTAGAGAGGCGAGAATAGAATTAATTCTCTTCGAACGTGAGAGATCTCCAAGTGGAGATCATGGTTTCTAAAAATAGAAACCACCACTCGCTCAAACGTTCACGCCAAGTGAACAAGTCGCCACCTCTTCTCCCTTTGAACCATGCGCTCATATATGAGCCGGTTCAATTTGGTTCGGCTCAAGAAACCAATCAAGCCAAGTCTTCAGTCCAGATCATATTAAACCTAAAGGTTCAAGATCTGACCGTTCATCTCTTAATGCTCCTGATCTCACCGATCTAGCATCTATTCTCTCAATCGAAGCTTACCGATCTTAAGCCCTAATCAATCAAACATGATCAGACCAGATCTCACTTACAATCAGAGATTAAATCCCTTTAAACTGAACCAAAACAATTCAGTCCACACGATCTGACTTAAGTAAGCCATATCATCAAATTGTGCGACCCTAAGGGTTTCCTTTAAATGTCGGTAACGATAACTAACGTTATCACGATCAGTGAGGGGTATCTAGCAACACATCACTGTCTCCCGATATAAAGAAAAGAGTCTTCCAAGACTACACCCAAACCATAGCACAAGTGTGAATCAACTCACAAGGCATGCATATTTCCTTTGCCACTGGATGTTCTTATTGGACAAGCGTGTCAAGCTTGTAACTCCAATATGATGAGCATGATTAGATCAGATGAACATAGTCACCTGGGTATGGCCATACACTTTTCTCAATCATCTCATCCAGGGGGCCCCTTTAGAACATCACACTCCAAAAACAAGGAGACGGCAATCCTATGTCTATCACTAGTGCCCTAACCTGACTCAAGCTCACCATCCAAGATAGTCTATAATCATTATGTTTCAAATGATATTGAACTACCTCAAAACAATGACAATCATCATTTAGAAAACACAAGTGATCTCAAGTCAAAGGAAATGTGCCACTTGTTGCATTGAAGGATTATTCACATTGTGACAAGCAACTGAATATCCTAGTAGGGTCTGTCCAGTACATCCAATGTACCCATGAGTCTACATCTTATTCCATGCTCGAAGCATCCTATAAGATTAGAACACATATTAGTCTTAACCATATCAAGGCTGTCTCATGTTCACCAAGATATCTCGACTAAGGACTTTACAGCATGTCAGCCCAGCTGAACAGCTTTGAGACATTATTCAGAAGTACACTTATTGCAGCAGACAATGTAACAAACTGAATAACAACCATGCCTTTATAAACATAAGAGTTTATTACATGATACTGATACAATCCCAAGGCCTTAAACATTAGCCTTAAGGGCATACCCCAACAATAAGGTCAAGTAAACCTGAAGCCCTTTGACCTTTGTTAGGAAAAGGAGCCTTCGTTTATAAAGGCACTAAGGCGTTTGTTAGGAAAAGGAGCCTTCGTCTGGGCGAGTACACAACATCGCATACATAATGGATCCAATAGCCGAAGCAAAAGGCGTATTGTCCATTTCATCTTTCTCAGTCTGTGTTTGTGGACACTGACTCTTCGAAAGATTCAGACCATGTCTGACTAGAAGATATCCTCTTTTAGAATTCTCTAAATGAAATCTTTCCAGGACTTTATCGATGTAAGTACTCTGGCACAGCCCGAGAAGCCTCTTAGATCTATCCCTGTAGATCTTCACACCTAATACATAGGCTGCTTCTCCTAGATCTTTCATCTGGAAACATTTCCTTAACCATGCCTTAACCGCATGCATTTCAGGAATGTCATTTCCAATGATCAAGATATCATCGACGTAGAGGACTAGGAATGTAATCACGCTCCCACTAAACCTCTTATATACACATGGGTCATCCTCGTTCTTGATGAAACCAAATTCACTGATTGATTCATCAAAACGAATATTCCAGCTTCTCGATGCTTGTTTAAGTCCATAAATAGACTTCTTTAACTTGCATATCTTATGACGATCTGATGGATTAGTGAAACCTTCTGGTTGTGTCATATACACATCCTCATCCAGATTTCCATTAAGGAAAGCTGTCTTCACATCCATCTGCCAAATCTCATAATCGTAATATGCTGCTATCGCGAAAAGAATCCGAATAGACTTAAACATGGCTACAGGTGAGAAAGTTTCATCATAATCTATCCCGTAGATTTGTTTGAAACCTTTCGCAACTAGCCTGCCTTTATAGGTAACCACGTTACCATCCATGTCAATCTTCTTCTTGAAGATCCATTTACAGCCTATAGGGATAACTCCCGGAGGCGGATCAACCAAATCCCAGACTTGGTTATCTGACATGGAGTCCATCTCGGCGCGCATAGCTTCAAGCCATCTCGCTGACTCCGGTCCACTGACCGCATCCACATAAGGGAGGGGTTCATCATTATCAATGATGTAGACTCCGTCATAGCGCTCAGGCTGTCGACGAATCCTTCCCGATCTTCGCAGTTCCCGTGATATCTGAGCCTCAGATTGTTCAATAACCTGATCTACCGGCTCAGGCTCATCCAACTGTGCTTGACTACTTTGTCCTTCCTCTGGAATCTCATCCAGCTTTATTTCTCTCCCACTGGCCTCTTGCAGAAGAAACTCCTTCTCAAGAAATATGGCCGTCCGAGCAACAAATACCTTGTTCTCTTTGGGATCGTAGAAATAATAACCCTTAGTTTCCTTAGGGTAACCGACAAAGATACATTTCTCAGATCTGCTCTCTAGTTTCCCAGAGGCGAGCTTTTTGACATAAGCCTCGCAGCCCCAGATCCTGATAAATGTCAAGCTCGGCTGTTTTCCATACCATAACTCATATGGCGTCTTAGAAACTGCCTTGGATGGCACTCGGTTTAGTACCTTTGCAGCTGTTTCCAGTGCAAAACCCCAAAAGGAATATGGAAGAGTAGCCTGACTCATCATAGAACGAACCATATCAAGTAACGTTCTATTTCTCCTCTCGGACACACCATTCCATTGCGGTGTTCCTGGCGGAGTGAGCTGTGAGATAATCCCACACTCCTTTAGATAGTCAGTAAACGTATGACTCAAGTATTCTCCACCTCGATCAGAACGAAGGGCCTTGATATTTCGGCCAAGCTGATTCTGTACTTCATTCTTGAACTCTTTGAACTTGTCAAAAGATTCACTTTTATGTCTCATCAAATAGACATACCCATACCTACTGAAATCATCAGTAAAGGTAATGAAGTACTGATAGCCACCTCTGGCATGTTTACTAAATGGCCCACACACATCACTGTGTATAAGGTCAAGTAAACCTGAAGCCCTTTGACCTTTATTAAGAAAAGGTGACTTCGTCATTTTACCCATTAAACAAGCCTTGCATGTATCAATCTCCTCATAGGAGAATGATCCCAGCAGTCCATGATCATGCAACCGCTTAATGCGTTTCTTGTTAATATGGCCTAAACGACTATGCCATAGCAAGGTGCTGTCATCAGCATATTTGGCTTTCTTAATATCAATATTTTGTATAGAACATTCCATGTCCAACATGAATAACCCATTGTTAATTGCACCAGTTGCATAAACAATATTATCAAAAGATAAAACACACTTTGAAATATTGCATTCAAAGGAAAATCCCTTCCTGACAAGAGCAGGAATGGAGATAATATTTTTAGTAATGCTGGGAACAAAGTAACAACTGTTTAGTTCTAATACAAGTCCAGATGGCAAAGAGATGAAATAGTCTCCTACAGCAACAGCAGCAACCCGTGCCCCGTTTCCAACGCGTAGGTCCACCTCATGCTGTCCCACCTGCCTTCTTCTCTTGAGTTCCTGTACATTTGAACAAATGTGAACTCCACATGCAGTGTCCAACACCCATGAAATAGAAGAAGATGAAACCATGACTTCCGTCACGTAAATACCTGAGCCAGAAGCGATGCTTCCCCTCTTATCTCCTTGGAGCGCTTTACAGTCCTTTTTCCAGTGACCAAGCTGGCCACAGTGGAAACATCTGTATTCCTTTGACCGCTTAACTTTTTGCTTCAGAGCCTTGCTGTAACTCTTGACAGGGGCCTTGCCCTTCTTCCCCTTCTTCTTGTTCCTTGAAGGAACCATTAAGACAGAGGTTGAAGGCTTTCCCTTCAGAGTTTCCTCAGTAGTCAAGAGCATATTCAGCAGCTCTACCGGAGTACAGTCGATTTTGTTCATATTAAAGTTAATAATGAACGCATCGAAAGAGGGCGGAAGAGACTGCAGAATAATGTCTACAGCAAGCACCTGGTTGATGGTATGCCCCAGTTTCTCTAGAGCCTCATTGTGCCCAATCATCTTGAGCACGTGAGCTCCCACTGGGCTCCCTTCAGCCAGTTTGCTCTGAAAGAACAGCTTTGTCAGATTATAGCGTTCTGTCCTCGCCTGTGCAGCATACAGCATCTTGAGGTTTGCTATCATGTCTATAGCAGACATATCCTCATGCTGACGCTGCAGCGGTGGCGTCATAGACGCTAGCATCAGGCAAGCGACATCAATGCTATCATTGACGTGCTTTTCATAAGCTTCCCTAACCGCCCTTGCGGCGTTCGGAGCGGGCTGAGGCGGTATCGCCGTCTCGAGGACATACAATTTCCTCTCTGCCTTAAGAACTATCTTAAGGTGTCCGAACCAGTCTGAGAAGTTTGGCCCAGCAAACTTCTCTCTTTCCAGTAGGGATCGCACATTGAAGCTCATGGTGTTCGTTGCTGCAGGTATCTACAACAATGCAAGAACAGCAAGGTCAGTATCAATGTAAAGAATCAATTCAGGACTTAAGAATGATTCTTTTTCTCACTATTTTATCTGGCTGAAAATCCAGCAAAACAGCCCGAAAGAGTAGAACTCTTTTAATGAGATGGGATCCAGATTTCATACTTGGTCTCCGCGTCCCGCTCAGGCGAGATAAGATGCACAGAGATTACAAGCACTAATTTCTGGTAGGCAGTCCCTGCCAATCGCCAACCCGTGCGATTCCCCTTCATCTGGGCAATCCAGCAGACTGTGCCAACTGAGTTGGTACAACACAATCTCTGACCCCACAGATGGCTGCCTCCATGTGCTACCATATGCGCCACATATATAGCCTACATGGTCAAGCTGACCCGACCTACTCCCTGGACCACCACGTGCTATGCTGAGCAACGAGAAGCGATAAATCCCTTCTCTGTAACACGCAGGTGTAATCCCGCACCGTCTGAAGATAGATGGACGTGCCCACTGAGTGGGTACAACACGGCTCCAACGATAATCAGAACAGTGAGGTTTCGCGTCAGAAGGCATACGAGCTTGATATTTTAGCGTTGGATTTTAACGGTCTTTTATCTTCTTCACTATCATGGAATTCCTATGGTGATAGCAGAAGATAAATAAATCATGCTGTTCTACTTATTTAAACAATAAAAGAAAGCATGGATCTTATGTGGTAAAAGCCCATAGCCTAAGTAAGACCTTAATTAACTTAAGTCTTCACTTGCTTTTCTTCATGGGTCTTTTGCTGCTCATCTGGCCCAACCCAGGGCCCAAGCGCCATCTGCAGCTCAGGTGCGCCTACCAGGGAAAATGCGCCTGGTCCCAGAGTCGAACCCTGGACCTCCCACCTAGTCAAGCCTCTGCTGCAAGCGCCTCTGCCAAGTGTGCTCTGTGCTCTTGTCTGATTAATTTACAAATTAATCTATCTAGACAAGATTGACTCGCAGGTCAATTACATTTTATAAATTAAATAAATGTGATGCGCAGATCACAATAAATTAATTTACATTTAATTTCCAAGCACGCAGGCCCCAGCACAGCACACATTAAACATGGGCAGCCCACATAAGAATAAATAAACAAACATAGGCATCATCCAAACAACATGTGATCCAGCAATAAGAAAATAAAATTTTGAAAACGCATAGTTATCAATTTTACTTTTCTTATATGCCCTACAACCTTACAACGGTCCATTGATGGGGATCCACTCATCATATCTAGTCAGATCCACTGCCCTTGCATGCACCAAGTCCTAACTGACTTGAGTCGACCCAGTGGTCAACTATGCATGCGCCAAGGGCTGAACAACCATCATGAGTTCTGGCAAGCGGGTGTGAACCCGGGCCTAACTCATGTGCATTCACCAGGTGTCTCAACCAGACCTCGCTACACGCCTTTGATGCAGTCGACCTATAGCCACCTCATGCTTGCGCATGGGTGCCATCTGGTCGACCCATCTAGGCTGTCAGATGGTCTGATCAGACTATTGGATCTAACCTAGAGGATGACTTCAACCCCATCAACCCGTCTAAGGGTTTATAGCAGGGGCGACTTAGATCTAATAAGGAAGCGCGCAAGATAACGTTTTAGAAAACATGTAACAAGCGCCAATCCTAATCATGCATTAAAATAAAACATGAATACACACATGCGCTAACATCTAATACCTAGCATGTAGATTCGCATGTGATGATAATTAGATCTACAACCAAAAACAAGGATCACACATAATCATGAAACAATCATATGATCATACGATAACAACCTGCTCTGATACCAATTTAAAGTCCCCTATAGCTAAGGGGGCAAAACCCTGACAGGTGGCGCAAATAATTTTGCAAGCGGAAACTAGGGTTTCAAGAGACCTTACGTAATGACATATGATTAACTTCATAAGGTTTAGATTCATACCATAGCCATTTCGTTTGGATGGCGTCTAGGAAGCAGAGATCGACATGGGTCTCCTCCAGAGAATGCGCACACAAGATGAGAGTGTGCCTACTTTCTTGGTGCTCCTTGTGCTAGCAAGGTTCCAAGAAGTCTTGAACGTATGGAAGGGATGGAGACGATTTTCCTTTCTTGGCCGAATCCTCCTCAAAGCTCCAAGCGTCGCCACACACGAAAGTGTCGAGAGGAATAATGGGTAGAGAGGCGAGAATAGAATTAATTCTCTTCGAACGTGAGAGATCTCCAAGTGGAGATCATGGTTTCTAAAAATAGAAACCACCACTCGCTCAAACGTTCACGCCAAGTGAACAAGTCGCCACCTCTTCTCCCTTTGAACCATGCGCTCATATATGAGCCGGTTCAATTTGGTTCGGCTCAAGAAACCAATCAAGCCAAGTCTTCAGTCCAGATCATATTAAACCTAAAGGTTCAAGATCTGACCGTTCATCTCTTAATGCTCCTGATCTCACCGATCTAGCATCTATTCTCTCAATCGAAGCTCACCGATCTTAAGCCCTAATCAATCAAACATGATCAGACCAGATCTCACTTACAATCAGAGATTAAATCCCTTCAAACTGAACCAAAACAATTCAGTCCACACGATCTGACTTAAGTAAGCCATATCATCAAATTGTGCGACCCTAAGGGTTTCCTTTAAATGTCGGTAACGATAACTAACATTATCACGATCAGTGAGGGGTATCTAGCAACACATCACTGTCTCCCGATATAAAGAAAAGAGTCTTCCAAGACTACACCCAAACCATAGCACAAGTGTGAATCAACTCACAAGGCATGCATATTTCCTTTGCCACTGGATGTTCTTATTGGACAAGCGTGTCAAGCTTGTAACTCCAATATGATGAGCATGATTAGATCAGATGAACATAGTCACCTGGGTATGGCCATACACTTTTCTCAATCATCTCATCCAGGGGGCCCCTTTAGAACATCACACTCCAAAAACAAGGAGACGGCAATCCTATGTCTATCACTAGTGCCCTAACCTGACTCAAGCTCACCATCCAAGAAATCTATAATCATTATGTTTCAAATGATATTGAACTACCTCAAAACAATGACAATCATCATTTAGAAAACACAAGTGATCTCAAGTCAAAGGAAATGTGCCACTTATTGCATTGAAGGATTATTCACATTGTGACAAGCAACTGAATATCCTAGTAGGGTCTGTCCAGTACATCCAATGTACCCATGAGTCTACATCTTATTCCATGCTCGAAGCATCCTATAAGATTAGAACACATATTAGTCTTAACCATATCAAGGCTGTCTCATGTTCACCAAGATATCTCGACTAAGGACTTTACAGCATGTCAGCCCAGCTGAACAGCTTTGAGACATTATTCAGAAGTACACTTATTGCAGCAGACAATGTAACAAACTGAATAACAACCATGCCTTTATAAACATAAGAGTTTATTACATGATACTGATACAATCCCAAGGCCTCAAACATTAGCCTTAAGGGCATACCCCAACAATAAGGTCAAGTAAACCTGAAGCCCTTTGACCTTTGTTAGGAAAAGGAGCCTTCGTCATTTTACCCAATAAACAAGCTTTGCATGTATCAATTTCCTCATAGGAGAATGATCCCAGCAGTCCATGGTCATGCAACCGCTTAATGCGCTTCTTGTTAATATGGCCTAAACGACTATGCCATAGCAAGGTGCTGTCATCAGCATACTTGGCTTTCTTATTATCAATATTTTGTATAGAACATTCCATGTCCAACATGAATAACCCATTGTTAATTGACCCAGAAGCATAAATAATATTATCATGAGAAAGATAACACTTTGAAGTCTTGCATTCAAAGGAAAATCCTTTCCTGACAAGAGCAGGAATAGAGATAATATTTTTGGTAATGCTTGGTACAAAATAACAATTGTTTAGTTCTAATACAAGTCCAGATGGTAATGAGATGTAATATTCTCCTACAGCAACAGCAGCAACCCGTGCCCCGTTTCCAACTCGTAGGTCCACCTCATGCTGTCCCACCTGTCTTCTTCTCTTGAGTTCCTGTACATTTGAACAAATGTGAACTCCACATGCAGTGTCCAACACCCATGAAATAGAAGAAGAAGATATCATGACTTCAGTCACAAATATACCTGAGCCAGAAGCGATGCTTCCCTTCTTGTCTCCTTGGAGCGCTTTACAGTCCTTTTTCCAGTGACCCAGCTGGCCACAATGGAAACATCTGTATTCCTTCGACCGCTTGACCTTTTGTTTCAGAGCCTTGTTGTAATTCTTGACATGGGCTTTGCCCTTCTTCCCCTTCTTCTTGTTCCTGGAAGGGAACATCAAGACAGAGGTTGAAGGCTTTCCCTTTAGAGTCTCCTCTGTAGTCAAGAGCATATTCAGCAACTCTGCCGGAGTACAGTCGATCTTGTTCATATTAAAATTAATAATGAACGGATCGAAAGAGGCCGGGAGAGACTGTAGAATAATGTCTACAGCAAGCTCCTGATTGATGGTATGCCCCAGTTTCTCTAGAGCCTCTTTGTGCCCAATCATCTTGAGTACATGAGCTCCCACTGGACTCCCTTCAGCCAGTTTGCTCTGAAAGAAAAGCTTGGTCAAATTATAGCGTTCAGTCCTCGCCTGTGCAGCATACAACATCTTGAGGTTTGCTATAATTTCTATAGCAGACATATCCTCATGCTGACGCTGCAGCTGTGGCGTCATAGACGCTAGCATCAGGCAAGCGACATCAATGCCATCATTGACATGCTTTTCATAGGCTTCCCGAACCGCCCTTGCGGCGTTCGGAGCGGGTTGAGGCGGTATAGCCGTCTCGAGGACATACAGTTTCCTCTCAGCCTTAAGAACAATCTTAAGGTGTCCGTACTAGTCTGAGAAGTTTGGCCCAGCAAACTTCTCCCTTTCCAGTAGGGATCGCACATTGAAGCTCATGGTGTTCGTTGCTGCAGGAATCTACAACAATGCAAGAACAGCAAGGTCAGTATCAATGTTTAGAATCAATCCAAGACTTAAGAAAGATTCTTTTCTCACTATTTTATCTGACTGAAAAATCCATTAAAACAGTCCGAAAGAGTAAGACTCTTTTAGTGAGATGGGATCCAGATTTCATACTTGGTCTCCGCGTCCCGCTCAGGCGAGATAAGATGCACAGAGAGTACAAGCACTAATTTCTGGTAGGCAGTCCCTGCGAATCGCCAACCCGTGCGATTCCCCTTCATCTGGGCAATCCAGCAGACTGTGCCAACTGAGTTTGTACAACACAGTCTCTGATCCCACAGATGGCTGCCTCCATATAGCTAACATATGCCCCATATGTAGCCTACATGGTCAAGCTGACCTGACCTACTCCCTGGACCACCACGTGCTATGCTGAGCAACGAGAAGCGATAAATCCCTTCTCTGTAACACGCAGGTGAAATCACACACCGTCTGAAGATAGATGGGCGTGCCCACTGAGTGGGTACAACACGGCCCCAACGATAGTCAGAACAGTGAGGTTTCGCGTCAGAAGGCTTACGTGCTTGATATTTAGCGTTGGATTTTAACGGTCTTTTATCTTCTTAACTATCATGCAAAACCTTATGGTGATAGCAGAAGATTAAATCATGCAATTCTAATTATATAAACAATAAATAGAAAGCATGTTGATCTTATGTGGTAAAAGCCCATTAACCCTAAGTAAGACCTTAATTTAACTTAAGTCTTCACTTGAGCTCTCCATGGGTCTTTTGCATCTCATCTGGCCCAACCCAGGGCCCAAGCGCCTACTGCAGCTCAGGTGCGCCCACTAGGTAAATGCGCCTGTCATAGGGTCGAACCCTAGACCTCCCACCTGGTCAAGCCTCTACTGCATGCGCCTCTGCCATGTGTGCTTTGAGCTCTTGTCTGATTAAATTACAATTTAATCTATCTAGACAAGATTGACTCGCAGGTCAATTACATTTCATAAATTAATTAAAATGTGATGCGCAGATCACAAAAATAATAATTTATAATTAATCCAGGCTCGCAGGCCCCAGCACAGCACACATTAAAAGGGCAACCCACATAAGATGAAATAGACAAACATCATGGCATCCAATCAACATGTGATCCATTAACAAAATAAAATTTTCAAAATCCCATTGGAATCAATTTTATTTGTCTTATGAGCCCTACTACCTTACAACGGTCCATTAATAGGGATCTACTCATCATGTCTAGTCAGATCCACTACCCTTGCATGCACCAAGTCCTAACTGACTTGAATCGACCAAATGGTCAACCATGCATGCGCCAAAAGCTGAACGACCTCATGAGTTCTGGCAAGCGGGTATGACCCCGGGCCTAACTCATGTGCGTTCACCGGTTGTCTCAACCAGACATCGCTACACGCCTGTCTGCAGTCGACCTATAGCCACCTCATGCTTGCGCACAGGTGCCATCTGGTCGACCCATCTAGGCTGTCAGATGATCTGATCAGACTGTTTGGATCTGAACTAGGTGATGACTTCAACCCTACTAACCCATCTAAGGGTTTATAGTAAGCGCTTAGATCTAAGTGAGGCGCGCAAGTGATTAAGTTTTTAAGAAAAACTACAACATTCAACATGCGCAACTATGTAAGCATCAAACATGCGCCAACATAAGTTAACCTCATACATGCACCACAAGGAAATATATTCAACTAGTATTTTCGCATGATGAGAAAACTTAGATCTATTCAACTCAAACATGGATCACAAAACATTAAGCAATCATATGCATCATACCGAAACCATAAGCTCTGATACCAATTGAAAGATCCCTCAAGAAGGGGGTGAAACCCTAAGGGGGGGCGCATATCAAAACTTGTATGGGCGGCTAGGGTTTCAAAAGATCGCATGTGGTATAATCATAAGATCAACTTAAGATTTACTAAGATCAAGTTGTGATCTTACCATTGCCATGGATGGATGGCGACTTGGAAGCAAAGAGTCGAATGCTTCTTCTCCAAAGGCAATCGCACACAAGAAGAAAGA
This sequence comes from Costus lasius, assembly GCA_027563935.2. Classification (NCBI taxonomy): domain Eukaryota; kingdom Viridiplantae; phylum Streptophyta; class Magnoliopsida; order Zingiberales; family Costaceae; genus Costus; species Costus lasius. Next base: position 29,813,125 of record CM050450.1, on the reverse strand, counting down.
TGGCTACTCCTTGGTGTTCTTTGTGCTAGCAAAGACCTCCAAAGTATCCTTATCTCATGAAGGAGTTGAGAGATGCTTGGCCGAGCTCTTCCTTGGCATGAAGACTCCTCTACACGAGAGTGGAGAGGCGAGAAGCGAGCAAGAAGTGATGCGTTGAGGCGTTGTGGAGATGTGGCGTTACGTGACTTCCAAAAATGGAAAGTCATGAAGCCATGCGCCCACTCATAGAAAACCGCCCAAAACGCCATCAAGCATTGAACCATGCGTTCACACATGTGAACCGGTTCAAGCCAAATCTATTCAACTCAATTTGGTTCAAAGACCAAATCAAATCAGCCCAAGCCATGGTCTAGATCTCTCTGAACCAAAGAGTTCAAGATCTAACCGTTCATCTCTTGATGCTCTTGATCTCACCGATCTAGCATCAACTCTCTCGATCGAAGCTTACCGATCTCAAGCCCTTATCAATCAAACATGATCAGACCAGATCTCACTTACAATCAGAGTTTAAACTCCTTTAAACTGAACCCAAACAATTCAGTCCACACGATCTGACTTAAGTAAGCCATATCATCAAATTGTGCGACCCTGAGGGTTTCCTTTAAATGTCGGTAACGATAACTTACGTTATCACGATCAGTGAGGGGTATCTAGCAACACATCACTGTCTCCCGATATAAAGGAAAGAGTCTTCCAAGACTACACCCAAACCATAGCACAAGTGTGAATCCACTTCACTAGACATACATGTTTCCTTTACCATTGGATGTTCTTATTGGACAAGCGTGTCAAGCTTGTAACTCCAATATGATGAGCATGATTAGATCAGATGAACATAGTCACCTGGGTATGGCCATACACTTTCTCAATCATCTCATCCAGGGGGGCCCCTTTAGAACATCACACTCCTTAAACAAGGAGACGGCAATCCTACATCTATCACTAGTGTCCTAACCTGACTCATGATCATTATCCAAGATAGTCTATAACCATTATGTTTCAAATGATATTGAACTACCTCAAAACAATGACAATCATCATTTAGAAACACAAGTGATCTCAAGTCAGAGGAAGTATGCCACTTGTTTGCATATAAGGATTATTCACATTGTGACAAGCAATTGAATATCCTAGTAGGGTCTGTCCAGTACATCCAATGTACCCATGAGTTTACATCTTATTCCATGCTCGAAGCATCCTATAAGATTAGAACACATATTAGTCTCAATCATATCAAGGCTGTCTCATGTTCACCAAGATATCTCGACTAAGGACATATAGCATGTCAGCCTAGCTGAACAGCATTGAGACATTATTCAGAAGCACACTTATTGCAGCAGACAATGTAACAAACTGAATAACAACCATTGCCTTTATAAACATAGAGTTTATACATGATACTGATAGAATCCCAAGGCCTCAAACATTAGCCTTAAGGGCATACCCCAACAAAGCCTTGGTCAATGGGTCTGCCAGATTGTTTTCTGTGTCAACTCTGCTAATCTTGACATCACCTCTATCAATGATCTCTCTGATCAGGTGAAATCTCCTGAGTATGTGTTTGGACCTTTGATAAGACCGTGGTTCCTTGGCTTGTGCAATTGCTCCATTGTTGTCACAATAGAGCTCAATGGGATCTATTGCACTAGGAACCACCTGAAGTTCAGAAATGAACTTCCTGATCCAAACGGCTTCTTTGGCTACCTCAGATGCTGCCACGTACTTAGCCTCGGATGTAGAATCAGCTATGGTGGATTGCTTGAAGCTCTTCCAGCATACAGTGCCTCCATTCATTTTGAACACATATCCGGCCTGCGATCTAAAGCCGTCAGGGTCAGACTAAAACGATGCATCAGTGTAGCCCTGCATACTGAGCTCTTCTTGTCCCCCATAGACTAAGAACAGATCCTTAGTTCTTCTCAGATACTTTAAGATGTTCTTTACAGCCACCCAGTGCTGTAAACCTGGATTGGATTGGTATCGGCTGGTTATGCTCACAGCATAAGCCACGTCTGGTCTAATACATAACATTGCAAACATGATTGATCCCACTGCCGAAGCATAAGGCACTCGATTCATGTCATCCCTCACAGCCTGTGTGTTAGGACACTGGCTCTTTGAGAGAGTAAGGCCATGTCTTACTGGAAGGTATCCCTTCTTGGATTGCTCCAAGTTGAACCTCTCCAGGACCTTGTCAATGTAGGTACTCTGACTAAGGGCTAGAAGCCTCTTGGATCTATCCCGGTAGATCCTCACGCCTAGGATATACGCGGCCTCCCCTAAGTCTTTCATCTCGAAACATGATGGGGGTAGAAACCACAAGCCACGAAGATACAAATGGAGTCTACAAGTACCTTAGCTAAAGACCTGGAGTCTCTCAAATAAGTAGTATGATCACTCTTAAAGCTAGCTCAATAAATAACGGCAAGTGAAGCTCAAGTCACATTCCAAATAACAAGTTGCTACATAACAATTCCACAACCGAGACCTACATCCAGCACAAGAGGAAACAAAGGATTTAATCAAATCTTGGATCTCATCCAACGGCAACACTCATCATGGAATAACTTCTCCAGCCGAGCATCAACTCTCCAACAATGTGCGAGCCGATGATGGAAACTGCAATGTTCGCCTTTATCAAAGAAGGAAAGCAGCAACGTCTCTTCAACATCTCGCCTTCAACGTCTCCCTGCTGCTCACGATTGGAAGCTGCAAACAAGGAAGCATCTCCTTCAACAGATTCTCTGCTGCCATAGAAGGAAGATACAACGTTCGTCTGCTGAAGCCTCATCTATATGTATCACGCGAACACAATGTAATGGATAGTGAATTTTGAATCAATGAAATAGTTTCTTCCAATGGAATCGGATGTCTCCCATCCTATTCCCCTCTGAGGTGCTTGTGTCACCTACCTTTCCCTTCTTCTCATCTTCTCTAATCCCTCTCCATTAATTCTCTTGCTCTGTTGCAATCATCCTCACATTACAGCCAACTCCCAGATTTTCTGAATCTTTGTGAACACACCGCCGACGATCCGCCGGTCTGATCCTCACAAGATTTTGAACATCACTCCTCCTCTCCAAGACGAGTCTTCAGCCACCGGAATCCGCCAATCCTCCCATCCGATCACCGGAATCGAATGCCCATTCGAATCCTCTATTCTCGCTAGCATTTCCGCCCTAGTTCCGTCTTCCAGCACCGTTCTCCTCCGACCAGCCACCAATCACTCTCAAACTCTGGCCACCACTTCGCCATCGTCAGAGGGACCTCCAACCGTAACAGGTCCAGCGATCGCGGACCACCGGACGAACACCGGCCAACTCTGCTCTGCGCTCATGTTTCCCCTACTTCCGCCATGCTCTCGCCTCAGTTCCGCCTTTCATCGTCGCCCTCCTCCGTCCGGCCACCATTCGACCAGAAACTCCAGCCACCTCTTCGCCATCACCACAGCAGCTCCCAACTGTAACAGGTTCGGTGTCCGTGCATCACCGGCCGTCCGGTGAGGAGCCCTGTAACTCGGGCACCTTCCCCTGTTCTGACCATACAGTTGCCTCCACTCTACAACTCCCCTGTTCCGATTGAAGATCCATTGCTCCACCCCCGTCAGCGCTCCGACGTCGCCCTCACCTTCTCCATCACCTCCCGTTGTCAGAATTACCGATGAACTCTCCAATTCCAACATCTTCGATTGGCCCCGCTTGCCTGTTTCAGGACTCTGTTTCCTGCTTCTTTGTTTTCTATTTAGAAGTGATCTGACTAAGTTTCTTGTGGCAGGTTTTTAACATTCACGGACAAGCCTCTACTTCTCATCTTCGGATCTATCAGAAAGATCAGATCCTCCTCTACAAGCTGGACGAGTTGCCCCAACTGAAACGACAAAGGATCAACCTCAAAAACATGAGAACTTTTCGTATCTGATTATCTCTTATGCACTTGTTTTATTGTCTAATCTGGTTAGATATCTTGTTGCAGATATTCTAATTTGCTGAAAGATCTTCACTGTATAATTTTAATGTCAATCAAAGAACTAGTTTTGTTTGACATCTTGGTTTAATCGGTTTTTATTTTGGATCTACGGATTTTTGTCCAAGGCATAGTAGCTTTTCTTAAATGATATATTTCTGCAACACTATGTTTCTAGCTGTTTTCTGAATTTTGACCTTTATTTTGAAAATAAAAAAAAATAATAATCGGACTTTTAGTTAGTATCATATTTCGTGTCTCCACCCTACATCAAAACACTTCCCTAACCATGTCTTCACGGCTTGAAGACTAGGGATGTCATTCCCGATGAGTAGTATGTCATCGACATACAAGACCAGAAAAGTCACCAAGCTCCCACTGAATTTTCTGTACACACAGGCGTCATCTTCACTTTTGATAAAGCCATAATCTCTCACAGCTTCATCAAACCGAAGATTCCAACTTCGAGATGCTTGCTTTAATCCATAGATGGATTTCTTTAGCCTGCAAACCTTATTGGTTTTTGTAGGATGGATGAAGCCATCAGGTTGTGTCATATACACATCCTCAGTCAGCTTTCCATTAAGGAATGCTATCTTTATACGCATCTGCCATATCTCATAGTCATGATATGCAGCTATAGGAAGCAAAATCCAAATGGATTTAATCATGGCAATAGGTGAGAAGGTTTCATCATAGTCCAACCCGTGGACTTGTTTGAAACCCTTAGCAACTTGTCTACCTTTATAGGTAACTATGTTGTCATCCATGTCTGTCTTCCTTTTGAAGACCCATTTGCACCCTATAGGTTTTACCCCATTAGGTAGCTCAACCAAATCCCAGACTTGGTTAGCTGACATGGAATCCATCTCGGATCGCATGGCCTCAAGCCATCTCTCTGAGTCCGGTCCATTGACCGCCTCATCATTAGTCCTGGGTTCATCCTCAATGATGAAGATCCCGTCATGTTGGGTCGGTAGCGACCCATACCTCTCAGGTACACGACGAACCCTCCAAGACCTACGTGGGGCCTGTGTCTGAGCCTCAGGTTGCCTAGCAACCGGTGCAGGCGGCTCAGGTTCCATCTCTTTGTCTTGTGGTTGCACTTGGATCTCATCCAAGTCAAACTTCCTCCCACTGACTTCTTTCATGAGAAATTATTTCTCTAGAAAGACAGCACCGCGAGCAACAAAAACTTTGTTCTCGGTTGGGACATAAAAATAGTATCCTTTAGTTTCCTTAGGATACCTCACAAACACGCATTTATCATATCTAGGTTCTAGCTTGCTAGAATCCTGACGTTTGATATATGCTTCACATCCCCAGATCTTGATAAAACTGAGATTAGGGCGTCTCCCACACCATACCTCGTATGGTATTTTGGAGACACTCTTAGATGGAACGTTGTTCAGTATTAGAGAAGTTGTTTCCAGTGCATGCCCCCAGAATGAGGGAGGTAGAGTTGCATGACTCATCATAGATCGAACCATGTCCAACAAAGTTCGATTTCTCCTTTCAGATACACCATTCCATTGAGGTGTTCCAGAAGGAGTGAGTTGGGATATGATCCCACACTCTCTCAGATAGTCAAAGAACTCACCGCTCAGGTACTCTCCACCACGATCTGATCGAAGAGCTTTAATGGATCTTCAAGTGGGTTCTCTACTTCATTCTTGAACTCCTTGAATTTCTCAAAGGATTCAGATTTATGTCTCATCAAGTAGACATAACCATACCTACTGAACTCATTAGTAAAGGTAATGAAGTAGTTGTACCCTCCTTTGACTTGTTTATTGAACGGCCCACACACATCAATACGTATGAGATCCAATAAAGCTCCTGCCCTCTCACCAGTCTTGGTGAAGGGCGCCTTTGTCATTTTCCCCAATAAATAAGGTTCACAAGTATCAAATTCCTCCAAGGAACTTGAATCTAGCAACCCATTTGCATGGAGTTGTTGAATGCGATTCTTGTTAATATAGGCTAATCGACAATGCCATAGGAAAGCACCAACTGAACCACTCAGTTTGGTCCATTTGTTATTTATGTTACAAACAGAGTTATCCATGTCCAACACGTACAGACCACTGCATAAAGTACCCTTCCCATAGAACATATTTGCAAATGAAAAAGAACAAGAGTTCTTATTTATTTCAAACTTAAATCCTTTCTTTGCTAAGCAAGGAATGGATACAATGTTCTTAGTAAGCGAAGGTACATAATAGCAATTATCTAACTCTAACTAAAGTCCAGAAGGTAGGAAGAGAGTCAAAACTCCTACAGGAACAGCAGCAACTTGTGCCCCGTTCCCAACTCGTAGGTCAATCTCTCCAGCCTGCACCGATCTACTTTTCTTGAGCCCTTGCATATTAGTACAAATATGAGCTCCACATGCGGTATCCAATACCCATGACATTGAAGTAGAAAGGTTGACTTCTGTAACATAAATACCTGAGCTAAAAGCTAAGACCAAGCCTTTCTTCTCCACATTCTGAAGCTGCTTGCAGTCCCTCCTCCAGTGACCCTGCTCGCCACAGTGGAAGCACCTCTGTTCCTTTGACTTCTTTGCCTTTTTCTTCAGTGCCTTGGTGGGACCTTTAGCACTGCCCTTAGCACGTGTCTTATCCTTCTTCATCATCTTCTTGGTCGCAGGGACCAAAAGAACAGAATTGGGTTTGGTCTAACCCATTTCACGCTCGGTTGTTTGGAGCATATTCAGTAGTTCCTCCCTCATGCAATCAATCCGGTTCATGTTGAAATTAATAATAAACGGACTAAAGCTAGGGGGCAGGGACTGCATAATAAGATCCATAATAAACGGACTAAAGCTAGGGGGCAGGGACTGGAAAAAAGACTGTAAAGCGCTCCAAGGAGATAAGAGGGGAAGCATCGCTTCTGGCTCAGGTATATATGTGACTGAGGTCATGTTTTCATCTTCTTCTATATCATGGGTGTTGGACACTGCATGTGGAGTTCACATTTGTTCAAATGTACAGGAACTCAAGAGAAGAAGGCAGGTGGGACAGCATGAGGTAGACCTACGCGTTGGAAACGGGGCACGGGTTGCTGCTGTTGCTGTAGGAGACTATTTCATTTCTTTACCATCTGGCATTGTATTAGAATTAAACAATTGTTATTTTGTACCAAGTATCACAAAGAATATTATCTCTATTCCTGCTCTTGTCAGGAAAGGATTTGCCTTTGAATGCAAGATTTCAAAGTGTGTTTTATCTCGTGATAATATTGTGTATGCAACTGGTTCAATTAACAATGGGTTATACATGTTGGACATGGACAATTCTATACAAAATATTGATAATAAGAAAGCCAAGTATGCTGATGACAGCACCTTGTTATGGCATAGTCGTTTAGGCCATATAAACGAGAAGCGCATTAAGCGGTTGCATGATCATGGACTGCTGGGATCATTCTCCTATGAGGAGATTGATACATGCAAAGCTTGTTTGATGGGTAAAATGACGAAGTCTCCTTTTCCTCACAAAGGTCAAAGGGCTTCAGGTTTACTGGACCTAATACACAGTGATGTGTGTGGGCCTTTTGGTAAACATGCCAGAGGTGGCTATCAGTACTTCATTACCTTTACTGATGATTTCAGTAGGTATGGATATGTCTATTTAATGAGACATAAAAGTGAATCTTTTGACAAGTTCAAAGAGTTCAAAAATGAAGTACAAAATCAGCTAGGCCGAAATATCAAGGCACTTCGTTCAGATCGAGGTGGTGAATACCTGAGTCATGCGTTTACTGACTATCTGAAAGAGTGTGGGATTATCTCACAGCTCACTCCGCCAGGAACACCGCAATGGAATGGTGTGTCCGAGAGGAGAAATAGAACGTTACTTGATATGGTTCGTTCTATGATGAGTCAGGCTACTCTTCCATACTCCTTTTGGGGTTTTGCACTGGAAACAGCTGCAAAGGTACTAAACCGAGTGCCATCCAAGGCAGTTTTAAAGACGCCATATGAGTTATGGTATGGGAAACAGCCTAGCTTGACATTTATCAGGATCTGGGGTTGCGAGGCTTATGTCAAAAAGCTCGCCTCTGGGAAACTAGAGAGCAGATCTGACAAATGCATCTTTTACCCTAAGGAAACTAAGGGTTATTATTTCTACGATCCCAAGGAGAACAAGGTATTTGTTGCTCGGACGGCCGTATTTCTTGAGAAGGAATTTATTCTGCAAGAGGCCAGTGGGAGAGAAATAAAGCTGGATGAGAATCCAGAGGAAGGACAAAGTAGTCAAGCAGAGTTGGATGTGCCTGAGCCGGTAGAGCAGGTTATTGGACAACCTGAGGCTCAGATATCACGGGAACCGCGAAGATCGGGTAGGATCCGTCGACAGCCTGAGCGCTATGACGGAGTCTACATCATTGATAATGATGAACCCCTAACTTATGCGGATGCGGTCAGTGGACCGGAGTCAGCTAGATGGCTTGATGCTATGCGAGCCGAGATGGACTCCATGTCAGATAACCAAGTCTGGGATTTGGTTGATCCGCCTCCGGGAGTAATCCCTATAGGCTGTAAATGGATCTTCAAAAAGAAGATTGACATGGATGGTAACGTGGTTACCTATAAAGGCAGGCTAGTTGCGAAAGGTTTCAAACAAATCTACGGGATAGATTATGATGAAACTTTCTCACCTGTAGCCATGTTTAAGTCTATTCGGATTCTTTTCGCGATAGCTGCATATTACGATTATGAGATCTGGCAGATGGATGTGAAAACAGCTTTCCTTAATGGAAATCTGGATGAGGATGTGTATATGACACAACCGGAAGGTTTCACTAATCCATCAGATCGTCATAAAATATGCAAGTTAAAGAAGTCCATTTATGGACTGAAACAAGCATCAAGAAGCTGGAATATTCGTTTTGATGAATCAATCTCTGAGTTTGGTTTCATCAAGAACGAGGATGACCCGTGTGTATATAAGAGGTTTAGTGGGAGCGTGATTACATTCCTAATCCTCTACGTCGATGATATCTTGATCATTGGAAACGATATTCCTAAACTGCATGCTGTTAAGGCATGGTTAGGAAAATGTTTTCAGATGAAAGATCTAGGAGAAGCAGCCTATGTACTAGGTGTGAAGATCTACCGGGATAGATCTAAGAGGCTTCTCGGGCTGTGCCAGAGTACTTACATCGATAAAGTCCTGGAGAGATTCCATTTAGAGAATTCTAAACGTGGATATCTTCCAGTCAGACATGGTCTGAATCTTTCGAAGAGTCAGTGTCCACAAACACAGACTGAGAAAGATGAAATGGACAATACGCCTTATGCTTCGGCTATTGGGTCCATTATGTATGCGATGTTGTGTACTCGCCCAGACGTCGCTTACGGGTTAAGCGTGACCAGTCGATTCCAAAGTAATCCAGGTTTGGCGCACTGGATTGCAGTCAAGAACATTTTAAAATATCTGCGGAGGACCAAAGATATGTTCTTGATATATGGTGGTCAGGAAGAACTCAGTATAGAGGGATATACTGACGCTTCGTTCCAGTCGGACCAGGATGATTTCCGATCGCAATCAGGCTATGTTTTTAGCTTGAATGGTGGAGCAGTGGTGTGGAAAAGTTTCAAACAGTCAACTGTTGCTGATTCCACAACAGAAGCCGAGTATGTTGCAGCCTCGGAAGCATCCAAGGAGGCAGTGTGGATTCGTAAGTTCGTGAGAGAACTTGGTGTCGTTCCTTCGAGTGCAGATCCTTTGGTTATCTTTTGTGATAACACTGGAGCTATAGCACAAGCAAAGGAACCGCGGTCGCACCAGAAGTCCAAGCACATACAGAGACGGTTTCACTTGATCCGGGAGATCATTGATCGTGGCGAGATCAAGATTTGCAAGGTTCATACAGATGACAATCTGGCAGACCCGCTTACCAAGCCTCTGGCGCAGCAGAAGCATGAGAAGCACTGTAATAATATGGGTTTGAGATTTCTCAACCATTAGATTAAGTGCAAGTGGGAGATTGTTGGAGTATGCCCTTAAGGCTAATGTTTGAGGCCTTTGGGATTGTAAAAGTATTATGTAATAAACTCTTATGTTTATGAAAGGCATGGTTATTATTCAGGTTGTTACCTTGTCTGCTGCAATGAGTGTGCTTCTGAATAATGTCTCAAAGCTGTTCAGCTAGGCTGACAGGCTGTATGTCCTTAGTCGAGATATCTTGGTGAACATGAGACAGCCTTGATATGATGGAGACTAATATGAGTGCTAATCTTATAGGATGCTTCGAGCATGGAATAAGATGTAGACTCATGGGTACATTGGATGTACTGGACAGACCCTACTGGGATATTCCATTGCTTGTCACAATGTGAATGATCCTTGTAAGCAGCAAGTGGCACATGTCCTCTGACTTGAGATCACTTGTGTTTCTAAATGATGATTGTCATTGTCTTGAGGTAGTTCAATATCATTTGAAACATAATGATTATAGACTATCTTGGATGGTGAGCTTGAGTCAGGTTAGGGCACTTGTGATAGATAAAGGATTGCCGTATCCTTGTTTAAGGAGTGTGATGTTCTAAAGGGCCCCCTTTATATGAGATGATTGAGGAAGTGTATGGCCATACCCAGATGACTATGTTCATCTGATCTAATCATGCTCATCGTGTTGGAGTTACAAGCTTGACATGCTTGTCCAATAAGAACATCCAGTGGCAAAGGATAAATGTATGCCTTGTGAATAGAGTCACACTTGTGCCTTGGTTTGGGAGTAGTCTTGGAAGACTCTTTCCTTTATATCGGGAGACAGTGATGTGTTGCTAGATACCCCTCACTGATCGTGATAACGTAAGTTATCGTTACCGACATTTAGAGGAAACCCTCAGGGTCGCACAATATGATGATATGGCTTACTTGAGTCAGATCGTGTGGACTGAATTCTTTGGGTTCAGTTTAAGGGGATTTAATCTCTGATTGTAAGTGAGATCTAGCCTGATCATGTTTGATTGATTAGGGCTTGAGATCGGTAAGCTTGGATCGAGAGAGATGATGCTAGATCGAAGAGATCAGGGGCATCAGGTGATGAACGGTTAGATCATGAGCCTTGGGGTTCAATATGGTCTAGACCACATGGCTTGAGCCATTTCGGTTTGGTTCATGAACCAAAGTCGATTGAAACGGTTTAGCTTGAACCGGTTCACAATTGTGAACGCATGGTTCAATGCTCAAATGCGTTTGAGGTTGGCTTGAGCGCATGGCATGATGAGCTTCCATTTATGGAAAGTCATCATGGCCGGTTTCACAAAAAACGCCTAAACGCATAAGCGTTTGTGCTCTTCTCTTGAACGCCTTGGACAATTTCGTTGAGGTGTGGTTGACGACGAGAAGGAGAGGCGAGGCAAGTGAAGCTCTCGGCAACAAGGAGGTTCATCATCCCCTTCCATTCGACAAGAAGGCTTGAGGGTCTTGCTAGCACAAGAGATCTCAAGGAAGTGAGCATCTTCATCTTGTGTGTGGGCTTGTGGAGGAGACCTAGTTTGATCTCTTCTTCCAAACCGACTTCCAAATCCATGGCGTTGGTATGATTCCTTTTCATAACATAAGTTGATCTTATAGATTCATATGCGATCTTGAAACCCTTTTTCCGCAAAGCTTGTTAGAATTGCAAGTTTAGGGTTTCTCCCCTATAATTAGGGGTTCCTACAATTGGTATCAGAGCTAGGCTCTTGATATGATCTATATGATTGCTTATTTGTGATCCATACATTCAAGTTGCGCTTACTTTTACTTGAAGCATGCTTTGTTTTCATGAGGTTGCGCATGTATTTTGTTTTCATGAGGTTGCGCATGTATCTTGCTTTCATGAAGTTGCGCATGATATCATGCTTTAAGTTGCGCTTGTATCATGGCTTTGATAAAGTATGCGCTCCCCCTTGAAGGGGACCCCCTAAAGTATGCGCTCCTCCTTGAAGAGGACCCCCTTAGATCTAAGGGTTATATGCAAGCATGTTGTTTGTTTGTATCATTGCGCATGTACTAAATGTTTTCTAAAACCTTACATCTTGCGCGCATAATTAGATCTAAGGTGCCACTACATTAAACCCTTAGATGGGTTGATGGGGTTGAAGTCACCACTAGGTTAGATCCAAGTCTGATCAGACCATCTGACAGCTCAGATGGGTTGACCCAATGGCACCTATGCGCAAGCACAAGGTGGCTATAGGTTGACTGCATCTAGGGCGTGTAGCGAGGTCTGGTTGAGACAACTACTGAACACACTTGAGTTAGGCCCGGGGTCACACCCGCTTGCCAAAAACTCATGGGGTAGTTCAGCCCTTGGGGCATGCATGGTTGACCATTAGGTCAACTCGGGTCAGTTAGGACTCGGTGCATGCAAGGGCAAAGGATCTAACTAGATGGATGAGTGGATCCCTATCAATGGACCATTGTAAGGTTGTAGGGCTCGTAAGGAAATTAAAATTGATGCCATGGGGTTTTTCAAAATTTAATTTCTTGATTGGATCACAAGATGATTTGATGCCATGATGCTTGTCTATTTAGTCTTATGTGGGTTGCCCTATTGTGTGCTGTGCTGGGGCCTGCGTGCCTGGGTTTAAATTGTAAATTAATTTGTGATCTGCGAATCACATTGTTTTAATTTATGAAATGTTGTTGACCTGTGTGTCAACCTTGTCTAGATAGATCAAATGTACTTTGATTAGACAAGAGTACAAATGCACACATCATAAAGGGGCATTCAGCTGGTGGCGCACCTGAGGTGCTCTTGGCGCTAGGGCCCTAGGTTGGACCAGATGAGATGCCAAAGAGCTCAAGTGAAGACTTAAGTAAAATTAAGGTCTTACTAGGGTTCATGGGCTTTTACCACATAAGATCATGCTTTCTACTTATTGCAAATAATTAGAGTTGCATGTTTATGTTTATCTTCTGCTATAGCCATAGGATATGCCTGATAGTAAGAAGATAAAAGACCGCTAAAATCCAACGCTAACATATCAAGCTCGTAAGCCTTCTGACGCGAAACCTCACCTTTCTGACTATCGTTGGAGCCGTGTTGAACCCACTCAGTGGGCACGTCCATCTATCTTCAGACGGTGCCGGATTTCACCTGCGTGTTACAGAGTTGGGATTTATCCCCTCTCGTTGCTCAGCATAGCACGTGGTGGTCCAGGGAGTAGGTCGGGTCAGCTTGACCATGTAGACTACATATGTGGCGCATATGGTAGCACATGGAGGCAGCCATCTCTGGGATCAGAGACTGTGTTGTACCAACGCAGTTGGCACAGTCTGCTGGATTGCCAAGATGAAGGGGAATCGCACGGGTTGGCGATTGGCTGGGACAGCCTACCAGAAATTAGTGCTTGTCATCTCTGTGCATCTTATCTCGCCTGAGCGGGACGCGGAGACCAAGTATGAAATCTGGATCCCATCTCACTAAAAGAGTGTTACTCTTTCGGACTGTTTACTGGATTTTTCAGTCAGACAAAATAGTGAGAAAAAGAATCTTTCTTAAGTCCTAGATTGATTCTGAACATTGATACTGACCTTGCTGTTCTTTCTTGTTGTAGATTCCTGCAGCAACGAACACCATGAGCTTCAATGTGCGATCCCTACTGGAAAGGGAGAAGTTTGCTGGGCCGAACTTCTCTGACTGGTTCGGACACCTTAAGATTGTTCTTAAGGCAGAGAGGAAACTGTATGTCCTCGAGACGGCGATACCGCCGCAGCCCGCTCCGAACGCCGCAAGGGCGGTTCGGGATGCCTACGAAAAGCACGTCAATGATAGCATTGATGTCGCTTGCCTGATGCTAGCGTCTATGACGCCACCGCTGCAGCGTCAGCATGAGGACATGTCGGCTATAGAAATTATAGCGAACCTCAAGATGCTGTATGCTGCACAGGCGAGGACTGAACGCTATAATCTGACGAAGCTCTTCTTTCAGAGCAAACTGGCTGAGGGGAGCCCAGTGGGAGCTCACGTGCTCAAGATGATTGGGCACAAGGAGGCTCTGGAGAAACTGGGGCATACCATCAACCAGGAGCTTGCTGTGGACATTATTCTGCAGTCTCTTCCGCCTTCTTTCGATCCGTTCATCATTAACTTTAATATGAACAAGATCGATTGTACGCCGGCAGAGCTGCTGAATATGCTCTTGACAACTGAGGAAACTCTGAAGGGTAAGCCTTCAACCTCTGTCTTGATGGTTCCTTTTAGGAACAAGAAGAAGGGGAAGAAGGGCAAGGCCCCTGTCAAGAATTACAGCAAGGCCCTGAAACAGAAGGTGAAGCGGTCGAAGGACAACAGGTGTTTCCACTGTGGCCAGCTGGGTCACTGGAAAAAGGACTGTAAAGCGCTCCAAGGAGATAAGAGGGGAAGCATCGCTTCTGGCTCAGGTATATATGTGACTGAGGTCATGTTTTCATCTTCTTCTATATCATGGGTGTTGGACACTGCATGTGGAGTTCACATTTGTTCAAATGTACAGGAACTCAAGAGAAGAAGGCAGGTGGGACAGCATGAGGTAGACCTACGCGTTGGAAACGGGGCACGGGTTGCTGCTGTTGCTGTAGGAGACTATTTCATTTCTTTACCATCTGGCATTGTATTAGAATTAAACAATTGTTATTTTGTACCAAGTATCACAAAGAATATTATCTCTATTCCTGCTCTTGTCAGGAAAGGATTTGCCTTTGAATGCAAGATTTCAAAGTGTGTTTTATCTCGTGATAATATTGTGTATGCAACTGGTTCAATTAACAATGGGTTATACATGTTGGACATGGACAATTCTATACAAAATATTGATAATAAGAAAGCCAAGTATGCTGATGACAGCACCTTGTTATGGCATAGTCGTTTAGGCCATATAAACGAGAAGCGCATTAAGCGGTTGCATGATCATGGACTGCTGGGATCATTCTCCTATGAGGAGATTGATACATGCAAAGCTTGTTTGATGGGTAAAATGACGAAGTCTCCTTTTCCTCACAAAGGTCAAAGGGCTTCAGGTTTACTGGACCTAATACACAGTGATGTGTGTGGGCCTTTTGGTAAACATGCCAGAGGTGGCTATCAGTACTTCATTACCTTTACTGATGATTTCAGTAGGTATGGATATGTCTATTTAATGAGACATAAAAGTGAATCTTTTGACAAGTTCAAAGAGTTCAAAAATGAAGTACAAAATCAGCTAGGCCGAAATATCAAGGCACTTCGTTCAGATCGAGGTGGTGAATACCTGAGTCATGCGTTTACTGACTATCTGAAAGAGTGTGGGATTATCTCACAGCTCACTCCGCCAGGAACACCGCAATGGAATGGTGTGTCCGAGAGGAGAAATAGAACGTTACTTGATATGGTTCGTTCTATGATGAGTCAGGCTACTCTTCCATACTCCTTTTGGGGTTTTGCACTGGAAACAGCTGCAAAGGTACTAAACCGAGTGCCATCCAAGGCAGTTTTAAAGACGCCATATGAGTTATGGTATGGGAAACAGCCTAGCTTGACATTTATCAGGATCTGGGGTTACGAGGCTTATGTCAAAAAGCTCGCCTCTGGGAAACTAGAGAGCAGATCTGACAAATGCATCTTTTACCCTAAGGAAACTAAGGGTTATTATTTCTACGATCCCAAGGAGAACAAGGTATTTGTTGCTCGGACGGCCGTATTTCTTGAGAAGGAATTTATTCTGCAAGAGGCCAGTGGGAGAGAAATAAAGCTGGATGAGAATCCAGAGGAAGGACAAAGTAGTCAAGCAGAGTTGGATGTGCCTGAGCCGGTAGAGCAGGTTATTGGACAACCTGAGGCTCAGATATCACGGGAACCGCGAAGATCGGGTAGGATCCGTCGACAGCCTGAGCGCTATGACGGAGTCTACATCATTGATAATGATGAACCCCTAACTTATGCGGATGCGGTCAGTGGACCGGAGTCAGCTAGATGGCTTGATGCTATGCGAGCCGAGATGGACTCCATGTCAGATAACCAAGTCTGGGATTTGGTTGATCCGCCTCCGGGAGTAATCCCTATAGGCTGTAAATGGATCTTCAAAAAGAAGATTGACATGGATGGTAACGTGGTTACCTATAAAGGCAGGCTAGTTGCGAAAGGTTTCAAACAAATCTACGGGATAGATTATGATGAAACTTTCTCACCTGTAGCCATGTTTAAGTCTATTCGGATTCTTTTCGCGATAGCTGCATATTACGATTATGAGATCTGGCAGATGGATGTGAAAACAGCTTTCCTTAATGGAAATCTGGATGAGGATGTGTATATGACACAACCGGAAGGTTTCACTAATCCATCAGATCGTCATAAAATATGCAAGTTAAAGAAGTCCATTTATGGACTGAAACAAGCATCAAGAAGCTGGAATATTCGTTTTGATGAATCAATCTCTGAGTTTGGTTTCATCAAGAACGAGGATGACCCGTGTGTATATAAGAGGTTTAGTGGGAGCGTGATTACATTCCTAATCCTCTACGTCGATGATATCTTGATCATTGGAAACGATATTCCTAAACTGCATGCTGTTAAGGCATGGTTAGGAAAATGTTTTCAGATGAAAGATCTAGGAGAAGCAGCCTATGTACTAGGTGTGAAGATCTACCGGGATAGATCTAAGAGGCTTCTCGGGCTGTGCCAGAGTACTTACATCGATAAAGTCCTGGAGAGATTCCATTTAGAGAATTCTAAACGTGGATATCTTCCAGTCAGACATGGTCTGAATCTTTCGAAGAGTCAGTGTCCACAAACACAGACTGAGAAAGATGAAATGGACAATACGCCTTATGCTTCGGCTATTGGGTCCATTATGTATGCGATGTTGTGTACTCGCCCAGACGTCGCTTACGGGTTAAGCGTGACCAGTCGATTCCAAAGTAATCCAGGTTTGGCGCACTGGATTGCAGTCAAGAACATTTTAAAATATCTGCGGAGGACCACAGATATGTTCTTGATATATGGTGGTCAGGAAGAACTCAGTATAGAGGGATATACTGACGCTTCGTTCCAGTCGGACCAGGATGATTTCCGATCGCAATCAGGCTATGTTTTTAGCTTGAATGGTGGAGCAGTGGTGTGGAAAAGTTTCAAACAGTCAACTGTTGCTGATTCCACAACAGAAGCCGAGTATGTTGCAGCCTCGGAAGCATCCAAGGAGGCAGTGTGGATTCGTAAGTTCGTGAGAGAACTTGGTGTCGTTCCTTCGAGTGCAGATCCTTTGGTTATCTTTTGTGATAACACTGGAGCTATAGCACAAGCAAAGGAACCGCGGTCGCACCAGAAGTCCAAGCACATACAGAGACGGTTTCACTTGATCCGGGAGATCATTGATCGTGGCGAGATCAAGATTTGCAAGGTTCATACAGATGACAATCTGGCAGACCCGCTTACCAAGCCTCTGGCGCAGCAGAAGCATGAGAAGCACTGTAATAATATGGGTTTGAGATTTCTCAACCATTAGATTAAGTGCAAGTGGGAGATTGTTGGAGTATGCCCTTAAGGCTAATGTTTGAGGCCTTTGGGATTGTAAAAGTATTATGTAATAAACTCTTATGTTTATGAAAGGCATGGTTATTATTCAGGTTGTTACCTTGTCTGCTGCAATGAGTGTGCTTCTGAATAATGTCTCAAAGCTGTTCAGCTAGGCTGACAGGCTGTATGTCCTTAGTCGAGATATCTTGGTGAACATGAGACAGCCTTGATATGATGGAGACTAATATGAGTGCTAATCTTATAGGATGCTTCGAGCATGGAATAAGATGTAGACTCATGGGTACATTGGATGTACTGGACAGACCCTACTGGGATATTCCATTGCTTGTCACAATGTGAATGATCCTTGTAAGCAGCAAGTGGCACATGTCCTCTGACTTGAGATCACTTGTGTTTCTAAATGATGATTGTCATTGTCTTGAGGTAGTTCAATATCATTTGAAACATAATGATTATAGACTATCTTGGATGGTGAGCTTGAGTCAGGTTAGGGCACTTGTGATAGATAAAGGATTGCCGTATCCTTGTTTAAGGAGTGTGATGTTCTAAAGGGCCCCCTTTATATGAGATGATTGAGGAAGTGTATGGCCATACCCAGATGACTATGTTCATCTGATCTAATCATGCTCATCGTGTTGGAGTTACAAGCTTGACATGCTTGTCCAATAAGAACATCCAGTGGCAAAGGATAAATGTATGCCTTGTGAATAGAGTCACACTTGTGCCTTGGTTTGGGAGTAGTCTTGGAAGACTCTTTCCTTTATATCGGGAGACAGTGATGTGTTGCTAGATACCCCTCACTGATCGTGATAACGTAAGTTATCGTTACCGACATTTAGAGGAAACCCTCAGGGTCGCACAATATGATGATATGGCTTACTTGAGTCAGATCGTGTGGACTGAATTCTTTGGGTTCAGTTTAAGGGGATTTAATCTCTGATTGTAAGTGAGATCTAGCCTGATCATGTTTGATTGATTAGGGCTTGAGATCGGTAAGCTTGGATCGAGAGAGATGATGCTAGATCGAAGAGATCAGGGGCATCAGGTGATGAACGGTTAGATCATGAGCCTTGGGGTTCAATATGGTCTAGACCACATGGCTTGAGCCATTTCGGTTTGGTTCATGAACCAAAGTCGATTGAAACGGTTTAGCTTGAACCGGTTCACAATTGTGAACGCATGGTTCAATGCTCAAATGCGTTTGAGGTTGGCTTGAGCGCATGGCATGATGAGCTTCCATTTATGGAAAGTCATCATGGCCGGTTTCACAAAAAACGCCTAAACGCATAAGCGTTTGTGCTCTTCTCTTGAACGCCTTGGACAATTTCGTTGAGGTGTGGTTGACGACGAGAAGGAGAGGCGAGGCAAGTGAAGCTCTCGGCAACAAGGAGGTTCATCATCCCCTTCCATTCGACAAGAAGGCTTGAGGGTCTTGCTAGCACAAGAGATCTCAAGGAAGTGAGCATCTTCATCTTGTGTGTGGGCTTGTGGAGGAGACCTAGTTTGATCTCTTCTTCCAAACCGACTTCCAAATCCATGGCGTTGGTATGATTCCTTTTCATAACATAAGTTGATCTTATAGATTCATATGCGATCTTGAAACCCTTTTTCCGCAAAGCTTGTTAGAATTGCAAGTTTAGGGTTTCTCCCCTATAATTAGGGGTTCCTACAGCAATGCGGAAAAAGGGCTTCTAAAGATCGCATATGAACTATATAATCAACTTAAACCAACTTAAGATCATGATATGATCTTACCATTGCCATGGATGGAAGGCGGCTTGGAAGAAGAAAACAAGGTTGATCTCCTCCAAAAGGTGCGCACACAAGAAGACAAAGACTACTCCCTTCTCAACTTTGTGCTAGCAAAAGCTTCAAGGGGTCTTATCGCATGAAGGAGATGATGAACTCTTGGCCGATCTTTCTTCTCGTCACTTTCACCACACAAGAAAGTGTGTGTCGTCGAGAGCAAGATGATGGAGAGGAGCGTTAGCCAAACTTGTGATCGAATGTGGAGACATTCATCACAATTGTCAAACCGAAATGCCATAAATGGCAAGTCATCAAAGCTTGCGTTATGCGTTCACATGAAGTGAACCAAACGCATAGCTCTCCTCTCAAATGAACCAAGCGCTCACATGTGAGCCGGTTCAATTCAATTGGTCCAATGACCAAACCAAATCAGCCCAATAATCGGTTCAGACCAAATTAAACCCTAAGGTTCAAAATCTGACCGTTCATCCTTTTAATGCTCTTGATCTCTTCGATCTAGCATCCACACTCTCGATCTAAGCTTACCGATCTCAAGCCCTAATCAATCAAACATGATCAGACTGGATCTCACTTACAATCAGAGTTTAATCTCCTTTAAACTGAACTCGAACAATTCAGTCCACACGATCTGACTTAAGTAGCCATATCATCAAATTGTGCGACCCTAAGGGTTTCCTTTAAATGTCGGTAACGATAACTTACGTTATCATGATCAGCGAGGGGTATCTAGCAACACATCACTGTCTCCCGATATAAAGGAAAGAGTCTTCCAAGACTCCACCCAACCACAGCATAAGTGTGAATCAACTCACTAGGCATGCATGATTCCTTTGCCACTGGATGTTCTTATTGGACAAGCATGTCAAGCCTGTAACTCCAATACGATGAGCATGATTAGATCAGATGCACATAGTCATCTGGGTATGGCCATACACTTCCTCAATCATCTCATATAGGGGGGCCCTTTAGAACATCACACTCCTTAAACAAGGAGACGGCAATCCTTTATCTATCACAAGTGCCCTAACCTGACTCAAGCTCACCATCCAAGATAGTCTATAATCATTATGTTTCAAATGATATTGAACTACCTCAAAACAATGACAATCATCATTTAGAAACATAAGTGATCTCAAGTCAAAGGACATGTGCCACTTAGTGCTTACAAGGATCATTCACATTGTGACAAGCAATGGAATATCCGAGTAGGGTCTGTCCAGTACATCCAATGTACCCATGAGTCTACATCTTATTCCATGCTCGAAGCATCCTATAAGATTAGCACTCATATCAGTCTCAATCATATCAAGGCTGTCTCATGTTCACCAAGATATCTCGACTAAGGACATATAGCCTGTCAGCCTAGCTGAACAGCTTTGAGACATTATTCAGAAGTACACTTATTACAGCAGACAAGGTAACAACCTGAATAATAACCATGCCTTTATAAACTTAAGAGTTTATTACATGATACTTATACAATCCCAAGGCCTCAAACATTAGCCTTAAGGGCATACCCCAACAATCTCCCACTTGCACTTAATCTAATGGTTGAGAAATCTCAAACCCATATTATTACAGTGCTTCTCATGCTTCTGCTGCGCCAGAGGCTTGGTAAGTGGGTCTGCCAGATTGTCATCTGTATGAACCTTGCATATTTTGATCTCGCCACGATCAATGATCTCCCGGATCAAGTGAAACCGTCTCTGTATGTGCTTGGACTTCTGGTGCGACCGCGGTTCCTTTGCTTGTGCAATTGCTCCAGTGTTATCACAGAAGATAACCAAAGGATCAGCACTCGAAGGAACGACACCAAGTTCTCTCACGAACTTACGAATCCACACTGCCTCCTTAGATGCTTCCGAGGCTGCAACATACTCGGCTTCTGTTGTGGAATCAGCAACAGTTGACTGTTTGAAACTCTTCCACACCACTGCTCCACCATTCAAGCTAAAAATATAGCCTGACTGCGATCGGAAATCATCCTGGTCCGACTGGAACGAAGCGTCAGTATATCCCTCTATACTGAGTTCTTCCTGACCACCATATATCAAGAACATATCTTTGGTCCTCCGCAGATATTTTAAAATGTTCTTGACCGCAATCCAGTGCGCCAATCCTGGATTACTTTGGAATCGACTGGTCACGCTTAACCCGTAAGCGACGTCTGGGCGAGTACACAACATCGCATACATAATGGACCCAATAGCCGAAGCATAAGGCGTATTGTCCATTTCATCTTTCTCAGTCTGTGTTTGTGGACACTGACTCTTCGAAAGATTCAGACCATGTCTGACTGGAAGATATCCACGTTTAGAATTCTCTAAATGGAATCTCTCCAGGACCTTATCGATGTAAGTACTCTGGCACAGCCCGAGAAGCCTCTTAGATCTATCTCTGCAGATCTTCACACCTAGTACATAGGCTGCTTCTCCTAGATCTTTCATCTGAAAACATTTTCCTAACCATGCCTTAACAGCATGCAGTTCAGGAATATCGTTTCCAATGATTAAGATATCATCGACGTAGAGGATTAGGAATGTAATTACGCTCCCACTAAACCTCTTATATACACACGGGTCATCCTCGTTCTTGATGAAACCAAACTCAGAGATTGATTCATCAAAACGAATGTTCCAGCTTCTTGATGCTTGTTTCAGCCCATAAATGGACTTCTTTAACTTGCATATTTTATGACGATCTGATGGATTAGTGAAACCTTCCGGTTGTGTCATATACACATCCTCGTCCAGATTTCCATTGAGGAAAGCTGTTTTCACATCCATCTGCCAGATCTCATAATCGTAATATGCTGCTATCGCGAAAAGAATCCGAATAGACTTAAACATGGCTACAGGTGAGAAAGTTTCATCATAATCTAACCCGTAGATTTGTTTGAAACCTTTCGCAACTAGCCTGCCCTTATAGGTAACCACGTTACCATCCATGTCAATCTTCTTCTTGAAGATCCATTTACAGCCTATAGGGATTACTCCCGGAGGCGGATCAACCAAATCCCAGACTTGGTTATCTGACATGGAGTCCATCTCGGCTCGCATAGCATCAAGCCATCTAGCTGACTTCGGTCCACTGACCGCATCCGCATAAGTTAGGGGTTCATCATTTTCAATGATATAGACTCCGTCATAGCGCTCAGGCTGTCGACGGATCCTTCCCGATCTTCGCGGTTCCCGTGTTATTTGAGCCTCAGGTTGTTCAGTAACCTGTTCTACCGGCTCAGGCTCATCCAACTGTGCTTGACTACTTTGTCCTTCCTCTGGATTCTCATCCAGCTTTATTTCTCTTCCACTGGCCTCTTGCAGAAGAAATTCCTTCTCAAGAAATATGGCCGTCCGAGCAACAAACACCTTGTTCTCTTTGGGATCGTAGAAATAATAACCCTTCGTTTCCTTAGGGTAACCGACAAAGATGCATTTGTCAGATCTGCTCTCTAGTTTCCCAGAGGCGAGCTTTTTGACATAAGCCTCACAACCCCAGATCCTGATAAATGTCAAGCTAGGCTGTTTCCCATACCATAACTCATATGGCGTCTTTGAAACTGCCTTGGATGGCACTCGGTTTAGTACCTTTGCAGCTGTTTCCAGTGCAAAACCCCAAAAGGAATATGGAAGAGTAGCCTGACTCATCATAGAACGAACCATATCAAGTAACGTTCTATTTCTCCTCTCGGACACACCATTCCACTGCGGTGTTCCTGGCGGAGTGAGCTGTGAGATAATCCCACACTCCTTCAGATAGTCAGTAAACGTATGACTCAGGTATTCTCCACCTCGATCAGAACGAAGTGCCTTGATATTTCGGCCTAACTGATTTTGTACTTCATTTTTGAACTCTTTGAACTTGTCAAAAGATTCACTTTTATGTCTCATTAAATAGACATATCCATACCTACTGAAATCATCAGTAAAGGTAATGAAGTACTGATAGCCACCTCTGGCATGTTTACTAAATGGCCCACACACATCACTGTGTATAAGGTCCAGTAAACCTGAAGTCCTTTGACCTTTGTGAGGAAAAGGTGACTTCGTCATTTTACCCATCAAACAAGCTTTGCATGTATCAATCTCCCCATTGGAGAATGATCCCAGCAGTCCATGATCATGCAACCGCTTAATGCGCTTCTCGTTTATATGGCCTAAACGACTATGCCATAGCAAGGTGCTGTCATCAGCATACTTGGCTTTCTTATTATCAATGTTTTGTATAGAATATTCCATGTCCAACATGTATAACCCATTGTTAATTGAACCAGTTGCATACACAATATTATCATAAGATAAAACACACTTTGAAATCTTGCATTCAAAGGCAAATCCTTTCCTGACAAGAGCAGGAATAGAGATAATATTCTTGGTAATACTGGGTACAAAATAACAATTGTTTAATTCTAATACAATGCCAGATGGTAAAGTAATGAAATAGTCTCCTACAGCAACAGCAGCAACCCGTGCCCCGTTTCCAACTCGTAGGTCTACCTCATGCTGTCCCACCTGCCTTCTTCTCTTGAGTTCCTGCACATTTGAACAAATGTGAACTCCACATGCAGTGTCCAACACCCATGATATAGTAGAAGAAGATAACATGACCTCAGTCACATATATACCTGAGCCAGAAGCGATGCTTCCCCTCTTATCTCCTTGGAGCGTTTTACAGTCCTTTTTCCAGTGACCCAGCTGGCCACAGTGGAAACACCTGTTATCCTTCGACCGCTTCACCTTCTGTTTCAGGGCCTTACTGTAGTTCTTGACAGGGGCCTTGCCCTTCTTCCCCTTCTTCTTGTTCCTAGAAGGAACCATCAAGACAGAGGTTGAAGGCTTACCCTTCAGAGTTTCCTCAGTAGTCAAGAGCATATTCAGCAGCTCTGCCGGCGTACAATCGATTTTGTTCATATTAAAGTTAATGATGAACGCATCGAAAGAAGGCGGGAGAGACTGCAGAATAATATCCACAGCAAGCTCCTGGTTGATGGTATGCCCCAGTTTCTCCAGAGCCTCCTTGTGCCCAATCATCTTGAGCACGTGAGCTCCCACTGGGCTCCCCTCAGCCAGTTTGCTCTGAAAGAAGAGCTTCGTCAGATTATAGCGTTCTGTCCTCGCCTGTGCAGCATACAGCATCTTGAGGTTCGCTATAATTTCTATAGCCGACATATCCTCATGCTGACGCTGCAGCGGTGGCGTCATAGACGCTAGCATCAGGCAAGCGACATCAATGCTATCATTGACGTGCTTTTCGTAGGCATCCCGAACCGCCCTTGCGGCGTTCGGAGCGGGCTGCGGCGGTATCGCCGTCTCGAGGACATACAGTTTCCTCTCTGCCTTAAGAACGATCTTAAGGTGTTCAAACCAGTCAGAGAAGTTCGGCCCAGCAAACTTCTCCCTTTCCAGTAGGGATCGCACATTGAAGCTCATGGTGTTCGTTGCTGCAGGAATCTACAACAAGCAAGAACAGCAAGGTCAGTATCAATGTTCAGAATCAATCCAGGACTTAAGAAAGATTCTTTTCTCACTATTTTGTCTGACTGAAAAATCCAGTAAACAGTCCGAAAGAGTAATACTCTTTTAGTGAGATGGGATCCAGATTTCATACTTGGTCTCCGCGTCCCGCTCAGGCGAGATAAGTTGCACAGAGATGACAAGCACTAATTTCTGGTAGGCTGTCCCAGCCAATCGCCAACCCGTGCGATTCCCCTTCATCTTGGCAATCCAGCAGACTGTGCCAACTGAGTTGGTACAACACAGTCTCTGATCCCAGAGATGGCTGCCTCCATGTGCTACCATATGCGCCACATATGTAGCCTACATGGTCAAGCTGACCTGACCTACTCCCTGGACCACCACGTGCTATGCTGAGCAACGAGAGGGGATAAATCCCAACTCTGTAACACGCAGGTGAAATCCAGCACCGTCTGAAGATAGATGGACGTGCCCACTGAGTGGGTTCAACACGGCTCCAACGATAATCAGAAAGGTGAGGTTTCGCGTCAGAAGGCTTATCGAGCTTGATATGTTAGCGTTGGATTTTAACGGTCTTTTATCTTCTTACTATCAGGCATATCCTATGGCTATAGTAGAAGATAAACTTAAACATGCAATTCTAATTATTAGCAATAAGTAGAAAGCATGATCTTATGTGGTAAAAGCCCATGAACCCTAGTAAGACCTTAATTTTACTTAAGTCTTCACTCGAGCTCCTTGGCATCTCATCTGGTCCAACCTAGGGCCCTAGCGCCAAGAGCACCTCAGGTGCACCACCAGGTGAATGCCCCTCTTGGATGTGTGCTTTTGTGCTCTTGTCTAATCAAAGTACATTTGATCTATCTAGACAAGGTTGACTCGCAGGTCAACAACATATTATAAATTAAGTACAATGTGATTCGCAGATCACAAATTAATTTACAATTTTTAAATCCAGGCACGCAGGCCCCAGCACAGCACACAAATGGGCAACCCACATAAGACTAAATAAACAAGCATATGGTTCAATCAACATGTGATCCAATCAAGAAATTAAAATTTTGAAAAAACCCCATGGCATCAATTTTAATTTCCTTATGAGCCCTACAACCTTACAATGGTCCATTGATGGGGATCCACTCATCCATCTAGTTAGATCTTTTGCCCTTGCATGCACCGAGTCCTAACTGACCCGTGTTGACCTGATGGTCAACCATGCATGCGTCAAGGGCTGAACCACCCTCATGAGTTTTGGCAAGCGGGTGTGACCCCGGGCCTAACTCAAGTATGTTCAGTAATTGTCTCAACCAGACCTCGCTACACGCCTTTGATGCAGTCAACCTATAGCCACCTCGTGCTTGCGCACAGGTGCTATCTGGTCGACCCATCTAGGCTGTCAGATGGTCTGATCAGACTAGCTTGATCTCTACTAGATGATGCCTTCAACCCCATCAACCCATTTAAGGATTTAATGTAGTGGCACCTTAGATCTAATCAACCGCGCAAGATGTAAGTTTTGTAAAACACTTAGAGCATGCGCAAACATACAAACAAAGTTGATAACCCTTATATCTAAGGGGGTCCCCTTCAAGGGGGAGCGCAAACTTTAGGGGGTCCCCTTCAAGGGGAGCGCATACATAGCCCATGATACAAGCGCAATCTACATGTTAACATGATACAAGCGCAATCTACATGTACATGTAACCATGCATCATGAAAACAAAGCATCAAGTAAGCGCAAGAAGCATGGATCACAAACACTTCTAGCAATCATATAGATCATATGGAGAGCCTACCTCTGATACCAGTTGAAGGAACCCCTAATAAGGGGGGGGGGGGAAACCCTATACATGCGCAGTCTAGCATGCAATGCGGAAAAAGGGCTTCTAAAGATCGCATATGAACTATATAATCAACTTAAACCAACTTAAGATCATGATATGATCTTACCATTGCCATGGATGGAAGGCGGCTTGGAAGAAGAAAACAAGGTTGATCTCCTCCAAAAGGTGCGCACACAAGAAGACAAAGACTACTCCCTTCTCAACTTTGTGCTAGCAAAAGCTTCAAGGGGTCTTATCGCATGAAGGAGATGATGAACTCTTGGCCGATCTTTCTTCTCGTCACTTTCACCACACAAGAAAGTGTGTGTCGTCGAGAGCAAGATGATGGAGAGGAGCGTTAGCCAAACTTGTGATCGAATGTGGAGACATTCATCACAATTGTCAAACCGAAATGCCATAAATGGCAAGTCATCAAAGCTTGCGTTATGCGTTCACATGAAGTGAACCAAACGCATAGCTCTCCTCTCAAATGAACCAAGCGCTCACATGTGAGCCGGTTCAATTCAATTGGTCCAATGACCAAACCAAATCAGCCCAATAATCGGTTCAGACCAAATTAAACCCTAAGGTTCAAAATCTGACCGTTCATCCTTTTAATGCTCTTGATCTCTTCGATCTAGCATCCACACTCTCGATCTAAGCTTACCGATCTCAAGCCCTAATCAATCAAACATGATCAGACTGGATCTCACTTACAATCAGAGTTTAATCTCCTTTAAACTGAACTCGAACAATTCAGTCCACACGATCTGACTTAAGTAGCCATATCATCAAATTGTGCGACCCTAAGGGTTTCCTTTAAATGTCGGTAACGATAACTTACGTTATCACGATCAGCGAGGGGTATCTAGCAACACATCACTGTCTCCCGATATAAAGGAAAGAGTCTTCCAAGACTCCACCCAACCACAGCATAAGTGTGAATCAACTCACTAGGCATGCATGATTCCTTTGCCACTGGATGTTCTTATTGGACAAGCATGTCAAGCCTGTAACTCCAATACGATGAGCATGATTAGATCAGATGCACATAGTCATCTGGGTATGGCCATACACTTCCTCAATCATCTCATATAGGGGGGCCCTTTAGAACATCACACTCCTTAAACAAGGAGACGGCAATCCTTTATCTATCACAAGTGCCCTAACCTGACTCAAGCTCACCATCCAAGATAGTCTATAATCATTATGTTTCAAATGATATTGAACTACCTCAAAACAATGACAATCATCATTTAGAAACATAAGTGATCTCAAGTCAAAGGACATGTGCCACTTAGTGCTTACAAGGATCATTCACATTGTGACAAGCAATGGAATATCCGAGTAGGGTCTGTCCAGTACATCCAATGTACCCATGAGTCTACATCTTATTCCATGCTCGAAGCATCCTATAAGATTAGCACTCATATCAGTCTCAATCATATCAAGGCTGTCTCATGTTCACCAAGATATCTCGACTAAGGACATATAGCCTGTCAGCCTAGCTGAACAGCTTTGAGACATTATTCAGAAGTACACTTATTACAGCAGACAAGGTAACAACCTGAATAATAACCATGCCTTTATAAACTTAAGAGTTTATTACATGATACTTATACAATCCCAAGGCCTCAAACATTAGCCTTAAGGGCATACCCCAACATCTTCTTCCATCAAAGGGCGTGGGCAAGCTTCATCCTTCTTCCTTGGCACAAAGAAAGAACAAGGCTTGCGGCATCCCTTCTTCCTCCTCCTAGGCGCATCTCCTCTTGGTGGTGGCGTTAGTAGCTTGGAGAGCTCCCCTAAGGCGACGATCTTCTTCCCGAGGCTAGCACCAGGCGAGGAAGAAGAAAGCTCGAGACATCCGTGCATGTGAAACTGCAGAGGGCGTACGCTTGGGCGCCTATCACGACATCGACTTCTCCTTGCTTCAAGGTACTTCCTAGCTCATCGTGTCGACTCTCTTGCTTGCGATCTTCACTGGGTTTTTGGGACCGGCCTGTTTCGGGGATGTTCTTCCGCTGTGCAATGTGTTTGTAATGTATATGACTCTGAAAAATTAAAAAATATCCCCGGGGTTTCCCAACAGTGGTATTAGAGCGACTTGCAAGACTCGAACGATGTTTTCATGCTTTTCTTCCATGCTCACATGCCATGTTTTTATTTTCGTTAATAGCATGATCGCATGGCAAACGATTTTCTAAAGTAGAAAAAATTAGGGTTTCTTGTTTCTATCATCTTTTCAATCTCTTTTGGATTTTTGGGTTACTTTTCTTGTTTGATTTAAAGATCAAAGGCACACGTAGTTTTGTCAAGTAGGACGGGCATTGTGTCTTCGAACTGGCCGGGTCTCTTGATCTGACAAAATTGCCAGCCGAAAGGATCTATGAAATCATCATGAAAATTAATTGCAAATAACCAAAAGATTTGTGATTAGAAGATGAGAAAAAGAGACTAGTTTTATGAAAAAGTAAAATTTCAGATTTTATGTTTTTCATGAGCATGTAGAATTGCATGAATAAGTACCTTGTTTGTGCATGATGTTTGTGGTCATGAGTCAAGCCCCTTAGCATGCCTGTGTTGTATCCTTGTGCGGCCTGCGTCCCATCTTTTTCCTTTATTTTTGTAAAATTCAAGATGAAGATTAAGGGGGCGCATCCTACATTGGCGCAAGCATGCATGGTGGCGCAAGCATAGCATGGCCGAGTCTTAGGGCTTGTGAGCTAGCTATGTTGGACCTTGCAAGATGGCGGTTTACCCTAGAAGGACCTTGGAGCCAACCTTGAAGATAGAGCTAGAGGTCGGCTAGGCTAGGGCAAGTTTTAGGGGCTTGAATCCTAGGTCAGGAATTGAACTCCCTTGTTGGCATGGGTTGGTTCAATATCTTGAATGGGCTATGATCACATCATCTTTTATCGCTTTCAGTATCTGCTAAAGCATGCCTGTGATGTTTTATCGTTATGTTATCACTATAGGATTGCATGCCTATATTGTTAGACATAAGATAAAACCCATGACACCTTAATCAAAAACCCTCAATTGTAATATCAAGTCTAGTAGCCTTCTAACGCGTAGCCCTCACTAAGCTATCGATCAGTGGTGTTGTGAACTGTTTCCCACCCTCGTGGGACATACCCACTTATCTTTAGAAAGTGCATGGTGGCAATGGTTTCCCCAGTCCAGTTTTAACCTGGGCATGCCTTCGCAAGGAAACTCGTTGGCCTTGGGCATAAACGGTTAGGAATGGACTTGACTAGATTTTCATATGTGATGAGCACATGGTGAAACTCTAGAGGCACCGTTGAGAGGTTAGGGTTCATGTCGTATCCAGCCCTCGCTAGACATGAAATGCCTAGACTGTCTCAACAAGGGGAGTTGCTTGGAGCAACCGGTCGGCGAGCCCACCTTCGGATGCATGGGTCACTTTGTGCATCTCATCCCACCCTCATGGGACGCAAAACCTCATGTGGAATAAGGATCTCATCTCACTAGGAAGTCTTAAATTTCCCGATTGACTTTGTGGGTTGTCAATTTGATTAAAATAGTGGGAGTCATAATCATTTAAAACAAGACCAGTTTAAATGATTTGAAGTAGTACTAATCTGTTTTTCTTGGGTGTTGTAGAAACAATGGCTATGAACACTGGCGGATTATCACTACGATCACTCCTTGATAAGGATAAGTTGGTTGGAACCAACTTCATGGACTGGCATCGGAACTTGAGAGTAGTCCTCAAGCTCGAGAAGAAGTTGTATGTTCTTGAACAGCCTCTTCCTGTGACTCCCGCGACCAATACCGAGCGACTGATAGATATGCTTTTAGAAAGCATCAAGATGATTCTTTGGAAGTTGCATGTCTTATGCTAGCCAACATGGCACCCGAATTGCAGGTGCAATATGAGGAGCAGAATGCTTTTCAGATGATCACTCATCTGAAACAGATGTTCGAGGCTCAGGCTAGAACTGAGATATATGACACTGCCAAAGCTGTTTTTCAGTGCAAGTTGTCTGAAGGTGCACCAGTGAGACCCCATGTTCTTAAACTCATTGGGAATGTGGATTATCTCAGGAGACTGGGACATGCCATAGACAACGAGCTGGTTGTGGATCTTATTCTGCAGTCCCTACCCCCTAGCTTCAGTCCGTTTATTATTAATTTCAACATGAACCAGATTGATTGCACGAGGGAGGAACTACTGAATATGCTCCAAACAGCCGAGCGTGAAATGGGTAAGACCAAACCCAATTATGTTCTTTTGGTCCCTGCAACCAAGAAGATGAAGAAGAAGGGTAAGGCATGTGCTAAGGGCAGTGCTAAAGGTCCCACCAAGGCACTGAAGAAAAAGGCAAAGAAGTCAAAGGAACAAAGGTGCTTCCACTGTGGCGAGCAGGGTCGCTGGAGGAGGGACTGCAAGCAGTTTCAGAATGAGGAGAAGAAAGGCTTGGTCTTAGCTTCTAGCTCAGGTATTTATGTTACAGAAGTCAACCTTTCTACTTCAATGTCATGGGTATTGGATACTGCATGTGGAGCTCATATTTGTACTAATATGCAGGGGCTCAAGAAAAGTAGATCGGTGCTGGCTGGAAGGATTGACCAACGGGTTGGGAACGGGGCACAAGTTGCTGCTGTTGCTGTAGGAGTTTTGACTCTCTCCCTACCTTCTGCACTACAGTTAGAGTTAGATAATTGCTATTATGTACCTTCATTTACTAAGAACATTGTATCCATTCCTTGCTTAGCAAAGAAAGGATTTAAGTTTGAAATAAATAAGAACTCTTGTTCTTTTTCATTTGCAAATATGTTCTATGGGAAGGGTACTTTATGCAATGGTCTGTACGTGTTGGACATGGATAACTCTGTTTGTAACATAAATAACAAAAGGACCAAACTGAGTGGTTCAGTTGGTGCTTTCCTATGGCATTGTCGATTAGCCCATATTAACATGAATCACATTCAATAACTCCATGCAAATGGGTTGCTAGATTCAAGTTCCTTGGAAGAATTTGATACATGTGAACCTTGTTTATTGGGGTAAATGACAAAGGCCCCCTTCACCAAGACTGGTGAGAGGGCAGGAGCTTTATTGGATCTCATACATACTGATGTATGTGGGCCGTTCAATAAACAAGCCAGAGGAGGGTACAACTACTTCATTACCTTTACTGATGAGTTCAGTAGGTATGGTTTTGTCTACTTGATGAGACATAAATCTGAATCCTTTGAGAAATTCAAGGAGTTCAAGAATGAAGTAAAGAACCAGCTTGAAAGATCCATTAAAGCTCTTCGATCAGATCGTGGTGGAGAGTACCTGAGCGGTGAGTTCTTTGACTATCTGAGAGAGTATGGGATCATATCCCAACTCACTCCTCCTGGAACACCTCAATGGAATGGTGTATCTGAAAGGAGAAATCGAACTTTGTTGGACATGGTTCGATCTATGATGAGTCATGCAACTCTACCTTCCTCATTCTGGGGGCATGCACTGGAAACAGCTTCTCTAATACTGAACAACGTTCCATCTAAGAGTGTCTCCAAAATACCATACGAGGTATGGAGTGGGAGACGTCCTAATCTCAGTTTTATCAAGATCTGGGGATGTGAAGCATATGTCACACGTCAGGATTCTAGCAAGCTAGAACCTAGATCTGATGAATGCATGTTTGTGGGGTATCCTAAGGAAACTAAAGGATACTATTTCTATGTCCCAACTGAGAACAAAGTTTTTGTTGCTCGCGGTGCTATCTTTCTAGAGAAAGAATTTCTCATGAAAGAAGTCAGTGGGAGGAAGTTTGACTTGGATGAGATCCAAGTGCAACCACAAGACAAAGAGATGGAACCTGAGCCGCCTGCACCGGTTGCTAGGCAACCTGAGGCTCAGACACATGCCCCACGTAGGTCTGGGAGGGTTCGTCGTGCACCTGAGGGGTATGGGTTGCTGCCGACCCAACATGACGGGATCTTCATCATTGAGGATGAACCCAGAACTTATGATGAAGCGGTCAGTCGACCGGACTCCGAGAGATGGCTTGAGGCCATGCGATCCGAGATGGATTCCATGTCAGCTAACCAAGTCTGGGATTTGGTTGAGCTACCTGATGGGGTTAAACCTATAGGGTGCAAATGTGTCTTCAAAAGGAAGATAGACATGGATGGCAACATAGTTACCTATAAAGGTAGACTAGTGGCTAAGGGATTCAAACAATTCCAAGGGTTGGACTATGATGAAACCTTCTCGCCTATTGCCATGATTAAATCCATTCGGATTTTGCTTGCTATAGATGCATATCATGACTATGAGATATGGCAGATGGATGTAAAGACAACATTCCTTAATGGAAAGCTGACTGAGGATGTGTATATGACACAACCTGATGGCTTCATCCATCCTGCAGAAACCAATAAGGTTTGCAGGCTAAAGAAATCCATCTATGGATTAAAGCAAGCATCTCGAAGTTGGAATCTTCGGTTTGATGAAGCTGTGAGAGATTATGGCTTTATCAAAAGTGAAGATGACGCCTGTGTGTACAGAAAATTTAGTGGGAGTTTGGTGACTTTTCTGGTCTTGTATGTCGATGACATACTACTCATCGGGAATGACATCCCTAGTCTTCAAGCCGTGAAGACATGGTTAGGGAAGTGTTTCGAGAAGAAAGACTTAGGGGAGGCCACCTATATCCTAGGCGTGAGGATCTACCGGGATAGATCCAAGAGGCTTCTAGCCCTTAGTCAGAGTACCTACATTGACAAGGTCCTGGAGAGGTTCAACTTGGAGCAATCCAAGAAGGGATACCTTCCAGTAAGACATGGCCTTACTCTCTCAAAGAGCTAGTGTCCTAACACACAGGCTAAGAGGGATGACATGAATCGAGTGCCTTATGCTTCGGCAGTGGGATCAATCATGTATGAAATGTTATGTACTAGACCAGACGTGGCTTATGCTGTGAGCATTACCAGCCGATACCAATCCAATCCAGGTTTACAGCACTGGGTGGCTGTAAAGAACATCCTAAAGTATCTGAGAAGAACTAAGGATCTATTCTTAATCTATGGGGGACAAGAAGAGCTCAGTATGCAGGGCTACACTGATGCATCGTTCTAGTCTGACCCTGAAAACTTTAGATCGCAGGCCAGATATGTGTTCAAAATGAATAGAGACACTGTATGCTGGAAGAGCTTCAAGCAATCCACCATAGCTGATTCTACAACCGAGGCTGAGTACGTGGCAGCATCTGAGGCAGCCAAAGAAGCCGTTTGGATCAGGAAGTTCATTTCTGAACTTCAGGTGGTTCCTAGTGCAATAGATCCCATTAAGCTCTACTATGACAACAATGGAGCAATTGCACAAGCCAAGGAACCACGGTCTCATCAAAGGTCCAAACACATACTTAGGAGATTTCACCTGATTAGAGAGATCATTGACAGAGGTGATGTCAAGATTAGCAAAGTTGACACAGAAAACAATCTGGCAGACCCATTGACCAAGGCTTTGGCGCAGCAGAAGCATGAGAGTCACGCTAGAGATATGGGGTTGAGATTCCTCAACCTCTAGGTCTTAGTGCAAGTGGGAGATTATTGGTGTATATGCCCTAGGACCTAGTTTTGGTCCATCTTTGTACTACTTGACATTTATAGTTATATATCATTATGGCATTGTTATTATCCATGTTTGTTTACATCTGCGTTTATGTACTTACATGATAAGGTCCCTGGAGACAGATTGGATCTGTGCTCAAATAATTATCCCCAGTCAATGTACCTGAGTGGATATGGGACAGCTCTGGTACTCATGAGACTGGTATATGGGCTGGTTAGGCACAAGGTGCTAACGCAGACATATGAGTATATCAGTGTTGAATATACTAGATAGACTCACTGTGAGGCAATGACTTGGTATCACAAGTCATCCTTACAAGTGATAAGAGATGCATTGATCCCTTGACTTGAGGTCATTGGTCATTCTATATGGTTAGGGATATGCTTTGATACAACCTAACACCTCGCCATAGTTGGGAGGTAATAACAGTTGTCATTGAGCATTTCACGACCCATATGAGAAGGACAATGGACAAACAAAGGATTTGCCCCTTCCTAAGGGAAGCATTATATCCATGGAGCTCCTCTATGGTACTATGACTGAAAGTGTATCATCATACCTAGGTGAGAACCTGATTTAGTCATAGCCATGTGATTGGATGAAAACAAGTGGTGACACACTTGTCCAATCGGATATCAGCTCGGCAAAGAGACTGTGATGCATCTATACCTAGTTACGATGATGGGGATGTCGATGTCGATATCCATTCCAAAGACCTGGGTAGCAGCGATGCACTGCTAAGTGCCACTCACTGCTTGTGGTGACCTTTGGTCAGCACTGCCAGCGTCAGAGGAACCTATAGGGTCGCACACCTTGATGCTCGAGTTTTCATATTGATCGGGTAGCCTTTAGATTGAGTTATTGGATAACTCGAATCTATTTTGGAGATTACATCAGCGCCAATGGGCCTGATGAGATGGAAGAAACTTATTAGGGCAAACTTCCATTTTTGGCATATTGACTAATTTAACCATGGTTAGCCTCATTTAACCTTGGATTAAATTGGATTGGATCCAATAACTTGGTTTATATGCATAATGGACATTGGGCTAGGCCCATTGCTCAATTGGGCTCACTAATAAGTTGTAATGAAGAGCTAAGAGGATTAAAGGGTATAATGGGGAGGAATTAATGGCATAGGTGCATGCAAGAATCCTAGTTGGACTAGGATTGGCGCCTAGTGCTAGATTGGTATCTTTAGGAGGTTGATTTGGATTAGGAATTGGTCCCAATCACATGAGATATTAATCTAGTTGTGATTGGCGCATGTGGGGGCTGAAATTAATCTATTAGAAGTCCTAATTGGATTAGGACTTACGCCCAAACCAAATTAGGCAAGCTCTCATGTTACCTTGACCTAGTCTTGGCGCATACATGAGAATTGTGCTTAATTGAAAATAGTTTGGGCACATGTGGCTGGTGCTTGTTTACGCAAGTTATTAGCACATGTAATAAGGGTTTTAATCAAGTAATTAGATTAAACAAAACCCTAGATTAATGCCCTAATCGCCAACACTTTCCTAAGATACCCTATCCGCCTCTCCCCCTTATTTAAAGAGACCTAGCCAAACCCCTCTCACACACTTATCATATCCTTGGAGGCGTGAACAACTTGGAGGGGTGACGGCTTGGACTCTTGGGGCTTCTCTTCTTCCATCAAAGGGCGTGGGCAAGCTTCATCCTTCTTCCTTGGCGCAAAGAAAGAACAAGGCTTGCGGCATCCCTTCTTCCTCCTTCTCCTAGGCTTATCTCCTCTTGGTGGTGGCACTAGTAGCTTGGAGAGCTCCCCTAAGGCGATGATCTTCTTCCCGAGGCTAGCACTGGGCGAGGAAGAAGAAAGCTCAAGACATCCGTTTCTGTGAAACTGTAGAGGGCGCACGCTTGGGCGCCTATCACGACATCGACTTCTCCTTGCTTCAAGGTACTTCCTAACTCATTGTGTCAACTCTCTTGCTTGCGATCTTCACTGGGTTTTTGGGACCAGCCTATTTTGGGGATGTTCTTCCACTGTGCAATGTGTTTGTAATGTATATGACTCTGAAAAATTGTAAAGTATCCCCGGGGTTTCCCAACAGAACGTTGAATATTAATGCTTAATCTATTCATTGCGTAGATTTATCTTTGTTCTTATTCATGTCTAAGATGTTTCAATCCATATCTGTGTGCCAGCCATCCATACATATGTTTTAGGCGTTGTGGGAAGGACTGAGAGGTGAACCACATCGTCGGATCCCCTTAGACTGGACTGGTGATTTTGACTACGAGAGTATTCGAAATTACCCGAGGAGTAATAATTCTTCATAGAACCCATTGGGTCTGCTTAACTCAGTAAGCCACGAGAGTAGGAGACTTGGGTTAAGTTAGACACTAGACCATGTCCTAAGAGGGAACGCGTCTGTACCTTAGGAAGGATTACCTTAAGAACTTAGGTTAAACAACTTCAAACAATAGCATTATCTCTCTATCATTCTTCAGTGTGGTGAAACCCAAAACCCCGATTCTCTCTCAAGATCTTCACAACCAGCTTGTTCCTGATTTTGCCTTAGACTTGTTTAGTTTACTTTCTTACATTAGGATTTTAGTGACACTCCTACATTTATTTGATCACCTAGCTATTAATTAACTGATTAGTTAGTATTTGACCCCTAGTTCCTATGGGATAGATACTTTCTTATTACGCGATAGACCGTGCATAGCATCACAATTCTCCTTTCGGTCCTTTTTGCGGTGCCCAAGAAATGTAATTATGTGATCAAGGCAATACTAGTAGTAAAATAGCATACATCGAATAAACACAAGATAAAATTGTATTTGCTATGAGAAAATAAGTTCAAAAATAAGATCCAAATAACTCAACTACACCCTAGTTCAGATAAAAGAGATTAGCTAGCATAGTATCAATTCAGTACAAATCTCAAAAAGAATAGAAGGAACTAAAGAGAATATAGAAGAAAGAGGAAGCAAACTCTTCTGAAAAAGTGTTGCAACTTTCCTTCAAGTCTTCTAGAATGGAATGCATGGTTCCTTCGTCCTTCCTTGTTGTCGCCAAGCCTTTTTTCCATTTGCAAAACTCGCTTGCCCCCCTTGAGCCCCAACTGGGTGCTATCTTCTTCAGCACATTTTGCCCCCTATATAGTTTTGAAAATCCCTTTTGAATGCTACATTGATAGATCTTTTAAGTATCTGCGTTTTGATACCAAAAACGTCCAAAACGGACTTATAATGAGGGAGTTATGGCTGTTTTAAATTTGGCCACGGAGAGATTACGGGCATAATCAAGATTACAGCCCTACCCGTAATTCCTTCATCGATGCTCTTTACTTCTTGAAATGCTCATACAATCATGGCCCATTAAATACTCATCATTATGACACCAAGAACGCTAGATTTAGAGTTGTAACGGAGAAGTTATGGCAATTAAATGTTTGACTTTAATGCTATTTGGTGCCATTATGGGCGTAATGGTAATTACGGCCATGCGTGTAATTGCAGTGCCAAACTCCGTTTTGTCTAAAATTTTGCAGGTGGGCTGATGTTTGCCTTGACTTGAATTTTGGCCATAGTGTGATGTCAAAGATTGCTGATCAGGAGATTACAGTGATGCTAACATTATGGTCATACGTGTAACGTCTATTGTCAAGGTTTTTGTCTTCCTAGAGGTCGTTGTTGAGGAAGTTAAGGGCACGACCTTAGATTATGACTATGCTTGTATAAAAATGGCTCCATTGGGAAGTCAATACGAGAATTACGGTCATGATGTAGATTATGACCTCAGTCATAATTCTAGAAATTAATCCTGTTTGAAGTCAAACTTCTTATCAAGGTTCCTGATTCACTCGGAGATGTAAATATACTTCCGTATAGCTAAAAAAGTGAGTGAATTGTCCTATATTCAACAGAGACATCATATCACATGGGATCTAAATGGTGATTTTGAGAGTTGGATGAACCTTGCTACCAAGAGTTCATCCAATTACTTTTTAACTTTTCAAACACTATAGGAGGCATGAAATATGAATGTCTAAAGGAGGAAGTGACCCTAGGAATGAGCTCTATGGGGTGATCAATCGCACATCGTGGAGGCAATTCCTTCGGCATTTCAAGAGGTATGATGTTCCTTGCACTATTCAAGAAGATCTATCACTTCTTCTAGTGTGCCTTCTAGACCCTCACCTTAGGCCATCACCTAAGTGACCAAAACTGCACAGAAATTAATCAGTTACCAAAAGTTGTCATGCTTCCTAGAATAATCAGAAAATATTTTCATGAAAACAACAAATCCCAGAGATAGAGGCCGTGCCCTAAGGATGCCTCTACGCCTCTCGGCGAGAGGCCGTGCCCTAAGGATGCCTCTCTCGATTTCTATATGAACAGTTGATAACAATTAGGGCTTTTGCTCCCTTTATCTTCTCCTCATTGAGACGAGTTCATAGCTTCTTTCGGATCTCAATTTGGTGGTCTATAGCTCGAGAAATCATCTTCGTAAGAATCGGACTTCAAAAAGTCCGGAAAAATCGTGTAACGGGAATAGAATTGCGGCCGTGTTTTTCATTACGGCAGTGCTGTAATTTCAGCAAAGTTCTCTGTGAATTTTGGATCAAAATTACAGTACCATAAAATATATTACGGCACTGCCGTAATTCTGGGCAGAAAATTATACTTATAATTTCCATTACGGCAGGGGTGTATTTTTCAAACTTGCTTTGATTTGTATGAAAATTGACGGGCGGCTTTGTCTCGACGTCTGGAATCCATGGGTGTGCTCAAATCTTCCAAAATCGATCAAAATATGACACTTTTTACTTAAAAATCATCAAAAATAAGAAATGGTATAGATTCCGTAATATTTGACAAATAAGGCTTAAAAACAAGCAAAAAAGCATAAATATGACACAAAAATACCTATCAAATGGCACAAAATTTACTATCAATTTTTTTGTCATCAAATACATAAGGCTCAAACTTTGCTTGCCCTCAAGCAAATAAATAAAGAACAATGCTAAGTATGGAAAATATGCTCTTTTATGAAAAATAAATTTCTAAAATATAATCACTCATGAAATATTCCACCTACTTTTTGCACAAATTTTCAGATAAATATACCGTCCTCTGAAATCAATCTTTAAGATCCACAACTTTGATCAAATAAAATTTCGTAACTCGCATAATAAACAAAATCTCAGTCACATGATTTCACCTTTGTTTTAGTTTAAATCTATCATACTTTTGTTTACAGGAATAGGATATCCAAAATATTTTTTTTTTCTCTTTTTTTTATGTTTTTGATGGTATGTGCCCACATAGATACACACTTTTTATTTGGACTTCAACTCTTATCTTCGGTACCACTATCAATTTTACACAGTGCCAAGTAGAGGAGTCATTTTCTTTTTCTCTCACTTTTTTTTTTACAGACTTCAACCCATATCTTCGGTACCATTGCCAATTTTACGCTGTGCCAAGTAGGGGAGTCTCTCTCTCTTTTTGGATCTTGGATTCTTTCTTCCGAACAAATAGTAAGATAAACTAATCATCAACTAGGTTAATCAATTGACATCAATTCAAGAATTATACTCATATGCTCATTTTATTCAAGAAAGATGTTTTCCTCTTTTAGATTGCATTCATCAAACAATATACCTACCCAAAACCTTATGCATCAATCAATGAAAGCTTTCAACAAGAAAATATATATTGAAGAAATAAATTTAACATAATAGGTATATCTCTATCACAGGCATATGCATGAATTTTCATCATAATAGAAAAATCTACACACCTCTCATCACATGGATTCAAGTCATAAAAAATTTTAAACATCAAAATTGTCAAAATCAATGCAAAAGGTGTGAAGCATCAAACTCAAACAATCATAGTCAAAAGTGTAAAATGATATATTTAAGCAATGATATCGAATAGAAATCTCAGCATGTGATACAATCATAGCAAAACAAATCAAGTAGCAATACCATACAATCATATCGAATAAGATCACTAGAAAGTGCAAACAATACTCACAAAACTATATAGCAAGCTCAATCATCGTCCGGGGTGTAGCGTCAGGGTAGGTGTGGCTGGGTCCAAAGATGTGCATTCTGAAAATTTACCTGCACAATTTTAAGTACATAAGGCTCAGATCAAAAAATAGTATCTAACTTGAATCAAAAAAAGAGTAATCAGAGATATTGTCGGTGGTCCGAAGAGGCTGTCGGTAGAAAGAGTTGATGCAGGCAAGAAGCAGAGGTGGAACAGATGCTAGTTGAAAGCTGCTAGCAATGAAGATGATGGTGCTGACAGTAGAGTGATGATGAGTAGTCTTCAGTGGCCTACTAGAGACTATAGTCGTGGTGGCGAAGTCGTAGGCCGGTGGGTGCGAGAGATAGCACTACAAAAAAAAAATCAGTCACTAGTGAAGATTCTGCTGCAAAAATAAATAAAATCAATGGAAACAGAGGTAGACAAAGAAGTAAGAGGCTATTGGTGGTAGAATCCAGTGTCAACGGCTGAAAACAGTGGTGTCAGAGGTAGCTGGAGTGGTGGTGGTTGGGTTGCAATTTCTGGTGGCAATTTGAAGATAAGGAGCTGCTAATGTTGATGGAAAGCAGTGCAGCCTACTGATTCAGTTACGAAAAGTAGCTATACCCAAGAATAAGATTTAATGATCCATTAAGA
Organism: Costus lasius; assembly: GCA_027563935.2. NCBI lineage: Eukaryota > Viridiplantae > Streptophyta > Magnoliopsida > Zingiberales > Costaceae > Costus > Costus lasius. The sequence goes on along the minus strand of CM050450.1, from coordinate 29,772,332 downwards.
AAATAGACAGAACCATGAAGTAGAATAAAACTTGTTCTTTCCGGGTGTATTAAAATTAAAGGATCAGTATCTATCAGGAATTTAGGGTATTAACAAAAAGATGGCTACTCAGATTTCTAACTGAAAAACTGCACAGAAATTAATCAGTTACCAAAAGTTGCCATGCTTCCTAGAATGATCAGAAAATATTTTCATGAAAACAACAAATCCCAAAGATAGAATGAAACATGTACTTCCAATTTCAAATGAAAGATTAGGGTTTCAACTCATCAAAGCATCTTAAAAATTTACAGCAAAAGAGCTAATCAGATTAGTCAAAAAAAACTATTGCAGAAATTAATCAAGTACCAAAAAATGTTATGTGTTATAGGATAATCCATGGACTTTAAAATTCAATAAAAATATCCAAATAATAGAAAAGATGAATACTTCATATTCGTGCTAAAGATCAAAACTTTCCCAACCCAGTTTCTTAAAATCACAGCGAAAAAACACCTAATCAGATAAGCAGAATGCAGATTTCAAATTACGGGCATGAAATTCCTTACGGCAGTGCCTTAATATACAGAAAATTCTTGGATCAGAATTCAGCCAAATTTTGGCACTGTGAAAAGCATTACGGCAGTGCCATATTTTGCACAAAATTTCAATTTTTCCTACAAAAAGAAAAGAAAAATTAATTCTAAAGATAAACTAAAATAAAAGAAACTAAGCTAAGGTAAGAGTGCTTAGTTTGCCTCCTAAAAAGCGCTAATTTTTAAGTCCATAGCTTGATGATAGGATTCCGCAAGTGCACGGAATTATCGAAGTAATAAAAATATCGATCCAAAGAGACCTTATTGTTAATTACCAAATAATTGTTTTCTCGCTAGCTAAGTAAACCGAATATGATGAAAGTAAATAGAAAGAGCGTAAGATAAACAGAGAGATAAACATGGGACTAGGGTTTCATCTACCTTAATTTCAATGATAAGATATAAATAAAGGTTCGTCAATCAAATCTTGCTACGATAAAGACCTAATTTACTTCATAAAGGGATTATCTCACTTTCGTGTAGACAATCATGCAGGGACCAATCCTCGCTTTCGCGCAAGATCTGTCCCAATGCTAAAGATAAGTAAATCATCAATCAAATAACTCAAGATCACTTTCGTGCATCCGAATTCTAGGTTGATAATCTCTAGTGGAATCTCAAGAATCACTTTCGTGCATCCGAGCCTCAACACTAGTTTTACTCATGGATCTCCAACGTTCCGATCCTCACTTTCGTGCAATATCTCCACGTTTGATAAATAGACTCGATCCATAGATTCATATTACTATCACGGCAAGTAATCTACTATAATAGATCAAATTAGATCTAACCTAATGAAGGGATCCTAACATGCAATTCTATGGTTCCAAGTTCTCAAGCAATTATCTTTCACTCTCATTGCAAAAACTCTAAAAACATGATTAGTAATGTGGATCTATAGAGAGTCTAAGCACAAATATCACATGAGCAAAATTATCATGACGAGAAAGAAGATTATCTAATCATTAAGAATTAAGGGGATTACACCCCATGTCCCAAAATAGTATTAAGCTTGCATGAAGGAGAAGACACAATAAATCATAGTCTTAGAGTGATCAGAAAATAAAAAGAAAGGAGAAACAACGTTACAACACGGCTGTAAAATCCTTTACAGCCGTAATTTGCTTCGATGAACAGCATTGTCACCGCTGTTTCGTTGATTCCTCCTCCGATCAGACTCCAAATGCTCTAAAACTTCTGTGGTGTCTTCCTCTCCTCCAGGCAAAGCTTCTGCATGAAAATCAAGGCAAGAGGTGCCCTCTATGCCTCTTGGCACGAGGCCAAACCCTAGCCGCCTCTCTGTTGATTGCTCTCTCGATACTGGATACCAATTGGTCCTTTCACTTCATGCGTCTTTTCCTCTTAAAGACGATTCTGGAACATCTTTCCGATCTCGATTTGGAGTTCTGGATCCAAAGTTATGGCCTTCGCAAGTTTCAGAGCGAAAAAATTATGTTTTTGACTGCAATTACGGTACCGTAAAATACATTACGGTAGTGTCGTAATTTCTTCACAAGTTTCTGATCAAAAATTGCCCAAAATACAGTACCGTAGAATCATTTACGGCTGTGCCATAAAATTGGCTGAGTTCTCTGGTCTGAATCGCCTGGGAAATACGGTACCGTAAAATCGTTTACGGTCGTGCCGTAAAGTCAGCAAAGGTTTCTGTTCTGGAAGCGCTGAAAAATACGGCCGTGTAATTCTTTACGGTATGTCGTAAAATCACAAAAACTTTCTGTTCGAAAAATCCTCCAAATTACGGCAGTGTTCTGATTTTACGCTACTGTCTGAAATTACGGTACCGTAAAATGGATTACGGCACTGCTGTATTTTTCTGAGTTGCTCCGTTTTGCGTGAAATTTCTTGGGTGACCTCCTCTTGATGATGGTAACTCTTTTATGTGTTTGATTTTGATTAAAAACGCCTTGAAATAGTTTCTTTTTACCTGAAAATCATGAAAAACCAAAATAGAAGTAGACCTTGCAATATTCGATGAATTTAGCATAAAAATAAGCAAAAAGATCTTCAATTTAGTATGAAAAGATACATAAAATTATATAAAATATACTATATATTTTGGTGTCATCAAAATACATAAGGCTCAAACTTTGCCTGTCCTCAAGCAAAAATCAAAACTTGATTAAGAGATAAACCTTTTCATACTCAATAAATTTATAAAATACAACCTATCAATGAAAAATTCCATCAATTGATTTACAAAACTTCAAATAAACATATCATCCTTAGAACTTAACCCTCTAGATCCACAACTCAATCAAATAAAACTTTGCAACTCGTATAATAAATAGAATTTTAATCTCATGATTTTATCCAGTTTCAGTTCAAATCTATCATGTTTTTGTTTACAGGAATTAGGTTTCCAAGATCTTTTTCCACACACAATTTTTTTTTATGCATTTTTGTAAAGATGGCATGTACCCACATAGATACATACTTTTTATTTTTGACTTCAACTCTTTTCTTCGGTACCACTGTCAATTTTACACAGTGCCAAGTAGATGAGTCTTATTCTTTTTATCTCTCATTGTTTTTCATGCATAGACTTCAACCCATGTCTTAGGTACCACTATCAATTTTACATAGTGCCAAGTAGGGGAGTCTCTCACTATCTTTATGGATCTTGGATTCTTATTTCCCAACAAATAGCAAAAATAAACTAAACATCTACTAGGTTGATCAATTGATATCAATTCACAAATCATACTCATATACTCATTTTATTCAAAAGAATAGGTTCACCTTTAGATTTTATCCCTCAAATAACACATCTACACAAAATTTTATGCATCAACCAATGTCAAATTTCAAAAATAGATATGCATTGAAGAAACAAATCTAACATGATAGGGCTTTTATCTAATCACAAGTATAAATACTCACATCCTCAAGGAATAAATCATGCCATCATGTAGTAGAAAGTGGATCATATGCTTTCATCAATTTTAACAACACATTTGAATAATATCATCATCAAAACAATGAGTTCCATATATCCATAAAATCATTTTTCAAGAGAAAACCAATAAGTAGTATAAATATGATAAAGTCAAAGATGCACTATATGAAATAGTCATTAATAAGAGAGTGCAAGTGATACTCACAAAACTAAATAGATCATGCTCAATCATTGTCAGGCCAATGCAGCTGGGTCCAAAGATATGCCTTTTGAAAATTTTCTGCAAAATTTTAAGGTACATAAGGCTCACATAAGGCTTAGATCAAAAACAGACTCAAAAATAATAATGATAAAAATAATTCTCTCAAGGGAGAATCAGAGATGTCGCCGGAGGTCTGAAGAGGATGCCGGTGGAAAGAGTCGAGCAGGCAAGAAGCAGGTAGCTGAAAAGCTGCTGTCAATGATGATGATGCCGACAGTACAGTGAGTAATCTCTAGTGGCCTGCTAGAGACCACAGCCCTGGAGGGGAGATCGTCGGCCGGTGGGTGCCAGAAATAATGCTGCATAGATAAAAAAAATCAGTCACTAATGAAGAGTAATCTGCATATGGTATAATCCAGTGTCGACGGCTGGATACAGTGATGTCAGAGGCAGATGCAGTGGTGGCTAGAGGTGGAAGACAGTTGCTCTTGAAGATTTCTGAATCTGGATGCAAAATAAGCAATAACTGGTAGAAAGCAAACTGTGCAATTTTTGAATTTTTTATGAAATGTAGTCATACCCTAGAATAAAATTTAATGATCCAAATAGAAAATTGACAAAACCATGTAATAGAATGAGATATGTTCTTTTCAGACGTATGAAAATTGAAGGATCAAAATCTTTCAGGAATTTAGGGTATCAATAGAAAAAAGGCTATTCAGATTAAAAACTGCACAAACTGCACAAAAGTTAATCAGATTCGATAAGTTGGCATATGTTTCAGAAAGATCCATGGATTTTAAAATTCAGCAAAAATATCCAATAAATAGACAAAGATGAATACTTCCATGTTGTACCAAAAATTAAAAATTTTTGCAACCCAGTTTCTTAAAATCGTAGTGATAAAACACCTAGGCAAATAAGTAGACTGTAGTTTTAAAATACGGTACCGTGAAATCATTTACGGCAGTGCCGTAATTTCACAAAATTTCAGAAACGAAAACCCTCAAGATTACGACACGTGAAGTCGAAAACGGTCAGAAAATACGGTACCGTAAAGAGAATACGGTACCACCGTAAAATCCATAAAACTCTCGGGAGAAGAAATCAACACAGATTACGGGTGTGAAATAGATTACAGCAGTGTTGTATTTTGCGCAAAAATTTGCTTTCCCTGCAAAAATAAAAGAAAAATTAATTCTAAAAATAAAGTAAAATAAAAGAAACTAAACTAAGACAAAAGTGCTTGGGTTGCCTCTCAAGAAGCGCTAATTTTAGGTCCATAGCTTGACCAAAAATCAAATCTCATGGTGAAGCAGGTGAATCAGTTCCAAAGTATAAAGCATGTAATTTTCTGCATTTTCTTTTTCCAAAAATTTTAGCCACTAATCCAAATATCTAGAATTCAAGACAAATCATGATCAATGTGGCTTTCTCAAGTATGCAGAAATTAAAATTTTCAAATCCAGTCAAAGTAATCTTTATTATCTTCCTATGTTTGTCAAAAAGTAAAATCATAAGTCCCTTCTTTAAATTTATGTTTTCAATGGCAATGAGAAAAGGACTTTGATCAAAATAATCTAGCATTGGATCATCATAATAATAATAGTCTTTCCATTCTACATCAAATTCCTCAATAAAACACAAATTTTCAAATAAATCACAGGAGTCAATAATAGTTATGGGCAAAGTATCATCATGGTGAGATTCATCAATTTTTGCAACATTCAAATCCTTATCAAGTTCCTCATGCACATCATCAAATAATTTGTCAATTTCAAAATTATCATCAAAATCAAGATGAGACTCTACAAAATCAATTTCTTCATGCCTCCCCACAAATAATTCATCATCAGAAGAGTCAAAATCAGAATCATATGAGAAATAAGATTTATCAATGTTTACAATAGAATCAGAGTTAACCTTAGGAGTTTTATCATAAATTTCATCAATATCACCAAAATCACAGTGGGGCTCATCAATGTCTATAATTTTTGAACCTTCATCATGCTCATCAGATTTAACCATAAACAAGATATTATCAAAATCAGAATTATCATCAAAAGAAGGTTTTTCAATTTCAATTTTCTCAATCTTTTCCTCAAATAGACTATTAGATAAATCAATATCAAAATTATCAACAATAGAGAGATTCATCAAAGTTCACATAAGGCTCAATCTCAAAACAATCATGATCACAGGGGGATTTTTCAAGTTCAAGTTCCTCAGTATCAAATTCAAATTGTGGTTCATAAGCATGATCAGAGCAATCATCATATAAAGAAGTTCGGTTTTCCCATCTAGAATACAATTGATCTCTTTCTTGCCATGATAAATTGGGATTTAAAAATGGGCAATCAGAGGAACAATGATCATGATATTCACAAATAACACAACTATCAGAAGAATAAGATTTCATAACAGGGTGCTTATTAGAACTGTTTAATTTATGAACCAAATAATCTATCTCATCTTCAGCAGTGCACCATGAATCATCTTGATAACATGAAGAATTAGAATTTTGAGGCATGTTAAATTTGCAATCACAAGTATAATGATCAGAAGATTTACAAATATTGCAATAAATAAAAGAATAAGATGTCCTAATAGGGTGCATATTTAAAGTGTTTATTTGACGAGAGATAAAATCTAACTTATCTTGAAGAGTGCATGATGAATCATCTTTATATGACATGTATACTTCATCTCTTTCAGTTGCCCAGAAGTTATAATTGAAAGACATATCTTCAAATATATCAACAACAGAAAGACAATCCAACATAAATCAATTAATTTTTTTTTCAGAAAAAAAAATAGAAAATATAAAACACAAGCAAATTCACAAATCTTCAGATATCACAGTTCTGTCACAACTGTGAAAATCCAAATCCTACAAAAATAAAAAAATAAAGTTAAATCTAAAACAAATAAAACTTAGTCTAGCAATACTAACAACTATTTTGATATTAACAAAACTAAGGTCCCCGGCAACGGCGCCAAAAACTTGATAGGATTCCACAAGTGCACGGAAATATAGAAGTAAAAAAAATATCAATCCACAGAGACCTTATTGTTAATTACCAAATAATTGTTTTCTCGCTAGCTAAGTAAACCGAATATGATGTAAGTAAATAGAAAGAGCGTAAGATAAACAGAGAGATAAACATGGGACTAGGGTTTCATCCACCTTAATTTCAATGATAAGATATAAATAAAGGTTTGTCAATCAAATCTTGCTATGATAAAGACCTAATTTACTTTATAAAGGGATTATCTCACTTTCGTGTAGACAATCATGCAGGGATCAATCCTCGCTTTCGCGCAAGATCTGTCCCAATGCTAAAGATAAGTAAATCATCAATCAAAGAACTCAAGATCACTTTCGTGCATCCGAATTCTAGGTTGATAATCTCTAGTGGAATCTCAAGGATCACTTTCGTGCAAGATCTCCACGTTTGATAAATAGACTTGATCTATAGATTCATATTACTATCAAGGCAAGTAATCTACTAGAATAGATCAAATTAGATCTAACCTAAGGAAGGGATCCTAACATGCAATTCTAGGGTTCCAAGTTCTCAAGCAATTACCTTTCACTCTCATTGAGAAAACTCTAAGAACATGATTAGTAACATGGATCTATAGAGAGTCTAAGCACAAATATCACATGAGCAAAATTATCATGACGAGAACGAAGATTATCTAATCATTAAGAATCAAGGGGATTACACCCCATGTCCCAAAACAGTATTAAGCTTGCATGAAGGAGAAGATACAATAAATCATAGTCTTAGAGTGATCAAAAAATAAAAAGAAAGGAGAAACAACGTTACAACACGGCTGTAAAATCCTTTACAGCCGTAATTTGCTTCGATGAACAGCGCTGTCACCGCTGTTTCATTGATTCCTCCTCCGATCGGACTCCAAATGCTTTGAAACTTCTGTGGTGTCTTCCTCTCCTCCAGGCAAAGCTTCTGCATGAAAATCAAGGCATGAGGTGCCCTCTATGCCTCTCTGCATGAGGCCAAACCCTAGCCACCTCTCTATTGATTGCTCTCTAGATACTAGATACCAATTGGTCCTTTCACTTTGTGCATCTTTTCCTCCTAAAGACAAGTCCGGAACATCTTTCCGATCTCGATTTGGAGTTCTAGATCCAAAGTTATGGCCTTCGCAAGTTTCAGAGCGAAAAAATCGCGTTTTTGACTGCAATTACAGTACCGTAAAATACATTACGGTAGTGCCGTAATTTCTTCACAAGTTTCTGATCAAAAATTGCCCAAAATACGGTACTGTAGAATCATTTACGGCTGTGCCATAAAATTGGCTGAGTTCTCTGGTCTGAATCGCCTGGGAAATACGGTACCGTAGAATCGTTTACGGCCGTGCCGTAAAATCAGCAAAGGTTTCTGTTCTAGAAGCGCTGAAAAATACGGCCGTGTAATTCTTTACGGCAGTGCCGTAAAATCACAAAAACTTTCTATTCGGAAAATCCTCCAAATTACGGTAGTGTTCTGATTTTACGGTACTGTCTGAAATTACGATACCGTAAAATGGATTACGGCACTGCCGTATTTTGCTGAGTTGCTCCGTTTTGCATGAAATTTCTTGGGTGACCTCCTTTTGATGATGGTAACTCTTTTATGTGTTTGATTTTGATTGAAAACGCCTTGAAATAGTGCCTTTTTACCTGAAAATCATGAAAAACCAAAATAGAAGTAGACCTTGCAATATTCGATGAATTTAGCATAAAAATAAGCAAAAAGATCTTCAATGTAGCATGAAAAGATACATAAAATGATACAAAATATACTATATATTTTGGTGTCATCACTTGACCAAAACTCAAATATCATGGTGAAGCTATTTGGTGAAGCATAATTTTTCATCCAGAGAGAAAACTGGGACTAGGGTTTCATCCACCTTAATTTCAATGACCAGATATGAATAAAAGGTTGTCAGTCTAATTTTATCATGATAAAGATATAATTTACTTCATAAAGGGATTATCTCACTTTCGCAGACAATCATACAGGGGACCGATCATCACTTTCGCGCAAGATCTTTCCCATGCTGAAAATAAGTAAATCATCAATCAAAGAACTCAAGGATCACTTTTGTGCATCCAAATTCTAAGTTGATCATCTCAAGTGGAAACTCAAGGATCACTTTCGTGCATCTGAATCTCAATACAGGTTCTACTTAAGGTTCTCCAATGTTCCGATCCTCACTTTCGCACAAGATCTTCACGTTTAACAAAATAACTTGATCCTAGATTCAAATAATCAAACATGGCAATTATTCCTCTAAAATCAAGAAATAAGAACTAACCTAATTTCTTACGGTGAGTTCTTAATATTCAATTTTAGGGTTCCAAGTTTTCAAGCAAATCACCTTTTAGTCCTTATTGCGAAAACTCTAAAAACATGCATGATAATAAGAAAACTATGGAGAGTTATAGGCAATCATCACATAAGTAGAATCATCATAACAAAATTATACTAACGAAATAAAAGTTATCTAGTCATAAAGAATCAAGGGAATTACACCCCATGTCCCAAATGATGTTTAAGCTATCATGGAAGAAGAATTATAATAAATCATTGTTTAGAATGATCAAAAATCGAAAAGAAGGGAAAATCAAATTTACAGCACGGCTGTATTGAAAATTACAGCCGTAATTTTGGTCGTGAACAGTGCAAGCCTCTTCTTTCATTGATTTCTCATCCAATCGATCTCCTTTCACTCTGAAACTTAAGAGGTATCCTCTCCTCCTCCAGGCGAAGCTTCCTCGTAAAAATCGCGGCTTAAGATGGCCTTTACGCCTCTCGGCGAGAAGTCGTGCCCTAAGGATGGCTCTCTCGATTTCTCTCTGAACAGTAGATAAAATTAGGGCTTTTGCTCCCTTTATCTTCTCTTCATTGAGATGAGTTCATAGCTTTTTTCGGATCTCAATTTGGTGGTTTATAGCTCGAGAAATCGTCTTCGCAAGAATCGGGCTTCAAAAAGTCTGGAAAAATCACGTAACAGGAATAGAATTACGCCCGTGTTTTTCATTACGGCAGTGACGTAATTTCAACAAAGTTTTCTATGAATTCTAGGTCAAAATTACGGTACCATAAAAAATATTACAGCACTACCGTAATTCTGGGCAAAAAATTACACCCATAATTTCCATTACGGTAGCGGTGTATTTTTCAAACTTGCTCTGATTTGCATAAATATTGACGGACGGCTTTGTCTCGACGTCTGGAATCCATTGGTATGCTCAAATCTTCCAAAATCCATCAAAATTTGGCACTTTTTACCTAAAAATTATCAAAAATAAGAAATAGTGTAGATTCCATAATATTTGACAAATAAGGCTTAAAAACAAGCAAAAGAGCATAAATATGACACAAAAATACCAATCAAATGGCACAAAATACCTATAAATTTTTGTGTCATCATCGCCTTAGGTGAAGGTCAAGAGATGAAGGCTGGTCACTTCCCCTTAAATCTTTAAGGGGAACGGGACTTTGATGTGCTAGTAGAAGCAGGGGCAGGTGTTGCCCTACTCTATAGATTCACAAGTCCATCAGCAATAGTCATAGCCTTCTATAATGGTTCCTAGGTGAATTTCACCTAACCTCAAGCTCTACCCAGGTCTGCAATTGATCTAGGAACCAATACATCCTGTCCCCCTTTGACATATCTAGAATTTCTAGTGTCACCATCAAATAGGCCTCAATGTGTTCTCAAATTGTCCTTGTATGCCTAATGTGCTAAAGAGCATTGCGTGCTATCTTCACTAGATTAGTAGGTCGAAACTAAGTCTTAAGTTCCACCTTACTCCTCCTGTGAAATATATCGTTGCACCTCTTCTCCTGTAGGTGCCACTAAGATACGCTACCAGAGCTTGGTGTCACCAGTAAGATAAGCAGTATACACCTATGCAAGCACACTATTAGTAACTTGAGTAACTCTAAAAGGCTACTTAATTTCCCAAAGAAAGTTCTCTAACTCCCTTGTAATGTGTGTCCACTAAAAAGTATTGGGAAACCCCAGGGATATTTTTACAATTTTCAGAGATAGAGATTACACAAAACATTGCACAGCGGAAGCAATATCCCCGAAATGAGCCGGTCCCAAAAACCTAGTGAAGATCGCATGCGAGAGAGTCGGCACGATGAGATAGAATATACCTTAAAGCAAGATGAGGTTGATGTCGTGATAGGCGCCCAAGCGTGCGCCCTCTGCAGTTTCACACACACGGATGCCTCGAGTCCTCTTCTTCCACGCCCGATGCTAGCCTCGGGAAGAAGATCCAAGCCCTTGTCACCTTCTTCAAGACTTGCGCCACCTCCAAGGATGAAGTGCCAAAGAAGAAGATGAGGAGAAGGAGAAGCCGCCAAGGTGAAGTCCCTCTTGCGCCAAGAGGAGAGGAAGAAGATCACTTGCGGCTTGATGGAAGAAGAATGGTTGCGCCAATTGAACCCTTGCTCTCGCCCTTCACCCTTTGCTCTCACCTCTTTCAGTGTTCATGCCTCCAAGGAAGAGAATACCTGAGAGGGGGCGCCTAGGGCCACTTATATAGAGCAAGGGGCGGCCAGGGTTAGGGCTAGGCTCAATTTGCTTCCATAATGAAGCAAATTTGCCCACTTCACCCCATTATACCCCTTAGGCGCCAATGGGGTTGGTTCTCTCCTCATTATACCCCTTAGGCGCTAGTGGGGTTGTTATTGGGCCTCATTGGTCAATGAGCAAGCCCATACTTCATTGAATGGGTTGATTAAGCCATTGGATCCAATCCAATGCAACCCAAATCCAAATGTGACCTAACCATGGTCAAATTCGGGTCAACCTACCATAAATGAAGTCTGGCTCCAATAACATTCTTCCATCTCATCAGGCCCATCGGCGCTGATGAATTCTCCCAAATAGATCTGAGTTATCCAATAACAATCATAAAAGGCTTCCCGATCAATTCGAGAACTCAAGTATCAAGATGTGTGACCCTGTAGGTTCCTCTGACGCTGGCAGTGCTGACCAAAGGTCACCACAAGTAGTGAGTGGCACCTAGCAGTGCATCGCTGCTACCCAGGTCATTGGAATGGATATCGACATCGACATCCCCATCATTGCAATTAGGTACAGATGCATTCCAGTCTCTTTGCCGAACTGATATCCGATTGGACAAGTGTGTCACCACTTGTTTTCATCCAATCTCATGGTTATGACTATATCAGGTCTCACTTGGGTATGGCCATACACTTTTAGTCATAGAACCATAGAGGAGCTCCATGGATATCAAACTTCTCTTAGGAAGGGGTAAATCCTCTGTCTGGACATTGACCTCCTCATGTGGGTCGTGACATGCTCAATGAAAACCATTATTACCCCCCAACTACGGTGAGGTGTTAGGTTGTATCAAAGCATATCCCTAACCATATAGAATGGCCAATGACCTCAAGTCAAGGGATCAATGCATCTCCTATCACTTGTGAGGATAACTCGTGACACCAAGTCATTGCCTCACAGCGGGTCGTTCCAGTATATCCACCACTGATATATGTCTATGTTAGCACATCGTGCCTAACCAGCCCATATACCAGTCTCACAAGTACCAGAGTTGTCCCATATCCACTCAGGTACATCGACTGGGGACATACATTTGAGTACAGATCCAATCTGTCTCCAGGGACATTATCATATAAGTACATAATCACAGATGTAAGCAAATATAGATAATGACAATGCCAGAGTGATATATATATAAAATATCAACATCAAGTAATACAATAATGGACCAAAACTAGGTCCTAGGGCATATACACCAACAATCTCCCACTTGCACTAAGACCTAGAGGTTGAGGAATCTCAACCCCATATCTCTAGCATGACAGTCATGCTTCTGCTGCGCCAAAGCCTTGGTCAATGGGTCTGTCAGATTGTTCTCTGTGTCAACTCTGCTAATCTTGACACCACCTCTGTCTATGATCTCTCTGATCAGGTGAAATCTTCTGAGTGTGTGTTTGGATCTTTGATGAGACCGTGGTTCTTTGGCTTGTGCAATTGCTCCATTGTTATCTCAGTAGATTTCAATGGGATCCACTACACTGGGAACCACCTGAAGTTTAGAAATGAACTTCCTTATCCAAACAGCTTCTTTAGCTACCTCAGAAGCGGCCACATACTCAGCTTCAGTTGTAGAATCGGCAATAGTGGATTGCTTGAAGCTCTTCCAACAAACAGCACCTTCATTCATCTTAAACACATAGCCAGTCTGCGATCTAAAGTCATCAGGGTCAGACTGGAAAGACGCATCAGTGTAGCCCTGCATACTGAGCTCTTCCTGTCCCCCATAGACTAGGAACAAATCCTTAGTTCTTCTTAGATACTTCAGGATGTTCTTTACAGCCACCCAGTGTTGCACTCCAATATTGGATTGGTATCGGCTGGTTATGCTCACAGCATAAGCCACATCTGGTCTAGTATACAACATTGCATACATGATCGATCCCACTGCCGAAGCATAAGGCACTCGACTCATGTCATCCCTCTCAGCCTGTGTGGTGGGACACTGGCTCTTTGAGAGAGTAAGGTCATGTCTCATTGGAAGGTACCCTTTCTTGGATTGCTCCAAGCTAAACCTCTCCAAGACCTTATCAATGTAAGTACTTTGACTAAGGGCTAGAAGCCTCTTGGATCTATCCCTATAGATCCTCATGCCTAGAATATAGGCGGCCTCCCCTAAGTCCTTCATCTCAAAACACTTCCCTAACCATGTCTTCACAGCTTGAAGACTAGGGATGTCGTTCCCGATGAGCATTATGTCATCGACATACAAGACTAGAAAAATCACTAAGCTCCCACTGAATTTTCTGTATACACAGGCGTCATCTTCGCTTTTGATAAAGCGATAATCTCTCACAGCTTCATCGAATCGAAGATTCCAACTTCGAGATGTTTGCTTTAAACCATAAATTGATCTTTTTAGCCTGCAGACTTTACTGGCTTCTGCAGGATGGATCAGGTTGTGTCATATACACATCCTCAGTCAGCTTCCCGTTAAGGAACGCTGTCTTTACATCCATCTGCCATATCTCATAGTCATGATATGCAGCTATAGCAAGCAGAATCCGAATGGATTTGATCACGGCAACTGGTGAAAAGGTTTCATCATAGTCCACCCTGTGGATATGTTTGAAACCCTTAGCCACTAGTCTACCTTTATAGGTAACTACGTTCCCATCCATGTCTGTCTTCTTCTTGAAGACCCATTTACACCCTATGGGTTTTACCCCATCAGGTAGCTCAACCAAATCCCAGACTTGGTTAGCTGACATGGAATCCATCTCAGATCGCATGGCCTCAAGCCATCTCTCGGAGTCCGGTCCACTGACCACCTCATCATAGGTCCTAGGTTCATCCTCAATTATGAAGATCTCATCGTGTTGGGTCGGCAGCGACCCATACCTATCAGGTACACAGCGAATCCTCCCAGACCTACGCGGGGCCTGTGTCTGAGCCTCAGGTTGCCCAGCAACCGGTGTAGTTGGCCCAGGTTCCATCTCTGTGTCTTGTGGTTGCACTTGGACCTTGTCCAAGTCAAACTTCCTCCCACTAACTTCTTTCATGAAAAATTCTTTCTCTAGAAAGACAGCACCCCGAGCAACAAAAACTTTGTTCTCAGTGGGAACATAGAAGTAGTAACCCTTAGTTTCCTTAGGGTACCCCACAAACACACACTCATCAGATCTAGGTTATAGCTTGCTAGAATCCTGACGTTTGACATAAGCCTCACATCCCCAGATCCTGATAAAGGTGAGATTAGGGCATCTCCCACTCCATACTTCATATGGTATCTTGGAGACACTCTTAGATGGAACGTTATTTAGTATCAGAGAAGCTGTCTCTAGTGCATGTCCCCAGAATGAGGGAGGTAGAGTTGCATGACTCATCATAGACCAAACCATGTCCAACAAGGTTCGATTTCTCCTTTCAGACACACCATTCCATTGAGGTGTTCCAGGAGGAGTGAGTTGGGATAAATCCCACACTCTTTTAGATAGTCAAGAAACTCACCGCTCAGGTACTCTCCACCATGATCTGATCGAAGAGCCTTAATGGATCTACCAAGCTGATTCTCTACTTCATGTCTGAATTCCTTAAATTTCTCAAAGGATTCAGACTTATGTCTCATCAAGTAGACATAACCATATCTACTGAAGTCATCAGTAAAAGTGATGAAGTAGTTGTGCCCTCCTCTAGCTTGTTTGTTGAATGGCCCACACACATCACTATGTATGAGATCCAACAAACCTCCTGCCCTCTCACCAATTTTGGTGAAGGGTGCCTTTGTCATTTTCCCTAATGAACAAGGCTCGCATGTATCAAATTCCTCCAAGGAACTTGAATCTATCAACCCATTTGCATGGAGTTATTGAATGCGATTCTTATTTATATGGGCTAATCGACAATGCCATAGGAAAGCACCAACTGAACCACTCAGTTTGGTCCTATTATTATTTATGTTTCAAATAGAGTTATCCATGTCTAACACATATAGACCATTGCACAAAGTACCCTTCCCATAGAACATATTTGCAAATGAAAAAGAACAAGAGTTCTTATTTATTTCAAACTTAAATCCCTTCTTTACCAAGCAAGGAATTGATACAATGTTCTTAGTAAGCGAAGGTACAAAATAGCAATTATCTAACTCTAACTGAAGTCCAGATGGCAGGGAGAGAGTCAAAACTCCTACAGCAATAGCAGCAACCTGTGCCCCGTTTCCAACTCGTAGGTCAATCTCTCGAGCCCACACCGATCTACTTTTTTTTAGCCCATGCATATTTGTACAAATATGAGCCCCACATGCGGTATCCAATACCCATGACATAGAAGTAGAAAGGTTGACTTCTGTAACATAAATACCTGAGCCAAAAGACGAAGCCTTGCCTCCCTTCTTCTCATTCTGAAGTCGCACCATGTCCTTCAACATGTGAGGTGGCCCTCCACATGAATAGCACATATTGTTCCTGATCCATTCCATCTTAATTTCAGTTCCTTGGTCAAGCCTTTCGGCTCAATGCACTGAAAATCAACTTTAGGAAGATTGAGCCGAACCAATTCATTAAAGAGCTGTCTTAGATTAGTAATAATCTCAGAGGCACTCTTCAATTCATATTGCCCTTGAAGCTCGGGCGATATGTTGGTTAGCATCAATTGTGCAACCTCCAAAGTATCAGCCTGATGCTTATCATAAGCATCCCTCTCAGTCACTGAGGCCGAGCATGGAAGTGGTTCAGGAATGCGCTGCTCAAGGAAATAGAGCTTTCTCTCGAACTTGAGGGCTATCCTAAAGTTCCGATGCCAGTCCATAAAGTTAGTTCCAACCAACTTATCCTTATCAAGGAGTGATCACAGTGTCAATCCGCTATTGTTTGTTGCCATTGATCTACAACAATCAAGAAACAGCAGACTTAGTACTACTTTAAATCATTTAAACTGGACATGTTTTAAATGATTATGGCTCCCACTATTTTAATTGAATTGACAACCCATAAAGTCAATCGGGAAGTTTAAGACTTCCTAGTGAGATGGGATCCTTATTCCACATGAGGCTTCGCGTCCCACGAGGGTGGGATGAGATGCACAAAGTAACCCATGCTTCCTAAGGTGGGCACGCCGGCTGATTGCTCCAAGCAATTCCCCTTATTGAGACAGTCTAGGTATTTCATGTCCAGCGAGGGCTGGATACAGCATGAAACCCTAACCTCTCAACGACGCCTCTAGAGTTTCATCATGTGCCCAGCACATATGGAATTCTAGTCAAGTCAATTCCTAACCGTTATGCCCAGGGCCAACGAGTTTCCTTGCGAAGGTGCGCCCGATTAAAACGGACTGGGGAAACCATTGCCACCACGCACTTTCTAAAGATAAGTGGGTGTGTCCCACGAGGGTGGGAAATAGTTCACAACACCACTAATCGATAGCTTAGTGAGGGCTACGCGTTAGAAGGCTACTAGACTTAATATTTATTTATGAGGGTTTTTGAGGTCTCATCAGTTTTTTCTTATGTCTAACATTACAGGCATGCAGTCCTATAGTGATAACATAACGATAAAACAGGCATGCTTTAGCAGATATCGAAAGCAATAAATGAATGATGTGATCATAGCCTATTCAAGACATTGAACCAACCCATGCCAAAAGGAGGTTCAACTCTTGACCTAGGATTCAAGCCCCAAAGACAAGACCTAACCTAGCCGACCTCTAGCTCTATCTTCAAGGTTGGCTCCAAGGTCCTTCTCTCATGGTTTAGCACCCAAACCCTAGGGGTACACCCCCAAGGTTCGGCCAATGTCGTGGTCTTCCTCCAAGGGTGATGCCCCACCATGTAAGGGCCAAGAGACATAGCACACAAGCCCTAAGGCTCGGCCAAGTCAAACTTGCGCCACTCACCATGCGCCATCAATGAAGGGTGCTTCTTGCGCCACCAAGCAAGGTGCGCACACAAGCATGCATGCGCCATTTCTTCAAATGATATGCATCACCCTAATCTTCTTCTTATTTAAAATAAAAGAAAAGTGGCATGCAGGCCTCACAAGAGTACATCACAGGCATGCAAAAGGGGCTTGACTAATGATCACAACATTATGCACAAGCAAGGTATCTACACATGCAGTTCTACATGCTCATGAAAAATATAAAATCTGAAATTTTAATTTTTCATAAAATCAGTCTCTTTTCCTCATCTTCTTATCACAAATCTTTTGGTTATTTGCGATTAAACTTTTCATGATGATTTCAAAGATCCTTTCGGCTGGCAATTTTGTCAGATCAAGAGACCCGGCCAGTCTGAAGACACAATGCCCATCCTACTTGACAAAACCACGTGCACCTTTGATCCTTAAATCATACAAGAAAAATAACCCAAAAATCCAAAAGAGATTGAAAAGATGAAAGAAACAAGAAACCCTAATTTTTCCTACTTAGAAAAATCGTTCGCCATGAGATCATGCAATTTGTGAAAATTGAGAGATGGCATGTAAGCATGGAAAAGCATGAAATTACATCGTTCGAGTCTCACAAGTCGCTCTGATACCACTGTTGGGAAACCCCGGGGATATTTTATAATTTTCAGAGATAGAGATTACACAAAACATTGCACAGCGGAAGCAATATCCCCAAAACGAGCCAGTCCCAAAAACCCAGTGAAGATCGCATGCGAGAGAGTCGACACGATGAGATAGAATATACCTTAAAGCAAGATGAGGCTGATGTCGTGATAGGCGCCCAAGCGTGCGCCCTTTGCAGTTTCACACACACGGATGCCTCGAATCCTCTTCTTCCACGCCCGGTGCACCACCTCCAAGGATGAAGCGCCAAAGAAGAAGATGAGGAGAAGGAGAAGCCGCCAAGGTGAAGTCCCTCTTGCGCCAAGAGGAGAGGAAGAAGATCACTTGCGGCTTGATGGAAGAAGAAGGGTTGCGCCAATTGAACCCTTGCTCTCACCCTTCACCCTTTGCTCTCGCCTCTTTCAGTGTTCACGCCTCCAAGGAAGAGAATACCTGAGAGGGGGGACCTAGGGCCACTAATATAGAGCAAGTGGCGGCCAGGGTTAGGGCTAGGCGTAATTTGCTTCCATAATGAAGCAAATTTGCCCACTTCACCCCCATTATACCCCTTAGGCGCCAATGGGGTTGGTTCTCTCCCCATTATACCCCTTAGGCACCAATGGGGTTGTTATTGGGCCTCATTGGTCAATGAGCAAGTTCATACTTCATTGAATGGGTTGATTAAGCCATTGGATCCAATCCAATGCAACCCAAATCCAAATGTGACCTAACCATGGTCAAATTCGGGTCAACCTACCATAAATGAAGTTTGGCTCCAATAACATTCCTCCATCTCATCAGGCCCATCGGCGTTGATGAATTCTCCCAAATAGATCTGAGTTATCCAATAACTCGATCATATGGCTTCCTGGTCAATACGAGAACTCAAGTATCAAGATGTGTGACCCTGCAGGTTCCTCTGACGCTGGCAGTGCTGACCAAAGGTCACCACAAGTAGTGAGTGGCACCTAGCAGTGCATCGCTTCTACCCGGGTCATTGGAATGGATATCGACATCGATATCCCCATCATCGCAATTAGGTACAGATGCATTCCAATCTCTTTGCCGAACTGATATCCGATTGGACAAGTGTGTCACCACTTGTTTTCATCCACTCTCATGGTTATGACTAAATCAGGTCTCACCTGGGTATGGCCATACACTTTCAGCCATAGAACCATAGAGGAGCTCCATGGATATCAAACTTCTCTTAGGAAGGGGCAAATCCTCTGTCTGTCCATTGACATTCTCATGTGGGTCGTGACATGCTCAATGACAACCGTTATTACCCCCCAACTAGGGCGAGGTGTTATGTTGTATCAAAGCATATCCCTAACCATATAGAATGGCCAATGACCTCAAGTCAAGTGATCAATGCATTTCCTATCACTTGTGAGGATAACTCGTGACACCAAGTCATTGCCTCACAGTGAAAGAACCCCTTAAATAAGGGGGGTCCCCTTCATGGGGGAGCATAACCCTTAGAGCATATGGCGCATAAAATTGTTCTCTTGCGGAATTAGGGTTATAAGATCGATACGCATGCAAAAGATCAACTTGATAACAATAAGAAAACATTCATACCATCGCC
This sequence comes from Costus lasius, assembly GCA_027563935.2. NCBI lineage: Eukaryota > Viridiplantae > Streptophyta > Magnoliopsida > Zingiberales > Costaceae > Costus > Costus lasius. Next base: position 29,752,942 of record CM050450.1, on the reverse strand, counting down.
ATGGAAAGATGTTTCCTTGGAAGCAAAGATCAAAGTAGATCTTCTCCTTGTCGTCACACACAAGATGATGTTGCTATCTCTCTTGGTGCTCCTTGTGCTAGCAAGGTTCCAAGAGGTCCTTGTCGAGTGAAGGGAAAAGAGATGTCTTTCTCCTTGGCCGAATCCTCCTCAACCTTCAAGCGTCGCCGCACACCAAGTCGAGAGGAAAAACTTTGCGAGAGGAATTAGTGAATTGGCGAAAATAGAGAATACTCTATTTCGGATGAGCGCCCACTCGACATGGAGATCATGGTTACTAAAAATAGTAACCTCTCCTCATCCCAACGTTCACGCTATGTGAACTCGTCGCCCACTCCTCTCCCTATGAACCAAGCGCTCTTTTAGTGAGCTGGTTCAATTGGTTCGGTTTAAGAACCAACCAAGCCAAGCGACAAGGCCTAGATCAAATAAACCCTAAGGCTTTAGATCTAACCGTCGATCTCTTTAATGCCCCTGATCTGACCGATCTGGCATCCATTCTCTCAATCGAAGCTTACCGATCTCAAGCCCTAATCAATCAAACATGATCAGACCAGATCTCACTTACAATCAGAGATTAAATCCCTTAAAACTGAACCCAAACAATTCAGTCCACACGATCTGACTTAAGTAAGCCATATCATCAAATTGTGCGACCCTAAGGGTTTCCTTTAAATGTCGGTAACGATAATTCACATTATCACGATCAGTGAGGGGTATCTAGCAACACATCACTGTCTCCCGATATAAAGGAAAGAGTCTTCCAAGACTACACCCAAACCATAGCACAAGTGTGAATCATTTCACAAAGCATACATATTTCCTTTGCCACTGGATGTTCTTATTGGACAAGTCTGTCAAACTTGTAACTCCAATATGATGAGCATGATTAGATCAGATGAACACTGTCACCTGGGTATGGCCATACACTCTCTCAATCATCTCATCCAGGGGGCCCCTTTAGAACATCACACTCCTTAAACAAGGAGACGGCAATCCTATGTCTATCACTAGTGCCCTAACCTGACTCAAGCTCACCATCCAAGATAGTCTATAATCATTATGTTTCAAATGATATTGAACTAACTCAAAATAATGACAATCATCATTTAGAAAACACAAGTGATCTCAAGTCAGAGGAAATGTGCCACTTGTCTTATACAAGGAATATTCACGTTGTGACAAACAACTGAACATCCTAGTAGGGTCTGTCCAGTACATCCCATGTACCCATGAGTCTACATCTTATTCCATGCTCGAAGCATCCTATAAGATCAGAACACATATTAGTCTTAACCATATCAAGGTTGTCTCATGTTCACCAAGATACATCGACTAAGGACATAACAGCATGTCAGCCCAGCTGAACAGCTTTGAGACATTATTCAGAAGAACATATATTGCAGCAGACAATGTAACTAACTGAATAACAACCATGCCTTTATAAACATAATAGTTTATTACATGATACTTGTTACATTCCCACAGGCCTCAAACATTAGCCTTAAGGGCATACCCCAACAATCTCCCACTTGCACTTAATCTAATGGTTGAAAAACTTCAAACCCATATTATTACAGTGCTTCTCATGCTTCTGCTGCGCCAGAGGCTTGGTAAGCGGGTCTGCCAGATTGTCGTCTGTATGAACCTTGCATACTTTGATCTCGCCACGATCAATGATCTCCCTGATCAAATGAAACCGTCTCTGTATGTGCTTGGACTTCTGGTGCGACCGTGGTTCCTTTGCTTGTGCGATTGCTCCAGTGTTATCACAAAAGATAACCAAAGGATCTGCACACGAAGGAACAACACCAAGTTCTCTCACGAACTTACGAATCCACACTGCCTCCTTGGATGCTTCCGAGGCTGCGACATACTCGGCTTCTGTTGTGGAATCAGCAACAGTTGACTGTTTGAAACTTTTCCACACCACTGCACCTCCATTCAAGCTAAAAACATAGCCTGATTGCGATCGGAAATCATCCTGGTCAGACTGGAACGAAGCGTCAGTATATCCTTCAATACTGAGTTCTTCCTGACCACCATATATCAAGAACATATCTTTGGTCCTCCGCAGATATTTTAGGATGTTCTTGACTGCAATCCAGTGCGCCAAACCTGGATTACTCTGGTAACGACTGGTCACGCTTAACCCGTAAGCGACGTCTGGGCGAGTACACAACATCGCATACATTATAGAACCAATAGCCGAAGCATAAGGCGTATTGTTCATTTCATCTTTCTCAGTCTGTGTTTGTGGACACTGACTCTTCGAAAGATTCAGACCATGTCTGACTGGAAGATATCCTTTCTTAGAATTCTCTAAGCGAAATCTCTCCAGGACCTTATCGATGTAAGTACTCTGGCACAGCCCGAGAAGCCTCTTAGATCTATCCCTGTAGATCTTCACACCTAACACATAGGCTGCTTCTCCTAGATCTTTCATCTGGAAACATTTCCTCAGCCATGCTTTAACAGCATGCATTTCAGGAATATCGTTTCCAATGATCAAGATGTCATCAACGTAGAGGACTAGGAAAATAATCACGCTCCCACTAAACCTCTTATATACGCACGGGTCATCCTCGTTCTTGATGAAACCAAATTCAGTGACTGATTCATCAAAACGAATGTTCCAGCTTCTCGATGCTTGTTTAAGTCCATAAATAGACTTCTTTAACTTGCATATCTTATGACGATCTGCTGGATTAGTGAAACCTTCTGGTTGTGTCATATACACATCCTCATCCAGATTTCCATTAAGGAAAGCTGTTTTCACATCCATCTGCCAAATCTCATAATCATAATATGCAGCTATCGCGAAAAGAATCCGAATAGACTTAAACATGGCTACAGGTGAGAAAGTTTCATCATAATCTATCCCGTAGATTTGTTTGAAACCTTTCGCAACTAGCCTGCCTTTATAGGTAACCACGTTACCATCCATGTCAATCTTCTTCTTGAAGATCCATTTACAGCCTATAGGGATAACTCCCGGAGGCGGATCAACCAAATCCCAAACTTGGTTATCTGACATGGAGTCCATCTCGGCGCGCATAGCTTCAAGCCATCTCGCTGACTCCGGTCCACTGACCGCATCCGCATAAGTAAGGGGTTCATCATTATCAATGATGTAGACTCCGTCATAGCGCTCAGGCTGTCGACGGATCCTACCCGATCTTCGCGGTTCCCGTGATATCTGAGCCTCAGGTTGTTCAATAACCTGTTCTACCGGCTCAGGCTCATCCAACTGTGCTTGGTCACTTTGTCCTTCTTCTGGATTCTCATCCAGCTTTATTTCTCTCCCACTTGCCTCTTGCAGAAGAAATTCCTTCTCAAGAAATATGGCCGTCCGAGCAACAAAAACCTTGTTCTCTTTGGGGTCGTAGAAATAATAACCCTTAGTTTCCTTAGGGTAACCGACAAAGATACATTTGTCAGATCTGCTCTCTAGTTTCCCAGAGGCGAGCTTTTTGACATAAGCCTCGCAGCCCCAGATCCTGATAAATGTCAAGCTTGGCTGTTTCCCATACCATAACTCATATGGCGTCTTTGAAACTGCCTTGGATGGCACTCGGTTTAGTACCTTTGCAGCTGTTTCCAGTGCAAAACTCCAAAAGGAGTATGGAAGAGTAGCCTGACTCATCATAGAACGAACCATATCTAGTAATGTTCTATTTCTCCTTTCGGACACACCATTCCATTGCGGTGTTCCAGGCGGAGTGAGCTGTGAGATAATCCCACACTCTTTTAGATAGTCAGTAAATGCATGACTTAGGTATTCACCACCTCGATCTGAGCGAAGTGCCTTGATATTACGGCCTAGCTGATTTTGTACTTCATTCTTGAACTCTATGAACTTGTCAAAAGATTCACTTTTATGTCTCATCAGATAGACATACCCATATCTACTGAAATCATCAGTAAAGGTAATGAAGTACTGATAGCCACCTCTGGCATGTTTACTAAAAGGCCCACACACATCGCTGTGTATAAGGTCAAGTAAACCTGAAGCCCTTTGACCTTTGTGAGGAAAAGGAGACTTCGTCATTTTACCCATCAAACAAGCTTTGCATGTATCAATCTCCTTATAGGAGAATGATCCCAGCAGTCCATGATCATGCAACCGCTTAATGCGTTTCTCGTTTATATGGCCTAAACGACTATGCCATAGCAAGGTGCTGTCATCAGCATACTTGGCTTTCTTAATATCAACATTATGTATGGAACTTTCCATGTCCAACATGAATAACCCATTATTAATTGAACCAGTTGCATAAACAATATTATCAAATGATAAAACACACTTTGAAATATTGCATTCAAAGGAAAATCCCTTCCTGACAAGAGCAGGAATGGAGATAATATTTTTAGTTATACTGGGAACAAAGTAACAACTGTTCAGTTCCAATACAAGTCCAGATGGTAAAGAAATAAAGTAGTCTCCTACAGCAACAGCAGCAACCCGTGCCCCGTTTCCAACGCGTAGGTCCACCTCATGCTGTCCCACCTGCCTTCTTCTCTTGAGTTCCTGTACATTTGAACAAATGTGAACTCCACATGCAGTGTCCAACACCCATGATACAGAAGAAGAAAACATGACCTCAGTCACGAATATACCTGAGCCAGAAGCAAAGCTTCCCCTCTTATCTCCTTGGAGCGCTTTACAGTCCTTTTTCCAGTGACCCAGCTGGCCACAGTGGAAACACCTGTATTCCTTGGACCGCTTCACCTTTTGCTTCAGAACCTTGCTGTAGTTCTTGACCGGGGCCTTGCCCTTCTTCCCCTTCTTCTTGTTCCTTGAAGGAACCATCAAGACAGAGGTTGAAGGCTTACCCTTCAGAGTCTCCTCAGTGGTCAAGAGCATATTCAGCAGCTCTGCCGGAGTACAATCGATTTTGTTCATATTAAAATTAATAATGAACGCGTCGAATGAAGGCGGGAGAGACTGTAGAATAATGTCCACAGCAAGCTCCTGGTTGATGGTATGCCCCAGTTTCTCTAGAGCCTCCTTGTGCCCAATCATCTTGAGCACGTGAGCTCCCACTGGGCTCCCTTCAGCCAGTTTGCTCTGAAAGAAGAGCTTTGTCAAATTATAGCGCTCAGTCCTCGCCTGTGCAGCATACAGCATCTTGAGGTTCGCTATCATGTCTATAGCAGACATATCCTCATGCTGACGCTGCAGCGGTGGCGTCATAGACGCTAGCATCAGGCAAGCGACATCAATGCTATCATTGACGTGCTTTTCATAGGCTTCCCGAACCGCCCTTGCGGCGTTCGGAGCGGGCTGCGGCGGAATCGCCGTCTCGAGGACATACAGTTTCCTCTCTGCCTTAAGAACGATCTTAAGGTGTCCAAACCAGTCAGAGAAGTTCGGCCCAGCAAACTTCTCCCTTTCCAGTAGGGATCGCACATTGAAGTTCATGGTGTTCGTTGCTGCAGGTATCTACAACAATGCAAGAACAGCAAGGTCAGTATCAATGTATAAGAATCAATCAGGACTTAAGAAAGATTCTTTTTCTCACTATTTTATCAGGCGTGAAAAATCCAGCAAAACAGCCCGAAAGAGTAGAACTCTTTTAGTGAGATGGGATCCAGATTTCATACTTGGTCTCCGCGTCCCGCTCAGGCGAGATAAGATGCACAGAGAGTACAAGCACTAGTTTCTGGTAGGCAGTCCCTGCCGATCGCCAACCCGTGCGATTCCCCTTCATCTGGGCAGTCCAGCAGACTGTGCCAACTGAGTTGGTACAACACAATCTCTGACCCCAACAGACGGCTGCCTCCATGTGCTACCATATGCGCCACATATGTAGACTACACGGTCAAGCTGACCCGACCTACTCCCTGGACCACCATGTGCTATGCTGAGCAACGAGAAGGGATAAATCCCTGCTCTGTAACACACAGGTGTAATCCCGCACCGTCTGAAGATAGATGGACGTGCCCACTGAGTGGGTACAACACGGCTCCAACGATAATCAGAACAGTGAGGTTTCGCGTCAGAAGGCTTACGAGCTTGATATTTTAGCGTTGGATTTTAACGGTCTTTTATCTTTATTACTATCATTCAATCCCTATGGTGATAGCAAAAGATAAATCTATCATGCATTTCTAATATTTATGCAATAAAAGAAAGCATGTGTCATATGTGGTAAAAGCCCATAGCCCTAGTGAGACCTTAACCTAACTTAAGACTGCACTTGCTTTTCATGGGTCTTTTGCTGCTCATTTGGCCCAAACCTGGACCCAAGCGCCATCTGCAGCTCTGGTGCGCCCACCAGGAAATGCGCCAGGTCCTAGGGTCGAACCCTAGACCTCCCTCCTGGTCCAGCCATGCTGCGTGCGCCTCTGCCAAGTGTGCTCAGTGCTCTTGTCTAATTAAATTACAAATTTAACTATCTAGACAAGAGTGACACGCAGGTCACTTACATTTATAAATTAAAACCCAGTGATTCGCAGATCACAATAATTAATTTACAATTTAATACAGGCACGCAGGCCCCAGCACAGCACACAATTAATATGGGCAGCCCACATATGACTAAATAGACAAACATATGTATCAAATCAGCAAACATGTGATCCATGATAAAAATTAAAATTTTCGAAAACCCCATGGGATCAATTTTAATTTTTCCTTATTTGCCCTACAACCTTACAACGGTCCATTACTAGGGATCCACTCATCCAACCTAGTCAGATCCACTGCCCTTGCATGCACCAAGTCCTAACTGACTCGAGTCGACCAAAAAGTCAACTATGCATGCGCTAGGGCTGAACGACCACACTGAGGTCTGGCAAACGGGAGTGACCCCGGGCCTAACTCAGGTGCGTTCATTAATCGTCTCAATCAGACATCGCTACACACCTGTCTGCAGTCGACCTATAGCCACCATAGGCTTGCGCCAAGGTGCTATCTGGTCGACCCTTTCAGGCTGTCAGATGATCTGATCAGACATGATTGGATCTAACCTAGGGGGTGACATCAACCCCAGTAACCCGTCTAAGGGTTTACAGTAAGGTCTTTAGATCTAGCATTAGTCGCGCAAGTGTATAAGTTTTGAAAAGAAAACTACAACTTAGAAGCGCCAACTAACATGCGCAAGATAAACATATAGACAAGATTTTCATCATGTAACTTTCGCATGTTGAAGATCTAAGCATACATTCGCATATATGGATCACGCAAATCATAAAGCAATCAAGATAACATGCATTCAACCTGCTCTGATACCAGTTGAAAGAACCCCTTAAATAAGGGGGGTCCCCTTCATGGGGGAGCATAACCCTTAGAGCATATGGCGCATAAAATTGTTCTCTTGCGGAATTAGGGTTATAAGATCGATACGCATGCAAAAGATCAACTTGATAACAATAAGAAAACATTCATACCATCGCCATGGAAAGATGTTTCCTTGGAAGCAAAGATCAAAGTAGATCTTCTCCTTGTCGTCACACACAAGATGATGTTGCTATCTCTCTTGGTGCTCCTTGTGCTAGCAAGGTTCCAAGAGGTCCTTGTCGAGTGAAGGGAAAAGAGATGTCTTTCTCCTTGGCCGAATCCTCCTCAACCTTCAAGCGTCGCCGCACACCAAGTCGAGAGGAAAAACTTTGCGAGAGGAATTAGTGAATTGGCGAAAATAGAGAATACTCTATTTCGGATGAGCGCCCACTCGACATGGAGATCATGGTTACTAAAAATAGTAACCTCTCCTCATCCCAACGTTCACGCTATGTGAACTCGTCGCCCACTCCTCTCCCTATGAACCAAGCGCTCTTTTAGTGAGCTGGTTCAATTGGTTCGGTTTAAGAACCAACCAAGCCAAGCGACAAGGCCTAGATCAAATAAACCCTAAGGCTTTAGATCTAACCGTCGATCTCTTTAATGCCCCTGATCTGACCGATCTGGCATCCATTCTCTCAATCGAAGCTTACCGATCTCAAGCCCTAATCAATCAAACATGATCAGACCAGATCTCACTTACAATCAGAGATTAAATCCCTTAAAACTGAACCCAAACAATTCAGTCCACACGATCTGACTTAAGTAAGCCATATCATCAAATTGTGCGACCCTAAGGGTTTCCTTTAAATGTCGGTAACGATAATTCACATTATCACGATCAGTGAGGGGTATCTAGCAACACATCACTGTCTCCCGATATAAAGGAAAGAGTCTTCCAAGACTACACCCAAACCATAGCACAAGTGTGAATCATTTCACAAAGCATACATATTTCCTTTGCCACTGGATGTTCTTATTGGACAAGTCTGTCAAACTTGTAACTCCAATATGATGAGCATGATTAGATCAGATGAACACTGTCACCTGGGTATGGCCATACACTCTCTCAATCATCTCATCCAGGGGGCCCCTTTAGAACATCACACTCCTTAAACAAGGAGACGGCAATCCTATGTCTATCACTAGTGCCCTAACCTGACTCAAGCTCACCATCCAAGATAGTCTATAATCATTATGTTTCAAATGATATTGAACTAACTCAAAATAATGACAATCATCATTTAGAAAACACAAGTGATCTCAAGTCAGAGGAAATGTGCCACTTGTCTTATACAAGGAATATTCACGTTGTGACAAACAACTGAACATCCTAGTAGGGTCTGTCCAGTACATCCCATGTACCCATGAGTCTACATCTTATTCCATGCTCGAAGCATCCTATAAGATCAGAACACATATTAGTCTTAACCATATCAAGGTTGTCTCATGTTCACCAAGATACATCGACTAAGGACATAACAGCATGTCAGCCCAGCTGAACAGCTTTGAGACATTATTCAGAAGAACATATATTGCAGCAGACAATGTAACTAACTGAATAACAACCATGCCTTTATAAACATAATAGTTTATTACATGATACTTGTTACATTCCCACAGGCCTCAAACATTAGCCTTAAGGGCATACCCCAACACACAGTGGGTCGTTCCAGTATATCCACCACTGATATACCTATATGTCTGTGTTAGCACCTCGTGCCTAACCAGCCCATATACAAGTCTCACATGTACCAGAGCTGTCCCATTTCCACTCAGGTACATCGACTAGGGACATACATTTGAGCACAGATCCAATCTGTCTCCAGGGACATTATCATATAAGTACATAATCGCAAATGTAAGCAAATATAGATAATGACAATGCTATAGTGATATATATATATATATATATATATAAAATATCAACGTCAAGTAGTACAATAATGGACCAAAACTAGGTCCTAGGGCATATACAACAACAAAAAGTGTATGCTTGGGTATCCTCAATCATACTGTGGATGATAAGGTCTCCCCTGCAAAATCATTATACATCTTAGTGCTACCTGGGTGTATGGAGTACTTGGACTTATGTCCCTCTTGCAAAATCTTCTCCTTACTTTCTAAACCACTTGGGATACAAACCCTAACCCTAAATAGTAATATGCCATCATTACATATAAAATTTCATGAAGATTGGAGCTTTAGACCAAATTATGATAGGGCCGTAATCTATATTACGGTACCGTATTTTCACGGGTTACCATAATATCATAGCACTGCTGTAATTTGGAAATTTTTCATCTAGAAAGATTTTTGAAAATTACGGCACTACTGTAAAGATTTTCACGGGCCGTAATTTGGAGCGCTTTCCGACCAGAAACTTTGGCTGAAAATACAGCACTGCCGTAAGCATTTTTACGGCCCGTAATTCGGGTTGATTTTTCCACCTGAGAGATTTGGGGAAATTACAGCACTGTCGTAATGCATTTCACGGTACCGTAATTCTAGATATATTTCAACCCAAGAACTCGACTGAAATTAAGGTAGTGCCATAAGGAAAAACATGGCCATAATTATAACCTAGAGAAACGATTTTCATGGTCAAATTTGAGTCCGATTTTTGAGGGATCGATTGCGGATGATCTAGGCCATAAAATTCAAAGCGGTAAGAAGCAAAAGTGAAGCTTTCGAGGAGAGGAAGAGGAAGAGACCAAAAGCCCTAATTTTATCCACTAACTAAGGAGAAATCAAGTTTCACACCGCCGCCTTAGGGTTCACCGCCGGGAAGCGTATAGCGCATCTCCGACCGGGAAATTTGAAGGGAAGCTTCGCCTGGAGCAGGAGAACATACCCTAGAAGTTTCAACATGAAAGGATCTCGATCGGAGGAGAAATCAACGAAGAACTCAGTGCTAGCACTGTTCATTCGCTTATTACGACTGTAATTTTCAATACAGCCGTGTGGTTATTCCTTCTTCCCCTTTTTTTTCATTTCTGATCACTAGAAACTATAGTTTATTGTAATCTTTTCTCCATGCTAGCTTAAACCTTTTGTGGGACATGGGAGAGTAATTCCCTTTGATTTCTTAATGACTAGATAAACCTTTCATTACTTCGTCACGTATAATTTTAGCGTGATAATTCTACTTTTGTGATAATTGTTCTTTGATTCTCCATAGATTCATGTTATTATATGTTTTAGAGTTTTCACAAAAAGGACCGAAAGGTGACTTGCTTGAGAACTTGGAACCCTAGAATTGAATGTTATGAGCTTACTATAAGAAATTAGGTTAGTTCTTGTTTCATGTTTTTAGAAGAACAATTGTCATGTTTAATAATATGAATCTAGGATTGAGTCAATTTATCAAATGTGAAGATCTTGTGCGAAAGTAAGGATCAGAACATAGGAGAACCTTAAGTAGAACTTGTGTTGAGACTTGGATGCACAAAAGTGATCCTTGAGTTCTTTGATGGATGATTTACTTATTTTCAGCTTGGGATAGATCTTGCGCGAAAGCGAGAATCAGTCCCTGCATGATTGTCTGCACGAAAGTGAGATGATACTCTTATGAAGTAAATTGTATCTTTATCATGATAAAATTAAACTGACAAATTTCTATTCATATCTAGTCATAAAAATCAAAGTGGATGAAACCCATGTCCCAACTTCTCTCCCTGGTATTTTCATTAGCTTTCGATAATTCACTTGCATAATTTCGACCGCCTAGATAGTAAGAAATCGATTATTCGGTACTTGATGAACGTGTTGGGAAACCCCGGGGACATTTTACAATTTTTCAGAGTTATAGGCATACATACATACATTGCACAGCGGAAGAATGTCCCCAAAACAGGTCAGTCCCAAAAACCCAGTGAGGATCGCAAGCAAGAGAGTCGACACGATGAGTTAGGAAATACCTTAGAGCAAGATGAGGTCGATGTTGTGACAGGCGCCCAAGGTGCGCCCTCTGCAGTCTCACACACACGGATCTCTTGAGTCCTCTTCTTCCACACCCGGTGCTAGCCTCGGGAAGAAGATCCAAGCCTTAGGGAGATGCTCCAATCACCTTGCGCCACCACCAAGGAGGGATGCGCCAAAGAAGATGAAGAGGAGAGGAAACCGTCAAGAGCTTTCTTCACTTGCGCCAAGAAAAAGAAAGGAAGAAGACTTGCGGCCACTTGATGGAAGAGGAAGAGGTTGCGCCACCTTTTTCCTTGCTCTCGCCCCTCTTGATGTGTTCATGCCTCCAAGGATGAATACTTGCAAAAGGGGGCGGCTAGGGTCACATATATAGGGCAAGTGGCGGTTAGGGCAAGGGCTAGGATCATGACAAGTGTAGGGCTAAGATGAGGAGGTTTGATGCAAGGAAAGTCTCCAAGGCTTTACCATAAACTTCATTCAACCTATCCATAATTTCCCAAGCACCATATCAGCCCAAGACATGCCTTAAAGGCATACATACCATCAAGGGAGAAGGGCTAGGCGCCAATTGCTTCCTTAATGAAGCAATTTTGCCACCCTAACCCCATTATGCCCCTTAGGCGCCAATGGGGTTGGGCTTCTCCCCATTATACCCTTTTAGCCTCTTTTTTCTTCATGAGAACTTGTTATTGGGCTTCATTGGATAATGAGCTAGCCCAAACTTCATCACATGGGTTGATTAAGCATTTGGATCCAATCCAATGCAACCCTAATCCAAATGTGACCAACCATGGTCAAATACGGGTCAACCTGCCAAAAATGAAGTTTTGCTCTAATAACATTCTTTCATCTCATCAGTTCCATTGGCGCTGATGAAATCTCCCAAATAGATCCGAGTTATCCAATAACTCGATCATAAGGCTTCCCGATCAATATGAGAACTTAAGTATCAAGGTGTGCGACCCTGTAGGTTCCTCTGACGCTAGCAGTGCTGACCAAAGGTCACCACAAGCAGTGAGTGGCACCTAGCAGTGCATCACTGCTACCCAGGTCATTGGAATGGATATCGACATCGACATCCCCATCATCGCAACTAGGTATAGATGCATTACAGTCTCTTTGCCGAACTGATATCCGATTGGACAAGTGTGTCACCACTTGTTTTCACCCAATCACATGGCTATGACTAAAACAGGTTCTCACCTGGGTATGGCCATACACTCTCAATCATAGAACCATAGAGGAGCTCCATGGATATCATACTTCCCTAAGGAAGGGGCAAATCCTATGTCTGTCCATTGACCTTCTCATATGGGTCGTGACATGCTCAATGACAACCGTTATGACCTCCCAACTACGGCGAGGTGTTAGGTTGTATCAAAGCAAATCCCTAACCATATAGAATGGCCAATGACATCAAGTCAAGGGATCAATGCATCTCCTATTACTTGTGAGGATAACTCATGACACCAAGTCATAGCTGTTAGGGAATGCCGGGTGTAATTTAAAATTTTGTAGTCCCAGGACGCAGCGGAAGAAGCATTACACCCGAAACACATTCCTTTCCCAAGGATCCATGCGAGAGAGAGAACACAAGGATGTGTTAGGGTTAGTACCTCTATTGCTTGTTAGGATGAAGGTGCCAAGTTGAAGACGCTCACGTGCTCGTCCTCTACAAGTATCCACGCGTCGACCTTCTCAACGCTGCTCCCTTCCACGCTCGGTGCTAGCCTCGGGAAGAGAAGATCACCTCTTGGAATCTCCTTCTCCTTCCTCCTTGCTCTTCACGCCAACTTGTCTCCTTGCTTGGAGACTCTCGGCCAAAGACAAGAGGAAGAGAAGAGAGGGTGGCGCTCCACAAGAAGAAGAGGGCGGCTTGAATTCTAGGGCTTGCGCAACTCCAAGTTGCCTTTTCCTCAAGAAGAATTCTGCACTTGATGTTCATCCAATGATCATCACAAGAGGGGGCGGGGCGCATACCCCTTCTTTTATAACCGACCAAGCCAAACCGCCACCTCTCTTTCCTTCTATGCTCTTGGCGCAATTCCTACAAGGAATTGCCATAAGAGTTCAGCCATAAACCTCCTTGAATTGGCGCATCATGAAGCTTGGAAAGAATCAAGCTTCTTGCCATATCAAGAGGACTAATTTGAGTTACAATTTAATTAGGACTTTCCATATATGATTGGCCAAATCTTTGCTTGAATAAATCAAGCCATATTTGCCAACATATCAGCCCCACACGTCCAAGATAGTTTCCAATTGAGGGAACCAATTTCCAAAAGGATTCATACACTTTACATTGGCGCAAATTCCATATATGGAATTATCCCATGTGCCAAGTGTATTTCCAACTCCTATTAGGATTCAAACTTGCCTCAATTAGATTTAATCCACAATCCCTAATTGGATTTGGATCTCAACACTAATTAGGCCCATGGAAATAAATCCTTATTGGATTAGGATTTGCGCCCAACACAATGAGCCTTATCCAAATTCAATTCTCTTTAGGATTTGAATCCTAGTTGGATTAGGATTTGCGCCCAACCACTATGGGCCTTATCCAAATCTAATTCTCATTAGGATTTGAATTCTAATTAGATTAGGATTCTCATTTCTAGTAGAATTAGAATTCCAACTCCTAATTGAATTAGGATTCCAACTCCTAGTTGGAATAGGACTCTATTTCCCAATAGGGTTAGGATTCTAATTCCTAATTAAATTAGGATTCCAAGTCCTAGTTGGATTAGGATTCCAATTCCTGATAGGGTTAGGATTCCAATTCCTAATTAAATTAGGATTCCAATCCAACATGGTATATAATCCCTTGTTCAAGTCCAACTTGACTAGGATATATATACAAACTCATGAATCCCAATTGGACTCAGATTCAACCATGAATCTGTCTTGGACTCAGAATAATGAACTCAAATATATTCCAAGATTTCCATATCATAAAACAACGTCAAGAGTCTATTGCGTGTGACCCGGTAGGATCCTAATGACGATAGCAATGATGATTGAATATCATCATAAGTAGTGAGAGGTATCTAGCAACACATCACTACTACCTATGTCATAGGACTTAAGTCATCTGGCAACAACTCCCTAACAAGCAACGAGGATTCCCATGCATTCTAGATCCTTTTGCCTAAACTGATATCCCGCCATTGGATTAGTCTATATTTATTAATCGAATCTATTGGTCATGACTCAATCAGTGTGGCCACACATTCCTGTCATGCACCAATGAGGTGGGGTGCCCCAAAGTGGATATCAAACTTCCATTTAAGGAAGGGGCAAATCCTACTATTGGTCATCCATATCTCTACATGACTTATGATATGTCCAATGACAGTCGTTTTGATCACCCATTTACGGAGAGACGTAAGACTGTATCAAAACATACCGATCATCATATCTAGACATGAATACCTCAAGTCTAAGGATCAATGCAAACCTCTTGCATGTGAGATTGACTTGTTGACTAGACAAGTCAATCCTCACGGTGGATCACTCTAGTGCATCCAATGCACCTGTATGTCTGCGTTACTGTGCCCCGCACCTAACCAGCCCATACACCAGTCTCACATGCACCAAAGCTGTCCCATATCGGCTAAGGCACCTTGACCGGGGATTACTTATGAGAATGGATCCAATCCAAACTCCTGGGACATTATCTATGCAATTCAATACATCAACGCAGGTAAAGCAATTTGCATAATAACGACCATGCCTTTATTGATTATATCAATTTCATTAATTCTATCAAAATACATTCAAACAATGTCTGACCATGCCCATACATTGGTCTGCAGGGCATATACACCAACAATAGCCTCACAGCGGGTCTTTCTAGTATATCCTCCAATGATATACCCATGTGTCTGTGTTAGCACCACGTGCCTAACCAGCCCACATACCAGTCTCACAAGTACCATAGCTGTCCCATATCCTCCAATGGGATCCATTGCACTAGGGACCACCTAAAGATCACATAAGAACTTCCTTATCCAAACGGCTTCCTTGGCTGCCTCAGAAGCGGCCACATACTTAGCCTCGGTTGTAGAATCTGCTATGGTGGATTGCTTGAAGCTCTTCCAGCATACAGCGCCTCCATTTATCTTGAACACATAGCCGGCCTGCGATCTAAAGTCGTCAGGGTCAGACTGGAACGATGCATCAGTATAGCCCTGCATACTGAGCTCTTCCTGTCCTCCATAGACCAAGAACAAATCCTTAGTTCTTCTCAGATACTTTAGGATATTCTTTACAGCCACCCAGTGCTGCAGACCTGGATTGGATTGGTATCGGCTGGTTATGCTTACAGCATATGCCACATCTGGTCTAGTACACAACATTGCATACATGATCGATCCCACTGCCGAAGCATAAGGAATTCGACTCATGTCATCCCTCTCAGCTTGTGTTGTAGGACACAGGCTTTTTGAGAGAGTAAGGCCATGTCTTACTGGAAGGTATCCTTTCTTGGATTGCTCCAAGTTGAACCTCTCCAGGACCTTATCAATGTAGGTACTCTGACTAAGGGCCAGGAGCCTCTTGGATCTATCCCGGTAGATCCTTACGCCTAGAATATAGGCGGCCTCCCCTAAGTCTTTCATCTCGAAACACTTCCCCAACCATGTCTTCACAGCTTCAAGACTAGGGATGTCGTTTCCGATGAGCAGTATGTCATCGACATACAAGACCAGAAAAATCACCAAGCTCCCACTGAATTTTCTGTATACACAGGCGTCATCTTCGTTTTTGATAAAGCCATAATCTCTCACGGCTTCATCAAATCGAAGATTCCAACTTCGAGATGCTTGCTTTAATCCATAAATGGATCTCTTTAGCTTGCAGACCTTACTAGCTTCTGCAGGATGGATGAAGCCATCAGGTTGTGACATATACACATCCTCAGATAGCATCCCGTTAAGGAACGCTGTCTTCACATCCATCTGTCATATCTCATAGTCATGATATGCAGCTATAGCAAGCAGAATCCGAATGGATTTGATCATGGAAACTGGCGAGAAGGTTTCATCATAGTCCACCCCGTGGACTTGTTTAAATCCTTTAGCCACTAGTCTACCCTTATAGGTAACTATATTGCCATCCATGTCTGTCTTCCTCTTGAAGACCCATTTACACCCTATGGGTTTTACCTCCTCAGGCAGCTCAACCAAATCCCAGACTTGGTTAGCCGACATGGAATCCATCTCGGATCGCATGGCGTCAAGCCATCTCTTGGAGTCCGGTCCATTGACCGCCTCATCATAGGTTCTGGGTTCATCCTCAATGATGAAGATCCCATCGTGTTGGGTCGGCAGCGACCCGTACCTTTCAGGTGCACGACGAATTCTCCCAGACCTACGCGGGACCTGTGTCTGAGCCTCAGGTTTGCTAGCAACCGGTGTAGGTGGCTCAGATTCCATCTCTTTGTCTTGTGCTTGCACTTGGACCTCATCCAAGTCAAACTTCCTCCCACTAACTTCTTTCATGAGAAATTCTTTCTCTAGAAAGACAGCACCCCGAGCAACAAAAACTTTGTTCTCGGTGGGACATAGAAGTAGTATCCTTTAATTTCCTTAGGATACCCCACAAACACGCATTTATCAGATCTAGGTTCTAGCTTGCTAGAATCTTGGTGTTTGACATAAGCCTCACATCCCCAGATCTTGATAAAAGTGAGATTAGGGCGTCTCCCACTCCACATCTCATATGGTATTTTGGAGACACTCTTAGATGGAATGTTATTCAGTATTAGAGAAGTTGTCTCTAGTGCATGCCCCCAGAATGAGGGAGGTAGAGTTGCATGACTCATCATAGATCGAACCATGTCCAATAAAGTTCGATTTCTCCTTTCAGACACACCATTCCATTGAGGTGTTCCAGGAGGAGTGAGTTGGGATATGATCCCAGACTCTCTCAAATAGTCAAAGAACTCACCACTCAGGTACTCTCCTCCTCGATCTGATTGAAGAGCTTTAATGGATCTTCCACGCTGGTTCTCTACTTCATTCTTGAACTCCTTGAATTTCTCAAAGGACTCAGATTTATGTCTCATTAAGTAGACATAACCATACCTACTGAAGTCATCAGTGAAGGTAATGAAGTAGTTGTACCCTCCTCTGGCTTATTTATTGAAAGGCCCACACACTCAGTATGTATGAGATCCAACAAACCTCCTGCCCTCTCACCAATCTTGGTGAAGGGCGCCTTTGTCATTTTCCCTAATAAACAAGGTTCACAAGTATCAAATTCCTCCAAGGAACTTGAATCTAACAATCCATTTGCATGGAGTTGTTGGATGCGATTCTTGTTTATATGGGCTAATCGACAGTGCCACAGGAAAGCACCAACTGAACCACTCAGTTTGGTCCTTTTATTACTTATGTTACAAATAGAACTTTCCATATCCAAGATATATAGACCACTGCACAAAGTACCCTTCCCATAGAACATATTTGCAAATAAAAAAGAACAAGAGTTCTTATTTATTTCAAATTTAAATCCCTTCTTTGCTAAGCAAGGAATGGATACAATGATCTTAGTAAGTGTAGGTACACAAAAGCAACTATCTAGTTCTAATTGAAGTCCAGAAGGCAAGGAGAGAGTCAAAACGCCTACAGCAACAGCAGCAACCTGTGCCCCGTTTCCAACGCGTAGGTCAATCTCTCCAGGTCGCACCGATCTACTTTTCTTGAGCCCCCACATATTTGTACAAATATGAGCCCCACATGCGGTATCCAATACCCATGACATAGAAGTAGAAAGGTTGACTTCTGTAACATAGATACCTGAGCTAGAAGTTAAGGCCAAGCCTTTCTTCTCCTCATTCTGAAGCTGCTTGCAGTCCTTTCTCCAGTGACCCTGCTCGCCACAGTGAAAACACCTCTGGTCCTTTGACTTCTTTGCCTTTTTCTTCAGTGCCTTGGTAGGACCTCTGGCACTGCTCTTAGCACGTGCCTTACCCTTCTTCTTTATCTTCTTGGTCGCAGGGACCAAAAGAACAGAATTGGGTTTGGTCTTACCCATCTCACGCTCGGCTGTTTGGAGCATATTCATTAATTCCTCCCGTGTGCACTCAATCCGGTTCATGTTGAAATTAATAATAAACGGACTGAAGCTAGGGGGGCAGGGAATGCAGAATAAGATCCACAACCAGCTCGTTGTCTATGGCATGTCCCAGTCTCCTGAGATGATCCACATTCCCAATGAGTTTGAGAACATGGGGTCTCACTGGCGCACCCTCAGACAACTTACACCGAAAGACTGCTTTGGCGGTGTCAAATCTCTCAGTTCTAGCCTGAGCCTCGAACATCTATTTCAGATGAGTGATCATCTGAAAAGCGTTCTGCTCCTCATATTGCACCTGCAGTTCAGGTGCCATGCTGGCTAGCATAAGACATGCAACCTCCAAAGAGTCATCCTGATGCTTTCTATAAGCATCTCTGTCTGCCGTTCGGGCATTAGGCGGAGGAGCCGCAGGAAGAGCCTATTCAAGGACATACAGCTTCTTCTCGAGCTTGAGGACTATCCTCAAGTTCCGATGCCAGTCCATAAAGTTAGTTCTAACCAACTTATCCTTATCAAGGAGTGATCGCAGTGATAATCCGCTAGTGTTCGTAGCCATTGTTCTACAACACCCAAGAAAAACAGATTAGTACTACTTCGAATCATTTAAACTGGACTTGTTTTAAATGATTACTGCTCCCACTATTTTAAATTTGAATTGACAACCCACAAAGTCAATCGGGAAGTTTAAGACTTCCTAGTGAGATGGGATCCTTATTTCACATGAGGCTTCGCGTCCCACGAGGGTGGGATGAGATGCACAAAGTAACTCATGTTTCCTAAGGTGGGCGTGCCGGCCGATTGCTCCTAGCAACTCCCCTTGTTGAGACAGTCTGGGCATTTTATGTCCAGCGAGGGCTGGATGCAACATGAAATCCTAACCTCTCAACGATGCCTCTAGACTTTCACCATGTGCCCAGCACATGTGAACTTCTAGTCAAGTCCATTCCTAACCGTTATGCCCAGGGCCAACGAGTTTCCTTGCAAAGGCACGCCCAGGTTAAAACTGGACTGGGGAAACCATTGTCACCACACACTTTCTAAAGATAAGCGGGTGTGTCCCACGAGGGTGGGAAACAGTTCACAACTCCACTGATCGATAGTTTAGTGAGGGCTACGCGTTAGAAGGCTACTAGACTTGATATTTTATTATGAGGGTTTTGAGGTCTCATCAATTTTATCTTATGTCTAGCAATACAGGCATTCAATCCTATAGTGACAACATGAAGATAAAACATTACAGGCATGCTTTTAGAAGATAAGGAAAGCAGTAAAAGATGATGTGATCAAAGCCCTTTCAAGACATTGAACCAACCCATGCCAAAAGGAGATTCAACTCTTGACATAGGACTCAAGCCCCTAAAATAGACCTAGCCTAGCCGCCCTCTATCTTGGTCTTCAAGGTTGGCTCCAAGGTCCTTCTCACATGGTTTAGCTCTCAAACCTTAAGGGTAGACCCCAAGGGTTTGGCCAATGCAATGGTCTTCCTCCAATGAGGGTGCGCCACAATGCAAGAAGCCAAGTTAGCTAGCTCTCAAACCCAAGGGTTCGGCCATGCCTAACTTGCGCCACTAAGCAAGCTTGCGCCTCTTCCTTTGATGCTTGTTGCGCCACCATCCAAGGTATGCATGCGCCAAGTTCCAAGTACATGCGCCACCCTAATCTTCTTCTTAGTTAAAAACGGCACGCAGGCCTCACAAGGAAACATCATAGGCATGCAAAGGGGGGCTTGACTAATGATCACAACATCATGCACAATCAAGGTATTTACTCATGCAATTCTACAAGCTCATGAAAAACATAAAATCTGAAATTTTACTTTATCATAAAACTAGTCTCTTTTTCTCATCTTCTTCTCACAAATCTTTTGGTTAATTACGATTTATTTTTCATGATGATTTCGGAGATCCTTTCGGCTGGCAATTTTGTCAGATCAAGAGACTTGGCCAGTCTGAAGACACAATGCCCATCCTACTTGACAAAATTACGTGCGCCTTTGATCTTTAAATCAGACAAGAAAAATAGTCCAAAAATCCAAAAGAGATTGAGAGGATGATAGAAACAAGAAACCCTAATTTTTCCTACTTAGAAAAATCGTTTGCCATGCATCATGCTATTGACGAAAATAGAGATATGGCATGTGAGCATGAAAGAAAAGCATAAAACATCGTTCGAGTCTTGCAAGTCGCTCTGATACCACTGTTCGGAAACCCCGGGGACATTTTACAATTTTTTAGAGTTATAGACATACATACATACATTGCACAGCGGAAGAATGTCCCCGAAACAGGTCGGTCCCAAAAACCCAGTGAGGATCGCAAGCAAGAGAGTCGACACGATGAGTTAGGAAATACCTTAGAGCAAGATGAGGTCGATGTTGTGACAGGCACCCAAGCGTGCGCCCTCTGCAGTCTCACACACACGGATCTCTTGAGTCCTCTTCTTCCACACCCGGTGCTAGCCTCGGGAAGAAGATCCAAGCCTTAGGGAGATGCTCCAATCACCTTGCGCCACCACCAAGGAGGGATGCGCCAAAGAAGATGAAGAGGAGAGGAAACCGTCAAGAGCTTTCTTCACTTGCGCCAAGAAAAAGAAAGGAAGAAGACTTGCGGCCACTTGATGGAAGAGGAAGAGGTTGCGCCACCTTTTTCCTTGCTGTCGCCCCTCTTGATGTGTTCACACCTCCAAGGATGAATACTTGCAAAAGGGGGTGGCTAGGGTCACATATATAGGGCAAGTGGTGGTTAGGGCAAGGGCTAGGATCATGACAAGTGTAGGGCTAAGATGAGGAGGTTTGATGCAAGGAAAGTCTCCAAGACTTTACCATAAACTTCATTCAACCTATCCATAATTGCCCAAGCACCATATCAGCCCAAGACATGCCTTAAAGGCATACATACCATCAAGGGAGAAGGGCTAGGCGCCAATTGCTTCCTTAATGAAGTAATTTTGCCACCCTAACCCCATTATGCCCCTTAGTCGCCAATGGGGTTGGGTTTCTCCCAATTATACCCTTTTAGCCTCTTTTCTCTTCATGAGAACTTGTTATTGGGCTTCATTGGATAATGAGCTAGCCCAAACTTCATCACATGGGTTGATTAAGCATTTGGATCCAATCCAATGCAACCCTAATCCAAATGTGACCAACCATGGTCAAATACTGGTCAACCTGCCAAAAAAGAAGTTTGGCTCCAATAACATTCTTCCATCTCATCAGTTCCATTGGCACTGATGAAATCTCCCAATTAGATCCGAGTTATCCAATAACTCGATCATAAGGCTTCCCGATCAATACGAGAACTTAAGTATTAAGGTGTGAGACCCTGTAGGTTCCTCTGACGCTGGCAGTGCTGACCAAAGGTCACCACAAGCAGTGAGTGGCACCTAGCAGTGCATCGCTGCTACCCAGGTCATTGGAATGGATATCGACATCGTCATCCCCATCATCGCAACTAGGTACAGATGCATTACAGTCTCTTTGCCGAACTGATATCCGATTGGACAAGTGTGTCACCACTTGTTTTCACCCAATCACATGGCTATGACTAAAACAGGTTCTCACCTGGGTATGGCCATACACTCTCAGTCATATAACCATAGATTAGCTCCATGGATATCATACTTCCCTAAGGAAGGGGCAAATCCTATGTCTGTCCATTGACCTTCTCATATGGGTCGTGACATGCTCAATGACAACCGTTATGACCTCCCAACTACGGCGAGGTGTTAGGTTGTATCAAAGCAAATCCCTAACCATATAGAATGGCCAATGACATCAAGTCAAGGGATCAATGCATCTCCTATTACTTGTGAGGATAACTCATGACACCAAGTCATAGCCTCACAGCGGGTCTTTCCAGTATATCCTCCAATGATATACCCATGTGTCTGCGTTAGCACCACGTGCCTAACCAGCCCACATACCAGTCTCACAAATACAATAGCTGTCCCATATCCACTAAGGTACATCGACTGGGGACTATAGTTCGAGCACAGATCCAATCTGTCTCCAGGGACATTATCATGTTAGTACATATGCGCAGATGTAAACAAACATAGATAACGACAATGCCAGAATGATATAATATCAAGGTCAAGTAGTACATAAGTGGACCAAAACTATGTCCTAGGGCATATACACCAACAGAACGAGGTCTCTGTGGGTTCGATATCTTTTTATTACTTCGAGTATCCATGCACTTGCGGACATAACAAGTTTTTGCCGCCGTTGCCGGAGACCTTTGTTTTTGTCAATATTGAAGACATCGAAAGTATTGCTAGACTAGGTTTTGTTTATTTCTTGCTTATGTTTTATTTTTCTATTCTTTTCTGTTTACATGAGTTATTTGATCCATCTACTTTAGTGTGCATAGGAAACTTAGATCTGATGACAGACAAAAAATCACTTAGGGACTATGCAGCCCCTAAACCACAGAAGATACACTTTAGCATCGCCAGACCAG
The DNA here is from genome assembly GCA_027563935.2 of Costus lasius. Lineage (NCBI taxonomy): Eukaryota > Viridiplantae > Streptophyta > Magnoliopsida > Zingiberales > Costaceae > Costus > Costus lasius. Next base: position 29,730,172 of record CM050450.1, on the reverse strand, counting down.
CTATTGATGCTGATAATTTTGAAATCAATCCTACTTTCTTGTCTATGATCCAGCAGAATCAGTTTGGAGGATCACCAATTGAAGATCCTTATCAACATTTATATCTTTTTCTTGAATATTGTTATACCATTAAAATTAATGGAGTTTCTAATGATGAATTAAAACTAAGATTGTTTCCTTTTTCTCTCAAGGACCGAGCACGTTCTTTGCTACATTCTCGACCTACCGGTACCTTCACCACATGGGAACAACTATCAAATGCTTTCTTGATAAAGTAGTTTCCACCCGGCAAAACCATCCAGTTGAGAAACCAAATTACAAGCTTTGCACAGTGGGATGGCGAGACTTTCGGTGAGGCATGGGAGCGGTTCAATGAATTACAACGGAAGTGTCCTCACCATGGCCTTGAAGATTGGATTTTAATTCATACATTTTATATGGCATACTTTATAATACCCGTCTGATTGTTGATGCTGCTGCAGGAGGAGCCCTCATGTGCAAAACAATCGAAGATGCTTCTACCCTGCTTGAGGAGATGGCCCTAAATCTTAACCAGTGGGCTCTTGAAGAAGGAATGCTATATTGTCATCAACATGGTAAGAATGAGAATGAGGGATGGTGAACCTTAACTAAAGAGGTAAATTCTTTTAGTGTAGAATCTTTACTTGAAAAGTTTATGGCTAATCAAAACAAAAAATTTGAAGATCTTAAGGGAATGGTTAGTCAACTTGCCTCTCAAGTAGAATCCTTAGCTACTCACAATAAAACTCTAGAAGATCAAATACCTGATGAACACTGTAATGCTATCATCACTATAAGTGGGAGGAAATTAGAGGAACCAAAAGGGAAAGTTGAGAATAATAGAAAAGGGCTTAATGATGAACATGATGAAGAATTAGAGTTAGAAAAATCTTCTGTACATGAGCAAGCCCAAGCTAGTTTGCCACCTCAAAAGAGTGATGAACCAAAAGGTGATGTGTCATGTCAGAATGATGTTTCTAAGTCTAATTCTACTACACCACATAGGCCACCTATACCCTTTCCCCAGAGACTAGTGCAGGCGAAATTAGACAAACAGTTTGGGAGATTTCTTGATGTTTTGAAAAAGCTCTGTATTAATATTCCATTTATTGAAGCTTTATCTCAAATGCCCACATATGCTAAGTTTTTAAAAGAAATTTTGTCTAACAAGAGAAAAATAGAGGACTATGGTACTGTGACTCTTACTGAAGAATGTAGTGCTATTATCCAAAATAAGTTGCCACCGAAATTAAAAGATCCAGGTAGTTTCTCTATACCTTGTTTTATTGGGGGCATGACTTTTGACCGAGCCTTATGTGATTTAGGTGCTAGTGTGAGTCTAATGCCATTGTCTATTTGCAGGAAATTGGACATGGGAGAGCTTAAACTGACTTCTATATCTTTGCAGCTCGCCGATCATTCAGTTAAATACCTTGTAGGAATTTTTCAAGATGTGCCTATCCAAGTAGGTAAATATTTCATCCCGACAGATTTTGTAATTCTTGAGATGGAACAAGATATAAGAATCCCCATCATACTTGGTAGACCGTTCTTAGCCACAGCAGGAGCACTTATTGATGTAAAGAATGGTAAGCTTACACTTAACATTGGGGATGAAAGAATTGAGTATGACTTGAATGAAGCCATGAAAAACCCATCAAATTTTGGATCTTGCTGTAGTATACATGTTGTAGATGACATTGTCTATGATCTTAATGATTTATTTATTGAAACCTCTGAAATTGATTCTGATTTAGATTCTGCTCTTGATTCTAAGGTAAAGACCAATTCTGAAATTGATGAATTATTATATTGCAGTGCTTGTGATAATGAAAAGAGTGAAGAAAGAAAAGCCCCAAAAGTAGAACTTAAAGCTTTACCTAATAACCTTTGTTATGAATTTCTTGGTCCTAATTCTACTTACCCTGTTATTGTTGATGCACAGCATGGAAAAAACGAAACATATTTGCTTCTCAAGGAATTAAGGATTCATAGAAAGGTAATTGGGTACACAATTGATGACTTAAAGGGAATTAATCCTTCCTTTTGTATGCACAGGATCTTGATGGAAGAGAAACACAAGCCACATGTAGATTTTCAAAGGAGACTTAACCCCTCTATGAAAGAAGTTGTAAAGAAAGAGGTTCTGAAATTACTTGATGCAAGTATTATCTATCCTATCTCTAATAGCAAATGGGTAAGTCCTGTACATTGTGTTCCTAAGAAAGGAGGGGTAACTGTCATGAAAAACAAAGACAATGAATTGATTCCTGTTAGAACTGTTACTAGTTGGCGCATGTGCATAAATTATAGAAAATTGAATGCTGCCACTAGGAAAGACCACATTCCTTTACCTTTAATTGATCAAACGGTTGAAAGACTGGCAAACCATTCTCACTTCTATTTCTTAGATGGGTATTCTAGTTTTTTTCAAATTCCTATACATCCTGATGATCAAGATAAAACCACTTTCACTTGCCCATATGGAACTTTTGCATATAGGAGAATGCCTTTTGGTTTATGTAATGCACCTGCTACTTTTCAGAGATGTATGATGGCTATTTTTTCTGATTTTATTAAGGACTTTATGGATGTATTTATGGATGATTTCTCTGTATACGGTTCTTCTTTTGACGTTTGTTTGGCTAATTTATCTCGGGTTTTGCAGAGGTGTGAAGAAACTAACCTTGTGCTTAATTGGGAAAAATGTCATTTCATGGTTAGGCAAGGGATAGTTTTGGGGCACTTGATTTCAGAGAGAGGAATTAAAGTTGACAAGGCCAAAGTTGAGGTGATAGAGAAATTGGAGCCGCCCACTATAGTAAAGGAGGTCCGGAGCTTTCTAGGACTTGCAGGATTCTACCGGCGATTCATCAAGGATTTCTCTAAACTTGCTAGACCTCTTACAAATTTACTTTGTAAAGATGTTAAATTTTCTTTTGATGAAGATTGTTTATCTGCTTTTCAGGAATTGAAGAAGGCTTTGGTTTCAGCACCTATCATTCAGCCTCCAGATTGGGATTTGCCCTTTGAGCTCATGTGTGATGTCAGTGATTTTGCAATAGGAGCAGTTTTGGGATAGAGAAAGGAGAAAAAGCCTTATGTTATTCATTATACTAGCAGGACTTTGGATGAAACACAAAGGAATTATACTACCACTAAGAAGGAACTTTTAGCTACAGTATTTGTCTTTGATAAATTCAGATCATACTTGATTAACTCCAAAGTGGTAGTGTACACTGATCATGCAGCTGTAAGGTACTTAATGCAGAAAAAGGATACTAAACCACGCTTGCTCAGATGGATTTTACTTTTACAAGAATTTGATTTGGAGATTAAAGACAAAAAGGGATCAAAGAACTTTGTTGCAGATCATCTTTCAAGGATTATGGTGGACACTGAAAAGAATGATGTAATCAATGATTCCTTTCCTGAAGAACAACTCTTGGCCATTGAGCAAATCAGAGCCCCTTGGTATGCTGACATTGTGAATTACCTTGTAGCTAATGTTTTCCCTCCTGATTTGAGTCACCAAAAAAGGAAGAGATTTTTGGCTGAGGTAAAGCACTATTTTGGGATGAGCCTTATGTGTTTAGAAGATGTGCAGATGGCATTTTTGTTGGGGTATGCCCTTAAGGCTAATGTTTGAGGCCTTGGGATTGTAACAGTATCATGTATAAACTCTTATGTTTATAAAGGCAATGGTTGTTATTCAGTTTGTTATATTATCTGCTGCAATATATATACTTCTGAATAATGTCTCAATGCTGTTCAGCTGGGCTGACATGCAGTAAAGTCCTTAGTCGATATATCTTGGTGAACATGAGACAGCCTTGATATGATTGAGACTAATATGTATTCTAGTCTTATAGGATGCTTCGAGCATGGAATAAGATGTAGACTCATGGGTACATTGGATGTACTGGACAGACCCTACTAGGATATTCAATTGCTTGTCACAATGTGAATAATCCTTGATTGCAACAAGTGGCACATTTCCTCTGACTTGAGATCACTTGTGTTTCTATATGATGATTGTCATTGTTTTGAGGTGGTTCAATATCATTTGAAACATAATGGTTATAGACTATCTTGGATGGTGAGCTTGAGTCATGTTAGGGCACTAGTGATAGATATAGGATTGCCGTCTCCTTAATTGGAGTGTGATGTTCTAAAGGGGCCCCCCTGGATGAGATGATTGAGAAAGTGTATGGCCATACCCAGGTGACAATGTTCATCTGATCTAATCATGCTCATCATATTGGAGTTACAGGCTTGACACGCTTGTCCAATAAGAACATCCAGTGGCAAAGGAATCATGTATGCCTAGTGAGTTGATTCACACTTGTGCTGTGGTTTGGGTGTAGTCTTGGAAGACTCTTTCCTTTATATCGGGAGACAGTGATGTGTTGCTAGATACCCCTCACTGATCGTGATAACGTAAGTTATCGTTACCGACATTTAAAGGAAACCCTTAGGGTCGCACAATTTGATGATATGGCTTACTTAAGTCAGATCGTATGGACTGAATTGTCTTGGTTCAGTTTAAAGGGATTTAATCTCTGATTGTAAGTGAGATCTGGTCTGATCATGTTTGATTGATTAGGGCTTGAGATCGGTAAGCTTCGATCGAGAGAATGGATGCTAGATCAGTGAGATCAGCAGCATCAAGAGATCAACGGTCAGATCAAGAACCTTAGGGTTTAATGTGATCTGGACTAATGGCTTGGGTTAATTGGTTTTTGAACCAAACCAAATTGAACCAGCTCATTGAGTGAGCGCATGGTTCAAGAAGAGATGAGTTTGCGCATGGGGTGAACCCATGGTCGCATGAACGTTTGGGGTTTACTATTTTTAGAAGCCATGACTTCTAAACGTGGGAGCGCCTGACGTTCACGCCTAAGACGCTCTAATCTCTCGCCTCTCCTTTCTCGGGTCGCCAACAAGAGCTCTCTTGTGTGTGGTGAAGAGGTTGACGAAAAGGAGAAGGAAGAAATCGCCAAGCAAAGGATTCTCTTCTCTTCCATACGACAAGGACTCCTTAGAACCTTGCTAGCACAAGGAGCACTAAGGGAGTAGGCGATCACATCTTGTGTGCGTCTTCTCTGGAGGGGAGCGACTTCACTCTCTGCTTCCAAGTCGCCATCCATACAATGGCATCGGTATGATTTCTTCTCTGATATTTGAAATCGATTTTGTTGATCATATTACATGCATAGATCTTAGAAACCCCTTCCGCTGCATCAAAGCCTTCATATGCGCCTATTAGGGTTTCGCCCTCCCCTTGGATAGGGGACTTTCAATTGGTATCAGAGGCGGTTTTTTGCATGTTTATATGATTGCTTAAGGCTTTGTGATCCTTGTTTGTGTATGACTACTTAGATCTCTAACATGCAAAAAATTACATGTTAAGTTGTTGCATATGCACAATCTTGATTCTTGTTTACTTGGCGCATGTTTGTGGGCGCATAGTTGTTTTTTCTCAAACATTTCATGACTTGCGCGCCTACATTAGATCTAAGAGCGCCTACTATAAACCCTTAGACGGGTTGATAGGGTTGAAGTCACAGTCTAGGAAAGATCCAACCAGTCTGATCAGACCATCTGACAGCCTAGATGGGTCGACCAGATGGCACCTGTGCGCAAGCACAAGGTGGCTATAGGTCGACTGCAGACAGGTGTGTAGCGAGGTCTGGTTGAGACAACTAGTGAACACGCATGAGTTAGGCCCGGGGTCACACCCGCTTGCCAAAACTCATGTAGGTTGTTCAGCCCTAGCGCATGCATGATTGACCATTGGGTCAACTCAAGTCAGTTAGGACTTGGTGCATGCAAGGGCAGTGGATCTGACTAGCTGATGAGTGGATCCCTATTAATGGACCGTTGTAAGGTAGTAGGGCACATAAGAAAAATAAAATGGATTTCAATGGGGTTTTGAAAAAATTTTATTTTATGGATCACATGTTGATTGATGCCATCTGCTTGTCTATTTCACCTTATGTGGGACGCCTAATTAATGTGTGCTGTGCTGGGGCCTGCGTGCCTGTCTTAAAGATGTAAATTAATTAATGTGATCTGCGCATCACATGTTATTTAATTTATTAAATGTAATTGACCTGCGAGTCAATCTTGTCTAGATAGATTATTTTGTAATTTAATCAGACAAGAGCACAGAGCACACTTGGCAGAGGCGCATGCAGCAGTGGCTTGACCAGGTGGGAGGTCCAGGGTTCGTCTCTGGGACCAGGCGCATTTACCTGGTGGGCGCACCTGAGCTGCAATGGGCGCTTGGGCCCTAGGTTGGGCCAGATAAGGAGCAAAAGACCCATGAAGAAAAGCAAGTGAAGACTTAAGTTTAATTTAAGGTCTAACTTAGGCTTAATGGGCTTTTACCACATAAGATCAGCATGCTTTCTATTTATTGCTTTTATAATTAGAATTGCATGAGTTTATCTTCTGCTATCACCATAGGAATTGCATGATAGTGAAGAAGATAAAAGACCGTTAAAATCCAACGCTAAAATATCAAGCTCGTAAGCCTTCTGACGCGAAACCTCACTGTTCTGATTATCGTTGGAGCCGTGTTGTACCCACTCAGTGGGCACGTCCATCTATCTTCAGACGGTGCGCGATTACACCTGCGTGTTACAGAGAAGGGATTTATCGCTTCTCGTTGCTCAACATAGCACGTGGTGGTCCAGGGAGTAGGTCGGGTCAGCTTGACCATGTAGGCTACATATGTGGCGCATATGGTAGCACATGGAGGCAGCCATCTGTGGGGTCAGAGATTGTGTTGTACCAACTCAGTTGGCACAGTCTGCTGGATTGCCCAGATGAAGGGGAATCGCACGGGTTGGCGATTGGCAGGGACTGCCTACCAGAAATTAGTGCTTGTACTCTCTGTGCATCTTATCTCGCCTGAGCGGGACGCGGAGACCAAGTATGAAATCTGGATCCCATCTCACTAAAAGAGTTCTACTCTTTCGGGCTGTTTTGCTGGATTTTTCAGCCAGATAAAATAGTGAGAAAAAGAATCTTTCTTAAGTCCTGATCGATTCTTAACATTGATACTGACCTTGCTGTTCTTGCATTGTTGTAGATACCTGCAGCAACGAACACCATGAGCTTCAATGTGCGATCCCTACTGGAAAGGGAGAAGTTTGCTGGGCCGAACTTCTCAGACTGGTACGGACACCTTAAGATTGTTCTTAAGGCAGAGAGGAAACTGTATGTCCTCGAGACGGCTGTGCCGCCTCAACCCGCTGCGAACGCCGCAAGGGCGGTTCGTGAAGCTTATGAAAAGCACGTCAATGATAGCATTGATGTCGCTTGCCTGATGCTAGCGTCTATGACGCCACCGCTGCAGCGTCAGCATGAGGATATGTCGGCTATACAAATTATAGCGAACCTCAAGATGCTGTATGCTGCACAGGCGAGGACAGAACGCTATAATCTGACCAAGCTTTTCTTTCAGAGCAAACTGGCTGAAGGGAGCCCAGTGGGAGCTCACGTGCTCAAGATGATTGGGCACAAGGAGGCTCTAGAGAAACTGGGGCATACCATCAATCAGGAGCTTGTTGTAGACATTATTCTGCAGTCTCTCCCGCCCTCTTTCGATGCGTTCATCATTAACTTTAATATGAACAAAATTGACTGTACTCCGGCAGAGCTGCTGAATATGCTCTTGACTACTGAGGAGACTCTGAAGGGAAAGCCTTCGACCTCTGTCTTAATGGTTCCTTCTAGGAACAAGAAGAAGGGGAAGAAGGGCAAGGCCCCCGTCAAGAGTTACAGCAAGGCTCTGAAGCAAAAAAGTTAAGTGGTCTAAGGAATACAGATGTTTCCACTGTGGCCAGCTAGGTCACTGGAAAAAGGACTGTAAAGCGCTCCAAGGAGACAAGAGGGGAAGCATCGCTTCTGGCTCAGGTATATACGTGACGGAAGTCATGGTTTCATCTTCTTCTATTTCATGGGTGTTGGACACTGCATGTGGAGTTCACATTTGTTCAAATGTACAGGAACTCAAGAGAAGAAGACAGGTGGGACAGCATGAGGTGGACCTACGAGTTGGAAATGGGGCACGGGTTGCTGCTGTTGCTGTAGGAGACTATTTCATCTCTTTACCATCTGGACTTGTATTAGAACTGAGCAATTGTTACTTTGTTCCTAGCATTACTAAAAATATTATCTCCATTCCTGCTCTTGTCAGGAAGGGGTTTTCCTTTGAATGCAATATTTCAAAGTGTGTTCTTTCTTTAGATAATATTGTTTATGCTACTGGTTCAATTAACAATGGGTTATCCATGTTGGACATGGAATGTTCTATACAAAACATTGATAATAAGAAAGCCAAGTATGCTGATGACAGCACCTTGCTATGGCATAGTCGTTTAGGCCATATTAACAAGAAGCGCATTAAGCGGTTGCATGATTATGGACTGCTGGGATCATTCTCCTATGAGGAGATTGATACATGCAAAGCTTGTTTAATGGGTAAAATGACGAAGTCACCTTTTCCCCACAAAGGTCAAAGGGCTTCAGGTTTACTAGACCCTATACACAGTGATGTGTGTGGGCCATTTAGTAAACATGCCAGAGGTGGCTATCAGTACTTCATTACCTTCACTGATGATTTCAGTAGGTATGGGTATGTCTATCTTATGAGACACAAGAGTGAATCTTTTGACAAGTTCAAAGAGTTCAAGAATGAAGTACAGAATCAGCTTGGCCGAAATATCAAGGCACTTCGTTCTGATCGAGGTGGAGAATACTTGAGTCATGCGTTTGCTGACTATCTGAAGGAGTGTGGGATTATCTCACAGCTCACTCCGCCAGGAACACCGCAATGGAATGGTGTGTCCGAAAGGAGAAATAGAACGTTACTTGATATGGTTCGTTCTATGATGAGTCAGGCTACTCTTCCATATTCCTTTTGGGGATTTGCACTGGAGACAGCTGCAAAGGTGCTAAACCGAGTGCCATCCAAGGCAGTTTCTAAGACGCCATATGAGTTATGGTATGGGAAACAGCCGAGCTTGACATTTATCAGGATCTGGGGCTGCGAGGCTTATGTCAAAAAGCTCGCCTCTGGGAAACTAGAGAGCAGATCTGACAAATGTATCTTTGTCGGTTACCCTAAGGAAACTAAGGGTTATTATTTCTACGATCCCAAAGAGAACAAAGTATTTGTTGCTCGGACGGCCATATTTCTTGAGAAGGAGTATCTTCTGCAAGAGGCCAGTGGGAGAGAAATAAAGCTGGATGAGAATCCAGAGGAAGGACAAAGTGCTCAAGCACAGTTGGATGAGCCTGAGCCAGTAGAACAGGTTACTGAACAACCTGAGGCTCAGATATCACGGGAACCGCGAAGATCGGGAAGGATCCGTCGACAGCCTGAGCACTATGACGGAGTCTACATCATTGATAATGATGAACCCCTCACTTATGCGGATGCGGTCAGTGGACCGGAGTCAGCGAGATGGCTTGAAGCTATGCGCGCCGAGATGGACTCCATGTCAGATAACCAAGTATGGGATTTGGTTGATCCGCCTCCGGGAGTTATCCCTATAGGCTGCAAATGGATCTTCAAGAAGAAGATTGACATGGATGGTAACGTGGTTACCTATAAAGGCAGGCTAGTTGCGAAAGGTTTCAAACAAATCTATGGGATAGATTATGATGAAACTTTCTCACCTGTAGCTATGTTTAAGTCTATTCGGATTCTTTTCGCGATAGCAGCATATTATGATTATGAGATCTGGCAAATGGATGTGAAGACAGCTTTCCTTAATGGAAATCTGGATGAGGATGTGTATATGACACAACCAGAAGGTTTCACTAATCCATCAGATCGTCATAAAATATGCAAGTTAAAGAAGTCTATTTATGGACTTAAACAAGCATCGAGAAGCTGGAATATTCGTTTTGATGAATCAATCTCTGAGTTTGGTTTCATCAAGAACGAGGATGACCCGTGTGTATATAAGAGGTTTAGTGGGAGCGTGATTACTTTCCTAGTCCTCTACGTCGATGACATCTTGATCATTGGAAATGACATTCCTGAAATGCATGCGGTTAAGGCATGGTTAAGGAAATGTTTCCAGATGAAAGATCTAGGAGAAGCAGCCTATGTATTAGGTGTGAAGATCTACAGGGATAGATCTAAGAGGCTTCTCGGGCTGTGCCAGAGTACTTACATCGATAAAGTCCTGGAGAGATTCCATTTAGAGAATTCTAAAAGAGGATATCTTCCAGTCAGACATGGTCTGAATCTTTCGAAGAGTCAGTGTCCACAAACACAGACTGAGAAAGATGAAATGGACAATACGCCTTATGCTTCGGCTATTGGGTCCATTATGTATGCGATGTTGTGTACTCGCCCACGTTGCTTACGGGTTAAGCGTGACCAGTCGGTTCCAAAGTAATCCAGGATTGGCGCACTGGATTGCAGTCAAGAACATTTTAAAATATCTTCGGAGGACCAAAGATATGTTCTTGATATATGGTGGTCAGGAAGAACTCAGTATTGAAGGATATACTGACGCTTCGTTCCAGTCAGACCAGGATGATTTCCGATCGCAATCAGGCTATATTTTTAGCTTGAATGGAGGAGCGGTGGTGTGGAAGAGTTTCAAACAATCAACTGTTGCTGATTCCACAACAGAAGCCGAGTATGTTGCAGCCTCGGAAGCATCCAAGGAGGCAGTGTGGATTCGTAAGTTCGTGAGAGAACTTGGTGTTGTTCCTTCGAGTGCAGATCCTTTGGTTATCTTTTGTGATAACACTGGAGCAATCGCACAAGCAAAGGAACCACGGTCGCACCAGAAGTCCAAGCACATACAGAGACGGTTTCATTTGATCCGGGAGATCATTGATCGTGGCGAGATCAAAGTCTGCAAGGTTCATACAGATGACAATCTGGCTGACCCACTTACCAAGCCTCTGGCGCAGCAGAAGCATGAGAAGCACTGTAATAATATGGGTTTGAGATTACTCAACCATTAGATTAAGTGCAAGTGGGAGATTGTTGGGGTATGCCCTTAAGGCTAATGTTTGAGGCCTTGGGATTGTAACAGTATCATGTATAAACTCTTATGTTTATAAAGGCAATGGTTGTTATTCAGTTTGTTATATTATCTGTTGCAATATATATACTTCTGAATAATGTCTCAATGCTGTTCAGCTGGGCTGACATGCAGTAAAGTCCTTAGTCGATATATCTTGGTGAACATGAGACAGCCTTGATATGATTGAGACTAATATGTGTTCTAGTCTTATAGGATGCTTCGAGCATGGAATAAGATGTAGACTCATGGGTACATTGGATGTACTGGACAGACCCTACTAGGATATTCAATTGCTTGTCACAATGTGAATAATCCTTGATTGCAACAAGTGGCACATTTCCTCTGACTTGAGATCACTTGTGTTTCTATATGATGATTGTCATTGTTTTGAGGTGGTTCTGATGGAACCCTTTCAGGAGGGGAGCGCAAAACCTATTGTGAGAAGAACCCCTTTCATGAGGGGGGCGCAAGTCATATGTTTCTTTCTCATAGCAGCGGAATTAGGGTTTCCACATAAGATCGCATTCTATACTTTCATATAATCAACTTGAATAACAAGTGAGAGATTCGTTACCATGGCCATGGGAAGGTGCGGCTTGGAAGAAGAAAGATCGAAGGGATCTTCTCCAAAGAAATCACACACAAGGGATGAAAGCTTCCTCCTTGCGCAACTCTTGTGCTAGCAAGATTGCCAAGCTTTTCCAACCGTGTGTAGGAGATTAGATGAAAAGGGCTTCCTTCTTTTCGAGAGCTCTTCTTCCTTGGCGCAAGAACGATGCCTTCCACACGAGCAAGCCGTTCCAAAAACACGTCCAAGAAGCAAAAACCGAAAAACATTAGAGAGACATCAAGCCATGAACGCATATGCGTTATGCTTTTGGAACTTTCCAAAATTGGCAACGATTAAGAGTTGGCGTTCACGTTTCCATGAACCAAACGCAACCTCTTCTCCCTCTTGAACCAAGCGCTCAACCCATGAGCCGGTTCAATATCCTTGGTTCAATAGCGAAACCAAATCAGCCCATAAATTAAGTCTAGATCAAATTAGACCCCAAGGTCCTAGATCTGACCATTCATCATCTGACGCTTCTGATCGCATCGATCTAGCATCATCTCTCTCGATCGAAGCTTACCGATCTAAAGCTCTAATCAATCAAACATGATCAGACCAGATCTCACTTACAATCAGAGATTAAATCTCTTTAAACTGAACCAAAACAATTCAGTCCACACGATCTGACTTAAGGAAGCCATATCACCAAATTGTGCGACCCTGAGGGTTTCCTTTAAATGTCGGTAACGATAACTTACGTTATCACGATCAGTGAGGGGTATCTAGCAACACATCACTGTCTCCCGATATAAAGGAAAGAGTCTTCCAAGACTACTCCCAAACCATAGCACAAGTGTGACTCAATTCACAAGGCATACATGTGTCCTTTGCCACTGGATGTTCTTATTGGACAAGCGGGTCAAGCTTGTAACTCCAATACGATGAGCATGATTAGATCAGATGCACATAGTCATCTGGGTATGGCCATACACTATCTCAATCATCTCATATAGGGGGGCCCTTAGAACACTACACTCCTTAAACAAGGAGACGGCAATCCTATGTCTATCACTAGTGCCCTAACCTGATTCAAGCTCACCATCCAAGATAGTCTATAATCATTATGTTTCAAATGATATTGAACTACCTCAAGACAATGACAATCATCATTCAGAAACACAAGTGATCTCAAGTCAGAGGACATGTGCCACTTGCTGCTTACAAGGATCATTCACATTGTGACAAGCAATGGAATATCCCAGTAGGGTCTGTCCAGTACATCCAATGTACCCATGAGTCTACGTCTTATTCCATGCTCGAAGCATCCTATAAGATTAGCACTCATATTAGTCTCAATCATATCAAGGCTGTCTCATGTTCACCAAGATATCTCGACTAAGGACATATAGCCTGTCAGCCTAGCTGAACAGCTTTGAGACAGTATTCAGAAGTACACTTATTACAGCAGACAAGGTAACAACCTGAATAATAACCATGCCTTTATAAACTTAAGAGTTTATTACATGATACTAATACAATCCCAAGGCCTCAAACATTAGCCTTAAGGGCATACCCCAACAATCTCCCACTTGCACTTAATCTAATGGTTGAGAAATCTCAAACCCATATTATTACAGTGCTTCACATGCTTCTGCTGCGCCAGAGGCTTGGTAAGTGGGTCTGCCAGATTGTCATCTGTATGAACCTTGCATATTTTGATCTCGCCTCGATCAATGATCTCCCGGATCAAGTGAAACCGTCTCTGTATGTGCTTGGACTTCTGGTGCGACCGCGGTTCCTTTGCTTGTGCGATGGCTCCAGTGTTATCACAGAAGATAACCAAAGGATCTGCACTCGAAGGAACGACACCAAGTTCTCTCACGAACTTACGAATCCACACTGCCTCCTTAGATGCTTCCGAGGCTGCAACATACTCGGCTTCTGTTGTGGAATCAGCAACAGTTGACTGTTTGAAACTCTTCCACACCACTGCTCCACCATTCAAGCTAAAAACATAGCCTGATTGCGATCGGAAATCATCCTGGTCCGACTGGAACGAAGCGTCAGTATATCCCTCTATACTGAGTTCTTCCTGACCACCATATATCAAGAACATATCTTTGGTCCTCCGCAGATATTTTAAAATGTTCTTGACCGCAATCCAGTGCGCCAAACCTGGATTACTTTGGAATCGACTGGTCACGCTTAACCCGTAAGCGACGTCTGGGCGAGTACACAACATCGCATACATAATGGACCCAATAGCCGAAGCATAAGGCGTATTGTCCATTTCATCTTTCTCAGTCTGTGTTTGTGGACACTGACTCTTCGAAAGATTCAGACCATGTCTGACTGGAAGATATCCACGTTTAGAATTCTCTAAATGGAATCTCTCCAGGACCTTATCGATGTAAGTACTCTGGCACAGCCCGAGAAGCCTTTTAGATCTATCCCTGTAGATCTTCACACCTAGTACATAGGCTGCTTCTCCTAAATCTTTCATCTGGAAACATTTTCCTAACCATGCCTTAACAGCATGCAATTCAGGAATATCATTTCCAATGATTAAGATATCATCGACGTAGAGGATTAGGAATGTAATTACGCTCCCACTAAACCTCTTATATACACACGGGTCATCTTCGTTCTTGATGAAACCAAACTCAGAGATTGATTCATCAAAACGAATATTCCAGCTTCTTGATGCTTGTTTAAGTCCATATATGGACTTTTTTAACTTGCATATTTTATGACGATCTGCTGGATTGTTGAAACCTTCCGGTTGTGTCATATACACATCCTCATCCAGATTTCCATTAAGGAAAGCTGTTTTCACATCCATCTGCCAGATCTCATAATCGTAATATGCAGCTATCGCGAAAAGAATCCGAATAGACTTAAACATGGCTACAGGAGAGAAAGTTTCATCATAATCTATCCCGTAGATTTGTTTGAAACCTTTCGCAACTAGCCTGCCTTTATAGGTAACCACGTTACCATCCATGTCAATCTTCTTCTTGAAGATCCATTTACAGCCTATAGGGATTACTCCCGGAGGCGGATCAACCAAATCCCAGACTTGGTTATCTGACATGGAGTCCATCTCGGCTCGCATAGCATCAAGCCATCTAGCTGACTCCGGTCCACTGACCGCATCCGCATAAGTTAGGGGTTCATCATTATCAATGATGTAGACTCCGTCATAGCGCTCAGGCTGTCGACGGATCCTACCCGATCTTCGCGGTTCCCGTGATATCTGAGCCTCAGGTTGTTCAGTAACCTGATCTACTGGCTCAGGCACATCCAACTCTGCCTGACTACTTTGTCCTTCCTCTGGAATCTCATCCAGCTTTATTTCTCTCCCACTGGCCTCTTGCAGAAGAAACTCCTTCTCAAGAAATATGGCCGTCCGAGCAACAAATATCTTGTTCTCTTTGGGATCGTAGAAATAATAACCCTTAGTTTCCTTAGGGTAACCGACAAAGATACATTTATCAGATCTGCTCTCTAGTTTCCCAGAGGCGAGTTTTTTGACATAAGCCTCGCAACCCCAGATCCTGATAAACGTCAAGCTAGGCTGTTTCCCGTACCATAACTCATATGGCGTCTTTGAAACTGCCTTGGATGGCACTCGGTTTAGTACCTTTGCAGCTGTTTCCAGTGCAAAACCCCAAAAGGAGTATGGAAGAGTAGCCTGACTCATCATAGAACGAACCATATCAAGTAACGTTCTATTTCTCCTCTCGGACACACCATTCCATTGCGGTGTTCCTGGCGGAGTGAGCTGTGAGATAATCCCACACTCTTTCAGATAGTCAGTAAATGCATGACTTAGGTATTCACCACCTCGATCAGAACGAAGTGCCTTGATATTTCTGCCTAACTGATTTTGTACTTCATTTTTGAACTCTTTGAACTTGTCAAAAGATTCACTTTTATGTCTCATCAAATAGACATACCCATACCTACTGAAATCATCAGTAAAGGTAATGAAGTACTGATAGCCACCTCTGGCATGTTTACTAAATGGCCCACACACATCACTGTGTATAAGGTCAAGTAAACCTGAAGTCCTCTGACCTTTGTGAGGAAAAGGAGACTTCGTCATTTTACCCATCAAACAAGCTTTGCATGTATCAATCTCCTCATAGGAGAATGATCCCAGCAGTCCATGTTCATGCAACCGCTTAATGCGCTTCTCGTTTATATGGCCTAAACGACTATGCCATAGCAAGGTGCTGTCATCAGCATACTTGGCTTTCTTATTATCAATGTTTTGTATAGAATATTCCATGTCCAACATGAATAACCCATTGTTAATTGAACCAGTGGCATACACAATATTATCATAAGTCAAAATACACTTTGAAATCTTGCATTCAAAGGCAAATCCTTTCCTGACAAGAGCAGGAATAGAGATAATATTCTTGGTAATACTGGGTACAAAATAACAATTGTTTAATTCTAATACAATGCCAGATGGTAAAGTAATGAAATAGTCTCCTACAGCAACCGCAGCAACCCGTGCCCCGTTTCCAACGCGTAGGTCTACCTCATGCTGTCCCACCTGCCTTCTTCTCTTGAGTTCCTGCACATTTGAACAAATGTGAACTCCACATGCAGTGTCCAACACCCATGATATAGAAGAAGATGAAACCATGACTTCCGTCACGTATATACCTGAGCCAGAAGCGATGCTTCCCCTCTTATCTCCTTGGAGCGCTTTACAGTCCTTTTTCCAGTGACCCAGCTGGCCACAGTGGAAACACCTGTTGTCCTTCGACCGCTTCACCTTCTATTTCAGGGCCTTGCTGTAATTCTTGACAGGGGCCTTGCCCTTCTTCCCCTTCTTCTTGTTCCTAAAAGGAACCATTAAGACAGAGGTTGAAGGCTTGCCCTTCAGAGTTTCCTCAGTAGTCAAGAGCATATTCAGCAGCTCTGCCGGCGTACAATCGATTTTGTTCATATTAAAGTTAATGATGAACGCATCGAAAGAAGGCGGAAGAGACTGCAGAATAATATCTACAGCAAGCTCCTGGTTGACGGTATGCCCCAGTTTCTCCAGAGCCTCCTTGTGCCCAATCATCTTGAGCACGTGAGCTCCCACTGGGCTCCCCTCAGCCAGTTTGCTCTGAAAGAAGAGCTTTGTCAGATTATAGCGTTCTGTCCTCGCCTGTGCAGCATACAGCATCTTGAGGTTCGCTATAATTTCTATAGCCGACATATCCTCATGCTGACGCTGCAGCGGTGGCGTCATAGACGCTAGCATCAGGCAAGCGACATCAATGCTATCATTGACGTGCTTTTCATAGGCATCCCGAACCGCCCTTGCGGCGTTCGGAGCGGGCTGCGGCGGTATCGCCGTCTCGAGGACATACAGTTTCCTCTCTGCCTTAAGAACGATCTTAAGGTGTCCGAACCAGTCAGAGAAGTTCGGCCCAGCAAACTTCTCCCTTTCCAGTAGGGATCGCACATTGAAGCTCATGGTGTTCGTTGCTGCAGGAATCTACAACAAGCAAGAACAGCAAGGTTAGTATCAATGTTTCAGAATCAATCCAGGACTTTAAGAAAGATTCTTTTCTCACTATTTTGTCTGACTGAAAAATCCAGTAAACAGTCCGAAAGAGTAACACTCTTTTAGTGAGATGGGATCCAGATTTCATACTTGGTCTCCGCGTCCCGCTCAGGCGAGATAAGATGCACAGAGATGACAAGCACTAGTTTCTGGTAGGCTCTCCCAGCCAATCGCCAACCCGTGCGATTCCCCTTCATCTTGGCAATCCAGCAGACTGTGCCAACTGAGTTGGTACAACACAGTCTCTGATCCCAGAGATGGCTGCCTCCATGTGCTACCATATGCGCCACATATGTAGTCTACATGGTCAAGCTGACCTGACCTACTCCCTGGACCACCACGTGCTATGCTGAGCAACGAGAGGGGATAAATCCCAACTCTGTAACACGCAGGTGAAATCCAGCACCGTCTGAAGATAGATGGACGTGCCCACTGAGTGGGTTCAACACGGCTCCAACGATAGTCAGAAAGGTGAGGTTTCGCGTCAGAAGGCTTACGAGCTTGATATGTTAGCGTTGGATTTTAACGGTCTTTTATCTTCTTACTATCAGGCATGTCCTATGGCTACAGCAGAAGATAAACATAAATATGCAATTCTAATTATTAGCAATAAGTAGAAAGCATGATCTTATGTGGTAAAAGCCCATGAACCCTAGTAAGACCTTAATATTACTTAAGTCTTCACTTGAGCTTCATTGCATCTCATCTGGTCCAACCCAGTGCCCTAGCGCCAAGAGCACCACAGGTGCACCACCAGGTGAATGCCCCTCTTGGATGTGTGCCTTTGTTCTTGTCTAATCAAAGTACATTTGATCTATCTAGACAAGAGTGACTCGCAGGTCAACAACATATTATAAATTAAGTACAATGTGATTCGCAGATCACAAATTAATTTACAATTTTTTTTAAGTCCAGGCACGCAGGCCCCAGCACAGCACACAATTGGGCAACCCACATAAGACTAAATAGACAAGCATATGGTTCAATCAACATGTGATCCAATCATCTTGAAATTAAAAGTTTTGAAAACCCCATGGCATCAATTTTAATTTCCTTATGAGCCCTACAACCTTACAATGGTGCATTGATGGGGATCCACTCATCCATCTAGTTAGATCCTTTGCCCTTGCATGCACCGAGTCCTAACTGACCCGAGTTGACCTAATGGTCAACCATGCATGCGCCAAGGGCTGAACTACCCCCATGAGTTTTGGCAAGCGGGTGTGACCCCGGGCCTAACTCAAGTGTGTTCAGTAGTGTCTCAACCAGACCTCGCTACACGCCCTAGATGCAGTCAACCTATAGCCACCTTGTGCTTGCGCATAGGTGCTATCAGGTTAACCCATCTGAGCTGTCAGATGGTCTGATCAGACTAATGGATCTAACCTAGAGGTGACTTCAGCCCCATCAACCCATCTAAGGGTTTATAGTAGATGCATATAGATCTAAATGTTTGCGCGCAAGTAGGTATAAGATTTGATGAAATATCATTCAACCATTCAACATACTTATCATGCGCCAACACAACAACATGCGCAACTCATGAAGAAACATACATCTTGCGCAACTCATGAAGAAACATACATCTAAGTTCTAAACTAGCATGTAGGTTTCGGCATGTGAGCAATCACCTTTAGATCTATTCACCAACATATTCATGGATCAAACATGATGATCTACTCATTAGAACCGCAAGCAATCATATGAAAAAGTATAGATTGGCTTTGATACCAATTGATGGAACCCTTTCAGGAGGGGAGCGCAAAACCTATTGTGAGAAGAACCCCTTTCATGAGGGGGGCGCAAGTCATATGTTTCTTTCTCATAGCAGCGGAATTAGGGTTTCCACATAAGATCGCATTCTATACTTTCATATAATCAACTTGAATAACAAGTGAGAGATTCGTTACCATGGCCATGGGAAGGTGCGGCTTGGAAGAAGAAAGATCGAAGGGATCTTCTCCAAAGAAATCACACACAAGGGATGAAAGCTTCCTCCTTGCGCAACTCTTGTGCTAGCAAGATTGCCAAGCTTTTCCAACCGTGTGTAGGAGATTAGATGAAAAGGGCTTCCTTCTTTTCGAGAGCTCTTCTTCCTTGGCGCAAGAACGATGCCTTCCACACGAGCAAGCCGTTCCAAAAACACGTCCAAGAAGCAAAAACCGAAAAACATTAGAGAGACATCAAGCCATGAACGCATATGCGTTATGCTTTTGGAACTTTCCAAAATTGGCAACGATTAAGAGTTGGCGTTCACGTTTCCATGAACCAAACGCAACCTCTTCTCCCTCTTGAACCAAGCGCTCAACCCATGAGCCGGTTCAATATCCTTGGTTCAATAGCGAAACCAAATCAGCCCATAAATTAAGTCTAGATCAAATTAGACCCCAAGGTCCTAGATCTGACCATTCATCATCTGACGCTTCTGATCGCATCGATCTAGCATCATCTCTCTCGATCGAAGCTTACCGATCTAAAGCTCTAATCAATCAAACATGATCAGACCAGATCTCACTTACAATCAGAGATTAAATCTCTTTAAACTGAACCAAAACAATTCAGTCCACACGATCTGACTTAAGGAAGCCATATCACCAAATTGTGCGACCCTGAGGGTTTCCTTTAAATGTCGGTAACGATAACTTACGTTATCACGATCAGTGAGGGGTATCTAGCAACACATCACTGTCTCCCGATATAAAGGAAAGAGTCTTCCAAGACTACTCCCAAACCATAGCACAAGTGTGACTCAATTCACAAGGCATACATGTGTCCTTTGCCACTGGATGTTCTTATTGGACAAGCGGGTCAAGCTTGTAACTCCAATACGATGAGCATGATTAGATCAGATGCACATAGTCATCTGGGTATGGCCATACACTATCTCAATCATCTCATATAGGGGGGCCCTTAGAACACTACACTCCTTAAACAAGGAGACGGCAATCCTATGTCTATCACTAGTGCCCTAACCTGATTCAAGCTCACCATCCAAGATAGTCTATAATCATTATGTTTCAAATGATATTGAACTACCTCAAGACAATGACAATCATCATTCAGAAACACAAGTGATCTCAAGTCAGAGGACATGTGCCACTTGCTGCTTACAAGGATCATTCACATTGTGACAAGCAATGGAATATCCCAGTAGGGTCTGTCCAGTACATCCAATGTACCCATGAGTCTACGTCTTATTCCATGCTCGAAGCATCCTATAAGATTAGCACTCATATTAGTCTCAATCATATCAAGGCTGTCTCATGTTCACCAAGATATCTCGACTAAGGACATATAGCCTGTCAGCCTAGCTGAACAGCTTTGAGACAGTATTCAGAAGTACACTTATTACAGCAGACAAGGTAACAACCTGAATAATAACCATGCCTTTATAAACTTAAGAGTTTATTACATGATACTAATACAATCCCAAGGCCTCAAACATTAGCCTTAAGGGCATACCCCAACAGGTTCAATATCATTTGAAATATAATGGTTATAGACTATCTTGGATGGTGAGCTTGAGTCATGTTAGGGCACTAGTGATAGATATAGGATTGCCGTCTCCTTAATTGGAGTGTGATGTTCTAAAGGGGCCCCCCTGGATGAGATGATTGAGAAAGTGTATGGCCATACCCAGGTGACAATGTTCATCTGATCTAATCATGCTCATCATATTGGAGTTACAGGCTTGACACGCTTGTCCAATAAGAACATCCAGTGGCAAAGGAATCATGTATGCCTAGTGAGTTGATTCACACTTGTGCTGTGGTTTGGGTGTAGTCTTGGAAGACTCTTTCCTTTATATCGGGAGACAGTGATGTGTTGCTAGATACCCCTCACTGATCGTGATAACGTAAGTTATCGTTACCGACATTTAAAGGAAACCCTTAGGGTCGCACAATTTGATGATATGGCTTACTTAAGTCAGATCGTATGGACTGAATTGTCTTGGTTCAGTTTAAAGGGATTTAATCTCTGATTGTAAGTGAGATCTGGTCTAATCATGTTTGATTGATTAGGGCTTGAGATCGGTAAGCTTCGATCGAGAGAATGGATGCTAGATCAGTGAGATCAGCAGCATCAAGAGATCAACGGTCAGATCAAGAACCTTAGGGTTTAATGTGATCTGGACTAATGGCTTGGGTTAATTGGTTTTTGAACCAAACCAAATTGAACCAGCTCATTGAGTGAGCGCATGGTTCAAGAAGAGATGAGTTTACGCATGGGGTGAACCCTTGGTCGCATGAACGTTTGGGGTTTACTATTTTTAGAAGCCATGACTTCTAAACGTGGGAGCGCCTCACGTTCACGCCTAAGACGCTCTAATCTCTCGCCTCTCCTTTCTCGGGTCGCCAACAAGAGCTCTCTTGTGTGTGGTGAAGAGGTTGACGAAAAGGAGAAGGAAGAAATCGCCAAGCAAAGGATTCTCTTCTCTTCCATACGACAAGGACTCCTTAGAACCTTGCTAGCACAAGGAGCACTAAGGGAGTAGGCGATCACATCTTGTGTGCGTCTTCTCTGGAGGGGAGCGACTTCACTCTCTGCTTCCAAGTCGCCATCCATACAATGGCATCGGTATGATTTCTTCTCTGATATTTGAAATCGATTTTGTTGATCATATTACATGCATAGATCTTAGAAACCCCTTCCGCTGCATCAAAGCCTTCATATGCGCCTATTAGGGTTTCGCCCTCCCCTTGGATAGGGGACTTTCAATTTTTACAAGATGTGTACCTGAAGAGGAAATCACAGATATAGTGTTTCAATGTCATGGATCCTCTTATGGTGGTCATGTTGGTACTAAGAAAACTACTTTTAAAGTGTTGCAATTAGGATTTTATTAGCCTTCAATTTTTAAAGATGCTAGAAACTTTGGTTTATCTTGTGATAGATGTCAAAAGACCGGTAACATTAACAGTATATATGAGATGCCACTATCCAATATTCTTGAGGTTGAGATATTTGATGTTTGGGGGATTGACTTTATGGGACCTTTTCCATCTTCTGGAGGTAACAAGTACATTCTTGTGGCAGTTGATTATGTTTCAAAGTGGGTTGAGGCTCTTTCTTCCCCTACTAATGATTCCCGAGTTGTTGTTAAGCTATTCAAAAAGATTATCTTTTCACGATTTGGGACACCACGAGTAGTGATTAGTGATGGAGGTTTGCATTTCATTGAACACAAGTTTTCATCTTTGCTCATGAAATATGGGGTAAATCATAGAGTTGCAACATCTTATCACCCCCAAACAAGTGGACAAGTTGAGATATCAAATAGAGAAATCAAAGGAATTTTGGAGAAGATAGTGTCACGCACTAGAAAAGATTGGGCATTCAAACTTGATGATGCATTGTGGGCTTACCGGACTGCTTTCAAAACACCCATAGATATGTCTCCTTTTCAATTAATTTATGGAAAATCATGTCACCTTCCTGTAGAGCTCGAGCATAAGGCGTTCTAGGCAATCAAGATGCTGAATTTTGATTTGAAGAATGCGGGTGAAAAACGGAGGTTACAATTAAACGAGCTAGATGAGATTAGACTCTCTGCATATGAAAATGCAAGAATTTACAAAGAGATGACTAAAAGATGGCATGATTGACATATTTTCAGAAAGGAGTTCCAACCAGGTGACTTTGTTCTTTTATTCAATTCTAGATTGAGACTTTTTCCTGAAAAACTTAAGTCTCGATGGTTTGGACCCTTTCAGGTGAAGAAAACTTATCCTTACGGAGCTGTAGACATATGGAGTGAGGAAACAGGAGATTTTAAAGTTAATGGTCAAAGGTTGAAGCATTATTATCAGGAAGAGCAGATTGAAGAAAAGGAAAAGTTTTACCTTGATGAACCACGATCAAATCTGAGTGTCAAACGGTCAAGCTAATGACCTTTAAATTAGCATTTCTTAGGAGGCAACCCAAGCACTCTTTCTTCATTTTTTTCTCGTTTACTTTTTTGAATTTTTACTTTTGCCTTTGGAACTAATTTTTCTTCTCTTTTTTTTAGGAAAAATCAAATTTGGCATAAATTACGGCACTACCGTAATGAAAATTACGGGCCGTATTTTTGATATTTTTTTATTAGAAAGTTTTGAAGCAATTACGGCACTACTGTAAGTAACTTTACGGTACCATAATTTCGCTCCCGAGAGTCTCAGTGATTTATCTGTTGGGAAACCCCGGGGATTTTTTAAATTTTAGAAACAAGCACAGCGGAAGCAATCCCCGAAACAGGCCAGTCCCAAAAACCCAGAAGATCGAGTCTTGCGAGGGAATCGACATGGTGAGTAGGAGATGATACCTTGTAGCAAAGAAGGAGGATACGATGCAGGCGTCCAAATGTTCTCCCTCTGCAGTCACGCACACAGCCGAACCTCGAGTTCTCTTCTTCCACGCCCGGTGCTACCCTCGGGAAGAAGATCCATGCCTCTGGGAGAATTCCTCAAGCACTTGTGCCAACTTCCAAGGGAAGATGCCAAGGAGAGGAGATGGAAGCTCACCAAAGTCCAACCTTGTGAGCGCCAAGAGGAGAGGGAAGAGGAGAGGAGGTGGAGAAATTGCCAAGGTCCAACCTTGTGAGCGCTTTCTCTTATCAACCAACCACCTGAGGGAGGGCGCCAAGGAGGTATTTATCTAGGAGAAGAGGCGCAACTCTTCACAAGTGAAGAGGCGCACCTCTTCACAAGGGGCGCACCACTTCACAAGGGGCGCATCTCTTCACAAGTGAAGAGGCGCAACCCTTCACAAGTGAAAAGGTGCCCCCTCTTCACAAGAGGATGGCGCCAACTCCAAATACCTCCCACTTCATTTGGGCCCATTTGGTCCAATTAGCCCATTAGGCTTAATTGGCCCATTTAGCTTGTTGGGCCCATTTGGTCCAATTAGCTTGTTGGGCCCATTTAATCCAAATAGCCTGTTGGGCCTACTTGACCCATTTGGCCCATTTAGCTAGTTGGGCCCAATTGGCCCATCTAGCCCAAAAATGAAGTTAACTCCAATAAGTACCTTCCAACTCAATAGGCACAGTGGCGCTGATGGATTCTCCCAATCAGATCCGAGTTATCCAATAACTTGATCAATAGGCTACCCTATCAATACGTGAACTCAAGTTTCAACTTGTGCGACCCTGTAGGTTCCTCTGACGTTGGCAGTGATGAACTCAGGTCATCACAAGCAGTGAGTGGCACCTAGCAGTGCATCACTGCTACCCAAGTCTTCGGAATGGATATCAGCATCGACATCCCCATCATTGCAACAAGATACCGATGCATTACAGTCTCTTTGCCAGACTGATATCCGATTGGACAAAGTGTGTCACCACTTTGTTTTCACCCAATCTCATGGTCATGACTAAATCAGGCTTTCACCCGGGTATGGTCATACACTTCCAGTCATGCAACCATAGGGGGCCCCATGGATATCAAGCTTCCCGCAAGAAAGGGCAAATCCTATGTCTGTCCATTGATCTTCTCATATGGGTCATGACATACCCAATGACAACCGTTATGACCTCCCTGCTATGGCGAGGCATTAGGTTGTATCAAAGCATGTCCCTAGCCATATAGAAGAGTCAATGACCTCAAGTCAAGGGATCAATGCATCTCCTGTCAGTTGTGAGCTTAACTCATGACACCAAGTTAAAGCCTCACATCGGGTCGGTCCAGTATATCCACCATTGATATACCCATATGCTTGCGTTAGAAACCCGTGCATAACCAGCTCATATACCAGTCTCTCATGTACCAGAGCTGTCCCTTATCCACTCAGGTACTCGACTAGGGACACACTGTTTGAGCACAGATACAATCTGTCTCCAGGGACATTATTATCCATGTACATAATCGCAGATGTAAACATAGCATAATAATGACAATGCCAGAATGATATATATATATATATTAAATATCAATGTCAAGTAGTACAAGATGGACTAACAACGGGTCCAAGGGCATATACACCAACATTATCCTATTTTACGGTAGTACCATAACGAATATTACGGTACCGTTTTTCTTCATAGAAAAAACAAAACAAAACAGATGCTTCTCATCAATCTTTCCACCGGTTCCTGCACCGACCAATCTACCCCTGAGATGAAAAAGAGATTGGATCAGATGCTAATGAGCAAAACTTTGTGAGTATTTTCTTCACATCTTCAAAAGTTCATTTTTCCCATTCCATCGATGTTTTATCCTCAAAAACTTCTTGTACCCGATGTTTTCTGATTATTTTGTGATGATCCTCGTGATGATAAATAAATTCATGCTTGTGATTAAGCCTAGATCAATCATGTTGAATTTATTTCTCTAATATATATCCACTTTTGAAATTTTTCATGGGTTGATGAGTGAGATTTTAGGGAGATATATTATTTAAAGAATTTAATTTAAAAGTGAAACTTTTTTTGAATAAAATCAGCATATGAGTATGATTTTTCAATTGATGTCAATTGATTGATCTGATTGATGTTTAGTCTATTTGCCATTTGTTGGGACGAAAGAATCCAAGATCCAAAAATAGTGAGTGACTCTCCTACTTGGCACTGTGTAAAATCGACAGTGGTACCGAAGAATATGGGTTGAAGTCTACAAAGAAAAATAAAGAGAGAAAAAGAAAATGACTCCTCTACTTGGCACTGTGTAAAATTGATAGTGGTACCGAAGATAAGAGTTGAAGTCTCAATAAAAAGTGTGCAACCATGTGGGTACATGCCATCCAAAAAAGGGGGGGAAGGTAGAAAAGAAAAGAAAATTTTGAGTGGAAAAAGATTTTGGATATCCTATTCTTGTAAACAAAAGCATGATAGATTTGAACTGAAAATTGGGTGAATTCATGAGATTGAGAGATTCTATTTTTTGTACAAGTTGCAAAATTTTATTTGATTAAGTTGTGAATCTTGAGAATTGAGTTCAAAGAATGATATGTCTATTTAAAATTTTATGAGTCAGTTGGTGAAAATTTTTCATTAGTGATTGTATTTTAGAAATTTATTCTTCATGAGAAAGTCTACGCCTTTGATCTACTTTTGATTTTTACTTGAGGATAAGCAAAGTTTGAGCCTTATGTGTTTGATGACACCGAAATTTATAGTAAATTTTGTGCCATTTTCTTAATATTTTTGTGTCATATTCATACCACTTTGCTTATTTTTATGCCTTTTTATCAATTATTGCGGAATCTACATTCTTTTTGGTTTTTAATGATTTTCAAGCAAAAAAGGCATGATTTTCAGTCGTTTTCAAGTAATTCAGGTGCATGAATGAATTCCCACCGTCAACAGGACATTACATATAAAATTTCATGAAGATTGGAGCTTTAGACCAAATTACGGCAGGGCCGTAATCTATATTACGGTACCGTATTTTCACGGGTTACCGTAATATCTCGAGCATGCCATAATTTGGGAATTTTTCATCCAGAAAGATTTTTAAAAATTACGGGACTACCGTAAAGATTTTCACGGGCCGTAATTTGGAGCGCTTTCCGACCAGAAACTTTGGCTGAAAATACGGCACTGCTGAAGCATTTTTACGGCCCGTAATTTGGGTTGATTTTTCCACCCGAGAGATTTAGGGAAAATATGGCACTGCCATTATGAATTTCACGGTATCGTAATTCTAGATATATTTCCACCCAAGAACTCGACTGAAATTATGGCAGTGCCGTAATGAAAAACACGGCCGTAATTATAACCTGGAGAAGCGATTTTCATGGTCAAATTTGAGTCTGATTTTTGCGGGATTAATTGTGAACGATCCAGGCCATAAAATTCAAAGCGGTAAAAAGCAAAAGAGGAGCTTTCGAGGAGAGGAAGAGGAAGAGACCAAAAGCCCTAATTTTTTATCCACTAACAAAGGAGAAATCAAGTTTCACACCGCCGCCTTAGGGTTCACCGCCGGGAAGCGTACAGCGGATCTCCGGCCGTGAAATTTGAAGGGAAGCTTCGCTTGGAGCAGGAGAACATACCCCAGAAGTTTCAACGTGAAAGGATCTCGATCGGAGGAGAAATTGATGAAGAACTCAGCGCTAGCATTATTCATACGCTTATTACGGCTGTAATTTTCATTACAGTCGTGTGGTTATTCGTTCTTCCCCTTTCTTTTTGATTTCTGATCACTAGAAACTATGGTTTATTGTAATCTTTTCTCCATGCTAGCTTAAACCTTTTGTGGGACATGGGGGAGTAATTCCCTTTGATTTATTAATGATTAGATAAACCTTTCATTACTTCATCATGTATAATTTTAGCATGATAATTCTACTTTTGTGATAATTGTTCTTTGATTCTCCATAGATTCATGTTATTATTCATGTTTTAGAGTTTTCGCAAAAAGGACCGAAAGGTGACTTGCTTGAGAACTTGGAACCCTAGAATTGAATGTTAGGAACTTACTGTAAGAAATTAGGTTAGTTCTTGTTTCTTGTTTTTAGAAGAACAATTGCCATGTTTAATAATATGAATCTAGGATTGAGTTAATTTATCAAACGTGAAGATCTTGTGCGAAAGTAAGGATCGGAATGTTGGAGAACCTTAAGTAGAACTTGTGTTGAGACTCGGATGCACAAAAGTGATCCTTGAGTTCTTTGATGGATGATTTACTTATTTTCAGCTTGGGATAGATCTTGCGCGAAAGCGAGGATCAGTCCCTGCATGATTGTCTGCATGAAAGTGAGATGATCCTCTTATGAAGTAAATTGTATCTTTATCATGATAAAACTAAACTGACAAATTTCTATTCATATCTAGTCATAAAAATCAAAGTGGATGAAACCCATGTCCCAACTTCTCTCTCTGGTATTTTCGTTAGCTTTCGATAATTCACTTGCATAATTTTGACCGCCTAGATAGTAAGAAATCGATTATTCAGTACTTGACGAACAAGGTCTCTGTGGGTTCGTTATCTTTTTATTACTTCGAGTATCCGTGTAATTGCGGACACAACAGCAATTTGTGAAAAATCTTCTACAAATCTTTGATAGTAACCTGCCATACCCAGGAAACTTCTCATCTCTACTACAGTGGTTGGTCTTTCCCACTTGACCACTACTTCTATCTTTTTATGATCAACTGATATCCCTTCCCCTGAAATGACAAGACCTAGAAAATTGATTCTCTTTAACCGAAACTCACATTTACTTAATTTGGCAAACAAATTATTCTCCCTCATTATTTCTAATACACATCTTAAATGCTCTTCATGCACTTGATCACTTTTTGAGTACACCAATATATCATTAATGAATACAATCACACATTTATCTAAAAGTGAGTGAAATACCCCATTCATTAGATCTATGAATACTGCATGAGCATTGGTTAAACCAAAGGGCATAACTAGGAATTCATAATAGCCATATCTAGTTCTGAATGCTGTTTTGAAATGTCCTCATTCTTGATCTTCAATTAATAATAACTAGATCTCAAATCAATTTTTGAAAATACTTACGCCCCTTGTAATTAGTCAAACAAATCATCAATTCTAGGTAATAAATACTTGTTCTTGATTGTGGCCTGATTCAATTGTCTATAATCAATGCAAAGCCTTAATGTACCATCTTTCTTCTTAACAAGCAATACTGGTGCACCCCAAGGTGAGACACTAGGTCTGATGAACCCTTTATCTAACAACTCTTGTAATTGCTTTTTCAACTCTACTAATTCTGTTGATGTCATCCTGTATGGAGTCTTAGATATGGGCATAGTACCAGGAATAATATCAATACTAAAATCAACTTCTCTATCAGGAGGTAAACCAGGCAAGTCATTAGTAAATGCATCTAGAAATTTTTTAACAATGGGTGTCAAATTGAAATCAAGTGTAGGTTCTTGACACACTTTCACATGAGCTAAATAACATTCACACCCTTTGCTGATAAGTTTAAAAGCATGCATAAATAAAATGAGAGATAGACTAGAATCAAGTGCAGCACCCTTGAATTGAAATTGGATCTCATTAGGAAGATTCAAAGTGACTATCTTCCTATAACAATCCACATTAGCATGATATGAAGAGAGTCAATCCATACCAAGGATAATGTCATAATCTTGAACATCTAAAAGGATCAAATTTGCTGGAAGTTCATATTCTCCCATTGTGATTAAATAGGAAGGATAAACAAGATCAGTAGTTAAAGAATCACCAACTGGTGTTGAGACACACAATAAGAAATCAAGTTACTTAGGTTCTTTCCCCAAGTGAGATGCAAAATGATGGGAAACAAATGATAAGTTTGAGCCAGGATCAAATAAGACCTTTGACACTTTATTTGGAAAATTAATAATACCTTCAACTACTGATTTTGAAGCCTTCGCATTTGGTTTAGCAATAGTATACACTTTAGCATAGGCTACTAGCTTTGTGGATGTTACATCTTTCCTTCTATTCTATGAACAATCTCTTGCTAGATGTCCTTGCTTACCACAAATAAAACATGCATTAGTAATTCTATAACATTGTTTGGTCTCATGGTTCCCTCCACAACTAGCACATGAAAGAAGCCTTTGTGGTGGTCTTGTCATGTTACTTGTAGTTGATCTAAATTTCTTATAACTAGTATCAGCTTCATTTATTCTCTTTCTCTTGTTGTCCATTTCTCTTGCTTTGCCCTTCTTATTTCTCATATCTTGCATTTCTTCAACATCTCTTTCAACAATTGTTGCTCTATCCACTACTTCACCATAATTTTTAAGTTTTAAAGCTGAAATTCTTATTCTTATACTTGGCCTCAAACCTCTTTCAAATCTCTTTGATTTCTTTATCTCAGTGTCAACCATGTGTGGGGCAAATCTTGATAACTCTATGAACTTAGCATCATATTGTGCCACATAATGGTTTCCTTGAATGAATTATAAAAATTCCATTTCTTTTTTATCTCTAATATTTTCTGGAAAGTACTTTTCATAGAATTTTTCTCTAAAAGAATTCCAAGTGATGGGTTCCTCCCTTGATTTAGATATTCTTTTGACCATTCTCCACCAATGCTCTGCTTTTCCTTCAAACATAAATGTTGCTAGCAATACATTTTCACTATCTGAGTAGCTGGTAACTGTAAATAGTTTCTCTATTTGCATAATCCACTTTTTAGCCATATTTGGATTTGGCTCACCACAAAATGAAGGAGGATTCAACTTCTTAAACTTCTCTAGCCCATATAATCACTATTTTGTTGGCTTGAGGCTACAGAATTATTTTGATTCTCACTTTTTGCCATTTGTTGTTGCATCAAACTCAACATTGTCTCTAAAGCTTTCATAACACTAGCCATTTGAGTTGGAGAATCACTAGGAGATTGTGATGACCTTGTCAACTTGCTTACCTAAACAATCATCAAATTAAATAGTGTTAATCACTAAGAGTCACCATGATCAAATGAAAAATCCCTAGAAAATCCAAAAACTTTTGCTTTGATACCATAATTGTCACACCCCTAGATGATGATAATTCAATAATGAAAATTTATATCAAAAAAAAATTGGCAATATGTATCCAGGATCAATACTCGATAACTTGTTCAACATAACTTATAAAATTTACTTTCCATTATCTTTTAGGAGGTAAAAACAACTCAATATAGCAATTCAAAATTTCATCCTATTAATTAAAATCCTTTCATATCATAAAAGGCTATATATCCTCTTACAAAACCATAGTATTTTCATACCATCATCACATACAAGTCATGGATATTCTCAACTTATCTTATAAGCACAAAACAACTTCATACATTAGTCTTTAAAGTTTACATGCTCAAAACATAAAACTTCCACTCATTAGCATCCTTTTGAACATTCCATAAAAGTTGTAGCCCAAAGCTAACCGGTAAAGAGGTTAGAATGCAAGGATTGAGCAAGAATGCTTAGCAAGTAAATTAGATGCCAAAAGGTACCAAATCGTGAAATAAGCCATATCTTCATTTCAAATCAATCATAACATATCATGAGAAGCATTAGATATCCAAATGGGTCCATACGTAAAATC
Organism: Costus lasius; assembly: GCA_027563935.2. NCBI lineage: Eukaryota > Viridiplantae > Streptophyta > Magnoliopsida > Zingiberales > Costaceae > Costus > Costus lasius. The sequence continues at coordinate 29,698,975 of CM050450.1, read as the reverse complement.
AAATAGCAACATGATAGTGAAATCATAAGCATGAGGAACATAAAGAAAAATCAAACCAAAGAGACATATCATACAAATGGCATAGCGGAGAATAACACATATACCTTCCACGTTTGGAAGCATAATCCACCCTCGTCAGGGTGAAAATCATACATATGCCGGCTGGAGCTGTCATGGCTCCTCAAATGAGATAGTTGGATTCAAGAGGTGGCTCCCATGGATTCAAGAGGTGGCCCTCATTATTTGTAATGTGGCACTTTGTTCCATATAGTACTTTGTTCTACAACTATCCCTCTTTTCCCATTTCTAGGCTCATAGTCTTTTCCTTTTCAGGCACATAGTCTTTTCCCTTTCGGGCTCATAAAGTTATTCCCACTAGCAAGCATCCAATACATTAACAAAATGAAATATACTTTCCTTCCTTGCGAAATGGGTTCGTTAATATATGTCTCAAACCCTCAAAGAGGTGAATCATAAAGTTCATACAAGAGACAAGTGCTAATATAATCATTTCCAAATGAAAGAGACATATGTGTCAAGAGAATTCAAATAGAAGAACATTTATGCAAGGTACACATATGTATGATCAAGTAACCCAAAATTCAGAAATTTAGATCTTATTCAACATGGGCTTCAAGTTCTTTATATAATACCGTTTGGTATGATAAGTATGTCAAACAAAGGATTTTGAATCTAGTTTTCAGGAAAATAAGTTTTACTTAAAATGGAGCTCAATGCAAAAAGCTATAAGCAATGAAGTAACAATAAGTCAGAATCATGAAAGGAATATTTCCAGATTTACAAGGTTGAGTAAAAATTCGATTATAAATTCATTTATGATCCAAATCACGCAAATAAGGGCTCCACTTATAGGTTATTAAGTCTACTTGATATAAAAATAATCATTTTGTATATTTGCAGTCACATAATATGGACATAAAGCAATAACTAGATAAAGGTCAAAACAGTAAAAATAGATTTACAGGGTCAGATTGAACTAAATTAATAAATTCGATAATCAACTTGAAAGTATGAAATATCTAACTCGAAAGAATGATGCTTGAATCTTCTTTACAATGAATCTGATTTCATAAGATTTGGATCAAGGAGTCAAAAGTTATGATAAGTGGAAGACAGCAAGGTCTGGTTTACTTCTAATAAGGATTCACAGTCTTTTAACATAACTTAGATCATTCTTCCAATAACCTAATTGATTAAAATCAAGATAGGCAGAAGCAAATTGATATCAAAATGACAAAGGATATAATTTCTTATGAATTTAGACCAATAGGCAAAATTTCACAAAGAAGGATAAAATTACTTGCCTAAGAAGCCAAAATCGCTCTTAACTTGTGTTTTCCCCTCTTCTTCCTCTTCCCCTTCCCTAACACTGTGCATACAAGGGGAGAAAAATGAAAGAAAGAAAGGAAAAGTTATTTTTCCGTGGTTTACCCAGATGGACGAAAATGTTTAAAAGGAAAATGGAAGCAAAAGTTATTAACTTTTCCCTCGTTTCGTGATCCTTCCAAATTGGACGGATCACAAAATGAAGGAAAAAAACAATGCAACAACGCATTAATGCCGCCGCCTCTCGCCCTCCTCTCATGCCCGCTTTGAGGAACGCTGCCGCGTCAGCTCGCCTCTTATGCTTGCTTCGTCATCGACGAAGAAAACTGCTGCCGGACCGGAGGAGGAGAGGGTAGGACAACGCTCGCCGACTGTGTTCGTTGTCGAGGCGGCCACCTGCACCCGTCACGTCTCTCGCCATTCGCCTCGCACGTCTGCCGCCTTCACGTCGCCTACTGCTTGTACCCGTCGCACGTTGCCGGCAACCTCACCCCATCCGCCTCTCCCCATCTGCCTCGTCGTCCACCTCGACATCCGCATGTTGTTCGCCTTCACGTCGCCTGCAGCCTGCCATCTACGCACATCACCAACCAGACCGGAGAAGGCTGCTTCCTTCGCGTCACTTGCCACCTTCACATCGATGAAGGCGGAGTGGCCGAGGGTCACGTCGACAAAGGCGAAGGCAGAAAGGCATTAATTTCTTTGTTATCACGTGATTCGCACGTGATTTATCTTTCTCTTCCATCTATTTTCTTTTCTTCCCAAATTTTCCTTTCCACCTTCTTTCTGTCGTCTCTTGTATACACAACCTAAGTCTTCTTTCCTTCAGGTTAGGCACGGCAAGCAGGTGAAATTCCCTTTATTTTCCCATATTTATCTCAAGTTATAATAAAGGATGTGGTGTAAACATATGGTAAATCAAGTAACTAGGATATGGTATATGTAAGTAGTAATCATGACTTTTTCACCCCTAACTCTTGTCCCTTGTTCTTATTTTTCTTTTCATTTCCACTTAGCTTAGTACGAATTTGTTGTCACAAATTCTTTTCATTTTCATCCTACTTGACTCAAGTTTCTCTAATATATAATGTACTACAACAAGGATATCACAACTCCTCACCTATATAACTTTTTATTCTCATGCATGATTAATTTGCAAATCATAATAATATTTTTTTAGGGTATTATAACCCACGTACGTAACCCCTAAATGGTGTTCACTAACATCTATATCTCGGTAATCCAAAACTCTGTGCAATCTAGCTGTGATACCGATTTTATATAGTTGGTGTTTGTACTATGATCTATCATTTGGGATTTTATCATTTACGTGTAAATGACAGTATCAATTTTATATAGTTGGTTATGTGACTGATATACAAGTTGTATTTGGTATAGTGTTTGTGTTGATTTGTTAGTAATAGGTCTCAATTGTCGCACTCATAGGTAGTTAGGCCCGTTTGATGTGGCTGTGCTACTAGTTGAAGCTAGCACTATGCATAAAATCTGTTGTGTTGTGAAACAATGAAATTAGGATAGTAGAATTTCATTATTTCTATAACCACGGCATGCGTGTATATATATATAAATTTCATTTTTTATACTGTCTTATAAAAATAATAATTTTATAAACATAATTATTTTAAATTTTTAAAAGAGTATTTAATTGTAATATATATATAATTTTAGTTTTAATATATTAATATTAATATTATATATTATAGTTTGATTAATTAAATTTATTTATTAATTATAGAATATAATATAATTAATGAATATTTATAAATCAATTAAAAATATATTCATTAATAATTTTATAAACTTAATTTTTTTAAATAAATTTATTTATGTATAATAAATATGTGTTGCACTTTTATATGCTACTTACGCTGCGTTTCGGAGAAGGAAAAGAAATCAGAAATGAAAGGAAACAACAGGAGAAAGGAAATAAAGAAGAAAGGAAATAATTCCTTTCCCTTTTAAGCCTCGTGTTTCGATGAAAGGAAAGAAATATTTTGACTAGTCAACTAAGCTGTTGACTGAGTCAAAATCAACTCAAATTACACCTAAACCAACCAAAATCTCGCCCAACCAGTCCCATCAGGCTTGTCGTGCCATGAGGGGGAGGGAAGAGAAGAGGATGAAGAGCAGAGGGGAGGCGGCGAGAGGGGGAGGACGAGCTCGGGCGGCGTTAGGGGAGGCTAGAGGGGAGGGGCAAGCTCCGGGCGGACGAGTCGGCTACCGGCGGCCGCGACCTAAGTGGCCCCTCCTCCATCAAACCTCATCTTCTGGTCTCTTGTGTAGCGAGCGAGCGATCGATCGCGTTGGGGTGGCTGCAAGCTCGACTACGAGTTCGGATGGAGGGGAGGGGGCGGCTGTAATCTCGAACGAGAGGAGATGGAAGAGCTACAAGCTCGGACGGAGGGGGAGAGCTCGGACGAGTAGGGGAGGCCGGCGGACGAGAGGGGAGGAAGGCGGATGAGAGGGGAGGAAGGCGGCGAGCTCTGGGCGGTGAACGAAAGGGGAACGAAAGTGATGAGGAAGGCGCCGAGACAACTACTCCCTCCCCCGTCCCCTACCTATGCCGCGTCTGCGGCCGCCGCTTCTTCGTTCACGCCAAGCTCGTACACCACTTTTGCCAGATCCATGAGCGCGAGAGGGGGAGGACGAGCTCGGGCGGCATTAGGGGAGGCTAGAGGGGAGGGGCGAGCTCCGGGCGGACGAGTCGGCTACCGGCGGCCGCGACCTAAGTGGCCCCTCCTCCATCAAACCTCATCTTCTGGTCTCTTGTGTAGCAAGCGAGTGATCGATCGCGTTGGGGTGGCTGCAAGCTCGACTACGAGTTCGGATGGAGGGGAGGGGGCGGCTGCAATCTCGAACGAGAGGAGATGGAAGAGCTACGAGCTCGGACGGAGGGGGAGAGCTCGGACGAGTAGGGGAGGCCGGCGGACGAGAGGGGAGGAAGGCGGCGAGCTCTGGGCGGTGAACGAAAGGGGAACGAAAGTGATGAGGAAGGCGCCGAGACAACTACTCCCTCCCCCGTCCCCTACCTGTGCCGCGTCTGCGGCCGCCGCTTCTTCGTTCACGCCAAGCTCGTACACCACTTTTGCCAGATCCATGAGCGCGAGAGGGGATGAAGGTAGACGAGAGGGAGGAAAGCGGCGAGCTCGGCTGCGAGTTCGGACGAAGGGGAGAGGGTGGCTGCAAGCTCGAATGAGAGGAGAGAGGTGAGCTCGGAGCCTCGGACGACTGGAGAGGGGTGAGCAAAATGAGGATCTCCGCCGCCCACTGGCCGGACGGAGGGGGTGAGCTCGGACGGCAAGCTTTCGGCGGGCGAGAGAGGAGGAAGGCAGCGAGCTTCGAGCGGCGGGCGAGAGAGGATGAAAGCGGCGAACATCAAGTAGCAAGGCTTTTTTTTGGGTGAGAGAACGGAATTAGTTTCCACCTCTTTTCGAGGGAATGGTTTTGGAGAGAAAGGAAAGGAAAATTTTCCTTTTCCTTCTTTATTTCTCTCCTCTGAAACTAGGGAAATAGAAGGAAAGAACTCTGTTTCTTTCCTTTCCCTCCTTGTTTCTCTCCTCTGAAACAGACCGTTAATATTTGATTATAATATTTAAAACTTAAAATAACACTAATAGCACAACATTTCTACTAAATACTCTTTAAAGCATAGTAACATTAGATACTACAATTATAGTGCAGTTGTGACAGAACAAATACATTTGGCGGCCTTAGTCAACTTAAGTTGGGGCCATTCAAGCTGTTAAAATTTTGTTGGTATTAAATTACTTAAGGTTATAGGCAAATAATAATAATAATAATAAGAATAAAAAGAAAATAACATGACCATTTAGGTTGTGAAAATTTTATTTGCATTAGAGTACTTAATGTTATAGGCAAACAATAATAATAAAAAAAAAATAACATGTAAAACTTGCAGCTTGTGCTCTTGAAGGAGTAGTTGATGGATGCTTGGCCTCCAATTGGGCATGCTTAAACACACTTGTAGGTCCTTGCTTTGTGATTTTATTTTATTCTATTTTTATCATTCTTTTGTGTTTTTATTAGTTAACATAGAAGGATGAGTGAGGCTAAGAGAAGAAAACTAGAGACGAGAGAACAATCTCATGATTTGGAGAGAAAGGAGGATGCGTTCACAATGAGTAAGGGAAAACAAGGAGCAAAGTTAGCGGGGCAAGACGCATAAGCAAATTAAATACATATTCTCAAAAAGACTACGCTGTGGAAAGGGAGGCATTCAACACCTTCCCACTTCCATATTCTCTTAGATTTTATTTTATAGATTTCATTTTATGAAGATTTCATTTTATAAAGATTTTATTTTTTTTAAAGATTTTATTTTATAGATTTCAGTTTGTAAAGATTTTATTTTGTAAAAGTTTATTTTATATATTACATTTTATAAAGATTTCATTATATAAAATAAAGATGTTTTATAAAATTATTTAGAATAGAGTGATAGTGCAAAAAAAAAAGGTGAGGTTCAAACCATCACCCTTTCACCTTAGAGGTGGACAGGGTATTCACGATCGGTTAGCTGAATTATTGACCCTGGTCAATCAGTTGATTGAACCATTAAGTTCGAAAAAACTTTGAACAGTTCCTGAACCATTTAACCGGTTAATCGATCAATTGGTTAACCACTCGTTATGATTTATTTGCTAAAACTTATTTCACACCTTCCCACTTCCAAAGGGCATTGATGTTCTCTTCAAGACATAGCTGCGTTTGGGTTACTGGCTATCCGCTTTTGCAGGTGCGGCCAATTGATTCCAATCAAAAGTAGATGTTTGGGACAGCTGGTCGTTGGGTGCATCAGCACTTATTTGCTGACCGAAAAAAGTAGGTAATGGGATGATTCTAAGGGAATCAGCTCGTGAGGCTCCTCTTCCGAAATCATTACCTGTGACGTTCTCACTCCTCTTTCCAAAAAGCTTCGGACGCGTCTCCTCTTCCGAAACTCTTCCAAAAAGCTTCCGACGCCACGCTCGTCTGTCTCCGCATCTCGCCGGCTCCACACCTCGCCAGAGCTACTCCCGCCGACCTCCAGATCTAGCTCCGCCGACCCTGCTCCAGCCTTCGCGTTCCACCTCCGGTCTGCTCCAACAGCACGCTCCCTGCTCCACCTCCGGCCTGCCTGCTCCAGCTCACCCCTACTCGAGCTCCCTCCGGCCTGCTCCAGCTCCCCCCTGCTCGAGCTCCCTGCTCCACCGCCGAGCACTGCCAACTCCAGGTAAGTTCCAGCCTCCGCCCCCTGCAGCCGTCGCATTCCAAATCTCTTTCAGCACCGCATCCTCCAGGTAAGCTCCAAGTCTGAACTGTCGCTTTCACATCTCCTCGAACCTCCAGGTCCCACTCCCAGCTCCCCGCTCCAACTCACTGCCAGCAGCCGAGTCCCTGCTCCCTGCTCCCTGCTGCCGACACAGCTCAGCTCAAGCTCCTGCTCCAACCAGGGCAGCTCCAGCCAAGTCCCCTGCTCCCTGCTCCCTGCTCCAGCCGAGTCCCTGCTCCTGCTCTAAACGCAGCCTGAAATCTCCAGCCGAGTCCCTACTCCTGCTCCAAGTCCCCTACTCCCTCCTCTTGCTCCTGCTCCAGCCTGAAATCTCCCTACTCCTGCTCCAAGTCCTCTTCTTCAAAAGGGTCCTGCTCTTGCTCCTGCTCTGAAATCTCCCTGTTCCTGCTCCAAGTCCTCTTCTTCAAAAGGGTCCTTCTCAGGTAATCTCCCTGCTCCTGTACATTTTCTTCTTCAGTTCTTAGGATGCGCATTTTGATAGCTGGTAGTCCTTCGAATTATTGGCTAAATCCATGAGGTTTTTAGATTAAGACAAAACAAATGATCTTAAACATGTTTACTTGCTGGTTGCATAACATGTTTAAAATGGTACATGAATCGTAAGTCTTATTCTTCTCTAAGAGGAGCATGATTTTTATTCCCTTTACTGAAACCAGTTTATATATCCTATTATATGCAATGTATTCTGTAGTATTTTAGTCTCCAAATCTTTTGTGACTAACTTTGGTAACTTTGGTAACATGGAAAAGCTGTGTACAACTCCATTTGTTTGTTTTTTTAAACTTTGGTAACTTGGAGTAGCTGTGTGATCATTAACCCGTGAAATGTTGGGATTTTAGTAGTACGCTCAAGTAAATAAATATATGTAATTCTAGAAATTAGGTATTGTAATCATTCTGCAGGATAATCATCAATAATGTGCAAAGTGCTTCACTGAACACCCCATGATGCTAATGGGATTGTATTTCATATTGAAATGTGGCTAAAATAGATTCCTGGAATATAACTTGGATGGGTTTCTTTCCCATATTATAAGTTTCCCCGGTTACTTAGAATTGTTACTCAGAAAGAATCTTCTGTTAATACACTCAGGAATGGGAACAGTTGGAATCTTCCATTCTATTTTATTGTACAGGAACTATTATTGTAGCTTAGATGTTGAAGCACATTGGCCAGTTTTAATTCAGTGAAGAAGATGATCATATTTCTTTGATAATAAACAATATTGAAGCCTTTATAGTAAAATTCCTCTATGTGTCATTAGATAATAGAGTTCTTTGGACTGAGACTTGGATTTGGGAGAGCATTCTTTCTTTAAAAGTTATGATTTTTGGATAGTTGCTATTGGAGGCCAAAGTGATAAGCACACAAGCATTGTTTAATATCTCACTCTATTTCTCATAATATGTCTGAGATATACAAGTATGATGGGTTACCAAGAATAAATACAATAGTGTTCTGTCAGCACCATCAAGGCATTTAGAATCAATATGCCTCGACTTCAGTCGGACTGAGACAGGTCTCTATAGGCGGTTTTGATACTTTGGAATACTTATTTGATTATATGAGTAGAGATGTATTTAGTGGCCTTATTTAGGGTTTACAAATTTAATAGTCTAGCTATATGGTAGGCATTCTCAGGAAGATTCTCTTGATTTTTTGGTCTGAACCAGGTTTGCTTTTTTATCTTGTCCCAGACTTTACAATCTTCTCTTGATTTGTAATTACTTTAATTCTCTGAAATGAGTTACGAACCATTTTGGCCTTTATTAAAACAAGAAAGATTACATATTTCATGTTTCTTTTACATATAGATAAACTCAGTGGTTGTGAAAAATGAATCAATATTATATCTAGTCCTTTTTCTTTTATTTATCTTAGGCTTTATGGATATTGGTCTTACTACCTTCCTAATGATTTATGGTTTACTAACAATTGTAAATAAAGCTGAGCATTTGATTTTGAATCATATTGCTAGTCTTTTCTGTTGACCTGATATTCTTGCTTATTGTTCTATTAGATCTTGCTCAGAACCGCTATTTTGAGGATGAGGCATTCATTGGATATTTGTGAAAAGTGACCGGGATATAAAAGTGATAGGGATATAAAACTTCCATGACTACAAAAGTTACTGAAGATCAAACACTAGATCAAACACCATCTAATCAAATTGTAATTTCCATGACCACCTGATGCATCTGCTTGTTCTTGACATTCAACCTTTACATTCAACCTTTGCATCAACAATGCTTTACATTACATTAGTGACAATAGATAACAGTAGTATTTGTGAAAAGTTACTACTTAGTTTAGTAGTAATAAGTGGTTACTCTTCTTAAAACTACCATTATGTTTCTTGTTACGATTAAATTGTAGCCTGTATTGATCAATTTTTATGTTTAATAGTCTTATCTTAATAGTTTAGGGTACTAAAGGTCTTATTTTTATTTTTCAAGCTTCTATGGCACCAAAATCCAAACCTAAGGCCGTATGGAACATGCAAACCACCATGCTATTTTGTGATATATGTATTACTGCTATTGGAAAAAATATGCGGCCTGGAACACATTTTAACACACAAGGGTGGAAGTTCGTAATAGAGAATTTTCAAGAACTAAGTGGGATGAATTATGACAAATTACAATTAAAGAATAGATGGGATCAAATGAAGGCGGACTGGAAACTATGGAAGGAATTGAAAGGGTGGGACACTGGATTAGGCTGGGATGCACGGTTAGATACAGTTGATGCAACCCCAGAATAGTGGGCTAACAAAATTGCGGTATGAAAGGATTTCTTATTATTAATTTTGTAGTTATATTTAACAGTGTGATGTATACTTTTAATGTAATTATAGATTAACAAAGAGTATGCCAAGTTCCAGAAGAAAGGGCTTCATCCTGAACTTGAGAGGAAGAATAACGCAATGTTTGGAAACACCATTGCAACTGGTGACTTCTCCTCCTCACCTTCTATATTAGAGGAGATGCAGGAGAGTGATACACTAGGAGGAGAAGCTAGCACTGAACCAATTCCTTCCACACCCTCCTCTCAACCTAGCACTAGTTTGGCAGGTAGCAAGAGAAAGGGTAAAAGTACATCTTTGGTCAACCTACAACGTGATATATATAGGTTGGCATCAACGGCTGAGAGAAGAGTGGAACAAAAGAAGACCTTAAAGGATATACTTTTTATGAATGTATGGAAGAAGTCAGATCTCTCCTCCAGATCCATCAGGGTTCACCATTATATTACTTTGCTTCTTCTCTACTTGAGAAGTAGTTAAAAAGAGCCGCGTGGAAGGAGATTGGAACTGCAGAAGATAAAATGGGTTGGTTGCAGTTTCATTATGAGAACTTCAGAAGATAGAATGTGTTGTTGGGAAACCCCGGGGACATTTTACAATTTTTCAGAGTTATAGACATACATACATATATTGCACAGCGGAAGAATGTCCCCGAAACAGGCCGGTCCCAAAAACCCAGTGAAGATCGCAAGCAAGAGAGCCGACACGATGAGTTAGGAAATACCTTAAAGAGCGGTTTGGAGTGATGCCGATGCAGGTGCCCAAGTGTGCGCCCTCTGCAGTCTCATACACATGGATCTCTTGAGTCCTCTTCTTCCACGCCCAGTGCTAGCCTCGGAAAGAAGATCCAAGCCTTAGGGAGATGCTCCACTTCACTTGCGCCACCAAGAGGAAAGGATGCGCCAAGAGAAAGAGGAACTAAGCCAAGCCGCCAAGCACCTAAGCTCCTTGCGCCAAGAGGAAAGGAGGGAGAAGCTTGCGGCTATGGAAGAAGGAAGAAGAAGTTGCGCCCTTGCTCCTAGCTCTCGCCCCTCTTCTTGTTGTCATGCCTCCAAAGAAGAATACCTGCAAGAGGGGGCGGCTAGGGTCACATATATAGTGCAAGAGGCGGTTAGGGAAAGAGCTAGGATCATGACAAGTGTAGGGCTAGGATCAGGAGGTTTGATGCAAGGAAAGTCTCCAAGACTTTACCATAAACTTCATTTAACCTATCCATAATTGCCCAAGCATCATATCAGCCCAAGACATGCCATAGAGGCATGCATTCCATCCAAGGAAGAGAGGGGAGGCGCCCTTTACTTCCATAATGAAGCAAAGGCGCCAACATGACCCCATTATGCCCCTAGGCGCTTAATGGTTCATGTTTCTCCCCATTATACCCTTTAGCCTCTCATCTCTTCATGAGAACTTGTTATTGGGCCTCATTGGATAATGAGCTAGCCCAAACTTCATCACATGGGTTGATTAAGCATTTGGATCCAATCAAATGCAACTCTAATCCAAATGTGACCAACCATGGTCAAATACGGGTCAACCTGTCAAAAATGAAGTTTGCTCCAATAACATTCTTCCATCTCATCAGGCCCATTGGCGCTGATGAAATCTTCCAATTAGATCCGAGTTATCCAATAACTCGATCATAAGGCTTCCCGATCAATACGAGAACTCAAGTATCAAGGTGTGCGACCCTGTAGGTTCCTCTGATGCTGGCAGTGCTGACCAAAGGTCACCACAAGCAGTGAGTGGCACCTAGTAGTGCATCGCTGTTACCTAGGTCAATGGATATCGATATCGACATCCCCATCATCGCAACTAGGTACAGATGCATTACAGTTTCTTTGCCGAACTGATATCCGATTGTACAAGTGTGTCATCACTTGTTTTCACCCAATCACATGGCTATGACTAAAACAGGTTCTCACCTGTGTATGGCTATACACTCTCAGTCATAGAACTATAGAGGAGCTCCATGGATATCATACTTCCCTAAGGAAGGGGCAAATCCTATGTCTGTCCATTGACCTTCTCATATGGGTCGTGACATGCTCAATGACAACTGTTATGACCTCCCAACTACGGCGAGGTGTTAGGTTGTATCAAATCAAATCCCTAACCATATAGAATGGCTAATGACATCAAGTCAAGGGATCAATACATCTCCTATTACTTGTGAGAATAACTCATGACACCAAGTCATAGCCTCACAGCGGGTCTATCCAGTATATCCTTCAATGATATACCCATGTGTCTGCGTTAGCACCACGTGCCTAACCAGCCCACATACCAGTCTCACAAGTACCATAGTTGTCTCATATCCACTAAGGTACATCAACTGGGAACTATAGTTCGAGCACAGATCCAATCTGTCTCCAGGGACATTATCATGTTAGTACATATGCGCAGATGTAAACAAACATAGATAACGACAATGCCAGAATGATATAAATATCAAAGTCAAGTAGTACATAAGTGGACCAAAACTAGGTCCTAGGGCATATACACCAACATGTGTGGCTAGGATGAACATTGTTATGTTACTATGACTTGTGTTGTGTTTGGACATATTGAAATAGTTGTATTATTGTGTTTGGACATGTTAAGTAGTTGTATTATTGTGTTTGGATATGTTGAGTAATTGTATTATTATGGTTAGACATATTGGTAATGTTATGTATGATGTTATATTTGATATGTGTGTTATTTGTTAGTTCTAATATTATATTTGATATGGTAATATATATTATGTTTGCCAGTTTTAATGTGTGAACATATTAATGTTGTCTTTTTTTTTATCAGATATGGATTCTGATAACAGTAACGATACACACTCCTCTAGTGAATCATCTGATGAATTTTGGAGTATAATTCAGTGTGCACAGGTTGCTATACAGTTATACCAAGAGAAATATTTGAACAAAACACCTTGTAGTATTTCTGAGTACACAAGAATGAGTTGGATGAGAGAAATATTAGAAGGACACCCTGAACGGTGTAGGAGAATGATGAGAATGGAGCGAAATGATTTCTTACAACTATGTAGCACCTTAGAGAACTCTTATGAGTTAAAGGCTTCAAGAAATACTTCAGTTATTGAAAAGGTTGGTATTTTCATCTTCACCTTAGCCCAAGGTGCATCAAATAGAGCAGTCCAAGAAAGATTTCAACATTCTGGTGAAACCATAAGTAGGATTTTTCATGAAGTATTGAAGTCAGTTTGGAAGTTTGCTAAGGTGCTGATAGAGCCAGATGATAGAGATTTTGCTGACATTCCAAAACAAATATTATATGACAACCGTTACATGCCTCATTTTAAGGTAAGAATTGTTGTTTATTATAACATAAAATTATGACTTCTCTTTAATATTTTCAATCTAATTTTATAGGATTGCATTGGAGCTATTCATGGCACACATATAGATGTAGTTATACCAATTAGAGATCAGTTGCCATTTATAGGAAGAAGAGGCCGACCAACCCAAAATTTCCTAGTTGTTTGTTCTTTTGACATGATATTTATATATGTATTAGCTGGATTTGAAGGTTCAGCTCATGATGCTCGTGTTCTTTCAAGAGCAATCAATACACCAAATTTAAGGTTTCCACACCCTCCTCCAAGTATGATGCTATTTGTTATAAATATCATTTTTATTAAATTAAATATTATGTTAATTTGACATACTACATGAAATTTACAGGAAAATATTACTTGGTTGATGCTGGTTATACACAGATGCATGGGTATCTTGGCCCTTATAGAGGAGTAAGATATCATCTTTAGGAATATCAACAAGGGCGCCCACCACAAGGGCTAAAAGAAGTATTTAATAAGATACACTCATCTCTTAGAAGTTACATTGAAAGATGTTTTGGAGTGTGGAAGAAGAGGTGGGATGTATTACGTGATATGTCATCCTTTCCATATCGAACACAGGTAAAAATTGTAGTTGCAACAATGGCACTACATAATTATATTAGGCAATCAACAAACTCAGATAAGTTCTTTCAAGAAATTGATGCTAGTCCTGATTTGGTTGTGGAGGATAATTTTGAAGAAAATGAGACTAATACATTTGAAGTAGATTATACGGATATAGATATGCTCCGTAATCAGATTGCTTTGAGTATCATGGCATCAAATGTGTAGTGTAGTATGTGATTTGGTTGTTTAATTGTTGTAGTTAATATAGTATTAGACTTAAACACTATTTTGTATGTGAAAAATATTATTTGTGTTGTATGAGATAATTGTTGTTTAAATTTTTAATTATGTTAAAAATTTCTGCTTAATTTAATGCAAAATAGTGTTTAATTTCTGCTGACCAGCAATTGATTTTCCCAAACAGCTTCTGCTTCTCTCAGCCAGCTACTTTTCAAACAGCAATGGTAGTTTCCCAAACAGCTTCTGCTTTTCTCAACTAGTTACCTTTTAACCAGCACTTCTCCAACCAGCAGCCAGCAGAAGCAGAATCAGCCTCAAACTGGCCCAAAGTCTTCTCAACTTTGTAATACCAAACTCTAAAAGAGTCTAGACATCAAACACAAAACACTAAACAATCACACAACACCATAAGGATTATCCAAGTCAAAGAACACACACCAACCATGCAAAGTCCATTTGAATGCCATCCAATATGTTTTTCATTCCAATTGGAGGAATTAAGCATTCACACTATAAAGAGCATGAACTCTTCTAGCCCATGTTGTATGTATCTACATCGAGGGGAGACGTCAATGATTAGGGCCTTGGTGTATTTTGTTTGTGCATGAGATGAGATCTAGCACCTTGCTCAACCTCATTCCTATACTACAATCACAATCTACTTCCAACTGTAGTTTTCCATCATCTACATAAATTATTCTAACTATCTATGCCACACTTCGGTGTATAGTCATTAGGGGTGTCAATAGGTACCCGACTTGACTCAATCTGTTTATAGTGGATTCGGGTACCTGATTAGTTAATCGTGTCGGGTTTGAGTTTACTCTCACGGATTCGGATACCCGATACTAGATTAATATATTATATATATATATATATATATATATATATATATATATATATATATATATATATATATATATATATATATATATTTATAGAATAAAATAGTTTTTAATAAATATATTTATTATTAATAATATTATTGTATAGTTATATTTTATAAAAATAATTTAAAAAAATAAAAAATAAATATTTTAATTTAAATGGGTATCCGTGGGTACCTATTTAAATACCTGACTCGGGTTTAGTCGGGTTTGGGTTTAGGTCGGGTCGAATTTGGGTTTGGCCAAAATTCACGGGTACCTGATCCGTTGACATCCCTAATAGTCATTCCAACTTCACTTAGCTACCTTTTCAATGTTACTCATAACCCATTGACTTATCGCAAAACAAGAAACAACATTTTTACTGCTCACACCACTGGGACTATTAATTGACGCCAAGATCTATATCATGTTGCTACATGTGCTTTCCTCTTTCACACTACCTTCCATACATAATGTTATTCTGCGCTTTATCAATTGCTCAGTCACTCTTCAAGCCCATTTAGCGTTCTGATCAACCAATAGAGTTAATTCATCTGATGCTCAAACAATCTAAGTGGCTCCAAACTCAGAGCTCATGCAACTATTACAGCCAAATGTTTTAACTTTAAAAGCAACCCCTGCTAGCTTAGTTACAATTTCTGTTTTGGCGTTCTAGAAAGATTATCAACATCGATTTATTATATAAAACTCCACCCACCAGCGCATGCAATGATGGATTCACACTACCAAGGGAAGTATACAAATTAAACAGTTTTCTCCAGTACCTTGTGTTAGAATATGCCAATTAGCATTAATTAGCATTAAAATAGTCACATTAGAATAGACAATCCCAACCCATTCACCAACGCCAAGCTGAACAATTACAATGCATTAAACTATATCCTGACACGTGACATTCCGAACTACCCCTGGGTAATGGCATTGACATTCCGGATCGTCCACCAGAAATAATCATGGTATTTGCCTGACATGTTTCGGCAAGCATTAAAAAATATTGGTATAGCATGAATCAGATTCCACATTGCAAACTGAAAACATTGTAATTAAAGAGGCAATATCATATTCCTAAGCTCGTTTTGCCAACCTTGACAGAATAACTTGGTTGACAACCTGTTGCGGCTTTTACCCGAATACGAAAAAAAATACAGCAGAGAATAAGCGTATCCAACATCTAACGCCCAACTTTTTCGATATATCTTCCCAGCCTTTGCTGCTGTGGATGAACTTGAACTAAGAGAATATAGCTGAGCCAATCTCTCGCGCAATCACCTAAGCCTGACGTCCAAATCCTGGTGCTCTTATGCTAGTCTAATGAAAGAGTTAGTCTAATGATCATCACGATACTCTGGATTCTCTTTCAAGATTACAAAACCTTCGAGCACCGGCGAGAGAGGAATGTATCTGCACGATATCAGCAACCATGTTACTTAACTTCGGGATGCTAGCAAAAGAAATACTTCATGATTGTTAAAATAATAATGAAGAGAAACAGCGGGAGTCGTCAAATTATACTTTTCTGTAGCCAGTTCAGCCCGATCGCCAGCAGCAAGCAAAACAGGAGTAGAATGTGTCTGGAAGCCCGTAATGGTTTTCGGTCGACCTGCCTGTCCCACAACATCAACTGCCTGGCCAACACGGACGGGAACAGAAATGGGTTTCAGATTTTCATCTACAGTCATCAGCATCCTCGGCTGCATTCACAGACAACGGGAACCTCAGCATGGCAAAATATCAGCATGTACAACCACGAGAAGGCGCAAGAAATGTAGTCTTTCGAGTCACACCTGCATGGCCAAGACAAGAATGTACAGCATATAATGATACTTCCCAAGAATGGTAGACTTCAGGTCCAGGCATGCATGCAAAACGGTAACGAGTCCAGCAAGTGCCCTCCTGCATTAGTCATGGGTTACGTGACCTGTAGCTACAAAAATGGCTGAAAAACAGCAAATGGAAAACTTACGGCGATAACAAAAACCGATCAGAGTGATATGGAGAAAGAGTTAGCAAACCCTTCCCCATATGCACGAGACCTTGTGCAATCCTTACCTGCAAAGAAACACTTGAACTTTAAAGTGAAATCTAAGGATATATTAGTTGTTAGCACAAATCAATAAAAGATATAAATAGCTTACACAGAACAGATGGCCAGCTTCTTTATAATAATAACTTGAAAGGTTTCGAAGCATGCCAGCAATTCTAGCATTGTTCGTGCCTGCACCTATTAATCCCAACGAAATAATTGCTGCCTGCAGATCAACAGTTAGTAAAAGGTGACTAGTACAATTATTCATCTTATATCTTCATGGTTGTGTACCAGAGCGTGAAATTGTTTTAAGGTAGGCATACCATTGACACCTCGCTGTCTGTGTCATGACTAAGTCTGCTAAGCGTGTCCATCACATTCACCTGAACAAAACATAATATCAAGCAAACGGTTCATTTTAGTTTTTTTTTTGTTCCTGCAAGTAGTAACTTTCTTTCCTTGGGAGAAACTTAATTAGGCCAATATCCTACTCAGCCAAATTCTTTATTGTATTTATTTTTGAGGGAAATCATTATTGTAAAGGAAATTTCATGAACCAGATTCATCATTAGACAATTACCTCGTCTGTGGTGTCTCCTCATCTGTCAACTCAAATATTTAGCATAGTGTCAAGGACTTGCAACACTAGATAAAGGATGTGTACCTTTGGATTAGATATACAAAGGACACCAAGAGCCAGGGGAACTGCTCTTCTAATGTTCTGCTCGCCATACTGCAAAAGGTGCTCCAACGATCGTAAGGACATTTCGAGGCCCAATTCTTCTGCCATTGCGATCAGTGCAATTCCGAGAACAGCAGGTCCCTGATAGTTCTCACCCTTTTCAAGATGTTGAGCACAATATCCAAGGAGCTTTTGGATCTGCAGGACAATTGTGATAAATAATTTTGCACAGATTTAGAAGAACAAGGAATTGTTTAAGCACCTTCAGAACATTCCCAGTTCCAGCATATGCCAAAGACAGCAGAGTAACGTCAGAATATTTCCGGATTTTGTCATTAAAAGTTTTTGAAACCTCTGCAGTGGCTTCAACGCTATCCTGTCCATCCAAAGTTCCTAGTAATGTTAGCATTACTGAAATTTCTGAAAAAACATATAGACATTCACCAATTTCTTGAACAAAGATGAAGATCTATCTTCTAACTGAACTTCAAAACTTGACATCACTACAGGAAACTACAAGAACAGGGAAAACAATCATTCCTCAAATTAAAAGCACTGAAAACAATCAAAACCTTCTGAAAGTGCCTTCTAGCAAGGTGCGACAACAGGTTGTTGCATTTAAGGACAGAACTAATATAAGGTAGCCAATTACAGAATCCAAGTACTATCAGATAATATATATGATGTATAAAACCAAGGAACAGAACAGATAAGATACACCAAAATTCTAGCAAGTTAATTCCTCAATATTCTAAAAAACTCTAGCAATGCAGCTCTTTCATAAGATTTGTGCATTGAAATACTACCTGTGTCATGCAAATGGAAAAAAGATTAATCATCGAATTTAGGAATACTATTTTAGATTCTTTTTCCAAAGATCAAGTGAACATACTAAGCAGTAGTGACACATTTGTGTCGCTTGTTCATGAGACTATGGTTCAGCTCTGAATATTCTTCCACAATGGACTCTACATTTGAAAGTGTTGCAAAATGCCTGCATACTAGAAGCATATCTGTCAAATGTTGAAACCCGTGGCTGGCAGGTGTTGATAACAAAATATCATTATGGTCATATTTCAGTGAGATCCTACAAAAAGGTCTACAAACATAAGCTCGATAGGTATATCTCTTCTTAACACATCACACAAATTAACCCAGCCTACAATTTCAGACTTTTCCGTAGAGCAGTCAGATGCTGGATAACTAATCCTATAAAATTCAGGTTTCAGCTCCAATATTCAAGTTTAACTTTACAACTTGTCCCGATTAACTTGGGAACTTGAACTCAACCTGGACCTTCCCAGCTCAATAGGGTGGAGGTTTACCAAAGAGTTGAGTTCAACTTTAGGTAATGATATAATCTGAATTACAAAATAAAAAAACAATCCACTTGTCCCCATTATTTCGCCTTGAATCAACACAGAAAAAGACTAAACGCTTGTCAAGGAGGAAACTTTCACAAGAAGTTAACTATTTTACCTATAGTAAATCACCAAACACAACAATCATTCTGATAGTGAAAAAACTAAAAAGAATTTTCAGCCAATAGAAAAATACACATACTTTCTGTCAGTTTATCCCATTACCTGTTTCCCAAGATACAGAAGACCAAGAGCAACAGGAAGAAGGCGCGTTAGAGGTTCACCCAGTTCTGTATCAGCGCGTTCCATTAAGGCCAAAATGATGGACTGAGCAATCTCTTCATTGCAAGAACCAACATATATTAACCCCAGGCTGATAGCAGTAAACACAAGAACTTCGAGGGATGTTTTTGGATCTCCCAAAATATGTGAGAGACGAATTTTAAGCTGGAAAAAGACAATTGTGTCAGCATGTAAGCATAATTAGCACATTCAAAAGACAAATAGTTCCTCAATCACTACCTCATCCTTCAAAGAACCAGCATATGCAATGCCGAGACCCAGTATAGCACCAATTCGGATAATGGTGTCCTCTTTGTTTATATAGTCAATCAACAGTGCCAATGCCTAATATAAAAAACGGTATCTATCATAATCCCACAGCTATACTGTGCAAAAATGCAGCTGCATGTACTCAAATAATAGAGATCCAAGCACTGAAGGAGAAGGAATTTGATTAAAAAAATAAATAAATGAGATTGAACTTACAGGGTCACATTCATTTGTTATACCACAATTAACAATACCAACACCTAATAAAGCACCAGCCACGACATGGTTATCATTACTATGTAAATATTTATCAATTTGAGCCAACCCAGAGTCGACATCCCACAACAGAATCATTCCCTGCAATAAAGGGGAAAATAACCAGTCACATAAATAATCAGAAATTAAAGTGAATCAACATATAAAGGCATAAATCATACCAAGCTTGCTGCTGCGCTAGCCTTTCCGTGTTCCTTGTTTTTGAATAACCAATTACTTGAAGATCCACTGGAAGATTCTGAAGCTACAGTCATCAATTTATCCTGTAAAAAAAGAGAGGAAGAACTTAAATATTGCATTATAACAAGAAATACCTATGTAAAAACCTGAATCTACCTGTCCAAATCCAGCATTTACAAAAGCATTGACAAAGGTAGCTGCCAAGTTTTGTCTCGCTGAATCAAGAGTAGTACTTGCACTTGCCCGTCCATCAATCAAGTGCACCTAAATGACAAATGCATGAGAAAAACTCTCCAAAAGAAGTCAAAAATAAACTAAGATGAGTTCACCAAATCCAAGATCTTCCACTATTATAGAAATTCCAGCTTAGTTATTTCATATATAGTCAGGTATGTCCCATTTATAGAAGAGTCCGGGCTTTAATAGTGTTTACAAAGACTATTATGAAATATTTTCTACCACGAGACAAGAAATGATAAAAAATGGTATGTAGTCATATCAAATGATATACTTCTTGAAAAAAGTTGATCACTTCACAAATGATAACCCTTGACTGATAAAACAAACCACAATCGATATGGGAGAAACAACAGGAAACATCTTAGAAAACTTCAGGTTATAAGCAAAATAGACGATACAAAAGGCATGGGAGCTTGACTAAGGATAACGTATCAACAATACCTTATAGATGTCTTCTGGAGATTTAGGCTCCATAACCTCAATGTCACGAGCCAGAGCAAGATAGCCCTCACTCAGCTTAGTATTGTTGACAATCTCTTGCAGAGCCTCCCTCTCATCATCATCTGGAGCTACATCTTCATCAAGTTCAACAACTAAACCCTGAAACGAAGTAGTTTTTCAGTGAAATAGGTGTTTCCGACCACATCATACAAATACTTACAGAACATAGCGAAAATAGAAAACTGTTTTCTGATCAATGAACTAAATATTAAATAATCTTAGCTACATAAGGTGTAGATTAAATAAATCAAACCATAATATGAGAACCATGTTATCCAACTCTCATGAGTTAAGATCCACCAGTTAAAGTTATGACATAAACACGATGTTCCACAGATAGCTTACATGACGAGCTATCATATAAGAAAACTGCTTCTTCAGGAGAAGATCGTCAGTAGATGTGTAGATCTGCTTCATATACTGTCAAAAGGAACCGTCAGGAAAAATGATTAAAAGACTGGTGTTTATTTAAAGATAACTATAAGATAAAAAACATGAGAACGGCATACTTGGGTGTTGTCGAGAAAGAGCGCAATGCGCATAGCACTTGCATAATCCTCAAACTTTGTATATATTGTAAATGCAATGTCCAAAGCTAATATATCATCCGGACTTGGTAGATAACTGAAATAGTCAGAAAATGAAGTTAAAATTAAGGATGATATAGATGTAAAGCCTGAAATGAGTTATAAAACTGGCGTCCTACATATTAAAAGTGAGTTACAGGAGATACAGTTGTCCGTACATGAGGTGTATCTGGTGTGAGACAAGAACCACAAGAGGGAGGTTGTTGGAACTAGGAATAAATTCCAGAATACTATATTGTGACAAGTCTGTTGCTCTTACATTTTCATCAGATTCTAGAAAATGTACTTAAACCACACATCACCTTCCACATGCACATGCTCTATGTTAACATGCCAATATTAATCCTTAGCTACATTGTTGACAACACACAAAAACTACTTGAGTCATCGTCATTAACAATAACAGTCATCGTACCCATATGCTAAAATGAAGAATAGAATTTTTTGCAATTTGACAGATTCAAGAATCATGGTGCAGTTTCCACAAAAGTACAAATCATACCTAGAAGAACTTGTGAGATACAAGCATGCTCTTTTATAATTTGTAGCATCCACATGCTCAACTAGAAGATCGAGATCTTCAACCTAGATAAAAAAAAGAAATATAAATATGCATCTAAATGAGCAATATAGTTGAGAAATGAAGAGCATACCTCCATCAGGAGATCTACAGCTTCTGGCTCAGCATTGTGCTGCATGAATGATTAAAATAAATAAATTATTTTCCAACTTCTAGATAATGTGTAGAACATCATCAAGGGATAGAATAAGAACCATTACAAATGAGTGGCAAAGTTAATCTTTAAATGCATGTACAAGACGTACCTTCATGTGAAATGCCACAATTTGTTGCACAAGTTCCATCAAAGCATCCAGTGGCATGTCATCGTACTGTAAGAAGAGAGGTCAGAGTAACATATTAATAAGAACAAACTTACTGAAAGAGGCCACAACTGTGGGTATATGTCTATAATTGGGATCCCATGATTAGTCATACCATTACTTATTTAATTTCAGGATATGCCTAGATATTTAGTGAATGTAACTAGTAAGTGCATTGTTTGGCTGTGTGAAATTTAATAAGTAAGAATCAAAATAAACAATGGACAAGGAACGATAGTAGATTGTGAACAGAAAACATTAGGAACAAATATTCCCCTTTTTGCACGTAAAAGAATATTAAGAACAGTATATTATTTGATTATGAGGAAAAAAGCACAATAAATAATAAAAAAATCAAAACATTCATATTAGTATGTCAGTACAAAAGAAATATTTAAAAAATATAAACCATGTACGGGTCCATGCAGGTACCGATACATGGACTGGACTGATACTCAGACCTCCGACAAAGCAGAGTGAAAGAAGAAAGACAACAGTGAAAGTAGGGTGGTCCTTATTGGCACAACCAAAAGAAAATTCCGATGTCCCTTTTTGGAGAATAAAGGCATACAAAAGTGCATAGGCAATGGAGAGGCCTTCTTTTTTCTACTACTACAGGCTATTATAATTTAATTTGTTTTATGTTATAGGGTATGTTTGGATTGCATTTGCTTCAAATCTAAAAAAAATTGGATCTAGTTGATGTTATTACATCTAAAACTAGCTTTGTAGGATTATACTGTATGAGCAAATCATAGCTAATCATCAGCACTTGCCTATACCATGTCTTGTCACGAGATAGTATTGGTAACATGAAACACCAAAACTATCATGATACCAACGCTTTACACCTTGTTGCGCATAGTTAAGGAACTCTTGAAAAAGACTGAACTCAAGCAAATGATGTGTATCTTTCAGTAATAATCTGGGAACATGCTTAATCAGAAGAAAAATTAGTGGATTGGACTTTGCTTTCTTTCGAATTGGATAACTTTCAATTTTCTTTTGGCAAGACAATAATAGACAATAATATTGGTGCTACAAAATCGTGATAACATCAACAGTCAGTTAAACCATAATCAAGCTGCTGTAATTGAGAAATTAAGCCTCACCTGTCGTTTTGCAAACTCTTGTGCTATTTCACCAGCTAGATTTCTGCAAAACAGAGTATCATTTTGTGGTAGGTATGAGAAACTTACTACCATCAAAAGATAAAAGCATAAGCACTGCAGGATTTATCAAGATTTTGAACATTGTAAACATCGTTGTGAACACAAACATCTTTGAATATGGCTTATTTAAACTAAATATTTTGTCTACCAAAAGCATTACATAACAGGGGCAGAAAATTTACATTGATCTTTAGCTACCAAAACTGGCAAACAGAATCTTATCTTCTGTGTTTGTTGCAGTTTTAATAAATATCAGCACTTTGTCAACCAATGTCATACCAATGTTGTGTATTTAAACTACGCACAATCTATTTGTTATAATTTAAAATTGTAGATTTGAAAGTATTATGTATAACATTAAGGTTAAAATACATCCAGCCATTCATGATTTTTACTATACCAAAAGGAGATCAGCCCAAAGCATTTCTCATACATTAAAATATATTAATTAGATGCTTACACAACCAATCATCACCTTGAAGTTAACATTAAACTACAAGATAAAAATTGGGTTCTGCAATTTGCACCACTAATAACCAACTAAATGTCTCGCAATGAAGCAATAATGAAATCAAGTAATAAAGCGCTCAATCTATACAATTTGCACCACTAATAACCAACTAAATGTCTCGCAATGAAGCAATAATGAAATCAAGTAATAAAGCGCTCAATCTATAGCACTCACTTGAGATGCACTTATTCACACTGAAAGTCACGCATATATGAGATTTTAAATAGAATAGCAGAAATGTATTTTAGGAGGCAATAGAAGATCTAGATCTTGCCATGTTTCTTACCTCACATATTCATGTCCCCACGACCCAATATCACCTTCTGATCCTAGCAATCGGTACTTCAAACTCTCCTATGGAAAAGAAAATGGTAAATTGTCATGTTTCATTGAGCATCTATAACACGATCTGCATAACTTTGCACCACCAGAATACCATAGATCACCGAGTAATATAAAAATATATACAAGTGAAGAACCAAAAGGTGGCAAGGATGTCCATATACAAAGATTACACACATCAATGAACAACAGATCATACTCCAGCTTCAAGTACAACAATTATGAATTTCAATTTTTTTTTATTAGAATAATTAGTGTTGCCCTCTTGTAAAAAATAGTGCAATTCAGAACCAGTGAACTGCTAAAATGATATTTAACTAGCACATGCGTTCTCCTTCATTTAGATACCAACTAGTGGGAGAAGGAAAATAAGTAGGTGACATTTTGAAATTATATTTGCATACCCGTTCTCCTTCGGCAGACATTGTCAAAGCCAATACAGAAAGTATATCTGCCAAGTATTTCTGCAGTTCATAGAACCATTTGAATCAGTACTGCTAGATGTTAAGAAAATATGGCATAGATCATTCATACATAGTAAGAACAATAAATAGGACATATCTATAGGAGTGAACCTTGAAAGGCCACTCACTTTATACATGCAACCAAAGAAGCATATATCATCTCAGTAATGGACATTTTATGTTATCAGTGAAATTTCCAAAAGATACAACAAGACAGAACGTTCCAACATTTTTTTTTCAAAAAGAATAAATAGGCATCTTGAATTTAACTAAGAACAGTCCAATCTCTTTAATTTGTTTCGCATGAAGCCTTCACAAGTGTCCCTCTAATTTGCATCACCACCAAAAAGCATTGCTGGCCTTATAGATTAATAATATCAAGCGCCACAACAGAATAACCGATCACAAATCAGATCTACGTAAACCAAAATTATGGATTAATTCAAAACAGGCGAGATCAGACAAATTAGAAATATTCCAAGGGTCGAAGTTTGCTGGAGATACCAAGAAATTAGGTTACTTTCAAACAATTTCTTCGTAAACAGTATCTATCTCGTAGACATTCATAAGTAATAAAGTTTACCTTCAAATCGGACTCCGGCATCGTCTCAAAATATGTTTTCAGAGTGCCATAGTGTGGCCGGAGAAATTTTAGAGGCTTAGGAACGGAAGTCATGGAGCTTGTTGCAGTTCGAATTTCCTGCCTATAAGTTCACAGAGAAAATTGAAAGTGTTACAATCGACAAGGTGCATTTAGAAGCCAATCCACTTCGCTCCACATAGAGCTCAAGCTGTTGCTTTAGAGCCAAGTCCTCTTCCGACTGCAATTATAGCATAGAATCAATAGGGCAGAGTTGGAAGAGATCAACGGAATCAGCCGATCAGCATGAGAGAAAAGAAGATGGAGAATCACCAGATCTTCGTCTTTCTTCTCGTCCTTCTTCTTCTTTGGATCTTTAGCGGCAGGCTTCGGAGCATCCGGGCCAGCAGAGGAGCTAGGGTTGGCCATAGCAACGTCGAAGATGTGCGGCAGAAACCCTAGGACCTAAGCAAACTCGATGAAGGACGAAGATTTTGCTTGGGGCACAAGCTTTTTCTTTTTCAATAAACGGGGCGGATAAGTGACCGTATATGTAGTTAACAGTGGCATGTAAGCCTCTTTGTTTGCGGAAATGTTAAGAACCGAAGGCCCAGAAACTAGCTACCCTTTATTTTGGGTCCATCGATTTCGTTTAGTGCGTACTGCGAGTCCAGGATTAAAATGGTGGCCCATTTAGCCAAATGGGCTTAGGCCCAGTTTAGCTGAGCTTTCCGCCAACCTTCACTGTAGGGCGGTCTATAATCTGGTTTAAACCGAATAATTGAATCAAATAATTCGGTTCAATTTCAAACCTAATCAGTGCAATTCGATTTGGTTTTTTAAATTAAAATTTAAATCAGTTCGATTTCAGGTTGAGGGAGTTAAAATCTTCCAAAACCAATTGGGCAAGCGATTGCCTTCGGAAGCATCGGTGCCTTCCTCATCAAACACACATTCTCATGCATCGCATTTAATATATGGTAGTAGCTCGCCAGCATATTCAATTGTGCTAGCATTAAATGTCCTCCGAATAGCTCCTGTGAGGCTGTAATACACTCAAATAGTCCTTAACGATCAAGATGTGATCATCCAACTCTACGAACTTTAAAGCACCACAAACTTTACTTTAGATGCAACAGCACCGCACTGGCCACTAGGGTTTGATAAACAAAATATGCTCTAAGATTCTAATGTTGACGGCAATGTATGGAGTGGATTTGCTTCTAAATTTGGCTGAATCTATGGATGATGGAGATGATCTATACACTGCGCTAAAAACAAAAGGTCAAAAGTTAAAAACGCAAGAAAACTTTTTCCTAGAAAATTATGCTTTAATAAATTCAACGGATGCGTTGCAGATAGCATTTAATGCACCTATTTAATGTGGCGTCCATTGAATGAAACGATTCTCCCAAAGAACCATCACGTGCCCATTGTTGGGCGACCTTCAATGGACGGTTTGAACTAAACCAAATCGAATCCGATATTTTTTGTTCGATTTAAATTGGCTTTCAAGAGTCTTCAATTCGATTTTTGGTTTGCAAATATTAGAAAAAAAAAATTCAATTTGGGTCCAATCGATTTGGTTCGGGTTAAATCGATTGGACAAGTCTACTTGACTAGGCAACTAAGCCAATGATGTCGTTCTACTGCACCAATCAGCTATGAAAAAAAAAGTAAATATAAATATCTAGCGAAAAGCAACAAAATTTTAGTTTTTTAGTACTATACACTATTGTCCACTAGAGGTATTCAAAAAAATTAAAAAAAATTAAAATATCATTGTTAACTGACCAAACCAAACCAAATGGGCGGTAAACCAAATTGATCGGTTTGGTTTAGAATCAATTTTTTAGGTTATAATTTTACGGTTCGGTTTGGTTACGCTTTGAGAAAAAAATTTTCACAGTTTAACCAAACCGACTAATATCTATATATATATATATATATATAACCCAAAATTATAATTTAATTGTTCATTTAGTGCAATAGTTAGATGCTACTTTGTGAGTTAGCAAGTCCCGGGTTTGAAACCTATAGACTATAGCTTAAAAATTATTATTTTTTTAAATATTTAATAGTAAAAGTCAGCTTTCTTGAATAAGCTTTAGCAAATAAATTATGACCGATGGTTAACCGATTACCGATTAAACGATTCGAGAATGATTCAAGATTTTTTAAATCGAATAGTTCGGTTAACCGATTGCTTTAGCAAATAAATTATGACCGGTGATTAATAGGTTAATCGGTTACCAATTAAACAGTTTGGGAACAGTTCAAGATTTGTTCTAATCGACGATTAACTGGTTGATCGGTGTCAATGGTTCGGTTAACCGACCATGAATACCCTATCCACCTCTAAGGTGAAACGGTGAGGGTTCTACCTCACTTTTTTTTTTTTTGTGCACTATCACTCTGTTCTAAAATAATTTTTTAAAATAACATCTTCATTTTATAAAATAAAATCTATAAAATAAACTTTTACAAAATAAAATCTTTACAAACTGAAATCTATAAAATAAAATCTTTATAAAATGAAATCTATAAAATAAAATCTAAGAGCTTCACATACCATAAAAGAAAATGGATGTTCTAAGCTCTTTTCATTCTCCAAAGCTAGATCTCGAAAGCCAAAAAAGGGCTTTTTAACATGGCTCTTGCCAAAGAGATTTGTTACCAAGCCATAAAAGTATTCACTAGTTCTTATGATTTCACAAGGCTTAAGAAGAAGAAACCAAATATTGGGTGACTATGCCTTGAAGAGAACATCAATGCCCTTTTGAAGTGAGAAGGTGTTAAATTAGCTTTAGCAAATAAATTATGAGCGGTGGTTAACCAGTTGATTGATTAATCGATCAAAAGGTTTGGGAATGGTTCAAGATTTTTTCTAACTGAATAGTTCAGTTAACCGATTGACCGAGATCAACAGTTTAGTTAACCGATCGTGAATACGCTGTCCACCTGTAAGGTGAAAGGGTGAGGGTTCAAACCTCACCCTTTTTTTGTACTATCACTTTATTCTAAATAATTTTATAAAATAACATCTATATTTTATAAAATAAAATGTATAAAATAAACTTTTACAAAATAAATTCTTTACAAACAAATCTATAAAATAAAATAAAAATCTTCGCATACAATAAAAGAAAATGGATGTTCAAGTTCCTTTCATTCTCCAATGCTATATCTCGAAAGCCAAGAAAGGGCTTTTTAACAGGGCTCTTGCCAAGAGACTTGTTACCAAGTCAATGATTTCACAAAGCTTAAGAAGAAACCAAATACTGGGTGACTATGGGCCAGTCTGGGGCTGATTCTGCTTCTACTGGCTGCTGGTTGGAGAAGTGCTAGTTGAGAAAAGCAGAAGCTATTTGGGAAACTACCATTGTTGGTTGAAAAGTAGCTGGCTGAGAGAAGCAGAAGCTATTTGGGAAAATCAATTGCTGGTCAGCAGAAATTAAGCACTATTTTGTATTAAATTAAGTAGAAATTTTTAACATAATTAAAAATTTAAACAACAATTGTCTCATATAGCACAAATAGTATTTTTCACATACAAAATAGTGTTTAAGTCTAATACTATATTAAATACAACAATTAAACAACCAAATTACATACTACACTACACATTTGATGCCATGATACTCAAAGCAATCTGATTATGGAGCATATCTATATCCGTAGAATCTACTTCAGATGTATTAGTCTCATTTTCTTCAAAATTATCCTCCACAACCAAATCAGGACTAGCATCAACTTCTTGAAAGAACTCATCTGAGTTTGTTGATTGCCTAATATAATTATGTAATGCCATTGTTGCAACTACAATTTTTACCTGTGTTCGATATGGAAAGGATGGCATATCACGTAATACATCCCACCTCTTCTTCCACACACCAAAACATCTTTCAATGCAACTTCTAAGAGATGAGTGTGTCTTATTAAATACTTCTTTTAGCCCTTGTGGTGAGTGCCCTTATTGATATTCCTGAAGATGATATCTTACTCCTCTATAAGGGCCAAGATACCCACGCATCTGTGTATAACCAGCATCAACCAAGTAATATTTTCCTGTAAATTTTATGTAGTATGTCAATTAACATAATATTTAATTTAATAAAAATGATATTTATAACAAATAGCATCATACCTGGAGGAGGGTGTGGAAACCTTAAATTTGGTGTATTGATTACTCTTGAAAAAACACGAGCATCATGAGCTGAACCTTTAAATCCAGCTAATACATATATAAATCTCATGTCAAAAGAACAGACAGCTAGGATATTTTGGGTTGGTCGGCCTTTTCTTCCTATAAATGGCAACTGATCTCTAATCGGTATAACTGCATCTATATGTGTGCCATGAATAGCTCCAATGCAATCCTATAAAATTAGATTGAAAATATTAAAGAGAAGTCATAATTTTGTGTTATAATAAACAACAATTCTTACCTTAAAATGAGGCATGTAACGGTTGTCATATAATATTTGTTTTGGAATGTTTGCAAAATCTCTATCATCTGGCTCTATCAGCACCTTAGCAAACTTCCAAACTGACTTCAATACTTCATGAAAGATCCCACTTATGGTTTCACCAGAATGTTGAAATCTTTCTTGGACTGCTCTATTCAATGCACCTTGAGCTAAGGTGAAGATGAAAATACCAACCTTTTCAATTACTGAAGTATTTCTTGAAGCCTTTAACTCATAAGAGTTCTCTAAGGTGCTACATAGTTGCAAGAAATCATTTCGCTCCATTCTCATCATTCTCCTACACCGTTTAGGGTGTCCTTCTAATATTTCTCTCATCCAACTCATTCCTATGTACTCAGAAATACTACAAGGTGTTTTGTTCAAATATTTCTCTTGGTATAACTGTATAGCAACCTGTGCACATTGAATTATACTCCAAAATTCATCAGATGATTCACTAGAGGAGTGTGTATCGTTACTGTTATCAGAATCCATATCTGATAAAAAAAAAAGACAACATTAATATGTTCACACATTAAAACTGGCAAACATAATATATATTACCATATCAAATATAACATTAAAACTAACAAATAACACACATATCAAATATAACATCATACATAACATTACCAATATGTCTAACCATAATAATACAACTAATCAACATGTCCAAACACAATAATACAACTACTTAACATATCCAAACACAATAATACAACTACTTAACATGTCCAAACACAATAATA
The DNA here is from genome assembly GCA_027563935.2 of Costus lasius. Lineage (NCBI taxonomy): Eukaryota > Viridiplantae > Streptophyta > Magnoliopsida > Zingiberales > Costaceae > Costus > Costus lasius. The sequence goes on along the minus strand of CM050450.1, from coordinate 29,668,885 downwards.
CAACTGATCAATATGTCCAAACACAAAACAAATCATAGTAACATAACAATGTTCATCCTAGCCAAACATTCTATCTTCTGAAGTTCTCATAATGAAACTGCAACCAACCCATTTTATCTTCTGCAGTTCCCATCTCCTTCCACGCGGCTCTTTTTGACTGCTTCTCAAGTAGAGAAGAAACAAAGTAATATAATGGTGAACCCTAATGGATCTGGAGGAGAGATCTGACTTCTTCCATACATTCATGAAAAGTATATCCTTTAAGGTCTTCTTTCTGTTCCACTCTTCTCTCAGCCGCTGATGCCAACCTATATATATCACGTTGTAGGTTGACCGAAGATGTACTTTTACCCTTTCTCTTGCTACCTGCCAAACTAGTGCTATGTTGAGAGGAGGGTGTGGAAGGAATTGGTTCACTGCTAGCTTCTCCTCCTAGTGTATCACTCTCCTGCATCTCCTCTAATATAGAAGGTGAGGAGGAGAAGTCACTAGTTGCAATGGTGTCTCCAAACATTGCGTTATTCTTCCTCTCAAGTTCAGGATGAAGCCCTTTCTTCTGGAACTTGGCATACTCTTTGTTAATCTACAATTACATTAAAAGTATAATAACTACAAAATTAATAATAAGAAATGTTTTCATACCGCAATTTTGTTAGCCCACCATTCTGGGGTTGCATCAACTGTATCTAACCGTGCATCCCAGCCTAATCCAGTTTCCCACCCTTTCAATTCCTTCCATAGTTTCCAGTCCGCCTTCATTTGATCCCATCTATTCTTTAATTATAATTTGTCATAATTCATCCCACTTAGTTCTTGAAAATTCTCTATTACGAACTTCCACCCTTGTGCGTTAAAAATGTGTTCCATGCCACATATTTTTTCCAATAGCAGTAATACACATATCACAAAATAGCATGGTGGTTTGCATGTTCCATACGGCCTTAGGTTTGGATTTTGGTGCCATATAAGCTTGAAAAATAAAAATAAGACTTTTAGTACCCTAAACTATTAAGATAAGACCATTAAACATAAAAATTGATCAATACAAGCTACAATTTAATCGTAACAAGAAACATAATGGTAGTTTTAAGAAGAGTAACCACTTATTACTACTAAACTAAGTAGTAACTTTTCACAAATACTACTGTTATCTATTGTCACTAATATAATGTAAAGCATTGTTGATGCAAAGGTTGAATGTAAAGGTTGAATGTCAAGAACAAGCAGATGCATCAGGTAGTCATGGAAATTACAATTTGATTAGATGGTGTTTGATCTAGTGTTTGATCTTTAGTAACTTTTGTAGTCATGGAAGTTTTATATCCCTATCACTTTTATATCCCAATCACTTTTATATCCCAGTCACTTTTCACAAATATCCAATGAATGCCTCATCCTCAAAATAGCGGTTCTGAGCAAGATCTAATAGGACAATAAGCAAGAATATCAGGTCAACAGAAAAGACTAGCAATATGATTCAAAATCAAATGCTCAGCTTTATTTACAATTGTTAGTAAACCATAAATCATTAGGAAGGTAGTAAGACCAATATCCATAAAGCCTAAGATAAATAAAAGAAACAGGACTAGATATAATATTGATTCATTTTTCACAACCACTGAGTTTATCTATATGTAAAAGAAACATGAAATATGTAATCTTTCTTGTTTTAATAAAGGCCAAAATGGTTCGTAACTCATTTCAGAGAATTAAAGTAATTACAAATCAAGAGAAGATTGTAAAGTCTGGGACAAGATAAAAAAGCAAACCTGATTCAGACTAAAAAAATCTAGAGAATCTTCCTGAGAATGCCTACCATATAGCTAGACTATTAAATTTGTAAACCCTAAATAAGGCCACTAAATACATCTCTACTCATACAATCTAATAAGTATTCCAAAGTATCAAAACCGCCTATAGAGACTTGTCTCAGTCTGACTGAAGTCGAGACATATTGATTCTAAATGCCTTGATGGTGCTGACAGAACACTACTGTATTTATTCTTGGTAACCCATCATACTTGTATATCTCAGACATATTATGAGAAATAGAGTGAGATATTAAACAATGCTTGTGTGCTTATCACTTTGGCCTCCAATAGCAACTATCCAAAAATCATAACTTTTAAAGAAAGAATGCTCTCCCAAATCCAAGTCTCAGTCCAAAGAACTCTATTATCTAATGACACATAGAGGAATTTTACTATAAAGTCTTCAATATTGTTTATTATCAAAGAAATATGATCATCTTCTTCAGTGAATTAAAACTGGCCAATGTGCTTCAACATCTAAGCTACAATAATAGTTCCTGTACAATAAAATAGAATGGAAGATTCCAACTGTTCCCATTCCCGAGTGTATTAACAGAAGATTCTTTTTGAGTAACAATTCTAAGTAACCGGGGAAACTTATAATATGGGAAAGAAACCCATCCAAGTTATATTCCAGGAATCTATTTTAGCCACATTTCAATATGAAATACAATCCCATTAGCATCATGGGGTGTTCAGTGAAGCACTTTGCACATTATTGATGATTACTCCTGCAGAATAATTACAATACCTAATTTCTAGAATTACATATATTTATTTACTTGAGCGTACTACTAAAATCCCAACATTTCACGGGTTAATGATCACACAGCTTCTCCAAGTTACCAAAGTTTAAAAAAACAAACAAATGGAGTTGTACACAGCTTTTCCATGTTACCAAAGTTACCAAAGTTACCAAAGTTACCAAAGTCAATCACAAAAGATTTGGAGACTAAAATACTACATAATACATTGCATATAATAGGATATATAAACTGGTTTTAGTAAAGGGAATAAAAATCATGCTCCTCTTAGAGAAGAATAAGACTTACGATTCACGTATCATTTTAAACATGTTATGCAACCAGCAAGTAAACATGTTTAAGATCATTTGTTTTGTCTTAATCTAAAAACCACATAGATTTAGCCAATAATTCGAAGGACTACCAGCTATCAAAATGCGCATCCTAAGAACTGAAGAAGAAAATGTACAGGAGCAGGGAGATTACCTAAAAAGGACCCTTTCGAAGAAGAGGACTTGGAGTAGGAGCAGAGAGATTTTAGAGCAGGAGCAAGAGCAGGACCCTTTTGAAGAAGAGGACTTGGAGCAGGAGCAGGGAGATTTCAGGCTGGAGCAGGAGTAAGAGCAGGGAGCAGGGGACTTGGAGCAGGAGCAGGGACTCGGCTGAAGATTTCAGGCTGGAGATTTCAGGCTGCGTTTAGAGCAGGAGCAGGGACTCGGCTGGAGCAGGGAGCAGGGAGCAGGGGACTTGGCTGGAGCTGCCCTGGTTAGAGCAGGAGCTTGAGCTGAGCTGCGTCGGCTGGAGCAGGGAGCAGGGACTCGGCTGCTAGCAGTGAGTTGGAGCGGGGAGCTGGGAGTGGGAGCTGGAGGATAGAGGAGATGCGAAAGCGACAGTTCAGACTTGGAGCTTACCTGGAGGATGCGGTGCTGAAAGAGATTTGGAACGCGATGGCTGGAGGGGGCGGAGGCTGGAACTTACCTGGAGCTGGCAGGGCTCGGCGGTGGAGCAGGGAGCTCGAGCAGGGGGGAGCTAGAGAAGGCCGGAGGGAGCTCGAGTAGGGGTGAGCTGGAGCAGGCAGGCCGGAGGTGGAGCAGGGAGCATGCTGTTGGAGCATACCGGAGGTGGAACGCGAAGGCTAGAGCAGGGTCGGCGGAGCTAGATCTGGAGGTCAGCGAGGCGGCGGAGGTTTGTGGGAGTAGCTCCGGCGAGGCGTGGAGCCGGCGAGATGCGGAGACAGACGAGCGTGGCGTCGGAAGCTTTTTGGAAGAGTTTCGGAAGAGGAGATGCGTCCGAAGCTTTTTCGAGAGAGGAGAGAGAACGTCACGGGTAATGAGAAGAGGAGCGTCACGAGCTGATTCTCAAGAATCATCCGATTAATTACTTTTTTCGATCAGGTAACTGCTGGTGCGCCTAGCGGCCAACTGCCCTAAAAATTTACTTTTGATTAGAATCAACTAGCCGCACCCGCAAAAGCGGGCAGCCAGCAGCCCCAAACGCAACCTTTATCCCCTTTGGTGCCACTTTGATTTGGTGTAATTAGCCGTCTAATGAAGGGGTGGTCATTTGGTTTGATGCAGCATAGTGAATGTGACATGTTATCTCTTGAGTTCTAACTTATATAGAGATAGGCTCCAATGCAAAAGCTCGCTCTTGCTCTTGCCCACCTTCAATTGGCCTCCGGACTTGTCGAACTCGGTCAACGTGACAACCTACCATAAACATTTTGGGCAAAGATTGGAAAAATTCATGTAGAACGAGGACACGTGTTTGACTGGCATAAATAAGATGATTATAAAGAAAATGTGAACTAGCAAGCAAGATTTGGTTTTTGAAAATATGTTTTTGTCTTTTAAGATAAAACAGACCTTACATATACAACTAAAATTAAAACTAAAACTAAGGCTGTGATATTTAACTAGAATGCAGGAAAATGCATAAAATATATAACAATAACATAAAGAATACTCACCTAATACTTGAGAATAGAACGACCGACCACCCCAATCTTCATTGCTCTATTGGTTGATAGCAGACAAGTAGGGCAATGAGCATTACACACACCATCCTTCAAACACATACATGGGTATAATGATTATTACAATACATGAATAAGAGGCCTTTTACAATAATTGATATCAAGAGGGAGGTTAAGCCTCCAATTCCTCTTGCTAGCAAAGGCAACTATTTTATTTGAAAACTAATTAACTATCTAATCTAAACTAATTATCAAATAGAAAGGCGCCAAGTTCTTGGATGGAGTAGGCTTTGTAAGTGATGACGTTCCCAGACTTGGTGCCAAATTACTACTTTTATATCACTGTTGAAAAAATAACACAAAGTAGGGACACAACACAAGTGCACAGTTAGTCATAGTAATAAAAATATCAACCCTATAGGGGATTCTAAAATTAAGTACCAAATTTATCGTGATCGCGTAATCTAGGCAATTCGATATCCAATAGGCAATAAGTAGATGGCAGAAATAGAACAAACTTATAATTAATTTAAGGAAGTTTTCGGGTATGGGGTTTCACCATTATGATTTCTAAAAGTACAAATTATGCTAACACATAAATTAAATTTTCTTTAGCAATTTTCTATGGTTGTTAAAGAAAATTTACTTTGATTTATAGGACATCCCCTTTTATAGCTCATCCTAATGTTTAACTAGATTAATACCAAGCTATCACTATCACTTACTAATCTAATTAACTTTATTAAGCACAAATCATAAATTGGTTAATCCCCCATATAATTAGCTACTTTCATAGTATACCAATTATAAGTTTGATTATAGGGTTCCAAATCTTGAAGTCACCTTCCAGTTTTTGTCTTAGTTAGAAGATTTAAAGTACTACACGTGGAATAAACTTCACTAGTTGAATTATGCAAACTAGCTACTTTCCTAGTCTAGCCGTTGTAGGTTCAACTAGAGGGTTCTAGAGTCATGAGTCACATTTTAGTCCTTCTCATGATCCCATAACACATAATAACTTAAACACCACTAGCCAAAAGCACAATATCATCTATAATCAACTTTACAAACCCTAAAGAAAATAACAAATTATGCTAAACATGCATTACTAAATGGAAAATTAAAAGGTTACTCCTCGTAGCTTAAAAATACGTTTAAGCTACAAAGACAATAGTTTTAAACATCTTAAACATAGATAAAAATTTACAATCAACTTGGAAAATAAGAAAATAATAGTATGACAACTGCCTCATAAAAGATTATAGCAAATGAAAATTTTTTTTTCTCTCTCTCTCTCAATCATGATTGCAATCACTATTGTGATTGTGTCTGATCACTGCTTCCTTCCCTACTATTGGCGGTGACATTTTCAATCGAAATCTCTATTGATTCTTGATGGATTTTCAACCGAAATCATTGCTTCCTTCCCTACTATTGTGATTGTGTCTGATCACTGCTTCCTTCCCTACTATTGGCGGTGACATTTTCATACTCCCAGCCATCCTCTATATGATTTGCATACTCCAATTTGATGTATTATTGATTATAAGCATTGGAAGGCACTGCTAGGGTTTAGATGTCAATCTTCGATTCTCAGCTTTGATTTAGAGTGAGGATGTGATGGTAGTGGCTGAAACTTGGTGGATTTATTGACCTATGTGTGCTCTCTCAAAGCCTTAAGGTTTGAGCTTCTCTTATAGCTTGATGGAAGAGAAATCAAAGGAGAAAGAGTCACCTATCCACCTACTAGAATCAGTCTCCATACTTGTAATCATGGCCATCCTTGTAATCATGGGGCATGATTTTCACTTTGAATATTTTGTCTTGAAATTTGTGGTGTGACCTCGTTTCTTTTTGGGAAGTATTATTGTAACTTTAAAACTTACAAAATCTTTCATCACCATAGAATCACCACTAGTGATTGTAATCACCACCAAAAATTTTCATTTAGCTTCGGGCTCTAAATTTCTCGTGAAAGTCCCTTTGTATAGTTTGAATATCTCTATGATAAAATATCTTTAATTTCACATATTTTTAGGGCCTTTTATCTAGAAATTAAAAAAAACAAAGAAATGAAGGTTTTTTTTGTAATATATAATAAAATTAAATTAATTTCAATATAAATAGAGGAAAATATGACATAAATTTATAATAAATATGCATGAAAAACACTATCAAAATTTATGTTACCAGTAAGTTTCAGCCATGATTGATTCCATCAAGATGTGCCATGTTGTAAGTCCCTTGTTGATGCTAAGAGCTTCAAGAGTCAAAGGAAGTTATTAATGAGAAAACAAATCAAGCAAGCATCAACTACAAATAAATATTTAAGGGAGAAGGGGTTCTCTGTTGAGTTCTCTTATTGATGATGGGCTTTGGCTAGATGCTTGTGGTTGAAGATGAACATCCTTTGTGCCACTTGTGTTGAAGAGGAAGATCTTGAAGATGCCAAGCCAATGAAGTGAAGAGGTTTCTTGCCTTTGCACAACCAACAAAGATTCAACAAGTTAAAGATAATAACCAGGCAAGAAATTAAATCAAAGATCAAGTTTAAGATGCTTGGCTAAATTTAGGGTTTGTTGAAGAGCCTCTCTTGGAGGTTGGAGATGAAGATCCTTGAAGAGGAGGCCTTGAATATGGAGTTGAAATCCTTGTGCCAATAGTTGATATAGATGAGCCACCAAGGTTGAAGAAGAGATACTTGTGCGTATATGACTTAGATGAGTTCTCTTGCTCCTCAAAAAGAAGATCTTGGAGAAATGTTAGTGAGGGAACCTTGGCCCTTGAAGGGATAAAGGAAGAAGAAGTGGGCGACACAAGCATCGAAGAGAGGAGGAGATGGGTAGAGGGGTGACATAAGCACCCAAGAGCTAGCTAGGAAACTATTAGACAATATTATTCATCATGCCAATGCTATGCCATGCTACATGTGGTTACCCCCCCCCCCCCCCCCCATCAGGACCATGATTTCACTAGATGGTGCAAATTAAACTTAGGCAATTTGAATAAGACTCTTGATTATACTTGGAAGCAAATTCATAACTAGTAAATCATTGAGGCTTCTAAGCCCATTTCTTGTTCTAAGGAAACTTCTTTGAACTCTCTCATGAATAAGCGATCACCCTTTCTCTCATGAATAAAGCCATTACCCTTAATAGACAAATTGACCTAAAATTGTGGACTCTCACCAATTATAAATGACTCAATGAGGGTGATGGTAACCCCAAATTCTTCAATCATTAGGTTACCATTCGTGCCAAAACTAATAAAATTCTCTCTTTGTCCCTGGAAGCTAGCCCCCTCATCACTGATGATAGGGTATTGCTAATGCTTTTAGAGATCATTGTTACAATCTTTGGAATCCTCAAACCCAAAATACTTAATCCCTTTCTAGGATATTCTAAATTTGTATCAATTCTAGCCATTACTTCCCCATGAGTCATGCTTTTAGTTTGCTGTTTTCTACCCCTTTTAGGTCATCACAGCTTAACTCTATTAGTTCTACGCTTCCAAGAGATAAGAGCCTTGAACCTGATGACTTTACTAGGAAATTTTATAAACATTTTTGGAAACCTATTGAACCTAAGTTTGTTTCCTGTCTTCATTCATGCCTTCTTCATTTCTAATCACCTTCCGGATAATTGGGGTCACACACACACACACACACACACACACACACACACACACACACACACACACAAATTTCCATTCCTAAATCCCAAAACTCGAAAGGAATCAATGACCTAACGCCCATATCCTTATGTAGTGTCTCTTACATATCCTAACTAAACTTTTGGCTAATAGAATGAAACCTATCCTATCTAATATTATCAATTAGGAGCAGTTGACTTTGGTCACAGGTAGAAACATTTAGGATAGTATTCTCTCCCTGCAAGTGCTTGACTTGGAGAAAGCCTTTGACAAAATTTCCTAGATGACCATTTATAAAGGGCTCACTATCCATCTTCCTTGATCTTTATTAATTGGATTCAATATTCTATTGAGTCCCTCAAATTCTCTTTTATCATCAATGGTACTCAATTTACCTTTTTCACTAGCATGCAAGAAATTAGGTAAGGTGGCCCATTGTCTCTTTATTTGATGTATGCAAATGATCCCATTCTAGCTTTCCATGCCAATCCCAAATCATGGTTGATGTGGGCGGGGGGGGGGGGGGGGGGGGGGGTGGGTGTGTTGGGAAACCCCGAGAATTTTAAAGACATGCACAGCGGAAGCAATCCCCGAAACAGGCTAGTCCCAAAAACCCAGAAGATCGAGTCATGCGAAAGAATCAACACGGTGAGTAGGAGATGATACCTTGCAGTGAAGAAAAAGAAGCAATGCAGGCGCCCAAATGTTCGCCTCTGCAGTCTCGCACACAGCCGATGCTTGAGTTCTCTTCTTCCACGCCCGGTGTTAGCCTCGGGAAGAAGATCCACGCCTCTGGGAGAAATCCTCAAGAGCTTGCACTACCCACAAGAAGGAGACGCCAAGATGAGAAGGAATGATGGAAGAATCTGCCAAGGTCTAACCTTGCAGTCGCTCAGAAGAGAGGGAAGAATCGAGTAGGCACCAAGGAGAGAAATCTTCCAAAGAGATCAAGTATGTGCCAAGGACACTCCACCCCCTCTTTTATAGAAATCATGGTGACCCTTTGAATTCCGCAATAAGCCAATAAATTCATAATTAATCTCTAAATTAATTCAACAATAATTATAGAATTAAATTTAGAATTAATTATAGAATTAAACTCTGAATTAAAGTCTCATAATGACCCATTAAAACCTTGAATTAAAGTTTCATAATGGCCATTAATAGCATGACTCTTTAAATTCAGAATTAAATTCGTAATTAAATCCAGAATTAAATTCATCATTAAACTCAGAATTAATTATAGAATTAAATACAAAATTTAATTCACATAATTAAATACATGATTTAATTCACAGAATTAAATATATGATTTAATTCACCATGATGTCTATTGGGCCTAGGCAACTTATTGTCATGGCCCATTAGGCCTGACTGCCCATTGGGCCTCAAGGCCTATTAGACCTCACACCCCAACTCGACTTCATGCCCATTGGGCTTGGAGGCCCATTGGTCCATGCTCCAAGCTTAGACTTCATTTGACCCAATTTGCCTGTTGGGCCTATTTGGCCCATTTGGCCCATTTGACCTATTGGGCCCCCATTTGGCCCAAAAATGAAGTTAGCTCCAATAAATCCCTTCCATCTCATCAGGCATAATGGCGCTGATGAATTCTCCCAAATAGATCTAAGTTATCCAATAACTCGATCATTATGCTACCCGATCAATACGAGAACCCGAGTTTCAAGTTGTGCGACCCTATAGGTTCCTCTGATGTTGGTAGTGTGAACTCAGGTCATCACAAGCAGTGAGTGGCACCTAGCAGTGCATCGCTGCTACCCAAGTCTTCAGAATGGATATCAACATCGACATCCCCATCATCGCAATAAGATACCGATGTATTACAGTCTCTTTGCTAGATTGATATCCAATTGGACAAAGTGTGTGACCACTTTGTTTTCATCCAATCACATGGTCATGACTACATCAGGCTTTCACCTAGGTATGGCCATACACTTTCAGTCATGCAACCATAGGGGAGCCCCGTGGATATCAAGCTTCCCGCAGGAAGGGGCAAATCCTATATCTGTCCATTGATCTTCTCATATAGGTTGTGACATACCCAATGACAACCGTTATGACCTCCCTTCTACGGTGATGTGTTAGGTTGTATCAAAGCATGCCCCTAACCATATAGAAGAGTCAATGATCTCAAGTTAAGGGATCAATGCATCTCCTATCACTTGTGAGCTTAACTAATGACACCAAGTTAAAGCCTCACAGCAGGTCGGTCCAGTATATCCGCCACTGATATACCCATATGCCCGCGTTAGCACCCCGTGCCTAACCAGGTCATATACCAGTCTCACATGTATCAGAGCTGTCCCTTATCCACTTAGGTACTCAATTGGGGACACACCGTTTGAGCACAGATACAATCTATCTCTAGGGACATTATTATCTATGTACATAATCGCAGATGTAAACATAGCATAATAATGACAATGCCATAATGATGTATAAAATATCAATGCCAAGTAGTACAAGATGAACCAATAATCGGTCCAAGGGCATATACACTAATAATCTCCCACTTGCACTTAGACTTAATTGTTGAGAAATCTCAACCCCATATCCCTCGTATGACCATCATGCTTCTGCTACGCCAAAGCCTTGGTCAATGGGTTTGCCAGATTGTTATCTGTGTCAACTCTGCTTATCTTAACATCACCTCGGTCAATGATCTCTCTGATCAGGTGAAATCTTCTAAACATGTGCTTGGATTTTTGATGAGACCTTGGTTCATTTGCTTGTGCAATCGTTCCATTGTTATCACAATAGAGCTTGATCGGATCCACAGCAGTTGGAACCACCTGAAGTTCAGAAATGAACTTCCGAATCCAAACGACTTCTTTGGCTGTCTCAGAAGCAACATACTCAGCCTCAGTTGTAGAATAAGCTATTGTGGATTGCCTAGAGCTCTCTCAGCTCATCGCACATACACACAATCTGAACACATAGCTTGCCTGCGATCTGAAGTCATCAAGGTCCGACTGGAACGATGCGTCAGTGTAGTCCTGAACACTGAGCTCTTCCTGTCCCCCATAGACCAAGAACAAATGTTTAGTTCTTCTCAGATACTTTAGAATATTCTTTACAGCCACCCAGTGCTGTAGACTTGGATTGTATTAGTATCGACAAGTTATGCTCACAGCATAAGCCACGTCTGGTCTAGTAAATAACATCGCGTACATGATCGAACCTACTGCCGAAGCATAAGGTACTCGACTCATGTCATCCCTCTCAGCCTGTGTGGTGGGACACTGGCTCTTGGAGAGAATAAGGCCATGTCTCACTCGAAGGTATCCTTTCTTGGATTGCTCCAAGTTGAACCTCTCCAGGACCTTATCAATGTAAGTACTTTGACTAAGGGCCAGGAGCTTCTTGGATCTATCCCAGTAGATCCTCACACCTAGGATATAGGCGGCCTCCCCTAAGTCTTTCATCTCAAAACACTTTCCCAACCATGTCTTCACAGATTGAAGACTAGGGATGTCATTTCCAATAAGTAGTATGTCGTCGAAATACAAGACCAGAAATGTCACCAAGCTCCCACTGAATTTTCTATATACACAGGCGTCATCTTCGCTCTTGATAAAACTGTAATATCTTACTACCTCATCAAATCAAATATTCCAACTTCAAGAAGCTTGCTTTAATCCATAAATGGATCTCTTTAGCCTGCAAACCTTATCGGCCTCTGCAGGATGGATGAAGCCATCAGGCTGTGTCATATACACATCCTCTGTCAGCTTTCCATTTAAGGAATGCTGTCTTTACATCCATTTGTCATATCTCATAATCGTGATATGCAGCTATAGCAAGCAGGATTCGAATAGATTTGAACATGGCAACAGGCGAGAAGGTTTCATCATAGTCTACCCCGTGGACTTGTTTGAATCCTTTAGTCACAAGTCTACCCTTATAGGTAACTATGTTGCCATCCATGTCAGTCTTCCTCTTGAAGACCCATTTACACCCTATAGGTTTTACCCCATCAGGCAGCTCCACCAAATCTTAGACTTGGTTAGCCGACATGGAATCCATCTCGGATCTCATGTCCTCAAGCTATTTCTCGGAGTCCGATCCAGCGACCGCCTCATTATAGGTCCTGGGTTCATCCTCAATGATGAAGATCCCGTCGTGTTGGGTCGGCCGCAATCCATACCTCTCAGGTGCATGACGAATCCTCCCAGACCTACGAGGGGCCTATGTTTGAGCATCTGGTTGCCCAGCAACTGGTGCAGGTGGCTCAGGTTCCATCTCAGTGTCTTGTGGTTGCACTTGGACCTCGTCTAAGTCAAACTTCCTCTCACTGACTTCTTTCATGAGAAATTCTTTCTCTAGAAAGACAGCACCCCGAGCAACAAAAACTTTGTTTTCGCTGGGAATATAGAAGTAATATCCTTTAGTTTCCTTAGGATACCCCACAAACACACATTTATCAGATTTGAGTTCTAGCTTGCTGGAATCCTGACGTTTGACATAAGCCTCACATCCTCATACTCTGATAAAAGAGAGATTCGGGCATCTCCCACTCCATACCTCATATGGAATCTTAGAGACACTCTTAGATGGAACATTATTCAGTATGAGAGAAGTTGTCTCAAGTGCATGACCCCAAAACAAGGGAGGTAGAGTTGCATGACTCATCATAGATCGAACCATGTCCAACAAGGTTCGATTTCTCCTCTTAGACACACCATTCCATTGAGGTGTTCCAGGAGGAGTGAGTTAGGATAGAATCCCACACTCTCTAAGATAGTCAAAGAACTCACCGCTCAGGTACTCTCCACCACGATCTGATCGAAGAGTCTTAATAGATCTACCAAGCTGGCTTTCTACTTCATGTTTGAACTCCTTAAATTTCTCAAAGGATTCAGACTTATGTCTCATCAAATTGACATAACCATCCTACTGAAGTTATCAGTAAATGTGATGAAGTAGTTGTACCCTCCTCTGGCTTATTTACTTAATGGCCCACATACATCACTATGTATGAGATCCAACAAACCTCTTGCCCTCTCACCGTTCTTGGTGAAGTGCGCTTTTGTCATCTTCCCTAATATACAAGGTTCACAGGTATCAAACTCCTCCAAGGAGGTTGAATCTAACAATCCATTTGCATGGAGTTGTTGAATGCGATTCTTGTTTATATGCGCTAATCGACAATGCCAAAGGTATGCACCAACTGAACCACTCCGTTTGATCCTTTTATGATTTATGTTACATATAGAGTTATCCATGTCCAAGACATATAATCCATTGCATAAGGTACCCTTTCCATAAAACACATTTGCAAATGAAAAAGAACAAGAGTCCTCTTTTATTTCAAATTTAAATCCTTTCCTTCCCAAGCAAGGAATAGATACAATATTTTTGGTAAGGGAAGGTACATAATAGCAATCATTTAACTCTAATTAAAGTCTAGAAGGCAGGGAGAGTGTCAAAAGTTCTACGGCAACAACAGCAACCTTTGCTCCATTTCCAACACATAGGTCAATCTCTCCAGGCAGCACCGATCTACTTTTCTTGAGCCCCTGCATATTTGTACAAATATGAGTTCCGCATGCGGTATCCAATACCCATGACATAGAAGTAGAAAGGTTGACTGCGGTAACATAAATAGCTGAGCCCGAAGACAAAGCCTTGCTTCTCTTCTCCTCGTTCTAAAGTTGCTTTCAATCCCTTTTCCAGTGGCCCTGCTTGCCACAGTGGAAGCACCGTTGTTCCGTTGACATCCTCACCTTCTTTTTCAGTGCTTTAGTCGGACCCTTGGCACTGCCCTTGGCAAGTGCCTTACCCTTCTTCTTCATCTTCTTGGTCGCAGGGACCAAAAGAATAGAATTGGGTTTGGTCTTGACCATTTCTCGCTTGGTCATCTGGAGCATATTCAATAGTTCCTCCCTTGAGCACTCAATCCGGTTCATATTAAAATTAATAATAAATGGACTGAAGCTTGAGGGCAGGGACTGTAGAATAAGATCCGTGACCAGCTCTTTATCAATCGTGTGTCCCAGTCGCTTGAGATGATCCACATACCCAATGATCTTGAGTACATGGGGTCCCACTGGAGCACCTTCAGATAACTTGCACCGAAAGACTGCTTTGGTAATATCGTATCTCTCAGTCCTAGCCTGAGCCTTGGACATCTGTTTCAAATGAGTTATCATCTGAAACACGTTCTGCTCCTCATATTGCACCTAAAGTTCAGGCGCCATGGTGGCTAGCATGAGACATTCCACTTCCAAAGAGTCATCCTAATGCTTTCTAAAAGCATCCCTTTCAGCCACTCGGGCTGAAGGTGGAGGAGGCGTGGGAAGAGCTTGCTCAAGGACATAAAGCTTCTTCTCAAGATTGAGGACTATCCTCAAGTTCCGATACCAGTCCATAAAGTTGGATCCAACCAACTTATCCTTCTCAAGAAGGGATCGCAGTGTCAATCCGCTATTGTTCGTTGTCATTGATCTACAATAACCAAGATAGCAAATTAGTACTACTTTGAATCATTTAATCTGGACTTGCATTAAATGATCATGGCTCCCACTATTTAAATCGAATTGACAACCCACAAAGTCAATCGGGAAATCCGAGGTTTCCTAGTGAGATGGGATCTTTATTTCACATTAGGCTTCACGTTCCACGAGGGTGGGATGAGATGCACAAAGAGACTCATGCTTCTTAAGGTGGGCACGCCAGCCGATTGCACTCAGGTAATTCCCCTTCTCAAGACAGTTCAAGTATTTTGTGCCCAGCTAGGGCTGGAACAACACAAAACCTTAACTTCTCGAGGCCGCCTCTAGAGTTCCATCATGTGGCCACCATATATGAAAAACTAGTCAAATCTAACCTGACCATTATGCCCAGGGCCAACGAGTTTCCTTACGAAGGCACGCCTAGGTTTTTAACTGGACTGGGAAACCATTTCCACCACACGCCTTCTAAAGATAAGTGGGTGGGTCCCACGAGGGTGGGAAACAGTGCACAACACCACTGATCGATAGCTTGACGAGGGCTACGCGTCAGAAGGCTACAAACTTGATATTATTTTGAGGGTTTTTGAGGTCTCATCCTCTTAGTTTTATCTTTTGTCTAACATTACAGGCATGCAATCCTATAGTGATAACAAAACGATAAAACACATCCAGGCATGCTTTAGCAGATATCGAAAGCAGTAAACAAGCGATGTGGTCATAGCCTAATCAACACATTGAACCATCACATGCCAAAGGATGTTCAATGCTTGACCTAGGTGACAAGCCCCAACCAGACATAACCCAGCCACCACTAAGCTTTATCTTTAAGTGCGGCTCCAAGGTCCTCCACACCAAGGCATAGCACAAAAACCCTAGGGTTTGGCCAAGACCTTGATGGCTCCTCCATGCATGATGCGCCATCATGCTTGTGCCAAGAGGGATAGCTCACAAACCCTACGGTTCGGCCAAGCCCTTACTTGCGCCACAAAGCAAGATGCGCCATCATGGTTGATGCGCCAAGATGCAAACTCCATGAGGGATGCGCCCCTAATCTTCTTTGTGCATTTACAAAACAAAAAGAAAAAGCGGCACGCAGGCACAACACGATGCACAATCAAGATATCTATCTCATGCTTTTCTATATGCTCAAGAAACCATAAAACTTCAGTTTTAGTTTCTTAGAAAACATGTCTTTCAACCTCAATGTATATTTACAAATCTAGGATTTTTCGTTTCTCTCAGGAGTCTACAAGTGGTGCATACATGCTCTAAGCATGTTGCCGCCTGATAAGTGATTTTTACACCATGTTTTTGCCTATGTTTTAGATCATATTTTGGGCTTATTTGCATGATTTTGTGCTACTTTTAGTATTTTTATCTTACTTTGCACAGAATCTTCATTTTTCTTGGTTTTTGTGAAAATGTAGGTAAAATGGCCTAAAAATGATGGATTTTGAGGGTTTTGAAGCCAAAGCATGATTCCTGAGGAGATCACGAGCTCACACGTCCAATTTGGGGCGAAAACGGTGAAGAATGAGACATTTACGGCCTTGGCCGTAATTGCTGATTCGGCCGTAAAAGCGACAACGAACGGAGGATGAATAAACAGAAATTTTCACGGGCAAGGCCGTAATTCCATCATGGGCCGTAAAAGTTTCTGTGACCAAAAGCATTATACACCAAAATAATTAGGGCCGAAGCCGTAAACTCATCACCGACCGTAAAAGTTTCCGCCCCTTCGTGTTTCTCACTCGATTCGACTCCAAACTGAACCAAAATTGAACCAAACTCTCCAGAAACCTTCCTAGATCGGTTCTATACTAATCAGACTATAAAAGGAAAGGTTTTGGTAGGGTTTCAGGAGCTTCTTGGCACAAAAATGAGAGGAGGCGGCGGCGACGGTGAGAATTGATTCCAGGGCAGAAAACGAATAAGAAAGCCGCGCAAAGGAAGAACTAGAGGGTTGATCTTCGTCTGCACATTGAGGGGAAGCCTTTCTACTATCTTGTCTAGTGATTTCTTGTATTTTTATTGAGTTTACATGTTGAATTCATTGATAAACATGCTGTTTGTTATGAACATGATCGTGTAAACCTTATTTCGGGATTTGGGGAATAGCTCGTTGGCGATTTATGGATTAACTACATTGTTTTAAATCTTTTACATGAATTTTTATAGTATTGATTTGATTAGAATTGTGTTAATCCGTAGTTTACCCTGGTCAAGTAAGTTTACGTCTTAGACGTTGCGAGAAGGACCGGGAGGTGAATCGCAACGTCGGAACTATTCTTTTTAAACTTGTGAATCCGATCACGGGAGTAGTTCGGATTCGCTTGAAGGATTACCATGGTTTTTCATAGAACTTAATGGGTCTATTTATGTTAATTGCCACAGGAGTAGGGAATTAATGTAAATAGATACCAGGTTATGCTTCGGGAGGAGGTAATTAGTACCCTAGGAAAAATCCCTTTCAAAACTATAATTTTTTGTTCAAAGATTTATTTGCAATTTTATTCATAATCGTCAATGTGGTGAAACCCTAGATCCTGAATTTATCCGAATTGATTTTTACCCGAACGCTTGCTTTTGCTTCTTTTTGTACTTAGAAGTTGCCAAAACAAAAACCACATATTGATTCGTCTAGATATAGATCAAACGTGTAATCGGTACTTGACCGCCAGATCCTCGTTGGGATCGATAACTTTTTATTACTTCGATAAATCTATACACTTGCGAATAGCTATCAAGTTTTTGGCACCGTTGCCGGGGGTCAGGCCAGTCAATATTGATTTAATTGTGACATTTATAGACTAGACATTTTTTATTTGTTTTTGTTTTTATTTTTATTCTTTATATTTTTTATTTTTTTATTTTTTATTTTTTTTTATTTTTGTTTTCATTTTTGTTTTGTTTGTTTTTTGCATTTTTTTTATATTTCTGAATTTTATTGAAAAAAATATATGATGTTTAATCAATGTCAATGGTCAGGTCAGACATATGTGCCACCGGCGATGGCAAGAGAATATGGCAAAGTTGCATTTCAATCACCTGCAGCAAAGAGGTATGTGCCGCCAGTTGCAATTCAATCATCTGCAGCAAGGGTAAATTCTTTTTCTTAACACACTGAATATATGAGAATGAAATCTTATGTTACTTATGATATTTGTGGAAGCTATTATCATTATCCTTCTGAGTGTCAATTTGGAAATCCTGCCAGTTCTAATTTATCACGGCACCAAGATGATCAGTATAATTCTAGATGGAAAAATCACCAAACTTCTTTTTATGAGGATTTCTCAAATAATAATTCAGAACCGCACTTTGAGGAATCTGAAGAATCTATGCTTGAATCCATGCTTGAAAAAATTATGACAAATCAAAATAAGAAACTTGAAGATCTTAGTGGGATGATTGCTCAGCTTACTTCTCAAGTAGAATTTATAACTGCTAATACTAAAATGCTAGAAACCCAGATAGCACAACAAAGTTGTATACTTGAGTTTGATTTAGAAAATGAGAATATTCATAATATGATTTATGGCACTGATAAAAATGTCATAGAGGATAGAATCCAAGAAAAATCTGAGAATTTTGTAGAGATGGAACAATCATTAGTCATGACTCCTGATTATGATTTACCTTCTTCAAATTTTGATGATCTTAAAAATTTTGATGATTCTTCAAATTTTGATGATTTTAAAAATTTTGATGATTGTGATTTACCTCCTGCAAATTTTGATGATTATGATTTACCTTCCTCTGCACTTTACCAGCCATCTAGTCCCTTCTCACATAATGAAGTGTCTTGCAACACAAATACTTGGGACATGTTTGAAGGGATATATGAATTTTTTGAGTCTTGTGAGGAGAAGGATGATGAATTTAAGGATCCTCAAGAAAGAACTAGTGAGATAGATGGGGAAGAATTTGATTGTGTTAGGATGAAATGCCCCATTGAAGAGAAAAAAATTGAGGAAAATTATGAGGAAGAGGATCATGTGTAGATTGCACCACCACTACCATGTGAACCATCAATCCCTTTTCTCTAGGAAAATTCATTGGAAACTTAAATGACAGATGATGAAGGAGATTATTTTAAGGATAATGCTGATGAGGTGATTGAAATATTTTTTTGATTCAAATGCTACCACAGGTACCCAAGAGAAGATAGCGCATGAGATTCTTGATTTCATTGGCATTGAGGTAAATGAAAAACCAAATTTGAAATTTGAAAACATTTTGATCAATCTAAGGTATGAATTCTTTGATTTTAATTTTAATCTTCTTCCAATTGCTAATATAAATCTAAAGGAAGAATGCATTATATTACTTTTGGATAAATACAGAAAAATTATTGATTATTCTTTGCATGATTTTAACTCTTATTTTTCTATGCATGTACTGGTCACTGCAACATGGATCCACCTGGTTAAATGGATGTATACTTTGGTGGACACACTCTTGAGGAGAAGAAAAAGTAGAAGATTATATGCTCTCTACTATGGCACAGACTCACCAACTCCACCATGACATGAAACAATGACCTTAAACAAGCGCTTTTTGGGAGGCAACCCAAACTTCTGGCTTTTATTATTTCTTTTATTTTATTTTATCTTTGCTTTCCTTTGAAATAAAATTTTAACAGCATGATTTGATGAATTTTTATTCATGGAAAATCTTTTAATAAGTTGTTTTATGTGTAGGAATTTTTGGAAAATTTTTACATGAAGAAAAGGTATCCGATGAGACATTCACAGGCGTGGCCGTGAGTCACTCACGGCCGTAAATTTAACTTTTGCAGATGGATTTACGTCACAGAAACTTTTATGGCCGCAGCCGTGAATGGCTCACGAACCATGAAAACCTGATTTCTCGTTGATTCCTTCCACCTCAGGCGACAGATCTCTGTTCCCTACCTTCCTTCATCACCAGCGACCCTTTCCGTTGATCCTCTGACGAGATTTTGGCCGGATATCATCAGGAAGCGTTGGACGTTCGCAAGAACACAAGTTCGCCACCGAAGCTTGATTTCAACCCAATTTTGCTCAAATTTGTGAGAGTCTCTTTACCTAGCTATTACATTTGGTTTCTCCACTTGATTTATATGCTTTTGCACTGATTTGGAACCAAGATTTCTTGATTCTTGAGTGAGATTTATGCAAAATCGTGGTTGAAGTTTTTCTAGAGTTACTGTAGCTTCACGATTTTTGCAAAAACTCTATATATTTGTGTTGGTATATGATGTTTGTGATTTGACATATATGATGGTTTTTGATCTATTTGGATGCATGATGTTGATTTGGGATGTATTTTGGTATCATACTAAATTTTGATATTAAAAATGGTAAATGTGATTTAGATAATGAAACATGACAGTATTTAAAGTTTGAAACTTGTTTACAGTATGAAATATTGATATCTCTGATGTAATAAAGTTTCTAGATTTTTCTAGGTCATGTTTCTGTCTTTTGATATAACTATACATATTTTCGCTCATATTTTAAGGGGAACTCTTGCAACATTTTTTCTGAAATCTATAATTTATTGATTTTAATGTTCATGTATATGCAACAATTTAAGTCTAGGGTGTCTTTATGTATTTTGATTGAATTCAAGCTTTATAGATATGAATTTTGAATGTTTATGATTGTTAAGGATAATCAAATTTGTTTTACCCTTAATTTTGAACTTAGAAAACATTTTGAGTGATTGATTTGATGACTTAGGGAATTTTTGAAATTTCGTATAGACTTAAATTGTTGAGTAAACTCAATTCTGGTATTGATAAAATGCATATGTGAATTGTTATATGTTCATAGGACACATGCATAGTATCTTGTTACTTAAAGTTTAATTTATCTGTTTCTGCTTGATGGAAATTTTTATGAATAGAATTTGGTGTTATTTATTTAACTGAGATTTGCTCCAACTCCTCTAGTTGAGAAATCTATAGTCATGAGTTATATTATACCATCACTTGGTATACTTTAAATCTGTTGCGATCAACTATCAACAACGATTTAAGTACCATGCCACTGACCGGCTTTCTCCAGAAAAAAAAAGGGAAAAGACTCCTCTACTTGGCACTGTTAAATTTGACAGTGGTACCTAAGACATGAGTTGAAGTCTAATAAAATAAAAAAAAAGAGAGAGGATGAAAATGGAGAAAAAGAGAAAGCTGTAGGTTAAGTGGACAACTCCGCTGACTTTCATGATTGAGACTATGAGTTAGATTATACTACTTTGTAGTATACTTTAAACATGTTATGATGCTAACAGTAAATAACATATAACAGTTTAAAGACCAAATTGCTTTAAAAATCTCTTATCTTTAACATCACTGAAATTCTTGAAGTAGAAATTTTATCTGTTAAGTGAAATGGATTTATTAAGATGAAAGTATTTGATGCTTAGTGTGTGTTGAATGGATGTTATGACATGAATTGTGAATTTTATCTTTCTTGGATTGTAACCTCTTGGGAATTTATTTCTATTATGATTTTTCTTGAATTACTTGAGTTTGAAATATTGATTGCTTAATTTGTAAACTGAGGATATTAATAGGGGCAAAAACAATTGAAAAATCCTTATCTTTACATTCTTTATACATATCAAGGTATTGCTTGAGGACAAGCAAAATTCTAAGTCTAGGGTTCTTTGATAAGTGAATTTTACACCATGTTTTTGCCTATATTTTAGATCATATTTTGGGCTTATTTGCATGATTTTGTGCTACTTTTAGTGTTTTTATCTTACTTTGCACAGAATCTTCACTTTTCTTGGTTTTTGTGAAAATGTAGGTAAAATGGCTTAAAAATGATGGATTTTGAGGGTTTTGAAGCCAAAGCATGATTTCTGAGGAGATCACGAGCTCACACGTCCAATTTGGGGCAAAAACGGTGAAGAACGAGACATTTACGACCTTGGCCGTAATTGCTGATTCGGCCGTAAAAGCGACGACGAACAGAGGACGAATAAATAGAAACTTACACGGGCAAGGCCGTAATTCCATCACGGGCCGTAAAAATTTCTGTGACCAAAAGCATTATACACCGAAATAATTACGGCCGAAGCCGTAAACTCATCACCGACCGTAAAAGTTTCCACCCCTTCGTGTTTCTCACTCGATTCGACTCCAAACTGAACCAAAATTGAACCAAACTCTCCATAAACCTTCCTAGACCGGTTCTATACTGATTAGACTATAAAAGGAAAGGTTTTGGTAGGGTTTCAGGAGCTTCTAGGCACGAAAATGAGAGGAGGCGGCGGCGACAGCGAGAATTGATTCCAGGGCAGAAAACGAACAAGAAAGCCGCGCAAAGCAAGAACTAGAGGGTTGATCTTTGTCTGCACATCGAGGGGAAGCCTTTCTATTATCTTGTCTAGCGATTTATTGTATTTTTATTGAGTTTACATGTTGAATTCATTGATAAACATGCTGTTTGTTATGAACATGATCGTGTAAACCTTATTTCGGGATTTGGGGAATAGCCCGTTGGCGATTTATGGATTAACTACATTGTTTTAAATCTTTTACATGAATTTTTATAGTATTGATTTGATTAGAATTGTGTTAATCTGTAATTTACCCTGATCAAGTAAGTTTACGTCTTAGACGTTGCGAGAAGGACCGACAGGTGAATCGCAACATCGGAACTATTCTTTTCAAACCTGTGAATCCGATCACGGGAGTAGTTCGGATTCGCATGAAGGATTACCATGGTTTTTCACAGAACTTAATGGGTCTATTTATGTTAATTGCCACGGGAGTAGGGAATATATGTAAATAGATACCGGGTTACGCTTCGGGAGGAGGTAATCGGTACCCTAGGAAAAATCCCTTTCAAAACTATAATTTTCTATTCAAAGATTTATTTGCAATTTTATTCATAATCGTCAACGTGGTGAAACCCTAGATCCTGAATTTATCCGAATTAATTTTTACCTGAACGCTCGCTTTTGCTTCTTTTTGTACTTAGAAGTTGCCAAAACAAAAACCACATATTGAGTCGTCTAGATATAGATCAAACGTGTAATCGGTACTTGACCGCCAGATCCTCGTTGGGATCGATAACTTTTTATTACTTCGATAAATCTATACACTTGCGGATAGCTATCACCGCCTACCCTTGCAATCCTTAACCTGCCAAGATTAGGACAATCACCTTGCCCCATAATCCTGACAAGTCCCACACAGTAGGTCTATCCTACAAGCATGGGGAGAAATTAATTCTCTCACATATGGGTCTATCCCACCATGTGAAGAAAGCGAAAAACCAAAGAAATTAAATAGATGTTAGGAACGAAAAACTTACCGTTTTTCCTACTTAGAAAAACTCATGCGCATATGCAAATTTTTGAAAAACATTCAGATGGCATGTGAGCATACAAGCAAAACATAAAAACACTGTTCGAGTTTTGCAAGTTGCTCTGATACCACTGTTGGGAAACCCCGGGGATTTTAAATTTTTAAAGACATGCACAGTGGAAGCAATCCTCGAACAGGCCAGTCCCAAAAACCCAGAAGATCGAGTCATGCGAAGGAATCAATACGGTGAGTAGGAGAAGATACCTTGCAACGAAGAAAAGGAAGCGATGCAGGTGCCTAAATGTTCGTCTCTGCAGTCTCGCACACAACCGACGCTCGAGTTCTCTTCTTCCACTCCCAGTGCTAGCCTCGGGAAGAAGATCCACGCCTCTGGGAGAAATCCTCAAGAGCTTGCACTACCCACAAGAAGGAGACACCATGATGAGAAGGAATGATGGAAGTGTTGGGAAACCCTCGGGATATTTTACAAATTTTTCGGAAACAAATACAATGCACAGTGGAATAATATCCCCGAAACAGGCCGGTCCCAAAAACTCAATGAAGATCGCATGCGAGAGAGTCGACATGATGAGATAGAAAATACCTTAAAGCAAGATGAGGCCAATGTCGAGGTAGGCGCCCAAGCGTGCGCCCTCTGCAGTCTCACACACACGGATGCCTCGAGTCCTCTTCTTCCATGCCCGGTGCTAGCCTCGGGAAGAAGATCCAAGCCTTAGGGAGATTTCCACTTCACTTGCGCCACCTTCTAGAGAAGTTGC
Source organism: Costus lasius (assembly GCA_027563935.2). Lineage (NCBI taxonomy): Eukaryota > Viridiplantae > Streptophyta > Magnoliopsida > Zingiberales > Costaceae > Costus > Costus lasius. The sequence continues at coordinate 29,645,142 of CM050450.1, read as the reverse complement.
GCCAAGGAGGAGGAGGGAAGAAGACATGCCGCCAAGCTCCAATGCTCCAAACGCCAAGAGGAAAGGAGGAAGGTTGCTTGTGGCTAGGGTATGGAAGATGTTCGCCCAAGTTCTCCTTGCTCTCGCCCCTTCTATTGTTCACACATTCAAGTAATTCATTCATGCAAGAGGGGCAACTAGGGGTTATATTTATAGCAAGGAGAGGCGATTAGGGATGGCTATGATCAAGCCAAGTGGGCGGCTTGGAGAAGAAGTAGGAAATAGAATTATTTTAATAATTAATCAAGTCCTAATTCAATTAGGAGTCTAATTAATTATTTAAATAATCAAGTCCATATCCAATTAGGACTCCAATTAATTAATTAATTAATTAATTAATTAGCCCACAAATGATTAAATCAACTTAGATTAACCAATGTGTCATAGGCGCCAACCCTAGTCTAACCAGGGTTAAACATGCGCCTACACATTCTTCTCCTTAAGCCCATTTAACTTATTAATAAGCCCAACTATAGAATGGGCCTAGCCCAAGGTCCATTATGCATATCAACAACCCATTGGATCTAATCCAATTTAACTCAAGGTCAAACTAGGTTAACCATGGTTACTTTGGTCAATATGCCAAAAATGGAAGTTGGCCCTAATAAGTTTCTTCCATCTCATCAGGCCCATCGGCGCTGATGAAATCTCCCAAATAGATCCGAGTCATCCAATAACTCGATCATAAGGCTTCTCGATCAATACGAGAACTCGAGTATCAAGGTGTGCGATCCTGTAGGTTACTCTGACGTTGGCAATGCTGACCTAAGGTCACCACAAGCAGCGAGTGGCACCTAGTAGTGCATCGCTGCTACCCAAGTCATCGGAATGAATATCGACATTGACATCCCCATCATCGCAATCAGGTATAAATGCATTACAGTCTCTTTGCCGAACTGATATCCGATTGGACAAGTGTGTCACCACTTGTTTTTATCCAATCTCATGGTTATGACTAAATCAGGTCTCACCTTGGTATGACCATACACTTTTAGTCATAGAACCATAGAGGAGCTTCATGAATATCATGCTTCCCTTAGGAAGGGGCAAATCCTATGTCTGTCTATTGACCTTCTCCTATGGGTCGTGACATGCTCAATGACAATCGTTATTACCCCCCAACTATGGTGAGGTGTTAGGTTGTATCAAAGCATGTCCCTAACCATATAGAATGACCAATGACCTCAAGTCAAGGGATCAATGCATCTCCTATCACTTGTGAGGATAACTTGTGACACCAAGTCATTGCCTCACAGCAGGTCGGTCCAGTATATCCACCACTGATATACCCATATGTCTGCGTTAGCACCTCGTGCCTAACCAGCCCATATACTAGTCTCGCAAGTACCAGAGTTGTCCCATATCCACTCTAGTACATCGACTGAGGACGATCATTTGAGCACAGATCCAATCTATCTCCAGGGACATTATCATGTTGATGACACCAAAATATGTAGTATATTTTGCATCATTTTTTGATATCTTTTCATGCTAAAATTGAGGATCTTTTACTTGTTTCCATGCTAAATTCATTGAATATTGCAAAATCTACTTCTGTTTTGATTTTTCATGATTTTCAGGTAAAAAGGCATTATTTTAAGGAGTTTTTAAGCAGAATCAAATACATAGAAGGATTACCATCATCAAGAGGAGATCACCCAAGAAATTTCACGCAAATCAGAGCAAGACAGCAAATTACGGTAGTGCCGTAATCTATTTTACGGTACCGTAATTCCATATGGTGCCGTAAAATCTGAACAATGTCGTAATTTGTGAAGATTTTCGAACAGAAAGATTTCCCGATTTTACGGTACCGGCTGTAAGCAATATTACGGTACTGTACTTCAGAGCGCGTCAGAACAGAAACTTCACCCGATTTTACGGCACCTGCTATAAGGGATTTCACTGCCATATTTTCCAGCCGTTTCAGAATATAAAGTTGCCCTGAAATTACGGTACTGGCCGTAAACTACTTTATGGGCTGTATTTTCCGAGACGACATCGGCACAAAAGACTCAAGAGATTTTACGGCACCACCCGTAAACAATTACACTGCCGTAAAACAGGTTTTGAACGCGATGCCCAGGTCAATGTCCACGCCCGATTCTTGCGGAGATGATTGCGAATGATCCAGAGGTTTTTGTGGGATTCGGTAAGAAGCAAAAGGGGAGCTTTTCACGAGAGGATTACGGAGAGACCGAAAGCCCCAATTTTGATCGACCGTCGAGGGAGAAATCTTGATCCACGCCGTCACCGAGGGTTTCGCCGCCGCGCTCGATCCAGATGATCTCTAGCCGCGATTTTCATACTGAAGCGTCGTCAGAGGGAGGAGACAACACACCAAAAGTTTTAAACCGTAAAGAGATCGATTGGAGGAGGAATCGAAGAGCAAAGCATCGCCGACACTGTTCACCGAAGCTATTTGTAAATTACGGCTATGAAATACTTCACAGCCGTGCCGTGTTTTTTAAAACTCCTCTTGTCTTTCAATTTTCGATCCTCTGAAACCATGATTTATTGTAATTCCCTCATGATGATAGCTTAAACTATTTTTGGGACATGGGGAAGTAATTTACTTAACTTCCAATGACTAGATAACTCTTTTCCAATATTTCATTGAGTTTCATCATAACATGATGATTTTGCTCATGTGATATTTATGCTTGGACTCTCTTTAAATTCATGTTATTAATTTTGTTCTTAGAATTTTCGCTTGAGACCGAAAGGTAATTGCTTGAGAATTTGGAACCCTAGAATTGCATGTTCGGATCCCTTCCTTAGGTTAGATTGATCTTGATCTTTTCTAGTAAAATAATTGCCATGATTATAATATGAATCTATAGATCGAGTCTATTTGTCAAACGTGGAGATCTTGTGCGAAAGCAAGGATCGGAACGTTGGAGATCCTCGAGCAAAACTAGTTGCGAGACTCGGATGCACGAAAGTGATCCTTGAGACTCCACTAGAGATTCCTAGAACTCGGATGCACGAAAGTGATCCTTGAGTTCATTGTTTGATAATATCTTCTTCATGATAAAATTGAATCAACGAAATCCTTATTCATATCTAGTCATAAAAGTTTAAGTGAACGAAACTCTAGTCCCAGCTTTTCTCTCTGATAATCCCGATTTTAGTTTCCGATTGCTATTTTCACGATCTCGATTTGCCTAGATAGTAAGAAATCAACTATTTAGTATTCGACAACGTAGGTCCCTATGGATTCGATACTTTTTTTATTACTTCGTATACCCGTGCACTTGTGGTTTAACAACAGGTTTTTGGTGCCGTTACCAAGGATTAGTCCAAGGTACACGCGTGCCAGACTTGTAGTGTTCCCTTTCAGGTTATCAAGAAGTTGGCGCCGTTGCCGGGGACCTTAGTTTTTGTCGATATTAAAGACATTGAGAGTATTGCTAGACTAGGTTTCATTTATGTTTTATCTTTTTATTCTTTTCTGTTTACTTACATCATTTGATCAGTTTGCTCTAGTGTGCACAGGACATTCATTTCTAATGGCTGATCAAAGATCACTAAGGGACTATGCTGCCCCTAATCCTCAAGGGATACACTTTAGCATTGCTAGACCTATAATTGAGACCCCAACTTTGAAATTAACCCCGCCTTTATCTCCATGATCCAGCAGAACTAGTTTAGAGGATCATCAATCGAAGATCCTTATTCACATTTATATACTTTTCTTGAATATTGTGATACATTAAAAATTCACGAAATTTCTGATGATGCACTAAAATTGATATTATTCCCTTTTTCTTTCAGGGATCAAGCACGAACTTGGTTGCATTCTCGTCAACCCAATACTTTCACAACATGGGATCAATTATCAAAAGCTTTTCTAACGAGATATTTCCCACCAAGCAAGACTTTCCAATTGAGAAATCAAATCATGAACTTCCAACAGAAAGAAGGAGAATCTCTTAGCGAAGCATGGGAACGATATAATGAATTGCAAAGGAAATGTCCTCACCATGGCTTGGAGCGACGAGTCTTAATTGAAACTTTTTATTATGGTTTAATTAATCACACTCACCTCATTGTTGATGCTTCTGCAGGGGGAGCCTTGATGAGTAGAACAATTGATGATGCCTTCAAGTTGTTTGAGGAGATGTCCTTGAATCAGAGCCAATGGGCTCCAGATGAAGGAATTTCATATTGTCATCAACATGGTAAGAATGAGAATGAGAATCAGCAAACCCTGACTGAAGAGGTTAGTGAGCACATGTTAGAAAAATTTTTAACTAGCCAAATCTATTCATTGCAAATTCAAAACACAAAAAAATTCGAAGATCTTGAAGAAACTGTTAGTCATCTTGCTTCTCAAGTAGAATCCTTAGTTACTTACAATAAAATTTTAGAAGGACAAATATCTAGATTAAACACTAGGGAACATCGCAATGCCATTATCACTAGAAGTGGGAGGCAACTAGGAGAACTTAAGGAAAAAGAGTCTATTAATGATCAGGATGAAGAATTAGAATTAGAAAAGCCTTCTGAACATGAACAAACCCTATATAGTTCAACACCTCAAAAGGGTAGTAATTAGAAAGGGGATGTTCCATGTAAAGAAGACGGATCTAAGACTAATCTACCTCCATCCTTTAGACCACTGGTACCTTTTTCCCAAAGGTTAGAACAAGAAAAGTTAGATAAGCAATTTGGGAGATTTCTTGATGTTATGAAAAAGCTTTAAATTAATATACCATTTACTGAAGCTTTATCTCAAATGCCCATATATGCTAAATTTTTGAAGGAAATCTTGTCTAACAAAAGAAAGATAGAAAACTATGGTACTGTTTCTTTAACCGAAGAATGTAGTGCTGTTATTCAAAACAGGTTACCACCAAAATTGAATGATCCAGGTAGTTTCTCTATCCCATGTTTTATTGGAAATATGGCTTTCGACCGAGCCTTATGTGATCTAGGGGCTAGTGTAAGTCTTATGCCTTTGTCTGTGTGCAGAAAATTGGACATGGGAGCTCCTAAGCCGACTACAATTTCTTTGCAGCTCGCCGATCGATCAATAAAATATCCAGTAGGTATTCTAGAGGATGTTCCTATACAAGTTGGTAAGTACTTCATACCTGTTGATTTTGTGGTACTTGAAATGAAAGAGGATGCCAAGATTCTAATTATTCTGGGTAGGCTATTCTTAGCCACTGCTGGAGCACTTATTGATGTAAGGAATGGCAAACTTGCTCTAAAAATTGGCAATGATAAGATTGAGTTTGATTTGAATAATTCATTGAAAAAACCTGCTTATGCTAGTTCCTGTTGTACTATTCAATCCATTGATGACACAGTTTATGATGCTAGTTGTTTGTTTGATGATTTTTCTGCTGATGTTTCTTTTTCTGATTCCTTGGAAAATTCTTGTGAAACAATTGATAGTCCTCGTTTTGAGAATGATTTTGATGATGAGAAACACGATATCTTAGATTGTGCTACTTTTGATAATGAAAGTGAAAAGATCCCTAAAGTTGAGTTGAAAATTTTACCTGATAACCTTAGATATGAATTTCTTGATCCTAACTCTACCTACCCTATGATTGTGGATGCTAAATTAGATGCCAGGGAAACTGATTTACTCTTGAAGGAGCTAAGAATTTATAGAAAGGTAATTGGGTATTCCATTGATGACTTAAAAGGGATTAACCCTTCTTTTTGTATGCATAGGATTCACATGGAGGATGAGCACAAGCCGCATGTAGATTTTCAGAGAAGGCTCAACCCATCTATGAAGGAAGTGGTGAAGAAGGAAGTACTAAAATTGCTAGATGCAGGTATTATCCACCCTATCTCAGATAGTAAGTGGGTGAGTCCTGTATACTGTGTTCCAAAGAAGGGGGGTGTCACTGTAATGAAAAATAAGGACAATGAATTAATACCTGTTAGAACTGTCACTAGTTGGCGTATGTGTATCGATTACAGAAAATTAAATACTGCCACTAGGAAGGATCATTTTCCCCTACCCTTTATTGATCAAATAGTTGAGAGACTAGCTAAACACTCATACTTTTGTTTCCTCGATGGGTATTCCGGATTTTTTCAGATTCCTATTCATCCTGATGATCAAGATAAGACCACTTTTACATGCCCATATGGTACCTTTGTTGATAGAAGAATGCCCTTTGGTTTATGCAATGCACCTACTACTTTTCAGAGGTGTATGATGGTAATTTTTTCTGAATTTATTGAAGACTTCATGGATGTCTTTATGGATGATTTTTCGGTTTATAGTTCTTCTTTTGATGACTGCTTGGCTAATCTCTCTAGAGTTTTGCAGAGATGCGAAGAGACTATCCTTGTCTTGAATTGGGAAAAATGCTACTTTATGGTTAGACAAGGGATAGTTTTGGGCCATCTAGTTTCAGAGAGAGGGATTGAAGTGGACAAGGCCAAAATAGAAGTGATTGAGAAGTTGGCACCACCCACCACTGTTAAAGAAATCAGAAGCTTCCTAGGACATGCAGGGTTTTACAGGAGATTCATTAGGGACTTCTCTAAACTTGCTAAACCTTTAACTGATTTACTTTGTAAAGATGCCAAATTCTGCTTTGATGAGAAATGTCTGTGTGCTTTTCAAGAACTAAAGAAGGCCTTGATATCAGCACCGATCATGCAACCCCCAGATTGGGACTTACCCTTTGAGCTCATGTGTGATGCCAGCGATTATGCAGTAGGAGCAGTCTGGGACAAAGAAAAGATAAGAAACCTCATGTTATTCACTACGCCAGCAAAACTTTGGATGAGGCTCAAAGAAATTACACCACCACTAAGAAGGAATTATTGGCCATAGTATTTGCTTTTGATAAATTTAGGTCTTACTTGATTAACTCCAAAGTGGTAGTGTACACTGACCATGCAGCTGTGAAATACTTAATGCAGAAAAAAGACAGCAAACCACGATTACTCAGATGGATTTTACTTCTGCAAGAATTTGATTTGGAGATTAAAGACAAAAAAGGATCAGAAAACCTTGTTGCAGATCATCTCTCAAGAATAATGGCAGACACTGAAAAGAATGATGAAATCAATGATTCTTTCCCTGAAGAACAGCTCTTAACCATTGAACAACTCAAAGCAACCTGGTATGCTGACATAGTGAATTATCTTGTAGCCAATATTTTTCCTCTCGATTTGAGCTACCAAAAAAGGAAAATATTTTTGGCTGAGGTGAAACACTATTTTTGGGATGAGCCTTATGTGTTTAGAAGATGTGCTAATGGCATTTTTAGAAGATGTGTATCTGAAGAAGAAATTGCAGATATTTTGCTTCAATGCCATGGATCCTCCTATGGTGGTCATGCCGGTACTGAAAAAAAACTGCTTTTAAGGTGCTACAATCAGGTTTTTATTGGCCCACAATTTTCAAAGATGCTAGAAACTTTGTATCATCCTGTGATAGATGTCAAAAGACTGGGAACATTAACAGAAGACATGAGATGCCACTGTCCAATATTCTTGAAGTTGAGATATTTGATGTTTGGGGGATTGACTTCATGGGACCTTTCCCATCTTCTAGAGGTAACAAGTACATTCTTGTAGCAGTTGATTATGTCTCAAAATGGGTTGAAGCTATTGCTTTACCAACCAATGATTCGAGAGTTGTTATTAAACTATTTAAGAAGATTATTTTTCCACGATATGGGACACCTCGAGTAGTGATCAGTGATGGAGGCTCGTATTTCATAGAACATAAGTTTTCAGCCCTACTCAGAAAATATGGGGTAAATCATAGAGTTTCAACGCCATATCACCCCCAAACAAGTGGACAAGTTGAAATATCAAACAGAGAGATCAAGGGAATTTTAGAAAAGACTGTGTCGTGCACTAGAAAAGATTGGGCGTCCAAACTTGACTATGCTTTGTGGGCTTACCGAACTGCTTTCAAAACACCAATATGTCCCAATTTCAATTAATTTATGGAAAGTCATGTCACCTACCTGTAGAGCTCGAACATAAGGCGTATTGGGCGATCAAGAAGCTGAATTTTGACTTGAAAAATGCGGGTGAGAAACGGAGGTTGCAATTAAATGAGCTAGATGAGATCAGACTCTCTGCATATGAGAATGCAAGAATCTACAAAGAGAGGACTAAGAGATGGCATGATCGACAGATTTTCAGAAAAGACTTCCAACCAGGTGACTTTGTTCTATTATTCAATTCTAGATTGAGACTTTTTCCAGGAAAGCTTAAGTCTCGATGGTCTGGTCCTTTTCAGGTAAAGAAAGCCTATCCCTACGGAGCTGTAGACGTATGGAGCAAAGAAACGAGAGAATTCAAAGTTAATGGTCAAAGATTGAAGCATTATTATCAGGAAGAGCAGATTGGGGAAAAGGAAAGTTTTTACATTGATGAGCCACGATCAAATCTGAGTGTCGAACGGTCAAGCTAATGACCTTTTAAACTAGCGCTTCTTGGGAGGCAACCCAAGCACTCTTGCTTAGTTTAATCACTTCTATTTTAGTTGTTTTTAGAATTAAAATTTCCTTTTTTTAGGAGAATGGAATAAAGAGGGAATTATGAAGAAAGTTGAATCCAACGGTGGCAAAAAATTGAATTTTGTGAGCATCATTTTCCATACTACTTTGCATTCTATTTTCCTCGATCTTTTGAAAAAGAATTGGATGCATACGATCCATTTTCTACCATCTTGTGGTATGATCCTTTTTTTTTTTTTGAAGATATAGCCCTATCATGTTAAATTTATTTCTTCAATACTTATTTGTCTATTGAGACATGACATTGATTGATGCATAAAATTTTAGATAGATATATTATTTGAGGAATAAAATTTAAAGGTGAAACTTCTCTTTTGAATAAAATGAGTATATTAGTATGATTTGTGAATTTAGATCAATTGATCAACCTAGTTGAGGTTTAGTCTATTTTTGCTATTTGTTGGGAAATAAGAATCCAAGATCCATAAAAAAAAATATAGTGAAAGACTCCCCTACTTGGCACTATGTAAAATTGATAGTGGTACCTAAGACATGGGTTGAAATCTAAACATGAAAAATAATGAGGGAGAAAAAGAATAAGACTCCTCTACTTGGCACTGTGTAAAATTGATAGTGGTACCGAAGAAAGAGTTGAAGTCAAAAATAAAAAGTATGTGTCTTTGTGGATACATGTCATCTATACAAAAACAAACAAAATGCATCAAAAAAAAATTGTGTGGAAAAAGATCTTGGAGACCTAATTCCTGTAAACAAAAGCATTGATAGATTTAAATTGATACCGGGTGAAATCATGAGATTGAAAATTCTATTTATCATACGGTTGCAAAGTTTTATTTGATTGAGTTGTGAATCTAGAAAATTGAGTTTTAAGGATGATATGTTTACTTGAAATTTTGTAAATCAATTGATAAAATTTTTCATTGACAAGTTGTATTTTAAAAATTTATTGAGCATGAAAAGGTTATTCTTTTGATCAAACTTTGATTTCAAATTTTGATTTTTGCTTGAGGACAAGCAAAGTTTGAGCCTTATGTGTTTGATGACACCAAAATATGTAGTATATTTTGCATCATTTTTTGATATCTTTTCATGCTAAAATTGAGGATCTTTTACTTGTTTCGATGCTAAATTCATTGAATATTGCAAAATCTACTTCTGTTTTGGTTTTTCATGGTTTTCAGGTAAAAAGCATTATTTTAAGGAGTTTTTAAGTAGAATCAAATGCATAGAAGGATTACCATCATCAAAAGGAGATCACCCAAGAAATTTCACGCAAATCGGAGCAAGACAGCAAATTACGGTAGTGCCGTAATCTATTTTACGGTACCGTAATTCCATATGGTGCCGTAAAATCCGAACACTGCCGTAATTTGTGAAGATTTCCGAACAGAAAGATTTCCCAATTTTACGGTACCGGCCGTAAGCAATATTACGGTACTGTATTTCAGAGCGCGTCAGAACATAAACTTCACCCGATTTTACGGTACCTGCCGTAAGGGATTTCACTGTCGTATTTTCTAGCCGTTTCAGAACAGAAAGTTGCCCTGAAATTACGGTACTGGCCGTAAACTACTTTACGGGCCGTATTTTCTGAGACGACATTGGCACAGAAGACTCAAGAGATTTTACCGCACCAGCCGTAAACAATTACACTGCCGTAAAACAGGTTTTGAACGCCCAGGTCAATGTCCATGCCCGATTCTTGTGGAGATGATTGCGAACGATCCAGAGGTTTTTGTGGGATTCCGTAAGAAGCAAAAGGGGAGCTTTTCACGAGAGGATTATAGAGAGACCGAAAGCCCCAATTTTGATCGACCGTCGAGGGAGAAATCTTGATCCACGCCGTCACCGAGGGTTTCGCCGTCGCGCTCGATCCAGACGATCTCCAACCGCGATTTTCATACTGAAGCTTCATCAGAGGGAGGAGACAACACACCAAAAGTTTCAGACCGTAAAGAGATCGATTGGAGGAGGAATCGAAGAGCAAAGCATCGCCGACATTGTTCACCGAAGCTATTTGCAAATTACGGCCGTGAAATACTTCACAGCCGTGCCGTATTTTCTAAAACTCCTCTTGTCTTTCAATTTTCGATCCTATGAAACCATGATTTGTTGTAATTCCCTCATGATGATAGCTTAAACTATTTTTGGGACATGGGGAAGTAATTTACTTAACTTCCAATGACTAGATAACTCTTTTCCAATATTTCATTGAGTTTCATCATAACATGATGATTTTGCTCATGTGATATTTGTGCTTGGACTCTCTTTAAATTCATGTTATTAATTTTGTTCTTAGAATTTTCGCTTGAGACCGAAAGGTAATTGCTTGAGAATTTGGAACCCTAGAATTGCATGTTCGGATCCCTTCCTTAGGTTAGATTCATCTTGATCTTTTCTAGTAAAATAATTGCCATGATTATAATATGAATCTATAGATCGAGTCTATTTGTCAAACGTGGAGATCTTGTGCGAAAGCAAGGATCGGAACGTTGGAGATCCTCGAGCAAAACTAGTTGCGAGACTCGGATGCACGAAAGTGATCCTTGAGACTCCACTAGAGATTCCTATAACTCGGATGCACGAAAGTGATCCTTGAGTTCATTGTTTGATAATATCTTCTTCATGATAAAATTGAATCAACGAAATCCTTATTCATATCTAGTCATAAAAGTTTAAGTGAACGAAACCCTAGTCCCAGCTTTTCTCTCTGATAATCCCGATTTTAGTTTCCGATTGCTATTTTCACGATCTCGATTTGCCTAGATAGTAAGAAATCAACTATTTAGTATTCGACAACGTAGGTCCCTGTGGATTTGATACTTTTTTTATTACTTCATATACCCATGCACTTGCGGTTTAACAACAGGTTTTTGGTGCCGTTACCAAGGATTAGTCCAAGGTACACGCGTGCCAAACTTGTAGTGTTCCCTTTCGGGTTATCACATGTAAGTACATAATTGTAGATGTAGACAAACATTGATAATGACAATGCCAGAATGATATATATAAATATCAAAGTTAAGTAGTACAATAATGGACCAAAATTAGGTCCTAGGTCATATACACCAACAATCTCCCACTTGCACTAAGACCTAGAGGTTGAGGAATCTCAACCCCATATCTCTAGCGTGCAGTCATGCTTCTGCTACGCCAAAGCCTTGGTCAATGGGTCTGCTATATTGTTCTCTGTGTCAACTCTGCTAATCTTGACATCACTTCTGTCTATGATCTCTCTGATTAGGTGAAATCTTCTAAGTATATGTTTGGATCTTTGATGAGACCATGGTTCTTTGGCTTGTGCAATTGCTCCATTGTTATCACAGTAGATTTCAATGGGATCCACTGCACTGGGAACCACCTGAAGTTCAGAAATGAACTTCCTTATCCAAACAGCTTCTTTGGCTGCCTCAGAAGCGGCCACATACTCAGCTTCAGTTGTAGAATCGGCAATAGTGGATTGCTTAAAGCTCTTCCAGCAAACAGCGCCTCCATTTATCTTAAACACATAGCCGGCCTGCGATCTAAAGTCATTAGGGTTAGACTGGAAAGACGCATCAGTGTAGCCCTGTATACTGAGCTCTTCCTGTCCCCCATAGACTGGGAACAAATCCTTAGTTCTTCTTAGATACTTCAGGATGTTCTTTACAGCCACCCAGTGCTGTAAACCAGGATTGGATGGTATCGGCTGGTTATGCTCATAGCATAAGCCACATATAGTCTAGTACACAACATTGCATACATTATCGATCCCACTGCCGAAGCATAAGGCACTCGACTCATGTCATCCCTCTCAGCCTGTGTGGTGGGACACTGGCTCTTTGAGAGAGTAAGGTCATGTCTTACTAGAAGGTACCCTTTCTTGGATTGCTCCAAGCTAAACCTCTCCAGGACCTTATCAATGTAAGTACTTTGACTAAGGGCTAGGAGCCTCTTGGATCTATCCCTGTAGATCCTCATGCCTAGGATATAGGCGGCCTCCCCTAAGTCCTTCATCTCAAAACACTTCCCTAACCATGTCTTAACAGCTTGAAGACTAAGGATGTTATTCCCGATGAGTAGTATGTCATCGACATACAAGACCAGAAAAGTCACCAAGCTCCCACTAAATTTTCTGTATACACAGGCATCATCTTCACTTTTGATAAAGCCATAATCTCTCACAGCTTCATCAAATCGAAGATTCCAACTTCGAGATGCTTGATTTAATCTATAGATGGATCTCTTTAGCCTGCAGACCTTATTGGCCTCTACAGGATGGATGAAGTCATCAAGTTGTGTCATATACACATCCTCGGTTAGTTTTCCATAAAGGAAATCTGTCTTTACATCCATCTATCATATCTCATAATCATGATATGCAGCTATAATAAGCAGAATCCTAATGGATTTGAACATAGCAACTAGCGAAAAGGTTTCATCATAGTCCACCCCGTGGACTTGTTTGAATCCCTTAGCCACTAGTCTACCTTTATAGGTAACCACGTTGCCATCCATATCTGTCTTCTTCTTGAAGACCCATCTACACCCTATGGGTTTTACCCCATTAGGTAACTCAACCAAATCCCAGACTTGGTTAGCTGACATAGAATCCATTTCGGATCTCATGGCGTCAAGCCATCTCTCAGAGTCTGGTCCACTGACCACCTCATCATAAGTCTTGGGTTCATCCTCAATGATGAATATCCCGTCGTGTTGGGTCGGCAGCGACCCATACCTCTCAGGTGCACGACGAATCCTCCCAAACCTACGTGGGGCCTGTGTCTGAGCCTCAGGTTGCTCATCAACAAGTGTAGGTGGCTTAGGTTCCATCTTTACATTTTGTGGTTGCTCTTGCACCTCGTCCAAGTCAAACTTCCTCCCACTAACTTCTTTCATGAGAAACTCGTTCTCTAGAAAGGCAGCATTTCGAGCAACAAATACTTTGTTCTCAGTGCGATTATAGAAGTAGTAACCCTTAGTTTCCTTAGGGTACCCCACAAATATACATTTATCAGATCTAGGTTCTAGCTTGCTAGAATCCTAACACTTGACATAAGCCTCACATCCCCAGATCTTGCTAAAAGATAAATTAGGGCGTCTCCCACTCCATACTTCATATGGTATTTTAGAGACACTTTTAGATGGAACGTTATTCAGTATTAGAGAAGCTATATTAAGCGCATGTCCCCAGAATGAGGGAGATAGAGTTGCATGACTCATCATACATCGAACCATGTCCAACAAAGTTCGATTTCTCCTTTCAGACACACCATTCCATTGGGGTGTTCCAGGAGGAGTGAGTTGGGATAAAATCCCACACTCTCTTAGATAGTCAAGAAACTCACCACTCAGGTACTCTCCACCACGATCTGATCGAAGAGCCTTAATGGATCTACCAAGTTGGTTCTTTACTTCATGTCTGAACTCTTTGAATTTCTCAAACGATTCAAACTTATGTCTCATTAGGTAGACATAACCATATCTACTGAAATCATCAGTAAATGTGATGAAGTAGTTGTGGCCTCCTCTGGCTTGCTTATTGAATGACCCACACACATCGCTATGTATGAGATCCAACAAACCTCCTACCCTTTCACTAGTCTTGGTGAAAGGCGCCTTTGTCATTTTCCCTAACAAACAAAGCTCACATGTATCAAATTCCTCCAAGGAACTTGAACCTAGCATCCCATTTGCATGGAGTCGTTGAATGCGATTCTTGTTTATATGGGCTAATCGACAATGCCATAGGAAAGCACCAACTGAACTACTCAGTTTGGTCCTTTTATTATTTATGTTACAAATAGAGCTATCCATGTCCAAGACATATAAACCATTGCATAAAGTACCCTTCCCATAGAACACATTTGCAAATGAAAAAGAACAAGAGTTCCTATTTATTTCAAATTTAAATCCCTTCTTTGCTAAGCAAGGAATGGATACAATGTTCTTAGTAAGCGAAGGTACATAATAGCAACTATCTAGCTCTAGCAGAAGTCCAGAAGGCAGGGAGAGAGTTAAAACTCCTACAGCAACAGTAGCAACCTGTGCCCCGTTTCCAACCCGTAGGTCAATCTCTCCAGGCCGCACTAATCTACTTTTCTTGAGCCCCTGCATATTTGTACAAATATGAGCTCCACATGCGGTATCCAATACCCATGACATAGAAGTAGAAAGATTGACTTCAGTAACATAAATACCTGAGCTTGAAGCAAAGGCCAAGCCTTTCTTCTCCTCATTATGAAGTTGTTTGCAGTCCCTCCTCCAGTGGCCCTGCTCGCCACAGTGGAAACATCTCTGATCCTTTGACTTCTTCGCCTTTTTCTTCAGTGCTTTGATGGGACCTTTGGCCTTGCCTTTGGCAGGTGCCTTTTTCTTCATCTTCTTGGCCTTAGGGACCAAAAGAATAGAACTAGGTTTAGATTTTCCCATCTCACGCTCGGCTGTCTGGAGCATATTCATCAGTTCCTCCCTTGTGCATTCAATCTGGTTCATGTTAAAATTTACGATAAACGGACTGAAGCTAGGGGGTAGGGACTGCAGAATAAGGTCCACAACCAACTCGTTATCTATGGTGTGTCCCAGCCTCTTGAGATGGTCCATGTTCCCAATCATCTTGAGAACATGGGGTCTTACTGGGGCACCTTCAGATAACTTACACCGAAAGACTGCTTTGGCGGTGTCATATCTCTTCGTTCTAGCCTGAGCCTCGAACATCTGTTTCAAATGAGTAATCATTTGAAAAGCGTTCTGCTCCTCATATTGCACCTGAAGTTCAGGTGCCATAGTGGCTAGCATGAGACATGCTACCTCCACAAAGTCATCCTGATGCTTTCTAAAAACATCCCTATCCGCCGCTCGGGCATTAGGCGGAGGAGGCACAGGAAGAGCCTGCTCTAGGACATACAACTTCTTCTCGAGCTTGAGGGCTATCCTCATGTTCGGATGCCAGTCCATAAAGTTGGTTCCAACCAACTTATCCTTATCAAGGAGTGATCGCAGTATCAATCTGCTATTGTTTGTTGCCATTGATCTACAACAATCAAGAAACAGCAGATTAGTACTACTTCAAATCATTTAAACTGGACTTGTTTCAAATGATTATGGCTCCCACTATTTTAATCGAATTGACAACCCACAAAGTCAATTGAGAAGTTTAAGACTTCCTAGTGAGATGGGATCCTTATTCTACATGAGGCTTCGCGTCCCACAAGGGTGGGATGAGATGCACAAAGTAACCCATGCTTCCTAAGGTGGGCACGCCGGCCGATTGCTCCGAGCAATTCCCTTTATTGAGACAGTCCAGGCATTTCATGTCCAGCGAGGGCTAGATATAGCATGAAACCCTAACCTCTCAATGATGCCTCTAGACTTTCATCATGTGCCCAGCACATATGAACTTCTAGTCAAGTCCATTCCTAATCGTTATGCCCAGGGTCAATGGGTTTCCTTGTGAAGGCGCGCCCGGCTAAAACGGACTGGTGAAACCATTGCCACCACACACCTCCTAAAGATAAGTGGGTGTGTCCCACGAGGGTGGGAAACAGTTCACAACACCACTGATCGATAGTTTGATGAGGGCTACGCATTAGAAGGCTATTAGACTTGATATTTATATATGAGGGTTTTTGAGGTCTCATCAGTTTTATCTTATGTCTAGCATTACAGGCATGCAATCCTATAGTGATAACATAACGATAAAACAACTCAGGCATGCTTTAGCAGATATGTATGAAAACAGTAAAAGAATGATGTGATCATAGCCTATTCAAGACATTGAACCAACCCATGCCAAAAGGAGGTTCAACTCTTGACCTAGGATTAAAGCCCGTAAAGACAAGACCTAACCTAGCCGACCACTAATTTGATCTTCAAGGTTGGCTCCAAGGTCTTTCTCACCATGGTTTAGCTCTCAAACCCTAGAGGTGTCCCTCATGGGTTCGGCCAATGCCATGGGTCTTTCTCCATAGATGAGGCGCCACCATGCAAAGAGCCAAGATGGCTAGCTCTCAAACCCTAGGGTTCGGCCATGCCATCTTGCGCCACTCTTCCATGCGCCATCAAGCATGCATGTGCCAGGGTTCCATGTGGTTGCGCCCTAATCTTCTTCTTCTTGTTACAAAAATAAAAGAAAAGAAAAGCGGCATGCAAGCCTCACAAAGATACATCACAGGCATGCAAAGGGGCTTGACTCATGATCACAACATTATGCACAAGCAAGGTATCTACACATGCAGTTCTACATGCTCATGAAAAACATAAAATCTGAAATTTTAATTTTTCATAAAACTAGTCTCTTTTCCTCATCTTCTTTTCACAAATCTCTTAGTTATTTGCAATTAATTTTCATGATGATTTCAAAGATCCTCTCAGCTGATAATTTTGTCAGATCAAGAGACCCGGCCAGTCCGAAGACATAATGCCCGTCCTACTTGACAAAACCACGTGCACCTTTGATCCTTTAAATCATACAAGAAAAATAACCCAAAAAATGCAAAAGAGGTTGAAAAGATGATAGAAACAAGAAGCCCAAATTTTTCCTACTTTAGAAAAATCGTTTGCCATGTGATCATGCAATTTGCGAAAATTGAGATATGACATGTGAGCATGGAAAAGCATGAAAATACATCATTCGAGTCTCGCAAGTCCCTCTGATACCACTGTTGGGAAACCCCGGGGATATTTTACAAATTTTTCAGAAACAAATACAATGCACAGCGGAATAATATCCCCGAAACAGGCCGGTCCCAAAAACCCAATGAAGATCGCATGCGAGAGAGTTGACACGATGAGATAGAAAATACCTTAAAGCAAGATGAGGCCGATGTCGAGGTAGGCGCCCAAGCGTGCGCCCTCCGCAGTCTCACACACACGGATGCCTCGAGTCCTCTTCTTCCATGCCCGGTGCTAGCCTCGAGAAGAAGATCCAAGCCTTAGGGAGATCTCCACTTCACTTGCGCCACCTTCTAGAGAAGTTGCGCCAAGGAGGAGGAGGGAAGAAGACAAGCCACCAAGCTCCAATGCTCCAAATTCCAAGAGGAAAGGAGGAAGGTTGCTTGCGGCTAGGGTATGGAAGATGTTCGCCCAAGTTCTCCTTGCTCTCGCCCCTTCTATTGTTCACGCCTTCAAGTAATTCATTCATGCAAGAGGGGCGACTAGGGGTTATATTTATAGCAAGGAGAGGCGATTAGGGATGGCTATGATCAAGCCAAGTGGGCGGCTTGGAGAAGAAGTAGGAAATAGAATTATTTTAATAATTAATCAAGTCTTAATCCAATTAGGAGTCTAATTAATTATTTAAATAATCAAGTCCTAATCCAATTAGGACTCTAATTAATTATTTAAATAATTAGCCCTATTAAATAGGACTCCAATTAATTATTTAATTAGTTAATTAATTAGCCCATAAATGATTAAATGAACTTAGATTAACCATATGTGTCATAGGCGCCAACCCTAGTCTAACCAGGGTTAAACATGCGCCTACACATTCTTCTCCTTAAGCCCATTTAACTTATTAATAAGCCCAACTATAGAATGGGCCTAGCCCAAGGTCCATTATGCATGTCAATCAACCCATTGGATCTAATCCAATTTAACTCAAGGTCAAACTAGGTTAACCATGGTTACTTTGGTCAATATGCCAAAAATAGAAGTTGGCCCTAATAAGTTTCTTCCATCTCATCAGGCCCATCAGCACTTTAAAATCTCCCAAATAGATCCGAGCCATCCAATAACTCGATCATAAGGCTTCTCGATCAATACGAGAACTCGAGTATCAAGGTGTGCGACCCTGTAGGTTCCTCTGACGTTGGCAGTGCTGACCTAAGGTCACCACAAGTAGTGAGTGGCACCTAGCAGTGCATCGCTGCTATCCAAGTCATCAGAATGGATATTGACATCGACATCCCCATCACCGCAATCAGGTACAGATGCATTACAGTCTCTTTGCCGAACTGATATCCAATTGGACAAGTGTGTCACTACTTGTTTTTATCCAATCTCATAGTTATGACTAAATCAAGTCTCACCTGGGTATGGCCATACACTTTCAGTCATAGAACCATAGAGGAGATCCATGGATATCATGCTTCCCTTAGGAAGGGGCAAATCCTATGTATATCTATTGACCTTCTCCTATGGGTCGTGACATACTCAATGACAACCGTTATTACCCCCCAACTATGGCAAGGTGTTAGGTTGTATCAAAGCATGTCCCTAACCATATAGAATGGTCAATGACCTCAAGTCAAGGGATCAATGCATCTCCTATCACTTGTGAGGATAACTCGTGACACCAAGTCATTGCCTCACAGCGGGTCGGTCCAATATATCCACCACTGATATACCTATATGTCTGTGTTAGCACCTCGTGCCTAACTAGCCCATATACTAGTCTCACAAGTACCAGAGTTGTCCCATATCCACTCTAGTACATCGACTGAGGACGATCATTTGAGCACAGATCCAATCTATCTCCAGGGACATTATCATGTAAGTACATAATCGCAGATGTAGACAAACATTGATAATGACAATGCCAGAATGATATATATAAATATCAAAGTCAAGTAGTACAATAATGGACCAAAACTAGGTCCTAGGGCATATAGACCAACAGGAAGAATCTGCCAAAGGTCCAACGTTGCAGTCGCCAAAAGAGAGGGAAGAATGGAGTAGGTGCCAAGGAGAGAAATCTTCCAAAGAGATCAGGTAGGCGCCAAGGACACTCGACCCCCTCTTTTATAGAAATCATGGTGACCCTTTGAATTCCACAATAAATTCATAATTAATCTCTGAATTAATTCATCATTAATTATAGAATTAAATTCAGAATTAATTATAGAATTAAACTCTGAATTAAAGTCTCATAATGATCCATTAAAACCTTGAATTAAAGTTTCATAATGGCCATTAATAGCATGACTCTTCAAATTCAGAATTAAATTTGTAATTAAATCTAGAATTAAATTCATTATTAAACTCAAAATTAATTACAGAATTAAATACAGAATTTAATTCACAGAATTAAATACATGATTTAATTCACCATTATGTCTATTGGGCCCAGGCAACTTATTGTCATGGCCCATTAGGCCTGACTGCCCATTAGGCCTCACACCCCAACTCGGCTTCATGCCCATTGGGCTTGGAGGCCCATTGGTTCATGCTCCAAGCTTAGACTTCATTTGGCCCAATTTGCCTATTGGGCCTATTTGGCCCATTTGACCTATCGGGCCCATTTGGCCCATCTGCCCAAAAATGAAGTTAGCCCCAATAAGTCCCTTCCATCTCATCAGGCACAATGGCGCTGATGAATTCTCCCAAATAGATCTAAGTTATCCAATAACTCGATCATTAAGCTACCCGATCAATACAAGAACCCGAGTTTCAAGTTGTGCGACACTATAGGTTCTTCTGACGTTGGCAGTGATGAACTCAGGTCATCACAAGCAGTGAGTGGTACCTAGCAGTGCATCGTTGCTACCCATGTCTTCGGAATGGATATCAACATCGACATCCCCATCATCGCAACAAGATACCGATGCATTACAGTCTCTTTGCCAGACCGATATCCGATTGGACAAAGTGTGTCACCACTTTGTTTTCATCCAATCACATGGTCATGACTACATTAGGCTTTCACCTGGGTATGGCTATACACTTCCAGTCATGCAACCATAGGGGGGGCCCCGTGCATATCAAGATTCCCGCAAGAAGGTGCAAATCCTACGTCCATCCATTTATCTTCTCATATGGGTCGTGACATACCCAATGACAACCGTTATGACCTCCCTACTATGGCGAGATGTTAGGTTGTATCAAAGCATGTCCCTAACCATATAGAAGAGTCAATGACCTCAAGTTAAGGGATCAATGCATCTCCTGTCACTTATGAGCTTAACTCATGACACCAAGTTAATGCCTCACAGCGGGTCGGTCCAGTATATCCAACACTGATATACCCATATGCCTGCGTTAGCACCCCGTGCCTAACCAGCTCATATACTAGTCTCACATGTACCAGAGCTGTCCCTTATCCACTTAGGTAATCGACTGGGGACACACCATTTGATCACAGATACAATCTGCCTCTAGGGACATTATTATCCATGTATATAATCGTAGATGTTAACATATCATAATAACAACAATGTTAGAATGATGTATAAAATATCAATGTCAAGTAGTACAAGATGGACCAACAATAGGTCCAAGGACATATACACCAACGGGGGTGGGTGGGGGTCAAAGTCTCTCATTAATATATGTATGCAGAGGATCTCATTCTTGCCTTCCATGCCAATCCCAAATCCTATTGCCACATCAACCAGTGAGTCTCTTATTTCATTACTTTTTTTGGTCTCAACATTAACTTGCCAAAATGCAAAATCTACATTCCCTATAACTGCTCCAACTAAATAAAAAAAAACTTCTCCATGTAAGATGTGAAAAACTAATACATGTTCAATTAATAAAAATATAT
This sequence comes from Costus lasius, assembly GCA_027563935.2. NCBI lineage: Eukaryota > Viridiplantae > Streptophyta > Magnoliopsida > Zingiberales > Costaceae > Costus > Costus lasius. The sequence continues at coordinate 29,624,157 of CM050450.1, read as the reverse complement.
ATAAGTGTAATATTAGAGCAACATATGTCTCGCTATTGTTGTCACTAATTTATTTAACACAACATTGCTCTTCTGTATTAATATGTAAGAAATGCTAGCCTCTAGCAAACTACTCAGATAACCTTAATGTTTGCCAAGTACATGACCTATCTCACACAAGGTTGCTCAATTATATGACTTTCTTGCAATCAAAGAATTCCATGACACAACTTGCATTTATTGATGATCCCTAATCTAATTTTGGAGGACCACCTCTATATGTTGGTTACCCAACTTCCAAAAACTATAGGACCCCAAGTTCTATTATTGGTTGAGGAAGCAACTTCCAAGAGATGGGATATACCTCATGTTTCACTTTAAACCATGTTGAGTAGTTACCACGTTGGGTAAGTACTCACATTCTCCCACTTGGTCTGACCAAAATAAATCATGGACATCAAAATCTGATTAAAATATCAGTTGCATGGATCATGGCTATAGCTCCCTTTAATAACAAGTATTATCTTGTATGTATCACAATGTATTTAATTTCTTAGTTGCATCATCTTGATGAATAAACCTTATGTTTATTCTATATCCTTAATAGTTTATTATACTCAACATAAAATGTGCACACAAAATGAGTAAACAACATAGTAAATAAGAGTTTTAGTAATATTTCATATTACACATTTATATAATGAGGCCAAGCCCCATCCATACTACATGATCCTTAAAATGGTTTGGTGGCATACCTCTTATTAAAGAATCAACAATCATCCATTCACTGCTAATATGCTCAATGATCAATTTGTTTAATTTAACCCATTCCATTATGGCTAAATATTTGATGTCGTTGTGTCTACTTTGCTTTCCGGTGGCAAAACCTAGGGTGGCGGTGAAGATGGCGATTTCTCCTTGAAACGCTGATCAAAATTAGGGCTTTTGGTGGCTACGTGCTCAATGGTTAATTTAACCATTGAGCTGCAGCTCAATGGTTAAAGGGACTCTCTCCATGAGGGGAGGTCAAGAGTTCAAATCCCGCTGCAGATGAAATTTGTCAGGCTGAACTGGCCGGGGTTCGGGGCTCTTGACCTGGCGTGTGATGGGTGGCTACGTGCTGGCCAAGTGGGTGTGGCACCCAGGCAGCATGGGGTGCCGTATGTGGGGACCGAGAGGCGTTCTGTCACATAAAGCTTCCTTAAAAAACATCAAGCTCACTTTCGCACAAGATTTGTTCAATGCTAAAGATAAGTAAATCATCGACAAGAAGATTTAAGATCACTTTCATGCATCGAATCTTTATGTCAATCATCTTAAGTGAAAACTAAATACTTTCTTACTTTAGATTTACTGGTTCTACTTAGGGTTCTCCAACAATCCGATACTTAATTTCTTACAATATATTTATGTTTAACTCATTAACGTCTTCTAGGTCAAGTTATCACTTCTTGGACTGGTTCACTGTCATGTTCAATCTCAGGCTCTTCTTCATTATCCTCAAGTCTCCCTCTAGGTTCATCTAATTGCCTCCCACTCCTAGTAGTTATGGCATTACAATGTTCCCTAGGGTTTGGTTCAGGTTTAGCAGGTAATTTCCCTGGGGGTCTATAAGAAGTGCTAAGGCGTGCTAGTTGTCATTTTCGTTCTTACCATGAGGAGGTCGATATATCACTCCTCTCTCTGTACTCCACTGATTGTGATTCAAAGCCATCTCTTCAAGCAGAGTGAAAGCATCTTCAATAGTCTTGCTAATGAGGGCTCCTCCTGCAGCACCATCAACAGTCAAACGAGTATTATAAAGTAAACCATTATAAAATGTATGTATTAAAACCCATTTTTCAAGGCCATGGTGAGGACACTTCCGTTGCAACTCGTTGAAACGCTCCCATGCCTCACTAAAAGACTCGCCATCCCACTGTGCAAAGCTTGTAATCTGGCTTCTCAACTGAATTGTCTTGCTGAGTGGAAAGTACTTCATCAAGAAAGCATTAGACAATTGATCCCATGTAGTGAAAGTACCAGTAGGTTGAGAGTGAAGCCAAGAGCGTGCTCGATCCCTGAGAGAAAAAGGAAACAATCTAAACTTTAATGCATCACTAGAAACACCATTAATTTTAATAGTATCACATAATTCAAGAAATAAAGCAAGATGTTGATTAGGATCTTCAATTGGAGTTCCTCCAAACTGATTTTGCTCGATCATATATAAGAAAGCAGGCTTAATTTCGAAGTTATTAGCCTCTATCGCTGGTCTAGCAATGCTAGAGTGTATCTCTTGTGGATTTGGGGTTGCATAGTCCCTAAGTGATCTTCTGTCTGTCATGACTATTTCTTCTTTCTACCTCTCTTAAACTCTGAGTTTCCTGCGCAGTTTAAGAGTTTTGTTAATCTCAAGGTCTAGGGGAACTAGAGGTCCTGATCTAAGATTCCCGCGCATGCACAAGTAGATAGATCAAATAAACTCAAAATATGCAAAAGGGTACAGAAACCAAAATTTAATCTCAGCTTTAGAAAATTCCTAAAGAAAAAATAAAATAAAATAAAACAAAGCCTAGTTTAGCAATACTATTAATTACTTCAATATTAACAAAAACCAAGGTCCCCGGTAATGGCACCTAAAACTTGTTGTGTCCGCAAGTGCACGGATACTTCGAAGTAATAAAAAGATACCGAATCACAGAGCCCTCGTTTGTTAAGTACCAAAGAATTAATTTCTTATTAGCTAGGCAATCGAATACGATGTAAGCAGCAAATGGAAATCACACGGAATATCAGAGAGAAAAGCTGGGACTAAGGTTTCATCCAACTTAATTTCAACAACTAGATATAATTAAATGATTGTTAGTTTACTCTTAATATGATAAAGATATAATTTACTTAATAAAGAAATCATCTCACTTTCGCGTAGACAGTTTACAAAGAACAAATCCTCACTTTCGCACAAGATTTGTTTAATGCTAAAGATAAGTAAATCATCGACAAGAAGATTTAAGATCACTTTCATGCATCGAATCTTTATGTCAATCATCTTAAGTGAAAACTAAATACTTTCATACTTTAGATTCACAGGTTCTACTTAGGGTTCTCCAACAATCCGATACTTAATTTCTTACAATATCTTTATGTTTAACTCATTAATGTCTTCTAGGTCAAGTTATCAACAAAGTCAATAAACTTCTAAAATTTAGAAATAAGAACACTCTTACGATGAGTTCCTAAATCATGATTATAGGGTTCCAAGTTTTTGTAAGTCACCTTTCGGTCCATATCGTAAAAACTCCAATACATGTTGACAATAAGAATCTAGAAAAGATTAAAGACAATCGTCACATAAGTAGAATTATCATAACAAGAGCATAGTGATGAAATAAAGATCATCTAGTCATTATAAAATTAAAGGGATTACATCCCCTATCCTAAAAAGTGTTTAAGCTAGCATGATGAAGAAATTACAATATGCCATAGTTTAGAACGATCGAAAATCAAAAAGAAGGGAAATTTTACTAAACATAGGGTTGTAATCGAAACTACAGCCTATGATTTCTCGCGTGAACAGTGCCGGCGGTGCCTCTTTCATTGATTTCTCCTTCGATCGGTCTTCTTTCACTCTGAAACTTCTGGTGTATGTTCTCCTACCTCAAGCGTAGCTTCTCTTCAAATTTCATGGCTGAAGATGTTCTGTACGCTTTCCGGTGGCAAAACCTAGGGCGGTAGTGAAGATGGCGATTTCTCCCTGAAATGCTGATCAAAATTAGGGCTTTTGGTGCGCTGATCCCCCTTAGTTCTGCGACTACTCCCCTTTTTACGGATCTCGAATTGGTGGTCTAAATCATCCGCACAAAATCAGGCTTCAATAAGACCAGGAAAATCGGCTGCCTCGGATATAATTATGGCCGTAATTTCCATTATGGTTGTGCCGTAATGTGTTCTGGTCAAAATTCTGGAATAAACACGTGCCGTAAAAACAACAACGGCAGCACCGTGATCGCGCAAAATCTTCTGGAAAGAATTCACCCCAAATTACAGTACCGTAATAGTCGTTACGGCAGTGCCATAATTTATGCAATTCTTTCTATATAAAAATTGGCCGAAATTACGGTAGAACAAACAGATTACGACAATGCCATAGTTTATTCTGTAGGTTCAGTAAAACCATGATACCGTAATATCTATTACAGCCATGCCGTAATTTGGTCTGAAGCTCCGACTTGCGTAAAATTTGATAGGTAATCTTCTCTTGATGATGGGAATTTGAATTTGTCTATGCATTTGGATTGCTTGAAAACGCCTTAAAATAATGTCTTTTTTCTTGAAAATGATAAAAAATTCAGAAAAAGTGTAGATTCTGCAATATTTGATAAATAAGGTATGAAAATAAGCAAAGAAGTGTGAATATGACACAAAAGACCTATCAAATGACACAAATACACTATGAATTTTTGTGTCATCAACCGGTTGGACAAGGCAGTAGGAGATGGCTAGACAACGACGCTGATCTACCGACTGGACGACGGCACTGATCTACTGGCTGGATGATGGCTGGACGACCGCCTGGATGATGACGACGATAGGAGATGGCTGGCTTCGGCGCTGATCTAAAGCTCGAGCGTTGAAAGGAGATGGAGCTGGATGAGGGCTGTTGGAGCTGGGGTAAACCTGGAGCCGGAGTTGGAACCGGTAGGAGGGCCGTTGGAGCCGGAGTTGAACACCTCAACTCTTCTCTCCCTCAAGCCAAATGAATTTGCTAGTGAAAAAAACACATCATTTTCCCCTAATTTCTCTCATTTTCTCCCATATGAATCCTCTTGCATGAGGTGTCAACACTTGGTGAACCCCATTCTCATGCAAGCATGAGGTGTCATCACCTTGTTTCTCTTTTCATGAAGCAAGTATGAAGTGGCTTTTCACTCCCTTTCATTTAAGCAACGCATGTATTCCTTCACCACATAGTAACAAGCTCCCTAGTCAATTATCATTTATGCTCTACATGGTTAAATTACATTTTTGCCCCTTTCTTTTACCATTTTTCCATATGATTCCTAGTGTGAATATTTAGTTATAGCTACATAGCCACTGTAAGATGAAACATGAATATCACACTTAACTACAACATTTCACTATGATTTCATCTACACACAAAATAACTCTCTTTATTATTAGGTATGCATTGTATGCATCATGACACCAATTGTTTGAGGTTTACACGAGAATAGGATTCAATCACAAAATTGATGATCTTCATAATGAAATTAAAGCATGGGTATCACAATTGCTGGCTAGAGGTTGCTAGCAATGGCTAGAGGTGGATCTCGGGTGAAGGATTGGGGATCTCGCTAGCGCTGGTTGGAGCTGCTAGAGCTCCGACAAGGAGCTGTCGAGCTGGGAGCGTCAGCTCTCGAACTCCACCGGCTTGCCTTCCTCCAACCAACTGGCCACCGCCGTTGGAGCCATCATAGGAATCGATAGAAGGGGGGGGGGGAGCTCGGTAGGAGATGAGGATGAAGAGCTGGCTGGAGTTGGCTAGAACTGGCGGCAGAAGGGGCACTGGCTAGAACTGACGAAAGGGTCGACACTGGTAGGAGTTGAACGACAGTGGAAGTTCTTAGCGAGGATCTCGACGACGGTGGAAGGAGAGTTTGGCGGCGGCGTTGGTTCACCGGCGTTCAAGCTGAGAGTGCTGCCTGAGGAGAGGAACGTTTGTGCGAGGGAACAGGGACATCTTGATTTTTTCTCTCTCTGATTCTACTAGACTCATCAATTGAGCTGTTTCTGCGGGCCAGCAATTTTTTGGGGGTTGCGGCCAGTGAATCAGCCCCAAACAATTGATTTTTTGCTATTTTCGCTGGCCGCACCCGCAAAAGCGGGTGGCCAGCAGCCCCACACCACCCCAAATCCAACCTCCTCACCTGCAACAGCTATAGATCCTCAGGATCCGGTCCCCGCTACCGCTGCAGCAAATGCAATTTCAACCTTCACCTGCTGTGCTTGCAGCTACCACCCACTGTGATGGGTGCGCCAGTGCACCCTCAGCACGAACAAGCGCTGGTCCGCGGCACGACCTTCAGTGTCTGGAATAGGGGTGAGTATTTGGTAAAAACCGAATTACCGAATACCGAATACCGAATTACCAAAAACCGAATTGCAGAATACCAAAATGTTAAAAACCGATCCTGAACTGAATAAGAAATTTACCAATCGGTAAATTACCGATTTACCGATCGGTGATTTTACTATTTTATTAATTTTTATCTTAATTATTTATAAAGGCTACCTTGGATTGTACGCCCTAAAACCAAAATCACATCGTGCCATTTCTATTTCTTTAAAACAAAATCGATTTTGACTGAGTAAAAATCGATTCATTCGCTGCCTCCGTCTCGAATCGAACGCCTTAGTGCGTTCAGTTCTTCACGCGTTGTCATCTCTACACAGGCGCCGGTGTCTGTTGCTGTCGTCGGAGAAGGAGGTGGAGGGAGTTTGGCGTGCGGCAGGGGAAGCTCCTCCTCCCCTCAGCCCTTGTTGCTGTAGTCAGAAGCGCCGCCGCCTGGACTATCGTCGACGATGGTGGACAGAAGGAGAAGGGGAGTTGTTGCCGGGGAAGAAGAATAGGGAAAGTTCGCCGGATTCCAGGAAGGAAAAATTCCTCTTTATTCGCTGGAGAAGAAGAACAGGGAAAGTTGCCGCTCTCCTCTAATCTCTTGCTCGCAGACCTCCTCAGACTCTCATCTCTGAGTCCTCTCTCAGATCTCGCTCCTTTGGTTTTAAAGGGAAGAGGGTACTTGCGTGGGCTGCGTCATCCGCCGCCTCTCCCTTTCCAAATCTCGCCCGAATCATCTCCTGAAAACGAAGCCGCCTCCTGCGTCTCCTCTGACTTCTCTGCTAAATGAGAAATCTTCCGCTGCCTTGCGTGCTTCTGCGTCTTCCTCCAGGCGGCCGAAGATGCCGTTCACTCTGCTTGGATCGCGTCCCATGCCTTCTTGCTTCGCAGGGTCCACTGAACCCATTGGAGCTGTGTCCTCCCAAAGATCTCGCCGAAGCCCCTGATCTTCCGTTTCGCTGGGGGAGGCGAGCTCTACTTCGAAGCCGCCTGTGCTTCGGATGCGATCCAGCTGCGGACGAGGTCGCGCGGCTTCATCTTATTCGTTGAATCGGATGTGTTTTGAGCCTCGTCTGTGTGGATTGGGTGGCGGCCCAATTTGTTTATCATCGGCCCGGTCCAAACGAATCCTGCCATCACACTAACCATAATTACTAAACTAAAATAATAAAATAAATAAATAATATATATGTATCGGTAAATCGGTAAATTATCGAACCGATCGATTTTTTACCGTTACTGATATTGAAAACCGAATAATAAAAATTTCTGTACCAAAAATCAATATCGAATTTACCGTACCGATTTACCGATTGATAAATTTGATAAATCCTGAATTATGCGCACCCTAGTCTGGAAGCTGCTGAAGTTTGTGCTCTGACGAACGGAATATTTGGAATACCCCTTCCGGATTTCTCGGATTTCTTTTGATGAGAAGAATGTGAGTGTTGTTCATTTCTACCGTTATCACTCTCCTACCGCATCAATAATATTTTTCCACCTGTGTCGTACAAGATTTGTTCATCTCTAATAATTTTTAAGAGACTCGACTTAAAAGTAAACGAGTGATGGCTTCAGCCTGACAATTATTGGGAACTACTGTAGATAAATAAAAGATGACATGTACGACCTTAACTCAACCTATATTTTGGAGTCTTATTCTCCACATATGCAAGGCTTTAACCCCATCCAACAAAACTAGCTTCATTTAAACTTAGCCACTTGTTACTAATTACTTGATTTACTTACACAAATAAATACCACCCTAAATCTAGACATGAAAGCCTAATCCTGACCTGAAGTCATACATACCCTTAGCACTTTCTCAGGTTCTAGATCAAGTCATACAAGTGGGGATTGAATTTTGTATACCTACAACTTATCCAAGGATAAATGAATAACCCCCAGATGGTTAGATTGGTCAAAGAGTTGTTGAGGATGAGAACTAATTGCTATATTCTTTTATTTTTTATGACAACAAATAGTATATATATTTGATGAAGGAAAGTTTTAGATGTATTAATGAATCGTCCTTAAAATCTTTTCTGTTCAAATGCATGGTGCAATGCTGTCCATATAGTGCACTGAATCGCCTATCCGTACAACATAAGCAAGTCAATGACTTGTTCACAAGATTAAGTCAAACCTATTGCATAAATCAATGTGCAAGCCAACAAACTTAATCAATTGATGACTTTGACTTTTGCAAGTGTGTGAGAGAGATTGGGCAACACACATGTCTTGATGTCAGATCGATGTCTTGAAGTATTTTTCTAATTCCATCAACTCTTTGGATAGAGCTTCAAACGCCTTTCTATTACTAATCATCTGATGATCCACGACGAGAGAAATAGAAGAATTTTTACAATTTCAATCCAATTAATGCCTTCAATATTCAACTAGGAAAATTGGATTAGTCATTGATCATAAAGACACCAAAAAGTGAACGGATCTATTAGAGAAGACAGAGAGGTACATCTTAGTTGAAGCGGTAATAAATGGAAAAGACTAAAATTGAAAAATACCTTGAGAAGAGGAGCCTTAGCAGTTTCCACTAGATATCTAGTGGAATGATTCACCATGTCACAGCTTGATTGTTGATCATGATAAGAGGTTTTCTTCCTCAATTAACCAATATAGAATTTTATCGAAATAAGAGATCACAATTTACTTTGACCACCAATTCCACTACTTATGCTTACGCCCACTATACTAAAAATTGGAGGTTAATTCTTCAGCCTCAAACATAATTATTAGTAGATGCTAAATGCATATATTTAGCAAAACTTCCCCTAAATGATACCACTAGCACGCGGTTCACCTTTAATTTAGGCTAATCCTTCAAATCATCTATTAAATAAGTTACATGCATATGGTATTCCTTGGTAATCCTTCATGTGAGGCTTACCAAGTGCTTTAATAACCAATATGTCATTGCCCAAACTATTTATATGGTATTAATGGCACTCCTAGTGATTGACAAAGGGCGTAAAAGAGATGGTATGCTCTAACCTACTATGATGCATGACTCACATTTAGGAATTGTAGCGGGTAGGGTACCTACTTTTGTTACTCTACTCATACTCAAACCCGAATAAATACTCTACTATCCATACCTGATTATCTATTTTGTTTTATTTTTTAAAAAACCTTTACCCAAACCCAAATAAGTATCCTACTATCCATACTTGATTATCTACCATTTTTTTTTAAAAAAAACCTCTATCTGAACCTAACCCTAATAAAATTTTGACTACCCGTTAACTACCTGAACCTTGTAAATACCCAACTTGAGTATTAACTGTATTAAATTATACATTATATACTTGATAACCCAAATAAATTATCATTTATAAATTAATTTTTATTCAGATTCAGGCAATGAGTATCTGACCTATATTACCCAAACCCGACTCAAGTATTGCTTTGAGAAGTTGCTTGACTTGACTTGAGTTGTTGATTTGAGGAGGTTGTTGAGTTTGAGGGTTAAATGTTGAGGGAGCAAGGTGCCTTATAGGATTACATCATGTCATGCGCCTAAGCTAACAAACAACCTATTACATATTCTAGGAAAATATATTACTTTTAAAATAAAAATCCTAGGCTACCTAATCTACTTGCGATGAAAAATAAGGTAAAGACAATTTTAAAATCAAACAAACTCAAAGTTCTTTATCAAAATGCTGAGTTTCAAAAAAGGGTTCAAGTAGAGGTGGGTGTTAGGTACCCATATTTGATAGGCTGCCTCCTGTTGTATTTTGGCCTGCGTGGTGACTTGGATGCTCCTGCATCACCCAACCTCTGTGATAAGTAGACCCTAGAAAGAAGTTCAATAAGTAATAACAAGCTAATTGGCTGGCCAAGGAGTACAACATAAATATTATAAAAGTACTATTATATTTATTGGAGTTATATTTAAAGTCTCTAATACCTCATTCCTAAGGTGTTTTAGTACTCCTATGTAGAGTGAGGAAGAGTTTATGACTCTAAAAAAGAGTCAAAGGTATAGCCAAAGAAGTGACTCTACACACTTCCTTCTAGGGGATCTCTTCTATATGAGTTTCCATATGCGGCCGCATACTAAAAACTGGACACTTTTAGCAAACTCACAAGAATACAAGATACTAGTGCATGGCTAAAAATGTGTAACCTCGCATCACAGTTAGTTGTATCAGGTGTGCACCGTCAATGCTGGGTCAAAAGAGTTATAGTTTAAGACCTGGTTCACTTCATCTCTTCCAATAGAGTTCCATGTAGTAAGAGTATTGAGCATTGCTCTTCTTGATTGTGTGATATAAATATCAAATGGTATTTTATTTTATATTAATTAACTTTAATGAACTTTTGAATTTTTGTAGGAGATTGTTTTTATTTTATAGTAATTAACTTTAATGAACTTTTGAATTTTTGTAGGGGATTATTGGGGTTTCTTAAGGGAAAAACCAAAAGTCCCTTAATAGTCCCACAAAAAATAATTATTTTGAATACGATTAATAAATAATATTAAAACTATTTTACTGGTTTCAATTAGCCGTTAGCCCTATTTAGAGGTGGGCAAATAAGGCTTATTTATTAATATAAATAGTTTTATTAATTTTAGAATGTACGCCTCCTGTATATAAGGAGAGGTAGTGTAGTATCTTAGTCATATTGCATTGGACTCTTCCTCAAGCTCTCTCTCTATCTCATTTTCTTTTGTACGATATTGAAAGCAGTTGCGATAGGCTTCAGTGTATCACTAGCGCATGGGAAGAGAAATAGCACCGGTTGTATCTTAGGATAGGAAATTCGGAGTAAAACGCGTGCAAGGGCTGGAGCTCTTTGTCTTACGACAAACGACTATATCATCGCCTTGGGTTACGGTTAGATTGTTTCATTACTATATCTACTTAATAATTACATGCTTGATTAGGATTAATTGCAAATAATAATATGTTACTTTGAGCTTCGACGAGGATATCACGTACTGCACATGGAGATTAGGGGGTTGAGGTATCTACACCTCTGTAGTGCAGAGGCCATTAGAGTTTTTTTTTTAGATAATGAAAAATTACTCGTGACAGTAGGGCTAATAGCATAGCATGCATTTTTTATATTTAGCATTATAAAGAGTCCCTTAGGAGGTGCAAAGCTAGCTCACTCTTCATGCAAAGCTAGATCCAAAGAAGTCAGATCACTTCTACTCCCTTCCAACAAGATACAAGAGAAGACTCGATGATAAAAAGTCACTTCAAATAAGCTATCAATGGAGGCATATCCAAAGAAGGGAAGAGAAAGTTGTCCTATGAAGATTTTGGTGAAGGAAATCAAGGATACCGCAATTTAATGAATCAAGGATCACTAAAATGAATGAGTCATGAAGTGGACCCAAATTCTTCCCTAGACAACACGGAAAGGAATACCATGGAAACTTATGCTAGACAAAGAAATACCATGCAATGGTGCAAGATTAGCAAGAAAATTCAGACAGAAATTAAATGATCGCACTAGACAACCCATTTATCTGTAAATACTTGTCCGTTCCACACATGAATCATAATGAAACAATTATTATTATTTTTTTATTCAGAAAGTTGCTAGATTCGAATACAGTCCTCTTCATATGATATGACTAATTATGTATGAATAATTTTCTTTTTATCCTCAACCCATTTTTTCTTTTTTATAATTTTCTCCTTAGAGACAAAGTAGTCTGACATGACTAATTATTTAGGATTTTTTTTTTATATTTTACTCTATAAAGACTAGAGTGGCAAGTCAATAGCAATTACATATGATATGTCTAATTATGTTTGAATATTTGTTTTCTTATTTTTTTTATTATAAGTTTCCATCAACAAGAAATAATGTTTTGTTTAGAATTTTTTTTCGTTAAAGACTTAGTCAATGGCAATCACATCAAACATTTCTATTATGTAGGAATTTTCTTTTTGTTCAAATACCAAGCCAAATAACACAAACATTACTACACAAGTCATCATCTCTCTATATGAGAGAGAGAATGAGTATCACTAATATGTAGAATTATTTTAACTTATGCTTTTTTAATTTCCTTTTAAATTGAAATCGATAAAGCTCCTCTATTTTTCTTTTATTTTTTTCATTACATTTTTATTCATTAACAAGATAAAGATACAATAATTCTAAGACCATGTATGAAACTCTTCAACCATACACCATGTGGGGTTGCCTCAAAGTAGAAACAAACTCAACTTCTACAGTAGAAGTAAAAAACCAAAGTTTGCTTCGAATACTTTGTATCTAGATTATTCTGATATATTCCTAACATTCCTATAATAAATGCAATGTTAGGTCTAATACAAACTTGAGCATACATATGGCTTCCTACAACAAAAGTATATGGAGTATTTTACATTTGTTCCTTTTCAAACTCATTTTTTGGGCATTGATTCCAATTGAATCTATCACCCTTCATAATAGGTGCTGCACTTGGTAGATAATCTTTCATCTCAAATCTTCCTAAGACTTTATTGATATAGGTTTCTTGTGATAGTCTCAAAATGTATTGAGATTTATCTCTATGAATCTTAATGGCAAATTTGATATAAGAAGCATCACCCATATCTTTTATGTCTAAATTCTTAGAAAGAAATTATTTCACCTCATATAATATTTCCCTATCACTAGTGGCAAGTAAAATGTCATCTATTGATGCCACCGCAAGTGCACGGCTTTATCGAAGTAATAAATAAGTTAGCATTCCCAACGAGGATCTGGCGGTCAAGTACCAATTAGACGATTTATTTATATCTAGATGATTTAAAGTGTGATTTTGTTTTGAAGCTTCTAGTAGGATAAAACAAAAGCAAGCATTTGGGTAAAAATCGATATGGAGAAAGTCATGACTCGGGGTTTCACCACATTGACAAATATGAATTTAGTAAAAATGAATCTTTGAATAGAAAATTAAAGTGTTGAAAGGGATTTATTCTAGTGTACAGATTACTTTCTCTTGAAGCGTAATTCGGTACCTAATCACGACAACTCCCTACTTTCGTGACAGTTATTGTAATTAGGCCCTTTAGGTTCGGTGATAAATCATAAAAAATCCTTCAAACAAATCCAAACTACTCTCGTGATTGGATTCATATGTTTGAAAAGAATAGATCTGACATCGTGATTCACCTCTTAGTCATTCTCGCGACGTCTAACATGTACAATTACTTGGCCAGAGTAAATTTATTAAATAAACACAATTCTGATGAAATAAACTCTATAAATTCACGACAAAGATATAAAATAATAAGTTTAATCCATAAATCGTTAATGGGCTACACCCCTAATCCCGAAAAAAGGTTTAAGCGTTCATGTTCATAGCAAATGACATGTATATTGATGAAATTGGCATGAAAACTTAGTAAAGTTACAAGAAGACACTAGGAAAGTAATTGGAAACCCTTATCCTCCATCTGGATATGAAGATGGAGCGTCAAAATCTTCCTTTGCGTGATCTTCCTTTTAGACTTTTGCCTAGAATTCAGTTTTCGCCCTAGCCGCTACCTATATTCGTGTTTGTCTGTAAAAGCTCTCTTAACCCTCCAAAAATCTTTCTTTTTATACTTTAATCAGTTTAGAACCCCTCTATGAAAGGTTTCTGTAAAATTTGGCTAAGTTTTGACTCGATTCGAGGCCAAATCGAGTGAAAACCTGAGTTGGGCGGAAGTACTCATAGCCCGTGAGTCATTCAGGGTTGCGGCCGTGAAAGTTGCTGTGAAGAAAATGACTTAGCATCGAGGCATTCACGGGCCATGAATGATTCACAGCCATGACCATGAAAGTTTTTGTGAAGAAAATAACTTAGGCATAGAAACGCTCCCTGAAGCACGCGACATTCACGGCCCGTGAAGGACTCATAACTGTGATCGTGAATGTTGCATTTGACCTTCGTTTTGCTCCAAATTTGATGTACGGCCTCGTCTTTTCCTTATGAATCATGCTATGGCCTCAAAACTCATAAAATTCATTATTTTTGTGTGATTTTATCTGCATTTTCACAAAACCAAGAAAAGTGAAGATTTCATACCAAAGAAGATAAAAACATGAAAAATTGGTATAAAATCATACAATTAAGCCTAAAATATCATATAAAATAGGAAAAAATATGAGGTAAATGCAACTCATCATCTACATATAAAATAAGAAAATAAACTTTTCTCTCACTAACTTTATGGTATAAACATTGATCCATGACATTTTCTACAAAACCAAACAAAGAGATAGTTCCATACAAATTTAAATAATATTAGTAGGAAGGAAAAGAGGAGGGAATGGAAGGAAAGTTCTTTAGATGTGTTTAGTAGGAAGGATGGAAAATAAAGGAGGGAAAGTGAGAGGAAAGTTAGAAGGAAAAATCACTTATTTGCTTTTTGCCCAAATTGGGCAAAAAGTTAGATCTCACATTCATGAACCCTAAAGTCACCCTCTCTCCCTCTTGTGCCCTCTACCCACTCATGCTCATTGATGTCTCACATTTACATTAGATTTTGAGTCTATTTCATATACATTTTTGTGACTTAATCCCTTGGTTTTTGATGTATTTTGGATCACTCTCCTTATATTATTCAGAATCTTCACTATTTTTTATCTTTGCTAAAATGTAGGAAATATTTCCCCTTTTTTTAAAGATTTTTGGGAGATTCAAAATTATGAGAAGATTCCATATGTTGCTACTAAACGACATGTCTAATTTGGGGCGAAATGGAGCTCTTTGCGAAAAACATGATTGGATGATTTTCAAGGTAAAATTTGGTAAAACTTTAGGGGAACCTTTCTAACTTGATGGAGAAGAGATGTAGGTATAAAAAGAGAATTTTTGGAAGGTTTCAGGGTTCATAAATTGGCTTGGCGATCGCTAGGGCGAAAGGCAGGCAAAAGCTATGACCTGGGGCTGATTCGATCTAATTTCTTCACCGTCTTTGTGCG
Source organism: Costus lasius (assembly GCA_027563935.2). Classification (NCBI taxonomy): domain Eukaryota; kingdom Viridiplantae; phylum Streptophyta; class Magnoliopsida; order Zingiberales; family Costaceae; genus Costus; species Costus lasius. Next base: position 29,609,135 of record CM050450.1, on the reverse strand, counting down.
GAAGTTTGGGATATGTGCTCTCCTTTCATAGATCTATAGTTTCCCTTTTGTTTGGATGTATTTTATAAGAGATTTTATGATATTCACGATGTATCCAATCTAGGTTGTTTTCTTGGATGTTATTGTCTTGGCTATACTTTTAACATTTCTAAAATGTCATGAGAAGAACTGAAAGGTGAATCATGACTTCCGATCTATCTAGATTGGACTGGTGAACTTGATCACGAAAGTAGGTCAAGTTCATTCGAGGGTTTTCATCAATTTTTCATATAGTTCATTGGGTCTACTTTAAACAATAGGCCATGAGAGTATGAGATTAGCTTAAAGTAGACACTGAGTTGTGTTGAAAAGGAACAACCTGTACAATATGAAAAATCAACTTTAATAATTTTAGAAAATGTGCTTAATTCATCTTTCATTTGATCATGTTTAGTCAGTGTGGTGAAACCAGATGTCCTGATTTCTCTCAAATTTGCAACTCTACTCTTGTTGTCGTCTAAACTATGAAACTATTTTGCTAGTTTATTTTCTTTTACTCTTGTTTTTAAAATCCATCTCAAATTGTCTAGCTAACGATTGCATGATAAGTTGGTGCTTGACACTTAGTCCCTGTGGATTGATATTTTTACTACGCAGTAGAAACAATGCACTTGCGGTAAAGCTATCAAGTTTTTGGCCTCGTTGCTAAGGACTAAGGTTTGCCAATATCAATTCAATTGTAACATTGATAGACTAGATATTTTTCTTTTATTCTGTTTAGTTTTAGTTCTTACATTTTAGTCTCTTTTCTATATTTCTTCTTATCTAGCTTTCTTCAAGCTACTCTTATCTTCTAGGTTACTAATTCAGTTTATGCCAAGAAATTTTAGAACAGGAGAATTAGTACTAGAAGATCTAGAAATCAAACGGACATTTTGGGTTCTAAGGAAATTCAGGGATCTAAAGCATGAAGAAGTTAGCTCAGAGAAACTCACCATGGATCACAATTGTTCTCTGAGAGATTTCATTGCGCCAAATGTAGCCCTACATTCAAGCATTGCTCGATTGGCTGTTGAAGCCAACAATTTTAAAATCAAGTCAGCTGATGCAGGAGGACCCTCCACGGCAGCTCTTGAACTAGAGAAACACGGCTATTCTATGGATTTCCCTCCAAACAAGGTTCCACCTCCCTTAAAAAGTTCAAAGGGGCCCGACGCAATCACGATAAGGTGATCTCAACGTTCAAGTCAACCACCAAATCGATTCATGGGTGCCATCAGTCCATTATCAGCCCACACGGAGGCATTGCGACCTATGTGCTAGGCACCTCGGCCACCTGAAGCCCTGGCCAACGATCGCTACCACAACTAATTGACCAACACGGCCCAAGAACAAGCTAGCACAGTGATAAATTAGCCCACCATTAGCAAATTCTACTGTTTCATCGCCACATGCTCCGAGATGGTTTGACGGCCTAGTCGTAGCCCAAAAGGCCTAGTTGCAGCCCAGAAGGCTTAGCCCATGCGCCAGCTTCTGATTCCCTCATCTACTTTAGTTGGTAGTAGTTAGTATGAGTTAGTTAGTACTCGCATCAGCAGCATCTTGATTGCTTTTAGTTAGTTAGAGTAGGTAGTCATGCTTGTGGTGTGTTATTCCCTAGTCATGCTTGTGGTGTGATATTTCCTCCCTTATACTATAAAAGGGACCTGGAGGTTAGCTTGTTCCCTTAGCTTTCTTGTGTGATAGGAGCTCACTTCAGAGAGGTTAGAGTGTGGAGCAAGGTGTGTGATCCTTGGCTCGGTCTCGATTCCTCACCTACCGGTTGTAATCATCTTTCCTTTCAAAGAAGTAAATCGCACTGCCGGTGCGTCAGGTTCACCTTTTTTTGAATTTTCATTGTGTTGTTCTTGCTTGATTTCCTTACCCATAGGCATCCGTATGCTGGAGATGTGGAGGTTCCTTGGCTTTGGTGTGACCGCAGGTTCAAAGGCGTGCGAGTTGAATCGCTGCTAAGTCCGCTGCCCTTGTTGCCATGTTGTGCTTAAATCGCTCGCTAAGAGAGGTTAGTGAGTTTCATATGCGTAGTTGGGTGTCGTTGGTTTCTTCGTCTCCGTGTTGCCCCGAAATGTATCCATCACCGTCTTCCGCATTGTTTTTCGTTGGTTTTCATGTTGCTCATTTTTTGACATGCGTTTTACTTCCCTCATCTCAAGACCCTCTCAAGTTTTTTGATCATCGTCCCATAAACCCCTAGAGTATGGAGCTAAGGACCAACCCACCTATAGTAGCTGCATCAAATTTGGTATCAGAGGAGTTACACATTCAATTCTTATTTGTTCGCACAATCCAACTCCGTTGCATCTTCATATTTCCGCACACTTTCAGCAATTGCATTTTGAGTGTAAACCATTTGCATTTGCACAACCAACCGCAAGCGTAACAGTTTCGTCGTAGTAGTATTTTAGATATCGATCCCACAGGGACAGTGATCAAGTACCAAGTGATTGTGAATCGATAGCTAGATAGTCGATTAAATGGTTTGAAATTGCGAAAAGTACAACAAACAAACCGAGTCGAGCAAGAGAAAGTTTTTGGTGTAAAACGGGGTTAGAGATATCGGAACTTCAGGTTCATCTCGTTGATGGATCTCATATTCAAACAATTTAAAATTATAGCAAGCGATTTTAAAAAGCGCTCAAGGAAGTATCAAAAGGTACAGATTACCCTCTTTCGACGGCGTAATCCGGTATTAATCTAGATCGGCGTCCTACTTTCGTGGCTCACCGTACCTAGATTGATCCATTGGGTTCAGAGATACTATAAGGTTCCTAACACAAATCTGGCCCTAATTCTTGACCACTCAAAGCATGTTCGAACTAGCAGATCTAGCATCGCAATTCACCTTTCGGTCCTTCTTGCGGTGCCTAAGAAAAGTAATTGCGTGGCCAATGCAACACTAGTGGTAAAACAACATAGAATGAATAAACACTAGATAAAATTTGTATTTGCTATGAAATAACAAGTTCGAACAAAAGATACAAACAACGAGACTACACCCTTAGTTCCGACAAAGAGATTACGCTATCATTGCGTCGTTTGAGTACAAATCTCTAAGGAAAGAAGAAAATATATGAATGAATTGAAGATAGAAAACCACAAACTCTTCAAAAGGGATTGCAATATTCTTCCTCCAAGCCTTCACAAATTGTAGCACAAGAGATCTTCTTCTCCCAAAACTTTCAACAAGAACTTCACACCAAGCCATGACTCGTCGCCCTTCCATGCTAGATTTTAACCTTTAAATATAATCCAAACCCATTTCTGAATGAATTCTTTGATGGAGAATTTAATTATCTATATTTTGATACCAAGATCATTAAAATCGGAGCCATAACGAGGAAGTTATGGCCAATTTATTGCAGACGACTCCCAAATAATTAATGCTCATTTAATGAGCTTCGTTTCGACTCCAAAAATGTTCGAATCGGAGTTAAGACGAAGGAGTTATGAGCATTTAAAGCAGGGTGGTTCGTAATAAATTCTGGCGGCTGCGAGATTACGATCGCAAGGCAGATTATGGCCATGCCCATAACGTTGATGTAGAAGTCCAATTCGTCTCAAAATTTGTGGGTGAGTAGTATGGGCTCGGCTTGATTTGCGGCCATAGTCGTGTCGTTGAAAATCGCTGATCAAAAGATTGCGACTATGCTGAATTATGGCTATGCCCATAATCTCTTTTGTGAATGTCGTCTTCATCCGAAAGTTTGTCATCGAGGAAGTTATTGGCATGTCTTTGAAATATGATTATGCTCTCATCAAAACGGGTCCATCGAGAAACCAATCAGAGAATTACGGTCATGATGTAGATTATGGCCTCGGCCGTAATTCTCGAAATTAATCCCGTTCGAAGCTAAACTTCTTGTCAAGGTTCTTGATTCACTTGGAGATGTAAATATGCTTCCATATAGCTCTAAGAGTGAGTGAAATGTCCTGTATTCAACAAACATGACAAGTACTGAAGCTTCTAAAGAAAATCAATGAAATAAGCTGGAAAGAGATGCAAGATCATGAAAATATGTCTCGATTCGCAAGTAAATATAGGTCTAAAAGACAATATAAATACGAGACATCAGGCACGCTCAGAGCCCCATCATGCTCCCATTGTTTGTGACCACCCTAGACGTCCCACACCCGACGCCCCTCCTCCTCGCCTTTCATGGGAGGAAAAGGGCAAGGCCCCAGCTCATGGGTCCACAAACTGTGTGAATTATCTCAATTATCCCCAACTCAGCCATTATTCGAAAGATTGGCCTAAGCGTCCTGGTCATGTTGACAAGAGTCAGCCCCGGTTGGCTGCTATGACCCGTGAGTGCACTGAGCATGACATTAAGCTTGAGTGCTATACTAGAGAGGATGAGTCGGGTCAGCCCACACTTGCGGTTGTTCGGTGCACTCTAGTGTAAACCCCTCCCTTCGAGGATTGGAGGCGAACCAGTACTTTCACGACTTACATCAAATGCAATAGGCATTCGTGTAAGGTCGTTATTGATGGGGGTAGTAGCCTGAATGTGGTGTCACGCACCCCAATCACCCGGTTCGACCTTGCACATGAACCCCATCCGAAGCCGTATTCCATCGCTAGGGTCAGCACATTGAGCCTACTAATCACCCACTGTTGTCAGGTTCCCATTAGTTTTGGGGACTATAAGGAGAAAGTTTGGTGGGACGTGGCAATTATGGATGTTGCCCACGTGTTGTTGGATCGCCCTTGGCTATACAATCGTGATGTGGTCCACTATGGCCAGTTGAACACTTATATCTTCAACCACAATGACCAGAAAATCCAACTCAACCCAGCCCCGCCCAAAGAGTTGCGTGCGTCAAAATTTGTATTTTCAATGCACTCTTATTTGTATTTTCATCCCCTCAAAATTTGTTTCTATTTTGACTTCAACTCATGTCTTAGGTACCACTGCCAATTTTACGCAGTGCCAAGTAGAGGAGTCTTATTATTTCTTTTTCTCGGAGACTTCAGCTCATGTCTTCGGTACCACTGCCAATTTTACGCAGTGCCAAGTCGAGGAGTCTATTTATTTGCATTTTTTTGAACTTTGAGGAGATTATAACCATAGACAAGTGCATTGATTATTTCCAAAAAGTAGTAGGGAGAATCAAGCCGATAGAGTTATATACTTCTACAGAAAGATCGTAAGCATGCTTTGAAAGCAAAAACCTTAATCAAAATTCTGATCTATCACTCCATAACCTTTTTCCATTAAAAGATAATCAATTAAATTACCTAACTTTGGACTAAGATTCAGAACATAATGATAATGTCCCAGAGATTCAATAAAATTTTAAACTATCATGAGTTCTAATAGAAATCAGAAATAGTACCATCATGAATAATATCACCACTTATCAAGAAAAATTCAGATAAAGTAATCCATCTATCAAAAGTAAGGGGGTAACTCAATATTCAAAATACATCATCACATCATTATTTAACACCAGTACTGAATTAACTAAAGTGCTAACATAACAAAGTTACTACATAATCACATCTTCAAAAAGTTAAAAGAGAGTTTTGAAATTCACCAACAAACCACAATCTCCCAGATTTAAAGTATGCATAGGCCATATGCATCAGAGAGAAGGCACTCAAAATTTGGAGAATTGGGCAGCAAAATACTCACTAGATCAGTCAGAATCATCTGAACTGATGTCCTCGGGATCTTCCTCATCATCGTCTCCATCACCTCGTAAGTCTGGCTCGTCGTCTGCGTCAGGTAGTAATGTGGTCCTCAACTCACAAAATGAAGTCCATAGGGAGTTTAGAAACTTTCCCTGGCGAGTCTGTTCAGTAGCCATTTTTTCTATCATAGAGCCTTGGCTAGATAACTCCTGGCAAGTCAGATGCTGTGCGTCCTCCAGATGTGAAAATACTTGTTGAATATACTCCCCTTGGCATTTTTGCTCATCAAGCAGTTGTTTCAGTAAGGATTCAATGTTTGAGGAGGAGGAATACTCACCAGGGAAGGCAAAAAATCTAGCAGAAGCTGGTGGCGGTACTGAGCTCAATGGTGGAACATGTGCAGTAGTGTCAGCAGAAGAGGTAGTGATTGGCCGGATCTTCCAATTGATCTTGTTTTTAACAGTTGTGCGCTCTTGGCAAGGCAGCGGCATGGGTTGAGTGCCATCTTTGAAATAGAGAAAATAGGTGTCCCCATGCTTGATAATGATCCTCATAGAAATGCATGATTCTAGGTCCAATCGCGTGTTATCAGGAGCAATTTTCATACCACGAGGGTCGATGCCAAGTGAAAGAGCAATGGAGGTAACAAGCCCTCCCATAACTATCTGACCCTTGTGTGCTCGTGATATTTTAAGCATTTGCTTCATCATGTAATAAGCAGAGTTAATCTGAAACGAATGTAGCATAGCCCAAAGAAATAGTACCTCTCCTTGATGAACCATCCCATCGCTCTCGCCTCTACCAAAGATAGTATGAGCGAGAAAACGATGTATGTAGCGGAGTATAGGGTTGCTAATACTGTTGGCTCGTGTAGAACGGGGAGAGTAGTGGTCGTCATCACTGATGCTACACCAAAAAGCATTCTCCTGATATTCAACAGGTACGATGCGCGATGCATGAGGAGGAAATCCAAATACTTTGTTTAGCTGCACAAGATCAAGATAATGCTCTACTCCACCCAGACGGAAGGTAATCTATCCAAAATCATCATTATCATGTGAATCCATCTAGACGTCCAGAGAACTAAAGAATTCAAGTGTGAGTTCCGTATAAGTTGGATGCAGCATATTCAGGAAATGCTGCCAATCGATATGGCGGAACATCCATTCAACCTCTTCAGAAAATCCCAGCATACCCATAAAATAGCGATCGACGTAACGGGTATGAATCACCTTTCATTGCTGGAGAAGGTGACACTTACGTTCTTGTACTATATTGTGCATAGGAAATCCAAAAGGAGAATTCTGATGTTTATTTGGATTAGGTTCCACAGATGAGGGTTTAGATGCTGAAGATGAAGGTGCCTGGTGGCCTTGAGGTGGAACGTTGATAGCGGATTTGCGAGCCGTCATCTTGCGCTTTCGGAGACATATCGTAAGATGCTGATTAGCAAGTAGAAGTTGGAGCCGTGAGTATCTGATAGTGGAGGAAGAACAGAGTCATGAGTTTCTGGCAGCGTCGGAGTTGGTTGGCGGTGCAAGAATACAAAGTTTGGCGATTCTGTAGAAGCCCAGGATGAAGTCGTCGAATCTGGTAAACGCTGGAAGAAGTCGCCTCGCCTGGTGGTCTTCGGGCTGATGGGAGAAGCAGAGGCGAATTTTTGTTTCGCTATCGTTGAGGTCACCTCGACGAGGAGATAGCTAGTATTTACCGTAGCAGATGATGAAATAGAGATCCAGAAATCGGCGACAGGTTCAGAAGAATAGGCGACGGTGAATGGATAATTGAAGGCGGGTGATTGAAGGCGGTGAGCGGATGTAGTGAATCAATTTAAGGCGGTGCCGCTGCCCAATCGGACATAGTTGACGGAGAGATCGTCAGGTGAAGAAATCTGGCGGCGTTGAGCAGTTACAGATCTTGAAGTGTGGTGGCGATTTGAAGTCGCCATTTTTAGTTGAGGCTAGAAGCAGGGGCGACTACAGTTTCTGCTCCAAATTGGTAAGGTTGGCACTGGAGTGACGACGCTGCGTTGAGAGGAATTGAAGGGGGCGGCGGATTAATGTCACTGAAGGCCGTCTGCTAATTAACTCGGAATAAAGAACAGTGCGGATTCCAGATTGAAGTCGGCGGCCGTTGTAGAAATTGGTTTGCCAAGTTGGAAACTTAATAGAAGGTGATGAGGTTGCTCAACAGGCGAAGCCGTCGATTAAAGGAGTCTGGCGGCGTTGAGGAGTAATGATGGGAACGAAAGCATCGCCGACAGGTTGAAGATAGAAGGATGAAGACCCAGCGGCGATTTTGGAAGAGCGGCCCGTGCGAAAGATACGCTCGATGCCATGATTTCCTCTTTAGCTTTACTGCACAGCTGGCCTGCCTAAATTGCCCAGTTACTGTCACAATGAACATTACAGCCACACTCATAAAAACTCCTTTCGCCCCTTCCTTTTTTTTTTAAGTAAAATTTAACCTGCAATAAATATAAATCGTTAGAAATAACTAATTAAAATTAACGAAATAAGGCGCTTGGGTTGCCTCCCAAGAAGCGCTTGTTTAACGTCGGTAGCTTGACGGAGAAATCTGTGGTCAAGTAATAGAATCTGAGAGGAGTATGGAAACTCCCTTTTCAATCAGCACAGGGAAATTATAAGGCTTCAAACGTTGCCCGATGACTTTGAACGTTCTGGACTGATCACTATAGATGTCAATCGCACCATATGGATAGACTTTCTGCACTATATACGGACCAGTCCATCTGGATCGCAGTTTTCCAGGAAATAATTTGAGCCTTGAATTGAAAAGTAAGACCAAATCTCCGACTTCAAATTCCTTGTGTAATATACGCTTGTCGTGAAACCTTTTGGTCCTTTCCTTATAAATTTTTGAATTCTCGTACGCCTCAATTTGTATCTCATCCAATTCATTCAGATCCAATTTCCTCTTCTCACCTGCTGTCTTAAAATCATAGTTTAAAGCTTTTATCGCCCAGAACGCCTTATGTTCGAATTCGACCGGTAGGTGACAAGACTTCCCATATATCATCTGAAATGGAGACATTCCTATAGGGGTCTTGAAGGCGGTACGATAGGCCCATAGAGCATCATCTAATTTAAGGGCCCAATCTTTTCTCGTAGAAGAAACAGTGCATTCTAAAATCCTTTTTAATTCTCGATTCGATACCTCGACTTAACCGCTAGTCTGGGGGTGATATGGTGTCGCAATTTTGTTATGCGCCCCATATGTTCAATAAAATGTGATCCTCCGTCACTTATCAGTACTCTTGGCATGCCAAATCTTGGAAAGATAGTCTTTTTCAGCATCCGTATCACAACTTTGGAATCATTAGTGGGTGCGGCTGAAGCTTCTACCCACTTTGATATGTAATCGACGGCCACCAAGATATACTTGTTTCCACACGAGGATGGGAATGGTCCCATAAAATCCATCCCCCACACATCGAATAATTCAACTTCTAAAATACTTTGTAAGGGAAGCTCATCTCGTTTCGAAATGTTGCCACTTCTTTGGCAACTATCACAAGTCAGTATAAAATTTTGCGCATCCTTAAAAATACTGGGCCAGTATAATCCAGATTGTAGTACCTTAAATGCAGTCTTTGTGGTGCTGGCATGACCTCCATAAGGGGAAGAGTGACAATGCTTAAGAATATCTGGAACCTCGTCCTCAGGTACACAACGTCGAAATAGTCCATTGGCACATCGCCGAAAAAGATATGGATCATCCTAGTAAAAATGTCGTACGTCGGATAAGAACTTCTTCTTTTGTTGATAAGATAGGTCAGGTGGAAAAATATCAGAAGCCAAATAATTAACGAAATCAGTGTACCAGGGTGCATCTTGCACAAAAATTCTAAATAACTTCTCCTCTGGAAATGTGTCATCAATTTCCAAATTATCCTCTTCATCTTTTTCTTTGTCAAGAGGTAATCGTGACAAATGGTCGGCCACCATTCTTAGCTCCCTTCTTATCTCTTATTTCCAAATCAAATTCTTGAAGGAGAAGTATCCATCATATCAGTCGTGGCTTTGTGTCCTTCTTACTCATCAAATACTTGATTGCTGCATGGTCCGTATAAACAATGACTTTGGAATTAATCAAGTAAGGATGAAATTTGTCAAACGCAAAGACGATGGATAAGAGCTCCTTTTTTTGTTGTCGCATAGTTGATTTGTGCTTCGTCTAAAGTGCGGCTGGCATAGTATATCACATGAAGCTTTTTGTTGCTTCTTTGCCCCAGAACAACTCCGACGGCAAAGTCACTCGCGTCGCACATTAGCTCAAAGGGTAAGGTACAATCAGGGTGCTGAATAATGGGTGCGGATATCAAAGCATTCTTAAGCTTCTCAAATGCCTGCAAACAATCGTCATCAAAACAGAATTCAGAATCTTTATAGAGCAAATTGGTCAGTGGTCAGGCTATCTTCGAGAAATCTTAAATGAATCTTCTGTAGAATCCAGCGTGTCTGAGAAAACTACGGATTCCTTTAACTGAGGTCGGTGGATTCATCCTTTCGATTACTTGCACTTTAGCTTGATCAACTTCTATCCCACGTTCAGAAATAAGATGTCATAACACAATCCCTTCTTGTACCATAAAATGACACTTCTCCCAGTTCAGGACGAGGTTCACTTCTTTGCATCGCTGCAAAACCTTGGATAGATTAGCTAAACATGATTCAAAAGATCGACCATATACCGAGAAATCGTCCATAAAGATATCCATGAACTCTTCATTATAGCCGGAGAAGATTGCCATCATGCATCGCTGGAATGTTGCTGGAGCGTTGCATAATCCAAATGGCATTCTCCTGTACGCGAATGTTCCGTATGGACAAGTAAAGGTCATCTTTTCTTGATCCTCTAGGTGAATTGGGATCTGTAGGAAACCAGAAAATCCGTCAAGAAAGCAAAAATAAGCATTATGGGCAAGATGCTCAAGCATTTGATCGATGAAGGGTAGAGGAAAGTGGTCCTTTCGCATCGCTTTGTTGAGCTTCCGGTAGTCTATACACATTCGCCATCCGCTTATAGTACGGACCAGAACTAGCTCATTCTGCTCGTTCTTGACAACTGTTACCCCGCCCTTTTTGGGTACAACGTGAATAGGGCTCACCCATCGGCTATCTGATATCGGGTAGATGACTCCTGCGTCTAGCAATTTCAGGATCTCTTTCTTAACAACCTCCTTCATGCTTGGATTCAGTCGACGTTGAAACTCGACGGAGGGTTTACTTTCCTGTTCCAAGAGAATCCTATGCATACAGACAGATGGGTTAATTCCTTTAATGTCTTCTAAGGAATAGCTTATGACCTTTTTATGAAGTTTAATTTCAGCAAGTAATTGTTCTGTTTGGAATTCAGTCAAATTCGCATTCACTATCACAGGCAAGGTAGATTCATCATCCAAAAATTCATACTTTAAATTTTGAGGAAGGGATTTCAATTCAATTTTTCTTACCACACCTACCCGTGGAGTCATCTTGTCGAGATATTCGAATCTAGCCTTTTGGGGGTTTAATATTTCAACTGAGTCCATTATTTTTGCGTAAGCCTGAGCTTCATCATTTTCCTTAACATTTGGACTCTCCAAAAGACAGACTTCCAGCGGGTCATCTAGCATCCCATTGGTTACAGGATTCTCGTTTTTAACCGCTTCATCAATGACATCCAAGCTACAGCATGAACCTGTGATAGAAGGGTGTTTCAGACTTCGCACTAAGTCAAATTCGATAGCCTCCTCACCAATGTTTAAGGCTAATTTTCCATTTTTGACGTCAATGACTGCTCCGGCAGTCGCAAGGAATGGTCTTCCCAGAATTATCGGTAGTTTTGTGTCCTCCTCCATCTCGAGCACGACAAAGTCAACTGGAATGAAGAAATCTCCAACCTTGATCAGAACGTCTTCCAGGATTCCTGCCGGCTTGCGCACCGAGCGATCAGCTAGTTGTAGAAAAATTGGTGTTGCCTTAACATCGCCAATGTCGAGTTTCCTGCATATAGAAAATAGCATTAAACTGACACTGGCGCCTAAATCACATAACGCGTGTTCAAAAGATAAATCCCTAATTTTGCATGGTATCGAAAAGCTGCCCGGATCTTTCAATTTTTCCAGAAGCTTGTTTTGGATAATGGCATTGCATTCTTCAGTTAGCGCCACCGTGCCTGGTTCCTCAAGCTTCCTTCGGTTTGAAAGAATATCCTTTAAGAACTTTGCATACGTGGGCATCTGCATTAAAGCTTCAGTAAAGGGGATGTTCATATACAACTTTTTCAAAAGTTCTAAAAACTTTCCAAATTGTTTGTCCAGCTTTGCCTTTGCCAGTCGTTGAGGGAATGGAATTGGTGGCTTATAAGGCGGTGGTGGAACATAAGCTGGTTCATTCTCTCGATCATCTTTGCCCTCACTTGGTCTCTCGGGTTCGGGTACATTACTGGTAGATGCGCCAGGACTCAGGTTTGAAACAGGTACTCTCGGTTCCTCTAATTGCTTACCACTACGAGTAGTAATTGCACTGCAATTCTCTCGTGGGTTTTGTTCAGGTTGGGAAGGTAACCTACCTGCGGGTCTTGCTAGACTGGTGGCAAGGTTTGCTAATTGTGTATCCATTTGTTTATTGTGAGCTTCAATGGAATCCAGTCTAGTAGTCACATGACGCAGCATATCATTAACACTCTCATTGGTTTTGGTCTGAGATGAGATAAAATTTGATGTTTGGGAGATAAAGTTTTCCATGATAGTTTCAAGTGAGGTCTTTTGAGGTTGTGGTGCATATGGTCAAGGTTGGAATCCAGGTGGTGGTCTATAGTTCGATTGTGGAGCAGGATTGAGGTTGTTCCTGTAAGAGAAGTTAGGGTGGCTTCTCCAACTAGGGTTGTATGTAGTGGAGTAGGGATCATTTTGTGGTCTTGGATTTTGGTTCCCTACAACATTAGCATATTCTTGTTGGGGTTCAGAGGGTTGAGAAACACCTAACTGGCAATTAGCATGGGTTTGGCCCAAAATTCCACATATCTCACAAACTAGAGAACTCGAATCAACAGAATTGACATGCATTGATTCCAGTTTACGAGATAATGAATCAACTTTAGCAGCTAAAGAACTTAAGGCATCCAGTTCATACTTACCTGGCGCAACGGCCCTAGATGATGTACCTTGTTCGTCTCCAACCCATTGGTTGTGATTCAGTGCCATGTCTTCTAACAGATTCATTGCATCATCGATTCTTTTATTCATAAATGCTCCACCAGCGGCTGCATCTATAGTAAGACGTGTATTATAGTTAAGACCATGGTAAAATATACGACAATTATGAAAGAACCCCTTTCAAGAGGGGGGCGAAACCCAGCATGGCGCATATTAAAATTTTAAGCAGCGGAAAGGGTTTCAAAGGATTAGTTTCATGAGATATGATCAACCATATAAAATCCGATTGCACGGAAGAGATAGAATCATACCATAGCCATTTCTAGATGGCGCCTTGGAAGCAAAGATCGAACTGGATCTTCTCCAGAGGTGACGCACACAGTTGATGTCGCCTACTCCTCTTTGGCGCTCCTTGTGCTAGCAAGGCCCAAAGGTGTCCTTGTCGAATGGTAAAAGGGAAGAGATGTTTTGCTTGGCGATTTCTTTTCCTCTTTTCGTCAACCTCTTCACAACACCAAGTTCTCTCGTCAAGAGCAAGAGGCAAGGCGACGAACACAAGAGAGAAAGGGGGGGGGGGGGGGGGCGTGAACGTGAGAGGTGGTCACGCAAGAGAAGTGCTATCTAAAAATAGCATGCCACTTCTCCACTTGCGATCATGGGTTTACCCCAATCGCCAACTCACTTCACCCTTGAACCATGCGCTCATCCATGAGCCGGTTCATCTTGAATTTGGTTCAATAGCCAAATAAACCAAGCGACATGGCCTAGATCAAATTAAAACCCTAAGGTTCCAGATCTAACCGTTGATCTCTTGATGCTCCTGATCTCACTGATCAAGCATCCATTCTCTCGATCAAAGCTTACCGATCTCAAGCCCTAATCAATCAAACATGATCAGACCGGATCTCACTCATAATCAGAGATTAAATCCCTTTAAACTGAACCCAACTAATTCAGTCCACACGATCTGACTTAAGTAAGCCATATCATCAATTGTGCGACCCTGAGGGTTTCCTTTAATTGTCGGTAACGATAACTTACGTCATCACGATCAGTGAGGGGTATCTAGCAACACATCACTGTCTCCCGATATAAAGAAAAGAGTCTTCCAAGACTACACCCAAAACACAGCACAAGTGTGAATCCAACTCACGAAGCATACATATTTCCTTTGCCACTGGATGTTCTTATTGGACAAGCGTGTCAAGCTTGTAACTCCAATATGATGAGCATGATTAGATCAGATGAACATAGTCACCTGGGTATGGCCATACACTTTCTCAATCATCTCATCCAGGGGGCCCCTTTAGAACATCACACTCCTTAAACAAGGAGACGGCAATCCTATGTCTATCACTAGTGCCCTAACATGACTCAAGCTCACCATCCAAGATAGTCTATAATCATTATGTTTCAAATGATATCGAACTATCTCAAAACAATGACAATCATCATTTAGAAAACACAAGTGATCTCAAGTCAGAGGAAATGTGCCACTTGTCATATACAAGGATTATTCACATTGCGACAAACAATTGAATATCCTAGTAGGGTCTGTCCAGTACATCCAATGTACCCATGAGTCTACATCTTATTCCATGCTCGAAGCATCCTATAAGATCAGAACACATATTAGTCTCAATCATATCAAGGCTGTCTCATGTTCACCAAGATATATCGACTAAGGACTTATAGCATGTCAGCCTAGCTGAACAGCTTTGAGACATTATCCAAGAAGAACATATATTGCAGCAGACAATGTAGCAAACTGAATAATAACCATGCCTTTATAAACATAAGAGTTTATTACATGATACTGATACAATCCCAAGGCCTCAAACATTAGGCTAAGGGCATACCCCAACAATCTCCCACTTGCACTTAATCTAATGGTTGAGAAATCTCAAACCCATATTATTACAGTGCTTCTCATGCTTCTGCTGCGCCAGAGGCTTGGTAAGCGGGTCTGCCAGATTGTCATCTGTATGAACCTTGCAGACTTTGATCTCGCCACGATCTATGATCTCCCTGATCAAATGAAACTGTCTCTGTATGTGCTTGGACTTCTGGTGCGACCGTGGTTCCTTTGCTTGTGCGATTGCTCCAGTGTTATCACAGAAGATAACCAAAGGATCTGCACTCGAAGGAACAACACCAAGTTCTCTCACGAACTTACGAATCCACACTGCCTCCTTGGATGCTTCCGAGGCTGCAACATACTCGGCTTTTGTTGTGGAATCAGCAACAGTTGACTGTTTGAAACTTTTCCACACCACTGCTCCTCCATTCAAGCTAAAAACATAGCCTGATTGCGATCGGAAATCATCCTGGTCAGACTGGAACGAAGCGTCAGTATACCCTTCAATACTGAGTTCTTCCTGACCACCATATATCAAGAACATATCTTTGGTCCTCCGCAGATATTTTAAGATGTTCTTGACTGCAATCCAGTGCGCCAAGCCTGGATTACTTTGGAAACGACTGGTCACGCTTAACCCGTAAGCGACGTCTGGGCGAGTACACAACATCGCATACATAATGGATCCAATAGCCGAAGCATAAGGCGTATTGTCCATTTCATCTTTCTCAGTCTGTGTTTGTGGACACTGACTCTTCGAAAGACTCAGACCATGTCTGACTGGAAGATATCCTCATTTAGAATTCTCTAAATGAAATCTCTCCAGGACTTTTTCGATGTAAGTACTCTGGCACAGCCCGAGAAGCCTCTTAGATCTATCCCTGTAGATCTTCACACCTAATACATAGGCTGCTTCTCCTAGATCTTTCATTTGGAAACATTTCTTTAACCATGCTTTAACAGCATGCATTTCAGGAATGTCATTTCCAATGATCAAGATGTCATCGACGTAGAGGACTAGGAAAGTAATTACGCTCCCACTAAACCTCTTATACACACACGGGTCATCCTCGTTCTTGATGAAACCAAATTCAGTGACTGATTCATCAAAACGAATATTCCAGCTTCTTGATGCTTGCTTAAGTCCATAAATGGACTTCTTTAACTTGCATATTTTATGACGATCTGATGGATTAGTGAAACCCTCAGGTTGTGTCATATACACATCCTCATCCAGATTTCCATTAAGGAAAGCTGTTTTCACATCCATCTGCCAGATCTCATAATCGTAATATGCAGCTATCGCGAAAAGAATCCGAATAGACTTAAACATAGCTACAGGTGAGAAAGTTTCATCATAATCTATCCCGTAGATTTGTTTGAAACCTTTCGCAACTAGCCTGCCTTTATAGGTAACCACGTTACCATCCATGTCAATCTTCTTCTTGAAGATCCATTTGCAGCCTATAGGGATAACTCCCGGAGGCGGATCAACCAAATCCCAAACTTGGTTATCTGACATGGAGTCCATCTCGGCGCGCATAGCTTCAAGCCATCTTGCTGACTCCGGTCCACTGACCGCATCCGCATAAGTGAGGGGTTCATCATGATCAATGATGTAGACTCCGTCATAACGCTCAGGTTGTCGACGAATCCTTCCCGATCTTCGCGGTTCCCGTGATATCTGAGCCTCAGGCTGTTCAATAACCTGATCTACCGGCTCAGGCTCATCCAACTGTGCTTGACTACTTTGTCCTTCCTCTGGATTCTCATCCAGCTTTATTTCTCTCCCACTGGCCTCTTGCAGAAGAAACTCCTTCTCAAGAAATATGGCCGTCCGAGCAACAAATACCTTGTTCTCTTTGGGATCGTAGAAATAATAACCCTTAGTCTCCTTAGGGTAACCGACAAAGTTACATTTGTCAGATCTGCTCTCTAGTTTCCCAGAGGCGAGCTTTTTGACATAAGCCTCGCAGCCCCAGATCCTGATAAATGTCAAGCTCGGCTGTTTCCCATACCATAACTCATATGGAGTTTTTGAAACTGCCTTGGATGGCACTCGGTTTAGTACCTTTGCAGCTGTTTCCAGTGCAAAACCCCAAAAGGAGTAAGGAAGAGTAGCCTGACTCATCATAGAACGAACCATATCAAGTAACGTTCTATTTCTCCTCTCGGACACACCATTCCATTGCGGTGTTCCTGGCGGAGTGAGCTGTGAGATAATCCCACACTCCTTCAGATAGTCAGTAAACGTATGACTCAAGTATTCTCCACCTCGATCTGAGCGAAGTGCCTTGATATTACGGCCTAGCTGATTTTGTACTTCATTCTTGAACTCTTTGAACTTGTCAAAAGATTCACTTTTATGTCTCATTAAATAGACATACCCATATCTACTGAAATCATCAGTAAAGGTAATGAAGTACTGATAGCCACCTCTGGCATGTTTACTAAATGGCCCACACACATCACTGTGTATAAGGTCAAGTAAACCTGAAGCCCTTTGACCTTTGTGAGAAAAAGGTGACTTCGTCATTTTACCCATCAAACAAGCTTTGCATGTATCAATCTCCTTATAGGAGAATGATCCCAGCAGTCCATGATCATGCAACCGCTTAATGCGTTTCTCGTTAATATGGCCTAAACGACTATGCCATAGCAAGGTGCTGTCATCAGCATACTTGGCTTTCTTAATATCAACATTTTGTATGGAACGCTCCATGTCCAACATGAATAATCCATTGCTAATTGAACCAGTTGCATAAACAATATTATCATAAGATAAAAGACACTTTGAAATATTGCATTCAAAGGAAAAACCCTTCCTGACAAGAGCAGGAATGGAGATAATATTTTTAGTAATACTGGGAACAAAATAACAATTGTCTAGTTCCAATACAAGTCCAGATGGTAAAGAAATGAAATAGTCTCCTACAGCAACAGCAGCAACCCGTGCCCCGTTTCCAACTCGTAGGTCCACCTCATGCTGTCCCACCTGTCTTCTTCTCTTGAGTTCCTGTACATTTGAACAAATGTGAACTCCACATGCAGTGTCCAACACCCATGATATAGAAGAAGAAAACATGACCTCAGTCACGAATATACCTGAGCCAGAAGCGATGCTTCCCCTCTTATCTCCTTGAAGCGCTTTACAGTCCTTTTTCCAATAACCCAGCTGGCCACAGTGGAAACACCTGTATTCCTTGGACCGCTTCACCTTTTGCTTCAGAGCCTTGCTGTAGCTCTTGACAGGGGTCTTGCCCTTCTTCCCCTTCTTCTTGTTCCTTGAAGGAACCATTAAGACAGAGGTCGAAGGCTTTCCCTTCAGAGTCTCCTCAGTAGTGAGGAGCATATTCAGCAGCTCTGCCGGAGTACAATCGATTTTGTTCATATTAAAATTAATAATGAACGCGTCGAATGAAGGCGGGAGAGACTGCAGAATAATATCCACAGCAAGCTCCTGGTTGATGGTATGCCCCAGTTTCTCTAGAGCCTCCTTGTGCCCAATCATCTTGAGCACGTGAGCTCCTACTGGGCTCCCTTCAGCCAGTTTGCTCTGAAAGAAGAGCTTTGTCAAATTGTAGCGCTCAGTCCTTGCCTGTGCAGCATACAGCATCTTGAGGTTCGCTATCATGTCTATAGCAGACATATCCTCATGCTGACGCTGCAGCGGTGGCGTCATAGACGCTAACATCAGGCAAGCGACATCAATGCTATCATTGACGTGCTTTTCATAAGCTTCCCGAACCGCCCTTGCGGCGTTCGGAGCGGGCTGAGGCGGTATCGCCGTCTCGAGGACATACAGTTTCCTCTCTGCCTTAAGAACAATCTTAAGGTGTCCAAACCAGTCAGAGAAGTTCGGCCCAGCAAACTTCTCCCTTTCTAGCAGGGATCGCACATTGAAGTTCATGGTGTTCGTTGCTGCAGGTATCTACAACAATGCAAGAACAGCAAGGTCAGTATCAATGTTAAGAATCAATCAGGACTTAAGAAAGATTCTTTTTCTCACTATTTTATCTGACTGAAAAATCCATTAAACAGTCCGAAAGAGTAGAACTCTTCTAGTGAGATGGGATCCGGATTTCATACTTGGTCTCCGCGTCCCGCTCAGGCGAGATAAGATGCACAGAGAGTACAAGCACTAATCTCCGGTAGGCAGTCCCTGCCGATCGCCAACCCGTGCGATTCCCCTTCATCTGGGCAATCCAGCAGACTGTGCCAACTGAGTTGGTACAACACAGTCTCTGATTCCACAGATGGCTGCCTCCATGCGCTACCATATGCGCCACATATGTAGCCTACATGGTCAAGCTGACCCGACCTACTTCCTGGACCACCACGTGCTATGCTGAGCAACGAGAAGGGATAAATCCCTACCCTGTAACACGCAGGTGTAATCCCACACCGTCTGAAGATAGATGGACGTGCCCACTGAGTGGGTACAACACGGCTCCAACGATAATCAGAACAGTGAGGTTTCGCGTCAGAAGGCTTACGAGCTTGATATTTTAGCGTTGGATTTTAACGGTCTTTTATCTTCTTCACTATCATGCAATTCCTATGGTGATAGCAGAAGATAAAGTAATCATGCAATTCTAATATTTAAATAATAAAATAAAAGAAAGCATGAATCTTATGTGGTAAAAGCCCATAGCCCTAAGTAAGACCTTAATTTAACTTAAGTCTTGACTTGCTTTTGCTTCATGGGGCTTTTGCTGCTCATCTGGCCCAAACCAGGGCCCAAGCGCCATCTGCAGATCTGGTGCGCTCACCAGGGAAAATGCGCCAGGTCCTAGGGTCGAACCCTAGACCTCCCACCTGGTCAAGCCACTGCTGCATGCGCCTCTACCAAGTGTGCTCTGTGCTCTTGTCTAATTAAATTACAAATTTAACTATCTAGACAAGATTGACACGCAGGTCAATTTCACATTATAAATTAATTAAACTGTGATTCGCAGATCACATAAATAAAAATTAATTTACAACAATAATTTCCAGGCACGCAGGCCCCAGCACAGCACACAGTTAACTTGGGCAGCCCACATAAGAATAAATAAACATACAGATGCATCAATCATCATGTGATCCAATCATGAAAAATTAAATTTTAAAAACCCCTTGGGATCATTTTTAATTTTCCTTATTTTCCCTACTACCTTACAATGGTCCATTACTAGGGATCCACTCATCAGACCTGGTCAGATCCACTGCCCTTTCATGCACCAAGTCCTAACTGACTTGAGTCGACCAATAGGCCAACTATGCATGCGCCAAGGGCTGAACGACCACACTGAGGTCTGGCAAGCGGGTGTGACCCCGGGCCTAACTCATGTGCGTTCATAGGTTGTCTCAATCAGACATCGCTACACGCCTGTCTGCAGTCGACCTATAGCCACCTCAAGCTTGCGCCAAGGTGCTATCTGGTCGACCCATCAAGGCTGTCAGATAGTCTGATCAGACTGGTTGGATCTTGACTAGACTGAGATTTCAACCCTAATAACCCATCTAAGGGTTTACAGTAGGCGCTTTAGATCTAAGGTGATTCGCGCATGTGATATAGGTTTTAAGAAAACATACAAAAACATGCGCCAATAACAACATGCGCCATGGTGAAAATAACATCTATAGCATAAGTATTCGCATGTGACCTCTAGATCTTTTTTCTTGCGCAAACATTGACATAACATGGCAATCATAAGCAAGCATGAAACATTGCCTCTGATACCAATTGAAAGAACCCCTTTCAAGAGGGGGGCGAAACCCAGCATGGCGCATATTAAAATTTTAAGCAGCGGAAAGGGTTTCAAAGGATTAGTTTCATGAGATATGATCAACCATATAAAATCCGATTGCACGGAAGAGATAGAATCATACCATAGCCATTTCTAGATGGCGCCTTGGAAGCAAAGATCGAACTGGATCTTCTCCAGAGGTGACGCACACAGTTGATGTCGCCTACTCCTCTTTGGCGCTCCTTGTGCTAGCAAGGCCCAAAGGTGTCCTTGTCGAATGGTAAAAGGGAAGAGATGTTTTGCTTGGCGATTTCTTTTCCTCTTTTCGTCAACCTCTTCACAACACCAAGTTCTCTCGTCAAGAGCAAGAGGCAAGGCGACGAACACAAGAGAGAAAGGGGGGGGGGGGGGGGGCGTGAACGTGAGAGGTGGTCACGCAAGAGAAGTGCTATCTAAAAATATCATGCCACTTCTCCACTTGCGATCATGGGTTTCCCCAATCGCCAACTCACTTCACCCTTGAACCATGCGCTCATCCATGAGCCGGTTCATCTTGAATTTGGTTCAATAGCCAAATAAACCAAGCGACATGGCCTAGATCAAATTAAAACCCTAAGGTTCCAGATCTAACCGTTGATCTCTTGATGCTCTTGATCTCACTGATCAAGCATCCATTCTCTCGATCAAAGCTTACCGATCTCAAGCCCTAATCAATCAAACATGATCAGACCGGATCTCACTCATAATCAGAGATTAAATCCCTTTAAACTGAACCCAACTAATTCAGTCCACACGATCTGACTTAAGTAAGCCATATCATCAATTGTGCGACCCTGAGGGTTTCCTTTAATTGTCGGTAACGATAACTTACGTCATCACGATCAGTGAGGGGTATCTAGCAACACATCACTGTCTCCCGATATAAAGAAAAGAGTCTTCCAAGACTACACCCAAAACACAGCACAAGTGTGAATCCAACTCACGAAGCATACATATTTCCTTTGCCACTGGATGTTCTTATTGGACAAGCGTGTCAAGCTTGTAACTCCAATATGATGAGCATGATTAGATCAGATGAACATAGTCACCTGGGTATGGCCATACACTTTCTCAATCATCTCATCCAGGGGGCCCCTTTAGAACATCACACTCCTTAAACAAGGAGACGGCAATCCTATGTCTATCACTAGTGCCCTAACATGACTCAAGCTCACCATCCAAGATAGTCTATAATCATTATGTTTCAAATGATATCGAACTATCTCAAAACAATGACAATCATCATTTAGAAAACACAAGTGATCTCAAGTCAGAGGAAATGTGCCACTTGTCATATACAAGGATTATTCACATTGTGACAAACAATTGAATATCCTAGTAGGGTCTGTCCAGTACATCCAATGTACCCATGAGTCTACATCTTATTCCATGCTCGAAGGATCCTATAAGATCAGAACACATATTAGTCTCAATCATATCAAGGCTGTCTCATGTTCACCAAGATATATCGACTAAGGACTTATAGCATGTCAGCCTAGCTGAACAGCTTTGAGACATTATCCAAGAAGAACATATATTGCAGCAGACAATGTAGCAAACTGAATAATAACCATGCCTTTATAAACATAAGAGTTTATTACATGATACTGATACAATCCCAAGGCCTCAAACATTAGGCTAAGGGCATACCCCAACAAATTACCCATTTTTCCAAGCCGTGGTGTGGGCATAGATGTTGAAGCTCCTTGAATCTCTCCCAAGCTTCATACAGAGATTCCCCATCTTTTTGGGTGAAACCAGTGATCTGGTTTCGCAGTTGGATAGTTTTACTTGGGGGAAAGTACTTCGAAAGAAATGCTTGGGAAAGTTGCTCCCAAGTTGTAAGCAATTCAGGTTGGAGAGAATATAGCCAGTTTCGAGCTCTATCTCGCAGAGAGAATGAGAAGAGTCGTAGTTGTAGCGCGTCGGCAGAAACTCCATTCATCTTGGTCGTGTCACAGAACTCTAGGAAAATAGACAAATGCATATTTGGATCTTTAGATGGTAGGCCTCCGAATTGGTTCTGTTGAACCATCGATAAGAGGGAGGGCTTAATCTTAAAGTTATTATCCTCCACTGGAGGTCGAGAAATACTTGAGTGGAGACCCTGCGCATTTGGAGAAGCAAAATCCTTCAGAGTTCTATTATCGTTCGCCATTGGTAGATCCAGAGGAATAGGTTCAATAATCCTCGATGCTTCTCTAGCACTTAATTCCTTTAATTGCCTTCTGTCATGGAACGTCCTTTCAATTTCCTGATCAAGCTCGTATAGATCTTCCAATCCACCTGATGGTAAACCTCTACGCATATAACAGTTAAGCACAAATAATAGAGATAGAGAGAAAAACTAAAGCACAATAACAAAGAAACAAAATCAGAACAAACAAAGAAACAAAGACAAAGAAACAAAAATAAAAAATCAATAACAAAAGAAACAAAACGTCCAGTCTACCAATTGTTAAATCACTTTGATATTGATTGCCTGTCCCCGGCAACGGCGCCAAAACTTGATGTGTGCCATACTAACGCACAACCAACCGCAAGCGTAACAGTTTCATCGTAGTAGTACTTTAGATGTCGATCCCACAGGGACAGTGATCAAGTACCAAGTGATTGTGAATCGATAGCTAGACAGTCGATTAAATGGTTTGAAATTGCGAAAAGTACAACAAACAGACCGAGTCGAGCAAGAGAAAGTTTTTGGTGTAAAACGGGGTTAGAGATATTGGAACTTCGGGTTCGTCTCGTTGATGGATCTCTAATGTAGCGTCTAATAGGAGGGAGGGTCCTTATGCCGTACTCTAGGGTTGTTACACGATGCACATAAAACGGGAGAGGGTCGTGAGACGAGGGAAGAAGAAATGCTTCGGAAAGCGCAGGAAAACCGATAGAAAACACGACGAAACAGCGGCGAATTCGATTGGGCAACACTAATGCGAATGATAAGCGACGGCACCCAACTATTTAATGCAACACACTAACCTCGCAGCAATTTAAAAGCATTCCTTGCAGCTCTCTAGCGCGTTTTGAGCTCAGCCACGCGGGGGACAGCGAGTGTGCAGGGGTTCAGCTAACCTGCCTTGAGGGCTGAAACAAACCAAAGAAACAAGAGAACCGACCACGCTCTGACGTGCGGACTGGCGTGGGTGAAGATGAAAAAGGGGAAAACCAGTTTGTTATCAAAGATAGAAGGAGAAAACAGGCGAACCTGACCCACCGGAAGGTGGGATTTACTTCAAAACGGAAGAAGAAACAACTTGGAATCGAAGAGACGTCTTCGACTCGAACAACGACGAAGGTGAGGCTCCGGCTCGTCTTCACACAATGCTGGCAACTTCTAAGCTCACCAAGAGAACTCTCTACACCAAAGAGAACTAAGGTGGAATGCTGGCCAACCCCTCTCTTTTATAAGATAAGGAGGGGGAACAAGACAAGGGACAACATCCTAACAAACTAACTACCAAAAAGTGGTCAAGCTGCCACATAAAACAAGAAAGCTCATAGAATCCTACCAACTACCAACTATTCCTACAAAGGCGTAGGTCCTTCGTCCTTCAGCATACGTGTCTTAGCGGAGATGGTTTAGACACGCTCCGAGCACATCGCGACAAAACAGCAAAACTTTAAAGTCGTGGGCTGGGCTACCACCGTCGCGGCTCAATCTTGTGCCGTGTTAATAATGAGATTGAGTGGCCCACTTGGAGTTGGATCCTCAGGGGATTGGCTTGGAATGTCCTTGGGTTGCGCTATGCCGGTGTGTACGGAAAGGGGACTAATGACTCCCAAGAAGCGATCCGGGGGCTTACTTTGGCGCTGGGATCGTCGGATTTCCATGTTGTTGGGCTCCTTTGGGTCATCATTGGGTGGAGCAACATGGTAAGGAGGGCGATGAACGTCGAAGTGGGGTCGTCGGGGCTGTAATGAGTCATCAGGGGCGAACACGGCCTGTCCGTGATGGCGAGCACGGTCGTGTTCAGAGTCGTCGTGATCCACAGGATCGAGCACGGCCTGCCCGTGCTTGGAGTCACGCTCGTGTTTGGCATCGTCGAGATCCACATAGGCGAACATGCCCTGGCCGTGATGGCGAGCACGGCCGTGTTCAGAGTCACCGTGATCCACAGAGGCAGGCACGGCTTGCCCGTGCTTGGCGTCGTCAAAATCCACAGAGGTGGGCACGGCTTGCTCGTGCTTGGAGTCACACCATTGCTTGGCGTTCGCATCTTTAGGTGACTGTGTCACGGCTATGATGGGGCGCACGGCCTGGCCGTGTCGGGGATTGGGTAACTCTAACTTGGGTGAAATTTCCAGGGAAAATTCCTGGGGTCCTGGGGGTTCTCCCCAAGTATCTTTTGGAGGGGTTGGGCCGCCCTCAAGTGTGTTCATAGGCCCGTTTGCTCCTGCATCAGCCTCATATCCAAACAATTTAAAATTATAGCAAGCGATTTTAAAAAGCGCTCAAGGAAGTATCAAAAGGTATAGATTACCGTACCTAGATTGATCCATTGGGTTCAGAGATACTGTAAGGTTCCTCACACAAATCTGGCACTAATTCTTGACCTCTCAAAGCATGTTCAAACTAGCAGATCTAGCGTCGCAATTCACCTTTCGGTTCTTCTTGTGGTGCCTAAGAAAAGTAATTGCATGGCCAATGCAACACTAGTGGTAAAACAGCATAGAACGAATAAACACTAGATAAAATTTGTATTTGCTATGAAATAACAAGTTCGAACAAAAGATACAAACAATGAGACTACACCCTTAGTTCCGACAAAGAGATTACGTTATCATAGCTTCGTCTGAGTACAAATCTCTAAGGAAAGAAGAAAATATATGAACGAATTGAAGATAGAAAGCCACAAACTCTTCAAAAGGGATTGCAATCTTCTTCCTCCAAGCCTTCACAAATTGTAGCACAAGAGATCTTCTTCTCCCAAAACTTTCACCACGAACTTCATGCCAAGCCAAGACTCATAGCCCTTCCAAGCCAGATTTTGACCTTTAAATAGAATCCAAACACATTTCTGAATGCATACTTTGATGGATAATTTAATTATCTACGTTTTGATACCAAGATCATTAAAATCGGAGCCATAATGAGGAAGTTATGGCCAATTTATTGCAGACAACTCCATAAATACGGGTGTAAAGGGCCATTATGGTTGTAACCGTAATGTAATGGTTATGCATTAATTGCAACCTCATTAATTCTTGTAACTCACAAATAATTAATGCTCATTTAATGAGCTTCTTTTTGACACCAAAAACGTTCGAATCGGAGTTAAGACGAAGGAGTTATGAGCATTTAAATTAGGGTGGTTCGTAATAAATTCTGGCGGCTGTGAGATTACGATCACAAGGCAAATTATGGCCGTGAGGCAGATTATGGCCATACCCATAACGTTGATGTAGAAGTCCAATTCGTCTCAAAATTTGTGGGTGAGTAGTATGGGCTCGGCTTGATTTGCAGCCATAGTCGTGTCGTCGAAAATCGCCGATCAAAAGATTGCGACTATGCTGAATTATGGCTGTGCCCATAATCTCTTTTCTGAAAGTCGTCTTCATCCAAAATTTTGTCATCAAGGAAGTTATTGACATGTCTTTGAAATATGATTATGCTCTCATCAAAATGGGTCCATCGAGAAACCAATCATAGAATTACGGTCATGATGTAGATTATGGACTCGGCCGTAATTCTCGAAATTAATCCCGTTCGAAGCCAAACTTCTTGTCAAGGTTCTTGATTCACTCGGAGATGTAAATATGCTTCCATATAGCTCTAAGAGTGAGTGAAATGTCCTGTATTCAACAAACATGACAAGTAGTGAAGCTTCTGAAGAAAATCAATGAAATAAGCTGGAAAGAGATGCAAGATCATGAAAATATGTCTTGAGTCGGAAGTAAATATAGGTCTAAAAGACAATATAAATACGGGACATCAGGCACGCTCAGAGCCCCATCATGCTCCCATTGTTTGTGACCCCCCTAGACGTCCCACACATGATGCCCCTCCTCCTCGCCTTTCATGGGAGGAAAAGGGCAAGGCCCCAGCTCATGGGTCCACAAACCGTGTGAATTATTTCAATTATCCCCAACTCAGCCATTATTCGAAAGATTGGCCTAAGCGTCCTGGCCATGTTGACAAGAGTCAGCCCCGGTTGGCTGCTATGACCCGTGAGTGCACTGAGCGTGACATTAAGCTTGAGTGCTATACTAGTGAGGATGAGTCGGGTGCCCACACTTGCGGTTGTTCGGTGCACTCTAGTGTAAACCCCTCCCTCCGAGGATTGGAGGTGAACCAGTACTTTCACGACTTACATCAAATGCAATAGACATTCGTGTAAGGTCGTTATTCATGGGGGTAGTAGCCTGAATGTGGTGTCACGCACTGCAATCACCCGGTTCAACCTTGCACATGAACCCCATCCGAAGCCGTATTCCATCACTAGGGTCAGCACTTTGAGCCTACCAATCACCCACTGTTGTCAGGTTCCCATTAGTTTTGGGGACTATAAGGAGAAAGTTTGGTGCGACGTGGCAATTATGGATGTTGCCCACGTGTTGTTGGATCGCCCTTGGCTATACAACCATGATGTGGTCCACTATGGCCCGTCGAACACTTATATCTTCGACCACAATGACCAGAAAATCCGACTCAACCCAGCCCCACCCAAAGAGTTGCGTGCGTCAACGTCTAAGTGCTTGATCGTGCTCCCGAAACCTGATCCAATTGTGTCCTTAATGCGCACCCGAGCATTTATCCGTGAAGCTAGTGAGACCAAGGTGGTCTATGCACTGATGTTGCATGAGGTGGTGGACCCATTGCCCTAGGTGGAATGGACCCTCCAACTGACATCGCCCCCCTCTTGTCTGAGATTAGCAACATCTCACCCGGGATCTGCCTCATGGACTCCCCCCGAAAAGGGAGATCCAACACGCAATAGACTTGGTGCCCAAAGCCCCTCTCCCAAACTTGCCCCACCATAGACTCAACCCCACTGAGCATGCCGAGTTGCAGTGTCAAGTGGATGAACTCCTCAGCAAGGAGTACATCCATGAGAGCCTTTGCCCATGCGCTGTCCCTGCTCTACTCACACTCAAGAAGGATGGATCTTAGCACATGTGCATAGATAGTAGAGCTATAATAGGATCCCCGTCAAGTATCGGTTCCCATACCCCATCTTGATGACATGCTCGATTTGGTTTCGGGTTTGTCATGGTTTTCAAAGTTGGACCTCCGGAGCAGATATCACTAGGTTCGCATCCGCGAGGGTGATGAATGGAAGACTACATTCAAGACCAAGGATAGTCTGTACGAGTGGTTAGTTATGCCCTTTGGCTTGACGAACGCCCCCTCCATGTTCATGAGGATGATGAGTCAAGACCTCAAGCCCTACATGGGCAAATTCCTGGTCGTCTACTTTGATGACATTTTGATTTTCAGCCACACTCGGGAGGAACACTTAGAGCATCTTCGCTCTACCTTTGAGATTCTTCGGAAGGAGCGCCTCTTCCTTAACACAAAGAAGTGCACCTTAATGGCCACCTAAGTCCAATTTCTAGGGTACATAGTGTCTGACCAGGGTCTCTCTGTTGACCCTGCCAAGATTGATGTCATTCGGTATTGGCCTGAGCCTCACACTATTTCTGAGGTTTGCAGTTTCTTAGGTCTTGCTGGGTTCTACCGTCGATTCACCCATGGGTTTAGCACCATTGCTACCCCATTAACCTAGCGTCTATCGAAAGATAGCTTCAAGTGGACACCGGCCACTCAGCCTGCCTTTGAAGCCCTTAAGGATGCCCTTACTACAACCCCTGTTCTATGACTTCCAGACTTTTACAAAGTCTTTGAAGTTGCATGTGATGCCTCCGGTACTGGGATCGGAGGAACTCTAAGCGAAGAAGGCTACCGGTTGCTTTCTTTAGTGAAAAACTGAACGCTGTTTTGCAGCAGTACTCCACATACGACAAGGAATTCTATGACATTGTCCAATCGTTAAGGTAGTGGAGGCACTATTTACTCCACCATGAGTTCATCCTGTATAGTGACCACTAGACTTTATCCTTCTTGAGTGCCCAAAAGAAGTTGGGTGCCCGGTATGCCAAGTGGGTGGAGTACTTGCAACAGTACTCTTTTGTGATTAATCATAAGGCGGGTAAGGAGAACATAGTAGCGGATGCCCTAAGCCGAGTAAGGACCCTTTTGTGTGTTATGTGTACCCGTGTCAATACCTCCGTATATGTTAAAGATGAGTACCCTAGCTGCCTAGATTTTGGTGCCATCTATACTCACCTGAGCGGGTCTGAGGATATTGAGTCACCTTACCAGTTGTGTGAGGGTTACTTGTTCTTTGGGAACTAGTTGTGTATTCCCCGGTCCTCCCTTCGCGATCACCTTCTGTTAGAGTTACACACGGGTGGTGTTGCCGGCCACCATGGACATGATAAGACATTTGAGATGGCTGAGGAGCACCTGTTTTGGCCCTCCTTTCGCAAAGATGTGGAGCGCATTGTCCGCCATTGTGGCACGTGCCAAATGGCTAATCCTCGACCCCCGAACACTGGTCTAAGGGTCCATGGAGGGACCTCAGCATGGACTTCATCCTGGGGTTGCCCTGCACTGCATCTCGATTCTATTCCATCTACGTCATAGTGAACCGGTTCTCCAAGATGGCCCATTTCATCCCCTGTTCTAGGACAACAGATGCATCCCACATAGCCCATCTGTTCGTTAGAGAGGTAGTTCACCTCCATGGCCTTCCACTCTCTATAGTGTCCGATCGCGACACCCTCTTTGTGAGCCACTTTTGGCGATCACTATGGGCACTATTAGGCACCACCCTTATGTTCTCTACGGCCTATCACCCCCAAACTGACGACCAAACTGAGGTCGTTAAACGGAGTTTGGGTAACTTGCTCCGCTGAATTCGCATATAATAGTGCAATCAATTGGTCTACCAGTCTAAGTCCCTTCCAAGTGGTCCATGGACAACAACCACAAAAACCTATTGACTTGCATGACCTTCCCATGGAGTCCCATCTTTCTGAGCATGCATTTTCCTTTGCTAGTCATATCGTGATTATGCATCAAGAAGTTCGGCATCGGATCTTTTTGGGCAACACTCGAAATGCTCAGAAGACCAACGAAAACCATAGGCCACTCCACTTTAGTGTAGGTGATCTTGTGAGGGTGTGCATCCACCCCGAGCGAGTGGCAAATCGGGCACATTTTAAGCTACATGCACGGTACATGGGGCCCTATGCAGTACTACAGCGGGTTGGCTCCAACGCCTATGTCCTCGATCTACCGGATAGCATGGGGGATCCACCCCGTCTTTAACATCGCGGACCTTCTTCCCTTCCACGACCCATTGGAGGAGCCCCTCGCCACTGATGAGCATCCCCTTAGTTCTCTGTAGGAGAACTCTTCAAACTAGGGGGGATTGATGTAGGAGTACCCTCCACGGTAGCTCCTGAACTAGAGAAACATAGCTATTTTGTGGATTTTCCTCGAGACAAGGTTCCATCTCCCTTAAAAAGTTCAAAGGGGCCTGACGCAATCACGATAAGGCGATCTCAATATTCAAGTCAACCACTAGATCGATTTGTAGGTGCCATCGGTTCATTATCAGCCCACACAAAGGTGTTGCGACCCATGTGCTTAGCACCCCGGCCATCTGAAGCCCCGGTCAATGATCTCTACCACAACCAATTGACCAACATGGCCCAAGAACAAGCTAGCACAGTGATGAATCAGCCCACCATTAGCAAATTCTGCTGTTTCATCACCGCGTGCTCCGAGATGGTTTGACGGCCTAGTCATAGCCCAGAAGGCCACTTGCAGCCCAGAAGGCCCAGCCCATGTGCCAACTTCATATTCCCTCATATACTTTAGTTGGTAGTAGTTAGTATGAGTTAGTTAGTGCTCGCATCAGCATGCTTGCATTAGCAGCATCTTGACTACTTTTAGTTAGTTATAGTAGGTAGTCATGCGTGTGGTGTGTTATTCCCTAGTCATGCTTGTAGTGTGATATTCCCTCCCTTACTCTATAAAAGGGAGCTGGAGGTTAGCTTGTTCCTTAGCTTTCTTGTGTGATAGGAGCTCACTTCCAAGAGGTTAGACTGTGGAGCAAGGTGTGTTAGGGAATACCGGGTGTAATTTAAAATTTTGCAGTCCCAAGATGCAGTGGAAGAGTCATTACACCTGAAACATATTCCGTTCCCAAGGATCCATGCGAGCGAGAAAACACAAGGATGTGTTAGAGATGTACCTCTTTTGCTTGTCGAGATGTTGAAGCCATGTTGAAGGCGCCCAAGTGTTCGCCCTCTACAAGTATCCACGCGTCGACCGTCTCAACGTTGCTCCCTTCCACGCTTGGTGCTAGCCTTGGGAAGAGAATCAAGCCTTTATCACCCTTTTCTTGTCTTGCGCTACCTCCAAGGTAGAAGCGCCAAGAGGAGGTGAGGATGAAGAAGATGCGCCAAGTACTTCCTTCTTCTTCTATGCTTGCGCCATTGTTGACACAGATTTATATAGAGATTTTCATGTCGATTTACTCATAGAATCATACCTATTTCACGACTTTAAGCCTTACAATTGCCCGTATTTGGATACATCTACGAAATCTACACCTGTTTCGGTATTTTTCACGTTTTCAGGTCAAAAGGACAACAAAAGGATGGATTCTGGCACTCTTTTGGCAAAGGAGCTCATCCTAACTCGAGATGATCCTAACTAGAAGCTTTCAGGTTCGTTGAGGCCTATGTCGGAAATCACGAGTGGGTCCCGATCAGAATCATGCCCGTGATCGTCGTTATGCCTGAAAGCTGAAACTGACAAATCACGACCGGGTCACGACCAAATTCTCGCCCGAGATCGCGGACCCGCTTACGAAATCATGATTTTAGCCCAGATTTCTTCAATCTAACCTAAAGGAAGGCTGAAGGGCATTAAGGAACTTTCTCCCTGATGCATTGCATTTTGGTAGTGATTTTCATAATTATTTCATGTCAAATCTAGGCTTATTTCGGCATTTTTATACTCATTATAGGCTTATTTCCTTCATATCTTCGGAATCTTTACTTTTTGGCACTTTTATGGAATTTCAGGTAAAAACACCTTTTTTTCAACATATTTTGAAGATTCTGAGGCCATGAGACGATTTCTTGTGTGGAAACCAAGCTGCCCATCAAATTTGGGCTTATTTGGAGTTAGCCTGACAATCACGGCCAGGTGAACCCCACGGGGTTCACCATCCCAGTCGCCAGCCTGTGAAACTCACAGAGAGCATCACGGTCGGGTGAACCCCATCGGGGTTCACCAGAATTCCATTTGGCCGAAAACTGTCCAGAACACATCACGGCCAGGTGAATTCGACGGGGTTCACCGCGCTTCTTTCAGCTGAACTCTCAGAAGACATCACAGCCAGGTGAACCCGGCGGGGTTCACCACAATTCTAAACTAGGCTCGCGAGCGACCCGACCCACACTTAGTTTTCCCTCGATTTCTCACCCGTTCGGAGTCTAAATTTGGCAAATAAGGTGTCTATGGAAAGCTCTTTCAGAGGCGAACGCATAGGATATAAAACCCTAATTTTCTTGCCCTAATCATCGAGCATTCATGAAAGAATGGACGTGGGTAGAAGAACTCGGCGACAGAGGCAATTTTTGGAGATTTTCAGAGATTGAGACACACGATCATCACGATTGCTTCAAGATTTCTTCGGTTCATCGTCTCCTTCCCCTTAGCTTCATTTTATTATACTTTTCTTGTCATTAAAAGAGAGATTTTGAGCGTTTCAATGATGATTGTAGCGTAAACCCTAATTCGGGGCTTGGTGGAAACCCTTTGATGATTCTAATTGCAAACTTTGTATCTATTTATGTTATTTGGTATGAATTGTGAGCATATTTTACTTTGACGTACTTATTTCATGATTTTATCTTGGCCGAATATTTTCACGTGTTAGCCGTTACGATTCATATCGGGAGAAGGATCGTAACGGTGGAATCTCTGAGTAAAACTTGTGAGACCTCGACACGAGAGTGCTTGGTCTTCGCTCGAGGATTCCATAGTCTTCCATAGAACTCATTGGGTTCGTCTTAGAATGACCCACCGCGAGAGTAGGAGGTCGGTCTAAGATGAACACCCGGGGGTTTCACTCGAGAGAGGGCACCTTGTACCCTAGGATTAGACTCCTTTTGCAAAAACAATAAACCAAATAACTAATATCTTTCTTGTGCGGTTAAGATTATCATTGTGGTGGAAGCCGTAGCCCTGAATTCTCTCTCATATCTTTTCTCTACTGACGTATTTGTGATTGCTTATTTATAATTTCTGTTCTCAAACCCACGTTTCGATTCGCCTAGCTATTAGGACTCGGACTTTCTAGTACTCAACTTCTCTCCTTGTGGGATTCGACATCTTTTATATTACTTCGATATAACCATGCACTTGCGGTCGTGTCAAGTTTTTGGTACCGTTGCCGGGGAGCAACGTTTGATATTTGTATATTTCCGAGAATTGGTAGACTAGGCCTTAGGTTAGATTTTTCTTACTGCACTATTATTTTCTTCTTTTTTTTTCTTTTTTATTCACTTGCTGTCTTAGAACTTTATAATTTTGACTGACCATTTTTTGCGAAGAAGTTCTAGGGCAGAAGCGCTCATTGATATTGACCCTGAGATCGAGCGCACCTTCAGGTTGAGAAGAAAACAAAATCAAATTCTGAAGAAAGAAATCATGAACTATCCTGGAGGAGAAAGTCAGATGGAACACATTCAGATTGAAGTGAACAATGAACGAGCACAACAACCAATGGGCAACAACTATAACAACAACAGGACATTGAAGGATTATTCTACTCCCTACACTTATGGTTTTCAATCAGGAATTGCTAGGCCCGCTGTTGAGGCCAACAATTTTGAAATAAAACCTGCTCTTCTTTCTATGGTGCAACAGAACCAATTTGGTGGTTCTCCTCTTGAGGACCCCAACATGCACCTTTCTATTTTTTTTGGAATATTACGATATGTTGAAAATTAATGGAGTGTCTGCTGATGCTATTAGGTTGCGACTATTTCCCTTCTCTCTGAGGGATAGGGCGAGAGCTTGGCTACACACACTACCTGCTGCTTCGATAAGAACATGGACAGAGCTTTCTCAAGCCTTTCTCTCCAAGTACTTCCCTCCATCAAAAACAATCCATTTGCGAAATTAGATAACGAGCTTCATGCAAAAGGATGGGGAGTCTCTATATGAAGCTTGTTAGAGGTTTAAGGAGCTCCAAAGGATGTGTCCACATCATGGAGTTGAGACTTGGGTTTTGATCCAAACGTTCTACAGCGGTTTGGATTACAACACGAGGCTTACAGTGGACGCTACAGTAGGAGGCGCTTTGATGAATAAGAGAGTTGAGGATGCAATGCACCTTCTCGAGGACATGGCGATTAAACCAATGGACATCTGAGAGAGGTACTTCTACCAAGAAATCAGGTAAGTATGACCTAGACTCTCTTACTGCACTTACGGCTAAGGTGGATAATTTGACTAGAAAGCTTGATTCTTGGTCTAGTAATGCTATGGACATTAATGTTATTTCTTGTGAGGTCTGTGGAGTTGTAGGTCATGCAGGAGCAGATTGCCAGGTGGGAGACAGACAGATGACTGTGGCTCATCCTGAGCAGTTGAATGCAGTTGGAAATTTCAACCAAAACAACAACCCTTATTCCAACTACTACAATCTAGGATGGTGCAACCATCCAAATTTCTCTTACCGGACAACTCAGCCAACACAACCCGGTGTTGTACCACCACAGCAAACACAGCCCCCACAAGGAAACTTTAGGCAGCCCCAACAAAGCAAGTTCAGACCACCAGGATTTCAGGCTAGGAACTACAATGCACCGCCGCCACAACCTCAACAGCCAAGGCCCAACAATGATTCAAATCTAGGCAAGCAACTTGAAGGACTTACAAACATGATGAAGATGATGATGACCAGGATGGACTCCCTGAAGACACATAATAAGATGCTAGAGAGCTAGCTAGCTCATCTTCCAGAGCACCAAGGAAGTTACCATCCCAACTTGAGGTAAACCCGAGGGAGCAGTGCAATGCAATCTCCACTCGGAGCGGCAAGCAATTGGAAGACCCGAAGATGTCGACAGATGACAAAATAGAAGAGTCAATACCAGAACCTATGGAACCGCATACTGATGTGTCACTGGTGGCATCTGAACCAACTGAAGAGGAGCGGCCCTATGTGGGACCGCCAGCGTATAAGCCACCGATTCCCTTTCCACAGAGGCTTGTCAAGGCTAAATTAGACAAGTAGTTTGGTAAGTTTTTAGAGGTTTTAAAGAAACTCTATGTTAATATCCCTTTTGTCGATACTCTTTCGCAGATGCCGACTTATGCGAAATTTCTGAAAGACATTTTATCAAACAAGAGGAAGCTAGAGGATCAAGGGACCGTTGCACTTACCAAGGAGTGCAGCGCCATCATTCAGAACAAGCTACCTCAAAAGCTTAAAGACCCCGACAGTTTTTCCATACCTTACCAGATTGGGGAGATGTCTTTTCAGAGGGCTCTGTGCGACTTAGGAGCAAGCGTTAGCCTCATGCCACATTCACTTTGTAAAAAGCTAGATCTAGGAGATTTGCATGCAACTAACATTTCTATACAGCTTGCAGACCGATCTGTGCATTACCTAGTTGGTATTTTAGAGGACGTACCTGTTAAAGTAGGAGATTACTTTATTCCTACTGATTTTATTGTCTTGGAAATTGATGAGGATGATAGGCTCCCGATCATTTTGGGGAGGCCTTTCTTGGCCACTGCAGGCGCTGTCATGGATGTCAAGAATGAGAAACTGACCTTGAACATATGTGGCAATGCCATTCAATTTGATCTTACTAATACTTTGTAAAAACCTTCTCTTGCAGGTACGTGTTGCAGCGTGGACATTGTGAAGAGAGCCACGTAGGATGTTGAGCCGCCTAGAAGAGACGTGGACCCATTGGAACTTACCCCGACAACCCCGACCAAGAATGCCAAGAGCTACAAAGCACGCACCAAGTTTTGGCACGACAAGCGCATAGCAAAGAAGGAATTTCATGAGGGAGACAAAGTACTGTTGTTCAATTCATGACTTCAACTGTTCCCAGGAAAACTTCGCACGAGGTGGTCTGGACCTTTCACAGTTCAGAAAGTTCAATCATATGGTGCTATCACAATTTGGACAGAACGAACTGGAAGCTTCACAGTTAACGGGCACCACCTGAAACATTATTTTGTAGATGAGCAAGTAGAGAGAGAGAGAGGAAGTTTTAGTTCTCTCAGACCCCCCGGAATTGAAACTTTGAAAACTCTTATGGTCGAGCTACCGACCTAAACCTAGTGCTCTTGGGAGGCAACCCAAGTTTTTGTCTGATTTTAGTTCTTTTGCATAATTTTTCTTTGTCATTAGTTGGTGTTTTAGAACGTTAATTTGTTTTTCTTTTATTTTTGCTTTTCTAGAAGGGATTGCTACTAATTTGATATCTCTATATGTTGTAGGAAGAAGAGGGAGCACATGGGAATTTTTCTAGAATTTTTCCAGATTTTTTCGAGCATCCAGTGAACATCACGGCTTGGTGAACCCCATGGGGTTCACTGTGATGTTTTCAGAACAGTGCACCCGGGCTTTGTGACCAGAGGATTTCACGGGAAGGTGAACCCCACGAGGTTCACCAGTATTCTTTATGTGCGGAATCCATCCAGTGAGCTTCACAGGCAGGTGAACCCCACGGGGTTCACCACGATTCCGAAGACCAGAAAATTTCCCAGAATGCTTCACGGCTCGGTGAACCCCAGCGGGTTCACCCGTGCTTCTGTTGTTTCTGCCCGACCACAGTAAACATCATGGGCGAGTGAACCCGGGCGGGTTCACTGGAATTTCATGCTTTGTTCGCCCGAAACTAGGGCACACACGCTTGACCTTACCGCCGCCGCCACTCGATTGCGCCTCCCTCTGATCTTCTCAACACACGAAGAACATCTACAAGGCTTCGATCTGGATTTCCCTTTCAGCTATTCTCTCTAAGTAACTCCGGATCTCAGTCCCGTGCATCCGCTGTTCTTCGATTTTTATCGACCCGATCCGCCGCCGCCTCCCGATTTCGACGAAACCGACAGGATCGCGCCACCTTCTCCCCATCTTACCACTCAGAGGTGATCTCTCAGGTTCTGATTTACGATTCCTTGCAGTCTGATCAAGCTATTCTCGCCTGTTTCACATCGGATTTTTGTGTCGCCTTTTCTCGCCGACATCTTCTGTTTCCGCCACTTCCGATTTGAGAGCATCTCCGACCGGATCTTACAGTTGACACTTACTAGCCATCCTCCGATCGTCTCAATCACAATGCCTCCAAGGACGAAGGCCATGGCCAGCAAGAGAACCTCACGACCGCAGCAGGCGATATCAGACTCATCCGCCACGGACGATGAGGAGTACGAGCTGACGCCTACTCCTCCTTCCTACCGACCTTCTTCGGCTACGCCTGGTTCTTCTTCATCTCGTCACGGCCACACACTTGCCAGCTGACCACAGCCTTACGTGTCTCCCCCGAACGAGTTCGGGATTATCTTCCGAAACGCTGCACAAGAGGTGTTGGAGTATGCCCTTAAGGCTAATGTTTGAGGCCTTGGGTTATTATCAGTATCATGTATAAACTATGTTTATAAAGGCAATGGTTGTTATTCAGGTTGTTGCATTATCTGCTGCTATATGTATACTTCTAAATAATGTCTCAATGGTGTTCAGCTTCGCTGACATGCAGTATAGTCCTTAGTCGAGATATCTTGGTAAACATGAGACAGCCTTGATATGATTGAGACTAATATGTGTTCTAATCTTATAGGATGCTTCGAGCATGGAATAAGATGTAGACTCATAGGTGCATTGGATGTACTGGACAGACTCTACTAAGGATGTTCGATTGTTTGTCGCAATGTGAATAATCCTTATATGCAAACAAGTGGCATATTTCCTCTGACTTGAGATCACTTGTGTTTCTAAATGATGATTGGCATTATCTTGAGGTCGTTCAATATCATTTGAAATATAATGGTTATAGATTATCTTGGATAATGGGCATGAGTCATGTTAGGGCATTAGTGATAGATATAGGATTGCCTCTCCTAGTTGGGGTGTGATGTTCTAAAGGGGCCCCCTGTATGAGATGGTTGAGAAAGTGTATGGCCATACCTAGATGACTATGTTCATCTGATCTAACCACTCTCATCATGTTGGAGTTACAGGCTTGACACGCTTGTCCAACGAGAACATCCAGTGGCAAAGGAAACACATATGTCAAGTGAATTGGATTCACACTTGTGCTATGGTTTGGGTGTAGTCTTGGAAGACTCTTTCCTTTATATCGGGAGACAGTGATGTGTTGCTAGATACCCCTCTCTGATCGTGATAACTTAAGTTATCGTTACCGACATTTAAAGGAAACCCTTAGGGTCGCACAATTTGATGATATGGCTTACTTATGTCAGATCGTGTGGACTGAATTGTTTTGGTTCAGTTTAAAGGAGTTTAAACTCTGATTGTAAGTGAGATCTGGTCTGATCATGTTTGATTGATTAGGGCTTGAGATCGGTAAGCTTCAATCGAAAGAATTGATGCTAGATCGATGAGATCAAGAGCATCAAGAGATGTGTGGTTAGATCTTGAGCCTTTCGGTTTAATAAGGTCTAGACCAAGGCTTGGTTTGATTTGGTCTTTGAACCAAATTCTATAGAACCGGTTCATTATATGAACGCATGGTTCAAAGGGAGAAGAAGAGGCGATCGGTTCACTTGGAGTGAACGCATCATGCGTTGAGGGCTTGCTATTTTTGGAAGTTGAATTTTTTCCAAAATAGAAGCACGCCTCCACGTTCGAGGGTAACGCTTCTCTCGTCGCCCATCTTCTACTCTCGAGACTCCTCTCATTTTGAGGAAGAGGAAGAGAGACTTCACGCCAAGAGAGCATCTCATTCTCCTCACACGGCTAGGACACCTTGGAGAGCTTTGCTAGCACAAGGAACGCCAAGAAGGAAGCCATCACCATCTTGTGTGCATTCACTTTGGAGGAGAGCCACATCGCCCTCTTATTTCCAAGTCGCCATCCAAACAATGGCTATGGTAAAATCTTTGTGTTGATCTATGAAGGCTTTAAGTTAATCATATGTTCATGCCACATGCGATCATGTTGAAATCCTTATTTCCGCCCATGCAAAATTCTAGAAGTGCATGCGTTTAGGGTTTCACCCCTTACAAGAGGCATGGAATCAGATTCTGCGACAATGCCGCGTGCTCAATACGCGGTATCTTGATCGAACAACCTTATAGATGCTAGGGATACTTGGAGACTTTGACTTGATGTATGCATCCATAGGGTGGGAGCAATTTCAGCAGTTATTCTCACCCACCTACATCGGTACTGTTGGGGTATGCCCTTAAGGCTAATGTTTGAGGCCTTGAGATTCTTTCAGTATCATGTATAAACTCTAAGTTTATAAAGGCAATGGTTGTTTCAGGTTGTTACATCATCTGCTGCAATATGTATATTTCTGAATAATGTCTCAATGCTGTTCAGCTTGGCTGACATGCAGTTTTGTCCTTAGTCGAGATATCTTGGTGAACATGAGACAGCCTTGATATGGTTGAGACTAATATGTGTTCTAATCTTATAGGATGCTTCGAGCATGGAATAAGATGTAGACTCATGGGTACATTGGATGTACTGGACAGACCCTACTAGGATATTCAATTGCTTGTCACAATGTGAATAATCCTTGTATGCAAACAAGTGGCATATTTCCTCTGACTTGAGATCACTTGTGTTTCTAAATGATGATTGATATTATTTTGAGGTAGTTCAATATCGTTTGAAATATAATGGTTATAGACTATCTTGGATAATGAGCATGAGTCATGTTAGGGCGCTAGTGATAGATATAGGATTGTCGTCTCCTTGATTGGAGTGTGATGTTCTAAAGGGGCCCCCTAGATGAGATGATTGAGAAAGTGTATGGCCATACCCAGATGACTATGATCATCTGATCTAATCATTCTCATCATATTGGAATTACAGGCTTGACACGCTTGTCCAATAAGAACATCCAGTGGCAAAGGAAACACGTATGTTTAGTGACTTGGGTTCACACTTGTGCTGTGGTTTGGGTGTAGTCTTGGAAGACTCTTTCCTTTATATTGGGAGACAGTGATGTGTTGCTAGATACCCCTCACTGATCATGATAACGTAAGTTATCGTTACCGACATTTAAAGGAAACCCTTAGGGTCGCACAATTTGATGATATGGCTTACTTAAGTCAGATCGTATGGACTGAATTGTTTTGGTTCAGTTTAAAGGGATTTAAACTCTGATTGTAAGTGAGATCTGGTCTGATCATGTTTGATTGATTAGGGCTTGAGATCGGTAAGCTTCGATCGAGAGAATTGATGCTAGATCGGTGAGATCAGGAGCATCAGGAGATGAACGGTTAGATCTGGAGCCTTAGGGTTTAATTGTGATCTAGACCAAATGCTTGGGTTAATTGGTCTTTGAACCAAACCAAATTGAACTGGCTCATTAAGTGAGCGCATGGTTCAATAGGAGAGAAAAATGCGATGGTTCACTTGGAGTGAACGCATCACACGTTGAGGGGTTTTTCTATTTTGGGAAACCATGTTTCCAAAACATGGTCACGCCTCACGTTCGCTCATCTCACGCCTATTGTCGCCTCTTCCTCTCGATGCTCTCTGACTCTCGTGTGTTGAAGGAGTTGACGACAAGGAGGTCTCGGCCAAGCAAGACATCTCTTCTTCCCTTCCATTCGATCAGGAGACTTGAAGGTCTTTGCTAGCACAAGGATCAACAAGAAGTAGGCGATCTTCTTCTTGTGTGCGCATCTTCTGGAGGAGATCCCTTTCGCTCTCTTCTTCCAAGGCACCATCCAAGCAATGGCGATGGTATGACTCTTATCAATGTATACAAGTTTTAATAGTTGATCATATGACATGCATGCAACCGATCACCTAGAAACCCTTATTTCCGCTGCCCAAAATTTACATGTGCCACTTTAGGGTTTCGCCCTCCCCCTTTAGGGGACTTACAATTGGTATCAGAGCAGGTTATTAGCATGTTTTTATGATTGCTTGAGGCTTTTGTGATCCATGTTTGCGCTTGTATGCTTAGATCTACATTACATGCGAAAATTACATGTTAAGTTGTTCATGCGAAACACCTGATGAACATGTTTTCTATTTGGCGCATGTATGTTGGCGCTTATTAGTTTTTCTCAAAAACTATATTACTTGCGCGACTCACCTTAGATCTAAGAGGCGCCTACTTTAAAAACTTAGACGGGTTATTAGGGTTGAAGTCACAGTCGAGTCTAGATCCAATCAGTTTGATCAGACTATCTGACAGCCTAGATGGGTTGACCAGATGGCACCTGTGCGCAAGCACGAGGTGGCTATAGGTCGACTGCGGACAGGCGTGTAGCAATGTCTGGTTGAGACAACTATTGAACGCACATGAGTTAGGCCCGGGGTTACGCCCGCTTGCCAGAACTCATGCAGGTCGTTCAGCCCAACGCATGCATTGTTGACCACTGGGTCGACTCAAGTCAATTAGGACTTGGTGCATGCCGAGGCAGAGGATCTGACTAGGTCTGATGAGTGGATCCCTATTAATGGACCGTTGTAAGGTAGTAGGGCTCATAAGGAAAATAAAAATTGATGCCAATGGGTTTTCAAATTTTTATTTTCTGGTTTGGATCACATGATGAATGTATACCATATTGCTTATTTATTTAATCTTATGTGGGTTGCCTATTTAATGTGTGCTGTGCTGGGGCCTGCGTGCCTGGATTAAAATTGTAAATTAATATTTATTGTGATCTGCGCATCACATTTTAATTAATTTATAAAGTGTAATTGACCTGCGTGTCATTCATGTCTAGATAGATTAAATTGTATTTTAATCAGACATGAGCACAGAGCACACTTGGCAGAGGCGCATGCAGCAGAGGCTTGACCAGGTGGGAGGTCTAGAGTTTGACTCTAGGACAGGCGCATTAATCTGGTGGGTGCACCTTAGCTGCAGTGGGCGCTTGGGCCCTGGGTTGGGCCAGATGAGATGCGAAAGACCCATGAAGAGCTCAAGCGAAGACTTAAGTTAAATTAAGGTCTTACCTAGGCTTAATGGGCTTTTACCACATAAGATCATCATGCTTTCATTTATGGTTAAGAACTGCATGATTTAATCTTCTTCTATCACCATAGGGTTTGTATGATAGTTAAGAAGATAAAAGGACCGTTAAAATCCAACGCTAAATATCAAGCTCGTAAGCCTTCTGACGCGAAACCTCACTGTTCTGACTATCGTTGGGGCCGTGTTGTACCCACTCAGTGGGCATGCCCATCTATCTTCAGACGGTGTGTGATTACACCTGCGTGTTACAGAGAAGGGATTTATCGCTTCTCGTTGCTCAGCATAGCACATGGTGGTCCAGGGAGTAGGCCAGGTTAGCTTGACCATGCAGGCTACATATGTGGTGCATATTGTAGCCATATGGAGGCAGCCATTTGAGGGATCAGAGACTGTGTTGTACCAACTCAGTTGGCACAGTCTGCTGGATTGCCCAGATGAAGGGGAATCGCACGGGTTGGCGATTGGCAGGGATTGCCTACCAGAGATTAGTGCTTGTACTCTCTGTGCATCTTATCTCGCCTGAGCGGGACGCGGAGACCAAGTATGAAATCTGGATCCCATCTCACTAAAAGAGTTTTACTCTTTCGGGCTGTTTTGCTGGACTTTTCAGCCAGATAAAATAGTGAGAAAAGAATCATTCTTAAGTCCTGAATTGATTCTAACATTGATACTGACCTTGCTGTTCTTGCATTGTTGTAGATTACTGCAGCATCGAACACCACAGCGTTCAATGTGCGATCCCTACTGGAAAGGGAGAAGTTTGCTGGGCCGAACTTCTCAGACTGGTACGGACACCTTAAGATTGTTCTTAAGGCTGAGAG
Source organism: Costus lasius (assembly GCA_027563935.2). Taxonomy (NCBI): domain Eukaryota; kingdom Viridiplantae; phylum Streptophyta; class Magnoliopsida; order Zingiberales; family Costaceae; genus Costus; species Costus lasius. The sequence goes on along the minus strand of CM050450.1, from coordinate 29,566,600 downwards.
GAAACTGTATGTCCTCGAGACGGCTATACAGCCTCAACCCGCTCCGAACGCCGCAAGGGCGGTTCGGGATGCTTACGAGAAGCACGTCAATGATAGCATTGATGTCGCTTGCCTGATGCTAGCGTCTATGACGCCACAGCTGCAGCGTCAACATGAAGATTTATCTGCTATTGAAATAATAGCAAATCTCAAGTTGTTGTATGCTGCACAGGCAAGGACTGAACGCTACAATTTGACTAAACTTTTCTTTCAGAGCAAACTGGCTGAAGGGAGTCCAGTGGGAGCTCACGTACTCAAGATGATTGGGTACAAGGAGGCTCTAGAGAAACTGGGACACACCATCAATCAAGAGCTTGTTGTAGACATTATTCTGCAGTCTCTCCCGGCATCTTTCGATCCATTCATTATTAATTTTAATATGAACAAGATCGACTGTATGCCGGCAGAGTTGCTGAACATGCTCTTGACTACAGAGCAGACTCAGTCTCGTGAGAAGGGAACGCCTTCATCCTCTGTCCTAATCGTTCCTTCTAGGAACGGCGACAATAGGGCGAGAGGGAAGCGTGAAGAGAGTCCACACGGAACGTGGTCACGTAAGTGACATGTTTTCTAATAATAGAAAACCATACTTCCACTTGCGATCATGGGTTTACCCAATCGCAAATCTCTCTTAAAGTGAACCATACGCTCAACCAATGAGCTGGTTCATTTTGGTTTGGTTCAAGACCAAATAACCCAAGCAATTAGTCCAGATCACATTAAACCCTAAGGTGCTTGATCTGACCGTTGATCTTTTGATGCTCCTGATCTCAATGATCTAGCATCCAATCTCCCGATCGAAGCTTACCGATCCCTAGCCATAATCAATCAAACATGATCAGACCAGATCTCACTCACAATCAGAGCTTAAATCCCTTTAAACTGAACCCGAACAATTCAGTCCACACGATCTGACTTAAGTAAGCCATATCATCAAATTGTGCGACCCTGAGGGTTTCCTTTAAATGTCGGTAACGATAACTCTCATTATCACGATCAGTGAGGGGTATCTAGCAACACATCACTGTCTCCCGATATAAAGGAAAGAGTCTTCCAAGACTACACCCAAAAACAGCACAAGTGTGAATCGACTTCACAAAGCATACATATTTCCTTTGCCACTGGATGTTCTTATTGGACAAGCCTGTCAAGCTCGTAACTCCAATATGATGAGCATGATTAGATCAGATGAACACTGTCACCTGGGTATGGCCATACACTCTCTCAATCATCTCATCCAGGGGGGCCCCTTTAGAACATCACACTCCTTAAACAAGGAGACGGCAATCCTGTGTCTATCACTAGTGCCCTAACCTGACTCAAGCTCACCATCCAAGATAGTCTATAATCATTATGTTTCAAATGATATTGAACTAACTCAAAATAATGACAATCATCATTTAGGAAACACAAGTGATCTCAAGTCAGAGGAAATGTGCCACTTGTCTTATACAAGGAATATTCACGTTGTGACAAACAACTGAACATCCTAGTAGGGTCTGTCCAGTACATCCCATGCACCCATGAGTCTACATCTTGTTCCATGCTCGAAGCATCCTATAAGATTAGAACACATATTAGTCTTAACCATATCGAGGCTGTCTCATGTTCACCAAGATACATCGACTAAGGACATAATAGCTTGTCAGCCCAGCTGAACAGCTTTGAGACATTATTCAGAAGAACATATATTGCAGCAGACAATGTAGCTAACTGAATAACAACCATGCCTTTATAAACATAACAGTTTATTACATGATACAGATACATTCCCATAGGCCTCAAACATTAGCCTTAAGGGCATACCCCAACAATCTCCCACTTGCACTTAATCTAATGGTTGAGAAATCTCAAACCCATATTATTACAGTGCTTCTCATGCTTCTGCTGCGCCAGAGGCTTGGTAAGCGGGTCAGCCAGATTGTCATCTGTATGAACCTTGCATACTTTGATCTCGCCACGATCTATGATCTCCCTGATCAAATGAAACCGTCTCTGTATGTGCTTGGACTTCTGGTGCGACCGTGGTTCCTTTGCTTGTGCGATTGCTCCAGTGTTATCACAGAAGATAACCAAAGGATCTGCACTCGAAGGAACGACACCAAGTTCTCTCACGAACTTACGAATCCACACTGCCTCCTTGGATGCTTCCGAGGCTGCAACATACTCGGCTTCTGTTGTGGAATCAGCAACAGTTGACTGTTTGAAACTTTTCCACACCACTGCACCTCCATTCAAGCTAAAGACATAGCCTGATTGCGATCGGAAATCATCCTGGTCACTCTGGAACGAAGCATCAGTATATCCCTCTATACTGAGTTCTTCCTGACCACCATATATCAAGAACATATCTTTGGTCCTCCGCAGATATTTTAAAATGTTCTTGACTGCAATCCAGTGCGCCATACCTGGATTACTCTGGTAACGACTGGTCACGCTTAACCCGTAAGCGACGTCTGGGCGAGTACACAACATCGCATACATTATAGAACCAATAGCCGAAGCATAAGGCGTATTGTTCATTTCATCTTTCTCAGTCTGTGTTTGTGGACACTGACTCTTCGAAAGATTCAGACCATGTCTGACTGGAAGATATCCTCGTTTAGAATTCTCTAAATGAAATCTCTCCAGGACCTTATCGATGTAAGTACTCTGGCACAGCCCGAGAAGCCTCTTAGATCTATCCCTGTAGATCTTCACACCTAACACATAGGCTGCTTCTCCTAGATCTTTCATCTGGAAACATTTCCTCAGCCATGCCTTAACAGCATGCATTTCAGGAATATCATTTCCAATGATCAAGATGTCATCGACGTAGAGGACTAGAAAAGTAATCACGCTCCCACTAAACCTCTTATATACACACGGGTCATCCTCGTTCTTGATGAAACCAAATTCCGTAACTGATTCATCAAAACGAATATTCCAGCTTCTGGATGCTTGTTTAAGTCCATAAATAGACTTCTTTAACTTGCATATCTTATGACGATCTGCTGGATTAGTGAAACCTTCTGGTTGTGTCATATACACATCCTCATCCAGATTTCCATTAAGGAAAGCTGTTTTCACATCCATCTGCCAAATCTCATAATCATAATATGCAGCTATCGCGAAAAGAATCCGAATAGACTTAAACATGGCTACAGGTGAGAAAGTTTCATCAAAATCTATCCCGTAGATTTGTTTGAAACCTTTCGCAACTAGCCTGCCTTTATAGGTAACCTACGTTACCATCCATGTCAATCTTCTTCTTGAAGATCCATTTACAGCCTATAGGGATAACTCCCGGAGGCGGATCAACCAAATCCCAGACCTGGTTATCTGACATGGAGTCCATCTCGGCGCGCATAGCTTCAAGCCATCTCGCTGACTCCGGTCCACTGACCGCATCCGCATAAGTGAGGGGTTCATCATTACCAATGATATAGACTCCGTCATAGCGCTCAGGCTGTCGACGAATCCTTCCCGATCTTCGCGGTTCCCGTGATATCTGAGCCTCAGGTTGTTCAATAACCTGTTCTACCGGCTCAGGCTCATCCAACTCTGCTTGAGCACTTTGTCCTTCCTCTGGAATCTCATCCAGCTTTATTTCTCTCCCACTGGCCTCTTGCAGAAGAAACTCCTTCTCAAGAAATATGGCCGTCCGAGCAACAAAAACCTTGTTCTCTTTGGGATCGTAGAAATAATAACCCTTAGTTTCCTTAGGGTAACCGACAAAGATACATTTGTCAGATCTGCTCTCTAGTTTCCCAGAGGCGAGCTTCTTGACATAAGCCTCGCAGCCCCAGATCCTGATAAATGTCAAGCTTGGCTGTTTCCCATACCATAACTCATATGGCGTCTTTGAAACTGCCTTGGATGGCACTCGGTTTAGTACTTTTGCAGCTGTTTCCAGCCCAAAACCCCAAAAGGAGTAGGGAAGAGTAGCCTGACTCATCATAGAACGAACCATATCAAGTAACGTTCTATTTCTCCTCTCGGACACACCATTCCATTGCGGTGTTCCTGGCGGAGTGAGCTGTGAGATAATCCCACACTCTTTTAGATAGTCAGTAAATGCATGACTTAGGTATTCACCACCTCGATCTGAGCGAAGTGCCTTGATATTGCGGCCTAGCTGATTTTGAACTTCATTCTTGAACTCTTTGAACTTGTCAAAAGATTCACTCTTATGTCTCATCAGATAGACATACCCATATCTACTGAAATCATCAGTAAAGGTAATGAAGTACTGATAGCCACCTCTGGCATGTTTACTAAAAGGCCCACACACATCACTGTGTATAAGGTCAAGTAAACCTGAAGCCCTTTGACCTTTGTGAGGAAAAGGTGACTTCGTCATTTTACCCATTAAACAAGCTTTGCATGTATCAAGCTCCTTGTAGGAGAATGATCCCAGCAGTCCATGATCATGCAACCGCTTAATGCGTTTCTCGTTTATATGGCCTAAACGACTATGCCATAGCAAGGTGCTGTCATCAGCATACTTGGCTTTCTTAATATCAACATTATGTATAGAACTTTCCATGTCTAACATGAATAACCCATTGCTTATTGAACCAGTTGCATAAACAATATTATCAAAAGATAAAATACACTTTGAAATATTGCATTCAAAGGAAAATCCCTTCCTGACAAGAGCAGGAATGGAGATAATATTTTTAGTTATACTGGGAACAAAGTAACAACTGTTTAGTTCCAATACAAGTCCAGATGGTAAAGAAATAAAGTAGTCTCCTACAGCAACAGCAGCAACCCGTGCCCCGTTTCCAACTCGTAGGTCCACCTCATGCTGTCCCACCTGTCTTCTTCTCTTGAGTTCCTGCACATTTGAACAAATGTGAACTCCACATGCAGTGTCCAACACCCATGATACAGAAGAAGAAAACATGACCTCAGTCACGAATATACCTGAGCCAGAAGCAAAGCTTCCCCTCTTATCTCCTTGGAGCGCTTTACAGTCCTTTTTCCAGTGACCCAGCTGGCCACAGTGGAAACACCTGTATTCCTTAGACCGCTTCACCTTCTGCTTCAGAGCCTTGCTGTAGCTTTTGACCGGGGCCTTGCCCTTCTTCCCCTTCTTCTTGTTCCTGGAAGGAACCATTAAGACAGAGGTCGAAGGCTTACCCTTCAGAGTCTCCTCAGTGGTCAAGAGCATATTCAGCAGCTCTGCCGGAGTACAATCGATTTTGTTCATATTAAAATTAATAATGAACGCGTCGAATGATGGCGGGAGAGACTGCAGAATAATGTCTACAGCAAGCTCCTGGTTAATGGTATGCCCCAGTTTCTCTAGAGCCTCCTTGTGCCCAATCATCTTGAGCACGTGAGCTCCTACTGGGCTCCCTTCAGCCAGTTTGCTCTGAAAGAAGAGCTTTGTCAAATTGTAGCGTTCTGTCCTCGCCTGTGCAGCATACAGCATCTTGAGGTTTGTAATCATGTCTCTAGCAGACATATCCTCATGCTGACGCTGCAGCGGTGGCGTCATAGACGCTAGCATCAGGCAAGCGACATCAATGCTATCATTGACGTGCTTTTCATAGGCTTCCCGAACCGCCCTTGCGGCGTTCGGAGCGGGCTGCGGCGGTATCGCCGTCTCGAGGACATACAGTTTCCTCTCTGCCTTAAGAACAATCTTAAGGTGTCCAAACCAGTCAGAGAAGTTTGGCCCAGCAAACTTCTCCCTTTCCAGTAGGGATCGCACATTGAAGTTCATGGTGTTCGTTGCTGCAGGTATCTACAACAATGCAAGAACAGCAAGGTCAGTATCAATGTATAAGAATCAATCAGGACTTAAGAAAGATTCTTTTTCTCACTATTTTATCAGGCGTGAAAAATCCAGCAAAACAGCCCGAAAGAGTAGAACTCTTTTAGTGAGATGGGATCCAGATTTCATACTTGGTCTCCGCGTCCCGCTCAGGCGAGATAAGATGCACAGAGAGTACAAGCATTAGTTTCTGGTAGGCAGTCCCTGCCGATCGCCAACCCGTGCGATTCCCCTTCATCTGGGCAGTCCAGCAGACTGTGCCAACTGAGTTGGTACAACACAATCTCTGACCCCACAGATGGCTGCCTCCATGTGCTACCATATGCGCCACATATGTAGCCTACACGGTCAAGCTGACCCGACCTACTCCCTGGACCACCATGTGCTATGCTGAGCAACGAGAGGGGATAAATCCCCAATCTGTAACACACAGGTGTAATCCCGCACCGTCTGAAGATAGATGGACGTGCCCACTGAGTGGGTACAACACGGCTCCAACGATAATCAGAACAGTGAGGTTTCGCGTCAGAAGGCTTACGAGCTTGATATTTAAGCGTTGGATTTTAACGGTCTTTTATCTTCTTGCCTATCATGCAATTCCTATGGTGATAGCAGAAGATAAATTTACTCATGCAATTCTAATATAAAGCTATAAAAGAAAGCATGTGTCTTATGTGGTAAAAGCCCATAGCCCTAGTGAGACCTTAACCTAACTTAAGTCTGCACTTGCTTTTCATGGGTCTTTAACTGCTTATCTGGCCCAACCCAGGGCCCAAGCGCCAATTAGCAGCTCTGGTGCGCCCACCAGGAAATGCGCCAGGTCCTAGGGTCGAACCCTAGACCTCCCACCTGGTCCAGCCACTGCTGCAAGCGCCTCTGCCAAGTGTGCTCTGTGCTCTTGTCTAATTAAATTACAAATTTAACTATCTAGACAAGAGTGACACGCAGGTCACTTTCACATTATAAATTAATTAAATTGTGATTCGCAGATCACATAAATAAAATTAATTTACAACAATTAATCCAGGCACGCAGGCCCCAGCACAGCACACATTAAAAACAGGCAGCCCACATAAGACTAAATAAACAAGCAGATTCAACAACCATCATGTGATCCAGTCAGGAAAAATAAATTTTGAAAAAACCCCATGGGATCAATTTTAATTTTCCTTATTTGCCTTACAACCTTACAACGGTCCATTACTAGGGATCCACTCATCCACCCTAGTCAGATCCTCTGCCCTTACATGCACCGAGTCGTAACTGACTCGAGTCGACCAAAAGGTCAACTATGCATGCGACAGGGCTGAACGACCACACTGAGATCTGGCAAGCGGGCGTGACCCCGGGCCTAACTCAGGTGCGTTCATTGGTCGTCTCAATCAGACATCGCTACACACCTGTCTGCAGTCGACCTATAGCCACCATAGGCTTGCGCCAAGGTGCTATCTGGTCGACCCATTCAGGCTGTCAGATGAACTGATCAGACTGGTCGGATCTAACCTAGGGGTTGACTTCAACCCTAGTAACCCGTCTAAGGGTTTACTGTAGGCGGCTTAGATCTAAGGTGAAAACGCGCAAGTAATATTTTTGAAGAAAAACATACATTAAGCGCCAACATTTCAACACATATGCGCAATTAAAACATAACTTTGGTTTCGGCATGAAACAAGTTAATATGAAAAATTACGCATGATAGATCTAAGCATGCATCTTCATTCAAGGATCACCGAAACAAAGCAATCAAATAAGCATGCGATTAACCCGCTCTGATACCAATTGAAAGTACCCCTTAACCTGTAAGGGGGGTCCCCCTTCTAGGGGGAGCGAAAACCCTAAAGTGGCGCAAATTATAACATGCAGCGGACGGAAGGGCTTCAAAGAATCATTGCGCATGCATTATGTGATCAACCTTAAAACATAATAGAAGAAGATGCAATTCATACCATAGCCATTAGAGGATGGCGCCTTGGAAGGAAAGATCAATCGAGAACTTCTCCTAAGTTTCGCACACAAGATGAGGAAGCCGCCTACTCTCTTGGTGCAACTTGTGCTAGCAAGGCTCCAAGAAGTGCTTGTCGTATGAAGGGATGAAGATCTCCTTGCTTGGCGAAAACCTCTCCCCAATGTCGACCACCACTTCTCCACAAGCGAATGTCTCAAGGACAACCCCGAGCGGCGACAATAGGGCGAGAGGGAAGCGTGAAGAGAGTCCACACGGAACGTGGTCACGTAAGTGACATGTTTTCTAATAATAGAAAACCATACTTCCACTTGCGATCATGGGTTTACCCAATCGCAAATCTCTCTTAAAGTGAACCATACGCTCAACCAATGAGCTGGTTCATTTTGGTTTGGTTCAAGACCAAATAACCCAAGCAATTAGTCCAGATCACATTAAACCCTAAGGTGCTTGATCTGACCGTTGATCTTTTGATGCTCCTGATCTCAATGATCTAGCATCCAATCTCCCGATCGAAGCTTACCGATCCCTAGCCATAATCAATCAAACATGATCAGACCAGATCTCACTCACAATCAGAGCTTAAATCCCTTTAAACTGAACCCGAACAATTCAGTCCACACGATCTGACTTAAGTAAGCCATATCATCAAATTGTGCGACCCTGAGGGTTTCCTTTAAATGTCGGTAACGATAACTCTCATTATCACGATCAGTGAGGGGTATCTAGCAACACATCACTGTCTCCCGATATAAAGGAAAGAGTCTTCCAAGACTACACCCAAAAACAGCACAAGTGTGAATCGACTTCACAAAGCATACATATTTCCTTTGCCACTGGATGTTCTTATTGGACAAGCCTGTCAAGCTCGTAACTCCAATATGATGAGCATGATTAGATCAGATGAACACTGTCACCTGGGTATGGCCATACACTCTCTCAATCATCTCATCCAGGGGGCCCCTTTAGAACATCACACTCCTTAAACAAGGAGACGGCAATCCTGTGTCTATCACTAGTGCCCTAACCTGACTCAAGCTCACCATCCAAGATAGTCTATAATCATTATGTTTCAAATGATATTGAACTAACTCAAAATAATGACAATCATCATTTAGGAAACACAAGTGATCTCAAGTCAGAGGAAATGTGCCACTTGTCTTATACAAGGAATATTCACGTTGTGACAAACAACTGAACATCCTAGTAGGGTCTGTCCAGTACATCCCATGCACCCATGAGTCTACATCTTGTTCCATGCTCGAAGCATCCTATAAGATTAGAACACATATTAGTCTTAACCATATCGAGGCTGTCTCATGTTCACCAAGATACATCGACTAAGGACATAATAGCTTGTCAGCCCAGCTGAACAGCTTTGAGACATTATTCAGAAGAACATATATTGCAGCAGACAATGTAGCTAACTGAATAACAACCATGCCTTTATAAACATAACAGTTTATTACATGATACAGATACATTCCCATAGGCCTCAAACATTAGCCTTAAGGGCATACCCCAACAAGCTGCAGCGTCAACATGAAGATTTATCTGCTATTGAAATAATAGCAAATCTCAAGTTGTTGTATGCTGCACAGGCAAGGACTGAACGCTACAATTTGACTAAACTTTTCTTTCAGAGCAAACTGGCTGAAGGGAGTCCAGTGGGAGCTCACGTACTCAAGATGATTGGGTACAAGGAGGCTCTAGAGAAACTGGGACACACCATCAATCAAGAGCTTGTTGTAGACATTATTCTGCAGTCTCTCCCGGCATCTTTCGATCCATTCATTATTAATTTTAATATGAACAAGATCGACTGTATGCCGGCAGAGTTGCTGAACATGCTCTTGACTACAGAGCAGACTCAGTCTCGTGAGAAGGGAACGCCTTCATCCTCTGTCCTAATCGTTCCTTCTAGGAACAAGAAGAAGGGGAAGAAGGGCAAAGCCCCTATCAAGAGCTACAACAAGGCTCTAAAGCAAAAGATAAAGCGGTCGAAGGAATACAGATGTTTCCATTGTGGCCAGCTGGAAAAAGGACTGTAAAGCGCTCCAAGGAGATAAGAAGGGAAGTAAGCCTTTCGCTTCTGGCTCAGGTATTTTCGTGACTGAAGTCATGGTTTCTTCTTCTATATCATGGGTGTTGGACACTGCATGTGGAGTTCACATTTGTTCAAATGTACAGGAACTCAAGAGAAGAAAACAGGTGGGACAGCATGAGGTGGACCTACGAGTTAGAAACGGGGCACGGGTTGCTGCTGTTGCTGTAGGAGTTTATAACATCTCATTACCATCTGGGCTTGTATTGGAACTGGACAATTGTTACTTTGTACCAAGCATTACGAAAAATATTATCTCTATTCCTGCTCTTGTCAGGAAAGGGTTTTCCTTTGAATGCAATATTTCAAAGTGTGTTATTTCTTATGATAATATTGTTTATGCTACTGGCTCAATTAACAATGGGTTATTCATGTTGGACATGGAATGTTCTGTACAACAAATTGATAATAAGAAAGCCAAGTATGCTGATGACAGCACCTTGCTATGGCATAGTCGTTTAGGCCATATTAACAAGAAACGCATTAAGCGGTTGCATGACCATGGACTGCTGGGATCATTCTCCTATGAGGAGCTTGATACATGCCAAGCTTGTTTAATGGGTAAAATGACGAAGTTTCCTTTTTCTCACAAAGGTCAAAGGGCTTCAGGTTTACTAGACCTCATTCACAGCGATGTGTGTGGGCCATTTAGTAAACATGCCAGAGGTGGCTATCTATACTTCATTACCTTTACTGATGATTTCAGTAGATATGGGTATGTCTATTTAATGAGACATAAAAGTGAATCTTTTGACAAGTTCAAAGAGTTCAAAAATGAAGTACAAAATCAGCTAGGCCGAAATATCAAGGCACTTCGTTCAGATCGAGGTGGTGAATACTTGAGTCGAGAGTTTACTGACTATCTGAAGGAGTGTGGGATTATCTCACAGCTCACTCCTCCAGGAACACCGCAATGGAATGGTGTATCCGAGAGGAGAAATAGAACCTTACTTGATATGGTTCGTTCAATGATGAGTCAGGCTACTCTACCTTACTCCTTTTGGGGATTTGCACTGGAAACAGCTGCAAAGGTATTAAACCGAGTGCCATCCAAGGCCGTTTCTAAGACTCCATATGAGTTATGGTATGGGAAACAGCCGAGCTTGACATTTATTAAGATCTGGGGTTGCGAAGCTTATGTCAAAAAGCTCGCCTCTGGGAAACTAGAGAGCAGATCTGAGAAATGTATCTTTGTCGGTTACCCTAAGGAAACTAAGGGTTATTATTTCTACGATCCTAAAGAGAACAAAGTATTTGTTGCTCGGACGGCTATTTTTCTTGAGAAGGAATTTCTTCTGCAAGAGGCCAGTGGGAGAGAAATAAACTTGGATGAGAATCCAGAAGAAGGACAAAGTAGTCAAGCGCAATTGGATGAGCCTGAGCCAGTAGATCAGGTTATTGAACAACCTGAGGCTCAGATATCACGGGAACCGCGAAGATCGGGAAGGATCCGTCGTCAGCCTGAGCGCTATGACGGAGTCTACATCATTGATTATGAACCCCTCACTTATGCGGATGCGGTCAGTGGACCGGAATCAGCGAGATGGCTTGAAGCTATGCGAGCCGAGATGGACTCCATGTCTGATAACCAAGTCTGGGATTTGGTTGATCCGCCTCCGGGAGTAACCCCTATAGGCTGTAAATGGATCTTCAAGAAGAAGATAGACATGGATGGTAACGTGGTTACCTATAAAGGCACGCTAGTTGCGAAAGGTTTCAAACAAATCTACGGGATAGATTATGATGAAACTTTCTCTCCTGTAGCTATGTTCAAGTCTATTCGGATAATTCTTGCGATAGCAGCATATTACGATTATGAGATCTGGCAGATGGATGTGAAGACCGCTTTCCTTAATGGAAAACTGGATGAGGATGTGTATATGACACAACCTGAAGGTTTCACTAATCCATCAGATCGTCATAAAATATGCAAATTAAAGAAGTCCATTTATGGACTTAAGCAAGCATCAAGAAGCAGGAATATTCGTTTTGATGAATCAATCTGTGAATTTGGTTTCATCAAGAATGAAGATGACCCGTGTGTATATAAGAGGTTTAGTGGGAGCGTGATTATTTTCCTAGTCCTCTACGTCGATGATATCTTGATCATTGGAAACGATATTCCTGAACTACATGCTGTTAAAGCATGGTTAAGAAAATGTTTCCAGATGAAAGATCTAGGAGAAGCAGCCTATGTATTAGGTGTGAAGATCTACAGAGATAGATCTAAGAGGCTTCTCGGGCTGTGCCAGAGTACTTACATCGATAAAGTCCTGGAGAGATTCCATTTAGAAAATTCTAAAAGAGGATATCTTCCAGTCAGACATGGTCTGAATCTTTCAAAGAGTCAGTGTCCACAAACACAGACTGAGAAAGATGAAATGGACAATACGCCTTATGCTTCGGCTATTGGATCCATTATGTATGCGATGTTGTGTACTCGCCCAGACGTCGCTTACGGGTTAAGCGTGACCAGTCGATTCCAAAGTAATCCAGGGAAGGCACACTGGATTGCGGTCAAGGACATTTTGAAATATCTTCGGAGGACCAAAGATATGTTCTTGATTTATGGAGGTCAGGAAGAACTCAGTATTGAAGGATATACTGATGCTTCATTCCAGTCTGACCAGGATGATTTTCGATCGCAATCAGGCTATGTTTTTAGCTTGAATGGAGGAGCAGTGGTGTGGAAAAGTTTCAAACAGTCAATTGTTGCTGATTCCACAACAGAAGCCGAGTATGTTGCAGCCTCAGAAACATCTAAGGAGGCAGTGTGGATTCGTAAGTTCGTTCAGGAACTTGGTGTAGTTCCTTCAAGTGCAGATCCTTTGGTTATCTTCTGTGATAACACTGGAGCAATAGCACAAGCAAAGGAACCACGGTCACACCAGAAGTCCAAGCACATACAGAGAATGTTTCACTTGATCCGGGAGATCATTGATCGTGGCGAGATCAAAGTCTGCAAGGTTCATACAGATGACAATCTAGCAGACCCTCTTACAAAGCCTCTAGCGTAGCAGAAGCATGAGAAGCACTGTAATAATATGGGTTTGAGATTTCTCAACCATTAGATTAAGTGCAAGTGGGAGATTGTTGGGGTATGCCCTTAAGGCTAATGTTTGAGGCCTTGGGATTCTTTCAGTATCATGTATAAACTCTAAGTTTATAAAGGCAATGGTTGTTATTCAGGTTGTTACATCATCTGCTGCAATATGTATATTTCTGAATAATGTCTCAATGCTGTTCAGCTTGGCTGACATGCAGTTTTGTCCTTAGTCGAGATATCTTGGTGAACATGAGACAGCCTTGATATGGTTGAGACTAATATGTGTTCTAATCTTATAGGATGCTTCGAGCATGGAATAAGATGTAGACTCATGGGTACATTGGATGTACTGGACAGACCCTACTAGGATATTCAATTGCTTGTCACAATGTGAATAATCTTTGTATGCAAACAAGTGGCATATTTCCTCTGACTTGAGATCACTTGTGTTTCTAAATGATGATTGACATTATTTTGAGGTAGTTCAATATCGTTTGAAATATAATGGTTATAGACTATCTTGGATAATGAGCATAAGTCATGTTAGGGCGCTAGTGATAGATATAGGATTGCCGTCTCCTTGATTGGAGTGTGATGTTCTAAAGGGGCCCCCTGGATGAGATGATTGAGAAAGTGTATGGCCATACCCAGATGACTATGATCATCTGATCTAATCATTCTCATCATATTGGAATTACAGGCTTGACACGCTTGTCCAATAAGAACATCCAGTGGCAAAGGAAACACGTATGTTTAGTGACTTGGGTTCACACTTGTGCTGTGGTTTGGGTGTAGTCTTGGAAGACTCTTTCCTTTATATTGGGAGACAGTGATGTGTTGCTAGATACCCCTCACTGATCGTGATAACGTAAGTTATCGTTACCGACATTTAAAGGAAACCCTTAGGGTCGCACAATTTGATGATATGGCTTACTTAAGTCAGATCGTATGGACTGAATTGTTTTGGTTCAGTTTAAAGGGATTTAAACTCTGATTGTAAGTGAGATCTGGTCTGATCATGTTTGATTGATTAGGGCTTGAGATCGGTAAGCTTCGATCGAGAGAATTGATGCTAGATCGGTGAGATCAGGAGCATCAGGAGATGAACGGTTAGATCTGGAGCCTTAGGGTTTAATTGTGATCTAGACCAAATGCTTGGGTTAATTGGTCTTTGAACCAAACCAAATTGAACTGGCTCATTAAGTGAGCGCATGGTTCAATAGGAGAGAAAAATGCGATGGTTCACTTGGAGTGAACGCATCACACGTTGAGGGGGTTTTCTATTTTGGGAAACCATGTTTCCAAAACATGGTCACGCCTCACGTTCGCTCATCTCACGCCTATTGTCGCCTCTTCCTCTCGATGCTCTCTGACTCTCGTGTGTTGAAGGAGTTGACGACAAGGAGGTCTCGGCCAAGCAAGACATCTCTTCTTCCCTTCCATTCGATCAGGAGACTTGAAGGTCTTTGCTAGCACAAGGATCAACAAGAAGTAGGCGATCTTCTTCTTGTGTGCGCATCTTCTGGAGGAGATCCCTTTCGCTCTCTTCTTCCAAGGCACCATCCAAGCAATGGCGATGGTATGACTCTTATCAATGTATACAAGTTTTAATAGTTGATCATATGACATGCATGCAACCGATCACCTAGAAACCCTTATTTCCGCTGCCCAAAATTTACATGCGCCACTTTAGGGTTTCGCCCTCCCCCTTTAGGGGACTTACAGGTACCACGCTGGAATTTTTGAGTTCATTGGAAGTCAAAGCTGATCCTACACTTGAGAATGATCCAGGCCGTCTGTCCTTCCGCCTGGGTAACATCGAACACATCCTATCTCTTTCACAGTTCCGCGGTATTTACAGTTTTCCAGAGCCTAGCGCACGCAAAGTCCCTTCTGAGTATAGCGAGCAAAACTTCTGGGGCGCTATCACAAACGAGCACATCTACTCCGCTCGCACAACTCGTGCATCCAGTCTATGCAACCCAGTGATCAAGTACGTTCACCGCGTATTGGCCCACACTCTCTTTGGCCGCGGTGAAAGTGACGGTATGGTTCGACAGACTGAATTGTTCTATATCTGGTGCATGCTCCACAGTTTCAGAGTCGATTCAGGATATTATTTGGCAAAGCATTTCAGCCGCGTCGCCAGTTCTTTGAGGGGGCGATAGTGATTGGCGGCTTGATCACACCTCTGGCAGTTTCCCTAGGCATCATTCCCTATGGCACATTGGAGGCTACCGGCAACAACAGGCTTGACATCGAGTCTTGCGTTGCCATGAAGCTGATCATACACAAGGGAGATTCATATTGTATGACATTCAAGGGGAGCCCCTTCTGCTTGCCTTTGCCAAACCCGGAGCGCACATCTATCAGAGTTCGTGGAAACTGGCGCATCCAGCCAGTTGAGGATGCACAACCCGATCCAGTTGACACTGCACCGCCACCACCTGGAGCATTTTCTTTTGGTGGCACCTCCTCTCACGATTCTATGATGTCTGCATTGCAGGAAATCAAAGAGGAGCAGCTTCATCAGCGAGAGTTGATCGATCACATGGACACCACTATCTCTCACATGCAGCAGGACTACGCCGCTAGATGGGAATCAAATGAAGCTGGTATGGAACGCCAGCACAAAATGCTAAGCTCTATTTGGGGAAAGTTATCCGCGATGGATGAGCGCCTCGCCTTTGCCTCTGAGGAGCACAGGGCTCAGATGGACATCTCCTCCGATAGTGTTTTTCCTTCAGATGAGGAGGTTGAGCCGGATTATAGTGCGTGTGGGAAGAAGAAGAGCTCGAGCTCGAGAGCTTCTGGCTCCCGCTCACGCAAAAAGAAGTAGCTTCCCCCGGATATCTGTTTCAGCATCCACTCCTCTCACATCATGGTATTGCATAGAGGACTATGCAAAATTTTAGAGTGGGTGAGCTTTCTATCTTCCGATTTCTATTTTCCTGTTTCATGTGGCTATTTGACTGTGCTATGTTTGGATGGATACTTTTATTCTGTGATGGATATTCTGGCATTGTATCTTATATGCCATCTTATTTTATATGCCATCTTATTCTATATGCCATCTTATTCGTGGGCCTGGTCCGCATCTTTAGGCCCCACTCTGTGACAGTTATGTATGACACTTTGCATTTTACTTTCATGCCTATATCAGTACTTTGCTATGATGATTGTGACTCTTATACATGCTATGAAAATTTTGAAATGTTTGATTCCTTTCTCATGAATTCATGCGTCTATCATGAGACTTGTCCTATGATAGCTATTTCAAAAATTTGAGTTGAATGCATGATTGGTTAGGAACGATCAAAGAATTAAGTCTGGAGTGATACCTCCTTGTTAAAAATACTGTTTGAACCATATCCATATGTTCTGTGATTTAGAAATTTTTGTGATTTGGATTGATTTTGAGATGTTCATTAGTGGGTCAAACATTGATGCGATTGTTGAATTAACTCAAGCTTGCAACTTACATGAGAATCATTTTGAGATACATATTCGCTTAGTTATTCTTTTAATTCCTTTCCGTTGTTGGGGAAACATTGCATCTGTCAAAATGGATATGTTATCAACTGCGGAGCATGAAATAAATAAATAAATAAAAGGGGAGAATAATCACCCTTAGATTCCTCTACTTGGCACTGTGCAAAATTGACAGTGGTACCGAAGGACATGAGTTGAAATCTAAAGGATGTGAAATGGAAAATAATAAAATGACTCCTCTACTTGGCATTGCGAAAATTTGGCAATGGTACCTAAGGTTATGAGTTGAAGTCTAGTGCAATAATCAGTATATCGTATCCTGAATAAAACATTTGAGTTAACCCCAACGATTTGACTAGGAAAGATTGGAATTGCATGAGTGTTTTATGTAAACTTAATTGAATCCTATGTTTGCTGCTTACTAAGTTGTTTGGCATCTAGTTATTATGGGATCAAACTGTTGAACACCTGAGACAACCATTTACTTGATTTCTCCTGATTAGATCTTGGATTGTTATTAAATGATTTTCTGACTTGGTCGTATACTTTGACACAAAGATTGCTCTTTTACCAATCATGTATCTCATCTTATTTTATTGCTTGAGGACAAGCAAAGATTTAAGTATGGAGTATTTTGATGCATTGCATTTTGGTAGTGGTTTTCATAGTTATTTCATGTCAAATCTAGGTTTATTTCAGCATTTTTATACTCATTATAGGCTTATTTCCTTCATATCTTCGGAATCTTCACTTTTTAGCACTTTTATGGAATTTCAGGAAAAAACACCTTTTTTTAACATATTTTGAAGATTCTGAGGCCATGGGACGATTTCTTGTGTGGAAACCAAGCTGCCCATCAAATTTGGGCTTATTTGGAGTTAGCCTGACAATCACCGCCAGGTGAACCCCACGGGGTTCACCATCCCAGTCGCCAGCCTGCGAAACTCACAGAGAGCATCACGGCCGGGTGAACCCCATCAGGGTTCACTAGAATTCCATTTGGCCGAAAACTGTCCAGAACACATCACGGCCAGGTGAACCCAGCGGGGTTCACCGCGCTTCTTTCAACCGAACTATCAGAAGACATCACAGCCAGGTGAACCCGGCGGGGTTCACCCCGATTCTAAACCAGGCTCGCAAGCGACCCGACCCACACTTGGTTTTCCCTCGATTTCTCACCCGTTCGGAGTCCAAATTTGGCAAGTAAGGTGTCTATGGAAAGCTCTTTCAGAGGCAAACGCATAGGATATAAAAGCCCTAATGTTATTGCCCTAATCATCGAGCATTCATGAAAGAACGGACGCAGGCAGAAGAACTCAGTGATAGAGGCGATTTTTGGAGATTTTCAGAAATTGAGACACACGATCATCATGATTTCTTTAGGATTTCTTCGATTCATTGTCTCCTTCCCCTTAGCTTCATTTTCTTATACTTTTCTTGTCATTAAAAGAGAGATTTTAAGCGTTTCAATGACGATTGTAGCGTAAACCCTAATTCGGGGCTTGGTGGAAACCCTTTGATGATTCTAATTGCAAACTTTGTATCTATTTATGTTATTTGGTATGAATTGTGAGCATATTTTACTTTGACGTACTTATTTCATGATTTTATCTTGGCCAAATATTTTCACGTGTTAGCCGTTACGATACATATCGAGAGAAGGATCGTAACGGTGGAATCTCTGAGTAAAACTTGCGAGACCTTGACACGAGAGTGGTTGGTCTTCGCTCGAGGATTCCATAGTCTACCATAGAACTCATTGGGTTCGTCTTAGAACGACCCACCGCGAGAGTAGGAGGTCGGTCTAAGACGAACACCGGGGTGTTTCACTCTAGAGAGGGCACCTTGTACCCTAGGGTTAGACTCCTTTTGAAAAAATAATAAACCAAATAACTAATATCTTTCTTGTGCGGTTAAGATTATCATTGTGGTGGAAGCCGTAGCCCTGAATTCTCTCTCATATATTTTCTCTACCGACGTATTTGTGATTGCTTATTTATGATTTCTATTCTCAAACCCACGTTTCGATTCGCCTAGCTATTAGGACTCGGACTTTCTAGTACTCAACTTCGCTCCCTGTGGGATTCGACATCTTTTATATTACTTCGATATAACCGTGCACTTGCGGTTGTGTCACTCCCCCGTTGACAAAGAAGGCATGGCGCAGCTTTAGGCAGTCATTTTGGTCACGAAATCATGATTTCGTGAAGGTTGGGCGGCTGAAGCATTGCAGGGTAGGGGGAGTGCAGCGGAGACTTCTTTTTCTGTTGAAAAGCTGCAGCGGCTTTGCAGAACCTGGAAACTTGGGAGCAGCATCCACTTGGGGAGGAGAGGATAAAAGAAACCTTGAAGGAAATAAAAAGAAGAGGGGGATTTGCACGGTGAAAAGAGAGGAGATTTGTTACGCCAAAGAGGGGAGGTTGCGCATCAAACTTTGTTGAAGACATCTTTGCGTAAGATTTCCTCAAGAATAGTTTGTAATAGAGATCTTTGAAGTTACATCTAGTTTCCTTGCTTATCTTGTAATCGTATGAAAAACATTGCATGATCTCAAGTCATTTTGGTAATCCTTACATAGATCTGAATATGCGCATGATGGTAGAATTGCCTGTTTGTAATTTCATAGTTGATATGGTGGGCTAAAACTCTTTACATCAGGATGTGGGGTAGCCCTTGACGATTTACTAGTTGTAATAGTTAAGTTTATTAGCAAAAGTCCTTGCTTGGCCTTGTGCGTATATATTGCCTACGTTACCTGGAAGGATACGCTCACGCCTCTAATCCCTCGGATGAGGTTTGTTAATCAGTTTTTCTAAGGGTTTGCTCGCTTGCATAGTTGTACTTACCCGTAGGATTAAAGGTAAGCATATTCCTGAAAGGTAAACTTGAACCTTGAGTCGCAAAGGTGAGGTTTGTTAATCAGATCTAGAGGAGAAAGCTTGCCTGCGGGTCTATACTCACTTAGGAACAAACACCAAGGTGAGGTTTGTAAATCAGATCATAGGGAGAAAAACTCGCTCGCGAGATTTTAAGGAGCTTAGACGCTGCGGAGAGCCTCTTGTCCGACCGCGCGTCAGACCCACTTGGTTGAGAGTTTATCCATTTCGTTGGTGTGCTATGCCTATACTTCCCAAAAGGAAGTGTTTGAGCCTTCAATCACCTTAAGTGAGGTTTGTTAATCAGTATCTCTAGGAGTTTCTACTCGCTTGTGGATCTGTGCTTACTTAAGGGGATTATAAGGAGCTTAGATGCGTTGGAGAGACTCTAGTCTGACTGCGCGTCTGAACCCTACGAATTGGACCGACAATCTAGTATGTAGGAGCGGACGAGATTCTCGGAGGGGAGCTACCTACGTGACAAGGAAGCTGTGCCCCCTTGAACTAGACAAGACTTTGGCAATAGAGTTTAACTATTCAACTGTAAGGAGTCAAAGTGGTGAACCCATATCCTGATGCATCTCCTCATTAGAATCCTCCCGTGTGATTTCCTCTGTTTACATTCCTGCACTTTTAATTATTTCGTTATCTTGAACTTCACCAATTTTGACATCGTCTAGGTAGCCATTTCGAGATCTGTGGGTATTTGCCCATTAGTCCCTGTGGGATCAATATTTTATTACTTCGATAGACCCATGCACTTGCGGGAAACGCCTACTATATCTGTGGGCGCTATCAAGTTTTTGGCGCCGTTGCCGGGGACTAATTTTAGCAATATTGACTAGATTAAGAAGTTATTAGACTAGACATTTTTAGTTTGTTAATATACTTTCTTTTACGTCATTTTACACTTTTCTTGATTTAATGAAACATCTACTTGTTAGAATTTTAGTTTATGCATAGAACTCCGCGACCGGAACCTGCAATATCATTTGATTCAGAAATTGAAAGAACGTTCTGGCGTCGCAGAAATCTTCAGAAATATCAACTGAAAAAGAATTCACAAACATCAATCATGGACGGTAACAAGTCACTCCAAGACTTTGCTGCACCGAATATTCAAGGACTACATTCTAGCATTGCACGTCCACCAATAGAAGCAAATAATTTTGAGATAAAACCGTCACTTTTGTCAATGTTACAGCAAAATCAATTCGGTGGATCGCTGACTGAAGATCCAAACATGCATTTATCTATTTTTCTTGAATACTGTGACACTCTTAAAATGAATGGTGTAACCATTGACGCTCTGCGGCTACGACTTTTTCCTTTTTCACTTAGAGACAGGGCGCGAGCTTGGTTACATTCATTACCATCTGGATCCATTACCACATGAGAACAACTCTCACATGCTTTCCTTGCAAAATGCTTTCCTCCGAGCAAAACCGCGCAATTGAGAAACCAGATCACCAATTTCTCTCAAAAAGAAGGCGAATCACTATATGAGGCATGGGATCGCTTCAAGGAATTGCAGCGGATGTGTCCTCACCACGGCCTCGAGAAATGGGTATTGGTACATATATTTTATAATGGCTTGCTTTATAACACTCGTCTTACCGTTGATGCAGCCGCTGGAGGAGCTCTCATGAACAAAGCTATCGATGAAGCCTACAGTTTAATTGAAGAAATGGCGCTCAATCACTACCAATGGTCGGGTGAAAGAGGTACTTCATCTCGACAAGCCGGTAAGTATGAACTTGACGCTCTTAGTTCTCTTGCTGCAAAAGTAGATTCACTGTCTCATAAACTTGATTCTATGAACATGTGTCATAATGTTTCTAATTCTTCTATGTGTGAAATTTGTGGAGCGGAAGATCATTTTTCTGACACCTGTTGTTAGGAAATATGGTATCACAAGACACCCCACCTGCTTTGGTAAATGTTGTAGGGAACTTTAACTCAAGGGTCCAAAACAACCCTTATTCTAACACCTACAACCCTGGGTGGAAAAGTCATCCCAATTTTTCCTATAAAAACAACAATGCAGCTCAACCATTAAACTTTAGGCAACCCCTTGGATTTCATTCGTCAAACATCGGGTATCAGCCTAAACAATTTGGCCAACCACCACAACCAAGCACCAACACAGTACCACCAGAACAAACCTTTGAATCGCGCTTTGACAGCTTCATGTCGGCGCAAACAAAAGCAATGGACTGTGTGTTAGAGGCAATCAAAAACCTAACCACAAACCAGAAGATAATGGGAAACCAAATAGCCCAACAGGCTAGTACATCCACTAGACCGCCGAGCAGATTACCTGGACAGCCTGAGACGAATCCCAAAGAACATTGTAATGCCATTACCACACGTAGTGGCAAGCAACTTGAGGAACCAGAAATGCCAAATGATGACCATTGTGAGAATGAGATCATAACCCCTGAATCTGAAGAATCAAATGAACCTGTTGAGAGTGAACCACAAACGAAGGAAACAGAACCTGTTTATGTGCCTCCACCACCCTAGAAACTGCCAATTCTATTTCCCCAGAGGTTGGCAAAAGCAAAACTCGATCATCAATTCAGTAAATTTTTAGAAATTTTGAAGAAACTATATATTAACATACCATTTACCGATGCTTTATCACAAATGTCATCCTATGCTAAGTTTTTGAAGGAGATCCCATCCAATAAAAGAAAAATGGAAGAACACGGCACAGTGGCGTTAACTAAGGAATGCAGCACAATTATCTAAAACAAGTTACCGCCAAAGTTGAAAGACCCAGGCAGCTTTACCATCCAATGCTTGATCGGAGACACACCTTTTGACCATGCTTTATGCGATCTTGGAGCCAGTGTAAGTCTGATACCACTCTCCCTTTGCAAGAAACTGGACATCGGGGACTTGAAGCCGACGAACATCTCTTTGCAATTGGCCGACCGTTCCGTACGACGTTCGGTAGGAATTCTTGAGGATGTGCAAATAAAGGTCGGTAAATTTTTTATTCCAACTGATTTCGTTGTACTTGAGATGGAAGAAGACTCCAAACTTCCTATTATATTGGGTAGACCATTTTTGGCCATTGCCGGTGCTATAATTGACGTTAAAAATGGAAAGTTGACACTGCGCGTAGGTGAAGACACGGTTGAATTTGATATTATCGAGAGCTTACAGAAACCTCTTTTTGCATATTCCTGCTATAGTATCGGAGTCGTCAACGATGAATTTGACCCGTCTTACATCCCTCGGACAAACGTCGACCCTCTCGAAATTTGCCTGCTGGGTGATTATGACGAAGAGCAGGAAGAAGAAGTCCGTGCCTATGCTGATATTCTTGACTCGAGTACAACCATTGAACCAGAAGAAGAAAAGCTTGCGGAACCATCTGCGCCGACATCCGAGGTCTGTAAACAACTTAACTTAGAACTCAAATCCTTACCGAGCAACCTCAAGTATGAATTTTTGGGTGAGAATTCTACTTATCCTGTTATTATAGCAAACCATCTTGATTCAGAGCAAACGAACCTTCTCCTAGATAAGCTTCGACAATATAAGAAGGTAATTGGGTACACTTTGGATGATATAAAAGGTGTTAACCCTTCTTTATGCATGCACAGGATAAACCTTGAAGAGGACAGCAAACCATCTATCGAATACCAGAGACGTTTGAATCCGAATTTGAAAGAGGTGGTTAAGAAAGAAAATTTGAAGCTATTAGATGCTGGGGTCATCTACCCCATTTCGGATAGCCAATGGGTAAGTCCGGTACATGTGGTACCAAAAAAGGGAGGAGTAACGGTAGTGAAGAACGAAGCAAACGAATTAATACCGCAAAGAACCGTTACTGGGTAGCGCATGTGTATCGATTATCAGAAATTGAATAGGGCCACTCGTAAGGACCATTTTCCTCTTCCCTTTATTGATCAAATGCTTGAAAGATTAGCCACTAACTCTTATTTTTGTTTCTTGGATGGATACTCAGGATTTTTCCAAATACCGATACATCCAGACGACCAAGAGAAAACCACATTTACATGTCCCTTCGGTACTTCCGCTTATCGTCGTATGCCGTTTGGCTTATCTAATGCACCAGCTACATTCCAGCGATGCATGACGGCCATCTTCTCCGATTTCATTGAAAACATCATGGACGTCTTCATGGACGACTTTTTGGTATATGGGTCCAGTTTTGACTCTTGTCTATCTAATTTGACCCGTGTTTTGCAGCATTGTGAAGAGACGAGCCTGGTGTTAAATTGGGAGAAATGCCACTTTATGGTAAAGGAAGGGATTGTTCTTTGTCATTTGATATCGGAGCGTGGTATAAAAGTCGATAAAGCAAAAATCAGTGTGATAGAGAAAATGCCACCTCCAAACTCCGTCAGAGGAATAAGAAGCTTCTTAGGCCATGTAGGCTTTTATAGGCGTTTCATTGAAAATTTTCTAAAATTACTAGGCCTTTAACATCTTTACTTGCTAAGGACATTTTATTTGTTTTTGACCAGAACTGCATGAATGCATTTCAACAATTAAAGAAGGCATTGATTTTTGCTCCAATAATACAACCTCCAGATTGGTCGCTACCCTTCGAAATAATGTGCGACGCTAGTGACTATGCGGTAGGAGCTGTATTGGGACAGCGGAAGAATAACCGAACTAATGCCATTTATTACGCCAGCCGAACATTGGATGGAGCACAGAGCAATTATGCCACAACCGAAAAAGAACTTTTAGCTGTAGTTTTCGCTTTTGATAAATTTCGATCGTATTTGGTTAACTCGCGTGTTATTGTTTATACAGATCATGCGGTAATCCGATATCTCATGACAAAGAAAGACGCTAAACCACGTCTAATCAGGTGGATACTGTTATTACAAGAATTTGATGTTGAGATCAAAGATAAAAAGGGAATCGATAATTTGGTAGAAGACCATCTCTCTCGACTGACATCCATCCCCGAGAACAGTTTGGAAGAAGAAATTGACGATGCATTCCCGGACGAAAAATTACTAGCGGTCACCACTGTGAAAGCACCATGGTATGCCGATCTGGTAAATTACTTGGCAGTCGGGATTATGCCTCCGAAACTTACGTACCAACAATGAAAAAAGTTTATGTCTATGGCAAAATATTATTATTGGGACGAACCACTCTTGTTTAAGCGTTGTGCTAATTGTATCATTCGAAGGTGCTTACCGGAAGAAGAGATTCCAGATGTCCTTTTCTAATGTCATTCTTCTTCTTATGGAGGGCACTTCAGTGGCAAGAAGACAGCACATAAGATTCTCCAGTGTGGTTTCTTTTGGCCAACTTTATTCAGGGACACAAGGGCCTTTTACAGTCTTGTGATCGTTACCAACGGACGGGTGGAATATCACGAAGAAATGAGATGCCTCTAAACACCATCCTGGAGATTGAGATCTTCGACGTATGGGGAATCGACTTTATGGGCCCATTCCCACCTTCTTGTGGTAACAAATTCATTTTAGTTGGAGTCGATTATGTTTCCAAGTGGGTAGAAGCCTTAGCCGCACCAACAAATGACTCCAATGTGGTCACTAGATTTTTCAAGAAGTTAATACTCCCACGATTTGGAACGCCTCGCGTGGTAATCAGCGATGGCGGATCTCATTTTATTGAGTGAGGATTTGAATCACTTCTCAAGAGGTACGGAGTATTACACAAAGTTGCTACTGCTTACCATCCTCAAACTAGCGGCCAGGTAGAAATATCAAACCGTGAGATTAAGCACATACTTGAGAAGACTGTGTCGTGTACCCGCACCCATTGGTCACTTAAACTTGACGATGCATTATGGGCATACCGTACAACATTCAAAACTTCGATTGGTATGTCCCCATTTCAGTTAGTATACGGTAAATCATATCATTTACTAGTTGAAATCGAACACAAAGCTTATTGGGCGATACGACGACTGAATTTTGATGGAAACCAAGCCAGAAAGGCCAGAAAGCTTCAACTGAATGAGTTTGATGAATTTAGATAGGAAGCCTATGAGAACGCCATGATCTATAAAGAACGTACCAAAAGATGGCATGATCGAAGGATTATGAGGAGAGAGTTTCGCGAAGGTGAATTGGTACTATTGTTTAACTCCAAGATCAAGCTTTTTCCTAGTAAACTTTAGACCAAATGGACGGGACCATATGTAGTACAAAAAGTTTACCCTCATGGTGCTGCAGACATTTACCGAGAGTTGACTGGTACATTCAAAGTTAACGGACAAAGACTCAAGCACTACATCTCCCATGAACCAATACCGGAGGACACTGCATTGATCCTCACGGATGCTACTTCACCGGAATGACATTGATTGTGGTCAAGCTGACGGACCATTAAATCAGCGCTTCTTGGGAGGCAACCCATGCTTCTTACTTTAGTTGAATTTGTTTTCAGCATTTCTCGTTCTCTTATTTTTCATGCTTTGTGTGAGTTTAGTTTAGATTGCATAATGATAGATCTTAAATTCTAGCAATTTCTTGTTTACTTGACACCATGACATTCTAGCTCCCTCTGCTATAAATTTGGATTTCATTTCCTACTTTATTTTAAATGCATGGTTTCAACATCTGATATTGGTGGTAATCTTGCAGGCATTGCACATACATTAGGTTGACGCCACTCATTGAACTTAGAGTGCTTGAGCAAAGTTTCAACATTGAAGTAGGCATGAAGATCCTCAACAAGAAACACTCACCAAGAAGGGCACAAGCTACATCTGCGCTAATCAATTTTAAAACCGTTCTATTTGAAAAGCCTATACGCAATCATGAGCTGATCTTATTCATCTTTAGCATTGGCAATTTACTTTACTAAAAGTTAAAAACAACATTTGGGCCTTGTTGTGCCCTTTCTCTACTTGCATTAGTTGTTATGATTCCTGCCTATTTTGCTGTGAACGTTGATGCCTTTACTTGGTTAAAAATGACATAGGAATATTGCAAACCAATGCAGTAGGAAGAGGCTTTTTTCTGCCGCTTTTTCCAAAATCACGGGCGGGTTCCGACAGAAATCTCGACCGTGATTCTTATTCAGCTCAAACAACAAAAAATTCGCCAAGAGCATTACGGCAAGGAAGACACTGGGGCCACGACCGTAATTAGTAATAAAGGATTTCACAAGAAAATCATGACCGGGGAACGCTAAAAGTCGTGACCGAGATTTTTCCGAAGAGGCAAAACGAGACTTACCTACCGAAAGATACGCGGCAGACCCGTAACTATAGGCACAGCCGTGGAAATTTCCGTGTAATCTTACAGAGACAATCGAGGGTGGGTCATGACGAAAATCACGGGCAAGATTTTCAGAAAATAGAATGCTTATATGTTGGACGAAAATGTCACGGCAGCACCGTGATCAAAGACACCACCGTGAAGATATGGATTAAAAGAACGCGGGAAACTCACGACCGGGCCCTGACAGGAATCTCGAGCGAGATTACTAACCTTAACACCTTAATGGGTTTGCTTGGCCAGGCCGACCCGTTAGGCAATCCGTTAAGCCAACCACTTAAGCAGCTCGCCTGGGATTTCACTAGGGTTCCCGACCTTTTTCGTCTCCGTACCCTTCACCGACCCCACTGTGTGCCCCACCAGTCGTCACCGTTGGCCGCCGTTCGCTTCATCGCCGACCACCAAACCTCTGGCGACCACTTCGATCATCTCCGGTGAGCTCTCATTTTAGGATTTCAGTCCCTATTTCGCCGCGAGCTCCACCTAAGTTAGCTGCTGAAGCTTCCATGTCCTCTCTCCACTACTCAAGAAGCTATGCCGGCCCGTAAGAAGAACATTGGGAAGCGACCGGCGGGCACCTCAAGCCCTCGACCTGAACCTCAGCAACAACAGGCAGCGCTACCAGAAGTCCAGATGAGAGACAATCATCAGGCGGCGCGTTATCAAGTCCTGTCAAATAGGCGCATAATCAACACTCGTTATATTGATCCGCCTACCTTAGCTGCACTGGGAATTTTTGACGATCTTCTATGGATACTTCAGCAGTTTGGTTGGGGTTGTTTTCTCCAATACGCTCACCCGACCAACATACCTTTCACCTTGGAATTTCTCAGCTCAGTGGAAGTAAAAGTCTCCGCCCTGGAAACAGACCTAGGCCTGATCACTTTCAGACTTGCTAACAATGAGTATCGGCTCACCATCGCCGATCTGAATGATATTTTTGGATTCCCAGCTTACGCATCCAGGCTAGGCCCTCCTAACTTCAACGAGGATATCTTCTGGCGTTGCATCTCTTCTATGCAAGCATATTCGCCATGCAACGTGAGAGCCTCTACCATTTCAAATCCCTGTATTCGATACGCCCATCGCATCCTTGTGCACACCATCCTCGCACGAGATGGGGATGGGATAGTGCGCCAGCCCGAATTACTCTGCTTATGGGGACTTTTGCATCAGTTCCAAATCAACGCCAGTTACCACTTGCTCGGCAATTCCTCCGCGTCGCCCATGCCACAAAGGGAAATATCTGCATCGGAGGTATGATAACTATGATTGCACTATCTCTTGGGCATAACCCTTTTGGACAGCCGGAGGCAGTGGGCAGCCGACGATTGGATATTGAGTATCTTCTATCGATGAAGATGATTGTTCGGCGAGGTGACATCTACATCTTACCTTCGCGGATACACGGTCACCTTACCTTTACCCAATACTGCCCGGACCGACATTCGTGACAGCGCCAACTGGCGCCTCCATCCTGAACCTGCAGAGCAAGACCAGCCTACACCTCTCGACGTGGATCCTAGCTCTTCCATTCACGGACAGCCCAGGACTGCTGCCAGGCCTTCTACTGACGATTTGCTCCACTTGCTTCGCCAAGACCAGATCCACCAAGGGAAGCAGCTAGCAGCCCTGATGGATATGGTGAACTGCATTGAAGTTTTCCTCCACAGCAACATGGCTCCACCACCACCGCGGGATGAAGACGAGGATGCCGACGACACCATCCATGTCTCTGATTCCTCTAAGCCAGCCGACGACGATGACGATGACGACCCGGCTGAGTGCAGTGAGTAGGGCTGCACTCTAGTAAGTCTTCCCTCACCCCTTTTGATATATGCCTATACTATATGCATCTGGAATGATGCATCTTTTGCTTCGGGTGAGGGTACTTACACATTTTGATAGGTCGTCGTGACTCTTATGAATCTTATGATGAGGTGTTGTGCTAGTACTTTGACTTTATGATGTTGCATGAACTGTTGGTACTGTTGAACTGTTACTGCTTGTTGTGATACTATTAACGTGCTGCTGTGGCGCATCTGCCACAACTTTAGAAACCCTTCATACTGTTCTTATTGCACATTGCTTTATGAAGCTTTAACTTTGCAAGGACATCTTTATTGTAGCATACTTATCATGTTTGCATCCTTTTGCTACACTTTCGTCATGACTTTTATGCATTTGTTAATAAAATGTTGCACTGATACTTTGACTTCATGCTGATGATTTTGTTGATTAAACTGATAATGACTGATGTGATGCTACGCGCGTGATGTTGTACCGAACCTGCCAAGCTTTAATTCTCTGCACTATCGATGCACTCTATTTTCACTATAGTTCTTATTGTGAAATACTTCGATAAAATTTCAACCTGTCGCAGATATTCTCATGACTCTATCTCTTTAATATGTTGTACCTTTCTCACATGCTTTCATTATGACTTTGTAGATACGGACCAAAACTTCATTAATAATTTATTGTCTAGACACGTAAAAGCCTAAGTCGTAGGTCTTAACTGAAATTTTCATTGACTGATATTTTCCTCATTTAAGATTGATCCTTGTTCATGGACTTGATTTATGATTAATTTAGACCACCACGCTACACTTAGATCACATTCATGATTGAGCAACTAGCCACTCGATTCCTTATATACTGGAAACTTGAAGATTGAACTTTGATAAGCTTTGAGTCTAAGAAATATCTATAAAACGACATGAGTACCATTTATTTGGAAGATTATAGACCAAACCAATTGACACACACCTACCACCCTTGGTGACTCTTGGTATTAGTTTTGGTTCAAACTCCTCTGGCTTGGCACCGTGTAAGATATAAAAGAGAAAAGAAAAGAATGAAAAACAAGAAACAATGGTACCGAAGTTGCAACTTAGCACTGCCCAATGAAAAGAAGAAGAAAAGAAGTGCAGTGGTACCAAAGTCTCGACTTGGCACTGCCATCAAAAGAAAAGAAAATGAAAGAAAGAAGGGTAGTGGTACCGAAGTTGTAATTTGGCACTGAAATTCGAAAGAAAAGAAGGTAGTGGTACTAAAGCTTCGGCTTGGCACTACAAAACAGAAGAAAAAGTGCGGTGGTACCGAAGTCATGAGTAAGGCCTTTACTACCACTTTAGAGTCTACCCTTTTGGTGCTCTGAGTGTATCAGTGTCTCATGTGGTAAGGAACTATTTTCTATCCAATGTTATCGCGCAACCGTTGTCTATAGATTTAATCTGGATACCCTGCTTTTCATCTTGACATCTTTAAAGTCTACAATGATATGTGCATCCTATGACTAGTTGTAATCATTTTGCATTTATAGATCGTTGGGGAGTACAACTTTAATTGAACAACCCTCACGAAACTTCATTTCTTTCTTTTTTTTACTTGAGGACAAGCAAAGGTTTAAGTCGCAGGTATTCTGTTGACACAGATTTATATAGAGATTTGCATGTCAATTTACTCATAGAATCATACCTATTTCACGATTTTAAGCCTTACAATTGCCCGTATTTGGATACATCTATGAAATCTACACCTGTTTCAGTATTTTCACGTTTTCAGGTCAAAAGGACCACAAAAGGATGGATTCTGGATTCTGGCACTCTTATGACAAAGGAGCTCATCCTAACTCGAGATGATCCTAACCAGAAGCTTTCAGGTTCGTTGAGGCCTTTGTCGGAAATCACGACCGGGTCCCGATCAGAATCATGCCTGTGATTGTCGTTATGCCTGAAAGCTGAAACTGACAAATCACGACCGGGTCACGACCAAATTCTCGCCCGAGATCGCGGACCCGCCTGTTACAAAATCGCGATTTTAGCCCAGATTTCTTCAAAATAACCTAAAGGAAGGTTGAAGGGCGTTAAGGAACTTTCTCCTCCGTTGACAAAGAGTCCCTGCTTGGCCTTATGCGTGTATATTGTCTGCGTTACCCAGAAGGATACACTCACGCCTCTAATCCCTCGGATGAGACTTGTTAATCAGCTTTTCTAGGGGTTTGCTCGCTTGCATAGCTGTACTTACCCGTAGGATTAAAGGAAAGGATATTCCTGAAAGGTAAACTTGAGCCTTTAGTCGCAAAGGTGAGGTTTGTTAATCAGATCTAGAGGAGAAAGCTTGCCTGCGGGTCTGTACTCACTTAGGAACAAACACTAAGGTGAGGTTTGTAAATCAGATCTTAGGGAGAAAAACTCGCTCGCAGGTCTGTACTCGCTCGTGAGATTTTAATGAGCTTAGACGCTGCGGAGAGCCTCTTGTCCGACCGCGCATCAGACCCACTTGGTTGAGAGTTTATCCATTTCGTTGGTGTGCTATGCCTATACTTCCCGAAAGGAAGTATTTGAGCCTTTAATCACCTTAAGTGAGGTTTGTTAATCAGTATCTCTAGGAGTTTCTACTCTCTTGTGGATCTGTGCTTACTTAAGGGGATTATAAGGAGCTTAGACGCGTTGGAGAGACTCTAGTCCGACCGCGCATCGGAACCCTACGAATTGGACCGATAATCTAGTATGTGGGAGCAGACGAGATTCTCGGAGGGGAGCTACCTACGTGACAAGGAAGTTGTGCCCCCTTGAACAAGACAAGACTTTGGCAATAGAGTTTAACTATTCAACTGTAAGGAGTCAAAGTGGTGAACCCATATCCTGATGCATCTCCTCATTAGAATTGTCCCGTGTGATTTCCTCTGTTTACATTCCTGCACTTTTAATTATTTCGTTATCTTGAACTTCACCAATTTCGACATCGTCTAGCTAGCCATTTCGAGATATGTTGGTATTTGCCCATTAGTCCCTGTGGGATCGATATTTTATTACTTCGATAGACCCGTGCACTTGCGGGAAACGCCTACGATATCTGTGAGTGCTATCAGCCACCTTCAAGCAAGGTGCGCCTATGGCCAACGAAGTAAAGGGGCTTGTGGCAAGGAGACACTACCAATCACTGAAACTCCTTGTGCCAAGAAGAGAGGGACAAGAAGAAGAACTTGCGCCTTTGATGGAAGAGGGAGAGCTCCAAGCTCTCAAGTTGTCATCCTCTATGTCCTCACGCCTCCCAGAGACTAGATTAGATAAGAGGGGGTGACAAGGGCTTGTTTCATAGAGATCATTGGCGGTTAGGGTTAATTGGAAGGGCATCAATCTCATTCATGCGCCAAGGCATGAAGATAGCTTGCCTATTTTAGGTATAGTCGCAAATCCCAATTGAGTTAGGGTTCTAAATATATAAATAATTAGCCCCATATGCACCTAATACTTTCTAATTAATTATTTTAATTGATTAAATTCAAATCCAATTTGAATCAATCACCTAGGAGATACCAAAAATAGCATTAGCACAAATCCTGGTCCAACTAGGAATCCATAAGCGCTTATCCTATTATTTCTTCCCCATTATACCCTTTTAGCCTCTTGGCTTCTCATTACAACTTATTAGCAAGCCCCATTAAGCAATGAGCTTGGCCCAAGGTCCATTATGCATGCTAACCATGTAACTGGATCTAATCCAATTTAACCCTAGGTCAAATGAGGTTAACCATGGTTAATTTGGTCCATATGCCAAAATGGAAGTTGACCCTAATAAATTTCTTCCATCTCATCAGGCCCATTGGCGCTGATGAAATCTTCCAAACTGATCCAAGTTATCCAATAACTTGACCCTAAGGCTGCCTCTGATTAAAGCAACGTCAAGAGTCTATTGCGTGTGACCCCGTAGGATCCATATGACGATGGCAATGATGATAGATCATCATAAGTAGTGAGGGGTATCTAGCAACACATCACTACTACCCATGTCATTGGACTTAAGTCATATGGCAACAACTCCGAAACAAGCAACGAGGATTCCCATGCATTATATATATATATCCCTTTGCCTAAACTGATATCCCGCCATTGGATTTAGTCTCAAGTTTATCAATCCAATCTATTGGTCATGACTCAATCAGTGTGGTCACACATTCCTGTCATGTACCAATGAGGTGGGGCGCCCCGAGTGGATATCATGCTTCCTCTGAAGGAAGGGGCAAATCCTACTATTGGTCATCCATGTCTTTACATGATTTATGACATGCCTAATGACAGTCGTTTTAGTCTCCCAATTACGGAGAGACATAAGACTGCATCAAAGCATATCCATCATCAAATCTAGACATGAATACCTCAAGTCTAAGGAACAATGCAAACCTCTTGCTAGTGAGATTGACTTGTTGACTAGACAAGTCAATCCTCACGGTGGATCACTCCAGTGCATCCAATGCACCTGTATGTCTGCGTTACTGTGCCCCGCACCTAACTAGCCCATACACTAGTCTCACATGTACCAAAGTTGTCCCATATCTACTAAGGTACCTTGACTGGGGATAGCTTATGAGAATGGATCCAACCAAACTCCTGGGACATTATTTATGCAACTCTAAACATCAACG
The DNA here is from genome assembly GCA_027563935.2 of Costus lasius. Taxonomy (NCBI): domain Eukaryota; kingdom Viridiplantae; phylum Streptophyta; class Magnoliopsida; order Zingiberales; family Costaceae; genus Costus; species Costus lasius. Next base: position 29,533,630 of record CM050450.1, on the reverse strand, counting down.
CAGGTAGAAAAGTCTGCACAATAACAACCATGCCACTATAAAGAATAATAGTTCTATCAAAGTACATTCAAACAATGCCTGACCATATACATACATTGGTCTGCAGGGCATATACACCAACAAGGTGTGTGATCCTTGGCTCAGTCTCGATTCCTTGCCTACCGGTTGTAATCATTTTTCCTTTCAAAGAAGTAAATCACACCGCCGGTGCGTCAGGTTCGCTTGTTTTCGAATTTTTATTGTGTTGTTCTTGCGTGATTTCCTTACCCACGGACATCCGTACGCTGGAGACGTGGAGATTCCTAGGCTTTGGTGTGACCGCAGGTTCATAGGCGTGCTAGCTGAGTTGCTACTAAGTCCGCTGCCCTTGTTACCATGTTATGCTTAAATCACTCACTAAGAGAGGTTAGTGAGTTTCATTTGCGTAGTTGGGTGTTGTTGGTTTCTTCGTCTCTGTGTTGCCCCGAAACATATTCATCACCGTCTTTCGCATTGTTTCTCGTTGGTTTTCACGTTGCTCATTTTCCGACACGCGTTTTACTTCCCTCGTCTCAAGACCCTCTCACTTTTTTCGATCATCGTCTCATAAACCCCTAGAGTACGGAGCTAAGGACCAGCCCACCTATAGTAGCTGCATCACCAGCTCTAGTATACTAAGATATATTAAAGATAAATGGAGTATCTGCTAATGCAATTAGATTTTTCCTTTTTCCTTTTTCCCTTAGGGACTAAGCGCGAGCTGTTGGTGTATATGCCCTAGGACCTAGTTTTGGTCAACTTATGTACTACTTGACATTGATATTTATATATCATTCTGGCATTGTCGTTATCATTGTTTGTCTACACCTGCGATTGTGTACTTACATGATAATGTCCCTGGAGATAGATTGGATCTGTGCTCAAATAATTGTCCCCAGTCGATGTACCTGAGTGGATATGGGACAGCTCTGGTACTTGAGAGACTAGTATGTGGGCTGGTTAGGCACGTGGTGCTAACGCAGACACATGGGTATATCATTGGAGGATATACTGGATAGACCCGCTATGAGGCTATGACTTGGTGTCATGAGTTATCCTCATAAGTGACAGGAGATGCATTTATCCCTTGACTTGAGGTCATTGATCATTCTATATGGTTAGGGACTTGCTTTGATACAACCTAACACCTTACCGTAGCTGGGAGGTCATAACGGTTGTTATTGAGCATGTCACGACCCATATGAGAAGATCAATGGACAGACATAGGATTTGCCCCTTCCCTAGGGAAGTATGATATCCATGGAGCTCCTTTATGGTTCTATGACTGAGAGTGTATGGCTATACCCAGGTGAGAACCTGTTTTAGTCATAGCCATGTGATTGGATGAAAACAAGTGGTGAAACACTTGTCCAATCGGATATCAGTTCGGCAAAGAGACTGTAATGCATCTGTACCTAGTTGCGATGATGGGGATGTCGATGTCGATATCCATTCCAATGACTTGGGTAGCAGCGATGTACTGCTAGGTGCCCCTCACTACTTGTGATGACCATTGGTCAGCACTGCCAGCGTCAGAGGAACCTACAGGGTCGCACACCTTGATACTTGAGTTCTCATATTGATCAGGAAGCCTTATGATCGAGTTATTGGATAACTCGGATCTAATTGGGAGATTTCATCAGCGCCAATGGGCCTGATGAGATGGAAGAATATTATTGGAGCCAAACTTCATTTTTGGCAGGTTGACCCGTATTTGACCATGGTTGGTCACATTTGGATTAGGGTTGCATTGGATTGGATCCAAGTGCTTAATCAACCCATGTAATGAAGTTTGGGCTACCTCATTATCCAATGAGGCCCAATAACAAGTTCTCATGGAGAGATGAGAGGCTAAAAGGGTATAATGGGGAGAAACATGAACCATTAAGCGCCTAGGGGCATAATGGGGTCATGTTGGCGCCTTTGCTTCATTATGGAAGTAAAGGGCGCCTCCCCACTCTTCCTTGGATGGAATGCATGCCTCTATGGCATTGCTTGGGGCACAAGGCAAGGCCTTGGCGCACAAGGAAAGGCGTGGGCACAAAAGGAATGGTTGAATGAGAATTATAGAAATGTCTTGGAGACTTTCCTTGTCTCAAACCTCCTCATCCTAGCCCTACACTTGTCATGATCTTAGCCCTTACCCTAACCGCCTCTTGCCCTATATATGTGACCCTAGTCGCCCCCTCTTACAAGTGATCAATCCTTGAAGGCGTGAACACAAGAAGAGGGGCGAGTGCTAGGAGCAAGGGCGCATCTTCCTTCTTCCATAACTGCAAGCCTCTTCCTCCTTTCCTCTTGGCGCAAGGAACTTTAGTGCTTGGCGGTTTGGGTAGTTTTCTTTATTCTCTTGGCGCATCATCTCTCTTGGTGGCGCAAGTGAAGTAGAGCATCTCCCTAAGGCTTGGATCTTCTTCCCGAGGCTAGCACCGGGCGTGGAAGAAGAGAACTCAAGAGATCCGTGTGTGTGAGACTACAGAGCGCGCACACTTGGGCGCCTACATCGGCATCACTCCAAATTGCTCTTAAGGTATTTCCTAACTCATCGTGTCGACTCCCTCGCTTGCGATCTTCACTGGGTTTTTGGGACCGGCCTGTTTCGGGGACATTCTTTCGCTGTGTAAAATGTATGTCCATGCCTCTGAAAATTGTAAAATGTCCCCGGGTTTTCCCAACAGTGGTATCAGAGCGACTTGCAAGACTCGAACGATGTTTTATGCTTTTCTTTCATGCTCACATGCCATATCTCTATTTTCGTAAATAGCATGATACATGGCAAACAATTTTTCTAAGTAGGAAAAATTGAGGTTTCATGTTTCTATCATCCTCTCAATCTCTTTTGGAATTTTTGGACTATTTTTCTTGTTTGATTTAAAGATCAAAGGCGCACATAATTTTGTCAAGTAGGACGGGCATTGTGTCTTCAGACTGGCCAAGTCTCTTGATCTGACAAAATTGCCAGCCGAAAGGATCTCTGAAATCATCATGAAAAATAAATCGCAATAAACCAAAAGATTTGTGAGAAGAAGATGAGAAAAAGAGACTAGTTTTATGAAAAAGTAAAATTTCAGATTTTATGTTTTTTTCATGAGCATGTAGAATTGCATGAGTAAATACCTTGATTGTGCATAATGTTGTGATCATTAGTCAAGCCCCCTTTTGCATGCCTGCGATGTATCCTCGTGAGGCCTGCGTGCCGCTTTTCTTTTTGCTTTTGACTAAGAAGAAGATTAGGGTGGCGCATGTACTTGGAGCTTAGCGCATGCATACCTTGGATGGTGGTGCAACAAGCAAGAGGCGTAAGCCTACTTAGTGGCGCAAGACCATGGCATTGGCCGAACCTATGGGAACTTTGAAAGTATTCCTCTACGGTTTGAGAGCTAAGCCATAAGAGAAGGACCTTGGAGCCAACCTTGAAGTTCAAGCTAGAGGTCGGCTAGGCTAGGTCTAGTTTTTGGGGCTTGAGTTCTAGGACAAGAGTTGAACCTATTTCATGGCATGGATTGGTTCAATGTCTTGTATAGGATATGATCACATCATTCTTTACTGCTTTTATTATTATCTGCAGAAGCATGCCTGAAATATTTTACCGTTATGTTATCACCATAGGATTGTATGCCTGTAATGATAGACATAAGATAAAACTGAGATGATGAGACCTTAAACAAAAACCCTCAATTAAAATATCAAGTCTGGTAGCCTTCTAACGCGTAGCCCTCACTAAACTATCGATCAGTTGAGTTGTGAATTGTTTCCCACCCTCGTGGGACACACCCACTTATCTTTAGAAAGTGCGTGGTGGCAATGGTTTCCCCAGTCCAGTTTTAACCTGGGTGCGCCTTCGCAAGGAAACTCGTTGGCCCTGGGCATAACGGTTAGGAATGGACTTGACTAGAAGTTCACATGTGCTGGGCACATGGTGAAAGTCTAGAGGCATCGTTGAGAGGTAAAGGTTTCATGTTGTATCCAGCCCTCGCTAGACATGAAATGCCCAGACTATCTCGACAAGGGGAGTTGCTTGGAGCAACCGGCCGGCTCGCCCACCTTAGGAAGCATGGGTTACTTTGTGCATCTCATCCCACCCTCGTGGGACACGAAGCCTCATGTGAAATAAGGATCCCATCTCACTAAGAAGTTTTAAACTTCCCGATTGACTTTGTGGGTTGTCAATTCGAATTTAAAATAGTGAAAGTAGAAATCATTTAAAACAAGTCCAGTTTAAATGATTCGAAGTAGTACTAATCTGTTCTTCTTGGGTGTTGTAGAACAATGGCTACGAACACTGGCAGATTATCACTGCAATCACTCCTTGATAAGGATAAGTTAGTTGGAACTAACTTTATGGACTGGCATCGGAACTTGAGGATAGTCCTCAAGCTCGAGAAGAAGCTGTATGTCCTTGAACAGCCTCTTCCTGCGGCTCGTCCGCCTAATGCCCGAACGGCAGACAGAGATGCTTATAGAAAGCATCAGGATGACTCTTTGGAGGTTGCATGTCTTATGCTAGCTAGTATGGCACCTGAACTGCAGGTGCAATATGAGGAGCAGAATGCTTTTCAGATGATCACTCGTCTGAAACAGATGTTCGAGGCTCAGGCTAGAACTGAGAGATTTGACACTGCCAAAGCAGTCTTTCGGTGCAAATTGTCTGAGGGTGCACCAGTGAGACCCCATGTTCTCAAACTCATTGGGAACGTGGATCATCTCAGGAGACTGGGACACACCATAGACAACGAGCTGGTTGTGGATCTTATTCTGCATTCCCTGCCCCCTAGCTTCAGTCCGTTTATCATTTAACTTCAACATGAACCGGATTGAGTGCACACGGGAGGAATTGATGAATATGCTCCAAACAGCCGAGCGAGAGATGGGTAAGACCAAACCCAATTCTGTTCTTTTTGTCCCTGCGACCAAGAAGATAAAGAAGAAGGGTAAGACACGTGCTAAGAGCAGTGCCAGAGGTCCTACCAAAGCACTGAAGAAAAAGGCGAAGAAGTCAAAGGACCAGAGGTGTTTTCACTGTGGCGAGCAGGGTCACTAGAGAAGGGACTGCAAGCAGCTTCAGAATGAGGAGAAGAAAGGCTTGGCCTTAACTTCTAGCTCAGGTATCTATGTTACAGAAGTCAATCTTTCTAGTTCTATGTCATGGGTATTGGATACCGCATATGGAGCTCATATTTGTACAAATATGCAGGGGCTCAAGAAAAGTAGATCGGTGCGGCTTAGAGAGATTGACCTACGCGTTGGAAACGGGGCACAGGTTGCTGCTGTTGCTGTAGGCGTTTTGACTCTCTCCTTGCCTTCTGGACTTCAATTAGAACTAGATAATTGCTTTTGTGTACCTTCGCTTACAAAGAACATTGTATCCATTCCTTGCTTAGCAAGGAAAGGATTTAAATTTGAAATAAATAAGAACTCCTGTTCTTTTTCATTTGCAAATATGTTCTATGGGAAGGGTACTTTGTGCAATGGTCTATATATCTTGGATATGGAAAGTTCTATTTGTAACATAAGCAATAAAAGGACCAAACTGAGTGGTTCAGTTGGTGCTTTCCTATGGCACTGTCGATTAGCCCATATCAACAAGAATCGCATCCAACAACTCCATGCAAATGGATTGTTAGATTCAAGTTCCTTGGAGGAATTTAATACTTGTGAACCTTGTTTATTAGGGAAAATGACAAAGGCGCCCTTCACCAAGATTGGTGAGAGGGCAGAAGGTTTATTAGATCTCATACATACTGATGTGTGTGGGCCCTTCAATAAACAAGCCAGAGGAGGGTACAACTACTTCATTACCTTCACTGATGACTTCAGTAGGTATGGCTATGTCTACTTAATGAGACATAAATCTAAATCCTTTGAGAAATTCAAGGAGTTCAAGAATGAAGTAGAGAACCAGCTTGGAAGATCCATTAAAGCTCTTCGATCAGATCGAGGTGGAGAATACCTGAGCGGTGAGTTCTTTGACTATCTGAGAGAGTGTGGGATCATATCCCAACTCACTCCTCCTGGAACACCTCAATGGAATGGTGTGTCTGAAAGGAGAAATTGAACTTTATTGGATATGGTTTGATCCATGATGAGTCATGCAACTCTACCTTCATCATTCTGGGGTCATGCAATAGAAACAGCTTCTCTGATACTGAATAATATTCCATCTAAGAGTGTCTCCAAAATACCATACGAGATATGGAGTGGGAGACGTCCTAATCTCACGTTTATCAGGATCTGGGGATGTGAGGCTTATGTCAAACGTCAGGATTCTAGCAAGCTAGAACCTAGATCTGATAAGTGTGTGTTTGTGGGGTATCCTAAGGAAACTAAAGGATACTACTTCTATGTCCCAACCGAGAACAAAGTTTTTGTTGCTCGGGGTGCTGTCTTTCTAGAGAAAGAATTTCTTATGAAAGAAGTTAGTGGGAGGAAGTTTGACTTGGATGAGATCCAAGTGCAAGCACAAGACAAAGAGATGGAATCTGAGCCACCTGCACCGGTTGCTAGGCAACCTGAGGCTCAGACACAGGTCCCGCGTAGGTCTGGGAGAATTCATCGTGCACCTGAAAGGTATGGGTCGCTACCGACCCAACACGATGGGATCTTCATCATTGAGGATGAACCCAGAACCTATGATGAGGCGGTCAGTGGACCGGACTCCGAGAAATGGCTTGACGCCATGCGATCCGAGATGGATTCCATGTCGGCTAACCAAGTCTGGGATTTGGTTGAGCTGCCTGATGGGGTGAAACCCATAGGGTGTAAATGGGTCTTCAAGAGGAAGACAGACATGGATGGCAAAATAGTTACCTATAAGGGTAGACTAATGGCTAAAGGATTTAAACAAGTCCACGGGGTGGACTATGATGAAACCTTCTCGCCGGTTGCCATGATTAAATCCATTCGGATTCTGCTTGCTATAGCTGCATATCATGACTATGAGATATGGCAGATGGATGTGAAGATAGCGTTCCTTAACGGGAAGCTGACTGAGGATGTGTATATGTCACAACCTGATGGCTTCATCCATCCTGCAGAGGCTAATAAGGTCTGCAGGCTAAAGAGGTCTATTTATGGATTAAAACAAGCATCTCAAAGTTGGAATCTTCGATTTGATGAGGCCGTGAGAGATTATGGCTTTATCAAAAGCGAAGATGACGCTTGTGTATACAGAAAATTCAGTGGGAGCTTGGTGATTTTTCTGGTCTTGTATGTTGATGACATACTGCTCATCGGAAACGACATCCCTAGTCTTCAAGCTGTGAAGACATGGTTGGGGAAGTGTTTCGAGATGAAAGACTTTGGGGAGGCCGCCTATATTCTAGGCGTGAGGATCTACCGGGATAGATCCAAGAGGCTTCTGGCCCTTAGTCAGAGTACCTACATTGATAATATACTGGAGAGGTTCTACATGGAACAATCCAAGAAAGGATACCTTCCAGTAAGACATGGCCTTACTCTCTCAAAGAGCCAGTGTCCTACAACACAGGCTGAGAGGGATGACATGAGTCGAATTCCTTATGCTTCGGCAGTCGGATCGATCATGTATGCAATGTTGTATACTAGACCAGATGTGGCATATGCTGTGAGCATAACCAGCCGATACCAATCCAATCCAGGTCTGCAGCACTGGGTGGCTGTAAAGAACATCCTATAGTATCTGAGAATAACTAAGGATCTGTTCTTGGTCTATGGGGGACAGGAAGAGCTCAGTATGCAGGGCTATACTGACGCATCGTTCCAGTCTGACCCTGACGACTTTAGATCGCAGGCCGGCTATGTGTTCAAGATAAATGGAGGCGCTGTATGTTGGAAGAGCTTCAAGCAATCCACCATAGCAGATTCTACAACCGAAGCTGAGTATGTGGCTGCTTCTGAGGCAGCCAAGGAAGCTGTTTGGATAAGGAAGTTCTTATGTGATCTTCAAGTGGTACCTAGTGCAATGGATCCCATTGAACTCTACTGTGACAACAATGGAGCAATTGCACAAGCCAAGGAACCACGGTCTCATCAAAGATCCAAACACATACTCAGAAGATTTCACCTGATCAGAGAGATCATTGACAGAGGTGATGTCAAGATTAGCAGAGTAGACACAGAGAACAATCTGGCAGACCCATTGACCAAGGCTTTGGCGCAGCAGAAGCATGATGGTCACGCTAGAGATATGGGGTTGAGATTCCTCAACTTCTAGGTCTTAGTGCAAGTGGGAGATTGTTGGTGTATATGCCCTAGGACCTAGTTTTGGTCAACTTATGTACTACTTGACATTGATATTTATATATCATTCTGGCATTGTCGTTATCATTGTTTGTCTACACCTGTGATTGTGTACTTACATGATAATGTCCCTGGAGACAGATTGGATCTGTGCTCAAATAATTGTCCCCAGTCGATGTACCTGAGTGGATATGGAACAGCTCTGGTACTTGAGAGACTGGTATGTGGGCTGGTTAGGCACGTGGTGCTAACGCAGACACATGGGTATATCATTGGAGGATATACTGGATAGACCCGCCATGAGGCTATGACTTGGTGTCATGAGTTATCCTCATAAGTGACAGGAGATGCATTGATCCCTTGACTTGAGGTCATTGATCATTCTATATGGTTAGGGACTTGCTTTGATACAACCTAACACCTTACCGTAGCTAGGAGGTCATAACGGTTGTTATTGAGCATGTCACGACCCATATGAGAAGATCAATGGACCGACATAGGATTTGCCCCTTCCCTAGGGAAGTATGATATCCATGGAGCTCCTTTATGGTTCTATGACTGAGAGCGTATGGCCATACCCAGGTGAGAACCTGTTTTAGTCATAGCCATGTGATTGGATGAAAACAAGTGGTGACACACTTGTCCAATCGGATATCAGTTCGGCAAAGAGACTGTAATGCATTTGTACCTAGTTGCGATGATGGGGATGTCGATGTCGATATCCATTCCAATGACCTGGGTAGCAGCGATGTACTGCTAGGTGCCACTCACTGCTTGTGATGACCATTGGTCAGCACTGCCAGCGTCAGAGGAACCTACAGGATCGCACACCTTGATACTTGAGTTCTCGTATTGATAGGGAAGCCTTATGATCGAGTTATTGGATAACTCGGATCTAATTGGGAGATTTCATCAGCGCCAATGGGCCTGATGAGATGGAAGAATATTATTGGAGCCAAACTTCATTTTTGGCAGGTTGACCCGTATTTGACCATGGTTGGTCACATTTGGATTAGGGTTGCATTGGATTAGATCCAAGTGCTTAATCAACCCATGTAATGAAGTTTGGGCTAGCTCATTATCCAATGAGGCCCAATAACAAGTTCTCATGGAGAGATGAGAGGCTAAAAGGGTATAATGGGGAGAAACATGAACCATTAAGCGCCTAGGGGCATAATGGGGTCATGTTGGCGCCTTTGCTTCATTATGGAAGTAAAGGGCACCTCCCCTCTCTTCCTTGGATGGAATGCATGCCTCTATGGCATTGCTTGGGGCGCAAGGCAAGGCCTTAGCGCACAAGGAAAGGCGTGGGCACAAAAGGAATGGTTGAATGAGAATTATGGAAATGTCTTGGAGACTTTCCTTGTCTCAAACCTCCTCATCCTAGCCCTACACTTGTCATGATCTTAGCCCTTACCCTAACCGCCTCTTGCCCTATATATGTGACCCTAGTCGCCCCCTCTTACAAGTGATCAATCCTTGAAGGCGTGAACACAAGAAGAGGGGCGAGTGCTAGGAGCAAGGGCACATCTTCCTTCTTCCATAACCGCAAGCCTCTTCCTCCTTTCCTCTTGGCGCAAGGAACTTTAGTGCTTGGTTGTTTGGGTAGTTTTCTTTCTTCTCTTGGCGCATCATCTCTCTTGGTGGCGCAAGTGAAGTAGAGCATCTCCCTAAGGCTTGGATCTTCTTCCCGAGGCTAGCACCGGGCGTGGAAGAAGAGAACTCAAGAGATCCGTGTGTGTGAGACTGCAGAGGGCGCACACTTGGGCGCCTACATCGGCATCACTCCAAATTGCTCTTAAGGTATTTCCTAACTCATCGTGTCGACTCCCTTGCTTGCGATCTTCACTGGGTTTATGGGATCGGCCTATTTCGGGGACATTCTTCCGCTGTGTAAAATGTATGTCCATGCCTCTGAAAATTGTAAAATGTCCCCGGGGTTTCCCAACACGAGCATGGCTTCAATCCCTTCTGTCTAGCTCGATCACCACGTGGGAACAACTCTCTCTCATTCTTCTCTAAGTACTTCCCACCAAGCAAGATAGCTCAACTAAAGAATCAGATCACGAACTTCAACCAGAGAGAAGGGGAGTCACTTTATGAAGCCTGGGACCGATACAAAGAGCTTCTTAGGATATGCCCACATTATAGGCTCAAAAATTAGGTATTAGTGCATACATTCTATAATGGGCTCCTGTATAACACTCATCACTTTGTTGATGTAGCTACGGGGAGAGCGCTCATGAACAAAAATGTAGATGGTGCAATATGCTTGATAGAGGATATGGCCCTGAACCACTACCACTGCACTAGTGAAAGAAGTCTACCATCGAGAGGAGGAGCTAAGTATGAGTTGGATATGCTATGTTCATTAGCAGTAAAGGTAGACTCAATCTCACATCAACTCAACTCTACAAGCCTTGCTTCTGCTTCAGTTAATTCAATTTCTTGTGATATATGTGGGGTTGCAGGCCATTGTGCTACTTACTACCAGATAATGACTTCTTCTTCTTCTGGTCACTTTTCTTTAGACCAGGTCAATGCGGTTGACAATGTAAACCAGAGGGATCAAAATGACCCATTTTCGAGCACTTACAACCCGGGATGGAGGAATCATCCTAACTTCTCCAACATGAATAACCAAGGTCAAGTTCCTCATCCCAACTTCAACAATCAGTTCTCTTAGCCCAAATCCAGACAACCCCCAGGGTTTCAACAGAGACAGTTCAACCCACCACAAAAATCAAATATGGAGCTCCTACTTGAAAACTTCGTCACCACTTAGTCAAAGCAGAATGAGAATGTGAATGAATCCATTAGGCAGCTCAATTCAAAGGTGGATGCCTTGACCACTCACTCCAAGATGCTCGAAATCCAGATTGCCCAGCAAGCAAGTTCATCTTCAAGGCCCTTAGGGAAGCTCCCTTCTCAACCAGAAATTAATCCTATGGAGCACTGCAACGCAATCATAACGCGTAGTGGAATGCAGTTGGAGGATCGTAAGAGCGATAACCTGGGAACTAGGATAGAGAGGCTAAAAACTCGGGGAAGGAGACTCAACCAACAGAAGGAGAACCAGTAGAAAACGGGGTTGAGCAAGAGCCAATTTATGTTCCCCCACCACCCTATACGCCGCATGTGCCTTTTCCTTAGTGGTTAGCCATGGTGAAATTGGACAAGCAATTTGGCAGATTCTTGGAGGTGTTAAAGAAACTATAAATCAATATAACTTTCATTGATGCACTCGCACAGATGCCAACGTATGCCAAATTCTTGAAGGATATCCTCTCTAACAAAAGGAAAATTGAGGAACATGGTACGGTAGCATTGACAGAAGAATACAGTGCAATCTGTTGGGGTATGCCCTTAAGGCTAATGTTTGAGGCCTTTGGGATTGTAATAGTATCATGTAATAAACTGTTGTGTTTATAAAGGCATGGTTATTATTCAGGTTGTTACCTTGTCTGCTGTAATAAGTGTACTTCTGAATAATGTCTCAAAGCTGTTCAGCTAGGCTGACAGTCTATATGTCCTTAGTCGAGATATCTTGGTGAACATGAGACAGCCTTGATATGATTGAGACTAATATGTGTGCTAATCTTATAGGATGCTTCGAGCATGGAATAAGATGTAGACTCATGGGTACATTGGATGTACTGGACAGACCCTACTGGGATATTCCATTGCTTGTCACAATGTGAATGATCCTTATAAGCAGCAAGTGGCACATGTCCTTTGACTTGAGATCACTTGTGTTTCTAAATGATGATTGTCATTGTTTTGAGGTAGTTCAATATCATTTGAAACATAATGATTATAGACTATCTTGGATGGTGAGCTTGAGTCAGGTTAGGGCTCTTGTGATAGATAAAGGATTGCCGTCTCCTTGTTCAAGGAGTGTGATGTTCTAAGGGGGCCCCCCCGATATGAGATGATTGAGGAAGTGTATGGCCATACCCAGATGACTATGTTCATCTGATCTAATCATGCTCATCATATTGGAGTTACAAGCTTGACCCGCTTGTCCAATAAGAACATCCAGTGGCAAAGGACACATGTATGCCAAGTGAGTTGATTCACACTTGTGCTATGGTTTGGGTGGAGTCTTGGAAGACTCTTTCCTTTATATCGGGAGACAGTGATGTGTTGCTAGATACCCCTCACTGATCGTGATAACGTAAGTTATCGTTACCGACATTTAGAGGAAACCCTCAGGGTCGCACAATTTGATGATATGGCTTACTTAAGTCAGATCGTGTGGACTGAACTGTTTAGACTCAGTTTAAACGAGTTCAGACTCTGATTGTAAGTGAGATCTAGTCTGATCATGTTTGATTGATTGGGGCTTGAGATCGGTAAGCTTCGATCGAGAGTTTGGATGCTAGATCATAGAGATCAAGAGCATCAAGAGATGAATGGTTAGATCTTGAACCATTTGGTTCAAAGAGATCTAGACCATGGCTTGGGCTGGTTTAATGAACCGAATTGGGTTGAACCTAATTGACTTGAACCGGTTCACATGGGTGAACGTATGGTTCAAGGTGTAAAGGCTTGTTGGGCGGTTTTTCCTTCAAGTGAGCGCATGGCTTGAAAACCTTCCATTTATGGAAGTGTAACACCATGACTTGATTGGAGAAGGCTTAACGCAAATCGGTTTTACTGAATTGTCATCTTCGTTGGACGAATGAGGATTCTTGGAGACGGTAGCTCTCGGCCAAGCGCATCTCAACACACGACAAGGACATTGGGATCTCTTGCTAGCACAAGGAAGATCCTAAAGGGTAGCCACCCCTCATCTTGTGTGTGAACTTGAAGAGGAGACCTACTTTGATCTCTTGCTTCCAAGCCGCCACCCTCTTCATGGCTTTGGTATGAGTTCTCATAACTTCAAGTTGATCATATAGTTATCATATTCGATCTTGTTTAGAAACCCTTTTCGCCATGCTTGTTAGAATCGCAAGTTTAGGGTTTCTCCCCCCCCTTTGAACTAGGGGTTCCTTCAATTGGTATCAGAGCTGGTTCTTGATATGATCTATATGATTGCTTCAAGTCCTTGTGATCCATACATGTTGCGCTTACTTTTACTTGATGTATGCTTTGTTTACATGTAGTTGCGCTTGTATCATGCTTACATGAATTTGCGCTTGTATCATGCTTACATGAAGTTGCGCTTGTATCATGCTTACATCAATTTGCGCTTGTATCATGGTTAGATGAAGTATGCGCTCCCCCTTGAAGGGGACCCCCTTAAAGTTTGCGCTCCCCCTTGAAGGGGACCCCCTTAGATCTAAGGGTTATCAACTTGCAAGCATGTTGTTTGTTTGTTTGTTTGCGCATGTTCTAGAAGTTTTCCAAAACTTATATCTTGCGCGCATGATTAGATCTAAGGTGCCACTATATTAAATCCTTAGATGGGTTGATAGGGTTGAAAGCATCTTCTAGGTTAGATCCAACTAGTCTGATCAGACCATCTGACAGCCTAGATGGGTTGACCTGATAGCACCTGTGCGCAAGCACAAGGTGGCTATGGGTTGACTGCATCTAGGGCGTGTAGCGAGGTCTGGTTGAGACACTATTGAACACACATGAGTTAGGCCCGGGGTCACACCCGCTTGCCAAAACTCATGAGGGTGGTTCAGCCCTTGGCGCATGCATGGTTGACCATTAGGTCAACACGGGTCAGTTAGGACTCGGTGCATGCAAGGGCAAAGGATCTAACTAGATGGATGAGTGGATCCCCATCAATGGACCATTGTAAGGTTATAGGGCTCATAAGGAAATTAAAATTGATGCCATGGGGTATTTTCAAAAAAAAAAAAAATTTTATTTCCTGATTGGATCACATGTTGATTGAACCATATGCTTGTTTATTTAGTCTTATGTGGGTTGCCCTATTGTGTGCTGTGCTGGGGCCTGCGTGCCTGGTAATTTATAAGTTAAATTTATTGTGGTCTGCGAATCACTTTTTCATTAATTTATTGTATATTTGACCTGCGAGTCAAAGCTTGTCTAGATAGATCAAATTGTATTTGATTAGACAAGAGCACAAATGCACACATCCCAAAGGAGCATTCAGCTGGTGGCGTACCTGAGGTGCTCTTGGCGCTAGGGCCCTGGGTTGGACCAGATGAGATGCAAAAGAGCTCAAGTGAAGACTTAAGGAAAATTAAGGTCTTACTAGGGTTCATGGGCTTTTACCACATAAGATCATGCTTTCTATTTATTGTTTAAATAATTAGAATTGCATGTTTAAGTTTATCTTCTGCTATCACCATAGGACTTGCATGATAGTGAAGAAGATAAAAGACCGTTAAAATCCAACGCTAATATATCAAGCTCGTAAGCCTTCTGACGCGAAACCTCGCCGTTCTGACTATCGTTGGAGCCGTGTTGAACCCACTCAGTGGGCACGTCCATCTATCTTCAGACGGTGCTGGATTTCACCTGCGTGTTACAGAGTTGGGATTTATCCCCTCTCGTTGCTCAGCATAGCACGTGGTGGTCCAGGGAGTAGGTCAGGTCAGCTTGACCATGTAGGCTGCATATGTGGCGCATATGGTAGCACATGGAGGCAGCCATCTGTGGGATCAGAGACTGTGTTGTACCAACTCAGTTGGCACAGTCTGCTGGATTGCCCAGATGAAGGGGAATCGCACGGGTTGGCGATTGGCTGGGACAGCCTACCAGAAATTAGTGCTTGTCATCTCTGTGCATCTTATCTCGCCTGAGCGGGACGCGGAGACCAAGTATGAAATCTGGATCCCATCTCACTAAAAGAGTGTTACTCTTTCGGACTGTTTACTGGATTTTTCAGTCAGACAAAATAGTGAGAAAAGAATCTTTCTTAAGTCCTGGATTGATTCTGAACATTGATACTGACCTTGCTGTTCTTGCTTGTTGTAGATTCCTGCAGCAACGAACACCATGAGCTTCAATGTGCGATCCCTACTGGAAAGGGAGAAGTTTGCTGGGCCGAACTTCTCTGACTGGTTCGGACACCTTAAGATCGTTCTTAAGGCAGAGAGGAAACTGTATGTCCTCGAGACGGCGATACCGCCGCAGCCCGCTCCGAACGCCGCAAGGGCGGTTCGGGAAGCCTATGAAAAGCACGTCAATGATAGCATTGATGTCGCTTGCCTGATGCTAGCGTCTATGACGCCACCGCTGCAGCGTCAGCATGAGGATATGTCGGCTATAGAGATTATAGCGAACCTCAAGATGCTGTATGCTGCACAGGCGAGGACAGAACGCTATAATCTGACGAAGCTCTTCTTTCAGAGCAAACTGGCTGATGGGAGCCCAGTGGGAGCTCACGTGCTCAAGATGATTGGGCACAAGGAGGCTCTAGAGAAACTGGGGCATACCATCAACCAGGAGCTTGCTGTGGATATTATTCTGCAGTCTCTCCCGCCCTCTTTCGATGCGTTCATCATTAATTTTAATATGAACAAAATCGATTGTGCGCCGGCAGAGCTGCTGAATATGCTCTTGACCACTGAGGAAACTCTGAAGGGAAAGCCTTCAACCTCTGTCTTAATGGTTCCTTCTAGGAACAAGAAGAAGGGGAAGAAGGGCAAGGCCCCTGTCAAGAATTACAGCAAGGCTCTGAAACAGAAGGTGAAGCGGTCGAAGGACAACAGGTGTTTCCACTGTGGCCAGCTTGGTCACTGGAAAAAGGACTGTAAAGCGCTCCAAGGAGATAAGAGGGGAAGCGTTGCTTCTGGCTCAGGTATATTCGTGACGGAAGTCATGGTTTCATCTTCTTCTATTTCATGAGTGTTGGACACTGCATGTGGAGTTCACATTTGTTCAAATGTACAGGAACTCAAGAGAAGAAGGCAGGTGGGACAGCATGAGGTAGACCTACGAGTCGGAAACGGGGCACGGGTTGCTGCTGTTGCTGTAGGAGACTATTTCATTACTTTACCATCTGGCATTGTATTAGAATTAAACAATTGTTATTTTGTACCCAGTATTACCAAGAATATTATCTCTATTCCTGCTCTTGTCAGGAAAGGATTTGCCTTTGAATGCAAGATTTCAAAGTGTATTTTGACTTATGATAATATTGTGTATGCAACTGGTTCAATTAACAATGGGTTATTCATGTTGGACATGGAATATTCTATACAAAACATTGATAATAAGAAAGCCAAGTATGCTGATGACAGCACCTTGCTTTGGCATAGTCGTTTAGGCCATATAAACGAGAAGCGCATTAAGCGGTTGCATGATCATGGACTGCTGGGATCATTCTCCTATGAGGAGATTGATACATGCAAAGCTTGTTTAATGGGTAAAATGACGAAGTCACCTTTTCCTAATAAAGGTCAAAGGGCTTCAGGTTTACTTGACCTTATACACAGTGATGTGTGTGGGCCGTTTAGTAAACATGCCAGAGGTGGCTATCAGTACTTCATTACCTTTACTGATGATTTCAGTAGGTATGGTTATGTCTATCTGATGAGACATAAGAGTGAATCTTTTGACAAGTTCAAAGAGTTCAAAAATGAAGTACAAAATCAGTTAGGCCGAAATATCAAGGCACTTCGTTCTGATCGAGGTGGAGAATACCTAAGTCATGCGTTTACTGACTATCTGAAGGAGTGTGGGATTATCTCACAGCTCACTCCACCAGGAACACCGCAGTGGAATGGTGTGTCCGAGAGGAGAAATAGAACGTTACTTGATATGGTTCGTTCTATGATGAGTCAGGCCACTCTTCCATACTCCTTTTGGGGTTTTGCACTGGAGACAGCTGCAAAGGTACTAAACCGAGTGCCATCCAAGGCAGTTTCAAAGACGCCATATGAGTTATGGTATGGGAAACAGCCTAGCTTGACATTTATCAGGATCTGGGGTTGCGAGGCTTATGTCAAAAAAGCTCGCCTCTGGGAAACTGGAGAGCAGATCTGATAAATGCATCTTTGTCGGTTACCCTAAGGAAACTAAGGGTTATTATTTCTACGATCCCAAAGAGAACAAGGTATTTGTTGCTCGTACGGCCATATTCCTTGAGAAGGAGTTTCTTCTGCAAGAGGCCAGTGGGAGAGAAATAAAACTGGATGAGAATCCAGAGGAAGGACAAAGTGCTCAAGCACAGTTGGATGAGCCTGAGCCGGTAGATCAGGTTATTGAACAACCTGAGGCTCAAATAACACGGGAACCGCGAAGATCGGGAAGGATCCGTCGACAGCCTGAGCGCTATGACGGAGTCTACATCATTGATAATGATGAACCCCTTACTTATGCGGATGCGGTCAGTGGACCGGAGTCAGCTAGATGGCTTGAAGCTATGCGAGCCGAGATGGACTCCATGTCAGATAACCAAGTCTGGGATTTGGTTGATCCGCCTCCGGGAGTAATCCCTATAGGCTGTAAATGGATCTTCAAGAAGAAGATTGACATGGATGGTAACGTGGTTACCTATAAAGGCAGGCTAGTTGCGAAAGGTTTCAAACAAATCTACGGGATAGATTATGATGAAACTTTCTCACCTGTAGCTATGTTTAAGTCTATTCGGATTCTTTTCGCGATAGCTGCATATTACGATTATGAGATCTGGCAGATGGATGTGAAGACAGCTTTCCTTAATGGAAATCTGGATGAGGATGTGTATATGACACAACCTGAAGGTTTCACTAATCCATCAGATCGTCATAAAATATGCAAGTTAAAGAAGTCCATTTATGGACTGAAACAAGCATCTAGGAGCTGGAATATTCGTTTTGATGAATCAATCTCTGAGTTTGGTTTCATCAAGAACGAAGATGACCCGTGTGTGTATAAGAGGTTTAGTGGGAGCGTGATTACATTCCTAATCCTCTACGTCGATGACATCTTGATCATTGGAAATGATATTCCTGAACTGCATGCTGTTAAAGCATGGTTCGGAAAATGTTTCCAGATGAAAGATCTAGGAGAAGCAGCCTATGTGTTAGGTGTGAAGATCTACCGAGATAGATCTAAGAGGCTTCTCGGGCTGTGCCAGAGTACTTACATCGATAAGGTCCTGGAGAGATTCCATTTAGAGAATTCTAAACGTGGATATCTTCCAGTCAGACATGGTCTGAATCTTTCGAAGAGTCAGTGTCCACAAACACAGACTGAGAAAGATGAAATGGACAATACGCCTTATGCTTCGGCTATTGGGTCCATTATGTATGCGATGTTGTGTACTCGCCCAGACGTCGCTTACGGGTTAAGCGTGACCAGTCGATTCCAAAGTAATCCAGGTTTGGCGCACTGGATTGCAGTCAAGAACATCTTAAAATATCTGCGGAGGACCAAAGATATGTTCTTGATATATGGTGGTCAGGAAGAACTCAGTATAGAGGGATATACTGACGCTTCGTTCCAGTCGGACCAGGATGATTTCCGATCGCAGTCAGGCTATATTTTTAGCTTGAATGGTGGAGCAGTGGTGTGGAAGAGTTTCAAACAGTCAACTGTTGCTGATTCCACAACAGAAGCCGAGTATGTTGCAGCCTCGGAAGCATCCAAGGAGGCAGTCTGGATTCGTAAGTTCGTGAGAGAACTTGGTGTCGTTCCTTCGAGTGCAGATCCTTTGGTTATCTTCTGTGATAACACTGGAGCAATAGCACAAGCAAAGGAACCACGGTCGCACCAGAAGTCCAAGCACATACAGAGACGGTTTCACTTGATCCGGGAGATCATTGATCGTGGCGAGATCAAGATTTGCAAGGTTCATACAGATGACAATCTGGCAGACCCGCTTACCAAGCCTCTGGCGCAGCAGAAGCATGAGAAGCACTGTAATAATATGGGTTTGAGATTTCTCAACCATTAGATTAAGTGCAAGTGGGAGATTGTTGGGGTATGCCCTTAAGGCTAATGTTTGAGGCCTTTGGGATTGTAATAGTATCATGTAATAAACTGTTGTGTTTATAAAGGCATGGTTATTATTCAGGTTGTTACCTTGTCTGCTGTAATAAGTGTACTTCTGAATAATGTCTCAAAGCTGTTCAGCTAGGCTGACAGTCTATATGTCCTTAGTCGAGATATCTTGGTGAACATGAGACAGCCTTGATATGATTGAGACTAATATGTGTGCTAATCTTATAGGATGCTTCGAGCATGGAATAAGATGTAGACTCATGGGTACATTGGATGTACTGGACAGACCCTACTGGGATATTCCATTGCTTGTCACAATGTGAATGATCCTTATAAGCAGCAAGTGGCACATGTCCTTTGACTTGAGATCACTTGTGTTTCTAAATGATGATTGTCATTGTTTTGAGGTAGTTCAATATCATTTGAAACATAATGATTATAGACTATCTTGGATGGTGAGCTTGAGTCAGGTTAGGGCTCTTGTGATAGATAAAGGATTGCCGTCTCCTTGTTCAAGGAGTGTGATGTTCTAAGGGGGCCCCCCCGATATGAGATGATTGAGGAAGTGTATGGCCATACCCAGATGACTATGTTCATCTGATCTAATCATGCTCATCATATTGGAGTTACAAGCTTGACCCGCTTGTCCAATAAGAACATCCAGTGGCAAAGGACACATGTATGCCAAGTGAGTTGATTCACACTTGTGCTATGGTTTGGGTGGAGTCTTGGAAGACTCTTTCCTTTATATCGGGAGACAGTGATGTGTTGCTAGATACCCCTCACTGATCGTGATAACGTAAGTTATCGTTACCGACATTTAGAGGAAACCCTCAGGGTCGCACAATTTGATGATATGGCTTACTTAAGTCAGATCGTGTGGACTGAACTGTTTAGACTCAGTTTAAACGAGTTCAGACTCTGATTGTAAGTGAGATCTAGTCTGATCATGTTTGATTGATTGGGGCTTGAGATCGGTAAGCTTCGATCGAGAGTTTGGATGCTAGATCATAGAGATCAAGAGCATCAAGAGATGAATGGTTAGATCTTGAACCATTTGGTTCAAAGAGATCTAGACCATGGCTTGGGCTGGTTTAATGAACCGAATTGGGTTGAACCTAATTGACTTGAACCGGTTCACATGGGTGAACGTATGGTTCAAGGTGTAAAGGCTTGTTGGGCGGTTTTTCCTTCAAGTGAGCGCATGGCTTGAAAACCTTCCATTTATGGAAGTGTAACACCATGACTTGATTGGAGAAGGCTTAACGCAAATCGGTTTTACTGAATTGTCATCTTCGTTGGACGAATGAGGATTCTTGGAGACGGTAGCTCTCGGCCAAGCGCATCTCAACACACGACAAGGACATTGGGATCTCTTGCTAGCACAAGGAAGATCCTAAAGGGTAGCCACCCCTCATCTTGTGTGTGAACTTGAAGAGGAGACCTACTTTGATCTCTTGCTTCCAAGCCGCCACCCTCTTCATGGCTTTGGTATGAGTTCTCATAACTTCAAGTTGATCATATAGTTATCATATTCGATCTTGTTTAGAAACCCTTTTCGCCATGCTTGTTAGAATCGCAAGTTTAGGGTTTCTCCCCCCCCTTTGAACTAGGGGTTCCTTCACAATCATCTAGAATAAATTGTCTTCTAAGCCAAAGGACTTTGGAAGTTTTTCTATCTTGTGTAGGATCAGGAACATGCCATTCAAGTGAGCACTCCGTAACTTAGGAGCCAGCATTAGTCTCATGCCTCTATCCATTTTCAAGAAGTTAGACATGAGAGATTTGAAACCAACATCTATAGCCCTTCAGCTCGTTGACCGATCTGTAGTCCACCCAATGGGGATTGTAGAGGATGTTCCCACTAAAATCGGCAAATTATTTGTTTTAGCAGACTTCGTGGTTTTGGAGATGACTGAGGATTCAAGACTACACCTCATAATGGGTAGATCATTCCTTGCTATCGTTGGAGCTATAATAGATGTTAAAAATGGGAAGCTGTCATTGAAAATTGGTGAGAATAGTTTAGAATTTGACCTAGGCTTGATGATATGTTAGACTTAGTCTCCGGTGCATTGTGGTTTTCCAAACTTGATCTTCGTAGCGGCTATCACCAAGTCCGCATCCGCGAAGGTGATGAATGAAAAACCGCATTCAAGACCAAGGACGGTCTTTACGAGTGGCTCGTCATGCCATTCGGGTTATCTAACGCCCCGCGATCCACAACCCCTGTTCGTGCTTTGCTTAAAATTGGTCTAGAGGTCAGTGAGTGAATTTCAGTAATTTTGGGTGCCGTTGGATTTCTCTCGCATTAGTATTGCCTCGAAACGAATTTGGGCCGATTTCTTGTGTTTCTTGCTATAATTTCCGAGCGATTTGACTTCCCTCGTCTCAAGACCCTCTCACGATTTCTATGCATTGTGTAAACACCGTAGAGGAGGCATTAAGGACTAACCCTCCTATAGTAGCTGCATCAATTCGAGCCTAGGCCGACGCTGCTGCCATCGCTGCCAAGCAGATCTATACCCTCCTTGAGATTCCCGTTGTCGACATCGTGATGCAGGGTGAAGACACGAAATATGATACTAATTAAAGTCCGATTATTATTATTATTATTATTATTTTTGTATTTTTAAAATAGAGTGCAAAATTCAGAAAACAGTTAGGAAATAGCAAATAGATTTTAGTGCTACAAAATCTTATTTACGAGGAGTTGTCATGTCTTTCGGACTGATCCATTGTAGCTTCAGTTGGATCAACTCGTCCCTCTCGTAGAGCAAAGTGAGTTCTTCCTCGTGACGCCAAAGATCAAGATTTTGGTGGCGTCGATTGCTAAAAATACCTGCGCAAACAAACATATTCAGATTAGCGAACAGAAAATTGAAGCAGGAAATTCATGGAGATCAGAAACAGGGAAAGCAAGGTTTGCGTCGTTCATCGACGCTCGAGCGTGGATTGTTCGTCGGAGGATTTGGAACCAAGGAGGAGACGAGGCGGCGTCGGTATCGTCGGAACACTGACGGCTGATGGTGGGGCGAGGCGAGGGTGGCAACGCAGGCGGAGGCGGGGACGCGGAGGTGGAGACGCGCTGTTCAGCAGAACAGGGGAGACGCGAGTGTGGAGTAGAGGTGGCCGCCGTTCGTCGGGTGGTGGTCGTTCGTCGGACCTGCTACAACTGGAGGTTGGTATGGTTGTGGGGACGTCGTGGCCGGAGTTTGAGGTCGAATGGTGGCCGGTCGGAGGAGGGCGACGAGGAAAGGTGGAGCTGGGGCGGAGGACTGGCGGAAACAGGGGACGTTGCGCGATGGAGCAGAGTTCGTTGCCGGACAACCGGTGGTGCACGAACTCGGAACCTGCTACTACTGGAGGATGCTGTGGTTGACGAGAGGATGTGGCCGGAGTTTGGAGATGAAAGATGGCCGGACGGAGGAGATCGACGATGAAAGGCGGATCTGAGGGCGGAATCAGGGCGAGAACAGGGGATCGAAAGGAAGTTTCGATTCCGGTGATCGGAGAGTCGGATGGATGGATGCCGGTGGCTGTGGCTTCGTCTTGGGGAGAGGGAGTGGTGGCCAAAGTCTCGTGGAGATCCGGCCGGTGGATCGTCGGCGGCGAAGTCGCAAAGTTTCGAAATCTGGGCTGAAGTTGCGGATGATTACAGCGAACAGAGAAGGAGAATTAGAGGTAGAGGGGAAGAGAGGAGGAAGGGGCTCAGCCCTAGAAGGAGGTGAGGGGAAGGATAGGCGACACAAGCGCCTCAGAGGAGAAGAAGATCGGAGACATCCGATTGAGGAAGCAAAACCATTTCCATTCAACAAATCTATCTGCGTTTACAAGGTTTAAGCATTGATACATATAGGAGAAGGAGCGATGTTGCTGAAATGTTGTAGGCGATAGAGACGTTGAAGCTTCCATCTTGGCTGAGCGAAGGAGACGTTCCTACTTCCATGTTTGGTAGCATAGAGACGTTGAGAAGTTTTCCATTGTTGGTTTGTGACGTTGCAAGCTTTCCATCACAGGGTTGCTTCCATTGCTTGGCGTGAGCATGAGGGTTGGATGAGATGGTGCTGATTTGGAGTTGGCGCATCTTGATTTGTTGCAGGCTGATCGAATGGAATAATCTTGGGCTTCTTTGTGGCGAATTGCTGCTGATAAGTGGGCTTGTCTTGGGCCTCTTATGTATTATTGAGCTAGCTTTATTGATTGAGCTTGCTAGCTTATTCGCGAACCTCCTGACCTTTGACTAGGGTACTCGTAGACTCCACTTGTGCCTTCGTGGCCTGTGGTCTCTGTCCGCATCATTCTCCCCGGGTGAAAAAAAATTCTTCTCCGAAGAATGGTTATTGCGGTGATGCTGTAGAAGTCCTGGAGGGGCAAAAGTCAATTGTCCTTCATGGGTCTGCAAAGTGTTGTCAGCAGAGCATCTTATCTTGTTGTTCCATGCCCATGGTCCAAGCTGTAAGTCCGGGACACCTGCATTGAATTCCCTTTCTCGGCCGTACTCATTAGTAAAATTGTCAGAGAAAATCACAAGACTTTGAAAAGAATATGGAATGATGAAATCAATATATTCAACTTCAATAAGTGCAAAGTTTAAAGCATGTTTGAGTTCATTATGTTTTGTTGATACTAATGGAGGCTTAAGGGTGTGGGTAGAAGGACCTAAAAGACAAGATTCAAGGATCATAGGGTCCTGGAAAAGATTTCCTAAGTCTAGGGGTTGACCTAAAAGTTGAGGATTAGGATCCACGTCAAGCTCAAAAGGATCTAACTTAGGTTCCATGTGAGGTTCAAGAAGACCTATGGGTTTGGGTTCAACTGGATTTTTAGGCAAGTCATCTTTAGGTTTGCTAGAGGTAGTGCTAAGGTCAAGTTGAGAACCTGTGGGTATGGGCCCTAAAATTGAAGGTAATGGCTCTATTTGACACTTAGGTTGAGACAAGCCTACAGTGGGCAACTCAGGGGTAGTTTGACTCTCAGACAAGTCAACTATGGGTTCTTTAGCTAGATTGCTAGACTCAAGTTGAGGACCTATGGGTATGGGCCCTAAAAGTGAAGGTTGAGGTATGGGTTCTACCTCATGGTTTGCCTCTTGAGTTTCACATGTCTCTTCTTGACTCGTTTTAGTTCCTAAGGTAGACTCTGAGGTTTGAACAAGTTTTTGTTGGAGTGGTTGGCTTTGTGTTCTAGGTTGGTCAAGTCCTTTCCTATCTGTTGCCTTAATATGTTGTTCTACCATACTAGCTATTTGGAAAGCTTCTTCTATTGTGTGTATGGGGTAGTAGGTGAGACCTCTTTTAATCTCAAAGTTAAGACCATCTATAAACCTGTTACGCACAACCCAAGGATGTTCTCTAGCTCTACTCCTATGGTTGAGGGTCTTAAACTTTAGAATGTATTCAGCTACAGTCATGTTCTTTTGTGTAAGAAATCTTTCAGGGAGAGAGGAAGGATCATATTTTTCTCTGAGTTTATGAAGCATGTCATCCCATCTCTCAATGGGTAGCAGATTGTCTCTTTCCAAGGTTTGTTCAACAGTGGTCCAGTAATATCTAGCAGATTTTTGTAAAAGTAACTTGGTAAACCTAACTTTGCAATGTTCAGGCATGGCAGTAAAATAGAAGTAATGCTCAAGTTTTGTTGTCCAGTCATTAAAATCCTTAGGGTTAAGAGACCCGCTAAAGGTAGGGGGTTGGAGTCTAGTGGCCATGGAATATTTGAAAACACAATATAGTCCTTTGAAAATAGATCTCCCTAAGATGTCAAAAATGATTTCAGCTAGTATGATAAAATTTATCTCAGAATAAACAAACTAGCATCCAAACAATAAGCACATAATAATTTTTTTTTTTTTTTTTATCAAATAACAAAAGTATGCAAACTAAATATAAAGATACATGAAGGATTTTTTTTTTTTTTTTTAAATGCAAGTAATTAGCAAAACATGCAAAAGCAATAAGCAATAAAACATGAAATCAAGAACTAACAATTTTTTTTTTTTTTATGCAAAGAACAAAGCAAGGATCGTGTAGGCAGACAAGAGTTGCCCACGAACTGTGCTTTGATACCAAACTGATGCAGGGTGAAGACACGAAATATGATACTAATTAAAGTCCGATTATTATTATTATTATTATTATTTTTGTATTTTTAAAATAGAGTGCAAAATTCAGAAAACAGTTAGGAAATAGCAAATAGATTTTAGTGCTACAAAATCTTATTTACGAGGAGTTGTCATGTCTTTCGGACTGATCCATTGTAGCTTCAGTTGGATCAACTCGTCCCTCTCGTAGAGCAAAGTGAGTTCTTCCTCGTGACGCCAAAGATCAAGATTTTGGTGGCGTCGATTGCTAAAAATACCTGCGCAAACAAACATATTCAGATTAGCGAACAGAAAATTGAAGCAGGAAATTCATGGAGATCAGAAACAGGGAAAGCAAGGTTTGCGTCGTTCATCGACGCTCGAGCGTGGATTGTTCGTCGAAGGATTTGGAACCAAGGAGGAGACGAGGCGGCGTCGGTATCGTCGGAACACTGACGGCTGATGGTGGGGCGAGGCGAGGGTGGCAACGCAGGCGGAGGCGGGGACGTGGAGGTGGAGACGCGCTGTTCAGCAGAATAGGGGAGACGCGAGTGTGGAGTAGAGGTGGCCGCCGTTCGTCGGGTGGTGGTCGTTCGTCGGACCTGCTACAACTGGAGGTTGGTATGGTTGTGGGGACGTCATGGCCGGAGTTTGAGGTCGAATGGTGGCCGGTCGGAGGAGGGCGACGAGGAAAGGTGGAGCTGGGGCGGAGGACTGGCGGAAACAGGGGACGTTGCGCGATGGAGCAGAGTTCGTCGCCGGACAACCGGTGGTGCACGAACTCGGAACCTGCTACTACTGGAGGATGCTGTGGTTGACGAGAGGATGTGGCCGGAGTTTGGAGATGAAAGATGGCCGGACGGAGGAGATCGACGATGAAAGGCGGATCTGAGGGCGGAATCAGGGCGAGAACAGGGGATCGAAAGGAAGTTTCGATTCCGGTGATCGGAGAGTCGGATGGATGGATGCCGGTGGCTGTGGCTTCGTCTTGGGGAGAGGGAGTGGTGGCCAAAGTCTCGTGGAGATCCGGCCGGTGGATCGTCGGCGGCGAAGTCGCAAAGTTTCGAAATCTGGGCTGAAGTTGCGGATGATTACAGCGAACAGAGAAGGAGAATTAGAGGTAGAGGGGAAGAGAGGAGGAAGGGGCTCAGCCCTAGAAGGAGGTGAGGGGAAGGATAGGCGACACAAGCGCCTCAGAGGAGAAGAAGATCGGAGACATCCGATTGAGGAAGCAAAACCATTTCCATTCAACAAATATATCTGCGTTTACAAGGTTTAAGCATTGATACATATAGGAGAAGGAGCGATGTTGCTGAAATGTTGTAGGCGACAGAGACGTTGAAGCTTCCATCTTGGCTGAGCGAAGGAGACGTTCCTACTTCCATGTTTGGTAGCATAGAGACGTTGAGAAGTTTTCCATTGTTGGTTTGTGACGTTGCAAGCTTTCCATCACAGGGTTGCTTCCATTGCTTGGCGTGAGCATGAGCGTTGGATGAGATGGTGCTGATTTGGAGTTGGCGCATCTTGATTTGTTGCAGGCTGATCGAATGGAATAATCTTGGGCTTCTTTGTGGCGAATTGTTGCTGATAAGTGGGCTTGTCTTGGGCCTCTTATGTATTATTGAGCTAGCTTTATTGATTGAGCTTGCTAGCTTATTCGCGAACCTCCTGACCTTTGACTAGGGTACTCGTAGACTCCACTTGTGCCTTCGTGGCCTGTGGTCTCTGTCCGCATCACATCGTTCCGGCAGCTCTGCGAGGCAGGAGTTAGAGGCAGCGAGGCAAGGAGGCGGAAGGTGGGAGGCAGGAGGCGGAGGTAGATGTAGGGAGACGAGGCGACTACGACGGGAGAGAGAGGCGACGGGAAGTAGGAGGGATGGTGAGGCAGGAGCTGGAGGTGACGAGGCGACGAGGCGAAAGGCGGGAGGTGGAGGCAGATGTAGGGAAGCATGTAGGGAGGCGAGGCGGGCGCGACAAGAAGTTGGAGGCGGCAAGGTGGGGGTTGGAGCCGATGAGGCGGAAGGCGGGAGGCAGAGGCAAACTTAGGGAGGCGAGGCGGGCGCAATGGGAGAGAGAGGCGACTGGAAGCTCACAAAGGAAGGCACGACGAGCTCGGGAGACAAGAGGAGGGAGGCGAGGCGATGGGAAGTGAGGCGACGAGAGAGATTTGCGGCGAGGCGAGGAGCTCCTCATTAGGTCTCGTGCGCGGCGAGCTTGAGACGGGAAGCGAGGCGAGGCGACTAAGGAGTTCATGGCAGTTGAGTGGGCGAAGCGAGGCGACGGGAGGGGGAAGAGGGAAGGAAAAAGGCAGCACCTGTGAGAAGGAGGAGGAGGGCGATGCCGGCGAAAATAGAGAGGGGAGGAGGACGGCGGTGCCTGCAAAATGGGGAGGGAAGGAGGGGCTG
Source organism: Costus lasius (assembly GCA_027563935.2). Taxonomy (NCBI): domain Eukaryota; kingdom Viridiplantae; phylum Streptophyta; class Magnoliopsida; order Zingiberales; family Costaceae; genus Costus; species Costus lasius. The sequence continues at coordinate 29,506,051 of CM050450.1, read as the reverse complement.
CGCCTGTGAGGTAGAACACGATGTTGATGTGTGTTTCCGCCCGATTCGGGCGGAAATGTTTTTGACGGAAAATGAGGGAATAAATTAGCTATTTTCCTTTCCGTCATTTTCTATTTGTCCAAAGAAACGTTGAAAAATGTTGCTTTCCATTCCATTCGCTTGTGGAATTCGTCGTAGGAAACACAGCCTAGTCAAAAGCTGAGGTGGCTTTTGATGATGTGACTATTGGCATGCATGAAAAATTAATAATTTAAGTGTAAAAATTATGATATAAATAATACTTCAAATAATATTTTATTCTAATTATATTATGGAATTTTAAGAAAACTTTTAGCTTTTTTAGGGCAAAATTTTTGCTTTCGATCCTCTCTCAAAAGTTATAAATAGGGACAGCTCTCATTTCTTTGAAATCCTTGAAAGGAAGTGAAAAGGAAACATAAGATGGAGCTCAATATTTTGCTCTTCCTTTTCCTCCAACTTACGGTCTTCTCCTCTGCAACGGAGACGATGCACAAGGCATGCAATCTAACCATCGACTACCACTTCTGCGTCACCTCCCTCCAAGCCGACCGCCGCAGCCGTTCTGCCGATCTCCGCGGCCTCGGCGCCGTCGCCATCGACCTCTCGCTCGCCAACGCCACCGCCACCATCTCCAAACTGGAGACCCATCACGCCAACACTAATGCCTCCGACCCCTACGCCAAGAACAAGCTGGAAGCCTGCTTGATCCTTTACCGGAACGCAATGCCGCCGCTGCAGCTGGCGGCGGAGTTCCTGGCGTCGAACCACTTCGACGTGGCCAAATCCATGATGGAGGCACCGGTGTTCGCCCCGGGGAGCTGCCAGGAGCTGTTGGGCCACGTGCTCGCCAAAGAGAACAACGATCTCTTCAACCTCATGCTCATCGCTAGAAGAATCACTGAAGCGTTGGAGCAATGAGAGCATTAGATAATTAATTTGAATGCTGAATACATGCAAAAATATATGTCTGCCTATCGATGATGAGCTTAGCTTGTTATTTTTCACAAGTTGTTGTGATCAATCTGCTTGATTCCTGAATGAAGTCGATCTTTAGCATAAAAATTGAAATGTTTATTGATTGAAGACACAAGATGAACATAAACAAATTGAATGCATTAATTTTTAATTTTCTGCAGCTACCCGATAAATGTAAATTTATGTTTGAGTTCTTAAATTCTCACAACCACCCCGTATTTGCTGCTGCACCGAAGCCCTCGGCCATTGGTGCCATTAAAAGCACTAATGTGAGGAGCCAGCAGCAGTGGTTGAGAAGGAGACAGTGAAGAGTTATTGCGAAGAAAAAAAAAGACTTCAGCCTTAATAACTTTCACATGCCACAGCCATTCCGCGCATTTGGAAGGAAAAAAAAAAAATTATATTTAACTATATTGAACTCATATCCAAATCCGAAAGTGTTTCTGTAAAATAATACTGCAAAAGGAAAAAATAATAACAAAAAAAACTTCTCTGAATTCATGTCTTGGCTGAAATAAAACTGTGACCCCCCATGTTCTTCCCATGTTATAAGTGATAACTATCAGCTCAATGCACTGAAGCAGACATCAATCACCGAGGCCACAATTCACACTTGCAGAGCAAAATTAAACAAGATGAAGTCTTCGTCGGTCTTCTCCTTGCATCTTCTCCTTTTCCTCCTTTCCTTCCACCCCATCTCTTCCTCTCCGATCGAAGACATTTGCGAGAACGTCCAAGATAGCTACGTTGACAAGGAGTACTGCATCAGGACCCTCAACTCCGATCTCCGCAGCCGCAAGGCCGACACCCGCAGCCTCGGCGTCATCGCGGCGGAGCTCACCGTCGCCAAGGCTGTGGCCATCCGGTCTCACATCGAGCAGCTGCTGCGCAACGCCAGCAGCTCCTACGACCGCCGGCGGGGGCAGGCCGCGCTGCAAATCTTCTCGAATGTGGTCCCGTCGCTGCGGTGGTCTGCAGACTCCATCGCCGCCAAGTTCTACGCCAGCGCCGGGGCGGTGCTGTTTGTGGCCCTCGACGCAGCCGCTGCCTGCGAGGGAGTGGTGGAGCTCGGAGACGCGGCGAACGACTACGTGAACCTGGCGTTGCTGGCGCAGGCGATCGCGCGCCATTTGCATTAGCTACATTAGAGGACTGTTGGCTGCTGCTGCCGCCGCTTCTTTTTGCTGCTTACAAATTGAAAATAATAAGAACTGTACCTAGTTTTGGTGGCGAGCAAGAGTTTGTGAGTGAGATCTGTATCATCTTGAGTCACTAAAAGTTTTACCATTTCAAGATTTGCTTGGTATGATCATATACAAACATGGCTTCAGAATTGAGTATCTTCCATGGAAATAAAAGGAAACAGGGAGAAGCGCATGGGTGGAGATGAAAAAATTTCGTTGTTTACAATGTGGCAAGTGCAATAGGTGAGAGAAAATTTCCACGGAGAGGGCTCCCTAAAATTTCTAGGTGCCCCATACTTTCAGGAATCTGAAGTTTTATGCGCACATCAATCCTTTAAACTCGTTAAATAGACTTAATTCTATAACTCATGCCCCTTTGTTTTTATCGCTTTCCATGAGCGAGTGTGCAATAAAAACCCTACCGGCTTTTCGTCTGCACTGATAAGTAGTGTCAATGGGTACCCGAATTCGCACGTACCCGACTCGATCTGACTCATTTATAGTGGGTTAGGATACCCGATTAGCTAATCGGGTCGGGTTCAGATTTATTCTCACGGATTCAGGTACCCGATTAAAATACCCGATACCCGATTAATATATAATAAAAAATAATTATATATATATATATATATATATATGTTATGAATTTAATTCTTGTGGATGCCTATGAATTTATGATGACTCTTCGGATGACTCTTCATAACTCTCCTATTTAATGCATGTGACTCTTCGTTTTGAGTGGAATGAATGTTTATGTATCCAATTAATATTGGTGTATCCAACATTAATGTTGATGTATCCAATTGCCTTATAAATAGGTGTTGTAATCTCTATTTGAGAAGATCAATGAGAATACTCTCGAATTACTTCTCTCTCAATTCCATCTTTGTTTTCTAACACGTTATCAGTACGAAGGCTCTTATCAACAAAGGAAGCCAGGTTCTTTGAGGTTGTAATCGGTACTTCTATCCTTTCTGTTTTTAATCTTATCACTTTTGGTTCTTTGAGTTATCATGTAGAACCTCACAAAATTGGAGTTCACGGCCCTTGATATCACCGGAAAGAATTACCTTTCATGGATTCTAGATGCAGAAATCCATCTTGCTGCTAATGGTCTTGAAGATACCATCAAAGGGCAAAACACCACGTCCAACTAAAATAAGACTAAAGCAATTATCTTTCTACGTTCTCACTTTCATAAAGCTTTGAAAATTGAATATCTCACCGTGAAGGATCCTTTTATTCTTTGGAACAATTTAAAGGAGCGGTATAATCATCTAAAGACAATCATCCTTCCAAAAGCTCAATTTGATTGGTTGCATCTGTGCCTACAGGATTTCAAATCTGTAAGTGACTATAACTCAGCAATATTTTGAATTACTTCTCAATTGAAATTATGTTGGGAAACTATTACTGACGGAGATATGTTAGAAAAAACATTCTCTACTTTTCATGCATCGAATGTGCTCCTACAGCAGCAATACCGTGCAAAAGGTTTTGAGAAGTATTCTAAATCAATCTCATATCTACTATTAGCCGAACAAAATAATGAGCTTTTAATGAAAAATCATGAGACCCGTCCAACTAGATATGCTCCATTCCCTGAAGTGAATGCGATAGCATATAATTACGGAAGCCTAAATCGTGGTCATGGACGCGGTTGTGGTCATGGACGAAGACGTGGAATTGGACGTGGACGAGGTCGCTAATATTTTCACAATGATCACCCTCGTTACATGGATAAGGGAGAAAATACCAAAGAAGTGTATGAAAGCAAGAAAGGCCAAGGCACTACAAGTATAAATAACAAATGTTATCGTTGCGGTATGAAAGGTCATTGGTCGCGTACCTGTCGTACGTCAAAAAATCTTACCAATCTCTACCAAGAACACATGAGAAATAAAGGAAAAGACGTAGTAGAGACAAATTTTATCTCTAATGATGATAATGTTGATTATGACTTTGACGATATCCCTCAATTTGAGGTAGTTAATTTCATAGGTTAGCCTGAGGATAACATCGAACATTTTATCTAATAAAATCTCGCATTTTCTTTACTTACAATATTGCATTTACTTTATCTTACTTTTCTGTTTATTAATTCTATTGTTTTATCTTTATGAAGAAAATAGAAAAACTTCCAATTTAATTCTCAATCTATGATGATGATGCATGTCTCATAGATAGCGCATCAACACATACTATTCTCAAAGATGAGAAATTCTTTACCTCGCTGGTAATGAATAATTCAAATGTGAATACCATATCAGGAAGTACGAAATGATAGAAGGCTCCAGAAGAGCCAACATTCTTCTACCTGGTGGAACGAATGTTCATATTAATGAAGCATTATTTTCTTCTAAGTCTCCCAGAAACTTACTAAGTTTCAAAGACATCTGTCAAAATAAATATCATGTCGAGACTATGAATGAAAATAATATTGAATATCTTTGTATAACAAGTAACATCTCGGATAAGAAAAGCTTATTAGAAAAGCTACCTGCAGTCTCATCCGGGTTATATTATACAAAGATAAGTGTCATTGAAATACACGCTGTTACAAATCAGAAGTTTGTTGAGCAAGACAATTTTATTACATGGCATGAACAATTGGGGCATCCAGGTTCAATTATGATGTGAAGGATTATTAATAATTCAACTGGACATTCATTGAAAAACCAGAAGATTTTTCAGTCTAATGAATTTTCATGTGCTGCTTGTTCTCAAGGGAAGTTGGTAAGAAGGCCATCACCGATTAAAGTTAGGACTGAATCCCTAACATTCTTAGAGCGAATACAAGGTGATATTTGTGGGCCTATACATCCATCATGTGGACCATTCAGATATTTCATGGTCTTAATTGACGCATCAATGAAATGGTCACATGTATGTCTTTTATCGACTCGTAATTAAGCTTTCGCAAGATTACTTGCATAAATCATTCGATTACAAGCACATTTCCCAGATTATCCAATTAAAACTATTCATCTTGATAATGCCAGAGAATTTACTTCCCAAGCTTTTAATGATTATTGTATGTCAATTGGGATAAGTGTTGAACATCCTGTAGCCCATGTTCACACACAAAATGGCCTTGCAGAGTCATTGATAAAGCGTCTTCAAGTAATTGCGAGACCTTTACTAATGAAGACAAAATCACCAATTACTACATGGGGATATGCTGTTCTGCATGCAGCGGCATTAATTCGCATCAGACCTACTAACTATCATGAGGTCTTCCCTTTACAATTGGTTTATGGTTAGGAACCAAATATTTCCCATCTAAGAATTTTCGGATGTGTGGTATATGTGCCAATAGCTCCACCACAACACACTAAGATGGGACCTCAAAGGAGGTTGGGAATTTACGTTGGATATGAATCTCCATCAATTATTAAGTATTTAGAGCCATTAACTGGAGATTTATTTACGGCTCGTTTGGCCAATTGTTATTTTGATGAAATGATATTCCCAACATTGAAAGGGGGAAAATAAGCAATTGGAGAATGAGATTATCTGGCGTGAAATATCATTATCTCATTATGACCTCATACAAAATAATCTGAACTAGAAGTTCAAAAGATTATCCACTTGCAAAATTTAGCAAATCAGGTGCCAGATGCTTTTACTGACCTCAAGAGAGTGATAAAGTCATATATTCCATCTGTAAATGCTCCAATCAGAATTAGTGTCCCTGAAGGACAACCCATAATTGCAAATGAGCCTAGAATGCAAGTGAAACGTGGTAGACCTGTCGGTTCTAAAGATAAAAATCCTCGAAGAAGAAAAGAAATAAAGGCTCAAAATAAGGATGTTATGACTCTAGAAGTGACTCTAGTCATTCATAATATGATTCTAGTAGAATCTCAGGTACCTGACAATGAAGAGATCTCCATAAATTATATTATGACTGGAAAAAGATGGAACCAAGGTGAAATCGACGTCGATGATATTTTTTCTTATCATATTGCATGCAATATAATGAAACATGATGAGGATCATGAACCAAAGTCTGTTGAAGAATGTAGACAAAGAAATGATTGGCCAAAATGGAAAGATGCGATTGATGCTGAATTAAAGTCTCTCGCAAAACATAAAGTTTTTGGACCTGTAGTCCGTACACCAGAAGGTGTCAAACCAATTGGATATAAATGGGTGTTTGTGCGCAAATGAAATGAAAAGGAGGAGATTATCAGATATAAGGCACGACTTGTTGCCCAAGGATTCTCTCAGAGACCCGGGATTGATTATGAGGAAACATATTCTCCTGTGATAGATACAACAACTTTTTGATATTTGATAAGTTTATCAATTCATGAAAAGAAATGCGATTAATGGATGTTGTCACTGCATATTTGTATGGCTCACTTGATAATAACATTTACATGAAACTCCTCGAAGGATTTAAAATGCCAGAAGCATTTAATTCAAATCGTCGAGAATTATTCTCAATTAAATTGTCTAGATCTCTATATGGATTGAAACAATCTGGACGTATGTGGTATAAACATATTGTCTTCTCCTAGTTTTCTATATGGATGGGAATTTGCAAGAAACCTGAATATCCATCCCAATAACAAAGTTAAGATTGTAAGCCAATAGTTAGAACATTTGATAATAAAGGGAAGGGAAAAGTGATCTTTGCTGGTGGCAACATTCAACTTGTGGTAATCAACGCACATTTGCCACCCACTTACCATTCGTGTTGGAATCAGAGTGTTATTCTCATTCTTTGTCATGATAACTCCTCCCTTCTTCGGCATCACATGCACCAGACTCACCCACTTGCTGTCTGAAATGGGGTAGATTACCCTAGCATCAAAAAGTTTAAGAATCTCCTTCTTCACTACTTCTTTCATGTTGGGGTTTGCTCCCTGATAAGTTGCATTTACACTATATTTTTCTATGTATTTTACATGATATTTTGGGCTTAATTGAATGATTCTATATAATTTTTAGTGTTTTTATCTTCTTTTATATGGAATCTTCACTTTTCTTAGTTTTTATGAAAATATAGGTAAAATAGCATAAAAATGAAGGATTTCGAGAGTTTTGAGGCCATAGCACAGTTCCCGAGGAAATTACGAGGTCGCACATCAAATTTAGAGTAGAATGGAGGCCAGACGCAATATTCACAGTTGCACCCGTGAATCTTTCATGGGCCATGAATATCACTCAAAACAATGGATTTTATGAGTTTTGATGTCATGGGGTGACTCGTGATGAAAAGACGAGATCATACATCAAATTTGAGGCAAAACGGAGGTCAAACGCAACTTTCACACCCATGGCCGTGAAAACACTTATGTGCAGAAATAGAAAAATTCACACCCGTGGCTGTGAACAATTCACCGCCTGTGAGTTTTTCTGCCCCTTCATGTTTTTCACTCGATTCGACCTCGAATCGAGTCAGAATTAAACCAAATTTTGTAGAAGCCTTCCTAGATGGGTTCTACATTGATTAAAATATAAAAGGAAGGATTTTGAAAGGGTTTAGGGGGCTTCTAAGGACGAACACGAACAGAGGCGGCAGCTTGGGCGAAAATCAACTTTTTGGGGAAAATTTGAGCAGGAAGATTATGCAAAAGAGGAATTAGACATTCCATCTTCATCTCCAGATCGAGAATAAGGATTTCCAATTACCTTTCTAGTGTTTTCTTATAATCTTATTGAGTTTTCATGTAATTTTCATCGATGAACATGCTGTTTGCTTTGAACATGAGCGTGTAAACTTGTTTTCAGGATTAGGGGTGTAGCCCACTGACATTCATGAATTAAACTTTGTATTTTTACTCTTTGTCATGATTATTATAGAGTTGATTTGATTAGAATTGTGTTTATTTATGTGATTTACTCTGATGAAGTATGTTTACATCTTAGACGTTGCGAGAATAACCGGGAGGTGAATCGCAATGTCAAAACTATTCTTTTCAAACCTATGAATCCAATCATGAGGGTAGTTTGGATTTGTTTGAAGGATTTTATGATTTTTCATAGAACTTAATGGGTCTATTCATGTCAATTGTCACGAGAGTAGGGGATTGATATGAATAGATACCAGATTATGCTTCGGGAGAAGGTAATCTGTACCTTAGGAAAAATCCCTTTCAACACTATAATTTTCTGTTCAAAGAATTTATTTTGCTATAATTCATAATTGTCAGTGTGGTGAAAAAACCCTAAGTCCTGACCTTTTGCATATTGATTTAAACCCTAAAAACTACCTTTTTGTTTTCTCGTACTAGAAACTTCCAAACAAAACTACTATTTGAATCGTTTAGTTATATATCGACCGTGTAATCGGTACTTGATCCCCAGATCCTCTCTAGGAATAATAATCTTTTTATTACTTCGATAAATCCATACACTTGCGGACGCATCATGTTTTTGGCACCGTTGTCGAGGATCAGGCTTGCCAATATCGATTTAATCATGAGATTTATAGACTAGACATTTTATTTTATTTTATTTTTGTTTTTGTTTTTATTTTTATTTTTTTATTTTAATTTAATTTAATTTAATTTTTTGCATTCTTTTTCTTTATAGTTAGTTTATTTTATTTTTCTCTTTTTGGATTAACACGTTGTATGAATAGTAAAACTCATGCCAAAAATCACTTGACTAGATATTTTGAGCTTTATTTTGCAGTTCCTGTTTTACACTTTGTATTTCTGAATTTTATTGCATAAATTAAAAATATGATGTTTAACTAATATCAATGGTCAAATCAGAGGTATGTGCCATCGATAATGACAGGAGAATATGGCACAAGTGTATTAGAATCACTTTCAGCAAAGGTAATTCTTTTACTCAATAAACTGATTATTTAAGCATGCAATATTCAAAGTTGAAATCTATTACTTGCGATATTTGTGGATATCATGGGCATCATTATACAGAATGTCAATTAGGGATTCCTTCATGCTTTGACTCATGCCCTAGTGCCTACAATCCAAGTTGGGACAACCATCAAAATTTGCTTTATTAGAATGACCCAACATTTATTTCACAGTCAAACGTTAGTAAACCTCAAAAATCTAACTTAGAAGCCATTCATGAAAACTCTATAGTAGATATGACAAAACAAAGTGAGGAGTTTCATAGTATGATTTATGCTACTAATAAAACTGACATAGAGGAAGGAATCCATGATGAATCTAAGAATTTTGTAGAGTTAGAACAATCATTAGTCATGATTCCTGATTATGATCTCTCTTCTTCAAATTTTAATGATTTTAAAAATTCTAAATAACCCATTAACCCTTCCTCAGAACTTTACCAGCCATCCAGTCCCCTCTCACATAACATAGTGCCTTGCAATGCATATATTTGAGACACATTTGAAGAAAAATTTAAACTTTTGGAGTCTTGTGAGAAGAAGGATGAGGAATTTAAGGATCCTCAAATAAGAAATAGCGAGATAGATGGGGGTGAATTTGATAGTGTTATGATGGAGTACCCCATTGAAGAGAAAGAAATTGAAGAGAAAAATGATAAAGAGGATCCTATACATATGCTACCACCACTACCATAAGAACCATCAATTCCTTTTCTCCGGAACAATTCATTAGGAATTTGCATGATAGATGATGAAAGAGATGATTATAAAAATAATGATGTTGAGATAGCTGAAATATTATTTGATTCAAATCCAACCAAATCCAATGTGAAATTTGAAAATTTCTTAAGCAATCTAAGGTATGAATTTCTTAATCTTAATTTCAGTTTTCTTCCAATTGTTGACACAAATTTAAAAGAAGAACGCATGATATTACTCTTGGATAAATGCAGAAAAATTATTTAGTATTCTTTTCATGACTTTAACTTTTGTTTTTGTATGCATGTAATGACTACAACGACATGGATCCACCTATTTAACTGGATATATACTTTGGTGGGCACACTCTTGAGATGGAGGAAAAGCAAAAGACTATGTACTCTCCACTATGCCACTAATTCACCAACTCCGCCATGACATGAAGCTATGGTCGAGCTAATGACTTTAAACAAGCGCTTTTTGGGAGCCAACCAAAATTTCTAACTTTTACTACTCTTACTTTTAATTTTTGATTTTCTTTAAATTTTTAAAATTTTTTGCACATGATTTGATGAATTTTTATTAATGGAAAATCTTTTAATAAGTTGTTTTATATGCAGGAATTTTTGAAAAAATTTAACTTGAAGAACAGGTGCCAAACGAGACATTCACGGTTGTGGTCGTGAGTCCCTTACGGGCCGTGATTGCTACGTCTGAGGAAAACGCGAGAAGACCAAAAGTCCATAGAAACTTTCACGGTCACGACCGTGAGTCACTCACGGGCCGTGAGTTTTATTTTGCAAAAAGGACTTAAGTCACAAAAATATTCACAGTTGCAGTTGTGAAAGACTCACAGGCCATGAAGGCTCAGTTTCACACATCACGGGCGAAAGTTAGGGTTCACGCCTTTGCTGGTGAATCCGAATTTCTGCCCGATCCTTTCCTTCTTAGGTGACAAATCCCTTTTCCAGACATTCCTTCATCACCGGCGGCCCTTTCCGTTGATCCTCCGATGAGATTTCAGCCGGATATCATCTAGAAGCGCTGGACATTCGTAAGAACCTGAGTTCACCGTCAAAGCTTGATTTCAGCCAGAATTTTGCCTAAAATTTGTGGGCAATCATTCTCTTCGACAAGATATTGGATTTCTTTACCACCCTAGTAAGTTTTACCGATCGATTGCTCTTGGAGTTCTTGCTTTGGAGAGGAATTCCTTTCGTTTCTTGGATGGAGATATTTCTGCGGTTACTGTTCATTCAGGATTTTTACAAGAATTCTATAAATCTGTATTATTTGCAAAACTAATGGCTCTGAGAAAATCAATGAGAACTAGACCATATGGGGCAGTTAGAAGACCCGGACCCTATCCTTGACAGTATCCGAGCTACTACACCTGAGTTACCAGATTTGTTAGCTACTACACCGAGACTGATTGATATTCTCTGTGAGTATTTTATGATTTTATTTATTTATTTATTTATATATACATCGAGGGCGATGCATACTTTTCTTTGTAAGATGATGCATGTTTATTTTTCATTAATAATTATGGATTAAATGATTGAGTATATGCAACAATTTAAGTCTAGGGTGTCTTCATATATTTTGATTCTATTGAAGCTTTATAGATATGTATCCTGAATGTTTTTGAATTTTAAGGATATATGAGTTTGTTCTATCTTTGATTTTGTAATTAGAAAATATTTTGAGTAATTGATTTGATGACTTAGGAAGTTTTGAAATTTCTTGTAGACTTAAATTGTTGAGCAAATTCAATTCTGGTATGGATAAAAAAAATACATGTATGAAATGTTACACATCCTTGCGATACAAGCTGAGTAGAATTTACTTAAGTTTAATTTATCTATTTTTGCTTGACAAAGAATTTTTCATGAAAAGGAAATTGGTGACATTATTATAAAGAGGCTTGCTCCAACTCCTCTGGTTGATAAATCTGAAGTCATGAGTTATATTATGCAACTATGTGGTATACTTTGAATCTATTTCGGTCAAGTAACAGAGGGAAGATCTAAAAAAAAAATTATTTATCACTTATGCAGAAAGATCGATAACGATTTAAGTACCACGCCCTTGACCGGCTCACTCCAGATTTATGTTATTTAAAAAAAAAGAGAAAGGAAATAAAAGTAGAGAAAAAGAGAGTGTTGTAGGTCAAGTGGACAACTCCGCTGACTTTTTATTTACACTATGTGTTATATTATACTACTATGTGGTGTACTTTAATAATATTATGATGCTAACAGGAAAGGGCATATAACTGTTTAAAGATCAGTTTGCCATAAAAGCCTCTTACCTTAAACATCACCATAATTCTAGAAATAAAAATTTCATTTGTCAAGTAAAGTGGATTTATTAAAGTAAAAGTATTTGATGCTTAGTAAGTAGAGATTGGTTGAGATGACATGAGTCATGAATTTTATCTATCTTCGATTGTAAAGTCTTGAGAATTTTTTTCTATCATGTTATTTCTTAAATTTCTTGAGTTTTGAGAATTGGTTGTTTAAATTGTGGACTAAGAACATGATTAGGGAAAGAATGAACAAGTATTCTTTATCTTTACATTCTCTTTACATACTGTGGTATTGCTTGAGGACAAGCAAAATTTTAAGTCTAGGGTATTCTGATGAGTTGCATTTATACCATATTTTTCCCTGTATTTTACATGATATTTTGGGCTCAATTAAATGATTTTATAAAATTTTTAGTGTTTTTATCTTCTTTTGTACGGAATCTTCACTTTTCTTGGTTTTTGTGAAAATATAGGTAAAATCGGATAAAAATGATGGATTTCGAGAGTTTTGAGGCCATAGCATGATTGTTGAGGAAATTATAAGGCCGCACATCAAATTTGGAGTGGAATGGAGGCTAGACGCAATATTCACGATTGCACTTGTGAATCTTTCATGGGCCGTGAATATCACTCAAAACAATGGATTTTATGAGTTTTGATGCCACGGGGTGATTCGTGATGAAAAGACGTGGCCGTACGTTAAATTTGAGGCAAAACGGAGGTGAAACGCAACTTTTACACCCGTGGCTATGAATATATTCATGGGCTATGAAAACACTTATATGCAGAAACAGAAAAATTCACACCCGTGGCTGTAAACAGTTTACCGCCCGTGAGTTTTTTCGCCCCTACACGTTTTTCACTTGATTCGACCCTGAATCGAGTCGGAATTGAACCAAACTTTGCAGAAGCCTTCCTAGATGGGTTCTACACTAATTAAACTATAAAAGGAAGGATTTTGGAAGGGTTTAGGGGGCTTCTACAGACAAACACGAACATAGGCGACAGTTAGGGCGAAAATCAACTTTTTAGGCAAAATTCGAGTAGGAAGATCACGCAAAGGAGAAATTGGACATTTCATCTTGATCTCTAGATAGAGGATAAGGATTTCCAATTACCTTTCTAGTCTTTTGTTGTAATCTTATTGAGTTTTCATGCAATTTTCATCGATGAACATGCTGTTTGCTTTGAATATGAGCGTGTAAATTTATTTTCGGGATTAGGGGTGTAGCCTACTAACATTCATGATTTAAACATTGTATTTTTTATCTTTGTCATGATTATTATAGAGTTGATTTGATTAGAATTGTATTTATTTATGTGATGTACTATGATCAAGTATGTTTACGTCTAAGACGTTGCGAGAAGGACCGGGAGGTGAATCACAACGTTAGAACTATTCTTTTCAAACCTATGAATCCAATCACGAGAGTAGTTTGGATTCATTTGAAGGATTTCTTAATTTTTCATAGAACTTAATGGGTCTATTGATGACACCAAAATATATAGTATATTTTGTATCATTTTATGTATCTTTTCATGCTAAATTGAGGATCTTTTTGCTTATTTTTATGCTAAATTCATCGAATATTACAAAGTCCACTTCTATTTTGGTTTTTCATGATTTTTGTTGGGGTATGCCCTTAAGGCTAATGTTTGAGGCCTTGGGATTGTATAAGTATCATGTAATAAACTCTTAAGTTTATAAAGGCATGGTTATTATTCAGGTTGTTACCTTGTCTGTTGTAATAAGTGTACTTCTGAATAATGTCTCAAAGCTGTTCAGCTAGGCTGACAGGCTATATGTCCTTAGTCGAGATATCTTGGTGAACATGAGACAGCCTTGATATGATTGAGACTGATATGAGTGCTAATCTTATAGGATGCTTCGAGCATGGAATAAGATATAGACTCATGGGTACATTGGATGTACTGGACAGACCCTACTCGGATATTCCATTGCTTGTCACAATGTGAATGATCCTTGTAAGCACTAAGTGGCACATGTCCTTTGACTTGAGATCACTTATGTTTCTAAATGATGATTGTCATTGTTTTGAGGTAGTTCAATATCATTTGAAACATAATGATTATAGACTATCTTGGATGGTGAGCTTGAGTCAGGTTAGAGCACTTGTGATAGATAAAGGATTGCCGTCTCCTTGTTTAAGGAGTGTGATGTTCTAAAGGGCCCCCCTATATGAGATGATTGAGGAAGTGTATGGCCATACCCAGATGACTATGTGCATCTGATCTAATCATGCTCATCGTATTGGAGTTACAGGCTTGACATGCTTGTCCAATAAGAACATCCAGTGGCAAAGGATTCATGCATGCCTAGTGAGTTGATTCACACTTATGCTGTGGTTGGGTGGAGTCTTGGAAGACTCTTTCCTTTATATCGGGAGACAGTGATGTGTTGCTAGATACCCCTCGCTGATCGTGATAACGTAAGTTATCGTTACCGACATTTAAAGGAAACCCTTAGGGTCGCACAATTTGATGATATGGCTACTTAAGTCAGATCGTGTGGACTGAATTGTTCGAGTTCAGTTTAAAGGAGATTAAACTCTGATTGTAAGTGAGATCCAGTCTGATCATGTTTGATTGATTAGGGCTTGAGATCGGTAAGCTTAGATCGAGAGTGTGGATGCTAGATCGAAGAGATCAAGAGCATTAAAAGGATGAACGGTCAGATTTTGAACCTTAGGGTTTAATTTGGTCTGAACCGATTATTGGGCTGATTTGGTTTGGTCATTGGACCAATTGAATTGAACCGGCTCACATGTGAGCGCTTGGTTCATGTGAGAGGAGAGCTATGCGTTTGGTTCACTTCATGTGAACGCATAACGCAAGCTTTGATGACTTGCCATTTATGGCATTTCGGTTTGACAATTGTGATGAATGTCTCCACATTCGATCACAAGTTTGGCTAACGCTCCTCTCCATCATCTTGCTCTCGACGACACACACTTTCTTGTGTGGTGAAAGTGACGAGAAGAAAGATCGGCCAAGAGTTCATCATCTCCTTCATGCGATAAGACCCCTTGAAGCTTTTGCTAGCACAAAGTTGAGAAGGGAGTAGTCTTTGTCTTCTTGTGTGCGCACCTTTTGGAGGAGATCAACCTTGTTTTCTTCTTCCAAGCCGCCTTCCATCCATGGCAATGGTAAGATCATATCATGATCTTAAGTTGGTTTAAGTTGATTATATAGTTCATATGCGATCTTTAGAAGCCCTTTTTCCGCATTGCATGCTAGAGTGCGCATGTATAGGGTTTCCCCCCCCCCCTTCGTAGGGGTTCCTACAACTGGTATCAGAGCTAGGCTCTCCATATGATCTATATGATTGCTAGAAGTGTTTGTGATCCATGCTTCTTGCGCTTACTTGATGCTTTGTTTTCATGATGCATGGTTACATGTACATGTAGATTGCGCTTGTATCATGTTAACATGTAGATTGCGCTTGTATCATGCTAACATGTAGATTGCGCTTGTATCATGGGCTATGTATGCACTCCCCCTTGAAGGGGACCCCCTAAAGTTTGCGCTCCCCCTTGAAGGGGACCCCCTTAGATCTAAGGGTTATCAACTTTGTTTGTATGTTTGCGCATGCTCTAAGTGTTTTACAAAACTTACATCTTGCGCGGTTGATTAGATCTAAGGTGCCACTACATTAAATCCTTAAATGGGTTGATGGGGTTGAAGGCATCATCTAGTATAGATCAAGCTAGTCTGATCAGACCATCTGACAGCCTAGATGGGTCGACCAGATAGCACCTGTGCGCAAGCACGAGGTGGCTATAGGTTGACTGCATCAAAGGCGTGTAGCGAGGTCTGGTTGAGACAATTACTGAACATACTTGAGTTAGGCCCGGGGTCACACCCGCTTGCCAAAACTCATGAGGGTGGTTCAGCCCTTGACGCATGCATGGTTGACCATCAGGTCAACACGGGTCAGTTAGGACTCGGTGCATGCAAGGGCAAAAGATCTAACTAGATGGATGAGTGGATCCCCATCAATGGACCATTGTAAGGTTGTAGGGCTCATAAGGAAATTAAAATTGATGCCATGGGGTTTTTTCAAAATTTTAATTTCTTGATTGGATCACATGTTGATTGAACCATATGCTTGTTTATTTAGTCTTATGTGGGTTGCCCATTTGTGTGCTGTGCTGGGGCCTGCGTGCCTGGATTTAAAAAATTGTAAATTAATTTGTGATCTGCGAATCACATTGTACTTAATTTATAATATGTTGTTGACCTGCGAGTCAACCTTGTCTAGATAGATCAAATGTACTTTGATTAGACAAGAGCACAAAAGCACACATCCAAGAGGGGCATTCACCTGGTGGTGCACCTGAGGTGCTCTTGGCGCTAGGGCCCTAGGTTGGACCAGATGAGATGCCAAGGAGCTCGAGTGAAGACTTAAGTAAAATTAAGGTCTTACTAGGGTTCATGGGCTTTTACCACATAAGATCATGCTTTCTACTTATTGCTAATAATTAGAATTGCATGTTTAAGTTTATCTTCTACTATAGCCATAGGATATGCCTGATAGTAAGAAGATAAAAGACCGTTAAAATCCAACGCTAACATATCAAGCTCGATAAGCCTTCTGACGCGAAACCTCACCTTTCTGATTATCGTTGGAGCCGTGTTGAACCCACTCAGTGGGCACGTCCATCTATCTTCAGACGGTGCTGGATTTCACCTGCGTGTTACAGAGTTGGGATTTATCCCCTCTCGTTGCTCAGCATAGCACGTGGTGGTCCAGGGAGTAGGTCAGGTCAGCTTGACCATGTAGGCTACATATGTGGCGCATATGGTAGCACATGGAGGCAGCCATCTCTGGGATCAGAGACTGTGTTGTACCAACTCAGTTGGCACAGTCTGCTGGATTGCCAAGATGAAGGGGAATCGCACGGGTTGGCGATTGGCTGGGACAGCCTACCAGAAATTAGTGCTTGTCATCTCTGTGCAACTTATCTCGCCTGAGCGGGACGCGGAGACCAAGTATGAAATCTGGATCCCATCTCACTAAAAGAGTGTTACTCTTTCGGACTGTTTACTGGATTTTTCAGTCAGACAAAATAGTGAGAAAAGAATCTTTCTTAAGTCCTGGATTGATTCTGAACATTGATACTGACCTTGCTGTTCTTGCTTGTTGTAGATTCCTGCAGCAACGAACACCATGAGCTTCAATGTGCGATCCCTACTGGAAAGGGAGAAGTTTGCTGGGCCGAACTTCTCTGACTGGTTTGGACACCTTAAGATCGTTCTTAAGGCAGAGAGGAAACTGTATGTCCTCGAGATGGCGATACCGCCGCAGCCCGCTCCGAACGCCGCAAGGGCGGTTCGGGATGCCTACGAAAAGCACGTCAATGATAGCATTGATGTCGCTTGCCTGATGCTAGCGTCTATGACGCCACCGCTGCAGCGTCAGCATGAGGATATGTCGGCTATAGAAATTATAGCGAACCTCAAGATGCTGTATGCTGCACAGGCGAGGACAGAAGGCTATAATCTGACGAAGCTCTTCTTTCAGAGCAAACTGGCTGAGGGGAGCCCAGTGGGAGCTCACGTGCTCAAGATGATTGGGCACAAGGAGGCTCTGGAGAAACTGGGGCATACCATCAACCAGGAGCTTGCTGTGGATATTATTCTCCAGTCTCTCCCGCCTTCTTTCGATGCGTTCATCATTAACTTTAATATGAACAAAATCGATTGTACGCCGGCAGAGCTGCTGAATATGCTCTTGACTACTGAGGAAACTCTGAAGGGTAAGCCTTCAACCTCTGTCTTGATGGTTCCTTCTAGGAACAAGAAGAAGGGGAAGAAGGGCAAGGCCCCTGTCAAGAACTACAGTAAGGCCCTGAAACAGAAGGTGAAGCGGTCGAAGGATAACAGGTGTTTCCACTGTGGCCAGCTGGGTCACTGGAAAAAGGACTGTAAAGCGCTCCAAGGAGATAAGAGGGGAAGCATCGCTTCTGGCTCAGGTATATATGTGACTGAGGTCATGTTATCTTCTTCTACTATATCATGGGTGTTGGACACTGCATGTGGAGTTCACATTTGTTCAAATGTGCAGGAACTCAAGAGAAGAAGGCAGGTGGGACAGCATGAGGTAGACCTACGAGTTGGAAACGGGGCACGGGTTGCTGCTGTTGCTGTAGGAGACTATTTCATTACTTTACCATCTGGCATTGTATTAGAATTAAACAATTGTTATTTTGTACCAAGTATCACAAAGAATATTATCTCTATTCCTGCTCTTGTCAGGAAAGGATTTGCCTTTGAATGCAATATTTCAAAGTGTGTTTTATCTCTAGATAATATTGTGTATGCAACTGGTTCAATTAACAATGGGTTATACATGTTGGACATGGAAAATTCTATACAAAACATTGATAATAAGAAAGCCAAGTATGCTGATGACAGCACCTTGTTATGGCATAGTCGTTTAGGCCATATAAACGAGAAGCGCATTAAGCGGTTGCATGATCATGGACTGCTGGGATCATTCTCCAATGAGGAGATTGATACATGCAAAGCTTGTTTGATGGGTAAAATGACGAAGTCACCTTTTCCTCACAAAGGTCAAAGGACTTCAGGTTTACTGGACCTTATACACAGTGATGTGTGTGGGCCATTTAGTAAACATGCCAGAGGTGGCTATCAGTACTTCATTACCTTTACTGATGATTTCAGTAGGTATGGATATGTCTATTTAATGAGACATAAAAGTGAATCTTTTGACAAGTTCAAAGAGTTCAAAAATGAAGTACAAAATCAGTTAGGCCGAAATATCAAGGCACTTCGTTCTGATCGAGGTGGAGAATACCTGAGTCATACGTTTACTGACTATCTGAAGGAGTGTGGGATTATCTCACAGCTCACTCCGCCAGGAACACCGCAGTGGAATGGTGTGTCCGAGAGGAGAAATAGAACGTTACTTGATATGGTTCGTTCTATGATGAGTCAGGCTACTCTTCCATATTCCTTTTGGGGTTTTGCACTGGAAACAGCTGCAAAGGTACTAAACCGAGTGCCATCCAAGGCAGTTTCAAAGACGCCATATGAGTTATGGTATGGGAAACAGCCTAGCTTGACATTTATCAGGATCTGGGGTTGCGAGGCTTATGTCAAAAAGCTCGCCTCTGGGAAACTAGAGAGCAGATCTGACAAATGCATCTTTGTCGGTTACCCTAAGGAAACGAAGGGTTATTATTTCTACGATCCCAAAGAAAACAAGGTGTTTGTTGCTCGGACGGCCATATTTCTTGAGAAGGAATTTCTTCTGCAAGAGGCCAGTGGGAGAGAAATAAAGCTGGATGAGAATCCAGAGGAAGGACAAAGTAGTCAAGCACAGTTGGATGAGCCTGAGCCGGTAGAACAGGTTACTGAACAACCTAAGGCTCAAATAACACGGGAACCGCGAAGATCGGGAAGGATCCGTCGACAGCCTGAGCGCTATGACGGAGTCTATATCATTGAAAATGATGAACCCCTAACTTATGCGGATGCGGTCAGTGGACCGGAGTCAGCTAGATGGCTTGATGCTATGCGAGCCGAGATGGACTCCATGTCAGATAACCAAGTCTGGGATTTGGTTGATCCGCCTCCGGGAGTAATCCCTATAGGCTGTAAATGGATCTTCAAGAAGAAGATTGACATGGATGGTAACGTGGTTACCTATAAGGGCAGGCTAGTTGCGAAAGGTTTCAAACAAATCTACGGGTTAGATTATGATGAAACTTTCTCACCTGTAGCCATGTTTAAGTCTATTCGGATTCTTTTCGCGATAGCAACATATTACGATTATGAGATCTGGCAGATGGATGTGAAAACAGCTTTCCTCAATGGAAATCTGGACGAGGATGTGTATATGACACAACCAGAAGGTTTCACTAATCCATCAGATCGTCATAAAATATGCAAGTTAAAGAAGTCCATTTATGGGCTGAAACAAGCATCAAGAAGCTGGAACATTCGTTTTGATGAATCAATCTCTGAGTTTGGTTTCATCAAGAACGAGGATGACCCGTGTGTATATAAGAGGTTTAGTGGGAGCGTAATTACATTCCTAATCCTCTACGTCGATGATATCTTAATCATTGGAAACGATATTCCTGAACTGCATGCTGTTAAGGCATGGTTAGGAAAATGTTTTCAGATGAAAGATTTAGGAGAAGCAGCCTATGTACTAGGTGTGAAGATCTGCAGAGATAGATCTAAGAGGCTTCTCGGGCTGTGCCAGAGTACTTACATCGATAAGGTCCTGGAGAGATTCCATTTAGAGAATTCTAAACGTGGATATCTTCCAGTCAGACATGGTCTGAATCTTTCGAAGAGTCAGTGTCCACAAACACAGACTGAGAAAGATGAAATGGACAATACGCCTTATGCTTCGGCTATTGGGTCCATTATGTATGCGATGTTGTGTACTCGCCCAGACGTCGCTTACGGGTTAAGCGTGACCAGTCGATTCCAAAGTAATCCAGGATTGGCGCACTGGATTGCGGTCAAGAACATTTTAAAATATCTGCGGAGGACCAAAGATATGTTCTTGATATATGGTGGTCAGGAAGAACTCAGTATAGAGGGATATACTGACGCTTCGTTCCAGTCGGACCAGGATGATTTCCGATCGCAGTCAGGCTATATTTTTAGCTTGAATGGTGGAGCAGTGGTGTGGAAGAGTTTCAAACAGTCAACTGTTGCTGATTCCACAACAGAAGCCGAGTATGTTGCAGCCTCGGAAGCATCTAAGGAGGCAGTGTGGATTCGTAAGTTCGTGAGAGAACTTGGTGTCGTTCCTTCGAGTGCTGATCCTTTGGTTATCTTCTGTGATAACACTGGAGCAATTGCACAAGCAAAGGAACCGCGGTCGCACCAGAAGTCCAAGCACATACAGAGATGGTTTCACTTGATCCGGGAGATCATTGATCGTGGCGAGATCAAAATATGCAAGGTTCATACAGATGACAATCTGGCAGACCCACTTACCAAGCCTCTGGCGCAGCAGAAGCATGAGAAGCACTGTAATAATATGGGTTTGAGATTTCTCAACCATTAGATTAAGTGCAAGTGGGAGATTGTTGGGGTATGCCCTTAAGGCTAATGTTTGAGGCCTTGGGATTGTATAAGTATCATGTAATAAACTCTTAAGTTTATAAAGGCATGGTTATTATTCAGGTTGTTACCTTGTCTGCTGTAATAAGTGTACTTCTGAATAATGTCTCAAAGCTGTTCAGCTAGGCTGACAGGCTATATGTCCTTAGTCGAGATATCTTGGTGAACATGAGACAGCCTTGATATGATTGAGACTGATATGAGTGCTAATCTTATAGGATGCTTCGAGCATGGAATAAGATGTAGACTCATGGGTACATTGGATGTACTGGACAGACCCTACTCGGATATTCCATTGCTTGTCACAATGTGAATGATCCTTGTAAGCACTAAGTGGCACATGTCCTTTGACTTGAGATCACTTATGTTTCTAAATGATGATTGTCATTGTTTTGAGGTAGTTCAATATCATTTGAAACATAATGATTATAGACTATCTTGGATGGTGAGCTTGAGTCAGGTTAGAGCACTTGTGATAGATAAAGGATTGCCGTCTCCTTGTTTAAGGAGTGTGATGTTCTAAAGGGCCCCCCTATATGAGATGATTGAGGAAGTGTATGGCCATACCCAGATGACTATGTGCATCTGATCTAATCATGCTCATCGTATTGGAGTTACAGGCTTGACATGCTTGTCCAATAAGAACATCCAGTGGCAAAGGATTCATGCATGCCTAGTGAGTTGATTCACACTTATGCTGTGGTTGGGTGGAGTCTTGGAAGACTCTTTCCTTTATATCGGGAGACAGTGATGTGTTGCTAGATACCCCTCGCTGATCGTGATAACGTAAGTTATCGTTACCGACATTTAAAGGAAACCCTTAGGGTCGCACAATTTGATGATATGGCTACTTAAGTCAGATCGTGTGGACTGAATTGTTCGAGTTCAGTTTAAAGGAGATTAAACTCTGATTGTAAGTGAGATCCAGTCTGATCATGTTTGATTGATTAGGGCTTGAGATCGGTAAGCTTAGATCGAGAGTGTGGATGCTAGATCGAAGAGATCAAGAGCATTAAAAGGATGAACGGTCAGATTTTGAACCTTAGGGTTTAATTTGGTCTGAACCGATTATTGGGCTGATTTGGTTTGGTCATTGGACCAATTGAATTGAACCGGCTCACATGTGAGCGCTTGGTTCATGTGAGAGGAGAGCTATGCGTTTGGTTCACTTCATGTGAACGCATAACGCAAGCTTTGATGACTTGCCATTTATGGCATTTCGGTTTGACAATTGTGATGAATGTCTCCACATTCGATCACAAGTTTGGCTAACGCTCCTCTCCATCATCTTGCTCTCGACGACACACACTTTCTTGTGTGGTGAAAGTGACGAGAAGAAAGATCGGCCAAGAGTTCATCATCTCCTTCATGCGATAAGACCCCTTGAAGCTTTTGCTAGCACAAAGTTGAGAAGGGAGTAGTCTTTGTCTTCTTGTGTGCGCACCTTTTGGAGGAGATCAACCTTGTTTTCTTCTTCCAAGCCGCCTTCCATCCATGGCAATGGTAAGATCATATCATGATCTTAAGTTGGTTTAAGTTGATTATATAGTTCATATGCGATCTTTAGAAGCCCTTTTTCCGCATTGCATGCTAGAGTGCGCATGTATAGGGTTTCCCCCCCCCTTCGTAGGGGTTCCTACATTTTCAGGTAAAAAGGCACTATTTCAAGGCATTTTCAAGCAAAATCAAAGACATAGAAGGATTCCCAACATCAAGAAGAGGTCAGACAAGAAATTTCACGCAAAACGCAGCAAATCAGCCAAAATACGACAGTACCGTAATCCATTTTACGGTATCGTAATTTCAGACAGTACCGTAAAATCATAACACTGCCGTAATTTGGAGGATTTTCCGAACAGAAAGTTTTTGTGATTTTACGGCACCGCCGTAAAGAATTACACTGCCGTATTTTTCAGCGCTTTCAGAACAGAAACCTTTGCTGATTTTATAGCACGGCCATAAACGATTCTACGGTACCATATTTCCCAGGCGATCCAGACCAGAGAACTCGTCCGATTTTATGGTACCATCGAGAAATATTTTACAGGTAGTAATTTTGACTTTCGGTGCACAGAATGAAAATACGACACTGCCGTAAATTATTACACGGCCGTAATTTCCAGTCAAAATCACAAGTTTTCTGCGGCTGAAACTTGTTTGGGCCATAACTTTTGATCCAGAGCTCCAAATTGGAATCGGAAAGTTGTTGCCGCTTCGTCTTTAAGAGGAGAAGACGCACACATAGAAAGAGGGAACTTTTATCCAGTATCGAGGGAGAAATCGCCAGAGAGGTGGCTAGGGTTTGACCTCGCGCCGAGAGGTGTGGAGACCATATCCGGCCATGATTTTCACGTAGAAACTTCTCCTGAGGAGAAGACAACATCTCAGAAGCTTCAGAGGAAAAGGAGTTCAATCGGAGGAAATCGGTGGTGATAGCACTGTTCATCGAGTTCTGCTTGCAAAATACGGCTGTGAAATATTTCACAGCCGTGCTGTATTTTCTAAAACCTCTTTTCTAGTTGATTTTTGATCTTCTAAAATTATGGATTATTGTATTTTCTTCTCCATGCAAGCTTAGACATATTTTGGGACATGGGGTGTAATCCCCTTGATTTTTAATGATTAGATAATTCTTCTTTTTTCGTCATGATAATCTTTTGTTGTGATAATTCTACTTTTGTGATAAATTGTCTTTAACTTTCCATAGATCTATGTTATTATCCATGTTTTAGAGTTTTCGCAATGAGACTGAAAGGTGATTTGCTTGAGAACTTGGAACCCTAGAATTGCATGTTAGGATCCCTTCCTTAGGTTAGATCTAATTTGATCTGTAGTAGATTAATTGTCATATTTAATAATATTGATCTAGGAGTGAGTTATTGTGTCAAACATGGAGATCTTGCACAAAACTGAGGATCGAAACGTTGGAAAACCCTAGGTAGAACTTGTGTTGAGACTCGGATGCACGAAAGTGATCCTTGAGGCTCCACTTGTGATGATCAACTTAGAATTCGGATGCACGAAAGTGAGGATAGATCTTGCGCAAAAGCGAGGATCGGTCCCTGCATGATTGTCTGCACGAAAGTGAGATAATCCTTTTATGAAGTAAATTAGGTCTTTATCATAGCAAGATTTGATTGACGAACCTTTTATTTATATCTTATCATTGAAATCAAGGTGGATGAAACCCTAGTCCCATGTTTATCTCTCTAATTATCCTTCGTGTTAGCTATACTGCTTACTTTCATCATATTTGGTTTACTTAGCTAGTGAGAAAATAATTATTTGGTAATTAACAATAAAGTCTCTGTGGATCGATATTTTTATTACTTCGATAATTCCGTGCACTTGCGGAAACCTATCAAATTTTTGGCGCCGTTGCCGCGGATTAGTCCAAAGTATACGCGTGCCAAACTTGTAGTGTTACCTTACGGTATATTAAGTTTTTGGCGCCATTGCCGGGGACCTTAGTTTTGTTAATATCAAAATAGTTGTTAGTATTGCTAGACTAAGTTTTATTTATTTTAGATTTAACTTTGTTTTTTGTTTTTGCAGGTTTTGGATTTTCACAAGTTGTGACAGAACTTGTATTTCTGAAATTTGTGAATTTGCTTGTGTCTTATATTTTCTATTTTTTCCTATATTCTAAAAAATAAAAGAAATAAAAAATAAATAAATAAAAAACAATTTGATTGATTGGTATTGGATTATCTTTCTGACCTTGATAGATAAATATGTCTTTTCATCACAATTCATGGGCATCTTAAAGAAGTAAGGTATGCATGCCTCAAGGTGAGCATAAAGATTATTCACAGATGACTCTTGGAGAAATATGGAAATTACACAATATTCCTCTTATTTATTGCAATATTTGTAAATCTTCTAATCATTATACTTGTGATTGCAAATTTAACATGCCTCAAAATTCTAATTCTTCATGTTATCAAGATGATTCATGGTGCACTACTGAAGATGAGATAGATTATTTGGTTCATAAATTAAACACTTCTAATAAGCACCCTGTTATGAAATCTTGTTCTTCTGATAGCTGTGTTATTTGTGGATATCCTGATCATTGTTCCTCTGATTGCCCATTTTTAAATCTCAATTTATCATGGCAAGAAAGAGATCAATTGTATTCTAGATGGGAAAACCGAACTTCTTTATATGATGATTGCTCTGATCATGCTTCTGAACCGCAATTTGAATTTGATACTGAGGAACTTGAACTAGAAAAATCCCCCTGTGATCATGATTGTTTTGAGATTGAGCCTTATGTGAACTTTGATGAATCTCACTCTGTTGTTGATGAAAGTCCCCTTCAAGGGGGAGCGAAACCCTAGATAGGCGCATAACAATAATTTTTCGAGCGGAAGCAAGGGTTTCTCATGACCTTTTGCATGTCATATGATCAACTTTCATGAACTAGTATAGATCAGAGAAGATTCATACCATGGCCATCGCTTTGATGGAGCTTTGGAAGAAGATCGCAAGAGAGCTTTCCTCCTAAGGTACCGCACACAAATGATGTCGCCTACTCCCTTAGTGCTCCTTGTGCTAGCAAGGTTCTAAGGAGTTCTTGTCGAGTGAAAGGGATGAGAAGAATTTTGCTTGGCCGAAACCTTCACGAATGTCGTCCACCTTCTTCTCTCGCAAACGAGTGTAAGAACCCAAAAAACAAGAGACGACAAGAGGGCGAGAGGAAAGCGTGAAGATACAACGTGAGTTGTGGTCACGTAGTGATCATGTTTTCTAAAAATAGAAAACCACTCCTCCACATGCGACCATGGGTTTATCCCAATCGCAAAAACCTCTTCACTTGAACCATACGCTCACATGATGAGCTGGTTCAATTTGGTTTGGTTCAAAGACCAATTAACCCAAGCAATTTGGTCTAGATCATAATAAACTCTAAGGTTTCAGATCTAACCGTTCATCTCTTGATGCCCCTGAGCTCACCGATCTAGCATCCATTCTCTCGATCGAAGCTTACCGATCTCAAGCCCTAATCAATCAAACATGATCAGACCAGATCTCACTCACAATCAGAGATTAAATCCCTTTAAACTGAACCCAAATAATTCAGTCCACACGATCTGACTTAAGTAAGCCATATCATCAAATTGTGCGACCCTGAGGGTTTCCTTTAAATGTCGGTAACGATAACTCACGTTATCACGATCAGTGAGGGGTATCTAGCAACACATCACTGTCTCCCGATATAAAGGAAAGAGTCTTCCAAGACTACACCCAAACCACAGCACAAGTGTGAATCAACTCACAAGGCATACAAATTTCCTTTGCCACTGGATGTTCTTATTGGACAAGCGTGTCAAGCTTGTAGCTCCAATATGATAAGTATGATTAGAACAGATGAACACAGTCACCTGGGTATGGCCATACACTTTCTCAATCATCTCATCCAGGGGGGCCCCTTTAGAACATCACACTCCAAATAAGGAGACGGCAATCCTATATCTATCACTAGTGCCCTAACATGACTCAAGCTCACCATCCAAGATAGTCTATAACCATTATGTTTCAAATGATATTGAACCACCTCAAAACAATGACAATCATCATTTAGAAACACAAGTGATCTCAAGTCAGAGGAAATGTGCCACTTGTCGAATTCAAGGATTATTCACATTGTGACAAGCAATTGAATAACCTAGTAGGGTCTGTCCAGTACATCCAATGTACCCATGAATCTACATCTTATTCCATGCTCGAAGCATCCTATAAGATTAGAACACATATTAGTCTTAACCATATCAAGGCTGTCTCATGTTCACCAAGATATATCGACTAAGGACTTTACTGCATGTCAGCCTAGCTGAACAGTACTGAGACATTATTCAGAAGTACACTTATTACAGCAGACAAGGTAACAACCTGAATAACAACCATTGCCTTTATAAACATAAAAGTTTATACATGATACTGATACAATCCCAAGGCCTCAAACATTAGCATTAAGGGCATACCCCAATAATCTCCCACTTGCACTTAATCTAATGGTTGAGAAATCTCAAACCCATATTATTACAGTGCTTAACATGCTTCTGCTGCGCCAGAGGCTTAGTAAGCGGGTCTGCCAGATTGTCATCTGTATGTACCTTGCAGACTTTGATCTCGCCACGATCTATGATCTCCCTAATCAATTGAAACCGTCTCTGTATGTGCTTGGACTTCTGGTGCGACCGTGGTTCCTTTGCTTGTGCGATTGCTCCAGTGTTATCACAGAAGATAACCAAAGGATCTGCACTCGAAGGAACAACACCAAGTTCCTGAACGAACTTACGAATCCATACTGCCTCCTTGGATGCTTCCGAGGCTGCAACATACTCGGCTTCTGTTGTGGAATCAGCAACAGTTGACTGTTTGAAACTTTTCCACACCACTGCTCCTCCATTCAAGCTAAAAACATAGCCTGATTGCGATCGGAAATCATCCTGGTCAGACTGGAACGAAGCGTCAGTATATCCTTCAATACTGAGTTCTTCCTGACCACCATATATCAAGAACATATCTTTGGTCCTCTGCAGATATTTTAAAATGTTCTTGACTGCAATCCAGTGTGCCTGACCTTGATTACTTTGGAACCGACTGGTCACGCTTAACCCGTAAGCGACGTCCGGGCGAGTACACAACATCGCATACATTATGGACCCAATAGCCGAAGCATAAGGCGTATTGTCCATTTCATCTTTCTCAGTCTGTGTTTGTGGACACTGACTCTTCGAAAGATTCAGACCATGTCTGACTGGAAGATATCCTCTTTTAGAATTCTCTAAATGAAATCTCTCCAGGACTTTATCGATGTAAGTACTCTAGCACAGCCCGAGAAGCCTCTTAGATCTATCCCTGTAGATCTTCACACCTAATACATAGGCTGCTTCTCCTAGATCTTTCATCTGAAAACATTTCCTTAACCATGCCTTAACCGCATGCATTTCAGGAATATCGTTTCCAATGATCAAGATATCATCGACGTAGAGGACTAAGAAAGTAATCACGCTCCCACTAAACCTCTTATATACACACGGGTCATCCTCGTTCTTGATGAAACCAAATTCACTGACTGATTCATCAAAACGAATATTCCAGCTCCTAGATGCTTGTTTAAGTCCATAAATAGACTTCTTTAACTTGCATATCTTATGACGATCTGATGGATTAGTGAAACCTTCTGGTTGTGTCATATACACATCCTCATCCAGATTTCCATTAAGGAAAGCCGTCTTCACATCCATTTGCCAGATCTCATAATCGTAATATGCTGCTATCGCGAAAAGAATCCGAATAGACTTAAACATAGCTACAGGTGAGAAAGTTTCATCATAATCTATCCCGTAGATTTGTTTGAAACCTTTCGCAACTAGCCTGCCTTTATAGGTAACCACGTTACCATCCATGTCAATCTTCTTCTTGAAGATCCATTTACAGCCTACAGGGATAACTCCCGGAGGCGGATCAACCAAATCCCAGACTTGGTTATCTGACATGGAGTCCATCTCGGCGCGCATAGCTTCAAGCCATCTCGCTGACTCCGGTCCACTGACCGCATCCGCATAAGTAAGGGGTTCATCATTATCAATGATGTAGACTCCGTCATAGCGCTCAGGCTGTCGACGGATCCTTCCCGATCTTCGCGGTTCCCGTGATATCTGAGCCTCAGGTTGTTCAGTAACCTGTTCTACCGGCTCAGGCTCATCCAACTGTGCTTGACCACTTTGTCCTTCCTCTGGATTCTCATCCAGCTTTATTTCTCTCCCACTGGCCTCTTGCAGAAGAAACTCCTTCTCAAGAAATATGGCCGTCCGAGCAACAAATACCTTGTTCTCTTTGGGATCGTAGAAATAATAACCCTTAGTTTCCTTAGGGTAACCGACAAAGATACATTTCTCAGATCTGCTCTCTAGTTTCCCAGAGGCGAGCTTTTTGACATAAGCCTCGCAGCCCCAGATCCTGATAAATGTCAAGCTCGGCTGTTTCCCATACCATAACTCATATGGCGTCTTTGAAACTGCCTTGGATGGTACTCGGTTTAGTACCTTTGCAGCTGTCTCCAGTGCAAATCCCCAAAAGGAATATGGAAGAGTAGCCTGACTCATCATAGAACGAACCATATCAAGTAACGTTCTATTTCTCCTCTCAGACACACCATTCCATTGCGGTGTTCCCGGCGGAGTGAGTTGTGAGATAATCCCACACTCCTTCAGATAGTCAGTAAACGCATGACTCAAGTATTCTCCACCTCGATCAGAACGAAGTGCCTTGATATTTCGGCCTAGCTGATTCTGTACTTCATTCTTGAATTCTTTGAACTTGTCAAAAGATTCACTTTTATGTCTCATCAGATAGACATACCCATACCTACTGAAATCATCAGTAAAGGTTATGAAGTACTGATAGCCACCTCTGGCATGTGTACTAAATGGCCCACACACATCACTGTGTATAAGGTCAAGTGAACCTGAAGCCCTTTGACCTTTGTTAAGAAAAGGTGACTTCGTCATTTTACCCATTAAACAAGCCTTGCATGTATCAATCTCCTCATAGGAGAATGATCCCAGCAGTCCATGATCATGCAACCGCTTAATGCGCTTCTTGTTAATATGGCCTAAACGACTATGCCATAGCAAGGTGCTGTCATCAGCATACTTGGCTTTCTTAATATCAATATTTTGTATAGAACATTCCATGTCCAACATGAATAACCCATTGTTAATTGAACCAGTAGCATAAACAATATTATCAAAAGATAAAACACACTTTGAAATATTGCATTCAAAGGAAAATCCCTTCCTGACAAGAGCAGGAATGGAGATAATATTTTTAGTAATGCTGGGAACAAAGTAACAATTGTCTAGTTCCAATACAAGTCCAGATGGCAATGAGATGAAATAGTCTCCTACAGCAACAACAGCAACCCGTGCCCCGTTTCCAACTCGTAGGTCCACCTCATGCTGTCCCACCTGTCTTCTTCTCTTGAGTTCCTGTATATTTGAACAAATGTGAACTCGACATGCAGTGTCCAACACCCATGAAATGGAAGAAGATGAAACCATGACTTCCGTCACGTAAATACCTGAGCCAGAAGCGATGCTTCCCCTCTTGTCTCCTTGGAGCGCTTTACAGTCCTTTTTCCAGTGACCCAGCTGGCCACAGTGGAAACATCTGTATTCCTTTGACCGCTTAACTTTTTGCTTCAGAGCCTTGCTGTAACTCTTGACAGGGGCCTTGCCCTTCTTCCCCTTCTTCTTGTTCCTAGAAGGAACCATTAAGACAGAGGTCGAAGGCTTTCCCTTCAGAGTCTCCTCAGTAGTAAAGAGCATATTCAGCAGCTCTGCCGGAGTACAATCGATTTTGTTCATATTAAAGTTAATAATGAACGCATCGAAAGAGGGCGGGAGAGACTGCAGAATGATGTCTACAGCAAGCTCCTGGTTGATGGTATGCCCCAGTTTCTCTAGAGCCTCCTTGTGCCCAATCATCTTGAGCACGTGAGCTCCCACTGGGCTCCCTTCAGCCAGTTTGCTCTGAAAGAACAGCTTTGTCAGATTATAGCGTTCTGTCCTCGCCTGTGCAGCATACAGCATCTTGAGGTTTGCTATCATGTCTATAGCAGACATATCCTCATGCTGACGCTGCAGCGGTGGCGTCATAGACGCTAGCATCAGGCAAGCGACATCAATGCTATCATTGACGTGCTTTTCATAAGCTTCCCGAACCGCCCTTGCGGCGTTCGGAGTGGGCTGAGGCGGTATCGCCGTCTCGAGGACATACAGTTTCCTCTCTGCCTTAAGAACAATCTTAAGGTGTCCGAACCAGTCTGAGAAGTTCGGCCCAGCAAACTTCTCCCTTTCCAGTAGGGATCGCACATTGAAGCTCATGGTGTTCGTTGCTGCAGGAATCTACAACAATGCAAGAACAGCAAGGTCAGTATCAATGTAAAGAATCAATTTAGGACTTAAGAATGATTCTTTTTCTCACTATTTTATCTGGCTGAAGAATCCAGCAAAACAGCCCGAAAGAGTAGAACTCTTTTAGTGAGATGGGATCCAGATTTCATACTTGGTCTCCGCGTCCCGCTCAGGCGAGATAAGATGCACAGAGAGTACAAGCACTACTTTCTGGTAGGCAGTCCCTGCCAATCGCCAACCCGTGCGATTCCCCTTCATCTGGGCAATCCAGCAGACTGTGCCAACTGAGTTGGTACAACACAATCTCTGACCCCACAGATGGCTGCCTCCATGCGCTACCATATGCTCCACATATGTAGCCTACATGGTCAAGCTGACCCGACCTACTCCCTGGACCACCACGTGCTATGCTGAGCAACGAGAAGCGATAAATCCCTTCTCTGTAACACGCAGGTGTAATCCCGCACCGTCTGAAGATAGATGGACGTGCCCACTGAGTGGGTACAACACGGCTCCAACGATAATCAGAACAGTGAGGTTTCGCGTCAGAAGGCATACGAGCTTGATATTTTAGCGTTGGATTTTAACGGTCTTTTATCTTCTTCACTATCATGCAATTCCTATGGTGATAGCAGAAGATAAATAAATCATGCTGTTCTACTTATTTAAACAATAAAAGAAAGCATGGATCTTATGTGGTAAAAGCCCATAGCCTAAGTAAGACCTTAATTAACTTAAGTCTTCACTTGCTTTTCTTCATGGGTCTTTTAGCTGCTCATTTGGCCCAAACCAGGGCCCAAGTGCCAACTGCAGCTCAGGTGCGCCCACCAGGTAAATGCGCCTGTCCCAGAGTCGAACCCTGGACCTCCCACCTGGTCAAGCCACTGCTGCATGCGCCTCTGCCAAGTGTGCTCTGTGCTCTTGTCTGATTAATTTACAAATTAATCTATCTAGACAAGATTGACACGCAGGTCAATCACACTTTATAAATTAAATACAATGTGATACGCAGATCACAATAATTAATTTACAACTTTAATTTCCAGGCACGCAGGCCCCAGCACAGCACACAATTAACATGGGCAGCCCACATAAGAATAAATAAACATACATAGGCATCAATCAACATGTGATCCAATCATGAAAATTAAATTTCGAAAACCCCATAGGCATCAATTTTAATTTCCTTATTTGCCCTACAACCTTACAACGGTCCATTACTAGGGATCCACTCATCCAACCTAGTCAGATCCACTGCCCTTGCATGCACCAAGTCCTAACAGACTTGAGTCGACCCAGTGCTCAACTATGCATGCGCCAGGGCTGAACGACCACTATGAGGTCTGGCAAGCGGGTGTGACCCCGGGCCTAACTCATGTGCGTTCATTAGTTGTCTCAACCAGACATCGCTACACTCCTGTCTGCAGTCGACCTATAGCCACCAGGTGCTTATGCACAGGTGCTATCTGGTCAACCCATCAAGGCTGTCAGATGGTCTGATCAGACTGTCTGGATCTAACCTAGGGGATGACTTCAACCCTAATAACCCGTCTAAGGGTTTAAAGCAGGGCCTTAGATCTATAATGAGTCGCGCATGTAATATAAGGTTTTGAGAAAACATACAATATGCGCCAACAAGAAACATGCGCCAAGGAGAAAAACATCTCTAACAAGCATGTAAAATCTAGATCTATGCATAAGCGCATTCATGGATCAAACATGAAGATTAAGCAATCATATGAACAAGCAAGAACCGCATGCTCTGATACCAATTGAAAGTCCCCTTCAAGGGGGAGCGAAACCCTAGATAGGCGCATAACAATAATTTTTCAAGCGGAAGCAAGGGTTTCTCATGACCTTTTGCATGTCATATGATCAACTTTC
The DNA here is from genome assembly GCA_027563935.2 of Costus lasius. Lineage (NCBI taxonomy): Eukaryota > Viridiplantae > Streptophyta > Magnoliopsida > Zingiberales > Costaceae > Costus > Costus lasius. The sequence continues at coordinate 29,473,078 of CM050450.1, read as the reverse complement.
ATGAACTAGTATAGATCAGAGAAGATTCATACCATGGCCATCGCTTTGATGGAGCTTTGGAAGAAGATCGCAAGAGAGCTTTCCTCCTAAGGTACCGCACACAAATGATGTCGCCTACTCCCTTAGTGCTCCTTGTGCTAGCAAGGTTCTAAGGAGTTCTTGTCGAGTGAAAGGGATGAGAAGAATTTTGCTTGGCCGAAACCTTCACGAATGTCGTCCACCTTCTTCTCTCGCAAATGAGTGTAAGAACCCAAAAAACAAGAGACGACAAGAGGGCGAGAGGAAAGCGTGAAGATACAACGTGAGTTGTGGTCACGTAGTGATCATGTTTTCTAAAAATAGAAAACCACTCCTCCACATGCGACCATGGGTTTATCCCAATCGCAAAAACCTCTTCACTTGAACCATACGCTCACATGATGAGCTGGTTCAATTTGGTTTGGTTCAAAGACCAATTAACCCAAGCAATTTGGTCTAGATCATAATAAACTCTAAGGTTTCAGATCTAACCGTTCATCTCTTGATGCCCCTAATCTCACCGATCTAGCATCCATTCTCTCGATCGAAGCTTACCGATCTCAAGCCCTAATCAATCAAACATGATCAGACCAGATCTCACTCACAATCAGAGATTAAATCCCTTTAAACTGAACCCAAATAATTCAGTCCACACGATCTGACTTAAGTAAGCCATATCATCAAATTGTGCGACCCTGAGGGTTTCCTTTAAATGTCGGTAACGATAACTCATGTTATCACGATCAGTGAGGGGTATCTAGCAACACATCACTGTCTCCCGATATAAAGGAAAGAGTCTTCCAAGACTACACCCAAACCACAGCACAAGTGTGAATCAACTCACAAGGCATACAAATTTCCTTTGCCACTGGATGTTCTTATTGGACAAGCGTGTCAAGCTTGTAGCTCCAATATGATAAGTATGATTAGAACAGATGAACACAGTCACCTGGGTATGGCCATACACTTTCTCAATCATCTCATCCAGGGGGGCCCCTTTAGAACATCACACTCCAATTAAGGAGACGACAATCCTATATCTATCACTAGTGCCCTAACATGACTCAAGCTCACCATCCAAGATAGTCTATAACCATTATGTTTCAAATGATATTGAACCACCTCAAAACAATGACAATCATCATTTAGAAACACAAGTGATCTCAAGTCAGAGGAAATGTGCCACTTGTCGAATTCAAGGATTATTCACATTGTGACAAGCAATTGAATAACCTAGTAGGGTCTGTCCAGTACATCCAATGTACCCATGAGTCTACATCTTATTCCATGCTCGAAGTATCCTATAAGATTAGAACACATATTAGTCTTAACCATATCAAGGCTGTCTCATGTTCACCAAGATATATCGACTAAGGACTTTACTGCATGTCAGCCTAGCTGAACAGTACTGAGACATTATTCAGAAGTACACTTATTACAGCAGACAAGGTAACAACCTGAATAACAACCATTGCCTTTATAAACATAAAATTTTATACATGATATTGATACAATCCCAAGGCCTCAAACATTAGCCTTAAGGGCATACCCCAACAGTAGATAATTTTGATATTGATTTATCTGATAGTCTATTTGAGGAAAAGATTGAGAAAATTGAAATTGAAAAACCTTCTTTTGATGATAATTCTGATTTTGATAATATCTTGTTTATGGTTAAATCTGATGAGCATGATGAAGGTTCAAAAATTATAGACATTGATGAGCCCCGCTGTGATTTTGGTGATATTGATGAAATTTATGATAAAACTCCTAAGGTTAACTCTGATTCTATTGTAAATATTGATAAATCTTATTTCTCATCTGATTCTGATTTTGACTCTTCTGATTATTTGTGGGGAGGCATGAGGAAATTGATTTTGTAGAGTCTCATCTTGATTTTGATGATAATTTTGAAATTGACAAATTATTTGATGATGTGCATGAGAAACTTGATAAGGATTTGAATGTTGCAAAAATTGATGAATCTCACCATGATGATACTTTGCCCATACCTATTATTAACTCTTGTGATTTATTTGAAAATTTGTTCTTTATTGAGGAATCTGATGTAGAATGGAAAGACTATTATTATGATGATCCAATGCTTGAATATTTTGATCAAAGTCCTTTTCTCATTGCCATTGAAAACATAAATTTGAAGAAAGGACTTATGATTTTACTTTTTGACAAACATAGGAAAATCATAAAGATTACCATGAGAGGATTTGAAAATTTTAATTTCTGCATACTTGAGAAAGCCACATTGATCATGATTTGTATTGAATTTTGGATATTTGGATTAGTGGCTAAACTTTTAGGAAGAAGAAAATGCAGAAAATTGTTTGCTCTTTATTTTGGTACTGATTCACCTACTTCACCATGATATTGAGTTTTGGTCAAGCTATGGACCTAAAATTAGCGCTTCTTGGGAGGCAACCCAAGCACTCTATCTTAGCTTAGTTGCTTTTATTTTAGTTTATTTTTAGAATTAATTTTTCTTTTTATTTTGCAAGGAAAATAAAGTTTTGTGCAAAATACGGCACTGCCGTAATCCACTTTACAGTACCGTATTTTTGGTCCGATTTCCACCCGCCCGAGAGTTTTTGGTATTTTATGGTACTACCGTAATATTTTTCAGGGTACCGTATTTTTAAGTCATTTTTAACCCTAGAGTTCTTTGTAAATTACGGCACTGCCATAAGACATTTTATGGTACCGTATTTTAACTCTGCTTTCTACTTTCTGTCTTGGTGTTTTCTCGCTGCGATTTTAAGAAACTGTGTTGCAAAAATTTTTGATTTTTGGCACAACATGGAAGTACTCATCTTTGTCTATTATTTGGATATTTTTGCTAAATTTTAAAATATATGGATCTTTCTGAAACATATGCCAACTTTTCGAATTTGATTAACTTTTGTGTAGTTTTTGCAGTTTTGTAATCTGAGTAGCCCTCTTTCTGTTGCTACCCTAAATTCCTGATGGATTTTGATCCCTTGATTTTTATACACCTGAAAAGAACATATCTTATTCTACAATTTGGTTCTGTCCATCTTCTTATTGGATCATTAAATCTTATTTTTGGGTAGGGCTACTTTTCATTAAAAAAAAATTTCAAAAATTGCTTAATTTGCTTTCTATCTGTTGTTGTTTCTTTTCACTCCAGATTTACAGCACCTCTAGCTACCACTGCATCTACCTCTGACATCACTGTTTCCAGCCATCGACACTGGATTATAAAACCTGTAGATTTTTATTTCTTCTACTGCCTCTTATTCCATGATTTTATTTATTTTTGCAGCATGATCTTCATTACTAACTCTGATTTTTTTACATGTGCAGTATTATATTCCATAGCCTGACGCTCTCACCTCTACGACTGTATTCTCTAGCAGGCCACTAGAGATTACTCACTCTACTGTCGGCACCACCACCATCATTGCTAGCAACTTTTCAGATAGCATCTGTTCCACCTCTGCTTCTTGTCTGCTCGACTCTTTCCACCGGCATCCTCTTCAGACCTCCGGCGACATCTCTGACTCTTCTTTGAGAAAATTATTTTTATCATTATTACTTTCAGACTGAGCCTTATGTACCTTAAATTTGCAGATAAAATTTTTAAAAAGGCACATCTTTGGACCTTGCAGCATCTACCCCGACACTGTTTTTGATCTGAGCCTTATTCATTTTCGGTCAGAGCTTGCTATATGATTTTGTGAGTATTGTTTGCACTATCTTGTGATTTGATATGATTATCTACACTTTTCTTCTCTTAGATATATCACTTTACACCCTCTGCATTGTTCGAGCCTTATGTGATTATACGGATCTACCACTTTACATCTTTTGACTTGTTGAGTTTGATGCTTCACACCTCTTGCACTGATTTTGATGTTTAAAATTTTTTATCCATGTTATGAGAAGTCTATGGATTTTTTTTTATGATGATGACTGAATTCATGTTTGTGATTAAGTCTAGATCTATGATGTTGAATTTATTTCTCTAATGCATATCTGCTTTCAGAATTCTTCATTGGTTGATGAATGAAATTTTGGGTAGATGTGTTATTTGAGGAATAAGATCTAAAGGTGAAACTACTCCTTTAAATAAAATGAGCATATGAGTATGATTTGTCAATTGATATCAATTGATCAACCTAGTAGATGTTTAGTCTATTTTGCTATTTGTTGGGAAGGAAGAATCCAAGATCCACAAAAAGAGTGAGAGACTCCCCTACTTGGCACTATGTAAAATTGATAGTAGTACCTAAGACATGGGTTGAAGTCTGTAAAAAATAATGAGAGATAAAAAGAATAAGACTCCTCTACTTGGCACTATGCAAAATTGATAGTGGTACCGAAGATAAGAGTTGAAGTCAAAAATAAAAAGAATGTATCTAAGTGGGTACATGCCATCTTCACAAAAACAAACAAAATACAAAAAAAAAAAAATCATGTGTGGAAAAAGATCTTGGAAATCTAATTCCTGTAAATAAAAGCATGAAATATTTGAACTGAAAACTGGGTGAAATCATGAGATTGATAATTCTATTTATTATACAAGTTGCAAAGTTTTATTTGATTGAATTGTGGATCTAGAGGGTTGAGTTCTAAGGATGATATGTTTATTTGAAGTTTTGTAAATCAATTGGTGGAATTTTTCATTGATAGGTTGTATTTTAGAAATTTATTGAGCATGAAAAGGTTTATCTCTTAATCAAGTTTTGATTTTTGCTTGAGGATAAGCAAAGTTTGAGCCTTATGTATTTTGATGACACCAAAATATATAATATGTTTTGTATCATTTTATGTTTCTTTTCATGCTAAATTGAGTATCTTTTTGCTTATTTTTATGCTAAATTCATCGAATATTGCAAAGTCTACTTCTATTTTGGTTTCTCATGATTTTCAGGTAAGAAGACATAATTTCAAGGTGTTTTCAAGCAAAATCAAAGACATAGAAGGATTCCCAACATCAAGAAGAGGTCACACAAGAAATTTCACGCAAAATGGAGTAAATCAGACAAAATACGGCAGTACCGTAATCCATTTTACGGTACCGTAATTTCAGACAGTACCATAAAATCAGATCACTACCGTAATTTGGAAGATTTTTTGAACAGAAAGTTTTTGTGATTTTACGGCACCGCCGTAAAGAATTACACTGCCTTATTTTTTAGCGCTTTCAGAACAGAAACCTTTGCTGATTTTATGACACGGCCATAAACAATTCTACGGTATCGTATTTCCCAGGCGATCTAGACCAGAGAACTCATCCGATTTTATGGCACCATCAAGAAATATTTTACAGGCCATAATTTTTACTTTTGGTGCACAGAATGAAAATACGGCACTGCCATAAATTATTACACGGCCGTAATTTCCAGTCAAAATCGTGAGTTTTCCGCAGCTGAAACTTGTTTGGGCCATAACTTTTGATCTAGAGCTCCAAATTGGAATCGGAAAGTTGCTAACGGTTCGACTTTAAGAGGCGAAGACACACGCACTGAAAGAGGGAACTTTTATCCAGTATCTAGGAAGAAATCGCCAGAGAGTTGGCTAGGGTTTGGCCTCACACTGAGAGGCGTGGAGACCATATCCGGCCATGATTTTCATGCAAAAGCTTCACCTAGAGGAGAAGACAACATCCTAGAAGTTTCAGAGGAAAAGAAGTTCAATCAGAGGAGGAATCGAAGAAATCGGTGGTGACAGCACTGTTCATCGAGTTCTGCTTGCAAAATACGGCTGTGAAATATTTCACAGCCGTGCTGTATTTTCTAAAACCTCTTTTCTAGTTGATTTTTGATCTTCTGAAATTATGGATTATTGTATTTTCTTCTCCATGCAAGCTTAGACATATTTTGGGACATGGGGTGTAATCCCCTTGATTTTTAATGATTAGATAATTCTTCTTTTTTCGTCATGACAATCTTTGTTGTGATAATTCTACTTTTGTGAAGAATTGTCTTTAACTTTCCATAGATCTATGTTATTATCCATGTTTAAGAGTTTTCGCAATGAGACTGAAAGGTGATTTGCTTGAGAACTTGGAACCCTAGAATTGCATGTTAGGATCCCTTCCTTAGGTTAGATCTAATTTGATCTGTTCTAGTAGATTAATTGTCATGTTTAATAATATTGATCTAGGAGTGAGTTATTGTGTCAAACGTGGAGATCTTGCACAAAACTGAGGATCGAAACGTTGGAAAACCCTAGGTACAACCTGTGTTGAGACTCGGATGCACGAAAGTGATCCTTGAGGCTCCACTTGTGATGATCAACTTAGAATTCGGATGCACGAAAGTGATCCTTGAGTTCTTTGTTGATGGTTTACTTATCTGCAGCGTTGGGATAGATCTTGCGCGAAAGCGAGGATTGGTCCCTGCGTGATTGTCTGCATGAAAGTTGGATAATCCTTTTATGAAGTAAATTAGGTCTTTATCATAGCAAGATTTGATTGACGAACCTTTTATTTATATCTTATCATTGAAATCAAGGTGGATGAAACCCTAGTCCCATGTTTATCTCTCTGATTATCCTTCGTGTTAGCTATACTGCTTACTTTCATCATATTTGGTTTACTTAGCTAGCGAGAAAACAATTATTTGGTAATTAACATCTATTCATGTTAATTGTTACGTGAGTAGGGGATTGATATGAATAGATACCGGATTACGCTTCGGGATGAGGTAATCTGTACCTTAGGAAAAATCCCTTTCAACACTATAATTTTCTATTCAAAGAATATATTTTGCTATAACTCATAATTGTCAGTATGGTAAAACCCTGAGTCCTGACCTTTTGCGTATTGATTTAAACCCTAAAAACTACCTTTTTGTTTTCTTGTACAAGAAGCTTCCAAACAAAAACACCATTTGAATCGTCTAGCTATAGATCGACCGTGTAATCGGTACTTGACTGCCAGATCCTTGTTGGGAACGATAATCTTTTTATTACTTCAATAAATCCGTGTACATGCAGACGCATCAATCCCTTCTTCCAATAATATTCTATGCATGTAAACATAAGGGTTCATACCTTTAATGTCATTAAGAGTATAGTCAATTACCTTCATATGTTGTTGAAGTCCATCTAAGAATGGAGTGGTCTATTTTTCATCAAGATCAGCGTTAATAATGACTGAAAATGTGGAGTTCTCACCTAAGAATTCATACTTGAGATTACTTGGAAGAGACTTGAAATCCAGTTTTTTCTCGTCACTGACCTTACCATCATCGTGGTCAAAATGTTCATCTCTCACCTTCTTTGATCGATGGATGGATTCGAGTCAAGTAGTTGAGAATTTGATTTAGCTTTGCTCTCCATATCTTCATTGTCATCACTAGTCAAACAAAGCTATAATGGATCTTTATTTGTCCGAGTGATTTGATCTTTTCTGAATGTGTCTTCCAAGATATCAATTTTGCAGCATGATCATGCAAAAGAAGGCCTTCTAGAAAATCAAAATCAATAGTATTCTCACCAATGTTTAAATCAGCTTTCCATTTTTCACATCGATAATAGTGCCTGTAGTCGCTAGAAAGGTCTATCTAAGATTATGGGAAGCCTTAAGTCCTGATAGGTCATACCGCAAGTGCATGGTTCTATCGCGTAATAAAAAGTTTTGATCTAACATGGATTAGGGGGTCAAGTGTTAACTAATCAGTCTATTGAAAGCTCAGCGATCAAATAACGATGAGAGTGACTAGTATCCTAATGCAAGAAAGTAAAATTGAACAAATCAAGAGCAAACAAGGGTGTGAAAATTCTTGAGAGGGAATCAGGGTTTTAGGTTTCACCACACTGAAGGATAATGAAAAGACGATGCTAAGTGTTTTAATTCGTTTATTCTAAGCTCTTAAGGAAATTCTTCCTAGGGTACAGATAGTTCCCTCTCAGGCCATGATTTGGTATCTAACTTAACCCAAGTCTCCTACTCTTGTGGCTTACTAGGCTAAGTTGGTCCAATGCGTTTTGTGAAAAATTATTAACTCCTCATGTAATTTCGACCAATGGGTTTAGTGGTCGAAATTACAAGTCCAATCCTAAAGGTTCCAAGGTTGTGGTTCACCTCTCAGTACTTCCCACAATGTCTAATATGAAAGCATGGACAATGCAATAATATGAAATAGATGTGATTAGGATTGAATAAGAATACATAAACTCAAGCAATGTATTAATTAAACATTATCAATCAAGATCTTTACAGTGGGCTACGCCCAAACCCCGAAAATAAGTTTACGCTACAACTTTCATCATATAATACATAAAATTTATCAAAAAAAATCAAATCAAACCAGAGGAAAGGTTAAATCTATGATGAGAGAGGATGGAGCATGATCTTCAGCGTCAAAATGAGGAAAAAAATTGGCCGTAACAGCCTCACCGTTAGGATTTTTTCCCAAAACCCTAGTTTTCGCCCTTTGCTTTCATTCTCCCAATTTGCCCCATGAAATGGCATGATTCATTCCCAAATTATTCATGGGTAAGTTAGGAAGGTATCTACCAAGTTTCCCCAAATTCCACTCTAAAAATAGCAAGAATCGAGTAAAAAAATCGAACAAGTGTCGCGACTACGGAAGCTTTCACGGCCGTGCATGGATGAACGACTATACCTGTGAAGACTGATGAGCCTTAATTTTATTGGATTGAAAGTCTTATTCTTATGACTTATTCATCCTTAATTCTAGTTTTCTGGCTTATTTTAGATTAGATTCCTTTAAAGTATAAAATTTTCACTATTTTCAATTGTTTGTAAAATGTAGAGTATTTTCCCCATTTTTTATGAAAAATTTGAAGATTTGAAGTCATGAGAAGATTCCTCACAGTGTTAGAAGGTCACAGGTCAAATTTGAGGCAAATTGGAGCTTTCTACAGAGAACACAGGCAGGTCATGATCATCATCATGGCCATGACAGCTTCTCGGCAGAACTTTGCAGCATTCGATGAGACAGTCATGGCCAGGGTGTGATCATGTTCACGGTTGTGAAAAGGTAAAAATATGTGCAATGGGATGATCACAGCCAGGCCGTGATGGCCATCGCGGCCATGACAGCTTCTGCCAAATACGACCTTTCAACGGTTTTTCGCCCGATTTGGATGATTATGAAGTCAGAATTTGCCAAAATTTTAGGAAAAACTTTCTAACTGCCTAAGGAAGAGATTGAGCCAATAAAATACATTTTTTGGGTCATTATAGGGGTTGAAGTTCTCATTGGCATGGACTAGGGTGAAAGTGAGGTGAAACTTGCGTTCGAGGGCTCGTTTGGATGGATTTCTTCGGGGCTATCGAGAGAAGACAGAAGATTTATCGTCTCCTACCTAAGATCTATAATTTCCCCAACTTTTGATTATGTTTTCTAAAGATTTTATGTGTTACACGATGTATTTCATAGAGTAAACTCTATTTCGGAACTTGGGTGTAGCCCGTTGAACAAATTCATGTCTTGAATGCTTTCTAAATCTAAGTGAAATATAATTAAACTTGCTTACTCAATATTTGTTGTGCATATTTCATGTGATTGCTTCGGCCGGGCTTTCTACGCGTGTTAGGTGTTACGAGATGAACTGAGAAGTGAATCGTAACACTCGACCCACTTATTCTGAACTTGTGACTTGAACCTCGAGAGTCATTCAACGTCACTCGAGGATTAACGATCTTTCATAGAGCCCATTGGGTCTACCCTAAGTTAATAAGCCATGAGAGTAAGAGATTGACTTTGGTAGACACCGGATTACGCTTCGAGAGATAGTAATTTGTACAAGTGGATTGATCACCTTGAGCAGTTTAAGTTTTTGAACTTGGATTGTTTAACATTTTATATGTAGCTTATCAACGTGGTTGAACTTGGATAGTTTTTGAACTTGCAATTTCCCATTTTAGTCACTAAATCTTTGATTCAGTTTTATTAATTTAGTTTATGTTTCTTAATCCATTTTGAATTATCTAGCTACCAATAAAATGATATGTCGGTACTTGACACCTAGTCCTTGTGGGATCAATAACTTTTACTACTTCGATAGAAACCATTCACTTGCGGTATGCCTATCAAGTTTTTGGCGTCGTTGTCGGGGACTAGGCTTAGCCAATATCGACTTAACTCATAGAATTGATACACTAGATATTTTTTTATTTCTGTTAGCTTTTAGTTTTAGATTCTTTTTCTATCCTTTTTTTTTCCTTTACCTCTCTTCGAGCTTTTGATATTCTCTAGTATGACTAATTGATGACACTGAAATTTATAGAAAATTTCATGCCATTTCATATATCTTTTTGTGTCAAATTCATGAACCTTTGCTTATTTATATGCCTTTTTTAATCAATTACTGCGGAATCTACACTCTTTTTTGTTTTTGATTATTTTCAGGCAAAAAGACATGATTTTTAGGCGTTTTCAAGCAATCCAGATGCATGAATGAATTCCCACCATCAAGAGGAGATAACATGTCAAATTTTATGAACATTGGAGCTTCAGAACAAATTACGGTAGGGCCGTTATCTATATTATGGTACCGTATTTTGATGGCTACCATAATATCAGAACACTGCCGTAATTTCGTAATTTTTTATCAAGAAAGATTTTCAGAAATTATGGCACTACCGTCAGGATTTTCACGGGCTATAATTTGGAGCGCTTTCCGACCAAAAATTTTGGCTAAAATTACGGTACTGCCATAACATATTTCATGGTACTGTAATTCCTAATAGATTTCAACCCAAGAACTCGACTGAAATTACGGCTGTGCCGTAACCAAAAATACGGCCGTAATTACAACCTGGAGATGCGATTTTTACGGTCAAATTTGAGTCCGATTTTTGCGAGATCGATTGCGGACGATCCAGGGCATAAAATTCAAAGCTGTAAGAAGCAAAAAGGGAGCTTTCGACGAGAGGAGAGGGGAGACACAAAAAGCCCTAATTTTCATCCACTAACAAAGGAGAAATCGAGTTTCATGCCGCCGACTTAGGTTTCATTGTTGGGAAGTGTATAGCACATCTCCGGCCGTGAAATTTGAAGGGAAGCTTCGCCTGGAGCTAGAGAACATACTCCAGAAGTTTCAACGTGAAAGGATCTCGATCGTAACAAAGGAGAAATCGAGTTTCATGCCGCCGACTTAGGTTTCATTGTTGGGAAGTGTATAGCACATCTCCGGCCGTGAAATTTGAAGGGAAGCTTCGCCTGGAGCTAGAGAACATACTCCAGAAGTTTCAACGTGAAAGGATCTCGATCGGAGGAGAAATCGATGAAGAACGCAGCGCCAGCACTGTTCATACGATTATTACGGCTGTAATTTTTATTATAGCCATGTGGTTATTCGTTCTTTCCCTTTCTTTTTGATTTCTGATCGCTAGAAACTATGGTTTATTGTAATCTTTTCTCCATGCTAGCTTAAACCTTTTGTGGGACATGGGGGAGTAATTCCCTTTGATTTCTTAATGACTAGATAAACTTTTCATTACTTCGTCACGTATAATTTTAGCACGATAATTTTACTTATGTGATAATTGCTCTTTGATTCTCCATAGATTTATGTTATTAATCATGTTTTAGAGTTTTCGCAATAAGGACCGAAAGGTGACATGCTTGAGAACTTGGAACCCTAGAATCGCATGATATGAACTTACTATAAGAAATTAGGTTAGTTTTTTATTTCTTGATTCTAGAAGAATAATTGTCATGTTTAATAATATGAATATAGGATTGAGTCAATTTATCAAACGTGAAAATCTTGTGCGAAAGTAAGGATCGGAACGTTGGAGAACCATAAGTAGAACTTGTGTTGAGACTTGGATGCACGAAAGTGATCCTTGAGATTCCACTCGAAATGATCCACTTAGAATTTGGATGCACAAAAGTGATCCTCGAGTTCTTTGATGGATAATTTACTTATTTTCAGCTTAGGATAGATCTTGCGCAAAACCGAGGATCGGTACCTGCATGATTGTCTGCACAAAAGTGAGATAATCCTTTTATGAAGTAAATTATATCTTTATCAGGATAAAATTAAACTGATGAATTCCTATTTATATATAGTTATAGAAATCAAAGTAGATGAAACCTTAGTCCCAATTTCTCTCTTTGGTATTTTCGTTAGCTTTCTATAATTCACATACATAGTTTCGACTGCCTAGATAGTAAGAAATAGATTATTCGGTAATTGACGAACAAGGTCTCCGTGGGATCGATATTTTTTATTACTTCGAGTATCCGTGCACTTGCGGACACAACAGGTCTTTGGACACAACAAGTTTTTGGCGGCAACGCTAGAGATAAGTTTTTGTCTAGCTACTTGTTGGGATACAACACTAATCATGTTTATTACTCCAATGAACTTTAATTCAGCATCAATTAATTTAGTTTCTTGTGCAGTTTGTGGAAATGTTGGACATGATGCTACTAACTGCCAGATTATGGCTTCATTTTCTTCTTTTGATCTATCTTTAAACCAGGTTCATGCTGTAGACATTACGAATAAGAGGGACCAGAACAATCCATTTTCAGACACATGCAACCCGGGATAGAGGAATCATCCCAATTTCTCCTACTGAAATAATTAGAACTCAACTTTCCTACCAAACTTTACTTGTCAGGCTCAATAAGGAAATGTCAGCATTCAGTTCTCTCATCCAAATTTCTAGCAACCACCAGGGTTTCAGCAACAACAGTTTAATCCACCACATAAATCTAATCTAGAGCTGCTATTAGAAAATTTCATCGCCACCCAATCAAAGCACAACGAGAGTGTGGACGAATCCATCAGGCTGTTGAGCTCAAGCGTGGATGCCTTGATTTCCCATTCAAAGATGCTTGAGAACCAGATTGCTAAACAAGCCAGTTCATCCTCTAGGCCATTAGAGAAGCTTCCTTCTCAACCCAAGGCAAATCCAAGGGAGCATTGCAGCGCGATCTTGATATGCAGTAGCACTCTTATCGAAGATCCCCATATGTCACCTAGAGATGATATTGTTGGAGAGTCTGAAGATGAAAGTAAAGATGCTCAGTATCCAGAGAAGATACCTACAAAGTCGGGGGGGTCGAGCAAGAGCCAGTCTATATTCTACCACCACCTTACAAGCCACATATCCCTTGTCCCCAGAGGTTGGACAAAGCATTGACAGGACAATACAGTGCAATCATTCAGAACTCTCTGTCTCCAAAGCTTAAAGATCTTGGCAGTTTTTTTGTCTCTTGCATAATTAGCAACTTCTCATTCGAGCGAGCACTCTGTGATTTGGGGGCTAGTGTTAGTCTCATGCCTCTCTCCCTTTTCAAAAATCTGGACTTGGGAGGCCTGAAACCAACAACCATAGCCCTTCAGCTTGCTAATGGCTCTATACACCACCCAGTGGGCATTGTGGAGGATGTGCCGATTAAAGTCGGGGAACTCTTTGTTCCAGTGGACTTTGTAGTCTTGGATATGATAGAGAATTCCAGACTACCGCTTATATTGGGCCGCCCTTTCCTTGCTACTGCTAGAGCAATTATTGATGTTAAGAATGAGAAGCTGTCCCTGAATATTCGTGAGACCATTTTAGAATTTGCTCTTTCAGTTGATATACATGAATTGTCTTTTTCAGGTTTATGCTGCAATGTTGAGGTGTTAGTAGAGCTTGCCGATTTTTCAAGGGCCAAGCGTGATCCTCTTGCGACTTGTCATTTATACAGTCTGGATGGCTGCGCCAAATAGATGAGGCAGGAGGTGATTACTTATGTGGACTTTTTGATGCAAACCCCGAAGTTGATCTTAACAAAGTGCTACACGAAAAGCTTGAAGACAAGGAACCACATGGCGCTGGAAAGAAAGACATTGAGTTTAAATCTCTGCCTATTCCATGCTATTGGAGGACATTTTTTGTTGTACACCTATTATATATGATGCTCATCTCTATAGGTGTAATTTTTAGGTGACAAAAAAAGGGGCGACTAGTTGCCATTTCTTGCGCCTCTAATCCACCAGACGTGCATTGATACATAGACATTGGTCAAGCTAATGACCTTAAACGAGCGCTTCTTGGGAGGCAACCCAAGCTCTTTTTTTTTCTTTATGTTGTTTGTGTTTGAACATTATTATTGTATTGTTTTAGTGGTGTGCCATTGCAAGTTTTTTTATATTTTATTCTCTGAATAGCATCAAGTTGACTGTGGCTATCTTCGGTATTTCTCAGCAAAATTTTTTTGTCAATCGCCGAAGAGATCACGACCGGGCTGTGTGTAGATTGATGAAGCAGCCACGGGTGAGGGCTTTGTTCACCATCACAGGCATAATCTTTACCGACTAATTTTTGCTTGGATAGTCACGGCCGGGTTGTGCTTATGTTCATGGGTGTGTTCTCTAGACTGCATTTACGGCAAGATTGTCATAGCCGTCTTGGCTGGGCTGTGTATTTTCACCGCCGCCTCTTCTCCAAGCTTTCAAATTTTACTTCCCCCACCGACTGCCTTCAAAGATTCTTTAGGTCTCTCTTTCGAGTGCTGCTCCACGATTTTCACTGGTCTCTTTCTTGGAAACCTAGTTTTCTCGATGACTCTTGCTGCGCCCTTTTTCCATACATCCGGCTCTTCCAGAGTTGCCTTCAGTGTGCGCACTTCCAGTTATCTCTCCCTACATTGTAGAGGCTTAACCCCTGGCATTGGTAATTTCTGGTGGTTCTTATGATGGCTACTTATTTTACTTTTAGTAAGTTTTTGGATTCTCTTTAGGTCTTGCTTCTATTTTGATGCTGTATAGGAGACTATGCAGTTCTATGCTGTGGGTAGGAGGGTATCCCTCCTTCCTTCATTATGGATTGCATTATGTTAGTCTACTTCTGGTTTGGACTAAGTTACGTTGAATGCTGATAGTATATTATTGCTTGTGATATTGTGATAGTGCAAAGCTCTAAGTCTATGATGGTTTTTCCATTGATTCTCACTTTGTTTATAGTTCTTAAGCTATTTAGAGCTATGATGTAGAAAGTCTAGTTTGTTCTTTGTGTTAATGTAGTTCTTATTATGGGTACTTTTATGCATTCAATCTGAGTTTTCAAATTATTATTGAGTATGATTCTACTGTAACATGAATGATGTTTGATAGGTTAAACCTTATCTTTTGATTTAATTTTGTTGGCACGAAGCTATGTTTTTTATTATTCGTGGTTATTATATTCCCTACTTTTAGTTCTACAATCTGGTTGCATTTAGACAAAACAAAAGGAAGAAAAAAAAGAGTTTGAGAATAAAAAGGGGTAGTGGTACCTAAGTGAAGATGAACCTAATTATTCATCCAACTTGACACTGTCGACAAATTATAAAAAAAAAAGAATAAAAGGGTCATGAGAAAAGAAGAGGTTTGGTAAAGGTGAACAACTCTACTTTCTTCTAACTTTTAGTGTGAAGAAATGAGTTTCGTATGCACTATGTGGTGTATACACTCTGAATCTATTTTCTAATCAAGTACCGGGGGTACGTTCATTACAAATGTTTGTCCTTCGTGTTACAAGGTTAAAGGCAAATTCAGGGAAGTAGCTTGAGCTAACCGATAATAAATTCATGATTCAGTTATTGAAATTTGAAAAGCTCATCTGGTGCAACCTAGTTAGATTGACTGTGTTCTGGTGGAATAGATGAATATGAATGGTCTTAACGTAGTGCTAGTGTTTAATACTTTTTCAAATTTGAGGTTTAACTTTGACAAATAATTTATGTTATCAGTTCTGATTATATCTTAATTTTATTCTTAAATAGTGGATTGAGTATAATGGTTTTCATGTTAGATAATACTGTGACCTTAGAACATTCTTCTTTCATTATCATTGATTCTCTAAATCATTTAATTGCTTGAGGACAAGCAAGATTTTAAGTCTGTAATATTTTAATGAGCCTTACTTTTATTGGATTTAAAGTCTTATTCTCATGACTTATTCAGCCTTAATTCTTGTTTTCTAGCTTAGTTTAGATTAGTTTCCTTTAAAGTACAGAATCTTCACTATTTTCAATTGTTTGTGAAATGTAGGGTATTTTCCCCATTATTTATGAAGAATTTAAAGATTTAAAGTCATGAGAAGATTCCTCATAGTATTAGAAAGTCACAGGTCAAATTTGAGGCAAATCAGAGCTTTCTGTAGAGAACAAGGGCATGCCATGATCAACATCACGGCCATGACAGCTTCTCGGTAGAACTCTATAGCATTCGATGAGACAGTCATGGCTAGGGTGTGATCATGTTCACGGCCGTGAAGAGGTAAAAATCTGTACGATGGGATGATCACGGCTAGGCCAAAATGGCCATCACGGCCGTGACAACTTCCGCCAAATTCGACCTTTCTACGGTTTTTCGCCCGATTTGGATGGTTTTGAAGTTGGAATTTGCCGAAATTTTAGAAAAAAATTTCCTAACTGCCTAAGGAAGAGATTGAGCCATTAAAATACATTTTTTGGGCAATTATAGGAGTCAAACTTTTCATTGGCACGGACTAGGGTGAAAGTGGGGCGAAACTTGCGTTCGAAGGCTCATTTGGACGGATTTCTTCGGGGCTATCGAGAGAAGACTAAAGATTTATCATCTCCTACCTAAGATATGTTATTTCCCTAACTTTTGATTGTATTTTCTAGAGTTTTTTATGTGTTACATGATGTATTTCATAGAGTAAACTCTATTTCGGGAGTCGAGTGTAGGCCGTTAAACAAATTCATGTCTTGAATGCTTTCTAAATCTAAGTGAAATATAATTAAACTTGCTTATTCAATATTTGTTGTGCATATTTTGTGTGATTTCTTCGGCTGGGCTTTCTATGCGTGTTAGGTGTTACGAGGTGAACTGAGAGGTAAATCGTAACACTCAACCCACTTATTTTGAACTTGTGACATGAACCACAAGAGTCGTTCAATGTCACTCGAGGATTAACGATCTTTTATAGAGCTCATTGGGTCTACCCTAAGTTAATAAGCTATGAGAGTAGGAGATTGACTTAGGTAGACACTAGATTACACTTCGAGAGAAGGTAATCTGTACAAGTGGATTGATCACCTTGAGCAGTTTATGTTTTTGAGCTTAGATTGTTTAATAATTTATATGTAGCTTATCAACGTGGTGAAACTTGATGTCCTGATATTTCCTAAATTGCAATTTCCCATTCTTGTCACTGAATCTTCGATTTAGTTTTATTAATTTAGTTTATATTTCTTAATCCATTTTGAATTGTCTAGCCACCAATAAAACGATATGTCGATACTTGACACCTAGTCCCTGTGGGATCGATAACTTTTATTACTTCGATAGAAACCGTTCACTTGCGATACGCCTATCAAAGACCTCGGCGAACTCTGAAACTGGACTGTGAACTCTTCACGACCATGAATGAGTTCACAGGAATGCTCGTGGACTTCTTTATTTGAATGACAGGGGACAGTGCCAAGCGTGAGTGACATGATTTGCTTAGGTACCACTATCACCATTTGTTTTCTTTATTTGAAAGCTAAGAATAGTGCCAAGTGAAAGTATGATGTATAATAACACTTTGGTACCACCGTTATTATTTTTGATTCCCATGATAAGATGTACAATAAGAATGGAATTATAAAGTCAAGATGCAAGTAATCATTACATATAAGATGCATATCGTGGTCAAGATAAAACAACAAGCATACTCTCCAGGATCATAAAAATAATGAATTGAGTTATTTAAATCTTTCCACTGCATTAATCAAAAAGCCATGTGTGCAAACTATAACCAATGCAGACTTCTAAAAACAGTCAAGGTTCCCAATCCAATCATTCAAGTACTCATAGAACAATGCACTTCCAAAGACAAAGCAAATATCGTAAATAAGGTGGGCAAGACACCTAAGGTGTTGGAACAAACTAACTACGATACAAAGATAAAACAATGTATGAAAAGAGAAACAAGCTAACTATGATACTTCTAAGAGTAGAATAAAAAACTACTAGAACTATAAAAGCTAACCAAGTAGTGGTGAAACCGATGCCGCTCATCCTCATCGCCGACGCAGCCTCTATTGAAGCTCATGTATGGACTCCAAGATGGAAGAATGGACCCATCCTTGGCATCCCACTTCAGCCTCAAGGTCACAAAGCTGTGCAAGCCTGTTATCAATGGCAATCTGGGTGTCATGCTGAGCATCTCGGACGAACCTAATCATCATCTCCATGCGGTCCAATTGGGTAATAGGTCACTGAGAAGGGGGCGGTGGAGCAGTCTCAAGAGGAACATCATGATCCTCAACTGCCTCCACCCTCCAGTTCCATTGCTCACTGACGCAGAGGATGTATAGGTAGGGGGGTCCTTAGGTCAGTACTCTAAGGTGGGGGAAAACCCATGATGCATAAATTGTGAGAGGGTCTTGAGGCGAGGGAAAAGAAAACGTGCGAAACGAAGAAAACCTGGGGAAAGCCGATAAAATCTTTGCCGTGTCGGGCGACTTGAGCAATACCAGCAGAGTGAGAGATCTACGGCGCACTACTACAAATGTAAAATACTCACCTCTCAAGATGAGCCAATTTTCTTGATGCAAACATGGGCGCGCATAACCTAGGCGGGACTGCAAGGGCGGAATGTGGCAAATCTGAGACACAACGCAGGGAACAAGCAAAATTCTAAGAAAGGACCCGGAGCCTTGGAAGGGACCCCGGGTGTTTTGATTGAAAGCTGAAATTACTACAAGGAGGAAGCGAGGGCTCTAGGCAAACTCCCTAGAGTTTGCTGGCCTGATCCTTCACGTGGGGGAAGGAGAGATACACCAAAAAAACTAAAAAACACACCAGCCCCTTAGCCCTCTTTTATAGAGCAAGAGGGAAAGGGGTCACATGAGACACACATGAGGAAGTTGGAGAAGCCAACAACCTCCAAAAGGAATCAAGATGCTCCTTAACAACTACTAACTAACTAATCAACAACACTTTCAGCATGAAAGAACATGGGGCGCATGAGGATGGCAGGGGCACATGGGAAGGAATCCTGCATGGGCGCCAGTGTGTGTGGGCTGGGCCGCTGTCCGGGCCGTCGCGGGCTAGACAATCTCGGAGTACGTGACCACGAAGCAACAGAACTTGCTTATCGTGGGCTGGTTTTGGACATTGGTGGCAGTCTCCTGGGCCGAGTTGAGGACTCGGTTGTTGTAGCGATCCATGGTCGACGGCCCCGGTTGCTCTTGACGTTGTATTGGAGGTCCGCGAGGAGGGGGTGCCATGGGAACTAGCGTTACGGAGTCCACCGAGATGGAGGAGGGACTCACGTGGCCTACGTAACGATCTGGTGGTTGAGACAAACGCTGTGAACGCCGAACTTCAAGTAGAATCGGGCCTGTCTTTGTTGCAGGGTCACTCACGGCCTAGCTGTGCTTGAACTCACGGGCGTGCTCAGTGTTGGTGTATATGCCCTAGGACCTAGTTTTGGTCCATCTTTGTACTACTTGACTCTGATACTCATATATCTTTCTGGCATTGTCGTTATCATTGTTTGTCTACACCTGCGATTGTGTACTTACATGATAATGTCCCTGGAGACAGATTGGATTTGTGTTCAAATGATTGTCCCCAGTCGATGTACCTGAGTGGATATGGGATAGCTCTGGTACTTGTGAGACTGGTATGTGGGCTGGTTAAGCACGTGGTGCTAACGCAGACACATGGGTATATCATTGGAGGATATACTGGACTGACCCGCTGTGAGGCTATGACTTGGTGTCATGAGTTATCCTCACAAGTGACAGAAGATGCATTGATCCCTTGACTTGAGGTCATTGATCATTCTATATGGTTAGGGACTTGCTTTGATACAACCTAACACATCGCCGTAGTTGGGAGGTCATAACGGTTGTCATTGAGCATGTCATGACCCATATGAGAAGGTCAATGGACAGACATAGGATTTGCCCCTTCCTAAGGGAAGTATGATATCCATGGAGCTCCTCTATGGTTCTATGACTGAAAGTGTATTGCCATACCCAGGTGAGAACCTGATTTAGTCATAGCCATGTGATTGGGTGAAAACAAGTGGTGACACACTTGTCCAATCGGATATCAGTTCGGCAAAGAGACTGTAATGCATCTGTACCTTGTTGCAATGATGGGGATGTCGATGTCGATATCCATTCTGATGACTTGGGTAGCAGCGATGCACTGCTAGGTGCCACTCACTGCTTGTGGTGACATTTGGTCAGCACTGCCAACGTCAGAGGGACCTACAGGGTCGCACACCTTGATACTCGAGTTCTCGTATTGATCGGGAAGCCTTATGATCGAGTTATTGGATAACTCGGATCTAATTGGGAGATTTCATCAGCGCCAATGGGCCTGATGAGATGGAAGAATGTTATTGGAGCCAAACTTCATTTTTGGCAGGTTGACCCGTATTTGACCATGGTTGGTCACATTTGGATTAGGGTTGCATTGGATTGGATCCAAATGCTTAATCAACCCATGTGATGAAGTTTGGGCTAGCTCATTATCCAATGAGGCCCAATAACAAGTTCTCATGAAGAGATGAGAGGCTAAAAGGGTATAATGGGGAGAAACATGAACCATTAAGCGCCTAGGGGCATAATGGGGTCATGTTGGCGCCTTTGCTTCATTATGGAAGTAAAGGGCGCCTCCCCTCTCTTCCTTGGATGGAATGCATGCCTCTATGGCATGTCTTGGGCTGATATGGTACTTGGGCAATTATGGATAGGTTGAATGGAGTTTATGGTAAAGTCTTGGAGACTTTCCTTGTCTCAAACCTCCTCATCCTAGCCCTACACTTGTCATGATCCTAGCCCTTACCCTAACCGCCTCTTGCCCTATATATATGACCCTAGCCGCCCCCTCTTACAAGTGTTCTTCCTTGGAGGCGTGAACACATCAAGAGGGCGAGAGTAAGGGGCATTGGCGTAACCATCTTCTTCCATCAAACCCTAGCCGCAAGCATCTTCCTTTCTTCCCCCTTTGGCGCAAGAGAAGTAAAGGCTTGGCGGAATTCTCCCTTCTCCTCTCTTCTTCATCAATTGGCGCTTCTACCTTGGAGGTGGCGCAAGCATTCAAGAAGAGAACTAAGGCTTGGATCTTCTTCCCGAGGCTAGCACCGGGCGTGGAAGAAGAGGACTCGAGGCATCCGTGTGTGTGAAACTGTAGAGGGCGCACGCTTGGGCGCCTATCACGACATCGACCTCATCTTGCTCTAAGGTATTTCCTAACTCATCGTGTCGACTCTCTTGCTTGCGATCTTCACTAGGTTTTTGGGACTGGCCTGTTTCGGGGATATTGCTTCCGCTGTGCAATGTATGTTGTAATCTCTATTTCTGAAAATTGTAAAATATCCCCGGGGTTTCCCAACACTCGGGTGGCCTGGGGTTTGCAAAGTCGTTCACGGCCTAGCCGTGCGTCTTGTCACGACCATGATCGTCAAATATGGTAGTGCCGTGGAACTCCTTACGGGCTGTAATTCGAGGTCGCAAATCCACAGAAGGTTTGGGCACTGCCGTGCTGCTGGGCATGGCCTAGCCATGCTAAGGGTGGCCAATTTTCGTCGAGGCGGGCACGGCCATGCGCCTGGCCGTGCTTTCTTTTGCGTGGTCACCCGACCGTGTCACAGGCGTGCTGCTGGACACGGCCTGGCTGTGTCGGGGTCCATCGGTGTCTGTAGAGGCGGGCATGGTTTGGGGCACGGCTGTGTGCTTGGCTGTGCCATCTTCATGGTCTCTTTCAGAACCCGTCATGACCGTGACGGGGAACACGGCCTGGCCGTGTTTGCTGCGGCAGAGCTCCGTTGGACCTGGAATTTCCTGGGTTTCTTCCTCTAGTCCCCGGGGGTATTCCCAAGAGTACTCCAAGGGTGGTGGGGAGCTCCAAGTGTCGCTCATGACTCCGTCAGCTATCCCGGGGGGGAAGAATTCTCCTCTGGAGAATAAAGTGGGCAGGTGTTGGTGGCAAGAGCGCCTGTGGGCAGGGGCGCGAAGTAGGGCATGAGATCAGCGATGTTGAAGATGGGACTGATGAGGGAGTCCGCTGGTAGGTCGAGGACGTAAGCGTTGTTGCCAACCCGCTGCAGAACCGTACAGGGTCCGTCGCACCGGGCTTGCAACTTCCAATTGGCTCGAGATCTCAACCGCTCATGGTGGATTCACACAAGAATGAGCTCACCAACCTCAAAATGGTGTGGCCTATGATGCTCGTTGGCCTCTGCTGCATACCGGGTATTGCTCAAGAAAATCCGGCGGTGAATCTCATCATGCAACCTTGTGATATGTGATGCAAAGGCATAGGCAGACTCATGGATGGAAGGAGGCTAGGGAACATCATGCATGTCTATAGGCTTTCTAGGCTGGTGCCCAAGGACGACCTAGAAAGGACTCAGCCCCGTAGAGTGGTGGAATGCGCTGTTATACGCTAACTCAGTGATGGGTAGATGTTCAGCCCAATGGCGTGGGAAGTCATCGGCTAAACAACGCAGAAGGTTACCCAGGTTGCGGTTCACAACCTTCGTCTGACCGTCCGTTTGCGGGTGGTACGCAGAGGAGAACTTGAGAGTGGTCCCAAGGAGGACCCACAAGGACTTTCAGAAATGACCCACGAACCGGGTGTCGCGGTCGGACACGATGGAGAGGGGGAGACTATGAAGCCGGACGATCTCGTTGACGAATAGATGGGCAATGTGGGAAGCGTCGGCTGTCCGCGAACAAGGCACAAAGTGTGCCATCTTAGAGAAACGATCCACGACTATGAAGATGGAATCGTGGCGCAAGGCATTACGGGGCAGACCAAGGACGAAGAATGTCGATGGTCAGGAGCAAGTGCTCAAGGTGGTCAGCGCGAGTGGGACGGTAGATGAGAATGTCGTCGAAGTAGACGACCAAAAACTTCCCCATGTAGGGATGGAGGACCTGACTCATGAGGCGCATGAATGTGGATGGCGCGTTGGTGAGGCCGAAGGGCATCACCAACCACTCGTAGAGGCCGTCCTTCGTCTTGAAGGCGGTCTTCCACTCGTCACCCTAGCGGATGCGGACCTGATGGTAACCGCTCCGGAGATCCAATTTACTAAACCAACAGGCGCTGGAAATGAGGTCTAACATGTCATTGAGGCGCGGGATGGGGAAGCGGTACTTGACGGTGATGCGATTGATTGCACGGCAATCGATAAACATCCGCCAAGAACCATCCTTCTTGGGCATAAGAAGGGCGACGACTACGTAAGGGCTGAGGCTTTCACGAATGAAGCCGTTGGTAAGGAGGTCATCTACCTGCCGCTTGTTGTGATCCGTAAGTGTACGGATACTCGAAGTAATAAAAGATATCGAACCCACAGAGACCTATGTTGTCAAATACTGATCAATTGATTTTTCACTATCTAGGTAATCGAATGAAAGTTAGGTAACTATCGCAAACACACGGAAAGATACTATCAGAAAGAGAAAACTGGGACTAGGGTTTCATTCACTTAGATTTTCATGACTAGATGTACAAAGATGTTCATCAATCAAATTCTATTTTGATAAAGACATAATTTACCTAAAAAGGGATTATCTCACTCTCATGCAGATAACCATGCAAGAATAAATCCTCACTTTCGCGCAAGATTCATTCCAAGCTAATGATAGGTAAATCATCAATCGAAGAACTCGATGATCACTTTCATGCATCCGTATTCTAAGTTGATCGTCTCAAGTGGAAACTCAATGATCACCGTCGTGCATCCGAGTCTCAACACAAGTTTTGCCTATGGTTCTCGAAAGTTCTGATCCTCACTTTTGTGCAAGATCTCCACGTTTGACATAATAACTCAATCCTAAGTTTGTAATTGTTATCATGGCAATACAAATCACTAAAATTAAATAATAAGAACAATCCTAAGAAAATTCCTATCATACAGTTCTAGGGTTCCAAGTTCTCAAGCAAGTCACCTTTCGGTCCTTATTGCAAGAACTCTAAATCATGATGACAAAAATAAACTTAAGAGAATCTTAGAGCAATAATCACAAAGGCAAAATTATCAAAGTAGAACAATCATGATGAAAATAAAAATAAAAATAATCTAGTCATTAAGAAAATCAAAGGGAATTACTCCCCCATGTCCCAAAAGTAGTTTAAGCTAGCATCGTGAAGGAATTACATTAAGTCATGGTTTTAGAAGATCGAAAATCAAGGAAAAAAGAAGAGTTTAAGAAAATACAGCACGACTGTGAAATAAAACACAGCCGTAATTTGCAATTTGAGGTGATGAATAGTGTCAGCGCCTCTTCTTTCTTCGATTCCTCTTCCAATTGATCTCTTTTTGATATGAAACTTCTGGCGTGTCCTCTGCTCCTTCAGACAAAGCTTCAGTATGAAAATCACGACCGAAGGTGGTCTGGATTGATCGTGGCGGCGGAACCCTAGGCGGCGGCGTGAATCCTGATTTCTCTCTTGATAGTCAATGAAAATTGGGGCTTTCGGTGCTTGTGTAATCCTCGCATCCCCCTCGCCACCATTATTTCTTATGGCTTTGAACATAGAGCCTTGGATCGTTCGCAATCATCTCCACAAGAATCGGGCGTCGGGATTGACCTCGGAGTCGCGTTCAGAATGAGAATTACGGCAGTGTAATAGTTCACGACAGTGCCGTAAAATCGGTCGAGTTTTCTGATCTTATGTCGTCTGGGAAATACGGCACCATAATATGGTTTATGGTACTGCCGTAAAATCTTCTGAACTCTCTGTTCGGAAGTGACTGGAAAATACGGCCCGTGTAATCCTTTACAATGGTGCCGTAAGATCAAGCAAAGTTTCTATTCTGAAGCGCTCTGCAATACGGTACTGTGTAATAGTTTACGACTGTGCTGTAAAATCCAAAAATCCTTCTATTCGGAAACTCGTCAAAATACGGCAGTGGCTCGGATTTTACGATAGCGTATGAAAATACGGTACTGTAAAATAGGTTACGGCACTGCCGTAATTTGCTGACTTGCTCCGTTTTGCGTGAAATTTATTAGGTGATCTCCTCTTGATGATGATAACTCTTCTATGTGTTTGATTTTGCTTCAAAACGCCTTGAAATAGTGCCTTTTTACCTGAAAATCATGAAAAACCAAAATAGATGTAGGCTTTGCAATATTCAATGAATTTAGCATGAAAACAAGTAAAAGATCCTCAATTTATCATGAAAAGATATCTGGAATGATACAAAATATACTATATATTTTGGTGTCATCAAAATACATAAGGCTCAAACTTTGCTTGTCCTCAAGCGAAAATCAAATTTGAAATCAAAATTTGATCAAAAAAATAACCTTTTCATGCTCAATAAATTTCTAAAATACAACTCATCAATGAAAAATTCTATCAATTGATTTATAGAACTTCAAATAAACATATCATCCTTAGAACTCAACCCTCTAGATCCACAATTCAATCAAATAAAACTTTGCAACTTGTATAATAAATACAATTTTCAATCTCAAGACTTCACCCAATTTCAGTTCAATCTATCATGCTTTTGTTTACAGGAATTAGGTTTCCAAGATCTTTTTCCACACATATATATTTTTTTGTTTTTCATGACAGTTATTTTGTTGTTTTTGCATGGATGGCATGTACCCACATAGATACATGCCTTTTATTTTGACTTCAACTCTTTTCTTAGGTACCACTGTCAATTTTACACAGTGCCAAGTAGAGGAGTCTTATTCTTTTCCACTCTCATCATTTTTATAGACTTCAACTCATATCTTAGGTACCACTATCAATTTTACACAGTGCCAAGTAGGGGAGTCTCTCACTATTTTTGTGGATCTTGGATTCTTATTTCCCAACAAATAGCAAAAATAGACTAACATCTACTAGGTTAATCAATTGATCTCAATTCACAAGTCATACTCATATACTCATTTTATTCGAAAGAGAAGTTTCACTTTTAGATTTTATTCTTCAAACAATACATCTATCCAAAATTTCATGCATCAACTAATGTCATATTTCAATAGACAAATATGTATCGAAGAAATAAATTTAACATGATAGGGCTATATTTCTAATCATGAATTTGATTTCTTTCATCATCAAAATTCATCAACACACCTCAAAACATGACCATATATCACATTAATCGAAATATATTCAACATTACATCATGTCAAAAAGAAATAATATCATCATCATGTAGTACAACCATATCGAAAAATAAAAATAGGCGTGTCAAGCAGAACAGCAGTAGTGGTAGTCGTGAAGCATTATCCTTCCCTTTAAATCATATGTAGTGTCAAAGAAGTAAGGGAAATTAATACTCACAAAATTTTCTTCGTCATTGTCCGGTCTGATTTCTTTTTGTATCCCCAGGTGAGTAGTCAGCATTGATGCTCCTCCCTTTTCTTATCTTTCTCTAATAAATACTTTTTCTTTTCCTTTTTTTTTGAAACAAAATACGGTACCGTAAAAGATATTACGGCACTACCGTATTTTCAAAAGAACTCTCGGGATGGTTTTGGTCACAAAATACGGTACCGTAGAACACATTACGGCCATACCGTAATTTCGAGGCAACTTTCTAATCGAAAGTGGGCTGAAAATATGGTACTGTAAAATACTTTACGGTAGTGCCGTAATTTGCACCAAATCACGCTTTTCCTACAAAAATAAGGGAAACATTAGTATTAAGTTAAAGAAAACAAAATAGAGGTTAGAAAGCTTGGGTTGCCTCCCAAGAAGTGCTAATTTAAAGGTCATTAGCTTGACCGTTCTGCACTTAGATTTGATCTTGGTTCGTCGAGGTAAAAGCTCTCCTTTTCTTCAATCAGTTCTTCTTGATAATAGTGTTTCAATCTTTATCCATTAACTTTAAATTCTCTTGTATCTTTACTCCATATGTCCACAGCTCCGTAGGGATAAATTTTCTTCACCTGAAAAGGTCCGGACCATCGAGATTTAAGTTTTCTAGAAAAAAGTCTCAATTTAGAATTGAATAGAAGAACAAAGTCACCTGGTTGGAAATCTCTCCTGAAAATATGTCGATCGTGCCATCTTTTTGTCCTCTCCTTGTAAATTTTTGCATTCTCATATGCAAAGAGTCTAATTTTATCTAGCTCATTTAATTGTAATCTCTGTTTTTCTCCCGCACTCTTCAGGTCGAAATTCAGCATCTTGATTGCCTAGTATGCTTTATGCTCAAGTTCTACAGGCAAATGACATGATTTTCCATAAATCAATTGAAATGGAGACATTCCTATTGGTGTTTTGAAAGCAGTCCGGTATGCCCACAAGGCATCATCAAGTTTGAATGCCCAATCTTTCCTAGTGCATGACACTGTCTTCTCTAAAATTCCCTTGATTTCTCTATTTGATATCTCCACTTGTCCACTGGTTTGAGGATGATAAGGCGTTGCTACTCTATGATTCACCCCATATTTTCTAAGTAAGGCTGGAAATTTGTGTTCTATGAAATGCGAGCCCCCATCACTGATTACTACCCGCGGGGTCTCATACCGTGGAAATATGATTTTTTTGAAAAATTTAGGAACAACTCTTGAATCATTGGTAGGTGAAGCAAGAGCTTCAACCCATTTTGAAACATAGTCAACTGCTACCAGAATGTACTTGTTACCTCCTGAAGATGGGAAAGGTCCCATAAAGTCTATCCCCGAAACATCAAATATTTCAACTTCAAGAATGTTGGACAGTGGCATCTCGTGTCTTCTGCTGATGTTTCCCATTCTTTGACATCTATCACAAGATAACACAAAGTTTCTAGCATCCTTGAAAATGGTGGGCCAATAAAATCCTGATTGTAACACTTTATAAACAGTCTTTTTAGTACTAACATGACCGCCATAAGAGGATCCATGACATTGGCATAATATATCGGTGATCTCTTCTTCAGGCACACATCGTCTATAAATACTGTCTGTACATCTTCTAAACACATAAGACTCATCCCAAAAATAATGTTTTGCCTCAGCCAAGAATTTCTTCCTTTTTTGGTAGTTCAAATCAGGAGGAAAAACATTAGCAACAAGGTAATTCACTATGTCAGCATACTAGGGGGCTCTGATCTGTTCAATGGTTAAGAGCTGTTCTTCAGGGAAGGAATCATTGATTTCATCGTGCTTTTCAGTATCCACCATTATCCTTGAAAGATGATCTGCAACAAAGTTGTCTGATCCCTTTTTATCTTTAATTTCCAAATCAAATTCTTGTAAAAGTAATATCCATCTGAGCAATCGTGGTTTGCTGTCTTTTTTCTGCATTAAGTATTTCACAGTTGTATGGTCTGTGTATACTACCACTTTGGAGATAATTAAGTATGATCTAAATTTGTCAAAAGCAAATACAATAGCCAAAAGTTCCTTTTCAGTGGTAGTGTAATTCCTTTGTGTTTCATCCAAGGTCCTGCTAGCATAATGGATAACATATGGCTTTTTATCCTTCCTTTGCCCTAAAACTGCTCCAATTGCATAATCACTAGCATCGCACATGAGTTCAAAAGGTAAATCCCAATCTGGGGGTTGAATGATAGGTGCTGAGACCAAAGCCTTCTTCAATTCCTGAAAAGCAGATAAACAACTTTCATCAAAAGAAAATTTTACATCTTTATAAAGTAAATTTGTAAGAGGTCTAGCAAGTTTAGAGAAATCCTTGATGAATCGTTGGTAGAATCCTGCATGTCTTAGGAAACTTCAGATCTCCTTCACAGTTGTGGGTGGTTCCAATTTCTCTATCACCTCAATTTTTGCCTTGTCAACTTCAATTTTTCTCTCCAAGATTAAGTGTCCCAAAACTATACCAAGCTTAACCATGAAATGACATTTTTCCCAATTAAGCACAAGGTTAGTTTCCTCGCATCTCTACAAGACCCAAGATAAATTAGCTAAACACACATCAAAAGAAGAGCCATATACAGAAAAATCATCCATAAAGACATCTATAAAATCTTTAATAAAATCAGAAGCCATCATGCATCTTTGAAATGTAGCAGGAGCATTACATAAACCAAAGGGCATTCTCCTGTATGCAAAAGTTCCATATGGGCATGTGAAAGTGGTTTTATCTTGATCATCAGGATGTATAGGAATTTGAAAAAAACTAGAATATCCATCTAAAAAATAAAAATGAGAGTGGTTTGCTAATCTTTCAACCATCTGATCAATAAAGGGTAAATGGAAGTGGTCTTTTCTAGTAGCATAATTCAGTTTTCTATAATCTATGCACATTCGCCAACTAGTAACAGTTCTAACAGGAATTAGTTCATTATCTTTGTTTTTCATGACAGTTACCCCTCCTTTTTTAGGAACACAATGTATAGGACTTACCCATTTGCTATTAGAGATAGGATAGATAATACCTGTATCAAGTAATTTCAGAACTTCCTTTTTTACAACTTCTTTCATGGAGGGGTTCAACCTTCTTTGGAAATCTGCATGTGGCTTGTGCTCTTCTTCCATTAAGATCCTATGTATACAAAAAGAAGGATAATTCCTTTCAGGTCATCAATAGAATACCCAATTACCTTTCTATGAATCCTTAATTCCTTGAGAAGCAACTCCGTTTCCCTTTTTCCATGCTGTGCATCAACTATAACAGGATAAGTAGAATTATGACCAAGAAACTCATAACGAAGGTTATCAGGTAAAACTTTGAGCTCTATTTTTGGTGTTTGTTCTTTTTCATCACAAGTATTGCAATCTAGAAATTCATTACTTTCAGAATTGGTTCCTTCCTTAAGAATATAATCAGAATTATATTCAGGGGTTTCAGCAAATAAATCATTAAGATCATAAATAATGTCATCCCTATCATGTACACTACAACAATATTCAGAATTTGAAGGATTTTTCATGGCTTCATGCAAATCATACTCGATCTTTTCACCCCCAATGTTAAGTGAAAGCTTACCATTTTTTACATCAATGAGTGCACCTGCTGTGGCTAAAAATGGTCTACCAAGTATTATGGGGATTTTTGCATCTTCCTCCATCTCAAGAACTACAAAATCTGCTGGGATGAAATACTTGCCTATTTGAACAGGCACATCTTCATGAATCCCCACAGGATATTTAACTGAACGATCAGCGAGCTGCAAAGATATTGAAGTTGGTTTAAGCTCTCCCATGTCCAGCCTCCTGCAAACAGATAATGGTATTAGAGTCACACTAGCTCCCAAATCACATAAGGCTCGGTCAAAAGCCATACTACCAATAAAACAAGGGATAGAGAAACTACCTGAATCCTTCAACTTAGGTGGCAACTTGTTTTGAATAATAGAACTACATTCCTCGGTTAGAGCCACAGTACCAAAGACTCCTCTTATTAGACAGAATTTCTTTTAAAAATTTAGCATATGTAGGCATTTGCAATAAAGCTTCAGTAAATGGAATGTTAATGTAAAGCTTTTTCAAAATATCTAAAAATTTCCCAAATTGTTTGTCTAGTTTTTCCTGTACTAACCTTTGAGGAAAAGGTATTGGTGGTCTATAGGGTGGAGGCAAATCAGATTTAGAATTATCTTCTTTACATGGCACATCCCCTTTTGGTTCATTACCCTTTTGAGGTGTTAAACTAGGTAGAGTTTGTTCATGTTTAGAGGATTTTTCTAATTCTAATTCTTCATCATGATCACAGTAAGACTCTTTTTCTTTAAGTTCAACCTTCCTGTTAAGTTCTCCTAGCTTCTTTCCACTTCTAGTGACAACAACATTGCAATGTTCATTAGGCATCTAATTTTTTATGAAGTTCTCATGAGCAGTTAAAGATTCTACTTGAGAAGCAATTTGGTTAACCATTCCCTTAAGATTTTGCATAAATTGAGTTTGATGAGTCATAAACTTGTCAAGCTAGGATTTTATACTAAAAGAATTTACCTCTTTAGTTGGAGTTTGCAATTCCTCATTCTTATTCTTACCATGATGATGACCATGTAACATTCTTTCCTCAGGATTCCATTGGTTATGGTTCAGGGATATTTCTTCAAACAGTGCAAAAGCATCTTCCACGGTCTTACTCATAATGGCACCTCCTGCAGAAGTATCAACAATTAGATGGGTATCATCAAGTAAGCCATAATAAAATGTATGAAGTAAAGTCCAATTTTCAAGGCTATGGTGTGGGCACTTCCGTTGCAATTCATTAAATCTCTCCCATGCCTCACTGAATGACTCCCCATCTTTTTGTTGAAAGCTTATAATTTGATTTCTTAGTCGAATTATCTTGCTTGGAGGGAAGTACTTTGTCAAGAAGGAATTTGAAAGTTGATTCCAAGTTGTGAAGGTTACAGTAGGTTGTGATTGTAGCCATGATTTTGCCCGGTCCCTAAGAGAAAAAGGAAATAATCTCAGTTTTAATGCATCATCAGAAATTCCACTAATCTTAATGGTATCACAATATTCAAGAAAAAGATGTAAGTGTTGATAGGGATCTTCAATTGGATCTCCTCCAAATTGATTCTGCTGGATCATGGTCAAGAAGGCAGGATTAATCTCAAAATTATCGGCTTCAATCCTGGGTTTGATAATGCTAGAGTGTATTTCTCGTGGCCTAGGGACAGCATAGTCCCGAAGTAATCTCTGTCCTGCCATTGGATTTAAATTTCCTATATAGTGTAAAGCAGATAGATTAAGTAACTCAAGTAAATAGAGAAGAACAGATAGATAAAACATAAATTAATCCTAGTCTAGCAATAATCTCAATATTTTCAATATTGACAAAACTAAGGTCCCCAGCAACGGCGCCAAAAACTTGTTGTGATCCGCAAGTGTACGGATACTCGAAGTAATAAAAGATATTGAACCCATAGAGACCTATGTTGTTAAATACTGATCAATTGATTTTTCACTATCTAGGTAATCGAATGAAAGTTAGGTAAATATCGCAAACACACGGAAAGATACTATCAGAGAGAGAAAACTGGGACTAGGGTTTCATTCACTTAGATTTTCATGACTAGATGTACAAAGATGTTCATCAATCAAATTCTATTTTGATAAAGACATAATTTACCTAAAAAGGGATTATCTCACTCTCGTGCAGATAACAATGCAAGAATAAATCCTCACTTTCGCGCAAGATTCATTCTAAGCTAATGATAGGTAAATCATCAATCGAAGAACTCGAGGACCACTTTCGTGCATCTGTATTCTAAGTTGATCATCTCAAGCGGAAACTCAATGATCACCGTCGTGCATCCGAGTCTCAACACAAGTTTTGCCTATGGTTCTCTAACGTTCCGATCCTCACTTTCGTGCAAGATCTCCACGTTTGACACAATAACTCAATCCTAAGTTTGTAATTGTTATCATGGCAATACAAATCACTAAAATTAAATAATAAGAACAATCCTAAGAAAATTCCTATCATACAGTTCTAGGGTTCCAAGTTCTCAAGCAAGTCACCTTTTGGTGCTTATTGCGAGAACTCTAAATCATGATGACAAAAATAAACTTAAGAGAATCTTAGAGCAATAATCACATAGGCAAAATTATCAAAGTAGAACAATCATGATGAAAATAAAAATAAAAATAATCTAGTCATTAAGAAAATCGAAGGGAATTACTCCCCCATGTCCCAAAAGTAGTTTAAGCTAACATCGTGAAGGAATTACAATAAGTCATGGTTTCAGAAGATCGAAAATCAAGGAAAAAGAAGAGTTTAAGAAAATACAGCACGGCTGTGAAATAAAACACAGTCGTAATTTGCAATTTGAGGCGATGAACAGTGTCGGCGCCTCTTCTTTCTTCGATTCCTCTTCCAATTGATCTCTTTTCGATCTGAAACTTCTGGCGCGTCCTCTCCTCCTTCAGACGAAGCTTCAGTATGAAAATCACAGCCGGAGGTGGTCTAGATTGATCGCGGCGGTGGAACCCTAGGTGGCGGCGTGAATCCTGATTTCTCTATTGACAGTCGATGAAAATTGGGGCTTTCGGTGCGTGTGTAATCCTCGCGTCCCCCTCGCCCCCATTGTTTCTTACGGCTTTGAACATAGAGCCTTGGATCATTTGCAATCATCTCCGCAAGAATCGGGCGTTGGGATTGACCTCGAAGTGGCGTTTAGAATGAGAATTACGGCAGTGTAATAGTTCACAGCAGTGCCGTAAAATCGGTCAAGTTTTCTGATCTGATGTCATCTGGGAAATATGGCACCGTAATATGGTTTACGGTATTGCCGTAAAATCTTCTGAACTCTCTGTTCGGAAGTGACTGGAAAATACAGCCCGTGTAATCCTTTACGGTGGTGCTGTAAAATCAAGCAAAGTTTCTATTCTGAAGCGCTTTGCAATACGGTACTGTGTAATAGTTTACGGCCATGCCATAAAATCCGAAAATCCTTCTGTTCGAAAACTCGTCAAAATACGGCAGTGGCTTGGATTTTACGATAGCATATGAAAATATGGTACCGTAAAATAGGTTACGGCACTACCATAATTTGCTGACTTGCTCCGTTTTGCGTGAAATTTCTTGGGTGATCTTCTCTTGATGATGGTAACTCTTCTATGTGTTTGATTTTGCTTGAAAACGCCTTGAAATAGTGTTTTTTTACCTAAAAATCATGAAAAACCAAAATAGAAGTAGACTTTGCAATATTCAATGAATTTATCATGAAAACAAGTAAAAGATCCTCAATTTATCATGAAAAGATATATGGAATGATACAAAATATACTATATATTTTGGTGTCATCACCGCTTGAGCTCCGTGTGCTCAGTGGGGGTGAGGCGGTGATGGGGCAGGTTGGGCAAACACGCCCCAAGGACTAGGTTGATGACATGCTGGATGTCACGGTCAGGAGGGAGGCCGATGGGCAGATCGACCGGGGAGATGTCAGAAAACTCGTCCAAGAGGGCTGTGACCTCCGTGGGCAAAGGGGCCAGCGGAGCGATAGGCGGGGGCGAGATCTCGCGGATCATGAGGGCGTAGACCACCTCGATCTCGTGGGCCTCTTGGATGAGTGAGCCGGGTCGGACCAAGGTGACCATCTTTGGTGCGGATGGGGCAGGAGGCAAGGGTGTGATGACACCCTTGGACGTGGAGGCGCGCAGCTCCTTGGGCAGAGCCGGGGTCAGACAGATCTTACGTCCCCCATGGTGGAAGACATAAGTGTTGGAGCGGGTGTAGTGGATGATGTCGCGGTCGTACAGCCATGGGCGGCCGAGAAGGACGTGGGCGACGTCCATGGAGGTGACGTTACACCAGACCTTCTCCGAGTAGTCACCAAAGTAGATGGGGACCTGGCATCGGTGGGTAATGGGAAGACTAGACGTATCGACCCAGGCGATCAAGTACGGCCGAGGGTGGGGCTCTAGTGTGAGGCCGAATCGGGTGACCGCCGTCCGTGAGACGTGTTAGGGAATACCGGGTGTAATTTAAAATTTTGCAGTCCCAGGACGCAGCGGAAGAATCATTACACCCGAAACATATTCTAGTCCCAAGGATCCATGCGAGAGAGAAGACACAAGGATGTGTTAGAGATGTACCTCTTTTGCTTGTCTAGTTTCCGAAGCCATGTTGAAGACGATCAAGTGCTTGCCCTCTACAAGTATCCACGCGTCGACTCCTTGATCGTTTCTCCCTTCCACGCTTGGTGCTAGCCTCGGGAAGAGAATCACGCCTTCACCTCACTTGCGCCACATTCAAGAGAACTAGCGCCAAAGAGGGGATAGGGAAGATGCCGCCAAGGACTTCCCTCTTCTTCTTTGCTTGCGCCACCTTCAAGCAAGACGCGCCAATGGCAATGAGAGGGAGAGAGCTTGCGGCAATAGAAGGAGAAGTCACCAAGCTCAATTTCTCTTTGTGCCAAGAAGAGTAGAAGAAGAAGAGGAGGTCTTTCGACTACTTGGAAGAAGGTTGCGCCAAGCCTTTGTTGTCACCTATTGCCCTTGCTCACGTCTCTCTATGTGCCCTCACACCTTCAAGGAGTCAAACATTAGAAGGGGCGGTAAGGGGTCCTATAAATAGGACAAGAGGCGGCTAGGGAAAGGGCTAGGATCTTGCTGTTGGGGTATGCCCTTAAGGCTAATGTTTGAGGCCTTGGGATTGTAACAGTATCATGTATAAACTCTTATGTTTATAAAGGCATGGTTATTATTCAAGGTTGTTACATTGTCTGCTGCAATAATTGTACTTCTGAATAATGTCTCAAAGCTGTTCAGCTGGGCTGACATGCTATAAAGTCCTTAGTTGAGATATCTTGGTGAACATGAGACAGCCTTGATATGATTGAGACTAAT
Source organism: Costus lasius (assembly GCA_027563935.2). Classification (NCBI taxonomy): domain Eukaryota; kingdom Viridiplantae; phylum Streptophyta; class Magnoliopsida; order Zingiberales; family Costaceae; genus Costus; species Costus lasius. The sequence goes on along the minus strand of CM050450.1, from coordinate 29,437,904 downwards.
ATGTGCTCTAATCTTATAGGATGCTTCGAGCATGGAATAAGATGTAGACTCATGGGTACATTGGATGTACTGGACAGACCCTACTAGGATATTCAATTGCTTGTCACAATGTGAATGATCCTTGTATGTGTACAAGTGGCACATTTCCTTTGACTTGAGATCACTTGTGTTTCTAAATGATGATTGTCATTGTTTTGAGGTAGTTCAATATCATTTGAAACATAATGATTATAGACTATCTTGGATGGTGAGCTTGAATCAGGTTAGGGCACCAGTGATAGACATAGGATTGCCGTCTCCTTGTTTAAGGAGTGTGATGTTCTAAAGGGGCCCCCTGGATGAGATGATTGAGAAAGTGTATGGCCATACCCAGATGACTGTGTTCATCTGATCTAATCATGCTCATCATATTGGAGTTACGAGCTTGACAGGCTTGTCCAATAAAGAACATCCAGTGGCAGAGGAAGCATGTATGCCTTGTGAGTTGGATTCACACTTGTGCTGTGTTTTGGGTGTAGTCTTGGAAGACTCTTTCCTTTATATCGGGAGACAGTGATGTGTTGCTAGATACCCCTCACTGATCGTGATAACGTGAGTTATCGTTACCGACATTTAAAGGAAACCCTCAGGGTCGCACAATTTGATGATATGGCTTACTTAAGTCAGATCGTGTGGACTGAATTATTTAGGTTCAGTTTTAAAGGGATTTAATCTCTGATTGAAAGTGAGATCTGGTCTGATCATGTTTGATTGATTAGGGCTTGAGATCGGTAAGCTTCGATTGAGAGAATTGATGCTAGATTGGTGAGATCAAGAGCATCAAGAGATCAACGGTCAGATCTTAAGCCTTAGGGGTTTAATTTGATCTGGACTAAAGGCTTGGGCTGGTTTGATTTGGTCTTTGAACCAAATGCAATTGAACCATGGCTCGGTTCAAAGAGGAGCGATTGGTTCACTTGATGTGAACGCAAGATCGCATGAGAGTATGAGGCGAGTTTTTGGCTTGCTATTTTTAGAAGCCACGCTCCCACGTTCAACAAGAACGTTGCACTCGTCGCCTCTTTGTTCTCTCGCTCTCGTGTGGTAAAAGAGGTTACACAAAAGAAGGGAGCGAGAGCTTGATCGTCCTAGCCGCAAGAGACCTCATCTCCTCCATACGAAGGACTCCTTGAAGATTTGCTAGCACAAAGTCTCCGAGGAAGTAGTCGCCTTCTCATTGTGTGCGTCATCTTTGGAGAAAAGGCATTTGCGTTTTTGCTTCCAAGGCGCCATCTAGAAATGGCTATGGTATGAATTCTTATCATGAATACTTGTTATTAAAAGTTAATCATGTGACATGTTTTCGATCCTATGAAACCCTAGCATCCGCTGCCCATATTATGTTTGCGCCACCTTAGGGTTTCGCCCCCTTAGATACAAGGGACTTTCAATTGGTATCAGAGCCATGTTTGATGCATGATTCATATGATTACTTTATGTTATGTATTGTGATCCATGTTTGCGCAAGCTGAATAGACCTAGGGTTATCTTCATGCGAAATTTTTACATGCTTGTCTTGACGCATGTTTAGTTATTTGTGGCGCATGAATGATGTTTCTTTGGTTGCGCTTATGGGTTAGATCTATAGTGTATGCGAAAGTTTACATGATGCTTTCAGCATGTCGAAACTCAAGATATGTTTCCTTTAGTTGGCGCATGCTTTGGTTTTTCTAAAAACAAAAACAAAACTCTTGCGCGACTCACATTAGATCTAACTAGCGCCTGCTTTAAACCCTTAGACGGGTTATTAGGGTTGAAGTCATCTTCTAAATAGATCCAAACTGTCTGATCAGACTATCTGACAGCCTAGATGGGTCGACCAGATAGCACCTTGGCGCAAGCCTGAGGTGGCTATAGGTCGACTGCAGACGGCGTGTAGCGATGTCTGGTTGAGACAACCTTGAACGCACATGAGGTAGGCCCGGGGTCACACCCGCCTGCCAGACCTCATTGTGGTCGTTCAGCCCTAGGCGCATGCATGGTTGACCATTTGGTTGACTCAAGTCAGTTAGGACTTGGTGCATGCAAGGGCAATGGATCTGACTAGATTGATGAGTGGATCCCTATTAATGGACCGTTGTAAGGCAGCAGGGCAAATAAGGAAATTAAAATTGATGCCAATGGGGTTTTTCAAAATTTTATTTTCCTGATTGGATCACATGAAATTTGATGCCATTTGCTTGTTTATTTCATCTTATGTGGGCTGCCCGTTTTATTGTGTGCTGTGCTGGGGCCTACGTGCCTGGAAATTAAAGTTGTAAATTATTTATTGTGATCTGCGTATCACATTGTATTTAATTTATAAAATGTAATTGACCTGCGTGTCAATCTTGTCTAGATAGATTAATTTGTAAGTTAATCAGACAAGAGCACAGAGCACACTTGGCAGAGGCGCTTGCAGCAGAGGCTTGACCAGGTGGGAGGTCCAGGGTTCGACTCTGGGACCAGGCGCATTTTCCCTGGTAGGCGCACCTGAGCTGCAGATGGCGCTTGGGCCCTGGTTTGGGCCAGATGAGCAGCAAAAGACCCATGAAGAAAAGCAAGTGAAGACTTAAGTTAATTAAGGTCTTACTTAGGCTATGGGCTTTTACCACATAAGATCCATGCTTTCTTTTATTGCTTAAATAAGTAGAACAGCATGATTTATTTATCTTCTGCTATCACCATAGGAAATGCATGATAGTGAAGAAGATAAAAGACCGTTAAAATCCAACGCTAAAATATCAAGCTCGTATGCCTTCTAACGCGAAACCTCACTGTTCTGATTATCGTTGGAGCCGTGTTGTACCCACTCAGTGGGCACGTCCATCTATCTTCAGACGGTGCGGGATTACACCTGCGTGTTACAGAGAAGGGATTTATCGCTTCTCGTTGCTCAGCATAGCACGTGGTGGTCCAGGGAGTAGGTCGGGTCAGCTTGACCATGTAGACTACATATGTGGCGCATATGGTAGCGCATGGAGGCAGCCATCTGTGGGGTCAGAGATTGTGTTGTACCAACTCAGTTGGCACAGTCTGCTGGATTGCCCAGATGAAGGGGAATCGCACGGGTTGGCGATTGGCTGGGAAAGCCTACCAGAGATTAGTGCTTGTACTCTCTGTGCATCTTATCTCGCCTGAGCGGGACGCGGAGACCAAGTATGAAATCTGGATCCCATCTCACTAAAAGAGTTCTACTCTTTCGGGCTGTTTTGCTGGATTTTTTAGCCAGATAAAATAGTGAGAAAAAGAATCATTCTTAAGTCCTGAATAGATTCTTTACATTGATACTGACCTTGCTGTTCTTGCATTGTTGTAGATTCCTGCAGCAACGAACACCATGAGCTTCAATGTGCGATCCCTACTGGAAAGGGAGAAGTTTGCTGGGCCGAACTTCTCAGACTGGTTCGGACACCTTAAGATTGTTCTTAAGGCAGAGAGGAAACTGTATGTCCTCGAGACGGCGATACCGCCTCAGCCCGCTCCGAACGCCGCAAGGGCGGTTCGGGAAGCTTATGAAAAGCACGTCAATGATAGCATTGATGTCGCTTGCCTGATGCTAGCGTCTATGACGCCACCGCTGCAGCGTCAGCATGAGGATATGTCTGCTATAGACATGATAGCAAACCTCAAGATGCTGTATGCTGCACAGGCGAGGACAGAACGCTATAATCTGACAAAGCTTTTCTTTCAGAGCAAACTGGCTGAAGGGAGCCTAGTGGGAGCTCACGTGCTCAAGATGATTGGGCACAAGGAGGCTCTAGAGAAACTGGGGCATACCATCAACCAGGAGCTTGCTGTAGACATTATTCTGCAGTCTCTCCCGCCCTCTTTCGATGTGTTCATCATTAACTTTAATATGAACAAAATCGATTGTACTCCGGCAGAGCTGCTGAATATGCTCTTGACTACTGAGGAGACTCTGAAGGGAAAGCCTTCGACCTCTGTCTTAATGGTTCCTTCTAGGAACAAGAAGAAGGGGAAGAAGGGCAAGGCCCCTGTCAAGAGTTACAGCAAGGCTCTGAAGCAAAAAGTTAAGCGGTCAAAGGAATACAGATGTTTCCATTGTGGCCAGCTGGGTCACTGGAAAAAGGACTGTAAAGCGCTCCAAGGAGATAAGAGGGGAAGCGTCGCTTCTGGCTCAGGTATATACGTGACGGAAGTCATGTTTTCATCTTCTTCTATTTCATGGGTGTTAGACACTGCATGTGGAGTTCACATTTGTTCAAATGTACAGGAACTCAAGAGAAGAAGACAGGTGGGACAACATGAGGTGGACCTACGAGTTGGAAACGGGGCACGGGTTGCTGCTGTTGCTGTAGGAGACTATTTCATCTCTTTGCCATCTGGGCTTGTATTAGAACTGAACAATTGTTACTTTGTTCCCAGCATTACTAAAAATATTATCTCCATTCCTGCTCTTGTCAGGAAGGGGTTTTCCTTTGAATGCAATATTTCAAAGTGTGTTCTTTCTCTTGATAATATTGTTTATGCTACTGGTTCAATTAACAATGGGTTATTCATGTTGGACATGGAATGTTCTATACAAAACATTGATAATAAGAAAGCCAAGTATGCTGATGACAGCACCTTGCTATGGCATAGTCGTTTAGGCCATATTAACAAGAAGCGCATTAAGCGGTTGCATGATCATGGACTGCTGGGATCATTCTCCTATGAGGAGATTGATACATGCAAGGCTTGTTTAATGGGTAAAATGACGAAGTCACCTTTTCCTAACAAAGGTCAAAGGGCTTCAGGTTTACTTGACCTTATACACAGTGATGTGTGTGGGCCATTTAGTAAACATGCCAGAGGTGGCTATCAGTACTTCATTACCTTTACTGATGATTTCAGTAGGTATGGGTATGTCTATCTGATGAGACATAAAAGTGAATCTTTTGACAAGTTCAAAGAGTTCAAGAATGAAGTACAGAATCAGCTAGGCCGAAATATCAAGGCACTTCGTTCTGATCGAGGTGGAGAATACTTGAGTCATGCGTTTACTGACTATCTGAAGGAGTGTGGGATTATCTCACAGCTCACTCCGCCAGGAACACCGCAATGGAATGGTGTGTCCGAGAGGAGAAATAGAACGTTACTTGATATGGTTCGTTCTATGATGAGTCAGGCTACTCTTCCATATTCCTTTTGGGGTTTTGCACTGGAGACAGCTGCAAAGGTACTAAACCGAGTGCCATCCAAGGCAGTTTCTAAGACTCCATATGAGTTATGGTATGGGAAACAGCCGAGCTTGACATTTATTAGGATCTAGGGCTGCGAGGCTTATGTCAAAAAGCTCGCCTCTGGGAAACTAGAGAGCAGATCTGACAAATGTATCTTTGTCGGTTACCCTAAGGAAACTAAGGGTTATTATTTCTTCGATCCCAAAGAGAACAAGGTATTTGTTGCTCGGACGGCCATATTTCTTGAGAAGGAGTTTCTTCTGCAAGAGGCCAGTGGGAGAGAAATAAAGCTGGATGAGAATCCAGAGGAAGGACAAAGTAGTCAAGCACAGTTGGATGAGCCTGAGCCAGTTGATCAGGTTACGGAACAACCTGAGGCTCAGATATCACGGGAACCGCGAAGATCGGGAAGGATCCGTCGACAGCCTGAGCGCTATGACGGAGTCTACATCATTGATAATGATGAATCCCTTACTTATGCGGATGCGGTCAGTGGACCGGAGTCAGCGAGATGGCTTGAAGCTATGCGCGCCGAGATGGACTCCATGTCAGATAACCAAGTCTGGGATTTGGTTGATCCGCCTCCGGGAGTTATCCCTATAGGCTGTAAATGGATCTTCAAGAAGAAGATTGACATGGATGGTAACGTGGTTACCTATAAAGGCAGGCTAGTTGCGAAAGGTTTCAAACAAATCTACGGGATAGATTATGATGAAACTTTCTCACCTGTAGCTATGTTTAAGTCTATTCGGATTCTTTTCGCGATAGCAGCATATTACGATTATGAGATCTGGCAAATGGATGTGAAGACGGCTTTCCTGAATGGAAATCTGGATGAGGATGTGTATATGACACAACCTGAAGGTTTCACTAATCCATCAGATCGTCATAAAATATGCAAGTTAAAGAAGTCCATTTATGGACTTAAACAAGCATCAAGAAGCTGGAATATTCGTTTTGATGAATCAATCAGTGAATTTGGTTTTATCAAGAACGAGGATGACCCGTGTGTATATAAGAGGTTTAGTGGGAGCGTGATTACTTTCCTAGTCCTCTACGTCGATGATATCTTGATCATTGGAAATGACATTCCCGAAATGCATGCAGTTAAGGCATGGCTAAGGAAATGTTTCCAGATGAAAGATCTTGGAGAAGCAGCCTATGTATTAGGTGTGAAGATCTACAGGGATAGATCTAAGAGGCTTCTCGGGCTGTGCCAGAGTACTTACATCGATAAAGTCCTGGAGAGATTTCATTTAGAGAATTCTAAAAGAGGATATCTTCCAGTCAGACATGGTCTGAATCTTTCGAAGAGTCAGTGTCCACAAACACAGACTGAGAAAGATGAAATGGACAATACGCCTTATGCTTCGTCTATTGGGTCCATTATGTATGCGATGTTGTGTACTCGCCCAGACGTCGCTTACGGGTTAAGCGTGACCAGTCGGTTCCAAAGTAATCCAGGTATGGCGCACTGGATTGCGGTCAAGAACATTTTAAAATATCTGCGGAGGACCAAAGATATGTTCTTGATATATGGTGGTCAGGAAGAACTCAGTATAGAAGGATATACTGACGCTTCGTTCCAGTCTGACCAGGATGATTTCCGATGGCAATCAGGCTATGTTTTTAGCTTGAATGGAGGAGCAGTGGTGTGGAAGAGTTTCAAACAGTCAACTGTTGCTGATTCCACAACAGAAGCTGAGTATGTTGCAGCCTCGGAAGCATCCAAGGAGGCAGTATGGATTCGTAAGTTCGTGAGAGAACTTGGTGTTGTTCCTTTGAGTGCAGATCCTTTGGTTATCTTCTGTGATAACACTGGAGCAATCGCACAAGCAAAGGAACCACGGTCGCACCAGAAGTCCAAGCACATACAGAGACGGTTTCACTTGATCAGGGAGATCATAGATCGTGGCGAGATCAAAGTCTGCAAGGTACATACAGATGACAATCTGGCAGACCCGCTTACCAAGCCTCTGGCGCAGCAGAAGCATGAGAAGCACTGTAATAACATGGGTTTGAGATTTCTCAACCATTAGATTAAGTGCAAGTGGGAGATTGTTGGGGTATGCCCTTAAGGCTAATGTTTGAGGCCTTGGGATTGTAACAGTATCATGTATAAACTCTTATGTTTATAAAGGCATGGTTATTATTCAAGGTTGTTACATTGTCTGCTACAATAATTGTACTTCTGAATAATGTCTCAAAGCTGTTCAGCTGGGCTGACATGCTATAAAGTCCTTAGTCGAGATATCTTGGTGAACATGAGACAGCCTTGATATGATTGAGACTAATATGTGCTCTAATCTTATAGGATGCTTCGAGCATGGAATAAGATGTAGACTCATGGGTACATTGGATGTACTGGACAGACCCTACTAGGATATTCAATTGCTTGTCACAATGTGAATGATCCTTGTATGTGTACAAGTGGCACATTTCCTTTGACTTGAGATCACTTGTGTTTCTAAATGATGATTGTCATTGTTTTGAGGTAGTTCAATATCATTTGAAACATAATGATTATAGACTATCTTGGATGGTGAGCTTGAATCAGGTTAGGGCACCAGTGATAGACATAGGATTGCCGTCTCCTTGTTTAAGGAGTGTGATGTTCTAAAGGGGCCCCCTGGATGAGATGATTGAGAAAGTGTATGGCCATACCCAGATGACTGTGTTCATCTGATCTAATCATGCTCATCATATTGGAGTTACGAGCTTGACAGGCTTGTCCAATAAAGAACATCCAGTGGCAGAGGAAGCATGTATGCCTTGTGAGTTGGATTCACACTTGTGCTGTGTTTTGGGTGTAGTCTTGGAAGACTCTTTCCTTTATATCGGGAGACAGTGATGTGTTGCTAGATACCCCTCACTGATCGTGATAACGTGAGTTATCGTTACCGACATTTAAAGGAAACCCTCAGGGTCGCACAATTTGATGATATGGCTTACTTAAGTCAGATCGTGTGGACTGAATTATTTAGGTTCAGTTTTAAAGGGATTTAATCTCTGATTGAAAGTGAGATCTGGTCTGATCATGTTTGATTGATTAGGGCTTGAGATCGGTAAGCTTCAATTGAGAGAATTGATGCTAGATTGGTGAGATCAAGAGCATCAAGAGATCAACGGTCAGATCTTAAGCCTTAGGGGTTTAATTTGATCTGGACTAAAGGCTTGGGCTGGTTTGATTTGGTCTTTGAACCAAATGCAATTGAACCATGGCTCGGTTCAAAGAGGAGCGATTGGTTCACTTGATGTGAACGCAAGATCGCATGAGAGTATGAGGCGAGTTTTTGGCTTGCTATTTTTAGAAGCCACGCTCCCACGTTCAACAAGAACGTTGCACTCGTCGCCTCTTTGTTCTCTCGCTCTCGTGTGGTAAAAGAGGTTACACAAAAGAAGGGAGCGAGAGCTTGATCGTCCTAGCCGCAAGAGATCTCATCTCCTCCATACGAAGGACTCCTTGAAGATTTGCTAGCACAAAGTCTCCGAGGAAGTAGTCGCCTTCTCATTGTGTGCGTCATCTTTGGAGAAAAGGCATTTGCGTTTTTGCTTCCAAGGCGCCATCTAGAAATGGCTATGGTATGAATTCTTATCATGAATACTTGTTATTAAAAGTTAATCATGTGACATGTTTTCGATCCTATGAAACCCTAGCATCCGCTGCCCATATTATGTTTGCGCCACCTTAGGGTTTCGCCCCCTTAGATACAAGGGACTTTCACTTGCCAAGTGTATGGCTAGGATGAAAAGGTTTGCGACAAGGAAAGTCTCCAAGACATTTCCTTAAACCCATTCAACCCTTCCTTATGCGCCAAGACCTTGTCTTGCGCCCCAAGCAATATATCAGCCCATGACATGCCTTAGAGGCATGCATTCCATCCAAGGAAGAAGGGCTAGGCGCAACAAGCAAGAGGTATTCGGCTAGGGTAAGGGTTTGGGTGTATGTAGGGTTTATGAGGTAAGGAAAGTCTCCAAGACTTTATAATAAATCTCACCCTACTTGTCAGATGCGCCCAAGCTCTTTCCAAAAGAGTTTTCAAGCCATATCAGCCCCAACCCTTACCATAGAGGCAAGGTTTCCTTCCAAGGAACAAAGGGGGAGGCGCCTAATGCTTCCTTATGAAGCAACATGCGCCCACTTCACCCCATTATGCCCTTGGCACCAATGGGGTGAAATTCTTCCCCATTATACCCTTATTTGCTTATACCTCTTCTTGACAACTAGTTATTGGGCCTCATTGGATAATGAGCTAGCCCAAACTTCATGGCATGGGTTGATTAAGCCTTTGGATCCAACCCAATGTAACCCTAATCCAAATGTGACCAATCTAGGTCAATTTCGGGTCAACCTGCCAAAAATGAAGTTTGGCCCAAATAACTTTCTTCCAACTCATCAGGCCCATTGGCGCTGATGAAATCTTCCAAATTGATCCAAGTTATCCAATAACTTGATCATAAGGCTTCTGATTAAAGCAACGTCAAGAGTCTATTGCGTGTGACCCCGTAGGATCCATATGACGATGGCAATGATGTAAACATCATAAGTAGTGAGGGGTATCTAGCAACACATCACTACTACCCATGTCATAGGATTTAAGTCATTATGGCAACAACTCCTAACAAGCAACGAGGATTCCCATTGCATTATAGATCCCTTTGCCTAAACTGATATCCTGCCATTGGATTAGTCTCAAGTATATTAATCCAATGCATTGGTCATGACTCAACAAGTGTGGCCACACATTCCTGTCATGCACCAATTAAGGTGGGGCGCCCCAAAGTGGATATCATGCTTCCTCTGAAGGAAGGGGCAAATCCTACTATTGGTCATCCATGTCTCTACGTGACTTATGACATGCCCAATGACAGTCGTTTTGGTCCCCCAATTACGGAGAGACGTAAGACTGTATCAAAGCATATCCATCATCAAATCTAGACACGAATATCTCAAGTCTAAGGATCAATGCAAACCTCTTGCATGTGAGATTGACTTGTTGACTAGACAAGTCAATCCTCACGGTGGATCACTCCAGTGCATCCAATGCACCTGTATGTATGCGTTACTGTGCCCCGCACCTAACCAGCCCATACACCAGTCTCACATGTACCAAAGCTGTCCCATATCTGCTATGGTACCTTGTCTGGGGATAGCTTATCCAATCCAAACTCCTGGGACATTATATATGCAACTCAATACATCAACGTAGGTAGAGAAGTCTGCATAATAACGACCATGCCTCTATATAGAATAATAATTCTATCAAAGTACATTCAAACAATGTCTGACCATGTCCATACATTGGTCTGCAGGGCATATAGTGTGAGGCCGAATTGGGTGGGGCTCTAGTGTGAGGCGGAATCGGGTGACCGCCGTCCGTGAGACGATGTTAAGGCTACTACCCCCGTCGAGCACAATCTTGCAGGAGTGTTTGTTACACTTGATGTAAGTGTAAAAGATGCTCGTGCGCTTCCAATCTTCCGAAGGAGGGGGGCTGTGAACAAGGGTACAGTGAACCACGGCCATCGTGGGATGCAGGCTAGACTCGTCATCGGTGTAACACTACGGGCCAACCTCTTGGGCCGTAGGCGGGCTGCAAGGAGCAGGGGTTCGGGGGTCACGTCGCTTTGGCGCGATGTGCAACGAGCGACGAGGACAGTCCCGGTTGAAGTGACCGGTTTGGTTACAGTGACGACAAGGGCCCGGAGGGACAGCAGCAAGGGGCGCCTTGCCCCTCTCCTCCCAAGTCAAACGTGGTGGAGGGCCAGTGTGGTTCGGACGCGGTGGCGCCTCAAAACGAGGTGGTGGGACACGCGCCGGAGGTGCATGGACAGGCCGACGAGCCGGGAGATGGTTAGCACGATGGATGCGCGACTTGAGGTCCAACTCCACCTCGCGGGCATGGTGAAGGACAAGAAGGATCATGTCGAGGCCATAGGTGGGCAGAGCACGCCGGATCTCCTCGCAGAGACCATTGCGGAACCGAGAAAGGGTGAAGGCGAGATCCTCCTTCAGGTTGCATCGGATGCCGAGCTTGTCGAAGTGAGTGTGGTACTCGTCGACGGTGTCAGACCCTTGGGAAATGACCGAGTAAGAATCGAGGAGGCGCTGTCGATAGGTGGGCGGCACGTACTTCTCTCGAAGTCGGTAGAACATCTCCTCCCACCGGGTGATGGGGGGAAGGCGCTGGTCCACTAATTGGTGCTCCACATTCGTCCAATACAACCGAGCAGGGCCGGTTAGCAAAAGATGGACGTAGCTGACCTTAAGGTGTTCGTGTTGGGGTATGCCCTTAAGGCTAATGTTTGAGGCCTTGGGATTCTTACAGTATCATGTATAAACTCTAAGTTTATAAAGGCAATGGTTGTTATTCAGTTTGTTACATTGTCTGCTGCAATAAGTGTTCTTCTGAATAATGTCTCAAAGCTGTTCAGCTAGGCTGACATGCTACATGTCCTTAGTCGAGATATCTTGGTGAACATGAGACAGCCTTGATATGATTGAGACTAATATGTGTTCTAATCTTATAGGATGCTTCGAGCATGGAATGAGATGTAGACTCATGGGTACATTGGATGTACTGGACAGACCCTATTGGGATATTCAGTTGCTTGTCACAATGTGAATAATCCTTGTTTGCTACAAGTGGCACATGTCCTCTGACTTGAGATCACTTGTGTTTCTAAATGATGATTGTCATTATTTTGAGGTAATTCAATATCATTTGAAACATAATGGTTATAGACTATCTTGGATAATGATCATGAGTCAGGTTAGGACACTAGTGATAGATATAGGATTGCCGTCTCCTTAATTGGAGTGTGATGTTCTAAAGGGGCCCCCCCTGGATGAGATGATTGAGAAAGTGTATGGCCATACCCAGGTGACTATGTTCATCTGATCTAATCATGCTCATCATATTGGAGCTACAGGCTTGACACGCTTGTCCAATAAGAACATCCAGTGGCAAAGGAAACATGTATGCCTTGTGAAATGGATTCACACTTGTGCTGTGGTTTGGGTGTAGTCTTGGAAGACTCTTTCCTTTATATCGGGAGACAGTGATGTGTTGCTAGATACCCCTCACTGATCGTGATAATGTAAGTTATCGTTACCGACATTTAAAGGAAACCCTCAGGGTCGCACAATTTGATGATATGGCTCACTCATGTTAGATCGTGTGGACTGAATTGTTTTGGTTTAGTTTAAAGGGATTTAAACTCTGATTGTAAGTGAGATCTGGTCTGATCATGTTTGATTGATTAGGGCTTGAGATCGGTAAGCTTTGATCAAGAGTGTTGATGCTAGATTGGTGAGATCAAGTGCATCAAGTGATGAACGGTCAGATCTAGAACCTTAGGGTTTAATTTGATCTGGACTAATGGCTTGGGTTGATTTTGATTTGGTTTTTAAACCAAATGCAATTGAACCATGGCTTGGTTTAAAGAGGAGCGATCGGTTCACTTGGAGTGAACACATGGATCGCATGAACGCATGGAGTTAAGGGCTTTCCATGTTTGGAAGTCGGTTTTTCCCAATATAGAAAAACGTCTCCACGTTTGAGGAAAACGTCTCCACTTCGGTTTCGTGACTTCCTCTTGCCTCTTCCTCTCGACGAGACACTCTTGCAAAAGGTGGTTAACGTAGGAGAGAGTTCGGCCAAGAGAGTCTTCATCCATCATTCCCTTCCATTCGACAAGATAAACCTTGGAGACTTGCTAGCACAAGGAACGCCAAGGGAGTAGGTGATCTTCATCTTGTGTGTGAACTTTTTGGAGGAGATCAACGTTGCTCTCTCTTCTTCCAAATCGCCATCCAACGCAAATGGCTATGGTATGAATCCAAACATTATTTAAGTTGATCATATGTTCTTGCGAAAGATCATTTGAAACCCTAGATTCCGCTATGAAAGTTTTATGCGCCACCTGATTAGGGTTTCGCTCCCCCTTGAAGGGGACTCTTCAATTGGTATCAAAGCATGGTTGTCGTTTGATTCATATGATTGCTTAAGGTGATCCATGTATGCGTTTATGTTTAGATCTAATACTTCTCATCTTGCGAAAAATACTAGATGAATGTATTTTACCTTGTGGCGCATGTATGAGATTAACTCATGTTAGCGCATGTATGATGCTCACATAGTTGCGCTTGTAATGTTGTAGTTTTTCTTAAAACTTGAACACATGCGCGCCCATCATTAGATCTAAGCGCCTGCTTTAAACCCTTAGACGGGTTGATAGGGTTGAAATCATCCTCTAGGTAAGATCCAACCAGTCTGATCAGACCATCTGACAGCCTAGATGGGTCGACCAGATGGCACCTGTGCGTAAGCACGAGGTGGCTATAGGTCGACTGCAGATAGGTGTGTAGCGAGGTCTGGTTGAGACAACTAGCGAACACGCATGAGTTAGGCCCGGGGTCACACCCGCTTGCCAAAACTCATGAAGGTGGTTCAGCCCTTTGCGCATGCATGGTTGACCATTGGGTCAACTCAAGTCAGTTAGGACTTGGTGCATGCAAGGGCAGTGGATCTGACTAGATATGATGAGTGGATCCCTATTAATGGACCGTTGTAAGGTAGTAGGGCACATAAGAAAAATAAAATGGATTTCAATGGGATTTTGAAAATTTTATTTTGTCTATGGATCACATGTTGATTGATGCCATGATGCTTGTTTATTTAATCTTATGTGGGATGCCCAATTTAATGTGTGCTGTGCTGGGGCCTGCGAGCCTGGAGTTAAATTGTAAATTAATTTTTAATTATGATCTGCGCATCACATATTATTTAATTTATAAACTGTAATTGACCTGCGAGTCAATCTTGTCTAGATAGATTAAATTGTAATTTAATCAGACAAGAGCACAAAGCACACTTGGCAGAGGCGCATGCAGCAGTGGCTTGACCAGGTGGGAGGTCTAGGGTTCGACCCTATGACAGGCGCATCTACCTGGTGGGCGCACCTGTGCTGCAGAGGACGCTTGGGCCCTAGTCTGGGCCAGATGAGATGCAAAAGACCCATGGAGAGCTCAAGTGAAGACTTAAGATAAAATTAAGGTCTTACTTAGGGTTAATGGGCTTTTACCACATAAGATCATCATGCTTTCTTTTATTGTTTAAATAATTAGAATTGCATGATTTATTTATCTTCTGCTATCACCATAGGGTTGCATGATAGTTAAGAAGATAAAAGACCGTTAAAATCCAATGCTAAAATATCAAGCTCGATAGCCTTCTGACGCGAAACCTCACTGTTCTGACTATCGTTGGAGCCGTGTTGTACCCACTCAGTGGGCACGTCCATCTATCTTCAGACGGTGTGTGATTTCACCTGCGTGTTACAGAGAAGGGATTTATCGCTTCTCGTTGCTCAGCATAGCACGTGGTGGTCCAGGGAGTAGGTCAGGTCAGCTTGACGATGTAGGCTACATATGGGGCATATGTTAGCTATATGGAGGCAGCCATCTGTGGGATCAGAGACTGTGTTGTACCAACTCAGTTGGCACAGTCGGCTGGATTGCCCGGATGAAGGGGAATCGCACGGGTTGGCGATTGGCAGGGACTGCCTACCAAAAATTAGTGCTTGTACTCTCTGTGCATCTTATCTCGCCTGAGCGGGACGCGGAGACCAAGTATGAAATCTGGATCCCATCTCACTAAAAGAGTGTTACTCTTTCGGACTGTTTAATGGATTTTTCAGTCAGATAAAATAGTGAGAAAAGAATCTTTCTTAAGTCCTGGATTGATTCTAAACATTGATACTGACCTTGCTGTTCTTGCATTGTTGTAGATTCCTGCAGCAACGAACACCATGAACTTCAATGTGCGATCCCTACTAGAAAGGGAGAAGTTTGCTGGGCCAAACTTCTCAGACTGGTACGGACACCTTAAGATTGTTCTTAAGGCCGAGAGGAAACTGTATGTCCTCGAGACGGCTATACCGCCTCAACCCGCTGCGAACGCCGCAAGGGCGGTTCGCGATGCCTATGAAAAGCATGTCAATGATAGCATTGATGTCGCTTGCCTGATGCTAGCGTCTATGACGCCACCGCTGCAGCGTCAGCATGAGGATATGTCTGCTATGGAAATCATAGCAAACCTCAAGATGCTATATGCTGCACAGGCGAGGACTGAACGCTATAATTTGACCAAGCTTTTCTTTCAGAGCAAACTGGCTGAAGGGAGTCCAGTGGGAGCTCATGTGCTCAAGATGATTGGGCACAAAGAGGCTCTAGAGAAACTGGGGCATACCATCAATCAGGAGCTTGCTGTAGACATTATTCTGCAGTCTCTCCCGGCCTCTTTCGATCCGTTCATTATTAACTTTAATATGAACAAGATTGACTGTACTCCGGCAGAGTTGCTGAATATGCTCTTGACTACGGAGGAGACTCTGAAGGGAAAGCCTTCAACCTCTGTCTTGATGTTCCCTTCCAGGAACAAAAAGAAGGGGAAGAAGGGCAAAGCCCCTGTCAAGAACTACAATAAGGCTCTGAAACAGAAGGTCAAGCGGTCGAAGGGATACAGGTGTTTCCATTGTGGCCAGCTGGGTCACTGGAAAAAGGACTGTAAAGCGCTCCAAGGAGACAAGAAGGGAAGCATCGCTTCTGGCTCAGGTATTTTTGTGACTGAAGTCATGATATCTTCTTCTTCCATATCATGGGTGTTGGACACTGCATGTGGAGTTCACATTTGTTCAAATGTACAGGAACTCAAGAGAAGAAGACAGGTGGGACAGCATGAGGTGGACTTACGAGTTGGAAACGGGGCACGGGTTGCTGCTGTTGCTGTAGGAGAATATTACATCTCATTACCATCTGGACTTGTATTGGAACTAAACAATTGTTACTTTGTACCTAGCATTACCAAGAATATTATCTCTATTCCTGCTCTTGTCAGGAAAGGATTTTCCTTTGAATGCAATATTTCAAAGTGTATTTTATCTCTTGATAATATTGTTTATGCTACTGGATCAATTAACAATGGGTTATTCATGTTGGACATGGAATGTTCTATACAAAACATTGATAATAAGAAAGCCAAGTATGCTGATGATAGCACCTTGCTATGGCATAGTCGTTTAGGCCACATTAACAAGAAACGCATTAAGCGGTTGCATGATCATGGACTGCTGGGATCATTCTCCTATGAGGAGATTGATACATGCAAAGCTTGTTTATTGGGTAAAATGACGAAGTCTCCTTTTCCTAACAAAGGTCAAAGAGCTTCAGGTTTACTTGACCTTATACACAGTGATGTGTGTGGGCCATTTAGTAAACATGCCAGAGGTGGCTATTCATACTTCATTACCTTTTCTGATGATTTCAGTAGATATGGGTATGTCTATCTGATGAGACATAAGAGTGAATCTTTTGACAAGTTCAAAGAGTTCAAAAATGAAGTACAGAATCAGCTAGGCCGAAATATCAAGGCACTTCGTTCTGATCGAGGTGGAGAATACCTAAGTCGAGAGTTTACTGACTATCTGAAGGAGTGTGGGATTATCTCACAGCTCACTCCGCCAGGAACACCGCAATGGAATGGTATATCCGAGAGGAGGAACAGAACCTTACTCGATATGGTTCGTTCTATGATGAGTCAGGCTACTCTACCTTACTCCTTTTGGGGATTTGACTTGGAAACAGCTGCAAAGGTACTAAACCGAGTGCCATCCAAGGCAGTTTCAAAGACTCCATATGAATTATGGTATGGGAAACAGCCGAGCTTGACATTTATCAAGATCTGGTGTTGCGAGGCTTATGTCAAAAAGCTCGCCTCTGGGAAACTAGAGAACAGATCTGAGAAATGCATCTTTGTCGGTTACCCTAAGGAAACTAAGGGTTATTATTTCTACGATCCCAAAGAGAACAAGGTATTTGTTGCTCGGACGGCCATTTTTCTTGAGAAGGAGTTCCTTCTGCAAGAGGCCAGTGGGAGAGAAATAAAGCTGGATGAGAATCCAGAAGAAGGACAAAGTAGTCAAGCACAGTTGGATGAGCTTGAGCCGGTTGAACAGGTTACTAGACAACCTGAGGCTCAGATATCACGGGAACCGCGAAGATCGGGAAGGATCCGTCGACAGCCTGAGCGCTATGACGGAGTCTACATCATTGATAATGATGAACCCCTAACTTATGCGGATGCGGTCAGTGGACCGGAGTCAGCGAGATGGCTTGAAGCTATGCAAGCCGAGATGGACTCCATGTCAGATAATCAAGTCTGGGATTTGGTTGATCCGCCTCCGGGAGTAATCCCCATTGGCTGTAAATGGATCTTCAAGAAGAAGATTGACATGGATGGTAACGTGATTACCTATAAAGGCAGGCTAGTTGCGAAAGGTTTCAAACAAATCTACGGGATAGATTATGATGAAACTTTCTCTCCTGTAGCCATGTTCAAGTCTATTCGGATTCTTTTCGCGATAGCAGCATATTACGATTATGAGATCTGGCAGATGGATGTGAAGACAGCTTTCCTTAATGGAAAACTGGATGAGGATGTGTATATGACACAACCTGAAGGTTTCACTAATCCATCAGATCGTCATAAAATATGCAAGTTAAAGAAGTCCATTTATGGACTAAAGCAAGCATCTAGAAGCTGGAATATTCGTTTTGATGAATCAATCTCTGAATTTGGTTTCATCAAGAATGAAGATGACCCGTGTGTATATAAGAGGTTTAGTGGGAGCGTGATTACATTCCTAGTCCTCTACGTCGATGATATCTTAATCATTGGAAATGATATTCCTGAACTGCATGCTGTCAAAGCATGGTTAAGAAAATGTTTCCAGATGAAAGATTTAGGAGAAGCAGCCTATGTATTAGGTGTGAAGATCTACAGGGATAGATCTAAGAGGCTTCTCGGGCTGTGCCAAAGTACTTACATCGATAAAGTCCTGGAGAGATTCCATTTAGAGAATTCTAAAAGAGGATATCTTCCAGTCAGACATGGTCTGAATCTTTCAAAGAGTCAGTGTCCACAAACACAGACTGAGAAAGATGATATGGACAATAGGCCTTATGCTTCGGCTATTGGGTCCATTATGTATGCGATGTTATGTACTCGCCCAGATGTCGCTTACGGGTTAAGCGTGACCAGTCGATTCCAAAGTAATCCAGGTCAGGCACACTGGATTGCAGTCAAGAACATTTTAAAATATCTGCGGAGGACCAAAGATATGTTCTTGATATATGGAGGTCAGGAAGAACTCAGTATTGAAGGATATACTGACGCTTCGTTCCAATCTGACCAGGATGATTTCCGATCGCAATCAGGCTATGTTTTTAGCTTGAATGGTGGAGCAGTGGTGTGGAAAAGTTTCAAACAGTCTATCATTGCTGATTCCACAACAGAAGCCGAGTATGTTGCAGCCTCGGAAGCATCCAAGGAGGCAGTGTGGATTCGCAAGTTCGTTCAGGAACTTGGTGTTGTTCCTTCGAGTGCAGATCCTTTGGTTATCTTCTGTGATAACACTGGAGCAATCGCACAGGCAAAGGAACCACGGTCGCACCAGAAGTCCAAGCACATACAGAGAAGGTTTCATTTGATCCGGGAGATCATTGATCGTGGTGAGATCAAAATCTGCAAGGTTCATACAGATGACAATCTGGCTGACCCGCTTACCAAGCCTCTGGCGCAGCAGAAGCATGAGAAGCACTGTAATAATATGGGTTTGAGATTTCTCAACCATTAGATTAAGTGCAAGTGGGAGATTGTTGGGGTATGCCCTTAAGGCTAATGTTTGAGGCCTTGGGATTCTTACAGTATCATGTATAAACTCTAGGTTTATAAAGGCAATGGTTGTTATTCAGTTTGTTACATTGTCTGCTGCAATAAGTGTTCTTCTAAATAATGTCTCAAAGTTGTTCAGCTAGGCTGACATGCTACATGTCCTTAGTCGAGATATCTTGGTGAACATGAGACAGCCTTGATATGATTGAGACTAATATGTGTTCTAATCTTATAGGATGCTTCGAGCATGGAATGAGATGTAGACTCATGGGTACATTGGATGTACTGGACAGACCCTATTGGGATATTCAGTTGCTTGTCACAATGTGAATAATCCTTGTTTGCTACAAGTGGCACATGTCCTCTGACTTGAGATCAGTTGTGTTTCTAAATGATGATTGTCATTATTTTGAGGTAGTTCAATATCATTTGAAACATAATGGTTATAGACTATCTTGGATAATGATCATGAGTCAGGTTAGGACACTAGTGATAGATATAGGATTGCCGTCTCCTTAATTGGAGTGTGATGTTCTAAAGGGGCCCCCCCTGGATGAGATGATTGAGAAAGTGTATGGCCATACCCAGATGACTATGTTCATCTGATCTAATCATGCTCATCATATTGGAGCTACAGGCTTGACACGCTTGTCCAATAAGAACATCCAGTGGCAAAGGAAACATGTATGCCTTGTGAAATGGATTCACACTTGTGCTGTGGTTTGGGTGTAGTCTTGGAAGACTCTTTCCTTTATATCGGGAGACAGTGATGTGTTGCTAGATACCCCTCACTGATCGTGATAACGTAAGTTATCATTACCGACATTTAAAGGAAACCCTCAGGGTCGCACAATTTGATGATATGGCTCACTCATGTTAGATCGTGTGGACTGAATTGTTTTGGTTCAGTTTAAAGGGATTTAAACTTTGATTGTAAGTGAGATCTGGTCTGATCATGTTTGATTGATTAGGGCTTGAGATCGGTAAGCTTTGATCGAGAGTGTTGATGCTAGATTGGTGAGATCAAGTGCATCAAGTGATGAACGGTCAGATCTAGAACCTTAGGGTTTAATTTGATCTGGACTAATGGCTTGGGTTGATTTTGATTTGGTTTTTAAACCAAATGCAATTGAACCATGGCTTGGTTCAAAGAGGAGCGATCGGTTCACTTGGAGTGAACACATGGATCGCATGAACGCATGGAGTTAAGGGCTTTCCATGTTTGGAAGTCGGTTTTTCCCAATATAGAAAAACGTCTCCACGTTTGAGGAAAACGTCTCCACTTCGGTTTCGTGACTTCCTCTTGCCTCTTCCTCTCGACGAGACACTCTTGCAAAAGGTGGTTAACGTAGGAGAGAGTTCGGCCAAGAGAGTCTTCATCCATCATTCCCTTCCATTCGACAAGATAAACCTTGGAGACTTGCTAGCACAAGGAACGCCAAGGGAGTAGGCGATCTTCATCTTGTGTGTGAACTTTTTGGAGGAGATCAACGTTGCTCTCTCTTCTTCCAAATCGCCATCCAACGCAAATGGCTATGGTATGAATCCAAACATTATTTAAGTTGATCATATGTTCTTGCGAAAGATCATTTGAAACCCTAGATTCCGCTATGAAAGTTTTATGCGCCACCTGATTAGGGTTTCGCTCCCCCTTGAAGGGGACTCTTCAGTTCGGACATGGCGCTCCACTCAAAGTAGTTATCGACAGCGGCGGCCCAATCGAGGAAGACATGGGGGTCAAGGCTACCATTGAAAATTGGGGGGTCAACATGCATGAGCCGATGGACCTCGTCGTCCTCGCGGCTACGCGGGGCAAGCCGACGCGGAGGAGGAGCGTCCTCGGTCCACACGGACTCATCAGCGAAAGGGTCAAAACGGCATGAGTCATTGGCGCGCATCCGCAGCAGGGCCAACAGAGGAGGAACACTAAGCGAGGGCTGACCCTCGACGGGTTTAGCACGGAGTGCTGCGACTTGGTCTGTTAGATGTTGGACCGACGACATTAAACACTGAAACATGGTCTCCATCACTTCCAAGCGTATGGACTGGGGGATTCTGATATGATGTTCCTGATCTAGTGGTCATGATGTAGAGATGCGTATGAATGCGGAAAGCAAAGCCGGGAAAACCGAATGAGATGCAATCAACGAGACCAGCGGAGCTAGATGAAAGTTAGCTCCTAACCTCCCTCTAATACCAAATTTGACGCAGCGGATGTATAGGTAGGGGGGTCCTTAGGTCAGTACTCTAAGGTGGGGGAAAACCCATGATGCAGAAATCATGAGAGGGTCTTGAGGCGAGGGAATAGAAAACGTGCGAAACGAAGAAAACCCGGGGAAAGCCGATAAAATCATTGCTGCGTCGGGCGACTTGAGCAATACCAGCAGAGTGAGAGATCGATGGCACACTACTACAAATGTAAAATACTCACCTCTCAAGACGAGCCAATTTTCTTGATGCAAACACTGGCGCGCAGAACCTAGGCGGGACTGCAGGTGCAGAATGTGGCAAATCTGAGACGCAATGCAGGGAACAAGCATAATTCTTAGAAAGGACCCAGAGCCTTGGAAGGGACCCCGGGTGTTTTGATTGAAAGTTGAAATTACTACAAGGAGGAAGTGAGGGCTCTAGGCGAACTCCCCAGAGTTTGCTTGCCTGATCCTTCGCGTGGGGAAAGGAGAGATACACCAAAAAAACTAAAAAACACACCAGCCCCTTAGCCCTCTTTTATAGAGCAAGAGGGAAAGGGGTCACATGAGACACACATGAGGAAGTTGGAGAAGCCAACAACCTCCAAAAGGAGTCAAGATGCTCCTTAACAACTACTAACTAACTAATCAACAACACTTTCAACATGAAAGAGCATGGGGCGCATGGGAAGGAATCCTGCGTGGGCGCCGGTGTCTGTGGGCTGTGTTGGGGTATACCCTTAAGGCTAATGTTTGAGGCCTTGGGATTATTTCAGTATCATGTATAAACTCTACGTTTATAAAGGCAATGGTTGTTATTCAGGTTGTTACATCATCTGCTGCAATATGTATACTTCTGAATAATGTCTCAATGCTGTTCAGCTTGGCTGACATGCAGTTTTGTCCTTAGTCGAGATATCTTGGTGAACATGAGACAGCCTTGATATGATTAAGACTAATATGTGTTCTAATCTTATAGGATGCTTCGAGCATGGAATAAGATGTAGACTCATGGGTACATTGGATGTACTGGACAGACCCTACTTGGGATATTCAATTGCTTGTCACAATGTGAATAATCCTTATAAGCAAACAAGTGGCATATTTCCTCTGACTTGAGATCACTTGTGTTTCTAAATGATGATTGGCATTGTTTTGAGGTAGTTCAATATCATTTGAAACATAATGGTTATAGACTATCTTGGATAATGAGCATGAGTCATGTTAGGGCACTAGTGATAGATATAGGATTGCCGTCTCCTTGTTTGGAGTGTGATGTTCTATAGGGGCTCCCTGGATGAGATGATTGAGAAAGTGTATGGCCATACCCAGATGACTATGTTCATCTGATCTAATCATTCTCATCATATTGGAATTACAGGCTTGACACGCTTGTCCAATAAGAACGTCCAGTGGCAAAGGAAACACATATGCCTAGTGAGTTGGGTTCACACTTGTGCTATGGTTTGGGTGTAGTCTTGGAAGACTCTTTCCTTTATATCGGGAGACAGTGATGTGTTGCTAGATACCCCTCACTGATCGTGATAACGTGAGTTATCGTTACCGACATTTAAAGGAAACCCTTAGGGTCGCACAATTTGATGATATGGCTTACTTAAGTCAGATCGTGTGGACTGAATTATTCTGGTTCAGTTTAAAGGAGTTTAAACTCTGATTGTAAGTGAGATCTGGTCTGATCATGTTTGATTGATTAGGGCTTGAGATCGGTAAGCTTCGATCGAGAGAATTGATGCTAGATCGGTGGGATCAAGAGCATCAAGAGATGAATGGTTAGATCTTGAACCTTATGGTTTAATTTGATCTAGACCAATGCTTAGCTTAATTTGGTCTTTGAACCAAATCTAATTGAACCGGCTCATCATGTGAGCGCATGGTTCAATGGGAGATAAAGTGGCGATCGGTTTAATTGTGTAAACGCATGAGCGTTAAGGGGTTTGCTATTTTTGGAAGTTGGTTTTCCAAAATAGAGTAACGCTTCCACGTTTGGTTATAACGCCTCACGTTCGAGGGCATTACTCTTCGCTCACTCGCCTCTTCCTCTTGACGACGCTCCTCTTTCGGTGATCTTCTTCACGCAAAGAGAGGGAGTTCGAAAGCCAAGAAAAGCATCTCATCTCCTTCACACGGTTAGGAGACTTGGAGAACTTTGCGAGCACAAAGATCGACAAGGAGTAGGCGATCATACATCTTGTGTGCGCACGCTTTGGAGGAGAGCCACATCGCCCTCTTGCTTCCAAGTCGCCATCCAAGAAATGGCATTGGTATGTTTTTCGTTTGATCTATACAAGTTCATGAAGTTGATCATATATTCATGCATGCGATTCCTTAAGAAACCC
This sequence comes from Costus lasius, assembly GCA_027563935.2. Taxonomy (NCBI): domain Eukaryota; kingdom Viridiplantae; phylum Streptophyta; class Magnoliopsida; order Zingiberales; family Costaceae; genus Costus; species Costus lasius. Next base: position 29,414,418 of record CM050450.1, on the reverse strand, counting down.
TAGCTTCCGCTATGCAAAAATATTCTACATGCGCATATTAGGGTTTCGCCCCCTTAGGGGAACCTTCAATTGGTATCAGAGCCAGGTTGCTATGAATTATATGATTGCTTTTTGTGATCCATGCTTGTGTTTATGAATAGATCTATGATCATGCCGAAACCTACATGTTTGTAGCTTTATCTTATGTTTGCGCATGATGAGTGTTGGCGCATATTACATGATGTTTTTGTCAAAACAACTTATCTTGTGCGACTCCATTTAGATCTAAGCGCCTACTTGAAAGACTTAGACGGGTTATTAGGGTTGAAGTCATCGTCCAGTATAGACCCAACAGTCTGATCAGACCATCTGACAGCCTAGATGGGTCGACCAGATGGCACCTATGCGCAAGCATTAGGTGGCTATAGGTCGACTGCATACTGGGCGTGTAGCGATGTCTGATTGAGACAACCAGTGAACGCACATGAGTTAGGCCCGGGGTCACGCCCGCTTGCCAGAACTCATGAGTGTCGTTCAGCCCTTAACGCATGCATGTTTGGCCACTGGGTCGACTCAAGTCGGTTATGACTTGGTGCATGCTAGGGCAGTGGGTCTTACTTGGTCTGATGAGTGGATCCCTATTAATGGACCGTTGTAAGGTAGTAGGGCACCTAAGGAAATAAAATTGAGGCCATGGGGATTTTCAAAAATTTTATTTTCTTATCTGGATCACATGTTGTTTGTATCACATGAATGAATGTTTATTTCATCTTATGTGGGCTGCCCAATTAATGTGTGCTGTGCTGGGGCCTGCGTGCCTGGATGTATTATTGTAAATTATTATTGTGATCTGCGCATCACATTTCAATTAATTTATAAAGTGTAATTGACCTGCGTGTCAATCATATCTAGATAGATTAAATTGTATTTTAATCAGACATGAGCACAGAGCACACATGGCAGAGGCGCATGTAGCAAGTGGCTTCACCAGTGGGAGGTCTAGGGTTCGACTCTAGGACAGGCGCATTTTACCTGGTGGGCGCATCTGAGCTGCAGTGGGCGCTTGGGCCCTGGTTGGGCCAGAGGAAATGCAAAAGACCCAAGAAGAGCTCAAGTGAAGACTTAAGTTAATTAAGGTCTTACTTAGGCTTAATGGGCTTTTACCACATAAGATCATCATGCTTTTAATTTACTGTTTCAGTAATGTTGTAACTGCATGATTTATTCTTCTGCTATCACCATAGGATTTGAATGATAGTAAGAAGATAAAAGGACCATTAAAATCCAACGCCAAATATCAAGCACGATAGCCTTCTGACGCGAAACCTCACTGTTCTGACTATCGTTGGGGCCGTGTTGTACCCACTCAGTGGGCACGCCCATCTATCTTCAGACGGTGTGTGATTACACCTGCGTGTTACAGAGAAGGGATTTATCGCTTCTCGTTGCTCAGCATAGCACGTGGTGGTCCAGGGAGTAGGTCGGGTCAGCTTGACCATGTAGGCTACATATTGAGCATATGGTAGCCATATGGAGGCAGCCATCTGTGGGATCAGAGACTGTGTTGTACCAACTCAGTTGGCACAGTCTGCTGGATTGCCCAGATGAAGGGGAATCGCACGGGTTGGCGATTGGCAGGGATTGCCTACCAGAAATTAGTGCTTGTACTCTCTGTGCATCTTATCTCGCCTGAGCGGGATGCGGAGACCAAGTATGAAATCTGGATCCCATCACACTAAAAGAGTTTTACTCTTTCGGACTGTTTTATTGGATTTTTCAGTCAGATAAAATAGTGAGAAAAGAATCATTCTTAAGTCCTGAATTGATTCTAACATTGATACTGACCTTGCTGTTCTTGCATTGTTGTAGATTACTGCAGCAACGAACACCACAGCCTTCAATGTGCGATCCCTACTGGAAAGGGAGAAGTTTGCTGGGCCAAACTTCTCAGACTGGTACGGACACCTTAAGATTATTCTTAAGGCTGAGAGGAAACTGTATGTCCTCGAGACGGCTATACCGCCTCAACCCGCTGCGAACGCCGCAAGGGCGGTTCGGGAAGCTTATGAAAAGCACGTCAATGATAGCATTGATGTTGCTTGCCTGATGCTAGCGTCTATGACGCCACAGCTACAGCGTCAACATGAAGATTTATCTGCTATTGAAATAATAGCAAATCTCAAGTTGTTGTATGCTGCACAGGCAAGGACTGAACGCTAATTTGACTAAACTTTTCTTTCAGAGCAAACTGACTGAAGGGAGTCCAGTTGGAGCTCATGTGCTCAAGATGATTGGGTACAAGGAGGCTCTAGAGAAACTGGGACACACCATCAATCAGGAGCTTGTTGTAGACATTATTCTGCAGTCTCTCCCGGCCTCTTTCGATCCATTCATTATTAATTTTAATATGAACAAGATCGACTGTATGCCGACAGAGTTGCTGAACATGCTCTGGACTACTGAGTAGACTCAGTCTCGTGAGAAGGGAACGCCTTCATCCTCTGTCCTCATGGTTCCTTCTAGGAACAAGAAGAAGGGGAAGAAGGGCAAAGCCCCTGTCAAGAGCTACAACAAGGCTCTGAAGCAAAAGGTAAAGCGATCGAAGGAATACAGATGTTTCCATTGTGGCCAGCTGGGTCACTGGAAAAAGGACTGTAAAGCGCTCCAAGGAGATAAGAAGGGAAGTAAGCCTTTCGCTTCTAGCTCAGGTATTTACGTGACTGAAGTCATGGTATCTTCTTCTTCTATTTCATGGGTGTTGGACACTGCATGTGGAGTTCACATTTGTTCAAATGTACAGGAACTCAAGAGAAGAAGACAGGTGGGACAGCATGAGGTGGACCTACGAGTTGGAAACGGGGCACGGGTTGCTGCTGTTGCTGTAGGAGAATATCACATCTCTTTACCATCTGGTCTTGTATTAGAACTGATCAATTGTTATTTTGTACCGAGCATAACTAAGAATATTATCTCTATTCCTGCTCTTGTCAGGAAAGGGTTTTCCTTTGAATGCAAGATTTCAAAGTGTTACATTTCTTTTGATAATATTGTTTATGCTACTGGGTCAATTAACAATGGGTTATTCATGTTAGACATGGAATGTTCAATACAACAGATTGATATTAAGAAAGCCAAGTATGCTGATGACAGCACCTTGCTATGGCATAGTCGTTTAGGCCATATTAACAAGAAGCGCATTAAGCAGTTGCATGATCATGGACTGCTGGGATCATTCTCCTATAAGGAGCTTGATACATGCAAAGCTTGTTTATTGGGTAAAATGACGAAGTCTCCTTTTTCTAATAAAGGTCAAAGGGCTTCAGGTTTACTAGACCTCATTCACAGCGATGTGTGTGGGCCATTTAGTAAACATGCCAGAGGTGGCTATTCATACTTCATTACCTTTACTGATGATTTCAGTAGGTATGGTTATGTCTATCTAATGAGACATAAGAGTGAATCTTTTGACAAGTTTGAAAGAGTTCAAAAATGAAGTACAGAATCAGTTAGGCCGAACTATCAAGGCACTTCGTTCAGATCGAGGTGGAGAATACTTGAGTCATGAGTTTACTGACTATCTGAAGGAGTGTGGGATTATCTCACAGCTCACTCCGCCAGGAACACCGCAATGGAATGGTGTGTCCGAGAGGAGAAATAGAACATTACTGGATATGGTTCGTTCTATGATGAGTCAGGCTACTCTACCTTACTCCTTTTGGGGATTTGCACTGGAAACAGCTGCAAAGGTACTAAACCGAGTGCCATCCAAGGCCGTTTCAAAGACTCCATATGAGTTATGGTATGGGAAACAGCCGAGCTTGACATTTATTAAGATCTGGGGTTGCGAGGTTTATGTCAAAAAGCTCGCCTCTGGGAAACTGGAGAGTAGATCTGAGAAATGTATCTTTGTCGGTTACCCTAAAGAAACTAAGGGTTATTATTTCTACGATCCCAAAGAGAACAAAGTATTTGTTGCTCGGACGGCTATTTTTCTTGAGAAGGAATTTCTTCTGCAAGAGGCCAGTGGGAGAGAAATAAAGCTGGATGAGAATCCAGATGCAGGACAAAGTAGTCAAGCACAGTTGGATGAGCCTGAGCCAGTAGATCAGGTTACTGAACAACCTGAGGCTCAGATATCACGGGAACCGCGAAGATCGGGAAGGATCCGTCGTCAGCCTGAGCGCTATGACGGAGTCTACATCATTGATGATGAACCCCTCACTTATGCGGATGCGGTCAGTGGACCGGAATCAGCGAGATGGCTTGAAGCTATGCGAGCCGAGATGGACTCCATGTCAGATAACCAAGTCTGGGATTTGGTTGATCCGCCTCCGGGAGTAATCCCTATAGGCTGTAAATGGATCTTCAAGAAGAAGATAGACATGGATGGTAACGTGGTTACCTATAAAGGCAGGCTAGTTGCGAAAGGTTTCAAACAAATCTACGGGATAGATTATGATGAAACTTTCTCTCCTGTAGCCATGTTCAACTCTATTCGGATTATTCTTGCGATAGCGGCATATTATGATTATGAGATCTGGCAGATGGATGTGAAGACCGCTTTCCTTAATGGAAAATTAGAAGAGGATGTGTATATGACACAACCTGAAGGTTTCACTAATCCATCGGATCGTCATAAAATATGCAAATTAAAGAAGTCCATTTATGGACTTAAACAAGCATCGCGAAGCTGGAATATTCGTTTTGATGAATCAATCTGTAAGTTTGGTTTCATCAAGAATGAAGATGACCCATGTGTATATAAGAGGTTTAGTGGGAGCGTGATTACTTTCCTAGTCCTCTACGTCGATGATATCTTGATCATTGGAAACGATATTCCTGAACTGCATGCTGTCAAAGCATGGTTAAGAAAATGTTTCCAGATGAAAGATTTAGGAGAAGCAGCCTATGTATTAGGTGTGAAGATCTACAGAGATAGATCTAAGAGGCTTCTTGGGCTGTGCCAGAGTACTTACATCGATAAAGTCCTGGAGAGATTCCATTTAGAAAATTCTAAAAGAGGATATCTTCCAGTCAGACATGGTCTGAATCTTTCAAAGAGTCAGTGTCCACAAACACAGACTGAGAAAGATGAAATGGACAATACGCCTTATGCTTCGGCTATTGGGTCCATTATGTATGCGATGTTGTGTATTCGCCCAGACGTTGCTTACGGGTTAAGCGTGACTAGTCGATTCCAAAGTAATCCACGTAAGGCACACTGGATTGCAGTCAAAAACATTTTAAAATATCTTCGGAGGACCAAAGATATGTTCTTGATATATGGAGGTCAGGAAGAACTCAGTATTAAAGGATATACTGACGCTTCGTTCCAATCTGACTAGGATGATTTCCGATCGCAATCAGGCTATGTTTTTAGCTTGAATGGAGGAGCAGTGGTGTGGAAAAGTTTCAAACAGTCAATTGTTGCTGATTCCACAACAGAAGCCGAGTATGTTGCAGCCTCGGAAGCATCCAAGGAGGCAGTCTGGATTCGTAAGTTCGTTCAGGAACTTGGTGTTGTTCCTTCGAGTGCAGATCCATTGGTTATCTTCTATGATAACACTGGAGCTATAGCTCAAGCAAAGGAACCACGGTCACACCAGAGGTCCAAGCACATACAGAGAAGGTTTCACTTGATCCGGGAGATCATTGATCGTGGCGAGATCAAAATCTGCAAGGTTCATACAGATGACAATCTAGCTGACCCGCTTACTAAGCCTCTGGCGCAGCAGAAGCATGAGAAGCACTGTAATAATATGGGTTTGAGATTTCTCAGCCATTAGATTAAGTGCAAGTGGGAGATTGTTGGGGTATGCCCTTAAGGCTAATGTTTGAGGCCTTGGGATTATTTTAGTATCATGTATAAACTCTACGTTTATAAAGGCAATGGTTGTTATTCAGGTTGTTACATCATCTGCTGCAATATGTATACTTCTGAATAATGTCTCAATGCTGTTCAGCTTGGCTGACATGCAGTTTTGTCCTTAGTCGAGATATCTTGGTGAACATGAGACAGCCTTGATATGATTAAGACTAATATGTGTTCTAATCTTATAGGATGCTTCGAGCATGGAATAAGATGTAGACTCATGGGTACATTGGATGTACTGGACAGACCCTACTTGGGATATTCAATTGCTTGTCACAATGTGAATAATCCTTATAAGCAAACAAGTGGCATATTTCCTCTGACTTGAGATCACTTGTGTTTCTAAATGATGATTGGCATTGTTTTGAGGTAGTTCAATATCATTTGAAACATAATGGTTATAGACTATCTTGGATAATGAGCATGAGTCATGTTAGGGCACTAGTGATAGATATAGGATTGCCGTCTCCTTGTTTGGAGTGTGATGTTCTATAGGGGCCCCCTGGATGAGATGATTGAGAAAGTGTATGGCCATACCCAGATGACTATGTTCATCTGATCTAATCATTCTCATCATATTGGAATTACAGGCTTGACATGCTTGTCCAATAAGAACGTCCAGTGGCAAAGGAAACACATATGCCTAGTGAGTTGGGTTCACACTTGTGCTATGGTTTGGGTGTAGTCTTGGAAGACTCTTTCCTTTATATCGGGAGACAGTGATGTGTTGCTAGATACCCCTCACTGATCGTGATAATGTGAGTTATCGTTACCGACATTTAAAGGAAATCCTTAGGGTCGCACAATTTGATGATATGGCTTACTTAAGTCAGATCGTGTGGACTGAATTATTCTGGTTCAGTTTAAAGGAGTTTAAACTCTGATTGTAAGTGAGATCTGGTCTGATCATGTTTGATTGATTAGGGCTTGAGATCGGTAAGCTTCGATCGAGAGAATTGATGCTAGATCGGTGGGATCAAGAGCATCAAGAGATGAATGGTTAGATCTTGAACCTTATGGTTTAATTTGATCTAGACCAATGCTTGGCTTAATTTGGTCTTTGAACCAAATCTAATTGAACCGGCTCATCATGTGAGCGCATGGTTCAATGGGAGATAAAGTGGCGATCGGTTTAATTGTGTAAACGCATGAGCGTTAAGGGGTTTGCTATTTTTGGAAGTTGGTTTTCCAAAATAGAGTAACGCTTCCACGTTTGGGTATAACGCCTCACGTTCGAGGGCATTACTCTTCGCTCACTCGCCTCTTCCTCTTGACGACGCTCCTCTTTCGGTGATCTTCTTCACGCAAAGAGAGGGAGTTCGAAAGCCAAGAAAAGCATCTCATCTCCTTCACACGGTTAGGAGACTTGGAGAACTTTGCTAGCACAAAGATTGACAAGGAGTAGGTGATCATACATCTTGTGTGCGCACGCTTTGGAGGAGAGCCACATCGCCCTCTTGCTTCCAAGTCGCCATCCAAGAAATGGCATTGGTATGTTTTTCGTTTGATCTATACAAGTTCATGAAGTTGATCATATATTCATGCATGCGATTCCTTAAGAAACCCTAGCTTCCGCTATGCAAAAATATTCTACATGCGCATATTAGGGTTTCGCCCCCTTAGGGGAACCTTCAGGCTGGGCCACTGTCTGAGCCGTCGCGGGCTAGACCATCTCGGAGCACGCGACCACAAAGCAACAGAACTTGCTTATCGTTGGCTGGTTTTGGACATTGGTGGTAGTCTCCTAGGCCGGGTTGAGGACTCAGTTGTTGTAGCGATCCGTGGTCGACGGCCCCGGTTGCTCCTGACGTTGTATTGGAGGTCCGCGAGGAGGGGGCGCCATGGGAGCTAGCGGAATGGAGTCCAGCGAGATGGAGGAGGGACTCACGTGGCCTACGTAATGATCTAGTGGCTGGGACGAATGCTACGAATGCCAAACTTCATGCAGAATTGGGCCTGTCTTTGCGACAGGGTCACTCACGGCCTGGCCGTGCTTGCACTCACGGGCGTGCTCGGGTGGCCTGGGGTCTGTAGAGTCGTTCACGGCTTGGCCGTGCGTGTTGTCACTGCCGTGATCGTCAAATACGATAGTGCCGTGGAACTCCTTACGGGCCATAATTTGAGGTCGCAAATCCACAGAAGGTTTGGGCATTGCCGTGCTGCTGGGCACGGCTTGGCCGTGCTGAAAGCGGCCGATTTTCGTTGTGGCGGGCACGGGCTGGGGCACGGCCGTGCGCCTGGCCGTGCTTTCATTCGCGTGGTCGCCCGACCGTGTCACGAGCGTGCTGCTGGACACGGCCTGGCCGTGTTGGGGTCCGCCGGTGTCTGCCGAGGCGGGCATGGTTTGGGGCACGGCCGTGTGCTCGGCTGTGCCATCTTCATGGTCTCCTTCATAACCCGTAACGGCCGTGACGGTGAACACGGCCTGGCCGTGTTTGCTGCGGCAGAACTCCATTGGACCTGGAATTTCCTGGGCTTCTTCCTCTGGTCCCCGGGGGTATTCCCAAGAGTACTCCAAGGGTGGTGGGGAGCTCCAAGTGTCGCTCATGACTCCATCACTCATGAGCCATGGTGCGTGCAAGATTCGACAGTGGAAACTTGACATTGCTCCCGGGGAAGAGTAGACTATAGAGCTCTCCCTCCTTAATGATCATCCGCATCGAGATGCAGGAATCAAGGTCAAGGTGGGAGTTGCCCTGGGCTTGCTCCATCTGGTAGGGTTGAATCCCTACCGCAAGAGCAAGTGGGGGTGAGAAGGCTCCCAAGAGCGATAGCACCCTTTGGCACCCGAGAGACTTTTTGGAATTGCTTGGCAAAGAAGAAAGTTGTGTTGAGGTAAACCTCATGCAGCATCGCCTAGAGGAATAACAACTCAGAAGACCGCACAAGACCATTGGACTTCCTTCAGCCAAAGATAGTATGTGCAAGGACTCGATGCACATACTTAAGAACTGGGTTGCCGAGGGATGTGGCTCTGGCAGTCCGAGTGTTGAAAGGATGAGAACTAGTGAGAAGCCCCCAAAAAGCATGCATATCAAATTCCCTCGGGGTCAATTGCATCCCGTCCCTGGGAAATCCATAAATCTAGTTCAGCTCAGAGTGAGTAAGTACAAACTCAGTGTTGTTTAGCTGAAAAGATAGGCTGCCATCGTCGTCGGCGGTGTGGATATTGGCATGAAACTCCATAGAAGATAAGAACTCCAACACTATAGGGATGTACGTCGAGCAGGAGATGGTAAAGAACTATTCCCATCCCATGCGCTAGAATAACCACTGGACATCGTCGTGAAAACCCAATATGTTGAGTGTTGCTTGATCAAGGAATTGTTGGTGTGTATGCCCTGAGACATAGTATTGGTCCATCTTTTATACTACTTGACATATATATATATATATATATATCATTCTGGCATTATCATTATCAATGTTTGTCTACATCTGCGATTATGTACTTACATGATAATGTCCCTGGAGACAAACCGAATTTGTGCTCAAATGGTTGTCCCCAGTCGATGTACCTGAGTGGATATGGGACAGCTCTGGTACTTGTAAGACTAGCATATGGGCTGGTTAGGCACGAGGTGCTAACGTAGACATATGGGTATATCAGTAGTGGATATACAGGACCGACCCACTGTGAGGCTATGACTTGGTGTCATGAGTTATCCTCACAAGTGACAGGAGATGCATTGATCCCTTGACTTGAGGTCATTGACCATTCTATATGGTTAGGGACTTGCTTTGATACAACCTAACACCTCGTTGTAGTTGGGAAGTAATAACGGTTGTCATTGAGCATGTCGCGACCCATATGAGAAGGTCAATGGACAAACAAAGGATTTGCCCCCTTCCTGAGGGAAGCTTGATATCCATTGAGCTCCTCTATGGTTCTATGACTGAAAGTGTATGACCATACCCAGGTATCAACCTAATTTAGTCATGACCATGTGAATGGGTGAAAACAAGTGATGACACACTTGTCTAATCTGATATCAGTTTGGCAAAGGACTATAATGTATCTGTACCTAGTTGCGATGAAGGGGATGTCGATGTCGATATCCATTTCGATGACTTGGGTAGCAGCGATGCACTGCTAGGTGCCACTCACTACTTGTGATGACCTTAGGGGAGCACTGCCAACGTCAGAGGAACCAACAGGGTCGCACACCTTGATACTCGAGTTCTCGTATTGATCGGGAAGCCTGATCATCGAGTTATTGGATAGCTCGGATCTATTTTGGAGATTTCATCAGCGCCAATGGGCCTGATGAGATGGAAGAGAGTTATTGGATCCAAACTTAATTTTTGGCATGCTGATCCGAAATTGACCAAGATTGGTCATATTTGGATTAGGGTTGCATTGGATTGGATCCAATGGCTTAATCAATCCATTTAATGAAGTTTGGGCTAGCTCATTACCCAATGAGACCCAATAAAAAGTTGTCATGAAGTGATAATGGGCTAAAAGGGTATAATGGGTAGAAATCATCCCCATTGGCACCTAAGGGGTATAATGGGGAGAAGTAGGCTCCTATAGCTTCATTAGAAAGCAATTGGCGCCTCCCCCTTGTTCCTTGGATGAAAGCATGCCTCTATGGTAGTGCTTGGGGCGCCAAAGGCATAATGGACTTGTTTGGAAAGTCTTGGGCGATTAGAAGATGTTTGTGGTAAAGGCTTGGTGTCTTGCCATAACCCGAACCCTAATTGCCACCCCATCAACCCTAGCCAACTTATCCTTCATGCATGTTGTGCCTATCCCTTCTATTTCTGCCCCTTGCCTCTATATATCATGGGATATGTGAGAGGCTCATGACACTAATTGAAAATTGGCGTGAGCAACATAAGAAGGGGTGAGAGCAAGAGTAATTGGCGCAACTCCTCCCTTCCATCCACATAGCCGCAAGTCTTCTTCCTCTTCTCCATCTCTCCTTGGCGCAAGGAGTGCTTAGATTTGGCGACATCTCTTCCCGTCATGCTCTTCCTTTGGCACATCTTCCTTGCAGGTGGCACAAGGATAGAAGAAGGTAAACAAGGGTTTGGATCTTCCTCCCGAGGCTAGCACCGAGCGTGGAAGAAGTGGGATCGACGCATCCATGTGTGTGAAACTGCAGAGGGTGCGCGCTTGGGTGCCTACCTTGACATCGGCCTCATATTGCTCCTAAGGTATTTTCTAACTCATCGTGTCGACCCCTCGCAAGACGATCTTCACTGGGTTTTTGGGACTGACCTCTTTCGGGGATATTATTCCGCTGTGCATGTATTGTATTCTTTGTGAAAATTGTAAAATATCCCCGAGGTTTCTCAGCAGGAATCGGGTTGTAATCACCTGCCGGCGCATCAGCACATTCAGCTTGGCCATCTGCTCCAAATCTCGGTAGAGAATACCATAAGGTGTAGGTGGTGTAGCAGGTGCTTGACGCTCAGCAGCAGTGCCAGAAGAGGAAGCTCAGCACTTGGAGGTTACTTACTTGCGTGGAGGCATGCTAGCAACTGAAAGCTAATGGGAGATGAGAAGATGGGCTGGAGATGTCATCAGAGATGTCGTCAGCAGAGAGGCGAGGTCGGTAGCGGCTGGAAGCGTGTGAGAGGCAGCGATGTGTCAAGAAGCCCTAATTGGCGCCAGAGAATGGTGAGGAAAGGTCGCCGAAGGATCATAGAGGCAAGGGAGAGAGGCCGCAGGTTGATCGAGCACCAGAGGTGATGGATCAGAGAGGTGGTGGCGTGGCTAGGACATGTAATGTGGGCAGGCACGCAACATGTCTTTTATAACGTGGCCGTGCACGAGTACACGGTCATGCCCATGAAAGCTTTGGCACAGAAAGTTTCCCATATTTCACTTAATCGTCATGGCTGTGAACCAATGCATGGGCACACCCGTGCACGTCTCGGCACAAAGTGCACATACCCATCATGGCTGTGCGTGAATGCACGGCCTAGCTCGTGAAAGGCTTGGCAAAGAAATTCATCTGAAGTTGATCACGGGCGTGTACACTTTCACACCCTGAGCTGTGAATGTCTCAGTGTAAACTCAGAAAAAACATGACGAGCCGTTAACAACCATGCATGGATGCACGGGTATGACAGTGAACATCACGTAGGTACCTAAAAAATCTATAAAAATTACCATTAGTTGGGTACATATAAGAAGCATTAATATGAAAGAAAATCTAAAATCTACGAAGAGTAAGTAATAAAAATAAATAAAAACTAAAATGAGTATCAACAAGTGATTGGGTTGCCTCCCAATAAGCGCTTCTTTAGGGTCACTAGCTTGATCGTAGCAAAGTATCATGGTGTTTCCGATGTAGCAAAGGAGAAATAAATGGCATGAAGCCTCTGCTTTCTTCGTCTCCCAAAGATTTTGCCTATTAAAACAAGTATAAAATATAAAAGTTCAACTATAATTATTCTAGAATGACATGAAAGAGAAGTATACTAAAACTCCTGAGCCCTCTCAATATCTCTCAAATCTTCGTCTTCAAGTGCTACTATTGTTCTTTTCCTAAGATTAACTCCCAGACCATCATCAGGTGAAATCGTAATGGCCATCATATCTTCCTCCTTCAGACCAGAAGAGTCTCCAGGCACATCCTTGAAACGCTCTAAAAAAGCATCTGGAAAAAAAAAATCCTATTTTGCCACTTGGTGGTGCAGTATTTCCTTCCACCACCACTACGCTACAACTAGATCTTAAAAAGGATAATTCCTTGTTATTAGCAAAAAGATCAAATGATAAAATATTTCCACCAATGCTTAATGTCAGCTTTATGTTTTGAATGACTATTATGGTTGTGGCTGTAGCGAGGAATAGCCTGCCCAATATAAGAGGAAAACTAAAATTTTCTACCATATCCAAAACCATAAAGTCCACTAGGATGAAAAATCCTTCAATTTGGATAGGCACATCCTTAGCAATTCCCAGTGGGTGAAGTCTATGTTAGTGTATATGCCCTAGGACCCTTGGATGGTCTAGTGGGATATAGGTGTATCACATCTACTTAATAGATGAGTTATCCTAACATGGTCGTTGTTATGCAAATTTATATATCTGCACACATGTACATTTGTGTGTACAATTTCCCTAAGAGATAGATTTTGTCTAGTCTCTATGTTTGTCCCCGGTCGAGAATTATAGTGGATATGGGACAGCTGTAAGATCCAAGGATCTTAAGTTCTGGTAAGCATTAATTTTGATTTAAATAAAATTATTGACTGAGTTATTATTCCTGAGTATTGATTGTTAATTTATGATAAATTAATTTGAGATTTTGGTTATCAATTTATAGTTAATTAACTGGTTTATTGATTGTTAATTGTAAATTAATTAGAGATTAATGGTGGTTAATCTATTTGATTATTGATTGATAATTTAGAATAAATTAATTAGACCTTATTGGTTAATTAATTATACTCTATTGGATAATTAAATCCTTATTGGATGTTAGTTAAATCCTTAATGGATTTTCGTTAAGTGATTGGTTAATGGTTAAGTTAATTAAATAATTAGTTAATTATGAGATATTGGGTTATTGGGTTTAAATTTGAATTAGTGGAATATAAGAGGTAATTAAGTTCTAATCGGATTAACCATAATTTGAATTATGGTTAACGGGTAAAAGAACTTGAAAACCGAAATTGTAAAAGGGAATTTCGGCTAGGGAAGTTTGTTTTGGCGAAATTCTAGCTTGGAAGAACCCTAGGCGACGGCTTGAAGGGAGAAGGCGATTCTTGGAAGCTTGGAGGCGATTTTTTTCTTCCTTTTGGCGAAATTCTTTGAGGTGAAACTTCCTTGGTGAATTCTTGAAGATTCCTTGGGTGACTTAAGGGCTTTAGGCGATTTTGTTGTGGAGTTTTCTTCCTTGAATTCTCGGTTTTAGAGGTGAGTGGAATGTCTTGTTTGATCTATCCATTTAGTTGTGCTTATGTTAAATAATACACTTGAATTCTTGGAAAATTTCCATGTTAAAACCGAAATTATGCAAAGTATATTTAAGGTATGAAAACCGAATTTAGAATATTTGTTCATAAGATTCTTGTTTACTAAGGTTTAATTTAAGTTGGAAATTTAGAGTATTTTCCTTGAAACCGAATTCAAAATATTCTTGTTCTTCATGAAAACCGAAATTTTTGTAAAGGTGTATATCTCATGAAAACCAAAAATTGTGGCATGAAATTTAAGGTATTTTTATAGGGATTTTTGGTAGCTTTAGATCATTGAATTTTGAGCATGAATTTCTTGTTAATTAGATATTTTATAAAGAATTTTGGGTAATATAAAGCCAATGATTGTTGTAGCCGAAACCTTGTTAATTGTATTTAAACCGAAATTTGATGATTTTAGTTAACATGTTTACATGTTTACATGATTTAAATTTTAAGTTGATTTTATGGATGCTTGATACATGATATATATATGGTTATGTATTTATGCAATGTTGAGAAATTGTTTGGAAAATTTGGGTGATAACATAGTAAGTTTTGATTGAACTAATCAGCATGAAATCTAAGGACCACACCATATTATATGATTGTTAATATTATGTAATTATGTGATTGTTAAATATTAAGTGTTTATGTGACCTTTGGAATTTTATGTTGATCATTATGTGATTATGTGAAATATGAATATTATGGATTATGTGAATTTGGAAAATTAGGTGGTTATGTGATGGTTAGGACTAAGGCTAGGTGTAACTATGAACTCAAGGGGATAGTCCTTATGTGATATGTTAAGGGTCTGAATTTCAGCCCTGTATTGTGATATGTGAGGGGGTTGATGATCAGCCTGCCTATTATGATTATTGTGATGGGGGTTGATGCTCAGCCTGCCCGATGTGATTTTTTTTGTGATGACTATCCTAGAGTCTAGTTGACACTTAGGAGTCCGTTTATGTGACCTTTGTGAAATATGTCCACCCTTGTGAAATATGAAATAAGATGTGTCTGTTGTCCAGTAGGAACCTTTTGGGAGAACGGGTTTTGACGCAAAGTGCCATGTCTTGGTCAGACAGGGGCCACCTCTTGATGTCACTACTCTTTTATGTGTTGGGAATGATATAAGACCCAAAGTGCCATGTCTTGGTCAGACAGGGGCCACCTCTTGATGTCATCATTCTCGTTTTATGTTATGGCGTGATAGACCAGCGTGCCACGTCGTGACCTGACGGGGGCCACCTCCTGATTCTATTCTCGTTTTATGTTATGGCGTGATAGACCAGCGTGCCACGTCGTGACCTGACGGGGGCCACCTCCTGATTCTATTCACTGTCCATGTTTATGTGTTGCACGAGATTTTGCAGCTCCCAGTGCTTTGGCCAAGCCGGGTTAGACCATATTGGTCACTTTGTGAATATGCTGGACAACTAGGTTAATTAAGTATGGTGTGTTTAGTTGGTTTAGAATATGTGTGTTCAGTTGGTTTAGAGTATAACTCTAGAACCTGAGGTTATTATATGTTGGTGTGTATATTTTTGGCTGCTTATATGATTTTTACATCGAATTTGTTATTATGTGTTGACATGATATCCTGTTAAAGATTTTTAAAATAATCTGCATATGTTTTTGAGAGTATGTTATGGATGGTCAATTAGACTATCCACTCACTGGGCTGTGTAGCTCACCCCTCACTATTTTCAGGTGTAGAGCAGGGGCGCAGTTAGCATTATATGGATGCTGTGATTATGCTTAATGTGTTTATGATTATGATGCCAGTTGTGGCTAAAACTTATGATTTATATGAACTATGTGAACCATGTGATGTGAACAATGTGAACTATGTGAATTTGTGTTGCCAGATGGTGGCAATTAACTGAGTTGGATTTTTGTGTCACCGCGGGCTTCGGCCTGGTTTCGGTGTTTGGTATTAGTTTATAAAATCGATTTTGTGGATTTGTTTTGAAATTGAAGTTGATGTGTATTTTTGCAATCGGTTTTGATACAACTGTAACGTGCATATGTCTAGTGCACGTATTGCGTGGTGGCAGGTACCTTTATGTGATTTATGAGATTTGTGATTCGAAGATTTTATGTGTTTGGAGTTTTGAAAATTTTCAGATCGTGTTTTTCTTGAACTCGGTTTTACCTAGCATTTGATCGATCTTATATGAAACATCCTATTACTTTTGCGATTGTGTTATTTGCTTGGGGTTAAGTATGTGGGATGTTACAACAGCTATGATTCACGTGAGACTAGTATATGCATTGGTTGAGCACGGGTTGCTAATGCGGGCATATGGGTATATCATGTGAGATATACTAGATCGACCTGCCATGAGGATTCATCTCGGTGTCATGATATGAATATCATAGTGACAAAGTTACGCTTGTCCTAGACTTGAGGGCATTGGTATCCCTATATGGTAAATGAGGCACTTTGATACAACCTAATGCTTTGCCGTAAAAGGGGAGTCATAACGGTTGTCATTGGGTGGGGCATGAGCCATATGAGAGATTCAATGTGACAAGAGAGGATTTGCCCCTTCCTTGTGAGGAAGCTCGATGTCCATGGCACCCTAGATGGTTGCATGACTGAAAGTGCATGGCCATACCCAGGTGAAGAACTTAATTTAGTCATGACCATAAGATTGGGTAAAAAAGTGTGACACACTTGTCCAATTAGGACATCAATCTGACAAAAGGATAGAGTTGTACTTATACTTTATTGCAGTTTTAGCAGATGTTGATGATGACTCTATTCTGATGACTTGGGTAGCAATGATGTACTGCTATGTGCTACTCATTGCTTGTGATAATTTAGTCATCACTACCAACATATGAAGAACCTATAGGGTCACACACCTAGACGCTAGAGACTCCGTATTGATCGGATAGCCTCAAATCGAATCTATAGATGATTCGGCTTTGTTTTGGAGTTTTATGCTTCGCAGTTGGCTGATATGAGTTGAGAAGAGGCTTGAGTGATTGTGTTGACCCCGGTTGACCTTGGGTGACCAGTTTTGACTCTGGTCGACTAGGTATATGTCGACGAGTCAAAACTCGAGTCAACACTAAGATATGTAAGGGGGTTTGATCACGTGCGCCCACCAGCTTGAGTTTTGTCTGAATATTATATATAGAAATAATGAATTAATGATTAATTAATTTATAACTTAAGTGGTTGGGGCCATAACTTAACTCGTGAATATTCTGAATAAAAATATTATGACTTAAGTAAGTAGGCCCACGTATTAAATTTATATATATAGGGGCTAGGGGGGCATATATAAAAATATTACTATGTGCGTGACTGTAGAGGACGAGCTCTTGATCGTCTTCATCATCGACAAGCTCCTAATAAATTGCTAAAAAAAGGTATGACTCTACACATCCTATAGTTTTCTCTCGTAAGTTGATCCTAGTGAATTGTGGGAAGCCTGTTTCAGACCATCTTCCACTGCGTTTAAATTTTTATATGGTATGGGGATTCCTAATAGTTTAGAACTGTTGGCAAGCTGAAGAACTTTAGATGTCAATTTAAGATTTGCCAAATCTAACTTCTTGAAGGTGGAGAGCGGCATGATACTGACGCTAGCCCCCAAGTCCAAGAGTGCTTTTCTAAATGGAACACTACAAATCTTGCATGATATATCGAAACTACCAGGGCCTTCGAGTTTAAGAGGTGGTTGATTCTGCATGCAAGCTCTAAAATCTTCAGTTATCACCACCATCTTCTTACTATCTGGTGTTTCAAAAGAAGACTGAATCTCCTCCTTTTGACAATCAGACTCTCTCTTTGCATCATCAATTTGATCAGTCTCGAAGTCTTCTAATTGCTCATCATCACATACCATGACGACATTACAGTGATCCCTTGGATTCCCTTCAAGTTGAGCTGAAAGTTTGCCATGGAATCCCTTGGATTCCCTTCAAGTTGGTCTACTGAGCTAGCTGTGTGATCTGAGTCTCCAACACTTTTGAGTGCGTGGCCATGGAATCCACCTTCAAATTTAGCTGGCGAATGGATTCATTCATGCTATCGTTTTGCATAATCTGGGCCGCCATAAAATTTTTGAGCATCGTCTCTAAATTCGACCTATGAGGTGGGCCTGACTATCTTTAATGAATAGCTGGAGGTTTTATTCCGAGAGGTGGCTTGAAATTAGAAGAAGAATTTTCATTAGAAAAATTCACAGGAGGGAATTGCCCTTTGAAAGTTCCCCAGATAAGGGGGGGGCGAAACCCAAGTGAGGCGCATATTAAGGGAGAACGTAGCGGAGAGGGTTTCTTAGGATCTTTCATGTTATATGATTAACAAAACCGATTGCATAGATGAGATAGAACCATACCATAGCCATTTCTAGATGGCGCCTTGGAAGCAGAGAGTGATGCCGCTCTCCTCCTGAAGATGCGCACACAAGATGAAAGATGTGCCTACTCCTTGATGCTCCTTGTGCTAGCAAGGCGTCAAGGTGTTCTTCTCGAATGGAAGGGAAGGAGATCTTCTTTGCTTGGCGATTTTCTTCCTCCTTCTTTTCGTCAACCTCTCTCTTTCTCGAATGCAAAAACCCCGAGAGATGGATGCTCTTGAGCGAGAGATGAGCGTCAAACGACAAGAGAGAAAGGCGTGAATCGTGAGTCGTGGTCACGTAGGGAAGTGCTATCTAAAAATAGCATACCACTTCACCACTTGCGGTCATGGGTTTACCCCAATCGCAACTCACTTCACCCTTGAACCATGCGCTCATCCATGAGCCGGTTCATGTTGGTTCGGTCCAAAAACCAAATAAGCCAAGCGACAAGGCTTAGATCAAATTAAACCCTAAGGCTCCAGATCTAACCGTCGATCTCTTTGATGCTCCTGATCTGACCAATCTAGCATCCAATCTCTCGATCAAAGCTTACCGATCTAATGCCCTAATCAATCAAACATGATCAGACCAGATCTCACTTACGATCAGAGATTAAATCCCTTTAAACTGAACCCAAACAATTCAGTCCACACGATCTAACTTAAGTAAGCCATATCATCAAATTGTGCGACCCTGAGGGTTTTCTTTAAATGTCGGTAACGATAATTCTCATTATCACGATCAGTGAGGGGTATCTAGCAACACATCACTGTCTCCCGATATAAAGAAAAGAGTCTTCCAAGACTACACCCAAAATACAGCACAAGTGTGAATCAACTCACAAAGCATACATATTTCCTTTGCCACTGGATGTTCTTATTGGACAAGCCTGTCAAGCTTGTAACTCCAATATGATGAGCATGATTAGAACAGATGAACACTGTCACCTGGGTATGGCCATACACTCTCTCAATCATCTCATCCAGGGGGCCCCTTTAGAACATCACACTCCTTAAACAAGGAGACGGCAATCCTATGTCTATCACTAGTGCCCTAACCTGATTCAAGCTCACCATCCAAGATAGTCTATAACCATTATGTTTCAAATGATATTGAACTACCTCAAAATGATGACAATCATCATTCAGAAAACACAAGCGATCTCAAGTCAGAGGAAATGTGCCACTTGTCATATTCAAGGAATATTCACATTGTGACAAACAATTGAACATCCTAGTAGGGTCTGTCCAGTACATCCAATGTACCCATGAGTCTACATCTTATTCCATGCTCGAAGCATCCTATAAGATTAGAACACATATTAGTCTCAACCATATCAAGGCTGTCTCATGTTCACCAAGATATCTCGACTAAGGACTTATAGCATGTCAGCCTAGCTGAACAGCTTTGAGACATTATTCAGAAGAACATATATTGCAGCAGACAATGTAAACAACTGAATAATAACCATGCCTTTATAAACATAACAGTTTATTACATGATACTGATACATTCCCATGGCCTCAAACATTAGCCTTAAGGGCATACCCCAACACCCTTGGTTAAGCCTGTAGGAGAAATTCGGGTGATTTCTCCATCAAGGATTGCATGTGTTCGAATAGGGATCGTTCTAATTTCTGAAGTTCCCGATAGCATTGACCTGTTCAGATGGAGTGTTGAAAATGAGGCAATCATTAGTAGAATGACCTGACACTGTACAAACATCACAAGTCACAGAATTCGAAGTAGAAACATTTATAGAATCTATTTTAGAAGATAATGAATCTACTTTTGCTACTAGGGAATTAATTAGATCTAAATCATACTTCCCTGAATTTCGCATTGGTTGGCTCCTCTCTCCTGACCAATGGTAATGGTTCAGAGCCATGTCCTCAATCAAATCCATGGCCTCATCATAGTTTTTGTTCATCAATCCCTACTAGCACCAACATCTACAGAAAGTCTTATTTGATATAATAGACCACTATAAAATGTATAAATGATTACCCATTTCTGTAGACCATGATGTGGGCACATTCACAGCATTTCCTCGAACCGATCCCATGCTTCATAGAAGGACTCTCCATTTCACTGAGCAAAATTAGTGATTTGGTTTGTTAGTTGAGCTGATCCCATGTAGTGATGGAACCCTTGGGGTGAAGATTGTAACCATGCCCTGGCTCAGTCCCTGAGAGAAAATAGAAAAAGTCTTAATTTAATAGCATCAGGGTGAGCACCATTAATTTTTAACGTGTCACAGCATTCTAAAAAGATAGAAAGATAAAGGTTTGGGTCATCAGTAGCTGCTCCACTGAATTGATTCTACTGTACCATTTGTACTAAGGATGGCTTGATCTCGAAGTTATTAGCTTCAATAGTCAGTCGAGAGATGCTCGAGTGCAAACCAGAAATGGTGGGTGCTGCAAAGCCTTTGCGAGCGATTTGTCTCCATGGGATGATTGTTAAAGAATTCTCCTTTAAGCTTTAATCTCTTTAAGTCTCTGCGAATCACACAAAGGGTGCTCTCGATCTCTGGATCCTCGGGTACAAGTTTCCCTGTTCGATAAGTGTTCCTAGGCATAAATAAGGTCCCTTGACCAAAGAGGTTAGCAACAATAACACCAAGAAAGTTACAACTAAAAATAAAAGTAACTAAACAGAAAATTTACAAAATATAAAATGAAAATCTAACTAAGCCTAATCTATCAATGTCCTGATTATGTTAATATTGGCTTACCTAGTCCCCAGCAACGTCACAAAAAACTTGTTAGGTCGTTCTGCAAGTGCACGATTCTATCACGTAATAAAAAGTATCAATCACACAGGGACTAGTGGGCCAAGTACTAACTAATCAGTCTATTGAGAGCTAGGCGATCAAATAATGATGAGAGTGACTAGTATCTTAATGGAAGAAAGTAAAATTGAACAAATCAAGAGCAAACAAGGGTGTGAAAATTCTTGCGAGAGAATCATGGATTTAGGTTTCACCACACTGAAGGATAATGGAAAGATGGTGCTAAATGTTTTAATTAGTTTATTTTAATCTCTTAAGGAAATTCTTCCTAGGGTACAGATCGTTCCCTCTTAGGCCACAATCCGGTATCTAACTTAACCCAAGTCTCCAACTATCATGGCTTACTAGGTTCTATAGATCCAATGGTTTCTGTGAAGAATTATTAACTCCTCAATTTCGACCTACTTTCATGGTCGAAATTACAGGTCCAATCCTAAGGGTTCCGATGTTGTGGTTTACCTCTCAGTACTTCCCACAACGTCTAAAGCACTTGAAAGCATGGCCAGTGCAATAATATGAAATATATGCAATTAGGATTGAATAAGAACAACAATGAACTCAAGCAATGTATTAATTAAATATTATCAATCAAGATCCTTACAGCGGACTACGCTCAAACCCCAAAAATAAGTTTACGCAACAACTTTCATCATAAAATACATGAAATTTCTCAAGAAAAATCAAATCAAACTAGAGGAAAAGCTAGATCTATGATGGGAGAGGATGAAGCATGATCTTCAGTGTCAAAACGAGAAAGAAATCGTGCTGGAACAACCTCACCGTTAGGATTTTCGCCCAAAACCCTAGTTTTTGCACTTTGCTTTCGTTCTCCCAATTTGCTCCATGAAACAGCGTGATTCTTGTCCCAAATTGTTTGTGGGTAAGTTAGGAAGGTCTCCACCATGTTTCCCAAAATTCTGCTCCAAAAATAGCATGAATCAGGTGAAAAACCAAATGGGTGAAAACCTCAACAAACTCTGAAACTGGACTGCAAACTCTTCACGGCCATGAATGAGTTCATGGTATGCCCGTGAACTTCTCATTGAATTTTGAAAAGTTGTCCTGAAATCTTCACTGCCATGCATGGATGCACGGGCACGCTTGTGAAGATCTTGGCGGAGTCTGGAGACACAGGATCATACACTACCATGCATGGATATGGTCATGCCCGTGAAGATTGTAGCATGCTCTGTTTGATCTAAAAATTGATATGTAGCTCCATCTCAATATGACAAGTTGATCTATATCTTCAAATATTCCAGAATCCATCAATTTTGGGGGAAAATCCCTACATTTTAATAAAACCAAAGAAAAGCGAAGATTCTGAAGAATATGAAGTATTTAAGCAAACAAATGAGACAAAGCTATGTATTATACTCCAAAATAATAATAAAACTAAGCCACAATGTACTATATATATGCATGATATCAAGTCCTTCTGCATGTCGAGGACTATAAAATTTGTAGGGATAAAATGCTTACCGACCTTTATAGGTACATCCTCAAGGATACCTATAGGGTGTGACGAACTGAGTGGTTAGAAAACTACAAAGAGATGGTCGTAGGCTTCCAATCGCCGATGTCCAGCTTCTTGTAGATAGAAAGCGGTATAAAGCTGACACTTGCATCTAAATCACATAGAGCACAGTCAAAGAAGGTCATTGAGCTTTAGTGGTAATTTATTTTGGATAATGGCACTATTCTCTTTAGTAAGTGGAACTATTATGTGCTCTTCCAAATTTCTCTTATTAGATAGAATCTCAAAAAATTTAGTGTAGGATGGCATCTGCGACGAAGCATTAGTGAATAAGATATTAATATATAATTTTTTAGCACTTCCAAAATTTGCCAAATTACTTGTTAGGTTTTGCTTTTGCCAGTCTCTAGGGAAAAGGGATTGGGGTTTGTAGGGAGGTGGTGGTATATACACTAGTTCCAATACCCTACTTGGTTCTACTAGCTCTTCCTCATCCCTGTATTGCTCAAGGGTAACTAAAATTTGTTCCTCCTCATTCGGGCTAGTTTTGCTCATCCTAGGCTCCTCTAGTTGTTTGCCACTACATGTGATAATGGCATTGCAATGCTCTCTAGGATTAGCTTCTAGTTGCCTAAGTAGTTTCCTCATCAGTCTAGCTAAAGAGCTAGCCTATTGGGCTATTTAGTTTTCTAACATTCGAGCATTGACCTCAAGAAATTCCACTTTATATGTTAGTTGCCTGACAGCTTCACTAACCATCTACCCCTATTGCCTGAACTCTTCATTGTGATTAGTGCGGGCAACAATAAAGTTTTCTAGCAAAGTTTTCAGGTTAGAATTTTGGGGTGCCTAGGGTTGGCTGAATTGTCTCTGCTAGAAGCTAGTGCGTTGTCTAAATTAGTTTGAGGAGCAAGATTCTGATTGTTTTTGTATGAGAAGTTAGGGTGGTTCCTCTAGCTAGGGTTGTAGGTATTGGAGTAGGGGTCATTCTAAGGTTTGGTATTGAAGTTTCCAATAGCATTCACTTGATCAGAATGAGGTTCAGTAGGTGAGGGATTCCCTAATTATCAATCGGGTCTATAATGTCCTGCATTTCCATAAATCTCATAGGAAACAAAGTTAACAACAATTGAATTGATATTGAGAGAATATATCTTTTGGGATAGAGAATCTTTGCTACTAGTGAACTGCAGGCATCTAACTCAAACTTACTAGATAATTTAGAATATGTTTCACTCTCATTTGTCCATTAATAGTGATTGAGCATTATGTCCTCAATAAAATTTAGTGCATCATCAACACTCTTGTTTATAATTGCCCCACTGACAGTAGCATCTACTATCATACAAGTGTTATAATTGAGAGCATTATAAAAGGTATGGACAATTTACCCATTTTTTGCGACCATGGTGCGGGCACATTTGTTGAAGTTCTTTAAATCTGTCCCATGCCTTGTACAATTATTCACCCTCTCTTTGGGCAAACCTCATTATCTGATTCCTATGCTGCGAAATTTTTCTCGAATGGAAGTACTTTGATAAAAATGCATTTGATAATTGCTCCCAAGTAGTTATAGAACCTTGTGGTAGAGAATGTAGCCATGCACACACTCGGTCCCTAAAAGAGAAAATGAGAAAAGTCTAAGTCAAATTACATCATTAGTAACCCCATTCATTTTCAATATGTCATAATATTCAAAAAAGATAGAGAGATGCATATTGGGGTCCTCAGATGACAAGCCTCCAAACTATTTCTATTGAACCATGGATAACAAGGAAGGATTTATTTCAAAGTTGTTCATGTCAATAGTCGGGCAAGCAATACTCAAGTGGAGGCCATGCATAAGCGACACTGTAAAATCATTCAAAGATTTGTGGGCAACCATTTTTAGTATATGTGCATTCTCAGCTAAATCAATTCCTTTTTGTTTTCTTCGGAGCTGGTACGCCCTCTCAATTTCTGGATCCTCTTCGAATAATTTTCTGGCCCAAGAACTCCTAGGTATAAACAAATAGTAACAAGAAGAAATAGATACAAGGGTCAGAAAAGATAATTCAAAGTAGATAAAATAAAATATAAACTAAAAAGCAATAAAAATAGTATCTAATTTAGCAATCCTCTAAATAGGTTAATATTGGTGAAATTAGTCCTCGGTAATAGTGTCCAAAACTTGATGGGCTCATCGTAAGTGCATAGTCTATCAAAGTAATAAAATAATTATCGTCGCATAAGCACCAATGACCAAGTACCAATTAATTCAAGGATTATTAGTTAGATGGATTAAAATGAAATGGTTTTAGGATCTAATTAAATTAAACTACTAAATTCACTAGTAGAAGGCAACAAGTTATGTAATTAGGTTAAAGAGAGATCAAGACTTCAGGTTCACCATACTATGTCATATGACATCAATAGCAAGATTTATCTTATTAAAATAGTTTACTATGCTGAAGGAAATTTATCAGAGTATATGAATTGCCCCCTTTCAATAACATAATTTGGTGTGTACTTGGGTTAATTCCCTACTTTTGTGCCCATTAACACAAAATAAACCCAATGAGTTCTTGAGAAATCATATAATCCCTCACATTAATTGGTTCTACTTTTGTGACCCATTCGATATGTTCAAATATTGTCGATTAGCTGTTATAATTCACCTTTCAGATCATTTTGCAATGTCTAACAACATGTAAATCTTGGCAAAAAATAAACACATGAATAAAATGACACAGAGGGCTATGCCCTAGTTCTAAATAAAAGTTTACGCTAACATATTCATTCTTCAAATAGCAATTCTCTCAAATTTTTTATTACAATCATCAAATAGAAGATGGAATCAATAAGGAAAGACAAATCTAGGACACCATCCATCCATCAGTAATCATTCTTATATCTGTATTATAATGCATCAGATAAAAAGTGATTTTTTTTATTAAAAAATAATTACATTGCTAATTTTGAATTTTCTAATGTTATAAGTAATAATGACAATGTGACTAAAAAGTTAAAAGTAATGAGGATAAATCCAAATTTAATAGATCTTTCTTTACATATTCATTATGTATGTCACACTATTAATATGTGTTCAAGAGAAGCAGATGAAGATGTAAATAAATTAAGAAATATTTTTAGATTTGTTACTTTTGCTACTTCTACAAATCAATATTTTAGGCAAATATGTAAATCTTATGGTGAATCATATAAAATATTTACACTTGATAATAAACAAGATGAAATTATTTGTTAACAACTTAAGAATGAATGATGGAAATAGTAAGGAAAAAATTGGGAAAAAGCAAAACTATTACATACTATTTTAGATAATTTATTTAAAGTGCTAGACTTATAGGGTATTTATTATCCTACTTCCTGTATAATTTTAGAAAATTTAGACTTAATTAGTGATTGCTTTTCCAATATAGAAATTATAAAAATTATTTTCTAAACAATTTTACAAATGAAAATAAATTTTGAAAATATTAGAAAAAATATATTTCCTTTATATTATTTAGCTTCTATTATGGATTATAGACTTAAATTAAAAGGTATAAATATTTTATTAAATAAATATTATAAAAACTATGCAACTTGAAGGGGTTGATTAGAAAAAAGCTGAAATTTCTTTATTATTAGATGAAATATATAATATTTATAATTTAAAAAATGAAAATCAAATTGCTCCAACACCAATTACTAGCAAAATACACTATATTTTAAATAGAAAAATTATTTCAATAAGTAGATCTTGTAATTTTAAAGAATTAATATTTTATTTAGAAAATAGTTGTACACCATAATTTATATATTATCAAATTAATAATGTCAATAGTCTATTGGTCCAAGGTATCACACACTTAGTCATTAATTATTCTAATATGTCTTAATATTAATAAACTATTCTACAAAAGTTATCTCTTGAGTATTTTTCTTAGGTTAAAGTTATTGGATGACTTATCTTAACAAGTATCGACAAACTCTCAATAAGCTCACGACAACTTTTGGCATATCCTAGCAAGTGTTAGATTTTATTTTATTTTATATTTAGATAAATGTAAAGTGGTTATGGTACCTCTTTGTACAAAAGTTACCTTACTTCTTTTAAATAAATCTTTGATCATTTTTATAAATCTTACCAAAATCCTTAAATCAAGTCTTGATATATTCTTGACCTTTTGTAGTATTCAGTTCAAACTAAGCCCAATTCTTGTCAAAACTCTTTGAAACTAGTAAATTCAGAAAGTAGACTTCCTAAGCTTTCCAATGGTTCAAACTATTAGTGTTTATGCCTTTAGACCAGTTGTTGGTTCATCTTTATACTACTTCACATTGATATATTATATATCTTTTTTGGCATTGCCGTTATTATGCTTATAATTACATCTGCGTCTATGTACAATTGCATGATAATGTCTATAGAGACAAATTTTATCTAGTCTCAAACTTATGTCCCTACTCAAGTGCCTTAGTGGATAAGAGATAGCTTTGGTATATATTGTTGGAAATCCCTGAGCCAATTTTAAAATTTATTAATAGCAGAAGCAATGGCCCGAAATAGAATTCCCATGATGCAAGATCGTCTTACGAGTGAAGAACCAATGGATGTGGAGAGTAGTACCTTTTAGCAATTTTTTGGAGCAAGCACCAATGAAGAAAGACACACACGAGAGTGTCCTCTACAATCGCACACACACAGGCTCCTCGAGTCCTCTCAACTTCCATGCTTGGTGCTAGCCACAGAAGGTGATATCCACACCTAGGGAGGTCTCTTGCTTTCTTGCGCCAATCACCAAGGAGATGTACCAACAAGCTATCCTCTTCTTGGCCGCAAGGAATGGGCAGCACTCCCACTTGCGCCAATGAGTGATGAGGAAGAAGGAGAAGTGCCAAGGAGAGATGGTGATCTCTTCCACTTACTGTAAGACCCGAGAATTTTGATGTATTAAACCCCGGGCAAAAATAAGTTGCTGTGGAGGAGTCTTGAACCTGAGACCTCTCCTGTGCATGTTGTCCTGGCTACCAGAGTTCCAGCCCAATCTTTGTGTTATGTATGTGGGCGCCTACTTATTATGTAAGTATGCAAATTAAATTTCAGATTTCACTTAAGTGATTTGGCTCCACTTAGGAAGTTTCGAAAATTCACCCAACCCTAGCCGCCCCTCACGTTTCTTCCTCTCCCTCTCGTGGACGATTGTGGCCGCGCCTTCCCCTTCGTCCAGCTCCTCTTCCGGCGAGTTTCCGGCGGTGGCGCTTGGTCTTCCGGCGTGGTGGACGGCGGCGACGTGTGGAAGCTTCAAACAACCCTTCTTGCTCACGGTTTGCTTGCAAATCATTCCCAAGGCGAGTGGAAACCTTATGTTACCTCTATTCCAAGTTTATGATCTTTCCTTGACATGTTTCCTTGCTTAATGATGGGAAAAACGAGTAGGTTTGAATGTTCCCTTACCATGAAACCATGAACACCATTTGATGTTTCGAAAATCAGATTTAGGGGCTCTAATCATAGGGCTTTTCGTTCTTTACTTGATTAAATGTCTTAGGAGGATGAGTTATCATGATCTTGATCTTCAATTTGATTGTATAATGTATGCATGAAAAACCCTAGAGCTTGACATGCGCCCATGCCCTAAATTGATGAAATTTCATGCTAACTTTTGGGGAAAAACTTAGGATTCATGAAATTAGAAGTATAAGGGAATTTATCATGAATTTTATACTATTTTTGGAGCCTTGATTCATGCTGGCCGAAATTTACCCTAGGGGCATTTTGGTCAATGTTCAGTTAACTTTTGGGGCAAAGCTGTTATTCATGTAATTGAGTTCATAGAGTACTTAAATATGATTTTTGCCTAATTTTAGGAATATTCTATGCATAGTTATATGTGTTATCGTTCTCTCGAAATTAAGTGATGATATTGTTGTGTAATGCTTGTAATTAATCTGTTTGAGTGGAAATTTTGTTTGATAACCTAGAATGGAGATGTTACAATCTAATTGCATGAAATCTAGGATTAACACATTATACCTGCATGGGAACAATTTGTTGAGAACTTAGCATGGTATCTTCCTAACCTGATTGCATGAAACTTAAGGACTACCCTGTCTATGCTGTCTAATTGATTGAGAGTGGTGAATTCGATAAGTTAGATATCCGGGTATTAGTCTTTTGCTATCTGTGTGTGGTGTAAGTCATATCCATTATGTGTGACCCTGGAGATATTGTGAAGTGGGGCAAAGTGCCACGCCTTGGTCAGGCGGGGGCCACCACTTGATCTTCCTTCACAGATATGATTAGTTTAGCATAAGAGAAACAAAGTGCCACGCTACTGGTAAGCGAGGGCCACCTCTTGAACTCTCTGACTGCTGTGTGACCAATGTGGGGAAACAAAGTGCCACGCCGTGACTTGGCGGGGGCCACCTCTTGATTTACCACATTGTCTGAGTGGGTAGATGGAGATCAGCGTGCCACGTCTTAGCTAGACGGGGGCCACCTCCTGATTTCTCCCCTACTGTTTGGCATGCATGCATTCTCTGAGCCCTGACGAGGGAAGGGTCGGACCTTTGTGGTCATTTCGTTCTGTTCTGGATTTGGATATGTTAGGATGGGATGTGCATCTACGTATGTGTTCTGTTTTGCCATATGATGTGTAAGTCTCTATTTTGGTTTTGTTGTATTATGATTGGATTTCGCCATGAGGATTATTTTGTAAGTTTGTATTCTTATCTGTATTTGATTTGATATTTGATAATCGCATTTGGTAAATGTTTAGAAAAACCTTGCATGCTATTTTTGAATGTATTAATGGAGGGGTTTCATAAGGTTCTCACTTGCGGAGCTGTTAGCTCACCCCCTCTAAAATCTACAGGTGAGAGGCAGTGATTGATACGGCGTTATGCACCTTTGAGATATACTGAGTAGCTTGATGAAGCTTTGGGTTTTGTGATATGGACCTTGTAAACGATTTTGGTATTTGAATACTTGTATCTTGATTTTGTTATCTGGGGCCTGCGTGCCTGTATTAGTAGTATTCTGTTTTGGATGATGAAGGCTGTATTCGGGTTACATGTGAGGGCTTAGGCCCATTTTGTTACAAGATTTCGGTTGTGGTATCTTGTCAGCGTTTTGATAAGATTTTATGTTCAGTCTGTTCTGTGATGTGTGATTTTGTCTCCGTATAAGTATAGTACGGAGTTGTGATCTGATTCGATTATGTTCAGTATTTTATGAGTTGAAATTACTTGTTGTTATGAATCAGTAAAGCATGTGCCTGTAAGGGAATTTTCCCGAACCTAGTATGTACGTATACATGCTGCCGGATTTTTGTATAAGTTTTTCAGATCTTTTATTCCCTAGCTTTGTTCGTAGTAAGATCTTGGCTTTGGCTTTCTTTTGTTTTTCTCTCGTGACGTTCCTCGTGTGATTTCCGCGTGAAATTCGGGGTTAAATATCGAGGGGCGTTACATATGGTATCAGAGCAGTTTCTAGCGAGTATTAGATCTGGGTATTAAAACATTGTTTGTGTATTGCATAGAATCAGATCTGGGTGGTAAAACATTGTTTGTGTATTGCATAGAAATAAACCCAGTAAGGAATTGGTTGCTAGTAAGATAAGGAAATTATTGTTTATCTTGTCTTGCAAGGTGCAGGAAGGTGAGAATGGTTCGACCCAGGGGTAATGCTGATGATCAGATGGCTGGCTTTATGAGGGCTTTAGAGTCTATGAGTAGTATGATTCAACAACAGGGTGCCCTCATCCAGCAGCAGGCTCAGGCTATGCAAGAACAGCAACAGATGATGAGGGAACAGCGTGAGCAGCATCATGAGTTTCAGCAGCAACTCCTGCAGCAGAACCGCGATCAGCAACAAGAATTTCACCAGCAGATGCAGCAGCAGATGCAGTCCCAGTCTCATTCCCAGCCACAGTCGGCTGAGAAGGAGAATGTGGGGAGTTCTCAGGAGAATGGGCATAAGAGGTATGCACAACTGGTGAAGGAATTTCAGCGTATGAACCCTCCAGCTTTTTATGGGAGCCCAGGGCCTAGAGCAGCTGAGGACTGGCTTGCTGACTTAGATAAGATTTTTGCGGTGATGCGATGTAGCGAAGAAGATAAACTGTGCCTGTCAGTATATATGCTGAAGGGGAATGCTGAGATATGGTGGAAAGGAGTTGAGAGGCTAGCAACTGAAAAAGGGGATAATGTAGACTGGGTTTACTTCATGAGGAAATTTAATGACAAGTACTTTCCACCTAGCATGAATGAAGAGAAGGAGGTGGAGTTTATCCACCTGGTGCAGGGTGACCTTTCTGTGGCTCAATATGATATCATGTTCACCCAGTTGTCCAAGTATGCTCCCCATTTGGTCAGCACTGAGGAACTAAGGGCCAGGAAGTTTCAGAGGGGTTTGAGAAAAGATATCAGAGATCGGATTGTGGCATTACATCTAGAGACCTATGCTGAGGTTTTAGAGAGGGCTCTCACAGTGGAGAGATCAATTTCTGAGCAGGCAGTGGTGATTGCCCCAACCCCTGTTGTGGAGACTGCTGCTCCAGTTCCCCAGAGTCATGAAAAGAAACAATATAAACACAAGGATAAGAAAGGTAGGCATCCTCCCTACCAGAAGAATTTTAAATCTGCCCGAGGTGATACCGTGGAAGGCAGAAAGTGCTATCATTGTGGAAGCAGTGGTCACGAGATCAAGGACTGCTATAAGAAGTCAGGGGCTTGTTTCAGGTGTGGTAAGGCCGGACACCGTATCAAAAACTGCCCACAGCTGAAGTCTTCATCTCAGGGTACCGATAAGCCCACAGTGCAGACTCGAGTATATGCTATTGCTGAGAAGGACACCAGGGCTTCTAAGTCAGTTGTGGAAGGTACTCTTTTTGTTTTCGATCAGTTAGCACGTGTTTTATTTGATCCTGGTGCCAATCTCTCTTTCGTATCAGTTCATTTTGTTCGTTATATGCCTGTGGCACCTGAGACTCTTGATTGTGCTATATCTGTCTGCACCCCTATGGGTGATTCCCTGGTAACAGATGTGCTTTATCCTGATTGCATGCTTAGGATAGAGGGATATGACTTGTTTGTTGATTTGATATTGCTTGACATGCTTGACTATGATGTGATATTAGGGATGGACTGGTTGTCCTCTTACCATGCCACCCTAGATTGTTTTGAAAAATTGGTGACTCTGAATTTGAGTGATGGTCATCAATTGCATATCAAAGGTTTGATTGCAGATCAGGGGTTACATGTGATCTCTTTCCTACATGCTCAAAGGTTATTAGCTGGCGGCTGTAAAGGCTACTTGGCACATGTAAAGGTTCAGGATGAACCTGTATCTGATTTGGCTTATATACCTATGGTGAATGAATTCTCAGATGTATTTTCTGATGAGTTATCTGGTTTACCACCTGACCGGGAAGTGGAATTCAGTATCGACTTGATACCTGGCACTGCCCCAATCTCTAAAGCCCCGTACCGCATGGCCACCTCTGAATTGGCTGAGTTGAAGAAACAGCTGGAAGAATTGCTAGAAAAAGGGTACATCAGGCCTAGCGCGTCTCCTTGGGGAGCGCCTGTGTTGTTTGTAAAGAAGAAGGACGGATCACTGAGAATGTGCATCGATTACCGTCAGCTGAACCAGGTAACAGTTAGGAACAAGTACCCTCTGCCCCGTATTGATGATCTCTTCGATCAGTTACAGGGCGCTACTGTCTTCTCCAAGATTGACTTAAGGTCTGGGTATTATCAGCTGAAGGTCAGAGAGGAGGATGTAGTTAAGACAGCATTCAGGACAAGGTATGGGCATTATGAATTTTTAGTTATGCCTTTTGGACTAACGAATGCCCCTGCTGTCTTTATGGATCTTATGAATAGGATGTTTCACCATCTCCTGGATAAATGCGTGGTTGTATTTATCGATGACATTTTGGTTTACTCGCGGAGTGCTCAAGATCACGCACAGGACTTACGCAAGGTGATGGAAATTCTGAGAAGTAAAAGGTTGTATGCCAAGGCCAGTAAATGCGAGTTCTGGTTGGAGAAGATTAACTTTTTGGGACATGTGATATCTGGACAGGGTGTGTCTGTGGATCCAGCTAAGGTAGAGGCTATTATTAGCTGGGGAAGACCAACAAATACATTTGAGATTCGAAGTTTCTTGGGCTTAGCAGGTTACTACCACAGATTTGTTGAAGGGTTTTCCAAGCTGGCGGGCCCTTTAACAAAGTTGACCAGGAAGAATGCTGATTTCATCTGGGATGTCAAGTGCGAGGAAAGTTTCCTCGAGCTGAAGAAGCGTTTGACTAGTGCACCGATTCTCACTATACCTAGTGGCGGTGAAGGTTTCACTGTGTACACGGACGCCTCTAGCAAAGGTTTGGGCTGTGTACTCATGCAGCATGGTAAGGTGGTTGCCTATGCTTCCAGGCAGCTAAAGGAATACGAGTCCAACTACCCTACCCATGACTTGGAGTTGGCTGCAGTGGTGTTTGCATTGAAGATTTGGCGTCATTATCTGCTGGGTCAGACTTTCGATTTGTACACCGACCATCAGAGCCTTAAATACATATTTACCCAGAAAGAACTCAACATGCGGCAGCGGCGGTGGATGGAACTGATCAAAGATTATGATTTTACTATTCACTATCAGGAGGGTAAGGCAAATGTGGTTGCGGACGCATTGAGCAGGCGGCCTGTGACCTCTATGGCTGCACTTCTTGTGCAGGAGTGGCGCTTACTTGATGAGTTCAGTAGACTTCGATTGGATGTGACACCTCGTGGTAATAAGTGTTTTGTTGCTGCACTTAGAGTTGAGTCTGATATTTTACAAAAGTTGAGCAAAGCACAGTTGGTTGATCCTGAAATTTTGAAATGGAAAGAAAAACTGGAGATGGGATTGATTGAGGATTTCAACCTATCCACAGATGGTTTGCTTAGGTTCCATGGAAGGGTCTGTGTCCCTGAGGACCCTAAGTTGAGATAGGAGATTTTAGCTGAAGGCCACAGTTCTAAGTATTCTATTCACCCTGGTAGTACCAGAATGTATCAGGACCTGAAGAAAAGTTTCTGGTGGCAAGGGATGAAGAATGATGTGGCGCAGTATGTGGCTAGATGTTTGACATGCCAGACGGTTAAAGCCGAGCATCAGAGACCGGGTGGATCCCTCCAACCACTTCAGATTCCTCTGTGGAAATGGGAAAATATCAGCATGGACTTTGTCTGTGGATTACCCCGGACCAGAAAAGGGCACGATGCTATTTGGGTTATCGTGGACAGACTTACTAAGTCCGCCCACTTTTTGCCTATCAAGATGACTTATCCTTTGGAGAGGCTTGCCAGGTTATACATTGACGAGATTGTGAGATTGCATGGTGTTCCGGTGGATATTGTATCTGACCGCGATTCCAGGTTCTTATCTCGGTTTTGGAAGAAGCTTCAGGAAGATTTGGGCACCAAGCTCAGTTTTAGCACTGCATATCACCCGCAGTCTGATGGGCAGACTGAGAGAACCATACAGACATTGGAGGACTTGCTGAGATCTTACATCGTTGATTGGCATGATGAGTGGGATAGAGACTTAGCCCTGATTGAGTTTACCTACAACAATAGTTACCACTCTAGTATCCAGATGGCCCCGTACGAGGCATTGTACGGAAGAAGATGCAGAACTCCCTTGAGTTGGGAGGAGGTAGGTGATAGGACCTTGCTCCAGTCTGATGCTGTGCAGGAAGCCACAGATAAGGTAAAGATTATTCAAGAAAAGCTAAAGGCTGCGCAGGATAGACAGAAAAGCTACGCTGATGTGAGAAGGAGACCTCTGGAATTCATGGTGGGAGAACATGTATTTGTTAAGGTTTCTCCTACAAAAGGTGTGATGCGATTTGGAAAGAAAGGGAAATTAAGCCCTAGATATGTGGGTCCGTTTGATATCATCGAGAGGGTTGGACCTGTTGCTTACCGATTAGCCTTACCGCCATCCTTGGAGCATCTGCACAGTGTGTTTCACGTATCCGTGCTTAGGAAGTATTGTCATGACCCGTCACATATCTTGGATTCAACACCTTTGCAAATTGATGGAAATCTGACTTATGTTGAAAGGCCACTTAAGATTGTGGATAGAAAGGAGAGAGTCCTTCGAGGCAAGGTGATACCTCTAGTGAAAGTTATTTGGGGAAATCAGTCCGTGGAAGAAGCTACTTGGGAGTTGGAAACCGATATGAGAAAGGATTACCCACATTTGTTTGAACCTGCTCCCGATTTGCTTTAGAGGACTAAAGCCTTTTAAGGAGGAGAGGATGTAAGACCCGAGAATTTTGATGTATTAAACCCCGGGCAAAAATAAGTTGCTGTGGAGGAGTCTTGAACCTGAGACCTCTCCTGTGCATGTTGTCCTGGCTACCAGAGTTCCAGCCCAATCTTTGTGTTATGTATGTGGGCGCCTACTTATTATGTAAGTATGCAAATTAAATTTCAGATTTCACTTAAGTGATTTGGCTCCACTTAGGAAGTTTCGAAAATTCACCCAACCCTAGCCGCCCCTCACGTTTCTTCCTCTCCCTCTCGTGGACGATTGTGGCCGCGCCTTCCCCTTCGTCCAGCTCCTCTTTCGGCGAGTTTCCGGCGGTGGCGCTTGGTCTTCCGGCGTGGTGGACGGCGGCGACGTGTGGAAGCTTCAAACAACCCTTCTTGCTCACGGTTTGCTTGCAAATCATTCCCAAGGCGAGTGGAAACCTTATGTTACCTCTATTCCAAGTTTATGATCTTTCCTTGACATGTTTCCTTGCTTAATGATGGGAAAAACGAGTAGGTTTGAATGTTCCCTTACCATGAAACCATGAACACCATTTGATGTTTCGAAAATCAGATTTAGGGGCTCTAATCATAGGGCTTTTCGTTCTTTACTTGATTAAATGTCTTAGGAGGATGAGTTATCATGATCTTGATCTTCAATTTGATTGTATAATGTATGCATGAAAAACCCTAGAGCTTGACATGCGCCCATGCCCTAAATTGATGAAATTTCATGCTAACTTTTGGGGAAAAACTTAGGATTCATGAAATTAGAAGTATAAGGGAATTTATCATGAATTTTATACTATTTTTGGAGCCTTGATTCATGCTGGCCGAAATTTACCCTAGGGGCATTTTGGTCAATGTTCAGTTAACTTTTGGGGCAAAGCTGTTATTCATGTAATTGAGTTCATAGAGTACTTAAATATGATTTTTGCCTAATTTTAGGAATATTCTATGCATAGTTATATGTGTTATCGTTCTCTCGAAATTAAGTGATGATATTGTTGTGTAATGCTTGTAATTAATCTGTTTGAGTGGAAATTTTGTTTGATAACCTAGAATGGAGATGTTACAATCTAATTGCATGAAATCTAGGATTAACACATTATACCTGCATGGGAACAATTTGTTGAGAACTTAGCATGGTATCTTCCTAACCTGATTGCATGAAACTTAAGGACTACCCTGTCTATGCTGTCTAATTGATTGAGAGTGGTGAATTCGATAAGTTAGATATCCGGGTATTAGTCTTTTGCTATCTGTGTGTGGTGTAAGTCATATCCATTATGTGTGACCCTGGAGATATTGTGAAGTGGGGCAAAGTGCCACGCCTTGGTCAGGCGGGGGCCACCACTTGATCTTCCTTCACAGATATGATTAGTTTAGCATAAGAGAAACAAAGTGCCACGCTACTGGTAAGCGAGGGCCACCTCTTGAACTCTCTGACTGCTGTGTGACCAATGTGGGGAAACAAAGTGCCACGCCGTGACTTGGCGGGGGCCACCTCTTGATTTACCACATTGTCTGAGTGGGTAGATGGAGATCAGCGTGCCACGTCTTAGCTAGACGGGGGCCACCTCCTGATTTCTCCCCTACTGTTTGGCATGCATGCATTCTCTGAGCCCTGACGAGGG
This sequence comes from Costus lasius, assembly GCA_027563935.2. Lineage (NCBI taxonomy): Eukaryota > Viridiplantae > Streptophyta > Magnoliopsida > Zingiberales > Costaceae > Costus > Costus lasius. The sequence continues at coordinate 29,378,081 of CM050450.1, read as the reverse complement.
AAGGGTCGGACCTTTGTGGTCATTTCGTTCTGTTCTGGATTTGGATATGTTAGGATGGGATGTGCATCTACGTATGTGTTCTGTTTTGCCATATGATGTGTAAGTCTCTATTTTGGTTTTGTTGTATTATGATTGGATTTCGCCATGAGGATTATTTTGTAAGTTTGTATTCTTATCTGTATTTGATTTGATATTTGATAATCGCATTTGGTAAATGTTTAGAAAAACCTTGCATGCTATTTTTGAATGTATTAATGGAGGGGTTTCATAAGGTTCTCACTTGCGGAGCTGTTAGCTCACCCCCTCTAAAATCTACAGGTGAGAGGCAGTGATTGATACGGCGTTATGCACCTTTGAGATATACTGAGTAGCTTGATGAAGCTTTGGGTTTTGTGATATGGACCTTGTAAACGATTTTGGTATTTGAATACTTGTATCTTGATTTTGTTATCTGGGGCCTGCGTGCCTGTATTAGTAGTATTCTGTTTTGGATGATGAAGGCTGTATTCGGGTTACATGTGAGGGCTTAGGCCCATTTTGTTACAAGATTTCGGTTGTGGTATCTTGTCAGCGTTTTGATAAGATTTTATGTTCAGTCTGTTCTGTGATGTGTGATTTTGTCTCCGTATAAGTATAGTACGGAGTTGTGATCTGATTCGATTATGTTCAGTATTTTATGAGTTGAAATTACTTGTTGTTATGAATCAGTAAAGCATGTGCCTGTAAGGGAATTTTCCCGAACCTAGTATGTACGTATACATGCTGCCGGATTTTTGTATAAGTTTTTCAGATCTTTTATTCCCTAGCTTTGTTCGTAGTAAGATCTTGGCTTTGGCTTTCTTTTGTTTTTCTCTCGTGACGTTCCTCGTGTGATTTCCGCGTGAAATTCGGGGTTAAATATCGAGGGGCGTTACACTTACACGTAAGCCTTCTTTAACCTTGTCGTCCTCTTCTTGCAACTTGCGCCACCACTAAGAGAGGAGAAGGGCGGCAACTTTATAAAGATGAGGCGACCAGGTTTTTGGAGAGGAGGGCGGCTAGGGCTTGATTGCATGAAGTGTATACATGACGCCTTGCATTTTGATAGTGATTTTTTGTATTATTTTATATCAAAACAAGGCTAATTCTGATATTTTGATGTCCAATATAGGCTTATTTATTTGTTTGCTTTAGAATCTTCACTTCTTTTAGCATTTTTGTACTTTCAGGATAATTCACACAATTTTTGGAGCTTTTTGAAGATTTTAAAGTCTTAGAGTGATTCCTGATGAAGAAACAAGGCTACATAGTGAATTTTGGATCAATTAGAGTATTCTTTGGAAATCACAGCCTGGCCATGATTACAATCTTTGGTTGTGATTCTCAAAAAGTCCCAAAGTTCATAGTACTTCACGGACAACCCCTGATGGACGCCATGGGTCATGATTTGAAGCAAGGATGCCAAAGGCCAACATTTTCAAAATCACAGTCAAGCCATGATTATAATCACGGGCATGATCGCATCAAGAAATCTTCCAATTTGAACACTTCACACGTGACCCATGACTCCCATCTTTGCCCATGATCGACCTTCCACCTCTTCACCTCCCTCACGATTTCGTTCGATCGAAGGCTTAGGAAAATTCAAAAAAATCAGGAAAAATGAGGAATTGAGAGCCAAGGGGTAGGCGAATCATTGGAGCATAAAAGCCCTCTTTTACATTGAGAACAGGGAGAAAAATCAATCGACAATGGGGTTAGGGCAAAAACTCAGGCAACAAAGGCTTCTGGAGGCAACTTCGAGGCGATCTTATAGTGGTTCTTCACCAAATCAAGAGAAAACATTCACAATCTCTTCTTCTTCATCTCCTTAGTCTTTGTTTGTGATCTTCGTGGTTGATTGACGAGTTTTGTACTGAATTGTATGGCAGTAATAGCCTAAACTTCTTATCGGGACTCGGTTGGAGCCCGTTGGCATGATCTACCATATAAACTAAACTTATCTTAATATTTTGAGTCTTATCTGTGCATATTTTACTTAGTTGTGCTGATTTGATAATATTACCTTGATCAAGTATGTTGTGTGTTAGTTGACACGATTTTGATCGCAAGGAGAATCGTGTTGATAGATCCACTAGGTAAAACTTGTGAACCTCTAGCACAAAAGTAGTTAGTGTTGGTGTATATGCCCTAGGACCTAGTTTTGGTTAACTTATGTACTACTTGACATTGATATTTATATATCATTCTGGCATTGTCGTTATCATTGTTTGTCTACACCTGCGATTGTGTACTTACATGATAATATCCTTGGAGACAGATTGGATCTGTGCTCAAATAATTGTCCCCAGTCGATGTACCTGAGTGGATATGGGACAGCTCTGGTACTTGAGAGACTGGTATGTGGGCTGGTTAGGCACGTGGTGCTAATGCAGACACATGGGTATATCATTGGAGGATATACTGGATAGACCCGCTATGAGGCTATGACTTGGTGTCATGAGTTATCCTCATAAGTGACAGGAGATACATTGATCCCTTGACTTGAGGTCATTGATCATTCTATATGGTTAGGGACTTGCTTTGATACAACCTAACACCTTGCCGTAGCTGGGAGGTCATAACAGTTGTTATTGAACATGTCACGACCCATATGAGAAGATCAATGGACAGACATAGGATTTGCCCCTTCCCTAGGGAAGTATGATATCCATGGAGCTCCTTTATGGTTCTATGACTGAGAGTGTATGGCCATACCCAGGTGAGAACCTGTTTTAGTCATAGCCATGTGATTGGATGAAAACAAGTGGTGACACACTTGTCCAATTGGATATCAGTTCGGCAAAGAGACTATAATGCATCTGTACCTAGTTGCGATGATAGGAATGTCGATGTCGATATCCATTCGAATGACCTGGGTAGCAGTGATGTACTGCTAGGTGCCACTCACTGCTTGTGATGACCATTGGTCAGCACTGCCAGCGTCAGAGGAACCTACAGGGTCGCACACCTTGATACTTGAGTTCTCGTATTGATCGGGAAGCCTTATGATCGAGTTATTGGATAACTCAGATCTAATTGGGAGATTTCATCAGCGCCAATGGGCCTGATGAGATGGAAGGATATTATTGGAGCCAAACTTCATTTTTGGTAGGTTGACCCGTATTTGACCATGGTTGGTCACATTTGGATTAGGGTTGCATTGGATTGGATCCAAGTGCTTAATCAACCCATGTAATGAAGTTTGGGCTAGCTCATTATCCAATGAGGCCCAATAACAAGTTCTCATGAAGAGATGAGAGGCTAAAAGGGTATAATGGGGAGAAACATGAACCATTAAGCGCCTAGGGGCATAATGGGGTCATGTTGGCGCCTTTGCTTCATTATGGAAGTAAAGGGCGCCTCCCCTCTCTTCCTAGGATGGAATGCATGCCTCTATGGCATTGCTTGGGGTGCAAGGCAAGGCCTTGGCGCACAAGGAAAGGCGTGGGCACAAAAGGAATGGTTGAATGAGAATTATGGAAATGTTTTAGAGACTTTCCTTGTCTCAAACCACCTCATCCTAGCCCTACACTTGTCATGATCCTAGCTCTTACCCTAACCGCCTCTTGCCCTATATATGTGACCCTAGTCGCCCCCTCTTACAAGTGATCAATCCTTGAAGGCGTGAACACATCAAGAGGGCGAGAATAAGGGGCATTGGCGCAACCATCTTCTTCCATCAAACCCTAGCAGCAAGCTTCTTCCCTTCTTCCTCCTTTGGCGCAAGAGAAGTAAAGGCTTGGCGGCATTCTCCCTTCTCCTCTCTTCTTCATCAATTGGCGCTTTTACCTTGGAGGTGGCGCAAGCATTCAAGAAGAGAACTAAGGCTTGGATCTTCTTCCCGAGGCTAGCACCGGGCGTGGAAGAAGAGAACTCAAGAGATCCGTGTGTGTGAGACTGCAGAGGGCGCACACTTGGGCGCCTGCATCGGCATCGCTCTACATTGCTCTTAAGGTATTCCTAACTCATCGTGTCGACTCCCTTGCTTGCGATCTTCACTGGGTTTTTGGGACCGGCCTGTTTCGGGGACATTCTTCCGCTGTGTAAAATGTATGTCCATGACTCTGAAAATTGTAAAATGTCCCCGGGGTTTCCCAACAGTTAGGGTTCATTCGAGTGTAACATAGTTTTTCACAGAACTCAATGGACTTGCTTAAATCAATAAGCCATGAAAGGAGGAGATCAGTTTAAGTAAGTACCAAGTTGTACTAATCGCAAGGGGATAACCTATACCTTAGGAAAGACTTCTTATGCAAAATGATAAACTCATGCATTAGATAAATTCTAGTTTAGTTTGATTAGTCAACATGGTGAATTTTGAAGTCCTGATATCTCTCTAATTGACACCTTCCATTTTGTTGTAATTGATTTCCTTTCTTTGTTTTACTTGAAGTTTTATAACTTATGTTTTAAAACCCAAAGTTTAGATAGCTTAGCTTCTAAAACTCATAACTGGTTGTACATGACCTTGCTCCCTATGGGATGGACATCTTTTGTATTACAGTGATAACACTATGCGATTGAGGTGCGTATCAAGTTTTTGGCACCGTTGCTAGGGAGCAAACGGTCAATATTAACGTATTTATGAGATTTAGTAGACTAAGCTTTTGTTTGTATCTATTTCTTTATTACTTTCTGTTTTAGTTTCTGCTATCACCTTTCTTGAGCTTCATCATTGTGCTTAATCACTTTTTATGCAAAGAAGCTTTGAACAGGTGACCTCTACGAGCTATATCTCGAAATAGAGATGACATTTCGAAGAAGGAGACTTAAGCAACTAAGGGATAAAGAGCAACAAAGCAAAATAGAGCCTCTTCCACTGAATCTAGACAATGCTCAAGCACCCTTGGATGTAGGGAACAACAACAATCGAACTTTGAGAGACTACGCTGCTCCTTCCATTCAAGGCCTACAGTCAGGCATACTAAGAATGACTATGGAGGCCAATAACTTTGAAATTAAACTGGCTCTAATGTCTATAGTTCAACGATATCAGTTTGGGGGTTCTCCGCTTGAGGACCGATAGGTGGCTGCAAGTGCATGGTTCTATCATGTAATAAATAAGTATCGATCCCACAGGGACTAGGGGTCAAGTACTAACTAATCAGTCAATGAATAGCTATGTGATCAAATAATGAAGAAGGTTACTAATGTCCTAATGCAAGAAAGTAAATCAAAGCAAGTCAAGAGCAAATAAAGAGCAAACGAGGGTTATCAAAATCTTGAGAGAAGATCGGGATTTTAGTTTTCACCACACTGAAGAATGATAGAAAGATAATGCAAGGGTTTAAATTTGTTTAATCTAAGATCTTAAGGTAATTCCTCCTAAGGTACAGATCGTTCTCTCTCAAGCCACGATCCGGTATCTAACTTAACCCAAGTGTCTTACTCTCATGGCTTACTAGGTTAAGCAGATCTAATGGGTTATGTGAAGAATTATTGACTCCTCGAGTAATTTTTACAATTTTCAAAGTTATAGACATACATTTTTCGCAGCGGAAGAATGTCCCCGAAATAGGCCGGTCCCAAAAAACCAGTGAAGATCGCAAGCAAGGGAGTCGACACGATGAGTTAGGAAATACCTTAAGAGCAATGTAGAGCGATGCCGATGCAGACGCCCAAGTGTGCGCCCTCTGCAGTCTCACACACACGGATCTCTTGAGTTCTCTTCTTCCATGCCCGGTGCTAGCCTCAGGAAGAAGATCCAAGCCTTGTGCTCCTTCTTCAAAGTATGCGCCACCTCCAAGGTAGATGCGCCAAAGATGAAGAAGGATGAGGGAGAGGGAAACCACCAAGCATCAAGTTCCTTGCATCAAGAGAGAAGGAAGAAGCTTGCGGCTAGGGTTTGGAAGGAAGAAGAAGATGCGCCACTTCTTAGTGTTGTCGCCCTTCAAGCCCTTGCTTTCGCCCCTCCTCTTGTTGTCACGCCTCTAAGGATTGTAACCATCAAGAGGGGGCGGCTAGGGTCACTTATAAAGAGCTAGAGGCGGTTAGGGCAAGGGTTGAGATCATGACAAGTGTATGGCTTGGATGAGAAGGTTTGAGGTAACGAAAGTCTCCAAGACTTTACCATAAACCTCATTCAACCTTTCCATAAGCTACCAAGCCTTGCCTTGTGCGCCAAGGCCTAGCCTTGCGCCCCAAGCAATGCCTTAATGCATTCACACTATCAATGGGAGAGGGCTAGGCACATAAAGCTTCCTTAATGAAGCAAATTTGCCATCCAAACCCCATTATGCCCCTTAGGCGCCAATAGGCTTGGCTACTCCCCATTATACCCTTTTAGCCTATTGCCTCTTCATGACAACTTATTATTGGGCCTCATTGGATAATGAGCTAGCCCAAACTCCATTACATGGGTTGATTAAGCACTTGGATCTAATCCAATGCAACCCTAATCCAAATGTGACCAACCATGGTCAAATACGGGTCAACCTGCCAAAAATGAAGTTTGGCTCCAAAAATATTCTTCCATCTCATCAGGCCCATTGGCGCTGATGAAATCTCCCAATTAGATCCGAGTTATCCAATAACTCGATCATAAGGCTTCCCGATCAATACGAGAACTCAAGTATCAAGGTGTGCGACCCTGTAGGTTCCTCTGACGCTGGCAGTGCTGACCAGAGGTCATCACAAGCAGTGAGTGGCACCTAGCAGTGCATCGCTACTAACCAGGTCATTGCAATGGATATCGACATCGACATCCCCATCATCGCAACTAGGTACAGATGCATTACAGTCTCTTTGCCGAACTGATATCCGATTGGACAAGTGTGTCACCACTTGTTTTCATCCAATCACATGGCTATGACTAAAACAGGTTCTCACCTGGGTATGGCCATACACTCTCAGTCATAGAACCATATGAAGGGGGGGGGGGAAACCCTAATTCAGGCGCATATAAAATTTTTCATGGGCGAAAACAAGGGTTTCATGAAGATCGCATGGCATGAACATATGATCAACTATTAGTTCTTGCAATGAGAAGATAGGATGTTACCATGGCCATTATTTGGATGGCGACTTGGAAGAATATAGAGGGCGAGTGGCTCTCCTCCAAAGCAGTCGCACACAAGGTGACGATGGCTACTCCCTTTTCTTCTTTGTGCTAGCAAAGTTCCAAGGTGTCCTTCAACGTGTAGGAGAAGATGAGATGTTCTTCTTCTTGGCTAGGCGAAAACTCTCTACCTCTTCTCTTTCGTGGAGCCTCGACACACACACGAGAGGAGAAGCATTCATTCGAGAGAGAGGGAGGCGTCGAGGCGTTATCCAACGTGGGAACGCTTATGGCTTCCAAAAATAGAAAGTCATCAAGCCATGCGCCCATGTTTTCGAACCAACCAAAACGTCTTCTCACTTTGAACCATGCGTTCACTTATGTGAACCGATTCTATTGCATTTGGTTCAAAGACCAAATCAAACCAAGCCATGGTCTAGATCTCATATGAACCAGATGGCTCAAGATCTAACCACACATCTCTTGATGCTCTTGATCTCATCGATCAAGCATCAATTCTCCCGATCGAAGCTTACCGATCTCAAGCCCTAATCAATCAAACATGATCAGACCAGATCTCACTTCCAATCAGAGTTTAAACTCCTTTAAACTGAACCAGAACCATTCAGTCCACACGATCTGACATAAGTAAGCCATATCATCAAATTGTGCGACCCTAAGGGTTTCCTTCAATGTCGGTAACGATAACTTACGTTATCACGATCAGAGAGGGGTATCTAGCAACACATCACTGTCTCCCGATATGAAGGAAAGAGTCTTCCAAGACTACACCCAAACTATAGCACAAGTGTGAATCCAATTCACTTGACATACATGTTTCCTTTGCCACTGGACGTTCTCATTGGACAAGCGTGTCAAGCCTGTAATTCCAATATGATGAAAATGATTAGATCAGATGAACATAGTCATCTGGGTATGGCCATACACTTTCTCAATCATCTCATCCAGGGGGCCCCTTTAGAACATCACACTCCAACAAGGAGAGGCAATCCTATATCTATCACTAGTGTCCTAACATGACTCATGCTCATTATCCAAGATAATCTATAACCATTATATTTCAAATGATATTGAATTACCTCAAGACAATGCCAATCATCATTTAGAAACACAAGCGATCTCAAGTCAGAGGAAATATGCCACTTGCTTGCATATAAGGATTATTCACATTGTGACAAACAATTGAATATCCTAAGTAGGGTCTGTCCAGTACATCCAATGCACCTATGTGTCTACATCTTATTCCATGCTCGAAGCACCCTATAAGATTAGAACACATATTAGTCTCAATCATATCAAGGCTGTCTCATGTTCACCAAGATATCTCGACTAAGGACAATGCTAATGTCAGCCAAGCTGAACACCATTGAGACATTATTCAGAAGTATACATAACAGCAGCAGATAATGTAACAACCTGAATAACAACCATTGCCTTTATAAACTTATACATAGTTTATACATGATACTGAAATCATCCCAAAGGCCTCAAACATTAGCCTTAAGGGCATACCCCAACACCATAAAGGAGCTGCATGGATATCATACTTACCTAGGGAAGGGGCAAATCCTATGTCTGTCCATTGATCTTCTCATATGGGTCGTGACATGCTCAATAACAACCGTTATGACCTCCCAGCTATGGCAAGGTGTTAGGTTGTATCAAAGCAAGTCCCTAACCATATAGAATGATCAATGACCTCAAGTCAAGGGATCAATCCATCTCCTGTCACTTATGAGGATAACTCATGACACCAAGTCATAGCCTCATAGCGGGTCTATCCAGTATATCCTCCAATGATATACCCATGTGTCTGCGTTAGAACCACGTGCCTAACCACCCCACATAGCAGTCTCATAAGTACCATAGCTGTCCCATATCCACTAAGGTACATCGACTGGGGATTATAGTTCGAGCACAGATCCAATCTGTCTCCAGGGACATTATCATGTAAGTACACAATCGCAGGTGTAGACAAACAATGATAATGACAATGCCAGAAAGATATATGAATATCAGAGTCAAGTAGTACAAAGATGGACCAAAACTAGGTCCTAGGGCATATACACCAACAATCTCCCACTTGCACTAAGACCTAGAGGTTGAGCAACCTCAACCCCATATCTCTAGTACGACCATCATGCTTCTACTATGCCAAAGCCTTGGTCAGTGGGTCTGCTAGATTGCTCTCTGTGTCAATTCTGCTAATATTGACATCACCTCGATCAATGATCTCTCTGATCAGGTGAAATCTCCTAAGTATGTGTTTGGACCTTCGACGAGACCGTGGTTCCTTAGTATGTGCAGTTCCCTTTGTTGTCATAGTAGCGCTCAATGGGATCCATTGCACTTGGAACCACCTGAAGTTCAGAAAAGAACTTCCTGATCCAAACGGCTTCATTGGCTGCCTCAGAAGCAACCACATACTCAGCTTAGGTTGTAGAATTAGCTATGGTGGATTTCTTAAAGCTCTTCCAGCATACAGCACCTCCAACCATCTTAAACAAATAGCTGGTCTGCGATCTGAAGTCGTCAGGATCAGACTGGAACGACTCATCAGTGAAGCCCTACACACTGAGTTCTTCCTGTCCCCCGTAGACTTTATAGAATAAATCCTTAGTCCCTTTCAGGATACTCAAGGATATTCTTTACAGCCACCTAGTGCTGCAGACTTGGATTGGATTGGTATCGGCTGGTTATGCTTATAGCATAAGCCACATCTGGTCTAGTACACAACATTGCATACATGATTGATCCCACTGCCGAAGCATAGAGAATTCGACTCATGTTATCCCTCTCAGCCTGTGTTGTAGGACACTGGCTCTTTGAGAGAGTAAGGCCATCTCTCACTGGAAGGTATCCTTTCTTGGATTGCTCCAAGTTGAACCTCTCCAGGACCTTATCAATGTGGGTACTCTGACTAAGGGCCAAGAGCCTCTTGGATCTATCCCGGTAGATCCTCATGCCTAGAATGTAGGTGGTCTCCCCTAAGTCCTTCATCTTGAAACACTTCCCTAACCATGTCTTCATAGCTTGAAGACTAGGGATGTCGTTTCCGATGAGCAGTATGTCATCAACATACAAGACCAGAAAAATCACCAAGCTCCCACTGAATTTTTGTATACACAGGCGTCATCTTCGCTTTTGATAAAGCCATAATCTCTCACGGCCTCATCAAATCGAAGATTCCAACTTTGAGATGCTTGTTTTAATCCATAAATGGACCTCTTTAGCCTGCAGACCTTATTAGCCTCTGCAGGATGGATGAAGCCATTAGGTTGTGACATATACACATCCTCAGTCAGCTTCCCGTTAAGGAACGCTGTCTTCACATCCATCTGCCATATCTCATAGTCATGATATGCAGCTATAGCAAGCAGAATCCGAATGGATTTAATCATGGCAACTGGCGAGAAGGTTTCATCATAGTCCACCCCGTGGACTTGTTTAAATCCTTTAGCCACTAGTCTACCCTTATAGGTAACTATTTTGCCATCCATGTCTGTCTTCCTTTTGAAGATCCATTTACACCCTATGGGTTTTACCCCATCAGGTAGCTCAACCAAATCCCAGACTTGGTTAGCTGACATGGAATCCATCTCGGATCGCATGGCGTCAAGCCATCTCTCGGAGTCCGGTCCACTGACCGCCTCATCATAGGTTCTGGGTTCATCCTTAATGATGAAGATCCTGTCGCGTTGGGTCGGCAGCGACCCATACCTCTCAGGTGCACGACGAATCCTCCCAGACCTACATAGGGCCTGTGTCTGAGCCTCAGGTTGCCTAGCAACCGGTGCAGGTGGCTCAGGTTCCATCTGTGTGTCTTGTGGTTGCACTTGGACCTCATCCAGTTCAAACTTCCTCCCACTAACTTCTTTCATGAGAAATTCTTTCTCTAGAAAGACAGCACCCCGAGGAACAAAAACTTTGTTCTCGGTGGGATCATAGAAGTAGTAATCCCTTAGTCTCCTTAGGGTACCCCACAAACATACACTTATCAGATCTAGGTTCTAGCTTGCTAGAATCCTGACGTTTGACATAAGCCTTACATCTCCAGATCCTGATAAAAGTGAGATTAGGGCGTCTCCCACTCCATACCTCTTATGGAATCTTTGAGACACTCTTAGATGGAACATTATTTAGTATTAGAGAAGCTATCTCAAGTGCATGTCCCCATAATGAGGGAGGTAGAGTTGCATGACTCATCATAGATCGAACCATGTCCAACAAAGTTTGATTTCTCCTTTCAGACACACCATTCCATTGAGGTGTTCCAGGAGGAGTGAGTTGGGATATGATCCCACACTCTCTCAGATAGTCAAAGAACTCACTGCTCAGGTACTCTCCACCACGATCTGATCAAAGAGCCTTAATGGATCTACCAAGGTGGTTCTCTACTTCATGTCTAAACTCCTTAAATTTCTCAAAGGATTCAGACTTATGTCTCATCAGATAGACATAACCATATCTACTGAAGTCATCAGTAAACGCGATGAAGTAGTTGTACCCTCCTCTGGCTTGTTTATTGAAAGGCCCACACACGTCAGTATGTATGAGATTTAATAAACCTCCTGCCCTCTCACCAGTCTTGGTGAAGGGTGCCTTTGTCATTTTCCCTAATAAACAAGGTTCACAAGTATCAAATTCCTCCAAGGAACTTGAATCTAACATCCCATTTTCATGGAGTTGTCGAATGCGATTCTTGTTTATATGGGCTAATCAACAATGCCGTAGGAAAGCACCAACTGAACCACTCAGTTTGGTCCTTTTATTATTTATGTTACAAATAGAGCTATCCATGTCCAAGGCATGCGGACCGTTGCACAAAGTACCCTTCCCATAAAACATGTTTGCAAAAGAAAAAGAACATAAGTTCTCTTTTATTTCAAACCTAAATCCTTTCTTTGCCAAGCAAGGAGTGGATACAATGTTTTGGTAAGGGAAGGTACATAATAGCAGTTGTCTAGCTTTAACTGAAGTCCTAAAGGCAGGGAGAGAAACTCCTACAGCAACAGCAGCAACTTGTGCACTGTTACCTATCCGTAGGTCAATCTCTCTAGGCCTTACCGATCTGCCCTTTCTGAGCCTTTGCATATTTGTACAAATATGAGCTTCACATGCGGTATCCAATACCCATGTCATAGGAGTAGAGAGGTTGACTTCGGTAACATAAATACCTGAGCATGAAGACAAGGCCTTGCCTTTCTTCTCCTCATTCTAAAGTTGCAACATGTCCTTCAATATGTGAGGTGGCCCTCCACATGAATAGCACCTATTATTCCTGATCATATCCATCTTTAATTCCAATTCCTTGGTCAAGCTTTTTGGCTCAACACACTGAATATCAACTTTAGGAGGGTTGAGCTCAACCAATTCATCAAAGAGCTGCCTTAGATTAAAAATAATCTCGGAGGCACTCTTTGATTCTTATCACCCTCTAAATTCAGGTGACATGTTGGTTAGCAACCTCCAAAGTATCAACCTGATGCTTATCATAAGCATCCCTCTCAGCCGCTGAGGCTGAGCATGGAAGTGGGTCAGGAAAAGGACGCTCAAGGACATAAAGCTTCCTTTTGAGCTTGAGCACGATTCTCAAGTTCATATACCAATCCAGTAAGTTGGATCCAACCAACTTATCCCTTTCCAGGGTAGATCGCAGTGACCAACTGCTATTGTTCATAGCCATTATTCTACAACAACCAAGAAACAGCAGATTAGTACTACTTTGAGTCATTTAAACTGGACTTGTTTTAAATGACCATGGCTCCCACTATTTTTAATCGAATTGACAACCCACAAAGTCAATCGAGAAATCCAAGATTTCCTAGTGAGATGAGATCCTCATTCCACACAGGGCTTCACATCCCACAAGGGTGGGATGAGATGCACAAAGTGACCCATGTTTCCTAAGGTGGGCGCGCCGGCCGATTGCTCCAAGCAATTCCCCTTATTGAGACAGTCCAGGCATTTCATGTCCAACGAGGGCTGGATACAACATGAAACCCTTACCTCTCAACGATGCCCTAGACTTTCACCATGTGCCCAGCACATGTGAACTTCTAGTCAAGTCCATTCCTAACCGTTATGCCCAGGGCCAACGAGTTTCCTTGCGAAGGCACGCCCAGGTTAAAACTGGACTGGGGAAACCATTGCCACCACGCACTTTCTAAAGATAAGTGGGTGTGTCCCACGAGGGTGGGAAACAATTCACAACTCCACTGATCGATAGCTTAGTGAGGGCTACACGTTAGAAGGCTACCAGACTTGATATTTTAATTGAGGGTTTTTGTTTAAGGTCTCATCATATCAGTTTTATCTTATGTCTATCATTACAGGCATGCAATCCTATGGTGATAACATAACGATAAAACATTACAAGCATGCTTCTGCAGATAATAATAAAAGCAATAAAGAATAATGTGATCATATCCTATTCAAGACATTGAACCAATCCATGCCATGAAAGAGGTTCAACTCTTGTCCTAGAACTCAAGCCCCAAAAACTAGACCTAGCCTAGCCGACCTCTAGTTTGAACTTCAAGGTTGGCTCCAAGGTCCTTCTCTCATGGTTTAGCTCTCAAACCCTAGAGGTACACTTTAAAAGTTCCCCATAGGTTCGGCCAATGCCATGGTCTTCCTCCAATGAGGATGCGCCACAATGCAAGAAGCCAAGTTAGCAAGCTCTCAAACCCAAGGGTTCGGCCATGCCTAACTTGCGCCACCAAGCAACCAAGCACCAACTTGCATGCGCCACCTTGCATGCGCTACCTTGCATGCTTGCGCCATCAAGCAAGATGCGAGCATCAAGGTCCAAGAAGGATGCGCCTAGCCCTTAATCTTCATCTTAATTTTTACAAAGATAATGAAAAGGATGGCACGCAGGCCGCACAAGGATACATCACAGGCATGCAAAAGGGGCTTGACTCATGATCACAACATTATGCACAATCAAGGTATTTACTCATGCAATCCTACATGCTCATGAAAAACATAAAATCTGAAATTTTACTTTTTCATAAAACTAGTCTCTTTTTCTCATCTTCTTCTCACAAATCTTTTGGTTTATTGCGATTTATTTTTCATGATGATTTCAGAGATCCTTTCGGCTGGCAATTTTGTTAGATCAAGAGACTTGACTAGTCCGAAGACACAATGCCCGTCCTACTTGACAAAATTACGTGCGCCTTTGATCTTTAAATCAGACAAGAAAAATAGTCCAAAAATCCAAAAGAGATTGAGAGGAAGATAGAAACAAGAAACCCTAATTTTTCTACTTTTAGAAAAATCGTTTGCCATGCATCATGCTATTTACAAAAATAGAGATATGGCATGTGAGCATGAAAGAAAAGCATAAAACATCGTTCGAGTATTGCAAGTCGCTCTGATACCACTGTTGGGAAACCCCGGGGAGATTTTACAATTTTCAGAGTTATAGACATACATTTTTCGCAGCAGAAGAATGTCCCCGAAACAGGCCGGTCCCAAAAAACTAGTGAAGATCGCAAGCAAGGGAGTCGACACGATGAGTTAGGAAATACCTTAAGAGCAATGTAGAGCAATACCGATGCAGGCGCCCAAGTGTGCGCCCTCTGCAGTCTCACACACACGGATCTCTTGAGTTCTCTTCTTCCACGCCCGGTGCTAGCCTCGGGAAGAAGATCCAAGCCTTGTGCTCCTTCTTCAAAGTATGCGCCACCTACAAGGTAGATGCGCCAAAGATGAAGAAGGATGAGGGAGAGGGAAACCGCCAAGCATCAAGTTTCTTGGATCAAGAGAGAAGGAAGAAGCTTGCGGCTAGGGTTTGGAAGGAAGAAGAAGATCCGCCACTTCTTGGTGTTGTCGCCCTTCAAGCCCTTGCTTTCGCCCCTCCTCTTGTTGTCACACCTCTAAGGATTGTAACCATCAAGAGGGGGCGGCTAGGGTCACTTATAAAGAGCTAGAGGCGGTTAGGGCAAGGGTTGAGATCATGACAAGTGTATGGCTTGGATGAGAAGGTTTGAGGTAAGGAAAGTCTCCAAGACTTTACCATAAACCTCATTCAACCTTTCCATAAGCTACCAAGCCTTGCCTTGTGCGCCAAGGCCTAGCCTTGCGCCCCAAGCAATGCCTTAATGCATTCACGCTATCAATGGGAGAGGGCTAGGCGCATAAAGCTTCCTTAATGAAGCAAATTTGCCATCCAAACCCCATTATGCCCCTTAGGCGCCAATGGGCTTGGCTTCCTCCCCATTATACCCTTTTAGCCTATTGCCTCTTCATGACAACTTATTATTGGGCCTCATTGGATAATGAGCTAGCCCAAACTCCATTACATGGGTTGATTAAGCACTTGGATCCAATCCAATGCAACCCTAATCCAAATGTGACCAACCATGGTCAAATACGGGTCAACCTGCCAAAAATGAAGTTTGGCTCCAATAATATTCTTCCATCTCATCAGGCCCATTGGCGCTGATGAAATCTCCCAATTAGATCCGAGTTATCCAATAACTCGATCATAAGGCTTCCTGATCAATACGAGAACTCAAGTATCAAGGTGTGCGACCCTGTAGGTTCCTCTGACGCTGGCAGTGCTGACCAGAGGTCATCACAAGCAGTGAGTGGCACCTAGCAGTGCATCGTTACTACCCAGGTCATTGGAATGGATATCGACATCGACATCCCCATCATCGCAACTAGGTACAGATGCATTACAGTCTTTTTGCCGAACTGATATCCGATTGGACAAGTGTGTCACCACTTGTTTTCATCCAATCACATGGCTATGACTAAAACAGGTTCTCACCTGGGTATGGCCATACACTCTCAGTCATAGAACCATAAAGGAGCTCCATGGATATCATACTTCCCTAGGGAAGGGGCAAATCCTATGTCTGTCCATTGATCTTCTCATATGGGTCGTGACATGCTCAATAACAACCGTTATGACCTCCCAGCTACGGCAAGGTGTTAGGTTGTATCAAAGCAAGTCCCTAACCATATAGAATGATCAATGACCTCAAGTCAAGGGATCAATCCATCTCCTGTCACTTATGAGGATAACTCATGACACCAAGTCATAGCCTCATAGCGGGTCTATCCAGTATATCCTCCAATGATATACCCATGTGTCTGCGTTAACACCACGTGCCTAACCAGCCCACATAGCAGTCTCACAAGTACCATAGCTGTCCCATATCCACTAAGGTACATCGACTGGGGATTATAGTTCGAGCACAGATCCAATCTGTCTCCAGGGACATTATCATGTAAGTACACAATCACAAGTGTAGACAAACAATGATAACGACAATGCCAGAAAGATATATGAATATCAGAGTCAAGTAGTACAAAGATGGACCAAAACTAGGTCCTAGGGCATATACACCAACACTACTTTCGTGGTTGAAATTACAAGATCAATCTAAGGGGTTCCGATGTTGTGGTTCACCTCTCAATCCTTCCCACAACATCTAAAACATATAATGCATGGCCAGTACATAAATATGAAATTATGCAACTTAGAATTGAACAAGAACAAAGGTAAACACAAGCAGTATATTAATTAAGCAATATCATTCAACATCCTTACAGTGGGCTACACCCAAATCCTGAAAATGAAATTATGCTAGAGTGTTCATCATAGAATACATGAGTTTTCACAAGAGAAATTCAATCAAACCAGGGGGAAGGCTATATCTATGTTGGGAGAGGGTGGAGCACGATCTTCAGCATCGAAACGGGGAAGAAATCGCACTGGAATAGCCTTTCGTCGCCAAACCCTAGTTATCGCCGTTTTGCTTCGTTCTCTTCAACTGCCCCATGAAATTGCGTCCTGTCCCAAAATCTTTACGTCCAAGTTAGGAAGGTCTCTACCAATTTTCAGCAAATTCTGCTCCAAAAATAGCAAGAAACAGGTGAAAAATCGAATGGGTGTCAAATAGGTGGGAGCTTTCACAGTCGTGCATGGATGGACGGTCGTGCCTGTGAAGACCTCGACAAACTTTGTTTTCTGAAAAAAATAACTCTTCACGGCCATGTATGTGTCCACGAGTGTACCCATGAATGCCTCATCAAGTTCTGAAAAGTTTGGCCAACACCTTCATGGCCGTGCATGAATGCATGGGCATGCCTATGAAGATCTCAGCGCAGTATGGAAAAGCAAGATCATACACGGCCATGCATGGATGCACGACCGTGCGTGGATTCACGGCCATGCTCATGAAGAGTGCAGAAAACTCTGTTTGATCTGAAATTGACATGTAGCTTCGTCTCATCATGAGGAGTCATCTCATATCTTTAAATTTTCCAAATTCTACCGATTTTGGGGCAAAATCCCTATATTTCAATAAAACCAAGGAAAACTGAAGATTCTGAAAAATATGAAATATTTAAGCAAATAAATGAGATAAAGCATGCATTTTACTCTAAAATAGTGATAGAATTAAGCCACAATCTATCATATATATACGTGATATCAAGGACCCCAACATGCATCTTGTTATATTTTTGGAGTATTGTGATACCTTAAAGATTAACAGTGTTTCTACTAATGCCATCAGGTTAAGGCTATTTCCCTATTCCCTTAGGGACAGAGCTAGAGCATGGCTACACACCATATCATCAGCTTTGATCAGGACATGGGGAGAGTTTTCACAGGCTTTTCTTTCAAAATACTTCCCCCCAGCAAGACAATACAATTGAGGAATTAAATCACAAGCTTTATGCAAAAGGATGGAGGATCTCTCTATGAGGCTTAGGATAGATTCAAGGAGCTGCAAAGAATGTCCCCACACCATGGGATAGAAACTTGGGTGCTCATCCATACGTTGTACAATGGGTTGAATTACAACACAAGGCTCATTGTCGATGCAGCAGCTGGAGGAGCCCTGATGAATAGAGGAGTTGAAGATGTGATGAACTTGTTGGAAGATATGGCAATGAACGACCACTAGTGGTCATCTGAGAGAGGTACCCCTTCTAGGGCGGCAGGTAAATATGAAGTAGAGGTTTTGATCTCACTAACTGCAAAGGTAGATTCCTTGACCAAGAGGATGGATTCTTTCACAATTAAGTCTGCTGAAGATAATGCCATATCTTGTGAGTTATGTGGAGTTATAGGACATGCAGGTGCAGAATGTCAATTGGGTAATAGTCTGTTAAGTAGAGCCATCATGAGCACATGAATGTAGTTGGAAATGTAAATCCAATGAACAATCTAGATTCCAACACATATAACCCAGGATGGCGCAACCACCCCAATTTCTCAAACTATACTACTCAACCAATGCAACTGGGGCAAGCTCCACAATCAAATTTCAGGCAGCCTTAGGGATTCCAGGCCAGAACTTACACTCCCCCACAAAAGTCAAATTTGGAGTCCCTACTTCAGACTTTTGTGGTGGCACAAAATAAACAATTTGAAGCAATCTATGAGACCCTGAAATAGAATACATCAAGGATGGATGCCTTAGCTGCTCATAATAAGATGTTGGAGACCCAGTTAGCCCAGCAAGCTAGCTCATTCACAAGACCTTCTGGAAAGCTTCCATCTCAGCTTGAGGTCAATCCGAGAGAGCATTGTAATGTAATTTTCACTCGAAGTGGTAAGCAACTCGGGGACCTCAAGATGCAAGATAATGATGCATGAGAATCTGTAATTCTAGAGACTAATAGGGAAGCACCAGTAGTGCCTGAGATAGCTGAAGAGGAAAGGCCTTATATAGAACAACCTGCTTACAAACCTCCCATCCCTTTCCCATAGCGGCTAAATAAAGCAAAGCTAGATCGATAATTGTCCTCAAGCAATTGAATTGTCTAGAACACAGTAGAGGTGGCCAACGGGCCGGGCCGGCCCACGGCCCGGCACGACACGGGCCGGGCACGGCATGGCCCGTTGACCAAGTCAACGTGCCGCGGGCGGCCTGTGGCCTGACTCGGGTCGTGGGCTGGGCCGTGGGCTGTGGGCCTCTTGGCCCGTGGGCCGGGCCGAGCCAGGCACGGCACGGGTATTTGGGCGGTAACGGTCGGAATTTTTGAATTGAGAATGCATTTTTACCCAAATAGCCCTATAACGGTTTGAAAAAATTTAAAAGTTAGGGATATAATTGTCTTTATGTTATAAAATTACCATTTTAGCCCCTTTTAATAATTAAAAATAGGGGATAAATATGTAAATTTACACCCAACTCATCCATATAAATTGACCCCCCCCAACCCTCTCATTTCTTCACACAAGTTTCCAATTAACTTTGGATTAATTTCTCATTCTCTCTTAATACTCTCTTAATCTCTTTTCTAAGTCTTGAGTTTCAATTAGCCATCAAGATTTCAAAGCTCCCTCGGTCTAGTCACGTGGAGAAGATCAAGTAAGTAGTAAATTAATTTACTTTTAGTCTTTTATAATGTAATTGTACTTAAATTTAAATTATTCTAATATAAATTTTTTTCATAATTATGTTTAAGTTAAGGTTGTTGAAGGCTGAAACCTCAACTTCTTAGTTCTTACTAAGCGATCTTCAAACACGTGATAAGGTAATTTTTTAATGTATAATTTATTATTAGTAAGTATTTAATCTTATTTTATAAATTTTTTTGGCTAACTTTTAATATTATATGTAGAATTAATGGCGGAATTTAACAATACATGGGATCTTTTGCCATGGGAGCTTGAGGCATTAGAGCAGGAGCTAATGGGGACAATGTTGGGGTATGCCCTTAAGGCTAATGTTTGAGGCCTTGGGTTGTTATCAGTATCATGTATAAACTCTATGTTTATAAAGGCAATGGTTGTTATTCAGGTTGTTACATTATCTGCTGCAATATGTATACTTCTGAATAATGTCTCAATGGTGTTTAGCTTGGCTGACATGCAGTATTGTCCTTAGTCGAGATATCTTGGTGAACATGAGACAGCCTTGATATGATTGAGACTAATATGTGTTCTAATCTTATAGGATGCTTCGAGCATGGAATAAGATGTAGACTCATGGGTACATTGGATGTACTGGACAGACCCTACTTAGGATGTTCAATTGCTTGTCACAATGTGAATAATCCTTATATGCAAACAAGTGGCATATTTCCTCTGACTTGAGATCACTTGTGTTTCTAAATGATGATTGGCATTGTTTTGAGGTAGTTCAATATCATTTGAAACATAATGGTTATAGACTATCTTGGATAATGAGCATGAGTCATGTTAGGGCACTAGTGATAGATATAGGATTGCCGTCTCCTTGTTTGGAGTGTGATGTTCTGTTGGGGCCCCCTGGATGAGATGGTTGAGAAAGTGTATGGCCATACCCAGGTGACTATGTTCATCTGATCTAACCACTCTCATCATATTGGAATTACAGGCTTGACACGCTTGTCCAATAAGAACATCCAGTGGCAAAGGAAACACATATGTCAAGTGACTTGGGTTCACACTTGTGCTGTGGTTTGGGTGTAGTCTTGGAAGACTCTTTCCTTTATATCGGGAGACAGTGATGTGTTGCTAGATACCCCTCACTGTTCGTGATAACATAAGTTATCGTTACCGACATTTAAAGGAAACCCTTAGGGTCGCACAATTTGATGATATGGCTTACTTATGTCAGATCGTGTGGACTGAATTGTTTTGGTTCAGTTTAAAGGAGTTTAAACTCTGATTGTAAGTGAGATCTGGTCTGATCATGTTTGATTGATTAGGGCTTGAGATCGGTAAGCTTCGATCGAGAGAATTGATGCTAGATCGGTGAGATCAAGAGCATCAAGAGATGAATGGTTAGATCTTGAACCTTATGGTTTAATATGATCTAGATCAATGCTTGGTTTGATTTGGTCTTTGAACCAAATCCAATTGAACCGGTTCATCATATGAATGCATGGTTCAATGGGAGAGAAAAAAGTTTGTGATCGGTTCACTTGGAGTGAACGCATGATCGCATACATTGAAGCACTTGCTATTTTTGGAAATCGGTTTTCCAAAATGTGGAACGCCTCCACGTTCGAAGAGCAACGCTTCTCTCGTCGCCATCTTCTCCTCTCTCGACCTCTCTGGTGTCGTGTGGTGAGACTTCACGCAAAGGAGAAGAGAACAAAACCAAGAGACATCTCTCATCTCCTTCACGAAGGGAAACCTTGAAGCTTTGCTAGCACAAAGACGCCAAGGGAGTAGTCATCTTCACCTTGTGTGCGTCACCTTTGGAGGAGAGCCGCTCGCCCTCTTCTTCCAAGTCGCCATCCAAAGCAATGGCAATGGTATGATCTCTCACTAGATCTATACAAAATGTTAAGTTGATCTATGTTCATACATGCGATCCTAGGAAACCCTAGATTCCGCCTTGAGAAAATTTTAATATGCGCCTATTAGGGTTCCCCCCCCCCCTTTAAGGGAACTTGCAATTGGTATCAGAGCTAGTTCCTTGTATGATTCATATGATTGCTTATAGTGATCCTTCTTTGCGCTTAAGAGTAGATCTAATGGTATAGGTCATCATGCGAAACTAGATGTATGTTTATTACATGTTGGCGCATGTATGATGTTTGGCGCTTGTTGTAGTTTTTTTTTCTCAAAACATTACTTGTGCGCCCCTCATTAGATCTAAGCGCCTGCTTTAAAGTCTTAGACGGGTTATTAGGGTTGAGGTCATCGTCCAGTCTAGACCCAACAGTCTGATCAGACCATCTGACAGCCTAGATGGGTCGACCAGATGGCACCTATGCGCAAGCATGTGGTGGCTATTGGTCGACTGCAGAAAGGCGTGTAGCGATGTCTGATTGAGACAACCAGTGAACGCTCATGATTAAGGCCCGGGGTCACACCCGCTTGCCAGAACTCATGAGGGACGTTCAGCCCTTAACGCATGCATTGTTGACCATGAGGTCGACTCAAGTCGGTTATGACTTGGTGCATGCAAGGGCAGTGGGTCTGACTAGGTCTGATGAGTGGATCCCTATTAATGGACCGTTGTAAGGTAGTAGGGCACATAAGGAAATAAAATTGATGCCAATGGGATTTTCAAAAATTTTATTTTCTTGAAAGGATCACATGATGTTTGTATAACATGTTGAGTGTTTATTTAATCTTATGTGGGCTGCCCAAAATTTAATGTGCGCTGTGCTGGGGCCTGCATGCCTGGATTGATATTGTAAATTATTTATTGTGATCTGCGCATCACATTTTTAATTAATTTATAAAGTGTAATTGACCTGCGTGTCAATCATGTCTAGATAGATTAAATTGTGATTTAATCAGACATGAGCACAGAGCACACATGGCAGAGGCGCATGCAGCAAGTGGCTTCACCAGTGGGAGGTCTAGGGTTCGACTCTAGGACAGGCGCATTTTACCTGGTGGGCGCATCTTAGCTGCACAGGGCGCTTGGGCCCGGGCTGGGCCAGATGAGTTTCAAAAGGACCCATGAAGAGCTCAAGTGAACACTTAAGTTAATTAAGGTCTTACTTAGGCTTAATGGGCTTTTACCACATAAGATCATCATGCTTTCAATTTACTGTTTAAGTAATTTTGTAACTGCATGATTTATTCTTCTACTATCACCATAGGATTTGCTTGATAGTAAGAAGATAAAAGGACCGTTAAAATCCAACATTAAATATCAAGCACGATAAGCCTTCTGACGCGAAACCTCACTGTTCTGACTATCGTTGGGGCCGTGTTGTACCCACTCAGTGGGCACGCCCATCTATCTTCAGACGGTGTGTGATTACACCTGCGTGTTACAGAGAAGGGATTTATCGCTTCTCGTTGCTCAGCATAGCACGTGGTGGTCCAGGGAGTAGGTCGGGTCAGCTTGACCATGTAGGCTACATATTGAGCATATGGTAGCTATATGGAGGCAGCCATCTGTGGGATCAGAGACTGTGTTGTACCAACTCAGTTGGCACAGTCTGCTGGATTGCCCAGATGAAGGGGAATCGCACGGGTTGGCGATTGGCAGGGATTGCCTACCAGGGATTAGTGCTTGTACTCTCTGTGCATCTTATCTCGCCTGAGCGGGACGCGGAGACCAAGTATGAAATCTGGATCCCATCTCACTAAAAGAGTTTTACTCTTTCGGGCTGTTTTGCTGGATTTTTCAGCCAGATAAAATAGTGAGAAAAGAATCATTCTTAAGTCCTGAATTGATTCTAACATTGATACTGACCTTGCTGTTCTTGCAATGTTGTAGATTACTGCAGCAACGAACACCACAGCGTTCAATGTGCGATCCTTACTGGAAAGGGAGAAGTTTGCTGGGCCAAACTTCTCAGACTGGTACGGACACCTTAAGATTGTTCTTAAGGCTGAGAGGAAACTGTATGTCCTCGAGACGGCAATACCGCCTCAACCCGCTGCGAACGCCGCAAGGGCGGTTCGGGAAGCTTATGAGAAGCATGTCAATGATAGCATTGATGTCGCTTGCCTTATGCTTGCGTCTATGACGCCAGAGCTTCAGCGTCAGCATGAGGATTTATCTGCTATAGAAATTATAGCAAACCTCAAGATGCTGTATGCTGCACAGGCAAGGACTGAACGCTATAACTTGACGAAACTTTTCTTTTAGAGCAAACTGACTGAAGGGAGTCCAGTGGGAGCTCACGTGCTCAAGATGATTGGGTACAAAGAAGCTCTAGAGAAACTGGGATACACCATCAATCAGGAGCTTGTTGTAGACATCATCCTGCAGTCTCTCCCGGCCTCTTTCGATCCATTCATTATTAATTTTAATATGAACAAGATCGACTGTACGCCGGCAGAGTTACTGAACATGCTCTTAACTACAGAGCAGGCTCAGTCTCGTGAGAAGGGAAAGCCTTCATCCTCTGTCCTAATGGTTCCTTCAAGGAACAAGAAGAAGGGGAAGAAGGGCAAAGCCCCTATCAAGAGCTACAACAAGGCTCTAAAGCAAAAGATTAAGCGGTCAAAGGAATACAGATGTTTCCATTGTGGCCAGCTGGGTCACTGGAAAAAGGACTGTAAAGCGCTCCAAGGAGATAAGAAGGGAAGCAACCCTTTCGCTTCTGGCTCAGGTATTTTCGTGACTGAGGTCATGCTATCTTCTTCTATTTCATGGGTGTTAGACACTGCATGTGGAGTTCACATTTGTTCAAATGTACAGGAACTCAAGAGAAGAAGACAGGTGGGACAGCATGAGGTGGACCTACGAGTAGGAAACGGGGCACGGGTTGCTGCTGTTGCTGTAGGAGAATATCACATCTCTTTGCCATCTGGTCTTGTATTAGAACTGGACAATTGTTATTTTGTACCGAGCATAACTAAGAATATTATCTCTATTCCTGCTCTTGTCAGGAAAGGGTTTTCCTTTGAATGCAAAACTTTAAAGTGTTATATTTCTTTTGATAATATTGTTTATGCTACCGGGTCGATTAACAATGGGTTATTCATGTTGGACATGGAATGTTCTATACAACAGATTGATATTAAGAAAGCCAAGTATGCTGATGACAGCACCTTGTTATGGCATAGTCGTTTAGGCCATATTAACAAGAAGCGCATTAAGCGGTTGCATGATCATGGACTGCTGGGATCATTCTCCTATGAGGAGCTTGATACATGCAAAGCTTGTTTAATGGGTAAAATGACGAAGTCTCCTTTTTCTAATAAAGGTCAAAGGGCTTCAGGTTTACTTGACCTCATTCACAGTGATGTGTGTG
This sequence comes from Costus lasius, assembly GCA_027563935.2. Classification (NCBI taxonomy): domain Eukaryota; kingdom Viridiplantae; phylum Streptophyta; class Magnoliopsida; order Zingiberales; family Costaceae; genus Costus; species Costus lasius. The sequence continues at coordinate 29,353,402 of CM050450.1, read as the reverse complement.
GGCCATTTAGTAAACATGCCAGAGGTGGCTATTCATACTTCATTACCTTTACTGATGATTTCAGTAGGTATGGCTATGTCTATCTAATGAGACATAAGAGTGAATCTTTTGACAAGTTCAAAGAGTTCAAGAATGAAGTACAAAATCAGCTAGGCCGAAATATCAAGGCACTTCGTTCAGATCGAGGTGGAGAATACTTGAGTCATGAGTTTACTGACTATCTGAAGGAGTGTGGGATTATCTCACAGCTCACTCCGCCAGGAACACCGCAATGGAATGGTGTGTCCGAGAGGAGAAATAGAACCTTACTGGATATGGTTCGTTCTATGATGAGTCAGGCTACTCTACCTTACTCCTTTTGGGGATTTGCACTGGAAACAGCTGCAAAGGTACTAAACCGAGTGCCATCCAAGGCCGTTTCAAAGACTCCATATGAGTTATGGTATGGGAAACAGCCGAGCTTGACATTTATTAAGATCTGGGGTTGCGAGGCTTATGTCAAAAAGCTCGCCTCTGGGAAACTAGAGAGCAGATCTGAGAAATGTATCTTTGTCGGTTACCCTAAAGAAACTAAGGGTTATTATTTCTACGATCCCAAAGAGAACAAAGTATTTGTTGCTCGGACGGCTATTTTTCTTGAGAAAGAATTTCTTCTGCAAGAGGCCAGTGGGAGAGAAATAAAGCTGGATGAGAATCCAGAAGAAGGACAAAGTAGTCAAGCACAGTTGGATGAGCCTGAGCCAGTAGAACAGGTTATTGAACAACCTGAGGCTCAGATATCACGGGAACCGCGAAGATTGGGAAGGATCCGTCGACAGCCTGAGCGCTATGACGGAGTCTACATCATTGATGATGAACCTGTAACATCCCACATTCTTAACCCCAAACAAATGGCACAATTCACAAATGATACAGGATGTTTCATATAAGATCGATCATATGCTAGGTAAAACCGAGTTCAAGAAAACACGATTGGAAAAATTTCCATAAATTCATACATACAAATTCACAAAACTCAAATCTCATAAATCTCATAAGGGTACCTGCCACCACGCAATCCTTGCACTAGACATATGCAAGGCAACAGTTATATCAAATCCACAGCTATATTAAATCCGTATCAAAACCATAAAATCCAAAAAGGTACCTGCCACCAGGCAATACTTGCACTAGACATATGCAAGTTACAGATATATCAAAACCGATTACAAAGAATACACCATAAACCGAAATTCACAACAAAATCACAAAATCGATTTTATAAACTCATATCAAACACCGAAACCAGGCTGAAGCCCGCGGTGACACAAAAATCAAACTCATAAGACTGCCATAACCGGCAACATAATTCACATAGTTCACATAGTCTCATGATTCACATAGTTCATATAATTTATGTTAAGGCCACAACCGGCCCCAAGAATTAAGCATAAAAATTCTTAAAACAGCAAACAACATAATTATCCACGCCAAAGCACTCAAGACATGCGCCCCTGCTCTATGCCTGAAAATAGTGAGGGGTGAGCTACACAGCCCAGTGAGTGGATAGTCTAAATCGACCATCCAGAACATACATTCAAAAATATAGGCAGATTATTTTAAAAATCTTTAACAGGAACATTATGTCAACATATAACAAAATAAAGAAACAGAAGTCATATAGACAGTTAAATGTACACACTAGCATATTACAAATTCAGGTTCTAGAGTTCTACTCTAACCCAATTAAACACATATATTCTAAACCAACTAAACACACCATACTTAATTAACCTAGTTGTCCAGCATAATCAGTAGTGACCAATATGGTCTAACCCGGCTTGGCCAAAGCACTGGGAGCTGCAAAATCTCGTGCAACACATAAACATGGATAGTGAATAGAATCAAGAGGTGGCCCCCGCCAGGTCACGACGTGGCACTTTGCTCTATCACCCCATAACATATCGATGGATTGTGTGTAGATTCAAGAGGTGGCCCCCGCCAGTCACGGCGTGGCACTTTGCTCCACACACCCAACATCATAAACCGAGTGATGACATCAAGAGGTGGCCCCTGTCTGATCAAGACATGGCACTTTGCGTCTTATATCACCCCAACACATAAAAGAGTAATGACATCAAGAGGTGGCCCCTGTCCGACCAAGACATGGCACTTTGCGTCAAAACCCGTTCTCCCAAAAGGTTCCTACTGGACAACAGACACATCTTATTTCATATTTCACATAGGTGAACATATTTCACAAAGGTGGACTCCTAAGTGTCAACTAGACTCTAGGATAGTCATCACAAAAATCATATCGGGCAGGCTGAACATCAACCCCCATCACAATAATCATAATAGGCAGGCTGAACATCAACCTCCTCACATATCAAATACAGGGCTGGAATTCAAACCCTTAACATATCACATAAAGACTATCCAATGAGTACCCGGTTACACTTAGCCATAGTCCTAACCAACACATAACACATAATATTCAAAATTTCCATAACCACATAATTTTCAAAAGTCACATAACCACATAATGTTCACAAATCACATAACAACATAATATTCCAAAAAAAATCACATAAACCTAATATTAAAATCACATAATTACATAATATTAACAATCATATAAAGTAGTGTGGTCCTTAGGTTTCATGCTAATTAGTTCAGTCAAACCTCACTAGGTTATCACCCAAATTTCTCAAACAATTTTTCAACATTGCAGTTAACAAGTATCCATAAAATCAACATAAAATGTAAAACATGTATTCTTACTAACGGGATAAAATCACTGATTTAATACTCAAAATTCATACTAAAAATATATCTAGATAACAAGGATTTCATACTCAAAATTCAATGATTTAATGCTACCAAAATTCCCTATAAAAACACCTTAAATTTCATACAAATTTTCGGTTAAATAATCATCAAGATTTCGGTTTTCATAATTAAATCAAAATTTCAGTTTTCATAACAATTATCAAGATTATTTCGGTTTTCATAATTAACATCAAAATTCGGTTTTCATACCAATTATCAAGATCAATTCGGTTTTCATAATTAACATCTAAATTCGGTTTTCATAACAATTATCAAGATCAATTCGGTTTACATGGAAAATTAGGTTTTCATGGAGAAATACAATTCGGTTCTCATGAATAACAATGCCCTAAATTCGGTTTTCATACCTTACATACACTTTGCATAATTACGGTTTTAACATGGTAAAATTTCCAAAATTTCCAATCCATTCAATATATCAATTAACACAACTAAGTTCATAGGTCAAACAAGACATTCCACTCACCTCTTAACCGAGAACACAAGGTGAAAAACTCTCCAAAAACAATTCGTCTAAGGCTTGAAGTTCTACCAAGAATCGCCACCAAAGGAAAGGAAACACCTCCAACACCAAAGACTCCAAGAGAGAAGGAAGAGGAAAATCGTCCAAGCCTTCAAGGAAATCGCCTAAGTTCCTCAAGAAGTCGCCAAGTTCTTCAAGCCGTCGCCCAAGGTTTCCTTCCAAGCCAAAATCGCCAAAACTCTACCCTAACCGAAATATCAATTTGAATTTTCGGTTTTTAACTCTTAACCCATTAACCCATTAATTCAAATCGGGTTTAATCCATTTAATTAATAATTTGAATTTTAAAACCCAATTAGTTTAAACCCAATAACCCATTAATTCAACCATTAACTTAACGAAAATCCAATAAGGTCTAATTAACATCCAATAAGGGTTTAATTAACCAATAAGATCTAATTAATTAACTTACAAGCTCTAATTAATTAACTTACAATTTACAACCCATAAATCCTAATTAATTTATCATGAACAACCAATAATAATTTATCATAAATTAACAGCCAATAATTAAACAAATAATCTCTAATTAATTTACAATAAATTAACAACCAATACATAGAAAAATATCACAGTCAATAATTTTATTTAATTCAAAATAATGCTTACCAGGACTTAAGATCCTTGGATCTTACAGAACCCCTCACTTATGCGGATGCGGTCAGTGGACCGGAATCAGCGAGATGGCTTGAAGCTATGCGAGCCGAGATGGACTCCATGTCAGATAACCAAGTTTGGGATTTGGTTGATCCGCCTCCGGGAGTAATCCCTATAGGCTGTAAGTGGATCTTCAAGAAGAAGATTGACATGGATGGTAACGTGGTTACCTATAAAGGCAGGCTAGTTGCGAAAGGTTTCAAACAAATCTACGGGATAGATTATGATGAAACTTTCTCTCCTGTAGCTATGTTCAAGTCTATTCGGATTATTCTTGCGATAGCGGCATATTATGATTATGAGATCTGGCAAATGGATGTGAAGACCGCTTTCCTTAATGGAAAACTAGAAGAGGATGTGTATATGACACAACCTGAAGGTTTCACTAATCCATCAGATCGTCATAAAATATGCAAATTAAAGAAGTCCATTTATGGACTTAAACAAGCATCAAGAAGCTGGAATATTCGTTTTGATGAATCAATCTGTGAATTTGGTTTCATCAAGAATGAAGATGACCCGTGTGTATATAAGAGGTTTAGTGGGAGCGTGATTACTTTCCTAGTCCTCTACGTCGATGATATCTTGATCATTGGAAACGATATTCCTGAACTACATGCTGTCAAGGCATGGTTAAGAACATGTTTCCAGATGAAAGATTTAGGAGAAGCAGCCTATGTATTAGGTGTGAAGATCTACAGAGATAGATCTAAGAGGCTTCTCGGGCTGTGCCAGAGTACTTACATCGATAAAGTCCTGAGAGATTCCATTTAGAAAATTCTAAAAGAGGATATCTTCCAGTCAGACATGGTCTGAATCTTTCAAAGAGTCAGTGTCCACAAACACAGACTGAGAAAGATGAAATGGACAATACACCTTATGCTTCGGCTATTGGGTCCATTATGTATGCGATGTTGTGTACTCGCCCAGACGTCGCTTACGGGTTAAGCGTGACCAGTCGATTCCAAAGTAATCCAGGGAAGGCACACTGGATTGCGGTCAAGAACATTTTGAAATATCTTCGGAGGACCAAAGATATGTTCTTGATTTATGGAGGTCAGGAAGAACTCAGTATTGAAGGATATACTGACGCTTCGTTCCAGTCTGACCAGGATGATTTCCGATCGCAATCAGGCTATGTTTTTAGCTTGAATGGAGGAGCAGTGGTGTGGAAAAGTTTCAAACAATCAATTGTTGCTGATTCCACAACAGAAGCCGAGTATGTTGCAGCCTCAGAAGCATCTAAGGAGGCAGTGTGGATTCGTAAGTTCGTCCAGGAACTTGGTGTTGTTCCTTCGAGTGCAGATCCTTTGGTTATCTTCTGTGATAACACTGGAGCAATAGCACAAGCAAAGGAACCACGGTCGCACCAGAAGTCCAAGCACATACAGAGAAGGTTTCACTTGATCCGGGAGATCATTGATCGTGGCGAGATCAAAATCTGCAAGATTCATACAGATGACAATCTAGCTGACCCGCTTACAAAGCCTCTGGCACAGCAGAAGCATGAGAAGCACTGTAATAATATGGGTTTGAGATTTCTCAACCATTAGATTAAGTGCAAGTGGGAGATTGTTGGGGTATGCCCTTAAGGCTAATGTTTGAGGCCTTGGGTTGTTATCAGTATCATGTATAAACTCTATGTTTATAAAGGCAATGGTTGTTATTCAGGTTGTTACATTATCTGCTGCAATATGTATACTTTTGAATAATGTCTCAATGGTGTTTAGCTTGGCTGACATGCAGTATTGTCCTTAGTCGAGATATCTTGGTGAACATGAGACAGCCTTGATATGATTGAGACTAATATGTGTTCTAATCTTATAGGATGCTTCGAGCATGGAATAAGATGTAGACTCATGGGTACATTGGATGTACTGGACAGACCCTACTTAGGATGTTCAATTGCTTGTCACAATGTGAATAATCCTTATATGCAAACAAGTGGCATATTTTCTCTGACTTGAGATCACTTGTGTTTCTAAATGATGATTGGCATTATTTTGAGGTAGTTCAATATCATTTGAAACATAATGGTTATAGACTATCTTGGATAATGAGCATGAGTCATGTTAGGGCACTAGTGATAGATATAGGATTGCCGTCTCCTTGTTTGGAGTGTGATGTTCTGTTGGGGCCCCCTGGATGAGATGGTTGAGAAAGTGTATGGCCATACCCAGGTGACTATGTTCATCTGATCTAACCACTCTCATCATATTGGAATTACAGGCTTGACACGCTTGTCCAATAAGAACATCCAGTGGCAAAGGAAACACATATGTCAAGTGACTTGGGTTCACACTTGTGCTGTGGTTTGGGTGTAGTCTTGGAAGACTCTTTCCTTTATATCGGGAGACAGTGATGTGTTGCTAGATACCCCTCACTGTTCGTGATAACATAAGTTATCGTTACCGACATTTAAAGGAAACCCTTAGGGTCGCACAATTTGATGATATGGCTTACTTATGTCAGATCGTGTGGACTGAATTGTTTTGGTTCAGTTTAAAGGAGTTTAAACTCTGATTGTAAGTGAGATCTGGTCTGATCATGTTTGATTGTTTAGGGCTTGAGATCGGTAAGCTTCGATCGAGAGAATTGATGCTAGATCGGTGAGATCAAGAGCATCAAGAGATGAATGGTTAGATCTTGAACCTTATGGTTTAATATGATCTAGATCAATGCTTGGTTTGATTTGGTCTTTGAACCAAATCCAATTGAACCGGTTCATCATATGAACGCATGGTTCAATGGGAGAGAAAAAAGTTTGTGATCGGTTCACTTGGAGTGAACGCATGATCGCATACATTGAAGCACTTGCTATTTTTGGAAATCAGTTTTCCAAAATGTGGAACGCCTCCACGTTCGAAGAGCAACGCTTCTCTCGTCGCCATCTTCTCCTCTCTCGACCTCTCTGGTGTCGTGTGGTGAGACTTCACGCAAAGGAGAAGAGAACAAAACCAAGAGACATCTCTCATCTCCTTCACGAAGGGAAACCTTGAAGCTTTGCTAGCACAAAGACGCCAAGGGAGTAGTCATCTTCACCTTGTGTGCGTCACCTTTGGAGGAGAGCCGCTCGCCCTCTTCTTCCAAGTCGCCATCCAAAGCAATGGCAATGGTATGATCTCTCACTAGATCTATACAAAATGTTAAGTTGATCTATGTTCATACATGCGATCCTAGGAAACCCTAGATTCCGCCTTGAGAAAATTTTAATATGCGCCTATTAGGGTTTCCCCCCCCCCCCCCTTTAAGGGAACTTGCAGACAACTGACCCCGTTATGCCACCCGATCAAGATGCCAACCCTCCGCCTTACGACCCAAATCAACAACAGCAAGATCATGTTGAATTTGAGCCTACTAACACTATGCAAGGAGAGGAGGGATGCAGTGCAAACCCTCATGAGTCTACTGTGTCGGGCTCAAGAAAACGTACGAGCGACGTTTGGAAGAGCTTCGATGTGGTGATGATTAACGGTGAAGAAAGAGCCAGTTGCAAGAAGTGCAGAAAAGTCATGACTTGCAAATCATCGGGTGGAACTGGTCATTTGGCTCGCCACATCAAAAGCCATCAAACTCAAATCGATCGTGCACAGGCTACTCTCAATCTTTCCTCTAGTTCTTTTGAAGTTTTTAATTATTCTACTGAAGTTCTTAGAAAAGAATTAGCTAAATTTATTGTTTGGGATGAACAACCATTTTCTTTAGCAGAAAATTATAAATTTGAAAAATTTATACATAAATCACTACAACCTAAATATAAAAAAGTAAGTAGACAAACCATGCATAGGGATGCTATAAAAATTTTTTCTGAATATAAAACTAATCTTTTACAAGCTTTAATTACATTAACTTCTTGTATTTCTTTAACATCTGATATTTGGACCAGTAATCATTCTGATCAGTCATACATGTGTATTATGGCACATTGGATAGATAGTGAATTTTTTATACAAAAAAGAATTATTGCATTTAAAATTTTTGAATATCCTCATACTGCAAATGCTATAGTTAGACAATTTCATAGCATTTTACATTCATATAATATAATTAATAAAATTTTTTCAATTAGTTTTGATAATGCAAGTAATAATGATAGTGCAATTGATAAATTAAAAAGATTGTTAAATCCAATATTTAATGGTGCTTTTTTTCATATACGATGTGCATGCCATATTCTAAACTTATGTGTTCAAGATGGAATAAGAGAAGTAGATGAACATGTAACTAAATTAAGAAATGTTGTTAGATTTGTTACTTCTTCTACTTCTAGAAATCAAGATTTTAGACAAATATGTAAATCTTATGGTTTGTCATATAAAAAATTTAAACTTGATATTAAAACACGATGGAATTCTACTTATGATATGCTAACAACATGTTTTCCATTTAAGGATCCTCTTACATTATTTTATAATGAAAGAATGCCTGATGGAAATATTGAAGAAAATGATTGGGATAAAGTAAAGTTATTACATAATATTTTAAAAAATTTTTATAATGCTAGCACTCATTTATCTGGTGTTTATTATCCTACATCATGTTTAATTTTAGAACATTTAGTTTTAATTAGTGAAATTTTTTCTCAATATAGACATGATGAAAATGTTTTTCAAGTAATTTTTAAAATGGAAATAAAATTTAAAAAATATTGGAAAAATATATATCCTTTATATTGTTTAGCTTCAATTATGGATCCTAGATTAAAATTAGAAGGTGTTCATATTTTATTAGATGAATATTATAAAAATATGGAACTTGAAGGTGTAGATGAGAAAAAAAATGAAGTTTCTACCTTATTAGATGAAATGTATAATGTTTATAATTTAAAATTTGGAAATACAATGAATCCAACATCCTCTCAAACTAATGTATCTATTAGTAGTAAAAATATTACAGGAAGAATACGCTCAATTTTAAATAGAAAAGGAACATCAACAAGTCGATCTAGTAATTTTAATGCATTAACATTTTTTTTAGAAAATAATCATACATCTTTACTCACAGAAGAACAAATAGATAATTTTGATATTTTATCATGGTGGAGATCACAAGGAAAATCATATCCTGTGGTTTCTGCCATGGCACGTGATCTACTAACTCCTCCGGTGTCTACTGTAGCATCGGAGTCTTGTTTTAGTGCAGGCGGCAGGGTGCTGGACGAGAAGCGAAGCCGAATGAACGAAGAAAGCGTGGAAATGTGTATTTGTCTTAAAGATTGGCTAGATGCTGAAGATCGTCTTCAAGATAAAGATGGTCATTCAACTTCATCGGATGATGATGAACAAAGTCTTGGAAGTGCAAGCGGAAGCAACAATGGATAAATGTTATAATAAGTAATTATAAAAAAAGTTGTAAAAGAGTTGTAGAAAGAGTTGTAAAAAGAGTTGTAAAAAGAGTTGTAAAAAGAGAACTACGTAGACCTGATTCCTCCTTTGAGTGGGGTACGTAGGCAGCCTGTAATGGGTCCGGTCTAAAATATATAAAATTTTAACATTTTTTCAAAAATTTGTGCAATATACATTCTCAATTTCTCAATATTTTTTTTACTTTTTTTATATTTTATATATTTTAATTAAGTAATAGTTTACTTATTAAATTAATTTATTTTTTTTAAATTTGACACACGGGCCGAAGTCGGCCCATGGGCTACAATCAGGCTAGGCCAAACACGGCCCGCGTTCTTCATTTGGCCCGTTGGGCCGTATTCGGCCCGCGTGCCGAAGTCAGCCCGCGGGTCGTGCCTGGCCCGCGTGCCGGATCCGTGCCCACTCTTCGGCGGAACCGTGCCTGGGCCGACACGCCTACTCGGACCGCGGGCCGTGCCGGGCCTAGCATTTTTCCTGCCGTGTCGTGCCAGGCATGGCACGATTTGAAATGGGTCGTGCCAGGCACGGCCCGCCAGGAATCGGGTCGAGGCGGGCCTGGGCCCGGGCCGGCCTGGGCACGGCCCATGGCCACCTCTAGAACACAGTGATGAAATGAAATGGGGAATCTCAAATAGCTTAAATAAGTATTGCAAGGTTACAGTTTCATCCATTAGAGTATGCAAAGTTGACAATACCAAATTTTGGTGTATATGCCATGAGACCTAGTATTGGTCTATATTTGTACTACTTGACATTGATACTTCTTATATCACTCTCGCATTGTCATTATCATTGTTTGCTACATCTGCAATTGTGTACTTACATGATAATGTCCCAGGAGACAGATTGGATCTCTGCTCAAACTATTGTCCCCAGTCAATGTACCTTAGTGGATATGGGACAGCTACGGTACTTGTGAGACTAGTATATGGGCTAGTTAGGCACATGGTGCTAACGCAGACATATGGGTATATCAGTGGTAGATATACTGGATCGACCCGCTGTGAGGCTATGACTTGGTGTCATGAGTTATCCTCACAAGTGACAGGAGATGCATTGATCCCTTGACTTGAGGTCATTGACTATTCTATATGGTTAGGGACATGCTTTGATACAACCTAAAACTCGTCGTAGTTGGGAGGTAATAACGGTTTTCATTGAGCATGTCACAACCCATATGAGAAGATCAATGGACAGATAGAGGATTTGCCCCCTTCCTGAGTGAAGCATGATATCCACAGGGCCCCCTTATGGTTCTATGACTGAAAGTGTATGGCCATACCAAGGTGAGAACCTATTTTAGTCATGACCATGTGATTGGGTGAAAATCAGTGATGACACACTTGTCCAATCGGATATCAATTTGGCAAAGAGACTACAATGCAATGATGGGGATGTCGATGTCGATATCCATTCCGATGACTTTGGTAGCACTGATGCACTGCTAGGTGCCACTCACTGCTTGGGGTGACCTTAGGTCAACACTGCCAATGTCAGAGGAACCTACGGGGTCGGACACCTTGATACTCGAGTTCTCATATTGATCGGAAAGCCATATGATCGAGTTATTAGTAACTTGAATCTATTTGGGAGATTTCATCAGGACCAATGGGCCTAATGAGATGGAAGAGAGTTATTGGAGCCAAACTTCATTTTTAGCAGATTGACCTGAATTTGACCATGGTTGGTTACATTTAACTTAGGGTTGCATTGGATTAAATCCAATAGCTTAATCAACCCATGTAATGAAGTTTGGGCTTGCTCATTACCCAATGAAGCCCAATAACAAGTTGTGATGAAGAGCTAATGGGCTAAAAGGGTATAATGGGGAGAAAACTCCTCCCATTGGCGCCTAAGGGCATAATGGGGAGGAGTTGGCGCCTAAGGCTTCATTAGGATGTAAAAGGCACCTTGCCCTTCATCCTTTGATGGTATGCTTGCCTCTATGGCAAGTCTTGGGGCTGATATGGCTTGGAGGACTTCTTAGGAAGGTCCTTGGCACATATGGATGGTAAGATGGGGTTTATGGAAAGCTCTTGGAGAGTTTCTGTTGGGAATCCCCGGGCTATTTAAAATGAAAAACAGCGAAAGCGAGCCCGAGACGAGATTCCTAATTCAACAATAAGGACCGTCTTACGAAGAATACAAAGGATGTGATATGGGTATACCTTACTAGTGGCTTTGAAGCTATCGATGTCGACGACTGAAGACGCGCAATCGGTCGGTCCTCTACACTCGTGCACACACGGACTGCCTCGAGACTCCTCTAATCCACGCACGTGCTAGCTTCGGGAGAAGAGATCCACGCCTCTAACTTCTTCTCTGCTTGTGCCAATCTTGAAGACCACACGCCAAGAAGAAGGGGAAGAGTTGGCGACAAGGAGTGGGTAGCACTACAACTTGTCCCAACCTTGATGCAAAAACTTTTTCTTATCGTCACCTACAAGACCCTCACGCCAGGAGCAGAGGGGAGGGGACTACATGAGAGGAGAAAAGAGACTTGTGCAAAATCTCCCAAGAGAGACTCTCTATTTATAATAGAAGCACCGGCTCCTCTTTGGAGATTTTTCCCATGCGGGACTATGTGCAGGCGCCACCCCACACCCCTGGGTGTCAGGTTCGAGACTCACCAAGTGAAATGCGCCTATACATTTTAATTAACCAACAGAAAAATTTCTCTTGTCAATTAATGACTTTAGTTTATTCATGTGACTAAAGTGTCAAGCCCAATCTTGCACTATGACCCTTGTTTGACTGACACCTCTAGTCAACAGAGGTCAAACATGGTCCACTAGAGTAAACTAGTGGTCAAACATGAACAAAATAAAGTCTCATCTCCTCATAAGAAATCCCATGGCATCACCTTCCCAAAATGATCCGAATCATACAATGATTCGATCAGAGGCTAACCAATCAATACAGAGTCTCTAGCGTCTAGGTGTGCGACCCTGTGGATCCCTGATGACACCAAAATATGTAGTATATTTTGTATCATTTTAGATATCTTTTCATGTTAAATTGAAGATCCTTTGCTTGTTTTCATGCTAAATTCCTCGAATATTGCAAAGTCTACTCCTATTTTGGTTTTTAATGATTTCAGGCAAAAAGGCACTATTTTGGGCGTTTTCAAGCAAAATCAAATACATGGAAGAATTATCATCATCAAGAGGAAGATACACAAGAAATTTCATGCAAATCGAGGCCAGGAACCAAAATACGGTAGTACCGTAAAGGATTTTATGGTACCGTATTTTGAGGCTACCGTATTATCAAGAACACGGCCGTATTTTGGAGCTTTTCCAAACAGAAAGATTTTGTGATTTTACGGCACTGCCATAAAGAATTACACTGCCGTATTTTGGAGCGTCTTCAGAACAGAAACCTTTGCTGAAATTACGGCACTGCCGTAAACTTTTACACGGGCCGTATTTTCTAGACATATTCCGACCAGAAAGTTCAACTGAAATTACGGTACTGCCGTAAACCAAATTACGGGCCGTATTTTCCAATGTTTCTAGAACAGAACACTCAAGCTATTTTATGGCAGTGCCGTGAGATATTACGCGACCGTAATTCCCAGTCAAAAACATGATTTTTACGAGTCCGAATCTTGCGTGAGCCATAACTTTTGATCCAGAGGTCCAAATTGAAATCCGAAAGATGTTCTGAACTCGTCTTTAAGAGGAGAAGTCATACGAAGGTAATTTTTATCAAGTATCAAGAGAGAAATTGTTAGAGAGGCGGTTACAGTTTGGCCTCACGCCAGGAGGCGTAGAGGGCACCGCAGGCCTTGATTTTCATGCAGAAGCTTTTCCTGGCAGAGAGGAAGACACCATGGAAGTTTGAGAGCGTTTGGAGTCCAATCGGAGGAGGAATCAATGAAACAGCGGTGACAGCACTGTTCATCCAAGCAAATTACGGTTGTAAAGGATTTTACAGCCGTGTTGTAATGTTGTTTCTCCTTTCTTTTTGTTTTATGATCACTCTAAGACTATGATTTATTGTATCTTCTCCTTCATGCAAGCTTAACACTCTTTTGGGACATGGGATGTAATCCCCTTGATTCTTAATGATTAGATAACTCTTCTATTTTCATCATGATAATTTTTGCTATGATAATTTTACTTTTGTGATGGATTGTTCTTAGACTCTCTATAAGTCCATGTTACTAATTATGTTTTTAGAGTTTTCGCTATTGACTAAAAGGTAATTGCTTGAGAACTTGGAACCCTAGAATTGCATGTTAGGATCCCCTCATTAGGTTAGATCTAATTTGATCTGTTCTAGTAGATTAATTGTCATGATAGTAATATGAATCTATGGATCGAGTCTATTTATCAAACGTGGAGATCTTGCACGAAAGTGAGGATCGGAACGTTGGAGATCCATGAGTAAAACTAGTGTTGAGGCTCGGATGCACGAAAGTGATCCTTGATATTCCACTAGAGATTATCAACCTAGAATTCGGTTGCACGAAAGTGATCTTGAGTTCTTTGATTGATGATTTACTTATCTTTAGCATTAGGACAGATCTTGCACGAAAGCGAGGATTGGTCCCTACATGATTGTCTGCACGAAAGTGAGATAATCCCTTTATGAAGTAAATTAGGTCTTTATCGTAGCAAGATTTGATTGACGAACCTTCATTTATATCTTATCATTGAAATTAAGGTGGATGAAACCCTAGTCCCTTGTTTATCTTACGCTCTTTCTATTTACTTTCATCATATTCGGTTTACTTAGCTAGCGAGAAAACAATTATTTGGTAATTAACAATAAGGTCTCTGTGGATCAATATTTTTTTTACTTCGATAATTCCGTGCACTTGCGGAAACCTATCAAGTTTTTGGCGCCGTTGCCGGGGATTACTCCAAAGTACACGCGTGTCATACTTGTAGTGTTACCTTACGGTATATCAAGTTTTTGGCGTCGTTGCCGGGGACCTTAGTTTTGTTAATATCAAAATAGTTGTTAGTATTGCTAGACTAAGTATTTATTGTTTTAGATTTAACTTTATTTTTTCTTTTTGCAGGTTTTGGATTTTCATAGTTGTGACAGAACTGTGATATCTGAAAATCTATGAATTTGCTTGTGTTTTAGATTTTCTATTTTTTTCTATATTCTGAAAAAAAAAAGAAAAATTTGATTGATTGGTATTGGATTATCTTTCTGTTCTTGATAGATTTGAAAACATGTCATTTAATCATAACTCCTGGGCAACTGAAAAAGGTGAGGTATACATGCCAAAAGGTAATTCTCTTGTAGATCAATTTAACTCTTATATGCAATCTTGTTCTTCTGAATATTGCGTTATTTGTGGATATCCTGATCATTGTTCCTCTGATTGCCCATTTTTAAAACCAAATTTATCATGGCAAGAACAAGATCAATTGTATTCTAGATGGGAAAACCGAACTTCTTTATATGATGATTGCTATGATCATGTTTCTGAACCACAATTTGAATTTGATACTGAGGAACTTGAACTAGAAAAATCCCCATGTGATTATGATTATTTTGAGATTGAGCCTTATGTGAACTTTAATGAATCTCACTCTGTTGTTGATAATTTTGATATTTATTTATCTGATAGTTTATTTGAGGAAAAGATTGAGAAAATTGAAATTGAAAAATCTTCTTTTGATGATAATTCTGATTTTGATAATATCTTATTTATGGTTAAATCTGATGAGCATGATGAAGGTTCAAAAATTATAGACATTAATGAGCCTCACTGTGATTTTGGTGATATTTTTGAAATTAATGATAAATCTCTTGTGGTAAACTCTGATTCTATTAATTCTTTTTCATATGATTCTGATTTTGACTCTTCTGATGATGAATTATTTGTGGGGAAGCATGCGAAAATTAATTTTGAAGAGTCTCATCTTGATTTTGTTAATAATTTTGATATTGAAAAATTGTTTGATGATGAACATGAGGAAGTTGAAAAAGATTTGAATGTTACAAACACTGATGAATCTCACTCTGATGTTTTGCCCTTATCTTTTGTTGAATCTTTTGATGAATTTAAAAAATTGATTTTTATTGAGGAGTCTAATGAAAGACATAAACATTATTATGATGATCCAATACTTGACTATTTTGATCAAAGTCCTTTTGTTATTGCCATTGAAAATATTAATTTGAAGAAAGGACTTATGATTTTGCTTTTTGATAAACATAGAAAGAACATAAAGATTACTTTGACTGGATTTGAAAATTCTGATTATAATTTCTGCATATTCGAGAAAGCCACATTGATCATGATTTGTCTTGAATTCAGGATATTTGGATTAGTGGCTAAACTATTGGGAAAAAGAAAATGCAAAAAATTATATGCTTTATACTTTGGAACTGATTCACCTGCTTCACTATGATATTGATTTTTGGTCAAGATATGGACTAAAAATTAGCGCTTCTTGGGAGGGAACCCAAGCACTTTTGTCTTAGTTTAGTTTCTTTTATTTTAGTTTATTTTTAGATTTAATTTTTCTTTTATTTTTCAGGGAAAATCAAATTTTGCGCCAAATACGACACTGCAGTAATCTATTTTATGCCCGTAATCTGTGTTGATTTCTTCTTCCGAGAGTTTTCTGTATTTTACGGCGGTACCGTATTTCTTTTACGGTACCGTATTTCCTGACCGTTTTTTACTTCACGTGCTGTAATTTCGACTACTTTCGATTCGAAAATTTTTGATTTTTACGGCAGTACCGTAAATAATTCCACGGTACCGTATTTCCTGATTATTTC
Organism: Costus lasius; assembly: GCA_027563935.2. NCBI lineage: Eukaryota > Viridiplantae > Streptophyta > Magnoliopsida > Zingiberales > Costaceae > Costus > Costus lasius. The sequence goes on along the minus strand of CM050450.1, from coordinate 29,337,268 downwards.
TTACCCGAGAGTTCTTTGCAAAATACGGCATTGCCGTAAAGAATATTACGGTACCGTATTTCAAAACTTCTTTCTGCTTATTGAGTAGGTGTTTTCTCGCTGCGATTTTAAGAAACTGGGTTGAGAATAATTTTAATCTTTGGCCCGACATGGAAGTACTCATCTTTGTCTATTATTTGGATATTTTTGATGAATTTTAAAGTCCATGGATTATCCTAGAACACATAGCAACTTTTTGATTCTGATTAGATTTTGTGCAATTTTTCATTTTGTAATCTAAGTAGCCTTCTTTCTACTGATACCCTAAATTCATGGTAGATTTTGACCCTTTATTTTTCACATGCCTGGAAAGATCAAGTTTTATTCTACTTCATGGTTTTGTCTGTTTTCTTTTTGGATCATTAAATCTTATTTTTGGGTATGGCTACTTTTCATAAAAAATTTAAAAACTGCTTGATTTGCTTTCTACCTGTCATAGCTTCTTCTCCAGATTTGCAGCACCTCTAGCTACCACTGCATCTGCCTCTGACATCACTGTTTCCAGCCGTCGACACTGGATCATACCACCAGCAGATTCTTATTTCTTTTACTGCTTCTTATTCCATGATATGATTTTATTTTTTTTGCAGCAGAATCTTTATTATTGACTCTAATATTTTTCATCTATGCAGGATTATCTTCCATAGCCTGACGATCTCACCTCCAGGACTGTATTCTCTAGTTGGCCACTAGAGATTACTCACACTTATGTCAGCACCATCACCATCATTGTTAGCAGCTTTTCAGCTAGCATCTGTTCCACCAGCACTCTTCTAGACCCTCAATGATATCTCTAATTCTTTCTTTGAGAAAATTATTTTTAAAATTAATTTTTTTTAGACTGTTTTTGATCTGAGCCTTATGTGAGCCTTATGTACCTTAAATTTTGCAGAAAATTTTCAAAAGATACATCTTTGGACCCAGCTGCAATGGCCTGACAATGATTGAGCATGATCTATATAGTTTTGTGAGTATCGCTTGCGCTCTCTTATTAATGACTATTTCTTATAGTGCATCTTTGACTTTATCATATTTGTACTACTTATTGGTTTTCTCTTGAAAAATGATTTTATAGATATATGGAACTCATTGTTTTGGTGATGATATTATTCAAATTTATTGTTAAGATTGATGAAAGCATATGATCCACTTTCTAATATATGATGTCATGATTTATTGATAAAATATCTTCCTTGATGATGTGAGTATTTATACTAGTGATTAGAGAAAAACCTTATCATGTTAGATTTATTTCTTCAATGCATATCTATTTTTGAAATTTGACATTGGTTGATGCATGAAATTTTGGGTAGATGTGTTATTTGAGGAATAAGATCAAAAGGTGAAACTATTCTTTTGAATAAAATGAGTATATGAGTATGATTATTGAATTGATGTCAATTGATCAACCTAGTAGATGTTTAGTCTATTTTGCTATTTGTTGGGAAATAAGAAGCCAAGATCCATAAAAATAGTGAGAAATAGTGAGAGACTTCCCTACTTGGCACTGTGTAAAATTGACAGTGGTACCTAAGAGATGGGTTGAAGTCTATGCATGAAAAATAATGAGAGTGAAAAATAATAAGACTCCTCTACTTGGCACTGTGTAAAATTGACAGTGGTACCGAAGACAAGAGTTGAAGTAAAAAATAAAAAGTGTGTATCTAAGTGGGTACATGCCATCTACAAAAAAACAAACAAAATAAAAAAGAAAAAGAAAAAGAAAAAAAAAGAAAAAATCATGTGTGGAAAAAGATCTTGGAAACCTAATTCCTGTAAACAAAAGCATGATAGATTTGAACTGAAAACTGGGTGAAATCATGAGATTGAAAATTCTGTTTATTATACAAGTTGCAAAGTTTTATTTGATTGAATTGTAGATCTAAAGGGTTAAGTTCTAAGGATGATATGTTTACTTGAAGTTTTGTGAAACAATTGATGGAATTTTTCATTGATGATTGTATTTTAGAAATTTATTGAGAATGAAAAGGTTATTCTTGTGATCAAATTTTGACTTCAAAATTTGATTTTTGCTTGAGGACAAGCAAAGTTTGAGCCTTATGTGTTTGATGACACCAAAATATGTAGTATATTTTGTATCATTTTAGATATCTTTTTATGCTAAATTGAAGATCTTTTGCTTGTTTTCATGCTAAATTCATTGAATATTGCAAAGTCTACTCCTATTTTGGTTTTTCATGATTTTCAGGCAAAAAGGCACTATTTTGGGCATTTTCAAGCAAAATCAAACACATGGAAGAATTACCATCATCAAGAGGAAGATACACAAGAAAATTCACACAAATCGAGGTCAGGAACCAAAATACGACAGTACCGTAAAGGATTTTACGTACCGTATTTTGAGGCTACCGTATTATCAAGAACACGGCTGTATTTTTGAGCTTTTCCAAACAGAAAGATTTTGTGATTTTACGGCACTGCCGTAAAGAATTATACTGCCGTATTTTGGAGCATCTTCAGAACAGAAACCTTTGCTGAAATTACGGCACTGCCGTAAACTTCTACACGGGCCGTATTTTCCAGACATATTCCGACTAGAAAGTTCAACCGAAATTACGGCACTACTGTAAACCAAATTACAGGCGGTATTTTCCAGCGTTTCCAAAACAGAACACTCAAGCTATTTTATGGCAGTGCCGTGAGATATTACATGGCCGTAATTCCCAGTCAAAAAAGTAATTTTGACGAGTCCGAATCTTGCGTGAGCCATAACTTTTGATCCAGAGGTCCAAATTGAAATCCGAAAGATGTTCTGAACTCCCCTTTAAGAGGAGAAGGCGTACGAAGGGGAGAAGGGAATTTTTATCAAGTATCGAGAGAGAAATCATCAGAGAGGTGGTTAGGGTTTGTCCTCGTGCCGAGAGGCGTAGAGGGCACATCAGGCCTTGATTTTCACGTAGAAGCTTTTCCTGAAGGAGAGGAAGACACCACAGAATTTTTAGAGCATTTAGAGTCCGATCGGAGGAGGAATCAATGAAACAGCGGTGACAGCGTTGTTCATCGAAGCAAATTACGGCTGTAAAGGATTTTACAGCCGTGTTGTAATGTTGTTTCTCCTTTCTCTTTTTTTTTCTGATCACTCTAAGACTATGATTTATTGTATCTTCTCCTTCATGCAAGCTTAACACTCGTTTGAGACATGAGGTGTAGTCCCCTTGATTCTTAATGATTAGATAATTCTTCTATTTTCGTCATGATAATTTTTGCTATGATAATTTTACTTTTGTGATGGATTGTGCTTAGACTCTCTATAAGTCCATGTTACTAATTATGTTTTTAGAGTTTTCTCTATTGACTGAAAGGTAATTGCTTGAGTACTTGGAATCCTAGAATTGCATGTTAGGATCCCTTCATCAGGTTAGATCTAATTTGATCTGTTCTAGTAGATTAATTGCCATGATAGTAATATGAATCTATGGATCGAGTCTATTTATCAAACGTGGAGATCTTGCACGAAAGTGAGGATCGGAACGTTGGAGATCCATGAATAATACTAGTGTTGAGGCTCGGATGCACGAAAGTGATCCTTGAGATTCCACTAGAGATTATCAACCTAGAATTTGGATGCACGAAAGTGATCTTGAGTTCTTTGATTGATGATTTACTTATCTTTAGCATTAGGATAGATCTTGCGCGAAAGCGAGGATTGGTCCCTGCATGATTGTCTGCACGAAAGTGAGATAATCCCTTTATGAATTAAATTAGGTCTTTATGGTAGCAAGATTTGATTGACGAACCTTTATTTATATCTTATCATTGAAATTAAGGTGGATGAAACCCTAGTCCCATGTTTATCTCTCTGTTTATCTTACACTCTTTCTATTTACTTTCATCATATTCGATTTACTTAGCTAGCGGGAAAATAATTATTTGGTAATTAACAATAAGGTCTCTGTGGATCGATATTTTTATTACTTCGATAATTCCGTGCACTTGCGGAAACCTATCAACTTTTTGGCGCCGTTGCCGGGGATTAGTCCAAGGTACACGCGTGTCATACTTGTAGTGTTACCTTACGGTATATCAGTCCCTCTGACGTTGGCAGTGATGACCCAATCATCACAAGCGGTGAGTGGCACCTAGCAGTACATCGCCACTACCCAAGTCATCGGAATAAATGTCGCCATCGACAACCTCAAAACTATGATAAGGGATAAGAGTGTCCATGTCCCTTTGCCAAGCTGATCGTCCAAGTTGGACAAGCGTGTCACCCTTGTATATTCCAACGACGATGGTCATGACTAAATCAGGCTAAACCTGGGTGTGGCCACACGCTTTCAGTCATGCACCATCTTGGGGCCCATGGACATCATGCTTCCCCGTAGGGAAGGGGCAAATCCTCTATCGGCAAGATGAACCTCTCGTATTGCTTAAGATATACCCAATGACAACCGTTATAACCTACCTATTACGGTGAGGTGTTAGGTTGTATCAAAGTACATCCTTTACAACACAGAGATACAATCTTCCTCATGTCAAAGGACAGATACAACTCTATCACTGTGAGATTCTTCTTGAGACACAAAGTCTAACTCTCATGGCAGATCGGTCCAGCATATCTCCCTTGATATACCCTTATGCCTGCGTTAAGCAACTCGTGCTAACCAGCGCATAAACGAGTCTCACTCGCACCATAGCTGTCCCCTATCCACTATGGTACTTGACTCGGGACATAAGCAAGCTGAGATAGTAATATCTCGAGGGACATCATCATGTAAACATACATGTGCGCAGATGTATAGTAAACCATGACAATGACAATGCCAGGATATCTATAAATATCAATGTATGTAGTACATATGTCTAGACCAAAAGATAGGTCTCAGGGCATAACACTAACAATCTCCCACTTGCACTCAGACCTTATCGTTGAGGTACCTTAACCCCATGTCTCAAGTATGACCATCATGCTTCTGCTACACCAAAGCTTTGGTCAGTGGGTCTGCAAGATTGTTCTCAGTGTCAACTCTGCATATCTTCACGTCACCTCTGTCTATGATCTCCTAGATCAGGTAAAATCGCCTGAGTATGTGTTTGGATCACTGATGTGATATTGGTTCTTTAGCCTGCACGATCGCACCATTGTTATCACAAAGGAGTTCAATGGGATCAGCAGCGCTAGGTACCACCTGAAGTTCAGAAATAAACTTCTTGATCCAAATAGCTTCTTTGGCTGCCTTAGAAGTTGCAACGTACTCCGCTTCTGTTGTAGAGTCTGCTACCGTGGATTGCTTGAAGCTCTTCCAGAAAACAGCACCTCCATTTAGCAAGAACACATAGTCGGACTGCGATTTGAAGTCATTTGGGTCTGACTGGAAGGAAGCATCTGTATATCCTTATATACACATATCTTCTTGTCCACCGTAGAGTAAGAATAAATCTTTCATCTTCCTCAGATACTTCAAAATGTTTTTCACGGCTGTCCAATGCTGGACACCGGGGTTAGACTGGTATCTACTGGTTATGTTCATTGCATAAGCCACGTCTGGTCTCATACATAACATGGCATACATGAGGGATCCCACTGCAGATGCATAAGGGACTCGACTCATCTCTTCTTTCTCAGCCTGTGTAGAGGGACACTGGCTCTTGGAAAGAGTAATGCCATGCCTCATGGGAAGGTAACCCTTCTTGGACTGCTCCAAGCGAAACCTTTCCAGCACTTTGTCTATATACGTGCTCTAACTCAGGCCAAGGAGTTTCTTGGATCTATCCCAGTAAATCCTCACACCTAGAATGTAGGCGGCCTTCCCTAAGTCTTTCATCTCGAAACACTTCCCCAACCTGTTGGTGTATATGCCCTAGGACCTAGTTTTGGTCAACTTATGTACTACTTGACATTGATATTTATATATCATTCTGGCATTGTCGTTATCATTGTTTGACTACACCTGCGATTGTGTACTTACATGATAATGTCCCTGGAGACAGATTGGATCTGTGCTCAAATAAATGTCCCCAGTCGATGTACCTGAGTAGATATGGGACAGCTCTGGTACTTGAGAGACTGGTATGTGGGCTGGTTAGGCACGTGGTGCTAACGCAGACACATGGGTATATCATTGGGGATATACTGGATAGACCCGCTATGAGGCTATGACTTGGTGTCATGAGTTATCCTCATAAGTGACAGGAGATGCATTGATCCCTTGACTTGAGGTCATTGATCATTCTATATGATTAGGGACTTGCTTTGATACAACCTAACACCTTGCCGTAGCTGGGAGGTCATAACGGTTGTTATTGAGCATGTCGCGACCCATATGAGAAGATCAATGGACAGACATAGGATTTGCCCCTTCCCTAGGGAAGTATGATATCCATGGAGCTCCCTTGTGGTTCTATGACTGAGAGTGTATGGCCATACCCAAGTGAGAACCTGTTTTAGTCATAGCCATGTGATTGGATGAAAACAAGTGGTGACACACTTGTCCAATCGGATATCAGTTCGGCAAAGAGACTGTAATGCATCTGTACCTAGTTGCGATGATAGGGATGTCGATGTCGATAACCATTCCAATGACCTGGGTAGCAGCGATGCACTGCTAGGTGCCACTCACTGCTTGTGATGACCTTTGGACAGCACTGCCAGCGTCAGAGGAACCTACAGGGTCGCACACCTTGATACTTGAGTTCTCGTATTGATCGGGAAGCCTTATGATCGAGTTATTGGATAACTCAGATCTAATTGGGAGATTTCATCAGCGCCAATGGGCCTGATGAGATGGAAGAATGTTATTGGAGCCAAACTTCATTTTTGGCAGGTTGACCCGTATTTGACCATGGTTGGTCACATTTGGATTAGGGTTGCATTGGATTGGATCCAAGTGCTTAATCAACCCATGCAATGAAGTTTGGGCTAGCTCATTATCCAATGAGGCCCAATGACAAGTTCTCATGAAGAGATGAGAGGCTAAAAGGGTATAATGAGGAAAAACATGAACCATTAAGCGCCTAGGGGCATAATGGGGTCATGTTGGCGCCTTTGCTTCATTATGGAAGTAAAGGGTGCCTCCCCTCTCTTCCTAGGATGGAATGCATACCTCTATGGTATTACTTGGGGCGCAAGGCAAGGCCTTGGCGCACAAGGAAAGGCGTGGGGAACAAAAGGAAAGGTTGAATGAGAATTATGGAAATGTCTTAGAGACTTTCCTTATCTCAAACCTCCTCATCTTAGCCCTACACTTGTCATGATCCTAGCCATTACCCTAACCGCCTCTTGCCCTATAAATATGACCCTAGTCGCCCCCTCTTGTGTGTAATCAATACTTGAAGGCGTGAACACAAGAAGAGGGGCGAGTGCTTGGAGCAAGGGCGCATCTTCTTCCATAACCGCAAGCTTCTTCCCTTCTTCCTCCTTGGCGCAAGAGAAGTAAAGGCTTGGCGGCATTCTCCCTTCTCCTCTCTTCTTCATCAATTGGCGCTTCTACCTTGGAGGTGGCGCAAGCATTCAAGAAGAGAACTAAGGTTTGGATCTTCTTCCCGAGGCTAGCATCGGGCGTGGAAGAAGAGAACTCAAGAGATCCGTGTGTGTGAGACTGCAGAGGGCGCACGCTTGGGCGCCTACATCGGCATTGCTCTACATTGCTCTTAAGGTATTTCCTAACTCATCGTGTCGACTCCCTTGCTTGCGATCTTCATTGGGTTTTTGGGACCGGCCTGTTTCGGGGACATTCTTCCGCTGCGAAAAATGTATGTCTATACCTCTGAAAATTGTAAAATGTCCCCGGGGTTTCCCAACAGTGGTATCAGAGCGACTTGCAAGACTCGAACGATGTTTTATGCTTTTCTTCCATGCTCACATGCCATATCTCTATTTTCTTAAATAGCATGATGCATGGCAATCGATTTTTCTAAAAATAGAAAAATTAGGGTTTCTTGTTTCTATCATCCTCTCAATCTCTTTTGGATTTTTGGACTATTTTTCTTGTTTGATTTAAAGATCAAAGGCGCATGTAATTTTGTCAAGTAGGACGGGCATTGTGTCTTCGGACTGGCCAAGTCTCTTGATCTGACAAAATTGCCAGCCGAAAGGATCTCTGAAATCATCATGAAAAATAAATCGCAATAAACCAAAAGACTTGTGAGAAGAAGATGAGAAAAAGAAACTGGTTTTGTGAAAAAGTAAAATTTCAGATTTTATGTTTTTCATGAGCATGTAGAATTGCATGAGTAAATACCTTGATTGTGCATGATGTTGTGATCATTAGTCAAGCCCCCCTTTTTGCATGCCTGCGTGCCGCTTTTCTTTTTGCTTTTAACTAAAAAGAAGATTAGGGTGGCGCATCTACTTGGAACAAGGTGCATGCTTGCTTGGTTGCGCATCCTTGCCTGATGGCGCAACAAGCTTCAAAGGTGGCACATCCTTGCATGGGGGCGCAAGTTAGGGATTGGCCGAGCCTTGTGCTTGTGTGCTATTCCTCTTGTGGCTTGCTGGATGGTGCACCTTCCTTGGGAGAAGACCATGGCATTGGCGGAACCTTGTGGGTATACCCCTAGGGTTTGTGAGCTAAACCATGAGAGAAGGACCTTGGAGCCAACCTTGAAGTTCAAGCTAGAGGTCGGCTAGGCTAGGTCTAGTCTTTGGGGCTTGAGTTCTAGGACAAGAGTTGAACCTATTTCATGGCATGGATTGGTTCAATGTCTTGTATAGGATATGATCACATCATCCTTTACTGCTTTCATTATTATCTGCAGAAGCATGCCTGAAATGTTTTATCGTTATGTTATCACCATAGGATTGCATGCCTGTAATGATAGACATAAGATAAAACTGAGATGATGAGACCTTAAATAAAAACCCTCAATTATAATATCAAGTCTGGTAGCCTTCTAACGCGTAGCCCTCACTAAGCTATCGATCAGTAGAGTTGTGAACTGTTTCCCACCCTCGTGGGACACACCTACTTATCTTTAGAAAGTGCGAGGTGGCAATGGTTTCCCCAGTCCAGTTTTAACCTGGGCATGCCTTCGCAAGGAAACTTGTTGGCCCTGGGCATAACGGTTAGGAATGGACTTGACTAGAAGTTCACATGTGCTGGGCACATGGTGAAAGTCTAGAGGCATCGTTGAGAGGTAAAGATTTCATGTTGTATCCAGCCCTCGCTGGACATGAAATGCCCAGACTGTCTCAACAAGGGGAGTTGCTTGGAGCAACCGGCCGGCGCGCCCACCTTAGGAAACATGGGTAACTTTGTGCATCTCATTCCACCCTCGTGGGACGCGAAGCCTCATGTGAAATAAGGATCCCATCTCACTAGGAAGTCTTAAACTTCCCGATTGACTTTGTGGGTTGTCAATTCGAATTAAAATAGTGAGAGCAGAAATCATTTAAAACAAGTCCAGTTTAAATGATTCGAAGTAGTACTAATCTGTTCTTCTTGGGTGTTGTAGAACAATGGCTACGAACACTGGCGGATTATCACTGCGATCTCTCCTTGATAAGGATAAGTTAGTTGGAACTAACTTTATGGACTGGCATCGGAACTTGAGGATAGTCCTCAAGCTCGAGAAGAAGCTGTATGTCCTTGAACAGCCTCTTCCTGCGGCTCCTCCGCCAAATGCCTGAACGGCAGACAGAGATGCTTATAGAAAGCATCAGGATGACTCTTTGGAGGTTGCATGTCTTATGCTAGCCAGTATGGCACCTGAACTGCAGGTGCAATATGAGGAGCAGAACGCTTTTCAGATGATTACTCGTCTGAAACAAATATTCGAGGCTCAGGCTAGAACTGAGAGATTTGACACCGCCAAAGCAGTCTTTCGGTGCAAGTTGTCTGAAGGTGCACCAGTGAGACCCCATGTTCTCAAACTCATTGGGAATGTGGATCATCTCAGGAGACTGGGACACACCATTGACAACGAGCTGGTTGTGGATCTTATTCTTCATTCCCTGCCCCCTAGCTTCAGTCCGTTTATCATTAACTTCAACATGAACCGGATTGAGTGCACACGGGAGGAATTTATGAATATGCTCCAAACAGCCGAGCCAGAGATGGGTAAGACCAAACCCGATTCTGTTCTTCTGGTCCCTGCGACCAAGAAGATAAAGAAGAAGGGTAAGGCACATGCTAAGAGCAGTGCCAGAGGTCCTACCAAAGCACTGAAGAAAAGGGCGAAGAAGTCAAAGGAACAGAGGTGTTTTCACTGTGGCGAACAGGGCCACTGGAGAAGGGACTGCAAGCAGCTTCAGAATGAGGAGAAGAAAGGCTTGGCCTTAACTTCTAGCTCAGGTATTTATGTTACAGAAGTCAACCTTTCTACTTCTATGTCATGGGTATTGGATACCGCATGTGGAGCTCATATTTGTACAAATATGCAGGGGCTCAAGAAAAGTAGATCGGTGCGGCTTGGAGAGATTGACCTACGGGTTGGAAACGGGGCACAGGTTGCTGCTGTTGCTGTAGGCGTTTTGACTCTCTCCTTGCCTTCTGGACTTCAACTAGAACTGGACAATTGCTTTTGTGTACCTTCGCTAACTAAGAACATTGTATCCATTCCTTGCTTGGCAAGGAAAGGATTTAAATTTGAAATAAATAAGAACTCCTGTTCTTTTTCATTTGCAAATATGTTCTATGGGAAGGGTACTTTGTGCAATGGTCTATATATCTTGGATATGGAAAGTTCTATTTGTAACATAAGCAATAAGAGGACCAAACTGAGTGGTTCAGTTGGTGCTTTCCTATGGCACTGTCGATTAGCCCATATAAACAAGAATCGCATCCAACAACTCCATGCAAATGGATTGTTAGATTCAAGTTCCTTGGAGGAATTTGATACTTGTGAACCCTGTTTATTAGGGAAAATGACAAAGGCACCATTCACCAAGATTGGTGAGAGGGCAGAAGGTTTATTGGATCTCATACATACTGATGTGTGTGGGCCCTTCAATAAAAAGGCCAGAGGAGGGTACAGCTACTTCATTACCTTCACTGATGACTTCAGTAGGTATGGCTATGTCTACTTAATGAGACATAAATCTGAATCCTTTGAGAAATTCAAGGAGTTCAAGAATGAAGTAGAGAACCATCTTGGAAGATCCATTAAAGCTCTTCGATCTGATCGAGGTGGAGAATACCTGGGCGGTGAGTTCTTTGACTATCTGAGAGAGTGCGGGATCATATCCCAACTCACTCCTCCTGGAACACCTCAATGGAATGGTGTGTCTGAAAGGAGAAATCGAACTTTATTGGATATGGTTCGATCCATGATGAGTCATGCAACTCTACCTTCTTCATTCTGGGGGCATGCATTAGAAACAGCTTCTCTGATACTGAATAATGTTCCATCTAAGAGTGTCTCCAAAATACCATACGAGGTGTGGAGTGGGAGACGCCCTAATCTCACGTTTATCAAGATCTGGGGATGTGAGGCTTATGTCAAACGTCAGGATTCTAGCAAGCTAAAACCTAGATCTGATAAGTGTGTGTTTGTGGGGTATCCTAAGGAAACTAAAGGATACTACTTCTATGTCCCAACTGAGAACAAAGTTTTTGTTGCTCAGGGTGCTGTCTTTCTAGAGAAAGAATTTCTTATGAAAGAAGTTAGTGGGAGGAAGTTTGACTTGGATGAGGTCCAAGTGCAAGCACAAGACAAAGAGATGGAATCTGAGCCACCTGCACCGGTTGCTAGGCAACCTGAGGCTCAGACACAGGTCCCGCATAGGTCTGGGAGAATTCGTCGTGCACCTGAAAGGTATGGGTCGCTACCGACCCAACACGATGGGATCTTCATCATTGAGGATGAACCTAGAACCTATGATGAGGCGGTCAGTGGACCAGACTCCGAGAAATGGCTTGACGCCATGCGATCCGAGATGGATTCCATGTCGGCTAACCAAGTCTGGGATTTGGTTGAGCTGCCTGATGGGGTAAAACCCATAGGGTGTAAATGGGTCTTCAAGAAGAAGACAGACATGGATGGCAAAATAGTTACCTATAAGGGTAGACTAGTGGCTAAAGGATTTAAACAAGTCCACGGGGTGGACTATGATGAAACCTTCTCGCCGGTTGCCATGATTAAATCCATTCGGATTCTGCTTGCTATAGCTGCATATCATGACTATGAGATATGGCAGATGGATGTGAAGACAGCGTTCCTTAACGGGAAGCTGACTGAGGATGTGTATATGTCACAACCTGATGGCTTCATCCATCCTGCAGAGGCTAATAAGGTCTGCAGGCTGAAGAGGTCCATTTATGGATTAAAGCAAGCATCTTGAAGTTGGAATCTTCGATTTGACGAAGCCGTGAGAGATTATGGCTTTATCAAAAGCGAAGATGACGCCTGTGTATACAAAAAATTCAGTGGGAGCTTGATGATTTTTCTGGTCTTGTATGTTGATGACATACTGCTCATCAGAAACGACATCCCTAGTCTTCAAGCTGTGAAGACATGGTTGGGAAAGTGTTTCGAGATGAAAGACTTAGGGGAGGCCGCCTATATTCTAGGCGTAAGGATCTACCGGGATAGGTCCAAGAGGCTTCTGTACCTTAGTCAAAGTACTTACATTGATAAGGTACTGGAGAGGTTCTACATGGAGCAATCCAAGAAAGGATACCTTCTAGTGAGACATGGCCTTACTCTCTCAAAGAGCCAGTGTCCTACAACACAGGCTGAGAGGGAAGACATGAGTCGAATTCCATATGCTCCGGCAGTCGGATCGATCATGTATGCAATGTTGTGTACTAGACCAGATGTGGAATATGCTGTAAGCATAACCAACCGATACCAATCCAATCCAGGTCTGCAGCACTGGGTGGCTGTAAAGAACATCCTAAAGTATCTAAGAAGAACGAAGGATCTGTTCTTGGTCTATGGGGGACAGGAAGAGCTCAGTATGCAGGGCTATACTGATGCATCGTTCCAGTCTGACCCTGACGACTTTAGATCGTAGGCCGGCTATGTGTTCAAGATAAATGGAGGCGATGTATGCTAGAAGAGCTTCAAGCAATCCACGATAGCAGATTCTACAACCGAAGCTGAGTATGTGGCTGCTTCTGAGGCAGCCAAGGAAGCTGTTTGGATAAGGAAGTTCTTATGTGATCTTCAAGTGGTACCTAGTGCAATGGATCCCACTGAACTCTACTGTGACAACAATGGAGCAATTGCACAAGCCAAGGAACCACGGTCTCATCAAAGATCCAAACACATACTCAGAACATTTCACCTGATCAGAGAGATCATTGACAGAGGTGATGTCAAGATTAGCAGAGTAGACACAGAGAACAATCTGGCAGACCCATTGACCAAGGCTTTGGCGCAGCAGAAGCATGATGGTCACGCTAGAGATATGGGGTTGAGATTCCTCAACTTCTAGGTCTTAGTGCAAGTGGGAGATTGTTGGTGTATATACCCTAGGACCTAGTTTTGGTCAACTTATGTACTACTTGACATTGATATTTATATATCATTCTGGCATTGTCGTTATCATTGTTTGACTACACCTGCGATTGTGTACTTACATGATAATGTCCCTGGAGACAGATTGGATCTGTGCTCAAATAAATGTCCCCAGTCAATGTACCTGAGTAGATATGGGACAGCTCTGGTACTTGAGAGACTGGTATGTGGGCTGGTTAGGCACGTGGTGCTAACGCAGACACATGGGTATATCATTGGGGATATACTGGATAGACCCGCTATGAGGCTATGACTTGGTGTCATGAGTTATCCTCATAAGTGATAGGAGATGCATTGATCCCTTGACTTGAGGTCATTGATCATTCTATATGATTAGGGACTTGCTTTGATACAACCTAACACCTTGCCGTAGCTGGGAGGTCATAACGGTTGTTATTGAGCATGTCGCGACCCATATGAGAAGATCAATGGACAGATATAGGATTTGCCCCTTCCCTAGGGAAGTATGATATCCATGGAGCTCCCTTGTGGTTCTATGACTGAGAGTGTATGGCCATACCCAGGTGAGAACCTGTTTTAGTCATAGCCATGTGATTGGATGAAAACAAGTGGTGACACACTTGTCCAATCGGATATCAGTTCGGCAAAGAGACTGTAATGCATCTGTACCTAGTTGCGATGATGGGGATGTCGATGTCGATATCCATTCCAATGACCTGGGTAGCAGAGATGCACTGCTAGGTGCCACTCACTGCTTGTGATGACCTTTGGACAGCACTGCCAGCGTCAGAGGAACCTACAGGGTCGCACACCTTGATACTTGAGTTCTCGTATTGATCGGGAAGCCTTATGATCGAGTTATTGGATAACTCGGATCTAATTGGGAGATTTCATCAGCACCAATGGGCCTGATGAGATGGAAGAATGTTATTGGAGCCAAACTTCATTTTTGGCAGGTTGACCTGTATTTGACCATGGTTGGTCACATTTGGATTAGGGTTGCATTGGATTGGATCCAAGTGCTTAATCAACCCATGCAATGAAGTTTGGGCTAGCTCATTATCCAATGAGGCCCAATGACAAGTTCTCATGAAGAGATGAGAGGCTAAAAGGGTATAATGGGGAAAAACATGAACCATTAAGCGCCTAGGGGCATAATGGGGTCATGTTGGCGCCTTTGCTTCATTATGGAAGTAAAGGGCGCCTCCCCTCTCTTCCTAGGATGGAATGCATACCTCTATTGTATTACTTGGGGCGCAAGGCAAGGCCTTGGCGCACAAGGAAAGGCATGGGGAACAAAAGGAAAAGTTGAATGAGAATTATGGAAATGTCTTGGAGACTTTCCTTATCTCAAACCTCCTCATCCTAGCCCTACACTTGTCATGATCCTAGCCATTGCCCTAACCGCCTCTTGCCCTATAAATATGACCCTAGTCGCCCCCTCTTGTGTGTAATCAATACTTGAAGGCGTGAACACAAGAAGAGGGGCGAGTGCTTGGAGCAAGGGCACATCTTCTTCCATAACCGCAAGCTTCTTTCCTTCTTCCTCCTTGGCGCAAGAGAAGTAAAGGCTTGGCGGCATTCTCCCTTCTCCTCTCTTCTTCATCAATTGGCGCTTCTACCTTGGAGGTGGCGCAAGCATTCAAGAAGAGAACTAAGGCTTGGATCTTCTTCCCGAGGCTAGCATCGGGCATGGAAAAGAGAACTCAAGAGATCCGTGTGTGTGAGACTACAGAGGGCGCACGCTTGGGCGCCTACATCGGCATTGCTCTACATTGCTCTTAAGGTATTTCCTAACTCATCGTGTCGACTCCCTTGCTTGCGATCTTCACTGGGTGTTTGGGACCGGCCTGTTTCGGGGACATTCTTCCGCTGCAAAAAATGTATGTCTATACCTCTGAAAATTGTAAAATGTCCCCGGGGTTTCCCAACACAACCATGTCTTCATAGCGTGAAGGGTAGGGACATCCTTTCCGATGAGAAATATGTCATCGACATACAAGACCAGAAATGTGACCAAGCTCCCACTGATTTTCTTGTACACACAGGCGTCGTCTTCGTTCTTGAGGAAGCCATAATCTCTCACAGCTTCGTTAAAATGAATATTCCAACTTCGAGAGGCTTGCTTTAATCCATAGATGGATCTTTTCAGCTTGCATACTTTATGAGCATTGGCTGGGTGAACGAACCCCTCAGGCTGTGTCATAAACACATCCTCTGACAGGCTTCCATTAAGGAAAGCTATCTTCACGTCCATTTGCCAGATCTCATAGTCGTAGTAGGCAGCTAAAGCAAGCATGATCTGAATGGATTTAAACATGGCAACTGGCGAAAAACTTTCATCATAGTCCACCCCGTGGACCTGCCTGAAACCTTTGACCACTAGTCTACCTTTATAGGTAACCACATTGCCATCCATGTCTGTCTTCTTTTTGAACACCCATTTACATCCTATGGGCTTTGCCCCATTAGGCGACTCAACCAAGTCCCAAACCTGGTTAGCAGACATAGAATCCATCTCGGACCTCATGGCCTCCAGCCATCTCTCGGAGTCTGGTCCAGCGACCGCTTCCTCATAAGTCTTAGGTTCATCCTCAATAATGAGAATGTCGTCGTGTTGAGTCGGCAGTGACGCATACCTATCAGGTGCACGACGTACCTCTCAAACCTTCGTGGAGCCTCTGCCTGAGCCTGAGGTTGGGCTACAACCTATACTGGGGGCTCAGATTCCATCTCAACCTCTGTGTCATCTGGATGATCTTGGACTTCGTCCAAATCAAAACTTCTCCCACTAGCTTCTTTCAAGATAAGTTCTTTCTCAAGAAAGACAGCGCCACGGGCGACAAAAACTTTGTCCTCAATGGGATTATAGAAGTTGCATCCTCTGGTTTCTTTAGGATACCCCACAAACACGCATTTATCTAACCTGGGCTCTAGCTTACTAGAATTTTGACGCTTAACGAAAGCTACGCATCCCCAGATCCTCATAAATGTGAGGTTAGGTCGTCTCCCAGTCCACAACTAATGTGGAGATACAGGAACACTTTTAGATGGAATGTTATTCAGAGTCAAAGATGCTATCTCTAAGGCACGTCCCCAAAAATATGGAGGTAGAGTTGCTTGACTCATCATGCACCGAACCATGTCTAGTAGGGTTCGATTCCGCCTCTCAGACACTCCATTCCATTGGGGTGTCCCGGGTGAGGTGAGCTGTGAGAGAATCCCACACTCTTTCAGATAGTCAACAAACTCATGGCTCAAGTACTCTCCACCTTGGTCAGATCGAAGAGCCTTTATGGATCTTCCAAGCTGGTTCTCTACTTCAGTCTTGAACTCCTTGAATTTCTCCAAGGATTATGACTTATGTCTCATCAGATAGACATATCCATATCTACTAAAATCGTCAGTAAATGTGATGAAGTATACAAACCCACCTCTGGCTTGTTTGTTGAATGGCCCGCACAGATCGCTGTGTATGAGATCCAATAAACCTGTGGCCCTTTCACCTTTCTTGGTGAATGGCGCCTTTGTCATCTTGCCCAACAAACAAGGCTCACAAACATCAAATTCCTCAAAGGAATTTGAATCCAAGAATCCATTTACATGGAGTTGTTGGATGCGATTCTTGTTGATGTGCCCAAGACGACAGTGCCAAAGATAATTGTTGTTGAAACCACTTAGCTTGATCCTTTTAGCATTTATGTTGCACATAGAACTCTGCATATCCAAGACATACAAGTCATTGCATAGAGTACCAGAACCATAGAACATGTCTGCCAATGAAAAAGAACATTTGTTCTCTTTGATTGTAAAACTGAATCCTTTCCTCGCTAGGGTAGGAATGGATATAATGTTCTTGGTAATCGATGGTACATAGTAACAATGGTCAAGTTCTAGTTGAAGTTCCGACGGTAGCGAGAGAGTGAGATCTCCCACGGTTACAACCGCAACCTGTGCGCCGTTACCGACTCGAAGATCAATCTCTCCTTGTCATACTGTCCTACTTCATTTGAGCCCTTGCATACTTGTACAAATATACACTCCACATGCGGTATCAAGTACCCATGTGTTTGAAGTAGATAAGTTGACTTCAACCACACAAATGCTAGAGCCTGAAGATGAAGGAGTCACCCTTCTCTTCACCTCTTTCTGGTGTTGCCTTTTACAACACTCGAGCTTGGGGTCACCCCTCAAGTTTCGACACCAGTCCAACTTGTCCTTCCAAAGGACAGATCGCAGTTTTAATCCTCTATTGTTCATAAACATTATCTACAACAATAGACATGCAGATTAGTACCACATTTCAATCATTTAATCTGGACTTGAAGTAAATGATTGTTTCTCACTATTTTAACAGGTTGACAACCCTCTCATGTCAATCCGGGAAACCACAGAATTTCCAAAGTGAGATGGGATCTTTGTTCCTCGCACGGCCCCGCGTCCCACAAGGGCGGGATGTACTGCATGAGGTGACGCATGTATCTCAAGGTAGGCACGCCGGCCAATTGCAACTAGGCAATTCCCCTTCTCAAGACAGTTCAGGCACTTCGTGTCCAACGAGGGCTGGATACAGCATGAAGCCCTAACTTCTTGAGGCTTCTTCTAGAAACTTTCATCATGTGGACAAACCACATATGGAAGTTCTAGTCAAGTCCGACCTGACCGTTATGCCCAGAGCCAACAATTTCCTTGTGAAAGGCGCGCCCAGAGTTTTAACCGGACTGGGGAAATTATTGTCACCACACGCCTCCTAAAGATAGATGGGTGTGTCCCATGAGGGTGGGAAATAGTGCACAGCACCATCGATCGATAGTTTGATGACGGTTACGCATCAGAAAGCAGGAACGGGACTTGATATAATTTTGAGAGGGTTTAGGTGGTGTCAAACCACATTCATTTTATCTTATGTCTACCATTACAGGCATGCACCCTATAGTGATAACATAAAATAAAACAATCAGAGCATGGCAATAAAAGCAGTAAAACATGATATGGTTATAGTCCAAACAAGGGAAAACAAGCCCCTAGACCTAGACAGTACACCTTGCACTACCAAAAGCTCTAAGCTTTCAGCCCATGCTCCAAGCCGTTGGCTCCTAGCTCTGAGTGCTTTAGGGTCCTGCTTCAACCCCAGGTGAGCCTCCTAGGTTTCATGCTCCACCTGTGTTAGCTCGCAAACCCTAGGCTCCTCCTAGGGTTCGACCAACACTCTCCTCTGCCCTTGCTAGCTCGCAAACCCTAGGCACCTCCTAGGGTTCGGCCAACATGGGGCGCCACCACAACCAAATAGGGGGCTGTGTTGTACCACTTCTACATCAGCCCATGAAACTTATTCGATGAGCCCCTAGGAAGCCCTAGAAGCCATCAAAGTCTCGGCCAATTAAGAAGTGCGCACAAGCCCTCTTCATCAGCCCCTATTCCTTAAGATGCACCACTAGGAGGAACCCTAGAAGCCACCAACGAGTCGGCTAACAAAGAAACTACCTATCTTGGTTAGGTGCGCAAGAGAGAAGGCTTGATGCGCCATTGTCTTCCCTAATCTTCAACTTGATTTAACAATACAAATAAAGAAAGGGGCGGCGCGCAGGCCTCACAATAATACATCTCAAGCATGCATTAGGGCTTGTCTATAACCATATCAAGTGCATAAAGAAAAACACCTAAAACATGCTCTTCTATATGCAATGAAAAACTACAAAACCATATTTTAGTTTTTCATAAGAAAACTTGTTCGTTAAATCTCCGTGATCTTATCAAAAATTCAGATCTTTCATTTTCTCTCAGGAGTCTACAAGTAGTCATAATACCCTGATTATTAATGCCACTTGCAATCCCTAACTTGTACGGATTAGGGCAATCACCCAGTCCATACCCCGAAATCTAGATACAAGTCTCACACCATGGGTCTATCCCATGAATATGAGGAGAAATAAATTCTCACACATAGGGTCTATCCCCATGTGTAGAAACTGAAGATCATGAATATCATAAGAGCGAGAAATAACAAATCTACTATTTTTCTACACATAAAACATGGCATAAAGATTTTCAAAAAAATTTCTTATGACATGCTCATGCTAGAAAAATCCATACACCGATGTATCTCGTAAGTTGGCTCTGATACCACTATTGGGAATATCCAGGCTATTTAAAATGAAAAACAGTGGAAGCGAGCCTAAAACGATATTCCTAATTCAACAATAACGACCACCTTACGAAGAATACAAAGGATATGATAGGGGTATACCTTAGTAGCGGCTTTGAAGCTATCGATGTCGACGACTAGAGACACGCAATCGGCCCATCCTCTACACTCGTGCACACATGGACTGCCTCGAGACTCCTCTAATCCACGCACGTGCTAGCTTCGAGAGAAGACATCCATGCCTCTAACTTCTTCTCTTCTTGCGCCAATCTCGAAGACCATGCGCCAAGAATAAGGGGAAGCATTGGCGACAAGGAGTGGGCAGCACTAAAACTTGTCCCAACCTTGATGCAAAAACTTTTTCTTATTGTTGTCACCTACAAGACCCTCACGCCAGGAGCAGAGGGGAGGCGACAACAAGAGAGGAGAAAAGTGACTTGTGCAAAATCTCCCAAGAGAGCCTCTCTATTTATAATAGAAGCACCAGGTCCTCTTTGGAGATTTTTTTCCCATGTGGGACTATGTGCAGGCGCCACCCCCCACACCCCTGGGTCTCAGGTTCGAGACTCACCAAGTGAAATGCGCCTATACATTTTAATTAACCAACAGAAAAATTTCTCTTGTCAATTAATGACTTTAGTTTATTCATGTGACTAAAGTGCCAAGCCCAATCTTGCACTATGACCCTTGTTTGACTGACACCTCAAGTCAACAGAGGTCAAACGTGGTCCACTAGAGTCAACTAGTGGTCAAACATGAACAAAATAAAGTCTCATCTCCTCATAAGAAATCCCATGGCATTAGCTTCCCAAAATGATCCGAATCATACAATGATTTGAACAGAGGCTAACCGATTAATATGGAGTCTCTAGCATCTAGGTGTGCGACCCTGTAGGTCCCTCTGACGTTGGCAGTTATGACCCAATCATCACAAGTGGTGAGTGGCACCTAGCAGTACATCGCCGCTACCCAAGTCATCGGAATAAATGTCGCCATCGACAACCTCAAAACTGTGATAAGGAATAAGAGTATCCATGTCCCTTTGCCAGGCTGATCGTCCAAGTTGGACAAGCGTGTCACACTTGTATATTCCAACGACGATGGTCATGACTAAATCAGGCTAAACCTGGGTGTGGCCACACGCTTTCAGTCATGCACCATCTTGGGGCCCATGGACATCATGCTTTGCCATAGGGAAGGGGCAAATCCTCTATCGACAAGATGAACCTCTTGTATTGCTTAAGATATACCCAATGACAACCGTTATAACCTCCCTATTACGGTGAGGTGTTAGGTTGTATCAAAGTACATCCTTTACAACATAGAGATACAATCTTCATCAAGTCAAAGGACAGATACAACTCTATCATTGTGAGATTCTTCTTGAGACACCAAGAAGAACGCTCACGACAGGTCGGTCTAGCATATCTCCTTTGATATACCCTTATGCCTACGTTAAGCAACCCGTGCTAACCAGCGCATAAACGAGTCTCACTCGCACCATAGCTATCACCTATCCACTATGGTACTTGACTCGGGACATAAGCAAGCTGAGATAGTAATATCTCGAGGGACATCATCATGTAAACATACATGTGCGTAGATATATAGTAAACAATGACAACGACAATGCCAGGATATCTATAAATATCAATGTATGTAGTACATATGTCTAGACCAAAAGATAGGTCTCAGGGTATAACACTAAAAGTTTCCTTAACCCTAACCCTAATTGCTCCCTCATTCAATCCTAGCCGCATCCTTCATGATTTTTGCACCTCCAACCCCTTATGTTGCCGCATCCCTCTTGCCTCTATATATATCATGTGATATGTTGGAGGCTAAGTACATTGAAATTGGCGTGAACAAAAGTAAAGGCGAGAATAAGGGTCTTTGCGCATCCCTTCCATCTTCCTAGTCGAGAGTCATCTTCATCCTTTCCTTTTGGCGCTAGGTGGATTTGGACTTGGTGGCTTCACCTCTTCCCTCTCTTCTCTTGGCGCAACTCTTCCTAGAGGTTGGTGCAAGTGAAGTGGTGGTCTCCCTAAGGCTTGGATCTTCTTCCCGATGCTAGCACCGGGCGTGGAAGAAGAGGACTCGAGGCATCCGTGTGTGTGAGACTGTAGAGGGCGAACGCTTGGGCACCTACCTAGACATCAGCCTCTTCTTGCTCTAGGGACTTACTATCACCTCGTGTCGACTACCTCGCAAGATGATCTTGACTGGGTTTTCGGGACTGGCCTATTTCGGGGATATTCTTCCGCTGTGCTATGTATTCTGTAATGTCTATGCCAAAAAACTATTAAATATCTTCGGAGTTTCGCAACAGTGGTATCAGAGTGACTTGCGAGCCTCGAACGAGGTTTCTATGCTTTTCTCTATGCTAACATGCCATATTTTAGTTTTTGCAAATTGCATGTATATGGCGCATGTTTTTCTAAGTAGAAAAATTGTAGGTCTTTGCTTCCTATCTTCTATTCAATTTCTTTTGGATCATTAAATGATTATTTTTCTTGATTGATTCAAGATCAAAGGCGCACATAGTTTTGTCAAGTAGCATGGGCATATTATTTTTCTTGATTGATTCAAGATCAAAGGCGCACATAGTTTTGTCAAGTAGCATGGGCATTGTGTCTTCAGGACTAGCCGAGTCTCTTGATTGTTGGTGTATATGCCTTGAGACCTAGTATTGGTCTATCTTTGTACTACTTGACTCCAATATTTATATATCATTATGGCATTATCGTTATTATTGTTTGTCTACATCTGCAATTGTGTACTTACATGATAAATGTCCCTAGAGACAGATTGGATCTGTGCTCAAATGGTTGTCCCAGTCAATGTACCTTATCGGATATGGGATAGCTATGATACGTGAGAGACTGGTATATGGGCTGGTTAGGCATGAGATGCTAACGCAGACATATGGGTATACCAGTGGTGGATATACTAGACCGACCTGCTGTGAGGCTATGACTTGGTGTCATGAGTTATCCTCACAAGTAATAGGAGATGCATTGATCCCTTGACTTGAGGTCATTGACTATTCTATATAGTTTGAGACATGCTGTGATACAACATAACACCTCGCCGTAGTTTCATTCATTGAGTATGTCACGACCCATATGAGAAGGTTAATGTACAAACAGAGGATTTGCCCCTTCCTGTAGGAAGCCTGATATCCATGGAGCTCCTCTATGGTTCTATAACTGAAAGTGTATGGCCATACCCAGGTGAAAACCTGATTTAGTCATGACCATCTGATTGGGCGAAAATAAGTGGTGACACACTTGTCCAATCGGATATCAATTTGGCAAAGAGACTGTAATGCGTATGTACCTAGTTGCGTTGATGGGGATGCCGATGTCTATATCCATTCCGATGACTTGGGTGGCAGCAATGCACTGCTAGGTGCCACTCACTGCTTGTGGCACACCTTGATGCTCGAGTTCTTGCATTGATCGGGAAGCCTTATGATCGAGTATTGGATAGCTCGGATCTATTTGGGATATTTCATCAGTGCCAATGGGCCTAATGAGATGGAAGGGAGTTATTAGAGCCTAACTTCATTTTTGGTAGGTTGACTCGAAATTGACCAAAATCGGTCACATTTAGATTAGGGTTGCATTGGATTGGATCCAATGGCTTAATCAACCAATGCAATGAAGTTTGGGCTAGCTTATTATCCAATGAGGCCGAAGAACAAGTTGTCATGAAGGGATAAGAACCCAAAAGGGTATAATGGGGAGAAAAGCCAACCCCATTGGCACCAAGGGCATAATGGGGTGAGCTAGGCACAATTTGCTTCTTATGGAAGCAATTGGCACCTCCCCTTGGTTCTTTGGATGGAATGCTTGCCTCTATGGCAGGTCTTGGGGCTGATATGGCTTGAGGACTTCTTAGGAAAGTCTTGGGCACATATGGCTAAGTGGAAGGGGATTATGGAAAGCTCTTGGAGAATTTCCTTATCCCTAACCCTAATTAGACAACCCTTCTTACCCTAGCCGAATTGTGCCTTCAAGAGTTGCGCCTACCCCCTTTGCCTTGCTGCCTCATGCCTCTATATATATCAAGGATATGCGAGAGGCACGATAAGAAAATTCAATTGGCATGAGCAAGTGAAAGGGGCAAGGGCAAGAGACGTTGGTGCATCTTCTCTTCCAACTTCAACCTAGCCGCAAGCTTCTTCCCTCCTTCTTCTCTTGGCGCAAGAAGGGACAAAGCTTGGTGTCTTCATCCCCTTTCTTCACCTTGGCGCACCTTCCTTGAAGGTGGCGCAAGTATAGGAAAGGAGTTAAAGCTTGGCGGCAACATCTCCCTTCATGTTCTCTTTGGCGCAGCTTCCCTTGAAGGTGGCACAAGCTTTGAAGAAGGTGACCTAAGGCTTCGATCTTCTTCCCGAGGCTAGCACCGAGCATGGAAGAAGAGGACTCGAGGAATCCGTGTGTGTGAGACTGCAGAGGGTGAACACTTGGGTGCCTACCTCGACATCGGCCTCCACTTGCTCTAGGTATTTACTATCTCATCGTGTCGACTCCCTCGCTAGACAATCTTCACTGGGTTTTTGGGACCGGCCTATTTCAGGGATATTCTTCTACTACGTATGTAAAAAAAAATTTATAAAATATCCCCGGGGTTTCCCAACATTGATCTGATAAAATTGCCAGTAGAAAGGGTCTGTAAAATCATCATGAAATATAATCTCAAATAATCAAAAGATCTGTGATAAGATGATGAGGAAGAAATACATGTTTTATGAAAAACTAAAATTTCAGGTTTTAGGTTTTTCATGAGCATATAGAATTGCATGAGTAAGTACCTTGTTTGTGCATGATGTTGTGATCACTAGTCAAGCCCCAATGCATGCTTGCGATGTATTCTTGTGAGGCCTGCATGCCGCCATTCTTTTTCTTTTATTTTATAAAATTCATGATGAAGATTAGGGGGCGCATCCTACATGATCCATGGCGTATGCTTTCTTGGTTGTGCATCTTTCATGATGGTGCAACAAGTTTCAACAAAGGTAGCGCATCCTTGCATGGGGGCGCAAGCAAGGGTTTGGCTGAGCCTTGTGCTTGTGTGCTATCCCTCTTGTAGCTTCCAAGGTGGCGCATCTTCCTTGGAGGAGGACCCATGGCATTGGCCAAACCATGAGGTGTGCTTCTAGGGTTTCCCTAGAATTACCTCTAGGGTTTGAGAGCTAAACCATGGTGTGGTGTGTGATACCCATGCTTTAATATCACTATTATCATTTTGTGATAGAATCAAAGTTGCCTTGAAAAGTAAGCAAGTGGTGCCATAATGCATAAAGCCTAAACCTACTAAGTTATTTTGTTTGTATGGACTCTTGAAGTTAAATTTTTAGCTAAGTGTGATATTCAAGGTTCCTTTTATAATGGTATAACTCAAGATTTATATTAGGACTCATTGGGAATATTGTGAAAAGAATTGGGCAAAATGGTAAATTTATCATATGATAAGCTACTTGGGAATTTGGTATTAAATAATGAAGTAGCTAAGTTATGCGTTCATAGTTGATAGGAGAAGAGCTAAACCAGCTTATGATTTCATGAGGGGGGCATTAATAAGGTGATGCCACCTCATGGATTGCATGAGAAGACAAGCACCAAGTGTTGCCACCTAATGGCTTGCATGAGAAGACAAGCACCTTGACACCTCATGCTAGAGGCTATCAATTAGAGAAAAATTAGAGAAAAAAATGAAGGTTTCCACGAGAATGTGTCGTTTGGCTTGAGGGAGATGAAAGGAATTTTAGGAGAAATTCAATAAAAACAAAAAGGGCATAAGGGAAAATTGAACTAAAAACAAAGGGCAAAAGAGTTAGCACCATGCCACCTTATGGTACTTGAGTTTACCACTTGCTTCCACCTCATCGTTTCTTGCATGAGAAGCTAAAGATGGAACAAAATTGAGATTTGCTCTCTTTTGCTCATGCCTAGCCTGAGAAAAACGAACCCTAAGGAAAGGGAAGGAGAAAGGAAAGAAAAGGGGAGAAAAGAAGTGGAGAGTAATCTTTTAAGGCAAGTTTCTTCTTCTTTCTTTGGTAATATTTTGCCTATTGCTTCAAATTTATGAGAAACCATATTTTCTTCTTTTGTGAATTCAAGTTGCCTCTGATTTCTATGATTTTGGTAAATTCGAGCCTTGGACGAATGATCAATGTTATGATTATAACTATGAATCCGTATGTAAAGTAAAACTGACCTTTCTTCATTCAAATGATCATAACTTTAGACTCCCTGAACCAAATCGTATGAAATCAGATTCATTGGAAAGAAGACTTAATTATATTTCTTTTTGCTTGGCTATTGAGTATTTTAGAAGAGGTTATCGATCTTGTTTCCTCAGCCCAACCCGACCCAGAAAATCTGCTTTTGCTCTTTAGACCTTTATCTAGTGAGTGAGATATATGTCCAGATTTTGTAATAGAAATGATACCAAATTCTTCTTTGTATATCAATTAGACTGATTAACCTACACGTAGAGCCTTTATTTGCATGATTTGGATCTGAAATGAAATTATACTCGATTTTTGAACTTAACCTTTAAATCTGGAAATATCATTGTCCTGATTCTAACCTCTTGCTACTTCAAAGTTCATAACTTTATGTATTGAGCTCCATTTTCAGTCAAATTTGTTTTGCTGAAAACTAGACTTGAAACCCTTTGTTTTGACACCAATATCATATCAAATGGTATCTTATACAGAATGTAATGTTCGTGTAAACAAGCTCCAACTTTCTGATTTTGGTATGTTTCCATTTGTTAATGTATGAATGCTAGTGGGAATAAAATTATGAGCCTGAAAGGGAAAAGATTATGCGCCCAGAAATGGGAAGAGATTGATAGTTGTGGAACAAAGTGCCACATTAGCAATAATGGGGGTCACCTCTTGTATCCCACTATCTCTGATGTGAGGAGCCATGACAGCTCTAGCCGGCATATGTGTGATTATGTGCCCAGAAATGGGAAGAGATTGATAGTTGTGGAGCAAATTGCTATATGGAACAAAGTGCCACATTAGAAATATTGGGGGCCACCTCTTCAATCCATGGAAGCCACCTCTTGAATCTCACTATCTCTGATATGAGGAGCCATGACAGCTCCAGCTGGCATATGTGTGGGTTTCACCCTGACGAGGGTGGAATATGCTTCCAGACGTGAAAAAATTATCTTATTTGTTATTTCCCACATGCTCTCTATGTTGTGTATGATATGTATCTTTTGGTTGATTTATCTTTGTGATCTTTCTACTTACCATGTAACTCTATGTTGCTTTGGATTGATTCTATCTGTTGTTTATGCTTACCATGTACTTATATGCCTCTTTGGATTGCTACCTTGTGATATGCTTACCATTGTATTATGTTTATCATGTCACTATTGCTTATTATGTCACTATTATGTTTCCATTTGATATTACTTATGGAACCATGTGGAGATCTATTATGAATACTTCTCCTTTTTTGGCATCTTATTTACTTGCTGAGCATTCTTGCTCAATCCTTGCATCCTAACCTCTTTACAGGTTAGCTTTGGGCTACAAGTTTATGTGGACGGTTTAAGGAAGATAATGAGTTGTGGTTTTATGTTTTGAACTTGTAAACATATGACTAATGTATGAAGTTGTTAGTATGTTTGTATGATAAGTGTGAGAAGATCCATGACTTGTGAGTGAGATAATATGGTTGTGAAATATTGAGCATGTAGAGTTAAATGACTCATGTATGATATTCATTTTGATGTTTGTAATATAAGTGTGAGTTATATTGAATAAATACTATGGTTTTGAAATAGGATGTATGGTTTTTATGATGTAAATGGATTTTGATTAATAGAATGAGAAATTTTGAATGACTATTTGAATTGTTGTTACCTCCTAGATGATGGAAAGTAAATTTTATAAGTGTTGGTGTATATGCCCTACAGACCAATGTATGGAGATGGTCAGGCATTGTTTGAATGTACTTTGATAGAACTATTATTCTTTATAGAGGCATGGTCGTTATTATGCAGATTGCTTTACCTGCGTTGATGTATTGAATTGCATATATAATGTCCCAGGAGTTTGGATTGGATCCATTCTCACAAGCTATCCCCAGTCAAGGTACCTTAGCAGATATGGGACGGCTTTGGTACATGTGAGACTGGTGTATGGGCTGGTTAGGTGCAGGGCACAGTAACGCAGACATACAGGTGCATTGGATGCACTGGAGTGATCCACCGTGAGGATTGACTTGTCTAGTCAACGAGTCAATCTCACATGCAAGAGGTTTGCATTGATCCTCAGACTTGAGGTATTCATGTCTAGATTTGATGATGGGTATGCTTTAATACAGTCTTACGTCTCTCCGTAATTGGGAGATCAAAACGACTGTCATTGGGCATGTCATAAGTCATGTAGAGACATGGATGACCAATAGTAGGATTTGCCCCTTCCTTCAGAGGAAGCATGATATCCACTTAGGGGCGCCCCACCTCATTGGTGCATGACAGGAATGTGTGGCCACACTGATTGAGTCATGACCAGTAGATTGGATTAATAAATATGGACTATATCCAATGGCGGGATATCAGTTAGGCAAAGGGATCTAGAATGCATGGGAATCCTCGTTGCTGGTTAGGAGTCGTTGCCATAATGACTTAAGTCCTATGACATGGGTAGTAGTGATGTGTTGCTAGATACCCCTCACTACTTATGATGTTTACATCATTGCCATCGTCATATGGATCCTACGGGGTCACACGCAATAGACTCTTGACGTTGCTTTAATCAGAAGCCTTTGGATCAAGTTATTGGATAACTTGGATCCATTTGGAAGATTTCATCAGCGCCAATGGGCCTGATGAGTTGGAAGAAAGTTATTGGAGCTAAACTTCATTTTTGGCAGGTTGACCCGAAATTGACCTAGATTGGTCACATTTGGATTAGGGTTGCATTGGATTGGATCCAATGGCTTAATCAACTCATGCCATGAAGTTTGGGCTAGCTCATTATCCAATGAGGCCCAATAATTAGTTATCATGAAGAAGTATAAGCAAATAAGGGTATAATGGGGAAGAATTATACCCCATTGGCGCCAAGGGCATAATGGGGTGAAGTGGGCGCATGTTGCTTCATAAGGAAGCATTAGGCGCCTCCCCCTTTGCTCCTTGGATGGAATACTTGCCTCTAAGGCAAGTCTTGGGGCTGATATGGCTTGAGAACTTTTATGGGAAGTTCTTGGGCGCATATGGATAGTAGGGTGAGGAATATGGTAATGTCTTGGAGACTTACCTTACCTCAAACCCTAATTTCTCCCAAGAAACCACCCTAGCCGAATTCTTCATGGATGTTGCGCCTAGCCCTTCTCCTTGGATGGAATGCATGCCTCTAAGGCATGTCTTGGGCTGATATGGCCATTGGGCAAATTAGGATAGGTTGAATGAGGTTTATGGTAAAGTCTTGGAGACTTTCCTTACCTCAAGACTCCTTTATCCTAGCCGCACACTTGGCATGATCCTAGCCATTGCCCTTGCCGCCTCTTGTCCTATTAATAGGACCCTTGCCGCCCCCTCTTTGGGTGGGTTCGATTCCTTGGAGGTGTGAACATACATAGAGAGGTGTGAGCAAGCGCAAAGGGCGACAACATCAAGGTGGCGCAACCTTCCTCCTCTTTGTAGCCGCAAGCCTTCTTCTCCTTCTTCACCTCTTGGCGCAACTTGGAGAAGGACTTGGTGGCGACATCTCTTGGAGAGAATTGGAAGTTTAAGGTGGCGACAACTTGAGGGCTTGGAGCTCTCCTTCTTCCATCAAAGGCGCAAGCAAGTCCTTCTTCTTCTTCTCATCTTCTCTGGTGCAAGGATTCTTTGTGCTTGGTGGCGTCTTCTTGCCACAAGCCCTCATCGTTCCTTGGCCATAGGCGCACCTTGGAGGTGGCGCAAGCAAAGAAGAATAAGGAAGTACTTGGCGCATCATCTTCCTCCACATCTCTTCTTGGCGCTTCTACCTTGGAGGTGGCGCAAGATTTGAAGAGAGTGACAAAGGCTTGATTCTCTTCCCGAGGCTAGCACCAAGCGTGGAAGGGAGCAACGATCAAGGAGTCAACGCGTGGATACTTGTAGAGGACGAGCACTTGAGCGTCTTCAACTTGGCACCTTCATCCTAACAAGCAATAAAGGTACTAACCCTAACACATCCTTGTGTTCTCTCTCTCGCATGGATCCTTGGGACCGGAATGTGTTTCGGGTGTAATGCTTCTTCCGCTGCGTCCTGGGACTGCAAAATTTTAAATTACACCCGGCATTCCCTAACAATAAGTTATGTTGATCAGGTTATCATGTTTTGATCCTGGACACATATTGTCAAAATTTTTATGTAATGAAATTACCATCCTCTAGGGGTGTGACATGGTGGACCTTGAAGCCAACCTTGAAGATCAAGCTAGAGGTCGGCTAGGCTAGATCTAGTTTTAGGGCTTGTGTCCTAGGTCAAGAGTTGAACCTCCTTTTGGTATGGGTTGGTTTAATGTTTTAAATGGGCTTTGATCACATCTTCATGTTATCACTATAGGATTGCATGCCTGTAATGTTAGACATAAGATAAAACTAAGAGGATGAGACCTCAAAAACCCTCAATCAAAAATATCAAGTATAGTAGCCTTCTAACGTGCAGCCCTCATCAAGTTATCGATCAGTGATGTTGTGAACTGTTTTCCACCCTCGTGGGACACACCCACTTATCATTAGAAGGTGTGTGGTGAGAATGGTTTTCCCAGTCCACTTTTAACCTGGACGTGCATTCGCAAGGAAATTCGTTGGCCTTGGGCATAATGATTAGGAATGAACTTGACTAGATTTCCACATGTGTTGTGCATATGGTGGAACTATAGAGGCATCGTTTAGAGGTTAGGGTTTCATGCCATATCTAGCCCTCGCTGGACATGAAATGCCTAGACTATTTCAATAAGGGGAGTTGCCAAGTGCAATCGGCCGGCGTACCCACCTTAAGAAGCATGGGTCACTTTGTGCATCTCATCCCACCCTCGTGGGATGCGAAGCCTCATGTGGAATAAGGATCCTATCTCACTAGGAAATCTCATATTTCCCGATTGACTTTGTGGGTTGTAAATTCGATTAAAATAGTGGGAGCCATAATCATTTAAAACAAGTCCAGTTTAAATGATTTGAAGTAGTACTTATCTGCTGTTTCTTGGTTGTTGTAGAACAATGGCTACGAACACTAGCGGATTGACACTACAATCCCTTCTTGAGAAGGACAAGTTGTTTGGAACCAATATCATGGACTGGCACCGGAACTTGAGGATCGCCCTCAAGCTTGAGAAGAAGCTATATGTCCTTGAGCAGCCTCTTCCTGCGACTCCTGCACCTAATGCCCGAGCGGCAGAAAGGGATGCTTTTAGAAAGCATCAAGATGACTCTTTGGAAGTAGCATGTCTCATGCTTGGCACTATGACACCTAAACTTCAGGTGCAATATGAGGAGCAGGATGCTTTTCAGATGATAACTCATCTGAAACAGATGTTCGAAGCTCAGGCTAGGACAGAGAGATATGACACTACTAAAGCAATCTTTCGGTGCAAGTTATCTGAGGGTGCACTAGTCAGACCTCATATGCTCAGGTTGATTGGGAACGTGGACATCTCAAAAGACTGGGACACACCATAGATAATGAGCTGGTTGTGGATCTTATTCTGCAGTCCCTGCCCCCCAGCTTCAGTCTGTTTATTATTAATTTCAACATGAACCGGATTGACTGCACTCGGTAGGAACTATTGAATATGCTCCAAACAGCCAAGTGTGAAATGGGCAAGACCAAACCCAATTGTTCTTCTGGTCCCTATGGCTAAGAAGATGAAGAAAAAGGGTAAGGCACGTGCCAAGTGTCCTACCAAAGCACTGAAGTAAAAGGCAAAGAAGTCAAAGGAGCAGAGGTGCTTCCATTGTGGCGAGCAGGGTCACTGGAGGAGGGACTGCAAGCAACTTCAGAATGAGGAGAAGAAAGGCTTGGCCTTATCTTCTAGCTCAAGTATTTATGTTACTGAAGTCAACTTTTCTACTTCTTTATCATGGGTATTGGATACCGCATGTGGAGCTCATATTTGTACAAATATGCAGGGGCTCGAGAAAAGTAGATCGGTGCGGCCTGGAGAGATTAACCTACGAGTTGGAAACGGGACACAAGTTGCTACTGTTGCTGTAGGAATTTTGACTCTCTCTGTGTCTTCTGGACTTCAATTAGAACTAGATCATTGCTATTATGTACCTTCACTTACTAAAAACAATGTATCCATTCCTTGCTAGGCAAAGAAAGGATTTAAGTTTGAAATAAAGGAGAACTCTTGTTCTTTTTTCATTTGCAAACATGTTTTATGGGAGGGGTACTCTGACCAATGGATTATATGTCTTGGACATGGATAGTTCTATTTGTAACATAAATAGTAAGAGGACCAAACTGAGTGGTTCAGTTGGTGCCTTCCTATAGCATTGTCGATTAGCCCATATAAACAAGAATCGCATTCAACAACTCCATGTAAATGGGTTGTTAGATTCAAGTTCCTGGGAGGAATTTGACACTTGTGAGCCTTGTTTATTAGGGAAAATGACAAAAGCGCCCTTCACCAAGACTGGTGAGAGGGCATGGGGTTTGCTGGATCTTATACATAGTGATGTGTGTGGGCCATTCAGTAAACAAGTCAGAGGAGGATACAACTACTTCATCATATTAATTGATGACTTCAGTAGATATGGTTATGTCTACTTGATGAGACATAAGTCTGAATCCTTTAAAAAATTTAAGGAGTTCAGACATGAAGTAGAGAACTAGCTTGGTAGGCCTATCAAAACTCTTCGATCAGATCGTGGTGGAGAGTACTTGAGCGATGAGTTCTTTGACTATCTTAGGGAGTGTGGGATCCTATCCCAACTCACTCCTCCTGGAACACCTCAATGGAATGGTGTGTCTGAGAGGAGAAATCAAACTTTGTTGGATATGGTTTGATCTATGATGAGTCATGCAACTCTACCTCCCTCATTCTGTTGGTCATGCACTTGAGACAGCTTCTCTTATACTAAATAATGTTCCATCTAAGAGTGTCTCTAAGATTCCATACGAGGTATGGAGTGGGAGACGCCCTAACCTCTCATTTATCAGGATTTGGGGTTGTGAGGCTTATGTCAAACGTCTGGATTCTAGCAAGCTAGGACCTAGATCTGATGAATGTGTGTTTGTGGGGTACCCTAAGGAAACTAAGGGTTACTACTTCTATGTTCCCACCAAGAACAAAGTTTTTATTGCTCGGGGTGCTATCTTTCTAGAGAAATAATTTCTCATGAAAGAAGTCAATGGGAGGAAGTTTAACTTGGACGAGGTCCAAGTGCAACCATAGGACAAGGAGATGGAACCTGAGTCACCTGCACCGGTTGCTAGGCAACCTGAGGCTCAGACACAAGTCCTACGTAGGTCTGGGAGGATTCATCGGGCACCTGAGAGGTATGGGTCACTACCGACCCAACACAATGGGATCTTCATCATTGAGGATGAGCCCTGGATCTATGATGAGGCGGTCAATGGACCGGACTCCGAGAGATGGCTTGAAGCCATGCGTTCCGAGATGGATTCCATGTCAGCTAACCAAGTCTAGGATTTAGTCGAGCTACTTGATGGGGTAAAACTCATAGGGTGTAAATGGGTCTTCAAGAGAAAGACTGACATGGATGGCAACATAGTTACCTATAAGGATAGACTAGTGGCTAAATGATTCAAACAAGTCCACGGGGTGGACTATGATGAAACCTTCTCGCCAGTTGCCATGATCAAATCCATTTGGATTCTGCTTGCTATCGCTGCATATCATGACTATGAGATATGACAGATGGATGTCAAGACAGTGTTCCTTAATGGGAAGCTAACAGAGGATGTGTATATGAGACAGCCTGATGGCTTCATCCATCCTGCATATGCCAATAAGGTCTGCAGGCTAAAGAAATCCATTTATGGATTAAAGCAAGCATCTCGAAGTTGGAATATTCGGTTTGATGAAGCTGTGAGAGATTATGGTTTTATCAAAAGTGAAGATGACGCCTGTGTATATAGAAAATTCAGTGGGAGCTTAGTGACTTCTCTGGTCTTGTATGTCGATGACATACTACTTATCAGAGACGACGTCCCTAGTCTTCAGTCTATGAAGACATGGTTAGGGAAGCATTTCAAGATGAAGGACTTAGGGGAGGCCACCTATATTCTAGGCATGAGGATCTACCGGGATAGATTCAAGAGGCTGCTAGCCCTAAGTCAAAGTACCTACATTGATAAGGTCCTGGAGAGGTTCAACTTGGGGCAATCCAAGAAGGGATACCTTCTAGTGAGACATGGCCTTAGTCTCTCAAAGAGCCAGTGTCCCGCCACACAGGTAGAGAGGGATGACATGAGTCGAGTGCCCTATGCTTCGGCAGTAGGCTCGATCTTGTATGCGATGTTGTGTACTAGACTACACGTGGCTTATGCTATGAGCATAACTAGCTGATACTAATCCAATCTGGGTCTACAGCACTAGGTGGCTATAAAGAACATCCTTAAGTATCTGAGAAGAACTAAGCATTTGTTCTTGGTCTATGGGGGATAGGGAGAGCTTAGTGTTCAGGGCTATACTGATGCGTGATTCCAGTCTTCCTAAGGTGCATACTACCTCCTCCCGAAGCGTAGTACGGTATTCAACTAGATTAACTAACTACTCCCGTGATAGTTAACCCAATTGAACCCCTTAAGCTCTATGAAGCATTTGCTTAACCCTTCAGACAAATCCAAACTACTCTCGTGATTGGATTCATAGGTCTAGTTGAAATAGATCGAACATTGCGATTCACCTCCCGGTCCTTCTCGCAACATCTAAGACGTAAAAATACTTGGCCAGGGTAAATTACGAGATAGGTAAAATTTCAACTAAATCATGCAGATAAATTCTAATGAAAATAGTAAAAGCATGGATTAACTCATAAAAGTCAAAGGGCTATGCCCAATCATCCCGACAAAGGTTTCTACTTGCTCATGTTAGTATGGAAATACATGGTGTTGTGATGGACTAGTAAACGCATAAAAGATTGCAAGAAATCACTAAAAAGACTACAGAACCGCCTTCTCCTTGATCTGAGAATGAGGATTGGTTGATCTATCGTCACCTTCAGGGGAAATCTCGCCGGAAAAATATTTGAAACTAGGTTTTCGTCCTTGTCGCCGCCGCTATTTGTCTTCGTCCGTTCAAGCTCCCCTTAAACCGATCAAAATCCCATCTTTTATAGCTAGACCAGTTTAGAACCCGTCAAGGAACAGTTCTGCAAAGTTTGGCTAAAATCCAGTTCAAAACGAGTGAGAATCGAGCGAAAAACTCGTCAGGCGGAAACTTTTACGGCTCGTGATGTATTTACGGCTTCGACGGTAATTCTTTCGGCGTATAATGCTTTTTGTCACAGAAATTTTTACGGCCCGTGATGGAATTACGGCTTCACTTGTGAAAGTTTCGGTGGACTTTTATACTTAGCCAATTTTCACCTCTCGCTCGTCGTCGTGTTTATAGCCGAATCCACAATTACGGCCAAGGCCGTAAATGTCTCGTTCTTTATCGTTTTTGCTCCAAATTTGACATGTGGGCTCGTGATCTCCTCGGGAATTGTGCTTTGACCTTACAACTCTCAAAATCCTTCATTTTTATGCCTTTTTACCTACATTTTCAATAAAACCAAAAAAAGTGAAGATTCTGTGGAAAGTAAGATAAAAACACTAGAAGTAACACAAAATAGTCCAAATAAGTCCAAAATATGATGTAAAACATAGGCAAAAACACTATATAAATGCAATGCATCAAAGAGCTTCAAGCAATCCACCATAGCTGATTCTACAATCGAAGTTGAGTATTTGGCCGCTTCTGAGGCAGCTAAAGAAGCTATTTGGATAAGGAAGTTCATATCTGATCTTCAGGTGCTTCCAAGGGCAGTGGATCCCATTGAGCTCTATTGTGACAACAATGAGGCAATTGCACAAGCCAAGGAACCAAGATCTCATCAAAGATCCAAACACATACTCAGAAGATTTCACCTGATCAGAGAGATCATTGATCGAGGTGATGTCAAGATTAGTAGAGTTGACACAGAAAACAATCTAGCAGACCCACTGACCAAGACTTTGGTGCAGCAGAAGCATGATGGTCATACTAGAGATATGGAGTTGAGGTTGCTCAACTTCTAGGTCTTAGTGCAAGTGGGAGATTGTTGGTGTATATGCCCTGAGACCTAGTATTGGTCCATATTTATACTACTTGACATTGATACTTCTTATATCCTTCTGCATTGTCATTATCATTGTTTGCTTACATCTGTGATTGTGTACTTACATGATAATGTCCCAGGAGACAGATTGGATCTGTGCTCAAACTATTGTCCCCAATCAATGTACCTTAGTGGATATGGGATAGCTATGGTACTCGTGAGACTGGTAAATGGGCTGGTTAGGCACATGGTGCTAACACAAACATATGGGTATATCAGTGGTAGATATACTGGATTGACCCTTTGTGAAGCTATGATTTGGTGTCATGAGTTATCCTCATAAGTGACAGGAGATGCATTGATCCCTTGACTTGAGGTCATTAACTATTCTATGTGGTTAGGGAGATGCTTTGATACAACCTAACACCTCGCCGTAGTTAGGAGGTAATTACAGTTGTCATTGAGCATGTCACGACCCATATGAGAAGGTCAATGGACAGATAGAAGATTTGCCCCCTTCCTAAGTGAAGCATGATATCCACAGGGCCCCCTTATGATTCTATGACTGAAAGTGTATGGCCATACCCAGGTGAGAACCTATTTTAGTCATGACCATATAATTGGGTGAAAACAAGTGGTGACACACTTGTCCAATCGGATATCAGTTTGGCAAAGAGACTATAATGCATCTGTACCTAGTTGCAATGATGGGGATGTCGATGTCGATATCCATTCTGATGACTTGGGTAGCAGTGAAGCACTGGTAGGTGCCACTCACTACTTGTGGTGACCTTAGGTCAGCACTACCGACGTCAGAGGAACCTATAGAGTCACACACCTTAATACTCGAGTTCTTGTATTAATCGGGAAGCCTTATTATTGAGTTATTGTATAATTCAAATTTATTTAGGAGATTTCATCAGCGTTAGTGGGCCTGATGAGATGGAAGAGAGTTATTGGAGCCAAACTTCAATTTTGGTAGGTTGACCTGAATTTGACCATGGTTGGTCACATTTGACTTAGCGTTGCATTGGATTGGATCCAATAGCTTAATCAACCCATGTAATGAAGTTTGAGCTAGCTCATTAACCAAATGAGGCCCAATAACAAGTTGTCATGAAGAGCTAATGGGCTAAAAGGGTGTAATGGGGAGAAAACTCCTCCCATTGGCACCTAAGGGCATAATGGGGAGGAGTTGGCACCTAAGGCATCATTAGGAAGTAAAAGGCGCCTTGCCCTTCATCCTTTGATGGTATGCTTGCCTCTATGGCAAGCCTTGGGGCTGATATGGCTTGGAGGACTTCTTAGGAAGGTCCTTGGCGTATATGGATGATAGGATGGGGTTTATGGAAAGCTCTTGGAGAGTTTCCTTAACCCTAACCCTAATTGCTCCCTCATTCAATCCTAGTCGCATCCTTCATGATTTCTT
Organism: Costus lasius; assembly: GCA_027563935.2. Taxonomy (NCBI): domain Eukaryota; kingdom Viridiplantae; phylum Streptophyta; class Magnoliopsida; order Zingiberales; family Costaceae; genus Costus; species Costus lasius. The sequence continues at coordinate 29,299,991 of CM050450.1, read as the reverse complement.
TGCCTCCACCCCTTATGTTGCCACATCCCTCTTGCCTCTATATATATCATGTGATATGCGAGAGGCTAAGTACTATGAAATTGGCGTGAACAAAAGAAAAGGCGAGAATAAGGGTCTTGGCGCATCCCTTCCATCTTCCTAACCAAGAGTCATCTTCATCCATTCCTCTTGGCGCTAGGAGAATTTGGACTTGGCGGCTTCACCTCTTCCCTCTCTTCTCTTGGCGCATCTCTTCTTAGAGGTTGGCACACGTGAAGTGGTGGTCTCCCTAAGGCTTGGATCTTCTTCTCGAGGCTAGCACCGAGCGTAGAAGAAGAGGACTCAAGGCATCCGTCTGTGTGAGACTGCAGAGGGCGAACGCTTGGGCGCCTACCTCGACATCAGCCACTTCTTTCTTGCTCTAGGTACTTACTATCAAATCATGTTGACTCCCTCGCAAGACGATCTTCACTGGGTTTTTGGGACTAGCCTGTTTCGGGGATATTCTTCCGCTATGCAATGTATTCTGTAATGCCTATGCCAAAAATTTGTAAAATATCCCCGGGGTTTCCCAACACCAAAAACCTTTACAACACATTTCACATAAATGATATAATTGATCAAGCATTCACAACGTAGATAATTGTACATCAAGTCATGGGGAAATAGCATCAGTACCACATAGTCCCTATATGGTGCCCCTTTTTTTAGAGGCAGTACCAAGCTAGAGAAATGAGAATATCCTGGCTTCGGTACCACTACTGTTATTTTGAACTCTAGGGATAGTGCCAAGCATGATAGATAATGAACTTAGGTACCACTATCCCTTTTGCTATTGTAATGCTATGAATAGTGCCAAGTGTGAGTACAATGTGCATTGTACAAGTACACCTCGGTACCACTATTATTATTTCTGATCCCTATGACAAGATGTACAAAGAAGTATGGAATTATGAAGCAAGATGCGATCAATCAGTATACGTGGGATGGATGCAAAGGTTAAGGTCAAATAACAAACACACTTTTCGGGATTATAAAAGTAATGAATTGAGTTAATTACATCATTCAATTGTATTAACCAAAGAGTCATATGTGTAAACCATAACAAATATAGACCTCTAAAAATAGTCAAGACTCCCATTCCAAACTAATCAAGTATTCAAAGAACAAATCAATCCCAAAGACAAAGCAAGTAGCATGGAGAAGGGGTGGGTAAGACACCTAATATGTTGACACAACTAGAAAAGTAAAGGCTTGCAAAGAGTGAAATGACAAGTTAACTAGAAAAACTAAAAACATAAACTAAACTACAGGAAACATAGAAAGCTGACCAAGTGTTGGTGAAACCAAAGTGCTCATCCCTAGCACCAACGCAGCCTCGCCTGAAGGTTGTGAACCGACTCTAAGAGAGAAAACTGTACTCGTCCTTGGCATCCTACTTCAGCCTCAAGGTTGCAAAGCCGATCAAGCCCTTCTTGATTGTAAGGTGGGTTTCTTGTTGGGCGTCCCAGACAAATCTGATGATCACCTCCATGCGGTCAAGCTGGGTGGTAGGTCGCTGCGAAGGGGGTGGTGGTGCAATGTCAACGGGGACATCATGATCTTCAACTGCTTCCACTCTTTAGTTCTACTACTCACGAACTGTAGTGTGTGGAGGATTCAGCAGCGGCAACTTGACATCACTCCCGGGGAAGAGTAGGCTGTAGAGCTCTCCCTCTTTGACAATCATCCGCATGGAAATGCAGGTTTCAAGATCAATTCGGCAATTGCCCCAGGCTTGCTCCATTTGATAGGGATGAATCCCTACCACAAAAGCAAGTGGGGTAAGGAGTCGCCCGAGAGCAATAGCACCCTTAGGTGCCCTGGTGACTTTCTAAAGTTGCCGGTGAAATAGAAAGCAGTGTTGAGGTGTACTCCATGTAACATTGCCCAAAAGAATAGGAGCTCAAAAGCCCGTACAAGGCCGTCGGACTCCCCGCGGCCGAAAATTATATGTGCCATGACTCGGTGCACATACTTCAAAACTGGGTTGCCGAGGGATGCTGCTTGGGTTGTCCTCGTGTCGAAGGGCTGGGCGCCTGTAAGGAGTTCCCAGAAGGTATTTAAGTTGAATTTTGGTGGGGTCAGCCCCGTGCCGTCAGTAGGAAAATAATAAATCTGATTCAGTTCTGATAAAGTGAGCACAAACTTTGTATTGCTAAGGCGAAAAGATAAGCGATTTGGATGAACTCCATGGATGTAAATGTGAATAAAGTATTCTTATTTGCACTTATTTATTAAGTTATCTTATATAATTTATGACAAGTGTTGACTACTTTGTACGAATATCATGTTAGCTGTTTTCTTTATGCTTGTTTTAAAACTAATCTTGATGCCGCTTGCAGACTGGTTATTGCCCCATCGGGGACTTGTTGTCCATGATATGGATTAATCGGGGTCTCCCTGTTGCAGGTACGAGACTTGTGGCACATAGTGGCGTATGTGTTCATCACACAGAGCATGTAATGCACCACTCTGTTGTGCATTTTTGGGTGATGACCCACAGGGCCATTAATATGATTCTTGATGTTAGCATTTATGTGTTACCTTACATCTGTATTTGATTTGTTATATTGTCCTTAAATTCCTTAACCAACTTGAATGCTTGAGTTATCTTATTTTAGTGGATTGGCATGATATTGTATTTAACTTACAATATGAATTATCAACAATTATTTAATTGATATCTTGGGACTTTATTTCTTAGTGGAAATTATCTCCTGTTAAAAGAAGAACTTACTCAGCATTAATGGCTGACCTGTGAGATAACCTTTATTTCACAGATTTGGCTCAGGGACGTAAAGAAGATAAAAAAAGAATTGAAACTATGTGTTGGAGTAATTAGCTAAAAGCTCAAGGAATTCTAGAATAAAAGTGTTCAATAAATATATATTCATGTTTTGGACTTAAAGTTTTGGTTCCAATAATTATGCGAAATGTATTTCGCTTCCATTGTCAGAATTTTATTTTTGGTGTATGATGTATTAATATATATTCAAGTTTTCACTTTCTTGGTATGTTAATTTTTGGTAAACTGTGTTAGAGGTTAACATTCAGACTCTTCTCTTTCATTCTTAATATCCTCGATTTCAGAGTCTTTTAAGTGCTCATCACCACTTGTTATGACAGCATTGTGATATCAGATTTGCTTCAGGTTGAGTTGGAAACATTCCTGGGGTTCTAGAGGATGAACTGGTTCGCTGGTCTAGTTGTGTGATCCGGTTCTCCATCATTTTTGAGTGTGTGGATACCGAGTCCACTTTCACATTCAGCTGGCGAATCTGCTCATTGATATCTTCGGTTTGCTTCATCTGATTTGTCATAAAGGTCTCTAACATTGTCTCTAATCTAGATTTTTGAGGAGGATCTAGCTGTCTTTGAGCAGCAGCTGGATGTTGTATTCCAAGAGGAGGCCTGAAATTAGAGGAAGAATTTGGGTTAACAAAATTTGCAGGAGGGACTTGCCCTTGATTCAACCTGTAGGAGAAATTCGGATGATTTTTTCATCCTGGATTACATGTGTTTGAGTAGAGGTTGTTCTGATTCATAAAACTCCCAATAGCATTGACTTGTTCAGAAGGGGCGCTCAAGATGTGGCAGTCATTAGAAGAATGTCCTGTCACTCCACAGACATCACAAGTCATAGAGTTAGAAGTAGAAACATTAATAGAGTCAAGCTTAGAAGAAAGTGAATCTACTTTTGCTACTAGGGAATTAATCATGTTCATATCAAACTTCCCTAAATTTCGAGCTGGCTGGCTCCTCTCTCCTGACCACTGATAATGATTGAGGGCCATGTCCTCAATCAACTCCATCGCATCATCATAATTTTTGTTCATTAGTGCCCCACCAGCAGCAGCATCTACAGAAAGTCTGGTTTGATATAACAATCCACTGTAAAAGGTATGAATAATTACCCATTTCTGTAGACCGTGATGCGAGCACATCCTCAGTAATTCTTTGAACCTGTCCCATGCTTTATAAAGGGACTCTCCTTCTCGTTAGGCAAAGTTGGTAAATTGATTTCTGAGCTGGGCGGTCTTACTTGGCGGGAAATATTTTGATAAGAAGGCTTAAGATAGTTAGTCCCACGTCGTGATAGAGCCCTGCGGTAAAGATTGCAACCATGCCCTGGCTCGATCCCTGAGAGAAAAAGGGAAAGCCTTAGTTTAATAGCATCAGGGGGAGTACCATTAATTTTCAGAGTGTCGCAGCATTCTAAAAAAAAGATAAGTGAAGGTTAGGGTCATCAGTGGCTGCTCCACTAAATTGATTCTGTTGCACCATTTGTACAAGGGACGGCTTGATCTCGAAGTTGTTAGCTTCGATAGCCGGTCGCGATATGCTCGAGTGCACACCTGAGATGGTGGGTGCTGCAAAGTCCTTCAAAGAGCGGTTAGGTTCCATTGTTTGGTTGTTAGAAAATTGTCCTTCAAGCTTCAACCTTTTAAAATTTCTTCTAACTAGACGGAAAGTACGCTCTATCTCCGGGTCTCCAGGTACAAGTTCCCCTGTTCGAACAGTATTCCTCGGCATAAACAAGTACCTTGACAAAAAAAAATTAGTAGCACTGCACCAAATAAAAACTGCAACTAAAAACAAAAAGCAAATGAACAGTAAACAAACAGAATAAAAAGTAAATAAAATCTAACTAGTCTACCAATTTCCTGATCGTGTTAATATTGGCAACCTAATCCCCGGCAATGACGCCAAAAACTTGATAGAGGCGTACCGCATGTGCATGGTGTATCGCGTAATAAAAAATATCGATCCCACGAGGACTAGAGGTCAAGTACTAACTGATCAGTTGACTAATAGCTAGGTGATTTAACAAATGTAGAAGTGTGATGGGGGTGATAGGCATGCAAACATTCAAACAACGCGATTTGAAAACATTTTGCTAGTTAAGTATAGCTTAATGAAACCCTTTAGGCTAACGTAGTTGAAAATAGCTTGTTTTGGTATTTGTAGGTAAAAACCGAAACTAGGTGAGTAGTAAACTGAAGTTGAATCCTATCATGCAAGTCTAAGACAAGTGATAAGATCAAATTGGTAACCTAGCATGCGATCTAGAGCTTGAAAACAAACTATTCTAAGGGAGAGGCTCACCTTGCGCCCTTTGAGAATAGAAAGGGCGAACTTCCCGTTCTTCACATGTCCAATGGTTGAACTCACGAAGTAGGGCCCTATGAGCTTACAACCATGGCATTACAGCATCCCCACACATGCGTGGGTGAGTGTTTAGAAAGAATATTAACAAGCCAACTTACAAAGACAATCAAGGGGGAGGCTACCTCCAAATTCCCTTGCTAACATGTTAGGGACTAACTAGCTAAGAGGGGAGGGAAGGGGTGATGCCTTACATGCCCTCCTAATCCTTGCGCAACCTTCATGGAGCAGGAACGTGAGTGTAGATGGATGCTCAAAACATCAAGAAAATACAACAACAAAGTAGAGAAGGAACTTAGCTAGCTTAGGGAAGTTTCTTGATCTCGGCATGGTGTAGGCAACACCATCTTGTGCTACGGTTTGGTTCCAACTCCTCCTCTTGGATTGGATACTCTTCAAGGCTGAAGGGAAGGAAGGCGTGAGCTTTCAACTTCAAGACATGAGCAAGTGGTGGAAGAAGATTGAAGAGGGGAAGAGGTGAAGAGCTCTCGGCAAGGTTTGGAAGAGGGGAAGAGTTGAGGTGACACACACCACTAGAAGACACTTCTGAAGTTTTCTTTCAAAAATATTCAACTTCCCAAACTTACAAAAGGTTACAGCAATATAGGAGAGTCCCAATGGATATCTCATCCTCTAGGCGCTCAAGACAAACAATGAACAAACCAGGATTCTGCACTTGTGCAGGGAGCATTGATGGGCTGCAACTTTCCTTGTTTGTGGGCTGTCCTCTTTGGACTTGCTTTGGAGCTTTCCCCTAAATGGTAAGGGAGGACTTAGCTGGCTGTGGGCTCATTGAATGAGCTGATCCCCTCCTTTAAAGCTGGCGATCCTCCTTGAAGAAGTGGGCTGAAACTTTCTAGAAGTGGTAAGACAAGTTCCTGCTCTTGAAGGGGGTGTTGTGGCTGACCCCTTTCCTTGCTTGTTGGCTGCTCTTTACCTTCAAGAGCTGCTAGAACATCTGGCGCAAACATCTTGATTTGAGCCCCTTCCTCAAGTGGAGAGGGCTGTTGGAGATGAAGACAAAATAGATCCACATGGATGACAACATGAAGGGTGGAACTTGGGTGGATTTGTTGAGGGTGCACTTCATGATGGGTTGGGCTTGAGCTTGGTGCCTCCTTGATGTAGCTTGACCGGATTTTGACTTGAGCCCCCAAATTGGAGTGTCCTAATCTATTACATTAATTGCATGAGCTAACCTACCATACATAAGTGGCGGAACCTAGAAATGTAACTACATGGTGTAATTTGAGGGTGGATCTAACCTACCATATGATGCACCCTAATCTAAGACAAAATAAGCAAAATGGGGTCCTAAGGAAGCCGTGTCTAGTGGCTAGGATAGCCATACCTAGAGGGCTTCTTTCGAACCCGGGCGGACCTCCGAAGGTCCTGCCTCGGTCCCACATCAGCTCTCCCGGGGTGAGAGAAATTCTCCTCTGGAGAATTATCTTTGTACCCTTGGAGAAGCTCAGGTGCAGACCTAGCAAGCTCAGCCTCGGGGAGCCATGCCTCCTCACCATCAGTAAATTTGACGCGGTAATAAAGCTGTACCTCATTAGGGGTGAGTCGGGTCTAGTCCTCGAGTATGGCCTCAATCTCTAACTCATGGCAGACGCCGGGTTCTTGTATAGAGAGAGGCGGATGATAAAGCGTCAGATCCTCCACATTGATGGTGGAGGATATCCCCAATTCTGGTGGCAGGTCCAATAGATAGGTGTTGTCGTTGATCCTCTTCAGAATAGTGAAGGGCCCGATCCCCTTTGCGTCCAACTTGCGGCCGTGTCCTTGGATACGCTCCTCACGGACCCGCAACATTACCTGATCCCCTACAGAAAATACCTTCTCTCAGCGCCGTTTATTAGTATCATCACGATATTGATTAACAGAATCCTGAATCTTGCTAAATAACTCATGATGTAACTACGAAATATGGAAAGCATAATCTCGGGCCGAAATAGAAGTCTTGCAATGCTTAGGGGCAGCAAATAGATCAAGGGGCTTATTAGGCTGGTACCCTAAGTTTGCTTGGAAGGGAGACAGACCAGTAGTCCTATTTGGAACGCTATTGTAGGAGAATTCAGTTGTGGGCAACAGCTTGTCCCAATCACTGGGGTGTTCTCCTACGAGACTCCTAAGGATGCTCCCAAGTGATCTGTTGACCACTTCGGTCTGCCCATTCGTCTCGGGATGGTAGGCCGTCGAGAACTTCAGCTTCGTGCCTAATAGAGCCCAGAGTGTCCTCCAAAAATGGCTAACGAACCTGGTGTCTCTATCCGAAACTATGGTGAGAGGGGTACCATGCAACCTAACAATGTCTCTAAAGAAGAGCCTGGCCATATGGGAGGCATCAGTAGTCTTAGTGCAGGGTATGAAATGTGCCATTTTGGTGAACCTGTCTACCACGACATAAATAGAGTCATGCCTAGCTGCAGTCCTAGGCAATCCTAGAACAAAGTCCATACTGATATCCTGCCATGGTGCCTGGGGAATGGGCAGAGGGGTGTACAGCCCAAAATTGTGCTTCTGGACCTTGGTGGATTGACAGGTCCCACAATGCCTAACTACCTTGGCCACATCTCGGTAGAGCTTGGCCAAAAGAACCGCTCCTCTACCAAAGCACGGGTCTTTTCTCGACCGTGGTGCCCAGCAGACCCTCCCCCATGGAGTTCCCAAATTAGGAAATCCCGGATTGAGGTCTTAGGCACACAAAGTGTCGGCCCAAGGAAAATATACCCATCCCTAAGGGTGTACAGAGGGTGACTCATGATATCTCTAGTCATATCAGCATATATAGTAGAAAAATCAGGGCAATCTAGATAGGCAGCTTTCATATGCTCAAATCCTACAAGCTCAGCATGCATAGTTTGCAAAACGAAGACTACTCTACTCAAAGCATCAGCAACTTTGTTTTTAACTCCAGACTTGTGTTTTAAGACAAAAGTGTACTGTTGTAGATACTCTACCCACTTGGCATGTCTAGCATTGAGTTTTCTTTGGGCACTAAGGTAAGACAGGGCTTGGTGATCACTATTTAAGGTAAATTCATGGTGGAGAAGGTAGTGCCGCCAATGGCTTAGAGATTGAACCACGGCATAGAACTCTTTGTCATAGGTTGAGTACTTCTGCTTGGCCTCATTTAGTTTTTCACTGAAGAAGGCAATAGGGTGACCTTCCTGGCTTAGGGTCCCACCTATGTCAATGCCAGAAGCATCGCAATCAACCTCGAAGACCTTGCCAAAGTCAGGCAATCTTAAAACAGGGGCAGAGGTCATCCTACTCTTAAGTTCAGTGAAGGCCCTACTGGCAGACTTAGTCCAACTAAAGTCCCCTTGTTTCATGCAATTGGTGATAGGAGCTACTATGGTGCTAAAATTCCGTATAAACCTACGGTAGAAGGTAGCAAGGCCATGGAAACTCCTAACTTCAGTAAGGGTTTTGGGCTCTGGCCAGTCTAGTATGGCTTGGACCTTAGATGGATCAGCTTGAAGCCCTAAATCAGAAACAATGAACCCTAGAAAGACAACCTTGGGAGATAGGAACGAACACTTCTTTAGGTTGACATAAAGCTTTTCATTTTTAAGAAGCGTTAGGGTTTGCCTTAGGTGTCCTAGGTGCTCCTCTTGTGACTTACTATAGATAAGTATGTCATCAAAGTACACAACTAAGAATTTTCCTATGTAAGGTCTAAGCACCTGGGTCATAAGCCTCATAAATGTGGAAGGGGCATTGGTTAGCCCAAAAGGCATGACTAACCACTCATATAGACCATCTTTGATTTTGAAAGCGGTCTTCCACTCATCCCCTTCTCTTATCCTGACCTGATGGTATCCACTCCTAAGGTCTAGTTTGGAAAACCATTTGGATCCGACTAACATATCTAGCATGTCATCAAGTCTAGGTATGGGAAACCTATACTTGATAGTAATCTTGTTGATAGCCCTACAATCTATACACATGCGCCAGCTGCCATCCTTCTTTGGGGTAAGAAGGGCTGGGACAGCACAGGGACTCAGGCTTTCCCTTATGTAACCCTTCTCATCAAGTCATCTACTTGTCTCTTAAGCTCCTCATGTTCAGTAGGGTTCATCCTATAGTGGGGTAGGTTGGGAAGAGAGGATCCAGGTACTAAGTCTATGGCATGTTGTATATCCCTAAGGGGTGGCAGTCCTCAGGGAGATCCTCGGGAGTGAGCTCACTAAATTCCTGGAGCAAGGCTCCTACTTCTGGGGTAGGTTTCTCTTCTACTTCGGGGTTGATTTCTTTGATGACTAAGGTATAAAGGGGTTGATCTTCTATGATCTCCTTAGTGAAGGTCTGGGGCCTTATCAGTTGAACGATGGGCTGACTCTGCTTGGGTTCCTCTACCTTACCCTTACTAGTTGTGGCTCTAAGTTCTTTGGGAAGGGAAGGTTTTAACCTAATCTTTTGGTCCTTATGGTTAAAGACATAGGTGTTAGTCCTACCGTAGTAGAAAACATCCATGTCATATAGCCAAGGGCGTCCTAAAAGGATTTGGGCTACATCCATAGTAAGGATGTCACACCAAACCTTGTCCTCATATGTGCCAAACTGGATAGGCACGAGGCATCTATGGGTCACTGGAACACTAGTTTGGTTGACCCAGGAAATGTTGTAAGGGCTAGGTCGGGGTTCCATTTTGAGATTCAGTTTAGTAGCGGCTATGTGGGAGACAGCATTGAGACTGCTTCCTCCATCAATTACCACCTTGCACATGTGACCATGGCATTTGGTGTAAGTGTGGAAGATGCTGGTCCGGCGCCAGTCTTCAGTGGGAGTAGGCTTGACATGGGTACATCTAACTACCCCTAAGGTGTTGAAGATGTCATCACTACTGTCATAATCATTGATTTCGATCTCTTGATCAGGGTCTCCCTCAAGGGTGGGTTCAGGGTCTATATGTTCCTCAGTTAGGACCATGACCTTCTTAGTGCAGTCCTTCGCAAGGTGTCCCCTTTGCCTACAGTTATAACAAGTGATGGTGGAGTTGTCTATAGGTTGAGTAGACCTAGGCTTGGGGGTTGAGCTAGAAGGCTGGTGCATAGGGGTGGGCCTATAGATAGGCCGGGGAGGGAGAGTCTCCTTCCTATGCTTAAGTTCTTGTTCCACCTCTATGGCTCTTTGATAAGCTATCTCGGGGGTGTCTAATTGGAAATAGGTCAAGGCCCTCTTAATGTCTGGTCTAAGTCCATTCTTGAATCTACTTACGATCATACCCTGATCTTCATTGACCTCACACCTAATGAGAAGCTCTTCCAACTTGGTTTGGTAGGCCTCTACAGTAGAGGATCCTTGAGTGTGACTACCAAGTTCATCCTTAAGTTTTTGCATGAAGCCGGGAGGGACATACTTTTGCCTAAGGAGGAATTTCATTTCATCCCAAGACTCAACGGGTGGCTTACCATCCCTTTCTATGGTTCTCTCGACATGGGTCCAGTAGAGTCTAGCGGGTCCTTCTAGTAAGCACTTTGTGAACCTAACCTTACTTTCACTATGCATGAGGCTATAGTCAAAGTATTGATCTAGCTTTGTGGTCCAATCTAGGAATTCCTTAGGGTTAAGGGATCCACCAAAAGTAGGAGGGTTGATCTTGATGGCACGTTGCACATCATGATCTCTAGGTCTATAATAGGGTGGTTGTTGGGCATAAGGCCCTTCCCATTCGGTTTGAGCATGAGTGACTCTAGGGGTGTGAGAGGGAGGTCCTAGGTCATTTGGTTCCCTTGTGTGGGATCCACTATTGGGTCGGCTAGTATTTGGGGGATCCATCTTAGAGTTAGACTCTAGGGTGTTAAGCCTATTGTCTATGACACCTATAGAGTGTTGAAGGGATGCTAGGGTTTCTTTAATGGAGGCCATGTCAATTGAAAGGGCACTCACCTCATGGTCAATAGCTTGATTAAGACCATACGGAGCACCGGATCTAGTAGCCATTTTGAAAACAAGTAGAGTTTGAAAATAGACCCTAAGGTGGTAAAATATAGCTAATCAAATTCTTTCAAGCACCTAGGTCCAAAATCGTCCTAGTAGTAGGAAAATAAAATTTTTGGTCTTATAAAATCCTACTCTAAGAGCCTAAGCTCTAATACCAAGATGATGGGGGTGATAGGCATGCAAACATTCAAACAACGCGATTTGAAAACATTTTGCTAGTTAAGTATAGCTTAATGAAACCCTTTAGGCTAACGTAGTTGAAAATAGCTTGTTTTGGTATTTGTACGTAAAAACCGAAACTAGGTGAGTAGTAAACTGAAGTTGAATCCTATCATGCAAGTCTAAGACAAGTGATAAGATCAAATTGGTAACCTAGCATGCGATCTAGAGCTTGAAAACAAACTATTCTAAGGGAGAGGCTCACCTTGCGCCCTTTGAGAATAGAAAGGGCGAACTTCCCGTTCTTCACCGGTCCAATGGTTGAACTCACGAAGTAGGGCCCTATGAGCTTACAACCATGGCATTACAGCATCCCCACACATGCGTGGGTGAGTGTTTAGAAAGAATATTAACAGGCCAACTTACAAAGACAATCAAGGGGGAGGCTACCTCCAAATTCCCTTGCTAACATGTTAGGGACTAACTAGCTAAGAGGGGAGGGAAGGGGTGATGCCTTGCATGCCCTCCTAATCCTTGCGCAACCTTCATGGAGCAGGAACGTGAGTGTAGATGGATGCTCAAAACATCAAGAAAATACAACAACAAAGTAGAGAAGGAACTTAGCTAGCTTAGGGAAGTTTCTTGATCTCGGCATGGTGTAGGCAACACCATCTTGTGCTACGGTTTGGTTCCAACTCCTCCTCTTGGATTGGATACTCTTCAAGGCTGAAGGGAAGGAAGGCGTGAGCTTTCAACTTCAAGACATGAGCAAGTGGTGGAAGAAGATTGAAGAGGGGAAGAGGTGAAGAGCTCTCGGCAAGGTTTGGAAGAGGGGAAGAGTTGAGGTGACACACACCACTAGAAGACACACTTCTGAAGTTTTCTTTCAAAAATATTCAACTTCCCAAACTTACAAAAGGTTACAGCAATATAGGAGAGTCCCAACGGATATCTCATCCTCTAGGCGCTCAAGACAAACAATGAACAAACCAGGATTCTGCACTTGCGCAGGGAGCATTGATGGGCTGCAACTTTCCTTGTTTGTGGGCTGTCCTCTTTGGACTTGCTTTGGAGCTTTCCCCTAAATGGTAAGGGAGGACTTAGCTGGCTGTGGGCTCATTGAATGAGCTGATCCCCTCCTTTAAAGCTGGTGATCCTCCTTGAAGAAGTGGGCTGAAACTTTCTAGAAGTGGTAAGACAAGTTCCTGCTCTTGAAGGGGGTGTTGTGGCTGACCCCTTTCCTTGCTTGTTAGCTGCTCTTTACCTTCAAGAGCTGCTAGAACATCTGGCGCAAACATCTTGATTTGAGCCCCTTCCTCGAGTGGAGAGGGCTGTTGGAGATGAAGACAAAATAGATCCACATGGATGACAACATGAAGGGTGGAACTTGGGTGGATTTGTTGAGGGTGCACTTCATAATGGGTTGGGCTTGAGCTTGGTGCCTCCTTGATGTAGCTTGACCGGATTTTGACTTGAGCCCCCAAATTGGAGTGTCCTAATCTATTACATTAATTGCATGAGCTAACCTACAATACATAAGTGGCGGAACCTAGAAATGTAACTACATGGTGTAATTTGAGGGTGGATCTAACCTACCATATGATGCACCCTAATCTAAGACAAAATAAGCAAAATGGGGTCCTAAGGAAGCCGTGTCTAGTGGCTAGGATAGCCATACCTAGAGGGCTTCTTTCGAACCCGGGCGGACCTCCGAAGGTCCTGCCTCGGTCCCACATCAAAGTGTCACTAAATCCTAATGCAAGTGAGTAAACTAAAACAAATCAAAAGCAGATAGAACAGAAAGCAGGCAATCGGGGTTTGACATCTTTGAGAGAAGATCGGGGTTTCAGGTTTCACCTCACTGAAGCATGCAAGAAGGTTAATGTCGATATTTTAAATAAAGTTTTACTTATGTTCTCAAGGTAATCCTTCCTAAGGTGCAGACACGCTCCCTCTCAGGACACGGTCCGGTATCCAACTTAAACCAAGTCTCCTACTCTCGTGGCTTACCGGGTTAAGCGGACCCAATGGGTTATGTGAAGGATTAGGGTTCCTCGGGTGATTTCAACAACTCTCGTGGCCGAAATCACCAGTCCAGTCTAAGGGGATTTGATGATTGTGGTTCACCTCTCAATCCTTCCCACAACATCTAGAACATAAGTATGCATGGCCAGTACATAATTATGAGTTAAAATATCCTAGACATGAATAAGAACAAAGATAAGTTTAGATAAAGTGTAGATCAAGCATTAACAATCAACATTCTTACAGTGGGCTAGGCCCAAACCCCAAAAAGAAGTTACGCTACAATGCTCATCATGGAATACATCATAATCTTGTAAATAAATTGATGCAAACTAGAAGGAAGACTAGATCTATGTCGAGAGAGGCCAAAGCACGATCTTCAGCGTCGAAACGAGGAAGAAGTCTCGCCAGAATAGCCTTTCGTCGCCAGAAATTGCTATCAAACCCTAGGTGTCACCGTTTTGCTTCGTTCTCCCTAACCGCTCACCCAAATCACATGATTCTAGTCCCAAAACGTTCGTCTCCAAGTTAGGAAGATCTCCATAAAATTTCAGCAAATTCCGCTCCAGGAATAGTAAGCTACGAGTGAAAAACCGAACACTTATCAAAACTAGGCAGAACCGTTCACGGTCGTGCATGGATGCACGGCCATGCCGTGAACTGTTCGTCGAGGTTAATTTTCTAAAAAACTTACTCTTCACGGCCATGTATGCATTCACGGGTGTGGCCGTGAATACTTCGTCGAGTTTTGGAAAAGTTGGCCGATCTCTTCACAGCCATGCATGGGTGCACGGGCGTGCCCGTGAATGGCTTGGCACAGTCTGGGAATGCAAGTTCATACACGACCATGCATGGATACATGGCCATGCCCGTGAAGAGCGTAGAAAAGTCCATTTGAGCTAAAATTCGACGTGTAGCTTCGTCTCATCATTAGGAATCATCCTGAAGCTTCAGATCCTCCAAATTCCACCAATTTTAGGGCGAAATCCCTACATTTCAATGAAAATGAGGAAAAGTGAAGATTCTGAATAATGTAAAGCATTTAGGCAAATAAATGAGACAAAGCATGCATTTTACTCTAAAATAATAGCAAAAATAAGTCGTGATATATCATATATTTGCATGTTATCAGCACCATGCAAGGTGCACAAGCAAGCATGCATGTGCCAAGGTTCCAATTGATGCACCACTCTAATCTTCTTCTTAGTTAAAAGCATAAAGAAAAGCGGCACACAGGCCTCACAAGGATACATCACAGGCATGCTAAGGGGCTTGACTCATGACCACAACATCATGCACAAACAAGGCATTTACACATGCAATTCTATATGCTCATGAAAAACTCAAAATCTGAAATTTTAGTTTCTCATAAAACAAGTCTCCTTTCCTCATCTTCTTATCATGGATATTTTGGTTATTTGCGATTAATTTTTCAAGACGATTTTATTGATCCTATCAGCTGGCAATTTTGTTAGATCAAGAGACACGGCTAGTCCGAAGACACAATGCTCATCCTACTTGACAAAACTACGTGTGCCTTTGATCTTAAATAAATTAAGAAAAATAACCCAAAATTCCAAAAGAGATTGAAAAGATGATAGGAACAAGAAACTATAATTTTTCCTACTTAAAAAAATCATGCGCCATGTGAACATGCAATTTGTGAAAATTGACACATGGCATGTGAGCATGGAAAAGCGTGAATGTACATCATTCGACACTCAAAATCGCTCTGATACCACTGTTGGGAAACCCCGGGGATATTTTACAATATTTCATGGACATTACAAACGCAGCGGAAGAATATCCCCGAAACAGGCCAGTCCCAAAAACCCATGAAGATCATCTTGCGAGGGAGTCGACACGTTGAGATAGAAAATACCTTAGGAGAAAGATGAGGCCGATGTCGAGATAGGCGCCCAAGTGTGCACTCTCTACAGTCTCACACACATGGATGTATCGAGCTCTCTTCTTCCACGCCTGGTGCTAGCCTCGGGAAGAAGATCCAAGCCTTAGGTCTCCTTCTTCAATGCTTGTGCCACCTTCAAGAGAAGTTGCGCCAAGGTGAAGAAGGTGGGAGAAGAATGCCGCCAAGCACAAATCCAATCTTGCGCCAAGAGGAGAAGAGGGAAGATTGCTTGTGGCAATGGTGATGGAAGAAGAAGATTGCACCAACTCCTTGAAGCCGTCACCCTTGTGCCTTGCTCACGCCAATTGGTTGTGCCTTGTGACTCTTGCATGCACAAGGATATATAGACTAGAGGGGGCGGCAACACAAGGGTTAGGCGCAACACATCATGAAGGGGCGGCTTGGGTTAAGGGGAGGCATTTAGGGTTTAAGGTTTTAGAAAGTCTCCAACACTTTACCATAAATCCCTTGCAATCGCCCAAGACTTACCATACAAGTCTATCATGCCTTAGATGCCTCAACCCTTGCCATAGAGACAAGGTTTCTGTCTAAGCATGAAAGGGCTAGGTGCCAAAACCTCCCATAAGAAGCAACATGCGCCCATCTCACCCCATTATGCCCTTGATGCCAATGGGGTGGGATATCATCCCCATTATACCCTTTTCCCTAATCCTTTCTTCATGACAAGTTGTTATTGGGCCTCATTGGGTAATGAGCAAGCCCAAACTTTATTATATGGGTTGATTATGCTATTGGATCCAATCCAATACAACCCTAATCCAAATGTGACCAACCATGGTCAATTTTGGGTCAACTACCAAAAATGAAGTTTGACTATAATAACATTCTTCCATCTCATCAAGCCCATTGGCACTGATGAAATCTCCCAAATAGATCCGAGCTATCTAATAACTCGATCATAAGGCTTCCCGATCAATACGAGAACTCGAGTATCAAGGTGTGTGACCCTGTAGGTTCCTCTGACGTTGGCAGTGATGTCTTAAGTCATCACAAGTAGTGAGTGGCACCTAGCAGTGCATCGCTGCTACCCAAGTCTTCGGAATGGATATCGACATCGACATCCCCATCATCGCAACTAGGTACAAATGCATTATAGTCCCTTTGTCGTACTGATATTCGATTGGACAAGTGTGTCACCACTTGTTTTAACCCAATCACATAGTCATGACTAAATCAGGTTCTCACCTGGGTATGGCCATACACTTTCAGTCATAGAATCATAAGGGGGACCAGTGGATATCATGCTTCCCTCAAGAAGGGGCAAATCGTCTGTCTATCCATTGACCTTTTCATATACGTTGTGACATGCTCAATAACAACCATTATTACCTCCCTACTATGGTGGGGTGTTAGGTTGTATCAAAGCATATCCCTAACCATGCAGAATGGTCAATGACCTCAAGTCAAGGGATCAATGCATCTCCTATCACTTGTGAGGATAACTCATGACACCAAGTCATAGCCTCACAGCGGGTGGATCTAGTATATCCTCTACTGATATACTGATAGCGAACCGCAAGTGCACGGATTTATCGAAGTAATAAAAAGATATCGTTCCCGACGAGGACTACGTAGCCAAGTACTAACTTCTTGATATGTTTGAATTTAGGCGGAATCAATACTTGGTTGTTCTAACTTCTAAGCACGACACAAACTCAAAACAGCTTTTTAAAGGACTTGAATTCTAAAGCATCAGGAATTCATGGGTTCGTTACACTGATAAACATGAATCGTGTAAAAATAACTCAGTCAATAAACTTATCTATCCTGAAAGGTACTTTTCCTGAGGTACATATCACTTCTTCCCGGAGCATGATACAATATCTAATTAGATTAACTCCCTACTCTCGTAACAGTTAACCTAACTATATCCCTTAATTTCTGTGAAAAGTAGGTTAATTCCTTCAAACGAATCTAAACTACTCCCGTGATCGGATTCGTAGGTTTAATCGAAATAGATCGGACGTTAGCGATTCACCTCTCGGTCCTTCTCGCAACGTCTAAGACGTAAAGTTACTTGGCCAGGGTAATTTACGGGATGTGTGCAATTTCAATCAAATCAGGAAGATAAAATTATATTAAAAGAGCAAAAGTATAAATTAATCCATGCAAATCAGTGGGCTACGCCCAATCAATCCCGAAAAGGTATCTACTCGCACATATTATCAAGAGAATATATGTTTTTGATAAACAAGAAATATCTCATAGGAATCGCAAAGAAATCACAAAAAGGGTGATGAAACCATCTTCTCCTCAGTCTGGAGATGAGGATTGGAGGATCAATCGTCGAAATCATATGAAATCTTGCCGGAATATGCTTCGAAATCAAGTTGTCACCCTTGTTGTCGCCGCCGCTCGTGTTCGTCTAACCAGAAGCTCCTTAACCCTCCAAAAATCTCATCTTTTATAGTTGGACCGGTTTAAAACTCATCAGGGAAAGGTTCTGCGAATGGTTCTGCGAAGTCTGGTTCAATTCCGGTTTGAATCGGTGAAGAGACAGGTGAAAAACTCATCGGGCGGAAGTTTTTACGGCCCGTGATACGTTTACGGCTGAGGCCGTAAATGTTTCTGTGTATAATGCTTTCGGTCACAGAAAGTTTCACGGCCCGTGATAGAATTACGGCTTCACCCATGAAAGTTTCTGTTCATTCCGACACTTAGCCGTTTTCAACTTCCGTTCGTCGTCGCGTTCACGGCTGAATCCATATTTACGGCCAAGGCCGTAAAAGTCTCGTTCTTCACTGTTTTAGCCCCAAATTCGTCATAAAGGCTCATGATCTCCTTGGGAATCATACTTTGGCTTCAAAACTCTCGAAATCCTTCATTTTTTACGTCATTTTACCTACATTTTCATAAAAACCAAGAAAAGTGAAGATTCCGTGCAAAGTAACGCAAAAGCACTAAAAATAGCACAAAATCATGCATATAAGCCCAAAATATGATCTAAAATATTGGTGAAAACATGGTGTAAATGCAACTCATCAAAATACCCTAGACTTAAAATTTTGCTTGTCCTTAAGCAATACCTCGATATGTATTAAGAATGTAAAGATAAGAAACATTCATTTGTTTTTGCCCCTAATAACATCCTTAGTCCACAAATTAAGTAATCAATCTTTCAAACTCAAGTAATTCAAGAAAAAATCATAATAGAGATAAATTCCCAAGAGGTTACAATCCAAGAAAGATAAAATTCACAATTCATGCCATAATGTTCATCCTTCACACACTAAGTATCAAATACTCTCATCTTAATAAATCTATCTTACTCAATAGATAAAATTTCTACTTCAAGAATTTCAGTGATGTTAAAGATAAGAGACTTTTAATGCAATTTGGTCTTTAAACGGCTATGTGCCCTTTCCTGTTAGCATCATAACATTGTTTAAAGTATACCACAGAGTAGTATAATTTAACTCATAGTCTCAATCATAAAGTCAGCGGAGTTGTCCACTCGACCTACAGCTCCCATTTTTTTTTTTTCAGGAGAGAGTCGGTCAGTGGCATGGTATTTAAATTGTTGTTGATCTTTTTGCAAGAGGGTTAAATATCTGTTTTAAAAAAAATCTCCCTTTGTTACTTGATTATAACAGAGTTAAAGTATACCAAGCAATGGTATAATATAACTCATGACTTAAGATTTTTCAACTAGAGGAGTTGGAGCAAATCTCAATTTAAATGAATATCACCAATTTTCTATTCATAAAAATTTCCATCAAGCAAAAATAGATAAATTAAATTTCAAGTAACAAGATACCATGCATGTGTCATATGAACATATAACAATTCACAAATGTATTTTATCAATACCAGAATTGAGTTTTCTTAACAATTTAAGTCTACATGAAATTTTAAAAATTCTTTAAGTCATCAAATCAATCACTCAAGATGTTTCCTAAGTCTAAAATTAATGATTAAACAAATTTGTGTATCCTTAAAAATCATGAACATTTAGGATAAGTACCCATAAAGCTTGAATGCAATCAAAATACATGAAGACACCCTAGACATAAATTGTTGCATGCGTGTAAATATTCAATTAATGAAGAATTTCAGAAAATTTTTTTGCAAGAGTTCCCTTTGTAATTGTTGGCGAAATCCTGTTCAGTTATATCAAAAAATGAAAACATGACTTAGAAAAATCCAGAAAATATACCACATCAAAGATATTCAATTTTTACATGGTAATCAAGTTTCAAACATTAAATACCATCTAGTTTCATCAATCAAATCAAATTTACCGTACTCAGTTACTATCCATTCTAAATATCAAGCATATGTATTAGAATAGCCCTCAAATGCATAAACTCATCAACAAAATATCCAAAATCATCATAGAACACATCAAACATGCAATGAATACCAAATGTACATAAAACCATCACAACCATATCATGCTCAGCATCCTAAGGTCAAATACCGTCTAATATGCCCAGTTAAATGTCAAATATCCCAAATGGATCTCACAAAATCTTGATACAATGCACACACACAAAGAAATCATAAAACAGCTGTGTGTGGTCGCATCAGCATCAAGTCTACTAATTCCTGTGCATGAATAGGATAACCATGAGATCATATACACAAAATCAAGAAATAACCAGGCAGTAAGTAAAAATGAAGTGCAATACTTACAAACTCAATCAATCCGTCTCGGTATGCTCAGAGTCCTCCTCCTCGCCTCTGGTGCGTCTAGTCGATGACGATGAAGGGAGATGATGTCGTAATAACTCCTCTATCGCGCGTAAAGAGTCAAGTGCTCTCGATTGTCCCTGCTCTAAGCGCGAAATATTGTCTCGCATCCTACTCTGCTTGGCTCGCATCTGCTCCAATGAAGGATCTGATCATGCTGAAGACGGTCTGGCAGATGAAGACGGCCGATCAGCAACTGATGGGGCGACTGAAGGAATGTGCTCTGTAGCCTCGGCGGTGATGGAGGTGAAGCTGCCTCTCTAGGACCTCCCCCATGTGTGGGATCCACGATCCAGTTCTGCTGAACACGAACTAGAGTGCGGTTCATGTTCGGCAGCCTCATGGTAACATCTGTGTGCCTGAACATAAGATGGTATGAGCTACCTATTGGGAAACCCCGGGGACATTTTATAATTTTCAGAGTCATAGACATACATATTACGCAGCAGAAGAATGTCCCCGAAACAGGCTGGTCCCAAAAACCCAGTGAAGATCGCAAGCAAGAGAGTCGACACGATGAGTTAGGAAATACCTTAGAGCAAGATGAGGTCGATGTCGTGATAGGCGCCCAAGCGTGCGCCCTCTACAGTCTCACACACATGGATCTCTTGAGTTCTCTTCTTCCACGCCCGGTGCTAGCCTCGGGAAGAAGATCAAAGCCTTAGGGAGATGCTCCACTTCACTTGCGCCACCAAGAGGAAAGGATGCACCAAGAGAAGAAGGAAACTACCCAAGCCGCCAAGAGGAAAGGAAGGAGAAACTCTCGGCTATGGAAGAAGGAAGATGCGCCCTTGCTCCTAGCACTCGCCCCTCTTCTTGTGTTCACGCCTTCAAGGATTGATCACTCATAAGAGGGCTCAGCTAGGTGCACTTTTATAGGGCAAGAGGCGGTTTATGAAAGGCTAGGATCAAGACAAGTGGGCGACTAGGATGAGAAGGTTTGAGACAAGGAAAGTCTCCAAGACATTTCCATAATTCTCATTCAACCATTCCTTTTGTGCCCATGTCTTTCTTTGTGCGCCAAGGCCTTGCCTTGCACCCCAAGCAATGCCATATAGGCATTCATACCATAAGGGATAAAGGGGAAGGCGCCAATTGCTTCCTTATGAAGCAAATTGCGCCACTTCTCCCCATTATGCCCATAGGCGCCTAGGGGAGAAGATTTGTCCCCATTATACCCTTCTAGCCCTTCTTCTCTTCATGACAACTTATTATTGGGCCTCATTGGATAATGAGCTAGCCCAAACTCCATTACATGGGTTGATTAAGCACTTTGATCCAATCCAATGCAACCCTAATCCAAATATGACCAACCATGGTCAAATACGGGTCAACCTGCCAAAAATGAAGTTTGGCTCCAATAATATTCTTCCATCTCATCAGGCCCATTGGCGCTGATGAAATCTCCCAATTAGATCTGAGTTATACAATAACTCGATCATAAGGCTTCCCGATCAATACGAGAATTCAAGTATCAAGGTGTGCGACCCTGTAGGTTCCTCTGACACTGGCACCTAGCAGTGCATCGCTACTACCCAGGTCATTGGAATGAATATCGACATCGACATCCCCATCATCGCAACTAGGTACAGATGCATTACAGTCTCTTTGCCGAACTGATATCCGATTGGACAAGTGTGTCACCACTTGTTTTCATCCAATCGCATGGCTATGACTAAATCAGGTTCTCACCTGGGTATGGTCATACACTTTCAGTCATAGAACCATAGAGGAGCTCCATGGATATCATACTTCCCTAAGGAAGGGGCAAATCCTATGTCTGTCCATTGACCTTCTCCTATGGGTCGTGACATGCTCAATGACAACCGTTATGACCTCCCAACTACGGCAAGGTGTTGGGTTGTATCAAAGCAAGTCCCTAGCCATATAGAATGATCAATGACCTCAAGTTAAGGGATCAATGCATCTCCTGTCACTTATGAGGATAACTCATGACACCAAGTCATAGCCTCATAGCGGGTCTATCCAGTATATCCTCCAATGATATACCCATGTGTCTGCGTTAGCACCACGTGCCCAACCAGCCCACATACCAGTCTCACAAGTACCAGAGCTGTCCCATATCCACTCAGGTACATCGACTGGGGATAATTATTTGAACACAGATCCAATCTGTCTCCAGGGACATTATCATTTAAGTACACAATCGCAGGTGTAGACAAACAATGATAACGATAATGCCAGAATGATATATAAATATCAATGTCAAGTAGTACATAAGTTGACCAAAACTAAGTCCTAGGGCATATACACCAACAATCTCCCACTTGCACTAAGACCTAGAAGTTGAGGAATCTCAACCCCATATCTCTAGCGTGACCATCATGCTTCTACTGCGCCAAAGCCTTGGTTAATGGGTCAAACCTGACCATGTCATCACTCTCTGCCCGCCCAAAGATGGTGTGTGCCAAAACTCGGTGTATGTATCTGAAGACTGGGCTGGACAAATGCGAGGCTCTGGCAGTCCTAGGGTCAAACCTCCCCTCTATAGATATCTCCCGCCAAAATGCTCCCTCAGAAAACTCACGGGGGCAGTATCTAGTCGTATCCGCGGGGAATCCAAAAATGTGACCTAGCTGGTCCAAAGTAAGTACATGGTCCCGGTTCCCTAACTGGAATGACATCCTCCCTGGGTCTCCGTTATCATGGTTCCTCAGTGTAATCTGAACAGTACTGAAGAACTCCAATGTCAGCTGTACGTATGTAGCATGCCTCTGATGATAAAAATCCTGCCACCCTATGTTCGCGAACATCCACTGGACGTCATTGAACAATCCTAGGGACTGCAGTACCTGGTCGTCCCAATACCGGGTGCTAATCACTCCTCGAGTGGACAGAGCTCGGTACCTCCTCTCGATCTCTCTACTCCTGTGACGGATCTGACGTGGATAAGGAGCAAGGACAGGAGGCGGTGATCGCGCGCGTCTCCTCTCTGGAATAATAGGCTCTGGTGAAGTAGGGGAGGACTCAGGTGATGATCGCACTGGTGATACAGCTGGGGAATGCCTTGATGATGGCTCTAGTGAAGGCAAATGAACCTCTGGTACTGATACTGGTGGTGGTGTTGGCTGTGTCATCGTGGTATCTTAGAAACTGGCAGTGGAACTGTCTCAGGAGTCGTAGAAGACTCAAGTGCAACCGATGGTGAGGAGCGGAGCTCCGGTATGTCTACTGATATTTTTGGTAAATCTGCAAATATCTCAGGTAATGCCTCCTCCTGATCTGGTAATATGGGTGTACTCGCCTCAGGGACAGGCAGGTCTCCCTGGGCTGAGGAGGGTGATGCAATCTCTGGTGTGTGGACTGTATCATGCGGAGTGTCCACCTCGATGCCCTGAGTATAGTAGGAGCAGTAGACTCTGGTATATCTGTGGAAGGCACTAGTGTAGTAAGACCCTCCACATCCATAGGTGTAACGTCAGTCTGTATCGCCACTGACTGCTCTATCTCTGTCACTATGGGTGCTGACACTGGGGGTGCCTCTGAAGTCTCTGCAGTCTCCACTACTGGCGATAATGGCCTGGTGGCCCTACCTCCTCATGTAGTCATGCCTCTCGTGGTACGCTTCCTAGCGTACCGTCTAGAAATCCTCTAATCGCATCTCTCTGGCCTATCAGCAGGCCTCTCAGATATAATTTCTAGCTCCGGAGAGCTGGGAGGCTCAGACGCTACCGTCTGTGATATACTGGCCACTAAAGTCATCCTCGGAGCCTCTGATGTCTGTGCATGTGTCTCGGGCTCTGAGTCTGAATAAATAATCCGCTCAAATCTCTACGGACAAACTATGGGAATCATCCTATACACGTATCGTGGCTCTGGTCCAGGATATCTACTCTTCATCACTGCCCTGTAGGGCCTAGACCTCACAGATCTCCTCAGTGCCATAATGTCAATCAAATGATCCAAATATATGCAAATATCAACGCTAAATTGTGATGCTACAGTAACTACAAGAGACGACCGTGAACACGGCGCAAAAACTTGATCCAAAAGTCCAATCTAATAGCTCCAAATTGAAATGAGGCGTATGTAATCTAGGTGTAAATGATGAATCTCGGGATTGAGCAAGGAAAACTCATGGATCTATGCGCAAATCGGGCTCGAATCAGTCAAAAAATGGACCTTGGCGACAGCGGCGGACAGACGGCGATTCTCCATGATCTTCAGCAGAAATCCGGTGGAGAATGGCTGGGAATCACTCGCAGGAAGTGGAGGAAGGTGGGGTGGAAGGTTTCGTCGCCGCTCGTGGAAGGAATCACCGGAAATCGACAAATTACGAGCATAAACGTAAACCCTAAGCCACCCGTGAGGTTTAAACCATAAGAACTTACGACCCGTAAACATGTCACGGCTTGGGCTGTAAACTCGCTTTAGCGTACAGTGTCCCGTTAGCTTAGTCTTATTTGCGGTCACGACTATGCGATAATTACGGCTTGACCCGTAAATGTCGCGTTTTGAATTGGCTTTTCATCAGAAAAATCTGCAAAAATCCCTGAAAAATTCCTACACAATAAGCATCGAATTCAAAAGAATTTCCATATGTAATAGTTCATCAAATGACATGGAGAAAGCTTAAAACAAAAATTAAAAATTAAGAAACTACTCCTAGGGTTTATAAAGAAAAGTTCAAAACTAAAATAGAAAGATATGCTCTAATTAATGAAAATTCAGAGCAGCTGGGTTGCCTCCCAGGAAGCACTTGTTTATGGTCTTTAGCTTGACCAAGATAGTGTTCATGACTTTTCTGGTGGATACAAGGCGCAGTGAATAATTGGCAATTATTGTTCCTGACACCTTTCTGGTTCATTGTATAGATTTAACTTTATAGTTCTAGGTAGTGTCCGTGTCTCAGCTTTCTTCGATTCCCCCTCTTTATGCTTTTTCCAATTTTCTGAGGGACGTCTATCGATTTCAAAATCACTTCCTTTATCAAATTTGTTCTCCTTCACCCCTGGAGATTTATCGGGACCCGCAAAATTAATTTGTTTAGCTTCAGCTGAAAAATCAAAGATCAACTTGCTATCATTCAAATTCAAAGTAAGCTTTTCATGCAACATGTCAATTATAGCTCCCGTGCTTGCTAAAAATGGTCTTCCTAGAATGACAGGGAACGATAGAAAATTTATCAATTTTAACTGTTACATTCTCTAGGATACCAATTGGTTGCTGATCAAAACCATTAACAAATTGAATATAAGTCTCAGTAGGTTTAAGTTCTCCACTACCTACTTCCTCAATCAAGTATGCAGGTATCAAGCTGATACTAGCTCCTACGTCGCACAAAGCCTTTTCAACAGTAAACTTACCAACTTGGCATGGAATTGAAATATCTCCGGGGTCTCTTACCTTTGTTATTTCAGTGTTCTTGCTCACCTATTTTTTCTTTACATCGAACTTACTGCCTTCAGGTTTTCTCTGGTCTGTTTTTCTTACCCTCCGGGGAAAAGGAATTAGAGGAACATATGCAGGCGGACCTACATATTTCTCTTCTTCCCCTTTCTCCTCACAAATTTCTTGATCGAAAGCACTGCTTGCATATAGATCAATAGGTTCTTCATTGGGCTCTCCAGGTGTCTCATCGTGTTTGGCACTTATTGCAGTGACCGCGTTGATGTGCTCTCTGGGGTTCATCTCAGGCTGTCCCGGTAGTCTCCCTGTAGGTCTGCTAGTCGTACTAGCTTGCTGTGTGATCTGATTCTCCAACATCTTGTTGTGGGTAGTTAAAGCTTCCACACAGGATGTCAGCTGCTTGATCTGGTCAGCAAGGTCGTCGGTTCTCTTTTGTTGCTTCATAACAACTTCCAGCATGGAATCAAAGTTTGACTTCGGGGGCTGCCCATATTGCTTTGGTTGAAAGCCCGGTGGTGCCCTACTATTCTGCTGAGAATACTGAGGAGGAACTTGCCCATGATTATTCTTGTAGGACAGGTTGGGGTGGTTCCTCCATCCTGGATTGTAGGTTGCAGAATATGGATCATTTGCAGGTCTCTGAGTGTAGTTCCCCATAGCGTTGACTTGCTCTTGATTAGACTCCTTTTGCGATGAAGCTATTATTTGACATTCAGATGAATCGTGTCCTGTTACACCACATACCTCATAAGAAACTGCATTAACTACTCTCGATGGAAAAGATAAAGAATCAAACTTCTGGACCAAAGAATCTACCTTTCCGCTAGTGATGTCAGGGGATCATTGTGATACTTACCAAATCCTGTGGAAGTAGTGTTCCGCTCACTCGACCAGTGGTTATGGTTCATGGCCATATCCTTGAGTAGAGCAGTTGCGTCTTCCAAGTTTTTACTCATGATCGTGCCTCTAGCCGTAGCGTCCACCATCAATCTGGTGTTATAATCCAACCCATTGTAGAAGATATGGATTAAAACTCATTCCTGGAGTCTGTGGTGTGGGCACATGCACTGGAGCTCCTTGAAGCGTTCCCAGGCGTCATAAAGTGATTCTCCTTCTTGTTATACGAAAGCTGTTATTCTGTTGCGCAGTTGGACAGTCTTGCTCGATGTGAAATATTTATTCAGAAATGCCTTGGACAGCTCTTCCCACGTGGTGATGGATCCTACCGGCATCGAGTACAACCAAGCTCTAGCACGGTCCCTGAGAGAAAAAGGGAATAATCTTAGTCTAATCGCATCAGATGAAACTCCGTTAACCTTTACAGTGTCGCAATATTCAAGAAAAACGGCTAAATGAAGATTTGGGTCCTGATTTGGGGAACCCCCAAATTGATTTTGCTAGACCATCATCATCAGCGCTGGCTTTAACTCAAAGTTGTTCGCCTCTACGTTAGGTCGAATGATGCTAGAATTGAACCCTTGTATGTTTGGTGCCGCGAAGTCCCTCAAAGATTGATTGTTTTGGTTCGCCGCCATCTCTCCTTCTTCAGAGATCTTTTTGGTTGCAAATTGCAATCTCCTCCGAAGGCGAAAGGTGCGCTCAATTTCTGGGTCTTCTGGAAGCAAAACACCCGCACGAGAAACTCTGGGCATACAACGTATAAGTACACAATAAAAAGAAAAGAATAGTAAAAACTAATGGCAAAAGAAAAGAAAAATGCCTAATCTCCTAACTTATCAATTAGTCAATATTAACTATCTGTAATCCCTGACAACGGCGCCAAAAACTTGATAGCGATCCGCAAGTGCACGGATTTATCAAAGTAATAAAAAGATATCGTTCCCGACGAGGACTACGTAGCTAAATACTGACTTCTTGATATGTTTGAATTTAGGCGGAATCAATACTTCGTTGTTCTAACTTCTAAGCACGACACAAACTCAGAACAGCTTTTTAAAGGACTTGAATTCAAAAGCATCGGGAATTCATGGGTTCGCCACACTGATAAACATGAATCGTGTAAAAATAACTCAGTCAATAAACTTATCTATCCTGAAAGGTACTTTTCCTAAGGTACATATCACTTCCTCCCGGAGCATGATACAGTATCTAATTAGAATAACTCCCTACTCTCGTGATAGTTAACCTAACTAGATCCCTTAAGTTCTGTGAAAAGTAGGTTAATTCCTTCAAATGAATCCGAACTACTCCCGTGATCGGATTCATAGGTTTAATCAAAATAGATCGGATGTTAGCAATTCACCTCTCGGTCCTTCTCGCAACGTCTAAGACGTAAAGTTACTTGGCCAGGGTAATTTACGGGATGTATGCAATTTCAATCAAATCAGGAAGATAAAATTATATTAAAAGAGAAAAAGTATAGATTAATCCATGCAAATCAGTGGGCTACACCCAATCAATCCCGAAAAGGTATCTACTCGCTCATATTATCAAGAGAATACATGTTTTTGATGAACAAGAAAGATCTCATAGGAATGAAAAGAAATCACAAAAAGGGTGATGAAACCGTCTTCTCCTCAGTCTGGAGATGAGGATTGAAGGATCAATCATCGAATCGTATGAAATCTCGCCGGAATATGCTTCGAAATCAAGTCGTCGCCCTTGTTGTCGCCGTCGCTCATGTTCATCCGACCAGAAGCTCCTTAACCCACCAAAAATCCCATCTTTTATAGTTGGACCGGTTTAGAACTCATCAGGGAACGGTTCTGCGAAGTCTGGTTCAATTCCGGTTTGAATCGGTGAAGAGACAAGTGAAAAACTCGTCGGGCAGAAGTTTTTACGGCCCGTGATACGTTTACGGCTGAGGCCGTAAATGTTTCTGTGTATAAAGCTTTCGATCACAGAAAGTTTCACGGCCCATGATAGAATTACGGCTTCACCCGTGAAAGTTTATGTTCATTCCGACACTTAGCCGTTTTCAACTTCCGTTCGTCATCGCGTTCACGGCTGAATCCATATTTACGGCCAAGGCCGTAAAAGTCTCGTTCTTCACTGTTTTTGCCCCAAATTCGTCGTAAAGGCTAGTGATCTCCTTGGAATCATGCTTTGGCTTCAAAACTCACGAAATCCTTCATTTTTACGTCATTTTACCTACATTTTCATAAAAACCAAGAAAAGTGAAGATTCCGTGCAAAGTAATGCAAAAGCACTAAAAATAGTACAAAATCATGCAACTAAGCCCAAAATATGATCTAAAATATAGGTGAAAACATGGTGTAAATGCAACTCATCATATACCCATATGTTTACGTTAGCACCTCGTGCCTAACTAGTCCATATACCAGTCTCTCAAGTACCATAGTGTCTCATATCCACTAAGGTACATTGTGTTAGTGTTTATGCCCTGCAGACCAATGTATGGACATGGTCTGGCATTATTTGAATGTACTTTGATAGAATCAATTAAGGCATGATCGTTATTATGTATATTGTTTTACCTGCGTTGATGTATTAAATTGCATAAATAATGTCCCAGGAGTTTGGTTGGATCCATTCTCATAGTGATCCCCAGTCAAGGCACCTTAGCTGATACGGGATAGCTTTGGTGCATGTGAGACTGGTGTATGGGCTGGTCAGGTGCGAGGCATAGTAACATAGACATACAGGTGCATTGGATGCATTGGAGTGACCCATCGTGAGGATTGACTTGTCTAGTCAACAGGTCAATCTCACATGCAAGAGGTTTGCATTGATCCTTAGACTTGAGGTATTCATATCTAGATGTGATGATGGATGCGCTTTGATACAGTCTTACATCTCTCGGTAAATGGGTGATCAAAACGATTGTCATTGGGCATAAGTCATATGGAGGTATGGATGACCAATAGTAGGATTTGCCCCTTCCTTAATTAGAAGCATGATATCCACTTTGGGGTACCCCACCTCATTGGTGCATGATAGGAATGTATGGCCATACTGTTTGAGTCATGACCAATAGATTGGATTAATAAATATGAGACTAATCCAATGGCGGGATATC
This sequence comes from Costus lasius, assembly GCA_027563935.2. Taxonomy (NCBI): domain Eukaryota; kingdom Viridiplantae; phylum Streptophyta; class Magnoliopsida; order Zingiberales; family Costaceae; genus Costus; species Costus lasius. The sequence continues at coordinate 29,270,673 of CM050450.1, read as the reverse complement.
AGTTCAGGCAAAGGGATCTATAATGCATGAGAGTCCTCGTTGCTTGTTTAGGAGTTGTTGCCAGATAACTTAAGTCCTGTGACATGGGTAGTAGTGATGTGTTGCTAGATACCTCTCACTACTTATGATGTTCTATCATCATTGCCATTGTCATTTGGATCCTACGGGGTCACACGCAATAGACTCTTGATGTTGCATTAATCGGAAGCCTTGTGATCAAGTTATTAGATAGCTTGGATCTATTTGGAAAATTTCATCAGCGCCAATGGGCCTGATGAGTTGGAAGAGAGTTATTGGAGCCAAACTTCATTTTTGGCTGGTTGACCCGAAATTGACCTAGATTGGTCACATTTGGATTAGGTTTGCATTGGATTGGATCCAATGGCTTAATCAGCCCATGTAATGAAGTTTGGGCTAGCTCATTACCCAATGAGGCCCAATAACGAGTTGTCATGAAGAAAGAATTGGCTAAAAGGGTATAATGGGGTGTAATGGGTGCCTAGTGCTTCATTCGGAAGCTTTTGGCACCTTCCCCCTCATCCTTTGATGGAATGCTTGCCTCCTTGGTAAGTCTTAGGGCTGATATGGCTTATTGGACTTTTATAGAAGGTCTTAGGCGCATATGGAAAAAGGGGATGAGAATTATGGAAGAGTCTTGGAGACTTACCTTACCTCAAAACCTAATTACATTCAAACCCTAACCCCTAGCCAAATTCCTCTTGAAAGAGTTGCGCCCACCCTCTCTTGTTTCACCGCCTCTTGCATCTATTAAATAGATGCATGCGTGAGCCCCTTGAAAAAAATAATAAGATTGGCGTGAGCAAGGTCTAAGGGAAAGAACTAGAGAGGTGGCGCAAGGCTCCTTCATCCAAACCGCAAGCCTCCTTTGATCATCTCCTCTTGGCGCAACTTGAAGGAGGGCTTCGTGGTGACTTCCTCTCTTCCAACATTGCCGCAACCTTCTTCCACTTCTTCCTCTTGGAGCAAGAAGATTAGAAGCTTAGAGGCATCATCCTTCCTTCTACCCTCTTGGCGCAACTTCTCTTGAAGGTGGTGCAAGTGCAGTGAAGAATTTTTCAAGGCTTTGATTCTCTTCCCGAGGCTAACACCAAGCATGGAAGGGAGCAACGTTGAGAAGGTTGACGCATGGATACTTGTAGATGACGAGCACTTGATCATCTTCAACATGGCTTCATCAACTAAACGAGCAAGAGAGGTATCATCTCTAACACATCCTTGTGTTCTCTCTCTCGCATGGATCCTTAGGAAAAGAATATGTTTCGGGTGTAATACTTCTTCCGCTGCATCCTGGGACTGCAACTTTTTAAATTACACCCGGTATTCCCCAACACATTGACTGGGGACAACTATTTGAGCATAGATCCAATCTGTCTCCAGGGATATTATCATGTAAGTACATAATCACAGATGTAGACAAACAATGATAACGACAATGCTAGAATGATATAAGCATCAGAGTCAAGTAGTATAAAGATGGACCAAAACTAGGTCCTAGAGCATAAACACCAACACCAACTACGGTGAGGTGTTAGATTGTATCAAAGCATATCCTTAACTATATGGAAGAGTCAATGACCTCAAGTCAAGTGATCAATGTATCTCCTGTCACTTATGAGGATAACTCATAACACCAAGTTATAGCCTCACAGTGGGTCGGTCCAGTATATCCACCACTAATATACCCATATGTCTGCGTTAGCACCTCATGCCTAACTAGCCTATATACTAGTCTCACATGTACCAGAGCTCTCCCATATCCACTCAGGTACTTGACTAGAGACAAGAGTTTGAGCAATGATCCAATCAGTCTCCAAGGACATTATCATGCAAGTACATAATCGTAGATGTAAACAAAGCATAATAACGACAATGCCAGAATGATATAAGAAATATCAATGTCAAAGTAGTACAAAAGATAGACCAATAACCATGCATAAACACCAATATAGCCATGCATGGTGAATTAAATCAATTTATAAGAAATGATATATGGACATTAGTTTCTAGACTTTATAATCAAACTATAATTAGAACAAAATGGGTTTTTAGAAATAAACTAGATGAGTCCAGCCTAGTGGTTCAAGACAAAGCACGCTTAATGGCCCAATGTTTTAACCAAGTGGAAGGTATTGATTATATTGAAACATATGCTCCTATAGAAAGATTAGAAGCTATTAGAATACTTTTAGCTTTTACTAGCTTCAAAGGTTTTAAAATTTATCAAATGGATGTGAAAAGTATATTTTTGAATGGTTTCATTAATGAAGAAGTTTATGTTGAACAACCACCTAGCTTTGAAAATTTTGAATTTCCAAATCATGTTTACAAACTAAAGAATGCTTTGTATGGCCTAAAGCAAGCTCCTAGGGCTTGGTATGAAAGACTTTCTTTATTATTAATTGATCATGGTTTTAATATTGGAAAAGTTGATATTTCTCTTTTCACTAAACATGGAAATGATGACATATTACTAATTTGCATTTATACAGATGATATTATTTGTGGTGCTACTAATGAATCTTTATAAGTAGTTTGCAAATTTCATGTAAAATGAATTTAAGATGAGTATGATGGGTGAACTTAGTTTCATTCTTGGACTTCAAATCAATCAACTTCATTAATCAATCCAAATATGCAAAAGAGATACTTAAGAAGTTTGGTATGCAAAATGCTAAAGCTACACCAACTCCTATGAGAGCACAAGTACCAAGCTTGATGAAGAAGAAAATGGTAAAATGGTAGATCAAAATGATACAAAGGTATAATTAGTAGTTTATTTTATTTAACTGCAAGTAGACTTGATATAATGTTTAATATATGTTTATGTGCAAGATTTCAATCCTTTCCTAAGGAGTTACACTTTTAAGTGCTATGAAAAGTATTCTTAGATATATTAAAAGAATTATTGATGTCTTTGGTACCCCAGTAGAAAAAGCTTTGAACTTTATGGTTATTCTGATAGAAAAAGTAATAATGATTGTTGTCAATTTTTAAGAATGAGTCTAGTTTCTTGGTTTTCGAAGAAGTAACATTCTATGACACTCTCAACAACTGAAGCTGAATATATTACTGTAGGATGTTGTTGTGCACAAATTCTTTGGATGAAGTGAACTCTTTTGGACTATGATTTATCTTATAATAGTACTCCTATATATTGTGATACTTCTAGTGCCATAAATTTATCTAAAAATCCTATTTTGGATTCACGCATAAAACATATAGACTTAAGGTATTATTTCTTGCATGATCATGTAATGAGAGCGACATATTATTGCGCTATGTTCCTACTAATAAATAATTGGCTGATATTTTTACTAAACCTTTGAATGTGAAAAGTTTTTGTAGTTTGAGAATGCAATTAAGGATATGTGGTCAACTATAGTAACACAGAGTCTTGTTTTAATGTAAGTGACACACTGCTAGATGGGAAATTAATTTAGATAAACGAAGAAAGCATTGAGAATCGTCTTTAAGATAAAGGAGATGATGATCAATAAAACTTTAAAGTGTGAATGGAAATAATTATGGAGAGGGGTTAGTTTTAAAAGTATAATTACATAGATATGATCCTTGCATAAATATTGAAATGTACCTAGGTAGGTCTAATGAGTTTAGTGTAAAATAAATAATAAAAATAGAACTACATAATCCTAATTCTTCCTTTGAGTGAGGTATTTTGGCGGTTCATAATCACGCTAGTCCGAAGACAATAATGAAAATATTTTTTAAAAACATATGCATTATTATTATTTCATATAAATTATCTTTATTTTCTAATTTTTCTAATTTTTATTGTTTTTATTTTTTTTATTTTTTATTTTATTTTTGATGTTTTTATTTTCCACATTTTCCTTTTTTTGTGATTTTCTTGATTATCCCCTTTTATGTGATTTTCCAATTTTTTTCTAGATTTTCTAATTTTTAAAACTTTTTTTAAAATTTTTTTTTTTTACTCTTTCTTTTCTATTTGAAAATTTGGGTTATGATGGGTTGATCAAAAGACGAGCCATATCTAACATAACCTAATCGTGTTATGTGTTGAGTTTGACTCGATTTGGATCCCATGTGTTTCTTTATTAGTGCTTAATAATAAATGATTGTGTCCAAGATAATTATTTTAGATTTTTATTGTTACAATGAATCTCAACACGTTTATTTGATATTTTATATGATGCCTTCTTAATCCTGATAAGTCAAATTAAATCAATTTAAATTGGGTCTGAATTATGTTTCTCAAAATTTAACGAAAATCTCAATGGGTCACTCATGATTGATACCCTTTTTTCATAAAAAAAGACATTACTTATTATTAAAACTATAATGCACATAAAAATTATTGATAGAAAATAAATTCCTAATTTCCAATCAAAGATATTTCTTACCGTTTGATGACATAAATTAGAAAATTGATTTTTTTTACAACTAATTTCGATTTAAAAAATATTTTAATGCGCTTACTTTCACCGAGACCAGTTGGACTACGCGAGGACTAACGGAATGCCGTTGGATTCGATACAGGCAGGGATCGACGGTTGATCTCAGTTCGCCGCTCTTTGTACACGGAGCACGCCCCAGTGGGAGCCGAGAAGGCAGCAGCGGAGACCGTTAACTAACACCCCCCCACTGTCCACAAAAAAACACCTACCACCATTCCCAATTTCCAAACCCTCCTCTCGCTTTCGGCGATCGGCCATGGCGGACGACGAGCAATGCGGCGACGAGGAGTACGCCAAGCTCGAAGATCTCAAGATATCCCTCGACCGAGGCGAAGGAGGAGAAGAAGGAGACGGGGGAGACGGGGAAGGCTGCGGCGAGTTTGGGTTCACTCTTTGTTTCTGGATTTATCTGTCGGGTTCTGCTCGCCCCTCTTCCGTCATACTTAAGCAGGTAAGTAGTTTTTTTTTTCTTGCCTCCCTTCTCTCTCTTGACCTGGAAAAAGGGCTGCGCTTTTTGCTTGTTTTAGTTTCGCGAGTGATAGGGCAATGTTTCGTTTGTTTAGACCTGGGGTTTCTGGTTATTTGGAGAGTTGACGGTGATTTTGCTTTTGAATGAATTAAAAGTTCGTTTTTCTTATGATTGCTGGTAAGACGGACAATCTTCTTTTTCTTCTTATTATCTGTGTGGTTGATGCCTCAAGTGGACGAATTTATTCTATTATTAATTAGATTATTTGGTAATTAAGTGCATAAAATGTAGCCCTTTCTTTTGTCAATAGTTAATTCTCTGTGTATATATGACATGTATTTCTTTTTTCGTATGCTTGTGATCTCTCTGTTATGATGTCTTGGAAAAATCCTATGATTTTTAAATGTGGTTGGATTGATTTGTTAGTGTTGTTTCTTAACAATACAGAAAAATACCAAAAGTGAAGATGAAGTTCCCTTTCTTGTTTTAAACGAGGAGAATAAGTTGATTCTCCTTCCTTTGATGCTGGTACACAAAGATGCTCCATCTTCTGAAAATCCATTTCCGTGGACCGACATTCTCCATACAGCTGCTGAAATGGACTGTCCATTGGAGAAATGGTTTCATGTTGGTTGCCAGGTAAGTGGTATTATGAGTTAAAAGCTCTAGATTGTAACGTCATCAAAGAGTGGATAGTAGTTTTTTTTCCTATTTTGCTACCTTTTGCATGTCTCATGTTCTGTCTTGATTGTCTTTGAAATTTATTGCTTGTTTGTCAGTTCTATTCCTTTGTGATTGTGCAGATGGTATATTAAATAGCAGACCACATATGGTTTATCTTAACATTACTTAACATATGAAAAGTTCTTGTATGTAACACTTTATAGTTTGGGTACATCTAGAATACAACCTCCTACACCCCATTAAGCATGTCATTTACAAAGAATTAGTCCAAGATAGGTTGTAGTTAACAAATTTTGAAGCATAATTCTAGGTACCAATTAGGTGAGGACAGATTCTTGATTCTGTACTTTATTGATATCAAGGTTCCACTCAGTATTCAATATATTATTAATTTTCCCACCCTGTATTCTGGTCCGAGATGGACCAATCTTCTAATAGGGATGCGAATTTAAAAGTTTCTTTGAAGTATGTATTGCTTATTTGTTTGGTTCATGGGTTACATTCTTGGATACACATAACAGGTGCTGGTACACTACTGAAATGTCAGTGCCTGCATGCCTTCCTAGTCTTCATCTTCTTGAATTGCCAAATTTGAAAAAAAAGAAAAAAGAAAAAAAAAGAAACGAAGGTGTTACCCAGAGTTTCTTGATGTCACTTGCCTCGTTTGCTTGTCTTATTTCCTCTTACAATGTCTTTTATCCTCCACTAAACCTTCCCTTTTGAAATAAGTGGAAGCATACAGGCCGATTGAAACCCCCTGCTTGCAATCTTTCTCTTCTTAATTTTAGTTTGGGAACTGAATTTATCTGCCACTTGTTTGCAGAAAAAAGTTAGGTTCAGTAGTTTTTCCATGTGTACTATGTTTGGAAGTTATGAATTTGCTTCTCATTCCGATAATGAGAATCTTTGGTTGGACTAGAAAGCACTAGCTTGGTTATGATCTTGTTTACATAGGTAATTATGTCTAGAGATTTTGTGAATAGTATCAGATGACCTTTTTTAATCTGTCTGGGTTATCAAAAATGCTTTTTTTAGCAATTTGGTTGAAGCATATCTGTATAAAGTTTCAGTATTTTTGTTTTATGACCTTTTTTTTTTTCTAAAAGCTCCATGTTCACATCTCAATAAAAAAAATGCCACAATGCTTCAAATTTTATCTTCTTGTGGCAATCTAAAGGGTCAGGAGGAAAAAAACTTTTCTTTTCTATTATTTCTTGCTTCCTTGTCTATTTTGTTATGAAATGTAACTTTTCCCTTCATTTTCTCCTTTTTGTTGGAAGCTTAGGTAAAAGCTTTTCTGGAACTAGTCTGTCGTATTTGATAACTGTGTTTAAAGATAATATTGACCAATTGCACTCTCATTATTTTTGTAATTTAGTGATTTCTGGTATCATCAAAATCTATTGTCAACTAACTCTTTGGAACAATACTATGCAGCGATGATTTCTTTTTTTTTATTTGCATTCGATAGAGCTCAAATCCTAAACTTTGTTGAATTTCTAAAAAGCTAGAGTTGTGCTTTATCTTATTTGGTTATTAATAGAATTTAACAGCAGTCAATAAACTAATTCATTTGTAAGAGCAGCATGTTACTCTTTCAGATCTGATTATATGTTTGCATGACTTGTTTCTTTAATTATTTAAATGTTAGTTTACTTTAAAGTGCATATGAAGTCAATAATTTTTATCTACAACAATCAGTTTCAGTTTTTTTCATGACATTTTGGTGTTTCTGTATAATCTATTTTTCTGGACAATGCTGATCTCAGGTAACTGAAAAATATATGCGTCTTCATGTTGATGGGAGGCTGGTTGGAGAGAAGCCTTTGTGTCCCTTGACCAGCGAACAGTTTCAAGATGATATGAAGAAAATAGCTTTAGTTGGTATTGATGGAAATCTTGGCGGTTATATCTATCAGGTTCAGGTGTTGCCTGCTTCAGCATCAATATCAGATCAGTATGTTAAGGTGCATTCTTACTTTAAGATGTCTAAATCTGGCTATCTTCTATTGTTCCCTCTAATATCATTAATGATGAAGGAAGTGTGCCAATTTAACAACAGAACCCTCCAGTGAAGCTGTCTTTGGATAGTTCATGCATCTTGGATGGAGTTGAAGAAGGAGGTGATGGCGTCTGGAGCATTGTTGGGGGTAAGGTTAGTCATCTAGTACTTTATGATGCATGGAACAACTTAACGCTTGCATCTGACTTAATATCTTGCAATGGTGTAACGGTTATTCTTAGTGAGACCTAATAAATCATCATATCTGAAGAGCCAATTGTTTATCGTACATTTCTTCTATGTTTAAACCTTCAATTCCATATCATGGTGTGGCAACTTGTTGTTTAGTTATTTACCTTGAACTCCACATCATGGCTTAGCAACTTGTTCTTTAGATGTTTTATTTCATGATGCATGAAGAACAAGAAATTTCCAGTATCCACCATAATTTTAATAGATGCCTGGAAAGATTTTCCATGTGACTGATGTTCTATTTCAATCTTAAGAAACATGAAATGAGATGAGGAAAATCTATTTCCCAATATGTGCATATATGTGTATGTACATGAATTAACTTTTCTTCTTTCAAAACTCATGTTTTGGAACGTGTAGGCCTCCTGCCGGAGGAACTTTTCTGTGGAAGTTGTCCTATTAGATGCATTTGGTAGGTCAGTTCACAGGGAGATGGAGGTAACGTTGTCTTCCAGATGGTCTGCATGGTATTTTTTTCCTCAGATCTTAATTGTGATGATTGCTTCTTCTCATTTTGAGCGTTTTCAGGTAGTTGCTTCTCTTTTATATGCTGACAGTGGAACTCATGTTGAAAAAACTAGAGATGATGCAGAAGCACCCCTCCTAACAAGCTGTGATGGACTTGAATACCCTTCTACTTCAAAACCAGTAATGCTACTTCGTGGTCGAGCCACATTTAAACTTAAGATTTCTCAAGTAAGTACTAAAGTAGCTAAATTTTTCTTCATACAGACCAGAGGTTGGCCAAGAAACCATTCCTGTAATTTCTAGCTTAATGACCACATGGCAAATACCTGTTTGATCCTTAACTTGAACTCTAAGACTCTTAACGGTACTTTGTGTTGTTTAAACGGGTATTAATACAAACTAATATATCAACCGTACTAACACATGGTATAGTTGGTTTGATTTGGTCCATCTCAAACCGAGTTTTTTTGCCCAAAAATAAAATTTTATTATAAAATTTGATGGTTCGATCTATTTCAACTTACAAAAACAATGATTTAAACAATGATCAGATGTTAAGATTGAGAATAATGTGAAATCGAGCAAATATATACATAATAGACTAGTATGATAATTTTATAAGTTTAGATGAGAACCATGAGATTCTTGAATTGTGTTATCTTACCTAGGCATGAAAGGCCTAATTTCTTTACTTTTGAACGGCCCCACCCTTTGGGTTTCATCTCATATGCTGTAGAGGTGTAAAAAAGTTATAATTAATGATTATTTTGTTATATTTAATTAAACTGAGATTAACATACTTATACTTTGAAATGTAATAACATACCTTGCTAATGCAACCTTTTTTCATGATTATGAACTATTCTTACTCCTTTGATTCCATCCCACATGTCCTAAAAGCTTATAAAAGTTAGAAATCTAGAAATGGAATTTCTTTGATATATTTGATTAAAATAAGAATTAAAATACTTTGACATTGAAATGTAATTTTATACTTTTCAATTTAAACCTTTTTAGCTTGATTTTAAATTGGCATGCCCCTTAGGTTACATCTCATACATGAAAATTTTTAAATTATTTATATTGTGAATTATGATCCTACATAAATTGAAATTGAAAACTAAATATTACAATAAAAATTAGATAATGATATAATAGCTTGCAACTATAAGTCTTTCTACTAAATCATCAAAGTAGAAGCTCATATTATATCCGGAAGTAAGGACGACTATTCTAATATACAATTAGTTGTTTGTGATTATGTTAATGAACCAGACTGGCCTCCTATTTGGAGGGTCTTCACACGCCAAACCGGGTCTGGTTTGGCGCAGCCACATCCAGTTCAGTAAGGGGGAAGGGTGGAGTATTAGGGTAGGGGGGGGGGGGGTTCTCGTTAGGATGCAGACTGTTTTTGTTCTTCATATGTGGGGGTTGAACCTCATTGGGCTGTCGGCGGAGGGAAGACTTGGCTTGTTTGCAACAATTGGTCCGACCTACCACATCCGAGGCATGTGTGACAGACGATCACTTTTAACTAGCGGACAGCTTCCTTTAGGCAATGAAAGATCTTCAAGCAAGACATTTTCATTTGCATGACGGACAATCGCTTGTGCAGCGGACGACTTCGTTAGAGCAACAAACATCTTCATTCGCGTGGCAAATGTTCTCCTGTGCAGCAAATGACTTCGTTTGAGCTGCAGACGATCTTTTGGGCAGCGGACGACTTCTCTTCGAAGCGGTAGACAAGTCCCAGTATGTGGGTGGCAGATGATATCTATGGGCAAAATCATGGTCAGCTGATCGTGTGGGCGGATTCGCAAGCAATAGCATTCATTCACCTTCGTCACAATGATAGTGACACACAGGAGGCTCGTTTGAAAATGTTGGAAGGGTCACTAGGAAACCTACAGAACACTATCATTGCCATTCAACTACAATCTATGGGTGATCGTCATTTGGAAGCTTTAGCACTGGCCGAGGAGCGTCGTCAGCAAGAGGAGTTAGTTGAGATCAGCTGAAGTAATCTCAAATTGATCATTGCCATGAAGCATTGGATGAGATGCATAATTTGCTTGCCGAGATTGCCCAGGACCTCCAATTGTTCATTCGCTGGGAGGTGGCTCCTTACATGAAGGATTGGGCCATCAGGCGACCCGAACTGAACCTTATCGATCTCCTCCAGCACGGGGAGGAGTGTTGGTCTCCATAGGAATCTGGTTTATGCCCTCATGTTGTAAGCACTCATACGTCGTGGAGGAGCTTTCCGCCCAGGCAAACCAAACTTAGGAGGTAATCGGAGGAGATGATAGATGTTGGATGCATAGGCACGGGGAATTACCAAATTTTGATGGCACTGATCCTATCGGTTGGATAGCTTGAGCGGAGCAGTACCCTTGAGCGGAGTAGTACTCTGATATCTGGGGAACATCTAAAAACTATAAAATTCCAATGACATTTGTTAGCATGGAGGGTCGTGCGATTCATTGATTCAAATGACTGAAAAGAAGAATACCAAGCATATATTAGGAAGTCCTTAAGGAAGAAATGTATAGTGAGTTTCCAACAACCACAACTTATGAACATTAACTGCTTTAGAGCAAGCCTTGACCGAATACATTATTTCTTATGAAGAGATTGTATCTCAAATTCTATATTTACGTGAACAACAATATGTGAGTTTTTCCTTGTGGAAACTAAAATTGGAAATTAGGGAGCAAGTACAATCTTTCTTTCCCACGGACATTATGAGAGCTATTACTCTAGCATGTATTATTAAGAAAGAGATATGGAGGAAGTGTTGTTAAAGGGTGCAGTAAATCTGAGGAGACTATGATCAGAACTCCTTGGGGCCTCAAAGGTTATTCTTTTACTAAGAACTCTACATCCTTTTATAATCGATGCATTGCACCACAAAATCAGACACTAACTCAAAGTACTTCCCATCTGGGGGAGAGGGGGGGGGGGGCAAAGGGAATATTAATAATCACATGATGGTTCTCGATGGACTATCATGGGCAGCATGACTTTGGGACACACCAAAGGAGGTAGAATAATGTCTTATTAAGACTATGTCAATAAAAGAGATAAAAATTTATATTTCTGTTAATTCTCCATGAGGAAGACGAAACCAATGGGGTGCTAAAAGATATCGCCACCTACGATGAGGAGTTTATAGATAATGGAGTTATCTTGGGTCCTTGCACCATGAAGTTAAAAGGTGAAGTAAACGATGTTCCTTCTTTTATCTTAATTGATAGTGGAGCGAGCCATAACTTTGTTTTGAAAAACTGGTCAAGGGACAAGGATGGTATGTCTTTCCTACTCCAACTTTGGGGTTAGTTTGGGAGATGGAGGAAAAGTGGAGCCTAAGGACAACATAACAACCTAACAATATCCCTAGGAAAGTATTCCAAGATGCTTGAGGGATATCTTTTCCGTCTAGGGGGCGTAGATCTTATTTTAGGCATGACTTGGCTTGAAATGCTCAGCGAGATTCGGGTTGATTGGGGAAAGTACATGAAGATTCAACTAGAGGGACAAGAATTTGCTCTTGAAGGTGATCCCTCCCTCACTTGCACATCGATGTTGTTAAAGAATTTGGCACCAACATCATTAAAGAATTTAGAGAAAATTGTGGACACAGTTTTGGGGCATGATATGGGCCATGGATGCTATTTCTACCCTTGCAAATGAGAATCGAGAGTAGGATTATCAATTACAAGAACTATTGCAAAAGTTCACAAGAGTTTTTGCATAACACATCACATTTCCTCCAAGAGAGCTAGATCATGCTATTGTTACACAACCCAACGAAAAACCGGTTAGGGTGAGACCTTATCGATATGTTTGTCATCAAAAAGATAGATGGAACGACTAGCGAAGGAAATGATGATGGCAGGTGTAACACTGCAAAGTTCAAATCCATATTTAAGCCTGGTTATTTTTGTTTTAAAGAAAGATGAGAGTTGAAGATTCTGTATAGATTACAAGGCCCTCAAGAGTATCATTGTACCAGACAAATTTCCTATTCCAGTGATTGAAGAGTTAATTGATGAGTTTCATGGGGCTGAATATTTCTCTAAAATTATTTTACGCTCAGGGCACCATCAAATTCAAGTAAAGCCTGAAGATATGCACAACATAGCTTTTAGAACTCATTTTGGGCATTATGAATTCCAAGTGATGCCTTTTGATGGTCTTAAGAATGCTCCGGCTACCTTTCAAGTAGTCATGAATAAAACATTTTGGCCCTACTTACACAAATTCATGTGGGTGTTTTTTTATGATATTTTAGTGTACAGCTTCACATGGCAGTAGCATTTGGAACATTTGAAGCTTACTTTGAAAGGTTTGCAGGAAAAGCAATTTGTAGCAAATAAATAGAAGTACCAATTTGGACAGGTGGAGTAACTTTGACACATTATCCATTCAAGGGGACCATGGATCCAAAAAAAGTATCCATTGTGCTACAATGGCTAACCCCAAAGCAGTTCAAGGATTTCTAGAACTCACGGGTTATTACCAGAGGTATATCAAAGATTATGACAAGCTTGCTCAACCACTCACAAACCTTCTCAAAAGGGAGGGATTTCAATGGGGTAGGGCAGTGCAAAATGCTTTTGAAAACCTAAAAGAAGTCATAACTACATCACCGGTTCTAGGGCTATCAGATTTTAATGAAGAATTTACCATCAATGTGACAAGTCCGGAAGGAGAATAGGGGTAGTGCTCATGCAAAAGGGGAAATCATTAGCCTATTTCTGTAAGGCTCTCTTAGATTTAGCCAAATTAACATATGAAAAGGAACTAATGACATTAGTTCTTTATGTACAACATTGGCGTCCCTATTTGTAGGGACAGAAATTTAAAGTTCTCACGAATCAAAAGGCTTTTCGACACTTATTGGATCAACACTTTACCACACCAGATCAATAGAATTGTCTCACGAAACTATTGGGGTATAACATGGACGTGCTGTAAAAACCTAGAAATGACAATAGGGTAGCTGATGCTTTATCGCGATTACCTGAGCACGTCTAGTTTAGAGTAATTTCCAGACTGCTTTGGCATGATATCAATAAAGTTCAAAAGGTGGAAAAGAACAGCTTTATAGAAAATATTTGAGAATTTGAAGAGGAACCATCTTTACGAACCCCATTTGAATTTGTTAAGGAATGCTTGTTATACAAAGGACGTGTGGTGTTACCAGCTAAATCCAAGTGGATTGATACATTGTTGCATGAGTGCCATCACACTCCTACAAGGGGATATTTTGGGGCTTACTGAACTTATGAGCGGTTAGTTGATAATGTGTATTAGATTGGAATGAAAAAAGATGTATACTAATTAGTAGTGGAGTATTTAGTTTGTCAGTAGTAGAATGTTCAGTTTGTCAAAGGCAAAAGTATTAACTACTTCTCTAGTGGGTCTGCTTCAACCACTTGGGAAGACATCGTATGAATTTCATAACAGGATTACCAAAATCTAAGGGGCAGATGCCATCTTGGTAGTGGTGGACTGGTTATCCCAGTATGGACATTTTTCGGCACTTAAACATCTCTTATCAGCAAGATCGGTTGTTGAATTGTTTGCGAAAGAGATAGTGAGACTTCATGGAGTTCCCAAATCAATAGTTAGTGACACAAATCTTATTTTTATGAGTCATTTTTTATTTGAAATTTTCAAGTTGCAAGGTACCTTGCTCAAGATGAGTTCGTTATATCACCCTATGATGGATGGACAATTGGAAGTATTGAATAGATGTCTTGAAACGTATTCAGAGCAGCTGTGTGAGTGATCAGCCTAGTTGCATTGGGCGGAATATTGGTATAATACTAGTTTCCAATCGATAGCAAAAGATCTCCCTTTGAGATAGTCTACGGACGTCATCCCCCTACCTTGCAACACTATTTTGTGGGTGAATCAGAAGTAGAGGCAGTGGAACAAGAACTTATGGATAGGGACGAAATCCTAAGAGAGCTCAAGCACAACTTGATGAGAGCGCAACAGAGGATGGTAAGAGTAGCAAACATTCATCACAAGGATACGTCTTTCACTATTGGGGAATTGGTGTTTGTGAAACTTCAACCCCATAGACAATAGTCAATTGCTCGAAGAATAAATCAAAAGCTTGTTGCTCATTTTTATGGGCCTTTTTGCATTGATAAGATGGTGGGAGAAGTGGCATATTGTTTGGAGCTTCCGACCGGTTCACAAATTCACCCAGTATTTCACACATCTGAATTGAAGCAAGTTGTCGATTACAAAGAATCTGAAGCAAATTTACAGACTGACTTAGTGGTTGAGTTACTATCATACTGTGTCATAGAAACTGTGTTAGCATCTAGGAATATATTATAAGGGGATAGGTTTGTGAAGCAATGGTTAATCCAGTGGATTTCGAAGACATCGGAGGAAGCGACTTGGGAAGATGTTGAAATCATTCAAGAGCAATTTCCGAAGTTACTAGATAGCCTTGGGGACAAAGTTGGAATTCATGAGGGAGGTAATATTAATGAACCGGACTGGCCTCCTATTTGGAGGGTCTACACGTGCCGAACTAGGTCTGGTTCAGCATAGCAACATTCGGTTCAGTAAGGGGGAGGAGGGAGTATTAAGGTTGGGGGAGTTCTCGTTAGGAGGTAGGTTATTTTTGTTCTTCATACGTGGGGGTTGGACCTCGTTGGACTATCGGTGGAGGAAAGACTTGGCTTGTTTGCAACAGTTAATTCTATCTCATAGTTTTGTTGTGCCCATATTCATAAGTTCTCCCAATGCATATGACATAGGTATGTTAAAATTCATATACACATTAAACTCACTAAGATCACTACTTCTTATGAGATAACTACTATCACAATTGGGTATGTACTAGAATTGAAATGAGGTATAAATACATATAAGCTCATTGTTAATCGTATCCTTTGTAACTTGACTGGGACTATAATGAGTCAATCTTTAACTTTAATATATAAGCTCCTTGTGAATCGTATCCTTCATAACTTGACTAGGACTATGATGAGCCATTCTTTAACTTTGATGTAGAGTGGATTTATTTTCTTCACAGGGGATTAGGTTCTTTGCTTCATTGAGGTTGAACTTTTACTTCTTTGATATTGGTATACTATGCTGCCTTTTAAGTCTACTTGAGTGGTTTGACTCTTGTGTGCGATGCATGTAGCCTTCTTCACAAGTCTAAGGTTGTTGTGTTCTGTAGTCTTCTTCACAAGTCTAAGGTTGTTGTGTTCCTAGTACTATTTCATCACCATTGATAGTACTTCCATCATCTAGGCTTATATTGTCTCCATCACTTGTATCATTTTGTTTTTCTTGTCATGGATACGAATTTCAAAGAGAATATGTTTCTTCAGATTTTGTATCTTCTTGCTCATCAATAGTAAATAATAGGTCCACTAGAGCTTTCTCATTTATAGTTGTCAAATTCTTTCTTCTTAATCTTTGGCCTAACAAGTGAGCTCGTTGTTGGCCTCATTGCTAGGAAGACAAGCATAATGGTTGGATTCTACTAAATCAAAGTAGCATATCCTACTCCATTTGATCACCTTTCTCATCATTTCTTAGTAATTAGGCCTCTAGCCGGCTTCATTGTCAGCCTATTCAATGAGTTTAGTAATATCTTAAGAGGGCTGGGATGAATTACTTTCATTGCAAGATCTTGATCTTTTATGGTTGACCAATAATTCATGTTCAAATGAACTATTGAAAGAGTCTAATATAACTTTGACTTTCGGCCTTTTTCCTCTTGTAGAATCCTAAGTTTGAGTCTTATAAACATAAACTAATTTCTTGAGTTAAGTTTGACCCATATTTTTGTATCCACTTAGTGATACATGTTATGATAGGATGTGAATTAATACATTATGTAAGTTTGAGGCTTTTAACTCTAAATTGTAACCACTATTCAACTTGCAAATTTAAAATATATCATAATTAGATTGTCAGACTCATAATTAAAAAGACCACGTTAGTTGAAAAAATAAATTAAATTGCTTACGTGGATTTATCATGTGATGCAAATCCAATGCAATTGGATCTCCAAATGTCATTTTATCTAGTCTATACTTCCGACCTCCAATTGTTGCAGTAGTAATTTTTGTGTTTGGCTACAAATAGAGTATCTTCATATATGCTTATAAGCCAATCTTGTCGTGTTCCCAAGTTATTGTAATATTGGTACGATGGATTTAGGTAGTAAGTTGATAGACAAAAAAATAAATATTATTAACATTTGTATAGGGATTATAGGTAATGAAATAACTAAAATAATTGCATAAAAGATTATGATACTCACCCATCAAGTGAGTTTCGTACCATTTGGTTTTTCCATCTGCACTAGACAATATCAATATATAGAGTAACTTTATTACCCATTGTTGTGTTAATATGTCTTATATAATATTAAATCATATGATATATTTTCTCCATTATTTAGCTTCTTCTCTTTATAACTTTTCAGGAGGACTATAGGCACAACCACAACACACATATATATCAAAATAATGATTCAACCCAACCTTATTCACAAGTAAATACTCCAAAGTAATAAAGTGCATAGCAAACCTATGTCGTGATATCACATTTTTTAAAATTATTTCTTCTTAGCTTTCACCTAGTGATGGTTATATGTGAATTGGGTTGCTTCCGTTTGTCACTAGATGGATACTATACTTTTGTCTAATCTCTTCAATGATGGTCTTCAACAGATGGTAAATGTACAGTACTGGATAATACTCGGTTGATGCGTCTATTGACTTATGAAATATAACCTTATTACAACATATGAAAAAATTAGTTATACTTATCTTAATAGTCCTAGACTAAGCATCGCATACGAGAGTTATATTGAAGTCCTATTGCCATGTTCATTCTTCTCATTTAAGTATGTCATTCTTCCACTTCATTAAAATATAACCTAACAATCTCATATAGTATGCGCAGTTGAATTTATAAGCCTGATTCTTATATCTTAGAAACCATAGCATAATAATAATTGTCACTTATGGCATGAGCAAGAATTTGGTTAAAGTGAAAACATTTTAATATAGCTTGACAAATGTCATAATTCTTTAACTAGCATCATCTATTCGAAGCTGTTTACTTGCTTATGATGGAAATGACCTAGGTCTGCGAGTTCATTGAACCAGTCCCAAGAAGCTACTAATGCCATGTCGACTTGTAGGGGTTATATGGCTTCTAGTGCTTATACTTGTAGTTTGCCTCATTTGGTACGTAGCTGAAGTAGATCTTACTGCATTTCTGCTATCAGCATACTCCCTTGGCCTAAAATTGAGGTTGTTTCTAGTGCATAGAAGTTGATCGGATGGCCAGACATATTGAGCCCTTGAAGTTCAAATAATAGTCTCTTATCTCAAGATTTTTAATAGATTTATCTCCATGCCTTTAGTATAAATGATATAATATGGGGCCCACTCTATGCCAATCAAAATCCTTACTTTCCTCAATAATATATTGTACATCTGTCCAGAGAGATTTAATATTTTTCACAAATTGCTTAATAGATTTCAAGTGATACCTTTGGGTATTTAGAAATATTGGAGTATCCATTGGTAAGATGTTGCTTAACATGAGTCTGCACCTTCACCTTCAATATTGTTCTTACAATATATGCATTGTCGATGGTCAAGATCTTATGGCATATTCCATGCATAATGTTAGGTGAAATCAATATTCTGATTTTTAGATATCATATAATGCTAATTACGATTAAGTGAAGAAGAGAGTTTAGAGAGTTTATGAGAGAGTTTTAGAGAGATTAGAGAATTAAGAGTGACATGTGAAGGGAACGAGTGCTTATACACAGCTCTTTTCTCCTTATTTTCTCTCTTCCCCTTATTTCCATCTATAAATGAATAAAACAGTGTTTTTATTTGTTGAAATATCTTTTATCATTGGAATTGGTCGGTATTGACATATGCATGTGTCGGTACAGTCTGGTACAACTAGGTTCCATTGTGCTGACTAGTACTAACACATAAATTAGATGGTGCCAGTATGTACTCTAACGATCCTTCGGATTGGTATAAACTAGCTAAATTGGGCCATTCATATCAGTTTTTAGTTCCTTGTTTGTGTCAAGTTGTTAGAATGTTTTTTTTTTGGTTTAGATGTGTCTTTATTCCACGGTAGTGTATTGTGGATATAAAACTAACATATTTATGGTTAAGGAATCCATATGATAATCATTAACCTTTTGACCTTTTAAAACTCAAATATGTTGTTGTTGTACTGTTATCTAAAGAAGCTACAAATATCATAGTCTACTAATATATCAATGTAAATTTAAACTTTTCTCCTAAATGATGTGGAAACGATGCCCCATAGCCAATAGTGTGAACATAATTGAAGGAAAAATGTAACAAATTATATAACTAATAGATCTATATACCTTCCATGTGACAAAGTATTGCTATGCTTTCAAAAACCAGTGCAAACCAACCAGTATATACATATACATATATATATATATATACATATACATATATATATATATATATACATATACATATATATATATATATCTCCATGTATATTTATGTACATGGTATTGGTGCTACTGGTACGGTGCAGTCAATACCAGTCCCAGACTGGTTTTTTGGACTTATTTTTTAAACCTTGGCTGATAGTGTATTAACAACCCTTGGTATTTTCATTTGTACGCTTCAAATAGACTTGGCCATTTTGGGTTGACATTGGAAATGTTAAGATATTATTTGAAAAGTAATTTTGATCAAGATATAATATCCCGTGTTGCATGCAATATTGATCACATTTATATTTCAACTTTTTAATTGATATATTAATATATTACACATATTTATTTTACACCTAAAATGAGTTTTTTGGAAGCAAACTAAGAGTTACTGTATGGTTTAGAAGAGAGGCTATTTCACATACTTTGAAAACAAAAGTTAGCTAAAAAAAATAACTATTTGGTATGTATTTTGTCCCTTTTTATTGGCTAAAGATGCAAACCTGACTATTAGGTGTTGTTTCTTCCTTTTCTTGGTGCAGCTATCATCTAAATGTGACAATAGGCTCTTCCGTGTTTGTTTCCACACATTGCACTGTCCAAGATATCCTTTTCTTGAAGCATATTCTTGTCCAATCCGTTGTATCTCAAGGAACCGCACTAACCGCGTATTGGGGGTTGGAAAAAGGTCTGTTTCTATGATCCCGCTTGATGAAATTAATTCACCAAAGGCAATTGATGGTTTGCAAGCAATTCGTGACATCTATGGGAATGGCCACTTAAAAGCATCAAATCAGTCTAGTACGAAATCCAGCCCCCCATCAAAACGCTATAAACTAGAAAAAAACATATCGATAGGAGAAATAACTGTTAATGGGACTTCAGAACAGGTAATTCTGGTTCATAAATCAGCATTCACTACTGATAGTATGATTTATTTTTAGATTAATAGGCATGCATATATAAGTTCCAAGTATTTAAAATACTTTCTTAATTGTATGATGTTATATTGATTGCATGAATAGACACCTCGAAGGATGAGCAACCTTGAAGGAACGGACAGCGGACCATCAGATTCTGAGAGTACTGACCTCAAAGACTTTGACTCTAGGTGGACCCAAGAGTCTATTGTCTCAGATGTTACAATATTCAGATACTGTTTGGGAAGCACCTTTGAGCGATCAATACTACTGAAAGAATTAATAGCTTCTGCTAGCAATGAAGAGATTGCAAATTTTTCAGAGCAGGTTTGTCTGTACAGTGGATGCTCTCATCACCGGTAACCTTCCGAATTTTTTTAATGAATTTTCATGTTTGTTGAGATGTAAACCTTTTGTCCTCAATGTTGCATCTCTGGTAATTACAGAAATCAAATAATGATTTCAAAGCACTTGATCAAAGGAGGAGATGATACCTGGAACAGTATCTCTCGGAACAAACAACGGGCCCTATGGATGGATGCAGTTCATGAGATCAACACAAAATTCATGGTCATTGCCAAATCTGCCAGCAGGCCGTTGTCAGGACAGGTTATTTTTGTCTTTTTAAACTTGATTGTTGATTTTGTCATAACATTGTAATTGATGTCGCAATCTTTATTCAGGACCTTGAAGTCTTGCATGGAATTGCTGGATGTGGTGATGATTTGGGCCGGGAAGAATTTGATAGGATGTGGTATTGGTTGTATCCTGTAGCTTTTGCGTTGTCAAAGGACCAAGTGAACAAAATATGGGGATGCCTATCACCAAAATGGATAGAAGGATTTATTACAAGAGAAGAAGCAGAATCTGCACTCAAAGGTCCTGAAGGGCTGAATAAGACAGGAAGATTTGTTCTTCGATTTCCTACCACACGCAGCTGGCCTCACCCAGATGCTGGCAGCCTAGTTGTTACTTATGTTGGCACTGATTACGTTCTTCATCATAAGCTTCTCTCTCTTGACCATAGGTATTATTTATTCATATCTACGTTATATTTTTCATTCTTTTTTTTTCTTTTGTTCTAATATTTTGTTGGAACGTTCTCGTCTTTAATCCTTATCTGATCTTAAACAGGGGTTTGGAAAATAGATTACTACAAGACTTGCTGTTGGAAGAGTCTGAACTATCCCAATTAGGAAGGTTAATATTCAAACTCTTCTTGAAGCTCCCAAGAGATTGTACAAATGTCTTATTTAGGGTTTATTTGGACTTTGTGCAGGGTAACTCGGCAAAAGAGTACTTCCTCTGCAAGCTGACTTGAACTACGAATTCATAATGGTTGTGACACTCCGATACACCCTGCAGCAAGTTTTTTGGGATTGGCAGTGTCTTACACGATGTATATAGTATTGTATATAGTTTGAGCTGCCTGCTGACATAAGATCTGCCATCTCGCAAATTTTAGGAAATTTAACCAACATCAAATAGAATCATGGATGGAAACAAGGTGAGTTAATCATATCGGGAGATTTGCTCTGTAAAAGGTGGAAATCTCGTGGGTAGAGGCGCTTATGAAAATTTAGGTGTGACGCTGTTGCTTGAAGATCCTGTTGGTTGCAGCATCATGCTTGTTATCTTTCCAACGAAAGTAACCAAGCAAAGTTTGAAAGCATAATCTACGAAATATCATGTTTGTTTATTTATTTTAAGTTGTATGCATATCTGCATTCTTGTATCAGCTTATGGTCAATTTTGTGCAGACTATTTTTTTTAACTATTAAAGATTATCAGCAACCAAATTTGTTTATCTCGTTAAATATTTGAGTAGACTCCATCCGTGCAACTTAAATCTTTAAAATATCAAAAATTATTTATATCATTACAAAAGAAAAATATATAATTAAGAAAAGCAGTGAACCCTAAATTCAATCTCGAAGCAGGTTAAAATTTACGAATTTTAAGGTTAAGTCAGCTCCGTTACTTGACGGTATAATCAACCCTGGATAGATTTAGAAATGCATTAACTCCGGTGCTCTCTTTTTCTCTCCCACATTGTCCTTTCTCTCTTTTTCTCTCTCGCCTCTCATTGAACATGTGATTTCCCTCCTCCTTGACCTCTTGTGGGAACCCTATAGTTTGGTTTTTTTTTTTTTCCTTTCTAGGGGGTGTATTCTTCTTTGTGGCGTCATAATAGATAATAGGTTGAAGTGGCAAAAATGTGTAATTTTTCTTTAATTGCTTATAGAAGTTAACCAAGCCTACTTTCTGCTTTGTAGTCGAAGCCAGAGGTACTTTCTGCTTTGTAGTCGAAGCCAGAGGTTATTGTCTAGCTGGGAAGGTCTTTTAAGAAATTATCAAAAAAATCATCCAGTGGTATGATTTTAACTCATATAGTGTTGTAATATATTTTATCGTGAGTAGAGCTTAGGGTATGGTGGATAGATAGTAGTTCATAGTGGATAAAGTCATGCTATTGTGGATATACTATATTTTCTAATATCCTACCATAGATGGGCTCTTCATCGTGATGATGGATAGAGTCTATTTCACAATATATAGAGTTATGCTATCATGAATAGACTCTATTCTATAGTAGATAAAGTCTATTCTACTGTGGATGAGCTCTACTTTATTGTGGATAGATTGACTTGATCATGGATACATGCAAGTTAGGGCTGATACAAGTTAGATTAGGGTTCACACATGTATTTTAGATCGTGGATAGACTGATATTTATCTTGAAAACATGCAATTTAGGGCTGATACAACTTAGGTTTTCGTTAACACATATGTTTTACATCATGGATAGACTAACATTTATCGTGGATATATACAATTTAGGATGGATTCAACTTAGCTTTTCGTTCACACGTGTTTTATATTGTGGATACATGTAATTTAGGGCTGATACAACTTAAGTTTGTTAGAGTGTGTGCCCTTGGACCTGTTATTGGTTCGGACATTTGTAATATATTTATTTGTTTCTGATATTTATTTATCTTGGCATTGTCATTATCATAGTTTTATATACATCTGCGTATATGTATGTTTATATGATGATGTCCCTGGAAATCGTATCTCAAATATTATGTCCCTAGTCGAGTACCATAGTGAATAAGGAACAACTTTGGTGTATGTGAGACTAGTTTATGCGCTGGTTAAGCACAAGGTGTTAAACGCAAGCATATGGGTATATCAAGGTAGATATACTGGACTGACCCACTGTGAAGTTTTAACTTAGTGTCTCAAGTTAAAATTCACAGTGACAAAGGTGCATTTGTCCTTCGACTTGAGGGAGTTTCTATCTCTATATGGTATGAAATATACTTTGATACAACCTAATGCCTCACCATAGCAGGGAGGTCATAACGGTTGTCATTAGGTATATCATGAGTCGTATGAGAGATACAACTTGCTAATAGAGGATTTGTCCCTTCCTTAAGTTGAAACTTGACTTCCTTAGGCCCCCCCTATATGGATGCATGACTGAATGTGTGTGGCCACACCCAGGTTAAGCTTAATTTAGTTATGACCATTTGATTGGGTTAAACAAGTGTGACACACTTGTCCCATCTGGATGTCATCTTGACAATGGAACAAGAATGCATATGTACTTTATTATGATTTAGGGGTTGTTGATGATGACCTCTATTCCGATGAGTTGGGTAGCATTGATGTAGTGCGAGCCACTCATTACTTGTGATGATGAGGTTATCACTGCCAACATCAGAGAAACCTATAGGGTTGCACACCTAGACACTCAAGATCTTGTATTGATCGGGTAGCCTCAGATCGAATCTATGGATGATTTGGATCCATTTGGGAGTCCTATGTATCACAGATGCATGCATTGAGGTGGGAGATGATTATATTGAGTTGGATAGCGCTTTGAGATCAGTTGACCTTTAGGTGACCATATTTGACCTCAGTTGATTAGCTTTAGTCAACATATCAAGTGACATAAAAGATGTTGGATTTATTCAGAGCCTTGTTGACTTGATTTAGCGTAATCTGGAGGGGGTCCATAGCCTAAGCCCGTAATTGAATATTTATATTCAATTAAATAGGAATAAATCTAATTTATTCACATCTTAAGTAGTGGTACCTGCGACTAAAACTCTATATAAATAGGGGCTAGGGGGTTCATATCCTCATGCCTTCTCTTTGAGAACCCTAGCTGCCTAGATACTCCTCTCCCCACTCAAGCCTTAGTAGCCTCTTGCCTTCTCTCTTAGCGCTGCCCTTGAACATTGTCGCCTCCTCCTTGGTGACAATATTCTTCCAATTAGCTCAAGAAGAACTTGATGGGTTTTCTCCTTCTTCACTTGCGACACCACTAACGTTGTGACACCACTTCTTGTTGGCGCATCTTGTTGGTGGCACAAACTTGAAGAAAAGGCACACCTTGGTTCATCTTCTACAAGGTGGCACAAGCATGGTGATAAATCTCAGAGGTGTGGATCTATTCTCCCGAGGTTAGCACTAAGCATAGAGAACGAAGGATCTCGAGGAGCCCGTGTGTGCATGAGTGTAGAGGACGGGCACTTGTGCATCTCAACATCATCATTGATCGCTCCTAAATCGCATTAGAAGTACATGCTCTATCGCATCCGATGGTTCCCTCGTAAGATCAGTCCTTGTTTAATTAGGAAACTCATTTCGAGCATTTGCTTCCGATTCAATTTTATTTTAAAATTGTCCGGGGTTTTCCAATAGTGGTATCAAAGCCATCTTACGAGTCCCATGTGGTGTAATCAGTTTTTCCCTATATGTGCCCCTGTCATAAAATTTTTTCAAAAATTGTTGTGCCATGTTTTTGTAATTAGAAAAATTATAGGTTCGTCTTTGTCTAATTTCTCCTCACACTTGTAGGATAGACCTACAATGTGAGACTTTATGTGGGGGCATGGATTAAGTGATTATCCTATCTTTGCAGGTTAAGGATTGTAAGGGGGCGGCAAGCATAGAGCTTGCATGAGCCACTTGTAGACTCTTAAGAGAAACGAAAGTATGAGATTTACAATGAGTTATTGAGGATTGATGGACATGGTTTTTGAAAAACTACAATTAATCATTATCGGTTTTTCATCGCATATAGAAAGAGCATGATTAGGTGCTTTTTAATGTATTTGATATGGTTATAGACAAGCTCTTATTGCAAGCCTGGGATGTATATTTGTGAGGTCTGTGAGCCATTCTTTCCTTTTCTTTACATGTATTGTAAAATTAGTAATTTGAATATTAGGGAAGATTCATTGGCGCTCACGTCATAGCATCCACCTTGGCGGTGCATCCATGCATGGTGGTGCACTCATGCAAGGTGGCGCAAGCGGCGCACCTTGTGAGGATGGTGCAAACACATGATTGACCAAACCCTAGAAGGAGTCTAGGGTTTGCGAGCTAACCATGAGGAGCATTGGGGCTGACTGAACCAAGGGGTGCACCTAGGGTTTCTGAGCTAACCCCTAGAACTGAAGACCTAGGCGACACACCTAAGGTTTGTAGCAGGGCCTTGGCGCACTTAGAGCAGGAGCCGACGGCTTAGTGGCATGGGTCGAACGCTGAGGGCTTTGGAGTTGCTAGGTGTTTAGTCTAGGTCTAGGGCTTGTTTCTCTAGTCTAAGCTATAACCATATCATGTTTATTTACTACTTATCTGATAACATGCCTTGTTTGTTTTATTTTATGCTTTCACTATAGGATTGCATGCATGTATTATTAGAAATAAGATAAAACTAAGTGGTATGAGACCAAATTTTTAAACTAAATCAAGTATGTAGCCTTCTGATGCGTAATCCTCATCAAACTATCGATTGACGGTGTTGTGTGAAATGCTCCACAAGTGCACGGATTTATCGAAGTAATAAAAAAATTATCGTTCCCAACGAGGATTAGGCAGTTAATTACCAACTTCTCAACTTGTTTGAATCTAGGCGAAATTAAGTAATGGTTTGTGTTGAACTCTAAGTACGAGCAATATCAGAAACAGCGTTAAGGGCGTTTCAATTTTAGGAAGATCGGGATGTCAGGGTTTCACCACACTGACAAATACGAATCAAGTAAAGATAGCTCTTTGAATAGAAAATATTTATCATGAAAGGAACTTTTCCTAATGTACAGATTACCTCCTCCCGAAGTATAATCCGGTATCGAATTTCGTTAACTCCCTACTCTCATGATAGTTAATGTAACTAGACCCCTTAAGTTCTATGAAAAGCTTTGTATAACCTTCAGACGAATCCAAACTACTCCCGTGATTGGATTCATAGGTGCGATTAAAATAGATCCGACCTTGCGATTCACCTCCTGGTACTTCTCGCAATGTCTAATACGCAATTATACGTGGCCAGTGTAAATTACGAATTAAACATAATTTCAATCAATCATGATAACATAATCAAATAAAAAGAGCAAGAATACAGATTTACTCGTAAATGTCAGCGAGCTAAGCCCTTAATCTCGAAATAGGGTTTACTCGCTCATGTTCTTAAAAGAAAGCATGTTTATACGATGAACAAGCATAAAACTTCTAAAAATCGCAAGAAATTCACTAAAACAACAATTAAAATAGCTTCCCCTCGATCTGATGATGAAGAAGAACCAATCAAAATTGTCTTTTCCGTGAAATCTCACCGGAATCTGCTCAGAAATCAGAAATTCACCCTAGTCGCCGCCGCCGGTTGTATTCATCCAAAAAGCCCCCTAAACCCTCAAAAAATCTGATCTTTTATAGCTTGACCAGTTCGGACCCCATCAAGGAGCGTTTCTACAAAATTTGGTTCAAATCCGGTTCGAATCGGGAAAGAATCGAGTGAAAAACTCGACGGGCGGACGTTTTCATGGTCCGTAATAAGTTCACGGCCAAGGCCGTAAAAGCTTATGTGTGTATAGTTCTTTGTACATAGAAAGTTTCACGGGCCATGATGCATTCACAGCCTCACCTGTGAAAGTTTTTGTGCATTTCCATACTTAGCCGTTTTTCGCCCTTTGCTCGAACGCAAAATTACAGCCACGACCGTAAATGTTGAATTTTTCACCATTTTCTCTCCAAATTTGACGTGTAAGCTTGCGATCTCCTCGGGAATCATGCCGTGGCTTAAAAATTCATGAAATCTATCATTTTCATGCGTTTTTACTTGCATTTTCAATAAAACCAAGAAAAGTGAAGATTCTGTGCCAAGTGAAGTAAAAATACTAAAATTAGCACAAAATCATGTAATTAAGCCTAAAATTTAGTATAAAATATAGGTAAAAATGTGGTGTAAATACAACGCATCAAAATACCCTAGACTTAGAATTTTGCTTGTCCTCAAGCAATGCATCGATATGTATAAAGAATGTAAAGATATGACACTCAATTGTTCTGTCATCAATAAAGTTCTTAGTCTACATTTCAGGCTATCAACTTTTCATAAATTAATTAATTCAGGAGAGATCACAATAAAAATAAATCGTCAAGAATTTACAATCCAAGAAAGATAAAATTCATGATTCATGTCATAACATTCATTCCACACGTTTCAAGTATCAAATACTGTCGAGCTTAGTAAATCTTCTTTATTGAATAGATAGAGATTTACTTCAAGTCACTTGGTGAAACTATAGATAAGAGATTTTCAATGCAATTCAGTCTTTAAACTGTTATGTGCCATAACATTGTTTAAAGTACACTACAGAGCAGTATAATTTAACTCATGGTTTCGATCTTAAGTCAGCGGAGTCTATTGTGTCCGCAAGTGCACGGATACTTCAGAGTAATCGAAAGATATCGAACCATAAAGACCTACGTGTTAAGTACCAAATAGTTGTTTTCTCACTAGCTAAGCAAATCGAATATGATGTAAGCAAATGATGAGATAGCGTGCAGATAATCAGAGAGGAAAAGCTGGGACTAGGGTTTCATCCACCTTAATTTCTATGACTAGAAGGAAATAAGCGCATCGTCAGTCCACTCTTATTATGATAAAGATATAATTTACTTAATAAAGAAATCATCTCGCTTTCACAAACAAAATTTACAAAGAACAAATCCTCACTTTCGCACAAGATTTATTCAATGTTAAATAAAAGTAAATCATTGACAAAGAACTCAAAAATCACTTTCGTGCATCCAAATCCTAAGTCAATCATCTCAAGTGAAAACTACATACTTTCATACTATAATTTTCACAGGTTCTACTTAAGGTTCTCCAACGATCCGATACTTGATTTCTCACAGTATCATCATGTTTATTTCAATAACTCAATCCTAGGTCAAATTATTAACATGGGAATAAACTTCTAAAACCTAGAAATAAGAACAAACATAATTTCTTACAATGAGTTCATAAATCACGATTCTAGGGTTCCAAGTTCTCGCAAGTCACCTTTCGGTCCATATCGCAAAAACTCCAACACATGTAGATAATATGAAACTAGAAAGAATTAAAGGCAATTGTCTCTTAAGTAGAATTATCATAACAAGAGTTCCCTAACGAAATAAGGTTTATCTAGTCATTATTAAATTAAGGGAATTACACGCCCATGTCCCAAAAGATGTCTAAGCTAGCTGTTAGGGAATACCGGGTGTAATTTAAAATTTTGTAGTCCCAGGACACAGCGGAAGAATCATTACACCCGAAACATATTCCGGTCCCAAGGATCCATGCGAGAGAGAAGACACAAGGATGTGTTAGAGATGTACCTCTTTTGCTTGTCTAGTTGCTGAAGCCATGTTGAAGGCGCCCAAGTGTTCGCCCTCTACAAGTATCCACGCGTCAACTCCTTGATCGTTGCTCCCTTCCACGCTTGGTGCTAGCCTCGGGAGGAGAATCAAGCCTTAGAGTTCCTTCTCTTCTCTTGCGCCACCTTCATGGAAGTTGCGCCAAGTGCAAGGAAGTAGCCGCCAACTCCTTATCCTCTTCACTCCAAGAGAAGAGGGAGAAGAAGAGTTTCGGCCCTTAGGAAGAGTAAGAGGAAGTGGCGCCACCAAGTCCTTCTCCAAGTCACGCCAAGAGGAGATGAAGGAGAAGACTTGCGGCCACTACTAGGAAGAAGGTTTGTGCCACCTTGATGTTGTCGCCCTTTGCCCTTGCTCACGCCCCTCTATGTGTGTTCACGTCTCCAAGCATTCGAACTATTGAGAGGGGGCAGCTAGGGTCCCTTTTATAAGCCAAGAGGCAGTTTAGGGAGGGCCAAGATCATGCCAAGTGGGCAGCTAGGATAAAGGAGTCTTGAGGTAAGGAAAGTCTCCAAGACTTTACCATAAACCTCATTCAACCTATCCCAATTTGCCCAACGGCTATATCAGCCCAAGACATGCCTTAGAGGCATGGATTCCATCCAAGGAGGAAGGGCTAGGCGCAACAAGCAAGAGGTATTCGGCTAGGGTAAGGGTTTGGGTGCATGTAGGGTTTATGAGGTAAGGAAAGTTTTCAAGACTTTACCATAAATCTCACCCTACTTGTCATATGCGCCCAAGCTCTTTCCAAAAGAGTTTTCAAGCCATATCAGCCCCAACCCTTACCATTGAGGCAAGGTTTCCTTCCAAGGAACAAAGGGGGAGGCGCCTAATGCTTCCTTATGAAGCAACATGCGCCTACTTCACCCCATTATGCCCTTGGCGCCAATGGGGTAAAATTCTTCCCCATTATACCCTTATTTGCTTATACCTCTTCTTGACAACTAATTATTGGGCCTCATTGGATAATGAGCTAGCCCAAACTTCATGGCATGGGTTGATTAAGCCATTGGATCCAACCCAATGCAACCCTAATCCAAATGTGACCAATCTAGGTCAATTTCGGGTCAACCTGCCAAAAATGAAGTTTGGCTCCAATAACTTTCTTCCAACTCATCAGGCCCATTGGCGCTGATGAAATCTTCCAAATTGATCCAAGTTATCCAATAACTTGATCATAAGGCTTCTGATTAAAGCAACGTCAAGAGTCTATTGCGTGTGACCCCGTAGGATCCATATGACAATGGCAATGATGTAAACATCATAAGTAGTGAGGGGTATCTAGCAACACATCACTACTACCCATGTCATAGGACTTAAGTCATTATGGCAATAACTCCTAACAAGCAACGAGGATTCCCATTGCATTACAGATCCCTTTGCCTAAGCTGATATCCTGCCATTGAATTAGTCTCAAGTTTATCAATCCAATGCATTGGTCATGACTCAACAAGTGTGGCCACACATTCCTGTCATGCACCAATAAGGTGGGGCGCCCCGAGTGGATATCATGCTTCAAATAAGGAAGGGGCAAATCCTACTATTGGTCATCCATGTCTCTACGTGACTTATGACATACCCAATGACAGTCGTTTTGGTCTCCCAATTACGGAGTGAAAGTCCCCTATATTGGGGGGGCGAAACCCTAGATAGGCGCATATAAAACTTTTGCAGCGGAAACAAGGGTTTCACGAGGATCTATGCATGAGATATGATCAACTATAATCGATTGCAAAGATAAGTAAGGAGTCATACCATCGCCATTGCTTTGGATGGCGCCTTGGAAGAAGAGAGCAAATGGGATCTCCTCCAAAAGATGCGCACACAAGAAGATGTCGCCTACTCCTTGTTGATCCTTGTGCTAGCAAGGTTCTCCAAGTGAACCTGATCGAATGGAAGGGAAGAGAAGAATTCTTTTGCTTGGCGAGACCTCTCCCTTATCGTCAATGCTTTAGCACCCGAATGTGTCGAGAGCCCAAAAAACAAAGAGACGACAATAGGGCAAGAGAAGAAGCATGAAGAGAGGCAACGTGAGGCGTATCCACGATTAGAGAACATGTCATCCAAAAATAGCAAAACCACTTCTCAACGTTCACGCGCTCATGAACAAGTCGCAAACCTCTTCTCCCTTGAACCTTGCGCTCACTTGATGAGCCGGTTCAATTTGGTTTGGTTCAAAGACCAATTAACCCAAGCGATTTGGTCTAGATCATATTAAACCCTAAGGTTCCAGATCTAACCGTTCATCTCCTGATACTCTTGATCTTACCGATCTAGCATCAATTCTCTCGATCGAAGCTTACCGATCTCAAGCCCTAATCAATCTAACATGATCAGACCAGATCTCACTCACAATCAGAGATTAAATCCCTTTAAACTGAACCCAAACAATTCAGTCCACACGATCTGACTTAAGTAAGCCATATCATCAAATTGTGCGACCCTAAGGGTTTCCTTTAAATGTCGGTAACGATAACTTATGTTATCACGATCAATGAGGGGTATCTAGCAACACATCACTGTCTCCCGATATAAAGGAAAGAGTCTTCCAAGACTACACCCAAACCACAGCACAAGTGTGAATCCAGTTCACAAGGCATACATGCTTCCTTTGCCACTGGATGTTCTTTATTGGACAAGCGTGTCAAGCCTGTAACTCCAATATGATGAGCATGATTAGATCAGATGAACATAGTCATCTGGGTATGGCCATACACTTTCTCAATCATCTCATCCAGGGGGCCCCTTTAGAACATCACACTCCAAACTAGGAGATGGCAATCCTATGTCTATCACCAGCGCCCTAACATGACTCATGCTCACCATCCAAGATAGTCTATAACCATTATGTTTCAAATGATATCGAACTATCTCAAAACAATGCCAATCATCATTTAGAAACACAAGTGATCTCAAGTCAGAGGAAGTATCCCACTTGTCCGCATACAAGGATTATTCACATTGTGACAAGCAATTGAATATCCTAGTAGGGTCTGTCCAGTACATCCAATGTACCCATGAGTCTACATCTTATTCCATGCTCGAAGCATCCTATAAGATTAGAACACATATTAGTCTCAATCATATCAAGGCTGTCTCATGTTCACCAAGATATCTCGACTAAGGACTATACTACATGTCAGCCTAGCTGAACATCATTGAGACATTATTCAGAAGTATACATATTGCAGCAGATAATGTAACAACCTGAATAACAACCATTGCCTTTATAAACATAGAGTTTATACATGATACTGATATAATCCCAAGGCCTCAAACATTAGCCTTAAGGGCATACCCCAACAATCTCCCACTTGCACTTAATCTAATGGTTGAGAAATCTCAAACCCATATTATTACAGTGCTTCTCATGCTTCTACTGCGCCAGAGGCTTTGTAAGCGGGTCAGCCAGATTGTCGTCTGTATGAACCTTGCAGACTTTGATCTCGCCACGATCAATGATCTCCCGGATCAAATGAAACCTTCTCTGTATGTGCTTGGACTTCTGGTGCGACCGTGGTTCCTTTGCTTGTGCTATAGCTCCAGTGTTATCACAGAAGATAACCAAAGGATCTGCACTCGAAGGAACAACACCAAGTTCCTGAACGAACTTACGAATCCACACTGCCTCCTTGGATGCTTCCGAGGCTGCAACATACTCGGCTTCTGTTGTGGAATCAGCAACAATAGACTGTTTGAAACTCTTCCACACCACTGCTCCTCCATTCAAGCTAAAAACATAGCCTGATTGCGATCGGAAATCATCCTGGTCAGATTGGAACGAAGCGTCAGTATATCCTTCAATACTGAGTTCTTCCTGACCACCATACACCAAGAACATATCTTTGGTCCTCCGAAGATATTTCAAAATGTTCTTGACTGCAATCCAGTGTGCCTGACCTGGATTACTTTGGAACTGACTGGTCACGCTTAACCCGTAAGCCACGTCTGGGCGAGTACACAACATCGCATACATAATGGATCCAATAGCCGAAGCATAAGGCGTATTGTCCATTTCATCTTTCTCAGTCTGTGTTTGTGGACACTGACTCTTTGAAAGATTCAGACCGTGTCTGACTGGAAGATATCCTCTCTTAGAATTTTCTAAATGGAATCTCTCCAGGACTTTATCGATGTAAGTACTCTGGCACAGCCCGAGAAGCCTCTTAGATCTATCTCTGTAGATCTTCACACCTAATACATAGGCTGCTTCTCCTAGATCTTTCATCTGGAAACATTTTCTTAACCATGCTTTGACCGCATGCAGTTCAGGAATATCGTTTCCAATGATTAAGATATCATCGACGTAGAGGACTAGGAAAGTAATTACGCTCCCACTAAACCTCTTATATACACACGGGTCATCTTCATTCTTGATGAAACCAAACTCACAGATTGATTCATCAAAACGAATATTCCAGCTTCTTGATGCTTGTTTAAGTCCATAAATGGACTTCTTTAACTTGCATATTTTATGACGATCTGATGGATTGGTGAAACCTTCAGGTTGTGTCATATACACATCCTCATCCAGTTTTCCATTAAGGAAAGCCGTCTTCACATCCATCTGCCAGATCTCATAATCATAATATGCTGCTATCGCAAGAATAATCCGAATAGACTTGAACATAGCTACAGGAGAGAAAGTTTCATCATAATCTATCCCGTAGATTTGTTTGAAACCTTTCGCAACTAGCCTGCCTTTATAGGTAACCACGTTACCATCCATGTCAATCTTCTTCTTGAAGATCCATTTACAGCCTATAGGGATTACTCCCGGAGGCGGATCAACCAAATCCCAAACTTGGTTATCTGACATGGAGTCCATCTCGGCTCGCATAGCTTCACGCCATCTCGCTGATTCCGGTCCACTGACCGCATCCGCATAAGTGAGGGGTTCATCATCAATGATGTAGACTCCGTCATAGCGCTCAGGCTGTCGACGGATCCTTCCCGATCTTCGCGGTTCCCGTGATATCTGAGCCTCAGGTTGTTCAGTAACCTGATCTACTGGCTCAGGCTCATCCAACTGTGCTTGACTACTTTGCCCTTCTTCTGGATTCTCATCCAGCTTTATTTCTCTCCCACTGGCCTCTTGCAGAAGAAATTCCTTCTCAAGAAAAATAGTCGTTCGAGCAACAAATACTTTGTTCTCTTTGGGATCGTAGAAATAATAACCCTTAGTTTCTTTAGGGTAACCGACAAAGATGCATTTCTCAGATCTGCTCTCCAGTTTCCCAGAGACGAGCTTTTTGACATAAGCCTCGCAACCCCAGATCTTAATAAATGTCAAGCTCGGCTGTTTCCCATACCATAACTCATATGGCGTCTTTGAAACTGCCTTGGATGGCACTCGGTTTAGTACCTTTGCAGCTGTTTCCAGTGCAAATCCCCAAAAGGAGTAAGGTAGAGTAGCCTGACTCATCATAGAACGAACCATATCCAATAAGGTTCTGTTTCTCCTTTCGGACACACCATTCCATTGCGGTGTTCCTGGCGGAGTGAGCTGTGAGATAATCCCACACTCCTTCAGATAGTCAGTAAACTCTCGACTCAAGTATTCACCACCTCGATCTAAACGAAGTGCCTTGACATTTCGGCCTAGCTGATTCTGTACTTCATTTTTGAACTCTTTGAACTTGTCAAAAGATTCACTTTTATGTCTCATAAGATAGACATAACCATATCTACTGAAATCATCAGTAAAGGTAATGAAGTATGAATAGCCACCTCTGGCATGTTTACTAAAAGGCCCACACACATCACTGTGTATAAGGTCAAGTAAACCTGAAGCCCTTTGACCTTTCTTAGGAAAAGGAGACTTCGTCATTTTACCCATTAAACAAGCTTTACATGTATCAATCTCCTCATAGGAGAATGATCCCAGCAGTCCATGATCATGCAGCCGCTTAATGCGCTTCTTGTTAATATGGCCTAAACGACTATGCCATAGCAAGGTGCTGTCATCAGCAAGCTTGGCTTTCTTAATATCAATATTTTGTATAGAACATTCCATGTCCAACATGAATAACCCATTGTTAATTGAGCCAGTAGCATAAACAATATTATCAAAAGAAATAACACACTTTGAAATATTGCATTCAAAGGAAAACCCTTTCCTGACAAGAGCAGGAATAGAGATAATATTTTTTGTAATGCTTGGTACAAAATAACAATTGTCCAGTTCCAATACAAGTCCAGATGGTAAAGAGATGTAATAAACGCCTACAGTAACAGCAGCAACCCGTGCCCCGTTTCCAACTCGTAGGTCCACCTCATGCTGTCCCACCTGTCTTCTTCTCTTGAGTTCCTGTACATTTGAACAAATGTGAACTCCACATGCAGTGTCCAACACCCATGATATGGAAGAAGAAACCATGACCTCAGTCACAAAAATACCTGAGCCAGAAGCGAAACTTCCCTTCTTGTCTCCTTGGAGCGCTTTACAGTCCTTTTTCCAGTGACCCAGCTGGCCACAGTGGAAACATCTGTATTCCTTCGACCGCTTAACCTTTTGTTTCAGAGCCTTGTTGTAGTTCTTGACAGGGGCCTTGCCCTTCTTCCCTTTCTTCTTGTTCCTAGAAGGAACCATCAAGATAGAGGATGAAGGCTTTCCCTTTAGAGTCAACTCTGTAGTCAAGAGCATATTCAGCAACTCTGCCGGGGTACAGTCGATCTTGTTCATATTAAAATTAATGATGAACGGATCAAAAGTAGCCGGAAGAGACTGCAGGATAATGTCTACAGCGAGCTCCTGATTGATGGTATGTCCCAGTTTCTCAAGAGCCTCCTTGTACCCAATCATCTTGAGTACGTGAGCTCCCACTGGACTCCCTTCAGCCAGTTTGCTCTGAAAGAAAAGCTTAGTCAAATTGTAGCGTTCAGTCCTAGCCTGTGCAGCATACAGCAGCTTGAGGTTTGCTATAATTTGTATAGCAGATAGATCCTCATGCTGACGCTGCAACTCTGGCGTCATAGACGCAAGCATCAAGCAAGCGACATCAATGCTATCATTGACATGCTTCTCATAGGCATCCCGAACCGCCCTTGCGGCGTTCGCAGCGGGTTGAGGCGGTATAGCCGTCTCGAGGACATACAGCTTCCTCTCAGCCTTAAGAACAATCTTAAGGTGTCCATACCAGTCTGAGAAGTTTGGTCCAGCATTGGTCTTGTTGGGAAACCCCGGGGACATTTTACAATTTTCAGAGTCATAGGCATACATATTACGCAGCGGAAGAATGTCCCTGAAATAGGCCGGTCCCAAAAACCCAGTGAATATCGCAAGCAAGGGAGTCGACACAATGAGTTAGGAAATACCTTAGAGCAAGATGAGGTCGATGTCGTGATAGACGCCCAAGCGTGCGCCCTCTGCAGTTTCACACACACGGATCCCTCGAGTTCTCTTCTTCCACGCCCGGTGCTAGCCTCGGGAAGAAGATCCAAGCCTTGTGCTCCTTCTTCAAAGTATGCGCCACCTCCAAGGTAGATGCGCCAAAGATGAAGAAGGATGAGGGAGAGGGAAACCGCCAAGCATCAAGTTCCTTGCGTCAAGAGAGAAGGAAGAAGCTTGCGGCTAGGGTTTGGAAGGAAGAAGAAGATGCGCCACTTCTTGGTGTTGTCGCCCTTCAAGCCCTTGCTTTCGCCCCTCCTCTTGTTGTCATGCCTTAAGGATTGATCACTCAAGAGGGGGCGGCTAGGGTCATTATAAAGAGCTAGAGGCGGTTAGGGCAAGGGTTGAGATCATGACAAGTGTATGGCTTGGATGAGAAGGTTTGAGGTAAGGAAAGTCTCCAAGACTTTACCATAAACCTCATTCAACCTTTCCATAAGCTACCAAGCCTTGCCTTGTGTGCCAAGGCCTAGCTTTACGCCCCAAGCAATGCCTTAATGCATTCACACTATCAATGGGAGAGGGCTAGGCGCATAAAGCTTCCTTAATGAAGCAAATTTGCCATCTAAACCCCATTATGCCCCTTAGGCGCCAATGGGCTTGGCTTCCTCCCCATTATACCCTTTTAGCCTATTGCCTCTTCATGACAACTTATTATTGGGCCTCATTTGATAATGAGCTAGCCCAAACTTCATTTCATGGCTTGATTAAGAACTTGGATCCAATCCAATGCAACCCTAATCAAATATGGCCAACTATGGTCAATTTCGGGTCAACCTGCCATAAATGGAGTTTGGCTCCAATAACATCCTTCCATCTCATCAGGCCCATTGGCGCTGATGAAATCTCCAAAATAGATCCGAGTTATCCAATAACTCGATCATAAGGCTTCCCGATCAATACAAGAACTCGAGTATCAAGGTGTGCGACCCTGTAGGTCCCTCTGACGTTGGCAGTGATGACCAAATGTCATCACAAGCAGTGAGTGACACCTAGCAGTGCATCGCTGCTACCCAAGTCATCGGAATGGATATCGACATCGACATCCCCATCATTGCAACAAGGTACAGATGCATTACAGTCTCTTTGCCGAACTGATATCCGATTGGACAAGTGTGTCATCACTTGTTTTCACCCAATCACATGGTTATGACTAAATCAGGTTCTCACCTGGGTATGGCCATACACTTTCAGTCATAGAACCATAGTGGAGCTCCATGGATATCATGCTTCCCTAAGGAAGGGGCAAATCCTATGTCTGTCCATTGACCTTCTCATATGGGTCGTGACATGCTCAATGACAACTGTTATGACCTCCCAACTACTGCGAGGTGTTAGGTTGTATCAAAGCAAGTCCATAACCATATAGAATGGTCAATGACCTCAAGTCAAGGGATCAATGCATCTCCTGTCACTGTTTCAGGAGGAGCGAGTTGGGATATGATCCTACACTCTCTCAGATAATCAAAGAACTCACCGCTCAGGTACTCTCCACCACGATCTGATCGAAGAGCGTTAATGGATCTACTAAGCTGGTTCTCTACTTCATGTCTAAACTCCTTAAATTTCTCAAAGGATTCAGACTTATGTCTCATCAAATAGACATAATCATATCTACTGAAGTCATCAGTAAACGCGATGAAGTAGTTGTACCCTCCTCTGGCTTGTTTATTGAAAGGCCCACACACATCAGTTTGTATGAGATCTAATAAACCTTCTGCCCTCTCACCAGTCTTGGTGAAGGTTGCCTTTGTCATTTTCCCTAATAAACAAGTCTCACATGTATCAAGTTCCTCTAAGGAACTCGAATCTAACAACCCA
The DNA here is from genome assembly GCA_027563935.2 of Costus lasius. NCBI lineage: Eukaryota > Viridiplantae > Streptophyta > Magnoliopsida > Zingiberales > Costaceae > Costus > Costus lasius. The sequence goes on along the minus strand of CM050450.1, from coordinate 29,232,982 downwards.
TTTGCATGGAGTTGTCGAATGCGATTCTTGTTTATATGGGCTAATTGACAATGCCGTAGGAAAGCACCAACTGAACCACTCAGTTTGGTCCATTTATTATTTATGTTACAAATAGAGCTATCCATGTCCAAGACATGCGGACTATTGCATAAAGTACCCTTCCTCTAAAACATATTTGCAAAAGAAAAAGAACATAAGTTCTCTTTTATTTCAAACTTAAATCCTTTCTTTGCCAAGCAAGGAGTGGATACAATGTTTTGGCAAGGGAAGGTACATAATAGCAATTGTCTAGCTTTAACTGAAGTCCAGAAGGCAGGGAGAGAAACTCCTACAGCAACAGCAGCAACTTGTGCCCTGTTACCTATCCGTAGGTCAATCTCTCTAGGCCTTACCGATCTATCCTTTCAGAGCCATCGCATATTTGTACAAATATGAGCTCCACATGCGATATCCAATACCCATGTCATAGGAGTAGAAAGGTTGACTTCGGTAACACAAATACCTGAGCATGAAGACAAGGCCTTGCCTTTCTTCTCCTCATTCTGAAGTTGCAACATGTCCTTCAACATGTGAGGTGGCCCTCCACATGAATAGCACCTATTATTCCTGATCATATCCATCTTTAATTTCAGTTCCTTGGTCAAGCCTTTCGGCTCAACACACTGAATATCAACTTTAGGACGATTGAGCTCAACCAATTCATTAAAGAGCTGCCTTAGATTAAAATAATCTCAGAGGCACTCTTCGATTCATATCACCCTCTTTATTTAGGTGATATGTTGGTTAGCAGTCCCCAAAGTATCAATCTGATGCTTATCATAAGCATCCCTCTCAGCTGCTGAGGCCGAGCATAGAAGTGGCTCAGGAAAAGGACGCTCAAGGACATAAAGCTTCCTTTCGAGTTTGAGCATGATTCTCAAGTTCATATACCAATCCAGTAAGTTGGATCCAACCAACTTATTCCTTTCTAGGGTAGATTGCTGTGACCAAATGCCATTGTTCATAGCCATTGTTCTACAACAACCAAGAAACAGCAGATTAGTACTACTTCGAGTCATTTAAACTGGACTTGTTTTAAATGACCATGGCTCCCACTATTTTTAATCAAATTGATAACCCACAAAGGCAATCGAGAAATCCAAGATTTCCTAGTGAGATGAGATCCTTATTCCACACAGGGCTTCGCGTCCCACGAGGGTGGGATGAGATGCATAAAGTGACCCATGTTTCCTAAGGTGGGCGCGCCGGCCGATTGCTCCAAGCAACTCCCCTTGTTGAGACAGTCTGGGCATTTCATGTCCAGTGAGGGCTGGATACAACATGAAACCCTTACCTCTCAACGATGCCTCTAGACTTTCACCATGTGCCCAGCACATGTGAACTTCTAGTCAAGTCCATTCCTAACCGTTATGCCCAGGGCCAATGAGTTTCCTTGCGAAGGCACGCCCAGGTTAAAACTGGACTGGGGAAACAATTACCACCACGCACTTTCTAAAGATAAGTAGGTGTGTCCCACGAGGGTGGGAAACAATTCACAACTCCACTGATCGATAGCTTAGTTGTAAGATCCGGAAATTCATTAGCAGGTAAGAAAAATGAAATTTTGTTTATTTGGCATTTATTTGTGGAAGTTTTTTATGAGAAAATGTGTTGATTTGTGTATTTTCCTGCAATGTAAAAATATATGTCGCGGAGAGGATTCGAACCTGCGACTTAAGGCGTGGAGTGTGTGCTGCACACCACTAGGCTAGTGGTGTCTTTCTTTTAGAAAGAGGGTAAGAGCCCTTGATAAGGGTGAAGTGGGGAAATAACTTATGGTAAAGGGTTATTGGATCTTGGAGGCTTAATGGGTAGAAAGTTAAAACCTTAGGGGATCCATTTCCTCACTTCTCACTCACGATTTTCTCTTCTCCCTCTTGCTCACGACTTTGCTCCCTTGAAGAAGAAGGTGGCGGTTTGCCCTCCTCCCTCTTCTCTTCTTCTTGTGGCCGGCGGTGAGAGGTGGTGGAGGCAACTTCCGGCGACCCTTGCCGGCGATCATTGTGTGCTTCCGGCGGCGTGTTGGCGTGAGAGGAGGCGTGAAGGCGTGAGGCTTGGAAGAGCGAAACCAAGGTGAGTGGATCTTCTCCTCTACCTTGTTCACGCATATTTGGATTATTGTTTGATTTAAAGAAGTTTAAAGCTTAAGAACATGATATGAACCCTTGATTGCAAATTTGTTTGTGTGTTAGTGTTTTTCCCCAAATTTTGAAACCCTAGTTGCATGGAAAAATTAGGGCTTTTCTTCCCTAAGGCTTCTAATCCTCAATTAGACATGATTCATCATGTATGATACTTTAGATTTGTCATTTGCATGAAAATTAGGGCTTGAACGAAAATTTCGCCCTTCTTCATGAGATTGCGCCCAAATGTATGGGTAAAAATTGGGGCAAACTAGATTTTTATGAAATTAGGTATAGGAGGATTCTACTGTATTTTTTTGGGAATTTTTGGGAATAAAATTTTCTGTTGACCGAAATTGACCTAGGGGTAATTCGGTAAATTTGCTAGTTAAATTGGGGGAAAGCTTGAATTTCCGAATCTAAGGATCATGAGGGACATAATGACTATTTTTACGAAATTTTTGGAGAAGTTTTCCCGCATGACCTAAACTTTGAACTAGGGGCATTTCCATCTTTGTTATAAAAACTAGGAGGAAACTATTAATCTGTGATATCCTGTATTCATGCTATTTGTGGATGGAATTTGATAAATTTTCGGTATTAGTATGTATTTGTTTGTTGAATGTTGTACATAGAAAGTAGTGATGTGAAACATGATTGATAACCTTGAATGATAACTTAGAAAGGTTAAACCATGTTTGCATGAAATCTAAGGACCTTCCCTGAACTTGATTGAGGTGATGTCTGTGACAATATTCGTGTTGTATGCGTTCGATAAGGGTCCTAGACCTGGGTGGACTGAACCTAAGGGTTAACTAGAGCACTCTGTGAACAGTCATTCTGATTTGGGGATTGGGGAATCCACCCATCCTAGTCTGCTTTGTTTCCGGTAATGGAGGGGCTGTTCTAGAGTCTAGTGACCAGGTTAGAGGTTCAGGGTTCCGGTTTGTGTTAAGGGTATTTTTGTCCAAGTGATAAACCATTTGAGAGTTGGGTGTTTGAAACAAAGTGCCACGTCTTGGTCAGACGGGGGCCACCTCTTGAATTCATTCACCTTCTGTTCCCGGTAAAGGGGGTGTTGTGTTCCCGGTAAATGGGGTGTGGTTGAGTGTCGTAGAGCAAAGTGCCACGTCGTGACCTGGCGGGGGCCACCTCTTGAATCTACGCCTCACCATGGTTCGTTACATGTTACTCTCAGTGCCTTGACGAAGGCCGGGTTGGACCCTCGGGGTCAATTCTGAATTCACTGGACAATAGTTGTGTAATTTCTAGTCTGTTAGCCGGATAGGCTATTTGGTGATCTGGTTGCCCGGGGTAGTGGGTGTATTATTTTCTGATTATGATTGTGATTTGTGATTATCGGTTTTATTATGTTGTTGATGTTGTATTGGCATCTTCCGTTAAAAGTTTGAAAGATATCTGCATCTATTTCTGACTGTATATTCGTGGATGGTCGAACGAGACTATCTACTCACTGAGCCGTGTAGCTCATTCCACAATGTTTCCAGATGCAGGGCAGGAGCCTACAGCATGAGCGGACTTAGTTTTCTGATTTCATATTTTGGGGCCTGCGTGCCTGTGCTATTTGTGGGCCGGATGTGGCCAAGCTTTTGTGTGATTTTGTGTTCATGGACACGTTAGCCGGATGTGGCTGGTATACTGATTTTGGATTTATGTGACACAGTTGCCGGGTTGGCATTTAGTTTTGATTCGACTGTTAAACCGAGGGCTTAAGCCTGTTTTTCGGTGAATTCTGTGTTATCTTGTGTTTTCTTTTGATTATCGTGGTTTATTAGTTCGACGTTGTGATAAGTAATGTGAGCTTTTGACTTTGAAATGTTATGTTTCAGTTTGTGGTCGGCATGTCGACCCGTATTGTGTTATTAGTGATCATGTACAGGAATTTCTTTAGTTTTCCTGGGGACATGCTGCCGAAATTTTTTTTGAACCGGTTTCTCACAGCTATTATTCCCTAGCATCTGCATTGTTAATTGTGTGTGACGTTCCCTATCTTCCGCGGTTTATGTCTGTGTTTGGGGTTTATTCTGAGGGGGCGTTACATTAGTGAGGGCTACGCGTTAGAAGACTACCAGACTTGATATTTTAATTGAGGGTTTTTGTTTAAGGTCTCATCATCTCAGTTTTATCTTATGTCTATCATTACAGGCATGCAATCCTATGGTGATAACATAATGATAAAACAATTCAGGCATGCTTCTGCAGATAATAATAAAAGCAGTAAAGGATTATGTGATCATATCCTATTTAAGACATTGAACCAATCCATGCCATGAAATAGGTTCAACTCTTGTCTTAGAACTCAAGCCCCAAAAAGTAGACCTAGCCTAGCCGACCTCTAGCTTGAACTTCAAGGTTGGCTCCAAGGTCCTTCTCTCATGGTTTAGCTCTCAAACCCTAGAGGTACACTTTCAAAGTTCCCCATAGGTTCGGCCAATGCCATGGTCTTCCTCCAATGAGGATGCGCCACAATGCAAGAAGCCAAGCTAGCTAGCTCTCAAACCCAAGGGTTCGGCCATGCCTAACTTGTGCCACTAAGCAGGCTTGCACCTCTTTCTTTGATGCTTGTTGCGCCACTATCCAAGGTATGCATGCGCCAAGTTCCAAGTATATGCGCCACCCTAATCTTCTTCTTAGCAAAAAGAAAAGCGGCACGCAGGCCTCACGAGGATACATCGCAGGCATGCAAAAGGGGGCTTGACTAATGATCACAACATCATGCACAATCAAGGTATTTACTCATGCAATTCTACATGCTCATGAAAAACATAAAATCTGAAATTTTACTTTTTCATAAAGCTAGTCTCTTTTTCTCATCTTCTTCTCACAACTTTTGGTTTATTGTGATTTATTTTTCATGATGATTTCAGAGATCCTTTCGGCTAGCAATTTTGTCAGATCAAGAGACTTGGCCAGTCCGAAGACACAATGCCCGTCCTACTTGACAAAATTACGTGCGCCTTTGATCTTTAAATCAAACAAGAAAAATAGTCCAAAAATCTAAAAGAGATTGAGAGGATGATAGAAATAAGAAACCTTAATTTTTCCTACTTAGAAAAATCGTTTGCCATGCATCATGCTATTTACGAAAATAGAGATATGGCATGTGAGCATGAAAGAAAAGCATAAAACATCGTTCGAGTCTTGCAACCTACCTCTGACACCACTGTTGGGAAACCCCGGGGACATTTTACAATTTTTAGAGTCATAGACATACATATTACACAGCGGAAGAATGTCCCCGAAATAGGCCGGTCCCAAAAACCCAGTGAAGATCGCAAGCAAGGGAGTTGACACGATGAGTTAGGAAATACCTTAGAGCAAGATGAGGTCGATGTCGTGATAGGCGCCCAAGCGTGCGCCCTCTGCAGTTTCACACACACGGATCCCTCAAGTCCTCTTCTTCCATGCCCGGTGCTAGCCTCGGGAAGAAGATCCAAGCCTTGTGCTCCTTCTTCAAAGTATGCGCCACCTCCAAGGCAGATGCGCCAAAGATGAAGAAGGATGAGGGAGAGGGAAACCGCCAAGCATCAAGTTCCTTGCGTCAAGAGAGAAGGAAGAAGCTTGCGGCTAGGGTTTGGAAGGAAGAAGAAGATGCGCCACTTCTTGGTGTTGTCACCCTTCAAGCCCTTGCTTTCGCCCTTCCTCTTGTTGTCACTCCTCTAAGGATTGATCACTCAAGAGGGGGCAGCTAGGGTCACTTATAAAGAGCTAGAGGCGGTTAGGGCAAGGGTTGAGATCATGACAAGTGTATGGCTTGGATGAGAAGGTTTCAGGTAAGGAAAGTCTCCAAGACTTTACCATAAACCTCATTCAACCTTTCCATAAGCTACCAAGCCTTGCCTTGTGCACCAAGGCCTAGCCTTGCGCCCCAAGCAATGCCTTAATGCATTCACACTATCAATGGGAGAGGGCTAGGCGCATAAAGCTTCCTTAATGAAGCAAATTTACCATCCAAACCCCATTATGCCCCTTAGGCGCCAATGGGCTTGGCTTCCTCCCCATTATACCCTTTTAGCCTATTGCCTCTTCATGACAACTTATTATTGGGCCTCATTGGATAATGAGCTAGCCCAAACTTCATTTCATGGCTTGATTAAGCACTTGGATCCAATCCAATGCAACCCTAATCAAATGTGGCCAACTATGGTCAATTTCGGGTCAACCTGCCATAAATGGAGTTTGGCTCCAATAACATCCTTCCATCTCATCAGGCCCATTGGCGCTGATGAAATCTCCAAAATAGATCCGAGTTATCCAATAACTCGATCATAAGGCTTCCCGATCAATACGAGAACTCGAGTATCAAGGTGTGCGACCCTGTAGGTCCCTCTGACGTTGGCATTGATGACCAAATGTCATCACAAGTAGTGAGTGGCACCTAGCAGTGCATCGCTGCTACCCAAGTCATCGGAATGGATATCGATATCGACATCCCCATCATTGCAACAAGGTACATATGCATTACAGTCTCTTTGCCGAATTGATATCCGATTGGACAAGTGTGTCATCACTTGTTTTCACCCAATCACATGGTTATGACTAAATCAGGTTCTCACCTGGGTATGGCCATACACTTTCAGTCATAGAACCATAGAGGAGCTCCATGGATATCATGCTTCCCTAAGGAAGGGGCAAATCCTATGTCTGTCCATTGACCTTCTCATATGGGTCGTGACATGCTCAATGACAACCGTTATGACCTCCCAACTACGGCGAGGTGTTAGGTTGTATCAAAGCAAGTCCATAACCATATAGAATGGTCAATGACCTCAAGTCAAGGGATCAATGCATCTCCTGTCACTTGTGAGGATAACTCATAACACCAAGTCATAGCCTCATAGCGGGTCGGTCCAGTATATCCGCCACTGATATACCCATATCTCTACGTTGGCACCTCGTGCCTAACCAGCCCATATACCAGTCTCACAAGTACCAGAGCTGTCCCATATCTACTCAGGTATATTGACTGGGGACAATCATTTGAGCACAGATCCAATCTGTCTCCAGGGACATTATCATGTAAGTACACAATCGCAGGTGTAGACAAACAATGATAATGACAATGCCAGAAAGATATATAAATATCAGAGTCAAGTAGTACAAAGATGGACCAAAACTAGGTCCTAGGGCATATACACCAACAGGTCTTCAGGGCATATACACCAACAATCTCCCACTTGCACTAAGACCAAGGGTAACTGATGTTTAGTCAGTCCCAATAACTCTAGTATGACCCATTTAGCTTCTGTTGTGCCAGAGGCTATGTCAGTGGGTTTTTCCAGATTGCTATCTGTGTTTATTTTAACAAATTTGATCATCATCCTTATCCATGATCTCTAAGATCAGATGATATGCTGCAGTACATACTTGAGCACTAAGTTCCTTTACTTATGCTATGGCCCCAGTAAGAACTATACTGGACCATCAAGCACCATGAACTAAATCAAGTTCAAATGAATGAAGTTGCTTCCTTGGCTGCCACAAGAAGCTGCAATGTACTCAGCCTTATTTGTAGAATTTTGCCACTATGGTTTGCATAATGCTCTTTCAGCACACAACACCACAACAAGGCAAAGCGCAAATCCTGGCTGTGGTCATAAGATTGGAACAAAGTATCAGTGTACCCTTGTACACACAATTCTTCCTATCTATCATAGACTAGACTTCAATCCTTTATACTTCCCAAGTACAAAGGATTGCTTTCACAGTTATCCAGTGTCTGAACACTAGGATCTGATTGAAACTTGCTGGCCATGCTCCAAGCACTTGCTACAAATGGTCTTGTGTACTATACAAAACATGATCTATCCTGTACCTAATGTAACAGGATTTTAGACCCATGTTACTACTCTCTAGCTGTGTCATAGGACATAGCATCCTTGTGAGAGTTAGACCATGTTTCTTTGGAAGGTATCAATATTTGGAATCATCCAATATAAACCTCTCTAGAAACTCTTGGATGAACGTAGATTGACTAAAGGGCAATGACTTTCTTGGATCTCTATCTATAGATCCTCATGCCTAGGATGTAGGCATCATTCCCTAGATCATTCTTCTCGAAATACTTCTCAAGCCTTGTCTTCACCATGTGAAGAGTTGAGATGTCATTCCATGTGAGGAGAATATCATCAATTTTCTAGAACAAGAATTATTGTGGTGCTCCCACTGATCTTCTTGTAAACACAGGCTCTTTTAACATGCTTGCATAAGACCATGCATATCTTTATGGCCACTATATGAAAACATTGGCTATTTCCATATGGATATCATCTTCCAGACATCCAACAAGAAAAGTAGTTTTTCATAACATGCTATAATAGAAAATGCAACAAGCATATACCTAATGGACTCAAACATAGCTTCTGGTGAAAAAATTCATCATTATCCACCTAGTGGATTTGCCTGAAATTTCTGTTCACTAGCTTGTCTTTCAAGGTAACAATGTTACCTTCCATGTCTATTTTCCTAGAAGATTTATTTACAGCCTGTGGGAATTACCCCTTTGGCAGCTCATCCAAGTCCCAGACTTGATTAGCAGACATGGAGTCCATTATGGTTCTTATGGCCCTTAGCCATTCCTTGGAATTTGGTCCACCGACCGCTTTCATTTCCTCATAAGTCTTATGTTCATCCTTAGATGAAAAATTCGTCATGCCCAGCACTTCGAATCCATCCAGACTTATGTGGTTCCTGTGTTACTTGAACCTTTGGTTGACTTTCAACCTGTATGTGAGATTCCACTCTCCATTTGTGTCTAAATGTATTGTGGTTGATTCTGGACCTTGTCCCAATCATATCTACTCCCACTGACTTCTTTCAAAGAAGTATCTCCTCAAGGAAGACAGCATTATCGAGCAACAAATATTTTGTTCTCCTTGGGATAGAAACAGCACCCTTCAGTGCCCCACAAACATATACTTTTGAGATCACTGCATATTACATTCCCAATTCCATTGAAGGAATGGGATATTTGCAGTTTGCAACTCAAAAGCTACCTTAGACACTTTCTTATGGAGTGACAGTACATCTGTTTGCATGACATCATAGTATATTTGCATGACTATTCAAAGATGGAACCACATCCAATGTGTTCCTCTTTCTTTCTTTTGAAATTCACCACACAGTGGTGTTCTAAGTAAGCTGTGAGATAACCCCACACTCCTTAGGACAGTCATCAAATTCTCCACTAATCACCTTGATCCAATCAAAGTGCTTTGATAGATCCTCCAATTTGACTTAATACTTCATTTGTTAACTTCTTGGATTTCTCCAAAGTTCTTAGGTTGGATAAGGCATACCCACACCCGATGAAGCATATAACACCTCTTCGTGCTTGTTTACATGAGTCCACACATATTGCTGTGTAATAGATCCAACAAGCCACTAATCCTTCCACCCTTTATGGTGAAGGTAGCATCTGTCACATTATTCCTTTGAACTAGGCTCACATGTATCATAATCCTGAAAGGATAATGATCCCAATAGTCCATGGACTTTTGGATGTGACCATTGTTCTATGGTTCAAGAGACAATGCTATAAGAGGGTGTTTATTGAATCATTGGATCTAATCTTGTGTTACATATAGAACCACAAACTATTATCAACTGTATCACTTTAATAGAACATCTCAGATTAAAGAAAAATATTATTTATTATGTCGAACTGAAATCCTTTCCAAAAGGAATGATGTTCTAATACATAAGCTGATACATAATAGCAAAGTTCTAGATAAAGTCTTCAAGGTAGTGAGATGATATCAGCAGCATCCAATGCTCCGTCCCTGACCCAAGGGTCGATCCCATCAAGCCTCATTGTCCTACTTCCTTTGAGCTCCTGCATATGTAAAACATATGTGAGCCTCACATACGGTACCCAGTACCCATGAATAAGAAGTAGACAAAAGACCTCGGTAACACAATACCTGAAGTGGATGGATTACATCCCTTCTTCTTTGCCATGCACTTCTTAGCCATTAATCCTCTTCGAAATACCCATGCATTCCTAGTCTTCCGAAGTATTAGCTTCGAAGATACAGAACCATGGTCATTCTCAGATTTAGGTATACACTCTGAAGATCCAATAGAACTCTCCTGATCTTTGTCTATAGAGCATGGTGTGAAGAGACCTTTGAGATGGATGATAAGATCATAAATCCACATCTCATCACACTCAACTTTGACCTCTGGGGTCATGCACTCTAAGACAAGAGCAGTGTACTGTTCGTTATCTTCACAATGTTCAAGATAGACATTCCACTCCCACTCAGTAGTGAAATACACACTTGTAAGATCCGAAAATTTAATAGCAGGTAAGAAAATAAAATTTTGGTTATCTAGCATTTTTGTGGAAATTTTTATGAGATAATGCCTTGATTTATGTATTTTTTCTGCAATGTAAAAATATGTGTCGCGGAGAGGATTCAAACCTGCGACTTAAGGCGTAGATTGTGTGTGCTGCGTACCACTAGGCTAGTGGTGTTTATCAGTTAGAAAAGGGTAAGAGCCCTTGATAAGGGTGAGGTGGAGAATAACTTATACTAAAGGGTTATTGGATCTTCCACTTATGTTAAGCTATTGGGTTTGGATCCTTGGAGGCTTAGTGGGTAGAAAACTAAAACCTTAGAGGGATCCATATTCTCACTCACGATTTCCCTCTTTGCTCACGACTTTTCTCCCTTGGGTGAAGGTGGCGGCTTGCCTCCTTCTCTCTTCTCCTCCTCTTGTGGCCGGCGGCGAGTGTTGGTGGAGGCAGTTTCCGGCGACTCTTGCCGACGATCCTTGTGTGCTTCCGGCGACGCGTGTGTGGCGTGAGGGCGTGGCTTGGAAGAACCGAAATCAAGGTGAGTGGATCTTCTCTTCCACCTAGTTCACGTATAGAGGGATTGTTGCTTGTTTTAGAGAAGATGAATGCTTAGAACTATGACATGAATTCTTGATTTCAAAGTGGTATGCGTTTCCATGCTTTTCCCCAAATTTCGAAACCCTAGTTTGCATGAAACTTAGGGCTTTTCATCTTTAAGACTTCCAATCATCAATTAGACCTTGATTAAACATGTATGTGGCTTTAAACATTTAATTACATGAAGATTAGGGCTTAATTGAGAATTTCGCCCCTTCTTCATGAAATTGCTCTCAAATGTGTGGGTAAAAATTAGGGCAAACCTGATTTTCATGAAATTAGATATATGAGGACTCTACCGTTATTTTTTGGGAATTTTTGGAAATAATAATTTCTGTTGACCGAAATTGACCTAGGGGTAATTCGGTAAATTTTCTAGTTAAATTGGGGGAAAACTTGAAATTACGAATCTAAGGATCATGAGGGATGTAATGACTATTTTTACGAAATTTTTGGATAAGTTTTCCTGCATGACTTAAACTTTGAACTAGGGGCATTTCTGTCTTTTGTTATAAGAACTAGGAGAAAACTATGATTTTGTGATTTCCTGTATTTATGTTAGCTGCGAATGAAATTTGGTGAATTTTTCGGTATTAATATGTATTTTTAGTTGAATGGTGTATGTAAGAAGTATTGATGTGAAATATTGATTGATAACCTTGGATGATAACTTAGAAAAAGTTAAACCATGTTTGCATGAAATTTAAGGACCTTTCCTGAACTTGATTGATGTGATGTTTGAGACAATGTTTGTGTGGTATGCACTCGATAAGGGTCCTAGGCTTGAATGGACTGAACCTAAGGGTTAATTAGAGCACTCAGTGAACAGTCATTCTGATTTGGGGTTGGGGAATCCACCCAACCTATTCCGATTTGTTTCCGGTAATGGAGGGACTGTTCTAGAGTCTAGTGACAAGGTTAGAGGTTCAGGTTTCCGGTTTGTGTTAAGGGTATTTTGTCCAAGTGATAAACCTTTTGAGAGTTGGGTGTTTGAAACAAAGTGCCACGTCTTGGTCAGACGGGGGCCACCTCTTGAATTCATTCACCTTCCGTTCTGTTCTGTTTGTGTTCTCGGTAAGGGGGTGCGGTTGAGTGTCGTAGAGCAAAGTGCCACGTCGTGACCTGGCGGGGGCCACCTCTTGAATCTACGCCTCACCATTGTTTGTTGCAAGTTACTCTCAGTGCCTTGACGAGGGCCAGGTTGGACCCTTGGGGTCAATTCTGAATCACTGGACATTAGTTGTGAGATCCTTAGTCTATTAGCCGGATAGGCTGTTTTGTGTCTGGTTGCCCGAGGTTGTGGGTGTATTGTTCTCTGATCACGATTGTAATTTATGGTTTTCGGTTTTCTTATATATCATACTTTGACATATTCCGTTAAAAGCTTTGAAAAGATATCTGCATCTATTTTTGATTGTATATTAGTGGATGGTCGAACGAGACTATCTACTCACTGAGCCGTGTAGCTCATTCCACGATATTTCCAGATGCAGGACAGGAGCCTACAGCGTGAGCGAATGTTTAATCTTCTGACTTGATATTTTGGGGCTTGCGAGCCTGTGCTATTTTGAGGGCCGGATGTGGCCGAGGTTTTTATGATTTTATTCATTGACATGTTAGCCGGATGTGGCTGTTAGTTTTCGACTACTGAGATATTGTTGCCGGGTTGGCATTTGGTTTTGATACGACTGTTAAACCGAAGGCTTAAGCCTGTTTTCGGTGATTTCTGTTTTGTTCAGTGTCATTTGATTATGGTGATTTATTAGTTTGATGTTGTGATAAAGATTAAGAGTTTTGATTTCGAAATGGTATGTTTCAGCTTGTGTTTATGGAGCATGTACAGGAATTTCCTTAGTTTTTCGGGGGACATGCTGCCGAAATTTTCCAAATCGTTTTCCGTAAGCTATCATTCCCTAGCATCTATCTTGTCCTTTTGTGTGTGACATTCCCTATTCTTCCGCGGTTTCTGTCTGTGATTGGGGTTTATTCTGAGGGGATGTTACAACACTGGGCTGGGATGGAGGTCTTTCAAGAAGATGCACCTTATTCTCTTGTTCTAGTATTTTGGACAAAATCTTGAACCAACTTGTCCAGCTTGTCCCATCCAACTTATTTTTATAAAGTTTCAATCTTAGATCAGGAGATGCCATCTACAATAAGCAGATAAGTAAAATAAGTACTATGATAAAGCATTTAACAAGGACTTTAAATTTAAATGCTATGCTCCCACTACTTCCAAAACAAGTTGAGAACTCTCAAACTCAACATGGAAATAAGTGAGTAGGATCCTAATTTCACATGAGGTCTCCGCGACTCACGAGGGTGAGTTGGGATGCACAGAGAATCCCATGCTTCCTTAGGTAGGCATGCCAGCCAATTGTGCCGTGCACAATTCCTCTTAGTTAAGACAGACTAGGCGCCCTGTGTCCAGCGAGGGCTGGATACAACACAGAACCCTATCCTCTCAACAGCTGCCTCTAGTGATTCATCATGTCAGTGACATGAAAAACTAGTCAAGTCTGGTCCTAACTGTTATGCCCAGGGCCAACGAATTCCTTGCGTAGGCACGCCCAGGTTAAAACTGGACTGGGGAAATCTTTGTCACCACACACCTTCTAAAGATAAGTGGGCGTGTCCCACGAGGGTGGGAAATAGTTCACAACACCACCGATCGATAGTTTGATGAGGGCTATGCGTTAGAAGGCTATTGACTTGATATTTCAATGAGAGTTTTTCATGTTTATTTTATTCTTTTCTAGCATGCAGTTTTCCTATGGTTATGGCAGCAGAGGAAAAACATCACAGGCATGCTATGGACAAAATAATAAACCATCACAGGCATGCTAGTTTGGTCAATATGGTCATAGCCCTTTTCATACATATAACTTGTCACGAGCCATGTGACATGTTATCATGCATCCAAGGGTTGCGAGTCTCTTTAGCAGATCAGCCCATGCCAGAAGCCGAAAGCAAGCATCCCTTCCTCCAACCGCAAATCCATCACCACGCTTCCAAAGCTGGCGCCACTCTGAAATTGGTTGAAGAAGACACCTTGTTGTCTTTGATGAACCTTAACCTATCTTATGTAAACAATTCTACATCTATTCTAAGGAAAGATGAAAATTTTACATCAAGAAGGGGGAAAACCACACGCAGGTGGAAAAAAGATTTTACAAGCAATCATCACAGGTGGAAACATGCTTCCACATCACAAAACAGGAGGGCACTCGCTATGACCATATCAACCCATGGAAGAGACAAGTGGCGCATATATAAAATTTGAAAAACCGGAATAATCAAATTTTATCCCCTTATGCGCCAACTCCATCCAAAGCACTCTATCTATCAATTTTATGCTAAATTGGGATCAAGTGTCATGATGATTTCATGGACCCTATCAGCTGGCAATTTTGTCAGATCAAGAGACCCGGCCAGTCTGAAGACACAATGCCCGTCCTACTTGACAAAATTACGTGCGCCTTTGGTCTTAAATCCATCATAAACACAATCCAAATTTTGGCCATAAAAATGATAAAAAAAGTTTGGATGAAAGACGCTTTCTATGTGAAACGCGCATGGATAGAAGAAAAATTTTCCAAAAATTTTTCACACAAGCAAATGTACACCTTGTGTTTCTCACAAGTACCTCTGATACCACTGTTAGGGAATACCGGGTGTAATTTAAAATTTTGCAGTCCCAGGACACAGTGGAAGAATCATTACACCCGAAACATATTCCGGTCCCAAGGATCCATGCGAGAGAGAAGACACAAGGATGTGTTAGAGATGTACCTCTTTTACTTGTCTAGTTGCTGAAGCCATGTTGAAGGCGCCCAAGTGTTCGCCCTCTACAAGTATCCACGCGTCAACTCCTTGATCGTTGCTCCCTTCCACGCTTGGTGCTAGCCTCGGGAGGAGAATCAAGCCTTAGAGTTCCTTCTCTTCTCTTGCGCCACCTTCATGGAAGTTGTGCCAAGTGCAAGGAAGTAGCCGCCAACTCCTTATCCTCTTCACTCTAAGAGAAGAGGGAGAAGAAGAGTTTCGGCCCTTAGGAAGAGTAAGAGGAAATGGCACCACCAAGTCCTTCTCCAAGTCACGCCAAGAGGAGATGAAGGAGAAGACTTGCGGCCACTACTAGGAAAAGGTTTGCGCCACCTTGATGTTGTCGCCCTTTGCCCTTGCTCACGCCCCTCTATGTGTGTTCACGTCTCCAAGCATTCAAACTATTGAGAGGGGGCAGCTAGGGTCCCTTTTATAAGCCAAGAGGCGGTTTAGGGAGGGCCAAGATCATGCCAAGTGGGCAGCTAGGATAAAGGAGTCTTGGGGTAAGGAAAGTCTCCAAGACTTTACCATAAACCTCATTCAACCTATCCCAATTTGCCCAATGGCTATATCAGCCCAAGACATGCCTTAGAGGCATGGATTCCATCCAAGGAGGAAGGGCTAGGCGCAACAAGCAAGAGGTATTCGGCTAGGGTAAGGGTTTGGGTGCATGTAGGGTTTATGAGGTAAGGAAAGTTTTCAAGACTTTACCGTAAATCTCACCCTACTTGTCATATGCGCCCAAGCTCTTTCCAAAAGAGTTTTCAAGCCATATCAGCCCCAACCCTTACCATAGAGGCAAGGTTTCCTTCCAAGGAACAAAGGGGGAGGCGCCTAATGCTTCCTTATGAAGCAACATGCGCCCACTTCACCCCATTATGCCCTTGGCGCCAATGGGGTGAAATTCTTCCCCATTATACCCTTATTTGCTTATACCTCTTTTTGACAACTAATTATTGGGCCTCATTGGATAATGAGCTAGCCCAAACTTCATGGCATGGGTTGATTAAGCCATTGGATCCAACCCAATGCAACCCTAATCCAAATGTGACCAATCTAGGTCAATTTCGGGTCAACCTGCCAAAAATGAAGTTTGGCTCCAATAACTTTCTTCCAACTCATCAGGCCCATTGGCGCTGGTGAAATCTTCCAAATTGATCCAAGTTATCCAATAACTTGATCATAAGGCTTCTGATTAAAGCAACGTCAAGAGTCTATTGCGTGTGACCCCATAGGATCCATATGACGATGGCAATGATGTAAACATCATAAGTAGTGAGGGGTATCTAGCAACACATCACTACTACCCATGTCATAGGACTTAAGTCATTATGACAATAACTCCTAACAAGCAACGAGGATTCCCATTGCATTACACATCCCTTCGCCTAAGCTGATATCCTGCCATTGAATTAGTCTCAAGTTTATCAATCCAATGCATTGGTCATGACTCAACAAGTGTGGCCACACATTCCTGTCATGCACCAATAAGGTGGGGCGCCCCGAGTGGATATCATGCTTCCAATAAGGAAGGGGCAAATCCTACTATTGGTCATCCATGTCTCTACGTGACTTATGACATGCCCAATGACAGTTGTTTTGGTCTCCCAATTACGGAGAGACGTAAGACTGTATCAAAGCATACCCATCATCAAATCTAGACATGAATACCTCAAGTCTAAGGATCAATGCAAACCTCTTGCATGTGAGATTGACTTGTTGACTAGTCAAGTCAATCCTCATGGTGGATCACTCCAGTGCATCCAATGCACCTGTATGTCTGCGTTACTGTGCCCCACACTTAACCAGCCCATACACCAGTCTCACATGTACCAAAGCTGTCCCATATCTGCTAAGGTACCTTGTCTGGGGATTTCTTATGAGAATGGATCCAATCCAAACTCCTGGGACATTATACATGCAACTCAATACATCAAGACAGGTAGAGAAGTCTGGATAATAACGACCATGCCTATACAAAGAGTAATAGTTCAATCAAAGTACATTCAAACAATGCCTGTCGATGTCCATATATTGGTCTTCAGGGCATATACACCAACACTAGCATGATAGAAGAATTACAATAAACCATAGTTTTAAAGGATCAGAAATTAAGAGAAACTGGAAAATCTACTAACAGCACGGCTGTAATGAAAATTACTACCGTAATTTCGCGTGTGAACAGTGCAGGCAGCCTCAATTTCTTTGATTTCTCTTCCGATCGATCTCCTTTCCCTCTGAAACTTCTAGGGTATCCTCTCTTCCTCCGGGCAAAGTTTCCTTGTAAATTTCGCAGCCTGAGATGGCCTCTACGCCTCTCGGTGCGAGGCCGTGTCCTAAGGACGCCCTTGTTGATTTCTCCCTCAATTCTTCACGAAATTTGATTGTTCCTATCCTCAAATCTTCTCCTCGATATATAGAATAGTCTCCTTTTTACGGTTTTTGAAATGGTGCCCTGGATCATCAGATATTGCGTCGCAAAAATTGGGCTTTTGAGTGGTTGCGGAAGACTCATTGTAAAATATAATTACGGCCGTAATTTTGATTACGGCATTCCGTATTTTGGTTTTGTGTGTTTCTGGGCTGAAATTATATCCCGTAAAATTAGTTACGGTAGTGCCATAATTTATTCTGTGGATATCTGGGTAGAGTTACGGTAGTGCCATATTTTCTTCAAATCTCTCGGGTGAAAAATCGACTCAAATTACGGCCCGTGATTTTCATTACGGTAGGGCCATAATTTATGCGAAACTTTCTATATAAAATCATCCCAAAATACGGCAGCGCTCGGAAATTACGACAGTGCTGTGGTTTGTTTTGTAGGTGCAGTGAAACCACGGTACCGTAATCTGGATTACGGCCCTACCGTATTTTGGTCTAAAGCTCCGATTTGATGGGTAGCTTCCTCTCGACGCCTGGAATCCATTGGTGTGCTCAAATTTTCCAAAATCCATAAAAAATGGCACTTTTTACCTAAAAATGATGAAAAATAAGAAATGATGTACATTCCGCAATATTTGATAAATAAGGCTTAAAAAGAAGCAAAAGAGCATAAATATGACACAAAAGACCAATGAAATGACAAAAAATATACTATAAATTTTTGTGTCATCAAATACATAAGGCTCAAACTTTGCTTGTCCTCAAGCAAATGAATAGAATAAAGAACAATGCTAAATATGGAAAATATGCTCTTTTATGAAAAATAAATTTATAAAATATAATAACTCATGAAATATTCTACCATCTGTTACACAAAATTCCAGATAAATACATTGTCCTCTGAATTTAATCTTTAAAATTCACAACTTAATTAAATAAAATTTCGCAACTCACATAATAAAAGGAATCTCAATCTCATGATTTCACCTTTGTTTCAGTTTGAATCTATTATACCTTTGTTTACAGGAATAGAATTTCCAAAATTTTTTTCCACTCAAAATCTCTCTTTTTTTTTTAAATTATTTTTTTATAGCATGTACCCACATAGATACATACTTTTTATTTTGACTTCAACTCTTATCTTCAGTACCACTGCCAATTTTACGCAGTGCCAAGTAGAGGAGTCATTTTCTTTGTCTCTCACCTTTTTTTTACAGACTTCAACCCATATCTTCGGTACCACTGCCAATTTTTCGCAGTGCCAAGTAGGGGAGTCTCTCTCTCTTTTATGGATCTTGGAATCTTTCTTCCCAACAAATAGTAAGGTAAACTAAACATCAACTAGGTTAATCAATTGACATTAATTCAAAAATTACACTCATATGCTCATTTTATTCAAGAAAGATGTTTCACTCTTAGATTGCATTCATTAAACAACATACCTACCCAAAGCCATATGCATCAATCAATGAAAGATTTCAAGTAGATATATATTGAACAAATAAATTCAGCATAAAAGGTATATTTCCATTCACAGGCATTGACATGCGTGAACATTCATCATCATAGAAAAATCCACACACCTCTCATCACATGGATTTAAGTCATAAAAATTTTTAAACAACAAAAATATCAATATCAATGCAAAAGGTGTGAAGCATCAAACTCATACAATCATAGTCAAAAGTGTAGAATAATAGATTCAAGCAATGACATCGAATAGAAATCTCAGTAAGTGATATAATCATAGCAAATAGCAAAACAAATCAAGTAGCAACATCATACAATCATATCGAATAAGATCACTAGAAAGTGCAAACGATACTCACAAAACTATATAGCAAACTCAATCATTGTCTGGGGTGTAGCATCGGGGCAGGTGCGGCTAGGTCCAAAGATGCACCTTCTTGAAAATTTTACCCGCACAATTTTTAGATACATAAGGCTCAGACCAAAAATAGTATCTTACTTAAGCAAAAAATAATATTTTTTAAAGTGTAATCAGAGATATCGCTGGAGGTCCGAAGAGGGTGCCGGTGGAAAGGGCTGATGCAGGCGAGAAGTAGAGGTGGAACAGATGCTAGCTGAAGAGCTGCTAGCAATGAAGATGATGGTGCCGACAGTAGAGTGATGATGAGTAGTCTCTAGTGGCCTGCTAGAGCCTACAGTCATGGTGGCGAAGTCGTTGGCTGGTGGGTGCGAGAGATAGCACTGCAAAATAAAAAAAAATCAGTCATTAATGAAGATTCTGCTACAAAAATAAATAAAATCAATGGAAACAGAGGCAGAAGAAGAAGTAAGAGGGTGGTAGAATCCAGTGTCGACGGCTAGAAAGAGTGGCGTCAGAGGCAGATGCAGTGGTGGTGGCTAGGCTACAACTTCTGGTGGCAATTTGAAGACAAGGAGCTATTAACGTTGATGGAAAGCAGTGCAGCCTACTGATTCAGTTACGAAAAGTAGCTATACCCAAGAATAAGATTTAATGATCCATAACGAAAATAGACAGAACCATGTAGTAGAATAGAACTTGTTCTTTCTAGGCGTATGAAAATTAAAGGATCAGTGTGCATGCAAGGGCAGTGGGTCTGACTAGGTCTGATGAGTGGATCCCTATTAATGGACCGTTGTAAGGTAGTAGGGCACATAAGGAAATAAAATGAAGCCAATGGGTTTTTTCAAAAAAAAAAAATTTATTTTCTTGAATGGATCACATGATGTTTGTATAACATGAGGAATGATTGTTTATTTAATCTTATGTGGGCTGCCCAATTTAATGTGTGCTGTGCTGGGGCCTGCGTGCCTAGATTATTATTGTAAATTATTATTGTAATCTGCGCATCACATTTTAATTAATTTATAAAGTGTAATTGACCTGCGTGTCAATCATGTCTAGATAGATTAAATTGTAATTTAATCAGACATGAGCACAGAGCACACTTGGCAGAGGCGCATGCAGTAAGTGGCTTCACTAGTGGGAGGTCTAGGGTTCGACTATAGGACAGGCGCATTTTACCTGGTGGGCGCATCTGAGCTGCAGTGGGCGCTTGGGCCCGGGTTGGGCCAGATGAAATGCTAAAGACCCATGAAGAGCTCAAGTGAAGACTTAAGTGAATTAAGGTCTTACTTAGGCTTAATGGGCTTTTACCACATAAGATCATCATGCTTTTAATTTACTGTTTAAGTAATTTTATAACTGCATGATTTATTCTTCTGCTATCACCATAGGATTTGAATGATAGTAAGAAGATAAAAGGACCGTTAAAATCCAACGTTAAATATCAAGCACGATAGCCTTCTGACGCGAAACCTCACTGTTCTGACTATCGTTGGGGCCGTGTTGTACCCACTCAGTGGGCACGCCCATCTATCTTCAGACGGTGTGTGATTACACCTGCGTGTTACAGAGAAGGGATTTATCGCTTCTCGTTGCTCAGCATAGCACGTGGTGGTCCAGGGAGTAGGTCGGGTCAGCTTGACCATGTAGGCTACATACTGAGCATATGGTAGCTATATGGAGGCAGCCATCTGTGGGATCAGAGACTGTGTTGTACCAACTCAGTTGGCACAGTCTACTGGATTGCCCAGATGAAGGGGAATCGCACGGGTTGGCGATTGGTAGGGATTGCCTACCAGAGATTAGTGCTTGTACTCTCTGTGCATCTTATCTCGCCTGAGCGGGACGCGGAGACCAAGTATGAAATCTGGATCCCATCTCACTAAAAGAGTTTTACTCTTTCGGGCTGTTTTGCTGGATTTTTCAGCCAGATAAAATAGTGAGAAAAGAATCATTCTTAAGTCCTGAATTGATTCTAACATTGATACTGACCTTGCTGTTCTTGCATTGTTGTAGATTACTGCAGCAACGAACACCACAGCCTTCAATGTGCGATCCCTACTGGAAAGGGAGAAGTTTGCTGGGCCAAATTTCTCAGACTGGTACGGACACCTTAAGATTGTTCTTAAGGCTGAGAGGAAACTGTATGTCCTCGAGACGGCTATACCGCCTCAACCCGCTGCGAACGCCGCAAGGGCGGTTCGGGAAGCTTATGAAAAGCATGTCAATGATAGCATTGACGTCGCTTGCCTTATGCTAGCGTCTATGACGCCACAGCTGCAGCGTCAGCATGAGGATTTATCTGCTATAGAAATTATAGCAAACCTCAAGATGTTGTATGCAGCACAGGCAAGGACTGAACGCTATAACTTGACGAAACTTTTCTTTCAGAGCAAACTGACTGAAGGGAGTCCAGTGGGAGCTCACGTACTCAAGATGATTGGGTACAAGGAGGCTCTAGAGAAACTGGGACACACCATCAATCTGGAGCTTGTTGTAGACATCATCCTGCAGTCTCTCCCGGCCTCTTTCGATCCGTTCATCATTAATTTTAATATGAATAAGATCGACTGTACGCCTGCAGAGTTACTGAAGATGCTCTTGACTACTGAGCAGACTCAGTCTCGTGAGAAGGGAACGCCTTCATCCTCTGTCCTAATGGTTCCTTCAAGGAACAAGAAGAAGGGGAAGAAGGGCAAAGCCCCTGTCAAGAGCTACAACAAGGCTCTGAAACAAAAGGTAAAGCGGTCGAAGGAATACAGATGTTTCCATTGTGGCCAGCTAGGTCACTGGAAAAAGGACTGTAAAGCGCTCCAAGGAGAGAAGAAGGGAAGCAACTCTTTCGCTTCTGGCTCAGGTATTTTCGTGACTGAAGTCATGGTTTCTTCTTATATTTCATGGGTGTTGGACACTGCATGTGGAGTTCACATTTGTTCAAATGTACAGGAACTCAAGAGAAGAAGACAGGTGGGACAGCATGAGGTGGACATACGAGTAGGAAACGGGGCACGGGTTGCTGCTGTTGCTGTAGGAGTTTATCACATCTCTTTACCATCTGGTCTTGTATTAGAACTGGACAATTGTTATTTTGTACCGAGCATAACTAAGAATATTATCTCTATTCCTGCTCTTGTCAGGAAAGGGTTTTCCTTTGAATGCAAGATTTCAAAGTGTTATATTTCTTTTGATAATATTGTTTATGCTACTGGGTCAATTAACAATGGGTTATTCATGTTGGACATGGAATGTTCTATACAGCAGATTGATATTAAGAAAGCCAAGTATGCTGATGACAGCACCTTGCTATGGCATAGTCGTTTAGGCCATATTAACAAGAAGCGCATTAAGCGGTTGCATGAACATGGACTGCTGGGATCATTCTCCTATGAGGAGCTTGATACATGCAAAGCTTGTTTATTGGGTAAAATGACGAAGTCTCCTTTTTCCAACAAAGGTCAAAGGGCTTCAGGTTTACTTGACCTCATTCACAGTGATGTGTGTGGGCCATTTAGTAAACATGCCAGAGGTGGCTATTCATACTTCATTACCTTTACTGATGATTTCAGTAGGTATGGTTATGTCTATTTAATGAGACATAAGAGTGAATCTTTTGACAAGTTCAAAGAGTTCAAAAATGAAGTACAGAATCAATTAGGCCGAAATATCAAGGCACTTCACTCAGATCGAGGTGGAGAATACTTGAGTCATGAGTTTACTGACTATCTGAAGGAGTGTGGGATTATCTCACAGCTCACTCCGCCAGGAACACCGCAATGGAATGGTGTGTCCGAGAGGAGAAATAGAACATTACTGGATATGGTTCGTTCTATGATGAGTCAGGTTACTCTACCTTACTCCTTTTGGGGATTTGCACTGGAAACAGCTGCAAAGGTACTAAACCGAGTGCCATCCAAGGCCGTTTCAAAGACTCCATATGAGTTATGGTATGGGAAACAGCCAAGCTTGACATTTGTTAAGATCTGGGGTTGCGAGGCTTATGTCAAAAAGCTCGCCTCTGGGAAACTAGAGAGCAGATCTGAGAAATGTATCTTTGTCGGTTACCCTAAGGAAACTAAGGGTTATTATTTCTACGATCCCAAAGAGAACAAAGTATTTGTTGCTCGGATGGCTATTTTTCTTGAGAAAGAATTTCTTCTGCAAGAAGCCAGTGGGAGAGAAATAAAGCTGGATGAGAATCCAGAAGAAGGACAAAGTAGTCAAGCACAGTTGGATGAGCCTGAGCCAGTAGATCAGGTTACAGAACAACCTGAGGCTCAGATATCACGGGAACCGCGAAGATCGGGAAGGATCCGTCGACAGCCTGAGCGCTATGACGGAGTCTACATCATTGATGATGAACCCCTCACTTATGCGGATGCGGTTAGTGGACCGGAATCAGCGAGATGGCTTGAAGCTATGCGAGCCGAGATGGACTCCATGTCAGATAACCAAGTTTGGGATTTGGTTGATCCGCCTCCGGGAGTAATCCCTATAGGCTGTAAATGGATCTTCAAGAAGAAGATTGACATGGATGGTAACGTGGTTACCTATAAAGGCAGGCTAGTTGCGAAAGGTTTCAAACAAATCTACGGGATAGATTATGATGAAACTTTCTCTCATGTAGCCATGTTCAAGTCTATTCAGATTATTCTCGCGATAGCGGTATATTATGATTATGAGATCTGGCACATGGACGTGAAGACCGCTTTCCTTAATGGAAAATTAGAAGAGGATGTGTATATGACACAACCTGAAGGTTTCACTAATCCATCGGATCGTCATAAAATATGCAAATTAAAGAAGTCTATTTATGGACTTAAACAAGCATCAAGAAGCTGGAATATTCGTTTTGATGAATCAATCTGTGAATTTGGTTTCATCAAGAATGAAGATGACCCGTGTGTATATAAGAGGTTTAGTGGGAGCGTGATTACTTTCCTAGTCCTCTACGTCGATGATATCTTAATCATTGGAAACGATATTCCTGAACTACATGCGGTCAAGGCATGGTTAAGAAAATGTTTCCAGATGAAAGACTTAGGAGAAGCAGCCTATGTATTAGGTGTGAAGATCTACAGAGATAGATCAAAGAGGCTTCTCGGGCTGTGCCAGAGTACTTACATCGATAAAGTCCTGGAGAGATTCCATTTAGAAAATTCTAAAAGAGGATATCTTCCAGTCAGACATGGTCTGAATCTTTCAAAGAGTCAGTGTCCACAAACACAGACTGAGAAAGATGAAATGGACAATACGCCTTATGCTTCGGCTATTGGGTCCATTATGTATGCGATGTTGTGTACTCGCCCAGACGTTGAAGAGTCCCCTTCAAGGGGGAGCAAAACCCTAAAGTGATTAGCGCATACTATATTCATCTTGCGGAAGCTAGGGTTATAGGATCAACTCGCATGTTAAATGATCAACTCAAAAAAGGGGCTAGTAAAGATTAATGAAAAACATTCATACCATCGCAATAGCCTAGATGTTGCCTTGGAAGCAAAGAGTCGATTGCCTCTTCTCCAAAGGGAATCGCACACAAGAGGATGATGGCAAACTCTTTGTCGCTCCTTGTGCTAGCAAGGGTCCAAAGTGTCTTTGATCGAATTGTGAGGGATGAAGACCTTGATCTCTCTTGGCCGAATCCTCCTCTAAACTCCAAGCGTCGCCACACACCACAAGAGACTAGAGAGGAAGAGATGGATAGGCGAGAATAGAATAACCTATTCGAACGTGAGAGTGGTCTCCAAGTGGAGATCATGGTTACTAAAAATAGTCACCACTCTCGCTTCAATGTTCACGTCAAGTGAACAATTCGCCAAGCCTTGAACCATGCGCTCATTTCATGAGCCGGTTCACATTGGTTCGGTTTAAGAACCAATCAAGCCAATGATCTAGTCTAGATCTTAAATAAACCCTAAGGTTCCCGATCTAACCGTCGATCTCTTGGTGCTTCTGATCTGTCCGATCTAGCAACCATTCTCTCGATCGAAGCTTACCGATCTCAAGCCCTAATCAATCAAACATGATCAGACTAGATCTCACTCACAATCAGAGATTAAATCCCATTAAACTGAACCCAAACAATTCAGTCCACACGATCTGACTTAAGTAAGCCATATCATCAAATTGTGCGACCCTAAGGGTTTCCTTTAAATGTCGGTAACGATAACTGACGTCATCACGATCAGTGAGGGGTATCTAGCAACACATCACTGTCTCCCGATATAAAGGAAAGAGTCTTCCAAGACTACACCCAAACCATAGCACAAGTGTGAATCAAATCACAAAGCATACATATTTCCTTTACCACTGGATGTTCTTATTGGACAAGCGTGTCAAGCTTGTAGCTCCAATATGATGAGCATGATTAGATCAGATGAACATAGTCACCTGGGTATGGCCATACACTTTCTCAATCATCTCATCCGGGGGGGGGGGGCCCTTTTAGAACATCACACTCCTTAAACAAGGAGACGGCAATCCTATGTCTATCACTAGTGCCCTAACCTGATTCAAGTTCACCATCCAAGATAATCTATAATCATTATGTTTCAAATGATATTGAACTATCTCAAAACAATGACAATCATCATTTAGAAAACACAAGTGATCTCAAGTCAGAGGAAATGTGCCACTTGTCATATTCAAGGAATATTCACATTGTGACAAACAATTGAACATCCTAGTAGGGTCTGTCCAGTACATCCAATGTACCCATGAGTCTACATCTTATTCCATGCTCGAAGCATCCTATAAGATTAGAACACATATTAGTCTTAACCATATCAAGGCTGTCTCATGTTCACCAAGATATATCGACTAAGGACATATAGCATGTCAGCCCAGCTGAACAGCTTTGAGACATTATTCAGAAGAACATATATTGCAGCAGACAATGTAAACAACTGAATAATAACCATGCCTTTATAAACATAACAGTTTATTACATGATACAGATACATTCCCACAGGCCTCAAACATTAGCCTTAAGGGCATACCCCAACAATCTCCCACTTGCACTTAATCTAATGGTTGAGAAATCTCAAACCCATATTATTACAGTGCTTCTCATGCTTCTGCTGCGCCAGAGGCTTGGTAAGCGGGTCTGCCAGATTGTCATCTGTATGAACCTTGCAGATTTTGATCTCGCCACGATCTATGATCTCCCTGATCAAATGAAACCGTCTCTGTATGTGCTTGGACTTCTGGTGCGACCGTGGTTCCTTTGCTTGTGCGATTGCTCCAGTGTTATCACAAAAGATAACCAAAGGATCTGCACTCGAAGGAATGACACCAAGTTCTCTCACGAACTTACGAATCCACACTGCCTCCTTGGATGCTTCCGAGGCTGCAACATACTCGGCTTCTGTTGTGGAATCAGCAATAGTTGACTGTTTGAAACTCTTCCACACCACTGCACCTCCATTCAAGCTAGAAACATAGCCTGATTGCGATCGGAAATCATCTTGGTCTGACTGGAATGAAGCGTCAGTATATCCCTCTATACTGAGTTCTTCCTGACCACCATATATCAAGAACATATCTTTGGTTCTCCGCAGATATTTTAAAATGTTCTTGACTGCAATCCAGTGCGCCACACCTGGATTACTTTGGAAACGACTGGTCACGCTTAACCCGTAAGCGACGTCTGGGCGAGTACACAACATCGCATACATAATGGATCCAATAGCCGAAGCATAAGGCGTATTGTCCATTTCATCTTTCTCAGTCTGTGTTTGTGGACACTGACTCTTCGAAAGACTCAGACCATGTCTGACTGGAAGATATCCTCGTTTAGAATTCTCTAAATGAAATCTTTCCAGGACTTTATCGATGTAAGTACTCTGGCACAGCCCGAGAAGCCTCTTAGATCTATCCCTGTAGATCTTCACACCTAACACATAGGCTGCTTCTCCTAGATCTTTCATTTGGAAACATTTCCTCAGCCATGCCTTCACAGCATGCATTTCAGGAATGTCATTTCCAATGATCAAGATATCATCGACGTAGAGGACTAGGAAAGTAATCACGCTCCCACTAAACCTCTTATATACACACGGGTCATCCTCGTTCTTGATGAAACCAAATTCACTAATTGATTCATCAAAACGAATATTCTAGCTTCTTGATGCTTGCTTGAGTCCATAAATGGACTTCTTTAACTTGCATATCTTATGACGATCTGCTGGATTAGTGAAACCCTCAGGTTGTGTCATGTACACATCCTCATCCAGATTTCCATTAAGGAAAGCTGTTTTCACATCCATCTGCCAGATCTCATAATCATAATATGCAGCTATCGCGAAAAGAATCCGAATAGACTTAAACATAGCTACAGGTGAGAAAGTTTCATCATAATCTATCCCGTAGATTTGTTTGAAACCTTTCGCAACTAGCCTGCCTTTATAGGTAACCACGTTACCATCCATGTCAATCTTCTTCTTGAAGATCCACTTACAGCCTATAGGGATAACTCCCGGAGGCGGATCAACCAAATCCCAGACTTGGTTATCTGACATGGAGTCCATCTCGGCGCGCATAGCTTCAAGCCATCTCGCTGACTCCGGTCCATTGACCGCATCCGCATAAGTGAGGGGTTCATCATTATCAATGATGTAGACTCCGTCATAACGCTCAGGTTGTCGACGGATCCTTCCCGATCTGCGCGGTTCCCGTGATATCTGAGCCTCAGGTTGTTCAATAACCTGATCTACCGGCTCAGGCTCATCCAATTCTGCTTGAGCACTTTGTCCTACCTCTGGATTCTCATCCAGCTTTATTTCTCTCCCACTGGCCTCTTGCAGAAGAAACTCCTTCTCAAGAAATATGGCCGTCCGAGCAACAAAAACCTTGTTCTCTTTGGGGTCGTAGAAATAATAACCCTTAGTTTCCTTAGGGTAACCGACAAAGATACATTTGTCAGATCTGCTCTCTAGTTTCCCAGAGGCGAGCTTTTTAACATAAGCCTCGCAGCCCCAGATCCTGATAAATGTCAAGCTTGGCTGTTTCCCATACCATAACTCATATGGCGTCTTTGAAACTGCCTTGGATGGCACTCGGTTTAGTACCTTTGCAGCTGTTTCCAGCGCAAAACCCCAAAAGGAGTATGGAAGAGTAGCCTGACTCATCATAGAACGAACCATATCAAGTAACGTTCTATTTCTCCTTTCGGACACACCATTCCATTGCGGTGTTCCTGGCGGAGTGAGCTGTGAGATAATCCCACACTCCTTCAGATAGTCAGTAAACGCGTGACTTAGGTATTCACCACCTCGATCTGAGCGAAGTGCCTTGATATTTCGGCCTAGCTGATTCTGTACTTCATTTTTGAACTCTTTGAACTTGTCAAAAGATTCACTCTTATGTCTCATCAGATAGACATACCCATACCTACTGAAATCATCAGTAAAGGTAATGAAGTACTGATAGCCACCTCTGGCATGTTTACTAAATGGCCCACACACATCACTGTGTATAAGGTCAAGTAAACCTGAAGCCCTTTGACCTTTGTGAGGAAAAGGTGACTTCGTCATTTTACCCATTAAACAAGCCTTGCATGTATCAATCTCCTTGTAGGAGAATGATCCCAGCAGTCCATAATCATGCAACCGCTTAATGCGTTTCTCGTTTATATGGCCTAAACGACTATGCCATAGCAAGGTGCTATCATCAGCATACTTGGCTTTCTTAATATCAATTTGCTGTATCGAACATTCCATGTCCAACATGTATAACCCATTGCTAATTGAACCAGTTGCATAAACAATATTATCAAAAGACAAAATACACTTTGAAATATTGCATTCAAAGGAAAATCCCTTCCTGACAAGAGCAGGAATGGAGATAATATTTTTAGTAATACTGGGAACAAAATAACAATTGTTTAGTTCCAATACAATTCCAGATGGTAAAGAAATGAAGTAGTCTCCTACAGCAACAGCAGCAACCCGTGCCCCGTTTCCAACGCGTAGGTCCACCTCATGCTGTCCCACCTGCCTTCTTCTCTTGAGTTCCTGTACATTTGAACAAATGTGAACTCCACATGCAGTGTCCAACACCCATGATATAGAAGAAGAAAACATGACCTCAGTCACGAATATACCTGAGCCAGAAGCGAAGCTTCCCCTCTTATCTCCTTGGAGCGCTTTACAGTCCTTTTTCCAGTGACCCAGCTGGCCACAGTGGAAACACCTGTATTCCTTGGACCGCTTCACCTTCTGCTTCAGAGCCTTGCTGTAGCTCTTGACGGGGGCTTTGCCCTTCTTCCCCTTCTTCTTGTTCCTTAAAGGAACCATTAAGACAGAGGTCGAAGGCTTTCCCTTCAGAGTCTCCTCAGTAGTGAGGAGCATATTCAGCAGCTCTGCCGGAGTACAATCGATTTTGTTCATATTAAAGTTAATAATGAACGCGTCGAATGAAGGCGGGAGAGACTGCAGAATAATATCCACAGCAAGCTCCTGGTTGATGGTATGCCCCAGTTTCTCTAGAGCCTCCTTGTGCCCAATCATCTTGAGCACGTGAGCTCCCACTGGGCTCCCTTCAGCCAGTTTGCTCTGAAAGAAGAGCTTCGTCAAATTATAGCGTTCAGTCCTCGCCTGTGCAGCATACAACATCTTGAGGTTTGCTATCATGTCTATAGCAGACATATCCTCATGCTGACGCTGCAGCGGTGGCGTCATAGACGCTAGCATCAGGCAAGCGACATCAATGCTATCATTGACGTGCTTTTCATAGGCTTCCCGAACCGCCCTTGCGGCGTTCGGAGCGGGCTGAGGCGGTATCGCCGTCTCGAGGACATACAGTTTCCTCTCTGCCTTAAGAACGATCTTAAGGTGTCCGAACCAGTCAGAGAAGTTCGGCCCAGCAAACTTCTCCCTTTCCAGTAGGGATCGCACATTGAAGTTCATGGTGTTCGTTGCTGCAGGTATCTACAACAATGCAAGAACAGCAAGGTCAGTATCAATGTAAAGAATCAATCAGGACTTAAGAAAGATTCTTTTTCTCACTATTTTATCTGGCTTGAAAAATCCAACAAAACAGCCCGAAAGAGTAGAACTCTTTTAGTGAGATGGGATCCAAATTTCGTACTTGGTCTCCGCGTCCCGCTCAGGCGAGATAAGATGCACAGAGAGTACAAGCACTAATCTCCGGTAGGCAGTCCCTGCCGATCGCCAACCCGTGCGATTCCCCTTCATCTGGGCAGTCCAGCAGACTGTGCCAACTGAGTTGGTACAACACAGTCTCTGACCCCACAGATGGCTGCCTCCATGTGCTACCATATGCGCCACATATGTAGCCTACATGGTCAAGCTGACCCGACCTACTCCCTGGACCACCATGTGCTATGCTGAGCAACGAGAAGGGATAAATCCCTACTCTGTAACACACAGGTGTAATCCCGCACCGTCTGAAGATAGATGGACGTGCCCACTGAGTGGGTACAACACGGCTCCAACGATAATCAGAACAGTGAGGTTTCGCGTCAGAAGGCTTACGAGCTTGATATTTAGCGTTGGATTTTCACGGTCTTTTTATCTTCTTCACTATCATACAATTCCTATGGTGATAGCAGAAGATAAATTAAAACATGCTGTTCTACTTATATAAGCAATAAGAAAGCATGGTTCTTATGTGGTAAAAGCCCATAGCCCTAGAAGACCTTAACCTAATTTAAGTCTTCACTTGCTCTTCATGGGTCTTTTGCTGCTCATCTGGCCCATACCGGGGCCCAAGCGCCAATTGCAGCTCTGGTGCGCCCACCAGGAAAATGCGTCAGGTCCTAGGGTCGAACCCTAGACCTCCCACCTGGTCAAGCCACTGCTGCATGCGCCTCTGCCAAGTGTGCTCTGTGCTCTTGTCTAATTAAATTACAAATTTAACTATCTAGACAAGATTGACACGCAGGTCAATAACATTTTATAAATTAAAGCAATGTGATGCGCAGATCACAATAATTAATTTACAATTTTAAATCCCAGGCACGCAGGCCCCAGCACAGCACACAATTAATATGGGCAGCCCACATAAGACTAAATAGACAAACATATGCATCCAATCAGCAATCATGTGATCCATCATAAAAATTAAAATTTTCGAAAAAACCCCATGGGATCAATTTTAATTTTTCCTTATTTGCCCTACAACCTTACAACGGTCCATTACTAGGGATCCACTCATCCAACCTAGTCAGATCCACTGCCCTTGCATGCACCAAGTCCTAACTGACTTGAGTCGACCATAAGGTCAACCATGCATGCGCCAGGGCTGAACAACCACACTGAGGTCTGGCAAGCGGGTGTGAGCCCGGGCCTAACTCATGTGCGTTCAGAGGTTGTCTCAATCAGACATCGCTACACACCTGTCTGCAGTCGACCTATAGCCACCACAGGCTTGCGCCAAAGTGCTATCTGGTCGACCCATTCAGGCTGTCAGATGATCTGATCAGACTGTCTGGATCTAACCTAGGGGTGACTTCAACCCTAATAACCCGTCTAAGGGTTTAATGTAAGGCTTTAGATCTATAGTTAGTCGCGCAAGTATTCAAGTTTTTATAAAAACTAAGATGCGCCAACATACAACATACATGCGCAAATGAAACAAAAACAAGTTTCGGCATGATATAATTTAACATGTGAATTTACGCATGTTATAGATCTAAGCATACATCGGCATTCATGGATCACAAATCAAAGCAATCATTTAAACATGCGTTCAACTGGCTCTGATACCAATTGAAGAGTCCCCTTCAAGGGGGAGCAAAACCCTAAAGTGATTAGCGCATACTATATTCATCTTGCGGAAGCTAGGGTTATAGGATCAACTCGCATGTTAAATGATCAACTCAAAAAGGGGCTAGTAAAGATTAATGAAAAACATTCATACCATCGCAATAGCCTAGATGTTGCCTTGGAAGCAAAGAGTCGATTGCCTCTTCTCCAAAGGGAATCGCACACAAGAGGATGATGGCAAACTCTTTGTCGCTCCTTGTGCTAGCAAGGGTCCAAAGTGTCTTTGATCGAATTGTGAGGGATGAAGACCTTGATCTCTCTTGGCCGAATCCTCCTCTAAACTCCAAGCGTCGCCACACACCACAAGAGACTAGAGAGGAAGAGATGGATAGGCGAGAATAGAATAACCTATTCGAACGTGAGAGTGGTCTCCAAGTGGAGATCATGGTTACTAAAAATAGTCACCACTCTCGCTTCAATGTTCACGTCAAGTGAACAATTCGCCAAGCCTTGAACCATGCGCTCATTTCATGAGCCGGTTCACATTGGTTCGGTTTAAGAACCAATCAAGCCAATGATCTAGTCTAGATCTTAAATAAACCCTAAGGTTCCCGATCTAACCGTCGATCTCTTGGTGCTTCTGATCTGTCCGATCTAGCAACCATTCTCTCGATCGAAGCTTACCGATCTCAAGCCCTAATCAATCAAACATGATCAGACTAGATCTCACTCACAATCAGAGATTAAATCCCATTAAACTGAACCCAAACAATTCAGTCCACACGATCTGACTTAAGTAAGCCATATCATCAAATTGTGCGACCCTAAGGGTTTCCTTTAAATGTCGGTAACGATAACTGACGTCATCACGATCAGTGAGGGGTATCTAGCAACACATCACTGTCTCCCGATATAAAGGAAAGAGTCTTCCAAGACTACACCCAAACCATAGCACAAGTGTGAATCAAATCACAAAGCATACATATTTCCTTTACCACTGGATGTTCTTATTGGACAAGCGTGTCAAGCTTGTAGCTCCAATATGATGAGCATGATTAGATCAGATGAACATAGTCACCTGGGTATGGCCATACACTTTCTCAATCATCTCATCCGGGGGGGCCCCTTTTAGAACATCACACTCCTTCAACAAGGAGACGGCAATCCTATGTCTATCACTAGTGCCCTAACCTGATTCAAGTTCACCATCCAAGATAATCTATAATCATTATGTTTCAAATGATATTGAACTATCTCAAAACAATGACAATCATCATTTAGAAAACACAAGTGATCTCAAGTCAGAGGAAATGTGCCACTTGTCATATTCAAGGAATATTCACATTGTGACAAACAATTGAACATCCTAGTAGGGTCTGTCCAGTACATCCAATGTACCCATGAGTCTACATCTTATTCCATGCTCGAAGCATCCTATAAGATTAGAACACATATTAGTCTTAACCATATCAAGGCTGTCTCATGTTCACCAAGATATATCGACTAAGGACATATAGCATGTCAGCCCAGCTGAACAGCTTTGAGACATTATTCAGAAGAACATATATTGCAGCAGACAATGTAAACAACTGAATAATAACCATGCCTTTATAAACATAACAGTTTATTACATGATACAGATACATTCCCACAGGCCTCAAACATTAGCCTTAAGGGCATACCCCAACAATCTCCCACTTGCACTTAATCTAATGGTTGAGAAATCTCAAACCCATATTATTACAGTGCTTCTCATGCTTCTGCTGCGCCAGAGGCTTGGTAAGCGGGTCTGCCAGATTGTCATCTGTATGAACCTTGCAGATTTTGATCTCGCCACGATCTATGATCTCCCTGATCAAATGAAACCGTCTCTGTATGTGCTTGGACTTCTGGTGCGACCGTGGTTCCTTTGCTTGTGCGATTGCTCCAGTGTTATCACAAAAGATAACCAAAGGATCTGCACTCGAAGGAATGACACCAAGTTCTCTCACGAACTTACGAATCCACACTGCCTCCTTGGATGCTTCCGAGGCTGCAACATACTCGGCTTCTGTTGTGGAATCAGCAACAGTTGACTGTTTGAAACTCTTCCACACCACTGCACCTCCATTCAAGCTAAAAACATAGCCTGATTGCGATCGGAAATCATCCTGGTCTGACTGGAACGAAGCGTCAGTATATCCCTCTATACTGAGTTCTTCCTGACCACCATATATCAAGAACATATCTTTGGTTCTCCACAGATATTTTAAAATGTTCTTGACTGCAATCCAGTGCGCCACACCTGGATTACTTTGGAAACGACTGGTCACGCTTAACCCGTAAGCGACGTCTGGGCGAGTACACAACATCGCATACATAATGGATCCAATAGCCGAAGCATAAGGCGTATTGTCCATTTCATCTTTCTCAGTCTGTGTTTGTGGACACTGACTCTTCGAAAGACTCAGACCATGTCTGACTGGAAGATATCCTCGTTTAGAATTCTCTAAATGAAATCTTTCCAGGACTTTATCGATGTAAGTACTCTGGCACAGCCCGAGAAGCCTCTTAGATCTATCCCTGTAGATCTTCACACCTAACACATAGGCTGCTTCTCCTAGATCTTTCATTTGGAAACATTTCCTCAGCCATGCCTTCACAGCATGCATTTCAGGAATGTCATTTCCAATGATCAAGATATCATCGACGTAGAGGACTAGGAAAGTAATCACGCTCCCACTAAACCTCTTATATACACACGGGTCATCCTCGTTCTTGATGAAACCAAATTCACTGATTGATTCATCAAAACGAATATTCCAGCTTCTTGATGCTTGCTTGAGTCCATAAATGGACTTCTTTAACTTGCATATCTTATGACGATCTGCTGGATTAGTGAAACCCTCAGGTTGTGTCATGTACACATCCTCATCCAGATTTCCATTAAGGAAAGCTGTTTTCACATCCATCTGCCAGATCTCATAATCATAATATGCAGCTATCGCGAAAAGAATCCGAATAGACTTAAACATAGCTACAGGTGAGAAAGTTTCATCATAATCTATCCCGTAGATTTGTTTGAAACCTTTCGCAACTAGCCTGCCTTTATAGGTAACCACGTTACCATCCATGTCAATCTTCTTCTTGAAGATCCACTTACAGCCTATAGGGATAACTCCCGGAGGCGGATCAACCAAATCCCAGACTTGGTTATCTGACATGGAGTCCATCTCGGCGCGCATAGCTTCAAGCCATCTCGCTGACTCCGGTCCATTGACCGCATCCGCATAAGTGAGGGGTTCATCATTATCAATGATGTAGACTCCGTCATAACGCTCAGGTTGTCGACGGATCCTTCCCGATCTTCGCGGTTCCCATGATATCTGAGCCTCAGGTTGTTCAATAACCTGATCTACCGGCTCAGGCTCATCCAATTCTGCTTGAGCACTTTGTCCTACCTCTGGATTCTCATCCAGCTTTATTTCTCTCCCACTGGCCTCTTGCAGAAGAAACTCCTTCTCAAGAAATATGGCCGTCCGAGCAACAAAAACCTTGTTCTCTTTGGGGTCGTAGAAATAATAACCCTTAGTTTCCTTAGGGTAACCGACAAAGATACATTTGTCAGATCTGCTCTCTAGTTTCCCAGAGGCGAGCTTTTTAACATAAGCCTCGCAGCCCCAGATCCTGATAAATGTCAAGCTTGGCTGTTTCCCATACCATAACTCATATGGCGTCTTTGAAACTGCCTTGGATGGCACTCGGTTTAGTACCTTTGCAGCTGTTTCCAGCGCAAAACCCCAAAAGGAGTATGGAAGAGTAGCCTGACTCATCATAGAACGAACCATATCAAGTAACGTTCTATTTCTCCTTTCGGACACACCATTCCATTGCGGTGTTCCTGGCGGAGTGAGCTGTGAGATAATCCCACACTCCTTCAGATAGTCAGTAAACGCGTGACTTAGGTATTCACCACCTCGATCTGAGCGAAGTGCCTTGATATTTCGGCCTAGCTGATTCTGTACTTCATTTTTGAACTCTTTGAACTTGTCAAAAGATTCACTCTTATGTCTCATCAGATAGACATACCCATACCTACTGAAATCATCAGTAAAGGTAATGAAGTACTGATAGCCACCTCTGGCATGTTTACTAAATGGCCCACACACATCACTGTGTATAAGGTCAAGTAAACCTGAAGCCCTTTGACCTTTGTGAGGAAAAGGTGACTTCGTCA
This sequence comes from Costus lasius, assembly GCA_027563935.2. NCBI lineage: Eukaryota > Viridiplantae > Streptophyta > Magnoliopsida > Zingiberales > Costaceae > Costus > Costus lasius. The sequence goes on along the minus strand of CM050450.1, from coordinate 29,196,921 downwards.
TTTTACCCATTAAACAAGCCTTGCATGTATCAATCTCCTTGTAGGAGAATGATCCCAGCAGTCCATAATCATGCAACCGCTTAATGCGTTTCTCGTTTATATGGCCTAAACGACTATGCCATAGTAAGGTGCTGTCATCAGCATACTTGGCTTTCTTAATATCAATTTGCTGTATCGAACATTCCATGTCCAACATGTATAACCCATTGCTAATTGAACCAGTTGCATAAACAATATTATCAAAAGACAAAATACACTTTGAAATATTGCATTCAAAGGAAAATCCCTTCCTGACAAGAGCAGGAATGGAGATAATATTTTTAGTAATACTGGGAACAAAATAACAATTGTTTAGTTCCAATACAATTCCAGATGGTAAAGAAATGAAGTAGTCTCCTACAGCAACAGCAGCAACCCGTGCCCCGTTTCCAACGCGTAGGTCCACCTCATGCTGTCCCACCTGCCTTCTTCTCTTGAGTTCCTGTACATTTGAACAAATGTGAACTCCACATGCAGTGTCCAACACCCATGATATAGAAGAAGAAAACATGACCTCAGTCACGAATATACCTGAGCCAGAAGCGAAGCTTCCCCTCTTATCTCCTTGGAGCGCTTTACAGTCCTTTTTCCAGTGACCCAGCTGGCCACAGTGGAAACACCTGTATTCCTTGGACCGCTTCACCTTCTGCTTCAGAGCCTTGCTGTAGCTCTTGACGGGGGCTTTGCCCTTCTTCCCCTTCTTCTTGTTCCTTAAAGGAACCATTAAGACAGAGGTCGAAGGCTTTCCCTTCAGAGTCTCCTCAGTAGTGAGGAGCATATTCAGCAGCTCTGCCGGAGTACAATCGATTTTGTTCATATTAAAGTTAATAATGAACGCGTCGAATGAAGGCGGGAGAGACTGCAGAATAATATCCACAGCAAGCTCCTGGTTGATGGTATGCCCCAGTTTCTCTAGAGCCTCCTTGTGCCCAATCATCTTGAGCACGTGAGCTCCCACTGGGCTCCCTTCAGCCAGTTTGCTCTGAAAGAAGAGCTTCGTCAAATTATAGCGTTCAGTCCTCGCCTGTGCAGCATACAACATCTTGAGGTTTGCTATCATGTCTATAGCAGACATATCCTCATGCTGACGCTGCAGCGGTGGCGTCATAGACGCTAGCATCAGGCAAGCGACATCAATGCTATCATTGACATGCTTTTCATAGGCTTCCCGAACCGCCCTTGCGGCGTTCGGAGCGGGCTGAGGCGGTATCGCCGTCTCGAGGACATACAGTTTCCTCTCTGCCTTAAGAACGATCTTAAGGTGTCCGAACCAGTCAGAGAAGTTCGGCCCAGCAAACTTCTCCCTTTCCAGTAGGGATCGCACATTGAAGTTCATGGTGTTCGTTGCTGCAGGTATCTACAACAATGCAAGAACAGCAAGGTCAGTATCAATGTAAAGAATCAATCAGGACTTAAGAAAGATTCTTTTTCTCACTATTTTATCTGGCTTGAAAAATCCAACAAAACAGCCCGAAAGAGTAGAACTCTTTTAGTGAGATGGGATCCAGATTTCGTACTTGGTCTCCGCGTCCCGCTCAGGCGAGATAAGATGCACAGAGAGTACAAGCACTAATCTCCGGTAGGCAGTCCCTGCCGATCGCCAACCCGTGCGATTCCCCTTCATCTGGGCAGTCCAGCAGACTGTGCCAACTGAGTTGGTACAACACAGTCTCTGACCCCACAGATGGCTGCCTCCATGTGCTACCATATGCGCCACATATGTAGCCTACATGGTCAAGCTGACCCGACCTACTCCCTGGACCACCATGTGCTATGCTGAGCAACGAGAAGGGATAAATCCCTACTCTGTAACACACAGGTGTAATCCCGCACCGTCTGAAGATAGATGGACGTGCCCACTGAGTGGGTACAACACGGCTCCAACGATAATCAGAACAGTGAGGTTTCGCGTCAGAAGGCTTACGAGCTTGATATTTAGCGTTGGATTTTCACGGTCTTTTTATCTTCTTCACTATCATACAATTCCTATGGTGATAGCAGAAGATAAATTAAAACATGCTGTTCTACTTATATAAGCAATAAGAAAGCATGGTTCTTATGTGGCAAAAGCCCATAGCCCTAGAAGACCTTAACCTAATTTAAGTCTTCACTTGCTCTTCATGGGTCTTTTGCTGCTCATCTGGCCCATACCGGGGCCCAAGCGCCAATTGCAGCTCTGGTGCGCCCACCAGGAAAATGCGTCAGGTCCTAGGGTCGAACCCTAGACCTCCCACCTGGTCAAGCCACTGCTGCATGCGCCTCTGCCAAGTGTGCTCTGTGCTCTTGTCTAATTAAATTACAAATTTAACTATCTAGACAAGATTGACACGCAGGTCAATAACATTTTATAAATTAAAGCAATGTGATGCACAGATCACAATAATTAATTTACAATTTTAAATCCCAGGCACGCAGGCCCCAGCACAGCACACAATTAATATGGGCAGCCCACATAAGACTAAATAGACAAACATATGCATCCAATCAGCAATCATGTGATCCATCATAAAAATTAAAATTTTCGAAAAAACCCCATGGGATCAATTTTAATTTTTCCTTATTTGCCCTACAACCTTACAACGGTCCATTACTAGGGATCCACTCATCCAACCTAGTCAGATCCACTGCCCTTGCATGCACCAAGTCCTAACTGACTTGAGTCGACCATAAGGTCAACCATGCATGCGCCAGGGCTGAACAACCACACTGAGGTCTGGCAAGCGGGTGTGAGCCCGGGCCTAACTCATGTGCGTTCAGAGGTTGTCTCAATCAGACATCGCTACACACCTGTCTGCAGTCGACCTATAGCCACCACAGGCTTGCGCCAAAGTGCTATCTGGTCGACCCATTCAGGCTGTCAGATGATCTGATCAGACTGTCTGGATCTAACCTAGGGGTGACTTCAACCCTAATAACCCGTCTAAGGGTTTAATGTAAGGCTTTAGATCTATAGTTAGTCGCGCAAGTATTCAAGTTTTTATAAAAACTAAGATGCGCCAACATACAACATACATGCGCAAATGAAACAAAAACAAGTTTCGGCATGATATAATTTAACATGTGAATTTACGCATGTTATAGATCTAAGCATACATCGGCATTCATGGATCACAAATCAAAGCAATCATTTAAACATGCGTTCAACTGGCTCTGATACCAATTGAAGAGTCCCCTTCAAGGGGGAGCAAAACCCTAAAGTGATTAGCGCATACTATATTCATCTTGCGGAAGCTAGGGTTATAGGATCAACTCGCATGTTAAATGATCAACTCAAAAAGGGGCTAGTAAAGATTAATGAAAAACATTCATACCATCGCAATAGCCTAGATGTTGCCTTGGAAGCAAAGAGTCGATTGCCTCTTCTCCAAAGGGAATCGCACACAAGAGGATGATGGCAAACTCTTTGTCGCTCCTTGTGCTAGCAAGGGTCCAAAGTGTCTTTGATCGAATTGTGAGGGATGAAGACCTTGATCTCTCTTGGCCGAATCCTCCTCTAAACTCCAAGCGTCGCCACACACCACAAGAGACTAGAGAGGAAGAGATGGATAGGCGAGAATAGAATAACCTATTCGAACGTGAGAGTGGTCTCCAAGTGGAGATCATGGTTACTAAAAATAGTCACCACTCTCGCTTCAATGTTCACGTCAAGTGAACAATTCGCCAAGCCTTGAACCATGCGCTCATTTCATGAGCCGGTTCACATTGGTTCGGTTTAAGAACCAATCAAGCCAATGATCTAGTCTAGATCTTAAATAAACCCTAAGGTTCCCGATCTAACCGTCGATCTCTTGGTGCTTCTGATCTGTCCGATCTAGCAACCATTCTCTCGATCGAAGCTTACCGATCTCAAGCCCTAATCAATCAAACATGATCAGACTAGATCTCACTCACAATCAGAGATTAAATCCCATTAAACTGAACCCAAACAATTCAGTCCACACGATCTGACTTAAGTAAGCCATATCATCAAATTGTGCGACCCTAAGGGTTTCCTTTAAATGTCGGTAACGATAACTGACGTCATCACGATCAGTGAGGGGTATCTAGCAACACATCACTGTCTCCCGATATAAAGGAAAGAGTCTTCCAAGACTACACCCAAACCATAGCACAAGTGTGAATCAAATCACAAAGCATACATATTTCCTTTACCACTGGATGTTCTTATTGGACAAGCGTGTCAAGCTTGTAGCTCCAATATGATGAGCATGATTAGATCAGATGAACATAGTCACCTGGGTATGGCCATACACTTTCTCAATCATCTCATCCGGGGGGGCCCCTTTTAGAACATCACACTCCTTAAACAAGGAGACGGCAATCCTATGTCTATCACTAGTGCCCTAACCTGATTCAAGTTCACCATCCAAGATAATCTATAATCATTATGTTTCAAATGATATTGAACTATCTCAAAACAATGACAATCATCATTTAGAAAACACAAGTGATCTCAAGTCAGAGGAAATGTGCCACTTGTCATATTCAAGGAATATTCACATTGTGACAAACAATTGAACATCCTAGTAGGGTCTGTCCAGTACATCCAATGTACCCATGAGTCTACATCTTATTCCATGCTCGAAGCATCCTATAAGATTAGAACACATATTAGTCTTAACCATATCAAGGCTGTCTCATGTTCACCAAGATATATCGACTAAGGACATATAGCATGTCAGCCCAGCTGAACAGCTTTGAGACATTATTCAGAAGAACATATATTGCAGCAGACAATGTAAACAACTGAATAATAACCATGCCTTTATAAACATAACAGTTTATTACATGATACAGATACATTCCCACAGGCCTCAAACATTAGCCTTAAGGGCATACCCCAACAGACGTTGCTTACGGGTTAAGCGTGACCAGTCGATTCCAAAGTAATCCAGGGAAGGCACACTGGATTGCAGTCAAGAACATTTTGAAATATCTTCGGAGGACCAAAGATATGTTCTTGATATATGGAGGTCAGGAAGAACTCAGTATTGAAGGATATACTGACGCTTCGTTCCAATCTGACCAGGATGATTTCCGATCGCAATCAGGCTATGTTTTTAGCTTGAATGGAGCTGCAGTGGTGTGGAAAAGTTTCAAACAGTCAATTGTTGCTGATTCCACAACAGAAGCCGAGTATGTTGCAGCCTCAGAAGCATCCAAGGAGGCAGTGTGGATTCGTAAGTTCGTTCAGGAACTTGGTGTTGTTCCTTCGAGTGCAGATCCTTTGGTTATCTTCTGTGATAACACTGGAGCTATAGCACAAGCAAAGGAACCACGGTCGCACCAGAAGTCCAAGCACATACAGAGAAGGTTTCACTTGATCCGGGAGATCATTGATCGTGGCGAGATCAAAGTCTGCAAGGTTCATACAGATGACAATCTAGCTGACCCGCTAACAAAGCCTCTGGCGCAGCAGAAGCATGTGAAGCACTGTAATAATATGGGTTTGAGATTTCTCAACCATTAGATTAAGTGCAAGTGGGAGATTGTTGGGGTATGCCCTTAAGGCTAATGTTTGAGGCCTTGGGATTATTTCAGTATCATGTCTAAACTCTATGTTTATAAAGGCAATGGTTGTTATTCAGGTTGTTACATCATCTGCTGCAATATGTATACTTCTGAATAATGTCTCAATGCTGTTCAGCTTGGCTGACATGCAGTTTTGTCCTTAGTCGAGATATCTTGGTGAACATGAGACAGCCTTGATATGATTGAGACTAATATGTGTTCTAATCTTATAGGATGCTTCGAGCATGGAATAAGATGTAGACTCATGGGTACATTGGATGTACTGGACAGACCCTACTTAGGATATTCAATTGCTTGTCACAATGTGAATAATCCTTATATGCAAACAAGTGGAATATTTCCTCTGACTTGAGATCACTTGTGTTTCTAAATGATGATTGGCATTGTTTTGAGGTAGTTCAATATCATTTGAAACATAATGGTTATAGACTATCTTGGATAGTGAGCATGAGTCATGTTAGGGCACTAGTGATAGATATAGGATTGCCGTCTCCTTGATTGGAGTGTGATGTTCTATAGGGGCCCCCTGTATGAGATGATTGAGAAAGTGTATGGCCATACCCGGATGACTATGTTTCATCTGATCTAATCATTCTCATCATATTGGAATTACAGGCTTGACACGCTTGTCCAATAAGAACATCCAGTGGCAAAGGAAACACATATGTCAAGTGACTTGGGTTCACACTTGTGCTGTGGTTTGGGTGTAGTCTTGGAAGACTCTTTCCTTTATATTGGGAGACAGTGATGTGTTGCTAGATACCCCTCACTGATCGTGATAACGTAAGTTATCGTTACCGACATTTAAAGGAAACCCTTAGGGTCGCACAATTTGATGATATGGCTTACTTATGTCAGATCGTGTGGATTAAATTATTTTGGTTCAGTTTAATGGGATTTAAACTCTGATTGTAAGTGAGATCTGGTCTGATCATGTTTGATTGATTAGGGCTTGAGATCGGTAAGCTTCGATCGAGAGATTGGATGCTAGATCGGTGAGATCAAGAGCATCAAGAGATGAATGGTCAGATCTTGAGCCTTTTGGTTTAATGTGATCTGGATTAAGGCTTGGCTTAATTTGGTCCTTGAACCAAATGAAATGAACCGGCTCATCAAGTGAGCGCATGGTTCAAGGGGAGAGGAAATTGCGATCGTTCACTTGGTGTGAACACATGATCGCATGTGGTGGCTTGCTATTTTTAGAAGCCATGATCTCAAAATGAGACCACGCCTCACGTTCGAATAGGTCTCCCTATTCTCGCCTCTCGCCCCCTTGCTCACTACGACTCACTCTCGTGTGTGAGTGTTGACGACAAGAGAAGGATTCGACCAAGCAAGAAAGATCATCTCTTCTCCCTTCATTCGATCAGGAGATCTTGGATCCTTGCTAGCACAAGGAGCAACAAGAAAGTAGGCGATCTATCACCTTGTGTGCGCACGCTTTGGAGGAAAACCACTTTGTTCTCTGCTTCCAAGACGCCATCCAAGAAATGGCATCGGTATGAATTTTCTTCTGTATACAAGTTTTTAAGAAGTTGATCATATGACATGCATGCGATTCCTTTAGAAACCCTTGCTTCCGCCCATGCAACTTTTATATCTGCATGATTAGGGTTTCGCCCCCTTTAGGGAACTTTCAAGTGTACCTCTAGGGTTTGAGAGCTAAACCATGAGAGAAGGACCTTGGAGCCAACCTTGAAGTTCAAACTAGAGGTCGGCTAGGCTAGGTCTAGTCTTTGGAGCTTGAATTCTAGGACAAGAGTTGAACCTATTTCATGGCATGGATTGGTTCAATGTCTTGTATAGGATATGATCACATCATCCTTTACTGCTTTTATTATTATCTGCAGAAGCATGCCTGAAATGTTTTATCGTTATGTTATCACCATAGGATTGCATGCCTGTAATGATAGACATAAGATAAAACTGAGATGATGAGACCTTAAACAAAAACCCTCAATTAAAATATCAAGTCTGGTAGCCTTCTAACGCGTAGCCCTCACTAAGCTATCGATCAGTAGAGTTGTGAACTATTTTCCACCCTCGTGGTACACCCCTACTTATCTTTAGAAAGTGCGAGGTGGCAATGGTTTCCCCAGTCCAGTTTTAACCTGGGAGTGCCTTCGCAAGGAAACTCATTGGCCCTGGGCATAACGGTTAGGAATGGACTTGACTATAAGTTCACATGTGCTGGGCACATGGTGAAAGTCTAGAGGCATCGTTGAGAGGTAAAGGTTTCATGTTGTATCCAGCCCTCGCTGGACATGAAATGCCCAGACTGTCTAACAAGGGGAGTTGCTTGGAGCAACCGGCCGACGCGCCCACCTTAGGAAACATGGGTTACTTTGTGCATCTCATCCCACCCTCGTGGGACGCGAAGCCTCATGTGAAATAAGGATCCCATCTCACTAGGAAGTCTTAAACTTCCCGATTGACTTTGTGGGTTGTCAATTCGAATTAAAAATAGTGAGAGCAGAAATCATTTAAAACAAGTCCAGTTTAAATGATTCGAAGTAGTACTAATCTGTTCTTCTTGGGTGTTGTAGAACAATGGCTACGAACACTGGTGGATTATCATTGCGATCACTCCTTGATAAGGATAAGTTAGTTGGAACTAACTTTATGGACTGGCATCGGAACTTGAGGATAGTCCTCAAGCTCGAGAAGAAGCTGTATGTCCTTGAACAGCCTCTTCCTGTGGCTCTTCCGCCTAATGCCCGAACGGCAAACAGAGATGCTTATAGAAAGCATCAGGATGACTCTTTGGAGGTTGCATGTCTTATGCTAGCTAGTATGGCACCTGAACTGTAGGTGCAATATGAGGAGCAGAACGCTTTTCAGATGATTACTCGTCTGAAATAGATGTTCGAGGCTCAGGCTAGAACTGAGAGATTTGACACCGCCAAAGCAGTCTTTCGGTGCAAGGTGTCTGAAGGTGCACTAGTGAGACCCCATGTTCTCAAACTCATTGGGAATGTGGATCATCTCAGGAGACTGGGACACACCATTGACAACGAGCTGGTTGTGGACCTTATTCTTCATTCCCTACCCCCTAGCTTCAGTCCGTTTATCATTAACTTCAATATGAACCGGATTGAGTGCACAGGGGAGGAATTGATGAATATGCTCCAAATAGCCGAGCGAGAGATGGGTAAGACCAAACCCAATTCTGTTCTTTTGGTCCCTGCGACCAAGAAGATAAAGAAGAAGGGTAAGGCACGTGCTAAGAGCAGTGCCAGAGGTCCTACCAAAGCACTGAAGAAAAAGGCGAAGAAGTCAAAGGAACATAGGTGTTTTCACTGTGGCGAGCAGGGCCACTGGAGAAGGGACTGCAAGCAGCTTCAGAATGAGGAGAAGAAAGGCTTGGCCTTAACTTCTAGCTCAGGGGCTCAAGAAAAGTAGATCGGTGCGGCTTGGAGAGATTGACCTACGCATTGGAAACAGGGCACAGGTTGCTGCTGTTGCTGCAGGTGTTTTGACTCTCTCCTTGCCTTCTGGACTTCAATTAGAACTGGACAATTGCTTTTGTGTACCTTCGCTAACTAAGAACATTCTATCCATTCCTTGCTTGGCAAGGAAAGGATTTAAATTTGAAATAAATAAGAACTCCTGTTCTTTTTCATTTGCAAATATGTTCTATGGGAAGGGTACTTTGTGCAATGGTCTATATATCTTGGATATGGAAAGTTCTATTTGTAACATAAGCAATAAGAGGACCAAACTGAGTGGTTCAGTTGGTGCTTTCCTATGGCACTGTCGATTAGCCCATATAAACAAGAATCGCATCCAACAACTCCATGCAAATGGATTGTTAGATTCAAGTTCCTTGGAGGAATTTGATACTTGTGAACCCTGTTTATTAGGGAAAATGACAAAGGCGCCCTTCACCAAGATTGGTGAGAGGGCAAAAGGTTTATTGGATCTCATACATACTGATGTGTGTGGGCTCTTCAATAAACAAGCCAGAGGAGGGTACAACTACTTCATTACCTTCACTGATGACTTCAGTAGGTATGGTTATGTCTACTTAATGAGACATAAATCTGAATCCTTTGAGAAATTCAAAGAGTTCAAGAATGAAGTAGAGAACCAGCCTGGAAGATCTATTAAAGCCCTTCGATCAGATCGAGGTGGAGAATACCTGAGTGGTGAGTTCTTTGACTATCTGAGAGAGTGTGGGATCATATCCCAACTCACTCCTCCTGGAACACCTCAATGGAATGGTTGTCTGAAAGGAGAAATTGAACTTTATTAGATATGGTTCGATCCATGATGAGTCATGCAACTCTACCTTCATCATTCTGGGGGCATGCACTAGAAACAGCTTCTCTAATACTGAATAATGTTCCATCTAAGAGTGTCTCCAAAATACCATACGAGGTGTGGAGTGGGAGACGCCCTAATCTCACGTTTATCAGGATCTGGGGATGTGAGGCCTATGTCAAACGTCAGGATTCTAGCAAGCTAGAACCTAGATCTGATAAGTGTATGTTTGTGGGGTATCCTAAGGAAACTAAAGGATGCTACTTCTATGTCCCAACCGAGAACAAAGTTTTTGTTGCTCAGGGTGCTGTCTTTCTAGAGAAAGAATTTCTTATGAAAGAAGTTAGTGGGAGGAAGTTTGACTTGGATGAGGTCCAAGTGCATGCACAAGACAAAGAGATGGAATCTGAGCCACCTGCACCGGTTGCTAGGCAACCTGAGGCTCAGACACAGGTCCCGCGTAGGTCTGGGAGAATTCGTCGTGCACCTGAAAGGTATGGGTCACTACCAACCCAACACGATGGGATCTTCATCATTGAGGATGAACCTAGAACCTATGATGAGGCGGTCAGTGGACCGGACTCTGAGAAATGGCTTGACGCCATGCGATCCGAGATGGATTCCATGTCGGCTAACCAAGTCTGGGATTTGGTTGAGCTGCCCGATGGGGTAAAACCCATAGGGTGTAAATGGGTCTTCAAGAGGAAGACAGACATGGATGGCAAAATAGTTACCTATAAGGGTAGACTAGTGGCTAAAGGATTTAAACAAGTCCACGGGGTGGACTATGATGAAACCTTCTCGCCGGTTGCCATGATTAAATCCATTCGGATTCTGCTTGCTATAGCTGCATATCATGACTATGAGATATGGCAGATGGATGTGAAGACAACGTTCCTTAACGGGAAGCTGACTGAGGATGTGTATATGTCACAACCTGATGGCTTCATCCATCCTGCAGAGGCTAATAAGGTCTGCAGGCTGAAGAGGTCCATTTATGGATTAAAGCAAGCATCTCGAAGTTGGAATCTTCGATTTGATGAGGCCGTAAGAGATTATGGCTTTATCAAAAGCGAAGATGACGCCTGTGTATACAAAAAATCCAGTGGGAGCTTGGTAATTTTTCTGGTCTTGTATGTTGATGACATACTGCTAATCGGAAACGACATCCCTAGTCTTCAAGCTGTGAAGACATGGTTAGGGAAGTGTTTCGAGATGAAAGACTTAGGGGAGGCCGCCTATATTCTAGGCGTAAGGATCTACCGGGATAGATCCAAGAGGCTTCTGGCCCTTAGTCAAAGTACTTACATTGATAAGGTTGAAGGGTCCCCTAAAAGGAGGGGGGGCCGAAACCCTAATAGGTGGCGCATATAGTTCATTTGCAACGGAAGCAAGGGTTTCAAAGGATCGCATGTGATATTCATATGATCAACTTAAAACGATAGCATAGAGATGCGTTACCATGGCCATGAGTAAGGAGGCGGCTTGGAAGAGAAAGAATCAAATGCTTCTTCTCCAAAGGCGATGCACACAAGGTGAAGATGGCTTTCTCCTTGTTGTCCTTTGTGCTAGCAAAGACCTTCAAGAATCCTAATCGCGTGTAGGAGATGTCGAAGAAGAAGTCTTGCTGGCCGAATGTTTTTCCTCCTCGCCTCGAGAGACCTTCACGAGAGGAATCAATGGAGAATAATGGGCGAGCAACGTTACTACGTGGGAGCGTTTCCAATTTGGAAACCGACTTCCAAAATTAGTAACTCCTCAATGTTTCATGCGTTCACCCAAGTGAACCATCGAAACAATCCTTCTCCAATTGAACCAAGCGTTCACTTATGTGAACCGGTTCTATTTATTCGGTCCAATTGAATTTGGTTCAAAAACCAAATCAAACCAGCATAGGCTCAGATCCAATCAAACCAAATGGTTCAAGATCTAACCGTCGATCTCTTGGTGCTTCTGATCTGTCCGATCTAGCAACCATTCTCTCGATCGAAGCTTACCGATCTCAAGCCCTAATCAATCAAACATGATCAGACTAGATCTCACTCACAATCAGAGATTAAATCCCATTAAACTGAACCAAAACAATTCAGTCCACACGATCTGACTTAAGTAAGCCATATCATCAAATTGTGCGACCCTAAGGGTTTCCTTTAAATGTCGGTAACGATAACTTACGTTATCACGATCAGTGAGGGGTATCTAGCAACACATCACTGTCTCCCGATATGAAGGAAAGAGTCTTCCAAGACTACACCCAAACCACAGCACAAGTGTGAATCCACTTCACGAGGCATACATGTTTCCTTTGCCACTGGATGTTCTTATTGGACAAGCGTGTCAAGCTTGTAACTCCAATATGATGAGCATGATTAGATCAGATGATCATAGTCACCTGGGTATGGCCATACACTTTCTCAATCATCTCATTCAGGGGGGCCCCATTAGAACATCACACTCCAATCAAGGAGACGGCAATCCTGTATCTATCACTAGTGTCCTAACCTGACTCATGATCATTATCCAAGATAGTCTATAACCATTATGTTTCAAATGATATTGAACTACCTCAAAACAATGACAATCATCATTTAGAAACACAAGTGATCTCAAGTCAGAGGACATGTGCCACTTGTTGCAAACAAGGATTATTCACATTGTGACAAGCAATTGAATATCCTAGTAGGGTCTGTCCAGTACATCCAATGTACCCATGAGTCTACATCTTATTCCATGCTCGAAGCATCCTATAAGATTAGAACACATATTAGTCTCAATCATATCAAGGCTGTCTCATGTTCACCAAGATATCTCGACTAAGGACATTACAGCATGTCAGCCAAGCTGAACAGCATTGAGACATTATTCAGAAGCACACTTATTGCGGCAGACAATGTAACAAACTGAATAACAACCATTGCCTTTATAAACATAAGAGTTTATACATGATACTGAAAGAATCCCAAGGCCTCAAACATTAGCCTTAAGGGCATACCCCAACAAAGGTACTGGAGAGGTTCTACATGGAGCAATCCAAGAAAGGATACCTTCCAGTGAGACATGGCCTTACTCTCTCAAAGAGCCAGTGTCCTACAACACAGGCTGAGAGGGATGACATGAGTCGAATTCCTTATGCTTCGGCAGTAGGATCGATCATGTATGCAATGTTATGTACTAGACCAGATGTGGCATATGCTGTAAGCATAACCAGCCGATACCAATCCAATCCAGGTCTGCAGCACTGGGTGGCTGTAAAGAACATCCTAAAGTATCTGAGAATAACTAAGGATCTGTTCTTGGTCTATGGGGGACAGGAAGAGCTCAGTATGCAGGGCTATACTGACGCATCGTTCCAGTCTGACCCTGACGACTTTAGATCGCAGGCCGGCTATGTGTTCAAGATAAATGGAGGCGCTGTATATTGGAAGAGCTTCAAGCAATCCACCATAGTAGATTCTACAACCGAAGCTGAGTATGTGGCTGCTTCTGAGGCAGCCAAGGAAGCTGTTTGGATAAGGAAGTTCTTGTGTGATCTTCAAGTGGTACCTAGTGCAATGGATCCCATTGAACTCTACTGTGACAACAATGGAGCAATTGCACAAGCCAAGGAACCACGGTCTCATCAAAGATCCAAACACATACTCAGAAGATTTCACCTGATTAGAGAGATCATTGACAGAGGTGATGTCAAGATTAGCAGAGTAAACACAGTGAACAATCTGGCAGACCCATTGACCAAGGCTTTGCGCAGCAGAAGCATGATGGTCACGCTAGAGATATGGGGTTGAGATTCCTCAACTTCTATGTCTTAGTGCAAGTGGGAGATTGTTGGTGTATATGCCCTAGGACCTAGTTTTGGTCAACTTATGTACTACTTGACATTGATATTTATATATCCTTCTGGCATTGTTGTTATCATTTTTTGACTACACCTGCGATTGTGTACTTACATGATAATGTCCCTGGAGACAGATTGGATCTGTGCTCAAATAAATGTCCCCAGTCGATGTACCTGAGTGGATATGAGACAGCTCTGGTACTTGAGAGACTGGTATGTGGGCTGGTTAGGCACGTGGTGCTAACGCAGACACATGGGTATATCATTGGGGGATATACTGGATAGACCCGCTATGAGGCTATGACTTGGTGTCATGAGTTATCCTCATAAGTGACAGGAGATGCATTGATCCCTTGACTTGAGGTTATTGATCATTCTATATGATTAGGGACTTGCTTTGATACAACCTAACACCTTGCCGTAGCTGGGAGGTCATAATGGTTGTTATTGAGCATGTCGCGACCCATATGAGAAGATCAATGGACAGACATAGGATTTGCCCCTTCCCTAGGGAAGTATGATATCCATGGAGCTCCTTTATGGTTCTATGACTGAGAGTGTATGGCCATACCCAGGTGAGAACCTGTTTTAGTCATAGCCATGTGATTGGATGAAAACAAGTGGTGACACACTTGTCCAATCGGATATTAGTTCGGCAAAGAGACTGTAATGCATCTGTACCTAGTTGCGATGATGGGGATGTCGATGTCGATATCCATTCCAATGACCTGGGTAGCAGCGATGCACTGCTAGGTGCCACTCACTGCTTGTGATGACCTCTGGTCAGCACTGCCAGCGTCAGAGGAACCTACAGGGTCGCACACCTTGACACTTGAATTCTCGTATTGATCGAGAAGCCTTATGATCGAGTTATTGGATAACTCGGATCTAATTGGGAGATTTCATCAGTGCCAATGGGCCTGATGAGATGAAAGAATGTTATTGGAGCCAAACTTCATTTTTGGCAGGTTGACCCGTATTTGACTATGGTTGGTCACATTTGGATTAGGGTTGCATTGGATTGGATCCAATTGCTTAATCAACCCATGTAATGAAGTTTGGGCTAGCTCATGATCCAATGAGGCCCAATGACACGTTCTCATGAAGAGATGAGAGGCTAAAAGGGTATAATGGGGAGAAACATGAACCATTAAGCGCCTAGGGGCATAATGGGGTCATGTTGGCGCCTTTGCTTCATTATGGAAGTAAAGGGCGCCTCCCCTCTCTTCCTAGGATGGAATGCATGCCTCTATGGCATTGCTTGGGGCGCAAGGCAAGGCCTTGGCGCACAAGGAAAGGCGTGGGGAACAAAAGGAAAGGTTGAATGAGAATTATGGAAATGTCTTGGAGACTTTCCTTGTCTCAAACCACCTCATCCTAGCCCTACACTTGTCATGATCCTAGCCATTACACTAACCGCCTCTTGCCCTATAAATGTGACCCTAGTCGCCCCCTCTTGTAAGTGATCAATCCTTGAAGGCGTGAACACAAGAAGAGGGGCGAGTGCTTGGAGCAAGGGCGCATCTTCCTTCTGCCATAACCGCAAGCCTCTTCCTCCTTTCCTCTTGGCGCAAGGAGATCTAGGGCTTGGCGGCATGGGTAGTTTTCCCTCTTCACTTGGCGCATCTTTTCTCTAGGTGGCGCAAGAGAAGTAAAACATCTCCCTAAGGCTTGGATCTTCTTCCCGAGGCTAGCACCGGGCGTGGAAGAAGAGAACTCAAGAGATCCGTGTGTGCGAGACTGTAGAGGGCGCACACTTGGACGCCTACATCGGCATCGCTCCACATTGCTCTTAAGGTATTTCCTAACTCATCGTGTCGATTCCCTTGCTTGCGATCTTCACTGGGTTTTTGGGACTGGCCTGTTTCGGGGACATTCTTCCGCTGCGAAAAATGTATGTCTATAACTCTGAAAAATTGTAAAATGTCCCCGGGGTTTCCCAACAATTCTTCCCACAGACCTACTAGAGGATGGTCTAGTGCTTTTGACCCCGGATTCCAAGCACTCTCCGTTGAGATATATTGCCAAGGACATCGTATGGAGAGGATGATGGATACCATGGGCCAGATGAAGGACTTAATGCATCACCTTCACTATGATGTGGAACATCTCAGTAACTACATGGAGGAGATGGGCAACTTCTTATATGTGCGCTTTGACTTCCAAGATTCGAGGAGAGGTGGAGACTATAGAGGGCACCAGGGAGAGCCACATGTTGATCCGATGGACACAACGGCTCAGGACACCGAGGAGATTGGATCAGATGATGAGTAGAGTCTTGTGAGTATTTTTTCCCTTTACTTTTTGCATCTCATTTTCCTTATCTTATTGATGTTTCATGTTTTATAGGGAAGAATGGTTCCTCCATACATGTTGTGTCCACCGTGCTACTTCACTCTGCTTTAAATGCCTATATTCTTATTTTCGATATGGTTGTATGATGATGATGATATTGATTTTGGATCTTCGATGGGGTTGTATTATCACAGTTTGATATTGATGATCTACTTCGATATGGTTGTATTACACATGATGATGTTTTTGATATTTTTGATGATATAATTTGATGATTGATAAGTTTAATTTTGATTGATGTGATTGATTTATGGCCTTGATCTATCTATTGTTGATGACTTGTTTAATTCAATTGATGGTGAATGAACTCATGCTTGTGATTAGGACTAGGTATATCATGTCAAATTTATTTCTCTTATACATATCTGCTTTTGAAATTTTTCATTGGTTGATGAATGAGATTTTAGGTGGATATATTGTTTGAAGAATTTGATTTAAAAGTGAAGTTACTTTTTGAATAAAATCAGCATGAGTGTAATTTTGAATTGATGTCAATTGATTAGTCTAGTAGATGTTTAGTCTATTTGCTATTTGTTGGGAAGAAAGAATCCAAAATCCAAAAATAGTGAGAGACACCCCTACTTGGCACTATGTAAAATTGATAGTGGTACCGAAGATATGGGTTGAAGTCTGAAAAGAAAAAAAAATTAGAGAGAAAGAAAAAGAAAATGACTCCTCTACTTGGCACTGTGTAAAATTGACAGTGGTACCTAAGACAAGAGTTGAAATCCCAAATAAAAAGTGTGTATCTATGTGGGTACATGCCATCAAAAACACAAAAAAGAATAAAAAGGAAAAAATAAAGAAAAAGAAAATTCTGAGTGGAAAAAGACTTTGGATATCTTATTCATGTAAACAAAAGTATGATAGATTTGAACGGAAAATTAGATGAATTCATGAGACTGAAATTCTAATTTTTATACAAGTTGCAAAGTTTTATTTGATTAAGTTGTGAATCTTGAGAATTGAATTCAAAGAATGATAGGTCTATTTAAAATTTTATGATACTCAACTAGGGACATCATGTAAACATACATATGCACAGATGTATAGAAACCATCACAATGACAATGCTAGGATAAATAAATATCAGAAACAAATAAATATAATACAAATGTTTGAACCAATAACAAGTCCAAGGGCACACACTCTAACAATCCCTCACTTGCACTAAGACCTAGTTGTTGAGAAATCTCAACCTCATGTCTCTAGTATGACCATCATGCTTCTGCTGCGCCAAAACCTTGGTCAGTGGGTCTGCTAGATTGTTCTCTGTGTCGACTTTGCGTATCTTCACATCACCTTTGGCAATGATCTCCTAGATCATGTGAAAGCACTTTAGTATGTGCTTGGATCTTTGATGAGACCTTGGTTCCTTGGCCTATGCAATTGCCCCATTGTTATCATAGAGGAGTTCAATAGGATCCACAACATTGGTAACCACCTAAAGTTTAGTGATGAACTTCCTAATCCAAACTACTTTTTTGATAGTCTTAAAATAATATAGTCTGCTTTTGTTGTAGAATCTACTACAGTGGACTGCTTGAAGCTTTTCTAGCATACAACACCTCTATTCAGTATGAACACATAGTCGGACTGTGATCTAAAGTCATCTGGGTCTAACTAGAAAGAAGCTTCAGTATACCCTTGGACACCGAGCTCTTCTTGTCCACCATAGACTAAGAATAGATCTTTAGTCTTCCTTAGATACTTTATGATATTTTTCATGGCTGTCCAATATTGGACACCTGGGTTGGATTGGTATCGACTGGTTATGCTCATAGCATAAGCTACATCTGGTTTGCTACATAATATCACATACATCATCGATCCCACTGTAGAAGCATATGGGACTTGACTCATGTCCTCTTTATCAACCTATGTAGAGAGACACTAGCACTTGGAAAGAGTAATATCGTGTCTCATGGGAAGGTAACCTTTCTTGAAATTCTCCAAGCAAAACCTTGCCAACACTTATCGATGTAAGTACTTTGACTCAGGGCAAGGAGCTTCTTGGATTTATCCTGTAAATCCTCATGCCCAATATATAGGTGGCCTCCCCTAAGTCCTTCATCTTGAAATACTTCCCTAACCAAGTCTTTATAGCATGAAGAGTAGGGACATCGTTTTCGGTTGAGCTGCCTAATGGGGTAAAACCCATAGGGTGTAAATGGGACTTCAAGAAGAAGATAAGAATGGATGGCTATGTGGTTACTTTCAATGGGTCTTCATCTTGAAATACTTCCCTAACCAAGTCTTCATAGCGTGAAGATAGACATGGATGACATCGTTCATCTTGAAATACTTTCAAAGCTTCTAGATTCTCTTCTCTCGGAGTCCGGTCTAGTGACCGCTTCCTCATAGGTCTTGGGTTCATTCTCAATGATGAGAATCTCATCGTGTTGAGTCGGTAGTGACCCATACCTATCAGGTGAACGACGTACCCTCTCAGAACTACGTGGAGCCTATGTCTGAGCCACAGGTTGGGTTACAACCTGTGTAGGTGGCTCAAGTTCCATCTTAGCCTCTATGTCTTGTGGTTGACCTTAGACTTCGTCAAAATCAAAACTTTGCCCACTAGCTTCTTTCAAGAGAAAATCTTTTTCGAGAAAAATAATGCTATGAGCAATAAATATTTTGTTCTATGTAGAATTAAAGAAGTAGTATCATTTGGTTTCCCTAGGATACCTCCACAAAGACACATTTATCATATCTAGGTTCTAACTTGCTAAAATCCTAATGTTTAACATAAGCCTCACATCCCTAGATCCACCTAAATGCTAACCTAGGTTGTCTCCCAGTCCATAACTCGAAAGGAGTTTTGGGGATACTTTTGGATGGAACGTTATTCAGTGTCTTAGATGCTGCCTCTAATGCATGACCCCAAAAATATGGAGACAGAGTTGTGTGACTTATCATATACTAGACCATGTCGAGCAGGGCCCAATTCCTCCTCTCAAACACTCCATTCCACTGGGGCATCCTTAGAGGGGTGAGCTGTGAGATAATCTCACACTCTTTTAGATAGTCAGCAAACTCATGGCTCAAGTACTCTCCACCTCGATCAGATCGAAGAGCCTTCATGGATCAATTAAGCTGGTTCTCTACTTCAGCCTTAAACTCTTTGAATTTTTTCAAGGATTCAGACTTATGTCTCATTAGATAGACATAACCATATCTATTGAAAGCATCAGTAAATGTGATGAAGTACACATATCCTCCTCTGGCCTGTTTGTTGAATGGTCCATACATATCACTGTGTATGAGATATAACAAACCTATAGCCTCTCACCTTGCTTGGTGAAGGGAAATTTTATCATTTTTCCCAATAAACAGGGCTCGCACATGTCAAAATCCTTAAAGGTTGAATCCAAGAACCCATTTGCATGGAGTTGTTGGATGCGACCCTTGTATATGTGGCCTAAACGACAATGTCATATGTAGGAATTGTTCGAACGACTCAATTTGATCCTTTTAGTATTTACGTTGCAGATAGAGCTATCCATGTCTAGGACATATAATCCATTACATAGTGTACCAGAGCCATAAAACACATCTACTAATGAAAAAGAAAATAGGTGTTCTCTTTAATTGCAAAACTAAATCCCTTCCTCGCCAAGGTAGGAATGGATATTATTTTTTTTGGTTATCGATGACATATAGTAGCAATGATCTAGCTCTAGTTGAAGTCCCAACAGTAGTGAGAGAGTGTAGTCTCCCATAGTCACGGCAGCAACTTGTGTGCTATTTTTGACTCGTAGGTCAATCTCTCCTAGTCAAATTGCTCTACTTCTTTTAAGCCCTTGCATACTTATACAAATATTCACTCACATGCGGTATCAGATACCCATGTGTTAGACGTAAACAAGTTGACTTTAACCACGTAAATACTTCGCCTGAAGATAAAGGGTTCCTTCACTTCACCTCTTTCTAAAGCTGGTTGCAGCTCTCGAGCTTAATGTCACTCCTCAAGTTTCGATACTTGTCATGTCCCGAAGGCTACTGGGCCCCAGCCGTATAGCCCACCAACGAGACCTGACAATTTGGGCCTACTAATCTAGCCCGGCTCAACACTGCACACCACAACCCATAAACAACAGTAAACTTATGGTGGGGTCGGAAGCGTGGGAGAGAGGATGGATGGGATGAGACAAAATTGTCTTGTCCCATCAATCCTTTCAACCTATTTATTATATATTTTTTTTAAAAAAAATTATTACGGATGTAACAATACTTGTCTAACTCGTCCTCCTCGAGGACAGATCACAGTTTTAATCTACCATTGTTTGTAGACATTTTGATCTACAACAAAATACATGCATATTAGTATTATAATTCAATCATTTAATTTTGACTTCGAAGAAATGATTATTTCTCACTATTTTATCGAATTGATAACCCTCAAAAGTCAATTTAGAAAATCATAAAATTTTTCTAGTAAGATGAGATCCTTGTTTCTCACATAGCCTTGCGTTCTGCTAGGCCAGGATGTACTGGACAAGGTGATGCATGTTTCTCAAGGTAGGCACATCAGTCAATTGCAACTAGGCAATTCCCCTTCTCAAGATAGTTCAAGCATTTTTTTGTCGAGCTAGGGTTGGAACAACACAAAACCCAAACCTCCTGAGGTTGCCTCTAGAAATATTCATCATGTGTTCTTTACACATATGAAAGATCTAGTCAAGTCCGACCTGACCGTTCTGCCCAGGGCTAACAGTTTCCTTGCGAGGGCGCACCCAAGTTTTTAACTGGATTAAGGAAATCATTGTCACCACACACCTCCTAAAGATAAATAGGTGTGTCCCACTAGGGTGGGAAAATAATGCACAGTGATGCGTTGTATTTACACTACATTTTTACCTATATTTTATACTAAATTTTAGGCTTAATTGCAAGATTTTGTGCTAATTTTGGTATTTTTACTTCACCTGGCACAGAATCTTCACTTTTCTTGTTTTTATTGAAAATGCAGGTAAAAACACATGAAAATGATGGATTTCATGAGTTTTGAAGCCACAACATGATTTCCGAAGAGATCACGAGCTTACATGTTACATTTGGAGAGAAAATGGTGAAAAATTTAACATTTACGGCCGTGGCCATAATTCTGGGTCGACCGTAATTTTGCGTTCGAGCAAAGGGCGAAAAACGGCTAAGTATGGAAATGCATAGAAACTTTCACGGGTGAGGCCGTGAATCCATCATGGACCGTGAAACTTTCTGTGTACAAAGAGCTGTACACACAGAAGCTTTTACGGCCTTGGCCGTGAACTTATTACGGATCGTGAAAACGTCCGCCCGTCAAGTTTTTCACTCGATTCTTTCCTGATTCAAGCCGGATTTGAACTAAACTTTGCAGAAACACTCTTTGATGGGTTTTGAACCAGTCAAGCTATAAAGGATCGGATTTTTTGAGGGTTTAGGGAGCTTTTTGGACGAATACAACCGACGGCGGTGACTAGGGCAATTTTCTGATTTCCGAGCAGATTCCGGCGATATTTCACGCAAAATACAATTTTGATTGGTTCTTCTTCATCATCAGATCGAAGGGAAGCTATTTGAATTATTGTCTTAGTGAATATGAGCGAGTAAACATGCTATTTAAGGATATGAGCGAGTAAACCCTATTTAAGGATTAAGGGCTTACCCGCTGACATTTATGAGTAAATCTGTATTTTTGCTCTTTTTATTTGATTATGTTATCATGATTTGATTGAAATTGTGTTTAGTTCATAATTTACATTGGCCACGTATAATTGCGTATTAGACGTTGCGAGAAGTACCGGGAGGTGAATCACAATATCGGATCTATTTTAATCGAAACTACGAATCCAATCACGGGAGTGGTTTGGATTCATCTGAAGGTTATACAAAGCTTTTCATAGAACTTAAGGGGTCTAGTTACGTTAACTGTCACGAGAGTAGGGAGTTAACATAATTCGATACCGAATTATACTTCGGGGGGAGGTAATCTATACATTAGGAAAAGTTCCTTTCATGATGAATATTTTCTATTCAAAGAGTTATCTTTACTTGATTCGTATTTGTTAGTGTGGTGAAGCCCTGACATCTCGATCTTCCTGAAATTGAAACCCCCTTAACGTTGTTTCTAATATTGCTCGTACTTATAGTTAAACACAAACCATTACTTGATTTCGCCTAGATTCGAACAAGTTGAGAAGTTGGTAATTAACTACCTAATCCTCATTGGGAACGATAACTTTTTTATTACTTCGATAAATCCGTGCACTTGCGGAGCATATCAAGTTTTTGGCGTCGTTGCCTGGGATTACGGCTAGTTAATATTGACTTATTAGATAAGTTTGAAGACTAGGCACTTTGCTTTCTTTTATTTTAGCTTTGGTTTTTATTTTTCTCATTGTTTATTATTTTATTTATTTATTTTATTTTCTATCTTGACTTACACGTTGCATGCCCAGAATTTCACGTATAGGTACTTTGTTTCCAGATGACCCAGAAATTGAGCATATATTTCACCTTCGAAGGAGATTACAGTTTCAGACTCAAAACGATTCTGAAGAAGGTGTAATAGCGGCAAAAAATTAGTCTTTGAGTGATTTCACGGTACCGAATATACAGGGTTCTAATTCAAGCATAGTTCGACCCAATGTAGAGGCAAATAATTTTGAGCTCAAGCCAGCGTTGATGACGATGGTCCAACAAAATCAGTTTGGGGATTCCCCAAATCAGGAACCTAATCTCCATCTAGCTGTGTTTTTAGAATACTGTGATACTGTTAAAGTTAATGGAGTATCTTCTGACGCAATAAGACTAAGACTTTTTCCATTTTCTCTCAGGGACCGTGCGAGAGCTTGGCTGTATTCATTACCAGCAAGATCGATTACCACCTGGGACGAGCTTTCCAGAGCTTTTCTGAACAAATACTTCTCACTTAGCAAAACAGTTCAACTGCGCAACAGAATTACTTGTTTTGGACAACAAGAGGGAGAATCTCTCTACGACCCTTGGGAGCACTTCAAAGAGCTCCAGCGTATGTGTCCACACCATGGTCTTGAAAGATGGGTTCTAATCCATATCTTTTATAATGGATTGGATTATAATACTAAGTTGATGGTGGACACTACAGCTGGAGGAACTATCATGAGCAAGGGCATGTGATGTAGGGGTAGGTCACAAACATGCAAACAACGAGTTTCAAAAATATTTTTGGTATTATCATAAACTAGAGAAAACCGATTTAACTAACGAAGTTGGAAAATAATGTTTTTGTATTTTTAATAGGAAAATCGAATATTAACTACTTGCAGGAAAGAAATGACAATAACTTAAAGAAGACTCACCTCGCGGCCCTTGAGAATAGAAGGACCGTCCTTCCCGTTCTTCACCGGTCCTACTCTGATGGAAGGTGCAGGTTACACACAGGGCATTCAGCAACCCCACACAGGCGTGGGTGAGTTATAAAGCAGATTAAAACTTAACAATGCTTAAAGTCAAGAGGGAGGCTAATCCTCCAAGTTCTCTTGCTAACAAAGTAAAGGACTATCTAAGGAGGGGAGATCAAGAGAGTGGGATGCGCCAAGCTTCCTTGCGCCAAGTCCTACAAATCCAAGAGATGTGTAGTAAGATGTTCTTAAAATGTATAAAGAGAAGACACAAGAAGATGGAATACTTAACTTAGAGAATTGCCTTGAAGGAGACCACGAGATGCATCCATGTTCTTTGCGCCATCTTGAGCTCTTGTTCTCTTTGATGCTATTGCCTTGAAGGTGGTGACTCTCGGCCTTGCTTTGATGAATGGAGGGCGAGGAGAAGAAGAAGGGAGGCTCGGATCTTGAAGGAAGAAAGGGGAAGATGAGGGGACTTGGGCGACACAAGCACCCAAAGAAGAAGGTGTGGGCGACACAAGCACCCTAGGCAACACAAGCACCCATAGTTTGGCTAGGAAACTATTCAACAATATATTCAACAATGCTATGCACATGATGCGATGGGGATACATTTATAGGCAGCTTAGGGATGAGGATAAGATGAGGGCAAGGTGGTCATTGGCCCCTTGCACCCCTTACATAATTGGAGAAAATTCGAAAATGGAGACAAGGCATTAAGTGGCTGATCTTGTTGCCTTCTTTGGATGGCTGAAATGGTAAGTCTTTGAATTCGAAATGGCTATCTTCCTTGGAGGTGTTGGCGCATATGAGGGAGAGTTTGAATTTTGAAAACCTTCCTTGTTGTCTTGGGCGGCAATGAGAAGAAGGAAATAAGCCTTCCTCTAATTGTGGATCTTGATGGTGTAACTCCCCTAATTGTGGATCTAGATGGGCGCCTCCTTGATTTGTGGATCTAGATGGGCGCCTCCTTGAATTGTGGATCTAGATGAGCCTTGTTGTTGTAGATGGCGCAAATGATTCCATGGGGTGGCCTCTCTTCAATTGGAAGGGAATAATTGAAGTGGAGCTTGATGTTGAGTTGAGTTAGAAGTCTCTCTTTGAACTACTTTGAAGTGAACCTTCCAAAATGGGAGCTAGCTTCTTGGAGTGTGGTGAGCTAGCTGATTTGTATCCCTTGAGGTGAATATTAATGTATCCAAACTACATGCACTAACCTACCATGACATTACAATGCACAACCTACCAACAACATTTATAAAAGTAAACTACATGATAGACTTTAGGGTGGAACTAACCTATCATGCCATGCAATGCAAATAAGGAAAGTACTGAAAAGGAAAGTGGACTCTAAGTGAAGCCATACCTGATGGGCTTCCTCCGAGCCCTAGTGGATCTTCTAAGAGCTGTGTTAGGCCCTCCATCTGCATGGAAGAGGCGACTCCTCTACTTGAGGATATGGCTATGAACCATAACCACTAGTCTAGTGAGCGAGGTACTACTTCCATGGGACTTGGTAAGTACAATAACGATTCCTTGACATCTCTAGAGGCAAAGGTAGATTATTTAGCGCAGAAATTAGATTCTTTCAGTTTTCCCTTAGTTTCCGTTAATGCTATTTCTTGTGAAGTGTGTGGCATAACATGGCATAATTCATCTGATTGTCAACTCATAGCCTCGTCACAAAAAGATTCTAATCAGGAGCAAGTTAATGCCTTGGGAAATTTTAATCAAAGACTAGTGAATGACCCATATTTTGTAACTTATAATCCAGGATGGAGGAACCACCCCAACTTATCTTACAAGCATAATCAAGGGCAAGCTCCTCCTTAGTATCCTCAGCAGAATAACAGGCCACCACCGGGTTTTCAATCAGGCAATATGGGCAGCCCCAGAAGTAAAACTTGGAGACCCTTCTAGAAGGATTTGTTGTGCAACAAAAGAAATATAATAAAGAAGTCACTTATGCCATTAAGCATATAACATCTCATGTGGATGCCTTGGCTACCCACAACAAGATGCTAGAGAGCCAGATAGCTCAGCAAGCAAGTACTACTAGTAGGCCCATAGGGAAACTTCCGGGACAGCTAGAGAGGAATCCCAGGGAGCACTCTAATGCAGTCACTGTTGTGAGTGGCAAACATAATAACGTACCTGGAGACCTTATCGAGTATTCTATAGACAAACCTAAGGAAATTTCCCTTGAAATAGAGAAGTGTGAGGAGAAGGAGAAGGTGGAAAAATATGTAGGTCCGCCTGCCTATGTCCCACTAGTTCCTTTCCCCCAAAGGCTATTGAGGACAGATCAGAGAAAATTTGACATTGGAAAATCTGAGGTGAAGGGCAACCAGGTAAGTAAGGTCATAAAAATAACAAAGGTAAAGGATCCTAGAGACATTTCAATACCCTGCCAAGTTGGTAAGCTTATTATTGAAAATGCTTTATGTGACCTGGGAGCGAGTATTAGCTTGATGCCCTCATATATGATTGAGAAAGTAGGTAGTGGAGAAATTAAACCTACTGAAACTTGCCTTCAATGTGCTTATGGTTTTGTTGAGCAACCAATAGGAATTTTAGAGAATGTGTCAGTCAAGGTTGATAAATTTTCTATTGTGACTGATTTTATGATTGTTAACATGAAAGAAGACACTAAGTTCCCTACTATTTTAGGTAGACCATTTTTGGCAAGTATAGGAGCTGTAATAGACATGTTGCATGAGAAATTAACGTTGAATTTATGTGACAATAAATTGATTTATGATTTTTCTTCAAAGGCTAAAAATCTTTATTTTGTAGGTTCCCATCAATTCTCTGAAGTGAAAGGGAACGAATTTGATGACGAAAATATTTTTGAAATTGATGAATGTCCCTTAGAAAATTTCTTGAAGCATAAAAGGGAAAAGAAGAAGAAAGATGGAACATGGGCACTATCTCAAACTTCAAAGTTAAGCCCATGTAGTGACTTGGAAAGGCATGGAGATGAACAACTAACTAGTATCCACTGCGCCTCCTATCCACCTGAAGGACAATGAACATTGTTTTGGTCAAGCTAAGGACCTTAAATAAGTGCTACCTGGGAGGCAACCCAGAGGCTCTGATCTTTATTAATTTCAGCAATTTTCTTTTAAGTTTGAATTTTTTGTGATTCATTTATTAGCTTCAAATTTTTAATCAATTTTATTAGCATATTATGATGAACTTGTCTATAAGAAAAACCTTATAAAGTTGTTGTTTTGCGCTCAAGAATTTTCCAGGAATTTTCTAAAATTTTTCTGGGGAAAAACGAAGTCAAAATGCGAGATTTACGGGCGAAGCCGTAATTTCCGCACAGCCGTGATTATAGACATAACTGGGACTGTACACGAAAGAGGAATTACGGCCGAAGCTATGAAGCATTTATGGACCGTAAGTTCTTACGGTTTAAACTTAACAAGTGAGTTAGGGTTTACGCCCACGCTCGTAAATCACTGATTTTCGATGATTCCTTCTTCATGCAGTGAGAAAACCCTTCCACCAATCTTCCTCTAATTCCATTGAGTGATTTCCGGCAATCTTCCACCGGATTTAGTGGAGAAGCGCCGTTCGTCTGCCAGCATGCCCAGAACCCATTTGCGACCGATTCAGGCCCGATTTCTGCACAGATTTGTGAGTAAACTCTCCCAAAACTTGTTTTTCCATCTGTGCACTAGATTTACATACGTATAGCGTCGATTTGGAGCTGTTTCATCGGATTTTTGGATTGATTTTTTACTTGGCTTTCATGGTCGACTTTTGAAGTTACTATTGTTGGGGTATGCCCTTAAGGCTAATGTTTGAGGCCTTGGGATTATATCAGTATCATGTATAAACTCAATGTTTATAAAGGCAATGGTTGTTATTCAGGTTGTTACATTATCTGCTGCAATATGTATATTTCTGAATAATGTCTCAATGCTGTTCAGCTTGGCTGACATGCAGTTTTGTCCTTAGTCGAGATATCTTGGTGAACATGAGACAGCCTTGATATGATTGAGACTAATATGTGTTCTAATCTTATAGGATGCTTCGAGTATGGAATAAGATGTAGACTCATGGGTACATTGGATGTACTGGACAGACCCTACTTAGGATATTCAATTGCTTGTCACAATGTGAATAATCCTTATATGCAAACAAGTGGCATATTTCCTCTGACTTGAGATCACTTGTGTTTCTAAATGATGATTGGCATTGTTTTGAGGTAGTTCAATATCATTTGAAACATAATGGTTATAGACTATCTTGGATAATGAGCATGAGTCATGTTAGGGCGCTAGTGATAGATATAGGATTGCCGTCTCCTTGATTGGAGTGTGATGTTCTATAGGGGCCCCCTGGATGAGATGATTGAGAAAGTGTATGGCCATATCCAGATGACTATGTTTCATCTGATCTAATCATTCTCATCATATTGGAATTACAGGCTTGACACGCTTGTCCAATAAGAACATCTAGTGGCAAAGGAAACATGTATGCCTAGTGAAGTGGATTCACACTTGTGCTGTGGTTTGGGTGTAGTCTTGGAAGACTCTTTCCTTTATATCGGGAGACAGTGATGTGTTGCTAGATACCCCTCACTGATCGTGATAACGTAAGTTATCGTTACCGACATTTAAAGGAAACCCTTAGGGTCGCACAATTTGATGATATGGCTTACTTGAGTCAGATCGTGTGGACTGAATTGTTTTGATTCAGTTTAAAGGGATTTAATCTCTGATTGTAAGTGAGATCTGGTCTGATCATGTTTGATTGATTAGGGCTTGAGATCGGTAAGCTTCGATCGAGAGAATTGATGCTAGATCGGTGAGATCAAGAGCATCAAGAGATGAACGGTTAGATCTTGAACCATTTGGTTCAGTAAGATCTAGACCATGGCTTGGGCTGATTTGATTTGGTCTTTGAACCAAATTGGAATGGATCGAATTGGCTTGAACCGGTTCACATGTGTGAACGCTTGGTTCAAAGCTTGAAGGTGTTTTGGTCGGTTTTGAGATCATGGGCGCATGGCTTCATGACTTTCTATTTTTGGAAAGTCATTAACGCCACTTCCTCTCAACGCCTAAACGTTTGCCTCTTCTTGACGCCCCCTCTCTCGTGTGTGTTTCTTCACGCCTTGGAGAGCATTCGGACAAGCCAAGGAAAAAGGAGATCTCATCCCTTCAAGCGATTAGGACACTTAGCGATCCTTGCTAGCACAAGGAGCGACAAGAAGAAAGCTTCTCTCATCTTGTGTGCGGTGCCTTTGGAGAAGAAGCACTCGCATCTTTGCTTCCAAGTCGCCATCCTTGCAATGGCAATGGTATGAATCCCTTTCGCTCTATACAAGCCTTAAGAGTTGATTATATGACATGCATATCGATTTTCTATGAAACCCTAGCTTCCGCATGTATGATCCTAGTTATGCGCCTATTAGGGTTTCTTCCCCCTGTTTTAGGGGACCTTTCAACTATAGCATCACGGTATTTGAGTTAAAAATTGCATATTTTTGATCGTTTTGATTGATATTATGGCTCCGAGGAGATCGGTGTGGACTAGGCCCTATGGGGCGGTTAGGAAGGAGAGTGTACCTGGACCATATCCTCCCATATATCCTCGATACAGGATGCTTCATGGAGTGCTCCCGCATAGATTCGAGCTAGCACAGATGTCAGCCGTGGAGACTCTGATCCCATTCAATTTGTATCCTCCTTCTGATACACCATAGGAGTATCTGCGTGTTTCATATGAGGTTGATACTGAGAGGACACCCTCAGCTCCTAGTACATCACAGACAGTAGTGCCAGAGCCAGTCAACTCTCCAGAGTTGGAGATCATATTGGAGAGGCCTGCTGATAGGCCAGAGAGCCATGACCAGAGGATTGCTAGATGGTACGCTAGGAAGCGTACCGGTCGAACCACTACTACTTGGGGGAGGAGAGCCACCAGACCGTTATCACCAATTATAGAGACTACAGAGACACCCGTAGCACCCCTAGTGCCAACACCTGCAGTCGTGGAGATGGAGCATTCAGTTGAGACACAGACTGATGCTACTCCGATGGATGTGGAGAAGTCCACCACACCATTACCTCCTACTGATCTATCAGAGTCTGCAGTCCCCACCGACACTCAGACTATGGAGATGGACACTCCACACGACACTGTCCAGACTCCGGAGATTCCATCACCATCCTCAGCCCAGGGAGACCTACTTGTCCCTGAGGCTGCTACGCCAGTATTGCCAGATATTGAGGATGGATCTTCTGAGATATTTGCAAACTTACTAGAGATCTCGGTGGATATACCTGAGCTACAGTCTCCGCCATCAGTTACGCAGATGACTCTTGAGACAGCACCTCCAGCATCTGAGGCGCCACATATTCCTGAGGTGCCAGTCACTGCACCAGCATTAGCATCACCAGCACCATCACCTGAGATACATTTACCTTCCCCAGAGTTATCTTCAGGGCATTTGTAGGCTGCATCTTCTGAGCCATCATCATCTGAGCCATCTCCTACTATTGCCGAGCTTGAGATACCAGAGAGGAGACGCTGAAGGACCCCTTTCGTGAGGGGGGCGAAACCCATAGCCATGTAAATTTCTTTTTCGGCAGCGGAATTGGGGTTTCATAAGGATCGCATACATCATATATGATCAACTTAAAATTGCATAGATCTTAGATGGAATCATACCATAGCCATTGCTTGGATGGCGGCTTGGAAGAAGAAGGTGATAAGGCTTTCCTCCAAAGATGACGCACACAAGTTGAGTGGTCAGCTACTCCTTGTGACTCCTTGTGCTAGCAAGGATCTCTAAGTGTCCTTTTTGTGTGTGGAAGAGAAGAGATGAATCTTCTATGCTGATTGAACCTTCTCCTTTGGCGTGAAGATCACCCAAGACGAGCGCAAGAGCACAAGTCGGCGAGAGAGAGCGAGAGAGTAACCCCCACATTCGAAAACGTTGGGGAATTAACCAAAGGAGGAAAAACGCCTTTCTAAAAATAGAAAGCACTAAGTCCTCATTCAATCCCACGTTACCCACGTTACCTTCGAACGTCTCCCATTCGAACCAAGCGTTCACATAAGTGAACCGATTCAATTCATTCGGTTCAATGCATTTGGTTCAAAGACCAAATCAAATCAACATTGGTTCAGATCTCATTAAACCAAATGGTTCAAGATCTAACCGTTCATCTCTCGATGCTCTCGATCTCACCGATCTAGCATCCAATCTCTCGATCGAAGCTTACCGATCTCAAGCCCTAATCAATCAAACATGATCAGACCAAATCTCACTTACAATCAGAGTTTAAACTCCTTCAAACTGAACCAAAACAATTCAGTCCACACGATCTGACATAAGTAAGCCATATCATCAAATTGTGCGACCCTAAGGGTTTCCTTTAAATGTCGGTAACGATAACTTACGTTATCACGATCAGTGAGGGGTATCTAGCAACACATCACTGTCTCCCGATATAAAGGAAAGAGTCTTCCAAGACTACACCCAAACCACAGCACAAGTGTGAATCCACTTCACTAGGCATACATGTTTCCTTTGCCACTGGATGTTCTTATTGGACAAGCGTGTCAAGCCTGTGACTCCAATATGATGAGAATGATTAGATCAGATGAACACAGTCATCTGGGTATGGCCATACACTTTCTCAATCATCTCATCCAGGGGGGCCCCTTTAGAACATCACACTCCAAACTAGGAGACGGCAATCCTTTATCTATCACTAGTGCCCTAACATGACTCATGCTCATTATCCAAGATAGTCTATAACCATTATGTTACAAATGATATTGAACTACCTCAAAACAATGCCAATCATCATTTAGAAACACAAGTGATCTCAAGTCAGAGGAAATATGCCACTTGTTGCATACAAGGATTATTCACATTGTGACAAGCAATTGAATATCCTAGTAGGGTCTGTCCAGTACATCCAATGTACCCATGAGTCTACATCTCATTCCATGCTCGAAGCATCCTATAAGATTAGAACACATATTAGTCTCAATCATATCAAGGCTGTCTCAAGTTCACCAAGATATCTCGACTAAGGACTGTTGGGGTATGCCCTTAAGGCTAATGTTTGAGGCCTTGGGATTGTATCAGTATCATGTAATAAACTCTTATGTTTATAAAGGCATGGTTGTTATTCAGTTTGTTACCTTGTCTGCTGTAATAAGTGTACTTCTGAATAATGTCTCAAAGCTGTTCAGCTGGGCTGACATGCTGTAAAGTCCTTAGTCGAAATATCTTGGTGAACATGAGACAACCTTGATATGATTGAGACTAATATGTGTTCTAATCTTATAGGATGCTTCGAGCATGGAATAAGATGTAGACTCATGGGTACATTGGATGTACTGGTTGGATCGAGAGAGTTGATGCTAGATCGGTGAGATCAGAAGCATCAGGAGATGAATGGTTGGATCTGGAGCCTTAGGGTTTAACGGTGATCTAAACCAATGCTTGGGTTAATTGATCTTTGAACCAAAATTGAAATGCATTCGATTTGCTTGAACCGGTTCACATGTGTGAACGCTTGGTTCATTGGTTGAAAGCGTTTTCTTTGATCGGTTATGAGATCATGGCGCATGATTTCCATTTATGGAAAGTCATGAAGGCCTCAACGCCTTAACGCCCAAAACGCCTCTACACCTCAACGTCAAGGCGTTCGCTTGGTGGTGAACGCACATACTCTCGTGGATTGAGGTAGTTGACGAAGAGGAGGTCTCGGTGAAGGCACCAAGCGATCTCATCCCTTCCATACGTCAAGGACACCTTGGGCACTTGCTAGCACAAGGAACGCCAAAGGAAGTAGGCGGCATCTTCTTGTGTGCGTCAACTTTGGAGAAGGTTCATTTGCGCCTTTGCTTCCAAGGCTCCATCAAACCGATGGCTATGGTATGAGATCTTCTTTCGATCTTTACAACGTCTTAAGGTTGATCATATGAACATATATTCATGCGATCTTGATAAAACCCTAATTCCGCTGCCAAAAGAATTTACATGCGCCCCCTTTAGGGTTTGATCTGCTTGCGCTCCCCCTCGAAGGGGACCCTACAATTGGTATCAGAGCCACGGTTCTGTATATGCTCATTTGATTGCCTTTATGTGATCCTTGTTTGCGTTTGCTATGCTTAGATCTAATCACATGCCGCAAAACTACATGCTAGTTTTATTTAGATGTATGCGCATGTTTGTTGGCGCTTGTTTTGACAAATCAAAATATCATGTGCGCGCCTCATCTAGACCTAAGGCCCTACATTAAACCCTTAGATGGGTTGATGGGGTTGAAAGCATCTTCTAGGTTGGATCAAAATAGTCTGATCAGACCATCTGACAGCCTAGATGGGTTGACCAGATAGCACCTGTGCGCAAGCATGAGGTGGCTATAGGTCGACTGCATCAAGGGCGTGTAGCGAGGTCTGGTTGAGACGGCTACTGAACACACATGAGTTAGGCCCGGGGTCACACCTGCTTGCCGACACTCATGAGGGTTGTTCAGCCCTTTGCGCATGCATGGTTGACCATTAGGTCAACTCAAGTCAGTTAGGACTTGGTGCATGCAAGGGCAGTCGATCTGACTAGATGGATGAGTGGATCCCTATCAATGAACCATTGTAAGGTTGTAAGGGCACATAAGAAAATTAAAATTGATGCCAATGGGGTTTTCGAAAATTTTATTTTCTTTTGGATCACATGTTGATTGTAGGCATATGTTTGTTTATTTAATCTTATGTGGGCTACCCGTGTTAATGTGTGCTGTGCTGGGGCCTGCGTGCCTGGTTAATTGTAAATTTAATATTATTGTGATCTGCGCATCACTGTTATTTAATTTATAATGTGTAATTGACCTGCGAGTCAATCATGTCTAGATAGATTAAATTGTAAGTTTAATCAGACATGAGCACTAAGCACAGTTGGCAAAGGCGCATGCAGCAGTGGCTTGACCAGGTGGGAGGACCAGGGTTCGACTCTGGGACCAGGCGCATTTTCCCTGGTGGGCGCACCTTAGCTGCAAATGGCGCTTAGGCCCTGGTTTGGGCCAGATGAGCAGCAAAAGCCCCATGAAGAAAAGCAAGTGAAGACTTAAGTTAATTAAGGTCTTACTTAGGCTATGGGCTTTTACCACATAAGATCCATGCTTTCTTTTATTGTTTAAATAAGTAGAACAGCATGATTTGTTTATCTTCTGCTATCACCATAGGAATTGCATGATAGTGAAGAAGATAAAAGACCGTTAAAATCCAACGCTAAAATATCAAGGTCGTATGCCTTCTGACGCGAAACCTCACTGTTCTGATTATCGTTGGAGCCGTGTTGTACCCACTCAGTGGGCACGTCCATCTATCTTCAGACGGTGTGTGATTTCACCTGCGTGTTACAGAGAAGGGATTTATCGCTTCTCGTTGCTCAGCATAGCACGTGGTGGTCCAGGGAGTAGGTCGGGTCAGCTTGACCATGTAGGCTACATATGTGGCGCATATGGTAGCGCATGGAGGCAGCCA
Organism: Costus lasius; assembly: GCA_027563935.2. Classification (NCBI taxonomy): domain Eukaryota; kingdom Viridiplantae; phylum Streptophyta; class Magnoliopsida; order Zingiberales; family Costaceae; genus Costus; species Costus lasius. The sequence goes on along the minus strand of CM050450.1, from coordinate 29,163,006 downwards.
TCTGTGGGATCAGAGAATGTGTTGTACCAACTCAGTTGGCACAGTCTGCTGGATTGCCCAGATGAAGGGGAATCGCACGGGTTGGCGATTGGCTGGGATAGCCTACCAGAGATTAGTGCTTGTACTCTCTGTGCAACTTATCTCGCCTGAGGGGGACGCGGAGACCAAGTATGAAATCTGGATCCCATCTCACTAAAATGTTGGGGTATGCCCTTAAGGCTAATGTTTGAGGCCTTGGGATTGTAATAGTATCATTGTATAAACTCTTAAGTTTATAAAGGAAATGGTTGTTATTCAGGTTGTTACCTTGTCTGCTGTAATAAGTGTACTACTGAATAATGTCTCAAAGCTGTTCAGCTAGGCTGACATACAGTAATGTCCTTAGTCGATATATCTTGGTGAACATGAGACAGCCTTGATATGGTTAAGACTAATATGAGTTCTAATCTTATAGGATGCTTCGAGCATGGAATAAGATGCAGACTCATGGGTACATTGGATGTACTGGACAGACCCTACTAGGATATTCAATTGCTTGTCACAATGTGAATAATCCTTGTATGCTACAAGTGGCACATGTCCTTTGACTTGAGATCACTTGTGTTTCTAAATGATGAATGTCATTGTTTTGAGGTAGTTCAATATCATTTGAAATATAATGGTTATAGACTATCTTGAATAATGATCATGAGTCAGGTTAGGACACTAGTGATAGATAAAGGATTGCCGTCTCCTTGTTTAAGGAGTGTGATGTTCTAAGGCCCCCCTATATGAGATGATTGAGAAAGTGTATGGCCATACCCAGATGACTATGTTCATCTGATCTAATCATGCTCATCGTATTGGAGTTACAGGCTTGACATGCTTGTCCAATAAGAACATCCAGTGGCAAAGGAAACATGTATGCCTCGTGAAATGGATTCACACTTGTGCTGTGATTTGGGTGTAGTCTTGGAAGACTCTTTCCTTTATATCGGGAGACAGTGATGTGTTGCTAGATACCCCTCACTGATCGTGATAACGTAAGTTGTCGTTACCGACATTTAAAGGAAACCCTTAGGGTCGCACAATTTGATGACATGGCTTACTCAAGTCAGATCGTGTGGACTGAATTGTTTGGATTCAGTTTAAAGGAGTTTAGACTCTGATTGTAAGTGAGATCTGGTCTGATCATGTTTGATTGATTAGGGCTTGAGATCGGTAAGCTTCGATCGAGAGTGTGGATGCTAGATCGGAGAGATCAAGAGCATCCAGAGATGAACGGTTGGATCTTGAACCATTTGGTTCAAAGAGATCTAGACCATGGCTTGGGCTGGTTTGATTTGGTTTTTTGAACCGAATTGAGTTGAACCTAATTGGCTTGAACCGGTTCACATGGGTGAACGTATGGTTCAAGGATTGAAGGCATTTTGGGCGGTTTTTCTTCAAGTGGTCGCATGGCTTCATAACCTTCCATATTTGGAAGTGTAACGCCATCACTTGAATGAAAGCCTTAACGCCATTTGCCCAATTACTCGCTTGTCATATTCATTCGACAAGAAAGAAAAGAAAGGGGAACTCTTGTACAACGAAGCTCTCGGCCAAGCACCTCGCTTCATCTACACACGACAAGGAAGTTTTGGAGATCCCTTGCTAGCACAAGGAACATCCGAAAGGGTAGCCATCTCTCATCTAGTGTGCGTTATCTTTGGAGGAGTGCTTACTTGCCCTCTTGCTTCCAAGTCGCCACCCTTTATCATGGCTATGGTAAGAGATCTTCTCTTGATCTTTATAAGCAAACAAAGTTAATCTTATAGATATACAACATGCGATCTATGGAAACCCTAATTCCGCCCATGCAATTGAGATTTGTGCATGCTTAGGGTTTGCGCTCCCCCTTGAAGGGGACCTACAATTGGTATCAGAGCATAGGGTTTTTCAGTATCATCTATATGATTGCTTTGCTGAGGTTGTGATCCATTCATGATGCCATATTGCGCTCACTTCATGCTTTGTTTTCTTGCGCTTACATGATGTTGTGTGCACATAAGTTTGTTTGCGCTTGTATCATTGCTTGGAGAAGTTTGCGCTTATGCCTAGATCTTTGGTTTATCAACATGCAAAGAATGACATGCTAGATATTTGATGTATCTTGTTTATCAAAGTGGCGCATGTTACTTGTTTGCGCTTGTTGTAGTTGTTTTTCAAAGAAAAACCTTACATCTTGCGCGCCTATCACCATAGATCTAAGTGGCGCCTGCTATAATCCCTTAGACGGGTTAGTAGGGTTGAAGGCATCCTCTAGGGAAGATCCAACTAGTCTGATCAGACCATCTGACAGCCTAGATGGGTTGACCTGATAGCACCTGTGCGCAAGCACGAGGTGGCTATAGGTTGACTGCATCAAGGGCGTGTAGCGAGGTCTGGTTGAGACGACTAATGAACACACATGAGTTAGGCCCGGGGTCACACCCGCTTGCCAAAACTCATGAGGGTTGTTCAGCCCTTGTAGCATGCATGGTTGACCATTAGGTCAACTCGAGTCAGTTAGGACTTGGTGCATGCAAGGGCAGAGGATCTGACTAGCTGGATGAGTGGATCCCTATTAATGGACCGTTGTAAGGTAGTAGGGCTCATATGAAAATTAAAATTGATGCCAATGGGGTTTTCAAAATTTTATTTTCTTTGTAATGGATCACATGTTGATTGAATGATGCCATGATGCTTGTTTATTTATTCTTATGTGGGCTGCCCATGTTAAATGTGTGCTGTGCTGGGGCCTGCGTGCCTGGACTTAAACTTGTAAATTAATTTTTATTGTGATCTGCAAATCACTTTTTAATTAATTTATTGTATATTTGACCTGCGAGTCAACCTTGTCTAGATAGATCAAAATGTATTTGATTAGACAAGAGCACAAAAGCACACATTAAAGAGGCGCATTCAGCTGGTGGGCGCACCTGAGCTGAACTTGGCGCAAGGGCCCTGGGATGGACCTGATGAGATAAAAGACCCATGAAAAGAAAGTGAAGACTTAAGTAAAATTAAGGTCTTACTTAGGCTATGGGCTTTTACCACATAAGATCAGCATGCCTTCTATTTATTGCTTTTATAATTAGAATTGCATGAGTTTATCTTCTGCTATCACCATAGGACTTACATGATAGGTATGAAGATAAAAGACCGTTAAAATCCAAACGCTAACATATCAAGCTCGTAAGCCTTCTGACGCGAAACCTCACTGTTCTGACTATCGTTGGAGCCGTGTTGTACCCACTCAGTGGGCACGTCCATCTATCTTCAGACGGTGCGGGATTACACCTGCGTGTTACAGAGTAGGGATTTATCCCTTCTCGTTGCTCAGCATAGCACGTGGTGGTCCAGGGAGTAGGTCGGGTCAGCTTGACCATGTAGGCTACATATGTGGCGCATATGGTAGCACATGGAGGCAGCCATCTGTGGGGTCAGAGACTGTGTTGTACCAACTCAGTTGGCATAGTCTGCTGGATTGCCCAGATGAAGGGGAATCGCACGGGTTGGCGATTGGCTGGGACAGCCTACCAGAGATTAGTGCTTGTACTCTCTGTGCATCTTATCTCGCCTGAGCGGGATGCGGAGACCAAGTATGAAATCTGGATCCCATCTCACTAAAAGAGTTCTACTCTTTCGGGCTATTTTGCTGGATTTTTCAGCCAGATAAAATAGTGAGAAAAAGAATCTTTCTTAAGTCCTGGATTGATTCTAAACATTGATACTGACCTTGCTGTTCTTGCATTGTTGTAGATTCCTGCAGCAACGAACACCATGAGCTTCAATGTGCGATCCCTACTGGAAAGGGAGAAGTTTGCTGGGCCAAACTTCTCAGACTGGTTCGGACACCTTAAGATCATTCTTAAGGCTGAGAGGAAACTGTATGTCCTCGAGACGGCTGTGCCGCCTCAACCCGCTGCGAACGCCGCAAGGGCGGTTCGCGAAGCCTATGAAAAGCATGTCAATGATAGCATTGATGTCGCTTGCCTGATGCTAGCGTCTATGACGCCACCGCTGCAGCGTCAGCATGAGGATATGTCGGCTATAGAGATTATAGCGAACCTCAAGATGCTGTATGCTGCACAGGCGAGGACAGAACGCTATAATCTGACCAAGCTTTTCTTTCAGAGCAAACTGGCTGAAGGGAGCCCAGTGGGAGCTCATGTGCTCAAGATGATTGGGCACAAGGAGGCTCTAGAGAAACTGGGGCATACCATCAACCAGGAGCTTGTTGTAGACATAATTCTGCAGTCTCTCCCGCCCTCTTTCGATGCGTTCATTATTAATTTTAATATGAACAAGATCGATTGTACTCCGGCAGAGCTGCTCAATATGCTCTTGACTACTGAGGAAACTCTGAAGGAAAAGCCTTCAACCTCTGTCTTGATGGTTCCTTCGAGGAACAAGAAGAAGGGGAAGAAGGGCAAGGCCCCTGTCAAGAACTACAGTAAGGCTCTGAAACAAAAGGTGAAGCGGGCGAAGGACAACAGGTGTTTCCACTGTGGCCAGCTGGGTCACTGGAAAAAGGACTGTAAAGCGCTCCAAGGAGATAAGAGGGGAAGCATCGCTTCTGGCTCAGGTATATTTGTGACTGAGGTCATGATATCATCTTCTTCTATTTCATGGGTGTTGGACACTGCATGTGGAGTTCACATTTGTTCAAATGTACAGGAACTCAAGAGAAGAAGGCAGGTGGGACAGCATGAGGTGGACCTACGCGTTGGAAACGGGGCACGGGTTGCTGCTGTTGCTGTAGGAGACTATTTCATCTCATTACCATCTGGCATTGTATTAGAACTAAACAGTTGTTACTTTGTTCCCAGTATTACTAAAAATATTGTCTCTATTCCTGCTCTTGTCAGGAAAGGATTTGCCTTTGAATGCAATATTTCAAAGTGTGTTTTATCTTTAGATAATATTGTTTATGCAACTGGTTCAATTAACAATGGGTTATACATGTTGGACATGGAAAGTTCTATACAAAGTGTTGATATTAAGAAAGCCAAGTATGCTGAAGACAGCACCTTGTTATGGCATAGTTGTTTAGGCCATATTAACAAGAAGCGCATTAAGCGGTTGCATGATCATGGACTGCTGGGATCATTCTCCTATGAGGAGATTGATACATGCAAAGCTTGTTTAATGGGTAAAATGACGAAGTCTCCTTTTCCTAACAAAGGTCAAAGGGCTTCAGGTTTACTTGACCTTATACACAGTGATGTGTGTGGGCCATTTAGTAAACATGCCAGAGGTGGCTATCAGTACTTCATTACCTTTACTGATGATTTCAGTAGGTATGGTTATGTCTATCTTATGAGACATAAGAGTGAATCTTTTGACAAGTTCAAAGAGTTCAAAAATGAAGTACAGAATCAGCTAGGCCGAAATATCAAGGCACTTCGTTCTGATCGAGGTGGAGAATACCTAAGTCGAGAATTTACTGACTATCTAAAAGAGTGTGGGATTATCTCACAGCTCACTCCGCCAGGAACACCACAATGGAATGGTGTGTCCGAGAGGAGAAATAGAACGTTACTTGATATGGTTCGTTCTATGATGAGTCAGGCTACTCTTCCATATTCCTTTTGGGGATTTGCACTGGAAACAGCTGCAAAGGTACTAAACCGAGTGCCATCCAAGGCCGTTTCAAAGACGCCATATGAACTATGGTATGGGAAACAGCAGAGCTTGACATTTATCAGGATCTGGGGTTGCGAGGCTTATGTCAAAAAGCTCGCCTCTGGGAAACTGGAGAGCAGATCTGAGAAATGTATCTTTGTCGGTTACCCTAAGGAAACTAAGGGTTATTATTTCTTCGATCCCAAAGAGAACAAAGTATTTGTTGCTCGGACGGCCATATTTCTTGAGAAGGAGTTTCTTCTGCAAGAGGCCAGTGGGAGAGAAATAAAGCTGGATGAGAATCCAGAGGAAGGACAAAGTAGTCAAGCACAGTTGGATGTGCATGAGCCAGTGGATCAGGTTATTGAACAACCTGAGGCTCAGATATCACGGGAACCGCGAAGATCGGGTAGGATCCGTAGACAGCCTGAGCGCTATGACGGAGTCTACATCATTGATAATGATGAACCCCTTACTTATGCGGATGCGGTCAGTGGACCGGAGTCAGCTAGATGGCTTGAAGCTATGCGAGCCGAGATAGACTCCATGTCAGATAACCAAGTCTGGGATTTGGTTGATCTGCCTCTGGGAGTAATCCCTATAGGCTGTAAATGGATCTTCAAGAAGAAGATTGACATGGATGGTAACGTGGTTACCTATAAAGGCAGGCTAGTTGCGAAAGGTTTCAAACAAATCTACGGGATAGATTATGATGAAACTTTCTCTCCTGTAGCTATTTTTAAGTCTATTCGGATTCTTTTCGCGATAGCAGCATATTACGATTATGAGATCTGGCAGATGGATGTGAAAACAGCTTTCCTTAATGGAAATCTGGATGAGGATGTGTATATGACACAACCTGAAGGTTTCACTAATCCATCAGATCGTCATAAAATATGCAAGTTAAAGAAGTCCATTTATGGACTGAAACAAGCATCAAGAAGCTGGAATATTCGTTTTGATGAATCAATCTCTGAGTTTGGATTCATCAAGAACGAAGATGACCCGTGTGTGTATAAGAGGTTTAGTGGGAGCGTGATTACATTCCTAATCCTCTACGTCGATGATATCTTAATCATTGGAAACGATATTCCTGAAATGCATGCTGTTAAAGCATGGCTAAGGAAATGTTTCCAGATGAAAGATCTAGGAGAAGCAGCCTTTGTATTAGGTGTGAAGATCTGCAGGGATAGATCTAAGAGGCTTCTCGGGCTGTGCCAGAGTACTTACATCGATAAAGTTCTGGAGAGATTCCATTTAGAGAATTCTAAAAGAGGATATCTTCCAGTCAGACATGGTCTGAATCTTTCGAAGAGTCAGTGTCCACAAACACAGACTGAGAAAGATGAAATGGATAATACGCCTTATGCTTCGGCTATTGGGTCCATTATGTATGCGATGTTATGTACTCGCCCAGACGTTGCTTACGGGTTAAGCGTGACCAGTCGTTTCCAAAGTAATCCAGGTCAGGCACACTGGATTGCAGTCAAGAACATTTTAAAATATCTGCGGAGGACCAAAGATATGTTCTTGATATATGGTGGTCAGGAAGAACTCAGTATAGAAGGATATACTGACGCTTCGTTCCAGTCGGACCAGGATGATTTCCGATCGCAATCAGGCTATGTTTTTAGCTTGAATGGTGGAGCAGTGGTGTGGAAGAGTTTCAAACAGTCAACTGTTGCTGATTCCACAACAGAAGCCGAGTATGTTGCAGCCTCGGAAGCATCCAAGGAGGCAGTGTGGATTCGTAAGTTCGTGAGAGAACTTGGTGTTGTTCCTTCGAGTGTCGATCCTTTGGTTATCTTCTGTGATAACACTGGAGCCATCGCACAAGCAAAGGAACCACGGTCGCACCAGAAGTCCAAGCACATACAGAGACGGTTTCACTTGATCCGGGAGATCATAGATCGTGGCGAGATCAAAATATGCAAGGTTCATACAGATGACAATCTGGCAGACCCGCTTACCAAGCCTCTGGCGCAGCAGAAGCATGAGAAGCACTGTAATAATATGGGTTTGAGGTTTCTCAACCATTAGATTAAGTGCAAGTGGGAGATTGTTGGGGTATGCCCTTAAGGCTAATGTTTGAGGCCTTGGGATTGTAATAGTATCATTGTATAAACTCTTAAGTTTATAAAGGCAATGGTTGTTATTCAGGTTGTTACCTTGTCTGCTGTAATAAGTGTACTACTGAATAATGTCTCAAAGCTGTTCAGCTAGGCTGACATGCAGTAATGTCCTTAGTCGATATATCTTGGTGAACATGAGACAGCCTTGATATGGTTAAGACTAATATGAGTTCTAATCTTATAGGATGCTTCGAGCATGGAATAAGATGTAGACTCATGGGTACATTGGATGTACTGGACAGACCCTACTAGGATATTCAATTGCTTGTCACAATGTGAATAATCCTTGTATGCTACAAGTGGCACATGTCCTTTGACTTGAGATCATTTGTGTTTCTAAATGATGAATGTCATTGTTTTGAGGTAGTTAAATATCATTTGAAATATAATGGTTATAGACTATCTTGAATAATGATCATGAGTCAGGTTAGGACACTAGTGATAGATAAAGGATTGCCGTCTCCTTGTTTAAGGAGTGTGATGTTCTAAGGCCCCCCTATATGAGATGATTGAGAAAGTGTATGGCCATACCCAGATGACTATGTTCATCTGATCTAATCATGCTCATCGTATTGGAGTTACAGGCTTGACATGCTTGTCCAATAAGAACATCCAGTGGCAAAGGAAACATGTATGCCTCGTGAAATGGATTCACACTTGTGCTGTGATTTGGGTGTAGTCTTGGAAGACTCTTTCCTTTATATCGGGAGACAGTGATGTGTTGCTAGATACCCCTCACTGATCGTGATAACGTAAGTTGTCGTTACCGACATTTAAAGGAAACCCTTAGGGTCGCACAATTTGATGACATGGCTTACTCAAGTCAGATCGTGTGGACTGAATTGTTTGGATTCAGTTTAAAGGAGTTTAGACTCTGATTGTAAGTGAGATCTGGTCTGATCATGTTTGATTGATTAGGGCTTGAGATCGGTAAGCTTCGATCGAGAGTGTGGATGCTAGATCGGAGAGATCAAGAGCATCCAGAGATGAACGGTTGGATCTTGAACCATTTGGTTCAAAGAGATCTAGACCATGGCTTGGGCTGGTTTGATTTGGTTTTTTGAACCGAATTGAGTTGAACCTAATTGGCTTGAACCGGTTCACATGGGTGAACGTATGGTTCAAGGATTGAAGGCATTTTGGGCGGTTTTTCTTCAAGTGGTCGCATGGCTTCATAACCTTCCATATTTGGAAGTGTAACGCCATCACTTGAATGAAAGCCTTAACGCCATTTGCCCAATTACTCGCTTGTCATATTCATTCGACAAGAAAGAAAAGAAAGGGGAACTCTTGTACAACGAAGCTCTCGGCCAAGCACCTCGCTTCATCTACACACGACAAGGAAGTTTTGGAGATCCCTTACTAGCACAAGGAACATCCGAAAGGGTAGCCATCTCTCATCTAGTGTGCGTTATCTTTGGAGGAGTGCTTACTTGCCCTCTTGCTTCCAAGTCGCCACCCTTTATCATGGCTATGGTAAGAGATCTTCTCTTGATCTTTATAAGCAAACAAAGTTAATCTTATAGATATACAACATGCGATCTATGGAAACCCTAATTCCGCCCATGCAATTGAGATTTGTGCATGCTTAGGGTTTGCGCTCCCCCTTGAAGGGGACCTACATAAAAGAGTTCTACTCTTTCGGGCTGTTTTGCTGGATTTTTCAGCCAGATAAAATAGTAAGAAAAAGAATCATTCTTAAGTCCTGATTGATTCTTAACATTGATACTGACCTTGCTGTTCTTGCATTGTTGTAGATACCTGCAGCAACGAACACCATGAGCTTCAATGTGCGATCCCTACTGGAAAGGGAGAAGTTTGCTGGGCGAAACTTCTCAGACTAGTTCGGACACCTTAAGATCGTTCTTAAGGCTGAGAGGAAACTGTATGTCCTCGAGACGGCTGTGCCGCCTCAACCCGCTGCGAACGCTGCAAGGGCGGTTCGCGATGCCTATGAAAAGCACGTCAATGATATCATTGATGTCGCTTGCCTGATGCTAGCGTCTATGACGCCACCGCTGCAGCGTCAGCATGAGGATATGTCGGCTATAGAAATTATAGCGAACCTCAAGATGCTGTATGCTGCACAGGCGAGGACAGAACGCTATAATCTGACAAAGCTTTTCTTTCAGAGCAAACTGGCTGAAGGGAGCCCAGTGGGAGCTCACGTGCTCAAGATGATTGGGCACAAGGAGGCTCTAGAGAAACTGGGGCATACCATCAACCAAGAGCTTGCTGTAGACATTATTCTGCAGTCTCTTCCGCCTTCTTTCGATGCGTTCATCATTAACTTTAATATGAACAAAATCGATTGTACTCCGGCAGAGCTGCTGAATATGCTCTTGACTACTGAGGAAACTCTGAAGGGTAAGCCTTCAACCTCTGTCTTGATGGTTCCTTCTAGGAACAAGAAGAAGGGGAAGAAGGGCAAGGCCCCTGTCAAGAATTACAGCAAGGCTCTGAAGCAGAAGGTTAAGCGGTCCAAGGAATACAGATGTTTCCACTGTGGCCAGCTGGGTCACTGGAAAAAGGACTATAAAGCGCTCCAAGGAGATAAGAGGGGAAGCATCGCTTCTGGCTCAGGTATATACGTGACGGAAGTCATGGTTTCATCTTCTTCTATTTCATGGGTGTTGGACACTGCATGTGGAGTTCACATTTGTTCAAATGTACAGGAACTCAAGAGAAGAAGACAGGTGGGACAGCATGAGGTGGACCTACGAGTTGGAAACGGGGCACGGGTTGCTGCTGTTGCTGTAGGGGATTATTACATCTCATTACCATCTGGCATTGTATTAGAATTAAACAATTGTTACTTTGTACCCAGTATTACCAAAAATATTATCTCTATTCCTGCTCTTGTCAGGAAAGGGTTTTCCTTTGAATGCAAGATTTCAAAGTGTTATCTTACTCTTGATAATATTGTTTATGCTACTAGTTCAATTAACAATGGGTTATTCATGTTGGACATGGAATTTTCTATACAAAACATTGATAATAAGAAAGCCAAGTATGCTGATGACAGCACCTTGCTATGGCATAGTCGTTTAGGCCATATTAACAAGAAGCGCATTAAGCGGTTGCATGATCATGGACTGCTGGGATCATTCTCCTTTGAGGAGATTGATACATGCAAAGCTTGTTTAATGGGTAAAATGACGAAGGCTCCTTTTCCCAACAAAGGTCAAAGGGCTTCGGGTTTACTTGACCTTATACACAGTGATGTGTGTGGGCCATTTAGTAAACATGCCAGGGGTGGCTATCAATACTTCATTACCTTTACTAATGATTTCAGTAGATATGGGTATGTCTATTTAATGAGACATAAAAGTGAATCTTTTGACAAGTTCAAAGAGTTCAAGAATGAAGTACAGAATCAGCTAGGCCGAAATATCAAGGCACTTCGTTCTGATCGAGGTGGAGAATACTTGAGTCATGCGTTTACTGACTATCTAAAGGAGTGTGGGATTATCTCACAGCTCACTCTGCCAGGAACACCGCAATGGAATGGTGTGTCCGAAAGGAGGAACAGAACCTTACTGGATATGGTTCGTTCTATGATGAGTCAGGCTACTCTACCTTACTCCTTTTGGGGATTTGCACTGGAAACAGCTGCAAAGGTACTAAACCGAGTGCCATCCAAGGCAGTTTCAAAGACCCCATATGAGTTATGGTATGGGAAACAGCCGAGCTTGACATTTATCAGGATCTGGGGTTGCGAGGCTTATGTCAAAAAGCTCGCCTCTGGGAAACTAGAGAGCAGATCTGAGAAATGTATCTTTGTCGGTTACCCTAAGGAAACTAAGGGTTATTATTTCTACGATCCCAAGGAGAACAAGGTATTTGTTGCTCGGACGGCCATTTTTCTTGAGAAGGAGTTTCTTCTGCAAGAGGCCAGTGGGAGAGAAATAAAGCTGGATGAGAATCCAGAGGAAGGACAAAGTAGTCAAGCACAGTTGGATGTGCCTGAGCCGGTAGAACAGGTTATTGAACAATCTGAGGCTCAGATATCACGGGAACCGCGTAGATCGGGAAGGATCCGTTGACAGCCTGAGCGCTATGACGGAGTCTACATCATTGATAATGATGAACCCCTCACTTATGCGGATGCGGTCAGTGGACCGGAGTCAGCTAGATGGCTTGAAGCTATGCGAGCCGAGATGGACTCCATGTCAGATAACCAAGTCTGGGATTTGGTTGATCCGCCTCCGGGAGTAATCCCTATAGGCTGTAAATGGATCTTCAAGAAGAAGATTGACATGGATGGTAACGTGGTTACCTATAAAGGCAGGCTAGTTGCGAAAGGTTTCAAACAAATCTACGGGATAGATTATGATGAAACTTTCTCACCTGTAGCCATGTTTAAGTCTATTCGGATTCTTTTCGCGATAGCAGCATATTACGATTATGAGATCTGGCAGATGGATGTGAAGACGGCTTTCCTGAATGGAAATCTGGATGAGGATGTGTATATGACACAACCTGAAGGTTTCACTAATCCATCAGATCGTCATAAAATATGCAAGTTAAAGAAGTCCATTTATGGACTTAAACAAGCATCTAGAAGCTGGAATATTCGTTTTGATGAATCAATCTCTGAGTTTGGTTTCATCAAGAACGAAGATGACCCGTGTGTATATAAGAGGTTTAGTGGGAGCGTGATTACTTTCCTAGTCCTCTACGTCGATGACATCTTGATCATTGGAAACGATATTCCTGAACTGCATGCTGTTAAAGCATGGTTGGGAAAATGTTTTCAGATGAAAGATCTAGGAGAAGCAGCCTATGTGTTAGGTGTGAAGATCTACAGGGATAGATCTAAGAGGCTTCTCGGGCTGTGCCAGAGTACTTACATCGATAAAGTCCTGGAAAGATTCCATTTAGAGAATTCTAAAAGGGGGTATCTTCCAGTCAGACATGGTCTGAATCTTTCGAAGAGTCAGTGTCCACAAACACAGACTGAGAAAGATGAAATGGACAATACGCCTTATGCTTCGGCTATTGGGTCCATTATGTATGCGATGTTGTGTACTCGCCCAAACGTCGCTTACGGGTTAAGCGTAACCAGTCGGTTCCAAAGTAATCCAGGTATGGCGCACTGGATTGCAGTCAAGAACATTTTAAAATATCTGTGGAGGACCAAAGATATGTTCTTGATATATGGTGGTCAGGAAGAACTCAGTATTGAAGGATATACTGACGCTTCGTTCCAGTCGGACCAGGATGATTTCCGATCGCAATCAGGCTATGTTTTTAGCTTGAATGGTGGAGCAGTGGTGTGGAAAAGTTTCAAACAGTCTACTGTTGCTGATTCCACAACAGAAGCCGAGTATGTTGCAGCCTCGGAAGCATCCAAGGAGGCAGTGTGGATTCGTAAGTTCGTTCAGGAACTTGGTGTCGTTCCTTCGAGTGCAGATCCTTTGGTTATCTTCTTTGATAACACTGGAGCAATCGCACAAGCAAAGGAACCACAGTCGCACCAGAAGTCCAAGCACATACAAAGACGGTTTCACTTGATCCGGGAGATCATTGATCGTGGCGAGATCAAAATCTGCAAGGTACATACAGATGACAATCTGGCTGACCCGCTTACCAAGCCTCTGGCGCAGCAGAAGCATGAGAAGCACTGTAATAATATGGGTTTGAGATTTCTCAACCATTAGATTAAGTGCAAGTGGGAGATTGTTGGGGTATGCCCTTAAGGCTAATGTTTGAGGCCTTGGGATTGTATCAGTATCATGTAATAAACTCTTATGTTTATAAAGGCATGGTTGTTATTCAGTTTGTTACCTTGTCTGCTGTAATAAGTGTACTTCTGAATAATGTCTCAAAGCTGTTCAGCTGGGCTGACATGCTGTAAAGTCCTTAGTCGAAATATCTTGGTGAACATGAGACAACCTTGATATGATTGAGACTAATATGTGTTCTAATCTTATAGGATGCTTCGAGCATGGAATAAGATGTAGACTCATGGGTACATTGGATGTACTGGACAGACCCTACTAGGATATTCAATTGTTTGTCACAATGTGAATAATCCTTGTTTGCATCAAGTGGCACATGTCCTCTGACTTGAGATCACTTGTGTTTCTAAATGATGATTGTCATTGTTTTGAGGTTGTTCAATATCATTTGAAACATAATGGTTATAGACTATCTTGGATAATGATCATGAGTCAGGTTAGGGCACTAGTGATAGATACAGGATTGCCGTCTCCTTGTTTAAGGAGTGTGATGTTCTAAAGGGGCCCCCCTTGAATGAGATGATTGAGAAAGTGTATGGCCATACCCAGGTGACAGTGTTCATCTGATCTAATCATGCTCGTAATATTGGAGTTACAAGCTTGACTTGCTTGTCCAATAAGAACATCCAGTGGCAAAGGATATATGCATGCCTTGTGAAGTTGATTCACACTTATGCTATGGTTTGGGTGTAGTCTTGGAAGACTCTTTCCTTTATATCGGGAGACAGTGATGTGTTGCTAGATACCCCTCACTGATCGTGATAACGAAAGTTATCGTTACCGACATTTAAAGGAAACCCTCAGGGTCGCACAATTTGATGATATGGCTTACTTGAGTCAGATCGTGTGGACTGAATTATTTGGGTTCAGTTTAAAGGGATTATAAGCTCTGATTATAAGTGAGATCTGGTCTAATCATGTTTGATTGATTAGGGCTTGAGATCGGTAAGCTTTGATCGAGAGAGTTGATGCTAGATCGGTGAGATCAGAAGCATCAGGAGATGAACGGTTGGATCTGGAGCCTTAGGGTTTAACGGTGATCTAAACCAATGCTTGGGTTAATTGATCTTTGAACCAAAATTGAAATGCATTCGATTTGCTTGAACCGGTTCACATGTGTGAACGCTTGGTTCATTGGTTGAAAGCGTTTTCTTTGATCGGTTATGAGATCATGGCGCATGATTTCCATTTATGGAAAGTCATGAAGGCCTCAACGCCTTAACGCCCAAAACGCCTCTACACCTCAACGTCAAGGCGTTCGCTTGGTGGTGAACGCACATACTCTCGTGGATTGAGGTAGTTGACGAAGAGGAGGTCTCGGTGAAGGCACCAAGCGATCTCATCCCTTCCATACGTCAAGGACACCTTGGGCACTTGCTAGCACAAGGAACGCCAAAGGAAGTAGGCGGCATCTTCTTGTGTGCGTCAACTTTGGAGAAGGTTCATTTGCGCCTTTGCTTCCAAGGCTCCATCAAACCGATGGCTATGGTATGAGATCTTCTTTCGATCTTTACAACGTCTTAAGGTTGATCATATGAACATATATTCATGCGATCTTGATAAAACCCTAATTCCGCTGCCAAAAGAATTTACATGCGCCCCCTTTAGGGTTTGATCTGCTTGCGCTCCCCCTCGAAGGGGACCCTACAATTGGTATCAGAGCCACGGTTCTGTATATGCTCATTTGATTGCCTTTATGTGATCCTTGTTTGCGTTTGCTATGCTTAGATCTAATCACATGCCGCAAAACTACATGCTAGTTTTATTTAGATGTATGCGCATGTTTGTTGGCGCTTGTTTTGACAAATCAAAATATCATGTGCGCGCCTCATCTAGACCTAAGGCCCTACATTAAACCCTTAGATGGGTTGATGGGGTTGAAAGCATCTTCTAGGTTGGATCAAAATAGTCTGATCAGACCATCTGACAGCCTAGATGGGTTGACCAGATAGCACCTGTGCGCAAGCATGAGGTGGCTATAGGTCGACTGCATCAAGGGCGTGTAGCGAGGTCTGGTTGAGACGGCTACTGAACACACATGAGTTAGGCCCGGGGTCACACCTGCTTGCCGACACTCATGAGGGTTGTTCAGCCCTTTGCGCATGCATGGTTGACCATTAGGTCAACTCAAGTCAGTTAGGACTTGGTGCATGCAAGGGCAGTCGATCTGACTAGATGGATGAGTGGATCCCTATCAATGAACCATTGTAAGGTTGTAAGGGCACATAAGAAAATTAAAATTGATGCCAATGGGGTTTTCGAAAATTTTATTTTCTTTTGGATCACATGTTGATTGTAGGCATATGTTTGTTTATTTAATCTTATGTGGGCTGCCCGTGTTAATGTGTGCTGTGCTGGGGCCTGCGTGCCTGGTTAATTGTAAATTTAATATTATTGTGATCTGCGCATCACTGTTATTTAATTTATAATGTGTAATTGACCTGCGAGTCAATCATGTCTAGATAGATTAAATTGTAAGTTTAATCAGACATGAGCACTAAGCACAGTTGGCAAAGGCGCATGCAGCAGTGGCTTGACCAGGTGGGAGGTCCAGGGTTCGACTCTGGGACCAGGCGCATTTTCCCTGGTGGGCGCACCTTAGCTGCAAATGGCGCTTAGGCCCTGGTTTGGGCCAGATGAGCAGCAAAAGCCCCATGAAGAAAAGCAAGTGAAGACTTAAGTTAATTAAGGTCTTACTTAGGCTATGGGCTTTTACCACATAAGATCCATGCTTTCTTTTATTGTTTAAATAAGTAGAACAGCATGATTTGTTTATCTTCTGCTATCACCATAGGAATTGCATGATAGTGAAGAAGATAAAAGACCGTTAAAATCCAACGCTAAAATATCAAGCTCGTATGCCTTCTGACGCGAAACCTCACTGTTCTGATTATCGTTGGAGCCGTGTTGTACCCACTCAGTGGGCACGTCCATCTATCTTCAGACGGTGTGTGATTTCACCTGCGTGTTACAAAGAAGGGATTTATCGCTTCTCGTTGCTCAGCATAGCACGTGGTGGTCCATGATATAGAAGAAGAGAACATGACCTCAGTCACAAAAATACCTGAGCCAGAAGCGATGCTTCCCTTCTTGTCTCCTTGGAGCGCTTTACAGTCCTTTTTCCAGTGACCCAGCTGGCCACAATGGAAACATCTGTATTCCTTCGACCGCTTAACCTTTTGTTTCAGAGCCTTGTTGTAGCTCTTGACAGGGGCTTTGCCCTTCTTCCCCTTCTTCTTGTTCCTGGAAGGAACCATCAAGACAGAGGTTGAAGGCTTTCCCTTTAGCGTCAGCTCTGTAGTCAAGAGCATATTCAGTAACTCTGCCGGCGTACAGTCAATCTTGTTCATATTAAAGTTAATGATGAACGGATCAAAAGAGGTCGGGAGAGACTGCAATATGATGTCTACAGCAAGCTCCTAATTGACGGTATGTCCCAGTTTCTCTAGAGCCTCCTTGTACCCAATCATTTTGAGTACGTGAGCTCCCACTGGACTCCCTTCAGCCAGTTTGCTCTGAAAGAAAAGCTTAGTCAAATTGTAGCGTTCAGTCCTGGCCTGTGCAGCATACAGCATCTTGAGGTTTGCTATAATGTGTATAGCAGATAGATCCTCATGCTGACGCTGCAGCACTGGCGTCATAGACGCAAGCATCAGGCAAGCGACATCAATGCTATCATTGACATGCTTTTCATAGGCATCCCAAACCGCCCTTGCGGCGTTCGCAGCAGGTTGAGGCGGTATAGCCGTCTCAAGGACATACAGTTTCCTCTCTACCTTAAGAACAATCTTAAGGTGTCCGTACCAGTCTGAGAAGTTTGGCCCAGCAAACTTCTCCCTTTCCAGTAGGGATCGCACATTGAAATTCGTGGTGTTCGTTGCTGCAGTAATCTACAACAATGCAAGAACAGCAAGGTCAGTATCAATGTTTAGAATCAATCCAGGACTTAAGAAAGATTCTTTTCTCACTATTTTATCTGACTGAAAAATCCATTAAACAGTCCGAAAGAGTAACACTCTTTTAGTGAGATGGGATCTAGATTTCATACTTGGTCTCCGCGTCCCGCTCAGGCGAGATAAGATGCACAGAGAGTACAAGCACTAGTTTCTGGTAGGCAATCCTTGCCAATCGCCAGCCCGTGCGATTCCCCTTCATCTGGGCAATCCAGCAGACTGTGCCAACTGAGTTGGTACAACACAGTCTCTGATCCCACAGATGGCTGCCTCCATATAGCTCACATATGCTCAGTATGTAGCCTACATGGTCAAGCTGACCTGACCTACTCCCAGGACCACCACGTGCTGAGCAACGAGAAGCGATAAATCCCTTCTCTGTAGCACGCAGGTGTAATCACACACCGTCTGAAGATAGATGGGCGTACCCACTGAGTGGGTACAACACGGCCCCAACGATAGTCAGAACAGTGAGGTTTCGCGTTAGAAGGCATACGTGCTTGATATTTTAGCGTTGGATTTTAACGGTCTTTTATCTTCTTAACTATCATGCATAACCTATGGCGATAGCAGAAGATTAAATCATGCAATTCTAGTTATATAAACAATAAATAGAAAGCATGCTGATCTTATGTGGTAAAAGCCCATAAGCCTAGGTAAGACCTTAATTTAACTTAAGTCTTCACTTGAGCTCTTCATGGGTCTTTTGCATGTCATCTGGCCCAACCCAGGGCCCAAGCGCCCATTGCAGCTCTGGTGCGCCCACCAGGTAAATCCGCCTGTCCCAGAGTCGAACCCTGGACCTCCCACCTGGTCAAGCCACTGCTGCATGCGCCTCTGCCAAGTGTGCTGTGTGCTCTTGTCTGATTAAAATACAATTTAATCTATCTAGACAAGATTGACTCGCAGGTCAATTACACATTATAAATTAAATAACATGTGATACGCAGATCACAATAAAATTAATTTACAATTTACTTCCAGGCACGCAGGCCCCAGCACAGCACACATTAAAAGGGCAACCCACATAAGATGAAATAGACACTCATCATGGTATGCAATCAACATGTGATCCATTACAAGAAAATAAAATTTTTTGAAATCCCATTGGAATCAATTTTAATTTTCTTATGTGCCTTACTACCTTACAACGGTCCATTACTAGGGATCCACTCATCAGACCTAGTCTTATCCATTGCCCTTGCATGCACCAAGTCCTAACAGACTTGAGTTGACCTAATGGTCAACCATGCATGCGCTGGGCTGAACGACCCTCATGAGTTCTGGCAAACGGGTGTGACCCCGGGCCTAACTCATTTGGCGTTCACTGGTTGTCTCAACCAGACATCGCTACACGCTCTTGATGCAGTCGACCTATAGCCACCTCGTGCTTGCGCACAGGTGCCATCTGGTTGACCCATCTAGGCTGTCAGATGGTCTGATCAGACTGGTTGGATCTTAACTAGGTGATGATTTCAACCCTACTAACCCGTCAAAGGGTTTATAGCAAGTGCTTAGATCTAAGTGAGGCGCGCAAGTGATTAACTTTTTGACAAAAACATTAACATGCGCCAATAGAAACATCATACATGCGCAACTTAAGAATAAACATACATCTAAAGGCTAGCATGTATATTTCGCATGATGATAGTTTTAGATCTAATCATAAACGCAAAGCATGGATCACAATAACACAAAGCAATCATATAAGATCATGCATAACCTTGGCGCTCTGATACCAATTGAAGGACCCCTTTCGTGAGGGGGGCGAAACCCATAGCCATGTAAATTTCTTTTTCGGCAGCGGAATTAGGGTTTCATAAGGATCGCATACATCATATATGATCAACTTAAAATTGCATAGATCTTAGATGGAATCATACCATAGCCATTGCTTGGATGGCGGCTTGGAAGAAGAAGGCGATAAGGCTTTCCTCCAAAGATGACGCACACAAGTTGAGTGGTCGGCTACTCCTTGTGACTCCTTGTGCTAGCAAGGATCTCCAAGTGTCCTTTTTGTGTGTGGAAGAGAAGAGATGAATCTTCTATGCTGATTGAACCTTCTCCTTTGGCGTGAAGATCACCCAAGACGAGCGCAAGAGCACAAGTCGGCGAGAGAGAGCGAGAGAGTAACCCCCACATTCGAAAACGTTGGGGAATTAACCAAAGGAGGAAAAACGCCTTTCTAAAAATAGAAAGCACTAAGTCCTCATTCAATCCCACGTTACCCACGTTACCTTCGAACGTCTCCCATTCGAACCAAGCGTTCACATAAGTGAACCGATTCAATTCATTCGGTTCAATGCATTTGGTTCAAAGACCAAATCAAATCAACATTGGTTCAGATCTCATTAAACCAAATGGTTCAAGATCTAACCGTTCATCTCTCGATGCTCTCGATCTCACCGATCTAGCATCCAATCTCTCGATCGAAGCTTACCGATCTCAAGCCCTAATCAATCAAACATGATCAGACCAGATCTCACTTACAATCAGAGTTTAGACTCCTTCAAACTGAACCAAAACAATTCAGTCCACACGATCTGACATAAGTAAGCCATATCATCAAATTGTGCGATCCTAAGGGTTTCCTTTAAATGTCGGTAACGATAACTTACGTTATCACGATCAGTGAGGGGTATCTAGCAACACATCACTGTCTCCCGATATAAAGGAAAGAGTCTTCCAAGACTACACCCAAACCACAGCACAAGTGTGAATCCACTTCACTAGGCATACATGTTTCCTTTGCCACTAGATGTTCTTATTGGACAAGCGTGTCAAGCCTGTGACTCCAATATGATGAGAATGATTAGATTAGATGAACACAGTCATCTGGGTATGGCCATACACTTTCTCAATCATCTCATCCAGGGGGGCCCCTTTAGAACATCACACTCCAAACTAGGAGATGGCAATCCTTTATCTATCACTAGTGCCCTAACATGACTCATGCTCATTATCCAAGATAGTCTATAACCATTATGTTACAAATGATATTGAACTACCTCAAAACAATGCCAATCACAATTTAGAAACACAAGTGATCTCAAGTCAGAGGAAATATGCCACTTGTTGCATACAAGGATTATTCACATTGTGACAAGCAATTGAATATCTTAGTAGGGTCTGTCCAGTACATCCAATGTACCCATGAGTCTACATCTCATTCCATGCTCGAAGCATCCTATAAGATTAGAACACATATTAGTCTCGATCATATCAAGGCTGTCTCAAGTTCACCAAGATATCTCGACTAAGGACAATACAGCATGTCAGCCAAGCTGAACAGCATTGAGACATTATTCAGAAGTACACTTATTGCAGCAGACAATGTAATAAACTGAATAACAACCATTGCCTTTATAAACATAAGAGTTTACACATGATACTGAAAGAATCCCAAGGCCTCAAACATTAGCCTTAAGGGCATACCCCAACAGACGCGCATGATCACCACCCCTTGTTCTTACTCCTTACCCATGATATATCAGATTTAGGAGTAGGGAGTAAGAGTGGAGATACCATGCTATATCTACTCGGGGAGTACTTAGCATGAAGTATTGGGATGACCAGACACTACAGTCCCTAGGATTGTTCGATGACGTCCAGTGGATGTTCACGAAGATAGGGTGGTAGGATTTTTACTATCAAAGGCATCCTACTTATGTGCAGTTGATGTTAGAGTTTTTTAGCTCTGTTCAGATTACATTGCGCAACTATGATGATAGTGATCCTAGGAGGATGACATTCTGGTTGGGGAACCGGGACCATGTGCTTACACTTGACCAAGTTGGTCATATATTTGGGTTCCCCTCGGACGGTACTAGATATCGCCCATGCGAGTACTCCGATAGAACTTTCTGGAGAGATATATCTGGTGAGGGAGGATTTGATCCGAGGACCGCCAGAGCCACACATTTATCCAGCCCAGTTTTCAGATGCATACATCGAGTACTTGAACATACTATTTTTAGGAGGGCAGAGAGCGACGGCATGGTCAGATCCTCAGAGCTATTCTTTTTATGGGCCATGTTGATAGGATTCTGTGCTAGCAAGGCAACTAGGGCGCGGAAAGGAGTTTTGGTTATGGGAGGCATGATTACTACCATTGCCCTTGCCCTCGGTTTTGACCCCTCGGGGTTGAACAAGGCAAAGGGCAATCCTAGACTGGATATGGACGCCTACGTCGCCATTAAGATGATTACGAGGCTTGGGAGCTCGTACCATATGATGTTCAGGGGTACTGATATTACCATGAGGCTGCCGAACATGAACCGTACTATAGTTCATGTTCAGCAGAACTGGATCGTGGATCCCATACGTAGGGGAGGTCCTAGAGAGGCAGCTTCACCTCCATCACCGCCGATGATTTCAGAGCACATACCTCCAATCAAGCCGTCCGCCACTGATAGGTCGTCTGCATCTACTAGGCCGTCAACTTTAGCACTGCCAGATTCTTCCCTAAAGCAGATACGAGCTGAGCAGTAGAGGATGCGTGATGACATATCGCTTCTTGAGCAGGGACAGTCTAGGACACTCGAGTCCTTACGTGCGATTGAGGAGCTGTTGCGGCGGCGTCTCCCGTCTTCATCGACACAACGTACTAGAGACGAGGAGGAAGATTCCCAGCATATAGAGACGGACTGATAGACTCTGTGAGTATCTTTATTTCATTTTTATGCATTTAACATTATTCTTTAATATTACCCATGATATCTCACATCGATCCTATTTGTGAACAGGATTTAGTAGATTTGATGCAGATACGACCACACACTGTGCTTTTATGCTTTCTTTGTGTGTGTGCGTTGTATCTTGATATATTGTGATTCATTTTTGGTATTTTACTTGACATTTGATATTTGAGTTGATATTGTACATATATGATGGTATTGGACCTTAGGATGCTGAACATAGTATAGATGGGATGGTTTTGTGCATACTTGATGTTCACCATATGTATGGGATGTTTTATGATGGTTTTTGATGCTGTGTTGATGAATTTATGCACTTTAGATTGATTTTGAAATATGCTTTGGAATTTAGAGTGAATGATAACTTTGAACTGTAAACTGTGATTTTGATAGAGAAACATGATGGTATTTGGTATTTGAAACTTATTTACCGTGTAAAATTTGAATATCCTTGATTTGGTATATTTTCTATATTTTTCTGAGTCATGTTTCATTCTTTTGATATAATTATACAGGGTTTCACCAATAATACAAAGGGAACTCTCGCAAAACAATTTTACTGAAATCCTTCATTAATTAAGTGTTTATACACATGCAGCAATTTAAGTCTAGGGTATTCTTTTTCATGTTTTGCTAGTCCTTCTAAGCTTTATTAAGATGAATTTTAAATGGTCATGATTTTTAAGGGTACACCAGATTGTTTTTATCCTTAATTTTGAACTTAGAAAGCTTTTTGGGCATTTAACTTGATGACTTAGGAAATTTTTGAGATTTCATGTAAACTTAAATTGTTGAGTAAGTTCGATTCTGGTATTGATAAAATTTATAAATTTAATGTTATACGTTTAGATGACATGTGCATAGTATTTTTGTACTTTAAGTTTATTTATCTCCCTTTGCTTAATAGAAAATTTCTATGGATGGAAATTTGGTGATACATATATCTAATTTGAGATGCTCCAACTCCTCTAGTTGTATAATCTAAGGTTATGAGTTATCACTGGTCGGCTTTCTCTTGATTGAAAAAAAAAAGAGACTACTCTATTTGGCATTGCAAAAAATTAGTAGTGGTACCGAAGACATGAGTTGAAGTCTGATTGAAAAAAAAAGAGAAAAAGAGAAAGCTGTAGGCTAAGTGATGACTCTAATGACACAAAAATTTATAGTATTTTTGTGTCATTTCATTGGTCTTTTGTGTCATATTTATGCTCTTTTGCTTGTTTTTAAGCCTTATTTGTCAAATATTGCGGAATCTACACCATTTCTTAATTTTCATCATTTTTAGGTAAAAAGTGCCATTTTTGATGGATTTTGAAAGATTTGAGCACACCAATGGATTCCAGGCGTCGAGAGGAAGCTACCCGTCAATTTTCATGCAAATCGGAGCTTCAGACCAAAATACGGTAGGGCCATAATCCCAATTACGGTACCGTGGTTTCACTGCACCTATGGAACAAACCACGGCACTGCCGTAATTTTCGAGTACTGTCATATTTTGGGACGATTTTGTACAGAAAGTTTCGCATAAATTATCGCCCTGCCGTAATGAAAATCACGGGCCGTAGTTTGAGTCAATTTTTTACCCGAGAGATTTGAAGAAAATATGGCACTACCGTAATTCTACCGAGAAATCCACAGAAGAAATTACGGCACTGCCGTAATAAATTTTACGGGATGTAATTTCAGCCCAGAAACACACATAACCAAAATACGGTAGTGCTGTAATCAAAATTACGGCCATAATTATATTTTTGAACGAGTCTTTCGTAGCCGCTCAAAAGCCCAATTTTTGCGACGTAATATCTGAAGATCCAGGGCACCAATTCAAAAACCATAAAAAGGGGACTATTCTATATATCGAGGAGAAGATTTGAGGACAGGAACAATCAAATTTTGTGAAGAATCACGGGACAAATCAACAAGGGCGTCCTTAGTGCACGGCCTCATGCCGAGAGGCGTAGAGGCCATCTCAGGCCACAAATTTACATGGAAGCTTTACCTGGAGGAGGAGAGTATACCCCAGAAGTTTCAGAGGGAAAGGAGATCGATCAGAGGAGAAATCAATGAAATTGCGGGCGCCTACACTATTCACACGCGAAATTACGGCTGTAATTTTCATTACAGCCGTGTTGTTAGTAGATTTTCCCCTTTCTCTTCGATTTCTGATCCTTTGAAACTATGGTTTATTGTAATTCTTCTATCATGCTAGCTTAGACATCTTTTGGGACATGGGGGTGTAATCCCCTTAATTTCATAATGACTAGATAAACCTTATTTCATCAGGGAACTCTTGTTATGATAATTCTACTTAAGAGACGATTGCCTTTAATTCTTTCTAGTTTCATATTATCTATATGTATTGGAGTTTTTGCGATATAGACCGAAATGTGACTTGCGAGAACATGGAACCCTAGAATCGTGATTTAGGAACTCATCGTAAGAAATTAGGTTTGTTCTTATTTCTAGGTTTTAGAAGTTTATTGACATGTTAATAATTTGACCTAAGATTGAGTTATTGAAATAAACATGATGATACTGTGAGAAATCAAGTATCGGATCGTTGGAGAACCTTAAGTAGAACCTGTGAAAATTATAGTATGAAAGTATGTAGTTTTCACTTGAGATGATTGACTTAGGATTTGGATGCACGAAAGTGATCTTTGAGTTCTTTGTCAATGATTTACTTTTATTTAACATTGAATAATTCTTGTGCGAAAGTGAGGATTTGTTCTTTGTAAATTGTATGCGCGAAAGCGAGATGATTTCTTTATTAAGTAAATTATATCTTTATTATAATAAGAGTTGACTGACGATGCGCTTATTTCCTTCTAGTCATAAAAATTAAGGTGGATGAAACCCTAGTCCCAGCTTTTCCTCTCTAATTATCTGCACGCAATCTCATCATTTGTTTATATCATATTTGATTTGCTTAGCTAGTGAGAAAAACAACTATTTGGTACTTAACATGTAGGTCTCTGTGGTTCGATATCTTTTTATTACTTTGAAGTATCCGTGCGTTTGTGGACACAACAAGTTTTTGGCGCCGTTGCCGAGGACCTTGGTTTTGTTAATATCAAAATAGTTGTTAGTATTGCTAGACTAAGTTTTATTTGTTTTATATTTAACTTTGTTTTTTGTTTTTGCAGATTTTGGATTTTCACAAGTTATGACAGAACTGTGATTTCTGAATTTTTTGAATTTACTTGTATTTTATATTTTCTACTTTTTTATATTCTGAAAAAAAATTATGATTGATTGGTGTTGGATAATCTTTCTGTTTCTATTCTGAAAATTCTGAGTTTATTTGATTCTTCTATTTTGTTTATGCACAGGACTCTTAGATCTTGATAGATTTTATTTCCTGTGAACTCTGAGATCACAAATTTTGTTTAGTTGTGTACAAAAGCTTTGAATTGAAGATATATCTCTTAATCACAACTCATGGGCAACTGAAAAAGGTGAGGTATACATGCCACAAGGTAAGTATGAAAATGATTCATTGTGCACTCTTGCAGAAAAGATAGATTCTTTGGCTTATAAAATGGACTCTCATATGCACCCTGTTAGGACATCTTATTATTCCATTAGATATGATATTTGTGGATGTTTTGATCATTCTACTTCTGATTGCCAATTTTTAATTCCTCAAAATCCCAATTCAGCATGGTATCAAGATGATTAGTATCATTCTAGATGGGAAAATCAAGCTTCTTTTTATGAGGAATGCTCAAATCATGTTTCTGAACCATACTTTGATGATACTGAAGAATCTAGGTTAAAATTCATGACAAATCAAAACCAGATCATGACAAATCAAAGTAAGAAAATTGAAGATCTTAAAGGGATAGTTAGTCAGCTTACTTCTCATGTAGAATCTATATATGTTGATACTGAAATTTTAGAAACCGAGATAGCACAACAAGCTTGTTCATTTGAGTTCGACACTGAAGAAATTGATTTAGAAAAGTCCCCCTCTGATTTTGAATGTTTTGAAATTGATTTTTTTTTTAGAACATTAATGAATCTCACTCTGATTTTGATAATTTTGAAATTGATTCATTCGATAATTTATTTGTAGAAAAGTTTGAGGAAATTGATTTTGAAAAATCCCCTCTTGATTCTAGTGATAGTGATGAAATTGATTCTTTTGATGATATATTATTTATGATTAAATCTGATTCTTGTAATTCTGAGATTGATTCTTTTGATTCTTCTGTTGATGAATTATTTGTGGAAAGATATGATGAAATTGAAAATGATTTGAAAATTATAAACACTGTTGAATCTCACTCTGATGTTTTGCCTATATCTACTGATTTATTTGAAAAATTATGCTTTATTGAAGAATCTAATGTGAGACGGAAAGATTATTTTGATGATCCAATACTTGAATCTTTTGATCAAAATCCTATTGCAATTGAAGATATAAATTTGAAGAAAGGACTAATGATTTTGCTTTCTAATAAATATAGGAAGATCATAAAATACCCTTGGAGTGGAATTGAAAATTTTAATTTCGATTTCTTCATATTTGAGAAAGCCACGTCGATTGTATTTTATATGAAATTTTGGATGTTTGGATTAGTGGCTAAACTTTTAGAACAACGGAAATACAAAAAATTGTATGCTATTTACTATGGTACTGATCCTCCTGCTTCGCCATGATATTTGGGTTTTGGTCAAGCTATAGACCTAAAAATTAGCACTTCTTGGGAGGCAACCCAAACACTCTTTTTTAGTTAGTTTCTTTTATTTTAGTTTATTTTTAGAATTAATTTTTCTTCTCTTTTTGCAGAGAAAATCAAACTTTGTGCAAAATACGGCACTACCGTAATGGAAATAACAGGCCGTAATTTAGGTTGTTTTTCGTCTAGAAACTTTTGAGAGTTTTACGGCACGGCCGCAACCATTTTCATGTGCCATAATTTGGGGTAATTTTTGTACCGAAAGTTTTATGGCTTTTACGGCAGGGCCGTAATAATTTCCACGTGTCGTATTTTTGAGTGATTTTCGATTCGAGAGTTTTTAGATTTTTATGAACAATACGGCAGTGCCGTAATTTTTGTTACAATGTCGTAATTCCAGCTTATTTCTGACCCGAGAATATTGTGTATATTACGGCACTGCCGTAAGAAATTTTACACCCGTAATTTAAAATCTGCATTCTGCTCCCTGCATTCTGCTTATCTGATTAGGTGTTTTCTCACAGTGATTTTAAGAAACTGGAGCAGTGAAATTTTTTATCTTTGGCACAAACATGAACTACTCATCTTTTACTATTATTTGGATATTTTTATTAAATTTTAAAGTCCATGGATCATCCTATAACACTTAACATCTTTTGGTAACTGATTAATTTCTGCAACAATTTTTAATTTGACTAATCTGATTAGTGTTTTTGCTGCAAATATTTAAGATGCTTTAATAAGTTGTAACCCTGATCTTTCACATGGAATATAGAGAACATGTTTCATTCTACTCTGTGGATTAGTTGTTTTCATTAAAATATTTTCTGAACATTCTAGGAAGCATGACAACTTTTGGTAACTGATTAACTTCTGCAGCAGTTTTTAATTTTGTAATCTGATTAGCCCTCTTTCTGTTAATACCCTAAATTCCTGAAAAGTCATAACCGACTTGAGTCGACCTTATGGTCAACTTTGCATGCGTGAAGGCTGAACGTCCCTCATGAGTTCTGGCAAGCGGGTGTGACCCCGGGCCTTAATCATGAGCGTTCATCTGGTTGTCTCAATCAGACATCGCTACACGCCTTTCAGCAGTCGACCAATAGCCACCTCATGCTTGCGCATAGGTGCCATCTGGTCGACCCATCTAGGCTGTCAGATAGTCTGATCAGACTGTTGGGTCTATACTAGATGATGACTTCAACCCTAATAACCCGTCTAAGGTTTTACAGCAGGCGCTTAGATCTAATGAGGGGCGCGCAAGTCATGTTTTGAGAAAAACCATACAACAAGCGCCAATCATAGAGACATGCGCCAACATACATCTAATGTTGAAAAAGAGCATGTAGTTTCGCATGAACATAACCATTAGATCTAATCTTAGGCGCAAACAAGGATCACAATAAGCAATCATATGAAACATACAAGGAACCATGGCTCTGATACCAATTGAAAATTCCCTAAAGGGGGCGAAACCCTAATCATGCAGATATAAAACTTGCATGGGCGGAAGCAAGGGTTTCTAAAGGAATCGCATGCATGTCATATGATCAACTTCTTAAAAACTTGTATACAGAAGAAAATTCATACCGATGCCATTTCTTGGATGGCGTCTTGGAAGCAGAGAACAAAGTGGTTCTCCTCCAAAGCGTGCGCACACAAGGTGATAGATCGCCTACTTTCTTGTTGCTCCTTGTGCTAGCAAGGATCCAAGATCTCCTGATCGAATGAAGGGAGAAGAGATGATCTTTCTTGCTTGGTCGAATCCTTCTCTTGTCATCAACACTCACACACGAGAGTGAGTCGTAGTGAGCAAGGGGGCGAGAGGCGAGAATAGGGAGACCTATTCGAATGTGAGGCGTGGTCTCATTTTGAGATCATGGCTTCTAAAAATAGCAAGCCACCACATGCGATCATGTGTTCACTGAAAGTCCCCTTTACAAGGGGAGGGCGAAACCCTAATAGGCGCATATGAAGGCTTTGATGCAGCGGAAGGGGTTTCTAAGATCTATGCATGTAATATGATCAACAAAATCGATTTCAAATATCAGAGAAGAAATCATACCGATGCCATTGTATGGATGGCGACTTGGAAGCAGAGAGTGAAGTCGCTCCCCTCCAGAGAAGACGCACACAAGATGTGATTGCCTACTCCCTTAGTGCTCCTTGTGCTAGCAAGGTTCTAAGGAGTCCTTGTCGTATGGAAGAGAAGAGAATCCTTTGCTTGGCGATTTCTTCCTTCTCCTTTTCGTCAACCTCTTCACCACACACAAGAGAGCTCTTGTTGGCGACCCGAGAAAGGAGAGGCCAGAGATTAGAGCGTCTTAGGCGTGAACGTGAGGCGCTCCCACGTTTAGAAGTCATGGCTTCAAAAAATAGTAAACCCCAAACGTTCATGCGACCATGGGTTCACCCCATGCGCAAACTCATCTCTTCTTGAACCATGCGCTCACTCAATGAGCTGGTTCAATTTGGTTTGGTTCAAAAACCAATTAACCCAAGCCATTAGTCTAGATCACATTAAACCCTAAGGTTCTTGATCTGACCGTTGATCTCTTGATGCTGCTGATCTCACTGATCTAGCATCCATTCTCTCGATCGAAGCTTACCGATCTCAAGCCCTAATCAATCAAACATGATCAGACCAGATCTCACTTACAATCAGAGATTAAATCCCTTTAAACTGAACCAAGACAATTCAGTCCATACGATCTGACTTAAGTAAGCCATATCATCAAATTGTGCGACCCTAAGGGTTTCCTTTAAATGTCGGTAACGATAACTTACGTTATCACGATCAGTGAGGGGTATCTAGCAACACATCACTGTCTCCCGATATAAAGGAAAGAGTCTTCCAAGACTACACCCAAACCACAGCACAAGTGTGAATCAACTCACTAGGCATACATGATTCCTTTGCCACTGGATGTTCTTATTGGACAAGCGTGTCAAGCCTGTAACTCCAATATGATGAGCATGATTAGATCAGATGAACATTGTCACCTGGGTATGGCCATACACTTTCTCAATCATCTCATCCAGGGGGGCCCCTTTAGAACATCACACTCCAATTAAGGAGACGGCAATCCTATATCTATCACTAGTGCCCTAACATGACTCAAGCTCACCATCCAAGATAGTCTATAACCATTATGTTTCAAATGATATTGAACCACCTCAAAACAATGACAATCATCATATAGAAACACAAGTGATCTCAAGTCAGAGGAAATGTGCCACTTGTTGCAATCAAGGATTATTCACATTGTGACAAGCAATTGAATATCCTAGTAGGGTCTGTCCAGTACATCCAATGTACCCATGAGTCTACATCTTATTCCATGCTCGAAGCATCCTATAAGACTAGAACACATATTAGTCTCAATCATATCAAGGCTGTCTCATGTTCACCAAGATATATCGACTAAGGACTTTACTGCATGTCAGCCCAGCTGAACAGCATTGAGACATTATTCAGAAGTATATATATTGCAGCAGATAATATAACAAACTGAATAACAACCATTGCCTTTATAAACATAAGAGTTTATACATGATACTGTTACAATCCCAAGGCCTCAAACATTAGCCTTAAGGGCATACCCCAACAATCTCCCACTTGCACTTAATCTAATGGTTGAGTAATCTCAAACCCATATTATTACAGTGCTTCTCATGCTTCTGCTGCGCCAGAGGCTTGGTAAGTGGGTCAGCCAGATTGTCATCTGTATGAACCTTGCAGACTTTGATCTCGCCACGATTAATGATCTCCCGGATCAAATGAAACCGTCTCTGTATGTGCTTGGACTTCTGGTGCGACCGTGGTTCCTTTCCTTGTGCGATTGCTCCAGTGTTATCACATAAGATAACCAAAGGATCTGCACTCGAAGGAACAACACTAAGTTCTCTCACGAACTTACGAGTCCACACTGCCTCCTTGGATGCTTCCGAGGCTGCAACATACTCGGCTTCTGTTGTGGAATCAGCAACAGTTGATTGTTTGAAACTCTTCCACACCACCGCTCCTCCATTCAAGCTAAAAATATAGCCTGATTGCGATCGGAAATCATCCTGGTCTGACTGGAACGAAGCGTCAGTATATCCTTCAATACTGAGTTCTTCCTAACCACCATATATCAAGAACATATCTTTGGTCCTCCGAAGATATTTTAAAATGTTCTTGACTGCAATCCAGTGCGCCAATCCTGGATTACTTTGGAACCGACTGGTCACGCTTAACCCGTAAGCAACGTCTGGGCGAGTACACAACATTGCATACATAATGGACCCAATAGCCGAAGCATAAGGCGTATTGTCCATTTCATCTTTCTCAGTCTGTGTTTGTGGACACTGACTCTTCGAAAGATTCAAACCATGTCTGACTGGAAGATATCCTCTTT
This sequence comes from Costus lasius, assembly GCA_027563935.2. Lineage (NCBI taxonomy): Eukaryota > Viridiplantae > Streptophyta > Magnoliopsida > Zingiberales > Costaceae > Costus > Costus lasius. Next base: position 29,131,767 of record CM050450.1, on the reverse strand, counting down.
TAGAATTCTCTAAATGGAATCTCTCCAGGACCTTATCGATGTAAGTACTCTGGCACAGCCCGAGAAGCCTCTTAGATCTATCCCTGTAGATCTTCACACCTAATACATAGGCTGCTTCTCCTAGATCTTTCATCTGGAAACATTTCCTTAACCATGCCTTAACCGCATGCATTTCAGGAATGTCATTTCTAATGATCAAGATGTCATCGACGTAGAGGACTAGGAAAGTAATCACGCTCCCACTAAACCTCTTATATACACACGGGTCATCCTCGTTCTTGATGAAACCAAACTCAGAGATTGATTCATCAAAACGAATATTCCAGCTTCTCGATGCTTGTTTAAGTCCATAAATAGACTTCTTTAACTTGCATATTTTATGACGATCTGATGGATTAGTGAAACCTTCTGGTTGTGTCATATACACATCCTCATCCAGATTTCCATTAAGGAAAGCTGTCTTCACATCCATTTGCCAGATCTCATAATCATAATATGCTGCTATCGCGAAAAGAATTCGAATAGACTTAAACATAGCTACAGGTGAGAAAGTTTCATCATAATCTATCCCGTAGATTTGTTTGAAACCTTTCGCAACTAGCCTGCCTTTATAGGTAACCACGTTACCATCCATGTCAATCTTCTTCTTGAAGATCCATTTGCAGCCTATAGGGATAACTCCCGGAGGCGGATCAACCAAATCCCATACTTGGTTATCTGACATGGAGTCCATCTCGGCGCGCATAGCTTCAAGCCATCTCGCTGACTCCGGTCCACTGACCGCATCCGCATAAGTGAGGGGTTCATCATTATCAATGATGTAGACTCCGTCATAGCGCTCAGGCTGTCGATGGATCCTTCCCGATCTTCGCGGTTCCCGTGATATCTGAGCCTCAGGTTGTTCAGTAACCTGTTCTACTGGCTCAGGCTCATCCAACTTTCATTGAGCACTTTGTCCTTCCTCTGGATTCTCATCCAGCTTTATTTCTCTCCCACTGGCCTCTTGCAAAAGATACTCCTTCTCAAGAAATATGGCCGTCCGAGCAACAAATACTTTGTTCTCTTTGGGATCGTAGAAATAATAACCCTTAGTTTCCTTAGGGTAACCGACAAAGATACATTTGTCAGATCTGCTCTCTAGTTTCCCAGAGGCGAGCTTTTTGACATAAGCCTCGCAGCCCCAGATCCTGATAAATGTCAAGCTCGGCTGTTTCCCATACCATAACTCATATGGCGTCTTAGAAACTGCCTTGGATGGCACTCGGTTTAGCACCTTTGCAGCTGTCTCCAGTGCAAATCCCCAAAAGGAATATGGAAGAGTAGCCTGACTCATCATAGAACGAACCATATCAAGTAACGTTCTATTTCTCCTTTCGGACACACCATTCCATTGCGGTGTTCCTGGCGGAGTGAGCTGTGAGATAATCCCACACACCTTCAGATAGTCAGTAAACGCATGACTCAAGTATTCTCCACCTCGATCAGAACGAAGTGCCTTGATATTTCGGCCAAGCTGATTCTGTACTTCATTCTTGAACTCTTTGAACTTGTCAAAAGATTCACTCTTGTCTCTCATAAGATAGACATACCCATACCTACTGAAATCATCAGTGAAGGTAATGAAGTACTGATAGCCACCTCTGGCATGTTTACTAAATGGCCCACACACATCACTGTGTATAAGGTCTAGTAAACCTGAAGCCCTTTGACCTTTGTGGGGAAAAGGTGACTTCGTCATTTTACCCATTAAACAAGCTTTGCATGTATCAATCTCCTCATAGGAGAATGATCCCAGCAGTCCATAATCATGCAACCGCTTAATGCGCTTCTTGTTAATATGGCCTAAACGACTATGCCATAGCAAGGTGCTGTCATCAGCATACTTGGCTTTCTTATTATCAATGTTTTGTATAGAACATTCCATGTCCAACATGAATAACCCATTGTTAATTGAACCAGTAGCATAAACAATATTATCTAAAGAAAGAACACACTTTGAAATATTGCATTCAAAGGAAAACCCCTTCCTGACAAGAGCAGGAATGGAGATAATATTTTTAGTAATGCTGGGAACAAAGTAACAATTGCTCAGTTCTAATACAAGTCCAGATGGTAAAGAGATGAAATAGTCTCCTACAGCAACAGCAGCAACCCGTGCCCCGTTTCCAACTCGTAGGTCCACCTCATGCTGTCCCACCTGTCTTCTTCTCTTGAGTTCCTGTACATTTGAACAAATGTGAACTCCACATGCAGTGTCCAACACCCATGAAATAGAAGAAGATGAAACCATGACTTCCGTCACGTATATACCTGAGCCAGAAGCGATGCTTCCCCTCTTGTCTCCTTGGAGCGCTTTACAGTCCTTTTTCCAGTGACCTAGCTGGCCACAGTGGAAACATCTGTATTCCTTAGACCGCTTAACTTTTTGCTTCAGAGCCTTGCTGTAACTCTTGACGGGGGCCTTGCCCTTCTTCCCCTTCTTCTTGTTCCTAGAAGGAACCATTAAGACAGAGGTCGAAGGCTTTCCCTTCAGAGTCTCCTCAGTAGTCAAGAGCATATTCAGCAGCTCTGCCGGAGTACTGTCGATTTTGTTCATATTAAAGTTAATGATGAACGCATCGAAAGAGGGCGGGAGAGACTGCAGAATAATGTCTACAGCAAGCTCCTGATTGATGGTATGCCCCAGTTTCTCTAGAGCCTCCTTGTGCCCAATCATCTTGAGCACGTGAGCTCCCACTGGGCTCCCTTCAGCCAGTTTGCTCTGAAAGAAAAGCTTGGTCAGATTATAGCGTTCTGTCCTCGCCTGTGCAGCATACAGCATCTTGAGGTTCGCTATAATTTGTATAGCCGACATATCCTCATGCTGACGCTGCAGCGGTGGCGTCATAGACGCTAGCATCAGGCAAGCGACATCAATGCTATCATTGACGTGCTTTTCATAAGCTTCACGAACCGCCCTTGCGGCGTTCGCAGCGGGTTGAGGCGGCACAGCCGTCTCGAGGACATACAGTTTCCTCTCTGCCTTAAGAACAATCTTAAGGTGTCCGTACCAGTCTGAGAAGTTTGGCCCAGCAAACTTCTCCCTTTCCAGTAGGGATCGCACATTGAAGCTCATGGTGTTCATTGCTGCAGGTATCTACAACAATGCAAGAACAGCAAGGTCAGTATCAATGTTAAGAATCGATCAGGACTTAAGAAAGATTCTTTTTCTCACTATTTTATCTAGCTGAAAAATCCAGCAAAACAGCCCGAAAGAGTAGAACTCTTTTAGTGAGATGGGATCCAGATTTCATACCTGGTCTCCGCGTCCCGCTCAGGCGAGATAAGATGCACAGAGAGTACTAGCACTAATTTCTGGTAGGCAGTCCCTGCCAATCGCCAACCCGTGCGATTCCCCTTCATCTGGGCAATCCAGCAGACTGTGCCAACTGAGTTGGTACAACACAATCTCTGACCCCACAGATGGCTGCCTCCATGTGCTACCATATGCGCCACATATGTAGCCTACATGGTCAAGCTGACCCGACCTACTCCCTGGACCACCACGTGCTATGCTGAGCAACGAGAAGCGATAAATCCCTTCTCTGTAACACACAGGTGTAATCGCGCACCGTCTGAAGATAGATGGACGTGCCCACTGAGTGGGTACAACACGGCTCCAACGATAATCAGAACAGTGAGGTTTCGCGTCAGAAGGCTTACGAGCTTGATATTTTAGCGTTGGATTTTAACGGTCTTTTATCTTCTTCACTATCATGCAATTCCTATGGTGATAGCAGAAGATAAACTCATGCAATTCTAATTATAAAAGCAATAAATAGAAAGCATGTTGATCTTATGTGGTAAAAGCCCATTAAGCCTAAGTTAGACCTTAAATTAAACTTAAGTCTTCACTTGCTTTTCTTCATGGGTCTTTTGCTCCTTATCTGGCCCAACCCAGGGCCCAAGCGCCCACTGCAGCTCAGGTGCGCCCACCAGGTAAATGCGCCTGGTCCCAGAGTCGAACCCTGGACCTCCCACCTGGTCAAGCCACTGCTGCATGCACCTCTGCCAAGTGTGCTCTGTGCTCTTGTTTGATTAAATTACAAAATAATCTATCTAGACAAGATTGACTCGCAGGTCAATTACATTTAATAAATTAAATAACATGTGATGCGCAGATCACATTAATTAATTTACATCTTTAAGACAGGCACGCAGGCCCCAGCACAGCACACATTAATTAGGCGTCCCACATAAGATGAAATAGACAAGCAGATGGCATCAATCAACATGTGATCCATAAAATAAAATTTTTTTCAAAACCCCATTGAAATCCATTTTATTTTTCTTATGTGCCCTACTACCTTACAACGGTCCATTAATAGGGATCCACTCATCAGCTAGTCAGATCCACTGCCCTTGCATGCACCAAGTCCTAACTGACTTGAGTTGACCCAATGGTCAATCATGCATGCGCTAGGGCTGAACAACCTACATGAGTTTTAGCAAGCGGGTGTGACCCTGGGCCTAACTCATGCGTGTTCACTAGTTGTCTCAACCAGACCTCGCTACACACCTGTCTGCAGTCGACCTATAGCCACCTTGTGCTTGCGCACAGGTGCCATCTGGTCGACCCATCTAGGCTGTCAGATGGTCTGATCAGACTGGTTGGATCTTTCCTAGACTGTGACTTCAACCCTATCAACCCGTCTAAGGGTTTATAGTAGGCGCTCTTAGATCTAATGTAGGCGCGCAAGTCATGAAATGTTTGAGAAAAAAACAACTATGCGCCCACAAACATGCGCTAAGTAAACAAGAATCAAGATTGTGCATATGCAACAACTTAACATGTAATTTTTCGCATGTTAGAGATCTAAGCAGTCATACACAAACAAGGATCACAAAGCCTTAAGCAATCATATAAACATGCAAAAACCGGCTCTGATACCAATTGAAAGTCCCCTTTACAAGGGGAGGGCGAAACCCTAATAGGCGCATATGAAGGCTTTGATGCAGCGGAAGGGGTTTCTAAGATCTATGCATGTAATATGATCAACAAAATCGATTTCAAATATCAGAGAAGAAATCATACCGATGCCATTGTATGGATGGCGACTTGGAAGTAGAGAGTGAAGTCGCTCCCCTCCAGAGAAGACGCACACAAGATGTGATCGCCTACTCCCTTAGTGCTCCTTGTGCTAGCAAGGTTCTAAGGAGTCCTTGTCGTATGGAAGAGAAGAGAATCCTTTGCTTGGCGATTTCTTCCTTCTCCTTTTCGTCAACCTCTTCACCACACACAAGAGAGCTCTTGTTGGCGACCCGAGAAAGGAGAGGCGAGCGATTAGAGTGTCTTAGGCGTGAATGTGAGGCGCTCCCACGTTTAGAAGTCATGGCTTCAAAAAATAGTAAACCCCAAACGTTCATGCGACCATGGGTTCACCCCATGCGCAAACTCATCTCTTCTTGAACCATGCGCTCACTCAATGAGCTGGTTCAATTTGGTTTGGTTCAAAAACCAATTAACCCAAGCCATTAGTCCAGATCACATTAAACCCTAAGGTTCTTGATCTGACCGTTGATCTCTTGATGCTGCTGATCTCACTGATCTAGCATCCATTCTCTCGATCGAAGCTTACCGATCTCAAGCCCTAATCAATCAAACATGATCAGACCAGATCTCACTTACAATCAGAGATTAAATCCCTTTAAACTGAACCAAGACAATTCAGTCCATACGATCTGACTTAAGTAAGCCATATCATCAAATTGTGCGACCCTAAGGGTTTCCTTTAAATGTCGGTAACGATAACTTACGTTATCATGATCAGTGAGGGGTATCTAGCAACACATCACTGTCTCCCGATATAAAGGAAAGAGTCTTCCAAGACTACACCCAAACCACAGCACAAGTGTGAATCAACTCACTAGGCATACATGATTCCTTTGCCACTGGATGTTCTTATTGGACAAGCGTGTCAAGCCTGTAACTCCAATATGATGAGCATGATTAGATCAGATGAACATTGTCACCTGGGTATGGCCATACACTTTCTCAATCATCTCATCCAGGGGGGCCCCTTTAGAACATCACACTCCAATTAAGGAGACGGCAATCCTATATCTATCACTAGTGCCCTAACATGACTCAAGCTCACCATCCAAGATAGTCTATAACCATTATGTTTCAAATGATATTGAACCACCTCAAAACAATGACAATCATCATATAGAAACACAAGTGATCTCAAGTTAGAGGAAATGTGCCACTTGTTGCAATCAAGGATTATTCACATTGTGACAAGCAATTGAATATCCTAGTAGGGTCTGTCCAGTACATCCAATGTACCCATGAGTCTACATCTTATTCCATGCTCGAAGCATCCTATAAGACTAGAACACATATTAGTCTCAATCATATCAAGGCTGTCTCATGTTCACCAAGATATATCGACTAAGGACTTTACTGCATGTCAGCCCAGCTGAACAGCATTGAGACATTATTCAGAAGTATATATATTGCAGCAGATAATATAACAAACTGAATAACAACCATTGCCTTTATAAACATAAGAGTTTATACATGATACTGTTACAATCCCAAGGCCTCAAACATTAGCCTTAAGGGCATACCCCAACATTCACACCAAGTGAACGATCGCAATTTCCTCTCCCCTTGAACCATGCGCTCACTTGATGAGCCGGTTCATTTCATTTGGTTCAAGGACCAAATTAAGACAAGCCTTGATCCAGATCACATTAAACCAAAAGGCTCAAGATCTGACCATTCATCTCTTGATGCTCTTGATCTCACCGATCTAGCATCCAATCTCTCGATCGAAGCTTACCGATCTCAAGCCCTAATCAATCAAACATGATCAGACCAGATCTCACTTACAATCAGAGTTTAAATCCATTAAACTGAACCAAAACAATTCAGTCCACACGATCTGACATAAGTAAGCCATATCATCAAATTGTGCGACCCTAAGGGTTTCCTTTAAATGTCGGTAACGATAACTTACGTTATCATGATCAGTGAGGGGTATCTAGCAACACATCACTGTCTCCCGATATAAAGGAAAGAGTCTTCCAAGACTACACCCAAACCACAGCACAAGTGTGAACCCAAGTCACTTGACATATTGTTTCCTTTGCCACTGGATGTTCTTATTGGACAAGCGTGTCAAGCCTGTAATTCCAATATGATGAGAATGATTAGATCAGATGAAACATAGTCATCCGGGTATGGCCATACACTTTCTCAATCATCTCATACAGGGGGCCCCTATAGAACATCACACTCCAATCAAGGAGACGGCAATCCTATATCTATCACTAGTGCCCTAACATGACTCATGCTCACTATCCAAGATAGTCTATAACCATTATGTTTCAAATGATATTGAACTACCTCAAAACAATGCCAATCATCATTTAGAAACACAAGTGATCTCAAGTCAGAGGAAATATGCCACTTGTTTGCATATAAGGATTATTCACATTGTGACAAGCAATTGAATATCCTAAGTAGGGTCTGTCCAGTGCATCCAATGTACCCATGAGTCTACATCTTATTCCATGCTCGAAGCATCCTATAAGATTAGAACACATATTAGTCTCAATCATATCAAGGCTGTCTCATGTTCACCAAGATATCTCGACTAAGGACAAAACTGCATGTCAGCCAAGCTGAACAGCATTGAGACATTATTCAGAAGTATACATATTGCAGCAGATGATGTAACAACCTGAATAACAACCATTGCCTTTATAAACATAGAGTTTAGACATGATACTGAAATAATGCCAAGGCCTCAAACATTAGCCTTAAGGGTATACCCCAACAACACTTTCAGAGTTCCCCATAGGTTCGGCCAATGCCATGGTCTTCCTCCAATGAGGATGCGCCACAATGCAAGAAGCCAAGTTAGCTAGCTCTCAAACCCAAGGGTTCGGCCAAGCCTAACTTGCGCCACTAAGCAGGCTTGCGCCTCTTTCTTTGATGCTTGTTGCGCCACTGTCCAAGTACATGCGCCACCCTAGTCTTCTTCTTAGTCAAAAGCAAAAAGAAAAGCGGCATGCAGGCCTCACGAGGATACATCGCAGGCATGCAACGAGGGGGGGGGGCTTGATTAATGATCACAACATCATGCACAATCAAGGTATTTACTCATGCAATTCTACATGCTCATGAAAAACATAAAATCTGAAATTTTACTTTTTCACAAAACCAGTTTCTTTTTCTCATCTTCTTCTCACAAGTCTTTTGGTTTATTGCGATTTATTTTTCCTGATGATTTCAGAGGTCCTTTCGGCTGGCAATTTTGTCAGATCAAGAGACTTGGCCAGTCTGAAGACACAATGCCTGCACTACTTGACAAAATTACGTGCGCCTTTGATCTTTAAATCAAACAAGAAAAATAGTCCAAAAATTCCAAAAGAGATTGAGAGGATGATAGAAACAAGAAACCCTAATTTTTCTAGTTTTAGAAAAATCGATTGCCATGCATCATGCTGAAGGGTCCCCTTTGAGGGGGAGCGCAAGCAGATCAAACCCTAAAGGGGGCGCATGTAAATTCTTTTAGCAGCGGAATTAGGGTTTTATCAAGATCGCATGAATATATGTTCATATGATCAACCTTAAGACGTTGTAAAGATCGAAAGAAGATCTCATACCATAGCCATCGGTTTGATGGAGCCTTGGAAGCAAAGGCGCAAATGAACCTTCTCCAAAGTTGACGCACACAAGAAGATGCCGCCTACTTCCTTTGGCGTTCCTTGTGCTAGCAAGTGCCCAAGGTGTCCTTGACGTATGGAAGGGATGAGATCGCTTGGTGCCTTCACCGAGACCTCCTCTTCGTCAACTACCTCAATCCACGAGAGTATGTGCGTTCACCACCAAGCGAACGCCTTGACGTTGAGGTGTAGAGGCGTTTTGGGCGTTAAGGCGTTGAGGCCTTCATCACTTTCCATAAATGGAAATCATGCACCATGATCTCATAACCGATCAAAGAAAACGCTTTCAACCAATGAACCAAGCGTTCACACATGTGAACCGGTTCAAGCAAATCGAATGCATTTCAATTTTGGTTCAAAGATCAATTAACCCAAGCATTGGTTTAGATCACCGTTAAACCCTAAGGCTCCAGATCCAACCGTTCATCTCCTGATGCTTCTGATCTCACCGATCTAGCATCAACTCTCTCGATCAAAGCTTACCGATCTCAAGCCCTAATCAATCAAACATGATTAGACCAGATCTCACTTATAATCAGAGCTTATAATCCCTTTAAACTGAACCCAAATAATTCAGTCCACACGATCTGACTCAAGTAAGCCATATCATCAAATTGTGCGACCCTGAGGGTTTCCTTTAAATGTCGGTAACGATAACTTTCGTTATCACGATCAGTGAGGGGTATCTAGCAACACATCACTGTCTCCCGATATAAAGGAAAGAGTCTTCCAAGACTACACCCAAACCATAGCATAAGTGTGAATCAACTTCACAAGGCATGCATATATCCTTTGCCACTGGATGTTCTTATTGGACAAGCAAGTCAAGCTTGTAACTCCAATATTACGAGCATGATTAGATCAGATGAACACTGTCACCTGGGTATGGCCATACACTTTCTCAATCATCTCATTCAAGGGGGGCCCCTTTAGAACATCACACTCCTTAAACAAGGAGACGGCAATCCTGTATCTATCACTAGTGCCCTAACCTGACTCATGATCATTATCCAAGATAGTCTATAACCATTATGTTTCAAATGATATTGAACAACCTCAAAACAATGACAATCATCATTTAGAAACACAAGTGATCTCAAGTCAGAGGACATGTGCCACTTGATGCAAACAAGGATTATTCACATTGTGACAAACAATTGAATATCCTAGTAGGGTCTGTCCAGTACATCCAATGTACCCATGAGTCTACATCTTATTCCATGCTCGAAGCATCCTATAAGATTAGAACACATATTAGTCTCAATCATATCAAGGTTGTCTCATGTTCACCAAGATATTTCGACTAAGGACTTTACAGCATGTCAGCCCAGCTGAACAGCTTTGAGACATTATTCAGAAGTACACTTATTACAGCAGACAAGGTAACAAACTGAATAACTACCATGCCTTTATAAACATAAGAGTTTATTACATGATACTGATACAATCCCAAGGCCTCAAACATTAGCCTTAAGGGCATACCCCAACAATCTCCCACTTGCACTTAATCTAATGGTTGAGAAATCTCAAACCCATATTATTACAGTGCTTCTCATGCTTCTGCTGCGCCAGAGGCTTGGTAAGCGGGTCAGCTAGATTGTCATCTGTATGTACCTTGCAGATTTTGATCTCGCCACGATCAATGATCTCCCGGATCAAGTGAAACCGTCTTTGTATGTGCTTGGACTTCTGGTGCGACCGTGGTTCCTTTGCTTGTGCAATTGCTCCAGTGTTATCACAGAAGATAACCAAAGGATCTGCACTCGAAGGAACGACACCAAGTTCCTGAACGAACTTACGAATCCACACTGCCTCCTTGGATGCTTCCGAGGCTGCAACATACTCGGCTTCTGTTGTGGAATCAGCAACAGTAGACTGTTTAAAACTTTTCCACACCACTGCTCCACCATTCAAGCTAAAAACATAGCCTGATTGCGATCGGAAATCATCCTGGTCCGACTGGAACGAAGCGTCAGTATATTCTTCAATACTGAGTTCTTCCTGACCACCATATATCAAGAACATATCTTTGGTCCTCCGCAGATATTTTAAAATGTTCTTGACCGCAATCCAGTGCGCCATACCTGGATTACTTTGGAACCGACTGGTTACGCTTAACCCGTAAGCGACGTCTGGGCGAGTACACAACATCGCATACATAATGGACCCAATAGCCGAAGCATAAGGCGTATTGTCCATTTCATCTTTCTCAGTCTGTGTTTGTGGACACTGACTCTTCGAAAGATTCAGACCATGTCTGACTGGAAGATACCCCCTTTTAGAATTCTCTAAATGGAATCTTTCCAGGACTTTATCGATGTAAGTACTCTGGCACAGCCCGAGAAGCCCCTTAGATCTATCCCTGTAGATCTTCACACCTAATACATAGGCTGCTTCTCCTAGATCTTTCATCTGAAAACATTTTCCCAACCATGCTTTAACAGCATGCAGTTCAGGAATATCGTTTCCAATGATCAAGATGTCATCGACGTAGAGGACTAGGAAAGTAATCACGCTCCCACTAAACCTCTTATATACACACGGGTCATCTTCGTTCTTGATGAAACCAAACTCAGAGATTGATTCATCAAAACGAATATTCCAGCTTCTAGATGCTTGTTTAAGTCCATAAATGGACTTCTTTAACTTGCATATTTTATGACGATCTGATGGATTAGTGAAACCTTCAGGTTGTGACATATACACATCCTCATCCAGATTTCCATTCAGGAAAGCCGTCTTCACATCCATCTGCCAGATCTCATAATCGTAATATGCTGCTATCGCGAAAAGAATCCGAATAGACTTAAACATGGCTACAGGTGAGAAAGTTTCATCATAATCTATCCCGTAGATTTGTTTGAAACCTTTCGCAACTAGCCTGCCTTTATAGGTAACCACGTTACCATCCATGTCAATCTTCTTCTTGAAGATCCATTTACAGCCTATAGGGATTACTCCCGGAGGCGGATCAACCAAATCCCAGACTTGGTTATCTGACATGGAGTCCATCTCGGCTCGCATAGCTTCAAGCCATCTAGCTGACTCCGGTCCACTGACCGCATCCGCATAAGTGAGGGGTTCATCATTATCAATGATGTAGACTCCGTCATAGCGCTCAGGCTGTCGACGGATCCTTCCCGATCTACGCGGTTCCCGTGATATCTGAGCCTCAGATTGTTCAATAACCTGTTCTACCGGCTCAGGCACATCCAACTGTGCTTGACTACTTTGTCCTTCCTCTGGATTCTCATCCAGCTTTATTTCTCTCCCACTGGCCTCTTGCAGAAGAAACTCCTTCTCAAGAAATATGGCCGTCCGAGCAACAAATACCTTGTTCTCTTTGGGATCGAAGAAATAATAACCCTTAGTTTCCTTAGGGTAACCGACAAAGATACATTTGTCAGATCTGCTCTCTAGTTTCCCAGAGGCGAGCTTTTTGACATAAGCCTCGCAACCCCAGATCTTAATAAATGTCAAGCTTGGCTGTTTCCCATACCATAACTCATATGGCATCTTTGAAACGGCCTTGGATGGCACTCGGTTTAGTACCTTTGCAGCTGTTTCCAATGCAAATCCCCAAAAGGAATATGGAAGAGTAGCCTGACTCATCATAGAACGAACCATATCAAGTAACGTTCTATTTCTCCTCTCGGATACACCATTCCATTGGGGTGTTCCTGGTGGAGTGAGCTGTGAGATAATCCCACACTCCTTCAGATAGTCAGTAAATTCTCGACTTAGGTATTCTCCACCTCGATCAGAACGAAGTGCCTTGATATTTCGGCCTAGCTGATTCTGTACTTCATTCTTGAACTCTTTGAACTTGTCAAAAGATTCACTTTTATGTCTCATAAGATAGACATACCCATATCTACTGAAATCATCAGTAAAGGTAATGAAGTACTGATAGCCACCTCTAGCATGTTTACTAAATGGCCCACACACATCACTGTGTATAAGGTCAAGTAAACCCGAAGCCCTTTGACCTTTGTTGGGAAAAGGAGCCTTCGTCATTTTACCCATTAAACAAGCTTTGCATGTATCAATCTCCTCACAGGAGAATGATCCCAGCAGTCCATGATCATGCAACCGCTTAATGCGCTTCTTGTTAATATGGCCTAAACGACTATGCCATAGCAAGGTGCTGTCATCAGCATACTTGGCTTTCTTATTATCAATGTTTTGTATAGAAAATTCCATGTCCAACATGAATAACCCATTGTTAATTGAACCAGTAGCATAAACAATATTATCAAGAGTAAGATAACACTTTGAAATCTTGCATTCAAAGGAAAACCCTTTCCTGACAAGAGCAGGAATAGAGATAATATTTTTGGTAATACTGGGTACAAAGTAACAATTGTTTAATTCTAATACAATGCCAGATGGTAATGAGATGTAATAATCCCCTACAGCAACAGCAGCAACCCGTGCCCCGTTTCCAACTCGTAGGTCCACCTCATGCTGTCCCACCTGTCTTCTTCTCTTGAGTTCCTGTACATTTGAACAAATGTGAACTCCACATGCAGTGTCCAACACCCATGAAATAGAAGAAGATGAAACCATGACTTCCGTCACGTATATACCTGAGCCAGAAGCGATGCTTCCTCTCTTATCTCCTTGGAGCGCTTTACAGTCCTTTTTCCAGTGACCCAGCTGGCCACAGTGGAAACATCTGTTGTCCTTCGACCGCTTTACCTTCTGTTTCAGAGCCTTGCTGTAATTCTTGACAGGGGCTTTGCCCTTCTTCCCCTTCTTCTTGTTCCTAGAAGGAACCATTAAGACAGAGGTTGAAGGCTTTCCCTTCAGAGTCTCCTCAGTAGTCAAGAGCATATTCAGCAGCTCTGCCGGAGTACAATCGATTTTGTTCATATTAAAGTTAATAATGAACGCATCGAAAGAGGGCGGGAGAGACTGCAGAATAATATCTACAGCAAGCTCTTGGTTGATGGTATGCCCCAGTTTCTCTAGAGCCTCCTTGTGCCCAATCATCTTGAGCATGTGAGCTCCCACTGGGCTCCCTTCAGCCAGTTTGCTCTGAAAGAAAGGCTTTGTCAGATTATAGTGTTCTGTCCTCGCCTGTGCAGCATACAGCATCTTGAGGTTCGCTATAATTTCTATAGCCGACATATCCTCATGCTGACGCTGCAGCGGTGGCGTCATAGACTCTAGCATCAGGCAAGCGACATCAATGCTATCATTGATGTGCTTTTCATAGGCATCGCGAACCGCCCTTGCGGCGTTCGCAGCGGGTTGAGGCGGCACAGCCGTCTCGAGGACATACAGTTTCCTCTCAGCCTTAAGAACGATCTTAAGGTGTCCGAACCAGTCTGAGAAGTTTGGCCCAGCAAACTTCTCCCTTTCCAGTAGGGATCGCACATTGAAGCTCATGGTGTTCGTTGCTGCAGGTATCTACAACAATGCAAGAACAGCAAGGTCAGTATCAATGTTAAGAATCAATCAGGACTTAAGAATGATTCTTTTTCTCACTATTTTATCTGGCTGAAAAATCCAGCAAAACAGCCCGAAAGAGTAGAACTCTTTTAGTGAGATGGGATCCAGATTTCATACTTGGTCTCCGCGTCCCGCTCAGGCGAGATAAGTTGCACAGAGAGTACAAGCACTAATCTCTGGTAGGCTATCCCAGCCAATCGCCAACCCGTGCGATTCCCCTTCATCTGGGCAATCCAGCAGACTGTGCCAACTGAGTTGGTACAACACAGTCTCTGATCCCACAGATGGCTGCCTCCATGCGCTACCATATGCGCCACATATGTAGCCAACACGGTCAAGCTGACCCGACCTACTCCCTGGACCACCACGTGCTATGCTGAGCAACGAGAAGCGATAAATCCCTTCTCTGTAACACGCAGGTGAAATCACACACCGTCTGAAGATAGATGGACGTGCCCACTGAGTGGGTACAACACGGCTCCAACGATAATCAGAACAGTGAGGTTTCGCGTCAGAAGGCATACGAGCTTGATATTTTAGCGTTGGATTTTAACGGTCTTTTATCTTCTTCACTATCATGCAATTCCTATGGTGATAGCAGAAGATAAATAAATCATGCTGTTCTACTTATTTAAACAATAAAAGAAAGCATGGATCTTATGTGGTAAAAGCCCATAGCCTAAGTAAGACCTTAATTAACTTAAGTCTTCACTTGCTTTTCTTCATGGGGCTTTTGCTGCTCATCTGGCCCAAACCAGGGCCTAAGCGCCATTTGCAGCTGAGGTGCACCCACCAGGAAAAATGCGCCTGGTCCCAGAGTCGAACCCTGGACCTCCCACCTAGTCAAGCCACTGCTGCATGCGCCTTTGCCAACTGTGCTTAGTGCTCATGTCTGATTAAACTTACAATTTAATCTATCTAGACATGATTGACTCGCAGGTCAATTACACATTATAAATTAAATAACAGTGATGCACAGATCACAATAATATTAAATTTACAATTAACCAGGCACGCAGGCCCCAGCACAGCACACATTAACACGGGCAGCCCACATAAGATTAAATAAACAAACATATGCTTACAATCAACATGTGATCCAAAAGAAAATAAAATTTTTGAAAACCCCATTGGCATCAATTTTAATTTTCTTATGTGCCCTTACAACCTTACAATGGTTCATTGATAGGGATCCACTCATCCATCTAGTCAGATCGACTGCCCTTGCATGCACCAAGTCCTAACTGACTTGAGTTGACCTAATGGTCAACCATGCATGCGCAAAGGGCTGAACAACCCTCATGAGTGTCGGCAAGCAGGTGTGACCCCGGGCCTAACTCATGTGTGTTCAGTAGCCATCTCAACCAGACCACGCTACACGCCCTTGATGCAGTCGACCTATAGCCACCTCATGCTTGCGCACAGGTGCTATCTGGTCAACCCATCTAGGCTGTCAGATGGTCTGATCAGACTATTTTGATCCAACCTAGAAGATGCTTTCAACCCCATCAACCCATCTAAGGGTTTAATGTAGGGCCTTAGGTCTAGATGAGGCGCGCACATGATATTTTGATTTGTCAAAACAAGCGCCAACAAACATGCGCATACATCTAAATAAAACTAGCATGTAGTTTTGCGGCATGTGATTAGATCTAAGCATAGCAAACGCAAACAAGGATCACATAAAGGCAATCAAATGAGCATATACAGAACCGTGCCTCTGATACCAATTGAAGGGTCCCCTTCGAGGGGGAGCGCAAGCAGATCAAACCCTAAAGGGGGCGCATGTAAATTCTTTTGGCAGCGGAATTAGGGTTTTATCAAGATCGCATGAATATATGTTCATATGATCAACCTTAAGACGTTGTAAAGATCGAAAGAAGATCTCATACCATAGCCATCGGTTTGATGGAGCCTTGGAAGCAAAGGCGCAAATGAACCTTCTCCAAAGTTGACGCACACAAGAAGATGCCGCCTACTTCCTTTGGCGTTCCTTGTGCTAGCAAGTGCCCAAGGTGTCCTTGACGTATGGAAGGGATGAGATCGCTTGGTGCCTTCACCGAGACCTCCTCTTCGTCAACTACCTCAATCCACGAGAGTATGTGCGTTCACCACCAAGCGAACGCCTTGACGTTGAGGTGTAGAGGCGTTTTGGGCGTTAAGGCGTTGAGGCCTTCATGACTTTCCATAAATGGAAATCATGCGCCATGATCTCATAACCGATCAAAGAAAACGCTTTCAACCAATGAACCAAGCGTTCACACATGTGAACCGGTTCAAGCAAATCGAATGCATTTCAATTTTGGTTCAAAGATCAATTAACCCAAGCATTGGTTTAGATCACCGTTAAACCCTAAGGCTCCAAATCCAACCGTTCATCTCCTGATGCTTCTGATCTCACCGATCTAGCATCAACTCTCTCGATCAAAGCTTACCGATCTCAAGCCCTAATCAATCAAACATGATTAGACCAGATCTCACTTATAATCAGAGCTTATAATCCCTTTAAACTGAACCCAAATAATTCAGTCCACACGATCTGACTCAAGTAAGCCATATCATCAAATTGTGCGACCCTGAGGGTTTCCTTTAAATGTCGGTAACGATAACTTTCGTTATCACGATCAGTGAGGGGTATCTAGCAACACATCACTGTCTCCCGATATAAAGGAAAGAGTCTTCCAAGACTACACCCAAACCATAGCATAAGTGTGAATCAACTTCACAAGGCATGCATATATCCTTTGCCACTGGATGTTCTTATTGGACAAGCAAGTCAAGCTTGTAACTCCAATATTACGAGCATGATTAGATCAGATGAACACTGTCACCTGGGTATGACCATACACTTTCTCAATCATCTCATTCAAGGGGGGCCCCTTTAGAACATCACACTCCTTAAACAAGGAGACGGCAATCCTGTATGTATCACTAGTGCCCTAACCTGACTCATGATCATTATCCAAGATAGTCTATAACCATTATGTTTCAAATGATATTGAACAACCTCAAAACAATGACAATCATCATTTAGAAACACAAGTGATTTCAAGTCAGAGGACATGTGCCACTTGATGCAAACAAGGATTATTCACATTGTGACAAACAATTGAATATCCTAGTAGGGTCTGTCCAGTACATCCAATGTACCCATGAGTCTACATCTTATTCCATGCTCGAAGCATCCTATAAGATTAGAACACATATTAGTCTCAATCATATCAAGGTTGTCTCATGTTCACCAAGATATTTCGACTAAGGACTTTACAGCATGTCAGCCCAGCTGAACAGCTTTGAGACATTATTCAGAAGTACACTTATTACAGCAGACAAGGTAACAAACTGAATAACAACCATGCCTTTATAAACATAAGAGTTTATTACATGATACTGATACAATCCCAAGGCCTCAAACATTAGCCTTAAGGGCATACCCCAACACATGCTATTTACGAAAATAGAGATATGGCATGTGAGCATGGAAGAAAAGCATAAAACATCGTTCGAGTCTTGCAAGTCCCTCTGATACCACTGTTGGGAAACCCCGGGGATATTTTACAATTTTTCAGAGTTATAGACATACATTTTTCGCAGCGGAAGAATGTCCCCGAAACAGGCCAGTCCCAAAAACCCAGTGAAGATCGCAAGCAAGGGAGTCGACACGATGAGTTAGGAAATACCTTAAGAGCAATGTGGAGTGATGTCGATGTAGGCGTCCAAGTGTGCGCCCTCTGCAGTCTCACACACACGGATCTCTTGAGTTCTCTTCTTCCACGCCCGGTGCTAGCCTCGGGAAGAAGATCCAAGCCTTAGGGAGATGTTTTACTTCTCTTGCGCCACCTAGAGAAAAGATGCGCCAAGTGAAGAGGGAAAACTACCCAAGCCGCCAAGCCCTAGATCTCCTTGCGCCAAGAGGAAAGGAGGAAGAGGCTTGCGGTTATGGCAGAAGGAAGATGCGCCCTTGCTCCAATCACTCGCCCCTCTTCTTGTGTTCACGCCTTCAAGGATTGATCACTTACAAGAGGGGGTGACTAGGGTCACATTTATAGGGCAAGAGGCGGATAGGGTTATGGCTAGGATCATGACAAGTGTAGGGCTAGGATGAGGTGGTTTGAGACAAGGAAAGTCTCCAAGACATTTCCATAATTCTCATTCAACCTTTCCTTTTGTTCCCCACGCCTTTCCTTGTGCGCCAAGGCCTTGCCATGCGCCCCAAGCAATGCCATAGAGGCATGCATTCCATCCTAGGAAGAGAGGGGAGGCGCCCTTTACTTCCATAATGAAGCAAAGGCGCCAACATGACCCCATTATGCCCCTAGGCGCTTAATGGTTCATGTTTCTCCCCATTGTACCCTTTTAGCCTCTCATCTCTTCATGAGAACTTGTCATTGGGCCTCATTGGATCATGAGCTAGCCCAAACTTCATTACATGGGTTGATTAAGCAATTGGATCCAATCCAATGCAACCCTAATCCAAATGTGACCAACCATGGTCAAATACGGGTCAACCTGCCAAAAATGAAGTTTGGCTCCAATAACATTCTTTCATCTCATCAGGCCCATTGGCGCTGATGAAATCTCCCAATTAGATCCGAGTTATCCAATAACTCGATCATAAGGCTTCCCGATCAATACGAGAATTAAAGTATCAAGGTGTGCGACCCTGTAGGTTCCTCTGACGCTGGCAATGCTGACCAGAGGTCATCACAAGCAGTGAGTGGCACCTAGCAGTGCATCGCTGCTACCCAGGTCATTGGAATGGATATCGACATCGACATCCCCATCATCGCAACTAGGTACAGATGCATTACAGTCTCTTTGCCGAACTGATATCCGATTGGACAAGTGTGTCACCACTTGTTTTCATCCAATCACATGGCTATGACTAAAACAGGTTCTCACCTGGGTATGGCCATACACTCTCAGTCATAGAACCATAAAGGAGCTCCATGGATATCATACTTCCCTAGGGAAGGGGCAAATCCTATGTCTGTCCATTGATCTTCTCATATGGGTCGCGACATACTCAATAACAACCGTTATGACCTCCCAGCTACGGCAAGGTGTTAGGTTGTATCAAAGTAAGTCCCTAATCATATAGAATGATTAATGACCTCAAGTCAAGGGATCAATGCATCTCCTGTCACTTATGAGGATAATTCATGACACCAAGTCATAGCCTCATAGCGGGTCTATCCAGTATATCCCCGAATGATATACCCATGTGTCTGCGTTAGCACCACGTGCCTAACCAGCCCACATACCAGTCTCTCAAGTACCAGAGCTGTCCCATATCCACTCAAGTACATCGACTGGGGACATTTATTTGAGCACAGATCCAATCTGTCTCCAGGGACATTATCATGTAAGTACACAATCGTAGGTGTAGTCAAAAAATGATAACGACAATGCCAGAATGATATATAAATATCAATGTCAAGTAGTACATAAGTTGACCAAAATTAGGTCCTAGGGCATATACACCAACAAGAATCAGCAGCTGGGGGAGTAGGATCAACAGGCTGGTGAGATGGTGAATCCATACCATAGGGTTCATCTCTTTCACCCCAAGTGGGTGGTGGTGGAACTGCACTCAATGGTGGTGTAAAGGTGGCCTCGGTAGTACTCGGTGAAAGCTTCCAATTCACTCTTTCTTTTACAGTGGTCTTCTCTACATGGGGTAATGGTAGAGTAGGGGCATTTGGTCCAAGGACCAAACAAAAGACATCCCCTTCTCTAACTATCATTTTCATTGCCATGCAAGACTCAAGATCAAGCCTTGCATTCCCCCTTGCCACTTCTATTCCATATGGTTCAACATTCAGATGCAGGGCTATAGGTGTAATTAGCCCTCCTATCATAATGGCACCCCTCTTTGCCCTAGCCACTTTATCTATGTGTTTCATCATAAAGAATGCAACATCTAAAACTAGTCCATTAAGCATCCCCCCAAAGAAAGTAAAGCTCAGTTTGTCTCACCATGCCATCACTATATCCTCTGCCAAAGACAGTGTGGGCAAGAACTCTATGTACATACTTGATACAAGGGTTCGTGATCTTTGATGCTCTAGTAGAAACAACAGAAAAGTGAGTCTTGTGGGTTATCTGGTTCCAAAACACATTCTCAATAAACCCAATTGGTATTTCTGTAAACCCTCCAGAACCCAAGTGAAATATAGATCTGACTTCTCTTATGGTTAGCTTCCTCTCAACATTAGCCAATCTGAATGTGATCTCTCCTTCAGCAGGTCCATCAGAAAACTCTCTGAGATCTACATTCAAGCTACTCAAAAACTCTAAAGTAAGTGGCAAATAGGTGTAGGGCGTCATCTCAAAAAATCTTCAAGCCTTGATATGCTCAAACATCCAAGATACATCCTCATAAAGCCCAAGTGCTTGTAAAGTCCTTCTATCAGCATATTTGGTGTTGATAACCCTTCTTTCCACCAATTGATTGTACCTTGACTCTTGAATTTCATCCCTAAAAACAATGTCATAGGGATTTGGTTGTGAAGAAGATGTGGTTGGTCCTTTTCCTCTCTTCTTTGAAACTACTTGTTTGATTTTGGGTGCCATGAGTGAACTAAGCTGCAACTTGAATTTCAAGACAATATAGCAAATATAGCAAACATTGAACTCAAATAATACTTCCAATCAGGAAAAACAATACTCATTAAGCATCATAGAAGCAAGAATCAACTAATATGTCTGCTTGAACTCAAAGATTTCAGTGGGAGAAAAAGAGGCGAAATGTGAACAGTAAAAATTCAGCAAATCCTATGTGTTTAAGCTTAAATCTCTCTTAGAAATTGGTCAAAAATGCTAGAAATGAACCAAGAATCTCTGAAAACGACCAAGAATCGAAGACAAACGATGAAAGGGGCGAAATATGCGCAAAGACTCAGCAAAATCGAGAAATCGGGTGAAAGAATATCAGATCGGCGGCAATAACCAAAAAGGAAAGGTCACCGGCATGCTCTGAAGGTCAAAGATGGTTGGAGCTCGAAGGTCGGCATTCGAACGAGTGAGAACGAGTGAGAAAACTCAAAACACGGCCCAGAAAACCCTAAAAAGGGCACAGGAATTGCATTTAAAAATAAAATTACGGCCATAATATCCATTACGGCAGTGCCATAATCTGGTGAAATTAAAAAACACAGGCCGTACCGTAATTTCGTCCCATCTCTCGGGTCGAAAAACGTCTCTAATTACAGTACTGTGAAAAATCTTACGGCACCGCCGTAATTTTCAAAAAAATCTCGGGTCAAAAATAGATGGAAATTATGGTACCACAAAAATGGTTACGATAGTGCCATAAAAAGTTCAAAAATTTTTTTTAATGAAGGAAAATAGAATAAAAAATTCAACTCAAAAATACGACACCGTGGAATTTGTTACGGCAGTGCCGTAAAAGCAATGAAACTCTCGGGTGGATTTTGTACACAAAATACGGTACTGTTAAAATGGTTATGACAGTACTATTATCTCGTCAAAACCTTCTGGTTGAAATTGATAGGAATTACGGTACCGTAATGTACATTACGGTAGTGCCGTAATTTGCGCCAAAATTTGCTTACATTCATAAATAAAAGAAAAAATTAGTTCTAAGTGCAAACTAAGGAAAAAATAAATAAAATAAAACAAACTAAAGTTAGAAAGCTTGGGTAGCCTCCCAAGAAGTGCTAATTTATAGGTCTTTAGCTTGACCCTTTTGCACTCAGTTTTGGTTCTGATTTCTTCAATTTCCACTCTAATTTTTCTTTGATTTGAGCATCTCTTTGAATCACATAAGGCTCAGCCTTGAAACAGTGTCCAAATTTACTCAAAATCTTCTTTCATTTATCAATCAATCTAGAGCTTCTTCTTCTTCTTCTCAGAATTTTGATGTCCTTTCTCCTGTAATCCTCTATCAATATCCTCAGAAAAATTGTTAGTTCCAAAATTAGAGAATTCATGAAATAAATTACAAACCTCATAAACAACATCATCAACTATGTCAACACTACAACATGATCCAGAATATGAAAGTTTATTCAAAGAATCAGAAATATCAAATTCAATTATTTTTTCACAAATATCAAAAGTGATTTTTCCTTTTTTAACATCTATGTGTGCTCCAGCAGTAGCCAAAAAGGGTCTACCAAGAATTATGGGATTTTTATTGTTTTCTTCCACGTCAAGCACTACAAAATCAGCAGGTATAAAAAATTCATCTACCTTGATTGAAACATTCTCTAGAATACCTATAGGATACTTTACCGAACTATCAACGAGCTATAAAGTTATGGATGTGGGTTTAAGCTCTCCAATGTCTAGCTTCCTGCAAATAGATAAAGGTATTAGACTTACACTAGCTCCTAAATCACATAAGGCTCGATCAAAAACCATGCTTCCAATAGAACAAGGTACAGAGAAACTCCTTGGATCATTCAGTTTTGGTGGCAATTTATTTTGAATGACAGCACTGCAATCCTCAGTTAAAGCCACAGTACAAGTACCATAGTCATCTAATTTTCTTTTGTTGGATAAGATCTCTTTCAAAAATTTTGCATATGATGGCATTTGAGATATAGCTTCAATAAAAGGAATATTAATGTAAAGCTTTTTCAATGCTTCAAGAAATTTGCCAAATTGTTTATCAAGTTTTGCTTGCACTAACCTTTGTGGAAAGGGTATAGGTGGCCTATAAGGTGGAGGTAAATTAGGTTTAGAATCATCTTTTTCACATGACACATCCCCTTTTGGTTCATCACCTTTTTGAGGTGGCAAACTAGCTTGGGTTTGCTCATGCTCAGAAGATTTTTAACTCTAATTCATCATCATGATCATCATTAGGCTCTTTTTCATTATTTACAACTTTCCCTTTTGGTTCTTCTAATTGTCTCTCACTTCTAGTGATACTAGCATTACAGTGCTCCCTAGGATTCAACTCACATTTAGCAGGTAATTTTCCAGGGGGTCTGTAAGAACTACTAGCTTGTTGTGCTATTTGATTTTCTAAGATTTTGTTGTGGGCATCTAATGATCCTACTTGAGATGCAAGTTGACTAACCATTCCCTTAAGATCTTCAATTTCCTTGCTTTGATTTCGCATGAACTTTTCTAGCATGGACTCAATATTTGAATTCTGATTTGAATTTTGATTTTGATTTGGTTTTTGTTGGAACCCTCTATTTTCAGTTTGTCCCCTACATTGTTGTTGTTTTTCCAAGACAGGTTGGGGTGATTTCTCGATCCATGGTTGTAAGTACTAGAATAGGGATCATTGTTTCTACCTTGATTATAGTTCCCTAATGTATTAACATGTTCACTATCCTGACTAGCAATGACTTTACAATCTTCAGAGACATGACCATTGTTACCACATATATCACAAACAAGAGATGAAGAAATAACAGCAGTTTGCATTTTAAATGAATCAAATCTGTTGCATAAAGAGTCTACCTTCTCTGCCAAGGTGCACCATCCATCACTTTCATTCTTACCCTGGGAAGGTTTATAAAGCACTCCTCTCTCTGAAGTCCACTGGTTATGATTTAAAGCCATTTCTCCAAGCAATTTGAAAGCATAATCAATGGTCTTGCTCATCAAAGCTACTCCTGCAGCAGCATCATCAGTTAGTCTAGTATTATAAAGCAAACCATTATAAAAAGTATGAATTAAAACCCAGTTTTCAATGCCATGGTGAGGACACTTCTGTTGTAAATCATTGAATCGTTCCCATGCCACACTGAAAGATTCACCATCCCTTTGTTCAAAGCTTGAAATCTGATTTCTCATTTGGATGATCTTTCTTGGTGGGTAATATTTCATCAAGAAGGCGTTTGACAGTTGCTCCCATGTGGTGAAAGTACTGGTAGGTTGTGCCTGAAGTCAAGATCGTGCTCGGTCCCTAAGAGAAAAAGGAAACAATCTCAATGTTAGTGCATCATTAGAAACTCCATTAATCTTAATTGTATCACAAAGTTCAAGAAATAAAGAAAGGTGTTGGTTAGGATCTTCAAAAGGAGATCCTCCAAACTAGTTCTATTGAATCATGGATAAGAAAGCAGGCTTGATTTCAAAGTTATTAGCCTCTATGACCAGTCTAGCAATGCTAGAGTGAATCTCTCGTGGATTAGGGGCTGCATAGTCCCTAAGTATTTTGGTTCTGCCATGGTCACTTCTTCCTCTTCTTGTTAACTTTCCTCAAATCTCAACTTCCTGCAGAGTCTAAGAGTTTTGTTTATCTCAGGATCAAAAGGTACAAGAGGTCCTGATCTAAGATTCCCGCACATGCAAAGAAGATAGATCAAATGATTTCAAGAGAAAAGAAAATAATAGAAAAATAAACAGAAAATAGAAAATAAAACCTAGTCTAGCAATACTCTCAATATCGTCAATACTGACAAAACCAAGGTCCCCGGCAACGGCGCCAAAAACTTGTTGTATCCCAACAAGTAGCTAGACAGAAACTTATCTCTGGCATTGCCACCAAAAACTTGTTTTGTCCAAAGACTTGTTGTGTTCGCAAGTGCACGGATACTCGAAGTAATAAAAAATATCGATCCCACAGAGACCTCGTTTGTCAAGTACCGAATAATCGATTTCTTACTATCTAGGCAATTGAAACTATGCAAGTGAATTATTGAAATCTAACGAAAATACCAGAGAGAGAAACTGGGACTAGAGTTTCATCCACTTTGATTTCTATAACTAGATATGAATATAAATTCGTCAGTTTAATTTCATCATGATAAAGATACAATTTACTTCATAAAAGGATTATCTCACTTTCATGTAGACAATCATGCAGGGACCGATCATCGCTTTCCCGCAAGATCTATCCCAAACTGAAAATAAGTAAATCATCCATCAAAGAACTCAAGGATCACTTTCGTGCATTCGAATTCTAAGTGGACCATCTCGAGTGGAATCTCAAAGATCACTTTCGTGCATCCAAGTCTGAACACAAGTTCTACTTATGGTTTTCCAACGTTCTTGAAGAGTCCCCTTCAAGGGGGAGCGCAAGCAGATGAAACCCCTTTCAAGAGGGGGGCGAAAAACCCTTAAGGGTGGCGCATAAAAATTGCAAGCGGAAGCAAGGGTCTTTCATGGATCTTAGCAAGATAATATGATCAACTTGATGAAGTTTAGATCCATACCAAAGCCATGAGGAAGATGGCGACTTGGAAGAGAAAGATCGAAAGGGATCTTCTCCCTAGTTGACGCACACAAGATGATGTGCTTGCTCCTTGGAGATCCTTGTGCTAGCAAGGTCCTTCAAGGGTCCCTCTCGTATGGTAAGGAAATGAGAGATGATGTCTAGGCTTGCCGAACCTCCACCAAGACCTCGCCTTCTCCACGCCAAAGTCTCGTCAAGCAAGAGCAAGGAGACGAGAGTTGAATGGAGCGTTCAAGTCATTTGGCGTTCAAGGGAACATGCGCTAAATGACTTTCCAAAATTGGAAAATCCATTAAGCCATGCGTTCATGATCACTAAATCGATCAAAACGCCAAAACAATGAACCATACGTTCAAGCTCTTGAACCGGTTCAAAGTAAATGTGTTCGGTCCAAAGGCCAAACCAAGCCAGCCCAAGCCAATCGGTCTAGATCAACTAAACCCTAAGGTTTCCAATCTAACCGTTCATCTCATGATGCTCTTGATCTCACCGATCTAGCATCAATCCTCTCGATCGAAGCTTACCGATCGCAAGCCCTAATCAATCAAACATGATTAGACTGGATCTCACTTACAATCAGAGTTTAAACTCCTTTAAACTGAATCAAAACAATCCAGTCCACACGATCTGACTTAAGTAAGCCATATCATCAAATTGTGCGACCCTAAGGGTTTCCTTTAAATGTCGGTAACAATAACTCACGTTATCACGATCAGTGAGGGGTATCTAGCAACACATCACTGTCTCCCGATATAAAGGAAAGAGTCTTCCAAGACTACACCCAAACCATAGCACAAGTGTGAATCTATTCACAAGGCATGCATGTATCCTTTGCCACTGGATGTTCTTATTGGACAAGCGTGTCAAGCTTGTGACTCCAATACGATGAGCATGATTAAATCAGATGAACATAGTCATCTGGGTATGGCCATACACTTTCTCAATCATCTCATATAGGGGGGGGCCTTAGAACATCACACTCCTTAAACAAGGAGACGGCAATCCTTTATCTATCACTAGTGCCCTAACCTGACTCATGATCATTATCCAAGATAGTCTATAACCATTATGTTTCAAATGATATTGAACTACCTCAAAACAATGACAATCATCATTTAGAAACACAAGTGATCTCAAGTCAGAGGACATGTGCCACTTGTTGCAATCAAGGATCATTCACATTGTGACAAGCAATTGAATATCCTAGTAAGGTCTGTCCAG
Organism: Costus lasius; assembly: GCA_027563935.2. Taxonomy (NCBI): domain Eukaryota; kingdom Viridiplantae; phylum Streptophyta; class Magnoliopsida; order Zingiberales; family Costaceae; genus Costus; species Costus lasius. Next base: position 29,105,207 of record CM050450.1, on the reverse strand, counting down.
TACATCCAATGTACCCATGAGTCTACATCTTATTCCATGCTCGAAGCATCCTATAAGATTAGAATACATATTAGTCTCAATCATATCAAGGCTGTCTCATGTTCACCAAGATATATCGACTAAGGACATTTAGCATGTCAGCCTAGCTGAACAGCTTTGAGACATTATTCAGTAGTACACTTATTACAGCAGACAAGGTAACAACCTGAATAATAACCATGCCTTTATAAACACAAGAGTTTATTACATGATACTGATACAATCCCAAGGCCTCAAACATTAGCCTTAAGGGCATACCCCAACAATCTCCCACTTGCACTTAATCTAATGGTTGAGAAATCTCAAACCCATGTTATTACAGTGCTTCTCATGCTTCTGCTGCGCCAGAGGCTTGGTAAGCGGGTCAGCCAGATTGTCGTCTGTATGAACCTTGCATATTTTGATCTCGCCACGATCTATGATCTCCCGGATCAAGTGAAACCGTCTCTGTATGTGCTTGGACTTCTGGTGCGACCGTGGGTCCTTTGCTTGTGCGATGGCTCCAGTGTTATCACAGAAGATAACCAAAGGATCGACACTCGAAGGAACAACACCAAGTTCTCTCACGAACTTACGAATCCACACTGCCTCCTTGGATGCTTCCGAGGCTGCAACATACTCGGCTTCTGTTGTGGAATCAGCAACAGTTGACTGTTTGAAACTTTTCCACACCACCGCTCCACCATTCAAGCTAAAAACATAGCCTGATTGCGATTGGAAATCATCCTGGTCCGACTGGAACGAAGCGTCAGTATATCCTTCTATACTGAGTTCTTCCTGACCACCATATATCAAGAACATATCTTTGGTCCTCCGCAGATATTTTATAATGTTCTTGACTGTAATCCAGTGCGCCATACCTGGATTACTTTGGAACCGACTGGTCACGCTTAACCCGTAAGCGACGTCTGGGCGAGTACACAACATCGCATACATAATAGATCCAATAGCCGAAGCATAAGGCGTATTGTCCATTTCATCTTTCTCAGTCTGTGTTTGTGGACACTGACTCTTTGAAAGATTCAGACCATGTCTGACTGGAAGATATCCTCTTTTAGAATTCTCTAAATGGAATCTCTCCAGGACTTTATCGATGTAAGTACTCTGGCACAGCCCGAGAAGCCTTTTAGATCTATCCCTGTAGATCTTCACACCTAATACATAGGCTGCTTCTCCTAAATCTTTCATCTGGAAACATTTCCTTAGCCATGCCTTAACCGCATGCATTTCTGGAATATCATTTCCAATGATCAAGATGTCATCGACGTAGAGGACTAGGAATGTAATCACGCTCCCACTAAACCTCTTATATACAAACGGGTCATCTTCGTTCTTGATGAAACCAAACTCAGAGATTGATTCATCAAAACGAATATTCCAGCTTCTAGATGCTTATTTCAGTCCATAAATGGACTTCTTTAGTTTGCATATTTTATGACGATCTGATGGATTAGTGAAACCTTCAGGTTGTGTCATATACACATCCTCATCCAGATTTCCATTAAGGAAAGCAGTTTTCACATCCATCTGCCAGATCTCATAATCGTAATATGCTGCTATCGCGAAAAGAATCCGAATAGACTTGAACATGGCTACAGGAGAGAAAGTTTCATCATAATCTATCCCGTAGATTTGTTTGAAAACTTTCGCAACTAGCCTGCCTTTATAGGTAACCACGTTACCATCCATGTCAATCTTCTTCTTGAAGATCCATTTACAGCCTATAGGGATTACTCCCGGAGGCGGATCAACCAAATCCCAGACTTGGTTATCTGACATGGAGTCCATCTCGGCTCGCATAGCTTCAAGCCATCTAGCTGACTCCGGTCCACTGACCGCATCCGCATAAGTAAGGGGTTCATCATTATCAATGATGTAGACTCCGTCATAGCGCTCAGGCTGACGACGGATCCTTCCCGATCTTCGCGGTTCCCGTGATATCTGAGCCTCAGGTTGTTCAATAACCTGATCCACCGGCTCAGGCTCATCCAACTGTGCTTGACTACTTTGTCCTTCCTCTGGATTCTCATCCAGCTTTATTTCTCTCCCACTGGCTTCTTGCAGAAGAAACTCCTTCTCAAGAAATATGGCCGTCCGAGCAACAAATACTTTGTTCTCTTTGGGATCGTAGAAATAATAACCCTTAGTTTCCTTAGGGTAACCGACAAAGATGCATTTCTCAGATCTGCTCTCCAGTTTCCCAGAGGCGAGCTTTTTGACATAAGCCTCGCAACCCCAGATCCTGATAAATGTCAAGCTCGGCGGTTTCCCATACCATAATTCATATGGCGTCTTTGAAACTGCCTTGGATGGCACTCGGTTTAGTACCTTTGCAGCTGTCTCCAGTGCAAATCCCCAAAAGGAATATGGAAGAGTAGCCTGACTCATCATAGAACGAACCATATCAAGTAACGTTCTATTTCTCCTCTCGGACACACCATTCCATTGCGGTGTTCCTGGCGGAGTGAGCTGTGAGATAACCCCACACTCTTTTAGATAGTCAGTAAACGCATGACTCAAGTATTCTCCACCTCGATCAGAACGAAGTGCCTTGATATTTCGCCCTAGCTGATTCTGTACTTCATTTTTGAACTCTTTGAACTTGTCAAAAGATTCACTCTTATGTCTCATAAGATAGACATAACCATACCTACTGAAATCATCAGTAAAGGTAATGAAGTACGAATAGCCACCTCTGGCATGTTTACTAAATGGCCCACACACATCACTGTGTATAAGGTCAAGTAAACCTGAAGCCCTTTGACCTTTGTGAGGAAAAGGTGACTTCATCATTTTACCCATCAAACAAGCTTTGCATGTATCAATCTCCTCATAGGAGAAAGATCCCAGCAGTCCATGATCATGCAACCGCTTAATGCGCTTCTTGTTGATATGGCCTAAACGACTATGCCATAACAAGGTGCTGTCTTCAGCATACTTGGCTTTCTTAATATCAACACTTTGTATAGAACTTTCCATGTCCAACATGTACAACCCATTGTTAATTGAACCAGTTGCATAAACAATATTATCTAAAGATAAAACACACTTTGAAATATTGCATTCAAAGGCAAATCCTTTCCTGACAAGAGCAGGTATAGAGACAATATTTTTAGTAATACTGGGAACAAAGTAACAACTGTTTAGTTCTAATACAATGCCAGATGGTAATGAGATGAAATAGTCTCCTACAGCAACAGCAGCAACCCGTGCCCCGTTTCCAACGCGTAGGTCCACCTCATGCTGTCCCACCTGTCTTCTTCTCTTGAGTTCCTGTACATTTGAACAAATGTGAACTCCACATGCAGTGTCCAACACCCATGAAATAGAAGAAGATGAAACCATGACTTCCGTCACGTATATACCTGAGCCAGAAGCGATGCTTCCCCTCTTATCTCCTTGGAGCGCTTTACAGTCCTTTTTCCAGTGACCCAGCTGGCCACAGTGGAAACATCTGTTGTCCTTCGACCGCTTTACCTTCTGTTTCAGAGCCTTGCTATAGTTCTTGACAGGGGCTTTGCCCTTCTTCCCCTTCTTCTTGTTCCTCGAAGGAACCATTAAGACAGAGGTTGAAGGCTTTCCCTTCAGAGTCTCCTCAGTAGTCAAGAGCATATTCAGCAGCTCTGCCGGAGTACAATCAATTTTGTTCATATTAAAATTAATAATGAACGCATCGAAAGAGGGTGGGAGAGACTGCAGAATAATGTCTACAGCAAGCTCCTGGTTGATGGTATGCCCCAGTTTCTCCAGAGCCTCCTTGTGCCCAATCATCTTGAGCACGTGAGCTCCCACTGGGCTCCCTTCAGCCAGTTTGCTCTGAAAGAAAAGCTTTGTCAGATTATAGCGTTCTGTCCTCGCCTGTGCAGCATACAGCATCTTGAGGTTCGCTATAATTTCTATAGCCGACATATCCTCATGCTGACGCTGCAGCGGTGGCGTCATAGACGCTAGCATCAGGCAAGCGACATCAATGCTATCATTGACGTGCTTTTCATAGGCATCACGAACCGCCCTTGCGGCGTTCGCAGCGGGTTGAGGCGGCACAGCCGTCTCGAGGACATACAGTTTCCTCTCTGCCTTAAGAACAATCTTAAGGTGTCCGAACCAGTCTGAGAAGTTTGGCCCAGCAAACTTCTCCCTTTCCAGTAGGGATCGCACATTGAAGCTCATGGTGTTCGTTGCTGCAGGAATCTACAACAATGCAAGAACAGCAAGGTCAGTATCAATGTTTAGAATCAATCCAGGACTTAAGAAAGATTCTTTTTCTCACTATTTTATCTGACTGAAAAATCCATTAAACAGTCCGAAAGAGTAATACTCTTTTAGTGAGATGGGATCCAGAGGTTCATTGATGTTTGATTGATTAAACTCTGATTGGAAGTGAGATCTAGTCTGATCATGTTTGATTGATTAGGGCATATGATCGGTAAGCTTCGATCGGCAGAATTGATGCTTGATCGTAAAGATCAAGAGGTTCATTGAGATGTGTGGTTAGATCTTGAACCATGAGGTTCAGAGAGATCAAGACCATGGCTGGTTCGAGTTGGTTCTTGAACCAAATGAAATTGAACCGGTTCACTTATATGAACGCATGGTTCAAAGGGGAGAGGAGTTTTCGATGGCTTCATGGCGACTTAAAGAAGGAGTTATGTACTTACTATATTTGGAAGTCGATTTTTCTTTTGGAACGCCCCACGTTTTCGAACGGTGAACGCCTCTCGCCCCTTTCTTCTCTCGTGTGTGTGTGTGGTTCGTTTTTACGAACAGCACCAGGGAGTTCGGCCAGCAAGTAGAAAAACATCTCATCACACGATCAAAGACTCCTTAGTGTCTTTGCTAGCACAAGGAGCACAAGGAAGAAGCAAACTTCACCTTGTGTGTGATTCCTTTGGAGAAGAAGCATTCGCCTCTTTCTTCCTCCAAGCCGCCACTCAAAGCATGGCAATGGTAATGTTCTAACCTATCTTTTCAAGGTTGATCATATGTTTAAGTCAAGCGATTTTGAAACCTAGCATTTCCGCCGCTGCACATTCTAGATGCACATGTGACCTAGGTTTACCTTCAATTGGTATCAGAGCAAGGTTTTGGCTTGATATATATGATTGCCGTCTTGTGATCCATGTTTGGTTTTATGCTTTGGATAGATCTTCATGATGCGCATGCTTTTTGTTGTCATGCGAAAATACATGCCACATGTTAGATGTATTTTGTTTACCTTTAAGCTTGCGCATATGATGTTGTTTGTTTGCGCTGTTCATAGAAGTTTTCCTTTAAAACTTATCATCATGCGCGACCCTCACTAGATCTATCTAAGTGCCTGCTTTAAATACTTAGATGGGTTTACAATGTTGAAGTCGTTAGTCAAGTCTGGACCCAACAGCCTAATCAGACCATCTGACAGCCTGGATGGGGCGGCTGGATAGCACCTGTGCGCAAGCTATACAGGTGGCTATAGGCCGACTGCAGAAGGGCGTGTAGCGATGTCTGATTGAGGTGCCTAGTGAACGATCATGATTAAGGCACGGGGTCACACCCACTTGCCAGAAATCATGTGGGACGTTCAGCCCTTAAGGCATGCATAGTTGAACATGTGGTCGACGCAAGTCAGTTATGACTGGGTGCATGCAAGGGTAGTAGGTCTGACTTGGTCTAACGAGTGGATACCTGTTAATGGACCGTTGTAAGGTAGTAGGGCACATAAGGAAATAAAATTGATGCCATGGGTTTTTCCAAAACTTTTATTTCTATTTGGATCACATGTATGCATGTTTAACATGTTGAATGGGTGTTTATTTAATCTTATGTGGGCTGCCCTTATCTTGTGTGCTGTGCTGGGGCCTGCGTGCCTGGAATTAAATATAAATTTTGCTGTGATCTGCGAATCACACTTTAATTTATGAAAATGTATAATTGACCTGCGTGTCAAACCATGTCTAGATAGATTAAAATGTAATTTGATCAGACATGAGCACATCAGCACACATGGCAAAGGCGCGCAGTCAGTGGCTTCACCAGGTGGGAGGTCTAGAGTTCGACTCTAGAGCAGGCAAATTTGAGCTGCAGAGGGCGCTTGGGCCCGGGCTGGGCCAAATGAAGTGCCAGAGTCCCATAAAGAGCTCAAGTGAAGACTTTTGTAAAACTAAGGTTTTACTTAGGCTTTTATGGGCGTTTACCACATAAGATATTTGGTGCTTTCATTTACTGTTTTAAGTAATATTAGCACATGCATGCTTTAATCTTCTGCTATCACTATAGAATTTGCATGATAGTAAGAAGATAAAAGACCGTTAAAATCCAAACGTCAATATCAAGCTCGATAGCCTTCTGACGCGAAACCTCACTGTTCTAACTATCGTTGGAGCCGTGTTGTACCCACTCAGTGGGCACGCCCATCTATCTTCAGACGGTGCGCGATTACACCTACATGCTACAGAGAAGGGATTTATCGCTTCTCGTTGCTCAGCATAGCACGTGGTGGTCCAGGGAGTAGGTCAGGTCAGCTTGACCATATAGGCTACATATTGAGCATATGATAGCTAGATGGAGGCAGCCATCTAAGGAATCAGAGACTGTGTTGTACCAACTCAGTTGGCACAGTCTTCTGGATTGCCTAGATGAAGGGGAATCGCACGGGTTGGCGATTGGCATGGATAGCCTACCGGTGATTAGTGCTTGAACTCTCTGTGTATCTTATCTCACCTGAGCGGGACGCGGAGATCAAGTATAAAAACTGGATCCCATCTCACTAAAAGAGTTTCACTCTTTCGGGCTGTTTTATTGGATTTTCAGTCAGATAAAATAGTGAGAAAAGAATCACTCTTAAGTCCTGGATTGATTCTAACATGGATACTGACCTTGTTGTTCTTGCTATGTTGTAGATTCCTGCAGCAACGAACACCACAGGGCTCAATTTGCGATCCATATTGGAAAAGGAGAAGTTTGCTGGGCCAAACTTCTCAGACTGGTACAGACAGCTTAAGATTGTACTTAAAGCTGAGAGGAAGCTGTATGTCCTTGAGTCGGCAATACCGGCTCAACCCGCTGCGAACGCCGCAAGGGTGGTTCGAGATGCTTATGAAAAGCACGTCAGTGATAGTACTGATGTCGCTTGCCTTATGCTTGCGTCAATGACGCCTGAGCTCCAGCGTCAGCATGAGGATTTGTCAGCTATTGATATTATAGCAAATCTCAAAATGCTGTATGCTGCACAGGCAAGGACAGAACGCTATAACTTGACAAAACTTTTCTTTCATAGCAAACTAACTGAAGGGAGTCCAGTGGGAGCTCACATACTCAAGATGATTGGGTACAAGGAGGCTCTAAAAAAACTGGGACATACCATCAATCAAGAACTTGTTGTAGATATTATCCTGCAGTCTCTCCCGGCCTCTTTCGATCCGTTCATCATTAATTTTAATATGAACAAAATCGACTGTACTCCGGCAGAGTTACTGAACATGCTCTGTACCACAGAGCAGACTCTTGAGAAGGGAAAGCCTTCATCCTCTGTCTTAATGGTTCCTTCAAGGAATAAGAAGAAGGGGAAGAAGGGCAAAACCCCTATCAAGAGCTATAACAAGGCTTTGAAACAAAAGGTGAAGCGGTCAAAGGACAACAGATGTTTCCATTGTGGCCAGCTGGGTCACTGGAAGAAGGACTGTAGAGTGCTCCAAGGAGAGAAGAAGGGAAGCAAGCCTTTCACTTCTGGCTTAGGTATTTACGTGACTGAAGTCATGGTAGCTTCTTCTATTTCATGGGTGTTGGACACTGCATGTGGAGTGTTGGGGTATGCCCTTAAGGCTAATGTTTGAGGCCTTGGGATTATTTCAGTATCATGTATAAACTCTATGTTTATAAAGGCAATGGTTGTTATTCAGGTTGTTACATTATCTGCTGCAATATGTATACTTCTGAATAATATCTCAATGCTGTTCAGCTTGGCTGACATGCAATATTGTCCTTAGTCGATATATCTTGGTGAACATGAGACAGCCTTGATATGATTGAGACTAATATGTGTTCTAATCTTATAGGATGCTTCGAGCATGGAACAAGATGTAGACTCATGGGTACATTGGATGTACTGGACAGACCCTACTTAGGATGTTCAATTGCTTGTCACAATGTGAATAATCCTTATATGCAAACAAGTGGCATATTTCCTCTGACTTGAGATCACTTCTGTTTCTAAATGATGATTGGCATTGTTTTGAGGTAGTTCAATATCATTTGAAACATAATGGTTATAGACTATCTTGGATAATGAGCATGAGTCATGTTAGGGCACTAGTGATAGATATAGGATTGCCGTCTCCTTGATTGGAGTGTGATGTTCTATAGGGGCCCCCTGGATGAGATGGTTGAGAAAGTGTATGGCCATACCCAGATGACTATGTTCATCTGATCTAACCACTCTCATCATATTGGAATTACAGGCTTGACACGCTTGTCCAATAAGAACATCCAGTGGCAAAGGAAACACATATGTCAAGTGACTTGGGTTCACACTTGTGCTGTGGTTTGGGTGTAGTCTTGGAAGACTCTTTCCTTTATATCGGGAGACAGTGATGTGTTGCTAGATACCCCTCACTGATCGTGATAACGTAAGTTATCGTTACCGACATTTAAAGGAAACCCTTAGGGTCGCACAATTTGATGATATGGCTTACTTGAGTCAGATCGTGTGGACTGAATTGTTTTGGTTCAGTTTAATGGGATTTAAACTCTGATTGTAAGTGAGATCTGGTCTGATCATGTTTGATTGATTAGGGCTTGAGATCGGTAAGCTTCGATCGAGAGAATTGATGCTAGATCGGTGAGATCAAGAGCATCAAGAGATGAATGGTTAGATCTTGAACCTTATGGTTTTATATGATCTAGACCAAGGCATGGCTTAATTTGGTCTTTGAACCAAATGTAATTGAACCAGCTCATCATAGTGAGCGCATGGTTCAAGGGGAGAGGAAAATGCGATGGTTCAATCGGAGTGAACGCATCACACGTTGAGGGCTTACTATTTTTGGAAGTCATGCTTTCCAAATTAGTAAACGCCTCTACATTCGGGGGTGTGGTGCTATTCTTCTCTCTTGCCTCTTCCTCTCGACGTCTCTCTCTCGTGTGGTGAGTCTTCACGCCATGGAGGAGATCCGGTTAGCCAAAGAAAGACATCTCTTCTCTTCCACACAAAAGGACACCTTGGAGCCTTGCTAGCACAAGGATCGACAAGGAGTAGGCGATCAATTATCTTTGTGTGTGATTGCTTTGGAGGAGAGCCGCTCGCCCTCTTGCTTCCAAGACGCCATCCAAGAAATGGCATTGGTATGATCTCTCTTTTGATCTATACAATCTTCAAGTTGATCATATATTCATGCATGCGATCCTAGGAAACCCTAGATTCCGCCCATGCAATTTTTGTTTGCGCATGCTTTAGGGTTTCGCCCCCTTTAGGGAACTTTCAATTGGTATCAGAGCATAGTTCCTTGTATGAATCATATGATTGCTTGTTGTGATCCTTATTTGCGCTTAAGAGTAGATCTAATTGGTATAGGTCATCATGCGAAACTAGATGTATGTGTATTACTTGTTGGCGCATGTATGATGTTTGGCGCTTGTTGTAGTTTTTTCTCAAAACATTACTTGCGCGCCCCTCATTAGATCTAAGCGCCTACTTCAAAAGCTTAGACGGGTTATTAGGGTTGAAGTCATCATCCTGTCAAGACCCAACAGTCTGATCAGACTATCTGACAGCCTAGATGGGTCGACCAGATGGCACCTATGCGCAAGCATGAGGTGGCTATAGGTCGACTGCTGAAAGGCGTGTAGCGATGTCTGATTGAGACAACCGATGAACGCTCATGATTAAGGCCCGGGGTCACACCCGTTTGCCAGAACTCATGAGGGACGTTCAGCCCTTAACGCATGCATTGTTGACCATGAGGTCGACTCAAGTCGGTTATGACTTGGTGCATGCAAGGGCAGTGGGTCTGACTAGGTCTGATGAGTGGATCCCTATTAATGGACCGTTGTAAGGTAGTAGGGCACATAAGGAAATAAAATGAAGCCAATGGGTTTTTCAAAAAAATTTTATTTTCTTGATTGGATCACATGATGTTTGTATAACATGAATGATTGTCTATTTAATCTTATGTGGGCTGCCTAAATTTAATGTGTGCTGTGCTGGGGCCTGCGTGCCTAGATGTATATTGTAAATTATTATTGTGATCTGCGCATCACATTTTAATTAATTTATAAAGTGTAATTGACCTGCGAGTCAATCATGTCTAGATAGATTAAATTGTAATTTAATCAGACATGAGCACAGAGCACACTTGGCAGAGGCGCATGCAGCAAGTGGCTTCACCAGTGGCAGGTCTAGGGTTCGACTCTAGGACAGGCGCATTTTACCTGGTGGGCGCTTGGGCCCGGGTTGGGCCAGATGAAATGCTAAAGACCCATGAAGACCTCAAGTGAAGACTTAAGTTAATTAAGGTCTTACTTAGGCTTAATGGGCTTTTACCACATAAGATCATCATGCTTTTATTTACTGTTTAAGTAATTTAATAACTGCATGATTTATTCTTCTGCTATCACCATAGGATTTGAATGATAGTAAGAAGATAAAAGGACCGTTAAAATCCAACGTTAAATATCAAGCACGATAGCCTTCTGACGCGAAACCTCACTGTTCTGACTATCGTTGGGGCCGTGTTGTACCCACTCAGTGGGCACGCCCATCTATCTTCAGACGGTGTGTGATTACACCTGCGTGTTACAGAGAAGGGATTTATCGCTTCTCGTTGCTCAGCATAGCACGTGGTGGTCCAGGGAGTAGGTCGGGTCAGCTTGACCATGTAGGCTACATATTGAGCATATGGTAGCTATATGGAGGCAGCCATTTGTGGGATCAGAGACTGTGTTGTACCAACTCAGTTGGCACAGTCTGCTGGATTGCCTAGATGAAGGGGAATCGCACGGGTTGGCGATTGGCAGGGATTGCCTACCAGAAATTAGTGCTTGTACTCTCTGTGCATCTTATCTCGCCTGAGCGGGACGCGGAGACCAAGTATGAAATCTGGATCCCATCTCACTAAAAGAGTTTTACTCTTTCGGGCTGTTTTGCTGGATTTTTCAGCCAGATAAAATAGTGAGAAAAGAATCATTCTTAAGTCCTGAATTGATTCTAACATTGATACTGACCTTGCTGTTCTTGCAATGTTGTAGATTACTGCAGCAACGAACACCACAGCGTTCAATGTGCGATCCTTACTGGAAAGGGAGAAGTTTGCTGGGCCAAACTTCTCAGACTGGTAAGGACACCTTAAGATTGTTCTTAAGGCTGAGAGGAAGCTGTATGTCCTCGAGACGGCTATACCGCCTCAACCCGCTGCGAACGCCGCAAGGGCGGTTCGGGAAGCTTATGAGAAGCATGTCAATGATAGCATTGATGTCGCTTGCCTTATACTTGCGTCTATGACGCCAGAGCTTCAGCGTCAGCATGAGGATTTATCTGCTATAGAAATTATAGCAAACCTCAAGATGCTGTATGCTGCACAGGCAAGGACTAAACGCTATAACTTGACGAAACTTTTCTTTCAGAGCAAACTGACTGAAGGGAGTCCAGTGGGAGCTCACGTACTCAAGATGATTGGGTACAAGGAGGCTCTAGAGAAACTGGGACACACCATCAATCAGGAGCTTGTTGTAGACATCATCTTGCAGTCTCTCCCGGCCTCTTTCGATCCATTCATCATTAATTTTAATATGAACAAGATCGACTGTACGCCGGCAGAGTTACTGAACATGCTCTTGAATACAGAGCAGACTCAGTCTCGTGAGAAGGGAAAGCCTTCATCCACTGTCCTAATGGTTCCTTTCAGGAACAAGAAGAAGGGGAAGAAGGGCAAAGCCCCTATCAAGAGCTACAACAAGGCTCTAAAGCAAAAGATTAAGCGGTCAAAGGAATACAGATGTTTCCATTGTGGCCAGCTGGGTCACTGGAAAAAGGACTGTAAAGCGCTCCAAGGAGATAAGAAGGGAAGCAACCCTTTCGCTTCTGGCTCAGGTATTTTCATACTGAAGTCATGTTATCTTCTTCTATTTCATGGGTGTTGGACACTGCATGTGGAGTTCACATTTGTTCAAATGTACAGGAACTCAAGAGAAGAAGACAGGTGGGACAGCATGAGGTGGACCTACGAGTAGGAAACGGGGCACGGGTTGCTGCTGTTGCTGTAGGAGAATATCACATCTCTTTACCATCTGGTCTTGTATTAGAACTGGAAATTGTTATTTTGTACCGAGCATAACTAAGAATATTATCTCTATTCCTGCTCTTGTCAGGAAAGGGTTTTCCTTTGAATGCAAAATTTAAAAGTGTTATATTTCTTTTGATAATATTGTTTATGCTACTGGGTCAATTAACAATGGGTTATTCATGTTGGACATGGAATGTTCAATACAACAGATTGATATTAAGAAAGCCAAGTATGCTGATGATAGCACCTTGCTATGGCATAGTCGTTTAGGCCATATTAACAAGAAGCGCATCAAGCGGTTGCATGAACATGGACTGTTGGGATCATTCTCCTATGAGGAGCTTGATACATGCAAAGCTTGTTTATTGGGCAAAATGACGAAGACTCCTTTTTCCAACAAAGGTCAAAGGGCTTCAGGTTTACTTGACCTCATTCACAGTGATGTGTGTGGGCCATTTAGTAAACATGCCAGAGGTGGCTATTCATTCATTACCTTTACTGATGATTTCAGTAGGTATGGTTATGTCTATCTAATGAGACATAAAAGTGAATCTTTTGATAAGTTCAAAGAGTTCAAAAATGAAGTACAAAATCAGCTAGGCCGAAATATCAAGGCACTTCGCTCAGATCGAGGTGGAGAATACTTGAGTCATGAGTTTACTGACTATCTGAAGGAGTGTGGGATTATCTCACAGCTCACTCCGCCAGGAACACCGCAATGGAATGGTGTGTCCGAGAGGAGAAATAGAACCTTACTGGATATGGTTCGTTCTATGATGAGTCAGGCTACTCTACCTTACTCCTTTTGGGGATTTGCACTGGAAACAGCTGCAAAGGTACTAAACCGAGTGCCATCCAAGGCCGTTTCAAAGACTCCATATGAGTTATGGTATGGGAAACAGCCGAGCTTGACATTTATTAAGATCTGGGGTTGCGAGGCTTATGTCAAAAAGCTCGCCTCTGGGAAACTAGAGAGCAGATCTGAGAAATGTATCTTTGTCGGTTACCCTAAAGAAACTAAGGGTTATTATTTCTACGATCCCAAAGAGAACAAAGTATTTGTTGCTCGAACGGCTATTTTTCTTGAGAAAGAATTTCTTCTGCAAGAGGCCAGTGGGAGAGAAATAAAGCTGGATGAGAATCCAGAAGAAGGACAAAGTAGTCAAGCACAGTTGGATGAGCCTGAGCCAGTAGATCAGGTTACTGAACAACCTGAGGCTAAGATATCACGGGAACCGCGAAGATCGGGAAGGATCCGTCGACAGCCTGAGCGCTATGACGGAGTCTACATCATTGATGATGAACCCCTCACTTATGCGGATGCGGTCAGTGGACCGGAATCAGCGAGATGGCTTGAAGCTATGCGAGCCGAGATGGACTCCATGTCAGATAACCAAGTTTGGGATTTGGTTGATCCGCCTCCGGGAGTAATCCCTATAGGCTGTAAGTGGATCTTCAAGAAGAAGATTGACATGGATGGTAACATGGTTACCTATAAAGGCAGGCTAGTTGCGAAAGGTTTCAAACAAATCTATGGGATAGATTATGATGAAACTTTCTCTCCTGTAGCTATGTTCAAGTCTATTCGGATTATTCTTGCGATAGCGGCATATTATGATTATGAGATCTGGCAAATGGATGTGAAGACCGCTTTCCTTAATGGAAAACTAGAAGAGGATGTGTATATGACACAACCTTAAGGTTTCACTAATCCATCAGATCGTCATAAAATATGCAAATTAAAGAAGTCCATCTATGGACTTAAACAAGCATCAAGAAGCTGGAATATTCGTTTTGATGAATCAATCTGTAAATTTGGTTTCATCAAGAATGAAGATGACCCGTGTGTATATAAGAGGTTTAGTGGGAGCGTGATTACTTTTCTAGTCCTCTACGTCGATGATATCTTAATCATTGGAAACGATATTCCTGAACTGCATGCCGTCAAGGCATGGTTAAGAAAATGTTTCCAGATGAAAGATTTAGGAGAAGCAGCCTATGTATTAGGTGTGAAGATCTACAGAGATAGATCTAAGAGGCTTCTCGGGCTGTGCCAGAGTACTTACATCGATAAAGTCCTTGAGAGATTCCATTTAGAAAATTCTAAAAGAGGATATCTTCCAGTCAGACATGGTCTGAATCTTTCAAAGAGTCAGTGTCCACAAACACAGACTGAGAAAGATGAAATGGACAATACGCCTTATGCTTCGGCTATTGGGTCCATTATGTATGCGATGTTGTGTACTCGCCCAGACGTCGCTTACGGGTTAAGCGTGACCAGTCGATTCCAAAGTAATCCAGGGAAGGCACACTAGATTGCGGTCAAGAACATTTTGAAATATCTTCGGAGGACCAAAGATATGTTCTTGATATATGGAGGTCAGGAAGAACTCAGTATTGAAGGATATACTGACGCTTCGTTCCAATCTGACTAGGATGATTTCCGATCGCAATCAGGCTATGTTTTTAGCTTGAATGGAGGAGCAGTGGTGTGGAAAAGTTTCAAACAATCAATTGTTGCTGATTCCACAACAGAAGCCGAGTATGTTGCAGCCTCAGAAGCATCCAAGGAGGCAGTGTGGATTCGTAAGTTCGTTGAGGAACTTGGTGTTGTTCCTTCGAATGCAGATCCTTTGGTTATCTTCTGTGATAACACTAGAGCAATAGCACAAGCAAAGGAACCACGGTCACACCAGAAGTCCAAGCACATACAAAGAAGGTTTCACTTGATCCGGGAGATTATTGATCGTGGCGAGATCAAAGTCTGCAAGGTTCATACAGATGACAATCTAGCTGACCCGCTTACAAAGCCTCTGGCGCAGCAGAAGCATGAGAAGCACTGTAATAATATGGGTTTGAGATTTCTCAACCATTAGATTAAGTGCAAGTGGGAGATTGTTGGGGTATGCCCTTAAGGCTAATGTTTGAGGCCTTGGGATTATTTCAGTATCATGTATAAACTCTATGTTTATAAAGGCAATGGTTGTTATTCAGGTTGTTACATTATCTGCTGCAATATGTATACTTCTGAATAATGTCTCAATGCTGTTCAGCTTGGCTGACATGCAATATTGTCCTTAGTCGATATATCTTGGTGAACATGAGACAGCCTTGATATGATTGAGACTAATATGTGTTCTAATCTTATAGGATGCTTCGAGCATGGAAAAAGATGTAGACTCATGGGTACATTGGATGTACTGGACAGACCCTACTTAGGATGTTCAATTGCTTGTCACAATGTGAATAATCCTTATATGCAAACAAGTGGCATATTTCCTCTGACTTGAGATCACTTCTGTTTCTAAATGATGATTGGCATTGTTTTGAGGTAGTTCAATATCATTTGAAACATAATGGTTATAGACTATCTTGGATAATGAGCATGAGTCATGTTAGGGCACTAGTGATAGATATAGGATTGCCGTCTCCTTGATTGGAGTGTGATGTTCTATAGGGGCCCCCTGGATGAGATGGTTGAGAAAGTGTATGGCCATACCCAGATGACTATGTTCATCTGATCTAACCACTCTCATCATATTGGAATTACAGGCTTGACACGCTTGTCCAATAAGAACATCCAGTGGCAAAGGAAACACATATGTCAAGTGACTTGGGTTCACACTTGTGCTGTGGTTTGGGTGTAGTCTTGGAAGACTCTTTCCTTTATATCGGGAGACAGTGATGTGTTGCTAGATACCCCTCACTGATCGTGATAACGTAAGTTATCGTTACCGACATTTAAAGGAAACCCTTAGGGTCGCACAATTTGATGATATGGCTTACTTGAGTCAGATCGTGTGGACTAAATTGTTTTGGTTCAGTTTAATGGGATTTAAACTCTGATTGTAAGTGAGATCTGGTCTGATCATGTTTGATTGATTAGGGCTTGAGATCGGTAAGCTTCGATCGAGAGAATTGATGCTAGATCGGTGAGATCAAGAGCATCAAGAGATGAATGGTTAGATCTTGAACCTTATGGTTTTATATGATCTAGACCAAGGCTTGGCTTAATTTGGTCTTTGAACCAAATGTAATTGAACCGGCTCATCATAGTGAGCGCATGGTTCAAGGGGAGAGGAAAATGCGATGGTTCAATCGGAGTGAACGCATCACACGTTGAGGGCTTACTATTTTTGGAAGTCATGCTTTCCAAATTAGTAAACGCCTCTACATTCGGGGGTGTGGTGCTATTCTTCTCTCTCGCCTCTTCCTCTCGACGTCTCTCTCTCGTGTGGTGAGTCTTCACGCCAAGGAGGAGATCCGGTTAGCCAAAGAAAGACATCTCTTCTCTTCCACACAAAAGGACACCTTGGAGCCTTGCTAGCACAAGGATCGACAAGGAGTAGGCAATCAATCATCTTTGTGTGTGATTGCTTTGGAGGAGAGCCGCTCGCCCTCTTGCTTCCAAGACGCAATCCAAGAAATGGCATTGGTATGATCTCTCTTTTGATCTATACAATCTTCAAGTTGATCATATATTCATGCATGCGATCCTAGGAAACCCTAGATTCCGCCCATGCAATTTTTGTTTGCGCATGCTTTAGGGTTTCGCCCCCTTTAGGGAACTTTCAGTGGAGTTCACATTTGTTCAAATGTGCAGAAACTCAAGAGAAGAAGACAGGTGGGACAGCATGAGGTGGACCTACGAGTTGTAAACGGGGCACGGGTTGCTGCTGTTGCTGTAGGGGAATATAACATCTCTTTACCATCTGGTTTTGTATTAGAACTTGACAATTGTTATTTTGTACCAAGCATAACTAAGAATATTATCTCTATTCCTGCTCTTGTCAGGAAAGGTTTTTCTTTTGAATGCAAAACTTCACAGTGTTGTATTTCATATGATAATATTGTTTATGCAACTGGGTCGATTAACAATGGGTTATACATGTTGGACATGGAATGTTCTGTACAACAAATTGATAACAAGAAAGCCAAGCATACTGATGATAGCACCTTGCTATGGCATAGTCGTTTAGGCCATATTAACAAGAAGCGCATTAAGCGGTTGCATGATCATGGACTGCTGGGATCATTCTCCTATGAGGAGCTTGATACATGCAAAGCTTGTTTAATGGGTAAAATGATGAAGAATCCTTTTAATAATAAAGGTGAAAGGGCTTCATGTTTACTTGACCTTATTCACAGTGATGTGTGTGGGCCGTTTAGTAAACATGCAAGAGGTGGCTATTCATACTTCATTACTTTTACTGATGATTTCAGTAGGTATGGTTATGTCTATCTAATGAGACATAAAAGTGAATCTTTTGACAAGTTCAAAGAATTCAAAAATGAAGTACAGAATCAGTTAGGCCGAAATATCAAGGCACTTCGTTCAGATCGAGGTGGAGAATACTTGAGTCGTGAGTTTACTGACTATCTGAAGGAGTGTGGGATTATCTCACAGCTCACTCCACCAGGAACACCGCAATGGAATGGTGTGTCCGAAAGGAGAAATAGAACCTTATTGGATATGGTTCGTTCTATGATAAGTCAGGCTACTCTACCTTACTCCTTTTGGGGATTTGCACTGGAAACAGCTGCAATGGTGCTAAACCGAGTGCCATCCAAGGCCGTTTCAAAGACGTCATATGAGTTATGGTATGGGAAACAGCCGAGCTTGACATTTATTAAAATCTGGGGTTGCGAGGCTTATGTCAAAAAGCTCGCCTCTGGGAAACTGGAAAGCAGATCAAATAAATGTATATTTGTCGGTTACCCTAAAGAAACTAAGGGTTATTATTTCTACGATCCCAAAGAGAACAAAGTATTTGTTGCTCGAACGACTATTTTTCTTGAGAAGGAATTTCTTCTGCAAGAGGCCAGTGGGAGAGAAATAAAGCTGGATGAAATTCCAGAAGAGGGACAAAGTAGTCAAGCTCAGTTGGATGAGCCTGAGCCAATAGATCAGGTTAATGTTCAACCTGAGGCTCAGATGTCACGGGAACCGCGTAGATCGGGAAGGATCCGTCGTCAGCCTGAGCGCTATGACGGAGTCTACATCATTAATGATGAACCCCTCACTTATGCGGACGCGGTCAGTGGACCGGAATCAGCAAGATGGCTTGAAGCTATGCGAGCCGAGATGGACTCCATGTCAGACAACCAAGTCTGGGATTTGGTTGATCCGCCTCCGGGAGTAATCCCTATAGGCTGTAAGTGGATCTTCAAAAAGAAGAAAGACATGGATGGTAACGTGGTTACCTATAAGGGCAGGCTAGTTGCGAAAGGTTTTAAACAAATCTACGGGATAGATTATGATGAAACTTTCTCTCCTGTAGCCATGTTCAAGTCCATTTGAATTATTCTCGCGATAGCAGCATATTATGATTATGAGATCTGGCAAATGGATGTGAAGACCGCTTTCCTTAATGGAAAACTAGAAGAGGATGTGTATATGACACAGCCTGAAGGTTTCATCAATCCATCAGAACGTCATAAGATATGCAAATTAAAGAAGTCCATTTATGGACTAAAACAAGCATCGAGAAGCTGGAATATTCGTTTTGATGAATCAGTCTGTGAATTTGGTTTCATCAAAAATGAAGATGACCCGTGTGTATATAAGAGGTTTAGTGGGAGCATGATTACTTTCCTAGTCCTCTACGTCGATGATATTTTAATCATTGGAAACGATATTCCTGAACTACATGCAGTCAAGGCATGGTTAAGGAAATGTTTCCAGATGAAAGATTTAGGAGAAGCAGCCTATGTATTAGGTGTGGAGATCTATAGAGATAGATCTAATAGGCTTCTCGGGCTGTGCCAGAGTACTTACATCGATAAGGTCCTGGAGAGATTCCATTTAGAAAATTCTAAAAGAGGATATCTTCCAGTCAGACATGGTCTGAATCTTTCAAAGAGCCAGTGTCCTCAAACACAATATGAGAAAGATGAGATGGACAATACGCCTTATGCTTCGGCTATTGGGTCCATCATGTATGCGATGTTATGTACTCGCCCAGACGTCGCTTACGGGTTAAGCGTGACCAGTCGGTTCCAAAGTAATCCAGGGAAGGCACACTGGATTGCTGTCAAGAATATTTTGAAATATCTTCGGAGAACCAAAGATATGTTCTTGATTTATGGAGGTCAGGAAGAACTCAGTATTGAAGGATATACTGACGCTTCGTTCCAATCTGACTAAGACGATTTCCGATCGCAATCAGGCTATGTTTTTAGCTTGAATGGAGGAGCAGTGGTGTGGAAGAGTTTCAAACAATCAATTGTTGCTGATTCTACAACAGAAGCCGAGTATGTTGCAGCCTCAGAAGCATCAAAGGAGGCAGTATGGATTCGTAAGTTCATTCAAGAACTTGGTGTTGTTCCTTCAAGTGCAGACCCATTGGTTATCTTCTGTGATAACACTGGAGCGATTGCTCAAGCAAAGGAACCACGGTCACACCAGAAGTCCAAGCACATACAGAGAAGGTTTCATTTGATCCGTGAGATCATAGATCGAGGAGAGATCAAGATCTGCAAGGTACATACAGATGACAATCTAGCTGACCCGCTTACAAAGCCTCTGGCGCAGCAGAAGCATGAAAAGCACTGTAATAATATGGGTTTGAGATTTCTCAACCATTAGTTTAAGTGCAAGTGGGAGATTGTTGGGGTATGCCCTTAAGGCTAATGTTTGAGGCCTTGGGTTATTATCAGTATCATGTATAAACTGAGTATATGTTTATAAAGGCAATTGTTGTTATTCAGATTGTTGCATTGTCTGCTGCTGTATGTATACCTCTGAGTAATGTCTCAATGATGTTCAGCTTTGCTGACATTCAGAGTTGTCCTTAGTCGAGATATCTTGGTGAACATGAGACAGCCTTGATATGATTGAGACTAATATGTGTTCTGGTCTTATAGGATGCTTCGAGTATGGAATAAGATTTAGACACATAGGTGCATTGGATGTACTTGACTGACCCTACTTAGGATATTCAATTGTTTGTCACAATGTGAATAAATCCTTATAAGCAAGCAAGTGGCATATTCCCTTTGACTTGAGATCACTTGTGTTTCTAAGTGATGATTGGCATTGTCTTGAGGTACTTCAATATCATTTGAAAGATAATGGTTAAGGATTATCTTGGATAGTGGGCATGAGTGATGTTAGGACACTAGTGATAGATATAGGATTGCCTCTCCTAGTTGGAGTGTGATGTTCTAAAGGGGCCCCCTCTGGATGAGATGGTTGAGAAAGTGTATGGCCATACCCAGATGACTATGTTCATCTGATCTAACCATTCTCATCGTGTTGGAATTACAGGCTTGACAGGCTTGTCCAACGAGAACATCCAGTGGCAAAGGGAACAAGTATGCTGGGTGAATTGGATTCACACTTGTGCTATGGTTTGGGAGTAGTCTTGGAAGACTCTTTCCTTCATATCAGGAGACAGTGATGTGTTGCTAGATACCCTTCTCTGATCGTGATAACATAAGTTATCGTTACCGACATTGAAGGAAACCCTTAGGGTCGCACAATTTGATGATATGGCTTACTTTTGTCAGATCGTGTGGACTGGAATTATTCTAGTTCAGTTTAAAGCAATTTAAACTCTGATTGGAAGTGAGATCTAGTCTGATCATGTTTGATTGATTAGGGCATATGATCGGTAAGCTTCGATCGGCAGAATTGATGCTTGATCGTAAAGATCAAGAGGTTCATTGAGATGTGTGGTTAGATCTTGAACCATGAGGTTCAGAGAGATCAAGACCATGGCTGGTTCGAGTTGGTTCTTGAACCAAATGAAATTGAACCGGTTCACTTATATGAACGCATGGTTCAAAGGGGAGAGGAGTTTTCGATGGCTTCATGGGGACTTAAAGAAGGAGTTATGTACTTACTATATTTGGAAGTCGATTTTTCTTTTGGAACGCCCCACGTTTTCGAACGGTGAACGCCTCTCGCCCCTTTCTTCTCTCGTGTGTGTGTGGTTCGTTTTTATGAACAGCACCAGGGAGTTCGGCCAGCAAGTAGAAAAACATCTCATCACACGATCAAAGACTCCTTAGTGTCTTTGCTAGCACAAGGAGCACAAGGAAGAAGCAAACTTCATCTTGTGTGTGATTCCTTTGGAGAAGAAGCATTCGCCTCTTTCTTCCTCCAAGCCGCCACTCAAAGCATGGCAATGGTAATGTTCTAACCTATCTTTTCTGTTAGGGTATGCCCTTAAGGCTAATGTTTGAGGCCTTGGGATTGTAAAAGTATCATGTAATAAACTCTTGTGTTTATAAAGGCAATGGTTATTATTCAGTTTGTTACATTGTCTGCTGCAATAACTGTGCTTCTGAATAATGTCTCAATGCTGTTCAGCTAGGCTGACATGCATATGTCCTTAGTCGAGATATCTTGGTGAACATGAGACAGCCTTGATATGATTGAGACTAATATGTGTTCTAATCTTATAGGATGCTTCGAGCATGGAATAAGATGTAGACTCATGGGTACATTGGATGTACTAGACAGACCCTACTAGGATATTCAATTGCTTGTCACAATGTGAATAATCCTTGTTTGCATCAAGTGGCACATGTCCTCTGACTTGAGATCACTTGTGTTTCTAGATGATGATTGTCATTGTTTTGAGGTAGTTCAATATCATTTGAAACATAATGATTATAGACTATCTTGGATAATGATCATGAGTCAGGTTAGGACACTAGTGATAGATAAAGGATTGCCGTCTCCTTGTTCAAGGAGTGTGGTGTTCTAAAGGGGCCCCCCTGAATGAGATGATTGAGAAAGTGTATGGCCATACCCAGGTGACTATGTTCATCTGATCTAATCATGCTCATCATATTGGAGTCACAGGCTTGACACGCTTGTCCAATAAGAACATCCAGTGGCAAAGGAAACATGTATGCCTAGTGAAGTGCATTCACCCTTGTGCTGTGTTTTGGGAGTAGTCTTGGAAGACTCTTTCCTTTATATCGGGAGACAGTGATGTGTTGCTAGATACCCCTCACTGATCGTGATAACGAAAGTTATCGTTACCGACATTTAAAGGAAACCCTCAGGGTCGCACAATTTGATGATATGGCTTACTTGAGTCAGATCGTGTGGACTGAATTGTTTGGGTTCAGTTTAAAGGGATTTAATCTCTGATTGTAAGTGAGATCTGGTCTGATCATGTTTGATTGATTAGGGCTTGAGATCGGTAAGCTTCGATCGAGAGAGGTGATGCTAGATCGGTGAGATCAGGAGCATCAGGAGATGAACGGTTAGATCTTGAACCTTAGGGTTTGATATGATCTAGACCAAAGGGGGCTTGGGCTTATTTGATTTGGTTTGTTGAACCAAATGCAATTGAACCAAAAGAGAACCGGTTCACTTATGTGAACGCATGGTTCGAAAGGGTGAAGGCGTTTTGGTCGTTTATGAGTGCATGCTTCCATTTATGGTAAGTCATCAAGGCCTCTTCTTCAAAGCGCCTAACGCCAAGCCGTTCACCACTTGACTTCACTTCGCTTGGCTTCTTGCAATTTGCATGTGGAGGAGAGGTGGACGAACGTGTGGAGCTCTCGCCCAAGCAAGATCTCGTCTCCCATCCCTTCCATTCGGCAAGGACACTTGAAGATCTTTGCTAGCACAAAGATCAACAAGAAGAAGCCATCTCTCTTCTTGTGTGCGTCACTTGTGGAGAAGATCTCTCTTGGTCTTTGCTTCCAAGCCGCCTCCTTCTCATGGCCATGGTAACGCATCTTTCACTTGATGTTTAAGTTGATCATATGAATGTATAGCATGCGATCAAATGTGAAACCCTAATTCCGCTGCTAAGACAAAGAAAGGTCACTTGCGCCCCCCTCTTGAAAGGGGTACTCACCTTAGGGTTTCTCGCTCCCCCTTGAAGGGGACCCTAACAATTGGTATCAAAGCGGTTAATATATGTTCATATGATTGCTTTGTTTGTTTTGTGATCCTTGTTAGTATAGATCTATTTCACATGCGCAACCACATGCTAGGTTTTAGGTGTTTGGCGCATGTGTGATGTTCATGTTTATGCATGTTCTTGTTGGCGCATGTTAAGTATGTTGAATGGTATTTCATCAAAACTTATATCTACTTGCGCGCAAACATTTAGATCTATATGCACTTACTATAAACCCTTAGACGGGTTGATGGGGTTGAAGTCACCCTCTAGGTTAGATCCACATAGTCTGATCAGACCATCTGACAGCCTAGATGGATCGACCAGATGGCACCTGTGCACAAGCACGAGGTGGCTATAGGTCGATTGCATCACAGGCGTGTAGCGAGGTCTGGTTGAGACAACCAGTGAACAGACATGAGTTAGGCCCGGGGTCACACCCGCTTGCCAGAACTCATGTTGGTTGTTCAGCCCTTGGCGCATGCATGGTTGACCATTAGGTCAACTCGAGTCAGTTAGGACTTGGTGCATGAAAGGGCATGGATCTAACTAGATTGTTGAGTGGATCCCTATCAATGGACCGTTGTAAGGTTGTAGGGCACATAAGAAAATTAAAATTGATGCCAATGGGTTTTCAAAACTTTTATTTTCTTTATAATGGATCACATGTTGATTGCATGATGCCATGATGTTTGTTTATTTAATCTTATGTGGGATGCCCAATTTAATGTGTGCTGTGCTGGGGCCTGCGAGCCTGGAATTAAACTTGTAAATTAATTTTTATTGTGATCTGCGAATCACATTTTTAATTAATTTGTATAATTGACCTGCGAGTCAAGCTTGTCTAGATAGATCAAAATATTTTTGATTAGACAAGAGCACAAAAGCACACATCGCAGAGGCGCATTCAGCTGGTGGGCGCACCTGAGCTGCATTGAGCGCTAGGTCCCTGGGTTGGACCAGATGAGATGCAAAAGACCCAAGAAAAGCAAGTGAAGACTTAAGTTGATTAAGGTCTTACTTAGGCTATGGGCTTTTACCACATAAGATCCATGCTTTCTTTTATTGTTTAATAATTAGAATTGCATGAGTTATTTATCTTCTGCTATAGCCATAGGATTTGCCTGATAGTAAGAAGATAAAAGACCGTTAAAATCCAAACGCTAAAATATCAAGCACGTAATGCCTTCTGACGCGAAACCTCACTGTTCTGACTATCGTTGGAGCCGTGTTGTACCCACTCAGTGGGCACGTCCATCTATCTTCAGACGGTGCGGGATTACACCTGCGTGTTACAGAGAAGGGATTTATCGCTTCTCGTTGCTCAGCATAGCACGTGGTGGTCCAGGGAGTAGGTCGGGTCAGCTTGACCATGTAGGCTACATATGTGGCGCATATGGTAGCGCATGGAGGCAGCCATCTGAGGGATCAAAGACTGTGTTGTACCAACTCAGTTGGCACAGTCTGCTGGATTGCCCAGGTGAAGGGGAATCGCACGGGTTGGCGATTGGCTGGGACAGCCTACCAGAAATTAGTGCTTGTCATCTCTGTGCATCTTATCTCGCCTGAGCGGGACGCGGAGACCAAGTATGAAATCTGGATCCCATCTCACTAAAAGAGTTCTACTCTTTCGGGCTGTTTTGCTGGATTTTTCAGCCAGATAAAATAGTGAGAAAAAGAATCATTCTTAAGTCCTGATTGATTCTTAACATTGATACTGACCTTGCTGTTCTTGCATTGTTGTAGATTCATGCAGCAACGAACACCATGAGCTTCAATGTGCGATCCCTACTGGAAAGGGAGAACTTTGCTGGGCCAAACTTCTCAGACTGGTTCGGACACCTTAAGATCGTTCTTAAGGCAGAGAGGAAACTGTATGTCCTCGAGACGACTGTGCCGCCTCAACCCGCTGCGAACGCCGCAAGGGCGGTTCGTGATGCCTATGAAAAGCATGTCAATGATAGCATTGATGTCGCTTGCCTGATGCTAGCGTCTATGACGCCACCGCTGCAACGTCAGCATGAGGATATGTCGGCTATAGAGATTATAGCGAACCTCAAGATGCTGTATGCTGCACAGGCGAGGACAGAACGCTATAATCTGACAAAGCTTTTCTTTCAGAGCAAACTGGCTGAAGGGAGCCCAGTGGGAGCTCACGTGCTCAAGATGATTGGGCACAAGGAGGCTCTGGAGAAACTGGGGCATACCATCAACCAGGAGCTTGCTGTAGACATTATTCTGCAGTCTCTCCCGCCCTCTTTCGATGCGTTCATTATTAACTTTAATATGAACAAAATCGATTGTACTCCGGCAGAGCTGCTGAATATGCTCTTGACTACTGAGGAGACTCTGAAGGGAAAGCCTTCAACCTCTGTCTTAATGGTTCCTTCCAGGAACAAGAAGAAGGGGAAGAAGGGCAAAGCCCCTGTCAAGAGTTACAGCAAGGCTCTGAAACAGAAGGTAAAGCGGTCAAAGGACAACAGGTGTTTCCACTGTGGCCAGCTGGGTCACTGGAAAAAGGACTGTAAAGCGCTCCAAGGAGATAAGAGGGGAAGCATTGCTTCTGGCTCAGGTATATATGTGACTGAGGTCATGTTATCTTCTTCTTCCATTTCATGGGTGTTGGACACTGCATGTGGAGTTCACATTTGTTCAAATGTGCAGGAACTCAAGAGAAGAAGACAGGTGGGACAGCATGAGGTGGACCTACGAGTTGGAAACGGGGCACGGGTTGCTGCTGTTGCTGTAGGAGACTATTTCATCTCATTACCATCTGGCATTGTATTAGAATTAAACAATTGTTATTTTGTACCCAGTATTACCAAAAATATTATCTCTATTCCTGCTCTTGTCAGGAAAGGGTTTTCCTTTGAATGCAAGATTTCAAAGTGTTATATTACTCTTGATAATATTGTTTATGCTACTGGTTCAATTAACAATGGGTTATTCATGTTGGACATGGAATATTCTATACAAAACATTGATAATAAGAAAGCCAAGTATGCTGATGACAGCACCTTGCTATGGCATAGTCGTTTAGGCCATATTAACAAGAAGCGCATTAAGCGGTTGCATGATCATGGACTGCTGGGATCATTCTCCTATGAGGAGATTGATACATGCAAAGCTTGTTTAATGGGTAAAATGACGAAGTCTCCTTTTCTTCACAAAGGTCAAAGGGCTTCAGGTTTACTTGACCTTATACACAGTGATGTGTGTGGGCCATTTAGTAAAAATGCCAGAGGTGGCTATCAGTACTTCATTACCTTTACTGATGATTTCAGTAGATATGGGTATGTCTATTTAATGAGACATAAAAGTGAATCTTTTGACAAGTTCAAAGAGTTCAAAAATGAAGTACAGAATCAGCTAGGCCGAAATATCAAGGCACTTCGTTCTGATCGAGGTGGAGAATACCTAAGTCATGCGTTTACTGACTATCTGAAGGAGTGTGGGATTATCTCACAGCTCACTCCACCAGGAACACCGCAATGGAATGGTGTGTCCGAGAGGAGAAATAGAACGTTACTTGATATGGTTCGTTCTATGATGAGTCAGGCTACTCTTCCATACTCCTTTTGGGGATTTGCACTGGAAACAGCTGCAAAGGTACTAAACCGAGTGCCATCCAAGGCAGTTTCAAAGACTCCATACGAGTTATGGTATGGGAAACAGCCGAGCTTGACATTTATCAGGATCTGGGGTTGCGAGGCTTATGTCAAAAAGCTCGCCTCTGGGAAACTGGAGAGCAGATCTGAGAAATGTATCTTTGTCGGTTACCCTAAGGAAACTAAGGGTTATTATTTCTACGATCCCAAAGAGAACAAGGTATTTGTTGCTCGGACGGCCATTTTTCTTGAGAAGGAGTTTCTTCTGCAAGAAGCCAGTGGGAGAGAAATAAAGCTGGATGAGAATCCAGAGGAAGGACAAAGTAGTCAAGCACAGTTGGATGAGCCTGAGCCGGTAGAACAGGTTACTGAACAACCTGAGGCTCAGATATCACGGGAACCGCGAAGATCGGGAAGGATCCGTCGACAGCCTGAGCGCTATGACGGAGTCTACATCATTGATAATGATGAACCCCTGACTTATGCGGATGCGGTCAGTGGACCGGAGTCAGCTAGATGGCTTGATGCTATGCGAGCCGAGATGGACTCCATGTCAGATAACCAAGTCTGGGATTTGGTTGATCCGCCTCCGGGAGTTATCCCTATAGGCTGTAAATGGATCTTCAAGAAGAAGATTGACATGGATGGTAACGTGGTTACCTATAAAGGCAGGCTTGTTGCGAAAGGTTTCAAACAAATCTACGGGATAGATTATGATGAAACTTTCTCACCTGTAGCCATGTTTAAGTCTATTCGAATTCTTTTCGCGATAGCAGCATATTACGATTATGAGATCTGGCAGATGGATGTGAAGACCGCTTTCCTTAATGGAAATCTGGATGAGGATGTGTATATGACACAACCTGAAGGTTTCACTAATCCATCAGATCGTCATAAAATATGCATGTTAAAGAAGTCCATTTATGGACTTAAACAAGCATCTAGAAGCTGGAATATTCGTTTTGATGAATCAATCTCTGAGTTTGGTTTCATCAAGAACGAGGATGACCCGTGTGTATATAAGAGGTTTAGTGGGAGCGTGATTACTTTCCTAGTCCTCTACGTCGATGATATCTTAATCATTGGAAACGATATTCCTGAAATGCATGCTGTTAAAGCATGGCTAAGGAAATGTTTCCAGATGAAAGATCTAGGAGAAGCAGCCTATGTATTAGGTGTGAAGATCTACAGGGATAGATCTAAGAGGCTTCTCGGGCTGTGCCAGAGTACTTACATCGATAAAGTCCTGGAGAGATTTCATTTAGAGAATTCTAAACGAGGATATCTTCCAGTCAGACATGGTCTGAATCTTTCGAAGAGTCAGTGTCCACAAACACAGACTGAGAAAGATGAAATGGATAATACGCCTTATGCTTCGGCTATTGGGTCCATTATGTATGCGATGTTGTGTACTCGCCCAGACGTCGCTTACGGGTTAAGCGTGACCAGTCGATTCCAAAGTAATCCAGGTATGGCGCACTGGATTGCAGTCAAGAACCTTTTAAAATATCTGCGGAGGACCAAAGATATGTTCTTGATATATGGTGGTCAGGAAGAACTCAGTATAGAAGGATATACTGACGCTTCGTTCCAGTCGGACCAGGATGATTTCCGATCGCAATCAGGCTATGTTTTTAGCTTGAATGGTGGAGCAGTGGTGTGGAAGAGTTTCAAAAAGTCTACTGTTGCTGATTCCACAACAGAAGCCGAGTATGTTGCAGCCTCGGAAGCATCCAAGGAGGCAGTGTGGATTCGTAAGTTCGTGAGAGAACTTGGTGTCGTTCCTTCGAGTGCAGATCCTTTGGTTATCTTCTGTGATAACACTGAAGCCATCGCACAAGCAAAGGAACCACGGTCGCACCAGAAGTCCAAGCACATACAGAGACGGTTTCACTTGATCCGGGAGATCATTGATCGTGGCGAGATCAAAATATGCAAGGTTCATACAGACGACAATCTGGCTGACCCGCTTACCAAGCCCCTGGCGCAGCAGAAGCATGAGAAGCACTGTAATAATATGGGTTTGAGATTTCTCAACCATTAGATTAAGTGCAAGTGGGAGATTGTTAGGGTATGCCCTTAAGGCTAATGTTTGAGGCCTTGGGATTGTAAAAGTATCATGTAATAAACTCTTGTGTTTATAATGGCAATGGTTATTATTCAGTTTGTTACATTGTCTGCTGCAATAACTGTGCTTCTGAATAATGTCTCAATGCTGTTCAGCTAGGCTGACATGCATATGTCCTTAGTCGAGATATCTTGGTGAACATGAGACAGCCTTGATATGATTGAGACTAATATGTGTTCTAATCTTATAGGATGCTTCGAGCATGGAATAAGATGTAGACTCATGGGTACATTAGATGTACTGGACAGACCCTACTAGGATATTCAATTGCTTGTCACAATGTGAATAATCCTTGTTTGCATCAAGTGGCACATGTCCTCTGACTTGAGATCACTTGTGTTTCTAGATGATGATTGTCATTGTTTTGAGGTAGTTCAATATCATTTGAAACATAATGATTATAGACTATCTTGGATAATGATCATGAGTCAGGTTAGGACACTAGTGATAGATAAAGGATTGCCGTCTCCTTGTTCAAGGAGTGTGGTGTTCTAAAGGGGCCCCCCTGAATGAGATGATTGAGAAAGTGTATGGCCATACCCAGGTGACTATGTTCATCTGATCTAATCATGCTCATCATATTGGAGTCACAGGCTTGACACGCTTGTCCAATAAGAACATCCAGTGGCAAAGGAAACATGTATGCCTAGTGAAGTGCATTCACCCTTGTGCTGTGTTTTGGGAGTAGTCTTGGAAGACTCTTTCCTTTATATCGGGAGACAGTGATGTGTTGCTAGATACCCCTCACTAATCGTGATAACGAAAGTTATCGTTACCGACATTTAAAGGAAACCCTCAGGGTCGCACAATTTGATGATATGGCTTACTTGAGTCAGATCGTGTGGACTGAATTGTTTGGGTTCAGTTTAAAGGGATTTAATCTCTGATTGTAAGTGAGATCTGGTCTGATCATGTTTGATTGATTAGGGCTTGAGATCGGTAAGCTTCGATCGAGAGAGGTGATGCTAGATCGGTGAGATCAGGAGCATCAGGAGATGAACGGTTAGATCTTGAACCTTAGGGTTTGATATGATCTAGACCAAAGGGGGCTTGGGCTTATTTGATTTGGTTTGTTGAACCAAATTCAATTGAACCAAAAGAGAACCGGTTCACTTATGTGAACGCATGGTTCGAAAGGGTGAAGGCGTTTTGGTCGTTTATGAGTGCATGCTTCCATTTATGGTAAGTCATCAAGGCCTCTTCTTCAAAGCGCCTAACGCCAAGCCGTTCACCACTTGACTTCACTTCGCTTGGCTTCTTGCAATTTGCGTGTGGAGGAGAGGTGGACGAACGTGTGGAGCTCTCGCCCAAGCAAGATCTCGTCTCCCATCCCTTCCATTCGGCAAGGACACTTGAAGATCTTTGCTAGCACAAAGATCAACAAGAAGAAGCCATCTCTCTTCTTGTGTGCGTCACTTGTGGAGAAGATCTCTCTTGGTCTTTGCTTCCAAGCCGCCTCCTTCTCATGGCCATGGTAACGCATCTTTCACTTGATGTTTAAGTTGATCATATGAATGTATAGCATGCGATCAAATGTGAAACCCTAATTCCGCTACTAAGACAAAGAAAGGTCACTTGCGCCCCCCTCTTGAAAGGGGTACTCACCTTAGGGTTTCTCGCTCCCCCTTGAAGGGGACCCTAACATTTTCAAGGTTGATCATATGTTTAAGTCAAGCGATTTTGAAACCTAGCATTTCCGCCGCTGCACATTCTAGATGCGCATGTGACCTAGGTTTACCTACATGTAATGGAAATTACAGCCGTAATTTCCTCGCGTGAACAGTGCTGGTGCCGAGTTTCTTCTCCGATCAAGATCCTTTCACTCTGAAACTTCTGAGATATGTTCTCCTACTCCAGGCGAAGCTTCCCTTCAAATTTCACGGCCGGAGATGCACTGTACGCGTCCTGGCAATGAAATCTAGGTCGGCGGCGTGAAACTCGATTCCTCCTTTATTAGTGGATGAAAATTAGGGCTTTTGGTGTCTCCTCCTTCGTCTCGTCGAAAGCTCCTCTTTTGCTTCTTACAGTTTTGAATTTTATGGTCTGGATTATCCGTAATCAATCCCACAAATATCGGGCTCAAATTTGACCATGAAAATCGCGTCTCCAGGTTGTAATTACGACCGTATTTTTGGTTACGGCACTGCCGTAATTTCAGTCGAGTTCTCGGGTGGAAATCTGTCAGGCAATTACGGTACCGTAAAATTGGTTACGGTAGTGCCGTAATTTCAGCCAAAATTTATGGTCCAAAATCGCTCCAAATTACGGCCTGTGATAATTTCTGAAATTCTTTCTAGATGAAAAATTCACAAATTATGGCAGTGCTCTGATATTACGGTAGCCTATAAAATACGGTACCATAATATAGATTACAGCCCTGCTGTAATTTGGTCTGAAGCTCCAATCTTCATAAAATTTGATGTGTAATCTCCTCTTGATGGTGGGAATTCCTCTTTGCATCTGAATTGCTTGAAAATGCCTAAAATGCAGGAGTCCCCTTCAAGGGGGGGAGCGCAAGCGGATAAAACCCCTTTCAAGAGGGGGGCGCAAAACCCTAATACATGCATACAGAACACTATTGCATGGGCGGAAATTAGGGCATCAAGAATCGGTTGCATGATATATATGATCAACTATGAAAAACCGATTGCAAATATCAAGAAGAATCATACCATCGCCATTCGTTGGATGGTGTGTTGGAATCAAAGACCGAAAGGGATCTTCTCCCTAGTCGACGCACACACGATGAGGAATGGCTTCTCCTTGTCGTCTTTGTGCTAGCAAAGCTTCAAGGGTCCTTTGCGCGTGGAGGAGATGAGATCCTTTGGGCTTGGCGAAGAAGAACTTCCTCTACACTCGTCGAGAGCTTTGTCACACGAGAAGAGAGAAAAATCGTCCAAAGTGATGAGAGGCGATTGAGCGAACGTTGTAATCAACGTGGAGGCGTTGCTATCCAAAAATAGCAACCCATTACTCTCAACGGTTATGCGTTCACATGAAGTGAACCGTAACTCCTTCACCCCATTCGAATCTTTGAACCAAGCGCTCACAAGATGAGCCGGTTCAAATGACTTTGGTCCAAGACCAAATCAGCCCAAGCAATGGTCGATCTTATTGAACCTCAAGGCTCAAGATCACCGTTGATCTCAAGATGCTCCTGATCTCACCGATCTAGCATCAAATCTCTCGATCGAAGCTTACCGATCTCAAGCCCTAATCAATCAAACATGATCAGACCAGATCTCACTTACAATCAGAGTTTAAAACCCCTTTAAACTGAACCTAAACAATTCAGTCCACACGATCTGACTTAAGTAAGCCATATCATCAAATTGTGCGACCCTAAGGATTTCCTATACCTGTCGGTAACGATAACTCACGTTATCACGATCAGTGAGGGGTATCTAGCAACACATCACTGTCTCCCGATAGAAAGGAAAGAGTCTTCCAAGACTTCACCCAAACCACAGCACAAGTGTGACTCTAACTCACAAGGCATGCATCTTTCCTTTGCCACTGGATGTTCTTATTGGACAAGCGTGTCAAGCTTGTAGCTCCAATATGATAAGCATGATTAGATCAGATGAACACAGTCACCTGGGTATGGCCATACACTTTCTCAATCATCTCATCCAGGGGGCCCCTGTAGAACATCACACTCCTTAAACAAGGAGATGGCAATCCTATGTCTATCACTAGTGCCCTAACCTGATTCAAGCTCACCATCCAAGATAGTCTATAATCATTGTCTTTCAAATGATATTGAACTACCTCAAAACAATGACAATCATCATTTAGAAACACAAGTGATCTCAAGTCAGAGGAAATGTGCCACTTGTTGCAATCAAGGAATATTCACATTGTGACAAACAACTGAATATCCTAGTAGGGTCTGTCCAGTACATCCAATGTACCCATGAGTCTACACCTTATTCCATGTTCGAAGCATCCTATAAGATTAGAACACATATTAGTCTCAATCATATCAAGGCTGTCTCATGTTCACCAAGATATCTCGACTAAGGACATAAAGCTTGTCAGCCTAGCTGAACAGCTTTGAGACATTATTCAGAAGTACACTTATTACAGCAGACAAGGTAACAAACTGAATAACAATCATACCTTTATAAACAGAAGAGTTTATTACATGATACTGTTACAATCCCAAGGCCTCAAACATTAGCCTAAGGGCATACCCCAACATAAAAATCATGCCTTTTTACCTGAAAATCTTCAAAAACCAAAAAGAGTGTAGATTCCGCAGAATTTGATAAAAAAAGGCTTAAAAATAAGCAAAGGTTCATGAATTTGACACAAAAAGATGTATGAAATGGCATAAAATTTACTATAAATTTTAGTGTCATCAGTATCATAGTGGATAAGGGACAGCTATGGTGTAGGTGAGACTAGTTTATGTGCTGGTTAAGCACACGTTGCCAAAGACAGGCATATAAGTATATCAAGGTAGATATACTGGACTAACCCACGATGATAGAGGTGCATTTGTTTTTCGACTTTAGGGAGTCTGTGACTCTATATGGTAAGGGATATACTTTGATATAACCTAACACCTCGCCGTAGTAGGGAGGTTATAACAGTTGTCATTAAGTAAATCATGTCGTATAAGAGGTACAACTTACTAATAGAGGATTTGCCCCTTCCTTAAGTGGAAGCTTAACATCCTTGAGCCCCCTATATGGATGCATGATTGAAAGTTTTTGGCCACACCCAGGTTAAGTCTGATTTAGTCATGACCACTTAATTTGGTTAAATAAGAGTGACATACTTGTCCAATCTGGATGTTAGCCTCGCAATGGGAGAAGAATGCACATGTACTTTATTGCGGTTTAGGGATTATTGATGATGACATCCATTTCGTTGACTTGGGTAGCATTGACGTACTGCTAGGTGCCACTCATTGCTTGTGATGATGATCTCATCACTGCTAACGTTAGAGGAACCTACAGGGTCGAACACAAAGACACTTGAGATCTCGTAGCCTCAAATTGAATCTATGGATGATTCATATCTGTTTAGGAGTCTTATACATCACTGATGCATGCGTTGAGGTAGGAGATGATTATATAGAGTTGGATAGCGATTTAAGATCAATTGACCTTGGATGACCTTTGGGTGACCACATTTAACCTTGGTTGACTGGGTTTTGTCAACATGTCAAGTGATATAAAAGATGCTAGATTTATTCGAAGTCTTGTCAACTTGATTTAGCATAATCCGGAAGGGTCCACAACTTAAGCACATAATTGAATATTTATAATCAATTAAATAGAGATAAACCTAATAGATTTATTTGCATCTTTAGTAGTGGGACTTGCAACGAAAACTCTATATGAGGAGGGGCTAGGGGGCGCATATCCTCATGCCTTCTCTCTGAGAACCCTAGCTGCCTAGAAACTCCTCTCCCCACTGAAGCCCTAGCTGCCTCTTGCCTTCTCTCTTAGTGCTGCCCTTGAACATTGTCACTGTTGGTGTATACGCCCTGAGACCTAGTATTGGTCAATCTTTGTACTACTTGACTCTGATATTTATTTATCATTATGACATTGTCGTTATCATTGTTTGTTTACATCTACGATTGTGTACTTACATGATAATGTCCCTGGAGACAGATTGGATCTATGCTCAAATGGTTGTCCCTAGTCAATGTACCTTAGTGGATATGGGACAGTTATGGTATGTGAGAGACTGGTATATGGGCTGGTTAGGCACAAGGTGCTAACTGTAGGAACCCCTAATCATAAGGGGGCAAAACCCTAAGTCCTTGTATCAAAGGGTTGGGCGCCAGTAATAAGTTCCCAGAAGGTACTGGCATTAAATTATCTAAGGATCAGTCACGTCCCATCAGTAGGAAAGCCATAGATCTAATTCAGCTATGACAAAGTAACCACGAACTCGGTGTTGTTGAGCCAGAAAGATAGGCTGCCGTCATATTCATCGGTATGGATATTTGCATGAAACTCCATGGAAGATAGAAAGTCTAGCACAATAGGAATATACGTGAGGTAGGAGATTGTGAAGAACTGGTCCCATCCCACACGTTGGAAAAGTCACTGCACATCTTCATGAAAACCCAGAGTATTCAGAGTGGAATGGTCGAGGAATCCGGTGGTGACCAACTGGCGATGTGTGAGGGCGTTCAACTTGGTTAACTACTCTGGATCATGACAAATATGTTAGGGAATACTGGGTGTAATTTAAAATTTTGCAGTCCCAGGCCGCAGCGGAAGAATCATTACACCCGAAACATATTCCAGTCCTAAGGATCCATGCGAGAGAGAAGACACAAGGACGTGTTAGAGATGTACCTCTTTTGCTTGTCTAGTTGCCGAAGCCATGTTGAAGACGATCAAGTGCTCGCCCTCTACAAGTATCCATGCGTCGACTCCTTGATCGTTGCTCCCTTCCACGCTTGGTGCTAGCCTCGGGAAGAGAATCAAGCCTTCACCTCACTTGCGCCACGTTCAAGAGAACTTGCGCCAAAGAGGGGATAGGGTAGATGCCGCCAAGGACTTCCCTCTTCTTCTTTGCTTGCGCCACCTTCAAGCAAGATGCGCCAATGGCAATGAGAGGGAGAGAGCTTGCGGCAATAGAAGGAGAAGTCACCAGGCTCAATTTCTCTTTGCGCCAAGAAGAGTAGAAGAAGAAGAGGAGGTCTTTCGGCTACTTGGAAGAAGGTTGCGCCAAGCCTTTGTTGTCACCTTTTGCCCTTGGTCACGTCTCTCTTTGTGCCCTCACACCTTCAAGGAGTCGAACATTAGAAGGGGCGGTAAGGGGTCCTATAAATAGGACAAGAGGCGGCTAGGGCAAGGGCTAGGATCATGCCAAGTGTATGGCTAGGATGAAAAGGTTTGCGACAAGGAAAGTCTCCAAGACATTTCCTTAAACCCATTCAACCCTTCCTTATGCGCCAAGACCTTGTCTTGCACCCCAAGCAATATATCAGCCCATGACATGCCTTAGAGGCATGCATTCCATCCAAGGAAGAAGGGCTAGGTGCAACAAGCAAGAGGTATTCGGCTAGGGTAAGGGTTTGGGTGCATGTAGGGTTTATGATGTAAGGAAAGTCTCCAAGACTTTACCATAAATCTCACCCTACTTGTCTTATGCGCCCAAGCTCTTTCCAAAAGAGTTTTCAAGCCATATCATCCCCAACCCTTACCATAGAGGCAAGGTTTCCTTCCAAGGAACAAAGGGGGAGGCGCCTAATGCTTCCTTATGAAGCAACATGCGCCCACTTCACCCCATTATGCCCTTGGCGCCAATGGGGTGAAATTCTTCCCCATTATACACTTATTTGCTTATACCTCTTCTTGACAACTAGTTATTGGGCCTCATTGGATAATGAGCTAGCCCAAACTTCATGGCATGGGTTGATTAAGCCTTTGGATCCAACCCAATGTAACCCTAATCCAAATGTGACCAATCTAGGTCAATTTCGGGTCAACCTGCCAAAAATGAAGTTTGGCTCAAATAACTTTCTTCCAACTCATCAGGCCCATTGGCGCTGATGAAATCTTCCAAATTGATCCAAGTTATCCAATAACTTGATCATAAGGCTTCTGATTAAAGCAACGTCAAGAGTCTATTGCGTGTGACCCCGTAGGATCCATATGACGATGGCAATGATGTAAACATCATAAGTAGTGAGGGATATCTAGCAAATCATCACTACTACCCATGTCATAGGATTTAAGTCATTATGGCAACAACTCCTAACAAGCAACGAGGATTCCCATTGCATTATAGATCCGTTTGCCTAAACTGATATCCTGCCATTGGATTAGTCTCAAGTTTATCAATCCAATGCATTGGTCATGACTCAACAAGTGTGGCCACACATTCCTGTCATGCACCAATAAAGGTGGGGCGCCCCAAAGTGGATATCATGCTTCCTCTGAGGAAGGGGCAAATCCTACTATTGGTCATCCATGTCTCTACGTGACTTATGACATGCCTAATGACAGTCGTTTTGGTCCCCCAATTACGGAGAGACGTAAGACTATATCAAAGCATATCCATCATCAAATCTAGACACAAATATCTCAAGTCTAAGGATCAATGCAAACCTCTTGCATGTGAGATTGATTTGTTGACTAGACAAGTCAATCCTCATGGTGGATCACTCCAGTACATCCAATGCACCTGTATGTCAGCGTTACTATGCCCCGCACCTAACCAGCCCATACACCAGTCTCACATGTACCAAAGCTGTCCCATATCTGCTATGGTACCTTGTCTGGGGATAGCTTATGAGAATGGATCCAATCCAAACTCCTGGGATATTATATATGCAACTCAATACATCAACGCAGGTAAAGAAGTCTGCATAATAACGACCATGCCTCTATATAGAATAATAATTCTATTAAAGTACATTCAAACAATGCCTGACCATGTCCATACATTGGTCTGCAGGGCATATACACCAACAATCTCCCACTTGCACTAAGACCAAGGACAACTGATGTTTAGTCAGTTCCAATGTCTCTAGTATGATCCATTTAGCTTCCGCTGCGCCAGAGGCTATGTCGGTGGGTTTTTCCAGATTGCTATCTGTGTTTATTTTAACAAATTTGATCATCATCCTTATCCATGATCTCTAAGATCAGATGATATGCTGCAGTACATACTTGAGCACTAAGTTCCTTCACTTATGCTATGGCCCTAGTAAGAACTATACTGGACCATCAAGCACCAGGAACTAAATCAAGTTCAAATGAATGAAGCTGCTTCCTTGGCTGCCATAAGAAGCGGCAATGTACTCAGCCTTATTTGTAGAATTTTGCCACTATGGTTTGCATAATGCTCTTTCAGCACACAACACCACAACAAGGCAAAGCGCAAATCCTGGCTGTGGTCATAAGACTGGAACGAAGTATCAGTGTACCCTTGTACACAAAATTCTTCCTGTCTATCATAGACTAGACTTCAACCCTTTATACTTCCCAAGTATATATAAGGATTGCTTTCACAGCTATCCAGTGTCAAACACTAGGATCTGATTGAAACTTGCTGGCTATGCTCCAAGCATTTGCCACAAATGGTCTTGTGCACAAAACATGATCTATCCTGTACCCAATGTAACAGAATTTTAGACCCATGTTACTACTCTCCAGCTGTGTCATAGGACATAGCATCCTTGAGAGAGTCAGACCATATCTCTCTGGAAGGTATTAATATTTGGAATCATCCAATATAAACCTTTCCAGAAACTCTTGGATGAACATAGATTGACTAAAGGGCAATGACTTTCTTGGATCTCTGTCTATAGATCCTCATGCCTAGGATGTAGGCATCATTCCCTAGATCATTCTTCTCGAAATACATCTCAAGCCTTTTCTTCACTATGTGAAGAGCTGAGATGTCATTCCATGTGAGGAGAATATCATCAATCTTCTAGAACAAGAAATACTATTAAGGTGCTCCCACTGATCTTCTTGTAAACACAGGCTCTTTTAAACATGCTTGCATAACACCATGCATATCTTTATGGCCTTGATATGAAAACCTTATGGTTATTTCCTTATAGATATCTTTTCAGACGTCTATGCAAGAAAGGCAGTTTTCATAATCAACATGCCATAACTAATCATGCAATTATAACATGCAGATTCCTAATGGACTCAAAACTCAGCTATTGGTGAAAAATTTCATCATTATCCACCCAGTGGATTTGCCTAGAATTTCTGTTACTAGCTTGCCTTTCAAGGTAACAATGTTACCTTCCATGTCTATCTTCCTAGAAGATTTATTTATAGCCTGTGGGAATTACCCCTTTGGCAGCTCATCCAAGTCCCAGACTTGATTAGCAGACATGGAGCCCATTATGGTTCTCATGGCCCTTAGCCACTTCTTGGAATCTGGTCCATCGACCGCTTCCATTTCCTTATAAGTCTTAGGTTCATCCTTGATGAAAAATTTGTCATGCCCAGCATATCGAATCGATCCAAACTTATGTGGTTCCTGTGTTACTTGAACCTTAGGTTGACTTTCAACCTGTATGTGAGATTTTGCTCTCCATCTGTGTCTAATTATATTGTGGTTGATTCTGGACCTTGTCCCAATCAAATCTACTCCCACTAGCTTCTTTCAAAAGAAATACTTTCTCAAGAGAGACAATATTTTGTTCTCTTTGGGATAGAATTAGCACTCTATAGTGCAC
Organism: Costus lasius; assembly: GCA_027563935.2. Classification (NCBI taxonomy): domain Eukaryota; kingdom Viridiplantae; phylum Streptophyta; class Magnoliopsida; order Zingiberales; family Costaceae; genus Costus; species Costus lasius. The sequence goes on along the minus strand of CM050450.1, from coordinate 29,066,124 downwards.
CACAAACACATACTTTTGAATCACTGCACATTACATTCCCAGTTCCATGGGATATTTGCAGTTCGCAACCCAAAAGCTAACTTAGACACTTTCTTATGGAGTGGTAGTACATCTGTTTGCATGGCATCATAGTAGTATATTTGCATGACTATCCAAAGATGAAACCGCATCCAATGTGTTCCTCTTTCTTTCTTTTGAAATTCACCACACAGTGGTGTTCCAAGTAAGCTGTGAGATAATCCCCACACTTCTTAGGACAGTCATCAAATTCTCTACTAATCACCTCGATCCAATCAAAGTGCTTTAATAGATCCTGCAATTTTACTCAATACTTCATTTGTGAACTTCTTGGATTTCTCCAAAGTTCTTAGGTTGGATAAGGCATACCCATACTGGATGAAGCATATAACACCTCTTAGTGCTTGTTTACATGGGTCCACATACATTGCTGTGAAATAGATCCAACAAGCCACTTACCCTTCAACCCTTTATGGTGAAGGCAGCATCTGTCACTTTGTTCCTTTGAACAAGGCTCACATTTATCATAATCCTAAAAGGATAATGATCCCAATAGTCCATTGACCTTTGGATGTGACCATTGTTCGATGGTTCAAGAGACAATGCTATAAGAGGATGTTAATTGAATCAATGGATCTGATATTGTGTTACATATAGAGCCACAAACTATTATCAACTGTATCACTTCAATAGAACATCTCAGATTTAAAGAAAATATCATTTATTATTTCAAACCGAAATCCTTTCCAAAAGGAATGATGTTCTAATACATAAGCTGATATATAATAGCAAAGTTCTAGATAAAGTCTTCAAGGTAGTGAGATGATATCAGCAGCATCCAATGCTCCGTCCCTGACCCGAGGGTCGATCCCATCAAGCCTCATCGTCCTACTTCCTTTGAGCTCCTACACATGTAAAACATATGTGAGCCTCACATACGGTACCTAGTACCCATGAATAAGGAGTAGACAAAAGGCCTCGGTAACACAATACCTGAAGCGGATGGATTACATCCCTTCTTCTTTGCCATGCACTTCTTGGCCATTAATCCTCTTCGAAATATCCATGCATTCCCAGTCTTCTGAAGTATTAGTTTTGAAGATACAGAATCATGGTCATTCTCAGATTTAGGCATACACTCTAAAGATCCAACAGAACTCTCCTGATCATTGTCTATAGAGCATGGCATGAAGAGACCTTTAAGATGTATGATAAGATCATAAATCCCCATCTCATCACATTCAACCTTGACCTCTGGGGTCATGCACTCTAAGACAAGAGCAGTGTACTGTTTGTTATCTTCACAATGTTCAAGATAAACATTCCACTCCCACTCGTTAGTGATATACACACTGGGCTGGGATGGAGGTCTTTCAAGAAGATGCACCTTATTCTCTTGTTCCAGTATCTTGGACAAAATCTTAAACCAATTTTTCCAGTTTGTCCCATCCAACTTATTTTTATAAAGTTTCAATCTTAGATCAGGAGATGCCATCTACAATATGCAAATAAGTACTATGATAAAGCATTTAACAAGGACTTTAAATTAAATGCTATGCTCCCACTACTCCCAAAACAAGTTGAGAATCTCAAACTCAACATGGAAATAAGTGAGTAGGATCCTAATTTCTCATGAGGTCTCCGTGACTCACGAGGGTGAGTTGGGATGCACAGAGAATCCCATGCTTCCTTAGGTAGGCATGCCAGCCAATTGTGCTGTGCACAACTCCTCTTAGTTAAGACAAACTAGGCGCCCTGTGTCCAGCGAGGGCTGGATACAACATAGAACCCTATCCTCTCAACAGCTGCCTCTAGTGAGTCATATGAAAAACTAGTCAAGTCTGGTCCTAACCGTTATGCCCAGGGCCAACGAATTCCTTGCGAAGGCACGCCCAGGTTAAAACTAGACTGGGGAAATCATTGTCACATGACATCTTCTAAAGATAAGTGGGTGTGTCCCACGAGGGTGGGAAACAGTTCACATCGCCACCGATCGATAGCTTGATGAGGGGTACGCGTTAGAAGGCTATTGACTTGATATTGTATTGAGAGTTTTACATGTTGATTTTATTCTTTTCTAGCTTGCAGTTTTCCTATGATTATGGCAGCAAAGGAAGAACATCTCAGGCATGCTATGGACAAAATAATAAACCATCACAGGCATGCTAGTTTGGTCGATATGGTCATAGCCCTTTTCATACACATAACTTGTCACGAGCCATGTGACATGTTATCGTGCATCCAAGGGTTGCGAGTCCCTAAAGCAGATCAGCCCATGCCAGAAGCCGAAAGCATGTGTCCTTCCTTCCGCCGCAAGTCCATCACCATGCTTCCAAAGCTTGCGCCACTTCTGACTCCGATTGAAGAAGACTCCTTGTTGTCAAGATGAAGCCTTAACCTATCATATAATTCTACATCTATTCTAAACAAGATAGGGAGAGAACCACACGCAGGTGGAAAGAGATTTTACAAGCATTCATCACAAGTGGAAACATGCTTCCACATCACAACACAGGAGGGCACTCGCTATGACCATATCAACCCAATCAAGTGGCGCATGTAAAATTTGAAAATCCAGAAAAATCAAATTTTAGCACCTTATGTGCCAACATCATCCAATGCACTCTCTTAACTAAATTTATGCCAAAATTTAGATCAAGTTCCATGATGATTTCATAGACCCTATCGGCTAGCAGTTTTGTCAGATCAAGAGACCCGGCCAGTCCAAAGACACAATGCCCGTCCTACTTGACAAAACCACGTGCGCCTTTGGTCTTGAATCAATCATAAACAAAATCCAAGTTTTGGCCACAAAGATGAGAAGAGAGGTCTAGATGAAAACGCTTTCTACATGAAACGCGCATGGATAGAAGAAAATTTTCCAAAAATTTTTCACACAAGCAAACGTACACCTTGTGTTTCTCGCAAGTACCTCTGATACCACTATTAGGGAATACCGGGTGTAATTTAAATTTTCCAGTCCCAGGACGCAGCGGAAGAATCATTACACCTGAAACATATTCCAGTCCCAAGGATCGATGCGAGAGAGAAGACACAAGGATGTGTTAGAGATGTACCTCTTTTGCTTGTCTAGTTGCCGAAGCCATGTTGAAGACGATCAAGTGCTCGCCCTCTACAAGTATCCACGCGTCGACTCCTTGATCGTTGCTCCCTTCCACGCTTGGTGCTAGCCTCGGGAAGAGAATCAAGCCTTCACCTCACTTGCGCCACGTTCAAGAGAACTTGCGCCAAAGAAGGGATAGGGAAGATGCCGCCAAGGACTTCCCTCTTCTTCTTTGCTTGCGCCACCTTCAAGCAAGACGCGCCAATGGAAATGAGAGGGAGAGAGCTTGCGGCAATAGAAGGAGAAGTCACCAAGCTCAATTTCTCTTTGTGCCAAGAAGAGTAGAAGAAGAAGAGGAGGTCTTTCGGCTACTTGGAAGAAGGTTGCGCCAAGCCTTTGTTGTCACCTTTTGCCCTTGCTCACGTCTCTCTTGTTAGGGAATACCGGGTGTAATTTAAAATTTTACTATCCCAGGACGAAGCGGAAGAATCATTACACCCGAAACATATTCCGGTCCCAAGGATCCATGCGAGAGAGAAGACACAAGGATGTGTTAGAGATGTACCTCTTTTGCTTGTCTAGTTGCCGAAGCCATGTTGAAGGCGCCCAAGTGTTCGCCCTCTACAAGTATCCACGCGTCGACTCCTTGATCGTTGCTCCCTTCCACGCTTGGTGCTAGCCTCGGGAAGAGAATCAAGCCTTAGGGTTCCTTCACTACTCTTGCGCCACCTCCAAGGATCATGCGCCAAGTGCAAGGAAGATGCCGCCAACTCCTTATCTTCTTCACTCCAAGAGAAGAAGGAGAAGAAGAGTTTCGGCCCTTAGGAAGAGTAAGAGGAAGTGGCACCACCAAGTCCTTCTCCAAGTCACGCCAAGAGGAGAGGAAGGAGAAGACTTGCGGCCACTAGTAGGAAGAAGGGTTGCGCCACCTTGATGTTGTCGCCCTTTGCCCTTGCTCTCGGCCCTCTATGCGTGTTCACGTCTCCAAGAATTCGAACCATTGAGAGGGGGCAGCTAGGGTCCCTTTTATAAGCCAAGAGGCGGTTTAGGGAGGGCAAAGATCATGCCAAGTGGGCGGCTAGGATGATAGGGGTTTGTGGTAAGGAAAGTCTCCAAGACTTTGCCATAAACCTCATTCAACCTATCCTTATTTGCCCAATAGCCATATCAGCCCAAGACATGCCTTAGAGGCATTCTTTCCATCCAAGGAGAAGGGCTAGGCACAACAAGCAAGAGGAATTCGGCTAGGGTGGTGTCTTGGGAGAAATTAGGGTTTGAGGTAAGGTAAGTCTCCAAGACTTTACCATATACCTCTTCCCAACATCCATATGCGCCTAGGAACTTCCCATAAAAGTTCTCAAGCCATATTAGCCCCAAGACTTGCCTTAGAGGCAAGGTTTCCATCAAGGGAGAAAGGGAAAGGCGCCTTTTACTTCCTTAATGAAGCAAAATCGCCCACTTCACCCCATTATGCCCCTAGGCGCTAATGGGTGAAGACTTCTCCCCATTATACCCTTTTAGCCAATTCTCTCTTCATGACAACTAATTATTGGGCCTCATTGGATAATGAGCTAGCCCAAACTTCATGGCATAGGTTGATTAAGTCATTGGATCCAATCCAATGCAACCCTAATCCAAATGTGATCAATCTAGGTCAATTTCGGGTCAACCTGCCAAAAATGAAGTTTGACCCCAATAACTTTCTTCCAACTCATCAGGTCCATTGGCACTAACGAAATCTTCCAAATGGATCCAAGTTATCCAATAACTTGATCCTAAGGCTTCTGATTAAAGCAACGTCAAGAGTCTATTGCCTGTGACCCCGTAGGATCCATATGACGATAGCAATGATGTAAACATCATAAGTAGTGAGGGGTATCTAGCAACACATCACTACTACCCATATCATAGGACTTAAGTCATTATGGCAATAACTTCTAACAAGCAACGAGGATTCCCATTGCATTATAGATCCCTTTGCCTAAGCTGATATCCTGCCATTGGATTAGTCTCAAGTTTATCAATCCAATGCATTGGTCATGACTCAATAAGTGTGGCCACACATTCCTGTCATGCACCAATAAGGTGGGGCGCCCCGAGTGGATATCATGCTTCCAATAAGGAAGGGGCAAATCCTACTATTGGTCACCCATGTCTCTACGTGACTTATGACATGCCCAATGATAGTCGTTTTGGTCTCCCAATTATGGAGAGACGTAAGACTATATCAAAGCATACCCATCATCAAATCTAGACATGAATACCTCAAGTCTAAGGATCAATGCAAACCTCTTGCATGTGAGATTGACTTGTTGACTAGACAAGTCAATCCTCACGGTGGATCACTCCAGTGCATCCAATGCACCTGTATGTCTGCGTTATTGTGTCCCGCACTTAACCAGCCCATACACCATTCTCACATGTACCAAAGCTGTCCCATATCTGCTAAGGTACCTTGCCTGGGGATTTCTTATGAGAATGGATCCAATCCAAACTCCTGGGACATTATACATGCAACTCAATACATCAATGCAGGTAGAGAAGTCTGCATAATTACGACCATGCCTCTATAAAGAATAATAATTCTATCAAAGTACATTCAAACAATGCCTGACCATGTCCATAGATTGGTCTGCAGGGCATATACACCAACAATCTCCACTTGCACTAAGACCAAGGGCAACTGATGTTTAGTCAGTTCCAATGTCTCTAGTATGACCCATTTAGCTTCCGCTGCACCAGAGGCTATGTCAGTGGGTTTTTCAGATTGCTATCTGTGTTTATTTTAACAAATTTGATCATCATCCTTATCCATGATCTCTAAGATCAGATGATATGCTGCAGTACATACTTGAGCACTAAGTTCCTTTACTTATGTTATGGCCCCAGTAAGAACTATACTGGACCATCAAGCACCAGGAACTAAATCAAGTTCAAATGAATGAAGCTCCTTCCTTGGCTGCCACAAGAAGCTGCAATGTACTCAGCCTTATTTGTAGAATTTTGCCACTATGGTTTGCATAATTCTCTTTCAGCACACAACACCACAACAAGGCAAAGCACAAATCCTGGCTGTGGTCATAAGACTGGAACGAAGTATCAGTGTACCCTTGTACACAAAATTCTTCCTGTCTATCATAGACTAGAGTTCAACCCTTTATACTTCCCAAGTATATATAAGGATTGCTTTCACAGCTATCCAGTGTCAAACACTAGGATCTGATTGAAACTTACTTGCTATGCTCCAAGCATTTGTCACAAATGGTCTTGTGTATATTACTCAAAACATGATCCATCCTATACACCATGTATCAGGATTTTAGACCCATGTCATTACTCTTTAGCTGTGTCATAGGACACAACATCCTCATGAGAGTCAGACCATATCTCTCTGGAAGGTATCAATATTTGGAATCATCCAATATAAACCTCTCCAGAAACTCTTGGATGAACATAGATTGACTAAAGGGCAATGACTTTCTTGGATCTCTGTCTATAGATCCTCATGCCTAGGATGTAGGCATCATTCCCTAGATCATTCTTCTCAAAATACATCTCAAGCCTTTTCTTCACTATGTGAAGAGCTGAGATGTCATTCCATGTGAGGAGAATATCATCAATATTCTAGAACAAGAAATACTATTAAGGTGCTCCCACTGATCTTCTTGTAAACACAGGCTCTTTTAAACATGCTTGCATAACACCATGCATATCTTTATGGCCTTGATATGAAAACCTTATGGTTATTTCCTTATAGATATCTTTTCAGACGTCTATGCAAGAAAGGCAGTTTTCATAATCAACACGCCATAACTAATCATGCAATTATAACATGCAGATTCCTAATGGACTTAAAACTCAACTATTGGTGAAAAATTTCATCATTATCCACCCAGTGGATTTGCCTGAAATTTTTGTTCACTAGCTTGCCTTTCAAGGTAACAATGTTACCTTCCATGTCTATCTTCCTAGAAGATTTATTTACAGCCTGTGGGAATTACCCCTTTGGCAGCTCATCCAAGTCCCAGACTTGATTAGCAGACATGGAGTCCATTATGGTTCTCATGGCCCTTAGCCATTTCTTGGAATCTGGTCCACCGACCGCTTCCATTTCCTCATAAGTCTTAGGTTCATCCTTGATGAAAAATTCGTCATGCCCAGCATATCGAATCGATCCAAACTTATGTGGTTCCTGTGTTACTTGAACCTCAGGTTGACTTTCAACCTGTATGTGAGATTTTGCTCTCCATCTGTGTCTAATTATATTGTGGTTGATTCTGGACCTTGTCCAAATCAAATCTACTCCCACTAGCTTCTTTCAAACGAAATACTTTCTCAAGAGAGACAGCAGTTTGAGCAACAAATATTTTGTTCTCTTTGGGATAGAATTAGCACTCTACAGTGCACCACAAACACATACTTTTGAATCACTGCACATTACATTCCCAATTCCATTGAAGAAATGGGATATTTGCAGTTCACAACTCAAAAGCTAACTTAGACATTTTCTTATGGAGTGGCAGTACATCTATTTGCATGGCATCAATGTAAGTCCCCTAAAAGGGGGGCGAAAACCCTAAAGCATGCGCATATAAACTTTTCTAGGGTTTTAACAAGATCGCTTGCATGAATATATATGATCAACTTTGATTATGTTGCAAAGATCAAGTTAAGATCTTTTACCGTAGCCATGATGAAGGAGGCGACTTGGAAGCAAGAGGGCGAATTGGCTCTCCTCCTAAGAAGACGCACACTAGATGAGAGATGGCTACCTCTTTGGACGTTCCTTGTGCTAGCAAGGATCTCCAAATTTCCTTGTCGTGTGAAGAAGATGAGATGAATCCTCTTGATGGCCTATCCTTCTTTTCTTTCGTCAAAGAAGAAGACACCACGATGATAGCTTCACCACTCGAGAAGGGGGCGAACACATTACAACATGGAGACGTTTTTCCTTTTTGAAAACCGAACTCCAAAAATAGCAAGTCTTCAAAGCTTCATGCGTTCACCTCAAGTGAACTATCGAAACTCCCCTCCTCATTGAACCATACGTTCACATAGGTGAATGGGTTCAATTGCAATCGGTTCAAAAGGATTTGGTACAAAGACCAAATCAAACCAAGCCAAGCCATGGTCTAAATCTATATGAACCATGAAGGTTCAAGATCTAACCGTTCATCTCTAGATGCACTTGATCTCACCGATCTAGCATCACTACTCTCGATCGAAGCTTACCGATCTCAAGCCCTAATCAATCAAACATGATCAGACCAGATCTCACTTACAATCAGAGTTTAAACTCCTTTAAACTGAACCAAAACAATTCAGTCCACACGATCTGACTTAAGTAAGCCATATCATCAAATTGTGCGACCCTGAGGGTTTCCCTTAAATGTCGGTAACGATAACTTACGTTATCACGATCAGTGAGGGGTATCTAGCAACACATCACTGTCTCCCGATATAAAGGAAAGAGTCTTCCAAGACTACACCCAAACCATAGCACAAGTGTGAATCCACTTCACTAGACATACATGTTTCCTTTGCCACTTGATGTTCTTATTGGACAAGCGTGTCAAGCTTGTAACTCCAATATGATGAGCATGATTAGATCAGATGAACACAGTCATCTGGGTATGGCCATACACTTTCTCAATCATCTCATCCAGGGGGCCCCTTTAGAACATCACTCTCCTAAACAAGGAGACGGCAATCCTTTATCTATCACTAGTGTCCTAACCTGACTCATGATCATTATCCAAGATAGTCTATAACCATTATGTTTCAAATGATATTGAACTACCTCAAAACAATGACAATCATCATTTAGAAACACAAGTGATCTCAAGTCAGAGGAAGTATGCCACTTGTTCACATACAAGGATTATTCACATTGTGACAAGCAATTGAACATCCTAGTAGGGTCTGTCCAGTACATGCAATGTACCTATGAGTCTACATCTTATTCCATGCTCGAAGCATCCTATAAGATTAGAACACATATTAGTCTCAATCATATCAAGGCTGTCTCATGTTCACCAAGATATCTCGACTAAGGACAATACTGCATGTCAGCCAAGCTGAACAGCATTGAGACATTATTCAGAAGTGTACATATTGCAGCAGATGATGTAACAAATTGAATAACAACCATTGCCTTTATAAACATAAGAGTTTATACATGATACTGAAAGAATCCCTAGGCCTCAAACATTAGCCTTAAGGGCATACCCCAACAATCTCCCACTTGCACTTAATCTAATGGTTGAGAAATCTCAAACCCATATTATTACAGTGCTTCTCATGCTTCTGCTGCGCCAGAGGCTTTGTAAGCGGGTCAGCCAGATTGTCATCTGTATGAACCTTGCAGACCTTGATCTCGCCTCGATCAATGATCTCCCGGATCAAGTGAAACCGTCTCTGTATGTGCTTGGACTTCTGGTGCGACCGTGGTTCCTTTGCTTGTGCTATTGCTCCAGTGTTATCACAAAAGATAACCAAAGGATCTGCACTCGAAGGAACAACACCAAGTTCCTGAACGAACTTACGAATCCATACTGCCTCCTTGGATGCTTCCGAGGCTGCAACATACTCGGCTTCTGTTGTGGAATCAGCAACAATAGATTGTTTGAAACTTTTCCACACCACCGCTCCTCCATTCAAGCTAAAAACATAGCCTGATTGCGATCGGAAATCATCCTAGTCAGATTGGAACGAAGCGTCAGTATATCCTTCAATACTGAGTTCTTCCTGACCACCATACACCAAGAACATATCTTTGGTCCTCCGCAGATATTTTAAAATGTTCTTGACTGCAATCCAGTGTGCCTGACCTGGATTACTTTGGTATCGACTGGTCACGCTTAACCCGTAAGCGACGTCTGGGCGAGTACACAACATCGCATACATAATGGACCCAATAGCCAAAGCATAAGGCGTTTTGTCCATTTCATCTTTCTCAGTCTGTGTTTGTGGACACTGACTCTTTGAAAGATTCAGACCATGTCTGACTGGAAGATATCCTCTTTTAGAATTCTCTAAATGGAATCTCTCCAGGACTTTATCGATGTAAGTACTCTGGCACAGCCCGAGAAGCCTCTTAGATCTATCTCTGTAGATCTTCACACCTAATACATAGGCTGCTTCTCCTAGATCTTTCATCTGGAAACATTTCCTTAGCCATGCTTTAACGGCATGTAGTTCAGGAATATCGTTTCCAATGATCAAGATATCATCGACATAGAGGACTAGGAAAGTAATCACGCTCCCACTAAACCTCTTATACACACACGGGTCATCTTCATTCTTGATGAAACCAAATTCACAGATTGATTCATCAAAACGAATATTCCAGCTTCTAGATGCTTGCTTAAGTCCATAAATGGACTTCTTTAACTTGCATATTTTATGACGATCTGATGGATTAGTGAAACCTTCAGGTTGTGTCATATACACATCCTCATCCAGATTTCCATTAAGGAAAGCGGTCTTCACATCCATCTGCCAGATCTCATAATCGTAATATGCTGCTATCGCAAGAATAATCCGAATAGACTTGAACATGGCTACAGGAGAGAAAGTTTCATCATAATCTATCCCGTAGATTTGTTTGAAACCTTTCGCAACTAGCCTGCCTTTATAGGTAACCACGTTACCATCCATGTCAATCTTCTTCTTGAAGATCCATTTACAGCCTATAGGGATTATTCTCGGAGGCGGATCAACCAAATCCCAAACTTGGTTATCTGACATGGAGTCCATCTCGGCTCGCATAGCTTCAAGCCATCTCGCTGATTCCGGTCCACTGACCGCATCCGCATAAGTGAGGGGTTCATCATGATCAATGATGTAGACTCCGTCATAGCGATCAGGCTGTCAACGGATCCTTCCCGATCTTCGCGGTTCCCGTGATATCTGAGCCTCAGGTTGTTCAATAACCTGTTCTACTGGCTCATGCTCATCCAACTGTGCTTGACTACTTTGTCCTTCCTCTGGATTCTCATCCAGCTTTATTTCTCTCCCACTGGCCTCTTGCAGAAGAAATTCCTTCTCAAGAAAAATGGCCGTCCGAGCAACAAATACCTTGTTCTCTTTGGGATCGTAGAAATAATAACCCTTAGTTTCCTTAGGGTAACCGACAAAGATACATTTCTCAGATCTGCTCTCTAGTTTCCCAGAGGCGAGCTTTTTGACATAAGCCTCGCAACCCCAGATCTTAATAAATGTCAAGCTCGGCTGTTTCCCATACCATAACTCATATGGAGTCTTTGAAATTGCCTTGGATGGCACTCGGTTTAGTACCTTTGCAGCTGTTTCCAGTGCAAATCCCCAAAAGGAGTAAGGTAGAGTAGCCTGACTCATCATTGAACGAACCATATCCAATAAGGTTCTGTTTCTCCTCTCGGACACACCATTCCATTGCGGTGTTCCTGGCGGAGTGAGCTGTGAGATAATCCCACGCTCCTTCAGATAGTCAGTAAACTCTCGACTTAGGTATTCTCCACCTCGATCTGAGCGAAGTGCCTTGATATTTCGGCCTAGCTGATTCTGTACTTCATTTTTGAATTCTTTGAACTTGTCAAAAGATTCACTTTTATGTCTCCTTAGATAGACATATCCATACCTACTGAAATCATCAGTAAAGGTAATGAAGTATGAATAGCCACCTCTGGCATGTTTACTAAATGGCCCACACACATCACTGTGTATAAGGTCAAGTAAACCTGAAGCCCTTTGACCTTTCTTAGAAAAAGGAGACTTCGTCATTTTACCCATTAAACAAGCTTTGCATGTATCAATCTCCTCATAGGAGAATGATCCCAGCAGTCCATGGTCATGCAACCGCTTAATGCGTTTCTTGTTAATATGGCCTAAACGACTATGCCATAGCAAGGTGCTATTATCAGCATACTTGGCTTTCTTATTATCAATATTTTGTATAGAACATTCCATGTCCAACATGAATAATCCATTGTTAATTGATCCAGTAGCATAAACAAAATTATCTAAAGAAATAACACACTTTGAAATATTGCATTCAAAGGAAAACCCTTTCCTGACAAGAGCAGGAATAGAGATAATATTTTTGTTATGCTAGGTACAAAGTAACAATTGTTCAGTTCTAATACAAGTCCAGATGGTAATGAGATGTGATATTCTCCTACAGCAACAGCAGCAACCCGTGCCCCGTTTCCAACTCGTAGGTCCACCTCATGCTATCCCACCTGCCTTCTTCTCTTGAGTTCTTGCACATTTGAACAAATGTGAACTCCACATGCAGTGTCCAACACCCATGAAATAGAAGAAGAAGATATCATGACCTCAGTCACAAAAATACCTGAGCCAGAAGCGATGCTTCCCTTCTTGTCTCCTTGGAGCGCTTTACAGTCCTTTTTCCAGTGACCCAGCTGGCCACAATGGAAACATCTGTATTCCTTCGACCGCTTAACCTTTTGTTTCAGAGCCTTGTTGTAGCTCTTGACAGGGGCTTTGCCCTTCTTCCCCTTCTTCTTGTTCCTGGAAGGAACCATCAAGACAGAGGTTGAAGGCTTTCCCTTTAGAGTCAACTCTGTAGTCAAGAGCATATTCAGCAACTCTGCCGGGGTACAGTCGATCTTGTTCATATTAAAATTAATGATGAACGGATCGAAAGATGCCGGAAGAGACTGCAGGATAATGTCTACAGCAAGCTCCTGATTGACGGTATGTCCTGTTGGAGTATGCCCTTAAGGCTAATGTTTGAGGCCTTTGGGATTGTAATAGTATCATGTAATAAACTCTTATGTTTATAAAAGGCATGGTTATTATTCAGCTTGTTACCTTGTCTGCTGTAATAAGTGTACTTCTGAATAATGTCTCAAAGCTGTTCAGCTAGGCTGACAGGCTATAAGTCCTTAGTCGAGATATCTTGGAGAACATGAGACAGCCTTGATATGATAGAGACTAATATGAGTGCTAATCTTATAGGATGCTTCGAGCATGGAATAAGATGTAGACTCATGGGTACATTGGATGTACTGGACAGACCCTACTGGGATATTCCATTGCTTGTCACAATGTGAATGATCCTTGTAAGCAACAAGTGGCACATGTCCTCTGACTTGAGATCACTTGTGTTTCTAAATGAGGATTGTCATTGTCTTGAGCTAGTTCAATATCATTTGAGATATAATGATTATAGACTATCTTGGATGGTGAGCTTGAATCAGGTTAGGGCACTTGTGATAGATAAAGGATTGCCGTCTCCTTGTTTAAGGAGTGTGATGTTCTATAGGGCCACACTATATGAGATGATTGAGGAAGTGTATGGCCATACCCAGATGACTATGTTCATCTGATCTAATCATGCTCATCGTATTGGAGTTACAAGCTTGACATGCTTGTCCAATAAGAACATCCAGTGGCAAAGGACACATGTATGCCTTGTGAATTGAGTCACACTTGTGCTGTGTTTTGGGTGCAGTCTTGGAAGACTCTTTCCTTTATATCGGGAGACAGTGATGTGTTGCTAGATACCCCTCACTGATCGTGATAACGTAAGTTATCGTTACCGACATTTAAAGGAAACCCTCAGGGTCGCACAATTTGGTGATATGGCTTCCTTAAGTCAGATCGTGTGGACTGAATTGTTTTGGTTCAGTTTAAAGAGATTTAATCTCTGATTGTAAGTGAGATCTGGTCTGATCATGTTTGATTGATTAGAGCTTTAGATCGGTAAGCTTCGATCGAGAGAGATGATGCTAGATCGGTGCGATCAGAAGCGTCAGATGATGAAGGGTCAGATCTAGGACCTTGTGGTCTAATTTGGTCTAGACTTAATTCTGGGCTGATTTGGTTTCGAAATTGAACCAATGAAATTGAACCGGCTCATGGGTTGAGCGCTTGGTTCAAGAGGGAGAAGAGGTTGCGTTTGGTTCATGGAAACATGAACCATGAACGCCAACTCTTAATCGTTGCCATTTATGGAAAGTTCCATAAGCTAAACGCATATGCGTTCATGGCTTGATTACTCTCTAATGCTTTCGGTTTTGCTCTTTGGGCGTGGAGAAAACGGCTTGCTCTTGGAGAAGGCGTTGTTCTTGCGAAAAGAAGGAAGAGCTCTCGAAAAGAAGGCAGCCCTTTTCATCTAATCTCCTACACACGGTTGAAAGAGCTTGCCAATCTTGCTAGCACAAGACTTGCGCAAGGAGGAAGCTTTCATCCCTTGTGTGTGATTTCTTTGGAGAAGATCCCTTCGGTCTTTCTTCTTCCAAGCCGCACCATCTACATGGCTATGGTATGATCTTGTTCTTATCAATCTTTGATAGTTGAACAATTGGCATGCAAACGATTTTAAAACCCTTGCTTCCGCTTGCATCATTTTTCATTAGCGCCATGCTTAGGGTTTTTGCCCCCTTTATCTTTGGGGTTCCTTCAATTGGTATCAGAGCTTGGCTCTTTGCATGCTATTTTGTTTGCTAATGTGATCCATACTTGTTGCGCCTACTTTGTTTACATGTTGGATGCGCTTACCTTGGTTTGGTTTCATGAAAGTTGCGCTTGTATCATGGCTTCATGAAGGTTGCGCATGTATCATTTGATGACATGTAGTTTGCGCTCCCCCTTGAAGGGGACTCCCTGAAGTTTGCGCTCCCCCTTGAAGGGGACCCCCTTAGATCTAAGGGTTATCAAGCATGTTGTTTGTTTGTTTGCGCATGTACTAGATGTTTTTAAAAACAAACTTACATCTTGCGCGCATGATTAGATCTAAGGTGTCCCTACAATAAACCCTTAGATGGGTTGATGGGGTTGAAGTCACCACTAGGTTAGATCCAAGTCTGATCAGACCATCTGACAGCTCAGATGGGTTGACCCAATAGCACCTATGCGCAAGCACAAGGTGGCTATAGGTTGACTGCATCTAGGGCGTGTAGCGAGGTCTGGTTGAGACAACTACTGAACACACTTGAGTTAGGCTCGGGGTCACACCCGCTTGCCAAAAACTCATGGGGTGGTTCAGCCCTTGGGGCATGCATGGTTGACCATTAGGTCAACTCGGGTCAGTTAGGACTCGGTGCATGCAAGGGCAAAGGATCTAACTAGATGGATGAGTGGATCCCCATCAATGGACCATTGTAAGGTTATAGGGATCATAAGGAAATTAAAATTGATGCCATGGGGTTTTTCAAAACTTTTAATTTCAAAATGATTGGATCACATGTTGATTGAACCATTTGCTTGTTTATTTAGTCTTATGTGGGTTGCCCTATTGTGTGCTGTGCTGGGGCCTGCGTGCCTGGATTTAAAATTGTAAATTAATTTGTGATCTGCGAATCACATTGTACTTAATTTATAATATATAGTTGACCTGCGAGTCAACCTTGTCTAGATAGATCAAATGTATTTGATTAGACAAGAGCAAAGGCACACATCCCAAAGGGGCATTCAGCTGGTAACGCACCTGAGGTGCTCTTGGCGCTAGGGCCCTAGGTTGGACCAGATGAGATGCCAAGGAGCTCAAGTGAAGACTTAAGTAAATTAAGGTCTTACTAGGGTTCATGGGCTTTTACCACATAAGATCATGCTTTCTTCTTATTGTTTATAATTAGAATTGCATGTTTAAGTTTATCTTCTGCTATCACCATAGGACTTGCATGATAGTTAAGAAGATAAAAGACCGATAAAATCCAACGCTAATATATCAAGCTCGTAAGCCTTCTGACGCGAAACCTCACCTTTCTGATTATCGTTGGAGCCGTGTTGAACCCACTCAGTGGGCACGTCCATCTATCTTCAGACGGTGCTGGATTTCACCTGCGTGTTACAGAGTTGGGATTTATCCCCTCTCGTTGCTCAGCATAGCACGTGGTGGTCCAGGGAGTAGGTCAGGTCAGCTTGACCATGTTGGCTACATATGTGGCGCATATGGTAGCACATGGAGGCAGCCATCTCTGGGATCAGAGACTGTGTTGTACCAACTCAGTTGGCACAGTCTGCTGGATTGCCAAGATGAAGGGGAATCGCACGGGTTGGCGATTGGCTGGGACAGCCTACCAGAAATTAGTGCTTGTTATCTCTGTGCATCTTATCTCGCCTGAGCGGGACGCGGAGACCAAGTATGAAATCTGGATCCCATCTCACTAAAAGAGTATTACTCTTTCGGACTGTTTACTGGATTTTTCAGTCAGACAAAATAGTGAGAAAAGAATCTTTCTTAAGTCCTGGATTGATTCTAAACATTGATACTGACCTTGCTGTTCTTGCTTGTTGTAGATTCCTGCAGCAACGAACACCATGAGCTTCAATGTGCGATCCCTACTGGAAAGGGAGAAGTTTGCTGGGCCGAACTTCTCTGACTGGTTCGGACACCTTAAGATTGTTCTTAAGGCAGAGAGGAAACTGTATGTCCTCGAGACGGCGATACCGCCGCAGCCCGCTCCGAACGCCGCAAGGGCGGTTCGGGAAGCCTACGAAAAGCACGTCAATGATAGCATTGATGTCGCTTGCCTGATGCTAGCGTCTATGACGCCACCGCTGCAGCGTCAGCATGAGGATATGTCAGCTATAGAGATTATAGCGAACCTCAAAATGCTGTATGCTGCACAGGCGAGGACTGAGCGCTATAATCTGACGAAGCTCTTCTTTCAGAGCAAACTGGCTGAGGGGAGCCCAGTGGGAGCTCACGTGCTCAAGATGATTGGGCACAAGGAGGCTCTAGATAAACTGGGGCATACCATCAACCAGGAGCTTGCTGTAGACATAATTCTACAGTCTCTTCCGCCTTCTTTCGATGCGTTCATCATTAACTATAATATGAACAAAATCGATTGTACGCCGGCAGAGCTGTTGAATATGCTCTTGACAACTGAGGAAACTCTGAAGGGTAAGCCTTCAACCTCTGTCTTAATGGTTCCTTCTAGGAACAAGAAGAAGGGGAAGAAGGGCAAGGCCCCTGTCAAGAATTACAGCAAGGCCCTGAAACAGAAGGTGAAGCGGTCGAAGGACAACAGGTGTTTCCACTGTGGCCAGCTGGGTCACTGGAAAAAGGACTGTAAAGCGCTC
Source organism: Costus lasius (assembly GCA_027563935.2). Lineage (NCBI taxonomy): Eukaryota > Viridiplantae > Streptophyta > Magnoliopsida > Zingiberales > Costaceae > Costus > Costus lasius. The sequence continues at coordinate 29,049,005 of CM050450.1, read as the reverse complement.
CAAGGAGATAAGAGGGGAAGCATCGCTTCTGGCTCAGGTATATATGTGACTGAGGTCATGTTATCTTCTTCTACTATATCATGGGTGTTGGACACCGCATGTGGAGTTCACATTTGTTCAAATGTGCAGGAACTCAAGAGAAGAAGGCAGGTGGGACAGCATGAGGTAGACCTACGAGTTGGAAACGGGGCACGGGTTGCTGCTGTTGCTGTAGGAGACTATTTCATTACTTTACCATCTGGCATTGTATTAGAATTAAACAATTGTTACTTTGTACCCAGTATTACCAAGAATATTATCTCTATTCCTGCTCTTGTCAGGAAAGGATTTGCCTTTGAATGCAAGATTTCAAAGTGTGTTTTGACTTATGATAATATTGTGTATGCGACTGGTTCAATTAACAATGGGTTATACATGTTGGACATGGAAAATTCTATACAAAACATTGATAATAAGAAAGCCAAGTATGCTGATGACAGCACCTTGTTATGGCATAGTCGTTTAGGCCATATAAACGAGAAGCGCATTAAGCGGTTGCATAATCATGGACTGCTGGGATCTTTCTCCTATGAGGAGATTGATACATGCAAAGCTTGTTTGATGGGTAAAATGACGAAGTCACCTTTTCTTCACAAAGGTCAAAGGGCTTCAGGTTTACTGGACCTTATACACAGTGATGTGTGTGGGCCTTTTAGTAAACAAGCCAGAGGTGGCTATCAGTACTTCATTACCTTTACTGATGATTTCAGTAGGTATGGGTATGTCTATTTAATGAGACATAAAAATGAATCTTTTGACAAGTTCAAAGAGTTCAAAAATGAAGTACAAAATCAGTTAGGCCGAAATATCAAGGCACTTCGTTCTGATCGAGGTGGTGAATACCTGAGTCATGCGTTTACTGACTATCAGAAAGAGTGTGGGATTATCTCACAGCTCACTCCGCCAGGAACACCGCAGTGGAATGGTGTGTCCGAGAGGAGAAATAGAACGTTACTTGATATGGTTCGTTCTATGATGAGTCAGGCTACTCTTCCATACTCCTTTTGGGGTTTTGCACTGGAAACAGCTGCAAAGGTACTAAACCGAGTGCCATCCAAGGCAGTTTCAAAGACGCCATATGAGTTATGGTATGGGAAACAGCCTAGCTTGACATTTATCAAGATCTGGGGTTGCGAGGCTTATGTCAAAAAGCTCGCCTCTGGGAAACTAGAGAGCAGATCTGACAAATGCATCTTTGTCGGTTACCCTAAGGAAACTAAGGGTTATTATTTCTTCGATCCCAAGGAGAACAAGGTTTTTGTTGCTCGGACGGCCATATTTCTTGAGAAGGAATTTCTTCTGCAAGAGGCCAGTGGGAGAGAAATAAAGCTGGATGAGAATCCAGAAGAAGGACAAAGTAGTCAAGCACAGTTGGATGAGCCTGAGCCGGTAGATCAGGTTATTGAACAACCTGAGGCTCAAATATCACGGGAACCGCGAAGATCGGGTAGGATCCGTCGACAGCCTGAGCGCTATGACGGAGTCTACATCATTGATAATGATGAACCCCTAACTTATGCGGATGCGGTCAGTGGACCGGAGTCAGCTAGATGGCTTGAAGCTATGCGAGCCGAGATGGACTCCATGTCAGATAACCAAGTCTGGGATTTGGTTGATCCGCCTCCGGGAGTAATCCCTATAGGCTGTAAATGGATCTTCAAGAAGAAGATTGACATGGATGGTAACGTGGTTACCTATAAAGGCAGGCTAGTTGCGAAAGGTTTCAAACAAATCTACGGGTTAGATTATGATGAAACTTTCTCACCAGTAGCCATGTTTAAGTCTATTCGGATTCTTTTCGCGATAGCTGCATATTACGATTATGAGATCTGGCAGATGGATGTGAAGACAGCTTTCCTCAATGGAAATCTGGATGAGGATGTGTATATGACACAACCGGAAGGTTTCACTAGTCCATCAGATCGTCATAAAATATGCAAGTTAAAGAAGTCCATTTATGGACTGAAACAAGCATCAAGAAGCTGGAACATTCGTTTTGATGAATCAATCTCTGAGTTTGGTTTCATCAAGAACGAAGATGACCCGTGTGTATATAAGAGGTTTAGTGGGAGCGTGATTACATTCCTAATCCTCTACGTCGATGATATCTTGATCATTGGAAACGATATTCCTGAACTGCATGCTGTTAAGGCATGGTTAGGAAAATGTTTCCAGATGAAAGATCTAGGAGAAGCAGCCTATGTATTAGGTGTGAAGATCTACCGGGATAGATCTAAGAGGCTTCTCGGGCTGTGCCAGAGTACCTACATCGATAAGGTCCTGGAGAGATTCCATTTAGAGAATTCTAAACGTGGATATCTTCCAGTCAGACATGGTCTGAATCTTTCGAAGAGTCAGTGTCCACAAACACAGACTGAGAAAGATGAAATGGACAATACGCCTTATGCTTCGGCTATTGGGTCCATAATGTATGCGATGTTGTGTACTCGCCCAGACGTCGCTTACGGGTTAAGCGTGACCAGTCGATTCCAAAGTAATCCAGGTTTGGCGCACTGGATTGCGGTCAAGAACATTTTAAAATATCTGCGGAGGACCAAAGATATGTTCTTGATATATGGTGGTCAGGAAGAACTCAGTATAGAGGGATATACTGACGCTTCGTTCCAGTCAGACCAGGATGATTTCCGATCGCAATCAGGCTATGTTTTTAGCTTGAATGGTGGAGCAGTGGTGTGGAAAAGCTTCAAACAGTCTACTGTTGCTGATTCCACAACAGAAGCCGAGTATGTTGCAGCCTCGGAAGCATCCAAGGAGGCAGTGTGGATTCGTAAGTTCGTGAGAGAACTTGGTGTCGTTCCTTCGAGTGCAGATCCTTTGGTTATCTTCTGTGATAACACTGGAGCTATAGCACAAGCAAAGGAACCTCGGTCGCACCAGAAGTCCAAGCACATACAGAGACGGTTTCACTTGATCCGGGAGATCATTGATCGTGGCGAGATCAAGATTTGCAAGGTTCATACAGATGACAATCTGGCAGACCCGCTTACCAAGCCTCTGGCGCAGCAGAAGCATGAGAAGCACTGTAATAATATGGGTTTGAGATTTCTCAACCATTAGATTAAGTGCAAGTGGGAGATTGTTGGAGTATGCCCTTAAGGCTAATGTTTGAGGCCTTTGGGATTGTAATAGTATCATGTAATAAACTCTTATGTTTATAAAAGGCATGGTTATTATTCAGCTTGTTACCTTGTCTGCTGTAATAAGTGTACTTCTGAATAATGTCTCAAAGCTGTTCAGCTAGGCTGACAGGCTATAAGTCCTTAGTCGAGATATCTTGGAGAACATGAGACAGCCTTGATATGATAGAGACTAATATGAGTGCTAATCTTATAGGATGCTTCGAGCATGGAATAAGATGTAGACTCATGGGTACATTGGATGTACTGGACAGACCCTACTGGGATATTCCATTGCTTGTCACAATGTGAATGATCCTTGTAAGCAACAAGTGGCACATGTCCTCTGACTTGAGATCACTTGTGTTTCTAAATGAGGATTGTCATTGTCTTGAGCTAGTTCAATATCATTTGAGATATAATGATTATAGACTATCTTGGATGGTGAGCTTGAATCAGGTTAGGGCACTTGTGATAGATAAAGGATTGCCGTCTCCTTGTTTAAGGAGTGTGATGTTCTATAGGGCCACACTATATGAGATGATTGAGGAAGTGTATGGCCATACCCAGATGACTATGTTCATCTGATCTAATCATGCTCATCGTATTGGAGTTACAAGCTTGACATGCTTGTCCAATAAGAACATCCAGTGGCAAAGGACACATGTATGCCTTGTGAATTGAGTCACACTTGTGCTGTGTTTTGGGTGCAGTCTTGGAAGACTCTTTCCTTTATATCGGGAGACAGTGATGTGTTGCTAGATACCCCTCACTGATCGTGATAACGTAAGTTATCGTTACCGACATTTAAAGGAAACCCTCAGGGTCGCACAATTTGGTGATATGGCTTCCTTAAGTCAGATCGTGTGGACTGAATTGTTTTGGTTCAGTTTAAAGAGATTTAATCTCTGATTGTAAGTGAGATCTGGTCTGATCATGTTTGATTGATTAGAGCTTTAGATCGGTAAGCTTCGATCGAGAGAGATGATGCTAGATCGGTGCGATCAGAAGCGTCAGATGATGAAGGGTCAGATCTAGGACCTTGTGGTCTAATTTGGTCTAGACTTAATTCTGGGCTGATTTGGTTTCGAAATTGAACCAATGAAATTGAACCGGCTCATGGGTTGAGCGCTTGGTTCAAGAGGGAGAAGAGGTTGCGTTTGGTTCATGGAAACATGAACCATGAACGCCAACTCTTAATCGTTGCCATTTATGGAAAGTTCCATAAGCTAAACGCATATGCGTTCATGGCTTGATTACTCTCTAATGCTTTCGGTTTTGCTCTTTGGGCGTGGAGAAAACGGCTTGCTCTTGGAGAAGGCGTTGTTCTTGCGAAAAGAAGGAAGAGCTCTCGAAAAGAAGGCAGCCCTTTTCATCTAATCTCCTACACACGGTTGAAAGAGCTTGCCAATCTTGCTAGCACAAGACTTGCGCAAGGAGGAAGCTTTCATCCCTTGTGTGTGATTTCTTTGGAGAAGATCCCTTCGGTCTTTCTTCTTCCAAGCCGCACCATCTACATGGCTATGGTATGATCTTGTTCTTATCAATCTTTGATAGTTGAACAATTGGCATGCAAACGATTTTAAAACCCTTGCTTCCGCTTGCATCATTTTTCATTAGCGCCATGCTTAGGGTTTTTGCCCCCTTTATCTTTGGGGTTCCTTCATGTCCCAGTTTCTCTAGAGCCTCCTTGTACCCAATCATCTTGAGTACGTGAGCTCCCACTGGACTCCCTTCAGCCAGTTTGCTCTGAAAGAAAAGCTTAGTCAAATTATAGCGTTCAGTCCTTGCCTGTGCAGCATACAGCATCTTGAGGTTTGCTATAATTTCTATAGCAGATAGATCCTCATGCTGACGCTGCAGCTCTGGCGTCATAGACGCAAGCATCAGGCAAGCGACATCAATGCTATCATTGACATGCTTTTCATAGGCTTCCCGAACCGCCCTTGCGGCGTTCGGAGCGGGTTGAGGCGGTATAGCCGTCTCGAGGGCATACAGTTTCCTCTCTGCCTTAAGAACAATCTTAAGGTGTCCGTACCAGTCTGAGAAGTTTGGCCCAGCAAACTTCTCCCTTTCCAGTAGGGATTGCACATTGAAATTCGTGGTGTTCGTTGCTGCAGTAATCTACAACAATGCAAGAACAGCAAGGTCAGTATCAATGTTTAGAATCAATCCAGGACTTAAGAAAGATTCCTTTCTCACTATTTTATCTGGCTGAAAAATCCAGCAAAATAGCCCGAAAGAGTAAAACTCTTTTAGTGAGATGGGATCCAGATTTCATACTTGGTCTCCGCGTCCCGCTCAGGCGAGATAAGATGCACAGAGAGTACAAGCACTAATTTCTAGTAGGCAGTCCCTGCCAATCGCCAACCCGTGCGATTCCCCTTCATCTGGGCAATCCAGCAGACTGTGCCAACTGAGTTGGTACAACACAGTCTCTGATCCCACAGATGGCTGCCTACATATAGCTCACATATGCCCAGTATGTAGCCTACATGGTCAAGCTGACCTGACCTACTCCCTGGACCACCACGTGCTATGCTGAGCAACGAGAAGCGATAAATCCCTTCTCTGTAGCACGCAGGTGTAATCACACACCGTCTGAAGATAGATGGGCGTGCCCACTGAGTGGGTACAACACGGCCCCAACGATAGTCAGAACAGTGAGGTTTCGCGCCAAAAGGCTTACGTGCTTGATATTTTAACGTTGGATTTTAACGGTCTTTTATCTTCTTACTATCATTCAAATCCTATGGTGATAGCAAAATAAAAATCATGCAGTTCTAATTATATAAACAATAAGTAGAAAGCATGCTGATCTTATGTGGTAAAAGCCCATAAGCCTAGGTAAGACCTTAATTTAACTTAAGTCTTCACTTGAGCTCTTCATGGGTCTTTTGCATCTCATCTGGCCCAGCCCAGGGCCCTAGCGCCCATTGCAACTCAGGTGCGCTCACCAGGTAAATGCACCTGTCCTAGGGTCGAACCCTAGACCTCCCACCTGGTCAAGCCACTGCTGCATGCGCCTCTGCCATGTGTGCTCTGTGCTCTTGTCTGATTAAAATTACAATTTAATCTATCTAGACAAGATTGACACGCAGATCAATAACACAATAAATTAATTAAAATGTGATGCGCAGATAACAATAATAATAATTTACAATTAAATCCAGGCTCGCAGGCCCCAGCACAGCACACATTAAAAGGGCAACCCACATAAGATGAAATAGACACTCATCATGGTATTCAACCAACATGTGATCCAATAACAAAATAAAATTTTTGAAAATCCCATTGGAATCAATTTTATTTTTCTTATGTGCCCTACTACCTTACAACGGTCCATTAAAAGGGATCCACTCATCATGTCTAGTCAGATCCACTGCCCTTGCATGCACCAAGTCCTAACTGCCTTGAGTTGACCCAATGGTCAACGATGCATGCCTTGGGCTGAACGACCCTCATGAGTTCTGGCAAGCGGGTGTGACCCCGGGCCTAACTCATGCACGTTCACTGGTTGTCTCAACCAAACATCGCTACACGCCTGTCTGCAGGCGACCTATAGCCACCTCGTGCTTTCGCACAGGTGCCATCTGGTCGACCCATCTAGGCTGTCAGATGGTCTGATCAGACTATTTGGATCTTAACTAGACTATGACTTCAACCCTAATAACCCGTCTAAGGGTTTACAGCAGGCGCATATATAGATCTAGGTGATAGGCGCGCAAGATGTAATGAGTTTTGATAAATACATTCAACAAGTGCCAACATGAAACAATCATACATGCGCAAACAACTAAATCATGTAGTTTGGCATGTTAACATTAGAGCTATGCATTAGCGCATACAAGTTATATCAAACATGCGCCAACATCTAATGACTAGCATGTTCTCATGGTGACGATAGATCTACATTATGGCACAAACTGTTGGGATATGCCCTTAAGACTAATGTTTGAGGTCTTGGGATTGTAACAGTATCATGTAATAAACTGTTATGTTTATAAAGGCATGGTTGTTATTCAGTTAATTACATTGTCTGCTGCAATATATGTTCTTCTGAATAATGTCTCAAAGTTGTTCAGGTAGGCTGACATGCAGTTAAGTCCTTAGTCGAGATATCTTGGTGAACTTGAGACAGCCTTGATATGCTTGAGACTAATATGTGTTCTAATCTTATAGGATGCTTCGAGCATGGAATAAGATGTAGACTCATGGGTACATTGGATGTACTGGACAGACCCTACTAGGATATTCAATTGCTTGTCACAATGTGAATAATCCTTGTTTGCTACAAGTGGCACATCTCCTCTGACTTGAGATCACTTGTGTTTCTAAATGATGATTGTCATTGTTTTGAGGTAGTTCAATATCATTTGAAAGATAATGGTCATAGACTATCTTGGATAATGATCATGAGTCAGGTTAGGGCACTAGTGATAGATATAGGATTGCCGTCTCCTTGTTTAAGGAGTGTGGTGTTCTAAAGGGGCCCCCCCGGCTGAGATGATTGAGAAAGTGTATGGCCATACCCAGGTGACTGTGTTCATCTGGTCTAATCATGCTCATCATATTGGAGCTACAAGCTTGACACGCTTGTCCAATAAGAACATCCAGTGGCAAAGGAAATATGTATGCCTAGTGAAGCCTAGTGAAAAGGATTCACACTTGAGCTGTGTTTTGGGTGTAGTCTTGGAAGACTCTTTCCTTTATATCGGGAGATAGTGATGTGTTGCTAGATACCCCTCACTGATCGTGATAACGTAAGTTATCGTTACCGACATTTAAAGGAAACCCTCAGGGTCGCACAATTTGATGATATGGCTTACTTAAGTCAGATCGTGTGGACTGAATTATTTCGGTTCAGTTTAAAGGGATTTAAACTCTGATTGTAAGTGAGATCTGGTCTGATCATGTTTGATTGATTAGGGCTTGAGATCGGTAAGCTTCGATCGAGGGTGTTGATGCTAGATCGATCAGATCAGAAGCATCTGGAGATGAATGGTCAGATCTAGGACCTTAGGGTCTAATTCGATCTAGACTTAATGTTTGGGCTGATTTGGTTTGGTCATTGAACCAAACATCTTGAACCGGCTCATGGGTTGAGCACAAGGTTCAGGTGGGAGAAGAGAGTTGCGCATGGTTCACTTGGTGAACGCATAACGCATGTAATCAAGGCTTGCTATTTTGGGAACTTTCGGTTTTCAACGTGGGAACGTTTCCACGTTCACTTGCAACGCCTCCTCTCTATTCCTCTCGCTAATTCGCTCTTGGCATTGGATGACTCACGGCTGGTGGCGTGAAGGTTGACGACAAGAGGATTCGGCCAAGTTTTCATCTCTTCGTCCCTCAAACGATCAAGGAAGCTTTGGAGCATTGCTAGCACAAATCGCCCCAAAGAAGTAGGCCTTCTTCCTCTTGTGTGCGACAACCTTTGGAGGAGATCTCTCTTGCTTTCTTCTTCCAAGATACCATCCAAGAGATGGCGACGGTATGGATCCTTCTCATATCCATCTAAGTTGATCATATGCGATATAAAGATCTATGAAAGCCCTTCTTCCGCTTGCAAAAGGTTTTATGCGCCATCCTAATAGGGTTTTCGCCCCCCTCTTGAAAGGGGTTCCTTCAAATTGGTATCAGAGCAGGTTTATATCTATGCATATGATTGCTTAATGCTATATTGTGATCCTTGTTTGCATGCTTAGATCTATAGCTTACATGCGAATATGATTACACATGTTTTATGTTTGCGCATGTTTCAAACTAGGCGCATCTTTGTGATCTTTGTTGTTGATGTTTTATCAAAAGAATATCACTTGCGCGCCTATCATTAGACTAAGCGCCTACTATAAACCCTTAGACGGGTTAGTAGGGTTGAAGTCATCCTCTAGGTTAGATCCAACTAGTCTGATCAGACCATCTGACAGCCTAGATGGGTCGACCAGATAGCACCCTTGCGCAAGCAAGTGGTGGCTATAAGTCGGCTGCATCATAGGTGTGTAGCGATGTCTGGTTGAGACGTCTGTTGAACGCACATGAGTTAGGCCCGGGCTCACACCCGTTTGCAAGACCTCATCGTGGTTGTTCAGCCCTTGGTGCATGCATAGTTGACCACTGGGTTGACTCAAGTCAGTTAGGACTTGGTGCATGCAAGGGCACAGGATCTGACTAGATTGGATGAGTGGATCCCTATTATTGTACCGTTGTAAGGTTGTGGGGGCATATAAGAAAATTAAAATTGATGCCAATGCGGTTTTCGAAATTTTGTTTTCTTATTGGATCACATGCTGATGTTTGATGCCATATTGCCTGTTTATTTAATCTTATGTGGGCTGCCCATGTTAAATGTGTGCTGTGCTGGGGCCTGCGTGCCTGGTAAATTTTGTAAATTAATCTTTATATTGTGATCTGCGAATCACATTGCATTTGATTTATAAAATGTAATTAACCTGCGAGTCAATCTTGTCTAGATAGATTAATATGTAAATTAATCAGACAAGAGCACAGAGCACACTTGGCAGAGGCGCCTGCAGCAGAGGCTTGACCAGGAGGGAGGTCCAGGGTTCGACTCTGGGACCAGGCGCATTTTCCCTGGTAGGCGCACCTGAGCTGCAGATGGCGCTTGGGCCCTGGTTTGGGCCAGATGAGCAGCAAAAGACCCATGAAGAAAAGCAAGTGAAGACTTAAGTTTATTTAAGGTCTTACTTAGGCTATGGGCTTTTACCACATAAGATCCATGCTTTCTTTTATTGTTTAATATTAGAATTGCATGATTAGTTTATCTTCTGCTATCGCCATAGGAATTGCATGATAGTGAAGAAGATAAAAGACCGTTAAAATCCAACGATTAAATATCAAGCTCGTAAGCCTTCTGACGCGAAACCTCACTGTTCTGATTATCGTTGGAGCCGTGTTGTACCCACTCAGTGGGCACGTCCATCTATCTTCAGACGGTGTGTGATTTCACCTGCGTGTTACAGAGAAGGGATTTATCGCTTCTCGTTGCTCAGCATAGCACGTGGTGGTCCAGGGAGTAGGTCGGGTCAGCTTGGCCATGTAGGCTACATATGTGGCGCATATGGTAGCACATGGAGGCAGCCATCTGTGGGATCAGAGATTGTGTTGTACCAACTCAGTTGGCACAGTCTGCTGTATCGCCCAGATGAAGGGGAATCGCACGGGTTGGCGATTGGCAGGGACTGCCTACCAGAGATTAGTGCTTGTCATCTCTGTGCATCTTATCTCGCCTGAGCGGGACGCGGAGACCAAGTATGAAATCTGGATCCCATCTCACTAAAAGAGTTCTACTCTTTCGGGCTGTTTTGCTGGATTTTTCAGCCAGATAAAATAGTGAGAAAAAGAATCATTCTTAAGTCCTGATTGATTCTTAACATTGATACTGACCTTGCTGTTCTTGCATTGTTGTAGATTCCTGCAGCAACGAACACCATGAGCTTCAATGTGCGATCCCTACTGGAAAGGGAGAAGTTTGCTGGGCCAAACTTCTCGGACTGGTACGGACACCTTAAGATTGTTCTTAAGGCAGAGAGGAAACTGTATGTCCTCGAGTCGGCGATACCGCCGCAGCCCGCTCCGAACGCCGCAAGGGCGGTTCGAGAAACCTATGAAAAGCACGTCAATGATAGCATTGATGTCGCTTGCCTGATGCTAGCGTCTATGACGCCACCGCTGCAGCATCAGCATGAGGATATGTCGGCTATAGAAATTATAGCGAACCTCAAGATGCTGTATGCTGCACAGGCGAGGACAGAACGCTATAATCTGACGAAGATCTTCTTTCAGAGCAAACTGGCTGAAGGGAGCCCAGTGGGAGCTCACGTGCTCAAGATGATTGGGCACAAAGAGGCTCTAGAGAAACTGGGGCATACCATCAATCAGGAGCTTGCTGTGGACATTATTCTCCAGTCTCTCCCGCCTTCATTCGATGCGTTCATTATTAATTTTAATATGAACAAAATCGACTGTACTCCGGCAGAGCTGCTGAATATGCTCTTGACTACTGAGGAAACTCTGAAGGGAAAGCCTTTAACCTCTGTCTTAATGGTTCCTTCAAGGAACAAGAAGAAGGGGAAGAAGGGCAAGGCCCCTGTCAAGAGCTACAGCAAGGCTCTGAAACAGAAGGTTAAGCGGTCCAAGGAATACAGGTGTTTCCACTGTGGCCAGCTAGGTCACTGGAAAAAGGACTGTAAAGCGCTCCAAGGAGATAAGAGGGGAAGCATCGCTTCTGGCTCAGGTATATTCGTGACTGAAGTCATGTTTTCATCTTCTTCTATTTCATGGGTGTTGGACACTGCATGTGGAGTTCACATTTGTTCAAATGTACAGGAACTCAAGAGAAGAAGGCAGGTGGGACAGCATGAGGTAGACCTACGAGTAGGAAACGGGGCACGGGTTGCTGTTGTTGCTGTAGGAGACTATTTCATTTCTTTGCCATCTGGACTTGTATTGGAACTAAACAGTTGTTATTTTGTTCCCAGCATTACTAAAAATATTATCTCTATTCCTGCTCTTGTCAGGAAAGGATTTGCCTTTGAATGCAATATTTCAAAGTGTGTTTTATCTTATGATAATATTGTTTATGCAACTGGTTCAATTAACAATGGGTTATTCATGTTGGACATGGAAAATTCTATACAAAACATTGATAATAAGAAAGCCAAGTATGCTGATGACAGCACCTTGCTATGGCATAGTCGTTTAGGCCATATTAACGAGAAACGCATTAAGCGCTTGCATGAACATGGACTGCTGGGATCATTCTCCTATAAGGAGATTGATACATGCAAAGCTTGTTTGATGGGTAAAATGACGAAGTCACCTTTTCCTCACAAAGGTCAAAGGGCTTCAGGTTTACTTGACCTTATACACAGTGATGTGTGTGGGCCATTTAGTAAACATGCCAGAGGTGGCTATCAGTACTTCATTACCTTCACTGATGATTTCAGTAGGTACGGTTATGTCTATCTGATGAGACATAAGAGTGAATCTTTTGACAAGTTCAAAGAGTTCAAGAATGAAGTACAAAATCAGCTAGGCCGAAATATCAAGGCACTTCGCTCAGATCGAGGTGGAGAATACCTAAGTCATGCGTTTACTGACTATCTAAAGGAGTGTGGGATTATCTCACAGCTCACTCCGCCAGGAACACCGCAATGGAATGGTGTGTCCGAGAGGAGAAATAGAACGTTGCTTGATATGGTTCGTTCTATGATGAGTCAGGCTACTCTACCTTACTCCTTTTGGGGGTTTGCACTGGAAACAGCTGCAAAGGTACTAAACCGAGTGCCATCCAAGGCAGTTTCTAAGACTCCATATGAGTTATGGTATGGGAAACAGCCGAGCTTGACATTTATCAGGATCTGGGGCTGCGAGGCTTATGTCAAAAAGCTCGCCTCTGGGAAACTGGAGAGCAGATCTGAGAAATGCGTCTTTGTCGGTTACCCTAAGGAAACTAAGGGTTATTATTTCTACGATCCCAAGGAGAACAAGGTTTTTGTTGCTCGGACGGCTATATTTCTTGAGAAGGAGTTTCTTCTGCAAGAGGCCAGTGGGAGAGAAATAAAGCTGGATGAGAATCCAGAGGATGGACAAAGTAGTCAAGCACAGATGGATGTGCCTGAGCCGGTAGATCAGGTTATTGAACAACCTAAGGCTCAGATATCACGGGAACCGCGAAGATCGGGTAGGATCCGTCGACAGCCTGAGCGTTATGACGGAGTCTACATCATTGATAATGATGAACCCCTCACTTATGCGGATGCGGTCAGTGGACCGGAGTCAGCTAGATGGCTTGAAGCTATGCGAGCCGAGATGGACTCCATGTCAGATAACCAAGTCTGGGATTTGGTTGATCCGCCTCCGGGAGTAATCCCTATAGGCTGCAAATGGATCTTCAAGAAGAAGATTGACATGGATGGTAACGTGGTTACCTATAAAGGCAGGCTTGTTGCGAAAGGTTTCAAACAAATCTACGGGATAGATTATGATGAAACTTTCTCTCCTGTAGCCATGTTTAAGTCTATTCGGATTCTATTCGCTATAGCTGCATATTATGATTATGAGATCTGGCAGATGGATGTGAAAACAGCTTTCCTTAATGGAAATCTGGATGAGGATGTGTATATGACACAACCTGAAGGTTTCACTAATCCATCAGATCGTCATAAGATATGCAAGTTGAAGAAGTCCATTTATGGACTGAAACAAGCATCAAGAAGCTGGAACATTCGTTTTGATGAATCAGTCACTGACTTTGGTTTCATCAAGAACGAGGATGACCCGTGTGTATATAAGAGGTTTAGTGGGAGCGTGATTACTTTCCTAGTCCTCTACGTCGATGACATCTTGATCATTGGAAATGACATTCCTGAAATGCATGCTGTGAAGGCATGGTTAAGGAAATGTTTCCAGATGAAAGATTTAGGAGAAGCAGCCTATGTATTAGGTGTGAAGATCTACAGGGATAGATCTAAGAGGCTTCTCGGGCTGTGCCAGAGTACTTACATCGATAAGGTCCTGGAAAGATTCCATTTAGAGAATTCTAAAAGGGGATATCTTCCAGTCAGACATGGTCTGAATCTTTCGAAGAGTCAGTGTCCACAAACACAGACTGAGAAAGATGAAATGGACAATACGCCTTATGCTTCGGCTATTGGGTCCATTATGTATGCGATGTTGTGTACTCGCCCAGACGTCGCTTACGGGTTAAGCGTGACCAGTCGATTCCAAAGTAATCCAGGTATGGCGCACTGGATTGCAGTCAAGAACATTTTGAAATATCTTCGGAGGACCAAAGATATGTTCTTGATATATGGTGGTCAGGAAGAACTCAGTATTGAAGGATATACTGACGCTTCGTTCCAGTCGGACCAGGATGATTTCCGATCGCAATCAGGCTATGTTTTTAGCTTGAATGGAGGAGCAGTGGTGTGGAAGAGTTTCAAACAGTCAACTGTTGCTGATTCCACAACAGAAGCCGAGTATGTTGCAGCCTCGGAAGCATCCAAGGAGGCAGTGTGGATTCGTAAGTTCGTGAGAGAACTTGGTGTCGTTCCTTCGAGTGCTGATCCTTTGGTTATCTTCTGTGATAACACTGGAGCAATCGCACAAGCAAAGGAACCACGGTCACACCAGAAGTCCAAGCACATACAGAGACGGTTTCACTTGATCCGGGAGATCATAGATCGTGGCGAGATCAAAGTCTGCAAGGTACATACAGATGACAATCTGGCAGACCCGCTTACCAAGCCTCTGGCGCAGCAGAAGCATGAGAAGCACTGTAATAATATGGGTTTGAGATTTCTCAACCATTAGATTAAGTGCAAGTGGGAGATTGTTGGGATATGCCCTTAAGACTAATGTTTGAGGTCTTGGGATTGTAACAGTATCATGTAATAAACTGTTATGTTTATAAAGGCATGGTTGTTATTCAGTTAATTACATTGTCTGCTGCAATATATGTTCTTATGAATAATGTCTCAAAGTTGTTCAGCTAGGCTGACATGCAGTTAAGTCCTTAGTCGAGATATCTTGGTGAACTTGAGACAGCCTTGATATGCTTGAGACTAATATGTGTTCTAATCTTATAGGATGCTTCGAGCATGGAATAAGATGTAGACTCATGGGTACATTGGATGTACTGGACAGACCCTACTAGGATATTCAATTGCTTGTCACAATGTGAATAATCCTTGTTTGCTACAAGTGGCACATCTCCTCCGACTTGAGATCACTTGTGTTTCTAAATGATGATTGTCATTGTTTTGAGGTAGTTCAATATCATTTGAAAGATAATGGTCATAGACTATCTTGGATAATGATCATGAGTCAGGTTATGGCACTAGTGATAGATATAGGATTGCCGTCTCCTTGTTTAAGGAGTGTGGTGTTCTAAAGGGGCCCCCCCGGCTGAGATGATTGAGAAAGTGTATGGCCATACCCAGGTGACTGTGTTCATCTGGTCTAATCATGCCCATCATATTGGAGCTACAAGCTTGACACGCTTGTCCAATAAGAACATCCAGTGGCAAAGGAAATATGTATGCCTAGTGAAGCCTAGTGAAAAGGATTCACACTTGAGCTGTGTTTTGGGTGTAGTCTTGGAAGACTCTTTCCTTTATATCGGGAGACAGTGATGTGTTGCTAGATACCCCTCACTGATCGTGATAACGTAAGTTATCGTTACCGACATTTAAAGGAAACCCTCAGGGTCGCACAATTTGATGATATGGCTTACTTAAGTCAGATCGTGTGGACTGAATTGTTTCGGTTCAGTTTAAAGGGATTTAAACTCTGATTGTAAGTGAGATCTGGTCTGATCATGTTTGATTGATTAGGGCTTGAGATCGGTAAGCTTCGATCGAGGGTGTTGATGCTAGATCGATCAGATCAGAAGCATCTGGAGATGAATGGTCAGATCTAGGACCTTAGGGTCTAATTCGATCTAGACTTAATGTTTGGGCTGATTTGGTTTGGTCATTAAACCAAACATCTTGAACCGGCTCATGGGTTGAGCACAAGGTTCAGGTGGGAGAAGAGAGTTGCGCATGGTTCACTTGGTGAACGCATAACGCATGTAATCAAGGCTTGCTATTTTGGGAACTTTCGGTTTTCAACGTGGGAACGTTTCCACGTTCACTTGCAACGCCTCCTCTCTATTCCTCTCGCTAATTCGCTCTTGGCATTGGACGACTCACGGCTGGTGGCGTGAAGGTTGACGACAAGAGGATTCGGCCAAGTTTTCATCTCTTCGTCCCTCAAACGATCAAGGAAGCTTTGGAGCATTGCTAGCACAAATCGCCCCAAAGAAGTAGGCCTTCTTCCTCTTGTGTGCGACAACCTTTGGAGGAGATCTCTCTTGCTTTCTTCTTCCAAGATACCATCCAAGAGATGGCGACGGTATGGATCCTTCTCATATCCATCTAAGTTGATCATATGCGATATAAAGATCTATGAAAGCCCTTCTTCCGCTTGCAAAAGGTTTTATGCGCCATCCTAATAGGGTTTTCGCCCCCCTCTTGAAAGGGGTTCCTTCACAAACAAACATCACTCAAAGCAATCATATGATTCATACATCAACCATGCTCTGATACCAATTGTAAGTCCCCTAAAAGGGGGGCGAAAACCCTAAAGCATGCGCATATAAACTTTTCTAGGGTTTTAACAAGATCGCTTGCATGAATATATATGATCAACTTTGATTATGTTGCAAAGATCAAGTTAAGATCTTTTACCGTAGCCATGATGAAGGAGGCGACTTGGAAGCAAGAGGGCGAATTGGCTCTCCTCCTAAGAAGACGCACACTAGATGAGAGATGGCTACCTCTTTGGACGTTCCTTGTGCTAGCAAGGATCTCCAAATTTCCTTGTCGTGTGAAGAAGATGAGATGAATCCTCTTGATGGCCTATCCTTCTTTTCTTTCGTCAAAGAAGAAGACACCACGATGATAGCTTCACCACTCGAGAAGGGGGCGAACACATTACAACATGGAGACGTTTTTCCTTTTTGAAAACCGAACTCCAAAAATAGCAAGTCTTCAAAGCTTCATGCGTTCACCTCAAGTGAACTATCGAAACTCCCCTCCTCATTGAACCATACGTTCACATAGGTGAATGGGTTCAATTGCAATCGGTTCAAAAGGATTTGGTACAAAGACCAAATCAAACCAAGCCAAGCCATGGTCTAAATCTATATGAACCATGAAGGTTCAAGATCTAACCGTTCATCTCTAGATGCACTTGATCTCACCGATCTAGCATCACTACTCTCGATCGAAGCTTACCGATCTCAAGCCCTAATCAATCAAACATGATCAGACCAGATCTCACTTACAATCAGAGTTTAAACTCCTTTAAACTGAACCAAAACAATTCAGTCCACACGATCTGACTTAAGTAAGCCATATCATCAAATTGTGCGACCCTGAGGGTTTCCCTTAAATGTCGGTAACGATAACTTACGTTATCACGATCAGTGAGGGGTATCTAGCAACACATCACTGTCTCCCGATATAAAGGAAAGAGTCTTCCAAGACTACACCCAAACCATAGCACAAGTGTGAATCCACTTCACTAGACATACATGTTTCCTTTGCCACTTGATGTTCTTATTGGACAAGCGTGTCAAGCTTGTAACTCCAATATGATGAGCATGATTAGATCAGATGAACACAGTCATCTGGGTATGGCCATACACTTTCTCAATCATCTCATCCAGGGGGCCCCTTTAGAACATCACTCTCCTAAACAAGGAGACGGCAATCCTTTATCTATCACTAGTGTCCTAACCTGACTCATGATCATTATCCAAGATAGTCTATAACCATTATGTTTCAAATGATATTGAACTACCTCAAAACAATGACAATCATCATTTAGAAACACAAGTGATCTCAAGTCAGAGGAAGTATGCCACTTGTTCACATACAAGGATTATTCACATTGTGACAAGCAATTGAACATCCTAGTAGGGTCTGTCCAGTACATGCAATGTACCTATGAGTCTACATCTTATTCCATGCTCAAAGCATCCTATAAGATTAGAACACATATTAGTCTCAATCATATCAAGGCTGTCTCATGTTCACCAAGATATCTCGACTAAGGACAATACTGCATGTCAGCCAAGCTGAACAGCATTGAGACATTATTCAGAAGTGTACATATTGTAGCAGATGATGTAACAAACTGAATAACAACCATTGCCTTTATAAACATAAGAGTTTATACATGATACTGAAAGAATCCCTAGGCCTCAAACATTAGCCTTAAGGGCATACCCCAACAATCAAAGTAGTAAATTTGTATGACTATTCAAAGATGGAACCACATCCAATGTGTTCCTCTTTCTTTCTTTGAAATTCACCACACAGTGGTGTTCCAAGTAAGTTGTGAGATAACTCCACACTTCTTAGGGTAGTCATCAAATTCTCCACTAATCACCTTGATCCAATCAAAGTACTTTAATAGATGCTGCAATTTGACTCAATACTTCATTTGTGAACTTCTTGGGTTTCTCCAAAGTTCTTATGTTGGATAAGGCATACCCACACCTGATAAAGCATGTAACACCTCTTAGTGCTTGTTTACATGGGTCCACATACATTGTTGTGTAATAGATCCAACAAGCCAATAGTCCTTCCACCCTTTATGGTGAAGGTAGCATATGTCACATTGTTCCTTTGAACTAGGCTCACATGTATCATAATCCTGAAAGGATAATGATTCCAATAGTCCATGGACCTTTGGATGTGACCATTGTTCTATGGTTCAAGAGACAATGCTATAAGAGGGTGTTTATTGGATCTGATCTTGTGTTACATATAGAACCACAAACTATTATCAACTGTATCACTTCAATAGAACATCTCAGATTAAAGAAAAATATCATTTATTATTTCAAACTGAAATCCTTTCCAAAAGGAATGATGTTCTAATACATAAGCTGATACAAAATAGCAAAGTTCTAGATAAAGTCTTCAAGGCAGTGAGATGATATTAACAGTAGCATCCAATGCTCCGTCCTTGACCTGAGAGTCCATCCCACCAAGCCTAATCGTCCTACTTCTTCTGAGCTCCTGCACATGTAGAACATATGTGAGTCTCACATACGGTACCCAGTACCCATGAATAAGAAGTAGACAAAAGACCTCGGTAACACAATACCTGAAGCGGATGGATTACATCCCTTCTTCTTTGCCATGCACTTCTTGGCCATTAATCCTCTTCGAAATACCCATGCATTCCCAGTCTTCCGAAGTATTAGCTTCGAAGATACAGAACCATGGTCATTCTCAGATTTAGGCATACACTCTGAAGATCCAACAGAACTCTCCTGATCATTGTCTATAGAGCATGGTGTGAAGAGACCTTTGAGATGTATGATAAGATCATAAATCCCCATCTCATCACATTCAACCTTGACCTATGGGGTCATGCACTCTAAGACAAGAGCAGTGTACTATTTGTTATCTTCACAATGTTCAAGATAGACATTCCACTCCCACTCATTAGTGAAAAACACACTGGGCTGGTATGGAGGTCTTTCAAGAAGATGCACCTTATTCTCTTGTTCTAGTATCTTGGACAAAATCTTGAACCAATTTGTCCAGTTTGCCCCATCCAACTTATTTTTATAAAGTTTCAATCTTAGATCAGGAGATGCCATCTACAATAAGCAAATAAGTAAAATAAGTACTATGATAAAGCATTTAAGAAGGACTTTAAATTTAAATGCTATGCTCCCACTACTTCCAAAACAAGTTGAGAACTCTCAAACTCAACATGGAAGTAAGTGAGTAGGATCCTAATTTCACATGAGGTCTCCGCGACTCACGAGGGTGAGTTGGGATGCACAGAGAATCCCATGCTTCCTTAGGTAGGCATGCCAGCCAATTGTGCCGTGCACAACTCCTCTTAGTTAAGACAGACTAGGCGCCCTGTGTCCAGCGAGGGCTGGATACAACTCAGAACCTTATCCTCTCAACAGTTGCCTCTAGTGATTCATCATGTCAGTGGCATATGAAAACTAGTCAAGTCTGGTCCTAACCGTTATGCCCAGGGCCAACGAATTTCCTTGCGAAGGCACGCCCAGGTTAAAACTGGACTGGGGAAATTATTGTCACCACACACCTTCTAAAGATAAGTGGGTGTGTCCCACGAGGGTGGGAGACAGTTCACAACACCACCGATCGATAGTTTGATGAGGGCTACGCGTTAGAAGGCTATCGACTTGATATTTTATTGAGAGTTTTTGCATGTTTGTTTTATTCTTTTCTAGCATGTAGTTTTCCTATGGTTATGGCAGCAAAGGAAAAACATCACAGGCATGCTATGGACAAAATAATAAACCATCACAGGCATGCTAGTTTGGTCGATATGGTCATAGCCCTTTTCATACACATAACTTGTCAGGAGCCATGTGACATGTTATCGTGCATCCAAGGGTTGCGAGTCCCTAAAGCAGATCAGCCCATGCCAGAAGCCGAAAGCAAGTGTCCTTCCTTCAGCCGCAAGTCCATCACCACGCTTCCAAGCTGGCGCCATTTCTGACTCTGATTGAAGAAGACTCCTTGTTGTCAAGATGAAGCCTTAACCTATCATGTAATTCTACATCTATTCTAAACAAGATGAAAAATTCTTTACAACAAGATAGGGAGAGAACCACACGCAGGTGGAAAGAGTTTTACAAGCATTCATCACAAGTGCAAACATGCTTCCACATCACAACACAGGAGGGCACTCGCTATGACCATATCAACCCAATCAAGTGGCGCATGTAAAATTTGAAAATCCGACAAAATCAAATTTTAGCACCTTATGCGCCAACATCATCCAAAGCACTCTCTTAACCAAATTTATGCTAAAATTGGGATCAAGTTTCATGATGATTTCATGGACCCTATCGGCTGGCAATTTTGTCAGATCAAGAGACCCGGCCAGTCCGAAGACACAATGCCCGTCCTACTTGACAAAACTATGTGCACCTTTGGTCTTAAATCAATCATAAACAAAATCCAAATTTCGGCCACAAAGATGAGAAAGAAGTTTGGATGAAAGAGGCTTTCTATGTGAAACGTGCATGGATAGAAGAAAAATTTTTCACACAAGCAAACGTACACCTTGTGTTTCTCGCAAGTAGCTCTTGTAGGAACCCCTAGTTATAGGGGAGAAACCCTAAACTTGCAATTCTAACAAGCTTTGCGGAAAAAGGGTTTCAAGATCGCATATGAATCTATAAGATCAACTTATGTTATGAAAAGGAATCATACCAACGCCATGGATTTGGAAGTCGGTTTGGAAGAAGAGATCAAACTAGGTCTCCTCCACAAGCCCACACACAAGATGAAGATGCTCACTTCCTTGAGATCTCTTGTGCTAGCAAGACCCTCAAGCCTTCTTGTCGAATGGAAGGGGATGATGAACCTCCTTGTTGCCGAGAGCTTCACTTGCCTCGCCTCTCCTTCTCGTCGTCAACCACACCTCAACGAAATTGTCCAAGGCGTTCAAGAGAAGAGCACAAACGCTTATGCGTTTAGGCGTTTTTTGTGAAACCGGCCATGATGACTTTCCATAAATGGAAGCTCATCATGCCATGCGCTCAAGCCAACCTCAAACGCATTTGAGCATTGAACCATGCGTTCACAATTGTGAACCGGTTCAAGCTAAACCGTTTCAATCGACTTTGGTTCATGAACCAAACCGAAATGGCTCAAGCCATGTGGTCTAGACCATATTGAACCCCAAGGCTCATGATCTAACCGTTCATCACCTGATGCCCTTGATCTCTTCGATCTAGCATCATCTCTCTCGATCCAAGCTTACCGATCTCAAGCCCTAATCAATCAAACATGATCAGGCTAGATCTCACTTACAATCAAAGATTAAATCCCCTTAAACTGAACCCAAAGAATTCAGTCCACACGATCTGACTCAAGTAAGCCATATCATCATATTGTGCGACCCTGAGGGTTTCCTCTAAATGTCGGTAACGATAACTTACGTTATCACGATCAGTGAGGGGTATCTAGCAACACATCACTGTCTCCCGATATAAAGGAAAGAGTCTTCCAAGACTACTCCCAAACCAAGGCACAAGTGTGACTCTATTCACAAGGCATACATTTATCCTTTGCCACTGGATGTTCTTATTGGACAAGCATGTCAAGCTTGTAACTCCAACACGATGAGCATGATTAGATCAGATGAACATAGTCATCTGGGTATGGCCATACACTTCCTCAATCATCTCATATAAAGGGGGCCCTTTAGAACATCACACTCCTTAAACAAGGATACGGCAATCCTTTATCTATCACAAGTGCCCTAAGCTGACTCAAGCTCACCATCCAAGATAGTCTATAATCATTATGTTTCAAATGATATTGAACTACCTCAAGACAATGACAATCATCATTTAGAAACACAAGTGATCTCAAGTCAGAGGACATGTGCCACTTGCTGCTTACAAGGATCATTCACATTGTGACAAGCAATGGAATATCCCAGTAGGGTCTGTCCAGTACATCCAATGTACCCATGAGTCTACATCTTATTCCATGCTCGAAGCATCCTATAAGATTAGCACTCATATTAGTCTCCATCATATCAAGGCTGTCTCATGTTCACCAAGATATCTCGACTAAGGACATACAGCCTGTCAGCCTAGCTGAACAGCTTTGAGACATTATTCAGAAGCACACTCATTGCAGCAGACAAGGTAACAACCTGAATAATAACCATGCCTTTCATAAACATAAGAGTTTATTACATAATACTTTTACAATCCCAAAGGCCTCAAACATTAGCCTTAAGGGCATACTCCAACAATCTCCCACTTGCACTTAATCTAATGGTTGAGAAATCTCAAACCCATATTATTACAGTGCTTCTCATGCTTCTGCTGCGCCAGAGGCTTGGTAAGCGGGTCTGCCAGATTGTCATCTGTATGAACCTTGCAAATCTTGATCTCGCCACGATCAATGATCTCCCGGATCAAGTGAAACCGTCTCTGTATGTGCTTGGACTTCTGGTGCGACCGCGGTTCCTTTGCTTGTGCTATAGCTCCAGTGTTATCATAAAAGATAACCAAAGGATCTGCACTCGAAGGAACGACACCAAGTTCTCTCACGAACTTACGAATCCACACTGCCTCCTTGGATGCTTCCGAGGCTGCAACATACTCGGCTTCTGTTGTGGAATCAGCAACAGTTGACTGTTTGAAACTTTTCCACACCACTGCTCCACCATTCAAGCTAAAAACATAGCCTGATTGCGATCGGAAATCATCCTGGTCCGACTGGAACGAAGCGTCAGTATATCCCTCTATACTGAGTTCTTCCTGACCACCATATATCAAGAACATATCTTTGGTCCTCCGCAGATATTTTAAAATGTTCTTGACTGCAATCCAGTGCGCCAAACCTGGATTACTTTGGAATCGACTGGTCACGCTTAACCCGTAAGCGACGTCTGGGCGAGTACACAACATCGCATACATAATGGACCCAATAGCCGAAGCATAAGGCGTATTGTCCATTTCATCTTTCTCAGTCTGTGTTTGTGGACACTGACTCTTCGAAAGATTCAGACCATGTCTGACTGGAAGATATCCACGTTTAGAATTCTCTAAATGGAATCTCTCCAGGACTTTATCGATGTAAGTACCCTGGCACAGCCCGAGAAGCCTCTTAGATCTATCCCGGTAGATCTTCACACCTAGTACATAGGCTGCTTCTCCTAGATCTTTCATCTGAAAACATTTTCCTAACCATGCCTTAACAGCATGCAGTTCAGGAATATCGTTTCCAATGATCAAGATATCATCGACGTAGAGGATTAGGAATGTAATCACGCTCCCACTAAACCTCTTATATACACACGGGTCATCCTCGTTCTTGATGAAACCAAACTCAGAGATTGATTCATCAAAACGAATATTCCAGCTTCTTGATGCTTGTTTCAGTCCATAAATGGACTTCTTTAACTTGCATATTTTATGACGATCTGATGGATTAGTGAAACCTTCCGGTTGTGTCATATACACATCCTCATCCAGATTTCCATTAAGGAAAGCTGTTTTCACATCCATCTGCCAGATCTCATAATCGTAATATGCAGCTATCGCGAAAAGAATCCGAATAGACTTAAACATGGCTACAGGTGAGAAAGTTTCATCATAATCTATCCCGTAGATTTGTTTGAAACCTTTCGCAACTAGCCTGCCTTTATAGGTAACCACGTTACCATCCATGTCAATCTTCTTCTTGAAGATCCATTTACAGCCTATAGGGATTACTCCCGGAGGCGGATCAACCAAATCCCAGACTTGGTTATCTGACATGGAGTCCATCTCGGCTCGCATAGCATCAAGCCATCTAGCTGACTCCGGTCCACTGACCGCATCCGCATAAGTTAGGGGTTCATCATTATCAATGATGTAGACTCCGTCATAGCGCTCAGGCTGTCGACGGATCCTACCCGATCTTCGCGGTTCCCGTGATATCTGAGCCTCAGGTTGTCCAATAACCTGCTCTACCGGCTCAGGCACATCCAACTCTGCTTGACTACTTTGTCCTTCCTCTGGATTCTCATCCAGCTTTATTTCTCTCCCACTGGCCTCTTGCAGAATAAATTCCTTCTCAAGAAATACGGCCGTCCGAGCAACAAATACCTTGTTCTCCTTGGGATCGTAGAAATAATAACCCTTAGTTTCCTTAGGGTAACCGACAAAGATGCATTTGTCAGATCTGCTCTCTAGTTTCCCAGAGGCGAGCTTTTTGACATAATCCTCGCAACCCCAGATCCTGATAAATGTCAAGCTAGGCTGTTTCCCATACCATAACTCATATGGCGTCTTTAAAACTGCCTTGGATGGCACTCGGTTTAGTACCTTTGCAGCTGTTTCCAGTGCAAAACCCCAAAAGGAGTATGGAAGAGTAGCCTGACTCATCATAGAACGAACCATATCAAGTAACGTTCTATTTCTCCTCTCGGACACACCATTCCATTGCGGTGTTCCTGGCGGAGTGAGCTTTGAGATAATCCCACACTCTTTCAGATAGTCAGTAAACGCATGACTCAGGTATTCACCACCTCGATCTGAACGAAGTGCCTTGATATTTCGGCCTAGCTGATTTTGTACTTCATTTTTGAACTCTTTGAACTTGTCAAAAGATTCACTTTTATGTCTCATTAAATAGACATATCCATACCTACTGAAATCATCAGTAAAGGTAATGAAGTACTGATAGCCACCTCTGGCATGTTTACCAAAAGGCCCACACACATCACTGTGTATTAGGTCCAGTAAACCTGAAGCCCTTTGACCTTTGTGAGGAAAAGGAGACTTCGTCATTTTACCCATCAAACAAGCTTTGCATGTATCAATCTCCTCATAGGAGAATGATCCCAGCAGTCCATGATCATGCAACCGCTTAATGCGCTTCTCGTTTATATGGCCTAAACGACTATGCCATAACAAGGTGCTGTCATCAGCATACTTGGCTTTCTTATTATCAATATTTTGTATAGAATTGTCCATGTCCAACATGTATAACCCATTGTTAATTGAACCAGTTGCATACACAATATTATCACGAGATAAAACACACTTTGAAATCTTGCATTCAAAGGCAAATCCTTTCCTGACAAGAGCAGGAATAGAGATAATATTCTTTGTGATACTTGGTACAAAATAACAATTGTTTAATTCTAATACAATGCCAGATGGTAAAGAAATGAAATAGTTTCCTACAGCAACAGCAGCAACCCGTGCCCCGTTTCCAACGCGTAGGTCTACCTCATGCTGTCCCACCTGCCTTCTTCTCTTGAGTTCCTGTACATTTGAACAAATGTGAACTCCACATGCAGTGTCCAACACCCATGATATAGAAGAAGATGAAAACATGACCTCAGTCACATATATACCTGAGCCAGAAGCGATGCTTCCCCTCTTATCTCCTTGGAGCGCTTTACAGTCCTTTTTCCAATGACCCAGCTGGCCACAGTGGAAACACCTGTTGTCCTTCGACCGCTTCACCTTCTGTTTCAGGGCCTTGCTGTAATTCTTGACAGGGGCCTTGCCCTTCTTCCCCTTCTTCTTGTTCCTAAAAGGAACCATCAAGACAGAGGTTGAAGGCTTACCCTTCAGAGTTTCCTCAGTTGTCAAGAGCATATTCAGCAGCTCTGCCGGCGTACAATCGATCTTGTTCATATTAAAGTTAATGATGAACGGATCGAAAGAAGGCGGAAGAGACTGCAGAATAATGTCCACAGCAAGCTCCTGGTTGATGGTATGCCCCAGTTTCTCCAGAGCCTCCTTGTGCCCAATCATCTTGAGCACGTGAGCTCCCACTGGGCTCCCCTCAGCCAGTTTGCTCTGAAAGAAGAGCTTCGTCAGATTATAGCGTTCAGTCCTCGCCTGTGCAGCATACAGCATCTTGAGGTTCGCTATAATTTCTATAGCCGACATGTCCTCATGCTGACGCTGCAGCGGTGGCGTCATAGACGCTAGCATCAGGCAAGCGACATCAATGCTATCATTGACGTGCTTTTCATAGGCATCCCGAACCGCCCTTGCGGCGTTCGGAGCGGGCTGCGGCGGTATCGCCATCTCGAGGACATACAGTTTCCTCTCTGCCTTAAGAACAATCTTAAGGTGTCCGAACCAGTCAGAGAAGTTCGGCCCAGCAAACTTCTCCCTTTCCAGTAGGGATCGCACATTGAAGCTCATGGTGTTCGTTGCTGCAGGAATCTACAACAAGCAAGAACAGCAAGGTCAGTATCAATGTTCAGAATCAATCTAGGACTTAAGAAAGATTCTTTTTCTCACTATTTTGTCTGACTGAAAAATCCAGTAAACAGTCCGAAAGAGTAACACTCTTTTAGTGAGATGGGATCCAGATTTCATACTTGGTCTCCGCGTCCCGCTCAGGCGAGATAAGATGCACAGAGATGACAAGCACTAATTTCTGGTAGGCTGTCCCAGCCAATCGCCAACCCGTGCGATTCCCCTTCATCTTGGCAATCCAGCAGACTGTGCCAACTGAGTTGGTACAACACAGTCTCTGATCCCAGAGATGGCTGCCTCCATGTGCTACCATATGCGCCACATATGTAGTCTACATGGTCAAGCTGACCCGACCTACTCCCTGGACCACCACGTGCTATGCTGAGCAACGAGAGGGGATAAATCCCAACTCTGTAACACGCAGGTGAAATCCGGCACCGTCTGAAGATAGATGGACGTGCCCACTGAGTGGGTTCAACACGGCTCCAACGATAGTCAGAAAGGTGAGGTTTCGCGTCAGAAGGCTTACGAGCTTGATATGTTAGCGTTGGATTTTAGCGGTCTTTTATCTTCTTACTATCAGGCATATCCTATGGCTATAGCAGAAGATAAACATAAACATGCAACTCTAATTATTTGCAATAAGTAGAAAGCATGATCTTATGTGGTAAAAGCCCATGAACCCTAGTAAGACCTTAATTTTACTTAAGTCTTCACTTGAGCTCCTTGGCATCTCATCTGGTCCAACCTAGGGCCCTAGCGCCAAGAGCACCTCAGGTGCGCCACCAGCTGAATGCCCCTTTATGATGTGTGCATTTGTACTCTTGTCTAATCAAAGTACATTTGATCTATCTAGACAAGGTTGACACACAGGTCAACAACATTTCATAAATTAAAACAATGTGATTCGCAGATCACAAATTAATTTACAATTTAAACCCAGGCACGCAGGCCCCAGCACAGCACACAATAGGGCAACCCACATAAGACTAAATAGACAAGCATCATGGCATCAAATCATCTTGTGATCCAATCAAGAAATTAAATTTTGAAAAACCCCATGGCATCAATTTTAATTTCCTTACGAGCCCTACAACCTTACAATGGTCCATTGATAGGGATCCACTCATCCATCTAGTTAGATCCTTTGCCCTTGCATGCACCGAGTCCTAACTGACCCGAGTTGACCTAATGGTCAACCATGCATGCCCCAAGGGCTGAACCACCCCATGAGTTTTTGGCAAGCGGGTGTGACCCCGGGCCTAACTCAAGTGTGTTCAGTAGTTGTCTCAACCAGACCTCGCTACACGCCCTAGATGCAGTCAACCTATAGCCACCTTGTGCTTGCGCATAGGTGCCATTGGGTCAACCCATCTGAGCTGTCAGATGGTCTGATCAGACTTGGATCTAACCTAGTGGTGACTTCAACCCCATCAACCCATCTAAGGGTTTAATGTAGTGGCACCTTAGATCTAATTATGCGCGCAAGATGTAAGGTTTTAGAAAACATTTAGAACATGCGCAATGATACAAACAAACAACATGCTTGCATATAACCCTTAGATCTAAGGGGGTCCTCTTCAAGGAGGAGCGCATACTTTAGGGGGTCCCCTTCAAGGGGGAGCGCATACTTTATCAAAGCCATGATACAAGCGCAACTTAAAGCATGATATCATGCGCAACTTCATGAAAGCAAGATACATGCGCAACCTCATGAAAACAAGATACATGCGCAACCTCATGAAAACAAAATACATGCGCAACCTCATGAAAACAAAGCATGCTTCAAGTAAAAGTAAGCGCAACTTGAATGTATGGATCACAAATAAGCAATCATATAGATCATATCAAGAGCCTAGCTCTGATACCAATTGTAGGAACCCCTAGTTATAGGGGAGAAACCCTAAACTTGCAATTCTAACAAGCTTTGCGGAAAAAGGGTTTCAAGATCGCATATGAATCTATAAGATCAACTTATGTTATGAAAAGGAATCATACCAACGCCATGGATTTGGAAGTCGGTTTGGAAGAAGAGATCAAACTAGGTCTCCTCCACAAGCCCACACACAAGATGAAGATGCTCACTTCCTTGAGATCTCTTGTGCTAGCAAGACCCTCAAGCCTTCTTGTCGAATGGAAGGGGATGATGAACCTCCTTGTTGCCGAGAGCTTCACTTGCCTCGCCTCTCCTTCTCGTCGTCAACCACACCTCAACGAAATTGTCCAAGGCGTTCAAGAGAAGAGCACAAACGCTTATGCGTTTAGGCGTTTTTTGTGAAACCGGCCATGATGACTTTCCATAAATGGAAGCTCATCATGCCATGCGCTCAAGCCAACCTCAAACGCATTTGAGCATTGAACCATGCGTTCACAATTGTGAACCGGTTCAAGCTAAACCGTTTCAATTGACTTTGGTTCATGAACCAAACCGAAATGGCTCAAGCCATGTGGTCTAGACCATATTGAACCCCAAGGCTCATGATCTAACCGTTCATCACCTGATGCCCTTGATCTCTTCGATCTAGCATCATCTCTCTCGATCCAAGCTTACCGATCTCAAGCCCTAATCAATCAAACATGATCAGGCTAGATCTCACTTACAATCAGAGATTAAATCCCCTTAAACTGAACCCAAAGAATTCAGTCCACACGATCTGACTCAAGTAAGCCATATCATCATATTGTGCGACCCTGAGGGTTTCCTCTAAATGTCGGTAACGATAACTTACGTTATCACGATCAGTGAGGGGTATCTAGCAACACATCACTGTCTCCCGATATAAAGGAAAGAGTCTTCCAAGACTACTCCCAAACCAAGGCACAAGTGTGACTCTATTCACAAGGCATACATTTATCCTTTGCCACTGGATGTTCTTATTGGACAAGCATGTCAAGCTTGTAACTCCAACACGATGAGCATGATTAGATCAGATGAACATAGTCATCTGGGTATGGCCATACACTTCCTCAATCATCTCATATAAAGGGGGCCCTTTAGAACATCACACTCCTTAAACAAGGATACGGCAATCCTTTATCTATCACAAGTGCCCTAACCTGACTCAAGCTCACCATCCAAGATAGTCTATAATCATTATGTTTCAAATGATATTGAACTACCTCAAGACAATGACAATCATCATTTAGAAACACAAGTGATCTCAAGTCAGAGGACATGTGCCACTTGCTGCTTACAAGGATCATTCACATTGTGACAAGCAATGGAATATCCCAGTAGGGTCTGTCCAGTACATCCAATGTACCCATGAGTCTACATCTTATTCCATGCTCGAAGCATCCTATAAGATTAGCACTCATATTAGTCTCCATCATATCAAGGCTGTCTCATGTTCACCAAGATATCTCGACTAAGGACATACAGCCTGTCAGCCTAGCTGAACAGCTTTGAGACATTATTCAGAAGCACACTCATTGCAGCAGACAAGGTAACAACCTGAATAATAACCATGCCTTTCATAAACATAAGAGTTTATTACATAATACTTTTACAATCCCAAAGGCCTCAAACATTAGCCTTAAGGGCATACTCCAACAGCTCTGATACCACTATTAGGGAATACCGGGTGTAATTTAAAATTTTGCAGTCCCAGGATGCAGCGGAAGAATCATTACACCCGAAACATATTCCGGTCCCAAGGATCCATGCGAGAGAGAAGACACAAGGATGTGTTAGAGATGTACCTCTTTTGCTTGTCTAGTTGCCGAAGCCAAGTTGAAGGCGCCCAAGTGTTCGCCCTCTACAAGTATCCACGCTTCGACTCCTTGATCGTTGCTCCCTTCCATGCTTGGTGCTAGCCTCGGGAAGAGAATCAAGCCTTAGGGTTCCTTCACTACTCTTGCTCCACCTCCAAGGATCATGCGCCAAGTGCAAGGAAGATGCCGCCAACTCCTTATCTTCTTCACTCCAAGAGAAGAAGGAGAAGAAGAGTTTCGGCCCTTAGGAAGAGTAAGAGGAAGTGGCGCCACCAAGTCCTTCTCCAAGTCACGCCAAGAGGAGAGGAAGGAGAAGACTTGCGGCCACCAGAAGGAAGAAGGGTTGCGCCACCTTGATATTGTCGCCCTTTGCCATTGCTCTCGCCCCTCTATGCGTGTTCACGTATCCAAGCATTCGAACCATTGAGAGGGGCCAGCTAGGGTCCCTTTTATAAGCCAAGAGGCAGTTTAGGGAGGGCCAAGATCATGCCAAGTGGGCGGCTAGGATGATAGGGGTTTGTGGTAAGGAAAGTCTCCAAGACTTTGCCATAAACCTCATTCAACCTATCCTTATTTGCCCAATAGCCATATCAGCCCAAGACATGCCTTAGAGGCATTCTTTCCATCCAAGGAGAAGGGCTAGGTGCAACAAGCAAGAGGAATTCGGCTAGGGTGGTGTCTTGGGAGAAATTAGGGTTTGAGGTAAGGTAAGTCTCCAAGACTTTACCATATACCTCTTCCCAACATCCATATGCGCCTAGGAACTTCCCATAAAAGTTCTCAAGCCATATTAGCCCCAAGACTTGCCTTGGAGGCAAGGTTTCCATCAAGGGAGAAAGGGCAAGGCGCCTTTTACTTCCTTAATGAAGCAAAACCGCCCACTTCACCCCATTATGCCCCTAGGCGCTAATGGGTGAAGAATTCTCCCCATTATACCCTTTTAGCCAATTCTCTCTTTATGACAACTAATTATTGGGCCTCATTGGATAATGAGCTAGCCCAAACTTCATGGCATAGGTTGATTAAGTCATTGGATCCAATCCAATGCAACCCTAATCCAAATGTGATCAAGCTAGGTCAATTTCGGGTCAACCTGCCAAAAATGAAGTTTGACTCCAATAACTTTCTTCCAACTCATCAGGCCCATTGGCGCTGACGAAATCTTCCAAATGGATCCAAGTTATCCAATAACTTGATCCTAGGGCTTCTAATTAAAGCAACGTCAAGAGTCTATTGCGTGTGACCCCGTAGGATCCATATGACGATGGCAATGATGTAAACATCATAAGTAGTGAGGGGTATCTAGCAACACATCACTACTACCCATATCATAGGACTTAAGTAATTATGGCAACAACTCCTAACAAGCAACGAGGATTCCCATTTCATTATAGATCCCTTTGCCTAAGCTAATATCCTGTCATTGGATTAGTCTCAAGTTTATCAATCCAATGCATTGGTCATGACTCAATAAGTGTGGCCACACATTCCTGTCATGCACCAATAAGGCGGGGCGCCCCGAGTGGATATCATGCTTCCAATAAGGAAGGGGCAAATCCTACTATTGGTCACCCATGTCTCTACGTGACTTATGACATGCCCAATGACAGTCGTTTTGGTCTCCCAATTACAGAGAGACGTAAGACTGTATCAAAGCATACCCATCATCAAATCTAGACATGAATACCTCAAGTCTAAGGATCAATGCAAACCTCTTGCATGTGAGATTGACTTGTTGACTAGACAAGTCAATCCTCACGGGGGATCACTCCAGTGCATCCAATGCACCTGTATGTCTGCGTTACTGTGCCCCGCACTTAACCAGCCCATACACCAGTCTCACATGTACCAAAGCTGTCCCATATCTGCTAAGGTACCTTGTCTGGGGATTTCTTATGAGAATGGATCCAATCCAAACTCCTGGGACATTATACATGCAACTCAATACATCAACGCAGGTAGAGAAGTCTGCATAATAACAACCATGCCTCTATAAAGAATAATAATTCTATCAAAGTACATTCAAACAATGCCTGACCATGTCCATACATTGGTCTGCAGGGCATATACACCAACATCTCTATGTGCCCTCACACCTTAAAGGAGTCGAACATTAGAAGGGGCGGTAAGGGGTCCTATAAATAGGACAAGAGGCGGCTAGGGCAAGGGCTAGGATCATGCCAAGTGTATGGCTAGGATGAAAAGGTTTGCGACAAGGAAAGTCTCCAAGACATTTCCTTAAACCCATTCAACCCTTCCTTATGCGCCAAGACCTTGTATTGCGCCCCAAGCAATATATCAGCCCATGACATGCCTTAGAGGCATGCATTCCATCCAAGGAAGAAGGGCTAGGCGCAACAAGCAAGAGGTATTCGGCTAGGGTAAGGGTTTGGGTGCATGTAGGGTTTATGATGTAAGGAAAGTGTCCAAGACTTTACCATATATCTCACCCTACTTGTCTTATGCGCCCAAGCTCTTTCCAAAAGAGTTTTCAAGCCATATCAGCCCCAACCCTTACCATAGAGGCAAGGTTTCCTTCCAAGGAACAAAGGGGGAGGCGCCTAATGCTTCCTTATGAAGCAACATGCGCCCACTTCACCCCATTATTCCCTTGGCGCCAATGGGGTGAAATTCTTCCCCATTATACCCTTATTTGCTTATACCTCTTCTTGACAACTAGTTATTGGGCCTCATATGATAATGAGCTAGCCCAAACTTCATGGCATGGGTTGATTAAGCCTTTGGATCTAACCCAATGTAACCCTAATCCAAATGTGACCAATCTAGGTCAATTTCGGGTCAACCTACCAAAAATGAAGTTTGGCTCAAATAACTTTCTTCCAACTCATCAGGCCCATTGGCGCTGATGAAATCTTCCAAATTGATCCAAGTTATCCAATAACTTGATCTTAAGGCTTCTGATTAAAGCAACGTCAAGAGTCTATTACGTGTGACCCCGTAGGATCCATATGACGATGACAATGATGTAAACATCAAAAGTAGTGAGGGGTATCTAGCAACACATCACTACTACCCATGTCATAGGATTTAAGTCATTATGGCAACAACTCCTAACAAGCAACGAGGATTCCCATTGCATTATAGATCCCTTTGCCTAAACTGATATCCTGCCATTGGATTAGTCTCAAGTTTATCAATCCAATGCATTGGTCATGACTCAACAAGTGTGGCCACACATTCCTGTCATGCACCAATTAAGGTGGGGCGGCCCAAAGTGGATATCATGCTTCCTCTGAAGGAAGGGGCAAATCCTACTATTGGTCATCCATGTCTCTACGTGACTTATGACATGCCCAATGACAGTTGTTTTGGTCCCCCAATTACGGAGAGACGTAAGACTGTATCAAAGCATATCCATCATCAAATCTGAACACAAATATCTCAAGTCTAAGGATCAATGCAAACCTCTTGCATGTGAGATTGATTTGTTGACTAGACAAGTCAATCCTCACGGTGGATCACTCCAGTGCATCCAATGCTCCTGTATGTCTGCGTTACTGTGCCCCGCACCTAACCAGCCCATACACCAGTCTCACATGTACCAAAGCTGTCCCATATCTTCTATGGTACCTTGTGTTATAATTTAATTTAAAACTAATTTGTTATTTTATTTTGCAGGACTTGTTTGTAATTTTTAGACACCTATGGGTTTATGTGTAAATTTTCTTTTAAACCCTTTTTCCTTTTCTCTTGCCGAGGGTTTCTTTTTCCCCTTTTCGTTTTATTTTTCTCCTTCGTGAGTGGCAGCGACATCAAGTCCTCTTCTTGGGCGACAAGAGTTCGGCCACCCTTCTCCTTCTTCTTTGATGGGGCAACGATGGAGGATTTCTCAAAAGGCGCATGAGTGAAAGCTATTTCCTAAGAAGCGTGAACAACACCTTTCTCCTTTCATCTTCTTCCCCTTCTCTTCGTTGCTATTAGGTAAATTTTTCATCCCTACCTCTCGGTTGATATTTTTGGTTCTTGATTATGGAATTAGGGAAGTTCTGTTAATGCTATGTCTTTGTTCGATTTTGGGATTTGAAGCACGGATTTCTCCAATCTATTGTCGTGAGTTTTGTTCCCCTGCTTTATGTCTTCGCATTTTCTTTTCTTGTCTTATGTGCTTAAATTGGATGCATGCACAGTCTAAATGCCACAAAATTTGCCGCATATGTGTATTTGCTGACAAGGGTTGCCTTCAAGTAATGTATTCAGATGACAACGAACTGCATTATCTTTTATTGAAGACAACGATTTTATCTTTGTCAAATTTACAAAACCCCACACTATGATGCATATCTGAAATAATGAACCGTTCAGATTTTACAATTGTGAACCTTGCCTATAAATTGTTTTGGCTACTTTGTGTGTCAAATCGTGTGAAATGCCAAAGGACTACCTAAATCATCTAAAATTCTTGTCAGGAATAAATCCAAGACATTAGTGTTTATATTTGTTTCAAAAAAAAAAAATATCTCTTATGTGTTAGTATTCGAAAGAGGATTCTTGGATGTTTGTGGAAAAAAAAATATATAAGTAAACCTTATTAAGTGCATACGTGCAGACGTATTGCTAATCTAAGCAAACTTTATTTCAATGTGCTGTGATGGTTTTCTTTTATTTTTGTCAATACTTCATGCGATTACAAATAACTGTGTAGGCTATGTTTAATAATATTACTTGTTCCCCTTAATTCCTCTTTACTAATTCTTATGATTTGATTTTCGTTTCCAAGTACCATGTTATAAATCGCTTTTCTTACTTGAAGGTATTAGTCATCCCATATCTTCTGTTTGACTACATTACCATGTGATTATTAATTTTATTTGTCTCTACTTAATCATGTTCCTTTATGTTAACAATATTTGAGTGATGATTTAGAGAAAATGATACACTGTTATGATGTGGGTATCTGTATTTGCTTGATTTAAAATCCTTGAACATATCTGTTATGCAGTGAACGAATAGTAAATTTTATTTGATGTTAGTATTAACTTTTGCAAATATAAGCTTGTTAGAACTGAGAAATTCTTTAAACCATATATGGTGATGTATAACCTGATCTGGAATTCCAATATCTCTTATTGTTAATACCAATATCTCTTGTTGTTAATAACAGATACATTCATAAGTGGCTAAATGGATTTGGTTTAATTAATAGAGGTGATAGACATGATAAGATGACTCAATTGCTATTTTATTTGAAACTATACTATTCTGCTGCAATGTAAGTTTTCAAAATTGGATTCTTTCCCTTGGAAGCCATAGTAAGAGACTTATGAAGTGTTTCATTAGGAGTGGAACCGTTCTAAATAATTGAATGGATAATACTTTTATAGTTGTAATTAGTTTGTATAAATCTTAATCAATATTAATGTCCATCTTAAAGTTAACTTTCAACTCTGTAACAGCACACATACAAATGTACTCTCTATTCTAAATAAATGTTATTCACCTAGATTAAGTTCTATGTGGTGATGAATGGGACCTTTATGGTTGGATTTACTATTTTTAATTCTTCATTGATTGGAAATCCTTTTGCATATCTGAAACGTGAAATTGATTTGGGAACTGTGGAGTGTATTTAAAATTTATCAAATAGTTTTATGTATTCATGTAATTGAAACTTGGTCTTTCTATTTTAATAAGTAATTAACAAGACATGGTAATATAATTTTAAGGTAGCAAGGAAATCAAGACTGGACTTCAAGTGAATCAATAATACAGAATATTGGTAGAATTCTGTTAAGTCAACATTTGAGGTAGGAATCTAATCCTTCTTCTTTCATCACAGCATTTTGTGTTATCTGAATTCTGTGATACCTTATAGTTCACTTCCATTGATTATTGCTTCTTTCCCGTTGAATTCATTATCATTTGTTTATTGATCATTGTGATGGATATGACATGGTTGCATGGTTGCTTTGGTTAATACACTTGTGATGATTGTTTAGTTCTTTTGGTGATTACTTGATGTCGTGGCATTGATGGATCTTATGATACCACCGTGTACTCTATAGTGTCGAGTGCGGATCGACTATAGAGGTGCTAGCTAGAGGTCACCTGACGGGAAGTCATTAGACTTACCGGGGTCCTGGATGTTGGACGCAACATCCCCCGAGCTGTCTGAGGGGCAGTTGTTCCATCGGTTGAGCAACGATGGAAACACTCTAACAAAGAGTGCGGACTCGATTGTGAGGTTATTATGTGGTTACGCTCTTGATTTTACACGACTATGATGATGTGATGTTTACATGTAGAATAGTGAAATTGTTTTTAATTACCTTTCCTTGTTACATGCATTTTGTGATTCCTACTTAGCTCTTCTCGCTAACTCCTTTGTTTTGCCTCCAGGTCCAGGTCCGGCCCAAACCCAAAACGAATAGCTAGATAGAAATGACGGCTGTGGGGAAATAAATAGCTAAAGTGGTTTTGTTTCTTGAGTTGTGACATTTGTATTTCTTTTTGCATTGCTAACCAACTTCGAGTTTTGTTGAGAAATTGTAATAAGCATACCATGATTTGTTTTTTTGGTTTTCAATCATGAGACTTGAGGTTTTATACACATTTTGTTAGTGATTGTTATGTTGTGGTAATATGATATGAAGTGTGATATTGTGTTGGCTTTTATTCCCTAAACTCTTACGTCCCTAGTGAAGTCTTTCGCCGGGGCGTAACAGTTTATTTGGTATCAGAGCTATAAGTTATAGGAACCTAAGGCTGGTGGGTTAAGGTTAAGGACTTAAGGTTAATAATAATAAAGTAACAAATGGTAAAAACAAAAGCATAATAATTAATAAGTAAATAAGTAAAATAACAAAGTTTTGTCTGACTTTTGTTGTGTAAATTTCAGGATGCCACCTAGGCTTTGTATTGGCTCCACTGGTAGAGGTAGGCGTGGGAGACGCAATGCGCGTGCTCGTCGCGCTCAAAATCCAGCAGAGTCTGTTGCTCAGAGATCTCCTGATCTGGCTAGAGATCAAAATGAGAACCCTGGTGGGCGTACTGACCAGAATGTTCCTTTAGCTGGCTCTGTGGACCCTAGTAGGTTGGCTGGCATGCCAACTCCTGTGCCAGCGGTTGTACATGATGTAGTTCAGGGTGGAGTTCCTGCCCTAGTTCCACCGTACTATGCTTCTGGTTTCATGACGATGTTGTCACACTTCGCCATGCTAGGAAAAGAAAAATTTGGAAACTTTAAGGGGGATTCAGATCCTTGGACTACAAGGAATTGGATAAGGGGACTAGAGGATACTTTTAAAGTAATGAAGTGCCCAGAGGAAGATAAAGTAGGACTAGCTGAGTACTTCTTAGCTGATGGAGCTAAGGAGTGGTGGACAGCTAGACAGATTGCTCTTGGAGCTAGGGCATCGTCTTGGGAGGTATTCAAGGAAGTCTTCTTTGAAAAATATTTTTCAAAGAACTTTCTTGACAGTCAAAGGCAGGAGTTCATGACATTACAGCAATACGGGAAGACTGTTTCATAGTATCTGATAGAGTTTGATAGATTGGCTGGCTTATTTCCGGAGATAGTAGCCGCAGATAGACAGAGGTCCCAGCATTTTGTGAGAGGTTTGACTTTTGCTCTTAAGGACCGTTTGTCTGCTACACCGCTTGATGACTTTCAGGTGATTGTAGACGCGGCCCTTAGAGTGGAATCAGTTCGCGCTGAGATAACTCAAGACAAAGGGAAATCAGTGGCTCTTTCAGACTCAAAAAGATCCAGGACATCTTTTAGTCAGGGTCAGAGCAGTGATCATTCGATAGACTTTTCTGGAAGGCAACCCAAGAGGGGTGGTGCTAGACCCCAGTTGCCTCCTAGACCCGCTCAGAGTGTGGGATCTACGGGTTCAGCAGTGGACAGGAGATGTTATGTATGTGGACAGTTGGGACATTTGGCTCGATCATGTCCCATGAGCAGAGTGCAGTGCCATAATTGCAAACAGATGGGTCATTACCGTAGAGATTGCCCTCAGAGGGATACCCGACCTCAGTATCAGCCAGCGCATAGTGGTCAGTCTGCGACTCAGCCATTTAGACCAGCACAGCCAGGTCGTCCGCCGGTTCAGCGTCAGGGTGCCCAGCAGCGAGCTTCAGCCCCAGCTCATGTGTTTGCCCTCTCTCAGCAGGATGCACAGCAGGCATCAGGCTCTGTGCTTAGAGGTATCATTTCTTTATATGATGTTCCTGCATGTTTGTTATTTGATACCGGCAGTACACATTCATTTATAGCATCTGCTTATGTTAAAAAGTTAGGAAAACAACCATCTGCATCTTTGTTTGATTTGATTGTACATGTTCCTTCTGGTGGTGTGTTAAAGTCTAGTTGGGAACTTAGGCAGTGCCCCTTAAATTTTGGTGACACAATCATGCACACAGATTTGATGATTTTAGATTTTTCAGACTTTGACATTATTTTGGGTATGGATTGGATGTCTACCAATAATGCATTGGTAAATTGTTCTAAGCGCACAGTAACTTTCAGTCCTCCTGGTTCAGCCACTTGGACTTTTACAGGAGTTTCTGGACAGGTAGCTCCTGTGATCTCTACTTTGCAAGCTAGGCGTCTGTTAGGTAGCGGATGCCAAGGATACTTGCTATCTGTTATTGGGGCAGATTCGCAGTCTTCTGTACCTATTGAACAGATTCCAATTGTGAGGGAATTCACAGATGTCTTCCCAGAGGAATTGCCAGGTTTACCACCTATGAGACAGATTGAATTTGGCATTGAGTTACAGCCTGGGACAGCTCCAATTTCCAAGGCACCATACAGAACGGCTCCAAGGGAATTAGAAGAGCTGAAGGACCAGTTGCAAGAGTTGTTGGATAAAGGATTTATCCGCCCTAGTGTTTCTCCGTGGGGAGCACCAGTTTTGTTTGTTAAGAAAAAGGATGGTACCTTTAGGTTGTGCATTGACTATAGGCAGTTGAATGCTGCAACAATTAAGAACAAATATCCACTGCCTCGGATAGATGATCTATTTGATCAGCTCAAAGGTACCAGTATGTATTCAAAAATTGACTTAAGGTCAGGGTATCATCAGCTCAGAATTAAAACAGAGGATATTTCAAAAACTGCGTTTAGGACCCGGTATGGGCACTATGAATTCCTTGTGATGCCATTTGGATTGACGAATGCACCAGCTGCATTCATGGATTTGATGAATCGGGTATTCATTGAGTACCTTGATAAATTTGTAGTAGTGTTTATTGATGACATCCTAGTGTTTTCTCGTGATGCTGTGGATCATGAGAGACACTTGAGGACTGTTTTGGAAATATTGAGAAAAGAAAAATTGTATGCCAAATTCAGCAAGTGTGCTTTTTGGTTAAGTGAGATCTCATTTTTAGGACATGTTATCTCAGGTGCTGGAATTGCCGTGGACCCCGAAAAAGTTAAGGCAATACTTGATTGGGAGAGGCCAAAGACAGTTCAGGAAATCAGGAGTTTTCTTGGACTAGCCGGTTACTATAGACGCTTTGTGGAGGGATTTTCTAAACTAGCTGCTCCTTTGACCAGATTGACAAGGAAAAGTGTGAAATTCTTTTGGGATAGATCTTGCGAACTTAGCTTTCAAGAGCTTCAGAGCAGATTAGTCAGTGCTCCAGTTTTAGTACTCCCTACTGGTAATGATGGATATACAGTTTACACCAATGCTTCTATTCAGGGATTGGGTGGTGTTCTCATGCAACACAGTAGAGTTATTGCCTATGCTTCTAGGCAACTTAAAGAACATGAAAAGAATTACCCCATTCATGACTTGGAATTAGCGGCAGTTATCTTTGCTTTGAAAATTTGGAGGCATTACTTGTATGGAGTCACATTTGAGATTTTCACTGATCATAAGAGTCTCAAGTATCTGTTCAGTCAGAAAGAATTAAATATGAGGCAGCGCCGATGGATAGAGCTTTTAAAAGATTATGATTGTACAATCAATTACCATCCAGGCAAAGCAAATGTGGTTGCAGATGCATTGAGTAGGAAGTCCAGGGGAGTTTTAACATACTTGAGAGTGGCTCAAACTGAATTTGCAAAGGAAATAGCAGAATTGGGGGTGGAGATTGTGAATGATACAGGAAAAGGGTATTTAGCAGTCATGATGGCAGAGTCTCAAGTGGTTGAGAAAATAAAAGAGAATCAATTTGTGGACAAAGATATTTGTGATTTGATAAGTAAGATGGAACAAGGCAAGAGACCAGATTTTTCTAAAGACTCAGAGGGTGTTATTTGATTCAGAGGTAGACTATGTGTACCTCAAAATCATCCTGTGAAAGAAGAACTTATGAGTGAGGCGCACAGGTCTAAGTTTGCCATTCACCCTGGTAGCTCTAAGATGTATAGAGATCTTAAGAAATTTTATTGGTGGCCTGGATTGAAAGTTGATATAGCTGACTTTGTTTCACGTTGTTTGGTGTGTCAGCAAGTTAAGGCAGAACACCAGAAACCAGCAGGATTATTGCAGAACATCCCTATTCCAGAGTGGAAATGGGAACACATCACGATGGATTTTGTATCCGGACTTCCGAGGTCTCAGAGGGGGCATGACTCAATCTGGGTGATTGTTGATAGATTGACTAAGTCCGCCCATTTCTTAGCAATTAAAAAGACGGATCCTCTTGATAAACTAGCTGACCTTTATTGCAGAGAGATTGTGCGATTACATGGAGTTCCAGTGAGTATCATATCTGACCGAGACCCGAGGTTCACATCTAGATTCTAGAGCAGTCTACAGAGAGCATTGGGTACTCAGCTCCGTTTTAGTACAGCTTTCCATCCCCAGACTGATGGTCAGTCCGAGCGGACCATTCAGACTTTAGAGGACCTTCTCAGGGCTTGTGTCTTGGACTTTGGTGGGAGTTGGGAGAGTCACTTACATCTAGCTGAATTTGCATATAATAATAGCTACCATTCAGCAATTCAGATGGCACCATTTGAAGCACTTTATGGAAGACGATGTAGATCACCTGTGCTTTGGGAGCAGACAGGAGAGAAACAGTTATTGGAACCACAGATCTTACAAGGTAATGCTGAGGCAATTCAACAGATCCGACAGAGATTAAAGACTGCGCAGAGTAGGCAGAAGAGTTATGCAGATAGGAGAAGACGAGACCTTGAGTTTATAGTGGGAGATCATGTGTTTCTAAAAATTTCTCCAGTCAAGGGAGTCACGAGATTTGGAAAGCAAGGAAAGCTAGCCCCTCGTTACATTGGACCTTTTGAGATACTAGACAGAGTGGGCGCTGTGGCTTACAGATTAGCTTTGCCTCCATCACTTGGTCATGTGCATAATGTCTTTCATGTCTCTATGTTGAGGAAATACATTCCAGACCCGGCGCATGTTATTAGCGAGAGTTATCCACCGATCGCTTCAGATGTGTCTTTTACCGAGCCTCCTATTCAGATACTTGAAAGGAAAGAGCATCGACTAAGGAACAAAGTTGTCAAGTTGGTCAAAATCAAGTGGCGAAACCATCCAGAAAGCGAAGCAACTTGGGAACGCGAAGAAGACGTTAAAGCTCAATATCCTGAATTGTTTGAGGAGGGTAAGCTAATTTGGAGGACCAAATTTTCTTTAGAGGGGGAGAATGTTATAATTTAATTTAAAACTAATTTGTTATTTTATTTTGCAGGACTTGTTTGTAATTTTTAGACACCTATGGGTTTATGTGTAAATTTTCTTTTAAACCCTTTTTCCTTTTCTCTTGCCGAGGGTTTCTTTTTCCCCTTTTCGTTTTATTTTTCTCCTTCGTGAGTGGCAGCGACATCAAGTCCTCTTCTTGGGCGACAAGAGTTCGGCCACCCTTCTCCTTCTTCTTTGATGGGGCAACGATGGAGGATTTCTCAAAAGGCGCATGAGTGAAAGCTATTTCCTAAGAAGCGTGAACAACACCTTTCTCCTTTCATCTTCTTCCCCTTCTCTTCGTTGCTATTAGGTAAATTTTTCATCCCTACCTCTCGGTTGATATTTTTGGTTCTTGATTATGGAATTAGGGAAGTTCTGTTAATGCTATGTCTTTGTTCGATTTTGGGATTTGAAGCACGGATTTCTCCAATCTATTGTCGTGAGTTTTGTTCCCCTGCTTTATGTCTTCGCATTTTCTTTTCTTGTCTTATGTGCTTAAATTGGATGCATGCACAGTCTAAATGCCACAAAATTTGCCGCATATGTGTATTTGCTGACAAGGGTTGCCTTCAAGTAATGTATTCAGATGACAACGAACTGCATTATCTTTTATTGAAGACAACGATTTTATCTTTGTCAAATTTACAAAACCCCACACTATGATGCATCTCTGAAATAATGAACTGTTCAGATTTTACAATTGTGAACCTTGCCTATAAATTGTTTTGGCTACTTTGTGTGTCAAATCGTGTGAAATGCCAAAGGACTACCTAAATCATCTAAAATTCTTGTCAGGAATAAATCCAAGACATTAGTGTTTATATTTGTTTCAAAAAAAAAAAAATATCTCTTATGTGTTAGTATTCGAAAGAGGATTCTTGGATGTTTGTGGAAAAAAAAAATATATAAGTAAACCTTATTAAGTGCATACGTGCAGACGTATTGCTAATCTAAGCAAACTTTATTTCAATGTGCTGTGATGGTTTTCTTTTATTTTTGTCAATACTTCATGCGATTACAAATAACTGTGTAGGCTATGTTTAATAATATTACTTGTTCCCCTTAATTCCTCTTTACTAATTCTTATGATTTGATTTTCGTTTCCAAGTACCATGTTATAAATCGCTTTTCTTACTTGAAGGTATTAGTCATCCCATATCTTCTGTTTGACTACATTACCATGTGATTATTAATTTTATTTGTCTCTACTTAATCATGTTCCTTTATGTTAACAATATTTGAGTGATGATTTAGAGAAAATGATACACTGTTATGATGTGGGTATCTGTATTTGCTTGATTTAAAATCCTTGAACATATCTGTTATGCAGTGAACGAATAGTAAATTTTATTTGATGTTAGTATTAACTTTTGCAAATATAAGCTTGTTAGAACTGAGAAATTCTTTAAACCATATATGGTGATGTATAACCTGATCTGGAATTCCAATATCTCTTGTTGTTAATACCAATATCTCTTGTTGTTAATAACAGATACATTCATAAGTGGCTAAATGGATTTGGTTTAATTAATAGAGGTGATAGACATGATAAGATGACTCAATTGCTATTTTATTTGAAACTATACTATTCTGCTGCAATGTAAGTTTTCAAAATTGGATTCTTTCCCTTGGAAGCCATAGTAAGAGACTTATGAAGTGTTTCATTAGGAGTGGAACCGTTCTAAATAATTGAATGGATAATACTTTTATAGTTGTAATTAGTTT
This sequence comes from Costus lasius, assembly GCA_027563935.2. Taxonomy (NCBI): domain Eukaryota; kingdom Viridiplantae; phylum Streptophyta; class Magnoliopsida; order Zingiberales; family Costaceae; genus Costus; species Costus lasius. The sequence continues at coordinate 29,005,455 of CM050450.1, read as the reverse complement.
GTATAAATCTTAATCAATATTAATGTCCATCTTAAAGTTAACTTTCAACTCTGTAACAGCACACATACAAATGTACTCTCTATTCTAAATAAATGTTATTCACCTAGATTAAGTTCTATGTGGTGATGAATGGGACCTTTATGGTTGGATTTACTATTTTTAATTCTTCATTGATTGGAAATCCTTTTGCATATCTGAAACGTGAAATTGATTTGGGAACTGTGGAGTGTATTTAAAATTTATCAAATAGTTTTATGTATTCGTGTAATTGAAACTTGGTCTTTCTATTTTAATAAGTAATTAACAAGACATGGTAATATAATTTTAAGGTAGCAAGGAAATCAAGACTGGACTTCAAGTGAATCAATAATACAGAATATTGGTAGAATTCTGTTAAGTCAACATTTGAGGTAGGAATCTAATCCTTCTTCTTTCATCACAGCATTTTGAGTTATCTGAATTCTGTGATACCTTATAGTTCACTTCCATTGATTATTGCTTCTTTACCGTTGAATTCATTATCATTTGTTTATTGATCATTGTGATGGATATGACATGGTTGCATGGTTGCTTTGGTTAATACACTTGTGATGATAGTTTAGTTCTTTTGGTGATTACTTGATGTCGTGGCATTGATGGATCTTATGATACCACCGTGTACTCTATAGTGTCGAGTGCGGATCGACTATAGAGGTGCTAGCTAGAGGTCACCTGACGGGAAGTCATTAGACTTACCGGGGTCCTGGATGTTGGACGCAACATCCCCCGAGCTGTCTGAGGGGCAGTTGTTCCATCGGTTGAGCAACGATGGAAACACTCTAACAAAGAGTGCGGACTCGATTGTGAGGTTATTATGTGGTTACGCTCTTGATTTTACACGACTATGATGATGTCCTTTTTTGTTAGGGCCACCCCACCCGTAACAGGTCCAGGCCCAGCGGGCTAGGTCCCTCCGACCTCACGAATCCTGGTTTGGATCCCCGTTACCCCAAACAATTCACGTCTGCAGCAGGATTCGACCCCTGTCCATGACCCTCACGAGTCATGACCCCTTAACCATTGAGCTGCAGCTCAGATGGTTAAAGGGTCATGACTCGTGAGGGTCATGGACAGGGGTCGAATCCCGCTGCAGACGTGAATTGTTTGGGGTAACGGGGATCCAAACCAGGATTCGTGAGGTCGGAGGGACCTAGCCCGCTGGGCCTGGACCTGTTACGGGTGGGGTGACCCTATGGTTAAAGGGTCATGACTCGTGAGGGTCATGTCCAGGGGTCGAATCCCGCTGCAGACGTAATATGTCCGGGTGTAACACGGAGCCGGAACGGGATTGGGGAGCCCCTGGGCCTGGCTTGGTTATGGCCTGGAACGAGTCAGATGCGCCGCATGAGGCAGGCTCGGGTCATAATAAAAAAAGGCGCCTTTTTTGTTATGACCCTCGTACGGGAGCAACATGGGCCTTGCCCAAGCTCATTCCGAGTCCATAACCAAGCAAGGCCTCGGGCCCAAATCCTGTTCCGGTTCCGTGTTACCCCCGGAAATATCACGTCTGCAGCAGGATTCGACCCTTGCCATTACCCTCACAAGCAATGGACCCTTAACCATTGAGCTGCAACTCAGATGGTTAAGGGTCCATTGCTTGTGAGGGTAATGGCAAGGGTCGAATCTTGCTGCAGACGTGATATTTTCGGGGGTAACACGGAACCGGAACAGGATTTGGGCCCGAGGCCTGGCTTGGTTATGGACTCGGAATGAGCTTGGGCAAGGCCCATGTTGCTCCCGTACGAGGGTCATAACACCTTGTCTGGGGATAGCTTATGAGAATGGATCCAATCCAAACTCCTGGGATATTATATATGCAACTCAATACATCAACGCAGGTAGAGAAGTCTGCATAATAACGACCATGCCTCTATATAGAATAATAATTCTATCAAAGTACATTCAAACAATGCCTGTCCATGTCCATACATTGGTCTGCAGGGCATATACACCAACAAAATAATGCCGTGAGGAGTGGGCGATACAGCCGATGGTGGTTGTTGCTCGGCGGCGGCCTGAGAGGTGGATGCACGGCGCTTGCTGGTCACCTGCTTGTGTTTAGACATGCTGGAGGTGTAGGATGGTGATAGAGGCATCAGCGGCGTTAGAGGCATCGACGGCGCAGAAGTGCGGTCGGCAGCGATAGAACTACAGATGGTAGTAGGATTCGAAGAAGCGGCATATCGGTGACGGGAGGCACGGATCGGCACCAGAAACTTGGGGGGGGGGGAAGAGTCACCGGAGGAAGGAGAAGACGGTGGAGGGTCGCCGGAGGCGGCGGCTAGGGTTCCTTGCACGGGTGTGTTCGTTGCGCACCTTTAAAACAAAACTTTGCATGGCCATGTATCGATACATAGCCGAGCCCTGATGACTCTAAATTTTGTAGTATTTTTTCGTACTTATTTAGTAGTCTTTTGAACCATAATATTGCTCGTTTGCCTTGTTTTTACACCTTTTATACCAAATACTTCAGAATCTACATAATCTTTTGAACCATAATATTTCTCACTGGTTTTTGAGCAATATCGATGCATGAACGAGTTCTAAACATCAAGAGGAGTCTACACAACAAATTTCAAACCAAAATACATCTTCTAGCTAAAATACGGCAGTACCGTATTTTTCAGACGCACTCTCACGATACCATATTTCTCAGCGGACATATTTGGGCGAAATACGACACTACCGTATTTTTAGAAGAATCTTTCACGGTACCGTATTTTGCGACATTTTTGACTAGTGAGTCTCAACGAAATTATGACACTACCGTATTTAGCAGAAGATCTTTCACGGTACCGTATTTTATGAAGATTTTGATCAGAGGATTTCAGCAGAAATACGGCACTGCCGTGGATGTACACGGTGCCGTATAATTGGACGAATTTAATCAGAAAGTTTTGACAAAAATACGGCACTGCCGTGTGAACCTTCACGGTACTGTAGTTTCTAACCATTCTGACCAGAAGGATTTGGCAAGAATACGCACCACCGTATTTATGACAAACATTCTCACGACACCATATTATTTTCCCAGAACTCACAGAATGAAATACGGCACTGCCGTATGAAGCTTCACGGTGCCGTATTTTGGAACTCAGAATTCTGATTTTTTCGCCCGATTCTTGCAAAGACCATAACTTTTGATCCAGAAGTCCAAATTAAGATCTGAAAGAAGTGCTGAACTCGTCTTTAAGAAGAGAAGATGTATGAGTAGAAAGCCCCAATTTTTATCACCAATTGATAGAGCAATCATCAGAGAGACAGTTAGGGTTTGTGCTCACGCCGAGAGGCATAGAGGACATTTCAGACTGTGATTTTTACACCAAAGCTTCGTCTAGAGTAGGAGAGCATGCCCCAGAAGTTTTAGAGCGTTTGGAGTCCGATCGAGGTTGTATTTCAATTACAAGTGAAATTACGGGTTGTATTTCAATTACAACCCTGTTTTGTAACTTTTCTTCCCCTTTTTCACTTTCTAATCCTCTGAAATTATGGTTTGTTGTAGTCCTTTCTGATCTTCTTTTGGGACATGGGGTGTAATCCCCTTAGTTTGTTAATGACTAGAAAACATTGATTTTTGTCAAGTTTAATTTTAATATGATAATTTTACTTTTGTGATTGATTGTTCTTTAATTCTCTTTAGTTTTATAAATATCAGCATGTTTTAGAGTTTTGCGTAATAGACCGAGAGGTTGATCATTTGAAATTCGGAACCCTAGGAATCGTTGAGTTTGGAACTATCATGAGAGATTAGGTAGTTTTTCGAATTATGATCTTTAGTGATTTTATTACCATGTTGAGTTTCTGATACTTTGGATTGAGTTATTGTGTTAGACTTGATTTGATCTTGCACGAGAGTGAGGATCGAGTCATCGAAAAACCATAAGTAAAACCTGTGTTGAGTTTCAGGATGCACGAGAGTGATCCTTGAGATTCCACTTGAGATGATTGACTTAGAATTCTGATGCACGAGAGTGATCCTTGAGTTCTTTGTTCAATGATTCACTTATCTTTAGCATTGAGAATAGATCTTGCACGAGAGTGAGGATCAGTTATCTGCATGATTGTCTGCACGAGAGTGAGACAATACATTTATGAAGTGAATTAGGTCTTTATCATAATAGAATTAAACTGACAACCTTTATTTCCTTCTAGTCATTATAATTAAAGTGGATGAAACACTGGTCCCAGTTTCTCTCTGATTATCTTTTTCGTGTGTTCTCCATCATTGCTTTTCATCATATTCGGTTTGCTTAGCTAGTGAGAATACAACTATTTGGTACTTAACAATAAGGTATCAGTGGTTCGATATCTATTTTATTACTTCGAGTATCCGTGCACTTGTGGACACAACAAAATTTTGGCGCCGTTGCCGGGGACCTTGGTTTTGTCGATATTGAAGATATCGATATTATTACTAGACTAGGTTTTATTTACTGTTTTGTTTTTTTGCTGTTTATTTTCTATTTTCTTGAAATCACTTGATCTATCTACTTTGCATGCGCAAAAATATTAGGTCAGGACCACTTGTACCTTTTGATCCTAAGATAAACAAGACTCTGAGACTGCGAAAGAGATAGAGATTTGAGGAGACACAAGTTGTAGAAGAAAGAGAAGAAGAATCCATCATGGCTGAAAGAAGGACATTGCACGACTATGCAGCCCCAAATACACAAGGAATTCATTCCAGCATCACTAGGCCTGCTATAGATGTGAACAACTTTGAGATCAAGCCAGCGTTCTTATCGATGATTCAACAGAATCAGTTTGGAGGATCTCCTTTGGAAGATCCAAACCAACACTTATCCCTTTTCCTTGAATTCTGTGACACCATAAAGATTAATGGTGTATCTGACGATGCCCTCAGACTAAGACTATTTGCTTTTTCTCTTAGGGACAGAGCAAAAGCCTGGCTTCATGCACATCCAACTGGGACGTTTACTACTTGGGAGCACTTGTCAAATGCCTTCTTGCAGAAGTATTTTCCTCCTAGTAAAATGATCCAGTTGAGGAACCAAATCACAGGCTTTGCCCAGAGAGATGGTGAATCGATGAGTGAAGCATGGGAGCGATTTAATGAGCTCCAACGGAAGTGCCCCCACCATGGAGTGGAAGACTGGGTTTTAATTCAGACTTTCTATAATGGTTTGCTTTACAACACACGCTTAACGGTTGATGCTGCTGCAGGGGGAGCTTTGATGAACAAGACTGTTGATGCAGCCCATGCCTTGATTGAGGAGATGGCGTTAAACCATAACTAGTGGGCTTCCGAGAGAGGAGTGCTTTATCGGCCTCCTCAGGGTAAGAATGATGGTGATGGTTGGCGCTCTCTTGCAGAAAAGGTAGATTCGTTATGTAATCGTTTTGATTCTTTCCAAATGCAAACCGCTGTTGTATCTTCTGTTGTTTGTGAGGTTTGTGGGAACAATGGGCACCATGCTAGAGAGTGTAAAATCATTATTGATAAAGGTGAGGAACAAGTGAATGAAGTAGGGAATTACAATCAAGGTATAACTAATGACCCCTACTCTAATACCTACAGCCCTGGTTGGATAAACCATCCTAATTTGTCTTGGAGGAGTAACAATCATACTAGTGAGCAAAATGAGAATAGGGGGTATAATCAGAGATAGTCAAACCAGAGTCAACCCTAAAAATATAGTTTATAAGAGATGTTTGAGAAATTCATGGGTAAGCAGATGAGCAAAAATGATGAGATTGAAGAAACCCTTAAACAAATCAATTCCAAGTTGGATGGTGTTGTTGCTCATAAAAAGATGTTAGAAACCCAGATAGCACAGCAAGCTAGTACTTCATATAGACCCCCAGGGAAATTACCTGCAAAACCTGAACCTAACCCTAGGGAATATTGCAATGCTATCACAACTAGGAGTGGGAAACAATTGAAAGATCCTAGGGAAATTTTTGATGATGTCGAGGTTGAGCCCAGAATTGAAATTAGCAGTGAACCTATTCTAGAATCACAACCTACAAAAGTGCAGTCCCATCCTAGCTCTCCACCTTCAAAAGATGGTGATTTGCTCTCTAAAGTTGCTGATCCTAAAACTAGTTTGCCACCACCATATAGGCCACCTATTCCTTTTCCCCAAAGGATTGTGCAAGCTAAGTTAGATAGGTAGTTTGGGAAATTTTTGGAGGTTTTGAAAAAGTTGTATATTAATATTCCTCTCACTGATGCTATTTCTCAAATGCCTATATATGCAATGTTTTTAAAAGAAATTTTATCTAACAAGAGAAAAATAGAAAATTATGGCACTGTTGCTTTAATTGAAGAATGTACTGCCATCATTCAAAACAAGCTGCCACCCAAATTGAAAGATCTAGGTAGCTTTTCTGTCCCCTGTTCTATTGGGAGTGTTACTTTCGACCGAGCCTTATGTAATCTCGGTGCTAGTGTTAGTCTAATACCTTTGTCTGTATGTAGGAAACTGAACATTGGAGAGCTCAAACCAACCTTAATGTCTTTGCAACTTGCTGATTCATCAGTAAAGTATTCGGTTGGTATTTTAGAAAATGTTCATGTTCAAATTGGTAAGTTTTTCATACTCGCTAATTTTATAGTTCTAGATATGGAGGAAAATTCGAAAAACCCTATTATACTTGGTAGACCTTTTTTGGCAACAACTGGAGCTCTCATTGATGTGAAAAACGGAAAATTGACATTTGATATTTGTGGTGATTTAATTGAGTTTGACTTAACTGATTCTTTAAAAAGAGCATCACACTCAGACACATGTTGTAGCATAGAAACCATTGATGAGGAGGTTATTTGTGACATGCATATTTTATTTGAAGAACCTTCTGAATTTGATACATTTTCTGAGTGTGCTAATCAAGAATTTCAGGAATGAGGCCGTGAACTCGTCTTAACAAGGAGAATATAACCAGACCGAAAGGAAGAATTTTTACCACCGATCCACGGAGAAATAGAGAGAGAGACGGAATTGCTAGGGTTCGTCGGTTCTCCACCTACAGACCACCTTCGGCCATGATTTTTGATAGAGAGCTTCGTCTGGTGAAGGAGAACACGCACCTCAAGTTCCAGAGCGTTCGGAGTTGAATCGAAGGAGAAATCGACACAATAGTGGTGATAGCGCTGTTCAAGGCAATTTACGAGCTGTAATTTCATTACAGCCCTGTCTTGTAATCTTTCTTCCCTCTTTTCGATTCCTTAACACTCTGGGAACATGTTTTATTGTAATCCTTTCATCATGGTAGCTTAATCTTTTTATGGGACATCAGGGTGTAATCTCTTTGTTTCTTAATGGTTAGAAAACCCAAATTTTGTCAAACTGATTTTATTATGATAATTTTACTCTTGTGATTGATTGTTCTTTAATTCTCCTTGTGTCTTAAATATCAGCATGTTTTAGAATTTTGAGAAATAGACCGAGAGGTTGATTGTTTGAAATTCAGAACCTTATAAATCATTGAGTTTAGAACTTATCGTAAGAGATTAGGTTTGTTCTTCGAATTCTGATTTTTAGAGAACTATAATGCCTTGTTGATTTTATGACCCATGGGATTGAGTTAATGTGTAGACTTGATTTGATATTGCAAGAGATTGAGTATCGAGTCGTTGGAAACCCTTGAGTAAAACTAGTGTTGAGACTCGGATGCATGGGAGTGATCTTTGAGTTTCCACTTGAGGTGATCAACCTAGAATTTGGATGCACGAGAGTGATCCTTGAGTTCTTAGTTGATGATTTACTTATTCTCAGCATTGAATAGATCTTGCACGAGAGTGGGGATCGATTCTTTGTATGGTTGTCTGCACGAGAGCGAGATAATTTATTTATGATGTAAATTATACCTTTATCATGATAGAATTAGATTGACAGACACTTATCTTAATCTAGCCATTAGAAATTTAAAGTAGATGAACCCCTAGTCCCAGTTTCTTCTCTGATATTTTCTCCGTGCTCTTTTCGATATCTTGATTCACTATTTTCTGATTGCCTAGCTAGCAAGAAATCAATTATTCAGTACTTGGCAACAAGGTCTCTGTGGTTCGATATTTTTATATTACTTCGAGTATCCGTGCACTTGCGGACACTACACAAGTCTCAACACAAAACGAATCCAATCTTCATTTACTCTCCACGGTCGTGCATCGATGCACGGGTGCGCCCATGTATGGCTCGGCGCGGAGTGGACGCGAAAGTCACCTATGCGTCACGGATGTGCATCTCTTCACACCCCTGCCCATGAATGCTTCGGCGCTCTTCGGAGACAAGTCTGACGAGCTATGCATGGATGCACGGGTGAGACCGTGCATGGCTCGCAAGTGTTGGGGTATTCCCTTAAGGCTAATGTTTGAGGCATTGGATTAATTACAGTATCATGTATAAACTATATGTTTTTATAAAGGCAATTGTTGTTATTCAGATAGTTACATTATCTGCTGCTATATGTATACTTCTGAATAATGTCTCAGTAATGTTCAGCTCAGCTGATTTGCAGTTTTGTCCTTACTCGAGATACCTTGGTGAACATGAGACAGCCTTGATATGATTGAGACTAATATGTGTTCTAATCTTATAGGATGCTTCGAGCATGGAATAAGATTTAGACACATAGGTGCATTGGATGTACTGGACTGGCCCTACTTAGGATATTCAATTGTTTGTCACAATGTGAATAAATCCTTGTGAGCAAGCAAGTGGCATATTCCCTCTGACTTGAGATCACTTGTGTTTCTAAGTGATGATTGGCATTGTCTTGAGGTAGTTCAATATCATTTGAAAGATAATGGTTAAGGATTATCTTGGATAGTGGGCATGAGTCATGTTAGGGCACTAGTGATAGATATAGGATTGCTTCTCCTAGTTGGAGTGTGATGTTCTAATGGGCCCCTAGGATGGGATGGTTGAGAATGTATATGGCCATACCCAGATGACTATGATCATCTGATCTAACCATTTTCATCGTGTTGGAATCACAGGCTTGACACGCTTGTCCAACGAGAACATCCAGTGGCAAAGGGAAATATGTATGCCAAGTGAATTAAATTCACACTTGTGCTATGGTTTGGGAGTAGTCTTGGAAGACTCTTTCCTTCATATCGGGAGACAGTGATGTGTTGCTAGATACCCCTCTCTGATCGTGATAACGTAAGTTATCGTTACCGACAATGAAGGAAACCCTTAGGGTCGCACAATTTGATGATATGGCTTACTTATGTCAGATCGTGTGGACTGGAATTATTCTAGTTCAGTTTAAAGCAATTTGAACTCTGATTGGGAGTGAGATCTAGTCTAATCATGTTTGATTGATTAGGGCATGTGATCGGTAAGCTTCGATCGGGAGAATTGATCCTTGATCATAAAGATCAAGAGGTTCAATGAGATGTGTGGTTGGATCTTGAGCCATTTGGTTCAATTAGATCAAAACCAGGGCTGGTTCGATTTGGTCCTTGAACCAAATGAAATTGAACCGGTTCACTTTGTGAACGTATGGTTCGATTGAGAGGGAAGTTTCGGTTGGTTCACTTAGGGTGAACGCATGGGAGTTAAGAGGGAATTAAGAGGGAGTTACACTTTTTGGTTCTTGCCATAAGTGGTAACCGAATGTTTCCTTCTTGGGCGTTGTTTTTCCTCACGGTTTTTGCTCTCCCTTATGCTTCCTCTCTTCACGTTGCTTGATCATCTTCACGAAGAGGATTTTCGGCCAGCCAAGAAAAGACATCTCCTCACACGATCAAAGACCCTTAGTGTCTTTGCTAGCACAAGGAGCACAAGGAAGAAGCAAACTTCATCTCGTGTGTGATACTTTTGGAGGAGAGGCACTTGCCCCTTTCTTCTTCCAAGCCGCCACTCAAAGCATGGCAATGGTAATGCTCTAACCTATCCTTTCAAGGTTGATCATATGTTTAAGTCATGCGATCTTTGAAACCTAGTATTTCCGCCGCTGCACATTTTTCGAATGCGCATGTGACCTAGGTTTGCTCTCAGTGGTATCAGAGCAAGGTTTTTTGGCTTGCTACATATGATTGCCAACTTGTGATCCATGTTTGATTTTTTGTTTTGAGTAGATCTACATGATGCGCATGCCTTTTGTTCTTATGCGAAAAATACATGCCATGTTGTTCATACCATATGTTAGATGTATTTTTCATTCAAGCTTGCGCATGTGATGTTAGTTTGAGCATTTCATAGATGTTTTCAGTCAAAAACTATCTTCATGCGCGACCCTCAATAGATCTAGCAAGCACCTACTTCAAATACTTAGACGGGTTTACAATGTTGAAGTCGTTAGTCAAGTCTGGACCCAACAGCCTAATCAGACCATCTGACAGCCTGGATGGGGCGGCTGGATAGCACCTGTGCGCAAGCTATACAGGTGGCTATAGGCCGACTGCAGAAGGGCGTGTAGCGATGTCTGATTGAGGCGCCTAGTGAACGATCATGATTATGGCCCGGGGTCACACCCGCTTGCCAGAAATCATGTGGGACGTTCAGCCCTTAAGGCATGCATAGTTGACCATGAGGTCGACGCAAGTCAGTGATGACTGGATGCATGCAAGGGCAGTGGGTCTGATTTAGTCTAATGAGTGGATACCTGTAAATGGACCGTTGTAAGGTAGTAGGGCACATAAGGAAATAAAATTGATGCCATGGGGTTTTATAAAATTTTATTTCTGTTTTGGATCACATGTATGCATGTTTAATATGTTGCCATGAATCATTGGAAATTTGAGTGTTTATTTAATCTTATGTGGGCTGCCCTTTTTTTGTGTGCTGTGCTGGGGCCTGCTTGCCTGGAATCAAATATATATATATTTTGTTGTGATCTGCGAATCACACTTTGATTTATGAAAATGTATAATTGACCTGCGTGTCAAACCATGTCTAGATAGTTTCAAATATGTAATTTGAGTAGACATGAGCACACAGCACAAATGGCAGATGCGCATGCAGCAATTGGCTTCACTAGATGGGTGGTCTAGAGGTCGACTCTAGAACAGCCGCATACTGCCTGGTGGGCACATTTGAGCAGCAGAGGACGCTTGGGCCCGGGCTGGGCCAGATGAAGTACAATAATCCCATAAAAGGCTCAAGTGAAGACTTTTTGTCAAATTAGGGTTTTACTTAAGTTTTTTTATGGGCGTTTACCACATAAGATAATGATGCTTTCATTTACTGTTTTAAGTAATATAAGCACAAGCATGTTTTATTCTTCTGCTATCACTATAGAATTTGCATGATAGTAAGAAGATAAAAAGACCGTTAAAATCCAACGACTATATCAAGTTTGATTGCCTTTTGACGCGAAACCTCACTGTTCTGACTATCGTTGGGGCCGTGTTGTACCCACTCAGTGGGCACGCCCAGCTATCTTCAGACGGTGCGCGATTACACCTACATGCTACAGAGAAGGGATTTATCGCTTCTCGTTGCTCAGCATAGCACGTGGTGGTCCAGGAAGTAGGTCAGGTCAGCTTGACCATGTAGCCTACATGTTGAGCATATGATAGCTATATGGAGGCAGCCATCTGAGGAGTCAGAGACTGTGTTGTACCAACTCAGTTGGCACAGTCTTCTGGATTGCCTAGATGAAGGGGAATCGCACGGGTTGGCGATTGGCATGGATAGCCTACCAGTGATTAGTGCTTGAGCTCTCTGTGCATCTTATCTCGCCTAAGCGGGACGCGGAGATCAAGTGTGAAATCTGGATCCCATCTCACTAATGGAGTATTACTCCTTCGGGCTGTTTTATTGGATTTTCAGTCAGATAAAATAGTGAGAAAAGAATCACTCTTAAGTCCTGGAATGATTCTAACATGGATACTGACCTTGCTGTTCTTGCTATGTTGTAGATTCCTATAGCAACGAACACCACAGGGCTCAATTTGCGATCCATATTGGAAAGGGAGAAGTTTGCTGGGCCAAACTTCTCAGACTGGTATAGACAGCTAAAGATTGTCCTCAAAGCTGAGAGGAAGCTGTATGTCCTTGAGTCGGCAATACCGGCATAACCCGCTACGAACGCCGCAAGGGCGGTTCGAGATGCTTATGAAAAGCACGTCAGTGATAGTACTGATGTCGCTTGCCTTATGCTTGCGTCAATGACGCCCGAGCTCCAGCGTCAGCATGAGGATTTGTCAGCTATTGATATTATAGCAAATCTCAAAATGTTGTATGCTGCACAGGCAAGGACAGAACCCTATAACTTGACGAAACTTTTCTTTCATAGCAAACTGACTGAAGGGAGTCCAGTGGGAGCTCATGTGCTCAAGATGATTGGGTACAAAGAAGCTCTAGAGAAACTGGGACATACCATCAATCAAGAACTTGTTGTAGACATCATCTTGCAGTCTCTCCCGGCTTCTTTCGATCCGTTCATCATTAATTTTAATATGAACAAAATCGACTGTACTCCGGCAGAATTACTGAACATGCTCTGTACCACAGAGCAGACTCTTGAGAAGGGAAAGCCTTCATCCTCTGTCTTGATGGTTCCTTCACGGAACAAGAAGAAGGGGAAGAAGGGCAAAACCCCTATCAAAAGATATAACAAGGCTTTGAAACAAAAAGGTGAAGTGGTCAAAGGATAACAGATGCTTCCATTGTGGCCAGCTGGGCCACTGGAAGAAGGACTGTAGAGCGCTCCAAGGAGAGAAGAAGGGAAGCAAGCCTTTCACTTCTGGCTCAGGTATTTACGTGACTGAAGTCATGGTTGCTTCTTCTATTTCATGGGTGTTGGACACTGCATGTGGAGTTCACATTTGTTCAAATGTGCAGGAACTCAAGAGAAGAAGACAGGTGGGACAACATGAGGTTGACCTGTAACGCCCCTCGATACTTAACCCCGAATTTCACGCGGAAATCATACGAGGAACGTCACGAGAAGATTAAACTAAAAAAAAACTGAAGCCAAGATCATACTACGAACAAAGCTAGGGAATAAAAGATCTGAAAAACTTATACAAAAATCCGGCAGCATGTATACGTACATACTAGGTTCGGGAAAATTCCCATACAGGCACATGCTTTACTGATTCATAACAACAAGTAATTTCAACTTATCAAATACTGAACATAATCGAATCAGATCACAACTCCGTACTATACTTATACGGAGACAAAATCACACATCACAGAACAGACTGAACATAAAATCCTATCAAAACGCTGACAAGATACCACAACCGAAATCTTGTAACAAAATGGGCCTAAGCCCTCACATGTAACCAAAATATAGCATTCATCATCCAAAACAAAATACAACTAATACAGGCACGTAGGCCCCAGATAACAGAATCAAGATACAAGTATTCAAATACCAAAATTGTTTACAAGGTCCATATCACAAAACCCAAAGCTTCATCAAGCTACTCAGTATATCTCAAAGGTGCATAACGCCGTATCAATCACTGTCTCTCACCTGTAGATTTTAGAGGGGGTGAGCTAACAGCTCCGCAAGTGAGAACCTTATGAAGCCCCTCCATTAATACATTCAAAAATAGCATGCAAGGTTTTTCAAAACATTTACCAAATGCGATTATCAAATATCAAATCAAATACAGATAAGAATACAAACTTACAAAATAATCCACATGGCGAAATCCAATCATAATACAACAAAACCGAAATAGAGTCATATGGCAAAACAGAACACATACGTAGATGCACATCCCATCCTAACATATCCAAATCCAGAACAGAACGAAATGACCACAAAGGTCCGACCCTTCCCTCGTCAGGGCTCGGAGAATGCATGCATGCCAAACAGTAGGGGAGAAATCAGGAGGTGGCCCCCGTCTAGCTAAGACGTGGCACGCTGATCTCCATCTACCCACTCAGACAATGTGGTAAATCAAGAGGTGGCCCCCGCCAAGTCACGGCGTGGCACTTTGTTTCCCCACATTGGTCACACAGCAGTCAGAGAGTTCAAGAGGTGGCCCTCGCTTACCAGTAGCGTGGCACTTTGTCTCTCTTATGCTAAACTAATCACATCTGTGAAGGAAGATCAAGTGGTGGCCCTCGCCTGACCAAGGCGTGGCACTTTGCCCCACTTCACAGTATCTCCAGGGTCACACATAATGGACATGACTTACACTACACACATATAGCAAAAGACTAATACCCGGATATCTAACTTATCGAACTCACCACTCGCAATTAATTACACAGCATAAATGTTTTAGACAGGGTAGTCCTTAAGTTTCTTGCAATCAGGTTAGGAAAATACCATGCTAAGTTCTCAACACATGTTCCCATGCAGGTATAATGTGTTAATCCTAGATTTCATGCAATTAGATTGTAATATCTACATTCTAGGTTATCAAACAGAATTTCCACTCAAGCAGATTAATTACAAGCATTGCACACATTACCATCACTTAATTTCAAGAGAACGATTACACATATCACTATGCATAGGAAATTCCTAAAATTAGGCAAAAATCATATTTAAGTACCATATAAACTCAATTACATGAATAACAGCTTTGCCCCAAAAGTTAACTGAACATTGACCAAAATACCCCTAGGGCAAATTTCGGCCAGCATGAATTAAGGCTCCAAAAATAGTATAAAATTCATAATAAATCCCCTTATACTTCTAATTTCATGAATCCTAAGTTTTCCCCAAAAGTTAGCATGAAATTTCATCAATTTAGGGCATGGGCGCATGTCATACTCTAGGGTTTTTCATGAATACATTATACAATCAAATTGAAGATCAAGATCATGATAACTCATCCTCCTAAGACATCTAATCAAGTAAAGAACGAAAAACCCTATGATTAGAGCCCCTAAATCTGATTTTCGAAACTTCAAATAGGCATTCACGGTTTCATGGTAAGGGGAAATTAAACCTACTCGTTTTTCCATCACAAAGCAAGAAAAAAAAACATGGTATATACTCGGAATACAGGTAACATAAGACTTCCACTCGCCTTGGGAACGATTTGCAAGCAAACCGTGAGCAAGAGAGTCGTCGGAAGCCTCCACACGCCGCCGCCGTCCACCACACCGGAAGGCCAAGCGCCGCCGCAGGAAAACTCGCCGGAAGAGGAGCTGGACGAAGGGGAAGGCGCGGCTGCAGTCGTCCACGAGAGGGGGAGGAAGAAACGCAAGGGCGGCTAGGGTTGGGCTGAATTTCGAAAGCAACTTAAGTGAGATCTTGTTTTAATCTGCATACTCACATAATAAGTAGGCGCCCACATACATAACACAAAAACTGGGCTGGAACTCTGGTAGTCAGGACAACATACACAGGAGAGGTCTCAAGTTCAAGACTCCTCCACAGCAACTTATTTTTTGCCCTACAGGAGAATAATTTTTCCCTTAGCCAAAAATCCCACCAACAAGGTTAATAAATGTCTGATTATAGATAGTCAAAATGAGTCACATACCGGGGTTTAATACATCAAAATTCTCGGGTCTTACATGACCTACGAGTTGGAAACGGGGCACGGGTTGCTGCTGTTGCTGTAGGGGAATATGACATCTCTTTACCATCGCTATAGGGGAATATGACATCTCTTTACCATCTGGACTTGTATTAGAACTTGACAATTGTTATTTTGTACCTAGCATAACAAAGAATATTATTTCTATTCCTGCTCTTGTCAGGAAAGGTTTTTCTTTTGAATGCAAAACTTCACAGTGTTGTATTTCATATGATAATATTGTTTATGCAACTGGGTCGATTAACAATGGGTTATACATGTTGGACATGGAATGTTCTGTACAACAAATTGATAACAAGAAAGCCAAGTACGCTGATGACAGCACCTTGCTATGGCATAGTCATCTAGGCCATATTAACAAGAAGCGCATTAAGCGGTTGCATGACCATGGACTGCTGGGATCATTCTCCTATGAGGAGCTTGATACATGCAAAGCTTGTTTAATGGGTAAAATGACGAAGACTCCTTTTAATAATAAAGGTGAAAGGGCTTCAGGTTTACTTGATCTTATTCACAGTGATGTGTGTTGGCCTTTTAGTAAACATGCCAGAGGTGGTTATTCATACTTCATTACTTTTACTGATGATTTCAGTAGGTATGGTTATGTCTATTTAATGAGACATAAGAGTGAATCTTTTGACAAGTTCAAAGAATTCAAAAATGAAGTACAGAATCAGTTGGGCCGAAATATCAAGGCACTTCGATCAGATCGAGGTGGAGAATACTTGAGTCGTGAGTTTACTGACTATCTAAAGGAGTGTGGGATTATCTCACAGCTCACTCCGCCAGGAACACCGCAATGGAATGTTGTGTCCGAGAGGAGAAATAGAACCTTATTGGATATGGTTCGATCTATGATGAGTCAGGCTACTCTACCTTACTCCTTTTGGGGATTTGCACTGGAAACAGCTGCAAAGATACTAAACCGAGTACCATCCAAGGCCGTTTCAAAGACACCATATGAATTATGGTATGGGAAACAGCTGAGCTTGACATTTATCAAAATCTGGGGTTGCGAGGCTTATGTCAAAAAGTTCACCTCTGGGAAACTGGAGAGCAGATCAAATAAATGTATATTTGTCGGGTACCCTAAAGAAACTAAGGGTTATTATTTCTACGATCCCAAAGAGAACAAAGTATTTGTTGCTCGAATGGCTATTTTTCTTGAGAAGGAATTTCTTCTGCAAGAAGCCAGTGGGAGAGAAATAAAACTAGATGAAACTCCAGAAGAGGGACAAAGTAGTCAAGCTCAATTGGATGAGCCTGAGCCAATAGATCAGGTTAATGTTCAACCTGAGGCTCAGATATCATGGGAACCACGTAGATCGGGAAGGATTCGTCGTCGGCCTGAGCACTATGACGGAGTCTACATCATTAATGATGAACCCCTCACTTATGCGGATGCGGTCAGTGGACCGGAATCAGCAAGATGGCTTGAAGCTATGCGAGCCGAGATGGACTCCATGTCAGAAAACCAAGTCTGGGATTTGGTTGATCCGCCTCCGGGAGTAATCCCTATAGGCTGTAAATGGATCTTCAAAATGAAGAAAGACATGGATGGTAACGTGGTTACCTATAAGGGCAGGCTAGTTGCAAAAGGTTTCAAACAAATCTACGGGATAGATTATGATGAAACTTTCTCTCCTGTAGCCATGTTCAAGTCCATTCGAATTATTCTCGCAATAGCAGCATATTATGATTATGAGATCTGGCAAATGGATGTGAAGACCGCTTTCCTTAATGGAAATCTGGAAGAGGATGTGTATATGACACAGCCTGAAGGTTTCATAAATCCATCAGAACGTCATAAGATATGCAAATTAAAGAAGTCCATTTATGGACTAAAACAAGCATCGAGAAGCTGGAATATTCGTTTTGATGAAGCAGTTTGTGAGTTTGGTTTCGTCAAAAATGAAGATGACCCATGTGTATATAAAAGGTTTGGTGGGAGCGTGATTATCTTCCTAGTCCTCTACGTCGATGATATTTTAATCATTGGAAACGATATTCCTGAACTACATGCGGTCAAGGCATGGTTAAGAAAATGTTTCCAGATGAAGGATTTGGGAGAAGCAGCCTATGTATTAGGTGTGGAGATCTACAGAGATAGATCTAATAAGCTTCTCGGGCTGTGCCAGAGTAATTATATCGATAAAGTCCTGGAGAGATTCCATTTAGAAAATTCTAAAAGAGGATATCTTCCAGTCAGACATGGTCTGAATCTTTCAAAGAGCTAGTGTCCTCAAACACAATCTGAGAAAGATGAGATGGACAATACGCCTTATGCTTCGGCTATTGGGTCCATCATGTATGCGATGTTATGTACTCACCCAGACGTCGCTTACGGGTTAAGCGTGACCAGTCAGTTCCAAAGTAATCCAGGGAAGGCACACTGGATTGCAGTCAAGAACATTTTGAAATATCTTCGGAGAACCAAAGATATGTTCTTGATTTATGGAGGTCAGGAGGAACTCAGTATTGAAGGATATACTGCCGCATCGTTCCAATCTGACCAAGATGATTTCCGATCGCAATCAGGCTATGTTTTTAGCTTGAATGGAGGAGCAGTGGTGTGGAAGAGTTTCAAACAATCAATTGTTGCTGATTCCACAACAGAAGCCGAGTATGTTGCAGCCTCAGAAGCATCAAAGGAGGCAGTATGGATTCGTAAGTTCGTTCAGGAACTTGGTGTTGTTCCTTCAAGTGCAGATCCATTGGTTATCTTCTGTGATAACACTGGAGCGATTGCACAAGCAAAGGAACCACGGTCACACCAGAAGTCCAAGCACATACAGAGAAGGTTTCACCTGATCCGTGAGATCATAGATCGAGGAGAGATCAAGATCTGCAAGGTTCATACAGAAGACAATCTAGCTGACCCGCTTACAAAGCCTCTGGCGCAGCAGAAGCATGAGAAGCACTGTAATAATATGGGTTTGAGATTCCTCAACCATTAGTTTAAGTGCAAGTGGGAGATTGTTGGGGTATGCCCTTAAGGCTAATGTTTGAGGCCTTGGATTAATTACAGTATCATGTATAAACTATATGTTTTTATAATGGCAATTGTTGTTATTCAGATTGTTACATTATCTGCTGCTGTATGTATACTTCTGAATAATGTCTCAGTAATGTTCAGCTCAGCTGATTTGCAGTTTTGTCCTTAGTTGAGATACCTTGGTGAACATGAGACAGCCTTGATATGATTGAGACTAATATGTGTTCTAATCTTATAGGATGCTTCGAGCATGGAATAAGATTTAGACACATAGGTACATTGGATGTACTGGACTGACCCTATTTAGGATATTCAATTATTTGTCACAATGTGAATAAATCCTTGTGAGCAAGCAAGTGGCATATTCCCTCTGACTTGAGATCACTTGTGTTTCTAAGTGATGATTGGCATTGTCTTGAGGTAGTTCAATATCATTTGAAAGATAATGGTTAAGGATTATCTTGGATAGTGGGCATGAGTCATGTTAGGGCACTAGTGATAGATATAGGATTGCTTCTCCTAGTTGGAGTGTGATGTTCTAATGGGCCCCCAGGATGGGATGGTTGAGAATGTGTATGGCCATACCCAGATGACTATGATCATCTGATCTAACCATTTTCATCGTGTTGGAATCACAGGCTTGACACGCTTGTCCAACGAGAACATCCAGTGGCAAAGGAAAATATGTATGCCAAGTGAATTAAATTCACACTTGTGCTATGGTTTGGGAGTAGTCTTGGAAGACTCTTTCCTTCATATCGGGAGACAGTGATGTGCTGCTAGATACCCCTCTCTGATCGTGATAACATAAGTTATCGTTACCGACAATGAAGGAAACCCTTAGGGTCGCACAATTTGATGATATGGCTTACTTATGTCAGATCGTGTGGACTGGAATTATTCTAGTTCAGTTTAAAGCAATTTGAACTCTGATTGGGAGTGAGATCTAGTCTAATCATGTTTGATTGATTAGGGCATGTGATCGGTAAGCTTCGATCGGGAGAATTGATCCTTGATCATAAAGATCAAGAGGTTCAATGAGATGTGTGGTTGGATCTTGAGCCATTTGGTTCAATTAGATCAAAACCAGGGCTGGTTCGATTTGGTCCTTGAACCAAATGAAATTGAACCGGTTCACTTTGTGAACGTATGGTTCAATTGAGAGGGAAGTTTCGGTTGGTTCACTTAGGGTGAACGCATGGGAGTTAAGAGGGAATTAAGAGGGAGTTACACTTTTTGGTTCTTGCCATAAGTGGTAACCGAATGTTTCCTTCTTGGGCGTTGTTTTTCCTCACGGTTTTCGCTCTCCTTTATGCTTCCTCTCTTCACGTTGCTTGATCATCTTCACGAAGAGGATTTTCGGCCAGCCAAGAAAAGACATCTCCTCACACGATTAAAGACCCTTAGTGTCTTTGCTAGCACAAGGAGCACAAGGAAGAAGCAAACTTCATCTTGTGTGTGATACTTTTGGAGGAGAGGCACTCGCCCCTTTCTTCTTCCAAGCCACCACTCAAAGCATGGCAATGGTAATGCTCTAACCTATCCTTTCAAGGTTGATCATATGTTTAAGTCATGCGATCTTTGAAACCTAGTATTTCCGCCGCTGCACATTTTTTGAATGCGCATGTGACCTAGGTTTGCTCTCAGCAAGTACCTGAACAATTCTAGAAAAATTACCATTAGCAGGGTACAACCTAGAAAGCATAAATATGAAAGAAAATCTGAAAAACTACAAAGACTAAATGACAAACATAAATAACAAAGTAAGAAAGTAAATAAGAGGTTGGGTTGCCTCCTAACAAGTGCTTCTTTAAGGTCATTAGCTTGAGCATAGAAGAATGTCATGGTGTTTCTGGCGGAGTAGTGGCAAAATAAATGGCGTATAGTCTCTTTTTTCTTAGTCGCCTAAAAATTGTACTTTTAAGATAAGCATCAAATATAATAGTACAATTATTATTGTTCTCAAATGATATGAAACAAGAAGACGGTTAAACTCTAAAGTCCCCTCAACGCCCTTCGATTCCTTATCTTCAGGTGCTCCATGTAACACTCTCTTAGGGTCAACTCTCGGACCATCATATATCAATGTCATATATGAAGAGTCCCCTTCAAGGGGGAGCGCAAGCAGATGAAACCCCTTTCTAGAGGGGGGGCGAAAAAACCCTTAAGGGTGGCGCATAAAAATTGCAAGCGGAAGCAAGGGTTTTTCATGGATCTTAGCAAGATAATATGATCAACTTGATGAAGTTTAGATCCATACCAAAGCCATGAGGAAGATGGCGACTTGGAAGAGAAAGATCGAAAGGGATCTTCTCCCTAGTTGACGCACACAAGATGATGTGCTTGCTCCTTGGAGATCCTTGTGCTAGCAAGGTCCTTCAAGGGTCCCTCTCGTATGGTAAGGAAATGAGAGATGATGTCTAGGCTTGCCGAACCTCCACCAAGACCTCGCCTTCTCCATGCCAAAGTCTCGTCAAGCAAGAGCAAGGAGACGAGAGTTGAATGGAGCGTTCAAGTCATTTGGCGTTCAAGGGAACATGCGCTAAATGACTTTTCAAAATTGGAAAATCCATTAAGCCATGCGTTCATGATCACTAAATCGATCAAAACGCCAAAACAATGAACCATACGTTCAAGCTCTTGAACCGGTTCAAAGTAAATGTGTTCGGTCCAAAGGCCAAACCAAGCCAGCCCAAGCCAATCGGTCTAGATCAACTAAACCCTAAGGTTTCCAATCTAACCGTTCATCTCATGATGCTCTTGATCTCACCGATCTAGCATCAATCCTCTCGATCGAAGCTTACCGATCGCAAGCCCTAATCAATCAAACATGATCAGACCAGATCTCACTTACAATCAGAGATTAAATCCCTTTAAACTGAACCCAAACAATTCAGTCCACACGATCTGACTCAAGTAAGCCATATCATCAAATTGTGCGACCCTAAGGGTTTCCTTTAAATGTCGGTAACAATAACTTACATTATCACGATCAGTGAGGGGTATCTAGCAACACATCACTGTCTCCCGATATAAAGGAAAGAGTCTTCCAAGACTACACCCAAACCATAGCACAAGTGTGAATCTATTCACAAGGCATACATGTATCCTTTGCCACTGGATGTTCTTATTGGACAAGCGTGTCAAGCTTGTGACTCCAATACGATGAGCATGATTAAATCAGATGAACATAGTCATCTGGGTATGGCCATACACTTTCTCAATCATCTCATATAGGGGGGGCCTTAGAACATCACACTCCTTAAACAAGGAGACGGCAATCCTTTATCTATCACTAGTGTCCTAACCTGACTCATGATCATTATCCAAGATAGTCTATAACCATTATATTTCAAATGATATTGAACTACCTCAAAACAATGACATTCATCATTTAGGAACACAAGTGATCTCAAGTCAAAGGACATGTGCCACTTGTAGCATACAAGGATTATTCACATTGTGACAAGCAATTGAATATCCTAGTAGGGTCTGTCCAGTACATCCAATGTACCCATGAGTCTACATCTTATTCCATGCTCGAAGCATCCTATAAGATTAGAATACATATTAGTCTCAATCATATCAAGGCTGTCTCATGTTCACCAAGATATATCGACTAAGGACATTTAGCATGTCAGCCTAGCTGAACAGCTTTGAGACATTATTCAGTAGTACACTTATTACAGCAGACAAGGTAACAACCTGAATAATAACCATGCCTTTATAAACACAAGAGTTTATTACATGATACTGATACAATCCCAAGGCCTCAAACATTAGCCTTAAGGGCATACCCCAACAATATAAACCGACACCTTCTCTTCATTTGGATTGGCCAAGTCATCAAGCTCTCCTTCAAAACATCCCTTCTTGCCTCTTGATGATTTGGCACTCTCTTCGACCACCTCAACGCTGCAATAGAAACATGAAAAAGATGATTTCTCATTATCAATAGAAAGGTAAAATTTAGGATGTTCTCACAAATGTTCAGTGACAGCTTTCCGTGTTTGACGTCTATTATAGCTTCGGCTGTAGCGAGGAATGGCCTACCCAATATAAGAGGAAGTCTGGAATTTTCAGTCATATCTAAAACCACGAAGTCCACTTGAACGAAGAATTCCCCGACTTTAATGGGCACGTCCTCCACAATTCCCACTGGATGATGTGTAGAGCTGTTAGCAAGATGAAGAACTTTAGATGTTGGTTTCAGATTCCCCAGGTTTAACTTATAGAAGATAGAGAGTGGCATGAGACTAACGCTGGCCCCCAAGTCGAAGAGTGCTCTTTCAAATGAGATGTTGCCAATTCTGCATGAGATGGAAAAACTATCAGGATCTTCAAGTTTAGGTGGTAGTTGATTCTAAATGATTGTAGTATATTCTCCTGTTAGCGCCACCATCTCATGTTCCTCTATTTTCCTTTTATTGGTCAGAATATCCTTAAGGAACTTGGCATAAGTGGGCATCTAGGAAAGTGCCTCTGTGAAAGGAATATTGATGTAGAGCTTCTTTAATACCTCCAAAAATTTTCCAAACTGCCGATCCAATTTAGCCTTAGCTAAGCACTGAGGGAAGGGGATGAGCGGTTTGTAAGGTGGAGGTGTAATTAGACTTGCTCCTTTGGTGCATTGGAGTTTTGCTGCTCTACCTTTGGGTCAACCGATGAGTTCTCTTCTGAGGAAAGTTCTTCGGGTGAAGTTCACACTATTCTTTCCTTGGTTTTGGGCATTTTAGGATCTACTAATTGGATTCCACTTCTCGTTGTGATCGCATTACAGTGCTCAATGGGGTTGACTTCATCTTGAGCTTTTAAGGACGTATAAACTCAGTCGAGTAAGTTGAGTAATTCGATCATCAAGGTCCTTAGAATGTGTGGAGATGGGATCTACTTTCAAGCTCAGTTGACGCATATACTCATGGGTGTCATCTTGTTGCTTAATCTGCATAGCGAAGAATTTTTCCAGCTTCAACTCTAGCTTCTACCCGTGAGGTGGTTCTGTTTGTCCTTGGTTAAGCCTGAAGTTGATGTATCCCAGGTTGTTTGGCATGTACCTAGGACTAATCCCTGGCAACGGTGCCAAAAACTTGTTGTGATCCGAAAGGACACACTTTTAAATACAAGCAGGTAGACTCGTTTCAGGAGTCGCGGCCAAAGGTATTGGCGTACAGGGCTATTGTCACTCCCTGGCACGGCTCCAAAAACTTGTTGTCCCAAATTTGTAGTGTCCGCAAGTGCACGGATACTCAAAGTAATAAAGAAAATATTAATCCCACAGTGACCTTATTGTTAAGTACCAAATAATTAATTTCTCACTAGCTAAGAAAACTGAATATAATGAAGTAAACTATGCAAGAAAAGTATGCTAAAAGATAATCAGAGAGAGAACTGGGACTAGGGTTTCATCCACCTTGATTTCAATGACTAGATATGAATAAAAGGTCGTCAGTCAAATCTTGTTATGATAAAGACTTAATTTACTTCATAAAGGGATTATCTCACTTTCGTGCAGACAATCATGCAGGGACCAATCCTCACTTTCACGCAGGATTTATCCCAGGCTAATGATAAGTAAATCATCAATCAAAGAATTCAAAGATCACTTTCGTGCATCCGAATTCTAAGTTGATTGTCTCAAGTGGAATCTCAAGGATCACTTTCGTGCATCCGAGTCTCAACACAAGTTCTACCTATGGTTCTCCAACGTTCCGATCCTCACTTTTGTGCAAGATCTCCACGTTTGACACACTAACTTAATCCTAGGTTCATAATTATCAACATGGCAATCACGTCACTAAAATAAAGAAATAAGAACTTTAGCCTAATCTCTTACGGTGAGTTCCTATTTATCAGTTTTAGGGTTCCAATTCTCAAGCAAGTCACCTTTTGGTCCTTATTGCGAGAACTCTAAACATGATGACAAGAAGTAAACTAAGGAGAAATTTAGAACAATAATCACATAGGTAAAATTATCATGGCAAAATTATCTTGACGAAATAAAAAGTTATCTAATCATATAAAATCAAGGGGATTACACCCATGTCCCAAATATGTCTAAGCTTGCGTGGAGAAAGAAATACAATCAACCATAGTTTCAAAGTTTCAGAAATTGAAGAGAAGGAAGAAATAAACTTTACAACGCGGCTGTAATAGAAATTACAGCCGTAATCACGCGAATGAACAGTGTCGGCGGCGTTCTTTCCTTGATTCCTCCTCCAATCAAACTCCTTTTACTCTAAAACTTCTGGTGCATCCTCCTCTCCTCCAGGCGAAGCTTCTGAGTGAAAATCACGGTGAGAGGTGCCCTCTACGCCTCTCGGCGTGAGGCCAAACCCTAACCACCTCTCTGTTGATTGCTCCTTCGATACTAGATAAAAATTTATTGTTCCATTTCGTGCGTCTTCTCCTCTTTAAGATGAGTCCGCAGCATCTTTCAGATCTTGATTTGGAGATCTGGATCAAAAGTTATGGTCCGCGCAAGATTCAGACCTATAAAAATCACGTTTTTGACTTGGAATTACGGCCGTAATGGATATTACGGCAATGCCGTAATTTGAACAGCGAGCTTTCGGATGAAAATATTCTGAGATTACGGCACCATAAAATACCTTATGGCCATGCTGTAATGTCAGTAATCTCTCGGATGGAAAACCATCCCGCATTACGGTACCATAAATTCCGTTACGGCGGTACCGTAAACTTCATCAAATCTCTGCCCAGAATTACACCCATATTATGGCCCGTAAAAATGTTTACGGTAGTGCTGTAATCTTCATGAAATCTCTGGTCGGAAAAATCTCAAAATACGGCACCGTAAAGAGTGTTACGGAGGTACCGTAATTTTGATCTGAGTCTACAGTCAAATTACAGTACCGTAAAATTCATATTAGGGGTGCCGTAATGTTGGGGTATGCCCTTAAGGCTAATGTTTGAGGCCTTGGGATTGTATCAGTATCATGTATAAACTCTTTAGTTTATAAACGCAATGGTTGTTATTCAGTTTGTTACATTGTCTGCTGCAATAAGTGTGCTTCTGAATAATGTCTCAAAGCTGTTCAGCTAGGCTGACATGTACTTTTGTCCTTAGTCGATATATCTTGGTGAACATGAGACAGCCTTGATATGATTGAGACTTGTTGGGGTATGCCCTTAAGGCTAATGTTTGAGGCCTTGGGATTGTATCAGTATCATGTAATAAACTCTTGTGTTTATAAAGGCATGGTTATTATTCAGGTTGTTACCTTGTCTGCTGTAATAAGTGTACTTCTGAATAATGTCTCAAAGCTGTTCAGCTGGGCTGACATGCTATAAAGTCCTTAGTCGAGATATCTTGGTGAACATGAGACAGCCTTGATATGATTGAGACTAATATGTGTTCTAATCTTATAGGATGCTTCGAGCATGGAATAAGATGTAGACTCATGGGTACATTGGATGTACTGGACAGACCCTACTAGGATATTCAATTGCTTGTCACAATGTGAATAATCCTTGTTTGCATGAAGTGGCACATGTCCTTTGACTTGAGATCACTTGTGTTTCTAAATGATGATTGTCATTGTTTTGAGGTAGTTCAATATCATTTGAAACATAATGGTTATAGACTATCTTGGATAATGATCATGAGTCAGGTTAGGGCACTAGTGATAGATAGAGGATTGCCGTCTCCTTGTTGAAGGAGTGTGGTGTTCTATAGGGGCCCCCTAGATGAGATGATTGAGAAAGTGTATGGCCATACCCAGGTGACTATGTGCATCTGATCTAATCATGCTCATCATATTGGAGCTACAGGCTTGACACAATTGTCCAATAAGAACATCCAGTGGCAAAGGAAACATGTATGCCTAGTGAAGTGGATTCACACTTGTGCTGTGGTTTGGGTGTAGTCTTGGAAGACTCTTTCCTTTATATCGGGAGACAGTGATGTGTTGCTAGATACCCCTCACTGATCGTGATAACGTAAGTTATCGTTATCGACATTTAAAGGAAACCCTCAGGGTCGCACAATTTGATGATATGGCTTACTTGAGTCAGATCGTGTGGACTGAATTGTTTGGGTTCAGTTTAAAGGGATTTAATCTCTGATTGTAAGTGAGATCTGGTCTGATCATGTTTGATTGATTAGGGCTTGAGATCGGTAAGCTTCGATCAAGAGAGATGATGCTAGATCGGTAAGATCAGGAGCATCAGGAGATGAACGGTTAGATCTGGAACCTATTGGTTCGATGAGGTCTAGACCATGGCTTGGGCTGATTTGATTTGGTTTTTTGGACCAAAGTCAATTGGATCGATTGAGCATGAACCGGTTCACATGTGTGTGAACGCTTGGTTCAATGCTTAAGCGTTTTGGTCGTTTTTCAAAGCATTACTTCATGTCATTCCATTTTTGGAAAGTCATCAAGGCGACTTTGTAAAAACGCCTCAACGCTTCTCTTGGATGATGACCGCTTGCAATCTCGTGGAGAGGAGAGTGTGTTGACGACAAGAGGAGGAATTCGGCCGAGCAAAGCGATCTCTATCCTCTCCTTCACGCGACAAGGTCCCATTGAAGCACTTTGCTAGCACAAAGGATTCAAAGGAGCAAGCCATCTTCACTTGTTGTGTGCGTCACCTTTGGAGAAGGAGCACTTGCGTCTTTGCTTCCAAGGCACCAACCAAACCGATGGCATTGGTATGATCTACTCTTGATCTATTCAATCTATGATAGTTGATCATATGGCATGCAAAAGATCATCAAACCCTTGCTTCCGCTTGCAAAATTATATTTGCGCCATGCTTAGGGTTTTCGCCCCCCTCTCGAAAGGGGTTTCTTCAATTGGTATCAGAGCTTGGCTTTACGCATGCTATTATGTTTGCTCGTGTGATCCATGTTTACACTTATGCTTAGATCTATGGTTGGTTACATGCGCAAGCTCATGAAAATTTATGATGCGAAAACAACATGCATGATGTTTATTGCTCTTAGCCGCATGTATTGGTGCTTGTTGTTGTTTTTGTCAAAGTTGCGCTCCCCCTTGAAGGGGACTCTACAATTGTTATGGATGGCGCATGTTTGTTGGCGCTTCTTACATGTTGTTTTTGACAAAACAAAAGATCTTGCGCGCCTCATCTAGATCTAAGGCCCTACTTTAAACCCTTAGATGGGTTGATGGGGTTGAAAGCATCATCTAGTATAGATCAACTAAGTCTGATCAGACCATCTGACAGCCTAGATGGGTTGACCAGATAGCACCTGTGCGCAAGCACGAGGTGGCTATAGGTTAACTGCATCAAAGGCGTGTAGCGAGGTCTGGTTGAGACAACCAGTGAACACACATAAGTTAGGCCCGGGGTCACACCCGCTTGCCAGAACTCATGTTGGCTGTTCAGCCCTTGGCGCATGCATGGTTGACCATTAGGTCAACTCGAGTCAGTTAGGACTTGGTGCATGTAAGGGCATGGATCTAACTAGATTGATGAGTGGATCCCTATCAATGGACCATTGTAAGGTTGTAAGGCACATAAGAAAATTAAAATTGATGCCAATGGGTTTTCAAAATTTTATTTTCTTGTAATGGATCACATGTTGATTGAATGATGCCATGATGTTTGTTTATTTATTCTTATGTGGGTGCCCAATTTAATGTGTGCTGTGCTGGGGCCTGCGTGCCTGGAATTAAACCTGTAAATTAATATTATTGTGATCTGCGAATCACTTTTTAATTAATTTATTGTATAATTGACCTGCGAGTCAAACTTGTCTAGATAGATCAAAATGTATTTTGATTAGACAAGAGCACAAAGGCACACATCCCAGAGGGGCTTTCAGCTGGTGGCGCACCTGAGGTGCTCTTGGCGCAAGGGCCCTGGGTTGGACCAGATGAGATGCAAAAGACCCAAGAAGAGCAAGTGATGACTTAAGTTGATTTAAGGTCTTACTTAGGCTCTATGGGCTTTTACCACATAAGATCCATGCTTTCTTTTTATTGTTTAATAATAGAATTGCATGAGTTATTTATCTTCTGCTATAGCCATAGGATTTCCCTGATAGTAAGAAGATAAAAGACCGTTAAAATCCAACGCTAAAATATCAAGCACGTAATGCCTTCTGACGCGAAACCTCACTGTTCTGACTATCGTTGGAGCCGTGTTGAACCCACTCAGTGGGCACGTCCATCTATCTTTAGACGGTGTGTGATTTCACCTGCGTGTTACAGAGAAGGGATTTATCGCTTCTCGTTGCTCAGCATAGCACGTGGTGGTCCAGGGAGTAGGTCGGGTCAGCTTGACCATGTAGGCTACATGTGTGGAGCATATGGTAGCACATGGAGGCAGCCATCTGTGGGATCAGAGACTGTGTTGTACCAACTCAGTTGGCACAGTCTGCTGGATTGCCCAGATGAAGGGGAATCGCACGGGTTGGCGATTGGCTGGGACAGCCTACCAGAAATTAGTACTTGTCATCTCTGTGCATCTTATCTCGCCTGAGCGGGACGCGGAGACCAAGTATGAAATCTGGATCCCATCTCACTAAAAGAGTTCTACTCTTTCGGGCTGTTTTGCTGGATTTTTCAGCCAGATAAAATAGTGAGAAAAAGAATCTTTCTTAAGTCCTGGATTGATTCTGAACATTGATACTGACCTTGCTGTTCTTGCATTGTTGTAGATTCCTGCAGCAACGAACACCATGAGCTTCAATGTGCGATCCCTACTGGAAAGGGAGAAGTTTGCTGGGCCAAACTTCTCAGACTGGTTCGGACACCTTAAGATCGTTCTTAAGGCAGAGAGGAAACTGTATGTCCTCGAGACGGCTGTGCCGCCTCAACCCGCTGCGAACGCCGCAAGGGCGGTTCGTGATGCCTATGAAAAGCATGTCAATGATAGCATTGATGTCGCTTGCCTGATGCTAGCGTCTATGACGCCACCGCTGCAGCGTCAGCATGAGGATATGTCGGCTATAGAGATTATAGCGAACCTCAAGATGCTGTATGCTGCACAGGCGAGGACAGAACGCTATAATCTGACAAAGCTTTTCTTTCAGAGCAAACTGGCTGAAGGGAGGAGCCTAGTGGGAGCTCACGTGCTCAAGATGATTGGGCACAAGGAGGCTCTGGAGAAACTGGGGCATACCATCAACCAGGAGCTTGCTGTAGACATTATTCTGCAGTCTCTCCCGCCCTCTTTCGATGCGTTCATTATTAACTTTAATATGAACAAAATCGATTGTACTCCGGCAGAGCTGCTGAATATGCTCTTGACTACTGAGGAAACTCTGAAGGGAAAGCCTTCAACCTCTGTCTTAATGGTTCCTTCAAGGAACAAGAAGAAGGGGAAGAAGGGCAAAGCCCCTGTCAATAACTACAGTAAGGCGCTGAAACAAAAGGTGAAGCGGTCGAAGGACAACAGGTGTTTCCACTGTGGCCAGCTGGGTCACTGGAAAAAGGACTGTAAAGCGCTCCAAGGAGATAAGAGGGGAAGCATTGCTTCTGGCTCAGGTATATTTGTGACTGAGGTCATGATATCATCTTCTTCTGTTTCATGGGTGTTGGACACTGCATGTGGAGTTCACATTTGTTCAAATGTACAGGAACTCAAGAGAAGAAGACAGGTGGGACAGCATGAGGTAGACCTACGCGTTGGAAACGGGGCACGGGTTGCTGCTGTTTCTGTAGGAGACTATTTCATTTCTTTACCATCTGGCATTCTATTGGAATTAAACAATTGTTACTTTGTTCCCAGTATCACTAAAAATATTATCTCCATTCCTGCTCTTGTCAGGAAGGGATTTTCCTTTGAATGCAATATTTCAAAGTGTGTTTTATCTTATGATAATATTGTTTATGCAACTGGTTCAATCAACAATGGGTTATTCATGTTGGACATGGAATATTCTATACAAAACATTGATAATAAGAAAGCCAAGTATGCTGATGACAGCACCTTGCTATGGCATAGTCGTTTAGGCCATATTAACAAGAAGCGCATTAAGCGGTTGCATGATCATGGACTGCTGGGATCATTCTCCTATGAGGAGATTGATACATGCAAAGCTTGTTTAATGGGTAAAATGACGAAGTCACCTTTTCCTAACAAAGGTCAAAGGGCTTCAGGTTTACTTGACCTTATACACAGTGATGTGTGTGGGCCGTTTAGTAAACATGCCAGAGGTGGCTATCAGTACTTCATTACCTTTACTGATGATTTCAGTAGGTATGGGTATGTCTATTTAATGAGACATAAAAGTGAATCTTTTGACAAGTTCAAAGAGTTCAAGAATGAAGTACAGAATCAGCTAGGCCGAAATATCAAGGCACTTCGTTCTGATCGAGGTGGAGAATACTTGAGTCATAAGTTTACTGACTATCTGAAGGAGTGTGGGATTATCTCACAGCTCACTCCGCCAGGAACACCGCAATGGAATGGTGTGTCCGAGAGGAGAAATAGAACGTTACTTGATATGGTTCGTTCTATGATGAGTCAGGCTACTCTTCCATACTCCTTTTGGGGATATGCACTGGAAACAGCTGCAAAGGTACTAAACTGAGTGCCATCCAAGGCAGTTTCTAAGACTCCATACGAGTTATGGTATGGGAAACAGCCGAGCTTGACTTTTATCAGGATCTGGGGTTGCGAGGCTTATGTCAAAAAGCTCGCCTCTGGGAAACTAGAGAGCAGATCTGACAAATGCATCTTTGTCGGTTACCCTAAGGAAACTAAGGGTTATTATTTCTACGATCCCAAAGAGAACAAAGTATTTGTTGCTCGGACGGCAATATTTCTTGAGAAGGAGTTTCTTCTGCAAGAAGCCAGTGGGAGAGAAATAAAACTGGATGAGAATCCAGAGGAAGGACAAAGTAGTCAAGCACAGTTGGATGTGCCTGAGCCGGTAGAACAGGTTACTGAACAACCTGAGGCTCAAATATCATGGGAACTGCGTAGATCGGGAAGGATCTGTCGACAGCCTGAGCGCTATGACGGAGTCTACATCATTGATAATGATGAACCCCTTACTTATGCGGATGCGGTCAGTGGACCGGAGTCAGCTAGATGGCTTGAAGCTATGCGAGCCGAGATGGACTCCATGTCAGATAACCAAGTTTGGGATTTGGTTGATCCACCTCCGGGAGTAATCCCTATAGGCTGTAAATGGATCTTCAAGAAGAAGATTGACATGGATGGTAACGTAGTTACCTATAAAGGCAGGCTAGTTGCGAAAGGTTTCAAACAAATATACGGGATAGATTATGATGAAACTTTCTCACCTGTAGCCATGTTTAAGTCTACTCGGATTCTTTTCGCGATAGCTGCATATTACGATTATGAGATCTGGCAGATGGATGTGAAGACAGCTTTCCTTAATGGAAATCTGGATGAGGATGTGTATATGACACAACCTGAAGGTTTCACTAATCCAGCAGATCGTCATAAAATATGCAAGTTAAAAAGGTCCATTTATGGACTTAAACAAGCATCTAGAAGCTGGAATATTCGTTTTGATGAATCAATCTCTAAGTTTGGTTTCATCAAGAACGAGGATGACCCGTGTGTATATAAGAGGTTTAGTGGGAGCGTGATTACATTCCTAGTCCTCTACGTCGATGACATCTTGATCATTGGAAATGATATTCCTGAAATGCATGCGGTTAAGGCATGGCTAAGGAAATATTTTCAGATGAAAGATCTAGGAGAAGCAGCCTATGTTTTAGGTGTGAAGATCTACAGGGATAGATCTAAGAGGCTTCTCGGGCTGTGCCAGAGTACTTACATCTATAAAGTCCTGGAGAGATTCCATTTAGAGAATTCTAAAAGAGGGTATCTTCCAGTCAGACATGGTCTGAATCTTTCGAAGAGTCAGTGTCCACAAACACAGACTGAGAAAGATGAAATGGACAATACGCCTTATGCTTCGGCTATTGGGTCCATAATGTATGCGATGATGTGTACTCGCCCAGATGTCGCTTACGGGTTAAGCGTGACCAGTCGGTTCCAAAGTAATCCAGGTATGGCGCACTGGATTACAGTCAAGAACATTTTAAAATATCTGCGGAGGACCAAAGATATGTTCTTGATATATGGTGGTCAGGAAGAACTCAGTATAGAAGGATATACTGACGCTTCGTTCCAGTCGGACCAGGATGATTTCCGATCGCAATCAGGCTATGTTTTTAGCTTGAATGGAGGAGCGGTGGTGTGGAAAAGTTTCAAACAGTCAACTGTTGCTGATTCCACAACAGAAGCCGAGTATGTTGCAGCCTCGGAAGCATCCAAGGAGGCAGTGTGGATTCGTAAGTTCGTGAGAGAACTTGGTGTTGTTCCTTCGAGTGCAGATCCTTTGGTTATCTTTTGTGATAACACTGGAGCAATTGCACAAGCAAAGGAACCACGGTCGCACCAGAAGTCCAAGCACATACAGAGACGGTTTCACTTGATCCGGGAGATCATTGATCGTGGCGAGATCAAAGTCTGCAAGGTTCATACAGATGACAATCTAGCTGACCCGCTTACCAAGCCTCTGGCGCAGCAGAAGCATGAGAAGCACTGTAATAATATGGGTTTGAGATTTCTCAACCATTAAATTAAGTGCAAGTGGGAGATTGTTGGGGTATGCCCTTAAGGCTAATGTTTGAGGCCTTGGGATTGTATCAGTATCATGTAATAAACTCTTGTGTTTATAAAGGCATGGTTATTATTCAGGTTGTTACCTTGTCTGCTGTAATAAGTGTACTTCTGAATAATGTCTCAAAGCTGTTCAGCTGGGCTGACATGCTATAAAGTCCTTAGTCGAGATATCTTGGTGAACATGAGACAGCCTTGATATGATTGAGACTAATATGTGTTCTAATCTTATAGGATGCTTCGAGCATGGAATAAGATGTAGACTCATGGGTACATTGGATGTACTGGACAGACCCTACTAGGATATTCAATTGCTTGTCACAATGTGAATAATCCTTGTTTGCATGAAGTGGCACATGTCCTTTGACTTGAGATCACTTGTGTTTCTAAATGATGATTGTCATTGTTTTGAGGTAGTTCAATATCATTTGAAACATAATGGTTATAGACTATCTTGGATAATGATCATGAGTCAGGTTAGGGCACTAGTGATAGATAGAGGATTGCCGTCTCCTTGTTGAAGGAGTGTGGTGTTCTATAGGGGCCCCCTAGATGAGATGATTGAGAAAGTGTATGGCCATACCCAGGTGACTATGTGCATCTGATCTAATCATGCTCATCATATTGGAGCTACAGGCTTGACACGCTTGTCCAATAAGAACATCCAGTGGCAAAGGAAACATGTATGCCTAGTGAAGTGGATTCACACTTGTGCTGTGGTTTGGGTGTAGTCTTGGAAGACTCTTTCCTTTATATCGGGAGACAGTGATGTGTTGCTAGATACCCCTCACTGATCGTGATAATGTAAGTTATCGTTATCGACATTTAAAGGAAACCCTCAGGGTCGCACAATTTGATGATATGGCTTACTTGAGTCAGATCGTGTGGACTGAATTGTTTGGGTTCAGTTTAAAGGGATTTAATCTCTGATTGTAAGTGAGATCTGGTCTGATCATGTTTGATTGATTAGGGCTTGAGATCGGTAAGCTTCGATCGAGAGAGATGATGCTAGATCGGTAAGATCAGGAGCATCAGGAGATGAACGGTTAGATCTGGAACCTATTGGTTCGATGAGGTCTAGACCATGGCTTGGGCTGATTTGATTTGGTTTTTTGGACCA
Organism: Costus lasius; assembly: GCA_027563935.2. Taxonomy (NCBI): domain Eukaryota; kingdom Viridiplantae; phylum Streptophyta; class Magnoliopsida; order Zingiberales; family Costaceae; genus Costus; species Costus lasius. Next base: position 28,971,270 of record CM050450.1, on the reverse strand, counting down.
AAGTCAATTGGATCGATTGAGCATGAACCGGTTCACATGTGTGTGAACGCTTGGTTCAATGCTTAAGCGTTTTGGTCGTTTTTCAAAGCATTACTTCATGTCATTCCATTTTTGGAAAGTCATCAAGGCGACTTTGTAAAAATGCCTCAACGCTTCTCTTGGATGATGACCGCTTGCAATCTCGTGGAGAGGAGAGTGTGTTGACGACAAGAGGAGGAATTCGGCCGAGCAAAGCGATCTCTATCCTCTCCTTCACGCGACAAGGTCCCATTGAAGCACTTTGCTAGCACAAAGGATTCAAAGGAGCAAGCCATCTTCACTTGTTGTGTGCGTCACCTTTGGAGAAGGAGCACTTGCGTCTTTGCTTCCAAGGCACCAACCAAACTGATGGCATTGGTATGATCTACTCTTGATCTATTCAATCTATGATAGTTGATCATATGGCATGCAAAAGATCATCAAACCCTTGCTTCCGCTTGCAAAATTATATTTGCGCCATGCTTAGGGTTTTCGCCCCCCCCTCTCGAAAGGGGTTTCTTCAAGACTAATATGTGTTCTAATCTTATAGGATGCTTCGAGCATGGAATAAGATATAGACTCATGGGTACATTGGATGTACTGGACAGACCCTACTAGGATATTCAATTGCTTGTCACAATGTGAATAATCCTTAATTGTAACAAGTGGCACATGTCCTCTGACTTGAGATCGCTTGTGTTTCTAAATGATGATTGTCATTGTTTTGAGTTAGTTCAATATCATTTGAAACATAATGATTATAGACTATCTTGGATAATGAGCTTGAGTCAGGTTAGGGCACTAGTGATAGACAAAGGATTGCCATCTCCTTGATTGGAGTGTGATGTTCAAAAGGGGCCCCCTTGGATGAGATGATTGAGAAAGTGTATGGCCATACCCAGGTGACTGTGTTCATCTGATCTAATCATGCTCATCATATTGGAGTTACAGGCTTGACACGCTTGTCCAATAAGAACATCCAGTGGCAAAGGAATCATGTATGCCTTGTGAGTTTGATTCACACTTGTGCTGTGATTTGGGTGGAGTCTTGGAAGACTCTTTCCTTTATATCGGGAGACAGTGATGTGTTGCTAGATACCCCTCACTGATCGTGATAACGTAAGTTATCGTTACCGACATTTAAAGGAAACCCTCAGGGTCGCACAATTTGATGATATGGCTTACTTAAGTCAGATCGTGTGGACTGAATTGTTTGGGTTCAGTTTAAATGGATTTAATCTCTGATTGTGAGTGAGATCTGGTCTGATCATGTTTGATTGATTAGGGCTTGAGATCGGTAAGCTTCGATCGAGAGAATGGATGCTAGATCCCTCAGATCAGAAGCATCAAGAAGTGAGCGGTCAGATCTTAAGCCTTAGGGGTTTATTATGATCTGGACTAGTTGCTTGGTTTATTTGGTTATTGAACCAAATCAATTTGAACCAGCTCATTGAATGAGCGTATGGTTCAATTAAAGAGGCAATTGCGATTGGGGTAATGCATGGTCGCAAGTGGAGATAGTGTTTGCTATTTTTAGATAGCATGTCACATTCGTGACCACCTCTCACGTTGGCTCTCACGACGCTAATCTCTCTCGCCTCTTGCCCCCTTTCCTCTGGTCTCTTGACACTCGTGTGGTGAAGAGGTGGATGAAAAGAAGAGGAAAAGAAATCGCCAAGCAGAGAAGCTCTTCATCCTTTCCATTCGACAAAGAACGCTTTGGGACCTTGCTAGCATAAGGAACGCCAAAGGGAGTAGGCGACATCAATTGTGTGCGTCGTTTTGGAGAAGATCTCTTTTGGTCTTTGATTCCAAGACACCATCCAAGTGATGACAATGGTGAGAATTTTTCTTATCTATTCAAGTTTTCGATAGTTGATCATATAATGCATGCTATTCGATCCTAAGGAAACCCTAGATTCCGCCTATGCCATTTTATCCTTGCGCATGCTTTAGGGTTTTGCCCCCCCAGTGGGAACCGTCACGTAATTTGCTCTGAAGCTCTGATTCTTCTGAAATTTAACGTGTGATCCCCTCTTGACGTTGTGAATTCAATTATGCATCTGGTTTGCTCAAAATCAATTGAAAAACATGCCTTTTTGCTTGAAAATTATTAAAAATAGAAAAGAGTGTAGATTCCGCAAATATTGATATAAAATGCAAAAAAATAAGCAAAGTCTATGAATATGACACAAAAACACTCATGAAATGGTACAAAAATTACTATATATTTTGGTGTCATCAGAAGTTCTCAATAGCATTGACTTGTTTAGGAGGGGTGCTCAATGTGTAGCAATCGCTAGCGGGATGCCCTGTCACTCCACAGACATCGCAAGTCATAGGGTTAGAAATAGGAACATTCATAGAATCAAGCTTAGAGGAAAGTGGATCTACTTTCGCTACTTGGGAATTAATCATGTTCATATCAAACTTCCCTGAATTTCGAATCGGCTGGCTCCTCTTTCCTGACCACTGATAATGATTCAGGGCCATGTCCTCAATTAACTTCATCGCATCATCAAAGTTTTTGTTCATTAGTGCCCCACCAGTAACGGCATCTACAGAAAGCCTAGTCTGATATAATAAACCACCATAAAATATATGAATAATTACCCATTTCTGTAGACCATGGTGTTGGCACATCCTCAATAGTTCTTTGAACTAGTCCCATGCTTCATAAAGGGGCACTCCATCTCGTTGGGCAAAATTGGTGATTTGATTTTTGAGTTGGGCTGTTTTGCTCGGTGGGAAATATTTTGACAGAAAAGCTTGAGATAATTATTCCCACGTTGTGATGGATCCCTACGGTAAAGATTGTAGTCAAGCTCTGGCACGATCCCCGAGAGAAAAAGAGAAAAGCCTTAGTTTAATAGCATCAGGGTGTGCACCGTTAATCTTAAGAGTATCGCAGCATTCTAAAAAGATAGATAAGTGAATGTTAGGATCCTCAGTGGGTGCTCCACCGAATTGGTTTCGTTGCACCATTTGTACAAGGGATGGCTTGATCTCGAAGTTGTTAGCTTCGATAGCCGGTCGCAATATGCTCGAGTGCACACCAGAAATAGTGGGTACTGTAAAGTCATTCAACAAGCAGTTAGCTTCCATTGTTTGGTCGTCAGAAAATTATCCCTCAAGCTTCAACCTTTTCAGATTTCTTCTGAGCAGATGGAAGGTACGATCTATGAACGTTTCGGCTCTGAGGACCCCGGAGAGGTGGTATCTACGGCGATGCAGGTGAGAGAGTTTCTCATGATCCCATGGATGCTGCTGAAGTTGAATGTGACGAGGAGGAGACGCATTCGGATGAGTAAGATTTTGTGAGTAACTTATTCATATTCTCATGCTTATTTGAGTTTGCTGATTCATATCGATCCTGTTCTTGTGTCGGGAAGAATAACCTTATCAAACTTCTTGTCTCCTACTGCTATGGATTCTCGCCTCTTAGTTTCTATTACTATATGATTTTGATTGGGTTGTATTGACATATTTGGATGATTTACTATGCTTCCTGTTCGATGTGGTTGTATTAGATATTTTGATGATTCTAGATTGATACTCTGAATACTATGAAATTTACTAGATATTTTGTTAATGATGATAGTTATTGTCACACTTTTATGGATGATTTATTTATGAAAATGCTGTCGTTATCATGCCAAAATTTTTCTTGATGGTATACATGTTAAAAATTGAGATTAGGATTGAACCTATTATGATGGATTTATTTCTCTAATACATACCTACCTATTGAGATTTTTCATTGATTGATAAATGGTATTTTGGGTGAACATATTGTCTGCTGAGTTTAATTTTAGGGTGAAGCTAGTTCTTTGAATAAAATCAACATATGAGTATAATTCTTGAATATATATTGATAGATTAATTCGGTTGATATTTATGCTATTTGCTATTTGTTGGGAAGAATGGTTTCTTGGTCCAAATAAAGCGAGGACTCCCCTACTTGGCACTATACAAATTTACAGTGGTACCGAAGGATATGGGTTGAAGTAATAAATGGAAAAAGTATGTATCTACGTGGATGCATGCCATGAGAGAAATTGACTACATAAACTCCGCTATCCTTGGTAAATTATCTCCACTAAGAGGATATGAGTTCTATTGCATTGGTTATGTGATCAATGCACTCTAATTTCGTCACCAGAAAAAAAAGGTGATAATCGAATTAGAGATTGTGGTTAAAAAAAATGGGGATATGAATTGAGAGGAAAAAGCTCTTGGAAACCCTAATCCTGTAAACAAAAGTTGGTAGTTATGAATTGAGACTGGATGAAGTCTTGATATTGATATTCTATCTATTATACAAGTTGTGAAATTTTATTTGACTAAATAGTGGATCTTGAGAATCAAATCCAAAGGATGGTATGTTTGTTTGAAATCCTATAAAGCAATTGATGAAAGTTTTTATTGGTGATTGTGTTTTAGAAATTTATTCATCATGAGAAAGTTTTCTCCTGTGATCAATTTCCTGATTTTTGCTTGAGGACAAGCAATATTTGAGCCTTATGTGTTTGATGACTCTAAATTTCATAGTATTTTTCATACTTATTTAGTAGTCTTTTGAGTCATAATCTTACTCTTTTGTTTTGTTTTTATACTTTTTTGCCAAATGCTTCGGAATCTACACCATCCTTGGTTTTTGATCAATTTTAGGAAAAAAGACATCATTATCATCAGTTTTCAAGCAATCTCAATGCATGAATGAGTTCTAACCATCAAGAGGAGTTTACACATCAAATTTCAAATCAAAATTGACCTTCTAGTAAAAATACGGCACTACCGTATTTTTGGACACAACTTTCACGGTACCGTATTTTCAACAGATGTCAACCAGAGGTTTTGAGTAAAATACAGCACTGCCGTAAAGTCTTTCATGGTACCATATTTTCCAGTGATTTCAACCAGAAGTTTTTAGCAAGAATACGACAATACCGTAGTTTTGGGCGAAACTCTCACGGTACCATATTTTCCATCAAAACTCAACCTGTGGACTTGGGTGAAATACGACACTGCCGTAACAAATTCCACGGTGCCGTAATTTCAGACAATTTCTCTACAGCACTCCCGAAGCAAATATGGCACCACTGTGATAACTTACACGGTACCATATTTTCTGCCCAGAACTCATAGAAGAAAATACAACACTGCCGTAATCCGTTCACGGTACCGTAATCTTTAACCCAGATTTTTGAGTTTTCCGCCGCAAAGTTGAAAACATGATTTCTCAAGCTTTAGGGAACCAATTGAAGATCCGAAAAAAAGGGGAAGACTTAGGAGAAGAAGGCGGAAATTTGCAAAGCAGAAAGAACAATTTTTATCCACGATCGGGAGAGAATTTGAAGAAAATCGCCGCTGTGCTAGGGTTCGTCGCCATTCGCTGCACAGACCATCTCCGGCCATGATTTTTGAAAGAAAGCTTCACCTGAGGAAGAAGAACACGCCACAGATGTTTCAGAGTGAAAGGAGACCGATCGAGGGAGAAATCATCAAAAACGCAATCGCGGCACTGTTCATCGCGATTACGAAGGCAATTACGGGATGTAATTCGGTTACAGCCCTGATTTATAATTCTTACTCCTTCCTTACTGTTTATAATCATCCTAAAACTATGTTTTGCTGTGAACCTTCCATCATGCTAGCTTAATTTTCTCCTAGGACATGGGAGGGTAATTCTCCTGATATTTCAATGACTAGATAACTTTTCTTTCACCAATATACTTTTGCTATGGTTATTTTACTTAAGTGATTTATGCCTTTAATCATTTTTAGTATCACGCATTAACATGTTTTAGAGTTTTATGCTATGGACTGAGAAGATGATATCATAGAACTTGGAACCCTAGAATTTATAATAAGAGTCCATCGCAAGAGATTGGTTGCGTTCTTATCTTTATATTTTAGAAGTTTAATTCTTGTTGATGTTATGACCTAGAAATCGTTATTGTTTCAGACATGAAAACATGCTAGAGATAGATGTTAGACTGTTAGAAAGCCTTAAGTAAAACCTGTGAAACTAAGGTGTGAAAGTGCTTAGTTTTGCTTGAGATCATGATATTGAGATGGAATGCACGAGAGTAATTCTTAATCTCTTTGATCAATGTCTACTTATATTTAACATTGAATTGACCTTGCATGAGAGTGAAGATTATTTTTTGTAAATTGACTGCACGAGAGCGAGTTAATTTCTTGATTAAGTAAACTATATCTTAACCATAACGAAAATAGATTGATGAATCTTTAATCATGTCTAGTCATAAATATTAAGATGGATGAACCCCAAGTCCCAATTCTCCCATTCTGACTTTTTCGTGTACCGTTCAATTGCTATTCTCACGAATCTCGATTCGCTTAGCTAGTAAAAACTAAATTAGTCAGTACTTGGCAACAAGGTCTCTATGGTTCTATATCTTAATTATTACTTCAAGTATCCGTGCACTTGCGGAGAACAATATAATTACGGCACCGTAAAATAGGTTACGACAGTGCCATAATTTCAACTAAAATCTTTGGTCGGAAATCACTCCAAATTACTGCCTGTGAAACGGCTTACGGTGGTGCCGTAATTTCTGAAAAGCTTTCTGGATGAAAAACTCCCCAAATTACGGCAGCGCTCTGATACTACGGTAGCTGGTGAAAACATAGTACCGTAATATGAATTATGGCTCTGCGGTATTTTTGTCTGTGGCTCCGATTAGCATGAGATTTGACATGTAATCTTCTCTTGATAGTGGGAATTCATTCATGCATCTAGAATGGCTTGAAAACGCCTGAAAATCATGCCTTTTTACCTAAAAATCATCAAAAACGAAAAAGAGTGTAGATTCTGTAGTATTTGATAAAAAAGACATAAAAATAAGCAATGTAATATGAATATGACACAAAAAGATATATAAAATGGCACAAAATTTACTATAAATTTTAGTGTCATCACATACATAAGGATCAAATTTTGCTTGTCCTCAAGCAAAAATAAAAATTTGATCAAAGGAGAAGATTCTCTCATGAAGAATAAATTTCTAAAATACAATCACCAATGAAAAATTTCACTAATTGTTTTGTAGAATTTTAAATAGATATACCATTCTTTTGAATTCAATCCTCAAGATCCACAACTTAATCAAATAAAATTTTGTAACTTGTATAAAAATTAGAATCTCAATTTCAGGAATTCACCCAATTCTTAGTTTAAATCTATCATACCTTTGTTTACAGGAATAGGATATCTAAAATCTTTTTCCACTCAAAATCTTTCTTTTTCTTTTTATTCCTTTTTTTGGATAGTATGTACCCACATAGATATACACTTTTTATTGGGACTTAACTCTTGTCTTCGGTACCACTGCCAATTTTATACAGTGCCAAGTAGAGGAGTCATTTTCTATTTCTCTCTCTTTATTTTTTTCTTTACAGACTTCAAACCACATCTTCGGTACCACTGTGAATTTTACATAGTGCCAAGTAGGGGAGTCTCTCACCCTTTTTGGATCTTGGATTCTTTCTTCCCAACAAATTGTAAAATAGACTAAACATCAACTAGATTAATCAATCGACATCAATTCAAAAATTACACTCATATGCTAATTTTATTTAACAAGTAGTTTCACTTTTAAATCAAATTCTTCAAATAATATATCCACCTAAAATTTCGAAAGCAGATATATATTAGAGAAATAAATTCGACATGATAGATCTAGTCCTAATCATAAGCATGAATTCATTCATCATCAATGGAATCATACAATCAACAATAATATCTTCAAAGACAGACTAGGCCAAAAATCAACACATCAACAAAAATAGTATATACTCATCAGGCATAAAAGTATCACAATGTTATCATGTCATCAAGCATGCACCTCCACAGGGTGCTAAAAATCAAAAATATCATCATAAAACCCAATTGAAATAATATCATCATCAAAATGTGATACAACCATATCGAATAGTCAAATCAATATCACAATATCATACACCCATATCGAATGATCTTAAAGTCAAATAAAGCAAAGTAAGGTAGCAATGGCGGATACAATGAGTTTGGAAGAATCACCCTTCCCTATAAAATATGAAACATCAATAAGATAAGGAAAAATAAATGCAAAGAAGTAAGGTAAAAAGATACTCACAAAACTCTACTCATCATCCTCAGATCGGATCTCCTTGGTGTCCTCCTCTGCTGCATCCATAGGATCAAAGGGCTGCTCTCCCTGGTAACCACCATGGTCACCTCCTCGTCTGCTATCCTCATACCCGAAGCAGTCAAAAAGAAAATTTCCAATATCTTCCATGTAAGTGCTTAGCTCCTCCACATCCTGGTGGATATGGTGCATGGTGTCAGTCATTTTCCCCACTCAATCCATCATCTTATCCATACGATGTCCCTGATGATATATCTCAGTGTAGAGTGCTTGGAATCCTGGGTCAAAGGCACTAGACCATCCTCCAGTAGGTCTGTGGGAAGAATCAGCAGCTGGGTGAGTAGAATCAGTAGGCCAGTGAGATAGCGACTCCATACTAAAAGGATCATCTCTTCCACCCCAAGTGGGTGGTGATTGAACTGTACTCAATGGTGGTGTAAAAGAGGCCTCGATGGTGCTCGAAGAAAGTTTCCAATTTGCTCTTTCCTTCACAGTGGTCTTCTCTATGTGGGGTAACGGTAAGGTAGGGGCATTTGGTCCTAGGACCAAACAAAAGACATCCCCCTCTCTAACAATCATGTTCATAGCCATGCAAGACTCAAGATCAAGCCTTGCATTCCCCCTTGCTACTTCTACTCCATAAGGCTCAACATTTAGATGTCGGGCTATAGGGGTAATCAGCCCCCCCTATTACAATGGTGCCCTTCTTTGCTCTAGCCACTTTGTCCATGTGCTTCATAAAAAAGAAGGCAACATCCACTACTAATCCATTAAGCATCCCCCATAGAAAGTAGAGCTCAGACTATCGTACCATACCATAACTATCTTCTCTACCAAAAACTGTGTGGGCAAGAACTCTATGAGCGTACTTTATACAAGGATTCGTAATCCTCGAAGCTCTAGCAGAAACAACAGAAAAATGGGTCTCATGGTTAATCTGATTCCAAAACACATTCTCTATAAACCCAATTGGTATTTGGGTATACCCTCCAGAACCCAAATGAAAGATAGATCTGATTTCTCTCAAAGTTAACTTCCTCTCAACATTAGCTAGTCTGAATGTGACTTCTCCTTCAGCAGTCCCATTGGAAAACTCTCGTAGGTCCACATTCAAGTTACTCAAAAATTCCAAAACAAGTGGCAAATAGGTATACGGTGTCATCTGAAAAAATCTTTTAGCTCTGATTTTCTCAAACATCCAAAACACATCCTCATATAATCCAAGTGCCTCCAAGGTTCTTCTATCTGCATACTTTGTATTTACCACCCTTCTCTCCACCAACTTGTTGTATCTTTCTTCTTGAATTTCATCCCTAAAGATGATGCCATAGGGATTTGGTGTTGTGGAGGATGTTGCAGATCCTTAGCCTTTCTTCTTAGAAACAACTTGCTTAAACTTAGAGGCCATTCTTCAATGCAAAGATGAACTAGATCTACAACTTAGATGATAGCAAAATATAGCAAGAATGTAGCAAGAGTGTAGTATTCTAATCACACTTTCAACTTCCTAGACATGAACATCATTATTTAATAAACATCATAGAAGCAAAAAATCAAGGTTATGTCGAAGTAATATAAAAGATGTCGAATCCCACAAGGAACAAGGTTAAGTACCAGAAAATCCAAGTTTCAATAGCTAGGCGAACAAAAACGGGGTTCATCTAATTGAAAACAAGAAACTAAATCAACGACTTAGAGAATATAAATGAGAGATATCAGGGCTATGGTATCCACCACGTTGATAATCGAATATGCGATAAAAAAGATTGATTATATGGATTCAAGTGTTTTGCATAAGGAACCTATCCCTAAGGTACAAGGTGCCACCTCTCGGATGTACACCTCGGTGTTTACTTAGAAAGATCTCCTACTCTCGCGGTGGATCTTTCTAAACAAACCCTATGCGTTCTATGGAAGGTTATGAAATCCTCGAGTGAAAGCCAAACACTCTTGTGTCATGGGTTCACAAGTTTTACAGAGAAGATCCATCGTCACGATTCTCCTCTCTGTATGAATCGTGCGGGCTAACACGTGAAAATACTTGGCTAGGGTAAATTCATGAAATATGCAACCAAAGTAAAATATGCTATCACAAATATCCAAACAATCATTTCAATTAAGAAATCACAGTCATCGAATATCAACGGGCTTCAACCGAGCCCCAAAAAGGGTTTTACGCTTTACAGTTCATGAAAACTCACAAGAATCTCTCTAAAATATTAGGAAAATGGTTACAAAGCATTTTAGAGAGGAAGAAGAGGATAAACCAAACAAAATCCTCCAGAATCGCGAAGATCTAATGCTCCAATCCCTCAAAATCGCCCCGGAAAGGAGTGTTCGCCAGTTCCATCCGCCCTAGCAATTTTGAGTGCTAATTTCTCCTCCCTTAGGTCATAGAAATTAGGGCTTTTATATCCCTTGTGTTATCCTTCGAATAAACTTTCCAAAAAGTCTTCATTTGCCAAATTTGGACATCAAACGGGGTCAAAATCGTCAAAAATCCAAGTGTCGGGCTGCCTGGTAGAAATCACGGGTGAATCCCGCTGGGTTCACCTAGTCGTGAAGTGGTCAGCACAGTTCAGTCGAGAGAGAAGCACGAGTGAACCCCGCTGGGTTCACCTAGCTGTGCTTTGCTCTGAGCAGTTTCGGTTGAACGGAATACAGGTGAACCCACCTGGGCGTGATTCTCTCTGTGAGTAATCCTGCAGCCTGGCGAAAATGCTGGTGATTCACCTGGCCGTATTTTTTCGGCCAACTCCGATTTAGCCCAAATTTGACGTGTAGCTTCGTCTTTGTATAAGAAATCACCCTATGGCTTTAGAATCTTTAAAAAATTTCAAAATAGGGCGATTTCACCTGAAATTCCACAAAAGCAAGAAAAAATGAAGATTCTAAAGCTTTTAAGCAAATAAGCATTAAAAGAGTGTAAAACTATCAAAATAAGCCTAGATTTAACATGAAATATAAAGAAAAAATACTATTAAAATGCAAGGCATCAAAATACTCCAGACTTAAATCTTTGCTTGTCCTCTAGCTATAAAATAAGATAAAATACATAATGGGTACAAGAGCAATCTTTCGTGTCAAGGTATACATCCAAGTTAGAAAAACATTTAATGACAATCCAAGATCTAATCAGGAGAAATTAAGTAAATGGTTGTTTTGAGCGTTCAACAGCTTGATCCCACAATAACTAGATGCCAAACAACTTAGTAAGCAGCAAACATAGGATTCAATCAAGCTTACACACAACACTCATGCAATTCCAATCCTTCCTAGTCCGATCGTTGGGGTTAACTCAAATGTTTCATCAGGGTATGATATACTGATTATTGCAATAGACTTCAACTCATAACCTTAGGTACCATTGCCAATTTTTTGCAATGCCAAGTAGAGGAGTCTTTTTCTGGGTTTCACTTCACATCTCTTAGATTTCAACTCATGTCCTTCGGTACCACTGCCAATTTTGTGTAGTGCCAGGTAGAGGAATCTAAGGGTGAGCGATATTTTTTTAAAAAAAACTATGCTCAGCAATTGCTAACATATCCTTTTTAACAAATGAAGTGTCCCCCCAACAATAGAAAGAAAATCAAAGAATAACTAAGTGAATATGTATCTCAATACGATTCTTATGTAAGTTGCAAGCTTGAGTTGATTAAACAGTCATGTCAATGTTTGACCCTCTAATGAATAATCTAAAGTCAATCCAAATTAAAAAATTTCAAAATCATAGAGCATATGGATATGATAAAAAAGAATCCCTAACAAGGAGGTATTAATAACAATCTTTGATTATTCCTAACCAATCATGCATTCAACTTTCTAAAAAAAAAATTGAAATGGCTATCATAGGACAAGACTCATAATAGACATGTGAACTCAAAAAAAAAAAAAATAGATCCCAAAGTGTCATACAGAACTATCACATAGTGGGGCCTGAAGATGCGGACCAGGACCATGAATAAAAGGGTATATAAGATACAATGACACAATATCCATCCATCACAGAATAAAAGTCATATCACAGTCATAAGTTGATGTAGGACGGGGGCATGTGACAATTTTACTAATTTGAAATCACTTATTTATTTTTTTTGTATTTTCAGAAAAGAACTTCAAAGTTCAGAAAACAGCCGAATTCCAGGCAACATAGATATTCAGTTAAGAAAAGTTCATATGCCTGGGAGAAAAATCCATATCTCAGAAATTTGAACCGCCTAAACCAACATGTAGAACTAAATTAATTCTTTTGAAAGGTATCAAAATTACAGAGTTCAGATCTGTCGGACAAGAAGGGCCTCTGCAACAAACAAGCTACTCAGATTAGTAAATAAGAGAATATCAGAAGTTAATCATTAAGCATAATTTGTTATGTAGCGTAGGATGATCCAGTGACATTTCCATGGGACCAACTCTTCCAAGTGGTAGAACGAATCACATTCTTCCTGGATGTGCCATAGATCTGTGTTTGCAACTCTTCCAGGCTCATTAAATTCCTACAAGAAGAATACTAATCAGATTAGTTTTTAGAATAATTGTAGGAGTTAATCAAATATGAAATTTTCTGATGCTTTTGAGGTTGATCGATTGTCGCTTCAGTCGGATCGACTTATCCAATTAGTAGAGCAAGATGAGTTCTTCCTATTGACACCAAAGATCAAGCTTTTGGTTTCGCCGATTTCTTAAGGTACCTACAAGAACATGCGTAGTCAGATTAGCAAAGCATAAAAACTGAAACAGAAAACATTAAGATCTGGAAACAGGGGATGTGTGGGCGCGGAGCATGGTTCGTCGCCGGATGGCCGGTGGCACACGAACTCGAAACCTGCTATGACTGGAACTTGCTGGAGTGATGGAAAAATAGGTGGCCAGAGTTTTGGGTCGAGTGGTGGCCGGTCGGAGGAGGGCGATGAGGAATGGCGGACTGGGGTGGAAGGCTGGCGGAACAGGGGAAGTGCGAAAGAGGGACAGGACGTGTCGCTGGATGGCCGGTGGTGCACGGACGCCGAAACTGCTACAACTGGGAGTCTACTGGATGATGGTAGATCTATGGCCGGAGTTAGGTGGTCGACGGTGGCTGGTCGGAGGCAAACGACGCTGAAGGGAGGGAGTAGGGCAGAATCAGGGCGAGAACAGGGGATCGAAAGGAAGTTTCTATTCCGGTGATCGGCGCGGCGGATGCCGGTGGCTGAAAGTTCATCTGAGGGAAGGGAAGGGCTGATCGAAGGTTTGTGGAGATCCAGCCAGTAGATCGTCGGCGGCGAGGTTACGAAGTTTCAAAAATCTTGAAATTGTGGCGACAGGGCGGCTGATCTTGGGAGGAAGAAGAGGATTGAGGAGAGGAGAAGAGGGGAGGAAGGGCTCGGCTCTAGAAGGAGAAGAAGAAGGAGAACATCCGATAGAAGAGGAAGATTACTAGAAATTTATTTCATTAACCAAATTCATCAAATCTGTCTGTCGATTACAATGTTGTAGGGGAATACAAAGAGGCAAAGTAGAGAGAGCCGTTGCATGCTTTCCTTCTTTGTTCAGCTACAGACAACGTTGAAACTTTTCATCGATTGATGTAGAGACGTTGAAGAAGCTTTGGGCTGAGCGATGGTGGTTGGATACGTTGGAGTTTCATTTCTTGGCTGGGCGAAGGTAACGTTGGAGCTTCCTATTCTTTGCACTGTTAGCGATAAACATTGATTGGCCTTGAATTGAAGATGAACGTTATTGCATGCTTCTTTGGCGTGGATGAATGTCACGATTTTGGAATTGATTGCGGCAACATATTGAGCTTGGATGTCTTGACCATCACTTTGACTTTGTTGAAGTAGTTATTTTTCCAATTATTAGGCTAGCATTATGAGTTAACTTGCTAGCTTAATTGAGAGCTTCTAGGCCCTTGACTAGGGTAGTCGTAGGCTCCATTTGTATCTTCAAGGTCTGTGGTCTCTGCCTCCATCAGTTCTCCCCGGGTGAAAATAATTCTTCTCCGAAGAAATGCACTTGTGTAGAAGTTATGGAGGGGCGAGAGTCAGTTGCTCCTTAAGGATCCGAAGCTTCCAAGTGTTGTCAGCATCACAGCATCCTATCTTGTTGTTCTTTGTCCACGGTCCAAGCTGTAGATCAAGGGTACCTGCATTGAATTCCATTTCTCGGCCGTACTCATTAGTATGTTTGTCATATAAAATCATTGGAGTTAGAAGAGAACAAGGAATGATGAAGTCAATGTACTCAACATCATTAAATGTAAAGAGCAAATCATGTTTGAGTTTATTATGTTCTCTTGATCCTAATGGTGGCTTAAGGGTGTGGGTAGAAGGACCTAAGAGACAAGATTCAAGGATCATAGGGTCCCGGGAAAAATTCTCCAAGCCTAGGTGTTGCCCTAAAGGTTCTGGATTAGGATCTACGTCAAGTTGAAAAGGCTTGAGTTTAGGTTCAAAATGTGGTTGAAGAAGACCTAATGGTTTGGGTTCAACTTTAGGCTCTCTAGTAGTAGTGCTAAGCTCAAGTTGAGAACCTATGGGTATGGGCCCTAAAATTGAAGGTAATGGCCCTATTTGACACTTAGGTTGAGACAAGCCTACCGGGGTCTCTATGGGCAACTCAGGTGTAGTTTGACTCTCAGACAAGTCAACTATGGTTTCTTTAGCTGGATTGCTAGACTCAGGTTGAGGACCTGTGGGTATGGGCCCTAAAATTGAAGGTTGAGGTATGGGTTCTACCTCATAGTTTGCCTGTTGAATTTCACATGTGTTACCTGAGCTTGTTTTTGTTCCCATGGTAGACTCTAAGGTTGGTATATTCTCTTGAGAGTTTGAGGGAGTAGGTACCTTAGAGGTTTTAGGTTTGGACCTCTTGATCTTAATCATTGGGTTTTGGCATCTTAAGACATATGAATCATCTTGCCTTTGGTAATACCCATTGACATCATATAACCAAAGTGCTCCTAGGTGGACATGGTATGTACCTTCTAAGGGTAAGACATAACACCAAACTTCTAGTAGAAGGTTACCTAACAAAATAGGAACTAAGTACATATGGTTCACTAAGGTTTTGGTTTCATCATCCCTACTAATGGTGTAAGGGTCTGGGATAGGCTCACTGGTAAGGCCAAATCTATCAATGGCACTAGGGGTTATGAAGTTAAAGCCTATGGACTCATCTACGGCTACCTTACACATCTTATCTTTCATTTTGATGTAGGTGTGGAAAAAATCATTTCTTAAGAGTGACCTTATATGTTGAAAGTTTCTCTAGATATTGCTTGTGTAGGGTTTGTCTCATGTCTTCTATGTAGTAGTGACAGGTTTTGAGATTGTTTTCCATGGACTTGAAGTTGTCATAAAATTTGAGCATTTGTTCTTGATTAATACTAGTGGTCATGGGATGTTTTGAAAACACAATATAAGATTTTGAAAATAGAGCTCCCTAGGATGACATAAATGATTTTGGCTAGTAAGAGAACACAAATTAATGAAAAAATACACTAGCATGCAAAAGCAATAAACAACTAAGCATGAAAGCACATAATGATTTTTTTTTCTAGCAAATAAATTAACAAACATGCAAAAGCAACTAAACGTGAGAGCATATAGTTTTTTTTTTATGCAAACAAACTTCAACAAGCAAATAACTTAAAATATGCAAACTAAATACAAGAAACATGAAAGCCTGTTTTTTTTTTTGCAATGAGCAAAGCAAAGGATCGTGTGGGGAGACAAGAGTTGACCACAATCTTCCTCTGATACCAAGCTGATGTAGGACGGGGGCGTGTGACAATTTTACTAATTTGAAATCACTTATTTATTTTTTTTGTATTTTCAGAAAAGAACTTCAAAGTTCAGAAAACAGCCGAATTCCAGGCAACATAGATATTCAGTTAAGAAAAGTTCATATGCCTGGGAGAAAAATCCATATCTCAGAAATTTGAACCGCCTAAACCAACATGTAGAACTAAATTAATTCTTTTGAATGGTATCAAAATTATAGAGTTCAAATCTATCGGACAAGAAGGGCATCTGCAACAAACAAGCTACTCATATTAGTAAATAAGAGAATATCAGAAGTTAATCATTCAACATAATTTGTTATGTAGCGTAGGATGATCCAGTGACATTTCCATGGGACCAACTCTTCCATGTGGTAGAACGAATCACGTTCTTCCTGGATGTGCCATAGATCTGGGTTTGCAACTCTTCCAGGCTCATTAAATTCCTTCAAGAAGAAGACTAATCAGATTAGTTTTTAGAACAATTGCAGGAGTTAATCAAATATGAAATTTTCTGATGCTTTTGAGGTTGATCGATTGTCGCTTCAGTCGGATCGACCCATCCAATTAATAGAGCAAGATGAGTTCTTCCTATTGACACCAAAGATCAAGCTTTTGGTTTTGCCGATTTCTTAAGGTACCTGCAAGAACATGCGTAGTCAGATTAGCAAAGCATAAAAACTGAAACAAAAAGCATTAAGATCTGGAAACAGGGGATGTGTGGGCGCGGAGCATGGTTCGTCGCCGGATGGCCGGTGGTGCACGAACTCGAAACCTGCTACGACTGGAACTTGCTAAAGTGATGGAAAAATAGGTGGCCAGAGTTTTGGGTCGAGTGGTGGCCGGTCGGAGGAGGGCAACGAGGAATGGCGGACTGGGGCGGAAGGATGGCGGAATAGGGGGAGTGCGAAAGAGGGACAGGACGCGTCACCGGACGGCCGGTGGTGCACGGACGCCGAAACTGCTACAACAGGGAGTCTACTGGATGATGGCAGATCTGAGGCCGGAGTTAGGTGGTCGATGGTGGCTAGTCGGAGGCGAACAACGCTGAAGGGCGGGAGTTGGGCGGAATCAGGGCGAGAACAGGGGATCGAAAGGAAGTTTTGATTCCGGTGATCGGCGGATGCCGTCGACTGAAAGTTCATCTGAGGGAAGGGAAGGGCTGGTCGAAGGTTTGTGGAGATCCAGCCAGTAGATCGTCGGCGGTGAGGTTACGAAGTTTCAAAGATCTTGAAATTGTGGCGACAAGGCGGCTGATCTTGGGAGGAAGAAGAGGATTGAGGAGAGGAGAAGAGGGGAGGAAGGGCTCGGCTCTAGAAGGAGAAGAAGAAGGAGAACATCCAATAGAAGAGGAAGATTACTAGAAAACTATTTCATTACTCAAATTCATCAAATCTGTCTGTCGATTACAATGTTGCAGGGGAATACAAATAGGCAAAGTAGAGAGAGCCGTTGCATGCTTTCCTTCTTTGTTCAGCTACAGACAACGTTCAAACTTTCCATCGATTGCTGTAGAGACGTTGAAGAAGCTTTGGGCTGAGCGATGGTGGTTGGATATGTTGGAGTTTCCTTTCTTGGCTGGGCGAAGGTAACGTTGGAGCTTCCTTCTTTGCACTATTAGTGATAAACATTGATTGGCCTTGGATTGAAGATGAACGTTATTGCAAGCTTCTTTGGCGTGGATGAATGTCATGTTTTTGGAATTGATTGCGGCAGCTTATTGAGCTTTGATGTCTTGACCATTACTTTGACTTTGTTGAAGTAGTTATTTTTCCAATTATTGGGCTAGCATTATGAGTTAACTTGCTAGCTTATTTGAGAGCTTCTAGACGCTTGACTAGGGTAGTCGTAGGCTCCATTTGTATCTTCGAGGTATGTGGTCTCTGCCTCTATCATAAGTCAAACAGCCACATGAAGACAGAAAGAAGAAACCGGAGTAGAGATAGCTCACCCACTCTAAAAGTTTTCATAGTCCTCTATGCAAAGTCCAGATACGTGACAGGAGAAGGTGGAGGGCCGAGAGAACAGAAATGGCATGCTATCACAGGCGAACACCATAATCATGGCCTAGCCGTGATTCACACTGTGTTGCAAACAAATGCTTGGCTTTGATTCCCTATTCTCCATATAGAATAAATCTCAATCAGCAAAAACCTTTATGAAAACAAAATAAAACACATCAAAATCCACCTGTAAGAGTTTTCAACAAAAACAAAAAATCAACACATAATAGAAATAAATAAGCAAAAACTTGGGCTGCCTCCCAAGGAGCGCTAGTTTTAGGTCTATAGCTTGACCATAAACTGTGTTTATCAACCCACACCAGATGAATCAAAAAGGCTGAAAACAACCCTTTTGTCAGTTCGATCATCCTGATAATTGTGTTTTAGTCCCTAGCCATTCACAATAAAACTTCTTGTATGCTCTGCCCAATTCTTGATAGCCCCATGAGGATATACTTGTTGCACAGTAAAGGGTCCTGACCACCTTGTTCTTGACTTTCCATGAAATAATTTTAGCTTAGAGTTAAAGAGCAAAACTCTATCACCTTCAAGAAATTCCTCTTTGATAATGTGCTGGTCGTGCCATTGCTTAGTGTGTTCTTTGTTCAAATTGGCGTTGAGTATCATTTGATATGTAGAGTTGTTACCAAGAAACTCATGGTGAGGTTTCCTAGGAAGGCTCTCGTACTCAATCTTCTTTTATTCTGTCTCTCCTAAGATCACTTTAGAAAGAGTTTCCAACTTTGAGGTCTTGGACTCCAAAACTGGGTGCGAGTCCAACAATTGTGAATATTCAATAGTGTTGTCATCAATGTCTCGGTCCTCAGCATCAAGTAAACATAGTTCTAGCGGGTCGATGTCTCTCTTGTACGGTTCAATGTGCTTCACATCTCTCTCTATGATATCAAGACGGCAACATGTACCTACAAGAGAAGGTTTCTTTAGAGAGTCTGATAAATTAAATGGTACAACATTCTCACTGATGTTTAAATCCAGTTTTTTATTTTTGAAATCGACCATTGTGTAGCTGTGGCAAGGAATGGTCTCCCAAGAATGATAGGTAATTTGTCATCCTCATTAATCTCCAACACAACAAAATATGTCAGAATAAAATAGTTGCCTACTTTGACATCCTCCACAATCCCGATGGGTCGGCGAATCGATCTATCAGCCAACTGCAATGAAATGGTGGTTGGCTTCAAGTCTCCTAAATTCAGCTTCTTGCATAAGGAAAGAGACATCAAACTAACACTCGCCCCCAAGTCACAGAGGGCCTGCTGGAATGTCATCTCCACAATTTAGTAGGGTAGGGAAAAACTGCCTGGGTCCTTGAGCTTTTGGGGGGGGGGGGGGTTGTTCTAGATAATCGCACTGCACTCCTAAGTAAGAAGAGTTGAAGATGCCATGAACCTCTTGGAATATATGGCGATGAACCACCACCAATGGTCATCAGAAAAAGGTATGCCTTCCAGAGCATCAGGTAAGTATGAAGTGGATGTCTTGACTTCTCAATTTTACAAGGATTCTCCATCTTTTTGCATGAAGTTCATGATTTGATTTTTCAGTTGTATTGTCTTGGATGGAGAGAAATATTTGGAGAGAAAGACTTGAGATAGTTCCGTTAATGTTCTTATTGAAGCTGGTGGGATCGTGTGAAGCCAAGCTCTTGCCCTGTCCTTCAAAGAGAATGGAAAAAGTCTCAGCCTGGTTGCATCTGCAGACACACCATTAATTTTCAGCATATCACAATATTCTAAAAATATAGAAAGATGCATGTTGGGGTCCTCAAGAAGAGAACCACCAAATTGATTTTGTTGAACCATAGATAATAGAGCAGGTTTAATCTCAAAATTATTGGCCTCTACAGTAGGCCTAACAATTCCTGATTGTAATCCATGTACATAGGGGGCAGCATAATTGTTGTTATTCCCCGCAGGTTGGGGTACTTGATCATTGTTCATATCTAATGGTATTTGCTCCATCTGGCTTTTGTCTTTCTTTCGCTAAACTTGCTTAAGTCTTCATCTATTTCTGAATGTTCTTTATATCTTCGGGTCTATTTCAAAAAGTTTGCCTGCCCAGGAACTTCTTTGAATAAAAAGGGTCAGTCACAATTTCAAAGTCCCAAGACAAATGACAAATAGAGAGTAAAGGAATTTAGCAGTAGTGTAAGAAAAACTAACTAAAGCCTAGTCTACCAATTCTTAGAAATATACCAATATTAACCGTTGTTCCCCGGCAACAGTGCCAAAAACTTGACACGTCCCGCAAGTGCACGGTTATGTCGAAGTAATATAAAAGATGTCGAATTCCACAGGGAACAAGGTTAAGTACCAGAAAATCCAAGTTTCAATAGCTAGGCGAACAAAAACGTCGTTTATGCTAATTGAAAACAAGAAACTAAATCAACGACTTAGATAATATAAATGAGAGATATCAGGGCTATGGTATCTACCGTGTGGACAATCGAATATGCGATAAAAAAGATCGATTATATGAATTCAAGTGTTTTGCATAAGGAACCTATCCCTAAGGTACAAGGTGCCACCTCTCGGATGTACACCTTGGTGTTTACTTAGAACGATCTCCTACTCTCGTGGTGGATCTTTCTAAACAAACCCTATGCGTTCTATGGAAGGTTATGAAATCCTCAAGTGAAAGCCAAACACTCTCGTGTCATGGGTTCACAAGTTTTACAGAGAAGATCCATCGTCACAATTCTCCTCTCTGTATGAATCGTGCCGGCTAACACGTGAAAATACTTGGCTTGGGTAAAATCATGAAATATGCAACCAAAGTAAAATATGCTATCACAAATATCCAAACAATGATTTCAATTAAGAAATCACAGTCATCGAATGTCAACGGGCTTCAACCGAGCCCCAAAAAGGGTTTTACGCTATATAATTCATGAAAACTCACAAGAATCTCTCTAAAATATTAGGAAAATGGTTACAAAGCATTTTAGAGAGGAAGGAGAGGATAAACCAAACAAAATCCTCCAGAATCGCGAAGATCTAATGCTCCAATCCCTCAAAATCGCCCCGGAAAGGAGTGTTCACCAGTTCCGTCCGCCCTAGCCCCTTCGAGCACTAATTTCTCTCCCTTAGGTCATAAAAATTAGGGCTTTTATATCCCTTGTGTTCTCCTTCGAATAAGCTTTCCAAAAAGTCCTTATTTGCCAAATTTGGGCATTAAACGGGGTCAAAATCGTTAAAAATTCGAGTCAATGTCGGGCTGCCTAGTAGAAATCACGGGTGAACCCCGCCGGGTTCACCTAGTCGTGAAGTGCTCTGCACAGTTCAGTCAAGAGAGAAGCACGGGTGAACCCCGCTGGGTTCACCTGGCTGTGCTTTGCTCTGAGCAGTTTCAATTGAATGGAATACAGGTGAACCCGGCGGGGTTCATCTGGCCGTGATTCTCTATGTGAGGAATCCTACAACTTGGCGAAAATGCTGGTGAACCCTGTGGGGTTCACCTGGCCGTATTTTTCAGGCCAACTCCGATTTAGCCAAAATTTGACATGTAGCTTCGTCTTTGTATAAGAAATCACGCTAAGGCCTTTGAATCTTCAAAAAAGGTTGAAATAGGGCGATTTTTCCTGAAATTCCACAAAAGCAAGAAAAAGTGAAGATTATGAAGCTTTTAAGCAAATAAGCCTTAAAAGAGTGTAAAACTATAAAAATAAGCCTAAATTTAACATGAAATATAAAGGAAAAACTCTACTAAAATGCATGGCATCAAAGGTCCATGGATATCAAGCTTCCCTTTGGAAGGGGCAAATCCTCTGTCTATCCATTGACCTTCTCATATAGGTCGTGACATGCTCAATGACAACCGTTATTACCTCCCAACTACAGCGAGGTGTTAGGTTGTATCAAACCATATCCCTAACCATATAGAATGGTCATCTCCTATCACTTGTGAGGATAACTCATGACACCAAGTCATAGCCTCATAGCGGGTCAGTCCAGTATATCCATCACTGATATAGCCATGTGTCTGCGTTAGCACCTCGTGCCTAACCATCCCATATACCAGTCTCACATGTTCCAGAGCTGTCCCATATCCACTCAGGTACTTGACTGGGGAGAAAGTTCTAAGCACAGATCCAATATGTCTCCAGGGACATTATCTTGTAAGTACATAATCGCAGATGTAAACAAACATAGATAATGACAATGCCAGAATGATATAAATATCAGAGTCAAGTAGTACAAAGATGGACCAAAACTAGGTCCTAGGGCATATACACCAACAAACCCTAGAAGCCACCCTAGGGTTTGGCTAGATCATGGGTGGCGCCACATGGAGAGAAGTGAGAGAGAGAGAGAGAAGGAAGACACTGTGATGTCTTCAAAACCTTCGATTTGAATTACAATACAGAATTGAAAAACAAAATTGAATGGCGGCACGTAGGCCTCACATTGATACATCACAGGCATGACAATAGGGCTTGACTTTGATCACAACATAAATTCACAAATCAATTACTCATGCAATTCTACATGCTATGGAAAAACCAAATAGTAATCACTTTTAGTTTTTAATAAACCTTTTTCTAAATTTTTTCAGCGACTCCTCATGACCTATTCTTTGTGTTTTGTCCCTCTCAGGAGTCTACAAATGGTAACTGCCCCTTGCAATCCTTTCCCCATAGAGATTAGGGAAATCACCCAATCCATGCCCCGCATAATCTCCTATGGGTCTTGCGCCATGGGTTTATCCCATGAGCACAAGGAGGGAAATTCCTTCCACATTAGGGTCTATCCCATATGTGAAGAAAATCAAAACAAGAAAGACATAGGAGGCGAAAAATTCAGAAATTAATTTTCAATAGAAAATTCATGGAATAAAATTTTTTGAAAATAATTTTCATGACATGGGGCTGCACATGTAGAAAGGACACCTATGGGTCTCGTAAGATCTGTCTCATATGACTGTTGGGAATCCCCATACCTTATAAAACTTTAAAACACATCAGAAGCAAAGGTCCGAAATAGAATTCCAGGACACCAAGATCCCTGACGAGAGAAAGTTGAAAGATGTGAAGAGTAATACCTTATGAAGCAACTTTAGAAGCAGTCGATGATGAAGACGCGCAAGTGCCCGTCCTCTGCAATCGCGCACACACGGGCTCCTCGAGTCCTCTCCAATCTCCACGCTAGGTGCTAGCCCCGGGAGATGAGATCCACGCCTCTGGCCTTCTCAACTTGTGCCAATACCAAGGAGAAGAGGGAGTGTCAACGATAAGGAGTTGGTAGCACTACCACTTGTCCCAACCCTTGACGCAAAAGCTTTTATTGTAGTCACCTCCAAGACCCTCACGCCAAGGAGCAATGGGGAGGTGACAACATGAGAAAGAGAAGAGTCTGGTATAAAAATTCTCCCACGTGGGCCTAATAGCGCCCACAGATATAGTAGGTATTTCCCGCAAGTGCACGGGTCTATCGAAGTAATAAAATATCGATCCCACAGGGACTAATGGGCAAATACCGACAGATCTCGATATAGCTAGACGATGTTGAAATTGGTGAAGTTTAAGATAACAAAATAATTAATAGTGCAGGAATGTAAATAGAGGAAATCACACGAGAGGATTCTAATGAGGAGATGTATCAGGATATGGGTTCACCACTTTGACTCCTTACAGTTGAATAGTTAAACTCTATTGCCAATGTCTTATCTAGTTCAAGGGGGCACAGCTTCCTTGTCACGTATGTAGCTCCCCTCCGAGAATCTCGTCCGCTCCCACAGACTAGATTGTCAGTCCAATTCGTAGGGTTCTGACGCCGGTCAGACTAGAGCCTCTCCGACGTGTCTAAGCTCCTTATAATCCCCTTAAGTAAGCACAGATCCACAAGCGAGTAAAAACACCTAGAGATGCTGATTAACAAACCTCACTTAAGGTGATTAAAGGCTAAAACACTCCCGTTCGGGAAGTGTAGGCATAGCACACCAACGAAATGGATAAACTCTCAACCAAGTGGGTCTGACGCGCAGTCGGACAAGCGGCTCTCCGCAGCGTCTGAAACTCCTTAAAATCTCGCGAGCGAGTACAGATCTGCGAGCGAGTTTTTCTCCCTAAGATCTGATTTACAAACCTCACCTTGGTGTTTTCCTAACTGAGTACAGACCCGCAGGCAAGTTTTCTCCTATAGATCCGATTAACGAACCTCACCTTTGCGACTTAAGGCTCAAGCTTACCTTTCCGGATGATGCTTTCCTTTAATCCTATGGGTAAGTATAGCTATGTAAGCGAGTAAACTCCTAGAAAAGCTGATTAACTAACCTCATCCGAAGGATTAGAGGTGCGAGCATATCCTTCCGAGTAATGCAGGCAATGCACACACAAGGCCAAGCAAGGACTTTGGCTAATAAACTTAACTATTACAACTAATAAATCGTCAAGGGCTACCCCACATCCTGATTTAGTGTTTAGCCAAGCATGTTCACGCTAACAACATAGACAATGTGTTGAGCCATAAACATCATGCGTGATAATAAGTTTTGCGCAAGAGTTGCAAAAAGGGAAAATGGATCATGCAATATTCTATTAAGATCATACAATAGATACAACAACTCAAAGATGAATGCTAGGTATTACAGGTATGTTTCTAAGAGGCTTACGCAACAGAAGGTGTTCAAAGGGGTATAGGTGCGTAGCTTCTTTCTCCTCTCGCAAGCGCAACTTCTCCTCTGCCGAGCGATCTCTCTTCCGCCCCCCTCTCGCTCTCTTGAACGATGCCTTTCCCCTCTTTTTATTCCTCTCTTCTCTGCATCTTTTTCACCTTCCCATACCCTGTGAAAAGGGCTGCAGCCGCTGTCTCTGCTCAGCCAAAAGAAGACTCTGCTGCTTGCTCCCATGCCTTGTAAAAGCTTTAGCCTACCGTCTCCACAAAATCATCATTTTGTGGAGGAAATTTGCTCCGTAAAGCTGCTCCACGCCCCCTTTGTCAACGGGGGAGAAAGGTCCTTAGTGCCCTTCAGCCTCCCCTTAGGTTAGATCAAAGAAATACGGAAGAAAACGGTGATTTCGTAACGGGCGGGTCCACAATCTCAGGCGAGAATTTGGTCATGACCCGGTCGTGATTCATCGGTGCCAGCTTCACGCCTAACGACGATCACGGGCATGATTCTGGTTGGGACCCGGTCGTGATTTCCAACAAAGACTCCAATGAATCCGAAAGTTTCTGGTTAGGAACATCTTGAGTTGGGATA
Organism: Costus lasius; assembly: GCA_027563935.2. Taxonomy (NCBI): domain Eukaryota; kingdom Viridiplantae; phylum Streptophyta; class Magnoliopsida; order Zingiberales; family Costaceae; genus Costus; species Costus lasius. The sequence goes on along the minus strand of CM050450.1, from coordinate 28,946,110 downwards.
AGCCCCTCTGCCACAAAAGTGTCAGAATCTACCTCCTTTGTTGTTGAATTGACCTAAAAACATGAAAATACCGAAACAGGTGTAGATTCCATAGATGTATCCAAATAAAGACAGTTATGAGGTGTAAAGTCGTGAAATGGGAATGATTTCACAAGTAAATTGACATATAAAACTCTATATAAATCTGTGTCAATAGAGCCTCTCTATTTATAATAGATCGGCAAGCTACTATTGGAGAATTTTATCTATATGGGATTATGATTAAGCGCCTCCACAACTAAACAAATCAGCGTCTCAGGTTCGAACCCTCATAAACGCAATTAAATGTTTAATTGCAAATTGCGCCTAAGCATATTAATTAACTAATAGAAAAATATCTTGTTAATTAATATATTTTATTTATTCAAGTGACTTAAGTGTCAAGTCCGAAACTTGCATCAACACCCTTGTTTGACTTTTTTTGACTACACAGGTCAATAGAGGTCAAATGTGGTCTACTAGAAGTCAACTAGTGGTCAATCATGAACTAAATAAAATATCATCCCCTCATAAGAAATATCAATGCATTAGTCTCCCGTAACTGATCTAAATCATACAATGATTCGATCAGAGGCTAAACGATCAGTATGAGAACTCCAGTGTCTAGGTGTGCGACCCTATAGTTTCTTCAGACATTGACAGTGATGACTAAATCATCACAAGCAATGAGTGGCACCTAGCAGTACATCATTACTACCCAAGTCATCAGAATGGAGTCATCATCGACATCCCCTAAAATTGTGACAAAGTACAAGTATAGCTTTGTCCTTTTGCCAAACTGATATCCTGATTGGACAAGTGTGTCACACTTGTTTAATCCAATCTCATGGTCATGACTAAATCAGGTTTTCACCTAGGTATGGCCATACACTTTCAGTCATGCAACCATCTAGGGTGCCAAGGACATCAAGCTTCCCCGCAAGGAAGGGGCTAATCCTCTATTGGCACATTGAATCCCTCATACGGCTTATAACACACCCAATGACAACCGTTATGACTTCCCTTTTACGGCGAAGCATTAGGTTGCATCAAAGTGTCCCACTTACCATATAGAGACGCAATGCCCACAAGTCCAGGGCAAGCACAACTCTGTCACTATGATATTCATCTCGTGACACCGAGATGAATCCTCACGGTGGGTCGATCCAGTATATCTTCCTTGATATACCCATATGCCTACGTTAGCAAGCCGTGCTCAACCAGCGCATATACCAGTCTCAAGTGAATCATAGCTGTCCCATATCCACTACGATTCTCGACTAGGGATAAACACAGAGACTAAATAAAATCTATCTCTTAGGGACATTGTATATACAAATGTACATATACACAGATGTACAAACTTGCATAATAACAACAATGCCAGGATAACTCATCTGTCAACTAGATGTGATACACATATCCCAATGGACCATCTTGAGGTCCTAGGGCATAAACACTAATAATCTCTCACTTTCACTAGGACCCTGCATTGAGCAACCTCAACACCATGTCCTAAGAATGACTTGCCACGCTCCTGCTGCGCTAGAGCATCGGTCTATGGGCCTGTCATGATTGTATTAGTGTTCATATATGCTAAATCCGAGTACCTCTGCCCCCAAGACAAGGTATAAGTATCTGAGTACGCCTGCGTAGTTCAATAAAGAACTCCCACCGCTTCCCAAAAGCATTTGCATACTCTGCTTTCAAGTAGTCTGCTTTGAAGCTCCCAAAGCTTCTAGCACTACTACAAGAATAGCTAGACTATCACCGGTCTGACTGGAACAAGCTGTCAAGTGCGTACACTGAGATTTTCCTATCATTACTGACCCAAAACCACCCCTTAGTTCTAAACAGAACCTAAGTGTGTTCTTCACTCCCTAATCCAATGCTGAGCACCTGGACTAGACCTGGTACCAATAAGCCTTCAGGCTCCCACTGAACTTAGGTACTATAAGGGGAATATTCTTTGTCCAAGTTAGGAGTTACCCATAACTCTGGAACACATGAATCGATTCAACCTTATTCCCACACTTTCTGAACCAAGATGCCCACAACCTGTGTACATAGTTCAGATTCCATCCTTAACCATCTGTGTCAAGTGGTTAACTTTGGACTGAATCCAAATCATGACTTCCACCCACTTGCCTCTTTCAAGGAAAGACATTTCCTAGAAAAATTGTACTCAGAGCAACAATCACTTGTTCTCCTGTGGGTCTATGGAAATCAGTATCCTTACACCTATTAGATCTTGATTCTAGGTCTCTAGAACCTCAGATGTAGACCCAAATTCTCACATCTTTAGATCCTGATAATTGGTCATGTCATCTCCTTACTTGGAGATACATTCAAGGTGGAATTTAGTTCAGTGTTGAAGAAGCTATCAACATAATGTCAGAAGAGATATGACTTTCATTTCCTGCCACTAGAACCACCTACCAAAGTGTTCTAGGAGGTATGAGCTATGAGTGAACCTCATACTTATTATGATAGTCATCTATGGCTCAAGTATTCTTCTAGTCTGAAGATTACTTATGAATTTACATAAGCTGGTTCCATATATATATCTGAATTCCCATCTTTTGATCTTTTAGTCCACTTCGCCTCACTTGGTGAATGACATTTATTTTCATCAACAAACAAGTCTTTGCCTATCTTTGACATCTTGAAAGAGGTTAAGATAGTAAATCTCCTTGAAGAAGTTTGAATCCAATAATTCATGTACATGAAGTCAGTGGATGCACTTCTTATTTATGATAAAATATTTGAGTCAGTAGATTGGTATTTTATATGAACCACTTATTAAATTCATTATAGTTATTTTGTTACCTTATTATTTTACACAATGTAATGACAAGAGATTTGCAACTGAAAAGAATGCCAAATCCTTTTTTATTCCAATAATTTCTATTCCCAAGGAATAGATATAATGTCAATTACATGATTGCAAAATTATAACAATTCTAATGGTTACAGAGAGAGTGACAAGGCAGCAATCGGTGCTCCATAATTAATGGTCAATCCCTCAACGTAAACCCGTCCTATTTCTATTGAGCACTTGCATATTTTTACAAATATCAGTTTCATCATGAGGTATGAAATACCCATGCATAGAAATAGACATAGAACTTTGGTAATAAAATTACCTGAGCCTAAAGACGAAGGGTTACTTCTCTTCTTCTCTTTTTGAGGATGCTTGTAGTTGATGTCTTGTATTTTTATAGTCCTTTTGACTACTATTTCCTAGTGAATCGAGACATATTTTCATGCTTCTACATCTCTTTCCAGCTTATTTCATTAACTTTCTTCAGAAGCTTCACTACTTGTCATATTTGTTGAATACAGGACAATTCACTCATTTTTAGAGCTATACGAATGTACGATCACATATCCGAGTTAATCAGGATTCATGACAAGAAGTTTGGCTTCAGACGGGAGTAAGAGTTTATCCGCATTCCGCATTTATTGCAGTCATCAAGGGACATGCCATCAAGAGAATACCAAGAGACATTCATTCATGAATGAGAATTAATGTGGAATTTGAAGAGGCATTCATTCATGAATGAGAATTAATGTTGAATTTGAAGAGGCATTCATTCATGAATGAGAATTTATGTGGAATTTGAAGAGACGTTCATTCATGAATGAGAATTTATGCGGAATTCGAAGAGACACCTTGAAGTCTATATAAGAGAAATGGGTTCTTTTCAAAGAGGGGAGTCGATGGCGAGAGGAGGATTACATTGAGAGCCCAAGGCTTGGTTACAAGGCAAGAATACAAATATTCCAAGGAGAGGAAGGTGACATCAAGGGAGGAGAGAAGGAGTTTGTCTTAATTCTTTTATCATCTCTACTTTGTTCGGTTTCCTTTACATTTTAATTGTAAGTCTTGCACCTGTTGTAATCATGTGTGTACTAGCGTAAAAAGCTCAATCGGGATTTGGGCGTAGCCCATCTTTTTGATTTGTAAGTGTTAATGATGAGAACTGCTTTTTGATATATCTTTCGAAGCCATTTGATATTGGTTTGTTTCACTCATGTTTATCGATTTTTGGCCAGATCGGTTTTCGCACTTTAAGTTGATTGTGGTAAAATCTAAGAGGTGAATTGCAATCAATAGATCCTCCTTTATCAATCTTGTGTGCTCTATTACGAGAGTCGTAGAGACCACTTGGGGAATATTCGTGTCCTATTTCAACACGATCTACTTATGCTTAGTCCACCGCGAGAGTAGGAGACTAACTAAGTAGATTGTGGAGTTGTCCACCGCGAGAGTAGGAGACTAACTATGTTGCTGAGTTGTGCACCCGAGAGGGATATGGCTCAAGAGGGCATTTCCTTGGTTTTCTAAAGATTTTCCAAGCAGTACTTTTCATTACGCTTATAAGTCGATAGACGTGGTGAACCCCGATTTCCCGATTTACCTCTCATCAATACGACATTTGTTTTATTACGCTTTTAGCATAGTTTGCGTTACCAACCAAGGTTTTTAACCACTTAGCTATCAAAGATCGAAATATATGGTACTTGGCAGTCCATCCCTATGGGAACGATATCTTAAGTACTACATCGGTAAGCCGTGCGCTTGCGGATTTTGTGCAACAAGTTTTTGGCGCAGTTGCCGGGGACGGTATTTTGTCAATATTGAGATATTCTAAAAATTGATAGACTAAGTTTTCGCTTGCTTCCTTTGTTATTTACTTTTACTTTTTAGTTTTGTTTATGCACAAAAGTCTTCGATCAGGAGGACTTGAGTATTTATACGATCTTGACTAGGAAATAGAGAGAACATTCCATTGAAGAAGGAGACTTAGAGAATTGAGGGAAAAAGAACAATAAGGTAACATTGATCCAATTCCTCTATCTGAATTCACGATGGCAGACAACAATCGCTCTTTGAAGCATTTCGCGGTTCTGAATGTACAAGATCTTCATACAAGTATCACTCGTCCACTAGTGGAAGCGAACAATTTCAAGATTAAGCCTTCCTTATTGTCGATGATCTAGAATAACCAGTTCGGAGGTACGCCACATGAGGACCCTAATATGCATTTATCAATATTCTTAGAATACTGTGATACCATGAAGATGAATGGCGTATCTAGTGATGTAATAAGAATAAGGCTTTTTCCATTCTCGCTATGAGACAGAGCTCGTAATTGGCTACACTCATTACCATCTGAATCTATCAGAACTTGGGACCAATTATCTCAAGCATTTCTATCTAAATATTTTCCCTCGAGTAAGGCGGTACAATTGCGCAACCAAATCATAAGCTTTACTCAAAAGGAAGGGGAATCTCTCTACGAAGCTTGGGAACGCTATAAAGAATTCCAAAGACTATGTCCACACAAAGGACTTGAGAAGTGGATAATAATTCATACCTTCTACCATGGTTTGAATTATAACACATGACTTACTATAGACGCAGCCGCTGGTGGAGCTCTTATGAACAAGAACATCGACGAAGTAATAAATCTACTTGAAGACATGGCGCTAAACCATAACCAGTGGTCCGGCAAAAGAGGTAATGCCACAAGAACAAGCACCCCAGGAAAGTATGAACTAGATGCTCTAAGCTCTTTGGCAACAAAAGTAGACCTTCTTTCACGCAAATTAGATTCGATTAATGCGAATTCTGGTGGCACAACTGTTTCTTCCTGTGAGATATGTGGATTAATAGGACACGCCTTAACTGAATGTCAGTTGGGTATTTCTCATGACGTGACAAATGAACAAGTTCATGCCGTAGGGAATTCCAACCCTAGACCTCAACTAGACCCATTTTCGAGCACATACAACCCCGGTTGGAGAAATCATCGCAACTTCTCCTACATAAACAACATGAATCCTGCTCCTCAGTAATGTTATAGACCTTCCCCTGGATTCCAACCAAGCTACCCAACAACAAGGCCATATGCTCAACGTCAGCCCCATAAATCATCACTTGAAGCTATCATGGAAAACTTTATCTCTCAAACATTGAATTTCATATCCTCTCAAACCAAGACCAATGAGAGCGTTAATGATATGATGCGTCACATGTCCTCTAGACTGGACTCTATTGAAGCCCACAACAAACAGGTAGATATTCAATTAGCAAACCTAGCCACTAGTCTAGCTAGAACTACAGGTAGGTTACCTTCCCAACCCGAACAAAATCCGCGAGAGAATTGCAGTGCAATTACTACTTGTAGTGGTAAGCAATTACAGGAACCTAGAGTACCTAACTCTAACATGGGCCATGACGCATCTACCAGTAATACACCCGAACCCGAGAGAACCAGTGAGGAGAAAGAAGATTATGTGAGTGAGCCAGCTTACGTTCCACCACCGCCTTACAAGCCACCGATTCCATTCCCTCAAAGACTAGCAAAGGCAAAGCTGGATAAACAATTCAGAAAATTCTTAGAAATTTTGAAGAAGCTATATATTAACATTCCCTTCACTGAAGCTTTAACGCAGAAACACCCTTCTGTTACAGGTTCATGCTGGAGCCTGGATATTATTGATGATGCAATCAAAGATACCATAGATGATGGGATGAACACGGACCCACTAGAGGTCTATCTTTTGGAAAGTCTAGATGCTGAAGAGAATAAGGAAGACTGAGCTTCTATGAAACCAATGGACTCAGCTAAATTCCTTGGTGCTGACACCTGCATTGCGAACTCTGAATAACACTGCGGTCGAGCTAATAACCCTAAACAAGCGCTTCTTGGGAGGCAACCCAAGTGTTTCGTTTTGTCTTTTCCTCAATGTTTTATTTTAGTTTTATTTAAATGTTTATCTTATCTGATGATAGCTATCCATTTCAATAACGCTTGCAAGTTAGCCGAACGACGAGGATGATCCTTAAGAGGAAGGTGCTGAGATGAGCACCAATGATGACTCTAACTAATCTTGTGAGTATTGCATCCCATTTCTCCAAATTTTGTTTTCATTACATGCTCTGGATAGGGACTATGCATAATTTAAGTATGGTAGATTGTGGGTTGGGTTCATTTTCAAAACATGATATGCTGTAACTCAATACTTATGCTTTGTGCTTTGATGACACATTTTATGTGCTGCACTCTGATGATATGATAAAGATAAGTGGTGATATTATTTTTAATGATATTATTTTGATGAAGATCATGATAGCTTGATGTTTTATATTGACCCCTTGGGATATTATCATTAAGTTCATAATCTTGTGGTGTGGAATTTCATTCGATTATCTTATCATATTGAAAAAGGATTATGGAGTGATAGACCCGATTTTTGACTAAGGTTATTCCTTTCTAAGCATGCATACAATCTTTCTGTAGAAGTATACAACTCTGTCAGCTTGATTCTCCTTATTACTTGTTAGAAATAATCAATGCACTTGTCTATGGTTATAATCTCCTCAAAATTAAAAAAAAAATCCCCAAAGAGGGAAGAAATAATAAAGAGTCCTCTACTTGGCACTGCGTAAAATTGGCGGTGGTACCTAAGAAATGAGTTGAAGTCAAAACAAAATAAAAAAAATTTTTAGGAGATGAAAATACAAATAAGAGTGAATTGGTGTCTTTCCAACTGATATCTTTGGTTGAATCAGGTCTGAACAGAGTGTACTCTCCAAATAGAGGATTATTGCGGCACACGGAGGTAAGCCTCATCTGATTTCTGTGTTTTGATCTTCACACCTTTATTCAAGACGATAGATGATTACCTTTCCTAACTTGCTGAGGTTTGCTCATAATGATATCTTCCTGGGATAAAATATTCTACAAGCTTGGCATGATTTCATCTGTATCTGATCACCACTTTTACCTACTCTTCTATGCTTGAGGACAAGCAATGGTCTAAGTCTGGGAGAGCAGTCTTTGTGCCAATGGCCCTCTTGGCCACAGTTAAAGCACTTGTTCTCCCTCACCCTGCCTTTTTTCAGTGCCTTGGCAATGGACTTGCCCTTACCCCTTTTTCGCTTCTTACTATCCTTGGAGACCATAAGAACGGACTTGGGTTTAGACTTGTCAATTTCCTTCTTGGTCGTTTCCAACAGTTTTAGTAGCTCCTCATGAGTACAGGCAATTTTATTCATATTGAAGTTAATGATAAAAGAGCTGTAACTCAGAGGAAATGACTGCAAGATCAAATTCGTAGCCACATCTTGATCCATCGGGTGTCCAAGTCTAGTGAGATGCCCCAAGTACCCAAGTAACTTGAGTACATGTGGTCCCACTGGAGCACCTTCAGGCATCTTGCACTGAAAAGCAGCCTTGGATGTTTCAAACCTTTATGTTCTAGCCTGTGACTCAAACAATTGCTTTAGATGTGTGATGATCTAAAATGCATTCTGATCCTCATACTGCATCTGTAACTCGGATGACATCGTCGCTAACATAAGGCAGCCAACATCCAGGGCGTCTTCCTGATGCTTGCGAAAAGCTTCGCGTTCAGCCGTGCGGGCTGAGGATGACGGTTGAGGAGGAAGCGCTTACTCTAAGACATACAACTTCTTCTCCTGCTTGAGGTCTATCCTCAAGTGTCGGTACCAGTCCATGAAGTTAACTCCAGTCAACTTCTCCTTATCCAGGATGGAACGGAGTGACAGTCCGCTGTTGTTATTACTTGTAGAAGCCATCTACAACACAAACAAGAGCAGATCAGTATCACAATTCAGTCATTTATTCTGGCCTTTTATAAATGATTGTTTCTCACCATTTTATTCGAATAGATAATCCTCAAAAATCGATTGAGAAGTCGCCTGACTACCTTAGTGAGATGGGATCCTCATTTCGTACACGGCCTTGCATCCCACGAGGGTGGGATGTATTGCACAAGGTGATGCATGCTTCCTAAGGTAGCCCCCGGCCAATTGCAACTTGGCAATTCCCCTTCTCAAGACCGTTCAGGCACTTTGGGTCTAGCGAGGGCTGGATATGGCACAAAGCCCTAACCTCTTGAGGGTGCCTCTAGAGATTTCATCATGTGAACCTCCACATATGAAAAATCTAGTCAAGTCCGACCTGACCGTTATACCCAGGGCCAACCATTTCCTTGTGAAAGGCGCGTCTAGAGTTTTAACCGGACTGGGGAAATTGTTGCCACAACACGCCTCCTGAAGATAGATGGGTGTGTCCCACAAGGGTGGGAAACAGTGCACATATGATTTAGCCACAACACCATCGATCGACAGTTTGATGAGGGTTACGCGTTAGAAGGCTAAGTAATGAGACTTGATATGATTTTAGCGAGGATTTTTGTGGTCTCGGCAACACGGGCTTTTTATCTTATTCAACAAATATAGGCATGCAATCCTATGGTGGAATAAAACAAAAAGTAGTAAAGGCATGCTGGAACAGAAACAGTAAATATGATGTGATCAAAGCCCAAAACATGGGTAACAAGCCCCTAGACCTAGTCCTAACCACCTAGCACTACCAAGGGCTCTGAGCCATGGGCTCATGCTAATAAGTCCTTAGCTCATCCCTAAGTGCCATAACGGCTCTGCTCCAAGGCCCCAAGGTGCACCACCTAGAACTTCTGCTGTAGTCCGCAAGTGCACGGATACTCGAAGTAATATTTAAGATATGGAACCACAGAGACCTTGTTGTTCAGTACCGACGAATTGAGTTTTCACTAGCTAAATAAATCGAATAATGATGCAAACGATCGGAAAGTGCACGAAAAAAATATTAGAGAAGAAAACTTGGACTAGGGGTTTATCCACCTTAATTCCAATAATTAGAAGGAAATAAAGACTGTTAGTCAAATTTTATCATGATAAAGATTTAATTTACTTCATCAATGGATCATCTCGCTCTCGTGCAGACAATCATACAAAGGATCAATCCTCACTCTCATGCAAGATCTATACAATGCTGAAAATAAGTAAATCATTGAACAAAGAACTCAAGGATCACTCTCGTGCATCCGAATTCTATGTTAAACATCTCATGTGGAAACTCAAGGATCACTCTAGTGCATCCTGAAACTCATCACAAGTTCTACTTAAGGTTCTCCGGCGATCAGAAATTTAATCTCATACAATATCAAATCAAACCTAACACATTAACTCAATCTAAAGAATCAAAAAATCAACATGGCAATAAATCACTAAAAATCAAAATTCAAAGAACAAACCTAATCTCTTACGATAAGTTCCAAACTCAATGATTTTTAGGGATCCAAATTTCACAATCAACCTCTCAGTCTATTTTGCAAAACTATAAAACATGCTGATATTTATAAAATTAATGAGAATTAAAGGAAAGTCATCACATAAGCAGTATTATCATAACAAAATTATCATGACAAAAATAATCAATGTCTAGTCATTAAAAAATTAAGGGAATCACACCCCCTCCCCCCCCCCCCACGTCCCAAAAAAAGATTTAAGCTAGCATGATAGAAGAAATACAGCTAAACACGGTTTTAGAATGATTAGAAATCGAAAGAGATGGGTAAAAGTTACAAAACAGGGTTGTAATCAAAATTACAACCCGTAATTTGTGTAGAGTCGCGATGAACAGTGAACGCGACCACTCTTTTGTTTATTTCTCTCTTGATCAGTCTCCTTTCACTCTGAAACTTCAGTGGCGTGTTCTCCTTCCTCAGGCGAAGCTTCCTTGTAAATCTTGTGGTCGGAGATGGTCTGTGCTATGAACGGCAATGAACCCTATTGCGGCAGCGATTCTCTGAAATTCTCCGTGAATTGTGGATAAAAACTGTTCCTTTTGCTTCGAATATCCTCTCCCCCTAATGCTGAGTGTTCCCCTTTTTACGGATCTTCAATTCATGCCCTAAATCTTGAGAAATCATCTTTTTAATCTTTCAGCGGAAAAATCAAGAATCTAGGTGCAGAATTACGGCACCGTGAAATTAATTACGGTACTGCCGTGATTTCTTCTAAATGTTCTATAAAGAATTGGCTCGGAATACGGTACCGTAAAAGTTTAGCCCAAAATTACAGTAGTGTCGTATTCCTCTCGGTTGTCTCTGAAAGTTTCTATATGAAATTTGTCCGGAATTACGGCACCGTAATATTAATTACGGCAGTGCTGTAATTCGTTTGAAAACCTCTGAAGTCTCTGGCTGATTCTCACCAAATCTCATATGCTCATTTTATTCAATTGATATCAATCCAAAATCACACAACATATGCTCATTTTATTCAAGAGAATTACTTTACTCTCAAATTTCATTCATCAAACAATATATTCACCCAAAATTTCATGCACAAATCAATGGAAGATTTCAACAGATATATCATATCAAAGAAATAAACTCATCATTTCAGGTTTACTTGCAATCCTCAAGTATCGTTATGAACAATAATCTATCACCAAGAAAATTTTGGCATGATAACAACAGTATTTTCTTGATCAAACATACCACACAGGCATATATCACATCATATCAAATCACAATAAAAATCATCAATACCAAATCATATATCATGCTGAACATTCTGGTGCATTAATCTCAAATATCAAATACAACCATATTGAAATAATATCAACTCAAGTATCAAGTACCACCCGAATATCAATACAGCCATATGGAACTATCATCAAACAAGTATCAATAAAATCTCAATGCAACCATATCGAAAGCATGTAGTAATGAAAGCAACTCGAGGATCAGAAGCAGTAGGACACAAGAAGTTTGAAGGATTTATCTTCTATTTGAACACATGGATTATGAGAAAAAATATAGAAGATGGAATGCAAATGAGTAGGAAAAAGATACTCAGAGAGTTTTATTAATCCGTGTCAGACCCAAGCATCCTCTGTGTCCTCAGGTTCGAACCATCAGCGTTCTTTTTTTCTTTTTTTCTTTTTTTTAAACAGAATTACAGTATCGTAAAAAGAATTATGGTGCTACCGTAATATGCAACAAAACTTGTTTTCAACTACAAAAGAAAAGAAAAAATTATTTCTAAGTAAAAATAAAAATAAAAATAAAGTAAAAAAAATAAGCTAAAGTAAAAATGTTTGGGTTGCCTCTCAAGAAGCGCTAAATTAAAGGTCATTAGCTTGACCGTTTTGCACTCGGATTTGATCGTGATTTCTTCAGTTGCCATGTTGATCTCTCAATGTTTGGTTCATGGCTTCTAGGAACATAAGGCTCATTCATGAAACAGTGTCCAATTTTACTCAAGAACCTTTTTCCTTTCTCAAGCAGTTTTGATCTTCCTTTTCTCCTTCGTCTCTTCTTCTTCTTTGCTGCTTTCTCCTGAAATTCTTTATTCACACACTCAGATGATATGTCAATTTCAAAATCAGAAGGATTATCAAATAAATTATGCACAACACTAACAAAATCATCAATTACATCAATGCTACAACATGATCCTGAGTGTGATGCTTTTTGCAAGGAATCAGTTAAATCAAATTCAACTGTATTACCACAAATGTCAAAAGTGAGTTTTCCTTTTCTAACATCAATGACTGCACCAACTATGGCTAAAAATGGTTTACCAAGAATAATAGTATTTTTGGAACTTTCCTCCATCTCAAGAACCACAAAATCAGTAGATACAAAATACTTACCAACTTGGATAGGAACATCCTCAAGAATACCTACAGGATACCTCACAGAGCGATCGGCGAGCTATAAAGATATTGAAGTCGGCTTAGGATCTCCCATATCCAATTTCCTGCACATAGATAAGGGCATCAGACTCACACTGGCTCCCAAATCACATAAGGCTTGATCAAAAGCAACATTCCCAATTAAACAAGGGATAGAGAAACTACCTGGATCCTTTAATTTCGGTGGCAACTTGTTTTGAATAAGAGCACTACATTCTTCAGATACTGCCACAGTACCGTAGTCCTCAATTTTTCTTTTGTTGGATAAAATTTCTTTTAAAAATTTTGCATATGTAGGCATTTGAGATATGACATCAGTAAATGGAATATTAATATATAACTTTTTCAACACTTCCAAAAATTTCCCAATCTATCCAACTTAGCTTGCACAATCCTCTGGGGAAAAGGAATAGGTGGCCTATAAGGTGAAGGAGAATTAGTTTTGGAAACATCACTCTGACATGGTTCATCACCTTTTGGTTTGTCACCCTGGTGAGGTGACAAACTAGTTTGGGACTGCTCATGCTCAGAAGATTTTTCCAAGTCTAATTCATTATCAAGATCATCATTAGGCTCTTTTTCATTATTTTCATATTTCCCTTTAGATTCATCTAATTGTGTTCCACTCCTAGTGATGATAGCATTATAGTACTCCCTAGGGTTTGGTTCAGGCTTAGCAGGTAATTTTCCTAGGGGTCTGTAAGAAATGTTTGCTTGTTGTGCTATCTGTGTCTCTAAAATCTTATTGTGAGCAACAACAACACCTAACCTAGAGTTAATTTCCTTAAGACTCTCTTTGAACTCTTCATTTTGTTTCATTTGGGCACTCATGAATTTTTCAAACATGTCCTCTAAACTAGATTTTTGGGGTTGACTCTAACTTTGTTGACTCTGCTGGTACCCTCTATTTTCTTTTTGCGCACTAACATGATTGTTACTCCTCCAGGACAAGTTAGGGTGGTTTCTCCAACTAGGGTTGTAAGTATTAGAGTAAGGGTCATTATTTCTACCTTGATTGTACCCCCCTACTGCATTGACTTGCTCACTACCCTGATCAACAATAACCTTACACTCTTCAGCATAGTGCCCATGATTTCCACATGCATCACAAGTAACAGAAGAAATAGCAGCAGTTTGCATCTGAAAAGAATCAAAACGATTACATAAAAAATCTACCTTTTCTGCTAGAGAGCGCCAACCATCACCATCATTCTTACCATGAGGAGGACGATACGACACTCCTCTCTCAGTAGTCTATTGGTTGTGATTTAATGCCATCTCTTCAATCAATGCATAGGCATCTTCAATAGACTTCTTCATCAGTGCTCCCCCTGCAGCAGCATCAACAGTTAAGTGAGTGTTGTAAAGAAAACCACATATAAAAAGTTTGAATCAAAACCTAATCTTCTAATCCATGGTGAGGGCACTTCCGTTGTAACTCATTGAAGCGCTACCATGCTTCACTAAGTGATTCACCATCACTCTGTGCAAAGCTTGTGATTTGATTCCTCAATTGGATCATCTTACTCAAGAAGGCCTTTGATAATTGCTCCCAAGTAGTGGATGTTCCAGTCGGATGAGAATGTAGCCAGGCTTTTGCTCTGTCCCTAAGGGAAAAAGGAAACAATCTTAGTCTAAGAGCATCATCAGATGCACCATTAATTTTTATGGTATCACAAAATTCAAGAAAAAGAGATAAGTGTTGATTTGGATCTTCCAGAGGAGATCCTCCAAATTGGTTCTGTTTGATCATTGACAGGAAAGCTGGTTTAATCTCAAAGTTGTTTGCATCAATTGCAGGCCTAGTAATACTAGAATGAATTCCCTGTGTACTCAAGGCTGCATAGTCTCGAAGTGTCCTTCTTTCAGCCATGATAGACTCTTATTCTCTCTCCTCTACAAACCTCAATTTCCTACGCAATCTAAGAATTTTGTTAATTTTCAGATCAAAAGGAACTAATAGTCCTGACGTAAGATTCCTGCGCATAAATAAGTAGAGAGTTAGAAAAGTTCAAATTTTTCAAAAAATAAAAGAAAATCAGAATCTATCACAGAAAATAGATAAAATAAAAACAAAAGGCTTAGTCTAGCAATACTATCAATTATATCAATATTAACAAAACCAAGGTCCCCGGCAATGGCGCCAAAAACTTGTTATAGTCTGCAAGTGCACGGATACTCGAAGTAATATTTAAGATATCGAACCACAGAGACCTTGCTGTTAAGTACCGACGAATTGAGTTTTCACTAGCTAAACAAATCGAATAATGATGCAAATGATCAAAAAGTGCACAAAAAAATATCAGAGAAGAAAACTGGGACTAGGGGTTCATCCACCTTAATTCTAATGACTAGAAGGAAATAAAGACTATCAGTCAAATTTTATCATGATAAAAATTTAATTTACTTCATAAAAGGATCATCTCGCTCTCGCACAGACAATCATACAAAGGACCAATCCTCACTCTTGTGCAAGATCTATCCAATGTTGAAAATAAGTAAATCATTTAACAAAGAACTCAAGGATCACTCTCGTGCATCCGAATTCTAAGTTAAACATCTCATGTGGAAACTCAAGGATCACTCTCGTGCACCCTGAAACTCATCACAAGTTCTACTTAAGGTTCTCCAGTGATCAGAAATTTAATCTCTTACAATTTCAAATCAAACCTAACACATTAACTCAATCTAAAGAATCAGAAAATCAACATGGCAATAAATCACTAAAAATCAGAATTCAAAGAACAATGATTTTTAGGGTTCCAAATTTCACAATCAACCTCTCAGTCTATTTTGCAAAACTCTAAAACATGATGATATTTATAAAATTAAGGAGAATTAAAGGAAAGTCATCACATAAGCAGAATTATCATAACAAAATTATCATGATAAAAATAATCAATGTCTAGTCATTAAGAAATTAAGGGAATTACACCCCCACGTCCCTAAAAAAGATTTAAGCTAGCATGATGGAAAAAATACAGCTAAACATGGTTTTAGAATGATTAGAAATAGAAAGAGAGGGGTAAAAGTTACAAAATAGGGCTATAATCAAAATTACAGCCCGTAATTTTTGTAGAGTCGCGATGAACAGTGAACGCGAACACCCTATTGTTGATTTCTCTATTGATCGGTCCCCTTTCACTCTAAAACTTCTGTGGCGTGTTCTCCTTCCTCAGGCGAAGCTTCCACGAAAATTTAGTGGCCGGAGATAGTCTGTACGATGAACAGCGATGAACGCTAGCGCGGCGGCGATTCTCTGAAATTCTTCATGAATTTTTCATAAAAATTATTCCATTTGCTTCGAATATCCTCTCCTCCTAATGTTGAGTCTTCCCCTTTTTACGGATCTTCAATTCGTGCCCTAAATCTAGAGAAATCATATTTTCAATCTTTTGGCGAAAAAATCAGGAATCTGGGTGTAGAATTACGGTACCGTGAAATTAATTATGGTACTGCCGTGATTGCTTCTAAATGTTCTGTAAAGAATTGGTTTGGAATTACGACACCGTAAAAGTTTAGCCCAAAATTACGGTAGTGTCGTATTTCTCTCGGTTGTCTCTGAATGTTTCTATATGAAATTTGTCCGGAATTACGGCACCGTAATATTAATTATGGCAGTGCCATAATTCGTCTGAAATCCTCTGAAGTCTTTGCTTAATTCTGGCTGAAATTACAGCACCGTAATATTAATTACGACAGTGCCATAATTTCCCAAAAAATCGCTGCAAACTGCTGCCGTGAAATCCATTACGGTAATACCCTGATTTCATATTACGGCCGTAAACATAATTATGGCACTATCGTAATTTCTCTAGAAAGCTTGGTTTGGGTTGAAATTTGATGTGCAAACTCCTCTTGATGATTAGAACTCGCTCGTGTATCAAAATTGCTTGAAAATGTGGGATAATGATGCCTTTTTACCTGAAATTGATCATAAACCGAAGAAGGTGTAGATTCTGAAGTATTTGGCAAATAAGGCATAAAAATAAAGCAAAAGAGCAAGATTATGACTCAAAAGGTTAGTTAATCAGTACGAAAAACCCTAAAGGCACCATCCAGGAAAACCCTGAATCCCCTTTAGGTTCGGCTAGCCTGAGTCTTCTCCATGAGCTAGCTCACAAATCCTAGGCTCCTCCTAGGATTCGGCCAACTCATATCTCTTCCTGGAAGCTAGCTCGCAAACCCCAGACGCCTTCCGGAGTTCAGCCAATCATCCATGCACCACCTTCTCTAGGTATCTCACCTCTTTGCTTGATACATCACATCCCTTGCAAGGGGCGCCACCTATAGGTGCGCCCCCTTTGCTTGGATGTGCCATCAAGCATACTTGGTGCACAATCTTCCTTTATCAGCCCATGAACTTATGAAGCATCCAATGGATCTTCAAGTTCTTGGCTAATGATAGAAGATCAGCCCCTTTGCAAGCTTGGAGCACCAATCCTGTTTCTCAAGCCTTGAACCTCAATATGCGCCACCTAGGAAAACCTAGGATGCACCATGGTTTGGTTAAGGAATAGGACCAGCCCCCTTAGGTTGCTTTTCCTTCATCATCAACCCTTGAACCCATGCATGCGCCACAAGGAGACCTAGAAGCCATGAGGGTTCGGTAGAGGATGAAGGTCAGCCCCCTTACTTGACTAGGTTGCATCATCACTTAATCCATCCATCATCCCTTAAGTGAACCAACTAGGTAACCCTATAAGCCACTCAAGGTTAGGTCAAATAAGGGGATGCACCACCTTGGGAGGTGACATGTGCCAACCCTAACCCTAGCCGCCACCCCCTAAGATGCGCCCTAGGTTTAACCCTGTTGGGAAACCACGGGGATATTTTACAACTTTTACAGAGATTACATTATAAACGCAGCGGAATAATATCCCCGAAACAGGCCAGTCCCAAAAACCCAGTGAAGATCTCTTGCGAG
Source organism: Costus lasius (assembly GCA_027563935.2). Taxonomy (NCBI): domain Eukaryota; kingdom Viridiplantae; phylum Streptophyta; class Magnoliopsida; order Zingiberales; family Costaceae; genus Costus; species Costus lasius. The sequence continues at coordinate 28,928,596 of CM050450.1, read as the reverse complement.
GGGCTTGACATGATGAGTTAGTAAGTATCTAGAGCAAGCGTGAAGATCGATGTCGAGGTAGGCGCCCAAGCATGCGCCCTCTGCAGTCTCACACACACGGATGCCTCGAGCTCTCTTCTTCCTCGCCTGGTACTAGCCTCGAGAAGAAGATCCAAGCCATAGGAACACCTTCTTCAAAGCTTGCACCACCTCCAAGGAATATGCGCCAAGGGATGAAGAGGGAAGAAGACAAGCCGCCAAGCACCAATGCTCCTTGCACCAAGAGGAAAGGAGGAAGAAGGCTTGCGGCTATGGAAGATGGAAGATGTTGTGCCACTTGAAGCCTTGCTCTTCGCCCTTCTATTGCTTGCTCACACCAATCTTTTTTTTCATAAAAGGGCTCACACATATTGATGACACCAAAATTCATAATATATTTTGTGTCATTTCATTGGTCGTTTTGTGTCATATTTATGCGCTTTTGTCTGTTTTTAAGCTTTATTTGTCAAATATTGCAGAATCTACACCATTTATTGCTTTTGATGATTTTTAGGTAAAAAGTGCCATATTTTGATGGATTTTCAAAGATTTGAACACACCAATTGACTCCAGACATCGAGACGAAGCCGCATGTCAATTTTCATTGAAATCGGAGCAAGTTTGAAAAATTACACTCCTGGGTGTAATAAAAATTATGGTACCATAATTTCTGCCCCAGAGAGCACAGAAGCAAATTACGGTAGTGCGGTAATAAATATTACACTACCATAATTTTGGCCCAGATATACACAAAAGGAAATTACGGCACTGCCGTAATAAAAATTATGGTATCGTAATTTAGGCCCAGTTGCCCGATTCTTCCGATGGAAACTTAAAAAGATGATTTCTTGAGCTATATACCACAAAATTGAGATCCGAAAGAAGCTACAAACTTGTCTCAATGAGGAGAAGATAAAGGGAGTGAAAGCCCTAATTTTTATCCACTATTCAGAGAGAAATCAAGAGAGGCATCCTTCTATTTTGACCTCATGTCGAGAGGCATAGAGGCCACCTCAGGCCACGATTTTCGTAAGGAAGCTTCATTTAGAGGAGGAGAGGATACCCAAGAAGTTTCAGAGCAAAAAGAGATCAATCGGAGAAGAAATAAATGAAAGAGCGGGCGCCGGCACTATTCACTCACAAAATTATGGCCTGTAATTTTGATTACAGCCCTATTTTGTAACTTCTATCCTTTCTCTTTGATTTTTGATCATTCTAAACTATGATTTATTGTGATTCCTCTATCATGCTAGCTTAGACACATTATGGGACATGGGGTGTAATCCTCTTTAATTTTTATGACTAGATGATTTTTATTTCGTCATGATAACTTTACTATGATAATTTTACTTATGTGATGAATGCCTTTAATTCTCCAAAGATTCATTTTGTTAGCATGTTTTAGAGTTTTCGCGATATGGACCGAGAGGTGATTTGCTTGAGAACTTGGAACCCTAAAATTGAATGTTAGGAACTCATCATAAGAAATTAGGTTTGTTCTTATTTCTCAATTTTAGAACTACAATGTCATAAGTAGAACCCTAAATTAGGTCTGAATTTAGGATCGAGTTAATGTGATAAACGTGAAGATACTGCAAAAGATTGAGTATTGGATCGTTGGAGAACCATAAGTAGAACCTGTATTGAGATTCAGATGCACGAGAGTGATCCTTGAGTTTCCACTTGAGATGATTGACTTAGAATTTGGATGCACGAGAGTGATCCTTGAGTTCTTTGTTGATGGTTTACTTATTTTCAGCATTGAATAAATCTTGCACGAGAGTGGGGATTGGTTCTTTGTATGACTGTCTACGCGAGAGCTAGATGATCTCTTTACGAAGTAAATTATATCTTTATCTTAATAAAATTAGATAGACGAACACATATTTATATCTAGACATGGAAATTAAGGTGGATGAAACCCTAGTCCCAGTTTCTCTCTAAGATATTTTGTGAACTTTCCTATCATTTGCTTTCATCATATTCAATTTGCTTAGCTAGTGAGAAAACAACTATTTGGTACTTAACACGTAGGTCTCTGTGGTTCGATATCTTTTTTATTACTTCGAAGTATCCGTGCACTTGCGGACTACAACAAGTTTTTGGCACCGCTTCCAGGGATCTTCATTTTGTTAATATCAAAATAGTTATTAGTATTGCTAGACTAAATTTTATATATTTTAGATTTAACTTTGTTTTCTGTTTTTGTAAGTTTTGGATATTCACAAGTTGTGACAGAATTGTGATTTCTGAAACTTTTTTTATTTGCTTGTGTTTTGTGTTTTTTTATATTTTGAAAAAAATTAAATAAAAAATTTAATTGATTAGTGTTGGATAATCTTTCTATTCTTGATAGATTTGAAGATATGACTTTTAATTAGAACTCATGGGCAACTGAAAGAGATGAGGTATACATGCCACAAGGTAAGTATGAAGATGATTCATGGTGCACTCTGGCAGAAAAGGCAAATTCTTTTGTTCATAAATTTGACACTTTTAATATGCACCCTGTTAGGACATCTTATTCTTCTATTAGATGTGATATTTGTAGTTGTTCTGATCATTATACTTATGACTGTCAATTTTTAAATCCCAATTCACCATGGTATCAAAATGATCAATATTATTCTAGATGGGAAAATCACCAAACTTCTTTTTATGGTGATTGCTCAAACTATATTTCAGAACCATGCTTTGAGGATACTAAAAAATCTAGCTGAAAAGTTCATGAAACAAAGTGAGGAGTCACTGAGACCTTTAAACAAATGAATTCTATGATGGATAATATGAGTGCTCATTTTGAAATACTAGAAACCTAGATAGCACAACAAGCTTGTTTATTTAAGTTTGATTTGGAAACTGAGAAAATTGATTTAGAAAATTCCCCTTCTGATTTTGATTGTGTTAAAATTGATTCTTTTGTGAACATTAATGAATCTCACTCTGATTTTGATAATTGTAAAATTGATTCATTTGATAATTTATTTGTGGAAAAGTTTGAGGAAATTGATTTTGAAAAATCTCTTTTTGATTCTAGTGATAATTATGAAATTGATTCTTTTGATGATATATTAATTGTGGTTAAATCTGATGAAGGATATGAGGAAACTGATTTAGAAAAATTTTACTCTGATTTTGTTGGTAGTTTTAAAATTGATAAATTATTTGATGAAGTGCATGAGGAACTTGAAAAAGGATTTGAATATTACAAATATTGATGAATCTCACTCTGATGTTTTGCCCATATCTACTGTTCAACTTTCTAATTTATTTAAAAAATTATGCTTTATTGAAGAACCTAATGTGAGACAGAAAGATTATTTTGATGATCCAATACATGAATCTTTTGATCAAAGTCCTATTGCAGTTGAAGATATAAATTTGAAGAAAGGACTAATGATTTTGCTTTTTGATAAATATAGGAAGATTATTGAAAATCCTTTGAGTGGAATTGAAAATTTTGATTTTGATTTCTGCATATTTGAGAAAGCCACGTCGATTGTGATTTATATGAAATTTTGGATGTTTGGATTAGTGGCTAAACTTTTAAGACAAAGGAAATGCAGAAAATTGTATGCTATTTACTATGGTACTGATCCACTTGCTTCGCCATGATAATTGAGTTTTGGTCAGGCTAGTGACCTAAAAATTAGTGCTTCTTGGGAGGCAACCCAAGCACTCTTACTTTGCTTAGTTTCTTTTATTTTAGTTTATTTTTAGAATTAATTTTTCTTCTCTTTTTGCAGGGAAAATCAAACTTTACGCAAAATATGGCATTGTCATAATCTTTTCCATGGTGCCGTAATTTCGGCCGATTTCTTACCTGAGACTTTTCTGAAGTTTTGTGAAAAATACGGCGGTATCGTAATCTTTTTCACGGTACTGTAATTTTGGTTAATTTTTGACCCGAAAGTTCTGTGACTTTTACAACAGGGTCATAATCATTTTCATGTGCCGTATTTTTGAGTGATTTTTGACCCAAGAGTTTTGAAATTTTTGTGCAAAATACGGCACTGCCGTAACCATTTTTACGGTGCCGTAATTCCATCATATTTCTGACAGTTTTGTATATATTTCAGCACTACCGTAAGGAATATTATGCCGTAATGTTAAAACTGCATTCTACTTATCTGATTAGGTGTTTTCTCGTAGTGATTTTAAGAAACTGGAGTGGCAAAATTTTTGATCTTTGGCACAATTCGGAACTACTCATCTTTGTCTATTTTTTGGATATTTTTATTGAATTTTAAAGTCCATGGATCATCCTATAACACATAGTATCTTTTGGTAACTGATTAATTTCTGTAGTAGTTTTTTTTGACTAATCTGATTAGCATTTTTGCTGCAGGTATTTAAGATGCTTTAATGAGTTGAAACCCTGATCTTTCACTTGAAATTGGAAGAACATGTTTCATTCTATCTCGTGGATTAGTTGTTTTCATTAAAATATTTTATGACAATTCTAGGAAGCATGGCAATTTTTGATATCTGATTAACTTCTATACAGTTTTTGATTTAGTAATCTGATTAGCCTTCTTTCTGTTAATACCCTAAATTCTGGACAAATATTGATCCTTTAATTTTCATATGCCCAGAAAGAACAAATTTTATTCTACTAGATGGTTCTATCTATTTTCCTTATAGATCATTAAATTTTATTCTTGGGTATGGCTACTTTTATTAACTAAATCAGTGGCTACTCTATTTGCTTTCAACCTATTATTGCTTCTTTTGCCTCCAGATCCAGAAATCTTCAAGAGCAACTGTCTTCCACGTCTAGCCAGCACCGGCCATCATCCTCTGCAACCTCTTACTTCTTCTTCTACCTCTATTTCTATTGATTTTATTTATGCAGGAGAATCTTCATTTAATGACTCTGATTTTTTTTTTATCTATGCAGCATCATCTTTCACCGCCCACCAGCCGATGACTTTGCCTCCAGGACTGTAATCTTCAGTAGGCCACTGAAGACTAATACTCATCATCACCCTACTGTCGGCACCATCATCTTCATTGCTAGCAGCTCTTCAGCTAGCATTTGTTCCACCTCTACTTCTCGCCTGCATCAGCTCTTTCCACCGGCACCCTCTATGACCACTGATGATATCTCTGATTTCTATTTTTTTTTAGCTAATGTAGGATACTATTTTTGATCTGAACCTTATGTATTTAAAATTGCGTAGGTAAATTTTCAAAAGGCACATCTTTGGACCCAGCCGCATCTGGCCTAACGGTACACCCCGGATGACGATTGAGCTGCTATATAGTTTTGTGAGTATTGTTTGCACATTCTGGTGATCTTATTCGGTATTGCTACCTGATTTCTTTTGCTATTTGCTACTGAGATTTCTATTCGATGTGGGTTTCTTGAATCTATCATTTTACACTTTTGACTATGATTCAATGAGTTTCATGCTTCACACCTTTTGCATTGATTTTGACATTTTTTATGATTAAAAATTTTATGACTTGTATCCATGTGATAAGAGGTGTGTAGATTTTTTCTATGATGATGAATGTTTATGCATGTTAATGAATGAAAATATACCTATTATGCTGAATTTATTTCTTCAATATATATCTACTTGTTGAAATGCTTCATTGATTGATGCATAAGGTTTTGGGTAAGTATGTTGTTTGATGAATGAAATTTAAAAGTGAAACATCTTTCTTGAATAAAATGAGCATATGAGTGTAATTTTTGAATTGATGTCAATTGATTAACCTAGTTGATGTTTAGTTTAACTTATTATTTCTTGGGAAGAAAGAATGCAAGATCAAAAAATAGAGAGAGACTCCCCTACTTGGCACTGTGTAAAATTGGTAGTGGTACTGAAGACATGGGTTGAAGTATGTAAAAAAAGAGAGAGAAAAAAAGAAAATGACTCCTCTACTTGGCACTGTGTAAAATTGACAGTGGTACCGAAGATAAGAGTTGAAGTCTAAATAAAAAGTGTGTATCTATGTCGGTACATACCATCAAAAACACAAAAAGAGAGAGAGAGAGAGAAAGCTTTTGAGTGGAAAAAGATTTTGGATATCCTATTCCTATAAACAAAAGTATGATAGATTTAAACTGAAACAAAGGTGAAATCATGAGACTAAGATTTTATTTATTATGCGTGTTGCGAAGTTTTATTTGATCAAAGTTGTGAATCTTAAAGATTGATTTTAGAGGACAGTGTATTTATCTGAAATTTTGTGCAAAAAGTTGGTGGAATATTTCATGAGTGATTATATTTTAGAAATTTATTTTTCATAAAAGAGCATATTTTTCATACGTAGAATTGTTTTGTATTTTATTTATTTGCTTGAGGACAAGCAAAGTTTGAGCCTTATGTGTTTGATGACACCAAAATTCATAATATATTTTGTGTCATTTCATTGATCTTTTTGTGTCATATTTATGCTCTTTTGCCTGTTTTTAAGCTTTATTTGTTAAATATTGCAGAATTTACACCATTTCTTACTTTTGATGATTTTTAGGTAAAAAGTGCCATATTTTGATGGATTTTGAAAGATTTGAACACACCAATGAATTCCAGACATCGAGACGAAGCCGCTTGTCAATTTTCAAGAAAATCGGAGTAAGTTTGAAAAATTACGGCCCCCGGGTGTAGTAAAAATTATGGTACCATAATTTCTGCCCCAGAGAGGACAAAAGCAAATTATGGCAGTGCCCTAATAAATATTACACTTCCATAATTTCGGTCTAGAAATACATAGAAGGAAATTACGGCACTGCCGTAATAAAAATTATGGTACCGTAAGTTAGTCCCAGTTGCCCGATTCTTACGCTGGAACTTAAAAACACGATTTCTCAAGCTATGGACCACAAAATTGAGATCCGAAAGAAGCTACAAACTTGTCTCAATGAGAAGAAGATAAAGGAAGTGAAAGCCCTAATTTTTATCCACTATTTAGAGAGAAATCAAGAGAGACGTCCTTAGGATTCGGCCTCGCGCCGAGTGGCGTAGAGGCCACATCAGGTCGCAATTTTCACAAGGAAGCTTCGTCTGTAGGAGGAGAGGATACCCAAGAAGTTTTAGAGTGAAAGGAGATCAATCGGAGAAGAAATCAACGAAAGAGCAAGCGCCGGCACTGTTCACTCGCAAAATTACGGGCTATAATTTTCATTACAGCCCTGTTTTGTAACTTCTACCCTTTCTCTTTGATTTCTGATCGTTCTAAACTATGATTTATTGTAATTCCTTTATCATGCTAGCTTAGACACATTATGGGACATCGGGTGTAATCCTCTTTAATTTTTATGACTAGATGATTTTTATTTCGTCATGATGACTTTACTATGATAATTTTACTTATGTAATGAATGCCTTTAATTCTCCAAAGATTCATTTTGTTAGCTTGTTTTAGAGTTTTCGCGATATGGACCGAGAGGTGATTTGCTTGAGAACTTGGAACCCTAAAATTGAATGTTAGGAATTCATCATAAGAATTAGCTTTGTTCTTATTTCTCAATTTTATAAGTACAATGCCACGTTAATAATCTGAATTTATGATTGAGTTAATGTGATAAATGTGAATATACTGTAAGAGATTGAGTATTGGATCGTTGGAGAACCACAAGTAGAACCTGTGTTGAGATTCGGATGCACAAGAGTGATCCTTGAGTTTCCACTTGAGATGATTTACTTAGAATTCGGATGCACGAGAGTTATCCTTGAATTCTTGTTGTTGTCCGTAAGTGCACGGATACTCAAAGTAATAAAAATATATCGAACCACAGAGACCTTGTTTGCCAAGTATAGAATAATCGATTTCTCACTAGATAGGCAATCCGAATAGGATGAAGCAAACTATTGAAAAGTGCACAGAAAAATATCAGAGAAGAAAATTGGGACTAGGGGTTCATCCACCTTAATTTTAACGACTAGAAGGAAATAAAGTATTGTTAGTCAAATTTCATTATAATAAAGATATAATTTACTTCATAAAGGAATTATCTCACTCTCGCGCAGATAATTATACAAAGAACCAATCCTCACTCTCGTGCAAGATCTATTCAATGCTGAAGATAAGTAAATTATTGACAAAGAACTCAAGGATCACTCTCGTGCATCCGAATTCTAAGTCAAACATCTCAAGAGAAACTATGTATTCTCATACCATAATTTCTCATGTTCTACTTAAGGTTCTCCGACGATCAGATATTTAATCTCTTACAATATCAAATCAAGTCTAACATAATAACTCAATCTAAAGATTAGAAAATCAACATGGCAATAAAACTACTAAAAATCAGAATTAAGAACAACACCTAAGCTCTTACGATAAGTTCTAAACTCAATGATTCTAGGGTTCCAAATTTTTCAATCAACTTCTCAGAGTATTTCACAAAATTCTAAACATGCTAAAAATATGAGACTAAGGAGAATTATAAGAAATCATCACATAAGTAGAATTATCATAACAAAATCATCCTGACGAAATTAACAATGTCTAGTCATTAAGAAGTTAAGGGGATAACACCCCCATGTCCTATAAGAAAATTAAGCTAGCATGATGGAAAGATTACAATAAACCATAATTTCAGATGATCAAAATTCGAGAAGGATATAAAAATTACAAAACAGGGTGCTGTAATTAAATTACAGCCTCGTAACATGCACTGGACGCGATGAACAGTGGCAGTGCCCACTATTTCATTGATTTCTCCCTCGATTGGATTCCTTTCGTTCTGAAACTTCTGGCATGTGTTCTCCTCCTTCAGGTGAAGCTTCCTTTCAAATTTCATGGCTAGAGGTGGTCTGTAGGCTGAGAATTGATGAACCCTAGAGCGGCGGTGATTCTCCCAAATTCTCCGTGGATCCCTAGAGCATTCTCTTGCAAATAGTGAGAGTTCCCCCCCCCTTTCGGCCCTTCCATTGGTGCCCTAAAGCCTAAGAAATCGCGAATTTAAGTTTCTGGCGGATAAGTCAGGCATTTGGGTGAAAATTACGGCACCGTGATGGAAATTATGGTAGTATCGTAATTACTGTGAAATCTTCTATATGGAATCTGTTCCGAATTACGGCACCGTAAGGTATATTACGGTACTGCTGTAATTACCTCTGGAATCTCTGAATTCTCTGTAAGAAATTGGTCCAAAATTACGGTACCGAGAAGGATTTTACGGCAGTACCGTAATTTGCCAAAAAATTCTAGAATTAAGCCACCATGAAAATTATTACGGCAGTGTTGTAATGATTTTTATGGCCGTAATCAACAATTATGACACTACCGTAACGATTTTCATGGCGGCTTAATTCTGGAATTTTTTGGCAAATTACGGTACTGCCGTAAAATCCTTCACGGTACCGTAATTTCGGACCAATTTGTTACAGAGACTTCAGAGATTCTAGAGGTAATTACGGCACTAACATAATATACCTTTTGGTGCCGTAGTTCGGAACAGATTCCATACAGAAGATTTCACAGCAATTATGGTACTACCGTAATTTCCATCACCGTGCCGTAATTTTAACTCAGATGCCCGATTCTTCCACTAGAAACTTAAATTTGTGATTTCTCAGGCTTTAGAGCACCAATGGAAGGGCCAAAGGGGGGATGCTCAGAATTAGCAAGAGAACGTTTTCGAAGGGGAAGGAACAATTTTTATTAGGGATCCACTGAGAATTTGGGAGAATCACCGCCGCTCTAGGGTTCATCGATTCTCAGCCTACAGACCGCTTCCGGCCATGAAATTTGAAAGGAAGCTTCGCCTAAAGGAGGATAACACATAGCAGAAGTTTCAGAATGAAAGGAATCCGATCGAGGGAGAAATCAACGAAACAATGGGTGCTGCCACTCTTCGTCACGTCCAGTGCATGTTACGGTGCACCCTGTTTTGTAATTTTTCTATCCTTCTCAAATTCTGATCATCTGAAATTATGGTTTACTATAATCTTTCCATCATGCTAGCTTAATTTTCTTATGGGACATGGGAGTGTTATCCCCTTAACTTCTTAATGAATAGACATTGTTAATTTTGTCGGGATGATTTTGTTATGATAGTTCTACTTATGTGATGATTGCTTATAATTCTCCTAAGTCTCATATTTTCTGAATGTTTTAGAATTTTCTAAAATAGACTGAAAAGTTGATTGCAAAATTTGGAACCCTAGAATCATTGAGTTTAAAACTTATCGCAAGAGATTAGGTATTGTTCTTAATTCTGATTTTTAGTAGTTTTATTGCCATGTTGATTTTCTGATATTTGGATTGAGTTATTATGTTGGATTTGATTTGATATTATAAGAGATTAAATATTTGATCGTCGGATAACCTTAAGTAGAACCTAAGAAATTATCGTATCAGAATACATAGTTTCTCTTAAGATGTTTGACTTAAAATTCGGATGCACGAGAGTGATCCTTGAGTTCTTTGTTAATAATTTACTTATCTTCAGCATTGAATAGATCTTGCACGAGAGTGAGGATTGGTTCTTTGTATAATTATCTGCGCGAGAGCGAGATAATTCTTTTATGAAGTAAATTATATCTTTATCATAATGAAATTTGACTGACAATACTTTATTTCCTTCTAGTCATTAAAATTAAGGTGGATGAACCCCTAGTCCCAGTTTTCTTCTCTGATATTTTTTCGTGAAATTTTCGATAGTTTGCTTCGTCGTATTCGGATTGCCTAGCTAGTGAGATATCGATTATTCGGTACTTGGCAAACAAGGTCTCTATGGTTCGATATCTTTTTATTACCTTGAGTATCCGTGCACTTGTAGACAACAACAAGTTTTTGGTGTCGTTGCCGGGGACCTTAGTTTTTGTTAATATTGAAGATATTGAAAGTATTGCTAGACTAGGTTTTGTTGTTTATTTTCTGTTATTTTGAGTTATTTGATCAGTTTACTTGTGCATGCGCAGGAATCTTAGATCAGGACCTCTTGTTCCTTTTGATCCTAAAATTAACAAAACTCTTAGATTGCGTAGGAAGCTTAGATTCGCAGAGGAAAGAGAAGAAGAAGCAATCATGGCTGAGAGAAGATCATTGCGTGACTATGCTGCCCCAAATCCCCAAGGGATTCGCTCTAGTATTACTAGGCCAGCCATTGATGCCAACAATTTTGAGATCAAACCAGCCTTCTTGTCTATGATTCAACAAAACCAGTTTGGAGGAGCACCTCTTGAAGACCCTAATATCCATCTATCTCTTTTTCTTGAATTGTGTGATACTATTAAAATTAATTGAGTTTTTGATGATGCACTGAAATTGAGATTGTTTCCTTTTTCCCTTAGGAACCGAGCACGTGATTGGCTTCATTCACAGCCGTCATGAACGTTCACTACTTGGGATCAGCTTTCTAATGCCTTTCTGATGAAATACTTCCCACCTAGCAAGACCATCCAACTGAGAAATCAAATTACTAATTTTGCACAAAAGGATGGAGAGTCTTTGAGTGAAGCATGGGAGCGATTTAACGAATTGCAACGGAAGTGTCCCCACCATGGCTTAGAGAAATGGGTTTTGATTCAAACTTTTTATTATGGTCATCTTTATAACACCCGAGTTACTGTTGATGCTGCTACAGGTGGAGCCCTGATGAACAAGACCATGGAAGAAGCCTAAACATTGATTGAAGAGATGGCCTTAAATCATAACCAGTGGACTACTGAGAGAGGAGTTCTTTATCATTGAACAAAAAACTCAAGGATCACTCTCGTGCATCCGAATTCTAAGTCAAAAATTTCAAGTGGAAACTCAAGGATCACTCTCGTGCATCCGAATCTCAACACAGGTTCTACTTATGATTCTCCAACATTCTGATCCTCACTCTCGCACAAGATCTTAACGTTTAATACATTAACTCGATCCAAAGAATCATAAAATCAACAAGGCATTAAAATTACTAAAAATCAGAATTCAAGAACAAACCTAATCTCTTACGATAAGTTCCAAACTCGATGATTTCTAGGGTTCCGAATTTCACAATCAACCTCTCAGTCTATTTCACAAAATTCTAAAACATGCTGATATTTATAAAACTAAGGAGAAATAAAGACAATCATCACATAAGTAAAATTATCATAACAAAGTTATCATTGACAAAAATAATCAATGTCTAGTCATATAAAAAATCAAGGGGATTACACCCCATGTCCCATAAGAAGATTAAGCTATCCTAGTGAAAGGATTACAATAAACCACAATTTCAGAGGATTAGAAATCAAAAAGGGGAAGAAAAGTTACAACATAGGTCCTGTAATGAAATTACAGCACCGTAATTGCTTTTGAACTGCACAGTCACCGCTGTTTTGTTGATTTCTCCCTCGATCGGACTCTAAATACTCTGAAACTTCTGGTGTGTGCTCTCCTACTCTAGACGAAGCTTCGGTGTAAATTTTACAGCCTGAGGTGCTCTCTACGCCTCTCGGCGTGAAGCCATGCCCTAAGGACGCCTCCTTCGATTACTCTCTGAATTCTCTCTAAAAATTGGGGCTTTTGGTCCCTTTATCTTCTCCTCATTACGACAAGTTCGCCACTTCTTTCGGATCTCAATTTGGACTTCTGGATCAAAAGATATGGTCCGCGCAAGATTCGGGCAGAAAAATTAGGAAACTGAGCCATAAATACGGTACCGTAATAATAATACAGTGGTACCGTATTTTTGCCAAAATTTCAGAAACTTTCTATTCAAAATCCTCCAAAAATACGGTACCATGATATATAGTCCCAAAAATACGGTAGTGCCGTATTTTTGCCAAATTGGCTCCGATTTTCATGAAATTTGACAGGGAACTTTGTCTCAACGTTTGGAATCCATTGGTGTGCTCAAATCTTTCAAAATCCATCAAAATATGGCACTTTTAACCTGAAAATGATCAAAAACAAGAAATGGTGTAGATTCTGTAATATTTGACAAATAAGGCTTAAAAACAAGCAAAAGATCATAAATATGACACGAAAAGACCAATAAAATGACACAAAATATACTATGAATTTTGGTGTCATCAAACACATACGGCTTAAACTTTTTTGTCCTCAAGCAAATAAGTAGAATATAGAACACTGCTATGGAAAATATACCCTCTTATGAAAAATAAATTTCTAAAATATAATCACTCATGAAATATTCCACCAAAAGCTACATAAAATTTCAAATAAATACATCGTCCTCTGAATGTTATCCTTAAGATTCACAACTTGATCAAATAAAACTTCGCAACTCGCATAATAAAAAAAAATCTCAATCTCATGATTTCACCTTTGTTTCAGTTTAATTCTATCATACCTTTGTTTACTCGCATAATAAATACATCGTCCTCTTTTTTGCATATACCCACATAGATACATACTTTTTTATTTTAGACTTCAACTCTTTTCCTAGGTATCACTGTCAATTTTACACGATGCCAAGTAGAGGAGTCATTATTATTTTTTTTTTTCTTTTTTTTTTTATAGACTTCAACCCATCTCTTAGGTACCACTGTCAATTTTGCATAGTGCCAAGTAGGGGAGTCTCTCACTATTTTTGTGGATCTTGGAGTCTTTCTTCCCAACAAATAGTAAGATAAACTAAACATCAACTAGGTTAATCAATTGACATCAATTCAAAAATTACACTCATATACTCATTTTATTTAAGAAAGATGTTTCACTTTTAGATTGCATTCATCAAACAACATACCTACCCAAAAAACTTATGCATCAATCAAAGAAGGATTTCAACAAGTAGATGTATATTGAAGAAATAAATTTAACATAATAAGTATATCTTCATTCATAGGCATGCATGAACATTCATAATCATAGAAAAATCTACACACTACTCATCACATGGATTCATGTCATAAAAAATTTTATACATCAAAAATCTCTAAATCAATGCAAAAAGTGCGAAGCATGAAACTCATAGAATCATAGTCAAAAGTGTGACATGATAGACTCAAGCAACCTCGTATAATAGAAATCTCAGTGAATGATACATCTAAAGCAAATCAAATATGCAACCATATGAAATAATCTAGAGAGTGCAAACAATACTCACAGAACTATATAGCAAGCTCTGACCATAAATACATAAGGCTCATACCAAAAATAGTATCGGGGCAAATGCTGCAAGGTCCGAAGGTGTGCCTTTTGAAAATTTTACCGAAGAGCTACTAGCAATGATGATGATGGTGCCGACAGTAGAGTGAGTAATCTCTAGTGGCCTACTAGAGACTACAGTCCTGGAGGTGAGATTGTCGGTTGGTGGGTGGTGAGAAATAATGTTGCATAGATAAAAAGAATCAGGGTCACTAATGAAGAGTCTACTGCATAAATAAATAAAATCAATGGAAATAGAGGCAGCAGAAAAAGCAAGGGGCTGATGGGGGTGCTGAGCATGATAGCTGGCGCGGGCAGGAGGTGGAAGACAGTTGCTAGTAAAGATCCCTGAATCTGGAGGCAAAAGAAGCTATAACAGGTTGAAAGCAAAAAGAGCATCCACTGAATTTTTTATGAAAAGTAGTCATACCCAAAAATAAAATTTAATGATCCAAATAGAAAATGGACAGAACCATGTAATAGAATAAGATATGTTCTTTTCAGACGTATGAAAATCAAAGGATCAAAATCTGTTAGGAATTTAGGGTATCAGTAGAAAGAAGGCTAATCAGATTACAAAACTACAAAAACTGCACAAAAGTTAATCATATTCGAAAAGTTGCTATGTTTCCTAGAATGATCAGAAAATATTTTCATAAAAACAATTAATCCACAAGATAAAATGTAACATGTTCTTCCAACTTCAAGTGAAAAATCACGATTTCAAGTCACCGAAGCACCTTAAAAATACGCAGCAAAAGTGCTAATCAGATTAGTCAGAAGAAAACTACTGCATAAATTAATCAGAATCGAAAAGTTGCTAGGTGTTTTAGATTGATCCATGGACTTTAAAATTCAGCAAAAATATCCAATTGATAGACCAAGATGAGTAACTCGTGATGGTGCCAAAGATCAAAAATTTTTCCGACCTAGTTTCTTAAAATCACAACGAGAAGACACCTACTCAAATAAGCAATTTGCAGATTTCAAATACGGTACCGTGCATTTCCTTACAGCATTGCCGTAATATGCATAAAACTCTCGGGTCAGAAATCGGCAGAAATACGGTACCGTGAAGATGATTATGGCAGTGTCGTATTTTGTGCAATTTTTTTTTCTTTTTTTTTCAAAAAGAACAGAAAAATTAATTCTAAAAATAAACCAAGATAAAAGAAACTAAGCTAAGCAAAAGTGCTTGGGTTGCCTCCCAAGAAGCGCTAATTTTTAGGTCATTAGCTTGACCAATAATCCAAAATCATGGTGAAGCAGGTGAATCAGTACCAAAGTAAATAGCATGTAATTTTCTGCATTTTTTTTGTCCAAAAAGTTTAGCCATTAATCTAAAAATCCAGAATTTCATATAAATCACAATCAAAGTGGCTCTCTTAAGGGATATTCAATGATCTTCCTAAATTTGTCAAAAAGCAAAATCATAAGTCCTTTCTTCAAATTTTTATCTTTAATTACAATAGCACTCATATCAAAATATTCAAGCATTAGATCATCAAAATAGTCTTTCCGTCTCAAATTAGATTCCTCAATAAAGCATAAATTTTTAAATACATCAAAAGAGTGAATATCAGATATGGGCAAAACATCATCATGGTGAGATTCATCAATGTTTGTAATTTTCAAATCCTTTTCAAGTTCCTCATGCCCACAATCAAATAATTTATCAATATCAAAATTATCATCAAAATCAAGGTGAGATTTTTCAAAATCAATTTCCTCATGACTTTCCACATAGTCAAAAGAATCAATCTCAGAATTACAAGAATCAGATTTAACCATAAATAGTGTATCATCAAAAGAATCAATTTCATGACTATCATTAGAATCATAAGGTTTTTCAAAATCAATTTTCTCAATCTTTTCTACAAATGATTTATCAGATGAATCAAATTCACAACTATCAAAATCAGAGTGAGATTCATTAATGTTCACATAAGGCTCAATTTCAAAACAATCATAATCAAAGGGAGATTTTTCCAAATCAAGTTCTTCAGTTTCAAACTCAAATAAACAAGCTTGTTGTGCTAACTGGGTTTCTAGAATTTCAGAATGAGCATGCATATTATCCATTCTATGTTTATGGGTCTCATGTGCCTCCTCACTTTGTTTCATGAATTTTTCAAATATCAACTCTAAGCTAGATTTTTCAGTATCCTCAAAGTATGGTTCAAAAACATGATTTGAACAATTATCGTAAAAAGAAGTTTAGTTTTCTCATCTAGAATACAATTGATCAGATTCGTTCCATGATAAATTGGGATTTAAAAATTGGCAATCAGAGGAATAATGATCAAAATATCCACAAATATCACACCTAATAGAAGAAGAAGAGTGCATATAAGAGTTAAACGTATCATGAAGAGTACACAATGAATCATTTTCATACTTACCTTTTGGCATGTATACCTCACCTCTTTTAGTTGCCCATGAGTTGTGATTAAAAGACATATCTTCAATTCAAAGCTTTCTACACAATTAAAAATTGTTATCTCAAAATTCACAGGAAATAAAATATATCAAGATCTAAGAGTCCTATGTATAGACAATTAGAAT
The DNA here is from genome assembly GCA_027563935.2 of Costus lasius. NCBI lineage: Eukaryota > Viridiplantae > Streptophyta > Magnoliopsida > Zingiberales > Costaceae > Costus > Costus lasius. The sequence continues at coordinate 28,911,967 of CM050450.1, read as the reverse complement.
AGAAACAGAAAGATTATCCAACACCAATCAATAAAAAAAAATTTTCAGAATATATAAAAAAATAGAAAAAGATAAAACACATGGAAGTTCACAAATTTTAGAAATCACAGTTCTGTCACAACTTGTGAAAATCCAAAACCTGCAAAAACAAAAAAATAAAGTTAAATCTAAAAGAAATAAAACTTAGTCTAGCAATACTAACAACTATTTTGATATTAACAAAACTAAGGTCCCCGGCAACGGCACCAAAAAATTGTTGTACTCCGCAAGTGCATGGATACTCGAAGTAATAAAAATATCGAACCACAGAGACCTACGTGTTAAGTACCAAATAATCATTTTCTCACTAGCTAAGTAAACTGAAGATGATGTAGCAAACGATCGAAAAGTGCACGGGAAAATATCAGAGAAGAAAACTGGGACTAGGGGTTCATCCACCATGATTCTAATGACTAGAAAGAAATAAAAGTTGTCAATCAAATTTCATTATAATAAAGATGTAATTTACTTCATAAAAGGATCAACTCGCTCTCGCGCAGTTAATCATATAAAGGACCAATCCTCACTCTCGTGCAAGATCTATCTAATGCTGAAAATAAGTAAATCATTGAACAAAGAACTCAAGGATCACTCTCGTGCATCCGAATTCTAAGTCAAAAATCTCAAGTGGAAACTCAAGGATCACTCTTGTGCAGTCGAATCTCAACATAGGTTCTATTTATGGTTCTCCAACATTCTGATCCTCACTCTCGCACAAGATCTTCACGTTTAACACATTAACTCGATCCAAAGAATCATAAAATCAACAAGGCATTAAAATCACAAAAAATCAGAATTCAAGAACAAACCTAATCTCTTACGATAAGTTCCAAACTCGATTTCTAGGGTTCCGAATTTCCCAATCAACCTCTCAGTCTATTTCGTAAAATTCTAAAACATGCTGATATTTATAAAACTAAGGAGAATTAAAGACAATCATCACATAAGTAAAATTATCATAACACAGTTATCATTGACAAAAAGAATCAATGTCTAGTCATATAAAAAATCAAGGGGATTACACCCCATGTCCCATAAGAAGATTAAGCTATCATGGTAAAAGGATTACAATAAACCATAATTTCAGAGGATTAGAAATCAAAAAGGGGAAGAAAATTTACAAAACAGGTGTTGTAACGAAATTACAGCACCATAATTGCCTTTGAACAGCACTGTCACCGTTGTTTTGTTGATTTCTCCCTCAATCGGAATCCAAATGCTCTGAAACTTCTGGTGTGTGCTCTCCTACTCTAGAAAAATCTTCGGTGTAAATTTCACGGCCTGAACTGCTCTCTATGCCTCTCGGCATGAAGCCATGCCCTATGGATGCCTCCTTCAATTACTCTCTGAATTCTCACTAAACATTGGGGCTTTTGGTCCCTTTATCTTCTCCTCATTACGACGAGTTTTCCACTTCTTTTGGATCTCAATTTGGACTTCTGGATCAAAAGATATGGTCAGTGCAAGATTCGGACAGAAAAATTGAGAAACTGGGCCAAAAATACGATACCGTAATAAAAATACGGTAGTGCCTTATTGTTGCCAAGATTTCAGAAATTTTCTGTTTAAAATCCTCCAAAAATACGGTATCATGATATGTAGTCCCAAAAATACGGTAGTACCATATTTTTGCCAAATTGGCTCCGATTTTCATGAAATTTGATAGGGAACTTCATCTCAACGTCTGGAATCCATTGGTTTGTTCAAAATTTTCAAAATCCATCAAAATATGGCACTTTTAACTTGAAAATGATCAAAAATAAGAAATGGTGTAGATTCTGTAATATTTGACAAATAAGGCTTAAAAACAAGCAAAAGATCATAAATATGGCACGAAAAGACCAATGAGATGACACAAAATATACTATGAATATTGGTGTCATCAGCAATCCCATTCTAAGAGAGATGAGCCTTCACAGAATAGTGATTTGCCTTCTAAGGTTGATATTCCTAAACCTAGTTCACCACCATCATATAGGCCACCTATACCTTTTCCCAGAGGATTGTTCAGACCAAGTTAGACAAGTAGTTTGGTAAATTTCTTGATGTTCTTAAAAAGCTTTACATTAACATTCCATTCACTGAAGCTTTATATCAAATGTCGTCATATGCAAAATTTTTCAAAGAGATCTTGTCTAACAAAAGAAAGATAGAGGACTATGGTACTGTGGCATTAACTGAGGAATATAGTGCTATTATCCAGAACAAATTGCCACCGAAATTAAAAGATCTAGGTAGTTTCTCTATACCTTGTTCTATGGGAAGTATGGCTTTTGACCAAGCCTTATGTGATCTCGATGCCAGTGTAAGCCTAATGTCATATTCTATTTGCAGGAAACTGGACATTGGAGAGCTTAAACCAACCTCAATATCTTTGCAACTTGCTGATTCATCGGTAAAGTATCCGGTTGGTATCTTAGAAAATATTCTAGTTCAAATTGGTATGTTTTTCATACCAGCAGATTTTGCGGTTCTTGAGATGGAAGAATGTTCTAAAAATCCTATTATTCTTGGTAGACTGTTTTAGCCACAGCTGATGCAGTCATTGATGTTAGAAAAAGAAAACTCACTTTTGATATGTGTGATAATACAATTGAGTTTGATTTAACTGATTCATTGAAAAAAGCATCACACTCAGGATCATGTTGTAGCATTGATATAATTGATGATTTTGTTAGTGATGCGCATAATTTTGAAACTGACATATCATCTAAGTATGTGAATAAAGAATTTCAGGAGAAAGCAGCAAAGAAGAAGAAGAGATGAAGGAGAAAAGGAGGATCAAAACTGCTTGAGAAAGGAAAAAGATTCTTGAGTAAAATTGGACACTGTTTCATGAATGAGCCTTATGTTCCTAGAAGCCATGAACAAAACGCTGAGAAATCAACATGGCAACCGAAGAAATCAAGATCAAATCCGAGTGCAGAATGGTCAAGCTAATGACCTTTAAATTAGCGCTTCTTGAGAGGTAACCCAAGGACTTTTTCTTTTGATTTTGGTTTGTTTTCGTCTTAATTTGTTTTGTTTAGGATTAATTTTTATTTTTCTCATTTTTAGGTATGATTTTTCAGAGATTTCTGAGTTTTTGCATAAATTACGACTGTACCGTATTTTTCTTTACGGTGCTATATTTTTGGTCGATTTTTGAATAAAAAGTTTTGGGTATTCTTTGGAAATTACGGCTATGCCATAATGTTTTTTACGGTACCGTAATTATTTTACAGTATCACCATAACGATTTTCACACAGCCACATTTTTAGGTCTTTTCTTTATAGAAACTTTCATATTTTTCGGCAATTTATGGCAGTGCCGTATTTTTCCTCATGGTACCATAATTTTGGTCCTTTTTCCACTCGAGAGTTTTCGAGTTTTTGACCAAATTATGGCAGTACCATAAAATTCTTCACGGCACCATATTTTTAATCGATTTTTTACCCAAGAGTTTCTGAGTTTTCATGCGTTTTACGGCACTATTGTAATCACATTACGGTGCCGTAATTTCCTCGACCCCGCACGATTATGCTACCGTATTTAGGGTTTTTCTGCACCGAGTTTAGGGTTTACAGAATTTTTTGCTTCATTCAGCACCGATCTTCGATTCTTCACTTCCAAAACCCTCTGGCAACTCTTCCTGATCGATTTCCTTAGATTTCTGACCAACTTCTGCCCCAGATCTGGGGATTTTTGAGCTCGAGCGAGCTCTGAAGCTGTTCGTCCACCCATAGTCACCTTTTTCGATTTCTTCTCTTCTAAGCATCGATTCAACTCGCATTTGCTTTCCAGATCCTCTCCAGAGGTAGAGGAAGGATCCTAGAGGAGATTTAAAGCTCAAGGTTTGCTCAGAAAACCAGATTCGACCAACTTTCTTCAACTGTTCTTCCCTGCTCGACTGCCCTGCTCGCCCCATTTGGTAACAACACTGTTCATTCCGGTTTCTTCTTGACTTTGAAATATTTTGCTTCCATTACCATGTCTCCTGTCAAGAGTATGGTTTCAAGGAGAAAGGGGAAGGCTCCAGCTGAATCTTCAGCTCCACCTCCACCACCGAACCCCTATGGCATCACATTCAGGGATGATGTGCAGGAGCAGCGTTACAATCAACTTCTTACCAGATGCATCGTCAAAACAAAGTATGCCGACATGAGGGCATTGGAACTCTTAGGGCTATAGGATGATGTGCTTTGGATGTTTGATCAGATTGCCACTAAAATGTTCTTCACTATGGACCCTTAGACCTATTTGCCCCTTTTTCTTGAGGTACTGAGTAGTTTGAAAGTCGATTTGGATGAGTATGCCAATGATCCACCACCACAGGGAGCTACTGGATCTTCTTCGCGTCGTGCTGCCCCTGATCAGAGTAGATGGCACAGTCATCTAGATCCTGGCTTCCTGGCACTTTCTGCAAATGTTCATCGACTGACCTCCACCGTGCGGAGGATTTTTGACTACGTGGTGCATATTCATGATGATGTTGAAGAGATCAAAGACTATCTTCGTCTCAAGCGCAGAGATGGTGGAGAAGGAGGTTCTCAGGGAGATCCTATGGATGCCGCGCCTGCTGATGGAGATTAGGAGGTGACAGATTCTGATTAGTCGAGAACTTTGTGAGTATCTCCTTCCCTACCTTTCCTTACTTACGTTTTATTTGATTTATGATGGATTTATTCTCTTGTATGAAGGATGACTATGTCATACTTCTTGTGTCCGCTCGCTACAGATCCTTGTCTTTGGATATTAGTTAATATTTGATTCAATATGGTTGTATTGATATTTTGTGATACTGGGTTTTGATGATTTTATTTCGATATGGTTGTACTTGATATTGTGTTCTGATATTTTGGATGATTTGATTCGATCTAGTTGTATAATTTGAATGATGTTGTGAATGATGTGATCTTTTTGATGGTTTGATAATGATATATTTGTCATATGCTGAAAATATTTACTTTGATAATGATGTGTAGTAGGGATTTTTGAAAATTACAGCAGTTACCATGCCGAAATTTTTAATGAATTATCATGCATATCAATTTCTGAAAATTGAAATAGATTTAATATGTTGAATTTATTTCTCTAATATAATTTATTTGTTAGAATTTTCTCCATTTATTGATGCATGAAATTTTGGGTAAATACATTGTTTAATGAGTGCAATCTTAAAGTGAAATAATTCCTTTCAATAAAATGAGCATATGTGCACATGTTTTTGGATTGATATCAATTGATTGATCTAGTCTACCTTTAAATCTTTTATGTTATTTGTTGGGAAGAAAAAATCCAAATCCACAAAAAAAAAGAGAATAACTCCTCTTCTTGGTATTGTGTTTACAATGGTACCTAAGACAAGAGTTGAAGTTCCAAATAAAAAGTATGTATCTATGTGGATGCATGCCAAGAGAGAGTTCCTTTGACATTGACTCTGCTATCTCAAGAAAATTCTTCCTACTTATGAGATATGAGTTCTATTATGATTGGTTATGTGACTAACATACTCTAAATTCGTCACCGGAAAAAGGGTGGAAATCGATTTAGAAAATGTCAAGGACATATTAAAAAGAAAAGAGAGAAATTTGAGTGGAAAAAGATTTGGAGATCCTATTCCTGTAAACAAAAACATATTGGATGAAAATCTCAAACAAGATTATTTCATGAGATTGAAATTCTATTACTATGCACATTGCGAAATTTTATTCGATTGAGTTTTTGAGTCTTAAAGATTAAGTTCAGAGGACGATTTATTTATTTGAAATTTTGTGTGAGATTGATGAAATTTTCCATGGATGGATGATTATATTTAAGAAATTTATTCGTCATATAAAAGTTTATTTTCTATAATCGGTGTTGATTTCTTTATTTGCTTGAGGACAAGTAAAGTTTGAGCCTTATGTGTTTGATGACTCTAAATTTCATAGCATATTTCTTACTTATTCTATATCCTCTTGAGTCATATTCATGCTCCTTTGCTTATTTTATGCCTTGTTTATCAAATATTTCAGATTCTACGCTTTTCTTGGGTTTTGATCAATTCTAGGTAAAAAGGCATCATTTTGATGGGTTTTCAAGCAAATCCAATGCATGGGCAGATTCTTATCATCAAGAGGAGACTACACATCAAATTTCAAGTCAAACAAATTTTCTAGAGAAATTACAGCAGTGTCATAAAGATTTTTACAGCTGTAATCAGCAATTATGGCACTACCGTAACTATTTTCACGGTGGCTTAATTCTAGAATTTTTTTGGCAAATTACGGTACTACCATACAATCCTTCACGGTACCGTAATTTCGGATGAAGAGGGAATAGATATGCACCACCTCCAAGGAATATGCGCTAAGGGATGAAGAGGGAAGAAGACAAACCGCCAAGCACCAATGCTCCTTGTGCTAAGAGGAAAGGAGGAAGAAGGCTTGTGGCTATGGAAGATGGAAGATGTTGCGCCACTTGAAGCCTTGCTCTTTGCCCTTCTATTGCTTGCTCACGCCAATCTTTTTTTTTTTCATAAAAGGGCTCACGCATATGTAATGATATATAGAGCCAAGGGGGCGGCAATAGAGGGGCTACGCGCATATCACAAAGAGAGGAGCGGCTAGGGTTAATGGGTGGCAATTAGGGTTAGGGTTATGGCAAGACTCCAAGCCTTTTCCATAAACCCATCCAAATTGCCTAGGACTTACCATGTAAATGCATCATGCCTCAGATGCCTCAACCCTTGCCATAATGACAAGGTTTCCATCCAAGCATGAAGGGGAGGCGCCAATTCCTTCCAAAGGAAGCAAATTGCACCAAGCTCACCCCATTATGCCCTTGGCGCCAATGGGGTTTGCTTTTCTCCCCATTATACCCTTTTAGCCCAATTCTCTTTTCTTGACAACTTGTTATTGGGCCTCATTAGATAATGAGCTAGCCCAAACTATTGGGGTATGCCCTTAAGGCTAATGTTTGAGGCCTTGGGATTGTATCAGTATCATGTATAAACTCTTATGTTTATAAAGGCAATGGTTGTTATTCAGGTTGATATATTATCTGCTGCAATACATATACTTCTGAATAATGTCTCAATGCTGTTCAGCTAGGCTGACATGCACTTTTGTCCTTAGTCGAGATATCTTGGTGAACATGAGACAGCCTTGATATGATTGAGACTAATATGTATTCTAATCTTATAGGATGCTTCGAGCATGGAATAAGATGTAGACTCATGGGTACATTGGATGTACTGGACAGACCCTACTAGGATATTCAATTGCTTGTCACAATGTGAATAATCCTTGATTGCAACAAGTGGCACATTTCCTCTGACTTGAGATCACTTGTGTTTCTAAATGATGATTGTCATTGTTTTGAAGTAGTTCAATATCATTTGAAACATAATGGTTATAGACTATCTTGGATGGTGAGCTTGAGTCATGTTAGGGCACTAGTGATAGATAAAGGATCGCCGTCTCCTTCATTGGAGTGTGATGTTCTAAAGGGCCCCCTTGGATGAGATGATTGAGAAAGTGTATGGCCATACCCAGGTGACTATGTTCATCTGATCTAATCATGCTCATCATATTGGAGTTACAAGCTTGACAGGCTTGTCCAATAAGAACATCCAGTGGCAAAGGAAACATGTATGCCTAGTGAGTTGATTCACACTTGTGCTGTGGTTTGGGTGTAGTCTTGGAAGACTCTTTCCTTTATATCGGGAGACAGTGATGTGTTGCTAGATACCCCTTGCTGATCGTGATGACGTAAGTTATCGTTACCGACATTTAAAGGAAACCCTTAGGGTCGCACAATTTGATGATATGGCTTACTTAAGTCAGATCGTATGGACTGAATTGTTTAGGTTCAGTTTAAAGGGATTTAATCTCTGATTGTGAGTGAGATCTGGTCTGATCATGTTTAATTGATTAGGGCTTAAGATCGGTAAGCTTCGATTGAGAGAATGGATGCTAGATCGGTGAGATCAGGAGCATCGAGAGATCAACGGTCAGATCTTAAGCCTCAGGGGTTTATTGTAATCTGGACTAATGGCTTGGGTTGTTTGGTTTCTTGAACCAAACCGAATTGAACCAGCTCATTGGATGAGCGCATGGTTCAAATGAAGAGGCATTTTGCGATTGGGGTAAGTTGTGGTCGCATGAACGTTGAGACTTTTCTATTTTTAGAAAGCATGTCTCTAAATGTGACCATGACTCTCACGTTCTCAATGCTCACGCTCTCTTGACGCCTCTTTGGGCTTTTCGACACTGGCATCTCTTGCGTGTGAAGGTGTGAACGAAAAGAGGAGCTCTCGCCAAGCATAGGATTTCTCATCTCTTCCCTTCCATTCGGTCAGGATACTTGGACGATCCTTGCTAGCACAAGGGGCGACAAGGAGGAGCCAAGACTCATCTTGTGTGCGTCATCTCTGGAGAAGATCCATTTCGATCTTTGCTTCCAAGACTCCATCTAGAAATGGCATCGGTATGATTTCTTCTCTTGTATGTAATCATTTTAACGTTGATCGTAAAGCATGCAATAGATCTAGAAACCCTCTTCCGCTGTTTAAATCCCTTACATGTGCCTATTAGGGTTTCATCCCCTTGTCTAGGGGACCTTCAATTGGTATCAAAGCCAAGGTTTATGCATGTTTTTATGATTGCTTGACCCCTTTTTGTGTGATCCATTATATGCGCATGTTCAAGAGATCTAGGGTTATCATCATGCGAAAATTTTACATGAGAGTATTGGCGCATGTTTATAGTTTGTGGCGCATGAATGATGCTTATATGTTGCGCTTGTTGTATGTTATAGTTTTTCTTCAAAAACTTCATCACTTGCGCGCCTCACTTAGATCTAAGCGCCTACTGTAAATCTTTAGACAGGTTAGTAGGCTTGAAGTCATCCTCTAGGTTAGATCCAACCAGTCTGATCAGACCATCTGACAGCCTAGATGGGTCGACCAGATAGCACCTGTGCGCAAGCGCGAGGTGGCTATAAGTCGACTGCATCACAGGCGTGTAGCGATGTCTGATTGAGACAACTAATTGAGCGCACATGAGTTAGGCCCGGGGTCACACCCGCTTGCCAGACCTCATTGTGGCCGTTCAGCCCTAAACGCATGCATGGTTGACCTTTTGGTCGACTCAAGTCAGTTAGGACTTGGTGCATGCAAGGGCATTGGATCTGACTAGACAAGGTGAGTGGATCCCTATTAATGGACTGTTGTAAGGTTGTAGGGCATATAAGAAAATTAAAAAAAAAATGATGCCAATGGGGTTTTCAAAATTTCATTTTCTTATTGGATCACATGCTGATTGGATGCCATATGTTTGTTTATTTAATCTTATGTGGGCTGCCCTGTTTAATGTGTGCTGTGCTGGGGCCTGCGAGCCTGGAATTTAAATGTAAATTAATATTTATTGTGATCTGCGCATCACATTTTATTTAATTTATAAAGTGTAATTGACCTACGAGTCAATCTTGTCTAGATAGATTAATTTGTAATTTAATCAGACAAGAGCACAGAGCACACTTGGCAGAGACGCATGCAGCAGTGGCTTGACCAGGTGGGAGGTCCAGGGTTCGACTCTGGGACAGGCGCATTTTCCCTGGTGGGCGCACCTGAGCTGCAATTGGCGCTTGGGCCCTAGGTTGGGCCAGATAAGAAGCAAAAGCCCCATGAAGAAAAGCAAGTGAAGACTTAAGTTAGGTTAAGGTCTTACTTAGGCTTAATGGGCTTTTACCACATAAGATCAGCATGCTTTCTCTTTATCAATTATATAATTAGAAATGCATGATTTATTTATCTTCTGCTATCACCATAGGAATTGTATGATAGTTGAGAAGATAAAAGACCGTTAAAATCCAACGTTAAAATTTCAAGCTCGTAAGCCTTCTGACGCGAAACCTCACTGTTCTGACTATCGTTGGAGCCGTATTGTACCCACTCAGTGGGCACGTCCATCTATCTTCAGACTGTGCGGGATTACACCTGCGTGTTACAGAGAAGGGATTTATCGCTTCTCGTTGCTCAGCATAGCACGTGGTGGTCCAGGGAGTAGGTCAGGTCAGCTTGACCATGTAGGCTACATATGTGGTGCATATGGTAGCACATGGAGGCAGCCATCTGTGGGATCAGAGACTGTGTTGTACCAACTCAGTTGGCACAGTCTGCTGGATTGCCCAGATGAAGGGGAATCGCACGGGTTGGTGATTGGCTGGGACAGCCTACCAGAAATTAGTGCTTGTACTCTCTGTGCATCTTATCTCGCCTGAGCGGGACGCGGAGACCAAGTGTGAAATCTGGATCCCGTCTCACTAAAAGAGTTCTACTCTTTCGGGCTGTTTTGCTGGATTTTTCAGTCAGATAAAATAGTGAGAAAAAGAATCATTCTTAAGTCCTGATTGATTCTTAACATTGATACTGACCTTGCTGTTCTTGCATTGTTGTAGATTCCTGCAGCAACGAACACCATGAACTTCAATGTGCGATCCCTACTGGAAAGGGAGAAGTTTGCTGGGCCAAACTTCTCAGACTGGTACGGACACCTTAAGATTGTTCTTAAGGCAGAGAGGAAACTGTATGTCCTCGAGACGGCGATACCGCCTCAACCCGCTCCGAACGCCGCAAGGGCGGTTCGGGAAGCCTATGAAAAGCATGTCAATGATAGCATTGATGTCGCTTGCCTGATGCTAGCGTCTATGACGCCACCGCTGCAGCGTCAGCATGAGGATATGTCTGCTATAGAAATTATAGCAAACCTCAAGATGATATATGCTGCACAGGCGAGGACTGAACGCTACAATTTGACCAAGCTTTTCTTTCAGAGCAAACTGGCTGAAGGGAGTCTAGTAGGAGCTCATGTGCTCAAGATGATTGGGCACAAGGAGGCTCTAGAGAAACTGGGACATACCATCAATCAGGAGCTTGCTGTAGACATTATTCTGCAGTCTCTCCCGCCTTCTTTCGATCCGTTCATTATTAACTTTAATATGAACAAGATCGACTGTACGCCGGCAGAGTTGCTGAATATGCTCTTGACTACTGAGGAGACTCTGAAGGGAAAGCCTTCAACCTCTGTCTTAATGGTTCCTTCCAGGAACAAGAAGAAGGGGAAGAGGGGCAAAACCCCAGTCAAGAACTACAACAAGGCGCTGAAACAAAAGGTTAAGCGGTCGAAGGAATACAGATGTTTCCACTGTGGCCAGCTGGGTCACTGGAAAAAGGACTGTAAAGCGCTCCAAGGAGACAAGAAGGGAAGCATCGCTTCTGGCTCAGGTATTTATGTGACTGAGGTCATGTTTTCTTCTTCTATATCATGGGTGTTGGACACTGCATGTGGAGTTCACATTTGTTCAAATGTACAGGAACTCAAGAGAAGAAGACAGGTGGGGCAGCATGAGGTGGACCTACGAGTTGGAAACGGAGCACGGGTTGCTGCTGTTGCTGTAGGGGAATATTACATCTCATTACCATCTGGACTTGTATTGGAACTAGACAATTGTTATTTTGTTCCGAGTATAACTAAGAATATTATCTCTATTCCTGCTCTTGTCAGGAAAGGGTTTTCCTTTGAATGCAATATGTCAAAGTGTGTTTTATCTATTGATAATATTGTTTATGCTACTGGTTCAATTAACAATGGGTTATTCATGTTGGACATGGAATGTTCTATACAAAATATTGATAATAAGAAAGCCAAGTATGCTGATGATAGCACCTTGCTATGGCATAGTCGTTTAGGCCATATTAACAAGAAACGCATTAAGCGGTTGCATGAACATGGACTGCTGGGATCATTCTCCTATGAGGAGATTGATACATGCAAAGCTTGTTTAATGGGCAAAATGACGAAGTCACCTTTTCCTAATAAAGGTCAAAGGGCTTCAGGTTTACTTGACCTTATACACAGTGATGTGTGTGGGCCATTTAGTAAACATGCCAGAGGTGGCTATTCGTACTTCATTACCTTTACTGATGATTTCAGTAGATATGGGTATGTCTATTTAATGAAACATAAAAGTGAATCTTTTGACAAGTTCAAAGAGTTCAAGAATGAAGTACAGAATCAGCTAGGCCGAAATATCAAGGCACTTCGTTCTGATCGAGGTGGAGAATACTTGAGTCATGCGTTTACTGACTATCTGAAGGAGTGTGGGATTATCTCACAGCTCACTCCGCCAGGAACACCGCAATGGAATGGTGTGTCCGAGAGGAGAAATAGAACGTTACTTGATATGGTTCGTTCTATGATGAGTCAGGCTACTCTACCTTACTCCTTTTGGGGATTTGCACTGGAAACAGCTGCAAAGGTACTAAACCGAGTGCCATCCAAGGCAGTTTCAAAGACCCCATATGAGTTATGGTATGGGAAACAGCCGAGCTTGACATTTATCAGGATCTGGGGTTGCGAGGCTTATGTCAAAAAGCTCGCCTCTGGGAAACTAGAGAGCAGATCTGACAAATGCATCTTTGTCGGTTACCCTAAGGAAACTAAGGGTTATTATTTCTATGATCCCAAAGAGAACAAGGTATTTGTTGCTCGGACGGCCATTTTTCTTGAGAAGGAGTTTCTTCTGCAAGAAGCCAGTGGGAGAGAAATAAAACTGGATGAGAATCCAGAGGAAGGACAAAGTAGTCAAGCACAGTTGGATGAGCCTGAGCCGGTAGAACAGGTTACTGAACAACCTGAGGCTCAGATATCACGGGAACCGCGAAGATCGGGAAGGATTCGTCGACAGCCTGAGCGCTATGACGGAGTCTACATCATTGATAATGATGAACCCCTCACTTAAGCGGATGCGGTCAGTGGACCAGACTCAGCTAGATGGCTTGAAGCTATGCGAGCCGAGATGGACTCCATGTCAGATAACCAAGTTTGGGATTTGGTTGATCCGCCTCCGGGAGTTATCCCTATAGGCTGTAAATGGATCTTCAAGAAGAAGATTGACATGGATGGTAACGTGGTTACCTATAAAGGCAGGCTAGTTGCGAAAGGTTTCAAACAAATCTACGGGATAGATTATGATGAAACTTTCTCACCTGTAGCTATGTTTAAGTCTATTCGGATTCTTTTCGCGATAGCAGCATATTACGATTATGAGATCTGGCAGATGGATGTGAAGACTGCTTTCCTTAATGGAAAATTGGATGAGGATGTGTATATGACACAACCTGAAGGTTTCACTAATCCATCTGATCGTCATAAGGTATGCAAATTAAAGAAGTCCATTTATGGACTTAAACAAGCATCAAGAAGCTGGAATATTCGTTTTGATGAATCAATTAGTGAATTTGGTTTCATCAAGAATGAAGATGATCCGTGTGTATATAAGAGGTTTAGTGGGAGCGTAATTACTTTCCTAGTCCTCTACGTCGATGATATCTTAATCATTGGAAACGATATTCCTGAACTGCATGATGTCAAAGCATGGTTAAGAAAATGTTTCCAGATGAAAGATTTAGGAGAAGCAGCCTATGTATTAGGTGTGAAGATCTACAGGGATAGATCTAAGAGGCTTCTCGGGCTGTGCCAGAGTACTTACATCGATAAAGTCCTGGAAAGATTTCATTTAGAGAATTCTAAAAGAGGATATCTTCCAGTCAGACATGGTCTGAATCTTTCAAAGAGTTAGTGTCCACAAACACAGACTAAGAAAGATGAAATGGACAATACGCCTTATGCTTCGGCTATTGGATCCATTATGTATGCGATGTTGTGTACTCGCCCAGACGTCGCTTACGGGTTAAGCGTGACCAGTCGATTCCAAAGTAATCCAGGTCAGGCGCACTGGATTGCAGTCAAGAACATCTTGAAATATCTGCGGAGGACCAAAGATATGTTCTTGATATATGGTGGTCAGGAAGAACTCAGTATTGAAGGATATACTGACGTTTCGTTCCAATCTGACCAGGATGATTTCCGATCGCAATCAGGCTATGTTTTTAGCTTGAATGGAGGAGTAGTGGTGTGGAAGAGTTTCAAACAGTCCATCGTTGCTGATTCCACAACAGAAGCCGAGTATGTTGCAGCCTCAGAAGCATCTAAGGAGGCAGTATGGATTCGCAAGTTCGTTAAGGAACTTGGTGTTGTTCCTTCGAGTGCAGATCCTTTGGTTATCTTCTGTGATAACACTGGAGCAATCGCACAAGCAAAGGAACCGCGGTCGCACCAGAAGTCCAAGCACATACAGAGACGGTTTCACTTGATCCGGGAGATCATTGATCGTGGCGAGATCAAAATCTGCAAGGTTCATACAGATGACAATCTGGCAAACCCGCTTACCAAGCCTCTGGCGCAGCAGAAGCATGAGAAGCACTGTAATAATATGGGTTTGAGATTCCTCAACCATTAGATTAAGTGCAAGTGGGAGATTGTTGGGGTATGCCCTTAAGGCTAATGTTTGAGGCCTTGGGATTGTATCAGTATCATGTATAAACTCTTATGTTTATAAAGGCAATGGTTGTTATTCAGGTTGATATATTATCTGCTACAATACATATACTTCTGAATAATGTCTCAATGCTGTTCAGCTAGGCTGACATGCACTTTTGTCCTTAGTCGAGATATCTTGGTGAACATGAGACAGCCTTGATATGATTGAGACTAATATGTATTCTAATCTTATAGGATGCTTCGAGCATGGAATAAGATGTAGACTCATGGGTACATTGGATGTACTGGACAGACCCTACTAGGATATTCAATTGCTTGTCACAATGTGAATAATCCTTGATTGCAACAAGTGGCACATTTCCTCTGACTTGAGATCACTTGTGTTTCTAAATGATGATTGTCATTGTTTTGAGGTAGTTCAATATCATTTGAAACATAATGGTTATAGACTATCTTGGATGGTGAGCTTGAGTCATGTTAGGGCACTAGTGATAGATAAAGGATCGCCGTCTCCTTCATTGGAGTGTGATGTTCTAAAGGGCCCCCTTGGATGAGATGATTGAGAAAGTGTATGGCCATACCTAGGTGACTATGTTCATCTGATCTAATCATGCTCATCATATTGGAGTTACAAGCTTGACAGGCTTGTCCAATAAGAACATCCAGTGGCAAAGGAAACATGTATGCCTAGTGAGTTGATTCACACTTGTGCTGTGGTTTGGGTGTAGTCTTGGAAGACTCTTTCCTTTATATCGGGAGACAGTGATGTGTTGCTAGATACCCCTCGCTGATCGTGATGACGTAAGTTATCGTTACCGACATTTAAAGGAAACCGTTAGGGTCGCACAATTTGATGATATGGCTTACTTAAGTCAGATCGTGTGGACTGAATTGTTTAGGTTCAGTTTAAAGGGATTTAATCTCTGATTGTGAGTGAGATCTGGTCTGATCATGTTTAATTGATTAGGGCTTAAGATCGGTAAGCTTCGATTGAGAGAATGGATGCTAGATCGGTGAGATCAGGAGCATCGAGAGATCAACGGTCAGATCTTAAGCCTTAGGGGTTTATTGTAATCTGGACTAATGGCTTGGGTTGTTTGGTTTCTTGAACCAAACTGAATTGAACCAGCTCATTGGATGAGCGCATGGTTCAAATGAAGAGGCATTTTGCGATTGGGGTAAGTTGTGGTCGCATGAACGTTGAGACTTTTCTATTTTTAGAAAGCATGTCTCTAAACGTGACCATGACTCTCACGTTCTCAATGCTCACGCTCTCTTGACGCCTCTTTGGGCTTTTCGACACTGGCATCTCTTGCGTGTGAAGGTGTGAACGAAAAGAGGAGCTCTCGCCAAGCATAGGATTTCTCATCTCTTCCCTTCCATTCGGTCAGGATACTTGGACGATCCTTGCTAGCACAAGGGGCGACAAGGAGGAGCCAAGACTCATCTTGTGTGCGTCATCTCTGGAGAAGATCCATTTCGATCTTTGCTTCCAAGACGCCATCTAGAAATGGCATCGGTATGATTTCTTCTCTTGTATGTAATCATTTTAACGTTGATCGTAAAGCATGCAATAGATCTAGAAACCCTCTTCCGCTGTTTAAATCCCTTACATGTGCCTATTAGGGTTTCATCCCCTTGTCTAGGGGACCTTCACAAACTTCATTGCATGGGTTGATTAAGCAATTGGATCCAATCCAATGCAACCCAAATCCAAATGTGATCAACCATGGTCAATTTTGGGTCAACCTGCCAAAAATAGATCTGAGTTATCCAATAACTCGATCATAAGGCTTTTCGATCAATACGAGAACTCGAGTATCAAGGTGTGCGACCTTGTAGGTTCCTCTGAAGTTGGCAGTGCTGACCTAAGGTCACCACAAGCAATGAGTGGCACCTAGCAATGCATCGCTGCTACCCAAGCAATCGGAATGGATATCGACATCGACATCCCCATCATCGCAACTAGGTACAGATGCATTATAGTCTCTTCACCGAACTGATTTCCGATTGGACAAGTGTGTCACCACTTGTTTCCACCCAATCACATGGTCATGACTAAATCAGGTTCTCACCTGGGTATGGCCATACACTTCCAGTCATAGAACCATAGAGGAGCTCCATGGATATCAAGCTTCCCTTAAGAAGGGGCAAATCCTCTGTTTGTCCATTGACCTTCTTATATGGGTTGTGACATGTTCAATGACAACCGTTATTACCTCCCTACTACGGCGAGGTGTTAGGTTGTATCAAAGCATATCCCTAACCATATAGAATGGTCAATGACCTCAAGTCAAGGGATCAATGCATCTCCTATTACTTGTGAGGATAACTCTTGACACCAAGTCATAGCCTTACAGCGGGTCAGTCCACTATATCCATCACTGATACACCCATATGTCTATATTAGCACCTCATGCCTAACCCGCCCATATACCAGTCTCACACGTACTAGAGCTGTCCCATATCCACTCAGGTACTTGACTAGGGAGAAAGTTTTGAGCACAGATACAATCTGTCTCCAGGGACATTATCATGTAAGTACATAATCGCAGATGTAAACAAACATAGATAATGACAATGCCAGAATGATATAAATAACAGAGTCAAGTAGTACAAAGATGGACCAAAACTCGGTCCTAGGGCATATACACCAATAATCTCCCACTTACACTATGACCTAGAAGTGGAGGAATCTCAACCCCATATCTCTAGCGTGACCATCATGCTTCTGCTGCGCCAAAGCCTTGGTTAGTGGATCTGCCAAATTGTTCTCTGTGTCAACTCTGCTAATCTTGACATCACCTCTATCGATAATCTCTCTGATCAGGTGAAATCTCCTGTGTATGTATTTGGATCTTTGATGAGATCGTGGTTCCTTTGCCTGTGCAATAGCCCTATTGTTATTACAATAGAGCTCAATGGGATCCAAAGCAGTTGGAACCACCTGAAGATCAGATATGAACTTCTTTATCCAAACAGCTTCCTTGGCAACATACTCAGCCTCGGTTATAGAATCGGCTATGGTGGATTGCATGAAGTTCTTCCAACAAACAGCGCCTCCATTCATCTTGAACATATAGCCTGCCTGGGATCTGAAGTCGTCAGGGTCAGACTGGAATGACGCATCAGTGTATCCCTAAACACTGAGCTCTTCCTATCCCTCATAGACCAAGAACAGATCCTTAGTTCTTCTTAGACACTTAAGGATGTTCTTTACAGCCATCCAGTGCTGCATACCTAGATTGGATTAGTATCGGCTAGTTATGCTCATAGCATAAGCTATGTCTGGTCTAGTATACAACGTTGCATACATGATCGATCCTACTACCAAAGCATAGGGCACTCGACACATGTCATCTCTCTCAGCTTGTGTGGTGGGACACTGGCTCTTTGAGAGAGTAAGGCCATGTCTCACTGGAAGATACCCTTTCTTGGATTGCTCCAAGTTGAACCTCTCTAGGACCTTATCAATGTAGGTACTTTGACTAAGGGCTAGGAGCCTCTGGGATCTATCCTAGTAGATCCTCACGCCTAGAATATAGGCGGCCTCCCCTAAGTCCTTCATCTCAAAACACTTCCCCAACCATGTCTTCACAGACTGAAGACAAGGGATGTCGTTTCCGATGTGCAGTATGTCATCGACATACAAGACTAGAAAAGTCACCAAGCTCCCACTGAATTTTCTATATACATAGGCGTCATCTTCACTTTTGATAAAGCCATAATCTTTTACAGCTTCATCAAACGAAGATTCCAACTTCGAGATGCTTGCTTTAATCCATAGATGGATTTCTTTAGCCTGCAGACCTTATTAGCATCTACAAGGTGGATGAAGTCATCAGGTTGTGTCATATACACATCCTCTGTCAGCTTCCCGTTAAGGAACACTGTCTTAACATCCATCTGCCATATCTCATAGTCATGATATGCAGCTATAGCAAGCAGAATCCGAATGGATTTAATCATGGCAACTAGCGAGAAGGTTTCATCATAGTCCACCCCATGGACTTGCTTGAATCCTTTAGCCACTAGTCTACCCTTATTGGTGACTATGTTGCCATCTATGTCAGTCTTCCTTTTGAAGACCCATTTACACCCTATGGGTTTTACCCCATCAGGCAGCTCAACCAAATCCCAGACTTGGTTACTGACATGGAATCCATCTCAAATCTCATGGCCGCAAGCCATCTCTCGGAGTCCGGTCCACTGACCGCCTCATCATAAGTCCTGAGCTCATCCTCAATGATGAAGATCTTGTTGGGAATCCCCGGGCTATAAGAAAACGAAAACAGCAGAAGCGAGCCCGAAACGAGATTCCTAATTCAACAAGGAACGACTTACGAAGAATACAAGGGATGTGATAGGGGCAATACCTTATCAAGCAACTTTTAGAAGCGGCCGATGATGAAGACGTGCAAGGGCCCGTCCTCTACAATCGCGCACACACGGACTCCTCAAGTCCTTTCCAATCTCCACGCTGGGTGCTAGCCCCAGAAGATGAGATCCACGCCTCTAGCCTTCTCAACTTGCGCCACTGCCAAGGAGAAGAAGGGATGTTGGCGACAAGGAGTGGGTAGCACTGCCACTTGTCCCAACCTTTGATGCCTAAAAACTTTTATTGTCGTCACCTCCTAGACCCTCACGCCAAGGAGCAGAGGGGAGGCGACAACTAGAGACAAGAGAAGAGTCTGGTACAAAAGAATCTCCCAGGTGGGCCTCTCTATTTATAATAGCAGAGCCAGACGCACACTGGAGATACTTCCCATGTGGGATAATGAGCATAGGCACCTACTCACAATTACACGTCATGGGTTCGAAACCCCGCATACGCAATTAATTGTAAATGCGCCCAAGCATAGGCGCCTACTCACAATTAAGCATCATGAGATCGAATCCCCGCAGACGCAATTAATTGTAAATTGCGCCCAGGCTTATTAATTAGCCAAGAGAAAAATTCTCTTGCCAATTAATAATTTTATTTTATTCATGTGACTAAAGTGCCAAGCCCAAACTTGCACCCAGACCCTTGTTTGACTCATTTTGACAACATAGGTCAATAGAGGTCAAACGTGGTCCACTAGAGTCAACTAGTGGTCAAACATGAACTAAAATAAAATATCATCCTATCTATAAAAGTCTCAATGCATCAGTTCCCCAAAAGATCCGATTCACACAATGATTCAATCATAGGTTAAACGATCAGTATGAGAACTCGAGTGTCAAGGTGTGCGACCCTGTAGGTTCTTCAGACATTGGCAGTGATGACTAAATCATCACAAGCAATGAGTGGCACCTAGTAGTACATCATTGCTACCCAAGTCATCAGAATGGTGTCATCATTGACATCCCCTAAAACTATGACAAAGCACAAGTGCAGCCTTGTCCTTTTGCCAACTGATGTCCAGATTGGGCAAGTGTATCACACTTGTTAATCCCAATAATATGGCATGACTAAATCAGGTTCTCACCTGGGTATGGCCATAAACTTTCAGTCATCCATATAGGGGTGCCATGGACAATCAAGCTTCCCCGTAAGGAAGGGGCAAATCCTCTATTGGCACATTGAATCTCTCATACAGCTTATGACATACCCAATGACAACCGTTATGAATTCCCTTTTATGGCGAAGCGTTAGGTTGCATCAAAATACATCAATCACTATATAGAGATACCAATGCCCTCAAGTCTAGGACAAGCGCAACTCTGTCACTGTGATATTCATCTCGTGACACTGAGATGAATCCTCATGGCGGGTCGATCCAGCATATCTCCCTTGATATACCCATATGCATGCGTTAGCAACCCGTGCTCAACCAGCTCACATACTAGTCTCAAGCGAATTATAGCTGTCCCATATCCACCATGATTCTCGACCAGGGATAAACACAGATACTAGATAAAATCTATCTCTTAGGGACATTGTATATGCAAATGTACATATGCGCAGCTGTACAAACTTGCATGACAACGACAATGCCAGGATAACTCATCTATCAACTAGATGTGATACCCATATCCCAATGGACCATCATGAGGTCCTAGGGCATAAACACTAACAATCTCCCACTTGCACTAGGATCTTGCATTGAGCAAACTCAATACCGTGTCCTAAGCACGACCTGCCACGCTCCTACTGCGCCAGAGCATCGGTCTATGGGCCTATCACGATTGTATCAGTGTTCATATCTGCTATATATCAAGTACCTCTATCCCCAAGACAAGATATAAGCATCTGAGTATGCCTGCGAGGTTCAACAAACTTCCTAAAAGCACTTGCATACTCTGCTTTCAAGTAGCCTGCTCTAAAGCTCCCAAAGCTTCCAGCACCACTACAGGAACAGCTAGACTGTCATTGGTCTGACTGGAACAAGCTGCCAAGTGAATCCACTGAGCTTTTCCTGTCATTACTGACCAAGAACCACCTTTTAGTTCTACATAGAACCAAAGTGTGTTCTTCATTCCTCATCCAGTGCCATGCACCTGGATTGGACCTAGTATCAATTAGTTATGCTCTCGGCACAAACCACATCTGGTCTATAACATACCATCATCGATGTATGTTATCTGACTTAGCACTTAGAGTTTCTTTGACTTATCCAAAAAAAACTCTCACACCTACCCCATAGGTGATGTTCACTAAGTCATTCATCACAAGACATTTCCCAATCATCTATTCACCAAGTGAAGGATCAGGATATCGTCTTTGATGATCTGTATGTCCCCAACATACAAGACCAGAGATGTCATCAAGCTCCCACTGAACTTAGGTACTATAAGGTGAAGATTCTTTGTCCAAGTTAGGAGTTACCCATAACACTGGCACACATGAATCGATTCAGCCTTTTTCCCATACTTTCTGAACCTAGGTTGCCCCACAACCTATATACGAGGCTCAGATTCCATCTTTGACCATTTGTGCTAGGTGGCTGACCTTGGACTGAATCCAAGTCATAATTTCATCCCACTTGCCATTTTCAAGGAAATACATTTCCAAGAAAACTAGCATCAAGAGCAACAATCTTTTGTTTTCCTATGGCTCTGTGGAAATTTGTATCCCTAAGTCAATTTAGGATACTTCACCTACACTTATCAGATCTTGATTCTATATCACTAGATTCAGATGTATGACCCCCAAAGTCTCACATCTATAGATCCTGATAATTAGTTATGTCATCTCCTTACTTGGAGATACATTTAAGATAAAATAGTTCAGTGTTGAAGAAACTATCAGCATAACCTCAGTAGAGATATGGATGACTTTCAATTCCTCCCACTAGAACCACCTGCCAAGGTGTTCTTCAGGAGTTATGAGCTATGAGCAAACCTCATACTCATTATGATAGTCACCTGTGGCTCAAGTACTCTTTATCCAACCTAGACTGAAGATCACTTATGAATTTTGATAAGCTGGTTCCATAAATATTTTGGTAATCACAAATTCCTATCTTTTGACCTTTTAGTCCACTTCACCTCACTTGGTGAAAAACATTTATCAGCAAACTAGTCTTTTGCCCATCTACAACATCTCGAAAGAGGTTAAGATAGTCAATCGCCTAGAAGGAGTTCGAATCCAAGAATTCATGTGCATGAAGTTAGTGGATGCATTACTTGTTTATAATAAAATGTCTGGGTCAGAAGATTGGCATTCAATTTGAACCACTTATTAAATTCAAGTTATTTTATTACCTCATTAATTTTGCACAATGTAATGACAAAAGATTTGCAAATGAAAATAATAATAAATTCCTTTATTCCAAATATCTCTATTCCCAAGGAATAGATACAATGTCAATTACATGTTTGCAAAAATAAAACAATCCTATTAATGACAAAAGAAAAAAATAGCTCGGCAGCATCAATGCTCCAGCAGGATCTTCTTACTGTCATCCATGTCCTATTTCTCTGGAGCTCCTACATATTTTTGCTAATATCAATCTCACCATGCGGTATAGAATACCCATGTACAGAAATAGACAATATAGGATTTGGTAATAAAATTACCTGAGCCTGAAGACGAAGGGTTACTTCTCTTCATCTCTTTCTGAGGATGCTTGCAGTCTTTGTGCCAATGGCCCTCTTGGCCACAGTTGAAGCACTTGTTCTCCCTCACCCTGCCTTTCTTCAGAGCCTTGGCATTGGACTTGCCCTTACCCCTTTTCCGCTTCTTACTATCTTTGGAGACTATAAGAACGGACTTGGGTTTGGACCTGACCATTTCCTTCTCGGTCGATTCTAGCAGTTTAAGCAGCTCCTCATGAGTACAAGCAATTTTGTTCATATTGAAGTTAATGATAAAAGAGCTATAACTCGGAGGCAGCGACTTCAAGATAAGGTCCGTAGCCACATCTTAATCCATCGGGTGTCCTAGCCTAGTGAGATGTGACAAGTACCCAAGCAACTTGAGTACATGTGGTCCCATTGGAGCACCTTCAGGCATCTTGCACTGAAAAGCAGCCTTAGATATCTCAAACCTTTCTGTTCTAGCCTGCGACTCGAACAGTTGCTTTAGATGCGAAATGATCTGAAATGCATTCTGGTCCTCATACTGCATCTGCAACTCGGACGACATCATGGCTAACATAAGGCAGCCAACATCGAGGGCATCATCTTGATGCTTGCGAAAAGCATCCCATTCAGCTGTGCGGGCTGTGGATGATGGTTGAGGAGGAAGCACTTGCTCTAAGACATACAGCTTCTTCTCCTGCTTGAGGACTATTCTCAAGTGCTGGTACTAGTCCATGAAGTTAACTCCATTCAACTTCTCCCTCTCAAGGAAGGAACGGAATGACAGTCCGCTGATGTTATTGCTTGTAGAAGCCATCTACAATACAAACAAGAGCATATCAGTATCACATTTCAATCATTTATTCTGGCCTTTTATAAAAGACTGTTTCTCACTATTTTATTCGAATCGATAATCCTCAAAAATTGATCGAGAAGTCGCCCGACTTCCTTAGTGAGATGGGAACCTTATTTCATACACGGCCTTGCATCCCACGAGGGTGGGATGTACTGCACAAGGTGACGCATGCTTCCTGAGGTAGGCTCGCCGGCCAATTGCTACTAGGCAATTCCCCTTCTCAAGGCCGTTCAGGAACTTTGTGTCCAGTGAGGGCTGGATACAGCACAAAGTCCTAACCTCTTGAGGCTGCCTCTAGAAATTTCATCATGTGAACCACCACATATGAAAAATCCTAGTCAAGTCCGACCTGACCGTTATACCCATGGCTAACAATTTCCTTGCGAAAGGCGTGTCCAGAGTTTTAACTGGACTGGGGAAATTATTGTCACCACACGCCTCCTGAAGATAGATGGGTGTGTCCCACGAGGGTGGGAAACAGTGCACAGCACCATCGATTGACAATTTGACAAGGGTTATGCGTCAGAAGGCTAAGTAACGGGACTTGATATAATTTATCGAGGATTTTTGTGGTCTCGGCACCACGGCCTTTTATCTTATTCTACCAATACAGGCATGCAATCCTATGGTGGAATAAAACAAAGCAGTAAAGGCATGCTAGAACAAAAATAGTAAATATGATGTGATCAAAGCCCAAAACATGGGTAACAAGCCCCTAAACCTAGTCCTAGCCACCTAGCACTACCAAGGGCTATGAGCCATGGGCCCATGCCAACAAGTCCTTAGCTCATCCCTGAGTGCCCTAAGGGCTCTGCTCCAAGGCCCCACGGTGCGCCACCTAGGTCTTCCGCTCCATGGGTCAGCTCGCGAACCCTAAAGGCACCATCCAGGAAAACCCTAGATTCCCTTTAGGTTCGGCCAACCCGAGTCTTCTCCGTGAGCTAGCTCGCAAATCCTAGGCTCCTCCTAGGATTCATCCAACTCATATCTCTTCCTGGAGGATAGCTCGCAAGCCCTAGGCTCCTCCTAGGGTTCGGCCAAACATCCATGTGCCATCTCTATGCTAGGTATCTCACCTCAATGCTTGATACGAATCATCCTTTGCAAGGTGCGCCACCTAGAGGTGCGCCCCCTTTGCTTGGATGTGCCATCAAGCATCATTGGCGCTCGACCTTCCTCCATCAGCCCATGAACTTAAGAAGAGTCCAATGGACCTTCAAGCTCTTGGCTAATGATAGAAGACCAGCCCTTTGCAAGCTTGGAGCGCCAATCCTCTTCCTCAACCCTTGAACCTCAATATGCGCTACTAGGAGACCTACAAGGCATCAAGGTTCGGTCAAAGAGTTAGATCAGCCCCCTTAGGTGGATTTTCCTTTATCATCAACCCTTGAACCCATGCATGCGCCACTAGGAAGCCTAGAAGCCATGTGGATTCGGTTGAGGATGAAGGTTAGCCTCCTTTGCTTGCTTGACTAGGTTGCACCATCTCCTTATCCAACCATCATCCCTTAAGTGAACTAACTAGGTAACCCTAGAATTTACTTCAAGGTTAGGTCAAACAAGGGGATGCTCCACCTTGGGAGGTGAGGTGTGCCAACCCTAACCCTAGCTGCCACCCCCTTAGATGTGCCCCTAGGTTTAACCCTAGAAGCCACCATAGGGTTCGGCTAGGTGAGAGTTGCGCCACCTTGAGAGATGCGTAAGGGAGAGAGAGAGAGAGGAAAATGCCATAGAATGTCATCAAAGCTTTCTATTTGATTTACAATGTAGAATTGAAAACACAAGATTGAAAGTCGGCACGCAGGACTCACATTGATACATCATAGGCTTGGCAATAGGGCTTGTCTTTGATCATATCAAATGCATAAGGAAAAACACTTAAGACATGCTCTTCTATATGCAATGAAAAACTACAGAACCAGATTTTAGTTTTTCATTAGAAAACATGTTCGTTAAATCTCCACGATCTTATTGAAAATTCAGATCTTTCGTTTTCTCTCAGGAGTGTACAAGTGGCCATATATACCCCGATTATCGATGCCACTTGCAATCCCTAACTTGTACGGATTAGGGCAATCACCAAGTCCATGCCCCAAAATCTAGATACAAGTCTCACATCGTGGGTCTATCCCATGAATATGAGGAGAAATAAATTCTCACACATAGGGTCTATCCCCATGTGTAGAAACCGAAAATCATGAATTTCATAAGAGCGAGAAATAACAAACCTACTATTTTTTCTACACATAAACATGACATAAAGATTTTAAAAAATTTCTATGACATGCGCATGCTAGCAAAAACCCATACACCGATGTATCTCGTAAGGTGGCTCTGATACCATTGTTGGGAATCCCCGGGCAATAAGAAAACGAAAACAGCAGAAGCGAGCATTGAGACTAAACGATCAGTATCATGGGATCGAATCCCCATAGACGCAATTAATTGTAAATTGCGCCCAGGCTTATTAATTAGCCAAGAGAAAAATTCTCTTGCCAATTAATAATTTTATTTTATTCATGTGACTAAAGTGCCAAGCCCAAACTTGCACCCAGACCCTTGTTTGACTCATTTTGACAACATAGGTCAACAGAGGTCAAACGTGGTCCACTAGAGTCAACTAGTGGTCAAACATGAACTAAAATAAAATATCATCCTCTCTATAAAAGTATCAATGCATCAGTTCTCCAAAAGATCTGAATCACACAATGATTCGATCAGAGGCTAAACGATCAGTATGAGAACTCGAGTCTCAAAGTGTGCGACCCTCTAGGTTCTTCAGACATTAGCAGTGATGACTAAATCATCACAAGCAATGAGTGGCACCTAACAGTATATCATTGCTACCCAAGTCATCAGAATGGTGTCATCATCGACATCCCCTAAAACTACAACAAAGTACAAGTGCAGCCTTGTCCTTTTGCCAACTGATGTCCAGATTGGGCAAGTGTATCACACTTGTTAATCCCAATAAAATGGCATGACTAAATCAGGTTCTCACCTGGGTATGACCATACACTTTCAGTCATCCATATAGGGCGCCATGGACAATCAAGCTTACCCGTAAGGAAGGGGCAAATCCTCTATTGGCACATTGAATCTCTCATACGGCTTATGACACATCCAATGACAACCGTTATGACCTCCCTTTTACAGCGAAGCATTAGGTTGCATCAAAGTACATCAATCACTATATAGAGATACCAATGCCCTCAAGTCTAGGACAAGCGCAACTCTGTCACTGTGACATTCATCTCGTGACACTGAGATGAATCCTCACGGCGGGTCGATCCAGTATATCTCCCTTGATATACCCATATGCCTGCGTCAGCAACCCGTGTTCAACCAACGCACATACTAGTCTCAAGCTAATCATAGCTGTCCCATATCCACCATGATTCTCGACTAGGGATAAACACAGAGACTAGATAAAATCTATCTCTTAGGGACATTGTATATGCAAATGTACATATGCGCAGCTGTATAAACTTGCAAGACAATGACAATGCCAGGATAACTCATCTATCAACTAGATGTGATACACATATCCCAATGGACCATCCTAAGGTCCTAGGGCATAAACACTAACAGATCTCATCGTGTTGGGTCAGCAGCGACCCATACCTCTCAGGTGCACGATGAATCCTCCCAGACCTACGTGGGACTTGTGTCTGAGCCTCAGGTTGCCCAGCAACCAGTGCTGGTGGCTTAGGTTCCATCTCTGTGTCTTGTGGTTGCACTTGGACCTCGTCCAAGTCAAACTTCCTCCCACTGACTTCTTTCATGAGAAATTCTTTCTCTAGAAAGACAGCGCCCCGAGCGACAAAAACTTTGTTCTCAGTGGGAACATAGAAGTAGTAACCCTTAGTTTCCTTAGGGTACCCCACAAACACGCACTTATCAGATCTGGGTTCTAACTTGCTAGAATCCTGACATTTGACATAAGCCTCACATCCTCAGATCCTAATAAACGAGAGGTTAGGTGATGGAGGTGGGATCACTCACAAGTAAGGGAGCATTCAAACAACGCTTTCAGAAAATATTTTTTGTATTTTTGATAAAAAAACCGAAATTACTCTAAACGGAGTTGGAAAATATGTTTTGTATTTTTATAGATAAAGAAAACGACACTAAACTATTTAGACTACTTAAAAGAAATAGCAATTACCTACAAATTGAAAGACAAGTAGGAATACTCACAGTGCGATCCTTGAGCATAGAAGGATCGTATCGTCCCGATCTTCAACGGTCCTACTCTGATGGAAGGTATTGCATCATTACAAGCAAACACAGACAAACGAGATCCGCACACACCACGGATTCATATTACAAAGCAAAACTAAGGGGGAGGTTAAGCCTCACAAGTTCCCTTAACACTTAACTAAAGAGAGAGAGGGGGAGGGGAGAAAGCTTGCGCTTAGTGAAGAGTCCTCCAAGTCCTTGCGCCCCGAATTTGAAGTCTTGTTGGTGTAGCCTTCATGCAAGCCGAAAGTGAAGAACCCCTAAGGGTCTTTGTTGATTGCCGAGGACAAAGGATGAAGCTTCTTAGAGTCCCTCCAAAGGTGCGCAAGATCCTTCAAGTGGTTGAGTTGCGTTGAAGACTTGAGAAGAAAGGGGGGAGAAGGGAAAGGGCTCGGCCCTTTAGAGAAGGGGGGAGATAGAATACTCTTAGGCGACAATCACCAATGCTAACACAAGGATTCTTTTCACTAGGCAACTAATAGACAAAGAGAGGGGAGGTTACAATTTATAGGCTCAACAAGCCATGGGCAAGGGTGACAATTCACCCTAGGCGCAATCATAAGGTTTAAGGAAGAAATTAATGACATTTAATACATTTCCTTTAGCCCTTTTGAATTTCGAATTCTTTCTTGATGGAGCTTCCTTGTAGCCGAATTCTTTATGAGCTCCTTCCTTGTTTGCATGGATGAGATGGCGCCTTCATGCCTTGGACTTATTTGAATTCGAAAATCTTCCTTCAAGAGCATGGGCGGTTAAGAGGTTTCCAAGGGTGATTCCTCAAATTGTGGATCTAGATGATGATCCCTTGATTTGTGGATCTAAATGGTGATCCCTTGATTTGTGGATCTAGATTGTTGATGGCTAGGCGCATTAAATTGTGGGCTGATTTCTTGCATTCGAATCATCATCATATTGAGTGGCGCCTAGGTTGATATGGAAGGTGGAGTTGCATTGATTGTAAGCCCCTTCAACTTGGAGTCTTTAGTTGAAGTAGTTGAAGTGCCTCCTTCCATAATTGAAGCTCTACTTGAGTGGCTTTAGCTTGAGCTTCCTAGCTTCCCTTGAGCTGGGCTATA
Source organism: Costus lasius (assembly GCA_027563935.2). Lineage (NCBI taxonomy): Eukaryota > Viridiplantae > Streptophyta > Magnoliopsida > Zingiberales > Costaceae > Costus > Costus lasius. Next base: position 28,883,380 of record CM050450.1, on the reverse strand, counting down.
ACCTGCCCAATTATTAACACAAAGGCCAGTAGACTATTCTAGAAGCAAATAAGGAAACTACACAATGCACTAGAGCTTTATTCAATGCAAATAAGGAAAGTGCAAATAAGGTAAGAAAGATGACCTAGGAGGGAAAGCCATATCTGATGGGCTTCCTCCTAGTCCTTCCAGACCTCCTTGGGGCAGGGTTGGCCCCTCCATCATTTCTCCCCGGGTGGGAAGAATTCTCCTCTGGAGAATTATCCTTGTACCCTTGGAGTAATTCCGGAGCGGCCTGTGCCAACTCTTCTTCGGGAAGCCAAGCCTCCTCACCCGACGTAAATTTAACACGGTAAAACACTTGTACCTTGTCTGGGGTGAGTCGGGTCTGATCTTCAAGTATGCTCTGCAGCTCAGGCCTGTCAGTCAACTCCCCGATGTGCACCGGCTCCTCATAGTGCGTGAGATCCTCCACATTGACAGTGGTGGGGATCCCCAAGTCCGGTGGTAGATCCAAGATGTAGGCGTTGTCGTTGATCTTTTCTACGATGGTGAATGGCCCGATTCCTTTTGGGTCCAACTTGCGGCCAGATCCATGGATGCGCTCCTCCCTGACCCGCAGTATAACCTGTTCACCTACAGAGAATTTCCTTTCTCGGCGTTTTCTGTTAGCACTCTTGCGATAGGAATTTACAGCATCAAGTATTTGACAGTGAATTTCATGATGTAAATGGGACATGTGAGTAGCAAAATCTTTAGCAGACATAGAAATATGAGAGTGCCTAGGTAAAGGAAACAAATCAACAGGTTTTCTGGGCTGGTACCCTAAGTTGGCCTGAAAAGGGGACAATCCTGTGGTTTTGTTGACAACACTATTATAGGAGAACTCGGCAATGGGCAACAGCTTATCCCATGTGCCTGGGTGTTCTCCTACCAAACTCCTCAAAATGCTCCCTAGTGATCGATTGACCACTTCGGTCTGCCCATCCGTCTGAGGATGATAGGCCGTGGAGAATTTGAGTTTGGTTCCCAACATAGCCCACAGGGTTTTCCAGAAATGTCCAACAAACCTGGAATCCCTATCAGAAACTATAGTCAGAGGGGTACCTCTATGTTTAACAACCTCCTTAAAGAATAACCTAGCTACATGTGATGCATCTGTGGTTTTGTAGCAAGGTATAAAGTGTGCCATCTTGGTAAACCTATCCACTACGACAAAAATGGAGTCATGTCTGGAGGGAGTCCTTGGTAAACCTAAGATGAAGTCCATGCTAAGGTCTTGCCATGGTGCTTGAGGGATAGGTAGGGGTGTGTACAGACCATAGTTATGTTTCTGAGTTTTCCTGGTCTGACAGGTCCTACAATGTCTAACAACCTTAGCTACATCCCTGTAGAGGTTCGGCCAGAAGAACCGTTCCTCCACTAAGGCTTGAGTCTTGTCTCGGCCATGGTGCCCGGCAGATCCTCCTCCGTGGATCTCCCAAACAAGGAAGTCTCGGATTGAGGTCTTGGGAATGCACAACTTTGGCCCAAGAAACAGAAACTCATCCCTTAGGGTATAGAGGGGATGACTCAAAGGATCTATGCTAAGCTCAGAATAAATGCTTGAAAAATCAGGGCATTCTAGGTATTCATGTTTCATGCGATCAAATCCAACTACTTCAACAGATAAAGTTTGCATAAGTAAAACTACTCTACTCAAAGCATCAGCAACTTTATTTTCAATTCCAGATTTATGCTTCAAAACAAAAGTATACTGTTGAAGGTACTCTACCCATTTAGCATGCCTAGCATTTAATTTCTTTTGAGCATTTAGAAAAGATAAAGCTTGGTGATCACTATTTAGAATAAATTCGTTATGTATCAAATAGTGCCTCCAGTGCCTTAAGGATTGCACTACAGCATAGAACTCCTTATCATAGGTAGTATATCTTTGTTTAGCTTCATTTAACTTCTCACTAAAGTAGGCTATGGGGTGACCTTCCTGACTAAGGGTACCTCCTATTCCTACTCCTGAGGCATCACAGTCCACTATGAAAACTTTAGAGAAGTCAGGTAACTTTAGGACAGGGGCAGTGGTCATTCTAGACTTAAGCTCCACAAAAGCTCTACTAGCAGACTTAGGCCAACTAAACTCACCTTGTTTCATACAGTTGGTTATAGGGGCTACTATGGTGCTAAAGTTTCTAATGAACCTCCTATAAAAGGCAGCTAGACCATGGAAGCTCCTAATTTCAGTTAAAGTCTTGGGTTCAGGCCAGTCTAAGATGGCTTGGATTTTGCTAGGGTCAGCTTGAAGTCCTTGGTCTGAAACTATGAAGCCTAAAAAGACAACCCTAGGGGAAAGGAAAGAACACTTCTTCAGGTTTAGGTATAGCTTTTCTTCCTGAAGTAAGTCTAGGATTTTTCTAAGGTGTTCCATGTGTTCTTCTCGGGTCTTGCTATAGATTAGGATGTCATCAAAGTAAACTACTAAGAATCTTCCTATGTAAGGCTTCAAGACTTGGTTCATTAACCTCATGAAGGTTGAGGGGGCATTAGAAAGGCCAAAGGGCATGACTAGCCATTCATACAAACCATCCTTAGTTTTAAAGGCAGTCTTCCACTCATCCCCAAGTCTGATCCTAACTTGGTGGTACCCACTTCTAAGGTCTAGCTTGCTAAACCACTTAGAACCTACCAGCATGTCAAGCATGTCATCTAATCTTGGGATGGGAAATCTATACTTGATGGTTATTCTGTTCATGGCCCTACAGTCTATACACATGCGCCAGCTTCCATCCTTCTTTGGGGTAAGAAGGGCGGGTACTGCACACGGGCTAAGGCTTTCCCTAATGAAACCCTTGTCTAACAGTTCATCTACTTGTCTTTTGAGCTCTTGATGCTCAGTAGGGTTCATCCTATAGTGGGGTAAGTGTGGGAGAGTAGAACCCGGGACAAGGTCTATGGCATGTTGGATTTCTCTAAGGGGGGGTAAGCCATTGGGAAGTTCTTCCCTGGTGAGCTCAGAGTACCCTGAGAGTAGGGTCTCAACTTCTTTGGGTATGGGTGACTCCTCATCTGGATTGGTTCCCTTAATGACTAAGGAGTACACTTGCTTGGATTCTAAGCAGTCTTGGGTAAAGGCATGGGACCTTATGAGTTGGATGGTTGGCTTGGGTTCCTTAGGTTCCTCTATCCTACCCTTGTTGGTGGCAGCCTTAAGTTCCTTAGGCATGGAAGGCTTCAGTTTGATCTTTTGTCCGTCATGGCTAAAGACATAGGTGTTAGTCCGACCGTAGTGGATAACATCCATATCGTATAACCACGGGCGACCGAGTAAGACTTGGGCGACATCCATGGTTATGACGTCACACCAAATCTTGCCTTGGTAGATGGCAAACTGAAGGGGCACTAAGCACCTATGGGTGACTGGGACACTAGACTGGTTGACCCAGGATATGCTATAGGGATTAGGGTGCGGTTCTGCCTTAAGGTTGAATTTTACTAAGGCTGTGTGAGAGACTGCGTTTAGACTACTTCCCCCATCTATCACTACTTTGCACATGTTACCATTGCATTTCGTGTAGGTGTGGAAAATACTGGTCCTACGCCAGTCCTCGGTTGGGGTAGGTTTGATTAGGGTGCACCTAACCACTCCTAATGTGTCATGGGTTTGTTCTTCACCACTATCATAAGCTAGTTCTTCCCAAACCGTACAACCAGAGTCAGGGTTATGGATTTCCTCATGGTTTTCCTCATAGGTTTCTTCACATTTTTCCTCACCTAAGTACAGGACTCTCTTGGGACAGTCTTTCATATAGTGTCCTACTTGGTGGCAAGCATGGCAAACGACTCTAGGTTCTTGGACAGTCCTAGGTCTAGAGGGTGTTGAGGTTGGGGCTTTGGGTTGAGAACTTGAGGGGCTTGAGGAGGGTGCCTTGGGGTAAGTTCTAGGGGAGCTTAACTCTCTCCTAAAGGCTCTCTTTATGTTTTCCTCTACCTCTAAGGCTCTTTGGTAGGCGACTTCTCTAGACTCTATTTGGAAATAGGTCATTCCTCTTTTGATCTCGGGTCTAAGTCCATTCTTATACCTACTAAGGGAGACATGGTCTTCTTCATGGATGCCACTCCTCAGAAGGAGTTCATCAAACCTAGTGGTGTAATCGGTGACGGTCTGACTACCCTGGACTAGGCTCATGGCTTCATCGATAATCTTAAGTTGGAAATAGGGAGGGACATATTTTTCCCTAAGTTTGTCTCGCATGTCTTCCCATCTCTCAATAGGAGGGCGTCTAAACAACTCTATGTTCTTCTCTATGCTAGTCCAGTATAACCTAGCAGTACCTTCTAGGAGACATCGGGTGAACCTAACCTTGGATTGACTAGGCATCATGCTCCAGTCAAAATACCGTTCAAGTTTATCTACCCAATCTAGGAATTCTCTAGGGTCAAGGGAACCACTAAAGGTTGGTGGTGAGAGTTTGATGTTGCGTTGCACTTCATCCTCTCTAGGTCTGTGGTAGGTTTGAGCACGTGGCTCATTCCACTCAGGGTTTTGGTCTTCCCTAGGTCTTTGATAGGGTCGAGCATGTGGATCTTCCCATTCAGGTTCTTGGACTCTCCTATTATGGTTCCTATTGTTTTGGGGATGTTCACCTAGGATGGGTTCACTTGAGGGCCGACTAGGGGGTCTATCATCCCTAAGATTTTCAGGATTTGGGAGTCTAGCTCTAATATCCCTAAGTTCCTCTTGGAAGGACGCTATCATGTTAAAGAGTCTAGCCATGTCATTAGGTTCAGCTTGCCTAGTAATATCATTGGATTCAGGGTGGTTATTATAATTTGCTCCTGATCTAGTAGTCATGGTCAAAGATAGTTTTGAAAGAAATTTAGTTTTTGAAAATAAGGCTCCTAAAAATGATATATTAGATAATAGCCTTTTATGAGATCAACTTCTTTCAAACAACTAGGTCCAAGAAAGTCTTAGAATTTGAAAATTAGTTTTTAGGCTAAAAATCTATTCTAAGAGTCTCGCTCTGATACCAAACTGATGGAGGTGGGATCACTCACAAGTAAGGGAGCATTCAAACAACGCTTTCAGAAAATATTTTTTGTATTTTTGATAAAAAAAACCGAAATTACTCTAAACGGAGTTGGAAAATATGTTTTGTATTTTTATAGATAAAGAAAACGACACTAAACTATTTAGACTACTTAAAAGAAATAGCAATTACCTACAAATTGAAAGACAAGTAGGAATACTCACAGTGCGATCCTTGAGCATAGAAGGATCGTATCGTCCCGATCTTCAACGGTCCTACTCTGATGGAAGGTATTGCATCATTACAAGCAAACACAGACAAACGAGATCCGCACACACCACGGATTCATATTACAAAGCAAAACTAAGGGGGAGGTTAAGCCTCACAAGTTCCCTTAACACTTAACTAAAGAGAGAGAGGGGGAGGGGAGAAAGCTTGCGCTTAGTGAAGAGTCCTCCAAGTCCTTGCGCCCCGAATTTGAAGTCTTGTTGGTGTAGCCTTCATGCAAGCCGAAAGTGAAGAACCCCTAAGGGTCTTTGTTGATTGCCGAGGACAAAGGATGAAGCTTCTTAGAGTCCCTCCAAAGGTGCGCAAGATCCTTCAAGTGGTTGAGTTGCGTTGAAGACTTGAGAAGAAAGGGGGGAGAAGGGAAAGGGCTCGGCCCTTTAGAGAAGGGGGGAGATAGAATACTCTTAGGCGACAATCACCAATGCTAACACAAGGATTCTTTTCACTAGGCAACTAATAGACAAAGAGAGGGGAGGTTACAATTTATAGGCTCAACAAGCCATGGGCAAGGGTGACAATTCACCCTAGGCGCAATCATAAGGTTTAAGGAAGAAATTAATGACATTTAATACATTTCCTTTAGCCCTTTTGAATTTCGAATTCTTTCTTGATGGAGCTTCCTTGTAGCCGAATTCTTTATGAGCTCCTTCCTTGTTTGCATGGATGAGATGGCGCCTTCATGCCTTGGACTTATTTGAATTCGAAAATCTTCCTTCAAGAGCATGGGCGGTTAAGAGGTTTCCAAGGGTGATTCCTCAAATTGTGGATCTAGATGATGATCCCTTGATTTGTGGATCTAAATGGTGATCCCTTGATTTGTGGATCTAGATTGTTGATGGCTAGGCGCATTAAATTGTGGGCTGATTTCTTGCATTCGAATCATCATCATATTGAGTGGCGCCTAGGTTGATATGGAAGGTGGAGTTGCATTGATTGTAAGCCCCTTCAACTTGGAGTCTTTAGTTGAAGTAGTTGAAGTGCCTCCTTCCATAATTGAAGCTCTACTTGAGTGGCTTTAGCTTGAGCTTCCTAGCTTCCCTTGAGCTGGGCTATAACCTGCCCAATTATTAACACAAAGGCCAGTAGACTATTCTAGAAGCAAATAAGGAAACTACACAATGCACTAGAGCTTTATTCAATGCAAATAAGGAAAGTGCAAATAAGGTAAGAAAGATGACCTAGGAGGGAAAGCCATATCTGATGGGCTTCCTCCTAGTCCTTCCAGACCTCCTTGGGGCAGGGTTGGCCCCTCCATCATTAGGGCATCTCTTACTCCATACCACGTATGGTATCTTAGAGACACTCTTAGATGGAACATTATTCACTGTCAGAGAAGCTGTCTCAAGTGCAAAACCCTAAAATGAGGGTGGTAGAGTTGCATGACTCATTATGGATCGAACCATGTCCAACAAAGTCCGATTTCTCCTCTCACACACAACATTCCATTGTGGTGTTCCAGGAGGAGTGAGTTGAGATAAGATCCCACACTCCCTAACATAATCAAAGAACTCACCGCTCAGGTACTCTCCACCATGATCTGATCGAAGAGTTTTAATGGATCTTCCAAGTTGGTTCTCTACTTCATTTCTGAACTCCTTAAATTTCTCAAAGGATTCAGATTTATGTCTCATACATAACCATATCTACTGAAGTCATCAGTAAATGTGATGAAGTAGTTGTACCATCCTCTGGCTTGTTTATTGAATGGCCCACACACGTCACTGTGTATAAGATCCAATAAACCTCCTACCCTCTCACCAGTCTTGGTGAAGGGTGTTTTTGTCATTTTCTCTAATAAACAAGACTCACAAGTATCAAATTCCTCCAAGGGACTTGAATCTAATAACCCACTTGTATGGAGCTATTGAATGCAATTCTTGTTTATGTGAGCTAATCGACAATGCCATAGGAAAGCACCAACAGAACCACTCAGTTTGGTCCTCTTCTATTTATGTTACAAATACAGCTATCCATGTCCAAGACAATAGACCATTGCATAAAGTACCCTTCCCATAGAAGAAATTTGCAAATGAAAAGGAACAAAAGTTCTTATTTATTTCAAACTTAAATCCCTTCTTTGCCAAGCAAGGAATGGATACAATGTTCTTAGTAAGTGAAGGTACATAATAGCAATTATCTAGCTCCAATTGAAGTCCAGAAGGCAAGGAGAGAGTAAAAACTCCTACAGCAACAGCAGCAACTTGTGCTCCATTTCCAACCCGTAGGTTAATCTCTCCAGGCCGCACCAATCTACTTTTCTTAAGCCCCTACATATTTATACAAATATGAGCTCAACATGCGGTATCCAATACCCATGACATAGAAGTAGAAAGGTTGACTTCTGTAACATAAATACTTGAGCTTCAAGACAAGGCCTTGCCTTTCTTCCCCTCATTCTGAAGTTGCTTGCAGTCCCTCCTCCAGTGACCCTGCTCGCCACAGTGGAAGCACCTCTGTTCCTTTGACTTCTTGGCCTTTTTCTTTAGTGCTTTGGTAGGACCTTTGGCACTACCCTTAGCACGTGCCTTACCCTTCTTCTTCATCTTCTTGGCCGTAGGAACCAAAAGAACAGAATTGGGTTTGGTCTTTCCCATTTCACGCTCGGTTGTTTGGAGCATATTCATTAGTTACTCCCAAGTGCATTCAATCTGTTTCATGTTTAAAATTATAATAAACGGACTGAAGCTAGGGGCAGGGACTACAAAATAAGATCCACAACCAGCTCATTATCTATGGTGTAACCCAGTCTTCTGAGATGATCCACGTTCCCAATCATCTTGAGAACATGGGGTCTCACTAGTGTACCCTTAGACAACTTGCTCCGAAAGACTGCTTCGGCAGTGTCATATCTCTCAGTTCTAGCCTGAGTTTCGAACATCTGTTTCAGATAAGTGATCATATGAAAAGCGTTCTGCTCCTCATATTGCACCTGAAGTTCAGGTGCCATAGTGGCCAGTATGAGACATGCCACCTCCAAAGAGTCATCCTGATGCTTTCTAGAAGCATCCCTGTCTACCATTCGGGCATTAGGTGCAGGAGCCACAGGAAGAGGCTACTCAAAGACATACAGCTTCTTCTCGAGCTTAAGGGCTATCCTTAAATTCCGATGCCAGTCCATAAAGTTATTTCCAACAAACTTTTCCTTGTTAAGAAGGGATCGTAGTGTCAATCCGCTAGTGTTCGCAGCCATTATTCTACAACAACCAAGAAATAGCAGATTAGTACTACTTCGAATCATTTAAATTGGATTTTTTTTAAATGATTATGGTTCCTACTATTTTAATCGAATTGACAACCCACAAAGTCAATCAGGAAATCAAAGATTTCTTAGTGAGATGGGATCCTTATTCCACATGAGGCTTTGCGTCCCACGAGGGTGGGATGAGATGCATAAAGTGACTCATGCTTCTTAAGGTGGGCACGCCGGTCGATTGCTCTTGGCAACTCCCCTTATTGAGACAGTTTAGGCATTTCATGTCCAACGAGGACTAGATACAGCATCAAACCCTAACCTCTCAACGATGCCTCTAGAATTTCATCATGAGCCCAACACATATGAAAATCTAGTCAAGCCCATTCCTAACTGATATGCCTAGGGACAACGAGTTTCCTTACGAAGGCACGTCCAAGGTAAAACTGGACTGGGGAAACCATTGCCACCATGCACCTTTTAAAGATAAGTGGGTGTATCCCACGAGGGTGGGAAATAGTGCACAACAGCACTGATCGATATCTTGATGAGGGCTACGGTTAGAAGGCTACTAGAGTTGATATGATTTGATTGAGGGTTTTTGACGTCTCATCCTCTTAGTTTTATCTTATGTATAGCATTACAGGTGCAATCTCATAGTGATAACATGAAGATAAAACATTGCAAGCATGATTTTGCAAATAAGGAAAGCAGTAAAGATGGTGTGATCATAGCCCATTCAAGACATTGAACCAACCCATGCCAGAAGGGGTTCAACTCTTGACCTAGGATTCAAGCCCTTAAACTAGACCTAGTAATGGAGAGGCCAACCCTGCCCCTAGAAGGTCTGGCAAGTCCAGGAGGAAGCCCATCAGATATGGCTTTTCCTCCTAGGTCACCCTTCTTTCCTTATTTGCACTTTCCTTATATGCAATTTGCTTTGGTAAGAATAAGCTCTAGAACACCTTGTAGTTTCCTTATTAGATCAGGAATTGCCTTCTAGAATAGTCTACTAGTTTTTGTGTCAATAATTGGGCAGGTTAAAGTCCAGCTCAAGGGGAAGCTAAAGAAGCTCAAGCTAAGCTACTCAAGTGGAGCTCCAATTATGGAAAGAAGCACTTCAACACCTTAACTAGAGACTTCATGTTGAAGGAGCTTACAATGACTGAAGCTCCACCTTCCAAATCAGCCCAAGGCGCCACCTTTGGAGGAGAATTCGAATGCAAGGAAGAACCAGCCCACCTCTTGCCATTTGTGCCAAGCCTTCAATGCGCCTCTATCAAGATCCACAAATCAGGGAGAGAATTAAAGCCAACAAATGTGTTCACACCTTGTTTGGAAGGAGGCCACCGAATACTCATCTACAAAGGAATCCCCTCAATGTTTGAATCAAGCTAACCAAAGGAAAGAGCCCAAGAGGATTCAGCCACAAGAAAGCTCCATCAAAGAAAGAAATTCAAAATTCAAATTGCTAAAGGAAATGTTTTAATTGAGCATTAATTGCTTCCATATCTTTGCAATTGCGCCTAGGGTGGAATGTCACCTTTACCCATGGCTTGTTGAGCCTATAAGTTGTAACCCCTCTTCTTATTGTCGAATTAGTTGCCTAGATGAAAAAGCTTGAGTTTGCAATGGTGCTTGTGTCACCAAAGAAATTCTATCTCCCCCTCTTCTAAAGGGCCGAGCCCTTTCCCTTCCCCTCTTCTCCTCCTTCTCTATTCCACCTACAACCGAACCCTTGAAGGTTTCTTCAACACCTCTTGCGCACATCTGAAGCAAATTCAACCTCTTGCCCACGTCAAAGAACAAGAAGTGACCTCTTGGATTCATCCAACTCTCGGTTACATGAAGAACTTCTCCTTTGAAGGCAACCAACGGCTAAGTTCTTTCACCCTTCCTCTTGTTTGTGCTTTGAACTCTTTCCTACACTAATTTGAGTTGTGTTCTTTGAAGGTTGGCGCAAGGTTTGGAAGAACCTCTTGGCGCAAGTGTTTCCCCTCTTCTTTTCCCCCTCTCCTCCTTAGTTAAGTGTTAAGGGAATTTGTGAGGCTTAACCTCCCCCTTAGTTTCTGATCTGTAATATGAATCCATGGAATGTGCGGATCTCGCTTGTCTATGTTTGTTTGTAATGATGCAACTCCTTTCATCAGAGTAGGACCGTTGAAGACCGGGACATCACGATCCTTCTATTCTCAAGGATTGCACTGTGAGTATTCCTTCTACTAATTTCAATTCATAGATTAAGTGTCATTTCAATTTGTAGTTTCAAAGTAACTTAGTTCCGGGTTTTCTCTACTTATAAAATACAAAAAAACTAGTTTTCAATTCCGTTAGAAGTAATCCGGTTTTTTTTTATCTTACAAAATACAAAAACTATTTTCTCAAAGTGTTGTTTGCATGCACCATGTTTGTGGATGATCCGCCGCCTCCATCACCTAGCCTAGCCGACCTCTACCCTGATTTTCAAGGTTGGCTCCAAGATCCTTCTTCACATGGTTTAGCTCCCAAACCCTAGAGGCACCCTTAGGGAAAACCCTAGAAGCGCCCCCAAAGATTCGGCCAATGCCATGGGTTTCCTCCAATGGTGAACTGCCACCTTGCAAGGGCCAAGATGGCTAGCTCACAAGCCCTAAGGCTTAGCCATGCCTTCTTGCGCCAACATGCAAGCAAGCGCCACTGATGTAGCAACTAATAGGTGTGGGGGTCATTAAGCCATACTCTAGGGTTTTACACAATGCGCGATAAAAACTGGAGAGGGTCGTGAGACGAGGGAAGAAAAAACTCATCGGAAAGGTGTAGGGAAGCCGGTAGAAAACACGATGAAGATAGCGACAAGTTCGATTAGGGCAACATGAATGCGAATGAAGAGAATGGAACCCAACTAAATAATATAGCGCACTAACCTCGTAGCAAATTTAGCGAATTCCTACAGCTCCCTTAGCGCGTTTTAAGCTTAGCCGACGTTGGGGGATTGTGGTTGTGCGGGGTTCAGCTCGCGCGCCTAAGCAGCTGAAACAAACCAAGACAAGAGATGCCATGCCTCCGATGGACGGACAGCTGTGGGTGAAGGAGAAAGGAGAAAAATCATAGCAACAAAACGTGCAAGAGAATGAAACACAGGTGAACCTGACCCACCAGAAGGGTGGGATTTACTTCAAACCAAAAGCGGAACAACTTGGAATCGAAGAGACGTCTTCGACCCGAACACGATGAAGGCAAGACTCCGGCTTGTCTTCACAACCGCTAGCGACTCTCAACTCACCAGGAGATCTCTCAAACACAAAAGAGAACTACATAACACTTAGCCCTACCTCCTCTTTTATAGAATAAGAGGGGAGGGAACAAACAAAATACACTAGGGACACTCAACTCTAACCACCTACCAACTCTTGCAGGCCACAAAAGTGGTCAAGCTGCAACTACAAGACAAGGAATAACAACTACCTAATATTCTCCGAAGCTAGTCGCGTGATTCTGCGTCCTTGTACGGGTGCGGTTTAGACATGCTCCGAGCATACGGCAACAAAACAGCAGAACTTCGATGTTGTGGGCTGGGACACCACCGTCGCGGCTCGCTCTTGGGCCATGTTGCTAATCAGATTACGCGGCCCACCTGGGGTTGGATCTTCAGGGGGTTGGTTCGTAGTGCCCTTGTGATGTAGGGGGCAAACACAAGACAAAGGTGCATGCAAACAACGCTTTTGTAAAAATAGTTTTTTTGTATTTTTATAATAAAACCGAGATTACCCTAACGAAGTTAGAAAATAGTTTTTGTATTTTAAATTGAGAAACTGAAACTAGATTAAGTTACACTACTTGCAAGAAATTAAAGACTTGAAATAAACACTCACCTTGGACCCCTTGAGAATAGAAGGGGTCACCTTCCCGTTCTTCACCGGTCCAATGGTTGAAGGCAACGAAGTAGGGCCCTATGAGCTTACACACTTGCAATCATCCAAAGCCCACACATGCGTGGGTGAGTGTTAAAGAAAAATAAACGTCCAACAAGAAATCAAATCAAGAGGGGAGATAGGCTCCCTAGTTCTCTTGCTAACATGTTCATGGGACAATCTAATGTTGATTGGGGGGTGGAAGAGAGGTCTTGCGCCAAGATGAGGGATCTTCAAGCCTTGCGCCCACCTACAAGATGCACTTTGATTAGTGTAGAATCAAGTTCTAAATAAAGTGAAGATGAGGGGAAAGAACTTAGCAAAAAGGTCTTCATGATGCAATCCTTCTTGTTGGCCGAGAGTGATGAAGCTTCCAAGGGCTTTCTAATGTTTGCCGAGACCAAGGTTGAAGGATCTTCTTTAGGGCTCGCCAAGGGTGTGTAAGAGATCCTTCAAGACTTCAGTTGTGTAGGGTATTTAAGGAGAAAAGAGAAGAGAGGAAGGGAAAGGGCTAGGCCCTTTAGAAGAGGGGGACATAGAGATTCTTAGGCGACACAAGCACCATTGCAAACTCAATTTTTTTCATCTAGGTAACTACTCAACAATATGAGAAGAGATTACAACTTATAGGCAATTTTGGGCCAGGGGTATTGGTGACATTCTACTCTAGGCGCAATTAAAAAAAATAAGTAAGAAAATTCAGCATTAATGTCTTGGTTGGATCCTTCCTTTAGAGGCTGAATTTTGAATTCAAATCCTTGTTGTTTCGGTTGAGCTTCTCAATGTGGCCGAAATTCCTTTGCCCTCTTTCCTTGTTGGCTTGAATGGAATCATGGCTTGGTTCAATGAATCCTTTTGAATTTTGAATTCCTTCCTTCATAAGCTTGGGTGGCTAGAAGACTTCCTTGATTGACTTCCACAAATTGTGGATCTTGATTGATGGCGCATTGATGGCTTGACTCAAATGGCAAGATGTGGGCTGGTCCTTTCTTGCATTCGACTCCTCCTCAATGAATCCTTTTGAATTTTGAATTGCTTTCTTCATAAGCTTGGGCGGCTAGAAGACTTCCATAGATGTTTCCACAAATTGGGAATCCAGATGAGGATCCCATGATTTGTGGATCTTGATTTGATCCTTGGTGTCTTTGGCGCAAATTGGGAAGTGTGGGCTGAATTCGATTTCTTCTCTCATGGTTGGCACCTTGGTTTGTTTTGGAAGGGTTGTTAACTTAATTGCAAGCAACTCCATCTTGAAGTCTTTGAGTTGAAGTAGTTGAAGTGTTCTCTTTCCAAATTGGGAGTTCCACTAGTTGAGTGACTTGAGCTGAGCTCCTTAGTGTCTCTTTGAGCTGACCCTAACCTGCCATGTTAGTTGCAAATGCAAATACACTATCCTAGCATGCAATGCATAGCCTAAAGAGAACTTCATGGATACTAGAAGTAAAATTTATTCAACCAAAGCAAATTGCAAATATGGAAAGTGCAAATAAGGAAATATTCAAGTAAGGGAAAATGCAACAAGGTGGCCTAGGAGGGGGAGCCATTTTGAGAGGGCTTCCTCCTAGTCCTATGTGATTTATGAGGGGTAGGGGTTGGTCCTCCATCAATTCTCCCTGGGTGGGAAGAATTCTCCTCTGGAGAATTATCCTTGTACCCTTGGAGTAGATCTGGAGCAACCATGGTGAGCTCTTCCTTGGAGAGCCAACCTTCATCACCATTGACATACTTGACTAGGTAAGAGAATTGTACCTCGTCAAAGGTGAATCGGGTTCGATCTTCAAGGATAGCCTCAATCTAGTGATCATGAGAGGTTGGTTGAGACTCACATGCTTGATAAGGAACGGGATACCAAGAATCAAACAGTTCAGCTGGGGTAGTTTGAAAAGAACTAGTCCATTTAGTGTTTCCTATAGTAGAGTACCTTTCCAAACCATGTTTACTAGTACACTTGGGATGAAGCTTTGTATTGCTACGAAGATGGTTTGGTAGGGTGAAATCAATATGCTCAGTGTAGGGTAGGGGAAACAAAGTAGTGGTTTTGTCAATGTCACTTAACCCTAAAAGTTTAGAACTAGGCTATTCAAAGCAAGACCTGTAATCTAGAGGATATGGGTCTAGAATGCCTAAGTCATGAGACTGCTCAGGGGGCTTGGGGTAAAGGTCAACTCCTAAGCTAGGAAACTCAAGTGGGTCCAGGGTTGGTCCTAGGGTTTCCTTGGGAAGCTCTACTTCAGGTTGAAGGCTTTGGGTCCCTAAAATATGACTTATGTTGAGGGGAGAATCCTTATGCTAGTCTATCCCTATGGGTGGCTCGGGTGGTTCCTTAGGGTTAGGCAGGTCTATCCCTATGGGTGGTTCAAGTGGTTCTTTAGGGTTAGACAGGGCTATCCCTATGGGTGGCTTAGGGGGTTCCTTAGGGTTAGACAGGGCTATCCCTATGGGCTCACAAAATGCGTGTCACGGTCAGACACAATGGTGGAGGGAAGGCCATGGAGACACATGATCTCTCGGACAAACAGATGTGCGACGTGGGAAGCGTCTGCTGTGCGCGAACAAGGGATAAAATGGGCCATCTTCGAAAACCGATCAACGACGACATAGATCGAATCGAAGCGGGAGGCGGTTTGAGGCAACCCAAGGACAAAGTCCATGCTCAGGACGTGCCACGGGCCGCTGGCCACTGGCAAAGGGGTGTAGAGACCCGTGTTCGAAGGGCGGGGCTTGGACAACTGACACGTACCGCAAGGGCGCACAATGCGCTCAACATCCTTACGAAGGGAAGGCCAAAAGAGTCGTTCCACCACCATCTCAAGGGTCCTATCGCGGCCATGATGGCCGGGGACGCCACCTGCATGAAGCTCGAGCAAAAGATGATCTTGAAGCGAAGAACGGGGAATGCACAACCGATTCCCCAAGAAGAGGTAACCCTCACACAATTGGTAGGGAGAGTCGGGGTTGGTGGACTCGGTCAAGGCGGCATAGATGGTGCCAAAATCAGAGCAAGTGGCGTACTCTTCTTTGACATGGTCAAAGGTGTTGACGTGAGTGCGCATCACACATAAGAGGGTCCGAACATGACTCAAGGCATCTACGACGACGTTCTCCTTACATGCCTTGTGATTGATCACGAAGGAATACTGCTGTAGGTACTCGACCCACTTAGAATGGCGGGCGCCCAACTTCTTTTGGGCATTGAGGAAGGACAGGGCTTGATGGTCGCTATACAACACGAACTTGCGGTGGAGGAGGTAATGCCTCCACTACCGGAGGGACAGAACTATCGTGTAGAACTCCTTG
The DNA here is from genome assembly GCA_027563935.2 of Costus lasius. Taxonomy (NCBI): domain Eukaryota; kingdom Viridiplantae; phylum Streptophyta; class Magnoliopsida; order Zingiberales; family Costaceae; genus Costus; species Costus lasius. The sequence continues at coordinate 28,867,712 of CM050450.1, read as the reverse complement.
TCGTACGTGTAGTAACGCTGTCGAACCACGTTCAATTTTTCGCTAAAGAAGGCAACGGGATGGCCTTCTTGACTAAGGGATCCTCCGATGCCGGACCTGGAGGCATCGCACGCCACCTCGAAGACTTTCGATAAATCAGGGAGGGGCAAGACAGGAGCGGTGGTCAGGGCGTCCTTAAGCGCGTCAAAAGCCCGTTGAGCGGCAGGGGTCCACTCAAAGTAGTCCTTAAAGAGGAGCTGGGTTAAGGGGGTGGCAATGGTGCTGAACCCATGGATGAACCTGCTGTAAAACCCTGCTGTTGGGGTATGCCCTTAAGCCTAATGTTTGAGGCCTTGGGAATGTATCAGTATCATGTAATAAACTGTTATGTTTATATAGGCATGGTTGTTATTCAGTTAGCTACATTGTCTGCTGCAATATATGTTCTTCTGAATAATGTCTCAAAGCTGTTCACCTGGGCTGACATGCTGTTGTGTCCTTAGTCGATATATCTTGGTGAACATGAGACAGCCTTGATATGGTTAAGACTAATATGTGTTCTAATCTTATAGGATGCTTCGAGCATGGAATAAGATGTAGACTCATGGGTACATTGGATGTACTGGACAGACCCTACTAGGATGTTCAATTGTTTGTCGCAATGTGAATAATCTTTGAATATGACAAGTGGCACATTTCCTCTGACTTGAGATCACTTGTGTTTTCTAAATGATGATTGTCATTGTTTTGAGGTAGTTCAATATCATTTGAAACACAATGGTTATAGGCTATCTTGGATGGTGAGCTTGAGTCATGTTAGGGCACTAGTGATAGACATAGGATTGCCGTCTCCTTGTTTAAGGAGTGTGATGTTCTAAAGGGCCCCCTGGATGAGATGATTGAGAAAAGAGTATGGCCATACCCAGGTGACAGTGTTCATCTGATCTAATCATGCTCATCATATTGGAGCTACAAGCTTGACACGCTTGTCCAATAAGAATATCAAGTGGCAAAGGAATTATGCATGCCTTGTGAATTGATTCACACTTGTGCTGTGTTTTGGGTGTAGTCTTGGAAGACTTTTTCCTTTATATCGGGAGACAGTGATGTGTTGCTAGATACCCCTCACTGATCGTGATAACGTGAGTTATCGTTACCGACATTTAAAGGAAACCCTTAGGGTCGCACAATTTGATGATATAGCTTACTTAAGTCAGATCGTGTGGACTGAATTGTTTGGGTTCAGTTTAAAGGGATTTAATCTCTGATTGTGAGTGAGATCTGGTCTGATCATGTTTGATTGATTAGGGCTTGAGATCGGTAAGCTTCGATTGAGAGATTGGATGCTAGATCGATCAGATCAGAAGCATCAAGAGATTAACGGTCAGATCTGGAGCCTTAGGGTTTATTTGAGATCTAGACTAGATCATTGGCTTGATTGGTTCTTAAACCGAACCAATGTGAACCGGCTCATGAAATGAGCGCATGGTTCATGGGGAGAGGAGTTGGCGACATGTTCACTTGGCGTGAACGTTGGAGTGAAGTGTGGTGGCTATTTTTAGTAACCACGATCTCCACTTGGAGATGTTGTTCACGACCGAATAGAGTGCTCTCTATTCTCGCCTCTCGCCCATATTCTCTCTCGACGTTTTCGTGTGTGGCGACGTCTTGAAGGTAGAGGAGGATTCGGCCAAGAGAAGGACATCTCTTCCATCCCTTTCACTCGATCAAGGACTCCAAGGAACCTTGCTAGCACAAGGAGCACCAAGGGATAAGCGCATCTTCATCTTGTGTGCGAGACTTTGGAGAAGAGGCGATTGCATCTTTACTTCCAAGGCGCCATCTTGAAATGGCATCGGTATGAATTTATTTTCATGCATATAAAGTTGATTATTTTACATGTATGAGATCGTATGAAACCCAAGTATCCGCTGCATATCTTACTTGCGCCACCATAGGGTTTTCGCCCCCCCCTTTGGTTAGGGGAACCTTCAATTGGTATCAGAGCCTGGTCTATGCATGTTTTATGATTGCTTTAGCCATTTTTATGATCCTTGTTTGCTTAGATCTATACATGCGAAATTCATCTTTAGTTGAAGCATTATATGCGAAAATTAAATATGTATAGTTGGCGCATGTTTTTGTGGCGCTTAGTTTGTTTTTGTTAAAAACATTTCACTTGCGCGATCTCACTTAGATCTAAGCGCCTGCTGTAAACCCTTAAACGGGTTAGTAGGGTTGAAATCACCCCCTAGGTCAGATCCAATCAGTCTGATCAGACTATCTGACAGCCTTGATGGGTCGACTGGATAGCACCTTGGCGCAAGCTTAAGGTGGCTATAGGTCGACTGCAGACAGGCGTGTAGCGATGTCTGATTGAGACGACCCATGAACGCACCTGAGTTAGGCCCGGGGTCACACCCGCTTGCCAGACCTCAGCGTGGTCGTTCAGCCCTTGGCGCATGCATGGTTGGCCTTTTGGTCGACTCAAGTCAGTTAGGACTTGGTGCATGCAAGGGCAGTGGATCTGACTAGGTTGGATGAGTGGATCCCTATTAATGGACCGTTGTAAGGTTGTAGGGCATATAAGAAAATTAAAATTGAAGCCTATGGGGTTTTTCGAAAATTTTAATTTTTATGGATCACATGTTTTTTGAATGATGCCATATGTTTGTCTATTTACTCTTATGTGGGCTGCCCATATTAATTGTGTGCTGTGCTGGGGCCTGCGAGCCTGGAATTATGGTTGTAAATTAATTATTGTGATCTGCGTATCGCATTGTTTTAATTTATAAAATGTTATTGACCTGCGTGTCAATCTTGTCTAGATAGTTAAATTTGTAATTTAATTAGACAAGAGCACAAAGCACACTTGGCAGAGGCGCTTGCAGCAGTGGCTGGACTAGGTGGGAGGTCTAGGGTTCGACCCTATGACCTGGCGCAAATTCCTGGTGGGCGCACCAGAGCTGCAGATGGCGCTTGGGCCCAGGTTTGGGCCAGATGAGCAGCAAAAGGCCCTATGAAGAAAAGCAAGTCAAGACTTAAGTTAAATTAAGGTCTTACTAGGGCTATGGGCTTTTACCACATAAGATTCATGCTTTCTTTTATTATTGTTTAAATATTAGAACTGCATGATTAGTTTATCTTCTGCTATCACCATAGGAATTGCATGATAGTGAAGAAGATAAAAAGACCGTTAAAATCCAACGCTAAAATATCAAGCTCGTAAGCCTTCTGACGCGAAACCTCACTGTTCTGATTATCGTTGGAGCCGTGTTGTACCCACTCAGTGGGCACGTCCATCTATCTTCAGACGGTGTGGGATTACACCTGTGTGTTACAGAGTAGGGATTTATCCCTTCTCGTTGCTCAGCATAGCACATGGTGGTCCAGGGAGTAGGTCGGGTCAGCTTGACCATGTAGGCTACATATGTGGCGCATATGGTAGCACATGGAGGCAGCCATCTGTGGGATCAGAGACTGTGTTGTACCAACTCAGTTGGCACAGTCTGCTGGATTGCCCAGATGAAGGGGAATCGCACGGGTTGGCGATCGGCAGGGACTGCCTACCGGAGATTAGTGCTTGTACTCTCTGTGCATCTTATCTCGCCTGAGCGGGACGCGGAGACCAAGTATGAAATCCGGATCCCATCTCACTAAAAGAGTGTCTACTCTTTCGGACTGTTTAATGGATTTTTCAGTCAGATAAAATAGTGAGAAAAAGAATCTTTCTTAAGTCCTGATTGATTCTTAACATTGATACTGACCTTGCTGTTCTTGCATTGTTGTAGATACCTGCAGCAACGAACACCATGAACTTCAATGTGCGATCCCTACTGGAAAGGGAGAAGTTTGCTGGGCCGAACTTCTCCGACTGGTTCGGACACCTTAAGATCGTTCTTAAGGCAGAGAGGAAACTGTATGTCCTCGAGACGGCAATACCGCCTCAACCCGCTCCGAACGCCGCAAGGGCGGTTCGGGAAGCCTATGAAAAGCACGTCAATGATAGCATTGATGTCGCTTGCCTGATGCTAGCGTCTATGACGCCACCGCTGCAGCGTCAGCATGAGGATATGTCGGCTATAGAGATGATAGCGAACCTCAAGATGCTGTATGCTGCACAGGCGAGGACAGAGCGCTATAATCTGACAAAGCTTTTCTTTCAGAGCAAACTGGCTGAAGGGAGCCCAGTGGGAGCTCACGTGCTCAAGATGATTGGGCACAAGGAGGCTCTAGAGAAACTGGGGCATACCATCAACCAGGAGCTTGCTGTGGATATTATTCTACAGTCTCTCCCGCCTTCATTCGACGCGTTCATTATTAACTTTAATATGAACAAAATCGATTGTACTCCGGCAGAGCTGCTGAATATGCTCCTCACTACTGAGGAGACTCTGAAGGGAAAGCCTTCGACCTCTGTCTTAATGGTTCCTTCTAGGAACAACAAGAAGAAGGGGAAGAAGGGCAAGACCCCTGTCAAGAGCTACAGCAAGGCTCTGAAGCAGAAGGTTAAGCGGTCCAAGGAATACAGGTGTTTCCACTGTGGCCAGCTAGGTCACTGGAAAAAGGACTGTAAAGCGCTCCAAGGAGATAAGAGGGGAAGCATCGCTTCTGGCTCAGGTATATTCGTGACTGAGGTCATGTTTTCTTCTTCTATATCATGGGTGTTGGACACTGCATGTGGAGTTCACATTTGTTCAAATGTACAGGAACTCAAGAGAAGAAGGCAGGTGGGACAGCATGAAGTGGACCTACGCGTTGGAAACGGGGCACGGGTTGCTGCTGTTGCTGTAGGAGACTATTTCATTTCTTTACCATCTGGACTTGTATTGGAACTAAACAGTTGTTATTTTGTTCCCAGTATTACTAAAAATATTATCTCCATTCCTGCTCTTGTCAGGAAGGGTTTTTCCTTTGAATGCAATATTTCAAAGTGTGTTTTATCTTATGATAATATTGTTTATGCAACTGGTTCAATTAGCAATGGGTTATACATGTTGGACATGGAATGTTCTATACAGAAAATTGATATTAAGAAAGCCAAGAATACTGATGACAGCACCTTGCTATGGCATAGTCGTTTAGGCCATATTAACGAGAAACGCATTAAGCGGTTGCATGATCATGGACTGCTGGGATCATTCTCCTACAAGGAGATTGATACATGCAAAGCTTGTTTAATGGGTAAAATGACGAAGTCACCTTTTCCTAATAAAGGACAAAGGGCTTCAGGTTTACTTGACCTTATACACACTGATGTGTGTGGGCCATTTAGTAAACATGCCAGAGGTGGCTATCAGTACTTCATTACCTTTACTGATGATTTCAGTAGATATGGGTATGTCTTTTTAATGAGACATAAAAGTGAATCTTTTGACAAGTTCAAAGAGTTTAAGAATGAAGTACAAAATCAGCTAGGCCGAAATATCAAGGCACTTCGTTCTGATCGAGGTGGTGAATACCTAAGTCATGCGTTTACTGACTATTTGAAGGAGTGTGGGATTATCTCACAGCTCACTCCGCCAGGAACACCGCAATGGAATGGTGTGTCCGAAAGGAGAAATAGAACGTTACTTGATATGGTTCGTTCTATGATGAGTCAGGCTGCTCTACCCTACTCCTTTTGGGGTTTTGCACTGGAAACAGCTGCAAAGGTACTAAACCGAGTGCCATCCAAGGCAGTTTCTAAGACGCCATATGAGTTATGGTATGGAAAACAGCCAAGCTTGACATTTATCAGGATCTGGGGCTGCGAGGCTTACGTTAAAAAGCTCGCCTCTGGGAAACTAGAGAGCAGATCTGACAAATGTATCTTTGTCGGTTACCCTAAGGAAACTAAGGGTTATTATTTCTACGATCCCAAAGAGAACAAGGTTTTTGTTGCTCGGACGGCCATATTTCTTGAGAAGGAGTTTCTTCTGCAAGAGGCCAGTGGGAGAGAAATAAAACTGGATGAGAATCCAGAGGAAGGACAAAGTGCTCAAGCAGAATTGGATGAGCATGAGCCAGTAGATCAGGTAATTCAACAACCTGAGGCTCAGATATCACGGGAACCGCGAAGATCGGGAAGGATCCGTCGACAGCCTGAGCGCTATGACGGAGTCTACATCATTGATAATGATGAACCCCTCACTTATGCGGATGCGGTCAGTGGACCGGAGTCAGCGAGATGGCTTGAAGCTATGCGCGCCGAGATGGACTCCATGTCAGATAACCAAGTTTGGGATTTGGTTGATCCGCCTCCGGGAGTTATCCCTATTGGCTGTAAATGGATCTTCAAGAAGAAGATTGACATGGATGGTAACGTGGTTACCTATAAAGGCAGGCTAGTTGCGAAAGGTTTCAAACAAATCTACGGGATAGATTATGATGAAACTTTCTCACCTGTAGCTATGTTTAAGTCTATTCGGATTCTTTTCGCGATAGCTGCATATTATGATTATGAGATCTGGCAGATGGATGTGAAAACAGCTTTCCTTAATGGAAATCTGGATGAGAATGTGTATATGACACAACCAGAAGGTTTCACTAATCCATCAGATCGTCATAAGATATGCAAGTTAAAGAAGTTCATTTATGGACTTAAGCAAGCATCAAGAAGCTGGAATATTCGTTTTGATGAATCAGTCACGGAATTCGGTTTCATCAAGAACGAGGATGACCCGTGTGTATATAAGAGGTTTAGTGGGAGCATAATTACTTTCCTAGTCCTCTACGTCGATGATATCTTGATCATTGGAAATGACATTCCTGAAATGCATGCTGTGAAGGCATGGTTAAGGAAATGTTTCCAGATGAAAGATTTAGGAGAAGCAGCCTATGTATTAGGTGTGAAGATCTACAGGGATAGATCTAAGAGGCTTCTCGGGCTGTGCTAGAGTATTTACATCGATAAAGTCCTGGAAAGATTTCATTTAGAGAATTCTAAATGAGGATATCTTCCAGTCAGACATGGTCTGAGTCTTTCGAAGAGTCAGTGTCCACAAACACAGACTGAGAAAGATGAAATGGACAATACGCCTTATGCTTCGGCTATTGGATCCATTATGTATGCGATGTTGTGTACTCGCCCAGACGTCGCTTACGGGTTAAGCGTGACCAGTCGTTTCCAAAGTAATCCAGGTCAGGCACACTGGATTGCAGTCAAGAACATTTTAAAATATCTGCGGAGGACCAAAGATATGTTCTTGATATATGGTGGTCAGGAAGAACTCAGTATTGAAGGATATACTGACGCTTCGTTCCAGTCTGACCAGGATGATTTTCGATCGCAATCAGGCTATGTTTTTAGCTTGAATGGAGGAGCAGTGGTGTGGAAGAGTTTCAAACAGTCAACTGTTGCTGATTCCACAACAGAAGCCGAGTATGTTGCAGCCTCGGAAGCATCCAAGGAGGCAGTGTGGATTCGTAAGTTCGTGAGAGAACTTGGTGTCGTTCCTTCGAGTGCAGATCCTTTGGTTATCTTCTGTGATAACACTGGAGCAATCGCACAAGCAAAGGAACCACGGTCGCACCAGAAGTCCAAGCACATACAGAGACGGTTTCATTTGATCAGGGAGATCATAGATCGTGGCGAGATCAAAATCTGCAAGGTTCATACAGATGACAATCTGGCAGACCCGCTTACCAAGCCTCTGGCGCAGCAGAAGCATGAGAAGCACTGTAATAATATGGGTTTGAGATTTCTCAACCATTAGATTAAGTGCAAGTGGGAGATTGTTGGGGTATGCCCTTAAGCCTAATGTTTGAGGCCTTGGGAATGTATCAGTATCATGTAATAAACTGTTATGTTTATATAGGCATGGTTGTTATTCAGTTAGCTACATTGTCTGCTGCAATATATGTTCTTCTGAATAATGTCTCAAAGCTGTTCAGCTGGGCTGACATGTTGTTGTGTCCTTAGTCGATATATCTTGGTGAACATGAGACAGCCTTGATATGGTTAAGACTAATATGTGTTCTAATCTTATAGGATGCTTCGAGCATGGAATAAGATGTAGACTCATGGGTACATTGGATGTACTGGACAGACCCTACTAGGATGTTCAATTGTTTGTCGCAATGTGAATAATCTTTGAATATGACAAGTGGCACATTTCCTCTGACTTGAGATCACTTGTGTTTTCTAAATGATGATTGTCATTGTTTTGAGGTAGTTCAATATCATTTGAAACACAATGGTTATAGGCTATCTTGGATGGTGAGCTTGAGTCATGTTAGGGCACTAGTGATAGACATAGGATTGCCGTCTCCTTGTTTAAGGAGTGTGATGTTCTAAAGGGCCCCCTGGATGAGATGATTGAGAAAAGAGTATGGCCATACCCAGGTGACAGTGTTCATCTGATCTAATCATGCTCATCATATTGGAGCTACAAGCTTGACACGCTTGTCCAATAAGAATATCAAGTGGCAAAGGAATTATGCATGCCTTGTGAATTGATTCACACTTGTGCTGTGTTTTGGGTGTAGTCTTGGAAGACTTTTTCCTTTATATCGGGAGACAGTGATGTGTTGCTAGATACCCCTCACTGATCGTGATAACGTGAGTTATCGTTACCGACATTTAAAGGAAACCCTTAGGGTCGCACAATTTGATGATATAGCTTACTTAAGTCAGATCGTGTGGACTGAATTGTTTGGGTTCAGTTTAAAGGGATTTAATCTCTGATTGTGAGTGAGATCTGGTCTGATCATGTTTGATTGATTAGGGCTTGAGATCGGTAAGCTTCGATTGAGAGATTGGATGCTAGATCGATCAGATCAGAAGCATCAAGAGATTAACGGTCAGATCTGGAGCCTTAGGGTTTATTTGAGATCTAGACTAGATCATTGGCTTGATTGGTTCTTAAACCGAACCAATGTGAACCGGCTCATGAAATGAGCGCATGGTTCATGGGGAGAGGAGTTGGCGACATGTTCACTTGGCGTGAACGTTGGAGTGAAGTGTGGTGGCTATTTTTAGTAACCACGATCTCCACTTGGAGATGTTGTTCACGACCGAATAGAGTGCTCTCTATTCTCGCCTCTCGCCCATATTCTCTCTCGACGTTTTCGTGTGTGGCGACGTCTTGAAGGTAGAGGAGGATTCGGCCAAGAGAAGGACATCTCTTCCATCCCTTTCACTCGATCAAGGACTCCAAGGAACCTTGCTAGCACAAGGAGCACCAAGGGATAAGCGCATCTTCATCTTGTGTGCGAGACTTTGGAGAAGAGGCGATTGCATCTTTACTTCCAAGGCGCCATCTTGAAATGGCATCGGTATGAATTTATTTTCATGCATATAAAGTTGATTATTTTACATGTATGAGATCCTATGAAACCCTAGTATCCGCTGCATATCTTACTTGCGCCACCATAGGGTTTTCGCCCCCCCCCCCCCTTTGGTTAGGGGAACCTTCACCTGCAAGTCCCAAGAAACTACGAACCTCAGTCACGGTGCGAGGCTAAGGCCAATGCCGGATGGCCTCAACTTTCACAGGGTCAACGAACGGACCTTGGTCGGACACAATGTATCCAAGGAAACACACGCTGTTGGTCAGGAAGGCGCACTTCTTTGTGTTAAGGAAGAGTCATTCCTTGCGCAGTAGGTCAAAAGTGGAGAGAAGATGCTCCAAGTGTTCATCGCGGGTCCGACTAAAGATCAGAATGTCGTCGAAGTAGATGACCAAAAACTTGCCCACGTATGGCCTGAGGACCTGACTCATCAAGCGCATGAACGTAGATGGGGCATTGGACAACCCGAATGGCATGACCATCCATTCGTAAAGACCATCCTTGGTCTTAAACGCCGTCTTCCATTCATTGCCCTCGCGAATGTGGACTTGGTGATATCCGCTTCGGAGGTCGATCTTGGAAAACCATGATGCGCCGGATATCAAATCCAGCATGTTGTCAAGCCGAGGAATGGGAAACCGATACTTGACAGTGATCCGATTGATAGTGCGGCTATCGACACACATGCGCCATGACCCGTCCTTTTTGGGTGTGAGGAGTGCGGGAACGGCGCAAGGGCTAAGACTCTCGCAGATGTACCCCTTAATGAGGAGATCATTAACCTGACGCTGTAACTCAGCGTGTTCCGCGATGATGGGGCAGGTTAGGGAAGGGTGCTCCCGGGAGGAGGTCAATCGCATGCTGAATTTCCCTTTCCAGGGGAAGGCCATGAGGAAAATCCTCGGGGCTGATATCACTAAACTCGGCAAGGAGGGCAGACACCTCAACAGGAGGTGCCGGATCAGGGCAAGGGACAGGGTCTTGCACTTCGCGCACCATGAGCGCATAGACGGTCTTGGCCGCATGAGCCTCGCGAACCAATACGGGGGTGCGCATGAGGGAGACCATGGGGGAAGGCAGAGGGGCAGGTGCCGAGGGCGTAATCAGGCCCTTGGAGGTGGACGCACGAAGCTCCTTAGGCGGAGCTGGGATCAGGTGGATCTTCTACTCATCGTGAGTGTTCGACTGGCTATAGTGGATGACGTCTCTATCGTACAACCACGGGCAGCCAAGTAGGACGTGGGCGACATCCATAGTTGCAACGTCGCACAACACCTTCTCACGTTAGTTCCCAAACGCGATGGGAACCTAACATTGGTGGGTGACCGGAAGGCTCGTGGTATCGACCCAGGCGATAGAGTAAGTGAAGGAACCCCTAGTTCAAAGGGGGGAGAAACCCTAAACTTGCGATTCTAACAAGCATGGCGAAAAGGGTTTCTAAACAAGATCGAATATGATAACTATATGATCAACTTGAAGTTATGAGAACTCATACCAAAGCCATGAAGAGGGTGGCGGCTTGGAAGCAAGAGATCAAAGTAGGTCTCCTCTTCAAGTTCACACACAAGATGAGGGGTGGCTACCCTTTAGGATCTTCCTTGTGCTAGCAAGAGATCCCAATGTCCTTGTCGTGTGTTGAGATGCGCTTGGCCGAGAGCTACCGTCTCCGAGAATCCCCTTTCGTCCAACGAAGATGACAATTCAGTAAAACCGATTTGCGTTAAGCCTTCTCCAATCAAGTCATGGCGTTACACTTCCATAAATGGAAGGTTTTCAAGCCATGCGCTCACTTGAAGGAAAAACCGCCCAACAAGCCTTTACACCTTGAACCATACGTTCACACATGTGAACCGGTTCAAGTCAATTAGGTTCAACCCAATTCGGTTCATTAAACCAGCCCAAGCCATGGTCTAGATCTCTTTGAACCAAATGGTTCAAGATCTAACCATTCATCTCTTGATGCTCTTGATCTCTATGATCTAGCATCCAAACTCTCGATCGAAGCTTACCGATCTCAAGCCCCAATCAATCAAACATGATCAGACTAGATCTCACTTACAATCAGAGTCTGAACTCGTTTAAACTGAGTCTAAACAGTTCAGTCCACACGATCTGACTTAAGTAAGCCATATCACCAAATTGTGCGACCCTGAGGGTTTCCTCTAAATGTCGGTAACGATAACTTACGTTATCACGATCAGTGAGGGGTATCTAGCAACACATCACTGTCTCCCGATATAAAGGAAAGAGTCTTCCAAGACTCCACCCAAACCATAGCACAAGTGTGAATCAACTCACTTGGCATACATGTGTCCTTTGCCACTGGATGTTCTTATTGGACAAGCGGGTCAAGCTTGTAACTCCAATATGATGAGCATGATTAGATTAGATGAACATAGTCATCTGGGTATGGCCATACACTTCCTCAATCATCTCATATCGGGGGGGCCCCTTAGAACATCACACTCCTTGAACAAGGAGACGGCAATCCTTTATCTATCACAAGAGCCCTAACCTGACTCAAGCTCACCATCCAAGATAGTCTATAATCATTATGTTTCAAATGATATTGAACTACCTCAAAACAATGACAATCATCATTTAGAAACACAAGTGATCTCAAGTCAAAGGACATGTGCCACTTGCTGCTTATAAGGATCATTCACATTGTGACAAGCAATGGAATATCCCAGTAGGGTCTGTCCAGTACATCCAATGTACCCATGAGTCTACATCTTATTCCATGCTCGAAGCATCCTATAAGATTAGCACACATATTAGTCTCAATCATATCAAGGCTGTCTCATGTTCACCAAGATATCTCGACTAAGGACATATAGACTGTCAGCCTAGCTGAACAGTTTTGAGACATTATTCAGAAGTACACTTATTACAGCAGACAAGGTAACAGCCTGAATAATAACCATGCCTTTATAAACACAACAGTTTATTACATGATACTATTACAATCCCAAAGGCCTCAAACATTAGCCTTAAGGGCATACCCCAACAATCTCCCACTTGCACTTAATCTAATGGTTGAGAAATCTCAAACCCATATTATTACAGTGCTTCTCATGCTTTTGCTGCGCCAGAGGCTTGGTAAGCGGGTCTGCCAGATTGTCATCTGTATGAACCTTGCAAATCTTGATCTCGCCACGATCAATGATCTCCCGGATCAAGTGAAACCGTCTCTGTATGTGCTTGGACTTCTGGTGCGACCGTGGTTCCTTTGCTTGTGCTATTGCTCCAGTGTTATCACAGAAGATAACCAAAGGATCTGCACTCGAAGGAACGACACCAAGTTCTCTCATGAACTTACGAATCCAGACTGCCTCCTTGGATGCTTCCGAGGCTGCAACATACTCGGCTTCTGTTGTGGAATCAGCAACAGTTGACTGTTTGAAACTCTTCCACACCACTGCTCCACCATTCAAGCTAAAAATATAGCCTGACTGCGATCGGAAATCATCCTGGTCCGACTGGAACGAAGCGTCAGTATATCCCTCTATACTGAGTTCTTCCTGACCACCATATATCAAGAACATATCTTTGGTCCTCCGCAGATATTTTAAGATGTTCTTGACTGCAATCCAGTGCGCCAAACCTGGATTACTTTGGAATCGACTGGTCACGCTTAACCCGTAAGCGACGTCTGGGCGAGTACACAACATCGCATACATAATGGACCCAATAGCCGAAGCATAAGGCGTATTGTCCATTTCATCTTTCTCAGTCTGTGTTTGTGGACACTGACTCTTCGAAAGATTCAGACCATGTCTGACTGGAAGATATCCACGTTTAGAATTCTCTAAATGGAATCTCTCCAGGACCTTATCGATGTAAGTACTCTGGCACAGCCCGAGAAGCCTCTTAGATCTATCTCGGTAGATCTTCACACCTAACACATAGGCTGCTTCTCCTAGATCTTTCATCTGGAAACATTTTCCTAACCATGCTTTAACAGCATGCAGTTCAGGAATATCATTTCCAATGATCAAGATGTCATCGACGTAGAGGATTAGGAATGTAATCACGCTCCCACTAAACCTCTTATACACACACGGGTCATCTTCGTTCTTGATGAAACCAAACTCAGAGATTGATTCATCAAAACGAATATTCCAGCTCCTAGATGCTTGTTTCAGTCCATAAATGGACTTCTTTAACTTGCATATTTTATGACGATCTGATGGATTAGTGAAACCTTCAGGTTGTGTCATATACACATCCTCATCCAGATTTCCATTAAGGAAAGCTGTCTTCACATCCATCTGCCAGATCTCATAATCGTAATATGCTGCTATCGCGAAAAGAATCCGAATAGACTTAAACATAGCTACAGGTGAGAAAGTTTCATCATAATCTATCCCGTAGATTTGTTTGAAACCTTTCGCAACTAGCCTGCCTTTATAGGTAACCACGTTACCATCCATGTCAATCTTCTTCTTGAAGATCCATTTACAGCCTATAGGGATTACTCCCGGAGGCGGATCAACCAAATCCCAGACTTGGTTATCTGACATGGAGTCCATCTCGGCTCGCATAGCTTCAAGCCATCTAGCTGACTCCGGTCCACTGACCGCATCCGCATAAGTAAGGGGTTCATCATTATCAATGATGTAGACTCCGTCATAGCGCTCAGGCTGTCGACGGATCCTTCCCGATCTTCGCGGTTCCCGTGTTATTTGAGCCTCAGGTTGTTCAATAACCTGATCTACCGGCTCAGGCTCATCCAACTGTGCTTGAGCACTTTGTCCTTCCTCTGGATTCTCATCCAGTTTTATTTCTCTCCCACTGGCCTCTTGCAGAAGAAATTCCTTCTCAAGAAATATGGCCGTCCGAGCAACAAAAACCTTGTTCTCTTTGGGATCGTAGAAATAATAACCCTTAGTTTCCTTAGGGTAACCGACAAAGATGCATTTATCAGATCTGCTCTCCAGTTTCCCAGAGGCGAGCTTTTTGACATAAGCCTCGCAACCCCAGATCCTGATAAATGTCAAGCTAGGCTGTTTCCCATACCATAACTCATATGGCGTCTTTGAAACTGCCTTGGATGGCACTCGGTTTAGTACCTTTGCAGCTGTCTCCAGTGCAAAACCCCAAAAGGAGTATGGAAGAGTGGCCTGACTCATCATAGAACGAACCATATCAAGTAACGTTCTATTTCTCCTCTCGGACACACCATTCCACTGCGGTGTTCCTGGTGGAGTGAGCTGTGAGATAATCCCACACTCCTTCAGATAGTCAGTAAACGCATGACTTAGGTATTCTCCACCTCGATCAGAACGAAGTGCCTTGATATTTCGGCCTAACTAATTTTGTACTTCATTTTTGAACTCTTTGAACTTGTCAAAAGATTCACTCTTATGTCTCATCAGATAGACATAACCATACCTACTGAAATCATCAGTAAAGGTAATGAAGTACTGATAGCCACCTCTGGCATGTTTACTAAACGGCCCACACACATCACTGTGTATAAGGTCAAGTAAACCTGAAGCCCTTTGACCTTTATTAGGAAAAGGTGACTTCGTCATTTTACCCATTAAACAAGCTTTGCATGTATCAATCTCCTCATAGGAGAATGATCCCAGCAGTCCATGATCATGCAACCGCTTAATGCGCTTCTCGTTTATATGGCCTAAACGACTATGCCAAAGCAAGGTGCTGTCATCAGCATACTTGGCTTTCTTATTATCAATGTTTTGTATAGAATATTCCATGTCCAACATGAATAACCCATTGTTAATTGAACCAGTTGCATACACAATATTATCATAAGTCAAAATACACTTTGAAATCTTGCATTCAAAGGCAAATCCTTTCCTGACAAGAGCAGGAATAGAGATAATATTCTTGGTAATACTGGGTACAAAATAACAATTGTTTAATTCTAATACAATGCCAGATGGTAAAGTAATGAAATAGTCTCCTACAGCAACAGCAGCAACCCGTGCCCCGTTTCCGACTCGTAGGTCTACCTCATGCTGTCCCACCTGCCTTCTTCTCTTGAGTTCCTGTACATTTGAACAAATGTGAACTCCACATGCAGTGTCCAACACCCATGAAATAGAAGAAGATGAAACCATGACTTCCGTCACGAATATACCTGAGCCAGAAGCAACGCTTCCCCTCTTATCTCCTTGGAGCGCTTTACAGTCCTTTTTCCAGTGACCCAGCTGGCCACAGTGGAAACACCTGTTGTCCTTCGACCGCTTCACCTTCTGTTTCAGAGCCTTGCTGTAATTCTTGACAGGGGCCTTGCCCTTCTTCCCCTTCTTCTTGTTCCTAGAAGGAACCATTAAGACAGAGGTTGAAGGCTTTCCCTTCAGAGTTTCCTCAGTGGTCAAGAGCATATTCAGCAGCTCTGCCGGCGTACAATCGATTTTGTTCATATTAAAATTAATGATGAACGCATCGAAAGAGGGCGGGAGAGACTGCAGAATAATATCCACAGCAAGCTCCTGGTTGATGGTATGCCCCAGTTTCTCTAGAGCCTCCTTGTGCCCAATCATCTTGAGCACGTGAGCTCCCACTGGGCTCCCATCAGCCAGTTTGCTCTGAAAGAAGAGCTTCGTCAGATTATAGCGTTCTGTCCTCGCCTGTGCAGCATACAGCATCTTGAGGTTCGCTATAATCTCTATAGCCGACATATCCTCATGCTGACGCTGCAGCGGTGGCGTCATAGACGCTAGCATCAGGCAAGCGACATCAATGCTATCATTGACGTGCTTTTCATAGGCTTCCCGAACCGCCCTTGCGGCGTTCGGAGCGGGCTGCGGCGGTATCGCCGTCTCGAGGACATACAGTTTCCTCTCTGCCTTAAGAACGATCTTAAGGTGTCCGAACCAGTCAGAGAAGTTCGGCCCAGCAAACTTCTCCCTTTCCAGTAGGGATCGCACATTGAAGCTCATGGTGTTCGTTGCTGCAGGAATCTACAACAAGCAAGAACAGCAAGGTCAGTATCAATGTTCAGAATCAATCCAGGACTTAAGAAAGATTCTTTTCTCACTATTTTGTCTGACTGAAAAATCCAGTAAACAGTCCGAAAGAGTAACACTCTTTTAGTGAGATGGGATCCAGATTTCATACTTGGTCTCCGCGTCCCGCTCAGGCGAGATAAGATGCACAGAGATGACAAGCACTAATTTCTGGTAGGCTGTCCCAGCCAATCGCCAACCCGTGCGATTCCCCTTCATCTGGGCAATCCAGCAGACTGTGCCAACTGAGTTGGTACAACACAGTCTCTGATCCCACAGATGGCTGCCTCCATGTGCTGCCATATGCGCCACATATGCAGCCTACATGGTCAAGCTGACCTGACCTACTCCCTGGACCACCACGTGCTATGCTGAGCAACGAGAGGGGATAAATCCCAACTCTGTAACACGCAGGTGAAATCCAGCACCGTCTGAAGATAGATGGACGTGCCCACTGAGTGGGTTCAACACGGCTCCAACGATAGTCAGAACGGCGAGGTTTCGCGTCAGAAGGCTTACGAGCTTGATATATTAGCGTTGGATTTTAACGGTCTTTTATCTTCTTCACTATCATGCAAGTCCTATGGTGATAGCAGAAGATAAACTTAAACATGCAATTCTAATTATTTAAACAATAAATAGAAAGCATGATCTTATGTGGTAAAAGCCCATGAACCCTAGTAAGACCTTAATTTTCCTTAAGTCTTCACTTGAGCTCTTTTGCATCTCATCTGGTCCAACCCAGGGCCCTAGCGCCAAGAGCACCTCAGGTGCGCCACCAGCTGAATGCTCCTTTGGGATGTGTGCATTTGTGCTCTTGTCTAATCAAATACAATTTGATCTATCTAGACAAGCTTTGACTCGCAGGTCAAATATACAATAAATTAATGAAAAAGTGATTCGCAGACCACAATAAATTTAACTTATAAATTACCAGGCACGCAGGCCCCAGCACAGCACACAATAGGGCAACCCACATAAGACTAAATAAACAAGCATATGGTTCAATCAACATGTGATCCAATCAGGAAATAAAATTTTTTTTTTTTTTTTTGAAAATACCCCATGGCATCAATTTTAATTTCCTTATGAGCCCTATAACCTTACAATGGTCCATTGATGGGGATCCACTCATCCATCTAGTTAGATCCTTTGCCCTTGCATGCACCGAGTCCTAACTGACCCGTGTTGACCTAATGGTCAACCATGCATGCGCCAAGGGCTGAACCACCCTCATGAGTTTTGGCAAGCGGGTGTGACCCCGGGCCTAACTCATGTGTGTTCAATAGTGTCTCAACCAGACCTCGCTACACACCCTAGATGCAGTCAACCCATAGCCACCTTGTGCTTGCGCACAGGTGCTATCAGGTCAACCCATCTAGGCTGTCAGATGGTCTGATCAGACTAGTTGGATCTAACCTAGAAGATGCTTTCAACCCTATCAACCCATCTAAGGATTTAATATAGTGGCACCTTAGATCTAATCATGCGCGCAAGATATAAGTTTTGGAAAACTTCTAGAACATGCGCAAACAAACAAACAAACAACATGCTTGCAAGTTGATAACCCTTAGATCTAAGGGGGTCCCCTTCAAGGGGGAGCGCAAACTTTAAGGGGGTCCCCTTCAAGGGGGAGCGCATACTTCATCTAACCATGATACAAGCGCAAATTGATGTAAGCATGATACAAGCGCAACTTCATGTAAGCATGATACAAGCGCAACTACATGTAAACAAAGCATACATCAAGTAAAAGTAAGCGCAACATGTATGGATCACAAGGACTTGAAGCAATCATATAGATCATATCAAGAACCTGGCTCTGATACCAATTGAAGGAACCCCTAGTTCAAAGGGGGGAGAAACCCTAAACTTGCGATTCTAACAAGCATGGCGAAAAGGGTTTCTAAACAAGATCGAATATGATAACTATATGATCAACTTGAAGTTATGAGAACTCATACCAAAGCCATGAAGAGGGTGGCGGCTTGGAAGCAAGAGATCAAAGTAGGTCTCCTCTTCAAGTTCACACACAAGATGAGGGGTGGCTACCCTTTAGGATCTTCCTTGTGCTAGCAAGAGATCCCAATGTCCTTGTCGTGTGTTGAGATTCGCTTGGCCGAGAGCTACCGTCTCCGAGAATCCCCTTTCGTCCAACGAAGATGACAATTCAGTAAAACCGATTTGCGTTAAGCCTTCTCCAATCAAGTCATGGCGTTACACTTCCATAAATGGAAGGTTTTCAAGCCATGCGCTCACTTGAAGGAAAAACCGCCCAACAAGCCTTTACACCTTGAACCATACGTTCACACATGTGAACCGGTTCAAGTCAATTAGGTTCAACCCAATTCGGTTCATTAAACCAGCCCAAGCCATGGTCTAGATCTCTTTGAACCAAATGGTTCAAGATCTAACCATTCATCTCTTGATGCTCTTGATCTCTATGATCTAGCATCCAAACTCTCGATCGAAGCTTACCGATCTCAAGCCCCAATCAATCAAACATGATCAGACTAGATCTCACTTACAATCAGAGTCTGAACTCGTTTAAACTGAGTCTAAACAGTTCAGTCCACACGATCTGACTTAAGTAAGCCATATCATCAAATTGTGCGACCCTGAGGGTTTCCTCTAAATGTCGGTAACGATAACTTACGTTATCACGATCAGTGAGGGGTATCTAGCAACACATCACTGTCTCCCGATATAAAGGAAAGAGTCTTCCAAGACTCCACCCAAACCATAGCACAAGTGTGAATCAACTCACTTGGCATACATGTGTCCTTTGCCACTGGATGTTCTTATTGGACAAGCGGGTCAAGCTTGTAACTCCAATATGATGAGCATGATTAGATCAGATGAACATAGTCATCTGGGTATGGCCATACACTTCCTCAATCATCTCATATCGGGGGGGCCCCTTAGAACATCACACTCCTTGAACAAGGAGACGGCAATCCTTTATCTATCACAAGAGCCCTAACCTGACTCAAGCTCACCATCCAAGATAGTCTATAATCATTATGTTTCAAATGATATTGAACTACCTCAAAACAATGACAATCATCATTTAGAAACACAAGTGATCTCAAGTCAAAGGACATGTGCCACTTGCTGCTTATAAGGATCATTCACATTGTGACAAGCAATGGAATATCCCAGTAGGGTCTGTCCAGTACATCCAATGTACCCATGAGTCTACATCTTATTCCATGCTCGAAGCATCCTATAAGATTAGCACACATATTAGTCTCAATCATATCAAGGCTGTCTCATGTTCACCAAGATATCTCGACTAAGGACATATAGACTGTCAGCCTAGCTGAACAGCTTTGAGACATTATTCAGAAGTACACTTATTACAGCAGACAAGGTAACAACCTGAATAATAACCATGCCTTTATAAACACAACAGTTTATTACATGATACTATTACAATCCCAAAGGCCTCAAACATTAGCCTTAAGGGCATACCCCAACAGTAAGGTCTCTGATGTAGCGTCTAATAGGAGGGAGGGTCCTTATGCCATACTCTAGGGTTGTTACACGATGCACGTAAAATGGGATAGGGTCATGAGACGAAGGAAGAAGAAACGCTTCGAAAAGTGCAGGAAAACTGATAGAAAACACGACGAAATAGCGACGAATTTGATCAGGCAACACTAATGCGAATGAGATGCTACGACACCCAACTATTTAACGTAACACATTAACCTCGCAGCAATTTAAAAGCATTCCTTGTAGCTCTCTAGCGCGTTTTAAGCTCAGCCACGCAGGGGACAGCGAGTGCGCAGGGGTTCAGTTCGTTCGCCTTGAGGGCTAAAACAAACCAAAGAAACAAGAGAACCGACCATGCTCCGACCTGCGGACTGGCGTGGGTGAAGATGAAAGGGAAAAAACCAGTTTGTTATCAAAGAAAGAAGGAGAAAACAGGCGAACCTGACCCACCGGAAGGTGGGATTTACTTCAAAATGGAAGAGGAAACAACTTGGAATCGAAGAGACGTCTTCGACCCGAACAACGACGAAGGCGAGGCTCCGGCTCGTCTTCACACAATGCTGGAGACCTCTAAGCTCACCAGGAGAACTCTCTACACCAAAGAGAACTAAGGAGTAATGCAGGCCAACCCCTCTCTTTTATAAGATAAGTAGGGGGAACAAGACAAGGGGACAGCATCCTAAGAAACTAACTACCAAAAAGTGGTCAAGCTGCCACTTAAAATAAGAAAGCTCATAGAATCCTACCAACTACCAACTATTCCTGCAAGGGCGCAGGTCCTTGGTCCTTTAGCATACGCGTCTTGGCGGAGATGGTTTAGACACGCTCCGAGCACATCGCAACAAAATAGCAAAATTTTGAAGTCGTGGGCTGGGCTACCACGGTCGCGGCTCGATCGTGGGACGTGTTACTAATGAGATTGAGTGGCCCGCATGGAGTTGGATCCTCAGGGGATTGGCTTGGAACGCCTTCGGCTGCGCTACGCTGGTGTGTATGGAAAGGGGACTAATGACTCCCAAGAAGCGATTCGGGGGCTTACTTTGGCGTTGGGATTGTCGGATTTCCACGTTGTTGGGCTCCCTTGGGTCATCATTGGGTAGAGCAACATGGTAGGGAGGGCGATGCACGTCAAAGTGGGGTAGTCAGGGCTGTAACAAGTCGTCAGGGGCAAACATAGTCTGGTCATGATGGCGAGCACGGCCGTGTTCAGAGTCGTCGTGATCCACAGAATCCAGCACGGCCTGCCCATGCTTGGAGTCACTCCCGTGCTTGGCATCGTCGAAATCCACAGAGGCAGGCATAGCTTGCCCGTGCTTGGAGTCACGCTCGTGCTTGGCATCGTCGAAATCCACAGAGGCGGGCACGGCTTGCCCATGCTTGGAGTCAAACCCGTGCTCGACGTTCGCGTCTTCAAGCGATCGTGTCACGGCCGTGATGGGGTGCACGGCCTGGCGTGTCGAGGACTGGGGAACTTCGACTTGGGTGAAATTTCCAGGGAAAATTCCTGGGGTGCTGGGGGTTCTCCCCAAGTATCTTTTGGTGGGGTTGGGCCACCCTCAAGTATGTTCATAAGCCTGTTTGCTCCTGCATCAGTCTTGGGTGGGGTTCTAGGGGAAGGCCAAAACGCGTGATCGCGGTTCGAGAGACCACGTTCAAGCTACTATCACCGTCAATGACGATTTTGCACAAGGTTGCAACGAACGACAAGTGTGGATGGACCCAACTCCTCGCCACTAGTGTAACACTCTACCTCAACATCGTGCTCATGTGACCTAGCTGCAAACAGTTGTAGTAGGTAATACGGCCAGAGGCTCCGATCGCTGGGGCCTTGCGCTTCTCCTCCCAAGTGGGCCGAGAAGGCGAGGCCTAGGGGGTGGGCGTCTAGGAGGCTGAAGGATCGGGGGTGCGGGTCACGGGTCCCAACGAGGCTCCGGACGCTCAAGTCATGGGTGGGGTTACGGGGGACCGCCCGCATGAAGATGCCTATGGGGGCCAAGGTCATTGCGCCTTGCAGCGACGCGAAGGTCTTGCTCGATGTCTCGACTGCGCTGAAAAGTCTGGTCAAGGGCCTTCGATCCATAAGTGGGTAAGGCTCGGTGGATATCCACACGGAGCCCATTCTTGAATTTTGACAAAACTAACTCGGGGTCCTCTTGCAAATTGCAACAGAGTTGCAACGTCTCGAAGGTGAGTCGGTACTCTTCGACAGTTCCTGACCCTTGGTGTAGGCTACTATACGGATCAAGAAAGCGCTGCCTATACGAAGGGGGTAGATAACGCTCGCGGAGGCGGTACCACATCTCTGCCCACTCAGTGATCGGGGGAAGAGCTTGGTACGCATTTTGGCGCTCCACGTTTTCCCAATGTAAACGTGCAGACCCCTCAAGTAAGGTGCGCACATACCAAACCCGCGAGTGCAGAGGCCAATCGCTAAGATCAAAATACGCGTCAACGGACGCGACCCAATCTAAGAACTGTGTGGGATCATCGTCCACCCGGGGGCACTCAACGCGGGTATGGGCTGGGGTTCGAGGTGCGACCCAAGCGGGCCAAAACGGCCACCGGGCTGGGGCCCTTGTGCAGCCCAAACATCGTCCTCATCGAGGGGGTCATCACCATAACTTGGGTTCCTAGGGAGCTCATGAGGTCGCGAGTGACCCCATTCATCCTCGTGGGTGCGTTGCTGTGTGGGCGCGGCCATCGGGGGCAACTCTCTAGTGGGGGCTGGGTTCGCGGACACCAGAGGGTTAACCGAGTTTGGGCGACCATGCTCCGCAGACCCGGGTTGACCAATAAGGTGTTGGATCCCAGCCAAAATCTGCTGGACCATGGCATGTGTGCTTGCTTGTTGAGCGTCCACTCGCGTGGATAGCGCATCAAGCTTCGCATCGATCCGCGCCTCAAGCGCAACCATAGACTCTAACCAGATGTTAGCCCCTTCTGAAGGCTGAACCGACTCTTGAGTTTCGGGGATGGTTTCTGGGTATTGGGACGACATAATTTGTGACCGCGTAGTCACCATGCACAAACAAGGGGGAGAGGACTAAGGTAAAATGCTGAAAACACCAAACGGATGCAGAAATATGCAATGCGATGCTGAGGGATTGTGCGAACGATAAGAATCGAACGTGCAACGTCCTCTGATACCAGAATTGATGTAGCAACTAATAGGTGTGGGGGTTCTTAAGCCATACTCTAGGGTTTTACATAATGCGCGATAAAAACGGGAGAGAGTCGTGAGACGAGGGAAGAGAAAATGCGTCGGAAAGGTGCAGGGAAGCCGGTACAAAACACGACGAAGATAGCGACGAGTTCGATTAGGGCAACACGAATGCGAATGAAGAGAATGGCACCCAACTAAATAATACAGCGCACTAACCTCGTAGCAAATTAAGCGAATTCCTACAGCTCTCTTAGCGCGTTTTAAGCTCAGCCGGCGTTGGGGGATTGCAGTTGTGTGGGGTTCAACTCGCGCGCCTACGCAGCTGAAACAAACCAAGACAAGAGATGCCACGCCTCCGATGGACGAACAGCAGAACAACTTGGAACCGAAGAGATGTCTTCGGCCCGAACACGACGAAGGCAAGACTCCGGCTTGTCTTCACAACCGCTGGCGACTCTCAGCTCACCAAGAGATCTCTCAAACACCAAAGAGAACTACATAACACTTAGCCCTACCTCCTCTTTTATAGAATAAAAGGGGAGGGAACAAACAAAATACACTAGAGACACTCAACTCTAACCACCTACCAACTCTTGCAGGCCCCAAAAGTGGTCAAGCTGCAACTACAAGACAAGGAATAACAACTACCTAATATTCTCCGAAGGTAGTCGCGTGATTCTGCGTCTGTAAGATCCAAGGATCTTAAGTCCTGGTAAGCATTATTTTTGAATTAAATAAAATTATTGACTGTGATATTTTTCTATGTATTGGTTGTTAATAGTTAATTAACTAGAGATTTTTGGTTGTTAATTTATTGTAAATTAATTAGGGATTATTTGTTTGATTATTGGCTGTTAATTTATGATAAATTATTATTGGTTGTTCATGATAAATTAATTAGGATTTATGGGTTGTAAATTGTAAGTAATTAATTAGACCTTATTGGTTAATTAGACCTTATTGGATATTAATTAAATCCTTAATGGATTTCGTTAAGTGAATGGTTAGTGGATGTTAAATTTAATTAGTTAACTAGCTTATTGGATGTTAGTTTAACCCTTATTGGACTTTCACTTAAACTAGGGGTTATTGGGTTTAAACTAATTGGGTTTTAAAATTCGAATTTTTAGTTAAATGGGTTAAACCCTTTTGAATTAATTGGTTAGAGGGTTAAACATTAAAAACCGAAACTTAAGTGGGTAATTTCGGTTAGGGTGGAGATTTTTGGCGATTTTTTTTGGCTTGAAGAAAACTTGGGCGACGGCTAGGAAGGAGTGGGCGATTCTTGGAGACTTGGAGGCGAAAATTCTTCTTCCTCTTCCTTTTCTTCCTTTGGCCGGCATCTTGGTGTTTGGAGGCGTTCCTTGTCAATTGTTGGCGTCTTCTTAGGAGTATTCCAAAGTCTTAGACGAATTCTTGTGGAAGTTTTTACCTTGGTATTCTCGGTTTAAGAGGTGAGTGGGTTGTCTAATTGATTTCTATCTAATTGTTTGTGTTAATTGATGAGTTAGATGATATATTCGCTTGTTGGAAATCTTACCATGCTAAAACCGAAATTCAAGACTTCACCATGATGAAAACCGAATTTTTGTAAAGTTGATTTTATGATGAAAACCGAATTTTGTAAGGTTGATTATATCATGAAAACCGAATTTTTCAAAGGTGATTATATGATGATTATTTAACCAAAAATTTGTATGAAATTTAAGGTATTTTTATAGGAATTTTGGTAGCATTAAATCATTGAATTTTGGGTATGAAATTCTTGTTAATTATAGTTAAACCGAAATCAATTTTGGTAACATTAAATCAATGATGTTTGTAGTCAACATGAAAACCGAAATCTTGATGTTCTTGATAATTGTTTATGAAAACCGACATTGATGTTTGTAGTTAACATGAAAACCGAAACCTTGATGACCTTGATAATTGTCTATGAAAACCGAATTTTGGTGTTTGTAGTTAATATGTTACATGTGGTAATTTGTAAAGTAATTTATATGAATACTTGTTTTAAATTTTAAGTTGATTTTATGGATGCTTGATATGACTGTTTCTTGGTGTGTGTAATATGTTAAATAATTATGGTGTTATATTTATGGCTAAGTATCTGTATTTGAGAAACTTGAGTGACAACATAGCAAGGTTTGATTAAACTAATCAGCATGAAATTTAAGGACTACACTATATTCGGTGATATTCGAATATAAAATATTATGTGTTATGTTATATAATTTTGAACAATATGTGTGATCATGTGAATTTTGAACAATATGTGTGATCTTGTGAATTTTGAACAATATGTGTGATTATGTGAATTTGGAAAATTATGGGTTATGTGAATTTGGAAAATTATGTGATTATGTGATGGTTAGGACTAAGGCTAGGTGTAACTATGAACTCAAGGGGATAGTCCTTATGTGTTATGTTAAGGGTTTGAATTTCAGCCCTGTATTGTGATATGTGAGGAGGTTGATGTTCAGCCTGCCTGTTATGATTTTTGTGATGGGGGTTGATGTTCAGCCTGCCCGATATGATTTTTGTGATGACTATCCTAGAGTCTAGTTGACACTTAGGAGTCCACCTTTGTGAAATATGAAGTAAGATATGTCTGTTGTCCAGTAGGAACCTTTTGGGAGAACGGGTTTTGACGCAAAGTGCCATGTCTTGGTCAGACAGGGGCCACCTCTTGATGTCATTACTCTTTTATGTGATGGGGTAATATAAGACGCAAAGTGCCATGTCTTGATCAGACAGGGGCCACCTCTTGATGTCATTACTCTTTATGTGACGGGGTGATATAAGACGCAAAGTGCCATGTCTTGATCAGACAGGGGCCACCTCTTGATGTCATCACTCTGATGTGTTATGGGGTGATAGAGCAAAGTGCCACGTCGTGACCTGACGGGGGCCACCTCTTGATTCTACTCACTATCCATGTTTATGTGTTGCACGAGATTTTGCAGCTCCCAGTGCTTTGGCCAAGCCGGGTTAGACCATATTGGTCACTACTGAATATGCTGGACAACTAGGTTAATTAAGTATGGTGTGTTTAGTTGGTGTAGAATATATGTGTTTAATTGGGTTAGAGTAAAACTCTAGAACCTGAATTTGTAATATGCTAGTGTGTACATTTAACTGTCTATATGACTTCTGTTTCTTTATTTTGTTATATGTTGACATAATGTTCCTGTTAAAGATTTTTAAAATAATCTGCCTATATTTTTGAATGTATGTTATGGATGGTCGATTTAGACTATCCACTCACTGGGCTGTGTAGCTCACCCCTCACTATTTTCAGGCATAGAGCAGGGGCGCATGTCTTGAGTGCATTGGCGTGGATAATTATGCTGTTTGCTGTTTTAAGAATTTTTATGCTTAATTCTTGGGGCCGGTTGTGGCCTTAACATAAACTATATGAACTATGTGAATCATGAGACTATGTGAACTATGTGAAGTATGTTGCCAGTTATGGCAGTCTTATGAGTTTGATTTTTGTGTCACTGCGGGCTTCAGCCTGGTTTCGGTGTTTGGTATGAGTTTATAAAATCGATTTTGTGATTTTGTTTTGAATTTCGGCTTGTTGTATATTCTGTGCAATCGGTTTTGATATACCCTGTAACTTGCATATGTCTAGTGCAAGTATTGCGTGGTGGCAGGTACCTTTATGGATTTTATGAATTTGAATCGGTTTTGATATAACTGTTGCCTTGCATATGTCTAGTGCAAGGATTGCGTGGTGGCAGGTACCCTTATGAGATTTGAGTTTTGTGAATTTGTGTGTATGGATTTATGGAAATTTTTCAGATCGTGTTTTCTTGAACTCGGTTTTACCTAGCATATGATCGATCTTATATGAAACATCCTGTATCATTTGTGAATTGTGCCATTTGTTTGGGGTTAAGAATGTGGGATGTTACAGAATGGTATCAGAGCAGTTGGCTAGCTAAAACTTAGTTTGGGGGAAAACATGTTTGTGTATTGCTAGACACCTAATAGGTTTATGATTGTTTTCCTGACTATGATATGTGTGTGTAGACATTTAAGATGGTGCGAACTAGAGGAAATGCTAGTGATGAGGGCGAGCAGACCCCGAACCTCACGAGAACTATTGAGGCTCTGACTGGCATGGTTCAGCAACAAGGTGCTATGATAGAGAGGCAAGCTCAGATGCTGCAGCAGCAGCAGACTCAGCACCAAGAAGCACAACAGCAGCTTTTGCAGCAGCTGACTCGAGAGAGACCCCAGACTACTACTCGAGCGGTGGGGGATGACTCTCAGGAGGGCGCTCACAGGCGCTATGCTTCACTTGTGAGTGAATTCCAGAAACTGGGTCCTAGCTCATTTTATGGAGGCTCAGAATCCAGTAATGCCGAGAACTGGCAGTTATGCTTGGAAAAGATTTTCCAAGTTATGCGTTGCTCGGACGAAGACAAGTTATGTTTGACCACCTATATGATGCGTGCTGACGCAGATGAGTGGTGGAAAGGCGTAGTGAGACTTGCCGAAGAAAGACATGAGACTGTAGATTGGCCTTACTTCTTGTCTCGATTTAACGAGAAGTACTTCCCAGATAGCTTGGTTGAGGACCGAGAGGTGGAATTTATTCATCTGGAGCAGGGTGATATGACAGTGGACCAGTATGAATTACAGTTCACGAAATTGGGAAAGTATGCTCCTCACCTGATAAACACTGAAAAGAGGAGAGCTACCAAGTTTCTCAGAGGTCTCAGATGGGACATTAGAGAGCAGGTTGGAGCTCAACACTTGGAGACCTATGTTGAAACTGTTGGGCGAGCGCGCACCATTGAGAGGTATATATCTGAGAGGAGTTCTCATGTTGCCGTGACAGTAGTTCCTGCAGCTGAGGCGGCGGTTCCTCAGTATGGCAGTGGCGGCAAGGGTAAGAAGTACCCTAGGCATAAAGATTATAAGAAGAGCAGGTATAAGCCTTACTCCTACAAGGCACCGCAGCAGTCCAGGGATGCACCGCAGCAGTTCAGGGATGCCAGGGATGCAAGAAACGGTATCACTTGTAGTCATTGTGGGCCAAGGGACATCTAGTGAAAGACTGCCATAGGAAGAATGGTGTATGCTTCAGGTGTAAGAAACCAGGGCACATGGCTAAGGACTGCAAAGAACCTGAGATGCAACCTAGAGGCGCAGATAAGCCTACAGTCCAGACTAGAGTGTATGCTGTGGCTGAGAAGGATACATGAGCTTCCCGATCCGTTGTGGAAGGTACTTTATTTGTATTTGATCAGTTAGCTCGCATTCTATTTGATCCCGGTGCAAATCTGTTTTTTGTATCTGTTAAGTTTGCTGCATGTTTACCTGTGTTACCTAAGGTGATGAATTATGCTGTGTCTGTGAGTACTCCCTTAGGAAAATCGTTATCTACAGATACTGTTTGTGCTGACTGTGTAGTACATGTAGAGGGTTATGAGTTTCTGGTAGATCTAATCCTCTTAGACATGCAAGATTATGATATCATCTTAGGAATGGATTGGTTGTCTTCCCATCATGCCTCTGTGGATTGCTTTGAGAAAGTAATCACTTTGAATTTGTTAGATGGGAATCGACTTTTTGTGAGAGGTCTAGTGTCAGACCAAGGACCGCATGTGATATCTTTCCTGCAGGCCAGGAAATTACTGGCTAATGGGTGCAAGGGTTATCTTGCGCATGTTAAGGTGCAGGATGATTCTACTTCTGATCTGACTCAGATGGAGGTGGTGAAAGAATTTCCTGATGTGTTCTCTGAGGAATTTTCAGGCTTGCCACCAATAAGAGAAGTAGAATTTGGCATTGAGTTGGCGCCAGGTACGGCACCTATCTCCAGAGCTCCTTATCGTATGGCTACTTCAGAGTTGGCCGAGCTTAAGAAACAACTGGAGGAATTGTTAGAGAAAGGATATATTCGGCCTAGTGCTTCTCCTTGGGGAGCGCCAGTGTTATTTGTGAAGAAAAAAGATGGAACCCTGAGGATGTGTATAGACTACAGGCAATTGAACCAAGTGACTATCAAGAATAAGTATCCTCTTCCCAGAATTGATGATCTATTTGATCAATTACAGGGAGCTACAGTGTTCTCTAAGATTGATCTGAGATCAGGGTATTATCAGCTTAGGGTCAAGGATGAGGATATATTTAAGACTGCTTTCAGGACCAGGTATGGGCATTTCGAATTTTTAGTTATGCCTTTTGGACTGACGAATGCACCTGCTGTTTTCATGGATTTGATGAACAGGATATTCCATGAATTGTTTGACTCTTGTGTGGTAGTCTTTATAGACGATATTTTGGTATACTCACGGACTACTTCAGATCATGTCAGTGATTTGCGCAGAGTGCTGGAGGTTCTGTGGAAGAACCGGTTATATGCCAAGGCTAGTAAGTGTGAGTTCTGGCTAGAGAAGATCAGTTTCCTTGGACATGTGATTTCTGGTCAGGGGGTGTCTGTGGATCCAGTTAAAGTGCAAGCCATTCTTAATTGGGGAAGACCGACTAGTGCTACTGAGATCAGGAGTTTCCTGGGTTTAGCAGGTTACTACCGGCGATTTGTTGAGGGATTCTCCAAGCTGGCGGGTCCTTTAACTAAGTTGACCAGAAAGGAAGCTAAGTTTATTTGGGATGATAAGTGTGAAGAGAGTTTTCAAGAGCTGAAAAGGAGATTGACTAGTACACCGATCCTCATTATACCTAGTGATGGGGAAAGGTTTACTGTTTATACAGATGCTTCTGGCAAAGGGTTGGGTTGTGTCTTGATGCAGAAGGGTTCTGTAGTAGCCTATGCTTCGAGACAACTGAAGGAGTATGAATTGAACTACCCTACTCATGATTTAGAGTTGGCGGCCGTAGTCTTTGCTTTGAAGTTATGGCGTCACTATTTGTTGGGTCAGGAGTTTGATCTGTTCACTGATCACCAGAGTCTCAAGTATATCTTCACTCAGAAGGACTTGAACATGAGACAGAGAAGATGGATGGAGTTGATCAAAGACTATGACTTCTCCATTCAGTATCAGGCTGGAAAGGCCAATGTGGTGGCGGATGCTCTGAGCAGACATCCAGTTACTTCAGTAGCTGCTTTACGAGTCAGTGAGTGGCGGTTACTGCAGGAGTTCAGCGATCTCAGGATCAGTGTTACTCCTAGAGTTCAGTCGGGTTATGTGGCTTTTCTCAGAGTACAGTCTGCTCTGTTGCAGAAGATCAGAGATCAGCAGTCTATGGATCCGAAATTAGTTCAGATCAGGGATAGTCTGGTTGATGGCGCAGTTCAGGATTTTAGCCTGTCTGATGATGGTATTCTTCGGTTTCGTGGAAGGGTATGTGTCCCTGAGGAACCGAGCTTGAGGAAAGAAATATTGGAGGACAGCCATAACTCCAAATATTCTCTACATCCTGGCGTGACTAAGATGTATCAGGACCTCAAGAAAAGTTTTTGGTGGCCGGGTATGAAGAAAGAAGTGTTTGATTTTGTCTCTAGGTGTTTAACCTGTCAGACTGTGAAGGCTGAACACCAGAAGCCTGGTGGTTTGTTGCAGTCTCTTCCTATTCCTGAGTGGAAGTGGGAATGTATCAGTATGGATTTTGTATGTGGTTTGCCCAGAACCAGATTGGGTCATGATGCTATTTGGGTGATTGTTGATAGACTCACTAAATCAGCCCATTTTCTTCCGATTAAGATGACTTATTCTTTAGAGAGGCTGGCTAGATTATACATTGATGAGATAGTCAGACTGCATGGAGTTCCTGTTGATATTGTGTCTGATAGGGACTCTCGGTTTTTGTCCAGATTTTGGAAGAGTTTACAGGAGGGTTTGGGTACTAAGTTGAGTTTTAGTACAGCATACCATCCTCAGTCTGATGGCCAGACGGAGCATACTATACAAACTCTAGAAGATCTGTTGAGAGCCTATGTGGTTGATTGGAGTTCTGAGTGGAACCGGGATCTATCTTTGATAGAGTTTACTTATAATAATAGCTTCCACTCCAGTATTCAGATGGCTCCTTATGAGGCTTTGTATGGGAGAAGGTGTAGGACTCCCTTGTGTTGGGAGGAAACTGGTGACAGAATGATTTTGAGATCTGATGCAGTACAGGAGACTACTGATAAGGTCAGAGAGATCCGGGATAAACTGAAAATTGCTCGGGACAGACAGAAGAGTTATGCTGACGACCGTCGTCGTTCCTTGGAGTTTATGGTAGGGGACCATGTGTTCTTGAAGGTGTCACCTACTAAGGGTGTTATGAGGTTTGGCAAAAAGGGCAAGTTGAGCCCTAGGTTTGTAGGCCCTTTTGACGTTATTGAGAGAATTGGTCCAGTGGCTTACCGGTTAGCTTTACCTCCTGCTATGGATCATGTGCATAATGTATTCCATGTCTCTGCTTTGAGGAAATATCATCCTGATCCATCTCATGTGTTGGAGTTGGAACCTCTTCAGATTCAGAGTGATTTGACTTTTGAGGAAAGACCTCTCCGGATTGTTGATAGAAAAGATAAAGTCCTGAGGAACAAGACTATACCTTTGGTAAAGGTTATCTGGGGAAATCAGTCAGTTGAGGAGGCGACATGGGAGACTGAAGCTGATATGAGGAAATTTTATGCTTACCTCTTTGATGATATGGATGCTGAGCTTTAGAGGACTAAAGCTTTATAAGGAGGGAGGGATGTAAGATCCAAGGATCTTAAGTCCTGGTAAGCATTATTTTTGAATTAAATAAAATTATTGACTGTGATATTTTTCTATGTATTGGTTGTTAATAGTTAATTAACTAGAGATTTTTGGTTGTTAATTTATTGTAAATTAATTAGGGATTATTTGTTTGATTATTGGCTGTTAATTTATGATAAATTATTATTGGTTGTTCATGATAAATTAATTAGGATTTATGGGTTGTAAATTGTAAGTAATTAATTAGACCTTATTGGTTAATTAGACCTTATTGGATATTAATTAAATCCTTAATGGATTTCGTTAAGTGAATGGTTAGTGGATGTTAAATTTAATTAGTTAACTAGCTTATTGGATGTTAGTTTAACCCTTATTGGACTTTCACTTAAACTAGGGGTTATTGGGTTTAAACTAATTGGGTTTTAAAATTCGAATTTTTAGTTAAATGGGTTAAACCCTTTTGAATTAATTGGTTAGAGGGTTAAACATTAAAAACCGAAACTTAAGTGGGTAATTTCGGTTAGGGTGGAGATTTTTGGCGATTTTTTTTGGCTTGAAGAAAACTTGGGCGACGGCTAGGAAGGAGTGGGCGATTCTTGGAGACTTGGAGGCGAAAATTCTTCTTCCTCTTCCTTTTCTTCCTTTGGCCGGCATCTTGGTGTTTGGAGGCGTTCCTTGTCAATTGTTGGCGTCTTCTTAGGAGTATTCCAAAGTCTTAGACGAATTCTTGTGGAAGTTTTTACCTTGGTATTCTCGGTTTAAGAGGTGAGTGGGTTGTCTAATTGATTTCTATCTAATTGTTTGTGTTAATTGATGAGTTAGATGATATATTCGCTTGTTGGAAATCTTACCATGCTAAAACCGAAATTCAAGACTTCACCATGATGAAAACCGAATTTTTGTAAAGTTGATTTTATGATGAAAACCGAATTTTGTAAGGTTGATTATATCATGAAAACCGAATTTTTCAAAGGTGATTATATGATGATTATTTAACCAAAAATTTGTATGAAATTTAAGGTATTTTTATAGGAATTTTGGTAGCATTAAATCATTGAATTTTGGGTATGAAATTCTTGTTAATTATAGTTAAACCGAAATCAATTTTGGTAACATTAAATCAATGATGTTTGTAGTCAACATGAAAACCGAAATCTTGATGTTCTTGATAATTGTTTATGAAAACCGACATTGATGTTTGTAGTTAACATGAAAACCGAAACCTTGATGACCTTGATAATTGTCTATGAAAACCGAATTTTGGTGTTTGTAGTTAATATGTTACATGTGGTAATTTGTAAAGTAATTTATATGAATACTTGTTTTAAATTTTAAGTTGATTTTATGTATGCTTGATATGACTGTTTCTTGGTGTGTGTAATATGTTAAATAATTATGGTGTTATATTTATGGCTAAGTATCTGTATTTGAGAAACTTGAGTGACAACATAGCAAGGTTTGATTAAACTAATCAGCATGAAATTTAAGGACTACACTATATTCGGTGATATTCGAATATAAAATATTATGTGTTATGTTATATAATTTTGAACAATATGTGTGATCATGTGAATTTTGAACAATATGTGTGATCTTGTGAATTTTGAACAATATGTGTGATTATGTGAATTTGGAAAATTATGGGTTATGTGAATTTGGAAAATTATGTGATTATGTGATGGTTAGGACTAAGGCTAGGTGTAACTATGAACTCAAGGGGATAGTCCTTATGTGTTATGTTAAGGGTTTGAATTTCAGCCCTGTATTGTGATATGTGAGGAGGTTGATGTTCAGCCTGCCTGTTATGATTTTTGTGATGGGGGTTGATGTTCAGCCTGCCCGATATGATTTTTGTGATGACTATCCTAGAGTCTAGTTGACACTTAGGAGTCCACCTTTGTGAAATATGAAGTAAGATATGTCTGTTGTCCAGTAGGAACCTTTTGGGAGAACGGGTTTTGACGCAAAGTGCCATGTCTTGGTCAGACAGGGGCCACCTCTTGATGTCATTACTCTTTTATGTGATGGGGTAATATAAGACGCAAAGTGCCATGTCTTGATCAGACAGGGGCCACCTCTTGATGTCATTACTCTTTATGTGACGGGGTGATATAAGACGCAAAGTGCCATGTCTTGATCAGACAGGGGCCACCTCTTGATGTCATCACTCTGATGTGTTATGGGGTGATAGAGCAAAGTGCCACGTCGTGACCTGACGGGGGCCACCTCTTGATTCTACTCACTATCCATGTTTATGTGTTGCACGAGATTTTGCAGCTCCCAGTGCTTTGGCCAAGCCGGGTTAGACCATATTGGTCACTACTGAATATGCTGGACAACTAGGTTAATTAAGTATGGTGTGTTTAGTTGGTGTAGAATATATGTGTTTAATTGGGTTAGAGTAAAACTCTAGAACCTGAATTTGTAATATGCTAGTGTGTACATTTAACTGTCTATATGACTTCTGTTTCTTTATTTTGTTATATGTTGACATAATGTTCCTGTTAAAGATTTTTAAAATAATCTGCCTATATTTTTGAATGTATGTTATGGATGGTCGATTTAGACTA
Source organism: Costus lasius (assembly GCA_027563935.2). Taxonomy (NCBI): domain Eukaryota; kingdom Viridiplantae; phylum Streptophyta; class Magnoliopsida; order Zingiberales; family Costaceae; genus Costus; species Costus lasius. The sequence goes on along the minus strand of CM050450.1, from coordinate 28,833,574 downwards.
TCCACTCACTGGGCTGTGTAGCTCACCCCTCACTATTTTCAGGCATAGAGCAGGGGCGCATGTCTTGAGTGCATTGGCGTGGATAATTATGCTGTTTGCTGTTTTAAGAATTTTTATGCTTAATTCTTGGGGCCGGTTGTGGCCTTAACATAAACTATATGAACTATGTGAATCATGAGACTATGTGAACTATGTGAAGTATGTTGCCAGTTATGGCAGTCTTATGAGTTTGATTTTTGTGTCACCGCGGGCTTCAGCCTGGTTTCGGTGTTTGGTATGAGTTTATAAAATCGATTTTGTGATTTTGTTTTGAATTTCGGCTTGTTGTATATTCTGTGCAATCGGTTTTGATATACCCTGTAACTTGCATATGTTTAGTGCAAGTATTGCGTGGTGGCAGGTACCTTTATGGATTTTATGAATTTGAATCGGTTTTGATATAACTATTGCCTTGCATATGTCTAGTGCAAGGATTGCGTGGTGGCAGGTACCCTTATGAGATTTGAGTTTTGTGAATTTGTGTGTATGGATTTATGGAAATTTTTCAGATCGTGTTTTCTTGAACTCGGTTTTACCTAGCATATGATCGATCTTATATGAAACATCCTGTATCATTTGTGAATTGTGCCATTTGTTTGGGGTTAAGAATGTGGGATGTTACAGCGTCCTTGTATGGGTGCGATTTAGACGCGCTCCGAGCATACGGCAACAAAACAGTAGAACTTTGATGTTGTGGGCTGGGTCACCACCGTTGCGGCTCGCTCTTGGGCCGTGTTGCTAATCAAATTATGCGGCCCACCTAGGGTTGGATCTTCAGGGGGTCGGCTCGTAGTGCCCTTGGGCTGCGCCACTTTGGTATGGATGGAAAGAAGGCTAATGACGCCCAAGAAACGGTCCAGGGGCTTACTTTGGGGTTGGGATCGCCGGATTTCCACCTTGTTGGGCTCCTTTGAGTCATCATGGGGTGGAGCAACATGGTAGGGGGGGCGGTGCACATTGAAGTGGGGTCGTCAGGGCAGCAAAGTGCCTTCAGCATCAAACACGGCCTGGCCGTGATAATGATCATGGCCGTGTTCAGAGTCGACACGATCCACAGAATCGAGCATGGCCTGCCCGTGCTTGGGATCACGCCCGTGCTTGGCATTGCCGAAATCCACAGAATCGAGCATGGCCTGCCCGTGCTTGGGTTCACGCCCGTGCTTGGCATTGCCGAAATCCACAGAATTGAGAATGACCTGCCCGTGATCAGGAGCATGGCCGTGTTTGGCGTTCGCGTCTTTGGGCGATCGTGTCATGGCCATGACGGGGTGCACGGCCTGGCCGTGTCGAGGTCTGGGGAGTTCTGACTGAGATGAAAATTATGGGGAAAATTCCTAGGGTCCTCGAGAGTCTCCCCAAGTGTCTTTTGCAGGGATTGGGCCGCCCTCAAGTGTGTTAATGGGCCCGTTTGCGCCTGCATCAGCCACCCTAAGTTGAAGCTTGCGCACCAAGCTTCAAGCATGCTCCAATCATCCAAGGATGCATCCCCTAATCTTCATCTTAAGCTATTTACAAAACAAAAGAAAATGATGGCACGCAGGGCGCACATAGATACATCACAAGCATGTAGAGGGGCTTGACCAATGATCACAAACATCATGCATAATTAAGTACTTACTCATGCAATTCTACATGCTCATGAAAAACATAAAATCTGAAATTTTACTTTTTCATATCACATGTCTCTCTTCCTTCCCTTCATATCAAAATCCTTGGTTCTATGTTTCTCTCAGGAATCTACAAGAGGCATACCGGTAGCCCTCCTTGCAATCCCTAATTTGCTAGGATGAGGGCAACCACCCAGTACATGCCCTATCCCAACAAGTCTCTCAAGATAGGTCTATCCTATCATGAGAGGAGAAATTATCTCTTCCACATGTGGGACTATCCCATCACATGAAGAGAGCAAAGAACCACAAGAAGTCGATTTGAAGTAAGAAACAAGAGACCTACAATTTTTCTACTTAAAGAAAAACATGCGCCAATCATTTATGCAATATGCAAAAAATAGATATGGCATGTGAATATGAAAAGCATGAAATGACATCGTTCGAGGCTTGCAAGTAGCTCTGATACCATAGTTGGGAAACCCCGGGGATATTTTACAACTTTTACAGAGATTACATTATAAACGCAGCAAAATAATATCCTTGAAATGGGCCAGTCCCAAAAACCTAGTGAAGATCTCTTGCGAGGGGGTCAACACGATGAGTTAGTAAGTACCTAGAGCAAGCATGAAGATCGATGTCGAGGTAGGCGCCCAAGCGTGCGCCCTCTGTAGTCTCACACACACGGATGCCTCGAGCACTCTTCTTCCTCACCCGGTGCTAGCCTCGGGAAGAAGATCCAAGCCTTAGAAATACATTCTTCAAAGCTTGTGCCTCCAAGGAATATGCGCCAAGGGATGAAGAGGGAAGAAGACAAGCCACCAAGCACCAATGCACCTTGCACCAAGAGGAAAGGAGGAAGAAGGCTTGCGGCTATGGAGATGGAAGATGTTGCGCCACTTGAAGCCTTGCTCTTCGCCCTTCTATTGCTTGCTCACGCCAATCTTTTTTTTCATAAAAGGGCTCACACATATGCAATGATATATAGAGCCAAGGGGGAGGCAAAAGAGGGTCTAGGCGCATATCACAAAGAGAGGAGCAGCTAGGGTTAATGGGTGGCAATTAGGGTTAGGGTTATGGCAAGACTCCAAGCCTTTTCCATAAACCCATCCAAATCGCCTATGACTTACCATGTAAATCCATCATGCCTTAGATGCCTCGACCCTTGCCATAATAACAAGGTTTCCATCCAAGCATGAAGGGGAGGCTCCAATTCCTTCCAAAGAAGCAAATTGCGCCAAGCTCACCCCATTATGCCCTTGGCGCCAATGGGGTTTGCTTTTCTCCCCATTATACCCTTTTAGCCCAATTCTCTTTATCATGACAACTTGTTATTGGGCCTCATTAGATAATGAGCTAGCCCAAACTTCATTGCATGGGTTGATTAAGTAATTGGATCTAATCCAATGCAACCCAAATCCAAATGTGACCAACCATGGTCAATTTTGGGTCAACCGGCCAAAAATGAAGTTTGGCTCCAATAACTATCTTCCATCTCATCAGGCCAATTGGCGCTAACAAAATTTCCAAAATAGATCTGAGCTATCCAATAACTTGATCATAAGGCTTTCCGATCAATACGAGAACTCGATCGAGGTGTGCGACCCTGTAAGTTCCTCTGACGTTAGCAGTGCTGACCTAAGGTCACCACAAGCAGTGAGTGGCACCTAGTAGTGCATCACTGCTACCCAAGTCATCGGAATGGATATCGACATCGACATCCCCATCATCGCAACTAGGTACATATGCATTATAGTCTCTTTGCCGAACTGATATCCGATTGGACAAATGTGTCACCACCTGTTTCCACCCAATCACATGGTTATGACCAAATCAGGTTCTCACCTGGGTATGGCTATACGCTTTCAGTCATAGAACCATAGAGGAGCTCCATGGATATCAAGCTTTCCTTAGGAAGGGGCAAATCCTCTGTCTATCCATTGACCTTCTCATATGGGTTGTGACATGCTCAATGACAACTATTATTACCTTCCAACTACGGCGAGGTGTTAGGTTGTATCAAAGCATATCCCTAACCATATAGAATGGTCAATGACCTCAAGTCAATGGATCAATGCATCTCCTATCACTTGTGATGATAACTCATGACACGAAGTCATAGCATCACAACGGGTCAGTCCAGTATATCCATCTCCGATATACCCTATGTCTGCGTTAGCACCTCGTGCCTAACCAGCCCATATACTAGTCTCACATGTACCAGAGCTGTTCCATATCCACTCAGGTACTTGACTGGGGAGAAAGTTTTGAGCACAGATCCAATCTGTCTCTAGGGACATTATCATGTAAGTACATAATCGTAGATGTAAACAAACATATATAATGACAATGCCAGAATGATATAAATATTAGAGTCAAGTAGTACAAAGATGGATCAAAACTAGGTCCTAGGGCATATACACCAACAAACCCTAGAAGCCACCCTAGGGTTTGGCTAGACCATGGGTGGCGCTACATAGAGAGAAGTGAGAGAGAGAGAGAGAGAAGGAAAACGCTGCGATGTCTTCAAAACCTTCGATTTGAATTACAATACAGAATTGAAAAACAAAATTGAAAGGCGGCACGGAGGCCTCACATTGATACATCACAGGCATGGCAATAGGGCTTAACTTTGATCACAACATAAATGCACAAATCAATTACTCATACAATTCTACATGCTATGGAAAAACCAAACAGTAATCCCTTTTAGTTTTTCATATACCTTTTTCTAAATTTTTTCAGCGACTCGTCATGACCTATTCTTTGTGTTTTGTCCCTCTCAGGAGTCTACAAAGGGTAGCCGCCCCTTGCAATCCTTTCCCGATAGAGATTAGGGCAATCACCCAGTCCATGCCCCACATAATCTCCTATGGGTCTTGCGCCATGGGTTTATCCCATGAGCACAAGGAGGGAAATTCCTTCCACATTAGGGTCTATCCCATATGTGAAGAAAATCAAAACAAGAAAGACATATGAGGCAAAAAATTTAGAAATTAATTTTCAATAGAAAATTCATGGCATAAAAATTCTTGAAAACAATTTTCATGACATGGGGCTGCACATGTAGAAAGGACACTTATGGGCCTCGTAAGATCACTCTGATACCACTGTTGGGAATCCCCGGACCTTATAAAACTTTAAAATACAGCGGAAGCAAAGGTCTGAAACAGAATTTGAGAAACACTAGGATCCCTTACAAGAGAAAACTGAAGGATGTGAAGAGTAATACCTTATCAAGCAACTTTAGAAGCAGTCGATGATGAAGACGCGCAAGTGCCCGTCCTCTGCAATCGCGCACACACGAGCTGCTCGAGTCCTCTCCAATCTCCACGCTAGGTGCTAGCCCTAGGAGATGAGATCCACGCCTCTGGCCTTCTCAACTTGCGCCAATGCCAAGGAGAAGAGGGAGTGCCGGCGACAAGGAGTGGGTAGCACTACCACTTGTCCCAACCCTTGATGCAAAAACTTTTATTGTAGTCACCTCCAAGACCCTCATGCCAAGAGCAAAGGGGAGGCGACAACAAGAGACAAGTGAAGAGTCTGGTACAAAAATTCTCCCACGTGGGCCTCTCTATTTATAATAGATAGGCAAGCTATTATTGGAGAATTTTATCCATATGGGATTATGATTAAGCGCCTCCACAACTAAACAAATCAGCGTCTTAGGTTCGAACCCTCACAAATGCAATTAAATGTTTAATTGCAAATTGCGCCTAAGCATATTAATTAACCAAGAGAAAAATTCTCTTGTTAATTAATATATTTTATTTATTCAAGTGACTTAAGTGTCAAGTCCGAAACTTGCATCAACACCCTTGTTTGACTCATTTTGACTACATAGGTCAACAGAGGTTAAATGTGGTCCACTAAAAGTCAACTAGTGGTCAAACATGAACTAAATAAAATATCATCCCCTCATAAGAAATCTCAATGCATCAGTCTCCCATAACTAATCCAAACCAGACAATGATTCGATCAAAGGCTAAACGATCAGTATGAGAACTCGAGTGTCTAGGTGCGCGACCCTATAGGTTCTTTAGACGTTGGCAGTGATGACTAAATCATCACATGCAATGAGTGGCACCTAGCAGTACATCATTGCTACCCAAGTCATCAGAATAGAGTCATCATTGACATCCCCTAAAACTGCGACAAAGTACAAGTATAGCTTTGTCCTTTTGCCAAATTGATGTCATGATTGGACAAGTGTGTCACACTTTTTTAATCCAATCTCATGGTCATGACTAAATCAGGTTTTCACCTGGGTATGGCTATACACTTTCAGTCATGCAACCATCTAGGGCGCCAAGGACATCAAGCTTCCCCACAAGGAAGAGGCAAATCCTCTATTAGCACATTGAATCCCTCATACGGCTTATGACACACCCAATGACATCCGTTATGACTTCCCTTTTACGGCGAAGCGTTAGGTTGCATCAAAGTGTCCCACTTACCATATAAAGATACAATGCCCTCAAGTCCAGGATAAGCGCAACTCTGTCACTATGATATTCATCTCGTGACACCGAGATGAATCCTCACGACGGGCCAATCCAGTATATCTCCCTTGATATACCTATATGCTTGCGTTAGCAACCCGTGCTCAACCAGCGCATATACCAGTCTAAAGTGAATCATAGCTGTCTCATATCCACTATAATTCTCGACTAGGGATAAACACAGAGTTTAGATAAAATCTATCTCTTAGGGACATTGTATATACAAATATACATATATGCAAATGTGCAAACTTGCATAACAACGACAATGCCAGGATAACTCATCTATCAACTAGATATGATACACATATCCCAATGGACCATCCTGAGGTCCTAGGGCATAAATACTAACAACACGGCCATCTATGGATACACGGCCATGCCCGTCAAGAGCGTAGAATAGTCCGTTTGAGCTGAAATTTGATGTATAGCTTCGTCTCATCATGAGGAATCGTCCCATATCTTCAGATCTTCCAAATTCCACCAATTTTAGGGTAAAATCCCTACATTTCAGTGAAAACAAGGAAAAGTGAAGATTCTGAATAATGTAAAGCATTTTGGCAAATAAATCAAACAAAACATACATTTTACTCCAAAATAATAATAAAATTAAGTCGTGATATATCATATATTTGCATGCTATTAACGAACTTCACTGGGTTTTTGGGATTGGCCTGTTTCGAGGATATTCTTCCGCTATGCAATGTATTATGTAATGTCTATGCTAAAAATTTGTAAAATATCCCTGGGGTTTCCCAACAGTCACGTCCTCCTTAGCAATAATCTTCTTCCAATTGGCACAAGAAGAACTTAAGGAGTTTTCTCCTTCTTCACTTGCAACACCACTAATGTTGTGACACTACTTCTTGTTGGCACATGTTGTTGGTGGTGCATACTTGAAGAAAAGGCACACCTTGGTGCACCTTATACAAGGTGGCACAAGCAAGGTGATAAATCCTAGAGGCGTGGATCTCTTCTCCCGTGACTAGTACCGAGCGTGGAGAAAGAGGGATCTCGAGGAGCCTGTGTGTGAACAAGCATAGAGGATGGGCACTTGCGCATCTCATTGTCATCATCGATCGCTCCTAAATCACATTAGAGGTACATGCTCTATCACATCCGATGGTTCCCTCGTCGGACTGGTCATTGTTGAACTATAAAACTCATTTCGGGCATCGCTTCTGCTTCAATTTTGTTCTAAAATTGCTCGGGATTTCCCAACAAGATTTTCATTCACACATGTGTTTTACATTATGGATAGATTGACACGATCGTGGATACATGTAATTTAGGGCTAAAACAACTTAGGTTTTCATTCACACATGTGTTTTGTATCGTGGATAGACTAACATTTATCATGGATACATACAATTTAGGGCTGATCCAACTTAGGTTTTCATTCATACATGTGTTTTACATCATAGATTGGCTGACATTTATCGTGGATACATGCAATTTAGGGCTAATTCAACTTAGATTTTTGTTCACACATGTTTTATATATTGGATAGACTGATATTTATCGTGGATAACACTTTATTTTCTTTATATTTGCAAAACTTTTATTGAACTTTGATAACTACTTTGATATTATAGACAAAGCAAAAATCGGGGTGACATGCAAGGATGTTATCGAGTGAGCATTCATTGAGAAATTTAAACTTGAACTGGAGTTTGACCCAAAGATTGTGAAAGTGAAAAAGGAAGGGGAGGAAAGTAAACCTAATTCATTTGCAAGAGAGGAATAGGAGGAAATTGATCTTGTTGTATTAGATATAAATTATCAAGGATCGTGCTGCTTAATTGCAGTTCCCATGATTTGTATGGCCTTTACCAATAATGATAATGACTACAAATTTTACAATGATTATGTGAAAAAGGTGGGTTTTGCATAAAGAAGTATTATGCGGAAAGGAGAAAATATGGCAGTTTGAGAAGAAAAGGTTTATTTGTAGTAAACAAAGAAGGGGGGGGGGGGGTTAAAACAGATTCGTAGAACTCATATCATAAAAAAATCACAACTAGAGACAAGAACAAACTGCATGGCTCGGGTGAAATTTAAGATTGACCTCAATGATGTTTGGACATTAGCTAAAGTTGAGATAAATCATAATTATCTAATTAAAAGTCCAAATAAGGTCCACATGCTTAGATCCCACAAAAAAATTATACCATTTAGAAAAGCTCTTATTGACAAAATGACAGATGCTAACATGAAAGTATATAATATTTATGATTATTTTCAGTCAGGGATAAGCAATAATGAGGTTGGGTTCATAAGAGATTATAGTATTAACTATATTCAGAAACATAAAAGAAAAATATTAGATGGTAAAGAAGCTCGTTATCTTATGAAATATTTGCAGAACAAGTGATCTATTGATCCATCTTTTTTTTATGCGATTGAAATTCTAGAAATGGGAGAAACAGGTAATTTTTTTAGGCATACGGTAAAGCTATTACAAATTATGCTTATTTTAAAGATGTTATTTATTTTGACACCACCTTTCAAACCAACTAGTATAACATACCATTTTTTCTCATTGTTGGCCTAAATCACCATAAGCAAGCTATTATTTTCAGTGCTGCACTATTGTATGACGGGTTAGCAGAATCATTTATTTGACTATTTTTAATATTTTTACAAGCAATGTCCAAAAAGCAGCCTGTAACTATTTTTATAGATCAATCGGCTGCTATTATGAAAGACATATAAGTTGTTTTACCAAATAGCTCATATCAACTCTACTTATGACGCATTTTTTATAATACTAGTATCTAGCTGTGACTTCAGGTATTATATATATATGAGTGTTGTAGTGTGAAAACTTTTTGTGGAAGCTTATATCTAAACTTATGAAATTAAAATAAATTATGAATTTTCCGAAAAAATATAATTACCATTTGTTTTAAATAATGTATTTGATAATAGAAGTTTCATGTAATTATGTTGCTTATTTAGCAAAACTATCAATTGCACAGTGGTGGGCAATTACCGCGGAGCATCGGCAACCGTCCCTCGTGCGCAATAAACAAACCGCTATGCTCGAGTGCTCTCAAATCTCAACCGACCCTCCCTCCCAGCCTCCCGCACTGCTCTATTCCTTGTCACCCTCGAGACAATCTCCTCTCACACCCATCAAGTGTTCGACGAAATTCTCATGCGAAGAATCGCATTCAATCGGCCACCCGGAGCTCGATCCATCCGGCGATGGCCAGTACCTCACCGCCTTCCCTCCAATCCTATGTTTTCCATCCCTCGCCACCTTCCCTCCCTCCCTCCCCCGCTCCCTCCCGCGCAATCCCCATCCTCTTGCCCATTGTCGTCCTCTTCTTCCTCCTCCTCTGCGTCCTCTCTTTTTTCCTCTTCCGGGACCTCCTCCACGTCGCCCAAGGCCTTCTTCACGGCGGCGCTCCGTCTGCTCGCCGCCCTAACGACGCCCGCGCCCACGGCCTCGACCCCGCCATCATCGCGTCCTTCCCCACGCTGCCCTACTCGCTGGTGAGGGGGCTGCAGGAGGGCAAGTGCGGGGCCGAGTGCGCCGTGTGCCTCGGCGAGTTCTCCGGCGGCGATGTCATCCGATTGCTCACCGTTTGCTGCCACGCCTTCCACCAGCCTTGCATCGACTCCTGGCTCGAAGCCCACGCGACGTGCCCTGTCTGTCGATCCGACCTGGAGGCGCCGCCTGACGAAGCTGCGGTCAAGGCAGTGCGCGAGGTCGTCGACAGCGGAGGCGATGCGAGTGAGAGCCACGTGATCAACGTCGATCAAAAGGAGGAGGCGGGACAATCGGAGAAGGCGAGGAGGGCGGATGTCGACTAGGGTGGAACACGATAAAGCATAGAGCAGTATGCGAAGAGGCATACCGGACGGTAGTCGTCGTGCCACCTAGGGAAAAACCCGTCGGAGGACGATTTACTTTATTATTATTATTTTTTTTATAAAACGTACAAGTGAGCATACGTATCGATATGTACATACATACACGCGTATATTTATATATATACGCGAACATAAGTTTTGGTGTGTGTATATATATATATACATCCTCGTAAAGTAGGCAAATCATATTTCGAACGTCTGAAATAAATTATAAAATTTGCACATAAATATTGTTCATATGTAATAATAAAATTATATGTGCAAGTGTGTGAGGAGAAAAGTGAAAGAAAGGAAGTGGAGGTGGATGGGACCCACTGGGCTTCGGGTGACGAGCTCTTTATTGTTGCAATATGTGCAGCGCAAGTACTGATGCCTACCACAATCAGCTTCCTCATACACATGATGATGACAAACTGTAGGTTGAAATGTGACAGTGTTTTTGGATTCTTTATGGTCGTCATTCCCCCCCTCGCCCATGTGTTGTTCCTGCAAAACATTTCATCCTACTAAATGTTGAGGAAATAAACCAGCTAGATCTATTGGCTCTTTGCCTGCCGTCATGTGGCCTCGATGAGTCAACAAATGGATTGACAGTAGAGAGAGGCCATCTCAACTTTTTCCTGACCTCTCACGTGTAACCTTTCCGTCCCTCTCATCTTTTTTGTGCTCTTTGCTTGCTGCATAATTTGGCGTAGAGAAGAGACACAGCAGTGGACAGAGGAACCGGAGGTTCACCAACATGACTGCCGCCCCTGTTGACAAGACCGACGTATCGGACCAAGGCAGAAGCAAGCGTCGGAGGCAGAGGAGGTTCAGGAATAGGGAGGAGGAAGAGTGCCAGAGGATGACGCACATTGCCGTCGAGCGCAACCGCCGCCGCCAGATGAACGACCACCTCGCCGTGCTGCGCTCCCTCATGCCCGACTCCTACGTCCAAAGGGTTGAGTAATTTTAGCAAGTCTTTAATTAATTATGATTTTTTTTGACACACCAATACACCATGCATGCATACACATCTGTTCATTAATGTTGTCCCATTCGCAGGGCGATCAAGCCTCCATTGTCGGAGGCGCTATTGATTTCGTGAAGGAATTGGAGCAGCTTCTGCAGTCGCTCGAAGCACAAAAGAGAAGGCTAATGCGGCAGCAGGCAGTGAAGATTGATTCCCCTCCCTTCGCTCGCTTCTTCTCCATCCCCCAGTACACTTGGTGCCACACTTGTACTTCTCCTGTCGGGAAGCAACATTCGTCATTAATGGCCGACATCGAAGTGACCTTGATCGAAACGCACGCAAACATCCGAATTTTGTCACCCAAACGGCCCGGGCAGCTCTTTAAGATGGTGGCCGGCCTTCAAAGTCTCGAGCTCTGCGTTCTTCACCTCAACGTCACTGCCCTCGACTCCATGGTGCTCTACTCCCTCAGTGTCAAGGTACGTTGCTGCTGCATTCAATGTGTGTTGGTAGTTAATTACCACAAGTAGCAGCGCGATCAGGTTAGGGAACCAATGTTTCCTGGAGAGTAGGAAAAGTGTCGGATATTATAGCCATGTTCTCTTCTTAGGCAAAATGTTCCACTGCATTCATTCATTCCATGGATTGTTGGATTTGATTGAGCAGTTGAAGGGAGCAGCTCCTTCAAGGTAGGCCCTCCCTCTAATGTATCCACCCATTCATCCATCATTCTATATTAAAGGACTCGGCAGCTTTCAATGTGGATTTTTGTCTACGTTTGGGGTTTCTGTATACGCTTTCGAAAGGTCATAGGACAGGGAAACAACAGGAATGATTGATTCACTTTGGGCCCTAGATTAATCAATGATGTCCATTGACTTTTCAAGATGCAATGTGATCAGACATTATTCTTTATTATCATCTGCCCGTTTACTTGAGCTGGTAAAATGGATTCCACATCCAAGGTTTAAGTTCATCACTAATTTGTTAAAAATTTTGCAGGTGGAAGAGGGATGTAATCTGACTAGTGTTGATGAAATAGTAGCTGCCATCCACAACATTCTTTCTGCGATCGAGGCAGAGGTGAGCTGCCTCTTGTAGTCTTTGACTAAGACAAGGCCAAGCAGATATCAAGTGTTAGTGTGCCGCTCTTGACTTTTCCATTTGTCAACAACTGGGGAATTTGGTTGTTAACCACTTTGTGTTGCATGTAAAGTCAGGTTTCATGTCCGCTAGCTTTGAGTTTTTGACCTTTCTCTCTCTTTTTTAATCTCTTTTTCCATTTCTGCGCCATGAACTTGTGTGACTCATATGAATATGCTCGCGCCATGTTAATCAATATACACAAGTATAAATATGTTAATGTAAGCTTTGTCACATTAGCCACGCCAGATTTGGGTCTAGAGTTTACATTGAATTTTGCATGCCTCTGCACTTGCATTTCCTTGCTAGTTAATGGTTTGGTAGTGGCGACTAGTGTATATTTTTAAATGAGTTGACTCTTCACTCAGATCCAAGGAAACATAGACATGAATTGCTTCATAAACTAATTCGCCCAGGAGAAAATGTCAACGTCAGAGTGCATCCATCGGGAGTTGACTGATTTCCATGACGATCACTTGAAAAATACATAGACTTGGAATCAAATGATCCCTTAACTACATGCCTTACCAAATCACATGACTAGTAATATAACAAACGCAATATTAGTCGCTCTAATTGCAAAATAAGAAACGCTCATTATACATAAGATTGCAGTGAGTTGTAAATATTTGTTGCACAATGCTAAATGTTGATATGATCATTAGAGGCTCCTCGTAGACAAAGTTTAATAGTTCAACAATTGACACCCGTGAAAAGTATAAATATTCCATTGAATGAGGTAGGAGGTATGTTCTCTACTTTTCTAGTGCTAGTAATGCTAAATAGAAAAAAAAAATCTCAAAGACACTTAGAGATTCAGTGTATTCTTGATGATAATAGCTTACTAAGTATATTTAGTGTCACGCCCCAATTTTTCGCGTCTAAAACTAAGGAGTGATGGCACAATTTACACACCTCTATGTAAACTGTCAGCTAACGCTCTACAAAGAATCTATGCGTCTAATGCGAAAATATAAAACAATGCGCGCGCTCACTCTACAGATCGTCTCTCAGCAATACAGTTCAGTCCCCTATCTCTGCCTACTCAAACTGCCTCTAGTTCTGCCTAACTACACTGGCCGAAACTCTGAAGCACTGATGTAAGGTGGTGGTTTAGGGTTTCAAGAACCCAAACACATATGCACACCAAAGCGCCCTGAAACTCACAAGAGGTTGCTGGCAGATAACCACACGCTGGCAGGAGGGTCTATCGGAGACCAAAGAGCAATAGACAGATGCTCAAAACCTAACAAGCAATGAACTACCGGCCTGCTTAATCCAAAGACAGATATATCACTACACAGCGAGATCAGAGAGAGACAAGTACAGTACTTGCGCCCCTCTAACCTAAAACCGATAAAACTACGACGAAGAAACCAACTCCTCTAAGTATCAACACTCGGGTATGAGAGGACCCTCTACCCCAATCCCGGGTAGAGGTACACTATATAAAATATATCAATAATTGTTCATACAAGAGAGTTTAGAGTTATACCAAACTAAGCTATGAAAAAGATGAACTCGGCTTCTCCCTCAAGTAGTCGAACACACCAAGTAGTGCTCTTCACCAAGGTGCTGAAGAGCCCAAACCCTAGGGTCGCCTCCCAAGGTAGTTGATGATGATGTCCTCCTCTTGCGCTTGCCTCCAAGCACAAGAACGCCAAGAACACTTAGAGGACAGCAAGGTGCCGCTCCTCCAAGTGATGGAATCGCCCCTCCTTGCCTCCAAGGAAGGTGCTCACACCAAGAAGATGAAGTCCCCTTCCTCCATGGGAACTCGCCAAGCAAGAGGATGAAGAATTCGCCAAGAACCTTCAAAGCCGAGAGCTTCCTCCAACAATGTCACCTCTTCTCTCCAAGGTGGCGTGAAGTCCTCTAGGTTTGCATGAGAAAGCCGCCAACCTCAAAGACTTGCCAATTTGAATGCAAGTGGGTTGGGTTTGGTTTAAGTCAACGAACCCGCCAACCCTCAAGCCATGGGATCCAACTCGTCAAGTGGATAGTCACCCATGTGGATCCTCTAAGGTTAAGTGGGTGTGAATCCAACTTAATGTCTTATTGGATCCTCACTTTAAACCTTATTGGATCTTGCCTTTAAGTTGTCACATGCCAAGCATGTGCCAACTCAAATAACAAGCCCCATTATGCCACCCATGTCCTAGCCACATAGGTCAGCCCATAGGACTCCAATATGAGCCCCGATCGAGTCCAAGTCAAGCTCTAGTGACCATAGTTAAGGTGATCATGGTTAAGATAACCATGGTTAGGTTAACCATGCTCATAGACTCCAAAGAACTCCAAAGCACCCCCAGGCCATGCCCAAGGATAGAATGTGTCAGCGTACCTGCAAAAACATACTAACACAGTGTTAGTGTCCTAGCTCCTCTACTAGGCTCACTCCAACACCAAGCCTAACTCTAGTCAAGCTCCTCCAGCTCCTCCATCCCTCCTTAGATCCCACTGAGTCCATGGGATGGGCTGGGGTATAACCCCAGCATACCTAGGGCATCACAATACTCCTCCACCTGAGATGGCACTCGCCCTCGAGGCCATGTACTCCTGGTATCTCCTGGCTAGATCCTCAAACTGATTAATGTCCTTAGTTTTCTCCTCAGTTTTCTCCCAGGTAGCATCCTCTTCTGGTTTATCCATCCACTGAACCAAGAACTCTGTTCTTCGACCTCCAGGTGAAGCCGGTCCATAGACTCTATGGTCTAGAATCCTCATCGACTTTTTCCCATATTCAACTCTGCCCCTAGCAGGTTGTCTCCTCACTTGTCCACGGTCGGGATGTCTGTCATCAGGGTGATATTTCTTCAATAAACTCACATGGAATGTAGGGTAGAATTGTAGCCATGATGGTAAGTCTAGTTTATAAGACACAGGACTAACCCTCCTGATGATTCTAAAAGGACCCTCGTACCTCCTCACCAATCCTCTGTGGTAGGTACATGCCTCTGTTTTCCTCCACATATGTGGGCTGAGTTTGAGAAGGACCAACTCTCCTACCTCAAACTCCACATGTCTTCTATCCCTGTCAGCATAGAGTTTCATCCTATTTCTAGCTTCCCTCAGGGAATCCTGAGCCTCATCCCAGAGCTCAGAACGTTCCTCAACAAAATCTATAACAACTTGGCACTTTCCCCCTTCGCCCCTGTTTAGTGTATCCATGGGTGTCATAGGCTGCCACCCTAACACCATCTCGAACGGGTTCTTTTCTATAGCAGATGTGGTCTGAATATTGTATGCAAATTGGGTAGTATCTAGCAATATGATCCAGTTCTTCTGTGTAGAAGAAACAAAGTGTCTTAGATACTCCTCTAACAATACATTTATCCTTTCTGTCTGTCCATCTGTCTGAGGATGGTATGTTGTAGACATTTTAAGATCTGTAGCCAGCTTTTTAAATGAAGAAGACCATAATTTCTCTATAAATCTCGGGTCTCTGTCACTAATAATCTCTCTGGGTAATCCAAAGTGCTTCACCACATGTGTCATGAACAGATTTGCAATAATCTCAGCAGTGCAAACCTCTAGTGCAGCAGCAAATACAGCATACTTACTACATCTGTCAACCACCACAAACACAGATGTCATCCCCTCTACTCTAGGGAAATGGGTGATGAAATCCATGGATATAGAAACAAAAGGTCTGTCAGGAGTGGGTAATGGCTGCAAAAGCCCTGCTTCCTTCCTCCTTTCCACCTTCTCCTATTGGTACACTAAACATGTCTTCGTGTAGTGTTCAATATCCTCCTTCATCCCCGGCCAATACCAAGCCCTACCGATAAGTGCATACATATGTTTACCACCTAGGTGTCCTGCCCATACAGTATCGTGGTACTCACGCATCAAACCAAACCGAATGTTCTCTGAGGAAGGGACATAAAGTCGGTCTCCTCTGGCCATGATCAGTCCCTCATCACTGAGATAGTAGTGCCTGACAACTCTCATCCTGATCTGGGATACTAACTTCTCATATGCCTGATCCGCTAGTGCTGAATCTCTAATCAATCCAATGATCTTACTCTGAGAATATGACACTGCACAACATTGGGTAACTGTAGCAATCCTGCTAAGTGCATCAGGGACCTGATGAATGCGCCCTGGCTTATGCTACCAAGCAAAGTCAAACTCAGCAAGCTGCTCCTGCCACCTGGCTTGCCTCGCTGATAACTTTTTCTGGGTCTGGAAAAATGTATTGGCAACATTATCAGTCTTAACAATGAACTTGCTCCCCAGCAAGTACACCCTCCATAATCTCAAACAGTGTACTACAGCAAGCATCTCTTTTTCATGTGCAGAGTAATTGATTTCAGCATTCTTTAGCTTTCTACTCTCATAAGCAATCGGCATGCCCTCCTGGGCCAGAACCCCACCCAAGGCTCTGTTTGAGGCATCCGTATGTACCTCAAAAGGTAATACAAAATCAGGAAGTTTGAGGATAGGCTCTGAAGTAACCCTGTACTTCAGATTATCGAATGCCCTCTGGTGCTTGCCCTCCCAGCACCAGGCAACATCCTTCCTCAACAAGTCTGTAAGAGGACCTACGATCCTAGAATAGCTCTGGATGAATCGCCTGTAAAAGTTAGCAAGCCCTAGGAATGACCTCAGGGTGCTAACAGAAGTAGGGGCCGGCCACTCCCTGATAGCCGCCACCTTCCTCTCATCGATGCGAACATGTCCTCCTCCAATGATGTGTCCCAAGAACTCCACCTCAGTCTGGGAAAAATCGCATTTCTCCAGCTTAAGGTATAGCTGGGTCTCTCTAAGTACAGTCAGAACTTGCTTCAAGTGCTCTGTATGCTCCTCCAAACTACCCGAGTATATGACAATGTAATCAAGATAGACAACCACGACTTTATCCAAGAACGGATGTAAGATATTATTCATAAGGTTGCAAAAAGTAGACGGAGCATTGATTAGCCCAAACGGCATAACCAAAAACTCATATGATCCATATCTAGTGACACAAGTAGTCTTTGGTTCATCGCCTTCAGCAATCCTCACCTGCCAATATCCGGATCGAAGGTTTAACTTGCTGAAGACTTTGGCATGCACAAGGTGATCAATCAAGTCCTAGATCAAGGGAATGGGATAAGAGTTCTTCCCAGTAACCTTGTTCAGACCTCTATAATCCACACACATCCTCGTTGTTCCATTCTTCTTCTTCTGGAATAAGACTGGTGCTCCGTAGGGTGCTTTTGATGGCTGAATGTAACCAGACTCCAATAAATCATCCAACCGTCTCCTGAGCTCTGCTAGCTCAGCCGGAGGCATCCTATAAGGTGGCTGTGCAGGTGGAATAGCCCCTAGGATCAGCTCAATGGCATTATCGATGTCCCTTCTAGGTGGTAACACCTTGGGCATCTCAGGTGGTACAACATCACTGAACTCCTGTAATAACCCTCCAATCGGTGCAGGTAACTGCTGAACCCTCTCACCCAAAGTCATCTTCGCCGCCCCCAATCTCACCTCAACCTCCTCTCGGCTCCTACTAGAACTAGGAAGGATGGCCGGTCCTCCCTTGTGCCCCCTCGGCTGCACAGGTGCTGAACTGATCTGGGTAAGATCCTCCACTACTCTAACATGTGCCAGATAAGTGGTCTCTCCACGCCAAAGACCCTTTGCAACGATTGTGGCTGCCATGACCTCTTTGCCTTTGTTGCTTTTCTCCACCTTTGCCCCAGTGTGGCAAGGGAGAAAGCAAGGTGATCGCTCATCAGTAATCTGCAGTCCGTTCAAGTGTGGCATTGGGACTGCTTTGGCTCGCCGAAGCAAGTCCATACCCACTATCATATCAAAATCGTCTAGGGCTATCACCATAGCATGTACACTCCCTAACCAAGATCCCAACCTCACAGGTACATCATAGGATACTCCTGCAGCCTTCTTTGGATTTGTGTTCACTGTCTTCACACTATTGGTACACGGCATGGTTTTCAACTTCAATCTATCCTTCACTCTATCTGCGACAAACAGATGGGTGACTCCCGTGTCTACCATGGCTGCGATCTGAACATCGTTAAGGACAAGATCCACATACATTAGAGGACTCGACCTAGCACTGATGTTGGCAATGACCAATGGGTTAACTGAAGCTCTAGTGCATCCCTGGTCATCCCTGCCCTCTGTAGTATCAACCGTCACCAAGGAAGAGATCTTCTTCGTGGTGGGACAACCCCTCATCATGTGAGGTCCATAGCATATGAAACACTCAAGTTTCCTACCACTGCTAGTGTTGGCGCCCTGCTCAGTAGCCTTCCTCTGTGGAACTGGCTGATGCTGAGGCTTCTTCCTCTGCGCTTGTGGCTGATGTGCCACTGCCTTGCCCTTTTTCCAATTGAGCACCCACTTCTTCTGCTAGCCCTGCCCTGCAGGCCGCCTCTGAGGTGATGAAGTAGAAGTGGTCCTGGCTCCTGTAGATCGAGCTCTTGTTAAATCCACTAAAGCATCTGCAGCACACACTGCCTCTCTATATGTGGTAACTCCCTTCCTCTGGAGTTCCCGGAATGTCCAATCCTACAAACCGCCAGTGAAAGAATGGAACTTCTCCTCTTTAGTCATACTGGGCACCCAAACTGCTTCACATACTCTCTGATGGGACCAGTGTGCTTCAGATACCTCAATGTCATGCGAGCACTGTGCAAAGTATTTGTTGGCCTGAACTGAGCCCTCATCTTAGCCTTCAGAGCATCCCAATCTGGGATCTCTGGAGTGTTCCCCTCAGTCCTCGGGGCAACATGAGTCCTCCAACATAGCTTTGTGTCGCCTCTGAGATAGGCGGCACAAACCTCAATCCGCTCTGACTCTCCAATACCTGCAGCCCTAAAATAGTGCTCCATGTCGAACAAAAAGTTTTCTAGCTCTTTGGCTACCCGCGCCCCCGCGAAGGTAGTAGGCTCTAGAACATGGCGTCTAATAGTCTGAACTAGTGCTGGCGCCATGGGTGTAAGTGGGTGTGTTGTGACCTGCGCCAGTGCTATCTTCACCAAGTTGAAATCCGCCATGAGAGTCTCCATACCATGGGCCATCTCCGCCATCTGACCCTCGAAAGAGTGAGTCATCTAGGCAATCTGACCCTTAGTCTCCTGCTGAATGGAATGGACTATGTCTCGCAAAAGCTGCAACCCGCTCATTGAGTGACTCTCCCTGTCCATCATCGACATCCACGCCTGTAGCTAACTGTATCCTCGCTACAGCTACCTCTAGCCTCGAGAACCTCTCCTCGAGCTGTGCCTAAGCCACCATACTCCTAGTAGACGGTGCAATCTCTACAAACTACTAATGATGCTCCACGTACTAAAACTGTTGTGTACTGAATGAACTGATGGAAGTACTAGGTAAAACCTCGGAATGGCCGGAACTGACCGATTAGCAGAGTTACTGAGGAATTACGCCCCGGGCACTAGGCATCGACGTACGCAACCCCCAAACAGTAATCTGACTAACGTCGATATCCTAAAGCCAATCGTCCCAACTCTGAAATCCCAGTAAATCCTGGTGAACTGTGGTGAAAGATGGCCTCTGATACCAGTTGTCACGCCCTAATTTTTCGCGCCTAAAACTAGGGAGTGATGACACAATTTACACACCTCTGTGTAAAATGTCAGTCAACGCTATACAAAGAATCTATGCATCTAATGTGGAAGTATAAAACAATGCGCGCTCACTCTACAAATCGTCTCTCAGCAATATAGTTCTGTCCCCTATCTCTGCCTACTCAAACTGCCTCTAGTTCTACCTAACCACACTGGCCGAAACTCTGAAGCACTGATGTAAGGTGGCGGTTTAGGGTTTGAAGACTCCAAACACATATGCACACCAAAGTGCCCTAAAACTCACAAGAGGTCGTTGGCAGATAACCACACGCTAGCAGGAGGGTCTATCGGAGACCAAAGAGCAATAGACAGATGCTCAAAACCTAACAAGCAATGAACTACTGGTCTGCTTAATCCTAAGATAGATATATAACTACACAGCGAGATCAGAGAGAGACAGGTACAGTACTTGCGCCCCTCTAACCTAAAACCGATAAAACTCCGACGAAGAAACCAACTCCTCCAAGTATCAACACTCGGGTATGAGAGGACCCTCTACCCCAATCCCGGGTAGAGGTACACTATATAAAATATATCAACAATTGTTCATACAAGAGAGTTTAGAGTTATACCAAACTACGCTATGAACAAGATGAACGCGGCTTCTCCCTCAAGTAGTTGAACACACCAAGTAGTGCTCTTCACCAAGGTGATGAAGAGCCCAAACCCTAGGGTCGCCTCCCTAGGTAGTTGATGATGATGTCCTCCTCTTGCGCTTGCCTCCAAGCACAAGAACGCCAAGAACACTTAGAGGACAGCAAGGTGCCGCCCCTCCAAGTGATGGAATCGCCCCTCCTTGCCTCCAAGGAAGGTGCTCACGCCAAGAAGATGAAGTCCCCTTCCTCCAAGGGAACTCGCCAAGCAAGAGGATGAAGAATTCGCCAAGAACCTTCAAAGCCGAGAGCTTCCTCCAGCAATGTCGCCTCTTCTCTCCAAGGTGGCGTGAAGTCCTCTAGGTTTGCATGAGAAAGCCGCCAACCTCAAAGACTCGCCAATTTGAATGCAAGTGGGTTGGGTTTGGTTTAAGTCAACGAACCCGCCAACCCTCAAGCCATGGGATCCAACTCGTCAAGTGGATAGTCGCCCATGTGGATCCTCTAAGGTTAAGTGGGTGTGAATCCAACTTAATGTCTTATTGGATCCTCACTTTAAACCTTATTGGATCTTGCCTTTAAGTTGTCACATGCCAAGCATGTGCCAACTCAAATAACAAGCCTCATTATGCCGCCCATGTCCTAGCCACATAGGTCAGCCCATAGGACTCCAATATGAGCCCCGATCGAGTCCAAGTCAAGCTCTAGTGACCATGGTTAAGGTGACCATGGTTAAGATAACCATGGTTAGGTTAACCATGCTCATAGGCTCCAAAGAACTCCAAAGCACCCCCAGGCCATGCCCAAGGATAGAATGTGTCAGCGTACCTGGAAAAACATACTAACACAGTGTTAGTGTCCAAGCTCCTCTACTAGTCTCACTCCAACACCAAGCCTAACTCCAGTCAAGCTCCTCCATCCCTCCTCAGATCCCACTGAGTCCATGGGATGGGCTGGGGTATAATCCCAGCATACCTAGAGCATCACATTTAGTAATGTAAAATGGAATCTAACAAAAAGATCACTTGTTTATACTAAAGATAGCATGTAGCATACTCCATATCACATTGATATTGAAGTCCTCCGAAAAATGATAAATACTACTTAAACATCTACTTCAAATTTGTGGCATAGGAGACTTAGATACAGGAGACAAAAGGACATGAAGATTCTATCAAGAATGGACATTTTTCCAAAAGGAATGACTATTAGTCCTTGTAATCATTATTCATTTGGTAATCAATAGAGGGTGTTTCAAATTTTGTTACATAATGCATATAGGAAAGTGTAGGAGTGCACTATGAAAACTAAAGATAAAGTATTTAAAAATTTTTTAAAAAAACTTATACTTTAATAGAAAGGGAAACATATAAAGAAATTAAAATGCTAGCACACTAACAAGGAGAGAGAGAAAATGAACGTGTTATGTGTGAAGGAGAGAGAGAAAATTTTAATTTTTCTTTAAGCAGCTCTCCAAGAAGGGGAAGACAAGTAAAAAAGCTGGGATTTTTTTGGCGTAATTATGAAGTCGTTTAGCATTAGATCGGCATGAAAATTTGCAGCGTTGCTCTTGTGATATGATTCTATATCATACAGTCAAATTTTTTATAACTCTTTTCGTTCCTTTGAATAAATTCATAATGTCATTTAGAATTCATGGTTGATGAAATTCTTGGATGTGAAGAGACATTATATCATCCTTTAATAATGAAAAATTTGTAGCTTGCTTTCGTGGTTTTCTTGCCTTTTTTCAGGAATTTTCTATATAAAAAATTTCATTTCTTGTTTGGTGAATTATTACTATTTGACTTAATTATATCTATATATATTATTGTGATGTTACAGATTATGTCAAATAGAGAAAAAAAATCCCAACATATAAACCTTTTGAATCAACAAGTTCGCCTATATAAATATATGCATATAAGGATTTGACCTATTCAAATTCATTAAGATTAATCATTCAAACCAAACTAAGAAAAGAAAAAGAAAATCCGAATTGCCTTCTAACTAACTAAGACTCAGTTTGGGCGTGCATATGCTTTTGGCTTTTATTTGTTTGACTAAAGTTGATTGAAAAAATTTTAGACGATTTAAGTAAATTACTATACTAATAAGTAGTTTAAAGGTATTATATTGCAAATACCAAATTGGTAACGTAACACGCGAGACTCAAAATCTCGTGCTAAAGAGCACACCCAAAACCTGGATAAGTATATATATATATATATATATATATATATATATATATATATATATATATATATAATATAATATAAAATTTACTAATAAAAGAATGAATAAAATATATTTAAATTAATTAACAATAGTTTATAATTTTTTTATTAAAAATAAAACTAAGATAAAAATGTTTGATTATTTTTTTTAGTAATTATAATTAAAATAATTATTAAAAATATTATGGGTTACACTATTTTTTTTAATAATAATTAAAATATTTTTTAAAAATATTATAGTTTACACTACTATATTTCTTTAGAATAATTTAAATACTTATTAAATATTACCAATATAATAATTATATTACTAATTTTTAATTACTAATAATTAAAAAATTATTAGAATATTTTAAATATTACCAATATTATAAATGTTTTATTAATTATAATTAAAATGATTATTAGGAAAAAGCTAAAAGCTAATTAATGCATGGAAGATGGATCTCACACCAAGCTCTAGTTACTAGCAACTTGCATTTGGCTGGGGGGAAAAGTAAAGTTGGGGTGGAGAATTAGGGAAGAAGAAGATTAGAGAATTCAATTTTAGATAAGGCAAGTTTCAAACCAATACCTTACAATTCTATTTTCAAGAATATGATAGTTTGATAAAAAATTATGTTTATGACTTAACCACCTATTTAAGACTCTAATTAACTAAAATGAAAATGAATTTGTAATATTTTACCAAATTACTATATAAAATTTTAAAAGAGTAGTTAAGGTGCTATGATTTAAGCAAATCTGACCTCTTTAGAATGTTTATCTTTTAACTTTGTACACATAAATTGTTTTGAAATAGAAATTATTTTGTGCAAAAGATAACTTGAATAGCTTTTCAACTCAATTAAGGTATCAAATAGGTAGCAACATTTAGCACATTTTTTCTCAAAAATACTAGGCTAACCTTCTTGTGGTATTCTCCTTATAGCTTTGAATATACACATGAGTTGTAAATGATACTTGTTTTGAAAGGAAGAAGAGTCAAATATCTTTCCAATCATATATTGCATACATTTGAGATTAACTACATCCTTAAACAAATACTACC
Organism: Costus lasius; assembly: GCA_027563935.2. Taxonomy (NCBI): domain Eukaryota; kingdom Viridiplantae; phylum Streptophyta; class Magnoliopsida; order Zingiberales; family Costaceae; genus Costus; species Costus lasius. Next base: position 28,809,967 of record CM050450.1, on the reverse strand, counting down.
TTTTAGCTCAAGGATTCTGTAACCTTAGAATTCAACATTCTTACCCTTTTGTCACTCCAAATGCTATAACGTTTTGTGTATTTTGCCAAATTATATTAAACCAGATTTTTTGAAAAGTCAATTTTATCATGCTTCCAATGGCTCCTATTTTGTATGGATACCTTATGGGCTCACCACAAGTGCACGACCTATCGAAGTAGTAAAAATATCATCTCACATAGACCAATATCCAAGTACTAACTTATCTTGATATTACTAGCTAGATAAATTGAGAATGAATGATTTAGAAATCTAGTTAAATAAAGCTACAAGTTGACTAGCAGAAGACAATAAATATATGTAATAAAATTAACGAGAGATCAGGAAAAGACAAATCTAAGACTCTCTCATGAGGATTGATGCAGAAAATGAAGATCAGAGACTTATAGATGAATAACTTGCCCTTGCACCCCTACAAAATCTCCCTTCAGAACTTGCCAAAAGATCCATCCAAACCTTCCAAAAAAAAAACCTTAGATACATTAAGGACCTTCCATAAAAATTTCCCCTAAAACATAGTTAAAAAAATAAGCTAAATCGAATAGTAAAATGCTGCAAAATCATGGCAGGTGGGAAGAATTATGGCTGTGACAAATTTCTACTATGCAAAATCTTTAATTTATGGGCTAAGGACTTTATGGCTATGACACCTGTTATGATCTGATTATGATTTTTTCTATGCTCTTTAGAAGATTATGGTTGTGAGAGAGTTTACGAGTGGGCCCTAATTTCCATGAAGCTCTGATTTACATACAATTTAATGGACGGCCTCGTCTCAATGTCAGAAATCCAACCATAGTCTCAAATCTTCCAAATTGTATCAAAATTTAGTTATTTTTCCCTAAAATGTGTTAAAATTGAATAGAAAGTGAATATTATTAACAATTACAAGTATTTAAGACAAAATGAGTGTAACAATGATAAATAAAGATATATTTTGCAATGTCAGTGTTCTAAAAACACTATAAAAATACAAGATATAAATACATATAGTGTTTTCCTTTGATTTATTTGAATGAATTGAACTAATCAAGTTGATATATTACGTCCTTAGCACTAAGACTATTATGGTATAATTGTCAAGATTCTTGTGTAGGGAACCTAGGAGAGAGAAAGATGATAATGTACAGTACACGGGATCCTTGTAGTAGGCTGGGCCAAAATCTAGCTGAGATAGGGCAGCCTTTAGAAGCAAGAGGTTGGTAAACTAGGAGAACGCTTTACGTTTTCTTACCTTCTTCCCGTAGGAGTAGCACAAAAAGAGGGATTTGCATTATTTATGCCACGAGAAATTGGCCATGTTCATGATGATGGTAAATTGATTAATAATCTTCTATATATTATGATGCAGGAGCATTTTTAGAAGCTTAATCATGTTTTAAATAAGTGTTTACTTGTTTTGAATTAGTGTTTACTTGTTTTGTTGTAATTAGGATTAGTTTAAACTTTATTTTCTAAGCATTTTAAATTACTAGTTAATATATTAAGCTGCATTTAGTTTAGGTTTACATTTCCTTTGTTTTGAGTAGGAATAGCCAAGTCAACATCTGAAGAAGATTAAAACTCAAATCCAATATCAGCCATGTCAACATCAAGCTTCAATGGTCAAATCATGTCAACTCTAGTCAACATTCAATTTCAGTCAACAAGCAAATCCTCAAGTCCAGATTCAAGCCACACGCCACTTTAGTCAAAGTCAACATTCAACTCAAAGTCAAGATGCAATAACCAAATGGGATCATCAAATCAGCCATCTTGCAGCCACGCCAATCTTCACGAATCTCAGCTGCCGCATGCCTTGCAATTCAAGCCTAAATTAAAAAATCAAATCAAGCATCAATAAGAGGTCCAAAATGCAGCCCAAAGATATCAAAGCCCCAAGAACGAGGTGCTACACGTTACAGCTTTACTTGAAAAGGAAAAGACAAAATTGCAGCTTGTAGTCGGTAGCCACGTCGCTCCAAATGTCAGCAAAGTTTCATGGGCATTCAACCTCACAAGGAATCAGCAAGACAAGTAAATCTTCCAGCATATTCACCAGCAATTCCAGCCAACCGCATGCGCCTACAAACTCCTGCAATTGCTTCGCCCACAAGCAAAGGAATCCAAGCGATGGTTTCATCCTCTCCATCCGATCCCATCAAAGGAGATAAGTACCATAGATTAACTTGGAAGTCCATGTATCTGTTGAGGGGAAAAGGCTATAAAACTAATGTAATTCTCATGTTTTGAGTAGTGAAGTTAAGTATATTTTTGGAACATTCGTGGTGTTGGCTTCCTCCTTGTGAGGATAGGTTTAGGGAATGTAGTTCTCCTCTTCCCCCTTAGCTTGCTAAGCTAAGGGTTTCTCTTCTTCTTTCTCTTCTCCAGCAACATGCGCTCTTCCGCCCTGCGTCAATGGTATTAGAGGAAACCGTGAGAAACTCTTGTCTTCTCACACCAATCCACCGTTCATCATTGCCATGTTTGCACGTTCATCGCCGGAGCTGGTCGCCTGGTTCTTTTCAGAACCCACGGCCAGCAATGATGGAAACGCTCAACAGGTTCGTCGCCATCACCAACCCGTGACGATAACTTAGCAGTCTAAATTTTGTTCCACCTCAAAGTCTTGGCCACCTCTTCGTTCATTACTTCACCGGAGTTGACCGCCTAGTTCTCTTCAGAACCCACGGTCAGCGATGAAGGGATGCTTACGCATCATTTTCTCCGATCAGCGATGAAGTGTCAGATATTTCACTCGCGTTGCCACCTCCTGCATCGGCGCCAAGCTGTGCTTTACGACGTCATATTCTCCATCAGCCAGAGAACCACTCCATTGATGTCTCGACCTTCTGCATCAACAACACGCTACTAGCCGCACTCGCGCACTTCACCGCCATGTCCTTCACTGCCATGATTGCATCTCCTGAGCTATGGTCGCCTAGTTCTTTTCAGAACCCACGACTTAACAATGAAGGAGCGCTTCCATTGCCGCCTTTGTCTCTGTCACCATCTCACGAACGAGCAACAAGCTGCGCCTGATCTCAAGAGCTCTCTGTCTCCTGGTTCTACAAAGCTCATCTCCTCGCTGGCGATCTCAAGCTCCTTCCCCGACCTGGCAGCAGATAACCGGCGTCAACTGAAGAACCCCTAAGCCAAAGGGGGCCGAAACCCTATGGGAGGCGCATATTAGATTTTCGCAAGGAAGTAAGGGTTTCCTAAAGATCTTTTGCATGCCATATGATCAACATCAACAGCTTATATAGATGAAAAGGATTCATACCATAGCTATTAGTTCGAATGGCGTCTTGGAAGAAGAGATCGAAAGGGGTCTCCTCCACAAGATGCGCACACAAGATGAGAAGTAGCTTTCTTCTTGTCGCTCCTTGTGCTAGCAAGGATCTCCAAGTGCCCCTTGTCGCGTGAAGGAGATTGAGAGAGAGGACCTTGCTGGCCGAATTCACCTCTTGGCGTGAAGAGCACCCAAGACGAGAGAGGAAGAGGCTAGAGAGGCGTTCGAACGTGGGAGCGTTTTCCTCTAGCAAAACGCCTTCCCAAAATAGCAAGTTTTAAGTTCACTTAAAACCTCCTCTTAAATCATCGAAAACTCCTCTTGCCTTTGAACCATACGTTCACATAAGTGAACCGGTTCAAATCAATTCGGTTTAGATGCATTTGGTTCAAAGACCAAATCAAACCAGCCCAAGCCTTGGCCTAGATCTCATTGAACCAATGGTTCAAGATTTAACCGTTGATCTCTTGATGCTTTTGATCTCACCGATCTAGCATCAATACTCTCGATCGAAGCTTACCGATCTCAAGCCCTAATCAATCAAACATGATCAGACCAGATCTCACTTACAATCAGAGTTTAAACTCCTTTAAACTGAACCAAAACAATTCAGTCCACACGATCTGACTTAAGTAAGCCATATCATCAAATTGTGCGACCCTGAGGGTTCCTTTAAATGTCGGTAACGATAACTTACGTTATCACGATCAGTGAGGGGTATCTAGCAACACATCACTGTCTCCCAATATAAAGGAAAGAGTCTTCCAAGACTACACCCAAACCACAGCACAAGTGTGAATCCACTTCACTAGGCATACATGTTTCCTTTGCCACTGGATGTTCTTATTGGACAAGCGTGTCAAGCCTGTAACTCCAATATGATGAGCATGATTAGATCAGATGAACATAGTCACCTGGGTATGGCCATACACTTTCTCAATCACCTCATCCAGGGGGGCCCCTTTAGAACATCACACTCCAAACAAGGAGACGGCAATCCTATATCTATCACTATTGTCCTAACCTGACTCATGATCATTATCCAAGATAGTCTATAACCATTATATTTCAAATGATATTGAACTACCTCAAAACAATGACAATCATCATTTTAGAAACACAAGTGATCTCAAGTCAGAGGACATGTGCCACTTGTTGCAAACAAGGATTATTCACATTGTGACAAGCAATTGAATATCCTAGTAGGGTCTGTCCAGTACATCCAATGTACCCATGAGTCTACATCTTATTCCATGCTCGAAGCATCCTATAAGATTAGAACACATATTAGTCTCAATCATATCAAGGCTGTCTCATGTTCACCAAGATATCTCGACTAAGGACATTACAGCATGTCAGCCAAGCTGAACAGCATTGAGACATTATTCAGAAGCACACTTATTGCAGCAGACAATGTAACAAACTGAATAACAACCATTGCCTTTATAAACATAAGAGTTTATACATGATACTGAAAGAATCCCAAGGCCTCAAACATTAGCCTTAAGGGCATACCCCAACAATCTCCCACTTGCACTTAATCTAATGGTTGAGAAATCTCAAACCCATGTTATTACAGTGCTTCTCATGCTTCTGCTGCGCCAGAGGCTTGGTAAGCGGGTCAGCCAGATTGTCATCTGTATGAACCTTGCAGATTTTGATCTCACCACGATCAATGATCTCCCGGATCAAGTGAAACCGTCTCTGTATGTGCTTGGACTTCTGGTGCGACCGTGGTTCCTTTGCTTGTGCGATTGCTCCAGTGTTATCACAGAAGATAACCAAAGGATCTGCACTCGAAGGAACAACACCAAGTTCCTGAACGAACTTGCGAATCCATACTGCCTCCTTAGATGCTTCCGAGGCTGCAACATACTCGGCTTCTGTTGTGGAATCAGCAATGATAGACTGTTTGAAACTTTTCCATACCACTGCTCCACCATTCAAGCTAAAAATATAGCCTGATTGCGATCGGAAATCATCCTGGTCAGATTGGAACGAAGCGTCAGTATATCCTTCAATACTGAGTTCTTCCTGACCTCCATATATCAAGAACATATCTTTGGTCCTCCGCAGATATTTTAAAATGTTCTTGACCGCAATCCAGTGCGCCTGACCTGGATTACTTTGGAATCGACTGGTCACGCTTAACCCGTAAGCGACGTCTGGGCGAGTACACAACATCGCATACATAATGGATCCAATAGCCGAAGCATAAGGCGTATTGTCCATTTCATCTTTCTCAGTCTGTGTTTGTGGACACTGACTCTTTGAAAGATTCAGACCATGTCTGACTGGAAGATATCCTCTTTTAGAATTCTCTAAATGGAATCTCTCAAGGACTTTATCGATGTAAGTACTCTGGCACAGCCCGAGAAGCCTCTTAGATCTATCTCTGTAGATCTTCACACCTAAGACATAGGCTGCTTCTCCTAAATCTTTCATCTGGAAACATTTTCTTAACCATGCTTTAACAGCATGCAGCTCAGGAATATCGTTTCCAATGATTAAGATATCATCGACATAGAGGACTAGGAAAGTAATCACGCTCCCACTAAACCTCTTATATACACACGGGTCATCTTCATTCTTGATGAAACCAAATTCACAGATTGATTCATCAAAACGAATATTCCAGCTTCTAGATGCTTGCTTAAGTCCATAAATGGACTTCTTTAACTTGCATATTTTATGACGATCTGATGGATTAGTGAAACCTTCAGGTTGTGTCATATACACATCCTCATCCAATTTTCCATTAAGGAAAGCAGTCTTCACATCCATTTGCCAGATCTCATAATCGTAATATGCTGCTATCGCAAGAATAATCCGAATAGACTTGAACATGGCTACAGGAGAGAAAGTTTCATCATAATCTATCCCGTAGATTTGTTTGAAACCTTTCGCAACTAGCCTGCCTTTATAGGTAACTACGTTACCATCCATGTCAATCTTCTTCTTGAAGATCCATTTACAGCCTATAGGGATTACTCCCGGAGGCGGATCAACCAAATCCCAGACTTGATTATCTGACATGGAGTCCATCTCGGCTCGCATAGCTTCAAGCCATCTAGCTGACTCCGGTCCACTGACCGCATCCGCATAAGTGAGGGGTTCATCATGATCAATGATGTAGACTCCGTCATAGCGCTCAGGCTGTCGACGGATCCTTCCCGATCTTCGCGGTTCCCGTGATATCTGAGCCTCAGGTTGTTCAATAACCTGTTCTACTGACTCAGGCTCATCCAACTGTGCTTGACTACTTTGTCCTTCCTCTGGATTCTCATCCAGCTTTATTTCTCTCCCACTGGCTTCTTATAGAAGAAATTCCTTCTCAAGAAAAATTGCCGTCCGAGCAACAAATACTTTGTTCTCTTTGGGATCGTAGAAATAATAACCCTTAGTTTCCTTAGGGTAACCGACAAAGATGCATTTCTCAGATCTGCTCTCTAGTTTCCCAGAGGCGAGCTTTTTGACATAAGCCTCGCAACCCCAGATCTTAATAAATGTCAAGCTCGGCTGTTTCCCATACCATAACTCATATGGAGTCTTTGAAACTGCCTTGGATGGCACTCGGTTTAGTACCTTTGCAGCTGTTTCCAGTGCAAATCCCCAAAAGGAGTAAGGTAGAGTAGCCTGACTCATCATAGAACGAACCATATCCAGTAAGGTTCTGTTCCTCCTCTCGGACACACCATTCCATTGCGGTGTTCCTGGTGGAGTGAGCTGTGAGATAATCCCACACTCCTTCAGATAGTCAGTAAACTCTTGACTTAGGTATTCTCCACCTCGATCTGAGCGAAGTGCCTTGATATTTCGGCCTAGCTGATTTTGTACTTCATTTTTGAACTCTTTGAACTTGTCAAAAGATTCACTCTTATGTCTCATTAGATAGACATACCCATATCTACTGAAATCATCAGTAAAGGTAATGAAGTATGAATAGCCACCTCTGCCATGTTTACTAAATGGCCCACACACATCACTGTGTATAAGGTCAAGTAAACCTGAAGCCCTTTGACCTTTGTGAGGAAAAGGAGCCTTCGTCATTTTGCCCATTAAACAAGCTTTGCATGTATCAATCTCCTCATAGGAGAATGATCCCAGCAGTCCATGATCATGCAACCGCTTAATGCGTTTCTTGTTAATATGGCCTAAACGACTATGCCATAGCAAGGTGCTGTCATCAGCATACTTGGCTTTCTTATTATCAATGTTTTGTATAGAACATTCCATGTCCAACATGAATAACCCATTGTTAATTGACCCAGTAGCATAAACAATATTATCAAGAGAAAGATAACACTTTGAAGTCTTGCATTCAAAGGAAAACCCTTTCCTGACAAGAGCAGGAATAGAGATAATATTCTTGGTAATGCTAGGTACAAAATAACAATTGTTCAGTTCTAATACAAGTCCAGATGGTAATGAGATGTAATATTCTCCTACAGTAACAGCAGCAACCCGTGCCCCATTTCCAACTCGTAGGTCCACCTCATGCTGTCCCACCTGTCTTCTTCTCTTGAGTTCCTGTACATTTGAACAAATATGAACTCCACATGCAGTGTCCAACACCCATGATATAGAAGAAGAAGATATCATGACTTCAGTCACAAAAATACCTGAGCCAGAAGCGATGCTTCCCTTCTTGTCTCCTTGGAGCGCTTTACAGTCCTTTTTCCAGTGACCTAGCTGGCCACAATGGAAACATCTGTATTCCTTCGACCGCTTAACCTTTTGTTTCAGAGCCTTGTTGTAGTTCTTGACAGGGGCTTTGCCCTTCTTCCCCTTCTTCTTGTTCCTGGAAGGAAACATCAAGACAGAGGTTGAAGGCTTTCCCTTTAGAGTCTCCTCTGTAGTCAAGAGCATATTCAGCAACTCTGCCGGAGTACAGTCGATCTTGTTCATATTAAAATTAATAATGAACGGATCGAAAGAGGCCGGGAGAGACTGCAGAATAATGTCTACAGCAAGCTCCTGATTGATGGTATGCCCCAGTTTCTCTAGAGCCTCTTTGTGCCCAATCATCTTGAGCACATGAGCTCCCACTGGACTCCCTTCAGTCAGTTTGCTCTGAAAGAAAAGCTTGGTCAAATTATAGCGTTCAGTCCTCGCCTGTGCAGCATACAGCATCTTGAGGTTTGCTATAATTTCTATAGCAGACATATCCTCATGCTGACGCTGCAGCTGTGGCATCATAGACGCTAGCATCAGGCAAGCGACATCAATGCTATCATTGACATGCTTTTCATAGGCTTCCCGAACCGCCCTTGCGGCGTTCGGAACGGGTTGAGGCGGTATAGCCGTCTCGAGGACATACAGTTTCCTCTCAGCCTTAAGAACAATCTTAAGGTGTCCGTACCAGTCTGAGAAGTTTGGCCCAGCAAACTTCTCCCTTTCCAGTAGGGATCGCACATTAAAGCTCATGGTGTTCGTTGCTGCAGGAATCTACAACAATGCAAGAACAGCAAGGTCAGTATCAATGTTTAGAATCAATCCAGGACTTAAGAATGATTCTTTTCTCACTATTTTATCTGACTGAAAAATCCATAAAAACAGTCCGAAAGAGTAACACTTTTTTAGTGAGATGGGATCCAGATTTCATACTTGGTCTCCGCGTCCCCCTCAGGCGAGATAAGATGCATAGAGAGTACAAGCACTAATTTCTGGTAGGCAGTCCCTGCCAATCGCCAACCCGTGCGATTCCCCTTCATCTAGGCAATCCAGCAGACTGTGCCAACTGAGTTGGTACAACACAGTCTCTGATCCCACAGATGGCTGCCTCCATATAGCTAACATATGCCCCATATGTAGCCTACATGGTCAAGCTGACCTGACCTACTCCCTGGACCACCACGTGCTATGTTGAGCAACGAGAAGCGATAAATCCCTTCTCTGTAACACGCAGGTGAAATCACACACCGTCTGAAGATAGATGGGCGTGCCCACTGAGTGGGTACAACACGGCCCCAACGATAGTCAGAACAGTGAGGTTTCGCGTCAGAAGGCTTACGTGCTTGATATTTTGCGTTGGATTTTAACGGTCTTTTATCTTCTTAACTATCATGCAAACCCTATGGTGATAGCAGAGGATAAATAAAGCATGCAATTCTAATTATTTAAACAATAAAAGAAAGCATGATGATCTTATGTGGTAAACGCCCATTAAGCCTAGGTAAGACCTTAAGATAACTTAAGTCTTCACTTGAGCTTTTCATGAGTTATCTGCATCTCATCTGGCCCAGACCAGGGCCCAAGCGCCCTCTGCAGCTCAGGTGCGCCCACCAAGTAGATGCGCCTGTCATAGGGTCGAACCCTAGACCTCCCACCTGGTCAAGCCTCTGCTGCATGCGCCTCTGCCAAGTGTGCTCTGTGCTCTTGTCTGATTAAATGTACAATTTAATCTATCTAGACAAGATTGACTCGCAGGTCAATTACACAATAAATTAATTAAAATGTGATGCGCAGATCACAAATATAATAATTTACATTTTTGTTTTAATCTAGGCACGCAGGCCCCAGCACAGCACACATTAAAAGGGCAACCCACATAAGATGAAATAGACATACATCATGGTATTCATTCATCATGTGATCCAATAACAAAATAAAATTTTGAAAACCCCTTGGTATCAATTTTATTTTTCTTATGTGCCCTACTACCTTACAACGGTCCATTAATAGGGATCCACTCATCATGTCTAGTCAGATCCACTACCCTTGCATGCACCAAGTCCTAACTGACTTGAGTCGACCCAATGGTCAACGATGCATGCGCTGGGCTGAACAACCCTCATGAGTTCTGGCAAGCGGGTGTGACCCCGGGCCTAACTCATGTGTGTTCACTGATTGTCTCAACCAGACCTCGCTACACGCCTGTCTGCAGTCGACCTATAGCCACCTCGTGCTTGCGCACAGGTGCCATCTGGTCGACCCATCTAGGCTGTCAGATGGTCTGATCAGACTATTTGGATCTAGACTAGACTGTGACTTCAACCCTATCAACCCGTCTAAGGGTTTAAAGTAGGCGCTTATAGATCTAGATGGAGCGCGCAAGATGTTACAAGTTTTTAGGTAAAAACAACTTACAACATGCGCAACAAAGTAAGAAGCTTTCATCTACATTAACATGCGCAACTAGATACTTGTATCTAAGGTAACATGCGCAAACTTAATGAAACTTCAATATAGATCTATAACATGTATTAGCATACCCGGATCACAACAAGCAAAAGCAATCATATGAACATGCGAAAACCATCCTCTGATACCAATTGAAGAACCCCTAAACCAAAGGGGGCCGAAACCCTATGGGAGGCGCATATAAGATTTTCGCAAGGAAGTAAGGGTTTCCTAAAGATCTTTTGCATGCCATATGATCAACATCAACAGCTTATATAGATGAAAAGGATTCATACCATAGCTATTAGTTCGAATGGCGTCTTGGAAGAAGAGATCGAAAGGGGTCTCCTCCACAAGATGCGCACACAAGATGAGAAGTAGCTTTCTTCTTGTCGCTCCTTGTGCTAGCAAGGATCTCCAAGTGCCCCTTGTCGCGTGAAGGAGATTGAGAGAGAGGACCTTGCTGGCCGAATTCACCTCTTGGCGTGAAGAGCACCCAAGACGAGAGAGGAAGAGGCTAGAGAGGCGTTCGAACGTGGGAGCGTTTTCCTCTAGCAAAACGCCTTCCCAAAATAGCAAGTTTTAAGTTCACTTAAAACCTCCTCTTAAACCATCGAAAACTCCTCTTGCCTTTGAACCATACGTTCACATAAGTGAACCGGTTCAAATCAATTCGGTTTAGATGCATTTGGTTCAAAGACCAAATCAAACCAGCCCAAGCCTTGGCCTAGATCTCATTGAACCAATGGTTCAAGATCTAACCGTTGATCTCTTGATGCTTTTGATCTCACCGATCTAGCATCAATACTCTCGATCGAAGCTTACCGATCTCAAGCCCTAATCAATCAAACATGATCAGACCAGATCTCACTTACAATCAGAGTTTAAACTCCTTTAAACTGAACCAAAACAATTCAGTCCACACGATCTGACTTAAGTAAGCCATATCATCAAATTGTGCGACCCTGAGGGTTCCTTTAAATGTCGGTAACGATAACTTACGTTATCACGATCAGTGAGGGGTATCTAGCAACACATCACTGTCTCCCGATATAAAGGAAAGAGTCTTCCAAGACTACACCCAAACCACAGCACAAGTGTGAATCCACTTCACTAGGCATACATGTTTCCTTTGCCACTGGATGTTCTTATTGGACAAGCGTGTCAAGCCTGTAACTCCAATATGATGAGCATGATTAGATCAGATGAACATAGTCACCTGGGTATGGCCATACACTTTCTCAATCACCTCATCCAGGGGGGCCCCTTTAGAACATCACACTCCAAACAAGGAGACGGCAATCCTATATCTATCACTAGTGTCCTAACCTGACTCATGATCATTATCCAAGATAGTCTATAACCATTATGTTTCAAATGATATTGAACTACCTCAAAACAATGACAATCATCATTTTAGAAACACAAGTGATCTCAAGTCAGAGGACATGTGCCACTTGTTGCAAACAAGGATTATTCACATTGTGACAAGCAATTGAATATCCTAGTAGGGTCTGTCCAGTACATCCAATGTACCCATGAGTCTACATCTTATTCCATGCTCGAAGCATCCTATAAGATTAGAACACATATTAGTCTCAATCATATCAAGGCTGTCTCATGTTCACCAAGATATCTCGACTAAGGACATTACAGCATGTCAGCCAAGCTGAACAGCATTGAGACATTATTCAGAAGCACACTTATTGCAGCAGACAATGTAACAAACTGAATAACAACCATTGCCTTTATAAACATAAGAGTTTATACATGATACTGAAAGAATCCCAAGGCCTCAAACATTAGCCTTAAGGGCATACCCCAACATCAACCCCCCGTCGCTGCCATGATTCACCTCCCGAGCTGTGGTCGCCTGGTTCTTTTTAGAACCCACGACTCAGCAATGAAGGAGGACAAGCTGCGCCAGATCTCAAGCTCCGTCTCCAGCCTTACAGCAGATAACCGACGTCAATCTCATCGTCCCCGCCTAGTCGTCTGCATGGTTCTTTTCAGAACCTGCGGACGACGCAGGTTGTGGATGTTCCTCGTCCACCTCGAAGAGCTCATCATCCAGACGTCCGATCGATCGCCAAGTTTGTCCACGCCTTCTCCTCCACTCGGAAGACTGGTGGTTGGAAGGATCTTTCCATCCGACCAGGGGATCATCGGAATCAGAAAAGTTCGTCAGCGCCCCTGTTCCGCTTCCACATCCCCTGTTTCCGCCTCAATGTGTCCTGCTTTTCCGCTGGGTCGCCATCTCCGATCCCTTTGCTGCCACAGCACACTACCCTCGCCGACTCTGTCCTCCGCCTTCTGCTTCAACATCCACCATCGACAAACTGCCGATCAGCCACCGCCAGCAGCTCCAACACTCGCGTCACGCATGCGCGACGCGTGGAAACGAAGCGTCATGTGTGGCCGCGTGAAGTGTTTTCCTTTTGTCCAAAAAAAAAGAAGAAAGAAATGATGTTTTAGAAAAAAAAATGGTTGTGAAAAAAAAAAGCTAAGCAAAATAAAAAAAAAAAAAAAAAAGGGATGTTTGAACATTTGACTCTACTTTAACTTGCAGGTTCAAAATTAGTTCACCAGGAGGTGAAATTTTCAAAAAGGGAAAATCTGATGCAGGAGCATCTTTAGAAGCTTAATCATGTTTTAAATTAGTGTTTACTTGTTTTGTTGTAATTAGGATTAGCTTAAATTTTATTTTCTAAGTATTTTAAATTACTAGTTAATGTATTATGCTGCATTTAGTTTAGGTTTATATTTCCTTTGTTTTAAGTAGGAATAGCCAAGTCAACATCCGAAAAGATCAAAACTCAAATCCAATATCAGCCATGTCAACATCAAGCTTCAATAGTCAAATCATGTCAACTCTAGTCAACATTCAATTTCAGTCAACATGCAGATTCCCAACCGTCAACATGCAAATCCTCAAGTCCAGATTCAAGCCACACGCCGCTTTAGTCAAAGTCAACACTCAACTCAAAGTCAACATGCAATAACCAAATGGGATCATCAAATTAGCCATCTTGCAGCCACGCCAATCTTCACGAATCTCAGCTGCCGCATGCCTTGCAATTCAAGCCTAAATTAAAAAATCAAATCAAGCATCATTAAGAGGTCCAAAATGCAGCCCAAAGATATCAAAGCCCCAAGAACGAGGTGCTACACGTTACAGCTTTACTTGAAAAGGAAAAGACAAAATTGCAGCTTGTAGCCGGTAGCCACGTCGCTCCAAATGTCAGCAAAGTTTCATGCGCATTCAACCTCACAAGGAATCAGCAAGACAAGTAAATCTTCCAGCATATTCACCAGCAATTCCAGCCAACCGCATGCGCCTACAAACTCCTGCAATTGCTTCGCCCACAAGCAAAGGAATCCAAGCGATGGTTTCATCCTCTCCATCCGATCCCATCAAAGGAGAAAAGTACCGTAGATTAACTTGGAAGACCATGTATCTGTTGAGGGGAAAAGGCTATAAAACTACTATTGTAATTCTCATGTTTTGAGTAGTGAAGTTAAGTATATTTTTGGAACCTTCGTGGTGTTGTCTTCCTCCTTGTGAGGTTAGGATTAGGGAATGTAGTTCTCCTCTTCTCCCTTAGCTTGCTAAGTTAAGGGTTTCTCTTCTTCTTTCTCTTCTCTTCTCTTCTCTTCTCTAGCAACATGCGCTCTTCCGCCCTGCGTCCTATTATTTGATTTGTTGACATTACCATTGTATTTGTCATTTGACCAAATGTTCTTTTAGACTTTGATATAGACCTTTGATATTATATACTCATGATCATATTGTAAGGACAAATATTTGAATGTAGTAATATCATTATATTACTTTGATTATATTATGACATAATTGTCATCTATCCCTTACATCATCTAGTGGAAAAAATGATTTGAACTCATTTATGAGAATTATAGCTATGGATAAGGAATTAATTGTTGGTGTATATGCCCTTAGACCTGTTGTTGGTCTATTTTTTGTACTACTTGACACTAATATTTTTTATATCATTCTGGCATTGTTGTTATTATGCTATGTTTATATCGATGATTATGTACTTGTATGAAAATGTCTCTGGAGATAGATTGTATCTATGCTCAAACTCTTATCCCTAGTCAAGTACCTGAGTGGATATGGGATAGTTCTGGTACATGTGAGACTGGTATATGGGCTGGTTAGGCACAAGGTGCTAACGTAGATGTATGAGTATATCAGTGGTGGATATATTGGACCAACCCGTTGTGAGGCTCTAACTTGGTGTTATGAGTTAACTTCACAAATGACAGGAGATGCATTAATCCCTGAGGTCATTGACTTTTCTATATGGTTAGGAACATACTTTGATAGAACCTAACACCTCACCATAGTTGGGAGGTTATAACGGTTGTCATTGAGTATGTCACGACCCATATGAGAAGATTAATGGACAAATAGAGGATTTGCCGCTTCCTGAGGGAAGCTTGATATCCACAGGCCCCCCTATGCAACACAGGCCCCCCTATGGTTGCATGACTGAAAGTGAATGGTCATACCTAGGTGAAATCCTGATTTAGTCATGACCATGTGATTGGGTGAAAATAAATGGCGACACACTTGTCCAATCAGATATCAGTTTAGTAAAAAGATTGTAATGCATCGGTACCTTGTTGCAATGATGGGATGTCGATGTCAATATGCATTCTGAAGAATTCGGTAGCAGCAATACACTACTAGGTGTCACTCACTGCTTGTGATGACCTTAGTTCATCACTGCCAATGTCAGAGGAACCTACATGGTCATAGACCTTGATATTCGAGTTCTCGTATTAACCGTGTAGCCTTATGATTGGATAACTCGGATCTATTTAGGAGATTTCATCAGTGCTAATAGGCCTGATGAAATAGAATAAACTTATTGGAGCCAAACTTCATTTTTGGCAGATTGACCCAAAGTTGACCATGGTTAGCCACATTTGACTTGGGTTGCAGTGGATTGGATCCAATGACTTAATCAACTTGTATAATGAAGTTTGGGTTGGCCCATTATCCAATGGGGCCAACAAATAAGTTGTCATGAAGTGGTAATGGTGCATAAGGGTATAATGTAGAGAAATTCCTCCTATTGGTGCATAAAGGCATAATGGGGTATGATAGGTGTCTAATGGTTCATTAGGCATGTCATAACCGCCTATGCCTTATCCATGGATGGAAAGATTGCCTCTACGGCAATGATTGGGGTGCATATGGCTTGAATGGCTTGTATGGCAAGCTTTGGGCGCATATGGCTAATGGGTAGATAATTAAGTAAAATCTTGGAGACTTTCCTTGCATCAAACCCTAATTGCCACCTTCCATCATACCCTAGCCGCACCCTTCATGGAGTTGCGCCTATACCCTTCTCTTGCCACCCCTTGCTTGGCATCTCATCTTCATTGACGTGAGCAAGAACAAGGGTGAGAATAAGGTGTGTTAGGCGCAAGTGATCTCCTTCCATCTTCTAGGCCACAAGCTTCCCTACCTCTTCCTCCCTTTGGCACAAGTGTTGGTGTGGCTTGGCGGCATCCTCCTTCTACCTCTCCCCTTGGTGCATCCTATCTTGAGGGTGGCGCAAGTGGACTAGAAGGTCTCCCTTGGCATGGATCTTATTCCCAAGGCTAGCACTGGGCATGGAAGAAGGGAACTCAAGCATCAGCTATGTGTGAGTATAGAGAGCGCACGCTTGGGTGCCCACATCGACATCGCTCCTCTTTGCTCATAGGTATTTTTTCTATCACATCGTGACGACCCACTTGCATAAACTGACCTTCTGGGTTTTTAGGACTGGCCTGTTTCGGAGATTTGCTTCCGCTATATGTTTATAAAAATTTTAAAATCCCCGGGGTTTCCCAACAGTGGAATCAGAGCCAGATTTGTGAGACTTGAACGAGGTTTAATACTTTATTGTATGCTCACATGTCATCTAAAATTTTTGAAAATTATACATGGCGCATGGTTTTTCTAAAGTAGAAAAATTATAGGTTTCTTGTTCCTAACTTCTATTCGATCTCCTTTGGTTTTTCAATTTCTTCACATGACTAGGATAGACCCATATGTGGAAAAAATTATTTCTCCTCTCATAGTGGGATAGACCCACTGATGTAGCTACTGTAGACGGGACGATCCTTAAAGCCATACTCTAAGGGATTACACAATGCACGCAAAAACGGGAGAGGGTCTTCAGATGAGGGAAGTGAAAATAGCTTAGGAAATGTAGCAGAAAACATGATGAAATCAGCGTCGAGTTCGATCGGGCAACACGAATGCAAAAGAACACAACAGCACGCAACTACGGAATATGACGCACTAACCTCGTAGCAATTTAGCAGCAGATTTTAAGCTCAACACGTCGCAATGGGAAGTAGAGGATTCGCAGGGCACAGCTCGCACACCTATGCGCCTGAAACAAACTAAAGAACAGCGAGCGCCCACGTCTCCGGCGAACGGATATCCGTGGAGGATCGAAAATCGTAACGAAAATGAACACGATGAAATGAAAAAGATAGGTGGACCTGAGCCACCAGAGGTGGTGGGATTTACTTTACTGCTTCGAAAATCGGGAAGAAAACACTTCGGAGTCGAGGCACCGACCACGACTCTTACAAACTTTGAAGGTGAAGCGCCGACTTCGACTTCTACAAGCGCTAGAGGCTCTTAGCTCACCAGAAGTACTCTACCACTAAGAGAACTAAGGAACACAACACCCCAACCTCCTCTTTTACAGAACAAGAGGGGAGGGAACAAGACAAAGTAGAAGAAGACAAGCTACTTTAACAACTAACTACTCCTGCAGCCCATAAAGTAGTCAAGCTACAGCTACAAGACAAAAGAAAAACAAACTTCTACCTAATATTCTTGAAGTTGATCGCATGGTCTTCTGGTCTTTGTACGGAGGCGGTTAGGTGATCAGACGCGCTCGGAGCATACCGTGACAAAGCAGCAGAATTTCAAAGTATTGGGCTGTGTAACGATCGTAGCGGCCTTCTCTTGGGCCGTGTTGTTGATGTGGTTGTGAGGCCCATCTGGACTTGGGCTCTTCGGGGGTTGACTTGTAGTGTCCTTGGGCCGGGTCACTTCGGTGTAGATGGAGAGTGGGCTGATAACACCCATGAAGCAGTCCGGTGGGTGAGATGGGCGTTGAGATCATCGAATAACCACCTTGTTGTGCTCCTTTGGGTCTTCATGAGGTGGAGCAACATGGTAAGTGGGTTGTATACGTCAAAATGGGGTCGTCGGGGCAGTTCTGCGGCTTCGGGTAGCTGTCCGCAGAAGTCACGGGGTGTGATTTTCGTCACTGGGTGACCCGAGGAACATTCTGTGGGAGTTCTGACTTGTGCATGTGGCTCCGCCTCCAATTCCAAGATTTCTCCGGGGAGCTGTTCGTAGGACCCACGGGGCGAGGTTTTCATCGCTAGGTACCCCGAGGAACTTTCTATGGAAAATCTGACTTGTGCATCTGGTAGTTGTCCACAAGACCCACAGGGCGTGGTCTTCGTCGCGGGGTAGCCCGAGGAACTTTCTGTGGAAAATCGGACTTGTGCATGTGAAGCCGCCCTCGAATCGGGTAGTTGTCCGCAAGACTCACGGGGCGTGGCTTCCATCGCTGGGTACCCCGAGTAACTTTCTGTGGAAAATTTTTGGGGCACCGTTGGGGCCAGATTTTCCCCTTCTTTCATGCTGTATGCTCCTGCATCATCTTCCACTGCGCGCTCTGAGGAGTTCTCCTCCGGAGAACTAGGGGGTAGAGGCTCGTCGGGGTCTGAGGGCTCCTCCAAAGGACTGTAGAATGGGAGTAGATCTACTACGTTGAAGACAGGGTGGAGGCCCATGTCCTCAGGTAGGTCCAGCACATAGGCGTTGGAGCCGATCCGCCGCACCACCGCACCACCGCATAGGGCCCCATGTAATGTGGCCGGAGCTTAAAAGGAGCCCTCTTTGAAACTCTCTCAAGGTGGATGCGCACCCTCACCAATTCACCGACAGAAAAATGATGTGGCCTACGGTGCTCGTTGGCCTTCATCGCATTATGAGTGTTGCCCAAAAAGATACAATGCCGAACTTCGTCATGCAAGCTAGCTATATGCTGGGCAAAGGAATATGCATGTTCCGATAGATGAGACTCCATGGGTAGGTCATGTAGGTCAATGGGTTTGCGGGGTTGATGGCCCGTAATAATCTGGAAGGGACTAAGACGTGTAAACCTATTAGCGGTTCTATTGTACGCGAATTCCACCATCGGGAGAACGGAATCCCAAGACCTTGGGTGATCACCGATAAGGCACCGGAGCATGTTACCCAAACTACGATTAACCACCTCAGTTTGTCCATCAATTTGGGGGTGGTAAGTAGTGGAAAAGTTCAGGGTGGTGCCCAAGAGGGCCCAAAGTGAGCGCCATAAGTGGCTCACGAAGCGCGTGTCACGATCGGACACGATGGTGTGGGGAAGACCATGGAGACAGACAATCTCCCGAAGGAAAAGGTGGGTGACATGGGTCGCATCCGCAGTGCATGAACAGGGTATG
Source organism: Costus lasius (assembly GCA_027563935.2). Lineage (NCBI taxonomy): Eukaryota > Viridiplantae > Streptophyta > Magnoliopsida > Zingiberales > Costaceae > Costus > Costus lasius. The sequence goes on along the minus strand of CM050450.1, from coordinate 28,790,997 downwards.
AAATGTGTCATCTTCGAAAACCTATCTACAACCACGTAGACGGAGTCGAAGCGGGACACAGTGCGGGGCAGTCCTAGGACGAAATCCATGCTGAGGTGGCACCAAGGACCATTAGCGATAGATAACGGAGTATAGTGACCAGTGTTCGGGGGACGTGGCTTGGCCAGTTGGCAAGTGCCACAGTGGCGCATGATGCGCTCCATGTCCTTGCGAAGGGAGGGCTAGAAAAAGTGCTCCTCTGCCATGTCAAGAGTTTTGTCTCGGCCATGGTGGTCGGCGATGCCACCCGTGTGTAGATCGTGCAACAGATGATCTCGAAGTGACGTGCGGGGAATACACAGGTGATTTCCCAAAAAGAGATATCCCTCACAGAGCTGGTAGGGAGACTCAGGATCAGGGGCGAGGGTCAAGGCGGCATGCACGGTGCCGAAGTCAGGGCAAGTGGCGTACTCCTCCTTAACATGGTCGAAGGTGTTGATGCGTGTCCTCATCATGCAGAGGAGGGTGCGAACTCGGCTTAAGGCATCAATGACGATGTTTTCTTTGCTCGCCTTGTGATTAATCACAAAGGTGTACTACTGTAGGTACTCGACCCACTTCACATGGTGGGCACCCAACTTCTTCTGGGCGCTGAGAAACGACAAGGCCTGGAGGTCACTATAAAGGACAAACTCACGGTGGAGGAGATAGTGCCTCCACTGTCGAAGCGATTGGACAATGGCATAAAATTCCTTGTCGTATGTTGAGTAACGCTGTCAGACAGCGTTTAACTTCTCACTGAAGAAGGCGACTGGATGGCCTTCTTGACTAATGGTTCCTCCGATACCGGTACCGGAAGCATCACACGCGACTTCGAAGACTTTTGAAAAGTCTAGGAGTCAGAGAATAGGGGCTGTGGTTATGGCATCCTTAAGGGTCTCGAAGGCGCGTTGAGTGGTGGCGGTCCACTCAAAGTCCTCCTTGGACAAATGCTGGGTCAGGGGGGTTGCAATCGTGCTGAAACCCTAAATGAAACGACGGTAAAAGCCCGCGAGGCCCAAAAAGCTACGGACTTCGGACACGGTACCGGGTTCGGGCCAATGCCGGATGGCTTTGACTTTGATTGGGTCAATAGAAAGACCCTCGTCGGATACAATGTAGCCTAGGAAGTGGACGCGGTTGGTCATGAAGGAGCGCTTCTTTGTGTTATGGAAGAGGCGCTCCTTGCGTAGGAGGTCAAACGTGGAGCGAAGATGCTCCTGGTGTTCTTCTAGGGTCCGGCTGAAAATCAAGATGTCGTCAAAATAGACGACCAGGAATTTGCCCATGTAGGGATTGAGAACCTGGCTCATGAGTCGTATGAAAGTGGATGGGGTGTTGGACAACCCGAATGGCATGACAAGCCATTCATAAAGACTATCCTTAGTCTTGAACGCAATTTTCCATTCATCACCTTCGCAGATGTGGACTTGGTGGTATCCACTGCGAAGGTCCAACTTAGAAAACCAAGAGGCCTCAGAGACTAAGTCCAGCATATCATCAAGTCGAGGTATAGGGAACCTATAATTGATGGTGATCTGGTTGATGGCACGATTGTCGATGCACATCCACCACCTGTCCTTCTTGGGTGTGAGCAATGTAGGGACTGCACATGGACTTAGGCTCTCATGGATGTACCCCTTAGTGAGGAGGTCATCCATTTGATGTTGTAGTTCAACGTGTTTAGTTGAGTTCAAACGATGATGGGGCAGATTTGGGAGGGGTGCTCTCGGGATAAGATCAATGGCGTGCTGTACCTCCCTAGCCAGAGGGAGACTGTGGGGCAAGTCCTCCGGACTAATGTCAGCAAAATCAGTTAAAAGGGTTGTGACCTCCGGGGGTGGTGTCGTATCTACTATAGGGGAGGACTCCGAGGACTCGCGCAACATCAAGGCATAAACAACCTTAGATTCTGTAGCCTCGCGCATAAGCGCCTAGGTGCGCATAAGGGACACAAGAGCGGGTGCCGGCGGGGCAGCCGCGGGAGGGACAACTACACCTTTGGGGGTGGACGCGCGCAGTTCCTTGGGTGGAGCTGGGATCAAACGAATCTTCTGGTCACCGTGGTCAAACACATAAGTGTTCGACCGGCCATAGTGAACCACATCTTGATCATAGAGCCAAGGGAGCTCTAAAAGAACGTGGGCAACATCCATCGTTGCCACGTCACACCACACCTTTTCACGATAGTCCCCAAATGTGATGGGAACTTGGCAACGATGGGTAACTGGGAGGTTTGACGTGTCAACCCACACGATCGAGTAGGGCTTGGGGTGGGGCTCTAAGGGAAGGCCGAAGCGAGTGATCATGGTTTGGGAGACCCCGTTCAAACTACTACCCCCCATCGATGACAATCTTACATGAGTGCCCATTGCACTAAATGTAAGTTGTGAAGATGCTCGTTCGCCTCTAGTCCTCGGAGGGTGGGGTTTGGACAAGGGTGCACCTCACAACCGCAAGTGTGAGATGACCCAACTCCTCTCCACTCGTGTAACACTCAGCTTCTACATCACGCTCCTCGCACTCGCGGGCAATAGTGGCTACACAGGTCTTGTCCATGGTGGTGGATTTCTTTGGGCAGTCCCTAGAATAGTGGCCTGGCTACAAATAATTGTAGCAATGGACGCGCTTGGCCGGCCCAACGGTAGGGGCCTTGCCCTTCTCCTCCCAAGTGGGACGAGAAGGCACAACCGCTTGGGCTGGGCGCCTAGTGGACCCATGCGATCTAGGCGCGGGACAAGGGTCTGGACATGGCTCACCGTGTTCAGTCCTATAGTGGGAATGCGGTGGTCCACCGTTGTACGGACACTGAGGAGGGACAAACTCGCTCCGATGGGTCGCTACGCGGAGGTCCTGCTTGATGTCCAATGCATGCTGGTAGGTTTTGTTAGGGAATACCGGGTGTAATTTAAAATTTTGCAGTCCCAGGATGCAACGGAAGAATCATTACACCCGAAACATATTCCGGTCCCAAGGATCCATGCGAGAGAGAAGACACAAGGATGTGTTAGAGATGTACCTCTTTTGCTTGTCTAGTTGCCGAAGCCATGTTGAAGGCGCCCAAGTGTTCGCCCTCCACAAGTATCCACGCATCGACTCCTTGATCGTTGCTCCCTTCCTCACTTGGTGCTAGCCTCGGGAAGAGAATCAAGCCTTAGGGTTCCTTCACTTCTCTTGGGCCACCTCCAAGGATCATGCGCCAAGTGCAAGGAAGATGCCGCCAACTCCTTATCTTCTTTACTCCAAGAGAAGAAGGAGAAGAAGAGTTTCGGCCCTTAGGAAGAGTAAGAGGAAGTGGCGCCACCATGTCCTTCTCCAAGTCACGCCAAGAGGAGAGGAAGGAGAAGACTTGCGGCCACTAGTAGGAAGAAGGGTTGCGCCACCTTGATGTTGTCGCCCTTTGCCCTTGCTCTCGCCCCTCTATGTGTGTTCACGTCTCCAAGCATTCGAACCATTGAGAGGGGGCAGCTAGGGTCCCTTTTATAAGCCAAGAGGTGGTTTAGGGATGGCCAAGATCATGCCAAGTGGGCGGCTAGGATGATAGGGGTTTGTGGTAAGGAAAGTCTCCAAGACTTTGCCATAAACCTCATTCAACCTATCCTTATTTGCCCAATAGCCATATCAGCCCAAGACATGCCTTAGAGGCATTCTTTCCATCCAAGGAGAAGGGCTAGGCGCAACAAGCAAGAGGAATTCGGCTAGGGTGGTGTCTTGGGAGAAATTAGGGTTTGAGGTAAGGTAAGTCTCCAAGACTTTACCATATACCTCTTCCCAACATCCATATGCGCCTAGGAACTTCCCATAAAAGTTCTCAAGCCATATTAGCCCCAAGACTTCCCTTAGAGGCAAGGTTTCCATCAAGGGAGAAAGGGCAAGGCGCCTTTTACTTCCTTAATGAAGCAAAACCGCCCACTTCACCCCATTATGCCCCTAGGCGCTAATGGGTGAAGACTTCTCCCCATTATACCCTTTTTAGCCAATTCTCTCTTTATGACAACTAATTATTGGGCCTCATTGGATAATGAGCTAGCCCAAACTTCATGGCATAGGTTGATTAAGCCATTGGATCCAATCCAATGCAACCCTAATCCAAATGTGATCAATCTAGGTCACTTTTGGGTCAACCTGCCAAAAATGAAGTTTGACACCAATAACTTTCTTCCAACTCATCAGGCCCATTGGCGCTGACGAAATCTTCTAAATGGATCCAAGTTATCCAATAACTTGATCCTAAGGCTTCTGATTAAAGCAACGTCAAGAGTCTATTGCGTGTGACCCCGTAGGATCCATATGACGATGGCAATGATGTAAACATCATAAGTAGTGAGGGGTATCTAGCAACACATCACTACTACCCATATCATAGGACTTAAGTCATTATGACAACAACTCCTAACAAGCAACGAGGATTCCCATTGCATTATAGATCCCTTTGCCTAAGCTGATATCCTGCCATTGGATTAGTCTCAAGTTTATCAATCCAATGCATTGGTCATGACTCAACAAGTGTGGCCACACATTCCTGTCATGCACCAATAAGGTGGGGCACCCCGAGTGGATATCATGCTTCAAATAAGGAAGGGGCAAATCCTACTATTGGTCACCCATGTCTCTACGTGACTTATGACATGCCCAATGACAGTCGTTTTGATCTCCCAATTACGGAGAGACGTAAGACTGTATCAAAGCATACCCATCATCAAATCTAGACATGAATACCTCAAGTCTAAGGATCAATGCAAACCTCTTGCATGTGAGATTGACTTGTTGACTAGACAAGTCAATCCTCACGGTGGATCACTCCAGTGCATCCAATGCACCTGTATGTCTGCGTTACTGTGTCCCGCACTTAACCAGCCCATATACCAGTCTCACATGTACCAAAGCTGTCCCATATCTGCTAAGGTACCTTATCTGGGGATTTCTTATGAGAATGGGTCCAATCCAAACTCCTGGGACATTATATATGCAACTCAATACATCAACGCAGGTAGAGAAGTCTGCATAATAACGACCATGCCTCTATATATAGAATAATAATTCTATCAAAGTACATTCAAACAATGCCTGACCATGTCCATACATTGGTCTGCAGGGCATATACACCAACAATCTCCCACTTGCACTAAGACCAAGGACAACTGATGTTCAGCCAGTTCCAATGTCTCTAGTATGATCCATTTAGCTTCCGCTGCGCCAAAGGCTATGTCAGTGGGTTTTTCCAGATTGCTATCTGTGTTTATTTTAACAAATTTGATCATCATCCCTATCCATGATCTCTAAGATCAGATGATATGCTGCAGTACATACTTGAGCACTAATTTCCTTCACTTATGCTATGGCCCTAGTAAGAACTATACTGGACCATCTAGCACCATGAACTAAATCAAGTTCAAATGAATGAAGCTGCTTCCTTGGCTGCCACAAGAAGCTGCAATGTACTCAGCCTTATTAGTAGAATTTTGCCACCATGGTTTGCACAATGCTCTTTCAGCACACAACACCACAACAAGGCAAAACGCAAATCCTGGCTGTGATCAATAGTCACTAGACTGGAACGAAGTGTCAGTGTACCCCTGTACACAAAATTCTTTCCTGTCTATCATAGACTAGACTTCAATCCTTTATACTTCCCAAGTATATATATAAGGATTACTTTCACAGCTATCTAGTGTTAAATACTAAGATCTGATTGAAACTTGCTGGCTATGCTCCAAGCATTTGCCACAAATGGTCTTGTGTATATTACTCAAAACATGATCCATCCTATACACCATGTATCAGGATTTTAGACCCATGTTATTACTCTTTAGCTGTGTCATAGGACACAACATCTTCATGAGAGTCAGACCATATCTATCTGGAAGGTATCAATATTTGGAATCATCCAATATAAACCTCTCCAGAAACTCTTGGATGAACATAGATTGACTAAAGGGCAATGACTTTCTTGGATCTCTATCTATAGATCCTCATGCCTAGGATGTAGGCATCATTCCCTAGATTATTCTTCTCGAAATACATCTCAAACCTTTTCTTCACCATGTGAAGAGCTGAGATGTCATTCCATGTGAGGAGAATATCATCAATCATCTAGAACAAGAAAAACTATTAAGGTGCTCCCACTGATCTTCTTGTAAACACAGGCTATTTCAAACATGCTTGCATAACACCATGCATATCTTTATGGCCTTGATATGAAAACCTTCTGGCTATCTTTTCAGACGTCCATGCAAGAAAGGCAGTTTTCATAACAACACGCCATAACTGATTATGCAATTATAAAATGCAGATTCCAAATGGACTTAAAATTCAATTATTGGTGAAAAATTTCATCATTATCCACCCAGTGGATTTGCCTGAAATTTTTGTTCACTAGCTTGCCTTTCAAGGTAACAATGTTACCTTCCATGTCTATCTTCCTAGAAGATTTATTTACAGCCTGTGGGAATTACCCCTTTGGCAGCTCATCCAAGTCCCAAACTTGATTAGCAGACATGGAGTCCATTATGGTTCTCATGGCCCTTAGCCATTTCTTGGAATCTGGTCCACCGACTGCTTCCATTTCCTCATAAGTCTTAGGTTCATCCTTGATAAAAAAATTCGTTATGCCCAGCATATCAAATCGATCCAGACTTATGTGGTTCCTGTGTTACTTGAACCTCAGGTTGACTTTCAACCTATATGTGAGATTTTGCTCTCCATCTGTGTCTAATTATATTGTGGTTGATTCTGGACCTTGTCCAAATCAAATCTACTCCCACTAGCTTCTTTCAAAAGAAATACTTTCTCAAGAGAGACAGCAGTTTGAGCAACAAATATTTTGTTCTCTTTGGGATAGAATTAGCACTCTACAGTGCACCACAAACACATACTTTTGAATCACTGCACATTACATTCCCAATTCTATTGAAGAAATGGGATATTTGCAGTTCGCAACTCAAAAGCTAACTTAGACATTTTCTTATGGAGTGGCAGTACATCTGTTTGCATGGCATCATAGTAGTATATTTGCATGACTATTCAAAGATGGAACCGCATCCAATGTGTTCCTTTTTCTTTCTTTGAAATTCACCACACAGTGGTGTACTAAGTAAGCTATGAGATAACTCCACACTTCTTAGGACAGTCATCAAATTCTCCACTAATCACCTTGATCCAATCAAAGTGCTTTAATAGATCCTCCAATTTGATTCAATACTTCATTTGTGAACTTCTTGGATTTTTCCAAAGTTCTTAGGTTGGATAAGGCATACCCACACCTGATGAAGCATGTAACACCTCTTAGTGCTTGTTTATATGGGTCCACATACATTGTTGTGTAATAGATCCAACAAGCCAATAGTCCTTCCACCCTTTATGGTGAAGGCAGCATCGGTCATATTGTTCCTTTGAACTAGGCTCACATGTATCATAATCCTGAAAGGACAATGATCCCAATAGTCCATGGACCTTTGGATGTGACCATTGTTCTATGGTTCAAGAGACAATGCTATAAGAGGGTGTTTATTGAATCATTGGATCTGATCTTGTGTTACATATAGAACCACAAACTATTGTCAACTGTATCACTTCAATAGAACATCTCAGAAAATATCACATATTATTTCAAACTGAAATCCTTTCTAAAAGGAATGATGTTCTAATACATAAGCTGATACATAATAGCAAAGTTCTATATAAAGTCTTCAAGGCAGTGAGATGATATCAACAGCAGCATCCAATGCTCCGTCCCTGACCCGAGAGTCGATCCCATCAAGCCTCTTCATCCTACTTCCTTTGAGCTCCTGCACATGTAAAACATATGTGAGCCTCACATACGGTACCGAGTACCCATGAATAAGAAGTAGACAAAAGACCTCGGTAACACAATACCTGAAGCGGATGGATTACATCCCTTCTTCTTTGCCATGCACTTCTTGGCCATTAATCCTCTTCGAAATACCCATGCATTCCCAGTCTTCCGAAGTATTAGCTTCGAAGATACAGAACCATGGTCATTCTCTGATTTAGGCATACACTCTGAAGATCCAACAGAACTGTCCTGATCATTGTCTATAGAGCATGGTGTGAAGAGACCTTTGAGATGTATGATAAGATCATAAATCCCCATCTCATCACATTCAACCTTGACCTCTGGGGTCATGCACTCTAAGACAAGAGCAATGTACTGTTCGTTATCTTCACAATGTTCAAGATAGACATTCCACTCCCACTCATTAGTGAAATACACACTGGGCTGGGATGGAGGTCTTTCAAGAAGATGCACCTTATTCTCTTGTTCCAGTATCTTGGACAAAATCTTGAACCAATTTGTCCAGTTTGTCCCATCCAACTTATTTTTATAAAGTTTCAATCTTAGATCAGGAGATGCCATCTACAATAAGCAAATAAGTAAAATAAGTACTATGATAAAGCATTTAAGAAGGACTTTAAATTTAAATGCTATGCTCCCACTACTTCCAAGACAAGTTGAGAACTCTCAAACTCAACATGGAAATAAGTGAGTAGGATCCTAATTTCACATGAGGTCTCCGCGACTCACGAGGGTGAGTTGGGATGCATAGAGTTCCTCATGCTTCCTTAGGTAGGCATGCCAGCCAATTGTGCCGTGCACAATTCCTCTTAGTTAAGACAGACTAGGCGCCCTGTGTCCAGCGAGGGCTGGATACAACACAAAACCCTATCCTCTCAACAGCTGCCTCTAGTGATTCATCATGTCAGTGTCATATGAAAAACTAGTCAAGTCTGGTCCTAACCGTTATGCCCAGGGCCAACGAATTCCTTGCGAAGGCACGCCCAGGTTAAAACTGGACTGGGGAAATCTTTCACCTCACACCTTTTAAAGATAGGTGGGTGTGTCCCACGAGGGTGGGAAACAGTTCACAACACCACCGATCGATAGTTTGATGAGGGCTACGTGTTAGAAGGCTATTGACTTGATATTTCAATGAGAGTTTTTCATGTTTATTTTATTCTTTTCTAGCATGCAGTTTTCCTATGGTTATGGCACCAAAGGAAAAACATCACAGGCATGCTATGGACAAAATAATAAACCATCACAGGCATGCTAGTTTGGTCGATATGGTCATAGCCCATAACTTGTCACGAGCCATGTGACATGTTATCGTGCATCCAAGGGTTGCGAGTCCCTAAAGCAGATCAGCCCATGCCAGAAGCCAAAAGCATGTGTCCTTCCTTCAGCCGCAAGTCCATCACCACGCTTCCAAAGCTGGCGTCACTTCTGACTCCGATTGAAGAAGACTCCTTGTTGTCAAGATGAAGCCTTAACCTATCATATAATTCTACATCTATTCTAAACAAGATGAAAAATTCTTTACAACAAGATAGGGAGAGAACCACACGCAGGTGGAAAGAGATTTTACAAGCATTCATCACAAGTGGAAACATGCTTCCACATCACAACACAGGAGGGCACTCGCTATGACCATATCAACCCAATGAAGTGGTGCATGTAAAATTTGAAAATTTGGAAAAAATCAAATTTTAACACCTTATGCGCCAACATCATCCAAAGCACTCTCTTAACTAAATTTATGCCAAAATTTAGATCAAGTTCCATGATGATTTCATAGACCCTATCGGCTGGCAGTTTTGTCAGATCAAGAGACCCGGCCAGTCCGAAGACACAATGTCCGTCCTACTTGACAAAACCACGTACGCCTTTGGTCTTAAATCAATCATAAACAAAATCCAAGTTTCGGCCACAAAGATGAGAAGAGAGGTCTGGATGAAAACGCTATCTACGTGAAACGCGCATGGATAGAAGAAAAATTTTCCCAAAAATTTTTCACACAAGCAAACGTACACCTTGTGTTTCTCGCAAGTAGCTCTGATACCACTGTTAGGGAATACCGGGTGTAATTTAAAATTTTGCAGTCCCAGGATGCAGCGGAAGAATCATTACACCCGAAACATATTCCGGTCCCAAGGATCCATGCGAGAGAGAAGACACAAGGATGTGTTAGAGATGTACCTCTTTTGCTTGTCTAGTTGCCGAAGCCATGTTGAAGGCGCCCAAGTGTTCGCCCTCCACAAGTATCCACGCGTCGACTCCTTGATCGTTGCTCCCTTCCTCGCTTGGTGCTAGCCTCGGGAAGAGAATCAAGCCTTAGGGTTCCTTCACTTCTCTTGTGCCACCTCCAAGGATCATGCGCCAAGTGCAAGGAAGATGCCACCAACTCCTTATCTTCTTTACTCCAAGAGAAGAAGGAGAAGAAGAGTTTCGGCCCTTAGGAAGAGTAAGAGGAAGTGGCGCCACCAAGTCCTTCTCCAAGTCACGCCAAGAGGAGAGGAAGGAGAAGACTTGCGGCCACTAGTAGGAAGAAGGGTTGCGCTACCTTGATGTTGTCGCCCTTTGCCCTTGCTCTCGCCCCTCTATGTGTGTTCACGTCTCCAAGCATTCGAACCATTGAGAGGGGGCAGCTAGGGTCCCTTTTATAAGCCAAGAGGTGGTTTAGGGATGGCCAAGATCATGCCAAGTGGGCTGCCTATAGGAGGGTGGGACGTATCGCTCACGAAGGCGATACTTCATCTCCTCCCATCGGGTAATGGGAGGGAGAGCATTCTGTTCGTTTTGGCACTCAACATTCTGCCAATGTAGGCGCGCGGGACCATCTAGAAAGGTGCAGACTATGCGAACTCGCACGTATTGAGGAGTGTCATTCAAGTCAAAGTAGGTATCCAACGAGGCAACCCAATCTAGGAACTTAGTAGGGTCAAGACCACCTGCAACGTGTGGGGGGTCTCATGGATAAAACGATGGACATCGACATCGGCTCGCTATCTCTCAAACCTAGGCTGGGTTGGGGGCTTTTGTGTGGCCCAAACATCGTCTTCATCCTATGGCTCATCCTCATAACCTGGGCCTTCATGAGCCACGTAGGGCCCATGGCGGCCACATCCATCCACAAGGGGTTGGCACCGAACGGGCGCAACTACCGGCGGTAACTCCCTTGTCGGAGCTCTCCGAGCGGACTGAGGGGGTTTGACTCAAGTTGGGGCACCTTTGCCCCGACTCATTAACAACATCAGTAAGGTCTTGGAAACTAGCCAAAAGTTGCTGGAACATAGTCTCCGATGATAGCTTGAGTTGCTGCATGGCGGTATCCCTGGATTGCTTATATGCAGCGAGCTACATAGTCAGCATGTCCACTCGCGCAGTAAATGCGGCTACAGAGTCTAAAGGGGTGCTAGTCCTTTCCGAAAGTTGGACCGATTCTTGGGTTTCCGAGATAGTGTCGGGGAATTAGGAAGACATGAGTTGCGACCTTGTGGTCACCATGCACAATCAAGGCTGAAAATGACTAAGTGCAGGATGCTGAAAACGCAAAACCAATGCGAAAATATGCGATGCAACGGAGTTGAACTGTGCAAACGATAAGAATCAAATGTGCAACGTCCTCTAATACTAGAAATGATGTAGCTACTGTAGGCGGGATGATCCTTAAAGCCGTACTCTAAGGGATTACATAACGAACGCGAAAACGGGAGAGGGTCTTTAGACAAGGGAAGTGAAAATCGCTTCGGAAATGCAGCAGAAAACATGATGAAATCAACGTCGAGTTCGATCGGGGCAACATGAATGAGAAAGAACACAACGACACGCAACTATGGAATATGACGCACTAACCTCTACCAATTTAGGAGCAGATTTTAAGCTCAGCACCTCGCAATGGGAAGTAGCGGATTCGCAGGGCACAGCTCGCACGCCTATGCGCCTGAAACAAACCAAAGAACAATGAGCGCCCATATCTCTGGCGAACAGATACCTGTGGAGGATCAAAAATCGTAACAGAAATGAACACGATGAAATGAAAAAGACAGGTGGACCTGACCCACCAAAGGTGGTGGGATTTACTTTACTGCTTCAAAAATTGGGAAGGAAACACTTCGGAGTCGAGGCACCGACCACGACTCTTACAAACTTTGAAGGTGAAGCACCGACTTTGACTTCTACAAGCGCTGGAGGCTCTCAGCTCACTAGGAGTACTCTACCACCAAGACAACTAAGGAACACAACACCCCAGCCTCCTCTTTTATAGAACAAGAGGGGCGGGAACAAGACAAAGTAGGAGAAGACAAGCTACTTTAACAACTAACTACTCCTGCAGTCCATAAAGTAGTCAAGCTACAGCTACAAGACAAAATAAAAACAAACTTCTACCTAATATTCTTAAAGCTGGTTGCATGGTCTTCTGGTCTTCGTACGTAGGCGGTTAGGCGATCAGACATGCTCGGAGCATACCGCGACAAAGCAGCAGAATTTTGAAGTATTGGGCTGTGTAACGATCGTCGCGGCCTTCTCTTGGGTCGTGTTGCTGATGTGGTTGTGAGGCCCATCTAGACTTGGGCTCTTCGGGGGTTGGCTTGTAGTGTCCTTGGGCCGGGTCACTTTGGTGTGGATGAAGAGTGGGCTGATAACACCCACAAAGTGGTCCAGTGGGTGAGATGGGTGTTGAGATTGCCGAATAACCACCTTGTGAAGAAACCCCTTTCAAGAGGGGGGCGAAACCCTAAGTAGGCGCATATCATGAATTGCGCAAGGAAGCATAGGGTTTGTTGGGATCTTTTGCATGCCATATGATCAACATCATAACTTGTATAGATAAGAAGTAATTCATACCATAGCCATGAGTGGATGGCGACTTGGAAGTAAAGATCGAAGGGGATCTTCTGCAAAGAAGACACACACCAAAGTGATGAAGACTTCCTTCTTGCGCACCTCTTGTGCTAGCAAAAGTGCCAAGTTGTCCTTGTGTGGAGAAGATGAGATCTTTGCTAGGGCGATGAAGCTCTCACACTTGCTTGCGTGAACTCCCCTCTACACGAGAGTGGATCGGCCACACAAAATCAGAACCGAAATGCGTTTTGGCGTTTACAAGTTAAGTGGCATTACATGACTTCCAATTATGGAAAGTCATGAAGCCATGCGCTTAAATCCATGCAAACCGCCCAAAAACGCTTTCATCATGAACCATGCGTTCACACATGTGTGAACCGGTTCAATCCAACGGTTCAATGCGTTTGGTACAAAGACCAAACCAAACCAGCCCAAGCCATGGTCTAGATCTCTCTGAACCAAATGGTTCAAGATCTAACCGTTCATCTCTTGATGCCTTTGATCTCACCGATCTAGCATCACTACTCTCGATCGAAGCTTACCGATCTCATGCCCTAATCAATCAAACATGACCAGACCAGATCTCACTTACAATCAGAGTTCAAACTCCTTTAAACTGAATCAAAACAATTCAGTCCACACGATCTGACTCAAGAAAGCCATATCACCAAATTGTGTGACCCTGAGGGTTTCCTTTAAATGTCGGTAACGATAACTTACGTTATCACGACCAGTGAGGGGTATCTAGCAACACATCACTGTCTCCCGATATAAAGGAAAAAGTCTTCCAAGACTACACCCAAACCACAGCACAAGTGTGAATCAACTTCACAAGGCATGCATGTATCCTTTGCCTACTGGATGTTCTTATTGGACAAGCGGGTCAAGCTTGTAACTCCAATATGATGAGCATGATCAGATCAGATGAACATAGTCACCTGGGTATGGCCATACACTTTCACAATCATCTCATCTAGGGGGCCCCTATAGAACATCACACTCCTTCAACAAGGAGACGGCAATCCTATATCTATCACTAGTGCCCTAACCTGAATCATAATCATTATCCAAGATAGTCTATAACCATTATATTTCAAATGATATTGAACTACCTCAAAACAATGACAATCATCATTTAGAAACACAAGTGATCTCAAGTCAAAGGACATGTGCCACTTGATGCAAACAAGGATTATTCACATTGTGACAAGCAATTGAATATCCTAGTAGGGTCTGTCCAGTACATCCAATGTACCCATGAGTCTACATCTTATTCCATGCTCGAAGCATCCTATAAGATTAGAACACATATTAGTCTCAATCATATCAAGGCTGTCTCATGTTCACCAAGATATCTCGACTAAGGACATATGCATGTCAGCCTAGCTGAACAGCATTGAGACATTATTCAGAAGCACACTTATTGCAGCAGACAATGTAACATACTGAATAACAACCATTGCCTTTATAAACATAAGAGTTTATATACATGATGCTGATAGAATCCCAAGGCCTCAAACATTAGCCTTAAGGGCATACCCCAACACCTTGTTGGGCTCCTTGGGTCTTCATGAGGTGGAGCAACATGGTAGGGTGGGTTGTATACGTCGAAATGGGGTCGTCGGGGCAGTTCTGTGGCTTCGGGTAGCTGTCCGTAGAAGTCACTGGGTGACCCGAGGAACATTTTGTGGGAGTTTCGACTTGTGCATGTGGCTTTGCCTCCGATTCCAAGATTTCTCCAGGGAGCTGTTCGCAGGACCCACGGGGCGAGGTTTTCGTTACTGGGTACCCCGAGGAACTTTCTGTGAAGAATCGGACTTGTGCACTTGGTAGTTGTCCGCAGGACCCACGGGGCGTGGTCTTCGTCGCGGGGTAGCCCGAGGAACTTTCTGTGGAAAATCGGACTTGTGCATGTGAAGCCGCCCCCGAATCGGGTAGTTGTACGTAGTACTCACGGGGCGTGGCTTCTGTCGTTGGGTACCCCGAGGAACTTTCTGTGGAAAATTTTTAGGCACCGTTGGGGCCAGATTTTCCCCTTCTTTCATGCTGTATGCTCCTGCATCACCCACTATGTGAGACTTGTTGAGATTATGTGGAGCATGGACTGGGTGATTGCCCTAATCTTAACGAGTTAAGGATTGCAAGAAGGGCAATGGGTATGCCACTTGTAGACTATTGAGAGAAACAAAGAACCAAGGATTTGCGATACGAGGTTGAGGAAGAGAGACATGTTTTAATGAAAAACTAAAATTCAGATTTTGTATTTTTTATGAGCATATAGAAAAGCATGAGATAGATATCTTGCTTGTGCATGATGTTTTGGTTATAGTCAAGCCCCTTGTATGCCTGTGATATATTTGTATATGACCTGCGTGCCGCTTTTACTTTTTGTTTTGTAAATACAAGATGAAGATTAGGGGCGCATCTTACCATGAAGCATGCATGCTTGCGCACCTTGCTTGGTTGCGCAACTTGCATGAAAGTGCTTCAACCCTTGATGTCACATCATGCATAGTGGTGCATGTATGGGCTTGGCCGAACCTTTGGGTTTGAGTGCTATCCCTCATGGCACTTGCATGGGGGTGCATCATGCTTGGAGGAGCCACCTTGGCATTGGCCGAACCCTTTAGGGGTGCTTCTAGGGTTTGAGAGCTATACCTTGGTGTGGAGGACCATGGAGCCACACTTAAAGATCATGCTAGGTGGCGGCTAGGTTAGGTCTTGTTGGGGCTTGTCATCTAAGTCAAGCATTGAACAACTTTGGTATGTGTTAGTTCAATGTGTTAATTAGGCTATGATCACATCACTTTTTTACTGCTTTCCATATCTGTTAAAGCATGCATGGTGGGTTTTATCTTGTTGTTATCACTATAGGATTGTATGCCTGCAATATTAGACAAAAGATAAAACTAAGAGAATGAGACCTCAAAAGCCTTCAAACAAAATATCAAGTTTGAGATAGCCTTCTAACTCATAGCCCTCCTCAAGCTATCGATCAGTGGTGTTGTGAACTGTTTTCCACCCTTGTGGGACACACTCACTTATCTTTATGAGGCACGTGGTGACAATGGTTTCCCCAGTCCTGTTTTAACCTGGACATGCCCTTACAAGGAAGCACGTTGGCCTTAGGCATGACAATTAGGATAGACTTGACTAGTTTTTCATATGTGGTGGCCACATGATAGAACTTTAGAGGCATCGTTGAGAGGTTAGGGTTTCATGCTGCTAGACATGAAATGCCTAGACTGTCTCAATAAGGGCAATTGCCAAGTGCAATCGGAAGGCGTGCCCACCTTAAGAAGCATGAGTCCCTTTGTGCATCTCATCCCACCCTAGTGTGACACAAAGCCTCATATGTAATTAGGATCCCATCTCACTAGGAAATCTCAGATTTTTCGATTGACTTTGTAGGTTGTCAATTTGATTAAAATAGGGGGAGCCATGATCATTTAATACAAGTCCAGATTAAATGATTTGAAGTAGTACTAATCTGCTTTTCTTGGTTGTTGTAGATCAAATGGCAACGAACAATAGCGGATTATCACTGCGATCTCTTCTTGAGAAGGATAAGTTGGTTGGATCCAACTTTATGGGCTGGTATTGGAACTCGAGGATAGCCCTCAAGCTCGAGAAGAGGCTATATGTCCTTGAGCAAGCTCTTCCCGCACCTCCTGCACCTAATGCTTGAGTGGCAGATAGGGATGCTTTTAGAAAGCATCAAGATGACTCTTTGGAAGTTGCATGTCTCATGCTAGCCACTATAGCACTTGAGCTTTAGGTGCAATATGAGGAGTAGAATGCTTTTCAGATGATAACACATTTGAAACAAATGTTCGAGGCTCAGGCTAGAACTGAGAGATATGACATTGCCAAAGCAGTCTTTCAGTGCAAGTTATCAGTGGGTGCTCTAGTAGGACCTCATGTGCTCAAGATCATTGGGTATATGGATCATCTCAAGAGACTGGGACACATAATCGATAATGAGCTGGTCATGGATCTTATTCTGCAATCCCTGCCCTCTAGTTTTAGTCCATTTATCATAAATTTTAACATGAATATGCTCTAGATGACCGAGCGAGAAATAGTCAAGGCCAAACCCAATTATGTTCTTTTGGTCCCTGCGACGAAAAAGATGAAGAAAAGAGATAAGGCATGCGTTAAGGGCAGTGCCAAGGCTCTGATCAAAGCATTAAAAAAGAAGGTCAGGAAGACAAAGGAACAGAGGTGCTTCCACTGTAGCGAGCAGGGCCACTAGAGAAGGGACTATAAGCAACTTCAGAATGAGGAGAAGAAAGGCAAAGCCTTGTCTTCTAGCTCAGGTATTTATGTTACTAAATTCAACCTTTCCACTTCTGTGTCATGGGTATTGGGTACTGCATGTGGAGCTCATATTTGTATAAATATGCAAGGACTTAAGAAAAGTAGATCGGTGTGGCCTAGAGAGATTGACCTAAGAGATGGAAATGGGGCACAGGTTGCTGCTGTTGCTGTAGGACTTTTGATCCTCTCCTTGCCTTCTGGACTTCTATTAAAGTTAGATAATTACTATTATATACCTTTTCTTACAAAAAAGATTGTATCCATTCCTTGTTTAGCAAGGAAGGGATTTAAGTTTGAAATAAAGGAGAACTCTTGTTCTTTTTCATTTGTAAATGTGTTTTATGAGAAGGGTACTTTATGCAATAGATTATATGTCTTATACATGGATAACTCTATATGTAACATAAATCACAAAAGGATAAAATTGAGTGGTTCAGTTGGTGCATACCTTTGGCATTGTCGATTAGCTCATATAAATGAGAATCACATTCAACGACTCCATGCAAATGGATTTTAGATTCAACCTGCTCGGAGGAGTTCGATACATGTGAACCTTGTTTATTAGGGAAGATGACAAAAGCGCTCTTCACCAAGATTGGTGAGAGGGCAGGAGATTTATTAGATCTCATACACAGCGATATGTATGGGCCATTTAATGAACAAGCTAGAGGAGGGTACAACTACTTCATCACATTTACTGTTGACTTTAGTAGATATGGCTATATCTATTTAATGAGACATCAGTGCGAATCTTTTGAGAAATTTAAGGAGTTCAGACATGAAGTAGAGAACTAACTTGGTAGATCTAATAAGACTCTTTGATCAGATCGTGGTTGGGAGTACTTGAGCAGTAGTTTTTTGACTATCTGAGGGAGTGTGGGATCCTATCCCAACTCACTCCTCCTAGAACACCTTAATGGAATGGTGTGTCTGAGAGGAGGAATCTAACCATGTTGGACATAGTTCGATCCATGATGAGTCAAGCAACTCTACCACCCTCGTTCTAGGTCATGCACTTGAAATAGCTTCTCTCATACTGAATAACGTTCCATCTAAGAGTGTCTCCAAGCACCTATCTTTTATCAGAGTCTAGGGATGTGAGGCTTATGTCAAACGTCAGGATTCTAGCAAGGTAGAACTCAGATTTAATAAATGTGTGTTTGTGGAATATCCGGAGGAAACTAAATGATACTACTTATATGCTCCCATCGAGAACAAAGTCTTTGTTGCTCGGGGTGCTATCTTTCTAGAGAAGAAATTTCTCATGAAAGAAGTCAGTGGGAGGAAGTTTGACTTGGACGAGGTCCAAGTGCAACCACAAGACACGAAGATGGAACTTGAGCCACCTGCACTGATTGCTGGGCAACTAGGGGCTCAAACATAGGTCCCACATAGGTCTGGTAGGATTCATCGTGTACCTGAGAGGTATGGGACATTGCCGACCCAACACGATGGGATCTTCATCATTGAAGATGAAACCAGGACTTATGATGAGGCAGTCGTTGGACCAGACTCTGAGAGATGGCTTGAGGCCATGAAATCCTAGATGGATTCTATGTCGGCTAACCAAGTCAGGGATTTGGTTGAGCTGTCTGATGGGGTAAAACCCATAGGGTGTAAATGGGTCTTCAAAAGGAAGATAGACATAGATGACAACATAGTTAGCTATAAGAGTAGACTTGTGGCTAAAGGATTTAGATAGGTCCTAATGCGTTGCATTTACATCATATTTTTGTTTATATTTTACACTATATTTAGGCTCAATTTTATGATTTTATACTCATTTTTAATGTTTTTACTTCCTTTGGTATTGAATCTTCACTTTTCTTAGTTTTTATGAAAATGTAGGTAAAGTGGCATAAAAATAATGGATTTTGAGAGTTTTAAATCCTTAGCACAGTTTCCGAGAAAAGTACAAGGTTGTACGTCAAATTTGGAGCGAAAACAGTGTCAGGCGCAACATTCACGGCCTTGGCCGTGAGTTTTTCAACCGTCAGTGAGTTTCACGTTCAAAGAGGTGAAATCGCGACTAAGTAAAAAAGTTCACATAAACTTTCACGGGTGAGGTCGTGAGTCCTTCATGGGCTGTGAATTTTTCTGTGTACATAAGTCTTTATTCACATAAACTTTCACGTCTGAAGCCGTAAACAATTCACGAGCCGTGAGTTTTTCTACCTCCACTGGTTTTTCACTCAATTCGACCCCGAATCGAGCTAGAATTGAACCAAACTCTCTAGAATTCTTCCTTGAAGGGTTCTAAACCGATTAAACTATAAAAGAAAGAATTTTTAGAGGGAAAAAGAGGGACTTTTCAGGCGAACAAGAACATAGGCAGCGGCTAGAGTGAAATTCACTTCTAGAACCAAATTCGAGCAGAAAATTCACACAAAGGGAGAATTAGACACTTCATCTTCATCTCCAGATTGAGGGGAAGCATTTATGATTACTTGTCTAGTGATTTCTTATATTTTATATTAAGATTCAATGCATGTTTCATCAAGATACATGCTATTTTCTTCGAACATGAGCGAGTAAACTTGTTTCCGGGATTGGGGATGTAGCCCACTGACGTTTATGAATAAAAATTTGTATTTTTACTCTTTGTCATGATTATTATAGCATTGATTTGATTAGAATTGAGTTATTTACATGATTTACTCTGGCCAAGTATGTTTATGTCTTAAATGTTGTGAGAAGGATTGGGAGGTGAATAGCAACGTCGGAACTATTTTTTGTATACATACGAATCCAATCACAAGAGTAGTTTAGGTTCGTTTAAAGGATTTCAAGGTTTTTCATAGAACTTAATGGGCCAGTTGCGTTAGTTGTCACGAGTGTAGGGAATTAACGTAGCTAGGTACTGGATTACGCTTCGAGAGGAGATAATTTGTACCTTAGGAAAAATCCCTTTCATTACTATAATATTCTGTTCAAGGATTGATTTTTATCAAATTCATAATTGTCAATGTGGTAAAACCCCGAGTCCCGACCTTCTAAAAACTAATTTTTACCCTAAAACACACTTTTACTGCTTTTCACACCTAGAGTCTACACAAAACACAAATTGAACCGTCTAGATATAAACAAGTCATGTAATCGGTACTTGACTGCCAGATCCTCGTTGGAAACAATATCTTATTTTATTACTTTGATAAATTCGTGCACTTGCGGACGCATCAAGTTTTTGGCGCTGTTGCTGGGGATCAAGCCAGCCAATATCAATTTAATCATGAGATTTATAAACTAGACATTTTTTTTATTTTATATTTGTTTTTTTTGTTTTTATTGTTGTTTTTGTTTTTATTTGTTTATTTTTTTGCATTCTTTTTCTTTATAGTTAGTTTATTTTATTTTTCTCTTTTTGGATTAACATGATGTATGAACAAGAGAACTCATGGTAGAAATCACTAGACTAAATAATTTAAGCTTTGTTTTATATTTCTAGTTTTACATTTTATATTTCTGAATTTTATTGCAAAAATAAAAAATATAATGTTCAACCATTGTCAATGGTCAAATCAGAGGTATGTACCACCGATAATGACAAGAGAATATGATACAGATGCATTACAATCACTTTCAGCAAAGGTAAATTCTTTTAGTCAACAAACTGATTATTTAAGCATGTAATATTCTATGTTGAAATCTATTACTTGGAATATTTGTGCATATCATGAGCCTCATTATACTGAATGTCAATTAGAGATTACTTCATCCTTTAACTCATGCCCTAGTACCTATAATCCAAATTGGGAGAACCATCAAAGCTTACTTTATCAGAATGACCCAACATTTATTCCACAATTGAACTTTAGTAAACCTGAAGAATCCAACCTAGAAACCATGCTTGAAAACTCTATAGCTGCTATGACCAAACAAAGTGAGGAACTTCATAGTATAATTTATGGTACTAATAAAAATGACATAGAGGAATAAATCCATAATGAATTTGAGAATTTTGTAGAGTTGAAACAATCAGTAGTCATGACTCCAGTCACCGATTATGATTTAACTTCTTCAAATTTTGATGATTTTGAAAATTCTAACTATCCTATTAACCCTTCCTCAATACTTTACCAGCCATCTAGTCCCCTCTCACATAACATAGTGCCTTGCAATACAAATACTTGAGACATATTTGAAAAAAAAATTTAAACTTTTGGAGTCTTGTGAGAAGAAAGATAAAGATTTTAAGGATCCTCAAGTAAGAACTAGCGAGATAGAAGGGGGTGAATTTGATAGTGTTAGGATGGAATACCCCATCGAAGAGAAAGAAATTGAGGAGAAAGATGAGGAAGAGGATCCTATACATATTCTACCACCACCACTATATGAATCATCAATCCCTTTTCTCAAAAAAAATTCATTAGAAATTTACATGATAGATGATGAAGGAAATGATTTTATGGATAATGATGATGAGGTGATTGAAATATTATTTGATTCAAATCCAACCAAAGATACCCAAAAGATGATAATGTTGGGAAAGCCTGGGGATATTTTACAATTTTTCAGAGTCATTACAACATAAATACATTGCACATTGGAATAATATCCCCAAAACAGGTCAGTCCCAAAAACCCAGTGAAGATCGTCAAGCGAGGGAGTTGACACGATGAGATAGAAAATACCTAGAGCAAGGTGATGCCGATGTCGAGGAAGGCGCCCAAGTGTTCGCCCTCTGCAGTCTCGCACACATGGATTCCTCGAGCTTTCTTCTTCCTCGCCCAGTGCTAGCCTCGGGAAAAAGATCCACGCCTTAGGAGAGTCTTCCAATCAACTTGCGCCACCTCCAAGAAGGGATGTGCCAAGAAGAGGGAAGAGGAAGATGCGACAAGCTTCTTTCTTGTTCCTTTGCGCCAAGGAAAGAAGAAGGAAGGAGAAGAAGAATGCTTGCGCCCTTGATGAAAGAAGAAGAGCTTCTAAGTTCTCCAAGCCGTCGCCCTCTAGTGCTTCACACCTCCAAGGAATAAGTCACTTAAGAGGGGCAGCAAGGTGGTTCTTTTATATGACTTAGAGGCAGTTAGGGTCCTTTAGTAAGTGTTGACGATTTGGCACGAATTAAGGAGTTTATAAAATCAATTGAATTGATCAATCCTCAATTCAATATGTGCCAATGCATTGCCTTAATCAGCCAATGAAACATGCACCCAACACATTCCAAAAGAGGCACACTTCTCATCCATGCGCAAACATCAAGTCAATGCATGATAGAAGTTTTCCTAATGGGGTATGGGCACAAATCCTAATCCAATTAGGATTCTAATTATGTAAATAATCAGCCCCACTTGCGCCCAATAAAATCTCAATCAATATCTCAAGTGATTAGATCAAATCCTAATCAAATTTGATCACTTGAAGATGCCATATGTGTGATATGCGCAAATCCTAGTCCAACTAGGATTCTTCATGTGCCCTTGAGATATTTCTCTCCCCATTATACCCTTTAACCCTCTAATCTCTTTATGATAACTTATTAGTGAGCCCAATTAAGCAATGGGCCAAGCCCAAAGTCCATTATGCATGTAAACCAAGCCATTAGATCCAATCCAATGTAACCCAAGGTCAAATGAGGCTAACCATGGTTAATTTGGTCAATATGCAAAAAAATGGAAGTTGGCCCCAATAAGATTCTTCCATCTCATCAGGCCCATTGGCGCTGATGAAATCTTCCAATTAGATCCGAGTTATCCAATAACTCGATCTAAAGGCTACCCGATCAATATGAAAACTCGAGTATCAAGGTGTGCGACCCTGTAGGTTCCTCTGACATTGGCAGTGCTAACCTAAGGTCACCACAAGCAGTGAGTGGCACCTAGCACTGCATCGCTGCTACCCAAGTCATCGGAATGGATATCGATATCGACATCCCCATCATTGCGACTAGGTACAGATGCATTACAGTCTCTTTGCCGAACTGATATTCCATTGGACAAGTGTGTCACTACTTGGCCATACACTTTCAGTCATAGAACCATAGAGGAGCTCCATGGATATCAAGCTTCCCTCAGGAAGGGGCAAATCCTCTGTCTGTCCATTGACCTTCTCATATGGGTCGTGACATGCTCAATGGCAACCGTTATTACCTCCCAACATCGCGAGGTGTTAGGTTGTATCAAAGCATATGCCTAACCATATAGAATGGTCAATGACATTAAGTCTAAGGGATCAATGCATTTCCTGTCACTTGTAAGGATAACTCATGACACCAAGTCATTGACTCACAGCAAGTCTATCCAGTATATCCACCACTGATATACCCATATGTCTGCGTTAGCACCTTGTGCCTAACCAGCCCATATACCAGTCTCACAAGTACTAGAGCTGTCCCATATCCACTCAGGTACATCGACTCGGGACAATCATTTGAGCACAGATCCAATCTGTCTCTAGGGACATAATCATGTAAGTACATAATCGCAAATGTAGACAAACAACGATAATGACAATGCCAGAAAGATATATAAATATCAGAGTTAAGTAGTACAAAGATGGACCAAAACTAGGACCTAAGGCATATACACCAACAATCTCCCACTTGCACTAAGACCTAGAGGTTGAGGAATCTCAACCCCATATCTCTAACGTGACCATCATGCTTCTGCTGTGCCAAAGCCTTGGTCAATGGCTCTGCCAGATTGTTCTCTGTGTCAACTCTGCTAATCTTGATATCACCTCTCTCAATGATCTCTCTAATCAGGTGAAATCTCCTATATATGTGTTTGGACCTTTGATGAGACCATGGTTCCTTGGCTTGTGCAATTGCCCCATTATTGTCACAGTAGAGTTCAATGGGATCCATTGGACTAGGAACCACCTGAAGTTCAGAAATGAACTTCCTTATCTAAACAGCTTCTTTGGCTACCTCAAAAGCGGCCACAGGCTCAGCCTCGGTTGTAGAATCAGCTATGGTGGATTGCTTGAAGCTCTTCTAGCATACAGCAGCTCCATTCATCTTGAACACATAGCCGGCCTGCGATCTAAAGTCGTCAAGGTCAGACTGGAACGACGCATCAGTGTAGCTCTGCATACTGAGCTCTTCCAGTCCCCCATAGACTAAGAATAGATCCTTAGTTCTTCTCAGATACTTAAGGATGTTCTTTATAGCCATCCAGTGCTGTAAACCTGGATTAGATTGGTATCGGCTGGTTATGCTCACAGCATAAGCCACGTCTGGTCTAGTACACAACATTGCATACATGCTCGATCTCACTGCCGAAGCATAGGGCACTCGACTCATGTCATCCCTCTCAGCCTGTGTGGTAGGACACTGGCTCTTTGAGAGTGTAAGGCCATGTCTCACTAGAAGGTATCCCTTCTTGGATTGCTCCAAGTTGAACCTCTTCAGGACCTTATCAATGTAAGTACTCTGACTAAGGGCCAGGAGCCTCTTGGATCTATCTCGGTAGATCCTCATGCCTAGGATATAGGCGGCCTCCCTTAAGTCCTTCATCTCGAAACACTTCCCTAACCATGTCTTCACAGCTTGAAGACTAGGGATGTCATTTCCGATGAGCAATATGTCATCGACATACAAGACCAGAAAGGTCACCAAGCTCCCACTGAATTTTCTGTGTACACAGGCGTCATCTTCACTTTTGATAAAGCCATAGTCTCTTACAGCTTCTTCAAATCGAAGATTCCAACTTCGAGATGCTTGCTTTAATCCATAAATGAATTTCTTTAGCCTGCAGACCTTGTTGGCTTCTGCAGGATGGATGAAGCCATCAGGTTGTGTCATGTACACATCCTCAGCCAACTTCCCGTTTAGGAACGCTGTCTTTACATCCATCTGCCATATCTCATAGTCATGATATGCAGCTATAGCAAGCAGAATCCAAATGGATTTGATCATGGCAACTGGCGAGAAGGTTTCATCACAGTCCACCCCGTTGACTTGTTTGAATCCCTGAGCCACTAGTCTACGTTTATAGGTAACTATGTTGTCATCCATGTCTGTCTTCCTCTTGAAGACCCATTTACACCTTATAGGTTTTACCACATTAGGCAACTCAACCAAATCCCAGACTTGGTTAGCTGACATGGAATCCATCTCGGATCGCATGGCCTCAAGCCATCTCTCGGAGTCCGGTCCACTGACCGTCTCATCATAAGTCCTGGGCTCATCCTCAATGATGAAGATCCCGTCGTATTGGGTTGGCAGCGACCCATACCTCTCAGGTGTACAACGAATCCTCCATGTTGGGGTATGCCCTTAAGGCTAATGTTTGAGGCCTTGGGATTGTATCAGTATCATGTATAAACTCTTATGTTTATAAAGGCAATGGTTGTTATTCAGGTTGATATATTATCTGCTGCAATACATATACTTCTGAATAATGTCTCAATGCTGTTCAGCTAGGCTGACATGCACTTTTGTCCTTAGTCGAGATATCTTGGTGAACATGAGACAGCCTTGATATGATTGAGACTAATATGTATTCTAATCTTATAGGATGCTTCGAGCATGGAATAAGATGTAGACTCATGGGTACATTGGATGTACTGGACAGACCCTCCTAGGATATTCAATTGCTTGTCACAATGTGAATAATCCTTGATTGCAACAAGTGGCACATTTCCTCTGACTTGAGATCACTTGTGTTTCTAAATGATGATTGTCATTGTTTTGAGGTAGTTCAATATCATTTGAAACATAATGGTTATAGACTATCTTGGATGGTGAGCTTGAGTCATGTTAGGGCACTAGTGATAGATAAAGGATCGCCGTCTCCTTCATTGGAGTGTGATGTTCTAAAGGGCCCCCTTGGATGAGATGATTGAGAAAGTGTATGGCCATACCCAGGTGACTATGTTCATCTGATCTAATCATGCTCATCATATTAGAGTTACAAGCTTGACAGGCTTGTCCAATAAGAACATCCAGTGGCAAAGGAAACATGTATGCCTAGTGAGTTGATTCACACTTGTGCTGTGGTTTGGGTGTAGTCTTGGAAGACTCTTTCCTTTATATCGGGAGACAGTGATGTGTTGCTAGATACCCCTCGCTGATCGTGATGACGTAAGTTATCGTTACCGACATTTAAAGGAAACCCTTAGGGTCGCACAATTTGATGATATGGCTTACTTAAGTCAGATCGTGTGGACTGAATTGTTTAGGTTCAGTTTAAAGGGATTTAATCTCTGATTGTGAGTGAGATCTGGTCTGATCATGTTTAATTGATTAGGGCTTAAGATCGGTAAGCTTCGATTGAGAGAATGGATGCTAGATCGGTGAGATCAGGAGCATCGAGAGATCAACGGTCAGATCTTAAGCCTCAGGGGTTTATTGTAATATGGACTAATGGCTTGGGTTGTTTGGTTTCTTGAACCAAACCGAATTGAACCAGCTCATTGGATGAGCGCATGGTTCAAATGAAGAGGCATTTTGCGATTGGGGTAAGTTGTGGTCGCATGAACGTTGAGACTTTTCTATTTTTAGAAAGCATGTCTCTAAACGTGACCATGACTCTCACGTTCTCAATGCTCATGCTCTCTTGACGCCTCTTTGGGCTTTTCGACACTGGCATCTCTTGCGTGTGAAGGTGTAGACGAAAAGAGGAGCTCTCGCCAAGCATAGGATTTCTCATCTCTTCCCTTCCATTCGGTCAGGATACTTGGACGATCCTTGCTAGCACAAGGGGCGACAAGGAGGAGCCAAGACTCATCTTGTGTGCGTCATCTCTGGAGAAGATCCATTTCGATCTTTGCTTCCAAGACGCCATCTAGAAATGGCATCGGTATGATTTCTTCTCTTGTATGTAATCATTTTAACGTTGATCGTAAAGCATGCAATAGATCTAGAAACCCTCTTCCGCTGTTTAAATCCCTTACATGTGCCTATTAGGGTTTCATCCCCTTGTCTAGGGGACCTACAATTGGTATCAGAGCCAAGGTTTATGCATGTTTTTTTGATTGCTTGACCCCTTTTTTGTGTGATCCATTATATGCGCATGTTCAAGAGATCTAGGGTTATCATCATGCGAAAATTTTACATGCTAGTATTGGCGCATGTTTATAGTTTGTGGCGCATGAATGATGCTTATATGTTGCGCTTGTTGTATGTTATAGTTTTTCTTCAAAAACTTCATCACTTGCGCGCCTCACTTAGATCTAAGCGCCTAGTGTAAATCCTTAGACAGGTTAGTAGGGTTGAAGTCATCCTCTAGGTTAGATCCAACCAGTCTGATCAGACCATCTGACAGCCTAGATGGGTCGACCAGATAGCACCTGTGCGCAAGCGCGAGGTGGCTATAAGTCGACTGCATCACAGGCGTGTAGCGATGTCTGATTGAGACAACTAATTGAGCGCACATGAGTTAGGCCCGGGGTCACACCCGCTTGCCAGACCTCATTGTGGCCGTTCAGCCCTAAACGCATGCATGGTTGACCTTTTGGTCGACTCAAGTCAGTTAGGACTTGGTGCATGCAAGGGCATTGGATCTGACTAGACAAGGTGAGTGGATCCCTATTAATGGACTGTTGTAAGGTTGTAGGGCATATAAGAAAATTAAAAAAAAATGATGCCAATGGGGTTTTCGAAATTTCATTTTCTTATTGGATCACATGCTGATTGGATGCCATATGTTTGTTTATTTAATCTTATGTGGGCTGCCCTGTTTAATGTGTGCTGTGCTGGGGCCTGCGAGCCTGGAATTTAAATGTAAATTAATATTTATTGTGATCTGCGCATCACATTTTATTTAATTTATAAAGTGTAATTGACCTGCGAGTCAATCTTGTCTAGATAGATTAATTTGTAATTTAATCAGACAAGAGCACAGAGCACACTTGGCAGAGGCGCATGCAGCAGTGGCTTGACCAGGTGGGAGGTCCAGGGTTCGACTCTGGGACAGGCGCATTTTCCCTGGTGGGCGCACCTGAGCTGCAATTGGCGCTTGGGCCCTAGGTTGGGCCAGATAAGAAGCAAAAGCCCCATGAAGAAAAGCAAGTGAAGACTTAAGTTAGGTTAAGGTCTTACTTAGGCTTAATGGGCTTTTACCACATAAGATCAGCATGCTTTCTCTTTATCAATTATATAATTAGAAATGCATGATTTATTTATCTTCTGCTATCACCATAGGAATTGTATGATAGTTGAGAAGATAAAAGACCGTTAAAATCCAACGTTAAAATTTCAAGCTCGTAAGCCTTCTGACGCGAAACCTCACTGTTCTGACTATCGTTGGAGCTGTGTTGTACCCACTCAGTGGGCACGTCCATCTATCTTCAGACTGTGCGGGATTACACCTGCATGTTACAGAGAAGGGATTTATCGCTTCTCGTTGCTCAGCATAGCACGTGGTGGTCCAGGGAGTAGGTCAGGTCAGCTTGACCATGTAGGCTACATATGTGGCGCATATGGTAGCACATGGAGGCAGCCATCTGTGGGATCAGAGACTGTGTTGTACCAACTCAGTTGGCACAGTCTGCTGGATTGCCCAGATGAAGGGGAATCGCACGGGTTGGCGATTGGCTGGGACAGCCTACCAGAAATTAGTGCTTGTACTCTCTATGCATCTTATCTCGCCTGAGCGGGACGCGGAGACCAAGTGTGAAATCTGGATCCCGTCTCACTAAAAGAGTTCTACTCTTTCGGGCTGTTTTGCTGGATTTTTCAGTCAGATAAAATAGTGAGAAAAAGAATCATTCTTAAGTCCAGATTGATTCTTAACATTGATACTGACCTTGCTGTTCTTGCATTGTTGTAGATTCCTGCAGCAACGAACACCATGAACTTCAATGTGCGATCCCTACTGGAAAGGGAGAAGTTTGCTGGGCCAAACTTCTCAGACTGGTACGGATACCTTAAGATTGTTCTTAAGGCAGAGAGGAAACTGTATGTCCTCGAGACGGCGATACCGCCTCAACCCGCTCCGAACGCCGCAAGGGCGGTTCGGGAAGCCTATGAAAAGCATGTCAATGATAGCATTGATATCGCTTGCCTGATGCTAGCGTCTATGACGCCACCGCTGCAGCGTCAGCATGAGGATATGTCTGCTATAGAAATTATAGCAAACCTCAAGATGCTATATGCTGCACAGGCGAGGACTGAACGCTACAATTTGACCAAGCTTTTCTTTCAGAGCAAACTGGCTGAAGGGAGTCCAGTAGGAGCTCATGTGCTCAAGATGATTGGGCACAAGGAGGCTCTAGAGAAACTGGGACATACCATCAATCAGGAGCTTGCTGTAGACATTATTCTGCAGTCTCTCCCGCCTTCTTTCGATCCGTTCATTATTAACTTTAATATGAACAAGATCGACTGTATGCCGGCAGAGTTGCTGAATATGCTCTTGACTACTGAGGAGACTCTGAAGGGAAAGCCTTCAACCTCTGTCTTAATGGTTCCTTCCAGGAACAAGAAGAAGGGGAAGAGGGGCAAAACCCCAGTCAAGAACTACAACAAGGCGCTGAAACAAAAGGTTAAGCGGTCGAAGGAATATAGATGTTTCCACTGTGGCCAGCTGGGTCACTGGAAAAAGGACTGTAAAGCGCTCCAAGGAGACAAGAAGGGAAGCATCGCTTCTGGCTCAGGTATTTATGTGACTGAGGTCATGTTTTCTTCTTCTATATCATGGGTGTTGGACACTGCATGTGGAGTTCACATTTGTTCAAATGTACAGGAACTCAAGAGAAGAAGACAGGTGGGGCAGCATGAGGTGGACCTACGAGTTGGAAACGGAGCACGGGTTGCTGCTGTTGCTGTAGGGGAATATTACATCTCATTACCATCTGGACTTGTATTGGAACTAGACAATTGTTATTTTGTTCCGAGTATAACTAAGAATATTATCTCTATTCCTGCTCTTGTCAGGAAAGGGTTTTCCTTTGAATGCAATATGTCAAAGTGTGTTTTATCTATTGATAATATTGTTTATGCTACTGGTTCAATTAACAATGGGTTATTCATGTTGGACATGGAATGTTCTATACAAAATATTGATAATAAGAAAGCCAAGTATGCTGATGATAGTACCTTGCTATGGCATAGTTGTTTAGGCCATATTAACAAGAAACGCATTAAGCGGTTGCATGAACATGGACTGCTGGGATCATTCTCCTATGAGGAGATTGATACATGCAAAGCTTGTTTAATGGGCAAAATGACGAAGTCACCTTTTCCTAATAAAGGTCAAAGGGCTTCAGGTTTACTTGACCTTATACACAGTGATGTGTGTGGGCCATTTAGTAAACATGCCAGAGGTGGCTATTCGTACTTCATTACCTTTACTGATGATTTCAGTAGATATGGGTATGTCTATTTAATGAGACATAGAAGTGAATCTTTTGACAAGTTCAAAGAGTTCAAGAATGAAGTACAGAATCAGCTAGGCCGAAATATCAAGGCACTTCGTTCTGATCGAGGTGGAGAATACTTGAGTCATGCGTTTACTGACTATCTGAAGGAGTGTGGGATTATCTCACAGCTCACTCCGCCAGGAACACCGCAATGGAATGGTGTGTCCGAGAGGAGAAATAGAACGTTACTTGATATGGTTCGTTCTATGATGAGTCAGGCTACTCTACCTTACTCCTTTTGGGGATTTGCACTGGAAACAGCTGCAAAGGTACTAAACCGAGTGCCATCCAAGGCAGTTTCAAAGACCCCATATGAGTTATGGTATGGGAAACAGCCGAGCTTGACATTTATCAGGATCTGGGGTTGCGAGGCTTATGTCAAAAAGCTCGCCTCTGGGAAACTAGAGAGCAGATCTGACAAATGCATCTTTGTCGGTTACGCTAAGGAAACTAAGGGTTATTATTTCTACGATCCCAAAGAGAATAAGGTATTTGTTGCTCGGACGGCCATTTTTCTTGAGAAGGAGTTTCTTCTGCAAGAAGCCAGTGGGAGAGAAATAAAACTGGATGAGAATCCAGAGGAAGGACAAAGTAGTCAAGCACAGTTGGATGAGCCTGAGCCGGTAGAACAGGTTACTGAACAACCTGAGGCTCAGATATCACGGGAACCGCGAAGATCGGGAAGGATTCGTCGACAGCCTGAGCGCTATGACGGAGTCTACATCATTGATAATGATGAACCCCTCACTTATGCGGATGCGGTCAGTGGACCAGACTCAGCTAGATGGCTTGAAGCTATGCGAGCCGAGATGGACTCCATGTCAGATAACCAAGTTTGGGATTTGGTTGATCCGCCTCCGGGAGTTATCCCTATAGGCTGTAAATGGATCTTCAAGAAGAAGATTGACATGGATGGTAACGTGGTTACCTATAAAGGCAGGCTAGTTGCGAAAGGTTTCAAACAAATCTACGAGATAGATTATGATGAAACTTTCTCACCTGTAGCTATGTTTAAGTCTATTCGGATTCTTTTCGCGATAGCAGCATATTACGATTATGAGATCTGGCAGATGGATGTGAAGACTGCTTTCCTTAATGGAAAATTGGATGAGGATGTGTATATGACACAACCTGAAGGTTTCACTAATCCATCTGATCGTCATAAGGTATGCAAATTAAAGAAGTCCATTTATGGACTTAAACAAGCATCAAGAAGCTGGAATATTCGTTTTGATGAATCAATTAGTGAATTTGGTTTCATCAAGAATGAAGATGACCCGTGTGTATATAAGAGGTTTAGTGGGAGCGTAATTCCTAGTCCTCTACGTCGATGATATCTTAATCATTGGAAACGATATTCCTGAACTGCATGCTGTCAAAGCATGGTTAAGAAAATGTTTCCAGATGAAAGATTTAGGAGAAGCAGCCTATGTATTAGGTGTGAAGATCTACAGGGATAGATCTAAGAGGCTTCTCGGGCTGTGCCAGAGTACTTACATCGATAAAGTCCTGGAAAGATTTCATTTAGAGAATTCTAAAAGAGGATATCTTCCAGTCAGACATGGTCTGAATCTTTCAAAGAGTCAGTGTCCACAAACACAGACTGAGAAAGATGAAATGGACAATACGCCTTATGCTTCGGCTATTGGATCCATTATGTATGCGATGTTGTGTACTCGCCCAGACGTCGCTTACGGGTTAAGCGTGACCAGTCGATTCCAAAGTAATCCAGGTCAGGCGCACTGGATTGCAGTCAAGAACATCTTGAAATATCTGCGGAGGACCAAAGATATGTTCTTGATATATGGTGGTCAGGAAGAACTCAGTATTGAAGGATATACTGACGCTTCGTTCCAATCTGACCAGGATGATTTCCGATCGCAATCAGGCTATGTTTTTAGCTTGAATGGAGGAGCAGTGGTGTGGAAGAGTTTCAAACAGTCCATCGTTGCTGATTCCACAACAGAAGCCGAGTATGTTGCAGCCTCAGAAGCATCTAAGGAGGCAGTATGGATTCGCAAGTTCGTTAAGGAACTTGGTGTTGTTCCTTCGAGTGCAGATCCTTTGGTTATCTTCTGTGATAACACTGGAGCAATCGCACAAGCAAAGGAACCGCGGTCACACCAGAAGTCCAAGCACATACAGAGACGGTTTCACTTGATCCGGGAGATCATTGATCGTGGCGAGATCAAAATCTGCAAGGTTCATACAGATGACAATCTGGCAGACCCGCTTACCAAGCCTCTGGCATAGCAGAAGCATGAGAAGCACTGTAATAATATGGGTTTGAGATTCCTCAACCATTAGATTAAGTGCAAGTGGGAGATTGTTGGGGTATGCCCTTAAGGCTAATGTTTGAGGCCTTGGGATTGTATCAGTATCATGTATAAACTCTTATGTTTATAAAGGCAATGGTTGTTATTCAGGTTGATATATTATCTGCTGCAATACATATACTTCTAAATAATGTCTCAATGCTGTTCAGCTAGGCTGACATGCACTTTTGTCCTTAGTCGAGATATCTTGGTGAACATGAGACAGCCTTGATATGATTGAGACTAATATGTATTCTAATCTTATAGGATGCTTCGAGCATGGAATAAGATGTAGACTCATGGGTACATTGGATGTACTGGACAGACCCTACTAGGATATTCAATTGCTTGTCACAATGTGAATAATCCTTGATTGCAACAAGTGGCACATTTCCTCTGACTTGAGATCACTTGTGTTTCTAAATGATGATTGTCATTGTTTTGAGGTAGTTCAATATCATTTGAAACATAATGGTTATAGACTATCTTGGATGGTGAGCTTGAGTCATGTTAGGGCACTAGTGATAGATAAAGGATCGCCGTCTCCTTCATTGGAGTGTGATGTTCTAAAGGGCCCCCTTGGATGAGATGATTGAGAAAGTGTATGGCCATACCCAGGTGACTATGTTCATCTGATCTAATCATGCTCATCATATTGGAGTTACAAGCTTGACAGGCTTGTCCAATAAGAACATCCAGTGGCAAAGGAAACATGTATGCCTAGTGAGTTGATTCACACTTGTGCTGTGGTTTGGGTGTAGTCTTGGAAGACTCTTTCCTTTATATCGGGAGACAGTGATGTGTTGCTAGATACCCCTCGCTGATCGTGATGACGTAAGTTATCGTTACCGACATTTAAAGGAAACCCTTAGGGTCGCACAATTTGATGATATGGCTTACTTAAGTCAGATCGTGTGGACTGAATTGTTTAGGTTCAGTTTAAAGGGATTTAATCTCTAATTGTGAGTGAGATCTGGTCTGATCATGTTTAATTGATTAGGGCTTAAGATCGGTAAGCTTCGATTGAGAGAATGGATGCTAGATCGGTGAGATCAAGAGCATCGAGAGATCAACGGTCAGATCTTAAGCCTCAGGGGTTTATTGTAATCTGGACTAATGGCTTGGGTTGTTTGGTTTCTTGAACCAAACCGAATTGAACCAGCTCATTGGATGAGCGCATGGTTCAAATGAAGAGGCATTTTGCGATTGGGGTAAGTTGTGGTCGCATGAACGTTGAGACTTTTCTATTTTTAGAAAGCATGTCTCTAAACGTGACCATGACTCTCACGTTCTCAATGCTCACGCTCTCTTGACGCCTCTTTGGGCTTTTCGACACTGGCATCTCTTGCGTGTGAAGGTGTAGAGGAAAAGAGGAGCTCTCGCCAAGCATAGGATTTCTCATCTCTTCCCTTCCATTCGGTCAGGATACTTCGACGATCCTTGCTAGCACAAGGGGCGACAAGGAGGAGCCAAGACTCATCTTGTGTGCGTCATTTCTGGAGAAGATCCATTTCGATCTTTGCTTCCAAGACGCCATCTAGAAATGGCATCGGTATGATTTCTTCTCTTTTATGTAATCATTTTAACGTTGATCGTAAAGCATGCAATAGATCTAGAAACCCTCTTCCGCTGTTTAAATCCCTTACATGTGCCTATTAGGGTTTCATCCCCTTGTCTAGGGGACCTACACTCCCAGACCTACGTGGGGCCTGTGTCTGAACCTCAGGTTGCCCAGCAACTGGTGCAGGTGGCTCAGGTTCCATCTTTGTGTCTTGTGGTTGCACTTGGACCTCGTCCAAGTCAAACTTCCTCCCACTGACTTCTTTCGTGAGAAATTCTTTCTCTAGAAAGATAGCACCCCGAGCAACAAAAACTTTATTCTCGGTAGGAACATAGAAATAGTAACCATTAGTTTCCTTAGGGTACCCCAAAAACACACACTTATCAGATCTGGGTTCTAGCTTGCTAGAATCCTGACGTTTGACATAATCCTCACATCCCCAGATCCTAATAAATGACAAATTAAGGCGTCTCCCACTCCATACCTCATATGATATCTTAGAGACACTCTTAGATGGAACATTATACAGTAACAGAGAAGCTGTCTCAAGTCCATGACCCCGGAATGAGGGTGGTAGATTTGCATGACTCATCATAGACCGAACTATGTCCAACAAGGTTCGATTTCTCCTTTCAGACACACCATTCCATTGAGGTGTACCAGGAGGAGTGAGCTGGGATAAGATCCCACACTCTCTCAGATAGACAAAGAACTCACCTCTCAGGTACTCTCCACCATTGTAACATCCCACATTCTTAACCCCAAACAAATGGCACAATTCACAAATGATACATGATGTTTCATATAAGATCGATCATATGCTAGGTAAAACCGAGTTCAAGAAAACACGATCTGAAAAATTTCCATAAATTCATACATACAAATTCACAAAACTCAAATCTCATAAATCTCATAAGGGTACCTGCCACCACGCAATCCTTGCACTAGACATATGCAAGGCAACAGTTATATCAAATCCACAGCCATATTAAATCCGTATCAAAACCATAAAATCCAAAAAGGTACCTGCCACCAGGCAATACTTGCACTAGACATATGCAAGTTACAGATATATCAAAACCGATTACAAAGAATACACCATAAACCGAAATTCACAACAAATCACAAAATCGATTTTATAAACTCATATCAAACACCAAAACCAGGCTGAAGCCCGCGGTGACACAAAAATCAAACTCATAAGACTGCCATAACCGGCAACATAATTCACATAGTTCACATAGTCTCATGATTCACATAGTTCATATAATTTATGTTAAGGCCACAACCGGCCCCAAGAATTAAGCATAAAAATTCTTAAAACAGCAAACAGCATAATTATCCACGCCAAAGCACTCAAGACATGCGCCCCTGCTCTATGCCTGAAAATAGTGAGGGGTGAGCTACACAGCCCAGTGAGTGGATAGTCTAAATCGACCATCCAGAACATACATTCAAAAATATAGGCAGATTATTTAAAAAATCTTTAACAGGAACATTATGTCAACATATAACAAAATAAAGAAACAGAAGTCATATAGACAGTTAAATGTACACACTAGCATATAACAAATTCAGGTTCTAGAGTTTTACTCTAAACCAATTAAACACATATATTCTAAACCAACTAAACACACCATACTTAATTAACCTAGTTGTCCAGCATAATCAGTAGTGACCAATATGGTCTAACCCGGCTTGGCCAAAGCACTGGGAGCTGCAAAATCTCGTGCAACACATAAACATGGATAGTGAGTAGAATCAAGAGGTGGCCCCCGCCAGGTCACGACGTGGCACTTTGCTCTATCACCCCATAACACATCGATGGATTGTGTGTAGATTCAAGAGGTGGCCCCCGCCAGTCACGGCGTGGCACTTTGCTCCACACACCCAACATCATAAACCGAGTGATGACATCAAGAGGTGGCCCCTGTCTGATCAAGACATGGCACTTTGCGTCTTATATCACCCCAACACATAAAAGAGTAATGACATCAAGAGGTGGCCCCTGTCCGACCAAGACATGGCACTTTGCGTCAAAACCCGTTCTCCCAAAAGGTTCCTACTGGACAACAAACACATCTTATTTCATATTTCTCATAGGTGAACATATTTCACAAAGGTGGACTCCTAAGTGTCAACTAGACTCTAGGATAGTCATCACAAAAATCATATCGGGCAGGCATCAACCCCCATCACAATAATCATAATAGGCAGGCTGAACATCAACCTCCTCACATATCACAATACAGGGCTGAAATTCAAACCCTTAACATAACACATAAGGACTATCCCCTTGAGTTCATAGTTACACCTAGCCTTAGTCCTAACCATCACATAATCACATAATTTTCCAAATTTACATAACCCATAATTTTCCAAATTCACATAATCACACATATTGTTCAAAATTCACATAACATAACACATAATATTTTATATTCGAATATCACCGAATATAGTGTAGTCCTTAAATTTCATGCTGATTAGTTTAATCAAATTTTGCTATGTTATCACCCAAATTTTCTCAAACAAAATACATGACCATAAACATATAATATGTTACACACAAAGAAATAACCAAGGTAGCGTTAACAGCATTTATAAAGCATCCATAAAATCAACATAAATTGTAAAACATGTATTCTTATAAATCACTTTACAAATTACCACAAATTACCACATGTAAACATGTTAACTACAACTATAAAAATTTCGGTTTAACTACAATTATAAAGGTATCGGTTTTCATACATGCTATAAAAATCATTGATCTAATGTTACCAAAATTCCCTATAAAATACCTAGTTAACAAGAATTTCATGCTCAAAATTCAATGATCTAAAGCTACCAAAAATCCCTATAAAAATACCTTAAATTTCATGCCACAATTTTCGGTTTTCATGAGATACATACCTTTTACAAAATTTCGGTTTTCATGAAAATACAAGAAGATCTTAAATTCGGTTTCACGAACAATAAGGATATATAAATATTCGGTTTCCATGACAATTATACCATTATAACTTTCGGTTATCACAAGAAGAAGTCTTGAATTTTCGGTTTTTAACATTGCAAATCTCTAATCAATCTCATGCATCAATAACACAACCCAATTGTTAGGAATCAATTAAGACAACCCACTCACCTTGAAACTTAGGTAAAAAATCTCCCCAACAAAAATCGTCCAAAGCCTTTGAAGTCACCCAAAGGATCTCCAAGAAATCGCCAAGAAAGTTTCACCTCAAGGGAAATTCGCCAAGGGAAGAAGATGGAGAAAAATCGCCTCAAAACTCTTCAATAATCGCCACTTCTTCAAGCCGCAACCCTAATTTTTCTCAAGACTCCCAAAAATCGCCAATAATCTCACCCTAGTCGATATTACCACTTAAACTTTGGGTTTTTAAATTTTAAACCCATTAACCAATTAATTCCAATAGGGTTTAACCCATATAATTCATAATTTCGAATTTTCAAACCCAATAACCCATAGTTAACCAATTAATTTAATTAACTTACAAATAACCAATCACTTAACCGAAATCCAATAAGGATTTAATTAATATCCAATAAGGATTTAATTAACCAATAAGGTCTAATTAATTAACCAATAAGGTCTAATTAATTAACCAACAAACTGTAATTAATTAACTTACAATTTACAACCCATAAATCCCAATTAATTTATTATGAACAACCAATAATAATTCATCATAAATTAACAGCCAATAATCAAATAAATAATCTCTAATTAATTTACAATAAATTAACAACCAAATAAACTCAAATCAAATAATTACAAATTAACAATCAATAAGCCAGTTAATTAGCATCCAATAATTTTATTTAAATCATAATAAAATATCACAGCTAATGATTTTATTTAAATCCAAATAATGCTTACGAGGACTTAAGATCCTTGGATCTTACAACCATGATCTGATCGAAGAGCCTTAATGGATCTACTAAGCTGGTTCTCTACTTCATGTCTGAATTCCTTAAATTTCTTAAAGGATTCAGACTTATGACTCATCAAGTAGACATAACTATATCTACTGAAGTCATCAGTAAATGTGATGAAGTAGTTGTACCCTCCTCTGGCTTGTTTATTGAATGGCCCACACATATCAGTATGTATGAGATTCAATAAACCTCCTGCCCTTTCACCAGTCTTGCTGAAGGGCGATTTTGTCATTTTTCCTAATAAACAAGGTTCACAAGTATCAAATTCCTCCAAGGAACTTGAATCTAACAACCCATTTGCATGGAGTTGTTGAATGCAATTCTTGTTTATATGGGCTAATCGACAATGCCATAGGAAAGCACCAACTGAACCACTCAGTTTGGTCCTTTTATTATTTATGTTACAAATAGAGCTATCCATGTCCAAGACATATAAACCATTGCATAAAGTACCCTTCACATAGAACATATTTGCAAATGAACAAGAACAGAAGTTCTTATTTATTTCAAACTTGAATCCCTTCTTTGCCAAGCAAGGAATGAATACAATGTTCTTAGTAAGTGAAGGTACATAATAGCAATTATCTAGCTCTAACTGAAGTCCGGAAGGTAGGGAGAAAGTCAAAACTCCTACAGCAACAGCAGCAGCCTGTGCCCCATTTCCAACCCGTAGGTCAATCTCTCCAGGCCGCACTGATATACTTTTCTTAAGCCCATGCATATTTGTACAAATATGAGCTCCACATGCGGTATCCAATACCCATGACATAGAAGTAGAAAGGTTGAGTTCTGTAACATAAATACCTGAGCTAGAAGCGAAGGCCAAGCCTTTCTTCTCCTCATTCTGAACTTGCTTGCAGTCCCTCCTCCAGTGACCCTGCTCGCCACAATGGAAGCACCTCTGCTCCTTTGACTTCTTCGCCTTTTTCTTCAGTGCCTTGGTAGGACCTCTGGCACTGCCCTTAGCACGTGCCTTACCCTTCTTCTTTATCTTCTTGGTCGCAGGTGTAAGATCCAAGGATCTTAAGTCCTTGTAAGTATTATTCTTGATTTAAATCTTTGATTGTGATATTTTATTTTGATTTAAATAAAATCATTGGCTGTGATATTTTTCTATGTTTTGATTTTGTAAACTCTAGGATGGGGGGAGAGTTTTATCTCTAAAACCTTTAGGGGTTATTTATAAATTAGTGGCAAAGGGTTAGTGGATGTTAATTTAAGTCTTAATGGATTTTGACTCTAGTAATTAATTAATTAGAGCTTATTGGATGTTAATTAAATCCTTATTGGATTTTCGCTTAAGTGAATAATTAATTATGGGTTATTGGGTTTACACTTAAATTAGATGGATTTTGGGTTTAAAATTTGAATTAATCAGTAAGTGGGTTAATTCATAAACCCTATTCGAATTAATTAGTTAGCGGGTTTAAAAATTTAAAAACTGAAAATCCAAAGGGGGGCGGACGGCTAGGGCAAAGAAGTTGGCGATTTCTTGAAGGCTTGGACGAACCTTGGCGATTCCTTGGAGGCTTGGACGAAATTCTTCTTCTTCCTTCTTCCCTTGGCCGGCGT
Source organism: Costus lasius (assembly GCA_027563935.2). Taxonomy (NCBI): domain Eukaryota; kingdom Viridiplantae; phylum Streptophyta; class Magnoliopsida; order Zingiberales; family Costaceae; genus Costus; species Costus lasius. The sequence goes on along the minus strand of CM050450.1, from coordinate 28,751,303 downwards.
TCCTTGGTGCTTGGTGGCGTTTTCTCTTCCTTTGGTGGCGTCTACCTAAGAACTTTGGTGGAACATTAAGACCCTTAGACGAGTTTTGGTGGAGAGAATTTCTTCTTGGTGTTCACGGTTCAAGATAAGAGGTGAGTGGGGTGTCTTATTTGAATTATATCCACTTGGTTGTGCTAGATGATAGATTTGATTTCTTGGAAATTTTACCATGTTAAAAATCGAAACTCAAGGTGTATCTTTCATGAAAACCGAAACCTTGCAACATGAATTTTACGATATTTCTTGAATGGAATTTAGGTAGTTTTAAGTCAGTGATTCTTGAGCATTAAATTCTTGTTAACTAAGGTTAAAGTTTAAGTAGATAATATGTTGTAGAAACCGTGGGCTACATGTAGTATTATGTGTTTAATGTTGATTTTATGGATGTCCTGATAAATGCTAATAATGTTATAGGATCCATGATTATTTCTCTATGTGCAGCATGTTATATATTTATGGCCATGTATCCTTGTTTGAGAAACTTGGGTGATAACTTAGCAAGGTTATACTAAACTGATCAGCATGAAACCTAAGGACACTACACTACATTATGTGGTTATATGTGGTTTCGAATGTTAGGTGTTGTGGTCTGTGTAACCATTATGGATAGGACTAAGGCTAAGTGTAACTGTGTACTCAAGGGGATAGTCTATATGTGATATGTTAGGGCTTGGAGATTTCAGCCTGTGTATTGTGATATGTGGGGGTTGATGTTTCAGCCTGTCTGTTGTGATTATCGTGATGAAGATGACTATCCTAGAGTCTGGTTAACACTTAGGAGTCCACTTTTGTGAAATAAGATATAAGGTGTGTCTAGTGGTTGTTCAGTAAAGAACCCTTTGGGAGAACGAGTGATTGATGCAAAGTGCCATGTCTTGGTCGGACAGGGGCCACCTCTTGATTTCATCACTCTTAGACTTTTAGATTTTTGTGTTATGGGATGGTGTAGATCAAGGTATCACATCTTGACCGGATGGGGATCACCTCTTGAGTCTACACACCGTCTATGTTTGTGTTGCATGTGATTTGCAGGCTTCTCCCAGTGCTTAGGCCAGAGCTGGGTTGGACCCTAGGGGTCACTCTTGATTTATGCTGAACAACAAAGTGGTTGGTGTGTTTAGTTGGTTTAGAGTATGGCTCTAGAACTTTGGTTACTCTGGGGTGACATTTGTGTGATGTCTGTACATTTAATTGTTTATATGAGTTCTGTTCTTTGTTTTCTGTTCCTTGTTTTAGTTATATGTTGACATAATGTTCTGCTAAAGATTTTAAAAAAAAAACAATCTGCATGTATCTTTGAGTGTATGTTATGGATGGTCGATTGAGACTATCCACTCACTGGGCTGTGTAGCTCACCCCTCATTATTTTCAGGTGTAGAGCAGGGGCGCATTGTCTGAGTTAGCGTATGTTATGGATATTGTGATTTTCTCTACAACTATGCTGGTGCGATGTATAAGATTTATTTGTGTTTAGTTAACTGGGGCCGGTTATGGCTAAACTTTGTGAACCAGTGTTGCCGGTTGTGGCAGTTTTGAGATTTTGATTTTTGTGTCACCGAGGGCTTTGGCCTGTTTTCGGTGTTTGGGTCATTGATGTTAGTTCCATGAGTTTATAAAACCGATATTGTGGCTTTGCTTCAAATTTCGATTTGATTCGTATTTTGCGATCCGATTTGATATAAATGTGAACTTGCATATGTCTAGTGCAAGTATTGCCTGGTGGCAGGTACCCTTACGTGATTTATGGATTTTACGGATTTTATGTGGTTTTGATATAACTGTTGACTTGCATATGTCTAGTGCAAGTATTGCGTGGTGGCAGGTACATTTGTGAAATTATGTTTCGTGGAGATTCTATGTATGGATTCTCAAAAATTTTCAGATCGACTTTTCCTGAACTTGGTTTTACTTAGCATGTGCATCGATCCTGTGTGATAACGTCCTGTTCCTTTGTGACTTGTGTTGCTTGTTTGGGGTTAAGATAACGGGATGTGACAAAATGGTATCAGAGCAGTTGGCTAGCTAAAACTTAGTTCGGGGGGAAAACATGTTTGTGTATTGCTAGACACCTGATAGGTTTATGTTTGCTTTCCTTACTATGGAATGTGTGTGTAGGAATTTAAGATGGTGCGATCCAGAGGAAATGCTAGCGGCGAGGGTGAGCAGACCTCAGATCTCACGAGAACCATTGAGGCTCTGACAGGCATGGTACGGCAACAGGGTGCCATGATAGAGAGGCAAGCTCAGATGCTGCAGCAGCAACAGACTCAGCATCAAGAAGCGCAACAGCAGCTCTTGCAGCAATTGACTCAGGAGAGATCCCAGACTACTACTCGGGCGGTGGGGAATGACTATCGGGAAGATGCTCACAGGCGCTATGCCTCGCTTGAGAGTGAATTCCAGAAACTGGGTCCTAGTTCCTTTTATGGGGGCCCAGAATCAAGTACTGCAGAGAACTGGCAGTTGTGCTTGGAAAAGATTTTTAAAGTCATGCGTTGCTCAGATGAGGACAAGCTGTGTCTGGCCACCTACATGATGCGTGGTGACGCAGATGAGTGGTGGAAGGGCGTGGTGAGGTTAGCTGCAGAAAGACATGAAGCAGTAAATTAGCCCTACTTCTTGTCTCAATTTAACGAGAAGTATTTCCCTGATAGCTTGGTAGAGGACCGAGAGGTGGAATTTATTCACCTGGAGCAGGGTGATATGACTGTGGACCAGTATGAGTTGCAGTTCACTAAATTGGGAAAGTATGCCCCTCACCTGATAAACACTGAAAAGAGGAGGGCTACCAAGTTTCTCAGAGGTCTCAGATGGGACATTCGAGAACAGGTTGGTGCTCAGCACTTGGAGACTTATAGTGAGACTGTTGGGCGAGCACGCACCATCGAGAGATACATATCTGAGAGGAGTTCTAGTGCTACCATGACTGTGATTCCTGCAGCTGAGGCGGCAGCTCCTCGGTATGGTGATGGCGGCAAGGGTAAGAAGTACCCTAAGCATAAGGACTACAAGAAGGGCAGGTATAAGCCTTACTCTCACAAGGCACCGCAGCAGTCCAGGGATGCACCGCAGCAATCCAGGGATGCAAGGAACGGTAACACAGAGGATCAGATTTGTCATCATTGTGGGCTCAAAGGACATCTGATGAGGGATTGTTATAAGAAGAATGGTGTATGCTTCAGGTGTAAGAAACCTGGGCACATGATCAAAGACTGCAAAGAGCCTGAGATGCAGCAGAGAGGCACAGATAAGCCTACAGTCCAGACTCGAGTTTATGCTGTGGCTGAGAAGGATACACGGGCTTCCCGATCCGTCGTGGAAGGTACTTTATTTGTATTCGATCAGTTAGCTCGCATCTTATTTGACCCTGGTGCAAATTTATCTTTTGTATCTGTTAGATTTGCTGCATGTTTACCTGTATTACCTAAGGTGATGGATTATGTTGTGTCTGTAAGTACTCCCTTAGGAAAATCATCATCTACAGACACTGTTTGTGTTGATTGTGTAGTGCATGTAGAGGGTTATGAGTTTCTTGTAGATCTAATCCTTTTAGACATGCAAGACTATGATATCATCCTAGGTATGGATTGGTTATCCTCACATCATGCCACTGTGGATTGCTTTGAGAAAGTAATCACCTTGAATCTGCTAGATGGGAGTCGGCTTTTTGTGAGAGGTCTGGTGTCAGATCAAGGACCACATGTGATATCTTTCCTGCAGGCCAGAAAGTTACTTGCTAGTGGGTGTAAGGGTTATATTGCACATGTTAAGGTGCAGGATGATTCTACTCCTGATTTGACTCAGATGGCGGTGGTGCAAGAGTTTCCTGATGTGTTCTCTGAAGAATTTTCAGGCTTGCCACCAATACGAGAGGTAGAGTTTGGCATTGAGTTGGTGCCAGGTACTGCACCTATCTCCAGAGCTCCTTACCGCATGGCTACCTCAGAGTTGGCTGAACTTAAGAAGCAACTGGAGGAATTGCTGGAGAAAGGTTACATCCGGCCTAGTGCTTCTCCCTGGGGAGCACCAGTGCTGTTCGTAAAGAAGAAGGATGGAACCCTGAGGATGTGTATAGACTACAAGCAACTGAACCAAGTGACTATCAAGAATAGGTATCCTCTCCCCAGAATTGATGATCTATTTGATCAATTACAGGGAGCTACAGTGTACTCTAAGATTGATCTGAGATCAGGGTATTACCAGTTTAGGGTCAAGGATGAGGATATATTTAAGACTGCGTTCAGGACCAGGTATGGGCATTTTGAATTTCTAGTTATGCCTTTTGGACTGACGAATGCACCTGCTGTCTTCATGGATTTGATGAACAGGGTATTTCATGAATTACTTGATTCATGTGTGGTAGTCTTCATAGATGATATCTTGGTGTATTCTCGGACTACTTCGGATCATGTCAGTGACTTGCGCAGAGTGCTGGAGATCCTAAGGAAAAACCGATTATATGCCAAGGCCAGTAAGTGTGAGTTTTGGCTAGAAAAGATCAGCTTCCTTGGGCATGTGATTTCTGGTCAGGGGGTGTCTGTGGATCCAGTTAAAGTGCAAGCCATCCTTAATTGGGGAAGACCGACTAGTGCTACTGAGATCAGAAGTTTCCTGGGTCTAGCAGGTTACTACCGGAGGTTTGTTGAGGGATTCTCCAAACTGGCGGGTCCTTTAACTAAATTGACCAGAAAGGAGGCCAAGTTTAATTGGGATGACAAGTGTGAAGAGAGCTTTCAGGAGCTAAAGAGAAGGTTGACTAGTACACCGATCCTCATTATTCCTAGTGATGGGGAAAGGTTTACTGTCTATACGGATGCTTCAGGCAAGGGGTTGGGTTGTGTCTTGATGCAGAAGAGTAGTGTGGTAGCTTATGCTTCGAGACAACTGAAGGAGTATGAGTTGAACTACCCTACTCATGACTTGGAGTTGGCGGCCGTAGTCTTTGCTCTGAAGATATGGCGTCACTATTTGTTGGGTCAAGAGTTTGATCTGTTCACTGACCACCAGAGTCTCAAGTACATCTTCACTCAGAAGGAGTTGAACATGAGACAGATAAGATGGATGGAGTTGATCAAAGACTATGACTTCACTATTCAGTATCAGGCTGGAAAGGCCAATGTAGTGGCTGATGCACTGAGCAGACATCCAGTAGCTTCAGTAGCGGCACTACGGGTCAGTGAGTGGCAGTTATTGCAGGAGTTTAGAGATCTCAGGATCAGTGTTTCTCCTAGAGTTCAGTCGGGTTATGTGGCTTTCCTCAGAGTACAGTCTGTTTTGTTGCAGAAGATCAGAGATCAGCAGTCTGTGGATCCGAAATTAGCTCAGATCAGGGATAGTTTGGTTGCGGGTGAAGTTCAGGATTTTAGCTTGTCTGATGATGGTGTTCTCCGGTTCCGTGGAAGGGTGTGTGTCCCTGAGGAACCGAGCTTGAGGAAAGAAATATTGGAGGATAGCCATAACTCCAAATATTCTCTACACCCTGGTGTGACTAAGATGTATCAGGACCTTAAGAAGAGCTTTTGGTGGCCGGGGATGAAGAAAGAGGTAATCGATTTTGTCTCTAGGTGTTTAACCTGTCAGACTGTAAAGGCTGAACACCAGAAGCCTGGTGGTTTGTTGCAGCCCCTTCCTATTCCTGAGTGGAAGTGGGAATGCATCAGTATGGACTTTGTGTGTGGTTTGCCCAGAACCAGATTGGGTCATGATGCTATTTGGGTGATTGTTGATAGACTCACTAAATCAGCCCACTTTCTCCCGATCAAGATGACTTATCCTTTAGAGAGATTGGCTAGGTTGTACATTGATGAGATAGTCAGACTGCATGGAGTGCCTGTTGATATTGTGTCTGATAGGGACTCTCGGTTTCTGTCCAGGTTTTGGAAGAGTTTACAGGAGGGTTTGGGTACTAAGTTGAATTTTAGTACAGCATACCATCCTCAGTCTGATGGCCAGACGGAGCGTACTATCCAGACTTTAGAAGATCTGTTGAGAGTTTATGTGGTTGATTGGAGTTCTGAGTGGAACCGGGATCTATCTTTGATAGAGTTCACCTATAATAATAGCTTCCACTCCAGTATTCAGATGGCTCCTTATGAGGCTTTGTATGGGAGAAGGTGTAGGACTCCCTTGTGTTGGGAGGAAACCGGTGATAGATTGATTTTGAGATCTGATGCAGTACAGGAAACTACTGATAAGGTCAGAGAGATTCAGGATAAACTGAAGATTTCTCGGGACAGACAGAAGAGTTATGCTGATGACCGTCGTCGTTCCCTAGAGTTTATGGTAGGGGATCATGTTTTCTTAAAGGTGTCACCTACTAAGGGTGTTATGCGGTTTGGCAAGAAAGGAAAGCTGAGCCCGAGGTTTGTGGGACCTTTTGACATTATTGAGAGAGTTGGTCCAGTGGCTTACAGGTTAGCTTTACCTCCTGCTTTGGAACATGTGCATAATGTATTCCATGTCTCTGCCTTGAGGAAGTATCATCCTGATCCATCTCATGTATTGGAGTTGGAACCTCTTCAGATTCAGAGTGATTTGACCTTTGAGGAAAGACCTCTCCGGATTGTGGATAGAAAGGATAAAGTTCTGAGGAACAAGTCTATACCTTTGGTAAAAGTTATCTGGGGAAATCAGTCGGTTGAGGAGGCGACCTGGGAGACTGAAGCTGATATGAGGAGGTTGTATGCTTATCTTTTTGATGATATGAATGTTGAGCTTTAGAGGACTAAAGCTTTATAAGGAGGGAGGAATGTAAGATCCAAGGATCTTAAGTCCTTGTAAGTATTATTCTTGATTTAAATCTTTGATTGTGATATTTTATTTTGATTTAAATAAAATCATTGGCTGTGATATTTTTCTATGTTTTGATTTTGTAAACTCTAGGATGTGGGGAGAGTTTTATCTCTAAAACCTTTAGGGGTTATTTATAAATTAGTGGCAAAGGGTTAGTGGATGTTAATTTAAGTCTTAATGGATTTTGACTCTAGTAATTAATTAATTAGAGCTTATTGGATGTTAATTAAATCCTATTGGATTTTCGCTTAAGTGAATAATTAATTATGGGTTATTGGGTTTACACTTAAATTAGATGGATTTTGGGTTTAAAATTTGAATTAATCAGTAAGTGGGTTAATTCATAAACCCTATTCGAATTAATTAGTTAGCGGGTTTAAAAATTTAAAAACTGAAAATCCAAAGGGGGGCGGACGGCTAGGGCAAAGAAGTTGGCGATTTCTTGAAGGCTTGGACGAACCTTGGCGATTCCTTGGAGGCTTGGACGAAATTCTTCTTCTTCCTTCTTCCCTTGGCCGGCGTTCCTTGGTGCTTGGTGGCGTTTTCTCTTCCTTTGGTGGCGTCTACCTAAGAACTTTGGTGGAACATTAAGACCCTTAGACGAGTTTTGGTGGAGAGAATTTCTTCTTGGTGTTCACGGTTCAAGATAAGAGGTGAGTGGGGTGTCTTATTTGAATTATATCCACTTGGTTGTGCTAGATGATAGATTTGATTTCTTGGAAATTTTACCATGTTAAAAACCGAAACTCAAGGTGTATCTTTCATGAAAACCGAAACCTTGCAACATGAATTTTACGATATTTCTTGAATGGAATTTAGGTAGTTTTAAGTCAGTGATTCTTGAGCATTAAATTCTTGTTAACTAAGGTTAAAGTTTAAGTAGATAATATGTTGTAGAAACCGTGGGCTACATGTAGTATTATGTGTTTAATGTTGATTTTATGGATGTCCTGATAAATGCTAATAATGTTATAGGATCCATGATTATTTCTCTATGTGCAGCATGTTATATATTTATGGCCATGTATCCTTGTTTGAGAAACTTGGGTGATAACTTAGCAAGGTTATACTAAACTGATCAGCATGAAACCTAAGGACACTACACTACATTATGTGGTTATATGTGGTTTCGAATGTTAGGTGTTGTGGTCTGTGTAACCATTATGGATAGGACTAAGGCTAAGTGTAACTGTGTACTCAAGGGGATAGTCTATATGTGATATGTTAGGGCTTGGAGATTTCAGCCTGTGTATTGTGATATGTGGGGGTTGATGTTTCAGCCTGTCTGTTGTGATTATCGTGATGAAGATGACTATCCTAGAGTCTGGTTAACACTTAGGAGTCCACTTTTGTGAAATAAGATATAAGGTGTGTCTAGTGGTTGTTCAGTAAAGAACCCTTTGGGAGAACGAGTGATTGATGCAAAGTGCCATGTCTTGGTCGGACAGGGGCCACCTCTTGATTTCATCACTCTTAGACTTTTAGATTTTTGTGTTATGGGGTGGTGTAGATCAAGGTATCACATCTTGACCGGATGGGGATCACCTCTTGAGTCTACACACTGTCCATGTTTGTGTTGCATGTGATTTGCAGGCTTCTCCCAGTGCTTAGGCCAGAGCCGGGTTGGACCCTAGGGGTCACTCTTGATTTATGCTGAACAACAAAGTGGTTGGTGTGTTTAGTTGGTTTAGAGTATGGCTCTAGAACTTTGGTTACTCTGGGGTGACATTTGTGTGATGTCTGTACATTTAATTGTTTATATGAGTTCTGTCCTTTGTTTTCTATTCTTTGTTTTTTGTTCCTTGTTTTAGTTATATGTTGACATAATGTTCTGCTAAAGATTTTTAAAAAAAAAACAATCTGCATGTATCTTTGAGTGTATGTTATGGATGGTCGATTGAGACTATCCACTCACTGGGCTGTGTAGCTCACCCCTCATTATTTTCAGGTGTAGAGCAGGGGCGCATTGTCTGAGTTAGCGTATGTTATGGATATTGTGATTTTCTCTACAACTATGCTGGTGCGATGTATAAGATTTATTTGTGTTTAGTTAACTGGGCCGGTTATGGCTAAACTTTGTGAACTAGTGTTGCCGGTTGTGGCAGTTTTGAGATTTTGATTTTTGTGTCACCGAGGGCTTTGGCCTGTTTTCGGTGTTTGGGTCATTGATGTTAGTTCCATGAGTTTATAAAACCGATATTGTGGCTTTGCTTCGAATTTCGATTTGATTCGTATTTTGCGATCCGATTTGATATAAATGTGAACTTGCATATGTCTAGTGCAAGTATTGCCTGGTGGCAGGTACCCTTACGTGATTTATGGATTTTACGGATTTTATGTGGTTTTGATATAACTGTTGACTTGCATATGTCTAGTGCAAGTATTGCGTGGTGGCAGGTACATTTGTGAAATTATGTTTCGTGGAGATTCTATGTATGGATTCTCGAAAATTTTCAGATCGACTTTTCCTGAACTTGGTTTTACTTAGCATGTGCTGTTAGGGTATGCCCTTAAGGCTAATGTTTGAGGCCTTGGGATTGTAAAAGTATCATGTAATAAACTCTTGTGTTTATAAAGGCAATAGTTATTATTCAGTTTGTTACATTGTCTGCTGCAATAACTGTGCTTCTGAATAATGTCTCAATGCTGTTCAGCTAGGCTGACATGCATATGTCCTTAGTCGAGATATCTTGGTGAACATGAGACAGCCTTGATATGATTGAGACTAATATGTGTTCTAATCTTATAGGATGCTTCGAGCATGGAATAAGATGTAGACTCATGGGTACATTGGATGTACTGGACAGACCCTACTAGGATATTCAATTGCTTGTCACAATGTGAATAATCCTTGTTTGCATCAAGTGGCACATGTCCTCTGACTTGAGATCACTTGTGTTTCTAGATGATGATTGTCATTGTTTTGAGGTAGTTCAATATCATTTGAAACATAATGATTATAGACTATCTTGGATAATGATCATGAGTCAGGTTAGGACACTAGTGATAGATAAAGGATTGCCGTCTCCTTGTTCAAGGAGTGTGGTGTTCTAAAGGGGCCCCCCTGAATGAGATGATTGAGAAAGTGTATGGCCATACCCAGGTGACTATGTTCATCTGATCTAATCATGCTCATCATATTGGAGTCACAGGCTTGACATGCTTGTCCAATAAGAACATCCAGTGGCAAAGGAAACATGTATGCCTAGTGAAGTGCATTCACCCTTGTGCTGTGTTTTGGGAGTAGTCTTGGAAGACTCTTTCCTTTATATCGGGAGACAGTGATGTGTTGCTAGATACCCCTCACTGATCGTGATAACGAAAGTTATCGTTACCGACATTTAAAGGAAACCCTCAGGGTCGCACAATTTGATGATATGGCTTACTTGAGTCAGATCGTGTGGACTGAATTATTTGGGTTCAGTTTAAAGGGATTTAATCTCTGATTGTAAGTGAGATCTGGTCTGATCATGTTTGATTGATTAGGGCTTGAGATCGGTAAGCTTCGATCGAGAGAGGTGATGCTAGATCGGTGAGATCAGGAGCATCAGGAGATGAACGGTTAGATCTTGAACCTTAGGGTTTGATATGATCTAGACCAAAGGGGGCTTGGGCTTATTTGATTTGGTTTGTTGAACCAAATGCAATTGAACCAAAAGAGAACCGGTTCACTTATGTGAACGCATGGTTCGAAAGGGTGAAGGCGTTTTGGTCGTTTATGAGTGCATGCTTCCATTTATGGTAAGTCATCAAGGCCTCTTCTTCAAAACGCCTAACGCCAAGCCGTTCACCACTTGACTTCACTTTGCTTGGCTTCTTGCAATTTGCGTGTGGAGGAGAGGTGGACGAACATGTGGAGCTCTCGCCCAAGCAAGATCTCGTCTCCCATCCCTTCCATTCGGCAAGGACACTTGAAGATCTTTGCTAGCACAAAGATCAACAAGAAGAAGCCATCTCTCTTCTTGTGTGCGTCACTTGTGGAGAAGATCTCTCTTGGTCTTTGCTTCCAAGCCGCCTCGTTCTCATGGCCATGGTAACGCATCTTTCACTTGATGTTTAAGTTGATCATATGAATGTATAGCATGCGATCAAATGTGAAACCCTAATTCCGCTGCTAAGACAAAGAAAGGTCACTTGCGCCCCCCCCCTCTCGAAAGGGGTACTCACCTTAGGGTTTCTCGCTCCCCCTTGAAGGGGACCCTAACAATTGGTATCAGAGCGGTTAATATATGTTCATATGATTGCTTTGTTTGTTTTGTGATCCTTGTTAGTATAGATCTATTTCACATGCGCAACCACATGCTAGGTTTTAGGTGTTTGGCGCATGTGTGATGTTCATGTTTATGCATGTTCTTGTTGGCGCATGTTAAGTATGTTGAATGGTATTTCATCAAAACTTATATCTACTTGCGCGCAAACATTTAGATCTATATGCACTTACTATAAACCCTTAGACGGGTTGATGGGGTTGAAGTCACCCTCTAGGTTAGATCCACATAGTCTGATCAGACCATCTGACAGCCTAGATGGATCGACCAGATGGCACCTGTGCACAAGCACGAGGTGGCTATAGGTCGATTGCATCACAGGCGTGTAGCGAGGTCTGGTTGAGACAACCAGTGAACACACATGAGTTAGGCCCGGGGTCACACCCGCTTGCCAGAACTCATGTTGGTTGTTCAGCCCTTGGCGCATGCATGGTTGACCATTAGGTCAACTCGAGTCAGTTAGGACTTGGTGCATGAAAGGGCATGGATCTAACTAGATTGTTGAGTGGATCCCTATCAATGGACCGTTGTAAGGTTGTAGGGCACATAAGAAAATTAAAATTGATGCCAATGGGTTTTCAAAACTTTTATTTTCTTTATAATGGATCACATGTTGATTGCATGATGCCATGATGTTTGTTTATTTAATCTTATGTGGGATGCCCAATTTAATGTGTGCTGTGCTGGGGCCTGCGAGCCTGGAATTAAACTTGTAAATTAATTTTTATTGTGATCTGCGAATCACTTTTTTAATTAATTTGTATAATTGACCTGCGAGTCAAGCTTGTCTAGATAGATCAAAATATATTTGATTAGACAAGAGCACAAAAGCACACATCGCAGAGGCGCATTCAGCTGGTGGGCGCACCTGAGCTGCATTGAGCGCTAGGGCCCTGGGTTGGACCAGATGAGATGCAAAAGACCCAAGAAAAGCAAGTGAAGACTTAAATTAATTAAGGTCTTACTTAGGCTATGGGCTTTTACCACATAAGATCCATGCTTTCTTTTATTGTTTAATAATTAGAATTGTATGAGTTATTTATCTTCTGCTATAGCCATAGGATTTGCCTGATAGTAAGAAGATAAAAGACCGTTAAAATCCAAACGCTAAAATATCAAGCACGTAATGCCTTCTGACGCGAAACCTCACTGTTCTGACTATCGTTGGAGCCGTGTTGTACCCACTCAGTGGGCACGTCCATCTATCTTCAGACGGTGCGGGATTACACCTGCGTGTTATAGAGAAGGGATTTATCGCTTCTCGTTGCTCAGCATAGCACGTGGTGGTCCAGGGAGTAGGTCGGGTCAGCTTGACCATGTAGGCTACATATGTGGCGCATATGGTAGCGCATGGAGGCAGCCATCTGAGGGATCAGAGACTGTGTTGTACCAACTCAGTTGGCACAGTCTGCTGGATTGCCCAGGTGAAGGGGAATCGCACGGGTTGGCAATTGGCTGGGGCAGCCTACCAGAAATTAGTGCTTGTCATCTCTGTGCATCTTATCTCGCCTGAGCGGGACGCGGAGACCAAGTATGAAATCTGGATCCCATCTCACTAAAAGAGTTCTACTCTTTCGGGCTGTTTTGCTGGATTTTTCAGCCAGATAAAATAGTGAGAAAAAGAATCATTCTTAAGTCCTGATTGATTCTTAACATTGATACTGACCTTGCTGTTCTTGCATTGTTGTAGATTCCTGCAGCAACGAACACCATGAGCTTCAATGTGCGATCCCTACTGGAAAGGGAGAAGTTTGCTGGGCCAAACTTCTCAGACTGGTTCGGACACCTTAAGATCGTTCTTAAGGCAGAGAGGAAACTGTATGTCCTCGAGACGGCTGTGCCGCCTCAACCCGCTGCGAACGCCGCAAGGGCGGTTCGTGATGCCTATGAAAAGCATGTCAATGATAGCATTGATGTCGCTTGCCTGATGCTAGCGTCTATGACGCCACCGCTGCAGCGTCAGCATGAGGATATGTCGGCTATAGAGATTATAGCGAACCTCAAGATGCTGTATGCTGCACAGGCGAGGACAGAACGCTATAATCTGACAAAGCTTTTCTTTCAGAGCAAACTGGCTGAAGGGAGCCCAGTGGGAGCTCACGTGCTCAAGATGATTGGGCACAAGGAGGCTCTGGAGAAACTGGGGCATACCATCAACCAGGAGCTTGCTGTAGACATTATTCTGCAGTCTCTCCCGCCCTCTTTCGATGCGTTCATTATTAACTTTAATATGAACAAAATCGATTGTACTCCGGCAGAGCTGCTGAATATGCTCTTGTCTACTGAGGAGACTCTGAAGGGAAAGCCTTCAACCTCTGTCTTAATGGTTCCTTCCAGGAACAAGAAGAAGGGGAAGAAGGGCAAAGCCCCTGTCAAGAGTTACAGCAAGGCTCTAAAACAGAAGGTAAAGCGGTCAAAGGACAACAGGTGTTTCCACTGTGGCCAGCTGGGTCACTGGAAAAAGGACTGTAAAGCGCTCCAAGGAGATAAGAGGGGAAGCATTGCTTCTGGCTCAGGTATATTTGTGACTGAGGTCATGTTATCTTCTTCTTCCATTTCATGGGTGTTGGACACTGCATGTGGAGTTCACATTTGTTCAAATGTGCAGGAACTCAAGAGAAGAAGACAGGTGGGACAGCATGAGGTGGACCTACGAGTTGGAAACGGGGCACGGGTTGCTGCTGTTGCTGTAGGAGACTATTTCATCTCATTACCATCTGGCATTGTATTAGAATTAAACAATTGTTATTTTGTACCCAGTATTACCAAAAATATTATCTCTATTCCTGCTCTTGTCAGGAAAGGGTTTTCCTTTGAATGCAAGATTTCAAAGTGTTATATTACTCTTGATAATATTGTTTATGCTACTAGTTCAATTAACAATGGGTTATTCATGTTGGACATGGAATATTCTATACAAAACATTGATAATAAGAAAGCCAAGTATGCTGATGACAGCACCTTGCTATGGCATAGTCGTTTAGGCCATATTAACAAGAAGCGCATTAAGCGGTTGCATGATCATGGACTGCTGGGATCATTCTCCTATGAGGAGATTGATACATGCAAAGCTTGTTTAATGGGTAAAATGACGAAGTCTCCTTTTCCTCACAAAGGTCAAAGGGCTTCAGGTTTACTTGACCTTATACACAGTGATGTGTGTGGGCCATTTAGTAAACATGCCAGAGGTGGCTATCAGTACTTCATTACCTTTACTGATGATTTCAGTAGATATGGGTATGTCTATTTAATGAGACATAAAAGTGAATCTTTTGACAAGTTCAAAGAGTTCAAGAATGAAGTACAGAATCAGCTAGGCCGAAATATCAAGGCACTTCGTTCTGATCGAGGTGGAGAATACTTGAGTCATGCGTTTACTGACTATCTGAAGGAGTGTGGGATTATCTCACAGCTCACTCCACCAGGAACACCGCAATGGAATGGTGTGTCCGAGAGGAGAAATAGAACGTTACTTGATATGGTTCGTTCTATGATGAGTCAGGCTACTCTTCCATACTCCTTTTGGGGATTTGCACTGGAAACAGCTGCAAAGGTACTAAACCGAGTGCCATCCAAGGCCGTTTCAAAGACGCCATATGAGTTATGGTATGGGAAACAGCCGAGCTTGACATTTATCAGGATCTGGGGTTGCGAGGCTTATGTCAAAAAGCTCGCCTCTGGGAAACTGGAGAGCAGATCTGAGAAATGTATCTTTGTCGGTTACCCTAAGGAAACTAAGGGTTATTATTTCTACGATCCCAAAGAGAACAAGGTATTTGTTGCTCGGACGGCCATTTTTCTTGAGAAGGAGTTTCTTCTGCAAGAAGCCAGTGGGAGAGAAATAAAGCTGGATGAGAATCCAGAGGAAGGACAAAGTAGTCGAGCACAGTTGGATGAGCCTGTGCCGGTAGAACAGGTTATTGAACAGCCTGAGGCTCAGATATCACGGGAACCGCGAAGATCGGGAAGGATCCGTCGACAGCCTGAGCGCTATGACGGAGTCTACATCATTGATAATGATGAACCCCTCACTTATGCGGATGCGGTCAGTGGACCGGAGTCAGCTAGATGGCTTGAAGCTATGCGCGCCGAGATGGACTCCATGTCAGATAACCAAGTCTGGGATTTGGTTGATCCGCCTCCGGGAGTAATCCCTATAGGCTGTAAATGGATCTTCAAGAAGAAGATTGACATGGATGGTAACGTGGTTACCTATAAAGGCAGGCTTGTTGCGAAAGGTTTCAAACAAATCTACGGGATAGATTATGATGAAACTTTCTCTCCTGTAGCCATGTTTAAGTCTATTCGGATTCTTTTCGCGATAGCAGCATATTACGATTATGAGATCTGGCAGATGGATGTGAAGACCGCTTTCCTTAATGGAAATCTGGATGAGGATGTGTATATGACACAACCTGAAGGTTTCACTAATCCATCAGATCGTCATAAAATATGCAAGTTAAAGAAGTCCATTTATGGACTGAAACAAGCATCTAGAAGCTGGAATATTCGTTTTGATGAATCAATCTCTGAGTTTGGTTTCATCAAGAACGAGGATGACCCGTGTGTATATAAGAGGTTTAGTGGGAGCGTGATTACTTTCCTAGTCCTCTACGTCGATGATATCTTAATCATTGGAAATGACATTCCTGAAATGCATGCAGTTAAGGCATGGTTAAGGAAATGTTTCCAGATGAAAGATCTAGGAGAAGCAGCCTATGTATTAGGTGTGAAGATCTACAGGGATAGATCTAAGAGGCTTCTCGGGCTGTGCCAGAGTACTTACATCGATAAAGTCCTGGAGAGATTTCATTTAGAGAATTCTAAACGAGGATATCTTCCAGTCAGACATGGTCTGAATCTTTCGAAGAGTCAGTGTCCACAAACACAGACTGAGAAAGATGAAATGGACAATACGCCTTATGCTTCGGCTATTGGGTCCATTATGTATGCGATGTTGTGTACTCGCCCAGACGTCGCTTATGGGTTAAGCGTGACCAGTCGATTCCAAAGTAATCCAGGTATGGCGCACTGGATTGCAGTCAAGAACATTTTAAAATATCTGCGGAGGACCAAAGATATGTTCTTGATATATGGTGGTCAGGAAGAACTCAGTATAGAAGGATATACTGACGCTTCGTTCCAGTCGGACCAGGATGATTTCCGATCGCAATCAGGCTATGTTTTTAGCTTGAATGGTGGAGCAGTGGTGTGGAAGAGTTTCAAACAGTCAACTGTTGCTGATTCCACAACAGAAGCCGAGTATGTTGCAGCCTCGGAAGCATCCAAGGAGGCAGTGTGGATTCGTAAGTTCATGAGAGAACTTGGTGTTGTTCCTTCGAGTGCAGATCCTTTGGTTATCTTCTGTGATAACACTGGAGCCATTGCACAAGCAAAGGAACCACGGTCGCACCAGAAGTCCCAGCATATACAGAGACGGTTTCACTTGATCCGGGAGATCATTGATCGTGGCGAGATCAAAATATGCAAGGTTCATACAGACGACAATCTGGCTGACCCGCTTACCAAGCCTCTGGCGCAGCAGAAGCATGAGAAGCACTGTAATAATATGGGTTTGAGATTTCTCAACCATTAGATTAAGTGCAAGTGGGAGATTGTTAGGGTATGCCCTTAAGGCTAATGTTTGAGGCCTTGGGATTGTAAAAGTATCATGTAATAAACTCTTGTGTTTATAAAGGCAATGGTTATTATTCAGTTTGTTACATTGTCTGCTGCAATAACTGTGCTTCTGAATAATGTCTCAATGCTGTTCAGCTAGGCTGACATGCATATGTCCTTAGTCGAGATATCTTGGTGAACATGAGACAGCCTTGATATGATTGAGACTAATATGTGTTCTAATCTTATAGGATGCTTCGAGCATGGAATAAGATGTAGACTCATGGGTACATTGGATGTACTGGACAGACCCTACTAGGATATTCAATTGCTTGTCACAATGTGAATAATCCTTGTTTGCATCAAGTGGCACATGTCCTCTGACTTGAGATCACTTGTGTTTCTAGATGATGATTGTCATTGTTTTGAGGTAGTTCAATATCATTTGAAACATAATGATTATAGACTATCTTGGATAATGATCATGAGTCAGGTTAGGACACTAGTGATAGATAAAGGATTGCCGTCTCCTTGTTCAAGGAGTGTGGTGTTCTAAAGGGCCCCCCTGAATGAGATGATTGAGAAAGTGTATGGCCATACCCAGGTGACTATGTTCATCTGATCTAATCATGCTCATCATATTGGAGTCACAGGCTTGACACGCTTGTCCAATAAGAACATCCAGTGGCAAAGGAAACATGTATGCCTAGTGAAGTGCATTCACCCTTGTGCTGTGTCTTGGGAGTAGTCTTGGAAGACTCTTTCCTTTATATCGGGAGACAGTGATGTGTTGCTAGATACCCCTCACTGATCGTGATAACGAAAGTTATCGTTACCGACATTTAAAGGAAACCCTCAGGGTCGCACAATTTGATGATATGGCTTACTTGAGTCAGATCGTGTGGACTGAATTATTTGGGTTCAGTTTAAAGGGATTTAATCTCTGATTGTAAGTGAGATCTGGTCTGATCATGTTTGATTGATTAGGGCTTGAGATCGGTAAGCTTCGATCGAGAGAGGTGATGCTAGATCGGTGAGATCAGGAGCATCAGGAGATGAACGGTTAGATCTTGAACCTTAGGGTTTGATATGATCTAGACCAAAGGGGGCTTGGGCTTATTTGATTTGGTTTGTTGAACCAAATGCAATTGAACCAAAAGAGAACCGGTTCACTTATGTGAACGCATGGTTCGAAAGGGTGAAGGCGTTTTGGTCGTTTATGAGTGCATGCTTCCATTTATGGTAAGTCATCAAGGCCTCTTCTTCAAAACGCCTAACGCCAAGCCGTTCACCACTTGACTTCACTTCGCTTGGCTTCTTGCAATTTGCGTGTGGAGGAGAGGTGGACGAACGTGTGGAGCTCTCGCCCAAGCAAGATCTCGTCTCCCATCCCTTCCATTCGGCAAGGACACTTGAAGATCTTTGCTAGCACAAAGATCAACAAGAAGAAGCCATCTCTCTTCTTGTGTGCGTCACTTGTGGAGAAGATCTCTCTTGGTCTTTGCTTCCAAGCCGCCTCCTTCTCATGGCCATGGTAACGCATCTTTCACTTGATGTTTAAGTTGATCATATGAATGTATAGCATGCGATCAAATGTGAAACCCTAATTCCGCTAATAAGACAAAGAAAGGTCACTTGCGCCCCCCCCCCCTCTCGAAAGGGGTACTCACCTTAGGGTTTCTCGCTCCCCCTTGAAGGGGACCCTAACATGTGCATCGATCCTGTGTGATAACGTCCTGTTCCTTTGTGACTTGTGTTGCTTGTTTGGGGTTAACATAACAGGATGTGACAGCAGGGACCAAAAGAACAGAATTGGGTTTGGTCTTACCCATCTCACGCTCGACTATTTGGAGCATATTCAGTAGTTCCTCCCTTGTGCAATCAATCTGGTTCATGTTAAAATTTATGATAAATGGACTGAATCTAGGGGGCAGGGACTACAGAATAAGATCCACAACCAGCTCGTTGTCTATGGTATGTCCCAATCTCCTGAGATGATCCACATTTCTAATCAGCTTGAGAACGTGGGGTCTCACTAGTGCACCCTCAGACAACTTGCACCGAAAAACTACTTTGGCAGTGTCATATCTCTCAGTTCTAGCCTGAGCCTCGAACATCTATTTCAAATGAGTGATAATCTGAAAAGTGTTCTGCTCCTCATATTGCACCTGAAGTTCAGGTGCCATAGTGGCTAGCATGACACATGCAACCACCAAAGAGTCATCCTGATGCTTTCTAAAAGCATCCCTGTCTGCCGTCCGGGCATTAGGCGGAGGAGCCGCAGGAAGAGGCTGTTCAAGGACATACAGCTTCTTCTCGAGCTTGAGGGCTATCCTCAAGTTCCAATGTCTGTCCATAAAGTTAGATCCATCCAACTTATCCTTATCAAGAAGGGATCGCAGTGTTAATCCGCCATTGTTCGTAGCCATTGTTTCTACAACACCCAAGAAACAGCAGATTAGTTCTACTTCGAATCATTTAAACTGGACTTGTTTTAAATGATTATGGCTCCCACTATTTTAATCAGATTGACAACCCACAAAGTCAATCAGGAAATTTAAGATTTCCTAGTGAGATGGGATCCTTATTCCACATGTGGCTTCATGTCCCACGAGGGGGGATGAGATGCACAAAGTGACCCATGCTGCTTAAAGTGGGCGCGCCGGTCGGTTGCTCCATGCAACTCCCCTTGTTGAGACAGTCTAGGCATTTCATGTCCAGCGAGGGCTGGATACAGCATGAAACCCTAACCTCTCAACGATGCCTCTAGAGTTTCATCATGTGCCCAGTGTTGGGGTATGCCCTTAAGGCTAATGTTTGAGGCCTTGGGATTGTAATAGTATCATGTATAAACTCTTATGTTTATAAAGGCAATGGTTATTATTCAGATTGTTACATTGTCTGCTGCAATAAGTGTTCTTCTGAATAATGTCTCAATGCTGTTCAGCTAGGCTGGCATGCTATATGTCCTTAGTCGAGATATCTTGGTGAACATGAGACAACCTTGATATGATTGAGACTAATATGTGTTCTAATCTTATAGGATGCTTCGAGCATGGAATAAGATGTAGACTCATGGGTACATTGGATGTACTGGACAGACCCTACTAGGATATTCAATTGGTTGTCACAATTTGAATAATCCTTGAATGTAACAAGTGGCACATTTCCTCTGACTTGAGATCACTTGTGTTTTCTAAATGATGATTGTCATTGTTTTGAGGTAGTTCAATATCATTTGAAACATAATGATTATAGACTATCTTGGATGATGAGCTTGAATCAGGTTAGGGCACTAGTGATAGATAGAGGATTGCCGTCTCCTTAATTGGAGTGTGACGTTCTAAAGGGGCCCCCTGGATGAGATGATTGAGAAAGTGTATGGCCATACCCAGATGACTATGTTCATCTGATCTAATCATGCTCATCATATTGGAACTACAGGCTTGACACGCTTGTCCAATAAGAACATCCAGTGGCAAAGGAAACATGTATGCCTAGTGAAGGAGATTCACACTTGTGCTGTGGTTTGGGTGTAGTCTTGGAAGACTCTTTCCTTTATATCGGGAGACAGTGATGTGTTGCTAGATACCCCTCACTGATCGTGATAACGTAAGTTATCGTTACCGACATTTAAAGGAAACCCTTAGGGTCGCACAATTTGATGATATGGCTTACTTAAGTCAGATCGTGTGGACTGAATTATTTGGGTTCAGTTTTAAAGGGATTGAATCTCTGATTGTGGGTGAGATCTGGTCTGATCATGTTTGATTGATTAGGGCTTGAGATCGGTAAGCTTCGATCGAAAGTTTTGATGCTAGATCGGTGAGATCAAGAGCATCAAGAGATGAACGGTCAGATCTAGAACCTTAGGGTTTAATTAGATCTGGACTACATGCTTGGGCTGATTTGGTTTGGTCATTGAACCAAATGTAATTGAACCGTGGCTTGGTTCAAAGAGGATAAAGAGGAGCGATCGGTTCACTTGGAGTGAACGCAAGGATGATCGCATGAACGTATGGAGTCAAAGACTTTCCATTTTTAGAAGTCGGTTTTTCCATCTTGGAAAAACGTCTCCACGTTTGATGAAAACGTCTCCACGTTTGATGAAAACGTCTCCACTTCGTTTTCGAGAGATTCTCTTCTTGCCTCTTCCTCTCGACGACACAGGGGTGTCTGAAGGTGGAAAAACACTTTGGAGAAAGTTCGGCCAAGCAAGTCTTCATCCTTCCATTCCTTTCCATACGAGAAGAAAACTTTGGAGCCTTGCTAGCACAAGTCGCGCCAAAGGAGTAGGCCTTCTTCCTCTTGTGTGCGACAGCCTTTGGAGAAGATTCAATTGATTCTTTGCTTCCAAGTTGCCATCCCTTTCATGGCTATGGTATGATCTCTCATATCCTAAAGTTGATCATATGGTTCTAATATGCGATCCTAGAAACCCTTGTTTCCGCCCATGCTTGTTAGATGCGCATGTTTAGGGTTTCGACTCCCCTAGCTTTAGGGGTTCCTTCAATTGGTATCAAAGCCAGGTTTACATATGATTCATATGATTGCTTAAGGTGATCCTTGTTTGCGCTTATGATCTAAGTTTTCTCATCATGCGATAATACTAGTTGAAAGTATTTTTTGTGGCGCATATATGAGATTGATTTTGGTGGCGCATGTGTAAGGTTGATTTTGTTGGTGCATGTATATTGCTTACATTGTTGCGCATGCTACATGTTGTTGTTTTATCAAAACTTAACTTGCGCGCCTTTGATTAGATCTAAGTTGCGCCTACTGTAAACCCTTAGACGGGTTGATGGGGTTGAAAGCATCATCTAGTATAGATCAACTAGTCTGATCAGACCATCTGACAGCCTAGATGGGTCGACCAGATGGCACCTGTGCGCAAGCACGAGGTGGCTATAGGTCGATTGCATCACAGGCATGTAGCGAGGTCTGGTTGAGACAACCAGTGAACACACATGAGTTAGGCCCGGGGTCACACCCGCTTGCCAGATCTCATGTTGGTTGTTCAGCCCTTGGCGCATGCATGGTTGACCATTAGGTCAACTCAAGTCAGTTAAGACTTGGTGCATGCAAGGGCATGGATCTAACTAGATATGATGAGTGGATCCCTATCAATGGACCGTTGTAAGGTTGTAGGGCATATAAGAAAAGTAAAATTGATGCCAATGGGTTTTCAAAATTTTGTTTTCTTTGTAATGGATCACATATTGATTGATGCCATGATGCTTGTTTATTTTATCTTATGTGGGTTGCCCTTTAATGTGTGCTGTGCTGGGGCCTGCGAGCCTGTTTAATTATAAATTAATATTTATTTGTGATCTGCGAATCACATTGTATTTAATTTATAAAATGTAATTGACCTGCGAGTCAATCTTGTCTAGATAGATTGAATTGTAACTTAATCAGACAAGAGCACAGAGCACACTTGGCAGAGGCGCATGCAGCAGTGGCTTGACCAGGTGGGAGGTCCAGGGTTCGACTCTGGGACAGGCGCATTTACCTGGTGGGCGCACCTGAGCTGCAGTGGGCGCTTGGGCCCTGGGTTGGGCCAGATGAGATGCAAAAGACCCATGAAGAGCTCAAGTGAAGACTTAAGTTAATTAAGGTCTTACTTAGACTATGGGCTTTTACCACATAAGATCCATGCTTTCTTTTATTGTTTATATAAGTAGAATAGCATGATTTATTTATCTTCTGCTATCACCATAGGAATTGCATGATAGTGAAGAAGATAAAAGACCGTTAAAATCCAACGCTAAAATATCAAGCTCGTAAGCCTTCTGATGCGAAACCTCACTGTTCTGACTATCGTTGGAGCCGTGTTGTACCCACTCAGTGGGCACGTCCATCTATCTTCAGACGGTGCGGGATTACACCTGCGTGTTACAGAGAAGGGATTTATCGCTTCTCGTTGCTCAGCATAGCACGTGGTGGTCCAGGGAGTAGGTCGGGTCAGCTTGACCATGTAGGCTACATATGTGGCGCATATGGTAGCACATGGAGGCAGCCATCTGTGGGATCAGAGACTGTGTTGTACCAACTCAGTTGGCACAGTCTGCTGGGTTGCCCAGATGAAGGGGAATCGCACGGGTTGGCGATTGGCTGGGATAGCCTACCAGAGATTAGTGCTTGTACTCTCTGTGCATCTTATCTCGCCTGAGCGGGACACGGAGACCAAGTATGAAATCTGGATCCCATCTCACTAAAAGAGTGTTACTCTTTCGGACTGTTTTAATGGATTTTTCAGTCAGATAAAATAGTGAGAAAAAGAATCTTTCTTAAGTCCTGATCGATTCTTAACATTGATACTGACCTTGCTGTTCTTGCATTGTTGTAGATACCTGCAGCAACGAACACCATGAACTTCAATGTGCGATCCCTACTGGAAAGGGAGAAGTTTGCTGGGCCGAACTTCTCAGACTAGTACGGACACCTTAAGATTGTTCTTAAGGCAGAGAGGAAAATGTATGTCCTCGAGACGGCTGTGCCGCCTCAACCCGCTTCGAACGCCGCAAGGGCGGTTCGGGATGCCTATGAAAAGCACGTCAATGATAGCATTGATGTCGCTTGCCTGATGCTAGCGTCTATGACGCCACCGCTGCAGCGTCAGCATGAGGATATGTCGGCTATAGAGATTATAGCGAGCCTCAAGATGCTGTATGCTGCACAGGCGAGGACAGAACGCTATAATCTGACAAAGCTTTTCTTTCAGAGCAAACTGGCTGAAGGGAGCCCAGTGGGAGCTCACGTGCTCAAGATGATTGGGCACAAAGAGGCTCTAGAGAAACTAGGGCATACCATCAATCAGGAGCTTGCTGTAGACATTATTCTGCAGTCTCTCCCGCCCTCTTTCGATGCGTTCATCATTAACTTTAATATGAACAAAATCGACTGTACTCCGGCAGAGCTGCTGAATATGCTCTTGACTACTGAGGAGACTCTGAAGGGAAAGCCTTCGACCTCTGTCTTAATGGTTCCTTCAAGGAACAAGAAGAAGGGGAAGAAGGGCAAGGCCCCCGTCAAGAGTTACAGCAAGGCTCTGAAGCAAAAGGTTAAGCGGTCTAAGGAATACAGATGTTTCCACTGTGGCCAGCTAGGTCACTGGAAAAAGGACTGTAAAGCGCTCCAAGGAGACAAGAAGGGAAGCATCGCTTCTGGCTCAGGTATTTATGTGACTGAGGTCATGTTTTCTTCTTCTATATCATGGGTGTTGGACACTGCATGTGGAGTTCACATTTGTTCAAATGTACAGGAACTCAAGAGAAGAAGACAGGTGGGACAGCATGAGGTGGACCTACGAGTTGGAAACGGGGCACGGGTTGCTGCTGTTGCTGTAGGAGACTATTTCATCTCTTTGCCATCTGGGCTTGTATTAGAACTGAACAATTGTTACTTTGTTCCCAGCATTACTAAAAATATTATCTCCATTCCTGCTCTTGTCAGGAAGGGATTTTCCTTTGAATGCAATATTTCAAAGTGTGTTCTTTCTTTAGATAATATTGTTTATGCTACTGGTTCAATTAACAATGGGTTATTCATGTTGGACATGGAATGTTCTATACACAATATTGATATTAAGAAAGCCAAGTATGCTGATGACAGCACCTTGCTATGGCATAGTCGTTTAGGCCATATTAACAAGAAGCGCATTAAGCGGTTGCATGATCATGGACTGCTGGGATCATTCTCCTATGTGGAGATTGATACATGCAAGGCTTGTTTAATGGGTAAAATGACGAAGTCACCTTTTCCTAACAAAGGTCAAAGGGCTTCAGGTTTACTTGACCTTATACACAGTGATGTGTGTGGGCCATTTAGTAAACATGCCAGAGGTGGCTATCAGTACTTCATAACCTTTACTGATGATTTCAGTAGGTATGGGTATGTCTATCTTATGAGACATAAAAGTGAATCTTTTGACAAGTTCAAAGAGTTCAAGAATGAAGTACAAAATCAGCTAGGCCGACATATCAAGGCACTTCGTTCTGATCGAGGTGGAGAATACCTAAGTCGAGAGTTTACTGACTATCTGAAGGAGTGTGGGATTATCTCACAGCTCACTCCGCCAGGAACACCGCAATGGAATGGTGTGTCCGAGAGGAGAAATAGAACATTACTTGATATGGTTCGTTCTATGATGTGTCAGGTTACTCTACCTTACTCCTTTTGGGGTTTTGCACTGGAAACAGCTGCAAAGGTACTAAACCGAGTGCCATCCAAGGCAGTTTCAAAGACGCCATATGAGTTATGGTATGGGAAACAGCTGAGCTTGACATTTATCAGGATCTGGGGCTGCGAGGCTTATGTCAAAAAGCTCGCCTCTGGGAAACTAGAGAGCAGATCTGAGAAATGTATCTTTGTCGGTTACCCTAAGGAAACTAAGGGTTATTATTTCTACGATCCCAAAGAGAACAAGGTATTTGTTGCTCGGACGGCCATATTTCTTGAGAAGGAGTTTCTTCTGCAAGAGGCCAGTGGGAGAGAAATAAAGCTGGATGAGAATCCAGAGGAAGGACAAAGTAGTCAAGCACAGTTGGATGAGCCTGAGCTGGTGAATCAGGTTATTGAACAACCTGAGGCTCAGATATCACGGGAACCGCGAAGACGGGAAGGATCCGTCGACAGCCTGAGCGCTATGACGGAGTCTACATCATTGATCATGATGAACCCCTCACTTATGCGGATGCGGTCAGTGGACCGGACTCAGCGAGATGGCTTGAAGCTATGCGCGCCGAGATGGACTCCATGTCAGATAACCAAGTATGGGATTTGGTTGATCCGCCTCCGGGAGTAATCCCTATAGGCTGTAAATGGATCTTCAAGAAGAAGATTGACATGGATGGTAACGTGGTTACCTATAAAGGCAGGCTAGTTGCGAAAGGTTTCAAACAAATCTACGGGATAGATTATGATGAAACTTTCTCACCTGTAGCCATGTTTAAGTCTATTCGGATTCTCTTCGCGATAGTTGCATATTACGATTATGAGATCTGGCAAATGGATGTGAAGACAGCTTTCCTTAATGGAAATCTGGATGAGGATGTGTATATGACACAACCAGAAGGTTTCACTAATCCATCAGATCGTCATAAAATATGCAAATTAAAGAAGTCTATTTATGGACTTAAACAAGCATCAAGAAGCTGGAATATTCGTTTTGATGAATCAGTCAGTGAATTTGGTTTCATCAAGAACGAAGATGACCCGTGTGTATATAAGAGGTTTAGTGGGAGCGTGATTACTTTCCTAGTCCTCTACGTCGATGACATCTTGATCATTGGAAATGACATTCCTGAAATGCATGCGGTTAAGGCATGGTTAAGGAAATGTTTCCAGATGAAAGATCTAGGAGAAGCAGCCTATGTATTAGGTGTGAAGATCTACAGGGATAGATCTAAGAGGCTTCTCGGGCTGTGCCAGAGTACTTACATCGATAAGGTCCTGGAGAGATTCCATTTAGAGAATTCTAAAAGAGGATATCTTCCAGTCAGACATGGTCTAAATCTTTCGAAGAGTCAGTGTCCACAAACACAGACTGAGAAAGATGAAATGGACAATACGCCTTATGCTTCAGCTATTGGGTCCATTATGTATGCGATGTTGTGTACTCGCCCAGACGTCGCTTACGGGTTAAGCGTGACCAGTCGGTTCCAAGGTAATCCAGGTATGGCGCACTGGATTGCAGTCAAGAACATCTTAAAATATCTGCGGAGGACCAAAGATATGTTCTTGATATATGGTGGTCAGGAAGAACTCAGTATTGAAGGATATACTGACGCTTCGTTCCAGTCTGACCAGGATGATTTCCGATCGCAATCAGGCAATGTTTTTAGCTTGAATGGAGGTGCAGTGGTGTGGAAGAGTTTCAAACAGTCAACTGTTGCTGATTCCACAATAGAAGCCGAGTATGTTGCAGCCTCGGAAGCATCCAAGGAGGCAGTGTGGATTCGTAAGTTCGTTCAGGAACTTGGTGTTGTTCCTTCGAGTGCAGATCCTTTGGTTATCTTTTGTGATAACACTGGAGCAATAGCACAAGCAAAGGAACCACGGTCGCACCAGAAGTCCAAGCACATACAAAGACGGTTTCACTTGATCCGGGAGATCATTGATCGTGGCGAGATCAAAGTCTGCAAGGTTCATACAGATGACAATCTGGCAGACCCGCTTACTAAGCCTCTGGCGCAGCAGAAGCATGAGAAGCACTGTAATAACATGGGTTTGATATTTCTCAACCATTAGATTAAGTGCAAGTGGGAGATTGTTGGGGTATGCCCTTAAGGCTAATGTTTGAGGCCTTGGGATTGTAATAGTATCATGTATAAACTCTTATGTTTATAAAGGCAATGGTTATTATTCAGATTGTTACATTGTCTGCTGCAATAAGTGTTCTTCTGAATAATGTCTCAATGCTGTTCAGCTAGGCTGGCATGCTATATGTCCTTAGTCGAGATATCTTGGTGAACATGAGACAACCTTGATATGATTGAGACTAATATGTGTTCTAATCTTATAGGATGCTTCGAGCATGGAATAAGATGTAGACTCATGGGTACATTGGATGTACTGGACAGACCCTACTAGGATATTCAATTGGTTGTCACAATTTGAATAATCCTTGAATGTAACAAGTGGCACATTTCCTCTGACTTGAGATCACTTGTGTTTTCTAAATGATGATTGTCATTGTTTTGAGGTAGTTCAATATCATTTGAAACATAATGATTATAGACTATCTTGGATGATGAGCTTGAATCAGGTTAGGGCACTAGTGATAGATAGAGGATTGCCGTCTCCTTAATTGGAGTGTGATGTTCTAAAGGGGCCCCCTGGATGAGATGATTGAGAAAGTGTATGGCCATACCCAGATGACTATATTCATCTGATCTAATCATGCTCATCATATTGGAACTACAGGCTTGACACGCTTGTCCAATAAGAACATCCAGTGGCAAAGGAAACATGTATGCCTAGTGAAGGAGATTCACACTTGTGCTGTGGTTTGGGTGTAGTCTTGGAAGACTCTTTCCTTTATATCGGGAGACAGTGATGTGTTGCTAGATACCCCTCACTGATGATAACGTAAGTTATCGTTACCGACATTTAAAGGAAACCCTTAGGGTCGCACAATTTGATGATATGGCTTACTTAAGTCAGATCGTGTGGACTGAATTATTTGGGTTCAGTTTTAAAGGGATTGAATCTCTGATTGTGGGTGAGATCTGGTCTGATCATGTTTGATTGATTAGGGCTTGAGATTGGTAAGCTTCGATCGAGAGTTTTGATGCTAGATCGGTGAGATCAAGAGCATCAAGAGATGAACGGTCAGATCTAGAACCTTAGGGTTTAATTAGATCTGGACTACATGCTTGGGCTGATTTGGTTTGGTCATTGAACCAAATGCAATTGAACCGTGGCTTGGTTCAAAGAGGATAAAGAGGAGCGATCGGTTCACTTGGAGTGAACGCAAGGATGATCGCATGAACGTATGGAGTCAAAGACTTTCCATTTTTAGAAGTCGGTTTTTCCATCTTGGAAAAACGTCTCCACGTTTGATGAAAACGTCTCCACGTTTGATGAAAACGTCTCCACTTCGTTTTCGAGAGATTCTCTTCTTGCCTCTTCCTCTCGACGACACAGGGGTGTCTGAAGGTGGAAAAACACTTTGGAGAAAGTTCGGCCAAGCAAGTCTTCATCCTTCCATTCCTTTCCATACGAGAAGAAAACTTTGGAGCCTTGCTAGCACAAGTCGCGCCAAAGGAGTAGGCCTTCTTCCTCTTGTGTGCGACAGCCTTTGGAGAAGATTCAATTGATTCTTTGCTTCCAAGTTGCCATCCCTTTCATGGCTATGGTATGATCTCTCATATCCTAAAGTTGATCATATGGTTCTAATATGCGATCCTAGAAACCCTTGTTTCCGCCCATGCTTGTTAGATGCGCATGTTTAGGGTTTCGACTCCCCTAGCTTTAGGGGTTCCTTCACCCAGCACATATGAAAATCTAACCAAGTCCATTCCTAACCGTTATGCCTAGGGCCAACGAGTTTCCTTGCGAAGGCACGTCCGGGTTAAAACTGGACTGGGAAACTATTGCCACTATGCACTTTCTAAAGATAAGTGGGTGTATCCCACGAGGGTGGAAAATAGTTCACAACACCACTAATTGATAGCTTACTGAGGGCTACGCGTTAGAAAGCTACTAGACATGATATTTTAATGAGGGTTTTTGAGGTCTCATCAGTTTTATCTTATGTCTAACAATACAGGCATGCAATCCTATAGTGATAACATAACGATAAAACATCACAGGCATGCTTTAGTAGATAATAAAAGCGATAAAAGGATGATGTGATCATAGCCCATTCAAGACATTGAACCAACCCATGCTAAGAAGGAGGTTCAATTCTTGACCTAGGATTCAAGCCCCTAAGACTAGACCTAGCCTAGAAGACCTCTAGCTCGATCTTCAAGGTTGGCTCCAAGGTCCTTCTCTCATGGTTTAGCTCTCAAACCCTCGTGGTACAACCCCAAGGCTCAGCCAATGCCATGGACTTCCTCCAAGGGAGGTGCGCCATCTAGCAAGCCACAAGAGGGATAGCACACAAGCACAAGGCTCGGCCAAACCCTAACTTGCGCCCCCATGCAAGGATGCGCCACCTTTGAAGCTTGTTGCGTGACCTTTGCAAAGTGTGCAAGCCTCATACATGCACCATGCTCCAAGTAGATGCGCCACCCTAATCTTCTTCTAAATTAAAAGCAAAAAGAAAAGTGGCACGCAGGCCACGCAAGGATACAACACAGGCATGCTAAGGGGCTTGACTCATGACCACAAAATCATGCACAAACAAGGTATTTATTCATGCAATTCTACATGCTCATGAAAAACATAAAATCTAAAATTTTACTTTTTCATAAAACAAGTCTCTTTTCCTCATCTTCTTATCATAAATCTTTTGGTTATTTGCGATAAATTTTTCATGACAATTTTATAGATCCTTTCGGCTGGCAATTTTGTCAGATCAAGAGACTCGGCTAGTCCGAAGACACAATGCCCGTCCTACTTGACAAAACTATGTGTGCCTTTGATCCTAAATCAATCAAGAAAAATAACCCAAAAATCCAAAAGAAATTGACGAAGAGGATAGGAATAAGAAACTATAATTTTTCCTACTTAGAAAAATCATGCGCCATGTGAACATGCAATTTGTGAAAATTGAAACATGGCATGTGAGCATGGAAAAGCATGAAAGTACATTGTTCGAGGCTCGCAAGTCGCTCTGATACCACTGTTGGGAAAGCCTGGGGATATTTTACAATTTTTTAGAGTCATTACAACATAAATACATTGCACAGAGGAATAATATCCCCAAAACAGGCCAGTCCCAAAAACCGAGTGAAGATCGTCAAGCGAGGGAGTCGACACGATGAGATAGAAAATACCAAGAGCAAGGCGATGCCGATGTCGAGGAAGGAGCCCAAGTGTTAGCCCGCTGTAGTCTCGCACACATGGATTCCTCGAGCTTTCTTCTTCCTCGCCCGGTGCTACCCTCGGGAAGAAGATCCACGCCTTAGGAGAGTCTTCGAATCAACTTGCGCCACCTCCAAGAAGGGATGCGCCAAGAAGAGGGAAGAGGAAGATGCGACAAGCTTCTTTCTTGTTCCTTTACGCCAAGGAAAGAAGAAGGAAGGAGAAGAAGAATGCTTGTGCCCTTGATGGAAGAAGAAGAGCTTCTAAGTTCTCCAAGTCGTCGCCCTCTAGTGCTTCACGCCTCCAAGGAATAAGTCACTCAAGAGGGGCAGCAAGGTGGTTCTTTTATAGGACTTAGAGGTGGTTAGGATCCTTTGGTAAGTGTTGACGATTTGGCACGAATTAAGGAGTTTATTTAATCAATTAAATTGATGAAATCCTCAATTCAATATGTGCCAATGCATTGCCTTAATCAGCCAATGAATCATGCACCCAACACATTCCAAAAGAGGCACACTTCTCATCCAAGCACAAACATCAAGTAAATGCATGATAGAAGTTTTCATAACAGGGTATGGGCGCAAATCCTAATCCAATTAGGATTCTAATTATGTAAATAATCAGCCCCACTTGCGCCCAATTAAATCTCAATCAATATCTCAAGTGATTAGATCAAATCCTAATCAAATTTGATCACTTGAAGGTGCCATATGTGTGATATGCGCAAATCCTAGTCCAACTATGATTTTCATGTGCGCTTGAGATATTTCTCTTCCCATTATACCCTTTAAGCCTCTAATCTCTTCATGACAACTTATTAGTGAGCCCAATTAAGCAATGGGCCTAGCCCAAAGCCCATTATGCATGTAAACTAAACCATTGGATCCAATCCAATGTAACCCAAGGTCAAATGAGGCTAACCATGGTTAATTTGGTCAATATGCCAAAAATGGAAGTCGGCCCCAATAAGTTTCTTCCATCTCATCAGGCCCATTGACGCTGATGAAATCTCCCAATTAAATCTGAGTTATCCAATAACTCGATCTAAAGGCTACCCGATCAATATGAAAATTCGAGTATCAAAGTGTGCGACCCTATAGGTTCATTTAACGTTGGCAGTGCTGACCTAAGGTCACCACAAGTAGTGAGTGGTACCTTGCAGTGCATCGCTGCTACCCAACTCATCAGAATGGATATCGACATCGACATCCCCATCATCGCGACTAAGTACAGATGCATTACAGTCTCTTTGCCGAACTGATATTCGATTGGACAAGTGTGTCACTACTTGTTTTCAACCAATCACATGGTTATGACTAAATCAGGTTCTCACCTAGGTATAGCCATACAGTTTCAGTCATAGAACAATAGAGGAGCTCCATGGATATCAAGTTTCCCTCAGGAAGGGGCAAATCCTCTGTCTGTCCATTGACCTTCTCATATGGGTCGTGACATGCTCAATGACAACCGTTATTACCTCCCAACTACGGCGAGGTGTTAAGTTGTATCAAAGCATATCCCTAACCATATAGAATGGTCAATGACCTCAAGTCAAGGGATCAATACATCTCCTGTCACTTGTGAGGATAACTCATGACACCAAATCATTGCCTTACAGCAGGTCTATCCAGTATATCCACCACTGATATACCTATATGTATGCGTTAGCACCTTGTGCCTAACCAGCCCATATACCAGTCTCACAAGTACTTGAGCTGTCCTATATTCACTCAGGTACATCAACTGGGGATAATCATTTGAACACAGATCCAATCTGTCTCCAGGGACATTATCATGTTATCATGTAAGTACATAATCACAAATGTAAACAAACAATGTTAATGACAATGCCAGAAATATATATATATATATATATATATATATATATATATATATATATATATATATATATATATATATATCAGAGTTAAGTAGTACAAAGATGGACCAAAACTAGGTCCTAGGGCATATACACCAACGGATAACACATGAGATTCTTGATCACAATGACATTGAGGTAAATGAAAAACCCAAAATAAAATTTGAATACTTCTTGATTAATCCAAGGTATGAATTTTTTGATCTTAATTCTAATCTTCTTTCAATTGCTGATATAAATATAAAGGAAGAACGCATGATATTACTCTTGGATAAATGCAGAAAAATTATTGGATATTCTTTGCATAACTTTAATTTTTATTTTGTATGCGTGTAATGACCACTATAACATTGATCTACCTATTTCACTGCATATATACTTTGGTGGCCACACTCTTGAGATAGAGGAAAAGCAGAAGATTATATGCTCTCTACTATTCCACTGATTCACCAACACCGCCATGACATGAAGCTATGGTCAAGCTAATGATCTTAAAAAAGTGCTTTTTGGTAGGCAACCCAAATTTTTGACTTTTATGATTCTTAGTTTTAGTTTTTTATTTTTTAGCATTTTAGAAATTTTTGCAGCATGTTTTGATGAATTTTTTATTGATGAAAAATCTTTTAATAAGTTGTTTTATATACAAGAATTTTTAGAAAATTTTTACTTGAAGAATATGCGTTAAACAGTACATTCACGGGTGTGGCCGTGAGTCACTCATGGGCCATGAATGCTGCGTCTGAAGGAAATGTGAGAAGGCCAAAGTTCACAGAAACTTTTATGGTCACGGTCGTGAGTTTCATTTGTGTAAAGGACAGAAGTCACAGAAACATTCATTGCCGCAGTCGTGAATGACTCACGGGGCGTGAAAGCTGCGTTTTTGAACTTAACAGGTGAAACTAGAGTTCACGCTCACGCTCGTTAAACATGATCTTCCATCGATTCTATCCACTTCAGGGAACGAATCTTCCCCTCCGACCTTTCTCCACCTCCAGCAAGTGATTTCCGATGACCTTGTGATGCAGCTACAATAGGTTGGTTGGTCCTTAATGTCATAATCTACGGTGTTACACAATGCATAGGAAAACGGGAGAGGGTCTTGAGACGAGGAAGTGAAAACGCCCAGAAAGTGCAGCAAGAAAACACGATGAAAATGGCGGCAAATATGTTTTGGGGCAACACCGATGCGAAGGGAAAACAACGGCACTCAGAACTAACAAATTGCTCACTAACCTCTTAGCACATTTTAAGCACAGCACGTATTAATTAAGGCGTCAACGGGGTCGTGATAGCGATCCGCAAGTGCACGGATTTATCGAAGTAATAAAAAGATATCGTTCCCAATGAGGACTACGTTGCTAAGTATTGACTTCTTCATATGTTTGAATTTAGGCGGAATCAATATTTGGTTGTTCTAACTTCTTAGCACGACATAAACTCAGAAACAGCTTTTAAGGGACTTGAATTCTAAAGCATCGGGAATTCATGGGTTCACCACACTGATTAACATAAATCATGTAAAAAAATAACTCAGCAAATAAATTTATTTATTGTGAAAGGTACTTTTCCTAAGGTACATATCACTTCTTCCCGGAGCATGATACGGTATCTAATTAGATTAACCCCCTACTCTCATGACAGTTAACCTAACTAGATCCCTTAAGTTCTGTGAAAAGTAGATTAATTTCTTCAAACGAATCCGAACTACTCTCATGATCGGATTCGTAGGTTTAATCGAAATAGATTGGGCGTTAGCGATTCACCTCTTGGTCCTTCTCGCAACGTCTAAGACATAAATTTACTTGGCCAGGGTAAATCACGGGATACATGCAATTTCAATCAAATCAGGAAGATAAAATTATATTAAAAGACTAAAAGAATAAATCAATCCATGTAAATCAGTGGGTTACGCCCAATCAATCTCGAAAAGATATCTACTCGCTCATGTTGTCAAGAGAATACATGTTTTTGATGAACAAGAAAGATCTCATAAGAATCGCAAAGAAATGACAAAATGGATGATGAAACCATTTCCTCCTCAGTCTGGAGATGAGGATTGAAGGATCAATCGTCGAATTCATGTGAAATCTCGCCGGAATATGCTTCGAAATCAAGTCATCGCCCTTGTCACCGCCGCCCCTCATGTTCGTCCGCTTTCAAGCTCTCGAACCCTCCAAAAATCTGATCTTTTATAGTTGGACCAGTTTAGAACTCATCAAGGAACGGTTCTGCGAAGTTTGGTTCAAATCTGGTTCGAATCGGTGCAGAAACAAGTGAAAAATCGTTGTTGACCTACAGCTTTCTCTTTTTCTCCATTTTTTTTCTCTCTCTCTTTTTTTATATTTTTTTATTAGACTTCAACTCATGTCTTAGGTACCACTATTAGATTTAACAGTGCCAAGTAGAGGAGTCTTTTCTTTTTTTTTCTGGAGGAAGCCGGTCAGTGGCATGGTATTTAAATCGTTGTTGATCTTTCTACAAGAGGGATAGATATTTGTTTAAAAGTTCTCCCTCTGTTACTTGATCACAACAGATTTAAAGTATACCAAACGATGGTATAATTTAACTCATGACTTAAGATTTCTCAACTAGAGGAGTTGGAGCAAATCTCAGTTTAAAGAAATATCACCAAATTCTATTCATAAAAAATTCCCATCAAGCAGAAATAGATAAATTAAACTTTAAGTATAAAGATACCATGCATGTGTCATATGAACATATAACAATTCACATATGCATTTTATCAATACCAAAATTGAATTCACTCAACAATTTAAGTCTATAGGAAATTTCAAAAATTCCCTAAGTCATCAAATCAATCACTCAAGATGTTTCCTAAGTCTAGAATTAAGGATAAAACAAGTTTGATTATTCCTTAACAATCATAAACATTCAAAATTCATATCTTTAAAGCTTTTGAAGGAAAAAGCAAATCATGAAGGGACACTCTAGACTTAAATTGTTGCATGTGTGGAAATATTAAATCAATGAAGAATTTCATAAAATTTTTTGCAAGAGTTCCCTTTGTATTTGTTAACGAGACCCTGTACAGTTATATAAAAAATAAGAAACACAACTCAGAAAAATCCGCAAAATATACCACATCCAAGATATTCAATTTATACATGGTAATCATCCTTCAGATATCAAATACCACCTAGTTTTATCAATCAAATCACAGTTTTCTAAACTCAGTTACTATTCATTCTAAATATCACGCATATGTATTAGAATAGCTCTCAAATGCATAACCTCATCAACAGAATATCCAAAATCATCATAGAACTCATCAGACATGCAATGAATACCAAATGTACGTAAAACCATCACAACCATATCATGTTCAGCATCCTAGAGGTCAAATACCATCTAATATATACAATGCCAAGTCAAATGTCAAATATCCAAATGAATCACATAATATCCCAATACAACGCACACACACAAATGAATCATAAAAGAGCTATGTGTGGTCGCATCGGCAACGAGTCTACTAGATCCTGTGCATGGATGAGATAATTGTGAGATCACATGCTTAAAATTGAAACATAGCTGCAAAGTGCGTAAAAATGAAACACAATACTCACAAAATCAATCAATCAGTCTCTGTGTGCTCGGAGTCCTCCTCGTCTCTGGTACGTTTAGTCGATGATGATGGGAGATCACGTCGTAATAACTCCTCTATCGCGCGTAAAGAGTCGAGTGCCCTCGACTGTCCCTGCTCAAGTCGCGATATGTCGTTGCGCATCCTCCTCTACTCCGCTCGCATCTGCTCTAATGAAGGATCTGATCGTGCTGAAATGGTCGGTCTGGCAGATGAAGATGGCCGATCAGCGGCTGATGGATCGACTGGAGGAATGTGCTCTGTAGATCTCGGCGGTGATGGAGGTGAAGCTGCCTCTCTAGGACCTCCCCCACGTGTGGGATCCACGATCCAATTCTGTTGAACACGAACCGTAGTGCGGTTAATGTTCGGCAGCCTCATAGTAACGTCTGTGTGCCTGAACATAAGATGGCATGAGCTACCAAGTCTCGTAATCATCTTAATGGCAACGTGCGCGTCCATGTCTAATCTAGGGTTACACTTTACCTCATCCAACCATGAAGGGTCAATACCGAGGGCAAGGGCAATATTGGTAACCATGCCTCCCATAACAAGGACTCCTCTCTGAGCTATAGCGACTTTCTGGATCTACTTCATCAGGAAAAATAAAGTGCTAACTCTGAAACCTCTCAACATGGCCCATAGAAAGTATAGCTCTGTAGACCTATAGAAGCCAGTGAGACCTAGGAAATTGCGAACCTCGGAAACAGTGAGTGGTTCTGGCCAATGACGAATGGCCTCAATCTTGGTGGGGTCAACAGAAAGACCTTGGTCAGACACAATGTACCCCAAAAAGTGGACTCAGGTGGTCAGGAAAGCGCACTTCTTCGTGTTAAGGAATAGGCAATCCTTATGCAAGAGGTCAAATGTGGAGCGAAGATGCTCCAAGTGCTCATCTCAGGTCCGACTATAGATCAAAATGTCATCAAAGTAGACGACCAGAAATTTACCCATATAGGGCTTGAGGACCTGGCTCATCAGCCTCATGAACATGGAGGGGGCATTGGACAACCCGAACGGCATGACGAGCCACTCGTATAGACCATCCTTGGTTTTGAAGGTAGTTTTCCATTTGTCGCCTTCACGGATGCGGACTTGGTGATATCTGTTGCAAAGGTCGAGCTTGGAGAACCAAGATGCGCCTGAAACCAAGTCCAACATATCATCAAGTCTCGGTATGGGGAACCGATACTTGATGGTAATGCGGTTAATGGCATGACTGTATATGCACATGCGCCACGACCCATCCTTCTTGGGCCTGAGCAAGGTAGATACAGCACAAGGACTTAGACTCTCGCGGGTGTACCCCTTGGTGAGGAGTTCATCTACCTGACGTTGTAGTTCAGCATGCTTCGTGGGATTAAGCTGATGGTGGGGCAAGTTGCGGAGAAGCGCCCCGGGGACAAGGTCAATCGCATGCTAGATCTCCCTATCCGGAGGGAGTCCATGGGGCAACTCCTCCTGGCTAATGTCGCTAAACCCAGTCAGAAGGGCGGACACTTCTGGAGGAGGGATTGAGTTGTGGATGGCGAGGGATCCTGCGCCTCGTGCACCATCAAGGCGTAGATGACTCTAGACTCGGTGGCCCTGCGCCTAAGCACAGAGGTGTGCATAAGGGAGACCATGGCGGGTGTGGGAGGGGCAGGTGATGCAGCTACTGTAGGAGGGTTGGTCCTTAATGCCGTCCTCTACGGTGTTTACACAATGCACAGAAATCGTGAGAGGGCATTGAGACGAGGGAAGTCAAATCGCTCAGAAAGTATAGCAAGAAACACAAGAAATCGGCGCAAATTTGTTTCAAGGCAATACAAATGCGAGAGAAATTCAACGGCACCCAAAATTATTGAAATTCACTCACTAACCTCTAGAGCAACTTTAAGCAAAGCACGAACAGGGGTTGCGGATCGCGGGGTCAGCTCGCACGCCTATGCACCTGCAATCAAACCAACGAACAGGGAAACCGTCCACGACTCCGACACTCGGATGCTTGTGGGTGAGAGGGCGAACGAAAACACAACTCAGAAAGAAAGTGTAAAAACAGACAAACCTGACCCACCTAGATCGGTGGGATTTACTTCTCAAAAGCAGGAAACACAAGCAGGAAATTGAGTCGAGACACCGGTCGCCGACTCTTACAAACTTCGAAGACGATGCTACTTCGTCTCCCACACACACGCTGGAGGCACACTCACTCACCAGGAGAACTCTACTTCTAAGAGAACTAGGGAGAATGCTGGCCAGCCCCTCTCTTTTATAAGATAAGGAGGGGAAACAAGACAAAGGGGACAGCATCTCAATAACTAACAACCAAAAAGTAGTCAAGCTGCCACAAAAAGATAAAATAGAACATAATCCTACCAACTACCATCTACTTCTGCAGGGGCATAGGTCCTTTGATCAACTACCATCTACGAGGTGACTACGACGGCGGTTAGACGTGCTCAGAGCACATCACGACAAAGCAGCAGAATTTTGAAGTACTAGCTGCGTAACGATCGTCGTGGCCTTCTCTTGGGCCGTGTTGCTGATATGATTGTGAGGCCCATCTGGAATTGGGCTCTTCGGGGGCTGGTTTGTAGCATCCTTGGGCCAGATCACCTCTGTGTGGATCGAGAGTGGGCTGATAACACCCACGAAGCGGTTCGGTGGGTGAGATGGGCGTTGGGATCGTCATACTTCTACCTTGTTGGGCCCCTTTGGATCTTCATGAGGTGGGGCAACATGGTAGGGTGGGTTGTTGATGACACCAAAATCCATTGTGATTTCTATGCCATTTTATTGGTATTTATATGTCATATTCATAGACTTTGCTTGTTTTTATGCCATATTCTATCAATATCTGCAGAATCTACACTCTTTTCAGTTTTTGATGATTTTTAGGTAAAAAGACACTATTTTTAGGCATTTTCAAACAAAATCAAATACATAGAAGGATTCCCATCATCAAGAGGAGATCACCCAAGAAATTTCACGCAAAACGGAGCAAGTCAGCAAATTACGGCAGTGCCGTAATCTATTTTACAATACCGTAATTCCAGACAGTACAGTAAAATCCGAGCCCTGGCGTATTTTGAAGAATTTCTGAACAGAAAGTTTTTCCAATTTTACGACACCGCCGTAAGCAATATTACGGTACCGTATTTTGAAGCGCTTTAGAACAGAAACTTCGCCCGATTTTACAACACTACCGTAAGAAACTACACGGGCTGTAATTTCCAGACGTTCGCGAACAGAGAGTTCAACCGATTTTATGACACTACCGTAAACCAGATTACGGTGCCATAATTCTCGGATGACATCAGAACAGAAGACTCAAGCGATTTTACGGCAGTACCGTAAACAATTCCACTACCGTAATTCCTATTCTGAACGCGACGCCCAGGTCAACTTCAACGCCTGATTTTTGCGGAGAGGATTGCGGGCGATCCAGAACACTAAATTGGATACCGTAAGAAGCAAAAAGAGAGCTTTTCATGAGAGAAGGATGGAGAGACCAAAATCCCCAAATTTCATGCACTGTCGAGGGAGAAATCGCCATGCACGCTGCCGCCTAGGGTTTCACCGTAGCGCTCGATCCAGACGTTCTCCAGTCGTAATTTTCATACTGAAGCTTCATCTAAAGGAGGAGACAACGTGCCAGAAGTTTCAGACCGAAAGGAGATCGATTGGAATAGAAATCGTAGAAAAAGGAGTCGCCGGCACTGTTCATCGACGGTTCTTGCAAATTACAGCCGTGCTGTATTTTCTAAACTTATCTTTTATTTCGATTTTTGATCCTCTGAAACCATGATCTATTGTAATTCCTTCATGATGATAGCTTAAACTACTTTTGGGGCATGGGGGGAGTAATTCACTTGATTTCCAATGACTAGATGACTATTTTTACTATTTCGTTGAGTTTAATATTACCATGATGATTTTTCTCATGTGATAATTGTACTTAGACTCTCTATAAGTTCATGTTACTAATTATGTTCTTAGAATTTTCACTTGAGACCGAAAGGTAATTGCTTGAGAATTTGGAACCCTAGAATTGCATGTTTGGATCCCTTCCTTAGGTTAGATCTAATTTGATCTGTTCTAGTAGATTAATTGCCATAATTATAACATGAACCTATAGATCGAGTCTATTTATCAAACGTGGAGATCTTGTGCGAAAGCAAGGATCGGAACATTGGAGATCCATGAGTAAAACTAGTGTTGAGACTCTGATGCACGAAAGTGATCCTTGAATCTCCACTAGAGATTATCAACATTGAATTCGGATGCATGAAAGTGATCCTTGAATTCATTGTTTGATGATTTACTTATCTTCAGCGTTGGGAAGAATCTTGCGCGAAAGCGAGGATAAATCCCTGTGCGGTTGTTTCACTTTGTTTGCACGAAAGTGAAACAACCCTTTTATTTAGTAAATTACATCTTCATCATGATAAATTTGAAATGACAAAATCTTTATTCATATCTAGCTCATAAAAGTTAAAGTGAACAAAACCCTAGTCCCAACTTTTCTCTCTGATAATTCTGTTTTTTAGCTTCCAATTTCTATTCTCACTACTTCGATTAGCCTAGATAGTAAGAAATCAGCTATTTAGTATTCGACAACATAGGCCCCTATGGATTCGATACTTTCTTTATTACTTCGAGTATCCGTGCACTTGCGGATCACAATAAGTTTTTGGCGCCGTTGCCGGGGATCTAAGTTTTTGTCGATATTAGAGACGTTGAGACTATTGCTAGACTAGGTTTCATTTATGTTTTATCTTTTTATTCTTTTCTGTTTACTTACATCATTTGATCAGTTTGCTCTAGTGTGCGTAGGAAATTCATTTCTAATGGCTGATCAAAGATCACTGAGGGACTATGCAGCCCCTAATCCTCAAAGGATACAATTTAGCATTGCTAGACCTGCAATTGAGGCCCCCAACTTTGAAATTAACCCTGCCTTCTTGTCTATGACCCAGCAGAACTAGTTTGGAGGATCATCAATTGAAGATCCTTATTCACATTTATATATCTTTCTTGAATATTGTGATACCATAAAAATTCATGGAGTTTCTGATGACGCATTAAAACTGATATTGTTCCATTTTTCTCTCAGGGATCAAGCACGATCTTGGTTGCATTCTCGTCGATCCAATACCTTCACAACATGGGAACAATTATCAAAAGCTTTTCTGATGAAATATTTTCCACCAAGCAAGATTATCCAATTGAGGAAGCATATCACGAACTTTCAACAGAAGAGCGGAGAATCACTCAGCGAGGCATGGGAGAGATTTAATGATCTACAACGGAAGTGTCCTAACCATGGCTTCGAAAATGAGTTTCTAATTCAGACATTTTATTATGGCTTAGTATGTAATATCCGTCTAATTATTGATGCTGCCACTGGGGGATCCTTGATGAGTAGAACATTTGGCCATGCTTTCAAGTTGCTTGAGGAGATGTCCTTGAATCATAGCCAATGCGCTCCAGATGAAGGAATGTTATGTTGTCATCAACATGGTAAGAATGAGAATGAGGATCAGCAACCCTTGACTGAAGAAGTTAGTGAACCCATGCTAGAGAAACTTTCAGCTAGCCAAATTCAATAATTGCAAATTCAAAACACAAAAAAATTTGAGGATCTTGAAGAAACTGTTAGTCACCTTTCTTCTCAATTAGAATCTTTAGTGGCGTACAATAAAGTTCTAGAAGAACAAATATCTAGATTAAGCTCTGGGGAACATTGCAATGCCATTATCACTAGAAGTGGGAGACAATTAGGAGAACTTAAGGAGAAAGAGTCTATTAATGATCATTATGAGGAATTAGAATTAGAAAAATCTTCTGAACATAAACAAACACTACCTAGTTTAACACCTCAAAAGGGAAGTAAACAAAAAGGGGATGTGCCATGTAAAGAAGATGATTCTAAGACTAATCTACCTCCACCCTATAGACCACCAGTACCTTTTCCCCAAAGGATAGTGCAAGAAAAGTTAGATAAGCAATTTGGAAAATTTCTTGATATTTTGAAAAAGCTTTACATTAACATACCATTTACTGAAGCTTTATCTCAAATGCCCATATATGCTAAATTTTTGAAAGAAATCTTGTCTAACAAAAGAAAGATAGAGAACTATGGTACCGTGGCTTTAACTGAGGAATGTAGTGCTGTTATTCAGAACAGGTTACCACTAAAATTGAATGATCCAGGTAGTTTTTCTATCCCATGATTTATTGGTAGTATGGCTTTTGACCGAGCCTTATGTGATATAGGGGATAGTGTAAGTCTTATGCCTTTGTCTGTGTGCAAGAAATTGGACATGGGAACTCCTAAGCTGACTGCAATTTCTTTCCAGCTCGCTGATCGATCGGTAAAATATCCAGTGGGTATTCTAGAGGATGTTCCTATACAAGTTGGTAAATACTTCATACCTGCTGATTTTGTGGTACTTGAAATGGAAGAGGATACTAAGATTTCTATTATTTTGGGTAGGCCGTTCTTAGCCACTGCTGGAGCCCTTATTGATGTACGGAATGGTAGACTTG
This sequence comes from Costus lasius, assembly GCA_027563935.2. Lineage (NCBI taxonomy): Eukaryota > Viridiplantae > Streptophyta > Magnoliopsida > Zingiberales > Costaceae > Costus > Costus lasius. The sequence goes on along the minus strand of CM050450.1, from coordinate 28,709,092 downwards.
CTTTAAGAATTGGCAATGATAAGATTGAGTTCGATTTGAATAATTCATTGAAAAGGCCTGCATATGCTAGTTCTTGTTGCACTATTCATGCCATTGATGACAGTTTATGATGTTAGTTGTTTGTTTGATGATTCTTCTGCTGATGTTCCTTTTTCTGATTCTTTTTCTGATACCTCAAAAAATTCTTGTGAAAAAATTGATAATTCTGGCTTTGAGAATGATTTTGATGAACTCGATGATGAAAAACATGATATTTTAGATTGTGCTATGTTTTATAATGAAAGTGAAAAGATCCCTAAAGTTGAGTTGAAAGTTTTACCTGATAATCTTAGATATGAATTTCTTGGTCCTAACTCCACCTACCCTGTGATTATGGATGCTAAATTAGATGCCAAGGAAACTGATCTCCTCTTGAAGGAGCTAAGAATTCATAGAAAGGTAATTGGGTATTCCATTGATGACTTAAAAGGGATTAATCCTTCTTTTTGCATGCACAGGATTCACATGGAGGATGAGCACAAACCGCATGTAGATTTTCAGAGAAGGCTCAACCCGTCTATGAAGGAAGTGGTGAAGAAGGAAGTACTAAAATTGCTAGATACAGGTATTATCTACCCTATCTCATATAGTAAGTGGGTGAGTCCTGTACACTGTGTCCCAAAGAAGGGAGGTGTCACTGTAATGAAAAATAAAGATAATGAATTGATACCTATTAGAAATGTCACTAGTTGGCGTATATGTATCGATTATAGAAAATTAAGTGTTGCCACTAGAAAAGATCATTTCCCCTTACCTTTCATTGATCAAATAGTGGAGAGACTTGCCAAACACTGTCACTTTTGTTTTCTTGATGGGTATTCTGGATTTTTTTAGATTCCTATTCATCCTGATGATCAGGATAAAACCACTTTTACATGTCCTTATGGTGCTTTTGCTTATAGAAGAATGCCCTTTATGCACTTGCCACTTTTCAAAGATGTATGATGGCAATTTTTTCTGAATTTATTGAAGACTTCATGGATGTTTTTATGGATGATTTCTCTGTCTATGGGTTCTATTTTGGTGACTGTTTAGCTAATCTCTCTAGAGTTTTACAGAGATGCAAAGAGACTAACCTTGTCTTGAATTGGGAAAAGTGTCACTTTATGGTTAGACAGGGGATAGTTTTGGGCTATCTTGTTTCAGAGAGGGGGATTGAAGTGGACAAGGCCAAGATAGAAGTGATTGAGAAGTTAGCACCACCCACCACTGTCAAGGAGATCAGGAGCTTTTTGGGACATGTAGGGTTTACAGGAGATTCATTAGGGACTTCTCTAAACTTGCTAAACCTTTAACTGATTTACTCTGTAAAGACACCAAATTCTACTTTGATAAGAAATGTCTGTTTTCTTTTCAGGAGTTAAAGAAAGCTTTGGTTTCAGCACCCATCATCCAGCCCCCAGATTGGGACTTGCCCTTTGAACTCATGTGCGACGCCAGTGATTATGCAGTGGGAGCAGTCTTGGGATAGAGAAAAGATAAGAAACCTCATGTTATTTACTATGCCAGCAAGACTTTGGATGAGACACAGAAAAATTACACCACCACTGAGAAAGAACTATTGGCCATAGTATTTGCTTTTGATAAATTTAGGTCATACTTAATTAATTCCAAAGTGGTAGTGTACACTGACCATGCAGCTGTGAAATACTTAATGCAGAAAAAAGACAGCAAACCACGATTACTCAGATGGATTTTACTTCTGCAATAATTTGATTTGGAGATTAAAGACAAAAAGGGATCAGAAAACCTTGTTGCAGATCATCTCTCAAGAATAATGGTAGACACTGAAAAGAATAATGAGATCAATGATTCCTTCCCTAAAGAACGACTTTTAACCATTGAATAGATCAGAGCTCCCTGGTATGCAGATATAGTAAATTACCTTGTTGCTAATGTTTTTCCTCCTGATTTGAACTACCAAAAAAGGAAGAAGTTCTTAGCTAAGGTAAAACACTATTTTTGGGATGAGCCTTATGTGTTTAGAAGATGTACAGATGGTATTTTTAGAAGATGTGTACCTGAAGAAGAAGTCACAGATATTTTGTGCTAATGTCATGGATCCTCTTATGGTGGTCATGCCGGTACTGAAAAGACTGCTTATAAAGTGTTACAATCAGGATTTTATTGGCCTACCATTTTCAAAGATGCTAGAAACTTTGTGTTATCTTGTGATAGATGTCAAAGAACGAGGAACATTAGTAGAAAACATGAGATGCCACTATCCAACATTCTGGAAGTTAAAATATTTGATGTTTTGGGGATAGACTTTATGGGACCTTTCCCATCTTCAGGAGGTAACAAGAACATTCTGGTAGCAGTTGACTAAGTTTCAAAATGGGTTGAAGCTCTTGCTTCACCAACCAATGATTTAAGAGTTGTTGCTAAATTTTTCAAAAAGATCATATTTCCACGGTATGGGACCCCGTGAGTAGTAATCAGTGATGGAGGATCACATTTCATAGAACACAAATTTTCAGCCTTACTCAGAAAATGTGGAGTGAATCATAGAGTGGCAACACCTTACCATCCTCAAAGAAGTGGACAAGTGGAAATATCAAACAGAAGAATCAAGGGAATTTTAGAAAAGATCATGTCAAGCACTAGGAAAGATTGGGCATTCAAACTTGATGATGCCTTGTGGGCATACTGGACTGCTTTCAAAACACTAATAGGTATGTCTCCGTTTCAATTGATTTATGGAAAATCATATCACTTGCTTGTGGAACTTGAACACAAAGCGTACTGGGCAATCAAGATGCTGAATTTCGATTTAAAGAGTGTGGGGGAAAAACATAAATTACAATTGAATGAGCTAGATGAGATTAGACTCTCTGCATATGAGAATGCAAAAATTTACAAGGAGAGGACAAAAAGATGGCACGATCGACATATTTTCAGGTGAGATTTCCAACCAGGTGACTTTGTTCTTTTATTCAATTCTAGATTGAGACTTTTTCCTGAAAAAACTTATGTCTTGATGGTTTGGTCCTTTTCAGGTAAAGAAAGCTTATCTTTACGGAGCCGTGGATGTATGGAGTGAAGAAACAGGAGAATTCAAGGTTAATGGTCAGAGACTTAAGCACTATTATCAAGAAGAGCTAATTGAAGAAAAAGAGAGTTTTTATTTAGATGAACCACGATCAGGTCTGAGTGTTAAAGTGTCAAGCTAAAGACTTTTAAATTAGCGCTTCTTGGGAGGCAACCCAAGCTTTCTAACTTTAGTTCACTTCCTTTTATTTACTTTTATCTTAGTTTTATCTTAGAATTAATTTTTATTTCTGAAAAAGAAGCACGGAGAAGAGAAGAAAAAGAAAGCTCGGCACAAAAAGTTGATAAAATTTTGTAAGTATCCTCTCCCGTTCACCTTTTGGGTTTCATCATTGACTCATGTTTTTGTGTCTACCACCACTACTCCATCTACAGGATAATCTTTTGATTTAGATGATTGATTTGTGGCCTTCATCTACCTTTGGGATTATTGTATATGGCTTGAATTGATGTTTGATGTTGATGAGTGAATCCAAAATTGAGACTAGAATAAGACCTATCATGTCAAATTTATTTCTCTTATACATATCTACTTTTGAAATTCTTCATTGGTTGAGGAGTAAGATTCTAGGGAGATATGTTGTTTGAAAATTTGATTTAAAAGTGAAAGTACTTCTTGAATAAAATCAGCATATGAGTATGAACACTTGAATTAATATTGATTGACTAGTCTAATTGAGGTTTTGTTTATTTTACTATTTGTTGGGAAAAAGAATCCAAAATCCACAAAAATAGTGAGAGACTCCCCTTCTTGGCACTGTGTAAAATTGACAGTGGTACCAAACGACATGGGTTGAAGTCTAAAAAGAAATGAGGGGAATCTATTCACATTAACTCCGCTGTCTTTGGTAAAGATTCCCAATACTAAAAAAGACATGAGTTCTATTACACTGACTATGTGGTCAGTGTACTCCGATTTTGTCACCAGAAAAAAGGTGGTAATCGAATTAGATAATGTGATTGATGTAAAAAGAAACAAAAAGTATGTATCTATGTAGGTACATACCATCCAAAAACGAAAAGAAAAAGAAAAATATGAGTGGAAAAAGATTTCGGATATCCTATTCCTGTAGGCAAAAGTATGATAAACCTAAAATGAAAATTGGATAAAGTCTTGAGATTGAAATTCTTTCTTTTATGCAAGTTGCAAAGTTTTATTTGACTAAGTTGTGAATCTTGAGAATTAGATTCAAAAGGTGATATGTCTATTTTAAAATTTTATGATGCAATTAATGAAGAATTTTCATTGGTGGTTGTATGTTAGAAATTTATTTTCCATGAGAAAGTCTATGTCTATGATCAATTTTTGAATTTTCTTGGTTTTTGCTTGAGGACAAGCAAAGTTTGAGCCTAATGTGTTTGATGACACCGAAATCCATCATGATTTCTATGCCATTTTATTGGTATTTATATGTCATATTCATAGACTTTGCTTGTTTTTATGCCATATTCTATCAATATCTGCAGAATCTATACTCTTTTCAGTTTTTGATGATTTTTAGGTAAAAAGGCACTATTTTTAGGCATTTTCAAACAAAATCAAATACATAGAAGGATTCCCATCATCAAGAGGAGATCACCCAAGAAATTTCACGCAAAACGGAGCAAGTCAGCAAATTATGGCAGTGCCGTAATCTATTTTACGGTATCGTAATTCCAAACAGTACCGTAAAATCTGAGCCCGGCCGTATTTTGAAGAATTTCTGAACATAAAGTTTTTCCAATTTTACGACACCGCCGTAAGCAATATTACAGTACCGTCTTTCGGAGCGCTTTAGAACAGAAACTTCGCCCGATTTTACGACACTACCGTAAGAAACTACACGGACCGTAATTTCCAGACGTTCGTGAACAGAGAGTTCAACCGATTTTATGGCACTACTGTAAACCAGATTACGGTGCTGTAATTCCCGGACGACATCCGAACAAAAGACTCGAGCAATTTTATGACAGTACCGTAAACAATTCCACTGCTGTAATTCCTGTTCTGAACGCGACGCCCAGGTCAACTTCAACGCCCGATTTTTGCGGAGAGGATTGTGGGTGATCCAGAATACTAAATTGGATACCATAAGAAGCAAAAAGAGAGCTTTTCGCAAGAGAAGGACGGAGAGACCAAAAGCCCCAAATTCCGTGCACTGTCGAGGGAGAAATCGCGATCCACGCTGCCGCCTAGGGTTTTGCCGCCGCACTCGATCCAGACATTCTCTGGCCGTAATTTTCATACTGAAGCTTCGTCTGAAGGAGGAGAGAACGAGCCAGAAGTTTCAGACCGAAAGGAGATCGATTGGAAGAGAAATCGAAGAAAAAGGAGTCGCCGGCACTGTTCATCGACGGTTCTTGTGCTGTATTTTCTAAACTTATCTTTTACTTCGATTTTCGATCCTCTGAAACCATGATCTATTGTAATTCCTTCATGATGATAGCTTAAACTACTTTTGGGACATGGGGAAGTAATTCACTTGATTTCCAATGACTAGATGACTATTTTTACTATTTCGTTGAGTTTAATATTACCATGATGATTTTGCTCATGTGATAATTGTACTTAGACTCTCTATAAGTTCATGTTACTAATTATGTTCATAGAGTTGTACACGTCGAAGTGGGGTCATCGGGGCAGTTCTGCAGCTTCGGGTGGTTGTCCTCAGGAGTCACGGGGCGTGACTCTCATCGCTGGGTGACCCGATGAATGTTCTGTGGAAAACTGTCCGCAGGAGTCACGGGGCATGACTTTCGTCACTGGGTGACCCAAGGAATATTCTGTGGAGAACTGTCCGCAGGAGTCACGGGGCGTGACTTTCGTCGCTGGGTGACCTGAGGAACATTCTGTGGAAAACTATCCGCAGGAGTCACAAGGCATGACTTTCGTCGCTGGGTGACCCGAGGAACGTTCTGTGGAAAACTATCCGCAGGAGTCACAGGGCGTGACTTTCGTCGCTGGGTGACCTGAGGAACATTTTGTGGAAAATTTTTGGGGCACCAACGGGGCCAGTTTTCCCCTTCCTTCATGTTATATGCTCCTTAGGGGGAGCCGGGATCAAGCGGATTTTCTGGTCGTTATGATCAAACACATAAGTGTTTGACCTGCCGTAGTGGACTATGTCTCTATTATAAAGCCAAGGGCGTCCTAAAAGGAGGTGGGCGACGTCCATAGCCGCCACTTCGCACTACACTTTCTCACGATAATCTCCAAAAGCGATGGTGACTTGGCATCGGTGGGTGACCGGAAGACTCAATGTGTCAACCCACGTGATCGAATAGGGCTTCGGGTGGGGCTCAAGGGGGAGTCCAAAGCGCGTGATCGCAGTCCGAGAGACCATGTTCAAGCTACTTCCCCCATCGATGACAATCTTACAAGAGTGCCCTTTCCACTTGATGTAAGTTATTAAAATGCTCGTGCACCTCCAATCCTCGAAGGGCGGGGTTTAGACAAGGGTGCGCTGCACAACCCCGAGTGTGGGGTGACCCGACTCGCCGCCACTCGTGTAACATTCAGCCTCGACATCATGCTCCGTGCGCTCGTGGGTGATGGTGGCGACACGGGAATGGGATTTGTCTGTGGTGGCGGACTTCTTGGGACAATCCCAAGAGTACTGACCCAGTTGAAGGCAATTGAAGCAATGGACCCGTTCGGATGACCCAATGGTGGGGGCCTTGCCCTTCTCCTCCGAAGTGGGGCGAGAGGCGGAAGCCTCCGGTCTAATATTCTTAAGGTTGAGATATTTGATATTTGGGGAATTGACTTCATGGGACCTTTTCCATCATCTGGAGGTAACAAATACATTATTGTGGCAGTTAATTATGTTTCAAATGTTGGGTCCCCTTCAAGGGGGAGCGCAAGCGGATAAAACCCCTTTCAAGAGGGGGGCGAAACCCTATGGATGGCGCATCTTTGGTTTTAAGCGGAAGCAAGGGTTTCAAGGGATCGGCATGCATGATGTATGATCAACTAAAACGAAATGATTGCAATCATGAAGCAAGAATCATACCATGGCCATTAGATTGGACTCGGCTTGGAAGCAAGAAAACGATAGGGTTCTCCTCCAAAGTGTGCCACACACAAGATGAAGTTGGCCTACTCCTTGTCGTCCTTTGTGCTAGCAAAGGGCTTCAAAGGTCCTTGATCGAATGAAGGAGAGTTTGGTGTCTTCTTGGCTTTTCCAAAATCCTTCTTGCTCTCGGCGATGAGATACACTCCCAAGCTCTCTTCGCATGCAAGAAGCCTTGAAGGATCTCGACGTTTTCCTTGGTCTCAAGGCGTTTTGGCGTTGAGGCTTCCCAATAAGGTAAGTCTTCACTCCATACGTTCACACTTAGTGAACTACACAAAACGCCCATCAGATTGAACCATGCGTTCACCAAAAGGAACCGGTTCAATTGACTTTGGTTCAATGACCAAATCAAAACAAGACCAAACCAAATCAGCCCAAGAATTGGTCCAGACCAAAATAAACCCTAAGGTTCAAAATCTGACCGTTCATCTTTTGATGCCCTTGATCTCATCGATCTAGCATCCACACTCTCGATCGAAGCTTACCGATCTCAAGCCCTAATCAATCAAACATGATCAGACTGGATCTCACTTACAATCAGAGTTTAAACTCCTTTAAACTGAATCAAAACAATCCAGTCCACACGATCTGACTCAAGTAAGCCATATCACCAAATTGTGCGACCCTAAGGGTTTCCTTTAAATGTCGGTAACGACAACTTACGTTATCACGATCAGTGAGGGGTATCTAGCAACACATCACTGTCTCCCGATATAAAGGAAAGAGTCTTCCAAGACTACTCCCAAATAACAGCACAAGTGTGAATTTTCTTCACAAGGCATACATGTTTCCTTTGCCACTGGATGTTCTTATTGGACAAGCACGTCAAGCCTGTAACTCCAATACGATGAGCATGATTAGATCAGATGATCACTGTCATCTGGGTATGGCCATACACTTTCTCAATCATCTCATATAGGGGGGCCCTAGAACATCACACTCCTTAAACAAGGAGACGGCAATCCTGTATCTATCACTAGTGTCCTAACCTGGCTCTTGATCATCATCCAAGATAGTCTATAATCATTATATTTCAGATGATATTGAACTACCTCAAAACAATGACATTCATCATTTAGAAACACAAGTGATCTCAAGTCAAAGGACATGTGCCACTTGTAGCATACAAGGATTATTCACATTGTGACAAGCAACCGAATATCCCAGTAGGGTCTGTCCAGTACATCCAATGTACCCATGAGTCTACATCTTATTCCATGCTCGAAGCATCCTACAAGATTAGAACTCATATTAGTCTCAATCATATCAGGGCTGTCTCAAGTTCACCAAGATATCTCGACTAAGGACATTACTGCATGTCAGCCTAGCTGAACAGCTTTGAGACATTAATCAGAAGTACACTTATTACAGCAGACAAGGTAACAATCTGAATAACAACCATGCCTTTATAAACTTAAGAGTTTATTACATGATACTGTTACAATCCCAAGGCCTCAAACATTAGCCTTAAGGGCATACTCCAACAATCTCCCACTTGCACTTAATCTAATGGTTGAGAAACCTCAAACCCATATTATTACAGTGCTTCTCATGCTTCTGCTGCGCCAGAGGCTTGGTAAGCGGGTCTGCCAGATTGTCATCTGTATGAACCTTGCAGATTTTGATCTCGCCTCGATCAATGATCTCCCGGATCAAGTGAAACCGTCTCTGTATGTGCTTGGACTTCTGGTGCGACCGTGGTTCCTTTGCTTGTGCGATGGCTCCAGTGTTATCACAGAAGATAACCAAAGGATCTGCACTCGAAGGAACAACACCAAGTTCTCTCACGAACTTACGAATCCACACTGCCTCCTTGGATGCTTCCGAGGCTGCAACATACTCGGCTTCTGTTGTGGAATCAGCAACAGTTGACTGTTTGAAACTTTTCCACACCACTGCTCCACCATTCAAGCTAAAAACATAGCCTGATTGCGATCGGAAATCATCCTGGTCCGACTGGAACGAAGCGTCAGTATATCCTTCAATACTGAGTTCTTCCTGACCACCATATATCAAGAACATATCTTTGGTCCTCCGCAGATATTTTAAAATGTTCTTGACCGTAATCCAGTGCGCCATACCTGGATTACTTTGGAACCGACTGGTCACGCTTAACCCGTAAGCGACGTCTGGGCGAGTACACAACATCGCATACATAATGGACCCAATAGCCGAAGCATAAGGCGTATTGTCCATTTCATCTTTCTCAGTCTGTGTTTGTGGACACTGACTCTTCGAAAGATTCAGACCATGTCTGACTGGAAGATATCCTCTTTTAGAATTCTCTAAATGGAATCTCTCCAGGACTTTATCGATGTAAGTACTCTGGCACAGCCCGAGAAGCCTCTTAGATCTATCCCTGTAGATCTTCACACCTAACACATAGGCTGCTTCTCCTAGATCTTTCATCTGGAAACATTTTCCTAACCATGCTTTAACAGCATGCAGTTCAGGAATATCATTTCCAATGATTAAGATATCATCGACGTAGAGGACTAGGAAAGTAATCACGCTCCCACTAAACCTCTTATATACACACGGGTCATCTTCGTTCTTGATGAAACCAAACTCAGAGATTGATTCATCAAAACGAATATTCCAGCTTCTAGATGCTTGTTTCAGTCCATAAATGGACTTCTTTAATTTGCATATTTTATGACGATCTGATGGATTAGTGAAACCCTCAGGTTGTGTCATATACACATCCTCGTCCAGATTTCCATTAAGGAAAGCTGTCTTCACATCCATCTGCCAGATCTCATAATCGTAATATGCAGCTATCGCGAAAAGAATCCGAATAGACTTAAACATGGCTACAGGTGAGAAAGTTTCATCATAATCTATCCCGTAGATTTGTTTGAAACCTTTCGCAACTAGCCTGCCTTTATAGGTAACCACGTTACCATCCATGTCAATCTTCTTCTTGAAGATCCATTTACAGCCTATAGGGATTACTCCCGGAGGCGGATCAACCAAATCCCAGACTTGGTTATCTGACATGGAGTCCATCTCGGCTCGCATAGCATCAAGCCATCTACCTGACTCCGGTCCACTGACCGCATCCGCATAAGTAAGGGGTTCATCATTATCAATGATGTAGACTCCGTCATAGCGCTCAGGCTGACGACGGATCCTTCCCGATCTTCGCGGTTCCCGTGATATTTGAGCCTCAGGTTGTTCAATAACCTGATCTACCGGCTCAGGCTCATCCAACTGTGCTTGACTACTTTGCCCTTCCTCTGGATTCTCATCCAGCTTTATTTCTCTCCCACTGGCCTCTTGCAGAAGAAACTCCTTCTCAAGAAATATGGCCGTCCGAGCAACAAATACTTTGTTCTCTTTGGGATCGTAGAAATAATAACCCTTAGTTTCCTTAGGGTAACCGACAAATATACATTTCTCAGATCTGCTCTCCAGTTTCCCAGAGGCGAGCTTTTTGACATAAGCCTCGCAACCCCAGATCCTGATAAAAGTCAAGCTTGGCTGTTTCCCATACCATAACTCATATGGCGTCTTAGAAACTGCCTTGGATGGCACTCGGTTTAGTACCTTTGCAGCTGTTTCCAGTGCAAAACCCCAAAAGGAGTAAGGTAGAGTAGCCTGACTCATCATAGAACGAACCATATCAAGTAACGTTCTATTTCTCCTCTCGGACACACCATTCCATTGCGGTGTTCCTGGCGGAGTGAGCTGTGAGATAATCCCACACTCCTTCAGATAGTCAGTAAATGCATGACTTAGGTATTCACCACCTCGATCAGAACGAAGTGCCTTGATATTTCGGCCTAACTGATTTTGTACTTCATTTTTGAACTCTTTGAACTTGTCAAAAGATTCACTTTTATGTCTCATTAAATAGACATACCCATACCTACTGAAATCATCAGTAAAGGTAATGAAGTACTGATAGCCACCTCTGGCATGTTTACTAAATGGCCCACACACATCACTGTGTATAAGGTCAAGTAAACCTGAAGCCCTTTGACCTTTATTAGGAAAAGGTGACTTCGTCATTTTACCCATTAAACAAGCTTTGCATGTATCAATCTCCTCATAGGAGAATGATCCCAGCAGTCCATGATCATGCAACTGCTTAATGCGCTTCTCGTTAATATGGCCTAAACGACTATGCCATAGCAAGGTGCTGTCATCAGCATACTTGGCTTTCTTATTATCAATGTTTTGTATAGAACATTCCATGTCCAACATGAATAACCCATTGTTAATGGAACCAGTAGCATACACAATATTATCTAGAGAAAGTATACACTTTGAAATCTTGCATTCAAAGGAAAAACCCTTCCTGACAAGAGCAGGAATGGAGATAATATTCTTGGTAATACTGGGTACAAAATAACAATTGTTTAATTCTAATACAATGCCAGATGGTAAAGAAATGAAATAGTCTCCTACAGCAACAGTAGCAACCCGTGCCCCGTTTCCAACGCGTAGGTCTACCTCATGCTGTCCCACCTGCCTTCTTCTCTTGAGTTCCTGTACATTTGAACAAATGTGAACTCCACATGCAGTGTCCAACACCCATGATATAGAAGAAGATGAAACCATGACTTCCGTCACGTAAATACCTGAGCCAGAAGCGATGCTTCCCCTCTTATCTCCTTGGAGCGCTTTACAGTCCTTTTTCCAGTGACCCATCTGGCCACAGTGGAAACACCTGTTGTCCTTGGACCGCTTCACCTTCTGTTTCAGAGCCTTACTGTAGTTCTTGACAGGGGCCTTGCCCTTCTTCCCCTTCTTCTTGTTCCTTGAAGGAACCATCAAGACAGAGGTTGAAGGCTTTCCCTTCAGAGTTTCCTCAGTAGTCAAGAGCATATTCAACAGCTCTGCCGGTGTACAATCGATTTTGTTCATATTAAAGTTAATGATGAACGCATCGAAAGAAGGCGGAAGAGACTGCAGAATTATGTCTACAGCAAGCTCCTGGTTAATGGTATGCCCCAGTTTCTCCAGAGCCTCCTTGTGCCCAATCATCTTGAGCACGTGAGCTCCCACTGGGCTCCCTTCAGCCAGTTTGCTCTGAAAGAAGAGCTTCGTCAGATTATAGCGTTCTGTCCTCGCCTGTGCAGCATACAGCATCTTGAGGTTCGCTATGATCTCTATAGCCGACATATCCTCATGCTGACGCTGCAGCGGTGGCGTCATAGACGCTAGCATCAGGCAAGCGACATCAATGCTATCATTGACGTGCTTTTCATAGGCATCACGAACCGCCCTTGCGGCGTTCGCAGCGGGTTGAGGCGGCACAGCCGTCTCGAGGACATACAGTTTCCTCTCTGCCTTAATAACGATCTTAAGGTGTCCGAACCAGTCAGAGAAGTTCGGCCCAGCAAACTTCTCCCTTTCCAGTAGGGATCGCACATTGAAGCTCATGGTGTTCGTTGCTGCAGGAATCTACAACAATGCAAGAACAGCAAGGTCAGTATCAATGTTAAGAATCAATCAGGACTTAAGAATGATTCCTTTTTCTCACTATTTTACCTGACTGTAAAATCCATAAAACAGTCCGAAAGAGTAATACTCTTTTAGTGAGATGGGATCCAGATTTCATACTTGGTCTCCGCGTCCCGCTCAGGCGAGATAAGATGCACAGAGATGACAAGCACTAATTTCTGGTAGGCTGTCCCAGCCAATCGCCAACCCGTGCGATTCCCCTTCATCTGGGCAATCCAGCAGACTGTGCCAACTGAGTTGGTACAACACAGTTTCTGATCCCACAGATGGCTGCCTCCATGTGCTACCATATGCGCCACATATGTAGCCTACATGGTCAAGCTGACCCAACCTACTCCCTGGACCACCACGTGCTATGCTGAGCAACGAGAAGCGATAAATCCCTTCTCTGTAACACGCAGGTGTAATCCCGCACCGTCTGAAGATAGATGGACGTGCCCACTGAGTGGGTACAACACGGCTCCAACGATAGTCAGAACGGTGAGGTTTCGCGTCAGAAGGCTTACGAGCTTGATATTTTAGCGTTGGATTTTACCGGTCTTTTATCTTCTCAACTATCATGCAAGTCCTATGGTGATAGCAGAAGATAAACTCATGCATTTCTAATTATAAAAGCAATAAATAGAAAGCATGCTGATCTTATGTGGTAAAAGCCCATGAACCCTAAGTAAGACCTTAATTTTACTTAAGTCTTCACTTGAGCTCCTTTTGCATCTCATCTGGTCCTACCCAGGGCCCTAGCGCCAAGAGCACCTTAGGTGCGCCACCAGCTGAATGCCCCTCTTGGATGTGTGCCTTTGTGCTCTTGTCTAATCAAAATACATTTTGATCTACCTAGACAAGTTTGACTCGCAGGTCAAATATACAATAAATTAATTACAAATGTGATTCGCAGATCACAAAATAATATTAACTTATAATTAACCAGGCACGCAGGCCCCAGCACAGCACACATTAGGGCAACCCACATAAGATTAAATAAACAAGCATATAGTATCAAATCAACATGTGATCCATTCATGAAATTAAATTTTGAAAACCCCATGGTATCAATTTTAATTTCCTTATGTGCCCTACAACCTTACAATGGTCCATTGATAGGGATCCACTCATCCAACTAGTCAGATCCAGTGCCCTTGCATGCACCAAGTCCTAACTGACTCGAGTTGACCTAATGGTCAACCATGCATGCGCCAAGGGCTGAACAACCCTCATAAGTTCTGGCAAGCGGGTGTGACCCCGGGCCTAACTCATGTGTGTTCACTAGTTGTCTCAACCAGACCTCGCTACACGCCTGAGATGCAATCGACCTATGGCCACCTCGTGCTTGCGCACAGGTGCCATCTGGTCGATCCATCTAGGCTGTCAGATGGTCTGATCAGACTATTGGATCTAACCTAGAGGTGACTTCAACCCCATCAACCCATCTAAGGGTTTATAGTAGGGCCTTAGATCTAGATAGGCGCGCAAGTTCCTTTTGTTTTGTAAGAAAAACTACACAAGCGCCAACACATGCGCAACAAGAACAACTTGCATGGAAACTTAAGCATGCGCCAAGGAGACATACATCAAGTTTCGGATATGCAAACTTAACATGTAACTCTCGCATGTCGGTTAGATCTAAGCATATCATTGCAAACAAGGATCACAAAAGCTTAAGCAATCATAACAACATGCATATTACCCGCTCTGATACCAATTGTTGGGTCCCCTTCAAGGGGGAGCGCAAGCGGATAAAACCCCTTTCAAGAGGGGGGCGAAACCCTATGGATGGCGCATCTTTGGTTTTAAGCGGAAGCAAGGGTTTCAAGGGATCGGCATGCATGATGTATGATCAACTAAAACGAAATGATTGCAATCATGAAGCAAGAATCATACCATGGCCATTAGATTGGACTCGGCTTGGAAGCAAGAAAACGATAGGGTTCTCCTCCAAAGTGTGCCACACACAAGATGAAGTTGGCCTACTCCTTGTCGTCCTTTGTGCTAGCAAAGGGCTTCAAAGGTCCTTGATCGAATGAAGGAGAGTTTGGTGTCTTCTTGGCTTTTCCAAAATCCTTCTTGCTCTCGGCGGTGAGATACACTCCCAAGCTCTCTTCGCATGCAAGAAGCCTTGAAGGATCTCGACGTTTTCCTTGGTCTCAAGGCGTTTTGGCGTTGAGGCTTCCCAATAAGGTAAGTCTTCACTCCATACGTTCACACTTAGTGAACTACACAAAACGCCCATCAGATTGAACCATGCGTTCACCAAAAGGAACCGGTTCAATTGACTTTGGTTCAATGACCAAATCAAAACAAGACCAAACCAAATCAGCCCAAGAATTGGTCCAGACCAAAATAAACCCTAAGGTTCAAAATCTGACCGTTCATCTTTTGATGCCCTTGATCTCATCGATCTAGCATCCACACTCTCGATCGAAGCTTACCGATCTCAAGCCCTAATCAATCAAACATGATCAGACTGGATCTCACTTACAATCAGAGTTTAAACTCCTTTAAACTGAATCAAAACAATCCAGTCCACACGATCTGACTCAAGTAAGCCATATCACCAAATTGTGCGACCCTAAGGGTTTCCTTTAAATGTCGGTAACGACAACTTACGTTATCACGATCAGTGAGGGGTATCTAGCAACACATCACTGTCTCCCGATATAAAGGAAAGAGTCTTCCAAGACTACTCCCAAATAACAGCACAAGTGTGAATCTTCTTCACAAGGCATACATGTTTCCTTTGCCACTGGATGTTCTTATTGGACAAGCACGTCAAGCCTGTAACTCCAATACGATGAGCATGATTAGATCAGATGATCACTGTCATCTGGGTATGGCCATACACTTTCTCAATCATCTCATATAGGGGGGCCCTAGAACATCACACTCCTTAAACAAGGAGACGGCAATCCTGTATCTATCACTAGTGTCCTAACCTGACTCTTGATCATCATCCAAGATAGTCTATAATCATTATATTTCAGATGATATTGAACTACCTCAAAACAATGACATTCATCATTTAGAAACACAAGTGATCTCAAGTCAAAGGACATGTGCCACTTGTAGCATACAAGGATTATTCACATTGTGACAAGCAACCGAATATCCCAGTAGGGTCTGTCCAGTACATCCAATGTACCCATGAGTCTACATCTTATTCCATGCTCGAAGCATCCTACAAGATTAGAACTCATATTAGTCTCAATCATATCAGGGCTGTCTCAAGTTCACCAAGATATCTCGACTAAGGACATTACTGCATGTCAGCCTAGCTGAACAGCTTTGAGACATTAATCAGAAGTACACTTATTACAGCAGACAAGGTAACAATCTGAATAACAACCATGCCTTTATAAACTTAAGAGTTTATTACATGATACTGTTACAATCCCAAGGCCTCAAACATTAGCCTTAAGGGCATACTCCAACATCAAAGTGGGTTGAAACTCTTGCTTCTCCTACTAATGATTGCAGAGTTGTTATTAAACTATTCAAAAAGGTTATCTTTCCAAGGTTTGGGACACCCCGAGTAGTGATTAGTGATGGAGGTTCACATTTCATAGAGCATAAGTTCTCAACCTTGCTTAGAAAGTACGGAGTTAATCATAGAGTTGCAATACCTTATCACCCCCAAACCAGCGGACAAGTTGAGATATCACATAGAGAAATAAAAGAGATTTTAGAAAAGACAGTGTCACACACCAGGAAAGATTGGGCATTCATACTTAATGATGCACTGTGGGCCTATCGGACTGCTTTTAAAACACCAATTGGTATGTCTCCCTTTCAATTAGTTTACAAAAAATCTTGTCATCTACTTGTAGAGCTTGAACATAAGGCGTTCTGGGCAATCAAAGCACTCAATTTTGACTCAAAGAACGCGGGTGAAAAATGGAGGCTACAGTTGAACGAGCTAGATGAGATTAGACTCTCTGCATATGAAAATGCAAAAATTTACAAGGAGAGAACTAAAAGATGGCATGATTGACATATTTTCAGAAGTGAATTCCAACCAGGTGTCTTTGTTCTTTCATTTAATTCTAGATTGAGGCTTTTTCCTATAAAACTTAAATCTCAATGGTCTGGGCCGTTTTAGGTGAAGAAAACTTATCCCTACAGAGCTATGGACATATGGAGTGAGGGAACAGGAGATTTTAAAGTTAATGGTCAAAGGTTGAAACATTATTATCAAGAGGAGCAGATTGAAGAAAAGGAAAAGTTTTACCTTGATGAACCACGATCAAATCTGAGTGCAGAACGGTCAAGCTAAAGACTTTTAAATTAGCACTTCTTGGGAGGCAACCCAAGCACTCTATCTTTAGTTTATTCTCATTTACTTTTCTGTATTTTTACTTCTACTTTTAGAACTAATTTTTCTTCTCTTTTCGTAGGAAGAATCAAATTTGGCGTAACAACATCTGTGTTTCCACCAGTTCCTACACCGACTTAGCTACCCTAGAGACACGAAAGAGATTAGATCAGATGCTGATAAGAAAAATGTTGTGAGTATTCATTTTTCTTCACTTCTTTGAAATTCATCTTCCCCATCGATGTTTCATAAACCTTTGCTTGTTTTTATGCTTTTTTTTATCAAATACTGCGGAATCTACACTCTTTTTGGTTTTTGATGATTTTTAGGTAAAAAGGCATGATTTTTAGGCATTTTCAAGCAATTCCAAATGCATGAATGAATTCCCACCATCAAGAGAAGATTACACGTCAAATTTCATGAAGATTGGAGCTTTAGAGCAAATTATGGCAGGGCCATAATCTATATTATGGTACCGTAATTTCACCGGCTACCGTAATATCGGAGCACTACAGTAATTTGGGAATTTTTCGTCCAAAAAGTTTTTCAAAAATTATGGCACTGCCGTAAATAATTTCACAGGCCGTAATTTTAATCTACTTTTCACTTGAAAGATTTCCAGAGTTCATGGCAAGGTCCTAATCATTTCACGGTGCCGTATTTTGGTGCATTTTCCGACCCGAGAGATTTGGGGAAAATACGGTACCGCCATAAGTTATTTTACGGTACCGTAATTCTGGTCGAATCCTGTACAGAAAAACTTAAAGAAAATACAGCAGTACCGTAATAAAAACCATGGCCGTAATTCTATTTTGAACACACGATTTTCACAGACTTTTTGAAGCCCGATTTTTGCGCGATCGATTGCGGACGATCTAGGGCATAATTGGAATATCCGTCAGAAGCAAAGATGGAGCCTTTGAGGAGAGGAGAAAGGAGACACCAAAAGCCCTAATTTTCATCCACCGACGAGGGAGAAATCGACTGCCACCTTAGTTTTCGCCGCCGGAAAGTGTACAATGCATCTCAGGCCGTGAAATTTGAGGGGAAGCTTCACCTGGAGTAGGATAACATAGCCCAAAAGTTCCAGAGTGAAAGGAGATCGATTGGAGGAGAAATCGACAAAGGCACGCCGCTGACACTGTTCACGCGTGGAAATTACGGCTGTAATTTCCATTACAGCTGTGTGTTTATTTGTTTTTACCCTCTTTCTTTGATTTCTTAGACTTTGATACTATGGATTATTGTAATCTTTCATCCATGCTAGCTTAAAACTTTTATGGGACATGGGGGAGTAATTTCCTTTGATTTCTTAATGACTAGATAACTTTTTCATTACTTCGTCACGTATTATTTTAGCATGATAATTCTGCTTATGTGAAAATTGCTCTTTAACTCTCCATATATTCATGTTATTAATCATGTTTTAGAGTTTTCGCGATAGACCGAAAGGTGGCTTGCTTGAAAACTTGGAACCCTAGAATTGCATGATAGGAACTTACTGTAAGAAATTAGGTTAGTTCTTATTTTTTGATTTTAGAAGATAATTTCCATGTTTAATAATTTGAATCTGGGATTGAGTTAATTTATCAAAAGTGGAGATCTTGTGCGAAAGTGAGGATCGGAATGTTGGAGAACCATAAGTAGAACTTGTGTTGAGACTCGGATGCACGAAAGCGATCCTTGAGTTCTTTGATTAATGATTTACTTATTTTCAGCTTGGGATAGATCTTGCGCGAAAGCGAAGATCGGTCCCTGCATGATTTTCTGCATGAAAGTGAGATGAACCTTTTATGAAGTAAATTATGTCTTTATCATGATAAAATTTAACTCACAAATTACTATTCATATCTAGTCATAGAACTTAAAGAGGATGAAACCCTAGTCCCAGTCTCTCTCTCCGATATTTTCGTTAGCTTTCATTAGTTCACTTGCATAGGTTCAATTGCCTAGATAGTAAGAACTCAATTATTCAGTACTTGACAACGAGATCTCTGTGGTTCGATATCTTTCTTTATTACTTCGAGTATCCATGCACTTGCGGACACAACAAGCCCATTCTTAAACTTGGACAACACTAGTTCGAGGTCCTCTTGCAAGTTACAATGAAGTTGTAACGTATCAAAAGTGAGGCAGTATTCCTTGACGGTACCTGAGCCTTGGTGTAGGCTACTATATTGGTTAAGGAGGCGCTACCTATATGAGGGGGGTAAGCCACCCATGAAGTGCGTGGGGGAGTCTCGGATAAAACGACGAAAGTCATCATCTGCCCGTGTTTGCTCGTAGCAGAGTTGGGTTTGAGGCCTTTGTGCAGCCCACACATCATCATCATCGAAGGGTTCATCCTCGTAGGCCGGGCCCCCATGGGCCGCATAAGGCCTATGACGACCGGACTCATCCTCAAAGGGTTGGCGCCGAGGGGGCGCGACAACCGGGGGCAATTCTCTAGTGGGAGAGGGGTAGGCAGATGGAGGGGGTTGACTCCGGTTAGGGCGCCTTTGCTCCGACGCATTAACAACATCAGTGAGGTCCCGGAATCTAGCTAAGAGTTACTGGACCGTGGTATCCGTCGAAAACTTAAATTGTTGGACTGCGGTGTCCGTCGCCTGTTTATAGGCGGCAAGCTACATGGATAGCGCATCTACTCGCGTCGTAAGTGCAGCGATGGAATCTAACGGAGTACTAGTCCCTTCTGAGAGTTAGATCGACTCTTGGGTTTCAGGGATGGTTGCGGGGAATAGGGACGACATGACTTGTGACCTCGTAGTCACCATGCACAAACAAGGGGAAATTTGGCTAAGTGCTGAATGTAGAAAACAATGCTAAAATATGCTATGCAATGGAGTTGGACCGTGCGAACGATAGGAATCGAACGTGCAACTCCTCTGATACCAGAAATGATGCAGCTACAATAGGTTGGTTGGTCCTTAATGTCATATTTCTACGGTGTTACACAATTCGCGGGAAAACGGGAGAGGGTCTTGAGATGAGGGAAGTGAAAACACCCAGAAAGTTGATGACACCAAAATTCATAGTATATTTTGTATCATTTCATGTGTCTTTTTGTTTCATATTTATGCTCTTTTGCTTGTTTTTAAGCTTTATTTGTCAAATATTGCTGAATCTACACTATTTCTTGTTTTTGATCATTTTCAGGTTAAAAGTGCCATATTTTGATGGATTTTGGAAGATTGAGCACACCAATGGATTCCAAACGTTGAAACATAGCTACCCATCAATTTTCATGAAATTTGGAGCCAAATTGCAAAAATACGGCACTACCGTATTTTCTGGACAAACTACAACGGTACCGTATTTTTGGACAACTCAAATCAGAGATTTTGGGCAAAATACGACACTACCGTATTTTTGGGACAAAATCTCATGGTACCGTATTTTTGGAGGATTTTATACAGAAAATTTTGGAATTCTGGGTAAAAATATGGCACTGCCGTGTTTGCAGTAAAACTTTCACGGTACCGTATTGTGGGCCGTTTTTCGCGAGTTTTTCGGGTCTGAATCTTGCGCGGACCATAACTTTTGTCCAGAGCTCCAAATTGAGATCAGAAAAATGCTACATACTCGTCGTTAAGAGGGGAAGACGTACGAATAGAAAGCCCCAATTGTTATTACCAATTGAGAGAGCAATCATCAGAGAGGCGGTTAGGGTTTGTTCTCATGCCGAGAGGCGTAGAGGACATCTCAGATCATAATGTTTACACCGAAGCTTCGCCTAGAGTAGGAGAGCACGCCCCAGAAGTTTCTGAGCATTTGGAGTCCGATCGAGGGAGAAATCATCAAAATAGTGGTGACAGCACTATTAACAAGCGAAATTACGGGTTATATTACAATTACAACCCTGTTTTGTAACTTTTCTTCCCCTTTTTCACTTTCTAATCCTCTAAAATTATGGTTTGTTGTAATCCTTTCACCATGAAAACTTAGATCTTTTTATGTGACATGGGGTGTAATCCCCTTAGTTTGTTAATGACTAGAAAACATTGATTTTTGTCAAGTTTAATTTTAATATGATAATTTTACTTTTGAGATTGATTGTTCTTTAATTCTCTTTAGTTTTATAAATATCAGCATGTTTTAGAGTTTTGCGAAATAGACCGAGAGGTTGATCGTTTGAAATTCGGAACCCTAGGAATCGTTGAGTTTGGAACTATCGTGAGAGATTAGATACTTTTTCGAATTCTGATCTTTAGTGATTTTATTGCCATGTTGAGTTTCTGATACTTCGGATTGAGTTATTGTGTTAGACTTAATTTGATCTTGCACGAGAATGAGGATCGAGTCGTCGGAAAACCATAAGTAAAACCTGTGTTGATTTTCAGGATGCACGAGAGTGATCCTTGAGATTCCACTTGAGATGATTGACTTAGAATTTGGATGCACGAGAGTGATCCTTGAGTTCTTTGTTCAATAATTCACTTATCTTTAGCATTGAGAATATATCTTGCATGAGAGTGAGGATCGGTTATCTGCATGATTGTCTGCACGAGAGTGAGACAATACCTTTATGAAGTGAATTAGGTCTTTATCATAATAGAATTAAACTGACAACCTTTATTTCCTTCTAGTCATTAGAATTAAGGTGGATGAAACCCTAGTCCCAGTTTCTCTCTGATTATCTTTTTCGTGTGTTCTCCATTATTGCTTTTCATCATATTCGGTTTGCTTAGCTAGTGAGAATACAACTATTTGGTACTTAACAATAAGGTCTCTATGGTTCGATATCTATTTTATTACTTCGAGTATCCGTGCACTTGCGAACACAACAAGTTTTTGGCGCCGTTGCCGGGGACCTTAGTTTTGTTAATATCAAAATAGTTGTTAGTATTGCTAGACTAAGTTTTATTTATTTTAGATTTTACTTTAATTTTTGTTTTTGCAGGTTTTGGATTTCACAGTTGTGACAGAACTGTGAATTCTTAAATTTGTAAATTTGCTTGTCTTTTATTTAATTTTTCTATATTCTGAAAAAAAAATAGTTCTTATTGATTGGTGTTGGATTATCTCTCTGTTTTTGATAAATTTGAAGATATGTCTTTTAATTACAACTCCTGGGCAACTGAAAGAGGTGAGGTATACATGCCACCAAGTAAGTCTCTTCAAGATACGTTTAACTCTTCTATGCACTCTGTTAAGAAATCTTCTTCTCCTATTAGATGTGAAATTTGTGGATATTTTGATCATTATTCCTCTAATTGTCAATTTTTAAATTCCAATTCACCATGGTATCAAGATAATCAACATGATTCTAGATCTTTTTATGATGATTGCTCAAACTATACTTCTGAACCATGCTTTGAGAAAACTGAAAAATCTAGCCTAGAGATTATGTTTGAAAAGTTCATGAAACAAGATGTGAGTGAGACCCTCAAACAAATCAATTCTAAGTTGGATGACATGGTTGCACACAATGAAATTTTAGAAACCCAATTAGCACAACAAGCATGTTTATTTGAGTTTGATTTGGAAGCTGAAAAGATTGATTTAGAAAATTCCCCCATTGATTATGATTGTTTTGAGATTGAGCCTTATGTGGACATTAATGCATCTCACTCTGATTTTGATAATTCTGAAATTGATTCCTTTGATAATGTATTATTGGAAAAAGTTGAGGAAATTGAAATTGAAAAACCCTCTTTTGATGAAATTGATGCTTTTGATGATATATCATTTATGGTTAAATCTGATGAGTTTGAAAATTGTGATAGTCATGTACCTCAATTTGATTTTGATGATATTGTTGAGATTAATGATAAATCTTTTGTGGCTAACTCTGGTTCTATTAATTCTTTTGCTAACATTGATAAATCTCATGATTTTTCATATGATTCTGATTTTGACTCTTCTGATGATGAATTATTTGTGGGGAGGCATGAGGAAATTGATTTTAAAGAGTCTCATCTTGATTTTGTTGATAATTTTGATATTGATAAATTGTTTGATGATGAACATGAGGAAATTGAAAAAGATTTGAAAAATACAAACACTAATGAATCTCACTCTGATGTTTTGCCCATATCTTTTGTTGAATTTTTTGATTTATTTGAAAATTCATGCTTTATTGAGGAATCTAATGAAAGACATAAAACTTATTTTGATGATCCAATATTTGAATCTTTTGATCAAAGTCCTTTTCTTATTGCTATTGAAAACATTAATTTGAAGAAAGGACTAATGATTTTGCTTTTTGACAAACATAGGAAGATCATAAAGATTTCTTTTAGTGGATTTAAAAATTTTGATTTTAATTTCTGCAAATTTAAAAAAGCCACTTCAATTGTGATTTACATGAAATTTTGGATGTTTGATTTAGTGGCTAAACGTTTTGGACAATGAAAATGCAGAAAATTGTTTGCTCTTTACTTTGGTACTGATTCACCTGCTTCACCATGATAACTGAGTTTAGGTCAAGCTATGGACCAAAAATTAGCGCTTCTTGGGAGGCAACCCAAGCACTTTTGCCTTAGTTTAGTTTCTTTTATTTTAGTTTATTTTTAGAATTAATTTTTTTCTTTGCAGGAAAATAAAATTCTTTACGGTTGCACTGCTCTCCTTGGACACCTGTGGCTTCTTCTCCAGATTTGCAGCACCTCTAGCCACCACTACATCTGCCTGTCTCCAGCCGTCGACACTGGATCATACCACCAGTAGATTCTTATTTCTTTTGCTGCCTCTTATTCCATGATTTTATTTATTTTTGCAGCAGTTCTTTATTATTGACTCTGATTTTTTTTATGCAGTACTATCTTTTGCACAAGCCGACGATCTCACCTCTATGACTGTATTCTCTAGCAGGCCACTAGAGATTACTCACTCTACTGTCGGCACCATCACCATCATTGCTAGCAGCTTTTCAGCTAGCCTCTGTTCCACCTCTGCTCGATTCTTTCTACCGGCATCCTCTTTTGGACCATCGATGATATATCTGATTCTTCTTTTAGAAAATTATTTTTATCATTATTATTTTTAGAGACTATTTTTAGACTGAGCCTTATGTACCTTAAATTTTGTAGGTAAAATTTTCAAAAGGCACATCTTTGAACCTAGCAGCATATGCCCCGACACTATTTTTGATCTGAGCCTTATGTACTTTGGGTCAGAGCTTGCTATATAGTTTTGTGAGTATTGTTTACACTCTCTTGTATTCATGATTATTTCATATGGTTGCATCTTTGATTTGTTATCACTTTACACCCTTTGCATTGTTTGAGCCTTATGTGATTATATGGACCAATCATGTTACACTTTTGACCATGATTATATGAGTTTTCATGCTTCATACCTTTTGCATTGAATTAGAAATTTTTTATGGACATGATAAGATTGATAAGTTGATGATATGTTTTTCTTAGATGGGTAGATTTTTCTACATTGATTATGAAAGTTCATGCTAATGCCTGTGAATGAAGATATACCTATTATGTTGAATTTATTTCTTCAATATATATCTACTTGTTGAAATTATCCATTGATTGATGCATATGTTTTGGGTAGGTATGTTGTTTGATGAATGTAATCTAAGAGTGAAGCATCTTTCTTGAATAAAATGAGCATATGAGTGTAATTTTTGAAGTAATGTCAATTGATTAGCCTAGTTGATGTTTGGTCTATTTTACTATTTGTTGGGAAGGGAGAATCCATGATCCACAAAAATAGTGAGAGACTCCCTTACTTGGCACTGTGCAAAATTGATAGTGGTACCTAAGACATGGGTTGAAGTCAAAAATTATAAAAAAAATTTGATGAGAGAAAAATTTTGGGTAGGCATGAGAGAATGACTCCTCTACTTGGCACTGTGTAAAATTGACAGTGGTACCGAAGATAAGAGTTGAAGTCCAAATAAAAAGTGTGTATCTATGTGGGTACATAGCATCAAAAACACAAAAGAAAAGAGAGAAAAAAAGACATTTTGAGTGGAAAAAGATTTTGGATATCCTATTCCTGTAAACAAATGTATGATAGATTTAAACTAAAACAAAGGTGAAATCATGAGATTGAGATTCTTTTTATTATGCGAGTTGTGAAATTTTATTTGATCAAAGCTGTGAATCTTAAAGATTAAATTCATTGGATGATATATTTATCTGAAATTTTGTGCAAAAAGTTGATGGAATATTTCATGAGTGATTATATTTTAGAAATTTATTTTTTCATAAAAGAGCATATTTTCCATACTTAACATTGTTCTTATTTATTTGCTTGAGGACAAGCAAAATTTGAGCCTTATGTGTTTGATGACACCAAAATTCATAGTATATTTTGTGTCATTTCATGTGTCTTTTTGTGTTATATTTATGCTCTTTTGCTTGTTTTTAAGCCTTATTTGTCAAATATTGCAGAATCTACACTATTTCTTGTTTTTGATTATTTTCAGGTTAAAAGTGTCATATTTTGATGGATTTTGGAAGATTTGAGCAGACCAATGGATTCCAGACATCGAAACAAAGCTACCCATCAATTTTCATGAAATTTGGAGCCAAATTGCAAAAATATAGCACTACCGTATTTTCTAGACAAACTACCATGGAACCGTATTTTTGGATGACTCAAATCACATATTTTGGGCAAAATACGGCACTACCGTATTTTTGGGACAAAATCTCACAGTACTGTATTTTAGAGGATTTTATACAGAAAATTTTGGAATTCTGGGTAAAAATACGGCACTGCCATTTTTTACAGTAAACCTTTCACGGTACCGTATTGTGGGCCGTTTTTCGTGAGTTTTTCGGGTTTGAATCTTACGCGGACCATAACTTTTGATCCAGAGCTCCAAATTGAGATCTGAAGATGATACTGACTCATCGTTAAGAGGGGAAGACATGCGAATAGAAAGCCCCAATTGTTATTACCAATTGAGAGAGCAATCATCAGAGAGGCGGTTAGGGTTTGTCCTCATGCCGAGAGGCGTAGAGGACATCTCTGTTGGGGTATGCCCTAAAGGCTAATGTTTGAGGCCTTGGGATTATTTCAGTATCATGTATAAACTCTATGTTTATAAAGGCAATGGTTGTTATTCAGGTTGTTACATTATCTGCTGCAATATGTATACTTCTGAATAATGTATCAATGTTGTTCAGCTTGGCTGACATGCAGTTTTGTCCTTAGTCGAGATATCTTGGTGAACATGAGACAGCCTTGATATGATTGAGACTAATATGTGTTCTAATCTTATAGGATGCTTCGAGCATGGAATAAGATGTAGACTCATGGGTACATTGGATGTACTGGACAGACCCTACTTAGGATATTCAATTGCTTGTCACAATGTGAATAATCCTAATATGCAAACAAGTGGCATATTTCCTCTGACTTGAGATCACTTGTGTTTCTAAATGATGATTGGCATTGTTTTGAGGTAGTTCAATATCATTTGAAACATAATGGTTATAGACTATCTTGGATAATGAACATGAGTCTTGTTAGGGCACTAGTGATAGATATAGGATTGCCGTCTCCTTGTTTGGAGTGTAATGTTCTATAGGGGCCCCCTGGATGAGATGATTGAGAAAGTGTATGGCCATACCCAGATGACTATGTTCATCTGATCTAATCATTCTCATCATATTGGAATTACAGGCTTGACACGCTTGTCCAATAAGAACGTCCAGTGGCAAAGGAAACACATATGTCAAGTGACTTGGGTTCACACTTGTGCTGTGGTTTGGGTGTAGTCTTGGAAGACTCTTTCCTTTATATCGGGAGACAGTGATGTGTTGCTAGATACCCCTCACTGATCGTGATAACGTAAGTTATCGTTACCGACATTTAAAGGAAACCCTTAGGGTCGCACAATTTGATGATATGGCTTACTTATGTCAGATCGTGTGGACTGAATTGTTTTGGTTCAGTTTAAAGGAGTTTAAACTCTGATTGTGAGTGAGATCTGGTCTGATCATGTTTGATTGATTAGGGCTTGAGATCGGTAAGCTTCGATCGAGAGAAATGATGCTATATCGGTGAGATCAAGAGCATCAAGAGATGAATGGTTAGATCTTGAACCTTATGGTTTAATATGATCTAGACCAAGGCTTGGTTTGATTTGGTCCTTAAACCAAATTCAATTAAACCAAACCGATTGGAACCGGTTCACTTTGGTGAACGTGTGGTTCGAATGGTTCGATTAAGAGATGGTAACGTGGGAGTTGAAATGGAGTTAGTGCTTTCTAAAAATAGAAAGGCGTTTTCCCTTGTTGAAAACGTCAAAACGTTTTCGAACATGAAGGGGGCTTCTAACTCTCTCGCGGACTGGTCTTCATCTTGCTCTCGTCTTGGGTGGTCTTCACGCCAAGAAGAGTTTTCGGCCAGGAAAAAGGAAAAGGAATTCATCTCTTCTCCTCCACACAAAAGGACACCTTGAAGCTTTGCTAGCACAAAGACGCCAAGGGAGTAGTCATCTTCACCTTGTGTGCGTCACCTTTGGAGGAGAGCCGCTCGCCCTCTTCTTCCAAGTCGCCATCCAAAGCAATGGCAATGGTATGATCCTTGTGTTGATCTATACAAATTGTTAAGTTGATCTATGTTCATACATGCGATCCTAGGAAACCCTAGATTCCGCCCATGCAAATGTTTTATATGCGCATGCTTTAGGGTTTCGCCCCCTTAGTGGAACTCTCAATCTCAGATCGTGATGTTTACACCGAAGCTTCGCCTGGAGTAGGAGAGCACGCCCCAGAAGTTTCTGAGCATTTGGAGTCCGATCGAGGGAGAAATCATCAAAATAGTGGTGACAGCACTGTTAACAAGCAAAATTACGGGTTGTATTTCAATTACAACCCTGTTTTGTAACTTTTCTTCCCCTTTTTCGCTTTCTAATCCTCTGAAATTATGGTTTGTTGTAATCCTTTTACCATGAAAACTTAGATCTTTTTATGGGACATGGGGTGTAATCCCCTTAGTTTGTTAATGACTAGAAAACATTGATTTTTGTCAAGTTTAATTTTAATATGATAATTTTACTTTTGTGATTGATTGTTCTTTAATTCTCTTTAGTTTTATAAATATCAGCATGTTTTAGAGTTTTGCAAAATAGACCGAGAGGTTGATTGTTTAAAATTCGGAACCCTAGGAATCGTTGAGTTTGGAACTATCGTGTGAGATTAGGTAGTTTTTCGAATTCTGATCTTTAGTGATTTTATTGCCATGTTGAGTTTCTGATACTTTGGATTGAGTTATTGTGTTAGACTTGATTTGATCTTGCACGAGAGTGAGGGTCTAGTCATCGAAAAACCATAAGTAAAACCTGTGTTGATTTTTAGGATGCACGAGAGTGATCCTTGAGATTCCACTTGAGATGATTGACTTAGAATTCGGATGCACGAGAGTGATCCTTGAGTTCTTTGTTCAATGATTCACTTATCTTTAGCATTGAGAATAGATCTTGCACGAGAGTGAGGATCGGTTATCTGCATGATTGTCTGCACGAAAGTGAGACAATACCTTTATGAAGTAAATTAGGTCTTTATCATAATAGAATTAAACTGACAACCTTTATTTCATTCTAGTCATTAGAATTAAGGTGGATGAAACTCTAGTCCCAGTTTCTCTCTGATTATCTTTTTCGTGTGTTCTCCATTATTGCTTTTCATCATATTCGGTTTGCTTAGCTTGTGAGAATACAACTATTTGGTACTTAACAATAAGGTCTCTGTGGTTCGATATCTATTTTATTACTTCGAGTATCCGTGCACTTGCGGACACAATAAAAGTGCAGCAAGAAAACACGATGAAAACGGCGGCGAATACGTTTCGGGGCAACACCGATGCGAAGGGAAAACAATGGCACTCAAAACTAACAATTTGTTCACTAATCTCTTACCACATTTTAAGCACAACACGTATTAATTAAGGCGGCAGCGGGGTCGCGGGGTTCAGCTCGCGCGGCTATGGTTCTAAAACGCACCAAAGTGCAAGAAATCGTCCACGCCTCCGAGGAGGGGATGTTTGTGGGTGAAGAAGGGGATATGGAAGCAAGAGTACAATGGAAAAACTTCGAAACTTAGGCGAACCTGACCCAATGGAGGTGGTGGGATTTACTTTCTTGAAAGCAAGAAACAACTCTGAGTCGAGGCACCGACCATGACTCTTACAAACGTAGAAGCCGAAGCACTGACTAAGACTTCTACGGGCTGGAGGCATTTAGCTCACCAGCAGGACCCTACAAGCTACTAGAGAATTGAAGATTAACTAGCCCAACCTTCTCTTTTATAGAACAAGAGGGGAGGGAACAAGACAAACTAGTAGGGAATATGAATCCCAACTAAGTATCTACTATTGCAACCCAAAAAGAGGTCAAGCTTTAGCTAAAGACAAAATAAAATAAACTTCTAACAACTAAAGGGAAGCTAGTGTATGTCCCTTGATTCTTCGTCCTGGTGTATGGCTAGGTGGTTAGACACGTTCGGAGCATGCCGCAATGAAACAGTAGAATTTTGACGTTGTGGGCTGGGTCACGACCATCGTTGTGCGCTCTTGGGCCGTATTGTTGAGATGATTGTGTGGTCCATCTTGGACTAGGCCTTCATAAGGTTGGGTTGCAAGGCTCTTGGGTGGAAGCACCGCGGTATGGATTGATAACGGGCTAACAACCCCCATGTAACGGTCCGGTGGATGGGATGGGCGTTGGGACCACCGAATTTCCTCCTTAATGGGCTCTTTCAGATCCTCCTTGGATGGATGGACATGGTAGGGTGGGTTGTGCACGTCGAAACGGGGTCATCGGTGTGAAATAGCATCTATCGAGGTGATCACGGCCTGGTCATGCGTCTCGTCATGGGCGTGTCGGGGATGCAGAACTTGGGTCGAGTCCACTTCGGCCAGAGGAACGGGCGTGATCATTGGCGGCGATCCGAGCACGACCTTGCCATGCTTCCGGTCACGGGCATGACGGGGTGCCCCAATTTCCGCCAAACTCGTCACGGCAGCGGTCATGGGCTATGTCTGCGTTCGTGTTTTTGCCCAACCATGTCACGACTGTGCTCTTCATCACGGCCTGGCCGTGTCGGGGGCGGCTGGATCTGGCTGGGTCGGGCAAGGCTGGCGGAACGGCCGTGAAGGGGGCCGTGCCTGCGTTGCTACTTTGGAGCGATGGCGTCACGACCTGGCAGTGTTCTGGGCGCAGAAAATTCTGGGCCGTGGGGGGGGGGTTCTCTCATACATCACCAGACACGTTCACTAGGACACAGAGTTGTCGCCAATGCCCGATTTTCACCAGGATTTTTGAGCAAATCTTACTCAGCTGTTATATTTGGATTCTCCACTTGATTTGCATGCTTCTAGCACCGATTTGGAGATAGTTTACATAGATTTTTGGGATATTTTCTAGTAAAAATTTAGGACGGTGATCGTTTGGGTACTATAGCTTTCATGATTTTTGCATAGATTTTGTATATTTGCGATTATTACTATGATACTATGGCACCGAGGAGGTCAGTGATGACTAGACTCTATGGAGCAGTTAGGAAGGAAGGGGTACGAGGACCATATCCTCCTATTTATCCCAGATATAGGATGGTTCACGGGGTCCTTCTAGAGCGATTTGAGTTGGCACATATGTCTGCTGTGGAGTCCCCAATCCCATTTAGTTTGTTTCTTCCTTCGGACAGATCATGGGAGTACCCGAGCGTTTTGGATGAGGGAGATCAATCCGAGAGCAACACTGTATCATCTATAGCTCCTAGTACTTCTACAGGACCTAGCAAGCAGCAGAGGAGCCAGCTAGTTCTCCTGAGTTAGTGATTATTTCTAAGAGGCCTACTAATAAGCTAGAGAGTAAAGATTAGAGGATTACGAGACGGTACACTAGGAAGCGTACTAGTCGATCTACTTCTACTTGGGGGAGGAGAGTAGCCCCACGTCTCTCACCTGTACCAGAGACTATAGTGGCACCCCTAGAGCCAGCTCCCATTATTGTTGTGGAGGAGCGTGTTGAGCAACAAACCACTTCTACCCCTATGGCTGTGCAGGAGGTGACCGTCTCTGAGCCTCTTTCCGATCTTTCAGACTCTACTACTCCCGCTGATACTCAGTCTATGGAGATAGTTGCTCTAGATGATTTCATTCACACCCCTGAGATTCCCTCTTCATCCTTAGCCTAGGGCGATGTACCATTCCCTGAGGCTCCTACACTAGAGCTACCTGACGATGCGGAGGGATCTTTAGAGATTTTCACTGATTTACTAGAGATTTATGTGGATATTCCTGCTTTGCCATCATCACCGTCACTAGTACCTAAGCCTACTCTAGTTGATAGGAGACGAGCATGATCTCCACCTCCTGTCCTTGTTCCCTATCCATGACAGATCAAATATAAGAGTAGGGATCAGGAAACGCGGTCCTAGTGAGGCAACTTCACCTCCATCGTCATTGCCGAGGATTTTAGTTTCCAGTCCTCCAGTCGAGCCTTCCACCGCTGCTGGACCATCTACATCAACATCATTAGATCCTTCTTTGCAATAGATCCGAGCTGAGCAGTGGAGGATGCACAACGATATATCGTGACTAGAGCAAGGGCAAGCGAGGACACTTGACTCCCTATGCGCGATCGAGGAGCTTTTACGGTAATGTCTCCCTAGATCATCGACATAGCCTACTAGAGATGAGGAGGAGGAGGACTCCGAGGATACAGAGACAGATTGATGCTTTCTTCGTGCGTATAGTTATTGTTTTATTATATCCTTATCCATCGAGTTTTGCTTTTCTTTACCTTTTAGTTATATCTCAAATGCATTCTTCTTTTTGAGCAGGAGTTGATAGAGATTTAGGTCGATCTAGTGCACACATAGTATTATATGTTTTATTTGTGTGTGTTCATTGTATTTTGATACTCTGAGATGTATTTTTGGATTTGTATTTGATATCTAATATTCTGGATGGCATTGTATATATATGGAGGTATTAGGATTTTAAATACGGTACATGGTTTGATTGTGATGGTATTGTATATATTTGAGGCTTACCATGTATCTGTGATGTTGTGCAATGGTTTGTGATATGGTAGTGATATTTTGGTTGATTTTTGGATGATTTTTTATATTGTTTTTGATATTGAGATGAATAGTATTTGTGAGTATGGTAAATGTGATTTGGTTAATGAAACGTGAAGGTATTTGATATTTGAAACTCGTTTATAGTGTAAAATGTTGATATCTATGATGTAGTACAGTTTTCGGATTTTTCTAAGTCACGTTTACCTGATTTGATATAATTGCACAGGGTTTCGCTCATATTTTAAAGGGAACTCTCACAAAATTTTTCTAAAATCTATCATAACTTGATTTAATGTTTATGCATATGCAACAATTTAAATCTAGGGTATTCCCATGTATTTTGCTTTTTTTCAAGCTTTACAGGTGTGTATTATGAATGTTTATGATTTTTTAAGAATAATTAAATTTGTTTTATCTCTAATTTTAGACTTAGGAAACATTTTGAGTATTTGATTTGATGACTTGGAAATTTTTGAAATTTCATTTAGACTTAAATTGTTGAGTAAATTCAATTCTGGTATTGATAAAATGCATATGTGAATTGTTATATGTTCATGCAACACGTGCATAGTATTTCTATACTTGAAGTTTAATTCATCTATTTTAGCTTGATGGAAATTTTTATGAATAGTAAAATTTGGTCATATTTCTTTAAACTGAGCTTGCTCCAACTCCTCTAGTTGAGTAATCTAGGGTGATGAGTTATATTATACCATGAGTGGTATTCTTTAAGTCTGTTGCAATCAAGTAACAGAGGAAAAATTTTAAAAATAAATGTTTATCCCCATTGCAGAAAGATCGATAATCATTTAAATACCATGCCATTGGCTAGCTTTCTCCATGAATAAAAAAAGGAGAAAAAGGAAAAAAAAAAGAGAGAAAGAAGGGGAAAAAGAGAAAGCTATACGTTAAGAGGACAACTCCACTGACCTTATGATTGAGACTATGAGTTAAATTGTACTACTCTGTGGTATACTTTAAACAATGATATTATGCTAATAGGTAAGGTCACTGATGACACCAAAATATATAGTATATTTTGTATCATTTTCGATATCTTTTCATGCTAAATTGAAGATCTTTTACTTATTTTCATGATAAATTCATTGAATATTGCAAAGTCTACTTCTATTTTGGTTTTTCATGGTTTTCAGGTAAAAAGTGTTAGTGTATATGCCCTAAAGACCAATGTGTGGACATGGTCAGGCATTGGTTGAATGTACTTTGATAGAACTATTACTCTTAATATAGGCATGGTCGTTATTATGCAGACTTCTCTACCTGCGTTGATGTATTGAGTTGCATAAATAATGTCCCAGGAGTTTGGATTGGATCCATTCTCATAAGCTATCCCCAGACAAGGTACCTTAGCAGATATGGGACAGCTTTGGTACATGTGAGACTGGTGTATGGGCTAGTTAGGTGCGGGGCATAGTAACGCAGACATACAGGTGCATTGGATGCACTGGAGTGATCCACCGTGAGGATTGACTTGTCTAGTCAACAAGTCAATCTCACATGCAAGAGGTTTGCATTGATCCTTAGACTTGAGGTATTCATGTCTAGACTTGATGAAGGGTATGCTTTAATACAGTCTTACGTCTCTCCGTAATTGGGAGATCAAAACGACTGTCATTGGGCATGTCATAAGTCACGTAGAGACATGGATGACTAATAGTAGGATTTGCCCCTTCCTTCCGAGGAAGCATGATATCCACCTCGGGGCGCCCCACCTTATTGGTGCATGACAGGAAAGTGTGGCCACACTTGTTGAGTCATGACCAATGCATTGGATAATAAACTTGAGACTAATCCAATGGCAGGATATCAGCTTAGGCAAAGGGATCTGTAATGCAATGGGAATCCTCGTTGCTTGTTAGGAGTTGTTGCCATAATGACTTAATTCCTATGACATGGGTAGTAGTGATGTGTTGCTAGATACCCCTCACTACTTATGATGTTTATATCATTGCCATCGTCATATGGATCCTACGGGGTCACACGCAATAGACTCTTGACGTTGCTTTAATCAGAAGCCTTATGATCAGGTTATTGGATAACTTGGATCCATTTGGAAGATTTCATCAGCGCCAATGGGCCTGATGAGATGGAAGAAAGTTATTGGAGCCAAACTTCATTTTTTGGCAGGTTGACCCGAAATTGACCTAGATTGGTCACATTTGGATTAGGGTTGCATTGGATTGGATCCAATGGCTTAAACAACCCATACCATGAATTTTGGGCTAGCTCATTATCCAATGAGGCCCAATAATTAGTTGTCATGAAGAGGAATTAGCTTAAAGGGGTATAATGGGGAGAAATCTCACCCCATTGGCGCCTAAGGACCTTTCTTCTGGTCCTTCCCCTTCTGAAATTTCCTACTGCCGCCACCAGTATGCTGGGGAACCGGTGCCTCAGCTGAAGGGGCTACAACTAGGGCCGTCTCGGCCTGCTCCTCCAGAATGTACCTCTCTGCGGTGCGGGCACGATCCAGCATCTCAGCATAAGTCTCCAAGTGCTGCAATCCTACCTTCTGTCTGATATCCCTTCTGAGACCCCTGAGAAATTTCTTAGCTTGTCTATCCTCAGTATTTATCAAATGTGGAGCATACTTCCCAAGCTTTGAGAACTTCAAGTCATATTGATCCACCGTCATGTCTCCTTGTTCCAAGTGGATAAACTCCACCTCTCTATCCTCAACCAGGCTGGTGGGAAAGAATTTCTCATTGAACCGGGACAAGAAGTATTGCCACGTCACCGGTTCGGATCTGTCCACTGCAAGTCTCTACTCACTCTTCCACCACACATCTGCGTCTCCACGCATCATATAAGTGGCCAAGCATAGTCTGTCCTCATCTGAACATCGCATCACCTGAAAGATCTTCTCCAGGCCCATAAGCCAGTCCTCTGCCGTCCGATAATCTGGACTCCCATAAAAAGAGCTAGGGCCCAACCACTGGAATTCACCCACAAGCAAGGCATAGCGCCTATGGGTGTCCTCCGGCAAGCTAACCCCCGAGCCCGAGCCAGACTCAGACCCCCGCCCCTGCGTCGGTGTCTGTGTCTGAGATAGAAGCTGCAACTGCTCTCTGAACTCGCGCTGTTGTTCGCGATTCTGCTGTAACAGCTGCTGCTGCACCTCCTGGTGCTGGGTCTGCTGCTGCTGCAGCATCTGAGCCTGTTGCTGGATTAGTGCGTTCTGTTGCTACACCATACCAATCAAAGACTCCATAGCCCGCAAGAATTCAGCAGTCTGATCACTGCTGCCAGTACCAGCACTCGACCTGGGGCGCACCATACTGGCTCCTTCAATACACACAAATCAAAGTTACAATCAAGTCAGTTCTCAAACAAAGCTCCTAGCTGTCTAGCAATACACAAGCAAGGTTTTCCACCCCCAATACAGCTATTATTAGCTAGCCCATCCTCTGATACCATTCTGTAACGCCCCCTCAGAATAAACCCCAATCACAGACGGAAAACCGCGGAAGATAGGGAACGTCACACACAAACAACAAGACAGATGCTAGGGAATAATAGCTTACAAAAACTGATTCAGAAAAATTTCGGCAGCATGTCCCCAGAAAAAAACTAAGGAAATTCCTGTACATGTATCATAATATTACAATGAGGGTCGACATGCCGACCACAAACTGAAACACGGCATTTCGAAATCACAAGTTCTCATTTCTTATAACAACATTACACTAATAAACCACGATAATCGAAAAACACAGAATTCACCGAAAACAGGCTTAAGCCCTCGGTTAAACAGTCGTATCAAAACAATTGCCAACCCGGCAACAATATCACAGAAATCAAACATCAGCATACCAGCCACACCCGGCTAACATATCCATGAATAAAATCACAAAAACCCTGGCCACATCCGGCCCACAAATAGTACAGGCTCGCAGGCCCCAAAATATCATGTCAGAAAACTATGTATCCACTCAAGCTGTAGGCTCCTGCCCTGCATCTGGAAATATCGTGGAATGAGCTACACGGCTCAGTGAGTAGATAGTCTCGTTCGACCATCCACGAATATACAATCAAAAATAGATGCAGATATCTTTTCAAAACTTTTAACGGAAGATGTCAATACAACATAAACAACATAATGAAACCGATAACCACAAAATCACAATCATAATCAGAAAACAATACACCCACCACCCCGGGCAACAAGATCACCAAACAGCCTATCCGGTTAACCGACTAGGATTACACAACTATTGTCCAGTGATTTCAGAATTGACCCCGAGGGTCCAACCCGGCCTTCGTCAAGGCACTGAGAGTAACATGTAACGAACAGTGGTGAGGCGTAGATTCAAGAGGTGGCCCCCGCCAGGTCACGACGTGGCACTTTGCTCTACGACACTCAACCACACCCCCTTTACCGGGAACACAACACCCCCACAACCGGGAACGGAAGGTGAATGAATTCAAGAGGTGGCCCCCGTCTGACCAAGACGTGGCACTTTGCTTCAAACACCCAACTCTCACATGGTTTATCACTTGGACAAAATACCCTTAACACAAACCGGTAACCTGAACCTCTAACCTGGTCACTAGACTCTAAAACAGTCCCTCCATTACCGGAAACAAATCAGAATAGGATGGGTGGATTTTCCAACCCCAAATCAGATTGACTGTTCATAGAGTGCTCTAGTTAACCCTTAGGTTCAGTCCACCCAAGTCTAGGACCCTTATCGAACACATACAACACGAACATCGTCTCGGACATCACATCAATCAAGTTCAGGAAAGGTCCCTAGATTTCATGCAAACATGGTTTAACCTTTTCTAAGTTATCATCCAAGGTTATCAATCAATATTTTACATCACTACTTTCTACATACACCATTCAACAGAAGAATACATACTAATACAGAAAATTCACCAAATTTTATCCGCAGATAGCATAAATACAGGATATCACAGATTCATAGTTTTCTCCTAGTTCTTATAACAAAAGACAGAAATGCCCCTAGTTCAAAGTTTAAGTCATGCAGGAAAACTTATCCAAAAATTTCGTAAAAATAGTCATTACGTCCCTCATGATCCCTAGATTCGAAATTTCAAGTTTTCCCCCAATTTAACTAGCAAATTTACTGAATTACCCTTAGGTCAATTTCAGTCAACAGAAACTTTTATTTCCAAAAATTCCCAAAAAAATACGGTAGAGTCCTCATATACCTAATTTCATAATAATCAGGTTTGCCCCAATTTTTACCCTTACATTTGGGCGTAATTTCATGAAGAAGGGGCGAAATTCTCATTCAAGCCCTAATCTTCATGCAATTGAAAAATCTAAGGTCTCATACATGATTAATCAAGTCTAATTGATGATTAGAAGCCTTAGAGATGAAAAGCCCTAATTTTCCATGCAACTAGGGTTTCGAAATTTGGGAAAAAAACAAGGAAACATACACAACTTTGCAATCAAGAGATCATATCATAGTTCTAAGCATTCATCTTCTCTAAAACAAGCAATACACCCTATTTACGTGAACTAGGTAGAAGAGAAGATCCACTCACCTTGATTTCGGTTCTTCCAAGCCACGCCCTCACGCCACACACGCGTCGCCGGAAGCACACAAAGATCGCCGGCAAGAGTCGCCGGAAACCGCCTCCACCACCACTCGCCGCCGGCCACAAGAGGAGGAGAAGGAAGAAGGAGGCAAGCCGCCACCTTCACCCAAGGAAGAAAAGTCGTGAGCAAGAGGGAATGAGGGAAAATCGTGAATGGTAAAATGGATTCCTCTAAGGTTTTAGTTTTCTACCCACTAAGCCTCCAAGATCCAAACCCAATAACTTAACCCTAAGTGGAAGATCCAATAACCCTTTAGTATAAGTTATTCCCCACTTCACCCTTATCAAGGGCTCTTACCCTTTTCTAACAGATAGACACCACTAGCCTAGTGGCGTGCAGCACACATTCCACGCCTTAAGTCGCAGGTTCGAATCCTCTCCGCGACACATATTTTTACAATGCTGGAAACATACATAAATCAACACATTTTCTCATAAGAACTTCCACAAAAATGCCAGATAAACAAAATTTCATTTTTCTTACCTGCTAATAAATTTCCGGATCTTACAGAAGGACTATTGGTTTGTTGGATCTATTACATAACAATGTATGTGGACCCGCATAAACAAGCACTAAGAGGTGTTACGTGCTTTATCAGGTGTGGGTATGCCTTATCCAACCTAAGAACTTTGAAAAATCCAAGAAGTTCACAAATGAAGTATTGAGTCAAATTGGAGGATCTATTAAAGCACTTTGATTGGATCAAGGTGATTAGTGGAGAATTTGATGATTGTCCTAAGAAGTGTGGAGTTATCTCACAGCTTACTTAGTACACCACTGTGTGGTGAATTTCAAAGAAAGAAAAGGAACACATTGGATGCGGTTCCATCTTTGAATAGTCATGCAAATATACTACTATGATGCCATGCAAACAGGTGTACTGCCACTCCATAAGAAAATGTCTAAGTTATCTTTTGAGTTGCGAACTGCAAATATCCCATTTCTTCAATGGAATTGGGAATGTAATGTGCAGTGATTCAAAAGTATGTGTTTGTGGTGCACTGTAGAGTGCTAATTCTATCCCAAAGAGAATAAAATATTTGTTGTTCAAACTGCTGTCTCTCTTGAGAAAGTATTTCTTTTGAAAGAAGCTAGTGGGAGTAGATTTGATTTGGACAAGGTCCAGAATCAACCACAATACAATTAGACACAGATGGAGAGCAAAATCTCACATACAGGTTGAAAGTCAACCTGAGGTTCAAGTAACACAGGAACCACATAAGTCTGGATCGATTCGATATGCTGGGCATGACGAATTTTTCATCAAGGATGAACCTAAGACTTATGAGGAAATGGAAGCAGTCGGTGGACTAGATTCCAAGAAATGGCTAAAGGCCATGAGAACCGTAATGGACTCCATGTCTGCTAATCAAGTCTGGGACTTGGATGAGCTGCCAAAGGGGTAATTCCCACATGCTATAAATAAATCTTCTAGGAAGATAGACATGGAAGGTAACATTGTTACCTTAAAAGGAAAGCTAGTGAACAGAAATTTCAGGCAAATCCACTGGGTGGATAATGATGAAATTTTTCACCAATAGCTGAGTTTTAAGTCCATTAGGGATCTGCTTGTTATAATTGCATGATCAATTATGACCTGTTGTTATGAAAACTGCCTTTCTTGCATGGACGTCTGAAAAGATATCTATAAGGAAATAGCTAGAAGGTTTTCATATCAAGGCCATGAAGATATGCATGGTGTTATGCAAGCATGTTTGAAATAGCCTGTGTTTACAAGAAGGTCAGTGGGAGCACCTTAATAGTATTTATTGTTCTAGATGATTGATGATATTCTCCTCACATGGAATGACATCTCAGCTCTTCACATGGTGAAGAAAAGGCTTGAGATGTATTTCGAGAAGAATGATCTAGGGAATGATGCCTACATCCTAGGCATGAGGATCTATAGATAGAGATCCAAGAAAGTCATTGCCCTTTAGTCAATCTATGTTCATCCAAGAGTTTCTGGAGAGGTTTATATTGGATGATTCCAAATATTAATACCTTCCAGGAAGATATGGTCTGACTCTCTCAAGGATGTTGTGTTCTGTGACACAGCTGGAGAGTAATAACATGGGTCTAAAACCCTGATACATGGTGTATAGGATGGATCATGTTTTGAATAATATACACAAGACCATTTGTGGCAAATGCTTGGAGCATCGCCAGCAAGTTTCAATTAGATCTTAGTGTTTAACACTAGATAGCTGTGAAAGCAATCCTTATATATATACTTGGGAAGTATAAAGGATTGAAGTCTAGTCTATGATAGACAGGAAAGAATTTTGTGTATAGGGGTACACTGACACTTCGTTCCAGTCTAATGACTATTGATCACAGCCAGGATTTGCGCTTTGCCTTGTTATGGTGATTGTATGCTGAAAGAGCACTATGCAAACTAAAGTGGCAAAAATTCTACAAATAAGGCTGAGTACATTGCAGCTCCTTGTGGCAGCCAAGGAGGCAGCTTCATTCATTTGAACTTGATCTAGTTCATAGTGCTTGATGGTCTAGTATAGTTCTTACTGGGACCATAGCATAGCAGAATGAACTTAATGCTCAAGTATGTACTGCAGCATATCATCTGATCTTAGAGATCATGAATAAGGATGATGATCAAATTTGTTAAAATAAACACAGATAGCAATTTGGAAAAACCCACTGACCTAGCCTCTGGCGCAGCGGAAGCTAAATGGGTCATACTAGAGACATTGGAACTGATCAAACATCAGTTGCCCTTGGTCTTAGTGCAAGTGGGAGATTGTTGGTGTATATGCCCTAAAGACCAATGTGTGGACATGGTCAGGCATTGGTTGAATGTACTTTGATAGAACTATTACTCTTAATATAGGCATGGTCGTTATTATACAGACTTCTCTACCTGCGTTGATGTATTGAGTTGCATAAATAATGTCCCAGGAGTTTGGATTGGATCCATTCTCATAAGCTATCCCCAGACAAGGTACCTTAGCAGATATGGGACAGCTTTGGTACATGTGAGACTGGTGTATGGGCTGGTTAGGTGCGGGGCACAGTAACGCAGACATACAGGTGCATTGGATGCACTGGAGTGATCCACCGTGAGGATTGACTTGTCTAGTCAACAAGTCAATCTCACATGCAAGAGGTTTGCATTGATCCTTAGACTTGAGGTATTCATGTCTAGACTTGATGAAGGGTATGCTTTAATACAGTCTTACGTCTCTCCGTAATTGGGAGATCAAAACGACTGTCATTGGGCATGTCATAAGTCACGTAGAGACATGGATGACCAATAGTAGGATTTGCCCCTTCCTTCCGAGGAAGCATGATATCCACCTCGGGGCGCCCCACCTTATTGGTGCATGACAGGAAAGTGTGGCCACACTTGTTGAGTCATGACCAATGCATTGGATAATAAACTTGAGACTAATCCAATGGCAGGATATCAGCTTAGGCAAAGGGATCTATAATGCAATGGGAATCCTCGTTGCTTGTTAGGAGTTGTTGCCATAATGACTTAAGTCCTATGACATGGGTAGTAGTGATGTGTTGCTAGATACCCCTCACTACTTATGATGTTTACATCATTGCCATCGTCATATGGATCCTACGTGGTCACACGCAATAGACTCTTGACGTTGCTTTAATCAGAAGCCTTATGATCAGGTTATTGGATAACTTGGATCCATTTGGAAGATTTCATCAGTGCCAATGGGCCTGATGAGATGGAAGAAAGTTATTGGAGCCAAACTTAATTTTTTGGCAGGTTGACTCGAAATTGACCTAGATTGGTCACATTTGGATTAGGGTTGCATTGGATTGGATCCAATGGCTTAATCAACCCATACCATGAAGTTTGGGCTAGCTCATTATCCAATGAGGCCCAATAATTAGTTGTCATGAAGAGGAATTAGCTTAAAGGGGTATAATGGGGAGAAATCTCACCCCATTGGCGCCTAAGGGCATAATGGGGTGAGGGAGGCGCCTTTGCTTCATTATGGAAGTAAAGGGCGCCTAGCCCCTCTTCCTTGGATGGAATACTTGCCTCTAAGGCAAGTCTTGGGGCTGATATGGCTTGATGGCTCTTTTGGAAAGAGCTTGGGCGCATATGGATAGTAGGGTAAGGTATATGGTAATGTCTTGGAGACTTACCTTACCTAAAACCCTAGTTTCTCCCAAAATTTTTACCCTAGCCGAAACTCCTCATGCTTGTTGCGCCTTGCCCTTCCCTTGGATGGAATGCATGCATCTAAGGCATGTCTTGGGCTGATATGGCCATTGGGCAAATTAGGATAGGTTGAATGAGGTTTATGGTAAAGTCTTGGAGACTTTCCTTACCTCAAGACCCCTTTATCCTAGCCGCCTACTTGGCATGATCTTAGTCATTGCCTTGCCGCCTCTTGTCCTATTTATAGGACCCCTTACCGCCCCTTCCATGGTTGGACTTTAAGGAGGCGTGAACACACATAGAAGGGAGAGAGAGCAAAGTAAAGGGCGACAACAAGGTGGTGCAAACTTCTTCCTTGGAGCCGCAAGTTCTTCCTCTTCCTCTCTTCTTTGGCGCAAGGATTCTTTGTGCTTGGTGGCGTCTTCTTGTCACAAGCCCTCATCGTCCCTTGGCCATAGGCGTACCTTGGAGGTGGCGCAAGCAAAGAAGAAGAGGGAAGTCCTTGGCGGCATCATCTTCCCTATCCCCTCCTTGGCGCAACTTCTCTTGAAGGTGGCGCAAGTGGAAGTGAATGCTTGATTCTCTTCCCGAGGCTAGCACCGAGCGTGGAAGGGAGCAACGATCAAGGAGTCGACGCGTGGATACTTGTAGAGGGCGAACACTTGGGCGCCTTCAACATGGCTTCGACATCTAAACAAGCAATAAAGGTACTAACCCTAACACATCCTTGTGTTCTCTCACTCGCAAGGATCCTTGGGAAAGGAATGTGTTTCGGGTGTAATACTTCTTCCGCTGCGTCCTGGGACTGCAAAATTTTAAAATTACACCCGGCATTCCCTAACAGTGGTATCAGAGCTATTTGCGAGAAACACAAGGTGTACGATTGCTTATGTGAAAAATTTTTGAAAATTTTTCTTTCTATCCATGCGCGTTTCACTTAGAAAGCGTTTTCATCCAAATCTCTCTTCTCATCTTTGTGGCCGAAACTTAGATTTTGTTTATGATTGATTTAAGACCAAAGGCGCACGTAGTTTTGTCAAGTAGGACGGGCATTGTGTCTTCGGACTGGCCGGGTCTCTTGATCTGACAAAACCGCCAGCTGATAGGGTCTATGAAATCATCATGGAACTTGATCTAAATTTTGGCATAAATTTGGTTAAGAGAGTGCTTTGGATGATGTTGGCGCATAGGGTGCTAAAATTTGATTATTCCGGTTTTTCAAATTTTACATGCGCCACTTGATTGGGTTGATATGGTCATAGCGAGTGCCCTCCTGTGTTGTGATGTGGAAGCATGTTTCCACTTGTGATGAATGCTTGTAAAATCTCTTTCCACCTACGTGTGGTTCTCTCCCTATCTTGTTGTAAAGAATTTTTCATCTTGTTTAGAATAGATGTAGAATTATATGATAGGTTAAGGCTTCATCTTGACAACAAGGAGTCTTCTTCAATCGGAGTCAGTAGTGGCGCCAGCTTTGGAAGCGTGGTGATGGACTTGCGGCTGAAGGAAGGACACATGCTTTCGGCTTCTGGCATGGGCTGATCTGCTTTAGGGACTCGCAACCCTTGGATGCACGATAACATGTCACATGGCTCGTGA
Organism: Costus lasius; assembly: GCA_027563935.2. Classification (NCBI taxonomy): domain Eukaryota; kingdom Viridiplantae; phylum Streptophyta; class Magnoliopsida; order Zingiberales; family Costaceae; genus Costus; species Costus lasius. The sequence goes on along the minus strand of CM050450.1, from coordinate 28,665,819 downwards.
CAAGTTATGTGTATGAAAAGGGCTATGACCATCGACCAAAATAGCATGCCTGTGATGGTTTATTATTTTGTCCATAACATGCCTGTGATATTTTTCCTTTGCTGCCATAACCATAGGAAAGATGCATGCTAGAAAAGAATAAAACGAACATGCAAAACTCTCATTAAAATATCAAGTCAATAGCCTTCTAACGCGTAGCCCTCATCAAACTATCGATCGGTGATGTTGTGAACTGTTTCCCACCCTCGTGGGACACACTCACTTATCTTTAGGAGGTGTGTGGTGACAATGATTTCCCCAGTCCAGTTTTAACCTGGGCGTGCCTTCGCAAGGAAATTCGTTGGCCTTGGGCATAACGGTTAGGACCAGACTTGACTAGTTTTTCATATGTCACTGACATGATGAATCACTAGAGGCAGCTGTTGAGAGGATAGGGTTTTGTGTTGTATCCAACCCTGGCTGGACACAGGGCGCCTAGTCTGTCTTAACTAAGAGGAATTGTGCGCGGCACAATTGGCTGGCATGCCTACCTAAGGAAGCATGGGACTCTCTGTGCATCTCAACTCACCCTCGTGAGTCGCGGAGACCTCATGTGAAATTAGGATCCTACTCACTCATTTCTATGTTGAGTTTGAGAAGTCCTCAACTTGTTTTGGAAATAGTGGGAGCATAGCATTTAATTCAAAGTCCTTGTTAAATGCTTTATCATAGTACTTATTTTTCTTATTTGCTTATTGTAGATAGCATCTCCTGATCTAAGATTGAAACTCTATAAAAACAAATTGGATGGGACAAATTAGACAAAGTGGTTCAAGACTTTGTCCAAGATACTCAAACAAGAAAATAAGGTGCATCTTCTTGAAAGACCTCCATCCCAGCCCAGTGTGTATTTCACTACTGAGTGGGAGTAGAATGTCTATCTTGAACATTGTGAAGATAATGAATAGTACACTGCTCTTGTCTTAGAGTGCCTGACCCCAGAGGTCAAAGTTGAGTGTGATGAGATGGGAATTTATGATCTTATCATACATCTCAAAGGTCTCTTCACACCATGCTCTATAGACAATGATCAAGAGAGTTCTGTTGGATCTTCAGACAGTATGCCTAAGTCTGAGAATGACCATGGTTCTGTATCTTCGAAGCTGATACTTCGGAAGACTAGGAATGCATGGGTATTTCGAAGAGGACTAATGGCCAAGAAGAGCATGGCAAAGAAGAAGGGATGTAATCCATCTGCTTCAGGTATTGTGTTACCGAGGTCTTTTGTTTACTTCTTATTCATGGGTACTGGGTACCGCATGTGAGGCTCACATATGTTTACATGTGCAGGAGCTCAAAAGAAGTAGGACGAAGAGGCTTGATGGGATCGACTCTCGGGTCATGGACGGAGCATTGGATGCTGCTGTTGATATCATCTCACTGCCTTGAAGACTTTATATAGAACTTTGCTATTATGTATCAGCTTATGTATTAGAACATCATTCCTTTTAGAAAGGATTTCAGTTTGAAATAATATATGATATTTTCTGAGATGTTCTATTGAAGTGATACAGTTGATAATAGTTTGTGGTTCTATATGTAACATAAGACCAGATCCAATGATTCAATAAACACCCTCTTATAGCATTGTCTCTTGAACCATAGAACAATGGTCACATCCAAAGGTCCATGGACTATTGGGATCATTATCCTTTCAGGATTATGATACATGTGAGCCTAGTTCAAAGGAACAATATGACAGATGCTGCCTTCACCATAAAGGGTGGAAGGTGTAACGCCCCCTCAGAATAAACCCCAATCACAGACGGAAAACCGCGGAAGATAGGGAACGTCACACACAAACAACAAGACAGATGCTAGGGAATAATAGCTTACAAAAACCGATTCGGAAAAATTTCGGCAGCATGTCCCCAGAAAAAAACTAAGGAAATTCCTGTACATGTATCATAATATTACAATGAGGGTCGACATGCCGACCACAAACTGAAACACGGCATTTCGAAATCACAAGTTCTCATTTCTTATCACAACATTACACTAATAAACCACGATAATCGAAAAACACAGAATTCACCGAAAACAAGCTTAAGCCCTCGGTTAAACAGTCGTATCAAAACAATTGCCAACCCGGCAACAATATCACAGAAATCAAACATCAGCATACCAGCCACACCCGGCTAACATATCCATGAATAAAATCACAAAAACCCTGGCCACATCCGGCCCACAAATAGTACAGGCTCGCAGGCCCCAAAATATCAAGTCAGAAAACTATGTATCCACTCAAGCTGTAGGCTCCTGCCCTGCATCCGGAAATATCGTGGAATGAGCTACACGGCTCAGTGAGTAGATAGTCTCGTTCGACCATCCACGAATATACAATCAGAAATAGATGCAGATATCTTTTCAAAACTTTTAACGGAAGATGTCAATACAACATAAACAACATAATGAAACCGATAACCACAAAATCACAATCATAATCAGAAAACAATACACCCACCACCCCAGGCAACAAGATCACCAAACAGCCTATCCGGTTAACCAACTAGGATTACACAACTATTGTCCAGTGATTTCAGAATTGACCCCGAGGGTCCAAACCGGCCTTCGTCAAGGCACTGAGAGTAACATGTAACGAACAGTGGTGAGGCGTAGATTCAAGAGGTGGCCCCCGCCAGGTCACGACGTGGCACTTTGCTCTACGACACTCAACCACACCCCCTTTACCGGGAACACAACACCCCCACAACCGGGAACGGAAGGTGAATGAATTCAAGAGGTGGCCCCCGTCTGACCAAGACGTGGCACTTTGCTTCAAACACCCAACTCTCACATGGTTTATCACTTGGACAAAATACCCTTAACACAAACCGGTAACCTGAACCTCTAACCTGGTCACTAGACTCTAAAACAGTCCCTCCATTACCGAAAACAAATCAGAATAGGATGGGTGGATTTTCCAACCCAAAATCAGATTGACTGTTCATAGAGTGCTCTAGTTAACCCTTAGGTTCAGTCCACCCAAGTCTAGGACCCTTATCGAACACATACAACACGAACATCGTCTCGGACATCACATCAATCAAGTTCAGGAAAGGTCCCTAGATTTCATGCAAACATGGTTTAACCTTTTCTAAGTTATCATCCAAGGTTATCAATCAATATTTCACATCACTACTTTCTACATACACCATTCAACACAAGAATACATACTAATACAGAAAATTCACCAAATTTTATCCGCAGATAGCATAAATACAGGATATCACAGATTCATAGTTTTCTCCTAGTTCTTATAACAAAAGACAGAAATGCCCCTAGTTCAAAGTTTAAGTCATGCAGGAAAACTTATCCAAAAATTTTGTAAAAATAGTCATTACGTCCCTCATGATCCCTAGATTCGAAATTTCAAGTTTTCCCCCAATTTAACTAGCAAATTTACTGAATTACCCTTAGGTCAATTTCAGTCAACAGAAACTTTTATTTCCAAAAATTCCCAAAAAAATACGGTAGAGTCCTCATATACCTAATTTCATAATAATCAGGTTTGCCCCAATTTTTACCCTTACATTTGGGCGTAATTTCATGAAGAAGGGGCGAAATTCTCATTCAAGCCCTAATCTTCATGCAATTGAAAAATCTAAGGTCTCATACATGATTAATCAAGTCTAATTGATGATTAGAAGCCTTAGAGATGAAAAGCCCTAATTTTCCATGCAACTAGGGTTTCGAAATTTGGGAAAAAAACAAGGAAACATACACAACTTTGCAATCAAGAGATCATATCATAGTTCTAAGCATTCATCTTCTCTAAAACAAGCAATACACCCTATTTACGTGAACTAGGTAGAAGAGAAGATCCACTCACCTTGATTTCAGTTCTTCCAAGCCACGCCCTCACGCCACACACGCGTCGCCGGAAGCACACAAAGATCGCCGGCAAGAGTCGCCGGAAACCGCCTCCACCACCACTCGCCGCCGGCCACAAGAGGAGGAGAAGGAAGAAGGAGGCAAGCCGCCACCTTCACCCAAGGAAGAAAAGTCGTGAGCAAGAGGGAATGAGGGAAAATCGTGAATGGTAAAATGGATTCCTCTAAGGTTTTAGTTTTCTACCCACTAAGCCTCCAAGATCCAAACCCAATAACTTAACCCTAAGTGGAAGATCCAATAACCCTTTAGAATAAGTTATTCCCCACTTCACCCTTATCAAGGGCTCTTACCCTTTTCTAACAGATAGACACCACTAGCCTAGTGGCGTGCAGCACACATTCCACGCGTTAAGTCGCAGGTTCGAATCCTCTCTGCGACACATATTTTTACAATGCAGGAAACATACATAAATCAACACATTTTCTCATAAGAACTTCCACAAAAATGCCAGATAAACAAAATTTCATTTTTCTTACCTGCTAATAAATTTCCGGATCTTACATTCCTTCCCCCTTAAAAAGCTTTAGTCCTCTAAAGCTCACCACCCAAATCATCGAACAGCTGAGGGAACTCTCTTCTCATATCTGACTCTATCTCCCAAGTAGCTTCTTCGACTGACTGGTTCCCCCAGATAACTTTCACCAGTGGTATTGCCTTGTTCCTTAGGACTTTATCTTTCCTATCCACAATCCTCAGTGGTCTCTCTACAAAGGTCAGATCACTCTGGACCTGCAGGGGAGCAGAATCAAGCACATGTGATGGATCTGCACAGTATTTCCTCAGAACTGACACATGAAATACATTATGAAGATGCTCCAGAGATGGTGGCAGAGCTAGTCTGTAAGTTACAGGACCAACCCTCTCTATAATATCGAAAGGTCCAACAAACCTCGGGCTCAACTTTCCCCTCTTACCAAACCGCATGACACCCTTAGTTGGTGAGACCTTCAGAAACACATGATCTCCCACCATAAACTCTAAGGGACGACGGCGATTATCTGCATAACTCTTCTGCCTGTCCCGAGCAACCTTCAGTTTTTCCTAGATAACTGTGACTCTATCTGTAGCCTCCTGTACAGCCTCTGACCTCAGAATCATCCGGTCTCCCGCTTCCTCCCAACTCAGAGGTGACCTGCACTTCCTGCCATACAGAGCCTCATACGGAGCCATCTGAATACTGGAGTGAAAGCTGTTATTGTAGGTGAACTCTATCAGGGACAAATCACTGTCCCACTCAGAGCTCCAATCTACAACATAAGCCCTCAGCAAATCCTCCAAGGTCTGAATAGTACTCTCTGACTGACCATCTGACTGCGGATGGTAGGCGGTACTAAAACTCAACTTAGTGCCAAGACCCTCATGCAAGCTCTTCCAGAATCTGGAAAGGAATCTGGAATCGCGATTTGATACAATATCCACAGGCACTCCGTGTAATCTGACTATCTCATCAATGTATAGCTTAGCCAGCCGATCGAGTGGATAAGTCATCCGAATAGGCAAAAAGTGTGCAGCCTTCGTGAGCCTGTCCACGATGACCCAAACCGCGTCATGCCCTCTCCTAGTCCGAGGCAGCCCACAGACAAAATCCATACTAATGCACTCCCACTTCCACTGCGGGATAGGGAGCTGCTGCAATAATCCCCCAGGCCTCTGGTGTTCGGCCTTCACAGTCTGACAGGTCAAACACCGAGATACGAACACCGCGACCTCCTTCTTCATGCCCGGCCACCAGAAATCCTTCTTCAAATCTTGATACATTTTTGTGACTCCGGGATGCAAGGAATACTTGGAGTTATGACTCTCCTCCAAGATCTCTTTCCTCAAACTCGGTTCCTCAGGGACACACACCCTTCCACGGAACCGCAGAATACTATCACCAGATAAGCTGAAATCCTCCACTGGTCCGGCAGCCAATCTCTCTCTGATCTGAACTAGACTCGGATCTACCAGCTGCTGATCCCTGATCCTCTGTAGTAAAGCAGACTGAACCCGGAGAAAAGCCACATATCCAGACTGGACTCTGGGAGACACCTTAACCTTGAGCTCTCGGAACTCCTGTAGCAACTGCCACTCACTGACTCTCAGTGCTGCTACCGAAGTAACTGGGTGTCTGCTCAGTGCATCAGCTACCACATTGGCTTTCCCGGCCTGATACTGAATAGAGAAATCATAATCCTTTATCAGCTCCATCCACCTTCTCTGCCTCATATTCAACTCCTTCTGAGTGAAAATGTACTTGAGACTCTAATGATCAGTAAATAAGTCAAACTCCTGTCCCAATAGATAGTGGCGCCATATCTTCAGTGCAAAAACCACCGCCGCCTACTCCAAATCGTGTGTAGGATAGTTTAACTCATACTCCTTTAGTTGCCGCGAAGCATAAGCTACCACGGCCCCTTTCTGCATCAGGACGCAGCCCAGACCTTTGCCTGAGGCATCAGTATAAACAGTAAAACTCTCCCCATCAGTAGGAATGATAAGGATGGGTGTACTGGTCAATCTCCTTTTTAGCTCCTGGAAACTTTCCTCACACGCTTCGCCCCAAACAAACTTAGCCTCTTTCCTAGTCAGCTTGGTTAAGGGACCCGCCAACTTGGAGAACCCCTCCACAAACCTCCGGTAATATCCTGCTAATCCCAGAAAGCTCCGGATCTCTGTGGCACTAGTTGGTCTTCCCCAGTTCAGGATAGCCTGTACCTTCACTGGATCCACAGACACGCCCTGACCAGATATCACATGCCCCAAAAAGCTGATCTGATCCAACCAAAACTCGCACTTGCTGGCCTTAGCATACAACCGGTGCTTCCTCAGAATTGCTAGCACCCTGCGCAAGTCCCTAGCGTGATCCTGATAAGTACGGGAGTATACCAGTATATCATCTATAAATACCACCACACAAGTGTCTAACAGCTCGTGAAACACCCTGTTCATCAGATCCATAAAAACAGCAGGTGCATTGGTCAGTCCAAAAGGCATAACTACAAACTCGTAGTGTCCATACCTGGTCCTGAAAGCAGTCTTCAGGATATCCTCATCCCTGACCCTGAGCTGATGGTATCCTGACCTCAGATCGATCTTGGAGAACACAGTGGCACCCTGCAACTGATCGAACAGATCATCTATCCTCGGAAGGGGATACTTATTCCTTACAGTCACCTGATTCAGCTGGCGGTAATCTATACACATCCTCAGTGTTCCGTCCTTCTTCTTTACAAACAAGACTGGTGCTCCCCAGGGTGAAGCACTCGGTCTGATATACCCCTTTTCAAGCTGTTCCTCTAACTGCTTCTTCAACTCAGCTAACTCTAAGGTGGCCATACGATAAGGAGCCTTTGATATTGGAGCTGTACCAGGCACCAGCTCAATACCAAATTCCACATCCCTGTGGGGAGGCAAACCTGAAAACTCGTCTGAGAATACATCAAGAAACTCACAGACTACCTCCATCTGAGCTAAGTCTGGAGCTGAGTCTTCTTGCACTTTAACATGTGCAAGGTATCCTTTGCACCCACTGGCTAGCAACTTGCTGGCATGCACAAACGATATCATATGTGGCCCTTGCTCAGCCACCAGGCCCTTTACCAGCAGATGACTCCCATCAAGCAGATGCAGAGTAATAATCTTCTCAAAGCAATCCACTGTAGCGTGGTGAGAAGATAGCCAATCCATGCCTAGGATCAAATCATAATCCTGCATGCCTAGCAGTATCAAATCAACTATAAACTGGTACTGCTCTACGTGAATAACACAGTCAGGGTAGACTATGTCAGTGGATAAACTATCCCCCAGGGGTGTACTTACTGAAACTGTGTAACCTAGCACTCTAGGTGAGACAGGTAGTCTAGAAGCAAAGTTAGCAGACACAAAGGACAAATTGGACCCCGGATCAAACAAAATACGAGCTAACTGATCAAATACAAGTAAGGTACCTTCCACGACGGATCAGGAAGCTCAAGTGTCCTTCTCTGCTATAGCATAGACTCTGGCCTGGACAGCTGGTCTCTCGGTACCCCCGGATCTGTGGCTCAGGCGCCGTGCAATCTCTGACCCTGTGCCCCACCTTTCCGCACTTGAAGCACGCCCCGGACTTCTTGTGGCAGTCCGCCTTCAGGTGACCCTTGGCCCCGCAATGGTAGCAGACTCTGTCCTCTACCCGGCCATCAGTACCCCGCTGCTGTGGCTGTGGCTGAGATGCCTGCTGCGGTCTCTGAATCCCTTTCCCCTGGTGAGGTCTGTATCGACCTTTCTTCTGGTCCTTCCCCTTCTGAAATTTCCTACTGCCGCCACCAGTATGCTGGGGAACCGGTGCCTCAGCTGAAGGGGCTACAACTAGGGCCGTCTCGGCCTGCTCCTCCAGAATGTACCTCTCTGCGGTGCGGGCACGATCCAGCATCTCAGCATAAGTCTCCAAGTGCTGCAATCCTACCTTCTGTCTGATATCCCTTCTGAGACCCCTGAGAAATTTCTTAGCTTGTCTATCCTCAGTATTTATCAAATGTGGAGCATACTTCCCAAGCTTTGAGAACTTCAAGTCATATTGATCCACCGTCATGTCTCCTTGTTCCAAGTGGATAAACTCCACCTCTCTATCCTCAACCAGGCTGGTGGGAAAGAATTTCTCATTGAACCGGGACAAGAAGTATTGCCACGTCACCGGTTCGGATCTGTCCACTGCAAGTCTCTACTCACTCTTCCACCACACATCTGCGTCTCCACGCATCATATAAGTGGCCAAGCATAGTCTGTCCTCATCTGAACATCGCATCACCTGAAAGATCTTCTCCAGGCCCATAAGCCAGTCCTCTGCCGTCCGATAATCTGGACTCCCATAAAAAGAGCTAGGGCCCAACCACTGGAATTCACCCACAAGCAAGGCATAGCGCCTATGGGTGTCCTCCGGCAAGCTAACCCCCGAGCCCGAGCCAGACTCAGACCCCCGCCCCTGCGTCGGTGTCTGTGTCTGAGATAGAAGCTGCAACTGCTCTCTGAACTCGCGCTGTTGTTCGCGATTCTGCTGTAACAGCTGCTGCTGCACCTCCTGGTGCTGGGTCTGCTGCTGCTGCAGCATCTGAGCCTGTTGCTGGATTAGTGCGTTCTGTTGCTACACCATACCAATCAAAGACTCCATAGCCCGCAAGAATTCAGCAGTCTGATCACTGCTGCCAGTACCAGCACTCGACCTGGGGCGCACCATACTGGCTCCTTCAATACACACAAATCAAAGTTACAATCAAGTCAGTTCTCAAACAAAGCTCCTAGCTGTCTAGCAATACACAAGCAAGGTTTTCCACCCCCAATACAGCTATTATTAGCTAGCCCATCCTCTGATACCATTCTGTAACGCCCCCTCAGAATAAACCCCAATCACAGACGGAAAACCGCGGAAGATAGGGAACGTCACACACAAACAACAAGACAGATGCTAGGGAATAATAGCTTACAAAAACTGATTCAGAAAAATTTCGGCAGCATGTCCCCAGAAAAAAACTAAGGAAATTCCTGTACATGTATCATAATATTACAATGAGGGTCGACATGCCGACCACAAACTGAAACACGGCATTTCGAAATCACAAGTTCTCATTTCTTATAACAACATTACACTAATAAACCACGATAATCGAAAAACACAGAATTCACCGAAAACAGGCTTAAGCCCTCGGTTAAACAGTCGTATCAAAACAATTGCCAACCCGGCAACAATATCACAGAAATCAAACATCAGCATACCAGCCACACCCGGCTAACATATCCATGAATAAAATCACAAAAACCCTGGCCACATCCGGCCCACAAATAGTACAGGCTCGCAGGCCCCAAAATATCATGTCAGAAAACTATGTATCCACTCAAGCTGTAGGCTCCTGCCCTGCATCTGGAAATATCGTGGAATGAGCTACACGGCTCAGTGAGTAGATAGTCTCGTTCGACCATCCACGAATATACAATCAAAAATAGATGCAGATATCTTTTCAAAACTTTTAACGGAAGATGTCAATACAACATAAACAACATAATGAAACCGATAACCACAAAATCACAATCATAATCAGAAAACAATACACCCACCACCCCGGGCAACAAGATCACCAAACAGCCTATCCGGTTAACCGACTAGGATTACACAACTATTGTCCAGTGATTTCAGAATTGACCCCGAGGGTCCAACCCGGCCTTCGTCAAGGCACTGAGAGTAACATGTAACGAACAGTGGTGAGGCGTAGATTCAAGAGGTGGCCCCCGCCAGGTCACGACGTGGCACTTTGCTCTACGACACTCAACCACACCCCCTTTACCGGGAACACAACACCCCCACAACCGGGAACGGAAGGTGAATGAATTCAAGAGGTGGCCCCCGTCTGACCAAGACGTGGCACTTTGCTTCAAACACCCAACTCTCACATGGTTTATCACTTGGACAAAATACCCTTAACACAAACCGGTAACCTGAACCTCTAACCTGGTCACTAGACTCTAAAACAGTCCCTCCATTACCGGAAACAAATCAGAATAGGATGGGTGGATTTTCCAACCCCAAATCAGATTGACTGTTCATAGAGTGCTCTAGTTAACCCTTAGGTTCAGTCCACCCAAGTCTAGGACCCTTATCGAACACATACAACACGAACATCGTCTCGGACATCACATCAATCAAGTTCAGGAAAGGTCCCTAGATTTCATGCAAACATGGTTTAACCTTTTCTAAGTTATCATCCAAGGTTATCAATCAATATTTTACATCACTACTTTCTACATACACCATTCAACAGAAGAATACATACTAATACAGAAAATTCACCAAATTTTATCCGCAGATAGCATAAATACAGGATATCACAGATTCATAGTTTTCTCCTAGTTCTTATAACAAAAGACAGAAATGCCCCTAGTTCAAAGTTTAAGTCATGCAGGAAAACTTATCCAAAAATTTCGTAAAAATAGTCATTACGTCCCTCATGATCCCTAGATTCGAAATTTCAAGTTTTCCCCCAATTTAACTAGCAAATTTACTGAATTACCCTTAGGTCAATTTCAGTCAACAGAAACTTTTATTTCCAAAAATTCCCAAAAAAATACGGTAGAGTCCTCATATACCTAATTTCATAATAATCAGGTTTGCCCCAATTTTTACCCTTACATTTGGGCGTAATTTCATGAAGAAGGGGCGAAATTCTCATTCAAGCCCTAATCTTCATGCAATTGAAAAATCTAAGGTCTCATACATGATTAATCAAGTCTAATTGATGATTAGAAGCCTTAGAGATGAAAAGCCCTAATTTTCCATGCAACTAGGGTTTCGAAATTTGGGAAAAAAACAAGGAAACATACACAACTTTGCAATCAAGAGATCATATCATAGTTCTAAGCATTCATCTTCTCTAAAACAAGCAATACACCCTATTTACGTGAACTAGGTAGAAGAGAAGATCCACTCACCTTGATTTCGGTTCTTCCAAGCCACGCCCTCACGCCACACACGCGTCGCCGGAAGCACACAAAGATCGCCGGCAAGAGTCGCCGGAAACCGCCTCCACCACCACTCGCCGCCGGCCACAAGAGGAGGAGAAGGAAGAAGGAGGCAAGCCGCCACCTTCACCCAAGGAAGAAAAGTCGTGAGCAAGAGGGAATGAGGGAAAATCGTGAATGGTAAAATGGATTCCTCTAAGGTTTTAGTTTTCTACCCACTAAGCCTCCAAGATCCAAACCCAATAACTTAACCCTAAGTGGAAGATCCAATAACCCTTTAGTATAAGTTATTCCCCACTTCACCCTTATCAAGGGCTCTTACCCTTTTCTAACAGATAGACACCACTAGCCTAGTGGCGTGCAGCACACATTCCACGCCTTAAGTTGCAGGTTCGAATCCTCTCCGCGACACATATTTTTACAATGCTGGAAACATACATAAATCAACACATTTTCTCATAAGAACTTCCACAAAAATGCCAGATAAACAAAATTTCATTTTTCTTACCTGCTAATAAATTTCCGGATCTTACAGAAGGACTATTGGTTTGTTGGATCTATTACATAACAATGTATGTGGACCCGCATAAACAAGCACTAAGAGGTGTTACGTGCTTTATCAGGTGTGGGTATGCCTTATCCAACCTAAGAACTTTGAAAAATCCAAGAAGTTCACAAATGAAGTATTGAGTCAAATTGGAGGATCTATTAAAGCACTTTGATTGGATCAAGGTGATTAGTGGAGAATTTGATGATTGTCCTAAGAAGTGTGGAGTTATCTCACAGCTTACTTAGTACACCACTGTGTGGTGAATTTCAAAGAAAGAAAAGGAACACATTGGATGCGGTTCCATCTTTGAATAGTCATGCAAATATACTACTATGATGCCATGCAAACAGGTGTACTGCCACTCCATAAGAAAATGTCTAAGTTATCTTTTGAGTTGCGAACTGCAAATATCCCATTTCTTCAATGGAATTGGGAATGTAATGTGCAGTGATTCAAAAGTATGTGTTTGTGGTGCACTGTAGAGTGCTAATTCTATCCCAAAGAGAATAAAATATTTGTTGTTCAAACTGCTGTCTCTCTTGAGAAAGTATTTCTTTTGAAAGAAGCTAGTGGGAGTAGATTTGATTTGGACAAGGTCCAGAATCAACCACAATACAATTAGACACAGATGGAGAGCAAAATCTCACATACAGGTTGAAAGTCAACCTGAGGTTCAAGTAACACAGGAACCACATAAGTCTGGATCGATTCGATATGCTGGGCATGACGAATTTTTCATCAAGGATGAACCTAAGACTTATGAGGAAATGGAAGCAGTCGGTGGACTAGATTCCAAGAAATGGCTAAAGGCCATGAGAACCGTAATGGACTCCATGTCTGCTAATCAAGTCTGGGACTTGGATGAGCTGCCAAAGGGGTAATTCCCACATGCTATAAATAAATCTTCTAGGAAGATAGACATGGAAGGTAACATTGTTACCTTAAAAGGAAAGCTAGTGAACAGAAATTTCAGGCAAATCCACTGGGTGGATAATGATGAAATTTTTCACCAATAGCTGAGTTTTAAGTCCATTAGGGATCTGCTTGTTATAATTGCATGATCAATTATGACCTGTTGTTATGAAAACTGCCTTTCTTGCATGGACGTCTGAAAAGATATCTATAAGGAAATAGCTAGAAGGTTTTCATATCAAGGCCATGAAGATATGCATGGTGTTATGCAAGCATGTTTGAAATAGCCTGTGTTTACAAGAAGGTCAGTGGGAGCACCTTAATAGTATTTATTGTTCTAGATGATTGATGATATTCTCCTCACATGGAATGACATCTCAGCTCTTCACATGGTGAAGAAAAGGCTTGAGATGTATTTCGAGAAGAATGATCTAGGGAATGATGCCTACATCCTAGGCATGAGGATCTATAGATAGAGATCCAAGAAAGTCATTGCCCTTTAGTCAATCTATGTTCATCCAAGAGTTTCTGGAGAGGTTTATATTGGATGATTCCAAATATTAATACCTTCCAGGAAGATATGGTCTGACTCTCTCAAGGATGTTGTGTTCTGTGACACAGCTGGAGAGTAATAACATGGGTCTAAAACCCTGATACATGGTGTATAGGATGGATCATGTTTTGAATAATATACACAAGACCATTTGTGGCAAATGCTTGGAGCATCGCCAGCAAGTTTCAATTAGATCTTAGTGTTTAACACTAGATAGCTGTGAAAGCAATCCTTATATATATACTTGGGAAGTATAAAGGATTGAAGTCTAGTCTATGATAGACAGGAAAGAATTTTGTGTATAGGGGTACACTGACACTTCGTTCCAGTCTAATGACTATTGATCACAGCCAGGATTTGCGCTTTGCCTTGTTATGGTGATTGTATGCTGAAAGAGCACTATGCAAACTAAAGTGGCAAAAATTCTACAAATAAGGCTGAGTACATTGCAGCTCCTTGTGGCAGCCAAGGAGGCAGCTTCATTCATTTGAACTTGATCTAGTTCATAGTGCTTGATGGTCTAGTATAGTTCTTACTGGGACCATAGCATAGCAGAATGAACTTAATGCTCAAGTATGTACTGCAGCATATCATCTGATCTTAGAGATCATGAATAAGGATGATGATCAAATTTGTTAAAATAAACACAGATAGCAATTTGGAAAAACCCACTGACCTAGCCTCTGGCGCAGCGGAAGCTAAATGGGTCATACTAGAGACATTGGAACTGATCAAACATCAGTTGCCCTTGGTCTTAGTGCAAGTGGGAGATTGTTGGTGTATATGCCCTAAAGACCAATGTGTGGACATGGTCAGGCATTGGTTGAATGTACTTTGATAGAACTATTACTCTTAATATAGGCATGGTCGTTATTATACAGACTTCTCTACCTGCGTTGATGTATTGAGTTGCATAAATAATGTCCCAGGAGTTTGGATTGGATCCATTCTCATAAGCTATCCCCAGACAAGGTACCTTAGCAGATATGGGACAGCTTTGGTACATGTGAGACTGGTGTATGGGCTGGTTAGGTGCGGGGCACAGTAACGCAGACATACAGGTGCATTGGATGCACTGGAGTGATCCACCGTGAGGATTGACTTGTCTAGTCAACAAGTCAATCTCACATGCAAGAGGTTTGCATTGATCCTTAGACTTGAGGTATTCATGTCTAGACTTGATGAAGGGTATGCTTTAATACAGTCTTACGTCTCTCCGTAATTGGGAGATCAAAACGACTGTCATTGGGCATGTCATAAGTCACGTAGAGACATGGATGACCAATAGTAGGATTTGCCCCTTCCTTCCGAGGAAGCATGATATCCACCTCGGGGCGCCCCACCTTATTGGTGCATGACAGGAAAGTGTGGCCACACTTGTTGAGTCATGACCAATGCATTGGATAATAAACTTGAGACTAATCCAATGGCAGGATATCAGCTTAGGCAAAGGGATCTATAATGCAATGGGAATCCTCGTTGCTTGTTAGGAGTTGTTGCCATAATGACTTAAGTCCTATGACATGGGTAGTAGTGATGTGTTGCTAGATACCCCTCACTACTTATGATGTTTACATCATTGCCATCGTCATATGGATCCTACGTGGTCACACGCAATAGACTCTTGACGTTGCTTTAATCAGAAGCCTTATGATCAGGTTATTGGATAACTTGGATCCATTTGGAAGATTTCATCAGTGCCAATGGGCCTGATGAGATGGAAGAAAGTTATTGGAGCCAAACTTAATTTTTTGGCAGGTTGACTCGAAATTGACCTAGATTGGTCACATTTGGATTAGGGTTGCATTGGATTGGATCCAATGGCTTAATCAACCCATACCATGAAGTTTGGGCTAGCTCATTATCCAATGAGGCCCAATAATTAGTTGTCATGAAGAGGAATTAGCTTAAAGGGGTATAATGGGGAGAAATCTCACCCCATTGGCGCCTAAGGGCATAATGGGGTGAGGGAGGCGCCTTTGCTTCATTATGGAAGTAAAGGGCGCCTAGCCCCTCTTCCTTGGATGGAATACTTGCCTCTAAGGCAAGTCTTGGGGCTGATATGGCTTGATGGCTCTTTTGGAAAGAGCTTGGGCGCATATGGATAGTAGGGTAAGGTATATGGTAATGTCTTGGAGACTTACCTTACCTAAAACCCTAGTTTCTCCCAAAATTTTTACCCTAGCCGAAACTCCTCATGCTTGTTGCGCCTTGCCCTTCCCTTGGATGGAATGCATGCATCTAAGGCATGTCTTGGGCTGATATGGCCATTGGGCAAATTAGGATAGGTTGAATGAGGTTTATGGTAAAGTCTTGGAGACTTTCCTTACCTCAAGACCCCTTTATCCTAGCCGCCTACTTGGCATGATCTTAGTCATTGCCTTGCCGCCTCTTGTCCTATTTATAGGACCCCTTACCGCCCCTTCCATGGTTGGACTTTAAGGAGGCGTGAACACACATAGAAGGGAGAGAGAGCAAAGTAAAGGGCGACAACAAGGTGGTGCAAACTTCTTCCTTGGAGCCGCAAGTTCTTCCTCTTCCTCTCTTCTTTGGCGCAAGGATTCTTTGTGCTTGGTGGCGTCTTCTTGTCACAAGCCCTCATCGTCCCTTGGCCATAGGCGTACCTTGGAGGTGGCGCAAGCAAAGAAGAAGAGGGAAGTCCTTGGCGGCATCATCTTCCCTATCCCCTCCTTGGCGCAACTTCTCTTGAAGGTGGCGCAAGTGGAAGTGAATGCTTGATTCTCTTCCCGAGGCTAGCACCGAGCGTGGAAGGGAGCAACGATCAAGGAGTCGACGCGTGGATACTTGTAGAGGGCGAACACTTGGGCGCCTTCAACATGGCTTCGACATCTAAACAAGCAATAAAGGTACTAACCCTAACACATCCTTGTGTTCTCTCACTCGCAAGGATCCTTGGGAAAGGAATGTGTTTCGGGTGTAATACTTCTTCCGCTGCGTCCTGGGACTGCAAAATTTTAAAATTACACCCGGCATTCCCTAACAAAAAGACACTATTTTTAGGCGTTTTCAAGCAAAATCAAATACATAGAAGGATTCTCATCATCAAGAAGAAGTCACCCAAAAAATTTCACGCAAATTGAGGCAAGGAACCCAAAATACGGCAGTGCCGTAAAGGATTTTATGGTACCGTATTTTTCACGGCTACCGTATTATCGAGATCACAGCCGTATTTTGGTGATTTTCCAAACAAAAGGTTTTCGCGAAAATACGGCACCGCCGTAAGGATTTACACGGCCGTATTTTGGGGCACTTTCTGAACAGAGACTTTTGCCGAAATTACGGCACTGCCGTAACCCAGTTTACGGGCCGTATTTTGAAGCATCTTCAGAACAGAAAGTTGCCCTGAAATTACGGTACTGCTGTAAAGAATTACACGGGCCGTATTTCCCCGACGAATCCGACCAGAGAGTTCAGCTGATTTTACGGCACTACCTTAAACAAAATTACGGTACCGTAGTTTCCAGCAATTTCAGAACAGAACGATCGATGGATTTTACAACAGGGCCGTAAGAGATTACACTGCCGTATTTTGGTGTTTGAATGCGATTCCCAAGTCAATCTTCACGCCCGATCTTTGCGAAGATTCTTGCGGGCGATCCAGGGCTTTATATTCAAAGCCGTAAGAAGAAAAAAGGGAGCTTTGGATGAGAGGATTACAGAGAGACCAAAAGCCCTAAATTTGATCCACCGTCGAGGGTGAAATCGGGATCGACGCCGCAGCCAAGGGTTTCGCCGCTGTGATCGATCCAGACAATCTCAAGCCGTGATTTTCATACAGAAGCTTCGTCGGAGGGAGAAGACAACACACCAGAAGTTTCAGACCGAAATGAGATCGATTGAAAGAGAAATCAAAGAAAAACTAGCCGCCGACACTGTTCACCGGAGTTCCTTGCAAATTACGGCTGTGAAATACTTCACAGCCATGCTGTATTTTCTAAACTTCTCTTTTACTTTGATTTTCGATCCTCTGAAGCTATGATTTGTTGTAATTCCCTTATGATGATAGCTTAAACTATTTTTGGGACATGGGGGAGTAATTTACTTAACTTCCAATGACTAGATAACTCTTTTTTCAATATTTCGTTGAGTTTAATCTTAGCATGATGATTTTACTCATGTGATAATTGTGCTTAGACTCTCTATATGTTCATGTTACTAATTATGTTCTTGAAATTTTCGCTTGAGACTGAAAGGTAATTGCTTGAGAATTTGGAACCCTAGAATTGCATGTTAGGATCCCTTCCTTAGGTTAGATCCATCTTGATCTTTTTCTACTAGAATAATTGTCATGATTATAATATGAATCTATAGATTGAGTCTATTTGTCAAACGTGGAGATCTTGTGCGAAAGCAAGGATCGTAACGTTCGAGATCCTTGAGCGAAACTAGTTACGAGACTCAGATGCACGAAAGTGATCCTTGAGACTCCACTAGAGATTCCTAGAACTCGGATGCACGAAAGTGATCCTTGAGTCCATTGTTTGATAATATCTTCATCATGATAAAATTGAATCAACTAAATCCTTATTCATATCTAGCCATAAAAGTTTAAGTGAATGAAACCCTAGTCCCAGCTTTTCTCTCTGATAATCCTATTTTTTTTAGTTTCCGATTGCTATTCTCACGATTTCGATTTGCCTAGATAGTAAGAAATCAACTATTTAGTATTCAACAACGTAGGTCCATGTGGATTTGATACTTTCTTTATTACTTCGAGTATCCGTGCACTTGCGGATCACAACAAGTTTTTTGCGCCGTTGCCGGGGACCTTAATTTTGTCGATATTAGAGACGTTGAGATTATTGCTAGATTAGATTTTTATTTACTATTTTTTTTATTTACTACTTATTTTCTGTTTCTTGAAATCACTTGATCTATCTACTTTGCATGCATAGGAGCCTTAGGTTAGGACCACTTGTACCATTGGATCCTGAAATCAACAAGACATTAAGAGCGCGCAGAAAGTTGAGATTAGAAGAGACATCACAAGGAGAATTGCAAGAGACATTCCAACCAGAGTTAGAAGAAGAAATATTAGAGATGGGAGACAATCAGAACAATCAGAGAACACCTAGGGACTACGCAGCACCTAATCATCATGAAATTCGTTCTAGTATTGCTAGGCCAGCAATAGAGGCAAACAATTTTGAGATTAAGCCTAGTTTCATTGCAATGTTTCAACAAGATCAATTTGGAGGATCTCCACTGGAGGATCCCAACCAACACTTGGCCTTATTTCTTGACCTATGCGATACTGTTAAGATGAATGGTGTTTCTAATGACGCATTTAGACTAAGACTTTTTCTTTTTTCTCTCAGGCACCGGGTAAAGACATGGCTTAATTCACACCCAGTCGGTACCTTGACCACTTGGAACCAACTGTCAAATTCCTTCTTGAACAAATACTTTCCCCCAAGGAAAACACTTGAATTGAGGAACCAAATTACAAACTTTCAACAAAGAAGTGGGGAGTCGCTCAGTTAGGCCTGGGAAAGATTCAATGAACTGCAGCAGAAGTGTCCTCACCATGGAATAGAACTTCAAACTTTAATGCAAACTTTTTATATTACATTATCTGATCAGACTAAAATGATTGTGGATGCCGTTGCAGGAGGAGCTCTTATGAGCAAAACACCAGATGAAGCCTTCAGACTGCTAGAGGAGATGACAGAAAACCATAATCAATGGACTACTGAGAGAGAAGTAATTTACAAGTCTTCTCAAGGTAAGGGTGAAAGTGATGAAATACGCTCCTTAGCAGAAAAGGTAAATTTTTTGTGTAGTAAGTTAAATTCCATGCAAACTGCTTCTGTTTCTATTATTACTTGTGAAAATTGTGGTAATGATGGTCATACTGCTGAATATTGTGGAATTGTTGATCAGGGTAATGAGCATGTTAATGCCATAGGGAATTATAATCAAGGAAGACCAAATGATCCCTATTCTAATACATATAACCTTGGATGGAGAAATCACCCCAACCTTTCATGGAAAAACAATAACAATGTAGGGGGGAACATTGAAAACAAAGGATACCAAAGACCAAATCAGAACTTTAATTAAAATCAAAACCAAAATCAGAATTCAAATATAGAATCCATGTTTGAAAAACTTATGGCCAGTCAAAATCAGCAAAATAGAAAAATTGATGATTTTATGTCTGATACAAGGGAATACATGGCAAGGCAAGAAAAACAAAATGAGGAATTTAAAAAAAATTTTCATCAAATCAACTCTAGACTAGATAGAGTAGAAGCCCACAACAAAATTCTTGAAAACCAAATTGCACAACATGCTAGTGTACCTTACAGAACCCCTGGGAAATTGCCTGCAAAACCTGAGATAAACCCTAGGGAGCATTGTAATGCCATCATGACTAGAAGTGGGAAACAACTAGGAGAACCTAGAGGGAGGTTTGAAAACACTGAAAAAAGGATTGTTGATAATGAAAAGGAATTAGAGTTAGGAGAATCTTCTTCACATGAGAAACCCCAAACTTGTTTATCACCTCAAAAGGGTGATGAACCAAAAGGGGAGGAATCATGTGAGAAAGACAATCATAACCCTAATTTGTCTGCTCCTTACCAGCCACCTATACCTTTCCCTCAAAGGTTAGTTCAACATAAACTAGACAAAAAGTTTGGCAAATTTCTTGAAATCCTGAAAAAGCTTTATGTTAACATTCCTTTTACTGAAGCTATTACTGAAATGCTATCTTATGCCAAATTTTTAAAGAAAATTTTGTTAAATAAAATAAAATTAGATG
Source organism: Costus lasius (assembly GCA_027563935.2). Classification (NCBI taxonomy): domain Eukaryota; kingdom Viridiplantae; phylum Streptophyta; class Magnoliopsida; order Zingiberales; family Costaceae; genus Costus; species Costus lasius. Next base: position 28,645,617 of record CM050450.1, on the reverse strand, counting down.
ATTATGGCACATGCACTGTTACTTTGACTGAAGATTGTAGTGCTATTATACAGAACAAACTGCCACCTAAACTGAAAGATCCAGGTAGTTTTTCTGTACCTTGTTCAATTGGCACCCTATCTTTTGACCGAGCCTTATGTGACCTCGGTGCAACTGTGAGTCTAATGCCCCTTTCTACTTACAGGAAACTAAATCTTAGAGAGCTAATGTTGGGGTATGCCCTTAGGGCTAATGTTTGAGGCCTTGGGATTATTTCAGTATCATGTATAAACTCTATGTTTATAAAGGCAATGGTTGTTATTCAGGTTGTTACATTATCTGCTGCAATATGTATACTTCTGAATAATGTCTCAATGCTGTTCAGCTTGGCTGACATGCAGTATTGTCCTTAGTCGAGATATCTTGGTGAACATGAGACAGCCTTGATATGATTGAGACTAATATGTGTTCTAATCTTATAGGATGCTTCGAGCATGGAATAAGATGTAGACTCATGGGTACATTGGATGTACTGGACAGACCCTACATAGGATATTCAATTGCTTGTCACAATGTGAATAATCCTTATATGCAAACAAGTGGCATATTTCCTCTGACTTGAGATCACTTGTGTTTCTAAATGATGATTGGCATTGTTTTGAGGTAGTTCAATATCATTTGAAACATAATGGTTATAGACTATCTTGGATAATGAGCATGAGTCATGTTAGGGCACTAGTGATAGATATAGGATTGCCGTCTCCTTGTTTGGAGTGTGATGTTCTATAGGGGCCCCCTGGATGAGATGATTGAGAAAGTGTATGGCCATACCCAGGTGACTATATTCATCTGATCTAATCATTCTCATCATATTGGAGTTACAGGCTTGACACGCTTGTCCAATAAGAACGTCCAGTGGCAAAGGAAACATATATATGTCAAGTGACTTGGGTTCACACTTGTGCTGTGGTTTGGGTGTAGTCTTGGAAGACTCTTTCCTTTATATCGGGAGATAGTGATGTGTTGCTAGATACCCCTCACTGATCGTGATAACGTAAGTTATCATTACCGACATTTAAAGGAAACCCTTAGGGTCGCACAATTTGATGATATGGCTTACTTAAGTCAGATCGTGTGGACTGAATTGTTTTGGTTCAGTTTAAAGGAGTTTAAACTCTGATTGTAAGTGAGATCTGGTCTGATCATGTTTGATTGATTAGGGCTTGAGATCGGTAAGCTTCGATCGAGAGAATTGATGCTAGATCGGTGAGATCAAGAGCATCAAGAGATGAATGGTTAGATCTTGAGGCTTATGGTTTAATTTGATCTAGACCAATGCTTGGCTTAATTTGGTCTTTGAACCAAATCCAATTGAACCGGCTCTTCAAGTGAGCGCATGGTTCAAAGAGGAGAACATTGCGGTTTGTTCACTAAGCATGAACACTTGAACGTGTGAGGGTTTACTATTTTTGGAAGTCATGCTTTCCAAAATAGGGAGCACGCCTCACGTTCGAGAGCATTGCTCTATTCTCGCTCGCCTCTTCCTCTCGATGCCTCTCTCTCGTGTAGTGAGTCTTCACGCAAAGGAGAAGAGAAGAAAGCCAAGAGACATCTCTCATCTCCTTCACGAAGGGAAACCTTGAAGCTTTGCTAGCACAAAGACGCCAAGGGAGTAGTCATCTTCATCTTGTGTGCGTCACCTTTGGAGGAGAGCCGCTCGCCCTCTTGCTTCCAAGTCGCCATCCAAGCAATGGCAATGGTATGATCCCCTTCTTGATCTATACAAATCTTTAAGTTGATCTATGTTCATACATGCGATCCTAGGAAACCCTAGATTCCGCCCATGCAAGTTTTATATGCGCATGCTTTAGGGTTTCGCCCCCTTTAGGGAACTTTCAATTGGTATCAGAGCATAGTTCCTTGTATGATTCATATGATTGCTTATTGTGATCCTTGTTTGCGCTTATTAGTAGATCTAAAAGAGCATGCGAAAATATGATGTATGTTTTACATTGGCGCATGTATGTAGTTGGCGCTTGTTGTAGTTTGTTTTCTCAAAACATTACTTGCGCGCCCCTCATTAGATATAAGCGCCTACTTCAAAAGCTTAGACGGGTTATTAGGGTTGAAGTCATCGTCCAGTCTAGACCCAACAGTCTGATCAGACTATCTGACAGCCTAGATGGGTCGACCAGATGGCACCTATGCGCAAGCATGAGGTGGCTATTGGTCGACTGCTGAAAGGCGTGTAGCGATGTCTGATTGAGACAACCGATGAACGCTCATGATTAAGGCCCGGGGTCACACCCGCTTGCCAGAACTCATGAGGGATGTTCAGCCCTTAACGCATGCATTGTTGACCATGAGGTCGACTCAAGTCGGTTATGACTTGGTGCATGCAAGGGCAGTGGGTCTGACTAGGTCTGATGAGTGGATCCCTGTTAATGGACCGTTGTAAGGTAGTAGGGCACATAAGGAAATAAAATGAAGCCAATGGGTTTTTCAAAAAATTTTATTTTCTTGATTGGATCACATGATGTTTGTATAACATGAATGATTGTCTATTTAATCTTATGTGGGCTGCCTAAATTTAATGTGTGCTGTGCTGGGGCCTGCGTGCCTGGATGTATTATTTGTAAATTATTATTGTGATCTGCGCATCACATTTTTAATTAATTTATAAAGTGTAATTGACCTGCGAGTCAATCATGTCTAGATAGATTAAATTGTAATTTAATCAGACATGAGCACAGAACACACATGGCAGAGGCGCATGCAGCAAGTGGCTTCACCAGTGGGAGGTCTAGGGTTCGACTCTAGGACAGGCGCATTTTACCTGGTGGGCGCACCTGAGCTACAGTGGGCGCTTGGGCCCGGGTTGGGCCAGAGGAAATGCTAAAGACCCATGAAGAGCTCAAGTGAAGACTTAAGTTAATTAAGGTCTTACTTAGGCTTAATGGGCTTTTACCACATAAGATCATCATGCTTTTAATTTACTGTTTAAGTAATTTAATAACTGCATGATTTATTCTTCTGCTTTCGCCATAGGCTTTGTATGATAGTAAGAAGATAAAAGGACCGTTAAAATCCAACGTAAATATCAAGCACGATAGCCTTCTGACGCGAAACCTCATTGTTCTGACTATCGTTGGGGCCGTGTTGTACCCACTCAGTGGGCACGCCCATCTATCTTCAGACGGTGTGTGATTACACCTGCGTGTTACAGAGAAGGGATTTATCGCTTCTCATTGCTCAGCATAGCACGTGGTGGTCCAGGGAGTAGGTTGGGTCAGCTTGACCATGTAGGCTACATATTGAGCATATGGTAGCCATATGGAGGCAGCCATCTGTGGGATCAGAGACTGTGTTGTACCAACTCAGTTGGCACAGTCTGCTGGATTGCCCAGATGAAGGGGAATCGCACGGGTTGGCGATTGGCAGGGATTGCCTACCAGAGATTAGTGCTTGTACTCTCTGTGCATCTTATCTCGCCTGAGCGGGACGCGGAGACCAAGTATGAAATCTGGATCCCATCTCACTAAAAGAGTTTTACTCTTTCGGGCTGTTTTACTGGATTTTTTAGCCAGATAAAATAGTGAGAAAAGAATCATTCTTAAGTCCTGAATTGATTCTAACATTGATACTGACCTTGCTGTTCTTGCATTGTTGTAGATTACTGCAGCAACGAACACCACAGCGTTCAATGTGCGATCCCTACTGGAAAGGGAGAAGTTTGCTGGGCCAAACTTCTCAGACTGGTACGGACACCTTAAGATTGTTCTTAAGGCTGAGAGGAAACTGTATGTCCTCGAGACGGCAATACCGCCTCAACCCGCTGCGAACGCCGCAAGGGCGGTTCGGGAAGCTTATGAAAAGCATGTCAATGATAGGATTGATGTCGCTTGCCTTATGCTAGCGTCTATGACGCCACAGCTGCAGCGTCAGCATGAGGATTTATCTGCTATAGAAATTATAGCAAACCTCAAGATGCTGTATGCAGCACAGGCAAGGACTGAACGCTATAACTTGACTAAACTTTTCTTTCAGAGCAAACTGACTGAAGGGAGTCCAGTGGGAGCTCACGTACTCAAGATGATTGGGTACAAGGAGGCTCTAGAGAAACTGGGACACACCATCAATCAGGAGCTTGTTGTAGACATCATCCTGCAGTCTCTCCCGGCCTCTTTCGATCCATTCATCATTAATTTTAATATGAACAAGATCGACTGTACGCCGGCAGAGTTACTGAACATGCTCTTGACTACAGAGCAGACTCAGTCTCGTGAGAAGGGAACGCCTTCATCCTCTGTCCTAATGGTTCCTTCTAGGAACAAGAAGAAGGGGAAGAAGGGCAAAGCCCCTATCAAGAGCTACAACAAGGCTCTAAAGCAAAAGGTAAAGCGGTCAAAGGAATACAGATGTTTCCATTGTGGCCAGCTGGGTCACTGGAAAAAGGACTGTAAAGCGCTCCAAGGAGATAAGAAGGGAAGCAACTCTTTCGCTTCTGGCTCAGGTATTTACGTGACTGAAGTCATGGTTTCTTCTTCTATTTCATGGGTGTTAGACACTGCATGTGGAGTTCACATTTGTTCAAATGTACAGGAACTCAAGAGAAGAAGACAGGTGGGACAGCATGAGGTGGACCTACGAGTTGGAAACGGGGCACGGGTTGCTGCTGTTGCTGTAGGAGTTTATCACATCTCTTTACCATCTGGTCTTGTATTAGAACTGGACAATTGTTATTTTGTACCGAGCATAACTAAGAATATTATCTCTATTCCTGCTCTTGTCAGGAAAGGGTTTTCCTTTGAATGCAAGATTTTAAAGTGTTATATTTCTTTTGATAATATTGTTTATGCTACTGGGTCAATTAACAATGGGTTATTTATGTTGGACATGGAATGTTCTATACAACAGATTGATATTAAGAAAGCCAAGTATGATGATGACAGCACCTTGTTATGGCATAGTCGTTTAGGCCATATTAACAAGAAGCGCATTAAGCGGTTGCATGAACATGGACTGCTGGGATCATCTCCTATGAGGAGCTTGATACATGCAAAGCTTGTTTAATGGGCAAAATGACGAAGTCTCCTTTTTCTAATAAAGGTCTAAGGGCTTCAGGTTTACTTGACCTCATTCACAGTGATGTGTGTGGGCCATTTAGTAAACATGCCAGAGGTGGCTATTCATACTTCATTACCTTTACTGATGATTTCAGTAGATATGGTTATGTCTATCTAATGAGACATAAGAGTGAATCTTTTGACAAGTTCAAAGAGTTCAAAAATGAAGTACAAAATCAACTAGGCCGAAATATCAAGGCACTTCGCTCAGATCGAGGTGGAGAATACTTGAGTCGAGAGTTTACTGACTATCTGAAGGAGTGTGGGATTATCTCACAGCTCACTCCGCCAGGAACACCGCAATGGAATGGTGTGTCTGAGAGGAGAAATAGAACCTTACTGGATATGGTTCGTTCTATGATGAGTCAGGCTACTCTACCTTACTCCTTTTGGGGATTTGCACTGGAAACAGCTGCAAAGGTACTAAACCGAGTGCCATCCAAGGCCGTTTCAAAGACTCCATATGAGTTATGGTATGGGAAACAGCCGAGCTTGACATTTATTAAGATCTGGGGTTGCGAGGCTTATGTCAAAAAGCTCGCCTCTGGGAAACTGGAGAGCAGATCTGATAAATGTATCTTTGTCGGTTACCCTAAGGAAACTAAGGGTTATTATTTCTACGATCCCAAAGAGAACAAAGTATTTGTTGCTCGGACGGCTATTTTTCTTGAGAAGGAATTTCTTCTGCAAGAGGCCAGTGGGAGAGAAATAAAGCTGGATGAGAATCCAGAAGAAGGACAAAGTAGTCAAGCACAGTTGGATGAGCCTGAGCCAGTAGATCAGGTTACTAAACAACCTGAGGCTCAGATATCACGGGAACCGCGAAGATCGGGAAGGATCCGTCGACAGCCAGAGCGCTATGACGGAGTCTACATCATTGATGATGAACCCCTAACTTATGCGGATGCGGTCAGTGGACCGGAATCAGCGAGATGGCTTGAAGCTATGCGAGCAGAGATGGACTCCATGTCAGATAACCAAGTTTGGGATTTGGTTGATCCGCCTCCGGGAGTAATCCCTATAGGCTGTAAGTGGATCTTCAAGAAGAAGATTGACATGGATGGTAACGTGGTTACCTATAAAGGCAGGCTAGTTGCGAAAGGTTTCAAACAAATCTACGGGATAGATTATGATGAAACTTTCTCTCCTGTAGCCATGTTCAAGTCTATTCGGATTATTCTCGCGATAGCGGCATATTATGATTATGAGATCTGGCAAATGGATGTGAAGACCGCTTTCCTTAATGGAAAACTAGAAGAGGATGTGTATATGACACAACCTGAAGGTTTCACTAATCCATCGGATCATCATAAAATATGCAAATTAAAGAAGTCCATTTATGGACTTAAACAAGCATCAAGAAGCTGGAATATTCGTTTTGATGAATCAATCTGTAAATTTGGTTTCATCAAGAATGAAGATGACCCGTGTGTATATAAGAGGTTTAGTGGGAGCGTGATTACTTTCCTAGTCCTCTACGTCGATGATATCTTGATCATTGGAAACGATATTCCTGAACTACATGCGGTTAAGGCATGGTTAAGAAAATGTTTCCAGATGAAAGATTTAGGAGAAGCAGCCTATGTATTAGGTGTGAAGATCTACAGAGATAGATCTAAGAGGCTTCTCGGGCTGTGCCAGAGTACTTACATCGATAAAGTCCCGGAGAGATTCCATTTAAAAAATTCTAAAAGAGGATATCTTCCAGTCAGACATGGTCTGAATCTTTCAAAGAGTCAGTGTCCACAAACACAGACTGAGAAAGATGAAATGGACAATACGCCTTATGCTTCGGCTATTGGGTCCATTATGTATGCGATGTTGTGTACTCGCCCAGACGTCGCTTACGGGTTAAGCGTGACCAGTCGATTCCAAAGTAATCTAGGTAAGGCACACTGGATTGCAGTCAATAACATTTTGAAATATCTTCGGAGGACCAAAGATATGTTCTTGATATATGGAGGTCAGGAAGAACTCAGTATTGAAGGATATACTGACGCTTCGTTCCAATCTGACCAGGATGATTTTCGATCGCAATCAGGCTATGTTTTTAGCTTGAATGGAGGAGCAGTGGTGTGGAAAAGTTTCAAACAGTCAATTGTTGCTGATTCCACAACAGAAGCCGAGTATGTTGCAGCCTCAGAAGCATCCAAGTGAAAGTTCCCAAAGAGGAAGGGAAACCCTAGACATGCGCATATAAAACTTGCATGGGCGGAAGCAAGGGTTTCTAAAAGAATCGCATGCATGTCATATGATCAACTTCTTAAAAACTTGTATACAGAAGAAAATTCATACCGATGCCATTTCTTGGATGGCGTCTTGGAAGCAGAGAACAAAGTGGTTCTCCTCCAAAGCGTGCGCACACAAGGTGATAGATCGCCTACTTTCTTGTTGCTCCTTGTGCTAGCAAGGATCCAAGATCTCCTGATCGAATGAAGGGAGAAGAGATGATCTTTCTTGCTTGGTCGAATCCTTCTCTTGTCGTCAACATTCACACACGAGAGTGAGTCGCCGTAAGCAAAAGGGGGGCGACAGGCGAGAATAGGGAGACCTATTCGAACGAGAGGCGTGGTCTCATTTTGAGATCATGGCTTCTAAAAATAGCAAGCCACCACATGCGATCATGTGTTCACACCAAGTGAACGATCGCAATTTCCTCTCCCCTTGAACCATGCGCTCACTTGATGAGCTGGTTCATTTCATTTGGTTCAAGGACCAAATTAAGCCAAGCCTTGATCCAGATCACATTAAACCAAAAGGCTCAAGATCTGACCATTCATCTCTTGATGCTCTTGATCTCACCGATCTAGCATCCAATCTCTCGATCGAAGCTTACCGATCTCAAGCCCTAATCAATCTAACATGATTAGACCAGATCTCACTTACAATCAGAGTTTAAATCCCATTAAACTGAACCAAAACAATTCAGTCCACACGATCTGACTCAAGTAAGCTATATCATCAAATTGTGCGACCCTAAGGGTTTCCTTTAAATGTCGGTAACGATAACTCATGTTATCACGATCAGTGAGGCGTATCTAGCAACACATCACTGTCTCCCGATATAAAGGAAAGAGTCTTCCAAGACTACACCCAAACCACAGCACAAGTGTGAACCCAAGTCACTTGACATATGTGTTTCCTTTGCCACTGGATGTTCTTATTGGACAAGCGTGTCAAGCCTGTAATTCCAATATGATGAGAATGATTAGATCAGATGAACATAGTCATCTGGGTATGGCCATACACTTTCTCAATCATCTCATCCAGGGGGCCCCTATAGAACATCACACTCCAATCAGGGAGACGGCAATCCTATATCTATCACTAGTGCCCTAACATGACTCATGCTCACTATCCAAGATAGTCTATAACCATTATGTTTCAAATGATATTGAACTACCTCAAAACAATGCCAATCATCATTTAGAAACACAAGTGATCTCAAGTCAGAGGAAATATGCCACTTGTTTGCATACAAGGATTATTCACATTGTGACAAGCAATTGAATATCCTAAGTAGGGTCTATCCAGTACATCCAATGTACCCATGAGTCTACATCTTATTCCATGCTCGAAGCATCCTATAAGTAGGGTCTATCCAGTACATCCAATGTACCCATGTGTTGCTAGATACCCCTCACTGATCGTGATAACGTAAGTTATCGTTACCGACATTTAAAGGAAACCCTTAGGGTCGCACAATTTGATGATATGGCTTACTTAAGTCAGATCGTGTGGACTGAATTATTTTGGTTCAGTTTAAAGGAGTTTAAACTCTGATTGTAAGTGAGATCTGGTCTGATCATGTTTGATTGATTAGGGCTTGAGATCGGTAAGCTTCGATCGAGAGAATTGATGCTAGATCGGTGAGATCAAGAGCATCAAGAGATGAATGGTTAGATCTTGAGCCTTATGGTTTAATTTGATCTAGACCAATGCTTGGCTTAATTTGGTCTTTGAACCAAATCCAATTGAACCGGCTCATCAAGTGAGCGCATGGTTCAAAGAGGAGAACATTGCGGTTTGTTCACTAAGCATGAACACTTGAACGTGTGAGGGTTTACTATTTTTGGAAGTCATGCTTTCCAAAATAGGGAGCACGCCTCACGTTCGAGAGCATTGCTCTATTCTCGCTCGCCTCTTCCTCTCGACGCCTCTCTCTCGTGTAGTGAGTCTTCACGCAAAGGAGAAGAGAAGAAAGCCAAGAGACATCTCTCATCTCCTTCACGAAGGGAAACCTTGAAGCTTTGCTAGCACAAAGACGCCAAGGGAGTAGTCATCTTCATCTTGTGTGCGTCACCTTTGGAGGAGAGCCGCTCGCCCTCTTGCTTCCAAGTCGCCATCCAAGCAATGGCAATGGTATGATCCCCTTCTTGATCTATACAAATCTTTAAGTTGATCTATGTTCATACATGCGATCCTAGGAAACCCTAGATTCCACCCATGCAAGTTTTATATGCGCATGCTTTAGGGTTTCGCCCCCTTTAGGGAACTTTTAGCTAAAGCATACATTCATATCCTTACAGCTCGCGGATTCATCGGTAAAGTATCCTATAGGCATATTAGAGAATGTCCCTGTACAAATTTGTAAGTTTTTCATTCCTGCAGATTTTGTAGTGTTAGACATGGACGTAAATTCTAGAAATCCTATCATTCTTGGTAGACCATTATTGGCCACAGCTAAAGCAAATATTGATGTGAACTAGGGAAAGATTACTTTTGATATATGTGACAACAAGATTGAATTTAGTCTTAATGATTCAACGAACAAACTTTCATACTCAGGATCTTGTTGTAGTGTTGAAATATTTAATGATGAAATTTATGATGTTTCAAGTTTGTTTGAGGAAACCCCAAATAATGAATCTAACAATCTTTTTGAGGGTATTGATGAGAAATTGTAGAAGAAGAAAAAGCCAAAGAGGAAGAGAAGAAGAGAAGGCTCTAGATTGATTGAGAAAATAGAAAGAATTCTAAGCAGATTTGGATACTGTTTCAAGATCGAGCCTTAGGTTGTAAAATCAGAGTTGAGATCCAGGAATTCACGATCAAACCCGAGTGTTAAAGGGTTAAGCTAATGACCTTTAAATTAGCGCTTCTTGGGAGGCAACCCAAGCTTTCTAACCCTTATTTAAGTTTTATTTACCTTGATTTTTGCTTAGGACTAATTTTTATTTTATTTTTGTAGGTTTTTCGTGATTTGGAGCAAAATACGGCAGTACCGTAAAGGATTTTACGATACCATATTTTAGTCTGCTTACGAACAGAAAGCTGCGACGAAATTATGGTACGGCCGTAAAGGATTGCACGGTACCGTATTTCTGATCCAAAATCAACCCGTGTGTTCTTTCATTTTTACGGCACTACCATGAGGTATTTTATGTGCCGTATTTTCTGAAATTTTGTTTTTCGTTTTTCTAAAAAACAAAAAAAAAATCTTTACTTCTTGAATTTTACGGCGGTACCGTAAAGCAGTTTACGGTACCATATTTTTTATGTCATTTTGAACAGAACGTTGCCGAGATGTTACGGCAGTACCGTAAACTTCTTTACGGTACCGTATTTTGCTTCGTTTTCAAACAGAGTGTTTTAACGATTTTACGGCAGTGTCATAAGGTATTACACTACTGTATTGTGCTTTCTGTACACGAATCATGTACCATATTTAGGGTTTCTACCGGGCCATTTTACCCTTGATCTCGCTCGTTCTTGCGCCGTTTTTGGATTTTCGACTTTCTCCGGACACCTGAGGACGCCGGCGACCCTTTCCGTTCAATCTTCATCGTCGATTAGGTAACCGATTCTCCGATTTTACTGCTTTGACGAGTTTTCACAAAGTTTCGCCCCTTTCATTCGTTCTCGATCGATTCGCAACTATTTTGAGCGATTTATGTTCCTATTTTCTCATTAGGGAATGAGTTTTTGATCCTGTGCTATTTAAAGAATTTGAACCAATTTCTGTAACCGATTTGAGCTGAAACGCAATGTGCACGATTCGGAATTACTGTTCATTGACATTTTGAGTTCTAGCATGAGATTTAAAATAGATTTTTGCTTCTAAAATACTTGATTAATGTTACTGATGATGTTGAAAGAATAGTCCATGCTTATCATATTGTATTGAGATTAAGATTACATGCATGATTCTACCCTATTTTTTTTTTCACTCTGTTCTATATGCTAGTGGAATAAGCTGATTGAATGCACTGAGCTGATTTAAATTGCTATATCATTATTTGTATGCTTTGAATGATAAGTTTGCAGCTTGAGTCCATGGCACCAAGGACAAAAGCAATTGCACCAAGAAGAAAGGGGAAAGCCCCTACTGAATCCTCACAACCACCGAACCCACATGGAATTCTTTTCAGAAATGAAATGCAAGAGGCTAGGTACAATAAAATTCTGGAGAGGAATATCATCAACTCAAAATATGCTGATAGAAGAACCTTGGAAGCCTTAGGGCTTTATGAGGATTTGCTATGGATGTTTGACAGAATTAAAGCTAAGGAGTTCTTCCAGATGACTCCTCACACATACTTACCTCTTGTCTTGGAGTTTTTGAGCAGTCTGATAATTGAGTTGAAAGAATACTCTCATGGCCCTGCAGAAGGGGAATCACATTCAGAATGGCCAATGAAGAGAGAAAGCTTACTTTGCAAGAAATTAGGGACATCTTTGGATTGAGCACTGGGGGTTACACTAACATACCCCTTGGATTTATGGAGAACGTTTTCTGGAACCAAATCACTCATGAGAGCCATTTCTATGCTGTGTCTGCCAGAGCCTCACAAATAGTGAACCCCTGTATCAGATATGCACATAGGGTTCTAGCACACACAGTATTTGGGAGAGGAGACAGTGACGGCATGGTCCATCAACATGAGCTATATTTTCTTTGGGGGATGCTCAATGGATTCGCAGTAGATGTCGCCTATTTTATGATCAAGCACATGGATAAAGTGGCCAGAGCTAGCAGAGGATTAGTGGTGATAGGAGGATTGGTTACTCCTATTGCTAGATACTTTGGGATAGAGCCCTATGGAGCTGACACGGCAAGAGGGAATGCAAGGCTCGATATTGAGTCTTGCATAGCGATGAAGATGATAGTTAGAGAAGGAGACACTTTCTGTTTGGTCCATGGACCAAACATCTCTCCTCTACCCTTACCCTACATTGAGAAGACTACAGTTAGAGAAAGGGCCAATTGGAAGCTATGTCTTAATGAAACTGAGGGAGCTTTTATTCCATCACCGGATACAGTACCACCACCCACCGGGGGTAGTAGGAGCGATCCTTATGGGATGGAGTCACCCCCTCATGACTCTTCACAGCCAGCTGGTACCTCCTCACACACACCTATGGGCAGATATGCTAGCCACCACGATCCAGGCTTCCAGGCACTCACAGCACAGATGTTCAGTTAGGAGCGCCGCCTGGATAGGATGGATGAGACTCTAGGGTACATCCACAGAGATATGGAGAGGCTATGCAACCATATGGAAGACATGGGTAACTTCCTCTATGACCGTTTTGGTTATGCTGATCACAGGGATTATGGCTATCATGGTGATCAGGGAGTAGCCCCATACTTTGATCCTGAGGAGACTGCTGCGAGAGACTCGGAGGCTACGCGATCTGATGATGATGAGTAGAGGCTTTGTGAGTATTATCTTCCCTTACCTTTTTCCTGTACTATGATTTTCTTTATCTCACTGTTGTTTCATATGATGAAGGGAAGGATGATGCTTCCATGACTGCCACCACTGCATATTGTTATTCTCATTCGATATGGTTGTATGATGATATTCTGATGATAGATATTCGATATGGTTGTATTATGATGATGATATTGATTTTTACTATTTCGATGGAGTTGTATGATATTTTGATATTCTGATGTTTGATATGATATACATGGTGATATATTTTTGATGCTTTGATATTGTAATGATGATGATGAGTTCACTCTTGATTTATACTGTTGATAACTTGAATGATTGATGATCTCAAATTCATGATTGAAGATATAGGCCTGTCATGTCAAATTTATTTCTTCAATACATATTTGTCTATTGAAATATGACATTGATTGATGCATAAAATTTTGGGTAGATATATTATTTGAGGAATAAAATTTAAAGGTGAAATTTTTCTTTCGAATAAAATGAGTATATGAGTATGATTTTTGAATTGAGATCAATTGATCAACCTAGTAGATATTTAGTCTATTCTTGTTATTTGTTGGGAAATAAGGATCCAAGATACCCAAAATAAAGGTGAGGACTCCCCTACTTGGCGCTGTGGGAAAGCGCAGTGGTACCGAAGGTTATGGGTTGAAGTAATAAATAGAAAAAGTATGTATCTATATGGGTACATGCCATGAGAAAAATCATTTCACATAAACTCCGCTGTCCTTAATAAATTCTTTCCAAATTAGAGGATATGGGTTCCATTGCATTGATTATGTGATCCGTGCACTCTAATCTCATCACCAGAAAAAAAGGTGGTAATCGAGTTAGAGAATGTGAATGATGCCAAAAAAAAAAAGAGAGTGGAAAAAGATCTTGGAAACTTAATTCCTGTAAACAAAAGCATGATAGATTTGAACTGAAGATTGGGAGAAATCATGAGATTGAAAATTCTATTTATTGTACATGTTGCGAAGTTTTATTTGATTGAATTATGGATCTAGAAGGTTGAGTTCTAAGAATGATATGTCTATTTGAAGTTTTGTAAATCAATTGATAGAATTTTTCATTGACGAGTTGTATTTTAGAAATTTATTGAGCATGAAAAAGTTATTCTTTTGATCAAACTTTGATTTCAAATTTTGATTTTTACTTGAGGACAAGCAAAGTTTGAGCCTTATGTATTTTGATGACACCAAAATATATAGTATATTTTGTATCATTTTCATTATCTTTTCATGCTAAATTGAAGATCTTTTACTTGTTTTCATAATAAATTCATTGAATATTGCGAAGTCTACTTCTATTTTGGTTTTTCTTGGTTTTCAGGTAAAAAGGCACTATTTTTAGGCATTTTCAAACAAAATCAAATACATAGAAGGATTCTCATCATCAAGAAGAAGTCACCCAAGAAATTTCACGTAAATTGAGGCAAGGAACCCAAAATACGGTAGTGCCATAAAGGATTTTACGGTACCATATTTTTCACGGCTACCGTATTATCGAGATCACGGCCGTATTTTGGTGATTTTCCAAACAGAAGGTTTTCGCAAAAATATGGCACCGCCGTAAGGATTTACACGGCCGTATTTTGGGGCACTTTTTGAACAGAGACTTTTGCCGAAATTACGGCACTGCTGTAACCCAGTTTACGGGCCGTATTTTGAAGCATCTTCAGAACAGAATGTTGCCCTGAAATTACGGTACTGCCATAAAGAATTACACGGGCCGTATTTCCCCGACGAATCCGACCAGAGAGTTCAACTGATTTTACGGCACTGCTGTAAACAAAATTACGGTGCCGTAGTTTCCAGCAATTCCAGAACAGAACGATCGATGGATTTTATGGCAGGGCCGTAAGAGATTACACTGCCGTATTTCAGTGTTTGAACGCGATTCCCAGGTCAATCTTCATGCCCGATCTTTGCGAAGATTCTTGCAGGCGATCTAGGGCTTTATATTCAAAGCCGTAAGAAGAAAAAAGGGGGCTTTGGATGAGAGGATTACAGAGAGACCAAAAGACCTAAATTTGATCCACCGTCGAGGGAGAAATTGGGATCGACGCCGCCGCCAAGGGTTTCGCCGCCATGATTGATCCAGACAATCTCATGCTGTGTTTTTCATACAAAACCTTTGTCGGCAGGAGAAGACAACACACTAGAAGTTTCAGACCGAAAGGAGATCGATTGAAAGAGAAATCGAAGAAAAACCAGCCGCCGACACTGTTCACCGGAGTTCCTTGCAAATTACGGCTGTGAAATACTTCACAGCCGTGCTGTATTTTCTAAACTTCTCTTTTACTTTGATTTTCGATCCTCTGAAGCCATGATTTGTTGTAATTCCCTTATGATGATAGCTTAAACTATTTTTGGGACATGGGGGAGTAATTTACTTAACTTCCAATGACTAGATAACTCTTTTTTCAATATTTCATTGAGTTTAATCTTAGCATGATGATTTTATTCATCTGATAATTGTGCTTAGACTCTCTATAAGTTCATGTTACTAATTATGTTGTTGGAATTTTCGCTTGAGACTGAAAGGTAATTGCTTGAGAATTTGGAACCCTAGAATTGCATGTTAGGATCCCTTCCTTAGGTTAGATCCATCTTGATCTTTTCTAGTAGAAGAATTGCCATGATTATAATATGAATCTATAGATTGAGTCTATTTGTCAAACGTGGAGATCTTGTGCGAAAGCAAAGATCGGAACGTTGGAGATCCTTGAGCGAAACTAGTTGCGAGACTCGGATGCACGAAAGTGATCCTTGAGACTCCACTAGAGATTCCTAGAACTCGGATGCACGAAAGTGATCCTTGAGTCCATTGTTTGATAATATCTTCATCATGATAAAATTGAATCAACGTAATCCTTATTCATATCTAGCCATAAAAGTTTAAGTGAACGAAACCCTAATCCCAGTTTTTCTCTCTGATAATCCTATTTTTTTTAGTTTCCGATTGCTATTCTCACGATTTCGATTTGCCTAGATAGTAAGAAATCAACTATTTAGTATTCGACAACGTAGGTCTCTGTGGAATCGATACTTTCTTTATTACTTGGAGTATCCGTGCACTTGCGGATCACAACAGTCACATAACCGTTTAAAGACCAAATTGCTTTAAAAATCTCTTATCTTTAACGTCACCAAAATTCTTGAAATAGAATTTTTTGTTTGTTAAGTGTAGTGGATTTATTAAGATGAGAGTATTTGATACTTAGTGTGTGAAGAATGAATGTTATGACATAAACTGTGAACTTTATCTTTCTTGGATTATAAACTCTTGGGAATTTAACATCATATTTTTGCCTATATTTTATATTATATTTAGGCTCAATTTTATGATTTTATACCAATTTTGAGTGTTTTTACTTCCTTTGTTATTGAATCTTCACTTTTCTTGATTTTTATGAAAATGATGGATTTTGCGAGCTTTAAAGCCATAGCATAGTTCCTGAGAAAATTACGAGGTTGCACATCAAATTTAGAGCGAGAATAGTGTCAGATGCAACATTCAAGGCCTTGGCCGTGAGTTTTTCAGCCGGCTGTGAGTTTTGCGTTCAAAGAGGTCAAATCGTGGCTAAGTAAAAAAGTTCACATAAACTTTCATGGGTGAGGCCATGAGTCCTTCACAGGCTGTGAGTTTTTCTGTGTACATAAGTTTTTATTCACATAAACTTTCATGGCCGAAGCCATGAACAATTCATGGGCCATGAGTTTTTCCGCCTCCACAGTTTTTTACTCGATTCGACCCCGAATCGAGTCAAAACTGAACCAAACTCTCCAGAATTCTTCCTTGAAGGGTTCTGAACCGATTAAAATAAAATGAAGAATTTTTGGTGGGCAAAAGGGGGACTTTTTGGGCAAACAAGGACATAAGTGGCGGCTAGAGCGAAATTAAATTTCAGAATCAAATTCGAGCAAGAAATTCATGCAAAGGGAGAATTAGACACTTCATCTTCATCTCCAGATTGAGGGGAAGCATTTTTGATTACTTGTCTAGTGATTTCTTGTATTTTTATTAAGATTCAATGTAAGTTTCATCAAGATACTTGCTATTTTTTTGAACATGAACGAGTAAACTTGTTTTGGGGATTAGGGATGTAGCCCACTAATGTTTATGAATCAAATTTTGTATTTTCACTCTTTGTCATGATTATTATAGCATTAATTTGATTAGAATTAAGTTATTTACATGATTTACTCTATGGCCAAGTATGTTTATGTCTTAGACGTTGTAAGAAGGACCGGGAGGTGAATCGCAACGTCGGAATTATTCTTTTCAAACCTACAAATTTAATTTCGAGAGTAGTTTGGGTTCATTTGAAGGATTTCAAGGTTTTTCATAGAACTTAATGGGCCTAGTTGCGTTAGTTGTCACGAGAGTAGAGAATTAACGTAGCTAGGTACCAGACTACGCTTCGGGAGGAGGTAATCTATACCTTAGGAAAAATTCCTTTCATTACTATAATATTCTATTCAAGGATTGATTTTTATCAAATTCATAATTGTTAGTGAGGTGAAACCCCGAATCTCGACCTTCTAAAAATTTATTTTTATCCTAAAACGCTACTTTTCACACCTATAGTCTACACAAAACACAAATTGAACTGTCTAGATATAAAAGAATCGTGTAATCGATACTTGACCACCAGATCCTCATTGGGAACGATATCTTATTTTATTACTTCAATAAATCCATGCACTTACGGACGCATCAGGTCCACGGAGTGGACTACGATGAAACCATCTTGCTAGTTACCATGATTAAATCCATTCGAATCTTACGTGCTATAGCTGCATATCATGACTATGAGATATGACAGATGAATGTTAAGACATTGTTCCTTAACGGGAAGTTGATAGAGGATGTGTATATTGTTAGTGTTTATTGTTGGGGTATGCCCTTAAGGCTAATGTTTGAGGCCTTGGGTTATTATCAGTATCATGTATAAACTATGTTTTATAAAGGCAATTGTTGTTATTCAGGTTGTTACATTATCTGCTGCTGTTATGTATACTTCTGAATAATGTCTCAATGGTGTTCAGCTTGGATGACATGCAGTATTGTCCTTAGTCGAGATATCTTGGTGAACATGAGACAGCCTTGATATGATTGAGACTAATATGTGTTCTGATCTTATAGGATGCTTCGAGCATGGAATAAGATTTAGACACATAGGTGCATTGGATGTACTGGACTGAACCTACTTAGGATGTTCAATTGTTTGTCACAATGTGAATAATCCTTGTATGCAAGCAAATGGCATATTTCCTCTGACTTGAGATCACTTCTGTTTCTAAATGATGATTGGCATTATCTTGAGGTAGTTCAATATCATTTGAAAAATTAATGGTTAAGGATTATCTTGGATAATGGGCATGAGTCATGTTAGGGCACTAGTGATAGATAAAGGATTGCCTCTCCTTGTTGGAGTGTGATGTTCTATAGGGGCCCCCTGGATGAGATGGTTGAGAAAGTGTATGGCCATACCCAGATGACTATGTTCATCTGATCTAACCATTCTCATCATGTTGGAGTTACACGCTTGACACGCTTGTCCAACGAGAACATCCAGTAGCAAAGGAAACATGTATGCCAAGTGAATTGGATTCACACTTGTGCTGTGGTTTGGGTGTAGTCTTGGAAGACTCTTTCCTTCATATCGGGAGACAGTGATGTGTTGCTAGATACCCCTCTCTGATCGTGATAATGTAAGTTATCGTTACCGACGTTGAAGGAAACCCTTAGGGTCGCACAATTTGATGATATGGCTTACTTATATCAGATCATGTGGATTGAATTGTTTTAGTCCAATTTAAAGGAATTTAAACTCTAATTTGAAGTGAGATCTGGTCTGATCATGTTTGATTGATTAGGGCTTGAGATCGGTTAGCTTCGATCGGGAGAATTGATGCTTGATCGATGAGATCAAGAAGATCAAGAGATGTGTGGTTAGATCTTGAGCCATTTGGTTCAAAGAGATCTAAACCATGGCTGGTTCGATTTGGTCTTTGAACCAAATAGAATTGAACCGGTTCACTTAGTGAACGCTTGGTTCAAAGGAGAAGGAAGTTTCGATGGTTCACTTTGAGTGAATGCATGAGTATTAAGCACTTACTATATTTGGAAGTCGGTTTTCCAATTTGGAAAACGCCTCCACGATTGTAACGTGGCTCGCCCCCTCTTCTCCTCCCGTTTTCCTCTCGTGTGGTTGTGAGTCTTCACGCCAAGGAAGAGAGTTCGAATAGCCGAGAGAGAAAAACATCTCCTTGTACACGATCAAGTTTTCCTTGGATCTTTGCTAGCACAAAGAGCACAAGGGAGTAAGCCTTCAACATCTTGTGTGTGACCTCTTTGGAGAAGAGCCGATCGCCCTTTCTTCTTCCAAGTCATCACTCGAGCAATGGCCATGGTAATGCTTCAATCATCCTCTTATGGTTGGTTATACTTACAAGCCATGCGATCTTCATGAAACCTAGTTTTTCCGCCTGTGCAAAATTTTAGAAGCGCATCTGACTTAGGTTTCGACCCTTCAATTGGTATCAGAGCTCAAGTTTATTTTGACTTGTTGCATATGATTGCCTTGATGTGATCCATGTTTGATTTATAGGATAGATCTTCTACATGTTCACATGCGCTTACTTGATGACAAGATTACATATTGTGTTTGCGCATGTATCCATGTTGTTTAAAGTTTGCGCATGTTTCATAGATGTTTTTCAAACAAAAATTTACTTCATGCGCGCCCCCTCATTTAGATCTATCTAAGCGCCTGCTTTAAACTCTTAGACGGGTTAATAGGGTTAAAGTCATTAGTCAAAGTCTGGACCCAATAGCCTAATCAGACCATCTGACAGCCTAGATGGGTCGGCCAGATAGCACCTGTGCGCAAGCAATACAGGTGGCTATAGGTCGACTGCAGAAGGGCGTGTAGCGATGTCTGATTGAGGCGCCTGGTGAACGATCATGATTAAGGCCCGGGGTCACACCCGCTTGCCAGAAATCATGTGGGACGTTTCAGCCCTTAAGGCATGCATAGTTGACCACAAGGTCGACGCAAGTCAGTTATGACTGGGTGCGTGCAAGGGCAGTGGGTCTGACTTGGTCTGATGAGTGGATACCTATTAATGGACCGTTGTAAGGTAGTAGGGCACATAAGGAAATAAAATTGATGCCATGGGTTTTCAAAATTTTATTTTCTGTTTGGATCACATGGATGCTTGTTTATCATGGTGAATGGATGTCTATTTAATCTTATGTGGGCTGCCCTTATTTGTGTGCTGTGCTGGGGCCTGCGTGCCTGGAATTGATTTATAAATTTTGCTGTGATCTGCGAATCACACTTTAATTTATGAAAATTGTATAATTGACCTGCGAGTCAAACCTTGTCTAGATAGATTAAAAATGTAATTTGATCAGACATGTGCACAGAGCACACATGGCAGAGACGCTTGCAGCAAGTGGCTTCACCAGGTGGTGGGTCTAGAGTTCGACTCTAGAAAAGGCGCAACCAGTCTGGTGGGCGCATTTAGGCTGCAAAGGGCGCCTTGGGCCCGGGCCGGGCCAGATGAAGTGAAAGAGACCCATAAAGAGCTCAAGTGAGAACTTATGTAAAACTAGGGTTTTACTTAGGCTTTTATGGGCGTTTACCACATAAGATCATTGTGCTTTCTACTTACTGTTTTAAGTAATATTAGCACAAGCAAAGGAACTTGGTGTTGTTCCTTCGAGTGCAGATCCTTTGGTTATCTTCTGTGATAACACTGGAGCAATAGCACAAGCAAAGGAACCACAGTCGCACCAGAAGTCCAAGCACATACAGAGAAGGTTTCATTTGATCCGTGAGATCATAGATCGAGGAGAGATCAAGATCTGCAAGGTTCATACAGATGACAATCTAGCTGACCCGCTTACAAAGCCTCTGGCGCAGCAGAAGCATGAGAAGCACTGTAATAATATGGGTTTGAGATTTCTCAACCATTAGATTAAGTGCAAGTGGGAGATTGTTGGAGTATGCCCTTAAGGCTAATGTTTGAGGCCTTGGGTTATTATCAGTATCATGTATAAACTATGTTTATAAAGGCAATGGTTGTTATTCAGGTTGTTGCATTATCTGCTGCTACATGTATACTTCTGAATAATGTCTCAATGGTGTTTAGCTTGGCTGACATGCAGTATAGTCCTTAGTCGAGATATCTTGGTGAACATGAGACAGCCTTGATATGATTGAGACTAATATGTGTTCTAATCTTATAGGATGCTTCGAGCATGGAATAAGATGTAGACTCATAGGTGCATTGGATGTACTGGACAGACCCTACTAAGGATGTTCGATTGTTTGTCGCAATGTGAATAATCCTTATATGCAAACAAGTGGCATATTTCCTCTGACTTGAGATCACTTGTGTTTCTAAATGATGATTGGCATTGTCTTGAGGTAGTTCAATATCATTTGAAATATAATGGTTATAGATTATCTTAGATAATGGGCATGAGTCATGTTAGGGCATTAGTGATAGATATAGGATTGCCTCTCCTAGTTGGAGTGTGATGTTCTAAAGGGGCCCCCTGTATGAGATGGTTGAGAAAGTGTATGGCCATACCCAGATGACTATGTTCATCTGATCTAACCACTCTCATCATGTTGGAGTTACAGGCTTGACACGCTTGTCCAACGAGAACATCCAGTGGCAAAGGAAACACATATGTCAAGTGACTTGGGTTCACACTTGTGCTATGGTTTGGGAGTAGTCTTGGAAGACTCTTTCCTTTATATCGGGAGACAGTGATGTGTTACTAGATACCCCTCTCTGTTCGTGATAACGTAAGTTATCGTTACTGACATTAAAGGAAACCCTTAGGGTCGCACAATTTGATGATATGGCTTACTTATGTCAGATCGTGTGGACTGAATTGTTTAGTTTCAGTTTAAAGGAATTTAAACTCTGATTGGAAGTGAGATCTGGTCTGATCATGTTTGATTGATTAGGGCTTGAGATCGGTAAGCTTCGATCGAGAGAATTGATGCTAGATCGATGAGATCAAGAGCATCAAGAGATGTGTGGTTAGATCTTGAGCCTTTCGGTTTAATAAGGTCTAGACCAAGGCTTGGTTTGATTTGGTCTTTGAACCAAATTCAATTGAACCGGTTCATCATATGAGCGCATGGTTCAAAGGGAGAAGGAGTTGCGAACGGTTCACTTGGAGTGAACGCTTGAACGCATGAGCGCTTACTATATTTGGAAATCGGTTTTCCAAATTGAAGACGCCTCCACGTTCGAAGACTCTCGCCTCTCTCTTGCTCTTCCTCTCGTGTGACTCGCCTCCACGAGTGTTGAAGGAGGGATTCGGCCAGCCAAGGAAAGAAATCATCTCATCTCCTTCACGCATCAAGGACACCATGAAGAGCTTTGCTAGGACAAGGTTCACGCCAAGGGAGGAAGCCATCGCCATCTTGTGTGCGTCCACTTTGGAGGAGAGCCGCATCGCCCTCTTGCTTCCAAGTCGCCTTCCGACCAATGGCAATGGTAAGATCACAACTTGATCTTTGCAGACATTAAGTTGATCATATGTTCATGCCACATGCGATCTTCATGAAATCCTTATTTCCGCCCATGCAAAATTTTAGAAGTGCATGCGTTTAGGGTTTCACCCCCTTTTCATGATTGAGACTAATATGTGTTCTAATCTTATAGGATGCTTCGAGCATGGAATAAGATGTAGACTCATAGGTGCATTGGATGTACTGGACTGACCCTACTTAGGATGTTCAGTTGTTTGTCACAATGTGAATAATCCTTGTATACAAGCAAGTGGCATATTTCCTCTGACTTAAGATCACTTGTGTTTCTAAATGATGATTGGCATTGTCTTGAGGTAGTTCAATATCATTTGAAATATAATGGTTAAGGATTATCTTGGGTAATGGGCATGAGTCATGTTAGGGCACTAGTGATAGATATAGGATTGCCTCTCCTTGTTGGAGTGTGATGTTCTATAGGGGCCCCCTGGATGAGATGGTTGAGAAAGTGTATGGCCATACCCAGATGACTATGTTCATCTGATCTAACCATTCTCATCATGTTGGAGTTACAAGCTTGACACACTTGTCCAACGAGAACATCTAGTGGCAAAGGAAACATATATGTCAAGTGAATTGGATTCACACTTGTGCTGTGGTTTGGGTGTAGTCTTGGAAGACTCTTTCCTTCATATTGGGAGACAGTGATGTGTTGCTAGATACCCCTCTCTGGTCGTGATAACGTAAGTTATCGTTACCGACATTGAAGGAAACCCTCAGGGTCGCACAATTTGATGATATGGCTTACTTATGTCAGATCGTGTGGACTGAATTGTTTTGGTCCAGTTTAAAGCAATTTAAACTCTGATTGGAAGTGAGATATGGTCTGATCATGTTTGATTGATTAGGGCTAGTGATCGGTAAGCTTCGATCGGGAGAATTGATGCTTGATCGATGAGATCAAGAGGATCAAGAGATGTGTGGTTAGATCTTGAGCCATCTGGTTCAAAGAGATCTAAACCATGGCTGGTTTGATTTGGTCTTTGAACCAAATAGAAATGAACCAAATGGAATAGAACCGGTTCACTTTGGTGAACGTATGGTTCGATTGAGAGATGAGTTTCGATGGTTACGTGGGAGTTAAAGTAAGAGTAAAACACTTACTATATTTGGAAGGCATGATTCCTTTTGGAAACCCCCCACGGTTTCGAACGTTGAGACGCTCTCTCTCTCGCCCCCTTCCTCTCGTGCGTGTCTTGCCTCCACGAAAGGCAAGAAGTTTCGCCAGCCAAAGGGGTGAACACATCTCCTCATACACGATCAGGATACCTTGGCGTTTTTGCTAGCACAAGGGACGCGCAAGGAAGCAAGTTCCATCACCTTGTGTGCGACTTCTTTGGAGGAGAGCCACTCGCCCTCTATCTTCTTCCTAGCCGCCACTCATGGCCATGGTAACATCTTCACTTGTTTTAAACAAGTTTTAATGTTGATCATATGATTAAGCCATACGATCATGAAACCTAAAATTTCCGCTGCCTATGAAAATTTTATATGCGCCTATGACCTAGGTTTAGCCACTTTCAATTGGTATCAGAGGTTGTTTTGGCTTCATGCATATGATTGCTTTTGTTGTGATCCATGTTTGTTATAAGCTTATGGTAGATCTACTACATGCGCATCTTTTGGGCATCATGCGAAAATATAGTTCATGGTTTAGAACTACATGTATCTTGTTTTCTTCCAAGCTTGCGCATGTATGATGCTTATATGCGCATAGGGAGAAGTTTTTATCAAAAACTTATTGTCCTGCACGCCCCTCACCTAGATCTCTATAAGCGTCTACTTTAAATTCTTAGACGGGTTGATAGGTTTGAAGTCGTCAGTCAAGTCTGGACCCAACAGCCTGATCGGACCATCTGACAGCCTAGATGGGTCGGTCAGATAGCACCTGTGCGCAAGCAATACAGGTGGCTATAGGCCGACTGCAGAAGGGCGTGTAGCGATGTCTAATTGAGGCGCCTGGTGAACGATCATGATTAAGGCCCGGGGTCACACCCGCTTGCCAGAAATCATGTGGGACGTTCAGCCCTTAAGGCATGCATAGTTGACCATAAGGTCGACGCAAGTCAGTTATGACTGGGTGCTTGCAAGGGCAGTGGGTCTGACTTGGTCTAATAAGTGGATACCTATTAATGGACCGTTGTAAGGTAGTAGGGCACATAAGGAAATAAAATTGATGCCATGGGTTTTTCAAAAATTTTATTTTCTGTTTGGATCACATGTATGCTTTTTAACATGGTGAATGAGTGTCTATTTAATCTTATGTGGGCTGCCCTTTTATTTGTGTGCTGTGCTGGGGCCTGCGTGCCTGGAATTAAATTTTATAAATTTTGTTGTGATCTGCGAATCACATTTCAATTTATGCAAAATGTATAATTGACCTGCGTGTCAAACCATGCCTAGATAGATTAAAATGTAATTTGATCAGACATGAGCACAGAGCACACATGGCAGAGACGCTTGTAGCAAGTGGCTTCACTAGGTGGGAGGTCTAGAGTTCGACTCTAGAACAGGCGCAACCAGTCTGGTGGGCGCATGCATTTGGACTGCAGAGGGCGCTTGGGCCCGGGCTGGGCCAGATGAAGTGAACGAGACCCATAAAGAGCTCAAGTGAAGACTTGTGTAAAACTAGGGTTTTTACTTAGGCTTAATGGGCATTTACCACATAAGATAATTGTGCTTTCAATTTACTGTTTTAAGTAACATTAGCACATGCATGATTTATTCTTTTGCTATCACCATAGATATTGCATGACAGTAAGAAGATTAAATGGACCATTAAAATCCAACGTAAAATATCAAGCTCGATAGCCTTCTGACCCGAAACCTCGCTGTTCTGACTATCGTTGGGGCCGTGTTGTACCCACTCAGTGGGCACGCCCAGCTATCTTCAGACGGTGTGTGATTACACCTACATGCTACAGAGAAGGGATTTATCGCTTCTCGTTGCTCAGCATAGCACGTGGTGGTCCAGAGAGTAGGTTAGGTCAGCTTGACCATATAGGCTACATATTGAGCATATGTTAGCTATATGGAGGAAGCCATCTGTGGAATCAGAGACTGTGTTGTACCAACTCAGTTGGCACAGTCTGCTGGATTGCCTAGATGAAGGGGAATCGCACGGGTTGGCGATTGGTATGGATAGCCTACCAGTGATTAGTACTTGAACTCTCTGTGTATCTTATCTCGCCTGAGCGGGACACGGAGACCAAGTATGAAATCTGGATCCCATCTCACTAAAAGAGTTTCACTCTTTCGGACTGTTTTATTGGATTTTTCAGTCAGATAAAATAGTGAGAAAAGAATCACTCTTAAGTCCTGGATTGATTCTAACATGGATACTGACCTTGTTGTTCTTGCTATGTTGTAGATTTCTGCAGCAACGAACACCACAGGGCTCAATTTGCGATCCATACTGGAAAGGGAGAAGTTTGCTGGGCCAAACTTCTCAGACTAGTACAGACAGCTTAAGATTGTTCTTAAGGCTGAGAGGAAACTGTATGTCCTTGAGACGGCAATACCGCCTCAACCCGCTGCGAACGCCGCAAGGGCGGTTCGGGATGCTTATGAGAAGCACGTCAGTGATAGTACTGATGTCGCTTGCCTTATGCTTGCGTCAATGACGCCAGAGCTCCAGCGTCAGCATGAGGATTTATCTGCTATTGATATTATAGCAAATCTCAAGATGCTGTATGCTGCACAGGCAAGGACAGAACGCTATAACTTGACAAAACTTTTCTTTCAGAGCAAACTGACTGAAGGGAGTCCAGTCGGAGCTCACGTACTCAAGATGATTGGGTATAAGGAGGCTCTAGAGAAACTGGGACACACCATCAATCAGGAACTTGTTGTAGATATTATCCTGCAGTCTCTCCCGGCCTCTTTCGATCCATTCATCATTAATTTTAATATGAACAAGATCGACTGTACTCCGGCAGAGTTACTGAATATGCTCTGCACCACAGAGCAGACTCTTGAGAAGGGAAAGCCTTCATCCTCTGTCTTGATGATTCCTTCAAGGAATAAGAAGAAGGGGAAGAAGGGCAAAACCCCTATTAAGAGCTACAACAAGGCTTTGAAACAAAAGATGAAGCGGTCAAAGGATAACAGATGTTTCCACTGTGGCCAGCTGGGTCACTGGAAGAAGGACTATAAAGCGCTCCAAGGAGAGAAGAAGGGAAGCAAGCCTTTCACTTCTGGCTCAGGTATTTACGTGACTGAAGTCATGGTAGCTTCTTCTATTTCATGGGTGTTGCACACTACATGTGGAGTTCACATTTGTTCAAATGTACAGGAACTCAAGAGAAGAAGACAGGTGGGACAGCATGAGGTGGACCTACGAGTTGGAAACGGGGCACGGGTTGCTGCTGTTGCTGTAGGAGAATATCACATCTCTTTACCATCTGGTCTTGTATTAGAACTTGACAATTGTTATTCTGTACCGAGCATAACCAAGAATATTATCTCTATTCCTGCTCTTGTCAGGAAAGGTTTTTCTTTTGAATGCAAAACTTTAAAGTGTTGTATTTCATATGATAATATTGTTTATGCTACTGGGTCGATTAACAATGGGTTATTCATGTTGGACATGGAATGTTCTGTACAACAAATTGATAATAAGAAAGCCAAGTATGCTGATGACAGCACCTTGCTATGGCATAGTCGTTTAGGCCATATTAACAAGAAGCGCATTAAGCGGTTGCATGACCATGGACTGCTGGGATCATTCTCCTATAAGGAGCTTGATACATGCAAAGCTTGTTTAATGGGTAAAATGACGAAGACTCCTTTTTCTAATAAAGGTCAAAGGGCTTCAGGTTTACTTGACCTTATTCACAGTGATGTGTGTGGGCCATTTAGTAAACATGCCAGAGGTGGCTATTTATACTTCATTACTTTTACTGATGATTTCAGTAGGTATGGCTATGTCTATCTTATGAGACATAAGAGTGAATCCTTTGACAAGTTCAAAGAGTTCAAAAATGAAGTACAAAATCAGTTAGGCCGAAATATCAAGGCACTTCGATCAGATCGATGTGGAGAATACTTGAGTCATGAGTTTACTGACTATCTGAAGGAGTGTGGGATTATCTCATAGCTCACTCCGCCAGGAACACCGCAATGGAATGGTGTGTCCGAGAGAAGAAATAGAACCTTATTAGATATGGTTCGTTCTATGATGAGTCAGGCTAGTTTACCTTACTCCTTTTGGGGATTTGCACTGGAAACAGCTGCAAAGTGTTGGGGTATGCCCTTAAGCCTAATGTTTGAGGCCTTGGGAATGTATCAGTATCATGTAATAAACTGTTATGTTTATAAAGGCATGGTTATTATTCAGTTAGCTACATTGTCTGCTGCAATATATGTTCTTCTGAATAATGTCTCAAAGCTGTTCAGCTAGGCTGACAGGCTATAATGTCCTTAGTCGATGTATCTTGGTGAACATGAGACAGCCTTGATATGGTTAAGACTAATATGTGTTCTAGTCTTATAGGATGCTTAGAGCATGGAATAAGATGTAGACTCATGGGTACATTGGATGTACTGGACAGACCCTACTAGGATGTTCAATTGTTTGTCGCAATGTGAATAATCTTTGAATATGACAAGTGGCACATTTCCTCTGACTTGAGATCACTTGTGTTTTCTAAATGATGATTGTCATTGTTTTGAGGTAGTTCAATATCATTTGAAACACAATGGTTATAGACTATCTTGGATAATGAGCTTGAGTCATGTTAGGGCACTAGTGATAGACATAGGATTGCCGTCTCCTTGTTTAAGGAGTGTGATGTTCTAAAGGGGCCCCCTGGATGAGATGATTGAGAAAAGTGTATGGCCATACCCAGGTGACTGTGTTCATCTGATCTAATCATGCTCATCATATTGGAGCTACAAGCTTGACACGCTTGTCCAATAAGAACATCCAGTGGCAAAGGAAACATGTATGCCTAGTGATGTGGATTCACACTTGTGCTGTGTTTTGGGTGTAGTCTTGGAAGACTCTTTCCTTTATATCGGGAGACAGTGATGTGTTGCTAGATACCCCTCACTGATCGTGATAACGTGAGTTATCGTTACCGACATTTAAAGGAAACCCTCAGGGTCGCACAATTTGATGATATGGCTTACTTAAGTCAGATCGAGTGGACTGAATTGTTCGGGTTCAGTTTAAAGGGATTTAATCTCTGATTGTGAGTGAGATCTGGTCTGATCATGTTTGATTGATTAGGGCTTGAGATCGGTAAGCTTCGATTGAGAGATTGGATGCTAGATCGATGAGATCAGGAGCATCAGGAGATCAACGGTCAGATCTGAGCCTTAGGGTTTATTTGAGATCTGGACTTGATTGCTTGGCTTAATTGGTCTCTGGACCAAACCAATTTGAACCGGCTCGTTTAATGAGCGCATGGTTCAAGGGGAGAGGAGTTGGCGACATGTTCACTTGGCGTGAACGTTGGAGCGAAGTGTGGTGGCTATTTTTAGTAACCACGATCTCCACTTGGAGATGTGGTTCACGACCGAATAGAGTGCTCTCTATTCTCGCCTCTCGCCCATATTCCTCTTGACGCTTTCGTGTGTGGCGACACCTTGAAGGTAGAGGAGGATTCGGCCAAGAGAAGGACATCTCATCTTTCCCTTTCACTCGACAAGGACCTCTTGGAACCTTGCTAGCACAAGGAGCACCAAGGGAGGAAGCAACATCATCTTGTGTGTGACGATTTGGAGGAGAGCTCTCTTGTTCTCTTGCTTCCAAGGCGCCTTCCATTATATGGCTTCGGTATGAGTTCATTTCATGCTTTAAAGTTGATCATAATACATGCCATGCGACTTTGAAAGCCCTAGATTCCGCTAGAATGTTATTGCGCCTCCTATTAGGGTTTTCGCCCCCCTTGTGTAGGGGACCTTCAATTGGTATCAGAGCAGGTTTTCATGCATGTTTTATGATTGCTTGAAAATGATTGTGATCCATGTTTTGCGCAAATTCATAGATCTATAGTTACATGCTTTATGTTGGCGAAAATGCATGCTAGTAATAGATATGATTTTCTCCTTGGCGCATGTTAAGTTGGCGCATATATTATGTTGTAGTTTTTCTTAAAACTTAAACACTTGCGCGTATACCACTAGATCTAAGGCCTTACATTAAATCCTTAGACGGGTTATTAGGGTTGAAGTCACCCCCTAGGTTAGATCCAAAAGTCTGATCAGACCATCTGACAGCCTTGACGGGTTGACCAGGTAGCACCTGTGCGCAAGCACGTGGTGGCTACAGGTCGACTGCAGACAGGCGTGTAGCGATGTCTGATTGAGACAACTAGTGAACACACATGAGTTAGGCCCGGGGTCACACCCGCTTGCCAGACCTCATTGTGGTTGTTCAGCCCTGGCGCATGCATTGTTGACCTTATGGTCGACTCAAGTCAGTTAGGACTTGGTGCATGCAAGGGCAGTGGATCTGACTAGGATGGATGAGTGGATCCCTAGTAATGGACCGTTGTAAGGTTGTAGGGCAAATAAGGAAATTAAAATTGATGCCTATGGGTTTTCGAAATTTAAATTTTCTTGAGTGGATCACATGTTGATTGATGCCATATGTTTGTCTATTTACTCTTATGTGGGCTGCCCGTTTTTAATGTGTGCTGTGCTGGGGCCTGCGTGCCTGGGAATTAATTGTAAATTAATTTTTATTTTTGTGATCTGTGAATCACAGTTTAATTAATTTATAATGTGTAATTGACCTGCGTGTCAATCTTGTCTAGATAGTTAAATTTGTAATTTAATTAGACAAGAGCACAGAGCACACTTGGCAGAGGCGCATGCAGCAGTGGCTTGACCAGGTGGGAGGTCTAGGGTTCGACCCTAGGACCTGGCGCAAATTCCTGGTGGGCGCACCAGAGCTGCAGATGGCGCTTGGGCCCAGGTTTGGGCCAGATGAGCAGCAAAAGCCCTATGAAGAAAAGCAAGTCAAGACTTAAGTTAAATTAAGGTCTTACTAGGGCTATGGGCTTTTACCACATAAGATTCATGCTCTCTTTTATTATTGTTTAAATATTAGAATTGCATGATTAGTTTATCTTCTGCTATCACCATAGGAATTGCATGATAGTGAAGAAGATAAAAAGACCGTTAAAATCCAACGCTAAAATATCAAGCTCGTAAGCCTTCTGACGCGAAACCTCACTGTTCTGATTATCGTTGGAGCCGTGTTGTACCCACTCAGTGGGCACGTCCATCTATCTTCAGACGGTGTGGGATTACACCTGTGTGTTACAGAGTAGGGATTTATCCCTTCTCGTTGCTCAGCATAGCACATGGTGGTCCAGGGAGTAGGTCGGGTCAGCTTGACCATGTAGGCTACATATGTGGCGCATATGGTAGCACATGGAGGCAGCCATCTGTGGGATCAGAGGCTGTGTTGTACCAACTCAGTTGGCACAGTCTGCTAGATTGCCCAGATGAAGGGGAATCGCACGGGTTGGCGATCGGCAGGGACTGCCTACCGGAGATTAGTGCTTGTACTCTCTGTGCATCTTATCTCGCCTGAGCGGGACGCGGAGACCAAGTATGAAATCCGGATCCCATCTCACTAAAAGAGTGTCTACTCTTTCGGACTGTTTAATGGATTTTTCAGTCAGATAAAATAGTGAGAAAAAGAATCTTTCTTAAGTCCTGATTGATTCTTAACATTGATACTGACCTTGCTGTTCTTGCATTGTTGTAGATACCTGCAGCAACGAACACCATGAACTTCAATGTGCGATCCCTACTGGAAAGGGAGAAGTTTGCTGGGCCGAACTTCTCTGACTGGTTCGGACACCTTAAGATCGTTCTTAAGGCAGAGAGGAAACTGTATGTCCTCGAGACGGCGATACCGCCTCAGCCCGCTCCGAACGCCGCAAGGGCGGTTCGGGAAGCCTATGAAAAGCACGTCAATGATAGCATTGATGTCGCTTGCCTGATGCTAGCGTCTATGACGCCACCGCTGCAGCGTCAGCATGAGGATATGTCTGCTATAGACATGATAGCAAACCTCAAGATGCTGTATGCTGCACAGGCGAGGACTGAACGCTATAATTTGACGAAGCTCTTCTTTCAGAGCAAACTGGCTGAAGGGAGCCCAGTAGGAGCTCACGTGCTCAAGATGATTGGGCACAAGGAAGCTCTAGAGAAACTGGGGCATACCATCAACCAGGAGCTTGCTGTGGATATTATTCTGCAGTCTCTCCCGCCTTCATTCGACGCGTTCATTATTAATTTTAATATGAACAAAATCGATTGTACTCCGGCAGAGCTGCTGAATATGCTCTTGACTACTGAGGAGACTCTGAAGGGAAAGCCTTCGACCTCTGTCTTAATGGTTCCTTCCAGGAACAAGAAGAAGGGGAAGAAGGGCAAGACCCCTGTCAAGAGCTACAGCAAGGCTCTGAAGCAGAAGGTGAAGCGGTCTAAGGAATACAGGTGTTTCCACTGTGGCCAGCTGGGTCACTGGAAAAAGGACTGTAAAGCGCTCCAAGGAGATAAGAGGGGAAGCATCGCTTCTGGCTCAGGTATATTCGTGACTGAGGTCATGTTTTCTTCTTCTATATCATGGGTGTTGGACACTGCATGTGGAGTTCACATTTGTTCAAATGTGCAGGAACTCAAGAGAAGAAGGCAGGTGGGACAGCATGAAGTGGACCTACGAGTTGGAAACGGGGCACGGGTTGCTGCTGTTGCTGTAGGAGACTATTTCATTTCTTTACCATCTGGACTTGTATTGGAACTAAACAGTTGTTATTTTGTTCCCAGTATTACTAAAAATATTATCTCCATTCCTGCTCTTGTCAGGAAGGGTTTTTCCTTTGAATGCAATATTTCAAAGTGTGTTTTATCTTATGATAATATTGTTTATGCAACTGGTTCAATTAGCAATGGGTTATACATGTTGGACATGGAATGTTCTATACAGAAAATTGATATTAAGAAAGCCAAGAATGCTGATGACAGCACCTTGCTATGGCATAGTCGTTTAGGCCATATTAACGAGAAACGCATTAAGCGGTTGCATGATCATGGACTGCTGGGATCATTCTCCTACAAGGAGATTGATACATGCAAAACTTGTTTAATGGGCAAAATGACGAAGTCACCTTTTCTTAACAAAGGACAAAGGGCTTCAGGTTTACTTGACCTTATACACACTGATGTGTGTGGGCCATTTAGTAAACATGCCAGAGGTGGCTATCAGTACTTCATTACCTTTACTGATGATTTCAGTAGATATGGGTATGTCTTTTTAATGAGACATAAAAGTGAATCTTTTGACAAGTTCAAAGAGTTCAAGAATGAAGTATAAAATCAGCTAGGCCGAAATATCAAGGCACTTCGCTCAGATCGAGGTGGAGAATACCTAAGTCATACGTTTACTGACTATCTGAAGGAGTGTGGGATTATCTCACAGCTCACTCCGCCAGGAACACCTTAATGGAATGGTGTGTCCGAGAGGAGAAATAGAACGTTACTTGATATGGTTCGTTCTATGATGAGTCAGGCTACTCTTCCATACTCCTTTTGGGGTTTTGCACTGGAAACAGCTGCAAAGGTACTAAACCGAGTGCCATCCAAGGCCGTTTCAAAAACTCCATATGAGTTATGGTATGGGAAACAGCCAAGCTTGACATTTATCAGGATCTGGGGCTGCGAGGCTTATGTCAAAAAGCTCGCCTCTGGGAAACTAGAGAGCAGATCTGACAAATGCATCTTTGTCGGTTACCCTAAGGAAACTAAGGGTTATTATTTCTACGATCCCAAAGAGAACAAGGTATTTGTTGCTCGGACGGCCATATTTCTTGAGAAGGAGTTTCTTCTGCAAGAGGCCAGTGGGAGAGAAATAAAACTGGATGAGAATCCAGAGGAAGGACAAAGTACTCAAGCAGAATTGGATGAGCCTGAGCCAGAAGATCAGGTTATTGAACAACCTGAGGCTCAGATATCACGGGAACCGCGAAGATCGGGAAGGATTCGTCGACAGCCTGAGCGCTATGACGGAGTCTACATCATTGATAATGATGAACCCCTCACTTATGCGGATGCGGTCAGTGGACCGGAATCAGCTAGATGGCTTGAAGCTATGCGAGCCGAGATGGACTCCATGTCAGATAACCAAGTTTGGGATTTGGTTGATCCGCCTCCGGGAGTTATCCCTATAGGCTGTAAGTGGATCTTCAAGAAGAAGATTGACATGGATGGTAACGTGGTTACCTATAAAGGCAGGCTAGTTGCGAAAGGTTTCAAACAAATCTACGGGATAGATTATGATGAAACTTTCTCACCTGTAGCTATGTTCAAGTCTATTCGGATTCTTTTCGCGATAGCTGCATATTATGATTATGAGATCTGGCAGATGGATGTGAAAACAGCTTTCCTTAATGGAAATCTGGATGAGGATGTGTATATGACACAACCTGAGGGTTTCACTAATCCATCAGATCGTCATAAGATATGCAAGTTAAAGAAGTCCATTTATGGACTTAAGCAAGCATCAAGAAGCTGGAATATTCGTTTTGATGAATCAGTCACGGAATTTGGTTTCATCAAGAACGAGGATGACCCGTGTGTATATAAGAGGTTTAGTGGGAGCGTAATTACTTTCCTAGTCCTCTACGTCGATGATATCTTGATCATTGGAAATGACATTCCTGAAATGCATGCTGTGAAGGCATGGTTAAGGAAATGTTTCCAGATGAAAGATTTAGGAGAAGCAGCCTATGTATTAGGTGTGAAGATCTACAGAGATAGATCTAAGAGGCTTCTCGGGCTGTGCCAGAGTACTTACATCGATAAAGTCCTGGAAAGATTTCATTTAGAGAATTCTAAACGAGGATATCTTCCAGTCAGACATGGTCTGAGTCTTTCGAAGAGTCAGTGTCCACAAACACAGACTGAGAAAGATGAAATGGACAATACGCCTTATGCTTCGGCTATTGGATCCATTATGTATGCGATGTTGTGTACTCGCCCAGATGTTGCTTACGGGTTAAGCGTGACCAGTCGTTTCCAAAGTAATCCAGGTCAGGCACACTGGATTGCAGTCAAGAACATTTTAAAATATCTGCGGAGGACCAAAGATATGTTCTTGATATATGGTGGTCAGGAAGAACTCAGTATTGAAGGATATACTGACGCTTCATTCCAGTCTGACCAGGATGATTTCCGATCGCAATCAGGCTATGTTTTTAGCTTGAATGGAGGAGCAGTGGTGTGGAAGAGTTTCAAACAGTCAACTGTTGCTGATTCCACAACAGAAGCCGAGTATGTTGCAGCCTCGGAAGCATCCAAGGAGGCAGTGTGGATTCGTAAGTTCGTGAGAGAACTTGGTGTTGTTCCTTCGAGTGCAGATCCTTTGGTTATCTTCTGTGATAACACTGGAGCAATCGCACAAGCAAAGGAACCACGGTCGCACCAGAAGTCCAAGCACATACAGAGACGGTTTCATTTGATCAGGGAGATCATAGATCGTGGCGAGATCAAAATCTGCAAGGTTCATACAGATGACAATCTGGCAGACCCGCTTACCAAGCCTCTGGCGCAGCAGAAGCATGAGAAGCACTGTAATAATATGGGTTTGAGATTTCTCAACCATTAGATTAAGTGCAAGTGGGAGATTGTTGGGGTATGCCCTTAAGCCTAATGTTTGAGGCCTTGGGAATGTATCAGTATCATGTAATAAACTATTATGTTTATAAAGGCATTGTTATTATTCAGTTAGCTACATTATCTGCTGCAATATATGTTCTTCTGAATAATGTCTCAAAGCTGTTCAGCTAGGCTGACAGGCTATAATGTCCTTAGTCGATGTATCTTGGTGAACATGAGACAGCCTTGATATGGTTAAGACTAATATGT
Source organism: Costus lasius (assembly GCA_027563935.2). Taxonomy (NCBI): domain Eukaryota; kingdom Viridiplantae; phylum Streptophyta; class Magnoliopsida; order Zingiberales; family Costaceae; genus Costus; species Costus lasius. Next base: position 28,610,347 of record CM050450.1, on the reverse strand, counting down.
GTTCTAGTCTTATAGGATGCTTCGAGCATGGAATAAGATGTAGACTCATGGGTACATTGGATGTACTGGACAGACCCTACTAGGATGTTCAATTGTTTGTCGCAATGTGAATAATCTTTGAATATGACAAGTGGCACATTTCCTCTGACTTGAGATCACTTGTGTTTTCTAAATGATGATTGTCATTGTTTTGAGGTAGTTCAATATCATTTGAAACACAATGGTTATAGACTATCTTGGATAATGAGCTTGAGTCATGTTAGGGCACTAGTGATAGACATAGGATTGCCGTCTCCTTGTTTAAGGAGTGTGATGTTCTAAAGGGGCCCCCTGGATGAGATGATTGAGAAAAGTGTATGGCCATACCCAGGTGACTGTGTTCATCTGATCTAATCATGCTCATCATATTGGAGCTACAAGCTTGACACGCTTGTCCAATAAGAACATCCAGTGGCAAAGGAAACATGTATGCCTAGTGATGTGGATTCACACTTGTGCTGTGTTTTGGGTGTAGTCTTGGAAGACTCTTTCCTTTATATCGGGAGACAGTGATGTGTTGCTAGATACCCCTCACTGATCGTGATAACGTGAGTTATCGTTACCGACATTTAAAGGAAACCCTCAGGGTCGCACAATTTGATGATATGGCTTACTTAAGTCAGATCGAGTGGACTGAATTGTTCGGGTTCAGTTTAAAGGGATTTAATCTCTGATTGTGAGTGAGATCTGGTCTGAGCATGTTTGATTGATTAGGGCTTGAGATCGGTAAGCTTCGATTGAGAGATTGGATGCTAGATCGATGAGATCAAGAGCATCAGGAGATCAACGGTCAGATCTGAGCCTTAGGGTTTATTTGAGATCTGGACTTGATTGCTTGGCTTAATTGGTCTCTGGACCAAACCAATTTGAACCGGCTCGTTTAATGAGCGCATGGTTCAAGGGGAGAGGAGTTGGCGACATGTTCACTTGGCGTGAACGTTGGAGCGAAGTGTGGTGGCTATTTTTAGTAACCACGATCTCCACTTGGAGATGTGGTTCACGACCGAATAGAGTGCTCTCTATTCTCGCCTCTCGCCCATATTCCTCTTGACGCTTTCGTGTGTGGCGACACCTTGAAGGTAGAGGAGGATTCGGCCAAGAGAAGGACATCTCATCTTTCCCTTTCACTCGACAAGGACCTCTTGGAACCTTGCTAGCACAAGGAGCACCAAGGGAGGAAGCAACATCATCTTGTGTGTGACGATTTGGAGGAGAGCTCTCTTGTTCTCTTGCTTCCAAGGCGCCTTCCATTATATGGCTTCGGTATGAGTTCATTTCATGCTTTAAAGTTGATCATAATACATGCCATGCGACTTTGAAAGCCCTAGATTCCGCTAGAATGTTATTGCGCCTCCTATTAGGGTTTTCGCCCCCCTTGTGTAGGGGACCTTCACAAAGGTACTAAACCGAGTGCCATCCAAGGCTGTTTCAAAGACACCATTTGAGTTATGGTATGGGAAACAGCCAAGCTTGACATTTATGAAAATCTGGGGTTGCGAGGCTTATGTCAAAAAGCTCGCCTCTGGGAAACTGGAGAGCAGATCTTATAAATGTATCTTTGTCGGTTACCCTAAAGAATCTAAGGGTTATTATTTCTATGATCCCAAAGAGAACAAAGTATTTGTTGCTCGAACGGCTATTTTTCTTGAGAAGGAATTTCTTCTACAAGAGGCCAGTGGGAGGAAAATAAAGTTGGATGAAAATCTAGAAGAGGGACAAAGTAGTCAAGCTCAGTTGGATGAGCCTGAGCCAATAGATCAGGTTAATGTTCAACCTGAGACTCAGATATCACGGGAACCGCGTAGATCGGGAAGGATCCGTCGTCAGCCTGAGCGCTATGACGGAGTCTACATCATTAATGATGAACCCCTCACTTATGCGGATGCGGTCAGTGGCCCGGAGTCAGCGAGATGGCTTGAAGCTATGCGAGCCGAGATGGACTCCATGTCAGATAACCAAGTCTGGGATTTGGTTGATCCGCCTCCGAGAGTAATTCCTATAGGTTGTAAGTGGATCTTCAAGGAGAAGAAAGACATGGATGGTAACGTGGTTACCTATAAGGGCAGGCTAGTTGCGAAAGGTTTCAAACAAATCTACGGAATAGATTATGATGAAACTTTCTCTCCTGTAGCCATGTTCAAGTCCATTCGAATTATTCTCGTGATAGTAGCATATTATGATTATGAGATCTGGCAAATGGATGTGAAGACCGCTTTCCTTAATGGAAAACTGGAAGAGGATGTGTATATGACACAGCCTGAAGGTTTCATCAATCCATCAGAACGTCATAAAATATGCAAATTAAAGAAGTCCATTTATGGACTTAAACAAGCATCGAGAAGCTGGAATATTCGTTTTGATGAATCAGTTTGTGAATTTGGTTTCATCAAAAATGAAGAAGACCCGTGTGTATATAAGAGGTTTAGTGGGAGCATGATTACTTTCCTAGTCCTCTACGTCGATGATATCTTGATCATTGGAAACGATATTCCTGAACTGCATGCAGTCAAAGCATGGTTAAGAAAATGTTTCCAGATGAAAGATTTGGGAGAAGCAGCCTATGTACTAGGCGTGAAGATCTATAGAGATAGATCTAATAGGCTTCTCGGGCTGTGCCAGAGTACTTACATCGATAAAGTCCTAGAGAGATTCCATTTAGAAAATTCTAAAAGAGGATATCTTCCAGTCAGACATGGTCTGAATCTTTCAAAGAGCCAGTGTCCTCAAACACAGTCTGAGAAAGATGAAATGGACAATACGCCTTATGCTTCAGCTATTGGGTCCATCATGTATGCGATGTTGTGTACTCGCCCAGACGTCGCTTACGGGTTAAGCGTCACCAGTCGATTCCAAAGTAATCCAGGGAAGGCACACTGGATTGCAGTCAAGAACATTTTGAAATATCTTCGGAGGACCAAAGATATGTTCTTGATTTATGGACGTCAGGAAGAACTCAGTATTGAAGGATATACTGACGCTTCGTTCCAATCTGACCAAGATGATTTCCGATCACAATCAGGCTATATTTTTAGCTTGAATGGAGGAGCAGTGGTGTGGAAAAGTTTCAAACAATCAATTGTTGCTGATTCCACAACAGAAGCCGAGTATGTTGCAGCCTCGGAAGCATCCAAGGAGGCAGTGTGGATTCGTAAGTTCGTTCAAGAACTTGGTGTTGTTCCTTCGAGTGCAGATCCATTGGTTATCTTCTGTGATAACACTGGAGCGATAGCACAAGCAAAGGAACCACGGTCACACCAGAAGTCCAAGCACATACAGAGAAGGTTTCATTTGATCCGTGAGATCAAAGATCGAGGAGAGATCAAGATGTGCAAGGTTCATACAGATGACAATCTAGCTGACCCGCTTACAAAGCCTCTGGCACAGCAGAATCACGTGAAGCACTGTAATAATATGGGTTTGAGATTACTCAACCATTAGTTTAAGTGCAAGTGGGAGATTGTTGGGGTATGCCCTTAAGGCTAATGTTTGAGGCCTTGGGTTATTATCAGTATCATGTATAAACTATGTTTATAAAGGCAATGGTTGTTATTCAGGTTGTTGCATTATCTGCTGCTACATGTATACTTCTGAATAATGTCTCAATAGTGTTCAGCTTGGCTGACATGCAGTATAGTCCTTAGTCGAGATATCTTGGTGAACATGAGACAGCCTTGATATGATTGAGACTAATATGTGTTCTAATCTTATAGGATGCTTCGAGCATGGAATAAGATGTAGACTCATAGGTGCATTGGATGTACTGGACAGACCCTACTAAGGATGTTCGATTGTTTGTCGCAATGTGAATAATCCTTATATGCAAACAAGTGGCATATTTCCTCTGACTTGAGATCACTTGTGTTTCTAAATGATGATTGGCATTGTCTTGAGGTAGTTCAATATCATTTGAAATATAATGGTTATAGATTATCTTGGATAATGGGCATGAGTCATGTTAGGGCATTAGTGATAGATATAGGATTGCCTCTCCTAGTTGGAGTGTGATGTTCTAAAGGGGCCCCCTGTATGAGATGGTTGAGAAAGTGTATGGCCATACCCAGATGACTATGTTCATCTGATCTAACCACTCTCATCATGTTGGAGTTACAGGCTTGACACGCTTGTCCAACGAGAACATCCAGTGGCAAAGGAAACACATATGTCAAGTGACTTGGGTTCACACTTGTGCTATGGTTTGGGAGTAGTCTTGGAAGACTCTTTCCTTTATATTGGGAGACAGTGATGTGTTGCTAGATACCCCTCTCTGTTCGTGATAACGTAAGTTATCATTACCGACATTAAAGGAAACCCTTAGGGTCGCACAATTTGATGATATGGCTTACTTATGTCAGATCGTGTGGACTGAATTGTTTTGGTTCAGTTTAAAGGAATTTAAACTCTGATTGGAAGTGAGATCTGGTCTGATCATGTTTGATTGATTAGGGCTTGAGATCGGTAAGCTTCGATCGAGAGAATTGATGCTAGATCGATGAGATCAAGAGCATCAAGAGATGTGTGGTTAGATCTTGAGCCTTTCGGTTTAATAAGGTCTCGACCAAGGCTTGGTTTGATTTGGTCTTTGAACCAAATTCAATTGAACCGGTTCATCATATGAGCGCATGGTTCAAAGGGAGAAGGAGTTGCGAACGGTTCACTTGGAGTGAATGCTTGAACGCATGAGCGCTTACTATATTTGGAAATCGGTTTTCCAAATTGAAGACGCCTCCACGTTCGAAGACTCTTGCCTCTCTCTTGCTCTTCCTCTCGTGTGACTCGCCTCCACGAGTGTTGAAGGAGGGATTCGGCCAGCCAAGGAAAGAAATCATCTCATCTCCTTCACGCATCAAGGACACCATGAAGAGCTTTGCTAGCACAAGGTTCACGCCAAGGGAGGAAGCCATCGCCATCTTGTGTGCGTCCACTTTGGAGGAGAGCCGCATCGCCCTCTTGCTTCCAAGTCGCCTTCCGACCAATGGCAATGGTAAGATCACAACTTGATCTTTGCAGACATTAAGTTGATCATATGTTCATGCCACATGCGATCTTCATGAAATCCTTATTTCCGCCCATGCAAAATTTTAGAAGTGCATGCGTTTAGGGTTTCACCCCCTTTTCATGATTGAGACTAATATGTGTTCTAATCTTATAGGATGCTTCGAGCATGGAATAAGATGTAGACTCATAGGTGCATTGGATGTACTAGACTGACCTACTTAGGATGTTCAGTTGTTTGTCACAATGTGAATAATCCTTGTATACAAGCAAGTGGCATATTTCCTCTGACTTAAGATCACTTGTGTTTCTAAATGATGATTGGCATTGTCTTGAGGTAGTTCAATATCATTTGAAATATAATGGTTAAGGATTATCTTGGGTAATGGGCATGAGTCATGTTAGGGCACTAGTGATAGATATAGGATTGCCTCTCCTTGTTGGAGTGTGATGTTCTATAGGGGCCCCCTGGATGAGATGGTTGAGAAAGTGTATGGCCATACCCAGATGACTATGTTCATCTGATCTAACCATTCTCATCATGTTGGAGTTACAAGCTTGACACACTTGTCCAACGAGAACATCTAGTGGCAAAGGAAACATATATGTCAAGGGAATTGGATTCACACTTGTGCTGTGGTTTGGGTGTAGTCTTGGAAGACTCTTTCCTTCATATTGGGAGACAGTGATGTGTTGCTAGATACCCCTCTCTGGTCGTGATAACGTAAGTTATCGTTACCGACATTGAAGGAAACCCTCAGGGTCGCACAATTTGATGATATGGCTTACTTATGTCAGATCGTGTGGACTGAATTGTTTTGGTCCAGTTTAAAGCAATTTAAACTCTAATTGGAAGTGAGATATGGTCTGATCATGTTTGATTGATTAGGGCTAGTGATCGGTAAGCTTCGATCGGGAGAATTGATGCTTGATCGATGAGATCAAGAGGATCAAGAGATGTGTGGTTAGATCTTGAGCCATCTGGTTCAAAGAGATCTAAACCATGGCTGGTTTGATTTGGTCTTTGAACCAAATAGAAATGAACCAAATGGAATAGAACCGGTTCACTTTGGTGAACGTATGGTTCGATTGAGAGATGAGTTTCGATGGTTACGTGGGAGTTAAAGTAAGAGTAAAACACTTACTATATTTGGAAGGCATGATTCCTTTTGGAAACCCCCCACGGTTTCGAACGTTGAGACGCTCTCTCTCTCGCCCCCTTCCTCTCGTGCGTGTCTTGCCTCCACGAAAGGGAAGAAGTTTCGCCAGCCAAAGGGGTGAACACATCTCCTCATACACGATCAGGATACCTTGGCGTTTTTGCTAGCACAAGGGACGCGCAAGGAAGCAAGTTCCATCACCTTGTGTGCGACTTCTTTGGAGGAGAGCCACTCGCCCTCTATCTTCTTCCAAGCCGCCACTCATGGCCATGGTAACATCTTCACTTGTTTTAAACAAGTTTTAATGTTGATCATATGATTAAGCCATATGATCATGAAACCTAAAATTTCCGCTGCCTATGAAAATTTTATATGCGCCTATGACCTAGGTTTCGCCACTTTCAGTGATCATTAGTCAAGCCCCCTTTTGCATGCCTGCGATGTATCCTCGTGAGGCCTGCGTGCCGCTTTTCTTTTTGCTTTTGACTAAGAAGAAGATTAGGGTGGCGCATGTACTTGGAGCTTAGCGCATGCATACCTTGGATGGTGGTGCAACAAGCAAGAGGCACAAGCCTGCTTAGTGGCGCAAGACCATGGCATTGGCCGAACCTATGGGGAACTTTGAAAGTATTCCTCTACGGTTTGAGAGATAAGCCATTAGAGAAGGACCTTGGAGCCAACCTTGAAGTTCAAGCTAGAGGTCGGCTAGGCTAGGTCTAGTTTTTGGGGCTTGAGTTCTAGGACAAGAGTTGAACCTATTTCATGGCATGGATTGGTTCAATGTCTTGTATAGGATATGATCACATCATTCTTTACTGCTTTTATTATTATCTGCAGAAGCATGCCTGAAAAGTTTTACCGTTATGTTATCACCATAGGATTGTATGCCTGTAATGATAGACATAAGATAAAACTGAGATGATGAGACCTTAAACAAAAACCCTCAATTAAAATATCAAGTCTGGTAGCCTTCTAACGCGTAGCCCTCACTAAACTATCTATCAGTGGAGTTGTGAATTGTTTCCCACCCTTGTGGGACACACCCACTTATCTTTAGAAAGTGCGTGGTGGCAATGGTTTCCCCAGTCCAGTTTTAACCTGGGCGCGACTACGCAAGGAAACTCGTTGGCCCTTGGCCCTGGGCATAACGGTTAGGAATGGACTTGACTAGAAGTTCACATGTGCTGGGCACATGGTGAAAGTCTAGAGGCATCGTTGAGAGGTAAAGGTTTCATGTTGTATCCAGCCCTCGCTGGACATGAAATGCCCAGACTGTCTCGACAAGGGGAGTTGCTTGGAGCAACCGGCCGGCGCGCCCACCTTAGGAAGCATGGGTTACTTTGTGCATCTCATCCCACCCTCGTAGGACGCGAAGCCTCATGTGAAATAAGGATCCCATCTCACTAAAAAGTTTTAAACTTCCCGATTGACTTTGAGGGTTGTCAATTCGAATTTAAAATAGTGAGAGCATAAATCATTTAAAACAAGTCCAGTTTAAATGATTCGAAGTAGTACTAATCTGTTCTTCTTGGGTGTTGTAGAACAATGGCTACGAACACTGGCGGATTATCACTGCGATCACTCCTTGAAAAGGATAAGTTAGTTGGAACTAACTTTATGGACTGGCATCGGAACTTGAGGATAGTCCTCAAGCGCGAGAAGAAGCTGTATGTCCTTGAACAGCCTCTTCCTGCGGCTCCTCCGCCTAATGCCCGAACGGCAGACAGAGATGCTTATAGAAAGCATCAGGATGACTCTTTGGAGGTTGCATGTCTTATGCTAGCCAGTATGGCACCTGAACTGCAGGTGCAATATGAGGAGCAGAACGCTTTTCAGATGATCACTCGTCTGAAATAGATGTTCGAGGCTCAGGCTAGAACTGAGAGATTTGACACCGCCAAAGTAGTCTTTCGGTGCAAATTGTCTGAGGGTGCACCAATGAGACCCCATGTTCTCAAACTCATTGGGAACGTGGATCATCTCAGGAGACTGGGACACACCATAGACAACGAGCTGGTTGTGGATCTTATTCTGCATTCCCTGCCCCCTAGCTTCAGTCCATTTATCATTAACTTCAACATGAACCGGATTGAGTGCACACGGGAGGAATTGATGAATATGCTCCAAACAGCCGAGCGAGAGATGGGTAAGACCAAACCCAATTCTGTTCTTTTGGTTCCTGCGACCAAGAAGATAAAGAAGAAGGGTAAGGCACGTGCTAAGAGCAGTGCCAGAGGTACTACCAAAGCACTGAAGAAAAAGGCAAAGAAGTCAAAGGACTAGAGGTGTTTTCACTATGGCGAGCAGGGTCACTAGAGAAGGGACTGCAAGCAGCTTCAGAATGAGGAGAAGAAAGGCTTGGCCTTAACTTCTATCTCAGGTATCTATGTTACAGAAGTCAATCTTTCTACTTCAATGTCATGGGTATTGGATACCGCATGTGGAGCTCATATTTGTACAAATATGCAAGGGCTCAAGAAAAGTAGATCGGTGCGGCTTGGAGAGATTGACCTATGCGTTGGAAACGGGGCACAGGTTGCTGCTGTTGCTGTAGGCGTTTTGACTCTCTCCTTGCCTTCTGGACTTCAATTAGAACTAGATAATTACTTTTGTGTACCTTCGCTTACAAAGAACATTGTATCCATTCCTTGCTTAGCAAGGAAATGATTTAAATTTGAAATAAATAAGAACTCCTGTTCTTTTTCATTTGCAAATATGTTCTATGGGAAGGGTACTTTGTGCAATGGTCTATATATCTTGGATATGGAAAGTTCTATTTGTAACATAAGCAATAAAAGGACCAAACTGAGTGGTTCAGTTGGTGCTTTCCTTTGGCATTGTCGATTAGCCCATATCAACAAGAATCGCATCCAACAACTCCATGCAAATGGATTGTTAGATTCAAGTTCCTTGGAGGAATTTGATACTTGTGAACCTTGTTTATTAGGGAAAATGACAAAGGTGCCCTTCACCAAGATTGGTGAGAGGGCAAAAGGTTTATTAGATCTCATACATACTGATGTGTGTGGGCCCTTCAATAAACAAGCCAGAGGAGGGTACAACTACTTCATTACCTTCACTGATGACTTCAGTAGGTATGGCTATGTCTACTTAATGTGACATAAATCTGAATCCTTTGAGAAATTCAAGGAGTTCAAGAATGAAGTAGAGAACCAGCTTGGAAGATCCATTAAAGCTCTTCGATCAGATCGAGGTGGAGAATACCTGAGCGGTGAGTTCTTTGACTATCTGAGAGAGTGTGGGATCATATCCCAACTCACTCCTCCTGGAACACCTCAATGGAATGGTGTGTCTGAAAGGAGAAATCGAAGTTTATTGGATATGGTTCGATCCATAATGAGTTATGCAACTCTACCTTCATCATTCTGGGGGCATGCACTAGAAACAGCTTCTCTGATACTGAATAATGTTCCATCTAAGAGTGTCTCCAAAATACCATACGAGATATGGAGTGGGAGACGTCCTAATCTCGCGTTTATCAGGATATGGGGATGTGAGGCTTATGTCAAACGTCAGGATTGTAGCAAGCTAGAACCTAGATCTGATAAGTGTGTGTTTGTGGGGTATCCTAAGGAAACTAAAGGATACTACTTCTATGTTCCAACCGAGAACAAAGTTTTTGTTGCTCGGGGTGCTGTCTTTCTAGAGAAAGAATTTCTTGAAAGTTCCCTAAAGGGGGTGAAACCCTAAAGCATGCGCATATAAAAAATTGGCATGGGCGGAATCTAGGGTTTCCTAGGATCGCATGTATGAACATAGATCAACTTAAAGATTTGTATAGATCAAGAAGGGGATCATACCATTGCCATTGCTTTGGATGGCGACTTGGAAGAAGAGGGCAAGCGGCTCTCCTCCAACGGTGATGCACACAAGATGAAGATGACTACTCCCTTGGCGTCTTTGTGCTAGCAAAGCTTCAAGGTTTCCCTTCGTGAAGGAGATGAGAGATGTCTCTTGGCTTTCTTCTCTTCTCCTTTGCGTGAAGACTCACTACACGAGAGAGAGGCGTCGAGAGGAAGAGGCGAGCGAGAATAGAGCAATGCTCTCGAACGTGAGGCGTGCTCCCTATTTTGGAAAGCATGACTTCCAAAAATAGTAAACCCTCACACGTTCAAGTGTTCACGCTTAGTGAACAAACCGCAATGTTCTCCTCTTTGAACCATGCGCTCACTTGATGAGCCAGTTCAATTGGATTTGGTTCAAAGACCAAATTAAGCCAAGCATTAGTCTAGATCAAATTAAACCATAAGGCTCAAGATCTAACCATTCATCTCTTGATGCTCTTGATCTCACCGATCTAGCATCAATTCTCTCGATCGAAGCTTACCGATCTCAAGCCCTAATCAATCAAACATGATCAGACCAGATCTCACTTACAATCAGAGTTTAAACTCCTTTAAACTGAACCAAAACAATTCAGTCCACACGATCTGACTTAAGTAAGCCATATCATCAAATTGTGCGACCCTAAGGGTTTCCTTTAAATGTCGGTAACGATAACTTACGTTTTCACGATCAGTGAGGGGTATCTAGCAACACATCACTGTCTCCCGATATAAAGGAAAGAGTCTTCCAAGACTACACCCAAACCACAACACAAGTGTGAACCCATGTCACTAGACATATGTGTTTCCTTTGCCACTGGATGTTCTTATTGGACAAGCGTGTCAAGCCTGTAATTCCAATATGATGAGAATGATTAGATCAGATGAACATAGTCACCTGGGTATGGCCATACACTTTCTCAATCATCTCATCCAGGGGGCCCCTATAGAACATCACACTCCAATCAAGGAGACGGCAATCCTATATCTATCACTAGTGCCCTAACATGACTCATGCTCATTATCCAAGATAGTCTATAACCATTATGTTTCAAATGATATTGAACTACCTCAAAACAATGCCAATCATCATTTAGAAACACAAGTGATCTCAAGTCAGAGGAAATATGCCACTTGTTTGCATATAAGGATTATTCACATTGTGACAAGCAATTGAATATCCTAAGTAGGGTCTGTCCAGTACATCCAATGTACCCATGAGTCTACATCTTATTCCATGCTCGAAGCATCCTATAAGATTAGAACACATATTAGTCTCAATCATATCAAGGCTGTCTCATGTTCACCAAGATATCTCGACTAAGGACAATACTGCATGTCAGCCAAGCTGAACAGCATTGAGACATTATTCAGAAGTATACATATTCCAGCAGATGATGTAACAACCTGAATAACAACCATTGCCTTTATAAACATAGAGTTTATACATGATACTGAAATAATCCCAAGCCCTCAAACATTAGCCTTTAGGGCATACCCCAACAATCTCCCACTTGCACTTAATCTAATGGTTGAGAAATCTCAAACCCATATTATTACAGTGCTTCTCATGCTTCTGCTGCGCCAGAGGCTTAGTAAGCGGGTCAGCTAGATTGTCATCTGTATGAACCTTGCAGACTTTGATCTCGCCACGATCAATGATCTCCCGGATCAAGTGAAACCTTCTCTGTATGTGCTTGGACTTCTGGTGCGACCGTGGTTCCTTTGCTTGTGCTATTGCTCCAGTGTTATCACAGAAGACAACCAAAGGATCTGCACTCGAAGGAACAACACCAAGTTCCTGAACGAACTTACGAATCCACACTGCCTCCTTGGATGCTTCTGAGGCTGCAACATACTCGGCTTCTGTTGTGGAATCAGCAATAATTGAATGTTTGAAACTTTTCCACACCACTGCTGCTCCATTCAAGCTAAAAACATAGCCTGATTGCCATCGAAAATCATCCTGGTCAGATTGGAATGAAGCGTCAGTATATCCTTCAATACTGAGTTCTTCCTGACCTCCATATATCAAGAACATATCTTTGGTCCTCCGAAGATATTTCAAAATGTTCTTGACCGCAATCCAGTGTGCCTTCCCTGGATTACTTTGGAATCGACTGGTCACGCTTAACCCGTAAGCGACGTCTGGGCGAGTACACAACATCGCATATATAATGGACCCAATAGCCGAAGCATAAGGCGTATTGTCCATTTCATCTTTCTCAGTCTGTGTTTGTGGACACTGACACTTTGAAAGATTCAGACCATGTCTGACTGGAAGATATCCTCTCTTAGAATTTTCTAAATGGAATCTCTCTAGGACTTTATCGATGTAAGTACTCTGGCACAGCCCGAGAAGCCTCTTAGATCTATCTCTGTAGATCTTCACACCTAATACATAGGCTGCTTCTCCTAAATCTTTCATCTGGAAACATTTTCTTAACCATGCCTTAACCGCATGTAGTTCAGGAATATCGTTTCCAATGATCAAGATATCATCGACGTAGAGGACTAGGAAAGTAATCACGCTCCCACTAAACCTCTTATATACACACGGGTCATCTTCATTCTTGATGAAACCAAATTTACAGATTGATTCATCAAAACGAATATTCCAGCTTCTTGATGCTTGTTTAAGTCCATAAATGGACTTCTTTAATTTGCATATTTTATGACGATCCGATAGAATAGTGAAACCTTCAGGTTGTGTCATATACACATCCTCTTCTAGTTTTCCATTAAGGAAAGCGGTCTTCACGTCCATTTGCCAGATCTCATAATCATAATATGCCGCTATCGCGAGAATAATCCGAATAGACTTGAACATGGCTACAGGAGAGAAAGTTTCATCATAATCTATCCCGTAGATTTGTTTGAAACCTTTCGCAACTAGCCTGCCTTTATAGGTAACCACGTTACCATCCATGTCAATCTTCTTCTTGAAGATCCACTTACAGCCTATAGGGATTACTCCCGGAGGCGGATCAACCAAATCCCAAACTTGGTTATCTGACATGGAGTCCATCTCGGCTCGCATAGCTTCAAGCCATCTCGCTGATTCCGGTCCATTGACCGCATCCGCATAAGTGAGGGGTTCATCATCAATGATGTAGACTCCGTCATAGCGCTCAGGCTGTCAACGGATCCTTCCCGATCTTCGCGGTTCCCGTGATATCTGAGCCTCAGGTTGTTCAGTAACCTGATCTACTGGCTCAGGCACATCCAACTGTGCTTGACTACTTTGTCCTTTTTCTGGATTCTCATCCAGCTTTATTTCTCTCCCACTGGCCTCTTGCAGAAGAAATTCCTTCTCAAGAAAAATAGCCATCCGAGCAACAAATACTTTGTTCTCTTTGGGATCGTAGAAATAATAACCCTTAGTTTCCTTAGGGTAACCGACAAAGATACATTTATCAGATCTGCTCTCCAGTTTCCCAGAGGCGAGCTTTTTGACATAAGCCTCGCAACCCCAGATCTTAATAAATGTCAAGCTCGGCTGTTTCCCATACCATAACTCATATGGAGTCTTTGAAACTGCCTTGGATGGCACTCGGTTTAGTACCTTTGTAGCTGTTTCCAGTGCAAATCCCCAAAAGGAGTAAGGTAGAGTAGCCTAACTCATCATAGAACGAACCATATCCAGTAAGGTTCTATTTCTCCTCTCGGACACACCATTCCATTGCGGTGTTCCTGGCGGAGTGAGCTGTGAGATAATCCCACACTCCTTCAGATAGTCAGTAAACTCATTACTCAAGTATTCTCCACCTCGATCTGAATGAAGTGCCTTGATATTTCGGCCTAGCTGATTTTGTACTTCATTTTTGAACTCTTTGAACTTGTCAAAAGATTCACTCTTATGTCTCATTAGATAGACATAACCATACCTACTGAAATTATCAGTAAAGGTAATGAAGTATGAATAGCCACCTCTGGCATGTTTACTAAATGGCCCACACACATCACTGTGAATGAGATCAAGTAAACCTGAAGCCCTTTGACCTTTGTTGGAAAAAGGAGACTTCATCATTTTACCCATTAAACAAGCTTTGCATGTATCAAGCTCCTCATAGGAGAATGATCCCAGCAGTCCATGTTCATGCAACCGCTTAATGCGCTTCTTGTTAATATGGCCTAAACGACTACGCCATAACAAGGTGCTGTCATCAGCATACTTGGCTTTCTTAATATCAATCTGTTGTATTGAACATTCCATGTCCAACATGAATAACCCATTGTTAATTGACCCAGTAGCATAAACAATATTATCAAAAGAAATATAACACTTTGAAATCTTGCATTCAAAGGAAAACCCTTTCCTGACAAGAGCAGGAATAGAGATAATATTCTTAGTTATGCTCGGTACAAAATAACAATTGTCCAGTTCTAATACAAGACCATATGGTAAAGAGATGTGATAAACTCCTATAGCAACAGCAGCAACCCGTGCCCCGTTTCCAACTCGTAGGTCCACCTCATGCTGTCCCACCTGTCTTCTTCTCTTGAGTTCCTGTACATTTGAACAAATGTGAACTCCACATGCAGTGTCTAACACCCATGAAATAGAAGAAGAAACCATGAATTCAGTCACGTAAATACCTGAGCCAGAAGCGAAAGAGTTGCTTCCCTTCTTATCTCCTTGGAGCGCTTTACAGTCCTTTTTCCAGTGACCCAGCTGGCCACAATGGAAACATCTGTATTCCTTTGACCGCTTTACCTTTTGTTTCAGAGCCTTGTTGTAGCTCTTGACTGGGGCTTTGCCCTTCTTCCCCTTCTTCTTGTTCCTAGAAGGAACCATTAGGACAGAGGATGAAGGCGTTCCCTTCTCACGAGACTGAGTCTGCTCTGTAGTCAAGAGCATGTTCAGTAACTCTGCCGGCGTACAGTCGATCTTGTTCATATTAAAATTAATAATGAATGGATCGAAAGAGGCCGGGAGAGACTGCAAGATGATGTCTACAACAAGCTCCTGATTGATGGTGTGTCCCAGTTTCTCTAGAGCCTCCTTGTACCCAATCATCTTGAGTACGTGAGCTCCCACTGGACTCCCTTCAGTCAGTTTGCTCTGAAAGAAAAGTTTAGTCAAGTTATAGCGTTCAGTCCTTGCCTGTGCTGCATACATCATCTTGAGGTTTGCTATAATTTCTATAGCAGATAAATCCTCATGCTGACGCTGTAGCTGTGGCGTCATAGACGCAAGCATAAGGCAAGCGACATCAATGCTATCATTGACATGCTTTTCATAAGCTTCCCGAACCGCCCTTGCAGCGTTCGCAGCGGGTTGAGGCGGTATTGCCGTCTCGAGGACATATAGTTTCCTCTCAGCCTTAAGAACAATCTTAAGGTGTCCGTACCAGTCTGAGAAGTTTGGCCCAGCAAACTTCTCCCTTTCCAGTAGGGATCGCACATTGAACGCTGTGGTGTTCATTGCTGCAGTAATCTACAACAATGCAAGAACAGCAAGGTCAGTATCAATGTTAGAATCAATTCAGGACTTAAGAATGATTCTTTTCTCACTATTTTATCTGACTGAAAAATCCAGTAAAACAGTCCGAAAGAGTAAAACTCTTTTAGTGAGATGGGATCCAGATTTCATACTTGGTCTCCGCGTCCCGCTCAGGCGAGATAAGATGCACAGAGAGTACAAGCACTAATCTCTGGTAGGCAACCCCTGCCAATCGCCAACCCGTGCGATTCCCCTTCATCTGGGCAATCCAGCAGACTGTGCCAACTGAGTTGGTACAACACAGTCTCAGATCCCACAGATGGCTGCCTCCATATGGCTACCATATGCTCAATATGTAGCCTACATGGTCAAGCTGATCCGACCTACTCCCTGGACCACCACGTGCTATGCTGAGCAACGAGAAGCGATAAATCCCTTCTCTGTAACACGCAGGTGTAATCACACATCGTCTGAAGATAGATGGGCGTGCCCACTGAGTGGGTACAACACGGCCCCAACGATAGTCAGAACAATGAGGTTTCGCGTCAGAAGGCTATCGTGCTTGATATTTACGTTGGATTTTAACGGTCCTTTTATCTTCTTACTATCATACAAAGCCTATGGCGATAGCAGAAGAATAAATCATGCGGTTATTAAATTACTTAAACAGTAAATTAAAAGCATGATCATCTTATGTGGTAAAAGCCCATTAAGCCTAAGTAAGACCTTAATTAACTTAAGTCTTCACTTGAGCTCTTCATGGGTCTCTAGCATTTCATCTGGCCCAACCCGGGCCCAAGCGCCCACTGCAGCTCAGGTGCGCCCACCAGGTAAAATGCGCCTGTCCTAGAGTCGAACCCTAGACCTCCCACTGGTGAAGCCACTTGCTGCATGCGCCTCTGCCATGTGTGCTCTGTGCTCATGTCTGATTAAATTACAATTTAATCTATCTAGACATGATTGACTCGCAGGTCAATTACACTTTATAAATTAATTAAAATGTGATGCGCAGATCACAATAATAATTTACAAATAATACATCCAGGCACGCAGGCCCCAGCACAGCACACATTAAATTTAGGCAGCCCACATAAGATTAAATAGACAATCATTCATGTTATACAAACATCATGTGATCCAATCAGGAAAATAAAATTTTTCGAAAAACCCATTGGCTTCATTTTATTTCCTTATGTGCCCTACTACCTTACAACGGTCCATTAATAGGGATCCACTCATCAGACCTAGTCAGACCCACTGCCCTTGCATGCACCAAGTCATAACCGACTTGAGTCGACCTCATGGTCAACAATGCATGCGTTAAGGGCTGAACATCCCTCATGAGTTCTGGCAAGCGGGTGTGACCCCGGGCCTTAATCATGAGCGTTCATCGGTTGTCTCAATCAGACATCGCTACATGCCTTTCAGCAGTCGACCAATAGCCACCTCATGCTAGCGCATAGGTGCCATCTGGTCGACCCATCTAGGCTGTCAGATAGTCTGATCAGACTGTTGGGTCTAGACTGGACGATGACTTCAACCCTAATAACCCGTCTAAGCTTTTGAAGTAGGCGCTTAGATCTAATGAGGGGCGCGCAAGTAATGTTTTGAGAAAAACTTACAACAAGCGCCAACTACATACATGCGCCAATGTAAAACATACATCATATTTTCGCATGCTGTTTTAGATCTACTAATAAGCGCAAACAAGGATCACAATAAGCAATCATATGAATCATACAAGGAACTTGGCTCTGATACCAATTGAAAGTTCCCTAAAGGGGGTGAAACCCTAAAGCATGCGCATATAAAAAATTGGCATGGGCGGAATCTAGGGTTTCCTAGGATCGCATGTATGAACATTGATCAACTTAAAGATTTGTATAGATCAAGAAGGGGATCATACCATTGCCATTGCTTTGGATGGCGACTTGGAAGAAGAGGGAGAGCGGCTCTCCTCCAAAGCTTCAAGGTTTCCCTTGGCGTCTTTGTGCTAGCAAAGCTTCAAGGTTTCCCTTCGTGAAGGAGATGAGAGATGTCTCTTGGCTTTCTTCTCTTCGCCTTTGCATGAAGACTCACTACACGAGAGAGAGGCGTCGAGAGGAAGAGGCGAGCGAGAATAGAGCAATGCTCTCGAACGTGAGGCGTGCTCCCTATTTTGGAAAGGATGACTTCCAAAAATAGTAAACCCTCACACGTTCAAGTGTTCACGCTTAGTGAACAAACCGCAATGTTCTCCTCTTTGAACCATGCGCTCACTTGATGAGCCGGTTCAATTGGATTTGGTTCAAAGACCAAATTAAGCCAAGCATTGGTCTAGATCAAATTAAACCATAAGGCTCAAGATCTAACCATTCATCTCTTGATGCTCTTGATCTCACCGATCTAGCATCAATTCTCTCGATCGAAGCTTACCGATCTCAAGCCCTAATCAATCAAACATGATCAGACCAGATCTCACTTACAATCAGAGTTTAAACTCCTTTAAACTGAACCAAAACAATTCAGTCCACACGATCTGACTTAAGTAAGCCATATCATCAAATTGTGCGACCCTAAGGGTTTCCTTTAAATGTCGGTAACGATAACTTACGTTATCACGATCAGTGAGGGGTATCTAGCAACACATCACTGTCTCCCGATATAAAGGAAAGAGTCTTCCAAGACTACACCCAAACCACAGCACAAGTGTGAACCCAAGTCACTAGACATATGTGTTTCCTTTGCCACTGGATGTTCTTATTGGACAAGCGTGTCAAGCCTGTAATTCCAATATGATGAGAATGATTAGATCAGATGAACATAGTCACCTGGGTATGGCCATACACTTTCTCAATCATCTCATCCAGGGGGCCCCTATAGAACATCACACTCCAATCAAGGAGACGGCAATCCTATATCTATCACTAGTGCCCTAACATGACTCATGCTCATTATCCAAGATAGTCTATAACCATTATGTTTCAAATGATATTGAACTACCTCAAAACAATGCCAATCATCATTTAGAAACACAAGTGATCTCAAGTCAGAGGAAATATGCCACTTGTTTGCATATAAGGATTATTCACATTGTGACAAGCAATTGAATATCCTAAGTAGGGTCTGTCAAGTACATCCAATGTACCCATGAGTCTACATCTTATTCCATGCTCGAAGCATCCTATAAGATTAGAACACATATTAGTCTCAATCATATCAAGGCTGTCTCATGTTCACCAAGATATCTCGACTAAGGACAATACTGCATGTCAGCCAAGCTGAACAGCATTGAGACATTATTCAGAAGTATACATATTGCAGCAGATGATGTAACAACCTGAATAACAACCATTGCCTTTATAAACATAGAGTTTATACATGATACTGAAATAATCCCAAGGCCTCAAACATTAGCCTTTAGGGCATACCCCAACATTTCTTATGAAAGAAGTTAGTGGGAGGAAGTTTGACTTCGATGAGATCCAAGTGCAAGCACAAGACAAAGAGATGGAATCTGAGCCACCTGCACCGGTTGCTAGGCAACCTGAGGCTCAGACACAGGTCCCGCGTAGGTCTGGGAGAATTCGTCTTGCACCTGAAAGGTATGGGTCACTACCGACCCAACACGATGGGATCTTCATCATTGAGGATGAACCCAGAACCTTTGATGAGGCGGTCAGTGGACCGGACTCCGAGAAATGGCTTGACGCCATGCGATCCGAGATGGATTCCATGTCGGCTAACCAAGTCTAGGATTTGGTTGAGCTGCCTGATGGGGTAAAACCCATAGGGTGTAAATGGGTCTTCAAGAGGAAGACAGACATGGATGGAAAAATAGTTACCTATAAGGGTAGACTAGTGGCTAAAGGATTTAAACAAGTCCACGGGGTGGACTATGATGAAACCTTCTCACCGGTTGCCATGATTAAATCCATTTGGATTCTGCTTGCTATAGCTGCATATCATGACTATGAGATATGGCAGATGGATGTGAAGACAACGTTCCTTAACGGGAAGTTGACTAAGGATGTGTATATGTCACAACCTCATGGCTTCATCCATCCTGTAGAGGCTAATAAGGTCTGCAGGCTAAAGAGGTCCATTTATGGATTAAAGCAAGCATCTCAAAGTTGGAATCTTCAATTTGATGAGGCCGTGAGAGATTATGGCTTTATCAAAAGCGAAGATGACGCCTGTGTATACAGAAAATTCAGTAGGAGCTTGGTGATTTTTCTGGTCTTGTATGTTGATGACATACTACTCATCGGAAACGACATCCCTAGTCTTCAAGCTGTGAAGACATGGTTGGGGAAGTGTTTCGAGATGAAAGACTTAGGGGAGGCCGCCTATATTCTAGGCGTGAGGATCTACCGGGATAGATCCAAGAGGCTTCTGGCCCTTAGTCAGAGTACCTACATTGATAAGGTACTGGAGAGGTTCTGCATGGAACAATCCAAGAAAGGATACCTTCCAGTAAGACATGGCCTTACTCTCTCAAAGAGCCAGTGTCCTACAACACAAGCTGAGAGGGATGACATGAGTCGAATTCCATATGCTTCGGCAGTTGGATCGATCATGTATGCAATCTTGTGTACTAGACCAGATGTGGCATATGCTGTGAGCATAACCAGCCGATACCAATCCAATCCAGGTCTGTAGCACTGGGTGGCTGTAAAGAACATCCTAAAGTATCTGAGAAGAACTAAGGATCTGTTCTTGGTCTATGGGGGACAGGAAGAGCTCAGTATGCAGGGCTATACTGACGCATCATTCCAGTCTGACCCTGACGACTTTAGATCGCAGGCCGACTATGTGTTCAAGATAAATGGAGGCGCTGTATGTTGGAAGAGCTTCAAGCAATCCACCATAGCAGATTCTACAACCGAAGCTGAGTATGTGGCTGCTTCTGAGGCAGCCAAGGAAGCTGTTTGTATAAGGAAGTTCTTATGTGATCTTCAAGTGGTACCTAGTGCAATGGATCCCATTGAACTCTACTGTGACAACAATGGAGCAATTGCACAAGCCAAGGAACCACGGTCTCATCAAAGATCCAAACACATACTCATAAGATTTCACCAGATCAGAGAGATCATTGACAGAGGTGATGTAAAGATTAGCAGAGTAGACACAGAGAACAATCTGGCAGACCCATTGACCAAGGCTTTGGCGCAACAGAAGCATGATGGTCACGCTAGAGATATGGGGTTGAGATTCCTCAACTTCTAGGTCTTAGTGCAAGCGGGAGATTGTTGGTGTATATGCCCTAGGACCTAGTTTTGGTCAACTTATGTACTACTTGACATTGATATTTATATATCATTCTGGCATTGTCGTTATCATTGTTTGTCTACACCTGTGATTGTGTACTTAAATGATAATGTCCCTGGAGACAGATTGGATCTGTGCTCAAATAATTGTCCCCAGTCGATGTACCTGAGTGGATATGGGACAGCTCTGGTACTTGAGAGACTGGTATGTGGGCTGGTTAGGCACGTGGTGCTAACGCAGACACATGGGTATATCATTGGAGGATATACTGGATAGACCCGCTATGAGGCTATGACTTGGTGTCATGAGTTATCCTCATAAGTGACAGGAGATGCATTGATCCCTTGACTTGAGGTCATTGATCATTCTATATGGTTAGGGACTTGCTTTGATACAACCTAACACCTTGCTATAGCTGGGAGGTCATAACGGTTGTTATTGAGCATGTCACGACCCATATGAGAAGATCAATGGACAGACATAGGATTTGCCCCTTCCCTAGGGAAGTATGATATCCATGGAGCTCCTTTATGGTTCTATGACTGAGAGTGTATGACCATACCCAGGTGAGAACCTGTTTTAGTCATAGCCATGTGATTGGATGAAAACAAGTGGTGACACACTTGTCCAATCGGATATCAGTTCGGCAAAGAGACTGTAATGCATCTGTACCTAGTTGCGATGATGGGGATGTCGATGTCGATATCCATTCCAATGACCTGGGTAGCAGCGATGTACTACTAGGTGCCACTCACTGCTTGTGATGACCATTGGTCAGCACTGCCAGCGTCAGAGGAACCTACAGGGTCGCACACCTTAATACTTGAGTTCTCGTATTGATCGGGAAGCCTTATGATCGAGTTATTGGATAACTCGGATCTAATTGGGAGATTTCATCAGCGCCAATGGGCCTGATGAGATGGAAGAATATTATTGGAGCCAAACTTCATTTTTGGCAGGTTGACCCGTATTTGACCATGGATTGGATTAGGGTTGTATTGGATTGGATCCAAGTGCTTAATCAACCCATGTAATGAAGTTTGGGCTAGCTCATTATCCAATGAGGCCCAATAACAAGTTCTCATGGAGAGATGAGAGGCTAAAAGGGTATAATGGGGAGAAACATGAACCATTAAGCGCCTAGGGGCATAATGGGGTCATGTTGGCGCCTTTGCTTCATTATGGAAGTAAAGGGCGCCTCCCCTCTCTTCCTTGGATGGAATGCATGCCTCTATGGCATTGCTTGGGGCGCAAGGCAAGGCCTTGGTGCACAAGGAAAGGCGTGGGCACAAAAGGAATGGTTGAATGAGAATTATGGAAATGTCTTGGAGACTTTCCTTGTCTCAAACCTCCTCATCCTAGCCCTACACTTGTCATGATCTTAGCCCTTACCCTAACCGCCTCTTGCCCTATATATGTGACCCTAGTCGCCCCCTCTTACAAGTGATCAATCCTTGAAGGCGTGAACACAAGAAGAGGGGCGAGTGCTAGGAGCAAGGGCGCATCTTCCTTCTTCCATAACCGCAAGCCTCTTCCTCCTTTCCTTTTGGCGCAAGGAACTTTAGTGCTTGGCGGTTTGGGTAGTTTTCTTTCTTCTCTTGGCGCATCATCTCTCTTGGTGGCGCAAGTGAAGTAGAGCATCTCCCTAAGGCTTGGATCTTCTTCCCGAGGCAAGCACTGGGCGTGGAAGAAGAGAACTCAAGAGATCCGTGTGTGTGAGACTACAGAGGGCGCACACTTGGGCGCCTGCATCGGCATCGCTCTACATTGCTCTTAAGGTATTTCCTAACTCATCGTGTCGACTCCCTTGCTTGCGATCTTCACTGGGTTTTTGGGACCGGCCTGTTTCGGGGACATTCTTCCGCTGCGTAAAATGTATGTCCATGCCTCTGAAAATTGTAAAATGTCCCCTGGGTTTCCCAACATTGATATCTCTATATGGTAAGTAATGCACTTTGATTTAACCTAATGCTTCGCCATAAAAGGGAATACATAACAGTTGTCATTGGGTGTGTTATAAACTATATGAGAGATTCAATGTGCCAATAGAGGATTTGCCCCTTCCTTTCGAGGGACTTGATGTCCATGGCACCCTAGATGGTTCCATGACTGAAAGTGTATGACCATACCCAGGTGAGGACCTGATTTAGTCATGACCATAAGATTGGGTAAACAAGTGTGACACACTTGTCCAATTAGGCTGGCAAAAGAACAAAGCTGTACTTATACTTTATAGTAGTTTTAGGGGAAGTCGATGATGACTCCATTCTGATGACTTGGGTAGCCATGATGCACTACTAGGTGCCACTCATCGCTTGTGATGATTTAGTTATCACTGCCATTGTCTAAAGAACCTATAGGGTTGAAGAGTCCCCTTCAAGGGGGAGCGCAAGGGGGTGAAACCCTAAAGGTAAGCGCATATAGAGCTTTTGAGCGGAAGCAAGGGTTTCCATGATCGATTTATATGACATATGATCAACTTTCAATACCTTGTAATGTAGATAGATCTAGAAGAAATATCATACCATTGCCATCGCTTGGATGGCATCTTGGAAGAAGAGATCGAAAGGGGTCTCCTCCACAAGATGCGCACACAAGATGAGAAGTAGCTTTCTTCTTGTCGCTCCTTGTGCTAGCAAGGATCTTCAAGTGCCCCTTGTCGCGTGAAGGAGATTGAGAGAGCAGACTTCTTGCTGGCTGAATGCTCACCTTTACGTGAAGAACACCCAAAGCGAAAGGAGGAAGAGGCTAGAGAGGCGTTCAAAGCATGGGAGCGTTTTCCACTAGCAAAACGCCTTCCCAATTTGGCAAGTTTTAACTTCACTTAAAACCCCTCTTTAACCATCGAAAACTCCTCTTGCCTTTGAACCATACGTTCACATAAGTGAACCGGTTCAAAGCAATTCGGTTTAGATGCATTTGGTTCAAAGACCAAATCAAACCAGCCCAAGCCATTTGGTCTAGATCTCATTGAACCAATGGTTCAAGATCTAACCGTTGATCTCTTGATACTCTTGATCTCACCGATCTAGCATCAATACTCTCGATCGAAGCTTACCGATCTCAAGCCTTAATCAATCAAACATGATCAGACCAGATCTCACTTACAATCAGAATTTAAACTCCTTTAAACTGAACCCAAACAATTCAGTCCACACGATCTGACTTAAGTAAGCCATATCATCAAATTGTTCGACCCTGAGGGTTCCTTTAAATGTCGGTAACGATAACTTGCGTTATCACGTTCAGTGAGGGGTATCTAGCAACACATCACTGTCTCCCGATATAAAGGAAATAGTCTTCCAAGACTACACCCAAACCACAGCACAAGTGTGAATCCACTTCACTAGGCATACATGATTCCTTTGCCACTGGATGTTCTTATTGGACAAGCGTGTCAAGCCTGTAACTCCAATATGATGAGCATGATTAGATCAGATGAACATAATCACCTGGGTATGGCCATACACTTTCTCAATCATCTCATATAAGGGGGGCCCCTTTAGAACATCACACTCCTTAGACAAGAAGACAGCAATCCTATATCTATCACTAGTGCCCTAACATGACTCATGATCATTATCCAAGATAGTCTATAATCATTATGTTTCAAATGATATTGAAATACCTCAAAACAATGACAATCATCATTTAGAAACACAAGTGATCTCAAGTCAGAGGACATGTGCCACTTGTTGCAAACAAGGATTATTCACATTGTGACAAGCAATTGAATATCCTAGTAGGGTCTGTCCAGTACATCCAATGTACCCATGAGTCTACATCTTATTCCATGCTCGAAGCATCCTATAAGATTAGAACACATATTAGTCTCAATCATATCAAGGCTGTCTCATGTTCACCAAGATATCTCAACTAAGGACAAAGAGCATGTCAGCCAAGCTGAACAGCATAGAGACATTATTCAGAAGTACACTTATTGCAGCAGACAATGTAACATACTGAATAACAACCATTGCCTTTATAAACATAAGAGTTTATATACATGACACTGATAGAATCCCAAGGCCTCAAACATTAGCCTTAAGGGCATACCCCAACAATCTCCCACTTGCACTTAATCTAATGGTTGAGAAATCTCAAACCCATATTATTACAGTGCTTCTCATGCTTCTGCTGCGCCAAAGGCTTGGTAAGCGGGTCAGCCAGATTGTCATCTGTATGAACCTTGCATATTTTGATCTCGCCACGATCAATGATCTCCCGGATCAAGTGAAACCGTCTCTGTATGTGCTTGGACTTCTGGTGCGACCGTGGTTCCTTTGCTTGTGCGATTGCTCCAGTGTTATCACAGAAGATAACCAAAGGATCTGCACTCGAAGGAACAACACCAAGTTCCTGAATGAACTTACGAATCCACACTGCCTCCTTAGATGCTTCTGAGGCTGCAACATACTCGGCTTCTGTTGTGGAATCAGCAACAATAGACTGTTTGAAACTTTTCCACACCACTGCTCCTCCATTCAAGCTAAAAACATAGCCTGATTGCGATCGGAAATCATCCTGGTCCGACTGGAACGAAGCGTCAGTATATCCTTCAATACTGAGTTCTTCCTGACCACCATATATCAAGAACATATCTTTGGTCCTCCGCAGATATTTTAAAATGTTCTTGACCGCAATCCAGTGCGCCTGTCCTGGATTACTTTGGAATCGACTGGTCACGCTTAACCCGTAAGCGACGTCTGGGCGAGTACACAACATCGCATACATAATGGACCCAATAGCCGAAGCATAAGGCGTATTGTCCATTTCATCTTTCTCAGTCTGTGTTTGTGGACACTGACTCTTTGAAAGATTCAGACCATGTCTGACTGGAAGATATCCTCTTTAAGAATTCTCTAAATGGAATCTCTCCAGGACTTTATCGATGTAAGTACTCTGGCACAGCCCGAGAAGCCTCTTAGATCTATCCCTGTAGATCTTCACACCTAATACATAGGCTGCTTCTCCTAGATCTTTCATCTGGAAACATTTTCTTAACCATGCTTTAACAGCATGCAGTTCAGGAATATCGTTTCCAATGATCAAGATATCATCGACGTAGAGGACTAGGAAAGTAATCACGCTCCCACTAAACCTCTTATATACACACGGGTCATCTTCATTCTTGATGAAACCAAATTCACTGATCGATTCATCAAAACGAATATTCCAGCTTCTAGATGCTTGTTTAAGTCCATAAATGGACTTCTTTAACTTGCATATTTTATGACGATCTGATGGACTAGTGAAACCTTCAGGTTGTGTCATATACACATCCTCATCCAGTTTTCCATTAAGGAAAGCGGTCTTCACATCCATCTGCCAGATCTCATAATCGTAATATGCTGCTATCGCGAAAAGAATCCGAATAGACTTGAACATGGCTACAGGAGAGAAAGTTTCATCATAATCTATCCCGTAGATTTGTTTGAAACCTTTTGCAACTAGCCTGCCTTTATAGGTAACCACATTACCATCCATGTCAATCTTCTTCTTGAAGATCCATTTACAGCCTATAGGGATTACTCCCGGAGGCGGATCAACCAAATCCCAGACTTGGTTATCTGACATGGAGTCCATCTCGGCTCGCATAGCTTCAAGCCATCTAGCTGAATCCGGTCCACTGACCGCATCCGCATAAGTGAGGGGTTCATCATTTTCAATGATGTAGACTCCGTCATAGCGCTCAGGCTGTCGACGGATCCTTCCCGATCTACGCGGTTCCCGTGATATCTGAGCCTCAGGTTGTTCAATAACCTGTTCTACCGGCTCAGGCTCATCCAACTGTGCTTGACTACTTTGTCCTTCCTCTGGATTCTCATCCAGCTTTATTTCTCTCCCACTGGCTTCTTGCAGAAGAAATTCCTTCTCAAGAAAAACTGTCGTCCGAGCAACAAATACTTTATTCTCTTTGGGATCGTAGAAATAATAACCCTTAGTTTCCTTAGGGTATCCGACAAAGACACATTTCTCAGATCTGCTCTCTAGTTTCCCAAAGGCGAGCTTTTTGACATAAGCCTCGCAACCCCAGATCTTAATAAATGTCAAGCTCGGCTGTTTCCCATACCATAGCTCATATGGATTCTTAGAAACTGCCTTGGATGGCACTCGGTTTAGTACCTTTGCAGCTGTTTCCAGTGCAAATCCCCAAAAGGAGTAAGGTAGAGTAGCCTGACTCATCATAGAACGAACCATATCTAGTAAGGTTCTGTTCCTCCTCTCGGACACACCATTCCATTGCGGTGTTCCTGGCGGAGTGAGCTGTGAGATAATCCCACACTCCTTCAGATAGTCAGTAAACTCTCGACTTAGGTATTCTCCACCTCGATCAGAACGAAGTGCCTTGATATTTCGGCCTAGCTGATTTTGTACTTCATTTTTGAACTCTTTGAACTTGTCAAAAGATTCACTCTTATGTCTCATTAAATAGACATACCCATATCTACTGAAATCATCAGTAAAGGTAATGAAGTACGAATAGCCACCTCTGGCATGTTTACTAAATGGCCCACACACATCACTGTGTATAAGGTCAAGTAAACCCGAAGCCCTTTGACCTTTGTGAGGAAAAGGAGCCTTCGTCATTTTACCCATTAAACAAGCTTTGCATGTATCAATCTCCTCATTGGAGAATGATCCCAGCAGTCCATGATCATGCAACCGCTTAATGCGTTTCTTGTTAATATGGCCTAAACGACTATGCCATAGCAAGGTGCTGTCATCAGCATACTTGGCTTTCTTATTATCAATGTTTTGTATAGAACATTCCATGTCCAACATGAATAACCCATTGTTAATTGATCCAGAAGCATAAACAATATTATCATAAGACAGAACACACTTTGAAATATTGCATTCAAAGGCAAATCCTTTCCTGACAAGAGCAGGAATAGAGATAATATTTTTCGTAATACTTGGAACAAAATAACAATTGTCAAGTTCTAGTACAAGTCCAGATGGTAATGAGATGTAATAAACCCCTACAGCAACAGCAGCAACCCGTGCCCCGTTTCCAACTCGTAGGTCCACCTCATGCTGTCCCACCTGCCATCTTCTCTTGAGTTCCTGTACATTTGAACAAATGTGAACTCCACATGCAGTGTCCAACACCCATGAAATAGAAGAAGAAGATATCATGACCTCAGTCACAAATATACCTGAGCCAGAAGCGATGCTTTCCTTCTTGTCTCCTTGGAGCGCTTTACAGTCCTTTTTCCAGTGACCCAGCTGGCCACAGTGTAAACATCTGTTGTCCTTCGACCGCTTCACCTTTTGTTTCAGAGCCTTGCTGTAGTTCTTGACAGGGGCTTTGCCCTTCTTCCCCTTCTTCTTGTTCCTGGAAGGGAACATCAAGACAGAGGTTGAAGGCTTTCCCTTCAGAGTTTCCTCTGTAGTCAAGAGCATATTCAGCAACTCTGCCGGAGTACAGTCGATCTTGTTCATATTAAAATTAATAATGAACGCATCGAAGGAGGCCGGGAGAGACTGCAGAATAATGTCTACAGCAAGCTCCTGATTGATGGTATGCCCCAGTTTTTCTAGAGCCTCCTTGTGCCCAATCATCTTGAGCACATGAGCTCCCACTGGACTCCCTTCAGTCAGTTTGCTCTGAAAGAAAAGCTTGGTCAGATTATAGCGTTCAGTCCTCGCCTGTGCAGCATACAGCATCTTGAGGTTTGCTATAATTTCTATAGCTGACATATCCTCATGCTGACACTGCAGTGGTGGCGTCATAGACGCTAGCATCAGGCAAGCAACATCAATGCTATCATTGACATGCTTTTCATAGGCATCGCGAACCGCCCTTGCGGCGTTCGCAACGGGTTGAGGCGGTATAGCCGTCTCGAGGACATACAGTTTCCTCTCAGCCTTAAGAACAATCTTAAGGTGTCCGTACCAGTCTGAGAAGTTTGGCCCAGCAAACTTCTCCCTTTCCAGTAGGGATCGCACATTGAAGCTCATGGTGTTCGTTGCTGCAGGAATCTACAACAATGCAAGAACAGCAAGGTCAGTATCAATGTTTAGAATCAATCCAGGACTTAAGAAAGATTCTTTTCTCACTATTTTATCTGACTGAAAAATCCATTAAAACAGTCCGAAAGAGTAACACTCTTTTAGTGAGATGGGATCCAGATTTCATACTTGGTCTCCGCGTCCCGCTCAGGCGAGATAAGATGCACAGAGAGTACAAGCATTAATTTCTGGTAGGCAGTCCCTGCCAATCGCCAACCCGTGCGATTCCCCTTCATCTGGGCAATCCAGCTGACTGTGCCAACTGAGTTGGTACAACACAGTCTCTGATCCCACAGATGGCTGCCTCCATGTGCTACCATATGCGCCACATATGTAGCCTACATGGTCAAGCTGACCTGACCTACTCCCTGAACCACCACGTGCTATGCTGAGCAACGAGAAGCGATAAATCCCTTCTCTGTAACACGCAGGTGAAATCGCACACCGTCTGAAGATAGATGGACGTGCCCACTGAGTGGGTACAACACGGCTCCAACGATAGTCAGAACAGTGAGGTTTCGCATCAGAAGGCTATCGAGCTTGATATTTTAGCGTTGGATTTTAACGGTCTTTTATCTTCTTAACTATCATGCAAACCCTATGGTGATAGCAGAAGATAAATAAATCATGCAATTCTAATTATAAACGATAGGTAGAAAGCATGCTGATCTTATGTGGTAAAAGCCCATTAACCCTAAGTAAGACCTTAAGTTAACTTAAGTCTTCACTTTAGCTCTTCTTGGGTCTTTTGTAACATCCCACATTCTTAACCCCAAACTAAGCTATACAATTCATAAAAGAACCAGGATGTCTCATATAAGATCGATCATATGCTAGGTAAAACCGAGTTCAAGAAAAACACGATCTGAAAATTTTCAAAATTCATAAACTATCCACAAAACACAAAACTCATAAATCACGTAAGGGTACCTGCCACCACGCAATACTTGCACTAGACATATGCAAGTTACAAGGTATATCAAAACCGATTACACAGAATACACTTCAAGCCGAAATCAAAACAAAATCACAAAATCGATTTTTACAAATTCATACCAAACACCGAAACCAGGCTGAAGCCCGCGGTGACACAAAAATCAAAATCATTTAACTGCCACAGTCTGGCAACACAAATTCACACAATTCACATGACTCACAAAGTTTATATAACTCATAGGGTTTAGCCACAACCGGCATCATAAGCATAAACACATTAAGGCCACAACCGGCATCATAAACTCATTAAGCATAATTCACAGCATCCATATAATGCTAACTGCGCCCCTGCTCTACACCTGAAAATAGTGAGGGGTGAGCTACACAGCCCAGTGAGTGGATAGTCTAATTGACCATCCATAACATACACTCAAAAACATAGGCAAATTATTTTTAAAAACCTTTAACAGCACATTATGTCAAATAAATAAACAGAAGTCATATAGACAGTTAAATGTACACACCAACATATAATAACCTCAGGTTCTAGAGTTATACTCTAAATCAACCGAACACACATATTCTAAACCAACTAAACACACCAACACATTTTTAACCTAGTTGTCCAGCATATTCAGTAGTGACCAATATGGTCTAACCCGGCTTGGCCAAAGCACTGGGAGCTGCAAATCACATGCAACACAAACATGGACAGTGAATAGAATCAAGAGGTGGCCCCCGCCTGGTCAAGACGTGGCACGTTGGTCTATCACGCCATAACACAAATCGAGAATGATGACATCAAGAGGTGGCCCCTGTCTGATCAAGACATGGCACTTTGGGTCTTATATCATTCCCAACACAAAACGAGAATGATGACATCAAGAGGTGGCCCCTGTCTGATCAAGACATGGCACTTTGGGTCTTATATCATTCCCAACACATAAAAGAGTAATGACATCAAGAGGTGGCCCCTGTCCGACCAAGACATGGCACTTTGGGTCAAAACCCGTTCTCCCAAAAGGTTCCTACTGGACAACAGACATATCTTATTTCATATTTCACAAAGGTGGACATATTTCACAAAGGTGGACTCCTAAGTGTAAACTAGACTCTAGGATAGTCATCACAAAAATCACATCGGGCAGGCTGAACATCAACCCCCATCACAATAATCATAATAGGCAGGCTGATCATCAACCCCCTCACATATCACAATACAGGGCTGAAATTCAAACCCTGAACATATCACATAAGGACTATCTCCTTGAGTTCATAGTTACACCTAGCCTTAGTCCTAACCATCACATAACCACCTAATTTTCCAATTTCACATAATCCATAATTTTCCAAATTCACAAAACCCATCACATAACACATATTGTTCAAAAGTCACATAATCATACATATTGGTAAAAATCATATAACATAACACGTAATATTTAAAAAAAATCACAAAACATAGAAAATCACATAACATAGCGTAGTCCTTAAATTTCAGGCTGGTCAGTTCAGTGTAATTTTGCTAAATTATCACCCAATGTTCTCAAACATGAATACATGGTCTTAATTAAATAAACGTGAGTTTTATAACATAACATTACATTCATAAAATTAAATCATCACCCAATGTTCTCAAGCATTCATAAAATTACATAAAACTAAACCATATATCCATATAATTTTACACATTATTCCATGTAACTACAAACATCAAAAATTCAGTTTTCACAAACAATTAACATAAATTTCATACTAATAAATCACTGATTTAATATTACCAAAATCATACCAAAATCACTGATTTAATATTACCAAAATCACATACAATAAGTACCCTAAATTCGGTTTTCATGGAAACATGCCTCACATTCGGTTTTCATGAAAGATCCCCTAAACTATGTTTGCATGGAGAATTATCAAGATTCAATTCACATGTAAACATGTTAACCACAATATCAAAATTAAAATCAAGTTTCGATTTTCATAAATAAATAGCACCAATTCGCTTTTTAGCATGATCAAACTTTCCAACTTAAATTAAACCCCTAGTTAACAAGAATCTCATGAAGACATATCCTTAAATTCGATTTTCCATAACAAACATACCATTGTAACTTTCGGTTTATAACAAAAATAAGTCTTGAGTGTTCGGTTTTTACATTACAAATTTCTAATCCATCTAAAGCATCAAATAACACAACCCAATTGTTAGGAATCAAAAAGACACACCACTCACCTTGAAACTTAGGTTAAAATCTCCTCAACAAAATCGTTCAAAGCCTTTGAAATTCTTCTAGGAAGACGCCAAAGAAACTCCACCACCCACTCAAGAATTTCGGCCAAGGGAAGAAGATGGAGAAAAAATCGCCAAGAACTCTTCAAGAACACCAAGATCGCCTTCTCCCTTGCCCTAGCCGCTCCAAGGTTTTCTCAAGACTCAAAAATCGCCAATGATTTCCTTCCTAACCGAATCACTAATTCAAATTTTCGGTTTTAACTCTTAACCCATTAACCCATTAATCCAAATAGGGTTTAACCATTTAACTAACTAAATTTGAATTTTTAAACCCAATAACCCATAGTTTAAGTGAAAGTCCAATAAGGGTTAAACTAACATCCAATAAGCTAGTTAACTAATTAATTTAATTAACTTAACCATTAACCATTCACTTAAACGAAATCCATTAAGGATTTAATTAACCAATAAGGTCTAATTAATTAACCAATAATTTACAACCCATAAATCCTAATTAATTTAACATGAACAACCAATAATAATTTATCATAAATTAATAGCCAATAATCAAACAAATAATTTCTAATTAATTTACAATAAATTAATAACCAAAAATCTCTAGTTAATTAACTATACTTTATCAACCACAAATCTCTGGTTAATTAACTATTAACAACCAATACATAGAAAATATCACAATCAATAATTTTATTTAAATCAAAATAATGCTTACCAGGACTTAAGATCCTTGGATCTTACATTCCTCCCTCCTTATAAAGCTTTAGTCCTCTAAAGCTCAGCATCCATATCATCAAAGAGGTAAGCATAATTTTTCCTCATATCAGCTTCAGTTTCCCATGTCGCTTCTTCAACTGATTGATTTCCCCAGATAACCTTTACCAAAGGTATAGTCTTGTTCCTCAGAACTTTATCCTTTCTATCCACAATCCGGAGAGGTCTTTCCTCAAAAGTCAAGTCACTCTGAATCTGAAGAGGTTCCAACTCCAACACATGAGATGGATCAGGATGATATTTCCTCAAAGCAGAGACATGGAATACATTATGTACATGATCCATAGCAGGAGGTAAAGCTAATCGGTAAGCTACTGGACCGACTCTCTCAATAATATCAAAAGGGCCTACAAACCTAGGGCTCAACTTGCCCTTTTTGCCAAATCTCATAACACCCTTAGTAGGCGACACCTTCAAGAACACATGGTCTCCTACCATAAACTCCAAAGAACGACGACGGTTATCAGCATAACTCTTCTGTCTGTCCCGAGCAATCTTCAGTTTATCCCGGATCTCTCTAACCTTATCAGTAGTCTCCTGTACTGCATCAGATCTCAAAATCATTCTGTCACCAGTTTCTTCCCAACACAAGGGAGTCCTACACCTTCTCCCATACAAAGCCTCATAAGGAGCCATCTGAATACTGGAGTGGAAACTATTATTATAAGTGAACTCTATCAAAGATAGATCCCGGTTCCACTCAGAACTCCAATCAACCACATAGGCTCTCAACAAATCCTCTAGAGTCTGTATAGTACGCTCCGTCTGGCCATCAGACTGAGGATGGTATGCGGTACTAAAACTCAACTTAGTACCCAAACCCTCCTATAAACTCCTCCAAAATCTGGACAAAAATCGAGAGTCCCTATCAGACACAATATCAACAGGCACTCCATGCAGTCTGACTACCTCATCAATGTACAATCTGGCCAGTCTCTCTAAAGAATAAGTCATCTTAATCGGGAGAAAATGGGCTGATTTAGTAAGTCTATCAACAATCACCGAAATAGCATCATGACCCAATCTGGTTCTGGGCAAACCACACACAAAATCCATACTGATGCATTCCCACTTCCACTCAGGAATAGGAAGAGACTGCAACAAACCACCAGGCTTCTGGTGTTCAGCCTTTATAGTCTGACAGGTCAAACATCTAGAGACAAAATCATATACCTCTTTCTTCATACCCGGCCACCAAAAGTTTTTCTTGAGGTCCTGATACATCTTAGTCACACCAGGATGTAGAGAATATTTGGAGTTATGGCTGTCCTCCAATATTTCTTTCCTCAAGTTCGGTTCCTCAGGGACACATACCCTTCCACGAAACCGAAGAATACCATCATCAGACACACTAAAGTCCTGAACTGCGCCATCAATCAGACTACCCCTGATCTGGACTAATTTCGGATCCACAGACTGCTGATCTCTGATCTTCTGCAACAAAGCAGACTGTACTCTGAGAAAAGCCACATAACCAGTCTGAACTCTAGGAGAAACACTGATCCTGAGATCTCTGAACTCCTGCAGTAACTGCCACTCACTGACCCGCAAGGCAGCTACTGAAGCAACTGGATGCCTACTCAGTGCATCCGCCACCACATTGGCTTTCCCAGCCTGATACTGGATAGAGAAGTCATAATCTTTGATCAACTCCATCCATCTTCTCTGTCTCATGTTCAACTCCTTCTGAGTGAAGATATACTTGAGACTCTGGTGATCAGTGAACAGATCAAACTCCTGACCCAACAAATAGTGACGCCATATCTTCAAAGCAAAGACTACGGCCGCCAACTCTAAATCATGAGTAGGGTAGTTCAGTTCATACTCTTTCAGTTGTCTCGAAGCATAAGCCACCACAGAACCCTTCTGCATCAAGACACAACCCAACCCTTTGCCTGAAGCATCTGTATAGACAGTAAACCTTTCCCCATCACTAGGAATAATGAGGATCGGTGTACTAGTCAACCTTCTCTTCAGCTCTTGAAAGCTCTCTTCACACTTGTCATCCCAAATAAATTTGGCTTCCTTTCTAGTCAATTTCGTTAAAGGACCCGCCAGCTTGGAGAATCCCTCAACAAACCTCCGGTAATAACCTGCCAAACCCAGAAAACTCCTGATCTCAGTAGCGCTAGTCGGTCTTCCCCAATCAAGGATAGCTTGCACTTTAACTGGATCCACAGACACACCCTGACCAGAAATTACATGTCCCAGAAAACTGATCTTCTCTAGCCAGAACTCACACTTACTAGCCTTGGCATATAACCGGTTCTTCCTCAGAACTTCCAGTACTCTGCGCAAGTCACTGATGTGATCTGAAGTAGTCCGAGAGTACACCAATATATCATCTATGAAAACTACCACACAAGAGTCAAGCAACTCAATGCCAAATTCCACTTCTCTAACCGGTGGCAAACCTGAAAGTTCCTCAGAGAACACATCAGGAAATTCTTTCACCACCGCCATCTGAGTCAGATCAGAAGTAGAATCATCCTGCACCTTAACATGTGCAAGATAACCCTTGCAACCACTGGCAAGTAACTTCCTGGCCTGCAGGAAAGATATCACATGTGGTCCTTGGTCTGACACTAGACCTCTCACAAAGATCCGGTTCCCATCAAGCATATTCAAAGTGATCACTTTCTCAAAGCAATCCACAGAGGCATGATGCGAAGACAACCAGTCCATTCCTAAGATGACATCATAATCTTGCATGTCTAGGAGGATTAAATCTACCAGAAACTCATAACCCTCTACATGCACTACACAATCAGCACATACAGTGTCTGTAGATAATGATTTTCCTAAAGGAGTACTAACAGACACAGCATAATCTAGCATCTTAGGTACAACAGGTAAACATGCAGCAACTTAACAGAGACAAAAGACAAATTTGCACCAGGGTCAAATAAAATGCGAGCTAACTGATCAAATACAAATAATGTACCTTCCACAACGGATCGGAAAGCTCGTGTATCCTTCTCAGCCACAGCATAAACTCTAGTCTGGACTGTAGGCTTATCTGCGCCTCTAGGCTGCATCTCAGGCTCTTTGCAGTCCCTGGCCATGTGCCCAGGTTTCTTACATTTGAAGCACACGCCATTCTTCCTATGACAATCTTTCATTAGATGTCCCCTGAGCCCACAATAACTACAAGTCCGGTCCTCTGTGACATTGGTTCTCACGTCCCTGGCATCCCTGAACTGCTGTGGTGCATCCCTGGACTGCTGCGGTGTCTTGTAAGAGTAAGGCTTAAACTGGCTCTTCTTGTAGTCCTTATGCCTAGGGTATTTCTTACCCTTGCCGCCACTGCCATGCTGAGGAACCACTGCCTCCACTGCAGGAATCACTGTCACGGCAGCATGAGAACTCCTCTCAGCTATGTATCTCTCAATAGTGCGTGCTCGACCAACTGTCTCAACATAGGTCTCCAAGTGCTGAGCACCAACCTGCTCCCTAATATCCCATCTGAGACCTCTGAGAAACTTGGTAGCTCTCCTCTTTTCAGTATTTATCAGATGAGGAGCATACTTTCCTAATTTCGTGAACTGTAGCTCATACTGGTCCACTGTCATATCACCCTGCTCCAGATGAATAAAAGCCACCTCTCGGTCCTCCACCAAGCTGTCTGGGAAGTACTTCTCATTAAATTGAGACAAGAAATAAGGCCAATCCACTATCTCATGTCTTTCTGCTGCTAGCCTCACCACACCTTTCCACCACTCGTCTGCGTCACCACGCATCATATAAGTGGCCAGACACAGCTTGTCTTCATCCGAGCAACGCATAACTTGGAAAATCTTTTCCAAGCACAGCTGCCAATTTTCAGCATTACTGGATTCTGAGCCCCCATAAAAAGAGCTCGGACCCAGTTTCTGGAATTCACTTACAAGTGAAGCATAGCGCCTGTGAGCACCCTCCTGAGAGTCATCCCCCACTGCTCTAGTAGTAGTCTGGGGTCTCTCCTGAGTCAGCTGCTGCAAAAGCTGCTGTTGCGCCTCTTGATGCTGAGTCTGCTGCTGCTGCAGCATCTGAGCTTGCCTCTCAATCATGGCACCTTGTTGCTGTACCATGCCAGTCAAAGCCTCAATAGTCCTAGTGAGATTCGGGGTCTGCTCGCCCTCATCACTAGCATTACCTCTGGTTCGCACCATCTTAAATTCCTACACACACATATCATAGTCACACACATATCATAGTCAGGAAAACAATCATAAACCTATTAGGTGTCTAGCAATACACAAACATGTTTTCCCCCAAACTAAGTTTTAGCTAGCCAATTGCTCTGATACCATTCTGTTACGACCCACTTAGTAAGCAAACTATTTGTTAACTTGGTGAGCCAATTTGCAACGTGGCCCAATTTATTAAAATGCTTAAGCCCAAGTTAACAATAGCAAGCCCACTAAGCCTTATATACCATATAATCTCTTCTCCCACTTCCAATATGGGACTAAACTCGGGGTATTACAATCTCCCCCACTTAAGACTTGACGTCCTCGTCAAGCCCACATCCCTAACACATGCCCAAGAATCATCCCTTAGTCGGCAGCATGTGAGGTCAGCCCAAAGGTGGCTCCACCATCCTCGGTAGCCCTTTCCTATTGGCCTCTCACCATGCTTAGGACTAAGTTTTGCTCTGATACCATTTGTTACGACCCACTTAGTAAGCAAACTATTTGTTAACTTGGTGAGCCAATTTGCAACGTGGCCCAATTTATTAAAATGCTTAAGCCCAAGTTAACAATAGCAAGCCCACTAAGCCTTATATACCATATAATCTCTTCTCCCACTTCCAATATGGGACTAAACTCGGGGTATTACATCTTTTGCCTCTCATCTGGCCCAGACCAGGGCCTAAGCGCCTTCTGCAGCTCAGGTGCACCCACCAGGTAGGTGCGCATGTCATAGGGTCGAACCCTAGACCTCCCACCTGGTCAAGCCTCTGCTGCATGCGCCTCTGCCAACTGTGCTATGTGCTCATGTCTGATTAAACTTACAATTTAATCTATCTAGACATGATTGACTCGCAGGTCAATTACACATTATAAATTAAATAAAAGTGATGCGCAGATCACAATATAAATTAATTTACAATTTTAATCCAGGCTCGCAGGCCCCAGCACAGCAGACATTAAAAGGGCAACGCACATAAGATGAAATAAACATATATCATGGCATCCAATCAACATGTGATCCTTTAACAAGAAAATAAAATTTTTGAAAACCCATTGGGATCAATTTTAATTTTCTTATGTGCCCTACAACCTTACAACGGTCCATTGATGGGGATCCACTCATCCATCTACTCAGATCCACTGACCTTGCATGCACCAAGTCCTAACTGACTTGAGTTGACCTAATGATCAACCATGCATGCGCAAAGGGCTGAACAACCCTCATGAGTTTCGGCAAGCGGGTGTGACCCCGGGCCTAACTCATGTGTGTTCACTAGTCGTCTCAACCAGACCTCGCTACACGCCCTTGATGCAGTCGACCTATAGCCACCTCGTGCTTGCGCACAGGTGCTATCTGGTCAACCCATCTAGGCTGTCAGATGGTCTGATCAGACTATTTGGATCTAGACTCGACTGTGACTTCAACCCCATCAACCCGTCTAAGGGTTTACAGTAGGCGCATATAGATCTAGATGGAGCGTGCAAGATGGTACAAGTTTTTAGGTAAAAACAACTTACAACATGCGCAACAACAAAGTAAGAAGCTTTCATCTTCATTAACATGCGCAACTAGATACATGGTAACATGCGCAAACAAGATGAAACTTCAATATAGATCTATAACATGTAATAGCATACTCGGATCACAAACAAGCAACATGAAGCAATCATATGAACATATATAGAACCGCTACGCTCTGATACCAATTGAAGAGTCCCCTTCAAGGGGGAGCGCAAGGGGGTGAAACCCTAAAGGTAAGCGCATATAGAGCTTTTGAGCGGAAGCAAGGGTTTCCATGATCGATTTATATGACATATGATCAACTTTCAATACCTTGTAATGTAGATAGATCTAGAAGAAATATCATACCATTGCCATCGCTTGGATGGTGTCTTGGAAGAAGAGATCGAAAGGGGTCTCCTCCACAAGATGCGCACACAAGATGAGAAGTAGCTTTCTTCTTGTCGCTCCTTGTGCTAGCAAGGATCTTCAAGTGCCACTTGTCGCGTGAAGGAGATTGAGAGAGCAGACTTCTTGCTGGCCGAATGCTCACCTTTACGTGAAGAACACCCAAAGCGAAAGGAGGAAGAGGCTAGAGAGGCGTTCAAAGCATGGGAGCGTTTTCCACTAGCAAAACGCCTTCCCTATTTGGCAAGTTTTAACTTCACTTAAAACCCCTCTTTAACCATCGAAAACTCCTCTTGCCTTTGAACCATACGTTCACATAAGTGAACCGGTTCAAAGCAATTCGGTTTAGATGCATTTGGTTCAAAGACCAAATCAAACCAGCCCAAGCCATTTGGTCTAGATCTCATTGAACCAATGGTTCAAGATCTAACCGTTGATCTCTTGATACTCTTGATCTCACCGATCTAGCATCAATACTCTCGATCGAAGCTTACCGATCTCAAGCCTTAATCAATCAAACATGATCAGACCAGATCTCACTTACAATCAGAATTTAAACTCCTTTAAACTGAACCCAAACAATTCAGTCCACACGATCTGACTTAAGTAAGCCATATCATCAAATTGTGCGACCCTGAGGGTTCCTTTAAATGTCGGTAACGATAACTTGCGTTATCACGTTCAGTGAGGGGTATCTAGCAACACATCACTGTCTCCCGATATAAAGGAAATAGTCTTCCAAGACTACACCCAAACCACAGCACAAGTGTGAATCCACTTCACTAGGCATACATGATTCCTTTGCCACTGGATGTTCTTATTGGACAAGCGTGTCAAGCCTGTAACTCCAATATGATGAGCATGATTAGATCAGATGAACATAGTCACCTGGGTATGGCCATACACTTTCTCAATCATCTCATATAAGGGGGGCCCCTTTAGAACATCACACTCCTTAGACAAGAAGACGGCAATCCTATATCTATCACTAGTGCCCTAACATGACTCATGATCATTATCCAAGATAGTCTATAATCATTATGTTTCAAATGATATTGAAATACCTCAAAACAATGACAATCATCATTTAGAAACACAAGTGATCTCAAGTCAGAGGACATGTGCCACTTGTTGCAAACAAGGATTATTCACATTGTGACAAGCAATTGAATATCCTAGTAGGGTCTGTCCAGTACATCCAATGTACCCATGAGTCTACATCTTATCCCATGCTCGAAGCATCCTATAAGATTAGAACACATATTAGTCTCAATCATATCAAGGCTGTCTCATGTTCACCAAGATATCTCGACTAAGGACAAAGAGCATGTCAGCCTAGCTGAACAGCATAGAGACATTATTCAGAAGTACACTTATTGCAGCAGACAATGTAACATACTGAATAACAACCATTGCCTTTATAAACATAAGAGTTTATATACATGACACTGATAGAATCCCAAGGCCTCAAACATTAGCCTTAAGGGCATACCCCAACAAGGGTCACACACCTAGACACTCGAAGTCCTCATACTGATCGGATAGCCTAAATCGAGTCATTTTGGTGATTCGGATCTCTTTGGGAGTCCGATGCATCTTGGACGCATACGATGAGACATAGATGGTTTTATAGAGGTTAGTTGCGTTTTGACCTATAAGTGACCTCGGTTAACCTTCGAGTGACCTTGGTAGACTTCTGGGTGACCTCTATAGACTGCGTCTAGTCGAAGGGTCAAAGTCGTATTTTAACTCTGGAGTTGTTCGAAGGCTTTTTATGACTTAATTAAAATGTTACTTAAAGGGAGCCCACAACTTGTCCACAAATATGAATATTTATATTCATGTTTAATCGCAAGTTAAGTTGCAAGGGCCGCTTGCCATTTAAGTGATTAAATACAAATATTTATAATCGTAACATAAGTTGCGAGGGCCACACATAACTTAAACGAATATAATAAATATTTATATTGGTAACTTAAGTAACGGGGCCTGTGTAAAAACTCTATAAATAAGAGGGCATAGGTGCATATTCATGCATGTAATTGATTGGCTTCCCGCAAGTGCACGAGTCTATCGAAGTAGTAAAAATATCGATCCCATAGGGACTAATGGATAAGTACCGACTGATTTTGAATTTACTAGCCGGACAGAGTCGAGATGGGTGAATTTTAAATTCTAGACT
The DNA here is from genome assembly GCA_027563935.2 of Costus lasius. Taxonomy (NCBI): domain Eukaryota; kingdom Viridiplantae; phylum Streptophyta; class Magnoliopsida; order Zingiberales; family Costaceae; genus Costus; species Costus lasius. Next base: position 28,569,363 of record CM050450.1, on the reverse strand, counting down.
AATTATACGAGCTGGAATGTAGATTGCAGGAACTACTCGAGAGAAAGATTTGATGAGAAATATATCAGGATATGGGTTCACCGCTTTAACTCCTTACAAAAAAATAATCGAACTCCAAGGCTAGGAACCTATCTAGTTCAAGGGAGACTGTATCGAATGTACAGGTTGCTCCCACCGATAGCCCTGTCCACTCCCGTGGACTGGTTACCGGTCTAATTCGTATGGTTCTGATGCACAGACAACCTTTCGGTCTACCTAACGCATCTAAGGCCCTAATATTCTCACAAGGCGAGTACAGGTTTATCAAAAGGGGTCCTCCCAGATTTCCAGATTTACAAACCTCCACCAGGGGAGTAAGGCTTAAGCGCTCACTTTCGAGCAACGCAGGAAAAGAGTGTTGCGACAATCCAATGTGCGGACAACCTTTTGGCCTACCTGTCGCGTCTAAGATCCTAATCCTCACACCAGGGGAGTATAGTTCGTCAATGAGTTCCCCCAACCCCTGATTTACAAACCTCATATAGGAAAATATAGGCTCAAGTGCTCCCTTTTAGGTAACGCAGGCAAGGGTACGAAATGGATTAGATAAACCCACAATCGAATGGTTCCAATGTGCGGATGACTTCTCGGTCCACCCAATGCATCTAGGATTTGTACAATCTTCCTAGGTGAGTACAGTTCATCAAAGGGTTTCTCCTAGATCCCTTGATTTACAAACCTCACCCAGACGACTGTAGGCTCAAGAGTTCCCTTTCGGGTAATGTAGGCAAGACACACACATAAGGTTAAGAAAGGATCTAAGCACTTGGAGAAAGTATCATTACAATCATGAAAACATCAAAGGGTTACCCCACATCCTGATTTGAGGATTTAGCCTATGATATTCATCTTGGAAGTACGAGTAACGGTCCTTAACAATACACGCATTTGCAGATTTGTGCAGGAATTACAAAAGATAAAATCATAAGGTATTTTGCATGGATTATATAATAAACTTGGCAAAATCTAATGTATCTGAAGCTCTTCCTTACAAGTATATCCTTGAGGGGCTTACGCAATCGCAGGTCTTCGATATCCTCAGATGTGCAGCCCTCCTCCTGCGATGGCTTCCCTCTTCCAAGTTTGGGCCGTCCTCTTTTCCTCGTCTAGTGTCCTCCCCCTTTTTCTAATCCCTTCCCAAAGGCTTTTATCTTCTTTCCTCCTAGTGGGCTGCTCTTCCCTTCCCCAGGCCCTGCAAAGCCGTTGTAATTGATCAGCCGTAAAAAGTCTTTGCCCGCCTCCATACCCTGCAAACTTAGCCGCCCTTATCTCCATGAAATCATCATTTCGTGGCAAATTTCTTCTCCTAAAAGCTGCAACCACAGCCTTTTGTCAATGGGGGAGAAAGGACTTGGATGCCCTCTGCCTTTCCTTTAGGTTAGGTTGAAGAAATCCTGATTAAAATCGTAGTTTCAAAATAGGTGGGTCCACGATCATGGGCGTGATTCTGGTCGTGAGCCGGTCGTGATTTCCAATGGAGGCTACAATAAATCCGAAAGTTTTCAGTTAGAATTTTCTTGAATTAGGAGAGATTCCCTAGTCTCAAAAGTCCTAAAATCCATCTTCTTTGTGGTTGTTTTGTTCTAAAAACATGAAAATAGCAAAAGAGGTGTAGATTCCATAGATGCATAGTAATTAAGGCAATAATGGGACATAAACTATGAAATGAGGATGATTCCATTAGTAAAATTTTACATAAAATGCTATATAATTTTGTGTCAACAAATTCCGCTAGACTTAAATCTTTGCTTGTCCTTAAGCAAAAGGAAATGATATTCCATGAAGATGCTAGTTGTTCAACAAAAGTTACTCCGTAATGATCTAAAAATGCTAAGACAAAATCTAATCACATGATGCACAAATCACTGTAGACTTCAAAGACGTCAAGATGAAAAGCAAAGCATCAAGGTCAGATCTATGGACAACAGTTGTACGATAAGTTGGATAGCAATAGCAATAATCCCTCTACCACATAAATCATTAATCAATTTCAGCACCCAATAAGAAACTCTACAAAGTAGCAATAAAAGTCATGCTCATAACTTCGGTACCACCGCTCTTTCTCTCTTTCTTTTTCCACAGTGCCAAGCCATAGCTTCGGTACCACTGCTTTCTTTTCTTTCTTTTTGATCTATAGTGCCAAGTCACAACTTAGTTACCACTGCCCTTTTTCTTTCACTTTCTTTTTCTTTTAGTGGCAGTGGCAAGTCATGACTTCGGTACCACTGCTCTTTTTCTTCTTTTGTTTTCTCTTTTTGTTGGGCAGTGCCATGTTGTAACTTCAGTACCACTGCTTTCTCTCTTTTTCTTACACGGTGCCAAGTTAGAGGAGCGTGAACCAAAACTAATACTAAGAGTTACCAAAAGTGATAAGTGTGTCAAGTGGTCTGGTTTATATTCATCCAAGCAGATAGTACTCATGTTAGAACACAGATGTTTCCTAGATGCAAAACTTATCAGCATTCGATCTTTAAGTTTCCAGTATATAAGGAATCAAGTAACTAGATGTATTGTTTAGCATAACAGATGCTCTCAAAGTAATGGGGGAGTATAAATCAATCATAAATAAAAGGAATTAATCATGCATGAGATATTTTTTTAATCATAAAAAAAAATTAGCTAAGACTTCGCGTGTTCAGACAACAATAAGCAACAAGGTTCAAAAAGTGACCATGCCTGCTAACAAGGTGCAAAAATATCATGAAAGCACGTCGCATCATATAAGCATGTCATATCATAAAGGCATATCATGAAAATGTTTACCATGTTCAGCATGCATACAACAGTTAAAGAGTAAAGTCTGAAAGTTGGCATACAACAATTCAACACATCATAAAAGCATAAAGTTTATAACGATGACCCGATTAAAATGTGTCGTAAAAGTGTCAAGATGAGTAAATCTCCCCCAAAGCAAAAGTTTGCATCGTCCTCGATGCATAGAGTAGGGATAAGTAGCCAAAAGAATGGGGGAGGACTTACTAAAGTGCAGCTCTACTCGTTGCACTCAGTCAGGTCATCGTCATCACCATCAGCTGCGCCTAAGGAGTATGAAACATGTATGGTATCGTCTTCTTCATCTTCATCACGTGGTGGTGGTTCTGACATATTGCAATGCAGGATCAGCTCGATAGATTTCACCGTCTCAATTAGAGCGGCGAGCTACTTTCCCTGGTGAAGTTGTTCCTAGTGAAGGAGGTAGAGAATGTCATCTGTGGAGGGTCGGGTTGTAGTTTGAGGCTGGCCACCAATGGGGGATCCCGGATCAACATCAAGTAGTACAGTGTGGTCTTCTAGGGTCGCAGGCTTTGGGTGAAGGTGCAAGTTGGCGCTATCTCGGATGTCGGTACGTGCAGAGTTCGGCAGGGCCATGGTGACGGGAGTATCAGTGAATGTCAGATGGTAAATATCGCCGCAGCGGGTGATCATCTGCATGGAGAGAAGGTGCTCGACATCGAGTCGCTGGCTGCCTACTACCTCGGGCTGTCCATAAGGGTTATGCCCCAAAGATAAAGCAATCATAGTAATCATACCTCCAATGCAGATGTTCCCCTTTAATGCATGGGCAACGTGCATGAATTGGTGAGCTAGATGGTAACCAGTGTTAATCTAGCAGTGGTGGAGGAGTACCCATGGACATAGCAATTCTTGTTGGCAAACAATCCCGTCCCCATCTCTTGCGAAGATTGAGTGCGCTAGCATACGATGCGCATATCTGATACACGGATTTGGGATAGTGGAGGCCCGGGCATATGCCGGAACATGTCAGAACATGTCTTCGTTGAAGTTTGGAGAGCGAAGTTGCGAAGCATATGCCAAAAAACCATAGATATCATTGAGGTCGGTGATGGTCATGCGGTATTCAGTGTTAGTACGCCGAAATGTAATCAATCCAGGGTCGGTTTCAAGGGCCAAGACCTTCACTTCCACTGAGCTGAGGAATTCGAGGGTGAATGGTATGTATGTTGGGTGAGCATATTGCAAAAATCTTCCCCAGCCGAATTGTTGGAACATCCAGAGTAGGTCGTTGAAGATGCCCAAAGCAGCTAGTGAAGGTGGATCAATATATCGAGTGTTAATGATGCGGCAGTTCAAAAGAACCTGGTATCATGCCGCTTGATGACTGTCCCTCATCTGAATCTCCGCCAACCCTGCTTGAGGCTGTGGTTCGGGTCGCGGACTGGAGGTGCCTGCCGGGCGCTTTCCATTTGCCTTCTTGCATGGTGGCATGGTTGCTGTTGGTCGGAAAAAGTTAAGGAAGCCGAGAGATCAAAGAGAGTGTTGACGTCGAAGTGCCGAGAATTGAGTGGGCGGAAAACACAGAGTTCGGCGAAGATATAGATAGAAAACTTGTAGGTGAGAGTTCACCAGATATGACCGGAGGTGGTGCCGGAAGGCGGTGATCGGCGGTGAAGTAGGCAACGGCGACTGGTGGGCTAGGGCAAGTGGGGTCAGTGCAGAATGTACGGACACGAGGAACCCTAGCTGGAGAAAATCGGGCGAGCTTTAAGTGTTATTGCTTAACGAGTTGGGCGGCCAGACGGACCCGTTAAGTTGTTAACGATTGCGCCCGAGATTCTCGTCAGGACCCGGTCAGGAAGTTCTTCGTCAAAATGTTTGCTGGGAAATCATAGTCGCGATTTTCATCGGTACCCAGTCGTGATCTTCCCGCAGATGTTTGATGCTATCTTTCACGGCCGTGACTTTAGCCATGGAGCAGCCGGGATGCTCTCCTCAAATTTGTACGCATTCTATCCTTCAGAAATTATGCCCTTGATTTTTGTCATGCCCAGCCCGTGATTTCCCCTGTCATAGATTTTGCATAGATTTTACTGCTGTGATCATAGTCACGGCTCTACCGTAATTTTCTCGGCGGATAATTCTTTGTTTTGTCTTTGAGAAATCTCGGTCACAATTTTCAGCATACCCCGGTCATGATTTCCTCATATAATTCTGCGTTGCAGATTACAGCTGTGGCTTCAGTCACCTCCCTGCCGTAAATCTTTCGGCGAAATTCTGATGTTGGTTGAGTGATAATCACAGTCAAGATTTTTGTCATGACCTACCCGTGATTTTTGGAAAAGTGAAAAAAATACCTATCTCCTTTGGATCAGTTCGGGATATTCATGTATCATTCAAAACAAGTAGAAATATCAAAGATCATGGTAAAACAAACAGGAACATATGAAAACCAAAGAGATAAACAATGTAAGTAACGAAAGGGTTCAACAAGGCCAACACAACACTTCCAAATACAACTACAAATTGAATGTCGATGCTGGAAGCAAATAAATAAGCAAAAGATGAGCTTGGACAGTCTCCCAAAGAGAGGAATTTGAAATCATTAGTTTAACTGTGGCCTATCATCCCGGTGAGTGATTGGGATCCTCCTATCCTGAATAGCTTATTATCAAGGACTCCTATGATAACGTTAAAGCCAGTATTCTGCTAAGGCATTCAGTATTCGACGATCAGCTTCAAATTACCATCACTATCAGATATCTGAACATTTAAGTTGGTTAAAACAAAAATTGCAATTTGGAGAAGGAAGCTAAACCTAGAATATAGAGGATTAGGATTTCCTAAAAATTGATCGATACTTTCCAATGTTGTTCTAAGATATAGTAGAAATATCAGATCATCCAAGATTTTAGGTAAATTGATCAAGAAAGCTCATCAAAATACATCAATATAACTAAACTACATAAACCATGAAAGCGAATTACGGAGTAATGCTGGAAATAAAATTAACTAGAGTAAGATGCTTGGGTTGCCTCCCAAGAAGTGCTAAATTTAAGGTCCTTCAGCTCGACCATAAGCCGATGTCAATCAAGTGCAGGGCAATCAGCGAGGATTAAGACGCTTTCCTCTAGTATCGATTCATGTGGGACATAGTGCTTAAGTCATTGCCTGTTAACCTTGAATATGCCAGTGGAATCATAGAAAATATCCACAACGCCGTGAGGATAGACTTTGCATATTACAAATGGTCCCGTCCATTTAGTTCGCAATTAACCAGGAAAAAGCCTAATCCTGGAATTGAATAGGAGTATCATGTCTCCTTCGCGAAATTCCCTTCCTATGATACGCCGGTCGTGCCATCTTTTAGTTTGCTGCTTATAAACCCTAGCATTCTCATAGGCTTCTTGCCGAAACTCATCGATTTCATTGAGGTGAAGTTTTCTGGTATTTCCGGCTCGTTTTCAAACAAAATTTAGTTGTCGTATTGCCCAAAAGGCTTTGTGTTCAAGCTCTACTAGCAAGTGGTATGATTTACCATATATCAACTGGAAAAGAGACATACCGATTGGGGTTTTGAATGCTGTACAGTATGCCCATAGAGCTTCGTCGAGTTTGAGTGACTAGTCCGAGCGAGAGTGCGATAAGGTTTGCTCCAGTATGTGCTTTATTTCCCAATTTGATATCTCGACTTGGCCGCTAGTTTGAGGGTGGTAAGAAGAGGCCACTTTGTGCGTTACTCCATACTTTTAAGAAGTGATTCGTATTTTTGCTCAATGAAGTGGGATCTGCCATCACTTATTATAACGCGAGGTACTCCAAACTGCGGAAATATCAATTTTCTGAAAAATCTGATAGCTACCTTGGAGTGATTTGTTGGTGTGGCCAGGGCTTTGACCCACTTGGAGACATAATCTGCTCCAACCAAAATAAATTTGTTACCGCATGAGGATGGAAACGGACCCATAAATTCGATACCCCAAACATCAAATATTTTTATCTCAAGAATGGTATTAAGAGGCATCTCATTCCATTGCGATATTCCACCCATCCTCTAGTAGTGATCACAAGATTGGAGGTAATTTCTCACGTCCTTGAATAAGGTTGGCCAAAAGAATCCACATTGGAGGATTTTGTATGCTATCTTCTCACCGCTGCAATGTCCTCTATAGGAAGAAGAGTGGCATTGAAATAGGACATCTGCTATCTCTTCTTCCGGTAAGCATCTCCGAATGATACAGTCGGCGCAACACTTGCACAGAAGTGGTTCGTCCCAATAATAGTATTTCGCGTCTGAAATAAACTTCTTTCGTTATTGGTAAGTGAGATCCGGAGGTACAATACCGGCTCCCAAGTAATTTACCAAATCGGCATACCATGGTATCTTCATTGTGGTAACGGCTAGTAGGTTTTCATCTAGAACGCATCATCAATCTCCCCTTCCAGGTTGCTCTTGGTAGTGGATGTTAGGCGAGATAGATGGTCTACCACTAAGTTGTTAGTTCCCTTCTTATTTTTTATTTGAATATCAAATTCTTGCAACAACAATATCCATCTGATTAACCATGGCTTCGGGTCCTTCTTTGTCATAAGGTACTAAATCGCCACTTGATCTGTATACACAATAACACGCGAATCAATTAAATAGGATTGAAACTTATCGAATGTGAAAACTACGGCTAAAAGTTCTTTTTCTGTAATACCCCGAGTATAGTCCCACATTGCAAGTGGGAGAAACTATTATGTGGTTTATAAGGCTTAGTGTGCTTGCTATTGTTAACTTGGGCTTAAGCATTTTAATAAATTGGGCCACGTTGTAAATCGGCTCACCAAGTTAATGAATAGTTTGCTTACTAAGCGGGTTGTAATAAATGGTATCAGAGCAAAACTTAGTCCTAAGCATGGTGAGAGGCCAATAGGAAAGGGCTACCGAGGATGGTGGAGCCACCTTTGGGCTGACCTCACATGCTGCCGACTAAGGGATGATTCTTGGGCATGTGTTAAGGTTTGGGCTTGACGAGGACGTCAAGTCTTAAGTGGGGGAGATTGTAATACCCCGAGTATAGTCCCACATTGCAAGTGGGAGAAACTATTATGTGGTTTATAAGGCTTAGTGTGCTTGCTATTGTTAACTTGGGCTTAAGCATTTTAATAAATTGGGCCACGTTGTAAATCGGCTCACCAAGTTAATGAATAGTTTGCTTACTAAGCGGGTTGTAACATTTTCTATCATGGCATAATTGCTATGTGCTCCATCAAGCATTCGGCTAGTGTAATAAATGGCGTGTGTCCGGTTGCCCATCCTCTGCCCCAAAACGGCTCCTACCGCATAGTCGCTAGCAACACAAATAACTTCAAAAGGTAGCAACCAATCTGGGGGTTGCATTATGGGAGCAGAAATCAACGCTTTCTTCAGTTGCTGAAATGCATTCGTGCAATCCAGGTCAAAAATAAATGGAACATCCTTACCAAGTACAGATCTTAAAGGCCTAGCAATTTTAGAGATATTCTCAATGAAGCGTCTGTAAAATCCTGCATATCCTAAGAAACTTCTTATTGCTCTGACAGAGTTTGGAGGTGGCATTTTTTCCATCACATCGATTTTTGCCTTCTCGACTTCGATACCACGCTCCGATATCAAATGACCTAGGACGATTCCTTCTTTTACCATAAATTAGCATTTTTCCCAATTAAGCACTAGGTTTGTTTCTTCACAACGCTGCAAAACATGGGTCAAATTAGATAAACAAGAATCGAAGCTTGACCTATATACCGAAAAGTTATCCATAAAGACATCCATAATGTCTTCAATGAAATCTAAAAAGATCACCATCATGCACCGCTGAAATGTAGCTAGCACATTACAAAGACCAAAGGGCATACGTCGATAAGCAAAAGTGCCAATGGGACAAGTGAATGTGGTTTTCTCTTGGTCCTCGGGATGTATCGGTATTTGGAAAAAACCTGAGTAACCATCTAAGAAGCAAAAAATAAGAATTAGTAGCTAATCTTTCAAACATTTGATCGATAAATGGGAGAGGAAAATGATCCTTGTGGGTGGCCTTGTTCAGTTTTGGATAGTCGATACACATGCGCCACCCGGTAACGGTTCTTATCGGGATCAACTCGTTATCTTCATTCTTTACTACCGTTACTCCGTTACTCCTCCCTTCTTTGGTACCACGTGTACCGGACTTACCCATTAGCTATCCGAAATGGGGTAAATGAACCCTGCATCCAATAGTTTCAGAATTTCTTTTTTCACTACCTCTTTCAAATTCGAATTTAGTCATCTCTGGAATTCAATAGATGGTTTGCTACCATCTTTGAGGTACATCCTATGCAAGCAAACAGAAAGGTTAATGCCTTTTATATCTTCCAAAGTGTAACCAATTACCTTGTTAAGCTTCTGAAGTTTATCAAGGAGAAGGCTTGTCTGCTTTGAATCGAGGTGGGCGGCTACAATAACGGGGTAAGTGGAATTCTCACCGCTTGGCAGGGACTTGAGCTCTAAGTCCATCCGCTCACTAACCTCAGATTTTGGCGTTGGTAGCTCTTCCAATTTTTTGTTGCTTGGGTCAATTTTAGCACTTGAATTAAGAATTCGGGCATACATTCAAACTTCCTCTCCTTGCTCCTCGTTATCTTCATCCATCAGGCAAACCTCAAGAGGGTTGATGTCCGTCCAAGGGATATGAGGCAAATCGTCCTCATCATCAAGAATTCTGATATTATAGCAGGAATCTGCAAAAAGAGGCTTCTTTAGACTTTCTATTATATCAAATTCAACTGTATTCTCACCTATATGCAGTGTCAACTTGCCATTCTTAAAATCGATTATAGCATTGGCATTGGCCAAAAATGGTCTGCCCAGTATTATAGGAAGCTTGGAGTCTTCCTCCATCTCAAGTACAATGAAATCAACTAGATTAAAAAACTTATCGACCTTTATTGGTACATCCTCTAGGATTCCTACCGGATGTCATACGGAACAGTCGGCCAATTGCAAAGAGATATTTGTTGGCTTGAGGTCTTTGATACCAAGTTTCTTGCAAAGAGAGAGTGGCATCAGACTTACACTGGTGCCAAGGTCACATAAAGCAAGGTCGAAAGGGGTGTTCCCAATCAACCACTGAATGGTAAAGCTGCCTGAGTCCTTCAACTTTGGTGGTAACTTATTTTGGATGATTGTGCTGCATTCCTCAGTCAGTGCTACTGTGCTATCTTCTTCCATTTTCCTTTTGTTGGATAAGATTTCTTTCAAAAACTTAGCATACGATGGAATTCGTAATAAAGCCTTGGTAAATGGGATATTAATATACAATTTCTTCAAAACTTCTAAAAATTTACTGAATTGCCGATCAAGTTTCGCTTTTGCCAATCTCTAGGAAAATGGAATAAGTGGTTTGTAAGGTGGTGGTGGAACACATAGAGGTTCACTCTCTTTCACTTATGGTTCACTCTCAACAATGGGTTCCTCAGATTCTGGAGTTTTGGCCTCACCCTCACAATGATCATCCTTAGGCATCTCTGGTTCTTCAAGTTGTTTGCCACTACGTGTGGTAATGGCATTGTAATGTTCTCTAGGTTCATTTCCAGTTGTCCAGGCAATCATCCTGGTGGTCTAGTGGATATACTAGCCTGCTGAGCTATTTGGTTTTCTAACATCTTTTGGTGTATGGTTAAGCCCTTGATGGCTTCCAGAATATCATCAATCATTTTTGTTTGCGTTGACACAAAACTATCAAAGAGCGACTCTAAGGTTTTCTCCTGCCGTATCGTGTTGGTACTCGGTTGTGGTGGCTGGTCGAATTGCTTAGGTTGATACCCGGCGTTGGGTGGATGAACTCCGAGTGGTTGCCTATAGTTTGACGGTTGGGCTGCATTGTTGTTTCTATAAGAAAAATTGGGATGATTCTTCCACCCAGGGTTGTAGGTGTTTGAAAAAGGATTATTTTGAGCTCTCAGGTTGAAATTACCTACAACATTCACAAAGGCAGGTGGGGGGGGGGGTCCTAGGATACCAAAATACCTAATTGTTAGGTGTTAGAAAGATGACCTTCCACTCCACAAATTTCACACAAAGCAGAATTTGAAGTAGTGGATTGCACATTCATAGAATCAAGCTTATGAGATAATGAATCTACTTTCACAGCGAGAGAACTAAGAGTGTTGAGTTCATACTTCCCAACCTGCAGTGATGGAGTACCTCTCTCACTCGACCACTGGTAGTGGTTGAGTGCCATCTCTTCGATTAAGTTGTAGGCATCGTCGATGCCCTTGTTCAACCAAGCTCCACTGGCCACTACATCAACAGTAAGACGAGTGTTATAAAGTAAACCGTTATAGAAAGTGTGTACTAATACCCATTTTTCAAGGCCGTGATGAGGGCACACTCGTTGTAACTCCTTGAAGCGATCCCACGCTTCGTACAATGTTTCACCGTCTTTTTGAGAAAAAAATTAGTAATCTGGTTTCTCAGTTGTGCGGTTTTGCTTAGAGGAAAATATTTTGCAAGGAAGCCATGTAAGAGTTGTTCCCATGTGGTAATGGATCTAGATGGTAAAGAATGTAACCAAAATCGTGCCCTGCCTCTAAGTGAAAAAGGAAAAAGTCAAAGTTGCAGAGCGTCAGTGATCATACCATTCATTTTAAAAGTGTCACAATATTCAAGAAAAACAGATAAATGCATATTCGGATCTTTAGCTGGGGATTCACCAAATACGTTTTGCTGCAACATCGATAGAAGCGATGGTTTTATCTTAAAATTGTTTGCCTCTATCGGTGGACATGCAATGCTGGAATGAAATCCTTGGACATTTGGTGCTGCAAAGTCTCGAAGCAACTTATTAGCATCCATGATTGATGTCCACGAATCTTTCTCGGTTTGAAGCTTCTGAAGTCTCTTACGACGCCGAAACGTTCTTTCAATTTCCGAATCAAATAGTATTGCATGTTCCGGTCGTGGAGTCCTATGCATAAACTAAAATTCTAGCAAGCAAGTGATTCGTTAAATTAAGAAAGGTGTAAACTAAGATGAATAAAAGGTAGTGTACTAATATAAAATGAAACTAAAAGCGTCTAGTATAGTAACTCCTAAATATAGTCAATATTACCGAAATTAGTCCCTGGCAACGGCGCTAAAAACTTGATAGGCTTCCTGCAAGTTCACGGGTCTATCGAAGTAGTAAAAATATCGATCCCACAGGGACTAATGGACAAATACCAACTGATTTTCAATTTACTAGCCGGACAGAGTCGAGATGGGTGAATTTTAAATTCTAGACTAGTTATACGAGCTAGAATGTAGACTACAGGAACTATTCAAGAGAAAGATTCGATGAGAAATACATCAGGATATGGGTTCATCGCTTTGACTCCTTACGAAAGAATAATCGAACTCCAAGGCTAGCAACCTATCTAGTTCAAAGGAGTCCATACCGAATGTATAGGTTGCTCCCACCGATGGCCGTGTCCACTCCCGTGGACTAGTTACCGGTCTAATCCGTATGGTTCTAGCGCACAGATGACCTTTCGGTCTACCTAATGCATCTAAGGCCCTAATATTCTCACAAAGGCGAGTACAAGTTTATCAAAAAGGGGTCTCCCCAGATTACCTGATTTACAAACCACCACCAGGGAAGTAAAGGCTCAAGTGCTCCCTTTTGGGCAACACAGGCAAAGAGTGATATGACAATCTGACGCAGAGACAACCTTTCAACCTACCTGTCACGTCTAAGATCTTGATCCTCACACCTGTGGAGTACAATTCGTCAATGGGTTCCCCCAGCCCCTGATTTACAAACCTTGCACAAGAAAATATAGGCTCAAGCGCTCCCTTTTGTGTAACGCAGGCAAGGGTACAAAACGGACTAGATAAACCCTCAACCGAATGGTTCCAATGTGCGGATGACCTCTCGGTGCACCCAATGCATCTAGGATCCGTACAATCTTCCTAGGTGAGTACAGTTTGTCAAAGGGTGTCCCCTAGATCCCCTGATTTACAAACCTCACCCAGACGACTATAGGCTCAGGTGTTCCCTTTCGAGTAACGCTGGTAAGGCACACACATAAGGTTAAGCAAGGATCTAAGCACTTGGAGAAAGTATGATTACAATCATGAAAACATCAAAGGGTTACCCCACATCTGGATTTGAGGATTAGCCGATCATATTCATCTTGGAAGTACGAGTAACAGTCCTTAACAATACACGCATTTGTAGATTTGTGCAGGAATTACAAAACAAGGATAAAATCATAAGGTATTTTGCATGAATTATACAATAAACTTGGCAAAATCGAATGTAGCAGAAGATCTTCCTTACAAGTTTATCCTTGAGGGGCTCAGGCAATCGCAAGTCTTCGATATCCTCAGATGTGCAGCCCTCCTCCTATGATGGCTTCCCTCTTCCAAGTTTTGGCCATCCTCTTTTCCTCATCTATGGTCGTCCCCCTTTTTCTAATCCCTTCCCAAAGGCTTTTATCTCCTTTCCTCCTAGTGGGCTGCTCTTCCCTTCCCTAGGCTCTACAAAGCTACTGCAATTGATCAACCGGAGAAAGTCTTCGCCTGCCTCCATACCCTACAAACTTAGCCTCCCTTATCTCCATGAAATCATCATTTCGTGGCAAATTTCTTCTTCTAAAAGCTGCAACCATAGCCTTTTGTCAATGGGGGAGAAAGGACCTAGATGCCCTCTGCCTTTCCTTTAGGTTAGGTTGAAGAAATTCTAATTAAAACCGTGGTTTCAAAATAGATGGGTCCGCGATCACGGGCATGATTCTTGACGTGATTTCCAACGGAGGCTCCAATAAATCCAAAATTTTCCAGTTAGAATCTTCTTAAATTAGGAGAGATTCCCCCAGTCTCAAAAGTCCCAAAATCCATCCTCTTTGTGGTCGTTTTGTCTTGAAAATGTGAAAAATACCAAAAGAGGTGTAGATTCCATAGATGTATACTAATTAAGGCAATAATGGGACATAAACCATGAAATGGGGATGATTCTGTCAATAAAATTTTACATAAAATGCTATATAATTTTGTGTCAACAGTAATTGAATCCTAGTCGCCCCTCATCTCCAAGCCCTAGCCGCGCACTTCTAGTTGCTGCCTCCTCCTCCTCCTCTTGGTGGTGGCGCCCCTTGAAGCAAGTGGACAGCAAGGTAGAAGAAGAAGGACCGCAAGTTTGAGAGCCTCCCCCTCTCCTTGGCACATAGTTTCTACTTCCTCATCATCACTTGGTACAATTCCTTGGTGATTGGCACAAGTGGACAGCTTGTGTAGGCGTTTCTTGGTGGTAGGCACAAGCAAGCAAGCATCACTCTTAGGCATGGATCTCGCCTCCCAAGGCTAGCACCAAGCATGGAGATTCGAGAGGATTCAAGGAGTCCGTGTGTGCATGACTGCAGAGGATGGACACTTCTGCATCTTCATCATCAACATCGCTCCAAAAATTGCTAGACAAAGGTATAACTCTATACATCCTCCGGTGTTCACTCATAAGACAATCCTGGCGCTCTAGGATCCTATTTCAGACCTTCGTTCCGTTGCATTTTAATTCTAAAATAGGTTCGAGGTTTCCCAAAAGTGGTATCAGAGGGATCTTACAAGGCCCGTAGGTGTTCTTTTCTACATGCGTCTACCCCATGTCATAAAAATTATGTTTGAAAATTTTATGCCATGAATTTTCTATTTAAAATTAATTTCTTTTAATTTTTGCCCCTTAGTCATCTTCTAGATTTTTACTTCCTTAAAGGATTGCAATGGGTGGCTACCCCTTGTAGACTCTTGTTAAGGCAAAAGAAAATTAGAAGGATGATACACGCTGAAAATTAATCGAAATAGTTTTATGAAAAATTAAAAGTGATTACTTGTTGATTTATCATAGTATGTAGAATTGCATGAGTAACTTTGTTTGTGCATTATGTTGTGATCAAAGTTAAGCCCTTAATTTCCATGTCTGTGATGTATCATTGTGAGGCTTGTGTGCCGGCTTTCAATTTTGTATTGTAAATTTAAATTGAAGACTCTGAAGACATCATTGCATTTCCTTCTCTCTTGTGCATCTCTCAAGGTGGTGCAACCCATGACCTAGCCGAACCCTAAGGTGGCTTCTAGTGTTACCTAGAGGCGCATCTAAGGGAGTTGGCAGCTAGGGTTAGGGTTAGCGCACCTCACCCTTGAGGTGGCACATTCCCTTAATTAGCTTGACCTAAAGTGGCTTCTAGGGTAACCTAGATGATGCACTTGAGGGAAGAGGGCTAATGAAAGGAGATGGTGCAACCAAACCAAGTTAGGGGGCTGATCTTCATCTCTAGCCAAACCATGAGGCCTTCTAGGGTTTCCTAGTTGTGCTTTAATGGCTGATGATGAAGGTGGCTCACCGTAAGGGGCTGACCTACATCAATAGCCAAACCATAAAGGCTTTTAGGGTCTCCTAGTGGCGCATCTATTGGTTCACGGGCTGATGGTGAAAGTTGAGCATCCTAAAGGGGTTGATCAACTTGTTTGGCCGAACCATGATGCTAACTAGGGCTGCCTAGTGGTGCAACTAATGGTTCATGGCCTGATCAAGATGGTTAGCACACCTAACCTTGGTAAGGGGCTGTTTTCTCTCTTAGCCGAGATTGTTTTCTCTCTTAGGGGTGCTTCTTGCTTTCAAGGGCTGAGCAAGGGAAGAACAACACCTATACTTGTCTGATGACACCTCCAAGCAAAGGGGGCGCCCCTTGTGGTGGCGCACCTTGCAAGGGAAGTGGCGCATCCAGCAAGCATGGTGGGACTCCTTGAGAAGGTTGCACGTGGATGATTAGCCGAACTCTGGAAGGAGTTTGGATTTGCGAGCTAGCTTTTAGGTGGAGATTTGAGTTGGCCGAACCCTAGGAGGAGCCTAGGGTTTGCGAGCTAGCTTCTGGAGACTCGGGCTGGCCGAACCTAAAGGGCACCTAGGGTTTCCTGGATGGTGCCTTTAGGGTTTGTGAGCTGACCCATGGAGCTAAAGACCTCGGTAGCACACCTCGAGGCCTTGGAGCAGAGCCCTTAGGGCACTCAGGGATGAGCTAAGGACTTGTTGGCATGAGCCCATGGCTCAGAGCCCTTGGTAGTGCTAGGTGGCTAGGACTAGGTCTAGGGGCTTGTTACCCGAGATATGGGCTTTGATCACATCATGTCTACTTTTCTGCTCTAGCATGCATTGTTGCTTTGTTTTATTTCACCACAGGATTGCATGCCTATATTGGTAGAATAAGATAAAAATTTCGTGGTGCCGAGATCACAAAAATCCTCGATAAATTATATCAAGTGCCGAACTTTGCCTTCTGACACGTAGCCCTCGTTAAACTATTGTTCGATGGTGTTGTGCACTGTTTTCCACCCCCGTAGGACACACCCATCTATCTTTAGGAGGTATGTGGTGTCAATGTTTTCCTCAGTCTGGTTAAAACTTTGGACACTCCTTCCGCAAGGAATTCGTTAGCCCTGGGCATAACGGTCAGGTCGGACTTGACTGGATTTTTCATGTGTTGGTTCATATGATGAAATTTCTGGAGGCTCCCTCAAGAAGTTAGGGCTTTGTGTTGTATCCAGCCTCCGTTGGACACATAGTGCTTGAACTATCTTGAGGAGGGGAAATGCTGAGTTGCAATTGGACGGGGGCCTACCTTAGGAAGCATGTGTCACCTTGTTCAGTACATCCCATCCCCGTGCGACGCAAGGCTATGTACGAAATGAGGATCCCATCTCACTAAGAAAGTTGGGTGACTTCTCGATCGATTTTTGAGGATTATCGATTCGAATAAAATAGTGAGAAACAATCATTTATAAAAGGCCTTTTATAAATGATTGATATTGTGATACTGATCTGCTCTTGTTTTGTTGTTGATGGCTTCTACGAGCAATAATAATAGCAGACTGTCAGTTTGATCTATGCTCAATAGATCAGCATCTTGCCCAATCGGCGCATCTGACGCATAGCCACCCATCACAAGCTAGGTCAAGAGCCTCGAACCCCAGCCAGTTCTACTTGTGCCTACCTACGCATATTTCGTTTGTAGCAGGATTTGAACTATTGACCTCCCCTCACGGAGAGACTCCCTTTAACCATTGAGCTGCAGCATGAGAATCAGAACGCTTTTCAGATCATTACGCATCTGAAGCAGCAGTTTGAATCCTAGGCTAGGACAGAAAGTTTTGAAACATCCAAAGCTGCCTATCAGTGCAAGATGCCTGAAGGTGCTCTAGTGGGACCACATGTGCTCAAGTTGTTTGGGTACTTGTCGCATCTCAATAGGCTGGGACACCTGATGGATCAAGATTTGGCTACCGATCTAATCTTACAGTCGCTACCTCTGAGTTAGAGTTCATTTATCATTAACTTCAGTATGAACAAAATTGTCTGTACTCAGGAGGAGCTAATGAAACTGCCAGAGATGACCGAGAACGAAATGGACAAGTCCAAATACAAGTCTATTCTTATGGTCTCTAAGACCATTAATAAGCGGAAAGGGGTTAAAGGCAAGTTTAAGGCCAAAGCACTGAAGAAGGCCAAGGGGAGGAAGAATGAGTGCTTCAATTGTGGCCAGGAGGGCCATTGGTGAAAAGACTGTAAGCAACGTCCTAAAGAGTTGAAGAGAAGTGACCCTTCGTCTTTAGGCTCAGGTAATTTTGTTACCAAATCCTATATTGTCTATTTTTATGCATGAGTATTTTTATACTACTTGGTGAGACTGATATTTGCAAAAATATACAGGTGCTCCACAAAAATAGCACATGGATGACAGCGTAAAGATTGAGCTGGAGCACAGATGCTGCCAAGTCACTCTTTTTATATGTCATAGATAGGATTGTTTTATTTTTGCAATAATGTACTTGACATTATATCTATTCCTTGGGAATATAATTTTTAGAATAAAGGAATTTTAACATTCTTTTCATTTGTAAATCTCTTGTCATTATATTGTGCAAAATAATGAGGTAACAAAATAACTAAGTGAGTTTAATAAGTGGTTCATATTGAATACCAGTTTTCTGACTTTGATATTTTATCATAAACAAGAGATGCATCCAATGACTTCATCCGAATGAAATCTTGGATTCAAACTCCTTCTAGGAGATTGACTGTCTTAATCTCTTTCGAGATGTCATAGACTAGCAAAAACTTATTTGTTGATGAAGATAAATGTCCTTCACCAAGTGAGGTGAAATAGACTAAAAGGTCAAAAGATAGGAATTCATAATTTACTAAAAAATATATATATAACCAACTTATTGAAATTCATAGGTAATCTTCAGTCCAGGATGGATGAAGAATACTTGAATCATATGTGACTATCATACATAGCTCATACCTCCTAAAGAATACCTTGGTAGGTGGTTCTAGTGGGAGGAATTGAAAGTCATATGTATCTCTTCTAGGGTTATGCTAATAGCTTTTTCGACACTAAACTATATCCCATCTTAAATGTATCTCCAAGATAGGAGATGACAAGACACAGTATCAGGATCTAGAGATATGAGACTTCGGGTCATATATCTGAGGTTCTAGTGACATAGAACCAAGATTTGATAAGTGTGAGTGGTGTATCCTAAGGTGACTTAGGGATACAAATTTTCATAGACCCATAGGAGAACAAGTGATTGTTGCTCTTAGTACTATTTTTCTTGGAAATGTCTTTCCTTGAAAAAGGCTAGTGGGAGGAAGTTGTGACTTAGATTCAGTCCAAAGTCAGCCTGTTGGGGTATGCCCTTAAGGCTAATGTTTGAGGCCTTTGGGATGATTTCAGTATCATGTATAAACTATGTATAAGTTTATAAAGGCAATGGTTGTTATTCAGGTTGTTACATTATCTGCTGCTGTTATGTATACTTCTGAATAATGTCTCAATGGTGTTCAGCTTGGCTGACATTAGCATTGTCCTTAGTCGAGATATCTTGGTGAACATGAGACAGCCTTGATATGATTGAGACTAATATGTGTTCTAATCTTATAGGGTGCTTCGAGCATGGAATAAGATGTAGACACATAGGTGCATTGGATGTACTGGACAGACCCTACTTAGGATATTCAATTGTTTGTCACAATGTGAATAATCCTTATATGCAAGCAAGTGGCATATTTCCTCTGACTTGAGATCGCTTGTGTTTCTAAATGATGATTGGCATTGTCTTGAGGTAATTCAATATCATTTGACATATAATGGTTATAGATTATCTTGGATAATGAGCATGAGTCATGTTAGGACACTAGTGATAGATATAGGATTGCCTCTCCTTGTTGGAGTGTGATGTTCTAAAGGGGCCCCCTGGATGAGATGATTGAGAAAGTGTATGGCCATACCCAGATGACTATGCTCATCTGATCTAATCATTTTCATCATATTGGAATTACAGGCTTGACACGCTTGTCCAATGAGAACATCCAGTGGCAAAGGAAACATGTATGTCAAGTGAATTGGATTCACACTTGTGCTATGGTTTGGGTGTAGTCTTGGAAGACTCTTTCCTTCATATCGGGAGACAGTGATGTGTTGCTAGATACCCCTCTCTGATCGTGATAACGTAAGTTATCGTTACCGACATTGAGGAAACCCTTAGGGTTGCACAATTTGATGATATGGCTTACTTATGTCAGATCGTGTGGACTGAATGGTTTTGGTTCAGTTTAAAGGAGTTTAAACTCTGATTGGAAGTGAGATCTGGTCTGATCATGTTTGATTGATTAGGGCTTGAGATCGGTAAGCTTCGATCGGGAGAATTGATGCTTGATCGATGAGATCAAGAGCATCAAGAGATGTGTGGTTAGATCTTGAGCCATCTGGTTCATATGAGATCTAGACCATGGCTTGGTTTGATTTGGTCTTTGAACCAAATGCAATAGAACCGGTTCACATAAGTGAACGCATGGTTCAAAGTGAGAAGACGTTTTGGTTGGTTCGAAAACATGGGCGCATGGCTTGATGACTTTCTATTTTTGGAAGCCATAAGCGTTCCCACGTTGGATAATGCCTCAACACCTCCCTCTCTCTCGAATGAATGCTTCTCCTCTCGTGTGTGTGTCGAGGCTCCACGAAAGAGAAGAGGTAGAGAGTTTTCACCTAGCCAAGAAGAAGAACATCTCATCTCCTTCACGCGAAAGGGATACCTTGGAGATCTTTGCTAGCACAAAGAACACAAGGGAGGAAGCCATCGCCATCTTGTGTGTGACTACTTTGGAGGAGAGCCGCTCACTCTCTTACATCTTCCAAGTCGCCATCCAAACAATGGCCATGGTAAGATCTTGTCTTGATCTATGCAAGCTTTAAAGTTAATCATATGTTCATATTATACGATCCGCAAGAAACCCTTGTTTTCGCCCAAGAAGTTTTTTATGCGCCTGATCTAGGGTTTCGCCCCCTTCAATTGGTATCAGAGCCAGGTTTTGATATGATTCGTATGATTGCTTATGTTTGTGATCCATGCTTGCGTTTTTAGAGTAGATCTAAACCTTATAGATCATCATGCGAAAATACATGCTAGACATTAGATGTATGTTTTTACTTAAGTTGCGCATGTATGATATTTGTGTGCGCATGTAAGAGAAGTTTTTATCAAAACTCAATATCTTGCGCGCCCCTCACCTAGATCTCTCGAAAGCGCCTACTTGAAATACTTAGACGGGTTACTAGGGTTGAAGTCGTCAGTCTAGTCTGGACCCAACAGCCTGATCAGACCATCTGACAGCCTAGATGGGTCGGCCAGATAGCACCTATGCGCACGCATACAGGTGGCTATAGGCCGACTGCAGAAGGGCGTGTAGCGATGTCTGATTGAGGCGCCTAGTGAACGATCATGATTAAGGCCCGGGGTCACACCCGCCTGCCAGAAATCATGTGGGACGTTCAGGCCTTAAGGCATGCATAGTTGACCACTAGGTCAACACAAGTCAGTTATGACTGGGTGCATGCAAGGGCAGTGGGTCTGACTTGGTCTGATGAGTGGATCCCTATTAATGGACCGTTGTAAGGTAGTAGGGCATATAAGGAAATAAAATTGATGCCATGGGGTTTTTCAAAAATTTTATTTTCTGATTGGATCACATGTATGCTTATTTAACCTGATTGGGTGTCTATTTCATCTTATGTGGGCTGCCCTAATTTGTGTGCTGTGCTGGGGCCTGCGTGCCTTGAATTAATTGCAAATTTTTATTGTGATCTGTGTATCACACTTTAATTTATAATAATGTACAATTGACTTGCGTGTCAATTCATGTCTAGATAGATTAAAATGTAATTTGATCAGACATGAGCACAGAGCACACATGACAGAAGCGCTTGCAGCAAGTGCCTTGACCAGGTGGGAGGTCTAGAGTTCGACTCTAGCACAGGCGCATGCTACCTGATGGGAGCATTTGAGCTGCAGAGAGGGCTTGGGCCCGGGCTGGGCCAGATAAAGTGCAAGAGACCCATAAAGAGCTCAAGTGAAGACTTGTGTAAAACTAGGGTTTTTACTTAGGCTTTTATGGGCATTTACCACATAAGATCATTGTGCTTTCTATTTACTGTTTAAGAAATATTAGCACATGCTTTATTTATTCTTTTGCTATCACCATAGATATTGCATGATAGTAAGAAGATAAAATGGACCGTTAAAATCCAACGTCAAATATCAAGCACGAAAGCCTTCTAACGCGAAACCTCACTGTTCTGACTATCGTTGGGGCCGTGTTGTATCCACTCAGTGGGCACACCCAGCTATCTTCAGACGGTGTGTGATTACACCTGCGTGTTACAGAGAAGGGATTTATCACTTCTCGTTGCTCAGCATAGCACGTGGTGGTCCAGGGAGTAGGTCAGGTCAGCTTGACCATGTAGGCTACATATTGAGCATATGTTAGCTATATGGAGGCAGCCATCTGTGGAATCAGAGACTGTGTTGTACCAACTCAGTTGGCACAGTCTGCTGGATTGCCCAGATGAAGGGGAATCGCACGGGTTGGCGATTGGCATGGATAGCCTACCAGTGATTAGTGCTTGAACTCTCTGTGCATCTTATCTCGCCTGAGCGGGACGCGGAGACCAAGTATGAAATCTGGATCCCATCTCACTAAAAGGGGTTTTACTCTTTCGGACTGTTTTATTGGATTTTTCAGTCAGATAAAATAGTGAGAAAAGAATCATTCTTACGTCCTGGATTGATTCTAACATGGATACTGACCTTGTTGTTCTTGCAATGTTGTAGATTCCTACAGCAACGAACACCACAGGGCTCAATTTGCGATCCATACTGGAAAAGGAGAAGTTTGCTCGGCCAAACTTCTCAGACTGGTACCGACAGCTTAAGATTGTTCTTAAGGCTGAGAGGAAACTGTATGTCCTTGAGACGGCAATACCGCCTCTACCCGCTGCGAACGCCGCAAGGGCGGTTCGGGATGCTTATGAGAAGCACGTCAGTGATAGTACTGATGTCGCTTGCCTTATGCTTGCGTCAATGACGCCAGAGCTCCAGCGTCAGCATGAGGATTTATCTGCTATTGATATTATAGCAAATCTCAAGATGCTGTATGCTACACAGGCAAGGACTGAACGCTATAACTTGACGAAACTTTTCTTTCAGAGCAAACTGACTGAAGGGAGTCCAGTGGGAGCTCACGTACTCAAGATGATTGGGTACAAGGAGGCTCTAGAGAAACTGGGACACACCATCAATCAGGAACTTGTTGTAGACATTATCCTGCAGTCTCTCCCGGCCTCTTTCGATCCATTCATTATTAATTTTAATATGAACAAGATCGATTGTACTCCGGCAGAGTTACTGAACATGCTCTGTACCACAGAGCAGACTCTTGAGAAGGGAAAGCCTTCCTCCTCTGTCTTGCTGGTTCCTTCAAGGAACAAGAAGAAGGGGAAGAAGGGCAAAGCCCCTATCAAGAGCTACAACAAGGCTCTGAAACAAAAGATAAAGCGGTCAAAGGACAACAGATGTTTCCATTGTGGCCAGCTCGGTCACTGGAAGAAGGACTGTAAAGCGCTCCAAGGAGAGAAGAAGGGAAGCAAGCCTTTCACTTCGGGCTCAGGTATTTACGTGACTGAAGTCATGGTAGCTTCTTCTATTTCATGGGTGTTGGACACTGCATGTGGAGTTCACATTTGTTCAAATGTACAGGAACTCAAGAGAAGAAGACAGGTGGGACAGCATGAGGTAGACCTACGAGTTGGAAACGGGGCACGGGTTGCTGCTGTTGCTGTAGGACAATATAACATCTCTTTACCATCTGGTTTTGTATTAGAACTTGACAATTGTTATTTTGTACCGAGCATAACTAGGAATATTATCTCTATTCCTGCTCTTGTCAGGAAAGGATTTTCTTTTGAATGCAAAACTTTAAAGTGTTGTATTTCATTTGATAATATTCTTTATGCTACTGGGTCGATTAACAATGGGTTATACATGTTGGACATGGAATAATCTGTACAACAAATTGATAATAAGAAAGCCAAGTATGCTGATGACAGCACCTTGCTATGGCATAGTCGTTTAGGCCATATTAACAAGAAGCGCATTAAGCGGTTGCATGACCATGGACTGCTGGGATCATTCTCCTATGAGGAGCTTGATACATGCAAAGCTTGTTTAATGGGCAAAATGACGAAGACTCCTTTTTCTAATAAAGGTCAGAGGGCTTCAGGTTTACTTGACCTTATTCACAGTGATGTGTGTGGGCCATTTAGTAAACATGCTAGAGGTGGCTATTCATACTTCATTACTTTTACTGATGATTTCAGTAGATATGGTTATGTCTATCTAATGAGACATAAGAGTGAATCTTTTGACAAGTTCAAAGAGTTCAAAAATGAAGTACAGAATCAGCTAGGCCGGAATATCAAGGCACTTCGATCCGATCGAGGTGGAGAATACTTGAGTCGAGAGTTTACTGACTATCTGAAGGAGTGTGGGATTATCTCACAGCTCACTCCGCCAGGAACACCGCAATGGAATGGTGTGTCCGAGAGGAGAAATAGAACCTTATTGGATATGGTTCGTTCGATGATGAGTCAGGCTACTCTACCTTACTCCTTTTGGGGATTTGCACTGGAAACAGCTGCAAAGGTACTAAACCGAGTGCCATCCAAGGCCGTTTCAAAGACTCCATATGAGTTATGGTATGGGAAACAGCCGAGCTTGACATTTATTAAAATCTGGGGTTGCGAGGCTTATGTCAAAAAGCTCGCCTCTAGGAAACTAGAGAGCAGATCTTATAAATGTATCTTTGTCGGTTACCCTAAAGAAACTAAGAGTTATTATTTCTACGATCCCAAAGAGAACAAAGTATTTGTTGCTCGTACGGCTATTTTTCTTGAGAAGGAATTTCTTCTGCAAGAGGCCAGTGGGAGAGAAATAAAGCTGGATGAGAATCTAGAAGAAGGACAAAGTAGTCAAGCTCAGTTGGATGAGCCTGAGCTAATAGAACAGGTTACTGAGCAACCTGAGGCTCAGATATCACGGGAACCGCGTAGATCGGGAAGGATTCGTCGACAGCCTGAGCGCTATGACGGAGTCTACATCATAAATGATGAACCCCTCACTTATGCGGATGGGGTCAGTGGACCGGAATCAGCAAGATGGCTTGAAGCTATGCGAGCCGAGATGGACTCCATGTCAGATAACCAAGTCTGGGATTTGGTTGATCCGCCTCCGGGAGTAATCCCTATAGGCTGTAAGTGGATCTTCAAAAAGAAGATTGACATGGATGGTAACGTAGTTACCTATAAGGGCAGGCTAGTTGCGAAAGGTTTCAAACAAATCTACGGGTTAGATTATGATGAAACTTTCTCTCCTGTAGCTATGTTCAAGTCCATTTGGATTATTCTCTCGATAGCTGCATATTATGATTATGAGATCTGGCAAATGGATGTGAAGACCGCTTTCCTTAATGGAAAACTGGAAGAGGATGTGTATATGGCACAACCTGAAGGTTTCATCAATCCATCAGATCGTCATAAAATATGCAAATTAAAGAAGTATATTTATGGACTAAAACAAGCATCTAGAAGCTGGAATATTCGTTTTGATGAATCAGTTTGTGAATTTGGTTTCATCAAAAATGAAGATGACCCGTGTGTATATAAGAGGTTTAGTGGGAGCGTGGTTACTTTCCTAGTCCTCTACGTCGATGATATCTTGATCATTGGAAACGATATTCCTGAACTGCATGCAGTCAAAGCATGGTTAAGAAAATGTTTCCAGATGAAAGATTTGGGAGAAGCAGCCTATGTATTAGGTGTGCAGATCTATAGAGATAGATCTAATAGGCTTCTCGGGCTGTGCCAGAGTACTTACATCGATAAAGTCCTGGAGAGATTACATTTAGAAAATTCTAAAAGATGATATCTTCCAGTCAGACATGGTCTGAATCTTTCTAAGAGCCTGTGTCCTCAAACATAGTCTGAGAAAGATGAAATGGACAATACGCCTTATGCTTCGGCTGTTGGGGTATGCCCTTAAGGCTAATGTTTGAGGCCTTGGGATTGTATAAGTATCATGTAATAAACTCTTGAGTTTATAAAGGCATGGTTATTATTCAGGTTGTTACCTTGTCTGCTGTAATAAGTGTACTACTGAATAATGTCTCAAAGCTGTTCAGCTTGGCTGACATGCTATATGTCCTTAGTCGAGATATCTTGGTGAACTTGAGACAGCCTTGATATGATTGAGACTAATATGTGTTCTAATCTTATAGGATGCTTCGAGCATGGAATAAGATGTAGACTCATGGGTACATTGGATGTACTGGACAGACCCTACTAGGATATTCAGTTGTTTGTCACAATGTGAATATTCCTTGTATGCATCAAGTGGCACATGTCCTTTGACTTGAGATCACTTGTGTATCTAAATGATGAATGTCATTATTTTGAGGTAGTTCAATATCATTTGAAAGATAATGATTATAGACTATCTTGGATAATGATCATGAGTCAGGTTAGGACACTAGTGATAGATATAGGATTGTCGTCTCCTTGTTTAAGGAGTGTGATGTTCTAAAGGGCCCCCCTAGATGAGATGATTGAGATAGTGTATGGCCATACCCAGGTGACTATGTTCATCTGATCTAATCATGCTCATCATATTGGAGTTACAAGCTTGACAGGCTTGTCCAATAAGAACATCCAGTGGCAAAGGACACATGTATGCCTTGTGAAGAAGATTCACACTTGTGCTGTGATTTGGGAGTAGTCTTGGAAGACTCTTTCCTTTATATCGGGAGACAGTGATGTGTTGCTAGATACCCCTCACTGATCGTGATAACGTGAGTTATCGTTACCGACATTTAAAGGAAACCCTCAGGGTCGCACAATTTGATGATATGGCTTACTTGAGTCAGATCGTGTGGACTGAATTGTTTGGGTTCAGTTTAAAGGGATTTAATCTCTGATTGTAAGTGAGATCTGGTCTGATCATGTTTGATTGATTAGGGCTTGAGATCGGTAAGCTTCGATCGAGAGAGATGATGCTAGATCGGTGAGATCAGGAGCATCAAGAAATGAACGGTTGGATCTTGAACCTTTAGGGTTTATTGTGATCTAGACCATATGGCTTGGGTTAATTGGTCTTGGACCAAACCGACATTGAACCGGCTCATGGATGAGCGCATGGTTCATGTGAGGTGAGTTAAGGGCTTGGTTCACTTAGCGTGAACGCTTAAGCCTTCAACACTTTCCATCTTTGGAATTCGGTTTCAAGTGGATTGTGTGTAACGCCTCCACATTAGTGTGGGAGGTTACTCACTTGTCGAACTCTCTTGTGAAGGTTTCTCCAATTCGGTGGAAGAAGCACAAGGACGAAAACAAGAGAAAGGAGTCTCGCCAAGCAAGATTTTCCCTCCCTTCCATACGGCAAAGAACCTTGAAGCCTTGCTAGCACAAGGACGACAAGGTGTAGGCCAATTTCTTCTTGTGTGTGGCACACTTTGGAGGAGAACCCTATCGTTCTCTAGCTTCCAAGCCGAGTCCTATCCTCATGGCAATGGTATGAATTCTCTCTTATCCATTCAATCGTTCGAAGTTGATCATGAGAACATGTAACATGCGACTAGTTGAAACCCTAGCATCTTCATGGAATGAATGAAATATGCGCCACCCACTCTTAGGGTTTTCGGCCCCCCTCTTGAAAGGGGTTTTATCCGCTTGCGCTCCCCCTAGAAGGGGACCCAACAATTGGTATCAAAGCAGGTCTTATATGTTCTTATGATTGCTTTGAGTGATCCATCTATGTTTGATGCTTAGATCTATGTTTTTCCTCTTCATGCGAGTATACTAGTTGATAGTATGTTTAGATTTGCGCATGTATAAGAGTTATCTTGGCACTAGATGATTGGCGCATGTATGTTGGTTGCGGTTCATGTTGTTGTAATTGTGTTTTTAAAACCCTAAATGACATGCGCGTCCAACTAGATCTAAGTTGCACCTATTGTAAACCCTTAGATGGGTTGATGGGGTTGAAAGCATCATCTTGTATAGATCAAGCTAGTCTGATCAGACCATCTGACAGCCTAGATGGGTCGACCAGATAGCACCTGTGCGCAAGCACGAGGTGGCTATAAGTTGACTGCATCAAAGGCGTGTAGCGAGGTCTGGTTGAGACAACCAGTGAACACACATGAGTTAGGCCCGGGGTCACACCCGCTTGCCAGAACTCATGTTGGTTGTTCAGCCCTTGGGGCATGCATGGTTGACCATTAGGTCAACTCGAGTCAGTTAGGACTTGGTGCATGCAAGGGCTTGGATCTAACTAGATTGATGAGTGGATCCCTATCAATGGACCATTGTAAGGTAGTAGGGCACATAAGACAAGTAAAATTGATTTCAATGGGATTTCAAAATTTTTATTTTGTCTATGGATCACATGATTGATTGAATGATGCCATGATGCTTGTTTATTTAATCTTATGTGGGTTGCCCTATTGTGTGCTGTGCTGGGGCCTGCGTGCCTGGTTAATTATAAGTTAATATTATTGTGATCTGCGAATCACATTTTTGTTAATCTATTGTATAATTGACCTGCGAGTCAAAGCTTGTCTAGATAGATCAAAATGTATTTTGATTAGACAAGAGCATAAAGGCACACATCCAAGAGGGGCATTCAGCTGGTGGCGCACCTGAGGTGCTCTTGGCGCTAGGGCCCTGGGTTGGACCTGTAAGATCCAAGGATCTTAAGTCCTGGTAAGCATTATTGTTGAATTAAATAAAATTATTGACTGTGATATTTTATTAGGATTCAAGTAAAATTTATTGATTGTTAGTTATTTGATTTGTGATTGGTTGTCAATTTATTGTAAATTAATTAGAGGTTATTTGTTTGATTATTGGCTGTTAATTTATGATAAATTATTATTAGTTGTTCATGATAAATTAATTAGGATTTATGGGTTGTAAGTTGTAAGTTAATTAATTTGAAATTATTGGTTAATTAATTAGATCTTATTGGTTAATTAAATCCTTATTGGATGTTAATTAAATCCTTAATGGATTTCGTTAAGTGAAGGGTTAGTGGATGTTAAATTAATTAGTTAACTAACTTATTGGATATTGGTTTAACTCTTATTGGACTTTCACTTAAACTAAGGGATTATTGGGTTTTTTTAAAAATTTGAATTATTGGGTTAATGGGTTAGACCCTTTTGAATTAATTGGTTAGAGGGTTAAACATTAAAAACCGAAACTTAAGTGGGTAATTTCGGTTAGGGTGGAGACTTTGGCGATTTTTTTGGCTTGAAGAAAACTTGGGCGACGGCTAAGGAGGAGTGGGCGATTCTTGGAGGCGAAAATTTCTTCTTCCTCTTCCTTTTCTTCCTTTGGCCAGCATCTTGGTGTTGGAGGTGTTCCTTGTCAATTGTTGGCGTCTTCCTAGGAGCATTCCAAGGTCTTAGACGAATTCTTGTGGAAGTTTTCACCTTGGTATTTTCGGTTTAGGAGGTGAGTGGAATGTCTTATTTGATCTATTAGTTTGGTTGTGTTTGTGAATTGATACAATTGAATTATTGGAATTTTTATCATGTTAAAACCGAAACTCAAGATGTATTTTTCATGTAAACCAAATTCAAGATGTTCTTCATGGGAACCGAATCTTTGATAATTACTCATGATAATCCGAAATTTTGATGATTTTCCTTATGAAATCCGAAAGTTGATAACATGAAATTTAAGGTATTTTATAGGAATTTTGGTAGCCTTAAATCATTGAATTTTGGGTATGAAATTCTTGTTAATTATGGTTAAACCGAAATTGATGTTTGTAGTTAACATGAAAACCGAAATCTTGATGTTCTTGATAATTGTTTATGAAAACCGAAATTGATGTTTGTAATTAACATGAAAACCGAAACCTTGATGACCTTGATAATGGTCTATGAAAACCGAATCTTGGTATTTGTAGTTAATATGTTACATGTGGTAATTTGTAAAGTAATTTATGTGAATACATGTTTTAGTTTTGTTAATTTTATGGATAGTTTGTATGATCTCATGTTTTGGTTTTATGTTAATTTTTATGGATGCTTGTTAACTGAATTATTGAGAAATTGTTTGAGAAAACTTGAGTGATAACATAGCAAAATTTGATTAAACTTATCAGCATGAAATCTAAGGACTACACTATATCATGTGATATTCGAATATGAAATATTATGTATTTATTATGTGATTTGTGGGTCATGTGAATTTTTAACAATATATGTGATCTTGTGAATTTTGAACAATATGTGTGATTATGTGAATTTGGAAAAATTATAGGTTATGTGAATTTGGAAAATTATGTGATTATGTGATGGTTAGGACTAAGGCTAGGTGTAACTATGAACTCAAGGGGATAGTCCTTATGTGTTATGTTAAGGGTTTGAATTTCAGCCCTGTATTGTGATATGTGAGGAGGTTGATGTTCAGCCTGCCTATTATGATTATTGTGATGGGGGTTGATGTTCAGCCTGCCCGATGTGATTTTTGTGATGACTATCCTAGAGTCTAGTTGACACTTAGGAGTCCACCTTTGTGAAATATGTTCACCTATGTGAAATATGAAATAAGATGTGTCTGTTGTCCAGTAGGAACCTTTTGGGAGAACAGGATTTGACCCAAAGTGCCATGTCTTGGTCAGACAGGGGCCACCTCTTGATGTCATTTCTCTTTTATGTGATGGAGTAATATAAGACCCAAAGTGCCATGTCTTGATCAGACAGGGGCCACCTCTTGATGTCGTTACTCTTTATGTGATGGGGTGATATAAGACCCAAAGTGCCATGTCTTGATCAGACAGGGGCCACCTCTTGATGTCGTCACTCTGATGTGTTATGGGGTGAGGGACCAAAGTGCCACGTCGTGACCTGGCGGGGGCCACCTCTTGATTCTACTCACTATCCATGTTTATGTGTTGCATGCGGCTCCCAGTGCTTTGGCCAAGCCGGGTTAGACCATATTGGTCACTACTGAATATGCTGGACAACTAGGTTGATTATGTGTTGGTGTGTATAGTGGTTTAGAGTATAACTCTAGAACCTGAGTTTGAAAACTTAAGTTGTTATGTGTATAGTTGGTTTAAAATATATGGGTTTAATTGGGTTAGAGTAAAATTCTAAAACCTGAGTTTGTGAACATGAATTTGTTATATGCTAGTTGTACATATGACTGCCTATATGATTTCTGTTTCTTTATTTGGTTATATGTTGACATAATGTTCTGTTAAACGTTTTAAAAAAAAATAATCTGCATATATATATTTTGAATGTATGTCATGGATGGTCGATTTAGACTATCCACTCACTGGGCTGTGTAGCTCACCCCTCACTATTTTCAGGCATAGAGCAGGGGCGCATGCCTTGAGTGCATTGGCGTGGATATTATGTTTGCTGCTTAAAAACTTTTATGCTAAAATTTTCTGGGGCCGGTTGTGGCTAAACCATATGATTTATATGAACTATGTGAACCATGTGAACTATGAGAAATTGTGTTGCCAGTTATGGCAGTCTTGTGAATTTGATTTTTGTGTCACCGCGGGCTTCAGCCTGGTTTCGGTGTTTGGTATGGGTTTATAAAATCGATTTTGTGATTTTGTTTTGATTTTCGGCTTGTTGTACATCCTGTGAAATCGGTTTTGATACAACTGTGACTTGCATATGTCTAGTGCAAGTATTGCGTGGTGGCAGGTACCTTTATGGATCTTATGAATTTGAATCGGTTTTGATATAACTGTAACTTGCATATGTCTAGTGCAAGTATTGCGTGGTGGCAGGTACCCTTATGAGATTTATGAGATTTATGAGATTTATGAGATTCGAGTTTTATGAATTGTGTTTCAAGGATTTTATATGATATGAATTACGAAAATTTTTCAGATCGTGTTTTTCTTGAACTCGGTTTTACCTAGCATATGATCGATCTTATATGAAACATCCTGTTTCTTTTATGAAATGAGCCATTTGTTTGGGGTTAAGAATGTGGGATGTTACAGGACCAGATGAGATGCAAAAGAGCTCAAGTGAAGACTTAAGTAAAATTAAGGTCTTACTAGGGTTCATGGGCTTTTACCACATAAGATCATGCTTTCTATTTATTGCTTATATAATTAGAATTGCATGTGTTTATCTTCTGCTATCACCATAGGACTTGAATGATAGTGAAGAAGATAAAAGACCGTTAAAATCCAACGCTAACATATCAAGCTCGTAAGCCTTCTGACGCGAAACCTCACCGTTCTGACTATCGTTGGAGCCGTGTTGTACCCACTCACTGGGCACGTCCATCTATCTTCAGACGGTGCTGGATTACACCTGCGTGTTACAGAGAAGGGATTTATCGCTTCTCGTTGCTCAGCATAGCACGTGGTGGTCCAGGAAGTAGGTCAGGTCAGCTTGACCATGTAGGTTACATATGTGGCGCATATGGTAGCACATGGAGGCAGCCATCTGTGGGATCAGAGACTGTGTTGTACCAACTCAGTTGGCACAGTCTGCTGGATTGCCCAGATGAAGGGGAATCGCACGGGTTGGCGATTGGCTGGGACAGCCTACCAGAAATTAGTGCTTGTCCTCTCTGTGCATCTTATCTCGCCTGAGCGGGACGCGGAGACCAAGTATGAAATCTGGATCCCATCTCACTAAAAGAGTGTTACTCTTTCGGACTGTTTACTGGATTTTTCAGTCAGACAAAATAGTGAGAAAAGAATCTTTCTTAAGTCCTGGATTGATTCTGAACATTGATACTAACCTTGCTGTTCTTGCATTGTTGTAGATACCTGCAGCAACGAACACCATGAGCTTCAATGTGCGATCCCTACTGGAAAGGGAGAAGTTTGCTGGGCCGAACTTCTCTGACTGGTTCGGACACCTTAAGATCGTTCTTAAGGCAGAGAGGAAACTGTATGTCCTCGAGACGGCTGTGCCGCCTCAACCCGCTGCGAACGCCTCAAGGGCGGTTCGCGAGGCCTATGAAAAGCACGTCAATGATAGCATTGATGTCGCTTGCCTGATGCTAGCGTCTATGACGCCACCGCTGCAGCGTCAGCATGAGGATATGTCCGCTATAGAGATTATAGCGAACCTCAAGATGCTGTATGTTGCACAGGCGAGGACAGAACGCTATAATCTGACGAAGCTCTTCTTTCAGAGCAAACTGGCTGAGGGGAGCCCAGTGGGAGCTCACGTGCTCAAGATGATTGGGCACAAGGAGGCTCTGGAGAAACTGGGGCATACCGTCAACCAGGAGCTTGCTGTAGATATTATTCTGCAGTCTCTCCCGCCCTCTTTCGATGCGTTCATTATTAACTTTAATATGAACAAGATCGATTGTACTCCGGCAGAGCTGCTGAATATGCTCTTGACTACTGAGGAAACTCTGAAGGGAAAGCCTTCAACCTCTGTCTTAATGGTTCCTTCTAGGAACAAGAAGAAGGGGAAGAAGGGCAAGGCCCCTGTCAAGAATTACAGCAAGGCTCTGAAACAGAAGGTTAAGCGGTCGAAGGACAACAGGTGTTTCCACTGTGGCCAGCTGGGTCACTGGAAAAAGGACTGCAAAGCGCTCCAAGGAGATAAGAGGGGAAGCATCGCTTCTGGCTCAGGTATATATGTGACTGAGGTCATGTTATCTTCTTCTTCTATATCATGGGTGTTGGACACTGCATGTGGAGTTCACATTTGTTCAAATGTACAGGAACTCAAGAGAAGAAGACAGGTGGGACAGCATGAGGTAGACCTACGCGTTGGAAACGGGGCACGGGTTGCTGCTGTTGCTGTAGGAGACTATTTCATTTCTTTACCATCTGGCATTGTATTAGAATTAAACAATTGTTATTTTGTACCCAGTATTACCAAGAATATTATCTCTATTCCTGCTCTTGTCAGGAAAGGATTTGCCTTTGAATGCAATATTTCAAAGTGTGTTTTAACTCTAGATAATATTGTGTATGCAACTGGTTCAATTAACAATGGGTTATTCATGTTGGACATGGAATATTCTATACAAAACATTGATAATAAGAAAGCCAAGTATGCTGATGACAGCACCTTGCTATGGCATAGTCGTTTAGGCCATATAAACGAGAAGCGCATTAAGCGGTTGCATGATAATGGACTGCTGGGATCATTCTCCTGTGAGGAGATTGATACATGCAAAGCTTGTTTGATGGGTAAAATGACGAAGTCACCTTTTCCTAACAAAGGTCAAAGGGCTTCAGGTTTACTAGACCTTATACACAGTGATGTGTGTGGGCCATTTAGTAAACGTGCCAGAGGTGGCTATCAGTACTTCATTACCTTTACTGATGATTTCAGTAGGTATGGGTATGTCTATTTAATGAGACATAAAAGTGAATCTTTTGACAAGTTCAAAGAGTTCAAAAATGAAGTACAAAATCAGTTAGGCCGAAATATCAAGGCACTTCGTTCTGATCGAGGTGGAGAATACCTAAGTCGAGAATTTACTGACTATCTGAAAGAGTGTGGGATTATCTCACAGCTCACTCCGCCAGGAACACCGCAATGGAATGGTGTGTCCGAGAGGAGAAATAGAACGTTACTTGATATGGTTCGTTCTATGATGAGTCAGGCTACTCTTCCATATTCCTTTTGGGGTTTTGCACTGGAAACAGCTGCAAAGGTACTAAACCGAGTGCCATCCAAGGCAGTTTCTAAGACGCCATATGAGTTATGGTATGGGAAACAGCCTAGCTTGACATTTATCAGGATCTGGGGTTGCGAGGCTTATGTCAAAAAGCTCGCCTCTGGGAAACTGGAGAGCAGATCTGAGAAATGCATCTTTGTCGGTTACCCTAAGGAAACTAAGGGTTATTATTTCTACGATCCCAACGAGAACAAGGTATTTGTTGCTCGGACTGCCATATTTCTTGAGAAGGAATTTCTTCTGCAAGAGGCCAGTGGGAGAGAAATAAAACTGGATGAGAATCCAGATGAAGGACAAAGTAGTCAAGCACAGTTGGATGAGCCTGAGCCGGTAGAACAGGTTATTGAACAACCTGAGGCTCAGATATCACGGGAACCGCGAAGATCGGGAAGGATCCGTCGACAGCCTGAGCGCTATGACGGAGTCTACATCATTGATAATGATGAACCCCTCACCTATGCGGATGCGGTCAGTGGACCGGAGTCAGCTAGATGGCTTGAAGCTATGCGAGCCGAGATGGACTCCATGTCAGATAACCAAGTCTGGGATTTGGTTGATCCGCCTTCGGGAGTAATCCCTATAGGCTGTAAATGGATCTTCAAGAAGAAGATTGACATGGATGGTAACGTAGTTACCTATAAAGGCAGGCTAGTAGCGAAAGGTTTCAAACAAATCTACGGGATAGATTATGATGAAACTTTCTCTCCTGTAGCCATGTTTAAGTCTATTCGGATTCTTTTCGCGATAGCAGTATATTACGATTATGAGATCTGGCAGATGGATGTGAAAACAGCTTTCCTTAATGGAAATCTGGATGAGGATGTGTATATGACACAACCTGAAGGTTTCACTAATCCAGCAGATCGTCATAAAATATGCAAGTTAAAGAAGTCCATTTATGGACTGAAACAAGCATCAAGAAGCTGGAATATTCGTTTTGATGAATCAATCTCTGAGTTTGGTTTCATCAAGAACGAGGACGACCCATGTGTATATAAAAGGTTTAGTGGGAGCGTGATTACATTCCTAATCCTCTACGTCGATGATATCTTAATCATTGGAAATGATATTCTTGAACTGCATGCTGTTAAAGCATGGTTAAGAAAATGTTTCCAGATGAAAGATCTAGGAGAAGCAGCCTATGTATTAGGTGTGAAGATCTACCGGGATAGATCTAAGAGGCTTCTCGGGCTGTGCTAGAGTATTTACATCGATAAGGTCCTGGAGAGATTCCATTTAGAGAATTCTAAACGTGGATATCTTCCAGTCAGACATGGTCTGAATCTTTCAAAGAGTCAGTGTCCACAAACACAGACTGAGAAAGATGAAATGGACAATACGCCTTATGCTTCGGCTATTGGGTCCATTATGTATGCGATGTTGTGTACTCGCCCTGACGTCGCTTACGGGTTAAGCGTGACCAGTCGGTTCCAAAGTAATCCAGGTTTGGCGCACTGGATTGCAGTCAAGAACATTATAAAATATCTGCGGAGGACCAAAGATATGTTCTTGATATATGGTGGTCAGGAAGAACTCAGTATAGAGGGATATACTGACGCTTCGTTCCAGTCGGACCAGGATGATTTCCGATCGCAATCAGGCTATGTTTTTAACTTGAATGGTGGAGCAGTGGTGTGGAAGAGTTTCAAACAGTCAACTGTTGCTGATTCCACAACAGAAGCCGAGTATGTTGCAGCCTCGGAAGCATCCAAGGAGGCAGTATGGATTCGCAAGTTCGTGAGAGAACTTGGTGTCGTTCCTTCGAGTGCAGATCCTTTGGTTATCTTCTGTGATAACACTGGAGCAATCGCACAAGCAAAGGAACCACGGTCGCACTATAAATCCAAGCACATACAGAGACGGTTTCACTTGATCCGGGAGATCATTGATCGAGGCGAGATCAAAATCTGCAAAGTTCATACATACGACAATCTGGCTGACCCGCTTACCAAGCCTCTGGCGCAGCAGAAGCATGAGAAGCACTGTAATAATATGGGTTTGAGATTTCTCAACCATTAGATTAAGTGCAAGTGGGAGATTGTTGGGGTATGCCCTTAAGGCTAATGTTTGAGGCCTTGGGATTGTATAAGTATCATGTAATAAACTCTTGAGTTTATAAAGGCATGGTTATTATTCAGGTTGTTACCTTGTCTGCTGTAATAAGTGTACTACTGAATAATGTCTCAAAGCTGTTCAGCTTGGCTGACATGCTATATGTCCTTAGTCGAGATATCTTGGTGAACTTGAGACAGCCTTGATATGATTGAGACTAATATGTGTTCTAATCTTATAGGATGCTTCGAGCATGGAATAAGATGTAGACTCATGGGTACATTGGATGTACTGGACAGACCCTACTAGGATATTCAGTTGTTTGTCACAATGTGAATATTCCTTGTATGCATCAAGTGGCACATGTCCTTTGACTTGAGATCACTTGTGTATCTAAATGATGAATGTCATTATTTTGAGGTAGTTCAATATCATTTGAAAGATAATGATTATAGACTATCTTGGATAATGATCATGAGTCAGGTTAGGACACTAGTGATAGATATAGGATTGCCGTCTCCTTGTTTAAGGAGTGTGATGTTCTAAAGGGCCCCCCTAGATGAGATGATTGAGATAGTGTATGGCCATACCCAGGTGACTATGTTCATCTGATCTAATCATGCTCATCATATTGGAGTTACAAGCTTGACATGCTTGTCCAATAAGAACATCCAGTGGCAAAGGACACATGTATGCCTTGTGAAGAAGATTCACACTTGTGCTGTGATTTGGGAGTAGTCTTGGAAGACTCTTTCCTTTATATCGGGAGACAGTGATGTGTTGCTAGATACCCCTCACTGATCGTGATAACGTGAGTTATCGTTACCGACATTTAATGGAAACCCTCAGGGTCGCACAATTTGATGATATGGCTTACTTGAGTCAGATCGTGTGGACTGAATTGTTTGGGTTCAGTTTAAAGGGATTTAATCTCTGATTGTAAGTGAGATCTGGTCTGATCATGTTTGATTGATTAGGGCTTGAGATCGGTAAGCTTCGATCGAGAGAGATGATGCTAGATCGGTGAGATCAGGAGCATCAAGAAATGAACGGTTGGATCTTGAACCTTTAGGGTTTATTGTGATCTAGACCATATGGCTTGGGTTAATTGGTCTTGGACCAAACCGACATTGAACCGGCTCATGGATGAGCGCATGGTTCATGTGAGGTGAGTTAAGGGCTTGGTTCACTTAGCGTGAACGCTTAAGCCTTCAACACTTTCCATCTTTGGAATTCGGTTTCAAGTGGATTGTGTGTAACGCCTCCACATTAGTGTGGGAGGTTACTCACTTGTCGAACTCTCTTGTGAAGGTTTCTCCAATTCGGTGGAAGAAGCACAAGGACGAAAACAAGAGAAAGGAGTCTCGCCAAGCAAGATTTTCCCTCCCTTCCATACGGCAAAGAACCTTGAAGCCTTGCTAGCACAAGGACGACAAGGTGTAGGCCAATTTCTTCTTGTGTGTGGCACACTTTGGAGGAGAACCCTATCGTTCTCTAGCTTCCAAACCGAGTCCTATCCTCATGGCAATGGTATGAATTCTCTCTTATCCATTCAATCGTTCGAAGTTGATCATGAGAACATGTAACATGCGACTAGTTGAAACCCTAGCATCTTCATGGAATGAATGAAATATGCGCCACCCACTCTTAGGGTTTTCGGCCCCCCTCTTGAAAGGGGTTTTATCCGCTTGCGCTCCCCCTAGAAGGGGACCCAACATCGGCTATTGGATCCATTATGTATGCGATGTTGTGTACTCGCCCAGACGTCGCTTACGGGTTAAGCGTGACCAGTCGATTCCAAAGTAATCCAGGGAAGGCACACTGGATTGCAGTCAAGAACATTTTGAAATATCTTCGGAGGACCAAAGATATGTTCTTGATTTATGGAGGTCAGGAAGAACTCAGTATTGAAGGATATACTGACGGTTCGTTCCAATCTGACCAGGATGATTTCCGATCGCAATCAGGCTATGTTTTTAGCTTGAATGGAGGAGCAGTGGTGTGGAAAAGTTTCAAACAATCAATTGTTGCTGATTCCACAACAGAAGCCGAGTATGTTGCAGCCTCGGAAGCATCCAAGGAGGCAGTGTGGATTCGTAAGTTCGTTCAGGAACTTGGTGTTGTTCCTTCGAGTGCTGATCCATTGGTTATCTTCTGTGATAACACTGGAGCAATAGCACAAGCAAAGGAACCACGGTCACACCAGAAGTTCAAGCACATACAGAGAAGGTTTCATTTGATCCGTGAGATCATAGATCGTGGAGAGATCAAGATCTGCAAGGTTCATACAGATGACAATCTAGCTGACCCGCTTACTAAGCCTCTGGCGCAGCAGAAGCATGAGAAGCACTGTAATAATATGGGTTTGAGATTTCTCAACCATTAGATTAAGTGCAAGTGGGAGATTGTTGAGGTATGCCCTTAAGGCTAATGTTTGAGGCCTTTGGGATGATTTCAGTATCATGTATAAACTATGTATAAGTTTATAAAGGCAATGGTTGTTATTCAGGTTGTTACATTATCTGCTGCTATTATGTATACTTCTGAATAATGTCTCAATGGTGTTCAGCTTGGCTGACATTAGCATTGTCCTTAGTCGAGATATCTTGGTGAACATGAGACAGCCTTGATATGATTGAGATTAATATGTGTTCTAATCTTATAGGGTGCTACGAGCATGGAATAAGATGTAGACACATAGGTGCATTGGATGTACTGGACAGACCCTACTTAGGATATTCAATTGTTTGTCACAATGTGAATAATCCTTATATGCAAGCAAGTGGCATATTTCCTCTGACTTGAGATCGCTTGTGTTTCTAAATGATGATTGGCATTGTCTTGAGGTAATTCAATATCATTTGACATATAATGGTTATAGATTATCTTGGATAATGAGCATGAGTCATGTTAGGACACTAGTGATAGATATAGGATTGCCTCTCCTTGTTGGAGTGTGATGTTCTAAAGGGGCCCCCTGGATGAGATGATTGAGAAAGTGTATGGCCATACCCAGATGACTATGTTCATCTGATCTAATCATTTTCATCATATTGGAATTACAGGCTTGACACGCTTGTCCAATGAGAACATCCAGTGGCAAAGGAAACATGTATGTCAAGTGAATTGGATTCACACTTGTGCTATGGTTTGGGTGTAGTCTTGGAAGACTCTTTCCTTCATATCGGGAGACAGTGATGTTTTGCTAGATACCCCTCTCTGATCGTGATAACGTAAGTTATCGTTACCGACATTGAAGGAAACCCTTAGGGTCGCACAATTTGATGATATGGCTTACTTATGTCAGATCGTGTGGACTGAATGGTTTTGGTTCAGTTTAAAGGAGTTTAAACTCTGATTGGAAGTGAGATCTGGTCTGATCATGTTTGATTGATTAGGGCTTGAGATCGGTAAGCTTCGATCGGGAGAATTGATGCTTGATCGATGAGATCAAGAGCATCAAGAGATGTGTGGTTAGATCTTGAGCCATCTGGTTCATATGAGATCTAGACCATGGCTTGGTTTGATTTGGTCTTTGAACCAAATGCAATAGAACCGGTTCACATAAGTGAACGCATGGTTCAAAGTGAGAAGACGTTTTGGTTGGCTCGAAAACATGGGCGCATGGCTTGATGACTTTCTATTTTTGGAAGCCATAAGCGTTCCCACGTTGGATAACGCCTCAACGCCTCCCTCTCTCTCGAATGAATGCTTCTCCTCTCGTGTGTGTGTCGAGGCTCCACGAAAGAGAAGAGGTAGAGAGTTTTCGCCTAGCCAAGAAGAAGAACATCTCATCTCCTTCACGCGAAAGGGATACCTTGGAGATCTTTGCTAGCACAAAGAACACAAGGGAGGAAGCCATCGTCATCTTGTGTGTGACTACTTTGGAGGAGAGCCGCTCACTCTCTTACATCTTCCAAGTCGCCATCCAAACAATGGCCTGTTGGGGTATGCCCTTAAGGCTAATGTTTGAGGCCTTGGGATTGTATCAGTATCATGTAATAAACTCTTGTGTTTATAAAGGCATGGTTATTATTCAGGTTGTTACCTTGTCTGCTGTAATAAGTGTACTTCTGAATAATGTCTCAAAGCTGTTCAGCTAGGCTGACATGCATATGTCCTTAGTCGAGATATCTTGGTGAACATGAGACAGCCTTGATATGATTGAGACTAATATGTGTGCTAATCTTATAGGATGCTTCGAGCATGGAATAAGATGTAGACTCATGGGTACATTGGATGTACTGGACAGACCCTACTAGGATATTCAATTGCTTGTCACAATGTGAATAATCCTTGTAAGCACCAAGTGGCACATGTCCTTTGACTTGAGATCACTTGTGTTTCTAAATGATGAATGTCATTATTTTGAGGTAGTTCAATATCATTTGAAACATAGTGATTATAGACTATCTTGGATAATGAGCATGAGTCAGGTTAGGACACTAGTGATAGATAAAGGATTGCCGTCTCCTTGTTCAAGGAGTGTGATGTTCTAAAGGGCCCCCCTGTATGAGATGATTGAGATAGTGTATGGCCATACCCAGATGACTATGTTCATCTGATCTAATCATGCTCATCGTATTGGAGTTACAGGCTTGACATGCTTGTCCAATAAGAACATCCAGTGGCAAAGGAAACATGTATGCCTTGTGAAGTGGATTCACACTTGTGCTGTGGTTTGGGTGTAGTCTTGGAAGACTCTTTCCTTTATATCGGGAGACAGTGATGTGTTGCTAGATACCCCTCACTGATCGTGATAACGTGAGTTGTCGTTACCGACATTTAAAGGAAACCCTTAGGGTCGCACAATTTGGTGATATGACTTACTTGAGTCAGATCGGGTGGACTGGATTGTTTTGATTCAGTTTAAAGGAGATTAAACTCTGATTGTAAGTGAGATCCAGTCTGATCATGTTTGATTGATTAGGGCTTGAGATCGGTAAGCTTCGATCGGGAGTGTGGATGCTGGATCGAAGAGATCAAGAGCATCAAAAGATGAACGGTCAGATTTTGAACCTTAGGGTTTAATTTGGTCTGAACCGATTCTTGGGCTGATTTGGTTTGGTCATTGGACCAATTAAATTGAACCGACTCATATGTGAGCGCTTGGTTCATTTGAGAGGAGAGCTAAGCGTTTGGTTCACTTCATGTGAACGCATAACGCATGCTTTGAAGACTTGCCAATTTTGGCATGTCGGTTTGGCAAATGTGATGAATGTTGACACATTTCGATCACAAGGTTTTGCTAACGCTCATCTCCCTCTTTGCTCTTGAAGAGACACACATCCTTGGGTGGTGTATGTTGACGAGGAGAAGCATCGGCCAAGAGAGACTTCATCATCTCCTTCCATTCGACAAGGAAGCTTGGGTGCCTTGCTAGCACAAGTGACGCCAAGCAAGTAAGAGATCTTCACCTTGTGTGTGAACTTTTGGAGGAGACCAAAGTTGCTCTCTTCTTCCAAGCCGACATCCAACTTCATGGCATTGGTATGATCCCTTTAAAGATCCTTTCGCTTATACATAAGTTAACCATATGATCTACATGCGGTCTTAAGGGTGACACCCCTTAAACTAGCACATGTGCCGCCCCCTTTAGGGTTTCACCCTTTGCGCCTCCCTCTTGAAAGGGGTTTTATCCGCTTGCGCTCCCCCTTGAAGGGGACCCAACAATTGGTATCAGAGCATAGGGTTCTTGTAGATTCATATGATTGCTTCATGTTGCTTGTTTGTGATCCTAATATGCCAACGCATGTGATAGATCTATCTTGAAGTTTCATCATGTTTGCGCTTGTTGCCATGTATCTAGTTGCGCATGTTAATGTAGATGAAAGCTTCTTACATTGTTGTTGCGCATGTTGTAGTTGTTTTTACCTAAAACTTGTTACATCTTGCGCGCTCCATTTAGATCTAATGGCGCCTACTATAAACCCTTAGATGGGTTGATGGGGTTGAAGTCACCTCTTGGTTAGATCCAACAGTCTGATCAGACCATCTGACAGCCTAGATGGATCGACCAGATGGCACCTGTGCGCAAGCATGAGGTGGCCATAGGTCGATTGCATCTTAGGCGTGTAGCGAGGTCTGGTTGAGACAACCAGCGAACACACATGAGTTAGGCCCGGGGTCACACCCGCTTGCCAGAACTCATGAGGGTTGTTCAGCCCTTGGCGCATGCATGGTTGACCATTAGGTCAACTCGGGTCAGTTAGGACTCGGTGCATGCAAGGGCAGAGGATCTGACCAGATGGTTTGATTGGATCCCTATCAATGGACCATTGTAAGGTTGTAGGGCTCATAAGAAAATTAAAATTGATGCCAATGGGGTTTTCAAAATTTTATTTTCTTGTAAAAGGATCACATGTTGATTGATGCCATGATGCTTGTCTATTTATTCTTATGTGGGCTGCCCATGTTAAATGTGTGCTGTGCTGGGGCCTGCGAGCCTGGAATTAAACTTGTAAATTAATTTGTGATCTGCGAATCACATTTTTAATTAATTTATTGTATAATTGACCTGCGAGTCAAACTTGTCTAGATAGATCAAATTGTATTTGATTAGACAAGAGCACAAAGGCACACATCCCAGAGGGGCATTCACCTGGTGGCGCACCTGAGGTGCTCTTGGCGCTAGGGCCCTGGGTTGGACCAGATGAGATGCAAAAGTCCCAAGAAGAGCAAGTGAAGACTTAAGTATCTTAAGGTCTTACTTAGGCTTTGGGCTTTTACCACATAAGATCCATGCTTTCTTTTTATTGGTTATAATTAGAACTGCATGAGTTTATCTTCTGCTATCACCATAGGAATTGCATGATAGTGAAGAAGATTAAAGACCGTTAAAATCCAACGCTAAAATATCAAGCTCGTAAGCCTTCTGACGCGAAACCTCACTGTTCTGATTATCG
This sequence comes from Costus lasius, assembly GCA_027563935.2. NCBI lineage: Eukaryota > Viridiplantae > Streptophyta > Magnoliopsida > Zingiberales > Costaceae > Costus > Costus lasius. Next base: position 28,526,494 of record CM050450.1, on the reverse strand, counting down.
TTGGAGCCGTGTTGTACCCACTCAGTGGGCACGTCCATCTATCTTCAGACGGTGCTGGATTACACCTGCGTGTTACAGAGAAGGGATTTATCGCTTCTCGTTGCTCAGCATAGCACGTGGTGGTCCAGGGAGTAGGTCGGGTCAGCTTGACCATGTAAGCTACATATGTGGCGCATATGGTAGCACATGGAGGCAGCCATCTGCGGGGTCAGAGATTGTGTTGTACCAACTCAGTTGGCACAGTCTGCTGGATTGCCCAGATGAAGGGGAATAGCACGGGTTGGCGATTGGCTAGGACAGCCTACCAGAAATTAGTGCTTGTCATCTCTGTGCATCTTATCTCGCCTGAGCGGGACGCGGAGACCAAGTATGAAATCTGGATCCCATCTCACTAAAAGAGTGTTACTCTTTCGGACTGTTTACTGGATTTTTCAGTCAGACAAAATAGTGAGAAAAGAATCTTTCTTAAGTCCTGGATTGATTCTTAACATTGATACTGACCATGCTGTTCTTGCTTGTTGTAGATTCCTGCAGCAACGAACACCATGAGCTTCAATGTGCGATCCCTACTGGAAAGGGAGAAGTTTGCTGGGCCGAACTTCTCTGACTGGTTCGGACACCTTAAGATCGTTCTTAAGGCAGAGAGGAAACTGTATGTCCTCGAGACGGCGATACCGCCGCAGCCCGCTCCGAACGCCGCCAGGGCGGTTCGGGAAGCCTATGAAAAGCACGTCAATGATAGCATTGATGTCGCTTGCCTGATGCTAGCGTCTATGACGCCACCGCTGCAGCGTCAGCATGAGGATTTGTCGGCTATAGAGATTATAGCGAACCTCAAGATGCTGTATGCTGCACAGGCGAGGACAGAACGCTATAATCTGACGAAGCTGTTCTTTCAGAGCAAACTGGCTGAAGGGAGCCCAGTGGGAGCTCACGTGCTCAAGATGATTGGGCACAAGGAGGCTCTGGAGAAACTGGGGCATACCATCAACCAGGAGCTTTCTGTGGATATTATTCTGCAGTCTCTCCCGCCCTCTTTCGATGCGTTCATTATTAACTTTAATATGAACAAAATCGATTGTACGCCGGCAGAGCTGCTGAATATGCTCTTGACAACTGAGGAAACTCTGAAGGGAAAGCCTTCAACCTCTGTCTTGATGGTTCCTTCAAGGAACAAGAAGAAGGGGAAGAAGGGCAAGGCCCCTGTCAAGAATTACAGCAAGGCTCTGAAACAGAAGGTCAAGCGGTCGAAGGACAACAGGTGTTTCCACTGTGGCCAGCTGGGTCACTGGAAAAAGGACTGTAAAGCGCTCCAAGGAGATAAGAGGGGAAGAATCGCTTCTGGCTCAGGTATATATGTGACTGAGGTCATGTTATCTTCTTCTACCATTTCATGGGTGTTGGACACTGCATGTGGAGTTCACATTTGTTCAAATGTACAGGAACTCAAGAAGAAGAAGGCAGGTGGGACAGCATGAGGTAGACCTACGCGTTGGAAACGGGGCACGGGTTGCTGCTGTTGCTGTAGGAGACTATTTCATTTCTTTACCATCTGGCATTGTATTGGAATTAAACAATTGTTATTTTGTACCCAGTATTACTAAGAATATTATCTCTATTCCTGCTCTTGTCAGGAAAGGATTTGCCTTTGAATGCAATATTTCAAAGTGTGTTTTATCTTGTGATAATATTGTGTATGCAACTGGTTCAATTAACAATGGGTTGTTCATGTTGGACATGGAAAATTCTATACAAAACATTGATAATAAGAAAGCCAAGTATGCTGATGACAGCACCTTGCTATGGCATAGTCGTTTAGGCCATATTAACGAGAAGCGCATTAAGCGGTTGCATGATCATGGACTGCTGGGATCATTCTCCTATGAGGAGATTGATACATGCAAAGCTTGTTTGATGGGTAAAATGACGAAGTCACCTTTTTCTAATAAAGGTCAAAGGGCTTCAGGTTTACTTAACCTTATACACAGTGATGTGTGTGGGCCATTTAGTAAACATGCCAGAGGTGGCTATCAGTACTTCATTACCTTTACTGATGATTTCAGTAGGTATGGTTATGTCTATCTTATGAGACATAAGAGTGAATCTTTTGACAAGTTCAAAGAGTTCAAAAATGAAGTACAGAATCAGCTAGGCCGAAATATCAAGGCACTTCGTTCTGATCGAGGTGGTGAATACCAAAGTCATGCGTTTACTGACTATCTAAAAGAGTGTGGGATTATCTCACAGCTCACTCCGCCAGGAACACCGCAATGGAATGGTGTGTCCGAGAGGAGAAATAGAACGTTGCTTGATATGGTTCGTTCTATGATGAGTCAGGCTACTCTTCCATACTCCTTTTGGGGTTTTGCACTGGAAACAGCTGCAAATGTACTAAACCGAGTGCCATCCAAGGCAGTTTCAAAGACGCCATATGAGTTATGGTATGGGAAACAGCCGAGCTTGACATTTATCAGGATCTGGGGTTGCGAGGCTTATGTCAAAAAGCTCGCCTCTGGGAAACTGGAGAGCAGATCTGAGAAATGTATCTTTGTCGGTTACCCTAAGGAAACTAAGGGTTATTATTTCTACGATCCAAAAGAGAACAAAGTTTTTGTTGCTCGGACGGCCATATTTCTTGATAAGGAATTTCTTCTGCAAGAGGCCAGTGGGAGAGAAATAAAGCTGGATGAGATTCCAGAGGAAGGACAAAGTAGTCAAGCACAGTTGGATGTGCCTGAGCCGGTAGATCGGGTTACTACACAACCTGAGGCTCAAATATCACGGGAACCGCGTAGATCGGAAAGGATCCGTCGACAGCCTGAGCGCTATGACGGAGTCTACATCATTGATAATGATGAACCCCTCACTTATGCGGATGCGGTCAGTGGACCGGAGTCAGCTAGATGGCTTAATGCTATGCGAGCCGAGATGGACTCCATGTCAGATAACCAAGTCTGGGATTTGGTTGATCCGCCTCCGGGAGTAATCCCTATAGGCTGTAAATGGATCTTCAAGAAGAAGATTGACATGGATGGTAACGTAGTTACCTATAAAGGCAGGCTAGTTGCGAAAGGTTTCAAACAAATCTACGGGATAGATTATGATGAAACTTTCTCACCTGTAGCCATGTTTAAGTCTATTCGGATTCTTTTCGCGATAGCTGCATATTACGATTATGAGATCTGGCAGATGGATGTGAAGACAGCTTTCCTTAATGGAAATCTGGATGAGGATGTGTATATGACACAACCGGAAGGTTTCACGAATCCATCAGATCGTCATAAAATATGCAAGTTAAAGAAGTCCATTTATGGACTTAAACAAGCATCTAGAAGCTGGAACATTCGTTTTGATGAATCAATCTCTGAGTTTGGTTTCATCAAGAACGAGGATGACCCGTGTGTATATAAGAGGTTTAGTGGGAGCGTGATTACTTTCCTAGTCCTCTACGTCGATGATATCTTGATCATTGGAAATGATATTCCTGAACTGCATGCTGTTAAAGCATGGTTAGGAAAATGTTTCCAGATGAAAGATCTAGGAGAAGCAGCCTATGTGTTAGGTGTGAAGATCTACCGGGATAGATCTAAGAGGCTTCTCGGGCTGTGCCAGAGTACTTACATCGATAAAGTCCTGGAGAGATTCCATTTAGAGAATTCTAAACGTGGATATCTTCCAGTCAGACATGGTCTGAATCTTTCGAAGAGTTAGTGTCCACAAACACAGACTGAGAAAGATGAAATGGACAATACGCCTTATGCTTCGGCTATTGGGTCCATTATGTATGCGATGTTGTGTACTCGCCCAGACGTCGCTTACGGGTTAAGCGTGACCAGTCGATTCCAAAGTAATCCAGGTGTGGCGCACTGGATTGCAGTCAAGAACATTTTAAAATATCTGCGGAGGACCAAAGATATGTTCTTGATATATGGTGGTCAGGAAGAAATCAGTATAGAGGGATATACTGACGCTTCGTTCCAGTCGGACCAGGATGATTTCCGATCGCAATCAGGCTATGTTTTTAGCTTGAATGGAGGTGCTGTGGTGTGGAAGAGTTTCAAACAGTCTACTGTTGCTGATTCCACAACAGAAGCCGAGTATGTTGCAGCCTCGGAAGCATCCAAGGAGGCAGTGTGGATTCGTAAGTTCGTGAGAGAACTTGGTGTCGTTCCTTCGAGTGCAGATCCTTTGGTTATCTTCTGTGATAACACTGGAGCAATCGCACAAGCAAAGGAACCACGGTCGCACCAGAAGTCCAAGCACATACAGAGACGGTTTCACTTGATCCAGGAGATCATTGATCGAGGCGAGATCAAAATTTGCAAGGTACATACAGATGACAATCTGGCAGACCCGCTTACCAAGCCTCTGGCGCAGCAGAAGCATGAGAAGCACTGTAACAATATGGGTTTGAGATTTCTCAACCATTAGATTAAGTGCAAGTGGGAGATTGTTGGGGTATGCCCTTAAGGCTAATGTTTGAGGCCTTGGGATTGTATCAGTATCATGTAATAAACTCTTGTGTTTATAAAGGCATGGTTATTATTCAGGTTGTTACCTTGTCTGCTGTAATAAGTGTACTTATGAATAATGTCTCAAAGCTGTTCAGCTAGGCTGACATGCATATGTCCTTAGTCGAGATATCTTGGTGAACATGAGACAGCCTTGATATGATTGAGACTAATATGTGTGCTAATCTTATAGGATGCTTCGAGCATGGAATAAGATGTAGACTCATGGGTACATTGGATGTACTGGACAGACCCTACTAGGATATTCAATTGCTTGTCACAATGTGAATAATCCTTGTAAGCACCAAGTGGCACATGTCCTTTGACTTGAGATCACTTGTGTTTCTAAATGATGAATGTCATTATTTTGAGGTAGTTCAATATCATTTGAAACATAGTGATTATAGACTATCTTGGATAATGAGCATGAGTCAGGTTAGGACACTAGTGATAGATAAAGGATTGACGTCTCCTTGTTCAAGGAGTGTGATGTTCTAAAGGGCCCCCCTGTATGAGATGATTGAGATAGTGTATGGCCATACCCAGATGACTATGTTCATCTGATCTAATCATGCTCATCGTATTGGAGTTACAGGCTTGACATGCTTGTCCAATAAGAACATCCAGTGGCAAAGGAAACATGTATGCCTTGTGAAGTGGATTCACACTCGTGCTGTGGTTTGGGTGTAGTCTTGGAAGACTCTTTCCTTTATATCGGGAGACAGTGATGTGTTGCTAGATACCCCTCACTGATCGTGATAACGTGAGTTGTCGTTACCGACATTTAAAGGAAACCCTTAGGGTCGCACAATTTGGTGATATGACTTACTTGAGTCAGATCGGGTGGACTGGATTGTTTTGATTCAGTTTAAAGGAGATTAAACTCTGATTGTAAGTGAGATCCAGTCTGATCTTGTTTGATTGATTAGGGCTTGAGATCGGTAAGCTTCGATCGGGAGTGTGGATGCTGGATCGAAGAGATCAAGAGCATCAAAAGATGAACGGTCAGATTTCGAACCTTAGGGTTTAATTTGGTCTGAACCGATTCTTGGGCTGATTTGGTTTGGTCATTGGACCAATTAAATTGAACCGGCTCATATGTGAGCGCTTGGTTCATTTGAGAGGAGAGCTAAGCGTTTGGTTCACTTCATGTGAACGCATAACGCATGCTTTGAAGACTTGCCAATTTTGGCATGTCGGTTTGGCAAATGTGATGAATGTTGACACATTTCGATCACAAGGTTTTGCTAACGCTCATCTCCCTCTTTGCTCTTGAAGAGACACACATCCTTGGGTGGTGTATGTTGATGAGGAGAAGCATCGGCCAAGAGAGACTTCATCATCTCCTTCCATTCGACAAGGAAGCTTGGGTGCCTTGCTAGCACAAGTGACGCCAAGCAAGTAAGAGATCTTCACCTTGTGTGTGAACTTTTGGAGGAGACCAAAGTTGCTCTCTTCTTCCAAGCCGACATCCAACTTCATGGCATTGGTATGATCCCTTTAAAGATCCTTTCGCTTATACATAAGTTAACCATATGATCTACATGCGGTCTTAAGGGTGACACCCCTTAAACTAGCACATGCGCCGCCCCCTTTAGGGTTTCACCCTTTGCGCCTCCCTCTTGAAAGGGGTTTTATCCGCTTGCGCTCCCCCTTGAAGGGGACCCAACATGGCCATGGTAAGATCTTGTCTTGATCTATGCAAGCTTTAAAGTTAATCATATGTTCATATTATACGATCCGCAAGAAACCCTTGTTTTCGCCCAAGAAGTTTTTTATGCGCCTGATCTAGGGTTTCGCCCCCTTCACAGCCATGTAATGCTAATGGTCAAGGATGGCATCTGAACCATGTATACAGGTTGTGGGCAACCTAGGGTTTAGATAGTGTGGGAATAAGGGTTAAATCGATTCATGTGTTCCTAAGTTATGGGTAACTCCTAACTTGGACAAAGAATCTTCACCTTATAGTACCCAAGTTCAGTGGGAGATTGAAGACTTGATGGTACCAGGTCCAGTCCAGGTGGACCTAGTACTAGGCACTAGATAAGGATTAAAGAACACACTTAAGTTCTGTATAGAACTAAGGGGTGGTTCTTAGTCAGTGATGACAGGAAAAGCTCAGTGTATACACTTGGAAGCTTGTTCTAGCCAAACCAATGTGGCAGTCTAGCTGTTAAGGTAGTAGTGCTGGAAGCTAAGGGAGCTTCAAAGCAAACTATTTGAAAGCAGAGTATGAAGATGCTTTTGGGAAGTAGTTTGGATAGTGGGAGTTCTTTACTGAATTTCACAAGATTCGAACAACATACTTAAGTCTTAAAACCTTGTCTTGGGGACAAAGGTAATAAAGACATAGCAGATATTGACACTAACATAGTGGGCCCATTGACCAATGCTCTGACATAGCAGGAGCATGGCTAGTTGAGCTTAGGATAAGGCGTTGAGGTGGCTCAACAAACATGGTCCTAGTGCAAGTGGGAGATTGTTAGTGTTTATGCCCTAGGACATATGGATGGTCCAATGGGATATGTGTATCACATCTATATGATAGATGAGTTATCTTGGCATGGTTGTTGTTATGCAAATGTGTATATCTGCGCACATGTACATTTGCATGTACAATGTCCCTGAGAGATAGATTTTATCTAGTCTCTATGTTTATCCCCGGTCAAGTATTATAGTGGATATGGAATAGCTATGATACACCTGAGACTGGTATATGCGCTAGTTGAGCACGGGTTCCTAATGCAGGCATATTGGTATATCAAGGGAGATATACTGGATTAACCCTCCGTGAGGATTCATCTCAATGTCACGAGATGAATATCACAGTGACAGAGCTATGCTTGTCCTAGACTTGAGGGCATTGATATCTCTATATGGTAAGTGAAACACTTTGATACAACTTAACGCTTCACCGTAAAAGGGAAGTCATAACGGTTGTCATCGGGGTGTGTTATAAACCATATGAGAGATTCAATGTGCCAATAGAGGATTTGCCCCTTCTTTGTGAGGAAGCTTGATGTCCATGGCGCCCTAGATGGTTGCAAGACTGAAAGTGTATGGCCATACCTAGGTGAGGACCTGATTTAGTCATGACCATAAGATTGAGTAAACAAGTGTGACACACTTGTCTAATCAGGACATCAGTTTGGCAAAAAGACAAAGCTATACTTATACTTTGTCGCAGTTTCATGGGATGTCGATGACGACTCCATTATGATGACTTGAGTAGCTATGATGTACTGCTAGGTGCTACTCATCTCTTGTGATGATTTAATTATCACTGCCAATGTCTGAAGAATCTACAAGGTAACACAACTAGACACGCGAAGTCCTCATACTGATTGGATAGCCTAGATCGAGTCATTTTGGTGATTCAGATCTATTTGGGAGTCCGATGCGTCTTGGACGGATACGATGAGATAGAGCTAGTTTTATAGAGGTTAGTTGCATTTTGACCTATAGGTGACCTCGGTTAACCTTCGGGTGACCTTGGTAGACTTCTGGGTGACCTCGATAGACTGGGTCTAGTTGAAGGGTCAAAGTCGTATTTTAACTACAGAGTTGTTCGGAGGCTTTTTACGACTTAATTAAAATGTAACTTAAAGGGGGCCCACAACGTGTGCGCAAATATGAATATTTATATTCATGTTTAATTGCAAGTTAATTTGCAAGGGCCGCTTGCAACTTAAGTGATTACATACGAATATATATTCATAACTTAAGTTGCGGGGACCACGCATAGCTTAAACGAATATAATGAATATTTGTATTCATAACTTAAGTTACGGGGCCCATGTAAAAAATCTATAAATAAGAGAGCATAGGCACATATTCATGCATGTAATTGAACCCTAGTCGTCCCTCATCTCCAAGCCCTAGCCACCACTTCTAGTTGTCTCCTCCTCCTCCTCCTTTTGGTGGTGGTGCCCCTTGAAGCAAGTCGACAACAAGGTGGAAGAAGAAGGATCATAAGTTTGAGAGCCTCCCCCTCTCCTTGGCGCATAGCTTTTTCTTCCTCATCATCACTTGGTGCAATTCCTTGGTGATTAGCGCAAGTGGACAGCTTATATAGGCGTTTCTTAGTGGTAGGCGCAAGCAAGAAAGCATCCCTCTTATGCATGGATCTCACCTCCTGAGGCTAACACCAAGCGCGGAGGCTCGATAGGATTTCAGGAGTCCGTGTGTGTGTGACTGCAGAGGACAGACACTTGTACATCTTCGTCATCTACATTGCTCCAGAAATTCCTAGACAAAGGTATAACTCTACAAATCCTCCGGTGTTCACTCATAAGACGATCCTAGCGCTCTGGCATCCTATTTTGAACCTTCATTCCACTGTGTTTTAATTTTAAAATAGGTCCGGGGATTCCCAACATATATGACAAAGCCTGATGGCTTCATCCATCTTATAGAGGCCAATAAGGTTTGCAGACTAAAGAAATCCATTTATGGATTAAAGCAAGCATCTTGAAGTTGGAATCTTTGATTTGATGAAGGAGTAAGAGATTATAGCTTTATCAAAAGTGAAGATGAGGCCTATGTGTACAGAAAATTCAGTGGGAGCTTGATGACTTTTCTGGTCTTGTATGTCGATGGCATACTACTCATTGGAAACAATATCCTCGGTCTTCAATCTGTGAAGACATGGTTGAAGAAGTGTTTCGAGATGAAGGACTTAGGGGAGGCTGCCTATATCCTTGGCATGAGGATCTAAAGGGATGAATCCAAGAGGCTTCTCACCCTTAGTCAGAGTATCTATATTAATAAGGTCCTGGAGAGGTTCAACTTGGAATAATCTGAGAAGGGATACCTTCCAGTGAGACATGGTCTTATGTTGTAATCCACAAGTGCATGGAGACTCGAAGTAATAAAAAAAGATATCAAACCACAGAGACTTTATTGTTAAGTACCAAATAGTTATATTCTTACAAGCTAAGCAATCAATTATAATGCAAGTAAATGATAGAAAGAACACGAAATCAGAGAGAAACTGGGACTAGGGTTTCATCCACCTTAATTTCAATGTCTAGATATGAATAAAAGGTTGTCAGACTAATTTTATCATGATAAAGATATAATTTACTTCATAAAGGAATTATCTCACTTTCATACAGACAATCATGCAGAGACCGATCCTCACTTTCACGCAAGATCTATCCCAAGCTATAAATAAGTAAATCATCAATCATAGAACTCAAGGATCACTTTCGTGCATCCGAATTCTAAGTTGATCATCTCAAGTGGAATCTCAAGGATCACTTTCGTGCTTCCGAGTCTCGACACAGGTTCTACTTATGGCTCTCCAACACTCCGATCCTCACTTTCGCACAAGATCTTTACGTTTAACAAAATAACTCAATACTATATTCAAATTATCAAACATGGCAATTATTCTTCTAAAATCAAGAAATAAGAACTAACCAAATTTCTTACGATAAGTTCCTAACACTCAATTCTAGGGTTCAAACTTCTCAAGCAAATCACCTTTCGGTCCATATTGCGAAAACTCTAAAACATGCATGATAATAAAAATACTTCAGAGAATTATAGACAATCATCACATAAGTAGAATTATCATGCTAAAATTATACATGACGAAGTAAAAATTATCTAGTCATATAAAATTAAGGGGATTACACCCCATGTCCCATATAAGGTTTAAGCTAGCATGGAAAAAGAAATACAATAATCCATAGTTTCAAAGTGTCAAAAATCGAAGAGAAAGGAGAGATAAACATTGCAACACGGCTGTATTGGAAATTACAGCCATAATTTTCACTCATGAACAGTGTCGGCGCCCCTTCTTTTGTTGATTTCTCCTCCGATTGAGATCCTTTCCCTCTGAAACTTCTCGGGTATCATCTCCTCCTCCAAGCGAAGCTTCCCCTCAAATTTCACTGCCGGGGATACGCTATACGCTTCCCGGCGGTGAAACCTAAGGCGGCAGCGTGTAACTCGATTTCTCCCTCAATAGTGGATGAAAATTAGGGCTTTCCCCCTTCGCGTGTTCTCCTCCTCCCCAGCTCTCTTTTTACTTCTTACAGCTTTGAATTTAATGGCCTAGATCATTCGCAATCGATCGTGCAAAAATTGGACTTCAATTTGACCGTGAAAATCGCGTCTCCAGGTCGTAATTACGGCCGTAATATGGGTTACGGCACGACCGTAATTTCAGCGTGAACTCTCGGGTAGAAATTTGTCTGGAATTACGATACCGTGAAATCTATTACGGCAGTGCCGTAATGTTTGGAAATCTCTTGGGTCGAAAGTTGCTTCAAAATATAGCACCGTGATTTTCATTACGTCGGTGCTATATTTCTTGGAAAATTTTCTGCATGAAAATACCCCAAAATACGGCATGGCTTTGAAATTATAGTAGTGCTCCAAATTACGGTACCATAATATAAATTACGACCCTGCCGGAATTTGGTTTGTGGCTTCAATTTGCGTGAAATTTATCCTGTAATCTCTTCTTGATGATGGGAATTCTTCTATGTATCTGATTTTGCTTGAAAACGCCTTAAAATCATGCCTTTTTACCTAAAAATCATCAAAAATAAGAAATGATGTAGATTCCGCAATATTTGATAAATAAAGCTTAAAAACAAGAAAAAGAGCATAAATATGACACAAAAATACCCATGAAATGGCACAAAAATTACTATATATTTTGGTGTCATCACCTTACTCTCTCAAAGAGCCAGTATCCCACCACACAGGCTGAGAGGGATGACATGATTCGAGTGCCCTATGCTTCGGCAGTAGGTTTGATCATGTATGTGATGTTTTGTACTAGATCTGATGTGGCTTGTGCTGTGAGCATAACCAGCTGATATCAATCTAATCTAGGTCTACAGCATTGGGTGGCTGTAAAGAACATCCTGAAGTATCTAAGAAGAAATAAGGATTTGTTGTTGGTCTATGGGGGACAGGAAGAGCTCACTGTTTAAGGCTACACTAATACGTCGTTCCAGTCAAACCTTGATGACTGCAGGTGCTATATGCTGGAAAAACTTTAAGCAATCCACCATAGCTAATTCTACAACTGAAGCTAAGTATATCGCTACTTCTGAGGCAACCAAAGGAGCCAATTGGATCAGGAAGTTCATTTATAAACTTCAAGTGGTTCCAACTGCTGTGGATCCAATTGAGCTCTATTGCGATAACAATGGAACGATTGCACAGGCAAAGGAACCATGGTCTCATCAAAAGTCTAAACACATACTCAGGAGATTTCACCTGATCAGAGAGATCATTGACCAAGGTGATGTCAAGATTAGCAGAGTTGACAGAGAGAACAATCGAGTAGACCCACTAACAAATGGCGCAACTGAAGCACGATGGTCATACGAGGGACATGGGGTTGAGATTTCTCAATAACTAAGTCTAAGTGCAAGTGGAAGATTGTTGGTGTATATGCCCTTAGACCCATTGTTGGTCTATCTTTTGTACTACTTGACACTGATATTTTTTTATATCATTCTAGCATTGTCATTATTATGCTATATTTACATATGTGATTAAGTACTTGCATGATAATGTCCCAGAAGACAGATTGTATCTATGCTCAAACTCTTGTGTCATATTCATAGACTTTGCTTATATTTATGCCTTTTTTAATCGATATTTGTGGAATCTACACTCTTTTTGGTTTTTAATGATTTTCAGGTAAAAAGGCATGATTTTCAGTCGATTTCAAGCAATCCGAATGCATGGATGAATTCACAACATCAAGAAGAGATCACACGTCAAATTTCAGGAGAATTGGAGCCATGAACCAAAATACCGCAGGGCCTTAATCTATATTACGGCACCGTATTTACGTACACTGCCGTAATATCATAGCACTACCGTAATTTGGGGAGTTTTTCATCAGAAAGTTTCCTGAAAATTACGGCACTACCTTAAGAAACGAGCCATAATTTTCAACGCCTTCAGACCAGAGACATTCACTGAAATTACAGCACTGCCGTAAACTATTTTACAGCGCCATAATTTCCAGACGTTTTCGACCAGAGAGTTCAGCCAATTTTATGGCACGGCTGTAAAGCATTTTACGGTGCCGTATTTTCCAGAGATTTTGAATCAGAGAACGCGACCGATTTTATAGCAGTATCGTAACATATTACACTACTGTAATTCTAATCTTAAACGCGATTCCATTGTCAAATTTGAAGCCCGATTTTTGCAGAGAAGATTGCCGACGATCAAGACCTTTAAATTCAAAACTGTAAGAAGAAGAAAGGGAGCTTTAACCGAGGCAAAGAGGAGGAGACCAAAAGCCCTAATTTTCGTCTACCATAGAGGGAGAAATCGAGTTTCACGCCGCCGCCAAGGGTTTTGCCGCCGGGAAGCGTACAGCGCATCTCCGGCCGTGAAACTTGAGTGGAAGCTACGTACAGAGGAGGAGAAGGTGCTCCAGAAGTTTCAGCATGAAAGGAAATCAATTGGAGGATAAATCAACGAAAGAGGAGGGGTCGACACTGTTCATAGTGCCCCCTTATGCAAATTACGGCTCTAATTTATATTACAGCCGTGGTGTGTTCTCTTAAACTCTCTTTTCTCTTTGATTTTTTATCTTTTGAAACCATGGATTATTGTAACTCCCGCACTATGCTAGCTTAAACTTTTATGGGACACGGGGGAGTAATTCCCTTTAATTCTTAATGACTAGATGATTCTTTTTCCACTATTTCATCACGTATAATTTTAGCATGACAATTTTACTCACGTGATAATTGCACTTTTGATTCTCCATAGATTCATACTATTATTCATGTTTTAGAGTTCTCGCAATAGGACCGAAAGGTGACTTGCTTGAGAACTTGGAACCCTAGAATTGCATGTTAGGAGCTTTCTTTAAGAAATTAGGTTAGTTCTCATTGTTTGATTTTAGTAGACAAATTGCCATAATAATAATATGAATCTAGGATTGAGTCGAGTTGTCAAACGTGGAAATCTTGTGCGAAAGCAAAGATCGGAACGTTGTAGAACCATGAGTAAAACTTGTGTTGAGACTCGGATGCACGAAAGTGATCCTTGAGATTCCACTTGTGATAATCAACTTAGAATTTGGATGCACGAAAGTGATCCTTGAGTTCTTTGTTTGATGGTTTACTTATTCTCAGCATTGGGATAGATCTTGCGTGAAAGCGAGGATTGATCCCTGCATGATTGTCTGCACGAAAGTGAGATATTCCTTTTATGAAGTAAATTATGTCTTTACCATGATAAAATTAAACTGACGAATCTCTATTTACATCTAGTCATAGAATTTAAAGTGAATGAAACCCTAGTCCCAGTCTTCTCTCTCTGGTATTTCCATTTTAGTCTTCTATTGCTCACTTGCATACTTTTGATTCACCTAGATAACAAGAAATCAATTATTCAGTACTTAGCAAACAAGGTCTCTGTGGGTTCGATATCTATTTTATAACTTCGAGTATCCGTGCACTTGCGGACACAACAAGCTTGGTGACATAACGAGTTTTTGGAACCGTGTTAGGGAGTGACAAAGTCCCTATATGCTAAACAACGAGTTTGGCCGCGACACCAGAAATAAGTTTTGGTCTACCAACTTGTTGGGATACAACAAGTTTTTGGCGCCGTTGCCGGGGACCTTGATTTTTGTTGATATTGGAGATATTGAAAGTATTGCTAGATTAGGTTTTATTTTCTGTTTATTTTTTATTTTTCTTGAAATTATTTGACATATCTGCTTTGCATGCGCAAGAACCTTAGATCAGGAGCCCTTTTACCTTTTGATCCTGAAATTAACAAAACACTTAGATTGCGCAGGAAGTTGAAATATGAAGAGAATCAACAAGAAACACAAGAGGAAGAAATAGAAGAAATAGTTGATATGGCAGAAAGAAGATCACTTAGGGACTACGCAGCCCCTAATCCACAAGAAATTCACTCTAGCATCGCTAGACCTGTCATTAAGGCTAACAACTTTGAGATTAAGCCTGCTTTTCTCTCTATGATTCAACAAAACCAGTTTGGAGGATCTCCTCTGGAAGATCCAAACCAACACCTTGCTTTATTTTTAGAACTTTGTGATACTATAAAAATCAATGGAGTTCCCAATGATGCTTTGAAACTAAGATTATTTCCTTTTTCTCTTAGGGACTGAGCACGTTCATGGCTTCAAGCACAACCAACTGGTACCTTTACAACTTGGGATCAGTTATCAAATGCATTTTTGATGAAGTATTTTCCACCAAGTAAGACCATCCAATTGAGGAATCAAATCACAAGCTTTCAACAGAAGGATGGAGAATCATTCAGCGAGGCATGGAAAAGATTCAACGATTTACAAAGGAAGTGTCCACACCATGGCCTCGAAAACTAGGTCTTAATTCATACTTTTTATAACGGTTTGCTTTAGGCCACCAATACCTTTTCCATAAAGGTTAGTTTAAAATAAGTTAGACAAACAATTTGGCAAATTTCTTGAAATTTTGAAAAAGCTTTACATTAACATTCCATTTACTGAAGCTATTTCTCAAATGTCATCTTATGCAAAGTTTTTAAAAGAAATATTGTCAAACAAAAGAAAATTTGATGACTATGTTACTTGCACTGTAACTTTGACTGAGGATTGTAGTGCCATTATACAAAACAAATTGCCAGCGAAACTGAAGGATCCAGGTAGCTTCTCTATAACTTGTTCTATTGGCACTATGGCTTTTGACCCAGCCTTATGTGATTTAGGTGCCAGCGTGAGTCTAATGCCTCTATCTATTTGCAGGAAATTGGACATTGGAGAGCTCAAGCCAACATCCATATCTTTACAGCTTGCTGATTATCGGTAAAGTATCCTATAGGTATATTAGAGAATGTTCCAATCAAGGTAGGAGAATTTTTTATTCCTGCAGATTTTGTAGTTTTAGACATGGAGGAAAACCATAAAAACCTCATAATTCTTAGTAGACCACTGTTAGCCACTACTGGGGCACACATAGATGTGAAAAAAGGAAAAATTACTTTTGATATTTATGGAAACACTATTGAGTTTGATCTTACTGATTCCTTAAATAAACTTTCATACTCCGGATCATGTTGTAGCATTGAAGAAGTTGATGATGTTGTTATTGATGTTTGTAGTATATTTAATGAGACCTCTGTTGGGAAACCCCGGGGATATTTTACAATTTTTCATGATGATTTCAGAGATCACATTGCACAGCGGAAGCAATATCCCCGAAACAGGCCAGTCCCAAAAACCCAGTGAAGATCGCAAGCAAGAGAGTCGACACGATGAGTTAGGAAATACCTTAGAGCAAGATGAGGTCGATGTCATGATAGGCGCCCAAGCGTGCGCCCTCTGCAGTCTCACACACACGGATCCCTCGAGTCCTCTTCTTCCATGCCTGGTGCTAGCCTCGGGAAGAAGATCCAAGCCTTGTTCTCCTTCTTCAAAGTATGCGCCACCTCCAAGGTAGATGCGCCAAAGATGAAGAAGGATGAGGGAGAGGGAAACCGCCAAGCATCAAGTTCCTTGCGTCAAGAGAGAAGGAAGAAGCTTGCGGCTAGGGTTTGGAAGGAAGAAGAAGATGCGCCACTTCTTGGTGTTGTCGCCCTTCAAGCCCTTGCTTTCGCCCCTCCTCTTGTTGTCACGCCTCTAAGGATTGTCAACCTCAAGAGGGGGCGGCTAGGGTCACTTATAAAGAGCTAGAGGCGGTTAGGGCAAGGGTTGAGATCATGACAAGTGTATGGCTTGGATGAGAAGGTTTGAGGTAAGGAAAGTCTCCAAGACTTTACCATAAACCTCATTCAACCTTTCCATAAGCTACCAAGCCATGCCTTGTGCGCCAAGGCCTAGCCTTGCGCCCCAAGCAATGCCTTAATGCATTCACACTATCAATGGGAGAGGGCTAGGCGCATAAAGCTTCCTTAATGAAGCAAATTTGCCATCCAAACCCCATTATGCCCCTTAGGCGCCAATGGGCTTGGCTTCCTCCCCATTATACCCTTTTAGCCTATTGCCTCTTCATGACAACTTATTATTGGGCCTCATTGGATAATGAGCTAGCCCAAACTTCATTTCATGGCTTGATTAAGCACTTGGATCCAATCCAATGCAACCCTAATCCAAATGTGGCCAACCATGGTCAATTTCGGGTCAACCTTCCATAAATGGAGTTTGGCTCCAATAACATCCTTCCATCTCATCAGGCCCATTGGCGCTGATGAAATCTCCAAAATAGATCCGAGTTATCCAATAACTCGATCATAAGGCTTCCCGATCAATACGAGAACTCGAGTATCAAGGTGTGCGACCCTATAGGTCCCTCTGACGTTGGCAGTGATGACCAAATGTCACCACAAGCAGTGAGTGGCACCTAGCAGTGCATCGCTGCTACCCAAGTCATCGGAATGGATATCGACATCGACATCCCCATCATTACAACAAGGTACAGATGCATTACAGTCTCTTTGCCAAACTGATATCCGATTGGACAAGTGTGTCATCACTTGTTTTCACCCAATCACATGGTTATGACTAAATCAGGTTCTCCTGGGTATGGCCATACACTTTCAGTCATAGAACCATAGAGGAGCTCCATGGATATCATACTTCCCTTAGGAAGGGGCAAATCTTGTGTCTGTCCATTGACCTTCTCATATGGGTCGTGACATGCTCAATGACAACCGTTATTATCTCCCAACTACGGCGAGGTGTTAGGTTGTATCAAAGCAAGTCCCTAACCATATAGAATAGTCAATGACCTCAAGTCAAGGGATCAATGCATCTCCTGTCACTTGTGAGGATAACTCATGACACCAAGTCATAGCCTCACAGCGGGTCGGTCAAGTATATCCTCTAATGATATACCCATGTGTCTGCGTTAGCACCACGTGCCTAACCAGCCCACATACCAGTCTCACAAGTACCAGAGCTATCCCATATCCGCTCAGGTACATCGACTGGGGACAATCATTTGAGCACAGATCCAATCTGTCTCCAGGGACATTATCATGTAAGTACACAATCGCAGGTGTAGACAAACAATGATAATGACAATGCTAGAAAGATATATGAATATCAGAGTCAAGTAGTACAAAGATGGACCAAAACTAGGTCCTAGGGCATATACACCAACAACCTCCCACTTGCACTAAGACCTAGAGGTTGAGCAACCTCAACCCCATATCTCTAGTACGACCATCATGCTTCTGCTGCGCCAAAGCCTTGGTCAGTGGGTCGGCTAGATTGCTCTCTGTGTCAACTCTGCTAATCTTGACATCACCTTGATCAATGATCTCTCTGATCAGGCGAAATCTCCTGAATATATGTTTGGACCTTTGATGAGACCATGGTTCCTTAACATGTGCAGTTCCCATTGTTGTCATAGTAGAGCTCAATGGGATCCATTGCACTTGGAACCATGTGAAGTTCAGAAAAGAACTTCCTGATCCAAATGGCTTCATTGGCTGCCTCAGAAGCAACCACATACTCAGCTTCGGTTGTAGAGTTAGCTATGGTGGATTGCTTGAAGCTCTTCCAGCATACAACACCTCCAACCATCTTAAAATAATAGCTGGTCTGCGATCTGAAGTCGTCAGGATCAGACTGGAACGACTCATCAGTGAAGCCCTGCACACTGAGCTCTTCCTGTCCCCCGTAGACCATATAGAATAAATCCTTAGTCCTTTTCAGGACACTCAAGGATATTCTTTACAGCCACCCAGTGCTGCAAACCTGGATTGGATTGGTATCGGTTGGTTATGCTCACAGCATATCCCACATCTAGTCTAGTACACAACATTGCATACATGATCGATCCTACTGCCGAAGCATAAGGAATTCGACTCATGTCATCCCTCTCAGCCTGTGTTGTAGGACACTGGCTCTTTGAGAGAGTAAGGCCATGTCTTACTGGAAGGTATCCTTTCTTGGATTGCTCCAAGTTGAACCTCTCCAGGACCTTATCAATGTGGGTACTCTGACTAAGGGCCAGAAGCCTCTTGGATCTATCCCAGTAGATCCTCACGCCCAGAATGTAGGCGGCCTCCCCTAAATCTTTCATCTCGAAACACTTCCCTAACCATGTCTTCATAGCTTGAAGACTAGGGATGTCGTTTCCGATGAGCAGTATGTCATCAACATACATGACCAGAAAAGTCACCAAGCTCCCACTGAATTTTCTGTATACACAGGCGTCATCTTCACTTTTGATAAAGCCATAATCTCTCACAGCTTCATCAAACTGAAGATTCCAACTTCGAGATGCTTGCTTTAATCCATAAATGGATTTATTTAGCCTGTAGACCTTACTAGTATCTACAGGATGGATGAAGCCATCAGGTTGTGTCATATACACATCCTTAGTCAGCTTCCCATTAAGGAATGCTGTTTCCATGTCCATCTGCCATATCATGATATGCAGCTATAGCAAGTAAAATCCGAATGGATTTGATCATGGCAACTGGTGAGAAGGTTTCATCATAGTCCACCCTGTGGACTTGTTTAAATCCTTCAACCACTAGTCTACCCTCATAGGTAACTATATTGCCATCCATGTCTGTCTTCCTCTTGAAGACCCATTTACACCCTATGGGTTTTACCCCATCAGGCAGCTCAACCAAATTCCAGACTTGGTTAGCCGACATGGAATCCATCTCGAATCGCATGGCATCAAGCCATTTCTCGGAGTCCGGTCCACTGACCGCCTCATCATAGGTTCTGGGTTCATCCTTAATGATGAAGATCTCATCGTGTTGGGTCGGCAGTGAGCCATACCTCTCAGGTGCACGACGAATCCTCCCAAACCTACGTGGGACCTGTGTCTGAGCCTCAGGTTGTACAGCAACCGGTGCAGGTGGCTGAGATTCCATCTCTTTGTCTTGTGGTTGCACTTGGTCCTCACCCAAGTCAAACTTCCTCCCACTAACTTTTTTCATGAGAAATTCTTTCTCTAGAAAGACAGCACCCGAGCAACAAAAACTTTGTTCTCGGTGGGAACATAGAAGTAGTAACCCTTAGTCTCCTTAGGGTACCCCACAAACATACACTTATCAGATCTAGGTTCTAGCTTGCTAGAATCCTGACGTTTGACATAAGCCTTACATCCCTAGATCCTAATAAAAGTGAGATAAGGGCGTCTCCCACTCCATACCTCGTATGGAATCTTTGAGACACTCTTAGATGGAACATTATTCAGTATTAGAGAAGCTATCTTAAGTGCATGTCCCCAGAATGAGGGAGGTAGAGTTTGCATGACTCATTATAGATCGAACTATGTCCAACAAGGTTCGATTTCTCCTTTCAGACACACCATTCCATTAAGGTGTTTCAGGAGGAGTGAGTTGGGATATGATCCCACACTCTCTCAGATAGTCAAGGAACTCACCGCTCAGGTACTCTCCACCACGATCTGATCGAAGAGCCTTAATGGATCTACCAAGCTGGTTCTCTACTTCGTGTCTAAACTCCTTAAATTTCTCAAAGGATTCAGACTTATGTCTCATCAAATAGACATAACCATATCTACTGAAGTCATTAGTAAACTCGATTAAGTAGTTGTACCCTCCTCTGGCTTGTTTATTGAAAGGCCCACACACATCACTATGTATGAGATCTAATAAACCTCCTGCCCTCTCACCAGTCTTGGTGAAGGTTGCCTTTGTCATTTTCCTTAATAAACAAGTCTCACATGTATCAAGTTCCTCCAAGGAACTCGAATCTAACAACTCATTTGCATAGAGTTGTCGAATGCGATTCTTGTTTATATGGGCTAATCGACAATGCCGTAGGAAAGCACCAACTGAACCACTCAGTTTGGTCCTTTTATTATTTATGTTACAAATAGAGCTATCCATGTCCAAGACATGCGGACTATTGCATAAAGTACCCTTCCTCTAAAACATATTTGCAAAAGAAAAAGAACATAAGTTCTCTTTTATTTCAAACTTAAATCCTTTCTTTGCCAAGCAAGGAGTGGATACAATGTTTTGGCAAGGGAAGGTACATAATAGCAATTGTCTAGCTTTAACTGAAGTCCAAAAGGCAGGGAGAGAAACTCCTACAGCAACAGCAGCAACTTGTGCCATGTTACCTATCTGTAGGTCAATCTCTCTAGGCCTTACCGATCTATCCTTTCAGAGCCTTCGCATATTTGTACAAATATGAGCTCCACATGCGGTATCCAATACCCATGTCATAGGAGTAGAAAGGTTAACTTCGGTAACACAAATACCTGAGCATGAAGACAAGGCCTTACCTTTCTTCTCCTCATTCTGAAGTTGCAACATGTCCTTCAACATGTGAGGTGGCCCTCCACATGAATAGCACCTATTATTCCTGATCATATCCATCTTTAATTTCAGTTCCTTGGTCAAGCCTTTCGGCTCAACACACTGAATATCAACTTTAGGACAATTGAGCTCAACCAATTCATTAAAGAGCTGCCTTAGATTAAAAATAATCTCAGAGGCACTCTTCGATTCATATCACCCTCTTTATTCACGTGACATGTTGGTTAGCAATCCCCAAAGTATCAATCTGATGCTTATAATAAGCATCCCTCTCAGCCACTGAGGCCGAGCATAGAAGTGGCTCAGGAAAAGGACGCTCAAGGACATAAAGCTTCCTTTCGAGCTTGAGCATGATTCTCAAGTTCATATACCAATCCAGTAAGTTGGATCCAAACGACTTATTCCTTTCCAGGGTAGATCGCAGTGACCAAATGCCATTGTTCATAGCCATTGTTCTACAACAACCAAGAAACAGCAGATTAGTACTACCTCGAGTCATTTAAACTGGACTTGTTTTAAATGACCATGGCTCCCACTATTTTTAATCGAATTGGCAACCCACAAAGTCAATCGAGAAATCCAAGATTTCCTAGTGAGATGAGATCCTCATTCCACA
This sequence comes from Costus lasius, assembly GCA_027563935.2. Lineage (NCBI taxonomy): Eukaryota > Viridiplantae > Streptophyta > Magnoliopsida > Zingiberales > Costaceae > Costus > Costus lasius. Next base: position 28,505,101 of record CM050450.1, on the reverse strand, counting down.
CAGGGCTTTGCGTCCCACGAGGGTGGGATGAGATGCACAAAGTGACCCATGTTTCCTAAGGTGGGTGCGCCGGCCGATTGCTCCAAGCAATTCCCCTTATTGAGACAGTCCAGGCATTTCATGTCCAGCAAGGGCTGGATACAGCATGAAACCCTAACCTCTCAACGATGCCTCTTGAGTTTCACCATGTGCCTAGCACACATGAAAATCTAGTCAAGTCCATTCCTAACCGTTATGCCCAGGGCCAACGAGTTTCCTTGCGAGGGCACGCCCAGGTTAAAACTGGACTGGGGAAACCATTGTCACCACGCACTTTCTAAAGATAAGTGGGTGTGTCCCACGAGGGTGGGAAACAATTCACAACTCCACTGATCGATAGCTTAGTGAGGGCTACGCGTTAGAAGGCTACCAGACTTGATATTTTAATTGAGGGTTTTTTGTTTAAGGTCTCATCATCTCAGTTTTATCTTATGTCTATCATTACAGGCATGCAATCCTATGGTGATAACATAATGATAAAACATTACAGGCATGCTTCTGCAGATAATAATAAAAGCAATAAAGAATGATGTGATCATATCCTATTCAAGACATTGAACCAACCCATGCCATGAAAGAGGTTCAACTCTTGTCCTAGAACTCAAGCCCCAAAAACTAGACCTAGCCTAGCCGACCTCTAGCTTGAACTTCAAGGTTGGCTCCAAGGTCCTTCTCTCATGGTTTAGCTCTCAAACCCTAGAGGTACACTTTAAAAGTTCCCCACAGGTTCGGCCAATGCCATGGTCTTCCTCCAAGGAAGGGGTGCCACCATGCAAGGGGCCAAGATGGCCAGCTCTCAAACCAAAAGAGGTTTGGCCAAGCTTTCTTGCGCCACCAAGCAACCAAGCACCAACTTGCATGCGCCACCTTGCATGCGCTACCTTGCATGCTTGCGCCATCAAGCAAGATGCGAGCATCAAGGTCCAAGAAGGATGCGCCTAGCCCTTAATCTTCATCTTAATTTTTACAAAGATAATGAAAAGGATGGCACGCAGGCCGCACAAGGATACATCACAGGCATGCAAAAGGGGCTTGACTCATGATCACAACATTATGCACAATCAAGGTATTTACTCATAAATTCTACATGCTCATGAAAAACATAAAATCTGAAAATTTACTTTTTCATAAAACTAGTCTCTTTTTCTCATCTTCTTCTCACAAATCTTTTGGTTAATTGCGATTTATTTTTCATGATAATTTCAGAGATCCTTTCGGCTGGCAATTTTGTCAGGTCAAGAGATTTGGCCAGTCCGAAGACACAATGCCCGTCCTACTTGACAAAATTACGTGCGCCTTTGATCTTTAAATCAAACAAGAAAAATAGTCCAAAAATCCAAAAGAGATTGAGAGGATGATAGAAACAAGAAACCCTAATTTTTCCTACTTTGAAAAATCGTTCACCATGCATCATGCTATTTACGAAAATAGAGATATGGCATGTGAGCATGAAAGAAAAGCATAAAACATCGTTCGAGTCTTGCAAGCCGCTCTGATACCACTGTTGGGAAACCCTGGGGATATTTTACAATTTTTCATGATGATTTCAGAGATCACATTGCACATCGGAAGCAATATCCCCGAAACAAGCCGGTCCCAAAAACCCAGTGAACATCGCAAGCAAGAGAGTCGACACGATGAGTTAGGAAATACCTTAGAGCAAGATGAGGTCGATGTCGTGATAGGTGCCCAAGCGTCCGCCCTCTGCAGTCTCACACACACGGATCCCTCGAGTCGTCTTCTTCCACGCCCGGTGCTAGCCTCGGGAAGAAGATCCAAGCCTTGTGCTCCTTCTTCAAAGTATGCGCCACCTCCAAGGTAGATGCACCAAAGATGAAGAAGGATGAGGGAGAGGGAAACCGCCAAGCATCAAGTTCCTTGCGTCAAGAGAGAAGGAAGAAGCTTGCTGCTAGGGTTTGGAAGGAAGAAGAAGATGCGCCACTTCTTGGTGTTGTCGCCCTTCAAACTCTTGCTTTCGCCCCTCCTCTTGTTGTCACGCCTCTAAGGATTGTCAACCTCAAGAGGGGGCGGCTAGGGTTTCTTATAAAGAGCTAGAGGAGGTTAGGGCAAGGGTTGAGATCATGACAAGTGTATGGCTTGGATGAGAAGGTTTGAGGTAAGGAAAGTCTCCAAGACTTTACCATAAACCTCATTCAACCTTTCCATACGCTACCAAGCCTTGCCTTGTGTGCCAAGACCTAGCCTTGCGCCCCAAGCAATGCCTTAATGCATTCACACTATCAATGGGAGAGGGCTAGGCGCATAAAGCTTCCTTAATGAAGCAAATTTGCCATCCGAACCCCATTATGCCCCTTAGGCGCCAATGGGCTTGGCTTCCTCGCCATTATACCCTTTTAGCCTATTGCCTCTTCATGACAACTTATTATTGGGCCTCATTGGATAATGAGCTAGCCCAAACTTCATTTCATGGCTTGATTAAGCACTTGGATCCAATCCAATGCAACCCTAATCCAAATGTGGCCAACCATGGTCAATTTTGGGTCAACCTGCCATAAATGGAGTTTGGCTCCAATAACATCCTTCCATCTCATCAGGCCCATTGGCGCTGATGAAATCTCCAAAATAGATCCGAGTTATCCAATAACTCGATCATAAGGCTTCCCGATCAATACGAGAACTCGAGTATCAAGGTGTGCGACCCTGTAGGTCCCTCTGACGTTGACAATGATGACTAAATGTCACCACAAGCAGTGAGTGGCACCTAGCAGTGCATCGCTGCTACCCAAGTCATCGGAATGGATATCGACATCGACATCCCCATCATTACAACAAGGTATAGATGCATTACAGTCTCTTTGCCGAATTGATATCCGATTGGACAAGTGTGTCATCACTTGTTTTCACCCAATCACATGGTTATGACTAAATCAGGTTCTCACCTGGGTATGGCCATACACTTTCAGTCATAGAACCATAGAGGAGCTCCATGGATATCATACTTCCCTTAGGAAGGGGCAAATCCTGTGTCTGTCCATTGACCTTCTAATATGGGTCATGACATGCTCAATGACAACCGTTATTATCTCCCAACTACGGCGAGGTGTTAGGTTATATCAAAGCAAGTCCCTAACCATATAGAATGGTCAATGACCTCAAGTCAAGGGATCAATGCATCTCCTGTCACTTGTGAGGATAACTCATGACACCAAGTCATAGCCTCACAGCGGGTCAGTCCAGTATATCCTCTAATGATATACCCATGTGTCTGCGTTAGCACCACGTGCCTAACCAGCCCACATACCAGTCTCACAAGTACCAGAGCTGTCCCATATCCACTCAGGTACATCGACTGGGGACAATCATTTGAGCACAGATCCAATCTGTCTCCAGGGACATTATCATGTAAGTACACAATCGCAGGTGTAGACAAACAATGATAACGACAATGCCAGAAAGATATATGAATATCAGAGTCAAGTAGTACAAAGATGGACCAAAACTAGGTACTAGGGCATATACACCAACAACCTCAAATTTTGAAACTAATAATTTTTCTGAGGATGTTGACAAAGGATTATAGGAAAAGAGAGATGAAATTTTTTAGAAGAAGAAGAAGAGAAGAAGAAAAAGAAGAAGATCTAAGTTGATTGATAAGGGAAAGAGGATATTGAGAAAATTTGGACACTATTTCAAGATTGAGCCTTATGTGATTCAAGGTGAAGCCCAACCTAAAGAAAGATCAAAGAGGCAATTGGGGAATTCACGATTAAATCCGAGTGCAAAAGGGTCAAGCTGTTGACCTTTAAATTAGCGCTTCTTGGGAGGCAACCCAAGCTTTCTAACCTTTATTTATTTTCTTTTATTTTGAATTTTTGCTTATAACTAATTTTTCTTTTATTTTTGTAGGTGAAACAAGATTTGGTGCAAATTACGGCACTGCCGTAATGTATATTACGGCACCATAATTTTCGTCCATTTTCGACCATAGAGTTGTGATGAAATTATGGTACTGTCGTAAGTTTTAACACGGTACTGTATTTTGTGTCCAAAATCTTCCCGAGAGCATTACTGATTTTATAGCACTACCGTAAGGTTTTACACGGGCCGTATTTTTGCGAGATTTTCTAATGAGAGTTTCTGAAATTTACCCCGAAATTACAGTAGTACCGTAATATATATTACGGGCGTAATTTTTGAGTTTTTGATTTTTGAAAAAAAAAATTGCTGGTTAATTTTACGATGTTACCGTAAGATATTATACGGTACCATATTTTTGAGCCATTTTGAGCCAAGAACTGTCGTGATTTTATGGCGGTACCGTAAACTTTTACACGGTACCGTATTTTTTGAGCAAGTTTTCACCCGAGAGATGCCTGATTTTTACGACACTGCCGTAAGATATTACACGACCATAATTATAATTCTGGCACGTGATTCCTGTGCCATTTTTAGGGTTTCCAGGCCGTATTTCAGGGTTTCACGCTCATTCTCACTTGTTTTTACGCCGACTTCGCACCTCCAACCTTCTCCGACCACCAGAGCATGCCGGCGACTCTTCCAATCATGTTATTGCCGACGATTGCGTACTCTCTTCACCGATTTTTAGACTTTGGCGTGTTTACACGATTTTTGCCGCTTTCACTCGTTCTTCCTCATTTCTCATTCATTTTGAGAGATTTTTGTTTGCATTTGATTCGTATAAGATAGGCGAGCCTTCCTAGTTAGATTGTAGAGTTTTTGGACTGATTTGTGGAGTATATTGAGCGAGATTGTGTTTGAATGATAGTTTTCCACCCTGTTTTTTCGCCCAGATTTCCACTATTCGATTTTCGATGAAAATTTCTAGACTTTGAGCTATGATTAACTAACATTATCTGTAAACATTGCTGAGATTCAATCATTATATTGCTATATCGTGACTTGAACATGTAGTTTGTAGCTTGTTACTTTGAGATGGCACCAAGAACAAAATCCATATTTCCAAGAAGGAAAGGGAAGGCCCCAGCTGAATCCTCCCAACCTCAAAATCCTCATGGTATTATCTTTAGGAATGAGATGCAAGAGACAAGGTATAATCAGGTTCTAAAAAGGAAGGTTATCAATACAAAATACGCTGATAGGAGGACTTTAGAGGCTTTGGGATTGTATGAAGATGTGTTATGGATGTTTGATCAAATCAAAGCCAAGAAATTTTTTCAGATGACTCCACCCACTTATTTGCCACTAGTCCTGGAGTTTATGAGCAGCCTGATCATAGATTTGAAGGAGAATTCACATGGCCCTGCAAAAGGAGAGATTACATTCAGACTTGCTAATGAAGAAAGAAAACTCACACTAAAAGAGATCAGGGCTATCTTTGATTTGAGTACAGATGGATATTCTCAAATCCCCCTGGGATTCATTGAAGGCATATTTTGGAGTCAGATTACTGATGAGAGTCATTTCTATGCTGTTTCGGCAGAGCTTCAAAGATTATGAATCCATGCATTAAGTATACACATAGAGTGCTTGCGCATACTGTGTTTGGGAGAGGCGATAGTGATGGCATGGTCCGTCAAGCTGAGTTATATTTTCTCTGGGGTATGCTGAATGGATTTGTTATTGATGTGGCTTTCTTCATGATGAAACATATGGATAAAGTTGCTAGGGCGAAGAGGGGCGCAATAGTGATAGGAGGACTGATTACTCCTATAGCCCAATATTTAGGAGTTGAGCCCTATGGGATAGAACTTGCAAAGGGGAATGCAAGACTTGATCTTGAGTCTTGCATGGCAATGAAAATGATAATTAGAGCGGGAGATGTCTTTTGTCTGGTGCTTGGACCAAATGTCCCAACTCTACCTTTACCCCACACTGAGAAGACCACAGTGAAAGAGAGAGCCAATTGGAAATTATCTCCGAGCACAGCCAAGGGAGCCTTTACACCACCACTTGACACTGTTCCACCACCACCCACATGCGGTGGAAGAGGTGATCCTTTTGGTATGGAGTCACCCCAGCACGCTACAGATTCTTCTCACCCTATTGGTGACTCTTCACACAGACCTAGAGGAGGATTTCCTAGTGCCCACGATCCAGGATTCCAAGCTCTATCTGCACAGATGTATAATCAGGAGCACCGCATGGATAAGATGATTGACTCCATAGGGAGGGTGACTGAGTCTCTTGGGCACATCCACCAGGATGTAGAGAGATTGAGTAATCATATGGAGGACATGGGAAACTTCCTCTATGATCGCTTTGGATATGAAGACCATAGGAACTATGGCTATTACGGTGATCAAGGAGAGCAACCACACTACGATCCTATAGATGCAGCTGCAAGGGACACTGAAGCTACACACCCTGATGATGAGGAGTAGATGCTTTGTGAGTATCATCTTCCCTTACTTCTTGCTATTTTGTTCGCCCTATCTTATTGATATTGCATGTTTTTGAAGGGAAGGATGATTTCACCACACTTGTGTCCGCCAGCGCTATTCTGCTTTACACGCCTATATTCTTTTATTTTCGATATGGTTGTATAATGATATTCTGCTATTGATGATCTATTTCGATATGGTTGTACCGCACATGATTATGTTTTTGATATTTTGATACACCATGTTGATATTTGATGATGATGAGCATATTTTTTATTAATGAGATCTATGGCTTCGATCTATTTTGGAAATAATGTTGATGATTTATTTGACTCTTATTGATAATGATGAATGAATCCAAAACTTGTGAATAAGTCTAGACCTATCATGCCGAATTTATTTCTCTTATGCATATCTACTTTTGAAGTTTTTCTTTGATTGATGAGTGAAATTTTAGGGAGATATGTTATTTGGGAAATTTAATTTGAAAGTAAAGCTACTTTTTGAATAAAATCAGCATACGAGTATGATTCTTGAATTGATATCACATGATTAGTCTAATTGGTGCTTGATTTATTTTGCTATTTGTTTGGAAGAAAGAGTCCAAAGTCCAAAAATAGTGAGTGACTCCCCTACTTGGCACTGTGTAAAATTGACAGTGGTACCAAAGGACATGGGTTGAAGTCTGAAAAAAAATATATATATATATATATATATATATATATATATATATATAATGAGAGGAATCAACTCACATTAACTCCGCTGTCTTTAGTAAAATTCTTTCTACTGAAAAGACATGAGTTCTATTACACTGAATATGTGGTTAGTGTACTCTAACTTCGTCACCAGAAAAAAAGGTGGTAATCAAAAATTAGAGAATGTGAATGATAAAAAAGGGTGTATCTATGTGGGTACATGCCATCCAAATAAAGCAAAGAAAATTTTGAGTGGAAAAAGATTTTGGATATCCTATTCCTGCAAACAAAAGCATCATAGATTTAAATTGAAAATTAGGTAAAGTCATGAGATTGAGATTCTATTTTTTGTACAAGTTGCAAAGTTTTATTTGATAAAGTTGTGAATCTTGAGAATTGAATTCAAAAGATGATATGTCTATTTAAAATTTTATGAGTCAATTGATGGAAATTTTTCATTAGTGATTGTATATTAGAAATTTATTTTTCATGAGAAAGTCTATGCCTATGAACAAATTTTGAAAATTTTTTTGGTTTTTGCTTGAGGACAAGCAAAGTTTGAGCCTTATGTGTTTGATGACACCGAAATTTATCGCAAATTTAGTGCCATTTCATTGGTGTTCTTGTGTCATATTCATAGACTTTGCTTATATTTATGCCTTTTTTATCGATATTTGCGGAATCTACACTCTTTTTGTTTTTTAATCATTTTCAGGTAAAAAGGCACGATTTTCAGTCGATTTCAAGCAATCCGAATGCATGGATGAATTCACAACATCAAGAAGAGATCACATGTCAAATTTCAAGAGAATTGGAGTCACGAACCAAAATACGGCAGGGCCGTAATCTATATTACGGTACCGTATTTTCGTACTCTACTGTAATATCAGAGCACTGTCGTAATTTGGGGATTTTTTTCATTAGAAAGTTTCCTGAAAATTATGGCATTGCCATAAGAAATTATACGGGCCGTAATTTTCAGCGCCTTCAGACCAGAGACATTCACTGAAATTACGGCACTACCGAAAACTATTTTACGGTGCCATAATTTCCAGACGTTTTCGACTAGAGAGTTCAGCCAATTTTATGGCACGACCATAAAGCATTTTACAGTGCTGTATTTTCTAGAGATTTTGAATCAGAGAACGCGACCGATTTTACAGCAGAACCGTAACATATTACACTGCCATAATTCTAATTCTAAACGCGATTCCACAGTCAAATTTGAAGCCCAATTTTTGCGGAGAAGATTGCCGACGATCGAGACCTTTAAATTCAAAACCGTAAGAAGAAGAAAGGGAGCTTTCACCAAGACGAAGAGGAGGAGACCAAAAGCCCTAATTTTCATCCACCACAGAGGGAGAAATCGAGTTACACGCCGCCGCCAAGGGTTTCACCGCCGGGAAGTGTACAGCACATCTCCAGCCGTGAAACTTGAGTGGAAGCTACACATAGAGGAGGAGAAGGTGCTCCAGAAGTTTCAGCGTGAAACGAAATCAATTAGAGGAGAAAACGACGAAAGAGGAGGCACCGACACTATTCACAGCGCCTCCTTATGCAAATTAATTACAGCCATGGTGTGTTTTCTTAAACTCTCTTTTCTCTTTGATTTTCGATCTTTTGAAACCATGGATTATTGTAACTCCTACACTATGCTAGCTTAAACTTTCATGGGACACGGGGGAGTAATTCCCTTTAATTCTTAATAGCTAGATGATTCTTTTTCCACTATTTCTTCACATATAATTTTAGCATGATAATTTTACTCATGTGATAATTGCACTTTTGATTCTCCATAGATTCATACTATTATTCATGTTTTAAAGTTCTCGCAATAAGGACCAAAAGGTGACTTGCTTAAGAACTTGGAACCCTAGAATTGCATGTTAGGAGCTTTCTTTAAGAAATTAGGTTAGTTCTCATTGTTTGATTTTAGTAGACAAATTGTCATGATAATAATATGAATCTAGGATTGAGTCGAGCTGTCAAACGTGGAAATCTTGTGCGAAAGCAAAGATCAGAACGTTGTAGAACCATGAGTAAAACTTGTGTTGAGACTCGGATGCACGAAAGTGATCCTTGAGATTCCACTTGTGATAATCAACTGAGAATTCGGATGCACGAAAGTGATCCTTGGGTTGTTTTGCTTGATGGTTTACTTATTCTCAGCGTTAGGATAGATCTTGCGCAAAAGTGAGGATTGATCCCTGTATGATTGTCTGCACGAAAGTGAGATAATCCTTTTATGAAGTAAACTATGCCTTTACCATGATAAAATTAAACTAACAAATCTCTATTTACATCTAGTCATAGAATTTAAAGTGAATGAAACCCTAGTCCCAGTCTTCTCTCTCTGGTATTTCCGTTTTAGTCTTCTATTGCTCACTTGCATACTTTCGATTCACCTAGATAACAAGAAATCAATTATTCAGTACTCAGCAAACAAGGTCTCTGTGGGTTCGATATCTATTTTATTACTTCGAGTATCCATGCACTTGCGGACACAATAAGCTTGGTGACATAATGAGATTTTGGAACCGTGTTAGGGAGTGACAAAGTCCCTGTACGCTCAACAACGAGTTTGGCCGTGACACTAGAAATAAGTTTTGGTCTACCAGACAGGAGATACATTAATCCCTTGACTTGAAGTCATTGACTCTTCTATATGGTTAGGGACATGCTTTGATACAACTTAACACCTCACCATAGTTGGGAGGTTATAACGGTTGTCATTGAGTATGTCATGACCCATTTGAGAAGATAAATAGACAGATAGAGGATTTGCCCCTTCTAGAGGGAAGCTTGATATCCATGGGCCCCTTATGGTTGCATGGCTGAAAGTGTATGGCCATACCCAGGTAAAAGTCTGATTTAATCATGATAATGTGATTGGGTGAAAACAAGTGGTGACATACTTGTCCAATCGAATATCAGTTTAGCAAAGAAACTGTAATGCATTGGTACCTTCTTGCGATAATGGGGACGTCGATGTCGATATTCATTCCGAAGACTTGGGTAGCAGCGATGCACTGCTAGGTTCACTCACTGCTTGTAATGACCTTAGTTCATCACTGCCAACATCAACGGAACCTATAGGGTCGGACACTTTGATACTCGAGTTCTCATATTGATCGGGTAGCTTTATGATCGAGTTATTGGATAACTCGGATCTATTTGGGAGATTTCATCAGCGCTAATGGGCTTGAAAAGATAGAAGAAACTTATTGCATCCAAACTTCATTTTTAGCATATTGACCCAAAGTTGACCAAGGTTAGCCACATTTGACTTGGGTTGCATTGGATTAGATTCAATGACTTAATCAACTTGTATAATGAAGTTTGGGCTGGCCCATTACCCAATGGGGCCTGCAAATAAGTTGTCATGAAGTGGTAATGGCGCATAAGGGTATAATGGGGAGAAATTCCTCCTATTAGCGCATAAGGGCATAATGGGGGTATGATAGGCACCTAATGCTTCATTAGGCATGTCATAACTGCATATGCCTTATCGTTGGATGGAAAGCTTGCCTTTATGGCAATGCTTGGGGTGCATATGGCTTGAATGACTTGTATGGCAAGCTTTGGGCGAATATGGCAAATGGGTAGATAATTAAGGTAAAGTCTTGGAGACGTTCCTTGCATCAAACCCTAATTGCCACCCTTCCATCATACCCTAGGCAAACCCTTCTTGGAGTTGCGCCTATATACCCTTCTCTTGCCGCCCCTTGTTTGGCATCTCATCTTCGTTGACATGAGCAAGAACAAGGGCGAGAGTAAGGTGTGTTAGGCCAAGTGATTTTCTTCCATCTTCTAGGCCGCAAGCTTCCCTACCTCTTCCTCCCTTTGGCACAAGTGTTGGTGAGGCTTGGCGGCATCCTTCTTCTACCTCTCCCCTTGGTGAATCCTACCTTGAGGGTGGCGCGAGTGGACTAGAATGTCTCCCTTGGCATGGATCTTCTTCTCGAGGCTAGCATCGGGTGTGGAAGAAGGGAACTCAAGCATCGGTTGTACGTGAGACTGCAGAGGGTGCACGCTTAAGTGCCTACATCGACATCACTTCTCTTTGCTCTTAGGTATCTTTTTTATCACATCGTGTCGACCCCCTCGCATGAGCTGATCTTCTAGGTTTTTGAGACTGGTCTGTTTCGAGGATTTGCTTCCGTTGAATATTTATAAAAATTTTAAAATCTCTGGAGTTTCCCAACATTAATTATTACATAAAGCAATGTGTCATATTAGAAATAATGGAGGCCACCTATTGAGTCTATAAGAGCCACCTCTAGAATCCCTCCATATTTGGTGATGGATGTAGTAGTAAGTGCTGCATATAGCAAAATACGACATTAGAAATAATAGGGCCACCTCTTGAGTACATGGAAGCCACCCCTAGAGTCTCTCTGTTCACATTTGGTTGGGTCATGGCATGACCTTTCTTGGCTTATGTTTGTGGACTTACCTAGAAGTGGATGAGTCCTGCTTCTATAAATGGAAGACTTTGATGTGATATAGTCCCACTAGTTCCTCTATCATACTTTTGATACTCATGGGCTATTGGTATTATTATTTGTTCCTATGATACTTTCGATACTTATGAGTTATTAATGTGATCACTAGACTTTCTATGATACTTTTGATACTCATGAGTTATTGATATGATCACTAATCCTTCTATGATGCTTGGACACTCATGAGTTAGTGATTTAATCATTTGTTCCTATGATACTTTTGACACTCATGAGATAATGATATCATCTTTGTTTCTATGATGTTTTTGATACTCATGAGTTAATGATATTGTTATTTGTTCCTATCATGTCACTGATACTCATAGGTTATTGATATCATCCTTGTTCTATATACTTAAGATGTCATTATGTTAGTATTTGAGATATCTCTTTGGAAAATTTAATTATGTTGCTTCCTTAGCATATTATTAATCTTGTTTTAAAGGTTAGTAGTATAAAAGCATTTTGCTGCGTGGGCAATGTAGTTCCTGTTTAGTTTCATAGCTCACTTTTGATTATATATATAATACAGGTTTGCTTTAGGGTGATTTTTGTCGGGACAATGGAGAAGAAGTTAAAATAATTATTTGCTTATATGCTTCTGTTCAATTGGATATATTATTGAGGAATTAGTATGATGTGCTCATGCAAATACATTTAATGTTGTATAGGGTTAGGTTGAGCAATTTTTATTAAATATCACTTTGTAAATATTGTGGATAAGATGTATAAATGAAGTATGATGTTCAAAATATATTTTGTTAGATGACTAAAATTTGTTGAATTTGTTAATTGATGTTGTTGTTCCCCTAGAAGTATATTATAATTGTGTTGAGGTTGTTTTCAAATTACAGTGATTTGACATTGGATCCTAGGTAATTACATTATGTTGAATAGGAAAAAATTATTATGATAGTTATTTCTAGGGGTTTGACAATAGGTGGTATGATAAGATGAAAGCCAATCCATACTAATTGTTAGGCCCTGGGCTCCCCGGTTCAGCCCAGGAGGGGTGGCCTAGACCCAAGCCCAAGCCCACAAAGAATGCAAGGTCAAAATTGGGGCGTTGACCCCAAACGCACGAACACGACGCACGCGTGGTGACGGCGTCTTCGCGTGCGAAGCGGACGACGACACCGAGATCGGCTGGGCGACGGAGCTCGCGGAGGAGCGAAAATCTCGGATGCAGGCACGAGCAGTTAAGGCGGCTCCACGCGAAGGATGCGGAAAAAGTTCGCGCAGGCAGGCGCAAATGAAAAGGGGGCGAGCGGGCATTCAGACTGCTGGCTTGGAGATCAGACGCGCGGAGACGGCGTCTACAGCGACCGGGCAACGAGCGAAGCGGGTAGGCGCGAGGAAGTAAGAGGCGGCGGCCTCGTCCTTCATAAAAGGGACGAGCATCCTCACCATCGGAGAACTCTGTGAACGGCGACGAGAGCGAAACAGAGAGGGACGATCGGCGAGCGACCGAACGAAGGAAGAGAGAGAGAGAGAACTGTGAGCGAGTGAGCTTTGGAAGGCTTGAGGGAGCTTTCCGAGTGATTGTAACCGGCTTTAAGGAGATGACCGGCGAGGGAGGTTTTTGCAGCTTGAAACGGTTAAATCGAAGCTTTTCCTCTTCTCTTACTTCTTCCCTATTTCTGCGTCGTTTCTCTATTTCCGATGACTTCGGCAACCGTCGGCTGGCAGGCGGCCGGCGACCGGCTAGACAAAGGAAGGCGGGCGGCCTTCCAGTCGGCATCATCTTCTCTGGGGACGGCAAGCGCAGGCGAGCGCTCTGCCGAGGACGAGGAGCGTAGACGAACGCGTTGCGCGTTCGCTTCGAGACGCAGACGGCTGACGCAAGCAGACGCCAGCGAGGCAAAGTCAAAATCGGCGGCGAGAATTTGATTTCGCGATTTTGCACGGCTGACGCAAGCCGACGTCACCCGGATACCGAGTTCGCAGTGAACGAATTAATCAGCGGCTGACGTCAGCGTGACGTCAGCAAGAGCGATTCGGCGGCCGAGTTCGAACAGTGAAATTCGATTTAAATTGGTGTTAATTTTGACTTCGGTCAAAATTAGAAGAGGAGGTATTTTGATTTCCTGATTTGGGAATTAGGGTTAGGGTTTTATCCGTGAGAATTGTAATTTGGGGATAAAAAGTTGAGCGGGAAACTAGGGTTTCGAGTTTGGGGACAAGATTCGGTCCGGAAACCCTAGCGCGATCACGTTCTGGTGTTCCGCCGGACGGCCCTAAGACAACGGATAAGCGCTGTTTTCAGGCTGATCCGACCGGGGCGTGACAATAGGTATCAGAGCTTAAAGTGATCCAACAGCATGGTGAATCAAGGAGATCGCATTGCCCGGATCGAGCAGGTGCTCGGTTTGACGGGGAATAGCAGGGATGCGGTAGTTCCTCATGTGGAGGAACTTCATCGCACGATTGAAGAGCAAAGGTTGCAGATTCTTGGCCTGCAACAAACCTTGGCTGGGATGGCTGAAGCCCAGCAAAACTTTGAAGGGATGGCGGCGCTACAACAGCAGGTGGCGGCCTTGACAGCACAAACTCAGCAGGTGACTGCGTTGCAAGGTCAGGTAGCAACCTTGACAACACAGTTGACCAACTCCACGACTGTGCAACAGCAGATATTGGCTGATCTGGCGGTGACGCGCATGGCATTGGCGCAGGCACAAGGGGGTTGTCCTACAGCAACTAGGGCGGAGTATGGGGCTCCCAACGGCAACGGGAAGGTTCGCACCCCAGAACCTGCAATGTTCAAAGGGGCCAGATCTGCAAAAGTATTGGGTAATTTTCTATGGGACATGCAACAATATTTTGAAGCTAACCATGTCACAGATCAGGAGAAGGTGAGAGTGTGCACAGCATATCTCTCAGATGATGCAAAACTCTGGTGGAGAACCAAAGTTGATTCTACATCAGAGGCGGCTAGTTGGACTTGGGAGGTGTTCCGAGAGGAACTGCGGTAGCAGTTCCTTCCCGGAAACTCGGTGGACCAAGCGCGAGAGGCGGTGGATCGGCTAAAGCACATAGGGACGATCCAGGAGTATGTCAGGGCGTTCTCCGCGCTGATGTTGGAGCTACCTGAGATGGCAGAGGGAGATAGGAGGTACTTCTTCCTCCGGAATCTCCAACCCTGGGCGGCAACGGAGGTTCGACGACATGCGCCGCAGGACTGGAGGATGGCTGCAGCTATAGCCGAGTCTTTGGTGGACCAGAGGGCTTCAGGGACGACCTTCCAGAGAGCACAAAGGTCGCCCCCGAAGCGACTATCTCCACCGAGACCTAGAGCGCCAGAGAGGGAGAGGCCCTCTCCCCGACGAAACAGAGGACAACCAGCATGGCAGGAGCAGACTCGACCTACAGAGTGAGGGCAAGGTCAACTGAGACCGATTGCCTGCTTCTTGTGCAAGGGACCGCACCGGATACGCGACTGTCCGGATCGACAGAGGGTGAACGCGATTGCAGCGATTGTGCATCGCGAGCTAGCGGAGAAACCGGCGGTGGTGCATGACGAGGAACCAGTAGATGCTCACATAGGAGTTATGCGCATTGCCTCAGTGGTCGCAGGAAGATCATCACCGACCCCCGCAGAAGCAGAGCCGAAAGACGCAGTCGGCAAGAGCAACGTCGAACAGAAGACGAGTTCTGGAGATGCGAACCCGCCATAGGAGAAGAAGACGTATAAGCAGGCAGTGGAGGAAAAGACTTCACCGAAGTCTTGGGAGGAGCTAGAAGCGGAAGAAAACGCAAAGCTACGTGCGAACCATGAGAAGCTCCAACACAAGAGGGAACGGACCTGGAAAGAGTGCTACGTGAAGAGTCCCCTTCAAGGGGGAGCGCAGGCAGATAAAACCCCTTTCAAGAGGGGGGCGAACCCTAGAGCATGCGGAAAATGTACTCTTCTAGGGTTTCAATAAAATCGTTTGCATGAACACATATATATGATCAACTTTATATGTATTGCAAAGATCAAGTTTGAGATCTTTTACCATAGCCATGATAAAGGGTGTCGGCTTGGAAGCAAGAGGGCAAGTAAGCACTCCTCCAAAGAAAACACACACTAGATGAGAGATGGCTACCCTTTAGGATCTTCCTTGTGCTAGCAAGAGATCTTTCCAAAGTTCCTTGTCGTGTGTTGATGATGAGATGTGCTTGGCCGAGAGCTACCTTGTCCAAGAGTCCTCTCTTCGTCGAATGAAGGAGACAAGAGAGTAATTGGCAAATTGCGTTGAGGTTTTTCTCATTCAAGTGATGGCGTTACACTTCCAAAAATGGAAGGTTATCAAGCCATGCGACCACTTGAAGAAAAACCGCCCAAGATGCCTTTAAACCTTGAACCATACGTTCACCCATGTGAACCGGTTCAAGCCAATTAGGTTCAACTCAATTCGGTTCAAAAACCCAAATTAAACCAGCCCAAGCCATGGTCTAGATCTCTATGAACCAAACGGTTCAAGATCTAATCGTTCATCTCTTGATGCTCTTGATCTCTTCGATCTAGCATCCATACTCTCGATCGAAGCTTACCGATCTGAAGCCCTAATCAATCAAACATGATCAGACCAGATCTCACTTACAATCAGAGTCTAATCTCCTTTTAACTGAACTAAAACAATTCAGTCCACACGATCTGACTTAAGTAAGCCATATCATCAAATTGTGCGACCCTAAGGGTTTCCTTTAAATGTCGGTAACGATAACTCACGTTATCACAATCAGTGAGGGGTATCTAGCAACACATCACTGTCTCCCGATATAAAGGAAAGAGTCTTCCAAGACTACACCCAAACCACAGCACAAGTGTGAATCATTTCACAAGGCATACATGTTTCCTTTGCCACTGGATGTTCTTATTGGACAAGTGTGTCAAACTTGTAGCTCCAATATGATGAGCATGATTAGATCAGATGAACATAGTCATCTGGGTATGGCCATACACTTTCTCAATCATCTCATATAAGGGGGGCCCCTTTAGAACACCACACTCCTTCCACAAGGAGACGGCAATCCTTTATCTATCACTAGTATCCGAACCTGACTCATGATCATTATCCAAGATAGTCTATAACCATTATCTTTCAAATGATATTGAACTACCTCAAAATAATGACATTCATCATTTAGAAATACAAGTGATCTCAAGTCAAAGGACATGTGCCACTTGATGCAAACAAGGATTATTCACATTGTGACAAGCAATGGAATATCCCAGTAGGGTCTGTCCAGTACATCCAATGTACCCATGAGTCTACATCTTATTCCATGCTCGAAGCATCCTATAAGATTAGAACACATATTAGTCTCAATCATATCAAGGCTGTCTCATGTTCACCAAGATATCTCGACTAAGGACTTTATAGCATGTCAGCCTAGCTGAACAGCTTTGAGACATTATTCAGTAGTACACTTATTACTGCAGACAAGGTAACAACCTGAATAATAACCATGCCTTTATAAACACAAAAGTTTATTACATGATACTGATACAATCCCAAAGGCCTCAAACATTAGCCTTAAGGGCATACCCCAACAATCTCCCACTTGCACTTAATCTAATGGTTGAGAAATCTCAAACCCATATTATTACAGTGCTTCTCATGCTTCTGCTGCGCCAGAGGCTTGGTAAGCGGGTCTGCCAAATTGTCATCTGTATGAACCTTGCATATTTTGATCTCGCCTCGATCAATGATCTCCCGGATCAAGTGAAACCGTCTCTGTATGTGCTTGGACTTCTGGTGCGACCGTGGTTCCTTTGCTTGTGCGATTGCTCCAGTGTTATCACAGAAGATAACCAAAGGATCTGCACTCGAAGGAACGACACCAAGTTCTCTCACGAACTTACGAATCCACACTGCCTCCTTGGATGCTTCCGAGGCTGCAACATACTCGGCTTCTGTTGTGGAATCAGCAACAGTTGACTGTTTGAAACTTTTCCACACCACTGCTCCACCATTCAAGCTAAAAACATAGCCTGATTGCGATCGGAAATCATCCTGGTCCGACTGGAACGAAGCGTCAGTATATCCTTCAATACTGAGTTCTTCCTGACCACCATATATCAAGAACATATCTTTGGTCCTCCGCAGATATTTTAAAATGTTCTTGACTGCAATCCAGTGCGCCACACCTGGATTACTTTGGAATCGACTGGTCACGCTTAACCCGTAAGCGACGTCAGGGCGAGTACACAACATCACATACATAATGGACCCAATAGCCGAAGCATAAGGCGTATTGTCCATTTCATCTTTCTCAGTCTGTGTTTGTGGACACTGACTCCTTGAAAGATTCAGACCATGTCTGACTGGAAGATATCCTCTTTTAGAATTCTCTAAATGGAATCTCTCCAGGACTTTATCGATGTAAGTACTCTGGCACAGCCCGAGAAGCCTCTTAGATCTATCCCGGTAGATCTTCACACCTAATACATAGGCTGCTTCTCCTAGATCTTTCATCTGGAAACATTTTCCTAACCATGCTTTAACAGATGCAGTTCAGGAATATCATTTTCAATGATTAAGATATCATCGACGTAAAGGACTAGGAATGTAATCACGCTCCCACTAAACCTCTTATATACACACGGGTCATCTTCGTTCTTGATGAAACCAAACTCAGAGATTGATTCATCAAAACGAATATTCCAGCTTCTAGATGCTTGTTTCAGTCCATAAATGGACTTCTTTAACTTGCATATTTTATGACGATCTGATGGATTAGTGAAACCTTCAGGTTGTGTCATGTACACATCCTGGTCCAGATTTCCATTAAGGAAAGCTGTTTTCACATCCATCTGCCAGATCTCATAATCGTAATATGCAGCTATCGCGAAAAGAATCCGAATAGACTTAAACATGGCTACAGGTGAGAAAGTTTCATCATAATCTATCCCGTAGATTTGTTTGAAACCTTTCGCAACAAGCCTGCCTTTATAGGTAACCACGTTACCATCCATGTCAATCTTCTTCTTGAAGATCCATTTACAGCCTATAGGGATTACTCCCGGAGGCGGATCAACCAAATCCCAGACTTGGTTATCTGACATGGAGTCCATCTCGGCTCGCATAGCTTCAAGCCATCTAGCTGACTCCGGTCCACTGACCGCATCCGCATAAGTGAGGGGTTCATCATTATCAATGATGTAGACTCCGTCATAGCGCTCAGGCTGTCGACGGATCCTTCCCGATCTTCGCGGTTCCCGTGATATCTGAGCCTCAGGTTGTTCAGTAACCTGTTCTACCGGCTCAGGCTCATCCAACTGTGCTTGACTACTTTGTCCTTCCTCTGGAATCTCATCCAGCTTTATTTCTCTCCCACTGGCCTCTTGCAGAAGAAACTCCTTCTCAAGAAATATGGCCGTCCGAGCAACAAATACTTTGTTCTCTTTGGGATCGTAGAAATAATAACCCTTAGTTTCCTTAGGGTAACCGACAAATATACATTTCTCAGATCTGCTCTCCAGTTTCCCAGAGGCGAGCTTTTTGACATAAGTCTCGCAACCCCAGATCCTGATAAATGTCAAGCTTGGCTGTTTCCCATACCATAACTCATATGGCGTCTTAGAAACTGCCTTGGATGGCACTCGGTTTAGTACCTTTGCAGCTGTTTCCAGTGCAAAACCCCAAAAGGAGTATGGAAGAGTAGCCTGACTCATCATAGAACGAACCATATCAAGTAACGTTCTATTTCTCCTCTCGGACACACCATTCCATTGCGGTGTTCCTGGTGGAGTGAGCTGTGAGATAATCCCACACTCCTTTAGATAGTCAGTAAACGCATGACTTAGGTATTCTCCACCTCGATCAGAACGAAGTGCCTTGATATTTCGGCCTAGCTGATTTTGTACTTCATTCTTGAACTCTTTGAACTTGTCAAAAGATTCACTTTTATGTCTCATCAGATAGACATACCCATACCTACTGAAATCATCTGTAAAGGTAATGAAGTACTGATAGCCACCTCTGGCATGTTTACTAAATGGCCCACACACATCACTGTGTATGAGGTCAAGTAAACCTGAAGCCCTTTGACCTTTATTAGGAAAAGGTGACTTCGTCATTTTACCCATCAAACAAGCTTTGCATGTATCAATCTCCTCATAGGAGAATGATCCCAGCAGTCCATGATCATGCAACCGCTTAATGCGTTTCTCGTTTATATGGCCTAAACGACTATGCCATAGCAAGGTGCTGTCATCAGCATTCTTGGCTTTCTTATTATCAATGTTATGTATAGAACTTTCCATGTCCAACATGTATAACCCATTGTTAATTGAACCAGTTGCATAAACAATATTATCACAAGATAAAACACACTTTGAAATATTGCATTCAAAGGCAAATCCTTTCCTGACAAGAGCAGGAATAGAGATAATATTTTTAGTGATACTCGGTACAAAATAACAATTGTTTAATTCTAATACAATGCCAGATGGTAAAGAAATGAAATAGTCTCCTACAGCAACAGCAGCAACCCGTGCCCCGTTTCCAACGCGTAGGTCTACCTCATGCTGTCCCACCTGCCTTCTTCTCTTGAGTTCCTGTACATTTGAACAAATGTGAACTCCACATGCAGTGTCCAACACCCATGAAATAGAAGAAGATGAAACCATGACTTCCGTCACGTATATACCTGAGCCAGAAGCGATGCTTCCCCTCTTATCCCCTTGGAGCGCTTTACAGTCCTTTTTCCAGTGACCCAGCTGGCCACAGTGGAAACACCTGTTGTCCTTCGACCGCTTCACCTTCTGTTTCAGAGCCTTACTGTAGTTCTTGACAGGGGCCTTGCCCTTCTTCCCCTTCTTCTTGTTCCTAGAAGGAACCAGTAAGACAGAGGTTGAAGGCTTTCCCTTCAGAGTTTCCTCAGTAGTCAAGAGCATATTCAGCAGCTCTGCCGGAGTACAATCGATTTTGTTCATATTAAAGTTAATAATGAACGCATCGAAAGAGGGCGGGAGAGACTGCAGAATTATGTCTACAGCAAGCTCCTGGTTAATGGTATGCCCCAGTTTCTCTAGAGCCTCCTTGTGCCCAATCATCTTGAGCACATGAGCTCCAACTGGGCTCCCTTCAGCCAGTTTGCTCTGAAAGAAGAGCTTCGTCAGATTATAGCGTTCTGTCCTCGCCTGTGCAGCATACAGCATCTTGAGGTTCGCTATAATCTCTATAGCCGACATATCCTCATGCTGACGCTGCAGCGGTGGCGTCATAGACGCTAGCATCAGGCAAGCGACATCAATGCTATCATTGACGTGCTTTTCATAGGCATCACGAACCGCCCTTGCAGCGTTCGGAGCGGGTTGAGGCGGCACAGCCGTCTCGAGGACATACAGTTTCCTCTCAGCCTTAAGAACAATCTTAAGGTGTCCGAACCAGTCCGAGAAGTTTGGCCCAGCAAACTTCTCCCTTTCCAGTAGGGATCGCACATTGAAGCTCATGGTGTTCGTTGCTGCAGGAATCTACAACAATGCAAGAACAGCAAGGTCAGTATCAATGTTAAGAATCAATCCAGGACTTAAGAAAGATTCTTTTTCTCACTATTTTGTCTGACTGAAAAATCCAGTAAACAGTCCGAAAGAGTAACACTCTTTTAGTGAGATGGGATCCAGATTTCATACTTGGTCTCTGCGTCCCGCTCAGGCGAGATAAGATGCACAGAGAGTACAAGCACTAATTTCTGGTAGGCAGTCCCTGCCAATCGCCAACCCGTGCGATTCCCCTTCATCTGGGCAATCCAGCAGACTGTGCCAACTGAGTTGGTACAACACAGTCTCTGATCCCACAGATGGCTGCCTCCATGCGCTACTATATGCGCCACATATGTAGCCTACATGGTCAAGCTGACCCGACCTACTCCCTGGACCACCACGTGCTATGCTGAGCAACGAGAAGCGATAAATCCCTTCTCTGTAACACGCAGGTGAAATCCCGCACCGTCTGAAGATAGATGGACGTGCCCACTGAGTGGGTACAACACGGCTCCAACGATAATCAGTACAGTGAGGTTTCGCGTCAGAAGGCTTACGAGCTTGATATGTTAGCGTTGGATTTTAACGGTCTTTTATCTTCTTCACTATCATGCAATTCCTATGGTGATAGCAGAAGATAAACTCATGCAGTTCTAATTATATAAGCAATAAAAAGAAAGCATGGATCTTATGTGGTAAAAGCCCAAAGCCTAAGTAAGACGTTAAGATACTTAAGTCTTCACTTGCTCTTCTTGGGACTTTTGCATCTCATCTGGTCCAACCCAGGGCCGTAGCGCCAAGAGCACCTCAGGTGCGCCACCAGCTGAATGCCCCTCTAGGATGTGTGCCTTTGTGCTCTTGTCTAATCAAATACAATTTGATCTATCTAGACAAGTTTGACTCACAGGTCAATTATACAATCAATGAGTTTAAAAGTGATTCGCAGATCACTAAATAATAATTTACCAGGCTCGCAGGCCCCAGCACAGCACACAATTAAAGGCAACCCACATAAGATGAAATAAACAAGCATCATGGCATCATTCAATCAACATGTGATCCATTACAAAGAAAATAAAATTTTTGAAAACCCCATTGGCATCAATTTTCATTTTCTTATAAGCCCTACAACCTTACAATGGTCCATTGATAGGGATCCACTCATCCAACTAGTCAGATCCTCTGCCCTTGCATGCACCAAGTCCTAACTGACTCGAGTTGACCTAATGGTCAACCATGCATGCGCCAAGGGCTGAACAACCCTCATGAGTTCTGGCAAGCGGGTGTGACCCCGGGCCTAACTCATGTGTGTTCATTGAGTTGTCTCAACCAGACCTCGCTACACGCCTAAGATGCAATCGACCTATGGCCACCTCGTGCTTGCGCACAGGTGCCATCTGGTCGATCCATCTAGGCTGTCAGATGGTCTGATCAGACTAGTGGATCTAACTTAGAGGTGACTTCAACCCCATCAACCCATCTAAGGGTTTATAGTAGGCGCCACTTAGATCTAGTGAGGCGCGCAAGATGTAATGAATTTTACAAAGACATTCAACAAGCGCCATCAAGAAACATGCGCCAAGAATCATACAAGTAATAACATGTAGTTTCGCATGTTGACATTAGATCTATCCATTAGCGCAAACATGTGATATCAATCATGCGCCAACATCTAATGACTAGCATGTATTCATGGTGATGATAGATCTACAACAATGGTGCAAACATGGATCACTAAAGCAATCATAAGATTCATGCATAACCCGCTCTGATACCAATTGAAGAGTCCCCTTCAAGGGGGAGCGCAGGCAGATAAAACCCCTTTCAAGAGGGGGGCGAACCCTAGAGCATGCGGAAAATGTACTCTTCTAGGGTTTCAATAAAATCGTTTGCATGAACACATATATATGATCAACTTTATATGTATTGCAAAGATCAAGTTTGAGATCTTTTACCATAGCCATGATAAAGGGTGTCGGCTTGGAAGCAAGAGGGCAAGTAAGCACTCCTCCAAAGAAAACACACACTAGATGAGAGATGGCTACCCTTTAGGATCTTCCTTGTGCTAGCAAGAGATCTTTCCAAAGTTCCTTGTCGTGTGTTGATGATGAGATGTGCTTGGCCGAGAGCTACCTTGTCCAAGAGTCCTCTCTTCGTCGAATGAAGGAGACAAGAGAGTAATTGGCAAATTGCGTTGAGGTTTTTCTCATTCAAGTGATGGCGTTACACTTCCAAAAATGGAAGGTTATCAAGCCATGCGACCACTTGAAGAAAAACCGCCCAAGATGCCTTTAAACCTTGAACCATACGTTCACCCATGTGAACCGGTTCAAGCCAATTAGGTTCAACTCAATTCGGTTCAAAAACCCAAATTAAACCAGCCCAAGCCATGGTCTAGATCTCTATGAACCAAACGGTTCAAGATCTAATCGTTCATCTCTTGATGCTCTTGATCTCTTCGATCTAGCATCCATACTCTCGATCGAAGCTTACCGATCTGAAGCCCTAATCAATCAAACATGATCAGACCAGATCTCACTTACAATCAGAGTCTAATCTCCTTTTAACTGAACTAAAACAATTCAGTCCACACGATCTGACTTAAGTAAGCCATATCATCAAATTGTGCGACCCTAAGGGTTTCCTTTAAATGTCGGTAACGATAACTCACGTTATCACAATCAGTGAGGGGTATCTAGCAACACATCACTGTCTCCCGATATAAAGGAAAGAGTCTTCCAAGACTACACCCAAACCACAGCACAAGTGTGAATCATTTCACAAGGCATACATGTTTCCTTTGCCACTGGATGTTCTTATTGGACAAGTGTGTCAAACTTGTAGCTCCAATATGATGAGCATGATTAGATCAGATGAACATAGTCATCTGGGTATGGCCATACACTTTCTCAATCATCTCATATAAGGGGGGGCCCCTTTAGAACACCACACTCCTTCCACAAGGAGACGGCAATCCTTTATCTATCACTAGTATCCGAACCTGACTCATGATCATTATCCAAGATAGTCTATAACCATTATCTTTCAAATGATATTGAACTACCTCAAAATAATGACATTCATCATTTAGAAATACAAGTGATCTCAAGTCAAAGGACATGTGCCACTTGATGCAAACAAGGATTATTCACATTGTGACAAGCAATGGAATATCCCAGTAGGGTCTGTCCAGTACATCCAATGTACCCATGAGTCTACATCTTATTCCATGCTCGAAGCATCCTATAAGATTAGAACACATATTAGTCTCAATCATATCAAGGCTGTCTCATGTTCACCAAGATATCTCGACTAAGGACTTTATAGCATGTCAGCCTAGCTGAACAGCTTTGAGACATTATTCAGTAGTACACTTATTACTGCAGACAAGGTAACAACCTGAATAATAACCATGCCTTTATAAACACAAAAGTTTATTACATGATACTGATACAATCCCAAAGGCCTCAAACATTAGCCTTAAGGGCATACCCCAACACTACGAGGCTAACTGCGCCGAACAGGAGCGGTGGCTCGCCAGCCGGTGTTGAGCGGGCCACCCGCGCCGGACATCGAGGGCGATGTTCAAATTGGGCCGGGGAGAATTGTTAGGCCCTGGGCTCCTCGGTTCAGCCCAGGAGGGGTGGCCCAGACGCAAGCCCAAGCCCACAAAGAATGCAAGGTCAAAATTGGGGCATTGACCCCAAACGCACGAACACGACGCACGCGTGGCGACGGCGTCTTCGCGTGCGAAGCGGACGACGACACCGAGATCGGCTGGGCGACGGAGCTCGCGGAGGAGCGGAAATCTCGGATGCAGGCACGAGCAGTGAAGGCGGCTCCACGCGAAGGACGCGGACAAAGTTCGCGTAGGCGGGCGCGAACGAAAAGGGGGCGAGCAGGCATTCAGACTGCTGGCTTGGAGATCAGACGCGCCGAGATGGCGTCTACAGCGACCGGGCAACGAGCGAAGCAGGCGGGCGCGAGGAAGTAAGAGGCGGCGGCCTCGTCCTTCATAAAAGGGACGAGCATCCTCACCATCGGGGAACTCTGTGAACGGCGACGAGAGCGAAACAGAGAGGGACGATCGGCGAGCGACCGAACGAAGGAAGAGAGAGAGAGAACTGTGAGCGAGCGAGCTTTGGAAGGCTTGAGGGAGCTTTCCGAGTGATTGTAACCGGCTTTAAGGAGACAACCGGCGAGGGAGGTTTTTGTAGCTTGAAACGGTTAAATCGAAGCTTTTCCTCTTCTCCGACTTCTTCCTGTTTCTACGTCATTTCTCTGTTTCCAATGACTTCGGCAACCTGCGGCTGGCAGGCGGCTGGCGACGGGCTAGACGAAGGAAGGCGGGCGGCCTTCCAGTCGGCATCGTCTTCTCTGGGGACGGCAAGCGCAGGCGAGCGCTCTGCCGAGGACGATGAGCGAAGACTAACACGTTGCACGTTCGCTTCGAGACGAAGACGCAGACGGCTGACGCAAGCAGACGCCAGCGAGGCAAAGTCAAAATCGGCGGCGCGAATTCGATTTCGCGATTTTGCACGGCTGACGCAAGCCGACGTCACCCGGATACCGAGTTCGCAGTGAACGAATTAATCAGCGGCTGACGTCAGCGTGACGTCAGCAAGAGCGATTCGGCGGCCGAGTTCGAACAGTGAAATTCGATTTAAATTGGTGTTAATTTTGACTTCGGTCAAAATTAGAAGAGGAGGTATTTTGATTTCCTGATTTGGGAATTAGGGTTAGGGTTTTATCCGTGAGAATTGTAATTTGGGGATAAAAAGTTGAGCGGGAAACTAGGGTTTCGAGTTTGGGGACAAGATTCGGTCCGAAAACCCTAGCGCGATCACGTTCTGGTGTTCCGCCGGACGGCCCTAAGACAACGGATAAGCGCTGTTTTCAGGCTGATCCGACCGAGGCGTGACAATAGGTATCAGAGCTTAAAGTGATCCAACAGCATGGTGAATCAAGGAGATCGCATTGCCCGGATCGAGCAGGTGCTCGGTTTGACGGGGAATAGCAGGGATGCGGTAGTTCCTCATGTGGAGGAACTTCATCGCACGATTGAAGAGCAAAGGTTGCAGATTCTTGGCCTGCAACAAACCTTGGCTGGGATGGCTGAAGCCCAGCAAAACTTTGAAGGGATGGCGGCGCTACAACAGCAGGTGGCGGCCTTGACAGCACAAACTCAGCAGGTGACTGCGTTGCAAGGTCAGGTAGCAACCTTGACAACACAGTTGACCAACTCCACGACTGTGCAACAGCAGATATTGGCTGATCTGGCGGTGACGCGCATGGCATTGGCGCAGGCACAAGGGGTTGTCCTACAGCAACTAGGGCGGAGTATGGGGCTCCCAACGGCAACGGGAAGGTTCGCACCCCAGAACCTGCAATGTTCAAAGGGGCCAGATCTGCAAAAGTATTGGGTAATTTTCTATGGGACATGCAACAATATTTTGAAGCTAACCATGTCACAGATCAGGAGAAGGTGAGAGTGTGCACAGCATATCTCTCAGATGATGCAAAACTCTGGTGGAGAACCAAAGTTGATTCTACATCAGAGGCGGCTAGTTGGACTTGGGAGGTGTTCCGAGAGGAACTGCGGCAGCAGTTCCTACCCGGAAACTCGGTGGACCAAGCGCGAGAGGCGGTGGATCGGCTAAAGCACATAGGGACGATCCAGGAGTATGTCAGGGCGTTCTCCGCGCTGATGTTGGAGCTACCTGAGATGGCAGAGGGAGATAGGAGGTACTTCTTCCTCCGGAATCTCCAACCCTGGGCGGCAACGGAGGTTCGACGACATGCGCCGCAGGACTGGAGGATGGCTGCAGCTATAGCCGAGTCTTTGGTGGACCAGAGGGCTTCAGGGACGACCTTCCAGAGAGCACAAAGGTCGCCCCCGAAGCGACTATCTCCACCGAGACCTAGAGCGCCAGAGAGGGAGAGGCCCTCTCCCCGACGAAACAGAGGACAACCAGCATGGCAGGAGCAGACTCGACCTACAGAGTGAGGGCAAGGTCAACTGAGACCGATTGCCTGCTTCTTGTGCAAGGGACCGCACCGGATACGCGACTGTCCGGATCGACAGAGGGTGAACGCGATTGCAGCGATTGTGCATCGCGAGCTAGCGGAGAAACCGGCGGTGGTGCATGACGAGGAACCAGTAGATGCTCACATAGGAGTTATGCGCATTGCCTCAGTGGTCGCAGGAAGATCATCACCGACCCCCGCAGAAGCAGAGCCGAAAGACGCAGTCGGCAAGAGCAACGTCGAACAGAAGACGAGTTCTGGAGATGCGAACTCGCCATAGGAGAAGAAGACGTATAAGCAGGCAGTGGAGGAAAAGACTTCACCGAAGTCTTGGGAGGAGCTAGAAGCGGAAGAAAACGCAAAGCTACGTGCGAACCATGAGAAGCTCCAACACAAGAGGGAACGGACCTGGAAAGAGTGCTACGAGGCTAACTGCGCCGAACAGGAGCGGTGGCTCGCCAGCCGGCGTTGAGCGGGCCACCCGCGCCGGACATCGAGGGCGATGTCCAAATTGGGCCGGGGAGAATTGTTAGGCCCTGGGCTCCTCGGTTCAGCCCAGGAGGGGTGGCCCAGACGCAAGCCCAAGCCCACAAAGAATGCAAGGTCAAAATTGGGGCATTGACCCCAAACGCACGAACACGACGCACGCGTGGCGACGGCGTCTTCGCGTGCGAAGCGGACGACGACACCGAGATCGGCTGGGCGACGGAGCTCGCGGAGGAGCGGAAATCTCGGATGCAGGCACGAGCAGTGAAGGCGGCTCCACGCGAAGGACGCGGACAAAGTTCGCGCAGGCGGGCGCGAACGAAAAGGGGGCGAGCAGGCATTCAGACTGCTGGCTTGGAGATCAGACGCGCCGAGATGGCGTCTACAGCGACCGGGCAACGAGCGAAGCAGGCGGGTGCGAGGAAGTAAGAGGCGGCGGCCTCGTCCTTCATAAAAGGGACGAGCATCCTCACCATCGGGGAACTCTGTGAACGGCGACGAGAGCGAAACAGAGAGGGACGATCGGCGAGCGACCGAACGAAGGAAGAGAGAGAGAGAACTGTGAGCGAGCGAGCTTTGGAAGGCTTGAGGGAGCTTTCCGAGTGATTGTAACCGGCTTTAAGGAGACAACCGGCGAGGGAGGTTTTTGTAGCTTGAAACGGTTAAATCGAAGCTTTTCCTCTTCTCCGACTTCTTCCTGTTTCTACGTCATTTCTCTGTTTCCGACGACTTCGGCAACCTGCGGCTGGCAGGCGGCCGGCGACGGGCTAGACGAAGGAAGGCGGGCGGCCTTCCAGTCGGCATCGTCTTCTCTGGGGACGGCAAGCGCAGGCGAGCGCTCTGCCGAGGACGATGAGCGAAGACGAACACGTTGCACGTTCGCTTCGAGACAAGACGCAGACGGCTGACGCAAGCAGACGCCAGCGAGGCAAAGTCAAAATCGGCGGCGCGAATTCGATTTCGCGATTTTGCACAGCTGACGCAAGCCGACGTCACCCGGATACCGAGTTCGTAGCGAACGAATTAATCTGCGGCTGACGTCAGCGTGATGTCAGCAAGAGCAATTCGGCGGCCGAGTTCGAACAGTGAAATTCGATTTAAATTGGTGTTAATTTTGACTTCGGTCAAAATTAGAAGAGGAGGTATTTTGATTTCCTGATTTGGGAATTAGGGTTAGGGTTTTATCCGTGAGAATTGTAATTTGGGGATAAAAAGTTGAGCGGGAAACTAGGGTTTCGAGTTTAGGGACAAGATTCGGTCCGGAAACCCTAGCGCGATCACGTTCTGGTGTTCCGCCGGACGGCCCTGAGACAACGGATAAGCGCTATTTTCAGGCTGATCCGACCGGGGCGTGACACTAAGTAAGAAATCATAGTCTTGCATGTCTAAAAGGATAAAATTAGCAGAAAGCTCATGCTCCTCAATTAAGACCAAACAATAAGGATAAACAAGGTGGGCAGTCAATGAATCACAATTAGCGTAGTCATATGCAATATAGACTATAATGTTTCAGGCTATATATCTAAATGATGTGCTAAATGTTGAGTTACAAAAGACAAATTACAACCAAGATCAAATAAAACTTATGTAGATCTTCTAGAAACATTGATAATACCTTCCACTATTTATTTGGAAGCTTTAACGTCTAGTTTTGTTATGACATAAACTCATGTGTGACTTACATACTTTTGATTTATTAGTTCTTTCCTTATCATTGGGGCAACCCCTAACTTCAAATTTTCCACAAGCAAAACAAGCTCTAGTTATCCTATAACGCTTAGTTCATGTTTTCCCCCACAATTTACACATGATGGTATCTATTTTATTGTTTCTCTTTTGAAACCTTTGCAGCTTTGCTCTTTTATTGTCAACTTCAACCCCAATTTCTCTCTTTTGCTTTTGATCATTAGGCCTAAACTTATTACTTTTGTTTCTCAACTCTTATATTCAATTAACATCCCTATCAACTATGGCTACTCGATCAAAAACTTCAATATATGTTCTATGTTTTAAGGTTAAAATTTTACCATGAATACATGGCCTTAATCCTCTCTTAATCCTCTTCTCCTTCCTAGCTTCATCATCAACCATATGTGGAGCAAATCTAGACAATTCTATAAATTTTGCTTCATATTGTGCAACAAAATGATTTCCTTTATCAACTTAAGAAATTAAATCTATTTTTTATCCTTCGCACATTTTGGAAAGTACTTCTCATGAAATTTGAATAAAAATATTTCCCAAACGAATACCTCTTGCTTGACCTCTACTATATTCTTAATCAACAATTACATAACAAATCAATATCAAAACTAAATATTGTTGGGAAACCCCGGGGACATTTTACAATTTTTTAGAGACACATACATACATTGCACAGCGGAAGAATGTCCCCGAAACAGGTCCGTCCCAAAAACCCAGTGAAGATCGCATGCAAGGGGGTCGACACGATGAGTTAGAAAATACCTCAGAGCAAGATGAGGTCGATGTCGTGATAGGCGCCCAAGTGTGCGCCCTCTGCAGTCTCACACACACGGATGCCTCGAGTCCTCTTCTTCCACGCCCGGTGCTAGCCTCGGGAAGAAGATCCAAGCCTTAGGGAGATGCTCCAACCACCTTGCGCCACCAAGAGAGAAAGATTCGCCAAGTGGTAAGGAAGGAGAAGCTTGCGGCCACTTGATGGAAGAGGAAGAGATTGCGCCAATGCTCCTTGCTCTCGCTCCCTTCTTATGTTCACGCCTCCAAGGATGAATCATATAAGAGGGGGCGGCTAGGGTTACATATATAGGGCAAGAGGCGATTAGGGCAAGGGCTAGGATCATGACAAGTGTAGGGCTAGGATGAGGAGGTTTGATGCAAGGAAAGTCTCCAAGACTTTACCATAAACTTCATTCAACCTTTCCATAATTGCCCAAGTACCATATCAGCCCAAGACATACCTTAAAGGCATTCATACCATCAAGGGAGAAGGGCTAGGCGCAAATTGCTTCCTTAATGAAGCAATTTTGCCACCCTAACCCCATTATGCCCCTTAGGCGCCAATGGGGTTGGGTTTCTCCCCATTATACCCTTTTAGCCTCTCTTCTCTTCATGAGAACTTGTTATTGGGCTTCCTTGGATAATGAGCTAGCCCAAACTTCATCCTATGGGTTGATTTAAGCATTTGGATCCAATCCAATGCAACCCTAATCCAAGTGTGACCAACCATGGTCAAATACGGGTCAACCTGCCAAAAATGAAGTTTGGCTCCAATAACATTCTTCCATCTCATCAGGCCCATTGGTGCTGATGAAATCTCCCAATTAGATCCGAGTTATCCAATAACTTGATCATAAGGCTTCTCGATCAATACGAGAACTCAAGTATCAAGGTGTGCGACCCTGTAGGTTCTTTTGACGCTGGCAGTGCTGACCAAAGGTCACCATAAGTAGTGAGTGGCACCTAGCAGTGCATCGCTGCTACCCAGGTCATTGGAATGGATATCGACATCGACATCCCCATCATCGCAACTAGGTACAGATGCATTACAGTCTCTTTGCTGGACTGATATCCGATTGGACAAGTGTGTCACCACTTGTTTTCACCCAATCACATGTCTATGACTAAAACAGGTTCTTACCTGGGTATGGCCATACACTCTCAGTCATAGAACCATAGAGGAGCTCCATGGATATCATACTTCCCTAAGGAAGGGGCAAATCCTATGTCTGTCCATTGACCTTCTTATATGGGTCGTGACATGCTCAATGACAACCGTTATGACCTCCCAACTACGGCGAGGTGTTAGGTTGTATCAAAGCAAGTCGCTAACCATATAGAACGATCAATGACCTCAAGTCAAGGGATCAATGCATCTCCTGTCACTTGTGAGGATAACTTATGACACCAAGTCATAGCCTCACAGCGGGTCTTTCCAGTATATCCTCCAATGATATACCCATGTGTCTGCGTTAGCACCACGTACCTAACCAGCTCACATACCAGTCTCTCAAGTACCATAGCTGTCCCATATCCACTAAGGTACATCGACTGGGGACAATAGTTTGAGCACAGATCCAATCTGTCTCCAGGGACATTATCATGTTAGTACATGTGCGCAGATGTAAACAAACATTGACAATGACAATGCCAGAATGATATATATAAATATCAAAGTCAAGTAGAACATAAGTGGACCAAAACTAGGTCCTAGGGCATATACACCAACAAATATATCCAAGTTTTAATTATACTATTTATAAAGACCAACATATACTTTTAATTTTCCCATCTTGTGTTAGAATTAAATTATATCTTGTCACACATATGCAAAAAAAAAAATCTTAACAAGTTATGAGGCTTATTTTGAAAGTATGGGAACTAAAGCATAAGGATGTATATTTTGAATAAGGTAATAGTCATTATTTAATGGAAAATGAAAATAAGAAAAGAAAGAAAGAAAATAATCATTAAAACAACATGAAAAGAGTTGTAAACACCTTACGCTTGCATACACCTCATGCTAATTGAGAATGAGAATTGTTGGTGTATATGCCCTAAGGACCTAATTCTGGTCCATTACTTGTACTACTTGACATTGATATTTATATCATACTGGCATTGTCGTTATCATTATTTGTTTACATCTGCGAACATGTACTTATATGATAATGTCCTTGGAGACAGATTAGATCTGTGCTCAAACTATTGTTCCTAGTCAATGTACCTTAGTGGATATGGGACAGCTATTGTACTTGTAAGACTGGTATATGGGCTGGTTAGGCACGAGGTGCTAACGCAGGCATATGGGTATATCAGTGGTAGATATACTGGACCGACCCGCTGTGAGGCAATGACTTGGTGTCACGAGTTATCCTCACAAGTGATAGGAGATGCATTGATCCCTTGACTTGAGGTCATTGGTCATTCTATATGGGTCGTGACATGCCCAATGACAACCGTTATTACCTCCCAACTACGGCAAGGTGTTAGGTTGTATCAAAGCATATCCCTAACCACATAGAATGGCCAATGACCTCAAGTCAAGGGATCAATGCATCTCCTATCACTTGTGAGGATAACTTGTGACACCAAGTCATTGCCTCACAGCAGGTCGGTCCAATATATCTACCACTGATATACCCATATGCCTATGTTAGTACCATGCCTAACCAGCCCATATACCAGTCTTACAAGTACCATAGCTGTCTCATATCCACTAAGGTACATTGACTAGGGACAATAGTTTGAGCACAGATCCAATTTGTCTCTAGGGACATTATCATATAAGTACATGTTCGCAGATGTAAACAAATAATGATAACGACAATGCTAGTATGATATAAATATCAATGTCAAGTAGTACAAGTAATGGACCAGAATTAGGTCCTTAGGGCATATACACCAACAATCTCCCACTTGCACTAAGACCTAGAGGTTGAGAAATCTAAACCCCATATCTCTAGCGTGACCATCATGCTTCTGCTGCGCCAAAGCCTTGGTCAATGGGTCTGCTAGATTGTTCTCTATGTCAACTCTGCTAATCTTGACATCACCTATGTCTATGATCTCTCTGATCAGGTGAAATCTCCTGAGTATGTGTTTGGATTTTTGATGAGACCGTGGTTCCTTGGCTTGTGCAATTGCTCCATTGTTATCACAATAGATTTCAATGGGATCCACTGCACTTGAAACCACCTGAAGTTCAGAAATGAACTTCCTAATCCAAACAGCTTCTTTGGCTGCCTCAGAACCGGCCACATACTCAGCTTCGGTTGTAGAATCAGCTATGGTGGATTGCTTGAAGCTCTTCCAGCATACAGCGCCTCCATTTATCTTGAACACAAAGCCGGCCTGCGATCTGAAGTCGTCAGGGTCAGACTGGAAAAACGCATCAGTGTAGCCCTGCATACTGAGCTCTCCCTGTCCCCCATAGACCAAGAACAAATCCTTAGTTCTTCTCAGATATTTTAGGATGTTCTTTATAGCCACCCAGTGTTGTACACCAAGATTGGATTGGTATCAGCTGGTTATGCTCACAGCATAAGCCACATCTGGTCTAGTACACAACATTGCATACATGATCGATCCTATTGCCGAAGCATAGGGCACTCGACTCATGTCATCCCTCTCAGCCTGTGTGGTGGGACACTGGCTCTTTGATAGAGTAAGGCCATGTCTCACTGGAAGGTACCCTTTCCTGGATTGCTCCAAGCTAAACCTCTCCAGGACCTTATCAATGTATGTACTCTGACTAAGGGCTAGGAGCTTCTTGGATCTATCCCTGTAGATCCTCACGCCTAGGATATAGGCAGCCTCCCCTAAGTCCTTCATCTCAAAACACTTCCCTAACCATGTCTTCAAAGCTTGAAGACTAGGGATGTCGTTCCCGATGAGCAGTATGTCATCGACATATAAGACTAGAAAAGTCACCAAGCTCCCACTGAATTTTCTGTATACACAGGCGTCATCTTCGCTTTTGATAAAGCCATAATCTCTCACAGCTTCATCAAATCGAAGATTCTAACTTCGAGATGCTTGCTTTAATCCATAGATGGATCTCTTTAGTCTGCAGACCTTATTGGCCTCTGCAGGATGGACGAAGCCATCAGGTTGTGTCATATACACATCCTGAGTCAGCATTCCATTAAGGAAAGCTGTCTTCACATCCATCTATCATATCTCATAGTCGTGATATGCAGCTATAGCAAGCAAAATCCGAATGGATTTGAACATGGCAACTGGCGAGAAGGTTTCATCATAATCCACCCTGTGGACTTGCTTGAATCCTTTAGCCACTAATATACCTTTAAAGGTAACTATGTTTCCATGCATGTCTCTCTTCTTCTTGAAGACCCATTTACAGCCTATGGGTTTTACCCCATCCGGCAGCTCAACCAAATCCCAGACTTGGTTAGCTGACATGGAATCCATCTCGGATCGCATGGCCTCAAGCCATTTCTCGGAGTCCGATCCACTGACTGCCTCATCATAAGTCCTGAGTTCATCCTCAATGATGAAGATCCCGTCGTGTTGGGTCGGCAGCGACCCAGACCTCTCAGGTGTACGACGAATTCTCCCAAACCTACGTGGGGCCTGTGTCTAAGCCTCTGGTTGCCCAGCAACCGGTGTAGGTGGCTCAGGTTCCATCTCTCCTACTGTGTCTTGTGGTTGACCTTGGACCTCATCCAAGTCAAAGCTTCTCCCACTGGTGCCTTTCAAGAGAAAATCTTTCTCGAGAAATACGGCAGTCCGAGCAACAAAAACTTTATTCTCGGTGGGATTAAAGAAGTAGTATCCTTTGGTTTCCCTAGGATACCCCACAAACACACATTTATCAGATCTGGGTTCTAGCTTGCTAGAATCCTGACGTTTGACATAAGCCTCACATCCCTAGATCCGCATAAATGATAGCATTGAGTGTCTCCAAGTCCACAACTCATGTGGGGTCTTAGGAACACTCTTTGACAGAACGTTATTCAGTGTCTTGATCGCTGTAATTAATGCAAAACCCCAGAAATACGGAGGTAGAGTTGCGTGACTCATCATAGATCGAACCATGTCCAACAAAGTTCGATTTCTCCTCTCAGACACCCCATTCCACTGAGGTGTTCCAGAAGGAGTGAGTTGGGAAAGAATCCCACACTCTCTAAGATAGTCAACAAACTCATGGCTCAAGTACTCTCCGCCTCGATTAGACCGAAGAGCCTTAATGGATCATCCAAGCTGGTTTTCCACTTCATTCTTGAACTCCTTAAATTTCTCCAAGGATTCAAACTTATGTCTCATCAAATAGACATAACCATATCTACTAAAGTCATCAGTAAATGTGACGAAGTAGACATACCCACCTCTAGCTTGTTTGTTGAATGGCCCACACACATCACTGTGTATTAGATCCAACAAACCTGTGGCCCTCTCACCATGCTTGGTGAATGGCGCCTTTGTCATTTTGCCCAACAAACAAGGCTCGCATGTGTCAAATTCCTCCAAGGAATCTGAATCCAAGAATCCATTTGCATGGAGATTTTGGATGCGATTCTTGTTGATGTGCCCTAAACGATAATGCCAAAGATAAGTATTATTTAAACCACTTAACTTGATCCTCTTAGCATTCATGTTGCACACAGAACTTTGCATGTCCAAGACATACAACTCATTGCATAGTGTACCAGATCCATAGAATATGTTTGCTAATGAAAAAGAACATGTGTTCTCTTTTATCGCAAAACAAAATCCTTTCCTCGCCAGGGCAGGAATGGATATAATATTCTTAATAATCGATGGTGCATAGAAGCAATGTTCCAGTTCTAGTTGAAGTTCAGACGGCAGCGAGAGAGTGTAGTCTCCTATAGTTACAGCAGCAACCTGTGCCCCGTTACCGACCCGAAGGTCAATCTCTCCTGGTCGCACTGTCCTACTTCGTTTGAGCCCTTGCATACTTGTACAAATATGCACTCCACATGCGGTATCCAATACCCATGTATTTGAAGTAGACAGATTGACTTCAACCACGCAAATACTAGAGCCTGAAGATGAAGGTGTAACCCTTCTCCTCTCCTCTTTCTGGTTATGCCTTTTACAGCTTTCGAGCTTGAGGTCACCCCTCAAGGTTCGACACCAATCCATCAACTTGGATCCAACCAACTTTTCCTCTTCCAGGATAGATCGCAGTGACAATCTGCTATTGTTCATAATCATCGTTTCTATAACAACCAAGAAAAGCAAATTAGCACTACTTCAAATCATTTAAACCGGACTTGTTTTAATTGATCATGGCTCCCACTATTTTAATCGAATTGACAACCCACAAAGTCAATCGGGAAATTCAAGATTTCCTAGTGAGATGGGATCCTTGTTCCTCACACGGCCTCGCGTCCCGCTAGGGCAGGATGTACTGCACGAGGTGACGCATGTATATCAAGGTAGGCGCGCCAGCCAATTGCAACTTAGCAATTCCCCTTCTCAAGATAGTTCAAGCATTTTGTGCCCAGCTAGGGCTGGAATAACACAAAACCCTAACTTCTTGAGGCTGCCTCTAGAGTTCCATCATGTGGCCATCACATATGAAAAACTAGTCAAGTCTATCTTGACCGTTATGCCCAAGGCCAACGAATTCCTTGCAAAGGCGCGTCCAGGATTTTAACTGGACTGGGGAAAACATTGTCACCACACGCCTCCTAAAGATAGATGGGTGTGTCCACTAGGGTGGAAACAATGCACAGCACCATCGATCGATAGTTTGATGAGGGCTACGCGTCAGAAGGCTACTAGACTTGATATTTGAATGAGGGTTTTGAGGTCTCATCAATTCAATTTTATCTTATGTCTAGCATTACAGGCATGCAATCCTATAGTGATAACATAAAATAAAACATCATAGGCATGCTTTAGCAGATATGGAAAGCAGTAAAGGGATGATGTGATCATAGCCTATTCAAGACATTGAACCAACCCATGCCAGAAGAGGTTCAACTCTTGACCTAGGACTCAAGCCCCTAAAGACCTAACCTAGCCGACTTCTATCTTGGTCTTCAAGCTCGGCTCCAAGGTCCTCCTCACCATGGTTTAGCTCTCAAACCCTAGAGGTAATTCAAGCTCGGCTTCAAGCTCGGCTACCAGGGAAAATGCGCCTGTCCCAGAGTCGAACCCTGGACCTCCCGTCTGGTCAAGCCACTGCTGCATGCGCCTCTGCCAAGTGTGCTCTGTGCTCTTGTCTGACTAATTTACAAATTAATCTATCTAGACAAGATTGACTCGCAGGTCAATTACATTTTATAAATTAATTAAACTGTGATTCGCAGATCACAAAAATAAGAATTAATTTACAATAAAATTCCAGGCACGCAGGCCCCAGCACAGCACACATTAAACATGGGCAGCCCACATAAGATTAAATAAACATACATATGGCATCATACATCATTTGATCCAATCATGAAAAATAAAATTTTGAAAAACCCCATTGAGATCAATTTTATTTTTCCTTATGTGCCCTACTACCTTACAACGGT
Source organism: Costus lasius (assembly GCA_027563935.2). Taxonomy (NCBI): domain Eukaryota; kingdom Viridiplantae; phylum Streptophyta; class Magnoliopsida; order Zingiberales; family Costaceae; genus Costus; species Costus lasius. The sequence continues at coordinate 28,467,559 of CM050450.1, read as the reverse complement.
CCATTACTAGGGATCCACTCATCCGACCTAGTCAGATCCACTGCCCTTACATGCACCAAGTCCTAACTGACTTGAGTCGACCAAAAGGTCAACAATGCATGCGCCAAGGGCTGAACGACCACAATGAGGTCTGGCAAGCGGGTGTGACCCCGGGCCTAACTCATGTGCGTTCATAGGTTGTCTCAATCAGACATCGCTACACGCCTGTCTGCAGTTGACCTATAGCCATCTCTTGCTTGCGCACAGATGCTATCTGGTCGACCCATCAAGGCTGTCAGATGGTCTGATCAGACTGTTTGGATCTAACTCAGGGGATGACTTCAACCCTAATAACCCGTCTAAGGGTTTAAAGCAGGGCCTTAGATCTAGTGTAAGTCGCGCATGTGATATAGTTTTTTTTTTTGAGAAAAACAAGAATGCGCCAACATACATGCGCCAGAGACTAACACATTCAAGTTTCGCATGTGCAACAACTTAAAATGAAATTTTCGCATGTCAACTAGATCTAAGCATACTTGCGCATATGGATCATAAAAGGCTTTAAGCAATCATAAAAACATGCATCAACTTGGCTCTGATACCAATTGAAGGTCCCCTACAAGGGGCGAAACCCTAAAACATGCGCTAAACAAAACTTGCATGGGCGGAATCTAGGGTTTCCTAAGACCAGATAGCATGTATTATGATCAACTTTAACAACAGAAAAGGAATTCATACCGAAGCCATATGAAGGATGTCGCCTTGGAAGCAAGAGAACAAAAGAGGTCTCCTCCAAATCGTCACACACAAGATGATGTCGCTTTCTCTTTTGGTGCTCCTTGTGCTAGCAAGGTTCCAAGAGGTCTTGATCGAATGGGAGGGAAGATGATCTCCTTGCTTGGCGAAACTTTCTCCTCTTGTCGTCTAAGCTTTTTCACACGAGAATGCTTCTCCCAAGAAAACCAAGGAGGCGACAAAGGCGTGAAGAGGCGAGAGAGAGGCGACGTGAGATCATGGACACGTTTGAGAACATGCTATCTAAAAATAGCAAAGTCCAAACGTTCATGCGACCATGCATTACCCCAATCGCAAATGCCTCACCACCTGAACCATGCGCTCATCCAATGAGCTGGTTCAAATCGATTTGGTTCAACAACCAAATAAACCAAGCAATTAGTCCAGATCATAATAAACCACTGAGGCCTAAGATCTGACCGTTGATCTCTTAATGCTCTTGATCTGACCGATCTAGCATCTATTCTCTCGATCGAAGCTTACCGATCTCAAGCCCTAATCAATCAAACATGATTAGACCAGATCTCACTTTTATTCAGAGAGTAAATCCCTTTAAACTGAACTCAAACAATTCAGTCCACACGATCTGACTTAAGTAAGCCATATCATCAAATTGTGCGACCCTAAGGGTTTCCTCTAAATGTCGGTAACGACAACTTACGTTATCACGATCAGTGAGGGGTATCTAGCAACACATCACTGTCTCCCGATATAAAGGAAAGAGTCTTCCAAGACTACACCCAAACTACAGCACAAGTGTGAATCCAATTCACAAGGCATGCATATTTCCTTTGCCACTGGATGTTCTTATTGGACAAGCGTGTCAAGCTTGTAGCTCCAATATGATGAGCATGATTAGAACAGATGAACACAGTCACCTGGGTATGGCCATACACTTTCTCAATCATCTCATCCAGGGGGCCCCTTTAGAACACCACACTCCAATTATAGAGACGGCAATCCTTTGTCTATCACTAATGCCCTAACCTGACTCAAGCTCACCATCCAAGATAGTCTATAACCATTATGTTTCAAATGATATTGAACTACCTCAAAACAATGACAATCATCATTTAGAAACACAAGTGATCTCAAGTCAGAGGAAATGTGCCACTTGTTACATTCAAGGATTATTCACATTGTGACAAGCAATTGAATATCCTAGTAGGGTCTGTCCAGTACATCCAATGTACCCATGAGTCTACATCTTATTCCATGCTCAAAGCATCCTATAATATTAGAGCACATATTAGTCTCAATCATATCAAGGCTATCTCATGTTCACCAAGATATCTCAACTAAGGACTTCACAGCATGTCAGCCCAGCTGAACAGCTTTGAGACATTATTCAGAAGTACACTTATTGCAGCAGATAATGTAACAAACTGAATAACAACCATGCCTTTATAAACATAAGAGTTTATTACATGATACTGATACAATCCCAAGGCCTCAAACATTAGCCTTAAGGGCATACCCCAACAATTCGCAATTAAGTTTCATGATGATTTCAAAGATCCTCTCGGCTGGTAATTTTGTCAGATCAAGAGACCCGGCCAGTCCGAAGACACAATGTCCGTACTACTTGACAAAACCATGTGCACCTTTGATCTTTAAACCATGCAAGAAAAATAACCAAAAAATCCAAAAGAGATTGAAAAGGTGATAGAAACAAGAAACCCTAATTTTTCCTACTTTTAGAAAAAATGTTTGCCATGCAATTTGTAATTTTTGAAAATTGAAATATGGCATGTGAGCATGAAAAATATGAAAAGCATGAAAAACATCGTTCGAGTTTCGCAAGTCGCTCTGATACCACTGTTGGGAAACCCCGGGGATATTTTACAAATTTTCAGAGATGCAAACACGTTGCGCAACGGAAGAATACCCCCGAAACAGGCCAGTCCCAAAAACCTAGTGAAGATCGCATGCGAAAGAGTCGACACGATGAGATAGAAAGTACCTTGATTTAGGTGAGGCCGATGTCGTAGTAGGCGCCCAAGCGTGCGCCCTCTGCAGTCTCACACACACGGATGCCTTGAGCTCTCTTCTTCCACGCTCGGTGCTAGCCTCGAGAAGAAGATCCAAGTCTTGTGCTTATTCCTCTAGCCTTCCGCCACCTCCAAGGTGTATGCGCCAAGAGGAAGATGAGGAGAAGGAAGTCGCAAAACACCACCAAGTTCCTCACGCCAAGAGGAAGGGAAGGTGTGTTGCGGCTAGGGTTGGATGGAAGAATTGCGCCACTAGCCTCTTGCTCTCGCCCTCAATTTTGATCACGCCTCAAGGAGAGATTAGTATCATAAGGGGAGGCGTCTATGGCTCTATTTATAGAGCAAGAGGCGGTTGAGTGTGTGGCCACAATTCAATTTGAGTGGGCGGCTAGGAGAGGATTTAGGAGTTTAATTATTTTATGAATTAAGCAAGTCCTAATCCAATTAGGACTCTAATTAATTGTTTAAATAATTAAATCATAATCTAATTAGGATTCTAATTAATCATGATCAGTCCTAATCCAATTAGGACTCAAGTGGGCGACTTGATCAAGGTTCAAATTAAATTTTGAATCAAGTCCTAATCCAATTAGGACTCTAATTATTTATTTAATTAATTAAATCCTAATCCAATTAGGACTCTAATTAATTCAAATAAATCAGCCTATTTAATCCCAAAAAAATAGGACTCTAATTAATTGATTAATTAGCCCCTATTTTATCATGATTAATTAAACTCACATGAGGTATAGGCGCTAACCCTAGTCTAACTAGGGTTAAGCATGCGCCATCTCTTTTCTTCTCCTTAAGCCCATTAAGCCCAACTCAAATTGAATTGTGGCCACACACTCAACCCCCTCTTGCTCTATAAATAGAGCCATAGACGCCTCCCCTCGTGATACTAATCTCTCCTTGAGGCGTGATCAAAATTGAGGGCGAATTCTTGAGGGCGAGAGCAAGAGGCTAGTGGCGCAATTCTTCCATCCAACCCTAGCTGCAACACACCTTCTTCCCTTCCTCTTGGCGTGAGGAACTTAGTGGTGTTTGGCGACTTCCTTCTCCTCATCTTCCTCATGGCGCATACACCTTGGAGGTGGCGCAAGGCTAGAGGACTAAGCACAAGGCTTGGATCTTCTTCCCGAGGCTAGCACCGGGCGTGGAAGAAGAGAGCTCGAGGCATCCGTGTGTGTGAGACTATAGAGGGCGCACGCTTGGGCGCCTACTACGACATCGGCCTCACCTAAATCAATGTACTTTCTATCTCATCGTGTCAACTCTTTCGCATGCGATCTTCACTGGGTTTTTGGGACTGGCCTGTTTCGGGGGTATTCTTCCGCTGCGCAACGTGTTTGCATCTCTGAAAATTTGTAAAATATCCCCGGGGTTTCCCAACAGAATTAACCTAGAAGTGGCACATCATGCTTGGGGTAATTAATGAGATAAAGAAAATGAAATAAAAAAATAAAAAAAATGCTAATTCTCACCAACAACTTGCATTAGTTTGGGGAAGACTATGCTAAGGTGGTGAATTAAAGAAGAAAAGATTGGAGACTTCAAATATTTGCATAAGGCAAGTTTCTATCTTGTGCCCTACATTTATGTTATCAAATAAAGTAATAGTTTGATAATAATGATGTTTTATGACTTTGTGACCTAGATAAGATTCTAACTAATGGAATTCAAGAGTGATTTTGCTATTTTATCATATTATAATAGGAAAATTTTCAAAGAATGATCAAGATGTTGAAATTTGTGCCAATCTAATGTCTTGTGGGTATTTGTTCTGTGCCTTTGTTCATGCAAAAGGTTTTAAAATGAAATTTATTTTTGTGTAAAGGAGAACTTAAATATCTTTCCAACACATCCTATATTATATATAATTAACCACAATTAGGTATCAAATTGATAGCAACATTCAATATACATTTTCTAAAATACTAGGCTGACCTTTTTGTGATATTTTCCTTGTAACTTTTGATATACAAAATAATTTTGAGTGATATATATTTTCAATGAAGGAAGACTCAAATACCTTTTCAATGGTTCATATATTGCATAACTTTGAGATTACTCATAACTTTGAACAAGCTATAATCTTTAGTTCAATTCCTTTGGAATTCTTGGAATAGTGTAGTTTGACCCCTCTTCACTCTAACCCTTATATCTTTTTGTGTGCTTTGAAAAATTATATTCAAATTGTTTTATTAGAAAGTATATTAAATTATGCTTCCAATGACAGCAATTGTGTATGGTTGCCTGTAATATTTCCCATTGATTTATTTGAATGAATTGACTGATTAAGTTTGACATGTTCTGCTCTTAGCATTAGGACTATTATGGTACAAATTATCAGGATCCATGTGCTTATGATTATGGAAAATTGAGTAGTAACCATCTATGCATTTGTGATTATTATTTGATATTTGACCAAATGTTCCTATGGGCGTTGATATGGACCAATGATACTTTGTATCAATAATCATGTTGTTAGTGTATATATTTGAATGCAACAATATCATTATGTTTTGTAACTTTGATTATGTCATGACACAATTGTCCTTTGTTCCTTGCAACTTCTAGTGGGAAAATGATTTGATCCCATTTATAGAAATTGTGGGTATGGATGTGGAACTAAGTGCTAAATATAGCAAAGTGTCACATTAAAAATAATGGTTGCTACCTCTTTAGTCTATGGGAGCCACCTCTAGAATCCCTCTATATTTTGTGATCGATGTGGAGGTAATTGCTATATGGAGTAAAGTGTCATATTAGAAATAATGGGGTCACCTCTTGAATCAGTAGGAGCTACCTCTAGAGTCCTTCCATTGACATTTGGTAGCGCTATGACAAACCCTTTTACTAGTTTTTGTTTGTTTCCTAGATGTGGGTTAGTCATTGTTGTGTCCGCAAGTGTACGGATACTCGAAATAATAAAAAGTTATCAAACCACAGAGACCTCATTGTTAAGTACCAAAGAATTGATTTCTCACTAGCTAAGCAAACTAAATATGATGTAAACAAACGATCGGAAAGTTTACTAAATATCAGAGGGAAAGAATTGGGACTAGGGGTTCAACCATCTTAATTTCAATGACTAGATAAAATTAAACACTCATCAGTTTATTCTTGTTATGATAAAGATGTAATTTGCTTTAATAAGAAATAGTCTCGCTCTTGCACAAACGATTTGCATAGAATAATTCTCACTCTCGCGCAGATTTATTCTATGTTTATGGAAAAGCAAACCTTGACATAAAGATTTAAGAATCACTCTCGTGCATTCGATCTCGATATCAAAATCTCAAGTGAAACTAAGTATTCTCATACCCTAGTTCCACTAGTTTTACTTAAGGGTTTCTAACAATCCAATATCTATCTCTAGCATATTTTCATGTCTAAAACAGTAATATTTTCTATATCAATCTATCAACAAGTCAATAAACTTCTAAAATCTAGAGATAAGAACACAACTAATTTCTTATGATGAGTTCCTAAACCTCAATTTTAGGGGTCCAAGTTTTGCAAATCACTTTTCAGTCCATATCACAAAACTCTCACACATGCTAATGATTGAAACAAGAAAAGATTAAAGACGTAAATCACTTAAGTAAAATTATCATATCAAAAACATCCCGATGGAATAAAGGTCAACCTGTCATTAAGAAATTAAGAGGTCTACACCCCCATGTCCAAAAGAGGTTAAAGCTAGTATGATTGAAGAATTACAATAAAACATTGTTTAGAAGGATCATAAAATGAAAGAGTAGAGATAAGGTTACTAAACAGGGCTGTAATAAAAATTACAACCCGTAATTTAGCCTGGAAACGCGATGAATAGTGGCGGCACCCTTGTTTTCACTGATTTCTCCCTCGATCGGTCTCCTTTCACTCTGAAACTTTTTGTGTGTCCTCTCCTCCTTCAAGCGAAGCTTCCTCTTAAATTTCACGGTCGATGGTGGTCTGTATGCTTCCCAGTGATGAACCCTAGGGCGGCGACCAATCTCTCAATTTCTCATTGAATCTGGAAAACTAATTGGGGACTCTTGTTTACAGATCTTCCCCTCTTTATGTAGATCATTCTCCTTTTTACGGATTTGGAAATAGTGGTCTAAAACTTGAGAAATCGTCTTTGCAAGCTTTCATGAACAGTAACAGCAGAAGAATCGGGCAATTGCGAAAATCTGGGTTGAAATTATGGCACCGTGAAGAATATTACGGCAGTGCCGTAATCATTTCAGAAGTTTTTGTAAGGAAATGGCACAAAATTACAGTATTGTAAAATGTATTACGGCAGTGCCGTAATCACCTCAAAAGTTTCTATATGAAAATAGCCCGACATTATGGCACCATAAAAAGTATTACGGCAGTGCCGTAATATTTGCTTGGACAAAAAAATCTTCGAAGAATAAGGCAGCAGAATTTGGTTTGCATATTATGGACGTAATATTCCTTACGACACTACCGTAATTTCTCTATGAAGTCCAATTCGGCTTGAAATTCGATGTGCAGTCACCTCTTGATGATAAGAATTTGTCCATGCATTGAAATTGCTTGAAAACAATGAAAATGATGCCTTTTTACCTGAAATTGATCAAAAACCAAAAAAGATGTAGATTTCGAAACATTTGATAAATAAGGCATAAAAATAAGCAAATGAGCATGATTATGACCCAAAAGTACAATGGAATTAGAAAGAAATATGCTATGAAATTTAGAGTCATCAAAATACATAAGGCTCAAACGTTACTTGTCCTCAAGCAAATAAAGAAATCAATAGCGATTATTGAAAATAAACTCTCATATGATGAATAAATTTCTAAAATACAATTATTCATGGAAAAATTCATTGAAATTACATAAAATTTCAAACAAATATATCGTCCTCCGAACTTAATCTTTCAGATCCAAAACTCAATCAAATAAAACTACGCAATGGGCATAATAAATAGAATCTCAATCTCATGATTTCACCTTTGTTTCAGTTTAAATCTATCATACCTTTGTTTACAGGAATAGGATTTCCAAAATCTTTTTCCAATTAAATCTCTTTCTCATGGCATGCACCCACATAGATACATACTTTTATTCGGATTTCAACTCTTATCGTCGGTACCACTGCCAATTTTACGCAGTGCCAAGTAGAGGAGTCATTTACTTTTCTTCTTCTTTTTTTTTTACAGACTTCAACCCATGTCTTCGGTACCACTACCAATTTTACGCAGTGCCAAGTAGAGGAGTCTCTATCTCTTTTTGGATCTTGGATTGTTTCTTTCCAACAAATAGTAAGATAAACTAAACATCAACTAGGTTAATCAATTGACATCAATTCAAAAATTACACTTATATGCTCATTTTATTTAAGGGAGTTATTTCACCTTCAGATTGCATTCATGAAACAATATATTTACCCAAAACCTCATGCATTCATCAATGGGAAAATCCAACAAATAAATTATATCAAAGAAATAAATTCAGCATATTAGGTCTATTTCCAATTCTCAGATATTGTTATGCATGGTAATTTATCATCAAGAAAAATTTTGGCATGATAATTGCAGTAATTTCAAGGATTCAACTTACACATCATGCAATAGCATAGACATTTGTAACAAACTAGGAAAGATATCTCATCACATAACTCAAATTAAAAAGTTCAAACTATCACACTATACCAATACATGGTGCTCAAAATCACAAAATATCATCCATGCAAAATATACCGAGTTATACAACCACATCGAAGCAGTAGTAATAGCAAACATCAAATTATCTCAATTTCAACCAAATCGAATGTATTTAGTAGTTTAACCACAAAAGTAGAGGATCATCCTTGTGCGGGCACAAGAAGTTTGACAAAGTCATCCTTCCCTACAAGGGCATGTAAATCATCAAAAACCCAAATGATGCAGGTAATTGTAAAGATAAGGGAAGGATACTCACAAAATTTTGCTTAATCCTTATCAAAGTCCGTCTCCTCCTCACCTCCCACAGCTGGGGCAGCATCCATGGGATCACCCTGAGAACCTCCTTCTTCACCTTCATCAGTTCTACGCTTAAGATGAACATAATCTTTGATCTCCTCGACATCCTCATTTATTTGCACCACATAATCAAATATCCTCCCCGCAATAGTAGTCAAATGGTGTACATCAGCAGAAAGATCCTGAAAGCCAGGGTCTCGATAACTCTGCCATCCACTCTGATCAGCGGTAGCTCAGCATGAAGAGGATCATGTGGTTCTGTGCGGTAAAGGACCAGCAGCTCCAAGGGGCGAAGAACCCATACCAAAAGGGCCGTCCCCCCAAGCGGGAGGTGGTGGTGGCACAGAATCCACAGGTGTAGGAGTGGCATAGGAAACGGCACTCGAATATAACTTCCAATTTTCTTGATTTTGAACGGTGGTTCTCCTAGGGTTAGGCAGAGGCAAGGTAGGAAGACCAGGCTGTAGAATCAGACAATATGTGTCTCCATCCCTGACAATCATCTTCATAGCAATACAAGATTCAATATCAACCCTGGCATTGCCTCTAGCAACTTTGATCCCATAAGGCTCAAACCTTGAGTGAAGTGCTATAGGAGTAAGGAACCCTCCTATCAATATAGTGCCTTTCTTCGCCCTAGCAAACTTGTCAAAATGTTTGACAAAAAAGAAAGCTACATCTATAAAATACCTATGAAGCATGCACCAAAGGAAAAAATAGCTCAAAATGATGGACCATACCGTCGCTGTCCCCTCGTCCGAAGATGGTATGAGCTAGGACTCGGTGTAAGTACTTGATGCACGGGTTGGAAATGCTAGTTGCTCTTGCTGAAGATGGTGATAATCTAGTTTCTGAAGTGATTTAATTCCAAAAAACATTTTTAATGAATCCAATCAGTGGCTCGGTACGCCCTTCATCTGGAAAATGAAAGATACATCTAATGTCTCTAAGTGTAAGCTTCCTTTCCTCATTGGCTATCCAGAATCTAATCTCTCCTTTGGCTTGGCGATCAGGGTACTCATCCCAATCCATCTCTAAGCTACTGAGAACCTCCAGTACAAGAGGTAGATAAGTCTGAGGAGTCATGTCAAAGAACTTCTTCGTTGCAATTTGATCAAACATCCATAGAACATCCACCTTGAGTCCCAAAGTCTCCAACACATGCATATTAGCATATTTAGTTTTTACAATGCGCCTGGTAAGCAAATGATTATACCTCTGCTCTTGAATTTCATCTCTGAAGATTATTCCATATGGGTTTGATGGTGGAGCTAGGGCTAAAGATTCGGCTGGGGCTTTCCCTTTTCTCTTAGAAACAACTTTCTTCATTGGTGCCATGAGAAATGGAAGCAAGATTTCAAAGCACTTAAAGAAAAACTGGAATGAAAAGTGTTACCGAATAGGGTGAGTAGGATTTCCAGCAGCCTTTGAACCAAGCTCTCAAATCCGGACTTGTGAGTTGCAATCGAGCCTTCAAACACTAAAAGGGAAGATCTCCTACCTCTTTCGAAACTCCCTAAAGCTGGAACAAGTTGGATCGAAGCTTTGATGAAGAAAAATGAAGAGGGGCGGAATCCAGCAGACGAATGGCAGCTGAGCTCGATGAAGCTCAAAATCATCAAAATGTCGGGTAGGAATCGGTCAGAAAGTGGTCGGAGATGGTAAAGAAGGGTTGCCGGAAGGTTTGGGAGCAAGAATGGAGGAAAACGGCGCTGATTCGAAGAAGATCTCGAGGAAAAACCCTAATCGCGGCTGAGAAAACCCTAAATACGGTAGCAGAAAACGCGTGGGGCCAAAAAATTATGTCCATAATTTTCATTACGGCACTGCCGCAATTCGAAATATGGTACGATAAAAAGTGATACAGCACTACCAAAATCTACTCTAAAATTCCCAAAAGATTCTGTAAGAAAATGACCCAAAATTACGATACCATGAAAACCATTGTGGTAGTACCGTAATTCATGTAAAACTTCCTGCAACAAAATCATCCAAAATTACGGCAGATAAAAATTCATCACGGTAGTACTGTAAAATCTTCGAAACCTTCTGGACAAAATCGAACCAAAATTACAGTCTATAAAATTCATTACGATAGTACCGTATATCATATAAAATCTTTCTGCAAAGTGATGTAGCGGGAGATCACAAGCATGCAAACAACGAATTTCGAAAATAGTTTTTTTTGTATTTTCATAAACTAAAGAAAACCGAATTAGACTAATGGAGTTGGAAAATAATGTTTTTGTTTTTTTATAGATAAGAAAACCGAAATTTATGCTACTTGCGGGAAAATAGAGTTTATATTACTTGCTTTAAAGTAAATGACAATAACTTAAAGAGGACTCACTTTGCAGTTCTTGAGAATAGAAGGACCGTCCTTCCCGTTCTTCACCGGTCCTACTCTGATGGAAGGTGCAGGTTACACACAGGCATCCAGCAACCCCACACAGGCATGGGTGAGTTATAAAGTTAATTAAAACACCAACAATGCAAAAGGAACAAGAGGGAGGCTAGTCCTCCAAATTCTCTTACTAACAAAGAAATAGACTATCTAGGGAAAGGGGAAGAAGGGAAGAGGGATGCGCCAAGCTTCCTTTTCCTTGCGCCAATTCCTACAAATCCAAGAGATGTGTAGTAAGATGTTCTTAAGATGTATGAAGAGAAAACACAAGAGGATGGAATACTTAACTTAGAGAATCGCCTTGAAGGAGACCAAGAGATGCATCCATGTTCTTTGCGCCATCTTGAGTTCTTGTCCTCTTTGGTGCTCTTGCCTTGATGGTGGTGACTCTCGGCCTTCCTTTGATGAAGTGAGGGCGGGGAGAAGAAGAAGAGAGGCTCGGCTCTTGAAGGAAGAGAGGGGAAGAGGAGAGGACTTGGGCGACACAAGTACCCTAGGCGACACAAGCACCCATCATTGGCTAGGAAACTACTCGACAATATTATTCAACAATGCTAATGTGCATGATGCAATGGGGATACTGTTGGGGTATGCCCTTAAGGCTAATGTTTCAGGCCTTGGGATTACATCAGTATCATGTATATAAACTCTTATGTTTATTAAGGCAATGGTTGTTATTCAGTATGTTACATTGTCTGCTGCAATAAGTGTGCTTCTGAATAATGTCTCAATGCTGTTCAGCTAGGCTGACATGCTGTAATGTCCTTAGTCGAGATATCTTGGTGAACATGAGACAGCCTTGATATGATTGAGACTAATTTGTGCTCTAATCTTATAGGATGCTTCGAGCATGGAATAAGAAGTAGACTCATGGGTACATTGGATGTACTGGACAGACCCTACTAGGATATTCAATTGCTTGTCATAATGTGAATAATCCTTGTATGCATCAAGTAGCACATGTCCTCTGACTTGAGATCACTTGTGTTTCTAAATGATGATTGTCATTGTTTTGAGGTAGTTCACTATCATTTGAAACATAATGGTTATAGACTGTCTTGGATAATGATCATGAGTCAGGTTAGGACACTAGTGATGGATATAGGATTGCCGTCTCCTTGTTTAAGGAGTGTGATGTTCTAAAGGGGCCCCCCTAAATGAGATGATTGAGAAAGTGTATGGCCATACCCAGGTGACTATGTTCATCTGGTCTAATCATGCTCATCATATTGGAGCTACAGGCTTGACACGCTTATCCAATAAGAACATCCAGTGGCAAAGGAAACATGTATGCCTTGTGAAGTAACTTCACACTTGTGCTGTGATTTGGGAGTAGTCTTGGAAGACTCTTTCCTTTATATCGGGAGACAGTGATGTGTTGCTAGATACCCCTCACTGATCGTGATAACGTAAGTTATCATTACCGACATTTAAAGGAAACCCTCAGGGTCGCACAATTTGAAGATATGGCTTACTTGAGTCAGATCGTGTGGACTGAATTATTTGGGTTCAGTTTAAAGGGATTTAATCTCTGATTGTAAGTGAGATCTGGTCTGATCATGTTTGATTGATTAGGGCTTGAGATCGGTAAGCTTCGATCGAGAGAGATGATGCTAGATCGGTGAGATTAGGAGCATCAAGAGATAAACGGTTAGATCTGGAACCATAGGGTTTGATATGATCTAGACCATGGCTTGGGCTTATTTGATTTGGTTTTCTTTGAACCAAATGCAATTGAACCAAAAGGGAGAACCGGTTCACTTATGTGAACACATGGTTCGAAAGGGTGAAGGCGTTTTGGTCGTTTATGAGTGCATGCTTCCATTTATGGTAAGTCATCAAGACCTCTTCTTCAAAACGCCTAACGCCAAGACGTTCACGACTTCACTTCACTTGTCTTCTTGCATTTTTGCGTATGGAGAAGGTGTGGACGAAGAAGTGGAGCTCTCGCCCGAGCAAGATCTCATCTTTCATCCCTTCCATTCGGCAAGGACACTTGAAGATCTTTGCTAGCACAAAGATCAACAAGAGGAAGCCATCTCTCTTCTTGTGTGCGTCACTTGTGGAGAAGATCTCTCTTGGTCTTTGTTTCCAAGCCGCATCCACTCATGGCTATGGTATGAACTTCCGCTTGATCCATTCAATCATTTGAAGTTGATCATAAGAATATATTACATGCGATTTTGGTGAAAACCCTAGCATCTTCATGCGAAAATGTTATATGCGCCACCCTTAGGGTTTCACCCCCTTGCGCTCCCCCTTGAAGGGGACTCTTCAGATACATATATAGGTAGCTAATGGATGGGGATAAGGTGAGGGCAAGGTGGTCATTGGCCCTTTGCGCCCCTTACATGTTTGGATAGAATTCGAAATGGAGACAAGGCATTAAATGGCCTGAAATTGTTGCTTTCTTTGGATGGCCTTTGATGGTAAGCTTTTAAATTTCGAATGGCTTGTTTGAATTTCGAATAGCTGGCTCTCTTTGAGTTGTTGGCGCATGTGTGATTGAATTTGAAAAACTTCCTTTGTTGTTTGGGCGGCAATGGTGTAAGGAAAGTTTCCATCAATGCTCTTCCTTGATTTGTGGATCTAGATGAGGCCCTTCCTTGATTTGTGGATCTTGAGTGAGCCTTGCTTTATTTCTTGGATGAGGTTGGTGCATATTACTTCATGAGGGCTCACGTTTCTTCAATTGGAAAGGATCTTGAAGTGGGGTTTTGAAGTGGAGTCGAGTTTGAAGTCCCTATTGAGATAGTTTGAAGCGAACCTTCCAAAATGGGAGCTAGCTTCTTGGAGTGGAGTGAGTTAGCTGATTTGCATCCCTTGAGCTGAATATAAGGTATCCATACTACATGCACTAACCTACCATGACATTACAATGCACAACCTATCAAAAACATTCATAAAAGTAAACTACATGGTAGACTTTGGGGTGGAACTAACCTAAAATGCCATGCAATGCAAATAAGGAAAGTGCTGAAAAGGAAAGTGGACCCTAAGTGAAGCCATACCTGATGGGCTTCCTTCGAGCCCTAGTGGATCTTCTAAGAGCTGTGTTTGGCCCTCCATCATTTCTCCCCAGGTTGGAAAAATTCTCCTCAGGAGAATTATCCTTGAACCCCTGGAGCAAGTCTGGAACAGCCAGGGCTAGCTCTGCCTAGGGGAGCCAGGCCTCCTCACCATTAGAGAACTTAACGCGGTAAAATAGTTGTACCTCATCATGGGTGAGTCGAGTCTGGTCCTCTAGGATATCCACTATCTCTGGATCGAAGGGGGCCTCTGATTCCTTGAGTGAGAGAGGCTTTTTATAAGCTGTGAGATCCTCCACGTTAGAGTGGTGGGGATCCCCAATTCTAGAGGCAGATCAAGCACGTATGCGTTGTTGTTGATCTTGCCCACTATGGTGAAGGGTCCCAAACCCTTTGCATCCAGCTTGCGTCCGTGTCCTTGGATACGCTCCTCACGGACTCGCAGAATCACTTGATCACCTACATTGAATAACCTTTCTTGGCGTTTCTTGTTAGCAGCTTCGCAATATGAAACAGTAGAGTCTAAAATTTTGCTAAGAATCTCATGGTGCAATTGAGAAATATTGAAAGCATAATCACGAGCTGATAAAGAAGGTTTAAAAATTTTGGGTAAGGCAATCAAGTCAATTGGTTTCTTAGGCTGATACCCTAAGTTGGCCTGAAAGGGGGAGAGACCTATAGTCCTGTTTACAACACTATTGTAGGAGAACTCGGCGGTGGGCAAAAGTTTGTCCCAAGTGCCGAGGTGTTCACCTACAAGGCTCCTAAGGATGTTCCCCAGTGATCGGTTGACCACCTCAGTCTGACCATCAGTTTAGGGATGATAGGCTGTAGTGAACTTCAGTTTGGTGCCTAGTAAGGTCCACAGAGTCTTCCAAAAATAACTAACAAACCGGGTGTCCCTATCAGAAACTATGGTGAGGGGGGTACCATGTAGCCTAACAACCTCCTTAAAAAATAATTTGGCTATGTGAGAGGCATCATAGGTTTTATAGAAAGGAATGAAATGGGCCATCTTAGTGAATCTATCTACTACTACAAAGATGGAGTCATGCTTGCTAGATGTTCTGGGCAACCCTAGGATGAAATCCATGCTTAGGTCTTGCCATGGAGCTTGAGGAATGGGTAGCGGGATGTAGAGGCCAGCACTATGCTTATGGGTCTTAGTTATCTGGCATGTCCTACAGTGGCTAACCACCTTAGCAACATCCCTGTTGAGGTTCGGCCAAAAGAACCTCTCCTCAACCAAGGTTTGGGTTTTATCCCGACCATGGTGACCTACAGACCCTCCTCCGTGCAATTCCCAAATGCGGAATTCTCGGATTGAGGTCTTAGGGACACAAAGTATAGGTCCAAGAAATAAGAACCCATCCCTAAGGGTGTACAAAGGATGACTTAGGGGGTCAATACTAAGCTTAGCATGTATAGAAGCAAAGTTAGGACAATCAATATAAGCAGTTTTCATATTTTCAAAGCTAGTAACTTGAACATGTAATTTTTGCATAAGTAAAGTAACCCTACTTAAAGCATCAGCTACTTTGTTTTCTTTTCCTGATTTTTTTTTTAAGACAAAGGTGTATTGCTGGATATACTCTACCCACTTGGCATGCCTAAAGTTCAGCTTCTTTTGAGCACTAAGGTAGGACAAAGCCTGATGGTCACTATTGAGGATAAACTCATTATGGATCAGGTAATGCCTCCAATACCTAAGAGACTGAACTACAGCATAGAACTCTTTGTCATAAGTTGAATATTTCTGTTTTGCCTCATTTAGTTTTTCACTGAAAAAGGCAACAGGGTGACCTTCTTGACTAAGGGTCCCACCTATGCCAATCCCAGAGGCATCACAGTCAACCTCAAAGACTTTGCTGAAGTCAGGGAGTCTGAGGACTGGGGCTGTGGTCATCCTAACTTTG
Source organism: Costus lasius (assembly GCA_027563935.2). Lineage (NCBI taxonomy): Eukaryota > Viridiplantae > Streptophyta > Magnoliopsida > Zingiberales > Costaceae > Costus > Costus lasius. The sequence goes on along the minus strand of CM050450.1, from coordinate 28,451,464 downwards.
AGTTCACTAAAGGCTTGGCTAGCAGATTTAGTCCAAGTAAAGTCTCCTAGTTTTAAGCAACTAGTTATAGGTGCAACAATTGTACTGAAGTTTCTAATAAACCTTCTATAGAAGGTAGCTAAACCATGGAAGCTCCTAACTTCAGTGAGAGTTTTGGGTTCTGGCCAGTCTAGGATTGCTTGGATCTTAGCTGGGTCAGCTTGAAGACCATGCTCAGACACTATGAACCCTAGAAAGATAACACTGCTGGAGAGAAAAGAACATTTCTTCAAGTTAATGTAAAGCTTCTCTTTCCTAAGTAGGTCAAGGGTTTTTCTGAGATGATCTAGGTGAGCTTCCTTAGTTTTGCTAAAAATTAAGATAACATCAAATTAAGCAACTAGGAATCTACCAATATAAGGTTTCAGGACCTGTGTCATAAGCCTCATAAAAGTGGAAGGGGCGTTAGTTAAGCCAAAGGGCATCACTAACCACTCATATAAACCATCTTTCGTTTTAAAAGCGGTTTTCCATTCATCTCCTTCTCTAACTCTAACTTGATGGTATCCACTCCTAAGATCAAGTTTAGTGAACCATCTAGACCCAACTAGCATGTTAACATATCATCTAACCATGGAATAGGGAATCTATACTTCACAGTTATCTTGTTTATGGCACGGAAGTCTATACACATACGCCAGCTGCCATCCTTCTTGGGGGTCAAGAGGGCTGGAATGGCACATGGGCTAAGGCTTTCCCTAATGTAACCCTTGGCTAAGAGATCATCTACTTGTTGGTGTATATGCCCTAAAGACCAATGTATGGACATGGTCAGGCATTGGTTGAATGTACTTTGATAGAACTATTACTCTTTATATAGGCATGGTCGTTATTATGCAGACTTCTCTACCTGCGTTGATGTATTGAGTTGCATAAATAATGTCCCAGGAGTTTGGATTGGATCCATTCTCATAAGCTATCCCCAGACAAGGTACCTTAGCAGATATGGGACAGCTTTGGTACATGTGAGACTGGTGTATGGGCTGGTTAGGTGCGGGGCACAGTAACGCAGACATACAGGTGCATTAGATGCACTGGAGTGATCCACCGTGAGGATTGACTTGTCTAGTCAACAAGTCAATCTCACATGCAAGAGGTTTTGCATTGATCCTTAGACTTGAGGTATTCATGTCTAGATTTGATGATGGGTATGCTTTAATATAGTCTTACGTCTCTCCATAACTGGGAGACCAAAACGACTGTCATTGGGCATGTCATAAGTCACGTAGAGACATGGATGACCAATAGTAGGATTTGCCCCTTCCTTCAGAGGAAGCATGATATCCACCTCGGGGCGCCCCACCTTATTGGTGCATGACAGGAGAGTGTGGCCACACTTGTTGAGTCATGACCAATGCATTGGATAATAAACTTGAGACTAATCCAATGGCAGGATATCAGCTTAGGCAAAGGGATCTGTAATGCAATGGGAATCCTCGTTGCTTATTAGGAGTTGTTGCCATAATAACTTTAAGTCCTATTACATGGGTAGTAGTGATGTGTTGCTAGATACCCCTCACTACTTATGATGTTTACATCATTGCCATCATCATATGGATCCTACGGGGTCACACGCAATAGACTCTTGACGTTGCTTTAATCAGAAGCCTTAGGATCAAGTTATTGGATAACTTGGATCAATTTGGAAGATTTCATCAGCGCCAATGGGCCTGATGAGTTGGAAGAAAGTTATTGGAGCCAAACTTCATTTTTGGCAGGTTGACCCGAACTTGACCTAGATTGGTCACATTTGGATTAGGGTTGCATTGGATTGGATCCAATGGCTTAATCAACCCATGCCATGAAGTTTGGGCTAGCTCATTAGCTAATGAGGCCCAATAATTAGTTGTCATGAAGAGGAATTGGCTTAAAAGGGTATAATGGGGAGAAATCTCACCCCATTGGCGCCTAGGGGCATAATGGGGTGAGGGAGGCGCCTTTGCTTCATTATGGAAGTAAAGGGCGCCTAGCCCTTCTTCCTTGGATGGAATACTTGCCTCTAAGGTAAGTCTTGGGGCTGATATGGCTTGAGAACTTTTATGGGAAGTTCCTAGGCGCATATGGACATAGGGAAGAGGTATATGGTAATGTCTTGGAGACTTACCTTACCTCAAACCCTAGTTTCTCCTAAAACCCTTACCCTAGCCGAAACTCCTCATGCATGTTGCGCCTAGCCACTTAGCCTTTGATGGTAAGAATGCATTTGAGGCATGTCTTGGGCTGATATAGTGTTTAGACTTTTATGGATAGGTTGAATGAGGTTTATGGTAAAGTCTTGGAGACTTTCCTTACTTCACGACACCTCATCCTAGCCATACACTTGGCATGATCCTAGCCCTTGCTCAAACCGCCTCTAGTCCTATTTATAGGACCCATTGTCGCCCTCTCTAGATGATGAACGCTTGGAGACGTGAACACAAGTAGAGGGGCGAAAGTAAGGGCAAAGGGTGACAACATCAAAGTGGCGCAACCCTTCTTCCAACAAGTGACCGCAAGTCTTCTCCTTCCTCTCCTCTTGGCGTGACTTGGAGAAGGACTTGGTGGTGCAATTTTCCCCTAATCTTCCTCAAGGCCGAAACTCATCTTCTCCCTCTTCTCTTGGAGTGAAGAGGATAAGGAGTTGGCGGCATCTTCCTTGCACTTGGCACATGAACCTTGGAGGTGGCGCAAGAAGAGTGAAGGAACCCTAAGGCTCGATTCTCTTCCCGAGGCTAGCACCGAGCGTGGAAGGGAGCAACGATCAAGGAGTCGACGCGTGGATACTTGTAGAGGGCGAACACTTGGGCGCCTTCAACATGGCTTCGACATCTAAACAAGCAAAAGAGGTACATCTCTAACACATCCTTGTGTCTTCTCTCTCGCATGGATCCTTGGGAAAGGAATGTGTTTCGGGTGTAATGCTTCTTCCGCTGCGTCCTAGGACTGCAAAATTTTGAATTACACCCGGCATTCCCTAACAGTGGTATCAGAGCTACTTGCGAGAAACACAAGGTGTACATTTGCTTGTGTGAAAAATTTTTGGAAAATTTTTCGTTCATCCATGCGCATTTAACCTAGAAGGCGCTTTCACCCAAACTTCTTTCATCAATTTTTATGGCCGAAATTTGGATTGTGTTTATGATGGATTTAAGACCAAAGGCGCACGTAGTTTTGTCAAGTAGGACGGGCATTGTGTCTTCGGACTGGCCAGGTCTCTTGATCTGACAAAATTGCCAGCCGATAGGGTCCATGAAGTCATCATGAAACTTGATCCCAATTTTAGCATAAATTTGATAAAGAGAGTGCTTTGGATGGAGTTGGCGCATAAGGGGATAAAATTTGATTATTACGGTTTTTCAAATTTTATATATGCGCCACTTGTCTCTTTCATGCGTTGATATGGTCATAGCGAGTGCCCTCCTGTGTTGTGATGTGGAAGCATGTTTCCACCTGTGACGAATGCTTGTAAAATCTTTCTACCACCTGCGTGTGGTTCTCCCCTTCTTGATGTAAAATTTTCATCTTTCCTTAGAATAGATGTAGAATTGTTTACATGAGATAGGTTAAGGTTCATCAAAGACAACAATGTGTCTTCTTCAACCGATATCAGAGTGGCGCCAGCTTTGGAAGCTTGGTGATGGACTTGCGGCTGAAGGAAGGACACTAGCTTTCGGCTTCTGGCATGGGCTGATTTGCTTCAGGGACTCGCAACCCTTGGATGCACGATAACATGCCACATGGCTTGTGACAAGTTATGTGTATGAAAAGGGCTATGACCATATTGACCAAATTAGCATGCCTGTGATGGTTTATTGTTTGTCCATAGCATACCTGTGATGCTTTTCCTTTGCTGCCTGAACTATAGGAAAACTGCATGCTAGAAAAGAATAAAACAAACATGCAAAAACTCTCAATTCAATATCAAGTCGATAGCCTTCTAACGCGTAGCCCTCATCAAACTATCGATCAGTGGTGTTGTGAACTGTTTCCCACCCTCGTGGGATACACCCACTTATCTTTAGAAGATGTGAGGTGACAATGATTTTCCCAGTCCAGTTTTAACCTGGGCGTGCCTTCGCAAGGAAATTTGTTGGCCCTAGGCATAACGGTTAGGACCAGACTTGACTGGTTTTTCATATGTCATTGACATGATGAAATACTAGAGGCAGCTGTTGAGAGGATAGGGTTTTGTGTTGTATCCAGCCCTCGCTGGACACAGGGCGCCTAGTCTGTCTTAACTAAGAGGAATTGTGCATGGCACAATTGGCTGGCATGCCTACCTAAGGAAGCATGAGACTCTCTGTGCATCTCAACTCACCCTCGTGAGTTGCGGAGACCTTATGTGAAATTAGGATCCTACCCACCTATCTCCATGTTGAGTTAGAGAGTTCTCAACTTGTTTTGGAAGTAGTGGGAGCTTAGCATTTAATTAAAAGTCCTTGTTAAATGCTTTATCATAGTACTTATTTTACTTATTTGCTTATTGTAGATGGCATCTCCTGATCTAAGATTGAAACTTTATAAACATAAACTGGATGGGACAAATTGGACAAAATGGTTCAAGATTTTGTCCAAGATACTGGAACAAGAAAATAAGGTGCATCTTCTTGAAAGACCTCCATCCCAGCCCAGTGTATATTTCACTAATGACTGGGAGTGGAATGTCTATCTTGAACATTGTGAAGATAACGAACAGTACACTGCTCTTGTCTTAGAGTGCATGACCCCAGAGGTCAAGGTTGAATGTGATGAGATGGGGATCTATGGTCTAATCATACATCTCAAAGGTCTCTTCACACCATGCTCTATAGACAATGATCAGGAGAGTTCTGTTGGATCTTTAGAATGTGTGCCTGAATCTGAGAAAGACCATGGTTCTGTATCTTCGAAGCTAATACTTCGGAAGACTAGGAATGCATGGGTATTTCGAAGAGGATTGATGGCAAAGAAGAGCATGGCAAAGAGGAAGGGATGTAATCCATCCGCTTCAGGTATTGTGTTACCGAGGTCTTTTGTCTACTTCTTATTCATGGGTACTGGGTACCGTCTGTGAGGCTCACATATGTTTTACATGTGTAGGAGCTCAAAAGAAGTAGGACGAAGAGGCTTGATGGGATCGACTCTCAGGTCAGGGACGGAGCATTGGATGCTGTTGTTGATATCATATCACTGCCTTGAAGACTTTATATAGAACTTTGCTATTATTGTATCAGCTTATGTATTAGAACATCATTCCTTTTGGAAAGGACTTCAGTTTGAAATAATAATTAATATTTTTCTTTAATCTGAGATGTTCTATTGAAGTGATACAACTGACAATAGTTTATGGTTCTATATGTAACACAAGATCAGATCTAATGATTCAATAAAGCATCCTCATATAGCATTGTCTCTTGAACCATAGAACAATGGTCACATCCAAAGGTCCATGGGCTATTGGGATCATTGTCCTTTCAGGATTATGATACATGTGAACCTAGTTCAAAGGAACAATGTGACAGATGCTGCCTTCACCGTAAAGGGTGGAAGGAATAGTGGCTTGTTGGATCTATTACACAGCAATGTAAGTAGACCGATATAAACAAGCACTAAGAGGAGTTATATACTTCATTAGGTGTGGGTATGCCTTACGCAACCCAAGAACTTTGAAAAATCCAAGAAGTTCACAGATGAAGTATTGAGTCAAATTGAAGGATCTATTAAAGCACCTTGATTGGATCAAGATGATTAAGTGGAGAATTTGATGACTGTCCTAAGAAGTGTGGAGTTATCTCACAGCCTTCTTAGCTCACCACTGTGTGGTGAATTTCAAAGAAAGAAAAGGAACACATTGGATGTGGTTCCATCTTTGAGTAGTCATGCAAATATACTACTATGATGCCATGCAAACAGAAGTACTGCTACTCCATAAGAAAATGTCTAAGTTAGCTTTTGAGTTAATAACTGCAAATATCCCATTTCTTCAATGGAATTGGGAATGTAATGTGCAGTGATTCAAAAAGTATGTGTTTGTGGTGCACTATAGAGTGCTAATTCTATCCCAAGGAGAACAAAATATTTGTTGCTCAAACTGTTGTCTCTCTTGAGAAAGTATTTCTCTTGAAATAAGCCAGTGGGAGTAGATCTGATTTGGACAAGGTCCAGAATCAACCACAATATAATTAGACACAGATGGAGAGCAAAATCTCACATACAGGTTGAAAGTCAACCTGAGGTTCAAGTAACACAGGAATAACATAAGTCTGGATCAATTTGATATGCTGGGCATGACGAATTTTTCATCAAGCATGAACCTAAGACTTATAAGGAAATGGAAGCGGTCGGTGGACCAGATTGCAAGAAATGGCCAAGGGCCATGAGAACCATAATGGACTCCATGTCTGCTAATCAAGTCTGGGACTTGGATAAGCTGCCAAAGGGGTAATTCCCACAGGCTATAAAATAAATCTTCTGGGAAGATAGACATGGAAGGTAACATTGTTACCTTGAAAGGCAAGCTAGTGAACAGAAATTTCAGGCAAATTCACTGGGTGGATAATGATGAAATTTTCACCAATAGCTAAGTTTTAAGTCCATTAGGAATCTGCTTGTTATAATTGCATGATCAATTATGGCATGTTGTTATGATAACTACTTTTCTTGCATGGACATCTGAAAAGATATCTATAAGAAAATAGCCAAAAAGTTTTCATATCAAGGCCATATACATATGCATGATGTTATGCAAGCATGTTTGAAATAGCCTATGTTTACAAGAAGATCAGTGGGAGCACATTAATAGTATTTCTTGTTCTAGATGATTGATGATATTCTCCTCACATGGAATGACATCTCAGCTCTTCACATGGTGAAGAAAAGGTTGATATGTATTTCGAGAAGAATGATCTAGGGAATGATGCCTACATCTTAGGCATGAGGATCTATAAATAGAGATCCAAGAAAGTCATTACCCTTTAGTCAATCTATGTTCATCCAAGAGTTTCTGGAGAGGTTTATATTGGATGATTCCAAATATTAATACCTTCCAGGAAGATATGGTCTGACTCTCTCAAACATGTGTGTCCTGTGACACAGCTGGAGAGTATTAACATGGGTCCAAAGTCCTGATACATGGTATGTAGGATGGATCATGTTTTGAATAATATACTCAAGACCATTTGTGGCAAATGCTTGGAGCATACCCAGCAAGTTTCAAACAGATCTTAGTGTTAAAATAAACACTAGATAGCTGTGAAAGCAATCCTTATATATATACTTGGGAAGTATAAAGGATTGGAGTCTAGTCTATGATAGACAGGAAAGAATTTTGTGTACTGTTGGGGTATGCCCTTAAGGCTAATGTTTGAGGCCTTGGGATTATTTCAGTATCATGTATAAACTCTATGTTTATAAAGGCAATGGTTGTTATTCAGGTTGTTACAGTATCTGCGGCAATATGTATACTTCTGAATAATGTCTCAATGCTGTTCAGCTTGGCTGACATGCAGTATTGTCCTTAGTCGAGATATCTTGGTGAACATGAGACAGCCTTGATATGATTGAGACTAATATGTGTTCTAATCTTATAGGATGCTTCGAGCATGGAATAAGATGTAGACTCATGGGTACATTGGATGTACTGGACAGACCCTACTTAGGATATTCAATTGCTTGTCACAATGTGAATAATCCTTATATGCAAACAAGTGGCATATTTCCTCTGACTTGAGATCACTTTTGTTTCTAAATGATGATTGGCATTGTTTTGAGGTAGTTTAATATCATTTGAAACATAATGGTTATAGACTATCTTGGATAATGAGCATGAGTCATGTTAGGGCACTAGTGATAGATATAGGATTGCCGTCTCCTTGTTTGGAGTGTGATGTTCTATAGGGGCCCCCTGGATGAGATGATTGAGAAAGTGTATGGCCATACCCAAATGACTATGTTCATCTGATCTAATCATTCTCATCATATTGGAATTACAGGCTTGACACGCTTGTCCAATAAGAACATCCAGTGGCAAAGGAAACACATATGTCAAGTGACTTGGGTTCACACTTGTGCTGTGGTTTGGGTGTAGTCTTGGAAGACTCTTTCCTTTATATCGGGAAACAGTGATGTGTTGCTAGATACCCCTCACTGATTGTGATAACGTGAGTTATCGTTACCGACATTTAAAGGAAACCCTCAGGGTTGCACAATTTGATGATATGGCTTACTTATGTCAGATCATGTGGACTGAATTGTTTTGGTTCAGTTTAAAGGACTTTAAACTCTGATTGTAAGTGAGATCTGGTCTGATCATGTTTGATTGATTAGGGCTTGAGATCGGTAAGCTTCGATCGAGAGAATTGATGCTAGATCGGTGAGATTAAGAGCATCAAGAGATGAATGGTTAGATCTTGAGCCTTATGGTTTAATTTGATCTAGACTAAGGCTTGGTTTGATTTTGGTCCTTGAACCGATTTCAATTGAACCGGCTCATCAAGTGAGCGCATGGTTCAATGGGAGAGAAAAATGCGATGGTTCACTTGGAGTGAACGCATGAACGCATGATGTTAGTGGCTTGCTATTTTTGGAAGTCATGTTTCCAAAATAGAGAGCACGCCTCTACATTCGTGGGTGCATCTCTTTTCACCTCTTCCTCTTGACGCCTCTCTCGTGTGAGTAGAGTTTTGACGCCAAGGAGAGGACTTGACAAAGCCAAGAGATCTCATCTCAATCTCCTTCACGCGATCAGGAGACCTTGGAGCTTTGCTAGCACAAGGAACGCCAAGGGAGTAGTCATCTTCACCTTGTGTGCGCCACCTTTGGAGGAGAGCCGCTCGCCCTCTTCTTCCAAGACGCCATCCAAGAAATGGCAATGGTATGATCCCCTTCTTGATCTATACAAATCTCTTAAGTTGATCTATGTTGATACATGCGATCCTAGGAAACCCTAGATTCCGCCCATGCAAGTTTTTATATCTGCATGATTAGGGTTTCGCCCCTATTAGGGAACTTTCAATTGGTATCAGAGCCATAGTTGCTTGTATGATTCATATGATTGCTTATTGTGATCCATGTTTGCGCTGATAAGTAGATCTAAGATAATGATCATGCCGAACACTACATACTTGTATGTTTTACTTTTGGTGGCGCATGTTTCATGTTGGCGCTTGTTCAAGTTATTTTACCCAAACTCTTTTACTTGCGCGCCCCTCATTAGATCTAAAGCGCCTACTTGTCAAACTTAGACGGGTTATTAGGGTTGAAGTCATCGTCCAGTCTAGACCCGACAGTCTGATCAGACCATCTGACAGCCTAGATGGGTCGACCAGATGGCACCTATGCGCAAGCATGAGGTGGCTATTGGTCGACTGCTGAAAGGCGTGTAGCGATGTCTGATTGTGACAACCAGTGAACGCTCATGATTAAGGCCCGGGGTCACACCCGCTTGCCTAAACTCATGAGGGACGTTCAGCCCTTCACGCATGCATTGTTGACCATGAGGTCGACTCAAGTCGGTTATGACTTGGTGCATGCAAGGGCAGTGGGTCTGACTAGGTTTGATGAGTGGATCCCTATTAATGGACCGTTGTAAGGTAGTAGGGCACATAAGGAAATAAAATGAAGCCAATGGGTTTTTCAAAAATTTTATTTTCTTGATTGGATCACTTGATGTTTGTATAACATGATGATTGTCTATTTAATCTTATGTGGGCTGCCTAAATTTAATGTGTGCTGTGCTGGGGCCTGCGTGCCTGTATGTTTTATTGTAAATTATTATTGTGATCTGCGCATCACATTTTTAATTAATTTATAAAGTGTAATTGACCTGCGAGTCAATCATGTCTAGATAGATTAAATTGTAATTTAATCAGACATGAGCACAGAGCACACATGGCAGAGGCGCATGCAGCAAGTGGCTTCACCAGTGGGAGGTCTAGGGTTCGACTCTAGGACAGGCGCATTTTACCTGGTGGGCGCACCTGAGCTGCTGTGGGCGCACCTGAGCTGCAGTGGGCGCTTGGGCCCGGGTTGGGCCAGAGAAAATGCTAAAGACCCATGAAGAGCTCAAGTGAAGACTTAAGTTAATTAAGGTCTTACTTAGGCTTAATGGGCTTTTACCACATAAGATCATCATGCTTTTAATTTACTGTTTCAGTAATTTAGTAACTGCATGATTTATTCTTCTGCTATCACCATAGGATTTGAATGATAGTAAGAAGATAAAAAGACCGTTAAAATCCAACGTTAAATATCAAGCATGATAGCCTTCTGACGCGAAACCTCACTGTTCTGACTATCGTTGGGGCCGTGTTGTACCCACTCAGTGGGCACGCCCATCTATCTTCAGACGATGTGTGATTACACCTGCGTGTTACAGAGAAGGGATTTATCGCTTCTCGTTGCTCAGCATAGCACGTGGTGGTCCAGGGAGTAGGTCGGGTCAGCTTGACCATGTAGGCTACATATTGAGCATATGGTAGCTATATGGAGGCAGCCATCTGTGGGATCAGAGACTGTGTTGTACCAACTCAGTTGGCACAGTCTGCTGGATTGCCCAGATGAAGGGGAATCGCACGGGTTGGCGATTGGCAGGGATTGCCTACCAGAAATTAGTGCTTGTACTCTCTGTGCATCTTATCTCGCCTGAGCGGGACGCGGAGACCAAGTATGAAATCTGGATCCCATCTCACTAAAAGAGTTTTACTCTTTCGGACTGTTTTACTGAATTTTTCAGTCAGATAAAATAGTGAGAAAAGAATCATTCTTAAGTCCTGAATTGATTCTAACATTGATACTGACCTTGCTGTTCTTGCATTGTTGTAGATTACTGCAGCAACGAACACCACAGCGTTCAATGTGCGATCCCTACTGGAAAGGGAGAAGTTTGCTGGGCCAAACTTCTCAGACTGGTACGGACACCTTAAGATTGTTCTTAAGGCTGAGAGGAAACTGTATGTCCTCGAGACGGCTATACCGCCTCAACCCGCTGCGAACGCCGCAAGGGCGGTTCGGGAAGCTTATGAAAAGCATGTCAATGATAGCATTGATGTCGCTTGCCTTATGCTAGCGTCTATGACGCCACAGCTGCAGCGTCAGCATGAGGATTTATCTGCTATAGAAATTATAGCAAATCTCAAGATGCTGTATGCTGCACAGGCAAGGACTGAACGCTACAACTTGACTAAACTTTTCTTTCAGAGCAAACTGACTGAAGGGAGTCCAGTTGGAGCTCACGTGCTCAAGATGATTGGGTACAAGGAGGCTCTAGAGAAACTGGGACACACCATCAATCAGGAGCTTGTTGTAGACATCATCCTGCAGTCTCTCCCGGCCTCTTTCGATCCATTCATTATTAATTTTAATATGAACAAGATCGACTGTACGCCGGCAGAGTTACTGAACATGCTCTTGACTACAGAGCAGACTCAGTCTCGTGAGAAGGGAACGCCTTCATCCTCTGTCCTAATGGTTCCTTCTAGGAACAAAAAGAAGGGGAAGAAGGGCAAAGCCCCTGTCAAGAGCTACAACAAGGCTCTGAAGCAAAAAGTAAAGTGGTCGAAGGAATACAGATGTTTCCATTGTGGCCAGCTGGGTCACTGGAAAAAGGACTGTAAAGCGCTCCAAGGAGATAAGAAGGGAAGCAACTCTTTCGCTTCTGGCTCAGGTATTTACGTGACTGAAGTCATGGTATCTTCTTCTTCTATTTCATGGGTGTTGGACACTGCATGTGGAGTTCACATTTGTTCAAATGTACAGGAACTCAAGAGAAGAAGACAGGTGGGACAGCATGAGGTGGACCTACGAGTAGGAAACGGGGCACGGGTTGCTGCTGTTGCTGTAGGAGAATATCACATCTCTTTACCATCTGGTCTTGTAATAGAACTGGACAATTGTTATTTTGTGCCGAGCATAACTAAGAATATTATCTCTATTCCTGCTCTTGTCAGGAAAGGGTTTTCCTTTGAATGCAAGATTTCAAAGTGTTATATTTCTTTTGATAATATTGTTTATGCTACTGGGTCAATTAACAATGGGTTATTCATGTTGGACATGGAATGTTCAATACAACAGATTGATATTAAGAAAGCCAAGTATGCTGATGACAGCACCTTGCTATGACATAGTCGTTTAGGCCATATTAACAAGAAGCGCATTAAGCGGTTGCATGATCATGGACTGCTGGGATCATTCTCCTATGAGGAGCTTGATACATGCAAAGCTTGTTTAATGGGCAAAATGACGAAGTCTCCTTTTTCCAACAAAGGTCAAAGGGCTTCACGTTTACTTGACCTCATTCACAGTGATGTGTGTGGGCCATTTAGTAAACATGCCAGAGGTGGCTATTCATACTTCATTACCTTTACTGATGATTTCAGTAGGTATGGTTATGTCTAACTAATGAGACATAAGAGTGAATCTTTTGACAAGTTCAAAGATTTCAAAAATGAAGTACAGAATCAGCTGGGCCGAAATATCAAGGCACTTCGCTCAGATCGAGGTGGAGAATACTTGAGTCGAGAGTTTACTGACTATCTGAAGGAGTGTGGGATTATCTCACAGCTCACTCCGCCAGGAACACCGCAATGGAATGGTGTGTCCGAGAGGAGAAATAGAACCTTACTGGATATGGTTCGTTCTATGATGAGTCAGGCTACTCTACCTTACTCCTTTTGGGGATTTGCACTGGAAACAGCTGCAAAGGTACTAAACCGAGTGCCATCCAAGGCCGTTTCAAAGACTCCATATGAGTTATGGTATGGGAAACAGCTAAGCTTGACATTTGTTAAGATCTGGGGTTGCGAGGATTATGTCAAAAAGCTCGCCTCTGGGAAACTAGAGAGCAGATCTGAGAAATGTATCTTTGTCGGTTACCCTAAAGAAACAAAGGGTTATTATTTCTACGATCCCAAAGAGAACAAAGTTTTTGTTGCTCGGACGGCTATTTTTCTTGAGAAAGAATTTCTTCTGCACGAAGCCAGTGGGAGAGAAATAAAGCTGGATGAGAATCCAGAAGAAGGACAAAGTAGTCAAGCACAGTTGGATGTGCCTGAGCCAGTAGATCAGGTTACTAAACAACCTGAGGCTCAGATATCACGGGAACCGCGAAGATCGGGAAGGATCCGTCGACAGCCTGAGCGCTATGACGGAGTCTACCTCAGTGATGATGAACCCCTCACTTATGCGGATGCAGTCAGTGGACCGGAATCAGCGAGATGGCTTGAAGCTATGCGAGCCGAGATGGACTCCATGTCAGATAACCAAGTTTGGGATTTGGTTGATCCGCCTCCGGGAGTAATCCCTATAGGCTGTAAATGGATCTTCAAGAAGAAGATTGACATGGATGGTAACGTGGTTACCTATAAAGGCAGGCTAGTTGCGAAAGGTTTCAAACAAATCTACGGGATAGATTATGATGAAACTTTCTCTCCTGTAGCCATGTTCAAGTCTATTCGGATTATTCTCGCGATAGCGGCATATTATGATTATGAGATCTGGCAAATGGACGTGAAGACCGCTTTCCTTAATGGAAAATTAGAAGAGGATGTGTATATGACACAACCTGAAGGTTTCACTAATCCATCGGATCGTCATAAAATATGCAAATTAAAGAAGTCCATTTATGGACTTAAACAAGCATCGAGAAGCTAGAATATTCATTTTGATGAATCAATCTGTGAATTTGGTTTCATCAAGAATGAAGATGACCCGTGTGTATATAAGAGGTTTAATGGGAGCGTGATTACTTTTCTACTCCTCTACGTCGATGATATCTTGATCATTGGAAACGATGTTCCTGAACTACATACCGTAAAAGCATGGTTAAGAAAATGTTTCCAGATGAAAGATTTAGGAGAAGCAGCCTATGTATTAGGTGTGAAGATCTATAGAGATAGATCAAAGAGGCTTCTCGGGCTGTGCCAGAGTACTTACATCGATAAAGTCCTGGAGAGATTCCATTTAGAAAATTCTAAAAGAGGATATCTTCCAGTCAGACAAGGTCTGAATCTTTCAAAGAGTCAGTGTCCACAAACACAGACTGAGAAAGATGAAATGGACAATACGCCTTATGCTTCGGCTATTGGGTCCATTATGTATGCGATGTTGTGTACTCGCCCAGACGTCGCTTAAGGGTTAAGCGTGACCAGTCGATTCCAAAGTAATCCAGGTAAGGCACACTGGATTGCGGTCAAGAACATTTTGAAATATCTTCGGAGGACCAAAGATATGTTCTTGATATATGGAGGTCAGGAAGAACTCAGTATTGAAGGATATACTGACGCTTCGTTCCAATCTGACCAGGATGATTTCCGATCGCAATCAGGCTATGTTTTTAGCTTGAATGGAGGAGCAGTGGTGTGGAAAAGTTTCAAACAGTCAATTGTTGCTGATTCCACAACAGAAGCCGAGTATGTTGCAGCCTCAGAAGCATCCAAGGAGGCAGTGTGGATTCGTAAGTTCGTTCAGGAACTTGGTGTTGTTCCTTCGAGTGCAGATCCTTTGGTTATCTTCTGTGATAACACTGGAGCAATAGCACAAGCAAAGAAACCACGGTCGCACCAGAAGTCCAAGCACATACAGAGAAGGTTTCACTTGATCCGGGAGATCATTGATCGTGGTGAGATCAAAATCTGCAAGGTTCATACAGATGACAATCTAGCTGACCCGCTTACTAAGCCTCTGGCGCAGCAGAAGCATGAGAAGCACTGTAATAATATGGGTTTGAGATTTCTCAACCATTAGATTAAGTGCAAGTGGGAGATTGTTGGGGTATGCCCTTAAGGCTAATGTTTGAGGCCTTGGGATTATTTCAGTATCATGTATAAACTCTATGTTTATAAAGGCAATGGTTGTTATTCAGGTTGTTACAGTATCTGCGGCAATATGTATACTTCTGAATAATGTCTCAATGCTGTTCAGCTTGGCTGACATGCAGTATTGTCCTTAGTCGAGATATCTTGGTGAACATGAGACAGCCTTGATATGATTGAGACTAATATGTGTTCTAATCTTATAGGATGCTTCGAGCATGGAATAAGATGTAGACTCATGGGTACATTGGATGTACTGGACAGACCCTACTTAGGATATTCAATTGCTTGTCACAATGTGAATAATCCTTATATGCAAACAAGTGGCATATTTCCTCTGACTTGAGATCACTTCTGTTTCTAAATGATGATTGGCATTGTTTTGAGGTAGTTTAATATCATTTGAAACATAATGGTTATAGACTATCTTGGATAATGAGCATGAGTCATGTTAGGGCACTAGTGATAGATATAGGATTGCCGTCTCCTTGTTTGGAGTGTGATGTTCTATAGGGGCCCCCTGGATGAGATGATTGAGAAAGTGTATGGCCATACCCAGATGACTATGTTCATCTGATCTAATCATTCTCATCATATTGGAATTACAGGCTTGACACGCTTGTCCAATAAGAACATCCAGTGGCAAAGGAAACACATATGTCAAGTGACTTGGGTTCACACTTGTGCTGTGGTTTGGGTGTAGTCTTGGAAGACTCTTTCCTTTATATCGGGAGACAGTGATGTGTTGCTAGATACCCCTCACTGATCGTGATAACGTGAGTTATCGTTACCGACATTTAAAGGAAACCCTCAGGGTCGCACAATTTGATGATATGGCTTACTTATGTCAGATCATGTGGACTGAATTGTTTTGGTTCAGTTTAAAGGAGTTTAAACTCTGATTGTAAGTGAGATCTGGTCTGATCATGTTTGATTGATTAGGGCTTGAGATCGGTAAGCTTCGATCGAGAGAATTGATGCTAGATCGGTGAGATTAAGAGCATCAAGAGATGAATGGTTAGATCTTGAGCCTTATGGTTTAATTTGATCTAGACTAAGGCTTGGTTTGATTTTGGTCCTTGAACCGATTTCAATTGAACCGGCTCATCAAGTGAGCGCATGGTTCAATGGGAGAGAAAAATGCGATGGTTCACTTGGAGTGAATGCATGAACGCATGATGTTAGTGGCTTGCTATTTTTGGAAGTCATGTTTCCAAAATAGAGAGCACGCCTCTACATTCGTGGGTGCATCTCTTTTCACCTCTTCCTCTTGACGCCTCTCTCGTGTGAGTAGAGTTTTGACGCCAAGGAGAGGACTTGACAAAGCCAAGGGATCTCATCTCAATCTCCTTCACGCGATCAGGAGACCTTGGAGCTTTGCTAGCACAAGGAACGCCAAGGGAGTAGTCATCTTCACCTTGTGTGCGCCACCTTTGGAGGAGAGCCGCTCACCCTCTTCTTCCAAGACGCCATCCAAGAAATGGCAATGGTATGATCCCCTTCTTGATCTATACAAATCTCTTAAGTTGATCTATGTTGATACATGCGATCCTAGGAAACCCTAGATTCCGCCCATGCAAGTTTTTATATCTGCATGATTAGGGTTTCGCCCCTATTAGGGAACTTTCATGTACAAGGGTACACTGACACTTCATTCCAGTCTAGTGACTATTGATCACAGCCAGGATTTGCGCTTTGCCTTGTTATGGTGTTGTATGGTGAAAGCAAACCAAAATGGCAAGATTCTAAAAATAAGGCTGAGTACATTGCAGCTCCTTGTGGCAGCCAAGGATGCAGCTTCTTTCATTTGAACTTGATCTAGTTCATAGTGCTTGATGGTCCAGTATAGTTATTACTGGGGCCATAGCATAAGAAAAGGAACTTAATGCTCAAGTATGTACTACAGCATATCATCTGATCTTAGAGATCATGAATAAGGATGATGATCAAATTTGTTAAAATAAACACAGATAGCAATCTGGAAAACCCCACTGACCTAGCCTCTGGCGCAGCGGAAGCTAAATAGGTCATACTAGAGACATTGGAACTGGCTAAACACCAGTTGTCCTTGGTCTTAGTGCAAGTGGGAGATTGTTGGTGTATATGCCCTAAAGACCAATGTATGGACATGGTCAGGCATTGGTTGAATGTACTTTGATAGAACTATTACTCTTTATATAGGCATGGTCGTTATTATGCAGACTTCTCTACCTGCGTTGATGTATTGAGTTGCATAAATAATGTCCCAGGAGTTTGGATTGGATCCATTCTCATAAGCTATCCCCAGACAAGGTACCTTAGCAGATATGGGACAGCTTTGGTACATGTGAGACTGGTGTATGGGCTGGTTAGGTGCGGGGCACAGTAACGCAGACATACAGGTGCATTGGATGCACTGGAGTGATCCACCGTGAGGATTGACTTGTCTAGTCAACAAGTCAATCTCACATGCAAGAGGTTTTGCATTGATCCTTAGACTTGAGGTATTCATGTCTAGATTTGATGATGGGTATGCTTTAATATAGTCTTACGTCTCTCCGTAACTGGGAGACCAAAATGACTGTCATTGGGCATGTCATAAGTCACGTAGAGACATGGATGACCAATAGTAGGATTTGCCCCTTCCTTCAGAGGAAGCATGATATCCACCTCGGGGCGCCCCACCTTATTGGTGCATGACAGGAGAGTGTGGACACACTTGTTGAGTCATGACCAATCCATTGGATAATAAACTTGAGACTAATCCAATGGCAGGATATCAGCTTAGGCAAAGGGATCTGTAATGCAATGGGAATCCTCGTTGCTTGTTAGGAGTTGTTGCCATA
The DNA here is from genome assembly GCA_027563935.2 of Costus lasius. Lineage (NCBI taxonomy): Eukaryota > Viridiplantae > Streptophyta > Magnoliopsida > Zingiberales > Costaceae > Costus > Costus lasius. Next base: position 28,433,835 of record CM050450.1, on the reverse strand, counting down.
ATGACTTAAGTCCTATGACATGGGTAGTAGTGATGTGTTGCTAGATACCCCTCACTACTTATGATGTTTACATCATTGCCATCGTCATATGGATCCTACGGGGTCACACGCAATAGACTCTTGACGTTGCTTTAATCAGAAGCCTTAGGATCAAGTTATTGGATAACTTGGATCAATTTGGAAGATTTCATCAGCGCCAATGGGCCTGATGAGTTGGAAGAAAGTTATTGGAGCCAAACTTCATTTTTGGCAGGTTGACCCGAACTTGACCTAGATTGGTCACATTTGGATTAGGGTTGCATTGGATTGGATCCAATGGCTTAATCAACCCATGCCATGAAGTTTGGGCTAGCTCATTAGCTAATGAGGCCCAATAATTAGTTGTCATGAAGAGGAATTGGCTTAAAAGGGTATAATGGGGAGAAATCTCACCCCATTGGCGCCTAGGGGCATAATGGGGTGAGGGAGGCGCCTTTGCTTCATTATGGAAGTAAAGGGCGCCTAGCCCTTCTTCCTTGGATGGAATACTTGCCTCTAAGGTAAGTCTTGGGGCTGATATGGCTTGAGAACTTTTATGGGAAGTTCCTAGGCGCATATGGACATAGGGAAGAGGTATATGGTAATGTCTTGGAGACTTACCTTACCTCAAACCCTAGTTTCTCCTAAAACCCTTACCCTAGCCGAAACTCCTCATGCATGTTGCGCCTAGCCACTTAGCCTTTGATGGTAAGAATGCATTTGAGGCATGTCTTGGGCTGATATAGTGTTTAGACTTTTATGGATAGGTTGAATGAGGTTTATGGTAAAGTCTTGGAGACTTTCCTTACTTCAAGACACCTCATCCTAGCCATACACTTGGCATGATCCTAGCCCTTGCTCAAACCGCCTCTAGTCCTATTTATAGGACCCATTGTCGCCCTCTCTAGATGATGAACGCTTGGAGACGTGAACACAAGTAGAGGGGCGAAAGTAAGGGCAAAGGGTGACAACATCAAAGTGGCGCAACCCTTCTTCCAACAAGTGACCGCAAGTCTTCTCCTTCCTCTCCTCTTGGCGTGACTTGGAGAAGGACTTGGTGGCGCAATTTTCCCCTAATCTTCCTCAAGGCCGAAACTCATCTTCTCCCTCTTCTCTTGGAGTGAAGAGGATAAGGAGTTGGCGGCATCTTCCTTGCACTTGGCACATGAACCTTGGAGGTGGCGCAAGAAGAGTGAAGGAACCCTAAGGCTCGATTCTCTTCCCGAGGCTAGCACCGAGCGTGGAAGGGAGCAACGATCAAGGAGTCGACGCGTGGATACTTGTAGAGGGCGAACACTTGGGCGCCTTCAACATGGCTTCGACATCTAAACAAGCAAAAGAGGTACATCTCTAACACATCCTTGTGTCTTCTCTCTCGCATGGATCCTTGGGAAAGGAATGTGTTTCGGGTGTAATGCTTCTTCCGCTGCGTCCTGGGACTGCAAAATTTTAAATTACACCCGGCATTCCCTAACACTACTTGCCTTTTGAGTTCGGTGTGCTTAGTAGGGTTCATCCTATAATGAGGAAGGTTGGGTAAAGTGGATCCAGGGACAAGGTCTATAACATGTTGGATATCTCTAAGTGGGGGTAGGCCATTGGGTAAGTCTTCGGGAATAAGCTCACTATAGTCTTCTAGGATGCTTTCTACCTGAGCAGGGGTTTTGGTTTCAGTCTTAGGTGTGGCCTCCTTAATGATAAGGGTATAGAGAGGTTGGTCTTCTAAGCATTCCTTAGCAAAGGTTTGGGGTTGGATAAGTTGGATGGTTGGCTTTGGTTGTTTGGGTTCTTCTATCTTACCTTTGCTAGTGGAGGCTCTAAGTTCCTTAGGTAAGGAGGGCTTAAGCCTAATTTTCTGTCCATTGTGATTGAAGACATAAGTGTTGGTCCTACCGTAGTGGACAACATCCATGTCAAAAATCCAAGGACGACCTAGGAGAATTTGGGCGACATCCATTGTGATGACATCACACCATATTTCTCCTTGGTAAGCACCAAATTGGAGTGGGACAAGGCACCTATGAGAAACTGGGATGCTAGTTTGATTGACCCAGGAAATGCTATAAGGCTTAGGTTGAGGCTCTGCCTTAAGATTGAGTTTGGTGACTGCAACCTGAGAGACAGCATTCAAACTGCTTCCTCCATCAATTACTACTTTGCACATGTGACCATGGCATTTTGAGTAAGTGTGGAAGATGCTGGTTCTACGCCAGTCTTCAGTAGGGGTGGGGTTGATCAGGGTGCACCTGACTACTCCCAGAGTGTTGAGGAAAAAATCCTCTTCACTATCACAGTCATTTAGCTCAATATTACAGCAGTTAGGATCTTGGTCTAAGGCTGCCTCAGGTTCAGCTTCGGGTTCTACATGTTCTTTAGTCATAACCATTACCATCTTAGGGCAGTTTTTTATAAGGTGGCCTGGTTGTTTACAGTTATGGCAGACAACTGGAGCTTGAGTTGGTTTGGGTTTAGAGGTTGAAGAGTTGGAATATGAATTGCTAGGATAGGTCCTATAGGTTGGTTTTGGGGTCATGGTTTCCTTCCTAGTCTTAAGTTGGTGTTCTATCTCAAGGGCTCTCTGGTAAGCTTCTTCTATGGTGTCTATTTGATAATGGGCAAGAGCTCTCTTGATTTCTGACCTAAGACCATTTTTAAACCTACTCAGGGTGAACATAGGGGTCTCATCCATTTCACTCCTCAATAAAAGCTCATCAAATTGTATCATGTATTCTTCTACAGTTGAGTTTCCTTGGGTAAGGCTACTAGTTTGGTCGAGAAGCTTAGAATGAAAGTTTAGAGGAACATACTTTTCTCTCAGTTTAGCATTCATCTCTTCCCATCGGTTAATGGGGGGTTGGCGAAATCTCAGCAGGTTTCTTTCTACATTGCTCCAATAGAGTCTAGCAGAACCTTCAAGTAGGCATTTGGTAAACCTAACCTTAGAGTGCTCGGGCATCATACTCCATTCGAAGTATTGCTCGAGTTTGTTTGCCCAATCTATGTATTTTCTGGGATCAAGGGATCCATTAAAGGTGGGCGGGTTGAGCTTCACAGCATGTGTGTAGTCATCCCTAGGTCTAGGATTGTGATGGTTTTGGACATGGTGTCCTTCCCAATCAAAGTTTTGGGGACTGTTCCTAGGGGTGTTCCTTGGGGTTTGATGCCTTTGCATAGGTTCTAGAGGATCTCTAGAGTGGTGTTCACTAGGTGGGCGACTAGGAGATCTACTCCTATTGGACTCTTCTATTTCTTGCACGTTATCGTTGAGTTGATTTAGGTTTGTGTCTACGTTGTCCATCCTTTGAGTTAAAGTTGCAATCATCTCAGCTAAGGTTTCCAAAGTCATGGGTTGGGTGCTTTGAGCCTTAGATTGGGTTTGCATGGTTGATTTTGAAAGGATTTATAGAAAAAAATAGGGCTACTAGTATGATAGGATATAATAGCCAATTATGAAAAATCCTTTTGTTTCAAACAACCTAGTTCCAAAATTGCCTAGAAGTTAGAAAATTAAGTTTTGAAGGCTTAAAAAATCTAATCTAGGGGCCTAGGCTCTGATACCAAAGATGATGTAGGGGGAGATCACAAGCATGCAAACAACGAATTTCGAAAATAGTTTTTTTGTATTTTCATAAACTAGAGAAAACCAAATTAGACTAACGGAGTTGGAAAATAATGTTTTTGTTTTTTTTATAGATAAGAAAACCGAAATTTATGCTACTTGTGGGAAAATAGAGTTTATACTACTTGCTTCAAAGTAAATGACAATAACTTAAAGAGGACTCACCTTGCGGTCCTTGAGAATAGAAGGACCGTCCTTCCCGTTCTTCACCGGTCCTACTCTGATGGAAGGTGCAGGTTACACACAGGCATCCAGCAACCCCACACAGGCGTGGATGAGTTATAAAGTTAATTAAAACACCAACAATGCAAAAGGATCAAGAGGGAGGCTAGTCCTCCAAATTCTCTTGCTAACAAAGAAATAGACTATCTAGGGAAAGGGGAAGAAGGGAAGAGGGATGTGCCAAGCTTCCTTTTCCTTGCGCCAATTCCTACAAATCCAAGAGATGTGTAGTAAGATGTTCTTAAGATGTATGAAGAGAAAACACAAGAGGATGGAATACTTAACTTAGAGAATCGCCTTGAAGGAGACCAAGAGATGCATCCATGTTCTTTGCGCCATCTTGAGTTCTTGTCCTCTTTGGTGCTCTTGCCTTGATGGTGGTGACTCTCGGCCTTGCTTTGATGAAGTGAGGGCGGGGAGAAGAAGAAGAGAGGCTCGGCTCTTGAAGGAAGAGAGGGGAAGAGGACAGGACTTGGGCGACACAAGCACCCTAGGTGACACAAGCACCCATCATTGGCTAGGAAACTACTCGACAATATTATTCAACAATGCTGATGCACATGATGCAATGGGGATACATATATAGGCAGCTAAGGGATGGGGATAAGGTGAGGGCAAGGTGTTCATTGGCCCCTTGCGCCCCTTACATGTTTGGATAGAATTCGAAATGGAGACAAGGCATTAAATGGGCTGAAATTGTTGCTTTCTTTGGATGGCCTTTGATGGTAAGATTTTAAATTTCGAATGGCTTGTTTGAATTTTGAATAGCTGGCTCTCTTTGAGTTGTTGGCGCATGAGTGATTGAATTTGAAAAACTTTCTTTGTTGTTTGGGCGGCAATGGTGTAAGGAAAGTCTCCATCAATTCTCTTCCTTGATTTGTGGATCTAGATGAGGCCCTTCCTTGATTTGTGGATCTTGAGTGAGCCTTGCTTTATTTCTTGGATGAGGTTGGCGCATATTACTTCATGAGGGCTCGCGTTTCTTCAATTGGAAAGGATCTTGAAGTGGGGTTTTGAAGTGGAGTTGAGTTTGAAGTCCCCATTGAGATAGTTTGAAGCGAACCTTCCAAAATGGGAGCTAGCTTCTTGGAGTGGAGTGAGTTAGCTGATTTGCATCCCTTGAGCTAAATATAAGGTATCCATACTACATGCACTAACCTACCATGACATTACAATGCACAACCTACCAACAACATTCATAAAAGTAAACTACATGGTAGACTTTGGGGTGGAACTGACCTAAAATGTCATGCAATGCAAATAAGGAAAGTGCTGAAAAGGAAAGTGGACCCTAAGTGAAGCCATACCTGATGGGCTTCCTTCGAGCCCTAGTGGATCTTCTAAGAGCTGTGTTTGGCCTTCCATTACAAAGAAACTACTCAGAATTATGGTACCGTAATAAACATTACGGTAGTACCGTAATTTGTCAAAAATTTAGAGATTGCCAAAAAAATGTACCTACATGCGATGTACCTACATGATAATGTCGTTATCATTGTTTGTCTACACCTGCGATTGTGTACTTACATGATAATGTCTTTAGAGATAGATTGGATCTGTGCTCAAATGATAGTCCCCAGTCGATGTACCTAAGTGGATATGGGACAGCTCTGGTACTTGTGAGACTGGTATATAGGCTAGTTAGGCACAAGGTGCTAACGCAGACATATGGGTATATCAGTGGTGGATATACTGGATAGACCCACTGTGAGGCATGTCATGACCCATATGAGAAGGTCATTGACCATTCTATATGGTTAGGGATATGCTTTGATACAACCTAACACTTTGTATAGTTGGGAGGTAATAACGGTTGTCATTGAGCATGTCACGACCCATATGAGAAGGTCAATGGACAGACAAAGGATTTGCCCCTTCCTGAGGGAAGCTTGATATCCATGGAGCTCCTCTATGGTTCTATGACTGGAAGTGTATGGCCATACCCAGGTGAGAACTTGATTTAGTCATAGCCATGTGATTGGGTGAAAACAAGTGGTGACACACTTGTCCAATCGGATATCAATTCGGCAAAGAGACTATAATTCATCTATACCTAGTTGCGATGATGGGGATGTCGATGTCGATATCCATTCCAATGACCTAGGTAGCAATGATGCACTGCTAGGTGCCACTCACTGCTTGTGGTGACCTTTGGTTAGCACTGCCAGCATCAAAGGAACCTACAGGGTCGCACATCTTAATGCTTGAGTTTTCATATTGATCGGGTAGCCTTTAGATCGAGTTATTGGATAACTCGGATATATTTGGGAGATTTCAGCGCCAATGGGCCTGATGAGATGGAAGAAACTTATTTGGGCCAACTTTCATTTTTGGCATATTGACCAATTAACCATGGTTAGCCTCATTTGACCTTGGGTTAAGTTGGATTAGATCCAATGGCTTAGTTAATATGCATAATGGACTTTGGGCTAGGCCCATTGCTTAGTTGGGCTTGCTAATAAGTTGTAATGAAGAGGTAAGAGACCAAAAGGGTATAATGGGGAGAAGAATATCAAGTGGGCGCATGAAGACTCCTAATTGGATTAGGATTTGCACTTATGACATGATTGACATCTTCAAGTGATCTGATTTGATTGGATTTGATCTAATCACTTGAGATATTAATTGTGATTTGATACGTGCAAGTGGGGGCTGATTATTTACTTAATTAGAGTCCTAATTTCATTAGGACTTTTGCCCAAGCCTTATGAGGTAGTCCATAACTATGCCATGACTAGGTCTAGGCGCATGAATGGAATTAATGTCTTATATGGCATGATATGGGCGCATATGGCTGATGCTTGCTTAGACAAGTCTTAGGCGCATATGGGAGTGGAGATTTGATCAATATATTTGATTGGATAATCTCCTAGAATCGTGCCCTAATTGTCAACACTTGCCATCTCCCCAAAACCGCTACTTCTTCTTATAAAAGAGCCTCTAGCCGCCCCCTCTAGTGATGTTACATTCCTTGGAGGTGTGTAGAACAAGAGGGGTGGCAATCCTTGAAGAGCTTGGAGCTCTTCTTCTTCCATTAAAGGGCGCAAGCAAGCTTCTTCTTCCTCCTCCTTCCTTTCCTTGGTGCAAAGGAACAAGAAGGCTTGCGGCTTCCTCTCCTCTTCATCCTCCTTGGCGCATCCCTCCTTGGTGGTGGCGCAAGGTGATTGGAGGTCTCTCCTAAGGTGTGGATCTTCTTCCCGAGGCTAGCACCGGGCATCGAAGAAGAGAGCTTGAGGCATCCGTGTGTGCGAGACTGCAGAGGGCGAACACTTGGGCGCCTACCTCGACATCTATCCTTAAGCTTGCTAAAGGTACTTACTATCTCATCGTGTCGACCCCCGCGCAAGAGATCTTCACTGGGTTTTTGGGACCGGCCTGTTTCGGGGACATTATTCCACTGCATTTGTAATGTAATCTCTGTGAAAAATTATAAAATGTCCCCGGGGTTTCCCAACATGGACAATGGCATCTCATTCTTCTTGTTGATGTTCCCTGTCTTTTGACAACTATCACAAGACATTATAAAATTTATAGCATCTTTAAAGATTGAGGGCCAATAAAATCTAGATTGTAATTGATGACTCTAAATTTCATAGTGTTTTTCATATCTATTTAGTAGTCTTTTGAGCCATAATCTTATTCCCTTGCTTTATTTTTACACCTTTTTTGCCAAAAGCTTCGGAATCTACACCATCTTTGGTTTTTGATCTATTTCGGCAAAAAGGCATCAATTTCGCCGATTTTCAAGCAATTTAGATGCATGAATGAGTTCCAACCATGAAGAAGGATCTACCCATCAAATTTCAAGTCAAAAGGATGCTCCTAAAAAAAAATACGGCACTGCCGTGTACATCTGCACGGTACCGTATTGTGGCGTTTTTAACCAGACAAACATACGGCACTACCGTATTTTTCCCCAAAACCTTCACGGTACCGTATTTTGGGGAGATTTCCACCCGAAAGATTGAGGGAGAATACAGCACCACCGTGTATATCTACACGGTACCGTATTTTATGACAGTCCAGAACAGAAAGCTCCAGCACAAATACGGCACTACCGTATTTCTCCCCGAATCTTTCACGGTACCGTATTTGCCACCAATTTTGACCAGAGAAGTTTTAGCGCAAATACGGCACTGCCGTAGGAGAATGCACGGTGTCGTGTTTTCTAACTAGATTTCACAGAAAGAAATACGGCATTGCCGTGTACATCTACACGGTGCCGTATTTGCCAACCTAGAAATTCGAGATTTCCGCCGAATCAGTCAAAACGCGATTTCCAGAGCTTTAGGAGTCCAAATCTAGATCTGAAAGAAGGGGTGGACTCGTCTTTAAGGGGGGGAAGGACGAGAAGTGAAAGAAACAATTTTTAACGAGGATTTAGAGAGAATTTGGTAGAATCACCGCTGCGCTAGGTCACGCCGCCGTTCACTGCACAGACCACCTCTAGCCATGATTTTTGAAAGGAAGCTTCGCCTGAGGAAGAAGAAGACGCCACAGAAGTTTCAGATCAAGAAGAGATCGATCGAGGGAGGAATCATAAAAAACATGGTCGCGGCACTGTTCATCACGACCGCCAAAGCAATTTCGGGTTGTGGTTCAACTGCAGCCCCATTTTGTAACCCTTACTCCCTCTTTACTCTTTTTGATCGTACAAAAACCATGTGTAGTCGTAAATCTTCCTCCATGCTAGCTTAATTTTCCCTAGGGACATGGGGGTGTAATTCTCTTGATACTTAAATGATTAGATAACTTTTCTCTCATCAATATATTTTGGCTATGGTTATTTTACTCAAGTGATTCTTGCCTTTGATCGTTTTTAGTATCTTGCATTAACTTGTGTTAGAGTTTTATGCTATGGACTGAGAAGATGATATCATAGAACTTGGAACCCTAGATTTTATGATAAGGACTCTTCGCAAGAGATTGGCTGAGTTCTTATTTTAGATTTTAGTAGTTTAATTCTTGTTGATGCTATGATCTAAGGATTATCACTGTTTCAGATATGAAAGCATGCTAGAGATAGATGTTGAATTATTCGAAACCCTTGAGTTAAACCGGCAAAACTAAGGTGCGAGAGTGCTTAGTCTTGCTTGAGATCTTGGTACTGAGGTGGAATGCACAAGAGTGATTCTTAATCTCCTTGACCAAAGTTCGCTTCTATCTAGCATCGAATCAATCTTGCACGAGAGTGAGGATAATTCCTTGCAAGTTGATTGCGCGAGAGCGAGTTAGCTTCTCTATTTAAGTGAATTATATCTTGACCATAGCAAAGGTATATTGATAAATTCTTAACCCTGTCTAGTCATAATTATCAAGTTGAATGAACCACTAGTCCCGTTTTCTTTTCCATTCTGATTTTCTCCGTATACCGTTCGATCGCTATTCTTACAATTTTAGATCTGCTTAGCTAGTGAGAACTTAATTAGCCAGTACTTAACAACGAAGTCTCTGTGGTTCGATATATTAATTATTACTTCGAGTATCCGTGCACTTGCGGACACAACAGTAATACTTTAAAAATAGTCTTCTCAGTACTAGCATGCCCTCCATAAGTTGATCCATGACACTGAAATAATATATCCTTGATCTCACCTTCGGGGATACATCTTCTAAATATTCCATCTGCACATCTTCTAAATACATAAGGTTCATCCCAAAAATAGTGTTTTACCTCAGCTAAGAATCTCTTCTTTCCTTGATAGCTCAAATCAAGAGGAAAAACATGAGCAACAAGATAATTTACTTATCAGCATACTATAGAGCCTTGATCTATTCAATACTCAAGAGTTGTTCTTTAGGGAAGGAATCGTTGATTGAATCACCTTTATCAACTTCTACAGTTATCCTTGAAAGATGATCTGTAACTAAGTTTTCTGATCCCTTTTTGTCTTTGATTTCCAAATCAAACTCTTGCAAAAGTAATACCCATCTAAGAAGTCGCGGTTTACTTTCCTTCTTTTGCATCAAATACTTTACTGTTGCATGATCAGTATACACCATAACTTTAGAGTTAATTAAATATGACCTAAATTTATCAAAAGCAAAAACTATGGCCAAAAGTTCCTTTTCTGTAGTAGTGTAGTTCCTTTGTGCATCATCCAAAGTCTTGCTAGCATAGTAAATAACATAAGGCTTTTTCTCTTTTCTCTTCCCTAGCACTGCTCCTACTACAAAGTCACTAGTGTCACACATGAGCTCAAAGGGCAAACTCTAGTCTGGGGGTTGCATGATAGGCGCTGAAATTAGAGCTTTCTTTAGTTCCTAAAAAGCAGACAAACAATTTTCATCAAAGCAGAATTTAGCATCTTTGCAAAGTAAATCTATAAGCAGTTTAGCAATCTTAGAAAAATCCCTGATGAAACGCCGGTAAAATCCTGCATGTCCTAAAAAACTTCTAAACTCTTTGACCATAGTGGGTGGCTCAAGCTTCTCAATCACCTCAAGTTTGGCTTTCTCAACTTCTATTCCTCTTTCTAAAATTAGGTGCCCAAGAACTATTCCTTGCCTAACCCTGAAATGGCATTTTTCCCGGTTAAGCACAAGATTAGTATCCTCACACCTCTGCAAGACTCGAGATAAGTTAACCAAACAATCATCAAAAGAAAAGCCATAGACAAAAAAATCATCCATGAAATCTTCAATAAATTCAGAAAATATAGTCATCATACATCTTTGAAAAGTAGCAGGTGCATTATACAATCCAAAGGGCATTCTCCTATATGCAAAAGTACCATACAGACAAGTAAAGGTGGTCTTATCTTGATCATCAGGATGAATGGGAATTTGGAAAAATCCAGCGTATCCATCAAGAAAATAGAAATAAGAATGATTTGCAAGTCTCTCAACCATCTGATCAATAAAAGGTATGGGGAAGTAGTCTTTCCTAGTAGCCGCATTCAATTTTCTATAGTCTATGCTCATGCGCCAACTAGTTACTATTCTAACAGGAATCAGCTCATTATCTTTGTTTTTCATTATAGTGACTCCCCCTTTTTTAGGAACACAATGTACAGGACTTACCCATTTACTATCGGAGATTGGATAGATAATACTTGCATCGAGTAGTTTCAGTACTTCCTTCTTCACTACTTCCTTCATGGATGGGTTAAGTCTCCTCTGAAAATCCACATGTGGCTTGTGCTCCTCTTCCATCAAAATCCTGTGCATACAAAAAGAAAGATTTATTCCTTTCAAATCATCAATAGTATATCCAATTACCTTCCTATGAATTCTCAATTCTTTTAGAAGCAAAATAGTCTCCCTTTCATTAAGCTGTGCATCAACAATGATAGGGTAAGTAGAATTAGGTCCAAGAAATTCATAACGAAGATTATCAAGTAAAGTCTTAAGTTCTACTTTTGGGACCTTCTCTTCCTCATTCTTATTATCATCACAAATAGTTAAATCATGAAATTCAGCATTAGAATCTAAATTGCTATGTAAATCAGAATTGAATTCACAAGTTTCAACAAACAAATCACTAAGATCATAGACAGTATCATCTACAGAGTGTACACTACAGCAAAAACTGATGTATGAAGGTTTCTTCATAGAATCATTCAAATCAAACTCAATTTTGTTATCACCAATATTTAGAGTGAGTTTACCGTTCTTCACATCAATGAGTGCCCATGCAGTAGCTAAGAATGGTCTACCAAGTATGATTGGAATCTTAGCATCTTCCTCCATTTCTAAGACTACAAAATCCATTGGAACAAAATACTTACCAACCTGGATCGGAACATCTTCAAGAATCCCTATGGGATACTTACTAAACGGTCAACGATGCAAAGATATTGAAGTTGGTTTGGGAGCCCCCATGTCTAGTTTCCTGCAAACGGATAAAGGCATTAGGCTCACACTAACTCCCAAATCACATAAGGCTCGGTCAAAAGCCATACTCCCAATCAAACAAGGAATAGAGAAACTACCTGGATCCTTTAGTTTCGGTGGCAATTTGTTTTGAATGATGGCACTACACTCTTCAGTTAATGTCACAGTACCATAGTCCTCTATCTTTCTCTTATTAGACAAAATTTCTTTCAAAAATTTAGCATATGTGGGCATTTGAGATAAAGAATCAGTGAATGGAATATTAATGTACAACTTTTTCAAGACATCAAGAAATTTCTCAAATTGCTTATCTAATTTAGCTTGCACTAGTCTCTGGGAAAAGGTATAGGAGGTCTATAAAGGGCTGGTGAACTAGGTCTAGAAACATCAATCTGACATGGCTCATCCTCTTTCGGTTCATCACCCCAAAAAGGTAGCAGACTAGCATGAGACTGCACATGAGCAGGTTGTGTTCCTAAGCCCAGTTCACTACTATGTTCTATGTTGGGCTCTTCCTCCTCATTATCTAATCTACCCCTTGGTTCATCTAATTGCTTCCCACTCCTGGCAATCATAGCATTACAATGCTCCCTAGGGTTTGGTTTAGGTTTAGCAGGTAATTTCCCTAGGGTCTATAAGATGTGCTAGCTTGTTGTGCTATCTGAGTTTCTAAAATTATATTGTGTGCAGTCAAGGACCCTACCTGAGAAGTAAGCTGATTTATTATCTCTTTTTGGTGCTTCATTTCATCCATAATTTTTTCAAATTTCTGGTCTTGACTAGCCATGAATTTTTCAAACATGGATTCGAAACTAGTATTCTGGGGCTAATTTTTATTTTGTTGCCTCTGTTGGTATCCTCTTTCCTCAATCTGTCCCCTTACAGCATTATTATTATTCTTCCAAGATAAATTTGGGTGATTCCTCCATCTAGGGTTATAAGTATTAGAATAGGGATCATTATTTCTACTTTGATTGTAGCCCCATACAGCATTAACTTGTTCTTTACCCTGATCAGCAATAACTCTACAATCTTTAGAATAATGACCTTGATTACCATAGACATCACAAATAGTAGAAATTACAGCAGTTTGCATTTGAAAATAATCAAATCTATTACACAAAGAATCTACCTTTTCTGTCAAGGAATGCCAAACATCACTTTCATTCTTACCATGTGGACGACGATACAGCACTCCTCTCTTAGTAGTCCACTGGTTGTGATCCAAAGCCATCTCCTCCAGCAACTTAAAAGCATCTTCAATGGTTCTGCTCATGAGGGCTCCTCCTGCAGCAGCATCAACAGTCAGATGGGTATTATAAAGCAAACCATAATAAAAAGTATATATTAAAACCCATTTTTCAAGGCCATGGTAAGGACACTTCCGTAATAACTCGTTGAAATGCTCTCATGCCTCGCTTAAAGACTCGTCATCTCGCTGTGCAAAGCTAGTGATCTAGTTCCTTAACTAGATCATCTTGCTGGGTGGGAAATACTTTGTCAAGAAAGCACTAGAGAGTTATTCCCATGTAGTGAATGTTCCAGTAGGTTGAGTTTGAAGCTAGGAACGTGCGCGATCCCTGAGAGAAAAAGAAAACAATCTGAGTTTCAATGCATCATTAGAAACACCATTGATTTTAATTGTATCACATAATTAAAGAAATAAAGCAAGATGTTGATTAGGATCTTCGAGTGGGGATACTCCAAATTGATTCTGCTAAATCATGGATAGAAAAGCAGACTTGATTTCAAAGTTATTAGCCTCTATAGCTAGTCTAGTAATGCTTGAGTGTATCTCCTGTGGATTAGGAGCTGCATAGTCCCTAAGTAATCTTATATCTGCCATGACTACTACTTCCTCCTGCCTTTCTTCAAATCTGAGTCTTATGTTCAGTCTAAGAGTTCTGTTAATTTCAGGGTCTAAGGGAACTACAGGACCTGATATAAGATTCCTATGCATGCACAAGTAAGAAGATCAAATAAACTCAAAATATGCAGAAAAGAGTAGAAAATAGAATTAATCTTAGCTTCTGAAGATTGCAAAAAGAAAAGCACAAAACAAAACAAAACCTAGTCTAGTAATACTTTTAATTTATTCAATATTAACAAAAACCAAGGTCCCCGGCAACAGCGCCAAAAATTTATTGTGTCCGCAAGTGTACGGATACTTGAAGTAATAAAAAGTTATCGAACCACAAAGACCTCGTTGTTAAGTACCAAAGAATTGATTTCTCACTAGCTAAGCAAATTGAATATGACGTAAACAAATGATCGGAAAGTTTACTAAATATCAGAGGGAAAGAATTGGGACTAGGGGTTCAACCATCATAATTTCAATGACCAGATAAAATTAAACACTCATCAGTTTATTCTTGTTATGATAAAGATGTAATTTGCTTTAATAAGAAATCATCACGCTCTCATGCAGATGATTTGCATAGAATAATTCTCACTCTCGCACAGATTTATTCTATATTTATGGAAAAGCAAACCTTGACATAGAGATTTAAGAATCACTCTCGTGTATTCAATCCCGATACAAAATCTCAAGTGAAACTAAGTATTCTCATACCCTAGTTCCACTAGTTTTACTTAAGGGTTTCTAACAATCCAATATCTATCTCTAGCATATTTTCATATCTAAAACAGTAATATTTTCTAGATCAGTCTATCAACAAGTCAATAAACTTCTAAAATCTAGAGATAAGAACACAACTAATTTTTTACAATGAGTTCCTAAACCTCAATTTTATGGTTCCAAGTTTTGCAAATCACTTTTCAGTCCATATCACAAAACTCTAACACATGCTAATGATTGAAACAAGATAAGATTAAAGACATAAATCACTTATGTAAAATTATCATATCAAAAACATCCTGATGAAATAAAGGCCATCCTGTCATTAAGAAATTAAGAGGTCTACACCCCCTTGTCCCAAAGAGGTTTAAGCTAGCATGATTGAAGAATTACAATAAAACATTATTTAGAAGGATCAAAAACTGAAAGAGTAGAGATAAGGTTACTAAACAGGGCTGTAATAGAAATTACAGCCTGTAATTTAGCCTGAAAACACGATGAACAGTGGCGGCGCCCTTGTTTTTGCTGATTTCTCCCTCAATCGGTCTCCTTTCACTCTGAAACTTTTTGTGTGTCCTCTCCTCCTTCAAGCGAAGCTTCCTCTTAAATTTCACGGTCGATGGTGGTCTGTATGCTTACTAGTGATGAACCCTAGGGTGGCGACCAATCTCTCAATTTCTCGTTGAATCTGGAAAACTAATTGGGGCCTCTTGTCTGCAGATCTTCCCCTCTTTATGTAGATCATTCTCCTTTTTATGGATTTGGAAATAGTGGTCTAAAACTTGAGAAATCGTCTTCGCAAGCTTTCATGAACAGTAACAGTGGAAGAATCGGGCAATCGCGAAAATCTGGGTTGAAATTATGGCACCGTGAAGAATATTACGGCAGTGCCGTAATCATTTCAGAAGTTTCTGTAAGGAAACGGCTCAAAATTACGGTATTGTAAAATGTATTACGGCAGTGCCGTAATCACCTGAAAAGTTTCTGTATGAAAATAGCCCGACATTATGGCACCATAAAAGGTATTACGGCAGTGTCGTAATATTTGCTTGGACAAAAAAAATCTTCGAAGAATAAGGTAGCAGAATTTGGTTTGCAGGTTTGGGCCATAATTTCTCTATGAAGTCCAATTCGGCTTGAAATTCGATGTGTAGTCACCTCTTGATGATTAGAATTTGTTCATGCATTGAAATTGCTTGAAAACCATAAAAATGATGCCTTTTACCTGAAATTAATCAAAAACCAAGAAAGGTGTAGATTTTGAAAGATTTGATAAATAAGGCATAAAAATAAGCAAATGAGCATGATTATGACCCAAAAGTACAATGGAATTAGCAAGAAATATGCTATGAAATTTAGAGTCATCAGTCATACTACTCGATGTGGAGGACTTTGTTTTGTTCCTTTGATGCTTTTGATATTTATGAGTTAGTGATGTTATTATTTGTTTCTATTATGCTTTTGATACTCATGAGTTAGTGATATTATCATTTGTTCCTAAAATGCTATTGATGCTCTTGGGTTTTTGATATCATCCTTGTCCTATATGTTTATGGTGTCATTATGTTAGGTTTTGGGATATCTCCTTGGCAAACTTAGTTATGATACTTTCTTTGCATATTATAATACTGGTTTTAAAAGTTAATAATGAAAAAGTATTTGATTGCATGAGCAATATAGTTATTGCTGAGTTTTGTAGATGAAAAAGTATTTGATTGGATGAGCAATATAGTTCTTGCTGATTTTTGTAGCTCACTCTTTTGATATTATATATATATAGGTTAGCATTGGTTGCTTTCTATTGGGGCAATGGGGAAGTGCTTAAAGAAATAATTACATGTAAGCTCATGTTTAGTTTGATAAGATAGGATGACATGCTCATGTATATATTATTTTGTGTTATATAAAGGAAGTTTTTGCAATTTTGGATATGATATCACAATGTAAACTTGTTAGTTGTATAAATGAAACTTGATTTTTAATCTATCATGGTGGTTGGTAAATTGTTATTGATTTTATTAAGTGATGTTGTCACTCCCTTGGAAATATGTTAAACTAATCTTGAGGTTGTTCTCAAGTATATTCAATTTGATAGTAGATCCTAGGTGTTGTTTTATGTTAAACAATAAAAAAATAACAACATGATCATTTTTAGGGGGTATGACAATAGATTTTTTTTCTTGTTTAACATTATGCAATTAACTAGGGTCCAATGTCAAATCACTTTAATTTGAGAACAACCTTAACACAATTATAATTTACTTCTCAGGGAATAACAACATCACTTAACAAATTCAACAAATTTCAATCATCTAACAAAAGATATTTTGAACATCATACTTCATTTTCCATTAGATAATGACATATTCGTATTCAAAATGTATCAATACCCATTTGATTGTTCAACACCCGTTTGACATTGAGGGGTGGTAAGAACAATAATCAACCTATCACTTGTAGTAGGAGCTTGATTATCAGAAATATCTTTCTCATGAACTAAGTCATGAGATAGATCACTCCCACTAGTCAAGTCACTCTCAAGAAATTTAGCATTTCTTGATTACACAAACCTAATGTTATTTGATGGACAATAAAACCTGTATCCCTTAGACTTTTTGGTATATCCAACGAAATACCCTCTAATAGTCCTTGGTTCCAACCTCTTCGCATTTGGATTATAAACTCTTATTTCAGAAGGGCATTCCCAAACGTGTATATATCTTAAACTCGATTTTCATCCTTTCCATAATTCAAATAGTGTATTTGAAACAACTTTGGTTGGAACTCGGTTTAATATATACACTGCCGTTTTAAGAGCTTTAGTCCATAATGATTTAGGAAGTTTAGAGTTACAAAGCATACTTCGCACCATATCCAATAATGTCCCGTTTCTTCTTTGTAACACACTATTTTGAGCAGGTGAACCTAGCATGGTGTATTGTGCCACTATCCCATGCTCTTGAAGAAACTTAGCAAATGGACTAGGTGCTTGTCCATTCTCAGTGTATCTACCATAATACTCTCTTCCTCCATCTGATCTCACGATTTTTTCTTTGCTTAGCACATTTCTCTACTTCTGCTTTAAATACTTTAAAAGTATCTAATGCTTCACTTTTATTATGAAGCAAGTAGAGATACATGTATCATAAGTAATCATCTATGAATGTGATAAAGTATCTTTTTTTTTACTACAAGAATCTATTTCTGGACTACAAATGTAAGTATGTATGATTTCTAAGCACCTTTCTTTTTCTTTTGGTCTAATTTCCTCTTATGCAGTCCACACAAGTATCATGATCTCTAAGATCTAGAGCATTAAGTATTTCATTATTTATCAATCTTTTAATTCTTTCAATAGAATATGTCCTAATCTTCGATGCCATAACATAGAGGAATTCTCATTTATAACACATCTTTTAATACCAGCATTAACATGCATCACATTGTGAGAAGCATTGTTTTGTAAATTAATTTAAAAAAGACCATCAATCATTGTACCATTCCCAATAAGATCAGATCCATAATGTAAACTGAAACATATATCTGAAAACTTAAAGGAATATCCAAACGGTACAAGTCTTGAAATCGAAATTAAGTTTCTAGAGAAACTTGGAATATAAATTGTCTTTTCCAAATTTAATGCAAAACCAAAATTTAGAATTAATTGACATGTTGCAACTGCTTCTACATGTGATTGTATCTTGTTGCCTGAATAGATACACTACTCACTGCCGATTGGCTTCCTATGGCTTAGAAAGCCTTGTAAGGTATTAGAGACATGGATTGTCAAACCAGAATCAATCCACCAAGTATTATACTGTACATCTACCATATTAGATTCATAACAAATAAATGAGATGTAATTGTTGGGGAATGCCGGGTGTAATTTAAAAATTTTTGCAGTCCCAGGACGCAGCGGAAGAAGCATTACACCCGAAACACATTCCTTTCCCAAGGATTTATGCGAGAGAGAGAACACAAGGATGTGTTAAGAGTTTGTACCTCTATAGCTTGTCAAGTCGATGATGCCAAGTTGAAGACGCTCAAGTGCTCATCCTCTACAAGTATCCACGCATCGACCTTCTCAACGTTGCTCCCTTCCACGCTTGGTGCTAGCCTCGGGAAGAGAAGATCACCTTCTTGGAATCTCCTTCTTCTTCCTCCTTGTTCCTCACGCCAACAAGTCCCTTGCTTGGAGACTCTCGGCCAAACAAAGCTGAAGAAGGATGGTGGCGCAACACTAGAAGAAGAGGGCGGCTAGGGCTTGGAAGCTTGTGCAACTTCAAGTGGGAGTTGCCTTGCTCTCGGCTTGAATTGATGTGTCTCAAGAGAGGGGCACATACCCCTTCTTTTATAGCCTTTCAACCCCAAATCGCCACCCCTCTTTCCATCTATGGATTGGCGCAATTCCTCCAAGGAATTTGCCCTAATAATTCAGCCGCCACTTGCCTTGAATTTGCGCAAGAATAAGGCTTGGAAAGTGCCAAGCTTCTTGCCAAATTAAGTGCTAGTCTATTAGTTGAATTCATTAGGTCTTACCATATATGTTCTAGGCGCAATTCTTCCAAAGAATTGCCGCAAGACATCAGCCACCATCTCTCTTGAATTAGCGCAAATCGAAGCATAGAAATAATCTAGCTTCTTGCCATATCAAGAGAGGTAATTTGAGTTCTTATCATAATAGGACTTACCATATATACATGGCTAATTTCTTGCTTGAATTAATCAAACCAAACACGCCATTATAATAGCCCTATGCGTCCAAGCAAGTTTCCAACTATGGAAACCAAATTCCAAAAGGATTCATACATCTCATTGGCGCATATTCCATATATGGAATTATCTCATGCGCCAAGTGTATTTCCAACTCCTATTAGGATTCAAACTTGCCTCAATTAGATTTAATCTACAATCACTAATTGGATTTGGATCTCAATACTAATTAGGCCCATGAATTAAATCCCTAATTAGATTAGGATTTGTGCCCAACATAATGGGCCTCATCCAAATCCAATTCTCATTAGGATTTGAATCCTAGTTGGATTAAGATTCGCGCCCAACCACAATGGGCCTTATCCATAACCAAATTCTTATTAGGATTTGAATCATAATTAGATTAGGATTCTCACTCCTAGTAGAATTAGGATTCCAACTCCTAATTAAATTAGGATTCCAACTCCTAGTTGGAGTAGGACTTTATTTCCTAATAGGGTTAGGATTTCAACTCCTAATTAAATTAGGATTCCAACTCCTAGTTGAATTAGGATTCCAATTCCTAATAGGATTAGGATTCCAACTCCTAATTAAATTAGGATTCCAACTCCTAGTTGGATTAGGATTCCAATTCCTAATTAAATTAGGATTCGAATCCAACATGGTTTATAGTCCCAAATCCAAGTTCAACTCCCATACAGAGTACATACTTGACCAGGATATACATAAGCCCATGAATCCCAATTGGACTCAGATTCAACCATGAATCTGTCTTGGACTTAAGATCAGAATGAACTCAAATATATATATATATATATATATATATATATATATATATATATATATATATTCCAAGATATCCAGATCAAAATACAACGTCAAGAGTCTATTGCGTGTGATCCCGTAGGATTCACATGACGATGGCAATGATGATGAAACATCATAAGTAGTGAGAGATATCTAGCAACACATCATTACTACCCATGTCATAGGATTAAAGTCATCTGGCAACAACTCCCTAACAAGCAACGAGGATCTCATGCATTCTAGATCCCTTTGCCTGAACTGATATCCCGCCATTGGATTTAGTCTCATATTTAATAATCCAATCTATTGGTCATGACTCAACTAGTGTGGCCACACATTCCTGTCATGCACCAATGAGGTGGGGCGCCCCAAAGTGGATATCATGCTTCCAATTAAGGAAGGGACAAATCCTACTATTGGTCATTCATGTCTCTATGTGACTTATGATGTGCCCAATGACAATCCTTTTGGTCTCCCATTTACGGACAGACGTAAGACTACATCAAAACACATCCATCATCAAATATAGACACGAATACCTCAAGTCTAAGGATCAATGCAAACCTCTTGCATGTGAGATTGACTTGTTGACTAGACAAGTCAATCCTCACGGTGGATCACTCCAGTGCATCCAATACACCTATATGTCTGCATTACTATGCCCCGCACCTAACCAGCCCATACACCAATCTCACATCCACCAAAGCTGTCCCATATCGGCTAAGGCACCTTGACTGGGGATTACTTATGAGAATGGATCCAACCAACATGGGACATTAATTATGCAATCCAATACATGAACGCAGATAAAGCAATCTGCATAATAATGACCATGCCTTAATTGATTATATCAATTCTATCAAAATACATTCAAATAATGCCGGACCAAGTCCATACATTGGTCTGCAGGGCATTAACACTAACAGTAATTACTTTTCTTTTCAAGCCAAACTTTATGTTTGATACAGTCCTTCTTTATATGTCCCTTCTTTTTATGGAAAAAATATTTGATTCCCTTTTTGGCATCAGATTGGATGAGTATCCCACTTTTCTTCTTTTGTTTGACTTGTATATTCTTTCCTTTTACTATCATATGTGCACTTTTACCCAATTCCATCACCAACCTCCTATCCTCTAAAACACAAATGGTCAAAAGTTCATTAATTGACTATTTATCTTTATGTGTATTATAAGAGATTTTGAAAGGTCCTTACTGAGATGGAAGAGAATTGAGTATAAAATGCATAAGAAAAGACTCAGACATCTCAACTTCAAGAGACTTTAATTGAGCCACAATGTCCCTCATTTGCATGGTGTGCTCATGCACACCTTTAACACTTGTGAGCTTCATTGATGATAGCTTTGTCATTAGGGTGCTAGCAAGAGTTTTGTCAAAAGACTCAAATTGTTCATCAATAGCCTTCAATAACTCTCTAACATAATTACACTCTCCGATAGAACCACGTACACTAGCATTTATCTTTGTCTTTATGTACATCATGCTGAGGAAATTTGATCGCTCCCAATGTTCATAAAGAGTAATTTCAGCCTGAGTGGTAGTATTAGAATGTGTAGATGGTTCATCTTTACGAATAGCATAATCAATGTCCATTTATCCTAATTGGAGAAGAATTCTCTCTCCAAATTTTATAGTTATCACCGTTGAGTTCAGGAATTTCACGTTTGATATCAAAAATATTCACAGGTTGTATAACTGCATCAATTAAAATACACATGCTTATATTAAAAATAGTTTGAGGCAAAGATATAAATACAAGTATTTACCAATGTAAAAATATGTTACATATTTTTTTCTTGCATGAATTAAATAACAATTAAAACTACTTGTGGGCTGAGTTTTAATCAAAATTCACACATCTTATTCATGATGAACATATCAAGTTATATTCTTTTTTTTAATCCCTGTGGGTAAATTAAGAAAAATAATTTATTATTTCATCCTAATTAATCATACAAAATATAATAAAAATGCCTGTGGGATAATTCGTATTATATTAAATATAATTAATCACCATTGATCTCATCCTATTAGATGTGATCTTAGACTCATGTATAATTTATCATAATTAAAGATGTTGTAGCTACTCTTTAACTAATCAAAATTATATGAGTCATAATTTATGCAAGTAACCAAAAGAGATTCTAGCAACAATTATACACATGATATTGCACTAGATTTTTTTTCATAAATAAATTATCCATAAATTGAACAAAAATGCATATCAAATTTCCAAATTATATAACAGAAATTTAAACTTAAAAATTTTGCATAGTTCAATAATTATATGTCATTAGATCATAATATCTATCAAGAACGCATAAGAATTCTTAAATATGCGATTAGAGAAAATGAAATAAATATCTCAACTTCGTATTTCAAGAGAAATAATGAAATTTTTTATTCTTATCCTAGATCATTGCAGACACTCAACAATGTTGTAGGGATGACACACGTCCAAGGAAAAAGTTTTAGGTATCGATAATCAGGCACATCCAAATATTATTTTGGGTAACACATTATGTGTACGTACAAAATGGATTCGGGTAGGACCGATCATGCACATCCAAAACAAATTTCATTAGGTAGCATCTATCCCAAAAACACAAGTATAGTGGTGAAAATAATCTCCTTAAAGCATAAATATTTAAAAATGAGAAATCAATCTCAATTTTTTTAAAATATAAACAAGTCTGAGGCAAATAATTGCTTGGATACCGATTGTAAGACATGTTAAAACAAAATACATGTCTAATAATTAAATAAAATACGGAAGCATAATATTAGATTGACATACCTCCAGCCATCCTTGTCCCTAATTTATCATGCACAACACTTCTCTTGTTACTTTACGTCATGCAAGAAATACTAGGCTTTAGCAAACTGCTTAGATGGTTTAGCCTCAATGTTTGCTAAGCGCAGGACTTCTCTCACACTAAGTTGCTCAATCACTCGACTTTCTTGCCATAAAAAAATATCGTAATACAACCTCAATTTATAGACAATCCGGATCTAATTTTGGCAGACCACTAACCCACTCTTTAATTATTAAATAATATTATTAGAGACATGGGTGACATGGGTTACACCTCATGTTCTAATTATTTAATAATACTTTATTTATTTAATAATAAAATATTAGAGACATGGGTTGCACCCCATGTTCTAATATTATTATTAAATAATAATCTTTATTAGTTACCATGTCCGTAACTATTTACATTATACACCTGAAGCCTGCTCACTTTTACACCTTATGCATGCTCATTGAGAATGGGAACTAACCTAAAAGTGACACATTATGCTGGGGGTAACTTATGTAGTAAAAAAAATAAAGTAAAAAAGAAAAACAAATAATACTAATTCTCCGCGCTAGCTTGGGGAAGAGTGCTAAGGTGGTGAAGTGAAAAAGAAAAGATTGGAGAGCTTAAATCTTTACATAAGTCAAGTTTCCAAACTGTGCCCTATATTTATGTTGTTAGAAGTATAATAATTTGATAAAAGTTATGTTCATGATCTTACTACAAAGTTAAGATTCTAATTAATTAAAATCAAGGATTATTTTTGGGGTTTTATCATATTATTTTAGGAAACATTAAATGATAGTTCAAGGTATAGTAGTTTTGTAAATCTAACCTCACGATAATTTTATCTTGTAACTTTGTACACATACATTATTTTGAAATGAAAATTATTTTGAATAAAAGAGAACTTGAATAGCTTTCCAAAACATCCTATATTATACATAGTTAACCATAATTAGGGTATCAATTGGACAGCAACATTCAATACATGTTTTCTTAAATACTAACCAAACCTTTATGTGGTATTTTTTTAGTAACTTTCGATATACAAATCATTTTTGAATTATATTTATTTTGAATAAAAGAAGACTAAAATATCATTCTAAAGATGAGATTACTTATAACCTTGAATAGACTATAACATTTAGTTTAATGCCTCTAGAATTTTGGGGATATGGTAGAAAATGACCCCCTCTTCACTCTAACACTTATATCTTTTTGTATACTATTCCAAATTGCATCAAATCAGATTTTTTGGAAAGTATATTCAATTATTCTTCCAATTACATCTATTTTGTATGGTTATTTAATTTATTTGAATGAATTAACTGATCAAGTTTGACAAGTTCTACACTTAGCATTAGGACTATTATGGTACAAATTGTTATGATCCTTATGCAACACTCCATGCTCATGATGATAGTAAATTGATCAATAACCATCTATGCATTTTTGATTATTATTTGATTCACAAACATTACCCTTGTATTTGATATTTGACCAAATATTCCTTTGCACCATTAACACTATGTATCCATGACATGTTGTAAGGGTAAATATTTGGATGCAACACTACCATTATGTTTGATAACTTTGATTATGTCATGACACAATTGTCCTTTTGTCCTTACAACTTCTAGTTGGAAAAATGATTTGATCTCATTTATAGAAATTAAGGCTATTGATTTGGAACTAATTGCTACATAAAGCAAAGTGCCACATTAGAAATATTTGGGGCTACCTCTTGAGTCCATGGGAGATACCTCTAGAATCCCTACTTTTTGCTGATGGATGTAAAGCTAAATATTACATATAGCAAAGTACCACATTAGAAATAATGAGGCCACCTCTTGAGTACATATGAGCCATATTTAGAGTCCCTCCATTCACATTTGGTTGGGCAATGGCGAGCCCCTTTGTGGATTTTATTTGTTGGTTTTCCTAGACATGGGTTAGCCTTCATCTAGATGTGGAGAACTTTGTTTTGTTTTGGTTCTCACTAGTTCCTAATGATGTTTGTGATACTCATGAGCTAGTGATATTATCATTTGTTTCTATTATGCTTTTGATACTCATGAGTTGTTGATATTATCACTTCTTATGATACTATTGATACTCATAGGTTTTTGTTATCATTCTGGTTTTATATGTTTAGGATGCCAATATATTTAGTTTTGGGATATTTCTTTGGCAAACGTAATTATGATGCTTTCTTTGTATATTATAAAATTATTTTAAAAGTTAATAATAAAAATGTATTTTGGTTACATGTAGTTCTTACCGTGTTTTGTAGCTCACCATTTTAACTATATATATATATATATATATAAAGAAGTTTGAGTAATTTTGGATATGGTATCACATTATGAACTTGTGAGTTCATTGTATAAATGAAGTTTGATATTTAATTTATCTTTATGGTTGGTAGATGACTATTGATTTTAGTAAGTAATGTTGTCTTTCCCTTGGAAATATGTTAAAATTATGTTTAGGTTATTGTTAAATTTGTTCACTTTGATATTGGATTATTTTATGCTAAACAAGAAAGAAAAAAAACACTACAATTATTTCTAGGGGTATGACAATAGATGAACCTCTACCATCGACGGAGGGTCATTTGAAGCATTAGAGGGTTGTTGCTAGTGATTTTGGGAGCAAATTGTCGATCTGGGAAGAGTTTGTAGGGAGG
Organism: Costus lasius; assembly: GCA_027563935.2. Classification (NCBI taxonomy): domain Eukaryota; kingdom Viridiplantae; phylum Streptophyta; class Magnoliopsida; order Zingiberales; family Costaceae; genus Costus; species Costus lasius. The sequence goes on along the minus strand of CM050450.1, from coordinate 28,408,530 downwards.
GTCACCTAGAAGGGGAAGAGTCTTGCAAGACGCCGACAGTTCCAGCTTGTCCATTGCCAACAAGGGAAGAGGTACATGGTGCTTTTAGGGTTTGAGAGAAAAAAATTTCTGAGTCGAGCTAGAACCTTGCAAGTCACTGGCATTTCCAGCTTGCCGATTGCCGACAAGGGAAGAGGTACATGGTGCTTTTTAGGGTTTGAGAGAAAAAACTTTTCTAAGTCGAGCTAGAACATGTGCGTGCATGGGGGAGGGGGAGAGAAGGAGCTGTGCATGGGCTTGAGAAGCTGCCTTCTCACCACTACTTGTAAATAGTGGAGCTTATCGAGTTCGATACGAGAAGCTGCTATCCAAATGCTATTGCTTTTGCTTGTGAAAAATAGCTTAGCATGCCTACATGGGCTGCCTACCAGTAGCCCCAAATTCATCCTAAGCAAAACCACCTACATCAAATAGAAAATTCTAGTCATTATTTTCCTTGAATGGACTGCAACTCTAGTCTATACATTCTTATAAAGCTATATATCACATAGACCTGGCAATTTGGATCAGTGGGTCATAAACAGGTCGTGTTAGCTGTGACCCGTGACCCGATTAGGCCAACCCGAACACGACCCGTTTAATTAATTAGGTTAAAATGTGAAACCCAAACACGACATGAGATTAACCGGGTCAACCCGACACGACCCGAATAACTCGTTAATTAAATAGGTCATACATTAACCCGAATATCAACACGACCCGAATGACCTATTTAGTAATTGGGTCATTTATTAACCCGACCTGATTATAACCAAATTACAATTCACATGCATACCAAAATGACAAATATAATAAAAAATCACAAATATAACCAATCAAATCACAAACATAACCAAATCACAAATATCATCACAAATCTAACCAACCAAATCACAAATACTATCACAAATATAACTAACCAAATCACAAATACCATCACAAATATAACCAAATCACAAATAACATCACAATAATACCATCATAAATATAAATATATAATATAACCAACCAAATCACAAACATAATATAACCAACTAAATCACAAATACCATCACAAATAAATCATTCTACATAGTACTTACATCATTTTCCATTTAAATTTCAAAATATCAGTATTAAACTATCAATGTATCATTGTATCATCATATCACAAATATCAAACTATTAATTTATCATGAACTACTAGCTTCATATCTTTCTTCAAAATGTACACTATCCACGAACTCCCAACCAAAATGAGCAGAGCCTTCTAAACTTTTAGCTTCCTCGCTAGTCATAGTGTCATGAGTAAATATACATATGTCAAAAGAGCAAAATTGACATCCTTCTCTTCTGTCCAACTTTACAAAAAAGTGTTAATAAGCCAAAAAAAGAGTTAGTATCCATCTTCAAACCTAAAAAGAAAACAATTTAACATATATTAGTTTATTTGACAAGACATATATCATAACATGAAAATTTTACTACCTGAGTTACTATATCTGAAGCTACAACTTTTGTTTTATCTATCTTCTCTTCAATATTAGAATCCAAATGAATAATACCTTTAGCAAGCTCATCCAATGATGACTTCTCCTTGATTTCTAATTCAAAATTATAAACAATAGAAAAGTTAAAGTATACTAGCTTAAATAAAAACATAAAAATAATTGCATTACCTGCTTCTCCAAATAACCAATCTTTGGTGCAAATAAGTGCTTCGACAGTTTCTGGTTTTAATGAACTTTGATATTGATCAAGGATCTGTCCGCCACAACTAAAAGCAGATTCCGATGCTACAGTGGAAATAGGAATAACTAATATATCTCGAGCCATCACTGAAAGAATTAGAAAACGATGTTCATATAATTTCCAATAGCTAAGCACATCTACTTCCAACTTTCTATCGAGTCTTAATTCATCCAAGTATTGCTCAAGTTGAGATTTGTGTGAAGCATTACCAAATTCTTCCCTTTCAAATAAGCCAAATTCCTGCATCATATCAAAATTAGTTAAATTATATATAAAAAAGTAAACTATAAACACTCATTATGAAATAACACTTATCTATTACCTGTAGTAAATTATTATCTTTATTTGATGATTATCCTTCCACAGTAATGGATGCAGGTGCGACATGCCTGAAGTGGCTGAATTGTCTTCATAATATTCATTGTAAAGCTTGAATAAACTATCTCGAACCTCACCAAACTCAATTGAATTGTATCCATAAAGTTTTTTATAAGCCCAATCAACAAATTGAATTTTATATCGAGGATCTAATATGACAGCTATAGCCAATATCATATTGATTTGAGACCAATACTTATCAAATTTTCCAAACATCTGGAGAGCCATCTTTTTCAAGTAATCATCTGTACCATCTATATGCTCTTTTAGTGTTACACATACAGTGTAAATAGATGGAAAAAACAAATTTGCAGTTGGATATTTAACTCCAGAAAAGACACAAGTGATGTTATAAAAAACAGCTAAAAACTTCATTGTGTTTCGAGTAAAAGTAGTGCACTTACACCGTGATTTTCCATCAATTGTTTTTTTAGCTGGTTCATAGTGTTGTCATACAATTGATGTGTGTTTTCTTTTTTGTTTTCCTTTGACTTTGACCATCTCATCTTTTTCTTCTTCAATGTCTATATTTTCTAACTCATCATTAGTTTCAATTGGCTCATTGTTACAAGGGTTTTCCATATTATCCAAATTCAATGTAGACTGAAATAAAATTAAATTTAAATTAAAGACTTTCAAAGATTAACTAATAACTACAGTGCAAAGAATAAAATTTAATTTTATACCTTAATGGCTTAATCAAATCGGGGAGCTGTCAGCTATGCTTGTGTGTTGGTTCTGTCGAGTGCAAGGGAGTTGCTTCTTCAAAGTTGAGTGGTCGATTGGATGGAGGGGAGGCGCGGCAGCAAGCAGAGAGGGAGGAGCTCAAGCGCGGCAACACAGCGGAACAACGTCGACTAGATGGAGGCGCGGCGACTAGAGTGGAACGACGTCGACTGGCCCGGCAGGGCTAGATGGACTCCAAGACCAAGAGATGGAGGCGCGACTAGCAGAGAGGAGGCGTGACCGCGTGATGTCGGCTGGATGGCGGCAACAGGAGTAGTGGAGGTGACGAGAGATTTGGCCGGCGACGGTAAAGACCCATGGAGCGGTGGAGGCAACGGGAATAATGAGAGATCCGGCCGGTGGAGGCGACAGGGAAGATCGCGTGGAGGTGGAGCAGATGAGCAGTGGAGGCGATGGGGAAGATCGCATGGAGGTGGAGCAGACGAGAGGTGGAGGCGACGGGGAAGATTGCGTGGAGGTGGAGCGGACGAGTGGTGGAGGCAACGAGAGATTTGGCCGGCGACGGTAATGACCCGTAGAGCGGTGGAGGCGACGGGAATAAGGAGAGATCCGGCCGGTGGAGGTGACGGGGAAGATCGCGTGGAGGTGGAGCGGACGAGCGGTGGAGGCGACGGGGAAGATCGCGTGGAGGTGGAGCAGACGAGTGGTGGAGGCGACGAGAAAGAAGGCTTCGAGACGTTGAAGCTTGAATCGGTTGAACGATTTTAGGGTATAGTAATGAGATTTTAGGGTTATTTCTTTAGTGGGCTATTTGGGCTCAAATAAAATTTTAGTATGTGTTTTGTCCTTAGAGTTAGAATGGTCCATTCAAAATGGATGGACTTTAGAAATTAAGAAATATGTATAGTTTATATTTTATACGGGTTAAGTAGGTAAACTCGTTTATAACCTGACACGATCCGATTATTTTTGGGTCATAAACGGATTGACCTGTTTATGACCCGAATATGATTATGCCTGACCCGAACCCGCCTAACTTCGTGTCGGGTCGGGTTGGGTCAATTTTTGTGAGGTCTAATATCACATTATTCTGAATTATTATGATATATTAAAATAATTTTTTATTTGACATACTGTGATGGTGTGATTTTGGGTTTGGCTAGTGGCTAGGGTGAGCAGCAACGAATGTTGGTGAGCATCAATGGGTGCTAGCAAGCAAAGACGTGCATTGGCGAGTGGTGCAACGAGCTAAGCAGCCTATGCCCAAGTGGGCACTACGTACCTTGGCCTTGTGGCCCACCCTATGGCCTATGCAATGCGCATTGTGGCAACATCTACAATGGCTAGCAGTAGCAAATTAGCACCCAATCCTCAAATTATAAAACTTAAATATATAAACCAATTTAGTTAGTTAACTGCCAAGAACTAAAAATTATTCTAAGAACATAAAACTACTACCTGTTTGATGAATTGTTCAGTTTCATTAACACAAATTACGGTTTAGTTTAGTCACTTAACCACTAATTTAATGGTTTTTTTTTTAACACCCTAAATTTAACAACAAAAGCATACTCATTTTTGTTGCCCATTTTAAAGATTTATTAAAATTTAAAATTTTATTTTATTTACAAGAGTTGCATCTCCTTAATTTATTAGTTTAGATTATTAATTAATATATGATTGACCCCAAGACCTTGTTATTACAACTACGAACATTACTAGTTGAACTAATAGACTTTTTCATTTTTTTTTTTAATTTCAAATATTTTAATAATTCAAATTTAAACAAAAAAATTTAAAATTTAAAATCTAAAAATCTAAAAATATTTTAATTAGTTTTTTTGTTATTTTGAAAATTTCACAATTCAAATTTTTAATAATAATTCTAATTATCTTATTTCCCCTATTTTATATTTATTTTTTTCCTAATTTTATATTTTGAATTTATAAATTTTGAGTTTTCACTATTTAATTATTTTGATTTTTTTTATTGTTTGAATATTTTAATTACTAAATTTCATTATATGGATATCTATATGTTTCAAAAAATTTTATTTTTCCCTTTTTTCTAAATTTTAATTGTTTTTATTTTAATATTTTTTATTCAATTTTATATGTTGTGAAATTTGTGTAATTGAATTTCTCTATTCATTTATTTGGAATTTAAATCATTTAAATTTTATAAATTTAAATTACTTCAAATTTAAATCATTCAAAATTAAATTATTTTAAAATTTATGTAATTCATTAGTCTTCCTCAATAAGTGAAAGATCACACAAAATATTCCATAAACACAAAACTCCTTCCAATAAAGAAATCCACCTAGAAAGATTCAAAATGTTAGTCATGCAACTCTACAATGACACTTTGTTAGCTCCTTCAACTCGCATGCAAAGAGCTTCAAAAGCCGGCTCATAGGAAGAAAATTTTCTAGGCAGGATAATGAGTGTGAAAATCTTAAAGTTAAGATTGAGTAGCGCACATCACAAAGCAAAATGAAGGATGATGATAGCACCCTTCTCTAAAATCCTAGGCAGTGACCTTGCGTAGGAAAATTTTGACCCTGCCTAGGATTCTGGAGAAGGGGCTATCATCATCTTTCATGTTGCTTTGTGATGTGTGCTATGTGCAAATGTTAAAGTTGAGACTGGGTAGCATATATCACAAAACAAAATAAAGGGTGATAATAGCACCCTTCTCTAGAATCTTAGAATCCTAGGCGTAACCCTGCCTAGGAAAATTTTGGTTCATAGGAAGCTATAAGATACATAAAGGAATAATAACATTGCTGATAGTATGATACTATGAAAGAGAGAGAGAGAGAGAGAGAGAGAGCACCTTCTAGATTATATTGCGAGATTCATAATAGGGGAAGAATGTCGATGAATTCACCTCGATCATGTTTTTCATCAAAAGGATGAAAGGTGGATGAATCTCATAGGGAAAGGAGTTATATTGATGTTGAATTCATCATGAAAGGCTAGAAGTGTAATTCAGAGATATAAAAATGCCCTTAAAAGAAAAAAAATCACCTTAATTCCCTCAAACTAAAGAGAGGAGTGATTGGACATGCCATGATTGCAAATACAATCACAACAGTAGATATTTAACTCTACAAGATTGTGTCACAATCTTTATGAAAATTATATATAGTAACATGCAAGCCTTTCATGTCCATCTAAGATCTTATTCAAGATAGTCAAAAAGCACATATTATGTGAATTTCATAGGAGTACTATGCACACTATGGAGAATTACACGTCAAGTAGCAAATCAAAGATTTAATCAAAGGAGAGACTATTCGCTACATCAAAGTGGATGTCTTGCCCAAAAGATGTTATTTCCACATCAAAAGAGCATCTCTCATTATCATCGCCACATCTCAATGGTGTTTACTTGGACTTCCATTTATATGCTAGGGTCAAAGCTGAAAGTGGTAGTGCATAGACTTCATCTCTCACCCATGCAGGAGCCTAAGAAACAACCCCAAGGTGGTATGCTCAAGACTGACTCAATGCTATCAAAGAAGAAGTTTGGTCAAGAGCGAGAAGTAAATTTCATCCATAAAGTCGAATTCCTAATATGGTTGACAAATCTAGCCTTGTGAAGAAAGCCAATGGAAAGTGGTAGATGTTTAATGACTTCATCTGCATCCATAAAGGTTATTCCAAGGATCACTATGCACTTAGGATCAATTAGATAATTAATATGACTAATGTGTACTCCACACTCTCCTACCGTGATACTCTTTTCAAATAAAACCATATCAAGACTGCAACAAAAGATGAGATTCATACTAACTTTCAAATTGAATTTAGGAACTTCTATTTTAAGGTGACGCCTTTCAATCTAAAACATGCTTAACACTCATTATCAGAGAATGATAAACTAGATCTTACAAAAATAATTGGGACATAATGTGGAAGCCTATTATAAATGATGGGTTGGTAATAAGCAAGCTTGTCGAAGATCACACAACTAACATTGAAGAAATATCTTGTTGAACCATAAATTTTTGCTTGAATAATAAAGTCAAAATCAAATTTAACCATGGAAAAAATTTTCACTCACATATGATTATAGAAGAATTAAGTCAAAATTAATTTTGACCATCAAGAAAATTAGAGGCGTGCAAAATAAAAAAAATTATTAAATCAGTAAAAGAAAAATGGCAATCGAAAATTAAAGCAATGCAAATTAGCAATTGAATTTATTGCCATGATTAGAGGTTAAAAAGAGAAAAGAGAAAAGAGGGAAATATGGAACCATTGAATCCAAAATTAGAAAAAAAAGAATTGGTAAAAAAATTATACAAAGAATAAATTAGAAATTTGATTTTACCGTGAACCAGGCCATATTTAACCAAATTTGGAATCATGAATTTCAATCACGATTTAGATTGAGGGTTTTATTTTATAAAAGGGGTGGTGCAGCCGAAACAAAAAAAAAAAAAAGAGAGAAAGAGGTTCTCGAGAGACAGAGAAAAAAAAAATAATAAAGAGGGGGGAGCCGAAGCAAATGAGAGGGGCGGAGAAAAAAAATAATAATAAAGAAGGGGAGACTGAAAGAATTCTTCGGCAAGAATTCTTCTTCTTCGGCAACAACGAGAAGCGGCCACAAAAAAAACTAAAAGGAGGGGGGGACATCTCTCAGCGGCGACCAAAAAAAGGAAGAGGGAGGCGAGGAGAGCTCTCCAAGAGAGGCCGAAGGCATAGAGAAGTATGAAGAAGAAATTGAGAGCTCTCCAAGCCCTGGTAGACAAAAATAAAGGAGGAGGCAGCTCAAAAAAGAATCCATGGAGAGGGGGGTGCAGCCGAAAGCATAGACAAAGAAAGGAGAGGCAGCCAAAGGCCAAAGAAGAGGGGGAAGAAGAATATTAAAATAAAGGGAGAGAAAGTATCTCTCGGCAACGTGACAAGGGACTCAGAGAAGAAAGGGAGAAGGCTAAAAAAAAAAAAGGGAGTTATTATTTTTAGGATTTAATCCTAGACTATTTCTGGGATCTTGATATCCCTTATTTCATTCATAGGATTTTATCCTAGACTATTTCTGGGATCTTCATATCCCTTATTTCATTCCTAGGATTTTATCCTAGACTATTTCTGGGATCTTTATATCCCTTATTTCATTTCTAGGATTTTATCCTAGACTATTTCTGGGATCTTCATATCCCTTATTTCATTCCTAGGATTTTATCCTAGACTATTTCTAGGATCTTTATATCCTTTATTTTATCCTAGACTATTTCTGGGATCTTCATATCCCCTATTTTATTCCTAGGATTTCATATCCTAGACTATTTCTGGGATCTTTATATCCCTTAAAAAAAATAACAACTTTGGGATTTTATATTCCCTTATCACATTATCGCTATTCTGATTTTAAGGGTCATGCAAAATTGCATGTGTTGTTTCTTTTTATCTAGATAAGAAGAAAAATTTATCATCATCTCTTGAAGCCCCCAATGACAATCACTAATAGGCGAAACACTATCATCTAACGATCGACACAGCCTGGGCAAAATAGTATCATTTAATGATGGACACAGCCGCTCGCACCAAAGCTTGGCCCGAGTCCTCTCCATCCACCGACGCCTCTACCAAGAGAACTTCGCATCCGACCGCTGGATCTGTGTCAAACTTACACCACACATTCTCCTCGAGTGTGCGAACCCACAGACAGAACGATCCGACGATCTGATGGCTAGATCGCCAGAATCAAACGCTTTTACGCTGGCGACGCTGTTCTCGCCAAAAACCACGATTTGTCGTCTACACTTCACCGGAAGCCTCCAAACTCCGGCCACAACCCTCCCTCGGCCTAGAGAAGGTTCTCCCAGAACCGATTTGACAGAGGAGAAGCGAGCGGCCGGCGGCGACAAGCCCTAGCCTTCGAACGCCACCACCGTCGACGAAAGAAAAAAAAAACAACGGACGGCTGGGATTCGTCCAATCAAACCGACGGTCCAGATCTAAAGTAAACCAACATCCCAAATTACTTCAACTAATATCCAACGGCCGATATCAAAAGATTAAATCCAACGGCTGATATTCAATCAATTTAAATCAACGGTTCGACCTTTACGACATTTAACGGTTTAGATCGCTTCACATGAAATCGGACGACTCCGATCAATCCGTTTTAATAAATTGAATCCAACGGCGAGGATTCGCTTACTTAAAACCAACGATCTAGATCTGCATCAAATCCAACGGTTGTGATTACTCTACGCGAAATCCAACGGTTCTGATCAATCCGGCTTAATAAATTAAAACCAACGGATCAGATTCCTCTATTTGAAATCTGACGGCTTAGATCTAACGTTGAAATCAACGGCTGAGAATGTTCTAAGCATATCTTGGTCAAATCGGTTGACGTTTGACATGATCCTGGTGTCGATTCCTGCTATCGAGACCCTGATCTTTCTAAATACAATATCAGATTTTTGATCAGAGATCTGGATTGAAGCTAATCATTGAATTTAAATGGACGGTAAAGATGAGTCTGATCTAAGCTCTAAATCAACGGCTGAGAAATGTTTTGAGCATATCTTGGTCAATTGGTTGACCTTTGACATGATCCAGGTGTCGATTCCTACTATCTTGACCCTGATCTTTCCAACTACAATATCAGATTTTTGATCCGAGATCTAGATTGAAGCAAAATCTGTGAATTTAAATGAACGGTTGTGATAAATCAAATCTAATTATATAATCGACGGCTGAAATTGATCTGAACATCTAGGTCAATCCATTGACGATTGGCATGATCCAGAAGTCGATTCCTACTAAGTTAAACCTGATCTCTCCAAATATGATATCAGATTTCTGATCTGAATTCTAGATTGAAATATATATATGAATTCAAATAAATGATCAAGATGAATTTGATCTAAAATCAAAAGCTAACAATAATCTGGACATATCTAGGACAATTGGTTGACATTTGACATGATCAGGGAGTTGTCCCTATTAAATTGAACCCGATCTTTCTAAATATGAACTCGGATTTTCGATCCAAGTCTTGAATTAAACGGATCTGTGAGTTTAGATCAACGGCCATGAGGAAATTAGATGTTTGATAGTTAAAGATGATTTTTGTCGATATAAGTCAAAATTAAGTCCAATCTTCCGGTTGAATATAAGCAAATTAACTTACTCAACCTATTTTGATCAAACATTATATCACGATATAATATTGTTTGTGAGGTGTGTACGTCGATGCTTGTCATCGGGGCGTAGCTCCTCAATATGATATTGTGTATGTGGTGCTCCAAGATAAAATAATTATTTCTCATGACAAATCGAGATCAAATGCTCACAAGCCATCAAGGCCGAGCACATATGAAATCCAATACTCACAAGTCATCAAGACCGAGTATTTCAAATTCAAATGCTCACAAGCCGTCAGGCCGAGCACAAATCAAGTTTAAATACTCACAAGCCGTCAAGGCCGAGTATCAAATCAAGTTCAAATGTTGACAAGCCATCAAGGCCGAGCACATGTCTAAATCCAAATGCTCATAAGCCATCAAGACTGAGTACACATCAAGTTCAACTACTCACAAGTTGTCAAGCCATCAAAGCCGCATGCATGTCAAATCCCAAATATGTCATCAAGGCAGAATGTTCAAATACCCGCATGTTCATAGAAAATCGGACATCTACCGATAAGTCTTTAATGAAGATTGTTTCAAATTTTAAGTCATTTTATGATCCATGTATTGATATGAAATTTATAAAATATTTTTGCCCTCCAATTTGTGGATGTTGTTTATTACATAGATCTCTTAATCAAAGGTTCCATAATCTTATGGATAATTAACAATGAGCGCTTGCAATATTGGTTTATTACATTACCCAACAGCCTTGCAATATTGGTTTCATTATTGGAGAATGGGGTCAAGTCTAATTGCCATTGAAAAGCTTAAAACATAATAAGCCCCAACTAAAGGACATATATTGAGGTTTACTTCAAAAGCACCAACTCATTAGAGAGCAAACTCAAGGATCATAATCTAGCTATAACCACAACAATACTATAGTCTTATTAATGGTGTCTTATACAAACATAATACTAATACTCCATATCTCATCATTGAATGGGGGATTACTTCTTTTTTTTTCCTTAGGTTCCTTGATCATGGTTAAGGAAAGATTGATGTGATGTGACACCCATGATATGGTGCTAAGCATTATGAGAACCCTTATCACATAGTGATGAGGCCTCGAGCAATAATATGATAGCTATGATATGATGATGATGTGGCTTATAAATAATATATTATAAATTAGTGCTTAAGGATACAATAAAATAATTATTGTTTATGATATATGGATTTCTAATGCTTGAATGTTTTTTTCTAGATTGAGGCTGCTAATTAAAATTATGATATGAAATTTTACTAGGTTGTCATTGGTCAAAATTTAGCCTACGTTTTTTATGCTCTTGCATTAGAATATGTTTGGTATGTGTTTAAGGAAGCACTTATACAAAATTCATAATAATGTTTCGCTTGGTTCCTTAGGAGACTAGTAAGGCCATGTAGACCCTAGTGATGATTTTGTGGATTCGTTTTTCATATATCTTACAATTTGAACAATGTCTTTCTGTAGTGTTAAAAAAATCTATCTTTGATAAGCGAAATATTTAGTTTTGACCATGGTCCCTACCTGCACCTCCAACATGTAGCCCCGCGATAAGAAACTCTCAAAAAAATATCCGAATGCATAGTCAATTGCCTAGGAAGATTAACAAACTTAATTTTAAGCCAAACATGGGACCTTTCAATCAGATGGGCATATATATCAGCAAAGTAACTTGGATAATCAGTTTCATTCTATCAAAGCATGTGATTTCACTTTCATTGTTTGAATTAGGTTGTGGACATGACTAAGTGCATCATTGCCTTTGTTTTTAGTTTCCACCTTGGGTTAAATGAAAAAGAACTGTATTATTGTATGCGATAAACTCATTATGCAATAGAGGGCCTCTAATAGTGGACAGTTTGAACATTAGTGTAGCATCCTTATCTTTGATAGAATATGACTATATGGTTTTGGTAGAATAATTATTTAATTCTATTTTAATTCTAAGAAATTTTTCCATTCATTTTTAATTTAATTTTTATTTATGATTTAAATTTAGTTTATTTATCAAAGGAATGTGATTAAGGGTACTTCCCCTTATAAAAGGAGGGGCTAGGTCTCCCCTTTCCACTTATTTAAAAAGTACAATACCCCTCTCCCACTTGGAACTCTTTCCCTCTCAAAATTTCAAGCTCTCCCTCTTTTCGTTTTCAATGTCATTGTTAAAAGCAACTATAAATAGACTGTTCATCCTTACGCTAGAGGGATATAACCCTAATTATGTCTTTAGTATATAGTTGTGTGAATAGTTAGATCTTTGCCCTACGATAGACGTCCCACCTCCAAATCACTTTTTAAATTTTTTTATTTATTTAAATACTACATTTTACTAATTACTCGAATTGTATTTTTAAATTTGACTTTACTTCACAACAGCAACTGTTTTGAATCACATTTCAAGGAAGTTCTGTGTAACTAAATAAAGTTACTGACCTTTCTTTACACAGTTAAAATATAATCCACGATTAACTATGACTAGAGTGAAAGGAACAGACCAGCCTAATCGAAAGGATTTTATATTATTCAGCAACAAATCTTCAATGTTTGAAAATGAACGTCGCAAAGCTTTGCGCGAAATAAGTGAAACAAAGTCAACACTAGGACGCAAGACATTCGAATTTCATAATGAGTTTTTGTCAACAGTTTTCCTCTGATTCATGCTGATTGAATGCACAAGATAGCACCACCCTGGGACTATGTTCTCAAAGAGAGAAGCGGAGGCTATTTCTAGTTAAATTTTATATATTTCAGAAAGAACATAATCTGATATCTCACAAGACCAATGTTAGTTTAATGCAAGGGACAAGGATAATTCAATAGCGAATCACTTATCTTTGTAAAACAAGTTTGAATGATTAGAAGGATAGTCGAAATCTTTCCTATAAGCATTAAACACGAGAATGCACACAAACAAATGTACAGTTAAAACTTCAATTTTCTGGTATTCAATGCTGAAAAATACCTCAAAGAAAATCATAGTTTGTCTAGAAAATGTCAAATGCATGCACAATAAGAATAATAGATTAGAAAAAAAAAATCAGGTAAAAGCAGCTTATGCATAAATAGAATTGCGCTATTGAAGAAAAAAAACAAAATTCTACAGATAATCTTTTGTGTCTGCACATCAGACCTGTACATGACAGGTGAAATGTATAGCTTAATTGCCGCCTGTTGCTGAATTGAGTAAACAAGGTTGGATTTTACTTCATTTAAGGTGCGTCCTGTGGCTCAACAACTTCTTCTACCTCTTCCGGTTTACTTTCAGATTTGCCTTCACCCCGTTGACTTATTCTTAAACGGACTGGTCTGCCTAACAATTCCTGTAATGTGAGCGAGTTATTAGCCAACCATATTCTGAAGAAATTACAAGAAATGTTGAAATAATGCTTTACTAAGACATCACTAAACTAACAAGCAGCAAAAACTAAGTTCATCTGTGGCCATTCCGGCTCAAGTTTAATCAGGACAGGAATTCTTAAAACCATAAGCACGACTAAAGATGGTGCCAAAGATATCAAGACAGCAGCATGTCAATATGATAAATATTGAGAAAACAGCAATCTTGCATATTGGAGATACAAAAGTACATGACCACATCACGATCTATGTTCTAACATGTATTTGCTAGAGTTTTATTGATCCGGATGCAAATATAATGTTATATGTTCTACAAAGAAATACAGCATGGTGATAAATAGAGGTAAACTTGGATCATCACTTTGTCTTTAAAAGAAGGGAAATATATTAAAATTGATCAAAGGTGCAAAAACAACACTAAAGGGAAACTATGTTGGGTGAGTTTCCCTCGTATATGGAGATGACATTTGGATCGTGTTATAGTGTTTTGGAGTTCTCTAAATTCGGTTTTTACTCAACCCTATAACGTGCAGATTTCTTGGTGAGATTTCTCCATCCCCTCATTGTGTTTTAATTTCCCCGTGACCACCAATCTTTGTTCATTGATCCAAGAATGAGTGGTCCTTCAAGTTTTTGATATATTACCTCTCTAGTGTGTGGCTAGAGAATACTTATTGTGATTTCTCTCATTGACCGTAGTGTTTTTGATCGGCTTTGCTCTCATGGTTTTTCCATTTCATTTAAAAGAGTTTTTAACGTAAATCTTTGTGTTTTTGTGATGGTGGTGTTGTCATAATTTTTGTGTATTCATTTGGTTTAATTGTAACATATTCTCTATTAGTGATTAATCTTGCTAAGGAAAGAGGATCCTCGGTTAATTTACTTGTAGTAGGCATCCTTTGGTGCACCTATACAAATAGTAATTTGCCCTTTTTACCAAACAAAGTGGTATCGGAGGTAGTGGTATCGGAGGCAGGTTGATTTAGTTCTTTAATTTGCTCGTATGGAGGTTCATATCAAGAGAATGATTAGTTTGAATGGTAGTAATTATCATACATGGAAAAGGAAAATGAAAGATTTCTTTATTGCAAAAACTACCATACTTCTATTTTAGGTGACTATGCAAAACCAAGTAACCAAAGTGATGATGAATAGAAGCTACAAGTTTGTGGCCATATCAAACAATGGGCCGATGAAAATGTTCATAATCATATGTCATATGAAAATGATGCACATGCACTTTCAACAAAGTTAGATGAGTTATATGCCAAAAAGACAAAAGGAAATAAATTATACTTGATATCGAAACTCATGAATTTAAAGTACAAGGATGATTTTCCTATTACAAATCACTTAAATGAGATGTAGAGCATTATAAATTAGTTAGCTACTATGAAGATCAGCTTTAAAGATGAAGTACTAGCATTATAGCTCCTTGGTACTCTTCTAGGAGACATTTAAAGTCTGTGTTACTAACTCAGCTTTTAATAGTGTGGTGATTATGAGTTTAATGAAGAGTAGCTTGTTGAATGATAGACAAGGAGGAAAACTAAAGGTCCTTTTAGTTCTTCCCACACAAAGGTTCTTATTACAAAAGCAAGGGGAGAAACAACAGTAGAGGCCGAGAGCACAGGGATAAGTCTAGATGAAGGAAGAACATTGAGTGCTACCATTGTAGTACGAAAGCCCACATTAAGAAACACTATAGAAAATTGAAAAAGGGGCAGAGGCAAGATCAAAATAGAGAAAGCCAAAAAGAAAGTGATCCAATCTTCTAAGCAAAAGAGATGAAGTCAATCTTCTAAGCAAAAGAGATGAAGTCAATCTTACTGGTGATAAGTCTTATTGGGTGATCCACAGTTGTTCCACGACACATGTCACTTCTAGAAGAGAGATATTCTCTACTTATGCTTATGATAATTGTGGTGTTCTGCACTAAGGAAATGATAGAGTTGCACATGTTATTGGTATTGGTGATATTTATATTGAGGCCAATAATGACACTATGTTATTTTTAAAGAATGTAAAAGATGTCCCAGATATTAGGTTGAATTTGATTTTAGTTGGAAGACTTGGTGATAAGGGATATGACAAGTGGAAGACGAAAAGGGGATCCTTAATTATGGGTCAAGGCAGAAACATTTCTAGCTTATATACGATATTCTAGAAGTGTTATGAATGTAATTATTGATGATGGTGCAAAGGAGTTGTGGCACGGGCGGCTTGGTCACATAAGCAAGAAACAGATGGATGCTTTAGCTAATAAGGGCTATCTCCAAGGTTTGAAATGCTCACCTTTAAAATGTTGTGTTGATTGTTTAGCAGGAAAGTAGAGCATTAGAGTTATATTTGGGACTATTTCACCACATAGAACATATGAAATTCTTAGAGTTGGTACATTTAGACTTATGTGATCCTATGAAGATAAGAACACTTAGGTGGTGCTCTATATTTTGTGACCTTGACAATCACTCAAGGAAAGCATAGGTATATACTTTGAAGAGCAAAGATGAGGTAATGAATGTCTTTTAAGCAATTTCATGTTAGTGTTAAAAGAGAAATAGGAAAAAAAAAGCTAAAATGCATTATGATTGATAATGGAGGTGAATACTTGGGCTCATTTAATGAGTATTGCAAGACATTGGTATTTGACACCAAAAGACTCCTCTTAAGACTATAGCTTAATGGCTTGGCAAAGAGGATGAACAAGGCACTTGCAAAGAGAGTTCAATGTATAATAGCAAAGCTAGAAAATTCATATTGGGTTGAGGCCCTACTTCCAGTAACTTATCTTATTAACTTGTCTTCTTGTATTTCTTTACACTAAGATGTGCTTCAGAGTTTGAAGTGGGAAGGATAATACACAATCACTTGAGAGTATATGGTTGTCATGCTCATATACACATAAAGATAAGAACGTAATGCTTGATTTCAAGACCAAACAATATATTATAATTAGTTATAGATATGACGATTTTGGTCATAGGCTTTATAATCCAGTAGAGAAGAAACTGATAAGAGGCCGACATGTTGCGTCCTTTGAAGACCAAACAATTAAAGATTTTAAATAAGCCAAAGTCATGATAATTTGGACTTAGCTCCTCAAGCTAAAGAAACTAATCATAGAGATGGTTGTGTGGATGTTCCTAGCACCAAGCCCGTGGAATTAGATGGCCAAGAGATGCATAATCTTCAGAGTCTACAAATACAGTTGAGATTCCTCTAAGGAGATATAGTAGGGTAAAACAACCTTCAAGCATGTACTCTCTAGATGAATATGTGATGTTGACTAATGAGGGAGAACTAGAATACTTTAAAGAGTTTTTGACACAGTTAGAAGGAAGAATAGCTAATGGATATGAAGGATGAGATGAAGTCACAATATGACAATCACATCTATGATTTGGTGACGTTGTCTATCAATAATAAAGCCTTAAAGACAAGTGGGTCTTTAGGCTAAAGATTGAAGAGGAAAGTTTATAACTAAGGTACAAGGCATGGTTAGTTGTGAAGAAATTCAATCAAAAAGAGAGCATTAATTTTAGTGATATTTTCTCTCTTGTGGTGAAAATGACATCCGTTAGAGTTGTGCTAGATCTTGCATCTAATATGGATTTGAAGATTCAAAAATGGATGTAAAAATAACTTTATTTCATGGTGACTTGGAAGAACATATCTACATAGAGCAACTAGAGGGATTTAAGATGAAAGGAAAAGAAAATCTTACTTGGAGGTTGAGAAAGAGCTTGTATGGTTTGAAACAAGCACCTAGACAATAGCATAAGAAGTTTGAGTCATTTACGGGGGAGCATGGCTACTATAAGACTACTTTAGACCATTGTGTTTTCATCAAAAGATTCTCTCATGATAATTCCTTGATTTTATTGCTTTATGAAGATGATATGTTAATTATTGGCCATGATGACTACAGAACTGACAAGATGAAAAGGGAGTTAAACGAAGCCTTTGCCATGATTCATGAAGGACTTGAGGTAAGCAAAAAAGATACTTAGCATGACTATTATTTGTCATAAGAAAAGAAAAAAGAGATGGTGGTCACAAAAGTAGTATGAGCAAAAGATGCTCGAGAGATTCCACATGAGCCAGGCCAAAAAAGTAAGCACTCTTCTTGCTAATCATTTCAGATTAAGCTTAAAGCAATGTCCTTCAAGTGAAAGAAAAAAAAAAGACATAAAGACAGTACCTTATGCATTGGTAGTAGGAAGTCTAATGTATGTCATGGTGTGCACAAGGCCAAACATGACACATGTTGTTACTATTGTGAGCCGATTCCTCTACAACCCTGGGTCAGAGCATTGGAATGCTACAAAATAGATTCTTAGGTATTTTCGAGGTACATCGCAGTTAGCCTAACTTTGTTGTGGTCATGACACGACTTTATTGGTTGGGTACATAGATGTAGACATGACAGAAGATATTGACGGTAGGAAATCGACCTTGGATTATCTAGTTATATTTATAGGTGGTGTAGTTGCATGACAATCCAGATTGTAAAAATGTGTTATACTTTCCACAATAGAAGCTAAATTTATTGCAAGTACTGAAGTATGTAAAAAGATTCTATTGGTAAAGAGGTTCCTAAAGGAGTTTGGGTTTGAGCAAGAGAGGTATCTTTTATATTGTAATAGTCAAAGCAGAATTGAGGAAGAATCGCATTCTTTTACTCTAGATCAAAACATGATGATGTGAAGTAGCATTGGATATGAGATGCATTAGATTCAAATGAGTTAAAGTTAATGAAAATTTACATTGACAATAACAGCTCTGACATGATGATTAAGTCTCTTCTAAAGGAAGCATAATGCTTGTGTAAAATTACAAGAATGATGAGCTCACATAATGGCATACTTGTAATAGTACCCATCTTTAAGGTATTTTTGGCTTTTGCTTTTAACATTAGGGCTGGCTTTTGTTGTGGGAGGTAGCAGCCACATTTTTTGGGAGTTGCTGGCAGCAACAAAAGAAAACTTAGAGAGAAAGAGAGAAAAATTAGCTGCTTCTGATCAACCATCGATCACCGAGAAACACACTATTAAATTGAGCTAAAACTTGGCAAGCATGTAGAGGACTCATGTTACCAGATTATATGAATGGTCTGATTTTGTTTTGGAGTTCTCTAAGCTCACTTTTTACTCAGCCCTATACCGTGCAGATTTCTTGGTGAGATATCTCTATCTCCTCATCGTGTTTTGGTTTCCAATGTGTGGATGACAGCCACTCTTTGTTTATTGATCCGAATCGTCCTTGATGTTTTGATGTATTAACTCTAGTGCAAGGTTATCAAAAATGCGTTCCGGATCTTAGGATCTTTCGATCCTACGATTCAAATTAGGCAAACCGTTCCAGAACGAATGTAGGATCTGAAATATGGTAGAATCTTACGATCCCACGATCTGGGTCTTAGGATTGGGTAGGATCTTACGATCTCATCGATCCTACTCGATCATAAGTTAATAGGTAAAATAAGTCCATATTATACTAAAAATTATAATCTATTATGTTAAAAGCTTTTAATTGATGTGATGTAATTTTTCGTCTTTAATTGTCATTATTTGCTTTTTTTACTAATATTCATCACCTTAAGCTCATTATCATCTACAACTATATTTGTCTACTTTAATTATTTATTAGAATAAACTTTATAATATTTGTTATTGTCATTTTTATTGTCATTATAATGTATATCTTTATCTTCATCATTTTTCATGTTTTTATTTGTTGTTTCTAGTTTTATCGTACATCTTTATTATATTCGTCTTCTATTAACTTATCTCCATCACCATCACCTCACAAATATTCAATTTCATTGTTTATACTATACAATTAATACATTTGAATAATAGTATATATATATATATATATGTATATATATATATATATATATATATTATTGTTTATTAAAATATTTTTTATACTCTTAAGTCTAATTAAATAAATATATTTTCAAAAATTATATATTTTAATTGATTTGGTAGGATCTTACGATTTTACGATCCGATTCTATATTCTGATCCTATAAAATCTTTATCGTTCCTAGGTAGGATCTCGAACCTGACAACCTTGCTCTAGTGTGAGGCTAGGAAAGACTTATTGTGATTTCTCTTATTAATAATAGAGTTTTTGATTGTTGCTCATGTGGTCTGTCCATTTAGTTTGAAAGGGGTTTCCACATAAATCTTTATGTTTTTGTGATGTTTCTCTTATAATTTGTGTGCTCACTTAGTTTAGTTATGGTATATTCTCCATTGGTGATTAATCTTACTAAGGAAAGTGGATCCTTGTTTAATTTGCTTCTGCTAGGCATCCTCTGGTGCAATTGTGCAAAAAATAGTAATTTGCCCTTTTTTTCCCAACAAACTGAAAGCAAGTCAGGCAACCATTCGGAATCTCAAAATAATCTTGCAAGTTCTAGATGATCTTGCAAGCCATTCCGTAGCTTTATTACCCTTTTGAGGAATAAAGGAAATCTAGATTCCCTAAGAAATTTAGTCATAGATCAATGGAGGGTTCTTATCCCGGTTAGTATGGCTTCCACCAAAATAAGTATTTCAGGTTGCACTTTATACAAGTTGGCTAAATAATTAGTGAATAAACAACAAAGACCACTCTTCAAGGTCGGGTGGGTTCATAAAGGATAGCTGAAGAGGCTTAATCGATAAAAATTTTGGTTGTCTATCTAAGACCTTCAAATCATCTCTGATATGCACTCTATGCCTTCCTCTCTAGAGTTATGTGCTCGTGCTCCATCCAAGCAAATTTTGAGCCATTTTCAATTATGGTTGACATGATCATTAAAACTAGTTAGAGTTTTATCATAATGCCCAAAGGTCTTTTCCTTCCACATACATAAGCATTACAGGCATTCTAAATCAACCAAATGGCACAAAGAACAATATGAGAACACAAAGGAACCCTATCATTCAATCAATTGAAAAATCCATAGACTCATCCCAAATTTGGCACTAGAAAAACTAAAGATTAATTCTACTAAAAGTTGAATCTTATACATGATTTGAAGGTGTGTGTTAAACTAATGCTTAGCATAGTCAAAAAAGCCATTGCATAAGTAATAGATTATAGCAAAGCCAATGCTCAACCTAGCAAGAAAATGCAAGGTCAAAATTCTTTTGTACAACAACAGCCAGCTAAATAATTTGATTTTTGGAGCAACTAAAGTTTCTAGAAAAACTTATAACCTTCCTAAACCTTATATGAGTTTGAACATTGCCCCTAAATAAAGTGGTAAACCAATTGAGAGAGGAACAACCATTGTCATTAAGGATCCACACTAATTTATAAAAACAATCTCATTTACATGAGGAAATAAAAGCTAATAAAAATTAGGAAATTATTCCAATTAACAATTATAATGATCATACATTCTTTACACCCTAAAAAATCTGATGTAGGTTTTACATATTCCTACTATAAAATAGAAATTTCACAAGACAACAAGATATGGTTATTTTGTTCATGGTTTAGAATCTCAAGCGACTACATTGCTGATGTATTGACACTATGCCACAGTTGTACAAGCTACAATGCTATCAGACATAATAAAAAAGACTTATCAAAGTGACCGTGAGTGATAATTGACCCAAATGCATCATGTATTTGCTATATCTCTTGATAATGGTTTAAATTGGTATTTTCATAGTCATTAAAAACAACAAAAGGCAAATATAACATACGGGTAATAAATGGTCAATAATGAGATAATTGATACCGCTCATATAATTGCTTGCCACATATCCTACGAATCTCTTTGACTTTCAGCCACTAGAATGGGAGAGAGAGGGAGTCACTACTCAAGCCATATATAGCCTAATTCTATCATCCAAGGCGAAACACATGTCCAGCCCATCAAGGCACTCTTTTGCATGTTTGCGAATAAAGGAGGAAGTTCGGCCAAGGAATTCAATTCAGCACAAGGAGAAGGTAGTTCAGACTTCAAAGAAAGTGTAGTAGTTCAAAGAAAGAGTGCAGTTTAACCAGGAAAGAAAATGCAGTCTGCATGAAGTAGTTTGAACAAAGGAGGCAATTTGACCCGAATAGAAGCATCACAAGTTGGGGCTTTGATGATGTATTGCCATCCTGGAAAAATACGTTAATGGGTCCACTGTGATAATAGATTTTAAACGATAAAGAGTAAAGTTACCAAAGGAGATATACTAAGTTCCCACTAATCTAAATAATGCATTTACGATTTGTGAGACTGACACCGAATTGTTTGTCCTTACGTACCATATTTGCTGCAATTGAAAGAAATGGCATATGAAATATAAATATTATTAGGAAAGTAGAAACTGAAACTTTGTATCACCTGTCCGTCCAGTTCAGAAATAGCAGCCTCTACTTCGTCCTGTGTAGCGAAACCAACAAAACCATATCCAGCAGATCTTCCGGTAGGATTCTCGAAAACAACTCTGGCTGAGAGTGGGCTAAACTTTCCAAAGAACTCTTTCAGGTTGACAGACCTGACTTTCCAAGCAAGATTGGACGCATAGATCTTGTGACGTTGTTCTTTGGCAACTGTTCCTGGTGGCGGAGGAGGTGCAGGTTTTCTGAAGCTCTTTGCAAATTCTACCCTGATTATCCTGTCTGTCAATTCCTGGAAATCAAGAAATTAATTTACCAAACAAGCATCAGAATCAGATGTTGTTGGATATGTAGCTAAATAACCAAAAGAGGACACAAAAAGAACTGATAAAACATTTACTAAATTAAACATTAATAAAAAATTGACAATGAAAACCTATTTCCGTACAATAATTAATAATAAGAATATGCTTCTGGGCCTTTGTACGCAGGAATCCAAAGTGGGAACCATCAAGAAACTTTCCCTAACTTGGACAATTTACTAAATTTGGAGCAAGAGAAATAAAAAAAAAATAAAGTCTTTGACAACTGTAATAGATTTCAGGAATCCTTGACCCAACTTATTCTTAATGAGATGCATTTGAGAAAAACGATCTTTAAGGTACATCTTAATCAACTTGTTCGCAAGCTAAATTTTCTGAGCTCATGGGATTTAAATTATAACCCAGCACCGACGATGGAGCACATTTCCCAAGCATTGGGAGCCTAACTCAGCTGGATGGTGTTAGTCAGTGTTGATGCTCTATTCAGAACGATTCGGCTGGGCATGGTTTGGTTTTCAGGGATATTGGTTATGTATGCATATGCTGATCAATTTTTTTTTTGAAGAGGACAAGATGCATAATAACCTGAAAACAATTTTATAGAGAACTGAGTCAGCATTAGGCAATGGAGCTACCAAGGTAACTCTCAGTATTCCTCGACACTTGCTATTTATTTTCTTGAAGGGTTGCAGAAAAATCGTGGAGATTAAGACTTAGCTGAATCCGGTCATAAAATAGAAAATCGGCCAGAATTGTTGTTTTAATCTGTCATACTATTTCAAACGGAGATGTGCGATGATACATCTCTACAACCTTTTGACAAAATAAAAAATATAAAAAAAATAAATAAGAAGAAACTGAGGATAAAAAATGGTTTTTTTTCCGCTTACATATGAATCCAATTTCGCTATAGCAGCGAGTGCCTCTTCCCCAGAGGCCATCGTGACAAAAGCGAAACCCCTGCTCTTTCCACTCTTCTGCTTAATTATCTGCAATCAAAAAAGATATGTAACTCAGAACTAACAACAGTGACAAGAAACCAATCAATTTTTGGAAAGAAGAAAAGAAAAAAAGAAAATGTAGAAGACACTGCACCTCGACATCCTTCACAGTGCCGCACTGGCTGAATAGCTTCTCGATATCTGGGGCGGAGAAGTCCCAAGGCAAGTTGACCACGTATAGCTTCCGCCGCTTCTCCGCGGAATCCTCCGCAGCGGGTTCCTGCTTCTCCTCCAAGGCGACATCTTGGGCCGTGGAGCAATGGCAGAAACCAGATTTCTTCTTTGTGGGGAGAAGGCAGCACGGAGGTTGGAGAAAGGACCGGGGAATGGACAAGATTGCGGGAGCGTAGGTGGAAATCGAAGACTTAGCGTAGGCAAAGGGTTTAGATTTTTGAAACGGGAGGACACCGTTGCAGAAACCCGCCGCCGCCGCCATCTTTGTCGGAAAACAAAAAGATGAACGGGAGGACGGCCGGATTTGTCATCTCTTATACAGAGGTGATTTGACAAAATCACCCCTGCCAAGAGGATATGGATAATGTGGCCGTGGCCTCCCTGTAAATGCAAATCTTTTATATAAACGATTATATTGATTAAAGTATTACTTTAATACAATGCCGTAGCGATATTAATTTTACAATTTTAGTCCGCTTCCAAGTATGTATGTGCTTCTCATTTCATTTACTAGTCACCTGTTTGAAAATTTGTGCTTTAAATTTTGTTACTCTTAATTAGTCGTGATAAATTAGCTGCTGAATTTATTTAAAGTTTACAAGCTTTGTTTATCATTATGGCTGTGTTTGACATAGCAAAAACATTTAGTTAAATTTTTAGTTTTGCTAGTTGAAAAAGTATTATTGAAAAATAGCTAATTAGAAAAATTAAAAAATGTTTTGCTGGTTAAATTTTTTTAAAAAATATTTAAAAATAATTTTAAGTTTAATATTTATTAAAATAATAATTTTATTATTATAAAGACATATAAATATAAATACCGACATGAGATACAAGAAAAAAAAATAGTTAAAAAGTAATTAAAAATAATTTTCTTCCTTTTCTAGCAGCTAAATACTCCAACTTTTCAAAATTTTTGATCAGCTTTGCTATGCGAAATAAGACTTATGTCATGCTTAGGGATGGCAACGGGTAGGGTACCCGCATTTTTTGTGCTACTCCCATCCTAACCCGAATAACTATTATACTACCCGTCCCCGAATAACTACCCGTTTATTTTTTAGAACCTCTACCCATACCCTACCCTATTAAAAATTTAACTACCTATTTAATACGCGAACCCTATAAATACCCGACTTAAATATCTACCCTATTAAATTTTAACCTATATAATATTGTTACCCGATTAATATTCGGGTACCCGACCCTATAATACCCTAATAAAGATCAAATTTTGGATAAGATAAAATGGGTACCCGCAAACCCGAAACATATATATAATCGGGTTCGGGTAGTGGGTATCCACCCTATGCTACCCGAACCCGACTCGGGTAGCATATGCACTACCCATACCCTACCCAAACCCTAATAACAACTACCCATTTACCTTTAAACGAGTTCGGGTAGGGCGGGTACCCGCTAAATTGGTACCCAATTGCCATCCCTAGTCATGCTGCTTAAATCCAGGCTAGACTAACCTCTTTACCCAAATTTCAACGTCACCACCAGCTGAGACGTTAATTTCTCTTACTAATATTTTCATGTCTTTAATAATTAGATTTTATTGCAGTAGAAAAAAAAAATTTACCGTTAACAGTTCTCAAATCCGAAATTTTCATGTCTTTAAACTCTACGTCAAAGGGAAGTAGTTCATGACTAATTCATTATCTTTTATTTATAAAAAAATATTTTTACTAAGTAAAAGTTATGCTTTTAAGTATACTTTACTGACCACATAAAATAGGCATGAGCAACCATTTAATTTTATTTAACTATCTTATTAATTTAATTATATTCAAATATTTTTAATTTTATAAGGGATTATTGGAATAATTTTTTTTTTAAAGAAAAACACTTTGTAATGCCAATATTGAAAGCTAACATTACTAGTTTTGATTCAGCCAACATCCAAACATTAGCAAATTAATTTTAACATTTTTAGTTGTTGGATTGAGCATATAAAAAGCTCTAATAGCGTGTTTAGTAAGAAGAAAAGAGGAGGGAATGGATGGAAAGTTGAAAGGAGCGCTATAAAATCGTGTTTAGTAGGACAGATGGAAATAAGAAAAAAAATGGAAGGAACGTGAGAGGGGAAAATAGCTCTATTTGCTTTCCGCCCAAATTGAATGGAAAATCGGACGGAAAGTTGGATTTGCCATTCTCATATATTGTAGCACAGCCCTCTGTAAGAATATTGAATGTCAATGCTTGATCTATACATTTCTTAGATTTATTTTTGTTCTTATTCATGTTTAAGAAGTTTTAATTCATATTTTGTGTACTGGCCATACATACATATGCTTTAGGCATTGTGGGAAGGACTGAGAGGTGAACAACCCGAGAAACAATAATTCTTCACAAAACTCATTGGACCTGCTTAACCCAGTAAGCCACGAGAGTAAGAGACTTGGATTAAGTTAGATACTAGACCGATTTTCACCCTTTTCTTTTTTATGCCCGCTCTTCCTCTCATGCTTTTCTTGCAACCTTCTTCATCATCGTTGTCATCGCCGTAATCATTGCTATACCATCGTCGTCGTCATCGCCTCTTCACCATTAACTCTCATCTCTCATTGCCGCCATTTCACTATCACCTCTCATTGTCATCATCGACATAAAAATAAAAAAAATTGAGTATGTTTATCAATCTTTCTAACTTTTTTTCCTTCTAAATAAACACAATGATGGAAAATCTTATTATTTTCTTTCTTCTTTATTTTCTCTTCTTTCTTACTTTTTTTTCTTTTAACTTTCTTTCTTTCCTACTAAACACAATATAAATCTTGACTGGTGGGTGGTTTTGATTTTTCTTCTTCTCTTTTATTCTTTCTTGATTTTTCTCTTCTTGGTTTTTAATTGCTAATTGGCGAAAGGGCGTCTGGTCAACCTTTTTACAGTTATGCCCGTAGAAAAGGAATACCTAGTTGTATCCTTATGTATTCAATCCAGATTAAACTCACATGAGATACCAGATTTTCACCTAAGGACAATCGCAATGCAACTCTGGGTTTATTTCTTTAATCTTTCTTTCTTTCTATTTATTTTTTAAAATAACAATCTTGCATGATATTTTATTTTCTATTTAAATAAAATTTAGACCAACAATCCTCAACCATGAGGTTTATATAAATATCATATCTTTAGTGGCTAGAAAAAAGTTTAACCTCCAACTATAAGCATACACTCACCACAACATTATTGATTAGGATAACCTAATGGCTACATTAATCAACCTTAGGTGTTTAGTTCTCATTCACTTTTCTAAGAGTAAAACCTAAATTTGGTGTAATGTTATATCTTTATAAGGGTTTCACCTAACACTAAGGGAAGAATGGCCCATAAAAAGTTATATTATATAACCCTTAAAGGATAGAAGAATTCAAATTCTCCCATTACCACCAAAATCTAAAAAGGGCATATGGAATTGAACTTTAAGGATTGCATAAAACATATTTTTTTTTAGCTAGATTTGATTGTAAGTTTGAAATTCTAGTAACTAACTACATTGAGGCTGGAATTCCCAATGTAAGCAAACTAACAAAACATCCCAAGGTTTTATGTGTACATAACAAAAGCAATTGAACCTATAAAGGTCATCAACTAATCATTCTGAACTTATAGAAAGCCCTTTTTGTCATGCATTTTAGGCTTGAAACAAAGATTAGAGAGCACCACATTTAGGGTTAACCCAACCTATGACCACACTTGAATTTAAAATGATTGAATATATGAAGATCTAAGAGGTACCCCCTCAAGAGTTGTCCTAAGTGAACCTTAACGGCTCAACATAAAAGCCTTTTGCTCAAGTTAAATATTGGTTACTACTCTAATAAACCATAATATGGTCGCAACTGTCTTATCGAAGTAATAAAAAGTATTAATCCAATAAACACCAAGCCATCAAGTATCAACTAAGTGCAATTATACAAGCTAGGCAAATGAAATTCGAATGAGTGATCATCAACTTACTAGAAATTGTAGAAAACAAAATTTATAAGCATGAATCAAGGATTTGGAAGAAAGCAATTCAATTAAATTTGAAATCTCGGGTTTCTCCATGTTCGTTTTTATGACAATACAAATTGACTCTCCCTTTTATGAAAATCAATCGAGTTAAAGAAATTTATCCTAATGTACAGGTTATAAGCTTATTTTCGATGGATTCGAAGAAATCAGAAGCTAAAAATGGAATCAAGACAAAATTTTGAGCTTGGAGATCAAATTTGGAAATTTTCTCATCATCACACCCCTGTGAAAAATGAATTAAAATTTTCGTGGGGGTGTGATTCTATTAAAACAGGAGGGAACAGTTGCCACACACAGTCGAGTCTTCTGCCGCCTCTATTTTTAATTTTTTTCAAAACAAAATTAGAGAAGACTAGGGCACAATCAAAAAATCTAAAAATTTAGAAATTTCCTATAAATCAAAGGGAAGACTTGAAGCCCGGTATCATGGATTTTCATCAAGAATCGAGGGAGAAATTGAGAAGGGCGCCGCCACACTAAGGTTCCTCGCCAGGAAGCGAAGAGGTCATCTTCGACGCTGAAATTTTCAATGAAGGAGCGCTATGAGGAGGAGAAGACACCCTAGAAATCTCATAGCAAAAGGAGTATAATCGAGGGAGAAATCAATGAAATCACGATCGCTGCTATAGTATTCGAGCGGACGAACAAATAGTATTGTTCAGAAACAGAATCACAGGGCTATGAAGATTTGAACTACGATCATCATACCCTGTGAAATTAGTAAAAATTTGTATTCTTCCTTTGTTGAATTTTGATTATTTTAAAATGAATTTTTGTTGCGTCTTCTACTCCATGATAGCGTAAAAACCTTTTTGGACTGAGGGAGTAATTTTTTTTTATTATGTAATGACTAGATGATTTTTAACTTGTTAGTTATTCTTTGACCGATAATTTTACCTTTGTGACTATGGCCTTTAAAATTCTTAGTTTTGAAATATTTGCATGTCTTAGTATTCGTAATATAGACCGAAATGTGATTTACGAACTCGGAACCCTTAAATTGTGATTTTAGAAACTTAGGCAATGAAAATAGTTTTGTCCTAAAATCCTAATTTTTGTTGCTTATTTTACATATTAATATTCCTATTTTTATTGTTTTAGACATGATAATATGGACCGAAAGATGATTTTGATTGTTAGAATCCCTTAGGTAAAACCTATAAAATTAAAGCACGAAAGTATTTAATTTTACTTGAGATTTTGACTTTAAGATTTAAATTTATGAAAGTAGATTTAATCCTTTAGTCTGGTTTACTTTGATTAAACATTGAGCAGTAATTCACGAAAGTGAAGGCTAGTTCCGTGTGAATTGGATGTCCGAGAGGAGATAATTTCTTTTCAAGTAAATTTTTCTTTATTGTGATTCAAATAACTAATAAAAACTTTATTATATCCAGTCATAGAAATTAAAAAGGATGAAACCTTAGTCCTAGTTTTTTCTCTCTGAATTTTTACAATAGTTTTTGATTGTTCGCTCTTGTCTTATTCCCATCGTACATTGTTCACTTAGCTAGTAAGAGTTCAATTATTTGGTACTTAACACGTAGGTCTCTGTGAGATCGATATCTTTTTAATTCCTATGACTAGATATAATAAAGTTTTTGTTAGTTATTCGAATCACAATAAAGAAAAATTTACTTAAAAAGAAATTGTCTCCTCTCGGATATCCAATTTACATGAAATTAGTCTTCACTTTCGTGAATTACTACTCAATGTTTAATCGAAGTAAACCAGACTAAAGGATTAAATCTACATTCATAAATTTAAATCTTAAAGTCAAAATCTCAAGTAAAATTAAATACATTTGTACTTTAATTTTACAAGTTTTACCTAAAGGGGTTCTAACAATCAAAATTACATTTTGGTCCATATTATCATGTCTAAAATAATAAAAATACCTAGATCAAAATATTAACATGTAAAATAAGCAACAAAAATTAGGATTTGAGGACAAAATTATTTTATAGCCTAAGTTTCTAAAATCACAATTTAAGGGTTCCGAGTTCATAAATCACCTTTCGTTCCATATTACGAACTCTAATACATGGAAATATTTCAAAACTAATAATTTTAAAGTCAACAATCACAAAGGCAAAATTATCGTTCAAAGAATAACTAATAGGTTAAAAATCATCTAGTCATTATAGAATAAAAAAAAATACTCCCTCGGTCCCAAAAAGGTTTTTACACTATCATGGGGTCGAAGAACATGGAGAAAATAGTGAATACTCCCTCGGTCAAGTACTGAATAATCGATTTCTCGCTAGCTAGGTAATCGAAAAATAGTGAATCAAACTATCGAAAAGAACATGGAGAAAATATCAGAGAGGAAATCGGGACTAGGGGTTCATCTACTTTAATTTCTAATGACTAGATTAAGATAAGTATTTGTCAATCTAATTCTATTATGGTAAAGGTAAAATTTACTTTATAAATAAATTATCTCACTCTCGTGCAGACAACCATACAAAGAACCGATCCCCACTCTCGTGCAAGATCTATTCAATGCTGAGAATAAGTAAATCATCAACTAAGAACTCGAGGATCACTCTCGTGCATCCGAATTCTAGGTTGATCACCTCAAGTGGAAACTCAAAGATCACTCTCGAGCATCCGAGTCTCAACACTAGTTTTACTCAAGGGTTTCCAATGACTCGATACTCAATCTCTTGCAATATCAAATCAAGTCTACACATTAACTCAATCCAAAGTATCAGAAATTCAACAAGGCATTATAGCTCTCTAAAAATCAGAATTCAAAGAACAACCTAATCTCTTACGGTAGTTCCAAACTCAATAAGTCCTAGGGTTCTGAATTCCAAATAATCAACCTCTCGGTCTATTTCGCAGAATTCTAAAACATACTGATATTTAAGACACAAAGGAGAATTAAAGAATAATCAATCACAAGAGTAAAATTATCATAATAAAATCAGTTTGACAAAGTTAGGGTTTTCTAGCCATTAAGAAACAAAGAGATTACACCCTCATGTCCCATAAAAAGATTAAGCTACCATGGAGGAAGATTCACAATGACACATGGTTTTTGAATGATCAAAGAGAGTAAAGAGGGAGTAAGAGTTACAAAACAGGGTTGCAACTGAATTGCAGCCCGAAATTTGCTTCAGAAATCGTGATGAACAGTGTCGCGACTAAACTTTTGATGATTTCTCCCTCGATTGGTCTCCTCTTGTTCTGAAACTTCTGTGGCATCTTCTTCTCCCCCAGGCGAAGCTTCCTTTCAAAAATCGTGGCCGGAGGTGATCTGTGCAGTGAACGGCGGTGAACCCTAGTGCGGCGATGATTCTACCGAATTCTCCCCAAATCGTAGGTAAAAATTTGTGTATTTTGCTTCGCGTATCGTCTCCTTTTAAGGACGAGTCCGCCGCCTCTTTTTATTCTAAATTTGGACTCCCAAATCTCCAGAAATCGAGTTTCCAATTCTGCCGTGATAAACTCAGAAATCTCGGTTTGGAATTATGGTACCGTATTTTGTTCTGTGAAATCTGAGCGTAAAGCAAGGCACCGTGTGTTGTCCTACAGCAGCACCGTATTTGTGCAAAAATTTTTCTGATCAAAATTGATGAAAAATATGGTACCGTGATAAAATCCGGGTGAAATACGATAGTGCCGTATTTTTGCTGAAAACTTTCTGTTCTGGATGGCCGAAAATCATGGTATCGTGTACTTCTGCACGGTCGTGCCGTATTTCTCTTAAGTCTTCTGTTTGGAATCAGCTCAAAATACGGTACCGTGAGAGTTTCGGTGGAAAATACGGTAGTGCCGTATTTTCATCTGGTTGAAGCGCTGAAATACGGTACCGTGTAGATTTACACGGCAGTGCCGTATTTTTGCTAGGAGTATCCTTTTGACTTGAAATTTGATGGGGAGACTCCTCTTCATGGTTGGAACTCGTTCATGTATTTGAATTGCTTGAAAACTGGTGAAAAATATGCCTTTTTGCCTGAAATTGATCAAAAACCAAAGATGTGAAGATTCTGAAGCTTTTGGCTAAAAGGGTATAAAATAAAGCAATGGGATGAAATTATGATTCAAAAGACTACTAAATAAGCATGAAAAACACGATGAAATTTGGAGTCATCAAACACATAAGGCTCAAACCTTGCTTGTCCTCAAGCAATAATCAAGAAATTGATCAAAGGATAAAACTTTCTCATGACGAATAAATTTCTAAAACACAATCTCCTATGAAAACTTTCATCGACTGTTTCATGTCATTTCAAACAAACATGTCCCCCTTTGATTTAATTCTCGAGTTCCGCTACTTAGTCAAATAAAACTTCACAAATCGTATAATAAGCAGAACATCAATCTCAAGCCTTCATCCAATTTTCAGTTTATAACTATCAACTTTTGTTTACAGGATTAGGGTCTCCGTGATCTTTTTCCACTCATTTTTTTTTCTTTTTGGCATGTACCCACATAGATACACACTTTTTCTATTTATTTTTTCCTTGCATCATTCACATTCCATAATCAATGCAATAGAACTCATATCCTCTAATTTGGAAAGAATTTATTGAGGACAGCGGAGTTTATGTGAAATGATTTTCTCTCATGGCATGCACCCACATAGATACATACTTTTTCTGAAATACTTCAACCCATGTCCTTCGGTACCACTGTCTATTTTTCACAGTGCCAAGTAGGGGAGTCCTCACTTTACTCGGATCATGGAACCTTTATTTTCCCAACAAATAGTACATAGCAAAAAAAACTGAACCGGATTAGCCTATCAATATCTATTCACAAATTACACTCATATGTTGATTTTATTCAAAGAAATAGCTTACCTCTAAAATCAAATTCATCAGACAATATGTTCATCCAAATCACCATTCATCAGTCAATGAAAAATTCTCAATAGATAGATATGTATTAAAGCAATAAGTTCATCGTAATAGGTCTAATCCTAATCTCAATTCAAGAAAATTTTGGCATGATGACAGTAATATTTTCTCAAATAAACAAACCACACACATGAATAGTTCAAATAGATCATGGCATACCGAATTTATAGTGTTAGCATCAATTCATAGTATCAATTATCTTATATCTCATACAACCATATTGAATAGTGAGTGTAGAAAATCATCAGAATATGTCGATACAACCAAATCGAAATAACAACAATAGTGAGAATCCATAGCAGTAGGAGATAAGAAGTTTTTCAAGATCATCCTTCCCTACACAAATTCGAGATCATCATTAATCAGTAAACCAAATAAGTACTAGAAATAGTATGAAATATACTCACAAGATCTTTCTAATCTGAATGTGTTTCCTCCTCGTCCTCCTCAGCCTGGGCTGCATCCATCGGATCACAAGAAGCTCCCTCTCCTGCACATCCATAAATACCGCCTCTCCTGGGGTCCTCATTGTTGGGGAATGCCGGGTGTAATTTAAAATTTTTGCAGTCCCAGGACGCAGCGGAAGAAGCATTACACCCGAAACACATTCTTTTCCCAAGGATCCATGCGAGAGAGAGAACACAAGGATGTGTTAGGGTTAGTACCTCTATTGCTTGTTAGGATGAAGGTGCCAAGTTGAAGACGCTCAAATGCTCGTCCTCTACAAGTATCCACGCGTCGACTCCTTGATCGTTGCTCCCTTCCACGCTTGGTGCTAGCCTCGGGAAGAGAATCAAGCCTTCACCTCACTTGCGCCACTTCAAAAGAACTTGCGCCAAGGAGGGGATAAGGAAGATGCCGCCAAGGGCTTCCCCTTCCTTCTTTGCTTGCGCCACCTCCAAGGTGCGCCTATGGTCAAGGAACGAAGAGGGCTTGTGGCAAGAAAACGCCACCAAGCACAAAGACTCCTTGCGCAAAGAAGAGATAGAGAAGAAGATCTGGCGGTTACAAGAAGGAAGAAGGTTGCGCTCTTAGATGAAGAAGGAGAGCTCCAAGCTCTCAAGTTGTCGCCTCCTTAAACCTCCACGCCTCCTTGTGTATGAGACTCCACGTCTTCAAGAGAGCCAACCCAAGAGGGGGCGACAATGGGTCCTATAAATAGGACTAGAGGCGACTAGGGCAATGGCTAGGATCATGCCAAGTGGGCGGCTAGGATAAAGGAGTCTTGAGGTAAGGAAAGTCTCCAAGACTTTACCATAAACCTCATTCAACCTATCCTAATTTGCCCAATGGCCATATCAGCCCAAGACATGCCTTAGGGGCATGTATTCCATCTAAGGAGAAGGGCTAGGCGCAACAAGCATGAGGAATTCGACTAGGGTGGTGTCTTGGGAGAAATTAGGGTTTGAGGTAAGGTAAGTCTCCAAGACATTACCATATACCTTACCCTACTATCCATATGCGCCCAAGCTCTTTCAAAAGAGCCATCAAGCCATATCAGCCCCAAGACTTGCCTTAGAGGCAAGATACCATCAAAGGATGAAGGGGGAGGCGCCACTTCCTTCCAAAGGAAGCAATTTATGCCACCCATACCCCATTATGCCCCTAGGCGCCAATGGGGTTGGGTTTCTCCCCATTATACCTTTTAAGCCAATTCCCTCTTCATGACAACTTATTATTGGGCCTCATTGGATAATGAGCTAGCCCAAACTTCATGATATGGGTTGATTAAGCCATTGGATCCAATCCAATGCAACCCTAATCCAAATGTGACCAATCTAGGTCAACTTCGGGTCAACCTGCCAAAAATGAAGTTTGGCTCCAATAACTTTCTTCCAACTCATCAGGCCCATTGGCGCTGATGAAATCTTCCAAATTGATCCAAGTTATCCAATAACTTGATCATAAGGCTTCTGATTAAAGCAACGTCAAGAGTCTATTGCGTGTGACCCCGTAGGATCCATATGACGATGGCAATGATGTAAACATCATAAGTAGTGAGGGGTATCTAGCAACACATCACTACTACCCATGTCATAGGACTTAAGTCATTATGGCAACAACTCCTAACAAGCAACGAGGATTCCTATTGCATTATAGATCCTTTTGCCTAAACTGATATCCTGCCATTGGATTAGTCTCAAGTTTATTATCCAATGCATTGGTCATGACTCAACAAGTGTGGCCACACTCTCCTGTCATGCACCAATAAGGTGGGGCACCCC
Organism: Costus lasius; assembly: GCA_027563935.2. Lineage (NCBI taxonomy): Eukaryota > Viridiplantae > Streptophyta > Magnoliopsida > Zingiberales > Costaceae > Costus > Costus lasius. The sequence continues at coordinate 28,374,250 of CM050450.1, read as the reverse complement.
TAGGTGGATATCATGCTTCCTCAGAAGGAAGGGGCAAATCCTACTATTGGTCATCCATGTCTCTACGTGACTTATGACATGCCCAATGACAGTCGTTTTGGTCTCCCAGTTACGGAGAGACGTAAGACTGTATTAAAGCATACCCATCATCAAATCTAGACATGAATACCTCAAGTCTAAGGATCAATGCAAAACCTCTTGCATGTGAGATTGACTTGTTGACTAGACAAGTCAATCCTCACGGTGGATCACTCCAGTGCATCCAATGCACCTGTATGTCTGCGTTACTGTGCCCCGCACCTAACCAGCCCATACACCAGTCTCACATGTACCAAAGCTGTCCCATATCTGCTAAGGTACCTTGTCTGGGGATAGCTTATGAGAATGGATCCAATCCAAACTCCTGGGACATTATTTATGCAACTCAATACATCAACACAGGTAGAGAAGTCTGCATAATAACGACCATGCCTATATAAAGAATAATAGTTCTATCAAAGTACATTCAACCAATGCCTGACCATGTCCATACATTGGTCTTAAGGGCATATACACCAACAATCTCCCACTTGCACTAAGACCAAGGACAACTGGTGCTTAGTCAGTTCTAATGTCTCTAGTATGACCTATTTAGCTTCCGCTGCGCCAGAGGCTATGTCAGTGGGTTTTTCCAGATTGCTTTCTGTGTTTATTTTAGCTAATTTGAAGCATCATCTTTATCCATGATCTCTAAGATCAGATGATATCGCTGCAGTACATACTTGAGTGCTAAGTTCCTTTACACATGCTTACGGCTCCAGTAAGAACTATACTGGACCATCAAGCACCAGGAACTAAATCAAGTTCAAATGAATGAAGCTACTTCCTTGGCTGCCACAAGAAGCTGCAATGTACTCAGCCTTATTTGTAGAACTTTGCCACTATGGTTTGCATAATGCTCTTTCAGCACACAACACCACATCAAGGTAAAGCGCAAATCCTGGCTGTGAACGATAGTCATTAGACTGGAACGAAGTGTCAGTGTACCCCTGTACACAAAGTTCTTCCTGTCTATCACAGACTAAAATTCAATCCTTTATACTTCCCAAGTACGAAGGGTTGCTTTCACAGCTATCCAGTGTATGAACACTAGGATTAGATTGAAACTTGTTGGCATTGCTCCAAGCATTCGCCACACATAGTCTTGTGCCAGTTGCACAAAACATGATCTATCCTATACCCAATGTACTAGGATTATAGATTGATGTTATCTCTCTCCTGCTGTGTCAAAAACATTGCATCATGGAGAGAATCAGACTATGTCTCTCTGGAATGTATCATCCTTTGGAATGATCCAATATGAACCTCTCCAGAATCTCTTGGATGAACGTAGATTGACTAAAGGGCAATGATTTTCTTGGATCCCTTTTGATCCACATGCCTAGAATGTAGGATGCATTCCCTAGGTCATTCTTCTCGAAATACATACCAAGCCTGTACTTCACTGCGTGAAGAGCTGGGATGTCATTTCATGTGAGGAGAATATCGTCAATCAATTAGAACAAGAAACATTATGATGCTCCCACTGATCTTCTTGTAAACACAGGATACTTGTATAATACCATACATATCTTTATGACGACTGTATGAAAATATTTTGGCTATTTCCATCTAGACATCCTCTTCCAGATGTCCATTAAGAAAAGCAATTTTCATAACAACACGCTATAACAGAACATGCAATTATAACAAGTAGATACCTAATGGACTCAAACAAAGCTATCGGTGAAAAATTTCATCACTATCCACCCAGTGGACTTATCCGAAATTTCATTCACTAGCTTGTCATCATAGGTAACAATGTTACCTTTCATGTCTATCTTCCAAGAAGATCCACATACAGCCTCTGGGTGTTACCCCTTTGGCGGCTCAATCAAGTCCCACACTTGATTAGTAGACATGGAGTCCATTATGGTTCTTATGTCGCTCAGCCATTTCTTGGAATCTGGTCCACTGACCGCTTCCATTTCCTCATAAGTCTTTAGGTTCATCCTAGATGAAAAATTCGTCATGCCCACAACCTGTGAGAGTATTTCGAATCCATTCAGACTCATGTGGTTCCTGTGTTACTTGAACCTTAGGTTGACTTTCAACCTGCATGTGTGAATCTACTCTCCATTTGTGTCTAACTGTATTGTGGTTGATTTTTGGACCTTGTCCTAATCAAATCTACTCCCACTAGCTTCTTTCAAAAAGATATCTCCTCAAGAAAGATAGCAGTTTGAGCAACAAATATTTTGTTCTCATCGGGATAGAAGTAGCACTCTCAGTGCCCCACAAGTACACACTATGGAGTGTCAGATCAGTTACTTGCATGGCGTCTAGAGGAAGTAAATTTGCATGACTATTCAAAGGTGGAACCACATCCAATGTGTTCCCTTTTCTTTCTTTGAATTTCACCACACAGTTGTGGTGTTCCAAGTAAGCTGTGAGACAACCCCACACTCCTTAAGATAGTCATCAAATTCTTTACTTCCCATTTTGATCCAATCAAAAGGGTTTAATAGATTCTCCAATTCGATTCTATACTTCATTTCTTACCCTTTTGGATTTCTCCAAAGTTACGTGTTGGATATGACATATCCCAATTTAATGAAGTATACCACTTAGTGCTTGTCTCCATGGGTCTACACACATTGCTGTGCACTAGATCCAACAAGCATCTAACCTCTCTCTCCTTCCTAAATGAAGGTAGCATCTGTCATTTTGTCCATTAGACAAGACTCACATATATCATAACCTTGAAAGGATAATAATCCCAATAGTCCATGGACTTTTGGATGTGACTTTTTGTCTTATGGCCCAAGAGACAATGCAAAGAGATGGTATTGATTGAATCATTGGATTTGATCTATTCAGTGTTACACACAGAACTACAAGCTATTATCAATTGTACCACTACTATAGAACATTCCAGATTTAAGGAAATACCAATTTATTTCAAACTGAAAATCCATTTAAAATAATGGACATAATGTTCTAATACAAAAGCTAGTACATAATAGCAAAGTTCTAGTTGAAGTCTTTGAAGGTAGTGAGATGACATCAACAGCAGCATCCAATGCTCCGTCCCTGACTCGAAAGTCGGTCCCACCAAGCCTTATTGTCCTACTTCTTTTGAGCCCCTGCATATGAAAAACATATGTAAGCTCCTCATGCGGTACCCAGTACCCATGAATGAGAAGTAGACATAAATACCTCAATAACACAATACCTGAAGCAGATGGATAACATCCCTTCTTTTGTGCCATACTCTTCCTGGGCCTTAATCCATCCTGAAATTTCCATGCATTCCCAGTCTTCCGAAGTTTTAGCTTCGAAGATACGGAACCATAGTCATTCCTAGATTCAGGCAAACACCCAGAAGATCCAACAACACTCTCTAGATCACTATTTGAAGTGCCTGGTGTGAAGAGACGTCGAAGATGTATGATCATATCATAGATCCCCATCTCATCACACTCAACCTAGACCTCAGGGGTCAAGCACCTCAAAACAAGAGCAGTGTAATGTTCACTATCCACACAATGTTCATTCCACTCCCACTCTGTACAAAAATATATACAGGGTTGGGTTGGAGGTCTTTCAAGAAGATAGACCATATTCTCATGTTCTAGAAGTTTGGACAAAAGTCTGAACCATCTTGTCCAATTTGTTCCATCCAATTTATTTTTAAGAAGTTTCAATCTAGGTTCAGGAGATGGAATCATCTACAATAAGAAAACAAGCAAAATAAGTACTATGATAAAGCATTTAATAAGGACTTTAAATTAAATGCTATACTCCCACTATTTCCTTAACAAGTTGATAACTCTCAAAACTCAACTTGGAAATACATGAGTAGGATCCTAATTTCACGCGAGGTCTCCGTGACTCACGAGGGTGAGTTGAGATGCACAGAGAGTCCCATGCTTCCTTAGGTAGGCATGCCAGCCAATTGTGCCGCGCACAATTCCTCTTAGTTAAGACAGACTAGGCGCCCTGTGTCCAGCAAGGGCTGGATACAACACAGAACCCTATCCTCTCAACAGCTGCCTCTAGTGATTCATCATGTCAGTGACATATGAAAAACTAGTCAAGTCTGGTCCTAACCGTTATGCCCAGGGCCAACGAATTTCCTTGCGAAGGCACGCCCAGGTTAAAACTGGACTGGGGAAATCATTGTCACCACACACCTCCTAAAGATAAGTGGGTGTGTCTCACGAGGGTGGGAAACAGTTCACAACATCACCGATCGATAGTTTGGTGAGGGCTACGCGTTAGAAGGCTATCGACTTGATATTGTATTGAGAGTTTTTGCATGTTTGTTTTATTCTTTTCTAGCATGCAGTTTTCCTATAGTTATGGCAGCAAAAGGAAAAACATCATAGGCATGCTATGGACAGAATAATAAACCATCACAGGCATGCTATTTTGGTCGATATGGTCATAGCCCTTTTCATACACATAACTTGTCACGAGCCATGTGACATGTTATTGTGCATCCAAGGGTTGCGAGTCCCCGAAGCAAATCAGCCCATGCCAGAAGCTGAAAGCAAGTGTCCTTCCTTCAGCCGTAAGTCCATCACCACGCTTCCAAAGCTGGCGCCACTCTAATATCGGTTGAAGAAGACACCTTGTTGTCTTTGATGAACCTTAACCTATCTCATGTAAACAATTCTACATCTATTCTAAGGAAAGATGAAAATTTTTACATCAAGAAGGGGAGAACCACACGCAGGTGGTAGAAAGATTTTACAAGCATTCGTCACAGGTGGAAACATGCTTCCACATCACAACACAGGAGGGCACTCGCTATGACCATATCAACCCATGGAAGAGACAAGTGGCGCATATATAAAATTTGAAAAACTGTAATAATCAAATTTTATCTCCTTATGCGCCAACTCCATCCAAAGCACTCTCTTTATCAAATTTATGCTAAAATTGGGATCAAGTTTCATGATGATTTCATGGACCCTATCGGCTGGCAATTTTGTCAGATCAAGAGACCTGGCCAGTCCGAAGACACAATGCCTGTCCTACTTGACAAAACTACGTGCGCCTTTGGTCTTAAATCCATCATAAACACAATCCAAATTTCGGCCATAAAAATTGATGAAAGAAGTTTGGATGAAAGTGCCTTCTAGGTTAAACGCGCATGGAAGAACAAAAAATTTTCCAAAAATTTTTCACACAAGCAAATGTACACCTTGTGTTTCTCGCAAGTAGCTCTGATACCACTGTTGGGGAATGCCGGGTGTAATTTAAAATTTTTGCAGTCCCAGGACGCAGCGGAAGAAGCATTACACCTGAAACACATTCCTTTCCCAAGGATCCATGCGAGAGAGAGAACACAAGGATGTGTTAGGGTTAGTACCTCTATTGCTTGTTAGGATGAAGGTGCCAAGTTGAAGACGCTCAAATGCTCGTCCTCTACAAGTATCCACGCGTCGACTCCTTGATCGTTGCTCCCTTCCACACTTGGTGCTAGCCTCGGGAAGAGAATCAAGCCTTCACCTCACTTGCGCCACTTCAAAAGAACTTGCGCCAAGGAGGGGATAAGGAAGATGCCGCCAAGGGCTTCCCCTTCCTTCTTTGCTTGCGCCACCTCCAAGGTGCGCCTATGGTCAAGGAACGAAGAGGGCTTGTGGCAAGAAAACGCCACCAAGCACAAAGACTCCTTGCGCAAAGAAGAGATAGAGAAGAAGATCTGGCGGTTACAAGAAGGAAGAAGGTTGCGCTCTTAGATGAAGAAGGAGAGCTCCAAGCTCTCAAGTTGTCGCCTCCTTAAACCTCCATGCCTCCTTGTGTATGAGACTCCACGTCTTCAAGAGAGCCAACCCAAGAGGGGGCGACAATGGGTCCTATAAATAGGACTAGAGGCGACTAGGGCAATGGCTAGGATCATGCCAAGTGGGCGGCTAGGATAAAGGAGTCTTGAGGTAAGGAAAGTCTCCAAGACTTTACCATAAACCTCATTCAACCTATCCTAATTTGCCCAATGGCCATATCAGCCCAAGACATGCCTTAGGGGCATGTATTCCATCTAAGGAGAAGGGCTAGGCGCAACAAGCATGAGGAATTCGACTAGGGTGGTGTCTTGGGAGAAATTAGGGTTTGAGGTAAGGTAAGTCTCCAAGACATTACCATATACCTTACCCTACTATCCATATGCGCCCAAGCTCTTTCAAAAGAGCCATCAAGCCATATCAGCCCCAAGACTTGCCTTAGAGGCAAGATACCATCAAAGGATGAAGGGGGAGGCGCCACTTCCTTCCAAAGGAAGCAATTTATGCCACCCATACCCCATTATGCCCCTAGGCGCCAATGGGGTTGGGTTTCTCCCCATTATACCCTTTAAGCCAATTCCCTCTTCATGACAACTTATTATTGGGCCTCATTGGATAATGAGCTAGCCCAAACTTCATGATATGGGTTGATTAAGCCATTGGATCCAATCCAATGCAATCCTAATCCAAATGTGACCAATCTAGGTCAACTTCGGGTCAACCTGCCAAAAATGAAGTTTGGCTCCAATAACTTTCTTCCAACTCATCAGGCCCATTGGCGCTGATGAAATCTTCCAAATTGATCCAAGTTATCCAATAACTTGATCATAAGGCTTCTGATTAAAGCAACGTCAAGAGTCTATTGCGTGTGACCCCGTAGGATCCATATGACGATGGCAATGATGTAAACATCATAAGTAGTGAGGGGTATCTAGCAACACATCACTACTACCCATGTCATAGGACTTAAGTCATTATGGCAACAACTCCTAACAAGCAACGAGGATTCCTATTGCATTATAGATCCTTTTGCCTAAACTGATATCCTGCCATTGGATTAGTCTCAAGTTTATTATCCAATGCATTGGTCATGACTCAACAAGTGTGGCCACACTCTCCTGTCATGCACCAACAAGGTGGGGTGCCCCGAGGTGGATATCATGCTTGCTCAGAAGGAAGGGGCAAATCCTACTATTGGTCATCCATGTCTCTACGTGACTTATGACATGCCCAATGACAGTCGTTTTGGTCTCCCAGTTACGGAGAGACGTAAGACTGTATTAAAGCATACCCATCATCAAATCTAGACATGAATACCTCAAGTCTAAGGATCAATGCAAAACCTCTTGCATGTGAGATTGACTTGTTGACTAGACAAGTCAATCCTCACGGTGGATCACTCCAGTGCATCCAATGCACCTGTATGTCTGCGTTACTGTGCCCCGCACCTAACCAGCCCATACACCAGTCTCACATGTACCAAAGCTGTCCCATATCTGCTAAGGTACCTTGTCTGGGGATAGCTTATGAGAATGGATCCAATCCAAACTCCTGGGACATTATTTATGCAACTCAATACATCAATGCAGGTAGAGAAGTCTGCATAATAACGACCATGCCTATATAAAGAATAATAGTTCTATCAAAGTACATTCAACCAATGCCTGACCATGTCCATACATTGGTCTTAAGGGCATATACACCAACACTCATAGCCAAATCGCTCATAGAGAAAATTCCCCATGTCCTCCATATAGTTTCCGAGCGCCTCTACATCTAAGTGAACATGACTAATCTGCTCATGTAATCTCCCTATACCACCCATCACTCGCTCCATGCGCTGCTCCTGCCTATATAACTGTGCAAAAATAGTCTGATACCCTGGATCTGCATGGTACGAGGATGAACCAGCGGCTCCACATGGTGGTGGCATTGAAGGTTCAACGGGGGCTTTCCCTTTCTTCTTCGGCGCCATTCTCTTGGCCAAATTTTTCACGTAGCTGAAAATAGGCTGAGATTTAAGCTTCAGATTCAGATTTCTGGGTCGAGATCAAGCTCCAAGTCTTTATGGGGAATGATCTTCAATCTTCTTCGAATCCCTCTGAGCTTGGAGACTGATCGATCGAAGCTTGGACGAAGAGAAATCGTAAGGGCAAAATCTCGGCGGAAAACAGAGTAGCACGTCAGAAATGAGCTCGATTGGGCTTGGAATCGGCAAGATCCTTGCTAGAAATCGGACGGAAGTTGCAAAGGAAGGTTGCAAAGAAAGGTTGCACGAAGGCTAGGGAAGCGAAAGCTCGAAGAAAGGTGGAAGATCGGCGTGAAAACGGGGTAATAAACCTTAAGAACAGTGCGCCGAACTCTAAATACGGCACGTGAAGTCGTGGGGTCAGCATATAATACGGTACTGTATTGTGAATACGGTGGTGCCGTATTTCCGCTACAGGTATTGCTTGCAAACTACGGTACCGTGTAGTTGTCTACAGCACTGCCATGAAATCGTGAAAATTCTCTGCTCGAAAAGGGTCGAAAATACGGTACCGTGTAGTTCCCCAAGGTAGGGCCGTAAAATCGCAAAAAACTTTCTGTGCAAAAATGACAAAAACCACGGTACCGTGAAAGTTTTGGGGTGAAATACGGTACTACCGTATTTTTCATTTCTCCACTGTAAAGAATCACTACGAAAACGGTATCGTGTAATTGTGCACGGTACTGCCGTATTTTGTAAATAAGAATAAAAAAAATCATGAAAAATCACTAAAAATCAAGGAAAATACGAATTAATCCTAACAAAGCAAATTAAATCAAAAAATCAACCAAAAGAGAAGATAAAAACAAAAATAAAGTAAAAGAAAGTAAGCTAAAGCAAAAGTGCTTGGGTTGCCTCCCAAGAAGCGCTAATTTATAGTCATTAGCTTGACCATTTAACACTCAGATTTGATCGTGGTTGTGTCTTTGGTGTCCATCCTGATTTCTCTATGTCTCGTTCAGGGCTCTTAAGAACATAAGGCTCAAACTTGAAACAGTATCCAAATTTATTTATGAGCCTTTGTACTTCTTCAGGCAATTTTGATATTCCTCTCCTCTTTCGTCTCTTTCTTTTCTTCTTCACTGCCCTTTCCTGAAATTCTTTATTAGCACACTCAGAAGATGTGTCAGTTTCAAAGTCAGAAGGTTCATCAAACAAATTATGCATGTCACAAACAACCTCATCATCAAATATGTCTATGCTACAACATATTCCTGAGTGTGATGCTCTTTTTAAAGAATCAGTCAAATCAAATTCGATTATATCACCACAAACTTCAAAAGTCAATTTTCCCTTTTTTACATCAATGAGTGCTCCAGATGTAGCCAAGAAAGGTCTACCAAGTATAGTAGGGTTTTTCAAATTTTCTTCCATCTCTAAAACTATAAAATCGGCAGGTATGAAAAACTTACCAATCTGTACAGGAACATTTTCTAATATACCAACCGGATGCTTTATTGATGAGTCAGCAAGTTGCAAAGTCATTGAGGTTGGTTTGAGTTCTCCAATATCCAATTTCCTGTAAAGAGAATAAGGTATTAAACTAACACTTGCACCGAGGTCACATAAGGCTCGGTTAAAAGCCATATCTCCAATAGAAATAGGAACAGAAAAACTACCTGGATCCTTTAGCTTAGGTGGTAACTTATTCTGTATGATAGCACTACACTCCTCTATAAGTGCCACAGTACCAAGATCATCAATCTTTCTCTTGTTAGATAGAATCTCTTTTAAAAACTTTGCATAAGTTGGCATTTGAGTTAAAACTTCAGTAAATGGAACATTGACATAAAGTTTTCTAAGAACATCTAAAAATTTGCCAAACTGTTTATCTAACTTTGTTTGAACAATCCTTTGGGGAAAAGGAATTGGTGGTATATAGGGTGGTGGTGAACTAGTTTTAGAATCATCAACCTTACATGGCAAATCACCTCTAGGTTCATCACTCTTGTGAGGTGACAAACTAGTTTGGGACTGCTTATGTGCAGGTTGTGATTCCAAAACTGGTTCACTCCTAAGTTCAAGTCTGGGCTCTACCTCATCATCATCAAGAAACTCCCTAGGATCATCCAACTGTCTACCACTCTAGTCATGATGGCATTACAATGTTCCCTGGGATTTGGTTCAAGTTTTGCAGGTAGCTTCCCAGGGGGTCTGTAAGAGGTGCTAACCTGCTGTGCAATTTGTGACTCTAAAATTTTATTGTGGGCAATAATACCATCTATCCTAGAATCCACTTGATTTATCCTCTCATTCATACTAGAGTCGATCTATTTCAGTCTCTCATTCATCTCATCACTCTGTTTTTTCTGGAAACCCATAAATTCAGTAAGCATCTCTTCTAAGCTAGATTTTTGGGTTTGACTCTGGTTTGACTGTCTTTGTTGGAACCCCCTATTTTCGTTCTGCCCATTATCATGATTATTTCTTTTCCATGAAAGGTTAGGGTGGTTCCTCCATCCAGGATTATAGGTATTAGAGTAGGGGTCATAAGATCTACTTTGGTTGTAACTCCCTAAAGAATTTACTTGTTCCTCACCCCTATCAACAATTATTTTGCAATCCTCAAAAACATGACCATGATTACCACAAATCTCACAAGTGACAGAAGAAGAAATAGCATGAGTTTGCATTTTAAAAGTATCAAAACGATTGCACAAAGATTCAACTTTCTCAGCTAGGGTGCGAAAATCGTTACCATTATCCTTACCATGAGGAGGTCGATATATCACTCTTCTTTCTCTTGAATTCTGCTCTTGGTTAAGAGCCATCTCTTCAATCATCTGGTAAGTCTCATCCATTGTCTTGTTCATGAAGGCTCCTCTTGCAGCAGCGTCAACAGTGAGGCGTGTTTGATTAAGCAAAGCATAATAAAATGTTTCAATTAAAACCCATCGCTCCAAGCCATGGTGAGTACACTTCCTCTGTAATTCATTATATCGCTCTCATGCTTCACTAAGAGATTCTCCTTCCTTCTGAGCAAATCCTGTGATCTGGTTTCTTAATTAAATCGTCTTACTGGGAGGGAAGTATTTCATGAGAAAAGCATTGGACAACAGCTCCCAAGTTGTGAACGTTCCAGAAGGTTGAGAGTGCAGCCAATCACGTGCTCGGTTCCTAAGAGTAAAAGAAAATAAACGCAATTTTAGCACATCGTCAGAAACTCCATTAATCTTGATGGTATCACACAATTCATGAAAAAGAGATAGATGAATATTAAGATCCTCCATTGGAGATCCTCTAAACTGATTTTGTTGAAGCATTGATATGAACGCCGGTTTGATCTCGAAATTATTCGCATCAATGGCCGGTCTGGTGACACTAGAGTGAACTCCCTGTGCATTTGGAGCAGCATAGTCGCGCAAAGATCTTCTCTCAGCCATCTCCACTACATCTACAACTTGTGTCTCCTCAAATCTCAATCTCTTTCGCAGTCTCCGAGTCTTATTTATCTCAGGATCAAAAGGTACAAGTGGTCCTGACCTAAGATTCCTGCGCATGCAAACTAGATAGATTAAGTGATTTCAAGAAAATAGAAAATAAACAAAACAGTAAATAAAACCTAGTCTAGTAATAATCTCGATATCTTCAATATCGATAAAACCAAGGTCCCCGGCAACGGCGCCAAAAACTTGTTGTGTCCGCAAGTGTACGGATACTCGAAGTAATAAAATAGATATCGAACCACAGAGACCTTGTTGTCAAGTACTGAATAATCAATTTCTCGCTAGCTAGGTAATTGAAAAATAGTGAATCAAACTATCGAAAAGAACATGGAGAAAATATTAGAGAGGAAATCGGGACTAGGTGTTCATCTACTTTAATTTCTAATGACTAGATTAAGATAAGTATTTGTCAATCTAATTCTATTATGGTAAAGGTAAAATTTACTTTATAAATAAATTATCTCGCTCTCGCGTAGACAACCATACAAAGAACCGATCCACACTCTTGTGCAAGATCTATTCAATGCTGAGAATAAGTAAATCATCAACTAAGAACTTGAGGATCACTCTCGTGCATCCGAATTCTAGGTTGATCACCCAAGTGGAAACTCAAAGATCACTCTCGTGCATCCGAGTCTCAACACTAGTTTTCCTCAAGGGTTTCCAACGACTCGATACTCAATCTCTTGCAATATCAAATCAAGTCTACACATTAACTCAATCCAAAGTATTAGAAATTCAACAAGGCATTATAGCTCTCTAAAAATCAGAATTCGAAGAACAACCTAATCTCTTACGGTAGTTCCAAACTCAATAATTCCTAGGGTTCTGAATTCCAAACAATCAACCTCTCGATCTATTTCGCAGAATTCTAAAACATGTTGATATTTAAGACACAAAGGAGAATTAAAGAACAATCAATCACAAGAGTAAAATTATCATAATAAAATCAGTTTGACAAAGTTAGGGTTTTCTAGCCATTAAGAAACAAAGAGATTACACCCCCATGTCCCATAAAAAGATTAAGCTATCATGGAGGAAGATTCACAACGACACATGGTTTTTGAACGATCAAAGAGAGTAAAGAGGGAGTAAGAGTTACAAAACAGGGTTGCAACTGAATTGCAGCCCGAAATTTGCTTCAGAAATCGCGATGAACAGTGTCGCGACCAAACTTTTGATGATTTCTCCCTCGATTGGTCTCCTCTTGTTCTGAAACTTCTGTGGCGTCTTCTTCTCCCCCAGGCAAAGCTTCCTTTCAAAAATCATGGCCGGGGGTGATCTGTGCAGTGAACGGCGGTGAACCCTAGTGCGGCGATGATTCTACCGAATTCTCCCCAAATCTTAGCTACAAATTTGTGTATTTTGCTTCGCATGTCTTCTCCTTTTAAAGACGAGTCCTCCGCCTCTTTTTATTCTAAATTTGGACTCCCAAATCTCCAGAAATCGAGTTTCCAATTCTGCCGTGATAAACTCAGAAATCCCGGTTTGGAATTACGATACCGTATGAGAAATACAGCAGTACCGTATTTTGTTATGTGAAATATGGGCGTAAAGCACGACACCGTGTGTTGTCCTACGGCAGCGCCGTATTTGTGCAAAAATCTCTCTGATCAAAATTGATGAAAAATACGGTGCCGTGATAAAATTCGAGTGAAATACGGTAGTGCCGTATTTTTGCTGAAAACTTTATGTTCTGGATGGCTGAAAATCATGGTACCGTGTACTTCTACACAGCCGTGCCGTATTTCGCTTAAGTCTTCTATTCCGAATCAGCTCAAAATACGGTACCGTGAGAGTTTCGGTAGAAAATACGGTAGTGCCGTATTTTCATCCGGTTGAAGCGCTGAAATACGGTACCGTGTAGATTTAGACGGCAGTGCCGTATTTTTGCTAGGAGTATCCTTTTGACTTGAAATTTGATGGGGAGACTCCTGTTCATGGTTGGAACTCGTTCATGCATTTGAATTGCTTGAAAACTGGTGAAAAATATGCCTTTTTGCCTGAAATTGATCAAACACCAAAGATGTGAAGATTCCGAAGCTTTTGGCTAAAAGGGTATAAAATAAAGCCATGGGATGAAATTATGATTCAAAAGACTACTATATAAGCATGAAAAACATGATGAAATTTGGAGTCATCAAGATGACATCTTCGCTTCCCAGCGAGGAACCCTAGTGTAGCGGCACCCTTCTTGATTTCTCCTTTGATTCTTGATGAAAATCCATGATACCGGGCATCAAATCTTCCTTTTGATTTATAGGAAATTTTTGTATTTTTAGATTTTGCGATCGTGCCCTCATCTTCTCCAATTTTGCTTCAAAAAAAAAAACGAAAATAGGGGCGGCAGAAGACTCGGTTGTGTACGACGACTGTTCCCTCCTGTTTAATAGAATCACACCCCCCATGAAAATTTTAGTTCATTTTTCACAAGGGTGTGATGACGAGAAAAATTCTAAATTTGACCTCTGAGCTCAAAATTTCATCCTAATTCCATTTCCGGCCTCAAATTTTCATCCTAATTTCTTCGAATCCATCGAAAATAAGCTTATTTTACCTGAAAAGTTGAAGAAACAAGAAAAGGTGTAGATTCTGAAATAATTGACTAAATGAGTTTAAAATCAAGCAGAGGAGAATAAATATGACTCAAAAAGATTATACAATTAATATAAAATTTACCATAAATTTTTGAGTCATCACTCGCACGTGGTCCCTGAGGGAAAAAGAGAAGAGTCTCAATCGAATAGCCTCAGATGTTACCCCATTAATCCTTAGGATGTCTCCTTTTAGGAGTCCTTGTCCTAGTTTCTAAAAAAAATTTAATTAATAGACATAGGTTATTACATGTAAAATTATTCCCACTAACCAAATTCTATAACCCTAGTTACTTTCACAGTATATACCTTATTGGATTAATTAGTGATTTTACATATTAGTAGTCACCTTTCAGTCTTTATCTTAACCCCTATGACATGAAATAAGTTGAGAGTTGTTAACTAAAAACATCATGAATCATCAATAATCAACTTTAACATAACCAAATAAAATCAACATGCTTAATAATCATTCCAAAAAAAAATTTAGGGTTTACTCCTTATGGCCTGAAAATAAGTTTAAGCTATAGACATGTTCATGAAATTAAACTTAAACTCCAAGTTTTGATGTATACAATTAGTTCAAAAAGAGTAAAATAATTAAAATTGATAACTCCCTGATGAAAGTTATCGAATCCCTAATTTCTCTCTCTTGGCCATGATTGTAATCATGGTCATGATTGTGCTGATGAGTTCAACTTCTTCCCTGTGCATGGCTGCTTCTATTTCAGCTCTGATCTCCGTCGATTCTAGACATAATTGGATGAAGTTTGAATTAAAAGCTCTTCCTTGCTCTCCTCCCTTCCTTCTTGATGAGTCTCATCTTCTAATTTCACATAACCTCACAGCTACACTTGTCGGAAGATGGGATTATGGTTTTATGCCACCGTCGCCTTCTCGGCTTTTATTCGATGCGAGGAAGTGAGTAGAGAAGATGTAAATTCACCGAAGTGTTGGCCTCTGAGTGCTCCCCCTAAGCCTTAAGCTTGGAGGTAGTACATGTTTGGATTGTTGCCGAAACCTTGGTTCCTTGGCTTGTCCTATTGCTCTTCTGCGATCACAAAAATGCTGAATAGGACCTACAATACTAGGAACCACTTCAAGTTTAGTGATGAACTTCTTAATCTAAACTCCTTCTTCAGCAACATACTTAGCATCAATTTTAGAATCCATTACGGTGGACTATTTGAAGCTTTTCCAAATCCACCTCCATTCAGGTAGAACACATATCCTGACTGTGATTGATAGTTGTCAGGGTCAGATTGGAATGAGATATCAATGTAACTTTGCATATTGAGTTCTTCTTCTCCCCCATGGGCTAAGAATACTTCCTTAGTCCTTCTTAGACACTTCAAGATGTTCTTTACATTCATTCAATGTTGAACACCTAGATTATACTAGTATCTGCAAATTATGCTCAAAACATAAGTCACATCCTATCTCATCAAGAACATGATCAATCTTACTACCAAAGATAAGATATTCGACTCATGTCATCTCTCTCAACTTGTGTTGAAGGATACTAAATCTTGCAGGTAACCAGGTCATGTTTGACTAGAAGAAATGCCTTCTTAGATTTATCCATGCTAAATTTCTCTAACATCTTCTTAATGTACACACTTTGACTCAGGGCAATGAGTTTCTTAGATTTGTCCATATAGATCCTCACACCTAGAATATAGGTGGCATTCCCTAAGCTCTTCATCTTGAAATGCATACCAAGCCATATCTTCACTACGTGAAGAGCTGAGATGTCATTCTTGATGAGTAGTATGCCATTGGCATACAAAACCAAGAAAACTATTGAACCTCTTATAGACATTAGGATTGTCTTAGTTCTTGATAAAGCCAAAGTCTTTGACTGCTTATCAAAATAAATATTCCAACTACAAGAGGTTTACTTTTATTCATAGATGGATCTTTTAAGCTTGTATACATTATGAACATATACTAAATGGGCAATACCCTTAGGTTGTATCATACACACATCCTCTGTCAAGTTTCAATAAGGAAGGTAATTTTGATATACATCTACCGACATCATAGCCATAGTATGCAGTTATAGCAAGCACAATCTGAATAGACTTAAACATGACCACTAATGAGAAAGACTCATCATAGTCAATGCTATAGACTTAAACAAGTTGATAGCTTTTCTTGATAGCTATCAATCTGTCTCTTTAATTTTTTTCGTTCTTCTAGGAGTCGTAATCTAATAAACTACACTATCATAAATTTTTTTCATCTCTATCGCTCACCAAATCTAATCTATTCTTTAAAATTAAATAATAACACATATGAAGCAAGGAACCATTGAAATATAGTTTTTTGTAACACTTTGAGAAATAATCATGTATGAAAATTAAATTCATGTTAACATGCAAAATGTTTTATAAAATGTGATATTACTATAGTAGTACTTTATATTTTTAAGATTTTGAATAATATATAATAAAAATATAAGGGGTAATGTATAAAAAAATTTTATTGCACTAGGTGAAAATGATAAAACTAAATTAAAAAGAAGCATGAAAATGAAAGATAATAATTGTTGACCATGCCACCTCGTGCTACTTGATTCACGTTAGCCTTGATAAGCATTTTTTTTTTATAAAAAGGGTAAAAATGGACATGCTTGAGTGCCACCTTGTGCTACTTGATTCACGTTAGCCTTGATAAGCATTTTTTTTATAAAAAGGGTAAAAATGGACATGCTTGAGTGCCACCTCGTGCTACTTGATTCACGTTGATCTTGAACAGCATTATTTTATAAAAAAAAAGGGTAAAAATGGACATGCTTGCTCATGCATGACCTGAAAGAAAGAAAATTGAAGGAAGAGAAAGAGGAAGAAAGGGAGAAAAAACTTAAGTTGAGAGTGATTTTGGCTTCTTATGTGAGTAATCATATATTTTTTTTTGTGATCTTTTGCTTATTGCTCCAAATTCTTGAGGAATTCGACTCCGTGCCATTGTGATATCAATTTGCTTCTAATTGTCTCAAATTTGATAGATTTGGACATTCGAAGAATGGTTTATACTATGACAACACATTATGCATGTTTATGTGCTGAAAACCTGACCTTTTATACTCAAGTTATCATAACTTTTGATATACGAATCGAAATCAAATGAAATCTGATTTATTGGAAAAAAGACACAAATTTGTTTAAGTTTCATATCACGTATTTATAAGATAGTTATCTAATTTATTGAATTAGTTGAAGTTGTCCCTATAGATTTGTCTTCACTGTTTTTAGGGCTTTTAACCTCTCACCATATCTAACTTAAGTAACCTTGAATATGAAAAATGATTATTTTCTTATCAAGTATACTTAATAACCTATAATTAGAGTCCATATTTTCTTGGATCAGAAGTGGATTTATAATCATATTTGCAATTGTCCCCATAATTATGAAAATCTCAATTTTGTGTTACTGACCTATTAGTACTTCTTAGATCATAATTTCTTATACATGGCTCCATTTTATATAAAATTTATTTTTCTCAAACATAGATTCAAAACCCTTTCATTGATGTAAATATCATGCAAAATTATCTTATATGATGTATTGGAAACCCATGTCAATCATGCTATAAATTTCTAAATTTTGAGTTCATGATCATACAAATGTGTACTTCTGTATTGGAAATGAATGTATTAGTACATATCTTGCTTGAAACTATGAAATTTCCCTCTTCATATGGTTTGGCTACATGTTCTTATGAATTGTATCATGAATGAAGCTTATGTTATCTGCTTGCTCAAGCTATGAATGCTAGCCGAAATAATTTTATTCTATGAGCCCAAAAGGAAAAAGACTATGAGCTTAAAAGGAAAAAAAAATAACTATGAGCCTATTATAGGAAAAGGGTGGATGTGTTCCAAAGTGCTATATGGGCCAAAGTGTCACACCCTAGAAAGGTAGGGCCACCTCTAGATCTCCTCTATGAGGAGATAGTTATGAAGTAAAGTGCTACATGGGCTAAAGTGCCACACCCTAAAAAGGTGGAGGCCACCTCTTTAGTCCCACTATCTCTTTTAAGCAGTCATGACAACTCGAGCCGACATATGTATATTTATCCCCTAACGTGGATGAATTATGCTTCTAGATATAAAAGGTTTATGTGTTATTCCCCACTATGAAATATAAATGATATGTTTGAATAGTTTGACTCACTCTTAAGATTTTAATGTTCCAAGGTAAACCATCAAGTTACCACTTGATTCATGTTATGAGAATATTAATTAAACCATCAAATTTGTGTTGATTTGGATTGATATCTTGAGATTTCTAGTCAGCGAGCAGAGCTGTATGAGAATATTAATTAAACAGCTGATGCAAAGCAAAGATTCCTCTCTTTTGTAGCTTTGACGCTGAAGCCACGCTCCACTGCCTCCCTCTCCTCCAAAGTTTAAAACAAGGAGATAAATTGAGAACAAGAGGTTGGTGGCAGGCAAGTAAAGCAAAGCAAGAACCTCCTCTTCCTTGTTTCACAAGAAACCGCCTGATTCGATGGCCCAAAGCAACGCCGTCATGGCCGGCGTAAACTTGGTCGCCGCCCTCCTCTCCATCCCCATCCTGGCCGCCGGCATCTGGCTCGCCACCCAGCCCGACAACTCCTGCGTCCAATTCCTCCAGTGGCCGCTCATCGCCGCCGGCGTCGCCGTCCTCGTTGTGGCCCTCGCGGGCAGCGCCGGCGCCTTTTGGCGAGTCCCGGGCCTCCTGCTCTTCTACCTTGTGGCCATGCTCGCGCTCCTCCTCCTGCTCGCGGGCCTTGTCATCTTCATCTACGCTGTCACGCTCGACGGCGCCGCGCACCGCGCGCCGGGAGGCCGGGCTTACCTGGAGTACCGCCTGGAGGACTACTCGGGCTGGCTCCGGCAGCGGGTCGAGGGGTCGGGAAAATGGAACCGGATCAAGAAGTGTCTTAGCTCGTCGACCGCGGCCTGCGCGGAGATGAACCGGACCTACACGTCGGCTCAGGAGTTCTTCGAAACAGGAGCCATCACCCCCTTGCAGGTGCTCGGAAACTTGATCTGAACTAATTAACTACGGTTGACTACATTTAAGTAAATAATATAGTGTTGTTAATCATGATAATGTGCTGCATAAGCTCAGTCGGGATGCTGCAAGCCGCCAAGCGGGTGTGGGTACACGTTCGTGAACCCGACGTACTGGATCAGCCCCATCAGCGCCGCCTCCGACATCGACTGCGTGCTGTGGAGCAACGATCAGAGTGTTCTGTGCTACTCGTGCAGTTCGTGCAAAGCTGGACTGCTGGCCAGCCTGAGAAGAGAGTGGAGGAGGGCAGATGTTGTGTTGGCGGTGACGCTCGCCGCGCTGATCGTGGTCTACACCATGGCCTGCTTTGCTTTCCGGAAAGCCAAGACGCAGGAGATCTTCGAAAGGTACAAGCAAGGTTACGCTGCTACCGCTACGCCTGATCTCAGAGATCACCACACTTGTCACTGACGGCAAAAAAAGAAAAAGTAATTGTTCGCTTTTGCTTTGCAGTTTAGTTTAGTTTTTTTTTTTGTTTCACTTTATATCGCAAGCACTTTACTGTTTAGCACAAGGATTATTAATCTGTAGAGTACTGTATGTATTAAGATGGAAAATTTTGTGGTGATGGTTGTGTACCAGCATTTCTATTGAATGCCCGTTAAGGTGTACAAGAGGATTTAGGCATTTCTATTGAATGCTTGTTGAGTTTTATTTATCTGTAGATTAATGGTTAGTGACCACGACCAAAACAACTTCTTCATGGGGAAACCTAAGGTCTTTGTCTTTATTTCAAGTGGAGATGAGTAGAACAGGTAAGAGTCCTACAATCTTCTTCATGCAAGCTCAAAATCTAGTGATTTTCATAGATTTATACACATACTGCTCCCCACCACACTAGGTGTTATGCCCTGCATATTTATATTATACTAGTGCGTTATGACATGGACTAGGCACAAAAGGTTGAACAAAGAGCCATGGGTATGACACATCAGACGTGAACCTCACGGTATCAAGTCGAGAAGAGTGTTGGCAACACAATACATTCAAACATAGGCTAAGGCACGGTAGGCTACGCGGAGTATCGATTTGCATGACACGTTATAACATGTGCCTACTCATGCCAAAGCTATGCAAAGTGTCAAAATCAACGCAACATGGTATTGTATAGGCACATCCAGAGCCTTGAGTCAACCGGATGAGAGACTCTTCCTCGGATGGTTTGAGGACGCCAATGTCGTGAATGGGGATAGGTGTGGGTGAGAAACCCACACTCCAAAAGGCTTTAGACGCAAAAGCAGACATGTGTGCACACTAGTACGCATAGGCCAAGACTAGTAAGTCGGGCCGAGCAAAAGTGTGAGGCTAGCGAGTTTACCCCACGAATGGGAGTGACCTAGGTGTGTGGTTTGAGTAAACTCACAGGTGAACAGGCATGATACAGCTCTGGTCTCAAAGCGCATAGGGCGTGACCAGATGGACAAAATCCCATCTAGTTCATTGTAGGTTTAGTTAAGGGGAGATTGGATCAAAGACACCTATGCACGACTAGGTGAACTCACTCTATCGAACATAAATGCAACCAAGGGAACCAAACACGTGAAGACTAAAATGGAGTGTTGGACCCTATAGGCCTATCCAAATACTTGCTAGGTCTGGGTTGGACGAGGGTCATGAGTCAAATGACTATACCGGCTTGGTGCCATGGAGTAGTGAGTAGAAGTCAGAGAGCTATGGGTGGTCCTACGAGGCCAAGAGCTTAGTTCACACCTACATGGGCTGGAGGTAACAGCATTTGCGTTATTGACACAAATGCACAGTGGTGTGGCGGTGTACCTCAAGCTCTCGGCCACAGGAAGAACTTTGTTGTGCTGAAGCTTGTGAAGCTAGAAGGTATGCGTCTATCTATTAGTTAGATAGCTTGATGACCCAGGAGTTCCAGGTAACTTCAAAGAGACGAAATTTCAAAAAACAAGATTAAGCATAGAAAACGCAATGGTCTTATGCTACAGTAGCAGGGGTTTGCTTTAAATCTAGTCTCGGCCAACAACACAGTTTTTGTTGTGGTCAAGGACTATGTAGGTAGAGCCCCCTTAACTATCAATTGGTGAGATAGTCTCGTGGAACTCCTCAGAACAGAAATCTCAAAATTTTTAGAAAAAAAAAAAACAGAGCCAGGGCACTCAGAACTTAGTGGACAAGATTTCAGCAAAAGTTGGCAAATTAAAATCAGAGTTCAGCAAGGTTTTCAAGGGTCTTATGCTAGAGCAAACGGCTCAAGAACGTAGCAAAATCTCAGGAAACAGAATTCAGAGAATCCCACATGCAGACCACAGATTTAGAACCACACTTCAGAAAGCTTAAAACATATTTTAACCAAACTTCAGAAACTTCAGAAGACGTCAGAAAACTTCAGAAAAATTTGCGCTAAAAGGGAGCACCTTAGGGCTGCTCTGATACCACTCAAGTAGGACCAATCCCAAGGAATCAACCTAAGGTATGAAGCTCTAGATTTCACAACACAGGCATGCGCAAATTTCAGTTTATTGAGCAGAATGGCAAAGTAGTATGCAACTTAAATCTCAGGTATGCGCAGGTTCAATTTATCTTACTAGTAGTGAAATAAAACTAGCTAGCATGAGATGCGGGGGGAGTGTGGAGTAAAACTACTGATGTAAATATAACTATTTATTTTTTATTTTTCCAAACAAAGCTCAAAATTTAGAAGCAGCCAGAATTCTAGGATTACAGAAAATAATCATTTATCAAATGTTCCTATGTCTTGTTGGTAAATCCATAGATTCAAAATTCGAATTGACTAAGCCAAATAGTAGAATAAAACTAATTCTTTTCAAGCATGTCAAAATGAAGAGTCAACTGTTGCTCGAGCATGTAGATTACCTGCAACACAAACACTAATCATATTACTAGATCAAAGAGTTGCAGAAGTTATTCAAAAGTGCAGAATTGTATCAATCTTCAAAAGTTGCCAGGCTGCCCAGGTTGATCTGTTGAATCTGGGTTCGGCTCAACTGGTTCAATGATAGAACAAGATGTGTGCATCCTAATCGTGCCAAAGTTATAAACTTTTGCTCTACCAAATGCTCAAAATACGTATCACAAAAACACTAATCAGATTTGTTTTAATACAAGTGCACAGGAGTTAATTAGTCATCAAATGTTGTTGTATCTCACAGGTTGATCTGATCAATCTCAATTTGTCCCAACTGGTCCAAATGATGGAAGAAGCTCTGGTCTTGCTATTAGCCTCAAGGATCGGAGCTGGAGGCTTGTACGAGCATGTTAAAAACTTGTGATAATAAACTTAATCAGATTAGATTTTGAGCAAAACAGAACACAACAACAGGAAAGAGATCTTGAAACAGGGGAAGTTGCGTAAGAGGGCAGGTGATACAGGAGCATTTTCACAAGGTATTTGACCTAATTTTGACTTTGTCAAATTTTGCATAATTATTGTAAACCTTGATTCAACATAGACTTAGTCAATGTTTATGTCTAAATTTTGATTTTATTAGAATGCAATCTTAATTTTCTTAATGAGGCACTAATCTCTTGAAATTATTGATGATTACACGAGACCAAGCCAAGTGGATGCACACATCAAGTCTAGTTCAAGCTCAAACCAAGAAGATTTCAGCACAAAGTTCAAGAGGAGTTCAGCCCAAGTTTAGCTAAGTATAAGCCCAAGGAATCAACCCAAAGATAGCACTCAGCCCACAAAAATCAGCTGAAGAATAACTTTCCTTGCTGTCAACTCAAATGAAGAAATAGCGGAGGCTTGGCTGTAACGGCTGGATGCTTACGTGAAGAACAAGCAAAGGAGAAATTTTCTACGCACATGTGTGCGCTTAAAAGTGGAAAAACGGGTGGCTTAAGTTTTATATTAAAAAATATTTTTTTTTTAGAAATACTCTATTCTTTATAATCTATCCAATGGTATTAAATTTAGGGTATTTTAGATTATATACATGTATGAAATATCCTATACAAACTCTATACAAATTTATATATAAAATATTTTTTTGTCTTATATGTAATTTTGCATAGTGTATTTCATACATGTATATAATCTAAAATACCTTAAATTTAATACCATTGGATAGATGATAAGAAATAGAGTATTTCTAAAAAAAAAATTAAAAAAAAATATTTTTTAACATAAAACTTAAGCCACCCGTTTTTCCACTTTTAAGCGCACACATGCGCATAGAAAATTTCTCCACAAGCAAAAGGTTGAAGAACTTGCAAGAAAGAATGGCTGCAACTTACCAAAATGAGGAGACGTTGAAGGGCGCGTTTTCTAAGCGGACAGTCCGCTTAACGTATCCGAACGGTTGCAACTCAACCGTTCAACACGTGGCAAAATAAAAATCCAACGGCCCGTTTCTTTCTTTTCATCTTTGTTCCTAACATTTTTTTTCTCTCCGCGTCTAAGGCAGCGAAGATGGCAAGGAGTGGAAGCCTTGTGCTCTTACCTCTTGTCTCCGCCGCAGCTTGTGGAGAAGAAGTCGTGTGGAGAGGTCGCTGGTGGAGGGAAACTCTCACACTCGTGGAGAAGACCTCGCTGCCTCATCCGTCGCGCACGCCTCCCTTCTTCCCTTCGCTTCCGCCTGCGCCAGCGTAGGACAACCAACAGCCTCCAATTAGCCCACCGAATGGAGGCCGCCGGGCAGCAGCAGAGCGTGGCAAAGAGGGCAGGTGAGCTGGCCGATGTCGACCCACTTGTCGATGCAGGACTTGTGGAAGGCGTGCGCGCAATTGCCGAGCTCCCGGACCTCGTGCCGGGCCTCCAGGGCGACGAGACAAACAGCGCAGACGGCCTCGGCGCCGCCGCGGAGGGAGGAGAAGCGGACGATGGGGAGGTGGCTCTTGATGTCGGCGGGGAGGGGCAAGGAGGATGGGAAGTGGAAGTCGGGGAGATGGAGGGGGAAGAGGAAGGGGTTGTCGTCGTAGGAGGAGGCGAGGCCTAGGTAGAAGAGAGCCATGGAGACGGCGAGCTTGAGGCGGTCGAGGCGGTGGACGGCGAGGGCGACGGGGCGGGGCAGGATGACG
Source organism: Costus lasius (assembly GCA_027563935.2). Classification (NCBI taxonomy): domain Eukaryota; kingdom Viridiplantae; phylum Streptophyta; class Magnoliopsida; order Zingiberales; family Costaceae; genus Costus; species Costus lasius. Next base: position 28,350,294 of record CM050450.1, on the reverse strand, counting down.
GTGTAGCAAACGGACGGGAAGCCCATGGCGGTGGTGGGGGTGGAACCGTGGAAGGGCGACTCTGTCGGCGGTGACTCTGCCCTAGCTGCTCGCATCGGCGGCTCAAGCAATCGGAGAGAATTTTGGCAGCACCCCAAATTCGACCGCGTCGACTTAGGGCAGGAACCGCGGGCGGGGTCGAAAACGAGGGCGAGCGACTAGCGTGCGAGAGAATGCCGAGGTCGGTGGAGAGGGTGGCGGCAGCGGGGACGCGAGGAGAAGAGAAAATGGTTAAGGAACAAAGATGAAAAGAAAGAAACCGGCCGTTGGATTTTTATTTTATCACGTGTCGAACAATTGAGTTACAACCGTTCGGATGCGTTAAGTGGACTGGCCGCTTAGAAAACACGCCCATGTTGGGGGCAGACTTCCTTGAACATTGCAGCCAACGGTCACAAAAGCTTCCTAGCTCACCATCTTCTTCCTTTGTTCTATAAAGTTTAATGTCTCCAATGTAAGCAAGTAGACTTTGTAGACTTTGAAATCGAAATGGAAATAGTTTTGTTTGGTTTTATCGGATGATTCTTCCCCTCCTCCTCTGGTAGCTGAAGGTTCCATGGATTTGGGATCTTCTCCTCTTCTCTAACTTCCATGTATTTGGAAGATTCTCCCCTATCTCTACCTCCAGCCAAGTTCACACACAATTTTTGTCGTCTTCCATTCTTCTCCATCGTGCAGCTAATCCAGAAGACCGATCGAGCTGAAATTTCACGCACACCCTATCTTCTTCCGGACGAACCCATAGCCTGAAGGATCTCCCCATCCGACGTCTGAATTGCCGGAATCGGGAAGATTTCCAGCGGCACCTCAGCTCACGCCCCTGCTTCCGCCCTTCTCCATTGATCGACGTTGCCCTCCTCCGTCCAGCCACCAACCGCTCCCAAACTCCGGCCATGAGTTCACCGTGGTTAGGGTAGCCTCTATTTGTAGCAGGTCTGGAGTCCGTGCACTGCCAGACGAATGGCGACCATCCATGCTCCAATCGCGAAGCCTCCCCTATTCTGATCCATCGCAACTTCTCTGCCTCCGCCGGTGTTCCACATGTTGACACTAGCCCACCTCTGCCCCTCATGCACCTAGAGATGCTCTCCCAGCCCTTTCCTAGTTCGCCGGCAACGAACGGAACCGACGCGACCAGCTCACGCCCCTGACCTCCCCGCTGTTTCCAGGAGAACTCTAACTGCTCTGTTACTGTTTAAGATTTTGTACTTAATTTTAATTGGGTTAGCATTTTTATGCATGTAATCAACTCTCTTGGATCGACTGGAATACCTGATGCTTTGCACGATATGGAAGAACACCTTTTGCTCTACATCTAAGAATACTTGGCTAAATTTGAGAGTCACCAGAACCTCCTGTGCAAGCACTTCAAATTATGCTAACTGATAACTTTCTATGATTATGTAATTTACTAATATGATTAGCATTATTATTGCATATTTTCCACATGCTCAGATAAGCGTATAATTCACCTTTTTTGATTCATCTGGAAGAACGCGTTTTGTTCTATGTTTGGAATACTTGGTTAAAATAGACAATCATCTGATCATCCTAGGGGACGTAGCAAATGTTGCTAACTAATAAATTTCTGCTACTCTGTTATGCCTTAATCTGATTAGTCATCTTGTCACATATATTTTACATGTTCAACATATGTCTGACTCTCTATTCTTGGTTCAACTTAGAATATATCTTCTGTTCTACTGCTAAGTTCAATTAGTTCTGTTAATAAGTCTCTAGATGCACTTATAAGGCATATGAAGTTTTCTTAACTGTTAAATATTTTTCTCACACAAATCGGTGTTTACATGCAAGCCCCTTACATGTGTTCGCCCCTACATCAGTAGGGGTTGTCGGCGTTCGTTCGGTGGTGCGCGGATGCTGATCCTGCTACATATGGGGTTTCTTTGGTGTCAAAGATGTGGCTGGAGTTTGCGGGTGATCGGTCGTTGGTCGAAGAAGCACAACATTGAAATGTAGAGCTAGGACGGAAGGCTGGGCAAGAACAAGGGATCTGGTCAGCGTTTCGATTTCGGTGATCAGAGCGGCGGATGGACGGATGCCGGCAGCTGAAGGTTATTGAGGGCAAGGAAGAGTGGTGGCTAAAGGTTCGTGGAGATCCGACGGCTGGATCATCGGTGGCGAACTCTCAAAATATCGGAAAATCTAGGTTGAAATAGCAGGCGAAATAGAAGAGAGTTAAGAGGGAGAAGAAAATGCTAGAGAAGAGAGAAAGAGGGAGGGGCTCGGCCCTAGAAGGAGAAGAGGAGAAAGGTACGCGACCCAAGCACCTAAGAGGAAGAATTAAGATTGGAAGAGACATCTGATGCCATGGAGATACTGAAAACTATTCCATTCAACAATTCTATCGATTACAAGGTTCAAGCTCTGATACATATAGGGTGAAACTGGATAGATGTTGCTGCCGAACATTGTTCTTTCCTTCTTCAATGGAGAGATGTTGAGGAGCTTTGGGCTGAGCGAAGATGGCTGCAAAGAGACGTTGGAGTTTTCATCTTTGCAACAATGAAGATGAATGTTGACGTGCATTTGATGAAATCCTTCTTGGCTGGCAGCTGGCTGAACATTATCAGAATGTTTGTTTCCTTCATAGCTTGCGTGGGCATTTGTGGAATTTAATTGAGAGTTTACAGCAGCTTATTCTTTGTAATTGAGCTTGAGAATATGCGACAACTTCTTGGGCTTGAATGTCTTGACCATCACTTTGAGTTCGTTGAAGTAGTTATTTTGAAATTTTGCGCTAGCATTAGGAGTCAACAAGCTAGCTTATTCAAGAGCTTCCGGGCATTTGACTAGGGTAGTCATAGGCTCCACTTGTACCTTCGTGGCCTGTGGTCTCTGCCTCCATCATTTCTCCCTGGGTAAAAAAAATTCTTCTCCGAAGAATTGTTCTTCCGCAGGTAGAGAAGTTCTGGAGAGGCAAGAGTCAATTGTTCATTCAGGATCCGAAGCTTCATAATGTTGTCAGTATCATAGCATTCTGTCTTGTTGTTCCATGTCCATGGTCCAAGTTGCATTTCAGGGTTACCTGCATTGAATTCCCTTTCTCGGCCATGTCCATTAGTACAATTGTAATAGAAAATCGTAGGACTTAGCAAAGAACAAGGAATGATGAAATTAATATACTCAATTTTGGCCCTAAAATTGAAGGTGAAGGTATTGGTTCTACTTGAAGGTTTGACTCTTCATGACTTGCTTCTTCAAGTTCAATGATTTCATCAAGACATGGGTTAGGCTCTAGTGTAGGCTCTATGGTTTGTTCCTTTAGCTTTAAAGGGGTTGAACTCTCTTCTTCATTTTGTAGACACTGCTCTCTAATTTTTTTCTAAGATTTGCTTAATCTCTTTAATTTCATTACCCATTTCCTTAAAAGGATCATTGGTCTTAGCTTGTGTCTGGTTTTCATCTTTGGGTAAATTATCTGTTCCAAACCTTTATGAATAAAACTATAACACCAAGGTTTGCTATAATAATATCCTTGAAAATCATGCATAAATTCTTTCCCTAATAAGATGTCAAAACCTTCTATACTCATCACATCACACCAAATTTGAGTTTTGATATTGTCTAACATAATGGGAACTAGGCATTGAAAGTCAACTAACGTTATAGTCAAATCATCCCAAGTTATGTAGTAAGGGTTATTGTGTTTCTCTATGGTGAGGCCAAATTGTTCAAGAGCATCAATAGATATAACATTATATTTGACATGATGATCAATAATAGTTCTACCTTTATAACCATTGCACCACACATGAGTTGTAAAACTATTAGGCCTATGTGTGAGAACCTTATAGTTGTCCCTTTTACTTATTAGTTATTTTTTGGGTGTAATTTCCCTTTGCTAAAAGTGACACACCATGTTAAACAAGAAAATTAATAAGCTAGAAAAGACTATAGCATAAGTGCAGTAAGCAGGCTGAAAATTTCAGATTCAGAAGGCTGAAAACCAGATTTTAAAACTCAAAAGTCAAGTGCAGAAATAATATTTCAACATGTATAAAACAGGGCTAATTCAAAATTGCAGCATGTGTGTTTGCTGAAAAATTAAGTCAATTGATGACAGCAGTTTGATACAGATTAAGAGCAGAAAACAAGGCTGAAAACAAAAATTTAGAATACAAGTGCAGAATTTAGAATCTTAGTTCAGCATCAAAATCAATACATCTAAGGCTGCACTTATTGGTGTTCCAAACTGAAATATATTGATGATTACTGTGGCAGTTTGATAGAGATTAAGTGTAGCAAGCGGGCTGAACTCAGTCAGAAAAATGAGAATTCAGATGGTAGAAAGCAAAATTTGCATATCAGTGCAGATTTGAGTTTCAACAATATTGAAATATAACTTTGAGAAATTCTAGAAATCATATGCAGTCAAAAGGATAAGCAAGTTTTTTTTTTTAAATGCAAACAAAATAGCAAGAACAACTAAGCATGAAAGCAAAAAACAAAGAATGAATTTTTTTCATGCAAAGATTAAAACCAAGGATCAATGTAGGCAAACAAGAGTTGACCACTTGCCTCCTCTGATACCAAGCTGATGAAGGGGAAGTGTGGAGTAAAACTACTGATGTAAATATAATTATTCATTTTTTATTTTTCAGAATAAAGCTCAAAATTCAGTAAGCAGCCAGAATTCCAGGATTAAAGAAAATAATCATTTATCAAATGTTCCTATGTCTTGTCGGTAAATCCATAGATTCAAAATTCGAATTGATTAAGCCAAATAGTAGAATAAAACTAATTCTTTTCAAGCATGTCAAAATGAAGAGTCGACTGTTGCTCGAGCACGTAGATTACCTGCAACACAAACACTAATCATATTACTAGATCAAAGAGTTGCAGAAGTTATTCAAAAGTGCAGAATTGTATCAGTCTTCAAAAGTTGCCAGGCTGCCCAGGTTGATCTGTTGAATTTGGGTTCGGCTCAACTGGTCCAATGATAGAACAAGATGCGTGCATCCTAATAGTGCCAAAGTTATAAACTTTTGCTCTACCAAATGCTCAAAATACCTATCACAAAAACACTAATCAGATTAGTTCTAATACAAGTGCAGGAGTAAATTAGTTATCAAAAGTTGTTGTATCTCGCAGGTTGATCTGATCAATATCAATTTGTCCCAACTGGTCCAAATGATGGAAGAAGATATGGTCTTGCTATTAGCCTCAAGGATCGGAGCTGGAGGCTTGTAAGAGCATGTTAAAAACCTGTGATAATAAGCTTAATCAGATTAGATTTTAAGCAAAACAGAACACAACAGTAGGAAAGAGATCTTGAAACAGGGGTCATCGGCATTCGTCCGGTGGTGCATCCGGTGGTGCACGGATGCTGATCATGCTACATATGGGGTTCCTTGTAATGGTGTCGAAGATGTGGCTGGAGTTTGGGGGTGATCGGTGGCTAGTCGGGGGAGCACGACATTGAAAGGCAGAGCTCGGGTGGAAGGCTGGGTTAGAATAGGGGATCTGGTCAGCATTTCGATTCCGGTGATCAGAGCAGTGGATGGACGGATGTCGGTAGCTGAAGGTTATTGAGGGGAAGGAGGAGTGGTGGTTGAAGGTTCATGGAGATCCGACGGCTGGATCGTCGGTGGCACACTCTCATAATATCAAAAATTCTAGGTTGAAATAGTTGGCAAAACAGAAGAGAGTTAAGAGGGAGAAGAAATGGTAGAGAAGAGAGGAAGAGGGAGGGACTCGGCCCTAGAAGGAGAAGAGGAGAAAGGTGGGCGACACAAGCACCTAAGAGGAAGAATTAAGATTGGAAGAGACAATTGATGCCATGGAGATATCGAAAACTATTTCATTCAACAATTCTATCGATTACAAGTTTCAAGCTCTGATACATATAGGGTTAAGCTGGATAGATGTTGCTGCTGAATGTTGTTCTTTCCTTCTTCAGCAGAGAGACTGAAGTAGAACGAAATCCCAAGGATTCTACCTAAGATATGTAGCTTTATGTTACTAGATCTAAGAAGGCGCAAATGGATTTTAGAGATAGCAAGGCAACGGCAACTAATGTAACAGTAACAATGAATATGCGCAAGCAGTTTGAAAGCAGAATAATAGAGAAACCGAGCATGCAACCTAGGGAGTGAACTATCCTACTTGGTTAAAGATTACCTGCGGCCCCCTTTAGGGAAGGGGGCCAAGACCCCTTTCTCTGAATCCCTTGGCTTTCGGTTCTTGGCATGGAGGAAGAATCTTTAAATAGGTTTTAGCCAAGCCTCCAAGTCCTAACTGATGGCTTCAAGGAATCCTCCAAGCTGTTGACCTCTAAAGGCTTTTCGCTCCCAGCTCCAACACCAACGTCCAAAGACAAGTGCTCTTGAAGGTTTGGGAATTGGATGGGAGGTCTCGGTGAAGGGATGAGGGAAGAAGGACAAGAGAAACTCGGCACAAAGCAAACGCTAACAAGCTGCAATTTGTTTTCATAAAAATGTAGACTAAGGTGCAAGTGTGAAAATACAAGGGCTTATAAACCCATCCCTCAACGACTACAAGATTCTCTTAGAAATGGCTAATCCTTCTTGGATTCAAAATGGATGGTGGAGATGTGAATTCTGTCCAGCTTTTCATTGGATGAGGTGGGCGGCTGCATGAATGGCATTTGTGGCTGAACATTATCTTGTTGAAGTCTCGGTTGAAAAGGTGTGAAGGCATGCCTTGGCGCATGTAGGTGGAGTAATGGCTTGTGAACACATGCTCGCATTTCATTGGTTGGTGGAGAGGTGCTTTGCTTTGAAGAATACTTGTGGCCGAAACTTGGTGGATGCGGCTGGAATTTTAAGTGTGTTTGTTGACTGGCTCTTTGAGATGTTGACTGGAATTGTTGCTTGATTCCGTTGAGATTGAAAGGGATACATGTTGGCTAGTACTTGAGATGTTGACTTGAAATTTGATGTTGACCGTTGACTTGGAGATTGATTTGGTGTAGCTGGCTGAGGTCTTGAGTGTTGAGGAAGAGGGTGCCTGCATTACAGGTGCATGTTATCCTAGGGTAGAAAACAATCTACTACATCATCTAAGTAAATAAAATATGCTTAAAGAAAATATAACCCTAGGCTAAGACATAACTACAACAAAAATAGCATCAAGTGCAGGAAATGTAAATAATGTTTGCATCATAACTTAATGCAGAAATTAAACAAGTCCAAAATATATCAAATTCCCAAAATTGGAGGTCTTCGATGAGATGCTCCTGCATCAGCTTTCCCGGGGGCAGAAGAATTCTTCTCCAAAGAATTAGAATTGAGGTATCCCCATTTGATCTTCTGGTGGCCAACCCAAGGTGTAGTAATCATCTCATGTTTGCTGTCTAGAGGTGGACATTTCCTCTTCATCCTCATGCTTCCACTTTGGTGGCCATCCCCTTGTGTGTATGCTGTAATCAGCCTTCTTTACCTTTTCATTCCTGCAAGTGGGAGATTTGAAAGTTCTTGCATTCTCATACATAAAAGCACGTGACTTGAAAATATGATGTTGAAAAGTGACAGCTTTAAATGGAGTGAGATACAAGGGTAGGTCCTCCTTTTCTTTTGGGGCATAAGTGTTGGGAAAATTCACTACAGTTCCCCTCAATTGTTCTATCACAACATTTAGAAAACATGATAGATATGCACATGGAATATTAAGTATTAAGCTTATTTTTTGTGAAACATGATTAGGAAGAATTAAACCAACATCAGGTTTATGAAAAACTTTATCATGCAACTTCTCATTTAGAGCAAAAGATGATTCCATGTGAAGCATATGTATGGTCATGGTTTTATCAAAAGAAGGTTTAACGTTAAGAGCATATTGGTAATGATCTAAGCTTTTAGAAATGTTATAGGACTGTTTATTAGCTTTTTCCCCTACAAATATAGATAGCTTAGGGTCTAATTGTATGCTTTCCCCATGAGTTTCTTCTTTAGTCGAGGGAATGGGTTGAGGTGTTTCAAAAGGGAATGTTTGATTAGACTCATGTTCTGTAAGAGTTATTATGCGCAGTGAGTTACAGAGCATTGTAGTTTTAGTTTGCCCAAAATTATCTTTCTCTACTTGTGATTCAAAGTCACCTTCCCTTGGTTTGTCGGTTTGGTTCTGTTTAGACTTGTGGGTAAGGTCATCAATGTCTTCCTTAGGCTTGGGAATGGACTGGAGATATTCGAAGGGTGACATTTGTTGAGGCCCAGATTTTGGTTCCAAGGTTGATGGCAGCATAGAAGGATCTAGAGGGGACTAGATTTTGGTTCCAAGGTTGATGGCAGCATAGAAGGATCTAGAGGGGACTGTTGACAAATGTTGCTCATGGTGCAAGGTAGATTTTGAATTTGTGCTATCTCAGTTTCTATCTCTTGTGGGTCTTCATGACTTGCTTCTTCAAGTTCAGCGGTTCCATCAAGACATAGTTTATATTCCAAGGTAGGCTCTAAAGTTTGTTCTTTAAGTTTTAGCCTTTGTTGTAGTTCTTCAATTTGTTTAGCCCATTTGTCAAAGGTACTATTGGTGTTAACTTGTGTTAGCTTTGCATCCTTAGGGTAGATTATGTGTTCTAAACCTTTATGTATAAAGCTATAGCACCAAGGTTTGCTAAAATAATATCCTTGATAATCATCAATGAATTCTTTCCCTAATAAGATGTCAAATCCTTCTAAACTCATTACATCACACCAAATTTTAGTTTTGACATTGCCTAATTGGATGAGAACTAAGCATTGAAAGTCAATTAAACTAATTGTCAAATCATCCCAAGTTATGTAATAAGGATTAGGATTTTTCTCTATGGTGAGGCCAAATTGTTCAAGGGCTCTAAGAGAGATCATATTGTACTTGACATAATGATCAATAATAGTTTTACCGTTATAACCACTGCACCAAATATGTGTTGTAAAACTATTAAGCCTATCTGTAAGAACCCTATATTTTTGTGTTGTAGGCCTACATGTAAGGGCCTTATATTGTTCCCTAACAGCTATTAGTTCGGTTCTAGATATAACTTCCCTTTGAGTAAAGTGACGCATGATGAAAAACAAGAAACTTAATAAGATGGAAATGACTATTGTTTAGAAGCAGTGTAGGGATAACATTTATAGCATGGAGAAAAACAGATTATCAAGTGAATTCAAAACAATTGTAGCATATGTATGTGCAGGTATAAAATGTAATAGAGAGTTATACATGTTCAACAGAGGTTTCAGCAAACGCAGTAATTTTCAAATGGCATTGAACAGTAAATGGCATTCAGTAATATTCAGCACAGCTATGTATAGGTAGTTGATGCAGCAGGGTTTAGATTCAGCAATATCAAGTGTATTTATCACAACCAGATTAAGGTAAATGAGCACAACATAGATTTCAGATGTTAACAGAAATTTCACAATGGTAAGTAACAGTATTCTCGAATAGGATTCAGATTTACCAATTTTGATCAAAATGAGTGGTGGTCTACCTATTAGCTGAGGTAGATTCACACTCAAATTGTCCATTGACTTGTGTTTCCCTATCAGGCTAGAGATCTCAAGCCTCGGTCAGAGAAATTTCACAAATCATGGCAGATTTCAGAAAACTACAGTGCCTCAAAATAGCTTAATCAGGAACCTGAGCAGAAATTTTCAGATTCGTCAAACATTCTTTAGAAAGACCAAACTAGATTTGCAAGATACCCTTTCAGCAGGGAATCCAATAAAGCACAGCTTGTAGCAAATCATGTTGGGAAACCCCGGGGACATTTTACAATTTTCAGAGTTATGGACATACATTTTTCGCAGCGGAAGAATGTCCCCGAAACAGGCCAGTCCCAAAAACCCAGTGAAGATCGCAAGCAAGGGAGTCGACACGATGAGTTAGGAAATACCTTAAGAGCAATATGGAGCGATGCCGATGTAGGCGTCCAAGTGTGCGCCCTCTGCAGTCTCGCACACATGGATCTCTTGAGTTCTCTTCTTCCACGCCCGGTGCTAGCCTCAGGAAGAAGATCTAAGCCTTAGGGAGATGTTTTACTTCTCTTGCGCCACTTAAAGAAAAGATGCGCCAAGTGAAGAGGGAAAACCGCCCAAGCCGCCAAGCCCTAGATCTCCTTGCGCCAAGAGGAAAGGAGGAAGAGGGTTGCGGTTATGGAAGATACGCCCTTGCTCCAAGCACTCGCCCCTCTCCTTGTGTTCACGCCTTCAAGGATTAATTACCCACAAGAGGGGGCGACTAGGGTCATATTTATAGGGCAAGAGGCGGTTAGGGTAATGGCTAGGATCATGACAAGTGTAGGGCTAGGATGAGGAGGTTTGAGATAAGGAAAGTCTCCAAGACATTTCCATAATTCTCATTCAACCTTACCTTTTGTTCCCACGCCTTTCCTTGTGCGCCAAGGCCTTGCCTTGCGTCTCAAGCAATGCCATAGAGGCATGCATTCCATCCTAGGAAGAGAGGGGGAGGCGCCCTTTACTTCCATAATGAAGCAAAGGCGCCAACATGACCCCATTATGCCCCTAGGCGCCTAATGGTTCATGTTTCTCCCCATTATACCCTTTTAGCCTCTCATCTCTTTATGAGAACTTGTTATTGGACCTCATTGGATAATGAGCTAGCCCAAACATCATTGCATAGGTTGATTAAGCACTTGGATCCAATCCAATGCAACCCTAATCCAAATGTGACCAACCATGGTCAAATACGGGTCAACCTGCCAAAAATGAAGTTTGGCTCCAATAACATTCTTCCATCTCATCAGGCCCATTGGCGCTGATGAAATCTCCCAATTGGATCCGAGTTATCCAATAACTCGATCATAAGGCTTCCCGATCAATACGAGAACTCAGGTATCAAGGTGTGCGACCCTGTAGGTTCCTCTGACGCTGGCAGTGCTGACCAAAGGTCATCACAAGCAGTGAGTGGCACCTAGCAGTGCATCGCTGCTACCTAGGTCGTTGGAATGGATATCGACATCGACATCCCCATCATCGCAACTAGGTACAGATGCATTACAGTCTCTTTGCCGTACTGATATCCGATTGGACAAGTGTGTCACCACTTGTTTTCATCCAATCACATGGCTATGACTAAAACAAGTTCTCACCTGGGTATGGCCATACACTCTCAGTCATAGAACCATAAAGGAGCTCCATGGATATCATACTTCCTTAGGGAAGGGGCAAATCCTATGTCTGTCCATTGATCTTCTCATATGGGTCGTGACATGCTCAATAACAACCGTTATGACCTCCCAGCTACGGCAAGGTGTTAGGTTGTATCAAAGCAAGTCCCTAACCATATAGAATGATCAATGACCTCAAGTCAAGGGATCAATGCATCTCCTGTCACTTATGAGGATAACTCATGACACCAAGTCATAGCCTCATAGCGGGTCTATCCAGTATATCCCCAATGATATACCCATGTGTCTGTGTTAGCATCACGTGCCTAACCAGCCCACATACCAGTCTCTCAAGTACCAGAGCTATCCCATATCTACTCAGGTACATTGACTGGGGACAATTATTCAAGCACAGATCCAATCTGTCTCCAGGGACATTATCATGTAAGTACACAATCGCAGGTGCAGTCAAACAATGATAACGACAATGCCAGAATGATATATAAAAATATCAATGTCAAGTAGTACATAAGTGGACCAAAACTAGGTCCTAGGGCATATACACCAACAATCTCCCACTTGCACTAAGACCTAGAAGTTGAGGAATCTCAACCCCATATCTCTAGCGTGACCATCATGCTTCTGCTGCGCCGAAGCCTTGGTCAATGGGTCTGCCAGATTGTTCTCTGTGTCTACTCTGCTAATCTTGACATCACCTCTGTCAATGATCTCTCTGATCAGGTGAAATCTTCTGAGTATGTGTTTGGATCTTTGATGAGACCGTGGTTCCTTGGCTTGTGCAATTGCTCCATTGTTGTCACAGTAGAGTTCAATGGGATCCATTGCACTAGGTACCACTTGAAGATCACATAAGAACTTCCTTATCCAAACAGCTTCCTTGGCTGCCTCAGAAGCAGCCACATACTCACCTTCGGTTGTAGAATCTGCTATAGTGGATTGCTTGAAGCTTTTCCAACATACAGCACCTCCATTTATCTTGAACACATAGCCGGCCTGCGATCTAAAGTCGTCAGGGTCAGACTGGAATGATGCGTCAGTATAGCCCTGCATACTGAGCTCTTCCTGTCCCCCATAGACCAAGAAAAAATCCTTAGTTCTTCTCAGATACTTTAGGATGTTCTTTACAGCCACCCAGTGCTGTAGACCTGGATTGGATTGGTATCGGCTGGTAATGCTCACAGCATATGCCACATCTGGTCTAGTACATAACATTGCATACATGATCGATCCTACTGCCGAAGCATAAGGAATTCGACTCATGTCATCCCTCTCAGCCTGTGTTGCAGGACACTGGCTCTTTGAGAGAGTAAGGCCATGTCTCACTGGAAGGTATCCTTTCTTGGATTGCTCCATGTAGAACCTCTCCAGTACCTTATCAATGTAAGTACTTTGACTAAGGGCCAAGAGCCTCTTGGATCTATCCCGGTAGATCCTCACGCCTAGAATATAGGATGCCTCCCCTAAGTCTTTCATCTCGAAACACTTCCCCAACCATGTCTTCACAGCTTCAAGACTAGGGATGTCATTTCCGATGAGCAGTATGTCATCAACATACAAGACCAGAAAAATTACCAAGCTCCCACTGAATTTTCTGTATACACAGGCGTCATCTTCGCTTTTGATAAAGCCATAATCTCTCACGGCCTCATCAAATCGAAGATTCCAACTTCGAGATGCTTGCTTTAATCCATAAATGGACCTCTTTAGCCTGCAGACCTTATTAGCCTCTGCAAGATGGATGAAGCCATCAGGTTGTGTCATATACACATCCTCAGTCAGCTTCCCGTTAAGGAACGCTGTTTTCACATCCATCTGCCATATCTCATAGTCATGATATGCAGCTATAGCAAGCAGAATCCGAATGGATTTAATCATGGCAACTGGCGAGAAGGTTTCATCATAGTCCACCCCGTGGACTTGTTTAAATCCTTTAGCTACTAGTCTACCCTTATAGGTAACTATTTTGCCATCCATGTCTGTCTTCTTCTTGAAGACCCATTTACACCCTATGGGTTTTACCCCATCAGGCAGCTCAACCAAATCCTAGACTTGGTTAGCCGACATGGAATCCATCTCAGATCTCATGGCGTCAAGCCATTTCTCGGAGTCCGGTCCACTGACCGCCACATCATAGGTTCTAGGTTCATCCTCAATGATGAAGATCCCATCGTGTTGGGTCGGTAGCGACCCATACCTTTCAGGTGCACGACGAATTCTCCCAGACCTACGCGGGACCTGTGTCTGAGCCTCAGGTTGCCTAGCAACCGGTGTAGGTGGCTCAGATTCCATCTCTTTGTCTTGTGCTTGCACTTGGTGTTGGGGTATGCCCTTAAGGCTAATGTTTGAGGCCTTGGGATTGTATAAGTATCATGTAATAAACTCTTAAGTTTATAATAAGGCATGGTTGTTATTCAGGTTGTTACCTTGTCTGCTGTAATAAGTGTACTTCTGAATAATGTCTCAAAGCTGTTCAGCTAGGCTGACAGGCTATAAGTCCTTAGTCGAGATATCTTGGTGAACATGAGACAGCCTTGATATGATGGAGACTAATATGAGTGCTAATCTTATAGGATGCTTCGAGCATGGAATAAGATGTAGACTCATGGGTACATTGGATGTACTGGACAGACCCTACTGGGATATTGCATTGCTTGTCACAATGTGAATGATCCCTGTAAGCAGCAAGTGGCACATGTCCTTTGACTTGAGATCACTTGTGTTTCTAAATGATGATTGTCATTGTTTTGAGGTAGTTCAATATCATTTGAAATATAATGATTATAGACTATCTTGGATGGTGAGCTTGAATCAGGTTAGGGCACTAGTGATAGATAAAGGATTGCCGTCTCCTTGTTTAAGGAGTGTGATGTTCTAAAGGCCCCCCTATATGAGATGATTGAGGTAGTGTATGGCCATACCCAGATGACTATGTGCATCTGATCTAATCATGCTCATCGTATTGGAGTTACAAGCTTGACATGCTTGTCCAATAAGAACATCCAGTGGCAAAGGACATATGTGTGCCTTGTGAGTTTTGATTCACACTTGTGTCATGGTTTGGGTGTAGTCTTGGAAGACTATTTCCTTTATATCGGGAGACAGTGATGTGTTGCTAGATACCCCTCACTGATCGTGATAACGTAAGTTGTCGTTACCGACATTTAAAGGAAACCCTTAGGGTCGCACAATTTGATGATATGGCTTTCTTGAGTCAGATCGTGTGGACTGAATTGTATGGGTTCAGTTTAAAGGGGTTTAATCTCTGATTGCAAGTGAGATCTAGCCTGATCATGTTTGATTGATTAGGGCTTTAGATCGGTAAGCTTCGATCGAGAGAGATGATGCTAGATCGGTGAGATCAGGAGCATCAGGAGATGAACGGCTAGATCATGAGCCATTTGGTTCATAGAGGGTCTAGACCATGCCTTGGCTTGGCTTGGTTTGAGTTTGGTCTTTGGGCCAAATCGAATTGAACCAAAGCATGAACCGGTTCACTAGGTGAACGCATGGTTCATCAAGAGGGGCGTTTTGGCGTTGGAGAGTGGCTTCATGACTTTCCATTTTGGGAAGTCATGTAACGTCATTTGTCTTGATGTCGCCGAAGTGCATTTGCTCTCTTGTCTTTGCGTTTTGTTTTGGGGAAAAGAGAGCTTGCTTGCCATCTCGTGTGGAAGGAAGTGGACGACAAGAACAAGCGCTCGGCCAAGGAAACTTCTCCATCATCCTAACATTCGATCAAGGACACCTTGCGCATCCTTGCTAGCACAAGGAGATCCAAGGAGAAGCCATCTTCTCTTGTGTGTGATTATCTTCGGAGAAGGGGCACTTGCGCCTTTGCTTCCAAAGCTCCATCTAAACCGAGATGGCTATGGTATGAGTCTCAACTTCACCAAGTTGAACATATGTTTATGCTAAGATTCTTGAAAACCTTTTGCTTCCGCTTGCAATGGTGATGCGCCACCCCTTTAAGGTTTTCGCCCCCCCTCTTGAAAGGGATTTTGTTTACTTGCGCTCCCCCATGAAGGGGACACTTCAATTGGTATCAGAGCGCCGGTTGAAGCATAATCATATGATTGCTTGATATACTATGTGATCCATGTTTGCGCATCTACATGTATGTTGATCTTGTTTGACATATGTTATCTCTTCATGCGAGTATGCTAGATAATAGTATGTTTATATTTGCGCATGTATGAGAGTTATGTTGATTGGCGCATATATGTTGGTTGCGGTTATACCATGTTGTTGTTGTTTTTCTAAAACCTAAATGACATGCGCGCCCAACTAGATCTAAGAAGTACCTATTGTAAACCCTTAGATGGGTTGATGGGGTTGAAAGCTTCATCTAGAATGGATCAAACTAGTCTGATCAGACCATCTGACAGCCTAGATGGGTTGACCAGATAGCACCTATGCGCAAGCACGAGGTGGCTATAGGTCGACTGCATCCAAGGCGTGTAGCGAGGTCTGATTGAGACAACTTCTGAACACACTTGAGTTAGGCCCGGGGTCACACCCGCTTGCCAAAACTCATGAGGGTGGTTCAGCCCTTGGCGCATGCATGGTTGACCATCAGGTCAACTCGGGTCAGTTAGGACTCGGTGCATGCAAGGGAAAAGGATCTATCTAGATGGATGAGTGGATCCCTATCAATGGACCATTGTAAGGTTGTAGGGCACATAAGGAAATTAAAAGTGATGCCTATGGGGTTTTCAAAATTTTAATTTCTTGATTGGATCACATGATGATTGAAACCATATGCTTGTTTATTTACTCTTATGTGGGTTGCCCTATTGTGTGCTGTGCTGGGGCCTGTGAGCCTGGATTTAAAATTGTAAATTAATTTGTGATCTGCGAATCACATTGTACTTAATTTATAATGTATTGTTGACCTGCGAGTCAACCTTGTCTAGATAGATCAAAAATGTATTTTGATTAGACAAGAGCACAAAGGCACACATCCAAGAGGAGCATTCACCTGGTGGCGCACCTGAGGTGCTCTTGGCGCTAGAGCCCTAGGTTGGACCAGATGTGAGGCCAAGGAGCTCAAGTGAAGACTTAAAGTAAAATTAAGGTCTTACTAGGGTTCATGGGCTTTTACCACATAAGATCATGCTTTCTACTTATTGCTAATAATTAGAATTGCATGTTTAAGTTTATCTTCTGCTATAGCCATAGGACATGCCTGATAGTAAGAAGATAAAAGACCGTTAAAATCCAACGCTAATATATCAAGCTCGTAAGCCTTCTGACGCGAAACCTCACCGTTCTGACTATCGTTGGAGCCGTGTTGAACCCACTCAGTGGGCACGTCCATCTATCTTCAGACGGTGCTGGATTACACCTGCGTGTTACAGAGCAGGGATTTATCCCTTCTCGTTGCTCAGCATAGCACGTGGTGGTCCAGGGAGTAGGTCAGGTCAGCTTGACCATGTAGACTACATATGTGGCGCATATGGTAGCACATGGAGGCAGCCATCTCTGGGATCAGAGACTGTGTTGTACCAACTCAGTTGGCACAGTCTGCTGGATTGCCAAGATGAAGGGGAATCGCACGGGTTGGGCGATTGGCTGGGACAGCCTACCAGAAATTAGTGCTTGTCATCTCTGTGCATCTTATCTCGCTTGAGCGGGACGCGGAGACCAAGTATGAAATCTGGATCCCATCTCACTAAAAGAGTGTTACTCTTTCGGACTGTTTACTGGATTTTTCAGTCAGACAAAATAGTGAGAAAAGAATCTTTCTTAAGTCCTGGATTGATTCTGAAACATTGATACTGACCTTGCTGTTCTTGCCTGTTGTAGATTCCTGCAGCAACGAACACCATGAGCTTCAATGTGCGATCCCTACTGGAAAGGGAGAAGTTTGCTGGGCCGAACTTCTCTGACTGGTTCGGACACCTTAAGATTGTTCTTAAGGCAGAGAGGAAACTGTATGTCCTCGAGACGGCGATACCGCCGCA
Organism: Costus lasius; assembly: GCA_027563935.2. Taxonomy (NCBI): domain Eukaryota; kingdom Viridiplantae; phylum Streptophyta; class Magnoliopsida; order Zingiberales; family Costaceae; genus Costus; species Costus lasius. Next base: position 28,333,179 of record CM050450.1, on the reverse strand, counting down.
GCCCGCTCCGAACGCCGCAAGGGCGGTTCGGGATGCCTACGAAAAGCACGTCAATGATAGCATTGATGTCGCTTGCCTGATGCTAGCGTCTATGACGCCACCGCTGCAGCGTCAGCATGAGGATATGTCGGCTATAGAAATTATAGCGAACCTCAAGATGCTGTATGCTGCACAGGCGAGGACTGAGCGCTATAATCTGACGAAGCTCTTCTTTCAGAGCAAACTGGCTGAGGGGAGCCCAGTGGGAGCTCATGTGCTCAAGATGATTGGGCACAAGGAGGCTCTAGAGAAACTGGGGCATACCGTCAACCAGGAGCTTGCTGTGGACATTATTCTACAGTCTCTTCCGCCTTCTTTCGATGCGTTCATCATTAATTTTAATATGAACAAAATCGATTGTACGCCGGCAGAGCTGCTGAATATGCTCTTGACAACTGAGGAAACTCTGAAGGGTAAGCCTTCAACCTCTGTCTTAATGGTTCCTTCAAGGAACAAGAAGAAGGGGAAGAAGGGCAAGACCCCTGTCAAGAATTACAGCAAGGCCCTGAAACAGAAGGTGAAGCGGTCGAAGGACAACAGGTGTTTCCACTGTGGCCAGCTGGGTCACTGGAAAAAGGACTGTAAAGCGCTCCAAGGAGATAAGAGGGGAAGCATCGCTTCTGGCTCAGGTATATATGTGACTGAGGTCATGTTATCTTCTTCTACCATTTCATGGGTGTTGGACACCGCATGTGGAGTTCACATTTGTTCAAATGTGCAGGAACTCAAGAGAAGAAGGCAGGTGGGACAGCATGAGGTAGACCTACGAGTTGGAAACGGGGCACGGGTTGCTGCTGTTGCTGTAGGAGACTATTTCATTACTTTACCATCTGGCATTGTATTAGAATTGAACAATTGTTATTTTGTACCAAGTATCACCAAGAATATTATCTCCATTCCTGCTCTAGTCAGGAAAGGATTTGCCTTTGAATGCAAGATTTCAAAGTGTGTTTTAACTTTTGATAATATTGTGTATGCGACTGGTTCAATTAACAATGGGTTATACATGTTGGACATGGAAAATTCTATACAAAACATTGATAATAAGAAAGCCAAGTATGCTGATGACAGCACCTTGCTATGGCATAGTCGTTTAGGCCATATAAACGAGAAGCGCATTAAGCGGTTGCATGATCATGGACTGCTGGGATCATTCTCCTATGAGGAGATTGATACATGCAAAGCTTGTTTGATGGGTAAAATGATGAAGTCTCCTTTTCTTCACAAAGGGCAAAGGACTTCAGGTTTACTGGACCTTATACACAGTGATGTGTGTGGGCCATTTAGTAAACATGCCAGAGGTGGCTATCAGTACTTCATTACCTTTACTGATGATTTCAGTAGGTATGGGTATGTCTATTTAATGAGACATAAAAGTGAATCTTTTGACAAGTTCAAAGAGTTCAAAAATGAAGTACAAAATCAGCTAGGCCGAAATATCAAGGCACTTCGTTCTGATCGAGGTGGTGAATACCTGAGTCATGCGTTTACTGACTATCTGAAGGAGTGTGGGATTATCTCACAGCTCACTCCGCCAGGAACACCGCAGTGGAATGGTGTGTCCGAGAGGAGAAATAGAACGTTACTTGATATGGTTCGTTCTATGATGAGTCAGGCTACTCTTCCATATTCCTTTTGGGGTTTTGCACTGGAAACAGCTGCAAAGGTACTAAACCGAGTGCCATCCAAGGCAGTTTCAAAGACGCCATATGAGTTATGGTATGGGAAACAGCCTAGCTTGACATTTATCAGGATCTGGGGTTGCGAGGCTTATGTCAAAAAGCTCGCCTCTGGGAAACTGGAAAGCAGATCTGAGAAATGTATCTTTGTCGGTTACCCTAAGGAAACTAAGGGTTATTATTTCTACGATCCCAAAGAGAACAAGGTTTTTGTTGCTCGGACGGCCATATTTCTTGAGAAGGAGTTTCTTCTGCAAGAGGCCAGTGGGAGAGAAATAAAGCTGGATGAGATTCCAGAGGAAGGACAAAGTAGTCAAGCAGAGTTGGATGAGCCTGAGCCGGTAGATCAGGTTATTGAACAACCTGAGGCTCAGATATCACGGGAACCGCGAAGATCGGGTAGGATCCGTCGACAGCCTGAGCGCTATGACGGAGTCTACATCATTGATAATGATGAACCCCTAACTTATGCGGATGCGGTCAGTGGACCGGAGTCAGCTAGATGGCTTGATGCTATGCGAGCCGAGATGGACTCCATGTCAGATAACCAAGTCTGGGATTTGGTTGATCCGCCTCCGGGAGTAATCCCTATAGGCTGTAAATGGATCTTCAAGAAGAAGATTGACATGGATGGTAACGTGGTTACCTATAAAGGCAGACTAGTTGCGAAAGGTTTCAAACAAATCTACGGGATAGATTATGATGAAACTTTCTTTCCTGTAGCCATGTTTAAGTCTATTCGGATTCTTTTCGCGATAGCAGCATATTACGACTATGAGATCTGGCAGATGGATGTGAAAACAGCTTTCCTTAATGGAAATCTGGATGAGGATGTGTATATGACACAACCTGAGGGTTTCACTAATCCAGCAGATCGTCATAAAATATGCAAGTTAAAGAAGTCCATTTATGGACTTAAACAAGCATCAAGAAGCTGGAACATTCGTTTTGATGAATCAATCTCTGAGTTTGGTTTCATCAAGAACGAGGATGACCCGTGTGTATATAAGAGGTTTAGTGGGAGCGTGATTACATTCCTAATCCTCTACGTCGATGATATCTTGATCATTGGAAATGATATTCCTGAACTGCATGCTGTTAAAGCATGGTTAGGAAAATGTTTCCAGATGAAAGATTTAGGAGAAGCAGCCTATGTACTAGGTGTGAAGATCTACAGGGATAGATCTAAGAGGCTTCTCGGGCTGTGCCAGAGTACTTACATCGATAAGGTCCTGGAGAGATTCCATTTAGAGAATTCTAAACGTGGATATCTTCCAGTCAGACATGGTCTGAATCTTTCGAAGAGTCAGTGTCCACAAACACAGACTGAGAAAGATGAAATGGACAATACGCCTTATGCTTCGGCTATTGGGTCCATTATGTATGCGATGTTGTGTACTCGCCCAGACGTCGCTTACGGGTTAAGCGTGACCAGTCGATTCCAAAGTAATCCAGGTTTGGCGCACTGGATTGCGGTCAAGAACATCTTAAAATATCTGCGGAGGACCAAAGATATGTTCTTGATATATGGTGGTCAGGAAGAACTCAGTATAGAGGGATATACTGACGCTTCGTTCCAGTCGGACCAGGATGATTTCCGATCGCAATCAGGCTATGTTTTTAGCTTGAATGGTGGAGCAGTGGTGTGGAAGAGTTTCAAACAGTCTACTGTTGCTGATTCCACAACTGAAGCCGAGTATGTTGCAGCCTCGGAAGCATCCAAGGAGGCAGTGTGGATTCGTAAGTTCGTGAGAGAACTTGGTGTCGTTCCTTCGAGTGCTGATCCTTTGGTTATCTTCTGTGATAACACTGGAGCAATCGCACAAGCAAAGGAACCACGGTCGCACCAGAAGTCCAAGCACATACAGAGACGGTTTCACTTGATCCGGGAGATCATTGATCGAGGCGAGATCAAGATTTGCAAGGTTCATACAGATGACAATCTGGCAGACCCGCTTACCAAGCCTCTGGCGCAGCAGAAGCATGAGAAGCACTGTAATAATATGGGTTTGAGATTTCTCAACCATTAGATTAAGTGCAAGTGGGAGATTGTTGGGGTATGCCCTTAAGGCTAATGTTTGAGGCCTTGGGATTGTATAAGTATCATGTAATAAACTCTTAAGTTTATAATAAGGCATGGTTGTTATTCAGGTTGTTACCTTGTCTGCTGTAATAAGTGTACTTCTGAATAATGTCTCAAAGCTGTTCAGCTAGGCTGACAGGCTATAAGTCCTTAGTCGAGATATCTTGGTGAACATGAGACAGCCTTGATATGATGGAGACTAATATGAGTGCTAATCTTATAGGATGCTTCGAGCATGGAATAAGATGTAGACTCATGGGTACATTGGATGTACTGGACAGACCCTACTGGGATATTGCATTGCTTGTCACAATGTGAATGATCCCTGTAAGCAGCAAGTGGCACATGTCCTTTGACTTGAGATCACTTGTGTTTCTAAATGATGATTGTCATTGTTTTGAGGTAGTTCAATATCATTTGAAATATAATGATTATAGACTATCTTGGATGGTGAGCTTGAATCAGGTTAGGGCACTAGTGATAGATAAAGGATTGCCGTCTCCTTGTTTAAGGAGTGTGATGTTCTAAAGGCCCCCCTATATGAGATGATTGAGGTAGTGTATGGCCATACCCAGATGACTATGTGCATCTGATCTAATCATGCTCATCGTATTGGAGTTACAAGCTTGACATGCTTGTCCAATAAGAACATCCAGTGGCAAAGGACATATGTGTGCCTTGTGAGTTTTGATTCACACTTGTGTCATGGTTTGGGTGTAGTCTTGGAAGACTATTTCCTTTATATCGGGAGACAGTGATGTGTTGCTAGATACCCCTCACTGATCGTGATAACGTAAGTTGTCGTTACCGACATTTAAAGGAAACCCTTAGGGTCGCACAATTTGATGATATGGCTTTCTTGAGTCAGATCGTGTGGACTGAATTGTATGGGTTCAGTTTAAAGGGGTTTAATCTCTGATTGCAAGTGAGATCTAGCCTGATCATGTTTGATTGATTAGGGCTTTAGATCGGTAAGCTTCGATCGAGAGAGATGATGCTAGATCGGTGAGATCAGGAGCATCAGGAGATGAACGGCTAGATCATGAGCCATTTGGTTCATAGAGGGTCTAGACCATGCCTTGGCTTGGCTTGGTTTGAGTTTGGTCTTTGGGCCAAATCGAATTGAACCAAAGCATGAACCGGTTCACTAGGTGAACGCATGGTTCATCAAGAGGGGCGTTTTGGCGTTGGAGAGTGGCTTCATGACTTTCCATTTTGGGAAGTCATGTAACGTCATTTGTCTTGATGTCGCCGAAGTGCATTTGCTCTCTTGTCTTTGCGTTTTGTTTTGGGGAAAAGAGAGCTTGCTTGCCATCTCGTGTGGAAGGAAGTGGACGACAAGAACAAGCGCTCGGCCAAGGAAACTTCTCCATCATCCTAACATTCGATCAAGGACACCTTGCGCATCCTTGCTAGCACAAGGAGATCCAAGGAGAAGCCATCTTCTCTTGTGTGTGATTATCTTCGGAGAAGGGGCACTTGCGCCTTTGCTTCCAAAGCTCCATCTAAACCGAGATGGCTATGGTATGAGTCTCAACTTCACCAAGTTGAACATATGTTTATGCTAAGATTCTTGAAAACCTTTTGCTTCCGCTTGCAATGGTGATGCGCCACCCCTTTAAGGTTTTCGCCCCCCCTCTTGAAAGGGATTTTGTTTACTTGCGCTCCCCCATGAAGGGGACACTTCAATTGGTATCAGAGCGCCGGTTGAAGCATAATCATATGATTGCTTGATATACTATGTGATCCATGTTTGCGCATCTACATGTATGTTGATCTTGTTTGACATATGTTATCTCTTCATGCGAGTATGCTAGATAATAGTATGTTTATATTTGCGCATGTATGAGAGTTATGTTGATTGGCGCATATATGTTGGTTGCGGTTATACCATGTTGTTGTTGTTTTTCTAAAACCTAAATGACATGCGCGCCCAACTAGATCTAAGAAGTACCTATTGTAAACCCTTAGATGGGTTGATGGGGTTGAAAGCTTCATCTAGAATGGATCAAACTAGTCTGATCAGACCATCTGACAGCCTAGATGGGTTGACCAGATAGCACCTATGCGCAAGCACGAGGTGGCTATAGGTCGACTGCATCCAAGGCGTGTAGCGAGGTCTGATTGAGACAACTTCTGAACACACTTGAGTTAGGCCCGGGGTCACACCCGCTTGCCAAAACTCATGAGGGTGGTTCAGCCCTTGGCGCATGCATGGTTGACCATCAGGTCAACTCGGGTCAGTTAGGACTCGGTGCATGCAAGGGAAAAGGATCTATCTAGATGGATGAGTGGATCCCTATCAATGGACCATTGTAAGGTTGTAGGGCACATAAGGAAATTAAAAGTGATGCCTATGGGGTTTTCAAAATTTTAATTTCTTGATTGGATCACATGATGATTGAAACCATATGCTTGTTTATTTACTCTTATGTGGGTTGCCCTATTGTGTGCTGTGCTGGGGCCTGTGAGCCTGGATTTAAAATTGTAAATTAATTTGTGATCTGCGAATCACATTGTACTTAATTTATAATGTATTGTTGACCTGCGAGTCAACCTTGTCTAGATAGATCAAAAATGTATTTTGATTAGACAAGAGCATAAAGGCACACATCCAAGAGGAGCATTCACCTGGTGGCGCACCTGAGGTGCTCTTGGCGCTAGAGCCCTAGGTTGGACCAGATGTGAGGCCAAGGAGCTCAAGTGAAGACTTAAAGTAAAATTAAGGTCTTACTAGGGTTCATGGGCTTTTACCACATAAGATCATGCTTTCTACTTATTGCTAATAATTAGAATTGCATGTTTAAGTTTATCTTCTGCTATAGCCATAGGACATGCCTGATAGTAAGAAGATAAAAGACCGTTAAAATCCAACGCTAATATATCAAGCTCGTAAGCCTTCTGACGCGAAACCTCACCGTTCTGACTATCGTTGGAGCCGTGTTGAACCCACTCAGTGGGCACGTCCATCTATCTTCAGACGGTGCTGGATTACACCTGCGTGTTACAGAGCAGGGATTTATCCCTTCTCGTTGCTCAGCATAGCACGTGGTGGTCCAGGGAGTAGGTCAGGTCAGCTTGACCATGTAGACTACATATGTGGCGCAACCTGTGCCTACAGCAATAGCAGCAACCTGTGCCCCGTTTCCAACGCGTAGGTCAATCTCTCCAAGCCGCACCGATCTACTTTTCTTGAGCCCCTGCATATTTGTACAAATATGAGCTCTACATGCGGTATCCAATACCCATGACATAGAAGTAGAAAGGTTAACTTCTGTAACATAAATACCTGAGCTAGAAGTTAAGGCCAAGCCTTTCTTCTCCTCATTCTGAAGCTGCCTGCAGTCCCTTCTCCAGTGGCCCTGCTCGCCACAGTGGAAACACCTTTGTTCCTTTGACTTCTTCGCCCTTTTCTTCAGTGCTTTGGTAGGACCTCTGGCACTGCCCTTAGCACGTGCCTTACCCTTCTTCTTTATCTTCTTGGTCGCAGGGACCAAAAGAACAGAATTGGGTTTGGTCTTACCCATCTCTCGCTCGGCTGTTTGGAGCATATTCATCAATTCCTCCCGTGTGCACTCAATCCGGTTCATGTTGAAGTTAATGATAAACGGACTGAAGCTAGGGGGCAGGGAATGAAGAATAAGATCCACAACCAGCTCGTTGTCTATGGTGTGTCCCAGTCTCCTAAGATGATCCACATTCCCAATGAGTTTGAGAACATGGGGTCTCACTGGTGCACCTTCAGACAACTTGCACCGAAAGACTGCTTTGGCGGTGTCAAATCTCTCAGTTCTAGCCTGAGCCTCGAACATCTGTTTCAGACGAGTAATCATCTGAAAAGCGTTCTGCTCCTCATATTGCACCTGCAGTTCAGGTGCCATACTGGCTAGGATAAGACATGCAACCTCCAAAGAGTCATCCTAATGCTTTCTATAAGCATCTCTGTCTGCCGTTCGGGCATTAGGCGGAGGAGCCGCAGGAAGAGGCTGTTCAAGGACATACAGCTTCTTCTCGATCTTGAGGACTATCCTCAAATTCCGATGCAAGTCCATAAAGTTAGTTCCAACTAACTTATCCTTATCAAGGAGTGATCGCAATGATAATCCGCCAGTGTTCGTAGCCATTGTTCTACAACACCAAAGAAGAACAGATTAGTACTACTTTGAATCATTTAAACTGGACTTATTTTAAATGACCATGGCTCCCACTATTTTATATTCGAATTGACAACCCATAAAGTCAATCGGGAAGTTTAAAACTTCCTAGTGAGATGGGATCCTTATTTCACATGAGGGTTTGCGTCCCACGAGGGTGGGATGAGATGCACAAAGTAACCCATGCTTCCTAAGGTGGGCGCGCCGGCCGGTTGCTCCAAGCAACTCCCCTTGTCGAGACAGTCTGGGCATTTCATGTCCAGCGAGGGCTGGATACAACATGAAACCTTTACCTCTCAATGATGCCTCTAGACTTTCACCATGTGCCCAGCACATGTGAACTTCCAGTCAAGTCCATTCCTAACCGTTATACCCAGGGCCAACGAGTTTCCTTGCGAAGGCACGCCCAGGTTAAAACTGGACCGGGGAAACCATTGTCACCACGCACTTTCTAAAGATAAGTGGGTGTGTCCCACGAGGGTGGGAAACAATTCACAACTCCACTGATCGATAGCTTAGTGAGGGCTATGTTGGGGTATGCCCTTAAGGCTAATGTTTGAGGCCTTGGGATTGTATCAGTATCATGTAATAAACTCTTGTGTTTATAAAGGCATGGTTATTATTCAGGTTGTTACCTTGTCTGTTGTAATAAGTGTACTACTGAATAATGTCTCAAAGCTGTTCAGCTGGGCTGACATGCAGTAATGTCCTTAGTCGAGATATCTTGGTGAACATGAGACAGCCTTGATATGATGGAGACTAATATGTATTCTAATCTTATAGGATGCTTCGAGCATGGAATAAGATGTAGACTCATGGGTACATTGGATGTACTGGACAGACCCTACTAGGATATTCAATTGCTTATCACAATGTGAATAATCCTTGTTTGCATCAAGTGGCACATGTCCTCTGACTTGAGATCACTTGTGTTTCTAAATGATGATTGTCATTGTTTTGAGGTAGTTCAATATCATTTGAAAGATAATGATCATAGACTATCTTGGATAATGATCTTGAGTCATGTTAGGGCACTCGTGATAGATACAGGATTGCCGTCTCCTTTTTCAAGGAGTGAGATGTTCTAATGGGGCCCCCCTTTAGATGAGATGATTGAGAAAGTGTATGGCCATACCCAGGTGACTATGTTCATCTGATCTAATCATGCTCAACGTATTGGAGTCACAGGCTTGACACGCTTGTCTAATAAGAACATCCAGTGGCAAAGGATACATGCATGCCTTGTGAAGTGGATTCACACTTGTGCTATGGTTTGGGTGTAGTCTTGGAAGACTCTTTCCTTTATATCGGGAGACAGTGATGTGTTGCTAGATACCCCTCACTGATCGTGATAATGTAAGTTATTGTTACCGACATTTAAAGGAAACCCTTAGGGTCGCACAATTTGATGATATGGCTTACTTAAGTCAGATCGTGTGGACTGGATTGTTTTGATTCAGTTTAAAGGAGTTTAAACTCTGATTGTAAGTGAGATCCAGTCTAATCATGTTTGATTGATTAGGGCTTGCGATCGGTAAGCTTCGATCGAGAGGATTGATGCTAGATCGGTGAGATCAAGAGCATCATGAGATGAACGGTTAGATTGGAAACCTTAGGGTTTAGTTGATCTAGACCGATTGGCTTGGGCTGGCTTGGTTTGGCCTTTGGACCGAACACATTTACTTTGAACCGGTTCAAGAGCTTGAACGTATGGTTCATTGTTTTAGCGTTTTGATCGATTTAGTGATCATGAACGCATGGCTTAATGGATTTTCCAATTTTGGAAAGTCATTTAGCGCATGTTCCCTTGAACGCCAAATGACTTGAACGCTCCATTCAACTCTCGTCTCCTTGCTCTTGCTTGACGAGACTTTGGCGTGGAGAAGGCGAGGTCTTGGTGGAGGTTCGGCAAGCCTAGACATCATCTCTCATTTCCTTACCATACGAGAGGGACCCTTGAAGGACCTTGCTAGCACAAGGATCTCCAAGGAGCAAGCACATCATCTTGTGTGCGTCAACTAGGGAGAAGATCCCTTTCGATCTTTCTCTTCCAAGTCGCCATCTTCCTCATGGCTTTGGTATGGATCTAAACTTCATCAAGTTGATCATATTATCTTTCTAAGATCCATGAAAAACCCTTGCTTCCGCTTGCAATTTTTATGCGCCACCCATAAGGGTTTTTCACCCCCCCTCTTGAAAGGGGTTTCATCTGCTTGCGCTCCCCCTTGAAGGGGACTCTTCAATTGGTATCAGAGCATGCGGTTCAAGCATGTAATATGATTGCTTGATATATTTTGTGATCCTTGGTTGCGCATCTACATGTATGCTTAGATCTTGTTGACATGCGAAACTTACATGTTATTTCTTCATGCGAAAGTAAGATGTTTACCTTATGTTGGCGCATGTTGTTTGTTCATCTTGTCGCATGTCTTGTGTTGGCGCTTAGTTCATGTTATTTTATCAAAAACCTAACATGCGCGCCTATGACTAGATCTAAGTGGCGCCTACTATAAACCCTTAGATGGGTTGATGGGGTTGAAGTCACCTCTAGGTTAGATCCAATAGTCTGATCAGACCATCTGACAGCCGAGATGGATCGACCAGATGGCACCTGTGCGCAAGCACGAGGTGGCTATAGGTCGATTGCATCTTAGGCGTGTAGCGAGGTCTGGTTGAGACAACCATTGAACACACATGAGTTAGGCCCGGGGTCACACCCGCTTGCCAGACCTCATGAGGGTTGTTCAGCCCTTGGCGCATGCATGGTTGACCATTAGGTCAACTCGAGTCAGTTAGGACTTGGTGCATGCAAGGGGCAGAGGATCTGACTAGATGAATGAGTGGATCCCTATCAATGGACCATTGTAAGGTTGTAGGGCACATAAGAAAATTAAAATTGATGCCAATGGGGTTTTCAAAATTTATTTTCTTTTAATTGGATCACATGTTGTTTGATGCCTATGCTTGTTTATTTATTCTTATGTGGGCTGCCCATGTTAAATGTGTGCTGTGCTGGGGCCTGCGTGCCTGGAATTAAACCTGTAAATTAATATTATTGTGATCTGCGAATCACTTTTTAATTAATTTATTGTATATTTGACCTGCGAGTCAAACTTGTCTAGATAGATCAAAATGTATTTTGATTAGACAAGAGCACAAAGGCACACATCACAGAGGGGCATTCAGCTGGTGGCGCACCTGAGGTGCTCTTGGCGCAAGGGCCCTGGGTTGGACCAGATGAGATGCTAAAGACCCAAGAAGAGCAAGTGAAGACTTAAGTATCTTAAGGTCTTACTTAGGCTATGGGCTTTTACCACATAAGATGCATGCTTTCTTTTATTGTTTAAATAAGTAGAACAGCATGATTTATTTATCTTCTGCTATAGCCATAGGATTTGCCTGATAGTAAGAAGATAAAAGACCGTTAAAATCCAAACGCTAAAATATCAAGCACGTAATGCCTTCTGACGTGAAACCTCACTGTTCTGACTATCGTTGGAGCCGTGTTGTACCCACTCAGTGGGCACGTCCATCTATCTTCAGACGGTGCGGGATTTCACCTGCGTGTTACAGAGAAGGGATTTATCGCTTCTCGTTGCTCAGCATAGCACGTGGTGGTCCAGGGAGTAGGTCGGGTCAGCTTGACCATGTAGGCTACATATGTGGCGCATATGGTAGCGCATGGAGGCAGCCATCTGAGGGATCAGAGACTGTGTTGTACCAACTCAGTTGGCACAGTCTGCTGGATTGCCCAGGTGAAGGGGAATCGCACGGGTTGGCGATTGGCTGGGACAGCCTACCAGAAATTAGTGCTTGTCATCTCTGTGCATCTTATCTCGCCTGAGCGGGACGCGGAGACCAAGTATGAAATCTGGATCCCATCTCACTAAAAGAGTTCTACTCTTTCGGGCTGTTTTGCTGGATTTTTCAGCCAGATAAAATAGTGAGAAAAAGAATCTTTCTTAAGTCCTGGATTGATTCTATACATTGTGATGTAGGAGAGAGCCATGCCTGCCTCACAAGGGCCGTCCGGACATGTATGTCTGCCTCATTCGGCGCATCTGACATAAGCGACCCATGCCTGCCTCATTCGGCGCGTCTGACATGTTCGCCCCCCTCCCCTACAACACTAAGGACCGGCGGAGCTCCACCGATCCCCTCGAGGTTAGGCATCCCAGAGACCTAACCCGCAAGGTCCAGGGTGTCGAATCCTGGCACAGTTATAGGCTGTGCAAATTTCGTCTGCAGCAGGATTCGAACCCTCGACTTGGCCTTCACAAACCAAGTCCCTCTAACCATTGAGCTGCAGCTTCAATGGTTAGAGGGACTTGGTTTGTGAAGGCCAAGTCGAGGGTTCGAATCCTGCTGCAGACGAAATTTGCACAGCCTATAACTGTGCCAGGATTCGACACCCTGGACCTTGCGGGTTAGGTCTCTGGGATGCCTAACCTCGAGGGGATCGGTGGAGCTCCGCCGGTCCTTAGTGTTGTAGGGGAGGGGGGCGAACATGTCAGACGCGCCGAATGAGGCAGGCATGGGTCGCTTATGTCAGATGCGCCGAATGAGGCAGACATACATGTCCGGACGGCCCTTGTGAGGCAGGCATGGCTCTCTCCTGATGTGGGGTGGAGACACGTGTTGTGCAAACCAGAACAAAGAGTATTTTTTTACCAGAATTCAATGCTATAGAAATATATCATTTAAGAAAGGTAGCTATGTAGATTCCAAAGATCCAAAATTTGAACTGATTAAGCCAAGATGTAGAGAAAAACTAGTTCTTTTCAACAGCATAGGAATTAGAGTGTGAAGAACTATCAGACAATAAGAACATGTGCGATAGAATGCCTAATCAGATTAGCAAATCAAAATAGCATAGAAATTGTTTCAGTCTTCAAAATTTGTTAGGTCTACTAGGTTGATCTGGTGATTCTTCCATGGAACCAGGTGGTACCACAAGTGGGATGTAACATGCTCTTCCCAAATCGTTTCAGAGTTCAGGGTTCCAGCACGTCCAAGTATTTTAGATACCTGCACAAAGAAGGTTAAACATATTAGTTTTAAAGAAGAACAGAAGAACCGTGGACACGGGAGTCTGAAAACAGGGGACGTCGCGCGATGGAGCAGAGTTCGTCGGCGGACAACCGGTGGTGCACGAACTCGGAACCTGCTGCTGCTGGAGGATGGTGTGGCTGACGAGAGGACGTGGCCGGAGCTTGGAGATGAAAGATGGCCGGACGGGGAAGATCAACGATGAAAGGCGGATCTGAGGCGGAAGCTGGAACAGGGGAAAACGAGCGTGGAGCAGAGTTGATAGGCGGTCGTCCGGTGGTGCACGATCGCCGGACCTGCTACAGTTGGGGATCCTTGTGATGCTGGACAAGGCGTGGCCGGAGTTTGGGGTCGAACGGGGCTTGTCGGAGGAGATCGACGGCGATCAGTGGAGAAGGGCGGAAACAGGGCGTGAGCGGAGGCGTCACCGGAAATCTCCCGATTCCGGCGATCCAGACGTCGGATGGGGCGATCCCTCCGGTTGTGGGTTCGACCTGAAAGGGAGGATGCGTGGCTGGAGTTTGAGGACGATCCGTCGGTTGGATCGTCGCTGGCGGCGAGGCGAACGGAGAGTCCAAAGCTGGACTCGGCTGGAAACTGGGTGTGGAATGCGACAGCGGCGGAAGCTTGTTTAAGCGTGGCAGAGGTGGAAGATGGATGTCGTAGAGGTTCCAAGTCCATGGAAGGTTAGAGAAGAAGATAGTGAAAGAGTTCCAAATCCATGGAACCTTCAGCTATCAAAGGAAGAAGGGAAGAAACATCCGATAGAAACGAAAACCATTTCCATTCATTGTTAAAATCTTGTCTTCTATTCGCTTACATGTGAGAGATTACATTTTATAGAGCAGGAGGAAAAGGTTAGCTGAAAAGTTTTTGTGACCGTTGGTTGTAATGCTCAAGGAAGTCTCCAACGTCTCCTTCTCATTTTGGTAAGTCACAGCCATCCTTTACATCATTGAGAGCTGCTTCAGCTTGTTTGGCTTGTCCTTCACGTAAGCGTTGCAGCCAAGTCTTCTCAATCTCCCTTATTTCTCTATTTGAGTTGACAGCACATCATCTTTGGACTTGAATAAGCTTGAACTAGCTTGAGCTTAGGAGATTTGACCGTAGTCATGGGACCTCATATTGTCATGGCAAAATAAGATGGATTAGTGCCTCTATAAACATAATTGTTGACTAAGTCTATGAATAATCAAGATTTACAATAATTATGCAAAAATTGACTAAGTCAAAATTAGATCAAATATCATGTGATATGCTCCTACATCATACACCCCTGGTTCAAGTGTTTCTACTCCTGGAGAAACTTAGGTTAATTAAAATGACTAGCAACAATTAAACTACTAGCATGGAAATTAACAATTTATCACGCTTAGGTGGAGGCCTATAGGTGTATTCATCTTTGAGGATAGGTAGGAAGAGGAGTTGATCATGCATAAGTTGAGTGGGTTGTCTTGTTTTAACCCCTAATGTACTTCTCACAATCAATAAGCTAGGTGAAAGAAAATTCAGATTTAAACAAGACATATTAGCAAGCTCATGTAGTCCATTATAGGATCTAAGAGAAGGAAAGATAAAATCAATATGTTCAACTTGCAAAAGAGATAAAACACTCATGTTTTCACTTTGTTTGATTGACCTTACAGGTGGCTTAGGAGCGTGGGTAGTTGGATCTAAGAGGCATGACTCAAGGATCATGGGATCATGGGTCAAGTCTTCTAAGCCTTCAAGATGTGGTTCTCTTAATGATTGAGACTTGGGGTCTAGGTCAATGGCAAAAGGATCTAACATTGGTTCAAAGTGTGGTTCATCATGATCTATGGATGTGGATTCAACTTGGCTATCTAAGTCATCAATGATAAATGTTCCAAACTTAAGTTGTGCTATGCCTAATGGAATCTCTATAGGCAATTGATTCTCACATGTGTTAATAATGGGTTCCTTAGTTGGAATAGATGTGCTAGAGTCAAGTTGAGGCATGTATTCTAAAGAACCTATGGGTATGGGCCCTAAAATTGAAGGTAATGGTACTTCATGATTTATTTCTTCAAATTTAGTGGTTTCATCAAGACATGTTTTAGGTTCTAAAGTAGGCTCTAATGTTTGGTTGAACTCTAGAGGATTAGGACTCTCTTGTTCAACTTGTAAATGGGGCTTTCTTAATTTCTCCATTGATTGTTGCAACTTTTTCATATGCTCCTTGAACTCATGTTGCAACTTTTTAGTTTTCTCCCTTAACTCATCATAAGGGTGAATTATGTGTGGCATCCCTTTATGAATAAAACTATAACTCCAAGGGTTGTGAAAATAATGTCCTTGATAATCATGCATGAATTCATTCCCTAATAAGATGTCAAATCCTTCTAAACTCATTACATCACACCAAATTTCAGTTTTCATATTGCCTAATTGAATAGGAACTAAGCATTGAAAATCAACTAAAGTTGAAGTGAAATCATCCCAAGTTATGCAATAAGGGTTAGGATTTTTTTCTATGGTAAGGCCAAATTTTTCAAGGGATCTAGGAGATATGATATTGTACTTGACAAAATGATCAATAATAGTTTTACATTTAAAACCATTGCACCAATTATGTGTAGTAAAACTATTAGGCCCATGTGTGAGAACCCTACATTTTTGTTTTATAGGACTATTAGGCCTATGTATAAGAGTCATATAGTGTTCCCTAATAGTTATTAATTCTGTTCTAGATATAACTTCCTGTTGAGTAAAATAACGCATGATGATAAACAAGAAAATTAATGCTAGAAATGACTATTGTTTAAGTGCAGAAACTATAAACAAACCTAGCAATAAATCAGAATTGATTGCAGCAAGTTGATGACAACAAAACAAAATTGAGAAATCAAATGCAGAATTTCAGCATCAAATCAATATATCCAAGGCTGCACTTATAGGTGTTTTTAAACTGAAATACGTTGATGGTTTTCCTAGGTGCAGACTTTCAGCTTCAAGCAGAGGAGCATTCCAGTCAAGGTGCTGAACTAGGGCAAATGGACCATGCTAAGGTTCAGAGGTGTGCAGGATTGAAGAACTCGGGAATCCAACCTATTGACCCAGATGGGATCCGAATCCTTCCTGCAGAATTTACTCAATAGGAAACACAGATGGTAAGCCACAGTGAACAGATTTTCCAGATGCGTTAAGCTGAGATGTTTTAGGTATCAACTGTGCAGACTTTTCTTAAAACAGGATTTTGAAACTTGCAAACCACACAGGATAATGTGCAGCAAAAGGTTCCAGCAACAATAAAGTTATCAGGGCTGATAGCAAAATAAAAGTGCAGTAGATTCCCTATATGGATGCAGTGATGTGCACGAGTGTTGCTGCTAATGTAAGTTGTTATGCAGGTATATAAGTGATCAGTCGAGTATTCACGTGCAGTAATGTTCAGCAGTAAATATTCAAATCCAGCTTATAAATTCCAGGTTTAGAACAAGACACAGCTCAATGTAAAGCAGGCAAACAAACACAGCACAGAATCGGCAGATTTCAAGAACTGCAGAATTTCGGAAGTTTTATAGCAGAATTTCAAATGCAATGATATTTGCAGGTATTGTAGCTAGTGAGAACTATGCTGGTTTTGTTCAAGTATGAAAGGTTGTTCAGTTGGTATTATCATGCTGGATAGTGTGCAGCAGAATTTCAGAACATTCAAATGGTAACTACAGTAATAAGTTTCAGGTACAGTAAGATCAAATTCAGCTTGATGATGGTGTCAATGCAACAATGACTATAACTCTGTCTTCAGGTTAACACGCAGTACAAGTTCAATTAGTAATATGAAACGGCAAGCAGGATTTCAAATTTCACAGCTGTAATTCTCGGCAGTATGGAAAAATAACAAATTTCACAAAGGTCAGTCCTAGTAATAGGATAGCAGTTCAACAACAACAAACGATGACCTTAGCCTACTATCAGATGCTAGCATAGAAGAATTTCAGAAGATTCAGTTCTAAGCGAGAATAATTCAGCAAATATCCATGACGACAATGGTAAGCTACAGTAGAGCAAAAAAACAGTGCGACAGGGTATGCAGTTGTAAATCTCACAGAATTTTAGGGATTTTCGAAGGTAGATCAGAAATAGCAAAGTGATTCAACCTACTATCAGATGCTTGTATGACAGAACATCAGAAAACACGTCAGAGAAAAGGCGAGACTGGTTCAGCAATGGTAAGCTATAGTAATTTCAGCTTTCAGGGGTAAACCGGCAAGCAAGAATCCAATACAGCAAAGAGTCATTTCGAAAGCAAACCTCCAAGTGATTGTTCACAACGTATGACACTTGACACTTCACAAATACAGCAGTAAGGAAAACTCAGAAATCAAAGAGCAAACGTTTCAAAAAAATCCAGTGAGGCAAAACAGTGAACAGCTATAGTGCAGATGTTGCAGGATTTATAAAACTGAGTGGAGCATCAGGAAAACACATGCAGAATTTGAGGTGCATAGCAAAAATCCAGAAGTATTATGCAGTTCTATGCATAATTGTTCTCAATGTAAGCATTTTTTTTTTTTTTAATCAATAAAGAGAAAACAACTTAACTAAGATGCAAAAGCAGTAAACAACTAAACATGAAAGCATGTAACATTTTTTTTTTTTTTTTTTTTATTATTAATTAAAACAAAGAGCAAACGAGAATCGGTGTGACCAGACAAGAGTTGGCCACAACCGCTCTGATACCAAACTGATGTGGGGTGGAGACACGTGTTGTGCAAACCAGAACAAAGAGTATTTTTTTACCAGAATTCAATGCTATAGAAATATATCATTTAAGAAAGGTAGCTATGTAGATTCCAAAGATCCAAAATTTGAACTGATTAAGCCAAGATGTAGAGAAAAACTAGTTCTTTTCAACAGCATAGGAATTAGAGTGTGAAGAACTATCAGACAATAAGAACATGTGCGATAGAATGCCTAATCAGATTAGCAAATCAAAATAGCATAGAAATTGTTTCAGTCTTCAAAATTTGTTAGGTCTACTAGGTTGATCTGGTGATTCTTCCATGGAACCAGGTGGTACCACAAGTGGGATGTAACATGCTCTTCCCAAATCGTTTCAGAGTTCAGGGTTCCAGCACGTCCAAGTATTTTAGATACCTGCACAAAGAAGGTTAAACATATTAGTTTTAAAGAAGAACAGAAGAACCGTGGACACGGGAGTCTGAAAACAGGGGACGTCGCGCGATGGAGCAGAGTTCGTCGGCGGACAACCGGTGGTGCACGAACTCGGAACCTGCTGCTGCTGGAGGATGGTGTGGCTGACGAGAGGACGTGGCCGGAGCTTGGAGATGAAAGATGGCCGGACGGGGAAGATCAACGATGAAAGGCGGATCTGAGGCGGAAGCTGGAACAGGGGAAAACGAGCGTGGAGCAGAGTTGATAGGCGGTCGTCCGGTGGTGCACGATCGCCGGACCTGCTACAGTTGGGGATCCTTGTGATGCTGGACAAGGCGTGGCCGGAGTTTGGGGTCGAACGGGGCTTGTCGGAGGAGATCGACGGCGATCAGTGGAGAAGGGCGGAAACAGGGCGTGAGCGGAGGCGTCACCGGAAATCTCCCGATTCCGGCGATCCAGACGTCGGATGGGGCGATCCCTCCGGTTGTGGGTTCGACCTGAAAGGGAGGATGCGTGGCTGGAGTTTGAGGACGATCCGTCGGTTGGATCGTCGCTGGCGGCGAGGCGAACGGAGAGTCCAAAGCTGGACTCGGCTGGAAACTGGGTGTGGAATGCGACAGCGGCGGAAGCTTGTTTAAGCGTGGCAGAGGTGGAAGATGGATGTCGTAGAGGTTCCAAGTCCATGGAAGGTTAGAGAAGAAGATAGTGAAAGAGTTCCAAATCCATGGAACCTTCAGCTATCAAAGGAAGAAGGGAAGAAACATCCGATAGAAACGAAAACCATTTCCATTCATTGTTAAAATCTTGTCTTCTATTCGCTTACATGTGAGAGATTACATTTTATAGAGCAGGAGGAAAAGGTTAGCTGAAAAGTTTTTGTGACCGTTGGTTGTAATGCTCAAGGAAGTCTCCAACGTCTCCTTCTCATTTTGGTAAGTCACAGCCATCCTTTACATCATTGAGAGCTGCTTCAGCTTGTTTGGCTTGTCCTTCACGTAAGCGTTGCAGCCAAGTCTTCTCAATCTCCCTTATTTCTCTATTTGAGTTGACAGCACATCATCTTTGGACTTGAATAAGCTTGAACTAGCTTGAGCTTAGGAGATTTGACCGTAGTCATGGGACCTCATATTGTCATGGCAAAATAAGATGGATTAGTGCCTCTATAAACATAATTGTTGACTAAGTCTATGAATAATCAAGATTTACAATAATTATGCAAAAATTGACTAAGTCAAAATTAGATCAAATATCATGTGATATGCTCCTACATCACATTGATACTGACCTTGCTGTTCTTGCATTGTTGTAGATTCTTGCAGCAACGAACACCATGAGCTTCAATGTGCAATCCCTACTGGAAAGGGAGAAGTTTGCTGGGCCAAACTTCTCAGACTGGTTCGGACACCTTAAGATCGTTCTTAAGGCAGAGAGGAAACTGTATGTCCTCGAGACGGCTGTGCCGCCTCAACCCGCTGCGAACGCCGCAAGGGCGGTTCGTGATGCCTATGAAAAGCACGTCAATGATAGCATTGATGTCGCTTGCCTGATGCTAGCGTCTATGACGCCACCGCTGCAGCGTCAGCATGAGGATATGTCGGCTATAGAAATTATAGCGAACCTCAAGATGCTGTATGCTGCACAGGCGAGGACAGAACGCTATAATCTGACAAAGCTTTTCTTTCAGAGCAAACTGGCTGAAGGGAGCCCAGTGGGAGCTCACGTGCTCAAGATGATTGGGCACAAGGAGGCTCTGGAGAAACTGGGGCATACCATAAACCAGGAGCTTGCTGTAGACATTATTCTGCAGTCTCTCCCGCCCTCTTTCGATGCGTTCATTATTAACTTTAATATGAACAAAATCGATTGTACTCCGGCAGAGCTGCTGAATATGCTCTTGACTACTGAGGAGACTCTGAAGGGAAAGCCTTCAACCTCTGTCTTAATGGTTCCTTCTAGGAACAAGAAGAAGGGGAAGAAGGGCAAAGCCCCTGTCAAGAACTATAGCAAGGCTCTGAAACAGAAGGTAAAGCGGTCGAAGGACAACAGATGTTTCCACTGTGGCCAGCTGGGTCACTGGAAAAAGGACTGTAAAGCGCTCCAAGGAGATAAGAGGGGAAGCATCGCTTCTGGCTCAGGTATATACGTGACGGAAGTCATGGTTTCATCTTCTTCTATTTCATGGGTGTTGGACACTGCATGTGGAGTTCACATTTGTTCAAATGTACAGGAACTCAAGAGAAGAAGACAGGTGGGACAGCATGAGGTGGACCTACGCGTTGGAAACGGGGCACGGGTTGCTGCTGTTGCTGTAGGAGACTATTTCATCTCATTACCATCTGGCATTGTATTAGAACTAAACAGTTGTTACTTTGTTCCCAGTATTACTAAAAATATTGTCTCTATTCCTGCTCTTGTCAGGAAAGGATTTGCCTTTGAATGCAATATTTCAAAGTGTGTTTTATCTTTAGATAATATTGTTTATGCAACTGGTTCAATTAACAATGGGTTATACATGTTGGACATGGAAAGTTCTATACAAAGTGTTGATATTAAGAAAGCCAAGTATGCTGAAGACAGCACCTTGTTATGGCATAGTCGTTTAGGCCATATCAACAAGAAGCGCATTAAGCGGTTGCATGATCATGGACTGCTGGGATCTTTCTCCTATGAGGAGATTGATACATGCAAAGCTTGTTTGATGGGTAAAATGACGAAGTCACCTTTTCCTCACAAAGGTCAAAGGGCTTCAGGTTTACTTGACCTTATACACAGTGATGTGTGTGGGCCATTTAGTAAACATGCCAGAGGTGGCTATTCGTACTTCATTACCTTTACTGATGATTTCAGTAGGTATGGGTATGTCTATCTAATGAGACATAAGAGTGAATCTTTTGACAAGTTCAAAGAGTTCAAAAATGAAGTACAGAATCAGCTAGGGCGAAATATCAAGGCACTTCGTTCTGATCGAGGTGGAGAATACTTGAGTCATGCGTTTACTGACTATCTAAAAGAGTGTGGGATTATCTCACAGCTCACTCCGCCAGGAACACCGCAATGGAATGGTGTGTCCGAGAGGAGAAATAGAACGTTACTTGATATGGTTCGTTCTATGATGAGTCAGGCTACTCTTCCTTACTCCTTTTGGGGTTTTGCACTGGAAACAGCTGCAAAGGTACTAAACCGAGTGCCATCCAAGGCAGTTTCAAAGACGCCATATGAGTTATGGTATGGGAAACAGCCGAGCTTGACATTTATCAGGATCTGGGGTTGCGAGGCTTATGTCAAAAAGCTCGCCTCTGGGAAACTGGAGAGCAGATCTGAGAAATGCATCTTTGTCGGTTACCCTAAGGAAACTAAGGGTTATTATTTCTACGATCCCAAAGAGAACAAAGTATTTGTTGCTCGGACGGCCATATTTCTTGAGAAGGAGTTTCTTCTGCAAGAAGCCAGTGGGAGAGAAATAAAGCTGGATGAGAATCCAGAGGATGGACAAAGTAGTCAAGCACAGATGGATGTGCCTGAGCCGGTAGAACAGGTTATTGAACAACCTGAGGCTCAAATATCACGGGAACCGCGAAGATCGGGAAGGATCCGTCGTCAGCCTGAGCGCTATGACGGAGTCTACATCATTGATAATGATGAACCCCTTACTTATGCGGATGCGGTCAGTGGACCGGAGTCAGCTAGATGGCTTGAAGCTATGCGAGCCGAGATGGACTCCATGTCAGATAACCAAGTCTGGGATTTGGTTGATCCGCCTCCGGGAGTAATCCCTATAGGCTGTAAATGGATCTTCAAGAAGAAGATTGACATGGATGGTAACGTGGTTACCTATAAAGGCAGGCTAGTAGCGAAAGGTTTCAAACAAATCTACGGGATAGATTATGATGAAACTTTCTCTCCTGTAGCCATGTTTAAGTCTATTCGGATTCTTTTCGCGATAGCAGCATATTACGATTATGAGATCTGGCAGATGGATGTGAAAACAGCTTTCCTTAATGGAAATCTGGATAAGGATGTGTATATGACACAACCTGAAGGTTTCACTAATCCATCAGATCGTCATAAAATATGCAAACTAAAGAAGTCCATTTATGGACTGAAACAAGCATCTAGAAGCTGGAATATTCGTTTTGATGAATCAATCTCTGAGTTTGGTTTCATCAAGAACGAAGATGACCCGTGTGTATATAAGAGGTTTAGTGGGAGCGTGATTACATTCCTAGTCCTCTACGTCGATGACATCTTGATCATTGGAAATGATATTCCAGAAATGCATGCGGTTAAGGCATGGCTAAGGAAATATTTCCAGATGAAAGATTTAGGAGAAGCAGCCTATGTATTAGGTGTGAAGATCTACAGGGATAGATCTAAGAGGCTTCTCGGGCTGTGCTAGAGTACTTACATCGATAAAGTCCTGGAGAGATTCCATTTAGAGAATTCTAAAAGAGGATATCTTCCAGTCAGACATGGTCTGAATCTTTCAAAGAGTCAGTGTCCACAAACACAGACTGAGAAAGATGAAATGGACAATACGCCTTATGCTTCGGCTATTGGATCCATTATGTATGCGATGTTGTGTACTCGCCCAGACGTCGCTTACGGGTTAAGCGTGACCAGTCGATTCCAAAGTAATCCAGGTCAGGCACACTGGATTGCAGTCAAGAACATCTTAAAATATCTGCGGAGGACCAAAGATATGTTCTTGATATATGGTGGTCAGGAAGAACTCAGTATAGAGGGATATACTGACGCTTCGTTCCAGTCGGACCAGGATGATTTCCGATCGCAATCAGGCTATGTTTTTAGCTTGAATGGTGGAACAGTGGTGTGGAAGAGTTTCAAACAGTCAACTGTTGCTGATTCCACAACAGAAGCCGAGTATGTTGCAGCCTCGGAAGCATCCAAGGAGGCAGTGTGGATTCGTAAGTTCGTGAGAGAACTTGGTGTTGTTCCTTCAAGTGTTGATCCTTTGGTTATCTTTTGTGATAACACTGGAGCCATCGCACAAGCAAAGGAACCACGGTCGCACCAGAAGTCCAAGCACATACAGAGACGGTTTCACTTGATCCGGGAGATCATAGATCGTGGCGAGATCAAAATATGCAAGGTTCATACAGACGACAATCTGGCTGACCCGCTTACCAAGCCTCTGGCGCAGCAGAAGCATGAGAAGCACTGTAATAACATGGGTTTGAGATTTCTCAACCATTAGCTTAAGTGCAAGTGGGAGATTGTTGGGGTATGCCCTTAAGGCTAATGTTTGAGGCCTTGGGATTGCATCAGTATCATGTAATAAACTCTTGTGTTTATAAAGGCATGGTTATTATTCAGGTTGTTACCTTGTCTGCTGTAATAAGTGTACTACTGAATAATGTCTCAAAGCTGTTCAGCTGGGCTGACATGCAGTAATGTCCTTAGTCGAGATATCTTGGTGAACATGAGACAGCCTTGATATGATGGAGACTAATATGTATTCTAATCTTATAGGATGCTTCGAGCATGGAATAAGATGTAGACTCATGGGTACATTGGATGTATTGGACAGACCCTACTAGGATATTCAATTGCTTGTCACAATGTGAATAATCCTTGTTTGCATCAAGTGACACATGTCCTCTGACTTGAGATCACTTGTGTTTCTAAATGATGATTGTCATTGTTTTGAGGTAGTTCAATATCATTTGAAAGATAATGATCATAGACTATCTTGGATAATGATCTTGAGTCATGTTAGGGCACTCGTGATAGATACAGGATTGCCGTCTCCTTTTTCAAGGAGTGAGATGTTCTAATGGGGCCCCTCTTTAGATGAGATGATTGAGAAAGTGTATGGCCATACCCAGGTGACTATGTTCATCTGATCTAATCATGCTCAACGTATTAGAGTCACAGGCTTGACACGCTTGTCCAATAAGAACATCCAGTGGCAAAGGATACATGCATGCCTTGTGAAGTGGATTCACACTTGTGCTATGGTTTGGGTGTAGTCTTGGAAGACTCTTTCCTTTATATCGGGAGACAGTGATGTGTTGCTAGATACCCCTCACTGATAGTGATAATGTAAGTTATTGTTACCGACATTTAAAGGAAACCCTTAGGGTCGCACAATTTGATGATATGGCTTACTTAAGTCAGATCGTGTGGACTGGATTGTTTTGATTCAGTTTAAAGGAGTTTAAACTCTGATTGTAAGTGAGATCCAGTCTAATCATGTTTGATTGATTAGGGGTTGCGATCGGTAAGCTTCGATCGAGAGGATTGATGCTAGATCGGTGAGATCAAGAGCATCATGAGATGAACGGTTAGATTGGAAACCTTAGGGTTTAGTTGATCTAGACCGATTGGCTTGGGCTGGCTTGGTTTGGCCTTTGGACCGAACACATTTACTTTGAACCGGTTCAAGAGCTTGAACGTATGGTTCATTGTTTTGGCGTTTTGATCGATTTAGTGATCATGAACGCATGGCTTAATGGATTTTCCAATTTTGGAAAGTCATTTAGCGCATGTTCCCTTGAACGCCAAATGACTTGAACTCTCCATTCAACTCTCGTCTCCTTGCTCTTGCTTGACGAGACTTTGGCGTGGAGAAGGCGAGGTCTTGGTGGAGGTTCGGCAAGCCTAGACATCATCTCTCATTTCCTTACCATACGAGAGGGACCCTTGAAGGACCTTGCTAGCACAAGGATCTCCAAGGAGCAAGCACATCATCTTGTGTGCGTCAACTAGGGAGAAGATCCCTTTCGATCTTTCTCTTCCAAGTCGCCATCTTCCTCATGGCTTTGGTATGGATCTAAACTTCATCAAGTTGATCATATTATCTTGCTAAGATCCATGAAAAACCCTTGCTTCCGCTTGCAATTTTTATGCGCCACCCATAAGGGTTTTTCACCCCCCCTCTTGAAAGGGGTTTCATCTGCTTGCGCTCCCCCTTGAAGGGGACTCTTCAGGCTACGCATTAGAAGGCTACCAGACTTGATATTTTAATTGAGGGTTTTTGTTTAAGGTCTCATCATCTCGGTTTTATCTTATGTCTATCATTACAGGCATGCAATCCTATAGTGATAACATAACGGTAAAACATTTCAGGCATGCTTCTGCAGATAATAATAAAAGCAGTAAAGGATGATGTGATCATATCCTATACAAGACATTGAACCAAGCCATGCCATGAAATAGGTTCAACTCTTGTCCTAGAACTCAAGCCCCAAAAACTAGACCTAACCTAGCCGACCTCTAGCTTGAACTTCAAGGTTGGCTCCAAGGTCCTTCTCTCATGGTTTAGCTCTCAAACCCTAGAGGTACACTTTAAAAGTTCCCCATAGGTTCGGCCAATTCCATGGTCTTCCTCCAAGGAAGGTGCGCCACCATGCAAGGGGCCAAGATTTCTTGCGCCACCAAGCAACCAAGCACCAGCTTGCATGCATCACCTTGCATGCTTGCGCCATCAAGCAAGATGCGAGCATCAAGGTCCGAGAAGGATGCGCCTAGCCCTTAATCTTCCTCTTAATAATAAAAAGATGGCACGCAGGCCGCACAAGGATACATCACAGGCATGCAAGAGGGGCTTGACTCATGATCACAACATTATGCACAATCAAGGTATTTACTCATGCAATTCTACATGCTCATGAAAAACATAAAATCTGAAATTTTACTTTTTCATAAAACCAGTTTCTTTTTCTCATCTTCTTCTCACAAGTCTTTTGGTTTATTGCGATTTATTTTTCATGATGATTTCAGAGATCCTTTCGGCTGGCAATTTTGTCAGATCAAGAGACTTGGCCAGTCCGAAGACACAATGCCCGTCCTACTTGACAAAATTACGTGCGCCTTTGATCTTTAAATCAAACAAGAAAAATAGTCCAAAAATTCCAAAAGAGATTGAGAGGATGATAGAAACAAGAAACCCTAATTTTTTTACTTTTAGAAAAATCGATTGCCATGCATCATGCTATTTACGAAAATAGAGATATGGCATGTGAGCATGGAAGAAAAGCATAAAACATCGTTCGAGTCTTGCAAGTCGCTCTGATACCACTGTTGGGAAACCCCGGGGACATTTTACAATTTTCAGAGTTATGGACATACATTTTTCGCAGCGGAAGAATGTCCCCGAAACAGGCCAGTCCCAAAAACCCAGTGAAGATCGCAAGCAAGGGAGTCGACACGATGAGTTAGGAAATACCTTAAGAGCAATATGGAGCGATGCCGATGTAGGCGTCCAAGTGTGCGCCCTCTGCAGTCTCGCACACACGGATCTCTTGAGTTCTCTTCTTCCACGCCCGGTGCTAGCCTCGGGAAGAAGATCCAAGCCTTAGGGAGATGTTTTACTTCTCTTGCGCCACTTAGAGAAAAGATGCGCCAAGTGAAGAGGGAAAACCACCCAAGCTGCCAAGCCCTAGATCTCCTTGCGCCAAGAGGAAAGGAGGAAGAGGGTTGCGGTTATGGAAGATGCGCCCTTGCTCCAAGCACTCGCCCCTCTCCTTGTGTTCACGCCTTCAAGGATTAATTACCCACAAGAGGGGGCGACTAGGGTCATATTTATAGGGCAAGAGGCGGTTAGGGTAATGGCTAGGATCATGACAAGTGTAGGGCTAGGATGAGGAGGTTTGAGATAAGGAAAGTCTCCAAGACATTTCCATAATTCTCATTCAACCTTACCTTTTGTTCCCACGCCTTTCCTTGTGCGCCAAGGCCTTGCCTTGCACCTCAAGCAATGCCATAGAGGCATGCATTCCATCCTAGGAAGAGAGGGGGAGGCGCCCTTTACTTCCATAATGAAGCAAAGGCGCCAACATGACCCCATTATGCCCCTAGGCGCCTAATGGTTCATGTTTCTCCCCATTATACCCTTTTAGCCTCTCATCTCTTCATGAGAACTTGTTATTGGACCTCATTGGATAATGAGCTAGCCCAAACATAATTGCATAGGTTGATTAAGCACTTGGATCCAATCCAATACAACCCTAATCCAAATGTGACCAACCATGGTCAAATACGGGTCAACCTGCCAAAAATGAAGTTTGGCTCCAATAACATTCTTCCATCTCATCAGGCCCATTGGCGCTGATGAAATCTCCCAATTGGATCCGAGTTATCCAATAACTCGATCATAAGGCTTCCCGATCAATACGAGAACTCAGGTATCAAGGTGTGCGACCCTGTAGGTTCCTCTGACGCTGGCAGTGCTGACCAAAGGTCATCACAAGTAGTGAGTGGCACCTAGCAGTGCATCGCTGCTACCCAGGTCATTGGAATGGATATCGACATCGACATCCCCATCATCGCAACTAGGTACAGATGCATTACAGTCTCTTTGCCGTACTGATATCCGATTGGACAAGTGTGTCACCACTTGTTTTCATCCAATCACATGGCTATGGCTAAAACAGGTTCTCACCTGGGTATGGCCATACACTCTCAGTCATAAAACCATAAAGGAGCTCCATGGATATCATACTTCCTTAGGGAAGGGGCAAATCCTATGTCTGTCCATTGATCTTCTCATATGGGTCGTGACATGCTCAATAACAACCGTTATGACCTCCCAGCTACGGCAAGGTGTTAGGTTGTATCAAAGCAAGTCCCTAACCATATAGAATGATGAATGACCTCAAGTCAAGGGATCAATGCATCTCCTGTCACTTATGAGGATAACTCATGACACCAAGTCATAGCCTCATAGCGGGTCTATCCAGTATATCCCCAATGATATACCCATGTGTCTGTGTTAGCATCACGTGCCTAACCAGACCACATACCAGTCTCTCAAGTACCAAAGCTGTCCCATATCTACTCAGTTACATTGACTGGGGACAATTATTCGAGCACAGATCCAATCTGTCTCCAGGGACATTATCATGTAAGTACACAATCGCAGGTGCAGTCAAACAATGATAACGACAATGCCAGAATGATATATAAAAATATCAATGTCAAGTAGTACATAAGTTGACCAAAACTAGGTCCTAGGGCATATACACCAACAAATCAGATGTCAGAAAACGCAACAAAAGCGGAGCAAAGATCAACTGAAATTTAGAGATGTGTTGAGAATTCTACAACAGATCATTAAAAATTTCACAACTCTTTTGCAAACAGATTTGACAAAAATGAAACTTAGCCAGATAAAATCCAATTAGTGATAAGAAAACACAAAACCAGAAAACCAGATTTAAGAAAACAGAGTAACAGTGCACCAATCCAAATTAGAATTTGCAATTTTTGACAGAGATGAGTGGTGACCTACCTATGGGCTGAGGTACACTCACACCCAAGTTGTCGCTTGAACTTGTGTTTCCCTATCAAGTCAGGGAGCCCAAGTTTTCGTTAGAATGGTCACCAGTTCCAAAAATCTAGAACTCGGTAAGCTACAGAAGATGTTCAGATTTTCAGAAATAGAAATCGGCAAGTAGCGTTCTCCCAACTCAATAAAGACTTCACATTTTAGTATTCCAGAAATTGATATCAGTAGACGTTATAGCACAGGTATAGCAGAAGGAAAACTGAAAAACCAAAAAAATAGAATTTCAGAAATCAGAACAAGGAGAATTCAGCAAACAATTGCTGTGTAGAAATACCAAATAAAGTTTTTTTTTCAGAAAAAATCTCAGCACAAAGCAGATTAACAGGATATTCTAAGAGCACCTTAGGATTGCTCTGATACTACTAACGTAGAACGAAATCCCAAGGATCCTACTTAAGGTATGTAGCTCTATGTTACTAGATCTAAGTAGGCACAAATGGATTTTAGAGACAGCACGACAACGACAACTAATGTAATAGTAACAGTGAATATGCGTAAGTAGTTTGAAAGCAGAATAACAGAGAAACCGAGCATGCAACCTAGGGAGTGAACTATCCTACTTGGTTAAAGATTACTTGTGGCCCCCTTTAGGGAAGGGGGCCAAGACCCCTTTCTCTGAATCCCTCGGCTTCCGGTTCTTGGTGTTGAGGAAGAATCTTTAAGTGGGTTTTAGTCAAGCCTCCAAGTCCTAACCGATGGCTTCAAGGAATCCTCCAAGCTATTGACCTCTAAAGGCTTTTCGCTCCCAGCTCCAACACCAACGTCCAAAGACAAGCGCTCTTGAAGGTTTGGGAATTGGAAGGGAGGTCTCGGTGATGGGGATAAGGGAAGAAGGACAAGAGAAACTTGGCACAAAGCAAATGCTAACAAGCTATAATTTGTTTTCATAAAAAATATAGACTAAGGTGCAAGTGTGAAAATACAAGGGCTTATAAACCCATCCCTCAACGACTACAAGATTCTCTTAGAGATTAACGGCTAATCCTTCTTGGATTCAAAATGGATGGTGGAGATGTGAATTCTATCCAGCTTTTCATTGGATGAGGTGGGCGGTTGCATGAATGGTATTTGTGGCTGAACGTTATCTTGTTGAAGTCTCGGTTGAAAAGGTGTGAAGGCATGCCTTGGCGCATGCAGGTGGAGTAATGGCTTGTGAACACATGATCGCATTTCATTGGTTGGTGGAGAGGTGCTTTGCTTTGAAGAATACTTGTGGCCGAAACTTTGTGGATGTGGCTGGAATTTGAAGTGTGTATGTTGACTGGCTCTTTGATATGTTGACTGGAATTGTTGCTTGATTCCGTTGAGATTGAAAGGGATACATGTTGGCTAGTACTTGAGATGTTGACTTGAAATTTGATATTGACCTTTGACTTGGAGATTGATTTGGTGTAGCTGGCTGAGGTCTTGAGTGTTGAGGAAGAGGGTGCCTTGCATGTGCATTACAGGTGCATGTTATCCTAGGCTAGAAAACAACCTACTACATCATATAAGTAAATAAAATATGCTTAAAGAAAATAAAACCCTGGGCTAAGACCTAACTACAACAAAAATAATGTCAAGTGTAGGAAATGTAAATAATGTTTCCATCATAACTTAATGCAGAAATTAAACAAGTACAAAATGCATCAAATTTCTAAAATTGGAGGTCTTCAATGAGATGCTCCTGCATTAGAGATGTTGAGGAGCTTTGGGCTAAGCAAAGAAAGAGACGTTGGAGTTTCCATCTTAGTAGCAATGAAGATGAATGTTGACATGCATTGGATGAAATTCCTTCTTGGCTGGCAGCTGGCTAAACATTATCACAATGCTTGTTTCCTTCATAGCTTGCATGGGCATTTGTGGAATTTAATTGAGAGTTTGAAGCAGGTTATTCAGTTGTAATTGAGCTTGAGAATATGCGGTAGCTTCTTGGGCCTGAATGTCTTGACTATCACTTTGAGTTTGTTGAAGTAGTTATTTCAAAATTTTGCACCAGCTTTAGGAGTGAGCATGCTAGCTTATTCAAGAGCTTCCGGGCATTTGACTAGGGCAGTCGTAGGCTCCACTTGTACCTTCATGGCATGTGGTCTCTGCCTCCATCATTTCTCCCCGGGTGAAAAAAAATTCTTCCCTGAAGAATTGTTCTTGCGCAGGTGGAGAACTTCTGGAGAGGCAAGAGTCAATTGTTCCTTTAGGATCCGAAGCTTCATAATGTTGTCAGCATCACAACATTCTGTCATATTGTTCCATGTCCACGGTCCAAGCTGCATTTCAGGGTTACCTACATTTAATTCCCTATCTTGGCCATGTCCATTAGTACAGTTGTAATAGAAAATCACAGGACTTAGGAAAGAACAAGGAATTATGGAATCCATATACTCAATTTCAATGAGTAAAGGTGCAAAGCATGTTTGAGTTTATTATGTTTTGTTGGTTCCAAATGTGGCTTAAGGGTAGGGGTAGATGGACCTAAAAGACAAGACTCAAGGATCATAGGGTCTTCAAATTATAAGGTTTCTCCTAATGGTTGAGGATGACAGTCTAAGTCAATTTCAAGAGGATCTAACTTAGGTTCAATGTGTGGTTCAAGAAGACCTATGGGTTTGGGTTCGTCTAGACATTTAGGCAAGTCATCTTTAGGTTCTCTAATAGTAGTGCTAAGCTCAAGTTGAGTACCTGTGTGTATGGGCCCTAAAATTGAAGGTAAAGGTTTTGGCCCTAAAATTGAAGGTGAAGGTATTGGTTCTACTTGAAGGCTTGGCTCTTCATGACTTGGTTCTTCAAGTTTAGTGATTTCATCAAGACATGGGTTAGGCTCTAGTGTAGGCTCTATGGTTTGTTCCTTTAGCTTTAAAGGGGTTGAACTCTCTTCTTCATTTTGTATGCACTACTCTCTAATTTTTTCTAAGATTTGCTTAATCTCTTTAATTTCATTACCCATTTCCTTAAAAGGATCATTGGTCTTAGCTTGTGTCTAGTTTTCATCCTTAGGGTAAATTATGTGTTCCAAACCTTTATGAATAAAACTATAGCACCAAGGTTTGCTATAATAATATCCTTGAAAATCATGCATAAATTCTTTCCCTAATAAGATGTCAAAACGTTCTAGACTCATCACATCACACCAAATTTGAGCTTTGATATTGTCTAACATAATGGGTGTTGGGAATCCGGGGATTTTAAAATTTTACATACATCACAGATAGATACAGCGGAAGCAAATCCCCGAAATAAGCCAGTCCCAAAAACCCAGAAGATTGATGCTTGCGAGGGGGTCAACATGGTGAGTAGATATAGTACCTCAAAGCAATTGATGGAGATGTTGATGTAGGTGCCCAAGTGTTCGCCCTCTACAGCCTCGCACATAGCCGATGCTTGAGTTCTCCTCTTCCACGCCCGGTGCTAGCCTCGAGAAGAAGATCCACGCCTATAGAAGGGTCTTCCTTAATCACTTGCGCAACCCACAAGGATGAGGATGCGCCAAGAGGAAGAGGAAGGGAGGAAGCCGCCAAGCCTTCT
Organism: Costus lasius; assembly: GCA_027563935.2. Taxonomy (NCBI): domain Eukaryota; kingdom Viridiplantae; phylum Streptophyta; class Magnoliopsida; order Zingiberales; family Costaceae; genus Costus; species Costus lasius. The sequence goes on along the minus strand of CM050450.1, from coordinate 28,301,223 downwards.
TGCACCTTGCGCCATGGGAAGGAAGAAGGAAGGATCAAGAATCTTGCGGCCTTTGATGGAAGAAGAGCTCCTAAGCTTGCACCTGCTTTGTTGTCCATGCCTCCAAGAGATTGTGCAACAAGAGGGGTCGGCTAGGGTCTCTTTTATATGAGCAAGAGGCGGTTTAGCGTGTATGGTAAGTGTAGGTGATTAGGGCTTGAATTAAGGGAATTATTCAATCAATTGTCTTCATCAAATCCTTAATTCCATATGCACCTAAGCCTTGACTAAGCAAGCTCATGCCATATGCACCCACATCTTACCTATTGAGACAATAATTCCATCCATGCACCAAGACCTAGTCAAAGCATGAAGATAGTTTGCCTAATGTGTGATATGCGCAACTCCTAATTTAATTAGGACTCTAATTATGTTAATAATCAGTCCATATGCACCTATTAGAATCCAATTAATATTTTAAGTGATTAAATCAAATCCAATCTTAATCAATCACTTGAAAGATACTAATCATGACCATAGGCGCCAATCCTAGTCCTACTAGAACTCTTCATGCGCCTATGCCATTAATTCTTCCCCATTATAGCCTTTAGCCCACTTATCTCTTCATTACAACTTATTAGCAAGCCTCATTGGGTAATGGGCCAAGCTCAAACTTCATTATGCATGTTAACCAAGCCACTGATCCAATCCAATGTAACCCAAGGTCAAATGAGGCTAACCATGGTTAATTTTGGTCAATATGCCAAAATTGAAGTTTGGCTCTAATAAGCTTCTTCCATCTCATTAGGCCCATTGACGCTGATGAAATCTCCCAAATAGATTCGAGTTATAAAATAACTCGAACCGAAGGCTATCTGATCAATACGAAAAATTGAGCATCAACATCTGCGACCCTATAGGTTCCTCTGACATTGGCAGTGATGAACTTAGGTCATCACAAGCAGTGAGTGACACCTAGCAGTGCATTGCTACTACCCAAGTCTTTGCAACGGATATCGACATCAACATCCCCATCATCGCAATAAGGTACTAATGCATTATAGTCCCTTTGCCAAACTGATATCGGATTGGACAAGTGTGTCACCACTTGTTTTCACCCAATCTCATGGTCATGACTAAATCAGGTTCTCACCTGGGTATGGCCATACACTTTCAATCATAGAACCAAAGGGGCGCCCCATGGATATCAAGCTTCCCTTAGGAAAGGGGCAAATCCTATATCTGTCCATTGATCTTCTCATATAGATCGCGACATACTCAATGACAACCGTTATGACGCAGAACGGATGCTGGAAAAGAGAAGAGAAGGGAAGAAGAGGAGAGACCCTTAGCAAGTTAAGGGGGAAGAGAAGAGGCTACATACCCTAACCCTAACCTCACAAGGAGGAAGACACACAAACCCAAAGGTTTTTTCCAAAAATAATACTCTTAACTTGTCTAAACGTGAAGATTACATTGCCTTTTAAACTCTTTTCACCCTCAACATTAACATAAGCACTGAATGGATCTCACGATTGCTATTTCTCAATTCAAATTTGGAAGGTGGAGATGAGAGTTCTTTCTCAGCCCATTCATTGGTTGGAGTGGGCGGCTGCGTGATTGTTGCTTGGACAAAATATCTCTTGGGAAGGCTTTGGTTGAGAGATGTGAAGGCGTGCCTGGGTGCATGCAAGTGAAGTAATGGCATTCCTTAGTGCATGCAAGTGGAATAATATGGAATAATGGCTTGTGGAGACTTGCTTGCATCCCATTGGTTGTTGGAGAGGTGGTTGTTGGAGGGGTGCCTTTCTTTGAAGAATCTTTGTGGCCGAGACTTGTGGACAAGATTGGTGCGGCTAGAATTTGAAGCATGTATTTTGACCTGCACAAGAGATGTTGACTTGGAAGGTGGAGTGGCTGCATGATTCGGCTAGGATTGGTGGGGATATATGTTGACCAGCTCTTTGATATGTTGATGGGAGTTGTTGCATGATTCAGCTGAGAATTGAGAAGCATGTTGACTTGGGATTTGATGTTGGCCTTTGACTTGGAGGTTGATGAGGACTTGAGTGTTGAGAGAGTAGTTGTTAACCTTTGACTTAGCTAATCCAAGGAGAATGCAAACCTAAACTAATTGTAGCCTAACACATTAACTAGGAATTTAAAGTGCTTTAAAAGGAAATAAAACCTAAACTAATCCTAATTGCAACAAAACAAAGGGAAAATAAACACTTAATTAAATTCTCAAAATGCTCCTGCATCACGTTATGCCCCTCTCTTGATACACAATCCTTGGAGGCGTGAGTAACACAAGAGAGAGGTGAGAGCAAGCTTGGAGGTGGCGCAACCACCTCTTCCATCTTCATAGCCGCAAGCATCTTCCTTCCTCTTGGCGCTTCTTCCCTTGAAGGTGGCGCAAGTGTGACAAGGGCTTGGCGACTTCATCCTCTTCTCTTTATCTTCTTCATTGGCGCTAATACCTTGGAGGTGGCGCAAGGCTTGAAGAAGAAGCACAAAGGCTTGGATCTTCTTCCCGAGGCTAGCACCGGGCGTGGAAGAAGAAGACTTAAGGAATCCGTGTGTGTGAGACTGCAGAGGGCGCACGCTTGGGCGCCTATCTCAACATCGGCATCGTCTTGCTTTGAAGTATCTTCTATCTCATCGTGTCGACTCCCTCGCTTGCGATCTTCACTGGGTTTTTGGGACTAGCCTGTTTCGGGGATATTAGTTCCGCTGCGCAATGTATTTGTGTAATTTCTATCTCTGAAAAATATAAAATATCCCCGTGGTTTCCCAACAGTGGTATTAGAGCGACTTGCGAGACTCGAACGATGTAATTTCATGTTTTTCCATGCTCACATGCCATATCTCAATTTTCACAAATTGCATGATCACATGGCAAACAATTTTTCTAAGTAGGAAAAATTAGGGTTTCTTGTTTCTATCATCTTTTCAATCTCTTTTGGATTTTTGGGTTATTTTTCTTGCATGATTTAAGGATCAAAGGTGCACGTGGTTTTGTCAAGTAGGACGGGCATTGTGTCTTCGGACTGGTCGGGTCTCTTGATCTGACAAAATTACCAGCCGAGAGGATCTTTGAAATCATCATGAAAATTAGTCACGAATAACTAAAAGATTTGTGAGAAGAAGATGAGGAAAAGAAACTAGTTTTATGAAAAAGTATAATTTCAGATTTTATGTTTTTCATGAGCATGTAGAATTGCATGTGTAGATACCTTACTTGTGCATAATGTTGTGATCATGAGTCAAGCCCCTATGCATGCCTGTGATGTACTCTTGTGAGGCCTGTGTGCCGCTTTTCTTTTGCTTTTAAATAAGAAGAAGATTAGGGTGACGCACATCACTTGAAGCATTGGCGCTTGGAGCACTATTGCTTGATGGCGCATGCATAGAAGTGCAAGATGGCATGGTCGAACCCTAGGGGTTGAGAGCTAGCTATCTTGGCTCCTTGCATGGTGGCGCATCATCTATGGAGAAAGACCCATGGCATTGGCTGAACCCATGAGGGATACCTCTAGGTTTGATTGCTAAACCATGGTGAGAAGGACCTTGGAGCCAACCTTGAAGCTCAAGTTAGAGGTCGGCTAGGTTAGGTTTTGTCTTTGGGGCTTGAATCCTAGGTCAAGAGTTGAACCTCCTTTTGGCATGGGTTGGTTCAATGTCTTGAATAAGCTATGATCACATCATTCTTTTACTGTTTTCATACATATCTGCTAAAGCATGCCTGAGTTATTCTATCGTTATGTTATCACTATAGGATTGCATGCCTGTAATGCTAGACATAAGATAAAACTGATGAGACCTCAAAAACCTTCACAAATAAATATCAAGTCTAGTAGCCTTCTAACACGTAGCCCTCACTAAGCTATCGATCAGTGGTGTTGTGAACTGTTTCCCACCCTCGTGGGACACACCCACTTATCTTTAGAAAGTGCGTGGTGGTAATGGTTTCCCCAGTCCGTTTTAATCGGGCGCGCCTTCGCAAGGAAACTCGTTGGCCCTGGGCATAACGGTTAGGAATGAACTTGACTAGATTTCCACATGTGCTGGGCATATGGTGGAACTCTAAAGGCATCGTTGAGAGGTTAGGGTTTCATGCTGTATCTAGCCCTCGTTGGACATGAAATGCCTAGACTGTCTCAATAAGGGGAATTGCTTGGAGCAATCGGCCGGCGTGCCCACCTTAGGAAGCATGGGTTACTTTGTGCATCTCATCCCACCCTCGTGGGATGTGAAGCCTCATGTGGAAAAGGGATCCCATCTCACTAGGAAGTCTTAAACTTCCTGATTGACTTTGTGGGTTGTCAATTCGATTAAAATAGTGAGAGCCATAATCATTTAAAACAAGTCCAGTTTAAATGATTTGAAGTAGTACTAATCTGCTGTTTCTTGACTATTGTAGAACAATGGCAATGAACAATAGTGGATTGACACTGCGATCACTCCTTGATAAGGATAAGTTGGTTGGAACCAACTTTATGGATTGGCATCGGAACTTGAGGATAGTCCTCAAGCTCGAGAAGAAGCTGTATGTCCTAGAGCAAGCTCTTCCGGTGCCTCCTCCGCCTAATGCCCGAGCGGCAGATAGGGATGCTTTTAGAAAGCATCAGGATGACTCTATGGAGGTGTCATGTCTCATGCTGGCCACTATGGCACTTGAACTTCAGGTGCAATATGAGGAGCAGAAAGCTTTTCAGATGATCACTCATTTGAAACAGATGTTCGAGGCTCAAGCTAGAACTGAGAGATTTGACACCGCCAAAGCAGTCTTTCGGTGTAAGTTATCTGAGGGTGCACTAGTGAGACCCCATGTTCTCAAGCTGATTGGGAACGTGGATCATCTCAGGAGGCTGGGACACGCCCTAGATAACGAGCTGGTTGTGGATCTTATTCTGCATTCCCTGCCCCCTAGCTTCAGTCCGTTTATCATAAATTTCAACATGAACCGGATTAAGTGCACACGGTGTTGGGGTATGCCCTTAAGGCTAAATGTTTGAGGCCTTGGGTTATTATCAGTATCATGTACAAACTATGTATATGTTTTATAAAGGCAATTGTTGTTATTCAGATTGTTGCATTACCTGCTGCTATATGTATACTTCTGAGTAATGTCTCAATGATGTTCAGCTTAGCTGATTTTCAGAGTTGTCCTTAGTCGAGATATCTTGGTGAACATGAGACAGCCTTGATATGATTGAGACTAATATGTGTTCTAATCTTATAGGATGCTTCGAGCATGGAATAAGATTTAGATACATAGGTGCATTGGATGTACTGGACTGACCCTACTTAGGATATTCAATTGTTTGTCACAATATGAATAAATCCTTATAAGCGAACAAGTGGCATATTCCCTCTGACTTGAGATCACTTGTGTTTCTAAGTGATGATTGACATTGTCTTGAGGTAGTTCAATATCATTTGAAAGATAATGGTTAAGGATTATCTTGGACAGTGGGCATAAGTCATGTTAGGACACTAGCGATAGATAAAGGATTGCCTCTCCTAGTTGGAGTGTGGTGTTCTACTGGGGCCCCCTGGATGAGATGGTTGAGAATGTGTATGGCCATACCCAGATGACTATGTTCATCTGATCTAACCATTCTCATCGTGTTGGAATTACAGGCTAGACACGCTTGTCCAACGAGAACATCCAGTGGCAAAGGGAACATGTATGCTCGGTGAATTGGATTCACACTTGTGCTATGTTTTGGGAGTAGTCTTGGAAGACTCTTTCCTTCATATCGGGAGACAGTGATGTGTTGCTAGATACCCCTCTCTAATCGTGATAACGTAAGTTATCGTTACCGACGTTGAAGGAAACCCTTAGGGTCGCACAATTTGATGATATGGCTTACTTATGTCAGATCGTGTGGATTGGAATTATTCTAGTTCAGTTTAAAGCAATTTAAACTCTGATTGGAAGTGAGATCTAGTCTAATCATGTTTGATTGATTAGGGCATATGATCGGTAAGCTTCGATCGGGAGAATTGATGCTTGATCGTAAAGATCAAGAGATTCAATGAGATGTGTGGTTGGATCTTGAGCCATTTGGTTCAATCAGATCAAGACCAGGGCTTGTTCGATTTGGTCCTTGAACCAAATGAAATTGAACCGGTTCACTTAGTGAACGCATGGTTCAAATGAGAGGTTTCGGTTGGTTCACTTAGGGTGAACGCATGGGAGTTAAAGAGGGAGTTAAGAAGGGGGTTACATGTTTGGTTCTTACCAAATATGGTAACCGAATCTTTCCTTCTTGGGCTCTCCCTCTCGGTTTTCAAAACCTCTCTCTTCCTCCTCTCGCATTCTTCTTCCTCTTCACGAAAAGAAGGAGTTTAACCAAGCCAAGGGTGCACATCTCATCTCCTCACTCGATCAAAGACCCCTAGTGTCTTTGCTAGCACAAGGAGCACAAGGGAGAAGCAAACTTCATCTTGTGTGTGATACTTTTGGAGAAGAGGCACTCGCCCCTTTCTTCTTCCAAGCCGCCACTCAAAGCATGGCAATGGTAATGCTCTAACCTATCCTTTCAAGGTTGATCATATGTTTAAGTCATGCGATCTTTGAAACCTAGTATTTCCGCCGCCGCTATAAGTTTTTGAATGCGCATGTGACCTAGGTTTCCTCTCACATGGGAGGAACTGATGAATATGCTCCAGATAGCCGAGCATGAGATGGTAAAGACCAAACCTAATTCTGTTCTTTTGGTCCCTACAGCCAAGAAGATGAAGAAAAAGGGTAAGGCACATGCCAAGGGCGGTGCCAAGGGTCCTACCAAGGCACTGAAGAAAAAGGTGAAGAAGTCAAAGGACTAGAGGTGCTTCCACTGTAGCGAGCAGGGTCACTGGAGGAGGGACTGCAAGCAACTTCAGAATGAGGAGAAGAAAGGCTTGGCCTTAGCTTCTAGCTCATATATTTATGTTACAAAAGTCAACCTTTCTACTTCTATGTCATGGGTATTGGATACTGCATGTGGATCTCATATTTGTACAAATATGAAGAGGCTCAAGAAAAGTAGATTGGTGTAGGCTAGAGAGATTGACCTACGAGTTGGAAACGGGGCACAGGTTGCTGCTGTTGCTGTAGGAATTTTGACTCTCTCCCTGCCATCTGGACTTTAGTTAGAGTTAGATAATTGCTATTTTGTACCTTCGCTTACTAAGAATATTGTATCCATTCCTTGCTTGGCAAAGAAGGGATTTAAGTTTGAAATAAATAAGAACTCTTGTTCTTTTTCATTTGCAAATATGTTCTATGGGAAGGGTACTTTGTGCAATGGTCTATATATGTTAGACATGGATAACTCTATTTGTAATATAAATAATAAAAGGACCAAACTCAGTGGTTCAATTGGTGCTTTCCCATGGCACTGTCGATTAGCCCGTATAAACAAGAATCGCATTCAACAACTCCATGCAAATGGGTTGATAGATTCAAGTTCCTTGGAGGAATTTGATACATGTGAGCCTTGTTTATTAGGGAAAATGACAAAGGCGCCTTTCACCAAGACTGGTGAAAGGGCAGGAGGTTTGTTGGATCTCATACATAGCGATGTGTGTGGACCATTCAATAAACAAGCGAGAGGAGGCCACAACTACTTCATCACATTTACTGATGATTTCAGTAGATTTGGTTATGTCTACCTAATGAGACATAAGTCTGAATCATTTGAGAAGTTCAAAGAGTTCAGACATGAAGTAGAGAACCAACTTGGTAGATCCATTAAGGCTCTTCGATCAGATCGTGGTGGAGAGTACCTGAGTGGTGAGTTTCTTGACTATCTGAGAGAGTGTGGGATATTATCCCAACTCACTCCTCCTGGAACACCCCAATGGAATGGTGTGTCTGAAAGGAGAAATCAAACTTTGTTGGACATGGTTCGATGTATGATGAGTCATGCAACTCTACCTCCCTCATTCTGGGGATATGCACTAGAGACAGCTTCTCTGATACTAAATAACGTTCCATCTAAGAGTGTCTCCAAGATACCATATGGAGTATGGAGTGGGAGACGCCCTAATCTCACCTTTATCAGGACCTGGGGATGTGAGGCTTATGTCAAATGTCAGGATTCTAGCAAGCTAGAACCTAGATCTGATAAATGTGTGTTTGTGAGGTACCCTAAGGAAACTAAGGGTTACTACTTCTATGTTCCCACCGAGAACAAAGTTTTTGTTGCTCAGGGTGCTGTCTTTCTAGAGAAAGAATTTCTCATGAAAGAAGTTAGTGGAAAAAAGTTTGACTTGGACGAGGTCCAAGTGCAACCACAAGACACAAAGATGGAACCTGAGCCACCTGCACCAGTTGCTGGGCAACCTGAGGCTCAGACACAGGCCCCACGTAGGTCTGGGAGGATTCGTCATGCACCTGAGAGGTATGGGTCATTGCCGACCCAACACGACGGTATCTTCATCATTAAGGATGAACCCAAGACTTATGAAGAGGCGGTCAGTGGACCGGACTCCGAGAGATGGCTTGAGGCAATGTGATCCGAGATGGATTCCATGTCAGCTAACCAAGTCTGGGATTTGGTTGAGCTACCTGATGGGGTAAAACCCATAGGGTGTAAATGGGTCTTCAAGAAGAAGACAGACATGGATGGGAACGTAGTTACCTATAAAGGTAGACTAGTGGCTAAGGGTTTCAAACTGATGTAGGGGGCAAACACAGGACAAAAGGTGCATGCAAACAAGGCTTTGAGAAAATATTTTTTTTGTATTTTATAATAAAATCCGAGATTTACTCTACCGAGGTTGGAAAATATTTTTGGTATTTTAATAGTAAAGAAAACCGAAACTACAATTACTTTAAACTACAAATTTTAAAGACACTTAATCTATGAAATGAAATTGCTAGAAGGAATACTCACAGTGCGATCCTTGAGAATAGAAGGATCGTGACGTCCCGTTCTTCACCGGTCCAATGGTTGATGGCAACGAAGTAGGGCCCTATGAGCTTACACACATGCAAACATTTAAGGCCCACACATGCGTGGGTGAGTTTAAACAATGTTTAATTGTCCAACAACCAAAGAGAAGTCAAGAGGGGAGTTAGGCTCCCAAATTCTCTTGCTAACAAGATTAAGGACTATCTAATTTAAAAGGGGGGTGAAAGAAGAGTGTCTTGCGCCAAGAGAACCTCCAAATCCTTGTATCATCCTTCAAGAAACAACAAGGTTAGTGTAGGAATAAGTTCTAGAATTAAAAAGAGGGTGAGGGGAAGGAACTTAGCCAAAGAGGTGTCTTCTTGATGTCATTCTTCATGATGGCCGAGAGTGATGAAGCTTCCAAGGAGCCTTCTAATGCTTGCCGAGATCAAAGTGTGGTGGATCTTCCTTGAAGTCTCGTCAAAGGAAGTGAAAGGACCTTCAAGGCTTTTAGTTGAATGGAGGATTAGAGGGGAGAAGGAGAAGAGGGGAAGGGAAAGGGCTCGGCCCTTTAGAAGAGGGGAAGAAGAGAGGTATTTGGCGACACAAGCACCATTGCAAACACCATTTTTTTTCACTAGGCAACTACTCGACAAAAGAAAGAGAAATACAACTTATAGGCTGATTAGGGCCAAGGGTAAGGGTGACATTTTACCCTTGGCGAAATTACAAAATAAGTAAGAAAAATTCAGCATTGATGTCTTCATTTGATCCTTCCTTTTAGTGGCTGATTTTTGAATTCGACTTCTTATTGTTTTTGGTGGAGTTTTCTCTTGGTCTCTTTCCTTGTTTGCTTTGATGACAATGCGACTGGGTTCCACAAATTGTGGATCTTGATTGATGGTTGGCGCAATTGGCAAGTGTGGGCTGAATTCTTCCTTGCTTTCGAATCCCTTTTATTTAATCCATTTGAAATTCGAAATCCTTCCTTCAAGAGCTTGGCGGCTAAGAGATTTCCATAGATGTTTCCACAAATTAGGGATCTAGATGGGGATCCCATGATTTGTGGATCTTGATTTGATCTTTGGTATCTTTGGCGCAAATTGGGAAGTGTGGGCTGAATTCGATTCCTTCTCTCATGGTTGGCGCCTTGGCTTGTTTTGGAAGGGATGTTGACTTAATTGCAAGCAACTCCATCTTGAAGTCTTTGGGTTGAAGTAGTTGAAGTGCTCTCTTTCCAAATTGGGAGCTTCACTAGTTGAGTGACTTGAGCTGAGCTCCTAAATGTCTCTTTGAGCTAACCCTAACCTGCCATGTTAGTTGCAAATGCAAGATACTATCCTAGCATGCAAAACTACATGATGCACTAGAAGTAAAATTTATTCAACCAAAGCAAATTGCAAATATGGAAAGTGCAAATAAGGAAATATGCAAGTAAGGAGAAAATGCAACAAGGGGGCCTAGGAGGGGAATGTAGGAACCCCTAATTATAGGGGAGAAACCCTAAACTTGCAATTCTAACAAGCTTTGCGGAAAAAAGGGTTTCAAGATCGCATATGAATCTATAAGATCAACTTATGTTATGAAAAGGAATCATACCAACGCCATGGATTTGGAAGTCGGTTTGGAAGAAGAGATCAAACTAGGTCTCCTCCACAAGCCCACACACAAGATGAAGATGCTCACTTCCTTGAGATCTCTTGTGCTAGCAAGACCCTCAAGCCTTCTTGTCGAATGGAAGGGGATGATGAACCTCCTTGTTGCCGAGAGCTTCACTTGCCTAGCCTCTCCTTCTCGTCGTCAATCACACCTCAACGAAATTGTCCAAGGCGTTCAAGAGAAGAGCACAAACGCTTATGCGTTTAGGCGTTATTTGTGAAACCGGCCATGATGACTTTCCATAAATGGAAGCTCATCATGCCATGCGCTCAAGCCAACCTCAAACGCATTTGAGCATTGAACCATGCGTTCACAATTGTGAACCGGTTCAAGCTAAACCGTTTCAATCGACTTTGGTTCATGAACCAAACCGAAATGGCTCAAGCCATGTGGTCTAGACCATATTGAACCCCAAGGCTCATGATCTAACCGTTCATCACCTGATGCCCCTGATCTCTTCGATCTAGCATCATCTCTCTCGATCCAAGCTTACCGATCTCAAGCCCTAATCAATCAAACATGATCAGGCTAGATCTCACTTACAATCAGAGATTAAATCCCCTTAAACTGAACCCAAAGAATTCAGTCCACACGATCTGACTCAAGTAAGCCATATCATCATATTGTGCGACCCTGAGGGTTTCCTCTAAATGTCGGTAACGATAACTTACGTTATCACGATCAGTGAGGGGTATCTAGCAACACATCACTGTCTCCCGATATAAAGGAAAGAGTCTTCCAAGACTACTCCCAAACCAAGGCACAAGTGTGACTCTATTCACAAGGCATACATTTATCCTTTGCCACTGGATGTTCTTATTGGACAAGCATGTCAAGCTTGTAACTCCAACACGATGAGCATGATTAGATCAGATGAACATAGTCATCTGGGTATGGCCATACACTTCCTCAATCATCTCATATAAAGGGGGCCCTTTAGAACATCACACTCCTTAAACAAGGATACGGCAATCCTTTATCTATCACAAGTGCCCTAACCTGACTCAAGCTCACCATCCAAGATAGTCTATAATCATTATGTTTCAAATGATATTGAACTACCTCAAGACAATGACAATCATCATTTAGAAACACAAGTGATCTCAAGTCAGAGGACATGTGCCACTTGCTGCTTACAAGGATCATTCACATTGTGACAAGCAATGGAATATCCCAGTAGGGTCTGTCCAGTACATCCAATGTACCCATGAGTCTACATCTTATTCCATGCTCGAAGCATCCTATAAGATTAGCACTCATATTAGTCTCCATCATATCAAGGCTGTCTCATGTTCACCAAGATATCTCGACTAAGGACATACAGCCTGTCAGCCTAGCTGAACAGCTTTGAGACATTATTCAGAAGCACACTCATTGCAGCAGACAAGGTAACAACCTGAATAATAACCATGCCTTTCATAAACATAAGAGTTTATTACATAATACTTTTACAATCCCAAAGGCCTCAAACATTAGCCTTAAGGGCATACTCCAACAATCTCCCACTTGCACTTAATCTAATGGTTGAGAAATCTCAAACCCATATTATCACAGTGCTTCTCATGCTTCTGCTGCGCCAGAGGCTTGGTAAGCGGGTCTGCCAGATTGTCATCTGTATGAACCTTGCAAATCTTGATCTCGCCACGATCAATGATCTCCCGGATCAAGTGAAACCGTCTCTGTATGTGCTTGGACTTCTGGTGTGACCGCGGTTCCTTTGCTTGTGCTATAGCTCCAGTGTTATCACAAAAGATAACCAAAGGATCTGCACTCGAAGGAACGACACCAAGTTCTCTCACGAACTTACGAATCCACACTGCCTCCTTGGATGCTTCCGAGGCTGCAACATACTCGGCTTCTGTTGTGGAATCAGCAACAGTTGACTGTTTGAAACTTTTCCACACCACTGCTCCACCATTCAAGCTAAAAACATAGCCTGATTGCGATCGGAAATCATCCTGGTCCGACTGGAACGAAGCGTCAGTATATCCCTCTATACTGAGTTCTTCCTGACCACCATATATCAAGAACATATCTTTGGTCCTCCGCAGATATTTTAAAATGTTCTTGACTGCAATCCAGTGCGCCAAACCTGGATTACTTTGGAATCGACTGGTCACGCTTAACCCGTAAGCGACGTCTGGGCGAGTACACAACATCGCATACATAATGGACCCAATAGCCGAAGCATAAGGCGTATTGTCCATTTCATCTTTCTCAGTCTGTGTTTGTGGACACTGACTCTTCGAAAGATTCAGACCATGTCTGACTGGAAGATATCCACGTTTAGAATTCTCTAAATGGAATCTCTCCAGGACTTTATCGATGTAAGTACTCTGGCACAGCCCGAGAAGCCTCTTAGATCTATCCCGGTAGATCTTCACACCTAGTACATAGGCTGCTTCTCCTAGATCTTTCATCTGAAAACATTTTCCTAACCATGCCTTAACAGCATGCAGTTCAGGAATATCGTTTCCAATGATCAAGATATCATCGACGTAGAGGATTAGGAATGTAATCACGCTCCCACTAAACCTCTTATATACACACGGGTCATCCTCGTTCTTGATGAAACCAAACTCAGAGATTGATTCATCAAAACGAATATTCCAGCTTCTTGATGCTTGTTTCAGTCCATAAATGGACTTCTTTAACTTGCATATTTTATGACGATCTGATGGATTAGTGAAACCTTCCGGTTGTGTCATATACACATCCTCATCCAGATTTCCATTAAGGAAAGCTGTTTTCACATCCATCTGCCAGATCTCATAATCGTAATATGCAGCTATCGCGAAAAGAATCCGAATAGACTTAAACATGGCTACAGGTGAGAAAGTTTCATCATAATCTATCCCGTAGATTTGTTTGAAACCTTTCGCAACTAGCCTGCCTTTATAGGTAACCACGTTACCATCCATGTCAATCTTCTTCTTGAAGATCCATTTACAGCCTATAGGGATTACTCCCGGAGGCGGATCAACCAAATCCCAGACTTGGTTATCTGACATGGAGTCCATCTCGGCTCGCATAGCATCAAGCCATCTAGCTGACTCCGGTCCACTGACCGCATCCGCATAAGTTAGGGGTTCATCATTATCAATGATGTAGACTCCGTCATAGCGCTCAGGCTGTCGACGGATCCTACCCGATCTTCGCGGTTCCCGTGATATCTGAGCCTCAGGTTGTCCAATAACCTGCTCTACCGGCTCAGGCACATCCAACTCTGCTTGACTACTTTGTCCTTCCTCTGGATTCTCATCCAGCTTTATTTCTCTCCCACTGGCCTCTTGCAGAATAAATTCCTTCTCAAGAAATACGGCCGTCCGAGCAACAAATACCTTGTTCTCCTTGGGATCGTAGAAATAATAACCCTTAGTTTCCTTAGGGTAACCGACAAAGATGCATTTGTCAGATCTGCTCTCTAGTTTCCCAGAGGCGAGCTTTTTGACATAAGCCTCGCAACCCCAGATCCTGATAAATGTCAAGCTAGGCTGTTTCCCATACCATAACTCATATGGCGTCTTTAAAACTGCCTTGGATGGCACTCGGTTTAGTACCTTTGCAGCTGTTTCCAGTGCAAAACCCCAAAAGGAGTATGGAAGAGTAGCCTGACTCATCATAGAACGAACCATATCAAGTAACGTTCTATTTCTCCTCTCGGACACACCATTCCATTGCGGTGTTCCTGGCGGAGTGAGCTGTGAGATAATCCCACACTCTTTCAGATAGTCAGTAAACGCATGACTCAGGTATTCACCACCTCGATCTGAACGAAGTGCCTTGATATTTCGGCCTAGCTGATTTTGTACTTCATTTTTGAACTCTTTGAACTTGTCAAAAGATTCACTTTTATGTCTCATTAAATAGACATATCCATACCTACTGAAATCATCAGTAAAGGTAATGAAGTACTGATAGCCACCTCTGGCATGTTTACCAAAAGGCCCACACACATCACTGTGTATTAGGTCCAGTAAACCTGAAGCCCTTTGACCTTTGTGAGGAAAAGGAGACTTCGTCATTTTACCCATCAAACAAGCTTTGCATGTATCAATCTCCTCATAGGAGAATGATCCCAGCAGTCCATGATCATGCAACCGCTTAATGCGCTTCTCGTTTATATGGCCTAAACGACTATGCCATAACAAGGTGCTGTCATCAGCATACTTGGCTTTCTTATTATCAATATTTTGTATAGAATTGTCCATGTCCAACATGTATAACCCATTGTTAATTGAACCAGTTGCATACACAATATTATCACGAGATAAAACACACTTTGAAATCTTGCATTCAAAGGCAAATCCTTTCCTGACAAGAGCAGGAATAGAGATAATATTCTTTGTGATACTTGGTACAAAATAACAATTGTTTAATTCTAATACAATGCCAGATGGTAAAGAAATGAAATAGTCTCCTACAGCAACAGCAGCAACCCGTGCCCCGTTTCCAACGCGTAGGTCTACCTCATGCTGTCCCACCTGCCTTCTTCTCTTGAGTTCCTGTACATTTGAACAAATGTGAACTCCACATGCAGTGTCCAACACCCATGATATAGAAGAAGATGAAAACATGACCTCAGTCACATATATACCTGAGCCAGAAGCGATGCTTCCCCTCTTATCTCCTTGGAGCGCTTTACAGTCCTTTTTCCAGTGACCCAGCTGGCCACAGTGGAAACACCTGTTGTCCTTCGACCGCTTCACCTTCTGTTTCAGGGCCTTGCTGTAATTCTTGACAGGGGCCTTGCCCTTCTTCCCCTTCTTCTTGTTCCTAAAAGGAACCATCAAGACAGAGGTTGAAGGCTTACCCTTCAGAGTTTCCTCAGTTGTCAAGAGCATATTCAGCAGCTCTGCCGGCGTACAATCGATCTTGTTCATATTAAAGTTAATGATGAACGGATCGAAAGAAGGCGGAAGAGACTGCAGAATAATGTCCACAGCAAGCTCCTGGTTGATGGTATGCCCCAGTTTCTCCAGAGCCTCCTTGTGCCCAATCATCTTGAGCACGTGAGCTCCCACTGGGCTCCCCTCAGCCAGTTTGCTCTGAAAGAAGAGCTTCGTCAGATTATAGCGTTCAGTCCTCGCCTGTGCAGCATACAACATCTTGAGGTTCGCTATAATTTCTATAGCCGACATGTCCTCATGCTGACGCTGCAGCGGTGGCGTCATAGACGCTAGCATCAGGCAAGCGACATCAATGCTATCATTGACGTGCTTTTCGTAGGCATCCCGAACCGCCCTTGCGGCGTTCGGAGCGGGCTGCGGCGGTATCGCCGTCTCGAGGACATACAGTTTCCTCTCTGCCTTAAGAACAATCTTAAGGTGTCCGAACCAGTCAGAGAAGTTCGGCCCAGCAAACTTCTCCCTTTCCAGTAGGGATCGCACATTGAAGCTCATGGTGTTCGTTGCTGCAGGAATCTACAACAAGCAAGAACAGCAAGGTCAGTATCAATGTTCAGAATCAATCTAGGACTTAAGAAAGATTCTTTTTCTCACTATTTTGTCTGACTGAAAAATCCAGTAAACAGTCCGAAAGAGTAACACTCTTTTAGTGAGATGGGATCCAGATTTCATACTTGGTCTCCGCGTCCCGCTCAGGCGAGATAAGATGCACAGAGATGACAAGCACTAATTTCTGGTAGGCTGTCCCAGCCAATCGCCAACCCGTGCGATTCCCCTTCATCTTGGCAATCCAGCAGACTGTGCCAACTGAGTTGGTACAACACAGTCTCTGATCCCAGAGATGGCTGCCTCCATGTGCTACCATATGCGCCACATATGTAGTCTACATGGTCAAGCTGACCCGACCTACTCCCTGGACCACCACGTGCTATGCTGAGCAACGAGAGGGGATAAATCCCAACTCTGTAACACGCAGGTGAAATCCGGCACCGTCTGAAGATAGATGGACGTGCCCACTGAGTGGGTTCAACACGGCTCCAACGATAGTCAGAAAGGTGAGGTTTCACGTCAGAAGGCTTACGAGCTTGATATGTTAGCGTTGGATTTTAGCGGTCTTTTATCTTCTTACTATCAGGCATATCCTATGGCTATAGCAGAAGATAAACATAAACATGCAACTCTAATTATTTGCAATAAGTAGAAAGCATGATCTTATGTGGTAAAAGCCCATGAACCCTAGTAAGACCTTAATTTTACTTAAGTCTTCACTTGAGCTCCTTGGCATCTCATCTGGTCCAACCTAGGGCCCTAGCGCCAAGAGCACCTCAGGTGCGCCACCAGCTGAATGCCCCTTTATGATGTGTGCATTTGTACTCTTGTCTAATCAAAGTACATTTGATCTATCTAGACAAGGTTGACACACAGGTCAACAACATTTCATAAATTAAAACAATGTGATTCGCAGATCACAAATTAATTTACAATTTAAACCCAGGCACGCAGGCCCCAGCACAGCACACAATAGGGCAACCCACATAAGACTAAATAGACAAGCATCATGGCATCAAATCATCTTGTGATCCAATCAAGAAATTAAATTTTGAAAAACCCCATGGCATCAATTTTAATTTCCTTACGAGCCCTACAACCTTACAATGGTCCATTGATAGGGATCCACTCATCCATCTAGTTAGATCCTTTGCCCTTGCATGCACCGAGTCCTAACTGACCCGAGTTGACCTAATGGTCAACCATGCATGCCCCAAGGGCTGAACCACCCCATGAGTTTTTGGCAAGCGGGTGTGACCCCGGGCCTAACTCAAGTGTGTTCAGTAGTTGTCTCAACCAGACCTCGCTACACGCCCTAGATGCAGTCAACCTATAGCCACCTTGTGCTTGCGCATAGGTGCCATTGGGTCAACCCATCTGAGCTGTCAGATGGTCTGATCAGACTTGGATCTAACCTAGTGGTGACTTCAACCCCATCAACCCATCTAAGGGTTTAATGTAGTGGCACCTTAGATCTAATTATGCGCGCAAGATGTAAGGTTTTAGAAAACATTTAGAACATGCGCAATGATACAAACAAACAACATGCTTGCATATAACCCTTAGATCTAAGGGGGTCCTCTTCAAGGAGGAGCGCATACTTTAGGGGGTCCCCTTCAAGGGGGAGCGCATACTTTATCAAAGCCATGATACAAGCGCAACTTAAAGCATGATATCATGCGCAACTTCATGAAAGCAAGATACATGCGCAACCTCATGAAAACAAGATACATGCGCAACCTCATGAAAACAAAGCATGCTTCAAGTAAAAGTAAGCGCAACTTGAATGTATGGATCACAAATAAGCAATCATATAGATCATATCAAGAGCCTAGCTCTGATACCAATTGTGGGAACCCCTAATTATAGGGGAGAAACCCTAAACTTGCAATTCTAACAAGCTTTGCGGAAAAAAGGGTTTCAAGATCGCATATGAATCTATAAGATCAACTTATGTTATGAAAAGGAATCATACCAACGCCATGGATTTGGAAGTCGGTTTGGAAGAAGAGATCAAACTAGGTCTCCTCCACAAGCCCACACACAAGATGAAGATGCTCACTTCCTTGAGATCTCTTGTGCTAGCAAGACCCTCAAGCCTTCTTGTCGAATGGAAGGGGATGATGAACCTCCTTGTTGCCGAGAGCTTCACTTGCCTAGCCTCTCCTTCTCGTCGTCAATCACACCTCAACGAAATTGTCCAAGGCGTTCAAGAGAAGAGCACAAACGCTTATGCGTTTAGGCGTTATTTGTGAAACCGGCCATGATGACTTTCCATAAATGGAAGCTCATCATGCCATGCGCTCAAGCCAACCTCAAACGCATTTGAGCATTGAACCATGCGTTCACAATTGTGAACCGGTTCAAGCTAAACCGTTTCAATCGACTTTGGTTCATGAACCAAACCGAAATGGCTCAAGCCATGTGGTCTAGACCATATTGAACCCCAAGGCTCATGATCTAACCGTTCATCACCTGATGCCCCTGATCTCTTCGATCTAGCATCATCTCTCTCGATCCAAGCTTACCGATCTCAAGCCCTAATCAATCAAACATGATCAGGCTAGATCTCACTTACAATCAGAGATTAAATCCCCTTAAACTGAACCCAAAGAATTCAGTCCACACGATCTGACTCAAGTAAGCCATATCATCATATTGTGCGACCCTGAGGGTTTCCTCTAAATGTCGGTAACGATAACTTACGTTATCACGATCAGTGAGGGGTATCTAGCAACACATCACTGTCTCCCGATATAAAGGAAAGAGTCTTCCAAGACTACTCCCAAACCAAGGCACAAGTGTGACTCTATTCACAAGGCATACATTTATCCTTTGCCACTGGATGTTCTTATTGGACAAGCATGTCAAGCTTGTAACTCCAACACGATGAGCATGATTAGATCAGATGAACATAGTCATCTGGGTATGGCCATACACTTCCTCAATCATCTCATATAAAGGGGGCCCTTTAGAACATCACACTCCTTAAACAAGGATACGGCAATCCTTTATCTATCACAAGTGCCCTAACCTGACTCAAGCTCACCATCCAAGATAGTCTATAATCATTATGTTTCAAATGATATTGAACTACCTCAAGACAATGACAATCATCATTTAGAAACACAAGTGATCTCAAGTCAGAGGACATGTGCCACTTGCTGCTTACAAGGATCATTCACATTGTGACAAGCAATGGAATATCCCAGTAGGGTCTGTCCAGTACATCCAATGTACCCATGAGTCTACATCTTATTCCATGCTCGAAGCATCCTATAAGATTAGCACTCATATTAGTCTCCATCATATCAAGGCTGTCTCATGTTCACCAAGATATCTCGACTAAGGACATACAGCCTGTCAGCCTAGCTGAACAGCTTTGAGACATTATTCAGAAGCACACTCATTGCAGCAGACAAGGTAACAACCTGAATAATAACCATGCCTTTCATAAACATAAGAGTTTATTACATAATACTTTTACAATCCCAAAGGCCTCAAACATTAGCCTTAAGGGCATACTCCAACAGGGAAGCCATTTTTGGAGGGTTTCTTCCTGGTCCTATGCAACTTATGTGGGGCAGGGGCTGGTCCTCCATCACAAACAAATCCACGGGGTGGACTATGATGAAACCTTTTCGCCAGTTGCCATGATCAAATCCATTCGGATTCTGCTTGCTATAGCTGCATATCATGACTATGAGATATGACAGATGGATGTAAAGACAACATTCCTTAATGGGAAGCTGATTGAGGATGTGTATATGACACAACCTGATGGCTTCATCCATCCTACAAAAGCCAGTAAGGTCTGCAGGCTAAAGAGATCTATTTATGGATTAAAGCAAGTATCTCAAAGTTGGAATCTTCGATTTGATGAAGCTGTGAGAGATTATGGCTTTATCAAAAGCGAAGATGACGCCTGTGTATATAGAAAATTCAGTGGGAGCTTAGTGACTTTTCTGGTCTTGTATGTCGATGACATACTGCTCATCGAGAACGACATCCCTAGTCTTCAAGCTGTGAAGACATGGTTAGGGAAGTGTTTCGAGATGAAGGACTTAAGGGAGGCCGCCTATATCCTAGGCGTGAGTATCTATAGGGATAGATCCAACAGGCTACTAGCCCTTAGTCAGAGTACCTACATTGATAAGGTCCTAGAGAGGTTCAACTTGGAGTAATCCAAGAAAGGGTACCTTCCAGTGAGACATGACCTTACTCTCTCAAAGAGCCAGTGTCCCACCACACAGGTTGAGAGGGATGACATGAGTCGAGTGCCCTATGCTTTGGCAGTAGGATCGATCATGTATGCAATGTTGTGTACTAGACCAGATGTGGCTTATGCTGTGAGCATAACCAGCCGATACCAATCCAATCCTGGAGTGCAGCATTGGGTCGCTGTAAAGAATGTCCTTAAGTATCTAAGAAGAACTAAGGATTTGTTCTTGGTCTATGGGGGACAAGAAGAGCTCAGTATGCAGTGCTATACTGATGCGTCTTTCCAGTCTGACCCTGACAACTTCAGATCGCTGGCCGGCTATGTGTTCAAAATGAATGGAGGTGCTGTATGCTGAAAGAGCTTCAAGCAATCCACCATTGCTGATTCTACAACCGAGGCTGAGTATGTGGCAGCTTCTGGAGCAGCCAAAGAAGCCGTTTGGATCAGGAAGTTCCTTTCAGAACTTCAGGTGGTTCCTAGCGCAGTGGATTCCATTGAAATCTACTGTGATAACAATGGAGCAATTGCACAAGCCAAAGAACCACGGTTTCATCAAAGGTCCAAACATATACTCAGGAGATTTCACCTGATCAGAGAGATCATAGAAAGAGGTGATTTCAAGATTAGCAGAGTTGACACAGAGAACAATCTGGCAGACCCATTGACCAAGGCTTTGGCGCAGCAGAAGCATGATGGTCACGCTAGAGATATGGGGTTGAGGTTCCTCAACCTCTAGGTCTTAGTGCAAGTGGGAGATTGTTGGTGTATATGCCATAGGACCTAGTTTTGGTCCATTATTGTACTACTTGATACTGATATTTATATATATCATACTGACATTGTCGCTATCATTATTTGCTTACATCTGTGAGCATGTACTTATATGATAATGTCATTGGAGACAGATTGGATTTGTGCTCGAATTATTGTCCCCAGTCGATGTACCTGAGTGGATATGGGACAACTCTGGTACTTGTGAGACTGGCATATGGGCTGGTTAGGCATGAGGTGCTAACGCAGACATATAGGTATATTAGTGGTAGATATACTGGACTGACCCGCTATGAGGCAATGACTTGGTGTCACAAGTTATCCTCACAAGTAATAGGAGATGCATTGATCCCTTAACTTGAGGTCATTAGCCATTCTATGTAGTTAGGGATATGCTTTGATATAACCTAACACCTCGCCGTTGTTGGGAGGTAATAACGGCTGTCATTGAGCATGTCATGACCCATATGAGAAGGTCAATGGACAGACAGAGGATTTGCCCCTTCCTAAGGGAAGCTTGATATCCATGGAGCTCCTCTATGGTTCGATGACTGAAAGTGTATGGCCATACCCAGGTGAGACGTGATTTAGTCATAACCATGAGATTGGATGAAAACAAGTGGTGACACACTTGTCCAATTGGATATCAGTTCGGCAAAGAGACTAGAATGTATCTATACCTAATTGTGATGATGGGGATGTCGATGTCGATTCCATTCCAATGACCTGGGTAGCAGCGATGCACTGCTAGGTGCCACTCACTGCTTGTGGTGACCTTTGGTCAGCACTGCCAGCGTCAGAGGAACCTACATGGTCACACACCTTGATACTTGAGTTCTCGTATTGATCGGGAAGCCTTATGATCGAGTTATTGGATAACTCGGATCTATTTGGGAGATTTCATAAGCTCCAATGGGCCTAATGAGATGGAAGAAACTTATTAGAGCCAACTTCCATTTTTTGCATATTGACCAATGTAACCATGGTTAGCCTCATTTGACCTTGGGTTAACTTGGATTGAATCCAATAACTTGGTTAATGTGCATAATGGACCTTGGGCTAGGCCCATTGATAAGTTGGGCTTGCTAATAAGTTATCATGAAGAAGAAAGAGGCTAAAAGGGTATAATAGGGTTAAATCTCCTCCCATTGGCGCCTAAGGGGATAATGGGGAGGAGTAGGCGATTTTGCTTCATGAAGCCAAGTCCCAACCCTAACCCTAGCCACCCCCCTCGCATGACCGACCTATGGCCCTATAAAAGAGGCCCTAGGCGCCCCTCTCTTGATACACAATCCTTGGAGGCGTGAGTAACACAAGAGAGAGGCGAGAGCAAGCTTGGAGATGGCGCAACCTCCTCTTCCATCTTCATAGCTGCAAGCATCTTCCTTCCTCTTGGCGCTTCTTCCCTTGAAGGTGGCGCAAGTGTGACAAGGGCTTGGCGACTTCATCCTCTTCTCTTTATCTTCTTCTTTGGCGCTAATACCTTGGAGGTGGCGCAAGGCTTGAAGAAGAAGCACAAAGGCTTGGATCTTCTTCCCGAGGCTAGCACCGGGCGTGGAAGAAGAGGACTCAAGGAATCCGTGTGTGTGAGACTGCAGAGGGCGCACGCTTGGGCGCCTATCACGACATCGGCATCGTCTTGCTTTGAGGTATCTTCTATCTTATCGTGTCGACTCCCTCGCTTGCGATCTTCACTGGATTTTTGAGACTAGCCTGTTTCGGGGATATTAGTTCCACTACGCAATGTATTTGTGTAATTTCTATCTCTGAAAATTATAAAATATCCCCGGGGTTTCCCAACAGTGGTATCAGAGCGACTTGCGAGACTCGAACAATGTAATTTCATGTTTTTCCATGGTCACATGCCATATCTCAATTTTCGCAAATTGCATGATCACATGGCAAACGATTTTTCTAAGTAGGAAAAATTAGAGTTTCTTGTTTCTATCATCTTTTCAATCTCTTTTGGATTTTTTGGTTATTTTTCTTGCATGATTTAAGGATCAAAGGCGCATGTGGTTTTGTCAAGTAGGACGGGCATTGTGTCTTCGGACTGGCCAGGTCTCTTGATCTGACAAATAGCCTGCACGCAATCTGAAGTCATCAGGGTCTGACTGGAACAATGCATCAGTGTAGCCCTGAACACTAAGCTCTTCCAGTCCCCCATACACCACGAACAAATCCTTAGTTCTTCTTAGATACTTAAGGATGTTCTTTACAGCCACCCAGTGCTACAGACCTAGATTGGATTGGTATCGGCTGGTTATGCTTATAGCATAAGCCACATCTAGTCTAGTATACAACATCGCATACATGATTGAACCTACTGCCAAAGCATAGGGTATTTGACTCATGTTATCCCTCTCTGCCTATGTGGTGGGACACTAACTCTTCAAGAGAATGAGGCCATGTCCCACTGGAAGGTACCCCTTCTTGGATTGCTCCAAGTTGAACCTCTCCAGGACCTAATGTAGGTACGTTGACTAAGGGCCAGGAGCCTCTTGGATCTATCCCTGTAGATCCTCATGCTTAGGATATAGACAGCCTCCCCTAAGTCTTTCATCTTGAAACACTTCCCCATTCATGTCTTCATAGATTGAAGACTAGAGATGTTGTTCCCGATGAGTAGTATGTCGTAAACATACAAGGCAAGAAAAGTCACCAAGCTCCTACTAAATTTTCTGTACACACAGGTGTCATCTTCACTTCTGATAAAGCCATAATTTCTTACTGCCTCATCAAACTGAAGATTCCAAATTCGAGATGCTTGCTTTAATCCATAAATGGATCTCTTTAGCCTGCAGACCTTATTGGCCCATACAGGATGGATGAAGCCATCATGCTATGTCATATACACATCCTCTGTCAGCTTCCTATTAAGGAACACTGTCTTAAAATCCATCTGCCATATCTCATAATCATGATATGCAGCTATAGCAAGCAAGATTCGAATAGATTTAATCATGGCAACTGGCGAGAAGGTTTCATCATAGTCCACCCTGTGTACCTGTCTTAAGATCCCATCGTGTAGGGTCGGAAGCGACCCATACTTCTTAGGTGCACGACGAATCCTCCCAGACCTAGGCGGGACTTGTGTCTGAGCCTCCAGTACAACAACCGGTGCAGGTGGCTCAAGTTCCATCTCTATGTCTTGTGGTTGGGCTTGGACCTCATCCAAGTCAAACTTCCTCCCACTAACTTCTTTCATGAGAAATTCTTTCTCTAGAAAGACAACACCCCGAGTAACAAAACTTTGTTCTCGGTGGGAACATAGAAGTAGTATCATTTAGTTTCCTTAGGATACCCCACAAGAACACATTTATCAGATATGGGTTTTAGTTTGCTAGAATCCTGATGTTTGACATAAGCCTCACATCCCCGTATTTTGATAAAAAAGAGATTCGGGCGTCTCCCACCCCATACCTCGTATGCGATCTTGGAGACAATCTTAGATTCCTCCTCTCAGACACACCATTCCATTGAGGTGTTCCAGGAGGAGTGAGTTGGGATAGGATTCCACACTATTTGAGATAATCAAAGAACTCACTACTCAATTACTCTCCACCATGATCTGATCGAAGAGTTTTAATAGATCTACCAAGCTAGTTCTCTACTTCATGTCTGAACTCCTTAAATTTCTCAAAGGATTCGGACTTATGTCTCATCAAATAGACATAACCATATCTATTGAAGTCTTTAGTAAATGTGATGAAGTAGTTGTACCCTCCTCTGGCTTGTTTACTGAATGGCCCACACACATCGCTATGTATGAGATCCAATAAACCTCCTACCCTCTCACCTATCAAGATAGGTGAGAGGGTGCTTTTGTCATTTTCCCTTACAAACAAGGCTCACAAGTATCAAACTCCTCCAAGGAGGTTGAATCTAACAATCCATTTGTATGGAGTTGTTGAATGTGATTCTTGTTTATATGGGATAATCGACAATTCCAAAGGTACACACCAACTGAACCACTCAATTTAACCTTTTTATGATTTATGTTACATATAGAGTTATCCATCTCCAAGACATATAATCCATTGCATAAAGTACCATTCCCATAAAACATATTTGCAAATGAAAAAGAATAAGAGTTCTCCTTTATTTCAAATTTAAAACCTTTCCTTGCTAAACAAGGAATGGATATAATGTTTTTGGTAAGGGAAGGTACATAATAGCAATTATCTAACTCTAACTAAAGTCTAGAAGGCAAGGAGAGTGTCAAAATTCCTACAGCAATAGTAGCAACTTGTGTCCCATTTCCAACTCGTAGGTCAATTTCTCTAGGCCACACTGATCTACTTTTCTTAAGCCCCTGCATATTTGTACAAATATGAGCTCCGCATGCAATATTCAATACCCATGACATAGAAGTAGAAGGTTGACTTCAGTAACATAAATGCCTAAGCCAGAAGATGAAGTCTTGCTTCTCTTCACCTTGTTCTGAAGTTGTACTAGGTCCTCTTTAAAGTGGATTGGCTTTCCACAATTATAGCACCTATCTTTCTGTTGGGAAACCCCGGGGATATTTTACAAATTTCATAGATAGACATTTCACAAAAATATTGCATAGCGGAAGAAATATCCCCGAAACAAGCCAGTCCCAAAAACCCAGTGAAGATCGCATGCGAGAGAGTCGACACGATGAGATAGAAAATACCTTAAAGCAAGATGACACCGATGTTGAGGTAGGCACCCAAGCGTGCGCCCTCTGCAGTCTCACACACACGGATGCCTTGAGTCCTCTTCTTCCATGCCCGGTGCTAGCCTTGGGAAGAAGATCCAAGCCTTTGAGAAGTCCTCCTTTTCACTTGCGCCACCTTCAAGAGAGAAGGCGTCAAAGAAAGAAATGGAGGAGGAAGGGCCGCCAAGGAGAGCCTACTTCTTCTCTTGCGCCACCTTTCAATGAAGATGCGCCAAGAGCAATGAGAAGGAGAGTACTTGTGGCAAAGGAAGAAGACACCACCAAGCTTTAGTACTCTATACACCAAGAGGAGAAGAGGAAGAAAAGCTTGCAGCAATCTTGATGGAAGAAGAAGCTTGCGCCAACCCTTGAAACCCTTGCCCTTGTGTCTTACTCAGGCCAATTGGTTATCTATCTCTTGCCCTCGCATATGACATCTCATATATAGGCAAGAGGGGCGGCAAGACAACAAGGGGTGGGTGCAAGTCCAAGTAAGAGAGGCGGCTAGGGTTAGGGTGAGGTGTTAATTAGGGTTTATGGCTTTGGAAAGTCTCCAAGACTTTTCCATAAACTCTTTGCAATTACTGAAGACTTACCATATATGCCTACCATGCCTTAGATGTCTCAAGCCTTGCCTTAGAGGCAAGCTTTCCATCTAAGCATGAAGGGGGAGGCACCAATTCCTTCCAAAGGAAGCAAATTGCGCCAAGCTCACCCCATTATACCCTTGGCACCAATGGGGTTGGCTTTTCTCCCCATTATACCCTTTTAGCCCATTGTTGCTTCATGACAACTTGTTATTGGGCCTCATTGGATAATGAGCGAACCCAAACTTCATTGCATGGGTTGATTAAGCAATTAGATCCAATCCAATGCAACCCTAATCCAAATGTGACCAACTATGGTCAAATATGGGTCAACTTGCCAAAAATAAAGTTTTGCTTCAATAACTCTCTTCCATCTCATCAGGCCCATTAGCGCTGATGAAATCTCCCAATTATATCCGAGCTATCCAATAACTCGATCATAAGGCTTCCCGATCAATACAAGAACTCGAGTATCTTGGTGTGTAACCTTGTAGGTTCCTCTAATGCTGGCAGTGCTGACCAAAGGTCACCACAAGTAGTGAGTGGCACCTAGCAGTGCATCGCTGCTACCCAGGTCATTGGAATGGATATCGACATCGACATCCCCATCATCGCGACTAGGTACAGATGCATTACAGTCTCTTTGCCGAACTGATATACGATTGAACAAGTGTGTCACCACTTGTTTTCACCCAATCACATGGTCATGACTAAATCAGGTTCTCACCTGGGTATGGCCATACACTTTCAGTCATAGAACCATAGAGGAGCTCCATGGATATTAAGCTTCCCTTAGGAATGTGCAAATCCTCTGTCTGTGCATTGACCTTCTCATATGGGTCGTGACATGCTCAATGACAACCGTTATGTCCTCCCAACTACAGTGAGGTGTTAGGTTGTATCAAAGCATGTCCCTAACCATATAGAATGACCAATGACCTCAAGTCAAGGGATCAATGCATCTCCTATCACTTATGAGAATAACTTGTGACACCAAGTCATTGCCTCACAGTGGGTCTGTCCAGTATATCCACCACTGATATACCCATATGTCTGCGTTAGCACCTTGTGCCTAACCAGCCTATATACTAGTCTCACAAGTACAGAGCTGTCCCATATCCACTCAGGTACATCGGCTGGGGACAACCATTTGAGCACAGATCCAATCTGTCTCCAGGGACATTATCATGTAAGTACATAATCGTAGATGTAGGCAAACAATGATAACGACAATGCTAGAATGATATATAAGTATCAAAGTCAAGTAGTACAAAGATGGACCAAAACTAGGTCCTAGGGCTTATACACCAACACTTTCCTTATCCTTTCCAACTTTATTTTTAATGCTTTAGTCAAACCCTTTGGCTTACTATCACATTGATGGACTGCTTTAGAGGTATGATCACTAACTGTTTCATCGAAAAGCTGCTTTAGATCTCTTATGATCTTAGAGGAACTTTTCTCCTCATATTGCCTTCGCAATTCAGGTGACATGTTGGTTAGCATTAGATTTATAACCTCAGATGCATCCTTCTGATGCTTATGAAAAGCATCAATCTTAGCCACTGAGGCTAAGCATGGAAGGGATTTAGGAATTAGCTGCTCAAGGACATACAACTTCTTGTTATGCTTGAGGATAATCCTCAAGTTGAGATACCAGTCCAATAAGTTGGATTCAACCAACTTGTTCCTTTCCGGGATAGATCGCAGTGACCTTCTGTTATTGTTCATTGCCATTTGATCTATTATAACCAAGAAAAGTAGATTAGTACTATTTCGAATCATATAATCTGGACTTGTATTAAATGATCGTGACTCCCACTATTTTAATCTAATTGACAACCCATAAAGTCAATTGGGAAATTCGAGATTTCCTAGTAAGATGAGATCCTTATTTCACATGAGGCTTCACGTCCCACAAGGTGGGATAAGATGCACAAAGTGACCCATGCTTCTTAAGATGGGCACGCCAGCCGATTGCTCTTGGCATTTCCCCTTATTGAGACACTCTAGGCATTTTACGTCTAGCGAGAGCTGGATACAGCATGAAATCCTAACCTTTCAATGATGCCTCTAGAGTTCCATTATGTGGCCACCATATGTGAAAAACTAATCAATTCTATTCCTAATCGTTATGATCAGGGCCAACGAGTTTCCATGCAAAGGCACGTCTAGGTTAAAACTGGACTGGGGAAACCATTGTCACCACGTACTTTCTAAAGATAAGAGGGTGTGTCCCACGGCGATGGGAAATAGTGCATAACACCACTGATTAATAGCTTGATGAGGGCTACGAGTTAGAAGGCTTATTTTAGACTTCATATTATTATTTGAGGGTTTTTGAGGTCTCATCCTCTTAGTTTTATCTTTTGTCTAACATTACAGGAATGCAATCCTATAGTGATAACAATAAGATAAAACATCACAGGCATGCTTTAGCAGATAAGGAAAGTAATAAAAGATGATGTGGTCATAGCCTAATCAACACATTGAACCAACACATGCCAAAGATGTTCAAAGCTTGACCTAGGTGACAAGCCCCAACAAGACCTAACCTAGTCGCCACTAAGATCCTTGTTCATGCTCGGCTCCAAGGTCCTCCAAGTCAAGGTATAGCTCTCAAACCCTAGAAGCACCCCAAGGGAAACCTTATAAGTGTCCCATGAAGGGTTCGACCAATGCCTTGCTCATTGATGCCACCATCAACCAAGTTGCTCCAAGTAAGGTGGATGCACCAAAGGTGATTATGAATCCTTAATCTTCAATTTTACAAGAAAAAAAATAGCGGTACGCAGGCCTAACACAAATACATCACATGGTTACAACGGGCTTGACTATGACCACAAAACCATGCACAAGCAAGATACCTATCCCATGCTTTTCTATATGCTCATGAAAAACATAAAATCTAAATTTTAATTTTTTATCAAAACATGTCTCTTTTCCTCAACCTCTTATCACAATTCCTTTGGTTATTTGTTTCTCTCAGGAGTCTACAAGTGGCATAAACGTTGCCCTTCTTGTAATCCTTAACTTGTTAAGATTAAGGCAATCACCCAGTCCATGCCCTGCATAACCTCAATAAGTCTCTCATGATGGGTCTATCCCACTATGAGAGGAGAAATTATTTCTTCCACATATGGGTCTATCCCAGTCATGTGAAGAAAGCAGAAAAACAAAAGAAATTGAATAGAAGTTAGGAACAAGAAACTTACAATTTTTCCGAATTTGAAAAACCATGAGGCACATGCAATTTTAAAGAAAAATACATATGGCATGTGAACATACAAGAAAGCAATAAACATTGTTCAAGTCTCGCAAGTCCCTCTGATACCACTGTTGGGAAACCCCGGGGATTTTAAAATTTTTACATACATACACAAATACATACAGCGGAAGCAAATCCTCGAAACAGGCCAGTCCCAAAAACATAAAAGATTGAGTCAAGCGAGGGAGTCGACATGGCAAGTAAGAGATAGTACCTCAAAACAATAGATTGAGAAGCAATGTAGGCGCCCAGGTATTCGCCCTCTGTAGTCTCGCACATAGCCGATGCTTGAGTTCTCTTCTTCCACGTCCGGTGCTAGCCTCAAGAAGAAGATCCATGCCAAGGGAGAGCCTTCCTAGATCACTTGAATCACCACCAAGATAGGATGTGCCAAGGATGAAGAAGGAAGGACGAAGCCACCAAGTCAAAGCCCTTACTTGCGCCAAGAGGAGGAAGAAGGAAGAAGCTTGCGGCCTTGATGGAAGAAGAAGCTCCAAGGATCCCTAGCACTCACCCCTTTGTTGTCCACGCCTCCAAGAAATTGCGTGCCCAAAGGGTTTGGCTAGGGTCACTTAAATAGCATGAAGAGGCGGTTTGGGGTGTATGGAAGGTGTAGGTGATTAAGGCTTGAATTAAGGGAATTATCCAATCAATTATCTTGATCAAATCCTTAATACCACATGCACTTAAGACTTGCCTAAGCAAGTCCATGCCATATGCGCCCACATCATACCTTATGAGGCAATAATTCCATGCACGCACCAAGACCTAGTCAAAGCATTATGATAGATTGCCTAATGTGTCATGGGTGCATGTCCTAATTTAATTAGGACTCTAATTATGTAAATAATTAGCCCACATGCACCCACTACCTTCCAATTAATATCTCAAGTGATTAAATCAAATCTAATCTCAATCAATGACTTGGAAGATACGAATCATTGCCATATGTGCCACTCCTAATCCAATTAGGACTCCTCATATGCCTATGCCAAAAATTCTTTCCCATTATACCCTTTAGCCCACTTATTTCTTCATTACAACTTATTAGCAAGCCCCATTGGGTAAGGGGCCTAGCCCAAACTTCATTATGCATGTTAACCATGTCATTGGATCCAATCCAATGTAACCTAATGTCAAATGAGGCTAATCATAGTTAATT
The DNA here is from genome assembly GCA_027563935.2 of Costus lasius. Lineage (NCBI taxonomy): Eukaryota > Viridiplantae > Streptophyta > Magnoliopsida > Zingiberales > Costaceae > Costus > Costus lasius. The sequence goes on along the minus strand of CM050450.1, from coordinate 28,270,547 downwards.
TTGGTTAATATACCTAAATGACATTTGACGCCAATAAACTTCTTCCATCTCATTAGGCCCATTGGCGCTGATGAAATCTCCCAAATGGATTCGAGTTATGAAATAACTTGATCCGAAGGCTACACCAATATGAAAACTTGAGCATCAAGGTGTGCGACCCTATAGGTTCCTCTGACGTTGACAGTGATGAACTTAGATTATCACAAGCAGTGTATCACTGCTACCCAAGTCTTCGGAATGGATATCAACATCGACATCCCCATCATCACAACAAGGTACTGATGCATTACAGTCCCTTTCCCAAACTGATATCCGATTGGATAGGTGTGTCACTACTTGTTTTCAACCATTCTCATGGTCATGACTAAATTAAGATCTTACCTGGGTATGGCCATACACTTTCAATCATAGAACCATAGGGGGGCCCATGGATATCAAGCTTCCCTTAGGAAGGGGCAAATCATATATCTATCAGTTGATCTTCTCACATGGGTCGTGATATACTCAATGACAACTGTTATAACCTCCCAACTACGGTGAGATATTAGGTTGTATCAAAGCATGTCCCTAACCACATGGAAGAGTCCATGACCTCAAGTTAAAGGATCAATGCATCTCCTGTCACTTGTGAGGTTAACTCATGACACCAAATTAGAGCCTCACAACGGGTCGATCTAGTATATCTACCACTGATATACCCATATGTCTGCGTTAGCATCTTGTGCCTAACCAGCTCATATACCAGTCTAACATGTACTAGAGCTATCCCATATCCACTCAGGTACTTGACTAGGGACAAAGTTTGAGCACAAATACAATCTGTCTTGAGGGATATTATTATGTAAGTACATCTTCGCAGATGTAAACATAGCATAATAATGACAATGCCAGAATGATATATATAAAATATCAATATCAAATAGTACATAAGATAGTCCAACATCTGGTCCTAAGGGCATATACACCAATAGTGATGACCTTAGTTCATCATTGCCAATCATGGGAACCTATAGGATCACACACCTTGATACTCGAGTTCTCATATTGATCGAGTTATTGGATTACTCGGATCGATTTGGAAGATTTCATCAACGCTAATGTGCCTGATGAGATGGAAGAGACTTATTGGAGCTAAACTTCATTTTTGGTAGGTTGACCCCGGGTTAACCACAGTTAGCCGTATTTAACTAGGGTTGCATTGGATTAAGTCTAATGGCTTAATTAGCTTACTTAATGAAGTCTAGCATGGCCCAATGGGCCATGAGGATTAGTTATATGGGACTAAGAGTAATAATGGGAATATAATTCTAAATTTAATTCTACATTTAATGCTATTAAGAGTCATAATGGGAATTTATTTTAGTATTTAATTCAAAATTTAATTCAAAATTTAATTCTAAATTTAACTCATAATTTGAAGAGGCACTATGTTTTCTACAAAAGGAAGAAGAGAGGAGGAGATTAGAAGTTGTTAAGAGAGCTCACACATCTTCTCCTCTTGGTGATTTGTAAGCTTGGAGCTTGGCAACATCTTCCTCCTTCCTCTCCTCTTGGCATCTGCAAGGTTAGACCTTAGCAGCATCTTCCTCCTTCTCTATACTGTTGGCATATACTTCTTGTGGGTGGCACAAGTGCTTGAGGAGAACTCCCAAGAGGTGGATCTTCTTCCCGAGGCTAGCACCGGGCATGGAAGAAGAGAACTCGAGCATTGGCTGTGTGCGAGACTACAGAAGGCACACACTTTGGCACCTACATTGCATTCCTTTGCTTCGCTTCAAGGTACCATCTCTTACTCCCGTGTCAATTCCCTCGCATGACATGATCTTCTGGGTTTTTGGGACCGGCCGGTTTCGGGTTTTGCTTCTGCTGTTTATGTTTGTAACATTTTAAAATCCTCGGGGATTCCGAATAGTGGTATCAAAGCAACTTGCGAGACTCGAATGATGTTTTATGTTTTTATTGTATGCTCACATGCCATCTGAATTTTGTTTCAAAATTTGCATATGCGCATGAGTTTTTCTAAGTAGGAAAAACTATAAGCTTTTCGTTCCTAACATCTATTCAATTTGTTTAGTTTTTCACTTTCTTCACATGTGGGATTGACCCATATGTGAGAGAATTAATTTCTCCCCATGCATGTAGGATAGATCTACTATGTGGACTTGTTAAGAGTATGCGGGGCATGGTATGAATGATTGCCCTAATCTTGGCAGGTTAAGGATTACAAGGGTAGGCGGCAAGCATGCTTGGAGCATGCATGCGCCACTTGTAGACTCCTGAGAGAAATGAAAAATCCTAGATTTGTGAAGAGATGTTGAGGTTGAAAGTCATATTTTTAATGAAAAACTAGATTGGTGGGACCAGCCTGTTTTGTGGATTGCTTCCGCTATTTATGTCTGTAAAATTTTTGTCTGTTCAACTTGGAGCAATCCAAGAAGGGATAACTTCGAGTGAGACATGACCTTATTCTCTCAAAGAGCTAGTGTCCCACCACACATGCTGACAGGGATGACATGAGTCGAATACCTTATGCTTCGGCAGTAGGTTCGATCATGTATGCAATATTGTGTACTAGACCAGATGTGGCTTATACTGAGAGTATAATCAGTCGATACCAATCCAATCTAGGTCTACAACACTGGTGGCTGTAAAGAACATCCGGAAGTATCTGAGAAGAACTAAGAATTTGTTCTTGGTTTGTGGGGGACAGAAAGATCTCAGTGTTCAGGGCTACACTGATGCATCATTCCAGTCAGACCCTTACTACTTTAGATCGCAGGTAGACTATGTGTACAAGTTGAATAGAGGCGTCGTATGCAAGAAAAGCTTCAAGCAATCCACCATAGTTGATTGTAGAACCGAGGTTGAGTATATCGCCGCTTCTGAGGTAGCCAAAGAAGTTGTTTAGATCAGAAAGTTCATTTCTAAGCTTCAAGTGGTTCCAACAGCTGTGGATCTGATTGAGCTCTATAGAGCAATTGCACAGGCAAAAGAACCATGGTCTCATAAAAAGTCCAAACACATACTCAGGATATTTCACCTGATCAGAGAGATCATTGTCTAAGGTGATGTCAGCATTAGTAGAGTTGACACGGACAACAATCTAGCAGACCCACAGACCAAGGCTTTAACACAGCAGAAGCATGATGGTCATGCCAGGGATATGGGGTTGAAATTTCTCAACAACTAGGTCTAAGTGCAAGTGGGAGATTGTTGGTGTATATGCCCTTAGGACCAGTTGTTGGCCTATCTTATATACGATTTAACATTGATATCTTATATATATCATTATGGCATTGTCATTATTATGCTATGTTTACATTTGCGAATATGTACTTACATAATAATATCCCTGGTGATAGATTGTATCTGTGCTCAAACTTTGTCCCAGTCAAGTACCTGAGTGGATATCAGATATATTTGGTACATGTGAGACTGGTATAAAGGCTGGTTAGGCACAAGGTGCTAACGCAGACATATGGGTATATCAGTGGTAGATATACTGGAACGACCCGCTGTGAGGCTCTAACTTGGTGTCATGAGTTAACCTCACAAGTGACAAGAAATACATTGATCTTTTGACTTGAGGTCATTGACTCTTCCATATGGTTAGGGGTATGCTTTGATACAACATAACACCTCACCGTAGTTGGCAGGTCGTAATGTTTGTTATTGAGTATGTCATGACCCATGTGAGAAGATCAATGGACAGATATTGGATTTGCCCCTTCCTAAAGGAAGCTTGATATCCATGGGGCCCCCGTATGGTTCTATGATTGAAAGTGTATGGCTTTACCCAGGTGAGATTCTGATTTAGTCATGACCATGAGATTGGGTGAAAACAAGTGGTGACACACTTGTCAAATCGGATATCAGTTTGGCAAAGGGACTATAATGCATCAGTACCTTGTTGCGATGATGGGAATGTCGATGTTGATATCCATTCCGAAGACTTGGGTAGCAGCGATGCATTGCTAGGTGCCACTCACTGCTTGTGATGACCTGAGTTCATCACTGCGAACGAAAGAGGAACATACAGGGTTGCACAACTTGATACTCAGGTTCTCATATTGATCGGGTAGCCTTATGATCGAGTTATTCGATAACTTGGATCTATTTGGGAGAATTCATTAGCACCATTGTGCCTGATGAGATGGAAGGGACTTATTGGAGCTAAACATCATATTTGGGCCAAATGGGCCAAATAAAGTCTAGCATGGGCCAAGGGCCAGGAAGCCAAATTGGGCGTGAGGCCTAATGAGCCATGAGGATAAGTCGCATGGGCCCAATAGTTATCATGGGATTAAATTCTGTATTTAATTCTACATTTAATTCTATATTTAATTCTGAATTCAAATCTGAATTTAATTTTGAATTTGAAGAGTCACGCCATTAAGGGCCATAATGAGACTTTCATTCAGAATTTAATTCTTTAATTAATTCTGAATTTAATTCAGAATGTAATGAGTCACCATGATTTCTATAAAAGGGAGAAGAGAGGAGGCGATTGGTTGTTGAATTTTTTGATAGCTCTCCTTTCAGATATTCGCAAGCTTGGAGCTTGGTGATTTCTCCTTCCCTATCCTCTTGGCGCATTCTCCTTGTGGGTGGCACAAGTTCATGAGGAGAACTCCCAAAGACATGGACCTTCTTCCCGAGGTTAGCATCGGGCGTGGAGGAAGAGAACTTGAGCGTCTGTTGTGTGCGAGATTGAAGAGGGTGCATACTTGGGCTCCTACATCGCATCCCTTTGCTTCACTTCAAGGTATCATCTCTTACTCACCGTGTCAATTTCCTTACATGACATGATCTTCTGTGTTTTTGGGACAGGCCTGTTTCGGGGATTGCTTCCGCTGTTTATGTTTATAAAATTTTAAAATCCACAGAGTTTCTGAACAGTGGTATCAAAGCAACTTGCAAGACTCGAACAGTATTTTATGCTTTTATTGTATGCTCACATGCCATCTGAATTTTGTTTCAAAATTTGCATATGCACATGGGTTTTTCTAAGTAGTAAAAACTGTAAGTTTTTTTTTCCTAACATCTATTTGATTTCTTTGGTTTTTCACTTTTTCACATGTGTGATAGACCCATAGGTGAGAGAATTAATTTCTCCCCACGCATGTAGGATAGACCTACTACGTGGGACTTATCAAGATTATACGGGGCATGGTCTGAATGATTGCCCTAATCGTGGCAGGTTAAGGATTGCAAGGGTAGGCGGCAAGCATGCTTGGAGCATCATGTGCCACTTGTAGACTCCTGAGAGAAACGAAAAATCCTAGATTTGTGAAGAGAAGTTGAGGTTGAAAGACATGTTTTTAATGAAAAACTAGATTGGTGGGACCGGCCTATTTTGGGGAATACTTTTGCTATTTATGTCTGTAAAATTTTAAAATCCCCAGGGTTTCCCAACACCCGGTGTTGGGGTATGCCCTTAAGGCTAATGTTTGAGGCCTTGGGATTGTATCAGTATCATGTATAAACTCTTAAGTTTATAAAGGCAATGGTTGTTATTCAGTTTGTTACATCATCTGCTGCAATATGTATACTTCTGAATAATGTCTCAATGCTGTTCAGCTAGGCTGACATGCTATATGTCCTTAGTCGAGATATCTTGGTGAACATGAGACAACCTTGATATGATTGAGACTAATATGTGTTCTAATCTTATAGGATGCTTCGAGCATGGAATAAGATGTAGACTCATGGGTACATTGGTTGTACTGGACAGACCCTACTAGGATATTCAATTGCTTGTCACAATGTGAATAATCCTTGTATGCAACAAGTGGCACATTTCCTCTGACTTGAGATCACTTGTGTTTCTAAATGATGGTTGTCATTGTTTTGAGGTAGTTCAATATCATTTGAAACATAATGGTTATAGACTATCTTGGATAATGATCATGAGTCAGGTTAGGGCACTAGTGATAGATATAGGATTGCCGTCTCCTTGATTGGAGTGTGATGTTCTAAAGGGGCCCCCCTGGATGAGATGATTGAGAAAGTGTATGGCCATACCCAGATGACTGTGATCATCTGATCTAATCATGTTCATCATATTGGAGTTACAGGCTTGACTAGCTTGTCCAATAAGAACATCCAGTGGCAAAGGAAACTTGTATGCCTTGTGAGTAGATTCACACTTGTGCTGTGGTTTGGGTGTAGTCTTGGAAGACTCTTTTCTTTATATCGGGAGACAGTGATGTGTTGCTAGATACCCCTCACTGATCATGATAACGTAAGTTATCGTTACCGACATTTAAAGGAAACCCTCAGGGTCGCACAATTTGATGATATGGCTTACTTAAGTCAGATCGTGTGGACTGAATTGTTTGGGATCAGTTTAAAAGGGATTTAATCTTTGATTGTAAGTGAGATCTGGTCTGATCATGTTTGATTGATTAGGGCTTGAGATCGGTAAGCTTTGATCGAGAGAATGGATGTTAGGTCGGTGAGATCAGCAGCATTAGAGATGAGCGGTTAGATCTGGAACCATTGGGTCCAATTAGATCTAGACCATGACTTGGGCTATTTTGGTTTGGTCGTTGAACCAACCTTATTAGAACCGGTTCACTTAGGTGAACGCTTGGTTCAAAGAGAGTGGCGTATGCGATCGGTTCACTTGATGTAAACGCTTGATCGCATGAGAGTTGAAGGCGAGTTTATGGCTTGCTATTTTTAGAAACCACGCCCCACGTTCAATGTGAACGTTACTCTCGTCGCTCCTCTTCGCTCTTGTTCTCGTATGGCTTGTGTCAACGAGAGATAGAGAAGCATTCGGCCAAGGAGAATTCGCCAAGCAACTCATCTCATCTTCCCTCACGGATCGAGACCTCTTGGAGCCTTGCTAGCACAAGGAGTACCAAGGGAGTAGGCGACTTCTTCATCTAGTGTGCACATCCTTTGGAGGAGATCCTCTCGCTCTCTCTTCTTCCAAATCGCCATCCAAGCGAAATGGCTATGGTATGAATCCAATCTTTATGAAGTTGATCATGTGTTCTTGCTAATGATCTTATGAAACCCTTGATTCCGCATGAAATTTTATTTGCGCCACTTATTGGGTTTCGCCCCCCCCCTCTAGAAAGGGGTCTTACAATTGGTATCAGAGCGTATGTTATTGCTTGATCATATGATTGCTTCATGTTAATATGTGATCCATGTTTTAGGTGAATAGATCTAGGGTTATCATCATGCGAAAAATTTTACATGCATGCATAGTCGCATGTTTATTCTTTGTGGCGCATGTATGATGCTTATGTTGTTGCGCATGTTGAATGTATAGTTTTTCTTAAAAACTTCATCCCTTGCGCGCCTCACTTAGATCTAAGTGCCTACTATAAACCCTTAGACGGGTTGATGGGGTTGAAGTCATCCTCTAGGTTAGATCCAAAGAGTCTGATCAGACCATCTGACAGCCTAGATGGATCGACCAGATGGCACCTGTGCGCAAGCACGAGGTGGCTATTGGTCGATTGCATCACAGGCGTGTAGCGAGGTCTGGTTGAGACAACCATTGAACGCACATGAGTTAGGCCCGGGGTCACACCCGCTTGCCAGAACTCATGATGGTTGTTCAGCCCTTGGCGCATGCATGGTTGACCATTAGGTCAACTCAAGTCAGTTAGGACTTGGTGCATGCAAGGGCAGTGGATCTAACTAGACATGATGAGTGGATCCCTATCAATGGACCGTTGTAAGGTTGTAGGGCAGATAAGAAAATTAAAATGGATGACAATGGGTTTTTCAAAAAATTTTATTTTCTTAGTAATGGATCACATGTTTGATTGGATGCCATGTGCTTGTTTATTTCATCTTATGTGGGTTGCCCTTTAATGTGTGCTGTGCTGGGGCCTGCGAGCCTGGTTAATTGTAAATTAATATTTATTTGTGATCTGCGAATCACATTGTGTTTAATTTATAAGTGTAATTGACCTGCGTGTCAATCTTGTCTAGATAGATTAATTTGTAATTTAATCAGACAAGAGCACAAAGCACACATGGCAGAGGCGCATGCAGCAGTGGCTTGACCAGGTGGGAGGTCTAGGGTTCGACCCTAGGACAGGCGCATTTTCCTGGTGGGCGCACCCTGAGCTGCAGTGGGCGCTTGGGCCCTGGGTTGGGCCAGATGAGAAGAAAAAGCCCCATGAAGAAAGCAAGTGAAGACTTAATTTAGGTTAAGGTCTTACTTAGGCTTAATGGGCTTTTACCACATAAGATCCATGCTTTCTTTTATTGTTTAATAATTAGAATTGCATGAGTTATTTATCTTCTGCTATAGCCATAGGATTTGCCTGATAGTAAGAAGATAAAAGACCGTTAAAATCCAACGCTAAATATCAAGCACGTAATGCCTTCTGGCGCGAAATCTCACTGTTCTGACTATCGTTGGGGCCGTGTTGTACCCACTCAGTGGGCACGCCCATCTATCTTCAGACGGTGTGTGATTTCACCTGCGTGTTACAGAGAAGGGATTTATCGCTTCTCGTTGCTCAGCATAGCACGTGGTGGTCCAGGGAGTAGGTCAGGTCAGCTTGACCATGTAGGCTACATATGGGGCATATGTTAGCTATATGGAGGCAGCCATCTGTGGGATCAGAGACTGTGTTGTACCAACTCAGTTGGCACAGTCTGCTGGATTGCCCAGATGAAGGGGAATCGCACGGGTTGGCGATTGGCAGGGACTGCCTACCAGAGATTAGTGCTTGTACTCTCTGTGCATCTTATCTCGCCTGAGCGGGACACGGAGACCAAGTATAAAATCTGGATCCCATCTCACTAAAAGAGTGTTACTCTTTCGGACTGTTTTAATGGATTTTTCAGTCAGATAAAATAGTGAGAAAAGAATCTTTCTTAAGTCCTGGATTGATTCTAAACATTGATACTGACCTTGCTGTTCTTGCATTGTTGTAGATTCCTGCAGCAACGAACACCATGAGCTTCAATATGCGATCCCTACTGGAAAGGGAGAAGTTTGCTGGGCCAAACTTCTCAGACTGGTACGGACACCTTAAGATTGTTCTTAAGGCAGAGAGGAAACTGTATGTCCTCGAGACGGCAATACCGCCTCAACCCGCAGCGAACGCCGCAAGGGCGGTTCGTGATGCCTATGAAAAGCATGTCAATGATAGCATTGATGTCGCTTGCCTGATGCTAGCGTCTATGATGCCACCGCTGCAGCGACAGCATGAGGATATGTCTGCTATAGAAATTATAGCAAACCTCAAAATGTTGTATGCTGCACAGGCGAGGACTGAGCGCTATAATTTGACCAAGCTTTTCTTTCAGAGCAAACTAGCTGAAGGGAGCCCAGTGGGAGCTCACGTGCTCAAGATGATTGGGCACAAAGAGGCTCTAGAGAAACTGGGGCATACCATCAATCAGGAGCTTGCTGTAGACATTATTCTTCAGTCTCTCCCGCCCTCTTTCGATGCGTTCATTATTAACTTTAATATGAACAAAATCGATTGTACCCCGGCAGAGTTGCTGAATATGCTCTTGACTACTGAGGAGACTCTGAAGGGAAAGCCTTCAACCTCTGTCTTAATGGTTCCTTCTAGGAACAAGAAGAAGGGGAAGAAGGGCAAAGCCCCAGTCAAGAACTACAATAAGGCTCTGAAACAGAAGGTTAAGCGGTCGAAGGAATACAGATGTTTCCACTGTGGCCAGCTAGGTCACTGGAAAAAGGACTATAAAGCGCTCCAAGGAGACAAGAAGGGAAGCATCGCTTCTGGCTCAGGTATATTTGTGACTGAAGTCATGATATCATCTTCTTCTATATCATGGGTGTTGGACACTGCATGTGGAGTTCACATTTGTTCAAATGTACAGGAACTCAAGAGAAGAAGACAGGTGGGCAGCATGAGGTGGACCTACGAGTTGGAAACGGGGCACGGGTTGCTGCTGTTGCTGTAGGGGAATATTACATCTCATTACCATCTGGACTTGTATTAGAATTAAACAATTGTTATTTTGTTCCTAGCATTACCAAGAATATTATCTCTATTCCTGCTCTTGTCAGGAAAGGGTTTTCCTTTGAATGCAATATTTCAAAGTGTATTATTTCTTTGGATAATATTGTTTATGCTACTGGTTCAATTAACAATGGGTTATTCATGTTGGACATGGAATGTTCTATACAAACTATTGATAATAAGAAAGCCAAGTATACTGATCATAGCACCTTGCTATGGCATAGTCGTTTAGGCCATATTAACAAGAAACGCATTAAGCGGTTGCATGACAATGGACTGCTGGGATCATTCTCCTATGAGGAGATTGATACATGCAAAGCTTGTTTAATGGGTAAAATGACGAAGTCTCCTTTTCCTAACAAAGGTCAAAGGGCTTCAGGTTTACTTGACCTCATACACAGTGATGTGTGTGGGCCATTTAGTAAACATGCCAGAGGTGGCTATTCGTACTTCATTACCTTTACTGATGATTTCAGTAGATATGGTTATGTCTATCTGATGAGGTATAAGAGTGAATCTTTTGACAAGTTCAAAGAATTCAAAAATGAAGTACAGAATCAGCTAGGCCGAAATATCAAGGCACTTCGTTCTGATCGAGGTGGAGAATACTTGAGTCATGCGTTTACTGACTATCTGAAGGAGTGTGGGATTATCTCACAGCTCACTCCGCCAGGAACACCGCAATGGAATGGTGTGTCCGAGAGGAGAAATAGAACGTTACTTGATATGGTTCGTTCTATGATGAGTCAGGCTACTCTACCTTACTCCTTTTGGGGATTTGCACTGGAAACAGCTGCAAAGGTACTAAACCGAGTGCCATCCAAGGCAGTTTCAAAGACTCCATATGAATTATGGTATGGGAAACAGCCGAGCTTGACATTTATCAGGATCTGGGGTTGCGAGGCTTATGTCAAAAAGCTCGCCTCTGGGAAACTGGAGAGCAGATCTGAGAAATGTATCTTTGTCGGTTACCCTAAAGAAACTAAGGGTTATTATTTCTACGATCCCAAAGAGAACAAGGTATTTGTTGCTCGGACGGCAATATTTCTTGAGAAGGAGTTTCTTCTGCAAGAAGCCAGTGGGAGAGAAATAAAGCTGGATGAGAATCCAGAGGAAGGACAAAGTAGTCAAGCACAGTTGGATGAGCCTGAGCCAGTAGAACTGGTTATTGAACAACCTGAGGCTCAGATATCACGGGAACCGCGAAGATCGGGAAGGATCCGTCGATAGCCTGAGCGCTATGACGGAGTCTACATCATTGACAATGATGAACCCCTCACTTATGCGGATGCGGTCAGTGGACCGGAGTCAGCTAGATGGCTTGAAGCTATGCGAGCCGAAATGGACTCCATGTCAGATAACCAAGTCTGGGATTTGGTTGATCCGCCTCCGGGAGTAATCCCTATAGGCTGTAAATGGATCTTTAAGAAGAAGATTGACATGGATGGTAACGTGGTTACCTATAAAGGCAGGCTAGTAGCGAAAGGTTTCAAACAAATCTACGGGATAGATTATGAGGAAACTTTCTCTCCTGTAGCCATGTTCAAGTCGATTCGGATTCTTTTCGCGATAGCTGCATATTATGATTATGAGATCTGGCAGATGGATGTGAAAACGGCTTTCCTTAATGGAAAACTGGATGAGGATGTGTATATGACACAACCTGAAGGTTTCACTAATCCATCAGATCGTCATAAAATATGCAAGTTAAAGAAGTCCATTTATGGACTTAAGCAAGCATCTAGAAGCTGGAATATTCGTTTTGATGAATCAATCTCTGATTTTGGTTTGATCAAGAATGAAGATGACCCGTGTGTATATAAGAGGTTTAGTGGGAGCGTGATTACTTTCCTGGTCCTCTACGTCGATGATATCTTAATCATTGGAAATGATATTCCTGAACTGCATGCTGTTAAGGCATGGTTAAGGAAATGTTTCCAGATGAAAGATTTAGGAGAAGCAGCCTATGTATTAGGTGTGAAGATCTACAGAGATAGATCTAAAAGGCTTCTCGGGCTGTGCCAGAGTACTTACATCGATAAAGTCCTGGAGAGATTCCATTTAGAGAATTCTAAAAGAGGATATCTTCCGGTCAGACATGGTCTGAATCTTTCAAAGAGTCAGTGTCCACAAACACAGACTGAGAAAGATGAAATGGACAATACGCCTTATGCTTCGGCTATTGGGTCCATTATGTATGCGATGTTGTGTACTCGCCCAGACGTCGCTTACGGGTTAAGCGTGACCAGTCGGTTCCAAAGTAATCCAGGTCAGGCACACTGGATTGCAGTCAAGAACATTTTAAAATATCTTCGGAGGACCAAAGATATGTTCTTGGTGTATGGTGGTCAGGAAGAACTCAGTATTGAAGGATATACTGACGCTTCGTTCCAATCTGACCAGGATGATTTCCGATCGCAATCAGGCTATGTGTTTAGCTTGAATGGAGGTGCTGTGGTGTGGAAAAGTTTCAAACAGTCCATCGTTGCTGATTCCACAACAGAAGCCGAGTATGTTGCAGCCTCAGAAGCATCTAAGGAGGCAGTGTGGATTCGTAAGTTCATTCAGGAACTTGGTGTTGTTCCTTCGAGTGCAGATCCTTTGGTTATCTTCTGTGATAACACTGGAGCAATCGCACAAGCAAAGGAACCACGGTCACACCAGAAGTCCAAGCACATACAGAGACGGTTTCACTTGATCCGGGAGATCATTGATCGTGGCGAGATCAAAGTCTGCAAGGTTCATACAGATGACAATCTGGCTGACCCGCTTACCAAGCCTCTGGCGCAGCAGAAGCATGAGAAGCACTGTAATAATATGGGTTTGAGGTTACTCAACCATTAGATTAAGTGCAAGTGGGAGATTGTTGGGGTATGCCCTTAAGGCTAATGTTTGAGGCCTTGGGATTGTATCAGTATCATGTATAAACTCTTAAGTTTATAAAGGCAATGGTTGTTATTCAGTTTGTTACATCATCTGCTGCAATATGTATACTTCTGAATAATGTCTCAATGCTGTTCAGCTAGGCTGACATGCTATATGTCCTTAGTCGAGATATCTTGGTGAACATGAGACAGCCTTGATATGATTGAGACTAATATGTGTTCTAATCTTATAGGATGCTTCGAGCATGGAATAAGATGTAGACTCATGGGTACATTGGTTGTACTGGACAGACCCTACTAGGATATTCAATTGCTTGTCACAATGTGAATAATCCTTGTATGCAACAAGTGGCACATTTCCTCTGACTTGAGATCACTTGTGTTTCTAAATGATGGTTGTCATTGTTTTGAGGTAGTTCAATATCATTTGAAACATAATGGTTATAGACTATCTTGGATAATGATCATGAGTCAGGTTAGGGCACTAGTGATAGATATAGGATTGCCGTCTCCTTGATTGGAGTGTGATGTTCTAAAGGGGCCCCCCTGGATGAGATGATTGAGAAAGTGTATGGCCATACCCAGATGACTGTGATCATCTGATCTAATCATGTTCATCATATTGGAGTTACAGGCTTGACTAGCTTGTCCAATAAGAACATCCAGTGGCAAAGGAAACTTGTATGCCTTGTGAGTAGATTCACACTTGTGCTGTGGTTTGGGTGTAGTCTTGGAAGACTCTTTCCTTTATATCGGGAGACAGTGATGTGTTGCTAGATACCCCTCACTGATCATGATAACGTAAGTTATCGTTATCGACATTTAAAGGAAACCCTCAGGGTCGCACAATTTGATGATATGGCTTACTTAAGTCAGATCGTGTGGACTGAATTGTTTGGGTTCAGTTTAAAAGGGATTTAATCTCTGATTGTAAGTGAGATCTGGTCTGATCATATTTGATTGATTAGGGCTTGAGATCGGTAAGCTTTGATCGAGAGAATGGATGTTAGGTCGGTGAGATCAGCAGCATCAGAGATGAGCGGTTAGATCTGGAACCATTGGGTCCAATTAGATCTAGACCATGACTTGGGCTATTTTGGTTTGGTCTTTGAACCAACCTTATTAGAACCGGTTCACTTAGGTGAACGCTTGGTTCAAAGAGAGTGGCGTATGCGATCGGTTCACTTGATGTAAACGCTTGATCGCATGAGAGTTGAAGGCGAGTTTATGGCTTGCTATTTTTAGAAACCACGCCCCACGTTCAATGTGAACGTTACTCTCGTCGCTCCTCTTCGCTCTTGTTCTCGTATGGCTTGTGTCAACGAGAGATAGAGAAGCATTCGGCCAAGGAGAATTCGCCAAGCAACTCATCTCATCTTCCCTCACGGATCGAGACCTCTTGGAGCCTTGCTAGCACAAGGAGTACCAAGGGAGTAGGCGACTTCTTCATCTAGTGTGCACATCCTTTGGAGGAGATCCTCTCGCTCTCTCTTCTTCCAAATCGCCATCCAAGCGAAATGGCTATGGTATGAATCCAATCTTTATGAAGTTGATCATGTGTTCTTGCTAATGATCTTATGAAACCCTTGATTCCGCATGAAATTTTATTTGCGCCACTTATTGGGTTTCGCCCCCCCCCTCTAGAAAGGGGTCTTACACCCGGCCCTTAGTCAAAGTACCTATATTGATAAGGTCTTGGAGAGGTTCAACTTGGAGCAATCCAAGAAGGGATAACTTCTAGTAAGACATGGTCTTATTCTCTCAAAGAGCCAGTATCCCACCACACAGGTTGAGAGGGATGACATGAGTCGAATACCTTATGTTTCGGTAGTAAGTTCGATCATGTATGCAATGTTGTGTTCTAGACTAGATGTGGCTTATGTTGAGATCATAATCAGCCGATACCAATCCAATCCAGGTTTGCAGCACTGGGTGGCTGTAAAGAACATCCTGAAGTATCTGAGAAGAACTAAGAATTAGTTCTTGGTCTATGGGGGACAGGAAGATCTCAGTGTTCAGGGCTACATTGAAGCATCATTTTAGTGAGACCTTGATGACTTCAGATCGCAGGTAGGCTATGTGTTCAAGTTGAATGGAGGCGCCGTGTGCTGGAAAAACTTCAAGCAATCCATCATAGCTGATTCTAGAACCGAGGCTGAGTATGTCGCCACTTCTGAGGCAGCCAAAGAAGCTGTTTAGATCAGGAAGTTCATTTCTGAGCTTCAGGTGGTTCCAATAGCTGTGGATCTAATTGAGCTTTATGGAGCGATTGCACAGGCAAAGGAACCACGGTCGCATTAAAAGTCCAAATAAATACTCAGGATATTTCACCTGATCAGAGAGATCATTGACTTAGGTGATGTCAACATTAGTAGAGTTGACACAGATAACAATCTAGCAAACCAACTGACCAAGGCTTTAACGTAGCAGAAGCATGATGGTCATGCCAAGGATATGGGGTTGAGATTTCTCAACAACTAGGTCTAAGTGCAAGTGAGAGATTGTTGGGGTATATGCCCTTAGGACTAGTTGTTAGCCTATCTTATGTACTATTTGACATTGATATCTTATATATATCATTCTGGCATTGTCATTATTATGCTATGTTTACATCTACGAATATGTACGTACATAATAATATCCCTGGAGACAGATTGTATCTGTGCTCAAACTTTGTCCCCAGTCAAGTACCTGAGTGGATATGGGATATATCTGGTACATGTGAGACTGGTATATGGGCTGGTTAGACATAAGGTGCTAATGCAGGCATTTGGGTATATCAGTGGTAGATATATTGGATTGACCCACTGTGAGGCTCTAATTTGGTGTCATGAGTTAACCTCACAAGTGACAAGAGATACATTGATCCTTTGACTTGAGGTCATTGACTCTTCCATATGGTTAGGGGCATGCTTTGATACAACCTAACACCTCACCGTAGTTGGCAGGTCGTAACATTTGTCATTGAGTATGTCATGACCCATATGAAAAGATCAATGGACAGATATAGGATTTTTTGCTTCCTAAGGAAGATTGATATCCATGGGGCCCCCCTATGGTTCTGTGACTGAAAGTGTATGACCATACCCAGGTGAGAACCTAATTTGGTCATGACCATGAGATTGGGTGAAAACAAGTGGTGACACACTTGTCCAATTGGATATCAGTTTGGCAAAAGGACTGTAATGCATCAGTACCTTGTTGCGATGATGGGGATGTCGATGTTGATATCCATTCCGAAGATTTGGGTAGTAGTGATGCACTGCTAGGTGCCACTCACTGCTTGTGATGACCTAAGTTCATCATTGCCAACAAAAGAGGAATGTACAGGGTTGCACAACTTGATACTCAGGTTCTCATATTAATCGAGTAGCCTTATGATCGAGTTATTGGATAACTCGGATCTATTTGGGAGAATTCATCAGCGCCATTGTGCCTAATGAGATGGAAGGGACTTATTGGAGCTAAACTTCATATTTGGGCCAAATGGGTCAAATGAAGTCTAGCATGGACCAATGGGCCATGAAGCCCAATGGGGTATGAGGCCTAATGGGGCGTGAGGCCTAATGAACCATGAGGATAAGTCGCCTAGGCCCAATAGTTATCATGGGAATTAAATTCTGTATTTAAATCTGAATTTAATTCTGAATTTGAAGAGTCATGTGTTGGGAAACCGCGGGGACATTTTACAATTTTTCAGAGTCATAGACATACATACATTGCACAGCGGAAGAATGTCCCCGAAATAGGTCGGTCCCAAAAACCCAGTGAAGATCGCAAGCAAGAGAGTCGACACGATGAGTTAAGAAATACCTTAAGAGCGGTTTGGAGTGATGCCGATGTAGGCGCCCAAGTGTGCGCCCTCTGCAGTCTCACACACACGGATCTCTTGAGTTCTCTTCTTCCACGCCCGGTGCTAGCCTCGGGAAGAAGATCCAAGCCTTAAGGAGATGCTCCACTTCACTTGCGCCACCAAGAGGAGAGGATGCGCCAAGAGAAGAAGTAACCAAGTTCAAGCCGCCAAGCACCAAAGCTCCTTGCGCCAAGAGGAAAGGAGAAGAAGACTTGTGCTTGCGGCTAGATGTTGGAGGAAGAGAAGTTGCGCCAAGAGCCTCCAAGCTTTCGCCCCTCTCTATTGCTTACGCCTCCAAGGATTGATCACTCATGAGAGGGGACAGCTAGGTGCTCTTTTATAGGGCAAGAGGTGGTTTATGAAAGGCTAGGATCAAGACAAGTGGGCGGCTAGGATGACAAGGTTTGAGGCAAGGAAAGTCTCCAAGACATTTCCATAATTCTCATTCAACCATTCCTTTTGTGCCCATGCCTTTCTTTGTGCGCCAAGGCCTTGCCTTGCACCCCAAGCAATGCCATATAGGCATTCACACCATAAGGGATAAAGGGGGGAGGCGCCAATTGCTTCCTTATGAAGCAAATTGTGCCACTTCTCCCCATTATGCCCATAGGCGCCTAGGGGAGAAGACTTGTCCCCATTATACCCTTCTAGCCCTTCTTCTCTTCATGACAACTTATTAGTGAGCCCAACTTAGCAATGGGCCTAGCCCAAAAACCATTACCCATGTTAACCAAGCGATTGGATCCGATCCAACTTAACCCATGGTCAAATGAGGTTAACCATGGTTAATTCGGCCAATATGCCAAAAACATAAGTTGGCTCCAATAAGTTTCTTCCATCTCATCAGGCTCATTGGCGCTGATGAAATCTCTCAATTAGATCCGAGTTATCCAATAACTCGATCATAAGGCTTCCCGATCAATACGAGAACTCAAGTATTAAGGTGTGCGACCCTGTATGTTCCTCTGACGCTGGCAGTGCTGACCAAAGGTCATCACGAGCAGTGAGTGGCACTTAGCAGTGCATCGTTGCTACCCAGGTCATTAGAATGGATATCGACATCGACATCCCCATCATCGCAACTAGGTACAGATGCATTACAGTCTCTTTGCCGAACTGATATCCGATTGGACAAGTGTGTCACCACTTGTTTTCACCCAATCACATGGCTATGACTAAAACAGTTCTCACCTGGGTATGACCATACACTCTCAGTCATAGAACCATAGAGGAGTTCCATGGATATCATACTTCCTTAAGGAAGGGGCAAATCCTTTGTCTGTCCATTGACCTTCTCATATGGGTCGTGACGTGCTCAATGACAACCGTTATGACCTCCCAACTACGGCGAGGTGTTAGGTTGTATCAAAGCAAGTCCCTAACCATATAGAATGATCAATGACCTCAAGTCAAGGGATCAATGTATCTCCTGTCACTTGTGAGGATAACTCATGACACCAAGTCATAGCCTCACAGCGGGTCTATCCAGTATATCCTCCAATGATATACCCTATGTGTCTGCGTTAGCACCATGTGCCTAACCAGCCCACATACCAGTCTCACAATTACTATAGCTATCCCATATCCACTAAGGTACATTGACTGGGGACTATAGTTCGAGCACAGATCCAATCTGTCTCCAGGGACATTATCATGTCAGTACATATGCGCAGATGTAAACAAACACAGATAACGACAATGCCAGAATGATATAAATATCAAAGTCAAGTAGTACATAAGTGGACCAAAACTAGGTCATAGGGCATATACACCAACATCATGCCATTAAGGGCCATAATGAGACTATAATTTGGAATTTATTTCTTTATTTGATTCTGAAATTAATTATGAATTCAATTCAGAATGTAAAGAGTCAACATGATTTCTACAAAAGGGAGAAGAGAGGAGGAGATTAGTTGTTGGATTTTTTGATAGCTCTCCTCTCAGATATTCGCAAGCTTGGAGCTTGGCGATTTCTCCTTCCCTCTCCTCTTGGTGCATTCTCCTAGTGGGTGGTGTAAGTTCTTGAGGAGAACTCCCAAAGGCATGGACCTTCTTCCCGAGGCTACCACCGGGCGTGGAAGAAGAGAACTTGAGCGTCTGTTGTGTGTGAGATTGCAGAGGGTGCATACTTGGGCGCCTACATCGCATCCCTTTGCTTTGCTTCAAGGTATCATTTCTTACTCACCGTGTTAATTTCTTTGCATGACATGATCATGTGGGTTTTTGGGATAGGGCTATTTTGGGGATTGCCTCCGCTGTTTATGTTTATAAAATTTTAAAATCCATAGGGTTTCCCAACAGCGGTACAAAGCAACTTGCGACACTCGAATAGTATTTTATGCTTTTATTGTATGCTCTCATGCCATCTGAATTTTGTTTCAAAATTTGCATATGCGCATGGGTTTTTCTAAGTAGGAAAAACTGTAAGTTTTTTGTTCCTAACAACTATTCAATTTCTTTGGTTTTTCACTTTCTTCACATGTGTGATACACCCATAGGTGAGATAATTAATTTCTCCCCACGCATGTAGGATAGACCTACTGTGTGGGATTTATCAAGATTATACGGGGCATGGTCTGAATGATTGCCCTAATCGTGGTAGGTTAAGGATTGCAAGGGTATGCGGCAAGCATGCTTGGAGCATGCATGTGCCACTTGTAGACTCCTGGGAGAAACAAAAAATCCTATATTTGTGAAGAGAAGTTGAGGTTGAAAGACATGTTTTTAATTGAAAACTAGATTGGTGGGACCGGCCTGTTTCGAGGATTGCTTTTGCTGTTTATGTCTATAAAATTTTAAAATCTCCAGGGTTTCCCAACACCTGGCCGTTAGTCAAAGTACCTATATTGATAAGGTCTTGGAGAGGTTCAACTTGGAGCAATCCAAGAAGGGATAACTTCTAGTGAGACATGGCCTTATTCTCTCAAAGAGCTAGTGTCCCACCACACAGGCTGAGAGGGATGACATGAGTTGAATACTTTATGCTTCCCGTGAGACATGGCCTTATCCTCTGAAGTCTCTGCTTGGTTCTGACCGAAATCACGGCACCGTAAACTTTATTACGGTAGTGCCGTAATTTCTCAAAAATTTCGCTGTGAGCTGCTGCCGTGAAATCCATTACGGTAGTGCCATAATTTCATATTACGGCCGTGAAATTAATTACGGCACTGCCGTAATTTCTCTAGAAAGCTTTGTTGGTGTATATGCCCTAGGACCTAATATTGGTCCATTATTGTACTACTTGATATTGATATTTATATATCATTCTGGCATTGTCATTATCTGTGTTTGTTTACATCTGCGACTATGTACTTATATGATAATGTCCCTGGAGACAGATTGGATCTGTGCTCAAATGATTGTCCCCGGTCGATGTACCTGAGTGGATATGGGACAGCTCTGGTACTTGTGAGATTGGTATATGGGCTGGTTAGGCACGAGGTGCTAACGCAGACATATGAGTATATCAGTAGTGGATATACTAGATAGACCCGCTGTGAGGCAATGACTTGGTGTCATGAGTTATCCTCACAAGTGATAGGAGAAGCATTGATCCCTTGACTTGAGGTCATTGGCCATTCTATATGGCTGAGGGACATGCTTTGATACAACCTAACATCTCGCCGTAGTTGGGAGGTAATAATGGTTGTCATTGAGCATGTCACGACCCATATGAGAAAGTCAATGGACTGACAAAGGATTTGCCCCTTCCTAAGGGAAGCATGATATCCATGGAGCTCCTCTATGGTCCTATGACTGAAAGTGTATGGCCATACCCAGGTGAGAACCTGATTTAGTCATGACCATGTGATTGGGTAAAAATAAGTGGTGACACACTTGTCCAATCGGATATCAGTTTGGCAAAGAGACTGTAATGCATCTGTACCTAGTCGCGATGATGGGGATGTCGATGTCGATATCCATTCCAATGACCTGGGTAGCAGCGATGCACTACTAGGTGCCACTCACTGCTTGTGGTGACCTTTGGTCAGCATTATTAGCATTAGAGGAATCTACAGGGTTGCACACCTTGATACTTGAGTTCTCATATTGATCGAGAAGCCTTATGATCTAGTTATTGGATAACTCGGATCTATTTGGGAAATTTCATTAGCACCAATAGGCCTGATGAGATGGAAGAGTGTTATTGGAGCCAAACTTCATTTTTGGCAGGTTGACCTATATTTGACCATGGTTGGTCACATTTGGATTAGGGTTGCATTGGATTGGATCCACGTGCTTAATCAACCCATGTAATGAAGTTTGGGCTAGCTCATTATCCAATGAGGCCCAAGAATAAGTTGTCATGAAGAGGTAATGGGCTAAAAGGGCATAATGGGGAGAAAACTTCTCCCATAGGCGCCTATGGGCATAATGGGGAGAAGTTGGCAAAGTTGCTTCATTAAGGAAGCAATTTGCGCCTCCCCCTTGCTCTTTTGATGGTATGAATGCCTTTATGGCTTGTCTTGGGCTGATATGGTGCTTGGGCAATTATGGATAGGTTGAATGAGGTTTATGGTAAAGTCTTGGAGACTTTCCTTGCCTCAAACCCCCTCATCCTAGCCACACACTTGTCATGATCCTAGCCCTTGCCCAAACCGTCTC
Organism: Costus lasius; assembly: GCA_027563935.2. Classification (NCBI taxonomy): domain Eukaryota; kingdom Viridiplantae; phylum Streptophyta; class Magnoliopsida; order Zingiberales; family Costaceae; genus Costus; species Costus lasius. Next base: position 28,249,224 of record CM050450.1, on the reverse strand, counting down.
TTGCCCTATTTATTGGACCCTAGCCGCCACTCTCTTAGTGTTCAATTCCTTGGAGGCGTGAGAACACATCTAAGAGGCGAGAGCAAGGGTTTTGGCACAACTTCCATCTTCTAACTAGAGGGCCGCAAGCTTCTTCCCTTCTTCCTCCTTTGGCGCAAGAGAAGCAAAGGCTTGGTGGCATTCTCCCTTCTCCTCTCTTCTTCTTCATTAGCACAAGAACCTTGGAGGTGGCGCAAGTTTTTGAAGAAGGTGAACAAAGGCTTGGATCTTCTTCCCGAAGCTAGTACCGGGCGTGGAAGAAGAGGACTTGAGGCATCCGTGTGTGAGACTGCAGAGGGCGCACGCTTGGGCACCTATCTTGACATCGGCCTCATCCCACTTTAAGGTATTTTCTATCTCACCGTGTCGACTCCCTCGCATGCGATCTTCACTGGGTTTTTGGGACTGGCTCGTTTTGGGGATATTGCTTCCGCTGTGCAATGTATTTGTGTAATCTCTATCTCTGAAAATTGTAAAATATTCCTGGGGTTTCCCAATAAGCTTAGTTTGACTTGAAATTTGATGTGCAAACTCCTCTTGATGATTAGAACTCGTCCATGCATCAAAATTGCTTGAAAACGCGTGATAATGATGCCTTTTTACCTGAAATTGATCAAAAACCAAGGAAGGTGTAGATTCCATAGTATTTGGCAAATAAGGCATAAAAATAAAGCAAAAGAGCAAAATTATGACTCAAAAGGTTAGTTAATCAGTACGAAAGTCACTATGAAATTTAGAGTCATCAGTGGTCCACCGAATGTGACAGAGTAGTATACCTTTATTCGCAATTCCTAGGGGCTGCCGATGATGAAGTGGAGGCGCGCAAGAGAATGCTCTCTACAATCATGCACACACGGGCTCCCCGATATCCCTTCCATCCACGCCTGGTGCTAGCCTTCGGGAGGAAGATCCATCAATGCCTATGCTGCCCTTTGCTTGAGCCATCTCCAAGAGGCGCCAAAGGGGTGATGGGAGGTAGTTGGCAACAAGGAGAGGATACTCTACCACTTGCGCCAACATTCAAGCCTAGCTTCTTCTTCTTCATGGTATGTGCCATCATAAAGATTGAAAGGTCCCCACAAGGGGGGGGGGGGGGGGGAAGAAACCCTAATAGGCGCATAACAAGGATCATACATGCGGAAGCTAGGGTTTCATAGAAAATCGATATGCATGTCATATAATCAACTCTTAAGGCTTGTATAAAGCGAAAGGGATTCATACCATTGCCATTGCAAGGATGGCGACTTGGAAGCAAAGATGCGAGTGCTTCTTCTCCAAAGGCACCGCACACAAGATGAGAGAAGCTTTCTTCTTGTCGCTCCTTGTGCTAGCAAGGATCTCTAAGTGTCCTAATCGCTTGAAGGGATGAGATCTCCTTTTTCCTTGGCTTGTCCGAATGCTCTCCAAGGCGTGAAGAATCACACACGAGAGAGGGGGCGTCGAGAAGAGGCAAACGTTTAGGCGTTGAGAGGAAGTGGCGTTAATGACTTTCCAAAAATAGAAAGTCATGAAGCCATGCGCCCATGATCTCAAAACCGACCAAAACGCCTTCAAGCTTCGAACCAAGCGTTCACACATGTGAACCGGTTCAAGCCAATTCGATCCATTTCAATTTGGTTCAAAGACCAAATCAAATCAGCCCAAGCCATGGTCTAGATCTTACTGAACCAAATGGTTCAAGATCTAACCGTTCATCTCTTGATGCTCTTGATCTCACCGATCTAGCATCAATTCTCTCGATCGAAGCTTACCGATCTCAAGCCCTAATCAATCAAACATGATCAGACCAGATCTCACTTACAATCAGAGATTAAATCCCTTTAAACTGAATCAAAACAATTCAGTCCACACGATCTGACTCAAGTAAGCCATATCATCAAATTGTGCGACCCTAAGGGTTTCCTTTAAATGTCGGTAACGATAACTTACGTTATCACGATCAGTGAGGGGTATCTAGCAACACATCACTGTCTCCCGATATAAAGGAAAGAGTCTTCCAAGACTACACCCAAACCACAGCACAAGTGTGAATCCACTTCACTAGGCATACATGTTTCTTTTGCCACTGGATGTTCTTATTGGACAAGCGTGTCAAGCCTGTAATTCCAATATGATGAGAATGATTAGATCAGATGAAACATAGTCATCTGGGTATGGCCATACACTTTCTCAATCATCTCATCCAGGGGGCCCCTATAGAACATCACACTCCTTCCAAGGAGACGGCAATCCTATATCTATCACTAGCGCCCTAACATGACTCATGCTCATTATCCAAGATAGTCTATAACCATTATGTTTCAAATGATATTGAACTACCTCAAAACAATGCCAATCATCATTTAGAAACACAAGTGATCTCAAGTCAGAGGAAGTATGCCACTTGTTTGCATACAAGGATTATTCACATTGTGACAAGCAATTGAATATCCTAAGTAGGGTCTGTCCAGTACATCCAATGTACTCATGAGTCTACATCTTATTCCATGCTCGAAGCATCCTATAAGATTAGAACACATATTAGTCTCAATCATATCAAGGCTGTCTCATGTTCACCAAGATATCTCGACTAAGGACAAAACTGCATGTCAGCCAAGCTGAACAGCATTGAGACATTATTCAGAAGTATACATATTGCAGCAGATGATGTAACAACCTGAATAACAACCATTGCCTTTATAAACATTGAGTTTATACATGATACTGATATAATCCCAAGGCCTCAAACATTAGCCTTAAGGGCATACCCCAACAATCTCCCACTTGCACTTAATCTAATGGTTGAGAAATCTCAAACCCATATTATTACAGTGCTTCTCATGCTTCTGCTGCGCCAGAGGCTTTGTAAGTGGGTCTGCTAGATTGTCATCTGTATGAACCTTGCAGACTTTGATCTCGCCTCGATCAATGATCTCCCGGATCAAGTGAAACCTTCTCTGTATGTGCTTGGACTTCTGGTGCGACCGTGGTTCCTTTGCTTGTGCTATTGGTCCAGTGTTATCACAGAAGATAACCAAAGGATCTGCACTCGAAGGAACAACACCAAGTTCCTGAACGAACTTACAAATCCACACTGCCTCCTTAGATGCTTCTGAGGCTGCAACATACTCGGCTTCTGTTGTGGAATCAGCAATAATTGACTGTTTGAAACTTTTCCACACCACTGCTCCTCCATTCAAGCTAAAAATATAGCCTGATTGCGATCGGAAATCATCCTGGTCAGATTGGAATGAAGCGTCAGTATATCCTTCAATACTGAGTTCTTCCTGACCTCCATATATCAAGAACATATCTTTGGTCCTCCGAAGATATTTCAAAATGTTCTTGACCGCAATCCAGTGTGCCTTCCCTGGATTACTTTGGAATCGACTGGTCACGCTTAACCCATAAGCAACGTCTGGGCGAGTACACAACATCGCATACATAATGGATCCAATAGCCGAAGCATAAGGCGTTTTGTCCATTTCATCTTTCTCAGTCCGTGTTTGTGGACACTGACTCTTTGAAAGATTCAGACCATGTCTGACTGGAAGATATCCTCTTTTAGAATTTTCTAAATGGAATCTCTCCAGGACTTTATCGATGTAAGTACTCTGGCACAGCCCGAGAAGCCTCTTAGATCTATCTCTGTAGATCTTCACACCTAATACATAGGCTGCTTCTCCTAAATCTTTCATCTGGAAACATTTTCTTAACCATGCTTTGACAGCATGTAGTTCAGGAATATCGTTTCCAATGATTAAGATATCATCGACGTAGAGGACTAGGAAAGTAATCACGCTCCCACTAAACCTCTTATATAAACACGGGTCATCTTCATTCTTGATGAAACCAAATTCAAAGATTGATTCATCAAAACGAATATTCCAGCTTCTTGATGCTTGTTTAAGTCCATAAATGGACTTCTTTAATTTGCATATTTTATGACGATCCGATGGATTAGTGAAACCTTCAGGTTGTGTCATATACACATCCTCTTCTAATTTTCCATTAAGGAAAGCGGTCTTCACATCCATCTGCCAGATCTCATAATCATAATATGCTGCTATCGCGAGAATAATCCGAATAGACTTGAACATAGCTACAGGAGAGAAAGTTTCATCATAATCTATCCCGTAGATTTGTTTGAAACCTTTCGCAACTAGCCTGCCTTTATAGGTAACCACGTTACCATCCATGTCTATCTTCTTCTTGAAGATCCATTTACAGGCTATAGGGATTACTCCCGGAGGCGGATCAACCAAATCCCAGACTTGGTTATCTGACATGGAGTCCATCTCGGCTCGCATAGCTTCAAGCCATCTCGCTGATTCCGGTCCACTGACCGCATCCGCATAAGTGAGGGGTTCATCATCAATGATGTAGACTCCGTCATAGCGCTCAGGCTGTCGACGGATCCTTCCCGATCTTCGCGGTTCCCGTGATATCTGAGCCTCAGGTTGCTCAGTAACCTGATCTACTGGCTCAGGCTCACCCAACTGTGCTTGACTACTTTGTCCTTCTTCTGGATTCTCATCCAGCTGTATTTCTCTCCCACTGGCCTCTTGCAGAAGAAATTCTTTCTCAAGAAAAATAGCCGTCCGAGCAACAAATACTTTGTTCTCTTTGGGATCGTAGAAATAATAACCCTTAGTTTCCTTAGGGTAACCGACAAAGATACATTTCTCAGATCTGCTCTCTAGTTTCCCAGAGACGAGCTTTTTGACATAAGCCTCGCAACCCCAGATCTTAATAAATGTCAAGCTCGGCTGTTTCCCATACCATAACCCATATGGAGTCTTTGAAATGGCCTTGGATGGCACTCGGTTTAGTACCTTTGCAGCTGTTTCCAGTGCAAATCCCCAAAAGGAGTAAGGTAGAGTAGCCTGACTCATCATAGAACGAACCATATCTAGTAATGTTCTATTTCTCCTCTCGGACACACCATTCCATTGTGGTGTTCCTGGCGGAGTGAGCTGTGAGACAATCCCACACTCCTTCAGATAGTCAGTAAACTCATGACTCAAGTATTCTCCACCTCGATCTGAGCGAAGTGCCTTGATATTTCGGCCTAGCTGATTTTGTACTTCATTTTTGAACTCTTTGAACTTGTCAAAAGATTCACTCTTATGTCTCATAAGATAGACATAACCATACCTACTGAAATCATCAGTAAAGGTAATGAAGTATGAATAGCCACCTCTGGCATGTTTACTAAATGGCCCACACACATCACTGTGAATGAGGTCAAGTAAACCTGAAGCCCTTTGACCTTTATTGGAAAAAGGAGACTTCGTCATTTTACCCATTAAACAAGCTTTGCATGTATCAAGCTCCTCATAGGAGAATGATCCCAGCAGTCCATAGTCATGCAACCGCTTAATGCGCTTCTTGTTAATATGGCCTAAACGACTATGCCATAGCAAGGTGCTGTCATCAGCATACTTGGCTTTCTTAATATCAATCTGTTGTATAGAACATTCCATGTCCAACATGAATAACCCATTGTTAATTGACCCAGTAGCATAAACAATATTATCAAAAGAAATGTAACACTTTGAAATCTTGCATTCAAAGGAAAACCCTTTCCTGAGAAGAGCAGGAATAGAGATAATATTCTTAGTTATGCTCGGTACAAAATAACAATTGTCCAGTTCTAATACAAGACCAGATGGTAAAGAGATGTAATAAACTCCTACAGCAACAGCAGCAACCCGTGCCCCGTTTCCTACTCGTAGGTCCACCTCATGCTGTCCCACTTGTCTTCTTCTCTTGAGTTCCTGTACATTTGAACAAATGTGAACTCCACATGTAGTGTCCAACACCCATGATATAGAAGAAGAAAACATGACCTCAGTCACAAAAATAGCTGTGCCAGAAGTGAAAGGCTTGCTTCCCTTCTTATCTCCTTGGAGCGCTTTACAGTCCTTTTTCTAGTGACACAGCTGGCCACAATGGAAACATCTGTATTCCTTTGACCGCTTTACCTTTTGTTTCAGAGCCTTGTTGTAGCTCTTGACAGGGGCTTTGCCCTTCTTCCCCTTCTTCTTGTTCCTAGAAGGAACCATTAGGACAGAGGATGAAGGCGTTCCCTTCTCACGAGACTGAGTCTGCTCTGTAGTCAAGAGCATGTTCAGTAACTCTGCCGGCGTACAGTCGATCTTGTTCATATTAAAATTAATAATGAAAGGATCGAAAGAGGCCGGGAGAGACTGCAAGATGATATCTACAACAAGCTCCTGATTGATGGTGTGTCCCAGTTTCTCTAGAGCCTCCTTGTACCCAATCATCTTGAGTACGTGAGCTCCCACTGGACTCCCTTCAGTCAGTTTGCTCTGAAAGAAAAGTTTCGTCAGATTATAGCGTTCAGTCCTTGCCTGTGCTGCATACAGCATCTTGAGGTTTGCTATAATTTCTATAGCAGATAAATCCTCATGCTGACGTTGCAGCTGTGGCGTCATAGACGCTAGCATAAGGCAAGCGACGTCAATGCTATCATTGACATGCTTTTCATAAGCTTCCCGAACCGCCCTTGCGGCGTTCGCAGCGGGTTGAGGCGGTATAGCCGTCTCGAGGACATACAGTTTCCTCTCAGCCTTAAGAACAATCTTAAGGTGTCCGTACCAGTCTGAGAAGTTTGGCCCAGCAAACTTCTCCCTTTCCAGTAGGGATCGCACATTGAAGGCTGTGGTGTTCGTTGCTGCAGTAATCTACAACAATGCAAGAACAGCAAGGTCAGTATCAATGTTAGAATCAATTCAGGACTTAAGAATGATTCTTTTCTCACTATTTTATCTGACTGAAAAATCCAGTAAAACAGTCCGAAAGAGTGAAACTCTTTTAGTGAGATGGGATCCAGATTTCATACTTGGTCTCCGCGTCCCGCTCAGGCGAGATAAGATGCACAGAGAGTACAAGCACTAATCTCTGGTAGGCAATCCCTGCCAATCGCCAACCCGTGCGATTCCCCTTCATCTGGGCAATCCAGCAGACTGTGCCAACTGAGTTGGTACAACACAGTCTCTGATCCCACAGATGGCTGCCTCCATATAGCTACCATATGCTCAATATGTAGCCTACATGGTCAAGCTGACCCGACCTACTCCCTGGACCACCACGTGCTATGCTGAGCAACGAGAAGCGATAAATCCCTTCTCTGTAACACGCAGGTGTAATCACACACCGTCTGAAGATAGATGGGCGTGCCCACTGAGTGGGTACAACACGGCCCCAACGATAGTCAGAACAGTGAGGTTTCGCGTCAGAAGGCTATCGTGCTTGATATTTAACGTTGGATTTTAACGGTCCTTTTATCTTCTTACTATCATTCAAATCCTATGGTGATAGCAGAAGAATAAATCATGCAGTTACTAAATTACTGAAACAGTAAATTAAAAGCATGATGATCTTATGTTGTAAAAGCCCATTAAGCCTAAGTAAGACCTTAATTAACTTAAGTCTTCACTTGAGCTCTTCTTGGGTCTTTTGCATTTTCTCTGGCCCAACCCGGGCCCAAGCGCCCACTGCAGCTCAGGTGCGCCCACCAGGTAAAATGCGCCTGTCCTAGAGTCGAACCCTAGACCTCCCACTGGTGAAGCCACTTGCTGCATGCGCCTCTGCCAAGTGTGCTCTGTGCTCATGTCTGATTAAAATACAATTTAATCTATCTAGACATGATTGACATGCAGGTCAATTACACTTTATAAATTAATTAAAATGTGATGCGCAGATCACAATAATAATTTACAAATAATAATCCAGGCACGCAGGCCCCAGCACAGCACACATTAAATAGGGCAGCCCACATAAGATTAAATAAACACCAAACATGGTATACAAGCAACATGTGATCCAAAAACAAGAAAATAAAATTTCGAAAAACCCCATGGCATCAATTTTATTTCCTTATGTGCCCTACTACCTTACAACGGTCCATTAATAGGGATCCACTCATCAGACCTAGTCAGACCCACTGCCCTTGCATGCACCAAGTCCTAACTGACTTGAGTCGACCTAATGGTCAACCATGCATGTGCTGGGCTGAACGACCCTCATGAGTTCTGGCAAGCGGGTGTGACCCCGGGCCTAACTCATGAGCGTTCACTGGTTGTCTCAACCAGACATCGCTACACGCCTGTCTGCAGTCGACCTATAGCCACCTCATGCTCGCGCATAGGTGCCATCTGGTCGACCCATCTAGGCTGTCAGATAGTCTGATCAGACTGTTGGGTCTAGACTCGATTGATGACTTCAACCCTAATAACCTGTCTAAGTTTTTAAAGTAGGCGCTTATAGATCTAGATGGAGCGCGCAAGAAGTTAAGTTTTGACAAAAACATCTACTTGCGCCAACAATAAACATCATACATGCGCCACAAGTAATGAACATACATCTAGTATTTTCGCATGATGATAACCTTAGATCTTATCATAAGCGCAAACAAGGATCACAAAAGCAATCATATGAACATACAATGAACCTATGCTCTGATACCAATTGTGAGGTCCCCAAAAACAGGGGGAAGAAACCCTAATAGGCGCATAACAAGGATCATACATGCGGAAGCTAGGGTTTCATAGAAAATCGATATGCATGTCATATAATCAACTCTTAAGGCTTGTATAAAGCGAAAGGGATTCATACCATTGCCATTGCAAGGATGGCGACTTGGAAGCAAAGATGCGAGTGCTTCTTCTCCAAAGGCACCGCACACAAGATGAGAGAAGCTTTCTTCTTGTCGCTCCTTGTGCTAGCAAGGATCTCTAAGTGTCCTAATCGCTTGAAGGGATGAGATCTCCTTTTTCCTTGGCTTGTCCGAATGCTCTCCAAGGCGTGAAGAATCACACACGAGAGAGGGGGCATCGAGAAGAGGCAAACGTTTAGGCGTTGAGAGGAAGTGGCGTTAATGACTTTCCAAAAATAGAAAGTCATGAAGCCATGCGCCCATGATCTCAAAACCGACCAAAACGCCTTCAAGCTTCGAACCAAGCGTTCACACATGTGAACCGGTTCAAGCCAATTCGATCCATTTCAATTTGGTTCAAAGACCAAATCAAATCAGCCCAAGCCATGGTCTAGATCTTACTGAACCAAATGGTTCAAGATCTAACCGTTCATCTCTTGATGCTCTTGATCTCACCGATCTAGCATCAATTCTCTCGATCGAAGCTTACCGATCTCAAGCCCTAATCAATCAAACATGATCAAACCAGATCTCACTTACAATCAGAGATTAAATCCCTTTAAACTGAATCAAAACAATTCAGTCCACACGATCTGACTCAAGTAAGCCATATCATCAAATTGTGCGACCCTAAGGGTTTCCTTTAAATGTCGGTAACGATAACTTACGTTATCACGATCAGTGAGGGGTATCTAGCAACACATCACTGTCTCCCGATATAAAGGAAAGAGTCTTCCAAGACTACACCCAAACCACAGCACAAGTGTGAATCCACTTCACTAGGCATACATGTTTCCTTTGCCACTGGATGTTCTTATTGGACAAGCGTGTCAAGCCTGTAATTCCAATATGATGAGAATGATTAGATCAGATGAAACATAGTCATCTGGGTATGGCCATACACTTTCTCAATCATCTCATCCAGGGGGCCCCTATAGAACATCACACTCCTTCCAAGGAGACGGCAATCCTATATCTATCACTAGCGCCCTAACATGACTCATGCTCATTATCCAAGATAGTCTATAACCATTATGTTTCAAATGATATTGAACTACCTCAAAACAATGCCAATCATCATTTAGAAACACAAGTGATCTCAAGTCAGAGGAAGTATGCCACTTGTTTGCATACAAGGATTATTCACATTGTGACAAGCAATTGAATATCCTAAGTAGGGTCTGTCCAGTACATCCAATGTACCCATGAGATTACATCTTATTCCATGCTCGAAGCATCCTATAAGATTAGAACACATATTAGTCTCAATCATATCAAGGCTGTCTCATGTTCACCAAGATATCTCGACTAAGGACAAAACTGCATGTCAGCCAAGCTGAACAGCATTGAGACATTATTCAGAAGTATACATATTGCAGCAGATGATGTAACAACCTAAATAACAACCATTGCCTTTATAAACATTGAGTTTATACATGATACTGATATAATCCCAAGGCCTCAAACATTAGCCTTAAGGGCATACCCCAACAAAGATGAGCCCATGAGAAGAATGAAGAGAAGATCATGCGGCAACCCTCCTAGAGGATGTTCCTTCACATGATGTGCCAATCCTCCTAGAGGATGCGCTAAGATGAAGTGATGATCTTCATACCTTTCTTCCTCTTCTCCAAAGTATGCGCCATCTCCTTGAAGATGCGCCTATGATAAGAAAACTTTCCCCTTTGCGCTAACTCCTAAAGAAGATGCACCATGGAGGAAGGAAGAAGACCCCTAAGCCTTCTCTTACCCCTTAGAAGGGAAGAAGAAGTGCCACCACCAAGGGGGCACAACCTCTCTTCTTGGAGGCCCCATGGAGAAAGCTTGGGGTGGGTGGCTAGGTTAGAGTGGAGAGATGTGGGCGGCTAGGGCAACAAGAAGTAATCGCCTGATCAATTCATCAGATGCGCCCAGCCCTTGTATCTATAGAGTTTAGACATGGGTCCTGCTACTTAAGTTGTGGAATAAATCTAATAGATTTATTCCAATATGATGAATATAAATATTCATTATTTCACTTAAGTTATGGGCCCCATCACTTAAGTTGCATTTAAATCAAATGACCAGCCCCCGAACACAGGTCGGCGCTACAACATTTGACCCATCAATAGGACCTAGTCGATCGTGGTCAAATGTCACCCGAAGGTCAACTGAGGTCAACTGAAGTAAAAAATGCAACTTCACTCTATAAGATTATCTCATCAAACGCATCTGTTGGTGTATATGCCCTAGGACCTAGTTTTGGTCCACTTATGTACTACTTGACTTTGATATTTATATCATTCTGGCATTGTCGTTATCTATGTTTGTTTACATCTGCGCATATGTACTAACATGATAATGTCCCTGGAGACAGATTGGATCTGTGCTCGAACTATAGTCCCCAGTCGATGTACCTTAGTGGATATGGGACAGCTATGGTACTTGTGAGACTGGTATGTGGGCTGGTTGGGCACGTGGTGCTAACGTAGACACATGGGTATATCATTGGAGAATATACTGGATAGACCCGCTGTGAGGCTATGACTTGGTGTCATGAGTTATCCTCACAAGTAATAGGAGATGCATTGATCCCTTGACTTGATGTCATTGGCCATTCTATATGGTTAGGGATTTGCTTTGATACAACCTAACACCTCGCCGTAGTTGGGAGGTCATAATGGTTGTCATTGAGCATGTCACGACCCATATGAGAAGGTCAATGGACAGACATAGGATTTGCCCCTTCCTTAGGGAAGTATGATATCCATGGAGCTCCTCTATGGTTCTATGACTGAGAGTGTATGGCCATACCCAGGTGAGAACCTGTTTTAGTCATAGCCATGTGATTGGGTGAAAACAAGTGGTGACACACTTGTCCAATCGGATATCAGTTCGGCAAAGAGACTGTAATGCATCTGTACCTAGTTGCGATGATGGGGATGTCAATGTCGATATCCATTCCAATGACCTGGGTAGCAGCAATGCACTGCTAGGTGCCACTCACTGCTTGTGGTGACCTTTGGTTAGCACTACCGGCGTCAGAGGAATCTACAGGGTCGCACACCTTGATACTTGAGTTCTCGTATTGATCGGGAAGCCTTATGATCGAGTTATTGGATAACTCGGATCTAATTGGGAGATTTCATCAGCGCCAATGGGCCTGATGAGATGGAAGGATGTTATTGGAGCCAAACTCCATTTATGGCAGGTTGACTCGAAATTGACCATGGTTGGCCACATTTGGATTAGGGTTGCATTGGATTGGATCCAAGTGCTTAATCAAGCCATGTAATGAAGTTTGGGCTAGCTCATTATCCAATGAGGCACAAAAATAAGTTATCATGAAGAGGCAATAGGCTAAAAGGGTATAATGGGGAGGAAGCCAAGCCCATTGGCGCCTAAGGGGCATAATGGGGTTTGGATGGCAAATTTGCTTCATTAAGGAAGCTTTATGCGCCTAGCCCTCTCCCATTGATAGTGTGAATGCATTAAGGCATTGCTTGGGGGGCAAGGCTAGGCCTTGGCGCACAAGGCAAGGCTTGGTAGCTTATGGGAAGGTTGAATGAGGTTTCTGGTAAAGTCTTGGAGACTTTCCTTACCTCAAACCTTCTCATCCAAGCCATACACTTGTCATGATCTCAACCCTTGCCCTAACCGCCTCTAGCCCTTTATAAGTGACCCTAGCCACCCCCTCTTATGTGGTTACAATCCTTAGAGGCGTGACAACAAGAGGAGGGGCGAAAGCAAGGGCTTGAAGGGCGACAACACCAAGAAGTGGCGCATCTTCTTCTTCCTTCCAAACCCTAGCCGCAAGCCTCTTCCTTCTCTCTTGAAGCAAGGAACTTGATGCTTGGCGGTTTCCCTCTCCCTCATCCTTCTTCATCTTTGGCGCATCTACCTTGGAGGTGGCGCATACTTTGAAGAAGGAGCACAAGACTTGGATCTTCTTCCTGAGGCTAGCACCGGGCGTGGAAGAAGAGGACTCGAGGCATCCGTGTGTGTGAGACTACAGAGGGCGCACGCTTGGGCGCCTATCACGACATCGACCTCATCTTGCTCTAAGGTATTTCCTAACTCATCGTGTCGACTCTCTTGCTTGCGATCTTCACTGGGTTTTTTGGGACCGACCTGTTTCGAGGACATTCTTTCGCTGTGCAATGTATGTATGTATGCTTATAACTCTGAAAAATTGTAAAATGTCCCCGGGGTTTCCAATAGCATCCGTGTTGCATTAGACTCGCAAACTGATCTGAATCAACTAAATGACTCGATCATAGGCAACTCGATCAATATGAGATCTCGAGTGTCTAAGTGTGCAACCCTGTAGGTTCCTTAGACATTGGTAGTGATAACCTCAAGTCATCACAAGCAATGAGTGACACTTAGGAGTATATCACTGCTACCCAAGTCCTAGAAATAGAGTCATCATCGACATCCCCTAAAATTGTGACAAAGTGCGTGCACACTCTAATCCTTTTGCCATGTTGATATCCTGATTGGACAAGTGTGTCACACTTCTTTAACCTAATCTAATGGTCATGAATAAATTAGGTTCTCACCTGGGTATGGCCATACACTTTCAGTCATGCATCCATATGTGGGGCCCATGGATTTCAAGCTTCCTCTATTGGCTCATTGAATCTCTCATATGGTTCAAGATACACCAATGACAACCGTTATGACTCCCCTACTATAGTGGAGCGTAAGGTGGTATCAAAGTACATCCCTCACCATATGAAGGTATCAATGCCCTCAAGTCAAGGACGAGTGAAACTCTGTCACTGTGAGATCTAACCTGTGACACAAAGTCAAATCCTCACAGTGGGTCAATCCAGTATATCTACTTTGATATACCCATATGCCTGTGTTAGCAATCCATGCTCAACCAGTGTATATGCTAGTCTCAAGTGCATCATAGATGTCTCTTATCCACTATGATACTTGACCGGGGACATTCCTTTGAGGCTAGATAAAATCTATCTCCAGGGACATTGTATATGCAAATGTACATATGACGTAAATATACCAAATGCACAACAATGACCATGCTAGGATATATATCACAAATGAATGTGGCAAACATCAGATCAGTCATAGGTTCCAGGGCATATACACCAACAATAACTTGGTGTCACAAGTTAACCTCACAAGTGACAAGAGTTGCATTAATCCTTTGACTTAAGGTCATTAACTCTTTTGTATGGTTAAGGACATACTTTGATACAACCTAACAATTAACCATAGTTAGTTAGGAGGTCATAACAGTTGTCATTGGGTATGTCAAGACCAATATTAGAAGTTCAATTGGCAGATAGAGGATTTGCCCTTTCTTGAGAGAAGCTTGATATCCATCGGCCCTATATAGATGTTTGACTGAAAGTGTATGGTCATACCCAAGTGAAAGTCTGATTTTGTCATGACCATGTGATTGGGTATAAACAAAGTGGTGACACACTTTGTCTAATCGGGATGTCAATTTGGCAAAGGGACTATAGTGCATAGGTACCTTATTGCGATGATGGGGATGGGGAAGTTGACAGCCATTTCGAAGACTTGGGTAGCAACAGTGCACTACTAGGTGCCACTCACTACTTGTGATTATATGAGTTCATCACTGCCAACGTCGAAGGAACCTACAAGGTCGCACACCTTGATACTTGAGTTCTCGTATTGATAAAGTAGTCTTATGATTGAGTTATTTCATAACTTGGATCTATTTAGAAGATTCAATCAGTATGGATGCTCATGATGAGATGGAGGAAACATATTGGAGCTAAACTTCATTTTTGGTAGATTGACCCTATGTTAACCATGGTTAGCCATATTTGACCGGGGTTGCATTGGATTGAGTCTGATGGCTTAATCAACTTATTTAATAAAGTCTAGCATGGCTCATTACTAAATGGGCCTACCAATAAGACAGAGAAGAGGGATTGGTGCATAAGGGTATAATGGGTAGAAGTCCCTTGCCCTAGGCAGATAGAGTCCTAAAGGGGTTAGGAGTAGTGCTTAATGCTTCATTAGGCATGTCCCTTTGGTGTTTTGACTTAGTCTAAATGCTTGAAAGGAAAGCTTGCCTCTATGGCAAGGCTTGGGGAGCATATGGCTGAATAGGCTTGCATGGCAAGACCTTGGCACATATGGTATGAACCTAGGAGCTCAAGGAAAGTGCTTGAAAACTTTCCTTGCTCATTGCCCAAACCGCCCACCCATCCTAAACCCTTAGCTGACTTCTCTTTGTGACTAGCACCTATATTATGAGGCATTGTCGTCCCTCTTTGTGTAACTTCTGATCCTTGGTGTTAGCAAGCAAAGGGGCATGAGCAAGGCTCTCTTGGTGCAAGTCTTCCTCCTACAAGGCAACAAGTCTTCTTCCCTCTTCCCTTGGCGCAACTGAACAAGGGACTTGGTGGCACTCTGTTGGTTAATATGCCCTAGGACCTGTGGCTGGTCCGATATGAGTCACATTTATTTGTGATATATATCCTGGCATGGTCGTTGTTATGCCTTTTGTACATCTGCGTCATATATGTACATTTGCATATACAATGTCCCTGGAGATAGATTCTATCTGATCTCAAAGAATAATCCCCGGTCAAGTGTCATAGTGGATAAGGGACAGCTATGATACACTTGAAACTGGTATATGCGTTGGTTGAACACGGGTTGCTAACGCAGGCATATGGGTATATCAAGGAAGATATACTGGATCGACCCACCGTGAGGATTTGACTTGGTGTCACAGGTCATAATATCACAGTGACAGAGATTTACACGTCCTGGACTTGAGGGCATTGATATCTCTATATGGTGATGGATGTACTTTGATACAACCTAACACTCCGCATAACAGGGGAGTCATAACGGTTGTCATTGGGTATATCTTAAGCCATATGAGAGATTCAATGTGCCAATAGAGGATTTGCCCCTTCCCTGCGGGGAAGTTTGATGTCCATGGGCCCTACATGGTGCATGACTGAAAGTGTGTGGCCACACCCAGGTTAAGCCTGAATAGAGTCATGACCATTGATGTTGGAATTAACAAGTGTGACACACTTGTCCGACTTGGACGATCAGTCTGGCAAAAGGACTAGAGTGTACATGTATCTTGTCGCAGTTTTAGGGGATGTCGATGACGACTCCATTCCGAGGACTTGGGTAGCAATGATGTACTGCTAGGTGCCACTCATTGTTTGTGATGATGTGAGGTTATCGCTGCCAACGTCTAAGGAACCTAGAAGGTCGCACACCTAGACACTCGAGATCTCGTATTGATCGGGTTGCCTATGATCGAGTCATTTGGTTGATTCGAGTCAGTTTGGGAGTCCAATGCATCGCGGATGCATCTGATGAGTTGGAGATGATCTTTTGGGATGATGTTGCATTTTGACTTCAGTTGACCCCGATTGACCTTCGGGTGACCACGTTTGACCTCGATGGACTAGGTTCAGTCGAGTGGTCAAATATTGGGTTTAAGCTCCGGTTTTGTTCGGAGGCTTTTTGCGATTGATTTAAACGTAACATGTGGGCCCACGACTTAAGCGCTAAAATGAATATAAATATTCATTTTATTCACAGCTTAAGTCATGAGGGCCACGCACAACTTAAGTGAATATTTATATTAGATATAGTCATCACTTAAGTTGCGGATGCGCATCCATTAAGCATTAATGGATCTAGGTGCCTATTAATTATGAAAACTCGTAATTAATGTAGCCCTAGCCGAAATCATCTATATAACTCATCAAAACCTAGCCGTACACCTCTAATCTCTTCTCCATGGTGACTACATGTAAGGAGGTGTCGCCTACCACCATGGATGACAAGCTTCATCCCCTCTAGGTGCTTGTGACCACCTTGGAGCTTCTTCCTTTCTCCATGGCGCATCCTTTGGAAGGATTGGCGCAAGAGGAGATGATATCTCCTTCTCCATGGCGCCTCCAAGAGAGAAGTGGCGCCACCTTCATGGTGGCAAGACCTTCTTCTTCCATGGGCGCAAAAGAAGGCTTGGAGCCTTCCTCCTTCTTCGATGATGTATCCCTTGGAGGGATTGATGCATGAAGAAGGCTGATTTCTTATCATGGGCGCAACTTCCATGAAGTTGGCGCATGTGGAGAAGAAGGAGAAGAAGAGAAGTGATGGTATCTCTTCTCATCATCATAGGCACTTTTTTCTTAGGTTGTTGTCTATAAAGGATGAGAAGGAGACTTATCTCATGGAGACTCAGCTCATGGGCGCATCTTCATGGTGGCGCATGTCATGAGGAAAGGTGGCTAGACAAGAGATTGACACAAGTTTTAGAGCTTCCCTCTCCTTGTGGTCATTCTTCTCCCTTCATCACCTCTTTGGCACATCTTGGAGATGGCGCAAGCAAAGAGGGCTGCGACATTGGCAACATGATCTTCCTCCCGAAGGCTAGCACTAGGCGTGGAGTGAAGAGAATCTCGAGCAGTCCGTGTGTGCACGATTATAGAGGGCGGACACTTGTGCGCCTCTTCTTTGTCATCACCAGCCCCTAGGATTATGCGAATAAAGGTATACTACTCTGACACAGCCGATGGATCACTCGTAAGGGATCCTGGCTCTTAGGGTTATCTTGTTTCGGGCCATCGCTTCCGCTATGATTAAAATTTTAAAATTGGCTCGGGGATTCCCAACAGTGGTATCCGAGTGAACTTACAAGACCCACGCAGTGTATTTTTCTTATCTACATGCGCCCATGTCATAAAAGATTTTTTTAAAATTTTTATGCCATGATTTTTCTACTTAGAAAAGGGTAGGTTTATCATGCTGAAATTTTTGTCTAAAATTTCTGACTGATAGATTCTCCTTGTGTGAAGGATGGACCTTGCGCACAAGCTATGTAAATATTTTAGGGAATTTTTCCTTTAAATTTTACATGGTAAGGTGGACTAAAAGGGGGCGGCTTGCATGCCTAGGGCATGCATGCGGCACCTTTCATAGGGAGCCTGAGAGAATTATTTTGGGGAAATTTTGTGACAATTATTTTGGGTGATGAACAGGTTTATGAAAAAACTAAAATTAATTTTAATGGTTGGTTTTTCATTGCATGTAGAAGAGCATGAGTAGGTGCTTTTATTATTGCATTATGATATGGTTATAGACAAGCCCTTATGCATGCCTGGGATGTATTCTTGTGAGGCCTGTGTGCCGCCCTTTTTCCTTTATTCGTTTTGTAATTAAAGTTGAAGATTAGGGATGACAGAGAGCACATCATGACTTCTCTTTGGCGCATCTAAATCACATGGGGCAGCTTCTTCCTTAGACGAATCCTTGGTGGCTTCTAGGGTTTACCTTAGTGGTGCACCTAGAGGATTAAGGGCTGGTGAAGAGGGCTTGAGCATACCTATTGATTGGCCAAATCTTTGATGGCTTCTAGGGCTTTCTAGAGGTGCATCAAGGATGGTTTCAAGGGCTGATCTAAGAGGTGATGCAAACAGCCCCTCATGGTGATGTTTCTATGCAAGTGGCGCACCTTGATGGTGGCGCAACATGCTAGATGTGATGGTGCCCATATGATTGGCCGAACCCTAGGAGGAGCCTAGGGTTTGCGAGCTAGCATGGGTAGAGAAGAGTGTTGGCCAAATCCTAGAAGGAGTCTAGGATTTGCGAGCTAACACGTGGACCAAGGGGCTGACCTAAACCTAAGAGAGCACCTAGGGTGTCCTAGGAGGCGTTTCTATGGTTTGAGGGGCTGACCCTAATGCAGAGGACCGAGGCAGCAGCGCACCTAGGGATGGAGCAGAGTCCTTAGGGTACTCAGGGCAAAGCTGAGGACTTAGTGGCATGGGCCCATGGCTTGTGCTTTTGAGTAGCTAGGTGATTAGTCTTGGTCTAGGGGCTTGTTACGCATGTCTGGGCTATAACCATATCATGTGTCATTTTCTGCTCAGTTTTATGCATGCCTGTGATGTTTTATTTTTCATGCTACTCACTATAGGATTGCATGCCTGTATTGTTAGATGAAAGATAAAACTAAATGGTGAGACCACAAAAACTCTCGATCCGAATATCAAGTCTGATAACTGCCTTCTGACGCGTAGCCCTCGTCAAACTATCGATCGATGGTGTTGTGCACTGTTTCCCACCCTCGTGGGACACACCCATCTATCTTTAGGAGGTGTGCGGTGACAATGATTTCCCCAGTCTGGTTAAAATCCTGGACGTGCCTTCGCAAGGAAATCATTGGCCCTGGGCATAACGGTCAGGTTGGACTTGACTAGATGTTTCATATATGGATGGACCACATGATGAAAGTCTGGAGGCAACCTCAAGAGGTTAGGGCTTTGTGTTGTATCTAGCTCTCGCTAGACACAAAGTGACTGAACTGCCTTGAGAAGGGGAATTGAGAGGTTGCAATTGGTTGGTATGCTTACCTCACGAAGCATGCGTCACCTTGTGCAGTTCATCCCACCCTCGTGAGACGCAAGGCTGTGTACGGAATGAGGATCCCATCTCACTAAGGAAATTTGGTGATTTCCCGATCGACTTTTGAGGGTTGTCGATTTGATCAAAATAGTGGGAGCCCAATCATTTATAAAAGGCCAGATTAAATGATTGGTTCGTAGATCTGCTTATGACCATTGCAAATGGTCACTGCGATCTCTCCTAAGTTGGTTGGAACCAACTGAGGGGACTGGTATTTGAGGATTGTCCTCAAGCTCGAGGAAAAGCTGTATCTCCTTGAGTGGCCTTTACCTAAACCCATTTCATCTACAGTCCTTTGGCTGATGAGGATGCTTAAGGGGTAGCTTGTCTATTGATAGTATGTCGCCTTCCAGGGACAAGATAGAATAGAAAGCTGTAACCTCTAAAGCAGTCCTATAATGCAAAGGTAGGCCTGAGTGCTTGACTAATGCATTAAAGATGAAATAGGTATAGGAGATAAGGTGCTCAAGATTGATTGCTAGCGACCTCAAAACAAGGAGAAGAGAAGTAGCCCTTCGTCTTCTGGCTCAAGTAATTGTGTTGCCTAAAGTCAAATTGCCTGTTTCTAACACATGGGTATATCATACCGCATAATGAGACCAACACTTGCAAAAGTATTTTGGTGCTCAATAGAAATAGGGCAATGCTGACATAGAGAGACTGACCTACCAGTTGGGGCATATGATGCTGCCATAACGGTAGGAGATCTCGCTCTCTCTGGGGTCAAGACTTTGTAGGTGATGCTAAAAGCTTATTCCACAATGAACTTAATTCCATCTTAAATGTATCTCCAAGTTAGGAGATGACATGACTCATCATCAGGATCTAGAGATATGAGACTTTGGGTCATATATTTGAGGTTCTATTACCATAGAATCAAGATCTGATAAAGTGTAAGTGGTGTATCCTAAGTTCACTTAGGGATACAAATTTCCATAAACCCACAGGAGAACAAGTAATTGTTGCTCATAGTGCCATTTTTCTTGGAAATGTCTTTCCTTAAAAAAGGCTAGTGGGAGGAAGTAATGACTTGGATTTAGTCCAAGGTCAACCACTTAGCACAAAAGGATCAAAGATGGAATCTGAACCATATATGTAGGTTGTGGGCAACCAAGGGTTCAGAAAATGTGGGAATAAGAATTGAATCGATTCATGTGTACCTCCTAGCAAGGACAATGAATCATCCCTTATGGATAAAGATTAAATGGTTCTGTACCTATCTTTGGCAATGTTGTTTGGGCCATGTAAGACAAGAACCTAATCCATTGACTCCATGCAAATGGACTTATGGATTCAATCTCCTTTCAGGAGAATGAGTCGGATCAACCTCTCTTGAGAGCTTGACTCGTATGGGGCTTGTTTACTAAGGACAACGACATTGATGCTCTTCACTTGTTACAAGTGGAAGATCTAGAAACTTGTTAGCCCTCATACACTTTAGTGTATGGACAAGACTAATAAGTGAACCAAAGATGGGGTACTAATCCTTTATAGATATATCTGATGGATATAAAAGGAGACCAGCTTGATAAATCCATAAAGCTTTCTAATTTGTGAGAAAGCACTTGAGCCACAGTTTATGACTGTCCCTAAGAGTATGAGATTTCCTCATAGCTCACTCCTGATAGAACTCTTCATTGAGGATGAGTGTCTAATTGGAGGAATCGAGTTATGGTTGGCGTAATTCGATGTAAGAGAAGTCATATAACTCCTTGTAAAGGTTGTGCAAAATGAATAGTTTTTCCTAAACACTGAAAGATGTTCCATATCTAACATATGTGTGTATGCGGTATCCTTTGGGGATACTGCTTCCATAATCCCACAAGAGAATAACTTGGTTACTGCTTAAGGTGCTGATTTTCTTGGGAAAGATTTTCTCTTGAAAAAGGCTAGTGGGAGAAACTTTGACTTGGATATAATCCAAGGTCAACTTTTTGACACATTTGGTCAAAGATGGACTCTGGGCTAGTTTTACAGGTTATGGGTAACCTGAGGCTCAGAACACACAGGCTGTACAGGTTGATACGATTCGTCTAACTTTGATTTATGGGTAACTCCTAAACTCAATATAGAGAATCTTCATTCTATGGTGCCTGAGTGCAGTTGGAGTTTAATGACATCTCTGGTCTTGTATGTTAGGTACATACAGATCATCAGAGACGACATCCTGATCCTTCACTTGGTGAAGAGATGATTGGGAAGTGTCTCGTGATAAATAACTTAGTGGACATCACCTATAGGGTAGGTGTGAGAGTTTTTGGATAGATCCAAGAAACTTCAAGTCCTAAGTTAGACAACATACATCGATGTTGGTATGTTATAGACCAGATGTGGTTAGTGCCAAGAGCATAACCAATTGATACCAGGTCCAATCCAGGTGCATGGCACTGGATAAGGAGAAAACATTCTTGGTTCTACAAAGAACTATAGGAATGGTTCTCGAGTGGTAGAGATAAGAAAAGCTTGGTGTATAGGGTAACACTTGATAGCTTGTTCTATTCTGACCTTGATTGCAGCATTAGTTTTATGTCTGGTAGTAAAGGAAGCCGTGAAAGGCTTCATGACGGATTACCATCATCTTGAATTGAAGGCAGAGTATGTTATGGCTTCTAGGAAGCTGTTTGAATATGGGAGTTCTTCATTGAACTTTAAATGGTTGTCAAACCGTTATTGGTCTCTATTTGTGAGAACAAATGAGCAATAACGCATGACAGAAAAACCAAGGTTTCACCTAAAGATCCAAACACATACTCGAGGGCTTCCACTTTGTCTTGGAGACAGAAGTGCTGTGAGATTGCAGATGTTTACACCGAGAGAGTCACGATAGGCCCACTGACCGATGCTCTGGCGCAGCAGGAGCGTGGCAGGTCTGACTGAGGATATGTTGATTGTGGTGACACAATAACAGGATCCTAGTGCAAGTGGGAGATTGTTGGTGTGTATGCCCTAGGACCTGTGGCTGGTCCGATATGAGTCACATTTATTTGTGATATACATCCTGGCATAGTTGTTGTTATGCCTTTTGTACATCTGGATCATATATGTACATTTGCATATACAATGTCCCTGGAGATAGATTCTATCTGATCTCAAAGAATAATCCCCGGTCAAGTGTCATAGTGGATAAGGGACAGCTATGATACACTTGAGACTGGTATATGCGCTGGTTGAGCACGGGTTGCTAACGTAGGCATATGGGTATATCAAGGAAGATATACTGGATCGACCCACCGTGAGGATTTGACTTGGTGTCACAGGTCAAAATATCACAGTGACAGAGATTTACACGTCCTGGACTTGAGGGCATTGATATCTCTATATGGTGATGGATGTACTTTGATACAACCTAACACTCCGCGTAATAGGGGAGTCATAACGGTTGTCATTGGGTATATCTTGAGCCATATGAGAGATTTAATGTGCCAATAGAGGATTTGCCCCTTCCCTGTGGGGAAGTTTGATGTCCATGGGCCCTACATGGTGCATGACTAAAAGTGTGTGGCCACACCCAGGTTAAGCCTGAATAGAGTCATGACCATTGATGTTGGAATTAACAAGTGTGACACACTTGTCCGACTTGGATGATCAGTTTGGCAAAAGGACTAGAGTGTACATGTATCTTGTCGCAGTTTTAGGGGATGTCGATGACGACTCCATTCCGAGGACTTGGGTAGCAATGATGTACTGCTAGATGCCACTCATTGCTTGTGATGATGTGAGGTTATCGCTGCCAACATCTAAGGAACCTACAGGGTCGCACACCTAGACGCTCGAGATCTCGTATTGATCGAGTTGCCTATGATCGAGTCATTTGGTTGATTCGAGTCAGTTTGGGAGTCCGATGCATCGCGGATGCATCTGATGAGTTGGAGATGATCTTTTGGGATGATGTTGCGTTTTGACTTCAGTTGACCCCGGTTGACCTTCGGGTGACCACGTTTGACCTCGATGGACTAGGTTCAGTCGAGTGGTCAAATATTGGGTTTAAGCTCCGGTTTTGTTCGGAGGCTTTTTGCGATTGATTTAAACGTAACATGTGGGCCCACGACTTAAGCGCTAAAATGAATATAAATATTCATTTTCTTCACAGCTTAAGTCATGGGGGCCACGCACAACTTAAGTGAATATTTATATTAGATATATTCATCACTTAAGTTGTGGATTCGCATCCATTAAGCATTAATGGATCTAGGTGCTTATTAATTATGAAAATTCGTAATTAATGAAGCCCTAGCCGAAATCATCTATATAACTCATCAAAACCTAGCCGTACACCTCTAATCTCTTCTCCATGGTGACTACATGTAAGGAGGTGTCGCCTACCACCATGGATGACAAGCTTCATCCCCTCTAGGTGCTTGAGACCACCTTGGAGCTTCTTCCTTTCTCCATGGTGCATCCTTTGGAAGGATTGGCACAAGAGGAGATGATATCTCCTTCTCTATGGCGCCTCCAAGAGAGAAGTGGCGCCACCTTCATGGTGGCAACACCTTCTTCTTCCATGGGCACAAAAGAAGGCTTGGAGCCTTCCTCCTTCTTCGATGATGTATCCCTTGGAGGGATTGATGCATGAAGAAGGATGATTTCTTATCATGGGCGCAACTTCCATGAAGTTGGCGCATGTGGAGAAGAAAGGAGAAGAAGAGAAGTGATGGTATCTCTTCTCATCATCATAGGCACTTCTTCTTAGGTTGTTGTCTATAAAGGATGAGAAGGAGACTTACCTCATGGAAACTCACCTCATGGGTGCATCTTCATGATGGTGCATGTCATGAGGAAAGGTGGCTAGACAAGAGATTGACACAAGTTGTAGAGCTTCCCTCTCCTTGTGGTCAATCTTCTCCCTTCATCACCTCTTTGGCGCATCTTGGAGATGGCGCAAGCAAAGAGGGCTGCGACATTGGCAACATGATCTTCCTCCCGAAGGCTAGCACCAGGTGCGGAGTGAAGAGAATCTCGAGCAGTCTGTGTGTGCACGATTGTAGAGGGCGGACACTTGTGCGCCTCTTCTTCGTCATCACCAGCCCCTAGGATTATGCGAATAAAGGTATACTACTCTGACACATTCGGTGGATCACTCGTAAGGGATCCTGGCTCTTAGGGTTATCCTGTTTCGGGCCATCGCTTCCGGTATGATTAAAATTTTAAAATTGGCCCGGGGATTCCCAACACACTCTCCTTCCCTCTTGCTCTTCGCGCATCCCTCCTGATGGAGCATGTTGTAGGAGGGTTGGTCCTTATATGCTGTACTCTAAGGTGGCGAAACTTATGATGCAAAAAACATGAGAGGGGCATTAGATGAGGGAAGAAAAATGCGTCGGAGGGAAACCGTCGATGAAAACACAATGAAAAAAACCGAGTGGAATACTAGTTGAGCAATACCGGCAGCACACGAAAAACCATGGCTTTCACTTAAGTAAACTACTAACCTCTCTCAGGCGAGCCAATCTTCATCAAGCGCAACAACAAGCCTTCACAGTGGAGCGATGGATCTAGCTGCAGCCATCCGCCCTAGACACATCCACAAGTGAACAACACCAAATGTGAACACAAGCAATTGGAAAGGAAGAGGTAGTGTGTGCCTCGTAACTTTGATTCGAAACAACAAGCGAGGAGGATCCTCGGAGTACAAGTCACTCAGGCGGCCTGGTCGTGTTTACAAACACTCGATCCTCGCTCAGAGCTACCATGAGGAACTTAGTAGGCTCCCACTCACTTGGAGGCTACAACTAAGAAGCAAACTGGTAAGCTGAAGAAACAACTAGTCTCCACTCCCTTTTATAGGGGAAGAGAGGGAGCTTACAAAACACATGACAAGAGCTCACACAAGAGACATGACAAGCTCACACAAAATACATGACATGAGTGCAAACAAACACATGACAATCTCACACAAAATGCATGGAAAGGGTAGTTGGATAAGCCAACCACTCCCTAACAACCTAAAAGTAAAAGATACTGGAATAAGAATCCTACCAACTAAAGAGTAGGTGAAGATGTCAGTGCATGATGTCAACACATGGATTGGGCTCACACCATCTCCGAGCAAGCAGCGATGAAGCAACAAAACTTGTTGATGGTGGGCTAATTCTGGACGGTGTTGGCTGACTCTCGGCCGGTGTTGAGCACCCGATTGTGGTAGTGGTCATTCGTCGGTGCTTCGGAAGGCCTCGTTGTCATGTTCATGTGTTGGAGAGGCGTTGACATGGTTGATGATGTAGAGGCATGGATTCAACTTAACGAACCCGAGCTATTTGACCCAAGATGACTCAAGTAGTGCCAATTTTGACTATTGCCTGCATTCTAACCCGTGGGACATTTTGGAACATTTTAATGTTTAAGTATGTTTACATTTCAGCATTTAGAACTTGTTACATTTCGGTATCGTGTTCTACCTGGTCTTGCGTGTGTTAAGACTAGCATGTAGAATAATTTTGTAAGTTTGTTTACTTTCCTGCTTGATATTATTTTGTTGTAGTTAGGTTTAGCCTAGGATTTATTTTTCAGCCTTTGTTTTTATTTTGTAGTGAATGTAATAGGTTGTTATTAGCCTAGGATATTTTGCATCTATAACACACTTACAAGGCACCCTTGACTCCCTCAACTATAAGTCAACATCTCAAGAAAGTTCAAATTCAGCAAGGTCAAAGCTCACATCCATTCTCAGTCAACTTCAAGTTTCAATGCCACGGTCAAATCTTCAAGCAAATCGGCAACCACTCCAATTCAGCCAAGCAACAACCAAGCCAAATCCATACAGCCACCAATCAGATACAACTCCAGCCACCAACAAGCATATGCATGCACCCACCAATTCCAGCTATGACAGCCCAATCTTCAGCAAACACGTGCGGCAACCTGACGCAGCTAAATTGTAGCAACGCCAATTCAATCTTAAGCAAAACCCAGGTGCCAACCAGGTTCAGAATGCGCATGCAGCCACACCAATCAAACACAACCGTACCAAGCATGCGCATAGAGCCTCAGCTACATAATCCCAGTCGAATCTCTATATTTTGGCAAGAAGAAGCCCAAGAGTCCAACTCATCTCCATCTTTCATTTTGAAACAAAAGTGGATAGCCACAAGATCTATTGAGTGAAATGTTTCCGTTGAGGGAGAAAGGGGTTTTAAGCCCTTGTAATTTGTCCACTTGCACCTTAGTCTTCCTCTTTTGAAAACAAACAATATGTATTAGCGTGTGCTTGTTCTTGTTAAGGGTGAGCCGACAATCCCTTGTGTTTTGATCTTTGGGGGGGGGGGGGGGGTGAACCGAAGGCCTCTCACCATTGTCCTCTTGCCACTAACCGTGCCCTTGATTCCTTGTGGGAGATTGGAAGTGCTATGAAGTTTGCCGATAGATGGAATTGAAGGGAACTTGCTCGCACTTACAGAATCATCAGCTAAACTCAAGCCAAATGAAGCCCTTGTCACAAAGACTTCGGAGGGAATCTGGCTCCCTTCCTTTAAGGGGGCCTCAAGTGTCCTCTAACCAAGCTATACCACTCTTTTTGAATCGCATGCTTAAAGTTCTAAAACCATTTGAAACCCTGTTCTTGTGTTAGATAGCTATCATCTAGGGAGCCACATACCTAAGGAAGATCTAGGGCATTTTCAGTTTTACATTAGTTGATGACGGGTTGATAACCACAAAATGGTTAGGGGGATGGGAAGAACGTTGAGAGCGTCGAACAGTATGAGGAACAGGGCATGCCTGCACTTCTGGGCTGTTCACGGGCATTGCCCGTGGGGAGTCTGATGGTATGTCTTCTTGGTCTTCTTGGCCTCCATGGGCCTCTTGGGCCCCTTGGACTCCTTCGGCTCCGTCAATCCTCCCCCGGTGGGAAGAATTCTCCTTCAGAGAATAAGAACTGGCTCCTAGCATTGAGTCGGTGTGGAGGGGCGGTCGGTAAGGCAGTAGGTCGGTGACGTTAAAGATGGGGCTACATAAAGCATCCTCCAGGAGGTCTAGGACGTAGGCATTGGCTTCGACGCGTCGCAACACTGTGTAAGGCCCGGCGCAATGCGCATGTAGCTTCCAATTGGCTCGCGACCTCAGTCGTTCAGGGTGGATGTGCACCATAACCTGCTCACCTATATCAAAATGGTGGGGGCTACAAAGCTTGTTGGCCCCGTGTGCATATCTAGTATTGCTCAAAAATATTTGCTAGCGAATTTCATCATGTAATCCGGCGATATGGCATGTAAACGCGGGTGCGAACTCAGCGAAATCAGCAGAATGGGGAATGCCATGCAAGTCTAAAGGTTTACGAGGTTGGTGCCCTAACACGACTTGGAATGGACTCAAACCCATTGAGCGATGGGGTGTGCTGTTGTATGCAAACTCAGCAATGGGGAGGGCCAAATCCCAACTACGCGGGTAGTCACCGATGAGACAACGCAAGAGGTTGCCTAAGCTGTTGGTGTCTATGCCCTGATACCTAGTATCGGTCCATTCTTTGTACTACTTGACTCTGATATTTATATCATTCTGGCATTGTCGTTATCATTATTTGCTTACATCTGTGATCATTTACTTATATGATAATGTCCCTAGAGACAGATTGGATCTGTGTTCAAAATGTTGTCCCCAGTCGATGTACCTAAGTGGATATGACACAGCTCTGGTACTTGTGAGACTGGTATATGGGCTGGTTAGGCATGAGGTGCTAACGCAGATATATGGGTATATCAGTGGTGGATACACTGGACCGATCCGCTGTGAGGCTATGACTTGGTGTCATGAGTTATCCTCATGAGTGACAGGAGATGCATTGATCCTTTGACTTGAGGTCATTGACCGTTCTATAAGGTTAGGGACATGCTTTGATACAACCTAACACCTCACCATAGTTGGGAGGTAATAACGATTGTCATTGAGCATGTCACGACCCATATGAGAAGGTCAATGGACAAACAGAGGATTTGCCCCTTCCTGAGGGAAGCTTGATATCCATGGTGCTCCTCTATGGTTATATGATAGAAAGTGTATGGCCATACCCAGGTGACAACCTGATTTAGTCATAACCATGAGATTGGGTTAAAACAAGTGATGACACACTTGTCCAATCAGATATCAGTTCGACAAAGGGACTATAATGCATCTGTACCTAGTTGCGATGATGGGGATGTCGATGTCAATATCCATTGCGATGACTTGGGTAGCAAAGATGCACTGTTAGGTGCCACTCAGTGCTTGTGGTGACCTTAGGTCAGCATTGCCAACATCAAAGGAACCTACAGAGTTGCACACCTTGATACTCGAGCTCTCGTATTGATCGGGAAGACTTATGATCGAGTTATTGGATAACTCGGTCTATTTGAGAGATTTCATCAACGCCAATGGGCCTGATGAGATGGAAGAGAGTTATTGGAGCGAAACTTCATTTTTGGCAGGATGACCCGAAATTGACCAAGATCGGTCACATTTGGATTAGGGTCGCATTGGATTGGGTCCAATGGCTTAATCAACCCATGCAATGAAGTTTGGGTTAGCTGATTACCAAATGAGGCCCAATAACAAGTTATCATGAAGATACAAGAACCCAAAAGGGTATAATGGGGAGAAATAGCAACCCCATTGGCGCAAAGGGTATAATGGGGTGATGCTTGGCGCCTTTACTTCATTAGGAAGTAAAGGGCGCCTCCCCCTTTGTTCCTTGATGGTAAGCTTGCCTCTTAGGCAAGTCTAGGGGCTGACATGGCTTGGATGACTTCTTAGGAAGGTCCTTGGCACATATGGGAGATTAGGTAAGGTTTATGGTAAAGTCTTGGAGACTTTCCAAAACCCTAAACCCTAATTGATACAAACCCTAACCCTAGGTACATATCTTCATGGAATTTACGCCACCCTTAGCTCTTGTCTTGCCGCCTCTTGCATCTATATAATTAGATGCATGCGAGTGCCCCAGAGGTATATATTATTGTTGCCGTGAGCAACATCAAGAGGGAGTGAAGAGGGTGAGAGCTAAGGAAGCATTGGCACAAGTCTTCCATGTAAGTGGCCGCAAGTCTTCTTCGCTTCTTCCCTTTGGCGCAAGAAGGACTACATCTTGGCGGCTTCTTCTTCATCTCCTCTCCTTCTTCAATTGGCGCATTTGCCTTGGAGGTGGCGCATGCTTTGAAGAAGGTGAACTAAGGTTTGGATATTCTTCTCGAGGCTAGCACCGGGTGTGGAAGAATAGAGCTTGACGAATCCGTGTGTGCGAGACTGCAGAGGGCGAACACTTGGGCGCCTACCTCGACATTGGCCTCATCTTGCTCCTAAGGTAGTTTCTATCTCATCATGTCGACTCCCTCGCAAGAAGAACTTCACTGGGTTTTTTGGGATCGGCTTGTTTCGGGATATTCTTCTGCTGTGCAAATGTAATCTCTATGAAAAATTATAAAATATCCCTGTGGGTTTTCCAACAGTGGTATCAGAGCTACTTGCGAGCCTCGAACGATGTACTCTCATGTTTTTCCATGCTCACATGCCATGTTTCAGCTTTCACAAATTGCATGAACACATGGCACATGATTTTTCTAAGTAGGAAAAATTATAGTTTCTTGTTCCTATAATCTTTTCAATCTCTTTTGGAATTTTGGGTTATTTTTCTTGATTGATTTATGATCAAAGGCGCACGTAGTTTTGTCAAGTAGGATGGACATTGTGTCTACGGACTGGCCGGGTCTCTTGATCTAACAAAATTGCCAGCCGATAGGATCTATGAAATCATCATGAAAGTTGATCATAAATAACCAAAAGATTTGTGATAAGAAGATGAGGAAGGGAGACTTGTTTTATGAGAAACTAAAATTTCAGATTTTGAGTTTTTCATGAGCATGTAGAATTTCATGTGTAAATACCTTGTTTGTGCATGATGTTGTGGTCATATGTTAAGCCCCTTAGCATGCCTATGATGTATCCTTGTGAGGCCTATGTGCCGCTTTTCTTTTTTGCTTTTAACTAAGAAGAAGATTAGGGTGGCGTATCTACTTGGAGCATGGCACATGCATCAAGCTTGCGCACCTTGCATGGTGGCGCAACAAGCTTCATCAAAGGTGGCGCATCCTTGCATGGGGGCGCAAGCAAGGGTTTGGCCGAGCCTTGTTCTTGTGAGCTATCCCTCTTGTGGCTTGCAAGATGGCGCATCTTCCTTGGAGGAGGATCCATGGCATTGGCCGAACCTATGAGTGCTTTTAGGGTTTCCCTAAAACTACCTCTAGAGTTTGAGATCTAAACCATGGAAAGGAGGACCTTGGAGCCATCCTTGAAGATCAAGCTAGAGGTTGGCTAGGCTAGGTCTACTCTTAGGGGCTTGAGTCCTAGGTCAAGAGTTGAACCTCCTTTTGGCAACGTTCAATGTCTTGAATGGGCTATGATCACATCATCCTTTTATTGCTTTCTTTACAAAAGCTAAAACATACCTGTGATGCTTTATCGTTATGTTATCACTATAGGATTTCATGCCTATAATGTTAGACATAAGATAAAACTGAAATGATGAGACCTCAAAAACCCTCAATCAAAATATCAAGTCTAGTAGCCCTCACCAAGCTATCGATCAGTGGTGTTGTGAACTGTTTCCCACCCTCGTGGGACACACCCACTTATCTTTAGAAGGTGTGTGGTGGCAATGGTTTCCCTAGTACAGTTTTACCCTGGACATGCCTTCGCAAGGAAACTCGTTGGCCTTGGGCATAACGGTTAGGAATGGACTTGACTAGATTTTCATATGTGCTGGGCACATGATGAAACTTTAGAGGCATCATTGAGAGGTTAGGGTTTGATGCTGTATCCAGCCCACCTTAAGAAGCATGGGTCACTTTGTGCATCTCATCCCACCCTCGTGGGACACGAAGCCCTGTGTGGAATAAGGATCTCATCTCACTAGGAAATCTTAAAGTTCTTGATTGACTTTGTGGGTTGTCAATTTGGTTAAATTAGTAGGAGCCATAATCATTTAAAACAAGTCCAGTTTAAATGATTTGAAGTAGTACTGATCTGTTATTTCTTGGTTGTTGTAGAACAATGGCTGTGAACAATGGCAGATGGTCACTGCGATGTACCCTGGAAAGGGATAAGTTGGTTGGATCCAACTTACTGGATTGGTGATGTAGAGACTATAGGAGGGTTTGCAGATCGCGAGGTAAGCTCTTGTGCCTATGCACATGCGAATAAACCAATGTTGGTGTATATGCCCTGAAGACCAATGTATGGACATGGACAGGCATTGTTTGAATGTACTTTGATAGAACTATTACTCTTTATATAGGCATGGTCATTATTATGCAGACTTCTCTACCTGCGTTGAGGTATTGAGTTGCATGTATAATATCCCAGGAGTTTGGATTGGATCCATTCTCATAAGAAATCCCCAGATAAGGTACCTTAGCAGATATGGGACAGCTTTGGTACATGTGAGACTGGTGTATGGGCTGGTTAAGTGCGGGGCACAGTAACGCAGACATACAGGTGCATTGGATGCACTGGAGTGATCCACCGTGAGGATTAACTTGTCTAGTCAACAAGTCAATCACACATGCAAGAGGTTTTCATTGATCCTTAGACTTGAGGTATTCATGTCTAGATTTGATGATGGGTATGCTTTGATACAGTCTTACGTCTCTCCGTAATTGGGAGACCAAAACGACTGTCATTAGGCATGTCATAAGTCACGTAGAGACATGGATGACCAATAGTAGGATTTGCCCCTTCCTTATTGGAAGCATGATATCCACTCGGGGTGCCCCACCTTATTGGTGCATGACAGGAATGTGTGGCAACACTTGTTGAGTCATGACCAATGCATTGGATTGATAAACTTGAGACTAATCCAATGGCAGGATATCAGTTTAGGCAAAGGGATCTATAATGCAATGGGAATCCTCGTTGCTTGTTAGGAGTTGTTGCCATAATGACTTAAGTCCTATGACATGGGTAGTAGTGATGTGTTGCTAGATACCCCTCACAACTTATGATGTTTACATCATTGCCATCGTTATATGGATCCTGCGGGGTCACACGCAATAGACTCTTGACGTTGCTTTAATCAAAAGCCTTAGGATCAAGTTATTGGATAACTTAGATCCATTTGGAAGATTTCATCAGCGCCAATGGGCCTGATGAGTTGGAAGAAAGTTATTGGAGCCAAACTTCATTTTTTGGCTGGTTGACCCGAAATTGACCTAGATTGGTCACATTTGGATTAGGGTTGCATTGGATTGGATCCAATGGCTTAATCAACCCATACCATGAAGTTTGGGCTAGCTCATTATCCAATGAGGCCCAATAATAAGTTGTCATGAAGAGATTAAAGGCTAAAAGGGCATAATGGGGAGAAATCTCACCCCATTGGCGCCTAAGGGCATAATGGGGTGAGGGAGGCACCTTTGCTTCATTATGGAAGTAAAGGGCGCCTAGCCCTTCTTCCTAGGATGGAATGCATGCCTTTAAGGCATCTCTTGGGCTGATATGGCTATAGGGCAAATAAGGATAGGTTGAATGAGGTTTATGTAAAAGTCTTGGAGACTTTCCTTGCCACAAACCCCCTTCATCCTAGCCGCCCACTTGGCATGATCTTGGCCCTCCCTAAACCGCCTCTTGCCCTTATAAATAAGACCCTAGTCACCCCCTCTAAAAGGTTAACTCCTAGGAGGCGTGAAGACACAAAGAGAGGCGTGAGGAAGGGCAAAGGGTGACAACTTAAAGGTGGCACAACCCTTCTTCCTCCTTGAAGCCGCAAGCCTTCTTCTCCTTCTTCACCTCTTGACATAACTTGGAGAAGGGCTTGGTGGCGACATCTCTTGGAGAGAATTGGAAGCTTAGGGTGGCGACAACTTGAGAGCTTGGAGCTCTCCTTCTTCATCAAGGAGCGCAATCTCCTTCTTCCTTGGAGCCGAAAGTTCTTCCTCTTCCTCTCTTCTTTGGTGCAAGGATTCTTTGTGCTTGGTGGCGTCTTCTTGCCACGAGCCCTCATCATTCCTTGGCCATAGGCGCACCTTGGAGGTGGCGCAAGCAAAGAAGAAGAGGGAAGTCCTTGGCGCCATCTTCCCTATCCCCTCCTTGGCGCAAGTTCTCTTGAAGGTGGCGCAAGTGAGGTGAAGGCTTGATTCTTTTCCCGAGGCTAGCACCAAGCGTGGAAGGGAGCAACGATCAAGGAGTCAACGCATGGATACTTGTAGAGGGCGAGCATTTGATCGTCTTCAACATGGCTTCGACAACTAGACAAGCAAAAGAGGTACATCTCTAACACATCCTTGTGTCTTCTCTCTCGCATGGATCCTTGGGACCGGAATATGTTTCGGGTGTAATGATTCTTCTGCTGCGTCCTGGGACTGCAAAATTTTAAATTACACCCGGTATTCCCTAACAGTGGTATCAGAGCTACTTGCGAGAAACACAAGGTGTACGTTTGCTTGTATGAAAAATATTTAGAAAATTTTTCTTCTATCCATGCACGTTTCACGTAGAAAGCATTTTCATCCAAACCTCTCTTCTCATCTTTGTGGCCGAAATTTGGATTTTGTTTATGATTGATTTAAGACCAAAGGCGCACGTAGTTTTGTCAAGTAGGACGGGCATTGTGTCTTCGGACTGGCCGGGTCTCTTGATCTGACAAAATTGCCAGCCGATAGGGTCCATGAAATCATCATGAAACTTGATCCCAATTTTTGCATAAATTTGGTTAAGAGAGTGCTTTGGATGATGTTGGCGCATAAGGTGCTAAAATTTGATTTTTTTTTTGGATTTTCAAATTTTACATGCGCCACTTGATTGGGTTGATATGGTCATAGCGAGTGCCCTCCTGTGTTGTGATGTGGAAGCATGTTTCCACTTGTGATGAATGCTTGTAAAATCTCTTTCCACCTGCGTGTGGTTCTCTCCCTATCTTGTTGTAAAGAATTTTTCATCTTGTTTAGAATAGATGTAGAATTATATGATAGGTTAAGGCTTCATCTTGACAACAAGGAGTCTTCTTCAATCGGAGTCAGAAGTGGCGCCAGCTTTGGAAGCGTGGTGATGGACTTGCGGCTGAAGGAAGGACACTTGCTTTCGGCTTCTGGCATGGGCTGATCTGCTTTAGGGACTCGCAACCCTTGGATGCACGATAACATGTCACATGGCTCGTGACAAGTTATGTGTATGAAAAGGGCTATGACCATATCGACCAAACTAGCATGCCTGTGATGGTTTATTATTTTGTCCATAGCATGCCTGTGATGTTTTTCCTTTGCTGCCATAACCATAGGAAAACTGCATGCTAGAAAAGAATAAAATAAACATAAAAAATAAAACTCTCATTGAAATATCAAGTCAATAGCCTTCTAACGCGCAGCCCTCATCAAACTATCGATCAGTGGTGTTGTGAACTGTTTCCCACCCTCGTGGGACATACCCACCTATCTTTAGAAGGTGTGAGGTGAAAGATTTCCCCAGTCCAGTTTTAACCTGGGCGTGCCTTCGCAAGGAATTCGTTGGCCCTGGGCATAACGGTTAGGACCAGACTTGATTAGTTTTCATATGTCACTGACATGATGAATCACTAGAGGCAGCTGTTGAGAGGATAGGGTTCTGTGTTGTATCCAGCCCTCGCTGGACATAGGGCGCCTAGTCTGTCTTAACTAAGAGGAGTTGTGCACGGCACAATTGGCTGGTATGCCTACCTAAGGAAGCATGGGATTCTCTGTGCATCCCAACTCACCCTCGTGAGTCGCGGAGACCTCCTGTGAAATTAGGATCCTACTCAGTTACTTCCATGTTGAGTTTGAGAGTTCTCAACTTGTTTTGGAAGTAGTGGGAGCATAGCATTTAAATTTAAAGTCCTTGTTAAATGCTTTATCATAGTACTTATTTTACTTATTTGCTTATTGTAGATGGCATCTCCTGATCTAAGATTGAAACTTTATAAAAATAAGTTGGATGGGACAAACTGGACAAATTGGTTCAAGATTTTGTCCAAGATACTGGAACAAGAGAATAAGGTGCATCTTCTTGAAAGACCTCCATCCCAGCCCAGTGTGTATTTCACTAATGAGTGGGAGTGGAACGTCTATCTTGAACATTGTGAAGATAACGAACAGTACACTACTCTTGTCTTATAGTGCATGACCCCAGAGGTCAAGGTTGAATGTGATGAGATGGGGATTTATGATCTTATCATACATCTCAAAGGTCTCTTCACGCCATGCTCTATAGACAATGATCAGGAGAGTTCTGTTGGATCTTCAGAGTGTATGCCTAAATCTGAGAATGAACATGGTTCTGTATCTTCGAAGCTAATACTTTGGAAGACTGGGAATGCATGGGTATTTCGAAGAGGATTAATGGCCAAGAAGTGCATGGCAAAGAAGAAGGGTTGTAATCCATCCGCTTCAGGTATTGTGTTACCGAGGTCTTTTGTCTACTTCTTATTCATGGGTACTGGGTACCGTATGTGAGGCTCACATATGTTTTACATGTGCAGGAGCTCAAAGGAAGTAGGACGATGAGGCTTGATGGGATCGACCCTCGGGTCAGGGACGGAGCATTGGATGCTACTGATATCATCTCACTGCCTTGAAGACTTTATCTAGAACTTTGCTATTATGTATCAGCTTATGTATTAGAACATCATTCCTTTTGGAAAGGATTTCAGTTTGAAATAATAAATAATATTTTTCTTTAATCTGAGATGTTCTATTGAAGTGATACAGTTGATAATAGTTTGTGGTTCTATATGTAACACAAGATCAGATCCAATGATTCAATAAACACCCTCTTATAGCATTGTCTCTTGAACCATAGAACAATGGTCACATCCAAAGGTCCATGGACTATTGGGATCATTATCCTTTCAGAATTATGATACATGTGAGCCTAGTTCAAAGGAACAATGTGACAGATGCTGCCTTTGAAGGGTCCCCTTCAAGGGGGAGCGAAACCCTAAAGGGCGCATGTATAATTTTGCAGCGGAAAAAGGGTTTCTAGGGATCACTAGCATGATATATGATCAACTATAGAAAAGACCGATTGCAAACATCAAGAAGGTTCATACCATCGCCATTCTTTGGATGGTGTGTTGGAAGCAAAGATCGAAAGGGATCTTCTCCCTAGTTGACGCACACAAGATGAGGAATGGCTTCTCCTTGTCGTCTTTGTGCTAGCAAAGCTTCAAGGGTCCTTTGCGTGGAGGAGATGAGATCCTTTGGTGCTTGCCGAAAAAGCCTTCCTCTACACTCGTCGAGAGCATTGTCACACGAGAGGGACGAACACGTCAAGAGGTGATCAGAGGCGATAAGAGAGAACGTTCTTTTCAACGTGGAGGCGTTGCAATCCAAAAATAGCAACCCATTACTCTTAACCGTTATGCGTTCACATGAAGTGAACCGCAACTCCTCTACACCATTCGAACCTTTGAACCAAGCGCTCACATGATGAGCCGGTTCAATTGAATTTGGTTCAAGACCAAATCAGCCCAAGCAATGGTCGATCTCATTGAACCTAAAGGTTCAAGATCTAACCGTTGATCTCTCGATGCTCTTGATCTCACCGATCTAGCATCAAATCTCTCGATCGAAGCTTACCGATCTCAAGCCCTAATCAATCAAACATGATCAGACCAGATCTCACTTACAATCAGAGTTTAAACTCCTTTAAACTGAACCTAAACAATTCAGTCCACACGATCTGACTTAAGTAAGCCATATCATCAAATTGTGCGACCCTAAGGGTTTCCTTTAAATGTCGGTAACGATAACTTACGTTATCACGATCAGTGAGGGGTATCTAGCAACACATCACTGTATGTGCTTGGACTTCTGGTGCGACCGTGGTTCCTTTGCTTGTGCGATTGCTCCAGTGTTATCACAAAAGATAACCAAAGGATCTGCACTCGAAGGAACAACACCAAGTTCCTGAACGAACTTACGAATCCACACTGCCTCCTTGGATGCTTCCGAGGCTGCAACATACTCGGCTTCTGTTGTGGAATCAGCAACGATTGTCTGTTTGAAACTCTTCCACACCACCGCTCCTCCATTCAAGCTAAAAATATAGCCTGATTGCGATCGGAAATCATCCTGGTCCGACTGGAACGAAGCATCAGTATATCCTTCTATACTGAGTTCTTCCTGACCACCATATATCAAGAACATATCTTTGGTCCTCCGCAGATATTTTAAAATGTTCTTGACTGCAATCCAGTGCGCCAATCCTGGATTACTTTGGAACCGACTGGTCACGCTTAACCCGTAAGCGACGTCTGGGCGAGTACACAACATCGCATACATAATGGACCCAATAGCCGAAGCATAAGGCGTATTGTCCATTTCATCTTTCTCAGTCTGTGTTTGTGGACACTGACTCTTTGAAAGATTCAGACCATGTCTGACTGGAAGATATCCTCTTTTAGAATTCTCTAAATGGAATCTCTCCAGGACCTTATCGATGTAAGTACTCTGGCACAGCCCGAGAAGCCTCTTAGATCTATCCCTGTAGATCTTCACACCTAATACATAGGCTGCTTCTCCTAGATCTTTCATCTGAAAACATTTCCTTAACCATGCTTTAACAGCATGCAGTTCAGGAATATCGTTTCCAATGATTAAGATATCATCGACGTAGAGGACTAGGAAAGTAATCACGCTCCCACTAAACCTCTTATATACACACGGGTCATCTTCATTCTTGATGAAACCAAACTCAGAGATTGATTCATCAAAACGAATATTCCAGCTTCTAGATGCTTGTTTAAGTCCATAAATGGACTTCTTTAACTTGCATATTTTATGACGATCTGATGGATTAGTGAAACCTTCTGGTTGTGTCATATACACATCCTCATCCAGATTTCCATTAAGGAAAGCTGTCTTCACATCCATTTGCCAGATCTCATAATCATAATATGCTGCTATCGCGAAAAGAATCCGAATAGACTTGAACATGGCTACAGGAGAGAAAGTTTCATCATAATCTATCCCGTAGATTTGTTTGAAACCTTTCGCAACTAGCCTGCCTTTATAGGTAACCACGTTACCATCCATGTCAATCTTCTTCTTGAAGATCCATTTACAGCCTATAAGGATTACTCCCGGAGGCAGATCAACCAAATCCCAGACTTGGTTATCTGACATGGAGTCCATCTCGGCGCGCATAGCTTCAAGCCATCTCGCTGACTCCGGTCCACTGACCGCATCCGCATAAGTGAGGGGTTCATCATTGTCAATGATGTAGACTCCGTCATAGCGCTCAGGCTGTCGACGGATCCTTCCCGATCTTCGCGGTTCCCGTGATATCTGAGCCTCAGGTTGTTCAGTAACCTGTTCTACCGGCTCAGGCTCATCCAACTGTGCTTGAGCACTTTGTCCTTCCTCCGGATTCTCATCCAGCTTTATTTCTCTCCCACTGGCCTCTTGCAGAAGATACTCCTTCTCAAGAAATATGGCCGTCCGAGCAACAAATATTTTGTTCTCTTTGGGATCGTAGAAATAATAACCCTTAGTTTCCTTAGGGTAACCGACAAAGATACATTTCTCAGATCTGCTCTCTAGTTTCCCAGAGGCGAGCTTTTTGACATAAGCCTCGCAGCCCCAGATCCTGATAAATGTCAAGCTCGGCTGTTTCCCATACCATAACTCATATGGCGTCTTTGAAACTGCCTTGGATGGCACTCGGTTTAGTACCTTTGCAGCTGTCTCCAGTGCAAATCCCCAAAAGGAGTAAGGTAGAGCAGCCTGACTCATCATAGAACGAACCATATCAAGTAACGTTCTATTTCTCCTCTCGGACACACCATTCCATTGCGGTGTTCCTGGCGGAGTGAGCTGTGAGATAATCCCACACTCCTTCAGATAGTCAGTAAACGCATGACTCAAGTATTCTCCACCTCGATCAGAACGAAGTGCCTTGATATTTCGGCCTAGCTGATTTTGTACTTCATTCTTGAACTCTTTGAACTTGTCAAAAGATTCACTCTTATGTCTCATCAGATAGACATAACCGTACCTACTGAAATCATCAGTGAAGGTGATGAAGTATTGATAGCCACCTCTGGCATGTTTACTAAATGGCCCACACACATCACTGTGTAAAAGGTCAAGTAAACCTGAAGCCCTTTGACCTTTATAAGGAAAAGGTGACTTCGTCATTTTACCCATTAAACAAGCTTTGCATGTATCAATCTCCTCAAAGGAGAATGATCCCAGCAGTCCATTATCATGCAACCGCTTGATGCGTTTCTCGTTAATATGGCCTAAACGACTATGCCATAACAAGGTGCTGTCATCAGCATACTTGGCTTTCTTATTATCAATAGTTTGTATAGAACATTCCATGTCCAACATGAATAACCCATTGTTAATTGAACCAGTAGCATAAACAATATTATCAAGAGTAAGATAACACTTTGAAATCTTGCATTCAAAGGAAAACCCTTTCCTGACAAGAGCAGGAATAGAGATAATATTTTTGGTAATACTAGGTACAAAGTAACAATTGTTTAATTCTAATACAATGCCAGATGGTAATGAGATGTAATATTCCCCTACAGCAACAGCAGCAACCCGTGCCCCGTTTCCAACTCGTAGGTCCACCTCATGCTGTCCCACCTGTCTTCTTCTCTTGAGTTCCTGTACATTTGAACAAATGTGAACTCCACATGCAGTGTCCAACACCCATGATATAGAAGAAGATGATATCATGACTTCAGTCACAAATATACCTGAGCCAGAAGCGATGCTTCCCTTCTTGTCTCCTTGGAGCGCTTTACAGTCCTTTTTCCAGTGACCTAGCTGGCCACAGTGGAAACATCTGTATTCCTTTGACCGCTTAACTTTTTGCTTCAGAGCCTTACTGTAACTCTTGACAGGGGCCTTGCCCTTCTTCCCCTTCTTCTTGTTCCTAGAAGGAACCATTAAGACAGAGGTCGAAGGCTTTCCCTTCAGAGTCTCCTCAGTAGTCAAGAGCATATTCAGCAGCTCTGCCGGAGTACAGTCGATTTTGTTCATATTAAAGTTAATGATGAACGCATCGAAAGAGGGCGGGAGAGACTGCAGAATAATGTCTACAGCAAGCTCCTGATTGATGGTATGCCCCAGTTTCTCTAGAGCCTCCTTGTGCCCAATCATCTTGAGCACGTGAGCTCCCACTGGGCTCCCTTCAGCCAGTTTGCTCTGAAAGAAAAGCTTGGTCAGATTATAGCGTTCAGTCCTCGCCTGTGCAGCATACAGCATCTTGAGGTTCGCTATAATCTCTATAGCCGACATATCCTCATGCTGACGCTGCAGCGGTGGCGTCATAGATGCTAGCATCAGGCAAGCGACATCAATGCTATCATTGACATGCTTTTCATAAGCTTCACGAACCGCCCTTGCGGCGTTCGCAGCGGGTTGAGGCGGCACAGCCGTCTCGAGGACATACAGTTTCCTCTCTGCCTTAAGAACGATCTTAAGGTGTCCGAACCAGTCTGAGAAGTTTGGCCCAGCAAACTTCTCCCTTTCTAGTAGGGATCGCACATTGAAGCTCATGGTGTTCGTTGCTGCAGGAATCTACAACAATGCAAGAACAGCAAGGTCAGTATCAATGTAGAGAATCAATCCAGGACTTAAGAAAGATTCTTTTCTCACTATTTTATCTGGCTGAAAAATCCAGCAAAAACAGCCCGAAAGAGTAGAACTCTTTTAGTGAGATGGGATCCAGATTTCATACTTGGTCTCCGCGTCCCGCTCAGGCGA
The DNA here is from genome assembly GCA_027563935.2 of Costus lasius. Lineage (NCBI taxonomy): Eukaryota > Viridiplantae > Streptophyta > Magnoliopsida > Zingiberales > Costaceae > Costus > Costus lasius. Next base: position 28,208,400 of record CM050450.1, on the reverse strand, counting down.
GATAAGATGCACAGAGAGTACAAGCACTAATCTCTGGTAGGCTGTCCCAGCCAATCGCCAACCCGTGCGATTCCCCTTCATCTGGGCAATCCAGCAGACTGTGCCAACTGAGTTGGTACAACACAGTCTCTGATCCCACAGATGGCTGCCTCCATGTGCTACCATATGCGCCACATATGTAGCCTACATGGTCAAGCTGACCCGACCTACTCCCTGGACCACCACGTGCTATGCTGAGCAACGAGAAGCGATAAATCCCTTCTCTGTAACACGCAGGTGTAATCCAACACCGTCTGAAGATAGATGGACGTGCCCACTGAGTGGGTACAACACGGCTCCAACGATAGTCAGAACAGTGAGGTTTCGCGTCAGAAGGCTTACGAGCTTGATATTTTAGCGTTGGATTTTAACGGTCTTTTATCTTCTTCACTATCATGCAATTCCTATGGTGATAGCAGAAGATAAATAAATCATGCTGTTCTACTTATATAAACAATAAAAGAAAGCATGGATCTTATGTGGTAAAAGCCCATAGCCTAAGTAAGACCTTAATTAACTTAAGTCTTCACTTGCTTTTCTTCATGGGACTTTTGCTGCTCATTTAGCCCAAACCAGAGCCCAAGCGCCATCTGCAGCTCAGGTGCGCCCACCAGGAATATGCGCCTGTCCCAGAGTCGAACCCTGGACCTCCCACCTGGTCAAGCCACTGCTGCATGCGCCTCTGCCAAGTGTGCTCTGTGCTCTTGTCTGATTAACTTACAAATTAATCTATCTAGACAAGATTGACACGCAGGTCAATTACACTTTATAAATTAAATACAATGTGATACGCAGATCACAATAATTAATTTACAACTTTAATACAGGCACGCAGGCCCCAGCACAGCACACATTTAACATGGGCAGCCCACATAAGAATAAATAAACAAACATATGCTTACAATCAACATGTGATCCAAAAGAAAATAAAATTTTGAAAAACCCCATTGGCTTCAATTTTATTTTTCCTTATATGCCCTACTACCTTACAACGGTCCATTATTAGGGATCCACTCATTAGACTAGTCAGATCCATTGCCCTTGCATGCACCAAGTCCTAACTGACTTGAGTTGACCTAACGGTCAACCATGCATGCGCCAAGGGCTGAACGGCCACAATGAGGTCTGGCAAGCGGGTGTGACCCCGGGCCTAACTCATGTGCGTTCAGAGGTTGTCTCAACCAGATATCGCTATACACCTGTCCGCAGTCTACCTATAGCCACCTCATGCTTGCGCACAGGTGCCATTTGGTCGACCCATCTAGGCTGTCAGATAGTCTGATCAGACTGGTTGGATCTTGACTAGACTATGACTTCAACCCTAACAACCCGTCTAAGGGTTTAAAGTAGGCGCCACTTAGATCTAATGGTAAGCGCGCAAGTCATTTTAGTTTTAAGAAAAACATCAACAACAACATATAGAAGCGCTACCTTCATACATGCGCCAACAATAATATACAACAAGTAAAGTTTCGCATGTAGCCTAGATCTAGCAATATGGCGCAAACAAGGATCACAAAGCATAGCAATCATATTAGCATGCATTAGAACCGGCTCTGATACCAGTTGAAGGGTCCCCTTCAAGGGGGAGCGAAACCCTAAAGGGCGCATGTATAATTTTGCAGCGGAAAAAGGGTTTCTATGGATCACTAGCATGATATATGATCAACTATAGAAAAGACCGATTGCAAACATCAAGAAGGTTCATACCATCGCCATTCTTTGGATGGTGTGTTGGAAGCAAAGATCGAAAGGGATCTTCTCCCTAGTTGACGCACACAAGATGAGGAATGGCTTCTGCTTGTCGTCTTTGTGCTAGCAAAGCTTCAAGGGTCCTTTGCGTGGAGGAGATGAGATCCTTTGGTGCTTGCCGAAAAAGCCTTCCTCTACACTCGTCGAGAGCGTTGTCACACGAGAGGGAAGAACACGTCAAGAGGTGATCAGAGGCGATAAGAGAGAACGTTCTTTTCAACGTGGAGGCGTTGCAATCCAAAAATAGCAACCCATTACTCTTAACCGTTATGCGTTCACATGAAGTGAACCGCAACTCCTCTACACCATTCGAACCTTTGAACCAAGCGCTCACATGATGAGCCGGTTCAATTGAATTTGGTTCAAGACCAAATCAGCCCAAGCAATGGTCGATCTCATTGAACCTAAAGGTTCAAGATCTAACCGTTGATCTCTCGATGCTCTTGATCTCACCGATCTAGCATCAAATCTCTCGATCGAAGCTTACCGATCTCAAGCCCTAATCAATCAAACATGATCAGACCAGATCTCACTTACAATCAGAGTTTAAACTCCTTTAAACTGAACCTAAACAATTCAGTCCACACGATCTGACTTAAGTAAGCCATATCATCAAATTGTGCGACCCTAAGGGTTTCCTTTAAATGTCGGTAACGATAACTTACGTTATCACGATCAGTGAGGGGTATCTAGCAACACATCACTGTCTCCCGATATAAAGGAAAGAGTCTTCCAAGACTACACCCAAACCACAGCACAAGTGTGAATCAACTCACTAGGCATACATTATTCCTTTGCCACTGGATGTTCATTATTGGACAAGCGTGTCAAGCCTGTAGCTCCAATATGATGAGCATGATTAGATCAGATGAGCATAGTCACCTGGGTATGGCCATACACTATTCTCAATCATCTCATTCAGGGGGGCCCCTTTAGAACATCTCACTCCTTAAACAAGGAGACGGCAATCCTATATCTATCACTAGTGCCCTAACATGACTCATGATCATTATCCAAGATAGTCTATAACCATTATGTTTCAAATGATATTGAACCACCTCAAAACAATGACAATCATCATTTAGAAACACAAGTGATCTCAAGTCAGAGGACATGTGCCACTTGTTGCAAACAAGGATTATTCACATTGTGACAAGCAATTGAATATCCTAGTAGGGTCTGTCCAGTACATCCAATGTACCCATGAGTCTACATCTTATTCCATGCTCGAAGCATCCTATAAGATTAGAACACATATTAGTCTCAATCATATCAAGGCTGTCTCATGTTCACCAAGATATCTCGACTAAGGACATTACAGCATGTCAGCCCAGCTGAACAGCATTGAGACATTATTCAGAAGCACACTTATTGCAGCAGACAATGTAACATACTGAATAACAACCATTGCCTTTTTAAACATAAGAGTTTATATACATGATACTCATAGAATCCCAAGGCCTCAAACATTAGCCTTAAGGGCATACCCCAACAGCCTTCACCATAAAGGGTGGAAGGACTATTGGCTTGCTGGATCTATTACACAGCAATGTATGTGGACCCATGTAAACAAGCACTAAGAGGTGTTATATGCTTCATCAGGTGTGGGTATGCCTTATCCAACCTAAGAACTTTGGAGAAATCCAAGAAGTTCACAAATGAAGTATTGAGTCAAATTGGAGGATCTATTAAAGCACTTTGATTGGATCAAGGTGATTAGTGGAGAATTTGATGACTGTCCTAAGGAGTGTGGGGTTATCTCACAGCTTACTTGGAACACCACTGTGTGGTGAATTTCAAAGAAAGAAAGAGGAACACATTGGATGTGGTTCCATCTTTGAATAGTCATGCAAATATACTACTATGATGCCATGCAAACAGATGTACTGCCACTCCATAAGAAAGTGTCTAAGTTAGCTCTTGAGTTGCGAACTGCAAATATCTCATTTCTTCAATGAAATTGGGAATGTAATATGCAGTGATTCAAAAGTATGTGTTTGTGGTGCACTGTAGAGTGCTAATTCTATCCCAAAGAGAACAAAATATTTGTTGCTCAAACTGCTGTCTCTCTTGAGAAAGTATTTCTTTTAAAAGAAGCTAGTGGGAGTAGATTTGATTGGGACAAGGTCCAGAATCAACCACAATATAATTAGACACAGAAGGAGAGCAAAATCTCACATGCAGATTGAAGGTCAACCTGAGGTTCAAGTAACACAGGAACCACATAAGTCTGGATCGATTCGATATGCTGGGTATGACGAATTTTTCATCAAGGATGAACCTAAGACTTATGAGGAAATGGAAGCGGTCGGTGGACCAGATTCCAAGAAATGGCTAAGGGCCATGAGAACCATAATGGACTCCATGTTTGCTAATCAAGTTTGGGACTTGGATGAGCTGCCAAAGGGGTAATTCCCACAGGCTGTAAATCTTCTAGGAAGATAGACATGGAAGGTAACATTGTAACCTTGAAAGGCAAGCTAGTGAACAGAAATTTCAGGCAAATCCACTGGGTGGATAATGATGAAATTTTTCACCAATAGCTGAGTTTTAAGTCCATTAGGAATCTGCTTGTTATAATTGCATGATCAATTATGGCGTGTTGTTATGAAAACTGCCTTTCTTGTATGGACGTCTGAAAAGATATCTATAAGGAAATAGCCAGAAGGTTTTCATATCAAGGCCATAAAGATATGCATGGTGTTATGCAAGCATGTTTAAAAGAGCTTGTGTTTACAAGAAGATCAGTGGGAGCACCTTAATAGTATTTCTTGTTCTAGATGATTGATGATATTCTCCTCACATGGAATGACATCTCAGCTCTTCACATGGTGAAGAAAAGACTTGAGATGTATTTCGAGAAGAATGATCTAGGGAATGATGCCTACATCTTAGGCATGAGGATCTATAGATAGAGATCCAAGAAAGTCATTGCCCTTTAGACAATCTATGTTCATCCAAGAGTTTCTGGAGAGGTTTATATTGGATGATTCCAAATATTGATACCTTCCAGAGAGATATGGTCTGACTCTCATGAGGATGTTGTGTCCTATGACACAGCTGGAGAGTAATAACATGGGTCTAAAATCCTGATACATGGTGTATAGGATGGATCATGTTTTGAGTAATATACACAAGACCATTTGTGGCAAATGCTTGGAGCATAGCCAGTAAGTTTCAATCAGATCCTAGTGTTTGACACTGGATAACTGTGAAAGCAATCCTTATATATACTTGGGAAGTATAAAGGATTGAAGTCTAGTCTACGATAGACAGGAAGAATTTTGTGTACAAGGGTACACTGATACTTCGTTCCAATCTTATGACCACAGCCAGGATTTGCGCTTTGCCTTGTTGTGGTGTTGTGTGCTGAAAGAGCATTATGCAAACCATAGTGGCAAAATTCTACAAATAAGGCTGAGTACATTGCGGCTTCTTGTGGCAGCCAAGGAAGCAGCTCCATTTATTTGAACTTGATTTAGTTCCTGGTGCTTGATGGTCCAGTATGGTTCTTACTGGGGCCATAGCATAAGTGAAGGAACTTAGTGCTCAAGTATGTACTGCAGCATATCATCTGATTTTAGAGATCATGGATAAGGATGATGATTAAATTTGTTAAAATAAACACAGATAGCAATCTGGAAAAACCCACTGACATAGCCTCTGGCGCAGCGGAAGCTAAATGAGTCATACTAGAGACATTGGAACTGACTAAACATCAGTTGCCCTAGGTCTTAGTGCAAGTGGGAGATTGTTGGTGTATATGCCCTAAAGACCAATGTATGGACATGGACAGACATTGTTTGAATGTACTTTGATAGAACTATTACTCTTTATATAGGCATGGTCGTTATTATGCAGACTTCTCTACTTGCGTTGATGTATTGAGTTGCATGTATAATGTCCCAGGAGTTTGGATTGGATCCATTCTCATAAGAAATCCCCAGACAAGGTACCTTAGCAGATATGGGACAGCTTTGGTACATGTGAGACTGGTGTATGGGCTGGTTAAATGCGGGGCACAGTAACACAGACATACAGGTTCATTGGATGCACTGGAGTGATCCACCGTGAGGATTGACTTGTCTAGTCAACAAGTCAATCACACATGCAAGAGATTTGCATTGATCCTTAGACTTGAGGTATTCATGTCTAGATTTGATGATGGGTATGCTTTGATACAGTCTTACGTCTCTCCGTAATTGGGAGACCAAAACGACTGTCATTGGGCATGTCATAAGTCACGTAGAGACATGGATGACCAATAGTAGGATTTGCCCCTTCCTTATTGGAAGCATGATATCCACTCGGGGCGCCCCACCTTATTGGTTCATGACAGGAATGTGTGGCCACACTTGTTGAGTCATGACTAATGCATTGGATTGATAAACTTGAGACTAATCCAATGGCAGGATATCAGTTTAGGCAAAGGGATCTATAATGTAATGGGAATCCTCGTTGCTTGTTAGGAGTTGTTGCCATAATGACTTAAGTCCTATGACATGGGTAGTAGTGATGTGTTGCTAGATACCCCTCACTACTTATGATGTTTACATCATTGCCATCGTTATATGGATCCTGTGGGGTCACACACAATAGACTCTTGACGTTGCTTTAATCAGAAGCCTTAGGAGCAAGTTATTGGATGACTTGGATCCATTTGGAAGATTTCATCAGTGCCAATGGGCCTGATGAGTTGGAAGAAAGTTATTGGAGCCAAACCTCATTTTTTGGCTGGTTGACCCGAAATTGACCTAGATTGGTCACATTTGGATTAGGGTTGCATTGGATTGGATCCAATGGCTTAATCAACCCATACCATGAAGTTTGGGCTAGCTCATTATCCAATGAGGCCCAATAATAATTTGTCATGAAGAGATTAAAAGCTAAAAGGGCATAATGGGGAGAAATCTCACCCCATTGGCGCCTAAGGGCATAATGGGGTGAGGGAGGCGCCTTTGCTTCATTATGGAAGTAAAGGGCACCTAGCCCTTCTTCCTAGGATGGAATGCATGCCTTTAAGGCATCTCTTGGGCTGATATGGCTATAGGGCAAATAAGGATAGGTTGAATGAGGTTTATGTAAAAGTCTTGGAGACTTTCCTTGCCACAAACCCCCTTCATCCTAGCCGCCCACTTGGCATGATCTTGGCCCTCCCTAAACCGCCTCTTGCCCTTATAAATAAGACCCTAGTCACCCCCTCTAAAAGGTTAACTCCTAGGAGGCGTGAAGACACAAAGAGAGGCGTGAGGAAGGGCAAAGGGTGACAACTTAAAGGTGGCACAACCCTTCTTCCTCCTTGAAGCCGCAAGCCTTCTTCTCCTTCTTCACCTCTTGACATAACTTGGAGAAGGGCTTGGTGGCGACATCTCTTGGAGAGAATTGGAAGCTTAGGGTGGCGACAACTTGAGAGCTTGGAGCTCTCCTTCTTCATCAAGGAGCGCAATCTCCTTCTTCCTTGGAGCCGAAAGTTTTTCCTTTTCCTCTCTTCTTTGGTGCAAGGATTCTTTGTGCTTGGTGGCGTCTTCTTGCCATGAGCCCTCATCATTCCTTGGCCATAGGCGCACCTTGGAGGTGGCGCAAGCAAAGAAGAAGAGGGAAGTCCTTGGCGGCATCTTCCCTATCCCCTCCTTGGCGCAAGTTCTCTTGAAGGTGGCACAAGTGAGGTGAAGGCTTGATTCTTTCCCCGAGGCTAGCACCAAGCGTGGAAGGGAGCAACGATCAAGGAGTCGACACGTGGATACTTGTAGAGGGCGAGCATTTGATCGTCTTCAACGTGGCTTCGACAACTAGACAAGCAAAAGAGGTACATCTCTAACACATCCTTGTGTCTTCTCTCTCGCATGGATCCTTGGGACCGGAATATGTTTCGGGTGTAATGATTCTTCCGCTGCATCCTGGGACTGCAAAATTTTAAATTACACCCGGTATTCCCTAACAACCAACGAACAGGGAAACCGTCCATGACTCCGGCGCTCGGATGCTCGTGGGTGAGAGGATGAAAGAAACTCAATACGGAAAGAGCATCTAGAAACAGGCGAACCTGACCAACCCGAAGTGGTGGGATTTACTTCTCGATAAGCAGAAAACACGAGCAGGAAACACTTCGAGTCGAGACACCGGTCGCCGACTCTTACAAATTCTGAAGACGAAGCTACTTCGTCTTCCACACAAGCTGGAGGCACTCTTGCTCACCAGGAGAACTCTACCTCTAAGAGAACTAAGGAACACAATACCCTAGCCTCCTCTTTTATAGAACAAGAGGGGAGGGAACAAGACAAAGCAGAGAAGACAAACAACTTTAGCAAATAACTACTCTTGCAAGGCCACAAAGGTGGTCAAGTTGCTACTACAAGACAAAGCGAAACAAACTTCTACCTAATATTCTATGAAGCTGGCGTGTGATCTTTTGGTCTTCGTACGGAGGCGGTTGGGCGGTCAGACGCGTTCGGAGCATACCGTGACAAAGCAGCAGAATTTGGAGGTCGTGAGCTAGGTTACGATGGATGTGGCGTGCTCTTGGGTCGTGTTGCTAAGATGATTGAGCGGCTCCTCAGGTGTTGGGCCTTCAGGTGGACAGCCGCCCTAGCCCTTGGGCAGAAGGGCCTCGGTGTGGATCGACAATGGGCTGATCACTCCTACAAAATGGTTTGGTGGTCGAGAAGTGCGTTGAGATCGCCGTACCTCCACCTTGTTGGGCTCCTTCGGACTCTCCATGGAGGGTTCAACGTGGAACGGAGGGTTGTGGACGTCGAAATGAGGTCATCGGGCAGTTCAGCTGCCTCTTTGGGTAGTTGTCCGTAGGACTCACGGGGTGAGGTTTTCGTCGCTAGGTACCCCGAGGAACATTTTGTGGAAAATTTAACTTGCGCATGTGAAGCTGCCACTGAATCGGGTAGTTGTCCACAGGACTCACGGGGCGAGGTTTTCGACGTTGGGTACCCCAAGGAACTTTCTGTGGAAAATCTGACTTGTGGACCCGATAGTTGTCCACAGGGCTCATGGGGCGAGGTTTTCGTCGTTGGGTACCCCGAGGAACTTTCTGTGGAAAATCTGACTTGTGCACCCGGTAGTTGTCCGCAGGACTCACGGGGCGAGGTTTTCGTCACTGGGTACCCCGAGGAACTTTCTGTGGAAAATTTGACTTGTGCATGTGAAGCCGCCCCCAAATCAGGTAGTTGTCTGTAGGACTCATGGGGCGTGGCTTCCGTCGCTGAGTGCCCCGAGGAACTTTCTATGGAAAATTTTTGGGGCGTCATCTGGGCCAGATTTTCCCCTTCTGTCATGCTGTCTTCTCCAAAGGACCGTAGAATGGAAGCAGATCTGCCACGTTGAAGACGGTGTGGATTCCCATGTCCTCGGGTAGGTCCAGCACATAGGCGTTGGGGCCAATCCTTCGCACCACTACATAAGGACCCATGTATCATGGCTGAAGCTTAAAATGTGCTTGGTGGGGAACACGCTTGGGGTGGATGTGCACCCTTACCAGCTCATCTACAGAAAAGTGTTGTGGCCTATGGTGCTCGTTGGCCCTCAGAGCATTACGAGTATTGCCCAAAAAGATTCGATGCGGAACTTCCTCATGCAAGCTAGCTATATGCTGAGCGAAAGAGTATGCATGCTCGTAAAGATGGGACTCCATGGGCAGGTCATGCAAGTCAATGGGTTTATGTGGTTGATGGCCTGAAACCACTTGGAAGGGACTAAGACCTGTAGACCTATTGGCTGCACTATTATATGCGAATTCTGCCATAGGAAGAATGGTGTCCCAAGACCTCAGGTGGTTGCCAATGAGGCACCGGAGCAAATTGCCCAAACTACGGTTAACAACTTTGGTTTGGCTGTCGGTTTGAGGGTCGTAAGCTATGGATAGCTTCAGAGTGGTGCCCAAGAGGGCCCAAAGTGCATGATGGTCTTAGGGAGGCCATGGAGATGGACAATCTCCTTGAAGAAGAGATGTGCTACGTGGGATGCGTCCACTGTCCTCGAACAGGGGATAAAGTGGGCCATCTTCGAGAATTGATCTACAACAACATAGATGGAATCGAAGCATGAGGCGGTTCGGGGTAGCCCTAGGACAAAGTCCATGCTGATGTCATCCCATGGAGCATCGACCACATGCAAGGGTGTGTAGAGACTCTTGTTCGGAGGACGAGGCTTGGCTGATTGACATGTGCCATAATAGCGCACAATGCGCTCTACATCCCTGCGAAAGGATGGCCAAAAGAGGCATTCCTCGGCCATCTCAAAGGTCTTGTTGCAGCCATGGTGGCTGGCGACGCCACCTGCATGTAGCTCGAGGAGCAGGTGATCGCGAAGGGACGACCGGGGAATGCACAGGCGATTCCCAAGGAAAAGATAGCCTTCATAGAGCTGATATGATGACTCGGGGTCAGGTGAGACAGTCAAGGTGGCATACGTGGTGCCAAAATCTGGACAGGTGGCGTACTCATCCTTAACGTTGTCAAAAGTATTGACCCGGGCACGCATAACACACAGAAGGTTCCGGACTCGACTCAGAGTGTTTGCAAAAAGTTTTCTTTACCTGCCTTGTGATTGATCATGAAGGAGTACTGTTGCAAATACTCGACCCACTTGGCATGGCGGGCACTCAATTTCTTTTGAGCATTGAGAAAAGACAAGGCCTGGTGGTCACTATACAGGATGAACTCTCAGTGGAGGAGATTGTAGGAACCCCTTGTTATAGGGGAGAAACCCTAAACTTGCAATTCTAACAAGCTTTGCGGAAAAAGGGTTTCAAGATCGCATATGAATCTATAAGATCAACTTATGTTATGAAAAGGAATCATACCAACGCCATGGATTTGGAAGTCGGTTTGGAAGAAGAGATCAAACTAGGTCTCCTCCACAAGCCCACACACAAGATGAAGATGCTCACTTCCTTGAGATCTCTTGTGCTAGCAAGACCCTCAAGCCTTCTTGTCGAATGGAAGGGGATGATGAATCTCCTTGTTGCCGAGAGCTTCACTTGCCTAGCCTCTCCTTCTCGTCGTCAACCACACCCCAACGAAATTGTCCAAGGCGTTCAAGAGAAGAGCACAAACGCTTATGCGTTTAGGCGTTTTTTGTGAAACCGGCCATGATGACTTTCCATAAATGGAAGCTCATCATGCCATGCGCTCAAGCCAACCTCAAACGCATTTGAGCATTGAACCATGCGTTCACAATTGTGAACCGGTTCAAGCTAAACCGTTTCAATCGACTTTGGTTCATGAACCAAACCGAAATGGCTCAAGCCATGTGGTCTAGACCATATTGAACCCCAAGGCTCATGATCTAACCGTTCATCACCTGATGCCCCTGATCTCTTCGATCTAGCATCATCTCTCTCGATCCAAGCTTACCGATCTCAAGCCCTAATCAATCAAACATGATCAGGCTAGATCTCACTTACAATCAGAGATTAAATCCCCTTAAACTGAACCCAAAGAATTCAGTCCACACGATCTGACTCAAGTAAGCCATATCATCATATTGTGCGACCCTGAGGGTTTCCTCTAAATGTCGGTAACGATAACTTACGTTATCACGATCAGTGAGGGGTATCTAGCAACACATCACTGTCTCCCGATATAAAGGAAAGAGTCTTCCAAGACTACTCCCAAACCAAGGCACAAGTGTGACTCTATTCACAAGGCATACATTTATCCTTTGCCACTGGATGTTCTTATTGGACAAGCATGTCAAGCTTGTAACTCCAACACGATGAGCATGATTAGATCAGATGAACATAGTCATCTGGGTATGGCCATACACTTCCTCAATCATCTCATATAAAGGGGGCCCTTTAGAACATCACACTCCTTAAACAAGGATACGGCAATCCTTTATCTATCACAAGTGCCCTAACCTGACTCAAGCTCACCATCCAAGATAGTCTATAATCATTATGTTTCAAATGATATTGAACTACCTCAAGACAATGACAATCATCATTTAGAAACACAAGTGATCTCAAGTCAGAGGACATGTGCCACTTGCTGCTTACAAGGATCATTCACATTGTGACAAGCAATGGAATATCCCAGTAGGGTCTGTCCAGTACATCCAATGTACCCATGAGTCTACATCTTATTCCATGCTCGAAGCATCCTATAAGATTAGCACTCATATTAGTCTCCATCATATCAAGGCTGTCTCATGTTCACCAAGATATCTCGACTAAGGACATACAGCCTGTCAGCCTAGCTGAACAGCTTTGAGACATTATTCAGAAGCACACTCATTGCAGCAGACAAGGTAACAACCTGAATAATAACCATGCCTTTCATAAACATAAGAGTTTATTACATAATACTTTTACAATCCCAAAGGCCTCAAACATTAGCCTTAAGGGCATACTCCAACAATCTCCCACTTGCACTTAATCTAATGGTTGAGAAATCTCAAACCCATATTATTACAGTGCTTCTCATGCTTCTGCTGCGCCAGAGGCTTGGTAAGCGGGTCTGCCAGATTGTCATCTGTATGAACCTTGCAAATCTTGATCTCGCCACGATCAATGATCTCCCGGATCAAGTGAAACCTTCTCTGTATGTGCTTGGACTTCTGGTGCGACCGCGGTTCCTTTGCTTGTGCTATAGCTCCAGTGTTATCATAAAAGATAACCAAAGGATCTGCACTCGAAGGAACGACACCAAGTTCTCTCACGAACTTACGAATCCACACTGCCTCCTTGGATGCTTCCGAGGCTGCAACATACTCGGCTTCTGTTGTGGAATCAGCAACAGTTGACTGTTTGAAACTTTTCCACACCACTGCTCCACCATTCAAGCTAAAAACATAGCCTGATTGCGATCGGAAATCATCCTGGTCCGACTGGAACGAAGCGTCAGTATATCCCTCTATACTGAGTTCTTCCTGACCACCATATATCAAGAACATATCTTTGGTCCTCCGCAGATATTTTAAAATGTTCTTGACTGCAATCCAGTGCGCCAAACCTGGATTACTTTGGAATCGACTGGTCACGCTTAACCCGTAAGCGACGTCTGGGCGAGTACACAACATCGCATACATAATGGACCCAATAGCCGAAGCATAAGGCGTATTGTCCATTTCATCTTTCTCAGTCTGTGTTTGTGGACACTGACTCTTCGAAAGATTCAGACCATGTCTGACTGGAAGATATCCACGTTTAGAATTCTCTAAATGGAATCTCTCCAGGACTTTATCGATGTAAGTACTCTGGCACAGCCCGAGAAGCCTCTTAGATCTATCCCGGTAGATCTTCACACCTAGTACATAGGCTGCTTCTCCTAGATCTTTCATCTGAAAACATTTTCCTAACCATGCCTTAACAGCATGCAGTTCAGGAATATCGTTTCCAATGATCAAGATATCATCGACGTAGAGGATTAGGAATGTAATCACGCTCCCACTAAACCTCTTATATACACACGGGTCATCCTCGTTCTTGATGAAACCAAACTCAGAGATTGATTCATCAAAACGAATATTCCAGCTTCTTGATGCTTGTTTCAGTCCATAAATGGACTTCTTTAACTTGCATATTTTATGACGATCTGATGGATTAGTGAAACCTTCCGGTTGTGTCATATACACATCCTCATCCAGATTTCCATTAAGGAAAGCTGTTTTCACATCCATCTGCCAGATCTCATAATCGTAATATGCAGCTATCGCGAAAAGAATCCGAATAGACTTAAACATGGCTACAGGTGAGAAAGTTTCATCATAATCTATCCCGTAGATTTGTTTGAAACCTTTCGCAACTAGCCTGCCTTTATAGGTAACCACGTTACCATCCATGTCAATCTTCTTCTTGAAGATCCATTTACAGCCTATAGGGATTACTCCCGGAGGCGGATCAACCAAATCCCAGACTTGGTTATCTGACATGGAGTCCATCTCGGCTCGCATAGCATCAAGCCATCTAGCTGACTCCGGTCCACTGACCGCATCCGCATAAGTTAGGGGTTCATCATTATCAATGATGTAGACTCCGTCATAGCGCTCAGGCTGTCGACGGATCCTACCCGATCTTCGCGGTTCCCGTGATATCTGAGCCTCAGGTTGTCCAATAACCTGCTCTACCGGCTCAGGCACATCCAACTCTGCTTGACTACTTTGTCCTTCCTCTGGATTCTCATCCAGCTTTATTTCTCTCCCACTGGCCTCTTGCAGAATAAATTCCTTCTCAAGAAATACGGCCGTCCGAGCAACAAATACCTTGTTCTCCTTGGGATCGTAGAAATAATAACCCTTAGTTTCCTTAGGGTAACCGACAAAGATGCATTTGTCAGATCTGCTCTCTAGTTTCCCAGAGGCGAGCTTTTTTGACATAAGCCTCGCAACCCCAGATCCTGATAAATGTCAAGCTAGGCTGTTTCCCATACCATAACTCATATGGCGTCTTTAAAACTGCCTTGGATGGCACTCGGTTTAGTACCTTTGCATCTGTTTCCAGTGCAAAACCCCAAAAGGAGTATGGAAGAGTAGCCTGACTCATCATAGAACGAACCATATCAAGTAACGTTCTATTTCTCCTCTCGGACACACCATTCCATTGCGGTGTTCCTGGCGGAGTGAGCTGTGAGATAATCCCACACTCTTTCAGATAGTCAGTAAACGCATGACTCAGGTATTCACCACCTCGATCTGAACGAAGTGCCTTGATATTTCGGCCTAGCTGATTTTGTACTTCATTTTTGAACTCTTTGAACTTGTCAAAAGATTCACTTTTATGTCTCATTAAATAGACATATCCATACCTACTGAAATCATCAGTAAAGGTAATGAAGTACTGATAGCCACCTCTGGCATGTTTACCAAAAGGCCCACACACATCACTGTGTATTAGGTCCAGTAAACCTGAAGCCCTTTGACCTTTGTGAGGAAAAGGAGACTTCGTCATTTTACCCATCAAACAAGCTTTGCATGTATCAATCTCCTCATAGGAGAATGATCCCAGCAGTCCATGATCATGCAACCGCTTAATGCGCTTCTCGTTTATATGGCCTAAACGACTATGCCATAACAAGGTGCTGTCATCAGCATACTTGGCTTTCTTATTATCAATATTTTGTATAGAATTGTCCATGTCCAACATGTATAACCCATTGTTAATTGAACCAGTTGCATACACAATATTATCACGAGATAAAACACACTTTGAAATCTTGCATTCAAAGGCAAATCCTTTCCTGACAAGAGCAGGAATAGAGATAATATTCTTTGTGATACTTGGTACAAAATAACAATTGTTTAATTCTAATACAATGCCAGATGGTAAAGAAATGAAATAGTTTCCTACAGCAACAGCAGCAACCCGTGCCCCGTTTCCAACGCGTAGGTCTACCTCATGCTGTCCCACCTGCCTTCTTCTCTTGAGTTCCTGTACATTTGAACAAATGTGAACTCCACATGCAGTGTCCAACACCCATGATATAGAAGAAGATGAAAACATGACCTCAGTCACATATATACCTGAGCCAGAAGCGATGCTTCCCCTCTTATCTCCTTGGAGCGCTTTACAGTCCTTTTTCCAGTGACCCAGCTGGCCACAGTGGAAACACCTGTTGTCCTTCGACCGCTTCACCTTCTGTTTCAGGGCCTTGCTGTAATTCTTGACAGGGGCCTTGCCCTTCTTCCCCTTCTTCTTGTTCCTAAAAGGAACCATCAAGACAGAGGTTGAATGCTTACCCTTCAGAGTTTCCTCAGTTGTCAAGAGCATATTCAGCAGCTCTGCCGGCGTACAATCGATCTTGTTCATATTAAAGTTAATGATGAACGGATCGAAAGAAGGCGGAAGAGACTGCAGAATAATGTCCACAGCAAGCTCCTGGTTGATGGTATGCCCCAGTTTCTCCAGAGCCTCCTTGTGCCCAATCATCTTGAGCACGTGAGCTCCCACTGGGCTCCCCTCAGCCAGTTTGCTCTGAAAGAAGAGCTTCGTCAGATTATAGCGTTCAGTCCTCGCCTGTGCAGCATACAGCATCTTGAGGTTCGCTATAATTTCTATAGCCGACATGTCCTCATGCTGACGCTGCAGCGGTGGCGTCATAGACGCTAGCATCAGGCAAGCGACATCAATGCTATCATTGACGTGCTTTTCGTAGGCATCCCGAACCGCCCTTGCGGCGTTCGGAGCGGGCTGCGGCGGTATCGCCGTCTCGAGGACATACAGTTTCCTCTCTGCCTTAAGAACAATCTTAAGGTGTCCGAACCAGTCAGAGAAGTTCGGCCCAGCAAACTTCTCCCTTTCCAGTAGGGATCGCACATTGAAGCTCATGGTGTTCGTTGCTGCAGGAATCTACAACAAGCAAGAACAGCAAGGTCAGTATCAATGTTCAGAATCAATCTAGGACTTAAGAAAGATTCTTTTTCTCACTATTTTGTCTGACTGAAAAATCCAGTAAACAGTCCGAAAGAGTAACACTCTTTTAGTGAGATGGGATCCAGATTTCATACTTGGTCTCCGCGTCCCGCTCAGGCGAGATAAGATGCACAGAGATGACAAGCACTAATTTCTGGTAGGCTGTCCCAGCCAATCGCCAACCCGTGCGATTCCCCTTCATCTTGGCAATCCAGCAGACTGTGCCAACTGAGTTGGTACAACACAGTCTCTGATCCCAGAGATGGCTGCCTCCATGTGCTACCATATGCGCCACATATGTAGTCTACATGGTCAAGCTGACCCGACCTACTCCCTGGACCACCACGTGCTATGCTGAGCAACGAGAGGGGATAAATCCCAACTCTGTAACACGCAGGTGAAATCCGGCACCGTCTGAAGATAGATGGACGTGCCCACTGAGTGGGTTCAACACGGCTCCAACGATAGTCAGAAAGGTGAGGTTTCGCGTCAGAAGGCTTACGAGCTTGATATGTTAGCGTTGGATTTTAGCGGTCTTTTATCTTCTTACTATCAGGCATATCCTATGGCTATAGCAGAAGATAAACATAAACATGCAACTCTAATTATTTGCAATAAGTAGAAAGCATGATCTTATGTGGTAAAAGCCCATGAACCCTAGTAAGACCTTAATTTTACTTAAGTCTTCACTTGAGCTCCTTGGCATCTCATCTGGTCCAACCTAGGGCCCTAGCGCCAAGAGCACCTCAGGTGCGCCACCAGCTGAATGCCCCTTTATGATGTGTGCATTTGTACTCTTGTCTAATCAAAGTACATTTGATCTATCTAGACAAGGTTGACACACAGGTCAACAACATTTCATAAATTAAAACAATGTGATTCGCAGATCACAAATTAATTTACAATTTAAACCCAGGCACGCAGGCCCCAGCACAGCACACAATAGGGCAACCCACATAAGACTAAATAGACAAGCATCATGGCATCAAATCATCTTGTGATCCACTCAAGAAATTAAATTTTGAAAAACCCCATGGCATCAATTTTAATTTCCTTACGAGCCCTACAACCTTACAATGGTCCATTGATAGGGATCCACTCATCCATCTAGTTAGATCCTTTGCCCTTGCATGCACCGAGTCCTAACTGACCCGAGTTGACCTAATGGTCAACCATGCATGCCCCAAGGGCTGAACCACCCCATGAGTTTTTGGCAAGCGGGTGTGACCCCGGGCCTAACTCAAGTGTGTTCAGTAGTTGTCTCAACCAGACCTCGCTACACGCCCTAGATGCAGTCAACCTATAGCCACCTTGTGCTTGCGCATAGGTGCCATTGGGTCAACCCATCTGAGCTGTCAGATGGTCTGATCAGACTTGGATCTAACCTAGTGGTGACTTCAACCCCATCAACCCATCTAAGGGTTTAATGTAGTGGCACCTTAGATCTAATTATGCGCGCAAGATGTAAGGTTTTAGAAAACATTTAGAACATGCGCAATGATACAAACAAACAACATGCTTGCATATAACCCTTAGATCTAAGGGGGTCCTCTTCAAGGAGGAGCGCATACTTTAGGGGGTCCCCTTCAAGGGGGAGCGCATACTTTATCAAAGCCATGATACAAGCGCAACTTAAAGCATGATATCATGCGCAACTTCATGAAAGCAAGATACATGCGCAACCTCATGAAAACAAAGATACATGCGCAACCTCATGAAAACAAAGCATGCTCAACCTCATGAAAACAAAGCATGCTTCAAGTAAAAGTAAGCGCAACTTGAATGTATGGATCACAAATAAGCAATCATATAGATCATATCAAGAGCCTAGCTCTGATACCAATTGTAGGAACCCCTTGTTATAGGGGAGAAACCCTAAACTTGCAATTCTAACAAGCTTTGCGGAAAAAGGGTTTCAAGATCGCATATGAATCTATAAGATCAACTTATGTTATGAAAAGGAATCATACCAACGCCATGGATTTGGAAGTCGGTTTGGAAGAAGAGATCAAACTAGGTCTCCTCCACAAGCCCACACACAAGATGAAGATGCTCACTTCCTTGAGATCTCTTGTGCTAGCAAGACCCTCAAGCCTTCTTGTCGAATGGAAGGGGATGATGAATCTCCTTGTTGCCGAGAGCTTCACTTGCCTAGCCTCTCCTTCTCGTCGTCAACCACACCCCAACGAAATTGTCCAAGGCGTTCAAGAGAAGAGCACAAACGCTTATGCGTTTAGGCGTTTTTTGTGAAACCGGCCATGATGACTTTCCATAAATGGAAGCTCATCATGCCATGCGCTCAAGCCAACCTCAAACGCATTTGAGCATTGAACCATGCGTTCACAATTGTGAACCGGTTCAAGCTAAACCGTTTCAATCGACTTTGGTTCATGAACCAAACCGAAATGGCTCAAGCCATGTGGTCTAGACCATATTGAACCCCAAGGCTCATGATCTAACCGTTCATCACCTGATGCCCCTGATCTCTTCGATCTAGCATCATCTCTCTCGATCCAAGCTTACCGATCTCAAGCCCTAATCAATCAAACATGATCAGGCTAGATCTCACTTACAATCAGAGATTAAATCCCCTTAAACTGAACCCAAAGAATTCAGTCCACACGATCTGACTCAAGTAAGCCATATCATCATATTGTGCGACCCTGAGGGTTTCCTCTAAATGTCGGTAACGATAACTTACGTTATCACGATCAGTGAGGGGTATCTAGCAACACATCACTGTCTCCCGATATAAAGGAAAGAGTCTTCCAAGACTACTCCCAAACCAAGGCACAAGTGTGACTCTATTCACAAGGCATACATTTATCCTTTGCCACTGGATGTTCTTATTGGACAAGCATGTCAAGCTTGTAACTCCAACACGATGAGCATGATTAGATCAGATGAACATAGTCATCTGGGTATGGCCATACACTTCCTCAATCATCTCATATAAAGGGGGCCCTTTAGAACATCACACTCCTTAAACAAGGATACGGCAATCCTTTATCTATCACAAGTGCCCTAACCTGACTCAAGCTCACCATCCAAGATAGTCTATAATCATTATGTTTCAAATGATATTGAACTACCTCAAGACAATGACAATCATCATTTAGAAACACAAGTGATCTCAAGTCAGAGGACATGTGCCACTTGCTGCTTACAAGGATCATTCACATTGTGACAAGCAATGGAATATCCCAGTAGGGTCTGTCCAGTACATCCAATGTACCCATGAGTCTACATCTTATTCCATGCTCGAAGCATCCTATAAGATTAGCACTCATATTAGTCTCCATCATATCAAGGCTGTCTCATGTTCACCAAGATATCTCGACTAAGGACATACAGCCTGTCAGCCTAGCTGAACAGCTTTGAGACATTATTCAGAAGCACACTCATTGCAGCAGACAAGGTAACAACCTGAATAATAACCATGCCTTTCATAAACATAAGAGTTTATTACATAATACTTTTACAATCCCAAAGGCCTCAAACATTAGCCTTAAGGGCATACTCCAACAGAGATAGTGCCTCCACTGCCGAAGCGACTAAACTATGGCGTAAAACTCCTTGCCGTAGGTCAATTAACGCTGGCGAGCAGCGTTTAGTTTCTCACTGAAGAAGGCAACCGGGTGACCTTCTTGACTAAGGCAGCCCCCGATACCGGTACCGGAGGCGTCACACGCGACCTCTAAGACTTTGGCGAAGTCAAGGAGGCACAGGACAGGGGCAGTAGTGATGGCATCCTTAAGGGATTCAAAGGTGCATTGAGTGGCTGGAGTCCACTTGAAGTCATCCTTAGACAGTTGTTGGGTCAGTGGGGTCGCAAGTGTGCTGAACCCGCGAATGAAGCGGCGGTAAAAACCTGCAAGACCCAAGAAACTACAGATATCAGAGATAGTGCAAGGCTCGGGCCAGTGCCGGATGGCCTCGACCTTAGCGGGATCGACAGAAAGGCCCTCGTCGGAGATGATGTAGCCCAAGAAGTGGACTCGGTTGGTCATGAAGGAGCACTTCTTCCTTTTAAGGAAGAGGCGCTCCTTGTGTAGGAGGTCAAACATAGCGCGAAGGTGGTCCAAATGGTCCTCTTGGGTCCGGCTAAAAATCAGGATGTCATCAAAGTAGACGACCAAGAATTTGCCCATGTAGGGCTTGAGAACTTGACTTATAAGCCTCATGAAGGTGGACGGGGCGTTAGACAGCCCAAATGGCATTACGAGCCATTCATGGAGACCTTCCTGGGTTTTGAGCGCGGTTTTCCATTTGTGGCCCTCACGAATGCGGACTTGGTGATATTCGATGCGGAGGTCTAGTTTGGAAAACCAGTACGCACCGGAGACTAGGTCCAGCATATCGTCAAGTCGCAATATAGGGAACCTATACTTGATGGTGATCCGGTTAATGGCACGGCTGTCCACGCACATGCGCCACGACCCATCCTTCTTAGACGTGAGTAAGGCTAGGACAGTGCAAGGACTCAAGCTCTCGCGAATGTACCCCTTAGTGAGGAGGTCATCAACTTGACATTGCAATTCAGCATGTTCGTTTGGGTTGAGACGACTGTGTGGCAAGTTGGGGAGGGGTGCTCCTGGGAGAAGGCCAATCGTGTGTTGGATCTCCCTAGCTGGGGGAAGACCATGGGGCAAGTTCTCAGGGCTAATGTCGAAGAATTTGGAGAGGAGGGTGGACACCTCAGTCGGAGGAGTCGGGCTCACGGACGCAACGAGATCTTGCGCTTCACGAATCATGAGTGCGTACATGACCTGGGACTCATGGGCCTCGCGCACAAGTGCGGGAGCATGCATGAGGGTCACTCTAGCAGGGGTCAGAGGGGTAGGCACCGATGGAGTAATCAGTCCCTTAGATGTGGACGCACAAAGCTCCTTTGGCGGAGCCGAGATCAAGCGGATTTTCTGGTCATTGTGGTCAAACACGTAAGTGTTCGACCGGCCATAGTGGGTCACATCCCAATTGTAGAGCCAAGGACGTCCTAAGAGGATGTGGGTGACATCCATAGTCACCACGTCACCATTGTATCCCAACAAGTAGGTAGACAAACTTGTTTATGGCGGCACAGCCAAAAACTTGTTGTGTCCGCAAGTGCACGGATACTCGAAGTAATAAAAAGATATCAAACGCACAGAGACCTCGTTCGTCATGTACCAAATAATCGATTTCTTGCAATCTAGGCAATTGAAATTATGCAAGTGAATTATCAAAAGCAAACGAAAATACCAACGAGAGAAACTAGGACTAGGGTTTCATCCACTTTAATTTCTATGACTAGATATGAATAGAAATTTGTTAGTTTAATTTTATCATGATAAAGATACAATTTACTTCATAAAAGGATCATCTCAGTTTCGTGCAGACAATCATGCAGGGGACGATCCTCGCTTTTGCACAAGATCTATCCCAAGCTGAAAATAAGTAAATCATCCATCAAAGAACTCAAGGGTCACTTTCATGCATCCGAATTCTAAGTGGATCATCTCGAGTGGAGTCTCAAGGATCACTTTCGTGCATCCGAGTCCGATCCTTACTTTCGGACAAGATCTTCACGTTTGAAAATTTTACTTAATCCTAGATTCATATTATTAAACATGGCAATTATTCTTCTAAAATTAAGAAACAAGAACTAACCTAATTTCTTATAGTAAGTTTTAAACATTCAATTCTAGAGTTTCAAGTTCTCAAGCAAGTCACCTTTCGGTCCTTATTGCAAAAACTCTAAAACATGATTAATAACATGTTTCTATGGAGAATCAAATAGCAATCATCACAAAAATAGAATTATCATGCTAAAATTATACGTGATGAAGTAATGAAAAGTTATCTAGTCATTAAGAAATCAAAGGGAATTACTCCCCCATGTCCCACAAAAGGTTTAAGCTAGCATGGAGAAAAGATTACAATAAACCATAGTTTCTAGCGATTAGAAATAAAAAAGAAAGGGGAAGAACAAATAACCACATGGCTGTAATGAAAATTACAGCCGTAATAAGCTATGAATAGTGATGGCGCTGGTTTCTTCGTCGATTTCTCCTCCGATCGAGATCCTTTCGCATTGAAACTTCTGGGGTATGTTCTCTAGCTTCAGGCAAAGCTTCCCTTCAAATTTCACAGCCGGAGATGTGTTGTACGCTTCCCAGCGGTGAACCCTAAGGCGGCGGCGTGAAACTCAATTTCTCCTCTGTCAGTGGATGAAAATTAGGGCTTTTGGTGTCTTCCCCTTTGTTTCATCGCAAGCTTCCTTTTTTACTTCTTACATCTTTAAATTTTATGGCCTGGATCATCCACAATCGATATCGCAAAAATTGGACTCAAATTTGACCGTGAAAATCGCGTCTCTAGGTTATAATTACGACCATGTTTCTGGTTACGGCACTGCCGTAATTTCAGTCGAGTTCTCGGGTGGAAATCTATCTGGAATTATAGTACCGTGAAATCCATTACGGCAGTGCCGTATTTTCTCCAAATCTCTTGGGTGGAAAATCAACCCAAATTACGGGCCATAAAAATGCTTACGGTAGTGCCGTATTTTCAGCCAAAGTTTCTAGTTGGAAAGCTCTCCAAATTATGGCTCGTGAATATCTTTACGGTAGTACCGTAATTTTTGAGAGCCTTTCTGGATGAAAAATTCCCAAATTACGGCAGTGCTCTAATATTACGGTAACCCGTGAAAATACAGTACCGTAATATAGATTACGGCCCTGCCGTAATTTGGTCTGAAGCTCCAATCTTCATGAAATTTTTTATGTAATCTCCACTTGATGGTGGGAATTCATTCATGCACCTGAATTGCTTGAAAATGATTAAAAATTGTGCCTTTTTGCCTGAAAATCATTAAAAACCAAAAAGAGTGTAGATTCCGCAATAATTGATAAAAAAAAGCATAAAAATAAGCAAAGTGGTATGAATATGACACAAAAATATTAACGAAATGACACAAAATTTACTATAAATTTTGGTGTCAAAACGAGGCTCGTGGTGCTCGGTTCGAGAGTAGGCATGAGGAGGCCCGCACAAATGAGGTCGCCTTTGGCTAAAAATACGGCACCGCCGTAAGCATTTTTACGGCACGTAATTGGGTTGAATTTCCACCTGAGAGATTTGGGGAAAATATGGTACTACCATAATGGATTTCACGGTACCATAATTCCAGATAGATTTCCACCCGAGAACTCGACTGAAATTACGGCAATGCCGTAACCAGAAACACGGCCGTAATTATAACCCAGAGACGCGATATTCATGGTCAAATTTGAGTCCGATTTTTGCGGGATTGATTGCGGACGATCCAGGACATACAATTCAAAGCTGTAAGAAGCAAAAGGGGAGCTTTCGACGAGAGGAAAAGCAAGACACCAAAAGCCCTAATTGTAATCCACTAACAAACGAGAAATCAAGCTTCATGCCGCTTCCTTAGGGTTCACTGCCGGGAAGCGTACATCGCATCTCCGACTGTGAAATTTGAAGGGAAGCTTCTCCTAGAGCTAAAGAACATACCTTAGAAGTTTCAACGCGAAAGAATCTCGATCGGAGAAGAAATTGACGAAGATGTTGGGGTATGCCCTTAAGGCTAATGTTTGAGGCCTTTGGGATTGTTTCAGTATCATGTATAAACTATGTTTATAAAGGCAATGGTTGTTATTCAGGTTGTTACATTATCTGCTGCTATTATGTATACTTCTGAATAATGTCTCAATGGTGTTCAGCTTGGCTGACATTAACAATGTCCTTAGTCGAGATATCTTGGTGAACATGAGACAGCCTTGATATGATTGAGACTAATATGTTTCTAATCTTATAGGGTGCTTCGAGCATGGAATAAGATATAGACTCATAGGTGCATTGAATGTACTGGACAGACCCTACTTAGGATGTTCAATTGTTTGTCACAATGTGAATAATCCTTATATGCAAGCAAGTGGCATATTTCCTCTGACTTGAGATCACTTGTGGTTCTAAATGATGATTGGTATTGTCTTGAGGTAGTTCAATATCATTTGAAATATAATGGTTATAGATTATCTTGGATAATGGGCATGAGTCATGTTAGGGCATTAGTGATAGATATAGGATTGCCTCTCCTTGTTAGAGTGTGATGTTCTATTGGGGCCCCTTGGATGAGATGGTTGAGAAAGTGTATGGCCATACCCAGATGACTATGTTCATCTGATCTAACCACTCTCATCATGTTGGAGTTACAGGCTTGACACGCTTGTCCAACGAGAACATCCAGTGGCAAATGAAACATGTATGTCAAGTGAATTGGATTCACACTTGTGCTATGGTTTGGGTGTAGTCTTGGAAGACTCTTTCCTTCATATCGGGAGACAGTGAAGTGTTGCTAGATACCCCTCTCTGATCGTGATAACGTAAGTTATCGTTACCGACGTTGAAGGAAACCCTTAGGGTCGCACAATTTGATGATATGGCTTACTTATGTCAGATCGTGTGGACTGAATTGTTCTAGTTCAGTTTAAAAGAGTTTAAACTCTGATTGGAAGTGAGATCTGGTCTGATCATGTTTGATTGATTAGGGCTTGAGATCGGTAAGCTTCGATCGGGAGAATTGATGCTTGATCGATGAGATCAAGAGCATCAAGAGATGTGTGGTTAGATCTTGAGCCATCTGGTTCATATGAGATCTAGACCATGTCTTGGTTTGATTTGGTCTTTGAACCAAATACAATTGAACCGAATGAAATAGAACCGGTTCACTATGTGAACGCTTGGTTCAAAGGGAGAAGGAAGGTTTCGATGGTTCACTTGGAGTGAACGCATGAGACATTGAGCACTTACTATATTTGGAAGTCGGTTTTCCAAATTGGAAAAACGCCTCCACGTTGTAACGCCGCTCACCCCATCTTCTCCTCTTGCTCCTCTCGTGGTGAAGCTTCTTCATGCCAAGGAGAAAATTCAGCCAGCGAGAAGAGAAACACATCTTCTCTTGCACGATCAGGGGACTCCTTGGATCTTTGCTAGCACAAAGAGCACAAGGGAGTAAGCCTTCAACATCTTGTGTGCAACTTCTTTGGAGGAGAGCCGCTCGCCCTCTATCTTCTTCCAAGTCGCCATTCAAGCAATGGCCATGGTAACATCCCCTCTTGTTTCATAGTTGATTATATTATAAGCCATGCGATCTTCATGAAACCAAGTTTCCGCCCATGCGAAAAATTCTAGAAGAGCATGTGACTTAGGTTTCGACACTTTCAATTGGTATCAGAGCTAGAGTTTTGGCTTGATGCATATAATCACTATCTTGATGTGATCCATGGTTGTTTTAAGTTTTTGATAGATCTATAAGAATCGCATGCTTCAGTTCTCATGCGAAAAATGACTACATGCTATGTGTTAGATTTGCATGTATTTTAGGTAGCTTGCGCATGTTATGTGTTTGTTTGCGCTTATCATAGTTTTTTCAATCAAAACATAACATCATGCGCGCCCCTCACATAGATCTATCGGCGCCTACTTTAAATCCTTAGACAGGTTAATAGGTTTGAAGTTGTCAGTCAAGTCTGGACCCAACAGCCTGATCAGACCATCTGACAGCCTAGATGGGTCGGCCAGATAGCACCTATGCGCAAGCATATAGGTGGCTATAGGTCGACTGCAGAAGGGCGTGTAGCGATGTCTGATTGAGGCGCCAAGTGAACGATCATGATTAAGGCCCGGGGTCACACCCGTTTGCCAGAAATCATGTGGGACGTTCAGCCCTTAAGGCATGCATAGTTGACCACATGGTCGACGCAAGTCAGTTATGACTGGGTGCAAGCAAGGGCAGTGGGTCTGACTTGGTCTGATGAGTGGATACCTATTAATGGACCGTTGTAAGGTAGTAGGGCACATAAGGAAATAAAATTGATCCCATGGGGTTTTTTCAAAAATTTTATTTTCTGTTTGGATCACATGTTTGTATGTTATAACATGCATGGATGTTTATTTAATCTTATGTGGGTTGCCCCTTTTTGTGTGCTGTGCTGGGGCCTGCGTGCCTGGAATTAATTAAAAGTAAATTTTATTGTGATCTGCGAATCACATTTTAATTTATGATAATGTATATTTGACCTGCGCGTCAAATCATGTCTAGATAGATTAAAATGTATTTTAATTAGACATGAGCACAGAGCACACATGGCAGAGGCGCTTGCAACAAGTGGCTTCACCAGGTGGGAGGTCTAGAGTTCGACTCTAGCACAGGCGCATGCTACCTGATGGGCGCATTTGAGCTGCAGAGGGCGCTTAGGCCCGGTCTGGGCCAGATGAAGTGCAAGAGACCCATAAAGAGATCAACTTCCTCCTTGCGCAATTCTTGTGCTAGCAAAAATGCCAAGGTGTCCTTTTGTGTTGAGGAGATGAGATGATCCTCCTTGCTAGCCGAGAGCTCTCCCTCTTCGATCTTGACGATCCCCTTGGACGAAAAAATGAGAGAGCTTCGAAAAACAAGAGGCATTGAGGCAATTGGCGTTTTGGCGTTAGGCGTTACAAGACTTCCCATAATGGAAAGTCATCAAGACATCCGTTCATGTCTTGTGAACTAATCCACAACGCCAATTCAATTGAACCAAGCGATTACAAATGTGAACCGGTTCAATTGAATTCGGTCCAATTGCATTTGGTCCATAGACCAAATTGAACCAAGCCAAGCCATGGTCTAAATCTCATATGAACCATGAAGGTTCAAGATCTAACCGTACATCTCTTGATGCTCTTGATCTCACCGATCTAGCATCAATACTCTCGATCGAAGCTTACCGATCTCAAGCCCTAATCAATCAAACATGATCAGACCAGATCTCACTTACAATCAGAGTTTAAACTCCTTTAAACTGAATCAAAACAATCCAGTCCACACGATCTGACTCAAGTAAGCCATATCACCAAATTGTGCGACCCTAAGGGTATCCTTTAAATGTCGGTAACGATAACTAACGTTATCACAATCAGTGAGGGGTATCTAGCAACACATCACTGTCTCCCGATATAAAGGAAAGAGTCTTCCAAGACTTCACCCAAACCACAGCTCAAGTGTGAATCCACTTCACTAAACATACATGTTTCCTTTGCCACTGGATGTTCTTATTGGACAAGTGTGTCAAGCTTGTTATTCCAATATGATGAGCATGACTAGATCAGATGAACATAGTCATCTGGGTATGGCCATACACTTTCTCAATCATCTCATGCAGGGGGGCCCCCTATAGAACATCACACTCCTTAAACAAGGTGACGGCAATCCTATATCTATCACTAGTGCCCTAACCTGACTCATGATCATTATCCAAGATAGTCTATTACCATTATGTTTCAAATGATATTGAACTACCTCAAAACAATGACAATTATCATTTAGAAACACAAGTGATCTCAAGTCAGAGGAAGTATGCCACTTGCTTGTATATAAGGATTATTCACATTATGACAAGCAATTGAATATCCTAGTAGGGTCTGTCCAGTACATCCAATGTACCCATGAGTCTACATCTTATTCCATGCTCGAAGCATCCTATAAGATTAGAACACATATTAGTCTCAATCATATCAAGGCTGTCTCATGTTCACCAAGATATCTCGACTAAGGACATTACAGCATGTCAGCCTAGCTGAACAGCATTGAGACATTATTCAGAAGTACACTTATTGCAGCAGACAATGTAACATACTGAATAACAACCATTGCCTTTATAAACATAAGAGTTTATACATGATACTGATAGAATCCTAAGGCCTCAAACATTAGCCTTAAGGGCATACCCCAACAATCTCCCACTTGCACTTAATCTAATGGTTGAGAAATCTCAAACCCATATTATTACAGTGCTTCTCATGCTTCTGCTGCACCAGAGGCTTGGTAAGCGGGTCAGCCAGATTGTCATCTGTATGAACCTTGCAGATTTTGATCTCGCCACGATCAATGATCTCCCGGATCAAGTGAAACCGTCTCTGTATGTGCTTGGACTTCTGGTGCGACCGTGGTTCCTTTGCTTGTGCGATTGCTCCAGTGTTATCACAGAAGATAACCAAAGGATCTGCACTCGAAGGAACAACACCAAGTTCCTGAATGAACTTACGAATCCATACTGCCTCCTTGGATGCTTCCGAGGCTGCAACATACTCGGCTTCTGTTGTGGAATCAGCAACAACAGACTGTTTAAAACTTTTCCACACCACTGCTCCACCATTCAAGTTAAAAACATAGCCTGATTGCGATCGGAAATCATCCTGGTCCGACTGGAACGAAGCGTCAGTATATCCTTCTATACTGAGTTCTTCCTGACCACCATATATCAAGAACATATCTTTGGTCCTCTGCAGATATTTTAAAATGTTCTTGACCGCAATTCAGTGTGCCTGACCTGGATTACTTTGGAACCGACTGGTCACGCTTAACCCGTAAGCGACGTCTGGGCGAGTACACAACATCGCATACATAATGGATCCAATAGCCGAAGCATAAGGCGTATTGTCCATTTCATCTTTCTCAGTCTGTGTTTGTGGACACTGACTCTTCGAAAGATTCAGACCATGTCTGACTGGAAGATATCCTCTTTTAGAATTCTCTAAATGGAATCTCTCCAGGACCTTATCGATGTAAGTACTCTGGCACAGCCCGAGAAGCCTCTTAGATCTATCCCTGTAGATCTTCACACCTAACACATAGGCTGCTTCTCCTAAATCTTTCATCTGGAAACATTTTCCTAACCATGCTTTAACAGCATGCAGTTCAGGAATATCGTTTCCAATGATTAAGATATCATTGACGTAGAGGACTAGGAAAGTAATCACGCTCCCACTAAACCTCTTATATACACACGGGTCATCTTCGTTCTTGATGAAACCAAACTCACAGATTGATTCATCAAAACGAATATTCCAGCTTCTAGATGCTTGTTTAAGTCCATAAATGGAGTCCATTTCGGCTCGCATAGCTTCAAGCCATCTAGCTGACTCCAGTCCACTGACCGCATCCGCATAAGTGAGGGGTTCATCATTATCAATGATGTAGACTCCGTCATAGCGCTCAGGCTGTCGACGAATCCTTCCCGATCTTCGCGGTTCCCGTGATATCTGAGCCTCAGGTTGTTCAATAACCTGTTCTACCGGCTCAGGCTCATCCAACTGTGCTTGACTACTTTGTCCTTCGTCTGGATTCTCATCCAGCTTTATTTCTCTCCCACTGGCTTCTTGCGGAAGAAACTCCTTCTCAAGAAAAACTGCCGTCCGAGCAACAAATACTTTGTTCTCTTTGTGATCGTAGAAATAATAACCCTTAGTTTCCTTAGGGTATCCGACAAAGATACATTTCTCAGATCTGCTCTCTAGTTTCCCAGAGGCGAGCTTTTTGACATAAGCCTCGCAACCCCAGATCTTAATAAATGTCAAGCTCGGCTGTTTCCCTTACCATAACTCATATGGAGTCTTTGAAACTGCCTTGGATGGCACTCGGTTTAGTACCTTTGCAGCTGTTTCCAGTGCAAAACCCCAAAAGGAGTAAGGTAGAGTAGCCTGACTCATCATAGAACGAACCATATCAAGTAATGTTCTATTTCTCCTCTCGGACACACCATTCCATTGCGGTGTTCCTGGCGGAGTGAGCTGTGAGATGATCCCACACTCCTTCAGATAGTCAGTAAACTCTCGACTTAGGTATTCTCCACCTCGATCAGAACGAAGTGCCATGATATTTCGGCCTAGCTGATTCTGTACTTCATTTTTGAACTCTTTGAACTTGTCAAAAGATTCACTCTTATGTCTCATTAGATAGACATACCCATATCTACTGAAATCATCAGTAAAGGTAATGAAGTATGAATAGCCACCTCTGGCATGTTTACTAAATGGCCCACACACATCACTGTGTATAAGGTCAAGTAAACCTGAAGCCCTTTGACCTTTGTTAGGAAAAGGAGACTTCGTCATTTTACCCAATAAACAAGCTTTGCATGTATCAATCTCCTCATAGGAGAATGATCCCAGCAGTCCATGATTATGCAACCGCTTAATGCGCTTCTTGTTAATATGGCCTAAACGACTATGCCATAGCAAGGTGCTGTCATCAGCATATTTGGCTTTCTTATTATCAATATTTTGTATAGAACATTCCATGTCCAACATGAATAACCCATTGTTAATTGATCCAGAAGCATAAACAATATTATCATAAGACAAAATACACTTTGAAATATTGCATTCAAAGGAAAATCCTTTCCTGACAAGAGCAGGAATAGAGATAATATTTTTCGTAATGCTTGGTACAAAGTAACAATTGTCTAGTTCCAATACAAGTCCAGATGGTAATGAGATGTAATAAACCCCTACAGCAACAGCAGCAACCCGTGCCCCGTTTCCAACTCATAGGTCCACCTCATGCTGTCCCACCTGTCTTCTTCTCTTGAGTTCCTGTACATTTGAACAAATGTGAACTCCACATGCAGTGTCCAACACCCATGATATAGAAGAAAAAAACATGACCTCAGTCACAAATATACCTGAGCCAGAAGCGATGCTTCCCTTCTTGTCTCCTTGGAGCGCTTTACAGTCCTTTTTCTAGTGACCCAGCTGGCCACAGTGGAAACATCTGTTGTCCTTCGACCGCTGCACCTTTTGTTTCAGAGCCTTGTTGTAGCTCTTGACAGGGGCTTTTCCCTTCTTCCCCTTCTTCTTGTTCCTAGAAGGGAACATCAAGACAGAGGTTGAAGGCTTTCCCTTCAGAGTTTCCTCAGTAGTCAAGAGCATATTCAGCAACTCTGCCGGAGTACAATCGATTTTGTTCATATTAAAATTAATAATGAACGCATCGAAGGAGGCCGGGAGAGACTGCAGAATAATGTCTACAGCAAGCTCCTGATTGATGGTATGCCCCAGTTTCTCCAGAGCCTCCTTGTGCCCAATCATCTTGAGCACGTGAGCTCCCACTGGGCTCCCTTCAGCCAGTTTGCTCTGAAAGAAAAGCTTGGTCAAATTATAGCGTTCAGTCCTCGCCTGTGCAGCATACAACATCTTGAGGTTTGCTATAATTTCTATAGCAGACATATCCTCATGCTGACGCTGCAGCGGTGGCGTCATAGACGCTAGCATCAGGCAAGCAACATCAATGCTATCATTGACATGCTTTTCATAGGCATCGCGAACCGCCCTTGCGGCGTTCACAGCGGGTTGAGGCGGTATAGCCGTCTCGAGGACATACAGTTTCCTCTCAGCCTTAAGAACAATCTTAAGGTGTCCGTACCAGTCCGAGAAGTTTGGCCCAGCAAACTTCTCCCTTTCCAGTAGGGATCGCACATTGAAGCTCATGGTGTTCGTTGCTGCAGGAATCTACAACAATGCAAGAACAGCAAGGTCAGTATCAATGTTTAGAATCAATCCAGGACTTAAGAAAGATTCTTTTCTCACTATTTTGTCTGACTGAAAAATCCATTAAACAGTCCGAAAGAGTAACACTCTTTTAGTGAGATGGGATCCAGATTTCATACTTAGTCTCCGCGTCCCGCTCAGGCGAGATAAGATGCACAGAGAGTACAAGTACTAATTTCTGGTAGGCAGTCCCTGCCAATCGCCAACCCGTGCGATTCCCCTTCATCTGGGCAATCCAGCAGACTGTGCCAACTGAGTTGGTACAACACAGTCTCTGATCCCACAGATGGCTGCCTCCATATAGCTACCATATGCCCCATATGTAGCCAACATGGTCAAGCTGACCTGACCTACTCCCTGGACCACCACGTGCTATGCTGAGCAACGAGAAGCGATAAATCCCTTCTCTGTAACACGCAGGTGAAATCACACACCGTCTGAAGATAGATGGACGTGCCCACTGAGTGGGTACAACACGGCTCCAACGATAGTCAGAACAGTGAGGTTTCGCGTCAGAAGGCTATCGAGCTTGATATTTTAGCGTTGGATTTTAACGGTCTTTTATCTTCTTAACTATCATACAAACCCTATGGTGATAGCAGAAGATAAATAAATCATGCAAGTCTAATTATTTAAGCAATAAAAGAAAGCATGATGATCTTATGTGGTAAACGCCCATTAAGCCTAGGTAAGACCTTAAGTTAACTTAAGTCTTCACTTGAGCTCTTCTTGGGTTTTTGCCTCTCATCTGGCCCAGCCCAGGGCCCAAGCGCCCACCAGGTGAATGCGCCTCTGCCATGTGTGCTTTGAACTCTTGTCTGATTAAAATACATTTTAATCTATCTAGACAAGATTGACTCGCAGGTCAATTATACAATAAATTAATTAAAAATGTGATGCGCAGATCACAATAATATTAATTTACAATTTACCAGGCTCGCAGGCCCCAGCACGGCACACATTAAAAGGGCAACCCACATAAGATGAAATAGACTAGCAACATGGTATACATCCAATGAACATGTGATCCATAGACAAAATAAAATTTTCAAAATCCCATTGGAATCAATTTTACTTGTCTTATGTGCCCTACTACCTTACAACGGTCCATTAATAGGGATCCACTCATCCATCTAGTCAGATCCACTGCCCTTGCATGCACCAAGTCCTAACTGACTTGAGTTGACCTAATGGTCAACCATGCATGCGCCAAGGGCTGAACAACCTCATGAGTTCTGGCAAGCGGGTGTGACCCCGGGCCTAACTCAAGAGTGTTCATTGGTTGTCTCAACCAGACCTCGCTACACGCCTGTCCGCAGTCGACCTATAGCCACCTCGTGCTTGCGCACAGGTGCCATCTGGTCGACCCATCTAGGCTGTCAGATGGTCTAATCAGACTGGTTGGATCTTACTTAGAGGATGACTTCAACCCTACTAACCCGTCTAAGGGTATATAGCAGGCGCCATTTAGATCTAATGGTGATAAGCGCGCAAGATGTAAGTTTTGATAAAACATCTACAACAATGCGCAAACAAACAACATGCGGTTCTTGAGAAAACAAGATACATCTAATATCTAGCATGTTGATAACCCTTAGATCTAGGCATAAGCGCAAACTTCTTGTAACAATGATACAAGCGCAAACAAACAATGTAAACATAGCATCATGTAAACACATGTAAACAAAGCATCAAGTAAGCGCAACATAGCATCATGTATGGATCACAAACACTTCAAAGCAATCATATAGATCATACCGAAAACCCTATGCTCTGATACCAATTGAAGGTCCCTAAAGTAAGGGGGTGAAACCCTAAGCATGCGAAAATTAAAATACTTGCATGGGCGGAATTAGGGTCTCTATAGGATCGCATGTAGTATGACTATATAATCAACTTGGTTGCTTTTCATAGATCGAGTGAAAATCTCACCATGGCCATGACTAGGACGGCGCCTTGGAAGCAAGAGGGCGAAAAAGGCTCTCCTCCAAAGAAGACACACACAAAGGTGATGAAGACTTCCTCCTTGCGCAATTCTTGTGCTAGCAAAAATGCCAAGGTGTCCTTTTGTGTTGAGGAGATGAGATGATCCTCCTTGCTAGCCGAGAGCTCTCCCTCTTCGATCTTGACAATCCCCTTGGACGAAAAAATGAGAGAGCTTCGAAAAACAAGAGGCATTGAGGCAATTGGTGTTTTGGCGTTAGGCGTTACAAGACTTCCCATAATGGAAAGTCATCAAGACATGCGTTCATGTCTTGTGAACTAATCCACAACGCCAATTCAATTGAACCAAGCGATTACAAATGTGAACCGGTTCAATTGAATTCGGTCCAATTGCATTTGGTCCATAGACCAAATTGAACCAAGCCAAGCCATGGTCTAAATCTCATATGAACCATGAAGGTTCAAGATCTAACCGTACATCTCTTGATGCTCTTGATCTCACCGATCTAGCATCAATACTCTCGATCGAAGCTTACCGATCTCAAGCCCTAATCAATCAAACATGATCAGACCGGATCTCACTTACAATCAGAGTTTAAACTCCTTTAAACTGAATCAAAACAATCCAGTCCACACGATCTGACTCAAGTAAGCCATATCACCAAATTGTGCGACCCTAAGGGTATCCTTTAAATGTCGGTAACGATAACTAACGTTATCACAATCAGTGAGGGGTATCTAGCAACACATCACTGTCTCCCGATATAAAGGAAAGAGTCTTCCAAGACTTCACCCAAACCACAGCTCAAGTGTGAATCCACTTCACTAAACATACATGTTTCCTTTGCCACTGGATGTTCTTATTGGACAAGTGTGTCAAGCTTGTTATTCCAATATGATGAGCATGACTAGATCAGATGAACATAGTCATCTGGGTATGGCCATACACTTTCTCAATCATCTCATGCAGGGGGGCCCCCTTTAGAACATCACACTCCTTAAACAAGGAGACGGCAATCCTATATCTATCACTAGTGCCCTAACCTGACTCATGATCATTATCCAAGATAGTCTATTACCATTATGTTTCAAATGATATTGAACTACCTCAAAACAATGACAATTATCATTTAGAAACACAAGTGATCTCAAGTCAGAGGAAGTATGCCACTTGCTTGTATATAAGGATTATTCACATTGTGACAAGCAATTGAATATCCTAGTAGGGTCTGTCCAGTACATCCAATGTACCCATGAGTCTACATCTTATTCCATGCTCGAAGCATCCTATAAGATTAGAACACATATTAGTCTCAATCATATCAAGGCTGTCTCATGTTCACCAAGATATCTCGACTAAGGACATTACAGCATGTCAGCCTAGCTGAACAGCATTGAGACATTATTAGAAGTACACTTATTGCAGCAGACAATGTAACATACTGAATAACAACCATTGCCTTTATAAACATAAGAGTTTATACATGATACTGATAGAATCCTAAGGCCTCAAACATTAGCCTTAAGGGCATACCCCAACATTTACCACATAAGATCATTGTGCTTTCTATTTACTGTTTAAGTAATATTAGCACCTGCATGATTTATCCTTCTGGTATCACCATAAGAATTACATGATAGTAAGAAGATAAAAGGACCGTTAAAATCCAACGTTAAATATCAAGCACGAAAGCCTTCTGACGCAAAACCTCACTGTTCTGACTATCGTTGGGGCCATGTTGTACCCACTCAGTGGGCACGCCCATCTATCTTCAGACGGTGTGAGATTACACCTGCGTATTACAGAGAAGGGATTTATCACTTCTCGTTGAAGGGTCCCCTTCAAGGGGGAGCGAAACCCTAAAGGGCGCATGTATAATTTTGCAGCGGAAAAAGGGGTTTCTAGGGATCACTAGCATGATATATGATCAACTATAGAAAAGACCGATTGCAAACATCAAGAAGGTTCATACCATCGCCATTCTTTGGATGGTGTGTTGGAAGCAAAGATCGAAAGGGATCTTCTCCCTAGTTGACGCACACAAGATGAGGAATGGCTTCTCCTTGTCGTCTTTGTGCTAGCAAAGCTTCAAGGGTCCTTTGCGTGGAGGAGATGAGATCCTTTGGTGCTTGCCGAAAAAGCCTTCCTCTACACTCGTCGAGAGCGTTGTCACACGAGAGGGAAGAACCCGTCAAGAGGTGATGAGAGGCGATAAGAGAGAACGTTCTTTTCAACGTGGAGGCGTTGCAATCCAAAAATAGCAACCCATTACTCTTAACCGTTATGCGTTCACATGAAGTGAACCGCAACTCCTCTACACCATTCGAACCTTTGAACCAAGCGCTCACATGATGAGCCGGTTCAATTGAATTTGGTTCAAGACCAAATCAGCCCAAGCAATGGTCGATCTCATTGAACGTAAAGGTTCAAGATCTAACCGTTGATCTCTCGATGCTCTTGATCTCACCGATCTAGCATCAAATCTCTCGATCGAAGCTTACCGATCTCAAGCCCTAATCAATCAAACATGATCAGACCAGATCTCACTTACAATCAGAGTTTAAACTCCTTTAAACTGAACCTAAACAATTCAGTCCACACGATCTGACTTAAGTAAGCCATATCATCAAATTGTGCGACCCTAAGGGTTTCCTTTAAATGTCGGTAACGATAACTTACGTTATCACGATCAGTGAGGGGTATCTAGCAACACATCACTGTCTCCCGATATAAAGGAAAGAGTCTTCCAAGACTACACCCAAACCACAGCACAAGTGTGAATCAACTCACTAGGCATACATGATTCCTTTGCCACTGGATGTTCATTATTGGACAAGCGTGTCAAGCCTGTAGCTCCAATATGATGAGCATGATTAGATCAGATGAGCATAGTCACCTGGGTATGGCCATACACTATTCTCAATCATCTCATTCAGGGGGGCCCCTTTAGAACATCTCACTCCTTAAACAAGGAGACGACAATCCTATATCTATCACTAGTGCCCTAACATGACTCATGATCATTATCCAAGATAGTCTATAACCATTATGTTTCAAATGATATTGAACCACCTCAAAACAATGACAATCATCATTTAGAAACACAAGTGATCTCAAGTCAGAGGACATGTGCCACTTGTTGCAAACAAGGATTATTCACATTGTGACAAGCAATTGAATATCCTAGTAGGGTCTGTCCAGTACATCCAATGTACCCATGAGTCTACATCTTATTCCATGCTCGAAGCATCCTATAAGATTAGAACACATATTAGTCTCAATCATATCAAGGCTGTCTCATGTTCACCAAGATATCTCGACTAAGGACATTACAGCATGTCAGCCTAGCTGAACAGCATTGAGACATTATTCAGAAGCACACTTATTGCAGCAGACAATGTAACATACTGAATAACAACCATTGCCTTTATAAACATAAGAGTTTATACATGATACTAATACAATCCCAAGGCCTCAAACATTAGCCTTTAAGGGCATACCCCAACAATCTCCCACTTGCACTTAATCTAATGGTTGAGAAATCTCAAACCCATATTATTACAGTGCTTCTCATGCTTCTGCTGCGCCAGAGGCTTGGTAAGCGGGTCAGCCAGATTGTCATCTGTATGAACCTTGCAGACTTTGATCTCGCCACGATCAATGATCTCCCGGATCAAATGAAACCGTCTCTGTATGTGCTTGGACTTCTGGTGCGACCGTGGTTCCTTTGCTTGTGCGATTGCTCTAGTGTTATCACAAAAGATAACCAAAGGATCTGCACTCGAAGGAACAACACCAAGTTCCTGAATGAACTTATGAATCCACACTGCCTCCTTGGATGCTTCCGAGGCTGCAACATACTCGGCTTCTGTTGTGGAATCAGCAACAGTTGACTGTTTGAAACTTTTCCACACCACTGCTCCACCATTCAAGCTAAAAACATAGCCTGATTGCGATCGGAAATCATCCTGGTCCGACTGGAATGAAGCATCAGTATATCCTTCAATACTGAGTTCTTCCTGACCACCATATATCAAGAACATATCTTTGGTCCTCCGCAGATATTTTAAAATGTTCTTGACTGCAATCCAGTGCGCCAATCCTGGATTACTTTGGAACCGACTGGTCACGCTTAACCCGTAAGCGACGTCTGGGCGAGTACACAACATCGCATACATAATGGACCCAATAGCCGAAGCATAAGGCGTATTGTCCATTTCATCTTTCTCAGTCTGTGTTTGTGGACACTGACTCTTCGAAAGATTCAGACCATGTCTGACTGGAAGATATCCTCTTTTAGAATTCTCTAAATGGAATCTCTCCAGGACCTTATCGATGTAAGTACTCTGGCACAGCCCGAGAAGCCTCTTAGATCTATCCCTGTAGATCTTCACACCTAATACATAGGCTGCTTCTCCTAGATCTTTCATCTGAAAACATTTCCTTAACCATGCTTTAACAGCATGCAGTTCAGGAATATCGTTTCCAATGATTAAGATATCATCGACGTAGAGGACTAGGAAAGTAATCACGCTCCCACTAAACCTCTTATATACACACGGGTCATCTTCATTCTTGATGAAACCAAACTCACAGATTGATTCATCAAAACGAATATTCCAGCTTCTAGATGCTTGTTTAAGTCCATAAAAGGACTTCTTTAACTTGCATATTTTATGACGATCTGATGGATTAGTGAAACCTTCTGGTTGTGTCATATACACATCCTCATCCAGATTTCCATTAAGGAAAGCTGTCTTCACATCCATTTGCCAGATCTCATAATCATAATATGCTGCTATCGCGAAAAGAATCCGAATAGACTTGAACATGGCTACAGGAGAGAAAGTTTCATCATAATCTATCCCGTAGATTTGTTTGAAACCTTTCGCAACTAGCCTGCCTTTATAGGTAACCACGTTACCATCCATGTCAATCTTCTTCTTGAAGATCCATTTACAGCCTATAGGGATTACTCCCGGAGGCAGATCAACCAAATCCCAGACTTGGTTATCTGACATGGAGTCCATCTCGGCGCGCATAGCTTCAAGCCATCTCGCTGACTCCGGTCCACTGACCGCATCCGCATAAGTGAGGGGTTCATCATTGTCAATGATGTAGACTCCGTCATAGCGCTCAGGCTGTCGACGGATCCTTCCCGATCTTTGCGGTTCCCGTGATATCTGAGCCTCAGGTTGTTCAGTAACCTGTTCTACCGGCTCAGGCTCATCCAACTGTGCTTGAGCACTTTGTCCTTCCTCCGGATTCTCATCCAGCTTTATTTCTCTCCCACTGGCCTCTTGCAGAAGATACTCCTTCTCAAGAAATATGGCCGTCCGAGCAACAAATATTTTGTTCTCTTTGGGATCGTAGAAATAATAACCCTTAGTTTCCTTAGGGTAACCGACAAAGATACATTTCTCAGATCTGCTCTCTAGTTTCCCAGAGGCGAGCTTTTTGACATAAGCCTCGCAGCCCCAGATCCTGATAAATGTCAAGCTCGGCTGTTTCCCATACCATAACTCATATGGCGTCTTTGAAACTGCCTTGGATGGCACTCGGTTTAGTACCTTTGCAGCTGTCTCCAGTGCAAATCCCCAAAAGGAGTAAGGTAGAGCAGCCTGACTCATCATAGAACGAACCATATCAAGTAACGTTCTATTTCTCCTCTCGGACACACCATTCCATTGCGGTGTTCCTGGCGGAGTGAGCTGTGAGATAATCCCACACTCCTTCAGATAGTCAGTAAACGCATGACTCAAGTATTCTCCACCTCGATCAGAACGAAGTGCCTTGATATTTCGGCCTAGCTGATTTTGTACTTCATTCTTGAACTCTTTGAACTTGTCAAAAGATTCACTCTTATGTCTCATCAGATAGACATAACCGTACCTACTGAAATCATCAGTGAAGGTGATGAAGTATTGATAGCCACCTCTGGCATGTTTACTAAATGGCCCACACACATCACTGTGTAAAAGGTCAAGTAAACCTGAAGCCCTTTGACCTTTATAAGGAAAAGGTGACTTCGTCATTTTACCCATTAAACAAGCTTTGCATGTATCAATCTCCTCAAAGGAGAATGATCCCAGCAGTCCATTATCATGCAACCGCTTGATGCGTTTCTCGTTAATATGGCCTAAACGACTATGCCATAACAAGGTGCTGTCATCAGCATACTTGGCTTTCTTATTATCAATAGTTTGTATAGAACATTCCATGTCCAACATGAATAACCCATTGTTAATTGAACCAGTAGCATAAACAATATTATCAAGAGTAAGATAACACTTTGAAATCTTGCATTCAAAGGAAAACCCTTTCCTGACAAGAGATGGAATAGAGATAATATTTTTGGTAATACTGGGTACAAAGTAACAATTGTTTAATTCTAATACAATGCCAGATGGTAATGAGATGTAATATTCCCCTACAGCAACAGCAGCAACCCGTGCCTCGTTTCCAACTCGTAGGTCCACCTCATGCTGTCCCACCTGTCTTCTTCTCTTGAGTTCCTGTACATTTGAACAAATGTGAACTCCACATGCAGTGTCCAACACCCATGATATAGAAGAAGATGATATCATGACTTCAGTCACAAATATACCTGAGCCAGAAGCGATGCTTCCCTTCTTGTCTCCTTGGAGCGCTTTACAGTCCTTTTTCCAGTGACCTAGCTGGCCACAGTGGAAACATCTGTATTCCTTTGACCGCTTAACTTTTTGCTTCAGAGCCTTGCTGTAACTCTTGACAGGGGCCTTGCCCTTCTTCTTGTTCCTAGAAGGAACCATTAAGACAGAGGTCGAAGGCTTTCCCTTCAGAGTCTCCTCAGTAGTCAAGAGCATATTCAGCAGCTCTGCCGGAGTACAGTCGATTTTGTTCATATTAAAGTTAATGATGAACGCATCGAAAGAGGGCGGGAGAGACTGCAGAATAATGTCTACAGCAAGCTCCTGATTGATGGTATGCCCCAGTTTCTCTAGAGCCTCCTTGTGCCCAATCATCTTGAGCACGTGAGCTCCCACTGGGCTCCCTTCAGCCAGTTTGCTCTGAAAGAAAAGCTTGGTCAGATTATAGCGTTCAGTCCTCGCCTGTGCAGCATACAGCATCTTGAGGTTCGCTATAATCTCTATAGCCGACATATCCTCATGCTGACGCTGCAGCGGTGGCGTCATAGACGCTAGCATCAGGCAAGCGACATCAATGCTATCATTGACATGCTTTTCATAAGCTTCACGAACCGCCCTTGCGGCGTTCGCAGCGGGTTGAGGCGGCACAGCCGTCTCGAGGACATACAGTTTCCTCTCTGCCTTAAGAACGATCTTAAGGTGTCCGAACCAGTCTGAGAAGTTTGGCCCAGCAAACTTCTCCCTTTCCAGTAGGGATCGCACATTGAAGCTCATGGTGTTCGTTGCTGCAGGAATCTACAACAATGCAAGAACAGCAAGGTCAGTATCAATGTAGAGAATCAATCCAGGACTTAAGAAAGATTCTTTTCTCACTATTTTATCTGGCTGAAAAATCCAGCAAAAACAGCCTGAAATAGTAGAACTCTTTTAGTGAGATGGGATCCAGATTTCATACTTGGTCTCCGCGTCCCGCTCAGGCGAGATAAGATGCACAGAGAGTACAAGCACTAATCTCTGGTAGGCTGTCCCAGCCAATCGCCAACCCGTGCGATTCCCCTTCATCTGGGCAATCCAGCAGACTGTGCCAACTGAGTTGGTACAACACAGTCTCTGATCCCACAGATGGCTGCCTCCATGTGCTACCATATGCGCCACATATGTAGCCTACATGGTCAAGCTGACCCGACCTACTCCCTGGACCACCACGTGCTATGCTGAGCAACGAGAAGCGATAAATCCCTTCTCTGTAACACGCAGGTGTAATCCAACACCGTCTGAAGATAGATGGACGTGCCCACTGAGTGGGTACAACACGGCTCCAACGATAGTCAGAACAGTGAGGTTTCGCGTCAGAAGGCTTACGAGCTTGATATTTTAGCGTTGGATTTTAACGGTCTTTTATCTTCTTCACTATCATGCAATTCCTATGGTGATAGCAGAAGATAAATAAATCATGCTGTTCTACTTATATAAACAATAAAAGAAAGCATGGATCTTATGTGGTAAAAGCCCATAGCCTAAGTAAGACCTTAATTAACTTAAGTCTTCACTTGCTTTTCTTCATGGGACTTTTGCTGCTCATTTGGCCCAAACCAGGGCCCAAGCGCCATCTGCAGCTCAGGTGCGCCCACCAGGAATATGCGCCTGTCCCAGAGTCGAACCCTGGACCTCCCCCACCTGGTCAAGCCACTGCTGCATGCGCCTCTGCCAAGTGTGCTCTGTGCTCTTGTCTGATTAACTTACAAATTAATCTATCTAGACAAGATTGACACGCAGGTCAATTACACTTTATAAATTAAATATAATGTGATACGCAGATCACAATAATTAATTTACAACTTTAATACAGGCACGCAGGCCCCAGCACAGCACACATTTAACATGGGCAGCCCACATAAGAATAAATAAACAAACATATGCTTACAATCAACATGTGATCCAAAAGAAAATAAAATTTTGAAAAACCCCATTGGCTTCAATTTTATTTTTCCTTATATGCCCTACTACCTTACAACGGTCCATTATTAGGGATCCACTCATTAGACTAGTCAGATCCATTGCCCTTGCATACACCAAGTCCTAACTGACTTGAGTTAACCTAACGGTCAACCATGCATGCGCCAAGGGCTGAACGGCCACAATGAGGTCTGGCAAGCGGGTGTGACCCCGGGCCTAACTCATGTGCGTTCAGAGGTTGTCTCAACCAGATATCGCTACACACCTGTCCGCAGTCGACCTATAGCCACCTCATGCTTGCGCACAGGTGCCATTTGGTCGACCCATCTAGGCTGTCAGATAGTCTGATCAGACTGGTTGGATCTTGACTAGACTATGACTTCAACCCTAACAACCCGTCTAAGGGTTTAAAGTAGGCGCCACTTAGATCTAATGGTAAGCGCGCAAGTCATTTTAGTTTTAAGAAAAACATCAACAACAACATATAGAAGCGCTACCTTCATACATGCGCCAACAATAATATACAACAAGTAAAGTTTCGCATGTAGCCTAGATCTAGCAATATGGCGCAAACAAGGATCAATATGGCGCAAACAAGCATAGCAATCATATTAGCATGCATTAGAACTGGCTCTGATACCAGTTGAAGGGTCCCCTTCAAGGGGGAGCGAAACCCTAAAGGGCGCATGTATAATTTTGCAGCGGAAAAAGGGGTTTCTAGGGATCACTAGCATGATATATGATCAACTATAGAAAAGACCGATTGCAAACATCAAGAAGGTTCATACCATCGCCATTCTTTGGATGGTGTGTTGGAAGCAAAGATCGAAAGGGATCTTCTCCCTAGTTGACGAACACAAGATGAGGAATGGCTTCTCCTTGTCGTCTTTGTGCTAGCAAAGCTTCAAGGGTCCTTTGCGTGGAGGAGATGAGATCCTTTGGTGCTTGCCGAAAAAGCCTTCCTCTACACTCGTCGAGAGCGTTGTCACACGAGAGGGAAGAACCCGTCAAGAGGTGATGAGAGGCGATAAGAGAGAACGTTCTTTTCAACGTGGAGGCGTTGCAATCCAAAAATAGCAACCCATTACTCTTAACCGTTATGCGTTCACATGAAGTGAACCGCAACTCCTCTACACCATTCGAACCTTTGAACCAAGCGCTCACATGATGAGCCGGTTCAATTGAATTTGGTTCAAGACCAAATCAGCCCAAGCAATGGTCGATCTCATTGAACCTAAAGGTTCAAGATCTAACCGTTGATCTCTCGATGCTCTTGATCTCACCGATCTAGCATCAAATCTCTTGATCGAAGCTTACTGATCTCAAGCCCTAATCAATCAAACATGATCAGACCAGATCTCAGTTACAATCAGAGTTTAAACTCCTTTAAACTGAACCTAAACAATTCAGTCCACACGATCTGACTTAAGTAAGCCATATCATCAAATTGTGTGACCCTAAGGGTTTCCTTTAAATGTCGGTAACGATAACTTACGTTATCACGATCAGTGAGGGGTATCTAGCAACACATCACTGTCTCCCGATATAAAGGAAAGAGTCTTCCAAGACTACACCCAAACCACAGCACAAGTGTGAATCAACTCACTAGGCATACATGATTCCTTTGCCACTGGATGTTCATTATTGGACAAGCGTGTCAAGCCTGTAGCTCCAATATGATGAGCATGATTAGATCAGATGAGCATAGTCACCTGGGTATGGCCATACACTATTCTCAATCATCTCATTTAGGGGGGCCCCTTTAGAACATCTCACTCCTTAAACAAGGAGACGGCAATCCTATATCTATCACTAGTGCCCTAACATGACTCATGATCATTATCCAAGATAGTCTATAACCATTATGTTTCAAATGATATTGAACCACCTCAAAACAATGACAATCATCATTTAGAAACACAAGTGATCTCAAGTCAGAGGACATGTGCCACTTGTTGCAAATAAGGATTATTCACATTGTGACAAGCAATTGAATATCCTAGTAGGGTCTGTCCAGTACATCCAATGTACCCATGAGTCTACATCTTATTCCATGCTCGAAGCATCCTATAAGATTAGAACACATATTAGTCTCAATCATATCAAGGCTGTCTCATGTTCACCAAGATATCTCGACTAAGGACATTACAGCATGTCAGCCTAGCTGAACAGCATTGAGACATTATTCAGAAGCACACTTATTGCAGCAGACAATGTAACATACTGAATAACAACCATTGCCTTTATAAACATAAGAGTTTATACATGATACTGATACAATCCCAAGGCCTCAAACATTAGCCTTTAAGGGCATACCCCAACACTCGTTGCTCAGCATAGCCCGTGTGTAACATCCCTCAGAATCACACCCCACACGCATACAAGTAAAATACGGGGTTTTAAAAATTTTTACTCTTCCATTAAAACACAAGAAGA
The DNA here is from genome assembly GCA_027563935.2 of Costus lasius. Lineage (NCBI taxonomy): Eukaryota > Viridiplantae > Streptophyta > Magnoliopsida > Zingiberales > Costaceae > Costus > Costus lasius. The sequence goes on along the minus strand of CM050450.1, from coordinate 28,163,915 downwards.
AAGCGGCATCGAAGGACATTACTACGGAACTGAAAACCGCACAGAACTGAGTAGGATCGATTACTAGGAAATAGAAATCCGGAAATCCAGAAAAATCCGGCAGCAAGTATACTAAATTACTGCTGCACAGACCCACATATCCTGGAACAAAACAAATGTCCACACTACACATATGTGGAGAACACAATTGTCAGAAATATTGCAGAAACGGATTATTCAGATACCAAATACAACAAAAATTCGGTCACACAGCTCAAAGTATTCCGACTACAATAAATCTCAAATCGGACATTTCAGAATAATAACAATTTCAATTCTCATGAATCCAAAACTCGTATCCAACAATTAAAACGAGACAACTATAACATAATATAATATCCTGAAAACAGGCATAAGCCCTCAGGAGATAAAACGTGTCATATAATTAAGTTAGGCACGCAGGCCTGATAGATCTTTAGAAGACAACTCTTAGAAATTATATAAAACATAGCATCATAACAAATTTAGTAGCTGTAGCAATCACTGTCCTGATGTCTCACCTGAAAATATTTAAACAACGGGGGTGAGCTAAAAAGCTCAGTGAGTAAAAGACACTAAAAGCCATCCATAGTACACATCAAAAATATCATGCTTAATAGATAAGATACTTAACATGAACACTCATATCAAAACAAAACATAATCAAATACAGATACTTATAACAATAAGCATCAAGCATGAAGTAGGATATAAGTATACCAACCCATTCCAACTAATCACACTGCCCAACACATCTATAATACAGATCGAAATAGAACTACAGAAAATCAGAGCTGACAGACAGAACAGATCGAAACAGAACTACAGAAATCAGAGCTGACAGACAGAAAATCAGAATTTTCAGAATCCAAACGGATAGTCTACATCGGAAACAGAAAGGCCACAGAAGGCCTGAAGACCACAGAAGGTCTGATGACCACAGAAGGTCTGACCCCACCTCTGCCAAGGACGAGACATGCATGCATATCAGAAACAGAATAGTAGAGGAGGTATCAGTGGGTGGCCCCCGTCTTGTCAGGACGTGGCACTCTGGCCTCCAATACTGGTAGAGGAGGTATCAGTGGGTGGCCCCCGTCTTGTCAGGACGTGGCACTCTGGCCTCCAATACCCAGAACAGAACAGAAATAGTGGAGGGAGAACGGAAGGTGAGACCAGCTCACATCTACCCTTCACTAGTGTCTCATGGGTCGTAGTAGACTATCAGCACCATTACAGCGCCACAGAAGGAGGGTAAGGACACGGAAGAGTGCTACACTAGGGCATAATTTTTACAGAACAGATCATGCTGAAACGGAGGAGTAGGACTAACCACCACTCAATTCTCACATCATGCCCAAAGTGTCTCACAAACCAGAAAATGACACACCCTAATATCCAGTCCTTAACAAAATTACAATTTGCAGAAAATCAAAGCTGAACACACTTCATAATTTTTGCCATCAACCAGAAGTAATATATGAGTGAATTCCTTGAATTCCTTAGATTTCATGCAACTATCCTTAATTCATGTCAAACCATTCTATGTTCTCACAAAGGTTATAACACATTCAAAGTTTCAGAAAATTCACAACATATATATACAGAATAGAAATTGTTCACATAACAAACAATTAAACAGATGTTTCAGAAAAACAGATTAATATATCATAATTGCAACAGATGTTTCAGACCGAGTAAGTAACCTAAAATAAGCAATATGATATTCACAATAAAGCTGTTTGAATCTACTTTCCAATAGAACTGAATCCGTCGGATTTGGAGTTATAACCGGGGAGATATGGGTGTTCGAACATAGAAAGGTCGGGATTTCAGAATTCCAGAAAACAGATTCGTATATCAGAATTGCGACACAAATTTCAGATCCAATAACTAACAGAAAATAGGCGACATGGTAGTCAAATTGAACACCTTCGAGTCTACTTTCTAATAAAACTGATTTGACAAGATTTCGAGCTATACCTAGGGAGATATGATGGTTCGAACACATAAAGGTCGAAATCCAGATTTCTAGAAAACTGATTTTGTACAGCTAGATTGCAATACAGATTGAAATACGAATACAGTTCGGATATGGTCGATATCATATTCAAATTAATGCCGAATGTATCTAGTTTCATACAAAATTTATTTCGTGCGATTTGGATCTATATGCCATGAGATATTGGGGTTATAGTACACAAAGGTCAGATTAGAGAATGCAGATTTCAGCAGAACAGGATTTTAAAACCCTATAACTATTTGAATTCGACCCCATACGGATAATCATTGCAAATAACGAATTTTAATTGAAATAATCTACAATTTAGCGGATTAAACTCCTTAGGATCGAATTACTCACCGAAAAACGTTCACAGAAGAAAAACGCCAAGACAGAGGATCACCAGGAATTTCGTCCACCACCAGTCTGCCACCACCAGCGTCAGAAATTTCAGGAGGCGCCAAGCACAGTGAGGGGCGACAACCAAAGGCGGCTAGGGCAAGAAAAATCAACAAAAGTCGTGAGGGAGAGGAGCCTTCACGCAATCCCTCTTTTTTCTCCCACCCCAAACGGATCCAAGATCCAATAACCCAGTTAACTTAAGTGAAAAATTGGTTTTATGGGCTTACCTGGGCTTAACCACCCTGCGCCACTCCAATAACATCAGAAATGTGCGCCACCATGGTGGAAAGAATTCCAGGAGCAAAGAATCAAGGTTGAGGGTTCAAATCCCCAACCAAAATAATTATTTTTGCCCTGTAGGAAAAATTCCAACACTTAGGCAAAAATCCCAAAATTTTAACAGATAAAAATACAGAAACAGAATTTCTAACCTTAAATCATAATTCAGAAAAATCGAGGGCGTTACATCCTCCCCCCTTATAGAGCTTTAGTCCTCTAAAGCTGACCAAGCCCGTCACTGAACAGGTGAGGATGCTCCTTTCTCATATCTGCTTCAACCTCCCAAGAGGCTTCTTCAACAGACTGATTTCCCTAGATGACTTTCACAAGTGGAATAACCTTATTCCTCAGCACTTTCTCTTTTCTATCTTCAATTCTGAGAGGTTTCACCACAAAAGTCATGTTCTCTTCAAGCTGAAGAGGTTCCAACTCTAGAACATGAGAAGGATCAGAACAATATTTTCTGAGTGCAGAAACATGGAACACATTATGGAGGTGTTCCAGGGATGGGGGCAGAGCAAGTCGGTATGCCACAGGTCCAACCCTCTCAATGATATCAAAGGGACCAATGTACCTGGGACTCAATTTCCCCCTCTTCCCAAATCTCATCACCCCTTTCATAGGTGAGACTTTTAGGAAAACATGCTCTCCCACCAAAAACTCAAGAGGACGCCGCCTCACATCAGCATAACTGTTCTGTCTATCCTGAGCAATCTTCATCTTTCTCTGAATTTCTCTGATCTTCTCAGTGGCTTCCTGAACAGCATCAGACCTTAGCACTGTTCTGTCCCCAGTTTCCTCCCAGCATATAGGTGTTCTGCATTTCCTCCCATATAGGGCCTCATACGGAGCCATCTGTATGCTAGAGTGAAAGCTATTGTTGTAGGTGAACTCTATCAGTGATAAGTCCAGATCCCACTCAACAGACCAGTCAACCACATAAGATCTCAGAAGATCCTCAAGTGTCTGAATAGTTCTCTCTGTCTGACCATCAGATTGAGGATGATATGCAGTGCTGAAACTCAGATTAGTTCCCAAATCTTCCTGTAATTTCTTCCAAAACCTGGACAGAAATCGAGGATCACGGTCAGAGACAATGTCCAAGGGAACTCCATGCAATCTGACAATCTCATCGATGTACAGTTTTGCTAACCGATCCAAACTGTAAGTCATTTTGATCGGTAAGAAGTGAGCTGACTTCGTGAGTTTGTCCACAATCACCCATACGGCATCATGATTCCTTCTGGTATTGGGCAGTCCACACACAAAGTCCATACTGATATGCTCCCACTTCCACTGAGGAATAGGGAGAGACTGCATCAAACCGCCCGGGCTCTGATGCTCAGCCTTCACAGTTTGGCAAGTCAAACATCTGGACACAAACAAATGCACATCCTTCTTCATACCATGCCACCAGAAAGTCTTTTTCAGATCCTGATACATCTTGGTACTACCAGGATGAACGGTATACTTAGTGCAATGGCTTTCCTTAAGAATTTCATTCCTCAACTCAGGGTCCTCAGGGACACAGACCTTTCCACGGAATCTGAGGAGACCATCATCCGACATACTGAAATTCTCAACCCAGCCTTGCTCAGACCTCTCTTTCCACCGTAAAATATCCGGATCTGACTGCTGCCCTGATCTCAGTCTCTGCAGTAAATCTGACTGAACCCTGAGAGAAGCTAGAAGACCGCCTCTCTCACCCGGAGTCACACTCAGATGCATGTCACTGAACTCCTGCAATAGTCGCCACTCCTGGACTCGCAGTGCAGCTATCTGAGTCACAGGATACCGACTAAGAGCATCAGCCACCACATTGGCTTTACCAGACTGATATTGGATGGTGAAGTCATAATCCTTTATCAATTCAAGCCATCGCCTCTGTCTCATATTCAGCTCTTTCTGAGTGAAGATATACTTCAAGCTCTGGTGATCTGTAAACAATTCAAATGTCTGTCCAAACAGATAGTGCCTCCAGATCTTCAAGGCAAAAACTACAGCTGCCAACTCCAGATCATGAGTGGGGTAGTTTACCTCATAGTCTTTGAGTTGCCTTGAAGCATAAGCAACTACCTTTCCTTGCTGCATCAGTACAGCACCCAGACCCTTACCAGAGGCATCAGTGTACACAGTGAACTTCTCTCCATCACAGGGAATGATGAGGATAGGAGCACTGGTCAGTCTCCTTTTCAGTTCTTGAAAACTAAACTCACAATCATCAGACCACTCAAACTTCAAATTCTTTCTAGTTAGCTTAGTCAGAGGACCAGCCAACTTGGAAAAACCCTCCACAAAGCGGCGGTAGTATCCAGCTAAGCCCAGAAAACTTCTGACCTCAGTCGCTGTAGTTGGTCTTCCCCAGTGAAGAATGGCCTCCACCTTCACTGGATCCACAGACACACCCTGGCAAGAAATAATGTGCCCCAGAAAGCCAATCTGATATAGCCAGAACTCACATTTGCTGGCCTTAGCATACAGCTGCTTCAGCCGCAGAATCTCCAGCACCTTGCGCAAATCCTGAGAGTGATCTTGCGCATTCTTGGAGTAGATCAGAATATCATCAATGAAGACGACCACACATTTGTCCAGGAGCTCATGAAATACCCTGTTCATCAGATCCATAAACACCGCAGGGGCATTTGTCAGTCCAAAGGGCATAACAAGAAACTCATAGTGCCCATACCTGGTCCTGAATGCAGTTTTAGGTACATCCTCCTCCTGAACTCTCAGCTGATGATAGCCAGACCTCAGGTCAATTTTAGAGAATACAGTAGCACCCTGCAACTGATCAAAGAGATCATCAATACGGGGTAATGGGTACTTATTCCTAACAGTCACTTGATTGAGTTGACGGTAATCGATGCACATGCGCAACGTACCATCCTTCTTCTTCACAAATAACACAAGTGCTCCCCATGGAGAAACACTGGGTCGAATATACCCCTTCTCTAATAGTTCTTCCAGTTGCTTCTTCAGCTCCGTCAGTTCTGAAGTTGCCATCCTGTAAGGAGCTTTAGATATCGGTGCCGTGCCTGGCAACAACTCGATACCAAACTCAACTTCTCTGCTGGGTGGTAACCCAGATAAATCATCAGAGAAGACGTCAGTAAACTCTCTTACCACAGGAATTTTAGCCAGATCCAAATCATACTCAGTCTGCACCTTGACATGCGCCAGATACCCCTTGCAGCCCTGGGCTAAAAGCTTCCTGGCCTGCAGATGAGATATCACCAAAGGCTCCTGTTCTGAAATTCGGCCTTGGATAACCAGTTGCTGTCCATCACTTAGATGTAGAGTAATTAACTTTTCAAAACAATCTAAAGTAGCATGATAGGCAGACAGCCAATCCATGCCCAGAATGATGTCATAGTCTTTCATAGGAAGACTAATCAAATCAATAGGTAAATCATATCCTTCAACCTTAATCAAACAGTCAGGATAAGCTATATCTGTAGATACGGTCTCACCCATAGGTGTATGAACAGAAATACAGAAATCAAGTATCCTAGGCAACACAGGCAGACATAGTGCAAAACATGCAGACACAAAGGATAAATTGGCACCAGGATCAAAAAGAATGCATGCCAAAGAACTAAACACATAAAGTGTACCTTCCACCACGGACTTCGAAGCCGAAGCATCCCTCTCCGCGATGGCATACACGCGAGTCTGCACAGTAGGCTTCTCACCCTGTCCTCTAGCATCCGGCATAGGACAGTCTTTAATCATATGCCCCACCTTACCACATCTGAAGCAAGCGCCAGTCTTCCTGTAGCACTCATTATCCTGATGTTTAGTGCTCCCACAGTGGAGACACTTCTTGCCATTCTGAGAAACTGGGCTGGCTGGCTTCTGATAAGGTTTGTATCTGCCCTTATTGTCTTTCTTCTCTTTCTTGAAATTCTTCTTATCCTTACCACCCAGAGTGGGTGCGTAAGTCACAGAAGTAGGGGCGGATGCAGTGACGGAAATAGTATCAACAGCCATCTCAGCAATGCACCTCTCAGCAGTGCGAGCCCTGTCTACCACTTCAGCATAAGACTCCAAGTGTAGCATAGCTACCCTTGTCCTGATGTCTTTCCTCAAACCCCGCTGAAACTTCTTGGCTCTTCTTTCCTCGGTGTTGACTAAGTGAGGAGCATACCCCGACAACCGAGCGAATGTGGCCTCATACTGATCCACCGTCAGGTCGCCCTGCTCAAGATGAATAAACTCCACCTCGCGCTCCTCAGATAAGCTAGAGGGGAAAAACTTGGCATTGAACTTCATCATGAAGTACTGCCAATCAACAACGCTGGATTCAGTTGCCGCCAGTCTGACGACTCCCTTCCACCAGTCTTCGGCATCTCCACGCAACATGAAGACAGATAAACATAGCTTGTCTGCATCATCACAACGCAAAACCTGGAAAATCTTTTCCAGTGCCAAAAGCCAATCCTCAGCCGCTCTGGGCCCCGGACTACCATAAAATGTAGTTGGGTTCAGGTGCTGAAACTCTCGAACCAACCGAGCATATCGTTGATGTGCGCCATCACCCAGAGGAGAACCAGCGCCACCCACGCCGTGTCCAGCCGGTTGTGACTGTGACTGAGGCTGTGTCTGCGACAGCCGCTGCAATAACTGTTGCTGAACCTCCATGTGCTGCGCCTGCTGCTGCTGCATCATCTGAGTTTGCTGCTGGATGAATGCGTTCTGTTGTTGCATCATAGCAGTCATAGCCTCCATGGCCTGCCTCAGATCAGCCTGTTGATCACCGTTGCTACTGCTAGATCTTGGTCGCACCATTTTTTTTTGTACCTGCATCACATAACACGGTAGAATAACAACCAATATTCAATCACGGATTAGATCCTATCTTGGTTTCTAGCAATACACAAACAGAGTTTTCCAATATTCAGATCCTATCTTGGTTTCTAGCAATACACAAACAGAGTTTTCCTTTCCCGGAGTTTCTAATTGCTAGTAATATTGCTCTGATACCATCTGTAACATCCCTCAGAATCACACCCCACACGCATACAAGTAAAATACGGGGTTTTAAAAATTTTTACTCTTCCATTAAAACACAAGAAGAAAGCGGCATCGAAGGACATTACTACGGAACTGAAAACCGCACAGAACTGAGTAGGATCGATTACTAGGAAATAGAAATCCGGAAATCCAGAAAAATCCGGCAGCAAGTATACTAAATTACTGCTGCACAGACCCACATATCCTGGAACAAAACAAATGTCCACACTACACATATGTGGAGAACACAATTGTCAGAAATATTGCAGAAACGGATTATTCAGATACCAAATACAACAAAAATTCGGTCACACAGCTCAAAGTATTCCGACTACAATAAATCTCAAATCGGACATTTCAGAATAATAACAATTTCAATTCTCATGAATCCAAAACTCGTATCCAACAATTAAAACGAGACAACTATAACATAATATAATATCCTGAAAACAGGCATAAGCCCTCAGGAGATAAAACGTGTCATATAATTAAGTTAGGCACGCAGGCCTGATAGATCTTTAGAAGACAACTCTTAGAAATTATATAAAACATAGCATCATAACAAATTTAGTAGCTGTAGCAATCACTGTCCTGATGTCTCACCTGAAAATATTTAAACAACGGGGGTGAGCTAAAAAGCTCAGTGAGTAAAAGAGACTAAAAGCCATCCATAGTACACATCAAAAATATCATGCTTAACAGATAAGATACTTAACATGAACACTCATATCAAAACAAAACATAATCAAATACAGATACTTTTAACAATAAGCATCAAGCATGAAGTAGGATATAAGTATACCAACCCATTCCAACTAATCACACTGCCCAACACATCTATAATACAGATCGAAATAGAACTACAGAAAATCAGAGCTGACAGACAGAACAGATCGAAACAGAACTACAGAAATCAGAGCTGACAGACAGAAAATTAGAATTTTCAGAATCCAAACGGATAGTCTACATCGGAAACAGAAAGGCCACAGAAGGCCTGAAGACCACAGAAGGTCTGATGACCACAGAAGGTCTGACCCCACCTCTGCCGAGGACGAGACATGCATGCATATCAGAAACAGAATAGTAGAGGAGGTATCAGTGGGTGGCTGATGCGGACAGGAACCACAAGCCACGAAGATACAAGTGGAGCCTAAAGGTGCCATAGACAAAGACTCGTGAGGTCACAAATAAGCTAGCAAGACTCACTCCAAATGCTAGCTCAAAATAATGAAAAGAATAGCTTCAACTACTCCAAGTTATGGTCAAAACACATTACAAATAAGAAGTTGCTGCATAACAATCCCACAACCGAGACCTGCATCCAGCACAAGGGAAAGCAAAGGATTTAATCTAATCTTGGATCTCATCCAACGGCCAACACTCATCGAGGGGAAAATCTTCTCCAGCCAAGCATCAAACGCCCAACAACGTGTGGACCCATGAAGGAAACACCAACGTTGCAGCTATCCTCGCTCTGCGCACAATCAAACAAGGAAACTCCCCAACGTCTTTCTACTGCAACCAAAGAAGGAAGGAGCAACGTCTCTCTCGCCAGCAACGTCTCAAGCGCAACGTCTCCCTGCAAACTTTTCTCCTATATGTATCAAAGATTGAACTTGTAAAACGCAGATTTGTTGAATGGAAATGGTTTTCGTTTTCAATCGGATGTCTCCGATCTTCTTCTCCTCTGAGGCGCTTGTGTCGCCTATCCTTCCCCTCACCTCCTTCTAGGGCCGAGCCCTCCCTCTTCCCTTCTTCTCTACAAGCTTCTTCCTCCGAAACCTACGCTCCCAGCCAACCAGTTACGTGTTCACAAGAATTCCAGAAGTTCGCGACCTTGCCGCCGACGATCCACCGGCCGGATCTCCACAAGACTTCGGCCACCACTCCCCCTCCCCAAGACGAAGTCACAGCCACCGTCATCCATCCATCCGACTCTCCGATCACCGGAATCGAACTTCCATTCGAATCCCCTGTTCTCGCCAGCCTTCCGTCCCCACTTCCGCCTTTCATCGTCGTCCGCCTCCGACCGGCCACCATCCGCATCCAAACTCCGCCCACGACGTATCAACAACCCCAACAACCTCCAGTTATAGCAGGTTTGGATTTACTCCATCACCGGACGTCCGGCGACGCCCCCTGTTCTGTCCGCGCGCTTCCCCTGTTCTGCTGAGCAGCGCATCTCCGCCTTTCGACGCTGTCCTCCTCCGACCAGCCACCGTCCGTCTCAAAACTCCGGCCACCCATCCAACACCTTCACAAGGACTTCCAGTTGCAGCAGGTCCGGCGATCGTGCACCACCGGACGAGCGCCGACGATCCCAGCCTTCTTGCGCAACTTCCCCTGTTTCTGATCTCCATAAATTTCCTGCTTCAATTTTCTGTTCGCTAATCTGAATATGTTTGTTTGCGCAGGTATTTTTAGCAATCGACGCCACCAAAATCTTGATCTTTGGCGTCACGAGGAAGAACTCACTTTGCTCTACGAGAGGGACGAGTTGATCCAACTGAAGCTACAATGGATCAGTCCGAAAGACATGACAACTCCTCGTAAATAAGATTTTGTAGCACTAAAATCTATTTGCTATTTCCTAACTGTTTTCTGAATTTTGCACTCTATTTTAAAAATACAAAAATAATAATAATAATAATAATAATCGGACTTTAATTAGTATCATATTTCGTGTCTTCACCCTGCATCAGTTTGGTATCAGAGCGAAGTTGTGAGCAACTCTTGTCTGCCCGCACGATCCTTTGTTTTGCTCTTTGCATTTTAAAAAAAAAAAAAATTCATGCTTTCATGATTAGTTATTTTCTTGTTATTTAGTTTGCATATTTTAGGTTATTTGCATGTTGTTGCTTAGTTGTTGGTCAAATTCTGCATGTGCTTTTCCTGATACTCCACTCGGTGTTATAAATTCTGCAGCATCTGGACCATTAAATTGTTGAGATTCCTGATTTGTTTTCAACCTCTTGCTGCACATGATTTAATCACACTACATACTGTTGAAAGCACTATAACTGAGTTTTCAATTTGCTGAATTCTGCACTTGATTTATGAGTTTTAAATCTGGTTTTCAGCCTACCGAGTCTGAAATTTTCAGCCTGCTTACTGCAATAATCTGTATCAACTGCAGCTAGGAAAAACCATCAATATCTTTCAGTTTAAAACACCTATAAGTGCAGCCTTGGATGTATTGATTTGATGCTGAAATTCTGCATTTGATTTCTGAATTCTGTTTTTCAGCCTTGTTCAAACTGTTGTCATCAACTTGCTGCAATCAATTCTGATTTACTGCTGGATTTTGTTTATAATTTTGCACTTAAACAATAGTCATTTCCTACTTGCTAAGTTTCTTGTTTTATCATGCATCGGTATAATCAAAGAGACTTAATCTTTTCTAGAGATGGATATCAAAGACTCACCCTTAGACCTAATAGTTTTACAACTCATGTTTGGTGTAATGGTTATAAAGGTAAAACTATTATAGATCATCAAGTTAAGTATAATTTTATATCTATTGATGCCCTTGAACAATTTGGTCTCACCAAAGATAAACATCATAACCCTTACTACATAACTTGGGATGATTTGACTATGACTTTTGTTAACTATCAATGCTTAGTTCCCATTATGCTAGACAATATCAAAACAAACATTTGGTGTGATGTGATGAGTCTAAAAGGTTTTGACATCTTATTAGGGAAAGAATTTATGCATGATTTTCAAGGATATTATTTTACAAAACCTTGGTGTTATAGTTTTATTTATAAAGGTTTGGAACACTTTGTTTACCCTAAAGATGAAATGTCAATATTTGTAAAGGAAATGCGTAAAGATATTAAAGAGATGAAGCAAATTTTAGGAGAATTCATGGAGCAGTTATTGCAAAAAGAAGATGAAAGTTCAACCCCTTTGCAAACCTTAGAGTCTACTATAGAGCCTAATCCATGTCTTGAAGATACCACTGAACTTGAACCTGAACAAGTAAGTCATGAGGAGTCAAACCATAAGGTAGAACCCATACCTCAACCTTCAATTTTAGGGCCCATACCCACAAGTCCTCAACTTGGGTCTAGCAATCCAGCTCAAGAACCCATAGTTGACTTGTCTGAGAGTCAAGTTACCCCTGAGTTGCCCATAGAGATCACTGCAGACTTGTCTCAACCTAAGTGTCCAATAGAGCCATTACCTTCAATTTTAGGGCCTATACCCACAGGTTCTCAACTTGACCTTAGCACTACCTCTAGCGAACCTAAAGATGACTTGCCTAAAAATCCAGTTGAACCCAAACCCATAGGTCTTCTTGAACCTCACATGGAACCTAAGTTAGATCCTTTTGAGCTTGACCTGGATCCTAATCCTCAACCTTTAGGTCAACCCCTAAACTTAGAAAATCTCTTCCAGGACCCTATGATCCTTGAATCTTGTCTTTTAGGTCCTTCTACCCACACCCTTAAGCCACCTTTGAAATCAACAAAACATAATGAACTCAAACATACTTTGCACCCTGCTCTTATTGAAGTTGAGTATATTGATTTCATCATTCCTTGTTCTTTTCAAAGTGTTGTGATTTTCTATGACAAATTTACTAATGAGTACAGCCGAGAAAGGGAATTCAATGCAGGTACCATTGATATGCAACTTGGACCGTGGACAAAGAGCAACAAGACAATATGCTGTGATGCTGACAACAATTTGAAGATTCAAATCCTGGAGGAACAATTAGCTCTTGCCTCTCCAAAACTTCTACACCACCGCCGCAATAACCATTCAACAAATCTGCGTTTTACAAGTTCAATCTTTGATACATATAGGAGAAAAGTTTGCAGGGAGACGTTGCGCTTGAGACGTTGCTGGCGAGAGAGACGTTGCTCCTTCCTTCTTTGGTTGCAGTAGAAAGACGTTGGGGAGTTTCCTTGTTTGATTGTGCGCAGAGCGAGGATAGCTGCAACGTTGGTGTTTCCTTCATGGGTCCACACGTTGTTGGGCGTTTGATGCTTGGCTGGAGAAGATTTTCCCCTCGATGAGTGTTGGCCGTTGGATGAGATCCAAGATTAGATTAAATCCTTTGCTTTCCCTTGTGCTGGATGCAGGTCTCGGTTGTGGGATTGTTATGCAGCAACTTCTTATTTGTAATGTGTTTTGACCATAACTTGGAGTAGTTGAAGCTATTCTTTTCATTATTTTGAGCTAGCATTTGGAGTGAGTCTTGCTAGCTTATTTGTGACCTCACGAGTCTTTGTCTATGGCACCTTTAGGCTCCACTTGTATCTTCGTGGCTTGTGGTTCCTGTCCGCATCAGTGGCCCCCGTCTTGTCAGGACGTGGCACTCTGGCCTCCAATACTGGTAGAGGAGGTATCAGTGGGTGGCCCCCGTCTTGTCAGGACGTGGCACTCTGGCCTCCAATACCCAGAACATAACAGAAATAGTGGAGGGAGAACGGAAGGTGAGACCAGCTCACATCTACCCTTCACTAGTGTCTCATGGGTCGTAGTAGACTATCAGCACCATTACAGCGCCACATAAGGAGGGTAAGGACACGGAAGAGTGCTACACTAGGGCATAATTTTTACAGAACAGATCATGCTGAAACGGAGGAGTAAGACTAACCACCACTCAATTCTCACATCATGCCCAAAGTGTCTCACAAACTAGAAAATGACACACCCTAATATCCAGTCCTTAACAAAATTACAATTTGCAGAAAATCAAAGCTGAACACACTTCATAATTTTTGCCATCAACCAGAAGTAATATATGAGTGAATTCCTTGAATTCCTTAGATTTCATGCAACTATCCTTAATTCATGTCAAACCATTCTATGTTCTCACAAAGGTTATAACACATTCAAAGTTTCAGAAAATTCACAACATATATATACAGAATAGAAATTGTTCACATAACAAACAATTAAACAGATGTTTCAGAAAAATAGATTAATATATCATACTTGCAACAGATGTTTCAGACCGAGTAAGTAATCTAAAATAAGCAATATGATATTCACAATAAAGCTGTTTGAATCTACTTTCCAATAGAACTGAATCCGTCGGATTTGGAGTTATAACCGGGGAGATATAGGTGTTCGAACATAGAAAGGTCGGGATTTCAGAATTCCAGAAAACAGATTCGTATATCAGAATTGCGACACAAATTTCAGATCCAATAACTAACAGAAAATAGGCGACATGGTAGTCAAATTGAACCCCTTCGAGTCTACTTTCTAATAAAACTGATTTGACAAGATTTCGAGCTATACCTAGGGAGATATGATGGTTCGAACACATAAAGGTCAAAATCCAGATTTCCAGAAAACTGATTTTGTACAGCTAGATTGCAATACAGATTGAAATATGAATATAGTTCGGATATGGTCGATATCATATTAAAATTAAAGCCGAATGTATCTAGTTTCATACAAAATTTATTTCGTGCGATTTGGATCTATATGCCATGAGATATTGGGGTTATAGTACTCAAAGGTCAGATTAGAGAATGCAGATTTCAGCAGAACAGGATTTTAAAACCCTATAACTATTTGAATTCGACCCCATACGGATAATCATTGCAAATAACGAATTTTAATTGAAATAATCTACAATTTAGCGGATTAGACTCCTTAGGATCGAATTACTCACCGAAAAACGTTCACAGAAGAAAAACGCCAAGACAGAGGATCACCAGGAATTTCGTCCACCACCAGTCTGCCACCACCAGCGTCAGAAATTTCAGGAGGCGCCAAGCACAGTGAGGGGCGACAACCAAAGGCGGCTAGGGCAAGAAAAATCAACAAAAGTCGTGAGGGAGAGGAGCCTTCACGCAATCCCTCTTTTTTCTCCCACCCCAAACGGATCCAAGATCCAATAACCCAGTTAACTTAAGTGAAAAATCGGTTTTATGGGCTTACCTGGGCTTAACCACCCTGCGCCACTCCAATAACATCAGAAATGTGCGCCACCATGGTGGAAAGAATTCCAGGAGCAAAGAATCAAGGTTGAGGGTTCAAATCCCCAACCAAAATAATTATTTTTGCCCTGTAGGAAAAATTCCTACACTTAGGCAAAAATCCCAAAATTTTAACAGATAAAAATACAGAAACAGAATTTCTAACCTTAAATCATAATTCAGAAAAATCGAGGGCGTTACACCGTGGTGGTCCAGGGAGTAGGTCGGGTCAGCTTGACCATGTGGGCTACATATTGAGCATATGTTAGCTATATGGAGGCAGCCATCTGTGGAATCAGAGACTATGTTGTACTAACTCAGTTGGCACAGTCTACTAGATTGCCCAGATGAAGGGGAATCGCACGGGTTGGCGATTGGCATGGATAGCCTACCAGTGATTAGTGCTTGGACTCTCTGTGCATCTTATCTCGCCTGAGCGGGACGCGGAGACCAAGTATGAAATCTGGATCCCATCTCACTAAAAGAGTTTCACTCTTTCTGACTGTTTTATTGGATTTTTTCAGTCAGATAAAATAGTGAGAAAAGAATCACTCTTAAGTCCTGGATTGATTCTAACATGGATACTGACCTTGTTGTTCTTGCAATGTTGTAGATTCCTGCAGCAACGAACACCACAGGGCTCAATTTGCGATCCATACTGGAAAAGGAGAAGTTTGCTGGGCCAAACTTCTCAGACTGGTACAGACAGCTTAAGATTGTTCTTAAGGCTGAGAGGAAACTGTATGTCCTTGAGACGGCAATACCGGCTCAACCCGCTGCGAACGCCGCAAGGGCGGTTCGGGATGCTTATGAAAAGCATGTCAGTGATAGCACTGATGTTGCTTGCCTTATGCTTGCGTCTATGACGCCAGAGTTACAGCATCAGCATGAAGATTTATCTGCTATTGAAATTATAGCAAATCTCAAGATGCTGTATGCTGCACAGGCAAGGACTGAACGCTATAACTTGACAAAACTTTTCTTTCAGAGCAAACTGACTAAAGGGAGTCCAGTGGGAGCTCATGTGCTCAAGATGATTGGGTACAAGGAGGCTCTAGAGAAACTGGGACACACCATCAATCAAGAACTTGTTGTAGACATTATCCTGCAGTCTCTCCCGGCTTCTTTCGATCTGTTCATTATTAACTTTAATATGAACAAGATCGACTGTACTCCGGCAGAGTTACTGAACATGCTCTGCACCACAGAGCAGACTCTTGAGAAGGGAAAGCCTTCATCCTCTGTCTTGATGGTTCCTTCAAGGAACAAGAAGAAGGGGAAGAAGGGCAAAGCCCCTATCAAGAGCTACAACAAGGCTCTGAAACAAAAGATCAAGCGGTCAAAGGACAACAGGTGCTTCCATTGTGGCCAGCTGGGTCACTGGAAGAAGGACTGTAAAGCGCTCCAAGGAGACAAGAAGGGAAGCAAGCCTTTCACTTCTGGCTCAGGTATTTTTGTGACTGAAGTCATGGTAGCTTCTTCTATTTCATGGGTGTTGGACACTGCATGTGGAGTTCACATTTGTTCAAATGTACAGGAACTCAAGAGAAGAAGACAGGTGGGACAGCATGAGGTGGACCTACGAGTTGGAAACGGGGCACGGGTTGCTGCTGTTGCTGTAGGACAATATAACATCTCTTTACCATCTGGTTTTGTATTAGAACTTGACAATTGTTATTTTGTACCGAGCATAACTAAGAATATTATCTCTATTCCTGCACTTGTCAGGAAAGGATTTTCTTTTGAATGCAAAACTTTAAAGTGTTGTATTTCATTTGATAATATTGTTTATGCTACTGGGTCGATTAACAATGGGTTATACATGTTGGACATGGAATGTTCTGTACAACAAATTGATAATAAGAAAGCCAAGTATGCTGATGATAGCACCTTGCTATGGCATAGTCGTTTAGGCCATATTAACAAGAAGTGCATTAAGCGGTTGCATGACTATGGACTGCTGGGATCATTCTCCTATGAGGAGCTTGATACATGCAAAGCTTGTCTAATGGATAAAATGATGAAGACTCCTTTTTCTAATAAAGGTCAAAGGGCTTCAGGTTTACTTGACCTTATTCACAGTGATGTGTGTGGGCCATTTAGTAAACATGCCAGAGGTGGCTATACATACTTCATAACTTTTACTGATGATTTCAGTAGATATGGTTATGTCTATCTTATGAGACATAAAGTGAATCTTTTGACAAGTTCAAAGAATTCAAAAATGAAGTACAGAATCAGCTAGGCCGGAATATCAAGGCACTTCGATCCGATCGAGGTGGAGAATACTTGAGTCGAGAGTTTACTGACTATCTGAAGGAGTGTGGGATTATCTCACAGCTCACTCCGCCAGGAACACCGCAATGGAATGGTGTGTCCGAGAGGAGAAATAGAACCTTATTGGATATGGTTCGTTCGATGATGAGTCAGGCTACTCTACCTTACTCCTTTTGGGGATTTTCACTGGAAACAGCTGCAAAGGTGCTAAACCGAGTGCCATCCAAGGCCGTTTCAAAGACTCCATATGAGTTATGGTATGGGAAACAGCCAAGCTTGACATTTATCAAAATCTAGGGTTGCGAGGCTTATGTCAAAAACCTCACCTCTGGGAAACTGGAGAGCAGATCAGATAAATGTATCTTTGTCGGTTACCCTAAAGAAACTAAGGGTTATTATTTCTACGATCCCAAAGAGAACAAAATATTTGTTGCTCGAACGGCTATTTTTCTTGAGAAGGAATTTCTTCTACAAGAAGCCAGTGGGAGAGAAATAAAACTGGATGAAAGTCCAGAAGAGGGACAAAGTAGTCAAGCTCAGTTGGATGAGCCTGAGCGAATAGAACAGGTTGATGTTCAACCTGAGGCTCAGATATCACGGGAACCGCATAGATCGGGAAGGATCCGTCGTCAGCCTGAACGCTATGACGGAGTCTACATCATTAATGATGAACCCCTCACCTATGCGGATGCGGTCAGTGGACCGGAATCAGGAAGATGGCTTGAAGCTATGCGAGCCGAGATGGACTCCATGTCGGATAACCAAGTCTGGGATTTGGTTGATCTGCCTCCTGGAGTAATCCCTATAGGCTGTAAGTGGATCTTCAAGAAGAAGATTGACATGGATGGTAACGTAGTTACCTATAAGGGCAGGCTAGTTGCGAAAGGTTTCAAACAAATCTATGGGATAGATTATGATGAAACTTTCTCTCCTGTAGCCATGTTTAAGTCCATTCGAATTATTCTCGCGATAGCAGCATATTATGATTATGAGATCTGGCAAATGGATGTGAAGACCGCTTTCCTTAATGGAAAACTAGAAGAGGATGTGTATATGACACAGCCTGAAGGTTTCATCAATCCATCAGATCATCATAAAATATGCAAGTTAAAGAAGTCCATTTATGGACTAAAACAAGCATCTAGAAGCTGGAATATTCGCTTTGATGAATCAGTTTGTGAATTTGCTTTCATCAAAAATAAAGATGACCCGTGTGTATACAAGAGGTTTAGTGGGAGCGTGATTACTTTCCTGGTCCTCTACGTCGATGATATCTTGATCATTGGAAACGATATTCCTGAACTGCATGCGGTCAAAGCATGGTTAAGAAAATGTTTCCAGATGAAAGATTTAGGAGAAGTAGCCTATGTATTAGGTGTGCAGATCTATAGAGATAGATCTAATAGGCTTCTCGGGTTATGCCAGAGTACTTACATCGATAAAGTCCTGGAGAGATTCCATTTAGAAAATTCTAAAAGAGGATATCTTCCAGTCAGACATGGTCTGAATCTTTCTAAGAGACAGTGTCCTCAAACACAGTCTGAGAAAGATGAAATGGACAATACGCCTTATGCTTCGGCTATTGGATCCATTATGTATGCGATGTTGTGTACTCGCCCAGACGTCGCTTACGGGTTAAGCGTGACCAGTCGATTCCAAAGTAATCCAGGGAAGGCACACTGGATTGCAGTCAAGAACATTTTGAAATATCTTCGGAGGACCAAAGATATATTCTTGATTTATGGAGGTCAGGAAGAACTCAGTATTGAAGGATATACTGACGTTTCGTTCCAATCTGACCAGGATGATTTCCGATCGCAATCAGGCTATATTTTTAGCTTGAATGGAGGAGCAGTGGTGTGGAAGAGTTTCAAACAATCAATTGTTGCTGATTCCACAACAGAAGCCGAGTATGTTGCAGCCTCAGAAGCATCAAAGGAGGCAGTGTGGATTCGTAAGTTCGTTCAGGAACTTGGTGTTGTTCCTTCGAGTGCTAATCCATTGGTTATCTTCTGTGATAACACTGGAGCAATAGCACAAGCAAAGGAACCACGGTCACACCAGAAGTCCAAGCACATACAGAGAAGGTTTCATTTGATCCGTGAGATCATAGATCGTGGAGAGATCAAGATCTCCAAGGTTCATACAGATGACAATCTAGCTGACCCGCTTACTAAGCCTCTGGCGCAGCAGAAGCATGAGAAGCACTGTAATAATATGGGTTTGAGATTTCTCAACCATTAGATTAAGTGCAAGTGGGAGATTGTTGGGGTATGCCCTTAAGGCTAATGTTTGAGGCCTTTGGGATTGTTTCAGTATCATGTATAAACTATGTTTATAAAGGCAATGGTTGTTATTCAGGTTGTTACATTATCTGCTGCTGTTATGTATACTTCTGAATAATGTCTCAATGGTGTTCAGCTTGGCTGACATTAACATTGTCCTTAGTCGAGATATCTTGGTGAACATGAGACAGCCTTGATATGATTGAGACTAATATGTTTCTAATCTTATAGGGTGCTTCGAGCATGGAATAAGATGTAGACTCATAGGTGCATTGAATGTACTGGACAGACCCTACTTAGGATGTTCAATTGTTTGTCACAATGTGAATAATCCTTATATGCAAGCAAGTGGCATATTTCCTCTGACTTGAGATCACTTGTGGTTCTAAATGGTGATTGGTATTGTCTTGAGGTAGTTCAATATCATTTGAAATATAATGGTTATAGATTATCTTGGATAATGGGCATGAGTCATGTTAGGGCATTAGTGATAGATATAGGATTGCCTCTCCTTGTTGGAGTGTGATGTTCTATTGGGGCCCCCTGGATGAGATGGTTGAGAAAGTGTATGGCCATACCCAGATGACTATGTTCATCTGATCTAACCACTCTCATCATGTTGGAGTTACAGGCTTGACATGCTTGTCCAACGAGAACATCCAGTGGCAAAGGAAACATGTATGTCAAGTGAATTGGATTCACACTTGTGCTATGGTTTGGGTGTAGTCTTGGAAGACTCTTTCCTTCATATCGGGAGACAGTGAAGTGTTGCTAGATACCCCTCTCTGATCGTGATAACGTAAGTTATCGTTACCGACGTTGAAGGAAACCCTTAGGGTCGCACAATTTGATGATATGGCTTACTTATGTCAGATCGTGTGGACTGAATTGTTCTAGTTCAGTTTCAAAGAGTTTAAACTCTGATTGGAAGTGAGATCTGGTCTGATCATCTTTGATTGATTAGGGCTTGAGATCGGTAAGCTTCGATCGGGAGAATTGATGCTTGATCGATGAGATCAAGAGCATCAAGAGATGTGTGGTTAGATCTTGAGCCATCTGGTTCATATGAGATCTAGACCATGGCTTGGTTTGATTTGGTCTTTGAACCAAATACAATTGAACCGAATGAAATAGAACCGGTTCACTATGTGAACGCTTGGTTCAAAGGGAGAAGGAAGGTTTCGATGGTTCACTTGGAGTGAACGCATGAGACATTGAGCACTTACTATATTTGGAAGTCGGTTTTCTAAATTGGAAAAATGCCTCCACGTTGTAACGCCGCTCACCCCATCTTCTCCTCTTGCTCCTCTCGTGGTGAAGCTTCTTCACGCCAAGGAGAAAATTCAGCCAGCGAGAAGAGAAACACATCTTCTCTTGCACGATCAGGGGACTCCTTGGATCTTTGCTAGCACAAAGAGCACAAGGGAGTAAGCCTTCAACGTCTTGTGTGCAACTTCTTTGGAGGAGAGCCGCTCGCCCTCTATCTTCTTCCAAGTCGCCATTCAAGCAATGGCCATGGTAACATCCCCTCTTGTTTCATAGTTGATTATATTATAAGCCATGCGATCTTCATGAAACCAAGTTTCCGCCCATGCGAAAAATTCTAGAAGAGCATGTGACTTAGGTTTCGACACTTTCAGAAGAACCCAACGCCAGCACTGTTCATACGCATATTACGACTGTAATTTTCATTACAGCCGTATGGTTATTCATTCTTCCCCTTTCTTTTTGATTTCTGAACACTAGAAACTATGGTTTATTGTAATCTTTTCTCCATGCTAGCTTAAACCTTTTGTGGGACTTGGGGGAGTAATCCCCTTTGATTTCTTAATGACTAGATAAACTTTTCATTACTTCGTCACGTATAATTTTAGCATGATAATTCTACTTTTGTGATGATTGCTCTTGATTCTCCATAGAAACATGTTAGTAATCTTGTTTTAGTGTTTTCGCAATAAGAACCGAAAGGTGATTTGCTTTAGAATTTGGAACCCTAGAATTGAATGTTAGGAACTTACTGTAAGAAATTTGGTTAGTTCCTTTTTCTTAATTTTAGAAGAATAATTGCCAAGTTTAATATTATGAATCTGGGATTGAGTCAATTTATCAAACATGAAGATCTTGTGTGAAAGTAAGGATCAAAATGTTAGAAAACCTTAAGTAGAACCTGTGTTGAGACTCGGATGCATGAAAGTGATCCTTGAGACTCCACTCGAGATGATCCAGTTAAAATTTGGATGCACGAAAGTAATCCTTGAGTTCTTTGATGGATGATTTACTTAATTTCAGCTTGGGATAGATCTTGCGCGAAAGCAAGGATCGGTCCCTACATGATTGTCTGCACGAAAGTGAGATGATCCTTTTATGAAGTAAATTGTATCTTTATCATGATAAAATTAAACTGATGAATTGCTATTCACATATAGTCATAGAAATCAATGTGGATGAAACCCTAGTCCCAGTTTTTCTCTCTGGTATTTTCGTTAGCTTTCGATAATTCACTTGCATAATTTCGACTGCCTAGATAGTAAGATATCGATTATTCGGTGCTTGACAAATGAGGTCTCTGTGGGTTTGATATCTTTTTATTACTTCGAGTATCCGTGCACTTGCGGACACAACAAGTTTTTGGCTGCACCGCCATAGACCAGTTTGTTTACCTATTTGTTGGGATACAACAAGTTTTTAGCGCCATTGCCAGGGACCTTGGTTTTGTCAATATTGAAGATATTGAGAGTATTTCTAGACTCGGTTTTATTTATGTTCTATCTTTCTGTTCGTTTTTGTTTACTTGGGCTATTTGATCTATCTGCTTTAGACTGCATAGGGAATTTTGATCTGATGGCAGACCGGAGATCACTTAGGGACTATGCAGCCCCTAAGCCACAAGAAATACACTTTAGCATTGCCAGACCAGCAATTGAAGCTGATAATTTCGAGATCAATCGTACCTTCTTGTCCATGATCCAGCAGAATCAGTTTGGAAGTGCTCCAATCGAAGATCCTTATCAACACTTACATCTTTTTCTTGAATATTGTGATACCATTAAAATTAATGGGGTTTCTGATAATGCACTAAACCTAAGACTGTTCCCTTTTTCTCTTAGGGACCGAGCACGATCTTGGCTACATTCTTGACCTACCGGTGCCTTCACAACATGGGAACAACTGTCAAATGCTTTCCTGATGAAATATTTTCCACCAAGCAAGGCCATCCAATTGAAGAATCAAATCATAAGTTTTACACAGAAGGATGGCGAATCCTTTAGCAGGGCATGGGAGCGTTTCAATGATTTACAACGGAAGTGTCCTCACCCTGGCCTTGAAAATTGGGTTTTAATTTATACATTTTATAATGGTCTACTTTATAGCACCTGCCTAATTATTGATGCTGCTGCAGGAGGAGCCCTCATGAGCAGAATCGTTGAAGATGCTTTTGAAGAGTCCCCTTCAAGGGGGAGCGCAAGGGGTTGAAACCCTAAAAGGGGGGCGCATGTAATATTTCTAGGGGTTTCAACATGAGATCGCATGTAATATATGTTCATATGATCAACCTTAAGCAATGTGAAGATCGAAAGAAGATCATACCAAAGCCATTGATTTGAATGGCGACTTGGAAGTAGAGAGTGATGCCGCTCTCCTCCAAAGAAGACGCACACAAGAAGATGTCGCCTACTTCCTTTGGCGTTCCTTGTGCTAGCAAGGGCCCAAGGTATCCTTGATCGCTTGAAGGGATGAAGAGATCTTTGCTTGGGCGAATTCTCCTTGTCGTCTACCTCACTTACACGAGAATGCCAGTCTCTCGTCAAAGCCAAGAGAAGGTGACGAGAATAGAATCAAGCGTTGAGGCGTTGAGGCAAGTGGTGCTTATTACTTTCCAAAAAATAGCAAGCAATGAAGTCATGCGCCCATGATCTCAAAATCGATCAAAACGCCTTAAGCTTTGAACCATGCGTTCACACATGTGAACCGGTTCAATTTTGGTCTGGTTCAAAGACCAATTAACCCAAGCTATTTGGTCTAGATCACATTAAACCCTAAGGTTCCAGATCTAACCGTTCATCTCTCGATGCTTCTGATCTAACCGATCTAGCACCAATTCTCTCGATCGAAGCTTACCGATCTCAAGCCCTAATCAATCAAACATGATCAGACCAGATCTCACTCACAATCAGAGATTAAATCCCTTTAAACTGAACCCTGACAATTCAGTCCACACGATCTGACTTAAGTAAGCTATATCATCAAATTGTGTGACCCTGAGGGTTTCCTTTAAATGTCGGTAACGATAACTTACGTTATCACGATCAGTGAGGGGTATCTAGCAACACATCACTGTCTCCCGATATAAAGGAAAGAGTCTTCCAAGACTACACCCAAACCACAGCACAAGTGTGAATCCACTTCACTAGGCATACATGTTTCCTTTGCCACTGGATGTTCTTATTGGACAAGCGTGTCAAGCTTGTTGCTCCAATATGATGAGCATGATTAGATCAGATGAACATAGTCACCTGGGTATGGCCATACACTTTCTCAATCATCTCATTCGGGGGGGCCCCCTTTAGAACATCACACTCCAATCAAGGAGACGGCAATCCTATATCTATCATTGGTGCCCTAACATGACTCATGATCATTATCCAAGATAATATATAACCATTATGTTTCAAATGATATTGAACTACCTCAAAACAATGACAATCATCATTTAGAAACACAAGTGATCTCAAGTCAGAGGACATGTGCCACTTGTTGCATTCAAGGATTATTCACATTGTGACAAGCAATTGAATATCCTAGTAGGGTCTGTCCAGTACATCCAATGTACCCATGAGTCCACATCTTATTCCATGCTCGAAGCATCCTATAAGATTAGAATACATATTAGTCTCAATCATATCAAGGCTGTCTCATGTTCACCAAGATATCTCGACTAAGGACAACAATGCATGTCAGCCAAGCTAAACAGCATTGAGACATTATTCAGAAGTATATGTATTGCAGCAGATAATATAACAACCTGAATAACAACCATTGCCTTTATAAACATAAGAGTTTATACATGATACTGA
Source organism: Costus lasius (assembly GCA_027563935.2). Classification (NCBI taxonomy): domain Eukaryota; kingdom Viridiplantae; phylum Streptophyta; class Magnoliopsida; order Zingiberales; family Costaceae; genus Costus; species Costus lasius. Next base: position 28,139,617 of record CM050450.1, on the reverse strand, counting down.
TACAATCCCAAGGCCTCAAACATTAGCCTTAAGGGCATACCCCAACAATCTCCCACTTGCACTTAATCTAATGGTTGAGAAATCTCAAACCCATATTATTACAGTGCTTCTCATGCTTCTGCTGCGCCAGAGGCTTGGTAAGCGGGTCAGCCAGATTGTTATCTGTATGAACCTTGCAGATTTTGATCTCGCCACGATCAATGATCTCCCGGATCAAATGAAACCGTCTCTGTATGTGCTTGGACTTCTGGTGCGACCATGGTTCCTTTGCTTGTGCGATTGCTCCAGTGTTATCACAGAAGATAACCAAAGGATCTGCACTCGAAGGAACAACACCAAGTTCCTGAACGAACTTACGAATCCACACTGCCTCCTTTGATGCTTCTGAGGCTGCAACATACTCGGCTTCTGTTGTGGAATCAGCAACGATAGACTGTTTGAAACTTTTCCACACCACTGCTCCACCATTCAAGCTAAAAACATAGCCTGATTGCGATCGGAAATCATCCTGGTCAGATTGGAACGAAGCGTCAGTATATCCTTCAATACTGAGTTCTTCCTGACCTCCATATACCAAGAACATATATTTGGTCCTCTGCAGATATTTTAAAATGTTCTTGACTGCAATCCAGTGCGCCTGACCTGGATTACTTTGGAATCGACTGGTCACGCTTAACCCGTAAGCGACGTCTAGGCGAGTACACAACATCGCATACATAATGGACCCAATAGCCGAAGCATAAGGCGTATTGTCCATTTCATCTTTCTCAGTCTGTGTTTGTGGACACTGACTCTTCGAAAGATTCAGACCATGTCTGACTGGAAGATATCCTCTTTTAGAATTCTCTAAATGGAATCTCTCCAGGACCTTATCGATGTAAGTACTCTGGCACAGCCCGAGAAGCCTCTTAGATCTATCCCTGTAGATCTTCACACCTAACACATAGGCCGCTTCTCCTAAATCTTTCATCTGGAAACATTTCCTTAACCATGCTTTAACAGCATGCAGTTCAGGAATATCGTTTCCAATGATTAAGATATCATCGACGTAGAGGACTAGGAAAGTAATCACGCTCCCACTAAACCTCTTATATACACACGGGTCATCTTCGTTCTTGATGAAACCAAACTCACAGATTGATTCATCAAAACGAATATTCCAGCTTCTAGATGCTTGTTTAAGTCCATAAATGGACTTCTTTAACTTGCATATTTTATGACGATCTGATGGACTAGTGAAACCTTCAGGTTGTGTCATATACACATCCTCATCCAGTTTTCCATTAAGGAAAGCGGTCTTCACATCCATTTGCCAGATCTCATAATCATAATATGCTGCTATCGCAAGTATAATCCGAATAGACTTGAACATGGCTACAGGAGAGAATGTTTCATCATAATCTATCCCGTAGATTTGTTTGAAACCTTTCGCAACTAGCCTGCCCTTATAGGTAACCACGTTTCCATCCATGTCAATCTTCTTCTTGAAGATCCATTTACAGCCTATAGGGATTACTCCCGGAGGCGGATCAACCAAATCCCAGACTTGGTTATCTGACATGGAGTCCATCTCGGCTCGCATAGCTTCAAGCCATCTAGCTGAATCCGGTCCACTGACCGCATCCGCATAAGTAAGGGGTTCATCATGATCAATGATGTAGACTCCGTCATAGCGCTCAGGCTGTCGACGGATCCTTCCCGATCTTCGCGGTTCCCGTGATATCTGAGCCTCAGGTTGTTCAATAACCTGTTCTACCGGCTCAGGCTCATCCAACTGTGCTTGACTACTTTGTCCTTCTTCTGGATTCTCATCCAACTTTATTTCTCTCCCACTGGCTTCTTGCAGAAGAACCTCCTTCTCAAGAAAAATAGCCGTCCGAGCAACAAATACCTTGTTCTCTTTGGGATCGTAGAAATAATAACCCTTAGTTTCCTTAGGGTAACCGAGAAAGATGCATTTCTCAGATCTGCTCTCCAGTTTCCCAGAGGCGAGCTTCTTGACATAAGCCTCGCAACCCCAGATCTTGATAAATGTCAAGCTAGGCTGTTTCCCATACCATAACTCATATGGAGTCTTTGAAACTGCCTTGGATGGCACTCGGTTTAGTACCTTTGCAGCTGTTTCCAGTGCAAATCCCCAAAAGGAGTAAGGTAGAGTAGCTTGACTCATCATTGAACGAACCATATCCAGTAAGGTTCTGTTCCTCCTCTCGGACACACCATTCCATTGCGGTGTTCCTGGCGGAGTGAGCTGTGAGATAATCCCACACTCCTTCAGATAGTTAGTAAACTCTCGACTTAGGTATTCTCCACCTCGATCTGAGCGAAGTGCCTTGATATTTCTGCCTAGCTGATTCTGTACTTCATTCTTGAACTCTTTGAACTTGTCAAAAGATTCACTTTTATGTCTCATCAGATAGACATACCCATACCTACTGAAATCATCAGTAAAGGTAATGAAGTACGAATAGCCACCTCTGGCATGTTTACTAAATGGCCCACACACATCACTGTGTATAAGGTCAAGTAAACCTGAAGCCCTTTGACCTTTGTGAGGAAAAGGAGCCTTCGTCATTTTACCCAATAAACAAGCTTTGCATGTATCAATCTCCTCACAGGAGAATGATCCCAGCAGTCCATGATCATGCAACCGCTTAATGCGTTTCTTGTTAATATGGCCTAAACGACTATGCCATAACAAGGTGCTGTCATCAGCATATTTGGCTTTCTTATTATCAATGTTTTGTATAGAACATTCCATGTCCAACATGAATAACCCATTGTTAATTGATCTAGAAGCATAAACAATATTATCATAAGATATAATACACTTTGAAATATTGCATTCAAAGGAAAATCCTTTCCTGACAAGAGCAGGAATAGAGATAATATTTTTCGTAATACTCAGAACAAAATAACAATTGTCCAGTTCTAATACAAGTCCAGATGGTAATGAGATGTAATATTCTCCTACAGCAACAGCAGCAACCCGTGCCCCGTTTCCAACTCGTAGGTCCACCTCATGCTGTCCCACCTGTCTTCTTCTCTTGAGTTCCTGTACATTTGAACAAATGTGAACTCCACATGCATTGTCCAACACCCATGAAATAGAAGAAGAGGATATCATGACTTCAGTCACGAAAATACCTGAGCCGGAAGCGATGCTTCCCTTCTTGTCTCCTTGGAGCGCTTTACAGTCCTTTTTCCAGTGACCCAGCTGGCCACAGTGGAAACATCTGTATTCCTTCGACCGCTTAACCTTCTGTTTCAGAGCCTTGTTGTAATTCTTGACAGGGGCTTTGCCCTTCTTCCCCTTCTTCTTGTTCCTGTAAGGGAACATCAAGACAGAGGTTGAAGGCTTGCCCTTTAGAGTTTCCTCTGTAGTCAAGAGCATATTCAGCAACTATGCCGGAGTACAGTCGATCTTGTTCATATTAAAATTAATAATGAACGGATCGAAAGAGGCCGGGAGAGACTGCAGAATAATGTCTACAGCAAGCTCCTGATTGATGGTATGCCCCAGTTTCTCTAGAGCCTCTTTGTGCCCAATCATCTTGAGCACATGAGCTCCCACAGGACTCCCTTCAGCCAGTTTGCTCTGAAAGAAAAGCTTGGTCAAATTATAGCGCTCAGTCCTCGCCTGTGCAGCATATAGCATCTTGAGGTTTGCTATAATTTCTATAGTAGACATATCCTCATGCTGACGCTGCAGCTGTGGCATCATAGACGCTAGCATCAGGCAAGCGACATCAATGCTATCATTGACATGCTTTTCATAGGCTTCCCGAACCGCCCTTGCGGCGTTCGGAGCGGGTTGAGGCGGTATAGCCGTCTCGAGGACATACAGTTTCCTCTCAGCCTTAAGAACAATCTTAAGGTGTCCGTACCAATCCGAGAAGTTTGGCCCAGCAAACTTCTCCCTTTCCAGTAGGGATCGCACATTGAAGCTCATGGTGTTCGTTGCTGCAGGAATCTACAACAATGCAAGAACAGCAAGGTCAGTATCAATGTTTAGAATCAATCCAGGACTTAAGAAAGATTCTTTTCTCACTATTTTGTCTGACTGAAAAATCCATTAAACAGTCCGAAAGAGTAACACTCTTTTAGTGAGATGGGATCCAGATTTCATACTTGGTCTCCGCGTCCCGCTCAGGCGAGATAAGATGCACAGAGAGTACAAGTACTAATTTCTGGTAGGCAGTCCCTGCCAATCGCCAACCCGTGCGATTCCCCTTCATCTGGGCAATCCAGCAGACTGTGCCAACTGAGTTGGTACAACACAGTCTCTGATCCCACAGATGGCTGCCTCCATATAGCTACCATATGCCCCATATGTAGCCAACATGGTCAAGCTGACCCGACCTACTCCCTGGACCACCACGTGCTATGCTGAGCAACGAGAAGCGATAAATCCCTTCTCTGTAACACGCAGGTGAAATCACACACCGTCTGAAGATAGATGGACGTGCCCACTGAGTGGGTACAACACGGCTCCAACGATAGTCAGAACAGTGAGGTTTCGCGTCAGAAGGCTATCGAGCTTGATATTTTAGCGTTGGATTTTAACGGTCTTTTATCTTCTTAACTATCATGCATATCCTATGGTGATAGCAGAAGATTAATTAAATCATGCAAGTCTAATTATTTAAACAATAAATAGAAAGCATGCTGATCTTATGTGGTAAAAGCCCATTAACCCTAAGTAAGACCTTAATTTAACTTAAGTCTTCACTTGAGCTCTTCATGGGTCTTTTGCATCTCATCTGGCCCAAGCCAGGGCCCAAGCGCCGACTGCAGCTTAGGTGCGCCCACCAGGTATGCGCCTGTCATAGGGTCGAACCCTGGACCTCCCACCTGGTCAAGCCTCTGCTGCATGCGCCTCTGCCAAGTGTGCTCAGTGCTCATGACTGATTAAATTTACAATTCAATCTATCTAGACATGATTGACTCGCAGGTCAATTACACTTTATAAAGTAAATAACATGTGATACGCAGATCACAAAAATATTAATTTACAATTTAATCCAGGCACGCAGGCCCCAGCACAGCACACATTAACACGGGCAGCCCACATAAGAATAAATAAACAAGCATATGCTTACAATCAACATGTGATCCATCAAGGAAATAAAATTTTGAAAACCCATTAGCATCATTTTATTTTCCTTATATGCCCTACTACCTTACAACGGTCCATTAATAGGGATCCACTCATCAGTCTTAGTCAGATCCACTGCCCTTACATGCACCAAGTCCTAACTGACTTGAGTCGACCAAATGGTCAACTATGCATGCGCCAAGGGCTAACTCATGTGCGTTCACAGGTTGTCTCAACCAAACATCGCTACACGCCTGTCTGCAATCGACCTATAGCCACCTTGTGCTTGCGCACAGGTGCTATCTGGTCAACCCATCTAGGCTGTCAGATTGTCTGATCAGACTGATTGGATCTAGACATGACTGTGACATCAACCCTAATAACCCATCTAAGTGATTAAAGCAGGGCCTTAGATCTAGATGAGGCGCGCATGATCTTTTGTTTTGTCAAAAACAACATGTAAGAAGCGCCAACAAACATGCGCCATCCATAACTAAACATGCATCTAAGTTCTTAAACTAGCATGTAGTTTTTCGGCATGTGATTAGATCTACTCTTAGCAAACGCAAACAAGGATCACATATAAGCAATCAAATGAACATACATAGAACCTGCTCTGATACCAATTGAAGTCCCCTTCAAGGGGGAGCGCAAGGGGTTGAAACCCTAAAAGGGGGGCGCATGTAATATTTCTAGGGGTTTCAACATGAGATCGCATGTAATATATGTTCATATGATCAACCTTAAGCAATGTGAAGATCGAAAGAAGATCATACCAAAGCCATTGATTTGAATGGCGACTTGGAAGTAGAGAGTGATGCCGCTCTCCTCCAAAGAAGACGCACACAAGAAGATGTCGCCTACTTCCTTTGGCGTTCCTTGTGCTAGCAAGGGCCCAAGGTATCCTTGATCGCTTGAAGGGATGAAGAGATCTTTGCTTGGGCGAATTCTCCTTGTCGTCTACCTCACTTACATGAGAATGCCAGTCTCTCGTCAAAGCCAAGAGAAGGTGACGAGAATAGAATCAAGCGTTCAGGCGTTGAGGCAAGTGGCGCTTATTACTTTCCAAAAAATAGCAAGCAATGAAGTCATGCGCCCATGATCTCAAAACCGATCAAAACGCCTTAAGCTTTGAACCATGCGTTCACACATGTGAACCGGTTCAATTTTGGTCTGGTTCAAAGACCAATTAACCCAAGCTATTTGGTCTAGATCACATTAAACCCTAAGGTTCCAGATCTAACCGTTCATCTCTCGATGCTTCTGATCTAACCGATCTAGCACCAATTCTCTCGATCGAAGCTTACCGATCTCAAGCCCTAATCAATCAAACATGATCAGACCAGATCTCACTCACGATCAGAGATTAAATCCCTTTAAACTGAACCCTAACAATTCAGTCCACACGATCTGACTTAAGTAAGCTATATCATCAAATTGTGCGACCCTGAGGGTTTCCTTTAAATGTCGGTAACGATAACTTACGTTATCACGATCAGTGAGGGGTATCTAGCAACACATCACTGTCTCCCGATATAAAGGAAAGAGTCTTCCAAGACTACACCCAAACCACAGCACAAGTGTGAATCCACTTCACTAGGCATACATGTTTCCTTTGCCACTGGATGTTCTTATTGGACAAGTGTGTCAAGCTTGTTGCTCCAATATGATGAGCATGATTAGATCAGATGAACATAGTCACCTGGGTATGGCCATACACTTTCTCAATCATCTCATTCGGGGGGGCCCCCTTTAGAACATCACACTGCAATCAAGGAGACGGCAATCCTATATCTATCACTGGTGCCCTAACATGACTCATGATCATTATCCAAGATAATCTATAACCATTATGTTTCAAATGATATTGAACTACCTCAAAACAATGACAATCATCATTTAGAAACACAAGTGATCTCAAGTCAGAGGACATGTGCCACTTGTTGCATTCAAGGATTATTCACATTGTGACAAGCAATTGAATATCCTAGTAGGGTCTGTCCAGTACATCCAATGTACCCATGAGTCTACATCTTATTCCATGCTCGAAGCATCCTATAAGATTAGAATGCATATTAGTCTCAATCATATCAAGGCTGTCTCATGTTCACCAAGATATCTCGACTAAGGACAACAATGCATGTCAGCCAAGCTGAACAGCATTGAGACATTATTCAGAAGTATATGTATTGCAGCAGATAATATAACAACCTGAATAACAACCATTGCCTTTATAAACATAAGAGTTTATACATGATACTGATACAATCCCAAGGCCTCAAACATTAGCCTTAAGGGCATACCCCAACAGCTTTTTCCTTATTTGAAGAAATGTCCTTGAACCATAAGCAATGGGCTTCTGAAGAAGGAATGCTATATTGTCATCAACATGGTAAGAATGAGAGTGAGGGTTGGCAAACCCTAACTAAAGAGGTAAATTCTTTTAGTGTAGAATCTTTACTTGAAAAGTTTATGGCTAATCAAAACAAAGAAATTGAAGATCTTAAGCGAATGGTTAGTCAGCTTGCCTCTCAAGTAGAATCCTTAGCTGCTCACAATAAAACTCTAGAAGATCAAATACCTGATGAACACTATAATGCTATCATCATTAGAAGTGGGAGAAAATTAGAAGAACCCAAAGGGAAAGTTGAGAATAATAGAAAAGGGCTTAATGATAAACATGACCATGAGTTAGAGTTAGAAAAATCTCCTGAGCATGAGCAGTCCCAAACTAGTTTGTCATCTCACAAGGGTGGTGAACCTAAAGGTGATGTGCCATGTCAGAAAGATATTTCTAAATCTAATTCTCCTACACCATATAAACCACATATACCCTTTCCCCAAAGGTTAGTGCAAGCAATATTAGACAAACAATTTGAAAAATTTTTAGATGTTTTGAAAAAGCTTTATATTAACATTCCTTTTACTGAAGCTTTATCTCAAATGCCATCTTATGCAAAATTTTTGAAATAAATATTGTCTAATAAGAAAAAGATAGAGGACTATGGTACTGTGGCTTTAACTGAGGAATGTAGTGCTATTATCCAAAACAAAGTGCCACCAAAATTGAAGGATCCAAGTAGTTTCTCTATCCCTTGTTTTATTGGTAGTATGGCTTTTGACCGAGCCTTCTGTGATTTGGGTGCTAGTGTAAGCCTAATGCCATCGTCTATTTGCAGGAAATTGGACATGGGAGAGCTCAAACCAACTCCTATATCTTTGTAGCTCGCCGATCGTTCAGTGAAATACCCTGTAAGAATTCTTGAAAATGTGCCTATCCAAGAAGGTAAATATTTCATTCCAGCAGATTTTGTAGTTCTTGAGATGGAAGAAGATGCAAAAATCCCTATCAACTTGGTAGACTGTTCTTAGCCACAGCAAGAGCACTTAGTGATGTAAAGAACGATAAGCTTACACTTAACATTGGGGATGAAAACATTGAGTATGACTTGCATGATGCCATGAAAAACCCTTCAAATTCTGGATCTTGTTGTAGTATATATGCTATAGAAGACATTATCTATGATCTTAATGATTCATTTGTTGAAACCAATGAATATGACACTGATTTAGATTCTGCTCTTGATTCTAAAGTAGAAACAAACTCTGGAACTGATAAATTATTAGATTGCAGAGCTTGTGATAATGAAAAGAGTGAAGAAAGAAAGGCTCCAAATGTAGAACTTAAAGCTTTACTTGATAACCTTCGTTATGAATTTCTTGGTCTTGATTCTACTTACCTTGTTATTGTTGATGCACAGCTTGGGAAAAGGGAGACAGATTTGCTTCTCAAGAAATTAAGGATTCATAGAAAGGTAATTGAGTACTCAATTGATGACTTGAAAGGCATTAACACCTCTTTTTGTATGCACAGGATCTTGATGGAAGAAGAACACAAGCCACATGCAGATTCTCAAAGAAGACTTAATCCCTCTATGAAAGAAGTTGTAAAGAAAGAGGTTCTGAAATTACTTGATGCAAGTATTATCTATCCTATCTCTAATAGCAAATGGGTAAGTCCTGTACATTGTGTTCCTAAGAAAGGAGGGGTAATTGTCAAGGAAAACAAAGACAATGAATTGATTCCTGTTAGAACTATTACTAGTTGGCGCATGTGCATAGATTATAGAAAATTGAATGCTGCCACTAGGAAAGACCACTTTCCTTTATCTTTTATTGATCAGATGGTTGAAAGACTGGCAAACCATTCTCACTTCTGTTTCTTAGATGGGTATTTTGTTTTTTTCCAAATTCCTATACATCCTGATGATAAAGATAAAACGACTTTCACTTGCCTGTATGGAACTTTTGCATATAGGAGAATGCCTTTTGGTTTATGTAATGCACCTGCTACTTTTCAGAGATGTATGATGGCTATTTTTTCTGATTTTATTGAGGACTTTATGGATGTATTTATGGACGATTTCTCTGTATACGGTTCTTCTTTTGACATTTGTTTGGCTAATTTATCTCGGGTTTTGCAGAGGTGCGAAAAAACTAACCTTGTGCTTGATTGGGAAAAATGTCATTTCATGGTTAGGCAAGGGATAGTTTTGGGGCAATTAATTTCAGAGAGAGGAATTGAAGTTAACAAGGCCAAAGTTGAGGTGATAGAGAAATTGGAGTCGCCCACTACAGTAAAGGAGGTCCAGAGCTTTCTAGGACATGCAGGATTCTACTAGCGATTCACCAAGGATTTCTCTAAACTTGCTAGACCTCTTACAAATTTACTTTGTAAAGATGTTAAATTTTCTTTTGATGAAGATTGTTTATCTGCTTTTTAGGAATTGAAGAAGGCTTTGGTTTCAGCACCTATCATTCAGCCTCCAGATTGGGATTTGCCCTTTGAGCTCATGTGTGATGCCAGTGATTATGCAATAGGAGCAGTTTTGGGACAGAGAAAGGAGAAAAAGCCTTATGTTATTCATTACGCTAGCAGGACTTTGGATGAAACACAGAGCAATTAAAATACCACTGAGAAGGAACTTTTAGCTATAGTATTTGTCTTTGATAAATTCAGATCATATTTGATTTACTCCAAATAGGTAGTGTACACTGATCATACAGCTGTAAGGTACTTAATGCAGAAAAAAGGATACTAAACCACGATTGCTCAGATGGATTTTACTTTTACAAGAATTTGATTTGGAGATTAAGGACAAAAAGAGATCAGAAAACTTTGTTGCAGATCATCTTTCAAGGATTATAGTGGACACTGAAAAGAATGATGTAATGAATGATTCCTTTCCTGAAGAACAACTCTTGGCCACTGAACAAATCAGAGCCCCTTGGTATGCTGACATTGTGAATTACCTTGTAGCTAATGTTTTCCCTCCTGATTTGATTTACCAAAAAAGGAAGAAATTTTTGGCTGAGGTAAAGCACTATTGTTGGGATGAGCCTTATGTGTTTAGATGATGTGCATATGGCATTTTTAAAAGATGTGTACCTGGAGAGGAAATTAAGATATATTATTTCAATGTCATGGATCCTCTTATGGTGGTCATGCTGGTGCTGAGAAAACTGCTTTTAAAGTGTTGCAATCAAGATTTTATTGGCCTTCAATTTTTAAAGATGCTAGAAACTTTGTTTTATCTTGTGATAGATGTCAAAAGACAGGTAATATTAACAGAAGACATGAGATGCCACTATCCAATATTCTTTAGGTTGACATATTTAATGTTTGGGGGATTGACTTCATGGGACCTTTTCCATCTTTTGGAGGTAACAAGTACAATCTTGTGGTAGTTGATTATGTTTCAAAGTGAGTTGAGGCACTTGCTTCCCCTACTAATGATTCCCGAGTTGTTGTTAAGCTATTCAAAAAGATTATCTTTCCATGATTTGGGACACCACGAGTAGTGATTAGTGATGGAGGTTCACATTTCATTGAACACAAGTTTTCAACTTTGCTCAGGAAATATGGAGTAAATCATAGAGTTTCAACACCTTATCACCCTCAAACAAGAGGACAAGTTGAGATATCAAACAGAGAAATCAAAAGAATTTTGGAGAAAATAGTGTCACGCACTAGAAAAGATTGGGCATTCAAACTTGATGATGCATTGTGGGCTTAGCAGACTGCTTTCAAAACACCCATAGGTATGTCTCATTTCAATCGATTTATAGAAAATCATGTCACCTTCCTGTAGAGCTCGAACATAAGGTGTTCTGGGCAATCAAGATTTGAAGAACGCGGGTGAAAAATGGAGGTTACACTTAAACGAGCTAGATGAGATTAGACTCTCTACATATGAAAATGCAAGAATTTACAAAGAGAGGACTAAAAGATGGCATGATCGACATATTTTTAGAAAGGAGTTCCAACCAGGTGACTTTGTTCTTTTATTCAATTCTAGATTGAGACTTTTTCTTAGAAAACTTAACTCTCGATGGTTTGGGCCCTTTCAGGTGAAGAAAACTTATCCTTATGGAGATGTAGACATATGGAGCGAGGAAACAGGAGATTTTAAAGTTAATGGTCAAAAGTTGAAGCATTATTATCAGGAAGAGCTGATTGAAGAAAAGGAAAAGTTTTACCTTGATGAACCACGATCAAATCTGAGTGCCAAACGGTCAAGCTAATGACCTTTAAATTAGCGCTTCTTGGAAGGCAACCCAAGCACTCTTTCTTCATTTTATTCTCGTTTACTTTTATGTATTTTTACTTTTACCTTTGGAACTAATTTTTCTTCTCTTTTTATAGGAAATATCAAATTTGGCGTAAATTACGGCACTACCGTAATGAAAATTATGGGCCGTATTTTTGAGTTTTTTCGATCAGAAAGTTTTGAAGCAATTACGGCACTACCGTAAGTAACTTTACGGTACCGTAACTTCGCTCCCGAGAATCTCAGCGATTTATCCTATTTTATGGTAGTACTGTAACGAATATTACGGTAACGTTTTTCTTCAAAAAAAAATAGATGCTTCTCATCCATGTTTCCACTAGTTCCTACATCGACCAATCTACCCCAGAGACGCAAAAGAGATTGGATAAAATGCTGATGAGCAAAACTTTGTGAGTATTTTTCTAATAAACTTTGTGATGATCCTCTTGATGATAAATAAATTCATGCCTGTGATTAAGTCTAGATCTATCATTTTAATTTATTTCTCTAATATATATCCACTTTTGAAATTTTTCATGGGTTGATGAGTGAGATTTTAGGGGGATATATTATTTGGAGAATTTAATTTAAAAGTGAAACTATTTTTTGAATAAAATCAGCATATGAGTATGATTTTTGAATTGATGTCAATTGATTAATCTAATTGATGTTTAGTCTATTTGCTATTTGTTAAGAAGAAAGAATCCAAGATCCAAAAATAGTGAGTGACTCCCCTACTTGGCACTGTGTAAAATTGACAGTGGTACCAAAGGACATGGGTTGAAGTCTACAAAGAAAAATAAAGAGAGAAAAAGAAAATGACTCCTCTATTTGGCACTGTGTAAAATTGACAGTGGTACCTAAGATAAGAGTTGAAGTCTCAATAAAAAGTGTGCACCCATGTGGGTACATGCCATCCAAAAAGAAAAAGAAAAAAGAATATAGAAAAGAAAAGAAAATTTTGAGTGGAAAAAGATTTTGGATACCCTATTCCTGTAAATAAAAGCATGATAGATTTGAACTGAAAATTGGGTGAATTCATGAGATTGAGATTCTATTTTTTGTACAAGTTGAAAAGTTTTATTTGATTAAGTTGTGAATCTTGAGAATTGAGTACAAAGAATGATATGTCTATTTAAAATTCTATGAGTCAACTGGTGAAAAAGTTTCAATAATGATTATATTTTAGAAATTTATTATTCATGAGAAAGTCTATGCCTTTGATCGACTTTTGATTTTTGCTTGAGGACAAGCAAAGTTTGAGCCTTATGTGTTTGATGACACCGAAATTTATAGTAAATTTTGTGCCATTTCGTTAATATTTTTGTGTCATATTCATACCACTTTGCTTATTTTTATGCCCTTTTTATCAATTATTACGGAATCTACACTCTTTTTAGTTTTTAATGATTTTTAGGCAAAAAGGCACGATTTTCAGTTGTTTTCAAGAATTTCAGGTGCATGAATGAATTCCCACCATCAAGAGGAGATTACATATAAAATTTCAAGAAGATTGGAGCTTCAGACCAAATTACGGCAGGGCCATAATCTATATTACGGTATTATATTTTCACGGGTTACCGTAATATTAGAGCACTGCCGTAATTTAGAAATTTTTCATCCAGAAAGTTTTTCAAAAATTATGGCACTACCGTAAAGATTTTCACAGGCCGTAATTTGGAGCGCTTTCTGACCAGAAACTTTGGCTGAAAATACGGCACCGCCGTAACCATTTTTATGGCCCGTAATTTGGGTTGATTTTCCACCCGAGAGATTTGGGGAAAATACGGCACTGTCGTAATGGATTTCACGGTACCGTAATTCCAGATAAATTTCCACCCGAGAACTCGACTGAAATTACGGCAGTGCCATAACTAGAAACACAACCGTAATTATAACCTAGACACACGATTTTCACGGTCAAATTTGAGTTCAATTTTTGCGGGATCGATTGCGGACGATCCAGGCCATAAAATTCAAAGCTGTAAGAAGCAAAAGGGGAGCTTTCGATGAGAGGAAGAGGAAGACACCAAAAGCCCTAATTTTAATCCACCAACAAAGGAGAAATCGAGTTTCACGCTGCCGCCTTAGGGTTCACCGCCGGGAAGCGTACAACGCATCTCTGGCTATGAAATTTGAAGGGAAGCTTTGTCTGGAGCTAGAGAACATACCCCAGAAGTTTCAACGTGAAAGGATCTCGATCAAAGAAGAAATTGACGAAGAACCCAGCGCCAGCACTGTTCATACGCATATTACGGCTGTAATTTCGGTGTGGTTATTCATTCTTCCCCTTTCTTTTTGATTTCTGATCGCTAGAAACTATGGTTTATTATAATCTTTTCTCCATGCTAGCTTAAACTTTTTGTGGGATATGGGGGAGTAATCCCCTTTGATTTCTTAATGACTAGATAAACTTTTCATTACTTCGTCACGTATAATTTTAGCATGATAATTCTACTTTTGTGATGATTGAACTTGATTCTCCATAGAAACATGTTATTAATCATGTTTTAGATTTTTCACAATAAGAACCGAATGGTGACTTGCTTGAGAACTTGGAACCCTAGAATTGAATGTTATGAACTTACTGTAAGAAATTAGGTTAGTCCTTGTTTCTTAATTTTAGAAGAATAATTGTCATGTTTAATAATATGAATCTAGGATTGAATCAATTTATCAAACGTGAAGATCTTGTGTGAAAGTAAGGATAGGAACATTGGAGAACCTTAAGTAGAACCTGTGTTGAGACTCGGATGCACGAAAGTGATCCTTGAGACTCCACTCGAGATGATCCACTTAAAATTCGGATGCACGAAAATGATCCTTGAGTTCTTTGATAGATGATTTACTTATTTTCAGCTTGGGATAGATCTTGCATGAAAGCGAGGATCGGTCCCTGCATGATTGTCTGCACGAAAGTGAGATGATCCTTTTATGAAGTAAATTATATCTTTATCATGATTAAATTAAACTGACGAATTGCTATACACATCTAGTCATAGAAATCAAAGTGGATGAAACCCTAGTCCCAGTTTCTCTCTCTGATATTTTCGTTAGCTTTCGATAATTCACTTGCATAATTTTGACTGCCTAGATAGTAAGAAATCTATTATTCGGTGCTTGACGAACGAGGTCTCTATGGGTTCGATATCTTTTTATTACTTCAAGTATCCGTGCACTTGCGGACACAATAGGTTTGGGGACACAACAAGTTTTTGGCTGCGCCGCCATAGACAAGTTTGTCTACCTACTTGTTGGGATACAACAAGCCACTTCAGAGGCAGTGAAAGAAGCTGTTTGGATCAGGAAGTTCATTTCAGAGCTTTAGGTGGTTCCAAGTGCAATGGATCCCATTGATCTCTACTGTGACAACAATGGGGCAATTGCACAAGCTAAGGAACCACGGTCTCATCAAAGATCCAAACACATACTCAAAATATTTCACCTGATCAGAGAGATCATTGACCGAGGTGATGTCAAGATTAGCAGAGTTAACATAGAGAACAATCTGGCAGACCCACTGACCAAGGCTTTGGCGCATCAGAAGCATAATAGTCACGCTAGAGATATGGGGTTAAGATTCCTCCACCTCTAGGTCTTACTGCAAGTGGGAGATTGTTGGTGTGTATGCCCTGAGACCTAGTATCGGCCCATTCTTTGTAGTACTTGACTCGGATATTTATATCATTCTGGCATTGTCGTTATCATTATTTGCTTACATCTGTGATCATATACTTATATGATAATGTCCCTAGAGACAGATTAGATCTGTGCTCAAAAGGTTGTTCCCAGTCGATGTACCTAAGTGGATATGGAACAGCTCTGGTACTTGTGAGACTGGTATATGGGCTGGTTAGGCATGAGGTGCTAACGCAGATATATGGGTATATTAGTGGTGGATATACTAGACCGACCCGCTGTGATGCTATGACTTGGTGTCATGAGTTATCCTCACGAGTGACAGGGGATGCATTGATCCCTTGACTTGAGGTCATTGACCGTTCTATATGGTTAGAGACATGCTTTGATACAACCTAACACCTTGCCGTAGTTGGGAGGTAATAATAGTTGTCATTGAGCATGCCACGACCCATATGAGAAGGTCAATGGACAGACAGAGGATTTGCCCCTTCCTAAGGGAAGCTTGATATCCATGGAGCTCCTCTATGGTTATATGACTGAAAGTGTATGACCATACCCAGGTGACAACCTAATTTAGTCATAACCATGAGATTGGGTGAAAACAAGTGATGACACACTTGTCCAATCGGATATCAGTTCGGCAAAGGGACTATAACGCATCTGTACCTAGTTGCAATGATGAGGATGTCGATGTCGATATCCATTCTGATGACTTGGGTAGCAACGATGCACTGCTAGGTGCCACTCACTGCTTGTGGTGACCTTAGGTTAGCACTGCCAATGTCAGAGGAACCTACAATGTCGCACACCTTGATACTCGAGTTCTCATATTGATCGGGAAGCCTTATGATTGAGTTATTGGATAACTCGGATCTATTTGAGAGATTTCATCAGCGCCAATGGGTCTGATGAGATGGAATAGAGTTATTGGTGCCAAGCTTCATTTTTGGCAAGTTGACCTGAAATTGACTAAGATTGGTCACATTTGGATTAGGATTGCATTGGATTGGGTCCAATGGCTTAATCAACCCATGTAATGAAGTTTGGGCTAGCTGATTACCAAATGAGGCTCAATAATAAGTTATCATGAAAATACAAGAACCCAAAAGGGTATAACGGGGAGAAATAACAACCCCATTGGCGCCAAGGGTATAATGGGGTGATGCTTGGCGCCTTTGCTTCATTAGGAAGTAAAGGGCGCCTCCCCCTTTGTTCCTTGATGGTAAGCTTACCTCTTAGAAAAGTCTAGGGGCTGATATGGCTTGGAGGACTTCTTAGGAAGGTCCTTGGCACATATGGGAGATTTGGTAAGGTTTATGGTAAAGTCTTGGAGACTTTCCAAAACCCTAAACCCTAATTGATATAAACCCTAACCCTAGATGCATATCTTCATGGAATTTGCACCACCCTCACCTCTTGTCTTGCCACCTCTTGCATCTATATAATTAGATGCATGCGAGTGCCCCAGAGGTATATATTATTATTGTCGTGAGCAACATCAAGAGGGCGTGAAGAGGGCGAGAGCTAAGGAAGCATTGGCGCAAGTCTTCCATTTGAGTGGCCGCAAGTCTTCTTCCCGTCTTCCATTTGGCGCAAGAAGGGCTACATCTTGGTGGCTTCTTCTTCATCTCCTCTCCTTCTTCAATTGGCACATCTGCCTTGGAGGTGGCGCATGCTTTGAAGAAGGTGAACTAAGGCTTAGTTCTTCTTCCCGAGGCTAGCACGGGGCGTGGAAGAAGAGAGCTCGATGAATCCATGTGTGCAAGACTGCAGAGGGCGAACACTTGGGTGCCTACCTCGACATCGGCCTCATCTTGCTCCTAAGGTATTTTTTATCTCATCATGTCGACTCCCTCCCAGGAAGATCTTCACTGGGTTTTTTGTGACCGGCCTGTTTCGAGGATATTCTTCCGCTGTGCAAATGTAATCTCTATGAAAAATTATAAAATATCCCCGGGGGTTTCCCAATAGCGGTATCAGAGCCACCTATGAGCCTCGAACGATGTACTCTCATGATTTTTCATGCTCACATGCCATGTTTCAATTTTCGCAAATTGTATGATCACATGGCGCATGAATTTTCTAAGTAGGAAAAATTATAATTTCTTGTTCCTATCATCTTTTCAATCTCTTTTGGAATTTTGGATTATTTTTCTTGATTGATTTAAAATCAAAGACGCACGTGGTTTTGTCAAGTAGGAAGGGCATTGTGTCTATGGACTAGCCGGGTCTCTTGATCTGACAAAATTGCCAGCCGATAGGATCTATGAAATCATCATGAAAAGTTAATCACAAATAACCAAAAGATTTGTGATAAGAAGATGAGGAAAGGAGACTTGTTTTATGAGAAACAAAAATTTCAGATTTTGAGTTTTTCATGAGCATGTAGAATTGCATGTTAAATACCTTGTTTGTGCATGATGTTGTGGTCATATGTCAAGCCCCTTAGCATGCCTGTGATGTATCCTTATGAGCCCTGCGTGCCACTTTTTTTTTTGTTTTTAACTAAGAAGATTAGGGTGGCGCATCTACTTTGAGCATGGCGCATGCATGAAGCTTGCGCACTTTGCATGGTGGTGCAACAAGCTTCATCAAAGGTGGCGCATCCTTGCATGGGGGGTGTAAGTAAGGGTTTGGCTGAGCCTTGTGCTTGTGAGCTATCCCTCTTATGGCTTGCAAGATGGCGCATCTTCCTTGGAGGAGGATCCATGGCATTGGCCGAACCTGTGAGTGCTTCTAGGGTTTCCCTAAAAGTACCTCTAGGGTTTGACAGCTAAACCATGGAAAGGAGGACCTTCGAGCCAACCTTTGAAGACCAAGCTAGAGGTTAGCTAGGCTAGGTCTAGTTTTAGGGGCTTGAGTCCTAGGTCAAGAGTTGAACCTCTTTTTGGCATGGGTTGGTTCAAAGTCTTGAATGGGCTATGATCACATCATCCTTTTATTGCTTTCTTTACAAAAGCTAAAGCATGCCTGTGATGTTTTATGGTTATGTTATCACTATAGGATTGCATGCCTGTAATATTAGACATAAGATAAAACTGAAATGATGAGACCTCAAAAACCCTCAATCAAAATATCAAGTCTAGTGGCCTTCTAACGCGTAGGCCTCACCAAGCTATAGATCAGTGATGTTGTGAATTGTTTCCCACCCTCATGGGATACACCCACTTATCTTTAGAAGGCGTGTGGTGGCAATGGTTTCCCCAGTCCAGTTTTACCCTGGATGCGCCATCGTAAGGAAACTCGTTGGCCTTGGGCATAACAGTTAGGAAAGGACTTGACTAGATTTTCATATGTGCCGGGCACATGATGAAACTCTACTGGCATCGTTGAGAGATTAGTGTTTCATGCTGTATCTAGCCCTCGCTGGACATGAAATGCCTAGACTATCTCAAAAAGGGGGATTGCTTAGAGCAATCGGCCAGCGTGCCCACCTTAAGAAGCATGGGTCACTTTGTGCATCTCATCCCACCCTCGTGGAACGTAAAGCCCTGTGTGGAATAAGGATCCTATCTTCCAAGGAAATCCCAAATTTTTAGATTGACTTTGTGGGTTGTCAATTCGATTAATATAGTGGGAGCCATAATCATTTAAAACAAGTCCAGTTTAAATGATTTGAAGTAGTACTAATCTGCTATTTCTTAGTTGTTGTAGAACAATGGCTATAAACAATGGCAGATGGTCACTTTGATCTACCCTGGAAAGGGATAAGTTGGTTGGATCCAACTTACTGCATTGGTATATGAACTTGAGAAATGTGCTCAAGCTCGAGAGGAAGTTCTATGTCCTTGAGCAGCTATTCCTTAGCCACTTCCATGCTCGGCCTCAGCGGCTGAGAAAGATGCTTATGATAAGCATCAGGCTAATACTTTAGAGGTTGCTAATTTGATGCTAACCAACATGTTGCCCGAATTAATAGGGCAATATGAATCTAAGAGTGCCTCTGAGATTATTTCTAATCTAAGGCAGCTCTTTGATGAATTGGTTAAGCTCAACCCTCCTAAAGTAGACATTCAATGTGTTGAGCCGAAAGGCTTAACTATGACATTGAAGATAAAGATGAAAAGAGTCAGGAATCACAAGTGCTACTCATGTGGAGGACCACCTCACATGATAAAGGACATAGTGCAACTTCAGAATGAGAAGAAGAGAGGCAAGGCTTCGTCATCATGCTCAGGTATTTATGTTACTAAAGTCAACCTTTCTACGTCTATGTCCTGGGTATTGGATACCGCATGTGGAGCTCATATTTGTACAAATATGCAGGGGCTCAAGAAAAATAGATCGGTGCGGCCTGGAGAGATTGACCTACGGGTTGGAAACGGGGCACAAGTTGCTGTAGGAGTTTTGACTCTCTCCCTGCCTTCTGGACTTCAATTAGAACTAGATCATTGCTATTATGTACCTTCGCTGACTAAAAACATTGTATCCATTCCTTGCTTGGCAAATAAAGGATTTAAGTTTGAAATAAAGGAGAACTCTTGTTCTTTCTCATTTGCAAACATGTTTTATGGGAAGGATACTTTGTGCAATGGATTATATGTCTTGGACATGGATAATTCTTTTTGTAACATAAATAACAAAAGGATCAAACTGAGTGGTTCAATTGGTGCTTTCCTATGGCATTATCGATTAGCCCATATAAACAAGAATCGCATCCAACAACTCCATGGAAATGGGTTGTTAGATTCAAGTTCCTTGGAGGAATTTGATACTTGTGAGCCTTGTTTATTAGGGAAAATGACAAAGGTGCTCTTCACCAAAATCGGTGAGAGGGCAGGAGGTTTATTGTATCTTGTACACAGTGATGTGTGTGAGCCATTCAGTAAACAAGCCAGAGGAGGGTACAACTACTTCATCACATTTACTGATGACTTCAGTAGATATGGTTATGTCTATCTAATGAGACATAAGTCTGAATCCTTTGAGAAATTCAAGGAGTTCAAAAATAACGTAGAGAACCAGCTTGGAAGATCCATCAAAACTCTTCGATCAGATCGTGGTGGAGAGTACCTGAGCGGTGAGTTCTTTGACTATCTGAGAGAGTGTGGGATTCTATCCCAACTCACTCCTCCTGGAACACCTCAATGGAATGGTGTGTCTGAAAGGATAAATCGAACCTTATTGGACATGGTTCGATCTATGATGAGTCATGCAACTCTACCACCCTCATTCTGGGGTTTGGCACTTGAGACAGCTTCTCTTATACCGAATAACATTCCATCTAAGAGTGTCTCCATGATACCATATGAGGTATGGAGTGGGAGATGCCCTAACCTCCCATTTATCAGGATCTGGGGATGTGAGGCTTATGTCAAATGTTAGGATTCTAGCAAGCTAGAACCTAGATCTGATAAATGTGTATTTGTGGGGTATCTTAAGGAAACTAAAGGATACTACTTCTATGTTCCCACCGAGAATAAAGTTTTTGTTGCTCGGGGTGCTGTCTTTATAGTGAAAGAATTTCTCATGACAGAAGTTAGTGGGAGGAAGTTTGACTTAGATGAGGTCTAAGTGCAACCACAAGACACAGAGATGGAACCTGAGCCACCAGCACTGGTTGCTAGGCAGCCTGAGACTCAGACACAGGTCCCACGTATGTCTAGGAGGATTCGTCGTGCACCTGAGAGGTATGGGTCGTTGCACACCCAACACGACGGGATCTTCATCATTGAGGATGAACCCAGGACTTATGATGAGGCGGTCAGTAGACTGGACTCCAAGAGATGGCTTGAGGCCATGCGATCCAAGATGGATTCCATGTTAGCTAACTAAGTCAGGGATTTGGTTAAGCTACCTGATGGGGTAAAACCCATAGGGTGTAAATGGGTCTTCAAAAAGAAGACTAACATGGATGGCAACATAGTTAACTATAAGGGTAGACTAGTGGCTAAAGGATTCAAAAAAGTCCACGGGGTGGACTATGATGAAACCTTCTCGCCAGCTGCCATGATCAAATCCATTCGGATTCTACTTGCTATAGCTACATATCATGACTATGAGATATGACAGATGGATGTTAAGACAACGTTCCTTAATCGAAGGCTGACAGAGGATGTGTATATGACACAACCTGATGGTTTCATCCATCCTATAGAGGCCAATAAAGTCTACAAGCTAAAGAAATCCATTTATGGATTAAAGCAAGCATCTCGAAGTTGGAATCTTTGGTTCGATGAAGATGTCAGAGATTATGGCTTTATCAAAAGAGAAGATGACGCCTGTGTGTACAGAAAATTCAGTGGGAGCTTGGTGACTTTTCTGGTCTTGTACGTTAATGACATACTGCTCATCGAAAATGACATCCCTAGTCTTCAGTCTGTGAAGACATGGTTGGGGAAGTGTTTCGAGATGAAGGACTTAGGGGAGGCCGCCTATATCCAAGGTGTAAGGATCTACCGGGATAGATCCAAGAGGCTCCTGACCCTTAGTCAAAGCACCTACATTGATAAGGTCCTGGAGAGGTTCAACTTGGAGCAATCTAAGAAGAGGTACCTTTCAGTGAGACATGACCTTACTCTCTCAAAGTGCCAGTGTCCCATCACAGAGGCTGAGAGGGATGACATGAGTCGGGTGCCCTATGCTTCGGCAGTGGGATCGATCATGTATGCGATGTTGTGTACTAGACTAGATGTGGCTTATGCTGTGAACATAACCAGCTGATACCAATTCAATCCAAGTATGCAGCACTGGGTGGCTGTAAAGAACATCCTAAAGTATCTGAGAAGAACTAAGGATCTGTTCTTGGTCTATGGGGGACAAGAAGAGCTCAGTGTTTAGGGCTACACTGATGCATCATTCCAGTCTGACCCTGATAACTTCAGATCGCAAGCTGGCTATGTGTTCAAGATGAATGGAGGCACTGTATGCTGGAAGAGCATCAAGCAATCCACTATAGCTGATTCTACAACTAAGGCTGAGTATGTGGCCATTTCTGAGGCAGCCAAAGAAACCGTTTGGATGAGGAAGTTCATTTCTGAACTTCAGGTGGTTCCAAGTGCAGTGGATCCCATTGAGCTCTACTGTGACAACAATGAGGCAATTGTACAAGCCAAGGAACCACGGTCTCATCAAAGCTCCAAACACATACTCAGAAGATTTCACTTGATCAAAGAGATCATTGACCGAGGTGATGTCAAGATTAGCAGAATCGACACAGAGAATAATCTGGCAGACCCACTAACCAAGGTTTTGGCCCAGCAGAAGCATGATGGTCATGCTAGAGATATGGGGTTGAGATTCCTCCACCTCTAGGTCTTAGTGCAAGTGAGAGATTGTTGGTGTGTATGCCCTGAGACCTAGTATCGGTCCATTCTTTATACTACTTAACTCTGATATTTATATCATTTTGGCATTGTCGTTATCATTATTTGCTTACATCTACGATCATTTACTTATATGATAATGTCCTTGGAGACAAATTGAATCTTTGCTCAAATGGTTGTCCCTAGTCGATGTACCCGAGTTGATATGAGACAGCTCTGGTACTTGTGAAACAAGTATATAGGCTAGTTAGGCACTAGGTGCTAACGCAAACATATGGGTATATCAGTGGTGGATATACTGGACCGACCCACTGTGAGGCTATGACTTGGTGTCATGAGTTATACTCATAAGTGACAGGAGATGCATTGATCCCTTGACTTGAGGTGATTGACCGTTCTATATGGTTAAGGACATGCTTTGATACAACCTAACACCTCACCATAGTTAGAAGGTAATAATGGTTGTGATTGAGCATGTCACGACCCATATGAGAAGGTCAATGGACGGACAGAGGATTTGCCCCTTCCTAAGGGAAGCTTGATATCCATGGAGCTCCTCTATGGTTCAATGACTGACAGTGTATGGCCATACCCAGGTAAGAACCTAATTTAGTTATAACCATGTGATTGGGTGAAAACAAGTGATGACACACTTGTCCAATCAGATATCTGTTCGGCAAAGGGATTATAATGTATTTGTACCTAGTTGCGATAATAGGGATGTCGATGTCGATATCCATTCCGATGACTTGGGTAGCAGTGATGCACTACTAGGAGCCACTCGCAACTTGTGGTGACCTTAGGTCAGCACTACCAACGTCAGAGGAACCTACTGGGTCGCACACCTTGATACTCGAGTTCTCGTATTGATCGGAAAACCTTATGATCGAGTTATTGGATAACTCGGATCTATTTGGGAGATTTCGTCAGCGCCAATGGGCCTAATGAGATGGAAGAGAGTTATTGGAGCCAAACTTAATTTTTGGCAGGTTGACCCAAAATTGACCAAGATTGGTCACATTTGGATTAGGGTTGCATTAGATTGGATCCAATTGCTTATTCAACCCATGTAATGAAGTTTGGGCTAGCTCATTACCTAATGAGGCCCAATAACAAGTTGTCATGGATAATTAATGGGCTAAAGGTATGGGGAGAAGTCTCCACCCCATTGGCGCCTTGGAGCATAATGAGGTGGAGTGGGCGATTTTGCTTCTTTAGGAAGCTTTAGGCACCTCCCCCCTCATCCTTTGATGGTATGCTTGCCTCTATGGCATGTCTTGGGGCTGATATGGCTAGAAGAACTTCTAAGGAAGGTCTTTGGCACATATGGTTAATAGGAAAGGGTTTACGGAAAACTCTTAGAATTTTTTCTTAACCCTAAACCCTAATTCGCCTCCCTTCTTACCCTAGCCGCTTATGCCTTCATGAGTTACACCTTGTTCTTGTTGCCCCTCATGCCTTTATATATATCAAAGGGATATGCGAGAGGCTTGTAGAAGAATTCTAGTTGGCGTGAGTAAGAATTGAGGGGCAAGAACAACAAGGAGTTGGCACAATCTACCTCTTCCACTTGAGTGCCGCAAGTCATCTTCTTCTTCATCTCTTCTTGGCGCAAGGAGACTTGAAGTTGGTGGCTTCTTCTTCCTAGCCGCAAGTCTTCTCTATCTCATCCTCTTGGTGCAGGATTGGAGGAAGGCTTGTGATGCAGGAGCATACAGCATGAAAGAAGGGGAAAATCTAGCCCCAATGGTGCCCCAAAAATTTTCCACATAAAGTTCCTCGGGGTACCTAGTGACGGAAGCCATGCCCCGTGAGTCCTGTGGACAACTACCCGATTCGGGGGCGGCTTCACATGCACAAGTCCGATTTTCCACAAAAAGTTCCTCGGGGTACCCTGCGACGAAGACCACACTCCGTGAGTCATGCGGACAACTACCGGGTGCACAAGTCCGATTTTCCATAGAAAGTAACCACGCCCCGTGGGTCCTGCGGACAACTACCAGGTGCACAAGTCTGATTTTCTATAGAAAGTTCCTCGGGGTACCCAGCGATGAAAACCACGCCCCGTGGGTCCTGCGGACAACTACCGAGTGCACAAGTCTGATTTTCCACAGAAAGTTCCTCGGGGTACCCAGCGACGAAAACCTCGCCCCGTGGGTCCTGCGAACAGCTCCCCAGAGAAATCTTGGAATCGGAGGCGGAGCCACATGCACAAGTCGGAACTCCCACAGAATGTTCCTCGGGTCACCCAGTGACGAAAGTCACACCCCATGACTTCTGTGGACAGCTACCCGAAGCCGCAGAACTGCCCCGACGACCCCATTTCGACGTATACAACCCACCCTACGATGTTGCTCCACCTCATGAAGACCCAAAGGAGCCCAGCAAGGTGGTTCTTTAGTGATCTCAATGCCCATCTCACCCACCAGACTGCTTCATGGGTATTATCAGTCCACTCTCCATCCACACCAAAGTGACCCGGCCCAAGGACGCTACAAGCCAATCCCTGAAGAACCCAAGTCCAGATGGGCCTCATAACCACATCAGCAACACGGCCCAAGAGAAGGCCGCAACGATCATTACACAGCTCAGTACTTCAAAATTCTACTGCTTTGTCGCGGTATGCTCCGAGCGCGTCTGATCGCCTAACCGCCTCCGTACGAAGACCAGAAGACTATGGGACCAGCTTCAAGAATATTAGGTAGATGTTTGTTTCTATTTTGTCTTGTAGCTAGAGCTTGACTACTTTATGGGCTGCAAGAGTAGTTAGTTGTTAAAGTAGCTTATCTTTTTCTGCTTTGTCTTGTTCCCTCCCCTCTTGTTCTATAAAAGAGGAGGCTAGGGTGTTGTGTTCCTTAGTTCTCTTGGAGGCAGAGTTCTCCTGGTGAGCAAGAGTGCGTCCAGTTTGTGTGGAAGTTGAAGTCGGCGAGCGCTTCGCCTTCAAAGTTTGTAAGAGTCGTGGTCGGTACCTCGACTCCGAAGTGTTTCCTTCTTGGTTTTCAAAGTAGTAAAGTAAATCCCACCGCCTCCAGTGGGTTAGGTCCGCCTATCTTTTCATTTTATCGTGTTCATTTCCGTTACGATTTCCAGTCTTCCATGGGTATCTGTACGCCGGAGACGTGGGCGATCTGTGTTGTTCTTTGGTGTATTTCAAGTGCATAGGCGTGCGAGCTGTGTGCTGCGAATCCGTTGATTTCCCCATTGTGACATGCTGAGCTTAAAATCTGCTATATGAGCGGGCTAAATTGCTACGAGGTTAGTGAGTTACATTCTGTAGTTGAGTGCCGTTGCGTCTTTTCGCATTTGTGTTGCCCCGATCGAACTCGACGCTGATTTCATCATATTTCTACTGCATTTCTGAAGCGATTTTCACTTCCCTCCTCTTTTCGTGTGCATTGCGTAATCCCTTAGAGTACGGCTTTAAGGATCATCCCGCCTATGGTAGCTACATCAATTCTTTTATCAGAGGACGTTGCGCGTTCGATTCTTATTGTTCGCATGGTCCAACTCCGTTGCATCGCATATTTCCGCATTGGTTTCGTGTTTTCAGCATCCTGCACTTAGTCATTTTCATCCTTGATTGTGCATGGTGACCACAAGGTCACAACTCATGTCTTCCCAATTCCCCGACACTATCCCGAAAACCCAAGAATTGGTCCAACCTTTAGAAGGGACTAGCACCCCTTTAGACTCCGTAGCCGCACATACTGCACGAGTGGACGCGCTGACTACACAGCTCACTGCGTATAAGCAGTCCACGAATACCGCCATGCAGCAACTCAAGCTGTCATCAGAGACTATGTTCCAGCAACTTTTGGCTGGTTTCCGAGACCTTACTGATGTCGTTAATGCGTTGGGGCAAAGGTGCCTAAACTTGAGTCAACCCCCTCAGTCCGCTCGGACTGCTCTGACTAGAGAGTTACCGCCGGTAGTTCCGCCCATTCGGCGCCAACCCCTTGTGGATGGATCTGGCCGCCATGGGCCCTACACGGCTCATGAAGGCCCAGGTTATGAGGATGAGTCATACGATGAAGATGATGTTTGGGCCGCACAAAGGCCCCCAACCCAGCCTAGGTTTGTGCGACAGCGAGCCGATGTTGATGTCCATCGTTTTATCCGTGAGACCTCCCCACATTTCGCAGGTGGTCTTGACCCTACTAAGTTCCTAGATTGGGTAGCCTAGGTGGATACCTACTTTGACTTGAGCAACACTCCTCAATACATGCGAGTTCACATAGTCCGCACCTTGCTAGATGGCCCTGCGCGCTTACATTGCTAGAATGTTGAGCGCCAAAATGAACAGAATGCTCTCCCTCCCATTACCCGTTGGGAGGATATGAAGTATTGCCTTCGCGAGCAATACGTCCCACTCTCCTATAGGCAGCGTCTCCTTGATTAGTATAGCAACCTTCAGCAAGGATCTGGCTCCGTTGCGAAGTACCGTTTGACCTTCGACACGTTGCAACTTCGTTGCAATTTGCAAGAGGATCCTGAACTGGTTTTGTCTAAATTTAAGAATGGGCTTCGTTCAAATATCCGACTAGCTTTACCTGCATATGGGTCCGAGTCCCTTGACCAAACCTACCAGCTTTCGTTGGACATCGAGCAGGACCTCCGAGCAGTGACCCATCGCAGCGAGTTTGTCCCTCCTCGGCGTCCGCACAACGGTGGACCACCGCATTCCCACCAAAGGACTAAACACGGTGAGCCACGTCCGGACCCTCATCCCGGTGCCTTCTCGTCGGTGCCCAGCCCAGGCGGTTGCGCCTTCTCGTCCCACTTGGGAGGAGAAGGGAAAGGCCCCTACTGTTGGGCCGGCCGAGTGCATCCATTGCTACAATTGTTTGCAGCCGGGCCACTATTCTAGGGACTACCTAAAGAAGTCCACCACTGTGGACAAGACCCGTGTAGCCACTATTACTCGCGAGCGCGAGGAGCGTGATGTAGAAGCTGAGTGTTACACGAGTGGAGAGGAGTCGAGTCATCCTACACTTGAGGTTGTGAGGTGCACCCTTGTCCAAACCCCGCCCTCCGAGGGCTGGAGGTGCACGAGCATCTTCACAACCTACATTAAGTGCAATGGGCACTCATGTAAGATTGTCATCGATGGGGGTAGTAGTTTGAATGTGGTCTCCCGAACCACGATCACACGCTTCGGTATTCCACTTGAGCCCCACCCAAAGCCCTACTCGATCACATGGGTTGACTGTTGGGGTATGCCCTTAAGGCTAATGTTTGAGGCCTTGGGATTATATCAGTATCATGTATAAACTCTATGTTTATAAAGGCAATGGTTGTTATTCAGGTTGTTACATCATCTGCTGCAATATGTATACTTCTGAATAATGTCTCAATGCTGTTCAGCTTGGCTGACATGCAGTATTGTCCTTAGTCGAGATATCTTGGTGAACATGAGACAGCCTTGATATGATTGAGACTAATATGTGTTCTAATCTTATAGGATGCTTCGAGCATGGAATAAGATGTAGACTCATGGGTACATTGGATGTACTGGACAGACCCTACTTAGGATATTCAATTGCTTGTCACAATGTGAATAATCCTTATATGCAAACAAGTGGCATATTTCCTCTGACTTGAGATCACTAGTGTTTCTAAATGATGATTGGCATTGTTTTGAGGTAGTTCAATATCATTTGAAACATAATGGTTATAGACTATCTTGGATAATGAGCATGAGTCATGTTAGGGCACTAGTGATAGATATAGGATTGCCGTCTCCTTGTTTGGAGTGTGATGTTCTATAGGGGCCCCCTGGATGAGATGGTTGAGAAAGTGTATGGCCATACCCAGATGACTATGTTCATCTGATCTAATCATTCTCATCATATTGGAATTACAGGCTTGACACGCTTGTCCAATAAGAACATCCAGTGGCAAAGGAAACACATATGTCAAGTGACTTGGGTTCACACTTGTGCTGTGGTTGGGTGTAGTCTTGGAAGACTCTTTCCTTTATATCGGGAGACAGTGATGTGTTGCTAGATACCCCTCACTGATCGTGATAACGTAAGTTATCGTTACTGACATTTAAAGGAAACCCTTAGGGTCGCACAATTTGATGATATGGCTTACTTGAGTCAGATCGTGTGGACTGAATTGTTTTGGTTCAGTTTAATGGGATTTAAACTCTGATTGTAAGTGAGATCTGGTCTGATCATGTTTGATTGATTAGGGCTTGAGATCGGTAAGCTTCGATCGAGAGAATTGATGCTAGATCAATGAGATCAAGAGCATCAAGAGATGAATGGTTAGATCTTGAGCCTTATGGTTTAATTTGATCTAGACCAATGCTTGGTTTAATTTGGTCTTTGAACCAAATGTAATTGAACCGGTTCACTTAGTGTGAGCGCATGGTTCAAGTCAAGGGAGGAAGTTGCGATTGGGGTAAACGCATCTTGCGTTGAAGAAGTGGCTTGCTATTTTTGGAAATTGGTTTTCCAAAATGGGGAACGCCTCCACGTTCTAAGTGGTCATGCCCTATTCTCGCCTCTTCACCTCTTGTCGCCTCTCCTCTCTCGTGTGGTGAGTCTTCACGCAAAGGAGAAGAGAACAAAACCAAGAGATCGTCTCATCTTCCCTTCAAGCGATCAGGAGACTTGGAGATCCTTGCTAGCACAAGGAACAACAAGGAGAAAGCCATTTCTCATCTTGTGTGCGTCACCTTTGGAGGAGAGCCGCTCGCCCTCTTGCTTCCAAGACGCCATCCAAGAAATGGCATTGGTATGATCTCTTTCTTGATCTATACAATCATAAAGTTGATCTATCTTCATGCATGCGATCCTAGGAAACCCTAGATTCCGCCCATGCAATTTTTATTTGCGCATGCTTTAGGGTTTCGCCCCCTATAGGGAACTTTCAATTGGTATCAGAGCTAGTTCCTTGTATGAATCATATGATTGCTAGATGTGATCCTTGTTTGCGCTTAAGAGTAGATCTAAATTTCATCATCATGCGAAACTACATGCTAGTTTGCGAAAATAGATGTAAGTTTATTACTTGTTGACGCATGCATGATGATTGGCGCTTGTTGTAGTTTTTCTCAAAACATTACTTGCGCGCCCCTCATTAGATCTAAGCGCCTACTTCAAAATCTTAGACGGGTTATTAGGGTTGAAGTCATCGTCCAGTCAAGACCCAACAGTTTGATCAGACTATCTGATAGCCTAGATGGGTCGACCAGATGGCACCTATGCGCAAGCATGAGGTGGCTATTGGTCGACTGCTGAAAGGCGTGTAGCGATGTCTGATTGAGACAACCGATGAACGCTCATGATTAAGGCCCGAGGTCACACCCGCTTGCCAGAACTCATGAGGGACGTTCAGCCCTTAACGCATGCATTGTTGACCATGAGGTCGACTCAAGTCGGTTATGACTTGGTGCATGCAAGGGCAGTGGGTCTGACTAGGTCTGATGAGTGGATCCCTATTAATGGACCGTTGTAAGGTAGTAGGGCACATAAGGAAATAAAATGAAGCCAATGGGTTTTTCAAAAAATTTTATTTTCTTGATTGGATCACATGATGTTTGTATAACATGAATGATTGTCTATTTAATCTTATGTGGGCTGCCTAAATTTAATGTGTGCTGTGCTGGGGCCTGCGTGCCTGGATGTATATTGTGAATTCTTATTGTGATCTGCATATCACATTTTAATTAATTTATAAAGTGTAATTGACCTGCGAGTCAATCATGTCTAGATAGATTAAATTGTAATTTAATCAGACATGAGCACAGAGCACACTTGGCAGAGGCGCATGCAGCAAGTGGCTTCACCAGTGGGAGGTCTAGGGTTCGACTCTAGGACAGGCGCATTTTACCTGGTGGGCGCACCTGAGCTGCAGTGGGCGCTTGGGCCCGGGTTGGGCCAGAGGAAATGCTAAAGACCCATGAAGAGCTCAAGTGAAGACTTAAATTAATTAAGGTCTTACTTAGGCTTAATGGGCTTTTACCACATAAGATCATCATGCTTTCAATTTACTGTTTAAGTAATTTTGTAATTGCATGATTTATTCTTCTGCTATCACCATAGGATTTGAATGATAGTAAGAAGATAAAAGGACCGTTAAAATCCAACGTTAAATATCAAGCACGTAAGCCTTCTGACGCGAAACCTCACTGTTCTGACTATCGTTGGGGCCGTGTTATACCCACTCAGTGGGCACGCCCATCTATCTTCAGACGGTGTGTGATTACACCTGCGTGTTACAGAGAAGGGATTTATCGCTTCTCGTTGCTCAGCATAGCACGTGGTGGTCCAGGGAGTAGGTCGGGTCAGCTTGACCATGTAGGCTACATATTGAGCATATGGTAGCTATATGGAGGCAGCCATCTGTGGGATCAGAGACTGTGTTGTACCAACTCAGTTGGCACAGTCTGCTGGATTGCCCAGATGAAGGGGAATCGCACGGGTTGGCGATTGGCAGGGATTGCCTACCAGAGATTAGTGCTTGTACTCTCTGTGCATCTTATCTCGCGTGAGCGGGACGCGGAGACCAAGTATGAAATCTGGATCCCATCTCACTAAAAGAGTGTTTCTCTTTCGGACTGTTTTACTGGATTTTTCAGTCAGATAAAATAGTGAGAAAAGAATCATTCTTAAGTCCTGAATTGATTCTAACATTGATACTGACCTTGCTGTTCTTGCATTGTTGTAGATTACTGCAGCAACGAACACCACAGCGTTCAATGTGCGATCCTTATTGGAAAGGGAGAAGTTTGCTGGGCCAAACTTCTCAGACTGGTACGGACACCTTAAGATTGTTCTTAAGGCTGAGAGGAAACTGTATGTCCTCGAGACGGCAATACCGCCTCAACCCGCTGCGAACGCCGCAAGGGCGGTTCGGGAAGCTTATGAAAAGCATGTCAATGATAGCATTGATGTCGCTTGCCTTATGCTAGCGTCTATGACGCCACAGCTGCAGCGTCAGCATGAGGATTTATCTGCTATAGAAATTATAGCAAACCTCAAGATGCTGTATGCAGCACAGGCAAGGACTGAACGCTATAACTTGACTAAACTTTTCTTTCAGAGCAAACTGACTGAAGGGAGTCCAGTGGGAGCTCACATACTCAAGATGATTGGGTACAAGGAGGCTCCAGAGAAACTGGGACACACCATCAATCAGGAGCTTGTTGTAGACATCATCCTGCAGTCTCTCCCGGCCTCTTTCGATCCATTCATCATTAATTTTAATATGAACAAGATCGACTGTACGCCGGCAGAGTTACTGAACATGCTCTTGACTACAGAGCAGACTCAGTCTCGTGAGAAGGGAACGCCTTCATCCTCTGTCCTAATGGTTCCTTCTAGGAACAAGAAGAAGGGGAAGAAGGGCAAAGCCCCTGTCAAGAGCTACAACAAGGCTCTAAAGCAAAAGGTAAAGCGGTCAAAGGAATATAGATGTTTCCATTGTGGCCAGCTAGGTCACTGGAAAAAGGACTGTAAAGCGCTCCAAGGAGATAAGAAGGGAAGCAACTCTTTCGCTTCTGCCTCAGGTATTTTTGTGACTGAAGTCATGGTATCTTCTTCTTCTATTTCATGGGTGTTAGACACTGCATGTGGAGTTCACATTTGTTCAAATGTACAGGAACTCAAGAGAAGAAGACAGGTGGGACAGCATGAGGTGGACCTACGCGTAGGAAACGGGGCAAGGGTTGCTGCTGTTGCTGTAGGAGTTTATCACATCTCTTTACCATCTGGTCTTGTATTAGAACTGGACAATTGTTATTTTGTACCGAGCATAACTAAGAATATTATCTCTATTCCTGCTCTTGTCAGGAAAGGGTTTTCCTTTGAATGCAAGATTTCAAAGTGTTATATTACTTTTGATAATATTGTTTATGCTACTAGGTCAATTAACAATGGGTTATTCATGTTGGACATGGAATGTTCTATACAACAGATTGATATTAAGAGAGCCAAGTATGCTGATGACAGCACCTTGTTATGGCATAGTCGTTTAGGCCATATTAACAAGAAGCGCATTAAGCGGTGCATGACCATGGACTGCTGGGATCATTCTCCTATGAGGAGCTTGATACATGCAAAGCTTGTTTAATGGGTAAAATGACGAAGTCTCCTTTTTCCAACAAAGGTCAAAGGGCTTCTGGTTTACTTGATCTCATTCACAGTGATGTGTGTGGGCCATTTAGTAAACATGCCAGAGGTGGCTATTCATACTTCATTACCTTTACTGATGATTTCAGTAGGTATGGTTATGTCTATCTAATGAGACATAAGAGTGAATCTTTTGACAAGTTCAAAGAGTTCAAAAATGAAGTACAAAATCAGCTAGGCCGAAATATCAAGGCACTTCGCTCAGATCGAGGTGGAGAATACTTGAGTCGAGAGTTTACTGACTATCTGAAGGAGTGTGGGATTATCTCACAGCTCACTCCGCCAGGAACACCGCAATGGAATGGTGTGTCCGAGAGGAGAAATAGAACCTTACTGGATATGGTTCGTTCTATGATGAGTCAGGCTACTCTACCTTACTCCTTTTGGGGATTTGCACTGGAAACAGCTGCAAAGGTACTAAACCGAGTGCCATCCAAGGCCGTTTCAAAGACTCCATATGAGTTATGGTATGGGAAACAGCCGAGCTTGACATTTATTAAGATCTGGGGTTGCGAGGCTTATGTCAAAAAGCTCGCCTCTGGGAAACTAGAGAGCAGATCTGAGAAATGTATCTTTGTCGGTTACCCTAAGGAAACTAAGGGTTATTATTTCTACGATCCCAAAGAGAACAAAGTATTTGTTGCTCGGACGGCTATTTTTCTTGAGAAGGAATTTCTTTTGCAAGAGGCCAGTGGGAGAGAAATAAAGCTGGATGAGAATCTAGAAGAAGGACAAAGTAGTCAAGCACAGTTGGATGAGCCTGAGCCAGTAGATCAGGTTACTGAGCAACCTGAGGCTCAGTTATCACGGGAACCGCGAAGATCGGGAAGGATCCGTCGACAGCCTGAGCGCTATGACGGAGTCTACATCATTGATGATGAACCCCTCACTTATGCGGATGCGGTCAGTGGACCGGAATCAGCGAGATGGCTTGAAGCTATGCGAGCCGAAATGGACTCCATGTCAGATAACCAAGTCTGGGATTTGGTTGATCCGCCTCCGGGAGTAATCCCTATAGGCTGTAAGTGGATCTTCAAGAAGAAGATTGACATGGATGGTAACGTGGTTACCTATAAAGGCAGGCTAGTTGCGAAAGGTTTCAAACAAATCTACGGGATAGATTATGATGAAACTTTCTCTCCTGTAGCCATGTTCAAGTCTATTCGGATTATTCTTGCGATAGCAGCATATTATGATTATGAGATCTGGCAAATGGATGTGAAGACCGCTTTCCTTAATGGAAAATTAGAAGAGGATGTGTATATGACACAACCTGAAGGTTTCACTAATCCATCAGATCGTCATAAAATATGCAAATTAAAGAAGTCCATTTATGGACTTAAACAAGCCTCAAGAAGCTGGAATATTCATTTTGATGAATCAATCTGTGAATTTGGTTTCATCAAGAATGAAGATGACCCGTGTGTATATAAGAGGTTTAGTGGGAGCGTGATTACTTTCCTAGTCCTCTACGTCGATGATATCTTAATCATTGGAAACGATATTCCTGAACTACATGCGGTTAAGGCATGGTTAAGAAAATGTTTCCAGATGAAAGATTTAGGAGAAGCAGCCTATGTATTAGGTGTGAAGATCTACAGAGATAGATCTAAGAGGCTTCTCGGGCTGTGCCAGAGTACTTACATCGATAAAGTCCTGGAGAGATTCCATTTAGAAAATTCTAAAAGAGGATATCTTCCAGTCAGACATGGTCTGAATCTTTCAAAGAGTCAGTGTCCACAAACACAGACTGAGAAAGATGAAATGGACAATACGCCTTATGCTTCGGCTATTGGGTCCATTATGTATGCGATGTTGTGTACTCGCCCAGACGTCGCTTATGGGTTAAGCGTGACCAGTTGATTCCAAAGTAATCCAGGTAAGGCACACTGGATTGCAGTCAAGAACATTTTGAAATATCTTCGGAGGACCAAAGATATGTTCTTGATATATGGAGGTCAGGAAGAACTCAGTATTGAAGGATATACTGACGCTTCGTTCCAATCTGACCAGGATGATTTCTGATCGCAATCCGGCTATGTTTTTAGCTTGAATGGAGGAGCAGTGGTGTGGAAAAGTTTCAAACAATCAATTGTTGCTGATTCCACAACAGAAGCCGAGTATGTTGCAGCCTCAGAAGCATCCAAGGAGGCAGTGTGGATTCGTAAGTTCGTTGAGGAACTTGGTGTTGTTCCTTCAAGTGCAGATCCTTTGGTTATCTTCTGTGATAACACTGGAGCAATAGCACAGGCAAAGGAACCACGGTCGCACCAGAAGTCCAAGCACATACAGAGAAGGTTTCACTTGATCCGGGAGATCATTGATCGTGGCGAGATCAAAATCTGCAAGGTTCATACAGATGACAATCTAGCTGACCCGCTTACAAAGCCTCTGGCACAGCAGAAGCATGAGAAGCACTGTAATAATATGGGTTTGAGATTTCTCAACCATTAGATTAAGTGCAAGTGGGAGATTGTTGGGGTATGCCCTTAAGGCTAATGTTTGAGGCCTTGGGATTATATCAGTATCATGTATAAACTCTATGTTTATAAAGGCAATGGTTGTTATTCAGGTTGTTACATCATCTGCTGCAATATGTATACTTCTGAATAATGTCTCAATGCTGTTCAGCTTGGCTGACATGCAGTATTGTCCTTAGTCGAGATATCTTGGTGAACATGAGACAGCCTTGATATGATTGAGACTAATATGTGTTCTAATCTTATAGGATGCTTCGAGCATGGAATAAGATGTAGACTCATGGGTACATTGGATGTACTGGACAGACCCTACTTAGGATATTCAATTGCTTGTCACAATGTGAATAATCCTTATATGCAAACAAGTGGCATATTTCCTCTGACTTGAGATCACTTGTGTTTCTAAATGATGATTGGCATTGTTTTGAGGTAGTTCAATATCATTTAAAACATAATGGTTATAGACTATCTTGGATAATGAGCATGAGTCATGTTAGGGCACTAGTGATAGATATAGGATTGCCGTCTCCTTGTTTGGAGTGTGATGTTCTATAGGGGCCCCCTGGATGAGATGGTTGAGAAAGTGTATGGCCATACCCAGATGACTATGTTCATCTGATCTAATCATTCTCATCATATTGGAATTACAGGCTTGACACGCTTGTCCAATAAGAACATCCAGTGGCAAAGGAAACACATATGTCATGTGACTTGGGTTCACACTTGTGCTGTGGTTTGGGTGTAGTCTTGGAAGACTCTTTCCTTTATATCGGGAGACAGTGATGTGTTGCTAGATACCCCTCACTGATCGTGATAACGTAAGTTATCGTTACCGACATTTAAAGGAAACCCTTAGGGTCGCACAATTTGATGATATGGCTTACTTGAGTCAGATCGTGTGGACTGAATTGTTTTGGTTCAGTTTAATGGGATTTAAACTCTGATTGTAAGTGAGATCTGGTCTGATCATGTTTGATTGATTAGGGCTTGAGAACGGTAAGCTTCGATCGAGAGAATTGATGCTAGATCGATGAGATCAAGAGCATCAAGAGATGAATGGTTAGATCTTGAGCCTTATGGTTTAATTTGATCTAGACCAATGCTTGGTTTAATTTGGTCTTTGAACCAAATGTAATTGAACCGGTTCACTTAGTGTGAGCGCATGGTTGAAGTCAAGGGAGGAAGTTGTGATTGGGGTAAACGCATCTTGCGTTGAAGAAGTGGCTTGCTATTTTTGGAAATTGGTTTTCCAAAATGGGGAACGCCTCCACGTTCGAAGTGGTCACGCCCTATTCTCGCCTCTTCACCTCTTGTCGCCTCTCCTCTCTCGTGTGGTGAGTCTTCACGCAAAGGAGAAGAGAACAAAACCAAGAGATCGTCTCATCTTCCCTTCAAGCGATCAGGAGACTTGGAGATCCTTGCTAGCACAAGGAACAACAAGGAGAAAGCCATTTCTCATCTTGTGTGCGTCACCTTTGGAGGAGAGCCGCTCGCCCTCTTGCTTCCAAGACGCCATCCAAGAAATGGCATTGGTATGATCTCTTTCTTGATCTATACAATCATAAAGTTGATCTATGTTCATGCATGCGACCCTAGGAAACCCTAGATTCCGCCCATGCAATTTTTATTTGCGCATGCTTTAGGGTTTCGCCCCCTATAGGGAACTTTCATTGACGCGTCGAGCCTCCTAGTCACCCATCGGTGTCAAGTCCCCATAGCATTTGGAGATTATTGTGAAAAGGTGTGGTGTGACGTGGCAGCGATGGATGTTCCCCACGTCCTTTTAGGACGCCCTTGGCTCTATGATAGGGATGTGGTTCACTTTGGCCGGTCGAACACGTATGTATTTGACCACGGTGACCAAAAGATCCATTTGATCCCAGCTCCACCCAAGGAACTACGCGCGTCCACCTCAAAAGGTGTCGTTGTCCCTCCCTCGGCTACCCCGCCGGCACCCGCTGTTGTGTCCCTTATGCACACCTCTGCGCTTATGCGCGAAGCCACAGAATCCAAGGTTGTTTATGCCTTGATGGTGCGCAAATCCCTGGAGTCCTCCCCGTCTTTAGACACTCCACCAGCCTCAAAAATTTCAGCCCTCTTGGCTGAGTTCAGACATTAGCTCAGAGGACTTGCCCCATGGTCTCACTCTGGATAGGAAGATCCAGCACGCCATCGATCTTATCCCGGGAGCGCCCCTCCCAAATTTGCCCCATCATCGTTTGAACCCAACTGAACACGCTGAACTGCAGCGTCATGTGGATGACCTCCTCACTAAGGGGTACATCCGCGAGAGCCTAAGTCCCTTTGCTGTCCCTACATTGCTCACACCCAAGAAGGATGAGTCGCGGCGGATGTGCATCGATAGTCGTGCCATCAACCGGATCACCATCAAGTATAGGTTCCCTATACCTCGACTTGATGATATGCTGGACTTAGTCTCTGGGGCCTCTTGGTTCTCTAAGCTAGACCTTTGCAGCGGATATCACCAAGTCCGCATCCGCAAAGGTGATGAGTAGAAAACCATGTTCAAGACCAAGGACGGTCTTTATGAATGGCTTATCATGCCATTCGGGTTGTCCAACACCCCGTCCACTTTCATGTGGCTCATGAGCCAAGTTCTCAAGCCCTACATGGGCAAATTCCTGGTTGTCTATTTTCACGACATCTTGATTTTCAACTGGATCCCAGAAGAACACCTAGAGCATCTTCGCTCCACGTTTGACCTCCTGCACAAGGAGCGCCTCTTCCTTAACATGAAGAAGTGCTCCTTCATGACCAACCGCGTCCACTTCCTAGGCTACATTGTATCCGACGAGGGTCTTTCTGTTGACCCGGCCAAAGTCGAAGCCATCCGGCATTGGCCCAAACCCTGTACCGTGTCCGAAGTCCGTAGCTTTTTGGGCCTCGCGGGCTTTTACCATCGTTTCATTCTGGGTTTCAGCACGATTGCAACCCCCCTGACCCAACGCCACTCAACGTGCCTTCGAGACCCTTAAGGATGCCATAACCACAGCCCCTGTTCTCCGACTCCCAGACTTTTCAAAAGTCTTCAAAGTCACGTGCGATGCCTCCAATACCGGTATCAGAGGAACTCTTAGTCAAGAAGGCCATCTGGTTGCCTTATTCAGTTAGAAGTTGAACGCTATCCGCCAGCGTTACCTGACATATGACAAAGAATTTTGTGCCATTGTCCAGTCGCTTCGATAGTGGAGGCACTATCTCCTTCACCGTGAGTTTGTCCTTTATAGCGACCACCAGGCCTTGTCCTTTCTCAGCACCCAAAAGAAGTTGGGTGCCCACCATGCGAAGTGGGTCGAGTACCTACAGTAGTACACCCTTGTGATTAATCACAAGGCGGGCAAAGAAAATGTCGTCGCTGATGCCTTAAGCTGAGTCCGCACCCTCCTCTGCGTGATGCGGACACGCGTCAACACCTTCGACCATGTTAAGGAGGAGGACGCCACTTGCCCTGACTTCAGCACCATGTATGCCACCTTGACCCTCGCCACTGATCCTGAGTCTCCCTACCAGCTCTGTGAGGGCTATCTCTTTTTGGGGAACCGCCTTTGTATTCCCCGCACATCGCTTCAAGATCATTTGTTGCTCAAGTTGCACGCGGGTGGCGTCACCGGCCACCATGGCCGAGACAAAACTCTTGACATGGCAGAGGAGCGCTTTTTCTGGCCCTCCCTTCGCAAGGACATGGAGTGCATCCTGCACCACTGTGGCACTTGCCAACTGGCCAAGCCATGTCCCCCGAACACTGGTCACTATACTCCATTACCTGTCGCTGATGGTCCTTGGCACTACCTCAGCATGGATTTCGTCCTAGGACTGCCCCGCACTGCGTCCCACTTCGACTCCGTCTATGTGGTTGTAGATCGGTTTTCGAAGATGACACATTTCATACCCTGTTCACGCACCGCGAATGCGACCCATGTCGCCCACCTTTTCTTTCGGGAGATTGTCCGTCTCCATGGTCTTCCCCACACCATCGTGTCCGATCATGACACGCGCTTCGTGAGCCACTTCTGGCGCTCACTCTGGGCCCTCTTGGGCACCACCCTGAAATTTTCCACTGCTTACCACCCCCAAACTGATGGACAAACTGAGGTGGTTAATCGTAGTTTGGGTAGCTTGCTCCAGTGCCTTATCGGTGATCACCCAAGGTCTTGGGATTCCATTCTCCCCATGGCGGAATTCGCATACAATAGCGCCGCTAATAGGTCTACGAGTCTTAGTCCCTTCCAGATTGTTACAGGCCGTGAAGAAGGGCGGAACCCCAATGATCGGACCTAAGGTATGTAGCTCTAACAGGAGGTTTAAGCATGCACAAACAGGAATTTAAAGACGGAAAACTACAGTAGGCAATGGAACAATATTCGGTATTAAGCACAAACCAGGGCAGATCTAGCATGCAACC
The DNA here is from genome assembly GCA_027563935.2 of Costus lasius. NCBI lineage: Eukaryota > Viridiplantae > Streptophyta > Magnoliopsida > Zingiberales > Costaceae > Costus > Costus lasius. The sequence continues at coordinate 28,099,956 of CM050450.1, read as the reverse complement.
TTAGGGAGTCTTACACTACTCGGTGAAGAATGTACCTGCAGCCCCCTTTAGGGAAGGGGGCCAAGACCCCTTTCTCTGAATCCCCCTGCTCCCGTTGCTTCTGACTTTGGGCGATGAGGTTATAAGATGGGAAATTAATTGACTTTACATATTTAGATGCAAGGGGAGGGAGTATACAATCCCACACAAGTCCCCTTTAAACTAGAAACAAGAATATCCTTAAGATGGATCTTGATCAGGTCCTGAACTCCTTAGCCAAATGCTTCAACGATGTCTTCACAGCTCCAAGCCTCTAAGATGTTCACGTCAATGCACCACAAGCAAGGACTCAAGGCACTTTGACGTGGGGAATGGAAGGGGAAGCTCTCGGCTGGAAGTGGGGAGATGAAGTCTCGACACTAAACTAAACTAAATTAAACTAATGAAAACGCTAACACAAGCTGAGGTTTTTTTTCATGAAAGAGTAGACTAAGTGCAAAGTGTGTAAGTGCAAGGGCTTTAAACCCTTTCCTCAACGGTTACAAAATTCCCTCAATAGATCTAAGGCTGCTATTTCTTAATTCAAATTTAGAAGGTGGAGATGAGAGTTCTTTCTCAGCCCATTCATTGGTTGGAGTGGGCGGCTACGTAATTGTTACTTGGACAAAATATATCATGGGAAGGCTTCGGTTGAGAGATGTGAAGGCATGCCTTGGTGCATGCAAATGAAGTAATGGCATTCCTTGGCGCATGTAGGTGGAATAATGTGGAATAATGGTTTGTGGAGAGCTAGCTGCATATCATTGGTTGTTGGAGAGGTGCCTTGCTTTGAAGAATCTTTGTGGCCGAGACTTGTGGACAAGGTTGGCTGGAATTTGAAGCATGTATTTTGACCTGCTCAAGAGATGTTGACTTCGTGGAGTGGTTGCATGATTCAGCTAGGATTGGAGGGGATGCATGTTGACCAGCTCTTTGATATGTTGACGGGGATTGTTGCATGATTCGGCTGAGAATTGCGAAGCATGTTGACTTGGAATTTGATGTTGGCCTTTGACTTGGAGGTTGATGAGGACTTGAGTGTTGAGGAGGAGGGTGCCTTGGATGTGAATTACAGGTGCATATATAATCCTAGGCTAGAGCAACCTATTACATAATCTAGGAAAGTAAAACATGCTTAAAGAAAATAAAAATCCTGGGCTATTCCTATTCTAGAACATGAAAGCAAGTAACCAGATAATTAGAAAAAGCTTCAAAATTCATAAAGTTCTAAAATATAGGAGTTGGGGAACTTCATGGAGATGCTCCTGCATCAGCTTTCTCGGGGGCAAAAGAATTCTTCTCCGAAGAATTAACATTGAGAGTCCAGTTTGTAGCTTCTGGTGGCCAACCCAAAGTGTAGTAATCATCTCGTGTTTGCCGTCTGGAGGTGAGCCTTTCCTCTTCATCCTTATGCTTCAGCTTTGGTGGCCACCCCTTCGTGTGTATGTTGTCATTAGCCTTCTTTACCTTTTCATTCCTGCAAGCGAGAGATTTGAAAGTTCTTGCATTCTCATACATAAAAGCATGTGACTTGAAAATATGATATTGAAAGTTGACAGCTTTAAATGAGGTGACATGCAAGGGTAAGTCCTTTTTTTCTTTTGGGGCATATATGTTGGGAAAATTAACTACAATTCCCCTCAATTGTTCTATTACAGCATATGGAAAACATAATAGGTATGCATATGGAATCCTAGGCATTAAGCTTGCTTTTTGTAAAACATAATTAGGAATAATTAAACCAACATTAGGTTCATGAAAAACTTTACCATGCAACTTTTCATTTAGAGCAAAGGAAGATTCCATGTGGAGCATATGTATAGTCATGGTTTTATCAAAAGAAGATTTAACTTTAAAAACATCATCGTAATGGTCCAAGCTTTTAGAAACATCATAGAACTGTTTATTAGATTCATTCTCTAGAAACAAAGGTGGTTCAGGAATCAATTGTATGGCTTTCTCATAAATCTCTTCTTTAGTTATGGGAGTGGGCTGAGGTGTTTCTAAGGGTGGTGTTTGTTCACATTCAGGTTCAGGGTCGGGCAGCATAGATGGAGTAGTAGAAGTTATTTTGCTAGGGGAGTCATGCAGCATTGTAGTTTCAATTTGCATGAGGTTCTCTTCTTGTGGTTCAAAGTCATCTTCACTTGTATAATCAGGGGCATAGATGTCTTCTTCTATTTCATTTTCCATGCTCTGGATAGTTATGGTCATGCCTTCCTTAGGGGAAACTTTAAGAATTGGATGATCAACTTGGTTAGCTTGAGTTTTAGGTGGTGGTGTTGGAGTTCTAGCCCATTTAATCTCATACTCAATTTTTAGAGCTTGTTGGTAGGATTCTTCTAAGGTCTTAATAGGATAAAGCATAATAGCATTCCATATATCATTCCTAAGTCCCCTCTCAAACCGATCAAGGGTTATCCCTGGATCTTCAACTATGTCACATCTAAAAAGTAAATCTTCAAGCTTATCCATGTATTCAGCCACAGAGTCAATTCCTTGGGCCAACCTAGACAATTGTTCACTCATGTATTCCCTATAGTGTGGGGTTACATAACGCTCTCTTAACTTCCATCTCATATGCTTCCATTTTATGGTTTGAAGTCCATGTCTTTCTAACTGGCCCTTCAGAGCATGCCAATACTTTTTAGCCGAGCCACATAAAAGAAGTTGGGCATGTAGTACTTTCCAATCTTCGGGTATAGCATTATTGTCAAAATATTGTTCCACTAGTTTTAGCCAATTTAGAAACTCATGAGAGTCTAAGTTTCCCCAAAAGATAGGTGGGCCCCTAAAAGATTTGCCATTGGTTTCTCTAGGTGAAGGGGTGACTACATGGTATGGGTCTTGACTCTCATACCCTAGGCTCCATTCATGATGTTGTACATGTGTTCTACATTGCCCTCATTCATGAGATTGACTTCTACCATGGTTTGGTTCTCTAGGTTCATGAGTTCTCCTAGGGGTATGATCCCAAGTTTGAGCATAGTTGTGTTCATGATAATAGGGATCAATGGCTTGCCATGCCATATTAGTTTTGGAAACTCTTGATAATTTCTCAAAACAATATTTGGAAACTCGACATCACACAGAAGGGATGGCCAAAAGTAGCGGTCCTCAGCCATGTCAAAGGTCTTGTCACGCTCGTGATGCCCCACGGCACCACCGGCGTGCAACTCAGTGAGGAGGTGGTCATGGAGGGAAGTCCAGGGAATGCAAAGCTGGTTCCCAAATAGGAGATAACCATCCTCGAGATGGTATGGGGGAGTCGAGGGGTGTAGACTTAAGCAGCTAGGTGTAGATGGGACCGAGATTAGGGCACTGTGTATACTCCTCACGAATATGGTCAAAGGCAATCACTGTAGAGGACAAAATGCAAAGCAGGGTCCAAACACGACTGAGAGCATCAGTAACGATGTTCTCCTTCCCGGCCTTGTGGTTAATGAGAAAGGTATATTGTTGGAGGTACTCGACCCACTTAGGGTGCCATGAAACTAACTTTTTCTAGGCATTGAGGAACGATAGGGCCTGGTGGTTGCAAAACAAAAGGAACTCCTTATGTAGGAGGTAGTGCCTCCATTGTTTCAAGGACTAGACTATTGCGTAGAATTCCTTATCATATGTGGAATACCGTTGTCATACCCCACTGAGCTTCTCCCTAAAGAAGGCAATCAGATGTCCTTCTTGGTTAAGGGTACCCCCAATGCCTGTCCCCGAGGCATCACATGCCACTTTGAATACCTTGGAAAAGTCCGGTAAACGAAGGACAGGGGCGGTGGTCACACCGAAATTTGTAGTAAATTTCGTGCCATTTTATATATCTTTTTGTGCCAAATTCATACCACTTTGCTTATTTTTATGCTTTTTTATCAAATATTACAAAATCTACTTCTATTTTGGTTTTTGATGATTTTCAGGTAAAAAGACACAATTTTTAAGCGTTTTCAAGCAAAATCAAATACATGGAAGAGTTACCATCATCAATAAGAGGATACATGACAAATTTCAAGCAAAATGGAGCCACAAACCAAAATATGCCAGGGCCGTAATATATATTACGGTACAGTATTTTCGTACGCTGCTGTAATAGCAGAGCACTACCATATTTTGGCTAATTTTCCGACCAGAAGATTTTACGAAAATTACGGCACTACTATAAGAATTTACACGGGCCGTAATTTGGAGCGCTTTCAGACCAGAGATATGTTGGGAAACCCCGGGGATATTTTACAAATTTTCAGAGTTTTATTGACATAAATACATAGCACAGCGGAAGAATATCCCCGAAACAGGCCAGTCCCAAAAACCTAGTAAAGATCGCATGCGAAGGAGTCGACACGATGAGATAGAAAATACTTTAATGCAAGATGGGGTCGATGTCAAGGTAGGCGCCCAAGCGTGCACCCTCTGCAGTCTCACACACACGGATGCCTCGAGCCTCTTCTTCCACGCCCGGTGCTAGCCTCGGGAAGAAGATCCAAGCCTTGGGAGAGTCCTCCAAGAGACTTGCGCCACCACCAAAGGGAGATGCGCCAAGAACAAGGAGGAAGAAGGAGATGCCGCTAAGAACAAGTTCACCTTTCGCCAAGGAGAAGGGAAGATGAACACTTGCGGTTTGATGGAAAGGATGGAGCCACTCGCCCTCACTTGATCACCCTCTCAATTGATCACACCTTCAAGAGAAATTAGTGTGTTGAGAGGGGCGGCCAAGGTCACTATTTATAGAGACCATAGGCGGTTTACTTGTGGCCTCAATTCAAACAAATTGGGTGGCTAGGAGAAGAAGTAGGAATTTAAATCCTAATCTAATTAGGACTCATGTGGGCGCCTTGATCATGTCCTAATCCTATTAGGATTTACATGGACGGTTTGATCAAGACTAGTCCTAATCCAATTAGGACTTAAGTGGGTGACTTGATCAAGTCCTAATTCAATTAGGACTCAAGGGGCGATTTGATCAAGATTCAAATTAAACTTTGAATCAAGTCCTAATCCAATTAGGACTCTAATTATTTATTTAATTAATTAAATCCTAAACCATTTAGGACTCTAATTAATTCAAATAAATCAGCCCATTTAATCCCACAAAAATAGGACTCTAATTAATTAATTAATTAGCCCCTATTTTATCATGATTAATTAAACATACATGAGGCCTCCCTTTTCTTCTCCTTAAGCCCATTAAGCTCAACCTTTTCAATGGGCCCAGCACAAGGTCCATTTTTCATGTTAACCAAGCCCTTGGATCCAATCCAATTTAACCCATGGTCAAATTGGGCTAACCAAGGTTAAAATGCCGTAAATGGAAGTTGGCTCCAATAAGTCTCTTCCATCTCATCAGGCCCATTGGCGCTGATGAAATCTCCAAAACAGATCCGAGTTATTCGATAACTCGATCATAAGGCTTCCTGATCATTACGAGAACTCGAGTATCAAGGTGTGCGACCCTGTAGGTTCCTCTGACGTTGGCAGTGCTGACCTAAGGTCACCACAAGCAATGAGTGGCACCTAGCTGTGCATCGCTGCTACCCAAGTCATCGGAATGGATATCGATATCAACATCCCCATCATCGCAACTAGGTACAGATGCATTACAGTCTCTTTGCCGAACTAATATCCGATTGGCCAAGTGTGTCACCACTTATTTCTATCCAATCACATGGCTATGACTAAATCAGGTCTAACCTAGGTATGGCCGTATACTTTCAGTCATAGAACCATAGAGGAGCTCCATGGATATCATGCTTCCCTTAGGAAGGGGCAAATCCTATGTCTGTGCATTGACCTTCTCATATGGGTCGTGACATGCCCAATGACAACCGTTATTACCTCTCAACTATGGCAAGGCGTTAGGTTGTATCAAAGCATATCCCTAACCATATAGAATGGCCAATGACCTCAAGTCAAGGGATCAATGTATTTCCTATCACTTGTGAGGATAACTCGTGACACCAAGTCATTGCCTCACAGCGGGTCGGTCCAGTATATTTACCACTGATATACCCATATGCCTGCGTTAACACCTCGTGCCTAACCAGCCCATATACCAGTCTTACAAGTACCATAGCTGTCCCATATCCACTAAGGTACATTGACTAGGGACAATAGTTTGAGCACATATCCAATCTGTCTCCAGGGACATTATCATATAAGTACATGTTCGCAAATGTAAACAAATAATGATAACGACAATACCAGTATGATATAAATATCAATGTCAAGTAGTACAAGTAACGGATCAGAATTAGGTCCTTGGGGCATATACACCAACAATCTCCCACTTGCACTAAGACCTAGAGGTTGATAAATCTTAACCCCATATCTCTAGCGTGACCATCATGCATCTGCTGCGCCAAAGCCTTGGTCAATGGGTCTGCTAGATTGTTCTCTGTGTCAACTCTGCTAATCTTGACATCACCTCTGTCGATGATCTCTCTGATCAGGTGAAATCTCCTGAGTATGTGTTTGGATTTTTGATGAGACCTTGGTTCCTTGGCTTGTGTAATTGCTCCATTGTTATCACAGTAGATTTCAATGGGATCCACTACACTGGGAACCACCTGAAGTTCATAAATGAACTTCCTAATCCAAACAGCTTCTTTGGCTGCCTCAGAAGCGCCCACATACTTAGCTTCGGTTGTAGAATCAGCTATGGTGGATTGCTTGAAGCTCTTCCAGCATGCAACGCCTCCATTTATCTTGAACACATAACCGGCCTGTGATCTGAAGTCGTCAAGGTCAGACTGGAAAAACGCATCAGTGTAGCCCTGCATACTGAGCTCTTCCTGTCCCCCATAGACCAAGAACAAATCCTTAGTTCTTCTCAGATACTTTAGGATGTTCTTTACAGCCACCAGTGCTGTATTCTAGGATTGGATTGGTATCGGCTGGTTATGCTCACAGCATAAGCCACATCTGGTCTAGTACACAACATTGCATACATGATCGATCCTACTGCCGAAGCATAGGGTACTCGACTCATGTCATCCCTCTCAGCCTGTGTGGTGGGACATTGGCTCTTTGAGAGAGTAAGGCCATGTCTCACTGGAAGGTACCCTTTCTTGGATTGCTCCAAGCTAAACCTCTCCAGGACCTTATCAATGTATGTACTCTGACTAAGGGCTAGGAGCTTCTTGGATCTATCCCTATAGATTCTCACGCCTAGGATATAGGCGGCCTCCCCTAAGTCTTTCATCTCAAAACACTTCCCTAACCATGTCTTCACAGCTTGAAGACTAGGGATGTCGTTCCCGATGAGCAGTATGTCATCGACATACAAGACTAGAAAAGTCACCAAGCTCCCACTAAATTTTATGTATACATAGGCGTCATCTTCACTTTTGATAAAGCCATAATCTCTCACAGCTTCATCAAATCGAAGATTCCAACTTCGAGATGCTTGCTTTAATCCATAGATGGATCTCTTTAGCCTGCAGACCTTATTGGCCTCTGCAGGATGGATGAAGCCATCAGGTTGTGTCATATACACATCCTCAGTCAGCATCCCGTTAAGGAAAGCTATTTTTACATCCATCTGCCATATCTCGTAATCATGATATGCAGCTATAGCAAGCAAAATCCTAATAGATTTGAACATAGCAACTGGCGAAAAGGTTTCATCATTGTCCACCCCGTGGACTTGTTTGAATCCCTTAGCCACTAGTCTACCTTTATAGGTAACCATATTGCCATCCATGTCTGTCTTCCTCTTGAAGACCCATTTACACCCTATGGGCTTTACCCCATCGGGTAACTCAACCAAATCCCAAACTTGGTTAGCTGACATGGAATCCATCTCGGATCGCATGGCCTCAAGCCATCTCTCGGAGTCCGGTACACTGACTGCCTCATCATAAGTCCTGGGTTCATCCTCAATGATGAAGATCCCATCATGTTAGGTCGGCAGCAACCCATACCTCTTAGGTGCATGACGAATTCTCCCAGACCTACGTGGGGCCTGTGTCTGAGCCTCAGGTTGCCTAGCAACTGGTACAGGTGGCTTAGGTTCCATCTCTATATCTTGTGGTTGCACTTGGACCTCATCCAAGTCAAACTTCCTCCCACTAACTTCTTTCATGAGAAATTCTTTCTCTAGAAAGACAGCACCCCGAGCAACAAAAACTTTGTTCTCGGTGGGAATATAGAAGTAGTAATCCTTAGTTTCCTTAGGGTACCCCACAAACACACATTTATCAGATCTAGGTTCTAGCTTGCTAGAATCCTGACGCTTGACATATGCCTCGCATCCCCAGATCTTGATAAAAGATAGATTAGGGCGTCTCCCACTCCATACCTCGTATGGAATCTTTGAGACACTCTTAGATGGAACGTTATTCAATATCAGAGAAGTTGTCTCTAGTGCATGTCCCCAGAATGAGGGAGGTAGAGTTGCATGACTCATCATACATCGAACCATGTCCAACAGAGTTCGATTTCTCCTTTCAGACACTCTATTCCATTGAGGTGTTCCAGGCGGAGTGAGTTGGGATAGAATCCCACACTCTTTTAGATAGTCAGGGAACTCACCACTCAGGTATAAATAGAGTTATCTATAATCTATTGCATAAGGTACCCTTCATATTTGCAAATGAAAAAGAACATGAGTCCTCTTTTATTTCAAATTTAAATTCTTTCCTTGCCAAGCAAGGAATAGATACAATGTTTTGGTAAAAGAAGGTACATCATAGCAATTATTCAACTCTAATAGAAGTCCAGAAGGCAGGGAGAGAGTCAAAACTCCTACAGCAATAGCAGCAACCTGTGCCCTGTTTTCAACTCGTAGGTTATTCTCTCCAGGCCACACCAATCTACTTTTCTTGAGCCCCTGCATATTTGTATAAATATGAGCTCCACATGTGGTATCCAATACCCATGACATAAAATAGAAAAGTTGACTTCAGTAACATAAATACCTGAGCTAGAAGCTAAGCCTAAGCATTTCTTCTCCTCATTCTGAAGCTGCTTGCAGTCCCTCCTCTAGTGACCCTGCTCGCCAGAGTGGAAACATCTCTGATCCTTTGACTTCTTGGCCTTTTTCTTCAGTGTTTTGATGGGACCTTTGGCCTTGCCCTTACCCTTTTTCTTCATCTTCTTGGCCGTAGGGACCAAAAGAACAGAATTGGGTTTGGTCTTTACCATCTCTCACTCAGCTGTTTGGAGCATATTCATTAGTTCCTCCCTTATGCATTCAATCCGGTTCATGTTAAAATTTATGATAAATGGACAGAAGCTAGGGGGCAGGGACTGCAGAATAAGGTCCACAACCAGCTCGTTATCATTCGTGTGTCCCAACCTCTTGAGATGATCCACGTTCCCAATCATCTTGAGAACATGGGGTCTCACTGGTGCACCCTCAGATAACTTACACCGAAAGACTGCTTTGGCGGTGTCATATCTCTCTGTTCTAGCCTGAGCCTCGAACATCTGTTTCAAATGAGTAATCATTTGAAAAGCGTTCTGCTCCTCATATTGCACCTGAAGTTCAGGTGCCATAGTAGCTAGCATGAGACACGCTACCTCCACAGAGTCATCCTGATGCCTTCTAAAGGCATCTCTATCTGCCATTTTGGCATTAGCCGCAGGAAGAGCTTGTTCAAGGACATACAACTTCTTCTCGAGCTTCAGTGCTATTCTCAAGTTCCGATGCCAGTCCATAAAGTTGGTTCCAACCAACTTCTCCTTATCAAGAAGAGATCGCAGTGTTAATTCGTACCCATTGATTCTACAACAACCAAGAAAAGCATATCAGTACTACTTCAGATCATTTAAACTGGACTTGTTTTAAATGATCATGGCTCCCACTATTTTAATCGAATTGACAACCCACAGAGTCAATCTGGAAGATAAGGACTTCCTAGTGAGATGAGATCCTTATTTCACATGAGGCTTCGCGTCCCACGAGGGTGGGATGAGATGCATAAAGTAACTCATGCTTCCTAAGGTGGGCACGCCGGCTGATTGCTCTAAGCAATTCCCCTTATTGAAATAGTCTAGGCATTTCATGTCCAGCGAGGGCTGGATACAGTATGAAACCCTAACCTCTCAGCGATGCCTCTAGACTTTCATCATGTGCCTAGGATATATGAACTTCTAGTCAAGTCCATTCCTAACCGTTATGCCCAGGGCCAACGAGTTTCCTTGCGAAGGCGCGCCCGATTAAAACGAACTGGGAAACCATTGCCACCACGCACTTTCTAAAGATAAGTGGGTGTGTCCCACGAGGGCGGGAAACAGTTCACAACACCACTGATCGATAGCTTAGTGAGGGCTATGCGTTAGAAGGCTACTAGACTTGATATTTTGAATGAGGATTTTTGAGGTCTCAATTAGTTTTATCTTATGTCTAGCATTACAGGCATGCATTCCTATAGTGATAACATAATGATAAAACAATACAGGCATGCTTTAGTAGATAAGATAAGCAGTAAAAGAATGATGTGATCATGACCTATTCAAGACATTGAACCAACCCATGCCAAGAAGGAGGTTCAACTCTTGACCTAGGACTCAAGCCCCAAGAACTAGACCTAACCTAGCTGACCTCTATTTTGAACTTCAAGGTTGGCTCCAAGGTCCTCCAAGGGTGAATCGCCATCTTGCAAGGTCCAACATAGCTAGCTCACAAGCCCTAAGACTCGGCCATGCTATGCTTGCGCCACCAAGCAAGCTTGCACCATCTTGCATGCGCCACCAATCCAAGTAGGGTGCTTGTTGCGCCACCATCCAAGATGTGCCACCAAGCTCCTTCCCTTAATCTTCATCTTACTTTTACAAAAATAAAGAAAAAGATGGCACGCAGGCCGCACAAGAATACATTACAGGCATGCAAGGGAGCTTGACTCATGATCACAACATTATGCACAATCAAGGTATTTACACATGCAATTCTACATGCTCATGAAAAACATAAAATCTGAAATTTTACTTTTTCATAAAACTAGTTTCTTTTCCTCATCTCTTCTCACAAATCTTTTAGTTATTCGCGATTAAGTTTCATGATGATTTCAAAGATCCTCTCAGCTGATAATTTTGTCAGATCAAGAGACTCGGTCAGTCCGAAGACACAATGCTCGTCCTACTTGACAAAACCACGTGCGCCTTTGATCCTTAAATCATGCAAGAAAAATAACCCAAAAATCCAAAAGAGATTGAAAAGGTGATAGAAACAAGAAACACTAATTTTTCTACTTTAGAAAAACTGTGCGCCATGCATCATACAATTTCAAAAATTGAAATATGGCATGTGAGCATGAAAAGCATGAAAAACGTTGTTCAAGTTTCGCAAGTCGCTCTGATACCACTGTTGGGAAACCCCGGGGATATTTTACAAATTTTCAGAGTTTTATTGACATAAATACATAGCACAGCGGAAGAATATCCCCGAAATAGGCCAGTCCCAAAAACCCAGTGAAGATCGCATGTGAAGGAGTCGACACAATGAGATAGAAAATACCTTAAAGCAAGATGAAGTCGATGTCAAGGTAGGCGCCCAAGCGTGCGCCCTCTGTAGTCTCACACACACGGATGCCTCGAGCCTCTTCTTCCACGCCCGGTGCTAGCCTCGGGAAGAAGATCCAAGCCTTGGGAGAGTCCTCCAAGAGACTTGCGCCACCACCAAAGGGAGATGCGCCAAGAACAAGGAGGAAGAAGGAGATGCCGCTAAGAACAAGTTCACCTTTCGCCAAGGAGAAGGGAAGATGAACACTTGCGGTTTGATGGAAAGGATGGAGCCACTCGCCCTCACTTGATCACCCTCTCAATTGATCACACCTTCAAGAGAAATTAGTGTGTTGAGAGGGGCAGCCAAGGTCACTATTTATAGAGACCACAGGCGATTTACTTGTGGCCTCAATTCAAACAAATTGGGTGGCTAGGAGAAGAAGTAGGAATTTAAATCCTAATCTAATTAGGACTCATGTGGGTGCCTTGATCATGTCCTAATCCTATTAGGATTTACATGGATGGTTTGATCAAGACTAGTCCTAATCCAATTAGTACTTAAGTGGGTGACTTGATCAAGTCCTAATTCAATTAGGACTCAAGGGGCAGTTTGATCAAGATTCAAATTAAACTTTGAATCAAGTCCTAATCCAATTAGGACTCTAATTATTTATTTAATTAATTAAATCTTAATCCAATTAGGACTCTAATTAATTCAAATAAATCAGCCCATTTAATCCCACAAAAATAGGACTCTAATTAATTAATTAATTAGCCCCTAGTTTATCATGATTAATTAAACTTACATGAGGCATCCCTTTTCTTCTCCTTAAGCCCATTAAGCTCAACCTTTTCAATGGGCCCAGCCCAAGGTCCATTTTTCATGTAAACCAAGCCCTTGGATCCAATCCAATTTAACCCATGGTCAAATTGGGCTAACCATGGTTAAAATGTCATAAATGGAAGTTGGCTCCAATAAGTCTCTTCCATCTCATCAGGCCCATTGGCGTTGATCAAATCTCCAAAACATATCCGAGTTATTCAATAACTCGATCATAAGGCTTCCCGATCAATACGAGAACTCGAGTATCAAGGTGTGCGACCCTGTAGGTTCCTCTGACATTGGCAATGCTGACCTAAGGTCACCACAAGCAGTGAGTGGCACCTAGCAGTGTTGGGGTATGCCCTTAAGGCTAATGTTTGAGGCCTTGGGATTATTTCAGTATCATGTATAAACTCTATGTTTATAAAGGCAATGGTTGTTATTCAGGTTGTTACATCATCTGCTGCAATATGTATACTTCTGAATAATGTCTTAATGCTGTTCAGCTTGGCTGACATGCAGTTTTGTCCTTAGTCGAGATATCTTGGTGAACATGAGACAGCCTTGATATGATTGAGACTAATACGTGTTCTAATCTTATAGGATGCTTCGAGCATGGAATAAGATGTAGACTCATGGGTACATTGGATGTACTGGACAGACCCTACTTAGGATATTCAATTGCTTGTCACAATATGAATAATCCTTGTATGCAAACAAGTGGCATATTTCCTCTGACTTGAGATCACTTGTGTTTCTAAATGATGATTGGCATTGTTTTGAGGTAGTTCAATATCATTTGAAACATAATGGTTATAGACTATCTTGGATAATGAGCATGAGTCATGTTAGGGCACTAGTGATAGATATAGGATTGCCGTCTCCTTGATTGGAGTGTGATGTTCTATAGGGGCCCCCTGGATGAGATGATTGAGAAAGTGTATGGCCATACCCAGATGACTATGATCATCTGATCTAATCATTCTCATCATATTGGAATTACAGGCTTGACACGCTTGTCCAATAAGAACGCCCAGTGGCAAAGGAAACACATATGTCAAGTGACTTGGGTTCACACTTGTGCTGTGGTTTGGGTATAGTCTTGGAAGACTCTTTCCTTTATATCGGGAGACAGTGATGTGTTGCTAGATACCCCTCACTGATTGTGATAACGTAAGTTATCATTACCGACATTTAAAGGAAACCCTTAGGGTCGCACAATTTGATGATATGGCTTTCTTATGTCAGATCGTGTGGACTGAATTGTTTTGGTTCAGTTTAAAGGAATTTAAACTCTGATTGTAAGTGAGATCTGGTCTGATCATGTTTGATTGATTAGGGCTTGAGATCGGTAAGCTTCGATCGAGAGTATTGATGCTAGATCAGTGAGATCAAGAGCATCAAGAGATGAACGGTTAGATCTTAAACCATTTGGTTTGATAAGATCTGAACCAATGCTGGTTTGATTTGGTCTTTGAACCAAATGCAATTGAACCGAATTGGTTTGAACCGGTTCACATGTGTGAACGCATGGTTCAATATGAAGGCGTTTAGGTCGGTTATCATGGCGTGGGCGCATGGCTTCATGACTTTCTATTTTTGGAAGTCATGTAACGCCACAACTCCACAACGCCTCAACGCATCGTCTCTATTTTACTTGTTGGCGCATGTTAAAGTGTTTTTGTAAAAACTTAACATCTTGCGCGCTCCATCTAGATCTATGAGCACCTGCTATAAAACCTTAGACGGGTTATTAGGGTTGAAATCATCATCTAGTCTAGACCCAACAGTCTGATCAGATCATCTGACAGCCTAGATGGGTCGACCAGATGGCACCTATGCGCAAGCATGAGGTGGCTATAGGTCGACTGCATACTGGGCGTGTAGCGATGTCTGATTGAGACAACCAGTGAACGCTCATGATTTAGGCCCGGGGTCACACCCGCTTGCCAAAACTCATGTGGGACGTTCAGCCCTTCACGCATGCATTGTTGACCATGAGGTCGACTCAAGTCGGTTATGACTTGGTGCATGCAAGGGCAGTGGGTCTGACTAGGTCTGATGAGTGGATCCCTAGTAATGGACCGTTGTAAGGTAGTAGGGCACATAAGGAAATAAAATGAAGCCAATGGGTTTTTCAAAAAATTTTATTTTCTTGATTGGATCACATGTTGTTTGTATAACATGAATGAATGTTTATTTCATCTTATGTGGGCTGCCCAATTAATGTGTGCTGTGCTGGGGCCTGCGTGCCTGGATTAAATTGTAAATTATTATTGTGATCTGCGCATCACATTTTAATTAATTTATAAAGTGTAATTGACCTGCGTGTCATTCATGTCTAGATAGATTAAAGTGTAATTTAATCAGACATGAGCTCAAAGCACACATGGCAGAGGCGCATGCAGCAAGTGGCTTCACCAGTGGGAGGTCTAGGGTTCGACTCTAGGACAGGCGCATTATACCTGGTGGGCGCAACTGAGCTGCAGTGGGCGCTTGGGCCCGGGTTGGGCCAGAGGAAATGCTAAAGACCCATGAAGAGCTCAAGTGAAGACTTAAGTTAATTAAGGTCTTACTTAGGCTTGATGGGCTTTTACCACATAAGATCATCATGCTTTTAATTTACTATTTAAGTAATTTAGTAACTGCATGATCTTTTCTTCTGCTATCACCATAGGATTTGAATGATAGTAAGAAGATAAAAGGACCGTTAAAATCCAACGTTAAAATATCAAGCACGTAAGCCTTCTGACGCGAAACCTCACTGTTCTGACTATCGTTGGGGCCGTGTTGTACCCACTTAGTGGGCACGCCCATCTATCTTCAGACGGTGTGTGATTACACCTGCGTGTTACAGAGAAGGGATTTATCGCTTCTCGTTGCTCAGCATAGCACGTGGTGGTCCAGGGAGTAGGTCGGGTCAGCTTGACCATGTAGGCTACATATTGAGCATATGGTAGCCATATGGAGGCAGCCATCTGTGGGATCAGAGACTGTGTTGTACCAACTCAGTTGGCACAGTCTGCTGGATTGCCCAGATGAAGGGGAATCGCACGGGTTGGCGATTGGTAGGGAATGCCTACCAGAAATTAGTTCTTGTACTCTCTGTGCATCTTATCTCGCCTGAGCGGGACGCGGAGACCACGTATGAAATCTGGATCCCATCTCACTAAAAGAGTTTTACTCTTTCGGGCTGTTTTGCTGGATTTTTCAGCCAGATAAAATAGTGAGAAAAGAATCATTCTTAAGTCCTGAATTGATTCTAACATTGATACTGACCTTGCTGTTCTTGCATTGTTGTAGATTACTGCAGCAACGAACACCACAGCGTTCAATGTGCGATCCCTACTGGAAAGGGAGAAGTTTGCTGGGCCAAACTTCTCAGACTGGTACGGACACCTTAAGATTGTTCTTAAGGCTGAGAGGAAACTGTATGTCCCCGAGACGGCTATACCGCCTCAACCCGCTGCGAACGCCGCAAGGGCGGTTCAGGAAGCTTATGAAAAGCATGTCAATGATAGCATTGACGTCGCTTGCCTTATGCTAGCGTCTATGACGCCACAGCTGCAGCGTCAGCATGAGGATTTATCAGCTATAGAAATTATAGCAAACCTCAAGCTGCTGTATGCTGCACAGGCAAGGACTGAACGCTATAATTTGACGAAACTTTTCTTTCAGAGCAAATTGACTGAAGGGAGTCCAGTGGGAGCTCACGTGCTCAAGATGATTGGGTACAAGGAGGCTCTAGAGAAACTGGGACACACCATCAATCAGGAGCTTGTTGTAGATATCATCTTGCAGTCTCTCCCGGCCTCTTTCGATCCGTTCATCATTAATTTTAATATGAACAAGATCGACTGTACCCCGGCAGAGTTACTGAACATGCTCTTGACTACAGAGCAGACTCAGTCTCGTGAGAAGGGAACGCCTTCATCCTCTGTGAAGGTGTTGGTGTATATGCCCTAGGACCTAGTTTTGGTCCACTTATGTACTACTTGACTTTGATATTTATATATATCATTCTGGCATTGTCATTATCAATGTTTGTTTACATCTGCGCACATGTACTGACATGATAATGTCCCTGGAGATAGATTGGATCTGTGCTCAAACTATTGTCCCCAGTCGATGTACCTTAGTGGATATGGGACAGCTATGGTACTTGTGAGACTGGTATGTGAGCTGGTTAGGTACGTGGTGCTAACGCAGACACATGGGTATATCATTGGAGGATATACTGGAAAGACCCGCTGTGAGGCTATGACTTGGTGTCATAAGTTATCCTCACAAGTGACAGGAGATGCATTGATCCCTTGACTTGAGGTCATTGATCATTCTATATGGTTAGGGACTTGTTTTGATACAACCTAACACCTCGCCGTAGTTGGGAGGTCATAACGGTTGTCATTGAGCATGTCACGACCCATATGAGAAGGTCAATGGACAGACATAGGATTTGCCCCTTCCTTAGGGAAGTATGATATCCATGGAGCTCCTCTATGGTTCTATGACTGAGAGTGTATGGCCATACCCAGGTAAGAACCTATTTTAGTCATAGCCATGTGATTGGGTGAAAACAAGTGGTGACACACTTGTCCAATCGGATATCAGTCTGGCAAAGAGACTGTAATGCATCTGTACCTAGTTGCGATGATGGGGATGTCGATGTCGATATCCATTCCAATGACCTGGGTAGCAGCGATGCACTGCTAGGTGCCACTCACTGCTTGTGGTGACCTTTGGTCAGCACTGCCAGCGTCAGAAGAACCTACAGGGTCACACACCTTGATACTTGAGTTCTCGTATTGATCGAGAAGCCTTATGATCAAGTTATTGGATAACTCGGATCTAATTGGAAGATTTCATCAGCACCAATGGGCCTGATGAGATGGAAGAATGTTATTGGAGCCAAACTTCATTTTTGGCAGGTTGACCCGTATTTGACCATGGTTGGTCACACTTGGATTAGGGTTGCATTGGATTGGATCCAAATGCTTAATCAACCCATAGGATGAAGTTTGGGCTAGCTCATTATCCAATGAAGCCCAATAACAAGTTCTCATGAAGAGAAGAGAGGCTAAAAGGGTATAATGGGGAGAAACCCAACCCCATTGGCGCCTAAGGGGCATAATGGGGTTAGGGTGGCAAAGTTGCTTCATTAAGGAAGCAATTTGCGCCTAGCCCTTCTCCCTTGATGGTATGAATGCCTTTAAGGCATGTCTTGGGCTGATATGGTACTTGGGCAATTATGGAAAGGTTGAATGAAGTTTATGGTAAAGTCTTGGAGACTTTCCTTGCATTAAACCTCCTCATCCTAGCCCTACACTTGTCATGATCCTAGCCCTTGCCCTAATCGCCTCTTGCCCTATATATGTGACCCTAGCCGCCCCCTCTTATATGATTCATCCTTGGAGGCGTGAACTCAAGAAGGGAGCGAGAGCAAGGAGCATTGGCGCAATCTCTTCCTCTTCCATCAAGTGGCCGCAAGCTTCTCCTTCCTTACCACTTGGCGCATCTTTCTCTCCTGGTGGCGCAAGGTGGTTGGAGCATCTCCCTAAGGCTTGGATCTTCTTCCCGAGGCTAGCACCGGGCGTGGAAGAAGAGGACTCGAGGCATCCGTGTGTGTGAGACTGCAGAGGGCGCACAGTTGGGCGCCTATCACGACATCGACCTCATCTTGCTTTGAGGTATTTTCTAACTCATCGTGTCGACCCCCTTGCATGCGATCTTCACTGGGTTTTTGGGACGGACCTGTTTCGGGGACATTCTTCCGCTGTGCAATGTATGTATGTGTCTCTGAAAAATTGTAAAATGTCCCCGGGGTTTCCCAACAGTGGTATCAGAGGGACTTGCAAGACTCGAATGATGTTTTATGCTTTTCTTTCATGCTCGCATGCCATATCTCTATTTTCGAAAATAGCATGATGCATGGCAAACGATTTTTTCTAAGTAGGAAAAAATTAGGGTTTCTTGTTTCTATCATCCTCTCAATCTCTTTTGGATTTTTGGACTATTTTTCTTGTCTGATTTAAAGATCAAAGGCGCACGTAGTTTTGTCAAGTAGGACGGGCATTGTGTCTTCGGACTGGCCAAGTCTCTTGATCTAACAAAATTGCCAACCGAAAGGATCTCTGAAATCACCTTGAAAAATAAATCGCAATTAACCAAAAGATTTGTGAGAAGAAGAGGAGAAAAAGAGACTAGTTTTAATGAAAAAGTAAAATTTTAGATTTTATGTTTTTCATGAGCATGTAGAATTGCATGAGTAAATACCTTGATTGTGCATAATGTTGTGATCATTAGTCAAGCCCCCCTTTGCATGCCTGTGATGTTTCCTCGTGAGGCCTGCGTGCCGCTTTTCTTTTTGCTTTTAAGAAGACTAGGGTAGCACATGTACTTGGAGCTTGGCGCATGCATGGAGTTGGCGCACCTTGGATGGTGGCGCAACAAGCATCAAGGAAAAGGCGCAACCTTGCTTGATGGCACAAGTTAGGCATGGCCGAACCCTTGGGTTTGAGAGCTAGCTAACTTGGCATCTTTCATTGTGGCGCATTCTCCTTGGAGGAAGACCATGGCATTGGCCGAACCTTTGAGGTCTACCCTTAATGTTTGAGAGCTAAGCCATGAAGGAAGGACCTTGGAGCCAACCATGAAGACCAAGATAGAGGGCGGCTAGGATAGGTCTTTCTTAGGGGCTTGAGTCCTATGTCAAGAGTTGAAACTCCTTTGGCATGGGTTGATTCAATGTCTTGAAAGGGCTTTGATCACATCATCTTTTACTGCTTTCCTTATCTGCTAAAAGCATGCCTGTGATGTTTTATCATTATGTTATCACTATAGGATTGCATGCCTGTATTGTTTGACATAAGATAAAACTGATGAGACCTTAAAAACCCTCATAAAATATCAAGTCTAGAAGCCTTCTAACGCGTAGCCCTCACTAAGCTATCGATCAGTGGAGTTGTGAACTGGTTCCCACCCTCGTGGGACACACCCACTTATCTTTAGAAAGTGTGTGGTGACAATGGTTTCCCCAGTCCAGTTTTAACCTGGGCGTGCCTTCGCAAGGAAACTCATTGGCCCTGGGCATAAACGGTTAGGAATGGACTTGACTAGAAATTCACATGTACTGGGCACATAGTGAAAGTCTAGAGGCATCGTTGAGAGGTTAGGGTTTCATGTTATATCCAGCCCTCGCTGGACATGAAATGCCCAAGACTGTCTCAACAAGGGGAGTTGCTTGGAGCAACCGGCCGGCGCGCCCACCTTAGGAAACATGAGTTACTTTGTGCATCTCATCCCACCCTCGTGGGACGCAAAGCCTCATGTGAAATAAGGATCCCATCTCACTAGGAAGTCTTAAACTTCCCGATTGACTTTGTGGGTTGTCAATTCGAATTTAAAATAGTGGGAGCAGTAATCATTTAAAACAAGTCCAGTTTAAATGATTCGAAGTAGTACTAATCTGTTTTTCTTGGGTGTTGTAGAACAATGGCTACGAACACTGGCGGATTATCACTGCGATCACTCCTTGATAAGGATAAGTTAGTTGGAACTAACTTTATGGACTGGCATCGGAACTTGAGGATAGTCCTCAAGCTCGAGAAGAAGCTGTATGTCCTTGAACAGGCTCTTCCTGCGGCTCCTGCGCCTAATGCCCGAACGGCAGATAGAGATGCTTATAGAAAGCATCAGGATGACTCTTTGGAGGTTGCATGTCTTATGCTAGCCAGCATGGCACCTGAACTGCAGGTGCAATATGAGGAGCAGAACGCTTTTCAGATGATCACTCATCTGAAACAGATGTTCGAGGCTCAGGCTAGAACTGAAAGATTTGACACCGCCAAAGCAGTCTTTCGGTGTAAGTTGTCTGAGGGTGCACCAGTGAGACCCCATGTTCTCAAGCTCATTGGGAATGTGGATCATCTCAGGAGACTGGGTCATGCCATAGACAACGAGCTGGTTGTGGATCTTATTCTGCATTCCCTGCCCCCTAGCTTCAGTCCGTTTATTATTAACTTCAACATGAACCGGATTGAGTGCACACGGGAGGAATTGATGAATATGCTCCAAACAGCCGAGCGTGAAATGGGTAAGACCAAACCAAATTCTGTTCTTTTGGTCCCTGCGACCAAGAAGATAAAGAAGAAGGGTAAGGCACGTGGTAAGGGCAGTGCCAAAGGTCCTACCAAGGCACTGAAGAAAAAGGCAAAGAAGTCAAAGGACCAGAGGTGTTTTCACTGTGGCGAGCAGGGTCACTGGAGAAGGGACTGCAAGCAGCTTCAGAATGAGGAGAAGAAGGGCTTGGCCTTAACTTCTAGCTCAGGTATTTATATTACAGAAGTCAATCTTTCTACTTCTATGTCATGGGTATTGGATACCGCATGTGGAGCTCATATTTGTACAAATATGCAGGGGCTCAAGAAAAGTAGATCGGTGCGACCTGGAGAGATTGACCTACGCGTTGGAAATGGGGCACAGGTTGCTGCTGTTGCTGTAGGCATCTTGACTCTCTCCTTGCCTTTTGGACTTCTATTAGAACTAAATAATTGCTTTTGTGTACCTTCACTTACTAGGAACATTGTATCCATTCCTTGCTTAGCAAAGAAGGGATTTAAGTTTGAAATAAATAAGAACTCTTGTTCTTTTTCATTTGCAAATATGTTCTATGGGAAGGGTACTTTGTGCAATGGTCTGTATATTTTGGATATGGAAAGTTCTATCTGTAACATAAGTAATAAAAGGACCAAACTGAGTGGTTCAGTTGGTGCTTTCCTATGGCACTGTCGATTAGCCCATATAAACAAAAATCGCATCCAATAACTCCATGCAAATGGATTGTTAGATTCAAGTTCCTTGGAGGAATTTGATACCTGTGAACCTTGTTTATTAGGGAAAATGACAAAAGCACCCTTCACCAAGATTGGTGAGAGGGCAGGAGGTTTATTGAATCTCATACATACTGATGTGTGTGGGCCTTTCAATAAACAAGCCAGAGGAGGGTACAACTACTTCATTACCTTCACTGATGACTTCAGTAGGTATGGATATGTCTACCTAATGAGACATAAATCTGAGTCCTTTGAGAAATTCAAAGAGTTCAAGAATGAAGTAGAGAACCAGCTTGGAAGATCCATTAAAGCTCTTCGATCAGATCGAGGTGGAGAATACCTGAGTGGAGAGTTCTTTGACTATCTGAGAGAGTCTGGGATCATATCCCAACTCACTCCTCCTGGAACACCTCAATGGAATGGTGTGTCTTAAAGGAGCAATCAAACTTTATTGGATATGGTTCGATCTATGATGAGTCATGCAACTCTACCTCCCTCATTCTGGGGGCATGCACTTGAGACAGCTTCTCTGATACTGAATAATGTTCCATCTAAGAGTGTCTCCAAAATACCATACGAGGTATGGAGTGGGAGACGCCCTAATCTCACGTTTATCAGGATCTGGGGATGTGAGGCTTATGTCAAACGTCAGGATTCTAGCAAGCTAGAACCTAGATCTGATAAGTGTGTATTTGTGGGGTATCCTAAGGAAACTAAAGGATACTACTTCTATGTCCCAACCGAGAACAAAGTTTTTGTTGCTCGGGGTGCTGTCTTTCTAGAGAAAGAATTTCTTATGAAAGAAGTAAGTGGGAGGGAGTTTGACTTGGATGAGGTCCAAGTGCAACCACAAGACAAAGAGATGGAATCTGAGCCATCTGCACCGGTTGTTATACAACCTGAGGCTCAGACACAGGTCCCACGTAGGTCTCGGAGGATTCGTCGTGCACCTGAGAGGTACGGGTCGCTGCCGACTCAACACGATGGAATTTTCATCATTGAGGATGAACCCAGAACCTATGATGAGGCGGTCAGTGGACCGGACTCCGAGAGATGGCTTGACGCCATGCGATCCGAGATGGATTCCATGTCGGCTAACCAAGTCTGGGATTTGGTTAAGCTGCCTGATGGGGTAAAACCCATAGGGTGTAAATGGGTCTTCAAGAAGAAGACAGACATGGATGGCAATATAGTTACCTATAAGGGTAGACTAGTGGCTAAAGGTTTTAAACAAGTCCACGGGGTGGACTGTGATGAAACCTTCTCGCCAGTTACCATGATCAAGTCCATTCGGATTCTGCTTGCTATAGCTGCATATCATGACTATGAGATATGGCAGATGGATGTGAAGACAGCGTTCCTTAACGGGAAGCTGACTGAGGATGTGTACATGACACAACCTGATGGTTTCATCCATCCTGCAGAGGCTAATAAGGTCTGCAGGCTAAAGAGATCCATTTATGGATTAAAGCAAGCATCTCGAAGTTGGAATCTTCGATTTGATGAAGCTGTGAGAGATTATGGCTTTATCAAAAGCGAAGATGACGCCTGTGTATATAGAAAATTCAGTGGGAGCTTGGTGATTTTTCTGGTCTTGTATGTCGATGACATACTGCTCATCGGAAATGACATCCCTAGTCTTCAAGCTGTGAAGACATGTTTGGGGAAGTGTTTTGAGATGAAAGACTTAGGGGAGGCCGCCTATATTCTAGGCGTGAGGATCTACCGAGATAGATCCAAGAGGCTCCTGGCCCTTAGTCAGAGTACCTACATTGATAAGGTCCTGGAGAGGTTTAACTTGGAGCAATCCAAGAAAGGATACCTTCCAGTAAGACATGGCCTTACTCTCTCAAAGAGCCAGTGTCCTACAACACAGGCTGAGCGTGATGACATGAGTCGAATTCCTTATGCTTCAGCAGTAGGATCGATCATGTATGCAATGTTGTGTACTAGACCAGACGTGGCATATGCTGTAAGCATAACCAGCCGATACCAATCCAATCCAGGTCTGCAGCACTGGGTGGCTGTAAAGAACATCCTAAAGTATCTGAGGAGAACTAAGGATTTGTTCTTGGTCTATGGGGGACAGGAAGAGCTCAGTATGCAGGGCTATACTGATGCATCATTCCAGTCTGACCCTGACGACTTTAGATCGCAGGCCGGCTATGTGTTCAAGATAAATGGAGGCGCTGTATGCTGGAAGAGCTTCAAGCAATCCACCATAGCAGATTCTACAACCGAGGCAGAGTATGTGGCCGCTTCTGAGGCAGCCAAGGAAGCCGTTTGGATAAGGAAGTTCATATCTGATCTTCAGGTGGTTCCTAGTGCAGTGGATCCCATCGAACTCTATTGTGACAACAATGGAGCAATTGCACAAGCCAAGGAACCACGGTCTCATCAAAGATCCAAACACATACTCAGAAGATTTCACCTGATCAGAGAGATCATTGAAAGAGGTGATGTCAAGATTAGCAGAGTTGACATAGAAAACAATCTGGCAGACCCATTGACCAAGGCTTTGGCGGAGCAGAAGCATGAGGGTCACGCTAGAGATATGGGGTTAAGATTTCTCAACCTCTAGGTCTTAGTGCAAGTGGGAGATTGTTGGTGTATATGCCCTAGGACCTAGTTTTGGTCCACTTATGTACTACTTGACTTTGATATTTATATATATCATTCTGGCATTGTCATTATCAATGTTTGTTTACATCTGCGCACATGTACTGACATGATAATGTCCCTGGAGATAGATTGGATCTGTGCTCAAACTATTGTCCCCAGTCGATGTACCTTAGTGGATATGGGACAGCTATGGTACTTGTGAGACTGGTATGTGAGCTGGTTAGGTACGTGGTGCTAACGCAGACACATGGGTATATCATTGGAGGATATACTGGAAAGACCCACTGTGAGGCTATGACTTGGTGTCATAAGTTATCCTCACAAGTGACAGGAGATGCATTGATCCCTTGACTTGAGGTCATTGATCATTCTATATGGTTAGGGACTTGTTTTGATACAACCTAACACCTCGCCGTAGTTGGGAGGTCATAACGGTTGTCATTGAGCATGTCACGACCCATATGAGAAGGTCAATGGACAGACATAGGATTTGCCCCTTCCTTAGGGAAGTATGATATCCATGGAGCTCCTCTATGGTTCTATGACTGAGAGTGTATGGCCATACCCAGGTAAGAACCTGTTTTAGTCATAGCCATGTGATTGGGTGAAAACAAGTGGTGACACACTTGTCCAATCGGATATCAGTCCGGCAAAGAGACTGTAATGCATCTGTACCTAGTTGCGATGATGGGGATGTCGATGTCGATATCCATTCCAATGACCTGGGTAGCAGCGATGCACTGCTAGGTGCCACTCACTGCTTGTGGTGACCTTTGGTCAGCACTGCCAGCGTCAGAAGAACCTACAGGGTCACACACCTTGATACTTGAGTTCTCGTATTGATCGAGAAGCCTTATGATCAAGTTATTGGATAACTCAGATCTAATTGGAAGATTTCATCAGCACCAATGGGCCTGATGAGATGGAAGAATGTTATTGGAGCCAAACTTCATTTTTGGCAGGTTGACCCGTATTTGACCATGGTTGGTCACACTTGGATTAGGGTTGCATTGGATTGGATCCAAATGCTTAATCAACCCATAGGATGAAGTTTGGGCTAGCTCATTATCCAATGAAGCCCAATAACAAGTTCTCATGAAGAGAAGAGAGGCTAAAAGGGTATAATGGGGAGAAACCCAACCCCATTGGCGCCTAAGGGGCATAATGGGGTTAGGGTGGCAAAGTTGCTTCATTAAGGAAGCAATTTGTGCCTAGCCCTTCTCCCTTGATGGTATGAATGCCTTTAAGGCATGTCTTGGGCTGATATGGTACTTGGGCAATTATGGAAAGGTTGAATGAAGTTTATGGTAAAGTCTTGGAGACTTTCCTTGCATTAAACCTCCTCATCCTAGCCCTACACTTGTCATGATCCTAGCCCTTGCCCTAATCGCCTCTTGCCCTATATATGTGACCCTAGCCGCCCCCTCTTATATGATTCATCCTTGGAGGCATGAACTCAAGAAGGGAGCGAGAGCAAGGAGCATTGGCGCAATCTCTTCCTCTTCCATCAAGTGGCCGCAAGCTTCTCCTTCCTTACCACTTGGCGCATCTTTCTCTCTTGGTGGCGCAAGGTGGTTGGAGCATCTCCCTAAGGCTTGGATCTTCTTCCCGAGGCTAGCACCGGGCGTGGAAGAAGAGGACTCGAGGCATCCGTGTGTGTGAGACTGCAGAGGGCGCACAGTTGGGCGCCTATCACGACATCGACCTCATCTTGCTTTGAGGTATTTTCTAACTCATCGTGTCGACCCCCTTGCATGCGATCTTCACTGGGTTTTTGGGACGGACCTGTTTCGGGGACATTCTTCCGCTGTGCAATGTATGTATGTGTCTCTGAAAAATTGTAAAATGTCCCCGGGGTTTCCCAACAGAAGGTCCCCTAGACAAGGGGATGAAACCCTAATAGGCACATGTAAGGGATTTAAACAGCGGAAGAGGGTTTCTAGATCTATTGCATGCTTTACGATCAACGTTAAAATGATTACATACAAGAGAAGAAATCATACCGATGCCATTTCTAGATGGCATCTTGGAAGCAAAGATCGAAATGGATCTTCTCCAGAGATGACGCACACAAGATGAGTCTTGGCTCCTCCTTGTCGCCCCTTGTGCTAGCAAGGATCGTCCAAGTATCCTGACCGAATGGAAGGGAAGAGATGAGAAATCCTATGCTTGGCGAGAGCTCCTCTTTTCATCCACACCTTCACACGCAAGAGATGCCAGTGTCGAAAAGCCCAAAGAGGCATCAAGAGAGCGTGAGCATTGAGAACGTGAGAGTCATGGTCACGTTTAGAGACATGCTTTCTAAAAATAGAAAAGTCTCAACGTTCATGCGACCACAACTTACCCCAATCGCAAAATGCCTCTTCATTTGAACCATGCGCTCATCCAATGAGCTGGTTCAATTCGGTTTGGTTCAAGAAACAAAACTACCCAAGCCATTAGTCCAGATTACAATAAACCCCTGAAGCTTAAGATCTGACCGTTGATCTCTCGATGCTCCTGATCTCACCGATCTAGCATCCATTCTCTCAATCGAAGCTTACCGATCTTAAGCCCTAATCAATTAAACATGATCAGACCAGATCTCACTCACAATCAGAGATTAAATCCCTTTAAACTGAACCTAAACAATTCAGTCCACACGATCTGACTTAAGTAAGCCATATCATCAAATTGTGTGACCCTAAGGGTTTCCTTTAAATGTCGGTAACGATAACTTACGTCATCACGATCAGCGAGGGGTATCTAGCAACACATCACTGTCTCCCGATATAAAGGAAAGAGTCTTCCAAGACTACACCCAAACCACAGCACAAGTGTGAATCAACTCACTAGGCATACATGTTTCCTTTGCCACTGGATGTTCTTATTGGACAAGCCTGTCAAGCTTGTAACTCCAATATGATGAGCATGATTAGATCAGATGAACATAGTCACCTGGGTATGGCCATACACTTTCTCAATCATCTCATCCAAGGGGGCCCTTTAGAACATCACACTCCAATGAAGGAGACGGCGATCCTTTATCTATCACTAGTGCCCTAACATGACTCAAGCTCACCATCCAAGATAGTCTATAACCATTATGTTTCAAATGATATTGAACTACCTCAAAACAATGACAATCATCATTTAGAAACACAAGTGATCTCAAGTCAGAGGAAATGTGCCACTTGTTGCAATCAAGGATTATTCACATTGTGACAAGCAATTGAATATCCTAGTAGGGTCTGTCCAGTACATCCAATGTACCCATGAGTCTACATCTTATTCCATGCTCGAAGCATCCTATAAGATTAGAATACATATTAGTCTCAATCATATCAAGGCTGTCTCATGTTCACCAAGATATCTCGACTAAGGACAAAAGTGCATGTCAGCCTAGCTGAACAGCATTGAGACATTATTCAGAAGTATATGTATTGCAGCAGATAATATATCAACCTGAATAACAACCATTGCCTTTATAAACATAAGAGTTTATACATGATACTGATACAATCCCAAGGCCTCAAACATTAGCCTTAAGGGCATACCCCAACAATCTCCCACTTGCACTTAATCTAATGGTTGAGGAATCTCAAACCCATATTATTACAGTGCTTCTCATGCTTCTGCTGCGCCAGAGGCTTGGTAAGCGGGTCTGCCAGATTGTCATCTGTATGAACCTTGCAGATTTTGATCTCGCCACGATCAATGATCTCCCGGATCAAGTGAAACCGTCTCTGTATGTGCTTGGACTTCTGGTGCGACCGCGGTTCCTTTGCTTGTGCGATTGCTCCAGTGTTATCACAGAAGATAACCAAAGGATCTGCACTCGAAGGAACAACACCAAGTTCCTTAACGAACTTGCGAATCCATACTGCCTCCTTAGATGCTTCTGAGGCTGCAACATACTCGGCTTCTGTTGTGGAATCAGCAACGATGGACTGTTTGAAACTCTTCCACACCACTGCTCCTCCATTCAAGCTAAAAACATAGCCTGATTGCGATCGGAAATCATCCTGGTCAGATTGGAACGAAGCGTCAGTATATCCTTCAATACTGAGTTCTTCCTGACCACCATATATCAAGAACATATCTTTGGTCCTCCGCAGATATTTCAAGATGTTCTTGACTGCAATCCAGTGCGCCTGACCTGGATTACTTTGGAATTGACTGGTCACGCTTAACCCGTAAGCGACGTCTGGGCGAGTACACAACATCGCATACATAATGGATCCAATAGCCGAAGCATAAGGCGTATTGTCCATTTCATCTTTCTCAGTCTGTGTTTGTGGACGCTGACTCTTTGAAAGATTCAGACCATGTCTGACTGGAAGATATCCTCTTTTAGAATTCTCTAAATGAAATCTTTCCAGGACTTTATCGATGTAAGTACTCTGGCACAGCCCGAGAAGCCTCTTAGATCTATCCCTGTAGATCTTCACACCTAATACATAGGCTGCTTCTCCTAAATCTTTCATCTGGAAACATTTTCTTAACCATGCTTTGACAGCATGCAGTTCAGGAATATCATTTCCAATGATTAAGATATCATCGACGTAGAGGACTAGGAAAGTAATTACGCTCCCACTAAACCTCTTATATACACACGGGTCATCTTCATTCTTGATGAAACTAAATTCACTAATTGATTCATCAAAACGAATATTCCAGCTTCTTGATGCTTGTTTAAGTCCATAAATGGACTTCTTTAATTTGCATACCTTATGACGATCAGATGGATTAGTGAAACCTTCAGGTTGTGTCATATACACATCCTCATCCAATTTTCCATTAAGGAAAGCAGTCTTCACATCCATCTGCCAGATCTCATAATCGTAATATGCTGCTATCGCGAAAAGAATCCGAATAGACTTAAACATAGCTACAGGTGAGAAAGTTTCATCATAATCTATCCCGTAGATTTGTTTGAAACCTTTCGCAACTAGCCTGCCTTTATAGGTAACCACGTTACCATCCATGTCAATCTTCTTCTTGAAGATCCATTTACAGCCTATAGGGATAACTCCCGGAGGCGGATCAACCAAATCCCAAACTTGGTTATCTGACATGGAGTCCATCTCGGCTCGCATAGCTTCAAGCCATCTAGCTGAGTCTGGTCCACTGACCGCATCCGCATAAGTGAGGGGTTCATCATTATCAATGATGTAGACTCCGTCATAGCGCTCAGGCTGTCGACGAATCCTTCCCGATCTTCGCGGTTCCCATGAGATCTGAGCCTCAGGTTGTTCAGTAACCTGTTCTACCGGCTCAGGCTCATCCAACTGTGCTTGACTACTTTGTCCTTCCTCTGGATTCTCATCCAGTTTTATTTCTCTCCCACTGGCTTCTTGCAGAAGAAACTCCTTCTCAAGAAAAATGGCCGTCCGAGCAACAAATACCTTGTTCTCTTTGGGATCGTAGAAATAATAACCCTTAGTTTCCTTAGGGTAACCGACAAAGATGCATTTGTCAGATCTGCTCTCTAGTTTCCCAGAGGCGAGCTTTTTGACATAAGCCTCGCAACCCCAGATCCTGATAAATGTCAAGCTCGGCTGTTTCCCATACCATAACTCATATGGGGTCTTTGAAACTGCCTTGGATGGCACTTGGTTTAGTACCTTTGCAGCTGTTTCCAGTGCAAATCCCCAAAAGGAGTAAGGTAGAGTAGCCTGACTCATCATAGAACGAACCATATCAAGTAATGTTCTATTTCTCCTCTCGGACACACCATTCCATTGCGGTGTTCCTGGCGGAGTGAGCTGTGAGATAATCCCACACTCCTTCAGATAGTCAGTAAACGCATGACTCAAGTATTCTCCACCTCGATCAGAACGAAGTGCCTTGATATTTCAGCCTAGCTGATTCTGTACTTCATTCTTGAACTCTTTGAACTTGTCAAAAGATTCACTTTTATGTCTCATTAAATAGACATACCCATATCTACTGAAATCATCAGTAAAGGTAATGAAGTACGAATAGCCACCTCTGGCATGTTTACTAAATGGCCCACACACATCACTGTGTATAAGGTCAAGTAAACCTGAAGCCCTTTGACCTTTATTAGGAAAAGGTGACTTCGTCATTTTGCCCATTAAACAAGCTTTGCATGTATCAATCTCCTCATAGGAGAATGATCCCAGCAGTCCATGTTCATGCAACCGCTTAATGCGTTTCTTGTTAATATGGCCTAAACGACTATGCCATAGCAAGGTGCTATCATCAGCATACTTGGCTTTCTTGTTATCAATATTTTGTATAGAACATTCCATGTCCAACATGAATAACCCATTGTTAATTGAACCAGTAGCATAAACAATATTATCAATAGATAAAACACACTTTGACATATTGCATTCAAAGGAAAACCCTTTCCTGACAAGAGCAGGAATAGAGATAATATTCTTAGTTATACTCGGAACAAAATAACAATTGTCTAGTTCCAATACAAGTCCAGATGGTAATGAGATGTAATATTCCCCTACAGCAACAGCAGCAACCCATGCTCCGTTTCCAACTCGTAGGTCCACCTCATGCTGCCCCACCTGTCTTCTTCTCTTGAGTTCCTGTACATTTGAACAAATGTGAACTCCACATGCAGTGTCCAACACCCATGATATAGAAGAAGAAAACATGACCTCAGTCACATAAATACCTGAGCCAGAAGCGATGCTTCCCTTCTTGTCTCCTTGGAGCGCTTTACAGTCCTTTTTCCAGTGACCCAGCTGGCCACAGTGGAAACATCTGTATTCCTTCGACCGCTTAACCTTTTGTTTCAGCGCCTTGTTGTAGTTCTTGACTGGGGTTTTGCCCCTCTTCCCCTTCTTCTTGTTCCTGGAAGGAACCATTAAGACAGAGGTTGAAGGCTTTCCCTTCAGAGTCTCCTCAGTAGTCAAGAGCATATTCAGCAACTCTGCCGGCGTACAGTCGATCTTGTTCATATTAAAGTTAATAATGAACGGATCGAAAGAAGGCGGGAGAGACTGCAGAATAATGTCTACAGCAAGCTCCTGATTGATGGTATGTCCCAGTTTCTCTAGAGCCTCCTTGTGCCCAATCATCTTGAGCACATGAGCTCCTACTGGACTCCCTTCAGCCAGTTTGCTCTGAAAGAAAAGCTTGGTCAAATTGTAGTGTTCAGTCCTCGCCTGTGCAGCATATAGCATCTTGAGGTTTGCTATAATTCCTATAGCAGACATATCCTCATGCTGACGCTGCAGCGGTGGCGTCATAGACGCTAGCATCAGGCAAGCGACATCAATGCTATCATTGACATGCTTTTCATAGGCTTCCCGAACCGCCCTTGCGGCGTTCGGAGCGGGTTGAGGCGGTATCGCCGTCTCGAGGACATACAGTTTCCTCTCTGCCTTAAGAACAATCTTAAGGTGTCCGTACCAGTCTGAGAAGTTTGGCCCAGCAAACTTCTCCCTTTCCAGTAGGGATCGCACATTGAAGTTCATGGTGTTCGTTGCTGCAGGAATCTACAACAATGCAAGAACAGCAAGGTGAGTATCAATGTTAAGAATCAATCAGGACTTAAGAATGATTCTTTTTCTCAATATTTTATCTGACTGAAAAATCCAGCAAAACAGCCCGAAAGAGTAGAACTCTTTTAGTGAGACGGGATCCAAATTTCACACTTGGTCTCCGCGTCCCGCTCAGGCGAGATAAGATGCACAGAGAGTACAAGCACTAATTTCTGGTAGACTGTCCCAGCCAATCGCCAACCCGTGTGATTCCCCTTCATCTGGGCAATCCAGCAGACTGTGCCAACTGAGTTGGTACAACACAGTCTCTGATCCCACAGATGGCTGCCTCCATGTGCTACCATATGCGCCACATATGTAGCCTACATGGTCAAGCTGACCTGACCTACTCCCTGGACCACCACGTGCTATGCTGAGCAACGAGAAGAGATAAATCCCTTCTCTGTAACACGCAGGTGTAATCCCGCACAGTCTGAAGATAGATGGACGTGCCCACTGAGTGGGTACAACACGGCTCCAACGATAGTCAGAACAGTGAGGTTTCGCGTCAGAAGGCTTACGAGCTTGAAATTTTAACGTTGGATTTTAACGGTCTTTTATCTTCTCAACTATCATACAATTCCTATGGTGATAGCAGAAGATAAATAAATCATGCATTTCTAATTATATAATTGATAAAGAGAAAGCATGCTGATCTTATGTGGTAAAAGCCCATTAAGCCTAAGTAAGACCTTAACCTAACTTAAGTCTTCACTTGCTTTTCTTCATGGGGCTTTTGCTTCTTATCTGGCCCAACCTAGGGCCCAAGCGCCAATTGCAGCTCAGGTGCGCCCACCAGGGAAAATGCGCCTGTCCCAGAATCGAACCCTGGACCTCCCACCTGGTCAAGCCACTGCTGCATGCGCCTCTGCCAAGTGTGCTCTGTGCTCTTGTCTGATTAAATTACAAATTAATCTATCTAGACAAGATTGACTCGTAGGTCAATTACACTTTATAAATTAAATAAAATGTGATGCGCAGATCACAATAAATATTAATTTACATTTAAATTCCAGGCTCGCAGGCCCCAGCACAGCACACATTAAACAGGGCAGCCCACATAAGATTAAATAAACAAACATATGGCATCCAATCAGCATGTGATCCAATAAGAAAATGAAATTTCGAAAACCCCATTGGCATCATTTTTTTAATTTTCTTATATGCCCTACAACCTTACAACAGTCCATTAATAGGGATCGACTCACCTTGTCTAGTAAGATCCAATGCCCTTGCATGCACCAAGTCCTAACTGACTTGAGTCGACCAAAAGGTCAACCATGCATGCGTTTAGGGCTGAACGGCCACAATGAGGTCTGGCAAGCGGGTGTGACCCCGGGCCTAACTCATGTGCGCTCAATTAGTTGTCTCAATCAGACATCGCTACACGCCTGTGATGCAGTCGACTTATAGCCACCTCGCGCTTGCGCACAGGTGCTATCTGGTCGACCCATCTAGGCTGTCAGATGGTCTGATCAGACTGGTTGGATCTAACCTAGAGGATGACTTCAACCCTACTAACCTGTCTAAGGATTTACAGTAGCCGCTTAGATCTAAGTGAGGCGCGCAAGTGATGAAGTTTTTGAAGAAAAACTATAACATACAACAAGCGCAACATATAAGCATCATTCATGCGCCACAAACTATAAACATGCGCCAATACTAGCATGTAAAATTTTCGCATGATGATAACCCTAGATCTCTTGAACATGCGCATATAATGGATCACACAAAAAGGGGTCAAGCAATCATAAAAACATGCATAAACCTTGGCACTGATACCAATTGAAGGTCCCCTAGACAAGGGGATGAAACCCTAATAGGCACATGTAAGGGATTTAAACAGCGGAAGAGGGTTTCTAGATCTATTGCATGCTTTACGATCAACGTTAAAATGATTACATACAAGAGAAGAAATCATACCGATGCCATTTCTAGATGGCGTCTTGGAAGCAAAGATCGAAATGGATCTTCTCCAGAGATGACGCACACAAGATGAGTCTTGGCTCCTCCTTGTCGCCCCTTGTGCTAGCAAGGATCGTCCAAGTATCCTGACCGAATGGAAGGGAAGAGATGAGAAATCCTATGCTTGGCGAGAGCTCCTCTTTTCGTCCACACCTTCACACGCAAGAGATGCCAGTGTCGAAAAGCCCAAAGAGGCGTCAAGAGAGCGTGAGCATTGAGAACGTGAGAGTCATGGTCACGTTTAGAGACATGCTTTCTAAAAATAGAAAAGTCTCAACGTTCATGCGACCACAACTTACCCCAATCGCAAAATGCCTCTTCATTTGAACCATGCGCTCATCCAATGAGCTGGTTCAATTCGGTTTGGTTCAAGAAACCAAACTACCCAAGCCATTAGTCCAGATTACAATAAACCCCTGAGGCTTAAGATCTGACCGTTGATCTCTCGATGCTCCTGATCTCACCGATCTAGCATCCATTCTCTCAATCGAAGCTTACCGATCTTAAGCCCTAATCAATTAAACATGATCAGACCAGATCTCACTCACAATAAGAGATTAAATCCCTTTAAACTGAACCTAAACAATTCAATCCACACGATCTGACTTAAGTAAGCCATATCATCAAATTGTGCGACCCTAAGGGTTTCCTTTAAATGTCGGTAACGATAACTTACGTCATCACGAACAGCGAGGGGTATCTAGCAACACATCACTGTCTCCCGATATAAAGGAAAGAGTCTTCCAAGACTACACCCAAACCACAGCACAAGTGTGAATCAACTCACTAGGCATACATGTTTCCTTTGCCACTGGATGTTCTTATTGGACAAGCCTGTCAAGCTTGTAACTCCAATATGATGAGCATGATTAGATCAGATGAACATAGTCACCTGGGTATGGCCATACACTTTCTCAATCATCTCATCCAAGGGGGCCCTTTAGAACATCACACTCCAATGAAGGAGACGGCGATCCTTTATCTATCACTAGTGCCCTAACATGACTCAAGCTCACCATCCAAGATAGTCTATAACCATTATGTTTCAAATGATATTGAACTACCTCAAAACAATGACAATCATCATTTAGAAACACAAGTGATCTCAAGTCAGAGGAAATGTGCCACTTGTTGCAATCAAGGATTATTCACATTGTGACAAGCAATTGAATATCCTAGTAGGGTCTGTCCAGTACATCCAATGTACCCATGAGTCTACATCTTATTCCATGCTCGAAGCATCCTATAAGATTAGAATACATATTAGTCTCAATCATATCAAGGCTGTCTCATGTTCACCAAGATATCTCGACTAAGGACAAAAGTGCATGTCAGCCTAGCTGAACAGCATTGAGACAATATTCAGAAGTATATGTATTGCAGCAGATAATATATCAACCTGAATAACAACCATTGCCTTTATAAACATAAGAGTTTATACATGATACTGATACAATCCCAAGGCCTCAAACATTAGCCTTAAGGGCATACCCCAACACTCTGTCCTAATGTTTCCTTCTAGGAACAAGAAGAAGGGGAAGAAGGGCAAAGCCCCTGTCAAGAGCTACAACAAGGCACTGAAAAAAAAGCTCAAGCGGTCAAAGGAATACAGATGTTTTCATTGTGGCCAGCTGGGTCACTGGAAAAAGGACTGTAAAGCGCTCCAAGGAGAGAAGAAGGGAAGCAACTCTTTCGCTTCTGGCTCAGGTATTTACGTGACTGAAGTCATGTTATCTTCTTCTATTTCATGGGTGTTAGACACTGCATGTGGAGTTCACATTTGTTCAAATGTACAGGAACTCAAGAGAAGAAGACAGGTGGGACAGCATGAGGTGGACCTACGAGTAGGAAACGGGGCACGGGTTGCTGCTGTTGCTGTAGGAGTTTATCACATCTCTTTACCATCTGGTCTTGTATTAGAACTGGACAATTGTTATTTTGTACCGAGCATAACTAAGAATATTATCTCTATTCCTGCTCTTGTCAGGAAAGGGTTTTCCTTTGAATGCAAGATTTCAAAGTGTTATATTTCTTTTGATAATATTGTTTATGCTACTGGGTCGATTAACAATGGGTTATTCATGTTGGACATGGAATGTTCTATACAGCAGATTGATATTAAGAAAGCCAAGTATGCTGATGACAGCACCTTGCTATGGCATAGTCGTTTAGGCCATATTAACAAGAAGCGCATTAAGCGGTTGCATGATCATGGACTGCTGGGATCATTCTCCTATGAGGAGCTTGATACATGCAAAGCTTGTTAAATGGGCAAAATGATGAAGTCTCCTTTTTCCAACAAAGGTCAAAGGGCTTCAGGTTTACTTGATCTCATTCACAGTGATGTGTGTGGGCCATTTAGTAAACATGCCAGAGGTGGCTATTCATACTTCATTACCTTTACTGATGATTTCAGTAGGTATGGTTATGTCTATCTAATGAGACATAAGAGTGAATCTTTTGACAAGTTCAAAGAGTTCAAAAATGAAGTACAAAATCAGCTAGGCCGAAATATCAAGGCACTTCGTTCAGATCGAGGTGGAGAATACTTGAGGCATGAGTTTACTGACTATCTGAAGGTGTGTGGGATTATCTCACAGCTCACTCCGCCAGGAACACCGCAATGGAATGGTGTGTCCGAGAGGAGAAATAGAACCTTACTCGATATGGTTCGTTCTATGATGAGTCAGGCTACTCTACCTTACTCCTTTTGGGGATTTGCACTGGAAACAGCTGCAAAGGTACTAAACCGAGTGCCATCCAAGGCCGTTTCAAAGACTCCATATGAGTTATGGTATGGGAAACAGCCGAGCTTGACATTTATTAAGATCTGGGGTTGCGAGGCTTATGTCAAAAAGCTCGCCTCTGGGAAACTAGAGAGCAGATCTGAGAAATGTATCTTTGTCGGTTACCCTAAGGAAACTAAGGGTTATTATTTCTACGATCCCAAAGAGAACAAAGTATTTGTTGCTCGGACGGCTATTTTTCTTGAGAAAGAATTTCTTCTGCAAGAGGCCAGTGGGAGAGAAATAAAGTTGGATGAGAATCCAGAAGAAGGACAAAGTAGTCAAGCACAGTTGGATGAGCCTGAGCCAGTAGATCAGGTTACTGAACAACCTGAGGCTCAGATATCACGGGAACCGCGAAGATCGGGAAGGATCCGTCGACAGCCTGAGCGCTATGACGGAGTCTACATCATTGATGATGAACCCCTCACTTATGCGGATGCGGTCAGTGGACCGAAATCAGCGAGATGGCTTGAAGCTATGCGAGCCGAGATGGACTCCATGTCAGATAACCAAGTTTGGGATTTGGTTGATCCGCCTCCGGGAGTAATCCCTATAGGCTGTAAGTGGATCTTCAAGAAGAAGATGGACATGGATGGTAATGTGGTTACCTATAAAGGCAGGCTAGTTGCGAAAGGTTTCAAACAAATCTACGGGATAGATTATGATGAAACTTTCTCTCCTGTAGCCATGGTCAAGTCTATTCGGATTATTCTTGCGATAGTGGCATATTATGATTATGAGATCTGGCAAATGGACGTGAAGACCGCTTTCCTTAATGGAAAACTAGAAGAGGATGTGTATATGACACAACCTCAAGGTTTCACTAATCCATCAGATCGTCATAAAATATGCAAATTAAAGAAGTCCATTTATGGACTTAAACAAGCATCAAGAAGCTGGAATATTCGTTTTGATGAATCAATCTGTGAATTTGGTTTCATCAAGAATGAAGATGACCCGTGTGTATAAAAGAGGTTTAGTGGGAGCGTGATTACGTTCCTAGTCCTCTACGTCGATGATATCTTAATCATTGGAAACGATATTCCTGAACTACATGTGGTTAAGGCATGGTTAAGAAAATGTTTCCAGATGAAAGATTTAGGAGAAGCAGCCTATGTATTAGGTGTGAAGATCTACAGAGATAGATCTAAGCGGCTTCTTGGGCTGTGCCAGAGTACTTACATCGATAAAGTCCTGGAGAGATTCCATTTAGAAAATTCTAAAAGAGGATATCTTCCTGTCAGACATGGTCTGAATCTTTCAAAGAGTTAGTGTCCACAAACACAGACTGAGAAAGATGAAATGGACAATACGCCTTATGCTTCGGCTATTGGGTCCATTATGTATGCGATGTTGTGTACTCGCCCAGACGTTGCTTACGGGTTAAGCGTGACCAGTCGATTCCAAAGTAATCCAGGGCAGGCACACTGGATTGCAGTCAAGAACATTTTGAAATATCTTCGGAGGACCAAAGATATGTTCTTGATATATGGAGGTCAGGAAGAACTCAGTATTGAAGGATATACTGACGCTTCATTCCAATCTGACCAGGATGATTTCCGATCGCAATCAGGCTATGTTTTTAGCTTTAATGGAGGTGCAGTGGTGTGGAAAAGTTTCAAACAGTCAATTGTTGCTGATTCCACAACAGAAGCCGAGTATGTTGCAGCCTCAGAAGCATCCAAGGAGGCAGTGTGGATTCGTAAGTTCGTTCAGGAACTTGGTGTTGTTCCTTCGAGTGCAGATCCTTTGGTTATCTTCTGTGATAACACTGGAGGAATAGCACAAGCAAAGGAACCACGATCGCACCAGAAGTCTAAGCACATACAGAGAAGGTTTCACTTGATCCGGGAGATCATTGATCGTGGCGAGATCACAGTCTGCAAGGTTCATACAGATGACAATCTAGCTGACCCGCTTACAAAGCCTCTGGCGCAGCAGAAGCATGAGAAGCACTGTAATAATATGGGTTTGAGATTTCTCAACCATTAGATTAAGTGCAAGTGGGAGATTGTTGGGGTATGCCCTTAAGGCTAATGTTTGAGGCCTTGGGATTATTTCAGTATCATGTATAAACTCTATGTTTATAAAGGCAATGGTTGTTATTCAGGTTGTTACATCATCTGCTGCAATATGTATACTTCTGAATAATGTCTCAATGCTGTTCAGCTTGGCTGACATGCAGTTTTGTCCTTAGTCGAGATATCTTGGTGAACATGAGACAGCCTTGATATGATTGAGACTAATATGTGTTCTAATCTTATAGGATGCTTCGAGCATGGAATAAGATGTAGACTCATGGGTACATTGGATGTACTGGACAGACCCTACTTAGGATATTCAATTGCTTGTCACAATGTGAATAATCCTTGTATGCAAACAAGTGGCATATTTCCTCTGACTTGAGATCACTTGTGTTTCTAAATGATGATTGGCATTGTTTTGAGGTAGTTCAATATCATTTGAAACATAATGGTTATAGACTATCTTGGATAATGAGCATGAGTCATGTTAGGGCACTAGTGATAGATATAGGATTGCCGTCTCCTTGATTGGAGTGTGATGTTCTATAGGGGCCCCCTGGATGAGATGATTGAGAAAGTGTATGGCCATACCCAGATGACTATGATCATCTGATCTAATCATTCTCATCATATTGGAATTACAGGCTTGACACGCTTGTCCAATAAGAACGCCCAGTGGCAAAGGAAACACATATGTCAAGTGACTTGGGTTCACACTTGTGCTGTGGTTTGGGTATAGTCTTGGAAGACTCTTTCCTTTATATCGGGAGACAGTGATGTGTTGCTAGATACCCCTCACTGATTGTGATAACGTAAGTTATCATTACCGACATTTAAAGGAAACCCTTAGGGTCGCACAATTTGATGATATGGCTTTCTTATGTCAGATCGTGTGGACTGAATTATTTTGGTTCAGTTTAAAGGAATTTAAACTCTGATTGTAAGTGAGATCTGGTCTGATCATGTTTGATTGATTAGGGCTTGAGATCGGTAAGCTTCGATCGAGAGTATTGATGCTAGATCAGTGAGATCAAGAGCATCAAGAGATGAACGGTTAGATCTTAAACCATTTGGTTTGATAAGATCTGAACCAATGCTGGTTTGATTTGGTCTTTGAACCAAATGCAATTGAACCGAATTGGTTTGAACCGGTTCACATGTGTGAACGCATGGTTCAATATGAAGGCGTTTAGGTCGGTTATCATGGCGTGGGCGCATGGCTTCATGACTTTCTATTTTTGGAAGTCATGTAACGCCACAACTCCACAACGCCTCAACGCATCGCCTCTTCCTCTCTCGACTTGGGTTGTCTTCACGCCAAGAGAGAAAAACCATTCGGCAAGCAAGAGGTCATTCTCCAAAAAAAAAAACTCCTTCACGCGACAAGGACACTTGAAGATCTTTGCTAGCACAAAGGACGACAAGGAGAAAGCTATCTTCACCTTGTGTGCGTTGCCTTTGGAGAAGAAGCATTCGATTCTTTGATTCCAAGATGCCATCCAAGAAATGGCAATGGTAACGCATCTCTATGCTTTCAATCTTAAGTTGATCATATGTTCATACTATTCGATCCTCATGAAACCCTAGAAAAGTTTTATTTGCGCATGCTATTAGGGTTT
Source organism: Costus lasius (assembly GCA_027563935.2). Lineage (NCBI taxonomy): Eukaryota > Viridiplantae > Streptophyta > Magnoliopsida > Zingiberales > Costaceae > Costus > Costus lasius. Next base: position 28,060,315 of record CM050450.1, on the reverse strand, counting down.
CGCCCCCCCCCCCCCTTTTTAGGGACTTTCAAGCAGTGCATCGCTGCTACCAAGTCATCGAAATGGATATCGACATCGACATCCCCATCATCGCAACCAAGTACAGATGCATTACAGTCCCTTTACCAAACTGATATCCGATTGGCCAAGTGTGTCACCACTTGTTTCTATCCAATCTCATGGCTATGACTAAATCAGGTCTAACTTGGGTATGGCCATACACTTTCAGTAATAGAACCATAGAGGAGCTCCATGGATATCATGCTTCCCTTAGGAAGGGGCAAATCCTATGTCTGTGCATTGACCTTCTCATATGGGTCGTGACATGCCCAATGACAACCGTTATTACCTCCCAACTACGGCAAGGCGTTAGGTTGTATCAAAGCATATCCCTAACCATATAGAATGGCCAATGACCTCAAGTCAAGGGATCAATGTATCTCCTATCACTTGTGAGGATAACTCATGACACCAAGTCATTGCCTCATAGCGGGTCGGTCCAGTATATCTACAACTGATATACCAATATGCCTGCGTTAACACCTCGTGCCTAACCAGCCCATATACCAGTCTTACAAGTACCATAGTTGTCCTATATCCACTAAGGTACATTGACTAGGGACAATAGTTTGAGCACAGATCCAATCTGTCTCCAGGGACATTATCATATAAGTACATGTTCGTAGATGTAAACAAATAATGATAACGACAATGTCAGTATGATATAAATATCAATGTCAAGTAATACAAGTAACTGACCAGAATTAGGTCCTTAGGGCATATACACCAACAAGACCAGAGATATTCATCGATTTTACGACACTACCATAATATTTTTCATGGGCCGTAATTTTGACTCAGGGTTCACAGAACCAAATTACGGCCGTAATTTTAACCTGGACACGCAAGTTTTTCGGGCTCGATTCTTGCTCAGACCATATCTTGAGATCCAAACGTCCAAATTGAGATCCGAAAGAAGTTGCAGACTTGTCTCGATGAGGAGAAGATAAAGGAACCTAAAGCCCTAATTTTTAGGATGGATCGAGGGAGCAATCAAAAAAGAGGCACTTAGGGTTTGGCTTCGCGCTGAGGGGCGTGGAGGTCACTTCAGGCAGCGATTTTTATGAAAGTTCCATTAAGGGGGGGGGAGAAACCCTAATCATGCAGATATAAAATTTTCTCAAGGCGGAATCTAGGGTTTCCTAGGATCGCATGTATGAACATATGATCAACTTAACATTTTGTATAGATCTAGGGAGAGATCATACCAATGCCATTGCTTTGGATGACGACTTGGAAGGAAAGAGGCGTGTGCTTCTTCTCCAAAGGCAATCGCACACAAGACGAGAGATGGCTACTCCATGGCGTTCCTTGTGCTAGCAAAGCTCCAAGGCCTCCTAATCGCGTGAAGGAGATTGAGATGATCTCTAGGCTTTGTCAAGTCCTCTCCTTGTCATCTGTATGAACCTTACAGATCTTGATCTCTCCTCGATCAATGATCTCCCGGATCAAGTGAAACCTTCTCTGTATGTGCTTGGACTTCTGGTGCGACCGTGGTTCCTTTGCCTGTGCTATTGCTCCAGTGTTATCACAGAAGATAACCAAAGGATCTGCACTCGAAGGAACAACACCAAGTTCCTGAACGAACTTACGAATCCACACTGCCTCCTTAGATGCTTCTGAGGTAGCAACATACTCGGCTTCTGTTGTGGAATCAACAACAATTGATTGTTTGAAACTTTTCCACACCACTGCTCCTCCATTCAAGCTAAAAACATAGCCTGATTGCGATCGGAAATCATCCTGGTCAGATTGGAACGAAGCGTCAGTATATCCTTCAATACTGAGTTCTTCCTGACCTCCATATATCAAGAACATATCTTTGGTCCTCCGAAGATATTTCAAAATGTTCTTGACCGCAATCCAGTGTGCCTTCCCTGGATTACTTTGGAATCGACTGGTCACGCTTAACCCGTAAGCGACGTCTGGGCGAGTACACAACATCGCATACATAATGGACCCAATAGCCGAAGCATAAGGCTTATTGTCTATTTCATCTTTCTCAGTCTGTGTTTGTGGACACTGACTCTTTGAAAGATTCAGACCATGTCTAACTGGAAGATATCCTCTTTTAGAATTTTCTAAATGGAATCTCTCCAGGACTTTATCGATGTAAGTACTCTGGCACAGCCCGAGAAGCCTCTTAGATCTATCTCTGTAGATCTTCACACCTAATACATAGGTTGCTTCTCCTAAATCTTTCATCTGGAAACATTTTCTTAACCATGCCTTAACCGCATGCATTTCAGGAATATCGTTTCCAATGATCAAGATATCATCGACGTAGAGGACTAGGAAAGTAATCACGCTCCCACTAAACCTCTTATATACACACGGGTCATCTTCATTCTTGATGAAACCAAATTCACATATTGATTCATCAAAACGAATATTCCAGCTTCTTGATGCTTGTTTAAGTCCATAAATGGACTTCTTTAATTTGCATATTCTATGACGATCTGATGGATTGATAAAACCTTCAGGTTGTGTCATATACACATCCTGTTCTAGTTTTCCATTAAGGAAAGCGGTCTTCACATCCATTTGCCAGATCTCATAATCATAATATGCCGCTATCGCAAGAATAATCTGAATAGACTTGAACATGGCTACAGGAGAGAAAGTTTCATCATAATCTATCCCGTAGATTTGTTTGAAACCTTTCGCAACTAGCCTGCCTTTATAGGTAACCACGTTACCATCCATGTCTATCTTCTTTTTGAAGATCCACTTACAGCCTATAGGGATTACTCCCGGAGGCGGATCAACCAAATCCCAGACTTGGTTATCTGACATGGAGTCCATCTCGGCTCGCATAGCTTCAAGCCATCTCGCTGATTCCGGTCCACTGACCGCATCCGCATAAGTAAGGGGTTCATCATCAATGATGTAGACTCCGTCATAGCGTTCAGGCTGTCGACGGATCCTTCCCGATCTTCGCGGTTCCCGTGATATCTGAGCCTCAGGTTGTTCAATAACCTGTTCTATTGGCTCAGGCTCATCCAACTGAGTTTGACCACTTTGTCCTTCTTCTGGATTCTCATCCACCTTTATTTCTCTCCCACTGGCCTCTTGCAGAAGAAATTCCTTCTCAAGAAAAATAGCCGTTCGAGCAACAAATACTTTGTTCTCTTTGGGATCGTAGAAATAATAACCCTTAGTTTCCTTAGGATAACCGACAAAGATACATTTATCAGATCTGTTCTCCAGTTTCCCAGAGGCGAGCTTTTTGACATAAGCCTCGCAACCCCAGATCTTAATAAATGTCAAGCTCGGCTGTTTCCCATACCATAACTCATATGGAGTCTTTGAAACTGCCTTGGATGGCACTCGGTTTAGTACCTTTGCAGCTGTTTCCAGTGCAAATCCCCAAAAGGAGTAAGGTAGAGTAGCCTGACTCATCATAGAACGAACCATATCCAGTAAGGTTCTATTTCTCCTCTCTGACACACCATTCCATTGCGGTGTTCCTGGCGGAGTGAGCTGTGAGATAATCCCACACTCCTTCAGATAGTCAGTAAACTCTCGACTCAAGTATTTTCCACCTCGATCTGAGCGAAGTGCCTTGATATTTCGGCCTAGCTAATTTTGTACTTCATTTTTGAACTCTTTGAACTTGTCAAAAGATTCACTCTTATGTCTCATTAGATAGACATAACCATACCTACTGAAATCATCAGTAAAGGTAATGAAGTATGAATAGCCACCTCTGGCATGTTTACTAAATGGCCCACACACATCACTATGAATGAGGTCAAGTAAACCTGAAGCCCTTTGACCTTTATTAGAAAAAGGAGACTTCGTCATTTTACCCATTAAACAAGCTTTGCATGTATCAAGCTCCTCATAGGAGAATGATCCCAGCAGTCCATGATCATGCAACCGCTTAATGCGCTTCTTGTTAATATGGCCTAAACGACTATGCCATAGCAAGGTGCTGTCATCAGCATACTTGGCTTTCTTAATATCAATCTGTTGTATTGAACATTCCATGTCCAACATGAATAACCCATTGTTAATTGACCCAGTAGCATAAACAATATTATCAAAAGAAATATAACACTTTGAAATTTTGCATTCAAAGGAAAACCCTTTCCTGACAAGAGCAGGAATAGAGATAATATTCTTAGTTATGCTCGGTACAAAATAACAATTGTCAAGTTCTAATACAAGACCAGATGGTAAAGAAATGTGATAAACTCCTACAGCAACAGCAGCAACCCGTGCCCCATTTCCAACTCGTAGGTCCACCTCATGCTGTCCCACCTGTCTTCTTCTCTTGAGTTCCTGTACATTTGAAAAAATGTGAACTCCACATGTAGTGTCCAACACCCATGAAATAGAAGAAGAAACCATGACTTCATTCACGAAAATACCTGAGCCAGAAGCGAAAATCTTGCTTCCCTTCTTATCTCCTTGGAGCGCTTTACAGTCCTTTTTCTAGTGACCCAGCTAGCCACAATGGAAACATCTGTATTCCTTTGACCGCTTTACCTTTTGCTTTAGAGCCTTGTTGTAGCTCTTGATAGGGGCTTTGCCCTTCTTCCCCTTCTTCTTGTTCCTAGAAGGAACCATTAGGACACAGGATGAAGGCTTTCCCTTCTCAAGAGTCTGCTCTGTAGTAAGGAGCATGTTCAGTAACTCCGCCGGCGTACAGTCGATCTTGTTCATATTAAAATTAATGATGAATGGATCGAAAGAGGCCAGGAGAGACCGCAGGATGATGTCTACAACAAGCTCCTAATTGATGGTGTGTCCCAGTTTCTCTAGAGCTTCTTTGTACCCAATCATCTTGAGTACGTGAGCTCCCACTGGACTCCCTTCAGTCAGTTTGCTCTGAAAGAAAAGTTTCATCAAGTTATAGCGTTCAGTCCTTGCCTGTGCAGCATACAACATCTTGAGGTTTGCTATAATTTCTATAGCAGATAAATCCTCATGCTGACGCTAAAGCTCTGGCGTCATAGACGCAAGCATAAGGCAAGCGACATTAATGCTATCATTGACATGCTTCTCATAAGCTTCCCGAACCGCCCTTGCGGCGTTCGCAGCGGGTTGAGGCGGTATTGCCGTCTCGAGGACATACAGCTTCCTCTCAGCCTTAAGAACAATCTTAAGGTGTCCATACCAGTCTGAGAAGTTTGGCCCAGCAAACTTCTCCCTTTCCATTAGGGATCGCACATTGAAATTTGTGGTGTTCGTTGCTGTAGGAATCTACAACAATGCAAGAACAGCAAGGTCAGTATCAATGTTAGAATCTATTCAGGACTTAAGAATGATTCTTTTCTCACTATTTTATCTGGCTAAAAAATCCAGCAAAACAGCCCGAAAGAGTAAAACTCTTTTAGTGAGATGGGATCCAGATTTCATACTTGGTCTCCGCGTCCCGCTCAGGCGAGATAAGATGCACAGAGAGTACAAGCACTAATCTCTGGTAGGCAATCCTTGCCAATCACCAACCCGTGCGATTCCCCTTCATCTAGGCAATCCAGCAGACTGTGCCAACTGAGTTGGTACAACACAGTCTCTGATCCCACAGATGGCTGCCTCCATGTGCTACCATATGCGCCACATATGTAGCCTACATGGTCAAGCTGACCTGACCTACTCCCTGGACCACCACGTGCTATGCTGAGCAACGAGAAGAGATAAATCCCTTCTCTGTAACACGCAGGTGTAATCCCGCACAGTCTGAAGATAGATGGACGTGCCCACTGAGTGGGTACAACACGGCCCCAACGATAGTCAGAACAATGAGGTTTCGCGTCAGAAGGCTATCGTGCTTGATATTCATCGTTGGATTTTAACGGTCCTTTTATCTTCTTACTATCATACAAATCCTATGGTGATAGCAGAAGAATAAATCATGCAGTTACTAAATTACTTAAACAGTAAATTGAAAGCATGATTATCTTATGTGGTAAAAGCCCATTGAGCCTAAGTAAGACCCTAATTTAACTTAAGTCTTCACTTGAGCTCTTCATGGGTCTTTAGGATTTCATCTGGCCCAACCCGGGCCCAAACGCCCTGTGCAGCTCAGATGCGCCCACCAGGTAAAATGCGCCTGTCCTAGAGTCGAACCCTAGACCTCCCACTGGTGAAGCCACTTGCTGCATGCGCCTCTGCCATGTGTGCTCTGTGCTTATGTCTGATTAAAATACAATTTAATCTATCTAGACATGATTGACTCGCAGGTCAATTACACATTATAAATTAATTAAAATGTGATGCGCAGATCACAATAATAATTTACAAATAATAATCCAGGCACGCAGGCCCCAGCACAGCACACATTAAATTTTGGGCAGCCCACATAAGATTAAATAAACACTCAATCATGTTATACAAACATCATGTGATCCAATCAAGAAAATAAAATTTTCGAAAATCCCATTGGTATCAATTTTATTTCCTTATGTGCCCTACTACCTTACAACGGTCCACTAATAGGGATCCACTCATCAGACCTAGTCAGACCCACTGCCCTTGCATGCACCAAGTCATAACCGACTTGAGTCGACCTCATGGTCAACAATGCATGCGTTAAGGGCTGAACGTCCCTCATGAGTTCTAGCAAGCGGGTGTGACCCCGGGCCTTAATCATGAGCGTTCATCGGTTGTCTCAATCAGACATCGCTACACGCCTTTCTGCAGTCGACCTATAGCCACCTCATGCTTGCTCATAGGTGCCATCTGGTCGACCCATCTAGGCTGTCAGATGGTCTGATCAGACTGTTGGGTCTATACTAGACGATGACTTCAACCCTAATAACCCGTCTAAGATTTTAAAGCAGGCGCTTAGATCTAATGGATGCGCGCAAGATAAGTTTTGTTTTTGACAAAAACAACAACATGCGCCAAACATCATACATGCGCCAACAAGTAATAAACATACATCTAGTTTCGCATGATGACCTATACCTTTAGATCTACTCTTAAGCGCAAATAAGGATCACTATAAGCAATCATATGAATCATACAAGGAACTATCCTCTGATACCAATTGAAAGTTCCATTAAGGGGGGGGGGGAACCCTAATCATGCAGATATAAAATTTTCTCAAGGCGGAATCTAGGGTTTCCTAGGATCGCATGTATGAACATATGATCAACTTAACATTTTGTATAGATCTAGTGAGAGATCATACCAATGCCATTGCTTTGGATGACGACTTAGAAGGAAAGAGGCGTGTGCTTCTTCTCCAAAGGCAATCGCACACAAGACGAGAGATGGCTACTCCTTGGCGTTCCTTGTGCTAGCAAAGCTCCAAGGTCTCCTAATCGCGTGAAGGAGATTGAGATGATCTCTAGGCTTTGTCAAGTCCTCTCCTTGGCGTAAAACCCACACTACTCGAGAGAGAAGTCGAGAGGAAGAGGCGAGAGGAGAAAAGAGATGCGCACACGAACGAATGTGGAGGCATTATCTATTTTGGAAAGCATGACTTCCAAAAATAGCAAGCCCTTAACATCATGCGTTCATGCGTTCACTCCAAGTGAACGATCGCATTTTTTCTTCTCCCCTTGAACCAAGCGCTCATTTGATGAACCTGGTTCAATCGAATTTGGTTCAAGGACCAAATCAAACCAAGCCTTGGTCTAGATCAAATTAAACCATAAGGCTCAAGATCTAACCATTCATCTCTTGATGCTCTTGATCTCATCGATCTAGCATCAATTCTCTCGATCGAAGCTTACCGATCTCAAGCCCTAATCAATCAAACATGATCAGACCAGATCTCACTTACAATCAGAGTTTAAATCCCTTTAAACTGAACCAAAATAATTCAGTCCACACGATCTGACTTAAGTAAGCCATATCATCAAATTGTGCGACCCTAAGGGTTTCCTTTAAATGTCGGTAACGATAACTTACGTTATCACGATCAGTGAGGGGTATCTAGCAACACATCACTGTCTCCCGATATAAAGGAAAGAGTCTTCCAAGACTACACCCAAACCACAGCACAAGTGTGAACCCAAGTCACTTGACATATGTGTTTCCTTTGCCACTGGATGTTCTTATTGGACAAGCGTGTCAAGCCTGTAATTCCAATATGATGAGAATGATTAGATCTGTAACGCCCTTGATTTTCTGAATTATGATTTAAGGTTAGAAATTCAGTTTCTGTATTTTTATCGGTTAAAATTTTGGGATTTTTGCCTAATTGTAGGACTTTTCCCTACAGGGCAAAAATAATTATTTTTGTTGGGGCTTCGAACCCTCAACCTTGACTATTTGCTCCTGGAATTCTTCCACCATGGTGGCGCATATTTCTGTGTTATTGGAGTGGCGCATGGTGGTTAAGCCCAGGTAAGCCCATTAAAGCCGATTTCCACTTAAGTTAATTGGGTTATTGGATCTTGGATCCGTTTGGGGTGGAAAAAAAAAATAAAAAAAAAAAAAAGGGGGAAATTCGTGAGAGCTCCTCTCCCTCACGATTTTTGGTTTGTTTCTTGCCCTAGCCGCCTGTGTTGTCGCCCCTCACTGTGCTTGGCGCTCCTGCAAAATTTCTGACGCTGGTGGTGGCAGACTGGTGGTGGACGAACTTTCTGGAGACCCCTGATCCCCTGTTTTGGCGTTTTCTCTGTGGGCGATTTTTCTGGTGAGTAATTCGATCCTAAGGAGTCTAATCCGAATTAAAATTCGTTATTTGCCATGATTATTCGTATGGGGTTGAATTCAAATAATTATAGGGTTTTAAAATCCTGTTCTGCTGAAATCTGCATTCGTTAATCTGACCTTTGTGTACTATAACCCCAATATCTCATGGCCTATAGATCCAAATCGCACGAGATAAATTTTGTATGAAACTAGATATGTTTGGCTTTAATTTGAATATGATATCGACCATATCCGAGCGGTATTCGTATTTCAATCTGTATTGCAATCCAGCTGTACAAAATCAGTTTTCTGAAATTCTGGATTTCGACCTTTATGTGTTCGAACCATCATATCTCCCTAGGTATAGCTCGAAATCTTGTCAAATCAGTTTTATTAGACCGTAGGCTCGAAGAGCTTTATTTTGACTCCCATAACGCCTATTTTCAATTAGTTATTGGATCTGAAATAAATGTCGCAAGTCTGATATATATGAATCTGTTTTCTTGAAATCTGAAATTCTGACCTTCCTATGTTCGAACCCTTATATCTTCCTGCCTACAATTCGAAATCTTGTGAAACCAGTTTTATTGGAAACTAGATTCAGAGAGCTTCATTTTGAATACAATATTGACTAGCTTTGGTTCGAAATTGGACTAAAAATATATTTTGCAAACTGACAATATAAATCTGCTATGTTTTGGTTAGACGAATATTCCTTTGTGAGAAAAATTTACATTGTATGGTTTAACCTCTTAAATTGTGGTCTGTAGTTCTTCTAAAATTTATTTGTTTGATGAGAAATTTTAGAGAAAACAAAATTGGGGATTTAACTAAGAACTTAGGAATTTTCAAAAATATAGTTGAGCCAATTTTGGGGCTTTTGTCAGTTTTCTTCACGAGCGTGTAATTAAAATTATCTGTAGTGGGGGACTGAAATTATTTACATGAAATTTGTGCGTTCTGTTAAGGTTCTGAAAGTGGCGCCCCTTACAGTAATTTTATAGCTCACGATTTTAGGAATTTTGAGGAGATTATTTCATGAATAATTTCTGTTCTGTATTTAAATGTTTGTTATATGAATAATTTCTGTTCTGTATTTAATTGTTTGTTATGTGGATATTTCCTGTTCTGTTTATATGTTGTGAAGTTTCTAAAAACCTTGAATGTGTTAAAACATTTGTGAGAACATAGAATGGTTTGACATGAATTAAGGTTAGTTGTAAGGAATTCACTCATATAATTTCTGTTCTGTGTTTAAGGACTGGATATTGGGGTGTGTCATTTTCTGGTTTGTTAGACTTTGGGCATAATGTAAGAATTAAGTAGTGGTTGATCCTACTTCTCCGTTTCAGTATAATCTGTTCTGTAAAATTATGCCCTAGTGTAGCACTCTTCCGTGTCCTTACCCTCCTTCTGTGGCGCTGTAATGGTGCTGATAGTCTACTACGACCCTTGAGACACTATTTCTGTTCAGTTCTGGGTTTTGGAGGCTAGAGTGCCACGTCCTAACAAGACGGGGGCCACCCACTGATACCTCCTCTACCATTCAGTTCTGGGTTTTGGAGGCCAGAGTGCCACGTCCTAACAAGACGGGGGCCACCCACTGATACCTCCTCTACCATTCAGTTCTGGGTTTTGGAGGCCAGAGTGCCACGTCCTAACAAGACGGGGGCCACCCACTGATACCTCCTCTACCATTCAGTTCTGGGTTTTGGAGGCCAGAGTGCCACGTCCTAACAAGACGGGGGCCACCCACTGATACCTCCTCTACCATTCTGTTCTGGGTATTGGAGACCAGAGTGCCACGTCCTGACAAGACGGGGGCCACCCACTGATATCTCCTTTACCATTCTGTTTCTGATATGCATGCATTGTCTCATCCTCGGCAGAGGTGGGGTCAGACCTTCTGTGGTCATCAGGCCTTCTGTGGCCTTTCTGTTTCCGATGTAGACTATCCGTTTGGACTCTGAAAATTCTGATTTTCTGTCTGTCAGTTCTGATTTCTGTAGTTCTGTTTCGATCTGTATTTAGATGTATTAGGCGGTGTGGTTAGTTGGTATGGGTTGGTATATTCATATCCTACCTGTTTGATGCCTATTGTTACAAGTATCTGTATTTGATTGTGTTTGTTTCTGATATGAGCATGCATGTTAAGTTGATTTATCTTATCTGTTAAATAAAAAGAATTTCAACTTAAGTATGATATTTTTGATGTGTACTATGGATGACTTTTAGTGTCTTTTACTCACTGAGCTTTTTAGCTCACCTCCGTTGTTTAAATGTTTTCAGGTGAGACATCAAGACAGTAATTGCTACAGCTAATATGACGCTAATGTTTGATGTCATTTCTAAGAATAGTCTTCTAAAGATTTATCAGGCCTGCGTGCCTAATTTATTATGACCTATATGACATGTTTTATCTCCTGAGGGCTTATGCCTGTTTTCAGGATATTATATTATAGTTGTTTCGTTTAAATTATTGGATACAAGTCTTGGATTCTTTTATTGAATTGGTTCTTATTTTGAAATGTCCGATTTGAGATGTGTAACCGAATTTGTGTTGTTTATTTTAGTATCTGAATAATCAGTTCTGTATATTTCTGAAATTCCACATATGTGTAGTGTGGACGTTTGTTGTTGTTACAAGATATGTGTGTCTGTGCAGCAGTAGTTTAGAATACTTGCTGCCGGATTTTTTCTGAATTTCCGGATTTCTATTTCCTAGTAATCGATCCTATTCAGTTCTGTGCGGTTTTCTGTTCCGTAGTAATGTCCTTCGATGCCGCTTTCTTCTTGTGTTTTAATGGAAGAGTAAAAAATTTTTGAAACCCCGTATTTTACTTGTATGCGTGTGGGGTGTGATTCTGAGGGATGTTACAGATGGTATCAGAGCAATTTTACTAGCAATTAGAAACTCCGGGGAAGGAAAACTCTGTTTGTGTATTGCTAGAAACCAAGTTAGGATCTGATTTGTGATTGAACATTGGTTGTTATTCTACCGTGTTATGTGATGCAGGTAAAAAAAATGGTGCGACCAAGAGCTAGCAGTAGCAACGGTGATCAACAGTCTGATCTGAGGCAGACCATGGAGGCTATGACTGCTATGATGCAACAACAGAACGCATTCATTCAGCAGCAAACTCAGATGATGCAGCAGCAGCAGGCGCAGCACATGGAGGTTCAGCAACAGTTATTGCAGCGGCTGTCGCAGACACAGTCTCAGTCACAGGCACAACCGGCTGGTTCTTCTCTGGGTGATGGCGCACATCAACGATATGCTCGGTTGGTTCGAGAGTTTCAGCACCTGAACCCAACTGCATTTTATGGTAGTCCGGGGCCCAGAGCAGCTGAGGATTGGCTTTTAACACTGGAAAAGATTTTCCAGGTTTTGCGCTGTGATGATGCAGACAAGCTATGTTTGTCTGTCTTCATGTTGCGTGGAGATGCCGAAGATTGGTGGAAGGGAGTTGTCAGACTGGCGGCAACTGAATCTAGAGTTGTTGACTGGCAGTATTTCATGATGAAGTTCAATGCCAAGTTTTTCCCCTCTAGCTTATCTGAGGAGCGCGAAGTGGAGTTTATTCATCTTGAGCAGGGCGACCTGACGGTGGATCAGTATGAAGCCACATTCGCTCGGTTGTCGGGGTATGCTCCTCACTTAGTCAACACCGAGGAAAGAAGAGCCAAGAAGTTTCAGCGGGGTTTGAGGAAAGATATCAGGACAAGGGTAGCTATGCTACACTTGGAAACTTATGCTGAAGTGGTAGACAGGGCTCGCACTGCTGAGAGGTGCATTGCGGAGATGGCTGCAGATATTATTCCAGTCACTGCACCCGCCCCTACTTCTGTGACTTACGCACCCACTCTGGGTGGTAAGGATAAGAAGAATTTCAAGAGGAAGAAAGACAATAAGGGCAGATACCAACCTTATCAGAAGCTAGCCAGCACAGTTTCTCAGAATGGCAAGAAGTGTCTCCACTGTGGGAGCACTAAACATCAGGATAATGAGTGCTACAGGAAGACTGGCGCTTGCTTCAGATGTGGTAAGGCGGGGCATATGATTAGAGACTGTCCTATGCCGGATGCTAGAGGACAGGGTGAGAAGCCTACTGTGCAGACTCGCGTGTATGCCATCGCGGAGAGGGATGCTTCGGCTTCGAAGTCTGTGGTGGAAGGTACACTTTATGTGTTTAGTTATTTGGCACGCATTCTTTTTGATCCTGGTGCCAATTTATCCTTTGTGTCTGCATGTTTTGCATCATGTCTGCCTGTGTTGCCTAGGATACTTGATTTCTGTATTTCTGTTCATACACCTATGGGTGAGGCCGTATCTACAGATATAACATACCCTGACTGTTTGATTAAGGTAGAAGGATATGATTTACCTATTGACTTGATTAGTCTTTCTATGAAAGACTATGACATCATTCTGGGCATGGATTGGCTGTCTGCCTATCATGCTACTTTAGATTGTTTTGAAAAGCTAATTACTCTGCATCTAAGTGATGGACAGCAACTGGTTATCCAAGGCCGGATTTCAGAACAAGAGCCTTTGGTGATATCTCATCTGCAGGCCAGGAAGCTTTTAGCCCAGGGCTGCAAGGGGTATCTGGCGCATGTCAAGGTGCAGACTGAGCCTGATTTGGATCTGGCTAAAATTCCTGTGGTAAGAGAGTTTGCTGACGTCTTCTCTGATTTATCTGGGATACCACCCAGCAGAGAAGTTGAGTTTGGTATCGAGTTGTTGCCAAGCACAGCACCGATATCCAAAGCTCCTTACAGGATGGCAACTTCAGAACTGACAGAGCTGAAGAAGCAACTGGAAGAACTATTAGAGAAGGGGTATATTCGGCCCAGTGTTTCTCCATGGGGAGCACCTGTGTTATTTGTGAAGAAGAAGGATGGTACTTTGCGCATGTGCATCGATTACCGTCAACTCAATCAAGTGACTGTTAAGAATAAGTACCCATTACCCCGTATTGATGATCTCTTTGATCAGTTGCAGGGTGCTACTGTATTCTCTAAAATTGACCTGAGGTCTGGCTATTATCAGATGAGTGTTCGGGAGGAGGATGTACCTAAAACTGCATTCAGGACCAGGTATGGGCACTATGAATTTCTTGTTATGCCCTTTGGACTGACAAATGCTCCTGCGGTGTTTATGGATCTGATGAACAGGGTATTTCATGAGCTCCTGGACAAATGTGTGGTCGTCTTCATTGATGATATTCTGATCTACTCCAAGAATGCGCAAGACCACTCTCAGGATTTGCGCAAGGTGCTGGAGATTCTGCGGCTGAAGCGGCTATATGCTAAGGCCAGCAAATGTGAGTTCTGGCTAGATCAGATTGGTTTTCTGGGGCACATTATTTCTAGCCAGGGTGTGTCTGTGGATCCAGTGAAGGTGGAGGCCATTCTTCACTGGGGAAGACCAACTACAGCGACTGAGGTCAGAAGTTTTCTGGGCTTAGCTGGATACTACCGCCGCTTTGTGGAGGGTTTTTCCAAGCTGGCAGGTCCTCTGACTAAGCTAACTAGAAAGAATCTGAAGTTTGAGTGGTCTGATGATTGTGAGTCTAGTTTTCAGGAACTGAAAAAGAGACTGACCAGTGCTCCTATCCTCATCATTCCCTGTGATGGAGAGAAGTTCATTGTTTACACTGATGCCTCTGGTAAGGGTCTGGGTGCTGTACTGATGCAGCAAGGAAAAGTAGTCGCTTATGCCTCAAGGCAACTCAAGGATTATGAAGTAAACTACCCCACTCATGATTTGGAGTTGGCAGCTGTAGTTTTTGCCTTGAAAATCTGGAGGCACTATCTGTTTGGACAAACATTTGAATTGTTTACAGATCACCAGAGCTTGAAGTATATCTTCACTCAGAAAGAGCTGAATATGAGACAGAGGCGATGGCTTGAATTGATAAAGGATTATGACTTCACCATCCAATATTAGTCTGGTAAAGCCAATGTGGTGGCCGATGCTCTTAGTCGGTATCCTGTGACTCAGATAGCTGCACTGCGAGTCCAGGAGTGGCGACTATTGCAGGAGTTCAGTGACATGCATCTGAGTGTGACTCCGGGTGAGAGAGGCGGTCTTCTAGCTTCTCTCAGGGTTCAGTCAGACTTACTGCAGAGACTGAGATCAGGGCAGCAGTCAGATCAGGATATTCTACGATGGAAAGAGAGGTCTGAGCAAGGCTGGGATGAGAATTTCAGTATGTCGGATGATGGTCTCCTCAGATTCCGTGGAAGGGTCTGTGTCCCTGAGGACCCTGAGTTGAGAAATGACATTCTTAAGGAAAGTCATTGCACTAAGTATACCATTCATCCTGGTAGTACCAAGATGTATCAGGATCTGAAAAAGACTTTCTGGTGGCATGGTATGAAGAAGGATGTGCATTTGTTTGTGTCCAGATGTTTGACTTGCCAAACCGTGAAGGCTGAGCATCAGAGGCCGGGCGGTTTGATGCAGTCTCTCCCTATTCCTCAGTGGAAGTGGGAGCATATCAGTATGGACTTTGTGTGTGGGCTGCCCAATACCAGAAGGAATCATGATGCCGTATGGGTGATTGTGGACAGGCTCACGAAGTCAGCTCACTTCTTACCGATCAAAATGACTTACAGTTTGGATCGGTTAGCAAAACTGTACATCGATGAGATTGTCAGATTACATGGAGTTCCCTTGGACATTGTCTCTGATCGTGATCCTCGATTTCTATCCAGGTTTTGGAAGAAATTACAGGAAGATTTGGGAACTAATCTGAGTTTCAGCACTGCATATCATCCTCAATCTGATGGTCAGACAGAGAGAACTATTCAGACACTTGAGGATCTTCTGAGATCTTATGTGATTGACTGGTCTGTTGAGTGGGATATGGACTTATCACTGATAGAGTTCACCTACAACAATAGCTTCCACTCTAGCATACAAATGGCTCCGTATGAGGCCCTATATGGGAGGAAATGCAGAACACCTATATGCTGGGAGGAAACTGGGGACAGAACAGTGCTAAAGTCTGATGCTGTTCAGGAAGCCACTGAGAAGATCAGAGAAATTCAGAAAAAGATGAAGATTGCTCAGGATAGACAGAAGAGTTATGCTGATGTGAGGCGGCGTCCTCTTGAGTTTTTGGTGGGAGAGCATGTTTTCCTAAAGGTCTCGCCTATGAAAGGGGTGATGAGATTTGGGAAGAGAGGAAAATTGAGTCCCAGGTACATTGGTCCCTTTGATATCATTGAGAGGATTGGACCTGTGGCATATCGACTTGCTCTGCCCCCATCACTGGAACACCTCCATAATGTGTTCCATGTTTCTGCACTCAGAAAATATTGTTCTGATCCTTCTCATGTTCTGGAGTTGGAACCTCTCCAGCTTGAAGAGAACATGACTTTTGTGGTGAAACCTCTCAGAATTGAAGATAGAAAAGAGAAAGTGCTGAGGAATAAGGTTATTCCACTTGTGAAAGTCATCTGGGGAAATCAGTCTGTTGAAGAAGCCTCTTGGGAGGTTGAAGCAGAGATGAGAAAGGAGCATCCTCACCTGTTCAGTGACGGGCTTGGTCAGCTTTAGAGGACTAAAGCTCTATAAGGGGGGGAGGATGTAACGCCCTTGATTTTCTGAATTATGATTTAAGGTTAGAAATTCAGTTTCTGTATTTTTATCGGTTAAAATTTTGGGATTTTTGCCTAATTGTAGGACTTTTCCCTACAGGGCAAAAATAATTATTTTTGTTGGGGCTTCGAACCCTCAACCTTGACTATTTGCTCCTGGAATTCTTCCACCATGGTGGCGCATATTTCTGTGTTATTGGAGTGGCGCATGGTGGTTAAGCCCAGGTAAGCCCATTAAAGCCGATTTCCACTTAAGTTAATTGGGTTATTGGATCTTGGATCCGTTTGGGGTGGAAAATAAAAAATAAAAAAAAAAAAGGGGGAAAATTCGTGAGAGCTCCTCTCCCTCACGATTTTTGGTTTGTTTCTTGCCCTAGCCGCCTGTGTTGTCGCCCCTCACTGTGCTTGGCGCTCCTGCAAAATTTCTGACGCTGGTGGTGGCAGACTGGTGGTGGACGAACTTTCTGGAGACCCCTGATCCCCTGTTTTGGCGTTTTCTCTGTGGGCGATTTTTCTGGTGAGTAATTCGATCCTAAGGAGTCTAATCCGAATTAAAATTCGTTATTTGCCATGATTATTCGTATGGGGTTGAATTCAAATAATTATAGGGTTTTAAAATCCTGTTCTGCTGAAATCTGCATTCGTTAATCTGACCTTTGTGTACTATAACCCCAATATCTCATGGCCTATAGATCCAAATCGCACGAGATAAATTTTGTATGAAACTAGATATGTTTGGCTTTAATTTGAATATGATATCGACCATATCCGAGCGGTATTCGTATTTCAATCTGTATTGCAATCCAGCTGTACAAAATCAGTTTTCTGAAATTCTGGATTTCGACCTTTATGTGTTCGAACCATCATATCTCCCTAGGTATAGCTCGAAATCTTGTCAAATCAGTTTTATTAGACCGTAGGCTCGAAGAGCTTTATTTTGACTCCCATAACGCCTATTTTCAATTAGTTATTGGATCTGAAATAAATGTCGCAAGTCTGATATATATGAATCTGTTTTCTTGAAATCTGAAATTCTGACCTTCCTATGTTCGAACCCTTATATCTTCCTGCCTACAATTCGAAATCTTGTGAAACCAGTTTTATTGGAAACTAGATTCAGAGAGCTTCATTTTGAATACAATATTGACTAGCTTTGGTTCGAAATTGGACTAAAAATATATTTTGCAAACTGACAATATAAATCTGCTATGTTTTGGTTAGACGAATATTCCTTTGTGAGAAAAATTTACATTGTATGGTTTAACCTCTTAAATTGTGGTCTGTAGTTCTTCTAAAATTTATTTGTTTGATGAGAAATTTTAGAGAAAACAAAATTGGGGATTTAACTAAGAACTTAGGAATTTTCAAAAATATAGTTGAGCCAATTTTGGGGCTTTTGTCAGTTTTCTTCACGAGCGTGTAATTAAAATTATCTGTAGTGGGGGACTGAAATTATTTACATGAAATTTGTGCGTTCTGTTAAGGTTCTGAAAGTGGCGCCCCTTACAGTAATTTTATAGCTCACGATTTTAGGAATTTTGAGGAGATTATTTCATGAATAATTTCTGTTCTGTATTTAAATGTTTGTTATATGAATAATTTCTGTTCTGTATTTAATTGTTTGTTATGTGGATATTTCCTGTTCTGTTTATATGTTGTGAAGTTTCTAAAAACCTTGAATGTGTTAAAACATTTGTGAGAACATAGAATGGTTTGACATGAATTAAGGTTAGTTGTAAGGAATTCACTCATATAATTTCTGTTCTGTGTTTAAGGACTGGATATTGGGGTGTGTCATTTTCTGGTTTGTTAGACTTTGGGCATAATGTAAGAATTAAGTAGTGGTTGATCCTACTTCTCCGTTTCAGTATAATCTGTTCTGTAAAATTATGCCCTAGTGTAGCACTCTTCCGTGTCCTTACCCTCCTTCTGTGGCGCTGTAATGGTGCTGATAGTCTACTACGACCCTTGAGACACTATTTCTGTTCAGTTCTGGGTTTTGGAGGCTAGAGTGCCACGTCCTAACAAGACGGGGGCCACCCACTGATACCTCCTCTACCATTCAGTTCTGGGTTTTGGAGGCCAGAGTGCCACGTCCTAACAAGACGGGGGCCACCCACTGATACCTCCTCTACCATTCAGTTCTGGGTTTTGGAGGCCAGAGTGCCACGTCCTAACAAGACGGGGGCCACCCACTGATACCTCCTCTACCATTCAGTTCTGGGTTTTGGAGGCCAGAGTGCCACGTCCTAACAAGACGGGGGCCACCCACTGATACCTCCTCTACCATTCTGTTCTGGGTATTGGAGACCAGAGTGCCACGTCCTGACAAGACGGGGGCCACCCACTGATATCTCCTTTACCATTCTGTTTCTGATATGCATGCATTGTCTCATCCTCGGCAGAGGTGGGGTCAGACCTTCTGTGGTCATCAGGCCTTCTGTGGCCTTTCTGTTTCCGATGTAGACTATCCGTTTGGACTCTGAAAATTCTGATTTTCTGTCTGTCAGTTCTGATTTCTGTAGTTCTGTTTCGATCTGTATTTAGATGTATTAGGCGGTGTGGTTAGTTGGTATGGGTTGGTATATTCATATCCTACCTGTTTGATGCCTATTGTTACAAGTATCTGTATTTGATTGTGTTTGTTTCTGATATGAGCATGCATGTTAAGTTGATTTATCTTATCTGTTAAATAAAAAGAATTTCAACTTAAGTATGATATTTTTGATGTGTACTATGGATGACTTTTAGTGTCTTTTACTCACTGAGCTTTTTAGCTCACCTCCGTTGTTTAAATGTTTTCAGGTGAGACATCAAGACAGTAATTGCTACAGCTAATATGACGCTAATGTTTGATGTCATTTCTAAGAATAGTCTTCTAAAGATTTATCAGGCCTGCGTGCCTAATTTATTATGACCTATATGACATGTTTTATCTCCTGAGGGCTTATGCCTGTTTTCAGGATATTATATTATAGTTGTTTCGTTTAAATTATTGGATACAAGTCTTGGATTCTTTTATTGAATTGGTTCTTATTTTGAAATGTCCGATTTGAGATGTGTAACCGAATTTGTGTTGTTTATTTTAGTATCTGAATAATCAGTTCTGTATATTTCTGAAATTCCACATATGTGTAGTGTGGACGTTTGTTGTTGTTACAAGATATGTGTGTCTGTGCAGCAGTAGTTTAGAATACTTGCTGCCGGATTTTTTCTGAATTTCCGGATTTCTATTTCCTAGTAATCGATCCTATTCAGTTCTGTGCGGTTTTCTGTTCCGTAGTAATGTCCTTCGATGCCGCTTTCTTCTTGTGTTTTAATGGAAGAGTAAAAAATTTTTGAAACCCCGTATTTTACTTGTATGCGTGTGGGGTGTGATTCTGAGGGATGTTACAAGATCAGATGAACATAGTCATCTGGGTATGGCCATACACTTTCTCAATCATCTCATCCAGGGGGCCCCTTCAGAACATCACACTCCAAACAAGGAGACGGCAATCCTATATCTATCACTAGTGCCCTAACATGACTCATGCTCATTATCCAAGATAGTCTATAACCATTATGTTTCAAATGATATTGAACTACCTCAAAACAATGCCAATCATCATTTAGAAACACAAGTGATCTCAAGTCAGAGGAAATATGCCACTTGCTCGCATACAAGGATTATTCACATTGTGACAAGCAATTGAATATCCTAATTAGGGTCAGTCCAGTACATCCAATGTACCCATGAGTCTACATCTTATTCCATGCTCGAAGCATCCTATAAGATTAGAACACATATTAGTCTCAATCATATCAAGGCTGTCTCATGTTCACCAAGATATCTCGACTAAGGACAATACTGCATGTCAGCCAAGCTGAACAGCATTGAGACATTATTCAGAAGTATACATATGGCAGCAGATAATGTAACAACCTGAATAACAACCATTGCCTTTATAAACATAGAGTTTATACATGATACTGAAATAATCCCAAGGCCTCAAACATTAGCCTTAAGGGCATACCCCAACATTTTACACTAAAGCTTTGCCTAGACGAGGAGAGGACACCACAGAAGTTTCAAAGCCAAAGGATCTTAGACGGAGGAGAAATCAACAAAGGAGCATCGCCGACACTGTTCACCATGGGTTTGCAAGCAATTTACGGCTGTAATTTCTATTACAACCATATTGTAACGTTAATTCTCCCTCTTTCTTTGATTTCTAACACTTGGATACTATGGTTGATTGTATTTCTTTTTCCATGCAAGCTTAATCATATTTTGGGACATGGGGGGTGTAATCCCTTTGATTTTATATGATTAGATAACTTTTATTACATTAGATTAGTTTTATTATGATGATTCTACTTATGGGATAGATTGCTCTATGATTCTCCATAGTTTTCTTATTATCATGCATGTTTTAGAATTTTGCGAAATAGACTGAAAGGTTGATTGTGAAATTTGGAACCCTAAAAAATCATTGAGTTTGGAACTTATCGTAAGAAATTAGGTTTGTTCTTTGAATTCTGATTTTTAGTGATGTTATTGCCATGTTTGATAAAAAGAATCTATGATTGAGTTATTGTGTTAAACGTGGAGATCTTGCACGAAAGTGATGATCGGAACGTTGGAGAACCATAGGTAGAACTTGTGTTGAGACTCAGATGCACGAAAGTAATTCTTGAGATTCCACTTGAGACGATCAACTTAGAATTCGGATGCACAAAAGTGATCCTTGAGTTCTTCGCTTGATGATTTACTTATCATTAGCTTGGGATAAATCTTGCGCGAAAGCGATGATTGGTCCCTGCATGATCATTTGCACGAAAGTGAGATGATCCTTTTATGAAGTAAATTTTGTCTTTATCATGATAAAATTAGTCTGACGACATTTTCTTCATATCTAGTCATTAAAATTAAAGTGGATGAAACCCTAGTCCTAGTTTATCTCTCTATTTATCTTTACACTCTTTCTATTATTTACTTGCATCATATTCAATTTGCTTAGCTAGTAAGAAAATAATTATTTGGTACTTAACAATAAGGTCTCTGTGGGTTCGATATCTATTTTATTACTTCGAGTATCCGTGCACTTGCGGAAATAACAACATGCTTGGTGACACAACAAGTTTTTGGAGCCGTGTCGGAGAGTGACAAGACCCCGTGTGCCAAACAATAAGTTTTGGCCGCGACACCAGAAACAAGTTTTTGTCTACCTACTTGTTGGGATACAACTGCGGTGGTCATCAAGTCCTTAAGAGCAAGGAATGCACATCTCGCAGCGAGGGTCCAGACAAATTCTTCCTTACACATACATTTGGTCATAGGGGCCGCAACAGTACTAAACCCCTTGATGAAACGTCTATAGAAGGCAACAAGTCCGAGGAAGCTTTGAGCTTCCGTCGTGGACTAGGGTTCCGGCCATTGACAAATGGCTTCTACCTTAGCAGGGTAGACCATGAGACCATCCTTGGACACGATGAAGCCAAGGAAGTGGACTTGGGGTGCCCAGAAAGGGCACTTCTTGGCATTCAAGAAGAGACTCTCCTTGCTTAGGATGTCAAAGGTCAACCTATGGTGCTCTAAACGGTCATCACGGGTTCGGCTAAAAATTAAGATGTCATCAAAGTAGACGACCAAGAACTTCCCTAGGTGGCTTAAGGACCTAGCTCATAAGGCGCATAAAGGTCGAGGGGGCGTTAGTTAAGCCAAAGGGCATTACCAACCACTCGTACAAGCCATCCTTTGTCTTATATGTGGTTTTCCACTCATCACCACCGCGGATGCAAATTTGATGGTAACCGCTCCTAAGGTTCAACTTTGAGAACCAAGCGGACCCGGATACAAGGTCAATCATATCCTCCAAGCGAAAAATAGGAAATCAGTACTTGACAGTAATCCGATTGACAGTGCCATCTTTTTCCGGGGTCAAGAGTGCCGAAACAGCACACGGACTCAAACTCTCTCAAATGAACCCTTTGGACAGCAGGTCGTCCACTTGGCGCTGGAGCTCAACATGCTCCAAAGGGTTCAGATGGTGATGGGACAGGTTTGGGATGCTAGATCCCAGGACAAAGTCGATCGCATGCTGGATCTCACGATCGGGGGCAGATCTATGGGCAAATCAGCGGGGGAGATGTCCTTGAACTCGTCCAGGAGGGCTGCGACCTCTGTCAATATAGCTGGCTTGGGTGAAGGAGTATCACTGGAGACTTCATGCACCATGAGTGCATAGACAACCTTAGAATCGTGGGCCTCATGCACCAACACTGAGGTATGCACCAAGGTCACAGGCTTGGTAGGAAGGGTTGGGACAACGAGCCCCTTCGACGTGGAGGCCCATAGTTCCTTAGGGGGAGTGGGGTTCAGTCAGATCTTCCAGCCATTGTGTTCGAAAACGTAAGTGTTGGACCGGCCGTAATGGACAACATCACGGTCATAAAACCACAGGTGCCCAAGCAACACATGGGCGACGTCCATGGACGTGACATCGCACCAAACCTTCTCTCAATACTCATTGAACCCAATCGAAACATGGCAGCAGTGGGTAATGGGTGGGTTCGAGGCATCAACCCATGCAATGGAGTATGGCTTCAGGTGGGTGGGGTTCCATGGGGAGACCAAACCTAGTGATGGCCATCCAAGACACCACATTGAGGTTGCTACTTCCATCTATAATTATCTTGCACGATTGCCCATTACACTTGATGTAAGTTTAAAAGAGACTCGTGCATCTCCAATCTTTAGCAGGGGGTGGCTACATGAAAGTGCAGCGAACAACAGGTACAGTTGGGGGTGTGGCCTCATCCTCACTAGTATAGCACTCAACATCGTGGGGAGTAGTCAGGGACTCGCTAGCAATGAACATAGAGGCAGTAGAGGGATGACGCTCCTTGCCCACATGGAGCGAACGTCGGGGGAACTCACGCATGTAATGACCGGTTTGGTTGTAGTGGTGACAAGTGACCTGCGAGTGTCCACTAGTGACAGGGCTCTTACCCTTATCTTCCCAAGAGGGTCGAGGGGGTGGAGCATTAGGTTGGCTAACTCGTCTAGGACCTGGGTGAGACATAGGTTCAGCTCGAGACTAGTTTGATGCAGGGGGGTCAATCACAAACACGGTGCATTCAAACAATGCTTTTGCAAAATAATTTTTTTTAATTTTTATAATAAAAATCGGAATTACTCTAACGAAGCTAGAAAATATTTTTGATATTTTATAATATGGAAAACTGAATTTAGAACTACTTGCAAAAATAAATAACTTGAAAATAAACACTCACCTTGGACCCCTTGAGAATAGAAGGGATCACCTTCCCGTTCTTCACCGGTCCAATGGTTGATGGCAACGAAGTAGGGCACTATGAGCTTACACACATGCAATCATTCAAGCCCACACATGCGTGGGTGAGAGTAAAGAGTTTAAGTGTTCAACAAGAAAAATCACTCAAGAGGGGAGATAGGCTCCCAAGTTCTATTGCTAAGAAAGGTATGAGACTATCTAGATTTAAGGGGGGGTGGAAGAAGAAGAGATCACTTGCGCCAAGAGGGGCTCCAACACCTAACGCCAACCTACAACAATCAACTTTAAATCAGTGTAGGAAGATGATCTAGAAGATGAGAAAGAAAACATCACTAGGAGTAAATAAACTTAGCTTGTTCATTGAGATGTCTTCCCTTTAGTCTCGGCTGCAAGAGTACCTCCACGCCTTTGAATGGAGAAAGCTTACTAGTGCTTGGAGAAGGCCTTGATGATGAAGGGGAGTTAGGGCTCTCGGCTAGAAGAAGAGAAGAGCTGAAGGGAAAGGGCTCGGCCCTTTAGAGAAGAGGGAGATAGAAGTATCTTGGCGACACAAGCACCATTGCAAACACACAATTTTTTCAATCTAGGCTACTACTCGACAAAAGAAAATGTATACAACTTATAGTCTGATTAGGGCCAAGGGTATGGGTGACATTTTACCCTAGGCGACAATACAAATAAGAAAGAATTAATGTCTTGATTCAGTCCTTCCTTTAAGTGCCTGATTTTGAATTTGAATCATAGTCACTTTCGGTGGAGCTGTTTCGTGTGGCCGAATTTCCTTTGCCCTCTTTCCTTGTTGGTTTGGATGAATTCATAGCTTGGTTCATTGAATCCCTTTGAATTTTGAAATCCTTCCTTCAAGGGCTTGGGCGGCTAGAAGACTTCCTTACTTGGATTCCACAAATTGTAGATCTTGATTGATGGTTGGCGCAAATTGTCAAGTGTGGGCTGGTTTCCTCCTTGCTTTCGAATCCCTCTCAAAGGTGGTTCATTGAATCCATTTGAATTTTGAAATCCTTCCTTCAAGGGCTTGGCGGCTAGAAGATTTCCTTAGATGATTCCACAAATTGGGGATCTAGATGGGGATCCCATGATTTGTGGATCTTGATTTGGTCCTTGGTGTCTTTGGCGCAAGTTTGGGAAGTGTGGGCTGAATTTGATTCCTTCTCTCATGGTTGGCGCCTTGGCTTGTTTTGGAAGGGATGTTGACTTAATTGCAAGCAACTCCATCTTGAAGTCTTTGAGTTGAAGTAGTTGAAGTGCTCTCTTTCCAAATTGGGAGCTCCACTAGTTGAGTGACTTGAGCTGAGCTCCTTAGTGTCTCTTTGAGCTGACCCTAACCTGCCATGTTAGTTGCAAATGCAAATGTACTATCCTAGCATGCAATGGAAACTATATGGTCTTTATTGAAAGTAAAACATTTACTCTACCAAAGCAAATTGCAAATAATGAAAGTGCAAATAAGGAAATATGCAAGTAAGGAAAAATGCAACAAGGTGGCCTAGGATGGGAAGCCATTTTGGGAGGGCTTCCTCCTAGTCCTATGTGACTTATGAGAGGTAGGGGTTGGTCCTCCATCAATTCTCCCCGGGTGGGAAGAATTCTCCTATGGAGAATTATCCTTGTACTCATGGAGTAGATGTGGAGCAACCATGGTGAGCTCTTCCTCGGGGAGCAAACCTTCATCACCATTGACATACTTTACTAGGTAAGAGAATTGTACCTCATCAAAGTGGAATCGGGTTCGATCCTCAAGGAATGGTTTGATTCTTGGTATCCCATTCCTTTCCAAACTATGTTTACTAGTACACTTGGGATAAAGCTTTTCAGTGCTACTAAGATGGTTTGGTAGGATGAAATCAATATGCTCAGTGTAGGGTAGGGGAAACAAAGCAATGGTTTTGTCAATGTCACTTAGCCCTAAAAGTTTGGAACTAGGCTCATCAAAGCAAGACATGTAATCTAGGGGATATGGATCTAGAATTCCTAAGTCATGAAACTGGTCAGGGGCTTGGGGTAAAGGTCAACTCCTAAGCTGGGAAACTCAAGTGGGTCCAGGGTTGGTCCTAGGGTTTCCTTGGGAGGCTCTACTTCAGGTAGAAGGCATTGGATCCCTAAAATATGACTTAAGTTGGAGGGAGAATCCTTATGTTGGTCTATCCCTATGCGTGGCTCAGGTGGTTCCTTAGGGTTAGGCTGAGCTATCCCTATGGGTAGCTCAGGTGGCTTCTTAGGGTTAGGCAGGTCCCTCCCTATGGGTGGTTCAAGTGGTTCTTTAGGGTTAGGCAGGGCTATCCCTATGGGTGGCTCAGGTGGTTCCTTAGGGTTAGGCAGGTCTATCCCTATGGGTGGCTCAGGTGGTTCCTTAGGGTTAGGCAGGTCTATCCCTATGGGTGGCTCAGTGGCTTCCTTAGAGTTAGGCGTGGGAATCCCTACGGGTAGTTCAAAAGGTTCCTTGGGACAAGGCAAGGCTATCCCTATAGGTGGGTCAGGCGAGTCCTTGGGGTTAGACTGAAGGGATTCTAGGGATTCCTGAAGGAACCCCAAAGATAAAGGGGGCAAAAACCCTAAGCATGGCGCTAATGAAAAATGATGCAAGCGGAAGCAAGGGTTTTAAAATCGTTTGCATGCCAATTGTTCAACTATCAAAGATTGATAAGAACAAGATCATACCATAGCCATGTAGATGGTGCGGCTTGGAAGAAGAAAGACCGAAGGGATCTTCTCCAAAGAAATCACACACAAGGGATGAAAGCTTCCTCCTTGCGCAAGTCTTGTGCTAGCAAGATTGGCAAGCTCTTTCAACCGTGTGTAGGAGATTAGATGAAAAGGGCTGCCTTCTTTTTCGAGAGCTCTTCCTTCTTTTCGCAAGAACAACGCCTTCTCCAAGAGCAAGCCGTTTTCTCCACGCCCAAAGAGCAAAACCGAAAGCATTAGAGAGTAATCAAGCCATGAACGCATATGCGTTTAGCTTATGGAACTTTCCATAAATGGCAACGATTAAGAGTTGGCGTTCATGGTTCATGTTTCCATGAACCAAACGCAACCTCTTCTCCCTCTTGAACCAAGCGCTCAACCCATGAGCCGGTTCAATTTCATTGGTTCAATTTCGAAACCAAATCAGCCCAGAATTAAGTCTAGACCAAATTAGACCACAAGGTCCTAGATCTGACCCTTCATCATCTGACGCTTCTGATCGCACCGATCTAGCATCATCTCTCTCGATCGAAGCTTACCGATCTAAAGCTCTAATCAATCAAACATGATCAGACCAGATCTCACTTACAATCAGAGATTAAATCTCTTTAAACTGAACCAAAACAATTCAGTCCACACGATCTGACTTAAGGAAGCCATATCACCAAATTGTGCGACCCTGAGGGTTTCCTTTAAATGTCGGTAACGATAACTTACGTTATCACGATCAGTGAGGGGTATCTAGCAACACATCACTGTCTCCCGATATAAAGGAAAGAGTCTTCCAAGACTGCACCCAAAACACAGCACAAGTGTGACTCAATTCACAAGGCATACATGTGTCCTTTGCCACTGGATGTTCTTATTGGACAAGCATGTCAAGCTTGTAACTCCAATACGATGAGCATGATTAGATCAGATGAACATAGTCATCTGGGTATGGCCATACACTTCCTCAATCATCTCATATAGTGTGGCCCTATAGAACATCACACTCCTTAAACAAGGAGACGGCAATCCTTTATCTATCACAAGTGCCCTAACCTGATTCAAGCTCACCATCCAAGATAGTCTATAATCATTATATCTCAAATGATATTGAACTAGCTCAAGACAATGACAATCCTCATTTAGAAACACAAGTGATCTCAAGTCAGAGGACATGTGCCACTTGTTGCTTACAAGGATCATTCACATTGTGACAAGCAATGGAATATCCCAGTAGGGTCTGTCCAGTACATCCAATGTACCCATGAGTCTACATCTTATTCCATGCTCGAAGCATCCTATAAGATTAGCACTCATATTAGTCTCTATCATATCAAGGCTGTCTCATGTTCTCCAAGATATCTCGACTAAGGACTTATAGCCTGTCAGCCTAGCTGAACAGCTTTGAGACATTATTCAGAAGTACACTTATTACAGCAGACAAGGTAACAAGCTGAATAATAACCATGCCTTTTATAAACATAAGAGTTTATTACATGATACTATTACAATCCCAAAGGCCTCAAACATTAGCCTTAAGGGCATACTCCAACAATCTCCCACTTGCACTTAATCTAATGGTTGAGAAATCTCAAACCCATATTATTACAGTGCTTCTCATGCTTCTGCTGCGCCAGAGGCTTGGTAAGCGGGTCTGCCAGATTGTCATCTGTATGAACCTTGCAAATCTTGATCTCGCCACGATCAATGATCTCCCGGATCAAGTGAAACCGTCTCTGTATGTGCTTGGACTTCTGGTGCGACCGAGGTTCCTTTGCTTGTGCTATAGCTCCAGTGTTATCACAGAAGATAACCAAAGGATCTGCACTCGAAGGAACGACACCAAGTTCTCTCACGAACTTACGAATCCACACTGCCTCCTTGGATGCTTCCGAGGCTGCAACATACTCGGCTTCTGTTGTGGAATCAGCAACAGTAGACTGTTTGAAGCTTTTCCACACCACTGCTCCACCATTCAAGCTAAAAACATAGCCTGATTGCGATCGGAAATCATCCTGGTCTGACTGGAACGAAGCGTCAGTATATCCCTCTATACTGAGTTCTTCCTGACCACCATATATCAAGAACATATCTTTGGTCCTCCGCAGATATTTTAAAATGTTCTTGACCGCAATCCAGTGCGCCAAACCTGGATTACTTTGGAATCGACTGGTCACGCTTAACCCGTAAGCGACGTCTGGGCGAGTACACAACATCGCATACATTATGGACCCAATAGCCGAAGCATAAGGCGTATTGTCCATTTCATCTTTCTCAGTCTGTGTTTGTGGACACTGACTCTTCGAAAGATTCAGACCATGTCTGACTGGAAGATATCCACGTTTAGAATTCTCTAAATGGAATCTCTCCAGGACCTTATCGATGTAGGTACTCTGGCACAGCCCGAGAAGCCTCTTAGATCTATCCCGGTAGATCTTCACACCTAATACATAGGCTGCTTCTCCTAGATCTTTCATCTGGAAACATTTTCCTAACCATGCCTTAACAGCATGCAGTTCAGGAATATCGTTTCCAATGATCAAGATATCATCGACGTAGAGGATTAGGAATGTAATCACGCTCCCACTAAACCTCTTATATACACACGGGTCATCTTCGTTCTTGATGAAACCAAACTCAGAGATTGATTCATCAAAACGAATGTTCCAGCTTCTTGATGCTTGTTTCAGTCCATAAATGGACTTCTTTAACTTGCATATTTTATGACGATCTGATGGACTAGTGAAACCTTCCGGTTGTGTCATATACACATCCTCATCCAGATTTCCATTGAGGAAAGCTGTCTTCACATCCATCTGCCAGATCTCATAATCGTAATATGCAGCTATCGCGAAAAGAATCCGAATAGACTTAAACATGGCTACTGGTGAGAAAGTTTCATCATAATCTAACCCGTAGATTTGTTTGAAACCTTTCGCAACTAGCCTGCCTTTATAGGTAACCACGTTACCATCCATGTCAATCTTCTTCTTGAAGATCCATTTACAGCCTATAGGGATTACTCCCGGAGGCGGATCAACCAAATCCCAGACTTGGTTATCTGACATGGAGTCCATCTCGGCTCGCATAGCTTCAAGCCATCTAGCTGACTCCGGTCCACTGACCGCATCCGCATAAGTTAGGGGTTCATCATTATCAATGATGTAGACTCCGTCATAGCGCTCAGGCTGTCGACGGATCCTACCCGATCTTCGCGGTTCCCGTGATATTTGAGCCTCAGGTTGTTCAATAACCTGATCTACCGGCTCAGGCTCATCCAACTGTGCTTGACTACTTTGTCCTTCTTCTGGATTCTCATCCAGCTTTATTTCTCTCCCACTGGCCTCTTGCAGAAGAAATTCCTTCTCAAGAAATATGGCCGTCCGAGCAACAAAAACCTTGTTCTCCTTGGGATCGAAGAAATAATAACCCTTAGTTTCCTTAGGGTAACCGACAAAGATGCATTTGTCAGATCTGCTCTCTAGTTTCCCAGAGGCGAGCTTTTTGACATAAGCCTCGCAACCCCAGATCTTGATAAATGTCAAGCTAGGCTGTTTCCCATACCATAACTCATATGGCGTCTTTGAAACTGCCTTGGATGGCACTCGGTTTAGTACCTTTGCAGCTGTTTCCAGTGCAAAACCCCAAAAGGAGTATGGAAGAGTAGCCTGACTCATCATAGAACGAACCATATCAAGTAACGTTCTATTTCTCCTCTCGGACACACCATTCCACTGCGGTGTTCCTGGCGGAGTGAGCTGTGAGATAATCCCACACTCTTTCAGATAGTCAGTAAACGCATGACTCAGGTATTCACCACCTCGATCAGAACGAAGTGTCTTGATATTTCGGCCTAACTGATTTTGTACTTCATTTTTGAACTCTTTGAACTTGTCAAAAGATTCATTTTTATGTCTCATTAAATAGACATACCCATACCTACTGAAATCATCAGTAAAGGTAATGAAGTACTGATAGCCACCTCTGGCTTGTTTACTAAAAGGCCCACACACATCACTGTGTATAAGGTCCAGTAAACCTGAAGCCCTTTGACCTTTGTGAAGAAAAGGTGACTTCGTCATTTTACCCATCAAACAAGCTTTGCATGTATCAATCTCCTCATAGGAGAAAGATCCCAGCAGTCCATGATTATGCAACCGCTTAATGCGCTTCTCGTTTATATGGCCTAAACGACTATGCCATAACAAGGTGCTGTCATCAGCATACTTGGCTTTCTTATTATCAATGTTTTGTATAGAATTTTCCATGTCCAACATGTATAACCCATTGTTAATTGAACCAGTCGCATACACAATATTATCATAAGTCAAAACACACTTTGAAATCTTGCATTCAAAGGCAAATCCTTTCCTGACAAGAGCAGGAATAGAGATAATATTCTTGGTAATACTGGGTACAAAGTAACAATTGTTTAATTCTAATACAATGCCAGATGGTAAAGTAATGAAATAGTCTCCTACAGCAACAGCAGCAACCCGTGCCCCGTTTCCAACTCGTAGGTCTACCTCATGCTGTCCCACCTGCCTTCTTCTCTTGAGTTCCTGCACATTTGAACAAATGTGAACTCCACATGCGGTGTCCAACACCCATGATATAGTAGAAGAAGATAACATGACCTCAGTCACATATATACCTGAGCCAGAAGCGATGCTTCCCCTCTTATCTCCTTGGAGCGCTTTACAGTCCTTTTTCCAGTGACCCAGCTGGCCACAGTGGAAACACCTGTTGTCCTTCGACCGCTTCACCTTCTGTTTCAGGGCCTTGCTGTAATTCTTGACAGGGGCCTTGCCCTTCTTCCCCTTCTTCTTGTTCCTAGAAGGAACTATTAAGACAGAGGTTGAAGGCTTACCCTTCAGAGTTTCCTCAGTTGTCAAGAGCATATTCAACAGCTCTGCCGGCGTACAATCGATTTTGTTCATATTATAGTTAATGATGAACGCATCGAAAGAAGGCGGAAGAGACTGTAGAATTATGTCTACAGCAAGCTCCTGGTTGATGGTATGCCCCAGTTTATCTAGAGCCTCCTTGTGCCCAATCATCTTGAGCACGTGAGCTCCCACTGGGCTCCCCTCAGCCAGTTTGCTCTGAAAGAAGAGCTTCGTCAGATTATAGCGCTCAGTCCTCGCCTGTGCAGCATACAGCATTTTGAGGTTCGCTATAATCTCTATAGCTGACATATCCTCATGCTGACGCTGCAGCGGTGGCGTCATAGACGCTAGCATCAGGCAAGCGACATCAATGCTATCATTGACGTGCTTTTCGTAGGCTTCCCGAACCGCCCTTGCGGCGTTCGGAGCGGGCTGCGGCGGTATCGCCGTCTCGAGGACATACAGTTTCCTCTCTGCCTTAAGAACAATCTTAAGGTGTCCGAACCAGTCAGAGAAGTTCGGCCCAGCAAACTTCTCCCTTTCCAGTAGGGATCGCACATTGAAGCTCATGGTGTTCGTTGCTGCAGGAATCTACAACAAGCAAGAACAGCAAGGTCAGTATCAATGTTTAGAATCAATCCAGGACTTAAGAAAGATTCTTTTCTCACTATTTTGTCTGACTGAAAAATCCAGTAAACAGTCCGAAAGAGTAATACTCTTTTAGTGAGATGGGATCCAGATTTCATACTTGGTCTCCGCGTCCCGCTCAGGCGAGATAAGATGCACAGAGATAACAAGCACTAATTTCTGGTAGGCTGTCCCAGCCAATCGCCAACCCGTGCGATTCCCCTTCATCTTGGCAATCCAGCAGACTGTGCCAACTGAGTTGGTACAACACAGTCTCTGATCCCAGAGATGGCTGCCTCCATGTGCTACCATATGCGCCACATATGTAGCCAACATGGTCAAGCTGACCTGACCTACTCCCTGGACCACCACGTGCTATGCTGAGCAACGAGAGGGGATAAATCCCAACTCTGTAACACGCAGGTGAAATCCAGCACCGTCTGAAGATAGATGGACGTGCCCACTGAGTGGGTTCAACACGGCTCCAACGATAATCAGAAAGGTGAGGTTTCGCGTCAGAAGGCTTACGAGCTTGATATATTAGCGTTGGATTTTATCGGTCTTTTATCTTCTTAACTATCATGCAAGTCCTATGGTGATAGCAGAAGATAAACTTAAACATGCAATTCTAATTATAAGCAATAAGAAGAAAGCATGATCTTATGTGGTAAAAGCCCATGAACCCTAGTAAGACCTTAATTTACTTAAGTCTTCACTTGAGCTCCTTGGCATCTCATCTGGTCCAACCTAGGGCCCTAGCGCCAAGAGCACCTCAGGTGCGTTACCAGCTGAATGCCCCTTTGGGATGTGTGCCTTTGCTCTTGTCTAATCAAATACATTTGATCTATCTAGACAAGGTTGACTCGCAGGTCAACTACATATTATAAATTAAGTACAATGTGATTCGCAGATCACAAATTAATTTACAATTTTAAATCCAGGCACGCAGGCCCCAGCACAGCACACAATAGGGCAACCCACATAAGACTAAATAAACAAGCAAATGGTTCAATCAACATGTGATCCAATCATTTTGAAATTAAAGTTTTGAAAAACCCCATGGCATCAATTTTAATTTCCTTATGATCCCTATAACCTTACAATGGTCCATTGATGGGGATCCACTCATCCATCTAGCTAGATCCTTTGCCCTTGCATGCACCGAGTCCTAACTGACCCGAGTTGACCTAATGGTCAACCATGCATGCCCCAAGGGCTGAACCACCCCATGAGTTTTGGCAAGCGGGTGTGACCCCGGGCCTAACTCAAGTGCGTTCAGTAGTTGTCTCAACCAGACCTCGCTACACGCCCTAGATGCAGTCAACCTATAGCCACCTTGTGCTTGCGCATAGGTGCTATTGGGTCAACCCATCTGAGCTGTCAGATGGTCTGATCAGACTTGGATCTAACCTAGTGGTGACTTCAACCCCATCAACCCATCTAAGGGTTTATTGTAGGGACACCTTAGATCTAATCATGCGCGCAAGATGTAAGTTTGTTTTTAAAAAACATCTAGTACATGCGCAAACAAACAAACAACATGCTTGATAACCCTTAGATCTAAGGGGGTCCCCTTCAAGGGGGAGCGCAAACTTCAGGGAGTCCCCTTCAAGGGGGAGCGCAAACTACATGTCATCAAATGATACATGCGCAACCTTCATGAAGCCATGATACAAGCGCAACTTTCATGAAACCAAACCAAGGTAAGCGCATCCAACATGTAAACAAAGTAGGCGCAACAAGTATGGATCACATTAGCAAACAAAATAGCATGCAAAGAGCCAAGCTCTGATACCAATTGAAGGAACCCCAAAGATAAAGGGGGCAAAAACCCTAAGCATGGCGCTAATGAAAAATGATGCAAGCGGAAGCAAGGGTTTTAAAATCGTTTGCATGCCAATTGTTCAACTATCAAAGATTGATAAGAACAAGATCATACCATAGCCATGTAGATGGTGCGGCTTGGAAGAAGAAAGACCGAAGGGATCTTCTCCAAAGAAATCACACACAAGGGATGAAAGCTTCCTCCTTGCGCAAGTCTTGTGCTAGCAAGATTGGCAAGCTCTTTCAACCGTGTGTAGGAGATTAGATGAAAAGGGCTGCCTTCTTTTTCGAGAGCTCTTCCTTCTTTTCGCAAGAACAACGCCTTCTCCAAGAGCAAGCCGTTTTCTCCACGCCCAAAGAGCAAAACCGAAAGCATTAGAGAGTAATCAAGCCATGAACGCATATGCGTTTAGCTTATGGAACTTTCCATAAATGGCAACGATTAAGAGTTGGCGTTCATGGTTCATGTTTCCATGAACCAAACGCAACCTCTTCTCCCTCTTGAACCAAGCGCTCAACCCATGAGCCGGTTCAATTTCATTGGTTCAATTTCGAAACCAAATCAGCCCAGAATTAAGTCTAGACCAAATTAGACCACAAGGTCCTAGATCTGACCCTTCATCATCTGACGCTTCTGATCGCACCGATCTAGCATCATCTCTCTCGATCGAAGCTTACCGATCTAAAGCTCTAATCAATCAAACATGATCAGACCAGATCTCACTTACAATCAGAGATTAAATCTCTTTAAACTGAACCAAAACAATTCAGTCCACACGATCTGACTTAAGGAAGCCATATCACCAAATTGTGCGACCCTGAGGGTTTCCTTTAAATGTCGGTAACGATAACTTACGTTATCACGATCAGTGAGGGGTATCTAGCAACACATCACTGTCTCCCGATATAAAGGAAAGAGTCTTCCAAGACTGCACCCAAAACACAGCACAAGTGTGACTCAATTCACAAGGCATACATGTGTCCTTTGCCACTGGATGTTCTTATTGGACAAGCATGTCAAGCTTGTAACTCCAATACGATGAGCATGATTAGATCAGATGAACATAGTCATCTGGGTATGGCCATACACTTCCTCAATCATCTCATATAGTGTGGCCCTATAGAACATCACACTCCTTAAACAAGGAGACGGCAATCCTTTATCTATCACAAGTGCCCTAACCTGATTCAAGCTCACCATCCAAGATAGTCTATAATCATTATATCTCAAATGATATTGAACTAGCTCAAGACAATGACAATCCTCATTTAGAAACACAAGTGATCTCAAGTCAGAGGACATGTGCCACTTGTTGCTTACAAGGATCATTCACATTGTGACAAGCAATGGAATATCCCAGTAGGGTCTGTCCAGTACATCCAATGTACCCATGAGTCTACATCTTATTCCATGCTCGAAGCATCCTATAAGATTAGCACTCATATTAGTCTCTATCATATCAAGGCTGTCTCATGTTCTCCAAGATATCTCGACTAAGGACTTATAGCCTGTCAGCCTAGCTGAACAGCTTTGAGACATTATTCAGAAGTACACTTATTACAGCAGACAAGGTAACAAGCTGAATAATAACCATGCCTTTTATAAACATAAGAGTTTATTACATGATACTATTACAATCCCAAAGGCCTCAAACATTAGCCTTAAGGGCATACTCCAACAATTCCTTGGGCATGGATGGCTTCAGTTTGATCTTTTGCCCTTCGTTGCTAAAGACATAGGTGTTAGTCCGACTGTAGTGGATAACATCCATGTCAAATAACCAAGGACGACCAAGTAAGACTTGGGCGACATCCATGGTTACAACGTCACACCAGATCTTTCCTTGGTAGATAGCAAACTGAAGGGGCACTAGACATCTATGGGTAATAGGAACACTAGACTGGTTGACCCAGGATATGCTATAGGGGCTAGGGTGTAGTTCAGCCTTAAGGTTAAACTTGACTAGAGCTGAATGAGAGACAGCGTTGAGACTACTTCCCCCATCTATTACTACTTTGCACATGTTGACATTGCATTTCGTATAGGTGTGGAAAATACTTGTCCTACGCTAGTCCTCGGCTGGGGTAGGCTTGATGAGGGTGCACCTAACCACTCCTAAGGTATCTGGGGTTTGCTCCTCACCACTATCATAAGTTAACTCTTCAAATATTACACATCCAGAGTCAGAGTTATGAATTTCCTTGTGGTTCTCCTCATAGGTTTCCTCAGGTTTTTCTTCTCCTAAGTATAGGACTCTCTTGGGGCAGTCTTTCATATAGTGTCCTACTTGGTGACAAGCATGGCAAGTGACTCTACTTGGTTCTAGGACAGCTATAGGTTTAGAGGGTGTTGATGTAGGTGCCTTGGGGTGAGAGCTAGAGGAGTTGGGTGTGGTTGGTTTAGGATAGGGTCTAGAAGAGCTATCCTCTCTCCTAAAGGCATTCCTTAAGTTCTCTTCTACTTCTAAGGCTCTTTGGTAGGCAGTTTCTACATAGTCTATCTGGAAGTAGGTTATCCCTCTTTTGATCTCAAGTCTAAGCCCATTCTTATATCTGCTAAGGGTGACATGGGGCAGCTCATGGATGCCACTCCTAAGTAGGAGTTCATCAAACCTAGTTGTGTAATCAGTGATGGTTAGGTTTCCTTGAATTAGAGTAATAGTTTGATCAACCATCTTGGTTTGGAAGAAAGGAGGGACATACTTATCTTTAAGCTTTTCTCGCATCTCATCCCATCTATCAATAGGGGGGCGTCCAAACATCTCTAGGTTTATTTCTATACTGGTCCAAAATAATCTAGCTGTGCCCTCTAGGAGACAACGGGTGAACCTAACCTTAGAATGTTCAGGCATCATACTCCAGTCGAAGTATCACTCAAGCTTGTCAACCCAGTCTAAGAACTCTCTAGGGCCAAGGGAACCACTAAAGGTAGGGGGTGTAAGTTTGATGTTGCGGTGAACATCATCCTCCCTATGTCTTTGGTAGGGTTGAGCAAGTGGCTCTTCCCATTCAGGTTCTTGGTTTCCCCTAGGAAAATTCCTATTGTTTTGAGTGTGTTGTCCTAGGATGGGTTCACTTGAGGGTCGACTAGGGGGTCTATCATCTCTACGGGTTTCTTGGTTTGGAAGTCTAGCTTTAAAATCCCTAATTTCATCTTGGAGGGTGGTCATCATGTTAAACATCATTTCCATCCTATCCATGTCATTAGGGTTAGAGTTGTTATTGTAATTTGCACTGGATCTAGTAGTCATGGTAGAAAATTGTTTTGAAAGATAGTAGTTTTGAAAAATAAGACTCCTAAAAGGTGATATATTATATGATAGCCTTTTATGAGAACAACTTCTTTCAAACACCTAGGTCCAAGAAAGTCTTAGAATTTGAAAATTAGTTTTTAGGCTAAAAAAAAAATCTATTCTAAGAAGGGTGCTCAGATACATAACTGATGGGGGGGGGGGGTTCAATCACAAACACGGTGGATTCAAACAACGCTTTTGCAAAAATATTTTTTTTTGTATTTTTATAATAAAAACTGGAATTACTCTAACGAAGTTGGAAAATACTTTTTATATTTTATAATATGGAAAACCGAATTTAGAACTACTTGAGAAAATAAATAACTTGAAAATAAACACTCACCTTGGACCCCTTGAGAATAGAAGGGGTCACCTTCCCATTCTTCACTGGTCCAATGGTTGATGGCAATGAAGTAGGGCCCTATGAGCTTACACACATGCAATCATTCAAGCCCACACATGCGTGGGTGAGTGTTAAGAGTTTAAGTGTTCAACAAGAAAAATCACTCAAGAGGGGAGATAGGCTCCCAAGTTCTCTTGCTAACAAAGGTATGAGACTATCTAGATTTAAGGGGGGTGGAAGAAGAAGAGATGACTTGCGCCAAGAGGGGCTCCAACACCTAGCACCAACCTATAACAATCAACTTTAAATCAGTGTAGGAAGATGCTCTAGAAGATGAGAAAGAAAACAACACTAGGAGTAAATAAACTTAGCTTGTTCATTGAGATGTATTCCCTTTAGTCTCAGTTGCAAGAGTACCTCCACTCCTTTGAATGGAGGAAGTTTACTGGTGCTTGGAGAAGGCCTTGATGATGAAGGGGAGTTAGGGCTCTCGCCTAGAAGAAGAGAAGAGGTGAAGGGAAAGGGCTCGGCCCTTTAGAAAAGAGGGAGATAGTAGTATCTTGGCAACACAAGCACCATTGCAAACATAAAATTTTTTTCAATCTAGGCAACTACTCGACAAAAGAAAATGTTTACAACTTATAGGCTGATTAGGACCAAGGGTAAGGGTGACATTTTACCCTAGGCGACAATACAAATAAGAAAGAAAAAAATCAGCATTAATGTCTTGATTGAGTCCTTCCTTTAAGTGGCTGATTTTGAATTTGAATCATAGTCACTTTCGGTGGAGCTGTTTCATGTGGCCGAATTTCCTTTGCCCTCTTTCCTTGTTGGTTTGGATGAATTCATGGCTTTGTTCATTGAATCCCTTTGAATTTTGAAATCCCTCCTTCAAGGGCTTGAGCGGCTAGAAGACTTCCTTACTTGGATTCCACAAATTGTGGATCTTGATTGATGGTTGGCGCAAATTGTCAAGTGTGGGCTGGTTTCCTCCTTGCTTTCAGATCCCTCTCAAAGGTGGTTCATTGAATCCATTTGAATTTTGAATCCTTCCTTCAAGGGCTTGGCGGCTAGAAGGTTTCCATAGATGATTCCACAAATTAGGGATCTAGATGGGGATCCCATGATTTGTGGATCTAGATTTGATCCTTGGTGTCTTTGGCGCAAGTTTGGTAAGTGTGGGCTGAATTCGACTCCTTCTCTCATGGTTGGCACCTTGGCTTGTTTTGGAAGCGATGTTGACTTAATTGCAAGCAACTCCATCTTGAAGTCTTTGAGTTGAAGTAGTTGAAGTGCTCTCTTTCCAAATTGGGAGCTCCACTAGTTGAGTGACTTGAGCTGAGCTTCTTAGTGTCTCTTTGAGCTAACCCTAACTTGCCATGTTAGTTGCAAATGCAAATGTACTATCCTAGCATGCAATGGAAACTGTATGTTCCTTATTGAAAGTAAAACATTTACTCTACCAAAGCAAATTGCAAATAAGGAAGGTGCAAATAAGGAAATATGCAAGTAAGGAAAAATGCAACAAGGTGGCCTAGGAGGGGAAGCCATTTTGGGAGGGCTTCCTCCTAGTCCCATGTGACTTATGAGGGGTGGGGGTTGCTCCTCCATCAGAGTTACCCACATAAGGTCCACTAGGGCGACAAACCGGTGCAGAATTCGGCCAATGTGACTGAATCTGAAGGTTAGCCTCTATGTCGCGGGCACACTGGTATGTGGGATCAACAACCTCTAGTGGGTAAGCACTCAAAGCCCTCCGGTTATCAGCTCGGAGGCCATTCTTAAAACGCACAAGGGTCAGGGCTGGGTCCTCGGTAATGGCACAACGATGGTGTAGGTCATCAAACCGAGTCATGAACTCGTCTACAGTTCTGGACCCTTGGGTTAGCACACAGTATTGCTCCAAAAGCTGTTGCTTATAGGATGGGGGCATGTATTTTTCCTTCATGCATGCCTTCATCTCGTCCCACCTAATGATAGGGGGGATGTGGGAAACTCGATTTTGGCGCTCAACATTTTCCCAATGCAAGCAGGCTGTGCCCCACAGCATCATGCGTACAGCCCATTCAAGGAATACCTAGGGGTCATGACTACCCTCGAAATATTTGGGGGACATGTGGACAAGGCACAGAATGTCCTCACCATCTTGGTCTCTAGTATCCCTAAAACTGGGTTGGGGCCTTTCCATGGCCCACTCGGACTCATCACTAAACGGATCAAATGGGGGCTCAAACTCGTGTCTCTCGACGAGCTCGCGGTCAGGATTATGGTCTAACTCACGACCCGACAAAGGTTGGGCCACTTGAGGTGAAGGCCTCATCTCAGGTTGTTCATGGCGAATCACCACTCACAAGGCACGATCTTGTTGGATCTCAACAACGAGTTGCTGGACCAATGACTCCAATGCGGTCACTGTTGGGGTATGCCCTTAAGGCTAATGTTTGAGGCCTTGGGATTGTATAAGTATCATGTAATAAACTCTTGAGTTTATAAAGGCATGGTTATTATTCAGGTTGTTACCTTGTCTGCTGTAATAAGTGTACTACTGAATAATGTCTCAAAGCTGTTCAGCTTGGCTGACATGCTATATGTCCTTAGTCGAGATATCTTGGTGAACTTGAGATAGCCTTGATATGATTGAGACTAATATGTGTTCTAATCTTATAGGATGCTTCGAGCATGGAATAAGATGTAGACTCATGGGTACATTGGATGTACTGGACAGACCCTACTAGGATATTCAGTTGTTTGTCACAATGTGAATATTCCTTGTATGCATCAAGTGGCACATGTCCTTTGACTTGAGATCACTTGTGTATCTAAATGATGAATGTCATTATTTTGAGGTAGTTCAATATCATTTGAAAGATAATGATTATAGACTATCTTGGACAATGATCATGAGTCAGGTTAGGACACTAGTGATAGATATAGGATTGCCGTCTCCTTGTTTAAGGAGTGTGATGTTCTAAAGGGCCCCCCTAGATGAGATGATTGAGATAGTGTATGGCCATACCCAGGTGACTATGTTCATCTGATCTAATCATGCTCATCATATTGGAGTTACAAGCTTGACAGGCTTGTCCAATAAGAACATCCAGTGGCAAAGGACACATGTATGCCTTGTGAAGAAGATTCACACTTGTGCTGTGATTTGGGAGTAGTCTTGGAAGACTCTTTCCTTTATATCGGGAGACAGTGATGTGTTGCTAGATACCCCTCACTGATCGTGATAACGTGAGTTATCGTTACCGACATTTAAAGGAAACCCTCAGGGTCGCACAATTTGATGATATGGCTTACTTGAGTCAGATCGTGTGGACTGAATCGTTTGGGTTCAGTTTAAAGGGATTTAATCTCTGATTGTAAGTGAGATCTGGTCTGATCATGTTTGATTGATTAGGGCTTGAGATCGGTAAGCTTCGATCGAGAGAGATGATGCTAGATCAGTGAGATCAGGAGCATCAAGAAATGAACGGTTGGATCTTGAACCTTTAGGGTTTATTGTGATCTAGACCATATGGCTTGGGTTAATTGGTCTTGGACCAAACCGACATTGAACCGGCTCATGGATGAGCGCATGGTTCATGTGAGGTGAGTTAAGGGCTTGGTTCACTTAGCGTGAACGCTTAAGCCTTCAACACTTTCCATCTTTGGAATTCGGTTTCAAGTGGATTGTGTGTAACGCCTCCACATTAGTGTGGGAGGTTACTCACTTGTCGAATTCTCTTGTGAAGGTTTCTCCAATTCGGTGGAAGAAGCACAAGGACGAAAACAAGAGAAAGGAGTCTCGCCAAGCAAGATTTTCCCTCCCTTCCATACGGCAAAGAACCTTGAAGCCTTGCTAGCACAAGGACGACAAGGTGTAGGCCAATTTCTTCTTGTGTGTGGCACACTTTGGAGGAGAACCCTATCGTTCTCTAGCTTCCAAGCCGAGTCCTATCCTCATGGCAATGGTATGAATTCTCTCTTATCCATTCAATCGTTCGAAGTTGATCATGAGAACATGTAACATGCGATTAGTTGAAACCCTAGCATCTTCATGGATTGAATGAAATATGCGCCACCCACTCTTAGGGTTTTCGGCCCCCCTCTTGAAAGGGGTTTTATCCGCTTGCGCTCCCCCTAGAAGGGGACCCAACAATTGGTATCAGAGGCGGTCTTATATGTTCTTATGATTGCTTTGAGTGATCCATGTATGTTTGATGCTTAGATCTATGTTTTTCCTCTTCATGCGAGTATACTAGTTGATAGTATGTTTAGATTTGCGCATGTATAAGAGTTATCTTGGCGCTAGATGATTGGCGCATGTATGTTGGTTGCGGTTCATGTTGTTGTAATTGTGTTTTTAAAACCCTAAATGACATGCGCGCCCAACTAGATCTAAGTTGCACCTATTGTAAACCCTTAGATGGGTTGATGGGGTTAAAAGCATCATCTTGTATAGATCAAGCTAGTCTGATCAGACCATCTGACAGCCTAGATGGGTCGACCAGATAGCACCTGTGCGCAAGCACCAGGTGGCTATAGGTTGACTGCATCAAAGGCGTGTAGCGAGGTCTGGTTGAGACAACCAGTGAACACACATGAGTTAGGCCCGGGGTCACACCCGCTTGCCAGAACTCATGTTGGTTGTTCAGCCCTTGGGGCATGCATGGTTGACCATTAGGTCAACTCGAGTCAGTTAGGACTTGGTGCATGCAAGGGCTTGGATCTAACTAGATTGATGAGTGGATCCCTATCAATGGACCATTGTAAGGTAGTAGGGCACATAAGACAAGTAAAATTGATTTCAATGGGATTTCAAAATTTTTATTTGTCTATGGATCACATGATTGATTGAATGATGCCATGATGCTTGTTTATTTAATCTTATGTGGGTTGCCCTATTGTGTGCTGTGCTGGGGCCTGCGTGCCTGGTTAATTATAAGTTAATATTATTGTGATCTGCGAATCACATTTTTGTTAATCTATTGTATAATTGACCTGCGAGTCAAAGCTTGTCTAGATAGATCAAAATGTATTTTGATTAGACAAGAGCATAAAGGCACACATCCAAGAGGGGCATTCAGCTGGTGGCGCACCTGAGGTGCTCTTGGCGCTAGGGCCCTGGGTTGGACCAGATGAGATGCAAAAGAGCTCAAGTGAAGACTTAAGTAAAATTAAGGTCTTACTAGGGTTCATGGGCTTTTACCACATAAGATCATGCTTTCTATTTATTGCTTATATAATTAGAATTGCATGTGTTTATCTTCTGCTATCACCATAGGACTTGAATGATAGTGAAGAAGATAAAAGACCGTTAAAATCCAACGCTAACATATCAAGCTCGGAAAGCCTTCTGACGCGAAACCTCACCGTTCTGACTATCGTTGGAGCCGTGTTGTACCCACTCAGTGGGCACATCCATCTATCTTCAGACGGTGCTGGATTACACCTGCGTGTTACAGAGAAGGGATTTATCGCTTCTCGTTGCTCAGCATAGCACGTGGTGGTCCAGGGAGTAGGTCAGGTCAGCTTGACCATGTAGGCTACATATGTGGCGCATATGGTAGCACATGGAGGCAGCCATCTGTGGGATCAGAGACTGTGTTGTACCAACTCAGTTGGCACAGTCTGCTGGATTGCCCAGATGAAGGGGAATCGCACGGGTTGGCGATTGGCTGGGACAGCCTACCAGAAATTAGTGCTTGTCCTCTCTGTGCATCTTATCTCGCCTGAGCGGGACGCGGAGACCAAGTATGAAATCTGGATCCCATCTCACTAAAAGAGTGTTACTCTTTCGGACTGTTTACTGGATTTTTCAGTCAGACAAAATAGTGAGAAAAGAATCTTTCTTAAGTCCTGGATTGATTCTGAACATTGATACTAACCTTGCTGTTCTTGCATTGTTGTAGATACCTGCAGCAACGAACACCATGAGCTTCAATGTGCGATCCCTACTGGAAAGGGAGAAGTTTGCTGGGCCAAACTTCTCTGACTGGTTTGGACACCTTAAGATCGTTCTTAAGGCAGAGAGGAAACTGTATGTCCTCGAGACGGCTGTGCCGCCTCAACCCGCTGCGAACGCCGCAAGGGCGGTTCGCGAGGCCTATGAAAAGCACATCAATGATAGCATTGATGTCGCTTGCCTGATGCTGGCGTCTATGACGCCACCGCTGCAGCGTCAGCATGAGGATATGTCAGCTATAGAGATTATAGCGAACCTCAAGATGCTGTATGCTGCACAGGCGAGGACAGAACGCTATAATCTGACGAAGCTCTTCTTTCAGAGCAAACTGGCTGAGGGGAGCCCAGTGGGAGCTCACGTGCTCAAGATGATTGGGCACAAGGAGGCTCTGGAGAAACTGGGGCATACCGTCAACCAGGAGCTTGCTGTAGATATTATTCTGCAGTCTCTCCCGCCCTCTTTCGATGCGTTCATTATTAACTTTAATATGAACAAGATCGATTGTACGCCGGCAGAGCTGCTGAATATGCTCTTGACTACTGAGGAAACTCTGAAGGGAAAGCCTTCAACCTCTGTCTTAATGGTTCCTTCTAGGAACAAGAAGAAGGGGAAGAAGGGCAAGGCCCCTGTCAAGAATTACAGCAAGGCTCTGAAACAGAAGGTTAAGCGGTCGAAGGACAACAGGTGTTTCCACTGTGGCCAGCTGGGTCACTGGAAAAAGGACTGCAAAGC
Source organism: Costus lasius (assembly GCA_027563935.2). Classification (NCBI taxonomy): domain Eukaryota; kingdom Viridiplantae; phylum Streptophyta; class Magnoliopsida; order Zingiberales; family Costaceae; genus Costus; species Costus lasius. Next base: position 28,016,402 of record CM050450.1, on the reverse strand, counting down.
GCTCCAAGGAGATAAGAGGGGAAGCATCGCTTCTGGCTCAGGTATATATGTGACTGAGGTCATGTTATCTTCTTCTTCTATATCATGGGTGTTGGACACTGCATGTGGAGTTCACATTTGTTCAAATGTACAGGAACTCAAGAGAAGAAGACAGGTGGGACAGCATGAGGTAGACCTACGCGTTGGAAACGGGGCACGGGTTGCTGCTGTTGCTGTAGGAGACTATTTCATTTCTTTACCATCTGGCATTGTATTAGAATTAAACAATTGTTATTTTGTACCGAGTATCACCAAGAATATTATCTCTATTCCTGCTCTTGTCAGGAAAGGATTTGCCTTTGAATGCAATATTTCAAAGTGTGTTTTATCTCTAGATAATATTGTGTATGCAACTGGTTCAATTAACAATGGGTTATTCATGTTGGACATGGAATATTCTATACAAAACATTGATAATAAGAAAGCCAAGTATGCTGATGACAGCACCTTGCTATGGCATAGTCGTTTAGGCCATATAAACGAGAAGCGCATTAAGCGGTTGCATGATAATGGACTGCTGGGATCATTCTCCTATAAGGAGATTGATACATGCAAAGCTTGTTTAATGGGTAAAATGACGAAGTCACCTTTTCCTAACAAAGGTCAAAGGGCTTCAGGTTTACTTGACCTTATACACAGTGATGTGTGTGGGCCATTTAGTAAACATGCCAGAGGTGGCTATTTGTACTTCATTACCTTTACTGATGATTTCAGTAGGTATGGGTATGTCTATTTAATGAGACATAAAAGTGAATCTTTTGACAAGTTCAAAGAGTTCAAAAATGAAGTACAAAATCAGTTAGGCCTAAATATCAAGGCACTTCGTTCTGATCGAGGTGGAGAATACCTAAGTCGAGAATTTACTGACTATCTGAAAGAGTGTGGGATTATCTCACAGCTCACTCCGCCAGGAACACCGCAATGGAATGGTGTGTCCAAGAGGAGAAATAGAACGTTACTTGATATGGTTCGTTCTATGATGAGTCAGGCTACTCTTCCATATTCCTTTTGGGGTTTTGCACTGGAAACAGCTGCAAAGGTACTAAACCGAGTGCCATCCAAGGCAGTTTCTAAAACGCCATATGAGTTATGGTATGGGAAACAGCCTAGCTTGACATTTATCAGGATCTGGGGTTGCGAGGCTTATGTCAAAAAGCTCGCCTCTGGGAAACTAGAGAGCAGATCTGACAAATGTATCTTTGTCAGGTTACCCTAAGGAAACTAAGGGTTATTATTTCTACGATCCCAACGAGAACAAGGTATTTGTTGCTCGGACTGCCATATTTCTTGAGAAGGAATTTCTTCTGCAAGAGGCCAGTGGGAGAGAAATAAAACTGGATGAGAATCCAGATGAAGGACAAAGTAGTCAAGCACAGTTGGATGAGCCTGAGCCGGTAGATCAGGTTATTGAACAACCTGAGGCTCAGATATCACGGGAACCGCGAAGATCGGGAAGGATCCGTCGACAGCCTGAGCGCTATGACGGAGTCTACATCATTGATAATGATGAACCCCTCACCTATGCGGATGCGGTCAGTGGACCGGAGTCAGCTAGATGGCTTGAAGCTATGCGAGCCGAGATGGACTCCATGTCAGATAACCAAGTCTGGGATTTGGTTGATCCGCCTCCGGGAGTAATCCCTATAGGCTGTAAATGGATCTTCAAGAAGAAGATTGACATGGATGGTAACGTAGTTACCTATAAAGGCAGGCTAGTTGCGAAAGGTTTCAAACAAATCTACGGGATAGATTATGATGAAACTTTCTCTCCTGTAGCCATGTTTAAGTCTATTCGGATTCTTTTCGCGATAGCAGCATATTACGATTATGAGATCTGGCAGATGGATGTGAAAACAGCTTTCCTTAATGGAAATCTGGATGAGGATGTGTATATGACACAACCTGAAGGTTTCACTAATCCAGCAGATCGTCATAAAATATGCAAGTTAAAGAAGTCCATTTATGGACTGAAACAAGCATCAAGAAGCTGGAATATTCGTTTTGATGAATCAATCTCTGAGTTTGGTTTCATCAAGAACGAGGACGACCCGTGTGTATATAAAAGGTTTAGTGGGAGCGTGATTACATTCCTAATCCTCTACGTCGATGATATCTTAATCATTGGAAATGATATTCCTGAACTGCATGCTGTTAAAGCATGGTTAGGAAAATGTTTCCAGATGAAAGATCTAGGAGAAGCAGCCTATGTATTAGGTGTGAAGATCTACCGGGATAGAACTAAGAGGCTTCTCGGGCTGTGCCAGAGTACTTACATCGATAAGGTCCTGGAGAGATTCCATTTAGAGAATTCTAAACGTGGATATCTTCCAGTCAGACATGGTCTGAATCTTTCGAAGAGTCAGTGTCCACAAACACAGACTGAGAAAGATGAAATGGACAATACGCCTTATGCTTCGGCTATTGGGTCCATAATGTATGCGATGTTGTGTACTCGCCCTGACGTCGCTTACGGGTTAAGCGTGACCAGTCGGTTCCAAAGTAATCCAGGTTTGGCGCACTGGATTGCAGTCAAGAACATTATAAAATATCTGCGGAGGACCAAAGATATGTTCTTGATATATGGTGGTCAGGAAGAACTCAGTATAGAGGGATATACTGACGCTTCATTCCAGTCGGACCAGGATGATTTCCGATCGCAATCAGGCTATGTTTTTAGCTTGAATGGTGGAGCAGTGGTGTGGAAGAGTTTCAAACAGTCAACTGTTGCTGATTCCACAACAGAAGCCGAGTATGTTGCAGCCTCGGAAGCATCCAAGGAGGCAGTATGGATTCGCAAGTTCGTGAGAGAACTTGGTGTCGTTCCTTCGAGTGCAGATCCTTTGGTTATCTTCTGTGATAACACTGGAGCAATCGCACAAGCAAAGGAACCACGGTCGCACCAGAAATCCAAGCACATACAGAGACGGTTTCACTTGATCCGGGAGATCATTGATCGAGGCGAGATCAAAATCTGCAAAGTTCATACATACGACAATCTGGCTGACCCGCTTACCAAGCCTCTGGCGCAGCAGAAGCATGAGAAGCACTGTAATAATATGGGTTTGAGATTTCTCAACCATTAGATTAAGTGCAAGTGGGAGATTGTTGGGGTATGCCCTTAAGGCTAATGTTTGAGGCCTTGGGATTGTATAAGTATCATGTAATAAACTCTTGAGTTTATAAAGGCATGGTTATTATTCAGGTTGTTACCTTGTCTGCTGTAATAAGTGTACTACTGAATAATGTCTCAAAGCTGTTCAGCTTGGCTGACATGCTATATGTCCTTAGTCGAGATATCTTGGTGAACTTGAGACAGCCTTGATATGATTGAGACTAATATGTGTTCTAATCTTATAGGATGCTTCGAGCATGGAATAAGATGTAGACTCATGGGTACATTGGATGTACTGGACAGACCCTACTAGGATATTCAGTTGTTTGTCACAATGTGAATATTCCTTGTATGCATCAAGTGGCACATGTCCTTTGACTTGAGATCACTTGTGTATCTAAATGATGAATGTCATTATTTTGAGGTAGTTCAATATCATTTGAAAGATAATGATTATAGACTATCTTGGATAATGATCATGAGTCAGGTTAGGACACTAGTGATAGATATAGGATTGCCGTCTCCTTGTTTAAGGAGTGTGATGTTCTAAAGGGCCCCCCTAGATGAGATGATTGAGATAGTGTATGGCCATACCCAGGTGACTATGTTCATCTGATCTAATCATGCTCATCATATTGGAGTTACAAGCTTGACAGGCTTGTCCAATAAGAACATCCAGTGGCAAAGGACACATGTATGCCTTGTGAAGAAGATTCACACTTGTGCTGTGATTTGGGAGTAGTCTTGGAAGACTCTTTCCTTTATATCGGGAGACAGTGATGTGTTGCTAGATACCCCTCACTGATCGTGATAACGTGAGTTATCGTTACCGACATTTAAAGGAAACCCTCAGGGTCGCACAATTTGATGATATGGCTTACTTGAGTCAGATCGTGTGGACTGAATTGTTTGGGTTCAGTTTAAAGGGATTTAATCTCTGATTGTAAGTGAGATCTGGTCTGATCATGTTTGATTGATTAGGGCTTGAGATCGGTAAGCTTCGATCGAGAGAGATGATGCTAGATCAGTGAGATCAGGAGCATCAAGAAATGAACGGTTGGATCTTGAACCTTTAGGGTTTATTGTGATCTAGACCATATGGCTTGGGTTAATTGGTCTTGGACCAAACCGACATTGAACCGGCTCATGGATGAGCGCATGGTTCATGTGAGGTGAGTTAAGGGCTTGGTTCACTTAGCGTGAATGCTTAAGCCTTCAACACTTTCCATCTTTGGAATTCGGTTTCAAGTGGATTGTGTGTAACGCCTCCACATTAGTGTGGGAGGTTACTCACTTGTCGAATTCTCTTGTGAAGGTTTCTCCAATTCGGTGGAAGAAGCACAAGGACGAAAACAAGAGAAAGGAGTCTCGCCAAGCAAGATTTTCCCTCCCTTCCATACGGCAAAGAACCTTGAAGCCTTGCTAGCACAAGGACGACAAGGTGTAGGCCAATTTCTTCTTGTGTGTGGCACACTTTGGAGGAGAACCCTATCGTTCTCTAGCTTCCAAGCCGAGTCCTATCCTCATGGCAATGGTATGAATTCTCTCTTATCCATTCAATCGTTCGAAGTTGATCATGAGAACATGTAACATGCGATTAGTTGAAACCCTAGCATCTTCATGGATTGAATGAAATATGCGCCACCCACTCTTAGGGTTTTCGGCCCCCCTCTTGAAAGGGGTTTTATCCGCTTGCGCTCCCCCTAGAAGGGGACCCAACAGTCACACGCATAGATAACTCATCCCTAGACTCAACTTGCGTCGTTCTCCCTTCTTCCTTCAGGACGGGCACTGTAGGTTGGTAAGGGGTTCCTGAATGATGCAAATGATGCGAATGCAGAAAACAAGCTCTAAGAAAACCAAATGAATGCAATGCAAGGCAGACCGGTGTGACTAGACAAGAGTTAGTGACAACCAGCCTCTGATACCAAAATTGATGGAGCGTGTTGTAGGAGGGGTGGTCCTTATATGCCGTACTCTAAGGTGGCAGAACTTATGATGCAGAAAATGTGAGAGGGGCATTAGACGAGGGAAGAAAAATGCGTCGGAGGGAAACCGTCGATGAAGACAAGATGAAAAAAAACTGAGCGGATTACTAGTTGAGTAATACTGGCAACACACAAAAAACCACGGCTTTCACTTAAGTAAACTACTAACCTCTCTCAGGCGAGCCAATCTTCAGCAAGTGCAGCAACAAGCCTTCATAGTGGAGCGACGGATCTAGCTGTGGCCATCTGCCCTAGACACATCTACAAGCGAACAACACCAAATGTGAACACAAGCAATCGGAAAGGAAGAGGTAGCGTATACCTCATAACTTTGATTTGAAACACCAAGAGAGGAGGATCCTCGGAGTACAAGTCACTCAGGTGGCCCGGTCGTGTTTACTAGCACTCAATCCTCACTCGGAGCTACCACGAGGAACTTAGTAGGCTCCCACTCACTTGGAGGCTACAACTAAGAAGCAAACTGGTAAGCTGATGAAGCAACTAGTCTCCACTCCCTTTTATAGGGGAAGAGAGAGAGCTTACAAAACACATGACAAGAGCTCACACAAGAGACATGACAAGCTCACACAAAATACATGACAGGAGTGCAAACAAACACATGACAATCTCACACAAAATGCATGGCAAGGGTAGTTGGATAAGCCAACCACTCCCTAACAACCTAAAAGTAAAAGATCCTGGAATAAGAATCCTACCAACTAAAGCGTAAGTGATGATGTCAGCGCATGATGTTAGCATATGGATTGGGCTCACACCATCTCCAAGCAAGCGGCGATGAAGCAACAAAACTTGCTGTTGGTGGGCTGATTCTGGACGGTGTTGGCTGACTCTCGGCTGGTGTTGAGCACCCGGTTGTGGTATTGGTCATTCGTCAGTGCTTCGGAAGGCCTCGTTGTCAAGTTCATTGGTTGGAGAGGCGTTGACATGGTTGATGACGGGCTGATAACCCCCACAAAACAGTTAGGGAGCTGGGAAGAACATTGAGAGCATCAAATAGTGTGAGGAATAAGGCCTTCCTGAACTTCTGGGCTGTTCATGGTCATGGCCCATGGGGAGTCTGATGGCATGTCTTCTTGGTCTTCTTGGTCTCCTTGGGCCTCTTGGCCTCCTTCGGCTCCGTTACCTCCTCCTGTGGTTGGCTCAAGTAAGCAAGGGACTCTCCCAAGGCATGGATCTTCTTCTCAAGGCTAGCACCAGGCATGGAAGAAGAGGACTCGAGGGATCGGTTATGTGCGAGACTGCAGAGGGCGCACATGTGAGCGCCTTGCATCACTTCTTTTTAATTGCTCTAAGGTATTCTACTCTTCTCATCGTGTCGATCCCCTTGCATAACTTGATCTTCTGGGTTTTTGGGACTAGCCTATTTTGGGGAATTGCCTTCGCTATACATGTAATAAAATTTTTAAAATTCCCCGGGATTTCCCAACATGGACAAATAAAGGAGTTTGGCCACTTCCCTAAAGGGGCCATAGGTGGCATCCTTCTCCTTCTCTCTTTTGTTTTCCATGCTTATTGGTTGCTTTCTCTTTGCGCATGTATTTTGCTTGGATTGTTTTGTTGAGGAGAGACATACCTTAGGATGATCTAGGAAGTTTGGACTAAACTTTAGAAACCCTAAATATCAGTCCTCCATCAGTGGTATCAGAGGAAACCTAGGGTGTTCCACTAGATGATTGCATGCACATGTTTGGTAGTTTTAGTTCACTGTTATTTTTGAAATTTTTTATACTATCTTCTGAGCTTAAAATCAACAAAAACATTACTTTACCTTTCTGTATTTTTGGTTAGAAAATTAGAAAAAAAAATTAGGACTTGCATGCTAGTATTTTCAATCAAGTTTCCACTCATTACTTCAAATTTCAGCATCTTGTTCTTTGATTATTTTTTTTTATTTTTAGCACCGAAGGTTATTACTTTGTTGTTGTTTTTGATAGAATATTTCCATGCAGAACCACGTATTTTAACTATTGTGTCTTTTAGTTTCAAACAAAAAAAAAATTAGAGTTGCATGTTAGGGTTTGCATGTCTACATCATCTAGTATTAAATTTCAGCATAGTTTTCTTGTTTCTTCTTTATACTTGTGTTCACCGGTTTTTGTCACCAATTTTTTGTGATCAAACTTCATGTTAACGTGCTGTCCTTCTCTGTTAAAAGATAAAAAAGGAGAAAAAAAAAAGCATTAAGGGTGCTTGCTAGCATTACTACCACTTTCTAGTTTAGCTTGATCTTTGTTGATTTCTTATTTTAGAAACAAAATTTCCTGCATTTTACTAGGTTTAAGTTTCTGTTCTTTGTGGGTTTTGCATTCCAATTAAAAAAAATACAAAAAAAAGAGAGCTTGCATCTAGTGTTTCAACTAGTTTTAATACAATTTACATGTTGTTTCCTTTGCATTTATTCAAAACATTGCTTTCTGATTAGTTACTGTCATTTTCTGATAAAAACCACAAAAAAAAATATTATGTTGAGTTTCTGGTTTGAAAAAAATAAATAGTTTACTTGGTTTACCTGTTAAGTAGTTTTAGAGTTACATCTTCTAGTTGCATTATTAACTTGACACTTGTGTTCATTATTGTTTCTTTGCACTTTGCTATTGGTATTTGTGTGTCATTGTGCCTTAATTTGTTGCTCAAACTAAAATTTTCAAATCCAATATGGCATGGCAATCTAATGAATCTTATTATCATTCATATGAACACAACTATGCTCAAACTTATGATCATACTCCTAGGAGAACCTATGAGCCAAGGGAACCAAACCATTATAGGAGCCAATCTCATGAATGGCAACAATGTAGATCACAAGCACAACACCAAGAATTGGACCTACGGTATGAAAGTCAAGACCCATGCCATAGAGTTACCCCTTCCCCTAGAGAAACCAATGACAGATCCTTTCGAAGCCCACCTCTATTTGATGGAAACTTAAGACTCCCATGAGTTTCTAGAATGGCTCAAACTTGTTGAGCAATATTTTTAGAGGAGTGCTACACCTGAAGATAGAAAAGTACATCATGTCCGGCTTCTTTTATGTGGCTCAACTAGAAAATATTGGCAAGCAGTGAAACTCCAGCTCGCGTGTCATGGACTTCAAATCACAAAATGGAAAGATATGAGTTGGATGTTGGTGTTTATGCCCTAAGACCGGTTATTGGTCTATCTTTTGTACTATTTGACACTTATATTATATATATATATATATATATATATATATATATATCATTCTGGCATTGTCATTATTATGCTTTGTCGACATCTGCGATTGTGTACTTGCATGATAATGTCCCTGGAAACAGATTGGATCTGTGCTCAAACTCTTGTCCCCAATCGATGTACCTTAGTGGATATGAGACAGCTCTGGTACATGTGAGACTAGTATATGGGCTAATTAGCGATGAGGTGCTAATGCAGACATATGGGTTTATCAGTGGTGGATATACTGGACTGACCTGCTGTGAAGCTATGACTTGGTGTCATGAGTTATCCTCACAAGTGATAGGAGATGCATTTATCCCTAGACTTGAGGTCATTGACTCTTCTATATAGTTAGGGATATGCTTTGATGCAACCTAACACCTTACCGTAGTTGGAAGGTTATAACGGTTGTCATTGAGTATGTCACGACCCATATGTGAAGATTAATGGACAGACAGAGGATTTGCCCCTTCCTAAGAGAAGCTTGATATCTATGGGGCCCCCCTATGGTTCTATGACTGAAAGTGTGTGGCCATACCTAGGTGAGAACATGATTTAGTCATGACCATGAGATTGGGTGAAAACAAGTGGTGACACACTTGTTCAATCGGATATCAGTTTGGCAAAGAGACTGTAATGCATCAATATCTTATTGCGATGATGGGGATGTCATTGTCGATATCCATTCTAATAACTTGGGTAGCAGTGATGTGTTGTGATCCAAAAGGACACACTTATAAATTCAAGTAGGTAGACTTATTTAAGGTGTCGCGGTCAAAACCTAAGTGTTGGCGCACAGGGCTATTGTCACTCCCGAACACGGCTCCAAAAACTTATTGTCCCTAAACTTGTAGTGTCCGCAAGTGCACGGATACTCGAAGTAATAAAGAAAAATATCGATCCTACAGAGACCTTATTGTTAAGTACCAAATAGTTGTATTATCACTAGCTAAGCAATCGATTATAATGCAAGTGAACAATAAAAAGAGTGTAGAGATAATCAGAGAGATAAACTAGGACTTGGGTTTCATCCACTTTAATTTCAATTACTAGATATTAAGAAAAGGTCATCAGACTAATTTTATCATGATAAAGACTTAATTTACTTCATAAAGGGATCATCTCACTTTCGTGCAGACAATCATGCAGGGACCAATCCTCGCTTTCGCGCAAGATCTATTCCAACGCTGAAGATAAGTAAATCATCAATCAAAGAATTCAAAGATCACTTTCATGCATCCGAATTCTAAGTTGATTGTCTCAAGTCGATTCTCAAGGATCACTTTTGTGCATCCGAGTCTCAACATAAGTTCTACTTATAGTTCTCCAACGTTCCGATCCTCACTTTCGTGCAAGATCTCCACGTTTGGCAACTCGACTCTACCCTAGATTCAAATTATCATCATGGCAATAAGATCACTAAAATCAAATAATTAAGAACTAACCTAAGAGAGTTCCTAACATGCAATTCTAGGGTTCCAAGTTCTCAAGCAAGTCACCTTTCGGTCCTTATTGCGAGAACTCTAAAACATGAATAATAACATCAATCTATGGAGAATCAAAGACAAACAATCACATAAGTAGAATCATCATAACAAATTTATTCTGACAAAAATAAGAGTTATCTAATCATTAAGAAATCAAAGTGAATTACACCCATGTCCCAAAGATGTTTAAGCTAGAATGGAAGGAAGATTACAATAATTCATGGTGAAGGAAATCAAAACAGAGAGAGAAAACAATTTACGGTACGGGGAGTCTCTTAGGTGCATCCTAAGTGGTGAATTACACCCACTTAGATACATACCCTTTTTTTTTATTTTGACTTCAACTCTTTCTTCGGTACCACTGTCAATTTTACACAGTGCCAAGTAGAGGAGTCTTATTCTTTTTCTCTCTCATTATTTTTACATAGACTTCAACCCATGTCTTAGGTACCACTATCAATTTTACATAGTGCCAAGTAGGGGAGTCTCTCACTATTTTTATAGATCTTGGACTCTTCTTTCCCAATAAATAGCAAAATAGACCAAACATCTACTAGGTTGATCAATTGATATCAATTCAGTAATCATACTCATATGCTCATTTTATTTAAAGGAGTAGTTTCACCTTTAGATCTTATTCCTCAAATAACACATCTACCCAAAATTTCATGCATCAACCAATGTCAAATTTCAAAAGATAGATATGTATTAGAGAAATAAATTCAACACAATAGGTCTAGTCCTAATCACATGCATCAACGCATTCATCATCAAACAAAATTCACACACCTCTCATCACATGAATTCAAGTTATAAAAATTTTTAAACATCTAAATATGTCAAAATCAATGCAAAAGGTGTGATGCATCAAACTCAAAAAATCATAATATGTAAGGTGATATATCCGTATAGTTACATATGGCTCGAACAATGCAAAGGATGTAAAGTGATAGATCTAAAAGAAGAAAAGTGTAGATAATCATATCAAATTAAATAATCACAAGAAAGTGTAAGAAATACTCACAAAACTATATGGCAAGCTCTGACTGAAAATACATAAGGCTCAGTCCAAAAATAGTGTCGGGGCAGATGCTGCTAGGTCCAAAGATGTACCTTTTGAAAATTTTACTTGCAGTTTAAGGTACATAAGGCTCAGTCTGAAAATGGTCTCAAAAAATAATAATGATAAAAATAATTCTCTCAAGGGAGAATCAGAGATGTTATCAAGGGTCTAGAGGAGTGTCGGTGGAAAGAGCTGAGCAGGCAAGAAGAGTCTGCTGCATAAATAGAGGCTAGCTAAAAAGCTGCTAGCAATGATGATGGTGCCGACAGTAGAGTGACTAATCTTTAGTGGCCTGCTAGAGATAACAGTCCTGGATGTGAGATCGTCGGTTGGTAGTTGCCAGAAATAATGCTGCATAAAAAAAAATCAGAGTCACAAATGAAGAGTCTGCTACATAAATAGTATCAATAGAAATAGAGGCAGTAGAAGAAGTAAGAATCTGCAGATGGTATAATCCAATGTCGACGGCTGGAAACAGTGATGTTAGAGGCAAATGCAGTGGTGGCTAGAGGTGGAAGACAGTTGCTCTTGAAGATTTCTAGATCTGGAGGCAAAAGAAGTAATAACAAGTAGAAAGCAAACCAAGCAGTTTTTGAATTTTTTATGAAAAGTAGCCATACCCTAGAATAAAATTTAATGATCAAAATAGAAAATGGACAAAACCAGGTTGTAGAATAAGATATGTTCTTTTCAGACGTATGAGAATTAAAGGATAAAAATCTATCAGGAATTTAGGGTATCAACAGAAAGAAGGCTACTCAAATTACAAAACTACAAAAACTGCAAAAAAGTTAATCAGATTCAAAAAGTTGCCATGTGTCCTAAAATGATCAGAAAATAAAATCATGAAAATAACTAATCCACCAGATAGAACGACACATGTTCTTCATATTCCATGCGAAAAATCAGGGTTTCAAGTTATTAAGCATCTTAAAAACTTGCAGAAAAAGTGCTAATCAGAATAGTCAAAAGAAAACTGCTGCAGAAATTAATCAGAATCGAAAAGATGCTATGTGTTTTAGAATGATCCATGGACTTTAAAATTTAGAAAAAATATCCAGATGATAGACAAAGATGAGTACTTCAATGTTGTGCCAAAGATCAAAAATTTTTCCACTCTAGTTTCTTAAAATCGCAGCGAGAAAACACCTAGTTAGATAAGCAAATTGTTGTTCAAAAATTACGGGCGTAAAGTTCTTTACGGAAGTGCCGTAATTGACACAAATTCTCGGGTCAGAAATATGCATGCATTACGGTACCATAAACATGGTTACAGTATTGTCGTAAAATCAGTCACAGAAAATTTTTTTTTTCAAAATTTGAAAAATTCAAAATTCAAAAATTTAAAATTTCAAAAATTCAAAAATTACGGCACCGTAAACAAATTTAAGGTACGATTGTAAAACGACTTAACTCTCCGGAGGATTTTGTCACAAAATATGGTACCGTAAAGAAATTCACGGCGGGTACCGTAATGGGTTAAAACTCTCTAGTTAAGAATAATTGGGATTACGATACCGTAAAGAATATTACGGTAGTGCCATAATTTCGCGCCAAATCTCGATTCCTATCGAAAAAATTATAAAAATTAGTCCTAAAATAAAATTAAAATAAAGGAAAGTAAGCTAAGTGATAATGCTTGGGTTGCCTCCCAAGAAGCGCTAATTTTAGGTCCATAGCTTGACCAAAACTCAAAAATTATCGTGAAACAGGTGAATGAGTACCAAAGTAAAGAGCAAATAATTTTCTGCATTTCCTTTGTCCAAAAATTTTAGCCACTAATCCAAAAATCCAGAATTGCATATAAATCACAATCAAAGTGGCTTTCTCAAATGTGCAGAAATTAAAATCATACTTCTCAAATCCACTCAAAGAAATCTTTATGATCTTCTTATGTTTATCAAAAAGCAAAATCATGAGTCCTTTCTTCAAATTAATATTTTCAATAGCAATAAGAAAAGGACTTCGATCAAAAGAATCAAACATTGGATCATCAAAATATTTTTTATGTCTTTCATTGGATTCCTCAATAAAACATAATTTTTCAATAAAATCAGAAGAGTGAACAGTAGATATGGGCAAAATATCATAGTGAGATTCATTCATATTTATAAAATTCAAATCATTTTCAAATTCCTCATGCACGTCATCAAATAATTTATCAATTTCAAAATCATCATCAAAATCAAGATGAGACTCTACAAAATCAATTTCCTCATGCCTCCCCACAAATAATTCATCATCAGAAGAGTCAAAATCAGAATCATATAAAAAATCATAATGAGGTTTATCAATGTTCACAAAAGAATTAATAGAATCAGAGTTAACTACAAAAGACTTATTATTAATCTCAGTAATATCACCAAAATCAAAGTGGGGCTCATCAATGTCTGTAATTTCCAATCCTTTATCAAACTCATCAGATTTAATCGTAAATGATACAACATCAAAAGAATCAATTTCATCAAAAGAGTGTTTTTCAAAATCAATTTTCTCAAACTTTTTTACAAACAATTTATCAGAAGAATCAATTTTACAATCATCAAAATTAGAGTGAGATTCATTAATATACACATAAGGCTCAATCTCAAAACAATCATAATCAGAGGGAGATTTTTCTAAATCAAGTTCTTCAGTTTCAAACTCAAATAAACATGCTTGTTGTGCTAACTGGGTTTCCAAAATTTCAGAATTAGCAGTTAAAGATTCTACCCGAGTAGCAAGTTGACTTATTATTCCCTTAAGATCCTCAATTTCTTTATTTTGACTTGTCATAAATTGGTTTTGATTTGACATGAATTTTTCAAGCATAGTTTCTAACCTAGATTCTTCAGTGTCCTCAAAATAAGGTTCAGAAACTTGATTAGAGCAATTATCATAAAAAGAAATTTGATTTTCCCATCTAGAATACAATTGATCAGATTCGTTCCATGATAAATTGGGATTTAAAAATTGGCAATCAGAGGAATAATGATCAAAATATCCACAAATATCACATCTAATAGAAGAATAAGATGTTATAGCCGGTTGCTTATAAGAGTCTAAAAGTTGATTTAACTTCTCTTTAATAGTGCATGATGAATCATCTTTGTATGGCATGTATTCCTCTCTCCTTTTAGTTGCCCAAGAGTTGTAATTAAAAGACATCTTTAAATCTATCAAGGACAGAAAGATAATCCAATACCAATCAAATAAAACCTTTTTTTTTCAGAATATCTAACAAAAATAGAAAATCTAAAACACAAGTAAATTCACAAATTTCAGAAATTCTTAGTTCTGTCACAATTGTGAAAATCCAAAACCTGCAAAAAGAAAAAAAACAAAGTTAAATCTAAAACAAATAAAACCTAGTCTAGCAATACTAATAACTATTTTGATATTAACAAAACTAAGGTCCCCGGCAACGGCGCCAAAAACTTGTTGTGATCCGAAAGGACACACTTATAAATACAAGTAGGTAGACTTATTTAAGGTGTCGGGGCCAAAACCTAAGTGTTGGCGCACAGGGCTATTGTCACTCCCTAATATGGCTGCAAAAACTTGTTGTCCCTAAACTTGTAGTGTCCGCAAGTGCATGGATACTCGAAGTAATAAAGAAAAATATCGATCCCACAGAGACCTTATTGTTAAGTACCAAATAGTTATATTCTCACTAGCTAAGCAATCGATTATAATGCAAGTGAACAATAAAAAGAGCGTAGAGATAATCAGAGAGATAAACTGGGACTAGGGTTTCATCCACTTTAATTTCAATGACTAGATATTAAGAAAAGGTTGTCAGACTAATTTTATCATGATAAAGACTTAATTTACTTCATAAAGGGATCATCTCACTTTCGTGCAGACAATCATGCAGGGACCAATCCTCGCTTTGGCGCAAGATCTATTCCAATGCTGAAGATAAGTAAATCATCAATCAAATAATTCAAAGATCACTTTCATGCATCCGAATTCTAAGTTGATTGTCTCAAGTGGATTCTCAAGGATCACTTTCGTGCATCCGAGTCTCAACACAAGTACTACTTATAGTTCTCCAACGTTCCGATCCTCACTTTCGTGCAAGATATCCACGTTTGACAACTCGACTCTACCCTAGATTCAAATTATCATCATGGCAATAAGATCACTAAAATCAAATAATTAAGAACTAACCTAAGAGAGTTCCTAACATGCAATTCTAGGGTTCCAAGTTCTCAAGCAAGTCACCTTTCGGTCCTTATTGCAAGAACTCTAAAACAAGAATAATAACATCAATCTATGGAGAATCAAAGACAAACAATCACAAGAAGTAGAATCATCATAATAAAACTATTCTAACAAAAATAACAGTTATCTAATCATTAAGAAATCAAAGTGAATTACACCCATGTCCCAAAGATGTTTAAGCTAGCATGGAAGGAAGATTACAATAATTCATGGTGAAGGAAATCAAAAAAGAGAGAGAAAACAATTTACGGTACGGCCGTAAAGATTTTTACGGCCGTAATCTGTGACGAACAGCGGTGGCACACAGTTTTGTGTTGATTTCTCCTCCGTCTGGGCTCCTTTCTCCTTGAAACTTCTGGTGTGTCCTCTCCACCTCCAAACAAAACTTCTGTGTAAAAATCACGGCGAGAGGTGCCCTCTACGCCTCTCGGCGTGAGGCCAAACCCTAACCGCCTATCTATTGATTGCTCCCTCGATACTGGATAAAAATTGGGGCTTTCACTTCATGCATCTTCTCCTCTTAAAGATGAGTTCGTAACGTCTTTTGGATCTTGATTTGGAGCTCTGGATCAAAAGTAATGGTCCAGGCAAGATTCAGACCCGTAAACAACCGGTTTTTGACTAAAAATTACGGCCGTAACAATCTTTACGGCAGTGCCGTAATGTCTGAAATTTCTCGGGTGAATTCTGGGTCCAAATTACGGTACCTTAAAGTTCTTTACAGCACTGCCATAATTTTTATTATGGTACCTTAAAGTTCTTTACACCCGGGGGTGTAATTTTTGAACTTGCTCCGATTTGCATGAAAATTGGTGGGCGGCTTCGTTTCGACCTTCTGAATCCATTCGTGCACTCAAATCCTTCAAAATCCATCAAAATATAGCACTTTTTATCTAAAATTCATGAAAAACAAGAAATTGTGTAGATTCCGTAATATTTGATAAATAATGCTTAAAAACAAGCAAAAGAGCATAAATATGACACAAAAAGACACACGAAATGACACAAAATATACTATGAATTTTGGTGTCATCATAATGCACTGCTAGGTGCCACTCACTATTTGTGATGACCTTAGTTCATCACTACCAATGTCAGAGGAACATACAAGGTCGCATACCTTGATAGTCGAGTTCTTGTATTGATCGGGTAGCTTTATGATCGAGTTATTGGATAACTTGGTTCTATTTGGGAGATTTCATCAGTGCCAATGGCCTGATGAGATGGAATAGACTTATTAGAGGCAAACTTTATTTTTGGTAGGTTGACCTGAAATTGACCATGGTTGGTCACATTTGATTTTGGGTTGCATTGGATTGGATCCAATGGCTTAATCAACTTGTGTAATGAAGTTTGGGTTAGCTCATTACCCAATGAGGCCCAATAATAAGTTGTCATGAAGAGATAAGAAGACATAAGGGTATAATGGGGAGAAAACTATCCCCATTGGCGCCTAAGGGTGTAATGGGGAGGAGTAGGTGCCTAGTGCTTCATAAGGAAGCTTTTGGCACCTCCCCCTTCTACCTTGGATGGAAGGCTTGCCTCAAAGGCAAGTCTTGGGGCACATGTGGCTTCATGGGCTTGTATGGTAAGTGCCAAGCGCATATGGCTAATGGGTAAAGGTTTATGGAAAAGTCTTGGAGATTTTCCTTACCTCTAACCCTAATTGGTCACCCCCCTTACCCTAGCCGAATTCTCCTTCATGACATGCACCAATATATCCTCTCTGGCTACCCCTTGCTTGGTAGAATTTACAATCACATGTGAGAGCTTCTCCTCCCCTTGGTATGAACAAGCAAAGGCAAGAGCAATGGTGATATTGGCGCAACCTCCTCTTCCATAGCCGCAAGCCTCCTTCCTTCTTCCTCCTATTGGCACAACTTGTTGGAGGGCTTGGCAGCATCATCTCCTTCTCCTCCTCCTTGGCACATCCTATCTTGAAGGTGGCACAAGTGGTGTAGGAGACTCCCTAAGGCTTGGATCTTTTTCCTGAGGCTAGCACTGGGTGTGGAAGAAGAGAACTCGAGGATCCATTGTGTGTGAGACTACAGAGGGCGCACGCTTGGGCGCCTATACTGGCATCACTCCATCTTGCTCTGAGGAACTTTCTCTCTACATCGTGTCGACCCCCTCGCAAGCATCAATCTTCTATGTTTTTGAGATCGCCCTATTTCGGGGATTTGCTTCCACTGTACTTGTATTAAAATTTTAAAATCCTCGAGGTTTCCCAATAGTTGTATGAGAGGTACATCACCCTTGGAGGAGTCACCTTGGCATTTGCCGAACCCTAGAGCTACCTCTAGGGTTTGAGAGCTAAACGATGGTGAGAAGGACCTTGGAGCCGACCTTGAAGATCAAGCTAGAGGGCGGTTAGGTTAGGCCTTGTTGGGGATTATCTCCTAGGTCAAGCATTGGACCCACCTATGGCATGCTTTGGTTCAATGTGTTGATTAGGCGTTGACCACATCATCTTTGACTACTTTCCTTATCTGCTAAAGCATCTCTGTGATGTTTTATCTTGTTCTTATCACTATAGGATTGCATGCCTGCAATGCCAGACAAAAGATAAAACTAAGAGGATGAGCCCTCAAAAATCCTCAATCAAAAATATCAATTCTGGATAGCCTTCTAACTCGTAGCCCATCAAGCTATCGATCAGTGGTGTTGTGCATTGTTTCCCACCCTCATGGGACACACCCACTTATCTTTAGAAGGTGTATGGTGACAATGGTTTCCCTAGTCCAGTTTTAACTTGGACGTGCCTTCGCAAGGAAACTCATTGGCCCTAGGCATAATAGTTAGGAATAGACTTGACTAGTTTTTCACATGTGGTGGCCACATGATAGAACTCTAGAGGCATCATTGAGAGGTTAGGGTTTCATGCTATATCCAGCCCTCGCTGGACATGGAATGCCTAGACTGTCTCAATAAGGAGAATTACCAAATGCAATTGGCCGACATGCCCACCTTAATAAGCATGGGTCACTTTATGTATCTCATCCCACCCTCAGAGGACGCGAAGCCTCATGTGGAATAAGGATCCTATCTCACTAGGAAATCTCGGATTTCCCGATTGACTTTGTGGGTTGTCAATTCGATTAAAATAGTGGGAGCCATGATCATTTAATACAAGTCCAGATTAAATAATTTGAAGTAGTACTAATCTGCTTTTCTTGGTTGTTGTAGATCAAATGCAAAGAACAATAGCGGATTATCACTGCGATTCCTTCTTGAGAAGGATAAGTTGGTTGGATCTAATTTCATGGATTGGCATTAGAACTTGAGGATAGCCTCTTCCCTTAAGCTCGAAACGGGGTTCACCCGTGATTCTTTCTGAGGAAATCTGCACAGAATCCATAGTGTTCTTCACTAGCAGGTGAGCTCGGCGAGGTTCACCGGTTCTTCTTTCTCGACTGGAACTGCATTGTATGCTTCACCACCTGGTGAACCTGATGGGGTTCACCTGTGATTCTTACCAGGCAGCCCGACATCCATTCAGAATTTTGGCGATTCTGAGCCCGATTGTTAATTGCAAACCTTACTTCAAAACTGTTATTTGGATTTTTGTGTTGGCATATTTTACTTTGCTATACATATTTCATGATTTTACATTGGCCACGTATTGTCATGTTTTAGTCGTTACGATTCATATCAAGAGGAGGATTGTGATGGTGGATCCTCTTAGTAAAACTTGTGAATCCATAACACGAGAGTGCTTGGTACTCACTCGAGGATTTCACAACTTTCCACAGAACGCATAGAGTTTGCTTAGAACGATCCACCGTGAGAGTAGGAGACCGTTCTAGACAAACACCGAGGTGTACCACCGAGAGGGGGCATCTTATACGTTAGGGATAGGTTCCTTATGCAAAAACCTTGAATCCTTATAATTGATCTTTCTAATCGCAATTAGGATCGTCAGCATGGTGGATGCCAAAGCCCTGATATCTCTCATATATATATTCTCTTCCATTGTTTCTTGGATTTCTCGTTTACAATTAAATTCTTCAAACACCCATTTCGATTCGCTTAGCTATTGAGACTTAGATCTTCTGGTACTTAACCTTGTGGGATTCGATAATCTTTTATATTACTTTGACATTACTGTGCACTTGTGGGACGTGTCAAGCTTCAGGTGCAATATGAGGAGCAAAACCCTTTTCAGATAATAACTGATTTGAAACAGATGTTCGAGGCTCAGGCTAGAACTGAGAGATATGACATTGTCAAAATAGTCTTTCGGTGCATGTTATCTGATGGTGCACCAGTGGGACCCCATATACTGAAGGTTATTGGGTATGTGGATAATCTCATGAGACTGAGACACACCATTGATAATGAGCTGGTCACGGACCTTAGTCTGTAGCCCCTGCCCTTTAGCTTCAGTTTGTTTATCATAAATTTTAACATGAACCTGATTGAGTGCACGAGGGAGGAACTATTAAATATACTCCAGACAACTGAGCGAGAAATGGTTAAGACCAAACCCAATTCTGTTCTTTTGGTCCCTACGACCAAGAAGATGAAAAAGAAGGGTAAGGGAAGTGCTAAGGGCAGTACCAAGGGTCCAACCAAAGCACTGAAAAAGAAGGTCAAAAACACAAAGGAACAGAGGTGCTTCCACTGTGGCGAACAGGGTCACTGAAGGAGGGACCGCAAGTAACTTCAGAACGAGGAGAAGAAAGGCAAGCCCTTGTCTTCTAGCTCAGGAATTTATGTTACCAAAGTCAACCTTTCTACTTCTATGTCATGAGTATTGGATATTGCATGTGGAACTCATATTTATACAAATATGTAGGGGCTCAAGAAAAGTAGATCGATGCGGCATGGAGAGATTGACCTACAAGTTGAAAATGGAGCACATGTTGCTGCTGTTGCTGTAGTAATTTTGACACTCTCCCTGCCTTCTGGACTTCAGTTAGAGTTAGATCATTGCAATTATGTACCTTCGCTTACTAAAAACATTGTATCCATTCCTTGCTTGGTAAATAAAGGATTTAAATTTGAAATAAAGGAGAACTCTTGCTCTTTTTCATTTGTAAATATGTTTTATGGGAAGGGTACTTTATGCAATGGATTATATGTCTTGGACATGGATAGCTCTATTTGTAACATAAATAATAAGAGGATCAAACTGAATGGTTCAGTTGGTGCATTTCTTTGGCATTGTCGATTAGCCCATATAAACAAGAATCGCATTCAACAACTCCATGCAAATGAGTTGCTAGACTCAACCTCCTTCGAGGAGTTTGATACTTGTGAGCCTTGTTTATTAGGGAAGATGACAAAAGCGCCCTTCACCAGGACTGGTGAGAGGGCAGGACGTTTATTAGAGCTTATACACAGTGATGTGTGTGGGCCATTTAGTAAACAAGTCAGAGGAGGGTACAACTACTTCATCACATTTACTGATGACTTCAGTAGATATGGTTACGTCTATTTAATGAGACAATAAATCTGAATCCTTTGAGAAATTTAAGGAGTTCATAAATGAAGTAGAGAACCAACTTGGTAGATCTATCAAAACTCTTTGATCAGATCGTGGTAGAGAGTACCTGAGTGGTGAGTTCTTTCACTATCTTAGAGAGTGTGGGATCCTGTCAAACTCACTCCTCCTGGAATATCTCAATGGAATGGTGTGTCTGAGAGGAGAAATCAAACTTTGTTGGACATGGTTCGATCTATGATGAGTCATGCGACTCTACCACCCTCGTTCTGGGAACATGCACTAGAAATAGCTTCTCTCATACAAAATAACGTTCTATCTAAAAGTGTCTACAAGATTCCATACGAGGTATGGAGTGGTAGACGCCCGAACCTATCTTTTATCAGAGTATAGGGATGTGAGGCTTATGTCAAATGTTAGGATTCTAGCAAGCTAGAACCCAGATCTGATAAATGTGTGTTTGTGGGGTATCCTAAGAAACTAAAGGATAGTACTTCTATATCCCTACCGAGAACAAAGTCTTTGTTTCTCGGGGTGCTATCTTTCTAGAGAAAGAATTTCTCATGAAAGAAGTTAGTGGGAGGAAGTTTGACTTGGACGAGGTCCAAGTGCATCCACAAGACACTAAGATGGAACTTGAGCCACTTGCACCAGTTGCTGGGCAACTAGAGGCTCAGAAACAAGTCCCACGTAGGTTTGGGAGGATTCATCATGCACCTAAGAGGTATGGGTCGCTGCCAACCCAACACGATGGGATCTTCATCATTGAGGATGAACCCAGGACCTATGATGAGGCGGTCACCGGACCAGACTCTGAGAGATGGCTTGAGGCCATGAGATCCGAGATGGACTCCATGTCGACTAACAAAGTCTGGGATTTGGTTGAGCTGCCTGATGTGGTAAAACCCATAGGCTGTGAATGGGTCTTCAAAAGGAAAATCGACATGAATGGCAACATAGGTTTACCTATAATGCTAGACTTGTGGCTAAAGGATTCAAACAGGACCACGGGGTGGACTGTGATGAAACTTTCTCGCCAGTTGCAATGATCAAATCCATTCGAATTCTACTTGCTATGGCTACATATCATGACTATGAGATATGGCAGATGGATGTTAAGATAATCTTCCTTAACGGGAAGCTGACAGAGGATGTGTATATGACACAGTCCGATGGCTTCATCAATCCTACAGAGGCCCATAAGATCTGCAGACTAAAGAAATCTATTTATGGATTAAAGCAACATCTCAGAGTTGAAATCTTCAATTTGATGTGGCAGTAAGAGATTACGGCTTGATCAAAAGTGAAGATGACGCCTGTGTGCATAGAAAATTCAGTGGGAGCTTGATGACTTTTCTAGTCTTGCATGTTGATGACTCTAAATTTCATAGCATTTTTCATACTCATTTGCTAGTCTTTTGAGTCATAATCTTGCTCTTTTGCTTTATTTTTATACCTTATTTGCCAAATACTTCGGAATCTACATCTTTCTTTATTTTTGATCAATTTCAGGCAAAAAGGTATCATTATCACCGGTTTTCAAGCAATTTCAATGCATGAACGAGTTCTAATCATCAAGGGGAGTTTACACATCAAATTTCAAGTCAAAACGAACTTCCTAGACAAATTACGGCACTACCATAATTTTTGTCAAATTCATTACGGTGCCGTAATTTCAGCGAATCCGACTAGAGGCTTCAGGCAAAATATGGCACTACCATAAATATTTTCACGGTGTCGTAATTCCAGATGATTTCACACAGAAACTTTCAGAGTCAACCAAGAGAAATACGTCACTACCATAATAATGGTCCAAATCATTACGATGCCGTAATTTCAGACGAATTCCTTACAGAACTTCCAAGGCAATTACAGCAGTACCGTGACGTTTTTCACGGTACCGTAATTTTACACCCAGATTTCTGATATTTCTGCCGAAACCTTAAAAACACGATTTCTTGAGATTTAGGGCACCAATTGAAGATCCAAAAAAAGGGAAAGACTCAGGATACGTAGGCGAAGATTTGCGAAGCAAGAGGAACAATTTTGATCACGTATTCACGGGGAATTTCAAGGAATCACCGCCGCACTAGGGTTTGTCGCCGTTCATTGCACAGACCATCTCCGGCCACAAAATTTATAAGGAAGCTTCGCCTGAGGAAGGAGAACACGCCACAGAAGTTTCAGAGTGAAAGGAGATCAATTGAAGGAAAAAACAACAAAAATGTGGACGCCACCACTATTCATCACGTGAAAAGCAAATTATGGGCTGTAATTTTGATTGCAGCCCTGTTTTGTAACCTTTACTCCTCCCTTTCGATTTTTAATCATTCTAAAACCATGTTTTGCTGTAATTCTTCCATCATGCTAGCTTAAACCTTCATATGGGACATAGGGGTGTAATCCCCTTAATTTCTTAATGACTAGACATTGATTATTTTGTCATGATAATTCTGCTTATGTGATGACTTTCCTTTAATTCTCCTTAGTTTTAGAAATATCAGCATGTTTTAGAGTTTCACAAAATAGACTAAGAGGTTGATTGTGAAATTTGGAACCCTAAAAATCATTGAGTTTGGAACTTATCGTCGCCATGTTGATTTTCTTATTCTTTGGATTGAGTTAATGTGTTAGGTTTGATTTGAAATTGTAAGAGATTAAATTTCTGATCGCCGAAAAACCTTAAGTAGAACTTGTGATGAGTTTCAGGATGCATGAGAGTGATCCTTGAGTTTCCACATGAGATGTTTAATTTAGAATTCGGATGCACGAGAGTGATCCTTGAGTTCTTTGTTGATGGTTTACTTATTTTCAGTATTGGATAGATCTTGCACGAGAGTGAAGATTAGTCCTTTGTATGATTATCTGCGCAAGAGCGAGATGATCATTTTATAAAGTAAATTAAATCTTTATCATGATAAAATTTGACTGACAATCTTTATTTCCTTCTAGTCATTAGAATTAAGGTGGATGAACCCCTAGTCCCAGTTTTCTTCTCTGATATTTTTCCGTGCACTTTCCGATCGTTTGCATCATTATTCGATTTGTTTAGCTAGTGAAAACTCAATTCGTCGGTACTTAACAACAAGGTCTCTGTGGTTCGATATCTTAAATATTACTTCGAGTATCCATGCACTTGCGGATTATAAGTTTTTGGCGCTGTTGCCGGGGACCTTGGTTTTGTTGATATTGATATAATTGATAGTATTGCTAGACTAAGCTTTTTATTTTTGTTTTTAGTATTTTCTATGATAGATTCTAGTTTTCTTTTATTTTCTGCAAAAAACTGAACTTTTCTGACCTTCTACTTGTTTATGCGCAGGAATCTTAGATCAGGACCATTAGTTCCTTTTGATCCTGAAATTAATAAAACTCTTAGATTACGCAGGAAGTTGAGATTTACATAATAGAGAGAGGAAGAATCCATCATGGCTGAAAGGAGGACACTTAGAGACTATGCAGGCCCGAATACACAGGGAATTCGTTCCAGCATTATTAGGCCTACAATTGATGCAAATAACTTTGAGATTAAACCAGCATTCCTGTCAATGATCCAATAGAACCAATTTAGAGGATCTCCTCTAGAAGATCCTAATCAACATTTATCTCTTTTTCTTGAATTTTGTGATACTATAAAAATTAATGGTGTGTCTGATGATGCTCTTAGACTGAGATTGTTTCCTTTTTCCTTCACGGACCGAGCAAAAGCTTGGCTACATTCACATCCAACTGGAACATTCACTACTTGGGAGCGATTGTCAAATGCCTTTTTGCTGAAATACTTTCCACCCAGTAAGGTGATCCAGTTGAGGAACCAAATCATGGGCTTTGCACAGAGGGATGGTGAATCACTTAGTGAAGCATGGGAGCGCTTCAATGAGTTACAATGGAAGTGCCCCTCACCATGGATCAGAAGATTGGGTTTTAATTCAAACTTTTTATAATGGTTTGCTTTACAACACTCGCTTAACTATTGATGCTGCTGCAGGGGGGAGCACTGATGAAGAAGACCATTGAAGATGCCTATGCTTTGATTGAATAGATGGCACTAAACCACAACCAATGGACTACTGAGAGAGGAGTGCTGTATTGTCCTCCTCATGGTAAGAATGATGGTGATGGTTGGCGCTCTCTAGCAGCAAAGGTAGATTCTTTGTGTAATCGTTTTGATTCTTTTTAGATGCAAACTGCTATTGTTTCTTCTGTTACTTGTGATGTATGTGGGAATCATGGGCACTATGCCGAGGAGTGTAAGGTTATAGTTGATTAGGGTAGTGAGCAAGTTAATGCAGTAGGGGGGGAACAATCAAGGTAGAAATAATGCCCTTACTCTAATACCTACAACCCTAGTTGGAGGAACCACCCTAACTTGTCCTGGAGAAGTAACAATCATGTTAGTGTGCAAAATGAAAATAGAGGATACCAGTAGAATCAACAAAGTCAGAGTCAACCCCAAAAATCTAGTTTAGAGTACATGTTTGAAAAATTCATGGGTGCCCAAATGAAACAAAATGAAGAGTTCAAAGAGAGTCTTAAGGAAATTAACTCTATGTTAGATGGTGTTGTTGCTCACAATAAGATATTAGAGACACAGATAGCACAACAAGCAAGCACTTCTTACAGACCCCTAGGAAAATTACCTACTAAACCTGAACCAAACCTTAGGGAGTACTGTAATGCTATCGTCACTAGGAGTGGAAGGCAATTAGATGAACCTAAAGGGAAATCTAAAAATAATGAAAAAGAGCCTAATATTGACCTTGATAATGAATTAGACTTGGAAAAATCTTCTGAGCAAGAGCAGTCCCAAACTAGTTTGTCACCTCACCAGGGTGATAAACCAAAAGGCGATGAACCCTGTCAGAGTGATATTTCCAAACCTAATTCTCCTTCACCATATAGGCCACCTATTCCTTTTCCCCAGAGGATTGTGCAAGCTAAGTTGGATAGGCAGTTTGGGAGATTTTTGGAAGTGTTGAAAAAGTTATGTATTAATATTCCATTTACTGATGCCTTATCTCAAATGACTACATATGCAAAATTTTTAAAAGAAATTTTATCCAACAAAAGAAAAATAGAAGACTATGGTATTGTGGCACTAACTGAGGAATGCAGTGCTCTTATTCAAAACAAGTTGCCACCGAAATTAAAAGATCCAAGTAGTTTCTCTATCCCTTGTTTAATTGGGAGTATTGCTTTCGATCGAACCTTATATGATTTGGGAGCCAGTGTGAGTCTAATGCCTTTATCTATGTGCAGGAAACTGGATATGGGAGCTCCTAAGCCAACTTCAACATCTTTGCAGCTCGTCGATCGCTCAGTGAAGTATCTTGTAGTTATTCTTGAGGATGTTCCTACCCAAGTCGGAAAGTATTTTGTACTTACTGATTTTGTGGTTCTTGAGATGGAGGAAAGTTCCAAAAATCCTATTATTCTTGGTAGACCGTTTTTAGCCACAATTGGTGCAGTCATTGATGTTAGAAAAGGAAAACTCACTTTTGACATTTGTGATAATACAATTGAATTTGATTTAACTGATTCCTTGCAAAAACATCACACTTAGGATCATGTTGTAGCATTGATAGAATTGATGGTTTTGTTAGTAATGTGCATAATTTATTTGATAATCCTTCTGATTTTGAAACTGACATATCATCTGAGTGTGTGAATAAAGAATTTCAGGAGAAAGCAGTAAAGAAGAAGAAGAGACGAAGGAGAAAAGGAAGATCAAAATTGCTTGAGAGAGGCAAAAGGTTCTTGAGTAAAATTGGACACTGTTTCATGTATGAGCCTTATGTTCCTAGAAGCCATGAACAAAACATTGAGAGATCAACATGGCAACTGAAGAAATCACAATCAAATCTGAGTGCAGAACGGTCAAGTTAATGACCATAAAATTAGCGCTTCTTGGGAGGCAACCCAAGCACTTTTTCCTTTGTTTTTGGTTTGTTTTTGTCTCAATTTGTTTTATTTAGAGTTAATTTTTCTTTTTCCCATTTTTAGATATGTTTTTAGTCATTTTCGTGAATTTTTACAAATTACGGCACTACTGTGGAAAATTTTTCGGTACCGTAATTTCTGTCAGTTTTCATACAGAAAGTTTTTGAGTTTTTGAGCGTTTTACGGTAGTATCGTGCCGATTTTCACGGTACCATTTTTCGGGTGATTTCAACCAGAGAATTTTTGAAGATTACGGCAATACCGTGGCGTTTTTCATGGTATCGTAAAAATGGGTCATTTTCTTGCCGAAACTTTTGGGATTCTCGAATGAAATACGGCACTACTATAAACCCTTCACGGTACCGTAATTTGCAAATTTTTCCTACCGAGAGTCTGCTGCCATTTTACGGCACTACCGTAATCCCTTTACAGTGTCATAATCTTTTCGACCCCACGCTTTTCACGTGCCGTATTTAGGGTTCAGCGTCGTGTTTTTAGGATTTTTTCACCCGATTTTGCACCAACCTCTCATGTTTTTCTCGATTCCTTGCTTCCCTAAACCTCTTGCTCGATCGATCTCTGCTATTGCTTTTCCTAGTGATCATAAGACCTTTCCTAGTGATTTCCAACCGATTTCTACCAAAGATTTGAGAGAGTTCGTGCTCGATCGATCTCTGCTACTGCTTTTCCACCACTATTTTTGCCCCTTTCGTTTTCTTTCGTCCGGGCATCGATCAAGCCTCTTCCAACTCCAGAAGGCTTCAAAGGAGTTTTCTTCAGTCATTTTTGCTGCTTTTGCTACCATTGCCATGTCACCGGTCAAGAGGATGGTCTCGAAGAGAAAGGGGAAAGCCCAGCTGAAACTCCAGTGTCTCCACCAAACCCTTTCAGGATTGTTTCCCGAGATGAGGCTCAAGAACAGCGATACAACCTACCACTTACCCGATGTGTTGTGAAGACAAAATACACTGACACAAGAGCTTTGGAGCTCTTAGGATTGAAGGATGATGTGTTATGGATGTTTGATAAGATGGCTTTGAGGAAATTTTTTTTGACATGACACCTCAAACCTATCTACCTATTGTTTTGGAGTTTCTTATGATCCCATGGACGCTACTCAGGCCGAGAGAGATGACGAGGAGACTCATTCAGATGAGTAGGATCTTGTGAGTATCTTATTCTTATTCCCATGCTTTGCTTGTGTTTACTGATCGATATCGATCTTATACTTGTGTAGGGAAGGATGACTTTGTCATGCTTCTTGTGTCCTACTGCTACGGATCCTCACCTCTTAGTTTTTATTGCTATATACTTTCGATATGGTTGTATTGGGATGATATTGACACTTGTTTGGTGATGATTCGATATGGTTGTACATAATATTTTGATATTTTGGATTGATATTCTGTGTGTTATGAATTGATGATGATTACTGTTATTATGCCTATGTGGTTTGAAAATGTTGCCGTTATCATGCCAAAATTTTTCTCGATAATATATATATTCAGAATTGTGATTAGGATTAGACCTATTATGTTGAATTTTTTTCTCTAATACATATCTACCTATTGAGATTTTTTATTGATTGATAAATGATATTTTGGGTGAACATATTATTTGATGAGTTTGATTTTAAAGTGAAGCTATTTCTTTAAATAAAATCAACATATGAGTGTAATTCTTGAATTGATATTAATAGATTAATTTAGTTGATATTCTTGCCATTTGCTATTTGTTGGGAAGAAAGGTTCCTTGATCCAAAAAAAGTGAGGACTCCCCTACTTGGCACTGTGTAAAATCGATAGTGGTACCGAAGGACATGGGTTGAAGTAATACAGAGAAAAAGCATGTATCTATGTGGATGCAAGCCATGGAGAGGAATCGATCCACATTAACTCCGCTATCTTTGGAAAATTCTCTCCAATAAAAAGATATGAGTTCTATTGCATTGATTATGTGACCAATGTACTCTAACTTCGTCACTAGAAAAAAAAGGTGATAGTCGAATTAGAGAATGTGGACGATGATGAAAAAAATGATTATGAGAGGAAAAAGATCTTGGAAACCATAATCCTGTAAACAAAAGTTGATAGTTATGAATTGAAACTGGATGAAGTCTTGAGATTGATATTCTACCTATTATACAAGTTGTGAAGTTTTATTTGACTAAACAGTGGATCTTGAGGATCAAACTCAAAGGATGATATGTCTATTCGAAATTTCATGAAGCAATTGGTGAAAGTTTTCATTGGTGATTGTATTTTAGAAATTTATTCGTCATGAAAAAGTCTTTTCTTTTGATTCAATTTCTTGATTTTTGCTTGAGGACAAGCAAAGTTTGAGCCTTATGTGTTTGATGACTCTAAATTTCATAGTATTTTTCATACTCATTTGCTAGTCTTTTGAGTCATAATCTTGCTCTTTTGCATTATTTTTATACCTTATTTGCCAAATACTTCGAAATCTACACCTTTCTTTGTTTTTGATTAATTTCAGGCAAAAAGGTATCATTATCACCGGTTTTCAAGCAATTTCAATGCATGAACGAGTTCTAATCATCAAGAGGACTTTACACATCAAATTTCAAGTCAAAACAAACTTCCTAGACAAATTACGGCACTACTGTAATTTTGGTCAAATTCATTATGGTGCCATAATTTCAGCAAATCCAACTAGAGGCTTCAGGCAAAATACGTCACTGCCGTAAATATTTTCACGGTGCCGTAATTCCAGTCGATTTCACACAGAAACTTTCAGAGTCAACCAAGAGAAATACAGCACTACCGTAATTTTGGGCCAAATCATTACAGTGCCATAATTTTAGACGAATTCCTTATAGAACTTTCGAGGCAATTACGGTAGTACCGTGACGTTTTTCACGGTACCGTAATTTTGTACCCAGATTTCTAATTTTTTCGCTGAAACCTTAAAAACACAATTTCTAGAGATTTAGGGCACCAATTGAAGATCCAAAAAAAGGGGAAGACTCAGGATAAGTAGGCGAAGATTTACGAAGCAAAAGGAACAATTTTGATCACGTATTCACGGGAAATTTCAATGAATCGCCGCCGAACTAGGGTTCATCGCACAGACCATCTCCGGCCATGAAATTTACTAGGAAGCTTCGCCTAAGGAAGGAGAACACACCACAGAAGTTTCAGAGTGAAAGGAGATCAATTGAAGGAGAAATCAATAAAAACGTGGATGCCGCCACTATTCATCACGTGAAAAGCAAATTATGGGCTGTAATTTTGATTACAGCCCTGTTTTGTAACCTTTACTCCTCCCTTTCGATTTCTAATCATTCTAAAACCATGTTTTGCTGTAATTCTTCCATCATGCTAGCTTAAACCTTCGTATGGGACATATGGGTGTAATCCCCTTAATTTCTTAATGACTAGACATTGATTATTTTGTCAATATAATTTTGTTATGATAATTCTGCTTATGTGATGACTTTCCTTTAATTCTCCTTAGTTTTATAAATATCAGCATGTTTTAGAGTTTCATAAAATAGACTGAGAGGTTGATTGTGAAATTTGGAACCCTAAAAATCATTGAGTTTGGAACTTATCGTAAGAGATTAGAGTTTGGAACCCTAAAACTCTTGCACGGGAGTGATCCTTGAGTTTCCACATGAGATGTTTAATTTATAATTCGGATGCATAAGAGTGATCCTTGAGTTCTTTGTTGATGGTTTACTTATTTTCAGCATTGGATAGATCTTGCATGAGAGTGAAGATTAGTCCTTTGTATAATTATCTACAAGAGCGAGATGATCCTTTTATAAAGTAAATTAAATCTTTATCATGATAAAATTTGACTGACAATCTTTATTTCCTTCTAGTCATTAGAATTAAGGTGGATGAATCCCTAGTCCCAGTTTTCTTCTCTGATATATTTTCGTGTACTTTCCGATCGTTTGCATCATTATCCGATTTGTTTAGCTAGTGAAAACTCAATTCATTGGTACTTAACAACAAGGTCTCTGTGGTTCGATATCTTAAATATTACTTCGAGTACCCGTGCACTTGCGGGTTACAACACATGTCAATGACATACTACTCATCGGAAACAACATCCCTGGTCTTTAGCCTATGAAGACATGGTTGTGGAAGTGTTTCGAGATGACGGACTTAGGGGAAGCCGCCTATATCCTAGGAGTGAGGATCTATAGGGATAGATCCAAGAGGCTCGTAGTCCTTAGTCACAGTTCCTACATTGATAAGGTCCTAGAGAGGTTCCACTTGGAGCAATCCAAGAAAGGATACCTTCCAGTGAGACATGGTCTTACTCTCTCAAAGAGTCAATGTCCCACCACACAGGCTGAGAGGGATGACATGAGTCGAGTGCCCTATGTTTCGGTAGTAGGATCGTGTATATGCCCTAGGACCTAGTTTTGGTCCATTATTGTACTACCTGAATTTGATATTTATATCATTTTAGCATTGTCATTATCAATGTTTGTCTACATCTGCGATTATGTACTTACATGATAATGTCCCTGGAGACAGATTGGATCTGTGCTCAAATGATCGTCCCCAGTCGATGTACCAGAGTGGATATTGGACAACTCTGGTACTTGTGAGACTAGTATATGGGCTGGTTAGGCACGAGGTGCTAACGCAGACATATGGGTATATCAGTGGTGGATATACTAGACCGACCTACTGTGAGGCAATGACTTGGTGTCACGAGTTATCCTCACAAGTGATAGGAGATGCATTGATCCCTTGACTTGAGGTCATTGGCCATTCTATATGGTTAGGGACATGCTTTGATACAACCTAACACCTCGCCGTAGTTGGGGGGTAATAACGGTTGTCATTGAGCATGTCACGACCCATAGGAGAAGGTCAATAAACACACATAGGATTTGCCCCTTCATAAGGGAAGCATGATATCCATGGAGCTCCTCTATGGTTCTATGACTGAAAGTATATGGCTATACCCAGGTGAGACCTGATTTCGTCATAACCATGAGATTAGATAAAAACAAGTGGTGACACACTTGTCCAATCGGATATCAGTTCGGCAAAGAGATTGTAATGCATCTGTACCTAATTGCGATGATGGGGATGTCGATGTCGATATCCATTCCAATGACTTGGGTAGCAGCGATGCACTGCTAGGTGCCACTCACTGCTTGTGGTGACCTTATGTCAGCACTGCCAATGTCAGAGGAACCTACAGGGTCGCACACCATGATACTCGAGTTCTCATATTGATCGAGAAGCCTTATGATCGAGTTATTGGATGACTCGGATCTATTTGGGAGATTTCATCAGCGCCGATGGGCCTGATGAGATGGAAGAAACTTATTAGGGCCAACTTCCATTTTTGGTATATTGACCAAACTAACCATGGTTAACCTAGTTTGACCTTGGGTTAAATTGTATTAGATCCAATGGGTTGATTGACATGCATAATTGACCTCGGGCTAGGCCGATTTTATAGTTGGGCTTATTAATAAGTTAAATGGGCTTAAAGAGAAGAAAAAGGTAGACGCAAGTTTAACCCTAGTTAGACTAGGGTTAGCGCCTATGTCTCATATGATTAATCAAAGTTGATTTTGAATTAATCATTTGAAATAAAATAGGGGCTGATTAATTAATTAATTTGAGTCCTATTTTATGGAGATTTAATAGGGCTGATTATTTAAATAATTAATTAGAGTCCTAATTGGATTAGGACTTGATTAATTCCTAAAATAATTAAAACTCCTACTTCTTCTCTAAGCCGCCCACTTGGCTTGATCATAGCCATCCATAAACCGCCTCTCCTTGCTATAAATAAGACCCCTAGGCGCCCCTCTCAAATACATACAAAACTTCAAGAAGGCGTGAGCAACATCAAGGGGCGAAAGTGAAAGGGATTGGCGCATCTTCCATCAAACCCTAGCCGCAAGTGCTCTACTTCCTCTCTTTCTTCTCTGAGAGATTGGTGGCTTTCCTCTTCTCCATCCTTCTTCATCCTTGGCGCATACTCTTGGAGGGTGGCACAACTTGAAGAAGGTGTACAAGGCTTGGATCTTCTTCCCGAGGCTAGCATCGGGCGTGGAAGAAGAGGACTCGAGGTGATCTGTGTGTGTGAGACTGCAGAGGGCGCACGCTTGGGCGCCTACTACGACATCAGCCTCGCCTTGCTCAAGGTATTTTCTATCTCATCGTGTTGACTCTCTCGCATGCGATCTTCATTGGGTTTTTGAGACCGGCCTATTTCGGAGATATTATTCCGCTGTGCATTGTATTTGTTTCTGAAAAATTTATAAAATATCCCCGGGGTTTTCCAACAGATCAATCATGTATGCATTATTGTGTACTAGACCAGATGTGGCTTATGCTGTGAGCATAAGCAACTAATACCAATCCAATATAGGTCTGCAGCACTGGGTGGCTGTAAAGAACATCATGAAGTATCTGAGAATAACTAAGGATTTGTTCTTGGTCTATGGGGGACAGGAAGAGCTCAGTGTTTAGGGCTACACTGATGCATCATTCTAGTCAGACCCTGATGACTTCAAATCGCAAGTAGGCTATGTGTTCAAGATGAATAGAGGCGCCATATGCTGGAAAAGCTTCAAGCAATCCACCATTGCTGATTCTACGACCGAGGCTGAGTATGTCACCGCTTTTGAGGCAGCTAAAGAAGCTGTTTGGATAAGGAACTTCATTTCTGATCTTCAGGTGGTTTCAACAGTTATGGATCCTATTGAGCACTATTGTGACAACAACGGAGTAATTGCACAGGCAAAGGAACCACGATCTCATCAAAAGTCCAAACACATACTCAGGAGATTCTACTTGATCAAAGAGATCATTGACCGAGGTGATGTCAAGATTAGTAGTGTTGACACAGAGAACAATCTAGCAGACCCACTGACCAAGGCTTTGGCGCAGTAGAAGCATGATGGTCATACAAGGGACATGGGGTTGAAATTTCTTAACCTTCAGGTCTAAGTGCAAGTGGGAGATTATTGGAGTTTATGTCCTAAGACCTGTTATTGGTCTATCTTTTATACTACTTGATACTAATATTTCATATATATCTATATATATATATATACATCATTCTGGTATTGTCGTTATTATGCTTTGTCTGCATCTATGATTGTGTACATGCATGATAATGCCCCTGGAGACAGATTGGATCTGGGCTCAAACTCTTGTCCCCAGACAATGTACCTTAGTGGATATGGGACAGCTCTGGTACATGTGAGACTGGTATATGGGCTGGTTAGGCACGAGGTGCTAACGCAGATATATGGGTATATCAGTGGTGGATATACTAGACCGACCCACTGTGAGGCTATAACTTGGTGTCATGAGTTATCCTCACAAGTGATAGGAGATGCATTGATCCCTATACTTGAGGTCATTGACTCTTCTATATAGTTAGGGACATACTTTGATACAACCTAAAACCTCACCGTAGTTGGGAGGTTATAACGGTTGTCATTGAGTATGTCACAACCCATATGTGAAGATCAATGGACAAACAAAGGATTTGCCCCTTCCTAAGGGAAGCTTGATATCCATGGGGCCCCCTTATGGTTCTATGACTGAAAGTGTATGGCCATACCTAGGTGAGAACCTGATTTAGTCATGACCATGAGATTGGGTGAAAACAAATGGTGACACACTTGTCCAATCGGATAATAGTTTAGCAAAGAGATTGTAATACATCAGTACCTTGTTGCGATGATGGGGATGTCGATGTCAGTATCCATTCCGATTACTTGGGTAGCAGTGATGCACTGCTAGGTGCCACTCATTGCTTGTGATGACCTCAGTTCATCACTGCCAACATTAGAGGAACCTACAAGGTTGCATACCTTGATACTCAAGTTCTCGTATTAATATAGTAGCCTTATGATCGAGTTATTGGATAACTCGGATCTATTTGGGAGATTTCATTAGCGCCAATGGGCCTAATGAGATGGAAGAGACTTATTAGAGCCAAACTTCATTTTTGGCAAGTTGACCCAAAAATGACCATGGTTGGTCACATTTGACTTTGGGTTACATTGGATTGGATCCAATGGCTTGTGTAATAAATTTTGGGCTAGCTCATTACCCAATGATGCCCAATAATGAGTTTTCATGAAGAGATAAGAATACATTAGGGTATAATGGGGAGAAAAACTATCCCCATTGGTGCCTAAGGGTATAATGGGGAGGAGCAGGCGCCTAGTGCTTCATTAGGAAGCTTTTGGCGCCTCCCCCTTCTACATTGGATGGAAGGCTTGCCTCTAAGGTAAGTCTTGGGGTGCATATGGCTTCATGGGCTTTGTATGGTGATGCAGGAGCAACCGGAGCAACCAACATAGATAGGCTCATGGGCACACATGAGGGTCGCCCAAACTCCCCTGAAGACACTTGGGAAATACCCCCCTGGACGTGAGGAAGACACGGTGCAACTTTCAGCGCAATCGGAGCTCCCTAGGCCCCGATACGGCCAGGCCGTGACACGGTCACCCGCAGACGCGAACGCCGACACGCCTGCCGCCACACCCGTGCAGCACACCGTGCCCACTTCGGCCGAAGTGCCTAGAAATAAGCACGGCCGTGCTCCTGGTCATGGGCAAGCGTGTCCGGTTCTGTGGATTTCGGCAACTCCAGTCACGGGCATGCTCCTGGTCACGGGCAAGCCGTGTCCGGTTCTATGGATTTCGGCAACCCCAGTCACGGGCGTGCTCCTGGTCACGGGCAAGCCGTGTCCAGTTCTGTGGATTTCGGCAACTCCAGTCACGGGCATGCTCCTGGTCACGGGCAAGCCGTGTCCCGCTCTGTGGATCTCGGCAAATCCGAACATGGCCGTGTTCACCATCACGGCCAAACCGTGTTCACCCCTAAAGATCAAATCAAGCCTCGACGACCCCATTTCGATGTGCATCACCCTCCCTACCATGTTGCTCCACCTCATGATGATCCAGAGGAGCCCAACAAGGTAACAATCCAGCAATCCCAATGCCAAAGCA
This sequence comes from Costus lasius, assembly GCA_027563935.2. Taxonomy (NCBI): domain Eukaryota; kingdom Viridiplantae; phylum Streptophyta; class Magnoliopsida; order Zingiberales; family Costaceae; genus Costus; species Costus lasius. The sequence goes on along the minus strand of CM050450.1, from coordinate 27,980,925 downwards.
AGCCTTCGGAACGTTTCTTGGGTGTCCTTAGCCCCCTCTCCACTCACACCAAAGTAATCCGGCCCAAGGATGCTACAAGCCGGCCTCATGAGGGCCCAATCCCAAGTGGGCCGCTCAATCTCATCAGCAACTCGGCCCAAGATCGAGCCGCCATAGTGGTAACTCAGCCCGCGACATCCAAATTCTGCTGTTTTGTCACCATGTGCTCCGAACGCGTCTAAGTCGCCCCCGTACGAAGACGCAGGATCGCGCTACCAGCTTCAAAGAATATTAGGTAGTAGTTTGTTAATTTCTATCTTGTAGCTGTAGCTTGACCACTTTAGTGGCCTGCAATAGTTGTTAGGTGGTTAAAGTTCCTTGTCTCTTATGCATTTTGTTTGTTCCCACCCCTCATATTCTATAAAAGAGGAGGATGGGCTAGTGTGTGGAGTAGTTCTCTTAGAGGTAGAGATCTCCTGGTGAGCAAGAGAGCTTCCAGGTTGTGTGGAAGGTGAAGTTGCTTCGCCTTCGGAGTTTGTAAGAGTCGGCGACCGGTGTCTCGACTCGATGTGTTTTCAGCTTGTGTTCCCTGCTTTAAAAGAAGTAAATCCCACCTTTCCGGTGGGTCAGGTTCATCTGTTTCTTTATGTTTTCATTGCATTCCTTCGCTGTGGTTTTCTTCGATCCTTCACCCCCGGCCATCCGCCATCAGAGGCATGGTCGGATCTCTTGTTCTTGGTTTGTTTCAGCTTCATAGACATGCGAGCTAAACCGCGAGGCACCGCAGTCCCCAACGCGAGCTACGCTTAAATGTGCTAAGTGAGTTGCAGAAAATTGCTAAAATTACTACGAGGTTAGTGCGCTACATTATTTTAGTTGGGTGTCGTTCTCTTCATTCACATTCGTGTTGCCCTAATCGAACGCTGTTTCATTCTGCTTTCTACCGGATTCCCTACACTTTTTCGACGTGTTTTCTCTTCCCTCGTCTCACGACCCTCTCCCGTTTTATCACGCATTGTGTAAAACCCTAGAGTACGGCTTAAGGACCCCTTCACCTATTAGTTGCTGCATCATATGGCAAGTGCCAAGCGCATATGGCTAATGTGTAAAGGTTTATGGAAAAGTCTTGGAGACTTTCCTACCTCTAACCCTAATTAGTCACTCCACTTACCCTAGCCGAATTCTCCTTCATGACATGTGCCAATATATCCTCTCTTGCCGCCCCTTGCTTGGTAGAATTTACAATCACATGCGAGAGCTTCTCCTCCCCTTGGTGTAAACAAGCAAATGCAAGAGCAAAGGTGATACTGGCGCAACCTCCTCTTCCATAGCCGCAAGCCTCCTTCCTTCTTCCTCCTATTGGCACAACTTGTTGGAGGGCTTGGCAGCATCATCTCCTTCTCCTCCTCCTTGGCGCATCCTATCTTGAAGGTTGCACAACTGGTGTAGGAGACTCCCTAAGGCTTGGATCTTCTTCCCAAGGCTAGCACCGGGCATGGAAGAAGAGAACTCAAGGATCCATTGTGTGTGAGACTGCATAGGACACACGCTTGGGTGCCTACATCGGCATCACGCTTGGGTGCCTACATGTAAGATCCAAGGATCTTAAGTTCTGGTAAGCATTATTTTCTATGATAAATTATGATAAAGTATTGATTTAAATAAAATTATCGATTATGATATTTTCTATGTATTGGTTGTTGATAGTTAATTAATTAGAAATTATTTATTTGATTGTTGGCTGTTAAATTATGATAATTTATTATGGGTTGTTCATGATAAATTAATTAGGAATTATGGTTGTAAATTGTGAGTTAATTAATTAGACCTTATTGGTTAATTAATTTAATCCTTATTGGATGTTAACTTAAATTCTTATTGGATTTTCGGTTAAGTGATTGGTTATTGGATAAGTTAATTAAATTAATTGGTTAACTATGGGATATTGGAATAAAAATTCGAATTAGCTAATTGGGTTTGAAAATTCGAAATTATTAGTTAAGTGGGTTAAACCTATTGGAATTAATGGGTTATAGGGTTTAAAATTTAGAAACCCAAAGTTTAAGTGGTAAATTCGACTAGGGTGAGATTATTGGCGATTTTGGAGTCTTGAGAGAATTAAGGTGGCGGCTTGGAAGAACTTGGCGACTCTTGGAAAGCTTGGAGGCGATTTTTGGTGTTCTTCCTTCATCTTCTTCCCCTTGACGAATTTTCCTTGAGGTGAAACTTTCTTGGCGATTCTTGGAGATCCTTTGGGTGACTTCAAAAGCTTTGGACGATTTCTTTTGTGGAGAATTTTCGATTTAAGAGGTGAGTGGAGTGTCTAATTGATTGCTATCTATTTGTTTGTGTTAATTGATGTATTAGATGAGACATTTGTTTGTTGGAAACATTATCATGCTAAAACCGAAATTCAGGATTTCACTATGATGAAAACCGAATTTTTGTAAAGATGATTATATGATGAAAACCGAATTTTGACAAAGGTAAATATATGATGAAAATTGAATTTAAGGCATTAGTTGTTCTTCATGTGAAAAACCGAAAATTGCAAGAAGGTATATATCATGTAAATTGTTGTAAAAACCGAATTAATCTTGGTGTTTGTTTAACCGAAATTTGTATGAAATTTAAGGTATTTTGGTAGTATTAAATCATTGAACATTGAGCATGAATTTCTTGTTAATTAGGTATTTTATAAAGAATTTTAGTAATATTAAACCAATGATTGTTGTAGCCGAAACCTTGTTAATTGTAAATTTGATGATTTTAGTTAACATGTTTACATGTGGTAATTGGTGATAATTGTGGTAATTTGTAAAGTAAATTATAAGAACACATGATTTAAATTTTAAGTTGATTTTATGGATGCTTGATACATGATATATATATGGTTATGTATTTATGCAATGTTGAGAAATTGTTTGGAAAATTTGGGTGATAACATAGTAAGTTTTGATTGAACTAATCAGCATGAAATCTAAGGACCACACCATATTATATGATTGTTAATATTATGTAATTAGATGATTGTTAAATGTTAAGTGTTTATGTGACCTTTGGAATTTTATGTTGACCACACCATATTATATGATTGTTAATATTATGTAATTAGGTGATTGTTAAATGTTAAGTGTTTATGTGACCTTTGGAATTTTATGTTGATCATTATGTGATTATGTGAAATATGAATATTATGTGATTATGTGAATTTCGAAAATTATGTTGATATGGGGTTTTCGAATATTATCTGTGATGATCATGTGATGGTTAGGACTAAGGCTAGGTGTAACTATGAACTCAAGGGGATAGTCCTTATGTGATATGTTAAGGGTCTGAATTTCAGCCCTGTATTGTGATATGTGAGGGGGTTGATGATCAGCCTGCCTATTATGATTATTGTGATGGGGGTTGATGCTCAGCCTGCCCGATGTGATTTTTGTGATGACTATCCTAGAGTCTAGTTGACACTTAGGAGTCCGTTTATGTGACCTCTGTGAAATATGTCCACCCTTGTGAAATATGAAATAAGATGTGTTTGTTGTCCAGTAGGAACCTTTTGGGAGAACGGGTTTTGACGCAAAGTGCCATGTCTTGGTCAGACAGGGGCCACCTCTTGATGTCACTACTCTTTTATGTGATGGGGTAATATAAGACGCAAAGTGCCATGTCTTGATCAGACAGGGGCCACCTCTTGATGTCATTACTCTTATATGTGTTGGGAATGATATAAGACGCAAAGTGCCATGTCCTGATCAGACAGGGGCCACCTCTTGATGTCATCATTCTCGTTTTATGTTATGGCGTGATAGACCAGCGTGCCACGTCGTGACCTGACGGGGGCCACCTCCTGATTCTATTCACTGTCCATGTTTATGTGTTGCACGAGATTTTGCAGCTCCCAGTGCTTTGGCCAAGCCGGGTTAGACCATATTGGTCACTTTGTGAATATGCTGGACAACTAGGTTAATTAAGTATGGTGTGTTTAGTTGGTTTAGAATATGTGTGTTCAGTTGGTTTAGAGTATAACTCTAGAACCTGAGGTTATTATATGTTGGTGTGTATATTTTTGGCTGCTTATATGATTTTTGCATCGAATTTGTTATTATGTGTTGACATGATATCCTGTTAAAGATTTTTAAAATAATCTGCATATGTTTTTGAGAGTATGTTATGGATGGTCAATTAGACTATCCACTCACTGGGCTGTGTAGCTCACCCCTCACTATTTTCAGGTGTAGAGCAGGGGCGCAGTTAGCATTATATGGATGCTGTGATTATGCTTAATGTGTTTATGATTATGATGCCAGTTGTGGCTAAAACTTATGATTTATATGAACTATGTGAACCATGTGATGTGAACAATGTGAACTATGTGAATTTGTGTTGCCAGATGGTGGCAATTAACTGAGTTGGATTTTTGTGTCACCGCGGGCTTCGGCCTGGTTTCGGTGTTTGGTATTAGTTTATAAAATCGATTTTGTGGATTTGTTTTGAAATTGAAGTTGATGTGTATTTTTGCAATCGGTTTTGATACAACTGTAACGTGCATATGTCTAGTGCACGTATTGCGTGGTGGCAGGTACCTTTATGTGATTTATGAGATTTGTGATTCGAAGATTTTATGTGTTTGGAGTTTTGAAAATTTTCAGATCGTGTTTTTCTTGAACTCGGTTTTACCTAGCATTTGATCGATCTTATATGAAACATCCTATTACTTTTGCGATTGTGTTATTTGCTTGGGGTTAAGTATGTGGGATGTTACAGAATGGTATCAAAGCAGTTGGCTAGCTAAAACTTAGTTTGGGGGAAAACATGTTTGTGTATTGCTAGACACCTGTTAGGTTTATGATTGTTTTCCTGACTATGATATGTGTGTGACTATGATATGTGTGTGTAGGAATTTGGAATTTAAGATGGTGCGAACCAGAGGAAATGCTAGTGATGAGGGCGAGCAGACCCCGAACCTCACTAGAACTATTGAGGCCTTGACTGGCATGGTACAGCAACAAGGTGCCATGATTGAGAGGCAAGCTCAGATGCTGCAGCAGCAGCAGACTCAGCACCAAGAAGCACAACATCAGCTTTTGCAGCAGCTGACTCAAGAGAGACCCCAGACTACTACTCGGGCAGTGGGGGATGACTCTCAGGAGGGCGCTCACAGGCGTTATGCCTCGTTAGTGAGTGAATTTCAGAAACTGGGTCCTAGCTCATTTTATGGGGGCTCAGAATCCAGTACTGCTGAGAACTGGCAGTTGGTCTTGGAAAAGATTTTCCAAGTTATGCGCTGCTCAGATGAGGATAAGCTATGTTTGTCCACCTATATGATGCGTGGCGACGCAGATGAGTGGTGGAAAGGAGTTGTGAGACTAGCAGCGGAAAGGCAGGAAACAGTGGATTGGCCTTACTTCCTATCTCAATTTAATGAGAAGTATTTTCCAGATAGCTTGGTAGAGGACCGAGAGGTGGCATTTATTCACCTGGAGCAGGGTGATATGACAGTGGACCAGTATGAATTACAGTTCACGAAATTGGGAAAGTATGCTCCTCACCTGATAAACACTGAAAAGAGGAGAGCTACCAAGTTTCTGAGAGGTCTCAGATGGGATATTCGAGAGCAGGTTGGTGCTCAGCACTTGGAGACCTATGTCGAGACAGTTGGGCGAGCACGCACTATAGAGAGGTATATATCTGAGAGGAGTTCTCATGCTACGGTGACTGTAGTTCCTGCAGCTGAGGCGGCGGTTCCTCAGTATGGCAGTGGCGGCAAGGGTAAGAAGTACCCTAGGCATAAAGATTATAAGAAGAGCAGGTATAAGCCTTACTCCTACAAGGCACCGCAGCAGTCCAGGGATGCACCGCAGCAGTTTAGGGATGCCAGGGATGCAAGAAACGTTATCACTTGTAGTCATTGTGGGCTCAAAGGACATCTAGTGAAAGACTGCCATAGGAAGAATGGTGTATGCTTCAGGTGTAAGAAACCCGGGCACATGGCCAAGGACTGCAAAGAGCCTGAGATGCAGCCTAGAGGCACAGATAAGCCTACAGTCCAGACCAGAGTGTATGCTGTGGCGGAGAAGGATACACGAGCATCCCGATCCGTTGTGGAAGGTACATTATTTGTATTTGATCAGTTAGCTCGCATTCTATTTGACCCTGGTGCAAATTTGTCTTTTGTCTCTGTTAAGTTTGCTGCATGTTTACCTGTTGTACCTAAGATGCTAGATTATGCTGTGTCTGTTAGTACTCCTTTGGGAAAGTCATTGTCTACAGACACTGTTTGTGCTGACTGTGTAGTACATGTAGAGGGTTATGAGTTTTTGGTAGATCTAATCCTTTTAGACATGCAAGATTATGATGTCATCTTAGGAATGGACTGGTTGTCTTCGCATCATGCCTCGGTGGATTGCTTTGAGAAAGTAATCACTTTGAATATGTTTGATGGGAATCGGATTTTTGTGAGAGGTCTAGTGTCAGACCAAGGACCACATGTGATATCTTTCCTGCAGGCCAGGAAGTTACTTGCTAGTGGATGCAAGGGGTATCTTGCACATGTTAAGGTGCAGGATGATTCTACTTCTGATCTGACTCAGATGGCGGTGGTGAAAGAATTTCCTGATGTGTTCTCTGAGGAATTTTCAGGTTTGCCACCAGTTAGAGAAGTGGAATTTGGCATTGAGTTGGCGCCAGGTACGGCACCTATCTCCAGAGCTCCTTATCGTATGGCTACTTCAGAGTTGGCCGAGCTTAAGAAACAACAGGAGGAATTGTTAGAGAAAGGGTACATTCGGCCTAGTGCTTCACCCTGGGGAGCGCCAGTGCTATTTGTGAAGAAGAAGGATGGAACCCTGAGGATGTGTATAGACTACAGGCAGTTGAACCAAGTGACCATTAAGAATAAGTATCCTCTTCCCAGAATTGATGATCTATTTGATCAATTACAGGGAGCTACAGTGTTCTCTAAAATTGATCTGAGATCAGGGTATTATCAGCTTAGAGTCAAGGATGAGGATATATTTAAGACTGCTTTCAGGACCAGGTATGGGCATTTCGAATTTTTAGTTATGCCTTTTGGACTGACGAATGCACCTGCTGTCTTCATGGATTTGATGAACAGGGTATTCCATGAATTGCTTGACTCTTGTGTAGTAGTCTTTATAGACGATATATTGGTGTACTCTCGGACTACTTCAGATCATGTTAGTGATTTGCGCAGAGTACTAGAGGTTCTGAGGAAGAACCGGTTATATGCCAAGGCTAGTAAGTGTGAATTTTGGCTAGAGAAGATCAGTTTTCTGGGACACGTGATTTCTGGTCAGGGGGTGTCTGTGGATCCAGTTAAAGTGCAAGCCATTCTTGATTGGGGAAGACCGACTAGCGCTACTGAGATCAGGAGTTTTCTGGGTTTGGCAGGTTACTATCGGCGATTTGTTGAGGGATTCTCTAAGCTGGCGGGTCCTTTAACTAAATTGACCAGAAAGGAGGCTAAGTATATTTGGGATGACAGGTGTGAAGAGAGCTTCCAAGAGCTGAAGAGAAGGTTGACTAGTACACCAATCCTCATTATTCCTAGTGATGGGGAAAGGTTTACTGTTTATACAGATGCTTCTGGCAAAGGGTTGGGTTGTGTCTTGATGCAGAAGGGTTCTGTGGTAGCCTATGCTTCGAGACAACTGAAGGAGTATGAATTGAACTATCCTACGCATGATTTAGAGTTGGCGGCCATAGTCTTTGCTTTGAAGATATGGCGTCACTATTTGTTGGGTCAGGAGTTTGATCTGTTCACTGATCACCAGAGTCTCAAATATATCTTCACTCAGAAGGAGTTGAACATGAGACAGAGGAGATGGATGGAGTTGATCAAAGATTATAACTTCTCTATTCAGTATCAGGCTGGAAAGGCCAATGTAGTAGCGGATGCACTGAGCAGACATCCAGTTACTTCGGTAGCTGCACTGCGGGTCAGTGAGTGGCAGTTACTGCAGGAGTTCAGAGATCTCAGGATCAGTGTTTCTCCTAGAGTTCAGACTGGTTATGTGGCTTTTCTCAGAGTACAGTCTGCTTTGTGGCAGAAGATCAGAGATCAGCAGTCTGTAGATCCGAAATTAGTTCAGATCAGGGATAGTCTGGTTGATGGCGCAGTTCAGGATTTTAGCCTGTCTGATGATGGTATTCTTCGGTTTCGTGGAAGGGTATGTGTCCCTGAGGAACCGAGCTTGAGGAAAGAAATATTGGAGGACAGCCATAACTCCAAATATTCTCTACATCCTGGCGTGACTAAGATGTATCAGGACCTCAAGAAAAATTTTTGGTGGCCGGGCATGAAGAAAGAAGTAACTGATTTTGTCTCTAGGTGTTTGACCTGTCAGACTATAAAGGCTGAACATCAGAAGCCTGGTGGTTTGTTGCAACCTCTTCCTATTCCTGAGTGGAAGTGGGAATGCATCAGTATGGATTTTGTGTGTGGTTTGCCAAGAACCAGATCGGGTCATGATGCTATTTGGGTGATTGTTGATAGACTCACTAAATCAGCCCATTTTCTTCCGATTAAAATGACTTATTCTTTAGAGAGACTGGCCAGATTGTACATTGATGAGATAGTCAGACTGCATGGAGTGCCAGTTGATATTGTGTCTGATAGGGATTCTCGATTTTTGTCCAGATTTTGGAGGAGTTTACAGGAGGGTTTGGGTACTAAGTTGAGTTTTAGTACCGCATACCATCCTCAGTCTGATGGCCAGACGGAGCGTACTATACAGACTCTAGAAGATTTGTTGAGAGCCTATGTGGTCGATTGGAGTTCTGAGTGGAACCGGGACCTATCTTTGATAGAGTTCACTTATAATAATAGTTTCCACTTCAGTATTCAGATGGCTCCTTATGAGGCTTTGTATGGAAGAAGGTGCAGGACTCCCTTGTGTTGGGAGGAAACTGGTGACAGGATGATTTTGAGATCTGATGCAGTACAGGAGACTACTGATAAGGTCAGAGAGATTCAGGATAAACTGAAAATTGCTCGGGACAGACAGAAGAGTTATGCTGTTGATCGTCGTCGTCCTTTGGAGTTTATGGTAGGAGACCATGTGTTCTTGAAGGTGTCGCCTACTAAGGGTGTTATGAGGTTTGGCAAAAAGGGCAAGTTGAGCCCTAGGTTTGTAGGTCCTTTTGATATTATTGAGAGAGTTGGTCCAGTGGCTTACCGTTTAGCTTTACCTCCTGCTATGGACCATGTACATAATGTATTCCATGTCTCTGCTTTGAGGAAATATCATCCTGATCCATCTCATGTGTTGGAGTTGGAACCTCTTCAGATTCAGAATGACTTGACTTTTGAGGAAAGACCTCTCCGGATTGTGGATAGGAAGGATAAAGTTCTGAGGAACAAGACTATACCTTTGGTAAAGGTTATCTGGGGAAATCAATCAGTTGAAGAAGCGACTTGGGAGACTGAAGCTGATATGAGGAAAAATTATGCTTACCTCTTTGATGATATGGATGCTGAGCTTTAGAGGACTAAAGCTTTATAAGGAGGGAGGAATGTAAGATCCAAGGATCTTAAGTTCTGGTAAGCATTATTTTCTATGATAAATTATGATAAAGTATTGATTTAAATAAAATTATCGATTATGATATTTTCTATGTATTGGTTGTTGATAGTTAATTAATTAGAAATTATTTATTTGATTGTTGGCTGTTAAATTATGATAATTTATTATGGGTTGTTCATGATAAATTAATTAGGAATTATGGTTGTAAATTGTGAGTTAATTAATTAGACCTTATTGGTTAATTAATTTAATCCTTATTGGATGTTAACTTAAATTCTTATTGGATTTTCGGTTAAGTGATTGGTTATTGGATAAGTTAATTAAATTAATTGGTTAACTATGGGATATTGGAATAAAAATTCGAATTAGCTAATTGGGTTTGAAAATTCGAAATTATTAGTTAAGTGGGTTAAACCTATTGGAATTAATGGGTTATAGGGTTTAAAATTTAGAAACCCAAAGTTTAAGTGGTAAATTCGACTAGGGTGAGATTATTGGCGATTTTGGAGTCTTGAGAGAATTAAGGTGGCGGCTTGGAAGAACTTGGCGACTCTTGGAAAGCTTGGAGGCGATTTTTGGTGTTCTTCCTTCATCTTCTTCCCCTTGACGAATTTTCCTTGAGGTGAAACTTTCTTGGCGATTCTTGGAGATCCTTTGGGTGACTTCAAAAGCTTTGGACGATTTCTTTTGTGGAGAATTTTCGATTTAAGAGGTGAGTGGAGTGTCTAATTGATTGCTATCTATTTGTTTGTGTTAATTGATGTATTAGATGAGACATTTGTTTGTTGGAAACATTATCATGCTAAAACCGAAATTCAGGATTTCACTATGATGAAAACCGAATTTTTGTAAAGATGATTATATGATGAAAACCGAATTTTGACAAAGGTAAATATATGATGAAAATTGAATTTAAGGCATTAGTTGTTCTTCATGTGAAAAACCGAAAATTGCAAGAAGGTATATATCATGTAAATTGTTGTAAAAACCGAATTAATCTTGGTGTTTGTTTAACCGAAATTTGTATGAAATTTAAGGTATTTTGGTAGTATTAAATCATTGAACATTGAGCATGAATTTCTTGTTAATTAGGTATTTTATAAAGAATTTTAGTAATATTAAACCAATGATTGTTGTAGCCGAAACCTTGTTAATTGTAAATTTGATGATTTTAGTTAACATGTTTACATGTGGTAATTGGTGATAATTGTGGTAATTTGTAAAGTAAATTATAAGAACACATGATTTAAATTTTAAGTTGATTTTATGGATGCTTGATACATGATATATATATGGTTATGTATTTATGCAATGTTGAGAAATTGTTTGGAAAATTTGGGTGATAACATAGTAAGTTTTGATTGAACTAATCAGCATGAAATCTAAGGACCACACCATATTATATGATTGTTAATATTATGTAATTAGATGATTGTTAAATGTTAAGTGTTTATGTGACCTTTGGAATTTTATGTTGACCACACCATATTATATGATTGTTAATATTATGTAATTAGGTGATTGTTAAATGTTAAGTGTTTATGTGACCTTTGGAATTTTATGTTGATCATTATGTGATTATGTGAAATATGAATATTATGTGATTATGTGAATTTCGAAAATTATGTTGATATGGGGTTTTCGAATATTATCTGTGATGATCATGTGATGGTTAGGACTAAGGCTAGGTGTAACTATGAACTCAAGGGGATAGTCCTTATGTGATATGTTAAGGGTCTGAATTTCAGCCCTGTATTGTGATATGTGAGGGGGTTGATGATCAGCCTGCCTATTATGATTATTGTGATGGGGGTTGATGCTCAGCCTGCCCGATGTGATTTTTGTGATGACTATCCTAGAGTCTAGTTGACACTTAGGAGTCCGTTTATGTGACCTCTGTGAAATATGTCCACCCTTGTGAAATATGAAATAAGATGTGTTTGTTGTCCAGTAGGAACCTTTTGGGAGAACGGGTTTTGACGCAAAGTGCCATGTCTTGGTCAGACAGGGGCCACCTCTTGATGTCACTACTCTTTTATGTGATGGGGTAATATAAGACGCAAAGTGCCATGTCTTGATCAGACAGGGGCCACCTCTTGATGTCATTACTCTTATATGTGTTGGGAATGATATAAGACGCAAAGTGCCATGTCCTGATCAGACAGGGGCCACCTCTTGATGTCATCATTCTCGTTTTATGTTATGGCGTGATAGACCAGCGTGCCACGTCGTGACCTGACGGGGGCCACCTCCTGATTCTATTCACTGTCCATGTTTATGTGTTGCACGAGATTTTGCAGCTCCCAGTGCTTTGGCCAAGCCGGGTTAGACCATATTGGTCACTTTGTGAATATGCTGGACAACTAGGTTAATTAAGTATGGTGTGTTTAGTTGGTTTAGAATATGTGTGTTCAGTTGGTTTAGAGTATAACTCTAGAACCTGAGGTTATTATATGTTGGTGTGTATATTTTTGGCTGCTTATATGATTTTTGCATCGAATTTGTTATTATGTGTTGACATGATATCCTGTTAAAGATTTTTAAAATAATCTGCATATGTTTTTGAGAGTATGTTATGGATGGTCAATTAGACTATCCACTCACTGGGCTGTGTAGCTCACCCCTCACTATTTTCAGGTGTAGAGCAGGGGCGCAGTTAGCATTATATGGATGCTGTGATTATGCTTAATGTGTTTATGATTATGATGCCAGTTGTGGCTAAAACTTATGATTTATATGAACTATGTGAACCATGTGATGTGAACAATGTGAACTATGTGAATTTGTGTTGCCAGATGGTGGCAATTAACTGAGTTGGATTTTTGTGTCACCGCGGGCTTCGGCCTGGTTTCGGTGTTTGGTATTAGTTTATAAAATCGATTTTGTGGATTTGTTTTGAAATTGAAGTTGATGTGTATTTTTGCAATCGGTTTTGATACAACTGTAACGTGCATATGTCTAGTGCACGTATTGCGTGGTGGCAGGTACCTTTATGTGATTTATGAGATTTGTGATTCGAAGATTTTATGTGTTTGGAGTTTTGAAAATTTTCAGATCGTGTTTTTCTTGAACTCGGTTTTACCTAGCATTTGATCGATCTTATATGAAACATCCTATTACTTTTGCGATTGTGTTATTTGCTTGGGGTTAAGTATGTAGGATGTTACACTACACCTGACTCCTCCTGATCTGCCACTGCACAACAGCCCTCGCGGGTTAGCACAAAAATGCTAAGAAAGCCTCTCCCCAGAAGAAAGGGTAGTCCCTTAGATCCAAAGGAGGGAAAACTAGCAAAAAGCATAAATGATAAGATGACAACAAGCTGAATACTATAAACTGAAATATAACTAAAAGAGCTGAAACAATTTGGTACAATTTGGTTAATAAGAGATCAATAATATTATGCAAGGAAACACTATCAATACCTACTGGCTCGTGGGGTCGTCACCCCGAATACGCATGATAAGATGAATCACTCACCTTACATGGTGAACACACGCGCTACCATGCGTCACGAATCTCGCTGCATGCTAACTTGGGACACCGATCTGTCCACAAAGTGGATACTACTGGGTATGTGCTCAATAACATGCAACTGTTCACAAATATACTATCCACAACGTGGATACTGAAAACAATAACTTGCTTGAAACATACTTGACTAGTAGTGAACAATTGAAAACATACATGGCAACTGGTAAATCTTTGTTATGCATAGGATACTATACTATTTGAGTCAATGAAAATAACGATAACAAATAGAAATCTGGTTTGAGGTCTTACCTCCGAAAAGCCAAGAAAAACGATGCAAGCCAAATAGTTGTCCAATCACTCTGAAATACAAATTTGTACATGAACTCTATCAAATAAGTTTCAAAGTGAAAAAAAGAGACTACCAACAGAAGCGTAACATCTCAAAACCTAGGGAACCGATCTTGGATTCAGTGAACCGGACACAAAACCCACTGAAACGCTCAGGATTACAGTGAACCGGTCAGATTCGACCTGAACCAAGCCAAACCGAAACTTAAAACCTAAATTACACAAAATATGCGAGTCATCTAAGGACACACAGGATACCATTGGATAGGCATTTTCACAAGCTTTCCAACGGCTACCTAAACTGGCCAGGATTTGACCGAATTAGAGCCGAACCGGACCAAATACCAAAACTGGGCCGAAATTGAAATTGAACCGCCCAAACTGTTGAACCGATCCAAATCAATTCCAAACTCAGCCAGCCAGGTTTATTTCAAATAAACCAAACTCAATTTCCCGAAATCAAACCGGACCGGCCGCTCGCTCGCGCCGCCCCATCGCCGCCGTGTAAGGCGGCCGGACAAACATCCGCCGCTTGCGCCGACAAGCTCCTGAGGGCGCGTCGAGCGTCCTTTCGCTGTCAGATTTCACCAGGAAGCTTCCGACGTCGCCAGAAAGCTTCACAGCTACCTGCGGCGAGCTTTCGATGCACGGTCGAAGCCCTCGCAACAGCCGCCAGTATCGACGGTGGCGTCGCCGCCGTCAACACACCAACAACTATCTAAAACAAAACGGAACTTCACCAAAACTTAAATGAAGCACGCTTACCTTGCTACGAAGCTGTATCGTAGCCCAGAACAGAGATATCGTTGTCGCCGGCTACGCAGAAGGCGAAAACGGCTGCAACTCCGGCGATCTCCTTCAAGCTCTGATTGCTCCCTCCTGGCGGCGCGTTGCGGCTCGAAAAGTCTCTAGGTTAAACGAAGAACTAGGGCGAACAGAAGCCCTCTGAAATAGACACGAGACACGTCCCAAAATAGCACGGCTGTGGCGGCGACTCAGTCACTGCGAAAAATGGAGACGACAACGAGTTCGCTCATCGCCCGAGAATAAACCAAAACCCGAATCAAAATAAACGAGCGCGGTTTATTACTAAAAAGCAGACTTAGTCTGGTGGTTCGGCTGAACCACCACACTTACATGCATCACGGGTTCGAGCCCCAGCGAATGCATTTTAAGCTTTTTTATTTAAAAATCAAGTTTTAAACCTTATAAAAATTCTGGAAAATTATAGAAAATCCCTAAAAATCAAAAATTCAATTTTCAATTTTCTAAAATTATTTTTTTCAAGAATCTGGGTTATAACATTCTACCCCCCTTAAAAGAAATTTGGTCCTCCAAATTTATCTTTAACTTCAGTTTGCACAAATAGTAATAACATCACAAAAATCTTAACAAAATAAGTAACAACATTAAATCAGAATTTACCTGGAGTATCTCCCTCAGGATCTTTAATTTCTTGTCTAGACACAGCAAATACTTTGGCTTCTGGTTTCCTCTTCTTTGGGCAATCCATTATGCGATGACCTGGTTGCTTACAATGAAAACAAACATACTGTCCTTTAGGACACTTAGCAGAAAGATGGTTATTATCACCACAAAATTTGCAAAACACAAGATCAGATGTCCTAGAGGTTACTTGAGGTGGTCTAACTCTTTCTGAAGTATTCTTAAATCTCTTAGAAGACACCTACTCTCTATTAGAAGGCTTGGAAACCACTTGAAGACTTAGAATCATTGGGTACTCGACTAAACTCAATCATTGCTTGCTCCGCTAATAAAGCTTTACTCACTACTTCAGCATAGGTATTTAGTTCAAACATGGCTAACCAAGTTCTTAACTCAGGGTTCAATCCTTTAATAAATAGAGCAATCTTTTGAACTTGAGTAGCTACCATCATAGGAGCATAACGACTAAGGCTAATAAACTTTCTATCATATTCCTTCACAGACATTTTACCCTGCTCCAAAGATAAAAATTCCAATAACTTAACAGATCTTACATTGGCAGGAAAGTATTGGGCATTGAAAGCTTCCACAAATTGAGCCCAAGTAATCACAGCATCACCATTAGCCAAAGTCGCCCTCTGAGTTCTCCACCAAGCATCCGCTTCTCCTTGAAGCATAAAGGTGACATATCGTATTTTATCCTTATCAGTGCATTGCACAAGCTCAAAGGCCTTCTCAACCAATCTTAACCATTCTTCGGCCTCAGCTTCCCCAGACTCACCCCTAAAGGGTTCAGGACCAAACTTTTGCAACTCGGTCATCTTAGCATTAGCTGCTATTCCATGAATGGCCTGGGCTATGGCTGTTGCTAATTGCTCAGGATTGGCTACAGCTTCAGCAGGTCTTCTTCCACGACGAGCATCCATGATCTAGGAAATCAAAACAGAATTCTTTTTAGACATCCAAAAATTTTTTCACCTTAGTCCTAATCCTAACCCTTAGGTTTAAACAAAGGACCTTACGTTTGCTAGATGTTAAAATTTTCCTCTGATACCAAATGTTACACCTCGAATTTAGCAATGTGCAAAATCCAATAAGAGCGGAAGAAAAACATATCTTTTATTAAGCAATTGCATATCTGACTGACTAATATCCAAGAAGGTTTACAACTGATTCAATTGATTCAACTAGCTACTACAGAAAATCTACATAAAAGCAGCTAACAACTAAACTCTAAAAGCTAACTCATTGATTCTTGCCACCTGAATCTTCAAGCATAACTGCGCTTGCGGGGATTTACTGGACGACCTGACTCCTCCTGATCTGCCACTGCACAACACCCCTCGCGGGTTAGCACAAAAATGCTAAGCAAGCCTCTCCCCAGAAGAAAGGGTAGTCCCTTAGATCCAAAGGAGGGAAAACTAGCAAAAAGCATAAATGATAAGATGGCAACAAGCTGAATACTGTAAACTGAAATATAACTAAAAGAGCTAAAACAATTTGGTACAATTTGGTTAATAAGAGATCAATAATATTATGCAAGGAAACACTATGAGCAATACCTACTGGCTCGTGGGGTTGTCACCCCGAATACGCATGATAAGATGAATCACTCACCTTACATGGTGAACACACGCGCTACCACGCATCACGAATCCCGGTGCATGCTAACTTGGGACCCCGATCTATCCACAAAGTGGATACTACTGGGTATGTGCTCAATAACATGCAACTGTTCACAAATATACTGTCCACAACGTGGATACTGAAAACAATAACTTGCTTGAAACATACTTGACTAGTAGTGAACAATTGAAAACATACATGGCAACTGGTAAATCTTTGTTATGCATAGGATACTATACTATTTGAGTCAATGAAAATAACGATAACAAACAAAAATCTGGTTTGAGGTCTTACCTCCAAAAAGCCAAGAAAAATGATGCAAGCCAAATAGTTGTTCAATCACTCTGAAATACAAATTTGTACATTAACTCTATCAAATAAGTTTCAAACTGAAAAACAGAGACTACCAACAAAAGCGAAACATCTCAAAACCTAGGGAACCGATCTTGGATTCAGTGAACCGGACACAGAACCCACTGAACCGCTCAGGATTACAATGAACCGGTCAGATTCGACTTGAACCAAGGCAAACCGAAACTTAAAACCTAAATTACACAAAATATGTGAGTCATCTAAGGACACACAGGATACCATTGGATAGTCATTTTCACAAGCTTTCCAACGGCCACCTGAACCGGCCAGGATTCGACCGAATTAGAGCCGAACCGGACCAAATACCAGAACTGGGCCGAAATTGAAATTGAACCTCCCAAACTGTTGAACCAATCCAAATCAATTCCAAACTCAGTGAGCTGGGTTTATTTCAAATAAACAAAACTCAATTTCCTGAAATCAAATCGGACCGGCCGCTCGCTCGCGCCACCCCATCGCCGCTGTGCAAGGCGGCCGGACAAACATCCGCCGCTTGCACCATCGAGCGTCCTTTCGTCATCAGATTTCACTAGGAAGCTTCCAACATCGCCATAAAGCTTCACAGCTACCTGCAGCGAGCTTTCAACGCACGGTCGAAGCCCTCGCAACAGCAGCCAGTATCGACGGTGGCGTCGCCGCCGTCGACACACCAACAACTATCTAAAACGAAACGGAACTTCACCAAAACTTAAACGAAGCACGCTTACCTTGCTACGAAGCTGTATCATAGCCCAGAACAGAGATATCATTGTCGCCGACTACGCAGAAGGCGAAAACGGCTGCAACTCCGGCGATCTCCTTCAAGCTCTGATTGCTCCCTCCTGGCGGCGCGTTGTGGCTCGAAAAGTCTCCAGGTTAAACGAAGAACTAGGGCGAACAGAAGCCCTCTTAAATAGACGCGAGACGCATCCCAAAATAGCACGGCTGCGGCGGCGACTCAGTCACCGTGAAAAACGGAGACGACGACGAGTTCACTCGTCGCCCGAGAATAAACCAAAACCCGAATCAAAATAAACGAGCGCGGTTTATTACTAAAAACCAGACTTAGTCTAGTGGTTCGGCTGAACCACCACACTTACATGCGTCGCGGGTTCGAGCCCTAGCGATCGCATTTTAAGTTTTTTAATTTAAAAATCAAGTTTTAAACCTTATAAAAATTCTGGAAAATTATAGAAAAATCCCTAAAATTCAAAAATTCAATTTTCAATTTTCTAAAATTATTTTTTTCAAGAATCTGGGTTATAACATTAGGAGAGCTTTAATGCACAACACCATTAGCAACTTAGATGATGCCTATCAACAAGCACATAGAATTGAATATGAGATTAAGTTGGCTAGGAAGAGACACGTTGAGTATGATAGGATTCCACCACCTCAACCGAAAACTAAGGGTAACTCATTTGTCTCCCCAAGTCCAAAGACATCAACCCATGATCCAACACCTGAAGATGACATTCCCAAAAGTAATGTTTACCTTCAACCCCAAGACTCCCCTAAGCAAGCCTTGACCATAATTGCCCAAAACCTTGAGAAAGAGATAGAGATAGAGATATACGCTCCATATTACCCTAGTGAAGATGACCTTAAACCACAAGAGATATAAGTTGACCAAAGACAAATTGATGTGATTGACCAAGTCAATAGCCCCAATCTAATGCAAGAAGAAAAATTAATTCCACAAGAGCTAATAATCTGTCATCCTATAGAATCATTTTTGTTGCCACCACTCTTGAACTTTAAATCTGAAATTAAGGAAACATCACCCTTAGGGTTACCCCAGCCTAGTCTAACATTTGATGTGATTGAGTCTCCTACAATGCAAGATTCCACTCGACCGATTCCCACTACCTCATTTGCCATATGTAAGAAAAGGCCTGTAGAGATCCTATCTTATGGTTTCTTTGATCCACCTAGGTGTTTTATATGCTAAATTGACTCATCTATACAGTTGGCCCTAAGTTCCTCCATAGGATACCTACTTCCTAGTGTCCAAGACTACACCTTGATTGGCACACCCTCCTACCTAGATGATTCTATGATGCCATATTCCTTTTCAGGTTTGTCCCATGACACTATTTGCCTTATCAATGTTGCAAATTCAACCCATGCACCAAAAATGCCATTACTCTGTCAAAACATGTATCTTGATGATATAATCATTCCACAAAATTTCTTAGTTGAATAAAGTCCTTGCTTCCAATATGAATTGATTTTATCTTTGGACCTACTTTGGAATCCATACCCCACTATCCTATGATTACCAACCATTATTGGATAATTTCATGGAAATTAATTCATGAACCTAAATTCCTGAAAGAGTACTGTTGTTCTCCGCAAGGGTACGGATACTCGAAGTAATAATTAAGATATAGAACCACAGAGACTTCATTGTTAAGTACTGGTTAATTTAGTTCTCACTAGCTAAGCAGATCAAGAATTATTAAAACAGCAATCAGACGATGTAGAGGAAAATCTGAATGAGAAAAGTGGGACCGGGGGTTCATTCATCTTAATATTCATGACTAAATATTTTTAAGGATTCATCAATCTATTTTCGTTATGGTTAAGATGCAGTTCACTAAAATAAGGAAGTTAACTCGCTCTCGCGCAATCAACTTGCATAGAATTATCCCCACTCTCGTGCAAGATCAGTTCTATGCTAGATATAAACAAACTTTGGTCAAGGAGATTAAGAATCACTCTCGTGCATTCCATCTCAGTACCAAGATCTCAAGCGAAGCTAAGCACTCTCGCACCTTAGTTCCGCAGGTTTTACTCAAGGGTTTCGAATAATTCAACATCTATCTCTAGCATGTTATCATGTCTGAAGCAATAATAATTTCTAGTACAAAACATCAACAAGAATTATGTAACTAAAATCTAAGGTTAGAAACACAACCAATCTCTCTAATCCTAAATTCTAGAGTTCCAAGTTCTATGATATCATCTTCTCAGTCCATAACATAGAACTCCAAAACATGATGATCATGATACTAAAAACAATTAAAGATATTAATCACTTGAGTAAAATAACCATAGCAAAGAATAAATTGATGAAAGAAAAGTTATCTAGTCATTGAAGTATCAAGAGAACTACACCCCCATGTCCCAAGAGAAAATTAAGCTAGCATGGAGGAATATTCACAACGACACATGGTTTTTGAACGATCAAAGAGAGTAAAGAGGGAGAAATCATCAAAAGTTTGGTGGCGACACTGTTCATTGCGATTTCTGAAGCAAATTTCGGGAAAACTTGTTGTTCTATGCAAGTGCACGAATACTCGAAGTAATAATTAAGATATCGAAATGCAGTTCACTTAAATAAGGAAGTTAACTCGCTCTCGGGCAATCAACTTGCATAGAATTATCCCCACTCTCGTGCAAGATCAGTTCTATGCTAGATATAAACAAACTTTGGTCAAGGAGATTAAGAATCACTCTCGTGCATTCCATCTCAGTACCAAGATCTCAAGCGAAGCTAAGCACTCTCGCACCTTAGTTCCGCAGGTTTTACTCAAGGGTTTCGAATAACTCAACATCTATCTCTAGCATGTTATCATGTCTGAAGCAATAATAATTTCTAGTACAAAACATCAACAAGAATTATGTGACTAAAATCTAAGGTTAGAAACACAACCAATCTCTCTAATCCTAAATTCTAGAGTTCCAAGTTCTATGATATCATCTTCTCAGTCCATAACATAGAACTCCAAAACATGATGATGCATGATACTGAAAACAATTAAAGATATTAATCACTTGAGTAAAATAACCATAGCAAAGAATAAATTGATGAAAGAAAAGTTATCTAGTCATTGAAGTATCAAGAGAACTACACCCCCATGTCCCAAGAGAAAATTAAGCTAGCATGGAGGAAGATTCACAATGACAAATGGTTTTTGAACGATCAAAGGGAGTAAAGAGGGAGTAAGAGTTACAAAACATGGCTGCAAATGAATTGCAGCCCGAAATTTGCTTCAGAAATCGCGATGAACAGTGTCGCGACCAAACTTTTGATGATTTCTCCCTCGATTGGTCTCCTCTTGTTCTGAAACTTCTGTGGTGTCTTCTTCTTCCCCAGGCGAAGATTCCTTTCAAAAATCGTGGCCGGAGATGATCTGTGCAGCGAACGATGGTCAACCCTAGCGCGGCGATGATTCTCCCAAATTCTCCCCAAATCTTGATCGAAAATTGTGTAAATTGCTTCGCGAGTCTTCTCCTTTTAAAGACGAGTCCGCCGCCTCTTTTTATTCTAAATTTGACCTCCCAAATCTCCAGAAATCGAGTTTCCAATTCTACCGTGATAAACTCAGAAATCTCGGTTTAGAATTACGATACCGTATGAGAAATACAGCAGTACAATATTTTGTTATGTGAAATCTGGGCGGAATGCACGGCACCGTGTATTGTCCTACGGCAGCGCCGTATTTGTGCAAAAATCTCTCTGATCAAAATTGATGAAAAATACGCTATCGTGATAAAATTCGGGTGAAATACGGTAGTGCCGTATTTTCGCTAAAAACTTTCTATTCTGGATGGCCGAAAATCACGGTACCGTGCACTTCTACACGGTAGTGCCGTATTCTCGCTTAAGTCTTCTGTTCGGAATCAGCTCCAAATACGGTACCGTGAGAGTTTCGGGGGAAAATACGGTAGTGTCGTATTTTCATCTGGTTGAAGCGCTGAAATACGGTACCGTGTAGATTTACACGGCAGTGCCGTATTTTTGCTAGGAGTATCCTTTTGACTTGAAATTTGATGGGGAGACTCCTCTTCATGGTTGGAACTCGTTCATGCATTTGAATTGCTTGAAAACTGGTGAAAAATATGCCTTTTTGCCTGAAATTGATCAAAAAGCAAAGATGGTGAAGATTCCGAAGCTTTTGGCAAAAAGGGTATAAAATAAAGCAATGGGATGAAATTATGATTCAAAAGACTACTAAATAAGCATGAAAAACACGATAAAATTTGGAGTCATAAAACACATAAGGCTCAAACCTTGCTTGTCCTCGAGCAATAATCAAGAAATTGATCAAAGGATAAAACTTTCTCATGACGAATAAATTTCTAAAACACATTCTCCTATGAAAACTTTCATCGACTGTTTCATGTCATTTCAAACAAACATGTCACCCTTTGATTTAATTCTCGAGTTCCGCTACTTAGTCACATAAAACTTCACAAATCGTATAATAAGCAGAACATCAATCTCAAGCCTTCATCCAATTTTCAGTTTATAACTATCAACTTTTGTTCACAGGATTAGGGTCTCCATGATCTTTTTCCACTCATTTTTTTTTCTTTTTGGCATACACCCACATAGATACACACTTTTTCTATTTATTTTTCTTTGCATCATTCACATTCCATAATCAATGCAATAGAACTCATATCCTCTAATTTGGAAAGAATTTATTGAGGACAACGGAGTTTATGTGAAATGATTTCCTCTCATGGCATGCACCCACATAGATACATACTTTTTCTGAAATACTTCAACCCATGTCCTTCGGTACCACTGTCTATTTTTCACAGTGCCAAGTAGAGGAGTCCTCCCTTTACTCGGATCATGGAACCTTTATTTTCCCAACAAATAGTAAATAGCAAAAAAAAACTGAACCGGATTAGCCTATCAATATCTATTCACAAATTACACTCATATGTTGATTTTATTCAAAGAAATAGCTTACCTCTAAAATCAAATTCATCAGACAATATGTTCATCCAAATCGCCATTCATCAGTCAATGAAAAATTCTCAATAGATAGATATGTATTAAAGAAATAAGTTCATCGTAATAGGTCTAATCCTAATCTTAATTCAAGAAAATTTTGGCATGATGACAGCAATATTTTCTCAAATAAACAAACCACACACATGAATAGTTCAAATACATCATGGCATACCGAATTTATAGTGTTAGCATCAATTCATAGTATCAATTATCTTATATCTCATACAACCATATTGAATAGTGAGTGTAGAAAATCATCAGAATATGTTGATACAACCAAATCAAAATAACAATAGTAATCAGAGAATGAGAATCCGTAGCAGTAGGAGGCAAGGTCATCCTTCCCTACACAAGTTTGAGATCACCATAAATCAGTAAACCAAATAAGCACAAGTAATAGTATGAAATACTCACAAGATCTCACTAGTCTGATTGCGTCTCCTCCTCGTTCTCGTCGTCTTGGGCTGCATCCATCGGATCACAAGAAGCTCCCTCTCCTGCACCTCCATAAATACCGCCTCTCCTGGAGTCCTCATAGCCAAATCGCTCATAGAGAAAATTCCCCATTTCCTCCATATAGTTTCCGAGCGCCTCTACATCTAAGTGAACGTGACTAATCTGCTCATGTAATCTCCCTATACCTCCCATCACTCACTCCATGCGCTGTTCTGCCTATATAATTGTTCAGAAATAGTCTGATACACTGGATCTGCATGGTACGAGGATGAACTAGCGGCTCCACGTCCTGGTGGCTCAGTGGCTCTGGGCGGTGAAGAGTCCATGCCCATACCAAACGGGTCATCGCCCCATGCAGGAGGTGGCGGTGGAATCGAAGTCTCTGGTGCAGGGGTAGCAAAGGATACACAACTCGGCGATAGCTTCCAGTTCTCTAAATTCTGCACCGTGGTCCACTCGAGGTTTGGCAAAGGTAATGTAGGAAGCCCGGGCTGAAAAACTAAACAGTAGGTGTCTCCATCTCGTACAATCATCTTCATGGCAATATAGGATTCAATGTCTATTCTTGAGTTACCTTTAGCAACTTCAATCCCGTAGGGTGCAATGCCTAGATGCAGTGCTATAAGAGTAAGGAATCCTCCTATCACTATGGTTCCTTTCTTAGCCTTTGCTACCTTACTTAGATGCCTCATGAAGAAAAAAGTTATATCCACTGTGAAACCATGCAGCATGCTCCAAAGCATAAATAGCTCAGCGTGTGTGACAATGTCATTGTTGTCCCCTCGCCCGAAGATGGTGTGCGCGAGAATGCGATGAGCATATCTGATGCGAGGATTTGAGATCCTTGAGGCTCTTGCTGTTGATGCTGCAAACCTGTTGTCTGTAGTAATTTGGTTCCAAAACATGTGCTCGAGAAACCCAATCGGTGGTTCAGTCTTCCCCTTCCATGGGAAGTGGAAGATGCGTCTAATTTCTTTGAATGTGAGCATCCTTCCCTCATTCATCATTCTAAATCTAATTTCCCCATCAGCCATGTGGTCCATGTATTCATTCCAACTGACTTCTAGACTGCTTAGAAATTCCAGCACAACGGGCAGATATGTCTCCAGTGTCATTTCGAAAAACTCCCTCAACCCTACTTTATCATACATCCAAAATACATCCTCCTTCAATCCAAGGAGCTCTAGAGCTCTGACATCAGTGTATTTGGTTTTTACAATGCGGCGAGTGAGTAACGTATTATACCGTTGTTCCTGCTCTTCATCTTTAAACTAAATACCGAAAGGATTCGGTGGGGGCATCGAAGATTTAGCGGGGGCTTTCCCTTTCTTTTTAGGTGCCATTCTCTTGGTTGGTGACATATAACTCACAAAGAAAGCAAGAAACAACTAAAGAAGCTTGGAAGAATTTTTTCGTTGCCCAAAGTCGTTCGTGGCTGGAAATGGGCTGAGATTTGAGCTTCAGATCTAGACTTCTGGGTCGAAACTTAGCTTCAAATCAACTTGAGGAATGATCTTCTGCCTTCCTTGAAGATTTCAGGGTTCAAAAACGAATAGATCGATGCTTGGACGGGAAGAAACAGAGAGGGTGAAATCCCGGCGGAAAACTGTGCAGCTCACCCAAAATGAGCCCGATCAAGCTTGAAATCGGTAAGATCTTCACACGAAAACGAACGAAAACTGCAAGGGAAGGTCGTATGAAGGTTAGGGAAACGATGATTCGGCGAAAAGTGGAAGATTGGCGCAAAAACGGGAGACGAAACCCTAAAAACAGTACGCCGAGCCCTAAATACGGCACATGAGAAAGTGGGGTCGAGGTACAATACGGTACCGTATTGAAAATACGGTAGCCCCGTATTATTGCTACAGGTTCTGTCTAAGAAAAAGTATCAAATACGGTACCGTGTCAAATTACACAGCACTGCTGTGAAATACTCAAAAAACTTTCTGTGTAAAGATGGCCAGAAATACGATGCTGTGTAAAGCCGCACGGGACTGCCGTGAAAGCTTAAAAACTCTCTGTTCAAAAATTGCCAAAAATATGGTACCGTGCATATGTACACGGTACTGCCATGGAATCACAAAAACTTTCTGTGGAAAAACGACGATGAATATGGTACCGTGTGTTTCTCCACGGTACCGCCGTGAAAGCGCAGAAAACTCTCTGTTCATAAATTGCCAAAACAACGGTACCGTGTAGAATGATACGGTAGTGCTGTAATTCTGAAAGAATCTTTCTGTGTAAAAACGGCAAATTCCACGGTACCGTGACAAATTCGAGGCAAAATACGGCACTGTCGTATTTGTCTCAATTACCTGCTGCAAAGAAACGCCGTGAAAAACGGCACCGTATAGATGTGCACAATACTACCGTATTTTGTAAATAAAAATCAAAAAATTCGCTAAAAATCACTAAAAATCGGAAAAACAAAAACTAACCCTAAACTAAGTAAACTAAGTCTGAAATCAATTAAAAACGACAGTAACAAAACAAAACAAAGAAAAAGAAAGAAAAATAAAAATACGCTTGGGTTGCCTCCTAAGAAGCGCTAATTTAATGGTCATTAGCTTGACCGTTCAACACTCGGATTTGCTCTTGGTTCATCAAGCAAAAAATGCTCTCCTTCCTCTGCTTTATCTTCATGATAGTAATGTTTCAATCTCTGTCCATTGACTTTGAATATCCCCTTCTCCTCACTCCATATGTCGACGGCTCCGTATGGATAAGTCTTCTTAACCTGAAAAGGTCCAGACCATCGAGATTTAAGTTTACTAGGAAAAAGCCTTAATCTAGAATTAAACAAAAGAACAAAGTCACCCTGTTGGAATTCCTTTCTGAGTATGTGTCGATCATGCCATCTTTTAGTCCTCTCCTTGTAAATCTTTGCATTCTCATAGGCTGAGAGTCTAATCTCATCAAGTTCATTCAGTTGCAACTTCCTTTTTTCACTTGCACTCTTCAAATCAAAATTCAGTGCCCTAATTGCCCAGAACGCTCTATGCTCCAATTCTACGGGAAGATGACACGATTTACCATAAATCAATTGAAAAGGTGACATACCTATTAGTGTCTTAAAAGCAGTCCGGTATGCCCAAAGTGCGTCATCAAGCTTGAAAGCCCAATCCTTCCTTGTTCTTGACACTGTCTTTTCTAATATCCCTTTTATCTCTCTATTAGAGATCTCCACCTGTCCACTTGTTTGGGGGTGATAGGGTGTTGCTACCTCATGATTAACCCCGTATTTTTTAAGTAGGGCTGAACATTTGTGCTCAATAAAATGAGCTCCTCCATCACTAATAACAACCCGTGGCACTCCAAAACGTGGAAAGATAATTTTGTTGAACTGTTTCACCACTACCTTGGAATCATTAGTAGGGGAAGCAATGGCTTCCACCCACTTTGAAACATAATCTACTGCCACAAGTATATACTTATTTCCTCCGGACGATGGGAATGGTCCCATGAAATCAATACCCCAAACATCAAAAATTTCAACTTCAAGTATAGAGGACAATGGCATTTCATTCCTTCTATTAATGTTCCCCATCCTTTGACAACTATCACAGGACATTATAAAATTTCTTGCATCTTTAAACAAAGTGGGCCAATAAAATCCAGATTGTAATACCTTAAAAACAATTTTTTCTGTACTAGCATGCCCTCCATATGATGATCCATGGCACTGTAATAGTATGTCTTTCATCTCTTCTTCGGGGACACATCTCCTAAATATTCCATCTGCACATCTTCTAAACACATAAGGCTCATCCCAAAAATAATGTTTAACATCTGCTAAAAACCTTTTCTTGCCTTGGTAGTTCAAATCAACAGGAAATATATGAGCAACAAGATAATTAACAATATCTGCATACCAAGGAGCCTTAAATTGCTCTACCCTCATCAGTTGTTCCTCGGGAAAGGAATCATTGATATCACCTTTTTCTTCCTCTACAACCATCCTCGAGAGGTGATCTGCAACTAAATTCTCAGTTCCCTTCTTGTCTTTGATTTCTAGGTCGAATTCTTGTAGGAGTAAAATCCATCTTAACAACCATGGCTTGTTGTCCTTCTTCTGCATTAAGTACTTAACTGTAGCATGATCAGTATAAACTACAACTTTTGAATTTATCAAATAAGATCTGAACTTATCAAATGCAAAAAACTGTAGCCAACAACTCTTTCTCAGTTGTAGTGTAGTTTCTCTGTGTTTCATCCAAAGCCTTGCTAGCATAGTAAATCACATAAGGTTTCTTGTCCTTCCTCTGCCCTAGAACTGCTCCCACAGCAAAGTCACTAGCATCACACATGATCTCAAAAGCTATCTCCCAATCAGGTGGCTGCATGATTGGTGCTGATATCAAGGCTTTCTTCAATTCCTGAAAAGCAAACAAGCATTTCTCATCAAAGCAGAATTTGGTATCTTTACAAAGCAAATCAGTAAGTGGTTTAGCGAGTTTAGAGAAGTCCTTGATAAATCTTCTGTAAAACCCTGCATGTCCCAAAAAAACTCCTGATCTCTTTGACAGTGGTAGGTGGTACCAGCTTCTCAATCACTTATATTTTGGCTTTGTCCACTTCAATTCCTTTCTCTGAAATAAGATGTCCCAAAACTATTCTCTGTCTAACCATAAAGTGACATTTTTCCCAGTTCAGGACAAGGTTAGTTTCTTCGCATCTCTGTAAGACTCGAGATAGATTAGCCAAACAGTCATCAAAAAAGAAACCATAAACAGAAAAATCATCCATAAAAACATCCATAAAATCTTCAATAAATTCAGAAAATATAGCCATCATGCACCTCTGAAAAGTAGCAGGTGCATTACACAAACCAAAAGGCATTCTTCTATAAGCAAAAGTTCCATACGGACATGTAAAAGTGGTCTTATCTTAGTCATCTAGATGTATAGGAATTTGAAAACATCCAGAATATCCATCAAGGAAACAAAAATATGAATGTTTGGCAAGTCTCTCAACCATCTGATCAATAAAAGGCAAGGGAAAATGATCTTTCCTAGTGGCAGTATTTAATTTTCTATAATCAATGCACATACGCCAGCTAGTGACAATTCTAACAGGTATTAACTCATTATCTTTATTTTTCATAACTGTAACACCTCCCTTTTTAGGAACACAATGCACAGGACTTACCCACTTACTATCAGAGATAGGGTATATAATACCTGCATCTAGCAATTTCAGCACTTCCTTTTTCACCACTTCCTTCATTGATGGATTGAGCCTTTTCTGAAAGTCTACATGTGGTTTGTGTTCATCCTCCATGTGAATCCTGTGCATACAAAATGAAGGATTAATTCTTCTCAGGTCATCAATGGTATACCTAATTACCTTTCTATGAATCCTCAATTCCTTTAAAAGTAAATCAGTCTCCCTGGCATTTAATTGAGCATCAAAAATCACAGGGTAAGTGGAGTTAGGACCAAGAAATTCATATCTA
Organism: Costus lasius; assembly: GCA_027563935.2. Lineage (NCBI taxonomy): Eukaryota > Viridiplantae > Streptophyta > Magnoliopsida > Zingiberales > Costaceae > Costus > Costus lasius. Next base: position 27,952,487 of record CM050450.1, on the reverse strand, counting down.
AGGTTATTAGGCAAAGTTTTCAACTCAACTTTAGGAATCTTTTCTTTTTCATCATCATATGCAGCACAATTTAAAATATCATCATGAATTACTTCATCATCATCAAAATCAGAATTTAAATTATACTCATCGATTTTCTCACAAGCATTTTCTAAGGAATCAGAAATAGAGTCAGAGATAGAAACATCAACAGAAGAATCATCAAACAAACAACTAAGATCATAAACTGTATCATCAACAGCATGAATGGTACAGCAGGAACTAGCATATGCAGGTTTTTTCAATGAACTATTTAAATCAAACTCAATATTTTCATTGCCAATTCTTAAAGTAAGTTTACCACTCCTTACATCAATAAGGGCTCCAGCAGTGGCTAGGAATGGTCTTCCCAGGATAATAGGAATTTTGGCATCCTCTTCCATTTCAAGTACCACAAAATCAGCAGGTATAAAATACTTACCAACTTGGATAGGAACATCTTCTAAAATACCTACTGGATATTTTACCGAGTGCTCAATGAGCTACAAAGATATCGAGGTGGGTTTAGGATCTCCCATATCCAATTTCCTACACATAGACAAAGGCATCAGGCTCACACTAGCTCCTAGATCACATAAGGCTCGTTCAAAAGCAACATTCCCAATTGAACATGGGATAGAGAAACTACCTAGATCCTTTAGCTTTGGTGGCAATTTATTCTGAATAAGAGCAGTGCATTCCTCAGTTAGTGCCACAGTACCGTAGTCCTCTATTTTTTCTTTTATTGCTTAAAATTTATTTTAAAAATTTCTCATAAGTAGGCATTTGAGATAGTGCATCAGTAAAAGGAATATTAATGTACAACTTTTTTAACACTTCTAAAAATTTCCCAAACTGCCTATCTAGCTTAGCCTGCACGATCCTCTGGGGAAAAGGGATAGGTGTCTTATAGGGTGGTGGTGAACTAGGTCTAGGTACCTCAACTTCACAAGGTAAGTCATCAATATGTGATTGCTCATTCTCCTTGGGAGGAGAAGAGTTAGGATGGGACTGCACTTGTGTGGGCTGTGGTTCCAAAATTGGTTCATCACTAGGTATGACATTGGGCTCACCTTCTTCATCATCTAGAAGTCCCCTTAGATTTCCCAACTATTTCCCACTCCTAGTTGTAATGGCATTGTAATGTTCCCTAGGGTTAGGTTCAGGCTTGGCAGGTAATTTCCCTGGGGGGTCTATAAGGTCCACTAGCCTGTTGTGCTATTTGGGTTTCTAACATCTTATTATGAGCAACAACACCATCCAACTTAGACTTGATTTCCTTAAGGGTTTCTTCAATTTCATCATTATTGTTCATCTGCTTACCCATGAATTTTTCAAACATCTCTTCCAAACTAGATTTTTGGGGTTGACTCTGGTTTGTCTGTCTCTGATTATACCCCATATTCTCATTTTGGCCACTAGTTTGAGTGTTACTTTTCCAGGACAAGTTAGGATGGTTTCTCCAAGTGTTAGAGTAGGGGTCATTAGGTCTACCTTGATTGTAGCCCCCTACGGCATTAACTTGCTCACTTCCCTGATCAACTATAACCTTGCACTCCTCAGCATAGTGCCCATGATTCCCACAAACTTCACAAACAACAGATGAGACGGAAGCAGATTGCATTTGAAAGGAATCAAAACGGTTGCATAATGAATCTACCTTTTCTGAGAGAGAGCGCCCACCATCACCATCGTTCTTACCGTGAGGAGGCCGATAAAGCACTCCTCTCTCTGAAGCCCACTGGTTGTGGTTTAACGCCATCTCCTCAATCAAGGCGTAGGCAACATCAACAGTCTTGTTCATCAGTGCTCCCCCTGCAGCAGCATCAACAGTTAAGCGTGTGTTATAAAGCAAACCATTGTAGAAAGTTTGAATTAAAACCCAATCCTCTAATCCATGATGAGGGCACTTCCGTTGTAATTCGTTGAAGCGCTCCCACGCTTCACTGAAGGATTCACCGTCTCTCTGAGCAAAGCCTAAAATTTGGTTCCTCAACTGTATCATCTTACTGGGAGGAAAATATTTCTGTAAGAAGACATTTGATAACCGCTCCCAAGTAGTGAATGTCCCAGTTGGATGTGAATGAAGCCAAGCTTTTGCTCTGTCCCTGAGAGAAAAAGGAAAAAGTCTAAGTCAAAGAGCATCATCAGATACACCATTAATCTTTATGGTGTCACAAAATTCAAGAAAAAGAGATAGGTGTTGGTTTGGATCTTCCAAAGGAGATCCTCCAAACTGATTCTATTGGATCATTGACAAAAATGCTGGTTTTATTTTGAAGTTATTTGTTTCAATTGTAGGCCTAGTAATACTGGAACGAATTCCTTGTGTATTCGGGGCTGCATAGTCCCTGAGTGTTTTCTGATCTGCCATGATAGATTCTTCTTCCCTTTCTTCTGACAATCTTAGTTTCCTAAGTGATCTAAGAGTTCTATTAATTTCAGGATCAAAAGGAACTAATGGTCCTGTCATAAGACTTCTGTGCATAAACAAGTAGAGAGTCAGAAAAGTTCAGAAATTGCAAGATGTAAAAGAAAATTAGAAGCTATTGCAAACAAAAACAAAAACAAAAGCTTAGTCTAGCAAAACTGCAAATTAAACCAATATTAACAAAACCGAAGTCCCCGACAACGGCGCCAAAAACTTGTTGTTCTCCGCAAGTGCACGGATACTCGAAGTAATAATTAAGATATCGAACCACAGAGACTTCGTTGTTAAGTACTGGTTAATTTAGTTCTCACTAGCTAAGCAGATCAAGAATTATTAAAACAACAATCGGACGATGTAGAGGAAAATCTGAATGAGAAAAGCGGGGACCGGGGGTTCATTCATCTTGATATTCATAACTAAATATTTTTAAGTATTCATCAATCTATTTTCGTTATGGTTAAGATGCAGTTCACTTAAATAAGGAAGTTAACTCGCTCTCGCGCAATCAACTTGCATAGAATTATCCCCACTCTCGTGCAAGATCAGTTCTATGCTAGATATAAACAAACTTTGGTCAAGGAGATTAAGAATCACTCTCATGCATTCCATCTCAGTACCAAGATCTCAAGCGAAGCTAAGCACTCTCGCACCTTAGTTCCGCAGGTTTTACTCAAGGGTTTCGAACAATTCAACATCTATCTCTAGCATGTTATCATGTCTGAAGCAATAATAATTTCTAGTACAAATCATCAACAAGAATTATGTAACTAAAATCTAAGGTTAGAAACACAACCAATCTCTCTAATCCTAAATTCTAGAGTTCCAAGTTCTATTATATCATCTTCTCAGTCCATAACATAGAACTCCAAAACATGATGATGCATGATACTGAAAACAATTAAAGACATTAATCACTTGAGTAAAATAACCATAGCAAAGAATAAATTGATGAAAGAAAAGTTATCTAGTCATTGAAGTATCAAGAGAACTACACCCCCATGTCCCAAGAGAAAATTAAGCTAGCATGGAGGAAGATTCACAACAACACATGGTTTTTGAATGATCAAAGAGAGTAAGAGTTAGAAAACAGGGCTGCAATTCAATTGCAGCCCGAAATTTGAATTGCAGCACGAAATTTGCTTCAGAAATCACAATGAACAGTGTCGCGACCAAACTTTTAATGATTTCTCCCTCGATTGGTATCCTCTTGTTCTGAAACCTCTGTGGCGTCTTCTTCTTCCCTAGCTGAAGCTTCCTTTCAAAAATCGTGGCCGTAGATGATCTGTGCAGCGAACGGTGGTGAACCCTAGCGCGGCGATGATTCTCCCAAATTCTTCCCAAATCGTGATCAAAAATTGTGTAAATTGCTTCGTGTGTCTTCTCCTTTTAAAGATGAGTCCGCCGCCTCTTTTTATTCTAAATTTGGCCTCACAAATCTCCAGAAATTGAGTTTCCAATTCTGCCGTGATAAACTCAGAAATCTCGGTTTAGAATTACGGTACCGTATGAGAAATACGGCAGTACCGTATTTTGTTCTGTGAAATCTGGGCGGAAAGCACGGCACCGTGTATTGTCCTACGGCAGCGCCGTATTTGTGCAAAAATCTCTCTGATCAAAATTGATGAAAAATACGGTACCGTGATAAAATCCGGGTGAAATATGGTAGTGCCGTATTTTCGCTGAAAACTTTCTGTTCTGGATGGCCGAAAATCACGGTACCGTGCACTTCTACACGGCAGTGTCGTATTCTCGCTTAAGTCTTCTATTCAGAATCAGCTCCAAATATGGTACCGTGAGAGTTTCGGGGGAAAATACGGTAGTGCCATATTTTCATCTAGTTGAAGCGCTGAAATATGGTACCGTGTAGATTTACACGGCAGTGCCGTATTTTTGCTAGGAGTATCCTTTTGACTTGAAATTTGATGGGGAGACTCCTCTTCATGGTTGGAACTCATTCATGCATTTGAATTGCTTGAAAACTGGTGAAAAATATGCCTTTTTGCCTAAAATTGATCAAAAACCAAAGATGGTGAAGATTCCGAAGCTTTTGGCTAAAAGGGTATAAAATAAAGCAATGGGATGAAATTATGATTCAAAAGACTACTAAATAAGCATGAAAAACACGATGAAATTTGGAGTCATCAAGTACCCATCGAAGGATTGCATAAAATTATCTCTTTCATTTGAAGCTTATATATCCCAAACAACATTTGCTTATTATGTTTTCAAATTACAAATTGCCCACACACATGAGAAAATAATTACTTTCATAAAAGGTCTTTCATTCATTTGCAAGGACAAAGTAAAGAAGGAGGAGAACTTTCACACAATGGGATGGCCACTAGATTTAAAATAGAGCTTTATTTTTAATTCTCAGGAGGAGAATTCTTCACCACCGGAGAAAGTTGATGTAGGAGCATGGACCTTAGATGATCTCCACACTTTAGGCTTACCACCGAAGCCTCCACATACCCTCAAATTTAATTCTTCAGAGGCAAATTCTTCACCCCCGAAGATAGTTGATGTAGTAGCATGGACCTCACTTAAACTTTCCATCTAGCATGAACCTCCAGATCCGGGGTGATCGAGTTTTGACTTCTACCTGCATAATGACCTGCAGGGCATTTTAGGACAATTTAATGCTTTAAGCATGTTTAAATTTCGGTATTGCATTAAGCATCATTTTGCATTGCATGTAGTTAAGTAGCCTAGGTTTTACTTTATTTTAAAGAATGTTTAATTTTCTAGAATTTTGTAGTAGGGCACAAAATAGAGTAGGAAGCATTGCATGTGCAATTCATATGAGCCACCTCTCAGCTCGTAGTAAAATGACCAAAATAGCCCACAAAAAGTTAAAAATCAAGAAGTCAAAGTCAACTCCATCAACAAGTCAATAAGAACACATCATCAACTACCACGACAAATTCAAATTTAGCTTAGGCAAAATCATCAAAGAACAAGCACCCAAAGAGGAAGGGCATTGGTACTTTACCCACCAATGCATGTCATGCATGTTTCAAAGCCTCCAATGAGAAGCAAGGCTTCCTTTCACCAGCCAATGCATGCCATGAATACCTCTATCACTTCATGCAAGAGCCGCCCAAGTGAACCAATAAGAGCAAGGAAGCTTCATGACATTTCAAACATCAATCTCAACCATCCATTCGAAATTATCCAAATCTCCACCATGCCTTGAGTGAATGTTGGAGGGCTTTATGGTCAAACTCTTTATGTAAACGTTAAGGTTTTTGAGAGGTTAAAAGAGCTTGTATTTTGTCATGCATCTCTAGCTGACCGAAAGCCTTCTTCACCCTTTCTCCTTTCTCTCTTTGAGTGAATGATTCCTGAAGGCGTCATCCCTTGGATGTGAAGAAGCTGAAGGTCTTGGAAGGTTTGAACAAGAAAGCAATTGGCTTGGAGAAAGAAGACTTGAACAAGACCCTTCTAAGGACTCCATTGTTCTAATTTAAAGGGGAGTTTGTGGACTCTTGTATTCCGTCCTCCCCTTGTTCTTATTATTTGTAGATCATTTAAATAACCTAATCTTAGCCTTGATGCCAAGATCTTGAGCGTGGACAAAGAAAGGGTTTAGGCCCCTTCCCTAAAGGGGCCATAGGTGACATCCTTCCCCTTCTCTCTTTTGTTTTCTATGCTTGTTGGTTGCTTTCTTTTTCCGCATGTCTTTTGCTTGGATTGTTTTGTTGAGGAGCTACATACCTTAAGATGACCTTAGAAGTTTGGATTGAACTTTAGAAACTATAAAAATTGGTCCTCCATCACTTAGGCATAACAAATGAGTATCATTTGACTAGTGTTTGACTATTAGGGAAGGCGCCTAGACCTAGGTGCCTAAGCACCTCATTTGGCCTATCTAGACAAGAAGGGGTGCTTAGGCTTTAGTTGGCCCAATTTATTTCTTATTATAAATAATCAGGGAGGGTTTATGGGTCTATGAACAATTGATTGATCTTGTTTTACCCTCGCTTCTTGATGCGTTGTATTTACACCACATTTTTACTTGTATTTTAATTGCATAATTTTATGCTAATTTTGGTATTTTTACTTTACTTGGCATAGAATCTTTACTTTTCTTGGTTTTATCAAAAATGTAGGGAAAAGGACACAAAAATAATGGATTTCACGAGTTTGAAGGTCATAGCACAATTCCCAAGGATATCACGAGCTTACACGTCAAATTTGGAGCAAAAATAGTGAAAATCACGACTTTCACGGCCTTGGCCGTAATTATTTGGCCGGCCGTAATTTTAGCGTTCGAACGGGCGAAATGCGGCTAAGTATAGAAGTTCACAGAAACTTTCACGGGTGAGGCCGTGAATCCTTCACGGTCTGTGAAACTTTCTATGTACAAAGAGCTGTAGACATAGAAACATTTACGGCCTTGGCCGTAAACTCATTACGGGCCGTGAATATTTTTGCCCCTTCGAGTTTTTCACTCATGTTGACAATTGGCGGGTTAAGGAGGACTTTTCAGATGAAGACAATTGGCGGCGGTGACTAGGGCGAAAATCGAGTTCTAGGGCAGATTCCAACAAGATTTCATGCAAAAGAGAAGTTTGATTGCCTCTTCTTCATCTTCAGATCGTGGGGAAGCTAATCTAATCATTTTCTTAGAGAATTTCTTGCGATTACGAGAAGATCTTATGCTTGTTCATCCTATTCACATGTTGTTTCTTAAGAACATGAGCGAGTAACTTTTTATTTCGGGATTAAGGGCATAACCCGCTGATGATTATGAGTTGAATTGTATTCTCTTACCCATCGAATGATTATTTTATCATGATTTGATCAAAATTGTGCTTATTTCGTAGTTTACACTGGCCACGTATAATTGCATTTTAGACGTTGCTTGTTTCTTAGAGAATTTCTTGCGATTACGAGAAGATCTTATGCTTGTTCATCCTATTCACATGTTGTTTCTTAAGAACATGAGCGAGTAACTTTTTATTTCGGGATTAAGGGCATAACCCGCTGATGATTATGAGTTGAATTGTATTCTCTTACCCATCGAATGATTATTTTATCATGATTTGATCAAAATTGTGCTTATTTCGTAGTTTACACTGGCCACGTGTAATTGCATTTTAGACGTTGCGAGAAGTACCAGGAGGTGAATCGCAACGTCGGATCTGTTTTAATCAAACCTACGAATCCAATCACGGGAGTAGTTTGGATTCGTTTGAAGGATTTATTAGGGTTTTCACAGAACTTAATGGGTCTAGGTACGTTAACTGTCATGAGAGTTAGGAGTTAACGTAGCTAGATACCGGGTTACGCTTCAGGAGGAGGTAATCTGTGTCTCAGGAAAAACCCTCTTCATGATCAAAATTCTCTGTTCAAAGAGTTATTTTTATAAGATTCATAATTGTTAGCGTGGTGAAACCCTAAATCCCGATCTTCCAAAACATGAATCTCTCCCTACGTTGTTTTTCCGATTGCTTTAGAAACGTAAAGCCTAAATCAAACAACCACTACTTGATTTGCCTAGATTTAAACAAGTCAAAAAGTTGGTACTTAACTGCCTAATCCTCAAGGGAACGATCTTAATTGTATTACTTCGATAAATCTGTGCACTTGCGGACGCATCACTTCTCCCTCCTCTCCATATGTTGTCGCCCCTGCTTTGCCCACCACCCCTGTTCCTTTTTTTCTTTAATTTGTATAAATCCCAATGAAGTAGCAGGCTTATAGACTTGGTCTTTTCGCCCGAGACTAGCACTAAGTCTAGATAAGAGCAATATCCAAGGGATCATTGATAGAGGCAAGGACCATAGGCCACGAAGGTACAAGTGGAGCCTAAGACTACCCTAGTCAAAGGCACAGATGCTCTCTCCTAAAGCTAGCAAGCTTACTTCTAAAACTAGCTCAAAATTTGGAAAGAACTACTTCAATCACTTCAAAAGAAGCTCAAGATGTTCAAGCTCACTAAAGAAAAAGTTAGCGCATTCCACAAATCATGAATTAGTATCCATATGTGCAAACCAATTGTTGGGAAACCCCGGGGATATTTTATAATTTTTCATAGAGATTACAATACAAGCACAGCGGAATAATATCCCCGAAATAGGCCAGTCCCAAAAACCCAATGAAGATCATCTTGCGAGGGGGTCGACACTATAAGATAGTAAGTACCTAGAGCAAGAGGAGGCCGATGCCGAGATAGGCGCCCAAGCATGCGCCCTCTGAAGTCTCACACACACGGATGTCTCGAGTCCTCTTCTTCCACGTCCAGTGCTAGCCTCGGGAAGAAGATACAAACCTTAGGTCACCTTCTTCAAAGCTTGCGCCACCTTCCAGAAAGATGCGCCAATGAAGAAGGAGAGGAGATGAGTGCCGCCAAGCCCTTATCTTTCTTTCACCAAGAATATATGGAGAAGAAAGCTTGTGGCTCCAAGGGAGATGATGCTGCCAAGGTTCTCTTCACTTTCACCAAGAGGAGGAAAAGAAGAAGGCACTTGCGGCTATGGAAGAAGATGCACTAATAGCCCTAAGCTCTCGCCCCTTTGGTGGTTCACGCTAATATGAAATTACTTGTCTTAGCCTCTCGCATATCCCTTGATATACAGAGGCATAAGGGGCGGCAAGAACAAGGTGTGGGCGCAAATCACAAAGAGAGAGTGCGGCTAGGGTTAAGGGGGTGTGAGCGGCTAGGGTTTTAAGCAAGGAAAGACTCCAAGTCCTTACCATAAACCCATAGCCTGCTTCCATATGCGCTCAAGACTTTCCTTATAAGTCCTACAAGCCATATGCACCCTAAGCATTGCCTTAGAGGCAAGCTTTCCATCCAAGGAGAGAGGGCAAGGCGCCAATTGCTTCCTTATGAAGCAAATTGCCCCAACTTATCCCCATTAAGCCCCTAGGCGCCAAGGGGATAAGTTTCCTCACCATTATACCCTTTAAGCCCATTATCTCTTCATGACGACTTGTTATTGGGCCTCATTGGGTAATGAGCTAGCCCAAACTTCATTACATTGGTTGATAAAGCAATTGGATCCAATCCAATGCAACCCTAATCCAAATGTCACCAACCATGGTCTATTCAGGTCAACCTGCCAAAAATGAAGTATGGCTCCAATAACTTTCTTCTATCTCATCAGGTCCATTGGCGCGGATGAAATCTCCCAAAATGATTTGAGTTATCCAATAACTCGATCATAAGGCTTCCTGATCAATACGAGAACTCGAGTATCAAGGTGTGCGACCCTATGAGTTCCTCTGACGTTGGCAGTGCTGAACTAAGGTCACCACAAGCAGTGAGTGGCACCTAGCAGTGCATCACTGCTACCCAAGTCATCGGAATGGATATCGACATTGACATCCCCATCATCGCAACTAGGTACATATGCATTACAGTCTCTTTGCCAAACTGATATCCGATTGGATAAGTGTGTAACCACTTGTTTTTACCCAATCACATGGTTATGACTAAATTAGGTTCTCACCTGGGTATGGCCATACACTTTCAGTCATAGAACCATAAGAGGCCTTGTGGATATCAATCTTCCCTTAGGAAGGGGCAAACCCTCTGTCTATCCATTGACCTTCTCATATGGGTCGTAACATACTCAATGACAACCGTTATTACCTCCCAACTATGGCAAGGTGTTAGGTTGTATCAAAGCATGTCCCTAACTATATAGAATAGTCAATGACCTCAAGTCAAGGGATCAATTCATCTCCTGTCACTTGTGAGGATAACTCATGACACCAAGTCATAGCCTTACAGCAGGTCGGTCCAGTATATCTACCACTGATAAACTCATATGTCTGCATTAGCACCTTGTGCCTAACCTGCCCATATCTTAGTCTCTCACGTACCATAGCTGCCCCATATTCACTAAGGTACATTGACTGGGGACAACCATTTGAGCACAGATCCAATCTGTCTCTTGGGACATTATCATGTAAGTACACAATCGCGGATGCAAACAAACAATGATAACGACAATGCCAGAATGATATAAGAACTATCAGTATCAAGTAGTACAGAAGATGGACCAAAACTAGGTCCTAGGGCATAAACACCATTAATCTCCCACTTGCACTAAGACCTAGAGGTTGGGGAACCTCAACCCCATATCCCTAGCGTGACCATCATGCTTCTGCTGCACCAAAGCCTTGGTCAGTGGGTCTGCCAGATTGTTCTCTATGTCAACTCTGCTAATCTTGACATCACCTCGGTCAATGATCTCTCTGATCAGGTGAAATCTCCTGAGTATGTGCTTGGATCTTTGATGAGACCGTGGTTCCTTAGCTTGTGCAATTGCCCCATTGTTATCATAGTAGAACTCAATGGGATCCACTACACTAGGAACCACCTAAAGTTCAGAAATGAACTTCCTTATCCAAACGGCTTCTTTAGCTGCCTCAGAAGCGGCCACATACTCAGCCTCGGTTGTAGAATCAGCTATGGTGGATTGCTTGAAGCTTTTCCAGCATACAGTGCTTCCATTCATCTTGAACACATAGCCGGCCTATGATCTAAAGTCGTCAGGGTCAGACTAGAAAGATGCATCAGTGTAGCCCTGAATACTAAACTTTTCCTATACCCCGTAGACTAAAAACAAATCCTTAGTTCTTCTCAGATACTTAAGGATGTTCTTTACAGCCATCCAGTGCTGCAGGCCCGAATTGGATTGGTATCAGCTGGTTATGCTCACAGTATAAGCCACATCTGGTCTAGTACACAACATCGCATACATGATCGAGCCTATTGCCGAAGCATAGGGCACTTGACTCATGTCATCCCTCTCAGCCTGTGTGGTGGGACACTGGCTCTTTGAGAGTATAAGGTCATGTCTCACTGGAAGGTATCCTTTCTTGGATTGCTCCAAGTTGAACCTCTCTAAGACCTTATCAATGTAAGTACTTTATCTAAGGGCCAGAAGCCTCTTGGATCTATCCCAGTAGATCCTCATGCCTAGAATATAGGCGGCCTCCCCTAAGTCCTTTATTTTGAAACACTTCCCCAACCATGTCTTCACAAACTGAAGACTAGGAATGTCATTTCCGATGAGTAGTATACAAGACCAGAAAATTCACCAAGCTCCCACTGAATTTTCTATATACACAAGCGTCATCTTCACTTTTGATATTATAATCTCTCACAGTTTCATCAAATCGAAGATTCCAACTTCGAAATGCTTGCTTTAATCCATATATAGTTTTCTTTAGCATGCAGACCTTGTTGGCTTCTGCAGGATAGATGAAGCCATCAGGTTGTGTCATATACACATCCTTGTCAACTTCCCATTAAGAAACGCTGTCTTCACATCCATCTCTCATATCTCATAGTCATGATATGCAGTTATAGCAAGCAGAATCTGAATGAATTTGATCATGGCAACTAGCGAGAAGTGTCACATCCCGTTATCTTAACCCCAAACAAGCCACACAAGTCACAAAGGAACAGGATGTTATCACACAGGATCGATGCACATGCTAAGTAAAACCGAGTTCAGGAAAAGTCGATCTGAAAATTTTTCAAGAATCCACACATTGAATTTCCAAAAAAACACAAATTCACAAATGTACCTGCCACCACGCAATACTTGCACTAGACATATGCAAGTCAACAGTTATATCAAAACCACATAAAATCCGTAAAATTCATAAATCACGTAAGGGTACCTGCCACCAGGCAATACTTGCACTAGACATATGCAAGTTCACAATTATATCAAATCTGATCGCAAAAATACGAATCAACTCGAAATTCGAAGCAAAGCCACAATATCGATTTTATAAACTCATGGAACTAACATCAATGATTCAAACACCGAAAACAGGCCAAAGCCCTCGGTGACACAAAAATCAAAATCTCAAAACTGCCACAACCGGCAACACTGGTTCACAAAGTTTAGCCATAACCGGCCCCAGTTAACTAAACACAAAAATCTTATACATCGCACCAGCATAGTTGTAGAGAAAATCACAATATCCATAACATACGCTAACTCAGGCAATGCGCCCCTGCTCTACACCTGAAAATAATGAGGGGTGAGCTACATAGCCCAGTGAGTGGATAGTCTCAATCGACCATCCATAACATACACTCAAAGATACATGCAGATTGTTTTTTTAAAATCTTTAGCAGAACATTATGTCAACATATACTAAAACAAAGAACAGAAAACAAAGATCAGAACTCATATAAACAATTAAATATACAGGTATCACACAAATGCCACCCCAGAGTAATCAAAGTTCTAGAGCCATACTCTATACCAACTAACACACCGACCACTTAGTTGTTCAGCATAAATCAAGAGTGACCACTAGGGTCCAACCCGGCTCTGGCCTAAGCACTGGGAGAAGCCTGCAAATCACATGCAACACAAACATGGACGGTGTGTAGACTCAAGAGGTGATCCCCATCCGGTCAAGATGTGATACCTTGATCTACACCACCCCATAACACAAAAATCTAAAAGTCTAAGAGTGATGAAATCAAGAGGTGGCCCCTGTCCGACCAAGACATGGCACTTTGCATCAATCACTCGTTCTCCCAAAGGGTTCTTTACTGAACAACCACTAGACACACCTTATATCTTATTTCACAAAAGTGGACTCCTAAGTGTTAACCAGACTCTAAGATAGTCATCTTCATCACGATAATCACAACAGACAGGCTGAAACATCAACCCCCACATATCACAATACACAGGCTGAAATCTCCAAGCCCTAACATATCACATATAGACTATCCCCTTGAGTACACAGTTACACTTAGCCTTGGTCCTATCCATAATGGTTACACAGACCACAACACCTAACATTTGAAACCACATATAACCACATAATGTAGTGTAGTGTCCTTAGGTTTCATGCTGATCAGTTTAGTATAACCTTGCTAAGTTATCACCCAAGTTTCTCAAACAAGGATACATGGCCATAAATATATAACATGCTGCACATAGAGAAATAATCATGGATCCTATAACATTATTAGCATTTATCAGGACATCCATAAAATCAACATTAAACACATAATACTACATGTAGCCCACGGTTTCTACAACATATTATCTACTTAAACTTTAACCTTAGTTAACAAGAATTTAATGCTCAAGAATCACTGACTTAAAACTACCTAAATTCCATTCAAGAAATATCGTAAAATTCATGTTGCAAGGTTTCGGTTTTCATGAAAGATACACCTTGAGTTTCGGTTTTTAACATGGTAAAATTTCCAAGAAATCAAATCTATCATCTAGCACAACCAAGTGGATATAATTCAAATAAGACACCCCACTCACCTCTTATCTTGAACCGTGAACACCAAGAAGAAATTCTCTCCACCAAAACTCGTCTAAGGGTCTTAATGTTCCACCAAAGTTCTTAGGTAGACGCCACCAAAGGAAGAGAAAACGCCACCAAGCACCAAGGAACGCCGGCCAAGGGAAGAAGGAAGAAGAAGAATTTCGTCCAAGCCTCCAAGGAATCGCCAAAGTTCGTCCAAGCCTTCAAAGAATCGCCAAGGTTCGTCCAAGCCTTCAAGAAATCGCCAACTTCTTTGCCCTAGCCGTCCGCCCCCCTTTGGATTTTCAGTTTTAAATTTTTAAACCCGCTAACTAATTAATTCGAATAGGGTTTATGAATTAACCCACTTACTGATTAATTCAAATTTTAAGCCCAAAATCCATCTAATTTAAGTGTAAACCCAATAACCCATAATTAATTATTCACTTAAGCGAAAATCCAATAAGGATTTAATTAACATCCAATAAGCTCTAATTAATTAATTACTAGAGTCAAAATCCATTAAGACTTAAATTAACATCCACTAACCCTTTGCCACTAATTTATAACTAACCCCTTAAGGTTTTTAGGGATAAAATTCTCCCCCATCCTAGAGTTTACAAAATCAAAACATAGAAAAAATATCACAGCCAATGATTTTATTTAAATTAGAAAATAAAATATCACAGTCAAAGATTTAAATCAAGAATAATACTTACAAGGACTTAAGATCCTTGGATCTTACAAGAAGGTTTCATCATAGTCCACCCCATGGACTTGTTTGAATCCTTTAGCCACTAGTCTATCCTTATAGGTAACTATGTTGCTATCCATGTCAGTCTTCCTCTTAAAGACCCATTTACACCCTATGGGTTTTACCCCATCAGGCAGCTCAACCAAATCCCAGACTTGATTAGCTAACATGGAATCCATCTCGGAACGCATGGCTTCAATCCATCTCTTGGAGTCCGGTCCACTGACCGCCTCATCATAGGTCCTAGGCTCATCTTCAATGATGAAGATCCCATCGTGTTGGGTTGGAAGTGACTCATACCTCTCAGGTGCACGACGAATCCTCCCATACCTACGTGGGACTTGTGTCTGAGCCTCAGGTTGCCTAGCAACCGGGGCAGGCAGCTCAGGTTCCATCTCCTTGTCTTGTGGTTGCACTTGGACCTCGTCCAAGTCAAACTTCTTTCCACTGACTTCTTTCATGAGAAATTCTTTCTGTAGAAAGATAGCTCCCCGAGGAACAATGACTTTGTTCTCGGTAGGGACATAGAAGTAGTATCCTTTAGTTTCCTTAGGATACCCCACAAACATACATTTATCAGATCTAGGTTCTAGCTTGCTAGAATCCTGACGTTTGACATAAGCCTCACATCCCCAGATCCTAATAAAAGAGAGGTTAGGGCATTTTTCATTCCATACCTCATATGGTATCTTGGAGACACTCTTAGATAGAACGTTATTCAGTATAAGAGAAGTTGTCTCAAGTGCAAAACCCCATAATGAGGGAGGTAGACTTGCATGACTCATCATAGACCGAACCATGTCCAACAAGGTTCGATTTCTCCTCTCAAACACACCATTCTATTGAAGTGTTCCAGGAGGAGTGAGTTGGGATAATATCCCACACTCTCTAAGATAGTCAAAGAACTCACCGCTCAGGTACTCTCCACCACGATCTGATCGAAGAGTTTTAATAGATCTACCAAGCTAGTTCTCTACTTCATGTCTGAACTCCTCACATTTCTCAAAGTATTCAGATTTATGTCTCATCAGATAGACATATCCATATCTACTGAAGTCATCAGTAAATGTGATGAAGTAGTTGTACCCTCCTCTGGCTTGTTTACGGAATGGTCCACACACATCACTGTGTATAAGATCCAATAAACTCTCACCAGTCTTGGTGAAGGGCACGTTTGTCATCTTCCCTAATAAACAAGGTTCACATGTATCAAATTCCTCCAAGGAATTTGAATTTAACAACCCATTTGCATGGAGTTGTTGAATGTGATTCTTGTTTATATGGGCTAATTGACAATGTCATAGGAAAGCACCAACTCAACCACTCAGTTTGATCCTTTTGCTATTTATGTTACAAATAGAACTATCCATGTCCAAGACATATAACCTATTGCACAAAGTACCCTTCCTGTAAAACATGTTTGCAAATGAAAAAGAAAATGAGTTCTCCTTTATTTCAAACTTAAATCCTTTCTTTGCCAAGCAAGGAATGGATACAATGTTTTTAGTAAGTGAAGTACATAATAGCAATGATCTAGTTCTAATTGAAGTCCAGAAGGCAGGGAGAGAGTCAAAACTCCTATAGCAACGGCAGCAACTTGTGCTCTATTTCCAACCCGTAGGTCAATCTCTCTAGTAAGTTGGATCCAACAAACTAATCCCTTTCCAGGGTAGATCACAGTGACCATCTGCTATTGTTCGTATCCATTGTTCTACAATGACTAAGAAAAGCATATTAGTACTACTTCAAATCATTTAAACTGGACTTGTTTTAAATGATCATGGCTCCCACTATTTTAATCGAATTGATAACCCATAAAGTCAATCGGGAAATCTGAGATTTCCTAGTGAGATGGAATCCTTATTCCACATGGGGCTTCGCGTCCCACGAGGGTGAGATGAGATGCACAAAGTGACCCATGCTTCTTAAGGTGGGCACGTCGGCCGATTGCACTTGGCAACTCCCCTTATTGAGACAGTCTAGGCATTTCATGTCCAGCGAGGGCTGGATATGGCATGAAACTCTAACCTCTCAACGATGCCTCTAGAGTTCCACCATGTGCCTAGCACATGTGAAAATCTAGTCAAGTCCATTCTTAACCATTATGCCCAGGGCCAACGAGTTTCCTTGCGAAGGCACATCTAGGTTAAAACTGGACTGGGGAAACCATTGTCACCACATACCTTCTAAAAATAAGTGGGTGTGTCCCACGAGGGTGGGAAACAGTTAACAACACCACTGATCGATAACTTGGAGAGGGCTAAATGTTAGAATGCTACTAGACTTGATATTTTGATCGATGGTTTTTGAGGTCTCATCCTCTTAGTTTTATCTTATGTCTAACATTACAGGCATGCAATCCTATAGTGATAACATGAAGATAAAACATCATAGGCATGCTTTGGCTTTGGTAAAGAAAGCAATAAAAGGATGATGTGATCATAGCCCATTCAAGATATTGAACCAACCCATGCCAAAGGGGTTCAACTCTTGACCTAGGACACAAGCCCCTAAAACTATACCTAGCCTAGCCGACCTCTAGCTTGGTCTTCAAGGTTGGCTCCAAGGTCCACCACACCATGGTTTAGCTCTTAAACCCTAGTGGTAGTTCTAGGGAGACCCTAGAAGGATACCCCATGGTTCAGCCAATGCCATGGTCTTCCTCCAAGGAAGAAGTGCCAACATGCAAGCCACAAGAGGGATAGCTCACAAGCATAAGGCTCGGCCAAACCCATACTTGTGCCCCATGCAAGGTGTTGGTGTATATGCCCTGCAGACCAATGTATGGACATGGTCAGGCATTGTTTGAATGTACTTTGATAGAACTATTATTCTTTATAGAGGCATGGTCGTTATTATGCAGACTTCTCTACCTATGTTGATGTATTGAGTTGCATATATAATGTCCCAGGAGTTTGGATTGGATCCATTCTCATAAGCTATCCCCAGACAAGGCACCATAGCAGATATAGGACAACTTTGGTACATGTGAGACTGGTGTATGGGCTGGTTAGGTGCGGGGCACAGTAACGTAGACATACAGGTGCATTGGATGCATTGGAGTGATCCACCGTGACGATTGACTTGTTCAGTCAACAAGTCAATCTCACATGCAAGAGATTTGCATTGATCCTTAGACTTGAGGTATTCATGTCTAGATTTGATGATGGATATGCTTTGATGCAGTCTTAGGTCTCTCCATAATTGGGGGACCAAAACGATTGTCATTGGGCATGTCATAAGTCATGTAGAGACATGGATGACCAATAGTAGGATTTGCCCCTTCCTTCAGAGGAAGCATGATATCCACTTTGGGGCGCCCCACCTCATTGGTGCATGACAGGAATGTGTGGCCACACTGATTAAGTCATGACCAATAGATTGGATTGATAAACTTTAGACTAATCCAATGGCAGGAATATCAACTTAGGCAAAGGGATCTATAATGCATGGGAATCCTCGTTGCTTGTTAGGGAGTTGTTGCCATAGTGACTTAAGTCCTATGACATAGGTAGTAGTGAAGTGTTGCTAGATACCCCTCACTACTTATGATGTTTACATCGTTGTCATCGTCATTAGGATCCTACGGGGTCACACGCAATAGACTCTTGACGTTGCTTTAATCAGAAGCTTTAGGATCAAGTTATTGGATAACTTGGATCCATTTGGAAGATTTCATCAGCGCCAATGGGCTTGATGAGTTGGAAGAAAGTTATTGGAGCCAAACTTCAATTTTGGCAGGTTGACCCGAAATTGACCTTAATTTGTCACATTTGGATTAGAGTTGCATTGGATTAGATCCAATGGCTTAATCAACCCATGCAATGAAGTTTGGGCTAACTCATTATCCAATGAGGCCCAATAATAAGTTGTCATGAAGAGATTAGAGGCTAAAAGGGCATAATGGGGAGAAATCTCACCCCCATTGGCGCCTAGGGGCATAATGGGGTGAGGGAGGCACCTTTGCTTCATTATGGAAGTAAAGGGCGCCTAGCCCTTCTTCGTAGGATGGAATGCATGCCTTTAAGGCATCTCTTGGGCTGATATGGCTATTGGGCAAATAAGGATAGGTTGAATGAGGTTTATGGAAAAGTCTTGGAGACTTTCCTTGCCACAAACCCCCTTCATCCTAGCCGCCCACTTGGCATGATCTTGGCCCACCCTAAACCGCCTCTTGTCCTTATAAATAAGACCCTAGCCGCCCCCTCTCAAAGTGTTAACTCCTTGGAGGCATGAAGACACATAGAGAGGCGTGAGCAAGGGCAAAGGGCGACAACTTGAAGGTGGCGCAACCCTTCTTCCTCCTTGAAGCTGCAAGCCTTCTTCTCCTTCTTCACCTCTTGGCGTAACTTGGAGAAGGGCTTGGTGGCGACATCTCTTGGAGAGAATTGGAAGCTTAGGGTGGTGACAACTTGAGAGCTTGGAGCTCTCCTTCTTCATTAAGGAGCGCAATCTCCTTCTTCCTTGGAGCCGCAAGTTCTTCTTCTTCTCCCTATCTTCTTGGCGCAAGGACTCTTAGTGCTTGGTGGCATCTCCTTGCCACAAGCCCTCTCCGTTCATTGGCCACAGGCGCACCTTGCTTGAAGGTGGCGCATGCAAAGAAGAAGAAGGAAGTACTTGGCGCATCATCCTCTTCCTCATCTCTTCTTGGCGCTTCTACCTTGGAGGTGGCGCAAGATTTGAAGAGAGTGATAAGGCTTGATTCTCTTCCCGAGGCTAGCACTGAGCGTGGAAGGGAACAACGTTGAGACGGTCGACACATGGATACTTGTAGAGGGCGAACACATGGGCGCCTTCAACATGGCTTCGGCAACTAGACAAGCAAAAGAGGTACATCTCTAACACATCCTTGTGTCATCTATCTCGCATGGATCCTTGGGACCGGAATATGTTTCGGGTGTAATGATTCTTCTGCTGCGTCCTGGGACTGCAAATTTTAAATTACACCCGGTATTCCCTAATAGTGGTATCAGAGCTACTTGCGAGAAACACAAGGTGTACATTTGCTTGTGTGAAAAATTTTTGGAAAATTTTCTTCTATCCATGCGCGTTTCACTTAGAAAGCGTTTTTCATCCAATCTTCTCTTCTCAATTTTATGGCCGAAATTTGATTGTGTTCATGATTGATTTAAGACCAAAGGCGCACGTAGGTTTTGTCAAGTAGGACGGGCATTGTGTCTTCGGACTGGCCGGGTCTCTTGATCTGACAAAACTGCCAGCCGATAGGGTCTATGAAATCATCATGGAACTTGATCTAAATTTTAGCATAAATTTGGTTAAGAGAGTGCTTTGGATGATGATGGCTCATAAGGGGCTAAATTTTGATTTCTCCCAGCTTTTTCAAATTTTACATGCGCCAGTTGATTGGGTTGATATGGTCATAGCGAGTGCCCTCCTGTGTTGAGTTGTGGAAGCATGTTTCCACTTGTGATGAATGCTTGTAAAATCTCTTTCCACCTGCGTGTGGTTCTCTCCCTATCTTGATGTAAAGATATTTCATCTTGTTTTAGAATAGATGTAGAAGATAGGTTAAGGCTTCATCTTAAACAACAAGGAGTCTTCTTTAACCGGAGTCAGAAGTGGCGCCAGCTTTGGAAGCATGGTGATGGACTTGCGGCTGAAGGAAGGACACTTGCTTTCGACTTCTGGCATGAGCTGATTTGCTTCAGGGACTCGCAACCCTTGGATGCACGATAACATGTCACATGGCTCATGACAAGTTATGTGTATGAAAAGGGCTATGACCATATCGACCAAACTAGCATGCTTGTGATGGTTTATTATTCTGTCCATAGCATGTCTGTGATGTTTTTCCTTTTGCTGCCATAACCATAGGAAAACTGCATGCTAGAAAAGAATAAAACAAACATGCAAAAACTCTCAATACAATATCAAGTCGATAGCCTTCTAACGCATAGCCCTCATCAAACTATCGATCGGTGGTGTTGTGAACTGTTTCCCACCCTCGTGGGACACACCCACTTATCTTTAGGAGGTGTGTGGTGACAATGATTTCCCCAGTCCAGCTTTAACCTGGGTGTGTCTTCGCAAAGAAATTTGTTGGCCCTGGGCATAATGGTTAGGACCAGACTTGACTAGTTTTTCATATGTCACTGACATGATGAATTACTAGAGGCAGCTGTTGAGAGGATATGGTTCTGTGTTGTATCCAGCCCTCGCTGGACACAGGGCGCCTAGTCTATCTTAACTAAGAGGAATTGTGCACGGCACAATTAGCTGGCATGCCTACCTAAGGAAGCATGAGACTCTCTGTGCATCCCAACTCACCCTCGTGAGTCGCGGAGACCTCATGTGAAATTAGGATCCTACTCACTTATTTCCATGTTGAGTTTGAGAGTTCTCAACTTGTTTAGGAAGTAGTGGGAGCATAGTATTTAATTTAAAGTCCTTATTAAATGCTTTATCATAGTACTTATTTTACTTATTTGCTTATTGTAGATGACATCTCCTGATCTAAGATTGAAACTTTATAAAAATAAATTGGATGGGACAAATTGGACAAATTGGTTCAAGATTTTGTCCAAGATTCTAGAACAAGAGAATAAGGTGCATCTTCTTGAAAGACCTCCATCCCAGCCCAGTGTGTATTTCACTACTGAGTGGGAGTGGAATGTTTATCTTGAACATTGTGAAGATAACGAATAATACACTGCTCTTGTCTTAGAGTGCATGACCCCAGAGGTCAAAGTTGAGTGTGATGAGATGGGGATTTATGATCTTATCATACATCTCAAAGGTCTCTTCACACCATGCTCTATAGACAAAGATCAGGAGAGTTCTGTTGGATCTTCAGAGTGTATGCCTAAATCTGAGAATGATCATGGTTCTGTATCTTCGAAGCTAATACTTCGGAAGACTAGGAATGCATGGGTATTTCGAAGAGGATTAATGGCCAAGAAGAGCATGGCAAAGAAGAAGGGATGTAATCCATCCGCTTCAGGTATTGTGTTACCGAGGTCTTTATGTCTACTTCTTATTCATGGGTACTGGGTACTGCATGTGAGGCTCACATATGTTTTACATGTGCAGGAGCTCAGAAGAAGTAAGACGATGAGGCTTGATGGAATCGACTCTCGGGTCAAGGACAGAGCATTAGATGCTGCTGTTGATATCATCTCACTGCTTGAAAACTTTATCTAGAACTTTGCTATTATGTGTCAGCTTATGTGTTAGAACATCATTCCTTTTGGAAAGGATTTCAGTTTGAAATAATATATGATATTTTTCTTTAAATCTGAGATGTTTTATTGAAGTGATACAGTTGATAATAGTTTGTGGTTCTATATATAACACAAGATCAGATCCAATGATTCAATAAACACCCTCTTATAGCATTGTCTCTTGAACCATAGAACAATGGTCACATCCAAAGGTCCATGGACTGTTGGGATCATTATCCTTTCAGGATAATGATACATGTGAGCCTTATTCAATGGAGCAAAATGACAGATGCTGCCTTCACCATTAAAGGTGGTAGGGAAAGTGGCTTGATAGATCTATTGCATAGCAATGTGTGGACCCATGTAAACAAGCACGAAGATGTGTTATATACTTCATTAGGTGTGGGTATGCCTTATCCAACCCAAGAACTTTGGAGAAATCCAAGAAGTTCAAAATGAAGTACAGAATCAAATTGGAGCATCTATTAAAGCACTTTGATTGGATCAAGGTGATTAGTGGAAAATTTGATGACTATCCTAAGGAGCATGGGGGTTATCTCACAGCTTACTTGGAACACCACTGTGTGGTGAATTTCAAAGAAAGAAAGAGGAACACATTGGATGTGGTTCCATCTTTGATGGTCATGCAAATTTACTACTTTTTGACGCCATGTAAACAAATGTACTGTCACTCCATTGGAAAGTGTGTCTAAGATAGCTTTTGAGTTGGAAACTGCAAATATCTCATTTCTTCAAAGGATTTAGGAATGTAATATGCAGTGATTCAAAAGTATGTGTTTGTGGAGCATTGTAGAGTGCTTATTCTATCCCGAAGAGAACAAACTATTTGTTGCTCAAACTACTGTCTCTCTTGAGAAGATATTTCTTTTGAAAGAAGCTAGTGGGAGTAGATTTGATTTAGACAAGGTCCAGAATCAACCACAATACAATTAGACACAAATGGAGAGTAGAATCTCACATACAGGTTGAAAGTCAACCTGTAGTTCAAGTAACACAGGAACCATATAAGTCTGGATGGATTCGAAATGCTGGGCATGATGAATTTTTCATCTGGGGTGAACCTAAGACTTATGATGAAATGGAAGCGGTCGGTGGACCAGATTCCAAGAAATGGCTAAAAGCCATGAGAACCATAATGGACTCCATGTCTGCTAATCAAGTCTGGGACTTGGATGAGCTGCCAAAGGGGTAATTCCCACAGGCTGTAAATAAATCTTCTAGGAAGATAGACATGGAAGGTAACATTGTTACCTTGAAAGGCAAGCTAGTGAACAGAAATTTTAGGCAAATCCACTGGGTGGATAATGATGAAATTTTTCACCAATAGCTGAGTTTTAAGTCCATTAGGAATCTGCTTGTTATAATTGCATGATCAGTTATGGCGTGTTGTTATGAAAACTGTTTTTCTTGCATGGACGTCTGAAAAGATGTCTATAAGGAAATAGCCAAAAGGTTTTCATATCAAGGCCATAAAGATATGCATGGTGTTATGCAAGCATGTTTAAAAGAGCCTGTGTTTACAAGAGATCAGTGGGAGCACCATAATAGTTCTTGTTCTAGAAGATTGATGATATTCTCCTCACATGGAATGACATCTCAACTCTTCACATGGTGAAGACAAGGCTTGAGAAGTATTTCGAGAAGAATGATCTAGGGAGTGATGCCTATATCCTAGGCATGAGGATCTATATATAGAGATCCAAGAAAGTCACTGCCCTTTAGTCAATCTACGTTCATCCAAGAGTTTCTAGAGAGGTTTGTATTGGATGATTCCAAATATTGATACCTTCTAGGAAGATATGGTCTGACTCTCTCAAGAATACTATGTCTGGAGAGCAGTAACATGAGTCTGTAATCCTAGTACATTGGGTATAGGATAGATCATGCTTTGTGTAATATACACAAGACCATTTGTGGCAAATGCTTGGAGCATAGCCAGCAAGTTTCAATCAGATCCTAGTGTTTAACACTGGATAGCTATGAAAGCAATCCTTATATATACTTGGGAAGTATAAAGGATTGAGCTCTAGTCTATAATAGACAGGAAGAATTTTGTGTACAGGGGTACACTGATATTTCGTTCCAGTATAATGACTATTGATCACAGCCAGGATTTGCGCTTTGCCTTGCTGTGGTGTTGTGTGCTGGAAAAACATTAGACAAACCACAGTGGTAAATTTTACAATTAAGGCTGAGTGCATTGCAGCTTCTTGTGGCAGCCAAGGAAGCAGCTTCATTTATTTTAACTTGATTTATTCCCTGGTGCTTGATGGTCCAGTATAGTTCTTACTGGGGCCGTAAGCATGTGTAAAGGAACTTAGCACTCAAGTATGTACTGCAGCGATATCATCTGATTTTAGAGATCATGGATAAAGATGATGATTCAAATTAGTTAAAATAAACACAGATAGCAATCTGGAAAAACCCACTGACGTAGCCTCTGGCGCAGCGGAAGCTAAATAAGTCATACTAGAGACATAGGGACTAATTAAACATCAGTTTCCCTTGGTCTTAGTGCAAGTGGGAGATTGTTGGTGTATATGCCCTGCAGACCAATGTATGGACATGGTCAGGCATTGTTTGAATGTACTTTGATAGAACTATTATTCTTTATAGAGGCATGGTCGTTATTATGCAGACTTCTCTACCTGCGTTGATATATTGAGTTGCATATAATGTCCCAGGAGTTTGGATTGGATCCATTCTCATAAGCTATCCCCAGACAAGGCACCATAGCAGATATGGGACAGCTTTGGTACATGTGAGACTAGTGTATGGGCTGGTTAGGTGCGGGGCACAGTAACGCAGACATACAGGTGCATTGGATGCATTGGAGTGATCCACCGTGAGGATTGACTTGTCCAGTCAACAAGTCAATCTCACATGCAAGAGGTTAGCATTGATCCTTAGACTTGAGGTATTCATGTCTAGATTTGATGATGGATATGCTTTGATGCAGTCTTACGTCTCTCCGTAATTGGGGGACCAAAACGATTGTCATTGGGCATGTCATAAGTCATGTAGAGACATGGATGACCAATAGTAGGATTTGCCCCTTCCTTCAGAGGAAGCATGATATCCACTTTGGGGCACCCCACCTCATTGGTGCATGACAGGAATGTGTGGCCACACTGATTAAGTCATGACCAATAGATTGGATTGATAAACTTTAGACTAATCCAATGGCAGGAATATCAGTTTAGGCAAAGGGATCTATAATGCATGGGAATCCTCGTTGCTTGTTAGGGAGTTGTTGTCATAATGACTTAAGTCCTATGACATGGGTAGTAGTGATGTGTTGCTAGATACCCCTCACTACTTATGATGTTTACATCGTTGCCATCGTCATTATGATCCTACGGGGTCACACGCAATAGACTCTTGACGTTGCTTTAATCAGAAGCCTTAGGATCAAGTTATTGGATAACTTGGATCCATTTGGAAGATTTCATCAGCGCCAATGGGCCTGATGAGTTGGAAGAAAGTTATTGGAGACAAACTTCAATTTTGGTAGGTTGACCCAAAATTGACCTTAATTGGTCACATTTGGATTAGGGTTGCATTGGATTAGATCCAATGGCTTAATCAACCCATGCAATGAAGTTTGGGCTAACTCATTATCCAATGAGGCCCAATAATAAGTTGTCATGAAGAGATTAGAGGCTAAAAGGGCATAATGGGGAGAAATCTCACCCCATTGGCGCCTAGGGGCATAATGGGGTGAGGGAGGCGCCTTTGCTTCATTATGGAAGTAAAGGGCGCCTAGCCCTTCTTCTTAGGATGGAATGCATGCCTTTAAGGCATCTCTTGGGCTGATATGGCTATTGGGCAAATAAGGATAGGTTGAATGAGGTTTATGGAAAAGTCTTGGAGACTTTCCTTGCCACAAACCCCCTTCATCCTAGCCGCCCACTTGGCATGATCTTGGCCCTCCCTAAACCACCTTTTGCCCTTATAAATAAGACCCTAGCCGCCCCTCTCAAAGTGCTAACTCCTTGGAGGCGTGAAGACACATAGAGAGGCGTGAGCAAGGGCAAAGGGCGACAACTTGAAGGTGGCGCAACCCTTCTTCCTCCTTGAAGCCGCAAGCCTTCTTCTCCTTCTTCACCTCTTGGCGTAACTTGGAGAAGGGCTTGGTGGCGACATCTCTTGAAGAGAATTGGAAGCTTAGGGTGGTGACAACTTGAGAGCTTGGAGCTCTCCTTCTTCATCAAGGAGCGCAATCTCCTTCTTCCTTGGAGCCGCAAGTTCTTCTTCTTCTCCCTATCTTCTTGGCGCAAGGACTCTTAGTGCTTGGTGGCATCTCCTTGCCACAAGCCCTCTCCGTTCCTTGGCCATAGGCGCACCTTGCTTGAAGGTGGTGCATGCAAAGAAGAAGAAGGAAGTACTTGGCGCATCATCCTCTTCCTCATCTCTTCTTAGCGCTTCTACCTTGGAGGTGGCGCAAGATTTGAAGAGAGTGATAAGGCTTGATTCTCTTCCCGAGGCTAGCACCGAGCATGGAAGGGAGCAACGTTGAGACGGTCAACGCATGGATACTTGTAGAGGGCGAACACATGGGCGCCTTCAACATGGCTTCGGCAACTAGACAAGCAAAAGAGGTACATCTCTAACACATCCTTGTGTCATCTCTCTCGCATGGATCCTTGGGACCGGAATATGTTTCGGGTGTAATGATTCTTCCGCTGCGTCCTGGGACTGCAAATTTTAAATTACACCCGGTATTCCCTGACACAAGGATGCGCCACCTTTGTTGAAGCTTGATGCGCCACTATGCAAGGTGCGCAAGCTTCATGCATGCGCCATGCTCCAAGTAGATGCGCCCCTAATCTTCTTCTTATGATTACAAAATAAAATTAAAAGGAAAAGCGACACGCATGCCTCACAAGGATATATTGCAGGCATGCAAAAGGGCTTGCCTAATGATCACAACATCGTGCACAAACAAGGTACTTACACATGCAGTTCTATATGCTCATGAAAAACCTAAAATCTGAAATTTTAGTTTCTTATAAAACATGTCTCTCTTCTTCATCATCTTATCACAAATCTTTTGATTATTTGAGATTATGTTTCATGATAATTTTATAGATCCTGTCAGCTAGCAATTTTGTCAGATCAAGAGACCTGACCAGTCCAAAGACACAATGCCCGTCCTACTTGACAAAACTACATGTGCCTTTGATCTTAAATCAATCAAGAAAAATAATCATTCAACAATCCAAAAGAAATTGGATAGAATATAGGAAGCAAAGACCTATAATTTTTCTTACTAAGAAAAATCTTGCGCCATGTATATGCAATTTACGAAAATTGAAATATGGCATGTGAGTATAGAGAAAAGCATAGAAACATCGTTCGAGGCTCGCAAGTCCCTCTGATACCACTGTTGGAAAACCCTGTGGATATTTTATAATTTTTCATAGAGATTACAATACGAGCACAGCGGAATAATATCCCCAAAATAGGCCAGTCCCAAAAACCCAGTAAAGATCGTCTTGCGAGGGGGTCGACACAATGAGATAGTAAGTACCTAGAGCAAGAGGAGGCCAATGTCGAGGTAGGCGCCCAAGCGTGCGCCCTCTGCAGTCTCACACACACGGATGCCTCGAGTCCTCTTCTTCCACGCCCAGTGCTAGCCTCGGGAAGAAGATCCAAGCCTTAGGTCACCTTCTTCAAACGCCCATCTATCTTCAGACGGTGTGTGATTACACCTGCGTGTTACAGAGAAGGGATTTATCGCTTCTCGTTGCTCAGCATAGCACGTGGTGGTCCAGGGAGTAGGTCGGGTCAGCTTGACCATGTAGGCTACATATTGAGCATATGTTAGCTATATGGAGGCAGCCATCTGTGGAATCAGAGACTGTGTTGTACCAACTCAGTTGGCACAGTCTACTGGATTGCCCAGATGAAGGGGAATCGCACGGGTTGGCGATTGGCATGGATAGCCTACCAGTGATTAGTGCTTGAACTCTCTGTGCATCTTATCTCGCCTGAGCGGGACGCGGAGACCAAGTATGAAATCTGGATCCCATCTCACTAAAAAGAGTTTTACTCTTTCGGACTGTTTTATTGGATTTTTCAGTCAGATAAAATAGTGAGAAAAGAATCACTCTTAAGTCCTGGATTGATTCTAACATGGATACTGACCTTGTTGTTCTTGCAATGTTGTAGATTCCTGCAGCAACGAACACCACAGGGCTCAATCTGCGATCCATACTGGAAAAGGAGAAGTTTGCTGGGCCAAACTTCTCAGACTGGTACAGACAGCTTAAGATTGTTCTTAAGGCTGAGAGGAAACTGTATGTCCTTGAGACGGCAATACCGGCTCAACCCGCAGCGAACGCCGCAAGGGCGGTTCAGGATGCTTATGAGAAGCACGTCAGTGATAGTACTGATGTCGCTTGCCTTATGCTTACGTCAATGACGCCAGAGCTCCAGCGTCAGCATGAGGATTTATCTGCTATTGATATTATAGCAAATCTCAAGATGATGTATGCTGCACAGGCAAGGACTGAACGCTATAACTTGACGAAACTTTTCTTTCAGAGCAAACTGACTGAAGGGAGTCCAGTGGGAGCTCACGTACTCAAGATGATTGGGTACAAGGAGGCTCTAGAGAAACTGGGACACACCATCAATCAGGAACTTGTTGTAGACATTATCCTGCAGTCTCTCCCGGCCTCTTTTGATCCGTTCATTATTAATTTTAATATGAACAAGATCGATTGTACTCCGGCAGAGTTACTGAACATGCTCTGTACCACAGAGCAGACTCTTGAGAAGGGAAAGCCTTCCTCCTCTGTCTTGCTGGTTCCTTCAAGGAACAAGAAGAAGGGGAAGAAGGGCAAAGCCCCTATCAAGAGCTACAACAAGGCTCTGAAACAAAAGATGAAGCGGTCAAAGGACAACAGATGTTTCCATTGTGGCCAGCTCGGTCACTGGAAGAAGGACTGTAAAGCGCTCCAATGAGAGAAGAAGGGAAGCAAGCCTTTCACTTCTGGCTCAGGTATTTACATGACTGAAGTCATGGTAGCTTCTTCTATTTCATGGGTGTTGGACACTGCATGTGGAGTTCACATTTGTTCAAATGTACAGGAACTCAAGAGAAGAAGACAGGTGGGACAGCATGAG
The DNA here is from genome assembly GCA_027563935.2 of Costus lasius. Classification (NCBI taxonomy): domain Eukaryota; kingdom Viridiplantae; phylum Streptophyta; class Magnoliopsida; order Zingiberales; family Costaceae; genus Costus; species Costus lasius. The sequence goes on along the minus strand of CM050450.1, from coordinate 27,923,689 downwards.
GTGGACCTACGAGTTGGAAACAGGGCACGGGTTGCTGCTGTTGCTGTAGGACAATATAACATCTCTTTACCATCTGGTTTTGTATTAGAACTTGACAATTGTTATTTTGTACCGAGCATAACTAAGAATATTATCTCTATTCCTGCTCTTGTTAGGAAAGGATTTTCTTTTGAATGCAAAACTTTAAAGTGTTGTATTTCATTTGATAATATTGTTTATGCTACTGGCTCAATTAACAATGGGTTATACATGTTGGACATGGAATGTTCTGTACAACAAATTGATAATAAGAAAGCCAAGTATGCTGATGACAGCACCTTGCTATGGCATAGTCGTTTAGGCCATATTAACAAGAAGCGCATTAAGCGGTTGCATGACCATGGACTGCTGGGATCATTCTCCTATGAGGAGCTTGATACATGCAAAGCTTGTTTAATGGGCAAAATGATGAAGACTCCTTTTTCTAATAAAGGTCAAAGGGCTTCAGGTTTACTTGACCTTATTCACAGTGATGTGTGTGGGTCATTTACTAAACATGCCAGAGGTGGCTATTCATACTTCATTATTTTTACTGATGATTTCAGTAGATATGGTTATGTCTATCTAATGAGACATAAGAGTGAATCTTTTGACAAGTTCAAAGAGTTCAAAAATGAAGTACAGAATCAGCTAGGCCGGAATATCAAGGCCCTTCGATCCGATCGAGGTGGAGAATACTTGAGTCGAGAGTTTACTGACTATCTGAAGGAGTGTGGGATTATCTCACAGCTCACTCCGCCAGGAACACCGCAATGGAATGGTGTGTCCGAGAGGAGAAATAGAACCTTATTGGATATGGTTCGTTCGATGATGAGTCAGGCTACTCTACCTTACTCCTTTTGGGGATTTGCACTGGAAACAGCTGCAAAGGTGCTAAACCGAGTGCCATCCAAGGCAGTTTCAAAGACACCATATGAGTTATGGTATGGGAAACAGCCAAGCTTGACATTTATCAAAATCTGGGGTTGCGAGGCTTATGTCAAAAAGCTCGCCTCTGGGAAACTAGAGAGCAGATCTTATAAATGTATCTTTGTCGGTTACCCTTGAAAGTCCCCACAAGGGGGCGAAACCCTAAGACATGCGCAGATATAAATTTGCATGGGCGGAATCTAGGGTTTCCTAGGATCGCATAGCATGTATTATATGATCAACTTAGAACAACAATGATCATACCATGGCCATTGTTTGTATGATGTCGAGGAAGAAGAGATCGACAGGGGTCTCCTCCAGAGGATGCGCACACAAGATGAAGAAGCCGCCTACTCCCTTGGTGCTCCTTGTGCTAGCAAGGTTCCAAGAGGTTCTTGTCGTATGAAAAAGGAAGATGATCTCCTTGCTTGGCGAAAAACTTTCTCCTCTTGTCGTCCACTCTTTTTCACACGAGAATGCAAAAACTCTCGAAATCACAAGAGGCGACAAAGGCATGAAGAGGCGAGCAACATGAGGCGTGGTCACGTAAGTGATCATGCTTTCTAAAAATAGAAATCCACTCCCTCACATGCGATCATGGGTTTACCCCAATCGCAAACTCCTCTCCATTTGAACCACACGCTCACTTGATGAGCTGGTTCATTTTGGTTTGGTCCAAGACCAATTAACCCAAGCAATCCAGTCTAGATCTCAATTAAACCCTAAGGCTCCAGATCTAACCGTTGATCTCTTGATGCTTCTGATCTCACTGATCTAGCATCCAATCTCTCGATCGAAGCTTACCGATCTCAAGCCCTAATCAATCAAACATGATCAGACCAGATCTCACTCACAATCAGAGATTAATTCCCTTTAAACTGAACCCAAAACAATTCAGTCCACACGATCTGACTTAAGTAAGCCATATCATCAAATTGTGCGACCCTGAGGGTTTCCTTTAAATGTCGGTAACGATAACTTACGTTATCACGATCAGAGAGGGGTATCTAGCAACACATCACTGTCTCCCGATATAAAGGAAAGAGTCTTCCAAGACTACACCCAAACAACAGCACAAGTGTGAATCAACTCACTAGGCATACATGATTCCTTTGCCACTGGATGTTCTTTATTGGACAAGCCTGTCAAGCTTGTAACTCCAATATGATGAGCATGATTAGATCAGATGAACATAGTCATCTGGGTATGGCCATACACTTTCTCAATCATCTCATCCAGGGGGCCCCTTTAGAACATCACACTCCAATGAAGGAGACGGCAATCCTATATCTATCACTAGTGACCTAACATGACTCAAGCTCACCATCCAAGATAGTCTATAACCATTATGTTTCAAATGATATTGAACTACCTCAAAACAATGACAATCATCATTTAGAAACACAAGTGATCTCAAGTCAGAGGACATGTGCCACTTGTTGCAATCAAGGATTATTCACATTGTGACAAGCAATTGAATATCCTAGTAGGGTCTGTCCAGTACATCCAATGTACCCATGAGTCTACATCTTATTCCATGCTCGAAGCATCCTATAAGATTAGAATACATATTAGTCTCAATCATATCAGGGCTGTCTCATGTTCACCAAGATATCTCGACTAAGGACTTTACTGCATGTCAGCCTAGCTGAACATCATAGAGACATTATTCAGAAGTACGCTCATTGCAGCAGACAATGTAACAACCTGAATAACAACCATTGCCTTTATAAACATAAGAGTTTATACATGATACTGTTACAATCCCAAGGCCTCAAACATTAGCCTTAAGGGCATACCCTAACAACCCTAAAGAAACTAAGGGTTATTATTTCTACGATCCCAAAGAGAACAAAATATTTGTTGCACGAACGGCTATTTTTCTTAAGAAGGAATTTCTTCTGCAAGAAGCCAGTGGGAGAGAAATAAAACTGGATGAAAGTCCAGAAGAGGGACAAAGTAGTCAAGCTCAGTTGGATGAGCCTGAGCAAATAGAACAGGTTGATGTTCAACCTGAGGCTCAGATATCACGGGAACCGCGTAGATCGGGAAGGAATCGTCGACAGCCTGAGCGCTATGACGGAGTCTACATCATTAATGATGAACCCCTCACCTATGCGGATGCGGTCAGTGGACCGGAATCAGCAAGATGGCTTGAAGCTATGCGAGCCGAGATGGACTCCATGTCAGATAACCAAGTCTGGGATTTGGTTGATCCGCCTCCGGGAGTAATCCCTATAGGCTGTAAATGGATCTTCAAGAAGAAGATTGATATGGATGGTAACGTAGTTACCTATAAGGGCGGGCTAGTTGCGAAAGGTTTCAAACAAATCTACGGGATAGATTATGATGAAACATTCTCTCCTGTAGCCATGTTTAAGTCCATTCGGATTATTCTCGCGATAGCTGCATATTATGATTATGAGATCTGGCAAATGGATGTGAAGACCGCTTTCCTTAATGGAAAACTGGAAGAGGATGTGTATATGGCACAACCTGAAGGTTTCATCAATCCATCAGATCGTCATAAAATATGCAAATTAAAGAAGTCTATTTATGGACTAAAACAAGCATCGAGAAGCTGGAATATTCGTTTTGATGAATCAGTTTGTGTATTTGGTTTCATCAAAAATGAAGATGACCCGTGTGTATATAAGAGGTTTAGTGGGAGCGTGATTACTTTCCTAGTCCTCTACGTCGATGATATCTTGATCATTGGAAACGATATTCCTGAACTGCATGCGGTCAAAGCATGGTTAAGAAAATGTTTCCAGATGAAAGATTTAGGAGAAGCAGCCTATGTATTAGGTGTGCAGATCTATAGAGATAGATCTAATAGGCTTCTCGGGCTGTGCCAGAGTACTTACATCGATAAAGTCCTGGAGAGATTCCATTTAGAAAATTCTAAAAGAGGATATCTTCCAGTCAAACATGGTCTGAATCTTTCTAAGAGCCAGTGTCCTCAAACATAGTCTGAGAAAGATGAAATGGACAATACGCCTTATGCTTCGGCTATTGGATCCATTATGTATGCGATGTTGTGTACTCGCCCAGACGTCGCTTACGGGTTAAGCGTGACCAGTCGATTCCAAAGTAATCCAGGGAAGGCACACTGGATTGCAGTCAAGAACATTTTGAAATATCTTCGGAGGACCAAAGATATGTTCTTGATTTATGGAGGTCAGGAAGAACTCAGTATTGAAGGATATACTGACGCTTCGTTCCAATCTGACCAGGATGATTTCCGATCGCAATCAGGCTATGTTTTTAGCTTGAATGGAGGAGCAGTGGTGTGGAAGAGTTTCAAACAATCAATTGTTGCTGATTCCACAACAGAAGCCGAGTATGTTGCAGCCTCAGAAGCATCAAAGGAGGCAGTGTGGATTCGTAAGTTCGTTCAAGAACTTGGTGTTGTTCCTTCGAGTGCTGATCCATTGGTTATCTTCTGTGATAACACTGGAGCAATAGCACAAGCAAAGGAACCACGGTCACACCAGAAGTCCAAGCACATACAGAGAAGGTTTCATTTGATCCGTGAGATCATAGATCGTGGAGAGATCAAGATCTGCAAGGTTCATACAGATGACAATCTAGCTGACCCGCTTACTAAGCCTCTGGCGCAGCAGAAGCATGAGAAGCACTGTAATAATATGGGTTTGAGATTTCTCAACCATTAGATTAAGTGCAAGTGGGAGATTGTTGGGGTATGCCCTTAAGGCTAATGTTTGAGGCCTTTGGGATGATTTCAGTATCATGTATAAACTATGTATAAGTTTATAAAGACAATGGTTGTTATTCAGGTTGTTACATTATCTGCTGCTGTTATGTATACTTCTGATTAATGTCTCAATGGTGTTCAGCTTGGCTGACATTAGCATTGTCCTTAGTCGAGATATCTTGGTGAATATGAGACAGCCTTGATATGATTGAGACTAATATGTGTTCCAATCTTATAGGGTGCTTCGAGCATGGAATAAGATGTAGACACATAGGTGCATTGGATGTACTAGACAGACCCTACTTAGGATATTCAATTGTTTGTCACAATGTGAATAATCCTTATATGCAAGTAAGTGGCATATTTCCTCTGACTTGAGATCGCTTGTGTTTCTAAATGATGATTGGCATTGTCTTGAGGTAATTCAATATCATTTGAAATATAATGGTTATAGATTATCTTGGATAATGAGCATGAGTCATGTTAGGACACTAGTGATAGATATAGGATTGCCTCTCCTTGTTGGAGTGTGATGTTCTAAAGGGGCCCCCTGGATGAGATGATTGAGAAAGTGTATGGCTATACCCAGATGACTATGTTCATCTGATCTAATCATTTTCATCATATTGGAATTACAGGCTTGACACGCTTGTCCAATGAGAACGTCCAGTGGCAAAGGAAACATGTATGTCAAGTGAATTGGATTCACACTTGTGCTATGGTTTGGGTGTAGTCTTGGAAGACTCTTTCCTTCATATCGGGAGACAGTGATGTGTTGCTAGATACCCCTCTCTGATCGTGATAACGTAAGTTATCGTTACCGACATTGAAGGAAACCCTTAGGGTCGCACAATTTGATGATATGGCTTACTTATGTCAGATCGTGTGGACTGAATGGTTTTGGTTCAGTTTAAAGGAGTTTAAACTCTGATTGGAAGTGAGATCTGGTCTGATCATGTTTGATTGATTAGGGCTTGAGATCGGTAAGCTTCGATCGGTAGAATTGATGCTTGATCGATGAGATCAAGAGCATCAAGAGATGTATGGTTAGATCTTGAGCCATCTGGTTCATATGAGATCTAGACCATGGCTTGGTTTGATTTGGTCTTTGAACCAAATGCAATAGAACCGGTTCACATAAGTGAACGCATGGTTCAAAGTGAGAAGACATTTTGGTTGGTTCGAAAACATGGGCGCATGGCTTGATGACTTTCTATTTTTGGAAGCCATAAGCGTTCCCACGTTGGATAACGCCTCAACGCCTCCCTCTCTCTCGAATGAATGCTTCTCCTCTCGTGTGTGTGTCGAGGCTCCACGAAAGAGAAGAGGTAGAGAGTTTTCGCCTAGCCAAGAAGAAGAACATCTCATCTTCTCCTACACGTTGAAGGACACCTTGGAACTTTGCTAGCACAAAGAAGAAAAGGGAGTAGCCATCGTCACCTTGTGTGTGACTGCTTTGGAGGAGAGCCGCTCGCCCTCTATATTCTTCCAAGTCGCCATCCAAATAATGGCCATGGTAACATCCTATCTTCTCATTGCAAGAACTAATAGTTGATCATATGTTCATGCCATGCGATCTTCATGAAACCCTTGTTTTCGCCCATGAAAAATTTTATATGCGCCTGAATTAGGGTTTCACCCCCCCCCCCCCCCTTTCAATAGAATGGTCAATGACCTCAAGTCAATAGATCAATGCATCTCCTGTCACTTGTGAGGATAACTCATGACACCAAGTCATAGCCTCATAGCGAGTCGGTCTAGTATATCTACCACTGATATACCCATATGTTTGCATTAGCACCTTGTGCCTAACCAGCCCATATATCAGTCTCTCATGTACCATAGCTTCCCATATCCACCAAGGTACATTGACTGGGGACAACCATTTGAGCACAGATCCAATATGCCTCTAGGAACATTATCATGTAAGTACACAATCGCAGATGTAAATAAACAATGATAACGACAATGCGAGAATGATATAAGAAATATCAGTATTAAGTAGTACAGAAGATGGATCAAAACTAGGTCCTAGGGCATAAACACCAACACCAATCCAGCCACATCCATATGCCAGCTTCAAATCTGCCAAAGAAAAGATCTCCTCGCTTAACCGCAAGCCAACGTTGGTCTTCAATGCTGCAAAGAAGGAAGCTGCAATGTCTACCTTCATTCAGCCCACAAGGAAAGCTTCAACGTCTCCCCGCTGCCGTAGAAGGAAATAGCAATGTCTCTCTAAGCTTTGACTATTTGTATCTCCACATCCTTGTAATCGATAGTAGATTGTTGAATTGAATTGAATATTTCTTCATCCAATGGCATCAGATGTATCCTTCCTCTTCTCCTTCTAGGGCCGAGCCCCTCCCCTCTTCCCCTCTTCTCTATTCACTTCTTCCTCCATCGATTTCCTACAACTTCAACCCAAATTTTTGAAAGTTCGTAAGTTCGCCGCCGACGATCCACGTGTTAGATCTTCACGAAACTTCTGTCACCACCTCTCCTTCCCCCGATGAACCTTCATTCGGCGGTATCCGGCTGCCCACCGCTTAGATTGTCGGAACAGGAAAGAGATGAGGATCCCCTATTCCCCGTCAAAATCCTCTATTTTTAAAAAAATCCTCTGCTTCAACTTCTCCAATGTCTTCACGCATCCTTCGGCACTCCAGCGCTGCCTACAACCTCTTGGCTATCTTCCAAGCCTCCGACAACACCATTTGCATTGCCTCCCTTCCTGCAGGCGAAGAATGAGATCAAGGAATCCAGATTCCTTATTCCCAGACTCATCAACCACTTTGGGTAGTAGCACAAATCCATCTGTTGCTCCCCCCCCCCCCCCCGGTCAGTGCTCTGATGTCATCAACACCTTCTCGTCCTTCCCTTATCTCCAACACCGCCCACGAGTGATCCATGCCCCACCGTCGTTGATCCGCACATGCCTCGCTTGCTGCTCCCAGATTTCCTCTTCTGCTTTCCTGTTGCAAGTTTCTGCTTTGCTCTTAATATTAATCTGATTAAGTGTATTTTTACAGGTATTTTAAGCATATGAGAAAACAAAACCCTTGATCTTTGGCACAAATATAATGAACTAATCTTGCTCTACCTGCAGGATAAGTCTATTCAACTCAAGTGACAATGGATCAAACTGCAAGACATAGCATTTTTTTGAAGACTGATTAACTCCTGCGATTGTTTCATTTACTAATTAGATTAGTCTTTTTTGTTGTAGGTATTTAATGTGCTTTGATAAGGGTTCCTGGAACCCTAATCTTTCACACGACTAGGAAGAACATGTTTCGTTCTACCTCTCAGATTAGTTGGTTCCATCGAATAATCACTAGTTCATCCTAGGAGGCATAGTAACTTTTGAAGGCTAATAAATGTCTGTACTGTTTTCATGCACTGATCTGACTAGTCTTCTTGTTGTAGATATCATACACGCTCGGACAAGACGTAACACTCTATTTTTTGAACGATTGAAGAGAACTAGTTTGGTTCTACCATTTGGTTTAGTCAGTTCCAATTGAGGATCATTGGATCCTCCTCCAAGGCATTGCTACTTTGCATAAATGATTATTTTTTTATAACCCTAGATTTCTTGTTGTTTTCTGAATTTTGATCTTTATTCTGAAAAATAAAGAAATAAATAATTGATTTTAAATCAGTAGCTTTATTTATGCTTCCCACCTACATCAATCACTGTATGTATACCTATAGAGGTAATTTTCTAGATCTTGCAGCAAGAGTAACTTTCTAAACACATATGTTTGTTTATTTTAATGTCATATGGATCATCTCATAAGAAAAAAATTGAGTGAAAATTCCACTATGTGCATCACATTAAAAATTCTTTTTTTTCACCTGCTATTCCCTAACGATTTAAGCCTCAAGTTGTCTAACAATCTATGGTAGAGGCTCCTATTCCATCTTAACCCGAGTGTCTTTATGATTAACCTTGAACCTTGTTCAAGTCAAAATCACTCCTAGCTTCTTTCGAGAAAAATTCTTTTAAAAAAAAAATTAGTGTCCTAAGCAATCTCGCTGGGATGATAAAAATAATATTTTTAATTTCTTTAGAATACCACACAAACACGTTTTTATTATATCTTGATTCCAATTTAATAAAATCTTAGCAATTCATATACACTTCACAAACACGTTTTTATTATATCTTGATTCCAATTTAATAAAATCTTAGCAATTCATATACACTTCGCAGCTCTAGACTCTGATAAATGAAAGATTTGAATATCTCCTCATTCATAGCTCATATGGTGTCATTGGGATACTTTTATACTGGATATTATTCAATATTAAAAAAGCTACCTCAATGATACAAGTATAGTTGCATAACGCATCATTATTGATGTCCAAGAGTTCGATTGTTCCTTTTCAATACATTCATTGTTGATTAAAACCTTACGAGGGACAAAATTACAAAAATAGGCACGTTCAAAAATAACAAACCATAATAGAATTATATACTACCTATATGTGCCAAGATAATTTGAATTGCATCAAGATAACTTTCAATTGTGATTCTAGCGTATTCTGTGAATCGATTGAGTAGCAAATTTGCATTCATGAACTTAGCTAACTTTCATTGTTCAAAAATATAAGCAAACACTATAAATTTACTATTAATACTAATAAAAAGGTCAAGTGTTGAGAAACCCACAATTGTCCAGTATCGTTCCAACTTGAATTGGTTGAAAGAAAACTGCCATCAAGGGATAAACTGCCATCAAGGGATATAATTAAAACATTATAGCATAAAATGGTATAAAGGTAATTGTTGTGGTAAAATATTTAATAAACTGCAAAAGAATGAGAGCGGAGGATTGAATAATTGATTGTCACTTTCTCATCATGCTGTAATTATTTATTTATGCAATTCATATCATGGAACAGTAGCGAAAATGCTGACATGAAGGTAAATGAAACAATACATGGCTCAGCGAACTCTATGCAACCTGTTTGCAACACATTGCACTCTCCTCCCACCATCTGAGTTGGCATAAAGGAAATACTCAATTTTTTTTCCTATTGGAGACTGGAGATATGACGGGAGAAAATTAACAGAAGGTTGGGTTTATAAACAGATGTATATCACAATTACATAAAATTGATAATGGAATTAGCATCGTATTCTTCACTGTTTTGGAACAATTGAAGGTCCAGATGCCTGGTGGAAAGAGAGTGTACTTGGGGAATCAATCCTGACGATGACTTCTTCACCTCCAGACTCATCGCTGGAGTTGTCTTCAACATCCTTTACTCTCCTGCTTCGGATAGGTAATGGTGGGACTGCACCAGATTTGCTGGATCCTGAACCTAGCCTTCTTTTAAGACTGCCACCCTCCGACTGTACCGATACAAGAGATCTGGCATTTGCTTTTCTCGAGGAAATCCTAGGGTATGACATGCTGTGTGAATGACTAGACGCCGAAGTTGTCAAGATATTGCGGCAGTGATTACACCGGACATTCACCTGCAGTGCATAGATCCAGAGAGTGTTAGGTTAGATGGAAGAATGAAGCATAGGCATTTCTAAGTTTGCTTACCATGCTCCCGTATATGCTTAGCTCCATTGCTTTGGCAGACAAACTAGTCTGCTTGGCGGATTCGTTGGGGCTCTGATGATGTCCTCTTGCTCTGTACAAATGTTCAGGCCAGCTAAGCAGATCTACATGCTCCTTACTTAGGGTTCTTGGAGGTTCAGCAGTTTGTGTAATCCATGAAGCAGATCTCTTTTGAAGAGCACCATCATTCTCACATACATCGATGCCAAAAAATATCACCCGGGCCCTTGTTTCTACCTGGTACCCGCGCTGCAGTGTGGCAAAAGCTGAGATTCTGAACATCTGCGACAGAAGCATCTCAAGCTTTGATTGGTGAAGCAACCAAGAGTCATAATATCAATCTAGAATTACGCTTAATGGTGCAATTTATAAATTCATTCAAGTATGTTTGCATGCATGATCAAGAAAAGACTACGCACTACGACCAATGGAATCTGTTTGAAAAACATCTGCATAAAAATCTCAACAAGTTTGGATACAACAAAAGGCAGCATATTGCTTTGAATAGTTCACTAAACCTGAAAATCAAATGGCCAACTATATCTTTTTGCTGTGTGAAATTGAATAGCAGGTAAATTAAAGATACATAATTTATTTAATCACTTTCAGAGTGTTTCATAGCTTCAATGTTTCTAACTTCCAATCACTATCATAAACGTAGGCTTTAGTGACTACTACCATCAATCGCATTTGAGGCAGAATGTGTCCCATATAATATGCACAATAAGTAAAAGAAAATTGATAAAAAGGCAATGTTGCTGGCTGAGAGCAGATATAAGTTGTGCATCAATCTTGATAACAAATAGTGATCCATCTTTGGAATCATATATTATATAATCCTACTTCTCAAAATAATCTCTCTTTAGAAAGAAAAAAAGCTCTTCAATTGGAGAGGCTTTCGGATTTAAAGTGAATACCGACAACAATACATGACATTGACAAAATAACATGATGAAGAAAATGAAAGAAGAGATTGGTGTGAACAATCTTAGTAGTGATGAATAGTAGCCGCGGCTATGGTTAGATAAGGCCATAGCACATTGTAAAAATAAAAAGCTACAGTCTGAAGAAAACCATAAAGAGGAGAAATATGGATGTGAATCATAATGATATTATGTTGATAATAAATTTATTCAAATTACATAATAGATATAACTTCTATAAATAAAGGTATTAAAAGTTAGTGATATCACTAATGTTAAAGTTAGTGATAACAAGTGTTAACGAATTTTTCCCACGATACCATTACTAGATATGTATTTAAACTCTTTCTTTTCTCTTGTTATGTTAATTTAATTTAATTTTTCTCAAACTTCAACTTGGTACCATACAGACTTGTTTCAGCCCTTGTTTCTCCCTTCCAACTGTTCCCTCCACCCCCACATTGCTAGCTTGCCTACTTCTTCCACTTCTCCTATTTATCTCAACAAGCACATGTAATGTAAGCCCCTGCCTTATGGGACAGTTGAGTTTCTAACAGGCACCTTAAGCCTGTAACTCTTTCTTCAGCGAGGAGATCAGTAACAATAATCCCTAAGGAATCACGACCGGAGGGATCATGTGGTGACGAGGGCAACTATAGGTGATCAAAGGAGGGACGGCGAGGCGAGGCCAGCAACTGGAGGTAACCAGAGGGATCGCAAGGCTAATTTGGGCGACTAGAGGAGTCCATGCGAAATAGCAGTTCACAAAAAAACTTAGCACAGGACAGAAGAGCATATGAGAGAGTTCCTTGAATTGGAGAGAAACAAAATGGGTGGAAAAATGGCCCATTTTCTTTATGATTTTCTTTTCTCCCAAATTAGTCTTTTAAAAAAAATAGAAAATATCTATTTCTTTCCCTTCTCCCCACTTTTCTCCCAAAAAAAGATGCCTACCAGAACCCTTACCTCTAGAATCAAGAACCACCAATGACCCTTCCTCCACGTCACTAGAGCAATTTTATCTTCTCTTCTGATCAACTTTGTTCATATGCCTTACTGTACATGACTCCTCGTCTGGCTTCTGCCTCTACGCTTGCCTCTTTTTCCTTGTCGCTCCTAGCCAAGCAAACTCAACCATTCATGTCTTCTTGCCCCATTTGTAGAAACAAACCAGTCAAATGTCATCCTCATCGTCCCCACTGCACTTGACATCGACGAATTTTCTGTGGCACTATTCATGTGGATGAACAGATGAGACCTAGCTTTCTTTCTCCAATCGAACCAATACATTTACTGATTTAGTACTAGTTCAATTATTGCATTCAGCCAGGGCCCAATTTTTAATCCAAATCAGCTTAATTCTAGCAAATTTCCAGCCTAGTGATTTCATTCTTATTACATCTAAAATTTTAACCTTTAGGAGAGAACTATTTGAGGGTTGCGTATGTCAATATCCAGATGTATTTCCCTATTAGTTAAATTTTAGACCTTCTTAAGTTTCCTCCATACAATTCAACGTATCTTTAAAGGGAGGAAAGTGAAACCTAATTCAAGATGAATTCTAGTTTTAGAGAGGCCAAGACCGCCACCACCTCTTATGAAACCACTATTAAATTAAGTAGTAGTGATAACTATGCATTATGGACATAAGCTATGATGATCTTCTTAGAGTCATAAAGAAAAGCTCTTCATTTAACAACATATCTACCTTCAACTAGCGAACTATTTTATGGCAATACCTGATATGACAATTATGACTGTACTTATTAACCCGCATAGAGTCAAAATATTGTCGTTATCAACTACAAAAGCTATTTTAGAAGCTCTTAGTAATGCATATCCTCCATGAGAAAATGTTTGTCCTATACTTAAATTATACAAAGAATTTTACACATATCACTCTCTTCAGGAAGAGTGTCATGCTCTACTGAGTGTCGGACATAGTTGGAGCAGAGGACGGGGCCATGGCTGTGGTTTTTGGCATGTACTCATTGTGGTCATACTTTTGATAAGTGTTAGGTAGCAATTTGGATGCCAGCTACGATTGATAATCCTACAACTACTCTAAGGTGCATGATGATAAAAATTTTTATAGTCATTTGTTATAAATTTGTATTATATTTTCCTCTATTTGCATTATAGATTATACAAAATGTACTATATTTTGCAAAAAAAAAAACTATTGTTTCTCTATTTTTGTAAATTTTTAGGTAAAGACCCCGAAAACATGCAAAATTAAAGTTATTTCATCACAATAATATTCAAGGCATAAAAGGAGACATCCACTAGAAATATGGAGTCCAAAGCTGAACGAAAATTATTAGTGATGATTACAATCATCGACAGTGGCAATAACGGATTTTGTGAAAATTAAAACCAAAATAATACTTTATAAGAAGAGAAGAAGCCAACCCACAAATACGGTCGTGATTCTATTTTGAAGGCAATATTTTGGCCAATTCTAGACTTCCCTTGTCACTTCAATAGATGAGTATGAAAAGTATTTAAATTTCTCACCTTCCGTAATTACATATCAACCAACTTGAGACCACTACTAATACTTTTACTAGTATAGCCTCTTTAATCTCTTCCTAAAATTCTTGGATACTTGATTTTGGTGCATCTTTATATAATGACAAGTAATAAACTCCTTTTTCATCATTATCAATTAATCATCATCATCCACCAGCATCAATTACTAATGGATCTCTTTACCTTTGTTAGGAATTGGTTTTATTTATCTTACTTCAACCATAACTCTCCATAATATACTTTATTTCCCATAATTTCCTCTTAACTTGTCTATTTATAGATTTACTAAAGCATTTAATAGTATTGTAACCTTTAATTGCTCCTATTGTTTGTTTCAAAAGCTCAAGACAGAAAGCATGAGGCATAAGCATGGAAGCATCTACATACTTAGTATATCATGTCTATCATCACATAAAGCTCATATATCCATAAGTGCTAATGCATATTAGCGGCACTTTAGTCTTGGCCATCTTTCACCGAACATTGTTTAGTCTTTTTTATCCTTGTCATCAAGTCCTATTTTTAGTTGTGATATTACCAACTAGGTAAACATTATCATACATCCTTCCAATTGAGTCAAAATCACAATTTGAAAAACCAGTTTAGTCTCAGACCGATATGCTATAGTGAAATTGATACTGTGCTACAGTGAAACCGAACCCATCTCGGATTTTAGTATAAACCAAAAATTTCAGCTGTAGCAAAATTTCAAACTTTGGTCAAAATGATGAAAGTTTGAGTCCTTTTTAGTTAGTATATTTTGATATTTAGGATCCAATTCTATCTTTAATAAAGATGGCCATTGATATTTTATCACTTTTATCAATGATCACTCCAAGATACATATTTTTTTGTTAAAAAGTATTTCATGTATTCAAATATTTTTATGCTAAAATTAAAAAAAAAAGTTGAATACTTGTTTGAAAATTTTGCGTACTAACAATGCTTTTGAGTACTAATTACAACTTTAAATTTTTTTTGTCAATCTAATGGTATTACATATCAAACCACTGGGCTATATACTTCATCACAAAATGGGGTTGTTGAAAAAAAATAGAGATAGTTCTCAATGTTGTTTGTACCCTTATATTTCATACACATGTTCCTTATTTTTTTTGAACTTGCATTGTTCTCATTTTTTTATAAATCGCATACTATCATCTAATTTTTAAGGTTAGTCTCCATTCTCCATGCTTTTTTTTCCAGAGTTTCCTTTCCATTAGCACCACAAATATTCAAATATATGTGCTATGTTTGGGGCTTTGGACCTAAATTAAATGAACTAAGTCCTTGTCCTATTCGTTGTATTCCTTGATACTTGCAAACCCAAAAGGGTAATAAGTGTTTTGACCAAATAAGAAGACACCATTGCATGAGTGTTGATATTACCTTCTACGAGTCAGTTCTATATTACATAAATCCACATATAACTCAACTCAACAAAGTTTACCACCTCCTCTAAATGCTCTAGTGCCACTTGAGAGCCCATCTACCTTATCACGAAAGTACTAGAGGAGTAAAGAGTGTTATAGCTTAGTCTAGTTGTAAAAAACCCCAATAATGTCATTTGAATGCCATCACGAAAGTACTACAATATATCAAAATCTCCAAGAAAAAAGGCCTTATATACAAAAATAATTTACACATTAAAATTAAAGCCTATACAAATGCTAATATGTTAGAAATGTTGATGATAGAAAATCTATTTATAATTTCTATACCTAGAAACTTAGTTCCTGGAGGAGTAAGAAATAGATTGTTATAGCTCAGTCTAATTGTGAAGCTAAATATAGAGCAATGGCATAGGCAACAAATAAAATGATGTGTCTAAAGAAGTTCCTACGAGAGTTAGGTCTCACACGTGTAGATTGTGACAATTAAACTACTATATTCATTGCTAACAGTCAAGTTTTTTATGAGAGAATAAAGTTGATTGTTAAGGAAGCAATATCAAATAAGTTGATTTGTACACCTTACATGTTTACAAGTTGGGTGTAGTTCATATTTTTTCTCCAACTCGAGGGGAGAGGTGTTGAGTTAGTGATAATAAGTGTTAATAGGATTTACCTATTAACCCATTACTAGATGTGTATATAAACTCCTTTTCTCTTATTTATGTTAACCTAATTTTATTTTTCTAAAACTACAACTAATACAAAAATAGTAATTATTATATAGTATATATGTGGCTATATCTAATTAGACTCATCCTAATATGACTATTTGTAATACTACTTTTTCTAATAGAAACAATGTGTACAATTTAGGTAAGATAGAGGAAAAGACATGTTCTATTTCATAGATAATATGATACAAGTATATAGAACCATAATGGATATGAACCCATTAAAACAACTATACAGTAGGGCTCCAACTCAAATTGGAGCATAAATGCCAAATACACTCAACTTGTTATATTATGTGTAATAGAATATAAAATTAAGATCCTTAATAGATATATCTAAGTTATTCAAAGTACAAATTTGCTTACTAAGTACTAAATTCTAGCTACACCTTATGGCCATTGGCATATTGAGGACCCGAAGGTACGCTAGAGCAATAGTGGGCCCATATGCAATCAACACATGAGACCATGATTGCGTGGGTGAGTTGGCCGTGGGCTGATAATGAGGAACTTATTGCTACTATAGTGGCATAGCATGTAGGGAGAGGCTGCGAGAGTGATAGCAAGGAGAGGCTAGTAGAGGGAGAGACAGTAGTTGGTAATGAACTTACTGTAGGCTACAATGCTAGTGTCCTGGCGAATGCCAAATGAAAAGCCAAATATGAAACAAACTTTTCATTCCTTGATCACCAAATAGTGGAATGAATTAGCACGAGATTATTAGTCAGTCTGCTTCCACAAGATGAGAGATTGAGGGTAGGGTAATGATAGTCAACAGCGAATGAGCGACGCAACGAAGGTGAGCTAGGGAGAAACTTAGCTTAAATCTATAGGCTCATTATGGCATAGTTTATGGACGAATGGCATAGTTTATGGACGAATGGCCGAGGGAGGAATGGGAATTAAATAGATGATGATTAGATGGAAGTCATAGAAGAGTGGAAGTTTGGATGGTGGATTGTCTTATTAGTACCAAACCCAGTTGAGCGGCTTTCACAGTTCTACTTGAGACTTTGAGTAGATTAGCGGACAATGGTGGCTAGCTTGAACCATCCGATGAAGCCTAGAAGCCGAAGATGAGTGAATGAAGATTGTGATTATGTTAAGTTTACACCGTTCGATAAACTTACACATCGACCTCAACATTGTAGTAGGTCAATGTGCTCAATATTTCACAATGTTGTGGTCGGCTAATGTGCTTTGGTGCCATAGTGATGGACCTAGAGGCTGGCAGTGATTAAGTGATGTCTACGAAGGTTGAACTCTAATGTGATGCCAGTGATTTGCTATATATGTGAAGTCATAAAGATGTGAATTCTATTGATTTTAGCATTGAAATTATAAAATAAAATATATTTATTATAAATAATAGTTAACTGTAGTGTAGTGTAGACCATATGGCTGTGTTAGTGGCTAGCGGTTGCTACATACAAGCAACAATATGTACTATAGCTTTTTTTTATCATACGCAAAAGTGATAAATATAAACTAATATAAACTTTAAAAAATAATAAAAGAGAGGGACAAATGATTAGAATAGAAAGATTACTTTTTATTTCCAATGGGCGGGTGGGGAAAATTATAATTTTTTATTTATAATGTTTAATATTTGTAACCCAAGCTAGTGTGGGCAAATATGTGGCTCTGCCACTACCTATGATTGCAAGCAAAGTCTAACATATTAGCCAATATTTGTACATTACATGTATACCTTTGATGTATGAATTAAAATTTAGGTTTATTTTACTTAGTATGAAGAAGTCCCTTTTGTCAAGCCAATCCTTTGCATTGTCCCGCAGGAAACTGCGGAGCTTTCCTCTTTTCCCATGCCCACGCTGTCCTATTTACCACGGAGCTCTCCTCTTTGTCGTGTTACAGCCCGTGACTTGCTCTTGCCCGGAGCTCTCATCCTTTGCTTGAGCATTTTCACTGCAAGCCTGAACCCTTCACCAAAACCAGTCCAACTGAACTAGTGACTTATTATTTGAACCGGGATTTTTTTTTGAGCCAATGGTTTCTTTTTTCCTTTTAGGTCAAAATGAAACCAACAAAAACTGCTATAACCGAGGACTATATCCAGCCCTTCATTTGGGACAGCCCAAATATCTGAAGCAGATGAAGCTCAGCGGGGCCAAAACTACCTCATGCCAGCATAGTGTGGTAAAGCTATTTTTAATCAAATAACTATAAAATGGTCCAAATTATTCCAAGTCAAATCTCTAACATCAGAAGAGTTTTAATGATCCATTCCTTCATCCCTAATATGTGAATCCTGATCTTTCCAAATCTAATCGACCGAAAGGATTTCTCTTCCTTCTAAATAGGGTTTGGTTTAATGTGAAACCAACACAAACTATTGGTACAACTATCAAATTCAATGAGAAAAATTATATCATGTGGATGAGAGCATTTATATTTTCTTGGATCACTAGACAAATTCCCCTTCATTATCTATAAAGGATCCAAATTATCTTAAATGGGAAATGGCCTACTATGAAGTAGTCAAATGACTTATCAATAAATTGTATGGAACCTCACATTCAAAGCACAACTATATTTCTCTTCACTGCAAAGGAAATATAGGATTGCCTACATAGGACCTACTTGCTAGGAAATAATGTCATAAGAGTACTCAATCTATGAGGAACTTTTTAATCTCAAGCAGGAGGATAAATCACTTAGAATACTGTCATACTGAGAGAAAAATGGGATGAGTTACAAGTATATCAACCTCTACAATGAATCTCACAGATATATTCAGACAATGTCAAAATTTTCTCATTGCAAAATTTTAATTTAGCCTCACTCATATTCTACTACTTGGAAAAATCTTATGGTAGATACCATGGTATTAAAAATCGGTTCACACTACGCAGTATGTTCTGGTCCAACCTTGTACTAGTACCAATATATGTTTAATATGAATAGGTACTAAATGATATGTAGTAGAAATCAATCCAACCTTGTCTTGGTACTAGATCAAGTTTGGTATTGAGGTGCAGATGAAGGCAAAAGGTCAAAGTGGAAGTTGTTTCAGTCCAAGCTTGCTGTGGACGAAGGCAGAAGCTCAGACATGGCAAAAGCTATATCAGTTATATTCATTACGGATTGACATATATAGGTCCGAGCATGGAATAGAATACCAATCCGAATCAATTTTACAAACCTTGGTAGTATAAATCAAACTACTCATGCAACAATGTAATATGACAATGAACCATTACACCAGCACAGATCCATACTTAAAACCTTGATAGATACCTAAGTGCTAGACCTTGAGAATGTTTTCAGCAGAGTTCTATAATTGAACTTATCTGAGAGTAATTCATCCAAACATAAACATACATCTAACAAGTTAGATGCAACTACACTAAATTCAAGAAAAGGGTGTAGTCAAAAAGGTGGAAGATTTAATCAAGGAGGATGAGGATGTGGATTTCCTCCTTGGTCTCACTATCAACTAATATATTCATTCGATTAGTAGTGAAAAAATAAAGTATCCAAAACAAGAAAAAAAATAGCTACTATTGAACTTGGTCAACTATACTATCCTCTACTGCATTTGGGTTTTCACATAATGCCACTGCTTCAGTTCACACTGTTACAGTATTGTCTTTTTTATCATATCCACACTATATACTAATGGCATTGTCGGTCATCCATCTCATTTATTAGTAAAATCCTTTATATCTATGAATCATACTCCAGACTTGTGAATCTTGTAAATTTGGCTAGCATCTCGGTCATCCATTTCATGCATTAGTAAAGTCCTTTATATCTATAAATCATATTCCAAACCAGTGAATCTTGTCAATTCAGCAAACATCATCTACCTAGGTACAAATTTTAGATGTAAATCTCTATTTGAAATAATACATTCAGATATTTAGAGACATGGTCCTATTATTTCTAGAGGAGGATTTCATTTTTTTATTACATTTATTGATGATTTCTATCATGATACTTCTTTTGGAAGTCAGAGCTAGTGTTTTTGATAACTTCAAAATATTCTAGAATAAGACATAAAATCAGACCAATATTTCTATCCAAATATTACAAACTAACAATGCAAAAGAATAAATATAATCATCCCTTATTATATTTTGTCCAACATATGATATAATACACCAAACTACTTGTCTATACACTTTTGTGCAAATTACAAACTAACAGTGCAAAAAAATATATATAATCATTTATCCCTTATTATATTTTGTCCAACATATGACATAATACACCAAACTACTTGTTTATACACTTATCTGTAAAATGGTGTTGCAGAATGGCGAAACAAGCATCTTCCAAATACAACACAAACAATGACATTCCATATGAATGTTCTAAAATTCTATTGGGGATACAACATATCTAACCATCCGAATATCATTTCAATCTTACAAGGTAGTAGTCTATTCAATATTTTGTCCTACTAGCTCATCCTTCCTAGTAATACCTCATGTTTTTTGGTTCTATATATAAAGTTCAATTACTTAGACTTAGTATGAGCCTGTACCCAAACATCACTGTATTTCAGCCAATGTTACCTTTTCAAAAGATAAATCTTACTATCAAAAGGATATCAGTACCACAAAGGAAGAATCCCTATTGCTCAAACCACATTCCTATTCCAGCACCAATAGACTATCTACCACAAGAAACTCAACTACAATGCAAGTCCATAGTAGATGATCTTGGCAAGGACCACCTCATGCACCACCAGTGTTCACTATTGCTGCAGATCTTCCACAAATATCAAACTCTGATATAGAGCTGTCTAGCACTTCATAAAGGTAAAAAGCTACCACTTATCATTCTATATCAAACTATATATCATATAACTATTCATCCTTGAATTTCACCACATGTCACTCACTTTTTGCTATTTGTGTCCCCAAGAATGCATAGAAAGTTATGTGTAATAGTTAGTAGAAACAAACTATAAGTGAAGCCATAGATGCACTGATCACAAAAGGGATTTGGGAGTTAGTACCTCTTCAAAAAGAATTAAACAAGTCATGTGAAAACAGGTATCTACAATGAAATACAACTTGGAGGGCTATGTGAAACAATACATGACTAAACTAGTTTCCAAAAGGTTCACTAAAGAAATAGACTTGATTAATTCGAGGCCTTCTCCATGGTTGCGAGTTTGAATTCTATATGCATATTACTATCGATTGCCATCAACCAAAACTGGTCATTATTCTAGATGGATGTAGAAAATGTCTTCTTATATGGTGATTTAATAGAAGAAGTTTATATAGAGTAGTCATCATAGTTTGTACTAAAACAAAGTCCAAGAGCATGGTTTGAAAAATTCACTTAGCTGGAAAAATTATCTTAGGTGGTACTGATGATCCGTGGGTGAAGTAGCAAGACAAAACACAAAATAATCAATATTTGTTTAAAATACCTCTTCAGGGATTGTTATGCTTGTAGCATATGTTGCTGACATTCTTCTAACAAGCAATAACCAAGAAAGTATAATTTATATTAAGAAATAGTTAAAAGATAAATTTGCATTATACTTTATGGGAATAAGGTTTGCCTACAAAACTAATTGCCTATTCCTTCCCCAAAGAAATGATAGATGTAGTTTTGTAGCAGGCATAGCTATAGTGTAAATTCCAATAGAACAAGTAAAGAATATCTTATGAAAATAACAATAGCTCAAGAGTTTTTCAATAATAGTCAGATTCATACAAAAAATCAGCAAGCATATGACAAGCAAAGATAATGTCTTCTTGAGATCAGGAGTTTAGAACCAGATATGGCCAATGTGAGATAATTCAGGATAAACATAAGATTAACTTTTGCATACCTGAGGATTCTAAATCAACAAAGCTCAGATCAGTCAGTGATGGAATTAATGCTGCTGGGGATGTCACCAATTGTTCATCAAAATCTTGACTCTTTATAAACCCTTCCAATAAAAACCCAACAGATTTTGGTTTAATTTCTACAACTTCTCCTCTTATATAATTTTTCATACTTGATTTTTCAGCAATAAGACCCCTCAATTCTGGCATTGTCAGTTTCTCAAATACTTGGGGAAGTAAGATTTTAGCTAGAACTATAGAACTTTCCTGCAAATAGAATATCAAATTTTAATAATTAGAAAATACAACATGAGATATACAATAACTTATAAACAAGAAAATTGTTTAAGAAAATAATTTTGCCTCATTTTCCATTCACTCAGAACTTGCACAATAATTAGTATCATATGATTTAGATTCTAGATTGCAGAATCATATTTCGTGTTGTAAAATAGATGCATGGTTTAAAATACTAGTTTGCACTAGTACACCAATCTACCATCAGACTAATACATACTAGTATGTACTAGTCTGTACCATATATTGTTATATATGTAAAAGACCAAACTAGTATACACTGCTCATACTAGCGACTAGAGAGTTCAGACCAGTTTTTAAATCCATGAACAGATCCACTTTACAAAAGATTCACATGTCATCACCTTGTCTAAGTTCATGATTGGTTTTGGCTTGGTCCATAAGCCTTGCAGAACTTTCAACAATGTTAAGTTGTGAAAATAACTAAAGGACTACGATACCTTAACATTTAAGCAGGGACTATACGACAAAATACCTGCCAAAGGAAGTCTTCAATAGCTGGATCTGATCTTAGTACTGAGAGTATCTTTTCAGATTCGATGAAGAAACAGTGGACGACAGAGTCAGTGACCATGCTACAAATGTATGGCTTTCCTGTTAGCACTTCATATAGTCCCAAGGTACTTCCATGTGAAAATGTTGGATGCAATGCATGCTTATTTCTCAACTTCTTACTAGCCCACTGTTGATTAAACATGCATTATCACAAAGTCACAATTTATGAACCATAAAAGCTTAAACATAGTATTAAATGCATTGATTTCCAACCTAACCTTAACTGCTCCCATAGAAATTAGCCAAATTCCTGTTGGCTTGGAGTCCTCTTTATACACATTTACACCATGTAGCTTTATTGTTTCTTTTGTTGAACTTCCTAGAGGGTCACGAATAGCCGTAGGCAGTGCACCGAGCAAAGGATGTGAACTTAATAGCTCACTGATTTTCGGCATTTTAACCATAGGTGGATTTCTTAGAAGCTTTTTTAGGTCAGTCTGCCATATTGCAACAAATAATATTTAGACACAGAAGACCCAAGGAAAAATTTCAAGATAGACAGTTTTATCTATAAAAACTTTAGCTACCTGTACAGCATCATTCAGATGAAGCATCTCCTTTTGTTCTAGTAATCCAACTTGCTCAAGGTTTTGTACATATTCACTCAGATGTTTCAGTATTGAATATGTTACTTGTCTTGTTTTCACAACACGAAGGACCTACAAGAATCCATTTTTTGCAACAATAATGATTAATAATTAGAAGCTACTAATGAATGATCTCTTGTTTCTTGATGCTACAGTTAACTGAGTTGCTGTATTTATTATCCGCGATGCAAAGGCAAGGATAGGAATGAAAATCTTCTCAACAATAATTTGAACTAATGATGTATAGTGGTTGATTATATAAATTGGGAAATTGTGGACCTGGGGGGATGTGAGACGAACATCTTCCAAGAACTTTCGAGCTTCCTCACCCTCTGCATTACTTTCATTAATGACAGTAGTAGCAATTGCACTCTCACCTAGTAGGAAGGAGGCAACTTTAAGAACAGACAATGTAATTTGTAATCTTGGGTGAATCATCATCTATAACGAATCATAAGATATACTAAAAATCAAAATAACTAATACTTTATTGCCTGTCTCATGATTGTGATCAGAAGATACCATTTTAAAATAAAAATGAAAAATGTGGAGCACATGAAATTAACAGTACCAGGACTACTAGCTCGAACATACAATCAAAAAGAGACGCCTAGTTGAAATAACTAGTTACAGTGCGTCATCTTCTAGCTCCACATGGACAATTTTGTGAGTGAGTTAGTCCTATTTAGGCTGCGTTTGGTGTAGTTTTTTCCCTATTTTTACTGTAGCACTTTGTGGAAAAATTTGTAGTAATACGAAAATCAGTACATAGTAAAAGCTGGTGAGAAAGCTCCACCAAACAGAGCCATAAGATGTTATATTTCTATCCATATGGATAACTAAGAATAGTTTATCTTCTTCCTTGGTACAGAGCCAAGTTACAATAATTCCTTGTTTTCTCTCAACAACACCACCACACAGTTCTTGTCTCTTCCCACTCTGCCCCCTTCTTCCTCTCTCTTCATCTAAAAAGGTTAGTGAGTAGGGCCTACATAATAGGGGATTAGTCCTATTTAAAATGTTATATTTATATCCTTATGGATCACTAAGAATAGTTTCTCTTCTTCCTTGGTACAGAACCAATTTACAATAATTCCTTATTTTCTCTCAACAACACCACCACATAGTTCTTGTCTCTTCCCACTCTGCCCCCTTCTTCCTCTCTCTTCATCTGAAAAGGTTAGTGAGTAGGGCCTACATAATAGGGGGTCAAAATCCTTACAATTATTCCCTCATTAAACCCAAAACTACGAGCTTGACCATCAAAATACTTAAAATTGTCTGATAAAAAGCACATAAAAAAATTCTATTCCTTGATAATACTTGGATAAAACAACTTAATTTGATTCACTAAAACTTTGGCTAAGATATGATAGTTGGAGATGGGTGGTAAAAATTGGCGCATCTAGGTTGATTGCACTCTAGAAAAAAAAAAAATTGATTATTAGTTCATTCAACACTTAAAAACAGAATGATGAAAAATAAACGAAAGCATGCACAAGTTCATTAGTAATAATATTTCAGTATCCAAGGAAAGTTTTTTAACCATGGAGCATCAGTGATGAGGATTTTGCCCTTGCCCAAAGAAGTAATATTAGTGAATTATTTTTAGTAGAGACTTCTAATAAAAAAACTACAATAAAAAAACATAATTTTATAAATATGACTTTGGGGAAGAGAAGATAACTATTACAATTTTCATCCACAAAAAAGTGCAAAATCTCATAAATTAATATATTATGTCGCCTTGGTTATTGAGAGTCCAGTGATCATTCGTTTGTATAATAGAGATGAAATTTATTCTACATCTTATAGCAATGAGATTGTGACATTAAGTAGTACTCCAATTGCCATTTCCTAGAATTAAGGCATGTATATCTTCTACAAACTCTGAGACTTAGTATCAAAGTTGAAATAAAAGAGAGATGGATAATTATATTGTATTTAGAATAGTTACATTGTCCCTCTATATGTAGAAACTAAGGCGTATAATATCAATGGAAATGCATAATATGAAGCATCCCTACTTTCTACCATTAGAATAGGGCCCCTTTGTTAACCCAGGATGTTATAAGCATTTTCATCTATTATAGTACCTAAATGATGAGAGTATTAGGTTAACTTAGAACTTGGGACTTATGTAAGTTTGAAATTAAAGCATCCCTATTCTCTACTATTAGGCCCTTATAACTGCCACATCTATTAACAAAGCCCTTATTTCAACATGCCTAATTGGATATCTCCAAACTTTCTAAGTCACTTTCGAATTGCTCTAGTCACTAGCAAAGAGTGGCCAATTGGTAATGAATCACACTGTAAGATTTTCTAATTTTTCTATTAATAGATTTAACTAGTTAAAAATAGATACTAAATATGCTAGCGGGTCATCAAATAGTTTAAATTCTGATCTTGAGAAATTACCCATTTATGAAGAAAAGAAATGCTAAAACCAAATGGAGGGGGTGACGGAACAAATATACAATGATTGAAAAAAATAATGATTAGCTTCATTTCCCAGATCTAATGCATCACAAGATGGATAAGCACAAATCATTCTATGGAAAGTAGATTGGTCGGCTGCTAAACTTATATCAGATACACAAATCTAATTAAATAATAAAATGATAATAATAATAATAATAATAATAATAATAGAAACAAACCCAACAATGAAATACAATTGTATGGGTAATAAAAACTTACATTAGAGAAGATGAGGAAAATAGGCTTCAGTTTGGGAGAACCACCTAACTGTAACCTTTGTATAAGGCATTTGTGTCCTTAATTAATATGATTGAGTTTGGATAAACTTATTCTCCAAATTACTATAATGCTTGTTAATTGAGAAATTATTGGCTGTGAATCAACAATTGATTTTATATTTATAAATTAGAGAATTGAGTTTATAATATTTGATAAGTGGTTGGATTAAGATGTAGAATGCAAACTGAGGTAATAATTAGAAACAAGAAAGACTCTAGTAAATTGGTATTTGACAAAATACCAAAAGTTGGATATTTGTATCCTGATGCATACATAATATATGTTTAATGTTTATGGTTTTATTAGAAATGGAGAATTAGGCTCTTTTATGTCATGTATTGATCCATATCAAGGTTTTAAATATCGGTTTATACTAATGTACTAGTTTACTATCAGACTCGTATGTGCTTCGTATTACTAATACAAGTGTGTATATATAATATATATTAGTTTCAAAAATCAATCTATTAACTAAAACCAATTGGTATCACGGTACGATGTGATGACATGAATCAGCACAAACTAGTCCAATAGTGAACCAAGCATCAAAAAACTTATATATATATATATATATTATAAAGTTTTAAATACTAGTTTGTACTTATGCAACTGTAAGATTGGTATATATCAATCGATACTAACTGACACATGGTACCATTAAATATATACAAGGTTGGATCAGTACAAACTACTCATATATATAAGACCTATAATATATTCAAGCATATTATATTTTTTCAACATAATCAAGATGCTGACAATGAGTAAGAGGATGCATGTGATATGCGATTAAAAGGGCAAAATGCTTATTGGTGTGGCCAATTGGAATTGAATTGGCAAAATTAGACTAGTCATGGATATTTATCTATAAGTTTTCTTACAGTTTATGATTGATTATCCATTATGCATTTCTTTTCTTATTATCTACTAGCATTTTGATATGTTAATGTCATATTTCTTTGGTTTTCTTTTTTCCATGCTATAAGAATATATATTTTTTGATAGCATTGAATTCTGAGTTCAACATTAGTTTCATAAACTTGTCATGGATATTTATTTGTAAGTTTTCTTATAGTTTATTATTGATTATGCATTTCTTTTCTCATTATCTACAAGCATTTTTTATATGTTAATGTCCTATTTCTTTGGTTTTCTTTTTTCCATGCTTTAAAAAACTAAGAGAGTATAGATTTTTTGATAGCATTGAATTCTGATTTCAATTGTGAAATTATTATATGCCCATGGATGGTTTTCTACATATTTGTGAACAAAATTGTGCGAAAACAATATTCTGTGAACGGATGAAATATGATGTTGAACATTATTTTGTTAGAGACTTAGTTATGAACCGCACCCGTGGAAATAATCAAAAGAATATTGTCAACCTCTTCATAAAAGCCCTTGCTTTAACTTGTTTTATTTTATACAAGTTAGGTATGATCAGTTATGCTCCATCTTGAGAACAGGAGCTAGAGTTACGCCTATTAGAGTTCTTAGTCTTTTGTAGCCCCACATTGAGTATTCTATCATTTGCTAGAAATAAGATGAGGTATTCAGACCAACATCAATTCACAACCAAGATAAATAGAAATAATATAAGAAAAAGACAAAATATTGATGAGGTCAAAGCAAGGAATCAAATTTCATTCTATCCTGCCCAGCAAGGTTTCAAAATCTAGTCGGGCAACTCGGTCCGGTGAGTTGCCGGACCGGTATAGTATCGGTATGTACCGTATAAATTGATAGCGAAAGCGGACGGCAATGGCAGGAGCATGGGCAGCGTAGAAGGCAGCTCAATCAAAGCTTCTGCCAGCACGCCGCTGCTGCTTCCGCCTGCAACCATGCTCCGACGGTTGCTCCACGATTGGTCTTCCACTGGGCCGGTACAAACTGGCCGTACTGATAAGTTTTGGATCGAGTTTTGAATCTTTATTACCCGGTACATATCGGTCCAACCATAGAGTATGTACCGGTTATATATATATATATATATATAGATATAGATATATATTGGTACCAATTGGACTAGTACTTTTGTTCAAGAGTCGTCAGACTGGTATCTGGGTGAAAGATAAAAGATAATACCAAAAAAATCATGGGGTGAAAGATAATATACCAAGAAAATCATGAAGTTTCCTCCTCACTATTCTATGAGCTCGAAGAAATGCTGCACATATATAGCATGCAGATTCCAACCGTTCCACAGTGAAATATGTGATCAGCCTCCGCGGAAATCTGCTAACTTGCAGGAACCTATAATACTCTGGGAAATGTACATTAGATTTTAAACCCTTCCAATCACTTAAAGGATCACTTGATACCAAATCCATAGCTTCATCGACAGATTGCATTAGAAGAGCTGCCGTGGACTGTGTTATTCTTCCCTCCTCAAGCATTCCCCAATATGCAGCCTGAACACCTGAAAAATAAGATGTATGAAATAAAGTTCATATTTTGGCAAAGTAAATTTTTCATAAATTTTATTATAAATGCAATATTAATACTGAGTAAAAGAAGATTCGGTAACAAAAACTATAAGGAAAGATGAAGAAACAACTTTCAATCAGAAGCTGATTGCTAAATGTTGTGATAAAATTTGAAGATTTAGTTGAAGAATCACCAAAAAGTGTCATGCTTCACAACTAGAAACAACATAATTTCCCTAATACACTGACTACTGCCAATTGGTCCAATACTATGCATGGAGATTTCACTGCTACGACTAGAAATTCAAAGGTCCAGTTAACCTAATGTTTTGCATTTGTATCCTTCATTAACCTAGCCATAGAGAAAACAATAAGGTTTGCTTTTAAATTTTAATTTCATTAACCTATTCTCTAGGAAACACAATAAGTTCATGATTTAACATGATAGTTACACGTAGCTAGGTTTTAAATTAGTCTATACTAATGTATTAATCCAATAACATATCAGCGGGTACAGATTCGTACAACCCAAAACAACATTATATATATAATATACACATCTATACATTTATAGATATATACATCATAGTTTACAAAATCTGCCCATAGGAGCATGATTAGCTAATTTGTACTGATCCAAGATTGGACCAATAAGTAGACCATCTTAAAACCAAGATAATAAAACTAACATATTAACTTAATGAGCCTAAAATAATATTGTACAATTTAAATGCTTAAGCCTGAATTAATAGTAGTAAGCTTAAAAAACTTTATATACCATATTATCTTTTTTTTTGCTTTCCATGTGGGACTAAACTACAACATCACATTCTCCCTTAGAGCTGACGTACTCATCAAGCCCAAAGCCTAACACATATCTAATAACTATCTCTTAATCAGTAGCATGTGAGGTTAGCCCAAAAGCAACTCCACTATCCTCAACAACCCTTTCTAATAGTCTCTCACCCTGCTTCAGAATAAATTTACTCAGATACCATTTATTAAAACTCATTTAATAAACAAACTAATCCATTAACTTGGTAAACCAAATAGCAACATGCCTAATTTAGAATGTATAATGCCAAGTTAATAGTGGTAAGCTCACTAAGCCTTGCATACCAAATCATCTGCCTTGCATACCAAATCATCTTTTCTCTCACTTTCCATATGAAATCAAATTAAAGAATCACAATTTCCCCCACTTATGATTTGATGTTCTAGTCAAACTCAAAGCCTAACATATGTATATGTTTGAGAACCATCTCTTAATTGGCTATATGTGAGATCAATCCAATTGTGGCTCTACCATCATTGGTAACCTTTTCCTATTAGCCTCTCATTATATTGAGGATTAAGTTTTCTCTAATACTATTTTATTATAACCCGCTTAATAAGCAAATTAACCCATTAACATTGTAAGCCTAAAGCAATATAGCTAAATTAAAATATTTAAGCTCAAGTTAATAGTGGTAAATTTACTAAGTTTTATATATCATATCAACTTTTCTCTAACCTCCCATGTGAAACTAAATTAGTGATGCAGCCTGAAGACCTAACCCATACAGAAGGCACCAACTCAAGAATCATTCCAAAGTTATTAGGAATCATGCCAAAGTTGTTGGAGACAAAGGAAGTATGTGCAAGGATCTTCCAGCTTTAGTCTAAGTTTGTTATTTGTTTTAACTCTTCTTATTCAATATTCCAGCTTTAGTATAAGTTTGTTATTTGTTTTAACTTTTCTTGTTCATATTTTCAGCATAAGTCCTCATGTTTCCAATATGTTTTAGGTTAGGTTTGCTTCGGATTAGCTCCCCCTAAGGTCTATAAAGAGAGCTACTAGATTTTGTGCTATCCACACTCCTTTCTTTGCTCAGATGTTATCGACCTCCTTTTCTTGTTTTAACTTTATTTTCCCCTTGGGAACTCCCTTTTTCTTATTGTAACTCACAGGACTGCACTTGCAAAAATTGCTCACTACATGGTGGAACTCTCCAGCCAGTGTATAAAGCTAAAGATTGGCTCTCCTATTTCCAATGAGTCATTTATATTTGAGCGTCCTTTATATCCCTATAGTTTGTTATTGTTTCTACTAATTTAACCTATGGTTGCTCAAATACATATCATATTTTATGAGTTTCATCATGTTTTCTAGATTTCTTCAAATATACTTTAATCCTCCCTCATCTCAAGACCCTCTATGGTTTTCTCAGTTGTACTAGTCATCCTAGGCTTAGAGTCAACAAGGAAACACCCTACCCTATATTTTGTTGCATCAATATTGGTATCACAATCACCACACTTAAAACTTGACATCGAGACCCAAGTCTGACACAACCTTGTTGTTGATCAAAGGTAGTGGCTTCACCGCACATCGGTTGAAGTCTTTGCACTTAGTCACACATTGCTTCTAAGAAAGGACTCTTGGTCAAAAATGGCTAGGCAAATCTCTTATGACACTTTTAAGCATTTGCAAACATTTGGACAGCTACCACAACTACCAATGAGATGTTGCTTAATCCGAGTAACCCAAGTGGTGCTAGCACCTTTGTCAATGTTGTTTGCAGTGATTCTCTAGTATCTTTTGTGTATAATATCATATGAGATCAACATTTTAGTATTGGTGTCATAAAATGTTAAAGATAAATTAGTGAATAGTGCTAGTAAACAGGTTGACCTACTTAACCTGATTACATTATATATATATATATATATATATATATATATATATATATATATATATATATATATTAAATATAAGCCCATCCAACTCCTAGTGCCACCGAGAAGCCCAAATCTTTTGTAACTATCTTTTAACCTAGATTTCATCCCACACCACATACCCAATTTTTTTATTAAATTTTAATAGAATGTTTATCAATTTGTTATTTATATATAAAATATGAATGATAAATTTATAATCAGATTGTATCGGGTCAAGCAGATCGGGTAATTAAATGACCCAATTACTAAATAAGTTATTCGGTTCATGTTGGTACTTAGGTTAATATATTACTCATTTAATAAACGGGTTATTTGGATAGTGTTGGATTGACTGAATTACACTCGGGTCGTATTCAGGTTGGCTTAATCGGGTCAGGGGTCACAGCTAACACGACCCGTTTATGACCCGCTGACCCGAATTGTCAAGTCTAATATATATACCACATGGCCATATATATATATATATATATATAAATTAATTAATTATTATTCATTCATTAATTTAATATATATTAATTAGTATAATCATGTAATATATATTAATGTATATCTAATTAATACACTAGTTAATATATAAATTAATAATTTTATAAACTTAATTATTTTAAAAATAAAAAACTTAAATTTCATTTAATTATAAGAATATATTCGGTGGACTCTCATGTGCCACTATCATCATCATTGTTTTTACCACCACTCTAGATATGTATTTAGATTAAATTAAATAAAATGTTGGAGAATAGTATTATAAATTCAACAAAGATGATAAACTTTGTAATCAGATTACTCTTATTTGATAATATTATTAGAAAAATTAATTATGACTTTATATATAAATATATATATACATATTATTTTTTAAATTATATTAATACATAATTTCTATAGTTTAAGAGACATTTTAATTATAATTTTTAAAAAATTCCAAATAATACTAATAGCAAAAGTACAATAACAATAACACAATAGCCTACCAAACACCCTTCAAAAGCAGTAGCAACATTACATGTTATAGTCCCTTGTGCTTAAGAGGGAGAATTTTGAATGGAGTGAATTAGTAACAAATAAGAGTTTATAAAGAGAGCAATTCCCTCTCCCAAATTTTCAAATGACTAGAAAGTATTTGTAGTTGTTTAATATAACAAATATAAAAAACATAAAAAAAAAACCCAATGGTTAGATTTCCTAACCAATGGAGTTGATACCAACATGTATTATATCTTCGAATGACATGGTTCATGTTTGTTAGTCTTCATCAACCCATATCTATTAAAAGAATTATATAACATAGTATCTATATGCTTTGTGTCCTAGTTCATGATACAAACGGGCTATACCGGATTGTTAAGATTGATTATGTAATCTATGGGTTATACAATATGACAATCAAGCTGTTATTAATTTTGTTAGTAACATATCAAGATTAACCATCATTTTATTAAATTGTTCTAATGTTCATTTTATTAAAGATGTTGTAATGTCTAAAAAGAATTGCACACCCTAGACTACCTTTGAATATCAACTCATTGATAAGTTCACCAAGTCCCCTGCTGGAAGCTTGGAAGTAGATTTTCAATATTTCATATCAAATTGAGTATAACTAATATATATATGCTCTAGCTGAAAAGAGAGTTTTAGAACAATAGAAAGAGAGGTTTAGTCTCGCAGAGGTTAATTAAAGATCTAGTCATGTTGTATGAACCTATACAAGGTTATGAATAGTTTTGTAACTTTGTAAAGCCCATATAGCCTATATTTATTTGTATAACAACCTCCCTCTCAAACCATGCATGCTAAATAAGCACACACCTTTTCATAGCCTTCTTTGAAAGGATGTTTTTATGCTTAACCCATTTCAATAGCTAACCATCTGAAGCTCATGAAGCATCTTTGTTCATATATTCATGGTATACAACACTCAGTATGAGGCATGCAATAATGGCATGAATTCTCAAGAATTGGTTTTTGGAAGAAGGCAAGTGGCAATGGTGAATGTCATTTTTTTATATATTAAGACCTTATTATCAACAGCTAAAAACTTTACTAGTAGAGTTAACTATAACCTTTTGGTTCTCAAGAACTTCATACTATTCATTTGTTAAAAGGATTTAATATAGATGTCTTTTTGTTGGTATTTATGTATCAAGTTTACCATCTGCTTTAGAGAGATTAAGAAATCATGATATGAGTTACTCTTGCTTCATAAGTGCTCATACTAGTTACCTTCTAGTCACAATTATTTGTTTGAGCAAAAAATTAAGAAAACACATGCTCTCATTTGATAACTAATTACTTTAGTAAAGATGTTTATTTGTACAAGTAGCATACCATTCAAAAAACGTATGCGAATGTCTCGCAAGTTCATCGTATGAAGGTAAGACTCGCCCTCACCAATATTATGAGGGTGTATTTGACCTTCATCTAGGTTACTTAAGCATGTGATGTATCGCCTTACAGTGGGCCAATCAGCAGGCCCAAGTTCTTCATCATCTCCAAGTTCCCCAAAAGACTCCAAGGCCTTATTCAACATTTCATACCTTGCATAATTTAATACACGAATCTGCCATGATAAGCAATATAAGGATTTAGAAAGAAACTAAAATGATAAAGGAACTAGAATCATTGTAACACCAACTGCACAGCTTTAGATATATAATATCATCACAGGTTTTCTTTCAGTGTCATCCTATCAAACGGAATGAGAATACTCCTCAAGTATATTACATGCTTAACTTTTGTCACGAAGCACAAACAGATAATCTACATGTAAGCTTTTCTGCAACCAATGATAATGTAAAATAGATATTCCATCTTCAAGTGATAGTACCTACTTTCATGGAACTACATTAAACAAAAATTCAGCTTGATACTCATATCATTTATTGTAAATGAAAAGCTAACCCTTTATTATGAATTTATCATTTGATGTATAAGTTTCTATCATGAACCACAAAAAAAGGTTGGGAAGGCAATGAAATAATTAACCCTAGGCAAAAAGACTTGTCCTGGTATGAAAACCAATATAACTACGAAGCAAAAAGAAGGTGAAAAAGGGAGTAAAAACCAACTTTTAAGATAAACAATCACAAATCAATGAAATCTCACAAGTCATCATAGAAAATCAAACTACTTGGGTTTAGAGCCATTTTAAGTTACAATTACATACATGATGGACCCAAAAGGATTCGGAATACAAACAGGAAGGTTTTGACAATGTGGTTCCAACCTCCAACAAATATATTCATAGGGTACACTGTAATACCTTTTTGGAACTATTTCCCAAACTCAAGCTATAATTTAAATATGAATAGATGCATAACCAACACCAAGGATTACAATCTTGATCTAGTGTCATTTTGAATAGTTATATAAACAAGTCAAACTATTGTGCCCATCCTACTGTTTTGACAGTGCGATTATGCTGGTGGTGCCTACACTAAAGGATTGGATCCAGTTGGACCAATAGCACTTGGTCCATACTAAATGCATGACCCATATCTTAGTCATTTCAAACACGTGATAAAATCATGAAGATGTGAAAATCAAGAAAAAAAATGTACAAATATGAACCAATTCTGATAAAAAAGCATCAGTGATGAACCAGAACAGTAAATTAGCATAACTAATAAAATCAACAAAAATCCCCTAACCTTTTCGGTTGAGAGTTTATCCATGCCCAGAAGATCTAGCAAGAATTGAACAGTTGATCCATTTATAACTAATGTCAAAAAAACAACCCCACCAGTGAAGAATAAAAACTGCATTAAGCAAGAACCATCGTATTTTAGAACTCTATTTAGCTCAGTTTACATGCAATAGCTCTGGCATGAAAGCATACCAGGGTTCTTGATTCTCCTTTGAGAACTGACTCATCCAGGTTGTCACTGGCACGCTAAACAACACCAAAAAAGGAATAATTTATTTAACTATTAAAATAGAAGATGGTACATTTCAACCAGCAAATGATTGCATAGACAAAGAGAAGAAGACTTACTTGAACAGAAAGTGCCAGAGCTAATGCAACTGTCCCTCTCAATCCTGACCAGACAAGAATTATTGCCTCCTTCCACGTAAAGCCATAGCCAAAGTACCGTAGAAGGGGAAATAAAGACCCCACAACTATAATCCGAGACACTTGAAGAAAAACATAGAGCAATACAACATAGGCCCACGAAGTCCCTGGCAAAAAGGTGTTATTAGATTTTCAAGTTCCAAATTGGCAGTAATTTAGATTTACAAATGTTTCATTTCCCTCCAAAGTCAACACCATCAACATTTTCCAAACATAATTTATTTCTTCTCTTTACAAAGACTAAATTATATCCAGTGTGACATGAAAAAGGTCTTCGATGAATTAAGTGGAATTGGAAAAGTAAATATGAAGGTGTCACCAAAGTTTATAGTGTAGCATATGGGTGCTTTAATTAGAAACAATGATTGAAAAACTGGTTTGTACCAACTTTGTCCCAATAATAGAACAAGGTTGGTACCGTACCAATGCAGCACAAAGTAGAAACTAAGGTAGACAAGAGCGGACTGTGGAGCGGAGGTGGACGAAGCTACGGACAAGAGAAAGATACAAAGCTTGGTTCACCTATCCGGACAGAGCTGCATAGAGGAGGCAAACCAAACCAAGCTACGAAGGTGAATGAAGCTGTGAACAGGACTCCAAAAATTAGCAGAGCAATTTTTCTTTAGTCATCCATTGATGATCAATGCAAAACTCTAGCAAGTTCCCTCCTCCTTGGCGATGGAGGCCAGGCCATGCCCAAGAAAATACAAATGGAATCGAAGGCCACCCTAGCGTAAGGGTACCTTTCAAGACTCCACTCTTGCATTTGCATGCATCATAGTATGTTAGATTAGCATAAAATCACCATGCTCCATGTAGAGCTATATATGGTTCATGCATGCCTCCACCAAAATGCAAGCATCATAGTATGTTAGATTAGCATAAAATCACCATGCTCTCCATGTAGAGCTATATATGGTTCATGCATGCCTCCACAAAAAAAATATCAAGTGTATTTCATGCATCATGGTAGGAGTAGACCATAGCATTCCATATTTGCATCACAAGTGCTTATTTGCAAGTTCCTCAGGTGGCTCAAACAAGCTAGCAAGCTCACTTACTCAAGCTAGCTCCAAAGTTGGAAAGAAACACTTCAACAAGTTCAAAGTTAAGACATGAGTTGAAGTACTTCACAGTTCAAACTCATTTACCAAAGAAGCATTGTCATCCAAGCAAAAAGCAATCACCCTTCCACAATTCAAGGGATTGAAAGAGAAATGGATATGCACTGAGTCCCTCTCTCCTCTTCCCTTCAAGGGCCTGAGTCCGTCTTACTCTTCTCCTCTTATCTCCATTTCTTCTCCATGCAAGCCATTTCTATTCTTCTCTTTTTAAGTGGTGAAAGAATCTCTTCTTCTACTTCAAGCTGGCACCCGATCTTCTCATGGATTGAAATACCAGTCCATTCCAAGTAATACAATCGGTATGTATTAGTATGTATTGGTCCAAACTGGGACCATGGTCCATCACTCGCCGTTGACTTAGATGGAGAGGAAGAGGAGAGCACGTCAAGCAAAGCTCCATCTGCCGCTTCCACCATGAACGGAAGCCGCGGAAGCCATATATGAAGCTTTCGCTCATGGCGAAAGTTTTTTTTGCTTGCGTCTCTTCGTCTTCCTTGTTGCTACACTCACTTCCATCGTTGCATTTGCCACTATCGCTGAGTGACTCTCATTTTGCTATTGAAGATGAAGAGATGTGAGTTTGGACTGGAACATTTTTAGTTAAGTACGGTGATGGACCAATATTTGAAATTTTGGTCCGGTCCGGCTTGTACCAATCCAAGACAAGACTGGTACGAGACCAATTTTACTATAGCATATGTCAGTACGCACGAAATTACTATAGCACGGTGTCAGTATGCACTATTCATACCGGTCCGGTAGCTAATCGGACCGAGCTCCTGTGTCACACCCCTAGTAAATGATAATAGATAAAGGAAATTTCAAATAATAGGATATTATAGCCGGACCGGTTTTTAAGACCATGGCATGAACCCGACGTACCGGATCAAGTTTTGACCGAACCACCATTCTGACTAGTTTTTCAAACCTTGCTTCTTCAACTTCAAGTCAACGCAAGACTCAAAAGGATTTCATCACCTTGGTGCATCATCTTCACCTCTTCAAGCCAACCGAGTCTCTCAATCCTTTCTTTGTAAGTTGGTACCCTTTTATGATTTCTTCACTTACACTCTTCCCTTGTAGGTTCTTGATGCTTTCCCATTGGAGTTTCAAGATGGCTAGTGCAAATACCTTCAAGTCTTCTCACGGCAATGCAACTTTGGGAGACTCAACTAATCACTGCCGGAACATCTTTTCATCCTCAGCCGAACCATTCCTCCATCACTCCCTTGAGGAAGTTAATTAAATACTGCATTTGCTAATGTTTACACTCTACTTCTTTGTGTAGATCTCGGTATTCCTCAATGATGAACAGTGATGCATGGTACCCTTCCTTCAAGGCTTCAACCCCTTATCCTTGTGGTGTTCCTTCAAGGAAGATGACTCAAGGAATGGCGCAACTCTTTCTCCCCCTCCTCCTTAGTTAACTCGAAAACTCTTCTTAGTAGAGAAATTTGGAGGTAACCTCCCCTCTATCTCTTGTTGCATAAAAATCCGTGCATGTATGGATCTTGGTCTTGCGTGTGACTGTAATTACCCACCTTAATGTGTCTAACATCAATCATTGGACTGTCGAAGACCACAAAAGTGACCCCTTCTATTCTCAAGGGGTCCAAGATGAGCACTTTTTAAGTAATTGCACTTTACCTGCATGTAATTATCAAAACTAGGTAGCCTATCACATGTCTTTAGTTGCTTTTGCCTTGTGTTGATGAGTAACGACAATGCTCGTTAACCTAGGCCTTCACCAACATTTGAGTCTCCACCAAAGTAGTTGCTAGATTACCTCGCCTTCATCATTGATGCTCTTATTTTTTCGCCCTCTGAGTAGACCCTTAGTGCAGTCGAGTCTCAAGCCAAGCAACTGAGTCCACTAAATTAAATGTTATAATAGCTTCGTGAGTTCGATTCAGTTTTATTTGATTTTATTTACTAAAAACCAAACACAAACCAGTGTTTTTCTTAAATATCTTAACCTAAATCAAAGATTATATATTTATTTCAAACACAAACCAAAATGGCTTATTTGGTTTGATCCGGTTTGTGTTATCAAGTCAACCTAATTTTTGGACACCCTTCAAGTTGTAATCAATCATATTTATCTACAAACACCTAGTAGAATATGTTACCGAACCGGACTCACACCATCCGATTTGGAGGGTTTATTCCAAACTGGACCAGTTTGAGAGGAAGGACTGGTTCAGTGAAGGACCCAAAAAGCAGGGAAGGGGGGAATTAGGGCATGCTTATTTTTTGAGTATCCATTTTGTAAACTCGATGGTAGTTTACTATCATTTGGTCCGACCTGCCAGCGATGGGGAGTCTCCACCGGCGCGGTATGACACTAGGGGCAATAGCGTGTTTGTTCATTGGCACGCAGCAGCTTTGCTTTTGGCGACGCAAGGAGGCATCATTTGCGGCAACACATGGCAACGTTGTTTTCGTCGATGCGAGGAGGCGTCGTTTTTAGCACGTGCGACGATGAGTTCCAAGCACTAAGGTATCCTTTTTGGCAACATAGGGAGGTGTCGACATGTAGTTCCGAGCGCTGAGGCATCGTTTTTGGCAACGCAGGGAGGCGTCGACAAGTTCCGTTTTGGTGGTGTAGTGCCGCTTAGCGTGATGGATACGTTCCAATGAGCGTCTTCACCCTTCGACTATTCTCCTCTTCTCCTTATGGCTACGACATGTAGAGGGCACGGCTAGAAGTGTTGGAGAAATTTTTGGGGGAGATATAGCAAACAATAGCAACTGTGTAG
This sequence comes from Costus lasius, assembly GCA_027563935.2. NCBI lineage: Eukaryota > Viridiplantae > Streptophyta > Magnoliopsida > Zingiberales > Costaceae > Costus > Costus lasius. The sequence continues at coordinate 27,884,720 of CM050450.1, read as the reverse complement.
GCTGACCTTCAATCTATTAACGAGGATCGCCACCTAGAGATGCTTGCAGTGGCAGAGGAGCGTCGGCAAGCGGTCGAGGAGTGTTGGCAACAACGTGAAGACTTGTTGGAGATTAACCAGCGACACACAGAGATGGAACTGTCATTTCGGGGCGTTAGATGAGATGCGCACTTTATTGGCAAAGATCGCTAAGAACCGACGATCTGAAGGCCTGGGGATTCCATTTATGTGCCCTCCTACAGGTGGTGCAGGCCATGCAGATTGTGCCGATGATGGCTCCGGGGTTCTAGACGTGAGAACCGAACCCTATCACCCCCAGGCTCACAAGAAATGTTGGTCACCGCAGGAATCACAGCTAGGACCACATGCCCTAGGGACTTATCCCAAGATACAACAAGGTTGTGGACGTCGTGGCAGAGGGGAACTGGACCATGATTCATTGGGGGGAGAGGAACGACACATTATGCATAGGAGGGTCGAACTACCCAATTTCGACGAGACTGATCCGATGGGATGGATCACACGGGCTGAACAGTATTTTGATATTCAAGGCACCGTAGAGGATTATAAATTACCCATAGCTTTTGTTAGTATGGAAGGACTGGCCAGACATTGGTTTCGATGGTTGAGATGGCACATTCTCAATCTTAATTGGAATAGGCTGAAGGAGGAATTGGTATAGCGGTACAGTGATTATCCAGCTACGACTGCTTATGAGACTGGCGGCGTTAGAGCAAAGAAATATGACGGTGACTAAATATATCATAGTAAAGAGATTGTCTCCCAGATTCCTGATTTACCAGAAGTACAATATGTGGGTTTCTTTCTCAAGGGCTTGCGACCTCTAATCATTCCTTTCTTCCCGATAATGTTCTCCGAGCTATGACTTTAGCTTGCATCATTGAGGAGGTAGCAGGCAGCAGTGATCCAAAGGGGCGACATTATACTTGGGGAACTTCAAGCAAAAATTTTTTAGGAAATAACAATTTTTCATCTAATAGGAGCTCGACATCACAACTAGTTATTTTTAGACCCTCTTCTATTGGTGTGCCGGCCCATAGCAGTGCCAGAGCGAGCGGCAACAACCCACCCTTGCCACAAGGAGGGGCTAAAGGAGGGAGTACTCAACACACTGTACCCAAAGAAGGAAGTACCCTACGATCATCATCGGGCAGTATACATAGTGGGGATCGCCAAAGAGGGGGACGCGCCATGACTTACCAGAATTATATTATAAAGAGAGAGAAAGGCTTATGTTTTCATTGTGACCAGCCGTACCATCCCATGCATCAATGTGGAAACAAGAGTCTTCGTATCACCTTATTAGCCAAGGACAATGACACGACTGAGGGAATCAAAGAAGCAATCGGCAATGACATAGACCAAGAGGCTGAGTTAAATGGTGAACTGTGGGAACCCACATGCAAACACATGGAATTATCCCTCTATTTGGCTGGCAATATTTTAGGTCCTTTCAGGGGGTTGTTAATCGCATATCGACTATTATACTTATTAACAATTGAGCAAGTCACAATTTTGTGTCAGAACGACTCGTCAAGGACTAGGGTTGGCGGATCACTCCTACCCCAACATAAAAAGTGAGTTTAGGGGGTGGTGGAGGAGTCACTATACAAGGAAAGTGTGAACAACTGGCCGTAACACTGGCGACTACAATACAGTGCTGCAAGGATACCTCTTCAGACTAGGGGGAGTAGACATAGTGCTAGGCATGACATGGCTGGAAACATTGGGCGAGACTAGGGTGGATTGGGGCCAGAAGTATATAAAATTTCAGCACGACGAGAGAGGTCACAATCCATGAGGATTCTGCATTAATTCACTCACCAGTATCAATCAAGAGTCTTAGTAGCACGGCAGACACAGAATTTTGGGGTGCGGGGTGGGCACTTGAAATTCCATCATTAGAATCAACCAAGCAAGCCCAATTATCTATTAAGTCAATCTCAACAATTGTAGTTGGTGTTAAAATCCTTTGCGCAAGTCTTTTTGGAAGTTGCAAATTTTTCACCGGAGAGAGTTTGATCATGCTATCGTTACTCAGCCGAGCGAAGGACCGGTATAGGTGCGACCGTACCATTACGCCTATCATCAAAAGGATAAGATGGAGCGATTGGTACAACAAATGTTGATTGCTGGTGTTATTCAACCTAGTTCGAGCCCCTACTCCAGCCCGATCATTTTAGTGAGAAAGAAAGATGGTAGCTAGAGGTTCTACATTGATTACAGAGCTCTCAACAGTATTACAGTTCTAGACAAATACCCCATTCCTATAATTGAGAAATTAATTGATGAAGGTTATGGCGCTGAGTATTTTTCAAAAATAGATTTGCGTGTAGGATATCACCAGATAAGGGTGAAGGCTGAAGATGTGTACAAAACAACTCACTCGGGACACTATGAGTTTAAGGTCATACCATTTGGTCTCAGGAATGTGCCTGCTACCTTTTAAGTTGTGATGAATTAAATATTTTGACCATTGTTGGGCAAATTTAGCTTAGTCTTCTTTGGCGATATATTAATCTATAGCCCTTCTTGGGAGCAACATGTACAACATTTAAGCCAAGCCTTACAGGTCCTTGCAGAACAACACATTAGTGGCTAATAGTGCGAAGTGCAACTTCAGATAGGGACAAATGGAATACCTTGGTCATATACTTGAGCTCGGAGGGGTATCCATGGATCCAAAAAAGGTTAGCAACGTTTGCCAATGGCCCATACCTCGAACGATCAAAGAAGTGAGGGGATTCCTAGGTCTTCCAGGATATTATAGAAGGTTTATAAAGGACTATGGTAAGATAGTTCAACCTCTTACTAATCTTCTTAAGAAAGATGGTTTCACTTGGGGCCCGACAGCCCAAGCAACTTTCAATCACTTAAAAGTGATAATGTCCACAACCCTAGTGTTGGGATTACCTGATTTTACCCAAGAATTCACCATTGAGTGTAATGCTTCAGGTAGAGGTATTGGCGTTATTCTCATGCAACAAGGAAAACCACTAGCTTATTTAAGAAAAGTTCTCTCTGAAGGGAATTTGTCTAAATCTACATATGAAAAAGAGTTGATGGCTTTAGTATTGGCTGTTTAGCATTGAAGGCCTTACCTGTTGGGTCGTAGATTCAAAATGCATATCAATCAGAAGGCCTTGAGGTATATTTTAGATTAGCGGATTATGACCCTAGATCAACAAAATTGGCTCGCTAAACTTCTAGGATATGACATGGAAGTGCGGTATAAATCGGGCCATGCTAACGGAGCAACAGACGCACTATCTCGTATACCTGTGCAAACAGAACTCCAAGCAATCCAATCCCAACCTAGTTGGACACAGAGAGAATTCAGGAGGAGGCGGAGGACCCTACACAAGATCATAGAAGGGTTAGTATGGCATCCAACTAAACCTTCTTCATTCAAGATGCACAAAGGGCGCTTGTTGTATAAAGGGAGAATGGTGATTTACGTAGCATCCAGTTGGATTAAAACTCTACTTCAGGAATGTCACGACATTCCCACTAGGGGACACTCTAGAGCATACCATACATACTGATAAATGGCGGATAACATCTATTGGATCAATATGAAGAAAGATGTATACCAATGGGTAGCGAAATGTTTAATTTGCTAAAAGCTGAAGTATCAAACCACGTCACCTGCTGGCTTATTGCAACCTCTTCCAATACCTATATCAACCTATAATGATATGGGAAGACATAGTCATGGACTTTATTACTGGACTCCCACGATCTAGAGGCATTGATGCAGTCTTGGTGGTAGTGGATCGGCTATCAAAGTATAGAAATGTCTGTGCAGTTAAGCATCCCTTTTCGGCAAAATCTGTGGCCGAAATATTTGTGAAAGAAGTGATACAACTACATGGAGTTCTGAGATCGATTGTGAGTGACCGATATATTTTCATTAGTAGATTTTGGACTGAGCTTTTTCGACTCCAGGGCACGTCACTTAGGATGAGTTCAGCATATCACCCGAAAATAGATGGGCAGACTGAAGCATTGAATAGATGTCTTGAGACATAACTTCAATGTTTTGCCTCTGAACAACCTAAAGAATAGGCAGCGTAGCTACATTGGGCAGAGTACTGGTACAACACTAACTTCCAATCGGCTGCGGGTAAAACTCCTTTTGAGGTGATATATGGGCGCACACCATCTACCTTGCACCAATATGTTTTAGGTGAGTCAACAGTGGATGCAGTGGAACAAGACTTGCTCAACATGGACAAAATGCTACGTCAGCTCAAATATAATATAGGGAGAGCACAACAACGCATAGTTAAGTATGCTAATGCTCACGAGAAGGATGTGAGTTTCTCTGTGAGGGATCTAGTATTTATCAAGCTTCATCCACATCGCCAACATTCTATAGCTCGAAGAATTAACCAAAAATTGGCGGCCGGCTACTATGGACCATTCAGCATTTCTCAACGTAGAGGCATGGTGGCCTATCGCCTAGATATTCCACCTGGGGTTCGCATTCATCCTATTTTCCATGCATCTCAATTGAAGAAAGTTGTGGGTACCCATGTAGCAGAGCCCGAATTACCTATAGATTTGGAGTCAGAGCTATCCACGCAAGGCACACTAGAGACTATTTTAGCTACAAGAAGCATCACATGCGGCGACGAGATTGTCGAGCAGTAGCTCATTTGCTGGACCTCAAAAACAGAAGAAGCCACATGGGAAGATGTAACAACGATACAAGATCAATTTTTGGAGCTTATTCACAGCCTTGGGAACAAGGCTGCTCATTGGGAGGGAGGTATTGTTATTAAACCGAACTCACGCACTCCGATTTGGAGGGTTTATTCCCGCCGAATCAAATCGGTTCGAGGGAAAGGACCAATTCAGTGAAGGACCCAAAAGGCGGGGAAGGGGGAGAATTAGGGCATGCTTGTTTTTTTGAGTATCCATTTTGTAAACTCTTTTTCACCGGAGACCCGGCTGAGGTAGTTCAACAGTAGTTTGCTATCAGAATCACAACAAGCAAAAGAATTAGTTATTTGTAACCTTAACATGTAATTTTCTTGGAAGTGAATAAAATTCCAATAGGTTACACTATCCAAATGCTGTTAGGAAGGTTTCAAATCTCAGTATCAAGATCTGTCTTGGTCCAAGCTCAAAGTACACTACTTGTCTCAATGATATTGATGGTGGAATTACACTACAATAGCAAGTGTCAATATCATATCTAACTAGAATATACTAGGTGTACTTCCCAATAAAAAACATGATACCATGTCTAGAAATTCGACCGATAGTACCACTCCTCATGCTAGTTGGATTATTGGGTTAAAACCAATGCTGAGGCATAAAGAAAGCTCAGATGAACAAGAGCTAAAAGTTAATATTTTGGCAAAGGAAAACGAATGCCCACAATTATGTAGCATAACATATCATTAAACTTGAAATAAGATTCTCAAGACACCTTCAAAATCATCTGCAAATAAGTCTTAAAATACAATAAAAATAAATGCAAAACAAAAATCCTAAAATAATCATACTATCAGTATCAAGTCATACATGATTCTCTCATTCTTCACATGAACATGTCTTCTATAATTTTAGTGGGTTGTTCTCTTTTGGAAAAACCTGCTGCCAGGCTGTCATGTTAATGCAATGAATCTACAAATCTTTGTACATAAGAAAAGATACCTTAATAAGTGTATCACATCATTTCCATGCAGCTCAAGTAGACTACCAAGTACCAAGCACCAACATCACAAATTGTAGGCACAGTCACAAATTCCAATCTTTCTATAAGCAGGACTATCCAGTGCAATTTTCTCTTTCCTTCTTGTATATTACCTTTTTCTAATTTTTAACAATTCACTAATCTGAAAGGCAAACCATACAAATGGTTTCAAAACTTCAGTTGGATTACATTTCCTGTAGCACATGGTGCAAAGTAGATTAGTACACCCGCTACGTAGTGTTTAATTGTATACATAATATATATAGATATATATGCCATTAGTTATATAAATAAATAAATTTATTTATTTATTTATTTATTTATTTATTTATATAACTAATGGCATATATATATTTATTTATATTTATATTTATATATAATTAATATCATCTAGTGCCTGGAACCATTCGGAACCGACCAATGCATATCTATGGACAGGAACAAACTGTGTGTTTAAAGGACTGGTTCACACTAGCCACCCCTTAAATTTGATTAGACTGGTATGCCCAGTATGCTCAATTAGTATACCTCTATACAATAGTCTGAGCCATGACTTGCTGCGTTTCTAGAAAAACAGTTCCTGTAAGTTTCAAAATGATATGTGGATCAATATTATGATGGATAAACCAAAATAAGTTATTTCTAACAAAGTTGCAATAATGAGCTCTTTAAAATTCAAAGTTCACTTAAAAAATGAATCAGTGGTGTTTTTATTGTGCTCTGTACCTTCAAAGATGATACTAGCATATTTGTCAATCAAGAATATCAAAATATTTTGCAACAAACAAGCAAATACCATTATCAAAAACTTCACAAGGACGTACCGTGTCTTTCAAAGTGGTTATCATTGTGAAGTACAGCATCAGCAATAACCACCCCACTGAAGCAAAAAAAAAACAAAAACAACTAGAAAGAGTTTAATCATGATACTCAAACAATTATATGAAAGATTAATGTTTGAAATGAATGTTTCAAGAAAACAATGCCCTGGTTCATGAAAAGAAGTTCTGCCAACCTCTTTATCTAAAACAAAAAAGCACACAAGAAACATTTTTAAGATGTCATCAGCAAGAAATAGCAAGAATTTGCATGAGAGATATCTTGAAACAATTTTAATGCCTCATAGTTGGTAGAAAGAAATAGTTCTTGTGGTTCTCTTCATACCAAGAGATAGAAGATAAATACAAAGACTACCACAGACATGGTACTATGGTATGATTGTTTCAACCACAATGAGTATAGATTCGAAAACCTTTGCCACAGCCACTGTGATTACTACAACTAGGGCTATCTCCTCGGACCCCAGACTGTGAAAGCTACAAGAGCACTAGTGAAGCAATACACATAAAAGTTTGGAAAAGGCATTTTCAAGGCTCAAAATAATAGAGTCAACAAGAATCTATGCACAAGCAGTAGAAAAATCTCATCAAGACTATGTAAAAGAATAGTCACCAAGAAATCCTAGCACTGCTAGGGAATAACTTATATATTATAGTAGAAGGATAATAGACAATTTATTATGTTGCCCCTTAGAAGAGCATAATACTCCTATAATGGATGACCATCCTATTTTATTGAAAAGATGTACACATACAACTAGTAGACATGGCAAATATTATCTTGATGAACACATGTAGCAGCAAGAACATCTCAGATAATGGTCCATTATTAGAAACATAGAATATTCAATAAAGACATGAGAACTACCATGTTAGATGGGCACCATATCTCATGAGTCAGTAGTGGCCGAAGGAGATGTGTCAAGGTGATGATCCTTTTATGTGAGCCCAAAAAGTAGCACATGAATTGAGCCTACAACAAGTAATTTGTACCAATTTTTGTGGAGGTGAATCCATGAGCAATACAAGTGAAAAGAACAAGGGAAGGATAAAAAAAAAAGAGGAGATGTGATTAGAGTGGAAGTGAAATGTTAAGACAACTCTAATATGCAATAAAGGGCTCCCTTTTTGAGAGGGAACAGAGAAGGCAAAAGGGGTTACTAAACCTCCAAGAAATACAAGGCGCCAATGATCAAAACCCTTGATTGACATGTTAAAAAAAGTAGGACCTATTGAAAATTATAAAGGGTGTAACAAGATAATTAAAGAGAGGAGAGAGAGGAGAAGAAGCAGCAGGGTGTGTGGTAGCATGGTGAGCCATAGCATTAGTGATGGCAGTAGCAACGATGAGAGAAGAATGGGAGAGAATTAGGGTTACTTTGATACTAAGAGAAAAGATTCAAAATTATTATTCACTAGAAAGTGTGGTATTATATATATGATATATCATAAGTCTTATTGGATAATACCTAACAACACGACTATCCAATAAAATTCCAATAATATTGCTACACAAATCTCAATAGTAACTTCCAACAATTCATAACTAACACCTACTTTTGTAATGGTGATCTACATTATTATCATGCTAAAAACAACTCTTGTCAATATTTAGAGGCTCCACATAATCTTTACGTATGACCCAATATATTCTTGCAACATTATTAATGACAATATAATCTCATTATAATGTCACAATTGTTATCTAGCAACATAACATACTACTCTTATGCAAGTAATAAGATATCATAGTTTAGCATGATCTTATCTATGATAATGTTACCACATAGTTCAATCCATTTTCCTTAGTATTTAGATTGAACATAAGTCATGAAATGTGTCAAACACTTAATTCTCGAGTTGGCTAAAGTTCAAAATATAATACATATCTCATATTGATTCACTTAAGCATGGTTATGCATTTTTCAGTCTCATTTAATTAAGGAGACTCAAGATACCAACAATCTAGGAATTATCCTATCTTAATCACTCACATTCATCTCCATGATTCGTGGCATTATAGTCTATCCAATCAAGAGCGAAGTTTGATAGTATTAAAGTATATGAAGGAATCTATGCTAACGTAATGTTTAAGAATCACATACATTATTATCACAATAAGAATCATTATGAAACTCATAACAATTTATGAAGTATGCTCATGGTGGTTCTATCTAGTATATTATTTATCCAATATATATACATATGTTGACTTGATATCTCATATCTCATTATCATTAATCACTATAAATATTAGTCCCCTATACATAATATTATTTAACTAAAGACATTTGAAAATAACCATATTATTATATAGATATATATTACAATTACGTATATTATATAGATATTAAGAAAATTTAATAATGTGTGTTAGAATTTGATAAGTTTGTGTTAATGGGTTCAAGCTGTTACTGCATTTAAACCTTATTTCTCTCTTGTTAATGGATTAAACCTAGTTTTTCTCCTCTCTTATGTCGAGTCCCTATTTTGTTTCTCACTTTAAGGTATCAGAGAAGTAATATTTTGTGTGCTCCACTCACTACCTTATGACAATACTATTTCCTCTACACCTACTGTCAAGTACTTCATCTAGAAATTCCTCGCCAATTTCTGCCTCATTTTGGCTTCTCTCACATCATTGGCAGTTGACGCTCAAACCCTTTGTTGATTTCTTTCTCTGATGTCAACTATTTCTCCCTTGCTGGTTTTTGGCATGTCGTATCATTAAAGTGTGAAGAACAAAGATTTTGTTCATCTTCTTTGTACTATTATCTCTCTCGACACATGCCTGTATTGGTCTTGGATCTATATTAACCCAACAGAAACCTATTTGTCCTTAAAGCTATCAATTGACAAATTCTTTTTTCCTCTCATGTGCTTCTTCATTGTGGTTACGTGTTCTAGTCAAAACTGAAGCCTTAACCCTTAGGAGAGCATTGTTTGAGGGTTGCATATATCAACTGTCAGTTTTAAATAATATAAATATGTATATAAATTGGCATAAATAAAATAAATAGATATATTAGCTTATATGAAGTGGGTTGTACTTATGTGGACATTCACTTGTAAAGCAAGTTGTACTTGTTTGTAATCTACCTTTGATATTAATGAAAGTGAATCAAAGGAATTGACCTAGTTTTGCATTCAAAAACTTTATCATGGTATCAAAGCAAGGTGATCTCGAGGGCATGCAACTGAAATTTTTTCAGTGCTTCAAGAGCATTGTGATTTTGAACTTGTTTCATCTTTTCTTCCTGTTTAGGATTATTGCTTTTGTCGTCTTCTTTCCTTGGATTTGGCACCATGCTTTTAGTGTCATGCTTCGATGTCAATGAAAGGGTTTGCTTGTGGCTGAGCGATTGTCTTTGTCATCACGGTAGTTCTTAGTGTTGGTGAAGCACGGGCAGCAGGCATTAACAAGAAGGTATTCTAGGGCTTTGGCTCATCAGCGAAATCACCTTGACAAAGTCATCTCATCAGTGAAGTCAGCCACTTTGGAAAGTTATTTTGTGATGGGCATGAGTTTTTTTGGAGGAAGTGCTCCCTCGGGGGCTCTATCACCCTCCCTGCCGCCTTTTCCCACCAAGATTCATCTTTGAGGAAGCGCTCCCTCCTATTAGCATCCGTTGTGTTGTAGTTGGAGGAGGAAACAATAAATGATGAGAAGAGAAAGCATTTGAAAGAATGAGGCCTCACTCTTTCTTCCTTTTGACCGCTTCCTTCTTGTTGATCGATTAAGTTCTAGGTGTTGATACTTAAAGATTTGCAAGGTAACAGATTGATTCCTCTGCCTTGCTTTGGTAACTCTTTTTTTGCTACCACTCTTCTATTCTTCAATTGTTGCTTGGTTTTTGCAATGTGGTTCTTCACCATCATATAATTTCCTCAATTATTGCTTCCAGTTTTCCTTTTAGTGTTGTGGTAAGCTACTTTTCTGTCTTTGAGTTTTCTAGAATATTTGTTTTGTGCTACCATGGTATTTGGCCTTGATTGTGTATAATAGCAATGGAGCACACCTTTTGGAGATCATCTACAGAAGCAATGAATGAGATTTATAGGAAAGAACTATGCAGTATGGAATTCCAATTCTGAATGTTTTTATAAGGAAAGGAGCTTTGGGCTCATATAGATGGATTATCTACTAATTGAAGGTGAAAAAGAATTTGGCAAATGGGAAGCAAGTGATGCACTTTATCATCTCCTAAATATTAGCTTCTATTGAAGCTCATATGATAAACAATTTATGGTTATTTAGTATAGCCAAGGAAATATGGGATTGCCTTAGACGCATGTATTATTGTAGGACAATTTTAACTTAAGCTTAAAATTAGTAAATTTAGTCAAGGTAATCTCTCTATTGAGCAATATTATTCTGAATTTCTTAATCTTTGAAGTGAGTACTTAGGGATTATCTACTCTGATGTACCTAAAGAAGCTTTACCTAATCTTCAAAAGGTTCATGAAGTCAAAATACGTGATCAATTTTTAATGAAACTAAGATCAGAATTTGAAATAGTCTAAGGGTGGATTGCTGAATAGAAATCTAGTTCCTTCTTTAGATAGAAGAAAGAACAAGGTTAGCTACTCAATATAGTTTAGGAGGATCTCAGACAACATCATAAATTAATAATATTGCTTATGTTGTACAAGACAGAAATAGAGGTAAGAGATAGATGTAGTTTTGTATGAAATTTGGCCACATAGCTCGCAATTGTAATAAAAAATTCTATAATTATTGTAAGCAAAATAGGCACATTATTAAAGATTGTGCCACATGCTCATAAAATAGAAAAGCCAAAACCTTTAGAGTTATTCAAGGTGATTCTTTATATTTTACTAGTACTAGCACAATGTCGAATCAGGTGGTGATAACTCTATAAATGGTTCAATTGATGGTTCTTACTAATATTTTTGCACTTGGGCTTTAGGGAAAAAGGTAAAATAGTTTCCTCTATTTGGTTTGTTAATTCAAGAGCATCCAAACATATGATAGGCTCATCTAATTTCTAATATAATTTATAATAATAAACAAAATATTCAAATAGCTAATGGTGGTAGTAATCTTCTAATTACTGCCATTAGTGATGCCAGATATCCAGTCATGTCCTAATTGCTCCTAAATTATCTGCTAATCTAATATCTATTAGTCAACTTGTGGAAAATAGTTATAACATATATTTTTCTCGTGATGACTATCTTGTACTGGACCGGGTGTCGAGGAAGGTGTTTGCAAAGGAGACTAAAGTGAGAAGACTTTACCTTGTAGATTTCTATCCCTAGAACTTTAGCATTAGTCTTAGTACACAAACAATGTAATTTTGTCTAATTTGTTGAGAAGTGACTCTCTTGTTTCAGGACTCGATTTTTCTACTTGCTTGCAAAATTGAAAAAAAAGACTTTGCCTTTTCTTAATCATGGTAGCCACACAACTTCATGTTTTGAGATTATAAATAATCATGTTTGAGATATCACTCTAGTTATTTCACATATACATTATAGATATTCAGTGATATTCATTGATAATTATAGTAGGTTTATGGATATATTTTTTATGCACTAAAGCTAAGTATTTAAAGTTTTTCAAACCTTTGTAGTGTATGATAAGACACAACTTTCAAATCATGGTGGTGAATACGTAACATATGATTTTTTAGATTACTTCCAAATTAATAGCATTATTTCTCATAGATCGGATCCTTATATGCCTAAACAAGATAGGGTAGCTGGGAGAAAAAAATGCTAATTATTAGATTTGGTTCATACTTTGTAGTGTATGTTAAGACAATTTTCCACTAGTATTAAGATTTTACAATCTGGTGTATCATATGATTATTTATATTACTTCTTAATTAATGGCATTATTTATGAGACATCCGATCCTTATATGCGTAAACAAAATAGGGTAGCTAAGAGAAAAAAATGTTACTTATTGAATATGGTTTGTACATTACTTTTTAAGTCTTCCATGCCACTCAAATTTTAGGTTGAAGCTTCGACAACGGTTGTGCATCTGAATAATCATTTTCCCTCTCAACAGTTAGGCTTTAATTTTTTTTTTACTATCTGTTTGGTATACATCCTAATTATCATATGTTGCATACAATTAGATGTATAGTTTAGTGTGCTTTTAAGGGTTATTGTGCTAACCCAAAAGACTTTGTATACTATGATGCTAGTGCTAACCATATTGTATCTCCAAAAATGTTATTTTCTTTGAATATGCATGTTATTTTCAGCAACATACTCATTCTTCTCCCCGTGTTTTGCTTCATAGCTTTGATGAAGATTCTCAACCAATCTTAAAACCTGATATTGTATATCAATGTTGAAAAACTTAAACTACACAAATTCTTCCGAGATCTGATCATATGTTGGACGAAAATGATGTACCTACTCTATTGGTTTTTCAAAGATCCTCTCGCATCATTAAACCTCCTAATAGGTATGTTTCTCAACTACCTTAGCTAACTTCTTATTCTCAAGTATCTGCACAAACAATATACTAGGTAAAAGCTATACAAGAAGAATTTCAAGCTCCTTAGGAGAATCATATTTAAGATATTGTTCCTTGTCCTAAGGATATCAAAACTATTTGATGCAAAAAGGTTTATTCCATTAAGCTATGATTGTTCACTTGATAAACATAAAGCTAGACCGGTAGCTCTTAGAAATAAACAAGAATGTGGCATAAATTATAAGACGACATTTACACTTGTTGCAAAGATGACATCGATGGTGCATCTTATTTTGGCTATTGTTGCATCTACGAGTTGCCCACTATTGCAAATTGATGTTAAGAATGTCTTTTTACATAAGAATCTTAAAGAGAAAATTTATATGACTCAACCGTCAAGATTGTTCCCTACACCATCATCTAATTTTTTTAAGTTGAAACGGTCTCTATGATTTAAAATAAGCTCCCCATGCTTGGTTTGACAAGTTTGTACCACACATCTTAATTTTTCATTTGTTCAAAACTAATATGACTCTTCCTTATTTCTTTTGCAAGTTTTCTAAGGGAATTTTTACGCTTATGGTATATTTTGATGATATTATTATAACATGAACAGATTCTAAGCTAATTTCTCAACTTGAAGGTCGCTTTCAATAATATTTTCATATAAAAGACTTGGGTCTTTCACAATATTTTTTAGGCCTTAAGTTTGCTCTACCTCAGCCGATCTCTTTTTCCATCAACATAAATATATTAAGGATCTAATTATATTAGCTAGTTCGCAAGATGATCAATCAACTAATACTCTTTTAGAGGTCAATATCAAGTATTGTAAGAACGAGGGTAATTTTATATCAGATCATTCTTTATATCGATAATTAGTTGGCAATCTAAATTACTTAAGTATCACTCAACCTGATATTTCCATATGCAGTTCAACAAGTTAGTCAATTTTTGTAAGCACCTACTTACTTTCATATGGCAACTGTTCAACTTGTTCTTTGATACTTGAAAGGCACTTCTATCAAAAGTCTCTACTTTCCAATAAACTCTCCTATTCATATAGTGATGCTGGCAACATGTTTCTTAGTAATTCTCTTATTTCTTGGAAAAGTAAGAAGCTAGATTGTACGTCTAAGTCAACTAGTGGATCTGCATAATGTATCATATCTTCTACTTATTTTGTTGGGTTAGCTTAGCTTTACTCAAAATGATTCTAATCCATTTTATGAAGATAACGTGAGTGTAAAAGCATTTAATGCTCTGTCATTTCTCTTCTATATATTACCACTAATCTTCATATAGCTGCCCTTTCTAAAAATTGTCATTATTTTCTAGATGACAAACGGATGCTAGTTGATTACTTGCACCAATTTGAGGAGGATGCCAATGGTAAATATTGTAAATATGTATAGATATATAATATAAGTGGATGCATTAGCTTATATAAAGCATACCAGTTTAGACATTCACTTTTAAAGTGGGTTGTACCCACTAGTAATTTACCCTTGATATTAATGAAAGTTGATCACAAGAGGTGACCTAATTTTGTATTACAAAATCTTATCATCAAGACCTTGCATCGAGGTGTTATTCCTCAATATATTTGCTTATTGGTTAAAGTTTCATGTTTGATCTTGTCACTCTTGGCCAAAAATAGGAGATGGATTCTAGTTTTGCAAAAACTAAGCCCATTACCATATTGTTTGAACCATAGTTAAATTAAATGATAGTAAGAATTATACATTGTGGGCACAAGCTATAAAGATCTTCTTAGGCTGTGTTTCCTAAGAAGGAATCCACAGTGGAAAGAAGAAAAAGGTGTTTTAATTATTACTTTGTGAAAAGAAGAGAAAGGTTTCTTTCCGCTGCGGATTCCTTCCAAGGAAACACAGCCTTAGGGTCAGAAAGGAAGGCTTATTATTTGACTTCACTTAGTGATCACGATGCTTAGCAATGTTTTGTTGTGACTATTATGACTACACTTATCAATAGAAAGGAACTAAATATTGTAACTTCAGTTATGTTTCAGTCAAGGATTAAAAAACCAATTCACACCACCCAGTACAAGCGGTGCATACTGGTTTGAGACAGTATCGATATTAGTATATGTAATGTCAGCATGTTCAGTACCTATACCATCTAGTATTAGTATATTCATTATGTACCGATTTAAACCAAGACTTAATTGGTAAGAGAGTGTGGGAGACTCCTAGTTAATGTATATGCTTCTCAGCAAAATATTTGTTATATATTTAAACTCTACAAAGACATCTTTTTATTAAAATTGGAATATCACTTTCTTCAATAATATTGTACTCTCTTGCAAAAAAGAAGTGGGATGAGCTTACACAAAATCAACCTACTTATGATATATGTCTATTATTTTCTAACAACAACAAAAATTCTTAGTAGCCAAATTTTTGTTAGGTTTAAATGACAAGTATAGTGAAATCTCAATTACTAGTTGATCCTACCATTCCCAACCTTCATAATGTGTTCTCAAGACTATTAAGGGTGTTTATGTCCTTAACATGATAGTCTGAATGCTCTTATTGCTCCCTAGGGTTGTGGATGTGGTCGTGGTTCTCGATCTTGTCAAGGATGGGGTCGTAGTTGTAGTTTCCCAACACACTCACTATGATCGTACCAATCATATATATGACAAATGTTAGTAAAAATTTTAACACCCTTCTCATTCAAAGGCTGTATACTCCTGCTACCACTTCAAGGCATACTATTACTATTTCAGCTAATGTGTATGAAAAATATTTGAAGTTCTCATCTGCCACAACCTCTCTTACTAGTATAGCCTTGTTAGCCTCTTTTGGGAATTTATGGATACTTGATTCTCATGCAACTTCACATGTGACAGTAATAAATTTCTATTTTCATCATTATCAACAAATCATCCTTCTAACAACTAATCATTATCAACTAATCATCATCTAGGAGTGTCAATAGCTAACGGCTATCTTAATCTATGTTAGATATTGGTTTTCTTTCCCCTACCTCTACTATCACTCTTCGTAATGTATTTTATGTTTCATAGTTTCCTATTAGTATGTCATATATTTATGCATTTACACAAGCATTCAATTGCATTATAACTTTTACTTCATTTCATTGATTTTCAGGACCAAAGACAATAATTGATGGGGGCATAGGTGTGGTGGCATCTACATTCTTCATACATCATATTCATCACCACATGAAGTCCATACATCTAACAATTTTAATGCATATACCAGTGGCACTGTTTTCTTGGCCACCATTCACCAGTTATTCTTCAGTACTTTTTGTCCTTGTCATCAACTGTGGGAAAACTAGTTAGAGTGCTTATTACAAAAACTAGTATTAAAGGAGGATGAGGATGATGTGTTATTTATCTTTTTTTTATTTTTGGAGGTAGCCGTAAAGTTGCCCACGGCAATGGCAATGATGCCTCTTGCATAGCATCAAGAAAGGTATAGCTTGGAGTGGAGAGGAGAAAAAGAGTGAGGTATGACTAGGATTTGGGGAGTGAGGAGAAAAAGAGTGAAAAAAAATGTTTCTTAAGGTTCACTTCACTTCATATCTTCATATGAAGGGATAAAATATATATATGTAAATTCAAACTCATATAAAAAACATAGAGAAATAACTAAAGTGGAACTAAAGATGAGGTAACAACTTACTCTAACACTTATGCTTCTTTTATTCATAAGAAGAGATAATCAGTAAGCCAAATTTCGATACATAGCTATGACTGATCATAGGAATAAAAAAACCCCTAACAGTCAAAGTACAATGAGTATAAGATTCTAAAAAATTGACGTCTCCATAAATAAATGTAACAACGATCAAAAGAAAATACAATAAAGAAGAAAGTGGCAAGAACTCTTCTATTACATGTGTAGAAATAAGTTGTGAAGGCTAACAAAGGCAAATGAATTAGAAATACCTTAAGATGAATATTAATGTATTGGCGATATAAGCAACCATTTCCCTGAGAAGTATAAAAACAAAAGTACTTTTAATTTCCAGAGATGTACATTGAACATGAAAGTTTGAAACGACAGCAGCCACAATAAATTCATTTGATTCTGTCGTAAATGCAAAATTGAATGAGCAAATGTAATAAGGTACAGATCGTACAACATGATCTGTAAACGTCAATCTGATTGTTCATTATCTGAGTTTGCAACCTAACATTTCATGTTCAATAGAAGAAAGGAAAGAGGAAAGAAGTTATAGAGAGATGGAAATTCCATGGAAATTAAATATGTGAACAGATAATAACCATACCAAAAATGATGCAAACTTCGTTGACTATCTCCTTTGAATGCCGTTCTAGCAAAAGCTGCAAAAAACCTGCTACCAAGTGGCCTTGTTAAAGAAAGTCTCAAATTCAACACAAGAAGCATCAAAACAATAAAAATCTACTTACATTCCTATTGTCATCACAGTGAGAACACCTGAAACATCTGCTGCATCTTGAGCCTGACATGGAAAGAATTACCATGAAATGATCATGAAGTAAAATAGTTTTAGAACAAATAGATAGTATATAGGAAAACAATACAACCTTCAAGTTATAAAAGATGTAGAAAGATTATTCCTACACCTAGGAATCCTAATCATCATGACAAATATTCGAAGAAAGTGATTGATGTGTGAAAGCCATTAACATAATCCCTTTCCTCTTTATCAAAAAAATGCATCTTTTATAGTATTTAAAGTGCCTTTAAAATAACTGTTAGTGAATGTGATATATTTGGAACTATCTACATGTTTCTTCCAACTAACATTGGTTTTTTGTTTCTATGATTCTTAATACCATGCAGGTTAAGCAACCTGCTTATTATGCTCCTAACTTCAAGCTATGGAAGTTATGTTTAATAAGAAGACCAAGATAAGTGGGTCAATTGAGTAAATCTTATGCTGCATAGAGGAGAACAAAGACTGCATTCTCAGGAATCAAAAAATAATTTAAAAAGACAACTGCTAAAAAAGCAAGGTGTCAGAAAATTTAAAATAGTTAAAGAATATTTTATATTAGAGTTTGTCTCTTCATATTTTATTAAATATTCTTTCTGAAGTAACATGTAAAACATGAAATGTAGAAATTATTTAACCAATAGGCAATATTATTGACAATAACTATTATAGATCTACCAGAAACTAAAAATTAATCTATCAAGTAGAAAAAATTCAACATAGTCCATAAGAATTACATTATAGAACTTGCACTTCAATTAGCAATCAACTCTATTATAACTCAGATACTTCTATAGACTATAGCCACAATGCCATTAGTGAACTGTCAATCATGGATTTAAAGATCAGTCCATGCAACCTAGTCCAAGTGGTGTGTACTGGTACAAGGTATAGGATCGATATTAATCTCGTACAATATATATACTTCATAATTTTATATATATAATATTTGTTTTAAGTGTAAGGTTTTAAATATTGATCCGTATCACTCTATTGGTCCATTATTAGATTGATATATATTGGTTTGTACTAACATACAATACCGACAATACTAATTAGTACTATTACAATATTATATTAGATTGATATGTATTGGTTTGTACTAACATACAATACCGACAATACTAAATAGTACTATTACAATATTATATATATATAAGGAGTATTGAGTCTTGTAGGTACTGGTACAAGGTATTCAGTATGTACTGCCCATACCAAACCATAGTTTTTTATAACATATTTCAACAGTAACAATGTCCATATATGATGATCCAATAGTGGACCAGTATTGACCAAATTTAAAAACTTAGGTGTCAACAAATGCGTGTGAGTGAAGAGCATCAAAGAATATCAAAGTAGTATATCCATTTTAGTAAGAAATGAAGGGCTACTTTTTGTCTTATCATATCTTTCTCTCTTTTTTTCAGCATATAAACTTTGCAATATTTTAGTAGTAGATGAAAACCTTGCTCACAGTGAAAGTTGTATGAATAACAAATACAACTAGTGGAATCTTCTCTATTTCACAGTGATAAGCAGCCATTTTACATTATTCTAGATCAATATTACTTTCCATTTCTCCATCCCTTACGCTTCAGTATTCTTCTTCTGTTCTTCAGGTTATCAAAAGGCATAAATTAATGAAAATTGATCAAAGGCAGTTGAATTCATTGACGGTAATTGTATTAACTCTAGGGCCAAAAAAACTTATTTAGATTCAACTATTTAAATCATGGGCTTCATATCAAAATGGAAACCACAATCATGTAGATTACACAAAAATAAATGTACACATGGTCATTATGAGAAGTGAGGAAGTGATATAACCATCTATTATTGAAAAAAAAAAAACCTCGTGTTTCTTCAAGATTGTTAAATTAATCTTATTATTAAAAATAAAATAAACTATTTAAATATCTTTCATATCTTTTCCTAAATCAACACTCATAATACTCGGTTCGAGGTGCTGATCCATGCTCGAATTGGTATCTACCGGTCTATAATAGACATGTCGAGAGAACAGTGGAAAAGAAGAAGAAAGCAAGCAAGCAAGAAAGAAGAGGTTCTCTACATGCATCCGCCTTTGCTCGCTATGCACACAGCCAGTAGCCTCTTCTCCTTATTTCTTTTTCTTTCTTCAGGCCGATGCATCAGTTTTGCTTAATGTATTAATAGTTGAATACATACAGAGAGCAGCTCTTCTTTTTCTTCTTCTTCTTCTTTCCCAGCTCAGATCAGCTATACTATCCGATACTTGGGATGGTATACACATTTATATAACTAGGAATGACTTGGATCATTAGTTTAAATATTTTTTATGTACTAACAGGTATCCACTCAAGGTTCTTGCATATCAATTGAGGTAGACTAAACATATAAAATGGTGGTTAAAGATATGCACACTCTAAACAGAATATGTCACTTACGTGCATAACCAATTTCTCAAGAAGAGTTGAGAATTTATATTTTTATGGAATGTCATGGAAAAGAAAATTTAACATAGACAAAATTATAATGACGTGCAAACTTACAGTGAAGAAGGCAATATCAATTGAGGTAGACTAAACATATAAAATGGTGGTTAAAAATATGCACACTCTAAACAGAATTCGTCACTTACATGCATAACCAATTTCTCAAGAAGAGTTGAGAATTTATATTTTTATGGAATGTCATGGAAAAGAAAATTTAGCATAGACAAAATTATAATGATGTGCAAACTTACAGTGAAGAAGGCAATATAGCTGACAGCAAGAGTCAATGTGATCTCTATAACTGTGTCGTTGAAAATGAAACCTAGCCATAAAACAGACAATATTCCAAAAGCCAGGCCTAAGGCCAAGCTGCAAAATAGAGAAGCTCATATCCACATTGTATTGTTGTCTTTTTGTATTTATATTCAGTAAATCTATATACTCACGCTCCAAGTGAAACTTGAGACAGAAATTTTATTATGTCTCCGATATTGAATCTCTGACCTATTACCATTCGGTAGAACAGCTGAAATACGACAATTGCAGTCCTGGAAAATAAATATATTCCATGAAGAAAGCTTAACACCAATATGTTCTCATAAAATTGCACCGACATGCATGTTTAACTAAATATTTTTGTCTTGTCACAGCTTTAGGCACAACCAACTTTGTCAATCTTTTTAATTTTTAAGTATCAAAAGCAGTTGCTCTGACTTGTTCCTTAAAGTCCAACAGATCGTTCCAGTAAAGGATCATGTTCAGTCATTAATACCATTCACCACTAGTAAGCATGATACACAATGAATTAATGAAAGGATAGTGAATTCAATTGTAACACCAGAATTTAATCTTTCATTGAAAGCAAATGATATTTAAGGCATAACAAGCTTACCATAACTAACCTGGGTTAAGAATTTCATATTTAATGTCACTTGCCTTAGGTTGTAAGTTAATCACTAGTTATCTTACCAGGTGGGTGGTATCACTAATAGATAATGAATTTTTTTAGAATGCATTGCCAAAGTTCTTTTAGTTCAAAAAGAACCTTATAGTTAAAGTACTATTATATAAATATAAAGTCAAAAGAACTTTATGTCAAAGCACTAATTTCAAAAGCCATTTTTCCAAATGTCAAGTTGGTACTATTCCCTTTCAAAAGTTCTTACACAGTAAAACCCCACACCTCTATTTAACAAGCTTCATAACCCTAATGGGTTAAGTAGTGTATTGGGTCTCATACCCAATCCACTTTTAGCACTCCCCCTCAAGCAAGAGCATGAATATTGGTCATACTCGGCTTATTACATAAAGTGGAAAACTTAGATGGTCCCAAAGATTTTGTGAAAATGTCAGCTAACTCCTCTTTAGAATTGATGTAAGGAAGATGTATGAGTTTGTTGGAGACTGCATCTCGAATAAAATGGCAATTCACCTCAATATGCTTTGTCCTCTCATAGAAAACTAGATTGTTCACAATAAAGATTGTAGCTTGATTGTCACATGACATAGGCATCTATTCTTCACACTTGATTCCAAAGTCAATTAATAGATTCCTAAGCCACGTTATCTCACGAGTTGTATGTATCATTACCTTGTATTCTGCCTAACAACTAGATCTTGAAACAATATTTTATTTCTTGCTCTTCCAAGTAACTAAATTGCCCTCAACATAAGTGCAGTACCTAGTTATTAAACGTTTATCATAACCGGCATAATCCGCATCTACATGGCTTCAGTTCTAAAATGCCCATTTTTCTCATACAAAAGACCCTTCCCGGGGCTCCTTTGATGCATTAAAGTATTCTTAATACAGCTTCCCAATATGCCTTCCTTAGCTTATCCATGAATTGACTAACGATCCCAACACAATGAGAAATATCGGGCTTCATTTCAGTCAAATAAATCAGCTTTCCAATAAGTCAACAATAACTAGTTACATCCATAGAATCAGAGTCCATTTCACAAGAATATTTCTGATTGAGATTTACACTCAATTATTCTAGTTTCTTCAAGAAGATCAAGAGCATATTTCATTTACAAGAGATACACCTGTGTTCCCTTATATGCAACTTCAATCCACAAAAAATAGTTAGGCTTGCCTAGATCTTTAAGTGCAAACTTATAATGTAGGTAAGTCTTTGACTCCATTATAGCTTTAGAGCCACTGTCAGTTAAAAGTATATCATCTATATATACCGCAAGTATTACCAAACCTTCATCAAAATGTCGAATAAAGACAAAATGATCAGTTTTGATACTATGATCTATGAGAATTTTTGGAACCAAACCCATGGACTTTGTTTCAAACTATAAATTGCTTTATACAATTTGCAAACCAACTCCCCCTGAGCAACATACAAGAAGGTTACTCCATACAAATATCCTCAATAAGGCCATATATAAAAAGACATTGTAAACATCCATCTGATGCAGCTATCAATCAAGATTAGTTGCTAAGAAAAAAAGAACCTGAACAGCGTTGAGATGAGCCACAAGAGAGTAGGTCTCAAAGTAATCAATACCAAAAGTTTTGGTAAATCCTTTTACTACAAGGTGTGCTTTATAATGGGCAACCGAGCCATCTGGGTTATGTTTAACTGTGTAGACCCACTTACATGCTACCGGTCGAACTCTGGAGGAGGTGGAACCAAGGACCATGTATGGCGAGTGTGAAGTGCATCCATCTCATCATCCATGGCAACACACCACTTGAGGAATAGCTTTGCCTCCTCAGAAGATTTAGGGGTAGAGGAGAGGAGAGGCAAACAAGGCATGATGTAAAGGAGATAAGCGATGATATAAAACATAGTTACTGACAGGATAGGAGCTCGTGTGGTGTTTATCTTTGTGTAAGGTTATGGGAGATGAAAGTCATCTGGAGGAGGACCATCCGGCCAAGATGATGGATCAGTAGGGGAGCTAACAATAGTCTGCAATAGACCTGCAAATTAGGAGCATGTGACTCTCTAGTCATGCCTAGAGAGTGAGTTAGAGGGCCCAAAATAAAAAGAGGAATTTCAACAAAAGGAGGACAGTTGAGAGTAGGACTAGTGAAATAGGAAGTTGTTTCATTAAAGATGACATCTGTGCTAACAAAAGATTGACGATAGCATTGATATCCTTTCTGACTATGACTATAACCCAAAAACACATGAGCTGCCCATGGTTGCAACATATCTTGGTATGTGCTATGAACATGTATATAACATGTGCAACCAAAAACACGAGGAACAATAGGATAAACTGAATAGTGAGGATAAAGAATGGAGAAGGGAGGCTTGCCTTGAAGTAACTTCATTGGAACCCGATTAATAAGAAAAGCTGCAGTGGGAATAGCATCCATTGTCAAGGGATATGCATGTGAAATAGAAGAGACCTGGCCACATCAAGGAGGTGATAATTTTTGTGTCCAGTAATACCATTCTGTTGGGATATGTAGGGACACGTAGTTTGGTGGAGAATACCTCTATTATGATAGAAAGACTTAAACTGAGTATTAGTATATTCCAAAGCATTATCGGATCAAATGATTTTCAAGAGTTTACCAAACTAAGTTTTAATTCCTTCATAGAAAATGCGAAATATACTGAAGAGTTCAGACCGATTTTTTAACAAAAACAACCAATACATACATAAGTGGTCATTAATAAAGGTGACAAAATAATAATAACCCTCTTTAGTGGGAATAGAATTCAGACCAACATATCTAAGTGAACAAGACTAAAGGAGTCATTACTATGAGTATTACAATTAGGAGAAAAAGACACGATGATATTTGCCTAGCTGACAAGCATCACACTGAAACACTGGATAAGATGATAAAGATAGGAACTATTGAACTTTCATCGAAAAAGGGTGGCCAAACCAACAATGCCACTAAAAAGGAAAAACTGCAGCATAAAAGCAAGATGGTGGCACGTACACGCCCTTGTCTTTAAGTCCCCCAGCAATTGTCCTCCTTATTTGTAGGTCTTGAAAAGTGCAATGAGAGGGAAAGAAGGTCCTAGCACAATTTAAGTTTTTTGTGAGAGAACATATGGATAGTAAATTATTCGGAAATTGAGGAATGTAGAGAACATGAGAAAGAACAAGAGTATTACTAATGTGAATGGACCCAACGCTAGAAACAGAAACAAATGAACCATCTACTATACGAACAGAAGGGTGGTAACTACTAAAGATGATGGATGAAACCAAGGCTTTATTACATGACATGTGAGATATAGCTCCTGAGTCAAGGTTCCAGGAGCTATCAAGAGTAGCAAGAGAGGCTATTATTAAGACCCGAGAGAAATTTTGCAACAATAAAATCTTCTTGATGTTGAAAAATGACAGAGATACCTGCAATAGGAGGGTGATATTGATGCAATTCATCTCATTTTGCCTTTAACTGAGTATAGTATTCTTGTAATAATAAGAAAATTTTCTTCATATAATTGATAAATGCAACTACTATTATGTTGAGGAGCATATATGCTAGCTAAAGCATCCCAAAATTCCTTTGCGGTATTATGAAACATAAAAGTAGATGCAATCTAAGGTTCCATACTACAAAGAAGAAAGGTAACAACAGCCTTATCAGACATACTCCTAGATGCATACTATGGGTCAAATGTGAGTCAAATGAAGCTGACAGATTTAGCTCTACATGGTGCCTCTTCCCATGGGATCTAAGAAAGAACAGCATAGCCCTTGCCTTAGTAAATAGTTTATACCATCTAGTTTCATAGTAGTGTCAAGATTGATAATGGACTTGGCTTTGAGATTAGATATTTGAGAATCCATAGGAAAACTAGGTATTAAGATAAGACCACAAATATATCAACAAAGATTACCTTACAAGAAAATGCCAAGAGGATCAAGAATCAATAGGAATGCTCTTCTCCAAGATATAAATTTGCTGGCTGGTATTGTTGTGGGAAGCATTCGCCTTTCAGAATCTGCCAAAGAAGCGCGCCACGAGTCTGCACGTGAGGTCATAGGCATCAGCGTGTTCAATATTCAAGAGCTTCCTGTTGCAATGGATGGTGACATAAATAGAGAAAATAGAAATGGTCGGGTCGCCACAAAAGATAACAAGAAGGAATGCCGTTGTAAGAGAATCCATGGGAAAACCAAGTATTAAGATAAGATCACAAGTATATCAGCAAAGAGTACCCTACAAGAAAATGCCAAGAGGATCAAGGATCAATAGGAATCCTCTACCCCAATATAGAAATCGCTGGTATTGTTATGGGATAGTTGTTGCTAGCGTCGACCAACAGCGACGGGCAAATCAAGAATCACCACTCCTTCATTAGACTATGGCAACCGAGCAAGCATTCGCCTTCCAGAATCTGCCAAAGAAGTGTGCCACAAGTCCGTGCATTAGGTCACAGGCATTAGTGTGACGGCGACATAAAATGGAGATAACAATAATAGTCAGCCACCACAGAAGATAACAAGAAGGAACGCCGCCATAGGAGATGGTGAACGTAACTACAAAAGATGGAGGATACCGCCACGGGAGATAGAGGATGCCACCGCAGGAAATGGAGGATGCCGCAGGAGATAACAAAAGGGAATGCTACCAAGAGAGATAGGAGGAAGAAGATGTGAGCTAGGGCTTGGAGTAAGCGACGCCTTGGTGAGATGAGCACAATGAGCAAGACATGAAGTAGCTCTCTGATGCTATGTCAAATTGGTACTATTCCCTTTCAAAAGTTCTTACATAGTAAAACCCCACACCTCTATTTAACAAGCTCCGTAACCCTAATGGGTTCAGTAGTGTATCGGGTCTCATACCCGATCCACTTCTAACACCAAGATAGTGGCATGGAACATCTTTGACCCTAAAACTAAATATTTTTTATTTTAAAAATTGGATGTTTGTTACTTCTTTTCAGAAATTTCTCTTTAGAGTGTTATATTTCAAAAATATACATATAAGAGTAACATATGAAGAATAAATTTGGTAAATAATATAAATTTTACAAAAATCATGGTATAAATTTTAATATATATAATAAATAAATACATAAAATAATAAAAAATGTCATATATTTCAAATAACAGCATATGAAAAGTCATACCCATCATTAATCAGAGATTCTCCTTCAATGATTGTACTCAGCTTTTTACTTGCTCCAAGTTCCTTCAGTAATGCAACACAAGCGACTGGATCCGTAGCACTAAGTAGCCCCCCAAGCAGCAATGATGTCTTCCAATCCCAGCCGTAGGGAAAAGTAAGCTGCAACACAATTATTAAAGGAATATTTTGATGGATAAACTTTTGTTTAAATTGAAGGTAGTTTCATAGGGAACTGTTGCTCTGTAAATACAAGGGAGGACCAATATGCCTAGAAATTAAAAGACCTTCACAGCAACTCCAAGACAAAAGGTTGATATAGCCACACCAGGCCCGGCAAGTAGCACCATTTGCACCATGCATCTCTGTAACAACAAAAGTTCTTTGTTTATTGAAAGATTAATTATCAACTAGCTAGTAGGATCATTTAATTTCATATAGATCATATAATATGATGACATACTTTCCCCAAACATTAGGCTTTTCAAGGTGGACAAAGTTCCTGGAATAGTTAAATTTTAAGTTTCCACTTTTGCATAAATCAAGTATACTTACTGTTGTCTATCTTAACAATGGTGCAAAGTTTTCTTATACCCCTAAGGTCAGTGACAATCCTATTAATTCCGAGTAATTCAAGCGAATTAATTTCAGTGAATTACTTTAGGTTTTCAATCAAAGAAATAGATATTTCATTGAAGCATAGGTAGTGTATATATCTGAAGGGATGTTGCAATTACATTTATCCATATGCTAGTCATATGAATATTCAATTTAATGTTTAAGATACCAACCTATAGTTGGACAGGTACATACTAGTCAGTACCAACACACGGTCCCGAAGGTACCGACCGAATACCGGTTGACCTAGTACATATCTCATACTTGGCAATACATACTGGTTTTTAATCCCTTGGTTCAATTGATAATTTGCAAGAAAAATAAGTAAATTCATTGTTTTTCCAACATCATCAAATGTATAGTACTATAGCACATATCAAAAAGTATCAAAATGGTGATGTATTAATTTAGTTTCTTTATAATTTCTTCAACAGAAAACATCATGGTAATCCTTGAAGGCTCCAAATATTTCTACCAAGAAATTTTAACTGGTAGTGTATAAGGACTTCATGACTATGTTAACCTATCATCAGCATTGAGATCAAACTGAGATCCTATAGATGAGGAAATAGGTTATTCTGCATCACAGAAATTGATTAACATTCAAAACTGGCATTTTTGATGCAACCACAATAAACAAACACTTGAAAAGTATGAAAGCACCTTAAAGATTGTTGCTAGAATAAGATAACAAGAATACCTTTATTTGGTGTACTTCCAAAGCAAATGAGCTCTCAAAAAGAAGAGCAGGAAGGAAAACAGATAGCAGAAGATTTGGATTAATGTTTGCCCCTGAAAAAAAACAGAGTAAGTCCTTGTACCGTGTGATTCTTTGACAGATTTTGGATGTTACAACTAATACTTACAAAGGCGAATGCCAGCTCCAAATTTTCCTAAATCAGCGCTTGTTCCATATTCTGGATCCCAAGTAAATGAATAAAAAAATGATAACATGAAGTTAATAAAAAGCTTCAAAATGAGCAAAAGGTCAAACGTATGTAAAAAATCTTCACAGCATGAATCAAGAAGGACAGTCTTTTAGTTCAATATAGTGCTAAAACTATCTCCTACTATTGCTTCCATATGGGCTCTAAATCAACAAAGATTCTATTTGAAGAAAAAATAATATAAGTTGTCAAACATATTGTAAGTTGTCACTTAAAAAATAATTTGAGTACAAATTAACATGATATTTGCTCATCTCCACACCTATGGTACAAAAATTCATACTATTTGCATTAGAATTTGAAAATTAATTAATAAGCAATAAGTGATTTATTACGTAATCTTAATCATTTACTTTTTGAAATTGCAATAGTTTCTTTATTTTTATAGGTTGAATTAGCAATAAGTGATTTATTTCTGCTGATTACTACATTTTCACCTATGATAGTGTAAAGCTAACACGTATATTAGCAAGAATCGTAGTTCATTAAAACTGCAAATGATAGTGTAAAGCTAACAGTTTCTGCAATTAGCTATTCTAGAATCAAAACGCGTTACAGTTTCACCTATGCATTGTTCAGTGATAAAAGTAGGAAATCGTGGAATAAGAGTAAGACGGACCGATGGACCCAAGAACGATGCCGAGGATAAGAAGTGCGACGGTGTAGGGGACCCGGGTCCCCGTCAGCAGATGCCTGGAAGCGATCCCCAGCAGGAGGGAGATCCCGACAAAGATTACGGCGTCATCTGGCGAGGCCGCCATCCTCCACCGCCGGCGTCGTCAAACGGCAGCGCAACGGAAACCTTAGAATCAGTCCCCCTCCCCCAGACGAGGGAAGCCCAAATAGACGTCCGCTAGCAGAAGGAGTCGCTCAGAGAAAAGAAGCGGCCAGCCGATGTCGCCCTGTCTCGACACGAGGTGAGCCACTGTCTTCCTTGCCGGTTTTCGCACCTCGCGCTATTTTTAGAGTGAAGTAGGAGGTTTGTGCGCGGCGGCGATGCCGGCGGCGGGTGTGCAGAGAGGAGGAGGCGCGAGTAAGATCGTTCTTGGCGTTTACCTGCCATATAGTCAAACGGAAAGCCTTTCCCTTTCATTACATGTCTCCTTGATCAATAGTTGTACTCTTTTTTTACCTACAAGTTGTGACCAATAATTGCCCTTTTTTTTTTTTTTAAAGGAATAATGGCGCATGGACAGAAACAGAAAAACTAATTCGAAGGTCAAATAGACAAATAGTGTAGAAAATGAAAATTCCAGTTTGGTCCACAAATTAAAAATCTATGCATCATCACTTCAGCTCCTAAAATAGTTTTTAAGTTTTGCTTTATTATTAATAAATGTTGTTTTATGATTTCAAGTAGAGTGGGGCTGCATATTTAGATTAATAAAAATAACAGCTAAAAACGAGCTATTTTAATTTTAAGATCAATTCAAGTGACAACTGACAATGTATTTTAATATACAGCGACAATGAATGCTCTAGTTTTAGAAATATAGTTGCTTTCACTGCATTTTTCAACTCATTTTCTTTTGGCTTTTTGTCTGAATAGTTAGTGGTGATCTTAACCACGTGCACTAGTGTCACGCCGGTAAAGTAGCCAAAATTTTTACCTTCGGGGTCTATGCACCTGCATGTGCACGCCAAACTTCTCTCAATCGCACGTGTCACGCCCCGGTCGGATCGGTCTAGAATGAGCGCTTATCCGCTTCCTAGAGCCGTCCGGTGGAATACCGGAACGTAACTCGCCCTAGGGTTTTCGACCCAAAATCGAAACCCTAATCTCCCCGAATTATTTTTATCCCCAAAATACAATTCGCACGGAAAACCCTAACCCTAATTTAGAGAAATCCAAACGAAACCCTAAATTCCAAAATACCTCTCGGTCAAAATTGATTTTGACCGCCGAATCGTCGAAACAAATTTTCGCCCCGCTGACGTACGCCTTACGTCAGATGCGAAAATCGAATTCGAAATCGAGTTTTCGATTTCGCTTGCGTCAGCCGCCAATTGCTGTCGTCACCCTCGCAAATTTGCCCGAATCGCCGAATTCGAAATCGTGCCGTTCGATTTTGACCCAGTCAAAATCGCTGAAGCTGCCTCGAAGCGAACGCCTCAGCG
Organism: Costus lasius; assembly: GCA_027563935.2. Classification (NCBI taxonomy): domain Eukaryota; kingdom Viridiplantae; phylum Streptophyta; class Magnoliopsida; order Zingiberales; family Costaceae; genus Costus; species Costus lasius. The sequence continues at coordinate 27,854,993 of CM050450.1, read as the reverse complement.
CGTTCGATCGTCGTCTTCAAGCTTGCGACGCCGCCTGCGTCGACTGCGCTCGAAGCTCGTCGGAGACGCTGCGCCGGTAGAGAAGGACCGCTTTCCTTCGCCTCGACCTTCCGTCGTCGGCAGCCACCTGCCGCCGAAGCTCGTCGTCGCCGAACAGAGAAGAACGCGTGGAACAAGGGAGAGAAGGTGGAGAGTAAAGAAAGTTCTTATTCACCGTCGGAACTTACAAAAAAACCTCTCCTTTGTCGTCGACCCTCGTCGGCGACCCCTCTAACCCTCCCTCACCGGCAACTCCTCAGCCGCCGGTTACAATCGCTCGCTTTCTTCTTTTCTCGAAGCCCTCGTCCGAGATCCCCCTCCGCGGAGCTCCCCGAGCTCGCTTTTAACGTCCACAGCCGCCGCCTAACCTATTTTGGGCGTCCGACCTTCGCGTGTCCGCGTCCGTCGCCGAATATCCCGTCGCCGCCCTTCCGTGCGCGCCGTCGTCCGATTCTCGCGGAGACGACGTTCGCGCGTCGTCCGCGTGGTTCGACGAAGAAGCAGACGCTCGCTCGCGTCTCACGCAGAATTCGGGGTCAACGCCCCCTGTTGACCGGGCTTTACCTTGATTCCCACTGTTCGGGCTGGGAATTGGGCTTGGGCCGAACCGGTTGAACCGGGGCCTAACAGCACGGATAGTGGCAAGGAGGCTCGCACCAAATCTACCCTCAGCCCTTTGCACGCTGGTGCCGACTCTCCACGCCGAGTACTACGAAAGCTAGGACGATGAGCACACCAAGACCTCTTTGCCCCTCTTCGACACAATTTTTAAGCCAAAAAAAGCTATTGGAAAATCAAAAAGAAAGGTGGAGAGTGGGGGCACGACATGAGTCTAGTCTCTAAGTGCATGGGGGCTAGATGTTTAGGAGTGGGGGCAAAATGCATGCAAATTTCAACAAGAAAGGTTGGTGTAGGGGGCTAGATGTTTAGGAGTGCGGCTAGATTATCACAATGAGTTTGAAAACTTACTTTTAAATGAAAGCGTAGCGATAGCTAAATGCCATGCAATCATATTTTCTAGTTTTGAACTGTGAAACAAGAACTAGAATACAAGCTAAATAACAAAAAAAAAGGAGAGGGATTATCTAAGCTCCTTGAAATTGTGGAAGTTTCTTTCCGTTCATGAGAGGTCATGTTGGAGAGGAAGAGAAAATATCCTCCCAAGGATTAGTTGGTAGTGGCCTATTTAAAATTAGAACTTGCAATTCTAGTCAATGGGTTATAAATGAGTTGTCTTTATACAACTCGTGACTTATTTATGTCTAGCCCAAATCTGACTTATTTATTAATTGTGTTAGTTTGACCTAACTCAAATATTACTTATTTATAAATTGGTCAACCCAATCTGACCTCTGTAACCTATTTGATTTATAAATAAATAGATAAATATACAATAAAATATAATATAAATTAAAATAAATATTTTATATTTATAAATATATTTACTATATATTAAAAATTAAAAATCTAAAAGGGTTATATAGATCAACCTATTTATGACTTGACTTGACTTGACCTAAATCATTTTGGTTTATAAATGGGTTAATCCAATTGTGACCTGAACATGATTAATCCTAACCTGAAACCCACATAACTTTATGTCAATTAGGTTGGGTTGATGGGTTGGGTCAATTTTTGCCATCTCTATTTGAATAGTTGAAGTCAATTCCTTATGACCTAGTCAGCACATCTTATCCAAGTTCCATTATTGGTAGGTCAAGGCACTAGGAATGGTTGTGGACACGAGTGTTCCAACCATTCAAAATATGAGAAGACCCACTTTCAAAGAATTTTGGTCGAGAAGTATTCCTTTCTAACTCCAACTCATTTGTGAAGTGAAATTAATATTCCAAGGGTCCAAGGTGCCACAAATTAAACCAAATAGTGTTCTTATGACTAAGTAGGACAAGGATGCACTTGGGTAGTTATATAGAACAAAGAAAAGTCTTTAATAGCAAAGCCACCAAATTTTTTTAGCAAATGTCACATTAGTCTAGTTGATCAAATGAATAATCTTGGGCGCAAGCGCTGAGATATTGATGACACCTATTTATGTATATTTTTAGTGCTTTTGATCTGTTAAGTTAAATCTTAATTCATCACTTGTATATTTCTTTTGACTTAATTATCTTTATTTATTCAGAATATATAGTCTTTCTTATTGGTAATTTAATTATATTGGTGCTCGATTATATGTAATTTCTAGTCAAATATTTGTATGCTTTAGATGTTGTGAGAAAAACTGAAAAATTAATTGCAATATTAGATAGCCAATAGTGAAGCTTGTAGGTTAGATCACAAGAGTAGTTCAATCCCACTCGAAGGATTACACAATTTATCATAAGACTTAATGGGTTACTTGTATTGGTAAGTTATGATAGTCAAAGCTTAATGCAAATAAATACTAGGGTGAGCATCCAAGAGTAGACAATTTGTATATTAGGATAAGTTTTTTTTAATTCAATTAAAATTTATGAAAGAGAGTCAATTTGTATTATCATTAAAAAAAACCAATGTGGTGAATTCCAAAGTTTTAACTTTAATTAAATTATTTTTTCTTTGATCTTTTGATTTCTTGTCTTTGATTTCTCATTTGAAACATTAGTAGCACTCGTTCAAAGCACTTGATTCAATCTATCTAGCATATGAAATATGTTGGAATAAAATTAAAAAAATATATTTAATATTAGCATTAAATGCTAATGTTATTAGCCTTAAGAATCTCATGAGATTTTGTACTTGATTAGACCGTACTTAACAACTCGATCTTTGTGAGATGTATACTTTTTATTACTTTGATGCACTTGCAGCTACATAAACTATTAGCCTAAATGAAGTGATGAGCGACTTTGTTAACCTTGTTAGTGCATTTAAGAGGAAAGCCAGGGTGAAGTAAGAATGTGGATAGGGGTAGAAAGAAGAGTGGAGTTAGCATGGAGTTAGCAAGGGTAGTTCTACTTGCGTGGAAGTTATAATTACCCCACAAAGATCCTAAGTGTAGGTTTAAGGGCCGTTAAGTAGGTTTGGGATAGGAGCGGTAGTAGGTTTAGGTGAAATCAATGGAAGGGTCCCAGTCCCACACGGAGATGAAAATGATGAAGAATGCTTCCCTTGATTAGAGCATTATAACTTTAAAGAAAATAAATATTGGATTTTTTTTCAAAATTAATTCTACGGCCAAAAATAAATTTTCCTATTGCACTTGGAATTAACCCTATGGCAGAGGATAGCGTTATTTTATATGTTAGAAAGGGGAGATGCTTAGAAAGGTTGATGACAGTAGGAAAAGAATATATAGAAGTCTTTCTCATCCAGCTTGCTCACAGAAATCAAATTCAGGCAAATGCTAGAAACATGCTTCATATTCTTAAGGGTCAGCTTGGTGTCATTAGCTGTTTCTAAATAAACATCACCATATCCTGCAACTTCAATGGTGGTATTGTCACCCATTTTCACTGTTCAACACTTAGCAGGTGTATAGGTGACAAAATAATTCCTATTAAAAATAATATGGATAGTGACACCACTATCAAATGGTATATCCTAAGAGAATACTGACTTAATATACATTGTATTCCATGTCTAACCAATTACAACCAACAAACTGTCTCCTCCTGTGACTCGCTGCTCATCGTCCCCTTTTATCAATTAATACACACATATATACCAACTGTAACCTAACCAACGTTACAAAACTTAGCACTATCTTCATTATATCATATCCACCTCTTTAATTTAGCTAACCACAATAGTATTAGTAACATGTTTCAAGTAATTGACAAGCTCCTGCAACCAGCCATTCCTCTTCTCGCCCTCCATGTACAGTGTCCAACCCTTGCTATATGGTTGCTGCTGATAATTGTAGATCGACAAAAGGTTTGAGCTATTTGCATGGGTTAGAATTCCAAGACGAAGCTTCCAAATGGTGCCCTGTGGGGAATGCCCTTCCTCCTTTTAGCGCTCCGGTAGCCGGCGGCCGGTGCAGGCGGCGTCGACGGAGTGAAGTTACTCGTTGTGTTGCTCTTCTCGCTCCCCCGACTCGCGCTCGTGTACGACTCCTCCGAATCAAATGCTGCCGCCATTGCCTTCTTCTTTGAGCCGCGATGGTCCTCTTTGCTGGCAATCTAAGTTTGGCATTTCCGCAAACATTTGGTGACCATGTCCAAATGAAGGGGGGTTTTCTTTTAATAAATGTAAGTGGGGTTGATGGGGAACGCAGACCTTGCAGCCGAGGGAGCAGAAGCGGAAGGAATCGAGAAGGCTCCGCTGGCAGACCTCGCAAGTGTTGGTAACGCCCTTTCCGGGCCTTGGCTGGGGGCGCTCGTTGAGGAAGACCACGCGGGCACTGTTAATGATGTAGGTCTGCACGCCAGCGATGTCCAAGACCTTTTGGATCTCCGACACCCTGATCACGTCGTGGTAGGACGACCGCCGTATCTGCAACATCAACCACCCGTCCGCCGGCGAATCAAGAATTCGCCACAATCAAGAACCGAATGTGAGTACGGCGCAGTAAGAGTTGATACCTGAATGGTGCGGTGGTCTCGGTGGTTGGCGAGGCACAAGGAGCAGAGAGCGCCGGCGGCGGCGCAGTCAAGGCAGTACATGTTGCACTCAGTCTTGTGGAAGTCAACATGGAGATTGCATTGGACGAAGAAACTCGTCGACAGGAGAGGCCGCAGCCACGGCGGCCACCGGTTGTCCTCCTCCGGCCATCCGCCTCCCTGTTCAAGTTTCAATTATTTTGTCGGGCCACAAGAAGAAAAGACAATAAACACAGGGGGGAAATGTCACCTTGACCCGTCTGTTCTTGAGATTGAGGTCTTTGAAGGGGGATTCGTGATCGATCGCCATTGGAATCAATGAGCAACAGCTTTTCCTCTTCTCAGGTTACTCTGCTTCAAAGGGGGAAATGAAAGAGAGAGAGAGAGAATGGTCGTTCTTATCCGGCGACAGGTATCATCATTATATGAAATGCGAGGGTTTTTAGCAGCATCATTTGTTTAAAGGTAATGAATGGATTTGACGGTGGATGATGAGTTATTTGAGTAGGAAGCAACACACCAAGGTATGTGGCGCCGGCTAGAGGCAGAGAAGATAAGCTCTGAGAAGCAAAAGGCGTTCCATTCAAGTTATTGCACATTACATAACATAATAATAATAATAATATTATTATTATTATTCTTGTGGAGGAAAAGGAAAGGGAAACAAAGGAAAAGGAGGGCGAAGATGCTGGCAGAATTTTCTAGTTTGGTGGGCAGTGATTAAATAAATAAATAAATAAATAATGGAAGGAAACTTTGCTTTGCGACGAAGCAGAAGAAAGTCAAGATGACGAAACACGTGTTGACCAACAAGATTCAAGTTTACATGGGCAAAGCCAAAAGGCAAATGCCAGCAACCCACAGAAACGTGTGCATTCTAATAATTGTAGCGACTATACCAGTCACGTGCGCATATATCGCTTACATGGATGTAGTTTTTTATGCAATGCAATACATAAAATCAATATACGACACCATAACGGGTCAAGGTATTTGATTATATTAGATTTTGCGATAAATCATCAGGCTAAAACTCAAAGTTCCATAATCTTATTTTAACATTTACTTGATAGATATGAATATCAATTTAACCATTTATATAAAATCACTTTAACCATTTATATAAAATCATTTGTCACGTATTTTTTAAATGCCCATTTTACATTCAATTGTTTTAGAGCCATGTGGACGTGGTAGATCCACCAAAATCTAAGTTCAATTGGATATTAACAAGTCTATTTCATCATTCATTTATTGCTTCTTCCCAAAACGTTGCATTCTGATGAATTTACTTTTTGGAATCTACGATAAATTTGGATCTCTATTTCATCAGAATCAGTCAATTTACTTTTTGGAATCTACAACAAATTTGGATCCATAAGGCAGAACAAATTGAACACTAAAAATTTAGGATATGTGATCTTGTCATCCTTCTTATCGGCAGACAAATTTACCATTTGTCTCTTGATATTAGTCGTCGCAAGGGTTTAACAGCATACGTCATTCGGAGCTTGACTAAAGATAGTGGAGCGGATAATTGAGGTTGGGAAGCTGACTTTTTGGCTTTGGAATTTACCAATTGATGGGTTTGCCAAGATTGACGTGGAGGCATGGCGGCGGATCTCCGTGGAAGGTAACCAAAGATGCGCCAGCAAACGATGCATTCCTCTTCAGATTTCAGCTGGTATTTTGCATCAGCACTTGAAGTGGTTGTTGGTGAAGGGGAGAGCATTGTATATGACTACTAAGTTATTGATTATCTAAATTATCCGATCCATAAATTCGGTAACTTATTTTTATTAATTTAAATGAATATTTTATTTTATTTTATTTAACATTTGATTTTTTTTATCTAAATTTCTTAATAAATATAATTTTTTAAATTAAAATAACTTCATATCTAATAGTTTTTAAAGAATTTTGAGTAAAATAAGGATGAACTTATATTAGAGTTGATGATTAAAAATTATATATATTATATATAACTAATCTCTAATTTATATATGGTTAGAAATTAAGCTTCATCTTCTTGAAAGATTTATGGTTAATTAGAGTTGATGAACCGGAAGATGATATAGCAATTGAGGTGGCTTAGATGACAATGCTAATCTTACAGTCTGTTTCTTTCAAAGAATGTAAAAAAAAAGGAAATGGATACACAATCTGTAAGGAAGAGAAATGCAATCCATAAGGAGGGATCACATGAAAGTCACATGTCTAGAGCTCACCCCCACTGTGATCACCTCTAGCACCGAGCTCCACCCAGCACCAAGCTAACTGTGACCGCCTCCAGCACCGAGCTCCACCCCCGTCACCGTCGCCTTAGCCTCCTCCCTTAGGGAGCTCCACCCCCGCCACCATCGCCTTAGCCTCCTCCCTTAAGGGGGCGAACTCGCCGCAATGGGAGAAGCCCATGGTGTGGGCACCCGAGGACCACGAGCTCCTGGGTCGTGAATGTTAGGGTATGCCCTTAAGGCTAATGTTTGAGGCCTTTGGGATTGTTTCAGTATCATGTATAAACTATGTTTATAAAGGCAATGGTTGTTATTCAGGTTGTTACATTATCTGCTGCTGTTATGTATACTTCTGAATAATGTCTCAATGGTGTTCAGCTTGGCTGACATTAACATTGTCCTTAGTCGAGATATCTTGGTGAACATGAGACAGCCTTGATATGATTGAGACTAATATGTTTCTAATCTTATAGGGTGCTTCGAGCATGGAATAAGATGTAGACTCATAGGTGCATTGAATGTACTGGACAGACCCTACTTAGGATGTTCAATTGTTTGTCACAATGTGAATAATCCTTATATGCAAACAAGTGGCATATTTCCTCTGACTTGAGATCACTTGTGGTTCTAAATGATGATTGGCATTGTCTTGAGGTAGTTCAATATCATTTGAAATATAATGGTTATAGATTATCTTGGATAATGGGCATGAGTCATGTTAGGGCATTAGTGATAGATATAGGATTGCCTCTCCTTGTTGGAGTGTGATATTCTATTGGGGCCCCCTGGATGAGATGGTTGAGAAAGTGTATGGCCATACCCAGATGACTATGTTCATCTGATCTAACCACTCTCATCATGTTGGAGTTACAGGCTTGACACGCTTGTCCAACGAGAACATCCAGTGGCAAAGGAAACATGTATGTCAAGTGAATTGGATTCACACTTGTGCTATGGTTTGGGTGTAGTCTTAGAAGACTCTTTCCTTCATATCGGGAGACAGTGAAGTGTTGCTAGATACCCCTGTCTGATCGTGATAACGTAAGTTATCGTTACCGACGTTGAAGGAAACCCTTAGGGTCGCACAATTTGATGATATGGCTTACTTATGTCAGATCGTGTGGACTGAATTGTTCTAGTTCAGTTTAAAGGAGTTTAAACTCTGATTGGAAGTGAGATCTGGTCTGATCATGTTTGATTGATTAGGGCTTGAGATCGGTAAGCTTCGATCGGAAGAATTGATGCTTGATCGATGAGATCAAGAGCATCAAGAGATGTGTGGTTAGATCTTGAGCCATCTGGTTCATATGAGATCTAGACCATGGCTTGGTTTGATTTGGTCTTTGAACCAAATACAATTGAACCGAATGAAATAGAACCGGTTCACTAAGTGAACGCTTGGTTCAAAGGGAGAAGGAAGGTTTCGATGGTTCACTTGGAGTGAACGCATGAGACATTGAGCACTTACTATATTTGGAAGTCGGTTTTCCAAATTGGAAAAACGCCTCCACGTTGTAACGCCGCTCACCCCATCTTCTCCTCTTGCTCCTCTCGTGGTGAAGCTTCTTCACGCCAAGGAGAAAATTCAGCCAGCGAGAAGAGAAACACATCTTCTCTTGCACGATCAGGGGACTCCTTAGATCTTTGCTAGCACAAAGAGCACAAGGGAGTAAGCCTTCAACGTCTTGTGTGCAACTTCTTTGGAGGAGAGCCGCTCGCCCTCTATCTTCTTCCAAGTCGCCATTCAAGCAATGGCCATGGTAACATCCCCTCTTGTTTCATAGTTGATTATATTATAAGCCATGCGATCTTCATGAAACCAAGTTTCCGCCCATGCGAAAAATTTTAGAAGAGCATGTGACTTAGGTTTCGACACTTTCAATTGGTATCAGAGCTAGAGTTTTGGCTTGATGCATATAATCACTATCTTGATGTGATCCATGGTTGTTTTAAGTTTTTGATAGATCTATAAGAATCGCATGCTTCAGTTCTCATGCGAAAAATGACTACATGCTATGTGTTAGATTTGCATGTATTTTAGGTAGCTTGCGCATGTTATGTGTTTGTTTGCGCTTATCATAGTTTTTTCAATCAAAACATAACATCATGCGCGCCCCTCACATAGATCTATCGGCGCCTACTTTAAATCCTTAGACGGGTTAATAGGTTTGAAGTCGTCAGTCAAGTCTGGACCCAACAGCCTGATCAGACCATCTGACAGCCTAGATGGGTCGGCCAGATAGCACCTATGCGCAAGCAAATAGGTGGCTATAGGTCGACTGCAGAAGGGCGTGTAGCAATGTCTGATTGAGGCGCCAAGTGAACGATCATGATTAAGGCCCGGGGTCACACCCGTTTGCCAGAAATCATGTGGGACGTTCAGCCCTTAAGGCATGCATAGTTGACCACATAGTCGACGCAAGTCAGTTATGACTGGGTGCATGCAAGGGCAGTGGGTCTGACTTGGTCTGATGAGTGGATACCTATTAATGGACCGTTGTAAGGTAGTAGGGCACATAAGGAAATAAAATTGATCCCATGGGGTTTTTTCAAAAATTTTATTTTCTGTTTGGATCACATGTTTGTATGTTATAACATGCATGGATGTTTATTTAATCTTATGTGGGTTGCCCATTTTTGTGTGCTGTGCTGGGGCCTGCGTGCCTGGAATTAATTAAAAGTAAATTTTATTGTGATCTGCGAATCACATTTTAATTTATGATAATGTATATTTGACCTGCGCGTCAAATCATGTCTAGATAGATTAAAATGTATTTTAATCAGACATGAGCACAGAGCACACATGGCAGAGGCGCTTGCAGCAAGTGGCTTCACCAGGTGGGAGGTCTAGAGTTCGACTCTAGCACAGGCGCATGCTACCTGATGGGCGCATTTGAGCTGCAGAGGGCGCTTAGGCCCGGTCTGGGCCAGATGAAGTGCAAGAGACCCATAAAGAGATCAAGTGAAGACTTGTGTAAAGCTAGGGTTTTTCTTAGGCTTTTATGGGCGTTTACCACATAAGATCATTGTGCTTTCTATTTACTGTTTAAGTAATATTAGCACCTGCATGATTTATCCTTCTGCTATCACCATAAGAATTATATGATAGTAAGAAGATAAAAGGACCGTTAAAATCCAACGTTAAATATCAAGCACGAAAGCCTTCTAACGCGAAACCTCACTGTTCTGACTATCATTGGGGCCGTGTTGTACCCACTCAGTGGGCACGTCGCTTCTCGTTGCTCAGCATAGCACGTGGTGGTCCAGGGAGTAGGTCGGGTCAGCTTGACCATGTGGGCTACATATTGAGCATATGTTAGCTATATGGAGGCAGCCATCTGTGGAATCAGAGACTGTGTTGTACCAACTCAGTTGGCACAGTCTACTGGATTGCCCAGATGAAGGGGAATCGCACGGGTTGGCGATTGGCATGGATAGCCTACCAGTGATTAGTGCTTGGACTCTCTGTGCATCTTATCTCGCCTGAGCGGGACGCGGAGACCAAGTATGAAATCTGGATCCCATCTCACTAAAAGAGTTTCATTCTTTCGGACTGTTTTATTAGATTTTTTCAATCAGATAAAATAGTGAGAAAAGAATCTCTCTTAAGTCCTGGATTGATTCTAACATGGATACTGACCTTGTTGTTCTTGCAATGTTGTAGATTCCTGCAGCAACGAACACCACAGGGCTCAATTTGCGATCCATATTGGAAAAGGAGGGCCAAACTTCTCAGACTGGTACAGACAGCTTAAGATTGTTCTTAAGGCTGAGAGGAAACTGTATGTCCTTGAGACGGCAATACCGGCTCAACCCGCTGCGAACGCCGCAAGGGCGGTTCGGGATGCTTATGAAAAGCATGTCAGTGATAGCACTGATGTTGCTTGCCTTATGCTTGCGTCTATGACGCCAGAGTTACAGCGTCAGCATGAAGATTTATCTGCTATTGAAATTATAGCAAATCTCAAGATGCTGTATGCTGCACAGGCAAGGACTGAACGCTATAACTTGACGAAACTTTTCTTTCAGAGCAAACTGACTGAAGGGAGTCCAGTGGGAGCTCATGTGCTCAAGATGATTGGGTACAAGGAGGCTCTAGAGAAACTGGGACACACCATCAATCAAGAACTTGTTGTAGACATTATCCTGCAGTCTCTCCCGGCTTCTTTCGATCTGTTCATTATTAACTTTAATATGAACAAGATCGACTGTACTCTGGCAGAGTTACTGAACATGCTCTGCACCACAGAGTAGACTCTTGAGAAGGGAAAGCCTTCATCCTCTGTCTTGATGGTTCCTTCAAGGAACAAGAAGAAGGGGAAGAAGGGCAAAGCCCCTATCAAGAGCTACAACAAGGCTCTGAAACAAAAGATCAAGCGGTCAAAGGACAACAGGTGCTTCCATTGTGGCCAGCTGGGTCACTGGAAGAAGGACTGTAAAGCGCTCCAAGGAGACAAGAAGGGAAGCAAGCCTTTCACTTCTGGCTCAGGTATTTTTGTGACTGACCTCATGGTAGCTTCTTCTATTTCATGGGTGTTGGACACTGCATGTGGAGTTCACATTTGTTCAAATGTACAGGAACTCAAGAGAAGAAGACAGGTGGGACAGCATGAGGTGGACCTACGAGTCTGGGATTTGGTTGATCCGCCTCCGGGAGTAATCCCTATAGGCTGTAAGTGGATCTTCAAGAAGAAGATTGACATGGATGGTAACGTAGTTACCTATAAGGGCAGGCTAGATGCGAAAGGTTTCAAACAATCTATGGGATAGATTATGATGAAACTTTCTCTCCTGTAGCCATGTTTAAGTCCATTCGAATTATTCTCGCGATAGCAGCATATTATGATTATGAGATCTGGCAAATGGATGTGAAGACCACTTTCCTTAATGGAAAACTAGAAGAGGATGTGTATATGACACAGCCTGAAGGTTTCATCAATCCATCAGATCGTCATAAAATATGCAAGTTAAAGAAGTCCATTTATGGACTAAAACAAGCATCTAGAAGCTGGAATATTCGCTTTGATGAATCAGTTTGTGAATTTGGTTTCATCAAAAATGAAGATGACCCGTGTGTATACAAGAGGTTTAGTGGGAGCGTGATTACTTTCCTGGTCCTCTACGTCGATGATATCTTGATCATTGGAAACGATATTCCTGAACTGCATGCGGTCAAAGCATGGTTAAGAAAATGTTTCCAGATGAAAGATTTAGGAGAAGCAGCCTATGTATTAGGTGTGCAGATCTATAGAGATAGATCTAATAGGCTTCTCGGGTTATGCCAGAGTACTTACATCGATAAAGTCCTGGAGAGATTCCATTTAGAAAATTCTAAAAGAGGATATCTTCCAGTCAGACATGGTCTGAATCTTTCTAAGAGCAGTGTCCTCAAACACAGTCTGAGAAAGATGAAATGGACAATACGCCTTATGCTTCGGCTATTGGATCCATTATATATGCGATGTTGTGTACTCGCCCAGACGTCGCTTACGGGTTAAGCGTGACCAGTCGATTCCAAAGTAATCCAGGGAAGGCACACTGGATTGCAGTCAAGAACATTTTGAAATATCTTCAGAGGACCAAAGATATATTCTTGATTTATGGAGGTCAGGAAGAACTCAGTATTGAAGGATATACTGACGCTTCGTTCCAATCTGACCAGGATGATTTCCGATCGCAATCAGGCTATGTTTTTAGCTTGAATGGAGGAGCAGTGGTATGGAAGAGTTTCAAACAATCAATTGTTGCTGATTCCACAACAGAAGCCGAGTATGTTGCAGCCTCAGAAGCATCAAAGGAGGCAGTGTGGATTCGTAAGTTCGTTCAGGAACTTGGTGTTGTTCCTTCGAGTGCTGATCCATTGGTTATCTTCTGTGATAACACTGGAGCAATAGCACAAGCAAAGGAACCACGGTCACACCAGAAGTCCAAGCACATACAGAGAAGGTTTCATTTGATCCGTGAGATCATAGATCGTGGAGAGATCAAGATCTCCAAGGTTCATACAGATGACAATCTAGCTGACCCGCTTACTAAGCCTCTGGCGCAGCAGAAGCATGAGAAGCACTGTAATAATATGGGTTTGAGATTTCTCAACCATTAGATTAAGTGCAAGTGGGAGATTGTTGGGGTATGCCCTTAAGGCTAATGTTTGAGGCCTTTGGGATTGTTTCAGTATCATGTATAAACTATGTTTATAAAGGCAATGGTTGTTATTCAGGTTGTTACATTATCTGCTGCTGTTATGTATACTTCTGAATAATGTCTCAATGGTGTTCAGCTTGGCTGACATTAACATTGTCCTTAGTCGAGATATCTTGGTGAACATGAGACAGCCTTGATATGATTGAGACTAATATGTTTCTAATCTTATAGGGTGCTTCGAGCATGGAATAAGATGTAGACTCATAGGTGCATTGAATGTACTGGACAGACCCTACTTAGGATGTTCAATTGTTTGTCACAATGTGAATAATCCTTATATGCAAGCAAGTGGCATATTTCCTCTGACTTGAGATCACTTGTGGTTCTAAATGATGATTGGCATTGTCTTGAGGTAGTTCAATATCATTTGAAATATAATGGTTATAGATTATCTTGGATAATGGGCATGAGTCATGTTAGGGCATTAGTGATAGATATATGATTGCCTCTCCTTGTTGGAGTGTGATGTTCTATTGGGGCCCCCTAGATGAGATGGTTGAGAAAGTGTATGGCCATACCCAGATGACTATGTTCATCTGATCTAACCACTCTCATCATGTTGGAGTTACAGGCTTGACACGCTTGTCCAACGAGAACATCCAGTGGCAAAGGAAACATGTATGTCAAGTGAATTGGATTCACACTTGTGCTATGGTTTGGGTGTAGTCTTAGAAGACTCTTTCCTTCATATCGGGAGACAGTGAAGTGTTGCTAGATACCCCTGTCTGATCGTGATAACGTAAGTTATCGTTACCGACGTTGAAGGAAACCCTTAGGGTCGCATAATTTGATGATATGGCTTACTTATGTCAGATCGTGTGGACTGAATTGTTCTAGTTTAGTTTAAAGGAGTTTAAACTCTGATTGGAAGTGAGATCTGGTCTGATCATGTTTGATTGATTAGGGCTTGAGATCGGTAAGCTTCGATCGGGAGAATTGATGCTTGATCGATGAGATCAAGAGCATCAAGAGATGTGTGGTTAGATCTTGAGCCATCTGGTTCATATGAGATCTAGACCATGGCTTGGTTTGATTTGGTCTTTGAACCAAATACAATTGAACCGAATGAAATAGAACCGGTTCACTAAGTGAACGCTTGGTTCAAAGGGAGAAGGAAGGTTTCGATGGTTCACTTGGAGTGAACGCATGAGACATTGAGCACTTACTATATTTGGAAGTCGGTTTTCCAAATTGGAAAAACGCCTCCACGTTGTAACGCCGCTCACCCCATCTTCTCCTCTTGCTCCTCTCGTGGTGAAGCTTCTTCACGCCAAGGAGAAAATTCAGCCAGCGAGAAGAGAAACACATCTTCTCTTGCACGATCAGGGGACTCCTTAGATCTTTGCTAGCACAAAGAGCACAAGGGAGTAAGCCTTCAACGTCTTGTGTGCAACTTCTTTGGAGGAGAGCCGCTCGCCCTCTATCTTCTTCCAAGTCGCCATTCAAGCAATGGCCATGGTAACATCCCCTCTTGTTTCATAGTTGATTATATTATAAGCCATGCGATCTTCATGAAACCAAGTTTCCGCCCATGCGAAAAATTTTAGAAGAGCATGTGACTTAGGTTTCGACACTTTCAGTGAAGCCCTTTTTGACGAAGTTATTGATGAGCTGGCTCATGGTCATGTTGACCTTGGGTAGGTTACCCGCGACAGAGGCAGCCGTGGAGGCTAGGGCATCCTTGCAGCCAAGGCGGACATGGTAGAAGGGGCCACCGAGCATGGAGACGAGGTCGCCGGTGGTCAGTGCAAGGACGTCGGCGCAGGAGACGCCGCCGGGGCCCTGGAGCTCGAGGGCGATCTTGGCTCAGACTATGGCATCGAAGCCGTCGCCGGGGAGGGCGACGTTTTCTTCCACATCGTGCTCCGCTCGGTTAAAGGCGTTGGTGGAGACAAGGACGGAGTGGACACAACTGCCAACGAAGCAGTCAGGGAAGAAGAGGCAAAGGCAGACGGCAGCGGTGGTGGGAGTGAGGATCTACTTGCTGGTGACGACGTCGAACACGATTTGCTCCACCTTAGGGCAAGTTTTCTCATAGTAGTCAAGGGAGAGCTTGGCGGAGGCCGGGGCGACGAGGAGGAGAAGGACTAGGGTGGCCATCAGCGGATGCATTTCTATGTTAGTCATGTTCGCGGTCGTTGATCAATGATTCGCGACGAGCTGCTCCGTCAAAGGAAGTGGGCGACTTCGCAAAAAGCAATTAAGACCAACACCTGCGAACCACACCCGTGAGCCATCCATCAAGTTTTCCTCTCGTTTTAGGGGGATCAATTTTTAGATGTTCATCCCTCCATCTGTCCATTCATCCTAACTAATATGTTCAAGGAAATAAGAGATTTTAGTGATATCCATCCCTCCCCTCTAATTATCCTTCCAAGGAAACACTATGTTAGTGTCATGGTCAATTTTTCGTTTAGCTCAAAACTTTGTACCGCGACCAATAAGAAAGTCAGATCTATAATGCAATGATTGGTTAAGGCTACCTATACAGAAGTACAAGGACTCTCACACGATTATCACACCTTGCGTACATGGTTTGGTGGTTCATTGCCCCCACGCTTCACTCACAACAATCTCATACCCGCAGATGCATCTAACAATAGGTGACTCATTAAGCTCTTAATGCTCATAGATAGAACTCTAAAAAACCCATGCTCCCTCTCAAGCAAGGCCAAGCCTTCAAGGCCACTAGTGCTCAAGGCAAGCACGACATGTTCAAAGGTACCAATGCACAATCATAGATAAGAAAAGCAATAAAGACTACAATTATGTGACATTCAAGGACGCATACACACCAAGCCGATCAAGGAAGCATGGGTATACCTTTGACATGTGCCTCACCCGTGATAGCTCCAAGCAACTCATCATTGCTGCCAAAGAAGTTGTCACCACCACTGCAAGGAACCTCGGCTGTGTCACATTCACCCTAGCACTCAACGCGTTCATTTGCATCGCACGCTCACTTTGCCTCTGACTCGCAACAATCGTGTCTGCCAGTGTTGCACATCCACTTGGTGCTCATGCTCACCCAATGTTCACATGTTGCTTGGTGCACTACGCTTACCCAATGGAGCATAATAATTTAAGTCCATTTGGAAACTAGATGGATCCAGATTAAACACATATCATTATTGATTGAATCAATGTTTCAAATCATTTGATTTGAGGCATGATCAAGGCTAGGCGCTTACTCATAATAGTCTGGATTGCATCATTGGGTTTTCGACCTAAAACGGAGTAGAGATCATCACCTAGTATAGGTGCATAGGCAAAAATTAATCAATGTTGAACATTGGTATAGGCACATGATTTACTAATAAAGGCATTGTCATTGTTATATTTTGTGTTGTACCTGCTAGTTGTATGGGATTACATGACAATGTCCCTAGAGATTGACATCGGTTATTTTCAAAATATCTTTAGTCAAGTACCTTTGTGGATAAAAGACAATTTTGATACATGTGAAACTAGTGTATAAGCAAGTTGGATGGTTAGTTACAATGCAAGCACATAGGAGCATCAGTAAGGATGTACTGGATTACCCCACTATGAGTATTGACTTAAAAGTCAAGTTAGTATCACAAAGTGAGAAGTTTTGCAATGATCTTTAGACTTGATGTCATAAGAACTTATATATAGTGAGTAATATACTTTGATATGACCTAGCATCTTCCTGTAATAGGAAAGTCATAATGGTTGTCATTAGGTATATAATAAGCTATATAAGAAGTCTAATAGACCAATAGTAGGATTTTCACTTTCCCTAGGGAAATTTAGATATCCACGGGGCCTCACTTGTTGGAACATGACTAATAGTAGGATGCGCTAACAGCCATAAATGAGTCGCCCCCTCTCCTACTATCGCTACCCACATTAGAGCTACCGCCACTTTACTCCCTTTTCCTCCTCTCTTGTTGGCGCAACCTTGAAGGAAGAAGAAAGATTCCTATGGCTTGATCTCTTCTCCCAAGGCTAGCACTAGGTGTGGATAACAGCAACACCAAAGGGCTCGCTATATGGATACTACTTATAAAGGGTGGATACTTATGCGTCTACCCCATTTGTTGCCAACTCTAGATCACACTATAAGGGTATAACTCTGAAGATATCTATTTGTCTTTCTCTTCTTGCATTGATCCTCTAGGAAATGAATAGGTTTCGCTGTGTGCTCGCACAAATTTTTAAATTTCACCCAAACACTATTCCCACTCGGAGGATCCATATGAGGGAGTATACAAATAGATGTGTAAGGATGTGTTACCTTATTTTCTTGATCATGAGTTGGAAACATACAAGGCATAGATGCACAATTATCCACCCTTTGCAGGTATGCATATAGTAAACCCCTTTAGTGATGCCCTTGTCCATGTCTGGTCTTAGCCTCGAGAGAAAGGACCTACCCTCATGAGTTGTCTTCTTTCCTCGAAGGATGCGCCAATAGGAAAGCAAGAAGAGGATGGAGAGTGGCAACCAAGAGAGGGAGAGGGACGATAGCTCTTCTCAAGTGGACAGCTCTAGGCACATATTATTGTGTGTGTTTGTAGCTTGGGTTATACCTCCCTATTTATAATAGGTAGAGGCACAATCATAAGGCTACAATCTCGCCACATATCCACATACTAAAGCGCCCCTTTTCCCTCCTTATTTAGCTGTAGATGAAGCCATTTGACTAGACTTGGTATATGACTTGTAGGCACCAAAGCAAGCAAGAAGAGGGTAGGAGATCAAGCAGGATCGAGCCCCTGCATCTCCAATTTATCTCCTTTACTTGTAACCAAGTGTGTGCATCAAGTAGTTGGTCTGGGATCTAATCCCCGTGATGATAAATACTTGTAAATGCATGATAGGCTCCTAGGCTATTCTCTATCCAATCTTATTGGGCCTGAAGCTCAATGATGCAATCCAAGCCATCATAGATAAGCGTCTAGCCCTATCTATACACCAGATCATTAGATATGAACTGTTGGTTTATATAAACATGATCTAGGCCTAATCTAGATCCATCCAGCTCCATACACACCGAATTATTAACATAATTCAATCCGAGATTATCTGATCAAACTGCATCACTAATGTATCTACATGTGTGACCCTATATGTTCCATATGACACTGACAGTGATGATCGCCCAAGATCATCACAAGTAGTAAGGGGTATCTAGCAATATATCACTACTCCTGAAGCCATAGGAAATCAATCATATGTTGATAACTCCATATTAAATAAAAAAAGGCAACTCATGTATATAATCTCCTTACCAACTAATATTCTTGTTAGACAAGTGTGTCACACTTGTTTGACCCAATCTTATAGTTATGACAGGTTATTCACCTGAGTATGGTCATACAGTTCTAGTCATAAACCAAGAGGTGGGGCCTCATGGATATTATATTTCTCATACAGCTTATGACGTACCCAATGACAACCATATGACCTCTCTATTATGATGAGGTAGTAGGTTATATCAAAATGCATCACTTACTATATAGAAGTGCTAATAGTCTCAAGTCGAAGAACCAATGGAAACCTTCACTTAGTGATATTAACTTAGTGACACCTAAGCTAATAATCACAATAGGTCGGTCTAGTAAATCCTACTTGATGCATATGTGTGGCTGTATTGATGTCTAGCATCTAATCATCTCACACACTAGTCTCACATATACCAAAGTTGTCTCCTATCTACTAAGGTACTCAACTAGGGATACTTTGAGAATGGTCAATACCAAACTCAGGGATATCATTATGTAATTCCATATTCTGGGCATATCAAAAATATAACAATAACAATGCCTTTTATTACTTAATGAATCATAGTACAATATATAAATTAGACTAAAGCAATTGGTATGCAAGGTATATACACTAACAAGTCAAGCAGAAAGTATTGTAATTGGTGCCTAAATAATTAGACATCCAACTCATAATTGCAATGACCCCATTGCAATAGTAGAGCTCTACCAATTTAGCTATATCTCTTAAAGCCTAGTAGAGTATGTATAAGAGATTTTCATTCTTATTCTATTCTTTATCCTTCCCATCTAGGGACTAAATCCTAAAATATTGTGAGTTAGTTAGTTGCATTAAAAGTAGCATGGGATGCTTATCTTTAGGGATGGGCAAATGATTTGATAAATTTGGTTTTTACTGATTTACTAACATTATGAGTAAAAGAAATCTCGTATTCGATATTGATAATAAGTTTTCAAAAATTTTGGTTTTTGGTTTTAATTTTTGTTTTGGTTTTTTCTTTTTTTAGTTTGATAAAAATCGAATTTACTAATACTAAGTACTAAATTAGTAAATTATAAATTTAGTTTATAAAATCAATAAATTTTATTTGATAAATATATTAAAAATAAAAAATATTATTATATTTATATAAGTAAAATAATCTAACTCAGCGAATTAGTAATTTACTGATTTTACCATAATTTATTTTTAGTAAATTCGGTTCGATAAGAAATCGGGTTTTTTTTTTTAAAAAAATTTTGTTTAGTTTTGATTATGAAATATTTAGTAAAAAAATAGGTAAATTCAGTTTTAGTAAATTTGGTTTCATAAAAATCGAATACTCTAGGTGTTTCCTATCATGAACATAACATTAACATAATTATTGTAAAAGTAATAGTTGGATATTGCTATGTGCAATTGATTGCATTTGTTGAGCATTCGATCGAGGAAGCTACAAGTCTATTAAGTGCTACCACTTAAGTTTTGATAAAAAAAAATCTTTTTATACATTAGGTGACGGTTTTCTGAATGCACTTGGCAGGTTATGGCCGGAATATAGCTTGAAACCACTTATTTGACTCTCATGTGCTTTACAAAATGAAAATGTCACTTTTACCTATGCGATGTATTGTCGTATGCGTATATACACTACGTGACTATATACTATATACTACAATGTGGTGATAATTTGGATACTTTATATAGCATGAGGTTTTAGGGGCAGCTCTCGCAAATTTTTTTCAGAAATTTATATATTTTTTTTGAAAGTTTTGAGTGGGGTTGTATTTAAATTATGCTATTTTTTTTCAGTAAATTTTACCTAATTGCCTTAGGCAAAAAGAAATCCCAAAAGATCGTGGGTTAGAAAGTTGAATTAAAAGTAGTGTGGGATGCTTATATTTTCTCGTTTAATTTGACTAGATGATAATATTATATGGTATTTCCCACTATAAAAATAACATTATTATAATTATTGTAGAAGTAATAATTAGATATTGCTATGGGAAATTGATTGCATGTGTTGAGTATCAAGATTGAGGAAGCTACAAGTCTACTAGGTGCAACAACGTAAGTTTTAGTCCAAAAGGATCTTTCTCTACATTAGAAATGGATAAGGTAGTTGAATTAAAAGTAGTGTGTGATGATTATCTTTCGTTGTTGATTTGACTAGATGATGGCATTACTTGGTGTTTGCTATTATAATAATAACATTAACATAATTGTTCTAGAAGTAATAGTTAGATATTGCTATGGGAAATTGATTATGTGTTGAGCATCGAGATTAATGAAGCTACAATTCTATTAGTTGCTACCCGTTTTGGTTCTAAGGGAGCATTATGGGCTAAACGCTAAAAGATTGTGGGTTAGGTAGTTGCATTAAAATTAGTATGGAGTGCTTATCTTTTCTTATTGATTTGACTAGATGATTGCATTATATGGTGTTTCCTACTATGAAAATAATATTATCATAATTATTGTAGAAGTAATAGTTAGATATTGCTATGGGAAATTGATTGCATGTGTTTGAGCATCATAAAAATAATATTATCATAATTATTGTAGAAGTAATATAGACTTTAGGTGCTACCATTTAAGTTTTGGTTGAAAAAGATGGTTCTATACATTAAGACATTAAGGGCTCATCTTGATCGTCAATATACCAAGGGATTAAGTATCAATCAACTAAGAACCTACACTATGTTATCACTTGGGAAGCACTTGAATATTCCAAATGCTTAAGATGTCATGGGCTTCAACCTATTAGGTGATCAAATGGTTCAAAACTCACACTTGATCGAGTTGCTTAGCCAACTAAGTGAGGTTTTAAATATTTTTGCAAAGTACTCTAAGCCTCATAAACAATCTAGACTAGTTTATTTATGTTTTATATTGAGTTAAGTAAATTTTATTTTATTGCATTTAATTTTAATATTTTATGTTTTGAAGTTAATTGTTTTACTTAAACTTATACTAATTATTTTATATTATAATATTAGTATAATTCATGTCAATATGCTGTAGGCTTGCGGATTTTATGCATATACTTTGTCATCCAACGGCCAGAAAATGATATGATTTTGTGCACTTTGTCATCATCACGCCAGCCTGTGAATTGCCATGTATCTCCTCCTCCCTTTGTGTAATTAACAATGGTATCCCCAACCTCATTCAGACTCGGATATATCAATATGCTGGGCATTACAGTCACAGACACAGGTGGAGGAGAGCTAGGTCATCGTAGTCGAGGATTGCTCTTTCTCGATTCATGGGAGGCGCTGCTCGGAGATCGACAGCGGAGGAGGTGGTCCTGTGGGCGGAGGAGGACGACGGGGTGGCCTGGAGGTGCCAGAAGCATCATTCTTCCACTCAGATTCCATACGGCGTGTGTCCTGGCTGCCTCCGCCAACGCCTCCTCCGCCTCTGCCCAGATTGTGCTAACGAGCGCCCCTGCGGCTGTCTTCTCCCCTCTTCCTCCTCCTCCTCCTCGTCTTCGGCTTCCTCGTTCTCGCTTTCCTCCATTTCCTTGGTTGATTTCGTCGGATCCGTTGGAGGCGGCGCCGAAATCGGCGCGATAGGGCCCATTTCGAGGCTGATCGAGAGGGAGCCGGCCTTCCGGCGCTCCAGATCCGTTGGCTTTCAGTTCATGCGTACGAGATCGGTGGCCAGCAAAATCGATGGAGGCAATGCTCCGCCAAGACCAAGAGGAGCCCGGAGGTGGGCGTTGTTCTGGCCTTTTTCCAGGACAGCGACTGTGGATCGGAAGGATTCAGAGGTGGAGAGGGCACCGGCCGAGCTATCAAGGTCGAGGTCGGTTGGAGCAGCGGGATTTGGTGGCTTAGGCTGCGATGATGAGAGGAGGAAAGGATGGGGGTGGCATTTCTCGAGCCCAATGAACGCTTTCCGGCACAGGCGGTCTGCCAAGGTCATACAACAGGGGAGATCGCCGTTTTACTTGCACCGCGGACGCGAATAATGCTAAACCTGGTCCGTAAACGAAAGTCCTTTTTTCTGTTCGATTAAAGAGAGCAACTAAAAATTTAGCTGGCAAATCTTCTAAATGCTTGTTTTGATTTACGAATAACGATCATGTGTGCATAATATTCTGTTGATAACGATCATCTGTCTATCCACGAAGAAATTTGCGCATTTGCTCGTGCCGTCCGATCTTGATCAGACGGTTTATACTAGTGCATCGTTACGAGGCTTATTATAATATCTGAAAGCCTGCCAGAAAGCTGCGCAAGCAGGCACCATATCATATCGAAGCCTGGTTCGCCTGGACACAAGATGGATTAAGAGCCACGTGAAGAGAGGAATGGTTGGGAATGGGGGAAAAAATTTTAGCCATAGGATCCCTTTTGCGATCGTAGTATAAGCGTGCTTGTTATATCATATTTTATGATTTATATGATATAATTTTATACGATAATATATTGATGTTATACGATAATAATTTTATACGATAATACATATATGTTATACGATATTTTAATTATACAGATTATACTATAATACAACTTGTATTATAGTATAATCTGTATAATTAAAATATCGTATAACATATATGTATTATCGTATAAAATTGTTATTGATGTTGTATTATAGTATAATCTGTATAATTAAAATATCGTATAACATATATGTATTATCGTATAAAACTGTTATCGTATAATATCAATACATTATCGTATAAAATACGATAGTATAAATTCTAGCATTATAGTATAAAATGTGCTTCTAGATTGTGCATGGCAGATCATGGCCTTCCGCAAAAATTTTTTCGGAATGGGGAACACCGGTGCAGTCAACAGTGTCGGTTCTTCACAATTTCCAACAAGTGAGCACCTAAAAGTTTTGGCGGAGTTGGCTTCGCAATTGATGTTATGGTCCGGAGGAGCTTCTGAGGTTTCTGAATTTGATAAGTAACTAAGATAACGAATCTTATTTTATTTATTTCAGCATTTAAAATACACTAGGTTAACACGGTCTAACTTCAAATAACTAACACGGTCTAACTTCAAATAACACCCTCGGAATGAAATAAAAAATGTCAGGCCGAAAAAGTTGTCTCCACTTTCCAAATCATGACATCCAATTTCCTTCACAGTTGGAAACTTGCCTCTGCTTTGTTAGACATGATGATTTTACTATTGGGAATCTTATTGCATGGCAAAGTTAAAAGAGTTCAATGAATTCAACAGATTAAGCAAGAGCTACACATGCCATGTGATCCGATGCCTGAATAAAGGTAAATTCATGCGTCTGAGTTAAGGCCAGCTTCTGATCTTAGGTGGACAACTGCTACGGTGGCCAAAAAAAAAAAAAAAATGCTTTATCCAACTTTTCAAATTTCAGACGATCAGCTCTACCAAACATCCCTTTAGTTTAGTTTTGTTAAGCTAGCTTGTAAAGTTCATCAATCATCTAAATTCCTGCCATCACTTCTTGATCCTGTAGCGGCCCACAGGTCGCATGGGCCGCTGATCAACGTTTTGTTTCCCTTTGTATTTTTAACCCGCGCCAGAAGTAGAATATTCCTGCGATTACCGCGGGACAACGTTATAGCCGTGTGGTCCGCGACCCTAAACACAGCCTTCGTTCTTTGCAACATCTCCTGTGGCACAAGCCAAGCATGGAAACATTGACAAAAGTATAAATGCCTTTCTCAAACAAGTGGAAGGTGAACTCGTAAGGCCCTTAAATGTATTTTTACTCTACATTTATCATATAAACTACGTTCTAAAATAAGCATTTAAATGGATGATATATAGATAACTCTTAAGTCTATTTTTGTACACTAATTCTAGTCTCATAAAGCAATAGATATAAGATAGTAAACTAAATGATAGGAACTACAATAATAAAAACACTTACCTTAGGCGTTGAATAACCTAATAAAGAAATTATTATTGGCTTGAGTTGCTTGAGAATACAAATTCAGCATGGATGCATGTATCCTACTATTATAATCATTAATTATAAACCTATAGAATAGAAACATACTTACAAACACTTGTTGGTATGTATCTAATGAAGATTTGCAATAAAATAGTAAATGGCATTGCCAAGACTTGCAAAGGTTTGTGAATTACTAAGAAATATCTACTATTCTCTATTCTCATGGACAATTTATCTAAAGTTGATGCTATCAATTTTAAAATACAAAATGATTTTGGACATGGGATCACTAATTTTGGATAAGCAATTGAATTAGGAAGAACACATTTTAAATGAGTAATTTAGATATCCATAAAAGAAGTTATATCATTGTGGAGACTAAACATCAAGCTACATTTCTAGTATGTCCTTTGTAGCTTTTAATAGCTTTCCGAATTTGTATAGAATTCATTTTGTCAAATACAATCATGAAATTAATGGCATTGTGATTGTTACTAAGTAATTAGGAAAACCACCATAAAAAAACTCATATGACGAAGATTTTGATGTTGCAACAATTGAAAAAGAAAACCGAGATTGTGATAATAAAATTTGGAAATAGACGTGCAAAACTTATTACAATTGAAATGCTTGAATCTCATGTTAAGAGGATGAATAAGATTGCTAAAAGTGGGGGTAATAAAGAGGAGGGATAGTCAAGGCCTTGCCACCCACTCAAATAAAGCACTTACAATCTTTAATCAAAACCAAGTTATAATATCATAAAAAAATTAAATTACAGTATGTCTAAATGTATTTATAATTGAATAGAGGGAGAATGATAAGAAAACCCTAATAAGACTTCTTTGAATGGAGTCAATGCATGCTTGGAACTGACTCCCACTTCTTTCCAAAAGTTTAAAGATTTACAAGTGTGGCTTGCTTGATCCTCTTTCTTTTTTTTGATGGACTTTTTTTTGTCTTTGATTAATCTCCACATTTCTTTCTTTCTTGCTTGTCACATATTGTTTGCTAAATTTGATTATTGGTGCATGGTATAGGGGTGAATGCCAAGTGTCATGATGGTGAATACACATGAATGACTAGTACTAATATGATGTATGCTTGCATGCTTAAATATTTATTACGTTATGCATGAGTAGAAGAAAATAAAATTTACCAAAAATGTCATCTAATGACTTTTGGACTTAATTTTGGCTATTAGGCAAAATATGTTTTTACATCATTCTCAATTGTTGGTAGAACATAACCCTAGAAAGTTTTCTAGAATTATTTGATTTTTTTTCACTCTTCCAATGGATAAGATAATTTTTTTTTCACTCTATTTAGTATTTGCATATGCTTTCTTCTTTTCTAGAATACTTGGTTATGCTTCAAGGAGCTTGTGTTTGAGTAGAAGTCTTTGAAGCCCTTGTTGCCACATCTTGTGTGTACATTAGAAGAGAACACATCATCTTTAACCTCATGTAGAATTTTGAGTTTATCTTTCACCTCGAGCATTTGATTGGTTCCCTTTTTACCCAATACTCCTGATACTATCACTTTTCTCTCACTTGTGGTATACATTATTCATTAGTTTACAATCTCATAGTCTATTGATGAGAGAGATCTTTAAGTGTTTCTCCTTAGATCACATAGTAGAAAATAATGTAACATGAAAGGATGAATTCATTGATGGGTGTAACAAGTGAAATCAATATACTCAAGCTTTGGGAAAGTTCTATGAATGAACTTGTGAGTGGATGACTGATGTGTTGCATTTACATCATATTTTTGCCTATATTTTACATGATATTTTGGGCTTAATTGAATGATTTTATGTAATTTTTAATGTTTTTACTTTACTTTGAATAAAATCTTCACTTCTCTTGGTTTTTATGAAAATATAGATAAAATCACCTAAAAATGAAGGATTTCATGAGTTTTGAAGCCAAAGCACTATTCCCGAGAAGATCACGAGCTTACGGGTCAAATTTGGAGTCAAAATAGTGAATAAATCAATATTCACGGCCTTGGCCGTAATTTTGAGTTCGAGCAGTGGGTGAAAAACAGCTAAGTGTTGGAATGAACAGAAACATTCACGGGTGAAGCCGTGAATCCATCACGGCCAGTGAATATTTCTATGACATAAGGTCTGTACACACAGAAAGAATCACGGCCGAAGCCGTGAACATGTTACGACCGTGAAAACGTCCGCCCGACGAGTTTTTCACTCGATTCTTCACCGATTCGAACCGGATTTGAACCAGACTTTGCAAAAACGTTCGCTGATGGGTTCTAGACCGTTCTAACTATAAAAGATTAGATTTTTTGTGGGTTTAGGAGACTTTTTCGGACGAACACAAGGGGCGGCGGCGACAAAGGCGAAATTCAATTTTCAGAGCATATTCCGGCTAGATTTCATGCAAAAGTGACGATTGATCTACTCTTTCTCATCTACAGATCGAGGAGAAGATGGTTTTATTGTTGTCTTAGTGATTTCTTTGCGAATTTGAGAAGATTTTACTTGTTCATCATTAACTCATGTTTTCCTTCAATAGAATGAGCGAGTAGATCTTTGTTTCGGGATTATTGGGCATAACCCACTAACATTTATGAATCGATCTATGTTTTATACTCTTTTCACATGAATTTATTAACATGATTTGATTGAAGTTGCGTTTATTTCATAATTTAACTTGGCCACGTATAATTGCGTATTAGACGTTGCGAGAAGGACCGAGAGGTGAATCGCAATGTCCGATCTATTTCAGTTGAACCTTCGAATCCAATCACGAGAGTATGTTGGATTCGTCTGAAGGATTTAACAGCTTTTCATAGAACTTAATGTGTTTAGTTAGGTTAACTGTCACGAGAGTAGGGAGTTAACTTAATTAAACACCGTATTACACTCCGAGAGGAGGTGATATGTACATTAGGAAAAGTTCCTTTCATGATTCATATTTTCTATTGATTGAGAAATCTTTAAATGATTCATACTTGTTAGTGTGGTGAACCCATAGCATCCTGAATCTTTTAGAATTTGAAAACCCCTTTTACGCTGCCTTTAAATTGTTCGTACTTAGAAGTTCAATACCACCGCATATTTAGTTTTCCTAGATTCAAATAAGTCTAGAAGTCGGTACTTAACTACGTAGTCCTCGTTAGGAACGATAATCTTTTTATTACTTCGATAATTCTGTGCACTTGCGGAACCCTATTAAGTTTTTGGCGCCGTTGCCGGGGATTACGGCTAGTTAATATTGACTTATTAGATATGTTTGGAGACTAGACACCTTTCTTTCTTTTGTTTTAGTGTTATTTCTTACTTTTCTTTTCTTTTGGACTGTTATTTTATTTTCTGTTTTGACTTACACATTGTATGCCGAGAATTTTTCGAGCAGGTACTTTAGTTCCAGCAGACCCAGAAATTTAACGTACATTTCGCCTTCGAAGGAAATTGTAGTTTTAGACTTAGAAGATTTCTGAAGAAGGTGTAATGGCGGCAAACAATCAATCTTTGAGGGACTTCGCTGTACCGAACATACAAGGCTTTAATTCAAGCATAATCTAACCCAATGTAGAAGCAAACAGCTTTGAACTCAAACTAGCGTTGAAGACGATGGTCCAGCAAAATCAATTTGGGGGATCCTCAAATCAGGACCATAATCTACATCTAGCTATCTTTTTAGAATATTGTGATACTGTTAAAGTTAATGGAGTTTCATCTGATGCCATAAGACTAAGATTGCTCCCTTTTTCTCTCAGGGACCGTGTGAGAGCTTGGCTATATTCGCTACCAGCAGGATCTATTACTACCTGGGACGAGCTTTCCCAGGCCTTTCTGAACAAATACTTCCCACCTAGCAAGACTGTTCAGCTGCGCAACAGGATTACATGTTTTGCACAACAAGAGGGAGAATCACTGTATGAAGCTTGGGATCGCTTCAAAGAGCTCCAGCGTATGTGCCCACACCATGGACTCCAAGCATGGGTTTTGATCCACATCTTTTATAATGGATTGGTTTATAACACCAAGTTGATGGTGGACACTGCGGTTGGAGGAACAATCATGAGCAAGGGCATGGAAGAAGGGACAGCTCTACTTGAGGATATAACCATGAACCATAACCACTGGTCAAGTGAGTGAGGTACTACTTCCACGGGATTTGGTAAGTACCATAATGATTCCTTGACATCTTTGGCGGCAAAGGTAGATTCATTAGCATAGAAGTTAGATTCTTTTTCCTTTCCCTCAGTTGTCGTTAATGCAGTTTCCTGTGAAGTATGTGGTGTAACAGGGCACGATTTATCTGACTGTCAGTTTATTGCTTCATCTCAAGAAAATCTTAATCAGGAGCAAGTTAATGCCTTGGGGAATTTCAATCAGAGACGAATGAATGACATATATTCTGCAACCTACAATCTAGGATGGAGGAACCACCCCAACTTGTCCTACAAGAACAATCAAGGGCAAGCTCCTCCTCAGTATCCTCAGCAGAATAATAGGCCACCACCGGGCTTTCAATCAAGACAATATGAACAACCCCAGAAGTCAAACATGGAGACCATGCTAGAAGGATTTCTCATGAAACAGCAGAAGAGCACTGATGACCTCGTTGATGCGGTCAAGCAGCTGACATCTCGTGTGGATGCTTTGGCTACCCACAATAAGATGTTAGAGAATCAGGTTGCTCAGCAAGCAAGTTCTACCAGTAGGCCCACAGGGAGACTACCGGGACAGCCTGAGATGAACCCCAGAGAGCATTGCAGTGCAATAACTACAAGGAGTGGTAAGCAGTTGGATGAGCCCTAGATGCCTAAGAGATCACGCATGCAGTTGACAAGGAGCAATGTAAAGAATCACAGTCTGATAAGGAAAATCCTATTGAGGAAGAAAAAGAGAAATATGTGGGTTCACCTGCATATGTTCCCCCTATTCCCTTTCCTCAAAGATTAGCCAAGGCAAAGTTGGATAAGCAATTTGGTAAATTCCTAGAGGTATTGAAAAAATTATACATTAACATTCCTTTCACAGAAGCTTTGTCATAGATGCCTACCTTAGCAAAGTTTTTAAAAGATATATTCTCTAATAAACGAAAGATTGAAGAATATGGAACTGTGGCACTTATAGAGGAATGCAGTGCAATAATACAGAACAAGATTCCTCAAAAGTTGAAAGATCCAGGAAGCTTCTCCATTCCCTACCAGATCGGCAACATGTCTTTTTGAAGGAGCTTTATGTGATTTGAGCGCAAGTGTCAGATTGATGTTGTTGTATTCCGCAAGTGCACGGATACTTGAAGTAATAAAGAAAGATATCAAACCACAGAGACCTTATTGTTAAGTACCAAATAATTATATTCTCACTAGCTAAGCAATCGATTATACTGGAAGTAAATGATAGAAATAACACGAAATCAGAGAGATAAACTGGGACTAGGGTTTCATCCACCTTAATTTCAATGACTAGATATGAATAAAAGGTCGTCAGTCTAATTTTATCATGATAAAGATATAATTTACTTCATAAAAGAATTATCTCACTTTCGTGCAGACAATCATGCAGGGACCGATCCTCGCTTTCGCGCAAGATCTATCCCAAGCTGAAAATAAGTAAATCATCAATCAAAGAACTCAAGGATCACTTTTGTGCATCCGAATTCTAAGTTGATCATCTCAAGTGGAATCTCAAGGATCACTTTCGTGCATCCGAGTCTCAACACAGGTTCTACTTAAGGCTCTCCAACGTTCCGATCCTCACTTTCGCACAAGATCTTCACGTTTAACAAAATAACTCAATCCTAGATTCAAATTATCAAACATGACAATTATTCTTCTAAAATTGAGAAATAAGAACTAACCTAATTTCTTACGGTGAGTTCCTAATATTCAATTTTAGGGTTCCAAGTTCTCAAGCAAATCACATTTCAGTCCATATTGCGAAAACTCTAAAACATGCATGATAATAAGAAAACTATGGAGAATTATAGGCAATCATCACATAAGTAGAATTATCATAATAAAACTATTCTGACAAAATAGAAGTTATCTAGTCATAAAAAATTAAGGGGATTACACCCCATGTCCCAAATGATGTTTAAGCTAGCATGAAAGAAGAAATACAATAAACCATAGTTTAGATTGATCAAAAATCGAAAAGAAGGGAAAATCAACTTTACAGCACGGCTGTAATAGAAATTACAGCCATAATTTGCTTCAAGAACCCGCGATGAACAGTGCAGGCGCCTCTTCTTTCGTTGATTTCTCCCCCGACCGAGATCCTTTCTCTCTGGAGCTTCTGGGGTATCGTCTCCTCCTCCAAGCGAAGCTTCTCCTCAAATTTCACGGCCGGAGATGCGCTGTACGCTTCCCGGTAGCGAAACCTAAGACGGCGGTGAAAAACTCAATTTCTCCCTCGATAGTGGATGAAAATTAGGGCTTTTGCCCTCGGCGTGTTCTCCTCTCCGGAGGCTCTCTTTTTCCTTCTTACGGCTTTGAATTTAAAGGTCTGGATCATCCGCAATCGATCGCGCAAAAATCTGACTTCAATTTGACTGTCAAAATCGCGTTCCAGGGTTAGAATTACGGCCGCGGAATCTGTTACGGCACTACCGTATTTTCTTTAAGTTCTTCTGTATAGGATTTGGCCAGAATTACGGTACCATGGAAATGATTACGACAGTGCCGTAATTTCTGGAAATCTCTCGGGTCGGAAGTCGCTTCAGAATACGGCACCGTGATTTTTGTTACGGCAGTGCCATAATTTCGGTGAAACTTTCTATACAATATCATCCTAAAATACGGCAGTGTTCTGATATTACGGTAGTACTCAAAATTACAGTATCGTAATATGAATTACGACACTGCCATAATTTGGTATGTGGCTCCGATTTGCATGAAATTTATCATGTAACCTCTTCTTGATGATGAGAATTCTTCTATGTATCTGATTTTGCTTGAAAATGCCTTAAAATCGTGCCTTTTTACTTGAAAATTATCAAAAACTAAAATAGAAGTAGATTCTGCAATATTTGATAAAAAGGGCATGAAAATAAGTAAAGTAGTATAAATATGACACAAAAGAGCAATGAAATGACACAAAATATACTATAAATTTTGGTGTCATCAGATGCCCCTATCAATCTGTAGGAAACTCAACATAGGTGACATGAAGCCAACCACTATCACATTACAATTGGCTGACCGATCTATTCGGTGACCTGCTAGAATATTGGAAGATGTTCCCATAAAAGTCGGTCAATTTTTTGTACCTGCGGACTTTGTAGTGTTGGAAATGGAGGAAGACTTAAGACTGCCAATTATTTTGGGGAGGCCGTTTTTGGCCACTGCAGGCGTTGTTATTGATGTGAAGAGAGGGAGACTAACATTGAATATTGGTGAAAATAACATTGATTTTGATCTTTCCTCATCCCTTAAAAAGCCCTCCTTTGCAGATTCCTGTCTTAATATTGATGTCTCGGAATTGGAAACAAGAGAGGAAGATTTAAAGATAGAAGTAGATCTGCTGGAAGTTTGCCTAATTAGAGTGGAGGATGAAGAGAATATGGGGGAAAAGGCTCAGGGGTATGCAAAAATATTGGATTCAAGCCAGACGGTTGAGCCATAGAAAGCAAAAATTGAGAGACTTATTCTGATAAAACATGAACCGGTAAAAACGAATAAATTAGAACTCAAGGCGCTTCCACTAAATATGAGATACAAGTTCTTGGGGGAAAATTCTGCATACCCTGTGATAGTGAGTGCTGATTTGGATAAAATTCAGATGAAGAGACTGCTTGATGAGCTTCGACGGCATAAAAAGGTAATTGGATATTCATTGGATGACATACATGGAATTAACCCATCTTTGTGTATGCACAGGATTTATCTTGAAGAAAACTGCAAACCCTCTATTGAGTATCAACGTCGACTGAATCCTACCATGAAAGAGGTGGTAAAAAAGAAAGTTCTCAAGTTACTAGATGCAGGAGTGATCTACCCAATTTCTGATAGTGAATGGGTTAGTCCCGTTCATGTGGTTCCAAAGAAAGGGGGTGTCACTGTAGTGAAAAATGAGAACAATGAGTTGATTATGATGAGGATGGTAACTGGGTGGCGTATGTGTATCGATTACCGAAATTTAATCAAAGCCACCCGGAAAGATCAATTTCCTCTTCCCTTCATTGACCAGATGCTTGAACGATTGGCTACGAACTCTTACTTTAGTTTTCTTGATGGCTTTTCAGGATTTTTTCAGATACCCATTCATCCTGAAGATCAAGAGAAGACCACTTTCACATGCCCATACGGGACATTCGCATATAGGCGCATGCCTTTTGGATTATGCAATGCGCCGGCCACCTTTCAACGATGCATGATGGCCATTTTTTCTGACCTCATTAAAAATATTATGGATGTTTTTATGGATGACTTTTTAGTATATGGATCTTCTTTCGATAATTGTTTATCTAATTTGTCACGTGTCTTGCAGAGGTGCGAAGAGGTAAACCTAGTTCTTAATTGGGAGAAATGCCATTTTATGGTTCAAGAAGGAATTGTTCTCGGGCATCGTATCTCACAAAGTGGCATTGAAGTAGATAAGGCCAAGATTGAAGTTATTGAGAAGTTACCTCCACCCACATCAGTCAGAGGGATTTGAAGTTTTCTGGGACATGCTGGGTTTTATCGCCGATTTATTAAAGATTTTTCTAAAATTGTTAGGCCTCTCACAAATTTATTGGCTAAGGATGTTGATTTTCATTTTGACATGGACTGTACTGAAGCATTTGAGAAATTGAAGAAGGCTCTTGTCTCTGCACCCATCATGTAGCCACGAGACTGGGCTTTCCCTTATGAGATGATGTGCGATGTGAGTGACCAAGCAGTGGGAGCGGTGTTGGGACAGTGAAAGGATAACAAACTCCATGCCATCTATTATGCTAGCAAGATGTTAAACAGGGCGCAAATAAATTATGCAACAACCGAAAAGGAGCTTCTTGCCATAGTTTTTGCTTTTAACAAATTTTGCTCCTATATTATTAATTCTAAGGTTGTTGTTTTTATAGATCATTCGGCGATCAAATACTTGGTGAGTAAAAAGGATGCAAAGCCCAGATTAATTAGATGGATACTGCTCTTACAGGAATTTGATTTTGAGATAAAAGACAAGAAAGGGGCAGAAAATTTAGTAGCGGATCACTTGTCTAGATTGACCAAAGAGAAGAACATGGAGGATGATTTGGAAATTAATGATTCTTTTCAAGAGGAATATCTATATGCTATCATAAGACAAGAGACACCATGGTATGCAAATATTGTAAACTTTCTTGTGTCCAATATCATGCCACCAGATCTGACATTTCAAGGGAAAAAGAAATTCAAGTCGGATGTTAAGCATTACTACTGGGATGAGCCATACTTATATCGTCGATGCACAGATAGTTTATTTCGAAGGTGTTTGCCGGAAGAGGAAATTCATGATGTTCTTTCCCACTGTCATTCTTTTCCTTATGGAGGGCATGCCAGTGCATCAAAGATAGCATTTAAAATTCTCCAGTCAGGATTCTATTGGCCAACAATTTTTCGCGATGCTAGGAAATTTATTCGATCCTGTGATAAATGCCAGCAAGCTGGTAATATCACTAGAAAAGATGAACTTCCTCAACATGGGATTTTGGAAGTCAACATTTTTGATGTCTGGGGAATTAATTTCATGGGCCCATTCCCTACGTCTTGTGGGAAGAAATATATCCTTCTTTGTGTTGATTATGTATCTAAATGGGTTGAAGCAACTGCTGAGGCCACTAACGATTCACGTGTTGTAGCCAGGTTATTTAAGAAGATAATTTTTTCCAAGATTTGGTGTCCCCAGAGTTCTGATCAGTGACAGAGGTTCTCATTTCCTCGAAAATAGGCTCGAGTCATTGTTAAGGAAATATGAAGTACACCATAAAATTGCTACACCATATCACCCCCAGACTAGTGGGCAAGCTGAGGTTTCGAATCGAGAAATTAAGAGGATACTTGAAAAAACTGTGTCAGGTGCAAGGAAGGATTGAGCGCTGAAGCTTGATAATGCTCTTTGGGCTTACAGGATAGCTTTCAAAACTCCTTTGGGTATGTCTCCATTCCAAATTGTTTATGGCAAATCCTGCCATTTACCTGTGGAACTTGAGCACAGGGCCTACTGGGCAGTGAAAAAGCTAAACTATGACCTAAATAGTGCTGAAGAGAGAAGAAAATTTCAATTGAATGGATTAGAAGAAATCAGAAATTCGGCCTATGAGAGTTCTCGCATATATAAAGAATGCGCTAAGAAGTGGTATGATCAGCGGATTTCAAGGAAATAATTTTTTGAAGGAGATATGGTTTTACTATATAACTCACGTCTCAGGCTATTTCCAAAAAAATTAAGAAGCCGATGGTCGGGACCTTATATTGTACAAAAAGTATTCCCATATGGCACAGTGGAGATATCAAGAGAAGGACAAGAAGGTTTCAAAGTGAACGGGCAACGTTTAAAGCATTATTTTGAAGAGGAACAAGTTGAAGAAGACGTGTATTTGATTCTCTCCAATCCATCAAGAGACCTCTAAACATTGTTTTGGTCAAGCTAAGGACCTTAAATAAGCGCTATTTGGGAGGCAACCAATATTTTTTATTTTTATTCTTCTAATTTATATTGATTTAATTTTGCCTTGGAGTATTTGGTAATATAGAGTTGAAAGTCCCTAAAGGGGGGCGAAAACCCTAATAGGCGCATATCAGAGTTTTCACAAGTGGAAGCTAGGGTTTCTAAGATCGGTTTGCATGTCATATAATCAACTTATTAATACTTGTATAGATCAAATTAAGATCATACCATAGCCATGATTGAATGGCGTCTTGGAAGCAGAGAACGAAGTAGCTCTCCTCCAAAGCGTGCGCACACAAGATGATTGATCGCCTACTCCTTGTCGATCCTTGTGCTAGCAAGGCTCCAAGGTGTCCTTTTGTGTGGAGGAGAAGAGATGAATTGCTTTTCCTTTTTCTGGCCGAAAGCTCTTCTTGGCGTGAAGACCACCCAAGACGAGAGCAAGAAGATGCAAGTCGGCGAGAGAGAGAGGAGACTTCTCACGTTCGAAAACGTTGGGAGTTTTCAACAAGGAAAACGTATTTCTAAAAATAGAAAGCACTAACTCCACATTCAATCCCACGTTACCATCGAACTTCATCTCTCAATCGAACCATATGTTCACATAAGTGAACCGGTTCAATTTAATTCGGTTCAATTACATTTGGTTCAAAGACCAAATCAAACCAGCATTGGTTCAGATCTTGACAAACCAAATGGCTCAAGATCTAACCATTCATCTCTTGATGCTCCTGATCTTATCGATCAAGCATCAATTCTCTCGATCGAAGCTTACCGATCTCAAGCCCTAATCAATCAAACATGATCAGACCAGATCTCACTTACAATCAGAGTTTAAACTCCTTTAAACTGAACCAAAACAATTCAGTCCACACGATCTGACTTAAGTAAGCCATATCATCAAATTGTGCGACCCTAAGGGTTTCCTTTAAATGTCGGTAACGATAACTTACGTTATCACGATCAGTGAGGGGTATCTAGCAACACATCACTGCCTCCCGATATAAAGGAAAGAGTCTTCCAAGACTACACCCAAACCATAGCACAAGTGTGAATCCAATTCACTAGGCGTACATGTTTCCTTTGCCACTGGATGTTCTTATTGGACAAGCGTGTCAAGCCTGTAACTCCAATATGATGAGAGTGGTTAGATCAGATGAACATAGTCATCTGGGTATGGCCATACACTTTCTCAACCATCTCATCCAGGGGACCCCTTTAGAACATCACACTCCAATCAAGGAGAAGGCAATCCTATATCTATCACTAGCGCCCTAACATGACTCATGTTCATTATCCAAGATAGTCTATAACCATTATCTTTCAAATGATATTGAACTACCTCAAAACAATGCCAATCATCATTTAGAAACACAAGTGATCTCAAGTCAGAGGAAATATGCCACTTGTTAGCATATAAGGATTATTCACATTGTGACAAGCAATTGAACATCCTTAGTAGGGTCTGTCCAGTACATCCAATGTACCCATGAGTCTACATCTTATTCCATGCTCGAAGCATCCTATAAGATTAGAACACATATTAGTCTCAATCATATCAAGGCTGTCTCATGTTCACCAAGATATCTCGACTAAGGACAATTCTGCATGTCAGCCAAGCTGAACAGCATTGAGACATTATTCAGAAGTATACATATGGCAGCAGATAATGCAACAACCTGAATAACAACCATTGCCTTTATAAACATTGAGTTTATACATGATACTGATATAATCCCAAGGCCTCAAACATTAGCCTTAAGGGCATACCCCAACAATCTCCCACTTGCACTTAATCTAATGGTTGAGAAATCTCAAACCCATATTATTACAGTGCTTCTCATGCTTCTGCTGCCCCAGAGGCTTAGTAAGCGGGTCAGCTAGATTGTCATCTGTATGAACCTTACAGATCTTGATCTCTCCACGATCTATGATCTCCTGGATCAAGTGAAACCTTCTCTGTATGTGCTTGGACTTCTGGTGCGACCGTGGTTCCTTTGCTTGTGCTATTGCTCCAGTGTTATCACAGAAGATAACCAATGGATCTGCACTCGAAGGAATAACACCAAGTTCCTGAACGAACTTACGAATCCACACTGCCTCCTTGGATGCTTCCGAGGCTGCAACATACTCGGCTTCTGTTGTGGAATCAGCAACAATAGATTGTTTGAAACTTTTCCACACCACTGCTCCTCCATTCAAGCTAAAAACATAGCCTGATTGCGATCAGAAATCATCCTGGTCAGATTGGAACGAAGCGTCAGTATATCCTTCAATACTGAGTTCTTCCTGACCTCCATATATCAAGAACATATCTTTGGTCCTCCGAAGATATTTTAAAATGTTCTTGACTGCAATCCAGTGTGCCTTTCCTGGATTACTTTGGAATCGACTGGTCACGCTTAACCCGTAAGCGACGTCTGGGCGAGTACACAACATCGCATACATAATGGACCCAATAGCCGAAGCATAAGGCGTATTGTCCATTTCATCTTTCTCAGTCTGTGTTTGTGGACACTGACTCTTTGAAAGATTCAGACCATGTCTGACTGGAAGATATCCTCTTTTAGAATTTTCTAAATGGAATCTCTCCAGGACTTTATCGATGTAAGTACTCTGGCACAACCCGAGAAGCCTCTTAGATCTATCTCTGTAGATCTTCACACCTAATACATAGGCTGCTTCTCCTAAATCTTTCATCTGGAAATATTTTCTTAACCATGCTTTGACGGCATGAAGTTCAGGAATATCGTTTCCAATGATCAAGATATCATCGACGTAGAGGACTAGGAAAGTAATCACGCTCCCACTAAACCTCTTATATACACACGGGTCATCTTCATTCTTGATGAAACCAAACTTATAGATTGATTCATCAAAACGAATATTCCAGCTTCTCGATGCTTGTTTAAGTCCATAAATGGACTTCTTTAATTTGCA
This sequence comes from Costus lasius, assembly GCA_027563935.2. Taxonomy (NCBI): domain Eukaryota; kingdom Viridiplantae; phylum Streptophyta; class Magnoliopsida; order Zingiberales; family Costaceae; genus Costus; species Costus lasius. The sequence continues at coordinate 27,817,284 of CM050450.1, read as the reverse complement.
TATTTTATGACGATCTGATGGATTGATGAAACCTTCAGGTTGTGTCATATACACATCCTCTTCTAGTTTTCCATTAAGGAAAGCAGTCTTCACATCCATTTGCCAGATCTCATAATCATAATATGCAGCTATCGCGAGAATAATCCGAATAGACTTGAACATGGCTACAGGAGAGAAAGTTTCATCATAATCTATCCCGTAGATTTGTTTGAAACCTTTCGCAACTAGCCTGCCTTTATAGGTAACCACGTTACCATCCATGTCAATCTTCTTCTTGAAGATCCACTTACAGCCTATAGGGATTACTCCCGGAGGCGGATCAACCAAATCCCAGACTTGGTTATCTGACATGGAGTCCATCTCGGCTCGCATAGCTTCAAGCCATCTCGCTGATTCCGGTCCACTGACCGCATCCGCATAAGTGAGGGGTTCATCATCAATGATGTAGACTCCGTCATAGCGCTCAGGCTGTCGACGGATCCTTCCCGATCTTCGCGGTTCCCGTGATATCTGAGCCTCAGGTTGTTCAGTAACCTGTTCTATTGGCTCAGGCTCATCCAACTGTGCTTGACTACTTTGTCCTTCTTCTGGATTTTCATCCAGCTTTATTTCTCTCCCACTGGCCTCTTGCAGAAGAAATTCCTTCTCAAGAAAAATAGCCGTTCGAGCAACAAATACTTTGTTCTCTTTGGGATCGTAGAAATAATAACCCTTAGTTTCTTTAGGGTAACCGACAAAGATACATTTATCAGATCTGCTCTCCAGTTTCCCAGAGGCGAGCTTTTTGACATAAGCCTCGCAACCCCAGATTTTAATAAATGTCAAGCTCGGCTGTTTCCCATACCATAACTCATATGGCGTCTTTGAAAAGGCCTTGGATGGCACTCGGTTTAGTACCTTTGCAGCTGTTTCCAGTGCAAATCCCCAAAAGGAGTAAGGTAGAGTAGCCTGACTCATCATTGAACGAACCATATCCAGTAAGGTTCTATTTCTCCTCTCGGACACACCATTCCATTGTGGTGTTCCTGGCGGAGTGAGCTATGAGATAATCCCACACTCCTTCAGATAGTCAGTAAACTTCGACTCAAGTATTCTCCACCTCGATCTGAACGAAGTGCCTTGATATTTCGGCCTAGCTGATTTTGTACTTCATTTTTGAACTCTTTGAACTTGTCAAAAGATTCACTCTTATGTCTCATAAGATAGACATAACCATACCTACTGAAATCATCAGTAAAGGTAATGAAGTATGAATAGCCACCTCTGGCATGTTTACTAAATGGCCCACATACATCACTGTGAATGAGGTCAAGTAAACCTGAAGCCCTTTGACCTTTGTTAGAAAAAGGAGTCTTCGTCATTTTGCCCATTAAACAAACTTTGCATGTATCAAGCTCCTCATAGGAGAATGATCCCAGCAGTCCATGGTCATGCAACCGCTTAATGCGCTTCTTGTTAATGTGGCCTAAACGACTATGCCATAGCAAGGTGCTGTCATCAGCATACTTGGCTTTCTTATTATCAATTTGTTGTACAGAACATTCTATGTCCAACATGAATAACCCATTGTTAATCGACCCAGTAGCATAAACAATATTATCAAAAGAAATATAACACTTTGAAGTTTTGCATTCAAAGGAAAACCCTTTCCTGACAAGAGCAGGAATAGAGATAATATTCTTAGTTATGCTCGGTACAAAATAACAATTGTCCAGTTCTAATACAAGACCAGATGGTAAAGAGATGTGATATTCTCCTACAGCAACAGCAGCAACCCGTGCCCCGTTTCCTACTCGTAGGTCCACCTCATGCTGTCCCACCTGTCTTCTTCTCTTGAGTTCCTGTACATTTGAACAAATGTGAACTCCACATGCAGTGTCCAACACCCATGAAATAGAAGAAGAAGAAGATATCATGACTTCAGTCACAAAAATACCTGAGCCAGAAGCGAAAGGCTTGCTTCCCTTCTTATCTCCTTGGAGCGCTTTACAGTCCTTCTTCCAGTGACCCAGCTGGCCACAATGGAAACATCTGTATTCCTTCGACCGCTTGATCTTTTGTTTCAGAGCCTTGTTGTAGCTCTTGACAGGAGCTTTGCCCTTCTTCCCCTTCTTCTTGTTCCTAGAAGGAATCATCAAGACAGAGGATGAAGGCTTTCCCTTTTCAAGAGTCTGCTCTGTAGTATAGAGCATGTTCAGTAACTCCGCCGGCGTACAGTCGATCTTGTTCATATTAAAATTAATGATGAATGGATCGAAAGAGGCCGGGAGAGACTGCAGGATGATGTCTACAACAAGCTCCTGATTGATGGTGTGTCCCAGTTTCTCTAGAGCCTCCTTGTACCCAATCATCTTGAGTACGTGAGCTCCCACTGGACTCCCTTCAGTCAGTTTGCTCTGAAAGAAAAGTTTAGTCAAGTTATAGCGTTCAGTCCTTGCCTGTGCAGCATACAGCATCTTGAGATTTGCTATAATTTCAATAGCAGATAAATCTTCATGCTGACGCTGAAGCTCTGGCGTCATAGACGCAAGCATAAGGCAAGCGACATCAATGCTATCATTGACATGCTTCTCATAAGCTTCCCGAACCGCCCTTGCGGCGTTCGCAGCGGGTTGAGGCGGTATTGCCGTCTCGAGGACATACAGCTTCCTCTCAGCCTTAAGAACAATCTTAAGGTGTCCGTACCAGTCTGAGAAGTTTGGCCCAGCAAACTTCTCCCTTTCCAGTAAGGATCGCACATTGAACGCTGTGGTGTTCGTTGCTGCAGTAATCTACAACATTGCAAGAATAGCAAGGTCAGTATCAATGTTAGAATCAATCCAGGACTTAAGAATGATTCTTTTCTCACTATTTTATCTGACTGAAAAATCCAGTAAAACAGTCCGAAAGAGTAAAACTCTTTTAGTGAGATGGGATCCAGATTTCATACTTGGTCTCCGCGTCCCGCTAAGGCGAGATAAGATGCACAGAGAGTACAAGCACTAATCTCTGGTAGGCAATCCCTGCCAATCGCCAACCCGTGCGATTCCCCTTCATCTGGGCAATCCAGCAGACTGTGCCAACTGAGTTGGTACAACACAGTCTCTGATCCCACAGATGGCTGCCTCCATATGGCTACCATATGCTCAATATGTAGCCTACATGGTCAAGCTGACCTGACCTACTCCCTGGACCACCACGTGCTATGCTGAGCAACGAGAAGCGATAAATCCCTTCTCTGTAACACGCAGGTGTAATCACACACCGTCTGAAGATAGATGGGCGTGTCCACTGAGTGGGTACAACACGGCCCCAACGATAGTCAGAACAGTGAGGTTTCGCGTCAGAAGGCTAACGTGCTTGATATTCATCGTTGGATTTTAACGGTCCTTTTATCTTCTTAACTATCATGCAAATCCTATGGTGATAGCAGAAGAATAAATCATGCAGATATAAATTTACTTAAACAGTAAATAGAAAGCATGATGATCTTATGTGGTAAAAGCCCATTAAACCTAAGTTAGACCTTAAATTAACTTAAGTCTTCACTTGGGCTCTTCATGGGTCTTTTTCATTTCATCTGGCCCAACCCGGGCCAAAGCGCCCTGTGCAGCTGAGATGCGCCCACCAGGTAAAATGCGCCTGTCCTAGAGTCGAACCCTAGACCTCCCACTGGTGAAGCCACTTGCTGCATGCGCCTCTGCCATGTGTGCTCTGTGCTCATGTCTAATTAAATTACATTTTAATCTATCTAGACATGATTTGACTCGCAGGTCAATTACACATTAATATAAATTGAAATGTGATTCGCAGATCACAATAATAATTTACAATTAATTAATCCAGGCACGCAGGCCCCAGCACAGCACACATTAAAATTGGACAGCCCACATAAGATGAAATAGACATTCAATCATGTTATACAAACATCATGTGATCCAATCAAGAAAATAGAATTTTCGAAAATCCCATTGGCATGAATTTTATTTCCTTATGTGCCCTACTACCTTACAACGGTCCATTAATAGGGATCCACTCATCAGACCTAGTCAGACCCACTGCCCTTGCATGCACCAAGTCATAACCGACTTGTGTCGACCTCATGGTCAACAATGCATGCCATAAGGGCTGAACGTCCCTCATGAGTTCTGGCAAGCGGGTGTGACCCCGGGCCTTAATCATGAGCGTTCATTGGTTGTCTCAATCAGACATGGCTACACGCCTTTTTGCAGTCGACCTATAGCCACCTCATGCTTGCGCATAGGTGCCATCTGGTCGACCCATCTAGGCTGTCAGATGGTCTGATCAGACAGTTGGGTCTATACTGGACGATGACTTCAACCCTAATAACCCGTCTAAGTTTTTCAAGTAGGTGCTTAGATCTAAATGGATGCGCACAAGTAAAAGAGTTTTGATCAAAAACTACAACATGCGCCAACAATATACATGCGCCAATGTAAAGCATACATCTATTTTCGCATGATCAACTATCATGTGGTTTCGCATGTAATTTAGATCTATTCATAGGCACAAACAAGGATCACAAAAACAAGCAATCATATGATCATACAGACACCTCGTGCTCTGATACCAATTGAAAGTCCCTAAAGGGGGGCGAAAACCCTAATAGGCGCATATCAGAGTTTTCACAAGCGGAAGCTAGGGTTTCTAAGATCGGTTTGCATGTCATATAATCAACTTATTAATACTTGTATAGATCAAATTAAGATCATACCATAGCCATGATTGAATGGCGTCTTGGAAGCAGAGAACGAAGTAGCTCTCCTCCAAAGCGTGCGCACACAAGATGATTGATCGCCTACTCCTTGTCGATCCTTGTGCTAGCAAGGCTCCAAGGTGTCCTTTTGTGTGGAGGAGAAGAGATGAATTTCTTTTCCTTTTTCTGGCCGAAAGCTCTTCTTGGCGTGAAGACCACCCAAGACGAGAGCAAGAAGATGCAAGTCGGCGAGAGAGAGAGGAGACTTCTCACGTTCGAAAACGTTGGGAGTTTTCAACAAGGAAAACGTATTTCTAAAAATAGAAAGCACTAACTCCACATTCAATCCCACGTTACCATCGAACTTCATCTCTCAATCGAACCATACGTTCACATAAGTGAACCGGTTCAATTTAATTCGGTTCAAAGACCAAATCAAACCAGCATTGGTTCAGATCTTGACAAACCAAATGGCTCAAGATCTAACCATTCATCTCTTGATGCTCCTGATCTTATCGATCAAGCATCAATTCTCTCGATCGAAGCTTACCGATCTCAAGCCCTAATCAATCAAACATGATCAGACCAGATCTCACTTACAATCAGAGTTTAAACTCCTTTAAACTGAACCAAAACAATTCAGTCCACATGATCTGACTTAAGTAAGCCATATCATCAAATTGTGCGACCCTAAGGGTTTCCTTTAAATGTTAGTAACGATAACTTACATTATCACGATCAGTGAGGGGTATCTAGCAACACATCACTGTCTCCCGATATAAAGGAAAGAGTCTTCCAAGACTACACCCAAACCATAGCACAAGTGTGAATCCAATTCACTAGGCGTACATGTTTCCTTTGCCACTGGATGTTCTTATTGGACAAGCGTGTCAAGCCTGTAACTCCAATATGATGAGAGTGGTTAGATCAGATGAACATAGTCATCTGGGTATGGCCATACACTTTCTCAACCATCTCATCCAGGGGACCCCTTTAGAACATCACACTCCAATCAAGGAGAAGGCAATCCTATATCTATCACTAGCGCCCTAACATGACTCATGTTCATTATCCAAGATAGTCTATAACCATTATCTTTCAAATGATATTGAACTACCTCAAAACAATGCCAATCATCATTTAGAAACACAAGTGATCTCAAGTCAGAGGAAATATGCCACTTGTTAGCATATAAGGATTATTCACATTGTGACAAGCAATTGAACATCCTTAGTAGGGTCTGTCCAGTACATCCAATGTACCCATGAGTCTACATCTTATTCCATGCTCGAAGCATCCTATAAGATTAGAACACATATTAGTCTCAATCATATCAAGGCTGTCTCATGTTCACCAAGATATCTCGACTAAGGACAATTCTGCATGTCAGCCAAGCTGAACAGCATTGAGACATTATTCAGAAGTATACATATGGCAGCAGATAATGCAACAACCTGAATAACAACCATTGCCTTTATAAACATTGAGTTTATACATGATACTGATATAATCCCAAGGCCTCAAACATTAGCTTTAAGGGCATACCCCAACAAGAGTTTTAATTTTGAGTAGCTTTGATTGTAGGAAATTTTGAAGAGATTTCGTGAAGGAAAGAAATGATGAACAAGAGAATTATGGATGATACAATGAATTTCTCTAGAATTGTAAAAATTGAAGCAAATCTTTGTGAGTATGGTAAACTGTAATTTAAATGATGAAACCTGATGGTATTTAACGTTTGAAGGTTGATTACCATGTAAAATTTGAATATCTTTGGTATGGTATATGATGCAGGAGCATCCAGTACTAAAGACCCAGAAAGTTCAATTCGGCACAGAAAGTTCCTCGGGGTGCCCAGCGATGAGAACCTCGGCATGTGGATTCTGGAATCCGAAGCAGCGTCAGTTAGATCTCCCACAGAAAGTTCCTCGGGGCACCCAGTGACGAAAACCTCACCCCGTGGGTCCTGTGGACAGCTACCTGGAGAAATTCTGGAATCGGAAGTGGCTTCACATGCACAAGTCAGATTTTTCACAGAAAGTTCCTCGGGGTACCCAGCGACGAAAACCTCGCCCCGTGGGTCCTGCGGACAACTACCGGGTGCACAAGACAGATTTTCCACAGAAAGTTCCTCGGGGCACCCAGCGACAAAAACCTCACTCCGTGGGTCCTGCGGACAACCACCCGATTTAGCGGCGGCTTCACATGCGCAACCGCCTCTGTACGAAGACCAGAAGACCATGCGCCAGCTTCATAGAATATTAGGTAGAAGTTTGTTTTGCTTTGTCTTGTAGTAGCAGCTTGACCACCTTTGTGGCCTGCATGAGTAGTTAGTTGTTAAAGTTATTTGTCTTTTCCACTTTGTCTTGTTCCCTTCCCTCTTGTTCTATAAAAGAGGAGGCTGGGGTGTTGTGTTCCTTAGTTCTCTTAGAGGTAGAGTCCTCCTGGTGAGCAAGAGTGCCTCCAGCTTGTGTGGAAGACGAAGTAGCCTCGTCTTCAGAACTTGTAAGAGTCGGTGACCCGTGTCTCGACTCGAAGTGTTTGTTGCTTTTCGAAGTAAATCCCACCATTCCGGGTGGGTCAGGTTTGCCTGTTTCTAGACGTTCTTTCCGTGTTGAGTTTCCCTGTTCATTGGTTTGATCGCAGGTGCATAGGCGCGCGAGTTGATCTCGCGATCCGCAAACCCCGTTCGTGCTGTGCTTAAAATTTCTCTAGAGGTTAGTGAGTGAATTTCAGTAATTTTGGGTCCCGTTGGATTTCTCTTGCATTAGTATTGCCTCGAAATGAATTCGCGCTGATTTCCCATGTTTCTTGCTATACTTTCCGAGTGATTTGACTTCCCTCGTATTTCGCGTGCATTGTGTAAAATTTGAGAGTACGATTTTAAGGACCATCCCTCCTATAGTCTCTACATCATTTTGGTATCAGAGGCAGGTTGCGCATTCGATTCTTATCGTTCGCACGGTCCAACCATTGCATAGCATATTTCAGCACCGTTTCTACGTTTTCAGCATCCTACACTTAGTCATTGTCGGCCTTGTTTGTGCATGGTGACTACACGGTCACAAGTTATGTCGTCCCAATTTCCAGACACCATCCCTGAAACCCAAGTATCGGTCCAACCCTCGGAAGGAAGTAGAACCCAATTAGAATCTTTGGCTGCGCTTGAAGCGCGTATAGACGCCAAGTTGGATGCGCTATCCGCGCGCTTGTAATCCCACGAAGGGAATACAAGCGCGATGTTTTAGCAAATTATGGCTGGGATCCATAGCCTCGCAAGTCGCCCTAAGCCATCGGAGCATAGGCACTCCAACCCGGTTAACCCACCTCCGTCCGCAAACCCAGCCCCACCGACTAGAGAGTTGCCTCCGATGATTGCGCCCCTGCAGCTGCGAGTCTTCGAGGATGAGTTCGGTCATCTATGCCCTCATGAGGTCCAGGGGGACCTAGGTTATGGGGACGAACCCCTATATGAGGATGATGTGTGGGCTGCACATGGGCCCCAACCTAATGGTCGCTTTGGGCACGCTTGGGTCGGGCAAAGGGGCCCAACCCGACACCATGTAGAACGCCCTCACTTGGATGATGACTTTCGCCGCTTCATTTGGAACACCCCCGCACCCTTCGCGGGTGGTCTCGATCCGACACAGTTCTTGGATTGGGTCACGTCTGTTGACTCTTACTTTGACCTTAGTGACTGGCCTCCCCACTCGCGCGTTAGGTATGTGCGCACCCTGCTCAAAGGCCCTGCCCTGCGCGTTTGCATTGGGAAAATGTGGAGCGCCAAAATGCGCAGCAGGCCCTTCCTCCCATCACCACTTGGGAATAAATGAGGTATCGCCTCCGTGAGTGATACGTAACCCCTTCCTATAGGCAGCGTCTCCTTGATCAGTATAGTAGCCTACACCAAGGATTGGGTACCGTCGAGGAATAGCGCCTCACCTTTGAAACGTTACAACTCCGGTGTAACTTATAGGAGGACCCCGAATTAGTTTTGTCAAAGTTTAGGAATAGTCTCCACGCAGATATCTGTCGCACCCTACCCACGTATAGCTCAGAGACGTTCGACCAGACCTTCCAGTGCGCTCGCGATATCGAGCATGACCTTAGGGCTGCGCATAGGCGCAGCGAGTCCAGACCCCCTAGGCGCCCTAATTTTGGGCGGGCCTCTTCATGCCCACTCTCGACCCGAGTGCCACGAGCCTCGTTCCGACCCACGGCCCGCGCCTACGGCCCATCACTCCCCTAGGCGTTCAGCCCCCGATGCCCCATCTTCTTGCCCCACTTGGGAGGAGAAGGGGAAGGCCCCACTTGTTGGCCCGACTAGTCGAGTCAACTGTTACAACTACCTGCAGCCGGGCCATCTGTCCTGCGACTGCCCTAAGAAGTCTGCCACCGCGGACAAGACCCCTGCCTGTGTCGCCACTATTGCCCATGAGCCTGCGGAGCACAATGTAGAGGCCGAGTGCTACACGAGTGGCGATGAGTCGGGTCACCCCACGCTTGCAGTCGTGCGGTGCACCCTTGTCCAAACCCCACCCTCTGAGGATTGGAGGCGCTCTAGTATCTTCATGATTTACATCAAGTGTAATGGACACTCATGTAAGATCGTCATTGATGGAGGTAGTAGCCTGAACGTGGTCTCGTGGACCGCGATTGCGCGCTTTGGTCTTCTCCTTGAACCCCACCCCAAGCCCTACTCCATTGCGTGGGTGGACACGTCGAGTCTTCCGGTCACCCACCGGTGTCAAGTTCCCATTGCTTTTGGGGCCTATCGTGAGAAGGTGTGGTGTGACGTGGTGACTATGGATGTCGCCCACGTCCTCTTAGGACGTCCTTGGCTCTACGATCGGGATGTGACCCACTATGGCCGGTCGAACACTTACGTGTTTGACCACAATGACCAGAAAATCCGTTTGATCCCTGCTCCAACCAGAACACTCCGTCCACATCTAAGGGACTGATTACTCCATCGGTGCCTACCCCTCCGACCCCCGCTAGAGTGACCCTCATGCGTGCCCCCGCACTTGTGTACGAGGCCTACGAGTCCTAGGTCATGTACGCACGCACGATTCATGAAGTGCAGGATCCCATTGCGTCCACGGGCATGACGCCTCCGGCTGAGGTGTCCGCCCTCCTCTCCGAATTCTCCGACATTAGCCCTGAGGACTTGCCCCATGGTCTTCCCCCAGCTAGGGAGATCCAACATGCGATTGACCTTCTCCCAGGAGCACCCCTCCCCAACCTACCACACCATCGTCTCAACCCGACCGAACATGCTGAATTGCAACGTCAAGTCGATGACCTCCTCACTAAGGGGTACATTCGCGAGAGCTTGAGTCCTTTCGCTGTCCCAGCCATGCTCACGCCCAAGAAGGATGGGTCGTGGTGCATGTGCATTGATAGCCGTGCCATCAACAGGATCACCATCAAGTATAGGTTCCCTATACCGCGACTTGACGACATGCTAGACCTAGTCTCTGGTGCGACCTGGTTTTCCAAACTAGACCTCCGAAGCGGATATCACCAAGTCCGCATTCGTGAGGGCGAAGAGTGGAAAACCGTGTTCAAGACCAAGGAAGGTCTCTATGAGTGGCTTGTAATGCCATTTGGGCTATCTAACGCCCCGTCCAGCTTCAAGCGGCTTATGAGCGAAGTCCTCAAGCCCTACATGGGCAAATTCTTGGTCGTCTACTTTGACGACATCCTGATTTTTAGCCAGACCCAAAAGGACCATTTGGATCACCTTCGCGCTACATTTGACCTCCTGCGCATGGAGCGCCTCTTCCTTAACACGAAGAAGTGCTCCTTCATGACCAACCGAGTCCACTTCTTGGGCTACATCATCTCCGACGAGGGCCTTTCTGTCGACCCCGCTAAGGTCGAGGCCATCTGGCAATGGCCTGAGCCTCACACTGTCTCTGATATCCGTAGCTTCCTGGGTCTTGCGGGCTTTTACCGCCGCTTCATTCGTGGGTTCAGCACACTTACGACCCCGCTGACCTAACGGCTGTCTAAGGATGACTTCGAGTGGACTACGGCCCCTCAACGCACCTTTGAGTCCCTTAAGGATGCCATCACCATTGCCCCTGTCCTGCGGCTCCCTGACTTCGCCAAAGTCTTCGAGGTTGTGTGTGACGCCTCCGGTACTGGTATCGGGCGTTGCCTTAGTCAAGAAGGTCATCCGGTTGCCTTCTTCAGTGAGAAACTGAACGCTGCTCGCCTGCATTATTCGACCTACGACAAGGAGTTTTACGCCATAGTTCAGTCACTTCGGCAGTGGAGATACTATCTCCTCCACCGAGAGTTCATCTTGTATAGCGATCACCAGGCCTTGTCATTTCTAAATGCTCAAAAGATGTTGAGCGCCCGCCATGCCAAGTGGGTCGAGTACTTGCAACAGTACTCCTTTGTGATCAATCACAAGGCGGGTCAAGACAACATTGTTGCGGATGCTCTGAGTCGAGTCCAGAACATTCTATGTGTTATGCGTGCCCGGGTCAATACTTTTGACTACGTTAAGGATGAGTATGCCACCTGTCCTGATTTTGGCACCACGTATGCCGCCTTGACTGCATCACCTGACCCCGAGTCATCGTATCAACTTTGTGAGGGCTATCTCTTCCTTGGGAATCGTCTGTGCATTCCCCGGTCATCCCTTCACGACCACCTGCTCCTCGAGCTACACGTGGGTGGCGTCACCGGCCACCATGGCCGTGACAAGACCTTCAAGATGGCCGAGGAACGCCTCTTTTGGCCATCCCTTTGCAGGGATGTAGAGCGCATTGTGCGCCATTGTGGCACGTGTCAATCGGCCAAGCCTCATCCTCCGAACACGGGTCTCTACACACCCCTACCTGTGGCCGATGCTCCATGGCACGACATCAACATGGAAAGTCCAAGGGCTGCCTCAGACCGCCTCACGCTTTGATTCCATCTACGTGGTTGTAGATCGGTTCTCAAATATGGCCCACTTTATCCCCTATTCGCGGATAGTGGACGCATCCCACGTAGCACATCTCTTCTTCAAGGAGATTGTCCGTCTCCATGGCCTCCCTAAGACCATCGTGTCCAATCATGACACACGCTTTGTGAGCCACTTCTGGTGCTCACTTTGGGCCCTCTTGGGTACCACTTTCAAGCTATCCACAGCTTACCACCCTCAAATCGACGGCCAAACCGAAGTCATTAACCGTAGTTTGGGTAATTTGCTCCGATGCCTCATTGGTGACCACCCGAGGTCTTGGGACACCATTCTTCCTATGGCAGAATTCGCATACAATAGTGCCACCAATAGGTCTACGGGTCTTAGTCCCTTCCAAGTGGTTTTAGGCCGTCAGCCACGTAAACCCATTGACTTACATGACCTGCCCAAGGAGTCCCATCTTTCCGAGCATGCATACTCTTTCACTCAACATATAGCTAGCTTGCATGAGGAAGTTCGACATCGAATCTTTTTGGGCAATACTCGTAATGCTTTGAGGGCCAACGAGCACCATAGGCCACAACACTTTTTTGTAGGTGAGCTGGTAAGTGTGCGCATCCACCCGAGCGTGTTCCCCACTGAGCACATTATAAGCTTCAGCCACGATACATGGGCCCTTATGCGGTGGTGCGAAGGATCGGCTCCAACGCCTATGTGCTGGACCTACCCGAGGACATGGGAATCCACCCTGTCTTCAACGTGGCGGATCTGCTACCATTCTATGGCCCTTTGGAGGACCCCTCAGATACCAACGAGCCTCTTCCCCCTAGTTCTCTGGAGGAGAACTCTTCCAAATGGGGGAAAAGTTGATGCAGGAGCATCCAGTACTAAAGAACCAGAAAGTTCAATTCGTCACAGAAAGTTCCTCGGGGTGCCCAGCGACGAGAACCTTGGCCCGTGGATTCTGGAATTCGGAGCAGCACCAGTTAGATCTCCCACAGAAAGCTCCTCGGGGCACCCAGCGACGAAAACCTCACCCCAAGGGTCCTACAGACAGCTACCTGGAGAAATTCTAGAATCGGAAGCGGCTTCACATGCACAAGTCAGATTTTCCACAGAAAGTTCCTTGGAGTATCCAGCGATGAAAACCTCGCCCCGTGGGTCCTGCGGACAACTACTGGGTGCACAAGACTGATTTTCCACAGAAAGTTCCTCAGGGCACCCAGCGATGAAAACCTCACCCCGTGGGTCATGCGGACAACCACCCGATTCAGCGGCGGCTTCACATGCGCAAGTAAAATTTTCCACAGAATGTTCCTCGGGGTACCCAGCGACGAAAACCTCGCCCCGTGGGTCCTGCAGACAACTACCCGAAGAAGTCGCCGAACTTCCCCGATGACCCCGTTTTGACGTCCACAACCCTCCGTACCATGTTGAACCCTCCATGGAGGGTCCGAAGGAGCCCAACAAGGTGGAGGTACGACGATCTCAACGCACTTCTCGAGTGCCCGACCATTTTGTAGGAATGATGACGGAGTCAGGACCACCTCATGGGACTCCCCACCAGCCTCAGACGATACCTGGAAAGACTCCCCAGGGCCAGAGGAAGAAGTCCCAGAAATCTCAGCTCAAACAGGTGTCTGCAGCACCAAACAAGGAGACACACGCCATCAAACGCCATCAAGAAAACACTCATGAACGTGCATTAATGAGGAGACATTCATGAATAAGCATTAATGAAACACATTCATGAATGTGGATTTAATAAAAGATGTTCATGAATGGCGCCACCATGAAGAGGCACTTTGAAGAGACATTTTGAGGAGACACCTTGAAGTCTATATAAGAGAGATGGATTCTCTTGAGGTAGTTTAGTTTTTTTGGTGTGAGAATTTCAAGCTTTGTAGTAGCATCTAGTCCACTTTAAACTCCAAGGGTTCTCGCCTAGGGTCCCTTGTCTTGTAATCGTTTTGTGCTTCAATCAAATTTGGTCACCAGAGTGCCTCCCATCACTCCGGGTGCCGATCTTTGTCTTCAAGGATTGTTTTCAACTTGGGCGCCTAGCCCTTGCCTTCCTCTAGGGCGCCTAGCCCTTGCCTACCTCTAGGGCGCCTAGCCCTTCGTCTAACCTCAGGACTCCTCGCCCTCCTCTCTGACTCGGCCAAGGACTCACAACGCTCCGCTTCCACAGCCCCGTAAAGGTTCCGTTCGCACGTGCATGCTCGAAAGTTGGCTCTACGAGTCAGGTAAGTAATTTCCATTATAGCATTGTGCCTTGGTTTTCTCGGCTATCGGTATTGCTCAAGCAAGTCGCATTGCGCGGCACGAATTTCGTCGGTTTTCTCGAATTTTCCCCGTATCGCACGTTTCTTCTTCCCTCGTCTTACGACCCTTCCACGTTTTCCGCATCATCATCTCCACCACCTTAGTGTACTGATCTAAGGAGCCCCAACCTATTCATCTGCTGCGTCAGTTTTTGGTATCAGAGTCAGGTTTGGAGCTAACTCTTGTCTAGCTCCGCCGGTCTCTTGCATCATAGCATATCAGTTTCTTCATTTTCTTCTTCCGCATTGCATAGTCGCACCATACCCACATCATGACAACTAGATCAGGAACATCATATCATAACCCCCCTACTCAAGTGCCCGTTTCGACTGAAGAGAGTACTCCGTCAGGGTAGAGTCGGTTGAGTCGCTGTCCACACGCTTGGGAGCGATGGAGGTGATGTTTCAGCATCTAATGTCATCGGTCCAACACCTCACGGACTAAGTCATGGAACTAAAAGCTAAGCCCACTGAGGCGTCGCCCTCACTTAGCGTTCCCCCTCCGTTGGCCCCCCTGCAGATGCGTGCCAACCCGTCACCTCGCTATGACCCATTCGGTGATGAATCCGCGTGGGCGGAGGACGTTCCTGCCCCACGACGTCCCGTCCAGCGTAGCCGCGAGGATGACGAGGTCCGCCGGCTGGGTCGCAGCCGTGGAATGTTATTTTATGTGGAGTGATATGGCCGACCACCTTCGGGTTAGCTACGTTCGCCTCTTACTTGCCAGCCCTGCCCGGTTGTACTGGACGAATGTTGAACGTCAGCTAGTCGACCAGCGCATTCCCCCCATCACCCGGTGGGAGGAAATGTGCTATCGTCTTAAGGAGAAGTATGTCTCGCCCACTCACCGCCAGCGTCTCCTCGACGCCTACTGTGCCATTTCGCAGGGGTACGACTCCGTCGACGAGTACCACACTCGCTTCGATGAACTCGGCATCTGCTGTAATCTTAAGGAAGATCCCGAGTTCACCCTATCTAGGTACAAGCGCGGGTTCCGCGAGGACATCCGACGTGCCTTCCTGTCTTATGGGCTAGACTCAATCGTCCTTGTCTTGCACCACGCTCGTGAGATCGAGCACGACCTGCGCTCGCAGCCTCAACGCGGCGAGCTCACTTCCCTGTGACGCCCGGTCCCTACGCTCCCGGTGCCGGCCCCGGCTCCCCGCCATGAGGCACCCTCACGTCCTCAGCACACAGGCCCCCGATGACCTCGGCGTGATGCTCTGCGCGAGGCACCTGCGCCCCGTCTCACTTGGGACGAGAAGGGCAAGACGCCTCTAGCTGCTGTTCCCCCTGGTCCTTGCCGCCATTGTAGTCAGACCGGACACTTCAATCGAGACTGCCCCACCCAGCGCGGCAGGTCCCTGCACATCGCAGCCGCACCGCGCGACCCTCACCCTCCACCCGTTGCCTCCCTTGGGCCTCCACCGGCCCAAGAGGTCGGCCCTCAGTGGTATTCCGATGAGGAGTTGAGCCCTCGACCCACCTTGGCCGTTGTCCGCTGCACTCTTGTCCAAACACCCCCTCCATCCGAGGATTGGAAGCGTACGAGTATCTTTTACACTTATATTAAGTGTAACGGGCACTCGTGTAAGATAGTTATCGACGGAGGCAGCAGCCTTAATGTCGTGTCCCGCACCGCTGTCACCCGCTGGTGGGGGCAGGGACCACGAGCCACGAAGGTACAAGTGGAGCCTAAGGTTGCCGTAGAGAAAGACTCAAAAGCTCATGAATAAGCTAGCATGCTCAATCAATAAAGCTAGCTCAATAATAAAGGAATTACTTTCAAGAAATAATGGTCAAGACATTCAAGCCTAGAAGCTGCCGCATATTTTTCAAGCCAATCCAGCAATATCCAAATGTGCTTTAAATCAGCCAATCAAGAAGCTCATTCAACAGTCATCCTCATGTTTTCGCTCATCTAAGATGAATTCTTCATCACCAACAATCTACATCCACGCCAAAGCCTGCTAGAGTGTTCGGCCCAACCCACATCTGCAGCCAACGCTCACCTTCAGCGCTGCAAAGATGGAAGCTCTCCAATGCATGCTTGCAGCCAACGTTCATAGATGGAAGCTCTCCAATGCATGCTTGCAGCCAACGTTCATCTTCAGCCAAGAAAGGATGTTTCTCCAACGTATTCCCTCAACGTCTCTCCCTGCAGCCAAAGATAGAAGCTTCAACGTTCACCCCAACGTCTCTCCCATCTTCTCTATATGTATCACGCATCCATGCTTGTTATCGACAGCATTTTTTGAATCAAAGAAATAGTTCTTGTGTCTTCCAATGGAATCGGATGTTTCCTATCCTCTTCCACTCTGAGGTGCTTGTGTCACCTAGTTTTCCCCTCTTCTCCTCATTCCCTAGTCTCCCTTTCCTCCGCTGGAATCATCCGCACAATTCAACCTAACTTCCAGATGTTCGAAAGTTTGTGAGCACGCCGTCGACGATCCTCCAGTCAGATCCTCACGAAACTTCGGGCACCATTCCTCCTTCCCCTGAAGAAGCGTCCGCCGTCGGCATCGGCCCATCCACCGGTCCGATCACCGGAATCAAAACTTCCGTTCACAACCCCTGTTCTCGCCCAGCTTCCGCCTTCCATCGTCGATCTCCCCCGACCGGCCACCATCCACCACGAAACTCCGGCCATGTTGTCACCACAACCGGATCAACTCCCAGTCGTAGCCGTTTCGGTGTCCGTGCACCACCAGCCATCCGGCGACGCGTCCTGTTCTTCTTTCGCATTTCCCCTGTTTCCGCCAGCCTTCCGCCCAGTTCAGCCTTTCTTCATCGATCTCCTCCGTCCGGCCATATTTCACCGCCAAACTCCAGCCACGTCTTCTCCTCTACCATAGCATCTTCCAGTTATAGCAGGTTTGGATTCGGTCCATCACCGGACGTCCAGCGACGCCCCCTGTTCCGCCCGTGCACATCCCCTGTTTTGCTGAACAAGCGCGTCTCCGCCTTCCAGCGCCGTCCTCCTCCGACCAACCACCGTCCGCGCCCAAACTCTGGCCATCTCTTTGCCTTCATCATCACGACCTTCAGTCGTAACAGGGTTTGCGTTCGTGCCCTCTACGATAAACGCCGACGAACTCTGCTTCTCTCCCGCACATCCCCTGTTTCCATAACACTATTTTTCTGATGCTAAGTTTCCTGCTCTATTAATCTGACTAAGCTTCTTGCCGCAGGTATCTTAAGCAATCGGTGGAGCACAAATTTATAAGCTTGGCATGATCAAGAAGAATACATCTTATTCTATCATCTGGACTAGAAGATTCGAATCGAGCTTCAACAGATTAACCTAGGCAGCATGGCAAATTTTGATGAATGATACATTCCTGCACTACTCTTATTCCACTAATCTGATTAGAAGTTTTATAACAGATATCCTTATACAGTTCTTTATTCTCCAAATCTTAATGCGATGTTAAAGAACTAGTTTTGTTCTATGTGCATGTTTAATCGGTTTAAATTTTTGATGTATGGATTTTTTTTAAGGCATAGCAACTCATAGTGATTAATTTTCTTGCCTGGATTTCTGGCTGTTATGAACATTGATCTTTATATCATTTTCTGGTTTGCACAACACGTGTCTTCACCCCACATCACCCGCTTTGGCCTCCCCTTGGTGCCACACCCTCGACCCTACTCCATTGCTTGGGTTGACCCGTCGAGTCTCCCCATCACCCATCGTTGTGAGGTGCCCATCTACTTCGGCGACTATGCCGAGAAGGTGTGGTGCGATGTCACGTCCATGGACGTGGCCCATGTTCTCCTGGGCCGACCTTGGCTCTACGACCGCGATGTGATTCACTACGGCCGGTCCAACACCTACGTCTTCCAGCACGGAGGGCGTAAGATCTGCCTGACCCCGGCTCCGCCCAAGGAGTTGTGGGCCTCCACATCCAAGGGCATTGTGACTACCACTCCACAGGCCCACTCGGTCCCTCAGCCTCTGACCCTTGTTCGACCCAGCTCTCTCGTCTCCGAGGCCCGTGAGTCCGAGACCATCTATGCGCTGATGGTGCGTGAGGTTTCACCCATGCCGCCAATCCCACCGACCCCTTTGCCGGCGGAGGATTCAGCCTTGCTCTCTGAGTTCTTGGACATCTCCCCCGTTGACCTTCCTGTTGGTCTTCCCCCGGCCCGCGACATTCAGCATGTCATCGACCTCGTCCCTGGGGCATCTTTGCCCAACCTGCCACACCACCGCCTTAACCCCACTGAGCACACGGAGCTCAAGCGGCAGGTGGATGATCTTCTGTCCAAAGGCTTCATCCGTGAGAGCCTTAGCCCCTGTGCCGTCCCGGCCCTTCTTACCCCTAAGTGGGATGGTTCATGGCGGATGTGTATTGATTGCCATGTAATCAATCGCATCACGGTGAAGTACCGGTTCCCTATCCCGCGCCTTTACGATATGCTCGACCTCATATCCGGTGCCTGCTGGTTCTCCAAGCTTGACCTCCGGAGCGGCTACCACCAGGTCCGCATCTGCGAGGGTGATGAGTGGAAGCCGGCCTTCAAGACGAAGGACGGCCTCTACGAGTGGCTTGTCATGCCGTTTGGTCTCACCAACGCGCCGTCGACCTTTATGAGTCTCATGAGCCAGGTCCTTCGCCCCTACATGGGGAAGTTCCTCGTCGTTTACTTTAACGATATCCTCATTTATGGTCACACCCGCGACGACCACCTCGCCCACTTGCGCTTGACCTTCAACCTCTTGCGACAGGAACGCTTGTTCCTCAACGCCAAGAAGTGCTCTTTTCTTGAACCCCAGGTCCAGTTCCTTGCGTTCATCGTGTCTGACCAAGGCCTCTTGGTTGACCCTGCCAAGATTGAGGCCATTCGCCAATGGCCTGAACCGAAATCTGTCACCAAGGTCCGTAGCTTTCTCGGCCTTGCCGCCTTCTATCGCCGATTCATTAAGGGTTTTAGCACCATTGCTGCCCCTATGACAGCTTGCACCAAGCACGAGGCGTTCTCGTGGACCCCTGCCGCTAGACGTGCCTTCCTAGCGCTTAAGGATATCATGACGTCGGCCCCTATCCTTCGCCTACCCGATTTCTCGAAGGTCTTCGAGGTCGCCTGCGATGCCTCCGGTACCGGCATCGGTGGCACTCTTAGTCAGGAGAGGCACCCCATCGCCTTCTTTAGCGAGAAGTTGAACGAGGTGCGCCAACTGTACTCGACATACGATAAGGAATTCTACGCCATCGTTCAGTCCCTCCGACAATGGCGACACTACCTCCTACATAAGGAGTTTGTCCTGTTTAGTGACCATCAGGCCCTCTCGTTCCTCAACGCGCAGAAGAAGCTTGCCCCTCGCATTTCGAAGTGGGTCGAGTTCCTTCAGCAATATACCTTTGTGATCACTCACAAGGCTGGCAAGGAAAACGTCGGGCCTGACGCGCTCAGCCGTGTCCGGTCCTTACTGTGTGTTTTGTCCACCTCGGTTCCCGCCTTGGACCACATCCGTGACGAGTATGCAGACTGTCCTGACTTTGGCCCCATTCTTGCTCGGTTCCTTTGATGACCCACTAGACTCGCCTTACCGTTTACACGACGGCTTCCTTGTGTACGGTAACCGACTCTGTGTTCCCCGCTCGTCCCTTCGCGAGCATCTCTTGATTGAACTTCACGCGGGTGGTGCCACTGGTCACCATGGTCGTGACAAGACCCTGGGTTTGGCCGAAGATCGTTTCTTCTGGCCCACCCTTCGTAGGGATGTAGAACGGGTCATCCGCCATTGTGGTACGTGTCAGCGTGCCAAGCCCCGCCCTACCAACACCGGGTTGTACACCCCACTGCCCGTTCCTAAGGGTCCATGGCTCGACATTAGCATGGACTTTGTTCTAGGCTTACCTCGCACGGCCTCGCGCCATGACTCCATCTTCGTTGTCGTGGATCGCTTTTCTAAGATGGCACACTTTGCGCCTTGTTCCAAAATGGTCGATGCTTCATGCATTGCACATCTCTTCGTCAAAGTGCCCTCAGATACCGATGAGCCTCTTCCCCCTAGTTCTCTGGAGGAGAACTCTTCCAAACGGGGGAAAGTTGATGCAGGAGCATCCAGTACTAAAGAACCAGAAAGTTCAATTCGGTACAGAAAGTTCCTCGGGGTGCCCAGCAACGAGAACCTCGGCTCGTGGATTCTGGAATTCGGAGCAGCACCAGTTAGATCTCCCACAGAAAGCTCCTCGGGGCACCCAGCGACGAAAACCTCACCCCATGGGTACTACAGACAGCTACCCGGAGAAATTCTGGAATCGGAAGCGGCTTCACATGCACAAGTCAGATTTTCCACAGAAAGTTCCTTGGTGTATCCAGCGATGAAAACCTCGCCCCGTGGGTCCTGCGGACAACTACTGGGTGCACAAGACAGATTTTCCACAGAAAGTTCCTCAGGGCACCCAGCGATGAAAACCTCACCCCGTGGGTCATGCGGACAACCACCCGATTCAGCCGCGGCTTCACATGCGCAAGTTAAATTTTCCATAGAATGTTCCTCGGGGTACCCAGCGACGAAAACCTCACCCCGTGGGTCCTGCAGACAACTACCCAAAGAAGTCACCGAACTTCCTCGACGACCCCGTTTTGACGTCCACAACCCTCCGTACCACGTTGAACCCTCCATGGAGGGTCCGAAGGAGCCCAATAAGGTGGAGGTACGGCGATCTCAACGCACTTCTCGAGTGCCCGACCGTTTTGTAGGAGTGATGACGGAGTCAGGACCACCTCATGGGACTCCCCACCAGCCTCGGACGATACCTGGAAAGACTCCCCAGGGCCAGAGAGTCCCAGAAATCTCAGCTCAAACAGGTGTCTGCAGCACCAAACAAGGAGACACACGCCATCAAACGCCATCAAGAGAACATTCATGAACGTGCATTAATGAGGAGACATTCATGAATGAGCATTAATGAAACACATTCATGAATGTGGATTTAATAAAAGATGTTCATGAATGGCGCCACCATGAAGAGGCACCATGAAGAGGCACTTTGAAGAGACATTTTGAGGAGACACCTTGAAGTCTATATAAGAGAGATGGATTCTCTTGAGGTAGTTTAGTTTTTTTGGTGTGAGAATTTCAAGCTTTGTAGTAGCATCTAGTCCACTTTAAACTCCAAGGGTTCTCGCCTAGGGTCCCTTGTCTTGTAATCATTTTGTGCATCAATCAAATTTGGTTGCCGGAGTGCCTCCCATCACTCCGGGTGCCGATCTTTGTCTTCAAGGATTGTTTTCAACTTGGGCACCTAGCCCTTGCCTTCCTCTAGGGCGCCTAGCCCTTGCCTACCTCTAGGGCGCCTAGCCCTTCGCCTACCCTCAGGACTCCTCGCCCTCCTCTCTGACCCGGCCGAGGACTCGCAATGCTCCGCTTCCACAGCCCCGTAAAGGTTCCGTGCGCGCGTGCATGCTCGAAAGTTGGCTCTACGAGTCAGGTAAGTAATTTCCATTGTAGCATCGTGCCCTAGTTTTCTCGCTATCGGTATTGCTCAAGCAAGTCGCGTTGCGCAGCACGAATTTCGTCGGTTTTCTCGGATTTTCCCCGTATCGCACGTTTCTTCTTCCCTCATCTTACGACCCTCCCACGTTTTCCGCATCATGAACTCCACCACCTTAGTGTACTGATCTAAGGACCCCCAACCTATTCATCCACTGCGTCAAGTGATCAGCCCATTGTCGATCCACACCGAGGCCCTTCCGCTCAAGGGCCTGGGCGGCTGTCCACCTGAAGGCCCAACACCTGAGGGTCCGCGCAATCATCTTAGCAACACGGCCCAAGAGCGTGCCACATCCGTCGTAACCCAGCCCACGACGTCCAAATTCTACTGCTTTGTCTTGGTATGCTACGAACGCATCTGACCGTCCAACCGCCTCCGTACGATGACCAGAAGACCATGCGCCAGCTTCATAGAATATTAGGTAGAAGTTTGTTTTGCTTTGTCTTGTAGTAGCAGCTTGATCACTGTTGTATCCCAACAAGTAGGTAGACTAAAACTTATCTAAGATGTCGCGGCCAAAAACTCGCTGTTTTGCGTATGGGGACTTGTCACCCCCCGACACGGCTCCAAAGACTTGTTGTGTCACCAAGCATGTTGTTATTTCCGCAAGTGCACGGATACTCGAACTAATAAAATAGATATCGAACCCACAGAGACCTAAGTTGTCAAGTACCGAATAATTGATTTCTTACTATCTAAGCAATCGAATAGAAGTCAAGCAATGATCGAAAAACACGCGGGAGAGTATAATCAGAGAGAAACTGGGACTAGGGTTTCATTCACTTCAATTTTCATGACTAGATAAAAATAGATGTTCATCAATCCAGTTTTACAATGATAAAGACATAATTTACTTCATAAGTGGATTGTCTCACTTTCGTGCAGACAACCATGTAGGGACTAATCTTCGCTTTCGCGCAAGATTTATCCCAACATTGTAAATAAGTAAATTACCAAACAAAGAATTCAAGGATCACTTTCGTGCATCCGAATTCTAGGTTGATCGTCTCAAGTGGAATCTCAAGGATCGCTTTCGCGCATCCGAGTTTCAACACACGTTCTACCGATGGTTCTCCAACGTTCCGATCCTCATTTTCGTTCAAGATCTCCACGTTTGACACAATAACTCAATCCTAGGTTCATAATTATCAATCATGGCAATAAAATTACTAAAATCAAGAAATAAGAACTTAACCTAATTTCTTACGGTGAGTTCCTATTATTCAATTATAGGGTTCCAAGTTCTTAAGTAAATCACTTTTCAGTCCATATTGTGAAAACTCTATATCATGCATGACAATAAATAAACTAAGGAGAATTTTAGAGCAATAATTGTAGGTAGAATCATCAAAATAGAACTATCATGATGAAAGTAAAAAGTATCTAGTCATTGAGAAAATCAAAGGGAATTACTCCCCCATGCCCCATAAAGGTTTAAGCTAGCATAGTGAAGGAGTTACAATAATCCATGGCTTCAAAAGATCGAAAATCAAAGGGAGAAAATGGTTTCAGAAAATACACCATGGCTGTAATATAAATTACAGCCGTAATTTTGAGTTGAGCGTCGATGAACAGTAGCGGCGCCTCCCTTTTTGTTGATTTCTTCTCCAATTGATCTCCTTTTCCTTTGAAACTTCTGGGGCGTGTTCTCTTACTCTAGGCGTAGCTTCCCTTCAAATTTCACGGCCGGAGATGCACTATGTGCGGCGCGGCAGCGAAACCCTAGGCGGCGGCTGAAATCTCGATTTCTCTCTGTATGGTGGATGAAAATTGGGGCTTTTGGTGTCTTCATCTTCCTCTTGGCGAAAGCTCCTTTCCTTCTTCTTATGGCTTTGAATTTAAGGGTCTAGATCATCTACAATCTTCTCCACAAAAATTGGGTTTCGAATTGGACTGTGGAAGTCGCGTTCTGGAAGGAAATTACGGCAGTGTAATATCTTACGGCACTGTCGTAAAATCGATCGAGTGTTCTGGTATGAGATCTTCACAAAATATGACACCATAAAATGCTTCATGGCGGTGCCGTAAAATCGGCTGAACACTCTGGTCAGGAACATTCAAAAATTACGGCCCATGAAATAGTTTATGGCAGTGCCGTAATTTTAGTGAACATCTCTAGTCTGAAAGCGCTGCAAATTACGGACATGTAATTTCTTACGGCAGTGCCGTAAAATCCAAAAAATGTTCTGGTGAAAAACTCCCTAAAATTACGGCAGGTGCTCTGATATTACAGTATCATATTGAAATACGGTACCGTAATATAGATTATGGCCTTGCCGTATTTTGGTTTATTGCTCCGATTTGCGTGAAATTTGTCATGTGATCTCTTCTTGATGATGGTAACTCTTCTATGTATTTGATTATGCTTGAAAATGCCTCAAAATAGTGCCTTTTTACCTGAAAATCATCAAAAACCAAAATAGAAGTAGATTTTGTAATATTTGATAAATTTGGCATAAAGATAAGCAAGAGAGCTTCAATTTAGCACGAAAAGGTATATAAAATGATACAAAATATACTATATATTTTGGTGTCATCAAAATACATAAAGCTCAAACCTTGCTTGTCCTCAAGCAAGAATCAAAAATTGACTAGAAGATAAACCTTTTCATGCTCAATAAACTTCTAAAATACAATCATCATTGAAAAATTCCATCTATTGTTTCACAAAACTTCAAATAAATATATCATTCTTAGATTCAACCCCTTAGATCCACGACTCAATCAAATAAAACTTTGCAACTTGTATAATAAATTGAATTTTCAATCTCATGATTTCACCCAGTTTTCAGTTCAAATCTATCATACTTTTGTTTACAGGAATTAGGTTTCCAAGATCTTTTTCCACACATAATTTTTTCCCTTTTTTATGTATTTTGTTTATTTTTGTAAAGATGGCATGTACCCACTTAGATACACACTTTTTATTTTTGACTTCAACTCTTATCTTCGGTACCACTATCAATTTTGCATAGTGCCAAGTAGAGGAGTTTTATTCTTTTTCTCTCTTATTATCTTTTAGACATAGACTTCAACTCATGTCTTAGGTACCGCTATCAATTTTACATAGTGCCAAGTAGGGGAGTCTCTCACTATTTTTATGGATCTTGGATTCTTTCTTCCCAACAAATAGCAAAATAGATTAAACATCTACTAGGTTGATCAATCGATATCAATTTACAAATCATACTCATATGCTCATTTTATTTAAAAGAGTAGTTTCACCTTTAGATCTTATTCCTCAAATAACACATCTACCCAAAAGTTCATGCATCAACCAATGTCAATTTTCAAAAGATAGATATGCATTGAAGAAATAAATCTAACATGATAGGTTTCTCTCTAATCATGAATACAAGTTTATTCATCATCAAGGAAGATATTTATCAATGAAAATCTTTTAAAAATAGAATCACACCACAAGATAGTAGAAAGTGGATCATGAACAATCATATCATCATACAACCATATCGAAGAAATATCAGTGAGTGACACATCTAAAACAAATCAAAGATGCAACCATATGAAATAATCATGAATACAAGGGAGTGCAAATGATACTCACAAAACTATATAGCAAGCTCTGACAAAAAATACATAAGGCTCAAAACAAAAATAGTGTCGGGGCAGGTGCTGCTAGGTCCATAGATGTGCCTTTTGAAAATTTTACCTACAAAATGAAAAGAAAAATTTTTTTCTAAAAAAAAAAATAACCTAAAATAAAAGTAACTAAACTAAGCAAGAGTGCTTGGGTTGCCTCCCAAGAAGCGCTAGTTTAAAGGTCATTAACTTGACCGTTCGGTACTCGGATTTGATCGTGGCTCATCAAGGTAAAAACTTTCCTTTTCTCCAATCTGCTCTTCTTGATAATAATGCTTCAATCTTTGACCATTAACCTTAAATTCTCCTGTTTCCTCACTCCATATGTCTACAGCTCCGTAAGGATAGGCTTTCTTTACCTAAAAAGGACCAGACCATCGGGATTTAAGCTTTCCAGGGAAAAGTTTCAATCTAGAATTGAACAAAGGAACAAAGTCACTTGGTTGGAAGTCTTTTCTGAAGATATGTTGATCATGCCATCTTTTAGTCCTCTCTTTGTAAATTCTTGCATTTTCATATGTAGAGAGTCTGATCTCATCTAGCTAGTGTAATTGTAACTTCCATTTTTCACCCGCGTTCTTCAAGTCAAAATTCAGCTTCTTGATTGCCCAGAACGCCTTATGCTCGAGCTCTACAGGAAGGTGACATGATTTTCCATAAATCAATTAAAAAGGAGACATACCTATGGGTGTCTTGAAAGCAGTCCTGTATGCCCACAATGCATCATCAAGTTTGAATGCCCAGTCTTTTCTAGTGCATGACACTGTCTTTTCCAAAATTCCTTTGATTTCTCTGTTTGATACCTCAACTTGACCACTCGTTTGGGGGTGATAAGGTGTTGCAACTCTATCATTTACCCCATACTTCTTGAGCATGGATGAGAACTTGTGTTCTATGAAATGCGAGCCTCCATCACTGATTACTACTCGTGGTGTCCCGTACCGTGGAAAGATAATTTTTTTGTACAGTTTAACTACCACTCTGGAATCATTTGTGGGGGAAGCAAGAGCTTCAACCCATTTTGAGACATAATCTACTGCTACAATAATGTACTTGTTACCTCCAGAAGATGAGAAAGGTCCCATGAAGTCAATTCCCCAAACATCAAATATCTCAACTTCAAGAATATTGGACAGTGGCATCTCATGTCTTCTGTTAATGTTCTCTGTCTTTTGACATCTATCACAAGACCATATAAAATTTCTAGCATCTTTGAACATTGTGGGCCAATAAAATCCTGATTGTAACACCTTAAAAGTAGTCATCTCAGTACCGGCCTAACCGCCATAAGAGGATCCATGGCATTGAAGCAATATTTTTGCAGCTTCTTCTTCAGGTACACATCTTCTAAAAATGTCATCTGCACTTCTTCTAAACACATAAGGCTCGTCCCAAAAATAGTGTTTCACCTCGACCAAAGATTTCTTCCTTTTTTGGTAGCTCAAATCAGGAGGAAAAATATTAGCTACAAGATAATTCACTATGTCAGCATACCAGGGGGCTCTGAGTTGTTCAATGGCTAAGAGCTGCTCTTCAGGGAAGGAATCATTGATCTCATCATTCTTTTCAGTATCTACCATTATCCTTGAAAGATGATCTGCAACAAGGTTTTCTGATCCCTTTTTGTCTTTAATCTCCAAATCAAATTCTTGCAAAAGTAAAATCCATCTGAGTAATCGTGGTTTAATATCCTTTTTCTGCATTAAGTACCTAACAGCTGCATGGTCAGTGCACACTACCACTTTGGAGTTAATTAAGTATGATTTAAATTTATCAAAGGCAAATACTACAGCTAAACGTTTCTTCTCAGTGGTAGTGTAATTCCTCTGTGTCTCATCCAAAGTCCTACTAGCATAATGGATAACACAAGGCTTTTTGTCTTTCCTTTGTCCTAGAACTGCTCCAATTGCATAGTCGCTGGCATCACACATGAGTTCAAAGGGTAAATCCCAATCTGAAGGCTAAATGATAGGTGCTGAAACCAAAGCCTTCTTTAGTTCCTAAAAAGCAGATAAACAATCTTCATCAAAAGAAAATTTTACATCTTGACAAAGTAAATTTGTAAGAGGTCTAGCAAGCTTAGAGAAATCCTTGATGAACCACCGGTAGAATCCTGCATATCATAGAAAGCTTCAGACCTCCTTAACTGTGGTGGGTGGTTCCAATTTCTCTATTACTTCAACTTTGGCCTCATCAACTTCAATTCCTTTCTCTGAAATCAAGTGCCCCAAAACTATCCCTTGCCTAACCATGAAGTGACATTTTTCCCAATTAAGCACAAGGTTAGTTTCTTCACATCTCTGTAAAACCCGAGATAAATTAGCCAAACAAACATCAAAAGAGGAACCGTATACGGAGAAATCATCCATAAATACATCCATAAAGTCTTCAATGAAATCAGAAAAGATAGCCATCATGCATCTTTGAAATGTAGCGGGTGCATTACATAAACCAAATGGCATTCTCCTATATGCAAAAGTTCTGTACGGGCATGTGAAAGTGGTTTTATCTTGATCATCAGGATGTATAGGAATTTAGAAAAAACCAGAATATCCATCTAAAAAGCAAAAGTGAGAATAGTTTGCCAATCTTTCAATCATCTGATCAATGAAAGGTAAAGGGAAATGGTCTTTCCTAATGGCAGCATTCAGTTTTCTATAGTCTATGCACATGTGCCAACTAGTAATAGTTCTAACAAGAATCAATTCATTATCTTTGTTTTTCATGACAGTTACCCCTCCTTTCTTAGGAACACAATGTACAGGACTTACCCATTTGCTATTAGATATAGGATAGATAATACCTGCATCTAGTAATTTCAGAACCTCTTTCTTTACAACTTCTTTCATGGAGGGGTTCAATCTTCTTTGGAAATCTGCATGTGGCTTGTGCTCCTCTTCCATCAAGATCCTGTGCATACAAAAAGAGGGGTTAATTCCTTTCAAGTCATCAATTGAGTACTCAATTATCTTTCTATGAATTTTTAATTCCTTGAGAAGCAAATCTGTCTCCCTTCTCCCTAACTGTGCATCAACAATAACAGGGTAAGTAGAATCAGGACCCAGAAATTCATAACGAAGGTTATCAGGTAAAGCCTTAAGTTCTATTTTTGGAGTTTTTCTTTCTTCACTCTTTTCATTGTCACAAGCATTGCAATCTGATAGTTCATCGGTCATAGAGTTTGTTTTTCCAAAAGCAAAGTCTAAATCAGTGTCACATTCATTGGTATCAAATAAATCATTAAGGTTATAGACAATGTCATCTATATCGTGTATACTACAACAAGATTCAGAATTTGAAGGGTTTTTCATGGCTTCATGCAAGTCATACTCAATTCTTTCATTCCCAATGTTAAGTGAAAGCTTACCATTCTTTACATCAATAAGCGCTCCTGCAGTGGCTAAGAACGGTCTACCAAGTATGATGGGGGGTTTTTGCATCTTCTTCCATCTCAAGAACTACAAAATCCGCTGGAATGAAATATTTACCTACTTGTATAGGCACATCTTCAAGAATTCCCATGGGGTATTTCACCGAGCGATCGGCGAGCTGCAAAGATATAGAAGTTGGCTTGAGTTCTCCCATATCCAATCTCCTACAGATAGACAATAGTATTAGGCTCACACTAGCACCCAAATCACATAAGGCTCGGTCAAAAGCCATACTACCAATAAAACAAGGGATAGAGAAACTACCTGGATCCTTCAGTTTAAGGGGCACTTTGTTTTGGATAACAACACTACATTCCTCAGTTAAAGCCACAGTGCCATAGTCCTCTATTTTTCTCTTATTAGACAATATTTCTTTTAAAAATTTAGCATATGTGGGCATTTGAGATAAAGCTTCAGTAAAAGGAATGTTAATGTAAAGCTTTTTCAAAACATCTAAAAATCACCCAAATTGTTTGTCTAATTTTTCTTGCACTAACCTTTGGGGGAAGGGTATAGGTGGCCTATAGGGTATAGGAGAATTAGGTTTGGAAATATCTTCTTGACATGGCACGTCACCTTTAGGTTCATCACCCTGGTGAGGTGGTAGACTAGTTTGGGATGGTCCATACACAGAAGATTTTTCTAACTCCAATTCATGGTCATGTTCATCATCAAGCCCTTTTTTGTTATTCTCAACTCTCCCTTTTGGTTCCTCTAATTTTTTTCTACTTCTAGTGATGATTGCATTACAGTGTTCATCATGCATTTGATCTTCTAGGGTTTTATTGTGAGTAGTCAAGGATTCAACTTGAAAGGAAAGTTGACTAACCATTCTCTTAAGATCTTCATTTTCTTTGTTTTGATTTCGCATGAATTGATTTTGATTAGCCATAAACTTGTCAGGCAAAAGATTCTACACTAAAAGAATTTACCTCTTCAGTTAAGGGTTGACATTCCTCACTTTCATTCTTACCATGACGATGACAATATAGCATTTCTTCTTCAGGATCCCATTGGTTATGGTTCAAGGACATTTCTTCAAATAGGGCAGAAGCATCTTCAATGGTCTTACTCATGAGGGCTCCTCTTGCAGCAGCATCAACAATTAGACGGGTATTACAAAGTAGACCATTATAAAATGTATGAATTAAAACCTAATTTTCAAGGCCATGGTGAGGGCACTTCCGTTGTAAATCATTGAATCGCTCCCATGCCTTGCTGAATGATTCTCCATCCTTTTGTGTAAAGCTTGTGATCTGATTTCTCAATTGGATGGTTTTGCTTGGTGGGAAGTACTTCATTAGGAAAGCATTTGATAGTTGTTCCCATGTATTGAAAACACCAGAAGGTCGAGAATGTAGCCAAAATCGCGCTCGGTCTCTGGGAGAAAAAGAAAACAGTCTTAGTTTTAGTGCATCATCAGAAATTCCATAAATTTTAATGGTATCACAATATTCAATAAAAATATGTAAATGTTGATAGGGATCTTCAATTAGAGTTCCTCCAAATTGGTTCTGCTGGATCATGGTCAAGAAAGCAGGATTAATCTCGAAATTATCCACTTCAATGGTTGGCTGGACAATGCTGAAGTGTATTTCTCGTGGCTTAGGGGCTGCATAGTCCCTAACAGCCTGTTTCAGTGAAGGGAAATGGGGAGAGAAAGGAAAGAAATTTAATTCTTTCCCTCTATTTCCTTGGTTTCAATGAAAGGAAATAAAGGAGGAAAGGAAAGAATTAACTTTCCCTTCTCTCCAAAAGTGTTCCCTCTTATTTCGACGGAAACCTTATTTCCGTCCGCCCTCTCGCCCTTCCGAAGCTTGCCTTCGCCCGACTCTCGCCCTCGACCTCGTACGCAACCTCAACTCTCGCCCTCGTCCGCCCTCTCGCCCTCTCGCCCTTCCGACCTCGCCTTCGCCTTCGACTCTCGCCCTCGACCTCGAACGCGACCTCGACTCTCGCCCTCGTCTGCCCTCTCGCCCTCTCGCCCTTCCGACCTCGCCTTCGCCTTTCGACTCTCGCCCTCGACCTCAAACACGACCTCGACTCTCGCCCTCGTCCGCCCTCTCGCCCTCTCTCCCTCTCGCCCTTCCGACCTCGCGTCGTCGCCGACGGAAGCCTCCCTCCCTCGCGTCGTCGCCGACGGAAGCCTCGACCTCGACCTCGCCCTCGACCTCGCCCTCGTCCCGACCTCGCCCTCGTCCCGACGGAAGCCTCCCTTCCTCGCGTCCATCCTTCCCCTGTTTCCAGCTCCTGGCGACATATTGCTGGCAACGACGGTGGTCGTCAGGTGGCGACCAATGGCCGAAAGGAAGATCGGGTCTTCCTTTGGCAGCTTCCTTCTCCGGCGAGATCTCGAGCGTAGGCGGCGCTCGGCGGTGGAGGACGAGTTGAGGAAGACGACGCGGATTGAAGACGAATGCGAACGCACGTGTTCGAACCGTGCAAGTGTCGTTCGGCGTTGAAGGCTGAGTCAACGAGGGTAGCGCGGTCAACGGAGATTTTCAGCGATTTTGACTTTGTGCTGCTGGCGTAAGGTGATGTCAGCAAGGTTCCTTTCCTTCCACTGAAACACAGGGCCTATAAGGGAAAGCAATGATTTCTTTCCCTCCTTATTTCCTTTCTCTCCTTATTTCCTTTCTTTGCTGATTTCTTTCCTTCCACCGAAACAGGCCGTAAGTGATCTCTAATCTGCCATCAGATCTAAATTTTCTGTGCACACTAAAGGAGATGGATCAAATAACTCAAGTAAACATAAAAGAATAAAAAGATAGAACATAAATAAAACCTAGTCTAGCAATACTTTCAATATCTTTAATATCAACAAAAACCAAGGTCCCCAACAATGGCGCCAAAAACTTATTGTATCCCAACAAGTAGGTAGACTAAAACTTATCTAAGGTGTCGCGGCCAAAAACTCGTTGTTTGGCGTACGGGGACTTGTCACCCCCTGACACGGCTCCAAAGACTTGTTGTGTCACCAAGCTTGTTGTTATTTCAGCAAGTGCACGGATACTCGAAGTAATAAAATAGATATCGAACCCACAGAGACTTAAGTTATCAAGTACCGAATAATTGATTTCTTACTATCTAAGCAATCGAATAGAAGTCAAGCAATGATCGAAAAACACACGAGAGAGTATAATCAGAGAGAAACTGGGACTAGGGTTTCATTCACTTCAATTTTCATGACTAGATAAAAATAGATGTTCATCAATCCAGTTTTACAATGATAAAGACATAATTTACTTCATAAGTGGATTGTCTCACTTTTGTGCAGACAACCATGTAGGGACTAATCTTCGCTTTCGCACAAGATTTATCCCAACGTTGTAAATAAGTAAATTACCAAACAAAGAATTCAAGGATCACTTTCGTGCATCCGAATTCTAGGTTGATCGTCTCGAGTGGAATCTCAAGGATCGCTTTCGCGCATCCGAGTTTCAACACACGTTCTACCGATGGTTCTCCAACGTTCCGATCCTCACTTTCGTTCAAGATCTCCACGTTTGACACAATAACTCAATCCTAGGTTCATAATTATCAAGCATGGCAATAAAATTACTAAAATCAAGAAATAAGAACTTAACCTAATTTCTTACGGTGAGTTCCTATTATTCAATTTTAGGGTTCCAAGTTCTTAAGTAAATCACTTTTCAGTCCATATTGTGAAAACTCTATATCATGCATGACAATAAATAAACTAAGGAGAATTTTAGAGCAATAATTGTAGGTAGAATCATCAAAATAGAACTATCATGATGAAAGTAAAAAGTATCTAGTCATTGAGAAAATAAAAGGGAATTACTCCCCCATGCCCCATAAAGGTTTAAGCTAGCATAGTGAAGGAGTTACAATAATCCATGGTTTCAAAAGATCAAAAATCAAAGGGAGAAGAGGGTTTCAGAAAATACACCATGGCTGTAATATAAATTACAGCCATAATTTTGAGTTGAGTGTCGATGAACAGTAGCGGCGTTTCCCTTTTTGTTGATTTCTCCTCCAATTGATCTCCTTTTTCTCTGAAACTTCTGGGGCGTGTTCTCTTACTTCAGGCATAGCTTCCCTTCAAATTTCACGGCTGGAGATGCACTGTGTGCGGCGCGGCGACGGTTGAAATCTTGATTTCTCTCTGTATAGTGGATGAAAATTGGGGCTTTTTGTGTCTTCGTCTTCCTCTCGGCGAAAGCTCCTTTCCTTCTTCTTACAGCTTCAAATTTAAGGGTCTAGATCATCTGCAATTTTCTCCGCAAAAATCGGATTTCGAATTGGACTATGGAAGTCGTGTTCTGGAAGGAAATTACGACAGTGTAATATCTTACGGCACTGCCATAAAATCGGTCGAGTGTTTTGGTATGAGATCTTCACAAAATACGGCACCATAAAATGCTTCACGGCGGTGCCATAAAATCGGCTGAACACTCTAGTCGGGAACATTCGGAAATTACGGCCCATGAAATAGTTTACGACAGTGCCGTAATTTCAGTGAATATCTCTGGTTTGAAAGCGCTGCAAATTATGGCCGTGTAATTTCTTACGGCAGTGCCGTAAAATCCAGAAAACATTATGGTGAAAAACTCCCCAAAATTACGGCAGATGCTCTGATATTACGGTATCGTACGGAAATATGTTACCGTAATATAGATTACGGCCCTGCCGTATTTTTGTTTGTTGCTCCAATTTGTGTAAAATTTGTCATGTGATCTCTTCTCGATGATGGTAATGCTTCTATGTATTTGATTCTGCTTGAAAACGCCTCAAAATAGTGCCTTTTTACCTGAAAATCATCAAAAACCAAAATAGAAGTAGATTTTGCAATATTTGATAAATTTGGCATATAGACAAGCAAAAGAGCTTCAATTTAGCACGAAAAGGTATATAAAATGATACAAAATATACTATATTTTTTGGTGTCATCAACCACCTTTGTGGCCTGCATGAGTAGTTAGTTGTTAAAGTTGTTTGTCTTTTCCGCTTTGTCTTATTCCCTCCCCTCTTGTTCTATAAAAGAGGAGGCTGGGGTGTTGTGTTCCTTACTTCTCTTAGAGGTAGAGTTCTCCTGGTGAGCAAGAGTGCCTTCAGCTTGTGTGGAAGATGAAGTAGCCTCATCTTCAGAACTTGTAAGAGTCGGCGACCGGTGTCTCGACTCGAAGTGTTTCCTGCTTTTCGAAGTAAATCCCACCGTTCCGGGTGGGTCAGGTTCACCTGTTTCTAGACGTTCTTTCTGTGTTGAGTTTCTTTCGCCCTCTCACCCACGAGCATCCGAGCGTCGGAGTCATGGACGGTTTCCCTATTCGTTGGTTTGATCGCAGGTGCATAGGCGCGCGAGCAAATCTCGCGATCCGCAAACCCCGTTCGTGCTGTGCTTAAAATTGCTCTAGAAGTTAGTGAGTGAATTTTAGTAATTTTGGGTGCCGTTGGATTTCTCTCACATTAGTATTGCCTCAAAACGAATTCTCGCTGATTTCCCGTGTTTCTTGCTATACTTTCCGAGTGATTTGACTTCCCTCGTCTCAAGACCCTCTCACGATTTCGCGTGCATTGTGTAAAATCTTAGAGTACGGTTTTAAGGACCATCTCTCCTATAGTCTCTACATCAGTATATTTTCCGGATTTTTCTGAGCTGTATTTCACACTTTTGATTTAACTGTATAGGGTTTCGCAAATAATATAGGGGGAACTCTTGCAAAATTTTTTCTAAAATCCTTCATTTATTTATTCAATGTTTATACATATGCATCAATTTAAGTCTAGGATGTCCTCATTTTCATATTTTGTAAGTCCTTCATAGTTTTATAGATATGAATTCTGAATGTTTAAGATTGTTAAGGATTAATCAGATTCATTTTATCCTTAATTTTGAACTTAGGAAGCATTTTTGGGCATTTAATCTGATGACTTAAAGAATTTTTGAGATTTCATGAAAACTTAAATTGTTGAGTAAGATCGATTCTGGTATTGATAAAGTTTACATAGGAAATGTTATATGTTTAAACAACATGTGCATAATGATCCTTGTACTTTAAGTTTAATTTATCTTCCTTTGATTTAATAGTGATTTTTATGATAGAAATTTGGTGATATGTATATTTAACTTGAGATTTGCTCCAACTCCTCTGGTTGCATAATCTGAGGTTATGAGTTAACAATAGCTAGCTTTCTCTAAATTTTATATAAAAAAAATATTTTGACTCCTCTACTTGGCACTGCGAAAAATTGGCAGTGGTATCGAAGACATGAGTTGAAGTCTAAGAAAAAATAAATGGAGAAAAAGAGAAAGCTTTGGGGTTAGTGGAAAATTCCTCTAGCTTAAGATCGAGACCATGAGTTAAATTAAACTGCTATGCAGTATACTTTAAACAATGTTATGATAAATAACCTTTTAAAGACCAAATTGCATTAAAAATCTCTTATTTATAGTTTCACCAAATGACTTGAAATAAATCTCTCTATTGATTAAGGTAGATATATTAAACCAAAAAGTATTTGATTCTTGATATGTATTGAATGAACATTATAACATGACTTGTGAATTTTATCTTGCTTGGGTTGTAAATTCTTGACAGTTTGTTTCTATTGAGATTTCTCTTAAAATATCTAAGTTCTGAAAAGTTGCTTGCCTGAAATGTAGACTGAGAGCTTTATTGATGGTAAAACTAATGAGCATTCCTTGTCTTTACATTCTTTATTCATATTGATGAATTGCTTGAGGACAAGCAAAATTCTAAGTCTAGGGTATTTTGATGCGTTACATTTACACCATGTTTTTGCCTATATTTTACATGATATTTTGGGCTTAATTGAATGATTTTATCCAATTTTTAATGTTTTTACTTTACTTTGCATAGAATTTTCACTTCTCTTGGTTTTTATGAAAATGTAGGTAAAATCACCTAAAAATGAAGCATTTCACAAGTTTTGAAGCCAAAGCACTATTCCCGAAGAGATCACGAGCTTACGGGTCAAATTTGGAGTCAAAATAGTGAAGAAATCAATATTCACGGCCTTGGCCGTAATTATGGCTCAGCCGTAATTTTGAGTTCGAGCAGTAGGTGAAAAACGGCTAAGTGTTGGAATGAACAGAAACATTCGCGGGTCAAGCCATGAATCCATCACGGCCCATGAATATTTCTGTGACATAAGACCTGTACACACAGAAAGAATCACGACTGAAGCCGTGAACATGTTACGGACCGTGAAAACGTCCGCCCGACGAGTTTTTCACTCGATTCTTCACCGATTCGAACCGGATTTGAACCAGAATTTGCAAAAGCGTTCGCTGATGGGTTCCAAACCGGTCTAACTATAAAAGATTAGATTTTTCGTGGGTGTAGGAGGCGACAACGGCGAAATTCGATTTTCAGAGCATATTCCGGCTAGATTTCATGCAAAAGCGATGATTGATCGACTCTTTCTCATTTACAGATCAAGGAGAAGACGATTTTATTGTTGTCTTAGTGATTTCTTTACGAATTTGAGAAGATTTTACTTGTTCATCATTAACTCATGTTTTCCTTCAATAGAATGAGCGAGTAGATCTTTGTTTTGGGATTATTGGGCGTAACACACTGACATTTATGAATCGATCTATGTTTTATACTCTTTTCACATGAATTTATTAACATGATTTGACTGAAGTTGCGTTTATTTCGTAATTTACCTTGGCCACGTATAATTGCATATTAGACGTTGCGAGAAGGATCGAGAGGTGAATCGCAACGTCCGATCTATTTCAGTTGAACCTTTGAATGCAATCACTAGAGTAGGTTGGATTCGTTTGAATGACTTAACAGCTTTTCATAGAACTTAATGAGTTTAGTTAGGTTAACTGTCATAAGAGTAGGGAGTTAACTTAATTAAACATCGTATTACACTCCGAGAGGAGGTGATATGTACATTAGGAAAAGTTCCTTTCATGATTCATATTTTATATTGATTGAGAAATCTTTAAATGATTCATACTTGTCAGTGTGGTGAACCCATAGCATCCTGAATCTTTTAGAATTTGAAAACCCCTTTTATGCTGCCTTTAAATTATTCGTACTTAGAAGTTCAATACCACCGCATATTTAGTTTGCCTAGATTCAAATAAGTCAAGAAGTCGGTACTTAACTACGCAGTCCTCGTTGGGAATGATAATCTTTTTATTACTTCCATAATTCTGTACACTTGCGGAACCCTATCAATTATTGGTGTATATGCCCTTGGACCCGTTGTTGGTCCATCTTGTACTACTTGACATTGATAATTAATATATCATTCTGGCATTGTCCTTATTATACTGTGTTTACAACTGCGATTATGTACATGGATAATAATGTCCCTGGAGACAGATTTTATCTGTGCTCAAACGGTGTGTCCCCAGTCGAGTACCTAAGTGGATAAGGGACAACTCTGGTACATATGAGACTGGTATATGAGCTGGTTAAGCATGGGGTGCTAACACAAGCATATGGGTATATCAGTGGTGGATATACTGGACCGACCCGCTGTGAGGCTTTAACTTGGTGTCATGAGTTAAGCTCACAAGTGACAGGAGATGCATTGATCTCTTGACTTGAGGTCATTGACTCTTCTATGTGGTTAGAGACATGCTTTGATACAACCTAACGCCTCGCCATAGTTGGGGGGTCATAACGGTTGTCATTGGGTATGTCACGACCCATATGAGAAGATCAATGGACAGACATAGGATTTGCCCCTTCCTGCGGGAAGCTTGATATCCACGGGGCCCCCCCTATGGTTGCATGACTGAAAGTGTATGGCCATACCCATGTGAAAGCCTGATTTAGTCATAACCATGAGATTGGATGAAAACAAATTGGTGACACACTTTGTCCAATCGGATATCAGTTTGGCAAAGAGACTATAATGCATCGATATCTTGTTGCAATGATGGGGATATCGATGTTGATATCCATTCCGAAGACTTAGGTAGTAGCGATGCACTGCTAGGTGCCACTCACTGCTTGTGATGACTTGAGTTAATCACTGCCAACGTCAGAGGAACCTACAGGGTCGCACAACTTGAAACTCGGGTTCACGTATTGATCGAGCAGCCTAATGATCGAGTTATTGGATAACTCGGATCTCTTTGGGAGAATTCATCAGTGCCACTGTGCCTGATGAGATGGAAGGGACTTATTGGAGCTAACTTCATTTTTGGGCCAGATGGGCCAAATGGGCCCAACAGGCTAAATGGGCTAAATGGGCCGCATAGGCCCAATAGGCTAATTGGACCAAATGGGCCAAAGGAAGTCTAGCATAGAGCATGGACCAATGGGCCTCCAAGCCCAATGGGTGTAAAGCCCAGTTGGGGTGAGGCCTGATGGGCCTTGAGACCCAATGGGCCGTCAGGCCTGATGAGCCATGACAATAAGTTGCCTGGCCCAATAGATATCATGGTGAATTAAATACTGCATTTAATTCTAGGAATTAATTATGTATTTAATTATATAATTAATTCTAAGTTTAATAATGAATTTAATTCTGAATTTAATTTTGAATTTGAAGAGTCACATAATTAATGATTATTATGAGACTTTAATTCAAAGTTTTAATGAGTCATTATGAGACTTTAATTTAGAGTTTAATTCTATAATTAATTCTAAATTTAATTCTATTATTAATGATGAATTAATTCAGAGTATTTATTGCGGAATTCCAAAGGTCTAAGCGGAATTCCAAGGGTCACCATGTTTTCTATAAAAGGAAGAAGGGGAGAGGAGTTGGGGTGAATTTGATCTTTTGGAAGAAAATTCTCCCAAGCGCCTCCTCTCTTCTCCCTCTCCTTGGGCGGCTGCAAGGTTGGACCTTGGTAGCGTTTTTCCTTCTCTTATTGGCGCCTCCTCCTTGTGGGTAGTGCAAGCTCTAGAGAATTTCTCCCAGAGGCGTGGATCTTCTTCCCGAGGCTAGCACCGGGCGTGGAAGAAGAGAACTCGAGCGTCGGCTGTGTGCGAGACTGCAGAGGGCGAACATTTGGGCGCCTGCATCGCATCTTTTTCTTCGCTGCAAGGTATCATCTCCTACTCACCGTGTCGATTCCTTCGCATGTCTCGATCTTCTGGGTTTTTTGGGACTGGCCTATTTCGGGGATTGCTTCCGCTGTGCTTGTTTTAAAATTTAAAATCCCCGGAGTTTCCCAACATCAATGACACAGATTTAGGCTCAAGTTCTTGTGAGGGTTTTGGTTCAAACTCAAGTGCAGGTTCTATGAGTTCAAGTTTAGGTTGAAGTTCAAGTCTAGGTTCAAAGTCAAGTTTGCACTCATGTTTAAGTTCAAGCTTGACTTCAATCTAAGTTCAAATTTAGGTTCTAGTACGTTAGGCTTATTTTGTTCTTCTTTTCGGATATCCATAAAAGCCTCAAGTTGTCATCTAACACATTTTAGAATATTGAGTGTATCATGGATGAGGGTGATTTCATTAGAACGGTAGTTCCTATAACTTTAGTTGGTATAAGGATCTGGATCAACACTATAATATATGTCAAATTGCCTAACGTTAGTTCTAATATAGTTTGCTTGTGATCCAAATGAATATAGGGCATGTTTGGCCTGCCGGTAATTGTTTTATAATTATACTAGACTGTGTTGTACTATTAAAATTTATAAAATATTTGATAAATAATATTTTAATTATGATTAAAATTTAAAATAATAAATAAATATATTAGTTTAAATTATTTAAATTAATAATATTTTTATTTTTTTATTATTAAAAATTTAAATTATTTAAAATAATAATACTTAGAATTTTAATCATAATCACATAAATTATTTTTTTTAGAGAAATAGAAGTGGTATAAGTAATAAATTAGAGCTTTTCTAACTTTTACTTTTTTACCATTTTTTTCCTCTATTTTTTATTACTAAGTAGCTTTTTAATTACTTTCTGCTTAAAAACAAAGCCAACCATACTCATAGTCTACTTGAGGAACGTGAGCAATATGGGGATTGATATGAGTAGTTGAGTAATATGAGTGTTACGAAATACTATAAATATGTTAAATAAAATCTTTTTTTTCTTAGAAGCACATGACAAAAATAAAAAGCTCTAACTAATTATTTTTCCTATTTTTTTTCCTTTCCTTTTCTAAAAACTATTTTCAGGACACAAAATGATTTTTGAGATTGGGGCTGGTTATGATATGTTATTGAGTCACGAAATAGAAAAAATTGGAATGGAGTGATTTGAATTTCCATAAAAGAAAAAGGTTATGCCATTTATGGTGATCAAACGTCATGTTGAATTTTGGTATGAACTTTTAGGTTTTATAATTTTTAGATAATTCATTTGATCCATTAAAATTATGAAATTAGTGGAATTGTGACTTTAACGAAGCAAAGCATCCTAAAAATTTATAATAATAATAATAATAATAATTTATTGAAGTTGACATAAAAACAATTGAAAGAATCGAGATCATGATAGTAGAATTCTGAAACTGATGTATAGAACTTGTTGGAGTTCCTGATTCTATTGGTGACTTGCAATGTCATGAGGATGAATAAAATTGCTTAAATAGTATGATGATGACATAGAAGACAAGCTTGAAGACAGACCCAGAAGATCTAAATGAGCCTACTGAAGACCGGCCCGTTATCGTACGAGCAATTGGTTTTGGCATGTAATTTTTTTTGTAATTCCTAGTAGGATTCAATTATCTAAATTTAACTAGTTTAGTAGTCTATATAAGCATTGTAATCCCTACGGGGAGATATCAATTTGGCTTAATAAAATTCTCTGTTGCTTTATTCGGTGCTCTGCGTTCTCACACTGTGAGAGTGTTGGCCTTGAGGGCTAAGTTCTTTAGTTTTCCTAATTTTCTATCTTCCCATGTGGCTCGCCACTCTTGCCGAAATTCCAGCCACGATAACTGACCATCTGCCCCTTCTCCGTCCAGGAATCCAGTCGCCACCGTCTTCCACAAACAACAAAACCCTAAATCCCTCTTCCTATTCGTCCGCCGCTTCCATATCTGCTCACGAACACATCCGCCAACACCTTCTTCACCGATTCCACCTTTATTCTCGCTGCCCCAATTTTTATCTGCCGCCATCACGAATTAGGCAGAAATCGTCGCCGGCCCATCTCCTGTTAACGATTCCGTTGCCGCCTTCGGCCGCTCGTCTATCACGTCTAGCCACCGCCTCCCGTTTTGCTACCTCTACCTCTTGATCGTCAACGCTAGTAGCTGTAGACGACATCAGTGTCACATACAACCAGGACAGACGCCTATGGCGCACACCAACTCCTACTCCAGCGCCGCCGGCGGAATGTTCAAACGACTTCGGCAGCCAGAACAAACGCCGTCCATGCCCGCCTCTTCTTTTCGATTCCGACGTCCACTCTGATTCGACGCCGATCATCCCTGTTCACGTGTGCACAAAGCGGCTGAAGAAGGGACGAGAATCTGAATCCGATTAATTAGGTGAAATTTCAACATATTCAAATTAATTATAAAAGGGATAATTTCCTAAATTTTGTTGCATCTATATTTAGGTAATATTATTTATTTTGATTTAAACATATCTGCCATATATTTTTATGTATGTTGGATAGAACCCCACTTAAATCTGTGTGCATACTTGATAGAATCTCACTTAAATTGAGAGCATATCTATTTATTGTCTGCATTGTAATTTACTATTATTGCCTCCTGAGATTTTGCCATTGAAATCAGTAACAAAATTCAACTTTATGCCTTAATGTAGGAATTTATACTGCCTCCTCTATTCACCCTACATCGAATTGGTATCAGAGGAAACCTTGATCCCCATCCACTACTACATACCAATCTAGGATCTCCATAGAAAAAAAAGAGAGAAAAAAAATTAAAGGGATCTACATCAAGACCACCAGATCAGGACATAAGTATCAACCCTCAGCTTTATCTTGTTCCAATAGTGAGCGAGACCAATTGTCCAAGACACTTGAACGATTGAATGCCCAGATGGACGCATTTGACTCTAGGTTGGTACAACATGAAAAACTAGTAGTGCATCTTAACAGTCGTCTAGATCTTTTAAAAAAAAATTAAAGGGATCTACATCATGACCACCAGATCAGGACATAAGTATCAACCCTCAGCTTTATCTTGTTCCAATAGTGAGCGAGATCAATTGTCCAAGACACTTGAACGATTGAATGCCCAGATGGACGCATTTGACTCTAGGTTGGTACAACATGAAAAACTAGTAGTGCATCTTAACAGTCGTCTAGATCTTTTGGAAATGGCTCAGCCTACATCTCGTCCTAGGTCACCACTAGATGAACAACTGACAGAACATCACACACATAGGCCCACTGCAAATTCTGACCCTTGTAGACACCGTACTAGGACACACACTCCTGATTGACATGATTGGGAAACAGATCCATCTCCACATAGGGAACATGCAGCACCTCGATTTAATCGACAGGATCGAGAGGATGATGACATCATTCAATATGTTCGATTACAGATACCGACCTTTGATGGTAGTCTTGACCCATGTGTTTTCTTGGATTGGATAGTTGCTATGGAACAATACTTTGACTGGTGTCTCCTACCAGAACATCGTAAGGTTCGGTTAGCAAGTTTGACTTTACAAGGACCAGCAAAACTTTATTGGACAAACATCGAAAGACAATTAACTCGCCAACGTCAGCCACCTATAGACATATGAGATGAGATGAAACTTAAACTGCGTGAAAAATATGTTCCTACCCATTTTAGGAAACGTCTTCTTGAACAGTACCATAGAGTGCATCAGGGTACTAGTACAGTCGCTGAGTACATGGCTCGCTTTGATGAGCTCATGATTTGTTGTGACGTGCATGAAGACCCAGAACTAACCTTGGCATGGTTTGAACAAGGCCTACAGATAGCCCGAAAGGGAACACAACAAATCTGGCACGCGTGTACTTTGGACTAATCCTTGGTAACGGCACCAAAAACTTGTTGTTAAACTACAAGTGCACGGGTATACGAAGTAATAAAAAAGTATTGAATCCACAGGGACCTACTGAAAGTCCCCTTCAAGGGGGAGCGAAACCCTAAAGTGGCGCATGTAAATTCTTTTCGGCAGCGGAATTAGGGTTTCATAAGGATCTTTTGCATGCCATATGATCAACATCAACAGCTTATATAGATGAAAAGGATTCATACCATAGCTATTAGTTCGAATGGCGTCTTGGAAGAAGAGATCGAAAGGGGTCTCCTCCACAAGATGCGCACACAAGATGAGAAGTAGCTTTCTTCTTGTCGCTCCTTGTGCTAGCAAGGATCTCCAAGTGCCCCTTGTCGCGTGAAGGAGATTGAGAGAGAGGACCTTGCTGGCCGAATTTTCCTCTTGGCGTGAAGAGCACCCAAGACGAGAGAGGAAGAGGCTAGAGAGGCGTTCGAACGTGGGAGCGTTTTCCTCTAGCAAAACGCCTTCCCAAAATAGCAAGTTTTAAGTTCACTTAAAACCTCCTCTTAAACCATCGAAAACTCCTCTTGCCTTTGAACCATACGTTCACATAAGTGAACCGGTTCAAATCAATTCGGTTTAGATGCATTTGGTTCAAAGACCAAATCAAACCAGCCCAAGCCTTGGCCTAGATCTCATTGAACCAATGGTTCAAGATCTAACCGTTGATCTCTTGATGCTTTTGATCTCACCGATCTAGCATCACTACTCTCGATCGAAGCTTACCGATCTCAAATCCTAATCAATCAAACATGATCAGACCAGATCTCACTTACAATCAGAGTTTAAACTCCTTTAAACTGAACCAAAACAATTCAGTCCACACGATCTGACTTAAGTAAGCCATATCATCAAATTGTGCGACCCTGAGGGTTTCCTTTAAATGTCGGTAACGATAACTTACGTTATCACGATCAGTGAGGGGTATCTAGCAACACATCACTGTCTCCCGATATAAAGGAAAGAGTCTTCCAAGACTACACCCAAACCACAGCACAAGTGTGAATCCACTTCACTAGGCATACATGTTTCCTTTGCCACTAGATGTTCTTATTGGACAAGCGTGTCAAGCCTGTAACTCCAATATGATGAGCATGATTAGATCAGATGAACATAGTCACCTGGGTATGGCCATACACTTTCTCAATCACCTCATCCAGGGGGCCCCTTTAGAACATCACACTCCAAACAAGGAGACGGCAATCCTATATCTATCACTAGTGTCCTAACCTGACTCATGATCATTATCCAAGATAGTCTATAACCATTATGTTTCAAATGATATTGAACTACCTCAAAACAATGGCAATCATCATTTAGAAACACAAGTGATCTCAATCAGAGGACATGTGCCACTTGTTGCAAACAAGGATTATTCACATTGTGACAAGCAATTGAATATCCTAGTAGGGTCTGTCCAGTACATCCAATGTACCCATGAGTCTACATCTTATTCCATGCTCGAAGCATCCTATAAGATTAGAACACATATTAGTCTCAATCATATCAAGGCTGTCTCATGTTCACCAAGATATCTCGACTAAGGACATTACAGCATGTCAGCCAAGCTGAACAGCATTGAGACATTATTCAGAAGCACACTTATTGCAGCAGACAATGTAACAAACTGAATAACAACCATTGCCTTTATAAACATAAGAGTTTATACATGATACTGAAAGAATCCCAAGGCCTCAAACATTAGCCTTAAGGGCATACCCCAATAATCTCCCACTTGCACTTAATCTAATGGTTGAGAAATCTCAAACCCATATTATTACAGTGCTTCTCATGCTTCTGCTGCGCCAGAGGCTTGGTAAGCGGGTCAGCCAGATTGTCATCTGTATGAACCTTGCAGATTTTGATCTCACCACGATCAATGATCTCCCGGATCAAGTGAAACCGTCTCTGTATGTGCTTGGACTTCTGGTGCGACCGTGGTTCCTTTGCTTGTGCGATTGCTCCAGTGTTATCGCAGAAGATAACCAAAGGATCTGCACTCGAAGGAACAACACCAAGTTCTTGAACGAACTTACGAATCCACACTGCCTCCTTGGATGCTTCCGAGGCTGCAACATACTCGGCTTCTGTTGTGGAATCAGCAACGATAGACTGTTTGAAACTTTTCCACACCACTGCTCCACCATTCAAGCTAAAAACATAGCCTGATTGCGATCGGAAATCATCCTGGTCAGATTGGAACGAAGCGTCAGTATATCCTTCAATACTGAGTTCTTCCTGACCTCCATATATCAAGAAC
Source organism: Costus lasius (assembly GCA_027563935.2). NCBI lineage: Eukaryota > Viridiplantae > Streptophyta > Magnoliopsida > Zingiberales > Costaceae > Costus > Costus lasius. Next base: position 27,772,589 of record CM050450.1, on the reverse strand, counting down.
ATATCTTTGGTCCTCCGAAGATATTTCAAAATGTTCTTGACCGCAATCCAGTGCGCCTGACCTGGATTACTTTGGAATCGACTGGTCACACTTAACCCGTAAGCGACGTCTGGGCGAGTACACAACATCGCATACATAATGGACCCAATAGCCGAAGCATAAGGCGTATTGTCCATTTCATCTTTCTCAGTCTGTGTTTGTGGACACTGACTCTTTGAAAGATTCAGACCATGTCTGACTGGAAGATATCCTCTTTTAGAATTCTCTAAATGAAATCTCTCCAGGACTTTATCGATGTAAGTACTTTGGCACAGCCCGAGAAGCCTCTTAGATCTATCTTTGTAGATCTTCACACCTAATACATAGGCTGCTTCTCCCAAATCTTTCATCTGGAAACATTTTCTTAACCATGCTTTAACAGCATGCAGTTCAGGAATATCGTTTCCAATGATTAAGATATCATCGACGTAGAGGACTAGGAAAGTAATCACGCTCCCACTAAACCTCTTATATACGCACGGGTCATCTTCATTCTTGATGAAACCAAATTCACATATTGATTCATCAAAACGAATATTCCAGCTTCTAGATGCTTGCTTAAGTCCATAAATGGACTTCTTTAACTTGCATATTTTATGACGATCTGATGGATTAGTGAAACCTTCAGGTTGTGTCATATACACATCCTCATCCAGTTTTCCATTATGGAAAGCGGTTTTCACATCCATTTGCCAGATCTCATAATCGTAATATGCTGCTATCGCAAGAATAATCCGAATAGACTTGAACATGGCTACAGGAGAGAAAGTTTCATCATAATCTATCCTGTAGATTTGTTTGAAACCTTTCGCTACTAGCCTGCCTTTATAGGTAACCACGTTACCATCCATGTCAATCTTCTTCTTGAAGATCCATTTACAGCCTATAGGGATTACTCCCGGAGGCGGATCAACCAAATCCCAGACTTGATTATCTGACATGGAGTCCATCTCGGCTCGCATAGCTTCAAGCCATCTAGCTGACTCCGGTCCACTGACCGCATCCGCATAAGTGAGGGGTTCATCATGATCAATGATGTAGACTCCGTCATAGCGCTCAGGCTGTCGACGGATCCTTCCCGATCTACGCGGTTCCCGTGATATCTGAGCCTCAGGTTGTCCAATAACCTGTTCTACTGGCTCAGGCTCATCCAACTGTGCTTGACTACTTTGTCCTTCCTCTGGATTCTCATCCAGTTTTATTTCTCTCCCACTGGCTTCTTGCAGAAGAAACTCCTTCTCAAGAAAAATAGCCATCCGAGCAACAAATACTTTGTTCTCTTTGGGATCGTAGAAATAATAACCCTTAGTTTCCTTAGGGTAACCGACAAAGATGCATTTCTCAGATCTGCTCTCTAGTTTCCCAGAGGCGAGCTTTTTGACATAAGCCTCGCAACCCCAGATCTTAATGAATGTCAAGCTCGGCTGTTTCCCATACCATAACTCATATGGAGTCTTTGAAACTGCCTTGGATGGCACTCGGTTTAGTACCTTTGCAGCTGTTTCCAGTGCAAATCCCCAAAAGGAGTAAGGTAGAGTAGCCTGACTCATCATAGAACGAACCATATCAAGTAATGTTCTATTTCTCCTCTCGGACACACCATTCCATTGCGGTGTTCCTGGTGGAGTGAGCTGTGAGATAATCCCACACTCCTTCAGATAGTCAGTAAACTCTCGACTTAGGTATTCACCACCTCGATCTGAACGAAGTGCCTTGATATTCCGGCCTAGCTGATTTTGTACTTCATTTTTGAACTCTTTGAACTTGTCAAAAGATTCACTCTTATGTCTCATTAGATAGACATACCCGAATCTACTGAAATCATCAGTAAAGGTAATGAAGTATGAGTAGCCACCTCTGGCATGTTTACTAAATGGCCCACACACATCACTATGTATAAGGTCAAGTAAACCTGAAGCCCTTTGACCTTTGTTAGGAAAAGGAGACTTCGTCATTTTGCCCAATAAACAAGCTTTGCATGTATCAATCTCCTCATAGGAGAATGATCCCAGCAGTCCATGATCATGCAACCGCTTAATGCGTTTCTTGTTAATATGGCCTAAACGACTATGCCATAGCAAGGTGCTGTCATCAGCATACTTGGCTTTCTTATTATCAATGTTTTGTATAGAACATTCCATGTCCAACATGAATAACCCATTGTTAATTGACCCAGTAGCATAAATAATATTATCAAGAGAAAGATAACACTTTGAAGTCTTGCATTCAAAGGAAAACCCTTTCCTGACAAGAGCAGGAATAGAGATAATATTCTTGGTAATGCTAGGTACAAAATAACAATTGTTCAGTTCTAATACAAGTCCAGATGGCAATGAGATGTAATATTCTCCTACAGCAACAGCAGCAACCCGTGCCCCGTTTCCAACTCGTAGGTCCACCTCATGCTGTCCCACCTGTCTTCTTCTCTTGAGTTCCTGTACATTTGAACAAATGTGAACTCCACATGCAGTGTCCAACACCCATGAAATAGAAGAAGAAGATATCATGACTTCAGTCACAAAAATACCTGAGCCAGAAGCGATGCTTCCCTTCTTGTCTCCTTGGAGCGCTTTACAGTCCTTTTTCCAGTGACCCAGCTGGCCACAATGGAAACATCTGTATTCCTTTGACCGCTTAACCTTTTGTTTCAGAGCCTTGTTGTAGTTCTTGACAGGGGCTTTGCCCTTCTTCCCCTTCTTCTTGTTCCTGGAAGGAAACATCAAGACAGAGGTTGAAGGCTTTCCCTTTAGAGTCTCCTCTGTAGTCAAGAGCATATTCAGCAACTCTGCCGGAGTACAGTCGATCTTGTTCATATTAAAATTAATAATGAACGGATCGAAGGAGGCCGGGAGAGACTGCAGAATAATGTCTACAGCAAGCTCCTGATTGATGGTATGCCCCAGTTTCTCTAGAGCCTCTTTGTGCCCAATCATCTTGAGCACATGAGCTCCCACTGGACTCCCTTCAGCCAGTTTGCTCTGAAAGAAAAGCTTGGTCAAATTATAGCGCTCAGTCCTCGCCTGTGCAGCATATAGCATCTTGAGGTTTGCTATAATTTCTATAGCAGACATATCCTCATGCTGACGCTGCAGCTGTGGCGTCATAGACGCTAGCATCAGGCAAGCGACATCAATGCTATCATTGACATGCTTTTCATAGGCATCCTGAACCGCCCTTGCGGCGTTCGGAGCGGGTTGAGGCGGTATAGCCGTCTCGAAGACATACAGTTTCCTCTCAGCCTTAAGAACAATCTTAAGGTGTCCGTACTAGTCTGAGAAGTTTGGCCCAGCAAACTTCTCCCTTTCCAGTAGGGATCGCACATTGAAGCTCATGGTGTTCGTTGCTGCAGGAATCTACAACAATGCAAGAACAGCAAGGTTAGTATCAATGTTTAGAATCAATCCAGGACTTAAGAAAGATTCTTTTCTCACTATTTTATCTGACTGAAAAATCCATTAAAACAGTCCGAAAGAGTAAGACTCTTTTAGTGAGATGGGATCCAGATTTCATACTTGGTCTCCACATCCCGCTCAGGCGAGATAAGATGCACAGAGAGTACAAGCACTAATTTCTGGTAGGCAGTCCCTGCCAATCGCCAACCCGTGCGATTCCCCTTCATCTGGGCAATCCAGCAGACTGTGCCAACTGAGTTGGTACAACACAGTCTCTGATCCCACAGATGGCTGCCTCCATATAGCTCACATATGCCCCATATGTAGCCTACATGGTCAAGCTGACCTGACCTACTCCCTGGACCACCACGTGCTATGCTGAGCAACGAGAAGCGATAAATCCCTTCTCTGTAACACGCAGGTGAAATCACACACCGTCTGAAGATAGATGGGCGTGCCCACTGAGTGGGTACAACACGGCCCCAACGATAGTCAGAACAGTGAGGTTTCGCGTCAGAAGGCTTACGTGCTTGATATTTAGCGTTGGATTTTAACGGTCCTTTTATCTTCTTAACTATCATGCAAACCCTATGGTGATAGCAGAAGATAAATAAATCATGCAATTCTAATTATTTAAACAATAAAAGAAAGCATGATGATCTTATGTGGTAAACGCCCATTAAGCCTAAGTAAGACCTTAAGTTAACTTAAGTCTTCACTTGAGCTCTTCATGAGTCTTTTACATCTCATCTGGCCCAGACCAGGGCCCAAGCGCCCACTGCAGCTCAGGTGGGCCCACCAGGTAAATGCGCCTGTCCCAGAGTCGAACCCTGGACCTCCCACCTGGTCAAGCCACTGCTGCATGCGCCTCTGCCATGTGTGCTCTGTGCTCTTGTCTGATTAAAATTACAATTTAATCTATCTAGACAAGATTGACACGCAGGTCAATTACACAATAAATTAATTAAAATGTGATGCGCAGATCACAAAAATAATAATTTATAATTTTGTTTTAATCCAGGCACGCAGGCCCCAGCACAGCACACATTAAAAGGGCAACCCACATAAGATGAAATAGACATACATCATGGTATTCATTCATCATGTGATCCAATAACAAAATAAAATTTTGAAAACCCCTTGGCATCAATTTTATTTTTCTTATGTGCCCTACTACCTTACAACGGTCCATTAATAGGGATCCACTCATCAGACCTAGTCAGATCCACTGCCCTTGCATGCACCAAGTCCTAACTGACTTGAGTCGACCCAATGGTCAACCATGCATGCGCTGGGCTGAACAACCCTCATGAGTTCTGGCAAGCGGGTGTGACCCCGGGCCTAACTCATGTGTGTTCACTGGTTGTCTCAACCAGACATCGCTACACGCCTGTCTGCAGTCGACCTATAGCCACCTCGTGCTTGCGCACAGGTGCCATCTGGTCGACCCATCTAGGCTGTCAGATCGTCTGATCAGACTATTTGGATCTAGACTTGACTGTGACTTCAACCCTATCAACCCGTCTAAGGGTTTAAAGTAGGCGCTTATAGATCTAGATGGAGCGCGCAAGATGTTACAAGTTTTTTAGGTAAAAACAACTTACAACATGCGCAACAAAGTAAGAAGCTTTCATCTAAGTTAACATGCGCAACTAGATACTTGTATCTAAGGTAACATGCGCAAACTGAATGAAACTTTCATATAGATCTATAACATGTATTAGCATACCCGGATCACAACAAGCAAAAGCAATCATATGAACATGCGAAAACCATGCTCTGATACCAATTGAAAGTCCCCTTCAAGGGGGAGCGAAACCCTAAAGTGGCGCATGTAAATTCTTTTCGGCAGCGGAATTAGGGTTTCATAAGGATCTTTTGCATGCCATATGATCAACATCAACAGCTTATATAGATGAAAAGGATTCATACCATAGCTATTAGTTCGAATGGCATCTTGGAAGAAGAGATCGAAAGGGGTCTCCTCCACAAGATGCACACACAAGATGAGAAGTAGCTTTCTTCTTGTCGCTCCTTGTGCTAGCAAGGATCTCCAAGTGCCCCTTGTCGCGTGAAGGAGATTGAGAGAGAGGACCTTGCTGGCCGAATTTTCCTCTTGGCGTGAAGAGCACCCAAGACGAGAGAGGAAGAGGCTAGAGAGGCGTTCGAACGTGGGAGCGTTTTCCTCTAGCAAAACGCCTTCCCAAAATAGCAAGTTTTAAGTTCACTTAAAACCTCCTCTTAAACCATCGAAAACTCCTCTTGCCTTTGAACCATACGTTCACATAAGTGAACCGGTTCAAATCAATTCGGTTTAGATGCATTTGGTTCAAAGACCAAATCAAACCAGCCCAAGCCTTGGCCTAGATCTCATTGAACCAATGGTTCAAGATCTAACCGTTGATCTCTTGATGCTTTTGATCTCACCGATCTAGCATCACTACTCTCGATCGAAGCTTACCGATCTCAAGCCCTAATCAATCAAACATGATCAGACCAGATCTCACTTACAATCAGAGTTTAAACTCCTTTAAACTGAACCAAAACAATTCAGTCCACACGATCTGACTTAAGTAAGCCATATCATCAAATTGTGCGACCCTGAGGGTTTCCTTTAAATGTCGGTAACGATAACTTACGTTATCACGATCAGTGAGGGGTATCTAGCAACACATCACTGTCTCCCGATATAAAGGAAAGAGTCTTCCAAGACTACACCCAAACCACAGCACAAGTGTGAATCCACTTCACTAGGCATACATGTTTCCTTTGCCACTGGATGTTCTTATTGGACAAGCGTGTCAAGCCTGTAACTCCAATATGATGAGCATGATTAGATCAGATGAACATAGTCACCTGGGTATGGCCATACACTTTCTCAATCACCTCATCCAGGGGGCCCCTTTAGAACATCACACTCCAAACAAGGAGACGGCAATCCTATATCTATCACTAGTGTCCTAACCTGACTCATGATCATTATCCAAGATAGTCTATAACCATTATGTTTCAAATGATATTGAACTACCTCAAAACAATGGCAATCATCATTTAGAAACACAAGTGATCTCAAGTCAGAGGACATGTGCCACTTGTTGCAAACAAGGATTATTCACATTGTGACAAGCAATTGAATATCCTAGTAGGGTCTGTCCAGTACATCCAATGTACCCATGAGTCTACATCTTATTCCATGCTCGAAGCATCCTATAAGATTAGAACACATATTAGTCTCAATCATATCAAGGCTGTCTCATATTCACCAAGATATCTCGACTAAGGACATTACAGCATGTCAGCCAAGCTGAACAGCATTGAGACATTATTCAGAAGCACACTTATTGCAGCAGACAATGTAACAAACTGAATAACAACCATTGCCTTTATAAACATAAGAGTTTATACATGATACTGAAAGAATCCCAAGGCCTCAAACATTAGCCTTAAGGGCATACCCCAACACCTACGTTGTCGAATACTAAATAGTTGATTTCTTACTAACTAGGCAAAACGAGATCGTGAGAATAGAAATCGGTAACTAAAAGCGGGATTATCAGAGAGAAAAGCTGGGACTAGAGTTTCATTCACTTAAACTTTTATGACTAGACATGAATAAGGATTTCGTTGATTCAATTTCATCATGAAGAAGATATTATCAAAGGATGAACTCAAGGATCACTTTCGTGCATCCGAGCTCTAGAATCCCTAGTGGAGTCTCAAGGATCACTTTCGTGCATCCGAGTCTCGCAACTAGTTTTGCTCAAGGACCTCCAACGTTCCGATCTTTGCTTTCGCACAAGATTTCCACGTTTGACAAATAGACTCGATCTATGGATTCATGTTATAATCTTGACAATTATTTTACTAGAAAAGATCAAGATGGATCTAACCTAAGGAAGGGATCCTAACATGCAATTCTAGGGTTCCAAATTCTCAAGCAATTACCTTTCAGTCTCAAGCGAAAATTCTAAGAACATAATTAATAATATGAACTTAAAGAGAGTCTAAGCACAATTATCACATGAGCAAAATCATCATGTTGAAATCAAACTCAACGAAATATTGAAAAAGAAGTTATCTAATCATTAAAAGTCAAGTGAACTACTCCCTCATGTCCCAAGAGTAGTTTAAGCTAGCATGGCGAAGGAAATACAATATTCCATAATTTCAGAAAATCAAAAATCAACAAAAAGAAGAGTTTTTAGAAAATATGGCACGGCTGTGAAGTATTTCACAGCCGTATTTTACAAAGGAAGGCATGAACAGTGGTGGCGATCTTTCTTCCTCTGATTTCTCCTCCAATTTGTCTCCTTTTGATCTGAAACTTCTGGCACGTTGTCTCCTTCACTAGGCGATGCTTCGGTAGAAAAATCATGGCCGGAGGTTGTCTGGATCGAGCGCGGCGGTGAAACCCTCGGCGACGGCGTGGATGAAGATTTCTCCCTCGACGGTGTACAAAATTTAGGGCTTTTGGTTTCTCTCTAATCCTCCCTTCCATAGCTCTCTTTTTGTTTCTTACGACATCGAATATAAACTTCTGGATCATCCGCAATCATCTCCGCAAGGATCGGGCATGGACATTGACCTGGGAATCGCGTTCAAACATCGGAATACGGCAATGTAATATCTTACGACACTGCCGTAAAATCCATCAATTATTCTGTTCTAAAATTGCTGGAACAATACGGCAGCGTAATTTGGTTTACGGTAGTGCCATAAAATCGGCTGAACTCTCTGGTCGAATTCGTATGGAAAATACAGCCCGTAAACTGGTTTACGGCAGTGCCGTAATTTCAGGGCAACTTTCTGTTCTGAAGACGTCTGGAAAATACGGCCCGTAAACTGGTTTACTGCAGTGCCGTAATTTTAGCGAAGGTCTCTGTTCCGAAAGTGCCCCAAAATACGGCCGTGTAAATTCTTACGGTGGTGCCGTAATTTTGCGAAAGCCTTCTGTTCGGTAAATCACCAAAATACGGCCGTGATCTCGATAATACGGTAGCCGTGTAAAATACGGTACTGTAAAATCCTTTACGGCACTACCATATTTTGGGTTCTTTACCTCGATTTGCATAAAAATTCTTGGGTGACTTCTTCTTGATGATGAGAATTCTTCCATGTATTTGATTTTTGCTTGAAAATGCCTAAAATAGTGCCTTTTTGCCTGAAAAATATGAAAAACCAAAATAGAAGTAGACTTTGCAATATTTAATGGATTCAGCATAAAAACAAGTAAAAAGATCCTCAATTTAATATGAAAAGGTATATAAAATGATACAAAATATACTACATATTTTGGTGTCATCAAACACATAAGGCTCAAACCTTGCTTGTCCTCAAGCAAAAATCAAAATTTGAAATCAAAATTTGATTAAAAGAAGAACCTTTTCATGCTGAATAAATTTCTAAAATACAACTTGTCAATGAAAAATTCTATTAATTGATTTACAAAATTTCAAGTAAACATATCATCCTCAGAACTCAATTTTCTAGATTCACAACTCAATCAAATAAAACTTCGCAACTTGTACAATAGATAGAATTTTCAATCTCATGATTTCACCCAGTATCAATTTAAATCTATCATGCTTTTCTTTACAGGAATTAGGTCTCCAAGATCTTTTTCCACGCATAATTTTTTTTCTTTTTGTTTCTTTTTTCATTGTCTTTGCATAGACGGCATGTATCCACATAGACACATACTTTTTATTTTTGACTTCAACTCTTTCTTCGGTACCACTGTCAGTTTTACACAGTGCCAAGTAGAGGAGTCTAATTCTTTTCACCACTCATTATTTTTCATGCATAGACTTCAACCCATGTCTTAGGTACCTCTATCAATTTTACATAGTGCCAAGTAGAGGAGTCTCTCACTATTTTTTTATGGATCTCGGATTCTTATTTCCGAACAAATAGCAAAAATAGACTAAACCTCAACTAGGTTGATCAATTGATTTAAATTCACAAATCATACTAATTTTCGGATGACTGATCCTTCTAATCCAGTACATCTAATGTCCTTTTCGGGATCTAGAGGAAATGCATCTCAGATACACCAATTAGTGGGTATGAGAGGATTAATGTCGGATCCCCAAGGACAAATGATTGATTTACCCATTCAAAGCAATTTACGTGATATACTCATTTTATTCAAAAGAGAAGTTTCACTTTTAAATTTCATTCTTCAAATAATATATCTCCCCAAAATTTTATGCATCAATCAATGTCATATCTCAATAGACAAATATGTATTGAAGAAATAAATTTGACATGATGGAGTTATGTTTTCAATCATGAATTTGATATCATCAATCATTCAAGTCATCAACAGTATAAATTAAGAGTGAACTCATCATCACCATCAATTATCACAATATCATATCAACAAAAATATATCATCATGTATATCATATCAAACATCAGAATATCAAAATATCATACAACCCCATCGAATCAGTAAAGATCAATATCATCATCATCATACAACCATATCGAAATAAAAATAATAGGCATGTTAAACAGAATGCAGTGGCGGCAGTCATGGAAGCACCATCCTTCCCTTCATCATATAAAACAACAGTGAGATAAAGAAAATCATAGTACAGCAAAAAGGTAAGGGAAGATAATACTCACAAAGCCTCTACTCATCATCGTCAGATCGCGTAGCCTCCGAGTCTCTCGCAGCAGTCTCCTCAGGATCAAAGTATGGGGTTCCTCACTGAAATATGGTACCATAAAATCCTTTACGGTACTGCCGTATTTTGCTCCAAATCACGAAAAACCTACAAATAATAAAATAAAAATTAGTCCTAAGCAAAAATCAAGGTAAATAAAACTAAAATAAGGGTTAGAAAGCTTGGGTTGCCTCCCAAGAAGCGCTAATTTAAAGGTCATTAGCTTGACCCTTTAACACTCGGGTTTGATCGTGAATTTCTGGATCTCAACTCTGATTTTACAACATAAGGCTCGATCTTGAAACAGTATCCAAATATGCTCAGAATTCTTTCTATTTTCTCAATCATCCTAGAGCCTTCTCTTCTTCTCTTCCTCTTTGGCTTTTTCTTCTTCTGCAATTTCTCATCAATACCCTAAAAAAGATTGTTAGATTAATTATTTGGGGTTTCATCAAACAAACTTGAAACATCATCAATTCCATCATTAAATATTTCAATACTACAACAAGATCCTGAGTATGAAAGTTTGTTTGTTGAATCATTAAGGCTAAATTCGATCTTGTTATCACATATATCAAAGGTAATTTTTCTTGATTTCACATCAATTTTTGCTTTAGCTGTGGCCAATAGTGGTCTACCCAGAATGATAGGATTTCTACAATTTTCCTCCATGTCCAATATTACAAAATCTGCAGGTATGAGAAATTCACCTATCTTTATTGGAATATTCTCTAACATACCTACAGGATACTTCACTGATGAGTCTACGAGCTGCAAAGATATTGATGTAGGCTTTAGCTCTCTCAAATTCAGTTTCCTATAAGTAGAAAGAGGTATTAAACTTACACTCGTACCTAAGTCACATAAGGCTCGGTTAAAAGATAGGGTGTCAATTGAACAGGGTACAGAAAAGCTACCTGGATCCTTCAATTTAGGTGGCAATTTATTCTGTATGACTGCACTACAATCTTCTGTTAGTGTAACCATGCAAGTACCATAATCATCCAATTTTCTTTTACTAGATAATTTCTCTTTTAAAAACTTGGCATAAGATGACATTTCAATAATAGCTTCAAGAATTGGAACATTAATATAAAGCTTTTTAAAAACTTCAAGAAACTTGCCAAACTTTTTGTCTAGTTTATGTTGAACTAACCTTTGAGGAAAAGGTATAGGTGTTTGGTAAGGATTAGGTAAATCAGATTTAGGATTATCTTTCTCACATGATTCCTCCCCTTTTGGTTCATCACCCTTTTGAGGTGATAAACAAATTTGGGGTTTCTCATGTGAAGAAGATTCTTCTATCTCCAATTCCCTTTTATTATCATTAAGCTTTTGTTCAGTGTTTTTAAACCTCCCTCTAGGTTCTCCCAGTTGTTTCCCACTTCTAGTCATGATGGCATTACAGTGCTCCCTAGGGTTTATCTTGTTGGGATATGCCCTTAAGACTAATGTTTGAGGTCTTGGGATTGTAACAGTATCATGTAATAAACTGTTATGTTTATAAAGGCATGGTTGTTATTCAGTTAATTACATTGTCTGCTGCAATATATGTTCTTCTGAATAATGTCTCAAAGTTGTTCAGCTAGGCTGACATGCAGTTAAGTCCTTAGTCGAGATATCTTGGTGAACTTGAGACAGCCTTGATATGCTTGAGACTAATATGTGTTCTAATCTTATAGGATGCTTCGAGCATGGAATAAGATGTAGACTCATGGGTACATTGGATGTACTGGACAGACCCTACTAGGATATTCAATTGCTTGTCACAATGTGAATAATCCTTGTTTGCTACAAGTGGCACATCTCCTCTGACTTGAGATCACTTGTGTTTCTAAATGATGATTGTCATTGTTTTGAGGTAGTTCAATATCATTTGAAAGATAATGGTCATAGACTATCTTGGATAATGATCATGAGTCAGGTTAGGGCACTAGTGATAGATATAGGATTGCCGTCTCCTTGTTTAAGGAGTGTGGTGTTCTAAAGGGGCCCCCCCGGCTGAGATGATTGAGAAAGTGTATGGCCATACCCAGGTGACTGTGTTCATCTGGTCTAATCATGCTCATCATATTGGAGCTACAAGCTTGACACGCTTGTCCAATAAGAACATCCAGTGGCAAAGGAAATATGTATGCCTAGTGAAGCCTAGTGAAAAGGATTCACACTTGAGCTGTGTTTTGGGTGTAGTCTTGGAAGACTCTTTCCTTTATATCGGGAGACAGTGATGTGTTGCTAGATACCCCTCACTGGTCGTGATAACGTAAGTTATCATCACCGACATTTAAAGGAAACCCTCAGGGTCGCACAATTTGATGATATGGCTTACTTAAGTCAGATCGTGTGGACTGAATTGTTTCGGTTCAGTTTAAAGGGATTTAAACTCTGATTGTAAGTGAGATCTGGTCTGATCATGTTTGATTGATTAGGGCTTGAGATCGGTAAGCTTCGATCGAGGGTGTTGATGCTAGATCGATCAGATCAGAAGCATCTGGAGATGAATGGTCAGATCTAGGACCTTAGGGTCTAATTCGATCTAGACTTAATGTTTGGGCTGATTTGGTTTGGTCATTGAACCAAACATCTTGAACCGGCTCATGGGTTGAGCACAAGGTTCAGGTGGGAGAAGAGAGTTGCGCATGGTTCACTTGGTGAACGCATAACGCATGTAATCAAGGCTTGCTATTTTGGGAACTTTCGGTTTTCAACGTGGGAACGTTTCCACGTTCACTTGCAACGCCTCCTCTCTATTCCTCTTGCTAATTCGCTCTTGGCATTGGACGACTCACGGCTGGTGGCGTGAAGGTTGACGACAAGAGGATTCGGCCAAGTTTTCATCTCTTTGTCCCTCAAACGATCAAGGAAGCTTTGGAGCATTGCTAGCACAAATCGCCCCAAAGAAGTAGGCCTTCTTCCTCTTGTGTGCGACAACCTTTGGAGGAGATCTCTCTTGCTTTCTTCTTCCAAGATACCATCCAAGAGATGGCGATGGTATGGATCCTTCTCATATCCATCTAAGTTGATCATATGCGATATAAAGATCTATGAAAGCCCTTCTTCCGCTTGCAAAAGGTTTTATGCGCCATCCTAATAGGTTTTCGCCCCCCCTCTTGAAAGGGGTTCCTTCATATCTCAGGTTTTGCAGGCAATTTCCCAGGGGGTCTGTAAGGAACACTAGCATGCTGTGCAATTTGGTTTTCAAGAATTTTGTTGTGGGCTTCTACTCTATCCAGTCTAGAGTTGATTTGAAGAAAATTTTCCTTAAATTTCTCATTTTGCTTGTTTTGATTTGACATGTATTCTTTTATATCAGACATGAACTGATTTTGGTTGGCCAAAAGTTTTTCAAGTATGGATCCCTCATTAGAATTTTGATTTATGTTTTGGTTCAGATTTTGCTTTTGGAATCCTTTGTTTTCATTGTTCCCCCATACATTGTTATTGTTTTTCCATGAAAGGTTGGGGTGATTTCTCCATCTAGGGTTGTATGTATTAGAATATGGATCATTAGGTCTACTTTGGTTGTAATTCCCTATGGCGTTCACATGCTCATTACCCTGATCGACAATTCTACAATATTCAGTAGTATGACCATCATTACCACAGTTTTCACAAGTGATAGCAGAAACAGAAGCAGTTTGCATGGAATTTAACTGACTACACAAAAATTTTACCTTCTCTTCTAAGGAGCGTATTTCATCACTTCCACTCTTACCTTGAGAAGGCTTGTACAGTACTCCCCTTTCGGTAGTCCATTGATTATGGTTTTCTGCCATCTCCTCTAGCAGTCTAAAGGCTTCATCTGGTGTTTTGCTCATAAGAGCTCCTCCTGTAGCGGCATCCACAATCATTTTAGTCTGATCAGATAATGTAGTATAAAAAGTTTGCATTAAAGTCTGAAGTTCTATTCCATGGTGAGGACACTTCCACTGCAGTTCATTGAATCTCTCCCAGGCTTCACTGAGCGTCTCCCCAATTTTCTGTTGAAAGTTTGTAATTTGGTTTCTCAGCTCTAGTGTCTTCCTTGGTGGAAAGTACTTGTTCAAGAAGGAATTTGACAGTTGATTCCAAGTGGTGAAGGTACCGGCTGGGTGTGAATTAAGCCATGTCTTTGCCCGGTCCCTAAGAGAAAAAGGAAAAAGTCTTAGTCTAAATGCATCGTTAGAAACACCATTCATCTTAATAGTATCGCATAAGTCAAGAAATAAGGCCAAGTGTTAGTTGGGATCCTCCAGTAGAGATCCTCCAAACTGATCTTGTTGAAACATTGCAATGAGTTGAGGTTTAATCTCGAAATTGTTGGCCTCAATTGCTGGCCTAGCAATACTAGAACGAATTTCATGATGATTAGGGGCTGCATAGTCCCTAAGTGTTCTCTGATGGTTCTGATTGTCTCCCATCTCTAAAATCTCTTCTTGTAACTCTGGTTGGGATTGTTCTTGCAGTTCTTCTTGTGATGATTCTTCTAACCTCAACTTTCTGCGTGCTCTTAATGTCTTATTGATTTCAGGATCCAATGGTACAAGTGGTCCTGACCTAAGGCTCCTGCGCATGCAAAGTAAACGGATCAAGTGATTTCAAGAAATAGAAAATAAGCAGTAAATAAAAAAATAGTAAATAAAAACCTAATCTAGCAATAATCTCAACGTCTCTAATATCGACAAAACTAAGGTCCCCGGCAACGGCGCCAAAAACTTGATAGCCCGAAAGGGAACACAAAAAATCTGGCACGCGTGTACCTTGGACTAATCCTTGGTAACGGCACCAAAAACTTGTTGTTAAACCGCAAGTGCACGGGTATACGAAGTAATAAAAAAGTATCGAATCCACAGGGACCTACGTTGTCGAATACTAAATAGTTGATTTCTTACTAACTAGGCAAAATGAGATCATGAGAATAGCAATCGGTAACTAAAAGCGGGATTATCAGAGAGAAAAGCTGGGACTAGGGTTTCGTTCACTTAAACTTTTATGACTAGACACGAATAAGGATTTCGTTGATTCAATTTCATCATGAAGAAGATATTATCAAAGGGTGAACTCAAGGATCACTTTCGTGCATCCGAGCTCTAGAATCTCTAGTGGAGTCTCAAGGATCACTTTCGTGCATTCGAGTCTCACAACTAGTTTTGCTCAAGGACCTCTAACGTTCCGATCTTTGCTTTCGCACAACATCTCCACGTTTGACAAATAGACTCGATCTATGGATTCATGTTATAATCATGGCAATTATTTTACTAGAAAAGATCAAGATGGATCTAACCTAAGGAAGGGATCCTAACATGCAATTCTAGGGTTCCAAATTCTCAAGTAATTATCTTTCAGTCTCAAGCGAAAATTCTAAGAACATAATTAATAATATGAACTTAAAGAGAGTCTAAGCACAATTATCACATGAGCAAAATCATCATGCTGAAATCAAACTCAACGAAATATTGAAAAAGAAGTTATCTAATCATTAAAAGTCAAGTGAACTACTCCCCCATGTCCCAAGAGTAGTTTAAGCTAGCATGGCGAAGGAAATACAATATTCCATAATTTCAGAAAATCAAAAATCAACAAAAAGAAGAGTTTTTAGAAAATACGGCACGGCTGTGAAGTATTTCACAGCCGTATTTTACAATGGAAGGCGTGAACAGTGGTGGCGATCCCTTCTTCCTCTGATTTCTCCTCCAATTTGTCTCCTTTCGATCTGAAACTTCTGGCACGTTGTCTCCTTCACCAGGCGATGCTTCGGTAGAAAAATCACGGCCGGAGGTTGTCTGGATCGAGCGCGGCGGCGAAACCCTCGGCGACGGCGTGGATGAAGATTTCTCCCTCGACGGTGTACGAAATTTAGGGCTTTTGGTCTCTCTCTAATCCTCTCGTCCAAAGCTCTCTTTTTGCTTCTTACGGCATCGAATATAAACTTCTGGATCGTCCGCAATCATCTCCGCAAGGATCGGGCGTGGACATTGACCTGGGAATCGCGTTCAAACACCGGAATACGGCAGTGTAATATCTTACGACACTACCGTAAAATCCATCGATTATTCTGTTCTGAAATTGCTGGAACAATACGGCAGCGTAATTTGGTTTACGGCAGTGCCGTAAAATCGCATGAACTCTATGGTTGAATTCGTCTGGAAAATACGGCCAGTAAACTGGTTTACGGCAGTGCCATAATTTCAGGGCAACTTTCTGTTCTGAAGACGTCTGGAAAATACGGCCCGTAAACTGGTTTACGGCAGTGCCGTAAATTCAGCGAAGGTCTCTGTTCCGAAAGCGCCCCAAAATACGGCCGTGTAAATTCTTACGGTGGTGCCGTAATTTCGTGAAAGCCTTCTGTTCGGTAAATCACCAAAATACGGCCGTGATCTCGATAATACGGTAGCCGTGTAAAATACGGTAGCCGTGTAAAATACGGTACCGTAAAATCCTTTACGGCACTACCGTATTTTGGGTTCTTTGCCTCGATTTACGTGAAAATTCCTGGGTGATTTCTTCTTGATGATGAGAACTCTTCCATGTATTTGATTTTTGTTTGAAAACGCCTAAAATAGTGCCTTTTTGCCTGAAAAACATGAAAAACCAAAATAGAAGTAGACTTTGCAATATTTAATGGATTCAGCATAAAAACAAGTAAAAAGATCCTCAAGTTAACATGAAAAGGTATCTAAAATGATACAAAATATACTACATATTTTGGTGTCATCACCTACGCCCTGAGATTCGTCGTGAAATGGTGCTTCACACCATTGATACAATCGAAGTGGCCTTTCAACGTGCATCTGAGATAGAACACTACCAAAAATTTGAATTTTGTCATTCCACACCATCAACCCAACAGAGGCCTAATCTTGACACAACTAGAGCCACTGAACCACAAACATCAAATGTACCACAAGCTACAGAGAAAGGAAAGACGCCACTTAAACGAGATGTCAACACTGTAGCTTGCTACATATGTCATGAAAAGGGTCATTACGCATCTGAATGCCCAAAATGATCGCTATATATCAGGGATGAAATACAATCACATGTAGAAGAGGATGAAGATACAGAATATGTTAATCATGAGTTTGATGAATACCCAGACATAGAAGATGAAGGTACATTAGAGGAAACACAACACACTAATGCTGTTGTTAGGTGTATTTTAGTCCAACCCAAGCCTGCAAATGATTGACGTAGGACTAGCATTTTCTACACCTATACTAAATGCAACGGTCACCCCTGCAAAGTAGTGATCGATGGAGGTAGTAGCCTTAATGTTGTGTCTCGATCAGCTATCACCAAATTTGGACTCAGCCTTGAGCCACACCCCCTCCCATATTCGGTCGGATGGGTAGATAAGTCAAATATACAAGTTACCCATAGATGCAAGGTGCCTTTGTACTTTGCTACTTATTCTGATCAGGTGTGGTGTGATGTGCTTAGCATGGATGTTGCCCATATTCTTTTAGGTCGACCTTGGTTGTATGACCTTAATGTTACCCACTTTGGTCATGACAATACCTATGTTTTTGAGTACAAGGGACAAAAAATTCGATTAACCCTATCTCCCCCAAAAGAATTGAGAGATTCGACATCCAAGGGAGTGATTAAAAAAGATCCATTGAATGAAAAGCCCTTAAACATTATTCAACCTACACCCTTTATTTCTGATGTCCTTGAGTCGAAAGTAGTGTTCACTTTACTGATAAAAGAAGCCATTGTCCCTACTAGTGAACAAATAGATCTTAATGTTCAAGTGATACTAGACCAGTTTGTTGATATCATACCTAACGAATTACCTGATGAATTGCCACCAGCTAGAGATTTTCAACATGCCATTGATTTAGTACTAGGTTTTTCCTTACCTAATCTCCCATATTATAGAATGACACCAACTGAACATGCTAAATTACAATGCCAAGTCAATGATTTACTTCGCAAAGGTATTATCCAAGAGAGTCTTAGCCCGTGTGCTATTCCTACCCTCCTTACTCCTAAGAAAGATAGAAGTTGGAGAATGTGTATTGATTGTCTAGCTATAAATAAGATCACAGTGAAGTATAGGTTTCCGATTCCTAGATTAGATGACATGCTAGACTTCCTTGCAGGTTTGAATTGGTTCTCCAAAATTGATTTGCATAGTGGATACCATCAAGTTCGAATTCGCCATAGTGATGAATGGAAGACTGCTTTTAAGACAAAAGATGGTCTTTACGAATGGCTAGTTATGCCTTTTGGCCTATCAAATGGCCCCTCTACATTCATGAGACTAATGACATAGGTACTTCGACTATTTATGGGGAAATTTCTTGTTGTCTATTTTGATGACATCCTCATCTATAGTAAGACACGTCAGGAGCACTTGGAACATCTTAGGCTCACTTTTGAAATTCTTAGAAAAGAACAATTATATGTAAACCTAACAAAATGCTCCTTTTTGACACACCATATTGTCTTCATAGGATTTGTTGTCTCAAAGGAGGGATTATCCGTTGACCCTGAAAAAGTGAAGGCAATCACTGATTGACCTGAACCGACCTCTTTACATGCTGTGCGAAGCTTTCATGGGCTCGCAACCTTTTATTGTCGGTTCATCTAAAACTTTAGTACCATCACTGCCCCTATTACTGATTGCATTCGAAAAGGGGATTTTCAATGGACACCTGTCGCTAGTCGTGCTTTTCAAACCATTAAGGATCACATAACATCTGCCCCTATACTACGCCTACCTGATTTTAATAAAGTTTTTGAGGTTACATGTGATGCTTTAGGTGTAGGTATTGGTGGCATGTTAAGTCAAGAAGGACACCCCATTGCATTTTTTAGTGAAAAGTTAGCTGACGCTAAATTGAAATACTTGACATATGATAAGGAGTTTTATGCAGTTGTGCAATTATTACGACATTGGCATCATTACCTTTTACA
Source organism: Costus lasius (assembly GCA_027563935.2). Lineage (NCBI taxonomy): Eukaryota > Viridiplantae > Streptophyta > Magnoliopsida > Zingiberales > Costaceae > Costus > Costus lasius. The sequence goes on along the minus strand of CM050450.1, from coordinate 27,753,586 downwards.
TTAGGAGTTTGTCCTTTTTAGTGACCATCAGGCTTTGGCTTATCTTAACACTCAAAAGCGTTTAAACCCACGCAATGCAAAATGGTTTGAATGTCTAAAACAATTTTCTTTTGTCATTAGACACAAATCTGGCAAAGAAAACAAAGTCGCGGATGCTCTGAGTAGGGTCCATATCCTACTCAACACAATGCAAGTTGAGATTGTGGGTTTTGATGAAATTAAGAAAGCCTATTTTGACTGCCCAGATTTTTCTAAAACCTTCACCAAGATATCAAATGACGAAGCAGTTGATTCTAACTTTGCTCTGTGCGATGGATACTTATATCATGGTAATAGAATTTGTATTTCTCGTACATCGATGCGTGATTGCCTTATTTGGGAGTTACATTCAGGAGGAGTCACTGGAGATCATGGTAGAGACCGGACCACTAGTCTAGTTACCGATCGATTTTATTGGCCTAAATTAGCTACTGATGTTGCAAGAATAGTAAGACATTTGTGGAACTTGCCAGCACATGAAAACTAGAAAGAAAAACACAAGATTATACACACCATTACCCATACCCGACACACCTTGGCAAGACGTCAGTATGGATTTTGTTCTAGGGTTGCCACGTACATGAGCACGACATGATTCTATCTTCATTGTTGTAGACCGATTTTCTAAGATGGCCCATTTTATACCATGTCAGAAAACTGCTGATGCCTCTCACATAGCTGCCATATATTTTAAGGAAATTGTTAGATTGCATAGTGTACCCTGCACGATCACTTCTAATAGGGATGTCCGTTTTGTAAGTTATTTTTGAAAAACCTTATAGACATTGTTAGGCACAAAACTTAAATTTTCTTCTACTTACCACCCTTAAACAGATGGTCAAACTGAAGTCGTTAATAGAAGTTTAGGTGACTTGTTAAGATGCCTTATTAGGGATCATGTAACCATCTAGGAAGATATATTGCCGACAGCTGAGTTTGCATTCAATAGTGTAGTGAACAGGACAACTGGTCTCAGCCCATTTCAAGTAGTCCTTGGTATGCAACCTAATAAACCGATTGATCTCCTACCCCTGCCTGCTTCTACCCGACGATCACAATCCGCTGATTCTTTTGTTAAACATATCCATGAACTTCATTCTGAAATCAGGCACAAAATCTCAGAAAGCAATAATAAGTATAAGAGCTTTGCAAACAAACATCGTAGGCCACAAAATTTCAGTGAGGGAGATAGAGTGATAGTGAGATTGAGAGCTAAGAGACTTCCACCTGGTTCTATCAAGAAATTGCATGCAAGAAGTAAGATTCATTTACGATTAAACATAAAATAAGTAATAATGCCTATGTTGTGGATATACCTAAAAATTTGGGAATTAGTCCTATTTTTAATGTGGAAGATATATCATTGTATTATGCACAGGAGGAACCAGAATCAAGTAAATTAACACCACAACATCTGCCGGAGGAAGTAGAAGATGACAACACTGAAGCCATAATAGAAGATCAAATTATTCTTCATCCTGATCAAGTAGAACATCAATACCTGGTAAAGTGGAAAAATCATCCAGATACATATAACATATGGATTTTTGAAGACGAACTTCGACAGATTGCACTAGAAAAGTTGAATGCCTATAATTTTGACAATTTACCGGAGGTGAATTTTTCGCCCCCCGGGAGAATTGATGAGGACATAGAAGACAAGCCCGAAGACAGGCCTAGAAGATCTAAACGAGCCCATCGAAGGCCGGCCCATTATCGTACGAGCAATTGAATTTAATTTTTATATTTTCTTCTATTAGATATTATTGTTAGGGCATTATTTTATTTTGGCATGTAATTTTTTTTGTAATTCCTAATAAGATTCAATTATCTAAATTTAGCTAGTTTAGTAGTCTATATAAGCATTGTAATCCCTAAGGGGAGATATCAATTTGGATTAATAAAATTCTTTGTTGCTTTATTCGGCACTCTGTGTTCTCACACCGTGAGGGTGTTGGCCGTGAGGGCTAAGTTCTTTAGTTTTCCTAATTTTCTATCTTCCTATGTGGCTCGCCACTCTTGCCGAAATTCCAGCCGCGACAGCTGACCATCTGCCCCTTCTCCGTCCAGGAATCCAATCGCCACCATCTGCCACGAACAACAAAACCCTAAATCCCTCTTCCTATTCGTCCGCCACTTCCATATCCACTCACCAACACATCCGCCAACACCTTCTTCACCGATTCCACCTTTATTCTCGCTGCCCCGATTTTTATCTGCCGCCATCACGAATTAGGCAGAAATCGTCGCCGGCCCTTCTCCTATCGACGATTCCTTTGCCGCCTTCGGCCGCTCGTTCATCATGTCCAGCTGCCGCCTCTAGTTTTGTCTGCCTCTACCTCTTGATCGTCGACGCTAGTAGCCGCAGACGACGTCAGCGTGACATACAGCCAGGACATACGCCTACAACGCACACCTTCTGCTCCATGCCGATGACACCAACTCCTACTGCAGCGCCGCTGCTGGAATCTTCAGACGACTTCGGCAGCCAGAACAGACGCCGTCCACGTCCGCCTCTTCTTTTCGATTCCGACGTCCACTCTAATTCGACGCTGATCATCCCTGCTCACGCATGCACAAAGCGGCTGAAGAAGGGACAAGAATTTGAATCCAGTTAATTAGGTGAAATTTCAACATCTTCATATTAATTATAAAAGGTATAATTTCCTAAATTTGTTGCATCTATATTTAGGTAATATTACGTATTCTGATTTAAACATATCTGCCCTATATTTTTATGTATGCTGGATAGAACCCCCACTTAAATCTGTGTGCATACTTAATAGAATCTTACTTAAAATTGAGAGCATATCTATTTATTGTCTGCATTGTAATTTACTATTATTGCCTCCCGAGATTTTGCCATTAAAATCAATAACGAAATTCAACTTTATACTTTAGTGTAGGAATTTATATCGCCTCCTCTATTCACCCTACATCATGGTAGCTTTGAAAAGGTGTTATAAATGTGAAATAATAATAAAAATTAATGCATTAACGGGTGGCACTGACCCATCCTAATGCTAATATCCTATATTCCTATCACCACACTCTCTGCTGCCATCTCTCTTCTTTTTCCTCATCTTCTCGGTAGTGACAGGAGCTCCCTCTCTCACTTTTCCTCTTGCATTTGATGAACCAGTCCTCTCTCTTTCCCTTTCCTCTAAGAATTGCAGCGAGGCCTGATTTCACAACTTGCAACAAGTTACGCCGTGACCTCATTTCTATTTATGGTGATCAAACGTTTGTTTGGATATTGTGCTATTGGTATTAACAAGGACTTGTGATATGTTTATGGATTTGGGCAACCAGGTATACAAATGTGAGTTTTCTTTTATGATATTCATGTTATTTATTGTTGGGCTGAGCTGGATTAGTAGGCCGACTATTGGGCCAAGCTAGATTAGGGTGCCCTACTGTCACCCTCTATGGGTGGGCTCTAGGGTTAGGACGTGGTAGGATTAGAATTTACATAAATTAAAATGACAAACATCAAATAAATAAAACACTTCAGTGGGACAGGTAGTGGGCTATGCAACTTATGTTTGAAGATATGATTTAGATAATTCAAACATGTGGTAAATGTTTTATAAAAAATATCTTTATGGCTAGCTTGCTATATAATTTTGGGATTAAGATATTGTTTATGTGCTATAGTGAACCATATGTAAAGGGGGAGAAGAGAGAACTCCAATTTTGTAAACTACATTGGTCACTCTATAATGGGAAAAAAAATCATATATAGATGAGATATTGAAATGGATACTTTAGTGATGAGTGCTCATCCTGTTTTGTTGACATTCATGTGTGTTGAAGGCAAAAAAATTTAATTAATTAATTATTGATTAATTAGTTTTTAATTAATTAATGAATTAATTAATTATTACTTTGTCGTCAAAATTATGAAATTTGACCATTATGATGCTATGTGGAGATATTAAAATAAAAAAAAGTTGCGATTGAAATTGATGGTCAAATGAATAAAAAAAATAAGTAAGAGTTGCATGAAATTTAGATGTGCTTCGAAGGAGCAAATAAAAAAATAAAAAAAATCAACTTCTATTCTTGGAACGATGTGGAGCTTGCAAGAAAAGTGTGGAAAAAATAATAAGAAAATATATGTAAAAAAAAAAGAGTGAGCCGCGATGTGTGATGGCGGAAAGTGGCAGCATGATCCTTCGATTAGAAATAACTCAGAAAGGGCTATATAAAGAAGATTTGATAGCAAAAAGGAAAGAACTCTCTTCGGCTGAGGCTCACGCAAGAAGATCAGACTCTTACCTTTTTTTTTTAATAAAATATTCATGGGGAGAGAAGAAAGAATACACGACGTGCAGATGCTTTCACTAGAGGACGAACATGAATACAACATCTAAATTTTGCCGATAGGAAGAACACTACAACAACAGCAAGGATATTTCATTTATTTAAAAGAGACAGATATAACTTTTTATCTCTCTTTCTCCTCCTCACTCTTCACTCTTATGGAGAGGGTATTTCTACAAAATCACCTTTATGAAGATGTAAAGGTCGAACAAAATCACGAAGATGATACTCCTACAAAATTACCTTGTGCAGATATAAACTTCAAACTAAATTACAAAGAGGATACTCCCACAAAATTACCTTTATAGAGATATAAATTTCGGACTAAATTATAAAGAATAATACTCTAATAAAAAAAATATCAAACAAACTTTCCTATTGAAGATTAATCCTTACTCTCGCATAAGGGTTTGACAAATTAGGCTCGGCTAGAATCATATACAAAATAAAAGCTGCTTTCAATTGAGGATGAAGAGCAAGTACTGATGCCAAGAGAGGTCTCAGTTAACAAAAAATAGCTGCTGAAAATTATGCAAAATATATATATATATATATATATATATATAATTGCTGCTTGTATAAGGCTCTGCTGGAAATAAGGCTCTGCTTGAGTTGGATTTACCTTTGTCCAAAATTGATTAAATCCCTAATACCGCTTTAGAAAGAAAACCCTATTCTCAGCGAGTAAAGAAAAATCTTTATTAATGGCTCCATTTAGAATCATAACTCGTGGAATCTCTTCATCAAGTTTGAGAACATGGATTGAAAGATCAGGAGATATCTGCTAAAATAAATCTAAAGGATTATAAACGAGCAGCAGCAGAAGTTTGCAAATAAAAATGACAAACAGATGAGTAAAATTTTATGATGGAGGGGACTCGTCGAGCGATGGACGACCGCTGTGCGTAAAAAAACAAGGGGGCAGCGTATTTTGATAAACCTGTGCATGCAAAAAAAAAAAAGCCTCACGGTCAAAGAATCCAGAAACTGGGGAGGAATTTCAGAAATTCAGCCAAAGAAGATGATTAGAGAGAATCAGCAAGAGAAGCAAACAAAGAGTAGGCGTGAAACAGGGCAACAAAAAAAAATTATGCGTGAACAAATTAAAAAAATTGAACATGTCAACGAAGTCAAAATAATTTTGATTTGAATTAGAGAGTATTTACCGCTATACTAAATTGTCACCGTCGAATCCAACGCAACACAAGAGCAGCTTCCCATTGTCCGTAAGATTTTGATGCGCCGCTGAATGTTGTTGCCAAGTCACCGCCTTCGGGACATTGGTGTCCCGTCCGGAACTCGCCTTCCACAGAAATATTCTGTGAATCCGTCTTCTCGCCGAATCAGTCACAGCAATGAAACTCAGCCGTCGTCGAGTTGAAATCGCCAGAAGCTTCTTCTTCATCTAGCAACGAATGTTTAACTGCAAGTGTTATAACCTTGATTATTTTTATTTATTTATTTAAATTTAAATTTTTAAAGTTTGAAAATCCTAATTTATTAAGTCTTAAAATCTCACCCTAATTGTAGGCGATTTTCACTCTCCCTAATCCTATAAATAAGCCCTATTCCTCTCCTTCATCAATATAATTAATCCCTAATTAACTCTTCTCTCCCTCCTCATGACCACCGCAGCCTTCGCCCTCTGTTACTTTCTCTGCCAGCGAAGCGACCTTGCTTCACTCGCGTTTTCACCTCCGGTGGTCGCCTTCACTTCCGGCAGTGACAGGAAGAAGCGCCGGACTCCCCTTCGTCGTCCCTTTGAGCTTCGCCCATCATCCGACGGGATTCGGACGCAGACAAAGCTTCGGCGACGAGTTTGCTCTGTTCCGAACGCAAGCAGTGGGAGGCGGGTTCCTTCTTCCAGCGGTGGCTGCAACCTGCCTTTCCCTCCCCGGCGATTTATTCCTCTCCAGACAGCAGCGATCCTTCTTCCAGCGTGCTTCCGACGTGAGTTCCCCTGTGCGCGCAGCAGCAGCGAACGCCGCCATCATCTTCTTCCTCTGCCAGCAGTGGAGGAGAAATTCTTCTAGCGCCAGCGGATTCCTCTTCCTCTGCTGCTGGTGGCTTTTCCCTCTTCCAGCACTGGTTTTCTTCTTCCTCTGGCGGCGCTGAAGCAGCTTCGTTTTCCTCTGTCGGCGAAGCTCGTCCAGCAGCACAAGTAGCGAACCCTATTCCTCTCCAGGTGGCAGTTTCTTTTCTCTTCCGGCACCGGCGGCCCTTTCTCTCCTTCCGGCACCGGCGGTCCGCCTTCTGTCCGGTGGCTACTCCTTCTGGCGACGCATCCGGCAACGAGTGCCGATGGTCTCCACTATCGAACGAACGCAGCAAACGTTCATTCCGTGTCGTGTGTCGCAGCAGAAGTAAAGGTAAGTTTAGTTTTGATTTATTTTTATTATTTTAAATTTATCCTATTATAATTATCTACCCCAGAAAATAAATTGGTAAACCGTAATTTCTATTATTATTATCTTGGGGAAAAATTTGATGATAGTTAATTTTGAATAAAATTAATTTAAATAGAAAATTAGAGGTCAAGGGTATAATTATGAATTGATGTATATGATAGATAATTTGGGATAAAGTTGATTTAAATAAGAAGTTAGGGGTTGAGGGCATAGTTATAAGTTGATGCATATAATGAATAATAACGGATGATTTATTTAAATTCTTCAGTGAAAAAGGGAAGATAACTTTGGTTTCAAAAGGATTCAGAATAACAGCGTTTGAGGTAGGAATCTTACCATACTCCTTTCTTACAGTGTCAATTATAGGATTTACTGCTTAATCCTTGTTAGTGTTTATGCCCTATGACCTCTGGATGGTCCATTGGGATATGTGTATCATATCTAGTTGATAGATGAGTTATCTTGGCATTGTCGTTGTCATGCAAGTTTGTACATCTGCGCATATGTACATTTGCATATACAATGTCCCTAAGAGATAGATTTTATCTAGTCTCTGTGTTTATCCCTGGTCGAGAATCATGGTGGATATGTGACAGCTATGATTCGCTTGAGACTAGTATATGCGCTGGTTGAGCACGGGTTGCTAACACAGGCATATGGGTATATCAAGGGAGATATACTGGATCGACTCGCCGTGAGAATTCATCGCAGTGTCACGAGATGAATATCACAGTGACAGAGTTGCGCTTGTCATAGACTTGAGGGCATTGGTATCTCTATATAGTGATTGATGTACTTTGATGCAACCTAACGCTTCGCCGTAAAAGGGAAGTCATAACGGTTGTCATTGGGTATGTCATAACCTACATGAGGGATTCAATGTGCCAATAGAGGATTTGCCCCTTCCTTACGGGGAAGCTTGATTGTCCAAGGCGCCCTATATGGATGACTGAAAGTGTATGACCATACCTAGGTGAGAACCTGATTTAGTCATGTCATATTATTGGGATTAACAATTGTGACACACTTGCCCAATCTGGACATCAGTTGGCAAAAGGACAAGTCTGCACTTGTACTTTGTCACAATTTTAGGGGATGTCGATGATGACACCATTCTGATGACTTGGGTAGCAATGATGTACTACTAGGTGCCACTCATTGCTTATGATGATTTAATTATCACTGCCAACGTCTGAAGAACCTACAGGGTCGCACACCTAAACATCGAGTTCTCATACTGATCGTTTAGTCTCTAATCGAATCATTGTGTGATTCGGATCTTTTGGGGAACTGATGCATTGAGACTTTTATAGAGATGATGATATTTTATTTTAGTTCATGTTTGACCACTAGTGGACCACGTTTGACCTCTGTTGACCTGTGTTGTCAAAATGAGTCAAACAAGGATCTTGGTGCAAGTTTGGGCTTGACACTTTAGTCACATGAATAAAATAAAATTATTAATTGGCAAGAGAATTTTTCTCTTGGCTAATTAATAAGCTTGGGTGCAATTTACAATTAATTGCGTCTGCGGGGATTCGAACCCATGACGCTTAATTGTGAGTAGGCGCCTATGCTTGGGCACAATTTATAATTAATTGCGTATGCGGGGATTCGAACCCATGACGCTTAATTGTGAGTAGGCGCCTATGCTCATTATCCCACATGGGAAGTATCTCTAGTGTGCATCTGGCTCTGCTATTATAAATAGAGAGGCCCACCTGGGAGATTCTTTTGTACCAGACTCTTCTCTTGTCTCTAGTTGTCGCCTCCCCTCGGCTCCTTGGCGTGAAGGTCTAGGAGGTGATGACAATAAAAGTTTTTCGGCATCAAAGGTTGGGACAAGTGGCAGTGCTACCCACTCCTTGTCGCCAACATCCCTTCTTCTCTTTGGCAGTGGCGCAAGTCGAGAAGGCTAGAGGCGTGGATCTCATCTTCTGGGGCTAGCACCCAGCGTGGAGATTGGAGAGGATTCGAGGAGTCTATGTGTGCGCGATTGCAGAGGACGGGCCCTTGCGCGTCTTCATCATCGGCCGCTTCTAAAAGTTGCTTGATAAGGTACTGCCCCTATCATATCCCTTGTATTCTTCGTAAGTCGGTCCTTGTTGAATTAGGAATCTCGTTTTGGGCTCACTTTCGCTGTTTTCAGTTTCTTATAGCCCGGGGATTTGCAACAGTGGTATCAGAGCCAACTTACGAGATACATCGGTGTATGGGTTTTTTCTAGCATGTGCATGTCATAGAAATTTTTTTTAAAAAAATCTTTATGTCATGTTTTATGTGTAGAAAAAATAGTAGGTTTGTTATTTCTCGCTCTTATGAAATTTATGATTTTCGGTTTCTACACATGGGGATAGTCCCTATCTGTGAGAATTTATTTCTCCTCATATTCATGGGATAGACCCACGATGTGAGACTTGTATCTAGATTTCGGGGCATAGACTGGGTGATTGCCCTAATCCGTACAAGTTAGGGATTGCAAGTGACATCGATAATCGGGGTATATATGGCCACTTGTAGACTCCTGAGAGAAAACGAAAGATCTGAATTTTCGATAAGATCGCAGAGATTTAACGAACATGTTTTCTAATGAAAAACTAAAAGCTAGTTCTGTAGTTTTTCATTGCATATAGAAGAGCATGTCTTAAGTGTTTTTCCTTATGCATTTGATATGATCAAAGACAAGCCCAATTGCCATGCCTGTGATGTATCAATGTGAGGCCTGCGTGCCGACTTTCAATCTTGTGTTTTCAATTCTACATTGTAAATCAAATAGAAAGCTTTGCTGACATTCTATTGCATTTTCCTCTCTCTCTCCCTTGCGCATCTCTCAAGGTGGCACAACTCTCACCTAGCCGAACCCTAGGGTGGCTTCTAGGGTTAAACCTAGGGGCGCATCTAAGGGGGTGGCGGCTAGGGTTAGGGTTGGCACACCTCACCTCCCAAGGTGGTGCATCCCCTTGTTTGACCTAACCTTGAAGTAACTTCTAGGGTTGCCTAGTTGGTTCCCTTAAGGGATGATGGTTGGATAAGGTGATGGTGCAACCTAGTCAAGCAAAGGGGGCTGACCTTCATCCTCAACTGAATCCACATGGCTTCTAGGCTTCCTAGTGTCGCATGCATGGGTTCAAGGGCTGATGATAAAGGAAAAGCCACCTAAGGGGGCTGATCTAACTCTTTGACCGAACCTTGATGCCTTCTAGGTCTCCTAGTGGCGCATATTGAGGTTCAAGGGTTGAGGAAGAGGATTGGCGCTCCAAGCTTGCAAAGGGCTGGTCTTCTATCATTAGCCAAGAGCTTGAAGGTCCATTGGACGCTTCTTAAGTTCACGGGCTGATGGAGGAAGGTCGAGCGCCAATGATTCTTGATGGCACATCCAAGCGAAGGGGGCGCACCTCTAGGTGGCGCACCTTGCAAAGGATGATTCGTATCAAGCATTGAGGTGAGACACCTAGCATAGAGATGGCACATGGATGTTTGGCCAAACCCTAGGAGGAGCCTAGGGCTTGCGAGCTATCCTCAAGGAAGAGATATGAGTTGGCCGAATCCTAGGAGGAGCCTAGGATTTGCGAGCTAGCTCACGGAGAAGACTCGGGATGGCCGAACCTAAAGGGGGTCTAGGGTTTTCTTGGATGGTGCCTTTGGGGTTCGCAAGCTGACCCATGGAGCTGAAGACCTAGGTGGCGCACCTCGGGGCCTTGGAGCAGAGCCCTTAGGGCACTCAGGGATGGGCTAAGGACTTGTTGGCATGGGCCCATGGCTCATTGCCCTTGGTAGTGCTAGGTGGCTAGGACTAGGTTTAGGGGCTTGTTACCCATGCTTTGGGCTTTGATCACATCATATTTACTGTTTTCTACTTCAGCATGCCTTTACTGCTTTGTTTTATTCCCCCATAGGATTGCATACCTGTATTGGTAGAATAAGATAAAAATTCGTGGTGCTGAGACCACAAAAATCCTCACAGAATTATTTTAAGTCTCGTTTTGCCTTCTGACGCGTAACCCTCGTCAAACTGTCGATCAATGGTGTTGTGCACTGTTTTCCACCTCCGTGGGACACACCCATTTATCTTCAGGAGGCGTGTGGTGACAATGATTTACCCAGTCTGGTTAAAACTCTAGACGTGCCTTCCGTAAGGAAATCATTAGCCCTGGGTATAATGGTCAAGTCGGACTTGACTAGACTTTTCATATGTGGTGGTTCACATGATGAAATTTCTAGCGGCACCCTTAAGAAGTTAAGGCTTTGTGCTATATCCAGCCTCCGTTGGACACAAAGTGCTTGAACTGTCTTAAGAAGGGGAATTGCCGAGTTGTAATTGGCCAGGGGCCTACCTTAGGAAGCATGCGTCACCTTGTGCAGTACATCCCACCTCCGTGGGACGCAAGGCCGTGTACGAAATGAGGATCCCATCTCACTAAGAAAGTCGGGTGACTTCTCGATCGATTTTTGAGGATTATCGATTCGAATAAAATAGTGAGAAACAGTCGTTTATAAAAGGCCGGAATAAATGATTGAAATGTGATACTGATCTGCTCTTGTTTGTATTGTAGATGGTTTCTACAAGCAATAACAACAGCGTACTATCATTCCGTTCCTTCCTTGAGAGGGAGAAGTTGACTGGAGTTAACTTCATGCACTGGGACCGGCACTTGAGGATAATCCTCAAGCAGGAGAAGAAGCTGTATGTCTTAGAGCAAGCACTTCCTCCTCAACCGTCATCCACAGCCCGCACGGCTGAACGGGATGCTTTTCGTAAGCATCAGGATGACACCCTGGATGTTGGCTGCCTTATGTTAGCCACGATGTCATCCGAGCTGCAGATGCAGTATGAGGATCAGAATGCATTTCAGATCATCTCGCATCTAAAGCAACTGTTTGAGTCGCAGGCTAGAATAGAAAGGTTTGAGACATCCAATGCTACTTTTGAGTGCAAGATGCCTGAAGGTGCTCCAGTGGGACCACATGTACTCAAGTTGCTTGGGTACTTGTCGCATCTCACTAGGCTAGGACACCCGATGGATCAGGATGTGGCTACGGACCTTATCCTGCAGTCGCTGCCTCCGAGTTATAGCTCTTTTATCATTAACTTCAATATGAACAAAATTGCTTGTACTCATGAGGAGCTGCTTAAACTGCTGGAATCGACCAAGAAGGAAATGGTCAGGTCCAAACCCAAGTCCGTTCTTATAGTCTCCAAGGACAGTAAGAAACGGAAAAGGGGTAAGGGCAAGTCCAAGGCCAAGGCACTGAAGAAAGGCAAGGTGAGGGAGAACAAGTGCTTCAACTATGGCCAGGAGGGCCATTGGCGCAAAGACTGCAAGCATCCTCAGAAAGAGATGAAGAGAAGTAACCCTTCTTCTTCAGGCTCAGGTAATTTTATTACCAAATCCTATATTGTCTATTTCCGTACATAGGTATTCTATACCGCATGGTGAGACTGATATTTGCAAAAATAAGAAGATCCTGGTTGAGCGTTGATGTTGCCGAGCTATTTTTTCTTTTGTCATTGATAGGTTTGTTTTATTTTGCAAACATGTAATTGACATTGTATCTATTCCTTGGGAATAGAGATATTTGGAATAAAGGAATTTATTATTCTTTTCATTTGCAAATCTTTTGTCATTACATTGTGCAAAATTAATGAGGTAATAAAATAACTTGAATTTAATAAGTGGTTCAAATTGAATGCCAATCTTCTGGCCCAGACATTTTATCATAAACAAGTAATGCATCCACTGACTTCATGCAGATTAATTCTTGGATTCGAACTCCTTCTAGGAGATTGACTATCTTAACCTCTTTCGAGATGTTGTAGATTGGCAAAAGACTAGTTTGCTGATAAATATTTTTCACCAAGTGAGGTGAAGTAGACTAAAAGGTCAAAAGATAGGAATTCGTGATTACCAAAAAAAATTTATGGAACCAGCTTATCAAAATTCATAAGTGATCTTCAGTCTAGGTCGGATGAAGAGTACTTGAGCCACAGATGACTATCATAGTGAGTATGAGGTTTGCTCATAGCTCATAACTCCTGAAGAACACCTTGGCAGGTGGTTCTAGTGGGAGGAATTGAAAGTCATCCATATCTCTACTGAGGTTATGCTGATAGTTTCCTCAACACTGAACTATTTCATCTTAAATGTATCTCCAAGTAAGGAGATGACATGACTAATTATCAGGATCTATAGATGTGAGACATTGGGGGACATACATCTGAATCTAGTCGTATAGAATCAAGATCTGATAAGTGTAGGTGAAGTATCCTAAATTGACTTAGGGATACTAATTTCCATAGACCCACAGGAAAACAAATGATTGTTGCTCTTGATGCTAGTTTTCTTGGAAATATATTTCTTTGAAAATGGCAAGTGGGAGGAAATTGTGACTTGGATTCAGTCCAAGGTTAGCCACTTAGCACAGATGGTCAAAGATGAAATCTGAGCCTCGTATATAGGTTGTGGGGCAACCTAGGTTCAGAAAGTATGGGAAAAAGGCTGAATCGATTCATGTATGCCAGTGTTATGGGTAACTCCTAACTTGGACAAAGAATCTTCACCTTATAGTACCTGAGTTTAGTGGGAGCTTGATGACATCTCTGGTCTTGTATGTTGGGGACATACAGATCATCAAAGACGATATCCTGATCCTTCACTTGGTGAATAGATGATTGGGAAATGTCTTGTGATGAATGACTTAGTGAACATCACCTATGGGGTAGGTGTGAGAGTTTTTTGGATAAGTCAAAGAAACTCTAAGTGCTAAGTCAGATAACATACATCGATGATGGTATGTTATAGATAAGATGTGGTTTGTGCCGAGAGCATAACCAATCGATACTAGGTCCAATCCAGGTGCATGGCACTGGATAAGGAATGAAGAACACACTTTGGTTCTACGTAGAACTAAAAGGTGGTTCTTGGTCAGTAATGACAAGAAAAGCTCAGTGGATTCACTTGGCAGCTTGTTCCAGTCAAACCAATAACAATCTAGCTGTTCCTGTAGTGGTGCTGGAAGCTTTGGGAGCTTGAGAGCAGACTACTTGAAAGTAGAGTATGCAAGTGCTTCTGGGAAGTAGTGGAAGTTCTTCGTTGAACCTCGCAGGCATACTCAGATGCTTATATCTTATCTTGGGGACAGAGGTACTTGATATATAGCAGATATGAACACTGATACAATTGTGATAGGCCCATAGACCGATGCTCTGGCGCAGCAGGAGCGTGGCAGGTCGTGCTTAGGACACGGTGTTGAGGTTGCTCAATGCAAGGTCCTAGTGCAAGTGGGAGATTGTTAGTGTTTATGCCCTAGGATCTCAGGATGGTCCATTGGGATATGTGCATCACATCTAGTTGATAGATGAGTTATCCTGACATTGTCTTTGTCATACAAGTTTGTACATCTGCGCATATATACATTTGCATATATAATGTCCCTAAGAGATAGATTTTATCTAGTCTCTGTGTTTATCCCTGGTCGAGAATCATGGTGGATATGGGACAGCTATGATTCGCTTGAGACTAGTATATGCGCTGGTTGAGCACGGGTTGCTAACGCAGGCATATGGGTATATCAAGGGAGATATACTGGATCGACCCGGGGTGAGGATTCATCTCAGTGTCACGAGATGAATATCACAGTGACAGAGTTGCGCTTGTCCTAGACTTGAGGGCATTGGTATCTCTATATAGTGATTGATGTACTTTGATGCAACCTAACGTTTCGCCGTAAAAGGGAAGTCATAATGGTTGTCATTGGGTATGTCATAACCTACATGAGGGATTCAATGTGCCAATAGAGGATTTGCCCCTTCCTTACGGGGAAGCTTGATTGTCCAAGGCGCCCTATATGGATGACTGAAAGTGTATGGTCATACCCAGGTGAGAACCTGATTTAGTCATGTCATATTATTGGGATTAACAAGTGTGACACACTTGCCCAATCTGGACATCAGTTAGCAAAAGGACAAGGCTGCACTTGTACTTTGTTGCAGTTTTAGGGGATGTCGATGATGACACCATTCTGATGACTTGGGTAGCAATGATGTACTGCTAGGTGCCACTCATTGCTTGTGATGATTTAGTCATCACTGCCAACGTCTGAAGAACCTACAGGGTCGCACACCTAGACACTCGAGTTCTCATACTGATCGTTTAGCCTCTGATCGAATCATTGTGTGATTCGGATCTTTTGGGGAACTGATGCATTGAGACTTTTATAGAGATGATGATATTTTATTTTAGTTCATGTTTGACCACTAGTTGACTCTAGTGGACCACGTTTGACCTCTGTTGACCTGTGTTGTCAAAATGAGTCAAACAAGGATCTTGGTGCAAGTTTGGGCTTGACACTTTAGTCACATGAATAAAATAAAATTATTAATTGGCAAGAGAATTTTTCTCTTGGCTAATTAATAAGCTTGGGCGCAATTTACAATTAATTGCGTCTGCGGGGATTCGAACCCATGACGCTTAATTGTGAGTAGGCGCCTATGCTTGGGCACAATTTACAATTAATTGCGTATGCGGGGATTCGAACTCATGACGCTTAATTGTGAGTAGGCGCCTATGCTCATTATCCCACATGGGAAGTATCTCTAGTGTGCGTCTGGCTCTGCTATTATAAATAGAGAGGCCCACCTGGGAGATTTTTTGTACCAGACTCTTCTCTTGTCTCTAGTTGTCGCCTCCCCTCTGCTCCTTAGCGTGAGGGTCTAGGAGGTGATGACAATAAAAGTTTTTCGGCATCAAAGGTTGGAACAAGTGGCAGTGCTACCCACTCCTTCTCGCCAACATCCCTTCTTCTCCTTGGCAGTGGCACAAGTCGAGAAGGCTAGAGGCGTGGATCTCATCTTCCGGGGCTAGCACCCAGCGCGGAGATTGGAGAGGATTCAAGGAGTCCATGCGTGCGCGATTGCAGAGGACGGGCTCTTGCGCGTCTTCATCATCGACCGCTTCTAAAAGTTGCTTGATAAGGTACTGCCCCTATCACATCCCTTGTATTCTTCGTAAGTCAGTCCTTGTTGAATTAGGAATCTCGTTTCGGGCTCGCTTCCGCTGTTTTCGTTTTCTTATAGCCCGGGGATTCCCAACAATCCTTTGGTTGGATATATGATGCATATGTTGGGATTAATTGACACTGATATCTAATTGCTTCGTCTGTTTGATTTGTTTCTGAAATTCATTGACTTCAATTATCTTGTCCATTGGTCATATTCTGTTTCTGTATGCATGATTAACAAAATTGTACTGAGATATCTGATATATTAGCATATGAGCATGGTTGAACAATTTTGTATCTATGATATTGACATGTGAGTTGTGGAAACCGTGGAATATCTGTGATGTTAAAGTCATGATATATATATTGACCTCTGGACTGGATGATTTATTCTCCAGTGACCACCGTGTGTATGTTATAGTTCCGATGCGTATCGGACTATCTGTTTGCCAGTTAGGGCACCGCCAGTTGTCCTCGGGACAATACTACAGATGTCAGGGTTGGACGTAACCTACCGGGCTGTTTAAGATAGTCGTTCCACTGCATGAGCAACAGTGGAAACACTCTGAAAATGAGTGCGGCTCTTAAGTGAGATCTATTAGCTAGCTTAATGATTTGCACGACATTCTTATATTATTTGTATATCATTGTTACAGTCATTACATTATCTTGTTATTTGGTTCCCCCACCATATTTGTTGATTCCTACTTAGCAATTCTGCTAACTTCCTTTGTTTCTCTTCCAGGTATAGAGTTAGCATCTGGGAGGGATAGAGTAGATAGCAGATACCAGCCCGAGTTGAGATAGTAATTTTAGTTTTATTTCAGTTGATTTATGTACATCTTGAATAGTATGTTTAGAGTTTGTGTTATAAAACTGTAGATGATAAATTTGGAATATTCAATTAATAAAGGATATGTGATTATTGTAAGTTCTTTGGTTCCTATTAATATTGTCATCTCCCTGGGGAACCTTGAGCTAGGAATAGCTGGCTTCCCGCTGGGGTGTGACAGCAAGATCTAGAGTGAAATCAAAAATTTGCCATCATCGACAAGCTGCCATTGCTTGAGCAAACTCGCCTCCCGGCGTCGCTTCC
The DNA here is from genome assembly GCA_027563935.2 of Costus lasius. Lineage (NCBI taxonomy): Eukaryota > Viridiplantae > Streptophyta > Magnoliopsida > Zingiberales > Costaceae > Costus > Costus lasius. The sequence goes on along the minus strand of CM050450.1, from coordinate 27,736,720 downwards.
AGAAGTCATTTTCTGCTACTGAGACCGCCACTGCCCAGGGTGAAAATTTGCCGCCTGGCATTTTCAAGCTGAAATTTTATCTGCCTTCTGCAGAAATCTTCTGCTGAATCCTCACTAAACTAAATTCGTTGCTGAGCTCAATGCAATGACAGAAGCGTGCCGCCCCAAACTTAGCTCTGGGTAGAAATCATCCCCAAATTTGTTGCTGAAGCCTTCATGGCAGAGATCATCTCCAAGCCCGCCATGAAATCCTCCACCGGAATATTTATTTGTCGCCGAGACTACTTGCCTTTGAGCTTATCTCGCCATAAAGGAAGGAGCTTGTTTTGTCACTGAATTGGCCTGCCAAGTCTGCTTCCAAGCCTCGTCGCCAAGCTACATTGGAACTTCCCAGCGAGCTCGGCACTTCCAAATGCAAGCATGGACTTCGGCACCAGCTATCGAAAGTCTTGTAACGACTTGAAGTAGTTGGACGAGAAGAGATCTTGTGCGTTTGGCGTAGCTTTTTAGCTACTTTGGTTGATTATAAAAATAGATTTTCAGAAGCTAGAGTGTTTGGTTGTCAGCTTTTAGATTTGGAAGTAGTTACTTTCTTAAAAAGCTATTAACCTCCTACTTATGTCTAGCACAAGCTGCTGATTGGTCAAAAAACTGATTTTACTAAACACTTTAAAACTTTTCCAGCTAGCTTCTTCTCAGCTAGTACTTTTTAAACCAACAAAAATTAAAAATTTCAGCTACGTCAAATAGACCCCTAAATGAGAGACAAATATTTCTTAAATATGTGCTAACGAAAAGGGAAGCAACAGGGGAAATTTTCACCCGAGGGCTTAGTAACATTGGTAATTAACACTGTAAAAAAACCCGGCCAAGTATTGAACAGGTTAAGTCATGGCAGGCCAAAATTGATGGAAACCATTTTAACTTATCTGAATACCAATAAGTCATTGTACCCTCCTCGACTACTTCTAATGTCATCCAGCTAGGCCTATCTTTATGAATAAACTCGCATATGAAGGATCAGCTATATAGAGGCCTCACGTTAACATAGCCCTGAGCCAAACTCAACTTAGTTTGAATTAAAGTTAAATCCCACTATAAACAAACTCAGATCTGACGTAATTCTAGCCACATTATCAAATCAAAATTCAAACGTTTGGCCCATGGCCTATTCATCTAAATTTTAAACGTTTGGCTCCAGGCCAGCCCGTTCATCAAAATTTGAACGTTTAGCCCCTTGGCTCATTCACCCAAAATTTGAACGTTTAATCCAACATCTCATTCATTCAACCCATTTACCAAATTTTGAGTATTTAGCCCCACGGCCTGTTTGTTGGGGTATGCCCTTAAGGCTAATGTTTGAGGCCTTGGGATTATTTCAGTATCATGTATAAACTCTATATTTATAAAGGCAATGGTTGTTATTCAGGTTGTTACATCATCTGCTGCAATATGTATACTTCTGAATAATGTCTCAATGCTGTTCAGCTTGGCTGACATGCAGTATTGTCCTTAGTCGAGATATCTTGGTGAACATGAGACAGCCTTGATATGATTGAGACTAATATGTGTTCTAATCTTATAGGATGCTTCGAGCATGGAATAAGATGTAGACTCATGGGTACATTGGATGTACTGGACAGACCCTACTTAGGATATTCGATTGCTTGTCACAATGTGAATAATCCTTATATGCAAACAAGTGGCATATTTCCTCTGACTTGAGATCACTTGTGTTTCTAAATGATGATTGGCATTGTTTTGAGGTAGTTCAATATCATTTGAAACATAATCGTTATAGACTATCTTGGATAATGAGCATGAGTCATGTTAGGGCACTAGTGATAGATATAGGATTGCCGTCTCCTTGTTTTGAGTGTGATGTTCTATATGGGCCCCCTGGATGAGATGATTGAGAAAGTGTATGGCCATACCCAGATGACTATGTTCATCTGATCTAATCATTCTCATCATATTGGAATTACATGCTTGACACGCTTGTCCAATAAGAACATCCAGTGGCAAAGGAAACACATATGTCAAGTGACTTGGGTTCACACTTGTGCTGTGGTTTGGGTGTAGTCTTGGAAGACTCTTTCCTTTATATCGGGAGACAGTGATGTGTTGCTAGATACCCCTCTCTGTTCGTGATAACGTAAGTTATCGTTACCGACATTTAAAGGAAACCCTTAGGGTCGCACAATTTGATGATATGGCTTACTTGAGTCAGATCGTGTGGACTGAATTATTTTGGTTTAGTTTAATGGGATTTAAACTCTGATTGTAAGTGAGATCTGGTCTGATCATGTTTGATTGATTAGGGCTTGAGATCAGTAAGCTTCGATCGAGAGAATTGATGCTAGATCGGTGAGATCAAGAGCATCAAGAGATGAATGGTTAGATCTTGAGCCTTATGGTTTAATTTGATCTAGACCAAGGCTTGGCTTAATTTGGTCTTTGAACCAAATGTAATTGAACCGGCTCATCATAGTGAGCGCATGGTTCAATGGGAGAGGAAAATGCGATGGTTCAATCGGAGTGAACGCATCACACGTTGAGGGCTTACTATTTTTGGAAGTCATGCTTTCCAAATTAGTTAACGCCTCTACATTCGTGGGTGTGGTGCTATTCTTCTCTCTCGCCTCTTCCTCTCGACGCCTCTCTCTCGTGTGGTGAGTCTTCACGCCAAGGAGGAGATCCGGTTAGCCAAGGAAAGACATCTCTTCTCTTCCACACAAAAGGACACCTTGGAGCCTTGCTAGCACAAGGATCGACAAGGAGTAGGCGATCAATCATCTTTGTGTGTGATTGCTTTGGAGGAGAGCCGCTCGCCCTCTTGCTTCCAAGACGCCATCCAAGAAATGGCATTGGTATGATCTCTCTTTTGATCTATACAATCTTCAAGTTGATCATATATATTCATGCATGCGATCCTAGGAAACCCTAGATTCCGCCCATGCAATTTTTGTTTGCGCATGCTTTAGGGTTTCGCCCCCTTTAGGGAACTTTCACTGTTCACCAAATTTTGAATGATTGGCTCAACGGCTCATTCTTCCAAATTTTGAACATTTGGCCCCATGGCTCGATCATTAAATTTTGAATGTTTGGCCCAACAGCTTATTCTCCAAAATTTTGAACATTTGGTCCTATAGCTCGTTTCTCCAAATTTTAAATGTTTTGCCCCACTACTCGTTCACTCAAATTCAAACCTTTGGCCCAACAACTCGTTCACTCAAATTCGAACCTTTGGCCCAACAACTCGTTCATTCAACCCATTTATCAAATTTGAACATTTGGCCCAATGCCTCGTTCATTCGGCCCACCCTTACAAATTTTGAATGTTTGGCACCACAGCCCATTCACCAAATTTGGAATGTTTGTCCCATTGGTCATTCTTTTAAATTTTGAACGTTTGGCCCCACGGCCCATTCACTCAACTTATTCACCAAATTTTGAATGCTTATCTCCACAGCCGTTCACAAATTTTGAATGCTTGGCCATATGGCCTATTCGTCCAAACTTTGAATACCTAGCCCAACGGCTTGTTCACTCTCCTTGTTCACTCAAATTCGAACATTTGGCCCCACGACCTGTTCACTAAACCTATTCAAAAATTTTGAATGCCTGGCCCATTTACTCATTTACCCAATTTCGAACGCTTGGCCCCTATGGCCCGTTCATTCAAACTTTAAACATTTGACTCTACGGCCCATTCATCCAAATTTTGAATGTTTGGCCCAATGGCTCATTCACCTAAATTTTGAATATTTGGCTCCACGGCCTGTTCATTCAAATTCGAATGCTTAGCCCAATGACCCACTATCCCAAATTTTGAACATTTGGCCCACAACCTATTCACTCAATCTATTTACTCACTTTGAATGCTTGGCCCAACGGTCCATTCACTCAAATTTTGAATGTTTGGCCCACTGGCCTATTTACCCATTCTTTGAACATTTGGCCTAATGGCTCATTCACTTTGACCATTTACTCAATATGTTCACTTAATTCAAATATAGTCATGGACATTAAATATTTGATGCGAGTTATTAATAATGTTATTTGGGAGATGCGTACGTCTATACTATATATCGAGGCATAGTTCCTCAACGTTGTTACAACATAACACAGATTTTCTTTCCATGATCTATGTCAAATGAACATCAGTTCAAAAAAAAAAAAAGAATATTTATCGAGTCTTGATGCGGTACTCTTGTATTAAATTGTAAACTGTGTCATAATACTAAGTTATAAATTACAATGTTCTTTCAACCAATTTGTCTTCACTTTATTATATTTATAGCTCTCTTAATTAAAGGTACCCAAAACTATTTGGGAGTAAACTAGAACATACTAAAATAAAAAGCATTATAATTTATAAGGTGAATTTGAAACGGTCAAACTAGATTTCAATTGAAATCAAAATTAAACTAATTTTGAACCGATCAAACACATAATACGAGAGAATTTTTTTTTTGTTACAACTCAAAGTCCTAAAATATTGAAAAGAATATCGATTGAATATTAAAATAATTTTATTTCTTTAGACCCGATCGAAAAGATTGGTAGGCATGTGAGGCCACCAGACAATGCGTGGATGATCAGCAGTGATTCATCCCATCACCTCTCTCTCTCTTCCCATCTTTCTCTTTTTCCCTGTGCTCTACTTGAAGCAACATTGACCGAGATGCATCTTCTCAGCAGCAACACAAGCTCCCTCTCCCACTTTCCCTCTTATGTCAAACAAACCAGCGTCACTAACGAACTCCCGCAATGTGCAACTTCTCTCTTTCCCTTTCTTTTTAGCATTGCAGCAAGGTCTAATTTTACCACTTTCGATAAGTTGCATTGTGACCTTATTTCTAGTAAGCTTCTCATTCAAGGATGTTTCAATGCTCATGACCGCAAAGACGAGCGTGATGTCGAGTTCTAATTAATTGCACAAATCGGCAAGTCTTCTCCAATGGACATGGCGAGTACCTAATGGCAAGAAAACCCCTAACATCACAATTTAGCTGTTCCACTCCTTCCTCTAATGAGCTATTCTAGACCTGGCAAAACATGACTGGACCCGTTGACCCGATCTGACTCAACACGAAGTTAGGCAGATTCAAGTTAGCTATAATTGTATTAGGGTCATAAAGAGGTCAACCCGCTGTTTATGACCCGGTAATAATCGGGTCATGTCGGATTATAAATGGGTTGATTCTCTTAACCCGATTATACTATATATTTACATATATAAATTTAAAATATAAATCCACCCAACTTTCAATCTCAGCCCATAATCCTAAATCCCTTATAATTATCTTTTAACCCAAATTTTGGCTCACACCACAAGCCCAATTTTATATAAATTTTAATAAAATTTCTATTATTTTGTTATTTATGTATAAAATATGAATGATAAATTTATAATCAAGCCATGTCGGGTCAAGCAAATTAGGTTAATAAATGACTCATTTAATAAACAGGTTATTAGGATTATGTCGGGTTGTCCCAATTATATTCGGATCATGTTCGAGTTAGACAGTTTGATCCAATTAATTAAACTGAGTCGTGGCCATATTTATTTAATCAGATTACAAGTCACAGCTAATACGACTCATTTATGATTAGCTGATCCGAATTGCCGGATCTGAGCTGTTCCTATGTATTTTCTGTGCTAGCATAACCATGACAATCTTTGACAGATTTTCCATCAATGGCGCATCGCCTGGGCACTGTTCCACAAACTTCCACTATTGGGTCATGTTACTCCAACATTTGCGCATGGCCTTAGTTTCAATGGTGGTTTCACCCACATATAATAATGATTAAAATCTTAATTAATGATATAAATTGAATAGTTAAAATTTGACACATGTTATATTATTGTGAGGATCATAGATTTGGACATATGAGACCAATCTGGTCACCTGCGCAGTTGGATCACTACGTGTCACATAGGGATGCTTCCTTTGCCCCCAACATCATAGTAAGGTTAGTTATTGTATATACAGATTACTAGGATTCATCATTTAGGGCCTGTTTTATTGAGGGGCAAGAAAAAAAAGAAGAATAAAAAGAAAAAAAAATAAGTGAAAAAAAAATAATGAGATTGGTAACAAAGAAGGAGAGAAAAGTGTTTTCTCCCTTTTTTGGAAAGAACAAAAAAGGAGAGAAAAGTGATCCTCTTTTCTTTTCCTCCAAATTAGCTTTTTCAACAAATCAAGAGAAAAAAAAATTTTCTTACTATTTTGCTCTTCTTTCTCCCCAATAAAATAGACCATTGGTGGAGAAAACTAGAAAGAAAGGATTTTTTTTTTTCTCTTATTAGAAGGGCTGATTTGAAGGACAAGAAAAGTGATGAAAAACAGAAAGAAATTTTTTTCCCTTTTGGTTTCTCCCCAAATCAGGGAGGCGTCTCACGCGTCAAGTGTCTAGGTCAAGTTTTGGAAAAGCCTCCCTCTCGCCATAGCTCCTTCTGAAGTTGTCGCCCTCATGTAGTCATCCTCGCCCCTTCCTCTTCCAGTCGCCGGTCGAAGCAAAGCTATTCCGCCTCTTCCAGCTGCTTCATATCTTCCATCGCCGGTCGAAGCTTTCTTCTGTCCATCACCGTAGAAGTATGCCACTGCTTTTTTTCTTTGTTATTCTGAACTATGCCACTGCCCTATTCCGCCTCTTCCGTCGCAGGTTGTTACTTTTCTCCTGAAGCTATCTTCCAGTCGCCCTCTTCGCATTTACATGTTATTCTGTGTTTATTTCAATGCGAATATATTAAAATTGGTATTCTGATTTTTATTCTGTGTTATTATCTCCATTTATTTCATGGTTGGATTATAAAATAAACAATTTGCATTCCTTTAAACGAGATACCTGTTCCCAAATTGTTAGTGTGGGATATGCTTCCTGTCATATTGTTGGAGAGCATGCAGTTTGCTTGCTCAGTAGTGAGAGTTTTTCATATTGCTCAGTTAATTGAGTTTTTCATATCTCTCACATTGATAAAATATTCTGCTTGGTTGGATTTTGTGGCAAAATTCTTGTGCTCTGTTTTGTCAAGTTGGCTGCTTGTAGGGTTGTTCTTTTGGAGCTTTTTTCATTCCTCAATTATGTGACAATGCACACCACAATATTCACATTGCAAACCACAATATTCACATTGACATTGCAAACAATTGCATTTAGGTAATCTCAGATTTCTTACTTATGTTGGCCCTCTCACTGTAATATTCCTTCAACTGCTGTAGATATCCCTGTGATCTTGCCCTAAATTACTTCTTTGTGAGAGTGTAGGGTTGGGGCCAATGTACACCTTTTGAATGCCAGAATCTCATGCATATCTTGTTTGAATTATATATTTGCCAGTATATGCTTCTGCCACTTTATCAATTGTTTTTTTATTAAATAATCTTAGATTCTTGGTTCTAGTAAAATATCACCTTGTCATCTGTAGGCATCTCTCTCTTTTCTACAACTGGGCGCACTCTGTTCATCTGCATAGTTAAGAAACAGAACATCAGATTTTACTTGCTCAAAAGGGAGATAGGAGCATAGAAAAGTTAGCTCAATTGCCTTTTATAGATCCAAATTCAGACCAGTGTAAATGTTTCTAGAACCGAAATAGATTGATCTATCAAATTTCACACACCTGTAACTTTTTACCCATTCCTACAGTTATGTGGTATTTGAATTTGCTTAAAAAAAGAAGAAAAAAAGACAAAAGAAAAGGTGCTGGTGAACCTTGCAAAAACTTTTCCCCCTTTCTCCTTTGAAGAAGTTACCGTGCTTTATCTCCTTTCTGCCATCATTTTTTTTCCCTCTTGCCTCCCCCTCACATTTTCCCACAGAAGGTTTTCTCCTTCGCGACCATCAACGTAAGAATTTTTTTTCCCACAGAAGCTGTTACTCCTTTGGTAGTTGAATCCCACTTTTTATTATTGATACAGAGTCTCCTTTGGTAGTTGGATCCCACTTTTTATTCAACTAGTTCTATCAATGCAATCAAATTTTTGTTTTAGTCATGCATCCTGATATCTATCTATAAGCTTCTCCTTTTGTTTTAGTCATACTTTTTACTCATATTTTGTATAAATTGATTGTTTTACACAATATAATTTTATTTATAGGTCTTATCTTAATGGCTCCATTGGGTAACAAAGACAAAAGACTTGTGATAGTACATTTACCTCAACCGCATACAAAAATATATTATCTACTTGTGTGAAAAATTTTGGAATATCTTTAACAAAAGCACATTTGAAAAAATAGAATTAAAACGTTAAAGAGTTATTTCAATACATGTAATGACTTATTCAAACACAAGAGTGGAATAGCTTGGAGTTTCACAACGAAGATGTTTGAAGCTGAGCCTAGTGTTTGGGATGAGCTTATTGCGATATATCATTTCAATACATGTATAACTTATTCATAAATTGTGCATTTACTAATCTAATTTTTATTTTTATAGGCTAATCCTCTTGTGAAGAAGTGGAGAAACACTCATATTCAAAACTATGACAAGTTAGAGGAATTATTCTCAAAAGATCGAGCCATTGGTGCTAGTGCTAGTACTTGCAGAGAATACATGAACATGTGCAATCTTGAAGGTGAAGAACAAGCGAATGAGCCATTAGATGAAGAAGCCTTTGATGTTTCTGCCACCCAGTTCCAATTTCCTGAAGATATTGATACAACAAGCCCAGCTCCAGGCCCACAATGTAAATCAACTAGTGAGCATACCATTTCATCCAAGGCTGGCAAGAGAAAAATGGATTCTTCTGCATTGCAAGAAACAAATAGTAAATTAGAGAGAATAAGCATTTGCATGGAGAAAAAGCAACGACATTTTGGAAAGACAAACCATTCCTAAAGCTACAGAGAAAGGCTACACAAAAAAAGAAATATATGAAGAGTTAACTAGGATTGGAGTCCCACGCCATCATATAGCTCGTGCATTTGTCACCCTTTGTAAAAGCAAAGAGAGCACACAAATCTTTTTTGCATCTCCAGAAGGTATGCGGCTTGAGATCCTTAATGAGCTGATGAATGGATAAACTTATTGTACTTTTTTGGTAATGTTTACTTTGTTGGTGATGTTTACTTTGTTGATGATGTTTACTTTATCTTGACATTTGATCCTTAGTGTTTGGAACTTGGTATTGTATCGCTGGATTGCTTATTTTGATGGTTGACACTATATAGTGTTACAGTTATTGGTATTTTGATTTAACAATATAAATTTGTAAGTTTTAATTGTTGGTTTGTGTTTGATGAGATTGCAATGTGGCTTGCTGATGTTTTTATTTACTGTGTAGGTACTTATTGTTTTTCTTTTTTTTGATATTTTTAGAATTCATTCTACTTCAAGCCTATCACAATTCTATCAAAATGATATTTGGTACAAGTGAATTGTTGCCGAGTCAAAAAAATTTGTTGCATTATCTAATTGTTGGTTTGTATTTGTCTAGACTGCATTATCGTATCCACAAACCAGTATGTGATGTCTGTTGTGCTATTTGATATTTTAATACAAGTTTTTTACAATAAGAAATAACATATTATCTATGTATTGAACGTAGGCATATGCTTCACAGGTATGCAAATGAGGATTTTTAAACATAGACATATCTTGATTTATCATATGTGAGAGAATTTGAGATTTCAGAAATACATGTAATCTATTATAATAAATAAATTATAATAAATTGAGATTGTAATGTGGTATAATAAATTGATTTGATATTAATATATTAATTTTATTAATAAAATATAATAAATAAAGTATAATATATTAAAATAAATTATTTAATAAATAAAAAGTAATTTTATGTAAAAGGTATTATAATAGATAAGATCGAAAATTAATAATCCTCTTTATTTTCTTTCCTCCCAATAAAATACATTAGAAAAAAAATGAAACCAATATTTCTATCCTTCTATGTTTCTCTTCCACCTAATGTTCTTTTCTTCCTGTTTTCTTCCCTCCCAATAAAACAGACCCTAAGGCCATGTTTACTTGGACAGAAAAGAGGAAGGGAAGGATGAATTATACCTTTTTCCATCGTTTACTTGGGCGGACGGAAAACTGACAGAGGAAAATGGGAAGGAAAAATTGGGCATTTTCCTTCGTTTCTCAATCCGCCCAAATCGGGCAGATTGTTCGCTGCTTGCTTCGCTTGAAACTTATAACATTTGAAACTTATTACATTTTAAGAAAGTTATGTGTCATATTTTTTTTATGTTTTAATTTTATAATTTTTAATAGGACTAAATAATATTTAATAATTTTATAGTATATAATAATATATAATAATTTTTAATAGTATTAAATAATATTTAGTAATTTTCATATTATTTAATAGTATCGATAATAATTTTATAATATTAATAGTATTTATGTAATATGAGTGAAAAACTAAAAATTAAGGGTGTATATATAAATCCATCAAATTATCCATCCTTTTAAGTAAACACAAGGAAAGAAAACTTATAACATATTTCATCCATCTATTTTTCTTTTCCTTCTTTTTTTCCTTTCCTTTGTATAATTCATCCGTCTAAGTAAACATGGCCTAAGGGATGGACTAGTGGGGTGGAGAGCCCAATCGATTGGTACTAATTTTGTAGCCCAATAGTGGAGATAAGCTTACAATGGGTTTTTATGAATATTTAAGTCAGGTGATACAAAAGCACAGCCATGAAGATCAAAGAGAACTCGAAAGCTACCAAAAATATATGGGTTCTCTACCTAAAAAGGGGCTTAACAGTTGATGACTCATTATTTTGATTGTATGTTTACTTTGGAAATTGCATAACTTAGCATTGCATGTCGTTAAGTAGTCTAGGATTTTATTTTAAAGTATTTTTAAATTCATAGAATCGTGTAGTAGGTTGCAATATAGCTAAGGTGCACTGTGTAATAAGTGACAAGTTATCTTCTCTCCCGAACAAACCCATGAGGGCCACCTCATCCATGCCACATCAGCAAGTGACAAATCCAACAAAAAGTGAAGACAAATGCCTAAGACAACAAAATCAAAAACAGCCTACAAAGCTCATGGTATTCAAAGTCAACAATTGGATAAGTCATCATGCCACATGGATAATAGTATGCCATCAAAGGGGCTGAGTCACCAATGGTTGAAGGAGGAAAACTAGATATAAGAGGCACCAAATGCATGAGAACGCTCTCCACGTACTCACCACTCTTTCCCACAATAAAAATTGCATGCATGACCGACCACACTTCACCAATACAATCACATGCATGGCCAGCATTCTAGCCAATGAAAGAGGGTGCATACTTGCCGCCCAAGTCCACGTCGGAGAAAATTGCAAGAATAATCAATGAAGATAGTCTTGAGGTGTGAACAAAATGTCACTATCCCAAAGACTTATTTTGATCTCTAGGATTCAACAAAGCAAGAGAAATGTTTTTAGAACTTGCAGTGAAAGAGGAGAGTTCACAATAGCGAAAACTACACAAAATAGGTAGTTACGAAGAAGAAATGATGTGTATATACCAAGTAAACAACAGACCACTTGAAGGGGTAACTGCTCTTCGGCGTGGGCGAACATAATCATGGGCATGATTATTATCAGGGCCTACCTGTGAAGCACTCAGCAAAGAATGAAATTGGCTTAACGAGAAGATCACAAGCGAAACTATCATGACCGTGACAGATTTCACACCCCAGCCGTAATCAAGCCCTAAGTGCTCAAATGTTGAATCTTGACTATTAAATATTATTATTATATTTGGGTCATAATAAACCCTTGCACTATGCCCTCAATGGTCCCAAATTATTGCTTCATAGGGTTTGGCAAAAGTTATAAGCATATAAAGCCTTACAACTTTTCACAATATGAGACTAAACAATTCCTCTTTATTATCACAACTATAAAGTTATATACAACAATCGCCCACTAATTGTAATCAATAACATTCTGTCAGGTAAGTATTACACATACAAATGAGTATCTTTCGATTTGAACCCATAATTAGTGTAAATATCTTAAAGTCCTAACAAAGTTAAATGTTTTATAAAATTGTACCTCAACTCCTTGTGTTAGTACCGAAGATATCACACATGCAACACTTGTCATGATGTTCTCAATGGTTTCTCAATAACAACCTTAGCACTATTATATATGGTCATATGCTAATCCAATCTAATAAACATTTATAAGAGAACCACAATTCTCTTATTGAACCGGCACCACTTCAATGTTCATACAGGTGGAGTTTCTACCTTTGTCCTAGTTGCTAAGGACACAATTAATTATAAACTCCATTAAGAGCTAATGCTCATCATTTCAAGTTTGCAACTGTCAGCACTAGTTTATTTATATTAGTTTGATTATGAGACTTCCTAGTGCTCACAAGCACATAACAATGACTTGTTTTTACCCTTTGAACTTTTAAAATTAGAGATTTTCTTTTTATAAGTTGGGTTCTTGTCCATGGTGCTTAAGTTAAATACTTAAGGTATCTTTCTTACTAATTCTCTAGCAAGAGGCTTAGTGAGAGGATCAGCTAAGTTGTCCCCTGATCTCACCTAAATTATGGTGATCACCTCACTTGAGATTAATTCTCTTACATAAACATGTCTCATGCCTAGATGTCTAGACTTTCCATTATATATTTCACTATATGCATGAGACATTATTGCTTGACTATGACAGTGCAAAGAGATGATTACCATTGGTTGTGGCCACAACTTAACATCTATCAATAAAGTATACAACCATTCTACTTCTTTGCTTGAAGCAGCTAGGGCTATAAACTCAGATTCAATGGTTGAATGAGTAATGCAAGTTTGCTTCTTAGAAGCCCAACTTATAGCCCCACCACCTAGCATAAAAATCCAACCTGAGGTGGCTTTACTTTCATTGTTATTTGTTAACCAATTTGCATCACTATATCCTTCTAGCACAGATGGATAATCACTATACACAAGACTCAAACCTTGTGTTTTTCTTTAGATATCTAAACACTCTTTTAATAGCTTTTCAATATTCTGTGCTAGGCTTAGTTGTGAACCTTGATAGTATGCATATAACATAAGCTATATCAGGTCTAGTACAATGCATAACATACATTATGCTGCCAATGGCACTAGCATAACTCAATTGATCAACAATTCTCTCATTATTTTCTGATAGTTTCAAACTTGAATCAAAGGGGGTACATGCCTCTTTTATCCCAAGATACTTAAATTTCTCAAGTATCTATTCAATATAGTGACATTGAGATAAGGAATATCCATTACAATTTTTGTTTACTTTAATTCCCAAAATTGTATCTACCTCATTTAGATCTTTCATTTGAAATACCGAGCTTAGATACAATTTTGCTTCTGTTATTCCTTTCTCACTATTATAAAAAATTAATATGTTGTCGACATATAAGCACAAAAACACACTATAATTATTTGTTGTTTTGTAATAGATACACTTATCAGCATTATTATGCCCAAACCCATTTAAAAGGATTATTGTATCAAACTTTTTGTGTCATTCCTTGGGAGCTTATTTTAAACTATATATTGACTTAACCAATTTAAATACTTTATGTTCATTCCCTGGAAACACAAAGCCTTCAGGTTATTTCATATATACTTCTTCAGTTAAGTCACCATTCAAAAATGCTGTTTTAACATCCATTTGATGCACAAATAGGTTATGAATTGAAGCTAGAGCAAATAACAATCTAATAGATGTTATTCTTGCCACTCGAGCATAAGTATCAAAATAATCTATTCCTTCCTTTTGAGAAAACCCCTTAGCTACTAATCTAGCTTTATAAGTTTGTATAGAACCATTATATTTTCTTTTAAACACCGATTTATACCCAATTGCTTTAGACCCAAGTGGTAAATCTACCAAGACCCAAGTTCCATTGGACATTATAGAATCCATCTCATCATTTACAACTTCTTTCCAGAATGCAGAATCCATCTCATCATTTACAACTTCTTTCCAGAATGCTACTTCTCTTGAAACCATAGCTTCATTATATGATTTGGGTTCACTTTCCATATTAAATATTTATGAAGGTTTTACTTAATATTTTGGTTTTATCTACTTCAACAAGGAAGACAATAGAATTAGGTGAGATAAAGTCAGGATCTAAATGTTTTTCAATTCTGACTCTTTTACTTAATATTTTTGTTGTGCTCTTGGGTACATAATCAATAATAATAATAATAATAATAATAATAATAATAATAATAATAATAATAATAATAATAATAATAATAATAATAATAATAATAATAATAATAGTAATAATAGGAGTTGCATGCCACATTTTTAAAGATTTCATCACCATTCCCTTTATTTTTTTCAGCACCAAAACTATCTATTTTAATTTTTGAGTTTTTTTTTCCGAAACATCATCATTTGCTACTTAGATTTTTATCCAAAATGTTACCGCAAAAAAAAGCTACATACTAAATGCTAGGCCTACGGGCCAGATTTTTGGTGCAGCCCAAAAATTAGCCCAAGCCCACTTCTATGTGCCGGCAGATTATCAGCATGGACCGGGCGGTACCCAGATTCGAGCCTGAAAATTGCCAACGGGCGGTTGACGAAGGACGTGTGCGCGAATTCAGCAAGGGATACGATGGCTGATGTGGCACATGGGCTGATGGGACGGAGCAGACCTTGGTCTGCATGCGTGGACGTGGGAGCGAAAGGAAAAATGGGCATCGCTGTTCTCCGCGAGAGATGTTGGGAAACCCCGGGGATATTTTATAATTTTCAGAGATATAAATTACATAAAACATTGCACAGCGGAAGCAATATCCCCGAAACAAGCTAGTCCCAAAAACCCAGTGAAGATCGCATGCGAGGGAGTCGACACGATGAGATAGAATATACCTTAAAGCAAGATGAGGCTGATGTCGTGATAGGCGCCCAAGCGTGCGCCCTCTGCAGTCTCACACACACGGATGCCTCGAGTCCTCTTCTTCCACGCCCAGTGCTAGCCTCGGGAAGAAGATCCAAGCCTTAGTATACCTTCTTCACAACTTGCGCCACCTTCAATGAGTATGCGCCAAGGATGAAGATGAGGAGAAGCCGCCAAGAACAATTCCTTCTTGCGCCAAGAGGAGGAGAAGAAGAATTGGTTGTAGCTATGGAAGAGAGGAAGAGAACTTGCGCCAAGAGCCCCCAACTTTCGCCCCTCTCTATTGCTCACGCCTCCAAGGATGTAATCATGAGAGAGGGGCGCCTATGGCCTCTTTTATAGAGCCATAGGTCGGTTATGCAAGGGGGGGCGACCAGGGTTAGGGTTGGGATTTGGCTTCACGAAGCAAAATCACCTACTCCTCCCCATTATGCCCTTAGGCGCCAATGGGAGGAGATTTATCCCCATTATACCCTTTTAGCCCCTTTCTTCTTCATGATAACTTATTAGCAAGCCCAACTTATCAATGGGCCTAGCCCAAGGTCCATTATGCACATTAACCAAGTTATTGGATCCAATCCAAGTTAACCCAAGGTCAAATGAGGCTAACCATGGTTACATTGGTCAATATGCCAAAATTGGAAGTTGGCTCCAATAAGTTTCTTCCATCCCATCAGGCCCACTGGTGCAGATGAAATCTCCCAAATAGATCCGAGTTATCCAATAACTCGATCATAAGGCTTCCCGATCAATACGAGAACTCAAGTCTCAAGGTTTGTGACCCTGTATGTTCCTCTGACGCTGGCAGTGCTGACCAAAGGTCACCACAAGCAGTGAGTGGCACCTAGCAGTGCATCACTGCTACCTAGGTCATTGGAATGGATATTGACGTCAACATCCTCATCATCGCAATTAGGTACAGATGCATTCCAGTCTCTTTGCCGAACTGATATCCGATTGGACAAGTGTGTCACCACTTGTTTTCATCCAATCTCATGTCTATGACTAAATCGGGTCTCACCTGGGTATGGCCATACACTTTCAGTCATAGAACCATAGAGGAGCTCCATGGATATCAAACTTCACTTAGGAAGGGGCAAATCCTCTGTCTGTCCATTGACCTTCTCATATGGGTCGTGACATGCTCAATAACAACCGTTATTACCCCCCAACTACGGCGAGGTGTTAGGTTGTATCAAAGCATATCCCTAACCACATAGAATGGCCAATGACCTCAAGTCAAGGGATCAATGCATCTCCTATCACTTGTGAGCATAACTTGTGACACCAAGTCATTGCCTCACAGCGGGTCGATCCAGCATATCCACCACTGATATACCCATATGTCTGCATTAGCACATCGTGCCTAACTAGCCCATATACCATATCCACTGAGGTACATCGACTGGGGACTATCATTTAAGTACACAATCGCAGATGTAAGCAAATATAGATAATGACAATGCCAAAATGATATAAAATATCAACATCGAGTAGTACAATAATGGACCAAAACTAGGTCCTAGGGCATATACACCAACAAGAGAGTCATATCCTTCACGCTTGAAAAAAAAACAAAGCAGCTTCTCCCTCTCTCCTCCGGTCCGTTCATCGGCCAGAGTTCAGATCTCCGGCTATCGCCATGCCAAAGCTCGAGCTCGTGTTCTAGTGGTTTGGGCGGGTGGACAGAACACGCCAAGCTTCCCCTCTATCGTCGACCTCGCCGGACCTCACTGCCAGATGGCTTTGGAAGGCGCGGCCGGCATCCACTTCATCGGAAAAAAAGGAGCCAGCAGCCATGTGATCGTCGAGGTAACCCCTTTCCTCACCGCCGTTCCCTTTCTTCCCCGGTCGAGCCCACGGTTCCTGTTCTTCGCTCCAACGATGCTTACTTCTGTGGTCGTTTCTCCTTCACGCTCCTCCGGCGAGCCCTCCGCCTCTCTCGTCGTCGAGTTCCGGCCTCCTGCATGCATGAATTACCGGACTCGACTCTCGCCTGCGTGCGAGCTTCTCGCCTTCTTCCGTCACCTGTGTGCGACACTCGTGTTCTAGCTTGTCGTCGGCGTGCGGTGTCTTCCCTTGGCTGGCGTTTGAGCTATTCGATGCCGCCTCCCCCTTTCGTTTATGTCAAGATGTCAGGTGGATGCAAACGAAGCTTTCCTCGCCAGTAAAGCTGAGCAGCTGCATGGACGTCACCCTCTTCTTCATCGAGGAGTTAGTGCTGCTTCCCATTCACCGTCGGACCTCCGTGCTGTGCCGCCCGTCGCCGGAGTGCGACTCCTTTCCTGCCATTGAACTCCTCTCCGGCCGCCATTCGCCAGTTGATCTGTTGCCCTTATGTGCTCGCCGACGTGTGAGTAGGGTGGCACCTGCTTCTTCCGCAACTCGCCTCGAGGGTGGACAGCAGGCCCCTCTGGCCAGCAGGTGAATGCACGCGGGGCGTGCTTGTATTATTTCGTCCATCGTCGACGCATTCGCGCGTGCGACTCCGAGTGGTGGTTCCCCGGTTGGTTTTCCCTCCTTGCCGACGTGTGAGTGAGGTGCCGACCAAATCTTCCTCCGTCACCGGTGTGCGACGCTGTGTTGACAACTGTCCGCGATCGCCGGGCGCCGACTTGATCTGCGGACGTGTGGGTGAGTCTGACTCTCCGGCGTGGGACATCCGGTAACTCTCCTTGGTTCCCTGCGGTACGTGAGTGTTCGGAAACTGTTGCGGACCCCATCCGCTGCGGTCAGTTATGGGTGGGTCCCTTTTGGGTTCATGTGAACCCGGTTCAACTCAACGACACCAGTCTTGGGTGAATCGTCTATGTTGACCTGAGCCGTGTTGGAACGATAGTGATCTTCCGCTTAGTCTATAGTCGGGCTGGGGGTCGGTTCGAGGTACCTTCCCCACCTGTCGTGCCCAACCTCGCGATTGCGACCGTGGGGGCCCTGCGTGGGCTTATTCAAACTCGAGTCAAGCATTGATTCATGTGGAAATTTATAAAAAAATATTACTGATACGTCTACAAGTGCATAAATTTATTGAAGTAATAAAAATATCGTTCCCAATGAGGATCTGGCGGTCAAGTACCGATTACACGGTCGATCTATATCTAGATAATTCGAAGTGTGGTTTTTGTTTTATTTTGAAACTTCTAAGTACAAATAAAAGAAACAGAGATAACGTTTTGGGTAAAAATCAATTCGGATAAAATCAGGACTCGGGGTTTCACCACATTGACAAATATGAATTTAGTAAGAATAAATTTTTAAATAGAAAATTACAGCATTGAAAGGGATTTTTCCGAAGGTACAGATTACCTCCTCCTGAAGCGTAATCCGGTATCTAACTATGCTAACTCCCTACTCTCGTGATAGTTAACGTAACTAGACCCATTAAGTTCTATGAAAAACCATGTAAATCCTTCAAATGAATCTGAGCTACTCCCGTGATCGGATTCGTAGGTTTGAAAAGAATAGTTCCGACGTTGTGATTCACCTCCCAATCCTTCTCGCAACGTCTAAGATGTAAACTTACTTGATCAGAGTATATTACGGAATAACACAATTCTAATCAAATCAATTCTATAAAAATCATGACAAAGATTTAACACAATAGATTTAATCCATGAATCGTCAACGGGCTACACCCCTAATCCCGAAATAAAGTTTACACATTCATGTTTATAGAAAACAACATGTTCATCAATGAAAATCGCATGAAAACTTATGAAGATTACAGGAAATCGCTAGACAAGTAATTAGAAAAGCTTCCCCTTGATCTGTAGACGAAGATGAAGCATCCAATTCTTTCTTTGCGCGACTTTCTTGATCGAATTCTACCCTAGAAGTGATTTTCGCCGCCGCCGTTGCCCCCGTTCATTTTCATGCATGGAAGCCCCCCGAAACCCTACCAAAATCCTTCCTTTTATAGTTTAATCAATATAGAACCCATCTAGGAAGGTTTCTATAAAGTTTGGTTCAATTCTGGTTCGATTTGAAGTCGAATCGAGTTAGAAACATGAAGGGGTAGAAATATTCATGGCCCGTAATCTGTTTACAGCTGAGGCCATAATTCTTTTTGTACATAAGGCTCTTTGTACACAGAAAGTTTCACGGACCGTGAAGGATTCACGACCTCACCCGTGAAAATTTCTGTGGACTTCTATACTTAGCCGTTTTTCGCCTGTTCAAACACCAAAATTACGGCCAAGGCCGTGAAAGTTGCGTTCTTCACTGTTTTCGCACCAAATTTGATGTGTAAACTCGTAATCTCCTCGGGAATCGTGCTATGACTTTAAAACTCATGAAATCCATCATTTTTATGCCATTTAACTTGTATTCTCAATAGAACAAAGAAAAGTGAAGATTCTATACAAAGTGAAGTAAAGTCACTAAAAATTAGTATAAAATCATAAAATAAGCCCAAAATATCATATAAAATACACGTAAAAACATGATGTAAATGCAACTCATTAGAATACCCTAGACTTAAAACTTTGCTTGTCCTCAACCAATACTCTAATATGTATGGAGAGTGCAAAGATAAGGAATAATCTTATTTGTTCTCTCCTTAATAACATCTCAAGTCCACAATTCAAGCAGTCGATCTTTCAGAACTAAATAATTTCAAGAAAAATCATAATAGAGATAAATTCTCAAGAGTTTACAATCTAAGAAAGATAAAATTCATAGTTCATGTCATATCATTCATTCTTCACGTACTAAGTATTAAATACTCTCAACTTAATAAATCCACATTACTCAATAGGCAAAAATTTATTTCAAGAATCTTGGTGATGTTAAAGATAGAGATTTTTAGAGCAATTTGGTCTTTAAACAGTTATATGCCCTTTCCTTCTAGCATCATAACATTGTTTAAAGTATACCACAAAGCAGTATAATTTAACTCATAAACTCAATCATAAAGTCAGCGGAGTTGTCCACTTAACCTATAGCTTTCTCTTTTTCTCCATTTTTATTTTCCCTTCTTTTTTTCTTCTTTTTTCTAAACAAATCAATTATGGAGAAAGCCGGCCAATGGCATGGTATTTAAGTCGTTATCGATCTTTCTGCAAGAGGGATAAATATTTATTTTTAAGATTTCCCCCTGTTACTCGATCGCAACAGACTTTAAGTATACCAACTCGTGGTATAATATAACTCGTGACCTTAGATTACTCAACTAGAGGAGTTGGAGCAAATCTTAGTTAAATAAATATCACCAAATTCTATTCATAAAAATTTTCCATCAAGTAAAGACAGATAAATTAAACTTTAAGAATAAAGACACTATGCATGTGTCGCATGAACATATAACAATTCATATATGTATTTTATCAATACCAGAATTGAATTTACTCAACAATTACCTCAATGTTAAGATCAAAAAATTCATGCCTTAAATTGCTCAAAAAGTTTTCAATTGTTATTTTGTTTTTTTCACTTACCTCAATGTCAATGTGATCAAGAATGTCATGTGTTATCATCTTTTGGGTACCTGTGGTTGGATTTGAATCAAATAATATTTCAATCATCTCATCATCATTATCCTTAAAACCATCTCTTTTATCATCTATCATGCAAATTTCTAACGGATTTTTCTAGAGAAAAGGAATTGATGATTCACATGGTAGTGGTGGTGTAATATGCTCAGGATCCTCTTCCTCATCTTTTTCCTCAATTTCTTTCTTTTCAATGGGGTATTCCATCCTAACACTATCAAATTCATCCCCACCTATCTCGCTAGTTCTTACTTGAGTCTCCTCAAATTCTTCATTCTTCTTCTCACAAGTCTCCAAAAGTTTAAATTTTTCTTCAAATATGTCCCAAGTATTTGTGTTGCAAGACACTATGTTATGTGAGAGGGGACTAGATGGCTGGTAAACTACTAAGGAAGGGTTAGAATTTTCAAAGTCTTGAAAATTTAAAGAAGGAAAATCATAATCTGTGACTGTAGTCAGGATCAGTGACTTTTCCAACTCTGAAAAATTCTCAGATTCATCATAGATTTCTTCCTCTATATCATTTTTATCAGTGCCATAAATTATACTACAAAGTTCCTCACTGTGTTTGTTCATAGTAGCTCTAGAATTTTCAAGCAGGGATTCTAAGTTGGATTTTTGAGGTTGACTAAAGTTTAATTGTGGAATAAATGTTAGGTCATTCTGATAAAGATAGTTTTGATGGTTCTCTCAACTTTGATTGTGAGTATTAGAGCATGAGTTAAAGCATGAAGGAATCCCAAATTGATATTCAGTATAATGATGCCCATGATATCCACAAATATCGCAAATAACATATTTCAACTTAGCATATTGCATTCTTAAATATTCTGTATGTTGAGTAAAAGAATTTACCTTTACTGCAAATGATTCTGATGCATCCATACGATATTCTCTTGTCATCATCGGTGGCACATACCTCTGATTTGACCATTGACATTGGTTAAATATCATATTTGCAATAAAATTCAGAAATACAAAATGTAAAATAGAAATATAAAATAAAGCTTAAAATATGTAGTCAAGTCATTTTTGAGTTCTCCTATTCATACAACGTGTTAATCCAAAAAGAGAAAAATAAAATAAACTAACTAAAAAAAATGCAAAAAACAAACAAAATAAGAAAAATAAAAACAGAAATAAAAAACAAAAACAAAAATAAAAATAAATAATAAAAAAATGTCTAGTTTATAAATCTCACGATCAAATCGATATTGGCTGGCCTAATCCCCGACAATGGCGCCAAAAACTTGATACATCTACAAGTGCACGGATTTATCGAAGTAATACAAATATCATTCCCAACGAGGATCTGACGGTCAAGTACCGATTACATGGTCGATCTATATCTAGACAATTTGAAGTGTGGTATTTGTTTTGTTTGGAAACTTCTAAGTACAAATAAAAGAAACAGAGATAGCGTTTTGGGTAAAAATCAATTTGGATGAAGTCGGGACTCGGGGTTTCACCACATTGACAAATATGAATTTAGTAAGAATAAATCTTTAAACAGAAAATTACAGCATTGAAAGGGATTTTTCTTAAGGTACAGATTACCTCCTCCTGAAGTATAATCCAGTATCTAACTACGCCAACTCCCTACTCTCGTGACAATTAATATAACTAGAACTATTAAGTTCTATGAAAAACCATGTAAATCCTTCAAACGGTAATGACAAAAATAGTATATCATCGGTGGTCCAGGAGGGTGTCGGTGGAAAGAGCTGAGCAGGCAAGAAGTAGAGGTGGAACATATGCTATCTAAAGAGCTGCTAGCAATGATGTTGGTGCCGACGGTAGAGTGAGTAATCTCCAGTGGCCTGCTAGAGACTACAGTCCTGGAGGTGAGATTATCGGCCGGTGGGTTGCGAGAGATAGCACTGCAAAAAGAAATCAGTCACTAACGAAGATTTTGCTGCAAAAAATAAAATCAATGGAAATAGAGGCAGCAGAAGAAGTAAGAGGCTGCTGGTGGTGCTGAAGATGATGGCTAGTGTTAGCTAGATGTGGAAGACAGTTGCTCTTGAAGATTTCTGGATCTGGAGGGAGAAGAAGCAATAACAGGTTGCAAGCAAATAACCACAAGAAAATACCTAATCAGATAAACAAAATGCAGGAAATAGAATGCAGAATATATATATATATTTGATTTTTTTTCAAAAATTATGGGCGTAATATTCCTTACGGCGGTGCCGTAATTTACACAAAATTCTCAAGTCAGAAATATGTTGGAATTACAGCACCATAAAAAACGTTACGGCACTGCCGTAATTTCACAAAAATCTTGGATTAAAAATCACTCAAAAATACGGTACCATAAAAATCATTACGACGGTACCGTAAAAGATGGTGAACTCTCGGGAAAATTTTCACGCAAAATTACAGCCCGTGAAACTGCTTACGGTACTATCGTAATACTCAAAAAAACTTTTGGGTCAAAAATCAGTCAAAATTACGACACCGTGGAAAAGATTACGGTAGTGCCCTATTTTGCGCAAAGTTTGATTTTCCCTGCAAGAAGAAAAATTAATTCTAAAAATAAACTAGAATAAAAGAAACTAAGCTAAGTATGAATGCTTGGGTTGCCTCCCAAGAAGCGCTAATTTTTAGGTCCATAGCTTGACCAAATATCAAATTTCATGGCGAAGCAGGTGGATCAGTACCATAGTAAATAGCATATAATTTTCTGCATTTCCGTTGTCCTTAAAATTTAGCCACTAATCCAAAAATCCAAAATTTCATATAAATCAAGATCGACATGATTTTCTCAAATATGCATAAATCAAAATCAAAATTTTTAATTCCACTCAAAGGATATTCAATAATCTTCCTATATTTGTCAGTAAGCAAAATCATTAGTCCTTTCTTCAAAATTATATCTTCAATTGCAATAGGACTTTGATTAAAAGATTCAAGTATTGGATCATCAAAATAATTTTTCTGTCTCACATTAGATTCTTCAACAAAGCATAATTTTTCAAATAAATCAAAAGAGTGAATAGTAGATATGGGTAAAACATCACGGTGAGATTCATCAATGTTTGTAATATTCAAATCCTTTTCAAGTTCCTCATGCCCACAATCAAATAATTTATCAATTTCAAAATTACCAACAAAATCAAAGTGAGATTTTTCTAAATCAGTTCCCGCATATCCTTCATCAGATTCAACCACAAATAATATATCATCAAAAGAATCAATTTCATCAAAAGGGGGGTTTTTCAATTTCAATTTCGTCAAACTTTTCCAGAAATAAATTATCAAAGGAATCAATTTCACAATTATCAAAATCAGAGTGAGATTCATTAATGTTCACAAAAGAATCAATTTAAAAACAATCAAAATCAGAGGGGAATTTTCTAAATCAATTTTCTTAGTTTCCAAATCAAACTCAAAAAAAATAAGCTTGTTGTGCTATCTAGGTTTCCAAAATTTTCTTATGAACTGTTAAAGATCCTACTTGAGAAGCAAGCTCACTAATTATCCCTTTAAGATCTTCAATTTTCTTACTTCGATTTGTCATGATTTGAATTTGATTTGTCATGAATTTTTCAAGCATGGGTTTTAACCTAGATTTCTCAGTATCCTCAAAGTATGGTTCAGAAACATGATTTAGAGGAGTTAAAAATTGGCAATCAGAAGTATAATAATCAAAACATCCACAAATATCACATCTAATAGAAGAATAAGATGTCCTAAAAGGGTGCATATAAGAATCTAACATTTATGCAAGAGTGCACAATGAATCATCTTCATACTTACCTTGTGGCATGTATACCTCACCTCTTTCAGTTGCTCACAAGTTGTGATTAAAAGACATATCTTCAAATCTATCAAGAACAGAAAGATTATCCAACACCAATCAATCAAAATATTTTATTTTATTTTATTTTATTTCAGAATATATAAAAATAGAAAAAATTATAAAACACAAGCAAATTCATAAATTTCAGAAATCACAGTTCTGTCACAACTTGTGAAAATCCAAAACCTGCAAAAATAGAAAATAAAGTTAAATCTAAAACAAATAAAACTTAGTCTAGCAATACTAACAAATATTTTGATACTAACAAAACTAAGGTCCCCGGCAACGGCGCCAAAAACTTGTTGTGTCCACAAGTGCACGGATACTCGAAGTAATAACAGATATCGAACCCACAGAGACCTACGTGTTAAGTAAATGATAGAAAGAACACGAAATCAGAGAGATAAACTGGGACTACGGTTTCATCCACCTTAATTTCAATGACTAGATATGAATAAAAGGTCGTCAGTCTAATTTTATCATGATAGAGATATAATTTACTTTATAAGGGGATTATCTCACTTTCGTGCAGACAATCATACAAGAGACCGATCCTCGCTTTCGCGCAAGATCTATCCCATGCTGAAAATAAGTAAATCATCAATCAAAGAACTCAAAGATCACTTTCGTGGATCCGAATTCTAAGTTGATCATCTCAAGTGGAAACTCAAGTATCACTTTCGTGCATCCGAGTCTCAACACAGGTTCTACTTAAGGTTCTCCAACGTTCCGGTACTCAATTTCTTACAATACCTCCTACATTTATCACAGTAACTCAATCCTAGATTCAGATTATCAACATGGCAATTATATTTCTAAAATCAAGAAATAAGAACAGACCTAATTTCTTACGGTAAGTTCCTAGCATTCAATTTTAGGGTTCCAAGTTCTCAAGCAAATCACCTTTCAGTCCATATTGCGAAAACTCTAAAACATGATGATAATATGAAACTATGGAGAATTAAAGACAATCGTCACAAAAGCAGAATTATCATCGTAAAGTTATCATGATGAAATAAAAATTATCTAGTTATATAAAATCAAGGGGATTACAATACTTCTCCCAAAAGATGTCTAAGCTAGCATGGTAGAAGGATTACAATGAACCATAGTTTAGAATGATCAGAAATCGAAAAGAAAGAAGAAAACAACTTTACAGCACGACTGTAATGGAAATTACAGCCGTAATCTTGCAAGTGAACAGTGCCGGCGCCCGCTCTTTCATTGATTTCTCTTCCGATTGATCTCCTTT
This sequence comes from Costus lasius, assembly GCA_027563935.2. Classification (NCBI taxonomy): domain Eukaryota; kingdom Viridiplantae; phylum Streptophyta; class Magnoliopsida; order Zingiberales; family Costaceae; genus Costus; species Costus lasius. The sequence goes on along the minus strand of CM050450.1, from coordinate 27,711,278 downwards.
CACTCTGAAACTTCTGGGGTATCTTCTCCTCCTCTATGCGCAGCTTCCCTTTAAATTTCATGGCCGGAGATACGTTGTACGCTTCTTGGTGGCAAAACCTAGGGGAACGGTGAAAAACTAGATTTCTCTCTTGATGGTGAATGAAAATTAGGGCTTTCGCCCTCAGCGTGCTCTACTCCTCGGAGGCTCCCTTTTTCCTTCTTATGGCTTTGAATTTAAAGGTCAGGATCATCCGTAATCGATCGCACAAAATCGGACTTCAATTTGACCGTGAAAGTCGCGTCCTGGGTTAGAATTACGGCCGTGGAATCGGTTACGGTAGTGCCGTAATTTCGGCATGGACTCTCGGTATAGAAATCATCCAGAATTACGGCACCATGAAATCCATTACGGCAATGCCGTGATTTCTGGAAATCTCTCGGGTGAAAAGTTGACCTAAATTACGGCCCGTAAAAATGGTTATAGCAGTGCTGTAAATTCTCTAAAACCTTCTGTATGAAAATCACCCCAAAATACGGCAGTGCTCCGAAATTACGGTAGTGCTGTGAAAATACGGTATCATAATATTGATTAAGGTACTGCCGTAATTTGGTTTGTGGCTTCGATTTACGTGAAATTTGTCCTGTAATCTCTTCTTGATGATGGGAATTCTTCTATGTATCTGATTTTGCTTGAAAACGCCTTAAAATCATGCCTTTTTACCTGAAAATCATCAAAAACCAAAATAGAAGTAGGTTCTGCAATATTTGATAAAAAGAGCATAAAAATAAGCAAAGGAGTATAAATATGATACAAAAATACCAATGAAATGACACAGAATATACTATGAATTTTGGTGTCATCAAATAACACAATTCTAATCAAATCAATTCTATAAAAATCATGACAAAGATTTAAGACAATAGATTTAATCCATGAATCATCAACGGGCTACACCCCTAATCCCTAAATAAGGTTTACACGTTCATGTTTATAGAAAACAACATGTTCCTCGATGAAAATCACATGAAAACCTAAGAAGATTACAGAAAATCGCTAGACAAGTAATTAGAAAAGCTTCCCCCCGATCTGGAGACGAAGATGAAGCATCCAATTCTTCCTTTGCGCGACTTTCCTGATCGAATTCTGCCCTGGAAATGATTTTCACCGTTGCCGCCGCCCCCATTCGTTTTTGTACACGGAAGCCCAGAAACCCTACCAAAATCCTTCCTTTTATATTTTAATCAGTATAGAACCCATCTAGGAAGGTTTTTGCAAAGTTTAGTTCAATTTAGAGTCAAATCGAGTGAGAAATATGAAGGGGCAGAAATATTCACGGCCCGTAATGTGTTTATGGTTGAGGCCGTAATTCTTTTTGTACATAAGGCTCTTTGTACACAGAAAGTTTCATGGACCATGAAGGATTCACGGCCTCACCCGTTCAAACGCCAAAATTATGCCCGGCCAAATAATTACGGCCAAGGTTGTAAAACTTGTGTTCTTAACTGTTTTCGCTCCAAATTTGATGTGTAAGCTCGTAATCTCTTCGGAAATTGTGCTATGACTTTAAAACTCATGAAATCCATCATTTTTATGCTATTTTACCTGCATTTTCAATAAAACTAAGAAAAGTGAAGATTCCATGCAAAGTGAAGTAAAATCACTAAAAATTAGTATAAAATCATAAAATATGCCCAAAATATCTTATAAAATACATGCAAAAACATGATGTAAATGCAACTCATCAATTATCGTAAACAAGGGCATGACAGCTTGGTATCAGAGCCTAGGGACTGCGCGTTCCAACTTGTATGAGCATCGTACTTGTATGTCGACTGACCTTCCTGCTTGTGTGCAAATAGCGTTTTTGACGGATAGCATACTATCGTCCCTCGAGGACATAGTTGGAGATTGGGTTTTGGATCCCCGCATCTCTGTGGAGATCATCTCCACACTGCTCGTCTTCAACGAGCATCTCGTAGCTCAAGTGACTAGGCTCACCGAGGAGCTAGAGGCATCTAGGTGGAGATTGTGTTGCTGAAGAACGCTATGGCGTGCGATGCACTGACCATGGCCGATCACGGCCAGGGGACCGTCGTGTGATGACTTGTCCCGGAGCCTGCCCCCTTCCGAGGGGTGCGTTTCTCCACAGAAGTTGAGAACTCCCCTTGGGATGTGGAAACATATTCCCAGGATATTCAGATCCCCGAGGGGGAGCAAGCCTTACCTTGCATCGCGTATCTCTCCGGAAACGCGAAGTTGTGGAGGTGCACTCAGGCCGCTTCCAACTTATTCAGGATTGATCGAGCCGATAAGCTCTCTTGGGAGAGGCTTAAAATAGATATCGTGACTCAATTCCTTCTAAGGAACTTAAGGTGTTCTGCGAGGGGCGCCCTCGAGAAAGTCCGGCATATTGCGAACATCCGGGACTATACGCAGGAGTTGTATCGAGCTGCGAAAGCTATGATGGACCACATAGGGTCTGGGGAACCTATCCCCTTCTTAGCCCCAGCCACTGCGAGTGGTATGGCTTCTACCTCGCGAGTGAAGAGTTCGTTCGCCATGAAGGACAAATAGCCATTTACGCGGGAGAGTTGGCCCGCGACACCAAAGTCGACACAGACGGTCGGAGACCACCCACCTTCTGCAACAGTAGAAGGGAAGAGCAGTGTAAGGGATCAGGAGGCGCTCCTGAATCCCTTGGTTTTGAGCACTGCCTCTACTAGTAGTGAAAGGCCAACATTACTATACGTTGTGTCCCTTATAAACTCTCTACCGCTGAACGCTATGATTGACACAAGTGCGTCACACCTTTTCATAAGTGAAGCTACGGCTAAGAGAGTTGGACTTAAGATGTCCCCTGCACGGGACCAAGTGAGGTCAGCTGGTGTAGTACACCCAGAGGTCTTAGGGATATCATACGATGTGGATATCGTAATTGGCAATTGGCAGGGCCGCTGCCATGTGAAGATTTTCAAACTCCCAGATTACGAAGCTATCTTCGGCCTCGAACTTTTAGTCAAGGCAAAGATAGTTGTAATGTCATATCTGTATAGGATACAGAGTCATGATGAGGACTCCCGTTGCCTCGTGCCGTGCATTGGGAGCACGGAGCCGAGGAAGGGAAAGAAGAGGGACTCCTGGGGAGTGCCCGTGTCTGCATATGCTTTGGCTGCAGGGTTGTGCCAAGGAGATCTGACGCTTATGGCCGTTTGGGTGGAGGGCCCCCACCCGACAAGGAGTGAGACTCCCTTGGCGGAGTGTTGGAGGAGTTTGCTAATGTGATTCCTTCGGAATTGCCAAAGCACCTCCCACCTAAGAGAGGGATTGACCACAAGATAGAGCTTGTGGCAGGATCTACTCCCCATCCAAGGCTCCTTATAGGATGCCACCGGTGGAGTTGGCCAAGCTCCTCAAACAACTCGACGAGTTGTTGGAAGTAGGATTTGTGCGGCCAACCGTATCACCATATGGAACCCCGGTCCTATTCCAAAAGAAGAAGGACGAATCTTTGAGGTTCTGTGTAGATTATAAAGCCGTGAATAAGATAACAGTCCGGGACTACTATCCTATTCCACTGATCCCAGATCTGTTGGATAGACTGGGAAAAGCTAGGATATTCTCCAAGCTTGACTTGAGATTGGGCTACTGGCAGGTCCATGTCACCGAAGGCGATGAACGGAAGACAGCCTGCGTGACCCGTTATTCAGCGTTCGAGTTCTTGGTCATGCCCTTTGGGCTAACCAATGCTCCAGCGATGTTTTGTCACCTCATGAACCTGGTGTTAGCACCTTTTCTAGATGACTTTGTCGTAGTATATCTAGATGATATCGTGGTGTACTCCTCAAGCGTTGAGGAGCATTTGGAACACTTGAAGAGGGTTCTTCAAGTTTTGAGGGAAAATCAACTTTATTTGAAGCTGGAGAAATGCACTTTCATGTCGGAAGAGATTTCCTTCCTAGGACATATGGTAGGCCACGGCCAGGTGCAGATGGAGAAGGGCAAGGTCCGAGCCATTGTGGAATGGCAAGTTCCCTCAAATGAGATCTAGTTGAGGAGTTTTCTTGGTGTGGTGAACTTTTATCGAAAGTTCATCCGGGGTTGCTAGAGAGTGACTGCACCCTTCAGCAATTTGCTGAAAAAGAACATCAACTGGGGTTGGGATGATCCGTGTCAGTTGGCCTTTCAGAACTTGAAAGAGCACATAACTTCTGAACCGATCCTAAAATTACTGAATTTTGGAAAACCTTTCGAGGTTCGCACCGATGCTTCGGATCAGGTGATTGGTGGTGTGTGGATACAGGATGTGCATCCTATAGCTTTCGAGAGTCGAAAGCTGAATGAGACAAAACAGAGGTATTCTGCGCATGGAAAGGAGATGGTTGCAGTGGTGCACTGCCTCCGGACATGGAGAGTATATCTCCTGGGTAACGCCTTTGTGGTGAAAACCGACAATGTGGCGAACACTTATTTCACCACGCAGAAGAAATTGCCGGCAAACAGGTCAGATGGAAGGAATTCCTAGCAGAATTCTAGTTCCAGTGGGAACATAAGCTTGGAAAGGCTAATGTAGTGCCTGATGCACTGAGTAGGCTTAACGCCTTAACCTGCTTTGCGATCTCCAGAGTGGAAGGAGACCTCCTTACGAGGATAAAAGCAGCAGCTACATTCGATGAGGCATATCAAAAACTTGTTCAACATATCAAGTCGGGTGTGTCTCGACGATATTATTTGGACGCCGATGACATTGTCGTGGCCCATGGCGAGAGACCACTAGTCCCCTCATCCGATGGGTTGCGATGTGAGCGGCTTAGGGAGCTCTATGATACCCCTTGGTCGGGTCATTTGGGATAAAGGCGCATGTTCGCCTTACTGTCAAGGTCATGTTATTGGCCGAACATGCGTGCTGACATTGAGATGTATGTCCGCACATGTCTTGTTTGCCAACAAGACAAGGTCGATCAGAGGTTACTAGCTATGTTGTTACAACCCTTGCCTATCCCCGAGACCCCCTGGACAAGTGTGTCCACGGATTTTATTGGTGGGTTTACCAAGGTCGAGGGGAAGACTTTAATATTCGTGGTTGTGGATAGATTCTCCAAGTACGGAGTTTTCATTTCAGCACTCGAACCTTGCTCAGCTGTGGTGGCTGCAGACTTATTCTTCCAAAATATGGTTAAGCATTTTGGGCTCCCGACGGATATCGTGAGCGATAGGAATGCCCGGTTCACCAGACGTTTCTGGTCGACATTGTTCGACAAGCTGGGGACAAAGTTGAACTTCTCCACAGTGAACCATCCCTAAACAGATGGACAGACAGAGTGGGTGAATGCCCTCGTGGATGACCACCTCCATCATTATGTGACTACAACTCAAAAGGACTGGGTGAAGTGGATGGATTCAACACAATTTGCCTACAATCTCCACAGATCACCGTCCATGGGGCACAACCCCTTTGAGCTAGTGTTAGGGAGACAACCCCTAACCCCCTGCTAATATCGCGATGAGGACCTCCGAGGGGAGATGTCCTGTGGCTCAACGGACAGCTCGTGAGCGAGTGGAGTCGCTCCAGGAGGCTAGGGACAGCCTCAAGCTAGCAGCCCGACGAATGCAACATTATGAAAATCGTCATCGCCGGGACGAAGAATTCGCCGTGGGTGACTTAGTGCTTCTCCAACTCACTCCGTAGATATGGAGGAAGATATCTGTGAAGGCAGCACATCGGGGCCTTATACAGAGATACGATGGACCTTTCAAAGTGATGAGTCGGGTTGGCTCTGTTGCGTATCGTCTGAAGCTCCCCGACAGGATGAAGTTGCATCCGACATTCCATATGAGCTTCCTAAAGAGATTCCATAAGGATCTGGGGGATCCGGCTCGGTCACAGTCGCTTAACACGCCTCCGATGGTTCGAACGGAGTTCGACCAAAGGATCGGAGAGATCCTAGATCACTGAGTTTTGGGACATAGCATGATGAACCAACGAACAGAATTTCTTATTCAATGGGAAGGTTCTCAATTGGAAGAAGCTACATAGTATAAGGCGTCTAAACTGTGGCAGTTCAAAGATGAGATCCAACATTACTTTGAGTCACTGAGGGCGGCGACTCACTCTGGAGGGGGAGAATGTTAGGCCTATGGGCTAGATTTTGGTCATGGCCCAAAAATTAGCCCAAGCCCACTTCTATGTTTATCAGCTTAGACTGGGCAACGCTCGGATCTAAGCCCATAAATCACCAACGGGTAGTTGACGACAGATGTGCATGTGAATTCATCATGGGGTACGTCGGCTCATGGGATAGAGCAGACCTTGGTCTGCGTGTGTGGACGTGGGAGAGAAAGGAAAAATGGGCATCACCGTTCTCCGCAGGAGAGTCGTTTCCTTCACGCTCGAAAAAAAAAACAAAGCTACTTATCCCTCTCTCCTCTAGTCCGTTCGTCGGCCGGAGTTCGGATCTCCGGCTATCGCATTGCCAAAGCTCGTGTTCGTGTTCTAGTGGTATGGGTGGGTGGACGGAAAGCACCAAGCTTCCCCTTTCTCCTCCACCGTCTGGGTCGTCTCCTCCGCTGTCGACCTCACTGCCAAACCGCCTTCGAAGGTGCGGCCAGCATCCACTTCATCGGAATGAAGGAGCCGGCAGCCACATGATCGCCGGGGTAACCCCTTTCCTCGCCGCCGTTCCCTTTCTTCCCTGGTCGAGCCCGCGGCTCCTGTTCTTCGCTCCGACAGTGCTTCCTTCTGTGGCCATTTCTCGTTCACGCTCCTCCTGCGAACCCTTCGCCTCTCTCGTCGTCGAGTTCCGGCTGCCTATGCGCATGAACTACCAGACTCGACACTTGCCTGCGTTCGAGCTTCTCGCCGTCTTCCATTGCCTGCGTGTGACACTCGTGTTCTAGGTTGTCGTCGGTGTGTTGTGGCTTCCCCTGGCCGGCGTGCAAGCTGTTCAACGTAGCCTCCCCCTTCCGTTCGTGTCGAGACATCAGGTAGACGCAAACGAAGCTTTCCTCGCTAGTAAAGCTGAGCAGCCGCGTGGATGTCACCCTCTTCTTCGTTGAGGAGTTTGTGTTGCTTTCCATTCACCGTCAGACCTCATTGCCATGCCGCCCGTCGCCGGAGTGCGACTCATTTCCTACCATTGAACTCCTCCTCTCCGGCCGTCGTTCGCCAGTTGATCTGTTGCCCTTCTGTGCTCGCCGACGTGTGAGTAGGGCGGCACCTACTTCTTCCCCAACTCGCCTCTGAGCGAGGGTGGATGGCTAGCCCCTCTGGCCAGCAGGTGAACGCATGCGGGGCGCGCTTAGATGGTTCCGTCCATTATCGACGGTTTTCTCTCCTCGCCGACGTGTGAGTGAGGTGCCGACCAAATCTTCCTCCGTCACTAGCATGCGATGCTTGATGACACCAAAATTTATAGTAAATTTTGTGTCATTTGATGGGTATTTTTGTGTCATATTCATTCTCTTTTGCTCATTTTTATGCCTTATTTATCAAATATTGCGGAATTTACACCTTTTCTGGTTTTTGATCATTTTCAGGTAAAAATGCACGATTTTTAGGCGTTTTTAAGCAAATTCAAATGCATAGATGAATTCCCACCATCAAGAGAAGATAACATGTCAAATTTCACGCAAATTGGAGCTTCATACCAAAATACGATAGGGCCGTAATCCAAATTACGGTACCATGGTTTCACTGCACCTACAGAACAAACCATGACACTGCTGTAATTTCCGAGCGCTGCCGTATTTTTGAATGATTTTGTATAGAAAGTTTCACATAAATCATGGCCCTACCGTAATGAAAATCATGGGCCATAATTTGGGTTCAAATTCGTATAGAAAGTTTAGTGGATTTTACGGTGCTGCCGTAATGAAAATTACGGACCGTATTTCAAGTCGATTTTTCACCCGAGAGATTTGAAGAAAATATGGCACTGCCATAATGAATATTATGGTACTGTAATCCTGGGTAATTTATGTACCGATAATTTCTGCTGAAATTACGGCACTGCCATAATGGTTTTCACGACCGTAATTGTAACCCAAACCCGCTATTTTCACGGACTGTTTGAAGCCCGATTCTTGCGCAGATGATTGCGGAAGATCTAGGCCATTAATTGGAGATCCGTAAAAAGGAAAATACTCATCAGATCGAGGAAAAGAGACACACATGAAAAGCCCTAATTTTCATCCACGATCAAGAGAGAATTGGTGATTTTTGACGTCGCCCTAGGTTTCCCCGCCGCGAAGTGTACAGTGCATGTCCGGTCGTGATACTTGGGAAGCTTCGCCTAGAGGAGGAGAACATACCTAGAAGTTTCAGAGTGAAAGGAGATCGATCAGAGGAGCAATCAACAAAGAAATCGTCGCCCGCACTGTTCATCGATATTTTCGTGTAGCTTTTGATAGTTTGCTTGATATTTTCGACTGCCTAGCTAGTGAGAAATTGGTTATTCAGTACTTGACAAACGAGGTCTCTGTGGTTCGATATCTTAATTATTACTTCGAGTATCTGTGCACTTGCGGACACAACAACGCTCTGTTGACAACTGTCCATGATCGTCGGGCACCGGCTTGATCCGCGGACGTGTGGGTGAGTCCGACTCTCCGGCATGGGACGTCTGGTTACTCTCCTTGGTTTGCTCCTGCACGTGAGTGTTTGGAAACTGTTGCGATCTGATGCAATCGGTTACGGGTGGGTCCCTTTTGGGTTCGTGTGAACCCAGTTCAACTCGACGACACTGGTCTTCGGTGAATCGTCTACGTTGACTTGAGCCATGTTGGAACGGCAGCAATCTTCCACTTAGTCCATAGTCGGGCTGGGGGTCGGTTCGAGGAACCTTCCCCGCCAGTCGCGCCCAACCTCGCAGTTGCGACCATGGGAGCTCTGTGTGGGCTTATTTGGGCTCGAGTCAAGCGTTGACTTACGTGGAAATTCATAAAAAAAATATTACCGTAAACAAGGCATGACACTAAACGCTGCACCAAATGGGGTAGACTTTCAGTTTTTGTGTTGTGAAAGCTTTGCACTTGATTTATGTTAAACTTTAGAATTAAGTTTCTGTTTTTTTTTATCACTGCTTGTTTTGCATCATTTAGCATCAATTAAGTTTCTGTTAAAAATTTACAAAAAATTTAGGTATTTAAAGGTAGCGATTTCATCATGTTTGCATTTAGTTTTCAAAATCTACTCTTGTATTGCTGTTGCTTGTATTGTCACATTTTAGGTTGCTGATTCACTAGCAATGTTTGAAAAAAAAAATCAAAGTGATTTCAAAAATTAAAACAATCTCAAAATTTAAAATGGTGCGTATTAAAGGTAATTCTACAGTAGACGAACCAAAATGAACTCAAGACACTCGTAGCCATGAAATTAGATCGCATCAATACCTACTTGAATTGTTTGAATGTGTGGGTAGGAGAGTTAGAAACCAAAAGCCAAGAGGATAGACACCCTAATAGAAGGTCTAGATCCTATCATGACGAAGAACCCGACTTCGCCAACTCAACCTTATATACTCTACCCAATGCCCAATCTACTTTTGTGTCTCATGAATAATATTTTGAAGCCATACTAATCACACTAATTTTTATACTATTTTTCATGTGTTTTTATTATAAAATTATGTTATATTTTCTTCTAGTTGCATTAAAAATAGCCTAAATTTATTATATATTACAAAAAAAATCTTATTTTTCTATTTTATATTTTTTAGGTAAAAGACCATAAAAATAAGCAAAATTATAAATATTTTATCATAAAGTTGTTCAAAGTATATAAGGAGACCTTCATTAGAAACTTAGAGCCCAAAGCAAGACGAAAGTTTATAGTGGTGATTACAATCACTGGTAGTGATTCTTAGGCAATGAAAGATTCTACAAGATTTACTGATAAAATAATATTTTCTAAGGAGAATAAGGCCACACCATGATTTTCAAAGAAAAAGGATCAACTTAAAAATCATACCTTGTGATTACAATCACAGCCCATGATTACAAAGATTAGGCCCAATTCTAGTGGACAACAAGCAACTGTTTTTCCTTTGATTTCTCCTCTAAGAGGCTATAATAGAAGTTCAAACCTTAGGGCTTTGGGAGAGTACACCTAGGGTGACAATTCCACTAAGTTTAAGCCACTATCATCACCTCCTCATGTCGAATCGAACCCGGGAAGGTGAGATCAGCATCTAAAACCCTAGTGGCGCCTTCCAATGCTCATAGCTAACAAGGTATGTCAAATTGGACCACACAAATCACAGATGAAGGCTTGGATCATGGGGCCGAGTTCAAGCTTAAAATTTTATCAAAATCCATCAAGAATCAAGAGAGATTTAAATCAAATTACTCACTACCACAAGTAGAGAAGAAGCAACATTCAAAGTCACAATCGACCGTGATTGCATTTACAACTAGGAGAGAGAAAATCCAAATTTTTGTAATTTTTCTTCAATTGACACATTGTTATTTTCTTTTTTTTATTGATTATAATTTTTTATTCATGTTTAAGATGTTTTACATTATAAATATTGTAGCTTAAACCTATTTCGGGGCTATGGGAAGTAACTTTTAAATTTTCCTCTTAGCTTAAACATAAGTCTTTCTTAAATGTTTAGCTTTCTTGAAGAAAAACACTTATGTCCTTTCTAGATATGGCCCTCGTTCACCTTCATGAAGCTCTTATCCTTTCATTTGTCGTTTCCTTTCCCTAGCTTACCCTTACTTCTATTGCTACCATCTTGAATAGGGAGATGAGTTGAATGTTCCTTCATCTTCTTTAATCTCCCTTGCTCCTGTACTAACATGACCTTTATTTTTTTATAGTCCATTTATCCTTATTAGTGTTATAGTTCATCTCGAGCTAGCTAAATTCATGAGGGAGTGAATTGATAATGAATTGGACCAAAAAGCTTTTATTCACATCCATCCCCATAACTTTAAGCTTTGCGGTAAGATTTGTCATGTCAGTTATATGATCGTGGATGTGCCTCAACTAAGCAAATTTCTTTGTGGTCAATTCACTCGTGAGGCTCCTCACAATAGACTTGTTAGCCAAGTCTAATTGTGAATGCTCCTTTACCTTTTTCATAAATTCCCTTACGTTATTTGTCTTCGGCATTAAGAGTTTAATGTTCTTAGTCATGATCATCGTCATCAAGTTTAAACTTAGCTTATTTGACTTTTCCCAAGCCTCATAGTAAACCTTGTTAGCCTCTATACTTGTTAAGAGCAATCAACTTCACCGTAACATTACCCAATGCAAACAGATTTATTGAAGCCACAAACATTTACATACACTCTACTTTGAGTTTTGTTGTGTCCGCAAGTGCATGGATACTTAAAATAATAAAAAGATATCGAACCACAGAGACCTCGTTTGTTAAGTACCGAATAATTAATTTTTCACTAGCTAAACAATCGATTATGATGCAAGTAAATGATCGGAAAGTACATGAAAAGTCAGAGAGAAAAGCTAGGACTAGGGTTTCATCCACCTTAATTTCAATGACTAGTTGAAAATAAGTGCTCGTTAGTTCAATCTTATTATGATAAAGAAATAATTTACTTTAAAAAGAAATCATCTCGCTTTCGCGTAGACAATTTACAAAGAATCAATCCTCACTTTCGCACAGGATTTATTCAATGCAAAAGATAAGTAAATCATTGACAAGGAGATTTAAGATCACTTTCATGCATCCAATCTCTATGTCAATCATCTCAAGTGAAAACTAAATACTTTCATACTTTAGTTTCACAGGTTCTATTTAAGGGTTTCCAACGATCCAATACCTAATTTCTTACGATATCTTCATGTTTAATTCATTAATTCTTCCTAGATCAGATTATCAACAAGTCAATAAACTTCTAAGATCTAGAAATAAGAATGAACCTAATTTCTTACTATGAGTTCCTAATTCTCAATTTTAGGGTTCCAAGTTTTGTAAGTCACTTTTTAGTCCATATCACAAAAACTCCAATATATGTTAACAATATGAAACTAGAAAGGATTAAAGAAGATCATCACTTAAGTAGAATTATCATAATAAAATATCTTGACGAATTAAAGATCATTTAATCATTATGAAATTAAGGGGATTACACCCCATGTCCCAATAAGTGTTTAAGCTAGCATGGTAGAAGAATTACAAAAAGCCATAGTATAGAATAATCAAAAATCGAAGAGAAAGAGGAAATTTTACTAAACGCAGGGTTGTAATGAAAATTACAACCCGTAATTTGCTCCAGAACTCGCGATGAACAGTGCGACATCCCTTCTTTCATTGATTTCTCCTTCGATCGATCTCCTTTCACTCTAAAACTTCTAGGGTATGTTCTCCTCCTCCAGGCGTAACTTTCCCTCAAATTTCACGGTCGGTGGTGCTCTGTACACTTCGCGGCAACAAACCCTAGGGCGGCGGTGAAGAACATGATTTCTCTCAAAAGCGTGAATCAAAATTGGGGCTTTTCGTTTGATGATGTTCGCCTCCTTTTCCCCAGTATTCCCCTTTTGACGGTTCTTGAAATAGTGGTCTAAATCATCCACAATCATCTGTGAAAAAATTGGGCTACAGTAATACCGAGAAAATCGGTTGTCTAGATCATAATCACAGCTGTAATTTCCATTACGGCAGTGCCGTAATATCTTTTAAAAAGAAACACGGGTCGTAATGTAAACCACGGTAGTGTCGTATAAGTGCAAATCTTTATGGAAAGAAATCTCCCGAAATTATGGCCCGTAATATTAATTACGGTAGGGCCGTATTCTTCTCTAGATAGAAATCGACCAAAATTACAGGAAGTTGAATAGATTACGGCAGTGCCATGGTTTATTCTATAAGTTCAGTAAAACCACAGTACCGTAATATTCATTACGGCCCTGCCGTAATTTCATTTGAAGCTCTGATCTACGTGAAATTTGACATGTAATCTTCTCTTGATGATGAGATTTTGTCTATGCACTTAAATTGCTCAAAAACGCCTTAAAATGATGCCTTTTTACTTGAAAATAATCAAAAACCAGAAAATGTATAGATTATGCAATATTTGATAAATAAGGCATAAAAATAAGCAAAATAGCATGAATATGACACAAAAGACCTATCAAATGACAAAATATACTATGAATTTTCATGTCATCAAATACATAAGGCTCAAACTTTGTTTGTCCTCAAGCAAAATCAAAAACTAATTAAAGGAATAAACTTTCTTATGAAGAGTAAACTTCTAAAATATAATCACTAATGAAAAATCTCACCAAATGCTACATAGAATTTCAAATAAACATATCATCTTCTGAATTCAATCCTCAAGATTTACAACTTAATCAAATAAAATTTTGCAACTCGTATAATAAATAGAATTTCAACCTCAAGATTTCTCCCAGTTTTAGTTCAAACCCACTGTACTTTTGTTTATAGGAATAGGATTTCCAAGATCTTTTTCCACTCATAAGTTTTTAAGTTCCTCCCTTTTTTGTATCGTTCACATTCTCTAATTCGATTACCACCTTTTTTATGATGAATTTAGAGTACATTGATCACATAACCAATGCAATAAAACTCATATCTCTTTGGTAGGAAGAATCTTACACGAGATAGTGGAGTTAACGTGAAACGATTTCTCTCCATAGCCACATAGATACATACTTTTTTGCTTGGACTTCAACTCTTAACTTCGGTACCACCGCAAATCAACACGGTGCCAAGACGAGGAGTCATTCTCTTGATTATTTTTTTTTCATCATTTTTTTTTAACTTCAACCCATGTCTTTGGTACCACTGCCAATTCTGTGTAGTGCCAAGTAAGGGAGTCATCACTCTCTATATTGAATCATGGAATCTTTCTTCCCAACAAATAGCAAATAGGTTGAACATCAACTAAGTTAACCCATCGATATCAACTCAAAATCATACTCATATTCTTGTTTTATTTAAAGAAGTAGCTTCACTCTTAGATCACATTCATCAAACAATACATCTAGAGGTGGCCAACGGGCCGGGTCGGCCCGCGGCCCGGCACGGCACGGCCCGTTGACCAGGTCAACGGGCCCGTGGCCTGGCTCGGGTCGGGCTGGGCCGAGGTATCACAGCACTTGGGCCGGTCCAGGCACGGCACGCGGGTCGGGCCAGCCACGACACACGGGTCGTGCCAGGCACGGCATGGACCCAGGCCAGGCACGGCACGGATATGCATTTTTTTTAGTATAAAATTACCATTTTAGCCCCTTTTAATAATTAAAAATAGGGGATAAATATGTAAATATACACCTAATTCATCTCTATAAATTGACCCCCCCCTCCCCGCACAGCCCTCTCATTTCTTCACACAAGTTTCCAACTAGCTTTGGAATAATTTCTCATTCTCTCTTAATCTCTTTTCTAAGTCTTGAGTTTCAATTAGTTTCTTAATTGAACTCAAACTTAAGTCTCTTTCTAGCCATCAAGAATTCAATGCTCTCTCGGTCTAGACTAGCCATTTTTCTCTATGCCTTGTGCTCACCACGTGACTAGACGTGGAGAAGATCAAGTAAGTATTAAATTAATTTACTTTTATAATATAATTATCACGTGGTGAGCACGAGGCATAGAGAAAAATGGCAGATAATAGAAGAGTGAAGATAATTATCATTCTGCCAAATTCTCATCGTGAAATCTTTCTTACATCTACCTTAAATTTCTTTAATGCTGATCAATGGAGAATCACTATTTTAAGTATTATCGAACGTGTTAGTCAAATCATACGAATTGATGTATTCAGGTTTGAAGAACACTTTATCCACTTATCTGAACATGCAAGACAAGAATTTTTGGCTTCTCCCTCCCCTTCTGGGGTTGAGATTGAGATAGAGGTTGAGGACTTTGAAATAAGTGATAGTGACGAGGACAATGATAATATCAACAATGAGTCAGAGCAATATATCGAAACAAATCATGCACAAGAGTCACTTGAGTTTTTTCTTGTTGAAGAAGGAGGTAGAGCTGAAAACATGGAGTGCGCAATATACATAGAGAAGATTGTTGTATTCCGCAAGTGCACGGATACTCGAAGTAATAAAGAAAGATATCAAATAGTTGTATTGTTAAGTACCAAATAGTTGTATTCTTACTATCTAAGCAATCGATTAATAGCAAAGCAATGATCGAAAACACACGAAAAGATAATCAGAGAGAAATTGGGACTAGGGTTTCATCCACCTTAATTTCAATGACTAGACCTATATAAAAGGTCGTCAGACTAATCTTATCATGATAAAGACTTAATTTACTTCATAAAGAGATCATCTCACTCTTGTGCAAACAATCATGCAGGGATCAATCCTCGCTTTCACGCAAGATCTATCCCAACGCTAAAGATAAGTAAATAATCAATCAAAGAATTCAAAGATCACTTTCGTGCATCCGAATTCTAAGTTGATTGTCTCAAGTGGAATCTCAAGGATCACTTTCGTGCATCCGAGACTCAACACAAGTTCTACTTATGGTTCTCTAACATTCCGATCCTCACTTTCATGCAAGATCTCCACGTTTGACAACTCGACTCTACCTTAGATTCAAATTATCATCATGGCAATAAAATCACTAAAATCAAATAATTAAGAACTAACCTAAGAGAGTTCCTAATATTCAATTCTAGGGTTCCAAGTTCTCAAGCTTTCAGTCCTTATTGCGAGAACTCTAAATTATGAATAATAACATCAATCTATGGAGAATCAAAGACAAACAATCACATAAGTAGAATCATCATAATAAAACTATTCTAACGAAAATAAGAGTTATCTAATCATTAAGAAATCAAAGTGAATTACACCCATGTCCCAAATATGATTAAGCTAGCATGGAAAGAGAAATACAATAAGTCATAGTATCAAAGTGTTCAGAAATCAAAGAAGAAAAAGAAACAACGTTACAACACGGCTGCAATAGAAATTACAGCCGTAATTTGCCTCCAAAACACGCTGTGAACAGTGTCGTGCCCTTTCTTTCATTGATTCCTCTTCCGATTGAACTCTTTTTCCTCTAAAACTTTTGGGGTGTTGTCTTCTCCTCCAGGTGAAGCTTCTGCATGAAAATCATGGCCTGAGGTGCCCTCTACGCCTCTCGGCATGAGGTCAAACCCTAACCGCCTCTCTCTCAATTACTCTCTCAATTCTAGATAAAAATTGGTACTTTCACTTTGTGTGTCTTCTCCTCTTTAAGATAAGTCCGCAGCAACTTTTGGATTTCAATTTGGAGGTCTGGATCAAAAGTTATGGTCTGCGTAAGTTTCAGCCCAAAAAACTCGCGCGTCCACATATAAAATACGGTACCGTATTGTAAAATACGGTAGTGCCATATTTTCTTTGTAATTTTCTGGTCAAAAATTGCCCAAAATACAGTACCATAAAATATTTTATGGCCGTGCCATAATTTTAGCAATTTATTCTGTTCTGAATGCGCTCCAAACTACGGCAGTGTAATATTTCACGGTAGTGTCGTAATTTCGGGAAAATTCTCTAGTCTCAAGTTGTCTTGGAAATACGGCACCGTAAAATGCTTCACAGCACTGCCGTAAAATCGGCTGAACTCTCTGGTCGAAAGTGTTTGGAAAATACGACTGTGTAATTCTTTACGACGGTGCCGTAAAATCAAGGAAACTTTCTGATCTGAAAATCCACCAAATTACGGTAGTGCTCCGATATTACGGTACCGTAATATAAAATACGACACTACCATATTTTGGTCAGTTGCTCCAATTTGCGTGAAATTTGTCTGGTGATCTCCTCTTGATGATGGTAACTCTTCTATGTCTTCGATTTTGCTTGAAAACGCCTCAAAATACTGCCTTTTTACCTGAAAAACATGAAAAACCAAAATAGAAGTAGTTTTTGCAATATTTGATAATTTGGGCATAAAAATAAGCAAAAGATCTTCAATTGAGCATGAAAAGATATATAAAATGATACAAAATATACTATATATTTTGGTGTCATCAAAGATGGAGCATGGTGAGCAAGTATGTTTAACACAATGCTCGCACATCTTCCATAGTAGTTGCTTGCGTCGTTGGCTATGGGTCAATTGTTTATGCCCATTATGTCGGCACTTGATTTAAGCTTAAATGTATAATTTATGAATATGAAATTTAATCGAGCTGGTTTTAATGGCACGGTTTGTGTTGTTAGTGTTGTTTATAAATAAATAAATATTAATTTAATAATTATTAAAATTAAAATGGTATATTTTTAAAATAAAATAAAATAATTAATTAAATAATAATTTAATATTTTTAAAAAAATTTGTGCAAAATACATAATTCTCCATTTCTCATTTTTTTTATTTTTTCTTATTTTATATAATTTAATTAATTAATATTTTATTTACTTTTTAAATTTATTTTAATGAAGCAGGCCAAAGTCGGCCCGTGGGCCAAACTCGGCCCGTTTGCCACATTCGGGCCGGGTCAGGCACGGCCCGTTGGGCCAGATCCAGCCCGTGTGCCGAATCTGGCTAGTCAGCCGGCACGACCCTCCTCTTCCAGGAACCCAGCCGCCACAACCCACAGGGAACAAGGTTGAGTACTAGAAAATCCGAGTCCTAATAGCTAGGCGAATCGAAACGTGGGTTTTTGAAGACGGAAATCGAAAACAAACAAGTGCAACTACTTCGGTAGAGAAAAGATATAAGAGAGAATTCAGGGCTACGGCTTCCACCACGATGATAATCTTAATCGCATAAGAAAGATATTAGTTATTTGGTTTATTGGTTTTTCACAAGGAGTCTAACCCTAGGGTACAAGGTGCCCTCTCTCAAGTGATACACCCCGGTGTTCGTTTTAGACCGACCTCCTACTCTCGCGGTGGATCGTTCTAAGACGAACCCAATGAGTCCTATAGCAGACTATGAAATCCTCGAGCGAAGACCAAGCACTCTCGTGTTGAGATCCCGCAAGTTTTACTCAGAGGTTCGACCCTTACGATCCTTCTCTCGATATGAATCGTAACGGCTAACACGCGATATTACTCGGCCAAGGTAAAACCACGAAATAAATACGTCAAAGTAAAATATGCTCACAATTCATACCAAATAACATAAATACATACAAAGTTTGCAATTAAAATCATCAAAGGTTTTCCACCAAGCCCCGAAATAGGGTTTACGCTACAATCGTCATTAAAACGCTCAAAATCTCTCTTTTAATGAAATGAAAAGTATAAGAAAATGAAGCTAAAGTGAAGGAGACAATGAACCGAAGGAATCCTGAAGAAATCGTGATGATCGTGTGTCTCAATCTCCGAAAATCTCCAAAAGTTGCCTCTATTGCCGTGTTCTTCCACCCGCGCCGCATCTTCGCATGAATGTTTGATAGTTAGGGCATGAAAAATTAGGGCTTTTATATTCCATCTATTCGCCTCTAAAAGACCTTTCTATAGACACCTCACTTTCTAAATTTGGACTCCAAACGAGTGAGAAATCATGTAAAAACTGAGTGGAACTTGGTCTCGTTCGCGCCTGGGTTGGAATCACGGGTGAACCCCGTTGGGTTCACCTGCCCATGATTCCCTCTGTGATTTCGGACGAATAGAAGCGCGGTGAACCCGGTGGGGTTCACCCGCCCGTGCTTCTCTCTGGACAGATCTCGGCCAAAGTGAAAACCGGTGAACCCGGTGGGGTTCACCTGGCCGTGATGCTTTCTGGACCTCTACTGGCTGACGACCGGGATGGTGAACTCGGTGGGGTTCACCCAGCCGTGATTCTTACTGTGAAGTCCCTGCAGCCTGGCGAAGAATCTGGTGAACCTCATGGGGTTCACCTGGCCGTATTTTTCTGGCTGACTCCATTTAAGCTCAAATTTGACGTGTGCCCTCGTCTTCATACAAGAAATCGTCCCATGGCCTTAGAATCTTCAAGATATGTCGAAAAAGGGCATTTTTACCTGAAATTCCATAAAAGTGCCAAAAAGTGAAGATTCCGAAGATATCAAGTAATTTAGCCTAAAAAGAGTATGAAAGTATTGAAATAAGCCTAGAATTAACATGAAATATCCATGAAAATTACTACTAAAATGCAACACATCAGTTATGTTTGCTCTAGATTAACATTAGTTTACTTTCTTGCATTAGGATTTAGTGATACTCCTAAGCTTATTTGATTGCCTAGCTATTAGTTAACTGATCAGTTAGTAGTTGACCCCTAGTCCTCGTGGGATCAATATTTTTTTATTACGCGATAGACCGTGCACTTGCGGTACGCCCCCTATCAAGTTTTTGGCGCCGTTGCCGGAGACTAGGTTGCCAATATTAACACGATCAGGAAATTGGCAGACTAGGTTTAGTTAGATTTTTCTCTTATTTTCATTTTGTTTATTTACTGTTTATTTACTTTTAGCTATTTTATTTTTATTTAAATTGTAGTTTTTATTCAGTGCTTGTGCTACTAATCTCTTTTGTCAAGGTACTTGTTTATGCCTAGGAATACTGTTCGAACAGGGAAAGACCAGACTTTCTATAGATGCTGCTGCTGGTGGGGCACTAATGAATAAAAACTATGATGATGCGATGGAGTTGATTGAGGACATGACCCTCAATCATTATTAGTGGTCAGGAGAGAGGAGCCAGCCAGTTCAAAATTCAGAAAAGTTTGATATGAACATGATTAATTCCCTAGTAGCAAAAGTAGATTCACTTTCTTCTAAGCTTGATTCTTTTAATGTTTCTACTTCTAACTCTATGACTTGTGATGTCTGTGGAGTGACAGGACATTATTCTGATGACTGCCACATCTTGAGCACCCCTTCAGAACAACCCCTACTCGAACACATATAATCCATGATAGAGAAATCATCAGAATTTCTCCTATAGGTTGAATCAAGGGCAAGTCCCTCCTGCAAATTTTGCTAATCCAAATTCTTCTTCTAATTTCAGGCCTCCTCCTAGAATACAACATCCATCCGCTAATCAAAGACAGCCAGATCCTCCCCAAAAATCTAGATTAGAGTCGATGCGAGAGAGTTTCATGGCAAATCAGATGAAACACACTGATAATATAAATGAGCAAATTCACTGGCTGAATATGAAAGTGGACTAGGTATCCACACACTCGAAAATGATAGAGAACCAGATTACACAACTGGACCAGCGAACTAGTTCATCCTCTAGAACCCCAGGAATGCTTCCAGCTCAACCTGAAGCAAATCCAAGAGACCAATGCAATGCCGTCATAACAAGTGGTGATGAGCAATTAAAGGACTCTGAAGCTGAGAATATTGAGAATGAAAAAGAAGAGTCTGAAAGCCAAAATGAGAAGCCTCATCCAGAAATTCCTGAAACACCAGACGTCGAGAAGATAATGGCTATTACTAAAAACTCTACATATTGCATGAGTAAACAGCCACCTCTCAAATTCGAAGACCCTGGTAGTTTTGATATACCATGCATGATTGGCAACACTTCATTCGATAGAGCACTCTTGGATTTAGGTTCTGGAGTTAGCATCATGTCATTCCTTACCTTCAAGAGGTTGGACTTGGGAAGTCTCAAATCGAAATCTAAAGTTCTCCAACTTGCAAATAGCTCTAAACTTCACCCGCTCGGGATTGCTGAGAATGTGTCGTTGCAAATTAAAGGATTCTCTGTCCCAGTGGATTTTGTGATTCTGGATATGACCAAGAATTCTACCTTTCCTCTTATATTGGGCAGGCCATTCCTTGCTACAATCAGGGCCATGATTGATGTTCCACACAAGATGATAAATTTTAGCATTAATGGGAATAATTTGTCCTTCACTCTTTCTGCTAATAACAAAGAATTATATTTTTCAGGCTTGGGTGACAGTGGAGCGGTAGTGAAGGAAGGTACTATGCAGTCAAGAAGCAAGATGGAACTCTTCCCAGAAGCTTTTCGTCACAGGTCAAGTCTAGAGTTGATGCTGGAAGAGTTTCTTGCAATACAAACTAAGCAACATGATGATTTTAATGAGTCTCTTCGCCAGCTAACTTTGGAGGTGGATTCCATGGCCACACACTCAAAAATATTGGAGACCCAAATTATCCAGCTCACCCAGCAAGCCATCTCCATAGACAAACCCATGGGAGAGTCAAAGGAGCCTCAAGTAAAGAGTAGCGAGTTCAGTGAGGGTGAATTGGGGAGTCATTTGGATGAGAGCAAATTAAACACTGATATCATAAATGTTGACGAAGAGGAACCAGTGTGCATTTTACCGCATCTGTCTGAACCACTGATTCCTATTCCCCAAAGATTGATGATTAAAAATGATAAGCGGTTTAGGTTATGCTATAAATTAGAAACGTTGAATAAAGTTGTTGAGAAAATTCATGTCCCTCAGATCAATAAAGATTCATTGGAAATTTACATAATTGATGATGATGATGATGAAGAGATACCTAAAATTGAAATTTAAGTAAACTCTCAACTACATGACTTACATCCAGCTATTGATGCCGAAATGGTACGACCTTTGACACTTGACAATATCAACCATGAGGTATGTGAAAATCTAAAATTTGAATTTAAAGCTTTCCCAAGATTGCGAGTGTTTAATAGGACAATGATCAACTTACTAGTGAAACATATGATACTTGTTTTGGTGAGAATGTTTTTAGGACGGCAAAAAGGCAGGTGACTACATGCACTTTATTATGCCAGTGACCCACTAGCAACACCATAATCTTCAAGTATTGGTCAAGTTAGTGACCTTAAACAAGCGCTTGTTGGGAAGCAACCCAACCTCTTGTTTGCTTTCTTTTTTATTTATTTTTGTCATTTTAGTCTTTATAGTTTTTCAGATTTTCTTTCATATTTATGCTTTCTAGGTTGTACCTGCTGATGGTAATTTTTTTGGAATTTTTCAGGTATCTGCAAGCCATGCACGGTCGCACCCATGCATCCATGCACGGCCTGCACGGTTCGTTAGACTTGTCTGCGAAGACCGCCAAAGCATTCACGGGCAGTGGTGTGAAGAGATGCACGGTCGTGATGGAAATCTGCAGCTAGCGTCGAGGAATGCACGGGCATGCCCGTGCATCGATGCACGGCCGTGACGCATAAGAGATGTTCACGTCGATTCACCGCCAAGGGTCGCATAGGCTGGGCTGTGTACACATGCACGGCCGTGCATGATTCTGTTATAAAATCCGACGCTTGCACACCCACCTACACACCTGTGCAAGGAACCCTAGCCGCCGCCGCTCCGATCTGCCACCTACGGCACCCGACCAACCTCCGGTGACCCTCCACCATCTTTTCTTCCCTCCGGCGACTCTTTCCCCCGAGCTTCCGATGCCGATTCATGCCTCCCGTCGCCAATCCGCCGCTGCTTCAAATCCCGTCACCGATCGCACTTCTTCGCCGCCGACGCCTCTGACGCCTCCTCTACACCAGCTACTCCTTTTCTGTCACCATCCTACGCCACCAGCATGTCCAGACGCATGTAGGTGACCAACAAGTGCCGCGCATCCACCTCTTAGGCCGCCGCCGAGCAACAACCACCACCGGCTGCACCACCTACTCCTTATGGCATTATTTGCTGTGATCCAGAGCAATTAACCAAGCTGAACGCCCTCACACACCGCCAGGTGATCACCACCAGATTCCTCGATCATGCCACACTGAATACTCTGGGTTTTCATGAAGATGTACAGTGGCTTTTCCAGCATGTGGGATGTGACCAATTCTTCACTATCTGTTATCCCACGTATCTTCCTATTGTGCTGGAATTTCTTTCTTCTATGGAGCTACATGCAAACATCCATACCGATGAAGATGACGGTAGCTTATCTTTCTGACTCAACAATATGGAGTTTGTGCTTACTTTGTCAGAGCTAAATCAGATCTATGGCTTTCCTACTGATGGGACGCGACTGATCCCTAGAGAATTTAATGCTAGTACCTTCTGGGAACTTATTACTGGTGCTCGACCATTTGATACAAGGACTGCCAGAGCCACCTCTCTCGGCAACCCAGTGTTCAAGTATGTGCACCGAGTCATGGCACATACTATCTTTGGCCGAGGGGAGTCTGACGGTCTTGTTCGGGCATCTGAGCTTCTATACCTTTGGGCCATGTTGCATGGAGTCCACCCCAACACAGCCTTCTACTTTGCCAGGCAACTCCACAAAGTTTCTAGAGCATCGAAGGGTGCCATTGCTCTCGGGGGACTCCTTACCCCACTTGCTTTTGCAGTAGGGATTCATCCCTATCAAATGGAGCAAGCCCGGGGCAATTGCCAAATTGATCTTGATTCTACATTTCTATGCGGATGATAGTCAAGGAAGGAGAACTTTACAGTCTGCTCTTCCCTGGGAGTGATGTCAAGCTACCACTGCCGAATCTTGCACGCACCAAAGTCCGCGAGCAGCAGAATTGAAGAGTTGAGGCAGTTGAGGATCATGACGTTCCTCTTGAGACTGAGCCACCACCACCTTCTTAGCGACCTACTACCCAGCTTGACCGCATAGAGACTATGATCCAGTTTGTCTGGGACACCTAACAAGAAACTCACCTTACCGTCAATGAAGGGCTCGATCGGCTTCGCAATCTTGAGACTAAGGTAGACCGCCAGGGACGAGTACAGCCCTCTCTCTTACACTGTGTTTACAAGAAGGGAAAAGTGAAAGAAAGAAAGGAAAACTCAGTTTTCCTTTGTATATCTTCATGGACAGAAAGGGAAGCAAGGAAAAGCGAAGGAAAAATCGGGCGCTTTTCCTTTGAATCCCTATCCCTCCGAAAAAGGAGGAAAACCGGTAGAAGTGTGGACGCTCGTTATTCACACCCTAGAGCCGATCGCGATCTTCGCCTCTGCCGCTGATCCATCGCTGCTGCCGCCGATCTTCTCCTCTTCCATCAGGTGACGCTGCAGGACTTCCAATATTTTTTCTCCGCTCTCGTTTTACTTTCCTCTGCTGAACCTTGGTGAAATCATCCACTTCTCCTCTTCTTCACTCTTCCGCCGCCTCACATCTTCTACATCTGCTGCCGGCCTTCACTCATCCGCCACCGCCCCCTTCTTCCCTCCGCCTCTCGTTTGCCCTAATTCCTGCCGCCTCACATCTTCTACGTCTTCCCACCCGTCGCCCCTTCTTGCAAGTAAGAATAAATAGTTCGAATCTTGCATCAATTTCATAAACATGGATCTTCAACTCCTGCATTGTTGCTCAATCAACAAAAATACTGAGAACTAAAAATATAAGTCCGCAAATTATCATTGTCGACATGCAGTAAGTGCAAGAGCAATTCACCACCTTTGGTAGTAGTATCATGATACTATCATCATTTCTAGTTGTAAGTGATTAGTTGAGAAATGATCAATCTAATAGTTGCAATTATAATGTATGTTCATACAATTTAGTTATTGAGAAATTCATAGTTGTTGTGATGTTATTGCAATCAAATTATTAAACATTGTGTTTGTTCTTTCAATTATCTTCTAGCTTAATAAGTTGCTGTGATGTTATTGCAACATTTTGGTAAGCAAATATGATTGTAGTTTTTTAAACATATGATTGTAATTTTTTCTGTTAAGACATATGATTGTAGTATTTTAAACATATGATTGTAGTATTTACTGATGGTTTTTTTTTTGTTAGACATGATTGTAGTATTTTAAACATATGATTGTAGTATTTACGTGGAGATGATCTTGACTGTTTTGGAGCATCTCATGATGAATTCTTGGTTGCCCTATATATTTGTTTTTAATTTAACCATGTTGTATTCTTTTCCGCCAGGCACAGGCTTTGAAGCTTCGGAAACAAAAAGAGGTTGAATTGATGGAGGAGTGTTCTGAGCATCAGATGTCTGCTCGGAAAATAATTCTAATTTGTATTTGTGGTACTCTATTTCAGTATGAACTAGTAGTGACTGTTATGAAGTTATGAATCAATCCAACAGTAAACTTAGAACACAGGTGCAGGTCGTTCACAATAATTTTTATTTTAATAATATTTATATTTAATAGTAATTAGTTAATTTATAAGTATTTAATTATATTTTAATAATAAAAGTATGAAAACATAAAGATGGAGTGGTTATATCAATTCATCTAGTTTTCTTTCCTTTAAGATAAACATAAGAAAGGAAAATCTTTTGAGTTTTCCTTTTCACTCATTTTCCTTTCTTTCTAATTTTTCCTTTCCACCCATTTTCTATCCTTCCTAATAAACACAGCCTTAGAGTATGTTCATGACCTTCAGGCGAGACTACGTCGACGCTGGGGATGAGTATCATTGGTTTCACCGTCACTCGGTCAGCTTTCTATGTTTCCAGTAGTTTACTTTAGTTGTTAGTTTTCCTTTCCGATTCTACTAGTTTTCTTTTGTCAGA
Organism: Costus lasius; assembly: GCA_027563935.2. Lineage (NCBI taxonomy): Eukaryota > Viridiplantae > Streptophyta > Magnoliopsida > Zingiberales > Costaceae > Costus > Costus lasius. The sequence continues at coordinate 27,685,987 of CM050450.1, read as the reverse complement.
TTGCTATTTCCCTTTTTGCATATCTTACTTTTCTAGTAGTTTCAACATCTTAGGTGTCTGCCCCATCCCGTATCTATGACATTTGCTTTGCCTTTGGGGATTAATTTGTTCTTTAAACACTTGATTGATTGAGATGAGAATCTTGCATGCCTAGTTGTCTATATTGATTATAGTTTGCACACATAGCTTTTTGTTTGGTGCAGTTGAAAGTTTAATTAACTCAATTAATTATTATTCATTCATAAGAGGTGCACTTGTTTTATATATCTTCACTTTGAAATACATCACATGTGACACACTTTTTTGCATCTTGCTTCATAATTCCATACTTATTTGTATACCTTGTCATGGGAATCAGAAATAATAATAGTGGTACCGAAGTATACTTATACATTGTATATTGTACTTCCACTTGACAGTATTCATAGCATCACAACAGCAAAAAGGATAGTGGTACCTAAGTTCATTGTTCATCATGCTTTGCACTATCCCCAAAGTTCAAAATAATAGCAGTGGTACCGAAGCCAAGATGTTCCCATTTCTATGGCTTGGCACTGTTCCAAAAAAAAAAAAGCACCACATAGGAACTATATGGTACCGATGCTATTTTTCCCATGACTTGATGTACAACTATCTCATTTGTGAATGCTTGATCAAAAATTTCATTTATGTGTAATGTATGGTAAAAGTCGTTGGTATTGTCAACTTTGCATATTCGAATGAATTTTATTAATGATATTTGATTTAATTTGCTTTTGATTCTGCATCATAACTTGAGGCTTGCTGTGATTGAGCTATAACCTTGTCAAACTTACCGAAGTTGTTTGAGATTCCTTATTTCATTCCATCACTGTGTTCTAGACAATTCAATTGCTTGAGGACAAGCAAAACTTTAAGTCCGATGTATTTTGATAGGATGCAAATATATGATATATCACGATTTATTTCTGCTATTATTTCATTCTCATTTATTTGCCTAAATGCTTTATATTATTCAGAATCTTCACTTTTCCTTATTTTCATTAAAATGTAGGGATTTTGCCCTAAAATTGGTGGAATTTGAAAGATCTGAAGATATGGGACAATTCCTCATGATGAGACAAAGCTACACGTCAAATTTTAGCTCAAACGGACTTTTCTACGCTCTTCACGGGCATGGCCGTGTATCCATGCACGGCCGTGTATGAGCCTGCTGTTACATCCCGTTATCTTAACCCCAAACAAGCAACACAAATCATGAAAGAAACAGGATGTTATCATACAAGATCGATACATATGCTAGGTAAAACCCCGTTCAGGAAACACGATCTGAAAATTTCGAAAATCCATACATATAAATCTCCACAAAACACAATTTCATAAAGGTACCTGCCACCACGCATTCCTTGCACTAGACATATGCAAGGCAACAGTTATATCAAATCCGTATCAAATCCATAAAATCCATAAAGGTACCTGCCACCAGGCAATACTTGCACTAGACATATGCAAGTTACAGGTATATCAAAACCGATTACAAAGAATACACCACATACCGAAATTCAAAACAAAATCACAAAATCGATTTTATAAACTCATACCAAACACCGAAACCAGGCCAAAGCCCGCAGTGACACAAAAATCAAAATCATTTAACTGCCACAATCCGGCAACACAAATTCATATAGTTTAGCCATAGTCGGCAGCACATGTTCACATAATTCAGATATTAAGGCCACAACCGACATCATAAGTTCATTAAGCATAAATCACGATATCCATACAATGCTAACTGCGCCCCTGCTCTACACCTGAAAATAATGATGGGTGAGCTACACAGCCCAGTGAGTGGATAGTCTAAATCGACCATCCATAACATACACTCAAAAATATAGACAGATTAATTTAAAAATCTTTAACAGGAACATTATGTCAACATATAACAACATAAAGAAAACAGAAGTCATATAAACAGTCAGATGTACACACCAACATATAACACACTCAGGATCTAGAGTTATACTCTAAACCAACTAAACACACCAACACTTAATTAACCTAGTTGTCCAGCATATTCAGTAGTGACCATTATGGTCTAACCCGGCTTTGGCCTAAGCACTGGGAGACTGCAAAATTTCATGCAACATATAAACATGGACAGTGAGTAGAATCAAGAGGTGGCCCTCGCCAGGTCACGACGTGGCACTTTGCTCTAAAACACCCCATAACACATCGATGGATTGTGTGTAGATTCAAGAGGTGGCCCCCGCCGGGTCACGACGTGGCACTTTGCTCTACGACACCCCATATCACAAAAAGAGTGATGACATCAAGAGGTGGCCCCTGTCCGACCAAGACATGGCACTTTGCGTCAAAACCCGTTCTCCCAAAAGGTTCCTACTGGACAACAGACACATCTTATATCTTATTTCACAACGGTGGACTTCTAAGTGTCAACTAGACTCTAGGATAGTCATCACAATAATCATATCGGGCAGGCTGAACATCAACCCCCATCACAATAATCATAACAGGTAGGTTGACATCAACCCCCTCACATATCACAATACAGGGCTGAAATCTCAAACCCTTAACATATTACACATACTATCCCCTTGAGTACACAGTCACACTTAGCCTTAGTCCTAACCATCACATAACACATAATAACCGAAAATCACATAACTACATACTCTTCAAAAATCACATAATTACATAATACTCAAAAATCACATGATCACATAATATTCAAAAATTCAAAATCACATAATGTAGTGTAGTCCTTAGGTTTCATGCTGATAGTTCAGTGTAGTCTTGCTAAGTTATCACTCAATTTCTCAAACAAAGTTACATAACCATAAATATATAACCATAAAACATGCTACACTCATAAAGAAACATAAAATTACAACAAACATCCATAAAATCAACATAAAATGTAAAGCATGTATTCATACAACATTATTTTACAAATCACTACATGTAACCCACGGTTAACATAACATATTATCTATTTAATTTTAAACCTTAATTAACATGAATTTCATGTTTAAAATCATTGGTCTAAAACTTCCCAAATTCCATAAGAGAATACCTTAAATTTCATATTACAAATTTTCGGTTTTCATAAACAATCATCAAGATTTCGGATTTCACAATTAACATCAAGGATTCGGTTTTTCATAAATAATTATCAAGGTTACAAATTTTCGGTTTTCATCCCAACTATCAAGATTTCGGTTTTACACATGGTAATTTTTCATGCAATCAAATTTATTATTTAACACAACTATATTGATGGAGTTCGAATAAGACACATATGGAAGGAATTAAGACACCCCACTCACCTCTTAACCGAGAACACTAGGGTGAAAATCCTCCACAACAATCCGCCTAAAGCCTTGAAATTCCACCAATGTTGCCACCAAGGGAAGAGGAACGCCACCAACACCAAGACGCCGGCCAAAGGGAGAAGGAAGAGGAAGAAAGGAATTTTCGCCTCCAAGCCTCCAAGAATCGCCCCAAGCCTTCAAGCCGTCGCCCAAGAATTTCCTCCAAGCCAAAATTTCGCCACAAACTCTACCCTAACCGAAATTACTAACTCAAAATTTCGGTTTTAAATTTTTAACCCATTAACCCATTAATTCAAATAGGGTTTAATCCATTTAACTAATAATTTGAATTTTAAAACCCAATTCGTGCAAACCCAATAACCCATGATTAACTAATTAATTTAACCATTAACTAACCATTCACTTAATGAAAATCCAATAAGGATTTAATTAATATCCAATAAAGTCTAATTAATTAACCAATAAGGTCTAATTAATTTATCATAAATTAGCAACCAATAATCGAATAAATTAACCACCATTAATCTCTAATTAATTTACAATAAATTAACAACCAAAAATCTCTAGTTAATTAACTATAAATTAACAACCAAAAATCTCTAGTTAATTAACTATAAATTAACAACCAATACATAGCAAAATATCACAGTCAATAATTTTATTTAAATCAAAAATAATGCTTACCAGGACTTAAGATCCTTGGATCTTACATCCCTCCCTCCTTATAAAGCTTTAGTCCTCTAAAGCTCAGCATCCATATCATCAAAAAGATAAGCATAAAGCTTCCTCATATCAGCTTCAGTCTCCGAAGTCGCCTCCTCAACCGACTGATTTCCCCAGATAACCTTTTACCAAAGGTATAGTCTTGTTCCTCAGAACTTTATCCTTTCTATCCACAATCCGGAGAGGTCTTTCCTCAAAAGTCAAATCACTCTGAATCTGAAGAGGTTCCAATTCCAATACATGAGATGGATCAGGATGATATTTCCTCAAAACAGAAACATGGAACACATTATGCACATGATCCATAGTAGGAGGTAAAGCTAATCTGTAAGCCACTGGACCAATTCTCTCAATAATGTCAAAAGGGCCTACAAACCTAGGGCTCAACTTGCCCTTTTTGCCAAACCTCATAACACCCTTAGTAGGTGACACCTTTAAGAAAACATGATCCCCTACCATAAACTCCAAGGAACGACGACGGTCGTCAGCATAACTCTTCTGTCTGTCCCGAGCATTCTTCAGTTTATTCTGTATCTCTCTGACCTTATCAGTAGTCTCCTGAACTGCATCAGATCTCAAAATCATTCTGTCACCAGTCTCCTCCCAACACAAGGGAGTCCTGCACCTTCTTCCATACAAAGCCTCATATGGAGCCATCTGAATACTTGAGTGGAAACTATTATTATAAGTGAACTCTATCAAAGATAGATCCCGGTTCCACTCAGAACTCCAATCAACCACATAAGCTCTCAACAAGTCTTCTAGAGTCTGTATAGTACGCTCCGTCTGGCCATCAGACTGAGGATGGTATGCTGTACTAAAACTCAACTTAGTACCCAAACCCTCCTGTAAACTCTTCCAAAATCTGGACAAAAACCGAGAGTCCCTATCAGACACAATATCAACAGGCACTCCATGCAGTCTGACTATCTCATCAATATACAATCTAGCCAGCCTCTCTAAAGAATAAGTCATCTTGATCGGGAGAAAATGGGCTGATTTAGTAAGTCTATCAACAATCACCCAAATAGCATCATGACCCAATCTGGTTCTAGGCAAACCACACACAAAATCCATACTGATGCATTCCCACTTCCACTCAGGAATAGGAAGGGGCTGCAACAAACCACCAGGCTTCTGGTGTTCAGCCTTTACAGTCTGACAGGTTAAACACCTAGAGACAAAATCAGATACTTCTTTCTTCATACCCGGCCACCAAAAATTTTTCTTAAGGTCCTGATACATCTTAGTCACACCAGGATGTAGAGAATATTTGGAGTTATGGCTGTCCTCCAATATTTCTTTCCTCAAGCTCGGTTCCTCAGGGACACATACCCTTCCACGAAACCGAAGAATACCATCATCAGACAGGCTAAAATCCTGAATTGCTCCATCAACCAAACTATCCCTGATCTGAACTAATCTCGGATCCACAGACTGCTGATCTCTGATCTTCTGCAACAAAGCAGACTGTACTCTGAGAAAGGCCACATAACCCGACTGAACTCTAGGAGAAACACTGATCCTGAGATCGCTGAACTCCTGCAGTAACCGCCACTCACTGACTCGTAAAGCAGCTACTGAAGTAACTGGATGTCTGCTCAGTGCATCAGCCACTACATTGGCCTTTCCAGCCTGATACTGAATAGAGAAGTCATAGTCTTTGATCAACTCCATCCATCTTCTCTGTCTCATGTTCAACTCCTTCTGAGTGAAGATATACTTGAGACTCTGGTGAACAGTGAACAGATCGAACTCCTGACCCAGCAAATAGTGACGCCATATCTTCAAAGCAAAGACTACGGCCGCCAACTCTAAATCATGAGTAGGGTAGTTCAATTCATACTCCTTCAGTTGTCTCGAAGCATAGGCTACTACAGAACCCTTCTGCATCAAGACACAACCCAACCCTTTGCCTGAAGCATCCGTATAGACAGTAAACCTCTCCCCATCACTAGGAATAATGAGGATCGGTGTACTAGTCAACCTTCTCTTCAGCTCTTGAAAGCTCTCTTCACACTTATCATCCCAAATAAACTTGGCCTCCTTTCTGGTCAATTTAGTTAAAGGACCCGCCAGCTTGGAAAATCCCTCAACAAATCTCCGGTAGTAACCTGCTAAACCCAAGAAACTTCTGATCTCAGTAGCGCTAGTCGGTCTTCCCCAATTAAGAATGGCTTGCACTTTAACTGGATCCACCGACACCCCTTGACCAGAAATCACATGCCCAAGGAAACTAATCTTCTCTAGCCAGAACTCACACTTACTAGCCTTGGCATATAATCGGTTCTTCCTCAGAACCTCCAGCACTCTGCGCAAGTCACTGACATGATCTGAAGTAGTCCGTGAGTATACCAAAATATCGTCTATAAAGACTACCACACAAGAGTCAAGCAATTCATGGAATACCCTGTTCATCAAATCCATGAAGACAGCAGGTGCATTCGTCAGTCCAAAAGGCATAACTAGAAATTCAAAATGCCCATACCTGGTCCTGAAAGCAGTCTTAAATATATCCTCATCCTTGACCCTAAGCTGGTAATACCCTGATCTCATATCAATCTTAGAGAACACTGTAGCTCCCTGTAATTGATCAAATAGATCATCAATTCTGGGAAGAGGATACTTATTCTTGATAGTCACTTGGTTCAGTTGCCTGTAGTCTATACACATCCTCAGGGTTCCATCTTTCTTCTTTACAAACAGCACTGGCGCTCCCCAGGGAGAAGCACTAGGCCGAATGTACCCTTTCTCTAGCAATTCCTCCAGTTGTTTCTTAAGCTCAGCCAGCTCTGAGGTAGCCATGCGATAAGGAGCTCTGGAGATAGGTGCCGTACCTGGCGCCAACTCAATGCCAAACTCCACTTCTCTAATTGGTGGCAAGCCTGAAAATTCCTCAGAGAACACATCAGGAAATTCTTTCACCACCGCCATCTGAGTCAAATCAGAAGTAGAATCATCCTGCACCTTAACATGCGCAAGACAACCCTTGCATCCACTAGCAAGTAACTTCCTGGCCTGCAGGAAAGATATTACATGCGGTCCTTGGTCCGACACTAGACCTCTCACAAAAATCCTACTCCCATCTAGCAGATTTAAAGTGATTACTTTCTCAAAGCAATCCACAGTAGCATGATGTGAGGATAACCAATCCATACCTAGGATGACATCATAATCTTGCATGTCTAAGAGGATTAGATCTACCAGAAACTCATAACCCTCTACATGCACTACACAATCAGCACAAACAGTATCTGTAGATAATGATGTTCCTAAGGGAGTACTTACAGACACAACATAGTCTAGCATCTTAGGTAACACAGGTAAACATGCAGCAAATCTAACAGACACAAAAGACAGATTTGCACCAGGATCAAATAAGATACGAGCTAACTGATCAAATACAAATAAGGTACCTTCCACGACGGATCGGGAAGCTCGTGTATCCTTCTCAGCCACAGCATAAACTCGTGTCTGGACTGTAGGCTTCTCTGCGCCTCTATTCTGCATCTCAGGCTCTTTGCAGTCCTTGACCATGTGCCCTGGTTTCTTACACCTGAAGCATACACCATTCCTCTTATGACAGTCTTTCACTAGATGTCCCTTGAGCCCACAATAATTACAAGTCCGGTCCTCTGTGATACTGTTTCTTACATCCCTGGCATCCCTGAACTGCTGCGGTGCATCCCTGGACTGCTGCGGTGCCTTGTAGGAGTAAGGCTTATACCTGCTCTTTTTGTAATCCTTATGCTTGGGGTACTTCTTACCCTTGCCGCCACTACCATACTGAGGAACCGCCGCCTCAGCTGCAGGAACCACTGTCACGGCAACATGAGAACTCCTCTCAGATATGTATCTCTCAATGGTGCGTGCTCGCCCAACAGTCTCAACATAGGTCTCCAAGTGCTGAGCACCAACCTGCTCTCTAATGTCCCATCTGAGACCTCTGAGAAACTTGGTAGCTCTCCTCTTTTCAGTGTTTATCAGGTGAGGGGCATACTTTCCCAACTTAGTGAACTGCAGCTCATACTGGTCCACTGTCATATCACCCTGCTCCAGGTGAATAAATGCCACCTCTCGGTCCTCCACCAAACTATCTGGGAAGTACTTCTCGTTAAATCGAGACAAGAAGTAAGGCCAATCTACAGTCTCATGTCTTTCTTCGGCAAGTCTCACCACTCCTTTCCACCACTCATCTGCGTCCCCACGCATCATATAGGTGGTCAGACATAACTTATCCTCATCTGAGCAGCGCATGACTTGGAAAATCTTTTCCAAGCACAACTGCCAGTTCTCAGCAGTACTGGATTCTGAGCCCCCATAAAAAGAGCTGGGACCCAGTTTCTGAAATTCACTCACAAGTGAAGCATAGCGCCTGTGAGCGCCCTCCTGAGAGTCATCCCCCACCGCTCGAGTAGTAGTCTGGGGTCTCTCTTGAGTCAGCTGCTGCAAAAGCTGCTGTTGTGCCTCTTGATGCTGAGTCTGTTGCTGCTGCAGCATCTGAGCTTGCCTCTCTATCATGGCACCTTGTTGCTGTACCATGCCAGTCAGAGCCTCAATAGTTCTCGTGAGGTTCGAAGGCTGCTCATCCTCGCCACTAGCATTTCCTCTGGTTCGCACCATCTTACATTCCTACACACACATACCATAGTCAGGAAAACAAACATAAACCTATCAGGTGTCTAGCAATACACAAACATGTTTTCCCCCCGAACTAAGTTTTAGCTAGCCAACTCCTCTGATACCATTCTGTTACATCCCGTTATCTTAACCCCAAACAAGCAACACAAATCATGAAAGAAACAGGATGTTATCATACAAGATCGATACATATGCTAGGTAAAACCCCGTTCAGGAAACACGATCTAAAAATTTCGAAAATCCATACATATAAATCTCCACAAAACACAATTTCATAAAGGTACCTGCCACCACGCATTCCTTGCACTAGACATATGCAAGGCAACAGTTATATCAAATCCGTATCAAATCCATAAAATCCATAAAGGTACCTGCCACCAGGCAATACTTGCACTAGACATATGCAAGTTACAGGTATATCAAAACCGATTACAAAGAATACACCACATACCGAAATTCAAAACAAAATCACAAAATCGATTTTATAAACTCATACCAAACACCGAAACCAGGCCAAAGCCCGCGGTGACACAAAAATCAAAATCATTTAACTGCCACAATCCGGCAACACAAATTCATATAGTTTAGCCATAGTCGGCAGCACATGTTCACATAATTCAGATATTAAGGCCACAACCGGCATCATAAGTTCATTAAGCATAAATCACGATATCCATACAATGCTAACTGCGCCCCTGCTCTACACCTGAAAATAATGAGGGGTGAGCTACACAGCCCAGTGAGTGGATAGTCTAAATCGACCATCCATAACATACACTCAAAAATATAGACAGATTAATTTAAAAATCTTTAACAGGAACATTATGTCAACATATAACAACATAAAGAAAACAGAAGTCATATAAACAGTCAGATGTACACACCAACATATAACACACTCAGGATCTAGAGTTATACTCTAAACCAACTAAACACACCAACACTTAATTAACCTAGTTGTCCAGCATATTCAGTAGTGACCATTATGGTCTAACCCGGCTTTGGCCTAAGCACTGGGAGACTGTAAAATTTCATGCAACATATAAACATGGACAGTGAGTAGAATCAAGAGGTGGCCCCCGCCAGGTCACGACGTGGCACTTTGCTCTAAAACACCCCATAACACATCGATGGATTGTGTGTAGATTCAAGAGGTGGCCCTCGCCGGGTCACGACGTGGCACTTTGCTCTACGACACCCCATATCACAAAAAGAGTGATGACATCAAGAGGTGGCCCCTGTCCGACCAAGACATGGCACTTTGCGTCAAAACCCGTTCTCCCAAAAGGTTCCTACTGGACAACAGACACATCTTATATCTTATTTCACAACGGTGGACTTCTAAGTGTCAACTAGACTCTAGGATAGTCATCACAATAATCATATCGGGCAGGCTGAACATCAACCCCCATCACAATAATCATAACAGGTAGGTTGACATCAACCCCCTCACATATCACAATACAGGGCTGAAATCTCAAACCCTTAACATATTACACATACTATCCCCTTGAGTACACAGTCACACTTAGCCTTAGTCCTAACCATCACATAACACATAATAACCGAAAATCACATAACTACATACTCTTCAAAAATCACATAATTACATAATACTCAAAAATCACATGATCACATAATATTCAAAAATTCAAAATCACATAATGTAGTGTAGTCCTTAGGTTTCATGCTGATAGTTCAGTGTAGTCTTGCTAAGTTATCACTCAATTTCTCAAACAAAGTTACATAACCATAAATATATAACCATAAAACATGCTACACTCATAAAGAAACATAAAATTACAACAAACATCCATAAAATCAACATAAAATGTAAAGCATGTATTCATACAACATTATTTTACAAATCACTACATGTAACCCACGGTTAACATAACATATTATCTATTTAATTTTAAACCTTAATTAACATGAATTTCATGTTTAAAATCATTGGTCTAAAACTTCCCAAATTCCATAAGAGAATACCTTAAATTTCATATTACAAATTTTCGGTTTTCATAAACAATCATCAAGATTTCGGATTTCACAATTAACATCAAGGATTCGGTTTTTCATAAATAATTATCAAGGTTACAAATTTTCGGTTTTCATCCCAACTATCAAGATTTCGGTTTTACACATGGTAATTTTTCATGCAATCAAATTTATTATTTAACACAACTATATTGATGGAGTTCGAATAAGACACATATGGAAGGAATTAAGACACCCCACTCACCTCTTAACCGAGAACACTAGGGTGAAAATCCTCCACAACAATCCGCCTAAAGCCTTGAAATTCCACCAATGTTGCCACCAAGGGAAGAGGAACGCCACCAACACCAAGACGCCGGCCAAAGGGAGAAGGAAGAGGAAGAAAGGAATTTTCGCCTCCAAGCCTCCAAGAATCGCCCCAAGCCTTCAAGCCGTCGCCCAAGAATTTCCTCCAAGCCAAAATTTCGCCACAAACTCTACCCTAACCGAAATTACTAACTCAAAATTTCGGTTTTAAATTTTTAACCCATTAACCCATTAATTCAAATAGGGTTTAATCCATTTAACTAATAATTTGAATTTTAAAACCCAATTCGTGCAAACCCAATAACCCATGATTAACTAATTAATTTAACCATTAACTAACCATTCACTTAATGAAAATCCAATAAGGATTTAATTAATATCCAATAAAGTCTAATTAATTAACCAATAAGGTCTAATTAATTTATAATAAATTAGCAACCAATAATCGAATAAATTAACCACCATTAATCTCTAATTAATTTACAATAAATTAACAACCAAAAATCTCTAGTTAATTAACTATAAATTAACAACCAAAAATCTCTAGTTAATTAACTATAAATTAACAACCAATACATAGCAAAATATCACAGTCAATAATTTTATTTAAATCAAAAATAATGCTTACCAGGACTTAAGATCCTTGGATCTTACATCTGCATTCCCAGACTGCGCCGAGCCATTCACTGGCACGCCCGTGCACCCATGCACGGCTGTGAAGGGATCGGCCGACTTTTCTAGAATTCGACGGAACGTTCACAGGCACACCCATGAACACATACATGGCCGTGAAGAGTAAGTTTTCTAGAAAACAACCTTCGACGAGCCGTTCACGGGCGTGGCCGTGCATCCATGCACGGCCGTGTATCGTCCCACCAGATTCAACACCTGTTCGGTTTTTCGTTCGTTTCTTACTATTTTGGAAGCAGAATTTGATGAAATTTTGTGGAGACCTTCCTAACTTAGCGATGAACGTTTTGGGACCAGAATCACGTGATTTGGGCAGAGGGTTGAGGAGAACAAAGCGAAACGGCAAGACCTAGGCTTTTGAGGCAATTTTCTGGCGACGAAAGGTTGTTCCGGCTCGATTTCTTCCTCGTTTCGATGCTGAGGAACGTGCTCCACCCTCTCCCGTCAAGGATCTAGCCTTCCCCTAGTTTGATTTGATTTGTATGAGAGATTTCATATGTTTAATGATGTATCTTGTAGCGTAAACCTAATTTCGGGGTTTGGGCGTAGCCCACTATAAGAATGTTGATTGTTATTGTTTGATCTACACTTTATCTAAACTTATCTTTATTTTTATTCATGTCTAGGAAGTTTTAATTCATGATTATGTACTAGCCATGCATATTTATGTTTTAGATGTTGTGGGAAGAACTGAGAGGTGAACCACAATTATCGGATCCCCTTAGACTAGACTGGTGATTTTGGCCACGAGAGTTGTCGAAATCACCTGAGGAACCCTAATCCTTCACAGAACCCTTTGGGTCCGCTTAACCTGGTAAGCCATGAGAGTAGGAGACTTGGGTTAAGTTGGATACCGGACCGTGTTCTAAGAGGGAGCGGGTCTGTACCTTAGGAAGGATTACCTTAAGAACATAGGTAAAAACTTATTTAAAATATCAATATTAACTTTCTTGCATGCTTCAGTGTGGTGAAACCTGAAACCCCGATCTTCTCTCAAAGATCTCAAACCCCGATTGCCTGCTTTCTGTTCTGTTTGCTCTAGATTAGCATTAGTTTACTTTCTTGCATTAGGATTTAGTGACACTCCTAAGCTTATTTGATTGCCTAGCTATTAGTTAACTGATCAGTTAGTACTTGACCTATAGTCCTCGTGGGATCAATATTTTTTTTTTATTACGCGATAGACCGTGCCCTTGCGGTACGCCCCCGATAAAATTACGGCGCGTAATTTTCCTTACAGTAGTTCCATATTTTAGTCAGGTTGAATAACACGGGCCGTAATATCTATACAGTAGTGCCGTAAGACTTCAAAAACTTTCTAGACAAAAATTGGCCGTAATTACGGCACCGTGAAATATGTTACAGTACCGCCGTATTTTTCACAAATTTTCAATAATCTCTCGGGAAAGAAAACACTTAAAATTATGGCCCCATGAAACCTTTTACTATAGTACCGTAAAAATACATCAAATCTCAGAAACTTTCGATCAAAAATCACTCAAAAATACGGCACGTTAAAAGACTTACGGTACCCGCCGTAAAAGCCATAAAACTTTCTGGATGAAAAATGACCAAAATTACGGCCCGTAATATCGGTATATTTTGCACAAAACTCAATTTTTCCTACAAAAGGAAAAGAAAAATTAGTTCTAAAAATAAACTAAAATAAAAGAAAATAACTAAAGTAAGTGTTTGGGTTGCCTCCCAAGAAGTGCTAATTTAAAGGTCCATTAGCTTGACCGTTCTGTACTTAGATTTGATCGTGGTTCATTTAGTCGCCATTCTGATTTCTCTTTGTTCTGTTTACAACTTCTGAATACATAAGGCTCATTCAAGAAACAATGTCCAATTTTACCTAAGAACCTTTTTCCTTTGTCAAACAGTTTCAATCCTTCTTTTCTCTTATGTCTCTTCTTTTTTTCTTTTCTGAAATTAAATTAATCTTTTCCTGAAATTTTCTATTCACACACTCAAGAGAAGTATCACTTTCAAAATTAGAAGGTTCATCAAATAACTAATGCAAATCATTAATAACATTATCTATTGTATCAATACTACAACATGATCCTAAATATGATGGTTTTTTCAATGAATTTACTAACTCAAACTCAATTATGTTTTCACCAATATTAAGTATGAGTTTTCCTTTCTTAACATCAATAACTGCCCCTGTTGTGGCTAAAAATGGTCTACCAAGGATAATTGGGTTTTTAGAACTTTCCTCCATTTCTAACACTACAAAATCTGCTAGAACAAAATACTTACCGACTTGGATTAGAATATTTTCTATAATTCCAACAGTATACTTTATTGAGCTATCAACGAGCTACAAAGATATGAAAGTTGGTTTGAGCTCTCCCATGTCTAGTTTCCTACAAATAGATAAGGGCATTAGGCTTACTCTAGCACCTAAATCACATAAGGCTTGGTCAAAAGCCATATTCCCAATTGAACAAGGAATAGAGAAACTACCTGGATCCTTTAATTTTGGTGGCAACTTGTTTTGGATGATGACACTACATTCCTCAGTCAATGCCACAGTACCATAGTCCTCTATCTTTCTTTTATTTGACAAAATTTCTTTTAAAAATTTAGTATAAGTGGGCATTTGAGATAAAGCTTCAGTGAATAGAATATTAATATAAAGCTTCCTTAAAACATCAAAAAATTTCCCAAACTGCTTATCTAATTTTGCTTGAACTAGCCTATGGGGAAAAGGTATGGGTGGTCTATAAGGTGCAAGTGAACTAGGCCTAAGAATCTTAGGCTGACATGGCTCATCTCGTTTAGGTTCATCACCCTGGTGAGGTGGCAAACTAGTATGAGGCTGCACATGTACAGGAGGTTCTTCTAGGACTGGTTCACTGCTCTGCTCAATATCAGGCTCTTCTTCATCCTCAAATCTACCTCTAGGTTTATCTAATTGCTTTCCACTCCTAGTAGTTATTGCATTACAATGTTCCCTAGGGTTTGGTTCAGGTTTAGCAGGCAATTTCCTTGGGGTCTATAAGAAGTGCTAGCTTGTTGTGCTATCTGATTTTCAAGAATTTTATTATGAGCTGCTAAAGATCCTATTGAGAAGTAAGTTGACTAACTATTCCTTTAAGATCTTCAATTTCCTTGTTTTGATTTGTCATGATTTGGTTTTGATTCATCATGAATTGATTTTGATTTGTCATGAATTGATTTTGACTAGCCATAAATTTTTCAAGCATGGACTCAACACTAGGATTTTGAGGTTGGTTTTGATTTTGATTTTGTCTCTGTTGATATCCTCTATTTTCAGCCTGTCCCCCTCTGTTATTGTTACTTTTCCAAGATAAATTTGGGTGATTTCTCCATCAAGGGTTATATGTACTAGAGTAGGGGTCATTATGTCTACTTTGATTGTAACCCCCCACTGCATTAACTTGTTCTACACCCTGATCAGCAATTACTTTACACTCCTCAGAGTAGCGTCCATGATTACCACAAATATTACATATAGCATAGGATGAAACTACAGCAGATTGCATTTGAAAAGAATCAAATCTATTACATAAATAATCTACCTTTTCAGCCAAAGTGCACTAGTTATCATTTTCGTTCAAACTGTAAGTAGGCCGATATAATACTCCTCTCTCAGTGGTCCACTGGTTGTCGTTCAGTGCCATCTCCTCTAGCAGTGTGAAAGCATCATCAATGGTCTTGTTCATGAGGGCTCCACCTGCAGCAGCATCAACAGTCAGATGGGTATTATAAAGCAAAACATTATAAAATGTATGAATCAATACCCATTTCTCTAAGCCATGGTGAGGGCACTTCCGTTGTAATTCGTTGAAATGCTCCCATGCTTCACTAAAAGACTCGCCATCCCACTGTGCAAAACTTGTAATCTGGTTCCTCAACTGGATTGTCTTGCTGGGTGGAAAGTATTTCATCAAGAAAGCGATAGACAGTTGATCCCATGTAGTAAAGGTACTGGTAGGTTGAGATTGCAGCCAAGAATGTGCTCGGTCCCTAAGAGAAAAAGGAAATAGTCTAAGTTTTAATGCATCACTGGAAACACCATTAATTTTAATTGTATCACAAACTTCAGGAAATAAAGCAAGATGTTGATTAGGATCTTCGAGTGGAGATCCTCCAAACTGATTCTGCTGGATCATAGATAGAAAAGATGGCTTGATTTTGAAATTATTAGCCCCGATTGCCGGTCTAGCAATGCTAGAGTGTATCTCCTACGGATTAGGGGCTGCATAGTTCCTAAGCGATCTTCTGTCTACCATGACTATTTCTTCTTCTTGCCTTTCTTCAAATCTGAGTTTCCTGCGCAATCTAAGAGTTTTGTTAATCTCAGGATCTAAGGGAACTAGAGATCCTGATCTAAGCTTCCTGCGCATGCACAAGTAGATAGATCAAATAAACTCAAAATATGCAGAAAAGTATAGAAAATAGAATTAATCTCAGCTTCTGAAGATTCCTAAAGAAATCGAACCACAGAGACCTCATTTGTTAAGTACTGAATAATTGATTTTTCACAAGTTAAGCAATCGATTATGATGCAAGTAAACGATCGGAAAGTACATAAAAAATCAGAGAGAAAAGCTAGGACTAGGGTTTCATCCACTTTAATTTCAATGACTAGTTGGAAATAAGTGCTCGTCAGTGTAATCTTATTATGATAAAGATATAATTTACTTTAAAAAGAAATCATCTCGCTTTCACGCAGACAATTTACAAAGAATCAATCCTCACTTTCGCACAGGATTTATTCAATGCTAAAGATAAAGTAAATCATTGATAAGGAGATTTAAGATCACTTTCATGCATCCAATCTCTATGTCAATCATCTCAAGTGAAAACTA
Organism: Costus lasius; assembly: GCA_027563935.2. Classification (NCBI taxonomy): domain Eukaryota; kingdom Viridiplantae; phylum Streptophyta; class Magnoliopsida; order Zingiberales; family Costaceae; genus Costus; species Costus lasius. The sequence continues at coordinate 27,669,453 of CM050450.1, read as the reverse complement.
AATACTTTCATATTTTAGTTTCACAGGTTCTACTTAAGGGTTTCCAACAATCCAATACCTAATTTCCTACGATATCTTCATGTTTAATTCATTAATTTTTCCTAGATCAGATTATCAACAAGTTAATAAACTTCTAAGATCTAGAAATAAGAACAAACCTAATTTCTTAGGATGAGTTCCTAATTCTCAATTTTAAGGTTCCAAGTTTTGTAAGTCACTTTTCAGTCCATATCATAAAAACTCCCATACATGTTGACAATATGAAACTAGAAAGGATTAAAGGCGATCATCACTTAAGTAGAATTATCATAATAAAAGTATCCTGACGAATTAAAGATCATCTAGTCATTATGAAATTAAGGGGATTACACCCCATGTCCCAAGAAGTGTTTAAGCTAGCATGGTAGAAGAATTACAGAAAGCTATAGTTTAGAATGATCAAAAATCGAAGAGAAAGAGGAAATTTTACTAAACACGGGGCTGTAATGAAAATTACAGCCTGTAATTTGCTCCAAAACTCGCGATAAATAGTGTGGCATCCCTACTTTCGTTGATTTCTTCTCCGATCGATCTCCTTTCGCTCTGAAACTTCTAGGGTATGTTCTCCTCCTCCAAGCGTAGTTTTCCCCTCAAATTTCACGGCCGGTGGTGCTCTGTACACTTCGCGGCGACAAACCCTAGGGTGGCGGTGAAGAACTCAATTTCTCTCTGAAGCATGAATCAAAATTGGGACTTTTCATTCGATGATGTTCGCCTCCTTTTCCCTAGTATTCCCCTTTTTACGGTTCTTGAATTGGTGGTCTAAATTATCCGCAATCATTTGTAAAAAAATCGGGCTACAGTAATACTGGGAAAATCGGCTGTCTGGATTATAATCATGCCGTAATTTCCATTACGGCAGTGCCGTAATATCTTTTTAAAAAAACACGGGTTGTAATGTAAACCACGGTAGTGCTGTATAAGTGCAAATCTTTCTGGAAAGATATCTCCCAAAATTACGGTCCGTAATATTAATTATGGTAGGGCCGTATTCTTCTCTGGATAGAAATCGACCAAAATTACAGCAGGTCGAATAGATTACCGCAGTGTCATGATTTATTCTGTAAGTTCAGTAAAACTACGGTACCGTAATATTTATTATGAACCTACTGTGATTTCGTCTAAAGCTCTGATCTGTGTGAAATTTGACATGTAATATTCTTTTGATGATGGGATTTTGTCTATGCACTTGAATTGCTCGAAAACGCCTTAAAATGATGTCTTTTTACCTGAAAATGATCAAAAACTAAAAAAGGTATAGATTCCACAATATTTGATAAATAAGACATAAAAATAAGTAAAAAAGCATGAATATAACACAAAAAGACATATCAAATGACACAATATACTATAAATTTTCGTGTGATCAAGTTTACTAAAATGGATTTAAATAATACTTTAATAATGTATTAAAGATCACTTGTGGGCAGTACTTTAATATATAACTAATCACAATTAATGTTTAAAATAAACATAATTTAATTGACAATCAAATATACTGTGATCAATCTTTGGATACACATCATATTCAATCAAGTATGATAATTAATTCTCTAATTGTACTTGATTAAAAACAATAGTCCACCTTTGGGTGACCTCTTAGTATATAACTAATGAACACAATTGTTAAATCGCTCTTTATGTCATTACTAACATCTTTTAATCATAAATAATTGAAAATTCAAGAATTAATGTCTATTCTAGGCCACTTTGGCGATTAATAAGCTACTATACAATAGACATCTTTCTAAACATATAAAAAAATAATTCTAGAGATAAACAATAAAGTCGATTAGCTATAAATAGTAATTTCGGTCATAAACACTAGACTTAATTCGGTAGGAACAGTAATTCTAGTGTCTCATGAGTAGTGATTTCGGCATAAATAGTAGTGCCACCATGTATAGTAAATTTGGTATGAACAATGATGTAGGCACCGTAGTAATTCTTGGACATAGATGCTGTGTATGTATGTAATGTTTTCTTGATATTAGTATCTACAAAGAATATTTTAAACTTATGAGGACTTTGTAAGGGATAAATGAGGATGCCTCTCAATTCCTAGGATATTATTAAAGCATCATATATGCTGAGAAAAGCAAAGACCTTTCTCATATGAGATAATATATTGTACTCGGAAGGAGATAATTTCACTGGGAGAGGTGTTGTATTATCGTCTACTTCTTGTGTTTCAACCTACTTACCCTTGAGTTTCTCTTTTTTTAAATCCGTCAAATGTCTTGTTATGATTTTGCTACTCCTGATATTCATTTGACAAGACTCATTTATTTGCTTATTGGCTTAGGTGGTAAGTGCCTCATCATTCAAATAGGTAGGCAAGCACTCCTCTTCAGAGTCACTCCCTAGGTTGATTGTGTTATAGATGCCCACTTTCATGGCAGCGATAGCTTCAGGGTTTTTAGTTATGGTCAGATGACCTATTTTTATTTGTCGCATCACCCAACATTTAAATTCATTACACTTGTCGAGTCTATGTCAGATCCTCCTATGATAAGGACAGTAAATATAATAGTTTACACATTTTGCCTCTTTTTGGATTATTAGAGGAGGTAGTTCTAGGCCAAATTTTATGCATACTGGAGAAGGATCTCTAGTTATTCTTCGTTGAGATGGAAAGGAGTCAGCAGATCATCTTCTTTGTTGGTGAATCAGCAGATCATCTTCTTTGTTGGTGATCTTCACATGAATAGATTTATCATTTATGCCAAATGTAATAATTCCCCGGTTTTGGTTTGGGTGGGGTGTTTCTTGTATTGCGAGAGCCTCAGTGTCTTAGACAGCTATTTCCTTTTTTGTCTTCCTTAGTCGATGATAATGGTTCATTCATTGTTGGTAAAAATCATCTCTATCCCATCATAGGTATAATGATGACTCCAAGGGTTTTAGTTTTGATCCTCTTAATTTTTCAAGTTGTTCATGTAATAGCTATGGATCCTCGACTTCATTTTGTCTTGACAATTCTGGAGTGGTGGACATCATATTATAAGATTATATCTCGTAGTCCTCATCTTCCAAAAGTTTCATATATACTTCTTTAGTGATAAAATGATGAAGCTTTATGAGCTCTAGTATGTTATGTTCATATTCTTCGAGCAAATCGATATATTTTTCAAGATCAATTTTCTCTTTTGTCTCAACCTGAAGAATGATTTCCTTTTTGTTTTTATTCTTTGAAGATGAGCTCTTTTTCTTCTTCTTCTTCTTTTGCTTCTTATTCTTAGGTGGGCATAATCTTAATAATGTGCACTGTGGAGTTAAAGGGTCTTTTGATACGATGTCCGACATTTGTCTCAATTTCTGCAAGAGTTGCATTATCTTTTTAGACTCCATAATATCCCATTTCTCATCTTCTATTGGTGTTGAAATTTTTTTTTTCTTCTATTTTAATAATATTGGCTTGTTCATATATCATTTAGTACTTATTTGGATAATATTATCTTCTCCATCTTGTATTATTTTTTCACTCAATCCTTAAACATATAGCAGTCTTGTATCCTATGCCCCAATATACGATGATAAGGATAATAGTAAAGATCATAAGTCCTTTAAATATTTTGCTTTCTTATAGAAAAAACACTATGTCCTTTCTAGAGATGGCCCTCATTCACCTTCATGAAGCTCTTATCCTTTCATTTGTTGTTTTCTTTCCGTAGCTTACCCGTACTACTACTACTACTACTACCATCTTGAATAGTGAGATGAGTTGAATGCTCCTTCAATCTTCTTTAATCTTCCTTTCTCCTATACTAACATGGCCTTTATTATTTTAAAGTCCCATTTATCCTTATTAGTGATATAGTTCATCTCGAGCTAGCCAAATTCATGACGGAGTGAATTGATAATGAATTGGACCATTAAAGCTTTGGCGATTAATAAGCAACTATACAATAGACATCTTTCTAAACATATAAAAAAAAAATAATTCTAGAAATAAACAATAAAGTTGATTAGCTATAAATAGTAATTTCGGTCATAAACACTAGACATAGTTTGGTAGGAACAGTGATTCTAGTGTCTCATGAGCAGTAATTTTTGGCATAAATAGTAGTGCCACCATGAATAATAAATTTGGTATGAAGAGTGATAAATAGACGAGAGCTGTTTTCATGCATGGAGGGAAAGGAGCATGTGCAAGTTTCATGGTAAATAGTCTTTTTAGGAAGAGTTTTGAATATTGAGGCATTTTAATGCCCCTTCCATTGGAGCCATATGAGGAACTTGCATAAATAGAGGCATTTTACATGCCTAACTAAGATGACAATTCATATTGAAAATGTTTGGAGATGACGTGACACTTGTCACTTGATGATGTTGTTGCTAATGTTGTTGATTGTCAAATATTGTATTGTAGGATAAAAAAATAATCGAAAATATCATGGAGAATCAATGTCAAAATTTTATTTTATATAGTTATTTTTTTTTATAAAGTTACTATTTTACAAAACTTATTATATTATAGACTTATTATCTTATAAACATAGTATTGTATAAACTTGCTATTTTATAAACTTGCATGGGAGGTGGGATTCAAATATGCATCATAATTTCATTATCGGTTCAATAAATTTACTTTTGAACCAACAAATTAATTAACCAATTTTTTAGTTAGTTAATTTATTGAATTATTTAGTTCCATTAATTTGAATGTTAATCTCACAGGTGGTCAACGATTTATTGAGTTTTGTAAACAGCTAATGGAAAGAATCAAAGAAACCCGCCCAAACTATTCAACAGGGAATAGGGATCCTCCTCAATGGGGCTAAACTTATTTTTCTATAAATTCATACGTGGCTTCATAATCGATTGACGCGTCATACGTAATTCATGAATGCATACTTTGTTTTTTCTTGTTCAAGGCGTTCAAACGCAGCCCCACTAATAGAGGATCCTCCTCCTCCCCAAATCTTTTTCTCTTCCATCTCGCTTCCCCTTCTTCACGAGAAACCCTAGACACTCGCCGCCACGCCATGAACGGCCCTCCCTGTGAGATGGACGACGGTTTTCCGGCGACACGCCTCTTCGGTCAAGGCGTTTCCTACACTTACGACGACGTCATTTTCCTCCCAGGCTACATCGACTTCCCCGCCGATGCCGTCGACCTCTCCACTCGCCTCTCCCGCCGAATCCCTCTCGCCATCCCCTGTGTTGCCTCTCCCATGGACACCGTCTCCGAGGCCGCAATGTCCGTCGCCATGGCTTCCCTCGGCGGCGTTGCCTTCGTTCACTCTAACGACCCCCCCGCCCGCCAGGCTGCTATCGTCCGCGCCGCCAAGTCTCGCCGCATCCCCTTCCTCACCGATCCCGTATTCTTCTCCCCCTCCGACTCTGTTCCTGACTTCGGCCCCGCCGCTTACGCCCTCGTCACAGATTCCGGCAGTCCTAAATCCAGGGTCGTGGGTGTCGTCGCCAAGTCCGATTGGGAGGCCCTAGCCGACAGGAGTGTTGCTGTCTCCGAGTACATGAAGCCGGCTCCGGCGTCCGTGTCGGCGGGTTATGACTTCGAAAAGGTGGCATCTTTCTTTGCCGGCTGTGGATTGGAGTGCGCGCCGCTGGTTGCGGAGGACGGGGAGGTTCTGGACCTGGTCACCAACGATGACGTGGAGAGGATTCGAGGTTTCCCCAAGTTGGGCCTTCCATCTCTCGGCCCCGACCAGAGGTTCATAGTGGGGGCGGCTATAGGAACCCGGGAGTCAGATAAGGAGAGGCTAGAGCATCTGGTAAAGGCTGGTGCCAATGTCATTGTAGTGGACAGTTCACAGGGGAATTCCTTGTACCAGATCGATATGATCAAGTATGCGAAGAATAAGTTCCCTGAGTTGGATGTCATCGGAGGGAACGTTGTCACTATTGCGCAGGCTCAGAATCTGGTCAAGGCCGGGGTTGATGGGTTGAGGGTGGGCATGGGATCAGGATCCATATGTACCACCCAGGAGGTCTGTGCTGTTGGAAGAGGACAGGTATGACAACTACTTGTTCAGTTTCGTCCCATACTACTTTTGTATTTCCTATGCAATAATAATTGCTAAAAGAGTTGCGACAGTATCATTTCATACCGTTTATTTAATTTCCTTTCAAGATTTTCCTTTCGCTTGCATCATTCTCTTCTTCTGTGTGTTAGCTATACAACTTTGAGAACTATACGAGAAATAAATTGCCATCAATTAATTTATTATGACAAAAGAACGTACGTTAGTGACCTTAAAGACTTTCATCTTTTAACATACTATTGAGGAATTTTAGGTGCTGTATTTCTTTTGATTTCACAGGCAACGGCAGTGTATAAGGTTGCATCTTTTGCCAAGGATCATTCTGTGCCTGTTATTGCTGATGGTGGGATTTCAAATTCTGGACACATAGTGAAAGCCTTGACTCTGGGTGCTTCTACTGTTATGATGGGCAGTTTTCTTGCTGGTAGCAGTGAGGCTCCTGGGGTTTATGAATATGTGGTAAGTTCTGCTATGGGAAAATTTAACAACATGAGAAACATGTTATAGTCCTATGCGGTTTTCTAGTTCATGTATAATTTCTTCACTAGCTACTGTTTGTCAGTTTTTCACTGATAACTATTTAATTTCTACTAGTATGCACGGTAACCAAGGTTGCACATGTACTAGTCTTAATTATTGATCATGTGCTCGGAAATGATCCAGCGCATGTGACCAAGAGCAAAAGTGATTACAATATCCATTAATTTGCCCGAACATATGCCTAAAAATAATTGCCAGGCTCTGGAGACATTATGCATACATATTCTACTCCAGATTATGTTTTTGTTTCAATTTCTCATCCTAGTTTCCTAGTTAGTCAATTTCATAATAATTGTCCGCTGTTATTTTGGTTAAGCTATTTTTAGGTTTGTTAACTTAGCTACGGGAGGGAGTGGCTCTATACTTCGAGAAAAACAATGGGGAAGAGAAACTAGAAATGCTAACTTTAATAATTCAATTCATTATAATCTGTTTTATCATAAGCACTGAAGCTCGTTAAATAGGTCATTGCAAAATGTATAAACACATAAATAAAATCCACCACTAATACATGATCTAACTAACTATCCCACTAATACATGAGCTAGTAGATCCTAATGGAACCATAAATTATACCACAAAAATTCTATAATTTTTGCACTTTATATTCTATACTAAAACAAGTCTCAGATCTGACAAGGAGAATCAACCTGCATAACCTGTTGCTTAATGGTGGTCCATTTTGAAAGAAACTCGCATATCATTTTCTTATTTTTTTTCTTTTTTCTATCATTTATGTTAATTCTCTATTTCTCTTTTCTTTTTCATTTTTCTCATGTCTGTTCTTTACTATTTGCCAATATTTATCTTTTTTTCATCTCCTATGATTAACACAACTAAATTCTGAGTTTAGGGTAGTCGAGATCTGAGTTTAGGGTAAAAAACTCAGTATCCCACCATTGTCTTTCTAGTAACAAATGCGACATGGTATACAATAATAGCTAGTTGTGATGGTTTTTAGGCTATGCACAACCATAGTTCCATCGTGGGTCTTCGTGCTATATAGCAAGGTGGAGTAGTGTCTGGGTTTGTGATAGTAGAGAGCGTCAATGGCTTTCCTTTGGCTTTTAGTTGAAGGTCATGAGCCAATCAATTAGAGGACCACATAGGGATCAAATACAGTAGCACTGTGCGGATGAAATAGTGAGAATAGTGCAAGGACAACAGCTTTCGGTAGCCTAGCATTGATGCGGAGAAGCAATGTTGCTATACATGTATTTGAGAAGACGATTGTGATGGACATGGCACAAGAGGTATAGGGCATGGTAGGGCGAGAGAGTAAAGTTGGTGTCAGATATGGTACATGAGTTGGTAGGAGGATGGATTTTGGAGGTAGAGGGGAAGGAATTATTGATGGTATAGAAGGGAATGGAATAAGGGATTGTGGTGGCAGAGTTGATGCCGGAGGATGTTTAGATGGTGAGCAAGTGTGGCATGATATTGGAGGCATTGACAATTATGTGGGATGCTGCAATTATTTTCATCTGTCTTTTAGGACCTATGAATTGGTTTTTTTGAGATAACGGTATGAATACAATGAACACTAGCAAATGCAAACTGTAGGTTAACTGGCGGTGATTAGTGAGCGTGCACTGCATGATGAAAGATTGTGAAATGGGGAATCGTGGTTGGGTTCGATGCCAAATTGATTCAGGCCAGTAGAGTATTGACTATTGAGAGGGGAGCAAAACAAACGAAGAGATGGAGAGAACAAAAAGAGAAGCATTAAGTATGAAGAGATGGAGAGCTTGATGACAGTGGGAAGAAAGAGTAGAGAAGAGAAAAGAGGTCGTCCTGTGCCCAAGGGGAAGGGAGAGATGGCAAGGGTGATGCAGGATAAAGTTGAAAAGAAGGAGTAATTTTAATAATTTAATTTATTACACTCTGTTCTATTCCAAGCACGCAAGCCCTTTAAATTGGGTTTTCGAAAACATATTAACCCCACAATAAACTCATACCAATATGACATGTCTTAATTAATTACCACACTAATACTTTGTTGACCTAATTAACTACGTCACTAATACTTTACCTTATAAATCCTAATATAAACATTAGTTACACCATATAGATTAAAATTTCATAGGTTTTTCACTGAAGCAGTTGCATATACCCGATTTGATTGTATGTTGTTGTTTGGTTTATAATGTTCATCACATAATAATGTGTAGGATTGTTGATTTCCTGCTTTGGTTGAATCCAATAGATTGATTATGACCATTTGTAATGCTAAAGTCCCGATTGTTCTCTTTTCAAGAGAAGTTACAAAACCAATTGTATAAATTGAGAAAAAAAATGATAATTTAGTAAAAGAACAAAAGACAAAAGGGCATATAGCATGTGTCCTTTTCTACTTCACATCGTCAAACCAAAGTGTAGGCCATATTTCTAGATCATGGGATCCTCTAACTAGCATGAAATGTTATCAACTAAGCCAATGAATTTCACTCTCTTCCTACCTCTTTATAGTGTGTCAACGATTTTAGGCAGCTTTATAGAAAAGTAAGGCGAAGTGAAGTGTAATGGTCATAGTAGAAACTATACATAATTAAAATGACATGGTTTTACCAAAAGCAGCTTAGTTTGTATGAATTAGAGACCTATTTGACTGTTAAAAGCCACTATATTGTTTGATCACGATGGTTTTGTTTCGTCTGGCCTTTGATTTGACAGAATGGCCGCCGAGTGAAGAAGTACAGGGGCATGGGTTCTCTGGAAGCTATGACAAAGGGTAGTGATGTACGGTACTTGGGTGACACACTAAAGCTGAAAGTTGCTCAGGGAGTTGTTGGTGCAGTTGCTGATAAAGGCTCCATCCTGAAATTTATTCCTTACACTATTCAAGCTGTTAAGCAAGGGTTTCAGGATCTTGGTGCATCCTCTTTGCCATCAGCTCATGATTTGTTACGTTCAGAGGTGCTAAGATTGGAGGTACGGCTTATGTTTGTTTCTTAAAATTGTCCTTTTTATAATGGAATTTGATTTTGGATACTTCCTCCGTTCTTTAGTTGTATTGATATAATACAGTGGATTGGGTTCTCAAAACGATTGTTACACATATTCGTGCATGTAGGCAAAGCACCCTTCAGTCGCCTTTAATTGTTTGCACAAACCCTTGTGGTAGATTACGTTTCTTTTTAACTCCGTCAAAATTATTTGTGATGACCATAACTATGTCGACTCAGTTCCTTACATTGCAGTTGCACACATGTCGCACGTCCATCAATCTCCATGGACACAAGCCTGTCAATCCCCATGGACATAAGTCAAGTAGTTGTGAACTCTCCTATATCTTCCTTTCATTTATTCTCCCCCTATCGTATTTATAAAATGTTTCATACCCTTAGACATGATTGTTACAAAGTAGGTGGGTGGTGGCATGATTTAAAGTATTGGTCTTAGCTTGGACCTGTAGAGTTCGGTATATTGTACTCATGTTTTGATACATAGTGTATTTTTTATGCTTTTGACGTCAAACTCAAATTAGACCTAAAATACTTGTACACTGATATATGACCCGTGTACGTATACAGCTCAGATCAATATTAGAAATCATAGCGGTGGGTGTGTTCACACTATTTGATGTGCATGTGAGAGATTTATGTTAAATCAAACGCATGTGTAAAAACGTATACTGTGGCAGCAAGGTAGACTGGTGTAGCAGCCAAAAATTAAGAATGAAATCAATCTAGGAATTACAAATGACAGTATATTTTGTGGATTTCAATGCTGCAGATAATACAATATAAATAGTTATATAAAACTCTACTCATCTGCAAGTACTGATGTGTATATGGACAATTAGAGACTGTCCAAAATATTCTTTTTCTCACAAACAAGAAAGCATACGCTTTAGTCATTATGGTACACGGTTATGCTGTGCTATCTAGTGACCTTGATGCTAAATGCTTTAAATTGATGATTCTTCACCGGGAGCATCGCATAGTTGTTGTGGTTCGAAGCCCTGTGAGGAATAAAAGACTTTTTTTCCCGAATGCTATTTGCTTTAGAATCTTATGCAGAGATGTTTTTGCGCTTCATGTATAGGGGAAAAAATAAATATAAAACTGATCACATCAACAATTCAAAGTTTGCAGTCCCCGCCAACCAATTTTTGTATCCATCATCATTTGTTGCTAGACGCGGGGCACAGGAGCAGTGTTTTTGTTGTTATATTAATTTGCCAAGCCTTCTGTTTCAGGTCCGAACAGGGGCAGCACAGGCTGAGGGAGGTGTGCATGGCTTGGTTTCATACGAGAAGAAAATTTTCTAACTAGAAAACACAAACCTCCAGTTTGCTAGCTTGCGTTGATGCTGCGAGGAGCTCCATCTGCTTATTACTGGAACTAATAAGTTGGTTTTGCAAATATGGACTGATTTCGCAATTCAATGTTTCTGCTATGTGGACAATATGTTGGTATTGCAAATGTGGACTGATTTCGTCATTGGATGTTTCCAATGTTGACCTGTCGTGTGATTCAATCACGCAGGCAGTGCTTTGCCCAACATTTGTTCATAACGGACGTTGCAGGTCATTTTACGTGCTGCTTGTATTTGCTAAACAAGGCTGCAGAGCCGTGCAAATCTCGTCGCCAATTACCACGAATTGTCATGGCTGGACGGAAACGCTTTAACTGTATCGTTACAACGCATGTTTCCTCTGTATTCTCCGTATTCTTGGTTTCAAAGAGAGCGCCGACGCCTGAATATTTTGATTCACGTGGACCAATCGCCCGCACACATTTGAGGATTTCTGCAAAGGAGCCCTCTTGTTACTAAAAGAAAAGTCACCAATGTACTATCGCCACTCTCTTTCTAGGCCTTGGCTGAACAAAACAGCAATACACGATTGACAGAATGTAGGTGCTCCTAGTGTCAGGCCCGTGGGCGCCAACTGAAGGGAAGGAGCCTGTCCGCAAACCAAATTCACCTAGTCAACGGGCAATGTTGACTAGGGCTTTGCATCGCTCTCTTCCCCGAGCGAAGCGGACACGGTAATGGCGTCTTCATCATGTGGCAGGACGACAAAGCATTCAGCGGAAGATTCGGATGAAGTCAATAGCGAGGGTGTTGATCGAGGGTGGCGGATGCCCTAATCGAGAGATTCGGTCGTGGCGAACGCCCGAAACGGGGTTGAAGACGAGGTCTTCGGCCAGGGATGCGGAAGCTAAAGGTGGCAGTTTCTCTACTATAAAGTTGACGAGGGAGAGCGGAGACCCTGGGACCACTAGGAGTGCTACGAGCAGTCGATCAGCAACACCACAGAGAGGATCGAACAGAGATCGATCAAGCGAGAAAGCACCGGCAGGCAGTGCTCTGTGCGCGAGGAGGTGAGCGAGAGTTGAGCGATTGTAAACCAGCGAGGGCGTTGTCGGCGAGAGGACTACGTGGGAGAGGGGCGGGCGACAGGGGTTGCCAGCGCCCGAGAGTTGAGAGGTTTTTGTAGCTATCAACAGGAATAAACGGTTTTTCCTCTCCAACTTTGAGTTTCCCCTATTTTCCTCTATTTTTGCGAGATCTGGTGTCGCCTTCGACTATTCCAACGGCGGCTGATGGTGGTCGGCTCGACGGAGCTGTGGGAGAAAGGTAGGCAGCCTTTTTACCCGTCGGCACGCTTCTTTCCAGTGAGCTCACGAGAGCAACGACACTTGGCGGAAGAAGCGACGCGGTGGCATCGTGAACGGGACGAGGACATGGTTCGACAATCGCTTCGAGGTGAGTCAACGGAACTGTTCAGCGATTTCGGCAACAAAGTTGGAATTTCGCGGAAGTAATTCAGTGGCTGATGTCATCCGACGTCTACAAGGGTGAGATTCGAATTTCAGATTGAATCGGCTTAAAATTGGGGATTTCCTAAATTAGGGTTAGGGTTTCTGTTCGATTATTTGATTTGGAGGTGATTTTGCACCCGGAGATTAGGGATTTCATGCCGGTCTAGTATTCTGCCGGAAAACCTTAGGCCGAGGCGTGACACCTAGGATATGTCAATATAATTTATATCATGATTTGATAAATATTTGACTTCTTGAGCACATGTGAATATTTATGTAAATTAAAATAAAAAATTTAAGAATAATTATTTAGCCTTCGTATATAATTATTCTATAACTTAATAAATATCTAATTGAATATTTATTTATTTAATATGAAGATTTAGGGATAATTATTTAGTCTTGATATATAATTATCCCACAACTTCATAATATTTACCTACTTGAAAATTTTAAAATCGAGTATTCAATAATAGATGGCTTATGAATATTTTTTAGTTTGATCTGAAGATACAAGAACGACTATTTGATAGCAAGGTACTTATTAATATATATTTGATTTGATACGTGGGAACTTTTGATAATTCTGTACCTTTTTTTTTTTGAAAAATTAGCGGCTTATTAACATACAAGTGTTTAGCTAATGAGATGGATTTGATCGGCTCTCTCCCTTTCTTTTTTTTTCTTTTTCTCTCTTTTTTTATTTCATTATTATTTTTTTGTTGATGCATATTACAATAGGTTGGATCAAGTGAGATGCTCAGTTCAGCCAGCGGCTATGCGATAGAGTTGGATTGGGCGTCTGGGCCAAGTGGAAAAATATTGTATTGGATCGGGTGAACTAGGAACAATATTGGATTTGAGCGCTGTTGGATCAAACTAGCATCAATGGGAGATAACATAGGTCGAATATATTTTTTCTAAACCGATTGGTTCGATTCAGGATAGAAAATAGTTTCACGATTCAATTAACCGAACAGTCCACATACCCACCACATAATGCTTAGTATTTCAGGTACAAAAGTTTGAGATTTTTAATTATTTCAATTTAGCTTATTTAACATTAGAAAATTTTCTGTATTTATTTTGTAAATTTTCTCTAATAATTATTCTCTCCCAAGTTAAACAAGTTCAGATAGCCAAAAATAAAATTCAATGGGGATTGTCAAAAGATATACAATCTTTCATTTTTTTTACTTTAAAGGAGATTAAGGTAAAGTTTCTTATTTAGTGCTTTGTTATTAACAATATATATATATATATATATATATATATATATATATATATATATATATATATATATATATATATATATATATATTATTGCTACTTATCTTTGTTGCATAATAATTCTAGAGAGACCAAAATACGGGTATGCCACTTACTTTTTTGGGATTTCAAAGAAATTGCCAATTGAGTGGCAAATAAATAGACTAGTGACAGTAATAAAGCTCCCTACTTTTACTTGGACTATCCTTGTCAAATATGAACCACTAATGGTAAGTCATCTAGAACTAAGCTTAATATTTTATGATTAAATACTAGATTATTTTAGTGTGAAATGCACTTCAAAAAAAATACAACTAATACTTCATTGAAGCATCTAGAATTATTTTTTTACCTTCATGATTGTAACATCTAGAATTTCCCCTAGTCATATTTATTGCTATTTTTTGCTGATAATTTATTATGTATTTTCCTGATACTTCTATGTTTAGGTTATGAAGGACTTGACTCCAAAAAATGCACAAATTTTAAAAGACTGACTAGAGCCCAAATCATAGGCTTAGTTCAATGCTTTACTTTAAAATGATGCAACATGCAAAATGCTTGCGTCAATAGGATATATATTAGCTTCACACTTGTCGATGCCAACACAACATCTATGGCGGTAATCACCATGGCTCTACATCGGATACTTCTAGACCTGTATTTTTTGAGCATCCATCACCTTCGAAGCTAGTTTACCGCACAATAGGAGTGAGCAAAAAAAAAAAGAATCAATAAACCAAAAAATGATAGGCAACCAACTGAATCAAACTGAAATTTTGGTTAACTGATAGTTAGTTGAACGATCAATTTTTTTGGTAAGTATAGCGGTTCATAGTTCATAAATGATTTAGAAAATTTTTGAACTATGGTTAACTGAACTGAACCGATACTTATAGTTATATATAAAAATTAATTATTTTTGTATCATATATTTTCTTTTTTTCTTTTCTTACTCCCAAATGTAAAATTCCATTTGCATCTTCAACTTCAAGTTGTTCTTCCTTTGCAATTGTAATGTATTATCTATTATCTAGTGTGTATTGTTTAGTTCAAAAAATTATGTAATGATTTATAATTTTATATTTTAAAGTTTATTATCAACTATTTTATATTGCTTTCTGAATTACCGGTTAACCAAAAACCGATGGTTAATTGAATAAAAAAACTGGTTAACTAGTCTATTGGTTCGGGTTCGAGAATGGTTTATATTTTTCCTGAACTGATAGATTCGATTCAGGATGGAAAATAGTTTCACGGTTCAATTAATCGAACAGTGCACACACCCACCACACAGAAGGCCTAGTATTTCTGGTATAAAAGTTTGAGATTTCTAATTATTTTAGTTTAGCTTATTTAACATAATAAAACTTTTTGTCCTTCTTTTACAAGTATTCTCTAATCATTATTCTCCTTCAGGTTAAATAAGTTCAAATTGTCAAAAATGAAGTTCAATGGGGATTGTGAAAAGATTTACAATCTTTCATTTTTTGCTTTAACACCCTGTTTACTAGGACAAAAATCAGGATGGAAAGGATGGAAAAGATACAAATCCGCTGTATACTAGGATGGACGGAAATGAACGGATGGATAACAAGGTGGATTTTACCATGTTTTTCAGCTATTTTGTGATCCGCCCGAATCGGGTGGATTCACATCACTGGCTTATTTTCACGCCTCCTATTCCGAAAAACATCTCCAACCCTATTTCTTCACCGCCAGCGACACCTCTTCGACATCTCGCCGCCACTCATCGCTAGCGACATCCTTTTATCCTTTCCATCTAACTATCCTTTCCCTTCTATTTTCCATCCATGCTAGAAAATAGAGCCTAAAGGAGTGTAAAATGTAAAGTTTCTTATTAGGTATGATTAAATAGTAGATTATTATAGTGTAAAACATGCACTTCAAAAAAAAAAAAAAATACAGCTGATACTTCATTGTAGCATCTAGAATTATTTTTTTACCTTTATGATTGTAGTATTTAAAATTTTCCCTAGTCATATTTATTGCTAGTTTTTGCTGATACTTATGTGTTTAGGTTATGAAGGGTTTGACTCCAAAAAAATGTACAAAATTTAAAAGACTATGGGTAGAACCCAAATTGTGGGCTTAGTTCAATGCTTTACTTTAAACCGATGCAACATGCTTGTGTCCACCATGACCTGGACTTCGGTCCCATTCAGCGTAAATGAGATGTCAATTAGCCTTACACTCGTCAATGCCAAGACAACATCTATGGCACTAATGACCATGGCTCTGCATTAGATACTTCACCGGTAGTTAGTTGAATAGTCAATTTTTTGGTAAGTATAATGGTTCACAGTTCGGGAATAGTTTAGAAATTTTATGAACCATGGTTAACTAAACTGAACCAATACTTATAGTTATATATAAAAATTAATTTTTTTTCTTATCATAGAGTTTCTTTTTTCTTTTCTTACTCCCAAATCTAAAATTCCATTTGCATCTTCAACTTCACATTGTTCTTCCTATTCAATTATAATGTATTATCTATTATCTAGTGTGTATTGTTTAGTTCAAAAATTTTATGTAATGATTTGTAATTTTATATTTTAAAGTTTATTATCAATTATTTTATATTGCTTTGTGAAATTACCAGTTAACCAAAAACTGATGGTTAACCAAATCAAAAACTGGTCAACCAGTCTAATAGTTCGGGAATGATTTATATTTTTTCGGAACCGATAGGTTCGATTCAGGATGGAAAATAGTTTTATGGTTCCGTTAACCGAACAGTGCACACACCCACCACATAGAATGCCTAGTATTTCTAGTACAAAAGTTTGAAATTTCTAATTATTTTAGCTTATCTTATTTAACATTATAAAATTTTTTGTCCTTATTTTGTGAGTTTTCTCAAATCATTATTCTCCCTCGGGTTAAACAAGTTATGATTGCCAAAAATGAAGTTCAATGGGGATTGTTAAAAGATATACAATCTTTCATTGTTGCTTTGAAGAAGTGTAAAAGGTGAAGTTTCTTATTGGGTGCTTTGTTATTAACAAAAAAAGGTTGATATATATTATTATTGCTTTACTTAACTTTCTTGCATAATAATTCTAGAGTGATCAGAATATGGATATACCACTTACTTTTTTGGGATTGTAAAGAAATTGCCAATTGAGTGGTAAATAAGGAGACTTGTGACAGTAATAAAGCTCCCCACTTTTACTTTTTATGATTAAATACTAGATTATTTTAGTGTAAAACATGCACTTCAAAAAAAAAAATACAAGTGATACTTCGTTGTAGCATCTAGAATTATTTTTTTACCTCTCTGATTGTAGCATCTAAAATTTCCCATAGTATTTATAGCTACTTGTTTGCTGATAATTCATTATGTATTTTCCTAATACTTATGTGTTTAGGTTATGAAGGACTTCAAAAAATGCACAAATTTTAAAAGACTATGGCTAGAGCCCAAATCGTGGGCTTAGTTCAATGCTTTACGTTAAACCGATGTAACATGCTTGTGTCCAACATGACCTGGACTTCGGGCCCATTCAGCGTCAATGGGAAGCTTGTGTCCACCATGATGTGGACTGCAGTCCCATTTAGCGTCAACGGGATGTATATTAGCCTCACACTCATCGATGCCAAGACAACATCTATGGCGCTAATGACCATGGCTCTGCATTGGATACTTCTAGACCTATGTTTTTTTAGCATCTATCATGGAAGATTTCAAAGCTAGTTTACTGCATAATAGGGGTTTGCAAAAAAAAATAAAATCAATAAACAAAAAAAAAATGATAGGTAACCAATTGAACCGAACTAAAATTTTGGTTAACTGAACCAGTAGTTAGTTGAACAGTTGATTTTTTTTTCGTAAGTATAGCGGTTCATAGTTCGGTAACGGTTTAAAAAATTTGTGAACCATGGTTTACCAAACCGAACCAATACTTATAGTTATATATAAAAATTAATTTTTTTTTCTTATCATAGAGTTTCTTTTTTTCCTTTCTTACTCCCAAATCTAAAATTCTGCTTGCATCTTCAACTTCATGTTGTTCTTTCTTTTCAATTATAATGTATTACCTATTATCTACTGTGTATTGTTTAGTTCAAAAATTTATGTAATGATTTATAATTTTATATTTTAAAGTTTATTATCAACTATTTTATATTGATTTGTGAAATTACCAGTTAACCAAAAACTGATGGTTAACCGAATAAAAACACTATTTAACCAGTCTATCGGTTCGAGAACGGTTTATATTTTTCCTGAACTGATAGATTCCATTCAGGATGGAAAATAGTTTCACGGTTCAGTTAATCAACAGTGCACACACCCACCACACAGAATGCCTAGTATTTCTAGTATAAAAGTTTGAGATTTTTAATTAATTTAGTTTAGTTTATTTAACATTATAAAATTTTTTGTCATTCTTTTGTGAGTTTTCTCTAATCATTTTTCTCTTTCTAGTTAAACAAGTTCCGATTGCCAAAAATGAAGTTATATAAGGATTGCCAACAGATTTACAATCTTTCATTTTTGCTTTAAAGGAGTGTAAAAAGTGAAGTTTCTTATTGGGTATAATAAAATACTAGATTATTTAAGTGTGAAACATACACTTAAAAAAAACAGCTAATACTTCATTGTAGCATCTAGATTTATTTTTTTTTACCTTTATGATTGTAGCATTTAAAATTTCCCCCTAGTCATATTTATTGCTATTTTTTTTGCTAATAATTCATTATGTATTTTACTAATACATATGTGTTTAGGTTATGAAGGACTTGACCCCAAAAAAATACACAAATTTTAAAAAACTATGGCTAGAGCCCAAATTGTGGGCTTAGTTCAATACTTTACTTTAAACCGATGCAACATGCTTGTGTCCACCATGATTTGGTCTTCATTCCCATTTAATGTCAATGAGATGTATATTAGCCTCATTCATCGATGCCAAGATAAAATCTATGGTGCCAATGACCATGGCTCTGCATCACATACTTCTAGACCTGTGTTTTATGAGCATCCATCATAGAGGACTCCAAAGCTAGTTTATTGGACAATACGGGTGTTCAAAAAAAAAACCCAATAAACCAAAAAATGACAAGTAACGTACTGAACCGAGTAGAAATTTTGATTAACTGAACCAGTACTGTTATAACCCATAATTTTAGAAAATTTAGATTGGTGTTTCAGATTTTCCTATGATTTTATGGAATTTTTCAAATTTTATTTGTGTTAAAAATAATAGTTTTAGTGTAAAAAGGTTAAATTGCGTTCGCGGCAATTTTGGTTGTCGTTCAGTCGAACCACCAAGCTACCATCGTGGTTCGATATTAAACCACGCATATTTAATTTGGTTCGTGTTTTAGTTTATTTTTGGGTGACGAGTCGAATCGTCGTCGTCTCCGAATTTTGCGGTGATGTCACCGCCATGCCCTCGCTATTTTTGGACGCGCTTCGCATCTATTTTAGGGGGCTTATGGTCGCCCTAGTTCGTCATCAAACCTAGAGGATTCTCGAGCAGCAACGCGCCGTCAGGAGAAGGAAATCAGAGCTAGAGGAGTTCGCCGGAGTTGCAGCCGTTTTCACCCTCTATGCAGCCGGCGACAACGATATCTTTGTTTTGGGCTACGTTTCAGCTTCGTAGCAAGGTACGTGTGCTTTCTAGAAGTTTTGGTGAAGTTCCGCTTCGGTTTAGATGAGTTTTGGTGTGTCGACGGCAGCGACGCCACCGTCGATTCTGGCGGCTTCTGCAAGGGCTTCGACCGTGCATCGAAAGCTCGCCTCAGGTAGCTGTGGAGCTCATTGGCGACGTCGGAAGTTGTCTGGTGAAATCTGGAGGTGAACGGATGCTCGACGCGCTCTCAGGAGCTTGCGGGCGCAAGCGACGGACGCAAGTCCAGCCGCCTTGCACGGTGGCGATGGGGCGGCGCGAGCGAGCGGCCGGTTCGATCTGATTTAGGGTTTTGGGCGGTGGTTTATTTCAAATAAACTCGGCTCACTTAGTTTAGAATTGATTTCAACCGGTTCAACAGTTTAGGCAGTTCAATTTTAATTCTGGCCCAGCGTAATTTTTTGTCCGGTTCGACCCTAATTCGGTCGAATCTGGGCCGGTTCAAGTAACCGTTGGAAAGCTTATGAAAATGCCTATCCAATGGTGTCCTGTGTGTCCTTAGATGACTCGTATATTTTGTGTAATTTAGGTTTTAAGTGTTGGTTTGGCTTGGTTCATGGTGAATCTGACCGGTTCACTGCAATCCAGTCCGGTTCAGTACCTTTTGGGTCCGATTCACTGGATCCAAGGTTGGTTCCCTAGGTGTTGGGATGTTTTCTATCTGTTGGTGGTCTCTGTTTTTAAGTTTGAATCTTATTTGATAGAGTTCATGTACAAATTTATGTTTCAGAGTGATTGACTCATTGCTCGGCTTGCATTGTTTGATAACGGTTTATTGGCTTTTCAAAGGTAAGACCTCAAACTAGATTTCTGTAAATAAGTTTTGATAATCTTCATTCCAATTGACTCTATTGATGTAGTATTCTGCACATCAGTTTATACAGTTGTACTTTTATTATTGAGCATATACCCAATTCCCTTCGGGGTTAGTATCCACTACGTGGACAGATCAGTGTCCTACATTAGCATGCATCGAGATTCGTGACATATGGTAGCGCATGTGTTCACTATATAAGATGTGTGGTTCACCATCTTATTATGCGTATTCGGGGTGACGACCCCATAAGCAAGTAGGTATTGCTCACAGTGGTTTTATCAGTTTGATATCAGTTTCTATATTTTTCATCAGTATGGATTTCTATCCATAGTTAACTCAGTTGAACCAGTTTATGCAGTTATACTACAGTTTTCTTATACAGTTATTAATCTCATTTTCAGCCCTGTTATACTGTTTTGTTTTACTGCCTTTGTTCTTGTTCTTACTTATTGCCAATTTCCTCATTTGGATCTAAGGGGCTACCTTTTCTTCTGGGGAGAGACTTACTTAGCATTTATTTTCTAACCCGTGAGGGTTGTTTGTGCAGTTGCAGTTCAGGAGGAGTTAGATCGTCCGGCAAATCCCCGCAAGCGCATTTACGCTTGAAGTGCTTCAGGTGGCAAGAGAATCCATGAGATAGTTGTTAGAGTTTAGTTATTAGTTATTTTTTGTTATTCCTAAAGAGCTAAAGTGTTAGCTAGTTGATGTGGGACCGAGGCAGGACCTTCGGAGGTCCACCCGGGTTCGAAAGAAGCCCTCTAGGTATGGCTATCCTAGCCCCTAGACATGGCTTCCTTGGGACCCCATTTTGCTTATTTTGTCTTAGATTAGGGTGCATCATGAGGTAGGTTAGATCCACCCTCAAATTACACCAAGTAGCTACATTTCTAGGTTTCGCCACTTATGTATGGTAGGTTAGTTCATGCAATTAATGTAATAGATTAGGGCACTCCATTTGGGGACTCAAGTCAAATTCAGGTCAAGATACATCAAGGAGGCGCCAAGCTCAAACCCAACCCATCATGAAGTATACTCTCAACAAATCCACCCAAGTTTCACCCTCCATGTTGTCATCCATGTGGATCCATTTTGTCTTCATCTCCAACAGCCCTTTCTACTTGAGGAAGGGGCTCAAGTCAAGATGTTGCGCCAGGTATTCAGCAGCCCTTGAGGGTAAAGCACAGCCAACAAGCAAGGAAAGGGGTCAGCCACAACACCACCTTCAAGTGCAGGAAGTTGCCTACCCAATTCTAGAAATCTGCAGCCCATTTCTTCCAAGAGGATCGCCAGCTTTAAAGGAGGGAATCAGCTCATTCAATGTGTCCACAGCCAGCTAAGCCCCCCTTACCACTTAGGGGAAAGCTCCAAAGCAAGTTCAAAGAGGGCAGCCCACAAACAAGGAAAGTTGCAGCCCATCAATGCTCCCTGCGCAAGTGCAGAATTCTGTTTTTGTTTTTGTTTGTCTTGAGCGCCTAGAGCAGGAGATATCCGTTGGAAGTCTTCTATATTGTTGTACCCTTTTGTAAGCTTGAGTTAGTTGAATAGTTTTAGAGAAAATCCAGAAGTGTGTCTTCTAGTGGTGTGTGTCACCTCAACTCTTCCCCCCCCCCCCCCTCTCTTGCAACCCTAACCGAGAACCCCCTTCCTCTTCCCCTCTTCAATCCTCTTCACCACTTGCTCAAGGTCCTGAGTTGGAAGCTCTCGCCATCTCCTATCATCAGCCTTGAAGAGTCTTCAGCCCAAGAGGAGGAGTTGAGTCCAACTGAGGCTCCAAGGGGTGTCATCTACACCATGCCGAGACCAAGCACCTCCTTAAGTTAGCTAAGTTTCTTCTCTACTTGACTGAGGTTTTCTTGATGTTCTTGAGCTCCCATCTGCACTCACAAAGTATTTTTCTCAGATGGCGCAAGGCCATGGGGGACATGCCAAGCACTCCGACCCTTTTCCCCCCTCTTAGCTAGTTAGTCTCTAATGTGTTAGCAAGGGAACTTGGAGGTAGCCTCCCCCTTGATTGTTTTGTAATTTGGCCTCTAATATTCTTTCTAAATGCTCACCCACGCATGTGTGGGAATGTTGTAATGCCATGGTTGTAAGCTCCTAGGGCCCTACTTCGTGAGTATCAACCATTGGACCGGTGAAGAACGGGAAGGTCGCCCTTTCTATTCTCAAAGGGTGCAAGGTGAGCCCCTCCCTTAGAATAGTTTTGTTTTCAAGCTCTAGAACTCATGCTAGGTTACAACTTCGATTTTATCACTTGTCTTAGACTTGCATGATAGGATTAACTTCAGTTTATTACTCATCTAGTTTCGGTTTTCCCTATAAAATACCAAAACAAGGTAATTTCAAACTACGTTAGCATAAGGGGTTTATTAAGCTATACTTAACTAGCAAAATGTTTTCAAATCGCGTTGTTTGAATGTTGCATGCTTAGCCCCCCATCACTAGTGAAAACAGTTGTACACCTTTTTGCTATTCGATATGTTTCCTTAGATTTGATTTAATAAAAAGACATGTTTTTCTTCCTCACTTCTTGGATTTAGATTAATTATCTTTATCTGCTTAAGGAGGTGTAACAAGTAGTTAGTTGAACGGTCAATATTTTGGTAAGTATAATGGTTCACAATTCGGGAATAGTTTAGAAAATTTATGAACCATGGTTAACCGAATCGAACCAATACTTATAGTTATATATAAAAATTAATTTTTTTTTTCTTATCATAGAGATTCTTTTTTTTCTTTTATTAGTCCCAAATCTAAAATTCCGTTTGCAACTTCAACTTTATGTTGTTCTTCCTTTTCAATTTTAATGTATTATCCATTATCTAGTGTGTATTGTTTGGTTCAAAAATTTATGTAATGATTTGTAATTTTATATTTTAAAGTTTATTATCAATTATTTTATATTGCTTTATGAAATTACTAGTTAACCAAAAACCGATGATTAACCAAATCAAAAGCTAGTCAACCAGTCTATCGGTTCGGGAACGGTTTATATTTTTCCTAAACTGATAGATTCGATTCAAGATAGAAAATAGTTTCACGGTTTAATTAATCAATAGTGCACACACCCACCACAGAGAATGCCTTGTATTTCTAGTATAAAAGTTTGAGATTTCTAATTAATTTAGTTTAGCTTATTTAACATTATAAAATTTGTTGTCATTCTTTTGTGAGTTTTCTCTAATCATTATTCTCCTTCTAGTTAAACAAGTTCAGATTGCCAAAAATGAAGTTAAATAAGGATTGTCAAAAGATTTACAATCTTTCATTTTGCTATAAAGGAGTGTAAAAAGTGAAGTTTCTTATTGGGTATAATTATATACTAGATTATTTAAGTGTGAAACATACACTTCAAAAAAAAACAAAAACAAAACAGCTGATACTTCATTGTAGCATCTAGAATTATTTTTTTACCTTTATGATTGTAGCATTTAAAATTTCCCCTAGTCATATTTATTGCTATTTTTTGCTAATAATTCATTATGTAGTTTGCTGATACTTATGTGTTTAGGTTATGAAGGACTTGACTCCAAAAAAATGCACAAATTTTAAAAGACTATGGCTAGAGCCCAAATTGTGGGCTTAGTTCAATACTTTAATTTAAACCGATGCAACATGCTTGTGTCCACCATGATATGGTCTTCGGTCCCATTCAGTGTCAATGAGATGTATATTAGCCTCGCACTCATCGATGCCAAGATAACATCTATGGCGCTAATGACCATGGCTCTGCATTAGATACTTCTAGTCCCGTGTTTTTTAAGCATCCATCACAGAGGACTCCAAAGCTAGTTTACTGCACAATAGGGGTGTGCAGAAAAAAAAACCAATAAACCAAAAACTGACAAGTAACAAACTGAACCAAGAAAAAATTTTGATTAACTGAACCGGTAGTTAGTTGAACGGTCAATTTTTTGGTAAGTATAATGGTTCACAGTTCGAGAATAGTTTAGAAAATTTATGAACCATTGTTAACCAAATCGAACAATACTTATAGTTACATATAAAAATTAATTTTTTTCTTATCATAAAGATTCATTTTTTTTTTCTTACTCCCAAATCTAAAATTCCGTTTGCAACTTCAACTTTATGTTGTTCTTCCTTTTCAATTTTAATGTATTATCTATTATCTAGTGTGTATTGTTTAGTTCAAAAATTTATGTAATGATTTGTAATTTTATATTTTAAAGTTTATTATCAATTATTTTATATTGCTTTATGAAATTGCTAGTTAACTAAAAACCGATGGTTAATCAAATCAAAAACTAGTCAACCAGTCTATCGGTTCGGAATGATTTATATTTTTCCTAAACTGATAGTTTCGATTCAAGATGAAAAATAGTTTAACAGTTTGGTTAACCGAATAGTGCACACACCCGCCACATAGAATGCCTAGTATTTCTAGTATAGAAGTTTGAGATTTCTAATTATTTTAGTTTAGCTTATTTAACATTATAAAATTTTCTATCCTTATTTTTTGAGTTTTCTTGAATCATTATTCTCCCTCAGATTAAACAAGTTTTAATTCCCAAAAATGAAGTTCAATGGGGATTGTTAAAAGATATACAATCTTTCATTTTTGCTTTAAAGGAGTGTAAAGGTGAAGTTTCTTATTGGGTGCTTTGTTATTAACAAAAAAAGGTTAATATATATTATTATTGCTTTACTTAACTTTCTTGCATAATAATTCTAGAGCGGTTAGAATACGGGTATACCACTTACTTTTTTGGGATTGTAAAGAAATTGCCAATTGAGTGGCAAATAAGGAGACTTGTGACAGTAATAAAGCTCCCCACTTATACTTAGATGACTCTTGTCAAAGATGAACCACTCACGTTAAGCCATCTAGAACTAAGCTTAATGTTTTATGCTTAAATACTAGATTATTTTAGTGTAACACATGCACTTTAAAAAAATATACAGGTGATACTTCATTGTAGCATTTAGAATTATTTTTTTTACCTCTATGATTGTAGCATCTAAAATTTCCCTTAGTATTTATAGCTTTTTTTTTGTTGATAATTCATTATGTATTTTACTAATACTTATGTGTTTAGGTTATGAAGGACTTGATTCCAAGAAATGCACAAATTTTAAATGACTATGGCTATAGCCCAAATCGTGGGCTTAGTTCAATGCTTTACTTTAAACCGATGTAACATGCTTGTGTCCAACATGACCTAGACTTTGGTCCCATTCAGTGTCAACAGGAAGCTTGTGTCCACCATGACGTGGACTTCAGTCCCATTTAGCATCAACGGGATGTATATTAGCCTCACAGTCGTCGATGCCATGACAACATCTATGGCGCTAATGACCACGGCTCTGCATCGGATACTTCTAGACCTATGTTTTTTTAGCATTCATAGAGGACTTCAAAGCTAGTTTACTGCACAATAGGGGTTTGCAAAAAAAAAAATAAACAAAAAAAATGATAGGTAACCAACTGAACCGAACCAATATTTTGGTTAACTGAACCAGTAGTTAGTTGAATGTTTATTTTTTTTTGGTAAGTATAGTGGTTCACAGTTCGGTAACAGTTTAAAAAATTTATGAACTATGGTTAACCGAACCGAACCAATATTTATAGTTATATATAAAAATTTATTTATTTTTTGTCATAGAGTTTCTTTTTTTTCTTTTCTTACTCCCAAATCTAAAATCCTATTTGCATCTTCAACTTCAAGTTGTTCTTCTTTTGAAATTATAACGTATTATCTATTATCTAGTGTGTATTATTTAGTTCAAAAATTTATGTAATGATTTGTAATTTTATATTTTTAAAGTTTATTATCAACTTTTTTATATTGCTTTGTGAAATTACCGGTTAACCAAAAACCAATGGTTAACTGAATCAAAAAACTGGTTAACTAGTCTATCGGTTCGGGAATGGTTAAATTTTTCCTAAATAGGTAGATTCGATTTAGGATGGAAAATAGTTTCACGGTTCGTTTAGCCGAATAGTGCACACACCCGCCACATAGAATGTCTAGTATTTCTGATACAAATGTTTGAGATTTCTAATTATTTCAGTTTAGCTTAGTTTGCCAAAAATGAAGTTCAATGGGGATTGTCAAAAATATACAATCTTTCATTTTTTTTTCTTTAAAGGAGTATAAAAGATGAATTTTTTCATTGGGTGCTTTGTTTTTAATAAAAACAAAGGCTGATATACATTATTATTGCTTTACTTAATTTTGTTACATAATAATTCTAGAGTGGTTGGAATATGGTTATGCAACTTACTTTTTTGGGATTGCAAAGAAATTTCCAATTGAGTGGCAAATAAAGAGACTTATGACAGAAATAAAGCTCCCCACTTTTACTTGGACGACTCTTGTCAAAGATGAACTACACATGGTAAGCCATCTAGAACTAAGCTTAATGTTTTATGATTAAATACTATATTATTTTAGTGTGAAACATGCACTTCAAAAAAAAGCTGATACTTCATTGTAGCATCTTGAATTTTTTTTTACCTTTATTGCTATTTGTTGCTGATAATTCATTATGTATTTTGTTGATGCTTCTGTGTTTAGGTTATGAAGGACTTGACTCCAAAATATGCACAAATTTTAAAAGATTATGTCTAGAGCCCAAATTGTGGGCTTAATTCAATGCTTTACTCTAAACCGATGTAACATGCTTGTGTCTACCATGACCTGTACTTCGATCCCATTCAGCGTCAATGGGATAGTGTGGGATCTTTCGACCATTAATGGTGCTAATGACCATGGCTCTGCATTGGATACTCCTAGACTTGTGTTTTTTGAGCATCCATCACAAAGGACTTCAAAGCTAGTTTACTACACAATAGGGGTGTGAAAAAAAAAACAAAACCAATAAACCAAAAACGATAGGCCAACTGAACCGAATTGAAATTTTGGTTTACTAAACCAGTAGTTAGTTGAACAGTCGATTTTTTTTGGTAAGTATAGCAGTTCACAGTTCTGGAAAGATTTAGAAAATTTATGAACCATGGTTAATCGAACCGAACCAATACTTATAGTTATATATAAAAATAAATTTTGTTTATATCATATAGTTTCTTTTTTTTCTTTTCTTACTCCCAATTCTAAAATCTAGTTTGCATCTTCAACTTCAAGTTGTTCTTCCTTTGCAATTATAATATATTATCTATTATCTAGTGTGTATTGTTTAGTTCAAAATTTTATGTAATTTTATATTTTAAAGTTTATTATCGAACTATTTTATATTACTTTGTGAAATTACCGATTAACCAATAACCAATGGTTAACTGAATATAAAAACTGGTTAACCAATCTATCAGTTCGAGAACTGTTTATATTTTTCATGAACAGATAGGTTCGATTCAAGATGAAAAATAGTTTCACGGTTCAGTTAACCGAACAATGCACACACCTGCCACACATAATGCCTAGTATTTCTAGTACAAAAGTTTGAGATTTCTAATTCTTTTAGTTTAGTTTATTTAACATTATAAAATTTTTTATCTATATTTTGTGAGTTTTCTCTAATTAAAAGCAAGTTGAATTGGTTCACTACAGTATAGTGTAGGATCTTTGGACCATTGCTCAATATGAGAATGTGGGCCTAGTGCTGCTAGATCAATGCTGGTAGTAACATTAATGAACTGGGCCTAAAATAAATTGTGCCGCGTAGACTGCTACAGTAATAAACTAGTTCGAGTATATGCATTTAGAGCGGGTCAAATCGAAGCAATCCTAGTAAGTCTATGATGTAGCAATTCTTTTAATTGGATCAGATTCATTGCTAACTGGATCGAGCTTGATTGTTATAGCGATGCTAATTGGGTTGGGTTCCATACGTGTATTCGTATAGTGCAACAAGCTAAAATCAGATAGGCTTCACTAAATAGTCATAATTGAGTTTCCCACGGTTCTCTTCCCTTGTAATTATGATTAATTTTTACTATTTATTTATTTTTTAAATCATTGTCAACCTCCAAGGCTTCATTTTGCTAAGTGTGGCAAAGCCCACTATTTGATTTTCTTTGATTGATTCTTTTGTGAACTCTACCTATATATTGTTAGGACTCGAAGGCCGGGGCCGGGCCGCAATACACCTGGGTCTGGGCGGAGACCCAAGGTCCAGATACGAAGGGAGATGCGTGATAGCTATCTGCAAGTGCACGGATTTATCGAAGTAAAAAAAAGATATCGTTCCCAACGAGGACTACGTAGTTAAGTAAATATGTTTGAATTTAGGTGAAATCAATCTTTGGTTGTTCTAACTTCTACGCACGACAGCAATTCAGAAATAGTTTTTAAGGGACTTGAATTCTAAAGCATCGGGAATTCATGGGTTCGCCACACTGATAAACATAAATCGTGTAAAAATAACTCAGTCAATAAACTTATCTATCCTGAAAGGTACTTTCCCTAAGGTACATATCACTTCCTCCCAGAGATGATATGGTATCTAATTAGATTAACTCCCTACTCTCGTGACAGTTAACCTAACTAGACCCCTTAAGTTCTGTGAAAAGTAGGTTAATTCCTTTAGACGAATCCGAACTACTCTCGTGATTGGATTTGTAGGTTTAATTGAAATGGGTCGGACGTTAGCGATTCACCTCTCGGTCCTTCTCGCAACGTCTAAGGCGTAAAGTTACTTGGCCAAGGTAAGTTACGGGATACATGCAATTTCAATCAAATCAGGAAGATAAACTTATATTAAAAGAGCAGGATAATAAATCGATCCATACAAATTAGTGGGCTAGGCCCAATCAATCCCGAAAAAGTATCTACTTGCTCATATTGTCAAGAAAATACATGTTTTTCGATGAACAAGAAAGAATGATGGAACTGTCTTCTCCTCGATCTGCAGATGAGGAAGAGTGGGTCAATCATCGAAATAGTGTGAAATCTCGTCGGAATATGCTTCGAAATCAGGTTGTCGCCCTTGTCGCCGCCGCCACTCATGTTCATCTGACCAGAAGCTTCCAAACCCTCCAAAAATCTAATCTTTTATAGTTGGACCGGTTTAGAACTCATCAAGGAACAATTCTGCGAAGTTTGGTTCAAATCCAGTTTGAATCGGGTGAAAAATATGTCGGGCGGAAGTTATTACCGTCGGTGATGGAATCACGGCTGAGGCCGTAATTGTCTCTGTGTACATCTGCCTTCAGCCACAGAAAGTTTCACGGCCCGTGATGGAATCACGACTGAAACCGTGAAAGTTTCTGTTCATTCCGACACTTAGCCGATTTTCCTTCTCCGCTTGACGTCAAAATTACGGCTAGATCTTAATTACGGTTGAAGCCGTAATTATCTCGTTCTTCACCCTTTTCGCCCCAAATTCGACGTGAAGGCTCATGATCTCCTCGGAAATAATGCTTTGGCTTCAAAACTCTCGAAATCCTTCATTTTTGCGTCATTTTACATACATTTTCATAAAAAACCAAGAAAAGTGAAGATTCCATGCAAAGTAATGCGAAAGTACTAAAAATAGCACAAAATCATGCAATTAAGCCCAAAATATGATCTAAAATATATCCGCCGATCATGCCACTTTTTGGTGCGCTCTTTATATATCCTGGCATTTTCATAAGCAGAAGTCATGATCTCATCTAATTCATTCAGTTGAAATCTTCTTCTTTCCTCAGCATTCTTTAGGTCATAATTTAGCCTCTTCACCGCCCAATAAGCTATGTGCTCAATTTCCACTGGTAAATGGCAAGATTTGCCATAAACAACTTGGAATGGAGACATACCTAAAGGGGTCTTGAAGGCTATCCTATAGGCCCAAAGAGTATCGTCAAGCTTTAGTGCCCAATCCTTCCTTGCTCCTGACACAGTCCTCTCTAAAATCCTCTTTATCTCACGATTTGAAACCATAGCTTGTCCACTTGTCTGCGGGTGGTACGGTGTAGCAATCTTATGGTGTACTCTATATTTCCTTAATAATGCTTCGAGCTTATTTTCAATAAAATGAGATCCCTTGTCACTAATCAGAACTCTGGGAACACCGAATCTAGGAAAAATTGTCTTCTTAAACAACCTGGCCACAACACGCGAATCGTTAGTGGCTTCAGCAGATGCTTCAATCCATTTGGACACATAATCCACGCAAAGAAGAATGTATTTCTTCCCGCAAGAGATGGGGAAAGGCCCCATAAAGTTAATCCCCCAGACATCAAAGATTTCTACTTCCAAAATCCCATGTTGAGGAAATTCATCTTTTCTAGTGATATTACCAGCTCGCTGGCATTTATCACAAGATTGGATAAATTTCCTAGCATCACAAAAAATTGTTGGCCAGTAGAATCCTGACTGGAGAATTTTGAATGATGTCTTTGGCGCGCTGGCATGCCCCCCATAAGGAGAAGAATGACATTGAGAAAGTACGTCGTGAATCTCTTCCTCTGGCAGACATCTTCTAAACAAATTATCCGCACATCGTCGATATAAATATGGCTCATCCCAATAAAAATGCTTAACGTCTGCCTTGAATTTCTTTCTCCCTTGAAATGTCAGATCAGGTGGCATGATATTGGACACAAGGAAGTTTACAATATCTGCATACCATGGTGTCTCTTATCTAATGATAGCATATAGGTATTCCTCCTGAAAAGAATCATTAATCTCCAAATTGTCTTCGTTGTTCTCTTCCTTGGTCAGTCTAGACAAATGATCCGCCACTAAATTTTCTGCCTCTTTCTTATCTTTTATCTCAAAATCGAATTCCTGTAAGAGCAGTATCCATCTAATTAATCTGGGCTTTGCATCTTTTTTATTTACCAGATATTTGATCGCCGAATGATCTGTAAAAACAACAACCTTAGAATTAATAATATAGGAGCGAAATTTATTAAAAGCAAAAACTATGGCTAGAAGCTCCTTTTCTGTTGTTGCATAGTTTATTTGCGCCTCGTCTAAAGTTTTGCTGGCATAATAAATGGCATGGAGTCTGTTGTCCTTTCGCTGCCCCAACACCACTCCCACTGCTTGGTCACTTGCGTTGCACATCAACTCATATGGGAGCGACCAATCTGGTGGTTGCATGATCGGTGCAGAGATAAGAGCCTTCTTCAATTTCTCAAAAGCTTCAGTACAATCCCTGTCAAATTGAAAATCAATATCCTTAGCCAATAAATTTGTGAGAAGCCTAGCAATTTTAGAAAAATCTTGAATAAATCGTCGATAAAACCCGGCGTGTCCCAGAAAACTTCGGATCCCTCTGACTGACGTGGGTGGAGGTAACTTCTCAATAACTTCAACCTTGGCCTTATCCACTTCAATGCCTCTCCATGAGATACGATGCCCTAGAACAATTTCTTCTTGGACCATAAAATGACATTTCTCCCAGTTAAGAACCAGGTTTACCTCTTCTCACTTCTGTAAAACACGCGACAAATTAGATAAACAATTATCAAAAGAGGATCCATACACCGAAAAGTAATCCATAAAAACATCCATAATATTTTCAATAAGATCAGAAAAAATGGCCATCATGCAATGTTGAAAGGTGGCCGGGGAATTGCATAATCCAAAAGGCATGCGCCTGTATGCGAATGTCCCATATGGGCACGTGAAGGTGGTCTTCTCTTGATCCTCCGGATGAATGGGTATCTGGAAAAATCCTAAAAAACCATCAAGGAAACTAAAGTAATAATTCTTCGCCAATCGTTCGAGCATTTGGTCAATGAAAGGAAGAGGGAAGTGATCCTTCCGGGTAGCTTTGTTTAACTTTCGGTAGTCGATACAGATACGCCACCCGATTACTATTTTCATCAGAATCAACTCGTTGTTTTCATTTTTCACTGCGGTGACTCCCCCTTTCTTTGGAACCACATGAACGGGACTGACCCATTCACTATCAGAGATCGGGTAAATCACCCCCGCATCGAGTAATTTGAGAAGTTCCTTTTTTACCACCTCCTTCATGACAGGATTTAGTCGACGCTGATACTCAATGGAAGGTTTGCAATTTTCTTCAAGATAAATCCTGTGCATACACAAAGATGGGTTAATTCCATGTATGTCGTCTAACGAATATCCAATCACCTTTCTATGCTGTTTACGCTTATCAAGCAATTTCTTTGTCTGAACTTTATCTAAATCAGCACTCACTATCACCGGATATGTAGAATTTTCCCCCAAGAACTCATATCTCAAATTTGAAGGAAGTGCCTTGAGTTCTAGTTTATCCGTCTTTACCGGTTCCTGTTTCACTAGGATAAGTTTATCGATTTTCGCTTTATGTGGCTCGACCATTTGGCTTGAATCCAACATCTTTGCATAACCTTGAGTATTATCCTCCATGTGTTGGGAAACCCTGGGGATATTTTACAATTTTCAGAGATAGAGATTACACAAAACATTGCACAGCGGAAGCAATATCCCCGAAACGAGCCGGTCCCAAAAACCCAGTGAAGATCGCAAGCGAGGGAGTCGACACGATGAGATAGAATATACCTTACAGTAAGATGAGGCCGATGTCGAGGTAGGCACCCAAGCGTGCGCCCTCTGCAGTCTCACACACACAGATTCCTTGAGTCTTCTTCTTCCATGCCCAGTGTTAGCCTCGGGAAGAAGATCCAAGCCTTTTGTTCACTTCCTTCACAACTTGCGCCACCTCCAAGGTATATGCGCCAAGGATGAAGAAGGATGAAGAAGAGGGAAGCCGCCAAGCACCGAATTCCTTGCGCCAAGAGGAAAGGAAGATCAATGCTTGCGGCTAGGGTTTGATGGAAGAGATCACTTGCGCCAAGACCCTTGCTCTCGCCTCTCTCTGTGTTCTCACGCCTCCAAGGAGTAGAATACCTGAGAGGGGGCGCCTAGGGCCACTTATATGGAGCAAGGGGCAGTTAGGGTTAGGGTTAGGCACAATTTGCTTCCATAATGAAGCAAATTTGCCCACTTCACCCCATTATACCCCTTAGGCGCCAATGGGGTTGTTATTGGGCCTCATTGGTCGCTGAGCAAGTCCATACTTCATTTAATGGATTTGATTAAGTCATTGGATCCAATCCAATGCAACCCAAATCCAAATGTGACCTAACCATGGTCAAATTTGAGCCAACTTACCATAAATGAAGTCTGGCTCCAATAACATTCTTCCATCTCACCAAGCCCATCGGCGCTGATGAATTCTCCCAAATAGATCTGAGTTATCCAATAACTAGATCATAAGGCTTCCCGATCAATACGAGAACTCAAGCATCAAGGTGTGTGACCCTATAGGTTCCTTTGACGCTGGTAGTGCTGACCAAAGGTCACCACAAGCAGTGAGTGGCACCTAGCAGTGCATCGCTGCTACCCAGGTCATTGGAATGGATATCGACATCGATATCTCCATCATCGCAATTAGGTACAGATGCATTCCAGTCTCTTTGCCGTACTGATATCCGATTGGACAAGTGTGTCACCACTTGTTTTCATCCAATCTCATGTCTATGACTAAATCAGGTCTCACCTAGGTATGGCCATACACTTTCAGTCATAGAACCATAGATGAGCTCCATGGATATCAAACTTCTCTTAGGAAGGGGCAAATCCTCTGTCTGTCTATTGACCTTTTCCTGTGGGTCGTGACATGCTCAATGACAACTGTTATTACCCCCCAACTACGACTAGGTGTTAGGTTGTATCAAAGCATATCCCTAACCATATAGAATGGCCAATGACCTCAAGTCAAGGGATCAATGCATCTCCTATCACTTGTGAGGATAACTTGTGACACCAAGTCATTACCTCACAGCGGGTCATTCCAGTATATCCACCACTAATATACTCATATGTCTGCGTTAGCACCTCGTGCCTAACCAGCCCATATACTAGTCTCACAAGTACCAGAGCTGTCCCATATCCACTCAGGTACATCGACTGGGGACTATCATTTGAGCACAGATCCAATCTGTCTCCAGGGATATTACCATGTAAGTACACAGTCGCAGATGTAGACAAACATTGATAATGACAATGCCAGAATGATATAAAATATCAACGTCAAGTAGTACAATAATGGACCAAAACTAGGTCCTAGGGCATATACACCAACAATCTCCCACTTGCACTAAGACCTAGAGGTTGA
Organism: Costus lasius; assembly: GCA_027563935.2. NCBI lineage: Eukaryota > Viridiplantae > Streptophyta > Magnoliopsida > Zingiberales > Costaceae > Costus > Costus lasius. Next base: position 27,635,312 of record CM050450.1, on the reverse strand, counting down.
GGAATCTCAACCCCATATCTCTAGCGTGACAGTCATGCTTCTGTTGCGCCAAAGCCTTGGTCAATGGGTCTGCCAGATTGTTCTCTGTGTCAACTCTGCTAATCTTGACATCACCTCTGTCTATGATCTCTCTGATTAGGTGAAATCTTCTGAGTATGTGTTTGGACCTTTGATGAGACCATGGTTCTTTGGCTTGTGCAATTGCTCCATTGTTATCACAGTAGATTTCAATGAGATCCACTGCACTAGGAACCACCTGAAGTTCAGAAATGAACTTCCTTATCTAAATAGCTTCTTTGGCTGCCTCAGAAGCGGCCACATACTCAGCTTCGGTTGTAGAATCGGCAATTGTGGATAGCTTGAAGCTCTTCCAGCAAACAGCACCTCCATTTATCTTAAACACATAGCCAGCCTGCGATCTAAAGTCATCAGGGTCAGACTGGAATGACGCATCAGTGTAGCCCTATATACTGAGCTCTTCCTGTCCCCCATAGACTAGTAACAAATCCTTAGTTCTTCTCAGATACTTCAGGATGTTCTTTACAGCCACCCAGTGCTGCACTCCAGGATTGGATTAGTATCGGCTAGTTATGCTCACAGCATAAGCCACATCTGGTCTAGTACACAACATTGCATACATGATCGATCCTACTGCCGAAGCATAGGGCACTCGACTCATGTCATCCCTCTCAGCCTGTGTGGTGGGACACTAGCTCTTTGAGAGAGTAAGACCATGTCTCACTAGAAGGTACCCTTTTTTGGATTGCTCCAAGTTGAACCTCTCCAGGACCTTATCAATATAGGTACTCTAACTAAGGGCTAGGAGCCTCTTGGATCTATCCCGGTAGATCCTCACGCCTAGAATATAGGCGGCCTCCCCTAAGTCATTCATCTCGAAACACCTCCCTAACCATGTCTTCACAGCTTGAAGACTAGGGATGTCGTTCCCGATGAGCAGTATGTCATCGACATACAGGACCAGAAAAGTCACCAAGCTCCCACTGAATTTTCTGTATACACAGGCGTCATCTTCACTTTTGATAAAGCCATAATCTCTCACAGCTTCATCAAATCGAAGATTCCAACTTCGAGATGCTTGCTTGAATCCATAAATGGATCTCTTTAGCCTGCAGACCTTATTGGCCTCTACAGGATGGACGAAGCCATCAGGTTCTGTCATATACACATCCTTAGTTAGCTTCCCGTTAAGAAACGCTGTCTTTACATCCATCTGCCATATCTCATAGTCATGATATGCAGCTATAGCAAGCAGAATCCTAATGGATTTGAACATAGCAATTGGCGAAGAGGTTTCATCATAGTCTACCCCGTGGACTTGTTTGAATCCATTAGCCACTAGTCTACCTTTATAGGTAACTACGTTGCCATCCATGTTTGTCTTCCTTTTGAAGACCCATTTACACTCTATAGGTTTTACCCCATCAGGTAACTCAACCAAATCCCAAACTTGGTTAGCTGACATGGAATCCATTTCGGATCTCATGGCGCAAGCCATCTCTCGGAGTCCGGTCCACTGACCGCCTCTTCATAGGTATTGGGTTCATCCTCAATGATGAATATTCCGTCGTGTTGGGTCAACAACGACCCATACCTCTCAGGTACACGATGAATCCTTCCAGACCTACGCGGGACCTGTGTCTGAGCCTCAGGTTGCCCATCAACCGGTGCAGGTGGCTCAGGTTCCATCTCTGTGTCTTGTGGTTGCTCTTGGACCTTGTCCAAGTCAAACTTCCTCCCACTAACTTCTTTCATGAGAAATTCTTTCTCTAGAAAGACACGCCCCGAGCAACAAAAACTTTGTTCTCGGTGGGAACACAGAAGTAGTAACCCTTAGTTTCCTTAGGGTACCCCCACAAACACGCATTTATCAGATCTAGGTTCTAGCTTGCTAGAATCCTGACGTTTGACATAAGCCTCACATCCCCAGATCCTGATAAAAGTGAGATTAGGGCATCTCCCACTCCATACCTCATATGGTATTTTGGAGACACTTTTAGATGGAATGTTATTCAGTATTAGAGAAGTTGTTACAAGTGCATGTCCCCAGAATGAGGGAGGTAGAGTTGCATGACTCATTATACATCGAACCATGTCCAACAAAGTTCGATTTCTCATTTCAGACACACCATTCCATTGGGGTGTTCTAGGAGGAGTGAGTTGGGACAAAATCTCACACTCTTTTAGATAGTCAAGGAACTCACCGTTCAGGTACTCTCCACCACGATCTGATCGAAGAGCCTTAATGGATCTACCAAGCTAGTTCTCTACTTCATTCTTGAACTCTTTGAATTTCTCAAAGGATTCAGATTTATGTCTCATCAGGTAGACATAACCACATCTACTGAAATCATCAGTAAATGTAATGAAGTAGCTGTGTCCTCCTCTGGCTTGCTTATTGAATGGCCCACACACATCGCTATGTATGAGATCCAACAAACCTCCTGCCCTCTCACCAATTTTGGTGAAGGGCACCTTTGTCATTTTCTCTAACAAACAAGGCTCACATGTATCAAATTCCTCCAAGGAACTTGAATCTAACAACTCATATGCATGGAGTTGTTAAATGCGATTCTAGTTTATATGGGCTAATCGACAATGCCATAGGAAAGCACCAACTGAACCACTCAGTTTGGTCCTTTTATTATTTATGTTACAAATAGAGTTATCCATGTCTAACACATATAGACCATTGCACAAAGTACCCTTCCTATAGAACATATTTGCAAATGAAAAAGAACAAGAGTTCTTATTTATTTCAAACTTAAATCCCTTCTTTGCCAAGCAAGGAATGGATACAATGTTCTTAGTAAGCGAAGGTACATAATAGCAATTATCTAACTCTAACTGAAGTCTAGATAGCAGGGCGAGAGTCAAAACTCCTACAGCAATAGCAGCAACCTATGCCCCGTTTCCAACTCGTAGGTCAATCTCTCTAGCCCGTACCGATCTACTTTTCTTGAGCCCCTGCATATTTGTACAAATATGAGCTCCACATGCGGTATCCAATACCCATGACATAGAAGTAGAAAGGTTGACTTCTGTAACATAAATACCTGAGCCAGAAGCTAAGGCCAAGCCTTTCTTCGCCTCATTCTGAAGTTGCTTGTAGTCCCTCCTCCAGTGACCCTGCTCGCCACAGTGGAAGCACCTCTGGTCCTTTGACTTCTTTGCCTTTTTCTTCAGTGCCTTGGTAGGACCCTTGGCACCGCCCTTGGCATGTGCCTTACCCTTTTTCTTCATCTTCTTGACCGTAGGGACCAAAAGAACAGAATTAGGTTTGGTCTTTACCATCTCACGCTCGGCTGTCTAGAGCATATTCATCAGTTCCTCCCGTGTGCACTCAATCCAGTTCATGTTGAAATTTATGATAAACGGACTGAAGCTAGGGGGCAGGGAATGTAGAATAAGATCCACAACCAGCTCGTTATCTATGGCGTGTCCCAGCCTCCTGAGATGATCCACGTTCCCAATCAACTTGAGAACATGGGGTCTCACTGGTGCACCCTCAGATAACTTACACCGAAAGACTGCTTTGGCAGTGTCAAATCTCTCAGTTCTAGCCTGAGCCTCGAACATCTGTTTCAAATGAGTGATCATCTGAAAAGCGTTCTGCTCCTCATATTGCACCTGAAGTTCAGGTGCCATAGTGGCCAACATGAGACATGATACCTCCATAGAGTCATTCTGATGCTTTCTAAATGCATCCCTATCTGCCGCTCGGGCATTAGGCAGAGGAGGTGCCGGAAGAGCCTGCTCTAGGACATACAGCTTCTTCTCGAGCTTGAGGGCTATCCTCAAGTTCCGATGCCAGTCCATAAAGTTGGTTCCAACCAACTTATCCTTATCAAGGAGTGATCGCAGTGTCAATCCGCTATTGTTTGTTGCCATTGATCTACAACAATCAAGAAACAGTAGACTTAGTACTACTTCAAATCATTTAAACTGAACTTGTTTTAAATGATTATGGCTCTCACTATTTTAATCGAATTGACAACCCACAAAGTCAATCAGGAAGTTTATGACTTCCTAGTGACATGGGATCCTCATTCCACATGAGGCTTCGCGTCCCACGAGGGTGGGATGAGATGCACAAAGTAACCCATGCTTCCTAAGGTGGGCACGCCAGCCGATTGCTCCAAGCAATTCCCTTATTGAGACAGTCTAGGCATTTTATGTCCAGCGAGGGCTGGATACAGCATGAAACCCTAACCTCTCAACGATGCCTCTAGAGTTCCACCATATGCCCAGCACATATGGAAATCTAGTCAAGTCCATTCCTAACTGTTATGCCCAGGGCCAATGAGTTTCCTTGCGAAGGAGCGCCCGATTAAAACGGACTGGGGAAACCATTGCCACCACGCACTTTCTAAAGATAAGTGGGTGTGTCCCACGAGGGTGGAAAACAGTTCACAACACCACTGATCGATATCTTAGTAAGGGCTACGCGTTAGAAGGCTACTAGACTTGATATTTATTTATGAGGGTTTTTGAGGTCTCATCAGTTTTATCTTATGTCTAACATTACAGGCATGCAATCCTATAGTGATAACATAACGATAAAACAGTCATGCTTTAGCAGATATCGAAAGCAATAAATGAATGATGTGATCATAGCCTATTCAAGACATTGAACCAACCCATGCCAAAAGGAGGTTCAACTCTTGACCTAGGATTCAAGCCCCAAAGACAAGACCTAACCTAGCCGACCTCTATCTTGAACTTCAAGGTTGGCTCCAAGGCCCTCCTCACCATGGTTTAGCTCTTAAACCCTAGAGGTGTCCCTCATGGGTTCGGCCAATGCCATGGGTCTTTCTCCATAGATGATACGCGACCATGCAAGGAGCCAAGATAGCTAGCTCTCAAACCCTAGGGTTCGACCATGCCATCTTTCACTTCTATGCATGCGCCATCAAGCAATAGTGCTCCAAGCGCCAATGCTTCAAGTGATGTGCATCACCCTAATCTTCTTCTTATTTAAAAGCAAAAGAAAAGCGGCACGCAGGCCTCACAAGAGTACATCACAGGCATGCATAGGGGCTTGACTCATGATCACAACATTATGCACAAGTAAGGTATCTACACATGCAATTCTACATGCTCATGAAAAACATAAAATCTGAAATTTTACTTTTTCATAAAACCTGTCTCTTTTCCTCATCTTCTTATCACAAATCTTTTGGTTATTTGTGATTAAAGTTTCATGATGATTTCAAAGATCCTTTCGGCTGGCAATTTTGTCAGATCAAGAGACCCGGCCAGTCCGAAGACACAATGCCCGTCCTATTTGACAAAACCACGTGTGCCTTTAATCCTTAAATCAAACAAGAAAAATAACCCAAAAATCCAAAAGAGATTGAAAAGATGATAGAAACAAGAAACCCTAATTTTTCCTACTTAGAAAAATCGTTTGTCATGTGATCATGCAATTTGCGAAAATTGAGATATGACATGTGAGCATGGAAAAGCATGAAATTACATCGTTCGAGTCTTGCAAGTCGCTCTGATACCACTGTTGGGAAACCCCGGGGATATTTTACAATTTTCAGAGATAGAGATTACACAAAACATTGCATAGCGGAAGCAATATCCCCGAAACGAGCCGGTCCCAAAAACCCAGTGAAGATCGCAAGCGAGGGAGTCAACACGATGAGATAGAATATACCTTACAGCAAGATGAGGCCGATGTCGAGGTAGGCGCCCAAGCGTGCGCCCTCTGCAGTCTCACACACACAGATTCCTTGAGTCCACTTCTTCCACGCCCGGTGTTAGCCTTGGGAAGAAGATCCAAGCCTTTTGTTCACTTCCTTCACAACTTGCGCCACCTCCAAGGTATATGTGCCAAGGATGAAGAAGGATGAAGAAGAGGGAAGCCGCCAAGCACCAAATTCCTTGCGCCAAGAGGAAAGGAAGATCAATGCTTGCGGCTAGGGTTTGATGGAAGAGATCACTTGCACCAAGACCCTTGCTCTCGCCTCTCTCTGTGTTCTCACGCCTCCAAGGAGTAGAATACCTGAGAGGGGGCGCCTAGGGCCACTTATATAGAGCAAGGGGCGGTTAGGGTTAGGGCTAGGCGCAATTTGCTTCCATAATGAAGCAAATTTGCCCACTTCACCCCATTATACCCCTTAGGCGCCAATGGGGTTGGTTCTCTCCCCATTATACCTCTTAGGCGCCAATGGGGTTGTTATTGGGCCTCATTGGTCGATGAGCAAGTCCATACTTCATTTAATGGATTTGATTAAGTCATTGGATCCAATCCAATGCAACCCAAATCCAAATGTGACCTAACCATGGTCAAATTCGGGTCAACTTACCATAAATGAAGTCTGGTTCCAATAACATTCTTCCATCTCATCAGGCCCGTCGGCGCTGATGAATTCTCCCAAATAAAACTGAGTTACCCAATAAATCGATCATAAGACTTCCCGATCAATACGAGAACTCAAGCATCAAGGTGTGTGACCCTGTAGGTTCCTCTGACACTGGCAGTGCTGACCAAAGGTCACCACAAGCAGTGAGTGGCACCTAGTGATGCATGCTGCTACCTAGGTCATTGGAATGGATATCAACATCGACATCCCCATCATCACAATTAGGTATAGATGCATTCCAGTCTCTTTGCCGTACTGATATCCGATTGGACAAGTGTGTCACCACTTGTTTTCATCTAATCTCATGTCTATGACTAAATCAGGTCTCACCTGGGTATGGCCATACACTTTCAGTCATAGAACCATAGAGGAGATCCATGGATATCAAACTTCCCTTAGGAAGGGGCAAATCCTCTGTCTGTCTATTGACCTTCTCCTATGGGTCGTGACATGCTCAATGACAACTGTTATTACCCCCCAATTACGGCGAGGTGTTAGGTTGTATCAAAGCAGATCCCTAACCATATAGAATGGCCAATGACCTCAAGTCAAGGGATCAATGCATCTCCTATCACTTATGAGGATAACTTGTGACACCAAGTCATTACCTCACAGCGGGTCATTCCAGTATATCCACCACTAATATACCCATATGTCTGCGTTAACACCTCCTGCCTAACCAGACCATATACCAGTCTCACAAGTACCAGAGCTGTCCCATATCCACTCAGATACATCGACTAGGGACTATCATTAGAGCACAGATCCAATCTGTCTCCAGGGACATTACCATGTAAGTACATAGTCGCAAATGTAGACAAACATTGATAATTACAATGCCAGAATGATATAAAATATCAACGTCAAGTAGTACAATAATGGACCAAAACTAGGTCCTAGGGCATATACACCAACACCATGTTCTCCTCATCTTCCATTCTGACCAGACATACTTCTAGTGGATCTACTTCTTTTCTTAAATCCTCCTCTCTTGTTTCCAACCCAGAGGCATCGATACTAAGACAAGAATCTTCAAAGGAGGGTCTTTTAAGGGAGGAAGGAATATCAAAATCAATGTTATCATCTCCAATATTCAAAGTTAATCTCCCTCTCTTTACATCAATGATAGCGCCCGCAGTGGCCAAAAACGGCCTTCCCAAGATAATTGGCAGTCTTATGTCCTCCTCCATTTCCAACACCACAAAGTCCGCAGGTATAAAATAATTACCGACTTTTATAGGAACATCTTCCAATATTCCGACAGGCGGTCAAATAGATCTATCGGCCAACTGTAATGTGATAGTGGTTGGCTTCATGTCACCCATATCGAGTTTCCTACAGATTGACAGAGGCATCAAACTGACACTTGGCGCCCAAGTCACATAAAGCTCCTTCAAAAGTCGTGTTGCCAATCTGGCAAGGAATGGAGAAGCTTCCCAGATCTTTCAACTTCTGAGGAATCTTGTTTTGTATTATTGCGCTACATTCCTCTGTAAGTGCCACCGTTCCATATTCTTCAATCTTTCGTTTATCAGAGAGTATATCTTTTAAAAACTTTGCATAGGTAGGCATCTGTGACAAAGCATCCGTGAAAGGAATATTGATGTACAACTTCTTTAGTACCTCCAGGAACTTGCCGAACTGTTTGTCCAACCTTGCCTTGGCGGAACATACGCAGGCGGACTCACATATCTCTCCTTCTCTTCCTCTACAGGCTTTTCTTTTTCAGGCTGTGGTTCTTCAGACTGCTCCTTATCAGCCGCAGGCGTGATCTCCTCTTATGGCATCTGGGGTTCATCCAACTACTTCCCGCTCCTTGTATTGATTGCATTGCAATTTTCTCTGGGGTTCATCTCAGGCTATCCCGGTAGTCTCCCCGTAGGTCTGCTAGCTGTACTGGCCTACTGTACAATCTGGTTTTCTAATATCTTGTTGTGGGTAGTCAGGGCTTCCACACAAGATGTCAGTTGCTTGATCTGGTCAGCAAGGTCGTCGGTTCTCTTTTGTTGCTTCATAACAACTTTCAGCATGGAATCAAAGTTCGACTTAGAGGGTTGCCCGTATTGCCTTTGTTGAAAACCTGGTGGTGGCCTATTATTCTGCTGAGAATATTGAGGAGGAACTTGCCCTTGGTTATTTTTGTAGGAAAGGTTAGGGTGGTTCCTCCATCCGGGATTGTAGGTTGCAGAATATGGATCATTCGCAGGTCTCTGAGTATAGTTCCCCACAGCGTTGGCTTGCTCCTGATTAAACTCCTCTTGTGATGAAGCTATGATTTGGCATTCAAACGAGTTGTGTCCTGTTACACCACATACCTCACAAGAGACTGCATTATTTGCACTAGATGGAAAGGATAAAGAATCTATCTTATGAACCAAAGAATCTACTTTAGCCGCTAGTGATGTCAAGGGGTCATTGTGGTACTTACCAAACCCCATGGAAGTAGTGTTCCGCTCACTCGATCAGTGGTTATGGTTCATGGCCATATCCTCGAGTAGAGCAGTTGCTTCTTCCAAGTTTTTGCTCATGATCGTCCCTCCAGCCGCAGCGTCCACCATCAATCTGGAGTTATAATCCAATCCATTGTAGAAGATATGGATTAGAACCCATTCCTGGAGTCCGTGGTGTGGGCACATGCGCTGGAGCTCCTTGAAGCGTTCACAGGCGTCATAAAGTGATTCTCCCTCTTGTTGCGTGAAAGCTGTGATTCTGTTGCGCAGTTGGACAGTCTTGCTCAGTGGGAAATATTTATTCAGAAATGCCTTAGACAGCTCTTCCCACGTGGTAATGGATCTTGCTGGCATCGGATCTTGCTGGCATCGAGTACAACCAAGCTCTGGCACGATCCCTGAGAGAAAAAGGGAATAATCTTAGTCTAATCGCATCAGATGAAACTCTGTTAACCTTTACAATGTCGCAATATTCAAGAAAAATGGCTAAATGAAGATTTGGGTCCTGATTTGGGGAACCCCCAAATTGATTTTGCTGGACCATCGTCATCAGCGCTGGCTTTAACTCAAAGTTGTTCGCCTCTACGTTACGTCGAACGATGCTAGAATTGAACCCTTGTATGTTTGGTGCCGCAGAGTCCCTCGAAGATTGATTATTTTGGTTCGCCGTCATCTCTCCTTCTTCAGAGATCTTTTTGGTTGCAAATTGCAATCTCCTCCGAAGGCAAAAGGTGCGCTCAATTTCTGGGTCTTCTAGAAGCAAAGCACCTGCACGAGAAACTCTGGGCATACAACATGTAAGTAAATAATAAAAAGAAAAGAATAGTAAAAACTAATGGCAAAAGAAAAGAAAAATGCCTAATCTCCTAACTTATCAATTAGTCAATATTAATTATCTGTAATCCCCGGCAACGACGCCAAAAACTTGATAGCTATCCGCAAGTGCACGGATTTATCAAAGTAATAAAAAGATATTGTTCCCAACGAGGACTACGTAGTTAAGTACTGACTTCTTAATATGTTTGAATTTAGGCGAAATCAATCTTTGGTTGTTCTAACTTCTATGCACGACAGCAATTCAGAAATAGCTTTTAAGGGACTTGAATTCTAAAGCATCGGGAATTCATGGGTTTGCCACACTAATAAACATAAATAGTGTAAAAATAACTTAGTCAATAAACTTATCTATCCTGAAAGGTACTTTCCCAAAGGTACATATCACTTCCTCCCGGAGCATGATACGGTATCTAATTAGATTAACTCCCTACTCTTGTAACAGTTAACCTAACTAGACCCCTTAAGTTCTGTGAAAAGTAGGTTAATTCCTTCAGACGAATCCGAACTACTCTCGTGATCGGATTCAAAGGTTTAATCGAAATGGGTCGGACGTTAGCGATTCACTTCTCGGTTCTTCTCGCAACGTCTAAGGCGTAAAGTTACTTGGCCAAGGTAAGTTACGGGATATATGTAATTTCAATCAAATCAGGAAGATAAACTTATATTAAAAGAGCAGGATAATAAATCGATCCATACAAATCAGTGGGCTAGGCCCAATCAATCCCGAAAAAGTATCTACTCGCTCATATTGTCAAGAAAATACATGTTTTTCGATGAACAAGAAAGATCTCCTAAAAATCGCAAGAATTCATAGAAAGAATGATGGAACCGTCTTCTCCTCGATCTGCAAATGAGGAAGAGTGTGAAATCTCGCCGGAATATGCTTCGAAATTAGGTTGTCACCGCCGCCGCTCGTGTTCGTCCTACCAAAAGCTTCCAAACCCTCCAAAATCCTAATTTTTTATAGTTGGACCGGTTTAGAACTCATCAAGGAATGGTTCTGCGAAGTTTGGTTCAAATCCAGTTTGAATCGAGTGAGAATCGGGTGAAAAATACGTCGGGCGAAAGTTATTACGGTCGGTGATGGAATCACGGCTGAGGCCATAATTGTCTCTGTGTACATCTGCCTTCGGCCACAGAAAATTTCACGGCCCGTGATAGAACCACGGCTGAAACCGTGAAAGTTTATGTTCATTTCGACACTTAGCCAATTTTCCTTCTCTGCTTGACGTCAAAATTACGACTGGATCATAATTACGGTTGAGGCCGTAATTATCTCGTTTTTCACCCTTTTCGCCCCAAATTCGACGTGAAGGCTCGTGATCTCCTCGGAAATCATGCTTTGGCTATAAAACTCTCGAAATCCTTCATTTTTGTGTCATTTTACCTATATTTTCATAAAAACCAAGAAAAGTGAAGATTTCGTACAAAGTAACGCGAAAGCACTAAAAATAGCACAAAATCAAGCAATTAAGCCCAAAATATGATCTAAAATATGGGTGAAAACATGGTGTAAATGCAACGCATCAATGCGCGTGGCCCATGATGGAGTATTGGGTCCGAGCGGTTGTGGCGGACAACAAAGCCGCTCCGCTCCCACTCCTGTCAACAAGCTCGGAGACATGACATCGGTAGAGTCCCGAGGAAAGGCAGCGTATGCAAACGGGAGCAAGGCAGCGTACGTAGACGCGAGGCATGCGGCGTATGCAAATGCGGAGCAAGGCGGCGTACGCAGATATGAGCTAGGCGGCGTACGCAGACGCGATGCAAGCGGTGTGCGCAGGCGTCCGACCGTAGCAGCAACCTCATGCTGTTCTTGCAGCTCTGCCAAGTAGAAAAGGAGGACCAGGGCCACGAAGTGAAGACAGGAGCTCTACAGAGGAGACGAGAGTGAAGCGTTCTCTGAGTGCAAGCTCACAGAGCGACGGACGAGAGGTCCATCGCTACTCCCTCCCATCAGGCGGAGATCTTGGCGAACGTTCTGGCGGAAGAGACCGGACGAGAGGGAGGAGTTGAGTGTGAACGGAGGATTGTATAGAGGGGTTTTAGGTATCTATTTATAAGGTGAATAAACGGAGAAACTTTCCCATAGCTTCTAGCATCCTCTGCCGCTCCCCGGCGAGCTCTTCTCTCGACACACTACTCACCTCCGTCCTACCGGCGATCTACTTCCGGCGACCCGAGGGCCGCCGAAGGAGGCTGAGGGTGTGGGCCGTAGACTGCCCTCCCCTGCCGTAGGCCATCCGCGGCAACATCTATGGCTATAGCAATATTTGCGGGTACTTGCAGTATCGTTCGTCCAACTTCCGGTGTTTGAGGAACTCGCGCAACATCCAACCAAAGGCATGTACGCGAGTTCGTATCAATCCGGGCACATATACCTGACATGGAGCCGACGTGGAATGCTTAGCCTAAACTTGGCCTGACAGTTGGTATCAGAGGAGTTACGATCGCGGTCTTGAGAGGTGCATGTCGGAACGATGGTCTCGGTCAACGACCGGGTCGCTCGGTTGGAACAGGTAGTAGGCCTAACCCGGGGCGACAATGAAGTCAATCTCACTTCCCAGGTCGAGGACCTGGTGCGCGAACCGAAGCACATGCGCAGCAAATCTCCATGCTATAAGAGGCAGTGGTGAGACTCACCACCGCCAACGAGAGAGCTTTTGCGTTGCATGAGAGGGGCCTCGTGGAACTAGCAGTGGTGAAGGGCGCCCTGGCACAAGCCCTCTCCCCCGCAGCCAACGGCCCCGAGGTCACCCCGACGCCGGCGAAGATGCGGATCCCTGAGCCGACTCCCTTCACCGGACAATGATGCGCGAAGGAGTTGGAGAATTTTTTTGTGGGACGTGGAGTAGTACTTTGGCTCCGCCCACATCCCTGAAGCCGATATGGTGAAAATGGGATCCGCCTACCTCGCCGGAGACGCCAAGCTTTGGTGGAGGACCAGAGCTGCTAACTCGGAACAGGTAGTGAAGCTTTCTTGGGAAAATTTTAAGGGGGAGCTCCGTGGACAGTTTCTCCCGGGCAACTCCGTTGAGCAAGTGAGGGAAGCCCTCTTCCATCTCCGACACACTGGCACCGTGCGCGAATATGTTCGCGCCTTCAGTGCTTTGATGCTGGAGATTCCCGACATGGGGGAACCCGATCGGAGGCACTTCTTCCTGAGAGCCTTGTAGACCTAGGCGTAGCAGGAGGTACATTGGCAAGCTCCGGCGGACTAGAGGCAGGCAGCTACAATGGCGGAAGCCTTGGTCGACGTTCGAGGCCCACGGACGTCCCCTCCCCGCCGAGTCATTTCCCTACTCCTAAGACCCGAGGCGTGGGCAGAGGCAGGGTGCCTCGATGGCAGGACAGGACAAAGACACATCCACCTCTGACGACGACCAGACCAGAACCAGCTCACATCCCTGCAAAGGGGACGGACAAGCCTCGACCGCTGACCTGTTTTATATGCCAGGGACCTCACAAGATGAGGAACTATCCCAATTGGGATCATCTATTGGCTATGGTGGCACGCGAGGGGGAAGCTGCATCGACCTCCACCATGGCCCTGCGACCCTCGACGCTATGACATTAAACGCGATGGTGGCAGCGTCTGATAGCCTCCGCAAGTGCACGGATTTTATCAAAGTAATAAAAGTTATCGATCCCATGAGGACTACGTAGCTAAGTACTAACTTCTTGATTTGTTTGAATTTAGGCAGACTAATTCAATGGATTCTTATAAACTTCTACGGACTAAAAAACTCGGAGGCAGTTTTAAAAGGTCTTGATTTCTAAAGAATCGGGATTTCATGAGTTTGCCACAAAGACAGTTATGAGTAGTTAAAAGAATAACTATTTCATAGAAATTATCTATCATGCAAGGAACTCTTCCTAAGGTACATACTACCTCCTCCCGGAGCGTAGTACGGTATTTAACTAAATTAACTCCCTACTCTCGTGACAGTTAATCTAATTAAACCCCTTAAGCTCTGTGAAGAGTTGGTTAAATCCTTCAAACGAATTCAAACTACTCCCGTGATTGAATTCGTAGGTCTAATTGAAATAGATCGGGCATTGCGATTCACCTCCCGGTCCTTCTCGCAACACCTAAAATGTAAACTTACTTGGCCAGGGTAAATCATGAATTAAGTACAATATCAACTAAATCATGAAGATAGATTTATGAAATTAGTAAAAATATGATTAACTCATAAAAGTCAATGGGCTACACCCAATCATCCCGACAAAAGTATCTACGCACTCATGACAATAAAGAAATACATGATGTTTGTGATGAACGAGTAAGAATTCATGTAGGAATGCAAGAAATCACTAAAAAAGACTATATAATCGCCTTCTCCTTGATCCGTAGATGAGGATTGGTCGATCAATCGTCGTTTTTGGAGAAGACATCGCCGGAATCTCGTCGGAAATCAAGTTGTTGCCCTCTTCACTGCCGCCGCTTGTCTTCGTTCGTAAAAAGCTCCCTAACCTGATCAAAATCCGATCTTTTATACTTGGACCGATTTAGAACTCCTCTAGGAACGGTTCTGCGAAGTGTGGCTCAAATCCAGTTTGAATCGAGTGAGAAACGAGCGAAAGACTAGCCGGGCGGAAGTTTTTACGGCCTGTGATGCATTCACGGCTGAGGCCGTGAATGTTTCTGTGCTCAATGCCCTTCGGTCACAGAGAGTTTCACGGTCTGTGATGGAATTACGGCTTCACCCGTGAAAGTCTCTGATCACTTCGACACTTAGCCATTTTTCTTCTCCGCTCGTCGTTGCGTTCACGGCTGACTCGGAATTACGGCCAAGGACGTGAATGTCTCTATCTTCACTATTTTCGCCCCAAATCTGACTTGTAAGCTCGTGATTTCCTCGGGAATTGTTTCATGGCTTCAAAACTCATAAAATCTACCATTTTTGTGCCTTTTTACCTACATTTCCATAAAAACTCAAAAAAGTAAAGATTCTGTGCAAAGTAAGATAAAAACACTAAAAGTAGCACAAAATCATGCAAATAAGCCCAAAATATGATCTAAAACATAGACAAAAACATTATATAAATGCAATGCATCAGCGTCAACCACCGAAGGAGCACGATTAATGTACGTGCCCTTCACTCTCAATGGGAAGGAGGTTCGAGCCATGCTAGATACGGGGGCATCTCACCTCTTCATATCAGAATCTATGGCACGCAGACTGAATCTCCGGATCTCCCCTTCCACAGACTGCGTAAAAACAGTCAATGCCGCGGAACAAAAGATGCTCAGCATCGCCTTTGACGTGCCAGTGAAGTTTGGCGAGTGGACTTCACGACACCATGCGCGAGTGATGCGCATAGATGATTACGATGTTATTCTTGGAATTGACATCATAAGGAAAGCGAAGGCGGCAGTATACCCACATCTGAATGGGGTCCAGATCCTACACGAAAATGGACCATGCTGGGTTCCGATATCACCGACTCCAGCGGAAGGCAAGACAGAGGAGAAGCAGCGACCCCGGGATGGGGTTCTGTCGGCAGCGACGGTGGCGACGGGAGTACGGCGGGGCGAACCTACCTTCCTCGCCTTGATAGAAGTCACACCGACCCCCTCCCCAGTTCGTGGAGTCCCCCCGGAGGTGAGAGAGATCCTGGTGGACTTCGAGGACCTGTTAGTAGCCAAATTGCCAAAGGAGTTGCCCCCCGACGAGAGGTGGACCACAAGATCGAGCTGATCCCAAGTGCAACTCCTCCGACAAGACCACCCTACAGGATGGCCCCAGGGGAGCTCATGGAGCTGAGGAGGCAGCTCGACCTGCTACTAGACTCGGGGTTCATTAAGCCGTCGACGTCCCCCTTCGGCGCTCCAGTGTTGTTCCAGCGGAAAAAGGACGGCAGCCTCCACATGTGTGTGGACTACCAGGCGTTGAACCGGGTGTCAGTGACAGACGCCTACCCCATTCCCCTAATTTCTGACCTATTGGATCGGCTGGGAGAAGCGATGGTATTCTCCAAGCTCGATCTTAAGTCCGGCTACTAGCAAGTACGAATTGCCAAGGGAGAAGAACGCAAGACTGCTTGCTCTACCAGGTATGGGATGTACGAATTCCTCGTCATGCCCTTTGGGCTGACGAACGCGCCGGCGACCTTTTTCCTATTGATGAATCAAATCCTGGCTCCTTTCCTGGACGAGTTTGTGGTAGTTTACCTAAACGACATTGTCGTCTTCTCGAAGACCATGGCTCAACATCGACTACACCTGCGGATGGTTCTGGAGAAGCTACGACAGAACCATCTGTTCCTCCACCCTGACAAGTGTGAGTTCGCCAGGCCGGAGATAAGCTTTCTAGGATACGTAGTAGGAGCTGGTCGCATGAAGATGGATCTAGCCAAGGTGAAGGTGATTACCAGTTGGCCAACACCCCAGACCCAGACTAAAATGCGATCCTTTCTTGGGGTTGCTAATTACTATCGGAGGTTTATCAATGGATACTCGAAGCTGGCCGCCCCCCTCTCGGACTTGCTGAGGAAAGATGTGCCCTGGAGGTGGGGACGGGAGCAACAACATGTCTTCGGGGAACTGAAGCTAAGGCTGTCGCAGGAGCCAGTGCTGGCCCTGCCCGACTTCAGGCTACCGTTCGAAGTACACTCGGATGCATCCGACCGGGTGATCGGCGGGGTCCTGGTGCAGGGGAAGCATCCCATGGCCTTCGAAAGCAGGAAACTGAATCCTGCGGAGCAAAGGTACACAGTACACGAGAAGGAACTTCTCATGGTGGTCCACTACCTCCATGTCTGGAGGATCTTGTGCGTACAGACAATGCCGCGAACACCTTCTTCTCGACTCAACCAAGGCTATCGGCACGGCAAGCAAGGTGGCAAGACTTCCTGGCCGAGTTCGACATCACTTGGCAGCACAAGCCGAGAAAGTCGAACATCGTACCGGATGCCTTGAGCCGCCTGGCAACGATGGTCTGCGGGGCCTTATCCCTGGTGGAGGGAGACATTACAAAGCGAGTGGAGGAGGCGGCGGCCGAGGATCTGAAGTACCAGAAGTTGAAGGACGCCGTCCGAAGTGGGGAAGTTCGCCGATACTCCCTAAACCAACAGGGACTACTTGAAGCGATGGGCTCCAGGTTGTTTATCCCAGCGTCGAGGTCCCTGAGGACAGACATAATGGCCGAGGTGCATGACTCTCCTTGGTTAGGACACCTGGGACA
The DNA here is from genome assembly GCA_027563935.2 of Costus lasius. Taxonomy (NCBI): domain Eukaryota; kingdom Viridiplantae; phylum Streptophyta; class Magnoliopsida; order Zingiberales; family Costaceae; genus Costus; species Costus lasius. Next base: position 27,618,443 of record CM050450.1, on the reverse strand, counting down.
AAGGAGGACGATGGCGCTGCTCGAAAGGTTGTGCTATTGGCCGTCCATGAGGATGGATGTGGAGTTATTCGTGAAGACGTGCCTCACGTGTCAGAAAGACAAAGTGGAGAGGAGGCGTGAACCGGGGTTACTGCAGCCACTCCCGAGGCCGGAAGGTCCTTGGATTTCCCTGTCCATGGACGTCATCGTGGGTCTTCTGATAGTGTAAGGCAAGGGGTCCATTCTCGTCATCGTCGACAAGTTCTCAAAGTACGCTACCTTCCTCGCTGCTTCACCTCATTGCCCGGTGGAGGAGGCTGCTCAGCCCTTTTGGACCGGGGTGGTGAAATATTTTGAGCTGCCGGCGGACATTGTGAGTGACAGAGACGATCACTTCACAGGGAGATTCTGGCGAATGTTATTCCGGAAAATGGGGTCGACCCTAAACTTCAGCACTGCCTATCACCCACAATCGGATGGGCAGATGGAAAGGATCAATGCCATGCTAGAAGAATACCTACGACATTATGCAATGACGACGCAACACAACTGGCTCCAATTACTGAACATGGCACAATTTGCGCACAACCTTCATCGAAGTTCAGCGACGGGCAAATCACCATTTGAGATAGTTTTGGGGAAGAAACCGTTGACCCCACTGGACGTGATACAATGTGAAGATGGCCGGGACTGTCCTGCGGCCTAGCGAGTGGTGAAAGAAAGAGCGGAGGTGCTAATGGAGGTCAGAGACGGTCTAGAGGAAGCTACCCGTCGGATGGAGTATTGGGTGAAAACATGATGTAAATGCAACGCATCAATACGCGTGGCCCATGATGGAGTATTGGGTTCGGGCGGTTGTGGTGGACAACAAAGCCGCTCCGCTCCCACTCCCGTCAACAAGCTCGGAGACATGATGATGGTAGAGTCCCGAGGAAAGGCAGCGTATGCAAACGGGAGCAAGGCAGCGTACGCAGACGTGAGGTAGGCGACGTATGCAAACGCGGAGCAAGTCAGCGTACACAGATACGAGCCAGGCGGCGTACGCAAACGCGAGGCAGGCGGCGTGCGCAGGCGTCCGACCGTAGCAGCAACCTCAGGCTGTTCTTGCAGCTCTGCCAAGTAGAAAAGGAGGACCAGGGCCACGGAGTGAAGACAGGAGCTCTACAGAGGAGACGAGAGTGAGGCGTTCTCTGAGTGCGAGCTCACAGAGCAACGGACGAGAGGTCCATTGCTACTCCCTCCCATCAGGCGGAGATCTTGGCGAATGTTCCGGCGGAAGAGACCGGACGAGAGGGAGGAGTTGAGTGTGAACAGAGGATTGTATAGAGGGGTTTTATGTATCTGTTTATAAGGTGAATAAACGGAGAAACTTTCCCCTAGTTTCTAGCGTCCTCTGCCGCTCCCCGGCGAGCTCTTCTCTTGACACACTACTCACCTCCGTCCTACCGGCGAGCTACTTCCGGCAATCCGAGGGCCGCCGAAGGAGGCTGAGAGTGAGGGCCGTAGACTACCCTCCCCTGAACGATACTATCGGTACCCGCAAATATCGCTATAACCGTAGATGTCAAAGGCACGTACACGAGTTCGTGTCAATCCGGGCGCATGTACCTGACGTGGAGCCGACGTGGAATGTTCAGCCTAAACTTGGCCTGACAGTTGGTATCAGAGGAGCTACGATCACGGTCTTGAGGGGTGCACGCCGGAACGATGGTCTTGGTCAACGACCGGTTCGCTCGGTTGGAATAGGTAGTAGGCCTAACCAGGGGCGACGATGAAGTCAATCTCGCTTGCGGCAGACCAAAGCACAGGCGCAACAAATCTCCATGCTGCAGGAGGCAGTGGTGAGACTCACCACCGCCAACGAGAGAGCTTGCGCGGTGCATGAGAGGGGCCTTACTAAGGCATTCCTAAATGAATCCTTTTCTTAAATCTCATCCACTTTTTGTATGAGCTCTTCATATTCAAATTGGAGGGACTTTTTCAGCTGTGTTGTTAGAATTACATCTTAGATCATATGATCATCTGACTATATGACCAGAAGCAGCCGAACTGTTTAGGATCGGTAGTGTGGTCAAAAATTGCATGGGAACAATAAGAACGGTTTTCCAGTCATGTGATCGATTGGGATTTTCAATCCAATTGATCTAGAGTAACTAGGTTAATAGTAACGAAATGTATATTGAATCTGAAACATATTGATCTGCTAACTTTAAACCCCAACTTGTGTTCTTCAACTTGTCGACTTATTGCATCACCTTTCTGTTCTTCAGCATCAACCGTGCTTGTCTTCTTTGCCGGCTCACCAATCATGATTGTCATCTTCTTTTCTGGCTTGTGGAATGTGTTCATTTTCTTCTTCGCTAGCTCATCAACAGTGTTCATCTTCTTCTTCATCGGATTGTCACATCGCCGGCTCATTGCATCAATTATGCTCGTCATTCTTCTTTGCTGACTCTTTGCATCGTCCGCTCATCATTTTGGCAGATACAGTAGTGTTGAACCATTAATTTTCACTCACATATGATTATAGAAGAATTAGGTCAAAATTAATTTTGACCATTAAGAGAATTAGAGGCATGCAAAATAAAAAAAATCAAATCAGTGAAAGAAAAATAGCAATCGAAAATCAAGCCAATGCAAATTAGCAATTGAATTTATTGTCATGATTAGAGGTTAAAAGAAGGAAATATGGCAAGAAAGGAGTGTCATTTATTTGGTAAAATAAATAAATAAATAACTTGGATCATGGAATGAAGATTAGAAATATAAAATAAATTAATTAATTAGATTACCAAATGTCCAAATAAAAAAGAGAAAAAAAAGGAAAATATGGAACCGTTGATTCTAGAAATAAAGAATTGGTAAAAAAAATTATACAAAGAATAAATTGGAAATTTGATTTTTCCATGAACCATGCCACAATTAACCAAATTTGGAATCATGAATTTCAATCACGATTTAGATTAAGGGTCTTATTTTATAAAAGGGGTGGAAAACAAAAAAAAAAAGGAAGAGATTCAGCAAAAAATAAGAAAGGAGGAGAGCTCAGCAATAAAATTAGAGGCAGCCGAAGGACAAAGAGAAGAAGAGGAAGGAGCAAAAAAAATAATAAAAGAAGCAAAGAGGGAGGAGGTATCGGCATACTAAGAGACAACTCTCCTGAAAAGATCATCGGAGGACAGCGCTCTCTGACGACTCACAACAGCCGACTACTAAGATCTAAGGTGAGCAGATTTTGCCACGATCCTGGATCCTGATGAAAAAGCATTGTCAGGATATTTATATCCTAAAAAATTAAAATTGCCAGGATTCTATTTTTATGAAAAGCATAGTCAAGATTTTATATCCTAAATATCAAAATTGTCAGAATTCTATCTTGATGAAAAGCATAGCCAGGATTTTATATCCTAAAGTCTTACCAGGATAGTATCCTGATGACAAAAGCTCTCTAGGATTTTATATCCTAAATTTTTACCAAAGCAAACTTCCCCAGGATTTTATATCCTAGAAGTTTCGCCAGGATCATATATCTTAAAAGCTCTGTTTGTTAAAAGCCCTGCTTCGATGACAATATCCTAAAATTTCTATGCCAGGTTTTTACCAAAAACTTTCCATCGAGGCTGTGTAAAAAAGTTCTGTTGTGGAGGAGGAATTTTGACCCTATGCCGCTGCCTTAGCGGAAATTATCAAAAGGTAAACAGGTAAAAAAAAAAAAAAAAAGAGTACTTTTTCTGAGGGATTGTATGAGCAGCTTCCGGACCGAAGAATCTGCTGTTGGGCAAAACCACCTAAGGACTGCCTCAAGATCATGTCGACGGATCCTGGTTCGCCAGTTCAACCGAGGGTGGAATTGGCTATCTCATCCGGGATGATAAAGGCGATTGCTGCCTTGCTATTGCTGCCCAGCTGCAAGCCAAATCTGCTCAAGCTGTGGAGCTGCTCGCCATCAGATCAGCTCTGGGTTACATTCTCCACACCCCCACTCTTTTGGAGGCGAAAATCTTTCATCGAATCGGACTGCAAAGGCGCAACTATGCTGATTAAAGGTCAGCTGACCTCCAGAGATAATGAAATCTGTAATACTATAGCTGAAATCAGTTTTCTTTTAAGTAGATTGCAGACTTGTTCCATTCACTTTGTGCCGCGTGAGGTAGATATGCTTCTCTAAAAAAAAGAGAAAATCGAGCCGTTATACAAAAGAAAGCAAAAATACAGAAGTATAGAACTTCCATGCAAAATTTGAGCGTCGGCGACAATTCTTCACGCTGGAAGATGATGAAATCAGAAGAAAGCAGAGAAAAAAAAATAAAGAACAGATTTTGTCAAAGAATGATCTGGAACCGGAAGAGTGAAACGGAAAGGAGTTAAAATCACACACCTAAAATTGACCCAATCCGATTTACTGGGTTCGGATCTAAACAAGACAGATCCAACCCGATTATCCTCTCTTCCATTTGCTGGAACCATCCTCGCGTCTGGACTGCGTAGGAGATCAGCCTGGAGAGCTATCGCCAACAACTGCCCATCAACTCGCCATCGCCGTATCCTCGCTGTCGCAAAACTGCTGCGCCATCGAAACTCAGTGCCATCGAGAGCTCAGTAAGTACCTCGCTAGATCTCGTGGTCTTCCCCTCTTTTCCGACGCCTCTCCAGTGCCCAAGATCTCGCAGCCTCCTCTCCTCCACTTGAAGCTCGACGGCGCCGGAAGCCCAGCAGATCTCGCCACCTCCTCCTTTCGGACACGAGTGAATGCTCTCTAGCGTCGAACTCGTCGATGCCTAAAGATCGGCCTCTCCTCCGCCTTCAACGATCTCAGCGAAAGGTTCAGCACCTTCCCCTCCCCGGCGGCCTCATCAGTTTCTCACCGAGGGCAGTGAACAGCATATGGCGAAAGAATAAAGTTACTCTTTCACAAACGGCAAAAAAATATCATACGACAAAAATAATAATAATTAAAAGTAAATGAAAATATAATACGAAATAATGCTGACACAGCTTTTCCTAGTTTAAATACCTTATGACTCAAATTCACATCATGTCTAATCGGATATTTTCTTAGTTCAAATGCTCATAAACCGTCGAGACCAAGTATAAATTAAATCAAATTCAATGCTCATAAGCCATCAAGGCCTAGCATAAATTAAATTCAAATGCTCATAAGCCAATAAAGCCGAGCATAAATTAAATTCAAATGCTCACATGTCATCAAGGCTGAGCACAAATTCAAATACTCATAAGCCATCAAGGCTGAGCACATAAAACAAATTTCAAATGCTCACAAGCCACCAAGGCCGAGCATATATGGAATCTAATACTCACAAGCCACCAAGCTGAGTACTTTTCAAGTTCAAATGCTCACAAGTCATTAAGGCCGAGTATCAAATCAAATTCAAATGTTCATAAGTCATCAAGACCGAGTATCTCAAGTTCAAATACTTACAAGCCATTAAGGCTGAGTATCAAATCAAGCTCAAATGCTCATAAGCCACCAAGGCCGAGCATAAATCAAATCAAATGCTCATAAGCCACTAAGGTCGAGCACATGTCAAATCTAATTACTCATAAGCCACCAAGGCAGAGTATGCAAATTCAAATTCAATTTCTCACAAACCATCAAGGCCGAGTGCATGGCAAATCCCAAATATGCCATCAGGACCGAATATTCAAACACCCACAAGTCTTTCTTTGACTGATGAAGATTGCTTCAAATTTTAAGTCATTAACGAGCCATGTATTGATATGACATTTATAAAATATTTTGCCCTCCAATTTTTGGAATGAGTGTTTACTTATATAGATCTCTTAATCAAAGGTACCCTAATTTTATGGGTATTTAACAATGAACGCTTACACTCATTGAAAGCCAGAACCCATTAAAAAAAAAGTCTTATTAATTTAAGGTGAATTTAATAAAGGTCATATTGCATTTTAAATGTAACACTTTTTGACCCCACAAGTAGCTTTATCTACTGTGGGAAATTTTTCTAGAATTAATTTAATAATAATTTTACATGTATTTATACAATATTAAGTTTATAATTTGCATAAATTAAAAGAAGAGTTCAAGAATGAAAAATCCAAAAGCGCGTTACGGCTTGCCCTTAGGTGAAAGTTTTGGGCTCTCGTCCGAACTGAACACACAGATACGACTAGGATGCTCCTACGGATCATAACCGTAGAGAAGATGAACAAACACCCTTTGAGTATTAGAGCAGCAGAAAACCAAGAAACCAAGGATGAAAATCAAGAGGAGATAAAGAAATTGTTGTTACGGCTTGCCCTTAGGTGAAAGTTTCAGGCTCTCATGCAAATTGATCCCGAACTGAACACCCAGGATACGACCGGGATACTCCTCCTACGGGTCACGACCATAGAAAAGATGATCAAACACTCTTTGAGTATTAGAGCAGCAAAAAACCAAGAAACCAAGGATGAGAATCAAGAGAAGATAAAGAAATTATTGTTAATCCTCTCAGCTAAGACTTGGTAGCCTTATTATAGGCTTTGTCCAACAGCCAAAAGAACCAACGTTAACATGGTTAACGTTGTGCAGAATAATAAAAGCCAATTAAAAAAATTGAATTTACTTTTCAAATTGAATTCAATTGATTGATTTTAGCTGGCTACTTTAAAAAGGCAATGTTAGCTAATTTAATAGCTAACACAAATTTCAATTAAGAAATTTAATTAATTTTTTTAATTTTATTTCAACAATCACTCACAAAATTAAAAAAAATTAATAGCTAATTTAATTCATTCCAAATTAATAGCTAATTAAAAATTAATAGCTTTATAAGCTCATACACCTCTATCTTCTTGTCTTAAAGCTAAACAACTAAGAAAACAATTTAAATCAATTGAATCTAGAAATATACAAATTCTAGAACTAATTCATACTGATGTTTGTGATTCAACATCAATTCCAATTAGGGGAGGAAATAAATATTTTATAACTTTCACATATGACTTTTCAAGATTTTGTTACACTTACTTAATTAAAACTAAAGACAAAGGTTTATGTAAATTTAAAATCTTCAAAGCTGAAGTTGAAAATCAACAAGATAAAAAGATTAAAATAATTAGATCAGATAGAGGAGGTAAATAGGTTTCTAATGAATTTGCCTTGTTTTACCAAGAATATGGTATAATTCATCAAATTGCACCTCCTTATTCACCTCAATCAAATGGTATAGCTGAAAGAAAAAATAGAACTCTTCTATACATGGTTAACTCCATGATGTTAAGTTCTAGGGTACCTCAAAATCTTTGGGGAGAAACACTATGATCTTCATGCTTCATTCTTAATAGAATCCCTTTAAAAGATAAAGAGGTCACACCTTATGAACTTTGAAAGGGTTATAAGCCAAGGCTTAATTTCCTTCAAATGTGGGGGTGCCTTGCAAAGGTTAATCTACTTGAACCTAATAAGAGAAAATAAGGTCCTATAACTATAGATGCTATCTTAGTTGGTTACTCCTTAGATAGTAACACCTATAGATTTTTAGTAGTTAATTCATAAATACCTGAAATATCAATAATACACTAATTGAATCAAAAGATGCTTATTTCTTTGAAAATATATTTCCTTTTAAAAATAAAATTCCATCTACTATTCAAACAAACTTTAATCAACGTTCAACTTCTTCAACACCTTTAGTAACTAATCCTAGTCAACTTTCTAAACCCAAAAGGAGTCAAAGAGTTAGAATTAAAAAGAACTTTGGTGATGACTTCGAAACGTATTTAATTGAAGATGCTATTAACTCTCTTGATACTCCTTTCTGGAAGGAGACAATTCATAATGAGATGGAATTATATAATTGGATTCTCACTTATTTACCTCCTCGAAACAAACCTTTAGGATGCAAATGGTTATTTAAAAAGAAGTTAAGAACTGATGGATCTGTAGAAAAGTATAAGGCGTGTTTAGTAATTTAAGGCTTTGGTCAAAAAGCAGGAATTGACTACTTTGATACTTACGAACCTATTGCAAGAATAACTACTATAAGAGTTATACTTGCATTTACTTCCATCCATAATATGTTTGTACATCAAATGGATGTGAAGACTGCTTTTTTACATGGAGATCTTGAAGAAGAAATTTATATGAACCAACTAGAAGGATTTATTTCACCTGATAATAAAAATAAAGTTTGTAAACTAGTAAGGTCTTTATATGGACTTAAACAAGCACCTAAACAATGACATGAAAATTTTGGTAAAATAATACTTTCTTTTGGTTTTCAAATAAATGAATCATATAATTGTTTCTATATTAAAAAGATTGATGGAAAAAAATTTATCATCTTATGTTCATATGTAGGAGATATTCTCATCTTAGCTCCTAACTTAGATTTAATAACTGAAATTAAATCTTTTCTTTTAGATAACTTTGATATGAAAGATTTAGGAGTAGCAAATGTCATTCTAGGTATGAAAATAACTTTATCTCAATCTCATTACACAAATAAAATCATAGAAAAATTTGGATTTTCTGACTGCTCTTCTCTTTCTACTCCTTATGATCTTTGTGTTCCATTAGAAAAGAATAATGAAAAATTTATAAATCAAGAAAAATATGCTTAGTGTATAAGATCACTTTTATAGCTTTCAAATAGGACAAGACCTGACATAGTTTATACAGTATCTAGGTTAAGTAGATATACTAGTAATCCTAGTAAATCTCATTGGAATGCTCTAGATAGAGTATTCAGATATATTAAGGGCACAATTTCATATGGTATATAATTTATTGGATTCCCTGTATTAGAAGTTTTTAGTGATGCCAATTGGATATCTGATTCCAATGATATTAAATTTACTTCAGGCTATGTGTTCATATTAGGTGGAGCTGCCATCACATGATAATCTTCTAAATAATCTACTTCAGGCTATGTGTTCATATTAGGTGGAACTGTCATCACATGATAATCTTCTAAACAATCTATAATTGCTAGGAGCACCATGGAAGTAGAATTAGTGGCTTTGGATACCACTTGTATAGAAGCCGAATGACTTAAAAACTTAATTTCTACTCTTCTATTCTCTTCTACTCCTTTAGCTCCTATCTTTGTTCATTGTGATTCACAAGTAGCAATAGAATTTTGTAAAAAGAAACTAATAAATACTAAAATGAGTCGTCATATAAAAATTAGATAAAAGTCTATAACAGACTCACATGGAGTTGTAGCTCTTTTTTTATAAAGACTGAGCACAATATAGCTGATGGCTTGACCAAAGGCTTTCCTAGGACAAAGATCCTAGAAGTATCGAGAGGAATGAGAATTACTCTATAAATAGGCTTCTCAGCGGTGGGAAGCCAATGTTTGTGATAGGAGATCCCTTGAAGGAGGTTCAATGTGGTAATAACAAGCTGATTGATTGGCCAATAAGCACTTTGAAAAATAAAATTATAAAACACTATGGTGTATAAAATTTTATGTGATATTCACTCTCATTCCTGATGATAGATTTGTGATTATATTGTAGATGAAAGAAAAACTTCTCAAAGTGGTTAATTATCATAAAATGAGCCTCTACACTCATCCCTTACAGGGAACTTCCTATATAAGAGAGTTCGTATACGACCGCGGCTGAGGACATAGATAACCCTCAAAAACTCTCATAAATATACACGCACATGGTCAAAAATGTGCAATCCCGCAATCAGATATACCCTATATTGTATGTGAATTTGTTCTAATCTGGGCAAAGGAAAATAGTTCACTAAGTAACAATTATGCCTTTAAGTGCACTTTACTGACCGCATGATATAAGTATTGAGCAGCAATTTAATTTTGTTTTTTATTCGATTTAATTAAATTCATTTTTTTAAATTTTGTGGGGATTGTTAGAATAAAATTAAAAAAAGTTTTAATTAAAATTCCTTTTTTGAATTAAGCTTTAGCTATTAAGGGTCTATTTGGCTCTATTGTTAATAGTTTTATAATTGTGCTAAACTATATTGTACTGTACTATACTATTAAAATTTATAAGATGTTTAGTCTTGATTTTTAATTGCTTTAAAATTTAAAATAATAAATAAATATATTATTTAAATTATTTAAAATAATAATATATTTTATTTTACTTTAGTGTTAAAATTTTAAATTATTTAAAATAATAATATTTAAAATTTTAAACAAAATTATGTAAATTATATTTTTTAAGAAGTAGAAGCTGTAAAAGCATTGTAGCTTTCCTAACTTCTATTTTTTTACTATTTCTTTTAAATAATTTTTTACTTAAAAATCGGCCAAATGGGCATTAAATTAGCTAACACTTTCTTTAAAAGTGGCCAGCTAATTCCAGCAATTGAATTCAATTCACTGATTTGGCTGTTATTTGGTAGGCTACTTTTTTTTTTTTTTTTAAAATATATATATGAAAAAACAAGTGGCAGGGTAAACTTAAGTTACATCCAGCAAAACTAAATGAGCCAAGTCAGAAGGAAGCTCGTTCCCAAAGGTAAGGAAGGTGTGGTATCGCCGCGCATGTCTTGCAAGCCAGTCCGCTGGAGCGTTGAGATCCCGGGGAATATGGGAGAAAGTGACATCTCTATCATGGGATAGAAGCTGAATCTCCAAAATAATTCCAGAAACCGCTAAACCAGGAATTTGGTGAGCATTGGTGAGAAGCTTGAAGGCTTCGAGGGAGTCAGTTTCAATAATAACCTTCACGTTGTGATATAAGCTGCCAGAGTGAATATATCCCAACGCACCTTTTATAGCGAGAAGCTCAGAGTGTACAGGAGAAGAACAGTGACCGTACGCCGCACAAGCAGCCTGAACACTCCCCTTATAATTCCGAATAAGGAAACCCATACCAGCTTCACCAGAAATGTTATCCCAGGAACCATCCGTGTTAATTTTAATGTGAGGAGATATAGGAGCAGTCCATCTTATGCGTGAAATGTCGGTGCAGTTGAAAGATGGCCGGTAAGTCCTCTGGCATTCTTTTATGTCAGTGAGAGCCGCCCGAATGATTTGGCTAGGAACAAAATTGATAGCCTTGAAGATAACATTGTTTCTTGCCTTCCAGATGTTCCAGATTATGAGGAGAATAGCCTCCGCCCAGAAACTATCCGCATGTTTAGCCAAAGTAAGCCACCTGCCATCCTGGAGCATATGACGTATCCAGTGAATCCAAGTATGTTCAGTGAGTAGCTGGCGCCAAACCTCTTGGACCACTTCACAATCTACAACTATGTGTTCCCACGATTCCATAGTGGCATGGCAAAGATCACAGCGAGTATCCTGGATAAAGGATAAGTGGAATAACCTGTCTTTGGTGGGGAGTTTATGGTGAAGAAGTTTCCATCCGAAAATTTTCACCTTAGGAGGAACCGAGAGTCTCCATAAAGCCTTCCATTGATTCGTCGCATTTGTAGCTTGAAGTCTCTCATTCAGAAAATGTCTGTAAATAAGCTTGGTAGTCTGGTTAGAAGCATAGGAAGAACCGATCCTTAACATCCAAGAATCCGTGCCAGTAGCCTGTGTATCCGCATGAGCTTTCATAATATTAAGAAGATCTTTCCCCACAGAAAATTGGAGATTAATGTACCTTTCTCCATCATAGATGATGTCAGCAACAGTAAATCCATGAAGAGTGGTCGGATCAAAAGGAGCCAGCTTCCAGGCCAAAGGGACATCGGTGCACCAAGGATCTTGAAGAATGCTTGTATTAAGTCCATTGCCTACTTTTTTACAAAGAAAGGGTCGGAGCTTATCCACATCTTTTAAAAGAGTACTCCAAAAAGCACTAGCCGTGCGAGGTTTGGAGGGATGCCATGGGGTGAGAGCACCATATTTAGCTGTGCAGAGATGAACCCAGCTTTTGTCCTTCAAGTTGAGGAGATCTAAAATGCGTGCGCCATTAAGTGAAGGTCGAAGTAACGTGAAATCTCTCAAGTGTAGACCTCCTTGATTTCTAGGTTTGATGACTGTGTCCCACTTGATCAAGTGTAGACCCGCTCCCCGCGGATTATTCGCCCAAATGAATCTGCGGATAAGGGCATTAAGCTTTTCTAGCTGAAAGTTGGATAGGCCTCCAGAAATCAATTGGTATACAGGAATGGATGTAAGGACACTTCTAGCTAAAGTAATACGGCCAGCTTGGTTGAGTAATCTTCCTTGCCAAGACTCCAGTTTACTCCTCAGGGCCTCAGTACAGAGGTTGAAAGCATGTCGAGCATTATAAGTAGGGGCAATAGTGACACCAAGGTACCTGAAAGGGAAATGACCATACCTCATTCCAAGCGAATCGGCAATGCGCCTCTTCACCTCAGTGGAACAGTGTCTTGGAAAGTAGATAGAGGACTTAGAGAGATTGACCCTCTGTCCCGTGATAGAGTGGTATTGTTCAAGAATATCCTTCAAATAGCGACAAGTCCTACCGTTTCCTTTAAGACAAAGGATAAGATCATCAGCGTACATAAGATGAGAAATTTGACACCCCTTCTTCTTGAAAGGGGTCAGCTTGCCTTCAGAGACACCACGATTCAGCAGGGCCATGAGAACAGTGCTGCAAATGACATATAAATAAGGAGAAAGAGGATCTCCCTGACGAATGCCCCGAGAAGCCCCAAAGTAGGAAGAATAGTTTCCATTAACACAACAAGAAAAAACCGGAGACTTGACACAAGCCTCAATCCAGCTGATATAATTGTCAGGGAGATTCATAATACGCATGATCTGAAAGATTGCTTGTCGGTTCACAGTGTCAAAAGCTTTATTGAGATCAATTTTGATAAGAATGTGAGGATGCTTGCCTCTCTTGCGATAAATGCTGTGAGCAATCTCCTGGACAGCGAGGATGTTATCATGTATACTTCGATTAGTGGTGAACGCCGTCTGCTCCTGAGGAATGAGAGTAGGTAAATAGGTTTTTAACCTGAGAGCCAGGGCCTTTGCTAGCAGCTTATAAAGCACATTACACATAGCTAAAGGCCGAAAATCAGAAATACAGTTTGGGTTACTTCTTTTAGGAATGAAGATTAAGTGCGTGTGACCCCAGCTTTTAGGAAGAGAGAAGTTTCTCTGGAAATGTAAAAAGGCCGTGAGAATGTCTTCCTTGATAATCTCCCAATGATGTTTGTAGAATTCAGCCGTGAAGCCATCAGGACCAGGACTTCTGTTGTTGTGGAAGCCTCGGATGACAGAAGTAAGTTCTTCCATTGTAAAAGCCTTGATGAGAGGGGAATGATCAGCCTCCTGCAACGTAGTATAGAAGGGGGAAAGGGAGTAAAGAGTCTGAAGCCGGGAGGTGAGTCCATCCTCCTGATTAGACCAAAGAGTCTTGTAATGATTAATGAAGCAGTCTTGGATAAGACGATCATCAGTAACAGTGGCTCCATCATTCAATTGAAGGTGGGAGATATGGTTTAGCTTCCTGCGTTGAGCACAATAAAGATGGAAGAATTTTGTGTTCGCATCTCCATTTTTTAGCCAATGGCATTTGGCTAGAGCAGTCCACTTGATATGAATTTGGGTAGAAATAGCCTTAGCTTTATTCATGAGGCTCCGAAGGGTCTGGTCTTCCCAGATCTGGAGGGGTCTTGAAGCCTCAATCTCCTCCCAATATTTGATCTCCTTTTGAGCAGCACTTAAAGACTTTTCTAGGTGACCGATATTAGATTCGTTCCAGCGAGAGAGAGCTCTGCGAATAGAAGTCATGCGAGTTTCAAAGTGATGGTCTTCATCTTGAAGATTGGTCCAGATATCTCTCACAATATTAGCCGGCTCATTATACCTGTTCCAAATGGCTCTGTAGCGAAAGGGAGGACGGGAACTTCGTTGGGCTTTATGAATCTGAATAAGGAGCGGACTGTGGTCAGAAACCGCCCTAGAAAGATGATGAACAACAGTGCGTATGTAGTGATGCACCCATAAACCATTAGCCATCGCTCTGTCTAGGCGACAGAGGATTTTCCGGCGACCTTTTTGGTTGTTCGTCCAAGTAAAAGGAGATCCAATGTACCCCAGATCACTAAGCCCTTGCGAGAGAATGAAAGAAGAGAACAGATTACTGGAGCTGTTGGGGGAGAACTTAACTCCACCAAATTTCTCAGTCGGTCCAAGGATGCAGTTAAAATCACCACAAACCATCCAAGGGGTGTCAAGGAAACTTTCATTACAAAAAGCCTCAAACATCTTGTTGCGAGCAGGATAGAGATGACTAGCATAGAAGTTAGTGAGGAGCCATTTGAAATTATTGTCATTCACAAGGACACTGATGTATTGAGAAGTGGCAGCAATAAAATCGACATCACATCTCTTGGAGTTCCAAGCAATAAGAAGTCCCCCCGAGCTATGACGGGCCGGAAAGTGGAAGTGCCGCCAAGAACGGCCCAAAGCCTTAACAACAGTGTCCGAACTATCAGAATCCATGTGAGTTTCTTGGAGCATAATAAGGGAAATATTATATTGACGTCGCCAAATGTTGAGAATAGCAATAGAGGGACGTCTGTTCGCGCCCCTGCAATTCCAACTGATGCAATTCATGGAAAAACAAATAAAAGTAAGAAGAGACAAAGAACTTATGTATTATTGTGTCGGCGACCAGCACTCCTGGCCCTTTTGAAGCCAGCGTTCTGAGTCTCCATGGACGTATCCACCACCTGAACAGGAACAATAGAAGTATCAGTGTTAATGTCCTCCACTCTTCCCCCGAAAATGTTCTCAAATCTGTTTGCAAGGTTGCGGATGCGACATTCCCCTCCACTAATTGCCGTTAATGGAACCAAAGCTAAATCAATAGGAATTTGCACCATGGAGCCTCCCTGCGTTTCCGCATCAGTGGATTTAGGAATCACTGAGAGAGGGGCATGAGCTACAGGGTCGTTGGAGTTGAGAGGCGTAAGTATCAGAGTTGCATCTTCCCTCAAACCGTCACCGGTGAAGGGAATAATGGAGGAATCAGAAGGGCGAGAGTCTTGTTCGGGAATACATGATACATTCGGATGTTTTAAAAGAGAGGAGGTTCTCTGGTGTTGCATAGAAGGTCTGGGTGCTTTGTCTGGGTCTGAGGGAATACGCCTGTTCATCGGTTTGCGGCGAGCAACTCTAATCCAAGGACACGACTCAGGATTACCTTGTTGAGATGGGCTCTGTGCCTTGAATTCTCCCTCCTGGCCAGGAATTGCGTTATCAGTCATAAGCTTAGGAGATGGTTCTGTCTCGATTAAGCAATTTGCCAAGGAATATCCTATTTTCCCGCAGCCAGTGCAGTAAGCCGGTAGATTTTCATAAGAGCAGATCTGAAAGAAATCCTCTCCTTCTTCTCCTATCCAAATGCCTTCTTTCAGGGGTTGTTCGAGATCAATTTCAACACAGATACGGAGGAATTGTCCTCTGTTGAGAGCCGAAGCCCTGTCGTCTATCTTGAGAGGTTTGCCAAGCTTGGTAGCAATAGCCGTGATGTAATCCGATTGCCAGTATTCCAGCGGGAGCCCAATCAGGCGAACCCAAATAGGAGACTTCTTGATCTTGTGAAGTAATGGTTGAAAATTAGGCTCCCAGGGGATAAGGTGCAAGACCTCTCCGAGCATCGTCCAAGGACCTCCAACTAACACTTCAAGGGCTTGTTCCTCCGAAGCAAATCTAAACATGTAATATCCGTTTGCTAGATCAATGACCTCTGAGGGGGCACGGTTTCCCCAGAGTTTAATAGCGGCAGGTCGGATAATTGATAAGGGAGGATTCTTAGATAGAAATTTGCCGATGAGGCAAGAGTGCCATTGGACACGACTATCAGAAAGCTTCCTTTTGTCAAATATCACACGATCTGTATATCTGCTAGAGATGGAATTTAGGGACTCTTCAAATTTTTGAGAGAGTCTAGAAGGAGCACCAACGTTGCCTTTGAATAAATCTCCAAGATTGATTGTCATCCGCATCTTCAGAAATTTTCCGGAAAGTAGGAGGGCCAAAGGTAGAAGATGAAGATGGCCCCTTCTTGGTGGCACCTTCCCCAGGAAAAGTGCCAGCAGGGCGGTCCGGCGGTTTCTTGCGCAGGGGAGGGCGAGATGCAGATGCTTCAGCCATCCGAAAAAATTTAATCAATTAATTAATAATAAAGCAGATAGTTCATCATCACCTAAAGCATCCTATTCCTGCCGGAGCCATAGGAGGAGGATTAATAATGTTAATGTTGGAATTTGGTCATGGATCTCAGCTGATAACGAGGCTTGCCAAGTGTCAGCCGAGTGGATTAATAATTATTTTTTTTATCTCCTTTTGATTTTTGTATTTGGTTTTCTGATCATTTTCTTCATGGTCGTGATTCATAGGAGGAGTATCTCGGTCATATCTTAGGTGTTCAGTTCAGAAACAACTCGCATGAGAGCTCAAAATTTTCAAATAAGGGCAAGACGTAATATGCTTTCGAGTTTTTTATTCTTAATTTTTTTTTAATTTATGTAAATTAATAAATTAATATTATGTAAATACATGTAAAATTATTGTTAAATTAATTCGAGAAAACTTCCCCAGAATAATGTTAGGTGAAATTGTTTAAAATTGGATTCAAATTGAAAAGCACAATTTCCAAACAATGTTCAAGACCGACAACACCTTAAAGTTGGTTAAAGACAGTGTTGCTTAACACTTAACTGTGAACTTTTAACACTAAATTTAATAGTATAACAACTATTATGGACTGTTTTAACAATAGAATATTCAAAAGTTAAATCACTCATATACAATGTAAATCACTCATATACGACAGTCCGAATAATGAGAAAAATCACAGTAAACGTTGTGTTACTGTCAAACAAACAGTAATAAGAAATCCTTTTTTTTATTAATTATGATTTTTTTAATATTATTTTATGTACATTCAGTACTGTAAAGTACTTTGCTTTTATTAAAGAAATTAATTTATAGAAATTACAAGATTTGAAAACCAAATTTGTAAAAATAGGGAATAGATAATCGCTATCAAACAGTAATCAAATTTAACAATATAAAAGGAATTTTATTTTTTGTTAAACTATTTACCTTTTCCCGAAAACAGAAATGTATAGTTATGAAAAGTTAAAGATAAGAATGCGACAGAGAAAAGATTTGGAAAGATCAATACAAGAACAGCAGGAAAGGGAAATATATTAAAATTTTCCAAAAAACCAATTAAGAAAATTAATTAAAATTCCGGATTAGCAATCCGTAAAAATAATAAAATTCCGTAATTTAAATTAACAAATTCCTAAATTAGATTTGTATAATTTCACGTTATTTAAAAAATAGAAGTATAATTGTTTCAAATATAAGAACAATATCATTTTTTATTTCCGTGAACAATGAAATTGACAAAAAAAAATTATAACTAACAAAATTTTTTTATGTAGTATATAAACAGTAAACTATCATGCCAAACTTTCACATAGGTTTGTTGTGGGGAATTTTTCAAGAATTAATTTAATAATAATTTCATATGTATTTATATTATATTAATTTATAATTTGCATAAATTAAAAAAAGAGTTCAAGAATGAAAAACTAGAAAGTGCGTTACAGTTTGCTCTTAGGTGAAAGTTGTAAGCACGCCATGTATTACCTTATTTAATAAATATTAATTAGAGTTTATTATATTAGATTATAAGCTACCATATAGATTAATTAGTCCATATTAATTATATAAGTTACCTAAATAAATTAAAATTTATTTTTCTTTAAATATATTTTATAATTTTCTATTTCATACCATAATAATAATTTAAAATTTCTCTTTATATATGGTGTTTTTAGTGATTCTTTTCTTCCAACGAAGTGCTGCCGTTATGTTCCGTTATGTTTCTTTGCTAACAATGGTATCAGATCCGGTTGACCGATTTGTTACGCAGACGCGCAAGAAGTTAGCTTCCTTCGGCGCGTTCTCCGGACATCGGTGAAGTTTTGTGCTGCTCGGCCGTAGTGCCGTTGATGACTTGCTCCAGACGTCGCCGAAATCGCTCGGGTGTGTATCGCCGATCTCCTTTCGACCATTGGGATCCACACGTTTTCCTGTTCGCCCGCCGACAAGGCTGAAGGTCGCCTCCACCCGAAGTCCACGAATCTCTGGTTCGGTGCAAAAGAGACGCAGAAGATTTTCAGCCCTGCTCGTTTTTTCTCGTCCGCTGATTTCGCCGCTCCCGAACTCCGAATCGCCGCTCACGACCTCTGCTGAAGCGGCGACTCGGATTGCCAGAAGAACGCCTCTATTCTCCACCCAAAGAAGCCAACATCGTACAGAACTTCGCCGCGATCGTCGTGCGAATCGCCGCTTACAAACTCCAAAACGCCGCTCGGTTCAGCTTCTTAGACCCGTCGAAGTTCTCTGTTTCAACGTTCGCCACTCATCCCATCGGCCAAGCCATCCACCTCTCACGTCGCCGTCTGCTGATCAACTGACGACTGCCGAAGCTCTGTCGCCGACCCTCGCGCACGAAGAAGCCCTCGTTTTGGCGAAGCAGAACGCCGCTCGAAATCTCTCGCTTGCCTTGATCTGTCGGCATCTTCACGAGATCGCTGCTACTCGTCGCACGCGCTCGTGACTGCTTCCTCCAGATCCAGCGCCGACAGCTTGCCAATCTTCCGTTTGAATCACATCGCCGATTCATGCCATACGCTCGCTCTCTCTGGCCGAAATACCGCCTGTCAAAGCGTCTGCCGAATCCTCCGCCCGAAGAAGCCTCGTCCGCCGAACGAAGCTTCTGATCTCTCTGTTTCTCGCAAGTAAAGATTTCGCTGCTCCGGTGATTTTCCAGCCGACGACGCCGGACTCACACGGACAAACCTGCCTCGTCCGCCGAAGCCGTCTGCCAAAGCCCTAACGCCGAACGCTCGAGGACGAAGCAGAGAAATCTCCGCCCGAAGCGTTCGTCCACTGACGTTTGTGCTTGACGACCTGTGAAGGAGAAAGCAGCTAGGGTAGCCACCGACGAGACCTGCTTTCTCTCCGGCTTCCGTCGTCGGTCGTGGAAGCCTCTTGCGGACGAAGGAGTCGCTCGTGCGACCAAAGAAGGAAGCTGCGGCTAAGCTCATGTATGCTGCATAAGATTTGGTCAAAATTGTAACTGGATTTGGATCTTTGTTCCAACAGATTTTGACTGGTTAAATTAATCTATTAAAGGGAAGCTCAAATCTGATAAAGGATTTTTTAAAAATGGCTAATAAAAATATGAGCACGTTTCAAGTTCCTAAGTTTTCAAGTGAGAAATTTGATAATTGATGCATCAGAATAAAAACATTATTACATGCATATGATGTTTGGGATATTGTTGAAAATAAAATTGAAATACTGAGTGATTCAAGTAATCTTACTCAAGTTGAAAAGGAGTTGAGAAAGAAGGATCAAAAGGCTATGTCTTTGATTCTTCAAGCTCTAGATGAATCTACATTTGAGAAAATTTCTAATGCGACTATAGCTAAGCAAGTATGGGATATACTGCAAGTTGTTTACAAAGGAAGTATGAAGCCAAAAGAGTTCGTCTTCAGAATTTAAGAGGAGAGTTTGAAGCCATTATGATGAATGAATCTGAAAAGGTTTCAAATTACATTTCAAGAGTTGCATCAAATGCTAATCAGATAATAAGATTGGGTGATAATATTTCAGATGTAACAGTGATTGAAAAGATACTGAGATCACTTACTGAAAAATTTGACTATATAGTAACTGCCATTGAAGAGTCAAAGGACATAGAAGAAATGACTCTAGAAGAACTGTCAGGATCTCTAGAAGCACATGAAGAGAAACTGAACAGAAGAAAGAAAGAACATTAGAGTAGGTTATTAAGTCACAACTCAATCTGAGAGAGACAACAAGAAGAGACAACGTCAACTATGGAGGCCGAGGCCGTGGAAAAGGACAAGGTCAAAGTCTTGGAAGAGGAAGAAGTGCACAAAATTATGAAGGTACTTCTTAGTTTACCTCGGCAAGAGGAAGAGAAAGAGGTCGAGGTAGATCATATCAAACTCAAAATAGATATGATAAGTCACATATCAATAGTTATAACTGTGATAAATTTGGACATTTTGCTTCAGAATATAATTCTAGATATACTCCAAGAGCTAATCTATCTCAGGAGGAGATTAAGGAGCAGATAGAAGAGATAGAAGAAGAGATTAGATTCTAATGTATTTATTGCATATAAAGACATAAAACAAGAAGTTAAAACTACATGATACCTAGACACAGGAGCTAGCAATCACATGTGTGGAGACAGATCATTGTTTACCGATATTGATGAGAAAATAAAAGGCAATATTACTTTTGGAGACTCATCCAAGATTCCCGTACATGGAAAGGGGGAGATTTTGATCAAGTTGAAGGACGAAAGTCATCATTTCATCACAAATGTATATTATGCCCCTGCTATGAAAAATAACATACTCAGTAGAGGACAAATGTTAGAAAATGGGTACTATTTCTACACAATTGGGTATAACCTATATCTGAAAAATGGTAGAGGAAAATTACTTGCAAAGGTACCAATGTCCAAAAATCGACTCTTCTCACTAAACATTCAGACAGATGTAGCACGATGCTTGGCTGCATGCTATAAAGACTTCTCATGGCTATGGCATTTGAGACTTGGCCATTTAAATTTTGGAAGCATTAAGAAGATGACACAAGAAGGTATGGTGAGAGGACTCCCATACATCAATCAGCTGGATAATCTATGTGAATAATGCATACTAGGAAAGCAGTTAAGAAAGAGCTTTCTAAAAGAGTCTGAATCAAGGTCTTCAAGACCTCTCTAACTGATACACACAAATGTGTGTGGGCTAATTACACTAAATTCTTTTGGTCAGAACAAATATTTCCTTCTATTCATTGATAATTTTAGCAGAATGACTTGGGTATACTTCCTAAAGGAGAAATCAGAAGTATTAAAAACTTTTAAGAATTTTAAAGCTCTTGTTGAAAAAGAAAAGGGATGTAGAATACAAGCCATAAGATCAGATAGAGAGGGAGAATTTACCTTAAGAGAATTTGAAGACTATTGTAGAACAGAAGGAATTCGAAGATTTTTAACTACTCCAGGATCACCACAGCAGAATGGAGTAGCTGAAAGAAAGAATCGCACAATCATGAATATGGTAAGAAGTATAGTAAAGACAAAATAGATGCCTAAAGAATTTTGGGTACTAGTAGTAGATTGTGCAATGTACATTCAAAATCGTTGCAAAACTAAATCTGTGAAACATAAAACTCCCTTTGAAGCATGGTGTAGAAGAAAACCCTCAGTCTCACATCTAAAAGTTTTTGGCAGTATAGCTTATGCACACATCCTTGACAACAATCGTACAAAGTTAGATAATAAAAGCAGGAAGTGTATATTTGTTGGCTATAATTCAAGGACAAAAGGGTATAAACTCTATAATCTCACTACAAAGAAGATCTTTGTGAGCAGAGATATTGATTTTGATGAAGAAATAAATTGGGATTGGCATGTAGAGACTAATGATCATGATTTTTCTCTCTCTACTGGTGAAGAAGAAAAGGAAGATACACCTGAAGCAAGTACTCCACCATCATCACCACCGCGCAATGAGCCTAGCTCATCAGAAGCAAGTACAAGTAAACAACATCCACGCACAAGAAGTCTAGCTGACATATATGATGAGACAGTGAGAATTGATGATGTAACAAATATTTGTTTATTTGGAGATGTAGAGCCTGTTAACCATATTGAAGCATCCAAAGACAAGAGATGGAAGAAGGCCATGAATGAGGAGATAAAAACCATTGAAAAGAATTAGACTTGGAAGTTAGCAAATTTTCCAAAAAGACATAATACAATTGGAGTCAGATGGGTTTACAAGGCCAAGAAGAATTCTAAAGGAGAAATAGAGAGGTATAAAACTAGACTTGTTGCAAATGGTTACAAACAACGTTAAGACATTGACTACGATGAAGTATTTGCTCCAGTTGCTCGCTTAGAAACTATCAGATTAATTATCTCTTTGACAGCCCAACAAAAATAAAAAATCTATCAAATGGATGTAAAGTTAGCTTTTCTAAATGGACACTTAGAAGAGAAGGTTTACATTGAACAACCTCCAGGATATGTGGCAAAAGGACACGAAGACAAGGTCCTTGGACTCTCAAAGGCTCTGTATGGTTTAAAGCAAGCACCTAGATCTTGGAATTGCAGAATTGATAGTTATTTCCAAAAAAATAGTTTTAAGAAGTGTCCTTATGAACATTCTTTATATCTGAAAGCCAATGAGGATGAAATCATGATAGTATGCCTATACGTAGATGACTTAATATTTACAGGCAACAATCCATAAATGTTTGAAGATTTCAAAAAGAAAATGAATCTTGAATTTGAGATGACTGATTTAGGGCTGATGTCTTATTATCTTGGCATGGAGGTGAAACAAACAAGTGAAGGGATTTTCATCTCACAAGAGAACTACGCAAGAGAAATTCTAAAAAAAAATTAAATTAGATAACTGCAATTCGGTCAGTACTCCAGTCGAGTGTAACATAAAATTGTCTAAGCATGATGACAATCAAAAGGTGGATCCAACTTTGTCCAAGAGTTTAGTTGGAAGTTTGAGATATTTGACTTGTACTAGACCAGACATTCTTTTTGGTGTGGGACTTGTAAGTCGCTATATGGAAACCCCTACTTCAGTACATTTGAATGCAACAAAAAGGATTCTTCGGTATATAAAAGGCACTCTTGACTATGGACTGTATTACACTACCTCCGATGAATTCCATCTTACTGGATATTGTGATAGTGATTGGGCTGGTGATGTAGATGATCGAAAGAGCACAACAGGTTTTGTGTTCTACTTGGGTAATACTACTTTTACATGGAGTTCGAAGAAGTAACTAATTGTGGCCTTATCAACTTGTGAAGCAGAATATGTTGCTCTAAATTCTTGTGTGACTCAAGCAATATGGTTGAGACGTCTGATGGAAGATCTACATACTGAGAAGAAGAACCCAATTCAAATCAACATAGACAATAAGTCTGCAACTGCGCTACTTTAAAAAGGAAATAGAAAAGAAAATAGAGAAAAAGAAGACACGCCCTTCGGCACAAAAAAACAAACACAGCATGCACTAAATACAAGGTCTTTTTTTACAAGCGCATAAGCTGGATTTGCGTTTGCAGGCTGGAGCTCGCCAGGATCTCATACGTTCCACACGCAGCCTTGAAGGTGCTCTGCCCTTTGTCTTTCATCGCTACAGATGGGGACATAACACGCAACCTTGAAGGAACTGCGCCAGCTGTCCCCCATAACTCGGGAGAGTCAGGAAGGTAGAGAGCCACATAGTGTCGAATATTAAGAGATAACACCAATCGTCATCTTGCCTGCATCCTGCACAAAAAGAAACGCGATTTGATCTCAAGGCACAAAAACCTGCATTTTGACTGGTAAGTGATAAGCTGCATAAACGGCGTCGGTCGGCACAAAACATAGGAAATTTACAGCCGCCCTCCACCTCAATGAGAGTCCCAAGAGAGCAGGAAGTCCGTAATTTCCGGGTCTATTCCCTCCAACCCAAATCTACTCAAGATTTTCACCTTGATCAATTGATTAGTTGATTCAATTCAATGCAGTTCATCGCAATTTGCATAGTGCAGTAGGGACAAGTAACACTTACTAGACTAGAATAACTAATAGTTTTTTTGGCATTTACAATTACAATATAGTTTTTCTACGTTTATGTATCTATTTGTTATTTTGTTGGACTTTGTTGAAAATTGAAATATGATGTATCATGTATATTTTAATTAGTTATTACGATTAAGTAGAAATATTTAGTTCCTCGCTAGTTAATAGTTATTGTTATTTATTTATAATTTTGTTAATTTTTAATTATAAAATATTTGGTCTCTTGCTAGTTGATACTTGATAGCTATTATTATTTATTTTTGTTATAGTATTCATGTTACTCTTAATATATGAATATATATATATATATATAAATATTTTATTTTTTTTATTCTTTGTTAGATCTTATGATCCTATGTTTCAATCCTATAAAATCTCTACCTCTACCTTTCATAGGTAAGATTTCAATCCTAACAATCTTGATTATGAGAGTTTTATTATGTAATATATTCTACATGATTATACTCATAGCAGTCTGATGGTGCTTTGTCTCCTACTCCATTTGGAAGGCTAATTCTATAGTATGATATATTGTATCCTTTCTAAGTTTAGGCCTACATCTATTCCTAAGCATGCCCAGGGTGAGCTAAATCACAACGTATCATAATTTCTCAAACAATCATATAATCCAGTAGATAATTGGTTCCCCACTTGAGGGTGCTTAGTTGTATTAAGAGCCTATTTCTAAAGTGTGGGGGAACATGTTCTCCATAAGCTTTAGTTTTATTTCTTCCTAGTAGACAATAGGCGAGTTTCCTAATCCCTGAAGTTTCCTAATCCCTGAGGGTTCTGATTACTAAGGTCTTATTCATCATTGCAATGAGAAGCAATTTCATATTGGGATTTAGCTGTAGAGTCATGGTACGGCTACTAGGGTTGGTTTGTCTATTAAGTGAATTGGGTAATGTCTGATTTGGGCATCTGCTGTATAGGATCTAATCAAAGTTAACAAATGCAACCACGTAAAGGTAATGAAAATTTGCTGTAATAACAGAGGAATACAATCATGACAAAGCTACCTAATCAGTCTTTTATTTAGGATTAATTGAGCAGTTTTTAACAATGCGAAATTCGGAAAATGCAGTAAAGTGACAGCAGATATAGCTTAAGAAAACCAACTAGATAGGTTACTTGTGTTATCCCTATGAGCTGAGATGCTGTTCCTATCTTATAAAAAGAAGCTGGCAACTATTATTAAATCTGAGAATTTTCTAGCATGATCAATCATAATGTTTGCAGCACTGACAAACTGAACAACTAAACCTACTAATGCTTAATCGTTTAGCAGAAGTTCACGTTTCAGCTGAAATCAGAAATGCTGTTTATAAATTCTATTAAGCTATCCGCTTAATTAGAGTTGTATCGGATGAAACCGCTGAACCGAATTTATGAAATCAGGAATGCGCAGTTTGCAAAACAAGAATCAGTTTTCCAAAATAGAAAATGCAACTGCTGTGATATCAAATTCTGTTCATCTAGATATATCAGAAACCTGTGCTTAGAACTGAAAAATGGGTTGATTTTTAAACCTCGAAAGCCGATTATACAGTGCAGAAGTGATCTGCTAGAGTAATTTCAAGATATTAGTTACAGAACTACAGTGAATAACTGATGGGCCGGTTTGCTGAGTTAACAGAGCAATCATGGATACAAAGTGAAGGCATGGACTGAAACAAACAAGCTGCAAATACTGTAGAGTACCAAGTGTAAGTGTAATAAAGGTTACCGTTTATGGAATTTTCCAAGAACAGTGGGTAGTTCAACTATGTCAAACAGTGTATAAGCCAAATTTCATGGAGCTTATGGATTTGCTTCGATACCAAGATGATGCAGAGGGTGGGGAATACTAACTGTTGTTGGATCTAAGGTTTAGAAGGCAGAAACAAATCTAACTTTACTGCACTTAACCAAATGATGAATCGAGCAAGGCAATATTACTGGAGCATGCAAATGTATCCATATTAAAGTAAATAATACTTGTGTATATACATACCTTGGACCTCTTGAGAATGAAGAGGTCTCACTCTTGCGTAGAGAAGAGAATGATCACAAGCACAATAAGAAATAAATACAATGCATTTGAGGAAAGAGTGCTAACGCTAAATCCTTCCTCTATAAACTTCCTAAACATACACAAGGAGAACTACTTCTATAGAAGAAGAGAAGAGGGGCGAGTTATGTTACTAAAATAAAGTCGTAAAATATGAAAAATCTAATTTTGATAGCAAGAATGCAAATTAAGTAAATAAAAAAAATTAGTAGAAAGAACCTCGAGCTGACTGCATCTGCCCAAAGGCAATGATCCGACCTTACATGTGGGTTGTTAACCGGTCTTTTGCCAAAGTTACAACTGGGATTATATCATTTCCAACTCAATGGTGGGATGCCTATCAACACTTTGAGAAGTGACGCCAGAAGGAAAAAGGGTAAACTAGAGAGTAATTGTTAAACAAAAAAAAAAGTTATACTAAATAACTACCTTAAAATGAATGTTTTGAACAAAATGGTTCAAAAATACATAAAGAAATTCATGCTAAAATTAAAAATAAAAGAGAGGAATTTATTGGCCTGAATTGAGAAATTTTTTAGACACAACAATCCCCTACAAATCACAAAGTTTCACAATTTAATGAATTAAAAATAAAATTGTTGTTTGGTGTTTATATCACACAATACACTTAATACATGAAACTCGGTTAGAAGCAATGTAGTAAACTAGGACTTTAACTACACCCCTTTTGGCTCAACTTTGAAACAATTAACTACGACTTAGAGCTGCACATTTATAGTCGTGCTTATGTAGAGTTAAATAAATACTTTTCTTTCTCTCTACATAGAAGTACTATAAATCACCTTAGGAATAACAAAGTTTTAATAATAATATGCAATTAACCAATCAGCTTGTTGTTACCTCTTGAATCTGGTTCCAAAGTTTGTCTATCATGAAGGTTAGGTTGACACTGTAGGGAGGCTTAATTTAGACCAATCCTTGTTCCTTTTGATTAAGTAGGATTTCAATCTTGAAAAGTTGATAGGATTCTGCAAGTGCACGGAATTATCGAAGTAATAAAAATATCGATCCACAGAGACCTACGTGTTAAGTACCAAATAGTTGTATTCTCACTAGCTAAGCAATCGAGTATGATGCGAGTAAATAATAGGAAAGCGTGCAAAATAAGAGATAATCAAAGAGAGATACATGGGACTAGGGTTTCATCCACCTTAATTTCAATGATAAGATATAAATAAAGGTTCGTCAATCAAATCTTGCTACGATAAAAACCTAATTTACTTCATAAAGGGATTATCTCACTTTCGTGCAGAAAATCATGCAAGGACCAATCCTCGCTTTCGGGCAAGATCTGTCCCAAAACTAAAGATAAGTAAATCATCAATCAAAGAACTCAAGATCACTTTCGTGCATCCGAGTTCTAGGTTGATAATCTCTAACGGAAGCTCAAGGATCACTTTCGTGCATCCGAGCCTCAACACTAGTTTTACTCATGGATCTCCAACGTTCCGATCCTCACTTTCGTGCAAGATCTCCACGTTTGACAAATAGACTCGATTTATAGGTTCATGTTATAATTATGACAATTAATCTACTAGAACAGATCAAATTAGATCTAACCTAAGGAAGGGATCATAACATGCAATTCTAGGGTTCCAAATTCTCAAGCAATTACCTTTCGGTCTCAAGCGAAAATTCTAAGAACATAATTAGTAGCATGAACTTATAGAGAGTCTAAGCACAAATATCACATGAGTAAAATTATCATGGCAAAATTATCATGACGAGAAAGAAGATTTATCTAATCATTAAAAATCAAGGGGATTACACCTCATGTCCCAAAACAGTATTAAGCTTGCATGAAGGAGAAGATACAATAAATCATAGTCTTAGAGTGATCAGAAAACAAAAAGAAAGGAGAAACAACGTTACAACACGGCTGTAAAGGATTTTACAGCCGTAATTTGCTTCGATGAACAGCGCTGTCACCGCTGTTTCATTGATTCCTCCTCCGATCGGACTCAAAACGCTCTAAAACTTCTGTGGTGTCTTTCTCTCCTCCAGGCAAAGCTTCTGCGTGAAAAACAAGGCCTGAGGTGCCCTCTATGCCTCTCGGCGCGAGGCCAAACCCTAGCCACCTCTCTGTTGATTGCTCTCTCGATACTGGATAAAAATTGGTCCTTTTACTTCGTGCGTCTTTTCCTCTTAAAGAAGAGTCCGGAACATCTTTCAGATCTCAATTTGGAGCTCTGGATCAAAAGATATGGTCCACGCAAGAATCAGTCCGAAAAACTCACGTGTCCAGATTACAATTATGGTACCGTGTTTAAAAAACGGCAGTGTCGTATTTTCAACTGAACTTTCTGGTCGAAAATTGCTCTAAATTACGGCCCGTGTTATTTCTTACGGCGAGTACCGTATTTTGGGCAGAAAATTACACCCGTAATATCCATTATACCCGGGGTGTATTTTTCAAACTTGTTCCGATTTGCATGAAAATTGGCGGGCGGCTTCATTTCGACGTCTGGAATCCATTGGTGTGCTCAGATCTTCCAAAATCCATCAAAATATGTCACTTTTAACCTGAAATTCATGAAAAATAAGAAATTGTGTAGATTCTATAATATTTAACAAATAATGCTTAAAAACAAACAAAAGTTCATAAATATGACACGAAAAGATATATAAAATGACATGAAATTTACTATAAATTTTGGTGTCATCAAATACATAAGGCTCAAACTTTGCTTGTCCTCAAGCAAAAATCAAAAATTGATTAAAAGAATAACCTTTTCATGCTCAATAAATTTGTAAAATACAATCATCAATGAAAAATTCCATCAATTGTTTTACAAAACTTCAAATAAACATATTATCCTTAGAACTCAATCCTCTAGATCCACAATTCAATCAAATAAAACTTTGCAACTTGTATAATAAATAGAATTTTCAATCTCATGATTTCACCCAGTTTTCAGTTCAAATCTATCATGCTTTTGTTTATAGGAATTATGTTTCCTAGATCTTTTTCCACACATGATTTTTTTTCCTTTTTTTATGTATTTTGTTTGTTTTTGTGAATATGGCATGTACCCACTTAGATACACACTTTTTATTTTTGACTTCAACTTTTGTCTTCGGTACCACTGTCAATTTTACACAGTGCCAAGTAAAGGAGTCTTATTATTTTTCACTCTCATTATTTTTCATGCATAGACTTCAACCCATGTCTTCGGTACCACTATCAATTTTACATAATGCCAAGTAGGGGAGTCTCTCACTATTTTTATGGATCTTGGATTCTTATTTCCCAACAAATAGCAAAAATAGACTAAACATCTACTAGGTTAATCAATTGATCTCAATTCTCAAATCATACTCATATGCTCATTTTATTTAAAGGAGTAGTTTCACCTTTAGATCTTATTCATCAAATAACACATCAACCAATGTCAAATTTCAAAAATAGATATGCATTAAAGAAATAAATCTAACATGATAGGGTTTTTCTCTAACCACAAGTATAAATACTCACATCATCAAGGAAGACATTTTATTAATAGAAATTTTATCAATAAATCATGCCATCATATAGTAGAAAGTGGATCATATGCTTTCATCAATTTTAACAACACATTTGAATAATATCATCATCAAAACAATGAGTTCTATATATCCATAAAATCATTTTTCAAGAGAAAACCAATAAGTAGTATAAATATGATAAAGTCAAAGATGCACTATATGAAATAGTCATTAATAAGAGAGTGCAAGTGATACTCACAAAACTAAAAAGATCATGCTCAATCATTGTCAGGCCAATGCAGTTGGGTCCAAAGATATGCCTTTTGAAAATTTTCTGCAAAATTTAAGGTACATAAGGCTCAGATCAAAAACAGTCTTGAAAATAATAATAAAAATAATTTTTTCAAGGGAGAATCAGAGATGTAGCCAGAGGTCTGAAGAGGATGCCGGTGGAAAGAGTCGAGCAGGCAAGAAGCAGAGGGTGAATAGAGGTTAGTTGAAAAGCTGCTGTTAATGATGATGCCGACAGTAGAGTGAGTAATCTCCAGTGGCCTGCTGAAGACTACAGTCCTGGAGGTGAGATCGTCGGCTGGTGGGTGCCAGAAATAATGCTGCATAGATAAAAAAATCAATCACTAATGAAGAGCCTGATGCATAAATAAATCAAATCAATGGAATAAGAGGCAGTAGAAGAAATAAGAATCTGCAGATGGTATAATCCAGTGTCGACGGCTGGATACAGTGATGTCAGAGGCAGATGCAGTGGTAGCTAGTGTTGGATGCAAATCTGGAGAAGAAGCTATAACAGGTAGAAAGCAGTTTTTGAATTTTTTTTTTTTTTTTTTTTTGAAAAGTAGCCATACCCAAGAATAAGATTTAATGATCCAAATAGAAAACTGACAAAACCATGAAGTAAAATAAAACTTGATCTTTCAAGGTATGTGAAAAATAAAGGATCAAAATCTTTCAGGAATTTAGGGTATCAGCAGAAAGAAGGCTACTCAGATTACAAAATGAAAAACTGCACAGAATTTAATTAGAATCAAAAAGTTGCTATGTGTTTCAGAAAGATCCATGAATTCTAAAATTCAGCAAAAATATCTAAATAATAGACAAAGATCAGTACTTTCATGTCGTGCCAAAAATCAAAAATTTTTATAACCCAGTTTCTTAAAATCAATGCGAGAAGACACCTACTCAATAACTGGAAGCAGTTTACAAATACGGTATCGTAATATGTGTTACGGCAGTGCCATAATTTGCAAAGAACTCTCGGGTAAGAAATAATCAAGAAATATGATACCGTGGAATTCCTTACGGTACTGCCATATTTTTCAAAAAAATTTCGAAAAGAAAACACTCAAGATTACGGCACGTAAAGTAAAAAACGGTTAGAAAATACGGTACCGTAAACGAAATACGGTACCGTCGTAAAATACTAAAAACTCTCGGAAAAGAAATCAGAGCAGATTACTGGTGTAAACTAGATTACGGCAGTGCCGTATTTTGCTCAAAATTTGATTTTCCTGCAAAAATAAAAGCAAAATTAATTCTAAAAATAAATTAAAATAAAAGAAACTAAACTAAGATAAAAGTGCTTGGGTTGCCTCCCAAGAAGCGCTAATTTTAGGTCCATAGCTTGACCAAAAATCAATATCATAGTGAAGTAGGTGAATCGGTTCCAAAATATAAAGCATATAATTTTCTGCATTTCCTTTTTCCAAATAGTTTAGCCACAAATCCAGATATCCAGAATTTCACATAAAGCATGATTAATGTGGCTTTCTCAAATTTGCAGAAATTAAAATTCTCAGATCCACTCAAAGTAATCTTTATGATCTTCCTATGCTTATCAAAAAGTAAAGTCATAAGTCCTTTCTTCAAATTAATATTTTCAATGGCAATAACAAAAGGACCTAGATTAAAAGATTCAAATATTGGATCATCAAAATAATGTCTATGTCTTTCATTAGATTCCTCGATAAAGCACAAATTTTCAAATAGATCAAAATTTTTAACAATAGCTTAGGGCAAAACATCAAGGTGAGATTCATTCAAATCCTTTTCAAGTTCCTCATGTTTGTCATCAAATAATCTATCAATATCAAAATTATCAACAAAATCAAGATGAGACTCTACAAAATCGATTTTCTCATGCTTCCCCACAAATAATTCATTATCAGAAGAGTCAAAATCAGAATCATATGAAAAAGAATTAATAGAATCAGAGTTGACCACAAGAGATTTATCATTAATTTCAAAAATATCACCAAAATCAAAGTGGGGCTCATCAATGTCTGTAATTTTCAACCCTTTATCAAACTCATCAGATTCAACCATAAATGATATAACATCAAAAGAATCAATTTCATCAAAAGAGGGTTTTTCAATTTTAATTTCCCCAATCTTTTCCACAATTAAATTATCAGAAGAATCAATTTTACAATCATCAAAATCAGAGTGAGATTCATGAATATTCACATAAGGCTCAATCTCAAAACAGTCATGATCGCAGGGGGAATTTTCTAAATCAAGTTTTTCAGTATCAAACTCAAATAACTATGCTTGTTGTGCAATCTGGGTTGCTAGCAATTCAGTATTAGCAGTCAAAGATTCTTCTTGATAAGAAATTTGATTAACAGAACCCTTAAGATCATCAAGATGCTTTCTTTGATTTGCCAGCATTTAGTCTAAAAATTGATTTTGTTTAGCAAAAAATCTTTCTCGATCAGCCATGAATTTTTTACACATGGATTTTAGGCTAGATATTTCAGTATCCTCAAAGCATGCCACAGAAACATGATCAGAGCAATCATCATAAAAAGAAGTTTGATTTTCCCAACTAGAATCATAATGATCATCTTGATAGCACGGTGAATTAGAATTTGCATGATATCTAAATTGACATTCATAAGCATAATGATCAGAAGACTTACAAATATTACATGTAACAGAATAAGAGTGTAATTTAGCTAATTCTGCAATAGACATCTGTGAATAATCTTTATGCTCACCTTGTTGCATGTATACCTGACCTCTTTCAGAAGCCCATGAATTTTGATAAAAAAGACATATCTTCAAATCTACCAAAAAGATAATCCAACACCAATCAAATAAGATTTTTTTTTCAGAATATATAAAGACACAAGCAAATAAAAATTTCAGAAATCATAGTTCTGCCACAACTGTGAATATCCAAAACCTGCAAAAACAGAAAACAAAGTTAAATATAAAGCAAATAAAACTTAGTCTAGCAATACTAACAACTATTTTGATATTAACAAAACTAAGGTCCCCGGCAACGGCGCCAAAAACTTGATAGGTTTCCGCAAGTGCACGGAACTATCGAAGTAATAGAGAAAAGTATCGAATCCACAGGGACCTTATTGTTAAGTACCAAATAATTGGTTTCTCACTAGCTAAGCAAACCGAATATAAAGGAAGTAAACTATGCAAGAAAAGTACGCTAAAAGATAATTAGAGAGAGAACTGAGTTCATCCACCTTGATTCTAATGATTAGACATAAATAAAGGGTCGTCAGTCTAATTCTACCGTGACAAAGACATAATTTACTTGATAAAGGTATTGTCTCACTTTCGTGTAGACAATCATGCAGATAACTGATCCTCACTTTCGTGTAAGATCTATTCTCAATGCCGTAGATAAGTAAATCATCAATCAAAGAACTCAAGATCACTTTCGTGCATCTGAATTCTAGGTTGATAATCTCTAACGGAAGCTCAAGGATCACTTTCGTGCAACCGAGCCTCAACATTAGTTTTACTCATGGATCTCCAACGTTCCGATCCTCACTTTCGTGCAAGATCTCCACGTTTGACAAATAGACTCGATCTATAGGTTCATGTTATAATTATGGTAATTAATTTACTAGAACAGATCAAATTAGATCTAACCTAAGGAAGAGATCATAACATGCAATTCTAGGGTTCCAAATTCTCAAGCAATTACCTTTCGGTCTCAAGCGAAAATTCTAAGAACATAATTAGTAACATGAACTTATAGAGAGTCTAAGCACAAATATCACATGAGCAAAATTATCATGACGAGAAAGAAGATTTATCTAATCATTAAAAATCAAGGGGATTACACCCCATGTCTCAAAATAGTATTAAGCTTGCATGAAGGAGAAGATACAATAAATCATAGTCTTAGAGTGATTAGAAAATAAAAAGAAAGGAGAAACAACGTTACAACACGGTTGTAAAATCCTTTACAGCCGTAATTTGCTTCGATGAACAGTGCTGTCACCGCTGTTTCGTTGATTCCTCCTCCGATCGGACTCCAAACGCTCTGAAAATTCTGTGGTGTCATCCTCTCCTCCAGGCAAAGCTTCTGCGTGAAAATCAAGGCCTGAGGTGCCCTCTATGCCTCTCGGCATGAGGCCAAACCCTAGCCGCCTCTCTGTTGATTGCTCTCTCGATACTGGATAAAAATTGGTCCTTTCACTTTTTTCGTCTTCTCCTCTTAAAGGCGAGTCCGGAACATCTTTCAGATCTCAATTTGGAGTTCTGGATCAAAAGATATAGTCCGCACAAGAATTGGCCCGAAAAACTCGCGTGTCCAGATTACAATTACGGTACCATATTTAAAAAACGGCAGTGCCATATTTTCAACTGGACTTTCTGGTCGGAAATTGCTCTAAATCACGGCCCGTGTTATTTCTTACGGCAGTACCGTATTTTGGGCAGAAAATTACACCCATAATATCCATTACACCCGGGGTGTATTTTTCAAACTTGCTCCGATTTGCATGAAAATTGGCGGGCGGCTTCGTTTCGACGTCTGGAATCCATTGGTGCACTCAGATCTTCCAAAATCCATCAAAATATGGAACTTTTAACCTGAAATTCATGAAAAACAAGAAATTGTGTAGATTCCATAATATTTAACAAATAATGCTTAAAAACAAACAAAAGTTCATAAATATGACACGAAAAGATATATAAAATGGCATAAAATTTACTATAAATTTCGGTGTCATCAAAAGTCTTTCAGCAAGACCTTTTTAGTTTAATTCATTGGGATACTATCCTATCACCCATACAAAAGGAAATTTTTTTATTAACTAAGAAGATAATCCTAATATTTTTCAACAAAAGGTATTTTATTGGATCCAATAGCTTTTATATCAATAAATTTATTATTATTTATTGTATTATATTCAACCCCCACATTTCAAAAATTTAAATGAAGGATTAGCTATATATGAATGCTTATTAAACTAATTGCATTTCAACACATTCTTCAAACAATATAAATAAGAATACAAACATGCATAAGCAAACTTTCATAATTAAAACTAATTTTTTATTTATTAACTATATCATTAATAATTATAGCAAAGTAGATCAAACCCTAAGGATTGTATTCATCTTGCAATATTAAAACATTACACAGATCTATAATTATTATTTAATTTGATTTGCAATATTAATCTAAATTATTTAATTAATATAGTGTTGTAGACCGATCTTTAAAGATTATTTTCAATCCCGCAATATAATCGTTTGCACAGATATATATCCGTATCTCGATAATTAAAAATCACTATATCAATTAAATAACTTTGAATTATTATTACGAATGTAAGTATGCAAGATAATTGCAAATAATTAAGCTGTAAAATGGTAAAACTACCATAATAGAACACATTAACAAATCGTAATAATGCAAATCAAAGTATGAAAATGTAGAATATACGAAGTTCATTTCACAATCATGTAATCTTATGCTTTATGCATCTTTTTGTTTTTAATTTGAAGTATATTAATTCTATTTTTTTGTTAAAATACATCAAGTTCATCAATTGAATACATATCAATTGTATTATATGCTTATTTCAAATTAAAAATTACAAAATTCTGAAACATTGATTTTAATATGTTTCAAAAATCTGTATTTTGAAATAATTTAATTCTAAATAACTACAAATCTGAAATTCCATAGACATTATTTTTTAAAAAATAATTTTAGAAGATTCAGTTCATATAAATTTTAAAATAATTTTTACTAATTTTTTAAATTCAAAAATATATTTATATCAATATATTTTTAGAAGTTCTGAATAATTTGAAATTTGAAGTAAATTTATTTTTAAATATTTATTTTCTAAATAACTCAAAACATTCAGATTATAAAAATACATTTCACTTCTCAAAGAATTAATTTCCTTATGTGTCATTTACGCATTTAAGTTGAATGCGTTTTAATTTATTTCAATCAAGGAAACTTTAGGAACCAAGTAACATACAAACTATAATAATAATAAAAATAAAATGCAGTATAAGGAATAAGACAATATGAATAATTTATAAAATCTGAAGTACTTCTAATATAGTGTGGTAGACCACTTATGGTATCAAATCATAATATTTTAATAATTTAAAATTGGATTTTTTTTTTAATTAGATAGATTTTTAAATTATTTATAATATATAACCTGTTTGGCCTGCTTTTAAACTATATTTAAGTAGAAATGAGTTAGAAAACTGTTTGATAATAAAAAAACAGAAATAGAAAAAAAATAGTAAAAAAGTAGAAGTTTTAAGAAGTTATAATTTGATACTTTTGCATCTTCTGCTTCTCTAAAAAAGTAATTTGTATAATTCCTTTAAAATTTTAAGAATTATTATTTTATAATTCAAATTTTAAAACTAAAAAAATTAAAATATATTATTATTTTAAATAATTTAAAATAATATATTTATTTATTATTTTATATTTTGATAGCAAACAAGAAGTTATTAACTAAATATCTTATAAATTTTAATAATGTAATATAATATAGTTTAACACAGTTATAAAACTATTAATTGTGAAGCCAAAAAAACCTATAGTATTTTAGACTAATTACAGGTAATCGAATTGCTATATTGCAATATAGTGCTATATACCACTTATAGTAAAAGAAAGTGCTATATTATAATTTACACAAAAAAGTTTCTCAATTACACATATCATGGACCAATTAAGGTAATAAAAAATCAATGATAAAATTTAGAAATCTAATCCAAATTCTTAGTAGTATAGCCCCGTAGACTGATCTTTAAGGATTGTATTTAATCCCAGGATATAAATATTTTCTTCGAAATTGAGTCCAAGTCTCGGTAATCGAAAGCTCTATACTATTATTTGTTTGGATCAAGTTAGAAAGAGAAGATGATACATCTTTATAAAGCAACAAAAACAAGTCATCTTTGCCTTAGAAATGTTGTGAAAATAAAGTTGTAAAATACAAAAAAATCTGATTTCAATAACAAGAATGCAAATTAAGTAAAAAACAAGAAAAACAGTAGAAAGAACTCAAAGGTATCTCTGCTTATTGTAAGACAAAAATCTCACCTTACGCATGGGTATTAACTAGTCTTCTACTTTAAGATATAACTAGGGTTACATCCTTTTCGATGCGATAGTGGGTTGCCTATTAAACACTTTCAACCCTCTAAATAGCAAAAATAGAGGGAAAAATAGAGATATATAAAGAGTGAATGGGAATGGGTATATAAAAATGAACGTGTATATAAAAAGGACAGAGAATCCATCTATTTATGAGGGTGTGGCACTCTTTGAACGCACTTATTCCAATTTAAATTAAACAAAACAAGATAAACTAAATAAGTATCTCAAAATGAATATACATGTTCTTTGAACAAAATGGTTCAAAAATAAATAAAGTAATTCAGACCAAAATTAAACATAAAAGATAGAGGATTTTAATTGTCCTAAATTGAGAAATTTTTGTACTTTTATTAATTAGACACGTCAAGTTATGCTGGCTTAAAAAAAAAATCCTTCAACTAACACTTGTAGGAAGAGAGAGTAAACAACCATCCACTAAATGTTTTGGGCATTCAATGTGCATCATCTCCTTAGATGATATGCTTCCTTCCTTTGGCTTGGTGAGTAGACCTCCTCTATAAAATTAAATGCTTGTTTGGTGATATGACCTAAGCTTTCTTTTAAGTCTCAGTGGCAAAATATTTTCTTGTGATTGTTGAGGCAAACCCATTAGGGAAGTATTTGGACTTTATGAACTTTACCCTTGAGACATTTGTACTTTGAAAAGTTAAGTTGCTGTTAAATGAAATATCTTGCCCTGGATAAGGAAAAATACTCATTAGTAGGAGTTGATTTGTTGCTCTTTAGTTAGCAGGCCACTGACTTCCTTTGGTTGCATTGAATGAAGTTCATGTCATCCTAAGCTGATGTGCATGCTAACTTGTCACACAATTCTAAGTATGATGCATGATCATTTTTGCTAACTCTCTTTGATGCATGCATAGTTTTAATTTTACTTATGCATGTTATAATGCATTGCCTATCAAATGCTACATAATGCATGATAAACATTCATGTGCTCTCTAATCTATATGATATATGAATATAATAAATTTAATTTCAATCAACATATATCTAGTGTGGTGTCACTTATGTCTACCATAGCAAAAAAAAAAAAAAAAAAAAAGCCCAACCCAACCCGACTTGACCCAATTTGACTAGGAAAACTCCAAGCTAACCTAGGTATCGGGGGTTGGGCTTGAGTATGAACCAACTTCTATAACTTGAGTTGGGTATGGATATTCAAAATTAGCCAAAATCTGCCCTCGAATCTGCACCCAACAGGATTCTTTATTAATCTAAATTAACTCTAGTCCGTTCATCCCCCCATGCCCCTCTTGCTTGCCAGTTGCCCCTCTTGCTCACCTCGCCCTTGTTGTTTGCAGTCACCACTTGCCCTCACCATTGGCCCTTGCCATTGCCTCTTGTTGTGGGGTTAGGTTTCGGGGGTTGAAGTTTGGGGGTTTCGCTGCAGGATTAGCAAAACTTGCTCTTGTCCTAACCTATTGCCATACCTACTTATGTTTATTTTGATCATTGAGCTAGACACTTGAGCCTCTAATCTTTATTAGTGAGGCTCATGGAACATTAGCCTAGGAAACTTGACAATATGTAGTCATAAATTTAATAGTTTATGACATTGAGAATGTGCTTTTTTTTATAGGGTATTTTTAATATTGTTGGGAGAGTCCTATAACCATTGATAATAATATGGTAATTATCCCTTTAATATGTAATATTTAGGTTAGATTTGACTTGGTTTTCCTAAAATGTTATCTCTAAGGAACTTTCTTTTCACATGGTCTTCTCTCCCTAAAGTTTCTATTCTTTGGATATTTTTTTTCGCTAAAGTCATATATTCAAAACTTTTTTTTAGAGCATTCTCCCTAGTACTCAACCATTTTGTGTCTCACATTCGTTCAAGTGCATGTTTACAAATATCTATTTAATGGTCCTTAGGTATTGTAGCTAGCTCCTTTCATACTAGTATCATCATTTACTCTCTTTTAGAGGTCAATTGTAATGGGAACATGTTTTTTATCCTGAAAACACCCATAACTGACATGATTTTGTTGCCAAAATCCCTCACCCATAACTTTATATTAATGTACCAATACGAAAGCCACAAAAATCAATGCTAGGAACACGCATGACACTTGCGCCGTGAGGTTCGCCACTGCAAACCCGCATGACAATGCCACACCCATGCACGCTAGAGTTTCTCCCGTGCTCTGCATACACTCGAACCCCCCACACATAGTACACAATCTCACCGACCCCCTCTCTCCCACACATGGTCGACACCCTCTCACAATCAAAGGCCTCACTTGGTCAGGCACAATAACGAGAGAGAACACAACATATAAGGGAAAATTGGTCTAATGCATAAGAAATACACTAGTCACGTAAAAACCCTCCTCTCACTATAATATACACAAAGCACACTCACCTAGCACTTTGTCATCTCGTCCAAGTACTCAATGACGTTGTGTAGATGTAGCGTCCAACCAATTGATCCTACCCAATGTTGCCTCGGGAAGGATGTGCGCAAGGGAGGTAGGCTCCTGCCCACCCCCATTTGACCCTTATCCAAGGAGCGCTTTCCCCAAGTTGGACCTCTCATCGAGAGATGATCACCACGCCTAGGTGAACTATGCCACCATCAAAGGGATCACCATGCTACGTTGTCACACGAGGGTGCCATCCCTCTTATTCGCATCACAAGGGGACTACTTGGAGCCATTCGCTTATACCCAACTGTGTCACCCTCGTGTGACAGCTCTAACCGTGGTTGAACTGTGTAGCAACTGAGGAGAAGAAGTTTATAATTTGCAAATAGAGCATGGAAACTTAAAGCAATTAATGTGCAAACAGTGTAAGAAAGGACACAATGATTTGTGTGTTAAAAAAAATAGTTACTTTTCTTATACAAATGTCTTTAATTACTTATAATGTATAACGAAGAAAAGATAATAGAGAATACTCATGAAAATAGAAGGGGCAAAGAACATTTACATTATGGATTTTCAGTAAAGAGTGGGAGCAATATCAGTACAAAAATATAATATTATAAAAAAAATATGTACATAAGGTTAGTTGGGTAATTGCCCCCACTGGCCAGTATATGGCTCTGCCCCGAAACTAGGTACAACCCCACACCCATCCACCACACTAGATGTCTAGGGACCATCCACATCTAGATGTGGCCAACGGGCCGGGTTGGGCCCTAGCCCACATGACACGACACGATGCTAGCAGCCCATGATACCATTTCGGGTTGGGCTAGGCTGAGCTATTCAAGCACGCAGCCAGGCTAGGCACAACACAAACCACTTCTTAACTTTTTATATATATATTTAAAAAATTATTATATTATTATTTAATATATAAATAAAATTTTAATGAATTAATATTTTTTAATTTTCTTTTTTTTATTTCTCTATTTTTAAATTTTTTAGCAATTTATATATTTTAAAAAGTTTTAATATTTATAATATTATTTTAAATATATAAAATAAATTTAAATTAAGGTTTTCTTGGTTAAATTAACATAGTAGCGCTAAGGGCATGAATATTTGGTGGTGATAATTTTACTAGGCATGTGCCTAGCTCGGCCGTCC
This sequence comes from Costus lasius, assembly GCA_027563935.2. NCBI lineage: Eukaryota > Viridiplantae > Streptophyta > Magnoliopsida > Zingiberales > Costaceae > Costus > Costus lasius. Next base: position 27,578,331 of record CM050450.1, on the reverse strand, counting down.
CACATCCACTGTGTTTGGTGTGCATTGGGACTAAATCAAGTCTAAACAGCATAACACCAACCATAGTCAAATTTCTTACCATGTAGGATGTTGGAATCAATTAATATATCATGAGGGGGCTTCAGCTATCTACATCTTTATATCTATATAATCCTTACTAGTATGTACCATATTTCCATGGAATTCCTCATAAAAATCTCCATTCCTTTCCAAATGGATTTGAATCAATTGATATATTTTAATTTCAGATGTCGATGATAATTAGGGTTGTTCATGGTCGGTTAATCGAACCGTTGACCATAGTCAACCGGTTAACCGAACCGATTGAAAGAGAAAAACCATGAACCGTTCGACCGGTTAACCGGTCAAACGGTTAACCAGTCAAACGGTTAACCGGTTCGGTTAACCACGGTTAACCGATAATAATTTATTTATTAAAATCTATTTTAAAAAATTAATTTTTAAATTGATTTTAATTATTAAATATTATTATATGGTAATTATATATGTAAAATAATTAATTTTTAAGTTGTAGTGAATGAGTTTCGAACTCATGACCTACTAACTCGCAAAACAACCTTCAACCATTGCACTAGATAAACAATTTAAATATAATATTGAGATATAAATATATATACCGGTCGGTTCGGTTAACCGGTCAAAATTTTTTCTCCGAACTGTAACCGAACCGAACCGAACCATTATACTAAAAAAACCGACCGAACCGATCCATTCGGTAACCACCCGTTCGGTTCGGTTCGGTCGGTTTTCCGGTTCGGTTCGGTTTTTCGGTTTTTTTGAACAGCCCTAATGATAATATCCATTGTGCAAATAGTTTAGATGAGGCACATATCACTCCTCTTATTAGATTCAATCCCTTTATTCCTTCTTACGTCAAGAGCCTTAGCCCTTACAACCTGTTTCAAATAAGGGATTTCTGGAGAGAAAGGAAGGGAAAACTCCTTTTCTTTTGTTTTAGTGAAAAAAAGGGAAAGAAAGGAAAGAAAAGTAGAGGGAAAATTTGAGGCATTTTTTTCCTCAAACCAATTCCTCCGATTTAGACGAAAAATGAATTTCTCTCCCTCACGCCTCTCGCTCCCTCACGTCTCTATCTCCCGAAACCCATTTCTCGCCTCTTCCCTCGCTGTTCACCTCTCCCAAAACCCGTTTGCCTCTCACCGACGCCTTCCCAAAACCCATTCGCCTCTTGCTCATTGCTGAAGCCCTCTGGCGGCTCCGGAATCTATTTCTCCCCTCTCCTGTGCCGAAACCTATTTCTCCCCTTCTCCTAGTGCCTCTCCCCTTTGGAATCGTCTTCCAGCAGCGCTTCTCCCCTTCGGCAGAAGGTCCCCTTCTCCTAGCGCCTCTCCCCTTCTGGTGGCAATTCTCCGCTCATCGCCTTCCACTCTGCACATTGATCGGCGAGGTGAGTGTGGAGATTTATTTCTCTCAGACTGTCTTAGATTTATTTCCTCACTTGCTTGCCTCCCTCGCTCGGCAAGGCAGACGGCTACTCTTGTCGTCCTCCCTCGTACGGCAAGGTAGACGGTCGCTCGCTCGCCTCGCTCACTCCCTCTCTCGCCTGATGCAGAAGAAGGGTGCCGTGGAGTCGGTGAGGCAGACAGAGTGCGAGCTGCAGACACTCGCGAGGCGGATGGAGTTAGTTGCTTGAGAAGGAAGATACATTCCCTTTTCTTTCTTTCCTTGAAGTAGTGAAACAAGAGAAAAGAAAATTAATATAATTTTCCTTTCCATTCATTTTTTTTTCTATCATTTTTTCTTTTTCTTCTTGTTTTTTATCCTTTCTCTGAAACAGGCTGTTAGTTAGATAAATCCCCTTTAGCTTTGAATTTTTTTTGATACCCTTTTTTCTTTGGCACCTTCTACTTATTTTCCCAGGAGATGACAAGATGCCTTATCCTACCTTCTCAAGCATGCCAACCCATTTAATTGGTGTCTTCATTGATGAAAACTAATAAATGTTGCTGAGCTATAATCCATTTAATTGCTTGGTCATAACCCTACAATGGAATTGAAAAGATCTACCTATTCCCCCCCCCCCCCCCCCCTCTTTTCTAAACTAACTAAAAAAATGACAAGGGCCGTGCTCTCTTGTTTTCTAACTACTAATAAATCACTTTTCCTAATTACTTGATTCCTATAAAGTGGCTCGAACTTCATTAGTTATCTAGATAGTTTTTAAGTATAGCAATCTACCTTTAGGTTTTTGATAGGATCTTAAGTGTACGACTATCAAAGTAGTAAAAAAATGTTATTCCCATAGTGACCAAGTCATCAACTACTAACTAATCTCTAATTCGTTAGCTAAAAGCTAGATTATACCATATATAAAAATTAATAAAAGCTAAGCTAAATGGAGTTTTAGGTAGTGAGAATCAACATTGAGGAGTAAGATAATAAGATAAAAATTCAAAACTTTGGGGTTTCACTATGTTTATTTGTTATGATGTAACATATCAATTTATTGTACTATAAAAATCATTTAGAGAGAAATTTATTAAAGTGCATTGGTTACCCTCTCTCAGTAGTAAAAATCTGGGGTCAACTTAATTTGATCTCTTATTTTCATAGCTTATCAATACAAAGTTGACCGATTATGTTCTATAATAATTTTCATAGTGCCTCGAGTTGTTTAAATGTACTTTAGTAACAAAACCCATAAGTCCAAATATAATAAATCCAATGTCGCAATTCACTATTCAATTCCTCTTACAATGTTTAAAATATGTATGTATTTGGACACTCAAGTTAGTACGACTATAATCAAATTAATAATAATTGAAATTAAATAGCGGAAGGAAACTAAATTGTTATATCATAAAATACACAATAAGCTATGCTCTTAGTTACGAAAAAAAAGTTTAGTCTATGATATTCATGGTTTACACATAGAAAACCCTTGAAAATAATTCACAAGCAACAATTAAGTAAAAAGAACACATAAGAAAAAGGAATCAATAACTCCCTTGTGAAACAATTAAGAAATTATCAAGATGGATGTTGTTCCAATTGTTGTTAGCGCTTTTCCTATTCTCTTCCAAAAATTACCCTCTAATCTTCCTCTCAAAAACCCTCTCTCACCATTTACATTTAGGCACTTTCCTTTTATTGATTCAGAGCTTCCGTCTTTGAAAACTCACCAAAAGAGGAGGGTTTTTTTTTCTGACATGATGCTATCTATGCTTCCTATGATCCATGTCTGTGACCATATTATCATGAGTTGGTCATGATTATTCAGGGGTACTTCAATTGCCATGATATTTAACAGGTAACTTCATCACATATGTTAAAATTACTAGATACTAGCATTTTTTTAAAAAAATTAAAAATAAAAAACTATGGATTCCAAATGAAAATAAGTAAGTAAGCTAAATAAAATATATATAAAAAAACTAAATTGTGGTTCAATTTAACTGATAAAGTGCAATAAAAATTATGTATAAATATGAGGCACTAGTGTTGCCTCATGAGCTTTGAAGGAAATGTCTTAGGCATGATTTCATCGAAATATTTTGCTTACCCAATCCTTCGTTACATTATGAGATTATGTGTTGAACATCTTGAACTTCCTACATTGATTTGTAAAAGTTTGTAAAAGTTCAACAATTTGTCTCACTAGATCGATGACAACTTAGGTCTTATAATCATAATGGATCTAATTTACAACTGATTGTGTCAATTTAAGATAGAAATGGAGCCTAACAAGAACTAAAAATTTAGGGCACAACCTACCATTTAGGTTTTTGAACCCCTTAGTTTTTAATTAATTAAAACTAATAACTGTATAATAAAAATACAATAATTTAGGTATGCATTTAACAGAATTTTGAAGTGGATACTCACCTTGTCATCCGAATTCTAAATCGAATTCAACTCATTGTAGAGAAGAGTCCAGTGCACTGGAAGATTTACTTGGACAAGACAAATAATCTAATACTAGTAGAGGAATAAACAAAAAAAACTAGTAGGTTGGTTGCCATTCTTTAGGAGGTTGGTTCCTTTAGCACAGTTTCGTGTTCCACTCTGCACAACTGCAAAGAAAGAGCAGGTGAAGAGCCCACATTTCCCAGACCTACTGTCATAATTGCTACCGGCGGATTCCTCTGCCTCCGCCTTCGTTTCCTTCTCTCTGACACCAATCAAAGCCTTTTCTGGGGCTTCTGAAGCCTCTCCAACCTCTCCTCTTGCGAGCATTTGCCGTCCCCACCACCTCGGTTGCCGTGCTCTTCGTCTCACTCCTCAGGACGGGGGATCGACGATGTTCCCCTCCAAATCCAAGTAAGTATCACTCAGATCTCGGTTGGGATGACCTCGCCGCTCTCCGATTTGTCCCCAAAATTTGATCTTGTCGTGTCGGTTACCGCTTTCCTATCCTTTTTTTTTTCTCCCCATTGATCTCTGCCTGTAAAAATTGCAACTTGTTGTGTGAATTTGACTCCGTGCGGCAAGATGAGTTCCTTGCGACATTTTGCAGCGTTTCTGTGCTATCATAAGTTCAGTTCACCACGGTCATTCATGGTTGACGGGCTTGATGCGGTGGTAAAGTTCCCATCCTTACTACCATATGCAAGTTAGGGCTTCGCTATTCTTAGGTCTTTGCTGTAGATTATTGATCTGATTATGAATTATGAGACAATGCTTTGCTGATTGAAACTAGCTCACAATTTTTTGTTTTTTACTTTTCTCTCTGATCCGGTGATGCTTTTATGTGACATTTCAGTTTTTGTGCTTGAATTGTTGAATTTGGTTGTTTCTTAGACGCATACATTGTGCGCAGATCTGGTTTACCTGATGCTTCCGTTAACAAGGGGGCGCCAGCAACTCCCAGAGCTGGTAAATTCGCAAGGGCTGGATCCACCAAGGCAGATCCTGCTTCACCGTCCCCGCAGCAATCAGCGCGCCTTTCAGTTGATCGATCACCGCAATCTGTTGATTCGAAGCATACAATCGAGCACCGCTCGCCCAAGATCACCACTCCTGATGTAAGAGACGCTACTCCCTGAATGTAAATTCTCTCTCCTAACCTTTTAAGTATTAACCTGACCCTAATGGTTTTGGGTTTTGATTGCAGAAGCAACTGCGCGCAGCAAAGGGATCAGAGTTGCAGGCACAGCTGACTACACTCCAGGAAGAGTTGAACAAGGCAAAGGAACGGTTGACCGTTGCCGAGAAGGAGAAGAACCAGATTCTTGAGGAGCTAAAATATGCTAAAAGATGTGCTGATGAGGCGAATGACAAGCTGCAGGATGCGCTTGTTTCTCAGAGGATAGCAGAGGAAGCTGCTGAGATAGACAAGTTCCGGGCGGATGAATTGGAACAAGCTGGCCTTGATACCGCACTACAGAAGGAAGAGGAATGGCACAAGGAGCTTGAAGCTGCTCATAACCAACATGCAGTGGATGTAGCAGCACTGCTTGCCACGACCCAGGAGCTCCAAAGAGCGAAGCAGGAACTGGCCATGACGACTGAAGCTAAGAACAGTGCCTTAGGTCATGCTGATGATGCAATGAAGATTGCAGAAATCAATGCAGATAAGGTGGAGTTTTTGTCCAGGGAAGTAAACCGTCTTAAAGCCTTGCTAGATTCTGAGTCTAAGAAGGACAAATCTTCAGAGATAGTCGAGAAGACGATCAATTTACAAGCACAGTTGAACTTAGTTCAGGAGGAGTTGAAGAAAGCAAATGAACGGTTGGTTTCTGTTGAAGCAGAGAGGACACACATTCTCCAGGAATTAAAGGAAGCCACTAGGTCAGCTGAAGAAACAAATGAGAAACTCAAGGTAAGCCTTGCTGCTCAAAATATGGCTGAGTATGCTTTGGAAACCTACAAAATTTGCACAACTAAATTGGAGAACGAAAGAATTGAAAATGCTCAGAAGATAGAACAAGAGTGGCAGAAAAAGATTGAAACCGCTGAAAACCAGAATGCCTTGAACCTTGCCACTTTGCTTTCAACCATGGAGGAACTTGAAAAGGTGAAACATGAACTCACAATGGCCGTTGATGCAAAGGATACTATCCTGACTCAGGCTTGTGATGCAATGATGAGTGCTGAAATCAATGCAGTGAAGCTGGAGCTCCTCTCAGGAGAACTCAGCCACCTAAAGGCCTTGCTTGACAGCAAGGTGGAGTTGGAATCAGAAATTTCTTCATTGAGGAATGAGCTTGACAAAGCAAAATACGCTGGAAACAGGTTGGTGGAGATGGAAGCATTAGTTGATGAGCTTAGGATTGAGGTCAGCGATGCAAAGAAAGCTGAAACAGATACTAGTCATCTTATGGATGAGTGGAGGATGAAGGCAGAGCTCCTAGAAGTTCAATTGGAGGAGACGAGCGTGCTTAAACTATCCTCCATGGAGACTCTTGCTTCAGTGATGAAACAGTTGCAGGAGAGCAATGCTGCCTTGCAGGACAAAGAATGTCAGGTTACTGCTCTTTCCAGCAAGGTGGAATCTCTGAATCTCGAGGTTGTTAGGCACAAAATAGAACTTGATGGAGCAAGTCAGCAACTTGATGCAGCAGACCATGAAGCTGCGGAAATGGGGAAAATTATCACTGCTTTAAAATCTGAGCTTGAGAAAACTGAGGCGGCAAAATTGAATGCTATGGAAAATGAGAAAGAAGCTATCTCAAACATTCAAAGGATGACAGAGGAAAGGAAGAACCTGCAAAATGAACTAGTTATCTCTCTTTGTGAGCTTGCGAAAACTAAGAACACAATGGAAAGCTTGGTTAAAGAATTGCATGAAGTTTCAACTGAAGCGCGCGAAACACAGGGAAGATTCTTAACTAAACAATCTGAGGTTGAGGATTCCCATGCTCAGATAGAGGAATTGAAGATGACAATTAAGAAAAACAAAGAAAGTTATGAGGTAATGCTGGAAAAAGTTAAGGACGAGATAGTTTGCCTTCAGGATACACTTGAAAGATTTGAAAGGGAGCTTGATATTTCAAGATCTCAGTGGGACTTGAAAGTTGTTGATTTTGTGACTTCAATTATACGATCGGAGGACGAGATTACATTGATGAGAGCAGACATGGAGAAAATGACTTTCGCACTGAAAGAAGCTGAACTCAGAGCAAGGGAAGCTAAAGTAGATGCACTCCAGCCTCTGGACATGCTAAAACCCTTGGAGTCAGAAGAAACGTCTGACAACATTGTAGCAGAAGTAGCTCAGGCTGAGGTTTTACACTTGAAGGAGTTGTTGATATTACCATTGGAGACAGAGAATGATAGCCCCCAAATTCTAGAACCTACCGTTTTAGAGGTTCAGGTACTTGATTCATATGAGACAGCGGCTAAGAAACAGGAGGGTGGAACATTAAGTAATTTGGGGCAGTCTCAAATAACAATGCCTGTGGATTTTTCTGAGGATACTGCAGAAAACGTGAAAGCAGCTTTAGAAGTACCAATTGAAAAGCTTAAGGAACATCAAAATGGTGAAGAAATATTGCATGGGAAGAGGAAAAACAGTAGTGCTCAAGAAGAAGAACAATTAGAGACTGAACTTAAGGTGTGCGAAAATGGGAAGATCGTGGATAAGGATTTGTCGATAGACAAGGAGCACGAGACTGAGTCAGTGTGTTATGAGGAGATGGACTCGAAGATGGATGGCATTAGCTTCAATGTGGCAAATGGATTGACATCAGATGTTGAAAATGGGGCAATCTCACCTGATAAGCAGCAGCAGCAACTCAAGAAAAAGAAAGCTTTCATGCAGAAATTTGGGAATCTACTGAAAAAGAAGACCAACCACAAATAGAGAAAAAACCTGCTTAAGTAATTACGATACATCCTTCGTTGGATGTATTTGTGGTTTGAGCATTTTCGATTTGGATTACACTCTGAGATGCTTGTTATAGTTTTATGTCCTTGAAAAGTGATGATAGTGCTTGTATCTGGAAGTCATTGCGTCTTTCTGTAGTGAGCCCATGTTTGTTCCTTCTTCAGTGTACTTATTGTATTGATTTTGTTACTGATGAAAGATCGAGAAACTTCTCATGTATCTAGGTTACAAGTGCAAACTAATTCACTTGCTATGTTGTTGCTGTCAATCTTGGCCAGTAGAGAGTGATTGAACATGATGTTTTCTTCTCTATCACTCTGCCGAATGATGTATGAGAATGAGATAACAAGGCTGCGATCCACCAGTAATTGGTGGCAACTTAATCTCACTACATACAGTAAACTTTAGGTATTCTTCAGCCTCCCTTGTGCACCAGAAAAAGACAGACAATGCATGGCGCGTGCTGTTTAGGCTGTTCTTTCTCCGACATGGTTGCTCAGAGCAGCCAAAGGATATGTCTGGTGTTGGTTTCTTCCTCGGCTTCCTGCTCAGACATGAGAAATACTTTTCGTCTAGATGCATGTGCTTACTTTCTCTTTCTCTGAAGTCATGTTTGCTGATCTATCATGTGAGGCTTTCTGACATCTATACTCAATCATGCAGCCACTTTTTGCTCTTCGGCGCTGCATGCAGTGCCATGGCGTGGTCAAGTATTTATTAAATTTTTGTACTTGCAAACTCCAGGAATCTTCCTGGTATTTGCATCTGTAGAAGTGCATTGCAGAGATGAACAAGTTGATCAGTCAAGTCTCCTTACGTTTTATAATCAATTTACTGTTTGCACATCACAGTCAGTGTCGTTTTGTTCTAACTTTGATTGCTAAGTAGGGTTCTCACTCATGTTGGATAAACTGAAACATCTCTTCCGATGGTTGAAGCAGGAATCGCATATGCCTGGACCGCCTGGTTATATTCTATCATTGGATGGCCGAGAAAACTCCATCGAATATCTCTCCTTCATGTATTTTCAGATTGGCCTCTATGCCTCCTAAAACATTGGAGATAAGTTCTAATCTTGTCAGATGAATTTTTTTTCTCTAATCCACGTAGAAAGAAATCACAAGGACTCACGCTATTTTAGTTAAAATTTTTTATTATATTGGCATAACATGAATAAAAGTTGCATATGGCAGGGGAAGAAAAGGGATGAGCAGTTAGCTTATAATCCTAATAGCAATTGAAATTTCTTATTCGGAAGAATCCTTATATTGTTTGGAATTTTTTTTTTATTTGGAAGAATCTTAGTATTACTTAGACTTTCCTATTTCAAAGGTTCCTTTTTAAAATAGTGAATTCTTGTTAAATATGAACTTCTTTGAAAGTGGTGTATATATGGTTCCCTTGGTGCATTTTCTTAATTTATTTTCTAGCTTCAATTATTGGCTTCAACCGTCTCCTCTTAGTATAAATTAATATTAACAACACTTGTTTTTTATTTATCTATTCATAATCTAGTGATCTTTCTTTCCTTTTTATCATAATAGTAAGTTATAATATTAACCGTTTGCTTTGGTTAACCACAAAGTCGATTTGGTTTGGTCGATTAACTGCAGGTCAGCAATTGCAATAACCGCACATGATAAATTACTTAAAAATTTGGTGACATACCCGAAGAAGGTTTTGAAAATTATAAATTTAGTGTATTAATTGTTTTTGAGAAGGTATGAGTATCATGAGCGGAACTTTTATATCTAGCTAGTACAAATATGATTTTTCATATCAAAGTTGTATACAACTAAGACATTTTAGCCGACCTTTTTTTCTTATAAATTGCAATTGATCCTAAGTAGTATAATTGCATCAATATAAATGTCATCAATAGCCCTAATGAAATCATAAGAAAATAGAAGAAATAGATTAAAAATCACTGAAAATATAGCATAATAATAAATAATGATAAATTATTTTAAAATAAGGCATATAACGATTATTATTTTATATCTTACTTAGAATATGTTGAAACCCTCTATCAAGGGGGCTTTATCAAAACTTTTGTAAGCTTGAATATTAAATTCAATACTTTATGAAGGGCATAATAGTTATTTAGTTAAACTATATCTTCGTTGCTTTATCAAAACCATTGACACATAATAGTTATTTAGTTAAACTATGTCTTCATTGCTCTCATCAATCATAGTAGGTGTGCAAGATAACTCTTTAGTATCTACTAACAATCAAAAAACAATATCATTATTTTTTTTAATCTTAGGGTGAATATTTTTTTTTTCAAAACTTCATGTAATCTTTGTTAACTTACATTTAAACTAGTAACATAAAACACATAATTAAATATTATAAATATTATTAAGTAGAAGTAAATAAAATTCTTATCAAAATCTTGGTGGCCCATTATTTAGAAGATACATCTACGGTCTCTAACCACGCATCCAACCTTAAACATGTTTTCCTACATTTCAACTTTTTCTATAACTTCTAGTGCATTTTCAACTAATTTCATTTAGTTTTTAATTTCACTCTTTCATATTGTAATCCAATAAATTGTTAAAAAAATTTTAATTAAAATTTTCATTCTTGTGCAGTAAAATGTGTTCTAGGCTACAACATCTTCTCAATAATAGTAATACACACATAACAGAATATTAATGTTATTTGAAACTTCCGTATAACCTTGGAATTTTTGTTTATCATTGATACTTCAATATTTAAACATATACAATTAAAATTAAAAAATAATTAAGCTAAACAATGAAAAAAACCGAAGACACTAATGCTAAAATTGCTTATTGATGATACTGACTTTTATACTAATTTTCATACATATTTATTATAAAATTATGTCATATTTTCCTATATTTGAATTAAAATTAGTTCAAAATTATTGTATATTGTAGAAAACCCTGGTTTCTTTAGTTTTGTGAAATTTTAGATAAAAGCCCCAAAAAGGAGCAAAATTGAAGATATTTTTATCATAAAGATATTCAAAGTATACAAGGGACCTTTACTAGAAATTTAAAGCTCAGAGCTGAACGAAAGATTTCAGTAGTGATTCCTAGGTAATGAAAGATTTTGCAAGTTTTATAGATAAAATAATACTTCCTAAGGAGAAACGAGGCCACACCTCAATTTTCAACAAAAAATAATCAACTTAAAAAATCATGGTCGTTATTAATCACCGCCTGTGATTACGAAGATTAGGCCAGATTCTATTGGGCTACAAGCAATCATTTCTCCTCTAATTTCTCCTCTAACGGGCTATAATAGAAGCCCAAACCTCAGGGCTTAGAGAGAGCAAACCTACTATGGCTATAATCCCACTAATTTTGAATAACTCTCGTCACCTCGTCACATCGAATCGAAGTCGAGAATGTGACGTTGGCAACAAATTGCTAGCAGCACATTCCAATGGTTGTAGCCAACAGAATACACAAAATTTTATCAAAATCCAATGGTTGTACAGAGGATGGCTAGGAGCGTGAGGCGTGAGGCAAAGTTCTAGCATCAAATTTTATCAAAATTCATCAAAGATTGAGAGAGATTAGAGCTTGAATCGACATCACTATGCACATGGAAAAAGCAACACTCATAGACACAATCACAACCATGATTGTAATCACAACAAGGAGAGAGAAAGTTCTAGATTTTGGTAAATTTTCACCAGAGAGTTGCTATTATGTTATTTTTTTTTCTGAGTTTATTGTAAAATTTTATTCATGTTTAGTTTACCTGACAATTACTCTAGCTTTAATGTATTTCGGGCTATAGGGAGTAACCCCTTGATTTTTCTCCTAGTAATGCATGTCTAACATAATTGTTATTTTATTTAGGGTTTGCTAAGTTGATTACATATGATATTGTGCTTCTAATTAATTATGTTTAATTTATTACATATTATGAGGTTTGTGACATGAACTGAAAGGTGACTCACAACCATGGAACCCATTAGTTTAACCTATAAGGGATAGACTACGAAAATTGCTAGATTATAAAATTCAATCAATGAAGGTTATTCGACATGTGATATTTTAGATCTTCTAATTAAATTGCTTTGGAAACTAGGACATAAACTAAAAAGCTTCTAGTTTTGGAACCATGTAATCAACCTTATAATTGCTAATATATGAAAGTAGCTATGTTATTTGGGAGATTAAACAAATCTATGATTTGCACTTAATGATGTTAATTAGATCGGTAGATACAGTGACAGTTGTTTATTAATCTAATTAAATATTAGGATAGACTAATGAAATGAGACATCTTATAACTTAAATTATATTTCCTTTTGACAACATAGGTAATTTAACTTATGTTATTTGTATTACTTTTAGAAATTTCATTGTGGTAAAGCTCCATAGCCGAACTTCCCTGATATTGACTACAAGTTTGCCTTGATTTGCTTTCTATACTTTGCCTCATGATGCTTGAATTGCCTAGATTATGCAATCATGATTAAGTTGGTACTTAATTTCAGAGTTCTTATGGGATTGATATTTATGTTACTTCAACTAACCATGCACTTTCCGTGTGTGTTCCCTATTTTGTGCCATCATTTTAACAATGATATAAAAGTAGATTTGGCACTAAGTTTGGAGACGTCAACACTTATCTAATATGTCAATGTTGAAAGGAGGTTAAAAAAACTTTGTTGAAAGGAAAGAATAAATAGCAACACAAACATTTTCAAAAGAACAATTGGATCTATATTCACCAAATCAAAATTCATCCGTATGGATTGGATCAAGATGATTGAAACTTTGTTAAAAAGAAAGAATGAATAGCAACACAGTGAAATTACCAAAATCTATATAAATATAGGCGCAACTTTAAATAGATAGAAATAAATCTTAAGCATATCTTCGCTTTAAATCATTAAGATTAAACCAAATGGAGTAAAGGACATATGCTAAATATTCCATCATTCCCCTCCCATCGATCATATATGGAAGTTCTACCAAAACATAAAAACATCTATTTAAATAAGGACATCATTTAAGTTACGAAAGGAGGGTGATTTAACATTACCAAATACCAATCAAGAAAAAAGGGTAAACTACTTGCTCATAGTTATGACTTCTTATTAATACAACTTACTCTATGCTTACAACTACTTAAAAAGAAAAGGGCTAGAAATCTTTACACTTAGCAACCACATGAGATGAATAGGATAAACCCTCTTTGAGCTATCTTGTGCACAAAAAGACTGTATCACCTATACCAAGAACCACATGAGAAGAACAAAGAATTACAACAATTTACATATATACTCAAATTGAAAAAAATTGAATGCAACAAAACACTGAAGTAAATTTAGAGCTAAGTGGTGTTTTATTCAGGTTGGCGGTGAAGAAAACAGTAGAAAAAATGGAGAAGAAAAAACCTTTCACTGGAAGACTATAGGAGGTTGCTGGAATTTCTCGAAAGGGCAAGACCAGAGCATGAGAAAGGGAAAGACTAGGCTACTTTTGTTGATCGCCGAGAGGAGAAAGGGGGAAGGCTGAAAGAATGGAAGAGGGAAGCTTTGTTCATAGGTCGCTGAGAGGGAAACGCAGATGTCGCGAGTGCAAATCGTAGAGAAGGGAAGCCTGGTTGCACAAGTGGAGATTGTCGAGACTTCCAGGATGCATTCGCCGTTCGACGTTCATCGAGAGGGGAAAGGGGGAAGACAAGGAGGGGAGGCAGGTTGCACCGGAAGGATCGCCGATTGCTGACAGGCGCGATTGCTGACAGGAGCGAAACTCGCAAAAGCTTTGTACGTCGATCATCGACAGGAGCGCTGGAAGGATCAAGAGGAGAGGTAGGTCGCACCGGAAGGATTTGGAGGCGAGACCCGCAGTTGCGCTTGCTAATCACCAATGGGAGCGCCAAAAGGATCAGAGAGGACTGGAAGGCAAAAAGCACAAGCACAATAAGCCACATCAGGACAGCTTCTGCTACCCCAAACCCACTAGTAGTTAGGCTTTTGAACCAGTGGGCTAAGCGAGGCCCAAGCCCAAACCCAGCCCAAAAGGAAGCAAGGAGCGCAGCCCGAAATTACCCTAAATCCAAGTGGTCAACGCCTAAATCAGGACGCAGCTCGGCAGCTTCGTCACTACGTGCTTCAGATATAGACATGCACGCGAGTTTCTCGCAGGCCGGATCATACACGAGCGGCGCGGCGAGGTCTTCGGCGGAAGACCCGGACGTGGAAGGAAGTTGCGACTGGACCAAGCTTTGCGGAGGTCTCGGCGGGCGACAAAGGCACACGGCTTCGGACATGGCCGCAGACTCTCGTGGGTGATGTAGGTAAGGCGAGGATGGCGGGCGAGAGGCGCGATCTTTGCGAAGTGATGGCGGCAGCTTTCCCCTTTAAAGAGGCGTGGATAGGGGCATTGAGAGCAAGGTCTTCAACTCCGATGAGCTTAATGAAGTTTCGGCGAGTGATTCCGGCGTCTAGGGAGATGCCGGTGAGAGGAGTTATGTGCGAGGGAAAGACTGTAAACCAGCGACGGGGGCGTCGCTGGCGACAGGATCCAGTGGGAGAGGGGCGGGCGACGGGGGTCGTCGGCAGTAGAGGTTTTGTAGTTTTGATTTAATCGAGTGAAGCTTTCCTCCAAGCCTCTTTCCCCTGTTCTGCGAGTTACTCTTGTGTTTTCGGTAACAGTAGCGGTTCTCGGCGGTGACCGACGGCTGAGGGTGGAAGGCAGCATCCTTCCTTGCCGACGCTCTTTTCCGGTGAGTCCGCACGGGGAGCGCCGGCGGCGTTTAGCGACGCAAAGCGGATGAAGAGCTAAAGTGCAGGCAACGCTCGGTAAGGGAGAAGATGAACGCGTGGAGCAGCGTTCGATTCGTGAGAAAAGTCAACAGATGAAGGTGGTCAACGGAAGTAGAAATCTGAATTTGGCAATTTCAATTTGGCTGACATCAGCGTGACGTCAGCGAGGGCATAAATTGGCAACAGAGGCAGATTTTGATTCCGAGCGGCGCAACAACGCTGATTTTGACTTTGTGGTCAAAATTGATTTTGACCTGAGGTATTTTTTAAATTAGGGTTAGGGTTTTCATTTGATTTTAATTTAGGGATATATTTCGGGACGACAATTAGGGTTTTCAATTCTTTTTTTGATTTGGGGGTGATTTTACACATGCAGATCTAGGGTTTCACGTCGGTCTAGTGTTCCGCCGGAGAATCTTAGGCCGGGGTGTGACAATTGGTATCAGAGCGAGACTGTGGGCCCATAACCCATAGATCTTGGAGGAGACAACATGGCTGCTTCACCCGCGAAGGTGAAGATCGGTCGGAACTTCCAGAAGATCATGCACACAGCCAGAGAGTCATCAGAGGACGTGTGGCCCAAGCAGGACAAAGGTAAAGCTAAGGTGACGGATAAACTTGACGAGATGGTGAACTAGGGTGATCGTATAGCATAGATCGAGAAGGTGCTTGGTTTGTTTGGTGATGGGGACAACACGGTGGTTCCCCAAGTTGAGCATCTTCAGAAGACTGTGGAGCAACATAGGTTGCAGATCGAGGTCCTGCAGCAGACTCTAGAGGGTCTGATCGACTTGCCAGAGCAAATGACAAGGATGCGAGAGGAGATGCAGGCAGAGATCGTTGTACTGCGTTTGTCCCTAACAGAAGTATCACGATCGTTGTACTGCGTTTGGACCAAAGTTAGCTCGACATCAGGGGCTTGTAGTTGGCCTTGGGAGACCTTCCGTGAGAAACTACGATGACAGTTTCTTCCCGGAAACTCGGCGGATCAGGCTCATGGCAAAGTGGATCGGCTGAGGTACACTGGGTCGATCCAGGAGTACGTCAGGGCATTCTCTGCACTGATGCTGGAGTTACCGAACATGACAGAGGCAGACAAGAGGTACTTCTTCCTCTGGAACCTTCAACCATGGGCAAAGACGGAGGTCTGGTGACACTCACCACCAGATTGGAGGGCGGCTGTGGCGGTGACTGAGTCCTTGGTGGATAATCACAATTCCAGATCAGCACCATCAAGGAAATCCAGATCCCCACCGAAGCGTGATTCCCTACCGAGGGCTAGAGTTCCAGAGAGGGGTAGACCTTTTCCCCGGCAGGACAGAGGTTCACCGGGATGACGAGAGCCACATCGTCCTGTGGGATGGACACATGCAGAATCAAAGCCACAGGGTTGTTTCTTGTGCGGCAGTCCTCATTGGATGAAGGATTGCCCCACGAGACAGAAGATTATGGCCATCATGTTGCAGGAACCAGCTGAGGAACCTGAAGTCATCATCGAGGAGGTGAGGGTCGGTGCGATCTAGGCAGCTCCAAACACTGCCACAGGGACACAGCAGTGTCGAATCGGGTACATCGGGGCGATAGTTGTAAAAGATCCTCCTGTGATAGACATCGAGGGCGATGACCAAGTTAGGCGGGGGAGAATTGTTAGGCCCTTGGACCAGTGGGCCAAGCGAGGCCCAAGCCCAAACCCAGCCCAAAAGGAAGCAATGAGGGCAGCTTGAAATTACCCTAAATCCATGTGGTCAACGCCTAAATCAGGACACAACTCGGCAGCTTCGTCCCAGCGTGCTTCAGATACAAACGCGCACGTGAGTTTCTCATTGGCTGGATTAGACGCAAGCGACGCGGTGAGGTCTTCAGTGGAAGACCCGGATGCGGAAGTGATGACACCAAAATATATAGTATATTTTGTATCATTTTATATATCTTTTCATGCTAAATTGAAGCTCTTTTGCTTATTTTTGTGCCAAATTTATCAAGTATTGCAAAATCTACTTCTATTTTAGTTTTTGATGATTTTCAAGTAAAAAGGTACTATTTTTAGGCGTTTTCAAGCAAAATCAAATACATGGAAGAGTTATCATCATTAAGAAGAGGATACATGACAAATTTCAAGCAAAATGGAGCCATGAACCAAAATACGGCAGGGCCGTAATATATATTACGATACCGTATTTTCGTACGCTGCCATAATATCAGAGCACTGCCATATTTTGGCTAAATTTTCATCAAAAGATTTTACGAAAATTACGGCACCACCGTAAGAATTTACACGGTACCGTAATTTGGAGCCTTCAGACCAGAGATATTTGTTGATTTTACGGCACTGCTGTAACTTATATTACAGTGCCGTACTTGCCAGAGATTTTGGATCAGAGAACGCGATTGAAATTACGGCAGTGCCGTAACATAAAACACGGCCGTAATTCTATTTTTGAACGCGACTTCCACGGTCAAATTTGAAGCCCGATTTTTGCAAAGATGATTGTAGATGATCCAGGCCTTTAAATTTGAAGCCGTGAGAAGAAGAAAGAGAGCCTTGGAGGAGGAGAAGATGCCAAGGGCGAAAGCCCTAATTTTCGTCCACCATACGGAGAGAAATCGAGTTCCACGCTGCCGCCAAGGGTTTCACCGCCGTGAAGCACACAGTGCATCTCCAGCCGTGAAATTTGAGGGGAAGCTACGCCTGGAGGAGGAGAACACTTGCCAGAAGTTTCAGAGCGAAAGGATATCAATCGGAGGAGAAATCAAAGAAAGAGGAGGCGCCGACACTGTTCACAGCGCCCCCTTATGCAAATTACGGCTATAATTTATATTACAGCCGTGGTGCGTTTTCTTAAACTCTCTTTTCCCTTTGATTTTCGATCTTTTGAAACTATGGATTATTGTAACTCCTTCACTATGCTAGCTTAAACTTTTATGGGACATGGGGGAGTAATTTCCCTTGATTTTTAATGACTAGATGACTTTTATTTCGTCAAGATAGTTTTATCATGATAATTCTGCTTTTGTGATGTCTTGTCTTTAATTCTCCATAGTTCATATTATCATGCATGTTTTAGAATTTTGCAAAATAGACTGAAAGGTTGATTCTGAAATTTGGAACCCTAGAAATCATTGAGTTTGGAACTCATCGTAAGAAATTAGGTTTGTTCTTTGAATTCTGATTTTTAGTGATTTTATTGCCATGTTAGATAATTTGAATCTAGAACGAGTTATTGTGTTAGACTTGATTTGATCTTTCATGAAAGTGAGGATTGAATCGTTGGAGAACCTTAAGTAGAACCTGTGTTGAGACTCAAATACACGAAAGTGATCCTTGAGATTCAACTTGAGATAATGAACTTAGAATTCGGATGCACGAAAGTGATCCTTGAGTTCTTTATTGATGGTTTACTTATTTTCAGCGTTGGGATAGATCTTGCACGAAAGCGAGAATTGGTCCCTGCATGATTGTCTGCACGAAAGTGAGACAATACCTTTATCAAGTAAATTATATCTTTATCATGATGAAATTAGACTGATGACCTTTTATTCAAATCTAGTCATTGGAATTAAAAAGGATGAAACCCTAGTCCTAATATTTCTCTCTGATTATCTCTTTAGCATATTCTCTGCATAGTTACTTCTATCAAATTCAGTTCGCTTAGCTAGTGAGAAAATAATTATTTGGTACTTAACAGTAAGGTCTCTGTGGTTCGATATCTTTCTTTATTACTTCGAGTATCCGTGCACTTGCGGAATACAACAAGTTTTTGGCGTCGTTGCCAGAGACCTTAGTTTTGTTAATATCAAAATAGTTGTTAGTATTGCTAGACTAAGTTTTATTTGTCTTAGATTTAACTTTGTTTTTTTTTATTTTTGCAGGTTTTGGATTTTCACAGTTGTGATAGAACTGTGATTTCTGAAATTTGTGAATTTGCTTGTGTTTATTATTTTCTATTTTTTTTCTATATTCTGAAAAAAAAAAGAAAATTTTGATTGATTGGTGTTGGATTATCTTTCTGTTCTTGATGGATTTGAACATATGTCTTTTTATCACAACTCCTGGGCAACTGAAAGAGGTGAGGAATACATGCGACAAGGAAGGTATGAAGAAAATTCATTGTGCACACTTCAAGATAAGTTTAACTCTTATATACACTCTGTTAGATGTGATATTTGTGGATGCTTTGATCATTATATTTCTGATTGCCATATTTTAATGCCTCAAAATTCCAATTTATCATGGTATCAAGATGATCATTATGATTCTAGATGGGAAAATCCAACTTCTTTTTATGAGGATTGCTCAAATCATGTTTCTGAACCATACTTTGAGGACACTGAAGAATCTAGGTTAGAATCCATGCTTGAAAAATTCATGTCAATTCAAAACCAAATCATGATAAATCAAAGTGAGAAAATTGAGGATCTTAAGGGAATAATTAGTCAGCTTGCTTCTCAAGTAGAATCTTTAACTGCTAATTCTGAAATTCTAGAGACCCAGTTAGCACAACAAGCTTGCTTATTTGAGTTTGATTTGAAAACTGAAAAACTTAATTTAGAAAATTCCCCCTCTGATTATGATTGTTTTGAGATTGAGCCTTATGTGAACATTAATGCATCTCACTATGATTTTGATAATTGTGAAATTGATTCCTTTGATAATTTATTTGTGGAAAAGTTTGAGGAAATTGAAATTGAAAAACCCTCTTTTGATGAAATTGATTCTTTTGATGATATATTATTTATGGTTAATTTTGACGAAGGATATGAGGGGACTAATTTAGAGAATTCTTATTCTAATTTTGTTGATAATTTTGAAATTGATAAATTATTTGATTGTGAGCAAGAGGAATTTGAAAAAAGATTTGAAAAATACAAACATTGATGAATCTCACCATGATGATGTTTTGCCTATATCTAATGTTCACTCTTTTGATTTATTTGAAAAATTATGTTTTATTGAGGAACCTAATTTGAGACATAAAAATTATTTTGATCATCCAATGCTTATATCTTTTAATCAAAGTCCTATTGCAATTGAAAATATAAATTTGAAGAAAGGACTTATAATTTTGCTTTCTCATAAATTTAGGAAGATTATTGAATATCCATTTAGTGGAGTTGAAAGTATTGATTTTGATTTCTGCATATTTGAGAAAGCTATGTCAATCTTCATTTTTATGAAATTCTGGATATTTGGATTAGTGGCTAAGCCTTTAGGACAAAGAAAATGCAGAAAATTATATGCTATTTACTTTGGTACTGATTCACCTACTTCACCATGATATTTGATTTTTGGTCAAGCTATAGACCTAAAATTAGCGCTTCTTGGGAGGCAACCCAAGCATTATCACTTAGCTTAGTTTCTTTTATTTTAGTTTATTTTTAGAAATAATTCTTCTTTTCTTTTTGTAGTGAAAATAAAATTTTGCACAAAATACGGCACTGCCGTAATTTGCTTTACGGTGCCGTAATGTTGGTCCGATTTCATCCCGAGAGTTTTTGGTATTTTACGGCACTACCGTAATGTTTTTTACGGTACCGTAATTTTGAGTTTTTCTTACCCGAGAGTTTTGTGTAAATTACGGCACTGCCGTAAGGGATATTTCGCCCGTAATTCTAAACCTGCAGTCTGCTTATCTGATTAGGTGTTTTCTCGCTGCGATTTTAAGAAACTAGGTTGGGAAAAATTTTGATCTTTGGCACCATCATGAAGTACTCATCTTTGTCTATCATATGGATATTTTTGCTGAATTTTAAAGTCTATGGATCATTCTATTGCTTTCTACATGTTATAGTTTCTTTTGGCTCCAGATCTAGAAATCTTCAAAAGCAACTGTCTTCCACCTCTCGCTACCACTGCATCTGCCTCTGACATCACTGTTTCCAGCCGTCGACACTGGATTATACCATCAGTAGACTCTTACTTATTCTATTGCCTCTATTTCCATTTATTTGATTTATTTATGTAGCAGACTCTTCATTAGTGATTGATTTTTTTTATCTATGCAACATTATTTCTGGCACCCACTTGGCGACGATCTCACCTCCAGGACTGTATTCTCTAGCAGGCCACTAGAGATTACTCACTCTACTTTCGGCCCCATCACCATCTTTGCTAGCAGCTTTTCAATCAGCCTCTGTTCCACCTCTGCTTCTCGCCTGCATCAGCTCTTTCCACCAGGACTCTTCTAGACCATCGATGATATCTCTGATTCTCCCTTGAGAAAATTATTTTTATCATTATTATTTTTAGAGACTATTTTTAGACCGAGCCTTATGTATCTTAAATTGTGCAGGTAAAATTTTCAGAAGGCACATCTATGGACCTAGCAGCATCTGCCCTGACACTATTTTTGGTCTGAGCCTTATGTATTTTTGTCAGAGCTTGCTATATAGTTTTGTAAGTATCGTTTGCACTCTCTTGTATTCATGATTATTTCATATGGTTGCATCTTTGATTTGCTTTAGATTTATCACTCACTGATATTTTTTCGATATGCTTGTATGACGATATGATTGTTCATCATCCACTTTCTACTATCTTGTGGTATGATTCTATTTTTAAAAGATTTTAATTGATAAATATCTTCCTTGATGATGAATAAACCTATATTCATGATTAGAAAGAAACCTATCATGTTAGAGTTATTTCTTCAATGCATATCTATCTTTTGAAATTTGACATTGGTTGATGCATGAAATTTTGGATAGATGTGTAATTTGAGGAATAAGATCTAAAGGTGAAACTACTCCTTTAAATAAAATGAGCATATGAGTATGATTACTGAATTGATATCAATTGATCAACCTAGTAGACATTTAGTCTATTTTGCTATTTGTTGGGAAGAAAGAATCCAAGATCCATAAAAATAGTAAGAGACTCCCCTACTTGGCACTATGTAAAATTGATAGTGGTACTGAAGACATGAGTTGAAGTCTATGTCTAAAAGATAATGAGAGAGAAAAAGAATAAGACTCCTCTACTTGGCACTATGCAAAATTGATAGTGGTACCGAAGATAAGAGTTGAAGTCAAAATAAAAAAAAGTGTGTATCTAAGTGGGTACATGCAATCTGTGCAAAAATAACAAAATACATGAAAAAGAAAAAAATGAATAAAAAAATATGTGTGGAAAAAGATCTTGGAAACCTAATTCCTGTAAACAAAAGTATGATAGATTTGAACTGAAAATTGGGGGAAATCATGAGATTGAAAATTCTATTTATTATACAAGTTGCAGAGTTTTATTTGATTGAAATGTAGATCTAGAGGGTTGAGTTCTAAGAATGATATGTTTATTTGAAGTTTTGTGAAACAATTGATGAAATTTTTCATTGATGATTGTATTTTAGAAATTTATTGAGCATGAAAAAGTTTATCTTTTAATCAATTTTTGATTTTTGCTTGAGGACAAGCAAAGTTTGAGCCTTATGTATTTTGATGACACCAAAATATATAGTATATTTTGTATCATTTTATATATCTTTTCATGCTAAATTGAAGCTCTTTTGCTTATTTTTGTGCCACATTTATCAAGTATTGCAAAATCTACTTCTATTTTTGTTTTTGATGATTTTCAGGTAAAAAAGACACTATGTTTAGGCGTTTTCAAGCAAAATCAAATACATGGAAGAGTTACCATCATCAAGAAGAGGATACGTGACAAATTTCAAGCAAAATGGAGCGATGAACCAAAATACAGCAAGGCAGTAATATATATTACGGTACTGTATTTTTGTATGCTGCCGTAATATCAGAGCACTGCCGTATTTTGGCTAAATTTTCATTAGAAGATTTTACAAAAATTACGGCACCGCCGTAAGAATTTACACGGTATCGTAATTTGGAGCCTTCAGACCAGAGATATTTGTTGATTTTACGGCACTACTGTAACTTATATTACGATGCCGTAATTGCCAGAGATTTTGGATCAGAGAACGCGACTGAAATTACGGCAATGTCGTAACATAAAACACGACCGTAATTCTACTTTTGAACGCGACTTCCACGATCAAATTTGAAGCCCGATTTTTGCGAAGATGATTGCGGATGATCTAGGCCTTTAAATTCGAAGTTGTGAGAAGAAGAAAGAGAGCCTCGGAGGAGGAGAAGACGCCAAGGGCGAAAGCCCTAATTTTCATCCACCATATGGAGAGAAATCGAGTTCCACGCCGCCGCCAAGGGTTTCACCGCCGTGAAGCACACAGTGTATCTCCGGCCGTGAAATTTGAGGGGAAGCTACACCTGGAGGAGGAGAACACTTGCTAGAAGTTTCAGAGCGAAGGGATGTCAATCAGAGGAGAAATCAAAGAAAGAGGAGGTGCCGACACTGTTCACAGTGCCCCCTTATGCAAATTATGGCTGTAATTTATATTACAGCCGTAGTGTGTTTTCTTAAACTCTCTTTTTCCTTTGATTTTCGATCTTTTGAAACTATGGATTATTGTAACTCCTTCACTATGCTAGCTTAAACTTTTATGGGACATGGGGGAGTAATTTCCTTTGATTTTTAATGACTAGATGATTTTTATTTCGTCAAGATAGTTTTATCCTGATAATTCTGCTTTTGTGATGTCTTGTCTTTAATTCTCCATAGTTCATATTATCATGCATGTTTTAAAATTTTGCAAAATAAACTGAAAGGTTGATTGTGAAATTTGGAACCCTAGAAATCATTGAGTTTGGAACTTATCTTAAGAAATTAGGTTTGTTTTTTGAATTCTGATTTTTAGTGATTTTATTGCCATGTTAGATAATTCGAATCTAGGATGAGTTATTGTGTTAGACTTGATTTGATCTTGCATGAAAGTGAGGATCGAGTCGTCGGAGAACCTTAAGTAGAACTTGTGTTGAGACTCGGATGCATGAAAGTGATCCTTGAGATTCCACTTGAGATAATCAACTTAGAATTCGGATGCACGAAAGTGATCCTTGAGTTCTTTGTTGATGGTTTATTTATTTTCAGCATTGGGATATATCTTACGCGAAAGCAAGGATTGGTCCCCGCATGATTGTCTGCACGAAAGTGAGACAATACCTTTATCAAGTAAATTACATCTTTATCATGATGAAATTAGACTGACGACCTTTTATTCAAATCTAGTCATTGGAATTAAGGAGGATGAAACCCTAGTCCCAATGTTTCTCTCTAATTATCTCTTTAGCATATTCTCCGCATAGTTACTTCTATCACATTCGGTTCGCTTAGCTAGTGAGAAAATAATTATTTGGTACTTAACAATAAGGTCTCTATGATTCGATATCTTTCTTTATTACTTTGAGTATCCGTGTACTTGCGGAATACAACAAGTTTTTGGCGCCGTTGCTGGGGACCTTAGTTTTGTTAATATTAAAATAGTTGTTAGTATTGCTAGACTAAGTTTTATTTGTCTTAGATTTAACTTTGTTTTTTTTATTTTTGCAGGTTTTGGATTTTCACAGTTGTGACAGAATTGTGATTTCTGAAATTTGTGAATTTGCTTGTGTTTATTATTTTCTGTTATTTTTCTATATTCTGAAAAAAAAATTTTTTGATTGATTGGTATTGGATTATCTTTCTGTTCTTGATAAATTTGAAGATATGTCTTTTTGTCACAACTCCTGGGCAACTAAATGAGGTGAGAATACATGCCACAAGGAAGGTATGAATTTTAATTTGGGGATAAATTTCGGGACGGCAATTAGGGTTTTCGATTCTTTTCAATTTTGGGGTGATTTTATACACAGAGATCTAGGGTTTCACGCCCTATTCTTTTAGACGGAATTCATAGTTAATAGTAGGAAAAACATATTTTCCGAATATTGTATTGAAGTAAACTTCTTTACCCTTTTATTCTAAAATTGTTTTGAAAAAAATTTGATTTTAATTTATCTTGATTTCGGCTTTGCTGAAAATGAGTTTTTGATTTTTGAGTTCAGGGAGAAAAATCAAAATCAATTTTGATTCACGGACATATTTGTTTATATTTACATTTTGATTTTGCTTTGATTCTAAGTTGCGTCGGTGACACATTGCAAGGGCTTTTGCCCTAATTGTCGCCCGTGGTCATCGTCCGATGCAAAGCTTCATTGCCATTGGCACCCTTTGTGCCCTCCTTGTAGCTGGCCTTTTTTTTTGTTGCCGCTATCTGGACGCGCCACCATAGGGCTTCTGCCCTAATCTACGTCAGCACCTTTTAAGAAGGTAGATGATCTCGTTGGCGGCAGCATGCAGTGGGGCTTCTACGCCAATCACCGTTGGAAGGATCAAGCCAAGCAACGCTTGTTCGTCGTCAGTGGCAATGAGAAGGGCTTCTGCCCTGTTTCGGAAGGGCATCTGCGCAATTTTTGGTCGGCTGTAGAAGAAGGCTCGGCATGCACGACTAGACAGGGCGTCTCTACCCCAATATCCGTTGGCGAGATCAAGTCAAGCGGCGCTTGGCGCTAGCAGGTAGATCGGCACTCGTCGATTGATGCTTCTAGGTGGGGTGCAAGATCGACGTTCATCGCTAATGACACGAAAATTCATAGTGTATTTTATGTTAATTGATTGGTCTTTTGTGTCATATTCATACTCTTTTACTTATTTTTAAGCCTCATTTGTCAAATATTATGGAATCTACACCTTTTCTTGCTTTTGATCATTTTCATGTAAAAAGGGCCTAATTTTGATGGATTTTGAAAGATATGAGCACAAGAATGGATTCCAGACATCGAGATGAAGTTACCCGTCAATTTTCATGCAAATCAGAGCAAGTTTGAATATTACCTAGGTGTAATTTTTATTATGACCCGTAATTTCTGCCCAAAATGCATAGAAGTAAATTACGGTAGTGCCGTAATAAAAATTACACTACCGTAATATCTTCCCAGAAATACATAGAAATAATTATGGCATTGCCATAATAATTTTTACGGGCCATAATTTTGGCCTAGAAATCCATAGAAGAAATTATGGCATTGCCGTAATTATTTTTTCAGGTCGTAATTTCTGGCCAGTAATATACAGAAAAAATTATGGCACTACTGTAATATTTATCATGGGCTATAATTTCATGGAAATTTTCCACAGAACAAATTACGGTAGTGCCGTAATCAAAATTACGGCCCGTAATTCTAAAAAAAACATTGTTGCCCGAGTCTTCCGCCGCCTCCTCTTGAACCCGATTTTTGCAATGCGAAATTAGAGAGATCTAGGGCACGATTTCAAAATTTGTAAAAAGGGGATCGTTCTATAAGAGGAGGAGAGGATTTGAGGACAAGGAAGATCGAATTTCATCACCAATCAAGAGAAAAATCGTAAAGGGCATCCCTAGGGCTCGGCCTCTTGCCGAGAGTCGTAGAGGCCACCTCAGGCCGCAAAATTTTCAAGAGAGCTTTGCCCAAGGGAGGAGAGGATACACTAAAAATTTCAGATCGAAAGGAGTTCGATCGGAGGAGAAATCAGAGGAGCAAATTTCCAGCTGTGGAGGATTTTCGCGATTTACTGTAGTAGCACTGTAGTAGTATTATAGTAGTCGAAATTTTCCAAAATTATGGTGGTGTAAAATCAGTAACTTCTATTCTTCCTCTTTTGAATTCTAATTTTTATCATGAATTTTTATTGTATTTTAACTCCATGAAAGTGTAAACTTCTCTTTTGGGACAGAGGGTGTAATCCCCTTAATTTCATAATGACTAGATGATCCTTGATTCGTCAGGGAACTTTTGTTATGATAATTCTACTTATGTGATAATTGTCTTTAATCTCTTCTAGTTTCTTATTGTCAACATGTATTAGAGTTTTTGCGATATGGACCGAAAGATGACTTGCAAAAACTTAGAACCTTAGAATCGTGATTTAGGAACTCATCGTAAGAAACTAGGTTTGTTCTTGTTTCTAGATTTTAGAAGTTTATTGCCTTGTTGATAATCTAATCTAGGAAGAATTATTGAATTAAACATGAAGATATTGTAAGAAATTAAGTATCGGATCGTTGGAGAACCTTAAGTAGAACCTATGAAACTAAAGTATGAAAGTATTTAGTTTTCACTTGAGATGATTGACATAGAGATTGGATGCATGAAAGTGTTTTTTGATTTCTTTGTCAATGATTTACTTATCTTTAGCATCGAATTAATCTTATGCGAAAGTAAGATGATTTCTTTATAAAGTAAATTATATCTTTATCATAATAAGAGTGGACTAATGATGCGCTTATTTCCTTCTAGTCATAGAAATTAAGGTGGATGAAACCGTAGTCTCAACTTTTCTCTTTGACTCTTCATATACTTTTTGATCATTTGCTTACATCGTATTCGATTTGCTTAGCTACTAAGAAAACAACTATTCGGTACTTAACACGTAGGTCTCTATGGTTCGATATCTTTTTATTACTTCGAAGTATCCATGCACTTGTGGACACAATAGTCGCCACGTCCGTTGTCGTCGAAACTTTGCTACTAGGGCTTCAGCCAAACCACCGAATGAGTGCTTCTCCCCTTTAGGTCGGGCAGCCTCTTTCGCCATTCGGTGTAGGCAGATGAAGATAGTCGGCATTTGGGCGACCGCGTGCGGTTTTCCAGCGACTGAGCCATGCGGCGTGAAGGATTGGGTGGCGAAGAGGCAGTGGCAACCAGCTGCTTCCTTGTTCCCTTCTCCAAGCGGTTTCATTCATGCGACGTGGGTCGCGTGCAGCTGCGAGAGGCAGTGTGCTCTGCCTGCATTCGGCTGAAGCCGGCTATTTCTAGCTCAGGGTTCCCCAGGGAGTAACAATATTGATAGGAACCAGAGAACTACAATAATCACATATCCTTTATTTAATAAACAATCCAAATTTAATATCAACACAATATCTGAATACAACTATCCAATTTATCAACTGAATAAAATACAAAAGACAACTATCTTAACTCGGGCTGGTATCTGCTATCTATTCTATCCCTCCCAGAAGCTAACTCTGTACCTGGAAGAGAAACAAAGGGAGTTAGCAGAAATGCTAAGTAGGAATCAACAAACATGGTGAGGGAATCAAATAACAGGATAACACAATAACTGAAACAATGATATACAAATAATATAGGAATGTCGTGCAAATCATCAAGCTGGCCAACAGATCTCAATCAAGAGCCACACTCATTTTCAGAGTGTTTCCACTGTTGCTCATGCAATGGAACGACTGTCTCAAACAGCCCGGTGAATGTTGCGTCCAACATCTGACATCCGTAGTATTGTCCCGAGGACAACTGGCGGTGCCCTATCCGGCAGCTCAGATAGTCTGATATAATCAGAACTATAACTCAGATAAACAAGCCACTGGAGAATAAATCATCCAGGTCAGCGGTCAAAATATATCACGACTTTATCATCTCAGATTTACAACGGTTTCACACACTTATAGGTCAATATCTCAGATACACAATTGTTCAACCAGGCTCATAAGCCAATAAATCAGATATCTCAACACAGTTTCTTTTATCATGCACACAGAAATAGAATATGACCAATGAACAAGATAAATGAGGTCAACTGAATTACAGAAACAATACAAGCAGACGAAGCAATTAGATATCAGTGTCAATCAATTCCATCATATGCATCATATATCAAACCAAAGGAATAAGCAGCAAATCCTATATTTCTTGACACTGTAAGAAAGGAGTAGGGTGAGATTCCTACCTCAAACGATGTTATCTCTGAGTCCTTTTGAAAAGCCAATAATTGTTTTATCAAATGATGCAAGTCGATTAATGGATCAACCACTCTGAAACATGAATTTGTACATGAACTCTATCATTAAACATTCTAATTTGAAAACCAAAACTACCAACATGTAAAAGATAACCCTAAACCTAGAGAACCAGTCTCAGATCATATGAACCGAACCTAAAACCCACTGAACCGGACAGAATTGCACTGAACCGATCAAATTTACCTTGAACCCAATCAAACCGAGACTTCTAACTTCAATTACACAAAATATAAATCTCATCTAAAGATATACAGACTACCATTAGATAGGAAATTTAATTATCTTTCCAACTACTACCTGAACCGGCCAGGATTCGACCGAATCGGGGTCGAACCGGTCTAAATTCAATAACTGACCCAAACTGGAATTGAACCGCTCGGTCCGGTTCAATTCGATTTCAAAACAGCCGATCGGTTTAATTTCAAATAAACCACACAGAACCCTAAATCAAACTTGAACCGCTCGTCGCCCGCGCCGCCGACCGCCGCCGCGCAAGGCCGCCGGACTTGCGTCCGCTGCTTGCGCCGGCGAGCTCGCGAGAACGCGTCGAAGATCGGAACACCGCCAAACATCGCCAGTAGACTCCGGACGACAAGGCGAGGCTCTACGACGAGCTTCGGCGAGCTTTCGACCCACGGTCGAAGCACCCGAAACGACAGCAAGTATCGACGGTGGCGCCGCCGCCGTCGATACACAAAACATACTCAAACCCAAACGGAACTTCACGAAAACTACACAGAAGCCTACATACCTTGCTACGACGATGTATCGTAGCCCAGAACACAGAGATCGTCGTCGATGAAGGCGCTGGATGGCTGGAACACGAGGCGGCGCCGCTCGAACTCCGGCAACGAGTTTGAGCGCGATTTCTCCTTCCTGACGGCGCGTCGAGGGTTGAAGATGTTCCAGGGTTCGAATCTTATCAACGAGAGCAGAAGCCCTAATATATAGAGGGAAGACGCGTTCGAGACGGCGAGAACGCGGCGGCGAGTAAATCGCCGAAATCCGCGGGGAAGACGACGAGTTCGCTCGTCGCCCTAATTCAATTCAAACATCGAATAAATAAAAACCGCAACGTTTTATTATTAAAACGCGAATCAACCCGATGGTTAGCCGGCGTCGAAATCGAACGCGAGACGCGGGTTCGAATCCCCGCGGACGCGTTTTCGTTTTAAATAAATTTCAATACAAAACTGAGATAATAAAAAGAAGCGCAGTTTCATAATCAAAACGGAAAATTAGCTCAGCGGTTTGGGCGCTCGCGAAAACGCCACACGATGCGGGTTCGAGCTCACGCGAGCGCAAAATCAAAGTTTTAATTAAAAACTTAACTTTTTAACCCTTTTAAAATTCCGAAAAAATTTTCTAAAAAACATAAAAATTCCAAAAATAAATTTCTGAATTTCAAAAATTCAATTTATAAAATTAAGGTTATAACATGAATATTGCAAAAATTGATGTATCTCACCATGTTGATGCTTTGCCCATATCTATTGCTCAACCTTTTGATTTAATTAAAAATTTGTGCTTTATTGAGGAATCTAATGAAAGACATAACTATTATTATGATGATCCAATGCTTGAATATTTTTGATAAAAGTCCTATTGTGATTGAAAAGATAAAGTTGAAGAAAGGACTGATGATTTTACTCTCTGATAAATTTAGAAAGATCATTGAATATCCTTCATGTGAAGATTTTGATTTTGTTTTCTGCATATTTAAGAAAGCCACTTTAATTGTGATTTATATGCAATTCTGGATTTTTGGATTTGTGGCTAAGCTTTATGGACAAAGAAAATGCAGAAAATTGTTTGCAATCTATTTTGGTACTGATTCACCTGCTTCACCATGATATTGATTTTTGGTCAAGCTAATGACTTAAAATTAGCGCTTCTTGGGAGGCAACCCAAGCACTCTATCTTAGTTTAGTTCCTTTTATTTTAGTTTATTTTTAGAATTAATCTTTCTTTTATTTTTGCAGGGAAAGCAAATTTTTGCACAAAATACGGCACTGCCGTAATCTATTTCACCCCCGTAATCTGTGTTGATTTCTTGTCCCGAGAGTTTTATGGATTTTACGGCGGTACCGTATTCTCTTTACGGTACCGTATTTTCTGATCGTTTTCGACTTCACGTGCCGTAATCTTGAGGGTTTTCGTTTCTGAAATTTTGTGAAATTACAGCACTGCCGTAAATGATTTCACGGTACCGTATTTTAAAGCTGCTTTCTGCTTATTGAGTAGGTGTTTTCTCGCAATAATTTTAAGAAACTGGGTTGAGAAAATTTTTGATCTTTGGCACAACATCGAAGTACTCATCTTTGTCTATCATCTGGACATTTTTTTCTGAATTTTAAAGTTCATTGATCATTCTAAAACACATAGCAACTTTTTGATTATGATTAATTTCTGCAGCAGTTTTTTCTGACTGTTCTGACTAGCACTTTTGCTGCCACTTTTTGAGATGTTTCGGTGACTTGAAACCCAGATTATCCACTTGGAATTGAAAGAACATGTGTCATTCTATCTTGTGGATAAATTATTTTCATGAAAATATTTTCTGATCATTCTAGGACACATAGCAACTTTTTAAATTTTATTAACTTTTGTGCAGTTTGTGCAGTTTTTAATCTGAGTAGCCTTTTTTTTGCTGATGCCCTAAATTTCTGATAGATTTTGATCCTTTGATTTTTCACACGTCTGAAAAGAATATCTCTTATTCTATTACGTGGTTCTGTCCATTTTCTATTTGGATCATTAGATCTTATTTTTGGGTAGAACTACTTTTCATAAAAAATTCAAAAACTGCACTGTTTGCTTGCAACTTGTTATTGCTTCTTTTGCCTCCAAATTCAGAAATTTTCAAGGGAAACTGTCTTCCACCTCTTGCGGAGCATCACCAGCAGCTTCATGCTTCTTCTACTGCCTCTATTTCCATTGATTTGAATTATTTATGCAGTAGACTCTTCATTAGTGACTGATTTTTTTCTATGCAGTGCTATCTCTCGCACCACCGGTCGACGATCTCACCTACAGGACTGTATTATCTAGCAGGCCACTAGAGATTACTCACTCCATTGTCGGCACCATCATTGCTAATAGCTTTTCAGCTCGCATCTATTCCACCTCTGCCTGCCTGCATCAGCATCTTTCAGACCTCCGCCGACATCTCTGACTCTTCCTTGAGAAATTTATTTTTATCATTATTATTTTAAGACTATTTTTGATCTGAGCCTTATGTGAGCCTAATGTACCTTAAATTTTGCAGAAAATTTTCAAAAGATACATCTTTGGACCCAGCTGCAATGGCCTGACAATGATTGAGCATGATCTATATAGTTTTGTGAGTATCACTTGCACTCTGTTATTAATGACTATTTCTTATAGTGCATCTTTGACTTTATCATATTTGTACTACTTATTGGTTTTCTCTTGAAAAATGATTTTATGGATATATGGAACTCATTGTTTTGATGATGATATTATTCAAATTTGTTGATAAAATTTATGAAAGCATATGATCCACTTTCTACTACATGATGGCATGATTTATTCCTTGATGATGTGAGTATTTATACTTGTGATTAGAGAAAAACCCTATCATGTTAGATTTATTTCTTCAATGCATATCTATTTTTGAAATTTGACATTGGTTGATGCATGAAATTTTGGGTAGATGTGTTATTTGAAGAATAAGATCTAAAGATGAAACTACTCCTTTAAATAAAATGAGCATATGAGTATGATTTGTGAATTGATATCAATTGATCAACCTAGTAGATGTTTAGTCTATTTTGCTATTTGTTGGGAAATAAGAATCCAAGATCCATAAAAATAGTGAGAGACTCCCCTACTTGGCACTATGTAAAATTGATAGTGGTACCTAAGACATGTGTTGAAGTCTGTAAAAAAATAATGAGAGATAAAAAGAATAAGACTCCTCTACTTGGCACTATGCAAAATTGATAGTGGTACCGAAGATAAGAGTTGAAGTCAAAAATAAAAAGTGTGCATCTAAGTGGATACATACCATCTTCACAAAAACAAATAAAATACATAAAAAAAGGAGAAAAAAATCATGTGTGGAAAAAGATCTTGGAAACCTAATTCCTATAAACAAAAGCATGATAGATTTGAACTAGAACTGGGTGAAATCATGAGATTAAAAATTCTATTTATTATACAAGTTGCAAAGTTTTATTTGATTGAATTGTGGATCTAGAGGGTTGAGTTCTAAGAATGATATGTTTATTTGAAGTTTTGTAAATCAATTGGTGGAATTTTTCATAGGTTGTATTTTAGAAATTTATTGAGCATGAAAAGGTTTATCTCTTAATCAACTTTTGATTTTTGCTTGAGGACAAGCAAAGTTTGAGCCTTATGTAGTTTGATGACACCAAAATATATAGTATATTTTGTATCATTCTATGTATCTTTTCATGCTAAATTGAGGATCTTTTTGCTTATTTTTATGCTGAATTCATCAAATATTGCAAAGTCTACTTCTGTTTTGGTTTTTCATGATTTTCAAGTATAAAAGCACTATTTCAAGGAGTTTTCAAGCAAAATCAAACACATAGAAGAGTTACCATCATCAAGAGGAGATCACCCAAGAAATTTCACGCAAAACGGAGCAACCTTGCAAAATACGGCAGTGTCATAACCTATTTTACGGTACCGTATTTTTCGCGGCTACCGTAAAATCAGAGCACTGCCGTATTTTGGTGATTTCTCAAACAGAAAGTTTTCCTGATTTTACGGCACTGCTGTAAAGAATTACACTGCCGTATTTTTCAGCGCTTTCAGAACAGAGAACTTTGCAGATTTTACGGCACTACCGTAACCCACTTTACGGGCCGTAATTCCCAGCTGATTCAGACCAGAGAACTCGTCCGATTTTACGGCACCATAGAGAAATATTTTACGGGCTGTAATTTTGATTCAGCGTTCACAGAATGATTTTACGGCACTGCCGTAAATTATTACACGGCCGTAATTTCCAGTCAAAATCATGAGTTTTCCGCGGCTGAAACTTGTTCGAGCGATAACTTTTGATTTAGAGCTCCAAATTAGGATCCGAAGTTGCTGCAGACTCGTCTTTAAGAGGGGAAGGCGTACGAAGTGGAAGGGAGAATTTTTATCCAGTATCGAGAGAGCAATCAACAGAGAGGCGGCTAGGGTTTGGCCTCGTGCCGAGAGGCGTAGAGGGCACTTCAGGCCATAATTTTCACGCAAAAGCTTCTCCTGGAGGAGAGGAAGACACCACAGAAGTTTCAGAGCGTTTGGAGTCCGATCGGAGGAAGAATCAACGAAATAGCGGTGACAGCGCTGTTCATCGAAGCAAATTACGGCTGTAAAGGATTTTACAGCCGTGTTGTAATGTTGTTTCTCCTTTCCTTTCATTTTTTGATCATTCTAAGACCATGATTTATTGTATCTCTTTCTCCATGCAAGCTTAATACTCTTTTAGGACATGGGGTGTAATCCCCTTGAATTTTAATGATTAGATAATTCTTCTCTTTCATCATAATAATCTTCGTTGTGATAATTCTACTTTTGTGATGAATTGTCTTTAATTTTCCATAGATCTATGTTATTATCTATGCTTTAGAGTTTTCGCAATGAGACTGAAAGGTGATTTGCTTGAGAAATTAGAACCCTAGAATTGCATGTTGAGATCCCTTCCTTAGGTTAGATCCAATTTGATCTGTTCTAGTAGATCCACAACTATGTCATCAATGGCAGGAAGAAGAAGTAGTTATGGCAGACATAAGATCACTTAGGGACTATGCAGCCCCTAATTCACAAAAGATACACTTTAGCATTGCCAAACCAGCTATCGAGGCTAATAATTTTGAAATCAAGCCAGCTTTCCTATCTATGATACAACAGAATTAGTTTGGAGGATCACCACTTGAAGATCCTTATCAACATTTGTATCTCTTTCTTGAATATTGTGACACCATTAAAATTAATGGTGTTTCTAATGATGCATTAAAACTTAGACTATTCTCTTTTTCTCTTAGGGACCAAGCACGTTCTTGTCTGCAATCTCAACCTACCGGTACCTTCACTACATGGGAACAACTATCAAATGCTTTCTTGATGAAGTACTTTCCACCCCGCAAGACAATCCAGTTGAGAAACTAGATTATAAGCTTTGCATAGTGGGATGATGAGTCTTTTAGCGAGGCAAGGGAGCGTTTCAACGAATTACAACGGAAGTGTCCTCACCATGGCTTTGAAAATTGGGTTCTAATTCATACATTTTATAATGGTTTACTCTATAACACCCGTCTGATTGTTGATGCTGCCGCAGGAGGAGCCCTCATGAGCAAAACAATTGAAGATGCTTTCATCTTGTTTGAGGAGATGGCCCTGAATCATAACCAGTGGGCTACTGAAAGAGGAATGCTATATTGTCATCAACATGGTAAGAATGAGAATGATGGATAGCGTACCTTGACTGAAAAGGTAGACTCTTTGCGTAATAGATTCGATTCTTCTCAAACGCAAACTGCTATGGTTTCATCTTCTATTATTTGTGATATTTGTGGTAACCAAGGTCATTATTCTGAAGAATGTAAGGTAATTGCTGATCGGGGTATGGAACAAGTAAATTTTATAAGGGGACAATTGATAATAGAGGATATCAACAAAGACAAAATCAAAATCAAAACCAGCCCCAAAATTTAGTGTAGAATCCATGCTTGAAAAGTTTATGGCTAGTCAAAATCAATTCATGACAAATCAAAATAAGGAGATTGAAGATCTTAAGGGAATGGTTAGTCATCTTACTTCTCAAGTTGGATCTTTAGTAGCTCACAATAAAATCTTAGAAAACCAAATACCTGCTAAACCTGAACCAAACCCTAGGGAACATTGTAATGCTATAATTACTAGGAGTGGGAAGCAATTAGATGAACCTAGAAGGAAATTTAAGGATAATGTAGAAGAGCCTAAGATTGAACATAACAATGAACCAGCCTTGGAAAAAACTCCTGTGCATGTGCAGTCCCATGCTAGTTCGCCACCTCACTAGGGTGATAAACCTAAAAGTGATGAAACATGTCAGTTAGATATTCCTAGACCTAGTTCACCTGCACCATATAGGCCACCTATACCCTTTCCCCAAAGATTAGTTCAAGCCAAGTTAGATAAGCAATTTGAGAAATTTCTTGATGTGTTGAAAAAGCTTTATATTAATATTCCATTTACTGAAGCTTTATCTCAAATGCCCACATATGCTAAGTTTTTAAAATAAAATTTGTCCAATAAAAGAAAGATAGAGGACTATGACACTGTGACATTAACTGAGGAGTGTACTGCTATCATCCAAAACAAATTGCCACCAAAATTAAAAGATCAGGTAGTTTCTCTATTCCTTGTTCAATTGGGAGTATGACTTTTGACCGAGCCTTATGTGATTTGGGTGCTAGTGTAAGCCTAATGCCTTTATCTATTTGCAGGAAATTGAACATGGGAGAGCTTAAACCAACTTCAATATCCTTGCAACTCGCCGATTGTTCAGTTAAGTATCCTGTAGGAATTCTGGAAGATGTGCCTATCCAAGTAGGTAAGTACTTCATTCTAGTAGATTTTGTAGTTCTTGAGATGGAAGAAGATGCAAAGATCCCTATCATACTTGGTAGACCGTTCTTAGCCACGGCAGGGGTGATTATTGATGTAAAGAACGGTAAACTTACACTTAACATTAAAGATAAAAAAATTGAGTATGACTTGAATGAGACCATGAAAAAACCATCATATTCTGGATCTTGCTATAGTATACATGCTGTAGATGACATTGTCTATGATCTTAGTGATTTATTTGTTGAGACTTCTGCATATGATTCTGATTTAGACTATGTTCTTGATTCTAATGTAGACACCAGTTCTAAAATTAATGAATTATTAGGCTGCATTGCTTGTGATGATAAAAAGAATGAGGAAGAGAAGGTTCCAAAAGTAGAATTTAAGGCTTTACTTGATAATCTTCGTTATGAATTTCTTGGTCCTAATTCTACCTACCCTGTCATTGTTGATGCACAGCTTGGTAAAAGGGAGACATATTTGCTACTCAAGGAATTAAGGATTCATAGGAAGGTAATTGGATACATAATTGATGACTTAAAAGGAATTAACCCCTCTTTTTGTATGCACAGAATTTTGATGGAAGAGGAGCATAAGCCACATGCAGATTTTCAAAGGAGACTTAACCCATCCATGAAGGAAGTTGTGAAGAAAGAAGTTCTAAAATTACTTGATGCAGGTATTATCTATCCTATCTCTGACAGTAAGTGCGTAAGTCCTATTTATTGTGTTCCTAAGAAAGGGGGAGTAACAGTAATGAAAAACAAAGATAATGAATTAATTCCTGTTAGAACAGTAACTAGTTGGCACATGTGCATAGATTATAAAAAATTGAATGCTGCCACTAGGAAAGACTATTTTCCTTTGCCTTTTATCGATTAGATGGTTGAGAGGCTTGCAAACCATTCTCATTTCTGTTTCTTAGATGGATATTCTGAATTTTTCCAAATTCCTATATATCCTGATGATTAAGATAAGATCACCTTCACTTGCCCATATGACACTTTTGCATATAGGAGGATGCCTTTTGGTTTATGTAATGCACCGGCTACCTTTCAGACGTGCATGATGGCTATTTTTTCTGACTTTATTGAAGATTTTATGGATGTTTTTATGGATGACTTCTCTGTATACGGTTCTTCTTTTGATGATTGTTTGGCTAATTTATCTCGAGTTTTACAGAGGTGTGAAGAAACTAACCTTGTGCTTAATTCGGAAAAGTGTCATTTTATGGTTAGGCAAGGGATAGTTTTGGGGCACTTAATTTCAGAGAGAGGGATTAAAGTTGACAAGGCCAAAGGAGAAGTGATAGAAAAATTGGAGCCGCCCACTATCGTAAAAGAGGTCCAAAGCTTTCTAGGACATGTAGGATTCTACCGGCGATTCATCAACGATTTTTCTAAACTTGCTAGACCTCTTACAAATTTACTTTGTAAAGATGTTAAATTTTCTTTTGATGAGGATTGTTTATCTGCCTTTTAGGAGTTAAAGAAGGCTTTGATTTCAGCACCTATCATTCAGCCTCCAGATTGGGATTTGCCCTTTGAGCTCATGTGTGATGCTAGTGATTATGCAATAGGAACAGTTCTAGGACAGAGAAAAGAGAAAAAGCCTTATGTTATTCACTATGCTAGTAGGACTTTGGATGAGACACAGAGGAATTACACCACCACTGAGAAAGAACTTTTAGCCATAGTGTTTGCCTTTGATAAATTTAGATCATACTTGATTAACTCTAAAGTTATGGTGTACACTGATCATGCAGCGGTGAGGTACTTAATGCAGAAAAAGGATATTACACCACGCTTGCTTAGATGGATTTTACTCTTGCAAGAATTTGATTTAGAAATTAAAGATAAAAAGGATCAGAAAACTTAGTTGCAGATCATCTTTCAAGGATAATGGTAGATACTGAAAAGAATGATATAATCAATGATTCCTTTCCTGAAGAACAATTCTTGGCCATTGAATAAATCAAAGCTCCATGGTATGCTGATATAGTAAATTACCTAGTAGCTAATGTTTTTCCCCCTAATTTAAGTTATCAAAGAAAGAAGAGATTCTTGGCTGAGGGAAAGAACTATTTTTGGGATGAGCCTTATATTTTTAGGAGGTATGCAGATAGAATTTTTAGAAGATGTATATCTGAAGAGGAAATCACAGATATATTATTTCAGTGTCATGGATCTTCTTATGGAGGGCACGCTAGTACTGAGAAAACTGCTTTCAAAGTTTTGCAATCAGGATTTTATTGGCCTTCAATTTTTAAAGATGCTAGGAATTTTATTTTATCTTGTGATAGATGTCAAAAGATAGGGAACATTAATAGAAGACATGAGATGCCACTGTCCACTATTCTTGAGGTTGAGATATTTGATGTTTGGGGGATAGATTTCATGGGACCTTTTCCATCTTCTAGAGGTTACAAATACATACTAGTGGCAGTTGATTATGTTTTAGAGTGGGTTGAGGCTCTTGCTTCTCCTACTAATGATTCTAGAGTTGTTGTTAAATTGTTCAAAAAGATTATCTTTCCACGATTTGGGACACCACGAGTAGTGATTAGTGATGGAGGCTCACACTTCATAGAACATAAGTTCTCAGCTTTGCTTAGAAAGTATGGGGTAAATCATAGAGTTGCAACACCTTATCACCCCCAAATAAGTGGACAAGTTGAGATATCAAACAGAGAAATAAAAGGAATTTTGGAAAAGACTGTGTCATGCACGAGACAAGATTGGGCATCCAAACTTGATGATGCACTTTGAGCCTATAGAACAGCTTTTAAAACACCAATAGGTATGTCTCATTTCCAACTGGTTTATGGAAAATCTTGTCATCTGCCAATAGAGCTTGAGCATAGGGCATTCTAGGTGATCAAAATGCTAAATTTTGACTTAA
Source organism: Costus lasius (assembly GCA_027563935.2). NCBI lineage: Eukaryota > Viridiplantae > Streptophyta > Magnoliopsida > Zingiberales > Costaceae > Costus > Costus lasius. The sequence goes on along the minus strand of CM050450.1, from coordinate 27,539,558 downwards.
AGAATGCGGGGGAGAAATGGAGGTTACAATTGAATGAGCTAGATGAGATTATACTTTCTACTTACGAAAATGCGAGAATTTATAAAGAGAGGACTAAAAGATAGCATGATCGACACATCTTCAGAAGGGAATTCCAACCAGGTGACTTCGTTCTTTTGTTCAATTATAAATTGAGGCTTTTTCCTAGTAAACTTAAATCTCGATGGTCTGGACCTTTTTGGGTGAAGAAAACTTACCCCTACAGAGCTGTGGATATATGGAGTGATGAAATAGGAGAGTTTAAAGTTAACGGTCAGAGATTGAAGCATTATTATTAAGAAGAACTGATTGAAGAAAGGAAAAAATTTTATCTTAATGAACCACAAATAGATCAGAGTGCAGAACGGTCAAGCTAATGACCTTTAAATTAGCGCTTCTTAGGAGGCAATCCAAGCACTCTTACTTAGCTTAGTTTCTTTTATTTTAGTTTATTTTTAGAGTTAATTCTTCTTCTCTTTTTGTAGAGAAAATTGAGTTTGGTACAAAATACGGCACTGCCATAACGGAAATTACGGGTCGTAATTTCGGTCCGTTTTTAACCAGAAAGTTTTATCGCTTTTATGGTAGTACCGTAAATATTTTCATGTGCTGTATTTTTGGATGATTTTTGACCCGTGAGTTCTGAAGATATTTGTGCAAAATACGGCACTACCGTAATGCATTCTACGGTGCCGTAAATCTGACCAATTTTTGACCAAAAAGTTTGGGAAGTTTTATGGCACTACCGTATTATTTTGATAGCTATTTTGTTCAATTTGTTAAAATTACGGCACTGCCATACTGAAAATTACGGCCGTATTTTTCTTCGTGTGCGTGAATACACAACCGTTTTTAGAGTTTCTCACCTGTGTTTTCACCTGTTCCTGCGCCGACTGGTCTGCCCTTACCATCAAAACTCCCCAGCGATCCTTTTTGCCCATCCCCAAGCTTCGATTTGGTACTCTTCAGCTAGATTTGGCTATAACTGGTTCAGCTTTGAGAGAGGAGGTGGAGGTGATGATGGAAGCCAAGGAGGAAGGCATGATGATCCTATGGACGCAGCTACCCCTGGGGATACCAAGGAGATTGGATCTGATGATGATCATTAGAGCTCTATGAGTATACTTTTCCCTACCTATTCCTTGTTATCTTATACTGCTATTGATGTTTCATATCTTTATAGGGAAGGATGACTTGGATTGGTCAAACTTCTTTTGTCCGCTGCTGCTATTATATACTGCTTGTCACGACTCTCTAATTTTTTAAAATTCGATTTGGTTGTATCACTATGATTCTGAATTTGTTATCGTGATTTTGAATTCAATATGGTTGTATGATGTATTTGATAATTTGACGATAATGAGCACCTTGTGTGGGTGCATACTGATGCATGATGGATTGTATAAATTTGTTTCTAAATGGATATATGCAAAATTTTCTCTTGTTATGGTTTTGTGCTGTAATGTTGTAGTGTGGTCTACTTTTGAAAATTCTATTGACAATTTGATTTTCTTGATGATAAATTTGTCAAATGCCTATGATTAGGGATAGACCTATTGTGATGAATTTATTTCTTTAATTTGTATCTGCATATTGGAATTTCTCATTGATTGATGCATGAGATTTTGGGTAGATATATTGTTGAATGAATATGATCTAAAAGTGAAGCTACTTCTTTAAATAAAACAAACATATGAGTATGATTTTTGAATTGATATCGATGGGTCCACTTAGTTGATGTTCGTTCTATTTGCTATTTGTTGGGAAGAAAGATTCCATGATCCAATTTTAAGAGAGGTGACTCCCTTACTTGGCACTGTGCAAAATTGGCAGTGGTACATAAGACATGGGTTGAAGTCAAAATAAAAAAAAATGATGAGAGAAAAGAAAAGATCAAGAGAATGACTCAATGTCTTGGCACCGCGTTGATTTGCGGTTGTACGAAAGTTAAGAGTTGAAGTCCATGCATGAAAGTATGTATCCATGTGGGTACACATCATGAGAGAAATCGTTTTACATTGACTCCGCTATCTCAAGTAAGATTCTTCCTACCAAAGAGATATGAGTTCTATTACACCAGTTATGTGACTAGCGTACTCTAAGTTCGTCACCAGAAAAAAGGTGGTAATGGAATTGGAAAATGTGAATGATACAAAAAAGGGAGGAAATAAAAAATTCTGAGTGGAAAAAGATCTTGGAAATCTTATTCTTGTAAACGAAAGTATGATGGGTTTGAACTAAACTAGGTGAAGTCTTGAGATTGAAATTCTATTTATTATACAAGTTGCGAAATTTTATTTGATTAAGTTGTAGATATTGAAGATTGAATTCAAAAGATGATATGTTTATTTGAGATTCTATGTAGCATTTAGTGAGATTTTTCATTAGTAATGATATTTTAGAAATTCATTATTCATAAGAAAGTTTATTCTTTTAATCAATTTTTAATTTTGCTTGAGGACAAGCAAAGTTTGAGTCTTATGTATTTGATGACACGAAAATTCATAGTGCATTTTGTATTATTTGATTGGTCTTTTTGTGTCATATTCATGCTCTTTTATTTATTTTTAAGCCGTATTTGTCAAATATTGCGGAATCTACACCCTTTCTCATTTTTTATCATTTTCAGGTAAAAAGGGCCTAATTGTGATGGATTTTGAAAGATTTGAGCACACGAATGAATTCCAGATATCGAGACGAAGTAACCCATCAATTTTCAAACAAATTAGAGCAAGTTTGAAAATTACACCCCGGGTGGAATTTTTGTTATGACCCGTAATTTCTGCCCCAAAATGCACGGAAGCAAATTATGGTAGTGCCGTAATAAAAATTACACTACCGTAATATCTACCCAGAAATACATAGAAAGAATTATGGCACTGTCGTAATAATTTTTATGGGCCGTAATTTCAGCCTAAAAATCCATAGAAGAAATTACGGCACTGCCGTAATTATTTTTACAGGCCGTAATTTCTGGCCAGGAATATACAGAAGAAATTACGACATTGTCATAATATTTATCATGGGCTGTAATTTCATGAAAATTTTCCACAGAACAAATTACAGTAGTGCCGTAATCAAAATTACGGGCCGTAATTCTAAAAAAAAACACTGTTGCCCGAGTATTCCGCTGCCGCCTCTTGAGCCTGATTTTTGCAATGCAAAATTAGAGCGATCCAGGGCACGATTTAAAAATCAGTAAAAAGAGGATCATTCTATAAGAGGAAGAGAGGATTTGAGGATAAAGAGGATCGAATTTCATCACCAATCGAGGGAGAAATCGTAAAGGGCGTCCCTAAGGCTCAGCCTCTCGCCGAGAGGCGTAGAGGCCACCTCAGGCTGCGAAATTTACAGGAGAGCTTCGCCCAAGGGAGGAGAGGATACACCAAAAATTTCAGATCGAAAGGAGTTCGATCGGAGGTACAATCAGAGGAGCAAATTTCCAGCCGTGGAGGATTTTCGCGATTTACTGTTCATAGCACTGTGAACACTGTAGCAACTGAAATTTTCCAAAATTACAGTGTTGTAAAATTAGTGACTTCTATTCTTCCTCTTTCAAATTCTAATTTTTATCATGAATTTTTATTGTATTTTTAACTCCATGAAAGTGTAAACTTCTCTTTTGGGACAGAGGGTGTAATCCCCTTAATTTCATAATGACTAGATGATCCTTGATTCATCAGGGAACTTTTGTTATAATAATTCTACTTATGTGATGATTGTCTTTAATCTCTTCTAGTTTCTTATTGTCAACATGCATTGGAGTTTTTGCGATATGGACCGAAAGGTGACTTGCAAAAACTTGAACCCTAGAATCGTGATTTAGGAACTCATCATAAGAAATTAGGTTTGTTCTTGTTTCTAGATTTTAGAAGTTTATTGCCTTGTTGATAATCTGATCTAAGAAGAATTATTGAATTAAACCTGAAGATATTGTAAGAATTTAAGTATCGGATTGTTGGAGAACCTTAAGTAGAACCTGTGAAACTGAAGTATGAAAGTATTTAGTTTTCACTTGAAATGATTGACATAGAGATTGGATACATGAAAGTGATATTTGATTTCTTTGTCAATGATTTAGTTATCTTTAGCATCGAATTAATCTTGTGCAAAAATGAGGATTTATTCTTTGTAATTGTCTGCGCGAAAGCGAGATGATTTTTTATAAAGTAAATTATATCTTTATCATAATAAGAGTGGATTGACGATGCGCTTATTTCCTTCTAGTCATAGAAATTAAGGTGGATGAAACCGTAGTCCCAACTTTTCTCTTTGACTCTTCATATACTTTTCGATCATTTGCTTACATCGTATTCGATTTGCTTAGCTACTAAGAAAACAACTATTCGGTACTTAACACGTAGGTCTCTATGGTTCGATATTTTTTTATTACTTCGAAGTATCCATGCACTTGTGGACACAATAGTCGCCACGTCCGTTGTCGTCGAAACTTTGCTACTAGGGCTTCAGCCAGACCACCGAATGAGTGCTTCTCCCCTTTAGGTCGGGCAGCCTCTTTCGCCATTCGGTGTAGGCAGATGAAGATAGTCGGCATTTGGGCGACCGCGTGCGGTTTTCCAGCGACTGAGCCATGCGGCGTGAAGGATTGGGTGGCGAAGAGGCAGTGGCAACCAGCTGCTTCCTTGTTCCCTTCTCCAAGCGGTTTCATTCATGTGACGTGGGTCGCGTGCAGCTGCGAGAGGCAGTGTGCTCTGCCTGCATTCGGCTGTCTCTGATGGCAAGCAGTTGCACGAGAGTCTCGAGTAGCAAATTAGCCATGCCATGAAGGCGGTCAGTGTTAGGATCTATGAACTGCGCATCATGCATTTGGGCATGTTGATGTATATGCGTTGCAATAATTAATCGTATATATATAATTTAATCTCTTATTTCTTTATTGTCATCTAAATAATTAAAGTATGGAGGGGCTAATTGTGTAGAATCCCTGGGGACAATTATATTATTATTAATAAATTGATATGTAAATATTCCATTAGGTTTTTATTATATATATGGGTGTGGTCCCTTGTTGAGGTGACGATTCTTCAAAGAGTGCCTTCAGTCTTGGTTTTCCATCAGCCGCCCCAACTCTGTCTGATAGATATCGCCATCAATTAAAAGACCAATCCGGTGATAAATTTCTTCCGCTGCGTTATGAAATCCGGTACGTCTTCTATTGTATTTTTCCATATAATTTTATGTGCAAGATATTTGGATCGATTTAACAATTTGTATCAGAGCGAGGTTAGGTTTTTCTTGTTTAAAATTGTTTTAGAAAATTGATTCATGTTCTATGTTTAATTTCAAGCAAAATCAAGGATGAAAATTTTTTGTTTATGGTTTTGCTATTGTTTTTTCTCGGGTTTCGTTTTCTCCCCTAATCGGATTCGTTGCACGTGCCGTTCTCAGTCATTTGGTTTTGGCTAAAACATGCGATGTGCGGCTAAGAGAGGAGAAACACCGTACGCATATGGTGAAGCCGGACGGTTGCATCCAATGTGCTTTTGGCAGAAGGAACAGTGCCAATCTAGACTCTCCGCCGTGCTTGCCGCTTCACCCCTTGTCAACGCCAACCAGATCTGGAAGGGCTTCTGCCTTAATTTTGGTCGGCGGCAGCTATTCAATACAGAGGCATATGGTAGCAGTGACGGGATCCGTCGACGACATTCGGCAAAGGTGAGTCCATCGGAGTTCGTTGTTCGGTGTTGATGAAACCCGTCGTCGTCATTAGGCACGACTTTGCCGTTCAGTCTTGCCGAGCGCCGAGCAAAGCCAACAATGCGAGCGACGCTTCCATTCGTGTGGCGAGGACGCATGTGGCGTGCGGCGCTCGAACGAAATTAGGGTAACAAAATTTCTATTCCGATTTTGGATCCAATTTGAAATGATGTCGGATCCAATTTTAAGTTTTTCGAATAAATCCAAATTTTAATTTTCAAGCGATAAAATTTTGGATTTACTTTCTGGTTCCGAGTCGGGTCTAACGGTGAGACTGGACCCAGTCTAGTGGTTTGGTTTTGGGCTTGGGCTTGGCCCTACTTTGTTGGGCTTGGTCTTGGGCTGTGCTTCTACTGTACTGTGCAGTATGCTGTGCAGTGCGCTGGCTCGTTGTGCTGTGCAACATGTTGTGCTGTATAGTCTGTGCAGTTGTTGAACTATTAATTTCAAACCATGTGCGCAACATACTTTTGTGCATAACTTACGGACAGCCATTGTGTGCAGAAATTAATCATCTGTTACATCAATTTTAAATTCTAGCAATGTTTTCCAATGCAGTGCATCAATATAGCTGCAAAATTTTCAGAAATTCATAAGCTGTGAAATTGCTTGGTAGGAACTAATTCCTGTGCATATAGTCATGTATTGATCCTTGAATTGTGCTCCTGTTTCATTGTGCGTTTGTATCCCACCAGTAGCAAAGTTAGCAGAAACAGTTATTGAACCTTCAGAAGCTGCCTTTGTGCAGTAATACCTCACAATTGGCAGTTTGGGTAAGGGGAATGCATAAAGGAGAATGCACAGAAGCTCAAAGAAGCATGAAATTACAAAAAAAAAAAAAAAAAAAACCCACTGCAGCAGAAGTTCAAATGTAAATTCAATATCAGAACATCTTAACAGATCTAATCTACTTATCATTAGTCCAACCATTCTCTCTTTTAATGCTATAGAGTAAAGAATACCAGTGGTTCTGAAAGAGGAATTCTCAAGTAGAAAGGCCGAAAACATTCTACACAAGGCTGGAAGATGTTACGGATTGATGATTACAATTGTCTATGCAGGATTGAAAGTCTAAGCAGGAATTAATCATTTGCTACATCAATTTTAAATTCTAGCAATATTTTGTGATGGACGAGATCAGAAACTAAGCAATTCAGTGTATAAATATTGCTGCAGACTTTTCAGAAATTCAAATGTAGATTAATAACTCCCCAGCCAAAGTATTCAGCCTGAAGAACAGAAATCAAATGCTGCGGTATTGATTAATCTTAAAATCCAATAGTATCATAACATGATCAATTGAGCAGAATTTAAAATGGCAGTAGCTTATAAACCTATTGTTTCCTTATTTGCCATATTAATTTTTATCCCCAAATTGTTATTCAATGATGTGGTTAATCAAGTCTAACATCATGCGATTATTCTCATCAATAAAGTTGAAGAATTACTATATAAGGGAGAGAGTGCAGCTGATTATTTCACGTATGCAAAGGAAGATGCTAATGGTAGTGGGAAGAGAAAAGGAAGGAACCATTATGCTCCAAATTAACTTCTCGAAAGGCTAGAGAATCTCAGCGCCAAAAAAAAAAAAAAGGGAGAATCATCACCTAAAGGAAATCTGATTGCCAGTGAAATTTAAAAAAATAAAGGGGCAACATTTCAAAAGGGGTATCATAACAACGGGCGATGGATAACAACCAGCAAATAAGGAAACCATCATAGCTAGGAAGGAAATAAAGGCGTTGTTTACAGTAATCGATCAATAAAAAAAAAAGAAGCGGGAAGCGGCCAGAGCAGAGAAGAAAATAATTTCAAAATGGGTGGCCGGAAGCTTATAAAAAGGGGTTGGGTGATATGAAAAAGGACACAGACAACACATGCCGACAGGCTGCAAAATATCAAAGAAGACATAGAAAAAGAAATACTGATAGGCTGCCACAACACTGCTCGATTAATGAATAAAAAAGGGGAGTATTTTATTTATCCAGTAGGAACCCATGATGCGCTACTTGCATCGAGTGATGTGAGAGAATAAAAGAGGAATGAATAAAAGAGAGGAGAGCTAAAGAGAGAAAAGTGATGTGAGTGAAGAATAAAAGAGAAGAGAATGTATTAGGTCTAAAAAATGAGGATGAAGAAAAATACCTGGAGGCGGTTAAAATTTCTGAGAGAGTGAGAGAATTATGTGAAGGAGAGGAAGAAAACTAAAAGAGATGTGTAGATGCGAAGAAATCATACGAAGAGACAAAAAAATTGAGCGACGCAAGAAGAGAAGGTGCCACACATGAAAAAAAAAGAGAGGGAGAGAACGAGGTTGATGAAAGACTGTTTGACTAAAAAAAAATCTTCTAGCTTCATGGGACAAAAGAAAAAGAAGAAAAAAAACAAAGAAAGGAAGGAGATGAAGTAAAATATAGCAAAGCGAGAAAGAAAAGGGCAAATTCAGAAGTTCAAATCCCATAAAAAAAATGATGAATGAAGCTTGTTACCTGACGGAGAAATCCAAGCCTGTTTATCCCGCGCTTCTGCAAGAAAGGTTGCAGGCCTAGATAACGAATCTTCTTCAACACTATAGAAGAACTTCTTACAAAAGTTTACGAACAGACTTCGCTGCGGCGAAAAATCGTCTGGGCACGATAAAAAAAAGGAGCAAACAAACAGAGACGAACAAAAGGAAATTTTACTTAGTTGCCGACTTTCAACCTCAGTCGGCAGAATAATTCAAAGGCCAGCCCTAATCAAATCCGAAGTTGAAAACAAGATCCGGAATCATCGGATCCGATCCAATAAGGGCCCAAAGCCTCCCTCTTTAGCCTAAATCCAGCAAAACTGAGTAATTTCAACTCAGGATTTCAAGTTTGCAGTGAAAGAACCAAATACTCAGCTGATTATGAGAACGATTAACAGGGTTTCAAAATCCAGAATTCGACATGTACCAAATATAATTCCAAAACTATCAGCCCAAAAATTGATATTCTAGATTTCTTTCAGGAACAATCAGCAGCAAAAAAAAAGTATATGTTCGTTGAATTGGGAAATCCGCAATGATAAAAATGAGATACTAAGAACGGACCTGCGAATCAATCAAGGATTGGTTACTTGTACTCCCCGGACCTCCCTCAGATCTGCTACTCCGCGGTTACGTTCAGGCGCACCAGAGGCTTCTCCTTCCTAACTTCCACGGCTGTGCCGGTCCGCCATTCTCAGTCCAGGCTGCATCAAGATTTGGATCCAAGCTCGTCATCTTTCGGAGAAGTCTACGGTGTGGGATCCTAGCCGGTTGTTGGATGGGATCCTGGCTAATGTAGCTCCACAACGTCCACTTATGCAACCTCCTCTGTTGTCGCCCATGGAAGAAACGCTACAGTCCATCTCACTGCAGACGGGTGACGCTAATAGATCTCTCCCAAATTAGCTCCAGCGGCATTGCCCTGCCACATTCATTTCCTTCTGCGCCATCTCCTTTACGGATGGATCATCATGAGTTCGTTTGAGCCCGCTGTCGCCATTGACGGATGCCATCAGCAACTTCCCCCAAATCAGCTTCTCATCCACCAATTGCCGGCGCCGCCTCCTCAGCAATCGTCGACGCCATTCCCTTAGTCACCATTCGTGAACGTCGCTAATGAATCTGCTCCAAAGCAGCTTCTCTGCAAACATGGACGCTATCTCCTCTGTGGACGAGTCGCTAGGTCCACAGGCGATGCTTCACTACCTCTATGTCTCCATCATTGTACTCATTCCGTCGGAGTCTCCGACGAAATAGACCCGTGGCCGTCAGTTGAAGGGATCATCCGAGCTTCGCCCGTTGGTTGAGCACTAAAAAGGGGAACTTTACTCTTTGGTCGAGAGTAATAAAATCAGAAAAAACAAGTCAAACTCGTTGGTGTAGTTAATTTCGTCACAACCATGTTTTAGCTACTCTCAACCCATGTTGACCAAGTTTTGATCCCGGATTTAGTCCAAAATTCAACAAGCTGAACTAATGATAAACTTCATATGCTCATCAAACATGAAATACGCTTGTTCAAACTTCATATGCTCATCAAACATGAAATACGCTTGTTCCAGTTTAGCATGAGTGACATTTGGTACTTAAGCCCCAAGTGCGTATCCAAAGTGTAAATCCATGCCAAAATCAATCGAGATCTAATAATGATCCAGCATTCGAAATACGAGGCTAAAGTGAAGTCAAAGGAATAATTATACATCAAATAAATTTAACAAGTCGCATCTGACTGAATGTTGACTCCCAAAGAAAATTTCTCATTTGAACATAATATCGAAAGCCTTGATGCATCACGAAGGAATGTTGTTTGGGAGGTGCGTACGTCGACGTTCATCGTCGGAGCATAACTTCTCAATATGACATTGCGTTCGTTAAGGCTGAAGTATTTTCCAAAATTATCCAACAGGCTACAAGGCCGAATAGTTTTCTCAAATTTAAATATCCAACAAGCTGCAAGGCCGGATATTTTCCCAAATTCAAATTATCCAATAAGTCGTAAGACCGGATAATTTTCTCAAATTTAAATATCCAACAAGCCGCAAGGCCAGATATTTTTCCAAATTCAAATTATTCAATAAGTCATAAGACCGGATAATTTTCTAAAATTTAAATATCCAACAAGTCGCAAGACCGGATATTTCCTGAATTCAAATTATCCAACAAGCCACAAGGCCCGGTACTTTTCCAAATTAAATTATCCAACACGCCGCAAGGCCGGATAATTTTCCAAATCAAATTATCCAATAAGCCGCAAGGCCGGATAATTTTCTAAATTAAATTATCAAACACGCCGCAAGGCCGGTTAATTTTTGAAATCAAATAATCCAACACGCCGCAAGGCCGGTGAATTTTTCGAATCAAATTATCCAACACGTCGCAAGGCCGGATAACTTTTCTAAATCAAATTATCCAACACGCCGCATGGCCGAGTAATTTTTCAATATGCCGTCAAGGCCGGATGATATTCCAAATTCCAATATCCATTATGCCTTAATGCATTATGATGGAATATTGTTTGGGAGGTGCGTATGTCGATGTTTATCATCGGGGCGTATCTCCTCAATATGACATTGTGTTGCTAGGCCGGATATTGTCTCATAAGCCGTCGCAAGATTAAATTGATAAAAACTCTCTGCTTTCATCGCTCATGCACCATGTCAAATCATGTATTCTCACAACATTTTTAAATAAAATTGTTTAGTCTTGCATCTATTTTATAGTATAGATCTCTTAATCAAAGGTTCCCTAATTTTAGGGGTAATTAACAATGAGCGTTTGCGCTCATTGGAAGCCAGAACCCATTAAACAAAAAGCCTTTTTAATTTAAGGTGAATTTGAAATGGTCTATTACATCCTTTAATGTAACACTTTTTTACCCTACAAATTCTGGCATGCCCGGTGGGACTGGCTTCTCATTTCATCTTTGAGATGTATATTGTACAACAAAAATTCACTTCCTTGTTCTCATGCTCCTCCTGTGCCGCGTAGCAATTTTCTAAGATGGCAAGCAAGGTGAAAATCTTTGTGGAGGCGGTGATGGAGACCACTTGGGACATAAAATTCGGTTGCATCCCGGAGGTAACCGATTTCATTTATGTACCGTTCAAAGACTCTGAGAACATCAAGGGTAAAGGAAAGATTACTCCAACTGCCAAGGGTAAGACTTCCTTGAAAAAGAAGAAGACGACTGTTGCAAGAAAGGAAGGACCCTCAGTTACTGCTAATGGGGGCATAGTCAATGAAGAAGAAGAATCATCATTGTTCACTGTCAATGGGGGCATATCCAATCACCTTGTCTTCTTAAACCCTGAGAAAGTTAAGAGGCAAGAACGACAAAAAATGAGAAAGGAAAGGGCAAAGCTTATGAAACGGGGCCACTGGGTACCTATAAAGAATAGTCGCTCGATTGTTAAATCGAAGACATAGGTGAAAAATAAATTTACACTACTCTTGTCAGTTCAAGGAAATTCCAATATGGTGGAAGGGCTACAGTTGCGAGTCAGTGAGCGAGAAAAGCCCATTACAAAGCCAAGAGGCAATGTACGACAAAAGCTATTGTTACAAAGAGTTTATGAAGCTTACAAGAAGGCACAAAATGCTATGAAAAATTATGAGACACATATGGTGCGGATGGTAGAACACACACGGGAGGCTAGCACTAGTTCAGAAAAAGAAACTCTTCAAAATCTAACAAAGAGAATTAAGGGTAAAAGGTTAGCTTCTGTTGTAATCTAAGAGCCTATTCGATGATATGAAGTAGGAACGGCCTCCTTACAACAAAAAAATTATGGAAGAGAAGGAGGAAGAGTCTGTCATGACTACTTCGCCACTATTCAATCCCGTTGATCATCGAGATGAAGTCATCGCTGATCTCAAGAGGCAACTTAAGAAGAGAGATTAGGACATGAACATCCTCAAGGCAAAATTTGAAGAAGTGACTAATGTTCTGGCAAGGACACAAGAAATGATGTCACGTCAAGAACAGCTATCGCGAGAACAGAATAATGCTCAAACAACTTCTTCTTTGTCGGCTCAGTCAAATGACGATGTTGTTACTTTGACCCGAAGAGAAGTACAAGAGTTAGTGATGGACCAACTAAAACATTTTGAAGGGAGTAAAATCGCTCCGAAGAAGAGGCGAGGGAGACCTTATCCCTCAACATATGATGACATAACTTATCCCAAGGGGTACATCGTGCCACATGTCAAAATGTTCAATGGGATAGGGAATCCGGATCAGCATCTAGCCCACTTTGTCGCGACATGTGGGAATACCATAAGTAACGATGCTCTATTGCTTCGGTAATTTCCACAAAGCCTTTTAGGAGTTGCCTTTGAGTGGTATTACTCCTTGGAAAATGAAGTTATAAGAACTTGGGCTGATATAGAGGAGGCCTTTCGGATGAAATTCGCTTCAGTAAGCAATAAAGTTAAGATTGCAGACTTGGCAAACATGAAGAGGAAGAAGGATGAAACCGTCCTTAATTACATTATGAGATGGAGAAATTTGAGCATTAAGTGCGAACAATCAATAGAACAAGTCCAAGCTGTGGGGCTGTTGGTCGGCAACATCGACAATTAGATGGCTCCTTTTCTTTGTACGAACAATATTTCTACATTCCAATAATTAATCACCCAAGTGGTGAAACTTGAGCGGACAAACCCTTAGACCTTTTCAAACACACAAAATCCAAAGTTCAAAAAGGAAGAGCCAATGAAAAATGATTCTAAGGTCGCTTATACAAGTGTTCCTAACAGGAGCAAAAGGGCGGAGGTTCACAACACAAGTGCACCTCGAAATGAAAAGGCGCCAACACTTGGCGAAAATAATCGAGGCAAGCTGGTGACTCTTGAAGAGAGGAAAAATAAAGCTTACTCTTTCAAGAGAGAGAAGACGATGAAGATTTTTAGTGATGCTCTAAAAAATGGTTTGCAACTACCAGAGTCAAAACGCCCTGAAGGGTTTGACGAGACCGACGATCCTAACTTTTGTCCTTACCATCGTATACTGGGGCACACGATAGAAGACTGCTATGTGTTCAAGAACTGGGTGGAGAGACAATACTAATCGGGGAAAATAACTCTGTCAAAGCAAGTATTGAATGACACCCCGACCGAGCAATGGAATTGATCCTAATCAAATGGCAGTAGGATCAAAAACCTCAAGTTCGTTCATAGCTGGTAGTTTGCTAAAAACTGTATGCTCCTAATACAGGCGACCAAATTGATCATAATCAAACGGTAGTAGGATCAAAAATGTCAAGTCCGTTTATGGCTGGCAGTTTGCCAATAACTGTAAGCTCCTAACACGAGAAAAATTTTGATCTTATTCAAACGGTGATAAGATCACAAATTTCAATTCCGTTTATGGTTGACAATTTACCAAAAATTGTATGTTTCTCATACGAGCAACCAAGTTGATCCTAATCAAACGACAATAGGATCGAAAATGTGAAGTCCGTTTATGGTTGACAATTTACCAAAAATTATAAGCTCCTAACACAAGCAAAGAATTTGATCTTATCCCAAATTTCAAATCCGTTTATGGTTGGCAATTTACCAAAAATTATAACCTCCTAGCACGAGTGAAAATTTGATTATTGTCAATTGACGATAGGATCAAAAGACATCAAAGTCATTTAAAACTCTCAATCTACAAAAATTGAAAGCTTCTCGAACGAATGGAATGTTGAGATATTAGATCTTAAATGTATCATTCCAACAAAGAGAAGAGACGATCAAGCTTGCAGTCTCAAATAAGGGGGCATTTTGGCTTACACTCTGTATTGATTGTTCGCTTCTTGCCTAGTCACTCAAGCACTACTTCATCATGTCATTAAGAGATTTGATGGGTCAAAGATAAATCAAATGCAAGCTCCTTAGTAACACAGGGGGCATGAAGAAATTCTTACCAAAAGGAAGAAGACCACCTCTTCTTGAAGTTCATATGGAATCATCTAAGGTCCGAGATGAGCATTTTGCTGCTTAAAACTCAAATTTTGGAGACCTACTGCTTCTTAAGGGAAACTACTACGAATATTTGACGATGTCAAGACGTAGAGTTTTAATGCATTATGATGTTGTATTGTTTGGGAGATGTGTGCGTCGATACTTGCTATCGAGGCGTAGATCCTCAATACACTACTATGTGCAAAGAAATGACTACATGCTAAGATCAAAATTCAAATATTCACAAGTCAAGAAGACAGAATATTTGCTCAAATTTCACACGTCCACAAGCCGTGAAGGCCGGGCATATGGCAAACTTCAAACTCTAAATATCTGCAGGCCACAACGGCTCATTCATTCAAATTCTGAACGTTTGGTCACACGACCTATCACGCCCCGGCAGGAAGCCGACTATTTCTAGCTCAGGGTTCCCCAGGGAGTAACAATATTGATAGGAACCAGAGAACTACAATAATCATATATCCTTTATTTAATAAACAATCAAAATTTAACATCAACGGCTTTATAACACAATATCTGAATACAACTATCCAAATTATCAACTGAATAAAATACAAAAGACAACTATCTCAACTCGGGCTGGTATTTGCTATCTATTCTATCCCTCCCAGAAGCTAACTCTGTACCTAGAAGAGAAACAAAGGGAGTTAGCAGGAATGCTAAGTAGGAATCAACAAACATGGTGAGGGAATCAAATAACAGGATAATACAGTAACTGAAACAACGATATACAAATAACATAAGAATGTCGTGCAAATCATCAAGCTGGCCAGCAGATCTCACTTAAGAGCCGCACTCATTTTCAGAGTGTTTCCACTGTTGCTCATGCAATGGAACGACTGTCCTAAACAGCCCGGAGTGTTGCGTCCAACACTAACATCCGTAGTATTGTCCTCAAGACAACTGGCGGTGCCGTACCGGCATCTCAGATAGTCCGATGCGCGTCGGAACTATAACTCAGATAAACAGGCCACTGGAGAATAAATCATCCAGGTCAGAGGTCAATATATATCACGACTTTATCATCACAGAATTACAACGGTTCCACATACTTATGCGTCAATATATCAGATACACAATTGTTCAACCAGGTGCATAAGCCAATATATCAGATATCTCAAAACAGGTTTGTTAACCATTCATATAGAAACAGAATATGACCAAATAATCAAGATAATTGAGTTCAATAGGAATTTCAGAAACAAACCAAGCAGACAAAGCAAATGGATCTCAATGTCAATCAATTCTAATATGTGCATCATGTATCAAATCAAAGGAATAAGCAGCAAATCCTATAATCTTGACACTATAACAAAGGAGTAGGGTAAGATTCCTATCTCAAACGCTGTTATTTCTGAGTCCTTTTGAAAAGCCAATAATAGTTTATCACACGATGCAAGCCGATTATTGGATTAATCACTCTGAAACATGAATTTGTACATGAATTCTATCAATAAACATTCTAATTTGAAAACTAAAACTACCAACAGGTAGAACATAACCCTAAACCTAGAGAACCAGTCTCAGAATGAAGCAGACCTAAAGCCTACTGAACCGAACACAATTGCACTGAACCGATCAAATTCACCCTGAACCAAGTTAAACCGAGACTTCTAACTTAAATTACACAAAATATAAAACTCATATAAAGCTATACAGACTACCAATAGATAGGAAATTTTATAAGCTTTCCAACGGCTATCTGAACCGGCCCGGATTCAACCGAATCATGGTCGAACCGGTCAGAATTCAAGAATTGAACCGAATTTGAAATTGAACCGCCAATACTGTTGAACCGGTTCAATTCAATTCCAACTCAGCTGGTCCAGGTTTATTTCCAAATAAACCGGACGAAACCCTAAAATCAAAATGAACCGTTCGTCGCCCGCGCCGCTCGACCGCCGCCGTTGCGTCTGCTACTTGCACCGGCGAGCTCGCGAGAACGCGTCGAACATCGGATCGACTCCAAATTTGTACATAAGACTTTTAACAACGAAAACGAAGCCCCTTGACGAGCTGCGGTGAGATTTCGACGCCCGGTCGAAGCTCTCGAAACAGACGAAAGTATCGACGGTAGCGCTGCTGCCGTCGATACACGAAACTTAACCAAAACCGATCAGAACTTCGTGGAAACTTCAGGAAAGGAAGGATACCTTGCTACGACGCTGTATCGTAGCCCAGAACACAGAGATCGTGTCGGATAAAGGCGCTGGAAGGTTGGATCACAAGGCGGCGCCGCTCGAACTCCGACGATGGTTTTGAGCGCTATTTTCTCCCTCCTGGCGGCACTTCAAGGCTTGAAGATGTTCAAGGTTTCGATTCGCCTTAACGAGAGGCGAAGCCCTCTAATATAGAGGCACGAAGCGTCCCAGAATAGCAAAGACGCCGCCGCCGACTCATTCGCCGACCTTTGCGGAGAAGACGACGAGTCGACTCGGTCCACAATTTTAAATTAAACGTAAATCAAGTAAGCAAAATCCGATATTATATTAAACTATCAAATGGTCTCGGTGATTAGACGGAGTCAAAAACGAACGCAAGACGCGGGTTCGAATCCCCGCGGACGCGTTTTTCGGTTTTCAAATAAATTCAAATCAAATACGAGTTAACTAAAAGAAGCATGGTTTAATATCAGAAACGAAGATTTAGCTTGGTGGTTTGGTTGCACGCGAAAGGATTCGCGCGTCACGGGTTCGAGTCCCTGTGAGCGCAAATCAAATTTTTTTAAAAAAAATCAAAATTTAAAACCTTAAAAATTTTCCAAAAATTCCAGAAAAATCCCTAAAATTCCAAAAATACAAATTCTAAAATTTTAAAATTTAAAATTACTAAAATCAAGGTTATAACATGACCCGTTCATCCAAATCTCGAATGCTTGGTCCCATGACCCATTCACTCAAATTCTGAACGTTTGGCCCAATTGCTCGTTCACCAAATCCTGAACATTTGGTCCTACGACCCGTTCATCCAAATTTTGAACGTTTGGCCCAATGACTGGTTCACCAAATCCTGAACGTTTGGTCCCACGACCCGTTCATCCAAATCTCGAATGCTTGGTCCCACGACCCATTCACCCAAATTCTAAACGTTTGGTCCCATGACCCATTCATCCAAATCTGAATATTTCACCCAACGGTCATTCGCCCAAATTTTGAATGTTTGGCCCAGCAGCTCGTTCACCCAAATTCTGAATGCTTGGCCCAACGACATGTTCATCCAAATTCTGAACATTTGGTCCCATGATCTATTCATCCCAATTTTGAACGTTTGGTCCCATGACTCGTTCACCCAAATCTGAATGTTTCACCCAACGGTCATTCGTCCATTTTGAATGTCTGGCCCAAAGGCCTATTCACCCATTTCGACTGTATAATCCTCTACAAGCTCAGTCACCCATCTTCACACTCTCTACATTACAATGACAACTTACGTTCAACTCTCAAAGCCCTTCATAATGCTAAAGGAGTTTCAAGTAAAACCACTTTTGATCCTTCATGAATGTACACTTACACGAAGCTTCTCGTGGTCCATCATTGAGTGATGTTATTCATTAAGAAGCAAAGATCAAAACTTTTGGTTACAATCACAAACCCGATGAATATTGAAAAAATTGAAGATGAGACAATTTCATACCCTATTGCAAGATGATGCAAATCGAGTGCTAAACATTAGCAACTCTTACACAATTCTAGAATTATCATCAATATATTGGATAGCTTCTTTTGAAAATTATTGAAGTATACAAACAAGAAATGTCAGATCTTACAAAAATGTATGCTATCTCATCATGGAAGATCTGTAACTCTTGAAAAACAAAGGCTTTTGAGAAGTGTTATGTCATACTCAAGTATTAAAATCAAGCTCAAGTTCAAACTAAAGGGTTCATGACTATTAAACATCGGAGATAAACAAGATGAATTACCAAGGAAAACAAATATGTCACCATAGATACAAAATCACACTGGGGCATCATTACTTTGGCAAGCCTGATGATACCAAAATCAAGGATAAAAACGATGAATTGACACAACAACAAAATCTTTGATGGCTTCATAAAACGTTGACAAAATCTAGTGGTTGCACTATCATCAATCAAGTTTATAGCACAGAAGACCGCCGACCTTCCTCAATCAGAAACAATTCAATCATGAATATCCCATCCTCATCAACAGATTAATATGAGGGCATCTATTTCAAAGAAAAAAAAATGAAACCATGGAAATATTGTTGGATGCATGTTTAGCCATAATAACAATGATGGAAGATTATTATCTTACTCGAATGCCCATGATGGTAGAAAGCTCATGTCTAACCTTAATTTTCGTTGAGCACTTGGCTCACTATGCAGGGGGGCAACCTTCAATTATCTTTATCGAGGCATTCAAAGTTCTAAAATAGTGGAACAATGCAATCTTGCTGTAACCAACTACATTCTAGTTTGAAATATGAAGATAATTATTATTCTGGCCAATGAATTTTAAAGCAAAGTGAATAGAGCTTTATACACATGGAACAAATCATACTGTTAATATGTTTGAGGTAGCCACGAAGATCCCTCTTATGGTGCTTGGAAAGTCCTCCACATAAATGTTGCATTCAATACGAAGACATGTGGCATCCCAAGGGCATATAATATTTCAAATCATGTCTTCATCAAAACATACTCGGAACAAGTACTTCGTGAGCATATATGGTTGCTACCCACCTTGTTAGTGCTAGGCATCTTCGCTAGTGTATCGGTATGCACTTGAAGAGAAAATGACATTAATTGAGCTCCTGTTCAGGATTGTGAAGGGACAAGCATGCTATGAAATAAATGATCAGATATCTCATTACAGTTATTTTCGTCAGCTCCAATGCATGGGAAGCAAGTCAATAAATTCAATATATACTGCTCGAGCAAAGACACAACCTTATTAGTGCAAGAATATTTGAAACATTTTGCAAAAAAAACCTGTCACATTACCAACGTCAAGTATAAATAGCAAAAGAAGATAAATATTTTTAGTGACACAAGTAGACTAGCACATCTTGTATCAAAGATTTATGATTGGCATCTGAATACAAGTCTCAATGTAAAGGAGTACACAATACTCAAGTACAACCAAATAAAGATTCTTGAATGACTCCTAGAAGCACGAGTTTTCATTTGTCCATCTCAACAGCATCATTAAGACATGAGAGCTTTCAAAGATCCTTCAAAGCAGTGCTAATCCAGAGTTGCAAGCATATTGTTACCTTGAGCATTGATGTGGTATACCTAAAACAATAATGAGATCAGACAAGCAAATATCAAAATCTATTTTCCAACGGATTTGTATATGCTTATCGCTTATACAAAATCCGTTTGGGGGGGGGGGGGGGGGGGGGGGTTGGGGGCGCAATTTGTTGAACTATTAATTTCCAACCATGTGCGCAACATACTTTTGTGCATAACTTACGGACAACCATTGTGTGCAGGGATTAATCATCTGTTACATCAATTTTAAATTCTAGCAATGTTTTGCAATGCAGTGTATCAATATAGCTGCATAATTTTTAGAAATTCATAAGGTGTGAAATTGCTTGCCCAGAACTAATTCCTGCGCATATAGTCGTGTATTAATCCTTGAATTGTACTCCTATTTCATTGTGCGTTTGTATCCCACTAGCAGCAAAGTTAGCAGAAACAGTTATTGAACCTTCAGAAGCTGCCTTTGTGCAGTAATACCTCACAATTGGCAGTTTGGGTATGGGGAATGCATAAAGGAGAATGCACAGAAGCTCAAAGAAGCATGAAATTACAAAAAAAAAAAAAAAAAAGAAAAATCTGCAGCGGAAGTTCAAATGAAAATTCAGTATCAGCACATCATAACAGATCTAATCTACTTATCATTAGTCCAACTTTTCTCTCTTTTAATGCTACAGAGTGAAGAATACCAGTGGTTCTGAAAGAGGAATTCTCAAGTAGAGAGGCCGAAAACATTCTACACAAGGCTGGAAGATGCTACAGATTGATGATTACAATTGTCTATGCAGGATTGAAAGTCTAAGCAGGAATTAATCGTTTGCTCCATCAATTTTAAATTCTAGCAATATTTTGTGATAGTTGAGATCAGAAACTAAGCAATGCAGCGTATCAATATTGCTGCAGACTTTTCAGAAATTCAAATGTAGTTTAATAACTCCCCAGCCAAAGTATTCAGACTGAAGAACATAAATCAAATGCTGCGGTATTGATTAATCTTAAAATCCAATAGTATCATAACATGATCAATTGAGCAGAATTTAAAATGGTGTAGCTTATAAACCTATTGTTTCCTTGTTTGCCATATTAATTTTTGTCCCGAAATTGTTATCCAATGATGTGGTCAATCAAGTCTAACATCATGTGATTATTCTCATCAATAAAGTTGAAGAATTACAATATAAGGGAGAGAGTGCAGCTGATTATTTCACGTATGCAAAGGAAGATACTAATGGTAGTGGGGAGAGAAAAGGAAGGAACCATTATGCTCCAAATTAACTTCTCGAAAGGTTAGAGAATCTCAGCGCCAAAAAAAAGGGAGAATCATCACCAAAAGTAAATCTGACCGCCTGTGAAATTGAAAAAAATAAAGGGGCAACATTTCAAAAGGGGTATCATAGCAACTGGCGATCGATAACAGCCAGCAAATAAGGAAACCATCATAGCTAGGAAGGAAGGAAATAAAGGCGTTGTTTACAGTAATCGATCAATAAAAAAAAAAGAGAAGCGGGAAGCGGCCAGACCAGAGAAGGAAATAATTTCAAAATGGGTGGCCGGAAGCTTATAAAAAGGGGTTGGGTGACATGAAAAAGAACACAGACAACACATGCCGACAGGCTGCAAAATATCAAAGAAGACATATGTAATGTTCAAAATTTTTCTGGAACTGATGGGACAGGACAGCCACGTCCCATCCCATCTGCTCCCCACGTTTCCCCTTTTTTCCCCTCGTTTTCTCCCCTATTCACTCGTGAACGCCGGACCCCATTCTCCTTCTCCTCCTTATCTTCCCCTCTCCTCCCGCTGCTTCACCAATGCCGAACCCATCTTCCTTCCTCCTTCACGCGTCTCCTCTCAGCCTCATCTTCTGACTCCGGCGGCCAGATCTGACGGAAGCTCCCCTCCTCTTCCACGCGAACGCAGGCGACGAGAAGCGACCGGAACCCTAGATCCGGCGCGTCTTCGTCTCCGGCGGCACCGGCAAGCTTCCCCACCTTCGGCGGACGTTTCCTCCCCGTTCCGGCGCATTTTCCGGCGTCGTCTTCCCCAGCACCGGCGACATCCGCGAACGACGCCGCCGGTGGTTTTTCCTTCGATCCCGGCGACTCCGACCTCCACTCGAGAAAGCGGCGGTACGGCTGAACTCCTCTCGCCGGCAGCTATCTCGTGACACTTCCAGAATTTTGATCGGCCGCCGAAGTTACTGTTCCGGCGGCGGCGCCACTGTTCCGGCGAGCTTTTCCGGCGAACTTCCGGCGAACTCTGCGACCGCGACTGCTACTCCGAGCGGCGCGCACGAGGTTATATTGGGCGTATATTGGTTGGATCTTGCTCAGACCTACAAGAACCAGGTAGGATTCTTACCTCCCTACCCTTGTTCGGTGCCAAACCGCATGCATAGATAGCGGCACCATCTTCTTGCTGACTGAACCTGATTAATACTTTCGTAAATCCATTGAAATCTGTCTATTTCCATTGAGTCACATGGATGCTTGCATGCTATCTGATTTTTATGTTTCGGTGCATGATACTGTTGGTGGTTTATTTATATGCAGTACATATATATTTTGGTTGTCTCTACAGCCAGCTTGTGTTGATATTTGGGATGGACGGATAGGTCTGACTGGGATAGTCCACCTTCCGAGAACCTTGTGATTTTGGCCATTGGTAGTAGTCATGGATGCAGTCTGTGTGAGCCCATGAACTACAGGCCTCCGGATGGGTCACAGTCGGATGTCGTGGGACTCGGCATTCCGGGGTGATCTGGGTGTAGGACGCTACACCGGCGGACTGTCGACGGACAGCCGTTTCTACCGTTAGCTGGCGGTAGGAACCACTCTTTGAGTGCACGTCCTACGGGACATTGGCACAGCTGGATTTCCACCTGCATGCTGTACTTTCTGTATTTACTTAGTCGGGTTATATTTACTTACAGTGCACTTCTGTCTATTAATTATTGTTGGATTCTCCTTACTCTTATATGCACCATTTACTTGTTAAATCCTACTTAGCCTCCCGGCTAACTCCACTTGCCTTGCCTCCAGGTTCAGGCTCGGCTCCCTCTGGTGCGCAGTAGATAGATAGGTAGATTATCTTCCCTATCATGCGTTGTATCTTTCTTATGTGTCGCACATGCTATTTGTTATTGTAGTATTTTGAGGATTATATCTGACGAGATTGTATTTACCTGGTCATGGACCAGTGTGGATTTGTGGGCCAGGACTGTTCGGCCCTTTGTGTATTGTTGACTTTGACCGCTGCGTCGGTCTGATGTGTATCTTATCTATGTGGATTTCATCGTTTATATTATTTGTCATATTGTATTGTATCCTGGATCTGTATGGCTTTGCAGGTCCATTGTTTGCCGCGTCCTAAGGCTGGGAGAGTCTTGGGGCGTGACAAATTTTGGTATCAGAGCTATGGTATTAGATCTTGAATGAGACCTTAAGGACTTAGGATTTAGGATAATCTAAGGATTTGGGACACGCGATAAAGTATAAGTACGATGTTTAAGTATAACTAATGAAATATGTACTTGTGGGTTAACTATACTTGTGATTGCAGGATGCCTCCAAGGGCTCGTGGTGGTCGAGCCAGGGGAATTGCAGATATTGCGCGGGATGCGATGAACATCCCTATGAATTGCATTGGCCGACCGGGAAGTCACTCCGCCCCCGACCCGAGGCGATTGGCTGTCCTGCTTCACCGAGTTAGCACGAGGCCGTTTGGATGTGTTCGAGGGGAACGGCGACCCATGGCAAGCTCGGGAGTGGCTAGCCAGCGTGACATATACTCTGTACGCAATGGAATGTCTGGAGAGGAAACGGGTGAAGTTGGCAGTCTTCTATCTTGGTGGCCAGGCA
This sequence comes from Costus lasius, assembly GCA_027563935.2. Classification (NCBI taxonomy): domain Eukaryota; kingdom Viridiplantae; phylum Streptophyta; class Magnoliopsida; order Zingiberales; family Costaceae; genus Costus; species Costus lasius. The sequence continues at coordinate 27,516,253 of CM050450.1, read as the reverse complement.
CGAAAGTGGTGGCAGTCTACTATAGCCATTTTGGGACCGGCAAGCGCGTCTTGGGATGTTTTTCAGAGCGTATTCACGCAGCAGTACTTCCCACAGGCACAAAGGTCCGTAGCAAGACGGGATTTTGTTCACATCAAGCAAAATGGACGTCCAATCGAGGAATATATCGCCGAATTCCAGAGGCTGTCTGAGATGTTTACCAGACTGGTGGCCACAGAGAGAGAGCGTTCGGAGCATTTTATAGAGGGCCTTGATGCACAGCTCCGCATCCTGGTGAGCATTATTCCACCTGATAATTTTGCTGAGGTGATAGATACTGCACGACGGATGAGTCAATGTGGACAGGATGTCATTCGCGAGGCCCAGGAGCGTGACGCTCAGAGACGTGGCAAGGTTCCTGCGTAGACTGACTTTTGGGGACTTGGGAGTTTCGGCCTAGGAAGTCCACCAGCTTTAGCATCTGGATCTAAACACCAAGACATCCAACCAGGGCGTAAATCTTGGGCTCCGGGTAGCAGGTATCGGGGTCCAGCACCGACATCCCCTGGTTTTGGCTCGCCCCCAGCTACTCCTTCCAGAGCCTATTTTCAGTGTGGAGAATCAGGTCACATAGCAAGGTCGTGCCCGCTCAATTCCGTCCGATGTTATCACTGTAATGAAATGAGACATTATGCAAACCACTGCCCCCAGAAGGGTAAACAAGCCCAGAGCTCACAGGGATCCGCACCAGCACCGCGGCAGAATCCCGGACAACCTTATCGATGGCAGAATCCCCCACGTGGTGGGCGTGGACAGACCTAGGCATCTGGACGCGCATATAATATATCTGAGGAGGACGCTCAGCGTGCATCAGACTCCGTGATGCGAGGTATTATCTCTATTTATGGCGTTCCTGCTTGCCTACTTATTGATACGGGTAGTTCCTATTCATTTGTTTCTTACGAGTTCATTAAGAAAATTGATCGTAAACCTGTATTGGCACGGTATGATATGACCGTGCACGTACCTGGCGGTGGTGTGCTGCGATCACACCTGGAATTAAAACGGTCCCCACTGGATTTTGGGGACATCGTTGTTCACACTGATCTGATGTTGTTGAATTTATCTAATTTCGACATCATCCTCGGCTGGAGCTGGCTCAAAGCTAATCGAGCTGTTGTAGACTGTTATGAAAGCAAGGTGACCTTCCGTGTGTCAGAGTCTACTACATATACCTTCACAGGGGTTTCTAGACAAGTTGCTCCTGTTATTAACGCTATACAAGCAAAGAGGATGCTACGGTATGGTTGCGAAGCATACTTGATGTCCATTACGGAAATCAAAAAACAGTCCTTGCCTCCGATCGAACGTGTGCCCGTAGTCAGGAGATATACGGACGTTTTCCCTGACGAGTTACCCGGCTTGCCTCCACAACGACAAGTCGAATTCGCTATTGAGCTTCAGCCCGGCACGGGACCCATTTCCAAAGCACCATACAGAATGGCGCCAAGAGAATTCGAGTAATTAAAAGGGCAACTCCAGGATCTGTTGGAAAAGGGGTTCATCAGACCTAGCACCTCTCCCTGGGGTGCCCCTGTAGTCTTTGTTAAGAAGAAAGACGGATCCTTCAGGTTATGCATTGACTATCGACAGCTCAACGCCGTCACTATCAAGAATAAGTATCCTCTACCTCGCATCGATGACCTGTTTGACCAGCTTAGAGGTTCCACTGTATTCTCTAAGATTAATCTAAGGTCGGGTTATTATCAACTGAGGATTCGAGATGAAGATATTCCAAAGCCAGCATTCCGAACGAGGTATGGACACTACGAATTCATGGTGATGCCGTTCGGACTAACCAATGCACCAGCCGCTTTCATGGATCTTATGAACCGGGTGTTCAGTGAATACTTAGATAAATTTGTAGTAGTATTCATTGATGATATCTTGATCTATTCCCAAAATTATGGTGAACACAAGAATCATTTGCATATGGTGCTGCGTACCTTACGGGAAGAGAAGTTATATGCCAAGTACAGTAAGTGTGCATTTTGGCTTGGCGAAGTAGCATACCTCGGTCACGTTATCTCTGACAGCGGTATTTCTGTTGACCCTGAAAAGATTTGTGCCATTGCTGAATGGGAAACTCCAACCACGGTTCAGGAGGTTAGAAGTTTCCTTGGGCTGGCTGGCTACTACAGAAGGTTTGTGGAAAATTTCTCTAGAATATCAACCCCGTTGACTCGTTTGACGAAGAAAGGCATAACATTTGAATGGGATGATAATAGTGAGAACAGCTTTCAGGAACTAAAGCGAAGGTTGATTAGTGCGCCAATCCTAGTGCTTCCAGACGGTGATAGTGATTTCGTGGTATACACTGATGCTTCACACCAAGGTCTGGGTGCTGTGCTTATGCAAGAGGGTAAGGTTATCGCGTATGCTTCTCGGCAGCTTAAGGAGCACGAGAAGAATTACCCTGTTCATGATCTGGAATTGGCCGCAGTCATATTTGCCTTGAAGATGTGGCGACACTACCTCTACGGTGTCACGTTTGAAATCTTCACTGACCATAAGAGTCTGAAATACCTATTCTCTCAAAAGGATCTTAATATGAGACAACGTCGGTGGATGGAATTTCTGAAGGATTATGACTGCACAATAAATTATCATCCAGGAAAGGCTAATGTAGTTGCCGACGCTCTTAGCAGGAAGTCCATAGGGATGATAGCAAACTTGAGGGTGACGCCTACAGAATTGGCCAGATCTGCGCTCGAGTTAGATCTAGATATTATATGTCCCACAGAGCATGGATGCTTAGCGGTGATGGTGGCTGGATCCCAGCTTATACAGAAGGTAATTGAAAATCAAGTAGATGATGAGTACCTTCAGGCGATTCTTACTAGAGGGAAGAGGTCTAAGTTCACACAGGATTCCGAGGGTGTGATATGGTACGAGCATCGCATTTGTGTGCCTGAATCTGTGAAGCAGGAGGTGATGGATGAAGCACATAAATCAAGATTTTCTATGCATCCTGGCGGTACCAAGATGTACCAAGATTTGAAGAAGACATACTGGTGGGAGAATATGAAATGAGATATCGCCGAATATGTCTCGCGCTGTTTAACTTGCCAGCAAGTAAAAGCAGAACACCGCAAGCCACCACGGATGTTGCAGAATATTCCCCTTCCAGAGTGGAAGTGGGAACATATCACGATGGATTTTGTGACGGGTCTTCCTAGGTCACAAAGGGGTCACGATTCTATTTGGGTGATAGTTGACCGATTGACGAAGTCTGCACACTTCTTGCCTGTGAAGAAAGTGTTTTCTGTGGATAAACTGGCTATTCTGTATGGCCGAGAAATCATACGGTTGCATGGGGTCCCTTCTAGCATTATCTCAGATAGGGATTCAAAATTCACTTCTCGGTTTTGGGGAAGTCTGCAGAAGTCACTTGGCACTCAATTACATTTCAGCACTGCCTTTCATCCCCAGACGGATGGTCAGTCCGAAAGGACCATCCAGACCCTAGAAGATATGGTTCGGTCTTGTGCCCTAGATTTCGGGATTAACTGGGAAGTTCACTTGCATTTAGCTGAATTTGCCTATAATAACAGCTATCACTCGGCGATCCTGATGGCGCCATTCAACGCATTGTACGGTAGACGGTGTAGATCGCCAGTCCTATGGGACCAAGTTGGAGAAAGCCGTGTGTTTGGGCCAGACATGTTAGAGTTTGAGGCCGAAAGGGTTCAGCTACTCCGGAAGAGACTCTTGACTACCCAGAGTCGGCAGAAGAGTTACACCGATAGGAGGCGACGTGAACTCGAGTTTGAAGTTGGCGACCATGTGTTTCTCAAGGTTACGCCAATAAAAGGAAGGGTTCGGTTTGGTTACTCAGGTAAATTGGCTCCACGGTTTATGGGTCCCTTCGAAATCTTGGAACGCATTGGAGCCGTTGCATATCGGCTAGCCCTACCTCCAACCTTGTCGCAAGTACATAACGTATTCCACGTGTCTATGCTGCAAAAGTATATGCGAGATCCATCGCACGTCTTGCAAGATCAGTTCCTAGCGATCACGCCTAATGCCACGTATCAAGAGTCGCCTGTCGAGATCTTAGACTGCAAGGAGCATCAGCATCACAATAAATTGATACGACTCATTAAGGTCCGCTGGAACAATCATTCTGAAAGCGAAGCCACGTGGGAACGCGAGGACGAAGCCTTGCGTCAATGGCCGCACCTGTTTCCTGAGCGACCCGAGTGCTATGAATTCATGTATGGCATGTATTGAGTGACTGTATTTAATGCGAATGTTATCTTGTTAATGATAACTTGTCTCTATCTTTTGAATTTGGGGACCAAATTCTTATAAGTTGTGAGTATTGTAACGTTCAAAATTTTTCTGGAACTGATGGGACAGGACAGCCACGTCCCATCCCATCTACTCCCCACGTTTCCCCTTTTTTCCCCTCGTTTTCTCCCCTGTTCACCCGTGAACGCCCGACCCCATTCTCCTTCTCCTCCTTATCTTCCCCTCTCCTCCCGCTGCTTCACCAATACCGAACCCATCTTCCTCCCTCCTTCACGCGTCTCCTCTCAGCCTCATCTTCCGACTTCGGCCGCTGCTCCGGCGGCCAGATCCGACGGAAGCTCCCTTCCTCTTCCACGCGAACGCAGGCGACCAGAAGCGACCGGAACCCTAGATCCGGCGCGTCCTTCATCTCCGGCGGCACCGGCAAGCTTCCCCACCTTCGGCGGACGTTTCCTCCCCGTTCCGGCGCGTTTTCCGGTGTCATCTTCCCCAGCACCGGCGACATCCGCGAACGACGCCGCCGGTGGTTTTTCCTTCGATCCCGGCGGTACGGCTGAACTCTACTCGCCGGCGGCTATCTCGTGACACTTCCAGAATTTCGACCGGCTGCCGAAGTTACTGTTCCGGCGGCGGCGCCACTGTTCCGGCGAGCTTTTCCGGTGAACTTCCGACGAACTCCGCGACCGCGACTACAACTTCGAGCGGCGCGCACGAGGTTATATTGGGCATATATTGGTTGGATCTTGCTCAGACCTACAAGAACCAGGTAGGATTCTTACCTCCCTACCCTTGTTCGGTGCCAAACCGCATGCATAGATAGCGGCACCATCTTCTTGCTGACTGAACCTGATTAATACTTTCGTAAATCCATTGAAATCTGTCTCTTTCCATTGAGTCACATGGATGCTTGCATGCTATCTGATTTTTATGTTTCGGTGCATGATACTGTTCGTGGTTTATTTATATGCAGTACATATATATTTTGGCTGTCTCTACAGCCAGCTTGTGTTGATATTTGGGATGGACGGATAGGTCTGACTGGGATAGTCCACCTTCCGAGAACCTTGTGATTTTGGCTATTGGTAGTAGTCAAAGATGCAGTCTGTGTGAGCCCATGAACTACAGGCCTCTGGATGGGTCACAGTCGGATGTCGTGGGACTCGGCATTCCGGGGTGATCTGGGTGTAGGACGCTACACCGGCGGACTATCGACGGACAGCCGTTTCTACCGTTAGCTGGCGGTAGGAACCACTCTTTGAGTGCGCGTCCTACGGGACATTGGCACAGCTGGATTTCCACCTGCATGCTGTACTTTCTGTATTTACTTAGTCGGGTTATATTTACTTACAGTGCACTTCTGTCTATTAATTATTGTTGGATTCTCCTTACTCTTATATGCACCATTTACTTGTTAAATCCTACTTAGCCTCCCGGCTAACTCCACTTGCCTTGCCTCCAGGTTCAGGCTCGGCTCCCTCTGGTGCGCTGTAGATAGATAGGTAGATTATCTTCCCTATCATGCGTTGTATCTTTCTTATGTGTCGCACATGCTATTTGTTATTGTAGTATTTCGAGGATTATATCTGACGAGATTGTATTTACCTGGTCATGGACCAGTGTGGATTTGTGGGCCAGGACTGTTCGGCCCTGTGTGTATTGTTGACTTTGACCGCTGCGTCGGTCTGATGTGTATCTTATCTATGTGGATTTCATCGTTTATATTATTTGTCATATTGTATTGTATCCTGGATCTGTATGGCTTTGCAGATCCATTGTTTGCCGCGTCCTAAGGCTGGGAGAGTCTTGGGGCGTGACAAAATTTGGTATCAGAGCTATGGTATTAGATCTTGAATGAGACCTTAAGGACTTAGGATTTAGGATAATCTAAGGATTTGGGACACGCGATAAAGTATAAGTACGATGTTTAAGTATAACTAATGAAATATGTACTTGTGGATTAACTATACTTGTGATTGCAGGATGCCTCCAAGGGCTCGTGGTGGTCGAGCCAGGGGAATTGCAGATATTGCGCGGGATGCGATGAACATCCCTATGAATTGCATTGGCCGACCGGGAAGTCACTCCGCCCCCGACCCGAGGCGATTGGCTGTCCCGCTTCACCGAGTTAGCACGAGGCCGTTTGGATGTGTTCGAGGGGAACGGCGACCCATGGCAAGCTCGGGAGTGGCTAGCCAGCGTGACATATACTCTGGACGCAATGAATGTCCAGAGAGGAAACGGGTGAAGTTGGCAGTCTTCTATCTTGGTGGCCAGGCACGAAAGTGGTGGCAGTCTACTGTAGCCATTTTGGGACCGGCAAGCGCATCTTGGGATGTTTTTCAGAGCGTATTCACGCAGCAGTACTTCCCACAGGCACAAAGGTCCGTAGCGAGACGGGATTTTGTTCACATCAAGCAAAATGGACGTCCAATCGAGGAATATATCGCCGAATTCCAGAGGCTGTCTGAGATGTTTCCCGGACTGGTGGCCACAGAGAGAGAGAGCGTTCGGAGCATTTTATAGAGGGCCTTGATGCACAGCTCCGCATCCTGGTGAGCATTATTCCACCTGATAATTTTGCTGAGGTGATAGATACTGCACAACGGATGAGTCAATGTGGACAGGATGTCATTCGCGAGGCCCAGGAGCGTGACGCTCAGAGACGTGGCAAGGTTCCTGCGCAGACTGACTTTTGGGGACTTGGGAGTTTCGCCCCAGGAAGTCCACCAGCTTCAGCATCTGGATCTAGACGCCAAGACATCCAACCAGGGCGTAAATCTTGGGCTCCGGGTAGCAGGTATCGGGGTCCAGCACCGACATCCCCTGGTTTTGGCTCGCCCCCAGCTACTCCTTCCAGAGCCTGTTTTCAGTGTGGAGAATCAGGTCACATAGCAAGGTCGTGCCCGCTTACTTCCGTCCGATGTTATCACTGTAATGAAATGGGACATTATGCAAACCACTGCCCCCAGAAGGGTAAACAAGCCCAGAGCTCACAGGGATGCGCACCAGCGCCGGGGCAGAATCCCGGACGACCTTATCGACGGCAGAATCCCCCACGTGGTGGGCGTGGACAGACCCAGGCATCTAGACGCGCATATAATATATCTGAGGAGGACGCTCAGCGTGCATCAGACTCCGTGATGCGAGGTATTATCTCTATTTATGGCGTTCCTGGTTGCATACTTATTGATACGGGTAGTTCCTATTCATTTGTTTATTACGAGTTCATTAAGAAAATTGATCGTAAACCTGTATTGGCACGGTATGATATGACCGTGCACGTACCTGGCGGTGGTGTAGCTTCTCGGCAAACATGGACGCCATCTCCTATGTGGACGAGTCGCTAGGTCCACAGGCGATGCTTCTCCACCTCTATGTCTCTATCATTGCACTCATTCTGTCGGAGCCTCCGACAAAGCAGACCCACGACCGTCAGTTGAAGGGATCATCCGAGCTTTCCCGATCGGCTGAGCACTAAAAAGGGGAACTTTATTCTTTGGCCGAGAGTAATAAAATCAGAAATAACAAGTCAAACTCGTTGGTGAAGTTAATTTCGTCACAATCATGTTTTAGCTAGTCTCAACCCATGTTGACCAAGTTTTGATCCCAGATTTAGTCCAAAATTCAATAAGCTAAACTAATGATAAACTTCCTATGCTCATCAAACATGAAATACGCTTGCTCCAGTTCAGCACGAGTGACATTTGGTACTTAAGCCCCAAGTGCGTATCCAAAGTGTAAATCCAAGCCAAAATCAAACGAGATCTAATAACGATCCAGCATTCGAAATACAAGGCCAAAGTGAAGTCAAAGGAATAATTATACATCAAATAAACTTAACAAGTCGCATCTGACTGAATGTTGACTCCGAAAGAAAAATTCTCATTTGAACATAATACCGAAAGCCTTGACGCATCGCGATGGAATGTTGTTTGGGAGGTGCGTACGTCGACGTTCATCCGAGGCATTAGTCCTCAATATGACATTGCGTTCGTTAAGGCTGAAGTATTTTTTGAAATTATCCAACACGCCGCAAGGCCGGATAATTTTCTCAAATTTAAATATCCAACAAGCCGCAAGGCCGGATATTTTCCCAAATTCAAATTATCCAATAAGTCGTAAGACCGGGTAATTTTCTCAAATTTAAATATCCAACATGCTGCAAGGCCGAATATTTTCCCAAATTCAAATTATCCAAAAAGTCATAAGACCTAATAATTTTCTCAAATTTAAATATCCAACAAGGCGCAAGACCGGATATTTCCCAAATTCAAATTATCCAACAAGCCACAAGGCCGGGTACTTTTCCAAATTAAATTATCCAACACGCCGTAAGGCCGGATAATTTTCCAAATCAAATTATCCAATAAGCCGCAAGGCCGGATAATTTTCCAAATTAAATTATCTAATACGCCGCAAGGCTGGGTAATTTTTTAAATCAAATTATTCAACACGCCGCAAGGCCGGATAACTTTTTCAAATCAAATTATCCAACACGCCGCAAGGCCGGGTAATTTTCTAATACGTCGTCAAGGCTGGATGATATTCCAAATTCCAGTATCCATTATGCCTTAATGCATTATGATGAAATATTATTTGGGAGGTGCGTACGTCGATATTTATCATTGGGGCGTATCTCCTCAATATGACATCGTGTTGCCAGGTCGGATATTGTCTCATAAGCCATCGCAAGATTAAATTGATAAAAACTCTTTTTCCACTCAAAATCTTTCTTCTCTCTCTTTTTTGTTTTTTTATGGCATGTACCCACATAGATACACACTTTTTTATTTGGACTTCAACTCTTATCTTCGGTACCACCATCAATTTTAGACAGTGCCAAGTAGAGAAGTCATTCTCTTTTTCTTTCTCTCTCTTTTTTTTTACATACTTCAACCCATATCTTCGGTACCACTACCAATTTTACGCAGTGCCAAGTAGGGGAGTCTCTCTTTCTTTTTGGATCTTGGATTCTTTCTTCCCAACAAATAGTAAAATAGACTAAACATCAACCAGGTTAATCAATTGACATTAATTCAAAAATTACACTCATATGCTCATTTTATTCAAGAAAGATGTTTCACTCTTAGATTGCTTTCATCAAACAACATACCTACCCAAAACCTTATGCACCAATCAATGAAGGGTTTCAACGAGTAGATATATATTGAAGAAATAAATTCATCATAATAGGCATATCTCCATTCTCAGACATTGACATGCATTCATCACCATAGCAAACATGAATATATTATCATAGCAATGCATCCATCCAAATTCCAAAAAATTAAACAACACATCGTCATAGAAATTTCCACATGAACTAAGAAAGCATACATCATTAGGTCATGAATATTTGATTCTCACACCTCTTATCACATAAATTCAAGTCACAAAAAAATTTTTAATCATCAAAAATGTCAATATCAATGCAAAAGGTGTGAAGCATCAAACTCATACAATCATAGTCAAAAGTGTAAAATGATAGATTCAGGCAATGACATCGAATAGAAATCTCAGTAAGTGATACAATCATAGCAAATAGCGAAACAAATCAAGTAGCAACACCATACAATCATATCGAATAAGATCACTAGAAAGTGCAAACAATACTCACAAAACTATATAGCAAGCTCAATCATCGTCAGGCCAGATGCAGCTGAGAAGCAAAGATATCGTCGGTGGTCCAAGAGGGTGCCGGTGGAAAGAGCTGATGTAGGTGAGAAGCAGAGGTGGAACAGATGCTAGCTGAAGAGCTGCTAGCAATAAAGATGATGGTGCCGACAGTAGAGTAATGATGAGGAGTCTCTAGTGGCCTGCTGGAGACTATAGCCCCGGAGGCGAAGTCGTCAGCTGGTGGGTGGCGAGAGATGATGCTGCACAGGTAAAAAAAATCAGAGTCACTAATTGAAAATTCAGCTGCAAAAATAAAATCAATGGAAACAGAGGCAGCAGAAGAAGTAAGAGGCTGCTGGTGGTAGAATCCAGTGTCGACGGCTGGAAACAGTGGCATTAGAGGCGGATGCAGTGGTGGTGGCTGGGCTGCAGCTTCTGGTGGCAATCTGAAGACAAGGAGCTGCTAATGTTGATGGAAAGTAGTGCAGCCTACTGATTCAGTTACGAAATGTAGCTATACCAAAGAATAAGATTTAATGATCCATAAACAAAATAGACATAACCATGTAGTAGTATAAAACTTGTTCTTTCCAGGCGTATGAAAATTAAAGGATTAATATCTGTCAGGAATTTAGGGTATTAACAGAAAGAGGGCTAATCAGATTACAAAATTAAAAACTGCTGTAGAAGTTAATCAGTTACTAAAAGTTGCCATGTGTTATAGGATGATCCATGGACTTTAAAATTCAATAAAAATATCCAAATGATAATAAAAGATGAGTAGTTCATGGTTGTGCCAAAGATCAAAAATTTCGTCGCTCCAGTTTCTTAAAATCACTACGAGAAAACACCTAATCAGATAAGCAGAACGCATAATTTTTTAAAATTGCGGGTGTAAAAATTCTTATGGCAGTGCCATAATATACACAAAATTCTCAGGTCAAAAATCACTCAAAAATACGGCACGTGAAAATTATTACGGCCCTGCCGTAAAAGACATAGAACTTTCTGTACAAAAATTACCCTAAACTACGGTACCATAAAATTTCTTACGGTAGTGCCGTAAAACTCTTAAAAGTTTCTGGATGAAAAAAAACCTAAATTACGGCCCGTAATTTGCATTATGGCAGTGCCGTATTTTGCGCAAAGTTTGATTTTCCCTGCAAAAAGAGAAGAAAAATTAATTCAAAAAATAAACTAAAATAAAAGAAATTAACTAAAAAAAGAGAGTGCTTGGGTTGCCTCCCAAGAAGCGCTAATTTTTAGGTCTATAGCTTGACCAAAACTCAAATATCATGGCGAAGCAGGAGGATCAGTACCATAGTAAATAGCATATAATTTTCTGCATTTCCGTTGTCCTAAAAGTTTATCCACTAATCCAAACATCCAAAATTTCATGTAAATCACAATCGATGTGGCTTTCTCAAATATGCAGAAATCAAAATCAAAATTTTCAATTCCACTCCAAGGGCATTTTATGATCTTCCTATATTTATCAGAAAGCAAAATCATTTGTCCTTTCTTCAAATTTATATCTTCAATTGCAATAGGACTTCGATCAAAAGATTCAAGTATTGGATCATCAAAATAATTTTTCTGTGTCAAATTTGGTTCCTCAATAAAGCATAATTTTTCAAATAAATCATAAGGTTGAATAGTAGATATGGGCAAAACATCAGAGTGAGATTCATCAATATTCATATTTTTCAAATCTTTTTCCAATTCCTCATGACCATAATCAAATAATTTATCCATACCAAAATTACCAACAAAATCAGAGTGAGACTTTTCTAAATCAGTTCCCTCATATCCTTCATCAGATTTAACCACAAATAATATATCATCAAAAGAATCAATTTCATAACTATCAGTAGAATCAAAAGGGGATTTTTCAAAATCAATTTCCTCAAACTTTTCCACAAATAATTTATCAAATGAATCAATTTTACAATCATCAAAATCAGAGTGAGATTAATTAATGTTCACAAAAGTATCAATTTCAAAACAATCAAAATCAGAGAGGGACTTTTCTAAATCAATTTTCTCAATTTCTATATCAAACTCAAATAAACAAGCTTGTTGTGCTAACTTGGTTTCTAAAATTTCAGTGTCAACAGATATAGATTCTACTTGAGAAGTAAGCTGACTAACTATCCCTTTAAGATCTTCAATTTCCTTACTTCGATTTGTCATGATCTGGTTTTGATTTGTCATAAATTTTTCTAGCATAGATGCTAACTTAGATTCTTCAGTATCCTCAAAGTATGGTTCAGAAACATGATTTGAGAAATCCTCATAAAAAGAAGTTTTATTTTCCCATCTAGAATAATCTTGATCATCTCGATACCATGGTGAATTGGGATTTTGAGGAATTAAAAATTAGCAATTCAGAAGTATAATGATCAAAACATCTACAAATATCACATCTAATAGAAGAATAAGATGTCCTAATAGGGTGTATACAAGAGTCTAATTTTAATTTATCTGTAAGAGTGCACAATGAATCATCTTCATACTTACCTTGTGGCATGTATATCTCACCTCTTTCAGTTGCCCACGAGTTGTGATTAAAAGACATATCTTCAAATCGATCAAGAACAAAAAGATTATCCAACACCAATCATTCAAAAAAAATATATATAAAATATAAAAAAATAGAAAACAAAAAAACACAAAAATTACAGAAATCATAGTCCTATCACAACTTGTAAAAATCCAAAACCTGCAAAAACAGAAAACAAAGTTAAATCTAAAACAAATAAAACTTAGTCTAGCAATACTAACAACTATTTTGATATTAACAAAACTAAGGTCCCCGACAACGCGCCAAAAAACTTGTTGTGTCCGCAAGTGCACGGATACTTCGAAGTAATAAAAAGATATCGAACCACAGAGACCTACATGTTAAGTACCAAATAGTTGTTTTCTCACTAGCTAAGCAAATCAAATATGATGAAAACACAAACAGAAATCACACGAAATATTAGAGAGAGAAACTGGGACAAGGGTTTCATCCGCCTTAATTTCCATGACTAGATATAAATAGATGTTCGTCAGTATAATTTATTATGATAAATTAGAGAGAGAAACTGGGACTAGGGTTTCATCCGCCTTAATTTCCATGACTAGATATAAATAGATATTCGTCATTCTAATTTATTATGATAAAGATATAATTTACTTCATAAAGAAATCATCTCACTTTCGCGCAGACAATTTACAAAGAACCAATTCTCATTTTCATGCAAGATCTATTCAATGCTAAATATAAGTAAAATCGTTGACAAAGAACTCAAGGATCACTTTCATGTATCCGAATTCTAAGTCAATTATCTCAAGTGATGATTAAGTAAAATCGAATATGATGAAAACTACATATTTTCACAGGTTCTACTTAAGGTTCTGCAATGATCCGATACTCAATTTCTTGTAATAGCATCATGTTTATTTCAATAATTCAATCTTAGATCAGATTATCAACATGGCAATAAACTTCTAAAACCTAGGAATAAGAACAAACCTAATTTCTTACGATGAGTTCCTAAGTTTCAATTTTAGGGTTCCAAGTTTATGCAAGTCACTTTTCAGTCCATATCACAAAAACTCTAAATCATGCTGATAATATGAAACTACGGAGAATTAAATGCAATCATCACATAAGTAGAATTATCATAGTAAAATTATCATGACGAAATAAAGTTTATCTAATCATTAAGAAATTAAGGGGATTACACTCTCATGTCCCAAAGAGAAGTTTACACTACCATGGAGTTAAAAATACAATAAAAATTCATAAAAAAAAATCAGAATTCAGATAAAAAGAGAGATCAGGGGTTTACTGTAATCACAGGGGTGTGAAAAATTTCACAGCCTGTGATGTTTTTCTCGGATGAACAGTAACGGCTACAATACCATAAAAAGTGTATGCTACAGTAAAATCGCGAGTTACTATTCCGCCCGAAACTTCTTTCTTCGATTTTGCCCTCGTCTGAACTCCTTTCGATCTGAAATTTCTAGGGTATCCTCTCTTCCTATTGACGAAGCTTTCCTATAAATTTCACGGCCTGAGGTGGCCTCTACGCCTCTCGGCAAGAGGCCAAACCCTAGGGATGCCCTTTCTAATTTCTCCCTTGATTGGTGATGAAATTCGATGATTCCTGTCCTCAAATCTTCTCCTCGATATATAGAACAGTCCCCTTTTATAGTTTTTTCATTCGTGCCCTGGATCTTCAGATATTGTGTCACAAAAAATGGGCTTTTGAGCGGCTGCGGAAGACTCATTCAAAAATATAATTACGGCCGTAATTTTGATTATGGCACTGCCTTATTTTGGTTCTATGTGTTTCTGGGCAGAAATTACAGCCCGTAAAATTCATTACGGTAGTGCCGTAATTTCTTCTATGGATTTCTGGGCAGAATTACAGTAGTGTAATTTCTATTATACAGTAGTGTAATCTGGGTAGAAAATTACAAGCCATAATAAAAATTACACCCGGGGTGTAATTTTCGAACTTGCTCTGATTTGCATGAAAATTAACCGATGGTTTCGTCTCGACGTCTGGAATTCATTCGTATGCTCAAATCTTTCAATATCCATCAAAATTAGGCACTTTTTACTTGAAAATCATCAAAAACAAGAAAAGGTGTAGATTCCGTAATATTTGACAAATAAGGTTTAAAAACAAGCAAAAGAGCATGAATATGACACAAAAAGACCTATCAAATGGCACAAAATTTACTATAAATTTTTGTGTCTTCAAACACCGAACACGTATGAAATCTACTATGTCAAACTCAGCCGCACGCCTTCATTTTCACACCCATGTGCTCGTCGCCACTGCCTCACTGGATGGAAGAGTGTGCGGCAGGGGAGACACGTGCACCTCACCCTCAGCCTTCGCCATCGTTACTTGATCCTATGCTGGAGATGGTGAAGAAGATCGCCGCTAGAAATTTGAAACAAAGGAAAACTCACCGAAAAACTAAAACAAGGTATTGGGGAAAACCTTCTGTGATTCAACACTCAAAATCAGTAACAAAAATCCTTCTTCTTACCCTAAACACAGATCTAATCTCGTTGTCGCCTTCTAGCATCGGAGTGATGTTCTCACTGCTCTCGCTCTCTCTACAAGCTCTCAGCTCTCAAAGCTTGTATGAACCTTCCATCCCTTGTTTCGTCTGCTCATCGGATGTTTTATAGGAGAGGAAGACGCATCTCTGTGGTCTTCGTCAACTCCTATTCTGTAATAACCAAGTTTCTGAAAAATAATTTTAGAAAATCAGAAAATTATGTTTTGGAATTTTTAGTGATTTTTTGAAATTTTTAGAAGGTAAAAAATAATTAAGTTTTAAGTTAAAAGCTAAAATGCATTCGCAAGGGCTCAAGCCCACGACGTGGGCTTATGGGTGGTTCACCCAAACTGCTGAGCTAAGTCGCAGTTTGATAATAAATTGCGCTGGATTATTTATATTTTAAATTTTAATACTGGTTATGGGGCGAGCCGACTTGTGGTCTTCCCCGAGTTTTTTGGCGACCAAGTCGTCGACGACAACTTTCTATTCTAGGATGCATTCTGCGTCCATATTAGAGGGCTTCTCTTTGCGTTGGCGAGAAGTGAACCCTAGCTTCTCTTCAAGATGCAAGGCGCCACCAGGAGAAAGGAATCGGAGCATGAAGGAGTTCGCCGGAGTTTGCGTTACTTCAGCTTCCAGTGCAGCCGACGATGACGTTTTCCCTAGTCTAGGCTATGATACAGCTTCGTAGCAAGGTAAGCTTGCTTCTTTGTTATTTTAGAGAAGTTCTGTTTGGTTTTAGCTAGGTTTTGTGAGTCGACGGTGGCAGCGCCATCGTTGATACGAGTCGGCCACGCGAGTGCTTCGACCATGAGTGGAGAGCTCGCCGTAGCCACCTCTAGAGCCTCTCTTCGTCTTCAGGAGCCGTTTGGCGAAGTTTTAGAATGTTTTTCATCTGTTGGTGGTCTCTGTTTTCAAGTTTGAATCTTATTTGATAAAGTTTATGTACAAATTTATGTTTCATAGTGGTTGATCCAATGATTGGCATGCATTGTTTGATAATAAGTTTACTTGACTTTTCAAAGGTAAGACCTCAAACCAGATTTCTGCAGATAAAAGTTTGTTATTCTTATTTCCGTTAACTCAAATAGTATAGCATCCTGTGCATATTGAGATTTGCTAGTTGTACTATTGACATATCAGTTCTCAGTTTTTGTATACCAGTTGAGTATGTTTCTACTATGTTATTGTTATCAGTATCCATGTTATGGATAGCATATTTGCATAACCAATTTCCTAGTATCCACATGTGTGGACAGTTGCATAGTTATATTGAGCACATACCCAGTTCCCTTCGGGGTCAATATCCACTCTGTGGACAGATCGGGATCCCAAGTTAGCATGCATCGGAATTCATGACGCATGGTAGTGCGTGTGTTCACCATGTAAGGTGCGTGATTAACCTTATTATGCGTATTCGGGGTGACGACCCTACAAGCCAATAGGTATTGCACACAATTGATTTATGCATGCTATTAGTTCTGTTTATCCAGTTGCATTACAGTTTTCAGTTTACAGTTTCTAGATTCTAGTTTATAGTTTCCAATTTTTAGTTCCAGCTTTCAGTTTATAGTTTTCAATATACAATTTTCAGTGTTCAGTTTGTTATAATTTTATTGTTTATATGCTTCTTGCTAGTTTCCCCTCCTTTGAATCTAAGGGACTACCCTTTCTTCTGAGGACAGGCTTACTCAGCAATGTTTGCTGAGTCTTGTTGATATTGCAAGTACTAGTCTGGACTAAGGAATTTAAGGCATGGATAAAAAGTTACTAGTTGGATTATTCTTGAAGGATTGTGAATTATGAATCTTGTAATTAAAAGTTATTATTTTTAGCTGAGGCATGAGTTGTTGTAAAAGTTTAAAAGCTTACTCTGATGTCAAGTTTTGGATTTGTAAGGGGAATTTTGTAGCAGTTAAACTTATATTGTTGTTCCTAGATTGTAAAGTTACAATAGATTGTTTTATTCTAGTCTTAGTGCTAGGGTGTACATATTTGGTATCAGAGGAATAGTTTAAGGCTTAGGGAAAACCTAAACTTGAACTTAAAATCCTAGTTGAGCTTTTAGGAACTTAGGATATAAGGAGACTACTAAGGATTATGATTTGTCTTTGATGAATAGCCTAAGTTGTTTATTGGGTTACAGTAAGGACACAAGATTTGTGAGATTGAACCATAGGGTTTACAGTACAAAGTTTATGGATTCAAGTTAAGGTTTACTGTTTAAAGGTTAAGGTGATAAACTTTGTGGTCTAAAAGATTGAGAATACAAGAAAAGATTGATTCCAAAATTGTGCGAGTCTAAGTTGAGGATAATATAGTCCAACCAATCTAGGACATTGTTGTGCTTGTGGTTGAGCACTTCTGTTTGTGATTTTACTATCACTATGTTTGTGATCTGCTGATCACTCTAGTTTTGTTGGTGAGTGTTGAACCATAATCTTTTGAGTTCTGAAATAAGTTTTATTGCTTGAAGGTTCCTGCCGGCGTACCAGATTGCACACGGGATTTATCCTAATGAACCATCAGGGTTCCAAATGCTGTAGAAAGGGGAATTTGGAATCCAAGCATGACAGTATTACAAATTTTCATTCAGTAAACACATGCTTGGCTCCTTCTATGTTGTGTCTCTTTTTACCTCTATGCAGCAAATTGAACTAGTAAAATGGATCTGAGAAAGGTTACTGAATTACCAGTAAAAAAATTTAATGCCTGAAAATCCACAACCACCAACTTTGCTCCTTGTCTGTCTACTGTACTATCCATTGATTGGGCTATGCTTACAACCAAGTTGCACGAGATTCTACAGCCAAGATAGTTATTGACAGGTTCTTGTTGTACTTTCTCGCTATAAAGCATCAAAAGCAGCACAGATGAAATCACACGGCAAGCATAGAAGAAGAAAGTGGTCCCTTATAACCGATGCTGAAGACATATTAATCAAGCGGACATCACAAAGCAACACAATTCTGCTACTTTATAATTCTAAGTGATCAAGTCATCGCACAAGATTGATCATAAACAGCCAAATATCCAGCAAACATAGGATCTACTATTCTCAGTGAGCAGGTAACAAGAACAAGGCAAAAAAGTTCAAACGCCATGTGATGACCGAAAAAGAAAACGGTCCACATTCTACTTAACAAAAATAGTATCATATTAGATATAAAACGTTTCCACTAGAGTACAAACCATGCATATTACATTAGAATACCAGCACACATGAACTTCATCAGCATCCTAGAGCACCTGATGAGATAAAGAATTGGATCACCTCCCAAATCTCAGCATCTGTGTCCAATTATTCCCGATTCACCGCCCATCGAAAGGACGCATACCCTGCCTGCAAATGAAAGCAAGGAGGGTTTATTCTTCAAGACATAACACTAGAGATGTTTGGGGAAGAATTATGAGAAACCGAATGAATAATAGGGTCCTGGTGTTCATGGACAACAAGTCCTGCCGAGCTATGAGATAACTCATCACTTAAAGTTCATAATGGAGCCCCACAGCATGAATATACCAGATCGTCAAACAATGCACACGTGGCCAAGCTAATTCAAAACTTATCTTGACATGATGGAATCATGCATAGGAAGATGAAGTCAAATTTCATTTTAACTCATGTGTCAATAGCAAGCAAAAGAGAGATGGAATTCGCAATGGGATAGAATTCAGAATAAAAAAAAAAGAAGAAAATCTGCAGAAAATAGAACGAAGAGATCACCAAACCCTGCCAAATGCTATGTAGACAAGACAAGTCAAAAAAAAAAATCAAAGTCAAAGAAGAAAATATGACCATTTTCCCAAAGCTGCTGCCAAAATAAAAGATAGCCAGAGATAAAGAAACGCTAGTCGCAGCAGCTAAAAAAAAAAAAGGGAAAAAAGGGAAGATAGCCGACAAAGCGGAAGCAGTCGGGGCTGGTGAAAGGGCAAGAAAGAAAGGGGCCTGCCACAGTTGGCAGAAAAGAAATGTGGCCGCCACAGGAATGGAAGAAGCGCGAAGCAAAAAAAGAAAATAAAAAAACTGACTTGTGCAATTAATGACGCCGAAAGTATAATGGCAAATGTTCAGAAGGAAACTTCGAAAGAGACGATTGCAGTAGCCATTATTGAAAATCAGGACAAAACAGCCAGCAAGAAGAAGTGAGTAGAGCTGACAGAGAAAAGAAATGAAAGGTGGTCTCGCAAGAAAAGCTCAATAAGACAAAGGGATAGAGGTTAAGCATGGCCTCATTTTTTTTTACCGCTGGTGGCCTATATAAGGAGGGTTCGGCCAGACAGAAAAAAAGAGACGGAGGAAACGCTGCAACAAAGAAGACACTGAGATAAAAGGATCGTCAGGGAGCTGCAAGAAGAAAAAAAAACATCTAGGTAAGAAAGGGAAGTTCCTCTTGTTTAAGTAGGCCTGAGGTGCACTAAGCACCGGTGGCATCACAGAGTGCTGAATAGCACCACTGCACACACACACCGTTCCCTCATTTCATTTTATTTATGTAGGCCTGAGGTGCATTAAGCACCGGTGGCATTTGTGAGTGAAAATATGAAGAGAATGCGGGGCGAAGAGATGAGAAGATGAAGAGAGTGTGAAAGTAAGAGAGTGAGGAGAGAGTGAGAATTCATCAAGAGGATATCGAGAAGATTCGTTAAAAAAAAAACAAAAAATGGAAAGCTGGGACTTGCGGAGGATGAAGATCAGACAACAAAACCATGCAAAAACAAGAGAGTAAAAAAGAAGGAAAATCAAAAAAAGAAATAAATAAAAGAAACAGAAGAACCCATAAGCCAGGGAAGACACTCGAAGGAGAATAGAAATACCCGCTTGAGTCCTCTGCTGCTCTTCTCGCCTCTTTCAGAACTAGGCGTCAAACCAAGCAGCACAGAAAAGAAATCCCTCCGTTCAAGCCCTTGATACAAACGCCGCCGGGGCTTCTGACTCAAATCGAAGTGAGAAACTGGATTAAGAGAGGCAAACGAAATTCTTGCTGACAGACAATGGCTGCAAAAATTGGATGATGGTTGATTACCTGGTCCACGGAAGGGAGTATCCTCAATTTAATATCTTTAGATTTTTAACAGTCGTCTGAAAAGGAAAGATTTGTTAAAAAAAACAGAGTCAGATATACAAACAAAATAAGGTTTGAATCGGATCGCTGGACTGGGATCCAATTGAGGTGGATATGCCCAGAAAACCATTCCCAGCCGCTAAAAGGAAATATGGAACCGATTGTTGATCAGAAATTTGACTGGAAAGCATTACTTTACTTCGATTGATGCGACGACGATGAATCCATCCCGAATCAACCATCGCTACCGCCACCTGCAGCTCCATCACGACCATCAGATTCATCTCCTGCTCCAGCCATCTCTTCTTCATCAAAACACCGCAGAAGAACAAATCAAACCTTCAGTGAACATGCACAAGATAAATATTCTTACAAAAAGCTTATAGGCGGACTTTCGTCATAAAAAAAATAGTGATAACGAGAAGAACAAGAGAAATAGAAGAGAATTTCGCACCACCGACCTTCAATCCCCAACGGCAAAGAATGATGTTGTGATGGGGAAATCCACCCTAATCAAACCCTAATTTCAATCCGAGTCCCAAGTAAAATTCGGTATCAATGGATCCAACCCGACCTTGCCGGATCCTACTCGATTTTGCTTAAACCCGACCCGCTTGGATTTCAATGCCTCAACAAGAAGATTCTGTCATTGCCGCTGAAGACGGAGAAATTGAGCTCATCGTCTTCATTTCCGGTAGAAGTTGCTGGCTGGGAGCCCGGCCGATCTAGCCATTCCCCCCTCGGACAAGTCGCTAAAAACCCGACGGATGCAGCGCCACAGCTCCATTGACGCCGTATCCTCTGTCGCTGCATACTGAAGGAGTACTACAGTCTACCTTGCTGCAGATAGACAACGTCAAAGGATTTCTTCCCAAATCAACTCCTCATCCACCGTCATCTACCGGACCCACCAATCGCCATGCAGCCATCACCCAAGGCTAAAACTGTTCCTTCAAGTAGCCATTGCCTAAACGAACTCCCCTGGCGCCACCTCCAGAGCTCACCGCCGAGGGCTGCCACGGTCTAGAATAAGCTGCAACAAGCTGAGGTCGCCGCCGCATTCAGCTGTAGGCGAATGTCTCACACCAATACTTCCTAGCCAATAGCAGGTTTCTGCGGCCCCGGATCCTTCCATCCCATCCGGATTGCTGCGTTTCTTTCACTAGCATCCATTCTGTTGGTGCCTTCGACGAAGCAAACTCACGGTCACTGGCCGGAGGGATCACCTGGGTTTACAGCTGTGAAATTTCCCCACGGCCCTGCCATGGAGTTTTCCGCTCAGTACTCGACCGATTTCATGGTTGTGAAATCTTCCACGGCCCTGCCTTGCCGGAAAGAAATGAAAGAAACCAGACGTCATGGAATTACTAGGAAGGGTAGAGGGGAAGATCTCACTCGCCGATCTCCAATTTGAGCTAACAAAGTCAGATCTCCAATTTGAGCTAACAAAGCTCAGCATCAAAGCTAAACCCTGTCTTCGTCTCCAAAATCTTCCGCCCCGTGTTCAATAGGGCAACATGACATTTTCCTGGGGCTCGGATCTGACAGCGAAGCCGTAGCTTCGGCCATGGGATTTGCTAACTGTCCCTTCCCTTGCCAGATTGTTGATTCCATCGCCGCTTGAGACGACAAGTCGATGTCACCGCCGTCTCCAGAGGCGGACGAACGCCTTTGCCTCTATCGCCGCTTGAGACGACAAGTCGATGTCACCGCCGTCTCCAGAGGCGGACGAACGCCTTTGCCTCTATCGCCGCTTGAGACGACAAGCCGATGTCACTGCCGTCTCCAGAGGCGGACGAACGCCTTTGCCTCTATCGCCGCCGGACGACATCCTCAATGAATTCGCTGACGCCAACTCGTCCAAAACCATCAGAGCCGCTTACAGCACACCATCGATGGAAGCCTGGCGCCGCCGGAAACGGAATAGCATCTCGATTTCACCCACCGGCTGGCGCCGACTTGCGCTAAAAAAAAAGGAGAGTGACTTTACTCTTCCGCGACGGGAACAAAAAAAAATATAAAAATAAATTATAGTGATAATAATATCCTAAGTGAAATAAAAAAGAAGCAAATAAAAACATGGGCGGTGCAAAAATGGTGACGGCACCTCCTTCTCGATCTCTTGAATTTGATACTTCACATGCGTGAATGAAGCAAAAATTCATCTCCGTTTAAGCCTTTTGACTAACAGCTTAAACATGAATCAAGTCATGCCTAAGAGTTAACTCCAAAAATAATAATAAAAAATCAAGATGTCTCGGAGCCTTGACGTATTACGATGAAATATTGTTTGTGAGGTGCGTACGTCGATGTTTGATGTCGGGGCGTAGCTCCTCGATATAGTATCGCGTTCATTGAGGCCGGATAAATTTCCAAAACAAATTATCCAACGCGCCGCAAGGCCGGATAAATTCCAAATCAAACTATCCATCACGCCGCAAGGTTGGATAAATTCCAAATCAAGTTATCCAATATGCCGCAAGGCCGGATAAATTTCCAAATCAAATCATCCAACACGCCGCAAGGCCGGATAAATTCCGAATCAAATTATCCATCACGCCGCAAGGCTGGATAAATTCCAAATCAAGTTATCCATCACGCCGCAAGGCTGGATAAATTCCAAATCAAGTCATCCAATATGCCGCAAGGCCGGATAAATTTTCAAAACAAATTATCCATCACGCCGCAAGGCTGGATAAATTCCAAATCAAGTTATCCATCACGCCGCAAGGCTGGATAAATTCCAAATCAAGTCATCCAATATGCCGCAAGGCCGGATAAATTTTCAAAACAAATTATCCATCACGCCGCAAGGCCGGATAAATTTCCAAATCAAATTATCCATCATGCCACAAGGCCGGATAAGATTCTAAATCAAATTATCTAACTCACCGCAAGGCCGGACAATTCCCAAATTCTAGTTACTCGACGTGCCGCATGGCCGAGTAATTTCCTTCAAAGTCAAGCCACCCGACACGCCATCAAGGCTGGGTGATCTTAGATCCAATACCCAACATGCCTTAACGCATTACGATGAAATATTGTTTGGGAGGTGCGTACGTCGATGTTTACCATCGGGGCGTAGCTCCTCAATATAACGTTGTATTGCCTAGGCCGGGTGTTACCCAATGCATTGTCACAAGACCAAAATTGAACGAACACAAATTGTCCATGTTGATGGAAGTTCTTTTCCTTTATCATCTTATGTATTATGTCAAATTATATTTATGAATGATATCGTTTGACTCATCTCTCTTGTGTTGTTACGTAATATAGATCTCTTAATCAAAGGTTCCCTAATTTTAGGGGTAATTAACAAAGAGTGCTTGCGCTCATTGGAAGCCAGAACCCATTAAACAAAAAGCCTTATTAATTTAAGGTGGATTTGAAACGGTCATAATACATTCTCGATGTAACAAAATGACCCCACAAATTCTGGCACGCCCGGTGGGACAGGCTTCTCCTTTCATCTTCGAGATCTATACTACGCAACACCGAATTCCACGCCCTCGTCCTTACACTTCTTTTGTTTTACAGAAAAATGGCAAAGAAATTGAACATCTTTGTTGAGGACGCTTCGATCATCATGCACGGCGTCCAATTTGGCTCCATTTCGGAGGAAGACGTTGAGTTTATCTACCTACCCTTCATAGACTCTGAAAACATTAAGGGTGAGGGAAATATCACTCCGACCATCAAGAGTAAGACCTCCTTGAAGAATAAAAAGACTGTCACAAAAAAGGAAGAACTGCTTGTCGCTGCTAATGGGGGGCGTGTTCGACAAAGAGGAGGAGGAAGCATCCTTCACTGTTAATGGGGGCAAGATTCACCAAGCTGTATTCTCAAGCCCTGGAGAGACAAAAAAGCGGGAACGACAAGCCTTAAGGAAGAAGAAGGCTAGGCTCTCCAGACAAGGTCGCCTAATCCCTGTAAGGCGTAATTATTCTGCCTCCAAGACAGAAACAGCCGTAACAAACAAATTTGCACCACTTCTATCAGTTACGAGAAATTCTAACCTGGTGGAGGGACTGCGGCTGCAAACCCACGTACAGGCCAAGCCACACCCAAAGCCCAGAAATATCACTACTCAAAAGACAATATCTCAAGGGATTTACGAGGCATACAAGAGGGTTCTGAGGAACGTGAAAAGAAAGGAAAGACGTTCCAAGATCAGCCATAAGGAAACAGAGGGTCATATAATCCACACAGTGCGGATGGTGGAACACGCACGGGAGACCGGCTCTAATTCTGAGGAGGATACCCTTCGGACAATGACAAGGAAAGCCAAGAATAAAAAGTTGGCTTCTATTGTAATCCAGGAGCCTGTTCAACGGTACGAACTAGGAGCAACCCCTCTACACCAAGAAACTTTCGAAGAGGAAGAGGAAGAGGAAGAACCCGTCATGACCACTAATCATGACCATAGAGATGAAGCTATCGCCGACCTTAAGAGACAACTTAAGAAGAGGGATAACGACATGAGCATCCTCATGGCGAAGTTCGAGGAGGTGACTAGTGCTCTTGCAAAGACGCAAGAGATGATGTTACGCCAGGAACAGTCATCGCGGGAACAAAATAACGCTCCGGCGACATCTTCCTTGCCAGCACAGTCAAATGACGAGGCCATTACCTTGACTAGGAAAGAAGTACAGGAAATGGTGATGGACCAGCTGAGGCAAATGGAGGGAACCAAAATCGCTCCACGGAGGAGACGAGGGAGACCTTACCCAGCTGCATACGATAATATCCCTTACCCCAAAGGGTACATCGTACCGCATTTTAAGATGTTTAGTGGAGTAGGAAACCCCGACCAACACTTGGCCCACTTCGTCGCGACTTGTGGGAACACTGGCGGCAACGACGCCTTATTGCTCCGGCAGTTTCCACAAAGCCTCTCAGGGGTTGCCTTTGAGTGGTACTACTCTCTGGAGAACGTAGCTATCGGGACTTGGGCTGACATGGAGGAAGCCTTCAGGATGAAGTTTGCTTCGGTAAGCGATAAGATTACAATCGCGGACCTGGCCGATACAAAGAGGAGAAAGGATGAGACCGTCCTCAATTACATTACCAGGTGGAGAAACTTGAGTATCAAATGCGAAAAGCCACTAGAGCAAACCGAGGCCGTGGATTTGTTGGTCCGTAACATCGATAGCTGGATGGCCCCCTTTCTCTACGGCAATAACATCTCTACGTTTCAAGAATTGATCACCCAAGTGGCAAAATTGGAACGAACGAACCATCAGCCTTACATAAATATGCAAAACCCAAAATTCAGAAGGGAGGAACCAAGAAGGAACGAATCCAAGATCGCCTATACAAACGTTGCTAACAAGGGCAAAAGGGTAGAAGTTCACAATGCAAACATACCTCGAATCGAGAGAGCGCCAACGCTCGGCGAAAATAGCCGGGGCAAGCCGTTGACCCTGGAAGAGAGAAAGAATAAAATTTATTCGTTCAAAAGAGAAAAGACGATGAAAATTTTTAGGGATGCCTTGAAAAATGGCTTACAACTACCAGAGCCGAAGCGCCCCGAAGAAAGCAATAAAACTGACGATCCCAACTTTTGCCCTTACCACCGCGTACTGGGGCACACGATAGAAGATTGTTATATTTTCAAAGATTGGGTGGAGAAACAATATAAAACAGGGAAGATAACTCTATCGAAGCAAGTATTGAACGAAACCCAAACCGAGGAGGTTGATGTCGTTCAAGTCAGAACAGATCCGACGCACGTAGAGCGCCAAGAGTGGAGTACCGTAGTGCCAAAGAAGACGCTACGACTCCTCCAAAAATTACAACAAATACCGGGCATAGTGTGGAAAGACTCCTTGTCCCCGCGATACGTATCGCCAAGACCCCATCCGCCAACGAAGGAAAATCAAGAGAAAAAGAAAAAGAGTCCTCAGCTGAAAAACAAAAATAAGAAAATAGTCTTTTTGACCAAAACGCAAGAAAGGGACGATCTCAAAAGATACATCGACTCACTTGAAGAGTACGTGCAAGAAAGGCCGGAGCCCATAAAACTTCACCACTACATCACGGAAGAAGTATGGGAGAGGCTCCTGGAAGATGATTCAGAGGATGAGGAGTATGAGGTGGAGTCCTGCAGAATGATATCGGTTATCCCGGAACCCTTGGAGGAAGATAAAACCGACAACATTAGAGGCGTCGCTACTGCAAGGATGGGTACTTGCAACGCGATCAACTTGGGAAGTGACTCCGAAGATGAAATCTTACCTGCCTACCTGTATGAGGAAGTACCTACTGCCAAAAACAGCGAGCAAATAAACGAATCCTGCCAAATGAATCTTAGGAGCGGCAAGGTCGTGGTAGGGCGTACGATAGACAAAGAGAAGGAAAAACTCAAAGGAAAGCAAATTGAAACGCAGGAAGTGGGCGACGACGCGGCACCCCCACTAAAGCTATCCTCTTCGGAATATAACATATTATCACATTTGAGAAAGGTTCCCGCCCTCCTCAGTATATACGACGCCTTGATGATGTCACAAGAACTGAGAGATGTTCTTATTTACGCCTTACAAAATCCTCAAAAATTCCAAGCATTCTTCGTGGAGGCTGATATAAAAGAGGCGCTGAGTACATATGCTACATCGTCCATTACCTTCAACGACGATGACATGATATTGGGAACGTCGCAGCATAATCGACCATTGTATGTGACTGGAGACGTGGAAGGGATGAAGATAAGCAGAATCTTAATCGATCCAGAGTCATCAGTTAACCTCGTAACCTTGCGGACCTTAAAAAGCCTCTCTTTAGGCGTCCATAATTTAACAACTGAAAAAGTTATTATCCAAGGATTCAATAAGAACAGCCAGAAGGCTTTAGGCTCTATATGTTTACCGTTACAGCTCGACGACTTAAAGACCAAAGTCAAATTCCATGTCATCGACACTGATACCTCATACAAGGCGTTACTCGGGAGGCCTTGGCTGCACGAGAATCACATAGTCCCCTCTACCTTACACCAATGCCTGAAGTACCTAAGAGAAGGAAGGGAGGAACGTATCGACGGGGATATCCAACCCTTCTCAGTGCATGAAATTAAATACGAAGACGCGCACTATTTTATTGGATCGGCAACGCAGCCTGCGAAATCAATACTGCAGAACTCGATCATCTCCAAGCTAAAGAAAACAACTCTGTCAGCATGCCCCCATTTCGGAAGTGACTCCGAGTCAGAAGCGAGTGACTGCTCAGCCTCTACATGCAACATGGTCGAAACCCATGAGAAGGAAGGTTGGTCACAGAGACTGACGACACGACAAAATGTGGCAGAATACGAGATAGGAGTATTGAGAGTTCCTCAAGGCTACCTTAAGGGTTTCACCCCCCTGAATGCATCGCAAGTCATAGAGATGAAGACTTTTATTGTCCCTAGCAAGAGGGAATGCACAAGAGGAAGGTTCTTTGTCCATAAACCAATACACTTCTATCAGTCGGACGAAATTCATCACGTCATGACAGACGAAGAGGACCACCCGGAGTCAACACAATTCGTCAAGGTTCCCCCATTTGTTTATTACCCTCCGAGCTTAAGAGATCTCGTAGAAAAGTACGGTTGCTTGAACCCTCGTCCAAAGAGTGAGCTGCGTCAATTTGAGAAGTTGTGGAACCCGGGTTCACGGAATATCACGCTACCAAATGGGAAGATCTCCAATACTCGGGGCCTAGGGTACACAGAACCAAGTGAAGAAGCTCTTATGTTTCACCCATATACTTGCAATATGGTGACAATAGGCGAAACATACGAAATGGAGCAAGAAAATGAAGAATTTAAAAGGGCACCGAAAGAATTGGAAGATGGGGGGCAGACCACCTGCGATGAGTTAATTGAGGTCAATCTTGGGTCAGAAGAGGATGTCAGGCCCACTTATATAAGTGCACAACTCTCTCGGCATGAAAAGGACCAGCTGGAAGCACTCCTCCATGAGTTTAGTGACTGCTTTGCATGGACATATAAAGAGATGCCGGGCCTTAGTCCGGAGGTCGCCGTCCACAATTTGTCGATCAGTCCTGACGCTACCCCGGTGAAGTAGGCACCAAGAAGAATGAGGATAGAACTCGAAGAGCAGATCACACTTGAAATAAAGAAATTAATCGAGGCAGGCTTTATAAGAGAGGAGAAATACGCAGACTGGATAGCAAGTATTGTCCCTGTAAAGAAGAAAAATGGGCAAATCCGGATCTGCGTAGACTTCAGAAACTTGAATAACGCATGTCCCAAAGACGATTTTCCACTCCCTGTGACAGAAGTAATGATCGACTCGGTATCAAACTTTGAAGTGTTTTCATTTATGGACGGGTCATCTGGTTACAATCAAATTAAGATGGCGCCTGAAGACGAGAAGCACACCGCGTTTCGCACGCCTATCGGCATCTTTTGTTATACTGTCATGCCGTTTGGATTAAAGAACGCTGGGGCAACATACCAACGCGCGATGACTAAGATCTTCGACGATTTAATCCATAAACTCGTCGAGTGCTATGTGGACGATTTGGTAGTTAAGTCACGATCTAAAGCAGAGCACTGCCAGGACCTGAGGACCGTGTTCACTCGGATCCGCAAGTACAACCTCAAAATGAACCCGTTCAAGTGCGCGTTTGGAGTATCATCTGGAAAATTCCTGGGTTTCGTGGTCAAACACAAAAAGATCGAAGTCGATCCCGCGAAGATAAGCTCAATCAAAGACATGCCGCCCCCAAAGAATCTTAGGGAGCTTAGATCCTTTCAAGGGCGACTGGCCTATATTAGGAGGTTCATTTCCAATCTATCCGGGCGAATCCATCCCTTCTCCAAACTGACAAAGAAAAATGCTCCGTTCATTTGGGATAGTACGTGCCAAAACGCTTTCGAAGACATCAAAGAATACCTCTCATGCCCTCCGGTCCTTGGGGCACCTATCACTGGAAAGCCACTCATCTTATATACCACGGCATTGGAAGCATCCTTAGGGGCACTATTGGCCCAGGATAACGACGATGGAAAGGAGACCGCCTTGTATTATCTTAGCCGAATGTTCGTAGGAGCAGAGCATTCCTATTCCCCAATCGAAAAACAATGTCTGGCATTGATATTTGCCATTAAGAAGTTAAGGCACTATCTCCTCGAACACGAAGTTCGCCTCATATCAAAAGTCGACCCCTTAAGATACTTGATGACGAGACCTACTTTGACAGGGCGATTGGCTAAATGGGCCGTCCTACTCCAAGAATTCGACATCACATATGTGTCGCAGAAAGCAGTAAAAGGGCAAATTCTCGCCGATTTCTTAGCGGCTCATCCTGTCCCCGATGACTCTCCTCTGAATTATGACTTGCCAGACGAAGAAATATTAAATACCGAAATCGACCGTGGATATTGGGAACTTTACTTCGATGGAGCATCTTCAATTCAACCAGCCATCCCCCCAAATATCCCAAAAGTAAAGTCAGGGATCGGCCTGGTGTTCATCACCCCGGAAAAAGGAATATTATATTACTCCCTAGCCCTCACTGGGCCTTGTACCAATAACGAAGCTGAGTACGAGGCTTTGATCGCCGGACTCGAGCTCGCGCTAGAGATGAAAATCGAAAGAATGCATGTGTACGGTGACTCCCAGCTCATCGTCAAACAGGTGACGGGTGAATACCAAGTCAAGAAAACGGAACTGCACAAATATCATACAAAAGCTGTGGAACTCATGGAACAAATACCGTACGTCACTCTGACCTGCATCGCTAGGGCTGCTAATGGTAAAGCGGACGCACTGGCAAAGTTTGCCAAAGAGCTAGCTGGGCCATCCATTGACCAAGTCAATATCGTGATCAGAGACAGGAAGCTGATCGCACCGGCCGAAAATGATCGCGTCGACAAGAAAGAAGTAACAGATGCTATGACAATCTCCCTCACGCAAGAGCATGACTGGAGAGAGCCATTCGTCAACTATCTCAAAAGTGGCATCCTACCCGAGGATAAGACTCAAAGAGTACAATTGAAAAAACGGGCCCTTCGGTATACATTTGTGAATGACACACTGTATCGTCGATCGTATGAACAACTTTGGCTCAGGTGCATCGCAATGGATGAGATCGCCCACGTATTACATGAGGTCCATTCCGGTCTTTGTGGTGCCCACCAATCAGGACCCAAAATGTATCTTAAGATTAAGAGGCTAGGATACTACTGGCCAAGCATGGTGCGAGACTGCATAAACTGCGCAAAGACCTGCCACTTGTGCCAAGTGCATGGAGATTTAATTCATAAACACCCTAACCCTCTTCATCCAACGGTTTCGTCGTGGCCGTTCGAAATATGGGGGACAGATATAGTGGGGCCCATAGAACCTCCTTCTTCTCTGGGGCATCGATTTATACTCGCGGCAACAGACTACTTCTCCAAATGGGTGGAGGCCATCCCATTAAGGGAAGTCAAGGCCGCCAATGTCGTCAATTTCTTTCGCGGGAATGTATTGAGTCGTTTTGGAACCCCCAGAAGGATCATATCTGACAACGGTTTGGCCTTCAAAAATGCCTTGATCTACAAATTTGCAGAGCGTCACAAAATTGATTGGCGGTACTCTTCGATATACAATCCAAGAGCGAATGGACTAGCTGAAGCATTCAATAAAACTTTATGCAAGCTACTCAAGAAGAGCGTTTCAAAAAACAAGAAAGAGTGGCATCAGAAGCTAGTAGAAGCATTATGGGCTTATCGAACCACATATCGCACACCCACACAATCAACGCCTTATTCCTTAGTCTTCGGTGTCGAAGCAGTGCTTCCACTCGAGGTGGAAATACCTTCGCTGAGGATGGCAATGCAATGTGACATGACAATGGATGAAAATGTCCAGTTACGTCTTGATGAACTAGACACACTTGATGAGCAAAGGCTGACCGCACAACAAAACCTGGAGCTATACCGAGTGCGAATGGCAAAAGCGTACGACAAGTTGGCCCGGGAACGCACCTTCAAAAAAGGAGAGCTCGTTCTAGCATTAAGGCGGCCTATCATATCAAACAAGATGGCGAGAGGAAAATTCAATCCTAACTGGGAAGGACCCTATGTGATAGGAAAAGTCTATGAAGGGGGAGCCTATCAGTTAACAGATCAGGAGGGGGCACACCCGATGCCGCCCATCAATGGCCGTTTCTTAAAGAAATACCATGCTTAGGCCGTAGATTTGATCCCGATCAGGCAATGTTAGGATCGAAAATATCAAGCCACCTCCATCTAATCTTTTGTTAAAACTGTGTAAAGTTCCTCATCCAGACATTTGTCCCTATTGGATGACAAGGGCGTAAGTTCACTTATGTCTATGACAAAAAAAAAAAAAAAAAAAAAAAAAATCTTCCTCAATACCACATGTGCAATCCTATTGAACAGCGGTTTGGCAACGCAAATATGAGATCAAGCAAATCATAATAATTCGTCAAGAATCATCACACCAATTACCACATGAATCATAATCACTGAAGCGAGGACGCTCCCAGCCAAGTGAAGCAAAAACAACAGACCAATCACTACCCAGCATCAATATGAATAACGAGATAAGAAATGGTAATAGAAGCCCACTACAAAGGATATAGGAAGTAGACATTTTTCGACGGATTTGTACGCGCCTGTGGCTTATACAAAATCCGTCGAGGGGCATTTGTTGAACCATAATCTTTTGAGTTCTGAAATAAGTTTTATTGCTTGAAGGTTCCTGCCGGCGTACCAGATTGCACACGGGATTTATCCTAATGAACCATCAGGGTTCCAAATGCTGTAGAAAGGGGAACTTGGAATCCAAGCATGACAGTATTACAAATTTTCATTCAGTAAACACATGCTTGGCTCCTTCTATGTTGTGTCTCTTTTTACCTCTATGCAGCAAATTGAACTAGTAAAATGGATCTGAGAAAGGTTACTGAATTACCAGTAAAAAAATTTAATGCCTGAAAATCCACAACCACCAACTTTGCTCCTTGTCTGTCTACTGTACTATCCATTGATTGGGCTATGCTTACAACCAAGTTGCACGAGATTCTACAGCCAAGATAGTTATTGACAAGTTCTTGTTGTACTTTCTCGCTATAAAGCATCAAAAGCAGCACAGATGAAATCACACGGCAAGCATAGAAGAAGAAAGTGATCTCTTATAACCGATGCTGAAGACATATTAATCAAGCGGAGATCACAAAGCAACACAATTCTGCTACTTTATAATTCTAAGTGATCAAGTCATCGCACAAGATTGATCATAAACAGCCAAATATCCAGCAAACATAGGATCTACTATTCTTAGTGAGCAGGTAACAAGAACAAGGCAAAAAAGTTCAAACGCCATGTGATGACCGAAAAAGAAAACGGTCCACATTCTACTTAACAAAAATAGTATCATATTAGATATAAAACGTTTCCACTAGAGTACAAACCATGCATATTACATTAGAATACCAGCACACATGAACTTCATCAGCATCCTAGAGCACCTGATGAGATAAAGAATTGGATCACCTCCCAAATCTCAGCATCTGTGTCCAATTATTCCCGATTCACCGCCCATCGAAAGGACGCATACCCTGCCTGCAAATGAAAGCAAGGAGGGTTTATTCTTCAAGACATAACACTAGAGATGTTTGGGGAAGAATTATGAGAAACTGAATGAATAATAGGGTCCTGGTGTTCATGGACAACAAGTCCTGCCGAGCTATGAGATAACTCATCACTTAAAGTTCATAATGGAGCCCCACAGAATGAATATACCAGATCGTCAAACAATGCACACGTGGCCAAGCTAATTCAAAACTTATCTTGACATGATGGAATCATGCATAGGAAGATGAAGTCAAATTTCATTTTAACTCATGTGTCAATAGCAAGCAAAAGAGAGATGGAATTCGCAATGGGATAGAATTCAGAATAAAAAAAAAAGAAGAAAATCTGCAGAAAATAGAACGAAGAGATCACCAAACCCTGCCAAATGCTATGTAGACAAGACAAGTCAAAAAAAAAAATCAAAGTCAAAGAAGAAAATATGACCATTTTCCCAAAGCTGCTGCCAAAATAAAAGATAGCCAGAGATAAAGAAACGCTAGTCGCAGCAGCTAAAAAAAAAAAAAGGGAAAAAAGGGAAGATAGCCGACAAAGCGGAAGCAGTCGGGGCTGGTGAAAGGGCAAGAAAGAAAGGGGCCTGCCACAGTTGGCAGAAAAGAAATGTGGCCGCCACAGGAATGGAAGAAGCGCGAAGCAAAAAAAGAAAATAAAAAAACTGACTTGTGCAATTAATGACGCCGAAAGTATAATGGCAAATGTTCAGAAGGAAACTTCGAAAGAGACGATTGCAGTAGCCATTATTGAAAATCAGGACAAAACAGCCAGCAAGAAGAAGTGAGTAGAGCTGACAGAGAAAAGAAATGAAAGGTGGTCTCGCAAGAAAAGCTCAATAAGACAAAGGGATAGAGGTTAAGCATGGCCTCATTTTTTTTTACCGCTGGTGGCCTATATAAGGAGGGTTCGGCCAGACAGAAAAAAAGAGACGGAGGAAACGCTGCAACAAAGAAGACACTGAGATAAAAGGATCGTCAGGGAGCTGCAAGAAGAAAAAAAAAACATCTAGGTAAGAAAGGGAAGTTCCTCTTGTTTAAGTAGGCCTGAGGTGCACTAAGCACCGGTGGCATCACAGAGTGCTGAATAGCACCACTGCACACACACACCGTTCCCTCATTTCATTTTATTTATGTAGGCCTGAGGTGCATTAAGCACCGGTGGCATTTGTGAGTGAAAATATGAAGAGAATGCGGGGCGAAGAGATGAGAAGATGAAGAGAGTGTGAAAGTAAGAGAGTGAGGAGAGGTACGGGAGATTGAAAACTAATAAGGAGGAGGTGCTGGCGCTACGTAAAAAAAAAAAAAAAAGAGTGATGCTGCTTAAAAAGAGAGAGTGATGCTGTAAAAAAGAGGAAGGAAGGAAAAGACGGCGTCAGATTTCTAAAAGAAAGAGGAAGAAAGAAGATACTAAAAATACTGGGAGGTGATAAAATCATGTAAAAAAAAAAGAGAAAGAAACGAAGAAAAGAGAGGAAGCCGAGATGGCTAGGAAATAAAAGAAGAGAAAAGCTGATATGTTCGGAAACAAAAAATCGTCATGCGAAAGAGAGTGAGAATTCATCAAGAGGATATCGAGAAGATTCGTTAAAAAAAAAACAAAAAATGGAAAGCTGGGACTTGCGGAGGATGAAGATCAGACAACAAAACCATGCAAAAACAAGAGAGTAAAAAAGAAGGAAAATCAAAAAAAGAAATAAATAAAAGAAACAGAAGAACCCATAAGCCAGGGAAGACACTCGAAGGAGAATAGAAATACCCGCTTGAGTCCTCTGCTGCTCTTCTCGCCTCTTTCAGAACTAGGCGTCAAACCAAGCAGCACAGAAAAGAAATCCCTCCGTTCAAGCCCTTGATACAAACGCCGCCGGGGCTTCTGACTCAAATCGAAGTGAGAAACTGGATTAAGAGAGGCAAACGAAATTCTTGCTGACAGACAATGGCTGCAAAAATTGGATGATGGTTGATTACCTGGTCCACGGAAGGGAGTATCCTCAATTTAATATCTTTAGATTTTTAACAGTCGTCTGAAAAGGAAAGATTTGTTAAAAAAAACAGAGTCAGATATACAAACAAAATAAGGTTTGAATCGGATCGCTGGACTGGGATCCAATTGAGGTGGATATGCCCAGAAAACCATTCCCAGCCGCTAAAAGGAAATATGGAACCGATTGTTGATCAGAAATTTGACTGGAAAGCATTACTTTACTTCGATTGATGCGACGACGATGAATCCATCCCGAATCAACCATCGCTACCCGCCACCTGCAGCTCCATCACGACCATCAGATTCATCTCCTGCTCCAGCCATCTCTTCTTCATCAAAACACCGCAGAAGAACAAATCAAACCTTCAGTGAACATGCACAAGATAAATATTCTTACAAAAAGCTTATAGGCGGACTTTCGTCATAAAAAAAATAGTGATAACGAGAAGAACAAGAGAAATAGAAGAGAATTTCGCACCACCGACCTTCAATCCCCAACGGCAAAGAATGATGTTGTGATGGGGAAATCCACCCTAATCAAACCCTAATTTCAATCCGAGTCCCAAGTAAAATTCGGTATCAATGGATCCAACCCGACCTTGCCGGATCCTACTCGATTTTGCTTAAACCCGACCCGCTTGGATTTCAATGCCTCAACAAGAAGATTCTGTCATTGCCGCTGAAGACGGAGAAATTGAGCTCATCGTCTTCATTTCCGGTAGAAGTTGCTGGCTGGGAGCCCGGCCGATCTAGCCATTCCCCCCTCGGACAAGTCGCTAAAAACCCGACGGATGCAGCGCCACAGCTCCATTGACGCCGTATCCTCTGTCGCTGCATACTGAAGGAGTACTACAGTCTACCTTGCTGCAGATAGACAACGTCAAAGGATTTCTTCCCAAATCAACTCCTCATCCACCGTCATCTACCGGACCCACCAATCGCCATGCAGCCATCACCCAAGGCTAAAACTGTTCCTTCAAGTAGCCATTGCCTAAACGAACTCCCCTGGCGCCACCTCCAGAGCTCACCGCCGAGGGCTGCCACGGTCTAGAATAAGCTGCAACAAGCTGAGGTCGCCGCCGCATTCAGCTGTAGGCGAATGTCTCACACCAATACTTCCTAGCCAATAGCAGGTTTCTGCGGCCCCGGATCCTTCCATCCCATCCGGATTGCTGCGTTTCTTTCACTAGCATCCATTCTGTTGGTGCCTTCGACGAAGCAAACTCACGGTCACTGGCCGGAGGGATCACCTGGGTTTACAGCTGTGAAATTTCCCCACGGCCCTGCCATGGAGTTTTCCGCTCAGTACTCGACCGATTTCATGGTTGTGAAATCTTCCACGGCCCTGCCTTGCCGGAAAGAAATGAAAGAAACCAGACGTCATGGAATTACTAGGAAGGGTAGAGGGGAAGATCTCACTCGCCGATCTCCAATTTGAGCTAACAAAGTCAGATCTCCAATTTGAGCTAACAAAGCTCAGCATCAAAGCTAAACCCTGTCTTCGTCTCCAAAATCTTCCGCCCCGTGTTCAATAGGGCAACATGACATTTTCCTGGGGCTCGGATCTGACAGCGAAGCCGTAGCTTCGGCCATGGGATTTGCTAACTGTCCCTTCCCTTGCCAGATTGTTGATTCCATCGCCGCTTGAGACGACAAGTCGATGTCACCGCCGTCTCCAGAGGCGGACGAACGCCTTTGCCTCTATCGCCGCTTGAGACGACAAGTCGATGTCACCGCCGTCTCCAGAGGCGGACGAACGCCTTTGCCTCTATCGCCGCTTGAGACGACAAGCCGATGTCACCGCCGTCTCCAGAGGCGGACGAACGCCTTTGCCTCTATCGCCGCCGGACGACATCCTCAATGAATTCGCTGACGCCAACTCATCCAAAACCATCAGAGCCGCTTACAGCACACCATCGATGGAAGCCTGGCACCGCCGGAAATGGAATAGCATCTCGATTTCACCCACCGGCTGGCGCCGACTTGCGCTAAAAAAAAAGGAGAGTGACTTTACTCTTCCGCGACGGGAACAAAAAAAAATATAAAAATAAATTATAGTGATAATAATATCCTAAGTGAAATAAAAAAGAAGCAAATAAAAACATGGGCGGTGCAAAAATGGTGACGGCACCTCCTTCTCGATCTCTTGAATTTGATACTTCACATGCGTGAATGAAGCAAAAATTCATCTCCGTTTAAGCCTTTTGACTAACAGCTTAAACATGAATCAAGTCATGCCTAAGAGTTAACTCCAAAAATAATAATAAAAAATCAAGATGTCTCGGAGCCTTGACGTATTACGATGAAATATTGTTTGTGAGGTGCGTACGTCGATGTTTGATGTCGGGGCGTAGCTCCTCGATATAGTATCGCGTTCATTGAGGCCGGATAAATTTCCAAAACAAATTATCCAACGCGCCGCAAGGCCGGATAAATTCCAAATCAAACTATCCATCACGCCGCAAGGTTGGATAAATTCCAAATCAAGTTATCCAATATGCCGCAAGGCCGGATAAATTTCCAAATCAAATCATCCAACACGCCGCAAGGCCGGATAAATTCCGAATCAAATTATCCATCACGCCGCAAGGCTGGATAAATTCCAAATCAAGTTATCCATCACGCCGCAAGGCTGGATAAATTCCAAATCAAGTCATCCAATATGCCGCAAGGCCGGATAAATTTTCAAAACAAATTATCCATCACGCCGCAAGGCTGGATAAATTCCAAATCAAGTTATCCATCACGCCGCAAGCCTGGATAAATTCCAAATCAAGTCATCCAATATGCCGCAAGGCCGGATAAATTTTCAAAACAAATTATCCATTATGCCGCAAGGCCGGATAAATTTCCAAATCAAATTATCCATCATGCCACAAGGCCGGATAAGATTCTAAATCAAATTATCTAACTCACCGCAAGGCCGGACAATTCCCAAATTCTAGTTACTCGACGTGCCGCATGGCCGAGTAATTTCCTTCAAAGTCAAGCCACCCGACACGCCATCAAGGCTGGGTGATCTTAGATCCAATACCCAACATGCCTTAACGCATTACGATGAAATATTGTTTGGGAGGTGCGTACGTCGATGTTTACCATCGGGGCGTAGCTCCTCAATATAACGTTGTATTGCCTAGGCCGGGTGTTACCCAATGCATTGTCACAAGACCAAAATTGAACGAACACAAATTGTCCATGTTGATGGAAGTTCTTTTCCTTTATCATCTTATGTATTATGTCAAATTATATTTATGAATGATATCGTTTGACTCATCTCTCTTGTGTTGTTACGTAATATAGATCTCTTAATCAAAGGTTCCCTAATTTTAGGGGTAATTAACAATGAGTGCTTGCGCTCATTGGAAGCCAGAACCCATTAAACAAAAAGCCTTATTAATTTAAGGTGGATTTGAAACGGTCATAATACATTCTCGATGTAACAAAATGACCCCACAGTGAGTTTGACTCACTTCAGTTTTAAGCTTTGATTCTGTTTTAATCTCTTGGTCATAGTTTGTTGATGTTGTTTTCACATCCTATCTAGTCTTGACCATTTTGATTAAGTTTGTTTCGATTCATGATTTTCTAAAAGCATATTTTGGATTCAAGTTGCATGATTCTTTCTGTTTATGATCTTATGTTTCATCTGTATGTTGACAAGTTTAAAGCATGATTGGTTTATAAGTTTTGTTAAACATGTGATTAAATTCTGATCATTGGATACTCATTTTGCAAAGTTTTTGTCAAATGAATTCTTTTAGATTAAAAGAATAAGTTGTTTTTGTTTATGGAAATTTGGAGGACCAAATTTCCTTTAAGGGGGGTAGTATTGTAATAACTAAGTTTCTAAAAAATAATTTTAGAAAATCAAAAATTATGTTTTGGAATTTTTAGTGATTTTTCTAGAATTTTTAGAAAGTTTGAAAAGGTTAAAAAATAATTAAGTTCTAAGTTAAAAGCTAAAACGCATTTGTGATGGCTTGAACCCGCTACGTGGGCTTGTGGGCGTTTCACCCAAATCGGTAAGCTAAGTCGTGCTTTGATAATAAATCACGCTGGATTATTTATATTAAATTTTAATACTAGTTCTGGGGCCGAGCCGACTCGTCGTCTTCCCCGAGTTTTTCGGCGACCGAGTCATCGGCTGCGACTTTCTATTCTGGGACGCATTTTGCATCCATATTGGAGGGCTTCTCTTCGCGTTGGCGAGAAATGAACCCTAGCCTGTCTTTGAGACGCGAGGTGCCGCCAGGAGGAAGGAATCAGAGCAGGAAGGAGTTCGCCGGAGTTTGCCTCGCTTCAGGTTCTAGTGCAGCCGGCGACGACGTTTTCCCTAGTCCAGGCTATGATGCAGCTTCGTAGCAAGGTAAGCTTGCTTCTCTGTTGTTTTAGTGAAGTTCTATTTGGTTTTAACTAGGTTTTGTGAGTCGACGGTGGTGGCACCACTGTCGATACAAGTCGGCCGCTGCGAGTGCTTCGACCATGAGTTGAGAGCTCGCGGCAGCCACCTCTGGAGCCTCTCTTCGTCGTTAGGAGCCATCTAGAGAAGTTTTGGGATGTTTTGCATTTGTTGGTGGTCTCTGTTTCAAGTTTGAATCTTATTTGATAAAGTTTATATACAGATTTATGTTTCAGAGTGGTTGATCCACTCTGAAATAGTTTACTTGACTTTTCAAAGGTGAGATCTCAAACCAGATTTCTGTAGATAAAAGTTTGTTATCCTTATTTCCATTGACTCAAATAGTATAGCATCCTGTGCATATTGAGATTTGCTAGTTGTATTATTGACATATCAGTTCTCAGTTTTTGTATACCAGTTGAGTATGTTTATAGTATGTTATTGTTATCAGTATCTATGTTATGGACAACATATTTGCTTAACCAGTTTCCTAGTATCCACATGTGTGGACAGTTGCATAGTTATATTGAGCACATACCCAATTCCCTTCGGGGTCAGTATCTGTTAGGGAATGCCAGGTGTAATTTAAAATTTTGCAGTCCCAGGACGCAGCGGAAGAAGCATTACACCCGAAACACATTCCTTTCCCAAGGATCCATGCGAGTGAGTATACACAAGGATGTGATAGAGATGTACCTCTTTTGCTTGTCTAGATGTCGAAGCCATGTTGAAGGCGCCCATGTGTTCGCCCTCTACAAGTATCCACGCATCGACTCCTTGATCGTTGCTCCCTTCCACGCTTGGTGCTAGCCTCGGGAAGAGAATCAAGCCTTATGGTATCTTTACTTCTCTTGCGCCACCTCCAAGATGAAAGCACCAAGAGGAGATGAGGAGGAAGATGATGCCGCCAAGTTGCTTCCTTTCTTCTTCTTTGCTTGCGCCACCTTCAAGCAAGGTGTGCCTATGGCCAAGGAAGGGAGAGAGCTTGTGGCAAGGAGATGCCACCAAGCACTAAGAGTCCTTGCGCCAAGAAGAGAGGGAGAGGAAGAACTTGCGGCTCCAAGGAAGAAGTTTGCGCCAAGCCTTATTTACTTTCGCCCCTTGCACTCCAAGTCTCTCCAAGAGATATGTCACCCCTCCTTGATATTGTCCACACGAATCAACCTCTTAGTGGGGCGACAAGGGTCCTATTAATAGGACAAGGGGCGGTAATTGCAATGGCTAGGATTATGCCAAGTGGGCGGTTAGGATAAAGGAGTCTTGAGCTAAGGAAAGCCTCCAAGACTTTACCATAAACCTCATTCAACCTATCCTAATTTGCCCAATGGCCATATCAGCCCAAGACATGCCTCAAATGCATTCTTACCATCAAAGGCTAAGTGGCTAGGCGCAACATGCATGAGGAGTTTCGGCTAGGGTAAGGGTTTTGGGAGAAACTAGGGTTTGAGGTAAGGTAAGTCTCCAAGACATTACCATATACCTCTTCCTTATGTCCATATGCGCCTAGGAACTTCCCATAAAAGTTCTCAAGCCATATCAGCCCCAAGACTTACCTTAGAGGCAAGTATTCCATCCAAGGAAGAAGGGCTAGGCGCTCTTTACTTCCATAATGAAGCAAAGGCGCCTCCCTCACCCCATTATGCCCCTAGGCGCCAATGGGGTGAGAATTCTCCCCATTATACCCTTTTAAGCCAATTCCTCTTCATGACAACTAATTATTGGGCCTCATTGGATAATGAGCTAGCCCAAACTTCATGGCATGGGTTGATTAAGCCATTGGATCCAATCCAATGCAACCCTAATCCAAATGTGACCAATCTAGGTCAATTTCGGGTCAACCTGCCAAAAATGAAGTTTGGCTCCAATAACTTTCTTCCAACTCATCAGGCCCATTGGCGCTGATGAAATCTTTCAAATGGATCCAAGTTTTCCAATAACTTGATCCTAAGGCTTCTGATTAAAGCAACGTCAAGAGTCTATTGCGTGTGACCCCGTAGGATCCATATGACCATGGCAATGATGTAAACATCATAAGTAGTGAGAGGTATCTAGCAACACATCACTACTACCCATGTCATAGGACTTAAGTCATTATGGCAACAACTCCTAACAAGCAACGAGGATTCCTATTGCATTACAGATCCCTTTGCCTAAACTGATATCCTGCCATTGGATTAGTCTCAAGTTTATTATCCAATGCATTGGTCATGACTCAACAAGTGTGGCCACACTTTCCTGTCATGCACCAATAAGGTGGGGCGCCCCGAGGTGGATATCATACTTCCAATAAGGAAGGGGCAAATCCTACTATTGGTCATCCATGTCTCTACATGACTTATGAAATGCCCAATGACAGTCGTTTTGATCTCCCAATTACGGAGAGACGTAAGACTGTATTAAAGCATACCCATCATCAAGTCTAGACATGAATACCTCAAGTCTAAGGATCAATGCAAACCTCTTGCATGTGAGATTGACTTGTTGACTAGACAAGTCAATCCTCACGGTGGATCACTCCAGTGCATCCAATGCACCTGTATGTCTGCGTTACTGTGCCCTGCACCTAACCAGCCCATACACCAGTCTCACATGTACCAAAGCTGTCCCATATCTGCTAAGGTACCTTGTCTGGGGATAGCTTATGAGAATGGATCCAATCCAAACTCCTGGGACATTATTTATGCAACTCAATACATCAACGCAGGTAGAGAAGTCTGCATAATAACGACCATGCCTATATAAAGAGTAATAGTTCTATCAAAGTACATTCAACCAATGCCTGACCATATCCATACATTGGTCTTTAGGGCATATACACCAACAGTATCCACTCTGTGGACAGATTGGGATCCCAAGTTAGCATGCATTGGGATTCGTGTCACATGGTAGTGCGTGTGTTCACCATGTAAGCTGCATGATTCACCTTATCATGCATATTCGGGGTGACGACCCCACAAGCCAGTAGGTATTGCTCACAGTTGATTTATGCATGG
Source organism: Costus lasius (assembly GCA_027563935.2). Lineage (NCBI taxonomy): Eukaryota > Viridiplantae > Streptophyta > Magnoliopsida > Zingiberales > Costaceae > Costus > Costus lasius. The sequence goes on along the minus strand of CM050450.1, from coordinate 27,474,235 downwards.
TATTAATTCTATTTATCCAGTTGAATCAGTTTATCTAGTTGCTTTACAGTGTTGAGTTTACAGTTTCTAGATTCTAGTTTACATATTCCAGTTTTCAGTTCCGCTTTCAGTTTAAAGTTTTTTTAGTATTCAGTTTGTTACAATTTTATTATTCATGCTTCTTACTAGTTTCCCCTCCTTTGAATTTAAGGGACTACCCTTTCTTCTGGGGACAGGCTTACTTTGCTGAGTCTTGTTGATTTTGCAGGTACTGGTCTGGACTAAGGAATTCAAGGCATGGCTAAAAAGTTACTAGTTGGATTATTCTTGAAGGATTGTGAATCATGAATCTTGTAATTAAAAGTTATTGTTTTTAGCTGAGGCATGAGTTGTTGTAAAAGTTTAAAAGCTTACTCCGATGTCAAGTATTGTATTTGTAAAGAGAATTTTGTAGCAGTCAAACTTATATTGTTGTTCCTAGATTATAAAGTTACAATAGATTGTTTGATTCTAGTCTTAGTACCAGGGTGTAACATATTCTAGGAAGGAATCTCACCTCTGCGATCTCCGTTAGTGCCGAACTCGTTAAAGACCTCGCTTGCGCTGCCTGAACTGGTCTTTGCCCTCACTGCAACCTTCAAATCCCAGCTCTGGATCCATGAATACTGCAGGAGAATTAGTTAACCCAAAGGGCATAACTAGGAATTCTTAGTGACCATATCTGATTCTGAATGTTGTTTTTGAAATGTTCTCCTTCTTGATCTTCAATTAATATTAACCAGATCTCAAATCAATTTTTGAAAATACTTGTGCCCCTTGTAACTGGTCAAACAAATCATCAATTCTAGGTAATGGATACTTATTCTTGATTGTTGCCTGATTCAATTGTCTATAATCAATACAAAGTCTTACTGTACCATCTTTCTTCTTAACAAGCAATGCTGGTGTACCCCAAGGTGAGACACTAGGTCTGATGAACCCTTTATCTAACAACTATTGTAATTGCTTTCTCAACTCTGCTAATTCTATTGGTGTCATCCATACAATTCTGTTGGTGCCATCTTGTGTGGAGTCTTAGATACGGGCATAGTACTAGGAATGCGATCAATGCTAAATTCAACTTCTCTCTCAGGAGGTAAACCAAGCAAATCATTGGTGAATACATCTGAAAATTCTATAACAAAGGGTGTCAAATTTAAATCAGGTGTAGGTTCTTGACACTCTTTCACATGAGCTAAATAACATTCACACCCTTTGTTAATCAATTTAGAAGCATGCATAAATGAAATGAGAGATAGACTAGAATGAAGTGCAACACCCTTGAATTGAAATTGGATCTCATTAGGAAGATTCATGGTGACTATTGTTGACACAGATTTTTATAGTATTCTAAGCATGATTTCACTATCAAAATCATCTACATTTCTAGGTTTTCTACCTTATTAATACGTTAATTGCTTTATATCTATGGAATCTACACCTCTTGTGGCATTTTCACGTTTTCAGGTTAAAACGACCGAAAAGAGGAAGGATTCTGGGACTTTTGAGGTAGAAAAGCTCCTCACGACTCAAGATGATATCAACTGGAAGTTTTCGGAGTCATTGAGGTCCTTATTAGAAATCACGATCGGATCCCGATCAGAATCATACCCACGACCCTCTCTGTGCCTGAAGCTGAAACTGATAAATCACGACCGGGTCACAACCAAATTCACACCCGGGATCACGGATCCTCCTGTTACGAAATCACAATTTTTACCCAGATTTCTTTGAGCTAACCTAAGGGAAGCTCAGGGGCGTTAAGGACCTTTCTCCCCCGTAGACAAAGAAGCTCGGAGCAGCTTTTCAGAGGAGAAATCGGCGCAAGCAATGAGGATTTCGTAAAATGGCGACTGGCAGCGTTGCAGGGCATGGAAGGAGGCTGGCAGGGGGTTCTTTCGGCTTAGTAGAGGCAGCAATCGTAGAGACTTTTTGCATGGCATGGGAAAGAGAAGAAGGCGCGGAAGAGAGGAGATAAAAGACCCTTGGCTTCAAGGAAGAGGGGGTTCACATAGGAGGAGATTGCTGCGTTTGGAAGGAGAAGATAACCAAGGGGCTGTGCATTCGCATCTATTGAAGATACTTACTGTGTGAGCTCCTTAAGGAGAAATCTATAAGAAAGGTCTCGCACTTACTTTCAAATTGCTGTGTATATTGTATGATCCATGCAAAGTAACATATGATCCTGCCTTCCCCTTGTAATTCCTGTACACACTTGCATATGCGTATGCTATTGAAGATTATTACTTGCGCTTTCATCATGAATACGTTAGGCTAAACTTCAAAATCAGGAGGTGGGGGTAGCCCCTTTGATAACTTGCTAGCTGTAATAGACATGCTCTAAGTGCCAAGATCTGACTCGATCCTATGTGCACGCCTTGCCTGCGTCATTCGAAAGAATGCGCTTGAGCCTTCTTCCCTTAAATTGAGGTTTGTAGATCAGATAATCACGAAGAACTCATTGATTGTCTGTACTCAACCAAGGGGTAGTTATGATCTTAGATGCGTTGGGGAGACCATGAGTCCGACCGCGCGTCGGAAGCATTTGATCGGGGGTTTATCAAATTTGCCTGAACACTTTGCGTATGCTACCCGAAAGGGAGCATTTGAGCCTTTTAGTTTCTCGTGTGGGGTTTGTAAATCAGGGGCTAGGGAGAATCCACTTGATGAACTGCACTCTCCTAGTGGTAGTTTCTGGGTCATAGATGCATCTGGCAAACTTCTTGCATGCTAGTACGTTGGATTGTTTAGGGACGCTATGCCTGCGCTGCCTGAGAGGGAGCGCTTGAGCCAGAAGTTACGCGGGGGGGGGGGGGGGGGGGGTGGTGTTTATAAGTTTATAAGTCAAGAATTCTTGGGGAGGACCCCCCGTGTTAACCTGTACCCACCTTGAAGGTATTATGAGCTTAGTTGTGTCAGGGAGACGGTGAGTCCGACTAATCGTCAGAACCTCACAGGTTTGACCAGTAGCCAAGTCTATGGGAACAAACATAGCCATTGGAGGGAGCAACCTACGTGACAAGGAAGCTGAATCCCTTGAACTAGACAGGATAGCGGTAATAGAGACTGGACTATTCTGCTGTAGGGAGTCAAAGCGGTGAACCCATGTCCTAATAATTCATCCTATCAAGATTCCCTTGTGCGAGTACCTTCATTTATGTTCTTGTGCATTCAACTAGTTTAACGCTTTAAACTTCACAAATTTCGACGTAGTCTAGCTAGCAAATTCGAGATCTATCAGTACTTGCCCATCAGTCCCTATAGGATCGATATTTTATTACTTCGATAGACCCGTGCACTTGCGGGGAACGCCCATCTACATTTGTGGGGTGCTATCAACTATCTTCCTATAACAGTCCACAGTAGCATAATATGAAGAAAGCCAATCCATACCGAGGATAATATCATAATCTTGAACATCTAAAAGGATCAAATTTGCTAGAAGTTCATATTCTCCCATTGAGATTAAACAGGAAGGATAAACAAGATCAGCAGTCAAAGAGTCGCCAACTAGTGTTGAGACACACAACAAGAAATCAAGTTGCTTAGGTTCTTTCCCCAAGTGAGATACAAAATGATGGGAAACAAATGATAAATTTGAGCTAGGATCAAATAAGACCTTTGCAACTTTATATGAAAAATTAACTATACCTTCAACTACTGATTTTGAAGCCTTCGCATCTGGTTCAACAATAGCATACACTTTAGCATGAGCTAATGGCTTTGTGGTTGTTAAATCTTTCCTTCTATTATGTGAACAATCTCTTGCTAGATGTCCTTGCTTACCACAAATAAAACATGCACCAATAATTTTATAACATTGTTTGGTCTCATGTTTCCCTCCACAACTAGCACAAGAAAGAAACCTTTGTGGTGGTCTTGTCATGTTACTTGTAGCTGGTCTAAATTTCTTATAGTTAGTATTAGCTTCATTTACTCTCTTTCTCTTGTTGTCCATTTCTCTTGCTTTGCCCTTCTTGTTTCTCATATCTTGCATTTCTTCAACATCTCTTTCAACAATTGTTGCTATATCCACTAATTCACCATAATTTCTAAGTTTTAAAGCTGAAATTCTTATTCTTATACTTGGTCTCAAACCTCTTTCAAATCTCTTTGATTTCTTTATCTCAATGTCAACCATGTGTGGGGCAAATCTTGATAACTCTATGAACTTAGCATCGTATTGTGCCATAGAACGGTTTCCTTGAATTAGCTGTAAGAATTCCATTTCCTTTTGATCTCTAATGTTTTCTAGAAAGTACTTTTCATAGAATTTTTCTATAAAAGAAATCCAAGTGATGGGTTCCTCCCTTGATTCATATACACTTTTGACTATTCTCCATCAATGCTCTGCTTCTCCTTCAAACATAAATGTAGCTAGTAATACCTTTTGACTATCTGAATAGTTGGTAACAGTAAATATTTTCTCCATTTGCATAATCCACTTTTTTGCCACATTTGGATTTGGATCACCACAAAATGAAGGAGGATTCAACTTCTTAAACTTCTCTAGTCCCAAATGATCACTATTTTGTTGGCTTGAAGCAACATAATTATTTTGATTATCACTTCTTGTCATTTGTTGTTGCATCAAACTAGACATTGTCTCCAAAGCTTTTAAAACACCCGCCATTTGAGTTGGAGAGTCACTAGGAGATTGTGATGACCTTGTCATCTTTCTTACCACAACAATCATCAAATGAAATAGTGTTAATCACTAAGAGTCACCATGATCAAATTAAAGATCCCCAGAAAATTCAAAAACTTTTGCTCTAATACCACAATTGTCACACCCCTAGATGATGATAATTGAATTAATGAAAATGCATATCATAAAAAAAAATTGGCAATATGTATCCAGGATCAATACTCGATAACTTGTTCAAAATGACTTATAAAATTTACTTTCCATCATTTTTTAGGAGGTAACAATAACTCAATATATCAATTCAAAATTTCATCCTATGAATCAAAATCCTTTTATATCATAAAAACCATACATGGTTCCATAAGCAAAATCAAATAGCAACATGACAGTGAAATCATAAGCATGAGGAACATAAAGAAAAATCAAACCAAAGAGACATATCATACAAATTGCATAGTGGAGAATAACACATAAACCTTCCACGTCTAGAAGCATAATCCACCCTCGTTAGGGTGAAAATCATACATATGCCGGCTAGAGCTATCATGGTGCCTCAAATGAGATAGTGAGATTCAAGAGGTGGCTCCCATGGATTTAAGAGGTGGCCTCCATTATTTCTAATGTAGCACTTTATTCCATGTAGCACTTTGTTCCACAACTATCCCTCTTTTTCCATTTCTGGGCTCATAGTCTTTTCCCTTTCGGGCGCATAGTCTTTTTTCCTTTCGGGCTCAAAAAGTTATTCCCACTAGCATCCAATACAGTAACAAAATGAAACATACTTTCCTTTATTGTGAAATGGGTTCATTGATATATGTATCAAACCCTCAAAGATGTGAATCATAAAGTTCATACAAGAGATAAGTGCTGATATACTCATTTCCAAATGGAAGAGACATATGTATGAATAGAATTCAAATAGAAGACCATTTATACAAGGTACACATATGTATGGTCAAGTAACCTAAAATTCAGAAATTTAGATCTTATTGAACTTGGCCTTCAAGTTCTTCATATAATACCATTTGGTATGATAAGTATATCAAACAAAGGATTTTGAATTTACTTGTCAAGAAAATTAGTTTTACTTCAAATGGAGCTCAATACAAAAACTTATAATCAATGAAGTAAAAAGAGGTTAGAATCATGAAAGGAAGATTTCTAGATTTAAAGGGTTAAGTGAAAATTCGATTATAAATTCATTTCTAATCCAACTCACTCAAATAAGGGCTCTAATTGTAGGTTATTAAGTGTACTTGATATGAAAATAATCATTTTGTATATTTATGGTCACATAATTTGGACTTAAATCAATAACTAGATAAAGGTCAAAATAGTAAAGACAAATTTATAGGGTCAGATTGAACTAAATCAATAAATGCGATAACCAACTTGAAAGTATGAAATATCTAAATCAAAAGAAAGATACTTGAGTCTTATTTACAATGAATCAGATTTCATAAGATTTGGATCAGGGATTCAAAAGTTATGATAAATTGACTGAAGAAAGGTCAGGTTTACTTCACATAAGCATTCATAGTCTTTTAACATAGCATAGATCATTCTTTCATGGGAGGAATTAATCAAAATCATGGCAATTAGAAGAAACTTAATATCACAAACTGCATCAAAGATAATTTCTCATGAAGTTGAAGCAATAGGCAAAATATTACAAAGAAAGATAAAAGTACTTGCCTAAGAAGTCAAAAATCACTCTATACTTGTGTTTTCCCCTCTTTTTCCTCTTCCCCTTCCCTATGTTTCCTTTCTTTCAGGTTAGGCACGAGCAAGCATGTCAAAGTTCATTATTTTCTCATATTTATCTCAAGTAATCATGAAGGAGGATGAGGTGTAAGAAGGTGGTAAAACATGTACTATGAGGTGGCATGATTACATAGTAATATTGACTTTTCAACCCCCAAGTTTGTCTCATGTTCTTATGTTTAATTTTTTTTTATTTCTACCTAACTTAGTAAATATGTTTTCACAAATTCACTTACATTTTCATTCTATATTACTCAAGGTTCTCCAATATGTAATATACTACAACAAGGATATCACAACTCATAACAAGTATAAATTTTTATTCTCATGCATGATTATTTTGCAAATCATAATAACATTTTTTTAGGATATTATAAAAGGTTTCACCCAAAGGGAAGACATTGACTATAAAGAGACTCTCTCTGGTTTCATTGAAATACTCTTTTTGAATAATTATAGCTTTGGTAGTATATTTTGACCTTGAGCTTCATTAAATGGATGTTAAGACATTGAGAAAATGATTTATATGTTTCAACTAGAAAGATTGGATTCAGATGGATCTAATCAATTGGTTTGTAAATTAAAGAAATTCATTTATGAGCTTAAACAAGCTTCCCGTCAATGGTACCAAAAATTTTGTTAGGTAGTTCTCTCATTTGGTTTTGAGGTGAAGATTGTGTGTACCATAAGTTCAGTGGGAGTAGATATCTTTTTCTGGTTCTATATATGGATGACATTTTGCTTGCTAATAGCGATATGCAAATACTTCAGGATACTAAGAAATTTTTTTCAAAGTAATTTGAAATGAAAGATCCTGGTGAAGCATCTTTTGTATTCGGGATCCAGATTCATCATGATCGTTCATGAGGAATCTTAGGATTATCACAAAAGTGTTATATTAAAAAGTATTGCAATGGTTTGGTATGCAAAATTGTAGAGCACTTGGAACCCCTATGGCTAAAGAGGATAAATTTAGTCTTAAACAATGTCTAAAAGGTGAAATTGATTCTAAGTTTATGGAAAACATCTCTTATGCTTTTGCAGTAGGGAGTTTGATGTATGCACAAGTCTACACTCATCCTGACCTTGCATTCATTGTTGGAATGCTTGGTATATATTAAAATAATCTAAAAAGAGAACATTGGGTTGCAGCCACAAGAGTTTTTAGATATTTGTAAAACATTAAAGATTATATGCTCACAAACAGAAAGTCAGATAGACTTGAGATTATTGGGTATTCTGACTCTGACTTTGCTGAATGCCAAGACAGCCGTAAATCGACATTTGGATATGTGTTCCTATTAGCTGGAGGTGCAATATCTTGGAAAAGTGTTAAATAGACACTTATTGTATCTTCTACTTTGGAGATAGAATTCGTTGCAAGCTTTGAGGTATCCAATCATGCTATTTGGTTGCGTAATTTTATTTCAAGATTGTGAATTTTTGAAGGTATAGAAAGGCCACTCAAGTTATACTATGACAACAGAGCCGCAGTCTTGTTTTCAAATAACAATAGGAGCTCTTACAGGTCTAAACATATAAACATCAAGTTCCTCATTGTAAAAGAAAGAGTTCAGAGTAGTTAAATTTCCATTAAGCTTATAGGAATAAACTCTATGGTTGTAGACCCACTCACTAGGGTATTGACGCTGAACGTTTTTCATCAACATGTTAAAAATATGGGCGTTGGCAGCAATGTCTTTTAATCGGTGACTTAGCTTATATATTTGTTGATATCTGTAATTATTGTCATGACATCAATAAAAGGTTTTCAATTTTCTTTTGCTCTATACTTTTGATCTCATTTGGTTAAAGTTTGGCTAGTTGGAAATAAAACGTGACGTTATCACATTATGTATTTTCATGCTACACATCCATACTATATTTATGTCATTTGGTTTAGTTAATGCATGTGATCATTGTGGGTCTAATTGCAATAATGTGTCAATAACTGCCTGTTTGGTCCTTGTATTGATAAACTAATGGATAAGATTGATTTAGATCACCTTTCTATAGTTATGTGCACATAAAGCTTGTATTGGAGATTTGTATGTGATTGAGGGTATTATTGTGTAAGTACATTATTGTATCGTCCAAGTGGTAGATTGTTAAGATCTATGGACTACACAATGTACATAGATAATATATTGCATTCGGATATGTAGACGTACATGTAAAGCAATAATTAATCGCATGTATTTTATCTCTAATTAATTTATACAAATTGTCTAATTAATAAAGTATGGAGAGGCTAAATTGTGTAGAATCTCTGGGCACAACTATTATATCATTGATGGACCGATCTGTAAATGTGCCATTAGGTTTTCCTTATAATCAAGGGTGTGGTCCCTAGTTGAGGTGACAATTGTTAGAGAGTGCCTTCGGATTTGGTTTTCCATCAGCCGCCCCAACTCTCTACAAACAACTTCACCATTAGTTAGAAGATTCGTCAGTGACAAATTTTTCGCTGTAGGTCATGAATTCAATGTCTTTAAATGCTTTCTCCTAACAATTTTATAAGCAAGATATTTAGTACGATCTAACAATTGTTAGAATAATTCAAGATCTCTGTTGCCATTAAAATTATTTAGACATGAATGAAGACATACCGGAATCCATGATGTGCAACGAAAAAAGTTTGTCATGGATGAGTCTTCTAACTGATGGTGATGTTGCCCGTAGAGAGTTGGGGTGGCTGATGGAAAACCAAAACCAGAAACATTCTCTCACAACTGTCACCTCAACTAGGAACCACACGCATATTTATGAGGAAAACCTAATGACACATTTACAGATCAATCAGTCACTGATCTAATAATTGCGCCCATAGATTCTACACAATTTAGCCCCTCCATACTTTATTAATTAGATGACTTGTATAAATTAATTAGAGATAAAATACATGTGATTAATTATTGCTTTACATGTACGTTTACATGTCCGAACACAATATATTATCTGTGTACATTATGTAGTCTATAGATTTTAACAATCTCCCACTTGGACGACACAACAATGTATTTACACAATAATACCTTCAATCTTATATAAATCTCTAATACAAGCTTTATGTGCAAATAAATATTGAAATATTACCTAAATCAATCTCGTCCATCAGTCTTATGAATACAAGGACCAAAGGGGCGGTCATTGAACCTATTCATCAATTAGACTCACAGTGATCACATGCATGACTCAACTGAATGACATAGATCTAGTATGAATGTGTAGCATGAAAATAACATAATGTGATAACATTATATTTTATTTCCAACTGGTCTAACTTTAACCAAATGATATCAAAAAGTAGAGCAAATAATGAAAACTAAAAATTTTCATTAATGTCATGACAACAAATACAGTAATAGCCAAATGAAACAATGTATGTGCTCCCACTAGGTCAAATGAAATCAAAAATAGTACTACCCATGTTTTCAACATGCTCATGAAAAACTTTTGGAGCTAATGCCTTAGTGAGGGGGTCTGCAATCATAAAGTTTGTTTTTATAAGCTCAATGGAAATGCAACTGCTCTGAACTCTTTCTTTTACAATGAGGAACTTGATATCTATATCTTTAGACCTGAAAGAGCTCCTATTATTGTTTGAAAACAAGACTACGGCTCTGTTGTCATAGTATAACTTGAGTGGCCTTTGTATACCTTCAATAGTTCGCAGTCTTGAAATAAAATTACGCAGTCAAATAACATGATTGGATGCCTCAAAACATGCAACAAATTCTGCCTTTATAGTAAAAGATGCAATAAGTATCTGCTTAACACTTCCCCAAGATATTGCACCTCTAGCTAATAAGAACACATATCTAGATGTTGATTTATAACTACCTTGGCATCCTATAAAGTCAAAGTCAGAATACCCAATGATCTTAAATCTGTTTGACTTTCTGTAGGTGAGTGATGACTCAAAAATTCATAGTGAATTTTATATTGATTGTTTGGTCTTTTTGAGTCAAATTCATGCTCTTTTGTTTATTTTTAAGCCTTATTCGTCAAATATTTCAGAATCTTCACCTCTTCAAGTTTTTGATCAATTTTAGGTAGAAAAGGTTAAATTTCGATGGATTTTTGAAATAATCTGAGTGCATGGATGAAGTTCAATCATCAAGAGAGAATTACCAGCCAATTTTCAAGCAATTTCGAGCTTAAGGTGAAATTATAGCAGGGCCGTAATTATTATTATGGCCATGTTTTTACTGGAACCTACATAATAAATCACGGCACCACCATAATTATTTTTCTCAACCGTGGTTTCTAGATATTTTTGCATAGAGAAGATTACGGCACTATCGTAATTTTTATTATGGCCATAATTTTATCAAGATAAATTTGAAGCATAAAAGAGAAATCACGGCACCGCTGTGATAATTGTCACCGACCATAATTATCCCAGAAGATTACATAGAGCAAATCATGGCACTACCGTGCTTATTATTACAGGCCGTAATTGTTCTAGAATTTTGCACAGAGAAGATTACGGCACTGCCGTAATAAATTCCATGGCCATAAATCTGAATTAACCAACTGAGTTGCCCGAGTCTTCCGCGAGTTACTGTAACCAAAATTTGTGAAGCCGAATTTGGGAGATTTAGGACATGATTTCAAAATCGAAAAGAATGGGAGTGATCTATAAGAGGAGGAGAAGATTTCAGGGCAAAGATCCCCAATTTTAATCCACAAGAGAAGGAAAAATTAGAGAGATCGCCGCCGCCTTAAGGTTCTTCGCTGAAAGACATACAGAGCATCTTAGATGATAAAATTTACAGGGATGCTACGTTTGGAGGAGAAGAAGACATCTAGAAAGTTTCAGATCAAGCGGAGTTGGATTGAAGGAGAAATCAGCAAAATTCGAGAGGGGGCTACTATTCACAGTACATTTTCACAAGTAATTACGGGTTGTGAAATTTTTCACACCCCTGTAACATTAGTAACCCTAATTTTTCATTCTTCGAATTTCAATTTTTCTAAGATGAATAATTATTGTATTTCTTCCACCATGATAGCGTAAAAACCTTTTTGGGACAGGGGGGAGTAATCCTCTTTATTTCTGAAATAACTAGATGATTTCTATTTTTTTGTCAGTTGTTCTTAGATATGATAATTTTGCTTTTGTGATTATTGTCTTTAATCTTTTCTAGTTTCAGAATATCAGCATGTTTTAGAGTTTGTAAAATGTACTGAGAGGTGATTTACAAAACTTGGAACCCTTAAATTATGGTTTTAGAAACTTAGGCAATGGGAATAGATTTGTTTTTAAATGATGATTTTTGAAGCATAAATTCTTATTGATAATTTCATCTAGGAATTTTATTAAGTTAGACATGAAAATATAGACCGAGAGATGATTTGGATTGTTAGAAACCCTTAAGTAAAACCTGTGAAATTAAGATATGAGAATATTTAATTTTGCTTGAAATGTTGACACTGAGAGTTAAGCCACGAGAGTGATTTTAACTTTCCTTATCAGAATACTTATTTTAAACACTGAATAGCAAGTTACGAAAGTGAAGGTTGTTCGGTGATTTTAACTTTCCTTGTCATATTACTTATTTTAAACACATATTTTTGTCCAGTCATAGAAATTAAGGAGGATGAAACCCTAGTCCCAATTTTCTCTCTCTAATAATTCGTAATAGTTTCCAATCGTTTTCTTTTGACTGATTCTATTGACGATTGATATGCCCCGCAAGTGTACAGTTTCTATCGAAGTAGTAAAATATCGTCCCATGGGAGCAGGGTGTCAAGTACCAACTTTAAGTGTCATCAATAGCTAGACAAATCAAAGTAAGAATTGAAAAATCTAAACTATGCTAGACGTATCGACTGAAGAAATCAACAACTAGTAGGGAAAGTTATAGTTTTAGAAACGTTCGGAACTTCAGGTTTTACCACATTGAATGCTTTATATGTAAATCAATGAACCAAAACGAATTAGAAAACGGATCTCCTTCTCTCGAAGCGCAATCCGACAGTAAATAACTTAAGGCAATCCCTCCTAGGGTATGGATTACCTTCTCTCAAAGCATAATCCGGTGTCTAGCTTAAGCTAACGACTCTCGTAGCAAAACTAACTTAAGAGACCCATTGGGCTCTATGAAAGATCGTAAATCCTTGAGTGACGTTGAACGACTATCGTAATTCAAGTCACAAGATTAAATGAGAGAGTTCGAGTGTTACGATTCACCTCTCAGTTCATCTCGTAACACTTAACACATACAAAAGTTTAGCCAGAACAATCATACGTAATAAGCACAACTCAATTAAATAAGTTAATTTACTAAAAATAACACTGAGATTCATAATAATATTTTACACATGAGAATTTGATCAACGGGCTACACCCGAGTCCCGAACTAGGGTTTTACTCTAAAGCATACATCGTTTGACAAAGAAAACCCAAAAAAATATATTCAAAAGAAGAGAAATTACATAACAAGGGTAGGAGACGATGAATCTTCAGTTTTCTCTCAAAAGCCCCAAAGAATCTGGTCGAATCAAGCCCTCGAACAAGCAAAATCGCCCCTTTTCGCCCTAGGTTGCGTTCCTCTGAAAGTTCAACCCCAAAAACCGCTCTAAAAATCCTATTTTATGGCTCTATCTCTTCCTTAGGCAGTTAGGAAGTTTCCCTCCAAATTTTAGCAAATTCCGACTTCGGAATCACCCAAATCGAGCGAAAAACCGTCGAAAGGTCGAATCTGGCGGAAGCTATCACGGACGTGATGGCCATCACGACCAGGCCGTGATGAGTTCGGCAGTCTGCGACGATGTAAACATGGCCGTGATGGGAGAACGGGTAGGCCGTGTCTGGCTCAGATTGCTACAGAGTTCTGCCGAGATGATCATGGTCGTGATAGTGAACATGGCCTGCCCGTGTTCTCTGCAGAAAGTTCTGATTTGCCTCAAATTTTACCTATGACCTCCTAGCACTGTGAGGAATCTTCTCGTAACATCAAATCATTAAAATATTTATGAAAATATGGTAAAATAGCTTGCATTTCACAAATAATATGAAAAATAGTGAAGATTCTGTACTTAACGAAAAAAGATACTAAATTCAGATACAAAACAAGACAAAAGCCTGAAAAGATCATATGAATGATACTTTAAATTATATAAAAATAACACTCATCAAAATATCACAGACTTAAAATCTTGCTTGTCCTCAAGCAATTAAACTAGCTAGGAACCAAATGGTAATGAAAGAAGGATGTTCTAAAGCTAAAGCACTTACTAATATGAAAAACATTACACTCTACCTTCAACCTTAGAAGACAATTGAGATACAATTAATACTGAAAACATAAATCAATTTGCTAGGTTATACCTCAACATCTGAAAAAGGATTAAGCACTATTCATACTAAAACTAAACATTACCATCAATTCCTTCTAAAGTCACCAAACTAATCAGAATTCACCAGGATGTATTTTTTTTTCTAAACATAGAATCATGAATTATCATCGGTTGCCTCAAGCTATTTCCCTGAATATGTTTTCAACCTTGTTACACGAAAGACAATCATTTGTGATGAATGCACCCCCGGTACTTAGTTAGAAAACAGATTCAGAGTGTGTACATCACATAATGCACACAAACTCATTTCTTCACACCTAATCAATGATAGAAGAAAGTGGAGTTGTTCACTATTACTTCTTTTTTGCATGACTCATCTTATTCATTTTTTTTTTGTTTTTTTTTGTTTCTCTCGATAGTGCCAAGTTGGATGAATCATTTGATTCACCATCACTTAGGTACCACTGTCCTTTTTGTTTCCCAAATCTTTTTTTATTTTTTTTTGTTTTAACATCCATGGTATCTCCTTCTCAGATGGTTCAATGAAAGGAATACAATAAATAAAATGAAGTCATAGTATGTAATCGTGTTTTAAAACTAAATCAGAAGAAAAGTTTACCTATTGAATATCATTCATGCTACAATAGAATCATACTCAATTATAATCTAAAAGCTAGGTAACTATGTAATGTTGGCATGATAAAAAGCACTTTAACCAAAGAACAAACACATTTTAATGCCACAATGGTAACTCGGACTAGCTTAATTATTCAGACAAATAAAGATAGCATAAACATCACAGAATTAGAATTTTGACACAGTCTCAGAATCAAAATATAAGCATGAAAAACATCATAGAAACTCAGTGCATGAAACATCACATAAACATAGCACAAACACACTAAAAGTACACTAACAATAAACACAAACAAAGAGGGAAACCCTCTACCCACGGCAAAGAACTGCATAGTCTCCTATGTAGTAAAAGTATAAGAATAGCAAGTAAAAGAAAAATAACTTACTAAAGTAGACAAAAGAGCATAAATGCTCTCACCACAGGGCGCATATCATGAACAAATCACCAACGCTACGGCGGTGGCACTAAGAACAGGTATGAACCCTAAGTTCCGCCGTCGTGCCCCTTTTATAAGCGACGAAGGCAAAGCACAGCCGTGATGGTGATCACGGCTTACCCGTGAACACTTTGGCAGACCACGCTAGCATCGGTGAGGCGATCATGGCTGTGAACACTTTGGCGATGAGCAAAAATTCTCTGAAAAATAACAAAAGTTGCAAATGTCAATAGGATGCTATTCAATGTATAAAACAAGAAAAATAATGCTATGGGTCATCACAACATATTATCAAAACAACACAACATAAACAAATAGAACATAATAAAAGATAGATCCTTGGGATGCCTCCCAAGTAGCGCTTATTTATGGTCATTAGCTTGACCAATGTCTATGTATCAATGCACGTCTAATGGATTAAAGGCGAAAGAAATGGCATGTAAATGTCCCTTTCTTCGTCGCCTAAAAATTACACCTATAGAGATGAGCATCAAATATAATAGGTGTATAATAAAAAAATGTCCTCAAATAGCGTGGAATAGGAAGATATTTAAACTCATAGTCTTGCTTTCCAGCGCCCTGTAGTTCCTTGACTTCAAGCTTTTCGTGTAGCAATTTTTTAAGATCAACTTTGTGGCTTGCATCGAACAAATCCACATAAGTAGTCACCTCCTGCCTCATCTGTTTGGCACAATCATCAAAATTATATAAACAATAGGTCACAAGAGGATCGTGCTTGTAAGGTGGTGGTAGAATATAGACCGACTCTTGCTCGATCCTAGACTCTGTAGATATCTTCTTTGAATATTGAGCATCTTTACTTTCATCTTCAGACTCTCTAACAAAATCATCTCTAGGTGACATATGGGGATCTTTCATCTGGGTGCTACCGCATATCAAAATCGCGCTGTAGTGCTCCCTTGGATTTGCCTTGGGTTGAGAAGGAAGCTTCCCAGTGGGTCGGGCTGATGAACTTGCTTGCTGGGCAATCTGGTTCTCCAGCATCCTAGAGTGCGTGATCAATGAACCTACCTTAGAATTCAATTGCCCCACCGTAGAATTCAATTGCCTAATAGACTTGTCCACACTCTCATTGTGCTTTATTTGGGTGGCGACGAAATTTTCCAAAAGCAACTCCAAATTAGATTTCTGTTGTGGATTAAACTGTTGTTGCTGAAACCCTAGCGGTTACTAGAAATTTGGATGAGAGAACTGATTATTGACATTTCCTTGTTGAGCCTGACCAGTGAGGTTTGTTTGGAAAGCTGGGTACGGATTGGTTCGAATAGGAGAAATTGGGATTATTCCTTCATCCCGAGTTGTATATGCCTGAAAATGGATCGTCCTGTTGCCTCTGATTCATAATGTCTACCGCATGAACCTGGTCTAAAGATAGATCAAAAGAAGAAGAAGAAGGCATAATCTGGCAGTCAATAGCACCATGTCCAACATTTCCACAAATTTCACAAGAAACTGAATTAAAGTTCATTGAAGTAGTAAACATGCTTAGAAATACTAGAGAATATCAAAAGCTTGAAGAAAGATAAAGAAAAAAAATACAGAAAAAGAATCTAAAACTAAAAACTAACAAAAATAAAAAATATCTAGTCTATCAATTCTACGAGCTACGAGTTAAGTCGATATTGACTACGTCCTACTCCCCGGCAACGGTGCCAAAAACTTGATATGCCCTGCAAGTGTACGGTTTCTATCGAAGTAGTAAAATATTGTCCCAAGGGAGCAGGGTGTCAAGTACCAACTTTAAGTGTCATCAATAGCTAGACAAATCAAAGTAAGAATTGAAAAATCAAAACTAAGCTAGACGTATCGAATAAAGAAATCAACAACTAGTAGGGAAAGTTATAGTTTTAAAAATGTTCGGAACTTCAGGTTTTACCACGTTAAATACTTTATATGTAAATCAATGAATCAAAATGAATTAGAAAACGGATCTCCTTCTCTCGAAGCGCAATCCGACAGTAAATAACTTAAGGCGATCCCTCCTAGGGTACGGATTACGTTCTCTCAAAGCATAATCCGGTGTCTAGCTTAAGCTAATCTCCTACTCTCGTAGAAAAATTAACCTAAGAGACCCATTGGGCTCTATCAAAGATCGTAAATCATCAAGTGACGTTGAACGACTCTCGTAATTCAAGTCACAAGATTAAATGAGAGAGTTCGAGTGTTACGATATACCTCTCAGTTCATCTCGTAACACTTAACACATACAAAAGTTTGGCTAGAACAATCATACGCAATAAGCACAACTCAATTAAATAAGTTAATTTACTAAAAATAACACTGAGATTCATAATAATGTTTTACACATGAGAATTTGTTCAACGGGCTACACCCGAGTCCCGAACTAGGGATTTACTCTAATACATACATCATTTGACAAAGAAAACCCAAGAAAATATATTCAAAAAGAAGGGAAATTACATAACAAGGGTAGGAGACGATGAATCTTCAGTTTTCTCCCAAAAGCCCCAAAGAATCTGGTCGAATCAAGCCCTCGAACAAGTAAAATCGCCCCTTTTCGCCCTAGATTGCGTTCCTCCAAAAGTTTGACCCCAAAAACCACTTCAAAAATCCTATTTTATGGCTCTATCTCTTCCTTAGGCAGTTAAAAAGTTTCCCTCCAAATTTTAGCAAATTCCGACTTCGGAATCACCCAAATCGGGCGAAAAACCGTCGAAAGGTCGAATCTGGCGGAAGCTGTCACGGGTGTGATGGCCATCACGGCCAGGCCGTGATGAGTTCGGTAGTCTGCGACGATGTAAACACGACCGTGATGGGAGGAACGGGTAGGCCGTGTCTGGCTCACAAATTGCTGCAGAGTTCTACCGAGATGATCATGGCCGTGACGGTGAACATGGTCTGCCCGTGTTCTCTGCAGAAAGTTCTGATTTGCCTCAAATTTGACCTGTGACCTCCTAGCATTGTGAGGAATCTTCTCGTAACATCAATCATTAAAATATTCATGAAAATATGGTAAAATGACCTGTATTTCACAAATAATACGAAAAATAGTGAAGATTCTATACTTACCGAGAAAAGATACTAAATTCAGATATAAAATAAGACAAAAGCCTGAAAAGATCATATGAATGGTACTTTAAATTATATAAAAATAACACTCATCAACTATTGACTGCTTAGCTAATGAGAACACAATTATTTGGCACTTAACACGTAGGTCCCTGTGGGTTCGATATCTTTTATTACTTTGAGTATCTGTGCACTTGCGGACACATTAGTGAGTATATAATCTTTTGTGTTTTGTAAATATCTGAGAACTCTTTTGGCTACAACTAAATATTCTCTTCCTAGATTACTTTGATAACTGTCAAACATTCTAACAATGTATGCAAGGTCAGGACGAGTGTAGACCTGTGCATAGATCAAATTCCCTACTTCTGAAGCATAAGGGATGTTTTCTAGAAACTTAGAATCAATTTCACCTTTTGGACATTGTTTGAGATTGAATTTATCTCCTTTAGCCACAGAGGTTTCAAGTGGTCTACAATTTTAGATGTCAAACTGTTACAATAATTTTTCAATATAACCCTTTTGTGATAATCCTAAGATTCTTCGTGAATAATCATGATGAATTTGGATCTCTAATACAAAAGATGTTTCACCAAGATCTTTCATTTTAAATTTCTTTAAAACAAATTTCTTAGTATGCTAAAGTAGTTGCATATCACTACTAGCAAGCAAAATGTTATTCACATATAGAACTAGAAAAATAAATCTACTCCCACTAAACTTGTGGTACACATAATCTTCAACAGTATTTACCTCAAAACTAAATGAGAGAACTACTTGACAAAATTTTTGGTACCATTGATGGAAGCTTGCTTGAGCCCATAAATGAATTTAATCAATTTACAAACCAATTGATTAGATCCGTCTGAATATAATCTTTCTGGTTGTAACATATAAATCATTTTCTCAATATCACCATTGAGAAAAGTTGTATTAACATCTATTTGATGAAGCTCAAGGTCAAAATATTCTACCAAAGCCATAATTATTCTAAAAGAGTCTTTCGATAAAACTGAAAAGAAAGTCTCTTTATAGTCAATATCTTCCCTTTGAGTGAAACCTTTAGTGATAAGACATGTTTTAAATCTTTCCACATTGTCTTGTGAATCTCTTTTTATTTTAAAAATCCATTTACAACCAATAGGTCTCACTCATTCAGACAATGGTACAAGAGCCCAAACATCATTGTCTTTTATAAATTAAATTTCTTTACCCATGGCATAGATTCACTTTGGAGCATTAGAACAACTAATTACTTAATGGAAGGTGAGTGGATCATCTCCTATTGAGTCAATATTTTCCTAATGTTCTTGAAGAAATACAATGTAAGCATTTGAAATTGTACTCTTTTTTTTTTTCCTTGTGGATCTTCTTAAAGGCTCTAGTTCTTTTTGAGTTTTGATGTAGGAGCATTTTGAGAACTTAAATTATGTATTTATTTTCCCTTTATTTTGTTGCAATTAGGATTAGTTTAGGTTTTATTTCCTTTTAAAGTATTTTAAATTCCTAGTTAATGTATTAGGTCCTAATTAGTTTAGGATTAGCTAAGTCAATATCAAGGTCAATATCTCAAAGAAGGTCAAAGCTCAAAAGACTAATCAAGTCAACTTCAGTCAACTCGTAACATTACCAAGAAACAAGCAACATGCAACATTGCGGGCAATACCAAAGTTCCAAAGATCACGTCAAGCTCAGATCAAATTTGCAATCAAGTCCAGCAAAGTCAACATCCACACAAGTTGCAGTCAACATCTATTCCAACTCATCCAAGCTTCAATAATTATGCCAAAGCCCCAACCTATGTTCATACGCCAGCCTCATTCACGTGAAGCATTTTTCCATCCAATCAAATGGAAGCAAGTAGCCAACTCCAACGTCACAAGCATGCAAATCTCAGCCAGCTTTTCACCAATCTCAACGGATCACAAGCATGCAAATTATTCTAGCTAATTCACATACGCCTGCAACTTCAACCTGCAGCCATGCCATTCCAAAGGCCAGCCAAGCTTCAGCATGCGCATGCAAACAATTAAATCTTCAGCCAAGATCGCATGCACTTACAAATCAAAACTAAAGTTGCTTCGTCCACAAGGAAAGAGGAGCCCAAGAGTGTAATTAATCTCCACCATCCTCGTTGAAAGGAAGGATTGACAGCCCTTAGATATTTTGAGAAACTATGTTAACGGTAGGGAGAAGAGGGCTATAAAATTAATGTAATTCTCATTTTGAGTAGTGAAGTTAAGAAAGTATTTTTGGAACCTTCGTGGTGTGTCTTCCTCCTTGTGAGGCTATGGTTAGGGTGAGCCTTTGGCCCCTTTCTTGTTACCTTGAGGGTGAGCCTTTGGCCCCTCATTCTTGCTTGTTCAAGGGTGAGCCGCTGGCCCCTTGTCTTGCGTTGTTGAGGGTGAGCCGATGGTCCCTCTTTCTCTTCTCTTCTTCCCTGAACTTCCATGGATTTGGAAGCTTCACTTATCTTCTTCCTCTTCTCTTCTCTTTCCAAACTTCCGCCATGCGTCAGTGGTATCAGAGGAAGTTGTGAGAAACTCTTGTCTTCTCACACGATCCACCATTGCCCACCGATCATCATTTCTATGTTTGCACTGCCATCCGCCGGAGTTGGTCGCCTGATCCTTTTTAGAACCCATGGCTGGCAATGATGGGAGTTGGAGTGGGAGTTGGAGCCGTACGCATCGCCTTCCACTTGCATCAACATCAGCTTCCAGTCCTCTCGCACCATCCACCTCACCAGCAGCACTCAAGTCATCGCCGTCTTGCCTGCATCTCTTGTTCGTTGTCACCGGAGTTGGCCACCTGGTTCTCTTCAGAACCCACGGCCAGCAACGATGGAAGCCAGAAAGTACACGTCGTCTTCCACGCTGACCTTCCAGGTTTATTCACAATCCAGACGTTCGATCGCTAACGCTCAGCCCGCTTCCGAAGTACAAGACCCTTCCACCAGCTCTGACCACCCAGCACGCCGACGTTCCTCTCTTCATCTTTGGATTTCATGGTCGCCATCTTCTACGGCATCCACCGGAGCTGTTGTGTAGTTCTTTTCAGAACTCACGACCAGCGATGAAGGTCTCGCCAGGCAATCGCACATCTCCACTCGCCGTTAAATAGCTCCAAGTTCTCGGTCTCTTGCTGCAATGAGACAACCTCCTGGCGACTCCTTCGTTGTGCCTGCGTTTACACATCCACCACCGGAGTTGACCGCCTGCTTCTCTTCAGAACCCATGGTCAGCAATGAAGGGCCGCCACCACTGCCACCTCGTGTTCCCGTCATCATCTCACCAACGAGCAACAGGCTACGACACCACCGCCATCCAACTTCTCAGTCCACTTCCGAAGCTCATCGCCACAAGGTCCAAGCTCTCCGGCTCTTGCTGCAACAAAACCATCTCCTCCCAACAACGAGCTCGCCGGCGTTCACCTCTCCCACTGGCAACTGAACTACCGGCACTGGCGTCATCATCTCAAACTCGTCGACTGCTTGGTTCTTTTCAGAACCCGCGGTCGATAGAGCTTCTAACCAGCGTCAATCCACGAAGAACAACTCCTAATCCAGCCGACGGATCGAGCTAAAAATCCAGCCACACCTTCTCCTCAACCAGTCGGATCTCCTGCAGGAAGGATCATGCCATCCAGCCACTGGATGGCCGGAATCGTGAGTTCGTGTGCGCGGCTCTGTTTCCGTTTCAAGCATCCCCTATTCCGCTTCATCGTGCTCTGCTTTTCGCTGCCTTCATCACCTCCGACGCCTTCGCCGCCACAGCACACTATCCCTCGCCGACTCCATCCTCCACCAGCTGCTCCGACGTCCGCCGCTGACAAACTGTCGTCCAGCCACCGCCAGCTGCTCCAACGATCGCTTCACGCATGCGTGACGCGCGGAAACGAAACGTCGTGCGTGGACGCGTGCGATTGTTTTTTCCAAACAATGAAAAAAAAAAGTAGTTGAAAAAAAAAAGCTGGTGAAAATCGAAAAAAAAAAGATAGTTTTTAGAGAAAAAGAATATCTGAAAAAAAAAATTGAGCAAAATTAAAAAAAAAATGCTTTGATTATTTTGACTATTTTGACATGCAGGTTTAAATTTATTTCATCAGGAGGTAAAATTTTCAAAGAGGAGAAATCTGATGCATGAGCATTTTGAGAACTTAAATTATGTATTTATTTTCCCTTTATTTTGTTGCAATTAGGATTAGTTTAGGTTTTATTTTCTTTTAAAGTATTTTAAATTCCTAGTTAATGTATTAGGTCCTAATTAGTTTAGGATTAACTAAGTCAACATCAAGGTCAATATCTCAAAGAAGGTCAAAGCTCAAGAGACTAATCAAGTCAACTTCAGTCAACTCGTAACATTACCAAGCAACAAGCAACATGCAACAAGCTTAGATCAAATCTGCAATCAAGTCCAGCAAAGTCAACATCCATACAAGTTACAGTCAACATCTATTCCAACTCATCCAAGCTTCAATAATTATGCAAAAGCCCCAACCTATGTTCATACACCAGCCTCATTCACGTGAAGCATTTTTCCATCCAATCAAATGGAAGCAAGCAGCCAACTCCAACGTCACAAGCATGCAAATCTCAGCAGCTGATGTAGGGGTAGATCACAAGCATGCAAACAACGAGTTTCAAAAATATTTTTGGTATTATCATAAACTAGAGAAAACCGATTAAACTAACGAAGTTGGAAAATAATGTTTTTTTATTTTTAAATAGGAAAACCAAATATTAACTACTTGCAAGAAAGAAATGACAATAACTTAAAGAAGACTCACCTCGCGGCCCTTGAGAATAGAAGGACCATCCTTCTCGTTCTTCACCGGTCCTATTCTGATGGAAGGTGCAGGTTACACACAGGGCATTCAGCAACCCCACACAGGCGTGGGTGAGTTATAAAGCAGATTAAAACTCAACAATGCTTAAAGTCAAGAGGGAGGCTAATCCTCCAAGTTCTCTTGCTAACAAAGTAAAGGACTATCTAAGGAGGGGAGATTAAGAGAGTGGGATGCGCCAAGCTTCCTTGCGCCAATTCCTACAAATCCAAGAGATGTGTAGTAAGATGTTCTTAAGATGTATAAAGAAGAAAACACAAGAGGATAGAATACTTAACTTAGAGAATCGCCTTGAAGGAGACCAAGAGATGCATCCATGCTCTTTGCGCCATCTTGAGCTCTTGCTCTCTTTGGTGCTCTTGCCTTGATGGTGGTGACTCTCGGCTTTGCTTTGATGAATTGAGGGCGAGGAGAAGAAGAAGGGAGGCTTGGATCTTGAAAGAAGAAAGGGGAAGAGGAGGGGACTTGGGCGACACAAGCACCCTAGGCGACACAAGCACCCATTCTTTGGCTAGGAAACTAGTCAACAATATTATTCAACAATGCTATCCACATGATGCGATGGGGATACATTTATAGGCAGCTTAGGGATGAGGATAAGATGAGGGAAAGGTGGTCATTGGCCCCTTGCGCCCCTTACATAATTGGAGAAAATTCGAAAATGGAGACAAGGCATTAAGTGGGCTGATCTTGTTGCCTTCTTTAGATGGCTGAAATGGTAAGTCTTTGAATTTGAAATGGCTAACTTCCTTGGAGGTGTTGGCGCATATGAGGGAGAGTTTGAATTTTGAAAACCTTCCTTGTTGTCTTGGGCGGCAATGAGGAGAAGGAAAGAAGCCTTCCCCTAATTGTGGATCTTGATGGCGCAACTCCCCTAATTGTGGACCTTGATGGCGCAACTCCTTGATTTGTGGATCTAGATGGGCGCCTCCTTGAATTGTGGATCTAGATGAGCCTTGTTGTTGTAGATGGCGCAAATAATTCCATGGGGTGGCCTCTCTTCAATTGGAAGGGAATAATTGAAGTGGAGCTTGATGTTGAGTTGAGTTAAAAGTCTCTCTTTGAACTACTTTGAAGTGAACCTTCCAAAATGGGAGCTAGCTTCTTGGAGTGTAGTGAGCTAGCTGATTTGTATCCCTTGAGCTGAATATTAATGTATCCAAACTACATGCACTAACCTACCATGACATTACAATGCACAACCTACCAACAACATTTATAAAAGTAAACTACATGATAGACTTTGGGGTGGAACTAACCTATCATGCCATGCAATGCAAATAAGGAAAGTACTGAAAAGGAAAGTGGACTCTAAGTGAAGCCATACCTGATGGGCTTCCTCCGAGCCCTAGTGGATCTTCTAAGAGCTGTGTTAGTCCCTCCATCATTTCTCCCCGGGTTGGAAAAATTCTCCTCAGGAGAATTATCCTTGAATCCTTGGAGCAAATCTGGAGCAGCCAGGGCTAGCTCTGCCTCGGGGAGCCATGCCTCCTCACCATTAGAAAACTTAACGCGGTAAAACAGTTGTACCTTGTTAGGGGTGAGTCAAGTCTGGTCCTCAAGGATATCCACTATCTCTGGATCGAAGGGGGCCTCTGATTCTTGGAGTGAGAGAGGCTCCTTGTAAGCTGTGAGATCCTCCACGTTAATAGTGGTGGGGATCCCCAATTCTGGAGGTAGATCAAGCACGTATGCGTTGTTGTTGATCTTGCCCACTATGGTGAAGGGTCCCAAACCCTTTGCATCCATCTTGCGTCCGTGTCCTTGAATACGCTCCTCGCGGACTCGCAGAATCACCTGATCACCTATATTGAATAACCTTTCTCGGCGTTTCTTGTTAGCAGCTTCGCAATAGGAAACAGTAGAGTCTAGAATTTTGCTAAGAATCTCATGGTGCAATTGCGAAATATTGAAAGCATAATCACGAGCTGATAAAGAAGGTTTTAAACTTTTGGGTAAGGCAATCAGATCAATGGGTTTCTTAGGCTGATACCCTAAGTTGGCCTGAAAGGGGGAAAGACCTGTAGTCCTATTTACAACACTATTGTAGGAGAACTCGGCGGTGGGCAAAAGATTATCCCAAGTGCCTGGGTGTTCACCTACAAGGCTTCTAAGGATGTTCCCCAGTGATCGGTTGACCACCTCAGTCTGACCATCCGTTTGGGGATGATAGGCTGTAGAGAACTTCAGTTTGGTGCCTAGTAAGGTCCACAAAGTCTTCCAAAAATAACTAACAAATCGGGTGTCCCTATCAGAAACTATGGTAAGGGGGGTACCATGTAGCCTAACAACCTCCTTAAAAAATAATTTGGCTATGTGAGAGGCATCAGAGGTTTTATAGCAAGGAATGAAATGGGCCATCTTAGTGAATCTATCTACTACTACAAAGATGGAGTCATGCTTGCTAGATGTTCTGGGCAGCCCTAGGATAAAATCCATGCTTAGGTCTTGCCATGGAGCTTGAGGAATGGGTAGCGGGGTGTAGAGGCCAGCACTATGCTTATGGGTCTTAGTTATCTGGCATGTCCTACTGTGGCTAACCACCTTAGCAACATCCCTATTGAGGTTCGGCCAAAAAAACCTCTCCTCAACCAAGGTTTGGGTTTTATCCCAACCATGGTGACCTGCAGACCCTCCTCCGTGTAATTCCCAAATGAGGAATTCTCGGATTGAGGTCTTAGGGACACAAAGTATAGGTCCAAGAAATAAGAACCCATCCCTAAGGGTGTACAAAGAATGACTTAGGGGGTCAACACTAAGTGCGGCATGTATAGAAGCAAAATCAGGACAATCAATATATGCAGTTTTCATATTTTCAAAGCCAGTAACTTGAACATGTAATTTTTGCATAAGTAAAGTAACCCTACTTAAAGCATCAGCTACTTTGTTTTCCTTTCCTGATTTGTGTTTTAAGACAAAGGTGTATTGCTGGATATACTCTACCCACTTGGCATGCCTAAAGTTCAACTTCTTTTGAGCACTAAGGTAGGACAAAGCCTGGTGGTCACTATTAAGGATAAACTCATTATGGATCAGGTAATGCCTCCAATATCTAAAAGATTGAACTACAGCATAGAATTCCTTGTCATAAGTTGAATACTTCTGTTTTGCCTCATTGAGTTTTTCACTGAAAAAGGCAACAGGGTGACCTTCTTGACTGAGGGTCCCTCCTATGCCAATCCCAGAGGCATCACAGTCAACCTCAAAGACTTTGCTGAAGTCAGGAAGTCTGAGGACTGGGGCTGTGGTCATCCTAACCTTGAGTTCACTAAAGGCTCGGCTAGCAGCTTTAGTCCAAGTAAAGTTTCCTAGTTTTAAGCAACTAGTAATAGGGGCAACAATAGTACTGAAGTTTTTATAAACCTTCGGTAGAAGGTAGCTAAGCCATGGAAGCTCCTAACTTTAGTGAGAGTTTTGGGTTCTGGCCAGTCTAGGATAGCTTGGACCTTAGATGGGTCAGCTTGAAGGCCATGCTCAGACACTATGAACCCTAGAAAGACAACACTGCTAGAGAGAAAAGAACATTCCTTCAAGTTAATGTAAAGCTTCTCTTTCCTAAGTAGGTCAAGGGTTCTCCTGAGATGATCTAGGTGAGCTTCCTTAGTTTTGCTAAAAATTAAGATGTCATCAAAGTAAACAACTAGGAATCTACCTATATAAGGTTTCAGGACCTGTGTCATAAGTCTCATAAAAGTGGAAGAGGCGTTAGTTAAGCCAAAGGGCATCACTAACTACTCATATAAACCATCTTTCGTTTTGAAAGCGGTTTTCCATTCATCTCCTTCTCTAACTCTAACCTGATGGTATCCACTCCTAAGATCAAGTTTGGTGAACCATCTAGACCCAACTAGCATGTCTAACATATCATCTAACCTAGGAATAGGGAATCTATACTTCACAGTTATCTTGTTTATGGCACGGCAGTCTATACACATGCGCCAGCTGCCATCCTTCTTGGGGGTCAAGAGGGCTGGAACAGCACATGGGCTAAGGCTTTCCCTAATGTAACCCTTGGCTAAGAGATCATCTACCTGTCTTTTAAGTTCGGTGTGCTCAGTAGGGTTCATCCTATAATGAGGAAGGTTGGGTAAAGTGGACCCAGGGACAAGGTCTATAACATGTTGGATATCCCTAAGTGGAGGTAGGCCATTGGGTAAGTCTTCTGGGATAAGCTCACTATAGTCTTCCAGGATGCTTTCTACCTCAGGAGGGGTTTTGGTTTCAGTCTCAGGTGTGGCCTCTTTAATGATAAGGGTATAGAGAGGTTGGTCTTCTAAGCATTCCTTAGCAAAGGTTTGGGGTTGGATAAGTTGGATGGTTGGCTTTGGTTGTTTGGGTTCTTCTATCTTACCTTTGCTAGTGGAGGCTCTAAGTTCCTTAGGTAAGGAGGGCTTAAGCCTGATTTTCTGCCCGTTGTGATTGAAGACATAAGTGTTGGTCCTACCGTAGTGGACAACATCCATGTCAAAAATCCAAGGGTGACCTAGGAGAATTTGGGTGACATCCATTGTGATGTCACACCATATTGCTCCTTGGTAGGCACCAAATTGGAGTGGGACAATGCACCTATGAGAGACAGGAACGCTAGTTTGGTTGACCCAGGAAATACTATAAGGCTTAGGGTGAGGTTCTGCCTTTAGATTGAGTTTAGTGACTGCTACCTGAGAGACGGCATTTAAACTGCTTCCTCCATCAATTACTACTTTGCACATGTGACCATGGCATTTTGAGTAAGTGTGGAAGATGCTGGTTCTACGCCAGTCTTCAGTAGGGGTGGGGTTGATCAAGGTGCACCTGACTACTCCCAGAGTGTTGAGGAAAAAATCCTCTTCACTATCACAGTCATTTAGCTCAACATTGCAGCAGTTAGGATCTTGATCTAAGGTTTCTTCAGGTTCAGCTTCTGGTTCTACATGTTCCTCAGTCATAACCATTACCTTTTTAGGACAGTTCCTTATAAGGTGACCTGGTTGTTTACAGTTATGGCAGACAACCGAAGTTTGGATTGGCTTGGGTTTAGGGATTGAAGAGTTGGGGTGTGAACTGCTAGGAGAGGGCCTATAGGTTGACTTTGAGGTTATAGTTTCCTTCCTAATCTTAAGTTGGTGTTGTACCTCAAGGCTTCTTTGGTAAGCTTCCTCTATGGTGTCTATTTGGTAATAGGCAAGTCCTCTCTTAATCTCTAGCTTAAGACCATTTTTGAACCTACTCAGGGTAAACATTGGGTCTTCATCCATTTCACTCCTCAACAAAAGTTCATCAAACTCTACCATGTATTCTTCTACAGTTGAGTTTCCTTGGGTAAGGCTACTAGTTTGGTCGAGAAGTTTATTGTGAAAGTTTAGAGGAACATACTTTTCTCTTAGTCTAGTGTTCATCTCTTCCCATCTTGTAATGGGGGGTTGTCTAGACCTCTGCATGCTTCTTTCTACATTGCTCCAATAGAGTCTAGCAGAACCTTCAAGAAGGCATTTGGTAAACCTAACCTTAGAGTGCTCGGGCATCATACTCCATTCGAAGTATTGCTCGAGTTTGGTTGCCCAGTCTAAGTATTTTCTGGGATCAAGGGATCCATTAAAACTGGGCGGGTTAAGCTTCACAGCATGTGTGTAGTCATCCCTAGGTCGAGGGTGGTTTTGGACATGGTGTCCTTCCCAATCAAAGTTTTGGGGATTGTTCCTAGGGGTGTTCCTTGGGCTTTGATGCCTTTGCATAGGTTCTAAAGGATCTCTAGAGTGGTGTTCACTTGGTGGGCAGCTAGGAGATCTACTCCTATTAGACTCTTCTATTTCTTGCACCTTATCGTGGAGTTGATTTAGGTTTGTGTCTACATTGTCCATCCTTGGAGTTAAAGATGCAATCATCTCAGCTAAGGTTTCCAAGGTCATGGGTTGGGTTCTTTGAGCCTTAGATCGGGTTTGCATGGTTGATTTTGAAAAGGATTTATAGAAAAAATATAGGGCTACTAGATAAGATATAATAACCAATTATGAAAATCCTTTTGTCTCAAACAACCTAGTTCCAAAATCGCCTAGAAGTTAGAAAATTAAGTTTTGAAGGCTTAAAAATTCTAATCTAGGAGCCTAGGCTCTGATACCAAGATGATGTAGGGGTAGGTCACAAGCATGCAAACAACGAGTTTCGAAAATATTTTTGGTATTATCATAAACTAGAGAAAACCGATTAAACTAACGAAGTTGGAAAATAATGTTTTTTTATTTTTAAATAGGAAAACCGAATATTAACTACTTGCAAGAAAGAAATGACATTAACTTAAAGAAGACTCACCTCGCGGCCCTTGAGAATAGAAGGACCGTCCTTCCCATTCTTCACCGGTCCTACTCTGATGGAAGGTGCAGGTTACACACAGGGCATTCAGCAACCCCACACAGGCGTGGGTGAGTTATAAAGCAGATTAAAACTCAACAATGCTTAAAGTCAAGAGGGAGGCTAATCCTCCAAGTTCTCTTGCTAACAAAGTAAAGGACTATCTAAGGAGGGGAGATTAAGAGAGTGGGATGCGCCAAGCTTCCTTGTGCCAATTCCTACAAATTCAAGAGATGTGTAGTAAGATGTTCTTAAGATGTATAAAGAAGAAAACACAAGAGGATGGAATACTTAACTTAGAGAATCGCCTTGAAGGAGACCAAGAGATGCATCCATGCTCTTTGCGCCATCTTGAGCTCTTGCTCTCTTTGGTGCTCTTGCCTTGATGGTGGTGACTCTCGGCTTTGCTTTGATGAATTGAGGGCGAGGAGAAGAAGAAGGGAGGCTCGGATCTTAAAGGAAGAAAGGGGAAGAGGAGGGGACTTGGGCGACACAAGCACCCTAGGCGACACAAGCACCCATTCTTTGGCTAGGAAACTAGTCAACAATATTATTCAACAATGCTATCCACATGATGCGATGGGGATACATTTATAGGCAGCTTAGGGATGAGGATAAGATGAGGGCAAGGTGGTCATTGGCCCCTTGCGCCCCTTACATAATTAGAGAAAATTCGAAAATGGAGACAAGGCATTAAGTGGGCTGATCTTGTTGCCTTCTTTGGATGGCTGAAATGGTAAGTCTTTGAATTCGAAATGGCTAACTTCCTTGGAGGTGTTGGCGCATATGAGGGAGAGTTTGAATTTTGAAAATCTTCCTTGTTGTCTTGGGCGGCAATGAGGAGAAGGAAAGAAGCCTTCCCCTAATTGTGGATCTTGATGGCGCAACTCCCCTAATTGTGGACCTTGATGGCGCAACTCCTTGATTTGTGGATCTAGATGGGCGCCTCCTTGAATTGTGGATCTAGATGAGCCTTGTTGTTGTAGATGGCGCAAATAATTCCATGGGGTGGCCTCTCTTCAATTGGAAGGGAATAATTGAAGTGGAGCTTGATGTTGAGTTGAGTTAAAAGTCTCTCTTTGAACTACTTTGAAGTGAACCTTCCAAAATGGGAGCTAGCTTCTTGGAGTGTGGTGAGCTAGCTGATTTGTATCCCTTGAGCTGAATATTAATGTATCCAAACTACATGCACTAACCTACCATGACATTACAATGCACAACCTACCAACAACATTTATAAAAGTAAACTACATGATAGACTTTGGGGTGGAACTAACCTATCATGCCATGCAATGCAAATAAGGAAAGTACTGAAAAGGAAAGTGGACTCTAAGTGAAGCCATACCTGATGGGCTTCCTCCGAGCCCTAGTGGATCTTCTAAGAGCTGTGTTAGGCCCTCCATCACCAGCTTTTCACCAATCTTAACAGATCACAAGCATGCAAGTTATTCTAGCTAATTCACATACGCCTGTAACTTCAACCTGCAGCCACGCCATTCCAATGGCCAACCAAGCTTCAGCATGTGCATGCAAACAAGTAAATCTTCAGCCAAGATCGCATGCGCTTACAAATCAAAACTAAAGTTGCTTCGTCCACAAGGAAAGAGGAGCCCAAGAGTCTAATTAATCTCCACCATCCTCGTTGAAAGGAAGGATTGACAGCCCTTAGATATTTTGAGAAACTATGTTAACGTTAGGGAGAAGAAGGCTATAAAATTAATGTAATTCTCATTTTGAGTAGTGAAGTTAAGAAAGTATTTTTGGAACCTTCATGGTGTGTCTTCCTCCTTGTGAGGCTATGGTTAGGGTGAGCCTTTGGCCCCTCGTTCTTGCTTGTTCAAGGGTGAGCCACTGGCCCCTTGTCTTGCGTTGTTGAGGGTGAGCCGATGGCCCCTCTTTCTCTTCTCTTCTTCCCTGAACTTCCATGGATTTGGAAGCTTCACTTCTCTTCTTCCTCTTCTCTTCTCTTCCCAAACTTCTGCCCTGCGTCAAGTTTGATCCTCATACTCCTCATAAACAATGGATTGAGGAACAATTGGATATTCTAGATGGGTAGGAAGCCCAACATTGTCTTCTAAATGCTATTGAATGATATTTGGAATAAAAACTTGATCATGTTTAACAGCATTCATATGAGGAATATTAACTGATTCCTCTTATAAGACAAAGTCATTAGCCTTATTCCCCCCCCCCCCCCCCCCCAAAACTCAACATCCTCAAAGAATTTAGCATTTTTCATCTTTAAAAAAGTTCTAGTTTTGAGATCATAGAATTTGAAACCCCATGACCTTTCAAAGTATTCTACAAAACTACAAAATAGCTACTAATACTTCTTGCTTCTAATTTCTTTCCATATCGCCTAAAAGGCCTAGCTTCAGCTAGACATCCCCAAACACGAAAATGCTTTATGACAGGTTTCTAATCTATCCATAATTCGTAAAGGGTTTTTTTGTAGCTTTTGTAAGAACTCTATTGAGAATGTACATTGCAGTTTTTAATTCATCTCCCTATAGTGAATGTGGTAAAGTAGTATGACAAATCATACTTCGTACCATATCCTTAAGTGTTCTGTTCTTTCTATTTGATACACCATTCATGATTGGAAAATCAGACATAGTGCATTAAGGAACAATTCCACACTCACTTAGAAATCTAGCAAATGGACCTCACATGAACCATCACACCTGCCTATTATTCACCACTATGATCGGATCGTATGTGTTATAACCTTGATTTTTTATAATTTTAAATTTTAAAATTTTAGAAAAAAAAAGTTTTAAATCGAATACGCAAAACACATTCACGGGGCCTCGAACCCACGTCGTGCGGCGTTTTCGCGAGCGCCCAAACCGCTAAGCTAGTTTTCAATTTTGTTATTAAACCATGCTTCTTTTAGTTAATTTAAAGTTGATTTGATTTTATTTCAAAAACTTAAACTGCATCCGCAGGGATTCGAACCCCGGTCGCGCAATCGCAAACGGCTCCATCTAACCAACGAGCCGAGTTGTGGTTTTAATTTAATATTGGATTTGAACTTTTTGAGTTAGCTTTAAATTTGAATTTGGGGACCGAGTCAACCCGTCGTCCTCCCCGCGGATCTCGGCGATTTACTCGCCGCCGCGTTCTCGCCGTTCGGGACGCGCTTTGCCTCTATATTAGAGGGCTTCTGCTCGACTCGAGGAGAATCGAAACCTAGCCTGTCTTCAAGCCTCAAAGCGCCGAAAGGAGGGAGAAATCCGAGCTCGAACTCGTCACCGGAGCTCGAGCGGCGCCGCCTCCTGTTCCAGTCTTCCAGCGTCTCTATCGACACGAGTTTTCTATTCTGGGCTTCGATACATCGTCGTAGCGAGGTGAGCCTTTTTTTTTGGAAGTTTTCATGAAGTTCTATTGGGTTTTGGTTAGGGTTTGGGTGTCGACGGCGGCGGCGCCACCGTCGATACCTTCTGCTGCTTCAGGTGGTTCGACCATGCGTCGAAACCTCGCCGCAACTGGTCGTGGATCCTTGCCTCGTCGTCAGAAGTGTGCTGGCAAAGTTTGGCAGCGAACGGCCCTTCAACGCGCCCTCGGGAGCTCGCCAGAGTAAGCTGCAGACGAAAGTCCGGCAGCCTTGCACGGCGGAGGTTGGGCGGCGCGGCGGCGGCCGGTTTGAGTTTTTATTTAAGTTTTGGGTTCGGTTTATTTTGAAATAAACCATCGGCTGTTTTGAAATTGATTTGAATCGGACTGAGCGATTTAATTTCAAGTTTGGTTCAGTTCTTGAATTCTGACCGGTTCGACCCTGATTCGGTTGAATCCGGGCCAGTTCAGATAGCCGTTGGAAAGCTGGTGAAATTGCCTATCTAATGGTAGTTTGTATAGATTTAGATGAGGTTTATATTTTGTGTTATTGAAGTTAGAAGTCTCGGTTTAACTTGGTTCAGGGTGAATTTGATCGGTTCAGTGCAATTCTGTCCGGTTCAGTGGGTTTTAGGTTCGGTTCATATGATCTGAGACTGGTTCTCTAGGTTTAGGGTTATGTTCTACATGTTGGTAGTTTTGGTTTTCAAATTAGAATGTTTATTGATAGAGTTCATGTACAAATTCATGTTACAGAGTGGTTGATCCAATAATCGGCTTGCATTGTTTGATATACAACTTACTGGCTTTTCAAAAGGATTCAGGATAACATCGTTCGAGGTAGGAATCTTACCCTACTCCTTTACAGTGTCAAGAATTATAGGATTTGCTGCCTAATCCTTTGATTTGATATATGATGCATATGATAGAATTGATTGACACTGATATCTGATTGCTTCGTCTGCTTGATTTGTTTCTGAATTCCTGTTGACCTCACTTTATCTTATTTATTTAGTCATATTCTACTTCTGTATGAATGGTTAACAAACCTGATTTGAGATATCTAATATATTGGCTTATGAGTATGGTTGAGCAATTGTGTATCTATGATATTGGCACATGAGTATGTGAAACCGTTGTAAATCTGTGATGATAAAGTCGTGATATATATTGACCTCTGACCTGGATGATTTATTCTCCAGTGGCCTGTTTATCTGAGTTATAGTTCCGACGCGCATCGGACTATCTGAGATGCTGGTACAGCATCGCCAGTTGTCTTGAGGACAATACTACGGATGTCAGTGTTGGACGCAACACTCCGGGCTGTTTAGGACAGTTGTTCCATTGCATGAGCAACAGTGGAAACACTCTGAAAATGAGTGCGGCTCTTAAGTGAGATTTGTTGGCCAGCTTGATGATTTGCACGACATTCTTATATTATTTGTATATCATTGTTTCAGTTATTGTATTATCCTGTTATTTGATTCCCTCACCATGTTTGTTGATTCCTACTTAGCAATTCTGCTAACTCCCTTTGTTTCTCTTCCAGGTACAGAGTTAGCTTCTGGGAGGGATAGAGTAGATAGCAGATACCAGCCCAAGTTGAGATAGTTGACTTTTGTATTTTATTCAGTTGATAATTTGGATAGTTGTATTCAGATATTGTGTTATAAAGCCATTGATGTTAAATTTGGATTGTTTATTAAATAAAGGATATGTGATTATTGTAGTTCTCTGGTTCCTATCAATATTATTACTCCCTGGGGAACCCTGAGCTAGAAATAGCCGGCTTCCCGCCGGGGAGTGACAGTATGACCTTAATTGATTTTCTAAACTGATTTTCAACTTCGGTCTTAAACAACTTAAAAATGTCCAATGCTTGTGATTTCTCATGCATTAAATACAGATAGTCATATCGAGAATAAATGTCTATGAATATGATAAAATATTATTGACCATTCTATAAAGATGTAGGAAAAGTTCCACAAATATCCATATGTGTCAATTCTAAGTAATCCTTACTTGGCTATTAATTTTCTCTTGTTAGTAGTTTTTCCCTTTATGCACTCAACACAAATATCATTACTTGAATTATTAAGTTTTTCAATAATTATTTCTGACACTACCCTATCAATTCTCTTTTTAGAGTTATGACTCAAATGTTATGCTATAAAGAGAAAATTTTTTTATTAATAATTTGCGTTTAGTGCTGCTAGTTTTAGTATTATAGGACTCATCACTAAAATTTACTATATCAAGTAAATAAAGGTTGTCAATGTTAGACAAATAACTGATTCCAACAAGATTAGAATTAAAATAAATAGTGCATTTTCTGTTACCAAATGAACAAACAAAACCTTCTTTGTCTAATATAGAAACTAAAAACAAATTCCGTCTAAAAGATGATACAATAAATGTGTTTTTCAATTCTATAAAGGAACCAATATTTAATAACAATCGAAAAGTCTCTATACCTAAACTTCCAGTTGATTTTCATCTCCCATATAGATGAAATTTTGTTCATCACTAGGCTTTCTAAAGTTTAGGTAACCCTGCATAGAAACACTTATCTAGGTTGTAGTACCAGAATTCAACCATCATATGTTTCTAGAAACTGAAACTAAATTAACTTCAAAACTAACAAGACCAAAAAATGAATTATTTAAAATTTGTATGCTATTTAAATTAGCAGTAACAACAGAAACATTAATCATATTAACAACAAAGAGAACCATTTACAAAACACAATAAACTCATAGAAGCATGTGATGAAAACAAATAGTGAATAATCATAACACTAATAAAATCCTATCTCAAGATAACTAGAATAACATCAAGTTTATTCTTTAGATAGAGAGTTGATTCATCATTTGGTTGTCTTTTATAGTAATTGAGTATTGATGATAAGATGATCTGTTTATCAAATACTTAGCCTTCCTTTGGGTCGACTAAGCACCCACAATAGACATATAATAATTATCACACATTCATTACCACATATATATGTAATCTTTTAGCCAAAACAATACTCGCCCTTTGAGTTGATATGTTGTCGTATAAAGGAAAACATACACCTTGACTCAATAATTCATAGTTCAAAAGATTTCAAAGGTCACTTTGGTGATTGTAATGAAAAATTAGTTGAAATGAAATATTAAGTATACTTTATCTTAAAATTTTATTGTCAAAGAGTTTTAACAATAGAGATTACTTTAATTATTATACTATTAAAATAAATTAAAATAAAAATTAAGTTGAGTTATAATTAACTAATACTCATAAGCAGCTGAAATCACAAATGTATATGAATTGAGTATAATTGATCCAAATAACTAAAAACATAATAACAGAAAATTATGTATTTATTTTTAACTCATTATGTTAAAAAAATCTGATAAAGTTTTAATAACAAGCATGAATATTAAAACATATTTAGACTTATATAAAAATTCTACGAGTATAAATGACACAAAAATTTTACTAACACAAATAACAAGAACAAAAGATTATCAATTGATAACAAACATTTACAATACTTAGTAAAATTTATCAATTAATTAAGCATAATTATACTGAATGAATAAACATAATATTATTTATTCCTAATAAATTATGCTAATAAATCATAATAAAATTTCTAATAGCTTATAGAAATCATGATATAAAAAGTCATCAATAGTATTTTTTTTAAAAAATCAATCAAGCGAACGATTGCACAGCATAGCACAACACAACAGATCCAAACTACTTTCATGCATAGCATAGCAGAGGGGGCCGCCCAGGCCCAAGCCCAGGCGCCAAACCCATCCCGTTTGGCTCACAAAAAAAGTTATATGCAAGGGCATCGTATCATCCACCATTTAAGATACTTGAGATATGTGTAAAAACGCATTCCAAAATATTTGTTAAGTGCAGCATGTGATAGATGAGGGCACCGCTCCATGTGGGGCCTCGCATACAATATTTATCTGTTGGCCTTGCCCAGATCCAGTTGAGATTGAATCCAAATCCGGATTACCCAAATCTGCTATTCAAGTCTTGCCCGAATCCGCAGCCACCTCCAGCAGCGATCCGGATCCGCCCACGCACGCGCCCGCGCGCAACAGGCGTCCGCAATGCCTCTGCCCTAAGCGCCGCACATGTGCCTCCCGTGTCGCCTATAGAATGCTCTTACGCACGTCTTCTCGCACGTCGCCGGAGCCAGCAGAGGAAAACCAGTAGCGACAGGTCGGCAGCACGCGAACCACATCGCTTAGCCGAAACCGCCGTCTCTTTCGCCAGAGGTGTCGCAGCCATCGCACGAAGCGGCCGGCTCGCCAAAGCTACCCTGAACCGAATGGCAGCCGCCGACCGAAACTAGGGCAGAAGCCCCTCCAGATTTCGTTCGGAGTCGCTTCTTGCTGCAGGGACGAGCACGGCGCTGCCTCACGCTTCGCCTTCACGCCTTGAGGCACAGCCGGCCGAACGCAGGCACAGGCGCAGCCACTCGCAAGGCTCGCCCGCTGTTCTGCTCGGCCGACCCGCAACCGCACGCCAGGGGTTGACAGCACGCGAACACGCGGCCGCAGCGGTCGCCTACCCCTTCTCGCCGACAGTCGCCGCTCGTCCGCAATAACTTGGTCGCTGGTACGTTGCACGCCTCTGCCTTTCACCAGACGGCAGGCTAGCGGCGACTTTCCGGCACCAAATCTCAGGGGCTTGGCTCACACGCAGAGCTCGCCACAGCCGCCACTACCGAAGGGCAGCGACGTGCGACGACAAGGATCGAGGATGCCGCACATTATTCAATTGAAGGTAGAGATTCGGTTTATAATTATTTGGAAGGAACCGCCTCTTCAATTCCATCGTCATCTTGTACCATGTTGGAATAGGGCACTTCAATTGTCTAACGTCTTGACTCTTAACATTCTCCCATCAGACTATCAGAGGGTATCCAAACTTGACATTGTGATCCTCTTGAACTTCCTTGAAGTTGAATACTCTCTGTGCTATGTTCATTGGGAACTCATCTGGCTATGGCCTCCCTCAAACTCAGGATGTCAATTTTCAACCTGTGTTATCGCTGAATTTGGTCAATTTATTCATACCACTTGATGCAGCTGATGTAAACGCAGCCCGCAACGCCAGTCCACGCCGATCCAAACGAGCTCGATGGCCTCCAACGCGAATGGACCTGTAATCGGCCATTGGAATATACATGCAAGCCCAACTTCTCGAACAATCCTCCATGTAGAAGACCGTTCGCACAGCTGGAAGAATATTCGCAAGATGTAACTAATCGGTGATTAGCGACACCCACTTGCGCTAACACCTCTGTCCTTTTTCCTAGAAATAAAGCTCTTTCCTCTCGAGACGAGGCAGAGTGAATGTAATGTTTTTTTTCAGTTTCAATGAAGTAAAGTTGTTTCTTTGTTCCTGGGTGTTTGTCGTCGGGTGAATCGTCCCCGCTCCGGCTAAAACGGCGGTGAAGTGTCCGGCCTTTTCCCTTCTTCCCCTCCGTAGCAACTAACTCCGGGCACGAGCTCCTCTTCCTCGTAGAGATCTCTCGTGTCTGCCGATCCTTTAATGGCTACGGTTACGCTGTAAGATCAGGCGACTTGGCCTGTTCCGATTCACCATCGAGACTGTCCTGTGGCAGATCTCGGTGCAATCCATCCCCTGTAATTCTTCTTGTAATCCCCTGCTTGTGCGCTGAAGTGAATGTATGCTGTGAGGTCCAGCGGCGTGGCTCGACGAGAACGTGCGAAATGGTCGGCGGTCCAATACGTTGTTAATCCTGGTGAGTAACAGAACTGAGCGCTTGTTAATACCATTTTCGTCGCTGTTAATCCTGCTAGTTTGTTGTTGCTCCAATACGTTTAATTGCTGCTTCGTTAATCCTGTCCCCTGTGTTTCTCGATCGACTGTTCCCCTGTTTCTACTACACCCAGCCTCGGTTTTCTGCATCACCCCCGCCCAGATCTTCTCAGTGACCTTCACCGAGAGATCAGATCCCTGTAGTTGTCCCCTATACGCGCTGCCTCATTGCATGCCGTTTATCTCTGTTCCCTAGCTTTACCTCCAGAACGCGCCAAGTCCCGATCGTAATCGAGACGGTGGCGTCCCCACCTCCCTGCCCATTCAGCCGCAGTCACAGACATCGGCACACCCAGCTCTTCTCTGTGGCATTCCCCGAGAAGTTGAATACCTGAAGCCATCCCATAAACACGCTGCATCAATTTTGGTATCAGAGGTCATCTGATCCGATCATTCACTGCACTCTCTGCATATTTTGAACGAAATTTTGTCTGACTTCATACGCATGGCTACCCGATCATCTAACTTCCCACAACCAGCATCGTCGGAACCAGCCCCTAACCCCGATGCCACTGAGCTCCCAAGTTCTTTGATAGCACGGTTGTTAGATCGATTAGAGGCGTTAGAGATAGCAGTCCAGCGGTCCAACGCTCGCCTAGAGCAACTGGAGAACGTGCCCAGCCTGCGTGGTACTGTTACGACCCGCTTAGTAAGCAAACTATTTATTAACTTGGTGAGCCGATTTACAACATGGCCCAATCTATTAAAATGCTTAAGCCCAAGTTAACAATAGCAAGCCCACTAAGCCTTATAAACCACATAATAGTTTCTCCCACTTGCAATATGGGACTATACTCGGGGTATTACAGGTACTCTGACTCTGCCTCCACTAAGGGCGGCGTCCGACGAGATACCTGTGCCCCCGTCCGACCAGAACCATAGGGAACCCCTCCGTCGACTTCCTGTTCGACAATACGGTGACGAACCTGAATGGGATCACGGCCAACACAGGCCTCGCATCCCATATCCTCGCCCCGATGATGAGGTTCGGCGGTTTGTGAAGCTGTCGCCTCCCCACTTTGATGGGAACCTCGATACCCGAGTGTTCCTGGACTGGATTACTGCCATTGAGCAGTATTTCGATTGGAGCGGCATGCCTGATAACATGCGCGTGAACGCCGCCCGGCTCCTGCTGCTCGGTCCGGCTAAGCTTCACTGGCTCCATATTGAGCGTCAGCGTGAGCGTGCATACCTTCCCCCTATCACCAGTTGGGATGAAATGAGACTGAGGTTGCACGAGAAATACGTGCCTCCTTCTTACCGTCATCGATTGCTCGAACAACTTAGTAGCCTGTCTCAAGGGAACACCTCTGTCCCTGAGTATAGAACCCAGTTCGACAAGTTGCTTATTCGAAGCAACCTAGAGGAAGACCCTAGTTTCACTGCTGCCCGTTTTAAGAATGGACTGCACCTTGACATCCGCCGATCTCTCACCACTAGCCTGGAAGATTCTCTGGATACCATCTACCAGCGAGCCTGTGAGGTTGAGAGAGATCTTAAGAAAACCTATGTTCGGAACCCTCACCCACCCAGCCGGCACTCCCTGCCACCGCAACGAGCAGATCTGAGTTTTAGGAGCCCGGCCAGTACCCATGTCCCCGACACTCGCGTTTCCCCATCCCCGCTTGCATTAGACAAAGGCAAGTCTGTTGCTCAATCACTACCCAGCCGGCCCACATGTTTCCAGTGTCATCAGCCTGGCCACATTATTCGTGATTGCCCACGCCGGTCCCTACACGTAGGGGAAGGCCCGTCTCTACCTGGCCCAGCTGACACGCCCTTAGAGCCCTACATACCCGAGCCCCGTAAGGATGATCCAAGCATTAACGATGTTACACCGGATCACTATACGAGTGAAGAGGATGAATTCACGCCCACATTAGCTATTGTCCGGTGCACCTTGGTTCAGCATAAGCCTACCGAAGACTGGAAACGAACCAGCATTTTCTATACCTACACACATTGCAATGGGCACACGTGCAAAATCGTAATAGACAGCGGAAGCAGTCTTAATGTTGTTTCACGCACGGCCGTCACTCGATTTGGCTTAAGTCTTGAGCCGCACCCGAATCCATATTCTATCGCTTGGGTTGACACCTCTAACCTAGCGGTAACTCATCGATGCTTAGTACCTCTTAAGCTTGGCGATTACCATGAACATCTTTGGTGCGATGTCATCGCCATGGACGTTTCACATGTCCTACTCGGTCGTCCTTGGTTGTACGACCTCAATGTCATACACTATGGTAGGTCCAACACCTACCTTTTTGAATTTGAAGGAAAAAAGATTCGGCTCAACCCCGCTCCACCTAAGGAGCTACGAGCTTCCAACCCTAAAGGCACCGTGCGCCCCACCCCTACTCAACCTTTGAGTATCATACGGCCCCAAGTCTTTCGTGCCGAGTCTAAAGACTTGGACACACTGTTTGCCCTCCTTATCAAAGAGGTGCCCGTCAACCAAGATTCCTCACCTTTGCAAACATCCCCTGCTCTTGAGGAGTTGTTACGCGACTTTCAAGATCTTACACCCGACGAGCTACCCGCCGGGTTACCCCCTAGGCACTGCATCCAACATGCAATCGACCTCATCCCTGGTTCAGCCTTACCCAATCTTCCCCATCACAGGCTTAACCCCAATGAGCACACGGAACTTAGGCGCCAAATAGACGACCTCTTAGCTAAGGGTTTTATACGCGAAAGCTTAAGCCCTTGCGCCGTTCCGGCACTTCTCGCCCCAAAAAAAGATGGAACCTGGCGTATGTGCATTGATTGTCGGGCAATCAATAAGATCACCATCAAGTATCGCTTTCCGATACCACGCCTCGATGACATGTTAGACCTCATTTCTGGATCCCAGTATTTTTCCAAGTTAGATTTACGCAGTGGGTATCACCAGGTTCGAGTCCGAGAAGAAGATGAGTG
Source organism: Costus lasius (assembly GCA_027563935.2). Lineage (NCBI taxonomy): Eukaryota > Viridiplantae > Streptophyta > Magnoliopsida > Zingiberales > Costaceae > Costus > Costus lasius. Next base: position 27,433,087 of record CM050450.1, on the reverse strand, counting down.
GAAAACCGCATTTAAGTCCAAAGATGGGTTGTATGAATGGCTAGTCATGCCATTTGGCTTGACCAACGCCCCATCTACGTTTATGCGCGTCATGACCCATGTCTTAAAGCCATACTTGGGGAAGTTTCTTGTCGTATATTTTGACGACATCCTCATTTTCAGCCCTACCCAGTCCGAGCATCTTAACCATTTGCGACTCACCTTGGAATTACTAAGGCAAGAAAAGTTTTACCTCAACGTAAAGAAATGCTCATTCTTGGACACTCAAGTGATATTCCTTGGATTTATTGTATCGGCCCAAGGGCTAATGGTCGACCCAGAGAAAATTCGCGCGATAGTTGATTGGCCTGAACCTAGAACTTTGACCGAAGTTAGGAGCTTCCATGGCTTAGCCACTTTTTATCGTCGCTTCGTTAAAGGCTTTAGTACCATCGTAGCTCCTATCACCAATTGCATGCGCAAGGATGAGTTTATATGGACCCAGTCGGCAAATCGTGCATTCTTGGAAATCAAAACCAGACTAACCTCAACCCCTGTCCTACGACTCCCAGACTTTGCAAAAGCTTTTGAAGTTGCGTGTGATGCGTCGGGGATAGGTGTAGGGGGAACACTAAGCCAAGAGGGACACCCCATAGCCTTCTATAGTGAGAAGCTTAATGAAGCGAGACAGCGATATTCCACGTACGATAAAGAGTTTTACGCAGTAGTGCAAACTCTCCGACACTGGCGACACTATCTCTTGCATGCCGAGTTTGTGCTGTTTAGCGATCATCAGGCTCTCTCCTTTCTCAATTCCCAAAAAAAAACTGAGCACCCGACACGCAAAATGGGTAGAATTCCTACAACAGTACACCTTTGTACTGAAGCACCGAGCTGGCACTGAAAATAAAGTCGCCGACGCTCTCAGTCAAGTCCGGCATCTGTTGCACATTCTGCAAACCAAGATTTCCACATTTGACCATATGAAGAGCGAGTATAAGACGTGCCCTGACTTTTCAACAGTATATGTCCAACTTGTCGATGGTCACGTACTAAACCCCATCTACTCTCTAAAAGATGGATATCTCTTATGGGGCACTCGCCTTTGTGTCCCACGGACTTCCCTAAGAGAATACCTCCTTCAAGAGATTCATGCCGGTGGTGCTGCAGGGCATCATGGACGTGACCAGACATATACTCTGGCTGCTGAACGCTTTTACTGGCCCAATCTTAGGAAGGACGTCGAACTCATTGTGCGACATTGCGGTATCTGTCAAACCGCCAAAACACGAAAACCAAATACAGGCTTCTATACACCTTTGCCGATCCCCATGAAACCTTGGCAGGATATTAGCATGGACTTTGTTGTAGGGTTACCACGAACCTCCACCAAGTGCGACTCCATTTTCGTTGTTGTGGACCGTTTTTCAAAAATGGCTCACTTCTTAGCGTATTCCAAGACCTTTGATGCCTCCCACGTCGCTAAAATCTTTGTGAATGAGATAGTTCGACTCCACGGATTACCAAAAACCATCGTGTCCGATAGAGATACTCGGTTCGTGAGCTACTTTTGGAAGACCCTATGGGTCTTGCTCGGCACGAAGCTCAGGTTCTCCTCGGCCTTCCATCCCCAAACGGATGGGTAGACAGAGGTAGTAAACCGCAGTCTTGGGAATCTTTTACGCTGTCTCATAGTCGAGCATAAGACTAGTTGGGATACTATCTTACCTATCGCCGAGTTCGCCTACAACAGTGCTATCAACAGAACTACGGGACTCAGCCCATTCCAGATTGTAACTGGCCAACAACCCAACAAGCCTATCGACCTGCTACCCATTTCGCCTTCCATTCACATTTTTGACTCTGCTTTGACTATTGCACAACACCTGGCTGATTTACACAACGAGGTAAGGCGAAAAATCGATTTGAGCAACAAGAAATATTAGGCAACGGTTAATCAGCGTCGTAGGCCACATATCAATAGTGAGGGTGATCAAGTGATTGTGAGAATCAAACCTGAGCGGCTTGGTCCGGGGGTCAATTCTAAGCTGCATGTCAAGAACATGGGGCCGTTTACCATCTTGCATAAAATCGGCGACAACGCATATGTCCTGGATCTCCCTACCACAATGGGCATTAGTTCCACCTTCAACGTACAAGACCTGCTTCCCTATCATCCACCTCTTCCGGAAGAACCAACGCCAGATGATGAAGAACCCCACCAAATTTCAGATGAACAAACCGTGCTTACTAAAGAAGGACCTACACCTCACTACCTGGTTCAATGGAATGATGAATCTGCTTGGGTGCCTGAAAAGGAAGCGGAGATTATTTCACCCCAGCTGCTACAAGAATATCAACAAATTCCTTCTCCAGAGGAGAATTTCTGTCCACCGAGGGGAGTTGATGTAAACGTAGCCCGCAACGCCAGTCCACGCCGATCCAAACGAGCTCGACGGCCTCCAACGCGAATGGACCTGTAATCGGCCATTGGAATATACATGCAAGCCCAACTTCTCGAACAATCCTCCACGTAGAAGACCGTTCGCACAGCTGGAAGAATATTCGCAAGATGTAACTAATCGGTGATTAGCGACGCCCACTTGCGCTAACACCTCTGTCCTTTTTCCTAGAAATAAAGCTCCTTCCTCTCGAGATGGGGCAGAGTGAATGTAATGTTTTTTTTTCAGTTTCAATGAAGTAAAGCTGTTTCTTTGTTCCTGGGTGTTTGTCGTCGGGTGAATCGTCCCCGCTCCGGCTAAAACGGCGGTGAAGTGTCCGGCCTTTTCCCTTCTTCCCCTCCGTAGCAACTAACTCCGGGCACGAGCTCCTCTTCCTCGTAGAGATCTCTCGTGTCTGCCGATCCTTTAATGGCTACGGTTACGCTGTAAGATCAGGCGACTTCGCCTGTTCCGATTCACCATCAAGACTGTCCTGTGGCAGATCTCGGTGCAATCCATCCCCTGTAATTCTTCTTGTAATCCCCTGCTTGTGCGCTGAAGTGAATGTATGCTGTGAGGTCCAGCGGCGTGGCTCGACGAGAACGTGCGAAATGGTCGGCGGTCCTGGTTCTTGGCAAGTGCAGCGAGGAGGCTCCTTCCACCACTGGTGAGTAACAGAACTGAGCGCTTGTTAATACCATTTTCGTCGCTGTTAATCCTGCTAGTTTGTTGTTGCTCCAATACGTTTAATTGCTGCTTCGTTAATCCTGTCCCCTGTGTTTCTCGATCGACTGTTCCCCTGTTTCTACTACACCCAGCCTCGGTTTTCTGCATCACCCCGCCCAGATCTTCTCAGTGACCTTCACCGAGAGATCAGATCCCTGTAGTCGTCCCCTATACGCGCTGCCTCATTGCATGCCGTTTATCTCTGTTCCCTAGCTTTACCTCCAGAACGCGCCAAGTCCCGATCGTAATCGAGACGGTGGCGTCCCCACCTCCCTGCCCATTCAGCCGCAGTCACAGACATCGGCACACCCAGCTCTTCTCTGTGGCATTCCCCGAGAAGTTGAATACCTGAAGGCATCCCATAAACACACTGCATCAGCAGCGGTATCCAAACGGTTGCTATCCCTACTATTTGTATCCAGGAAGTGAAAAGGCGGAGGGTCTACTTTACTTTAATAATGCATTAAAATCAACATATTCACCAACCACACTCAATCCCTATTGCAAATAGTGCGCCAACAACACTGCTGAACCCAGGACAAGCACCGAAAACAAAAATTTGAAGAAACAAGGAAAAATCCCAGCATAAGATTTAATTTGTTCCGATTCAATTAAGTGAGCAAGGCTGGAATTAAACAAGAGAACCACAACACACTACCCAAAAAAGATTAACAATAATCCCAAAACCATCCATTTAACATCCAAATCCACAAGTAGCAGGGTCCAATACAATAATAAAATACAGAGGAGTTACAACTTTTCTGGACCTACGCTTTGCCAGTTGCCACCACCAGGAGTCGGGCTCAGGATACTGCCATACTGTTGCCCAGTAGTTCTTCCCCTTTCTTTTCTTCTGTTCTCTCATTCCCTCATTTGTTGACGCTCTTTCCAGATGGGCTCGGACATCCTTTTATTCAACATCACCACTTTTTGTAGAAGCTTATTATTTACGCATATGTCACCACGGAATAATCATAATAATTGATTATTTTTTTGAATTTATTAATCTTGAAAGATTTCCTACATTGCTTAGATTGAACATAAAATCAAGGAGTAACGTCTAATGTGATCGATCATTTCTTAATAAATTTAAATTCACAAGAGTTATTTTACATGTGAAAAATGACAATATGTTAAAAATTTAAGACAATAAGGGGAGATATATGAATTTAATTAGATAAAAAGGAACAATAGTTATTTTAAATACATCATAAAATCATTCACATACTAAGTATTCTCCTTTAGTGACTAAACTCAATAGATTCTAAAACAATTTTAAATTTATTTTAAAGGAGGAGGGATTAAAAAGATCAAATTCATTTATATTAAGCTTTGGTAATTGATGCACTAAAAGATTTATTTGGTAGTTACGTAATTAATTAAGTTATTTAATCCATAAAGTGTCATGGGCCTACATTTGATATATTATATAAATTAATTGATGAAATAATTATTTCTAAAGATATATAGTGGTGCAAAATAATCTGTTGGCGGCAGTATTTTGAAACTAGTCTTTTCCATGATAATTGAAGTGTTTAATTATACAATTAAGAAAATAATAATTTTAAATTTTAAATAAATATTGTGTTGCATAACTGTCTTTGCATTTCTTTGATCGGAAATAGTTTTACATAAACAGCAATAGCAAATATATTATATAAATTAAATGTTTTCATTACTTTTTACGATTGATTTACATAATATATGTGAATTAAATTTTATAGTTATACATATTCTTACATCTTTAAGCATGAGAGTATAACTATTCTTCTCTTTTTTTGCATAAATATATTCTTAGAAATGAAAGAAAAAATTTAAAAGAATTAAAGATAAATAATTATTATTCCTTGGCAAAAGAAAAATCTAATTTTTTTAAACAGATAAATATGGATTTGTGTACATGAGTATCTAATATATTCATAAAGAGCTGCATAAAATATTACTTATAATTTTTATAAAAAAAAAAAAGAAGAGAATTTTTATTAATTATATAGAGCAGGACTAAGGGATTGACCCAATTATCTCTTTGCCACGCTCATTAGGGTTATCGGATTCATTCCTTGTATTTGTTTTTCAAAATAAAAAAATAAAAAAAAAGTAAAAATAATCAGCGTGCAACCAAATCAATCGTGAATTATTTTAAATTTAATCAATGAAAGAAATTAAAATACCAAGAAATAAAAATGCTTCACAGAGCACACAGAGAAGAAAAGAATTACAGACCCAATCGTCTGAGCAACATTGCAATACAAGATTTCTATTTCTTTTGACGGCGTAATAGATGATCTAGCATGCTAATCTACGGTGTTACTCCAAAGCAAAGCGGCAGAGAGGGCACAGGCGATTGACCCCGAGCCACCGACGGATGCAGCTGTCGTGATACACATGAGAACACGGCAGGGCGCTTGCTTTGGCTCCGGGCACAATGTCCTCCAAGCACACCGCACAGCTGACGTCGCAGACTGCACCGTTTTCAACATCGCCATCTTTTTCTCCTACGGTAAAAGTATTCAGCTTGTCGGTCGCCTCCATCGTCCCTAGCACGGCCCCAAAGCCCCGCCTCCCGTTGAAACTCTCGTAGAAGGATAGCACCATTCTGATCTGGGGCTGGTTAGCCTCTGCTTCGCTGTCGCCGGTGTGGTTGGCGGAGGCAGGGATCCATAGTGAAAGTTGGGCCATGCCTTGACGGTTGTGGGGGATGGAGAAGCTGCTGGCGGTGCCGGAGAAGGCGCAGAGGCTGTCGTGGAATGCGGAGATGTCGACGGAGGTCGTGCGGTGGATTACGTCGACAAAGTTTTGGACCGTGGAGCGCCAGCGTTGCGGTTCGACAAGGTTCTCGAACGAGGAGAGGAAGAGGTGTCGGGTTCCCGGCAAGTTGATGGCAACCTGCAAGTGCACCATTGTTCACTCCTGCAATCTGTCTTCTCTCTGTGTGGATGTGGAGATGATGCGGCGGTGGTGGATGACTTTTATAGCGTGTGATTTGGATTCCCAGTTGGAGTAGGAATCGGAGTTGGAATGAAACAAGAGGCGGAGAGATAATTTACAGTTTAATTTTCGTAATCCATCTCGGAAACCTATTCACAATAAGCTTCTTACCGAATGAATCAAATAATTTTCTTACTGTCTTTGAGGATTATTTCTTACTCTGCCTCGGAAACATATTCACCTCAAGCTTGACCGGAGAGATAATTAATTATATTGCCCTTGACTAAGCGCATATCTTTAATTTTGACCTCTTGGTACAGATGCTAAATTAAATAAATATTATTATAATCTTAAAAAAAATATTTTTAAGAAAAAATAATTTAAATTTAATAACACTATTTAATATAATTTGTGACTGAATTTGCAATATACTACACATGTGAGATAGTAAATATTAAATGTGAAATTTGGAGGGGTATTTTTGTAAATTTGCAAGTAGAAGGGTTTTTCTCACTTTGATGGTTGTTATAGGCTAATATGAACTGTCATCTACTCCAATATATTCAAAGCTAGTGCAATTACATTACAAAAATAGATTGTGAAATACATATTAGAAATAAATTGATGGTAAATAAGTGTTGAAACTCCCTATTTCAAGGGAAAGAACATATTAAAAGTTCATTATAAGTAATTTTATGAAATTCATTGGGTGGTCGCAAATGACTACCATGATGAGCTTATGCTATTTTTTGCATTAATATTATTTATAGTTTCTTTTGCTCTTGTTAAAACCAAGTGAGAAGGTGTACTTTTTCCAGTAAACTATAGGTAATGCTTTTTGAACAAATGATGTGCTCTTGGAAATGCAATCTCGCAAAAGATGTCCGGGTTTGTTGAATGTTAACTTTCTCTTTATATTGTCTTGTATGTCGGTTCATGTAAAAGATGTCAGACTTCTTTCAAATAACTGCCAGATGCTCTACTTATATTGGTATATATATATATATATATATTCTAAAGATCAATTATTTTGATCTAATATTTATATTTAGTATTATGATTTATTTAATAAAATTATTTTCATTGTTATGTTTTTGCTATACATATATTTTGTATATGATTCCATAATAATGTTTCTAGAGATTAGTCAATCTCAAAATATTCCCAATCAAGTACCTTAGTATATAAGAGATAATTTTTATACATATGAGATTGGTGTGTGGGGGTTAGGTTGACTCTAACTCAGACATACAACTACATTAGTATTTGATGTACCAAATTACTCCACTATGAGTATTGACTTAGATGTCAATAAGTCAATATCACAAAGTGAAATGGTTTATAATGATTTTTAGATTTAAGGTCATCAGCACTCTTGAATAGTGAATGATATACTTGGATACAACCTAACATCTTATCATAATACATATGTCATAACAGTTGTTATTAGATATGACATAAGCTTTATGAGAAGTGTGATCGACCAATAGTAAGATGTGCTTCTTTCTTAGGAAAACTTGATATCATAGGGGCACATATGTTAGAATATGACTAAAAATGTATGGTCATACCCAATTGTATAACCTAATCATGTCATATTCACTAGATTGGGTCAACAAGTATGATACATTTGTCTAATCAAGATATTATGAGACAAAGGGATTATATTGCATAGATATCTTATCGCTTGATAGGGAGTTGTCTATATATAACTTATTACCTATGACTTAGGTAGTAACAATATATTGCTAGATATCTCTCACTACTTATAGTGATCTTAGCTAATCAACATTGTTACGACGAATCCAATAGGTCACACACACAAACACTTGGTATTGTAGTTTGATCATGAAGCCTTAGATCGAATTGTATAATAATTAAGTCTATTTGGGAGCTAGATGGACTTAGATCAAGCTTAGTTCATTATTGATTGAGTCAACTATTCAAATCATTTAATATGGGGCATGATCAAGGCTAGGTGCTTGCTCATAATAGTCTAGATTGCATCATTGGGTTAGGGCACAAAACAAAGTAGTGATGAACACCTAATATGAACATATACACTTATTAACCAATGTTGATAATTGGTGGAAGGTGCCAAGACCAAGGTGCAAAAAGGCCCTAGCTAGCCACTTCAAGCAGTTAGAGGCACCTCCATGCCTAGAGGTGGCCAACGGGTTGGGCTGGCCCGCGGCCCGCACGGCCTAGCATAACATGGCCAGGCACGACATGGCCCGTGGCACGGCTTGGGCCGGGCTGGGCTGGAGGGTTGATGTCATGCCCCAACGACCACCAACCTAAACACGGTTAGCAAATTACTCATGAAGGACGACAAATAAAAACTCACAGGATAGCATCTCCTCTGTAAACTAATTAAAAAAGACCTGTATATCCATAATCACTACGATAAAACAAAACCAACTGATACTATCAACATATCAAATATACATCACTGGTCACTATCTAGAAAACCAAAACTAGACGATCAGAAACGCAATCAAAATGAATCTGATCGACCAAAAGATCGATACACTCGATCAACCAAAATACCAATAACAATATCATCTCCCTGTATCAAAATATATCAACACAACATCTCTAACTATCTATCAAGTGCTGATATCAACTCTAGGGTCCAGGTAGTCACTAGATCTAGCTATCACCAGCATCAGGAGCAACTTATTTACCTGAGGCAAAGCAAAGGGAGTTAGCCCAAAAGGCTAAGTAGGAATCAACAAATATAATACTGCATCAAGGAACTGTGATAAAACAATCTACCAACTACACAATATAACAAGAAGCAACATCAACAAAATATGAAAACCACACGTGTCGTGCAATCAAGAGCAATGACCATATAATGCTCCATAATGAGCCCGCACTCTAACAAGAGTGTTTCCACTATTGCTCACACAATGGAACAACTGCCTCAATGACAACTTGGAGGTGTTGCGTCCAACACCCAGGTAACCCTAAAAAATCCCAAAGGACTCCATTTAGGAAACCTACTAGCTGGCCCCATAGCGGTGAAATGACATCTGGTATAATCCCTGGTCCGCTGGCCTAGAAGGCACAGCCCTGGCTAATATCAGCCAGAAAAGATCATAAAATAGCACGACAAGTCATGGAACTGCCCGATGGGCCAAATATCACAACTGTGCTGTAATACATGGATCCACGGCTCAATAGCCCATAATAACGCAATCGCTAACTCAATAATAATGTCACTACCATGCGACCCATGTAATATCACACAAGCATCTGTATGCATGAATAAAGACAACACATAGAGTGCAATGGCTACTGAATCAAAATCAAACAACAGAGCTACAAGATATCATGGTATTTATCAACTACTCAATATAACACAACTAATACCATGATTGTAAAGATTAAGATAGGATTCATGCCTGTATCACAATAGCTCCTAGTGCATCTAACACTCTCTATCCGAGGACCTCCCTGTCTGACCTCAATTCGAGTAACACCTATACCAACACAAAAGATAAAATACATCACTTGACTATTAAGCAACTGATACACTAGTCTATTCTATCAAAAGCTAACCTAGTATACAAGTATGCATACGTATACCCATATATACGTCCATATACATGTACATACTAAATAATTACACCTATAATTAACCAAACACACACTAGGGTTAGTAAGGGTGTGATCTTCACCCGAACCAACAACAAGGAAAGGTCAGAGGCTCCAAACAGTGGAGAACGGCGGAAAACAACGGCACAACAACTTCCAACAAGGAAGGAAGCATCGTCGGTGCCCGAACACACGCGAGCACGCTACCACTTGTTGCTGGAGGTGAACCCACTCTAACCAACAATGAATGGTGACTCGGCAGCGAACGACAGTGCAAAACGAAGTAGCCAACCCTCACTGATAAGGATGAAGGCGTCGTCAACGCTCGAACACACGCAAGCACACCACAAAAACACTACAAAAATATTACTGGAAAGGTCAACCCTCACTTACTGATGAAGGAAGAGGGCTAGGAGTTGCCGGAGCTTGAACGACGGTGAGCTCGGCGGTGAAATCGGATGAACTTTGCGTACAATCGAGAAGAAAACGACGAAATTGGCGAAAGGCAGTGGAAGTAGCAAAATTGGAAGAGGCGGCAGCAAATTTGGTGATCGAATAGAGAGAGAGAGAGAAGAATAGATTAGGATTAGATTTTATTTGCCACTTTGCAAATAAGTCCACCACTGTCCACTTTTTACAACGTGGTCCTTGGACCATGTGGACATCATAGTTGAGGCCCGTGGGCCGGGCCGAGTAGGCACGACAGCAGGCTAGGCTTAGCATGGCACATGGGCCGGGCCGAGCACGGCACGTGGGCTAGAACAGGTATTGGAGGTTTGATGAGGGGAATTCAAATTTAAACCATGTGATTTTACAGTAATGCCATCATAAAGTATCTAAAAAATTTGAATTTAGGGGTATAATTGTCTTTAAAGTATAAAATTACTATTTTATCCCTTTTTAATAATTAAAAATAGAGGATAAATATGTAAATTCATACACATTCCATCCCTATAAATTAGCCCCCAACCCCCTTACTTCTTCACACAAGTTTCCAACTAGCATTGGAACAATTTTTCATTCTCTCTTAATACTCTCTTAATCTCTTTTTAAATCTTGATTTTCAATTAGTTTCTTAATTGAACTCAAACTTAAGCCTCTTTCTAGCCATCAAGATTTCAAAGCTCCCTCGGTTTAGTCACGTGATTAAGATGAGGTAAGTATTAAATTAATTTACTATTATAATATAATTGTTGTTCAATTTAAATAATTATAATCTATATTTTTTTTATAATTATATTTAAGTACAAGTTGTTGAAGGCTAAAGCCTCTACTTCTTAGTTCTTATTAAGCGATCTTCAATCACGTGATAAGGTAATTTTTTAATATATAATTTTTTATTAGTATTATTTAATATTATTTTATAATATTTTTTAACTAATTTTTAATATTATATGTAGAATAAATGGCTGAATTTAACAATGACTAGGATCTTTTGCCATGGGAGCTTGAAGTATTAGAAAATGAGCTAATGGGATCAAATGACCCTATTATGCCACCCGTTCATGATGCCAATCCTCGGAGAAAATTTCTACGCGCGTGTGTGCGCTTAATTGAAGAAAAACGGATGGCTTCATTTTTATATTAAAAAATATTTTTTTTTTAATTTTTTTTTTAGAAATACTCTATTCCTTATAATCTATCCAATGGTATTAAATTTTGGGTATTTTAGATTATATACATGTATGAAATATCCTATGCAAAATTGCATATAAGACAAAAAAATATTTTATATATAAATTTGTATAGAGTTTGTATAGGATATTTCATACATGTATATAATCTAAAATACCCTAAATTTAATACCATTGGATAGATTATAAGGAATAGAGTATTTCTAAAAAAAAAATTAAAAAAAAAATATTTTTTAATATAAAAATGAAGCCACCCGTTTTTCTTCAATTAAACGCACACACGCGCGTAGAAATTTTCTCCCCAATCCTCCGCCCAATGACCCAAACCAACAGTAGTAATATCATAATGAACCTACTAATACTATGTAGGGAGAGGAGGGATGCAATGCAAACCCTCACGAATCCACTACTTTAGGCTCAAGAAAATGCATGAGTGATGTTTGGAAGAGCTTTAATGTGGTGATAATCGACGACTAAGAAAAAGCTAACTGCAATAAGTGTAAAAAAGTGATGACTTGCAAATCAACCAGTGGAACTAGTTATTTGGCTTGTCACATCATAAGTCACAAAACTCAAATCGCTCGTGCACAGGCTACTCTCAACCTGTCCTCTAGTTCATTAGAAGTTTTTAATTATTCTATTGAAATTCTTAGAAAAGAATTAGCTAAATTTATTGTTTGGGATGAACAATCATTTTCTTTAACAGAAAATCAAAATTTTGAAAAATTTATACATAAATCATTACAATTTAAATATAAAAAAGTAAGTAGACAAACCATGCGTAGGGATGCTATCAAATTTTTTCCTGAGTATAAAACTAATCTTTTAGAAACTTTAATTGCATTAAATTCTTATATTTCTTTAATATCTGATATTTGGACTAGTAATCATTCTGATTATTCCTACATGTGTATTATGGTACATTGGATAGATAGTGATTTTCTTATAAAAAAAGAATTATTGCACTTAAAATTTTTAAATATCCTAATACTGCAAATGTTATAGTTAGACAATTTCATAGCATTTTACATTCATATAATATAATTAATCAAATTTTTTCAATTAATTTTGATAATGCAAGCAATAATAATGATAGTGCAATTAAAAAAATTAAAAAGAATGATAAATCCAATATTTAATGTGTATTACGGCATTCTGATTATTCCTACATGTGTATTACGGCACATTGGAGAGATAGTGATTTTCTTATTAAAAAAAAAATTATTGCACTTAAAATTTTTAAATATCCTAATATTGCAAATGTTATAGTTAGACAATTTCATAGCATTTTATATTCATATAATATAATTAATCAAATTTTTTCAATTAATTTTGATAATGCAAGCAATAATAATGATAGTGCAATAAAAAAAATTAAAAAGAATGATAAATCCAATATTTAATGGAATTTTTTTTTTATATAGGATGTGCATATCATATTCTTAACTTATGTGTTCAAGATAGAAATAAGAGAAGTAGATAAACATATAAATAAATTAAGAATTGCTATTAGATTTGTTGCTTCTTCTACTTTTAGAAATTAAGATTTTAGACAAATATATAAATCTTATGGTTTATCATATAAAAAAAATTAAACTTGATATTAAAACAAGATGAAATTCTACATATGATATCCTAACAACATATTTTCCATTTAAAGATCCTCTTATATTTTATAATGAAAGAATGCTTGATAGAAATATTGAGGAAAAAGATTGAGAGAAAACAAAATTATTACATAATATTTTAGAATTTTTTTGTAATGCTAGTACTCACTTATCTGGTGTTTATTATCCTACATCATGTTTAATTTTAGAATATTTAATATTAATTAGTAAATTTTTTTCCCAATATAGAAATGATAAAAATATTTTTCAAGTAATTTTAAAAATGGAAACAAAATTTAAAAATATTAGAAAAATATATCTCCTTTATATTGTTTAGCTTCAATTATGGATCCTATATTTAAATTAGAAGATGTTCATATTTTATCAGATGAATATTATAAAAAATATAGAACTTGAAGGGGTTGATGAAAAATAAAATAAAATTTTTGCCCTGTTAGATGAAATGTTTAATGTTTATAATTTAAATTTTAAAAATATAATTAATCCAACACTCCCTCAAAGTAATATATCTACTAGTAGTAAAAATATTATAGGAAGAATACACTCAATTTTAAATAAAAAAGGAACATAAACAAGTAGATCTAGTAAATTTAATGAATTAATATTTCTTTTAGAAAATAATCATACATCTTTACTTACAGAAGAAAAAATTGATAATTTTGATATTTTATCATGGTGGAGATCATAAAAAAAATCATATCCTGTGATTTATGCTATGGCATGTGATCTACTAACTCCTCCTGTGTTCACAGTAGTGTCGGAGTCTTGTTTTAGTGCAGGCGGCAGGGTGCTAGATGAGAAGTGAAGCCGAATGAACGAAGAAAGCATCCAAATGTGCATTTGTCTTAAAGATTGGCTAGATGCTAAAGATCGACTTCAAGATAAAGTTGACCATTCAACTTCTTCAAATGATGATGAACAAAGTTTTGGAAGTGCAAGCAGAAGCAATAATGGATAAACGTTGTAAAAAATATTGTAAAAAGAGTTGTAAAAAAGGATGTAAAAAGAGAACTATATAAACCTGATTCCTCCTTTGAGTGGGGTACGTAGGCAGCCTGTAATGGGTTCGGTCTAAAATAAATAATATTTTAATATTTTTTTAAAAATTTGTGCAACATAAATAATTCTCATTTTCTTAATTTTTCTTATTTTATAGATTATTAATTTTAATAAATTAATAATTTACTTATTTTTATTTTTATTTTGGTCGAGACAAATCTAGCCCCGTGGGCTGAGTTTTTTGGTTGAGTCAAGCATGGCCCGAGTGCCAGATTGAGCCTGCGTGTTGGATCCAGCCCGCATGTCGGATTCGAGTCGAGACATTTTTGAGTCATTCCTGGGCCGGCACGATTGACACGTGCCGTGGACTGTGCCGGGCCTGAAGATTTTTCCATTGTGCTGGGCTAGGCATGGCACGATTAGAAATAGGCCGTGCCAGGAATGACTCGCTAGGGAACGTGCCAAAGCGGGCTTGTGCCTAGGCCAGCCCGGCACAACCCGTATGCATGTGCTTATAGCCTTCAGGAGTAATCTCTTCTTCTTACTGTCACCTCCCACGGATAGCCGCTACCACCTTACTCCTTCCTCTTCTCGTTTTATTGGCACAACATTCAAGAAAGAAGAAAACTTCTTAAAACTTGATCTCTTCACGTAAGGCTAGTACTAGGCATCGAGAAGAACAACACCAATGGGTCGCTATGTGGATACCTATAGAGAGCATATACATATGCGCCTACCCTATCTATCACCAACTCCAAATCACTTTACAAGGGTCGCTATGTGGATATATCCTTTTATTCTTCTCTCTTCACATAGATCCTCACGAAAGAAAATAGGTATTGAGTGAAGCCTTCAGTTGTGCACTCACAAAAAATTTTAAATTTTTCCTGCTATTCCCTTATAACTTATTGATTAGAGTATATACATATATAGAGTTAACATAGCAGAAAAATACACTTGATTCAGAAAAATCTAAAACTTAAGGTTTACATAGTAAAAATATATAATGTTAACAAGTAAGCTAACACATAATGGGTCAGTGCCACTAACTCTTAGTGTTAAACCCACTCAAGTTTGAGCAAAAATATCAATTAAGCTAAACTTGTTAGATAGATTGGTGAACCTCATTTTACTTAAAGCATTTATAAAAATATCTACTAGTTAATCCTCCAATGTATGGTTTGCAAATAAACTTACTTGAGATAGCCTCGTTGATGAAATGTCAATCAACCTCAATGTATTTGGTTCTCTCATGAAAAACTAGGTTGTTTACAAGAAAGATAGGCAAATTGATTGTTATAGTACAAATTCATTATGCATGTGAATCTAACTCTTTTGAAAATTCTCTAAGCAACAACATTTTGCAAGATGCATGTGTTGACTTTGTATTCTACCTCACAACTGGGTAGAGGAACCACACTTTATTTCTTGCTTTTTCATGTAGTTAAATTACCATCTAGATAAGTATAGGATCTAAACATAGACATTCTATTATAAAAATTATTAGTATAATCAATACCTGTATATACCTCAATCTTGATATGTCCAATACCGTCATACAAACTTTTTTTCTTGGAGCATCCTTAATGCATTGAAATACTTGAGGTGTAGCATCCTAATAACACTATTTTAACTATTCCAGGAACCAACTAATAATACCCACAAAATGTGATATATCTAGTCTTATAATTGAAAGATAATTTAATTTCCCAACCAGATCTCTATAACATATAGCATCCTAGTTTCCATCACGATAAAAAAAAATATCTTTCCCTTTTTATGCAACTTCAATTCCAAATAAATACTTTACTTTCCTTATATCTTCGTGTGCAAATTGAGAGTGTAGATATGATTTTGCTTTAGCAATGCTTTGAGAGTCATTTCCCACGACAAGTATATTGTTAGAGTATATATCCTAGAAACCAATCATTTGATGGTCTTTTTTAAATATATTTATCATGTTCATACATATATAAAGGCATTGCCTTCACTATATTTACTTGATATTTTTATAATATTAATATTTATAATAATATTCTTAAAATAATATGAATTCATGGTACATTAAGGGTCTGTTTGGCCTCGTTTCAAAGCTGATTTTAAGCAGCTTTGAAGCAGAAAGCTATTAAAAAACTGTTTGGTAATGAAAAACAGAAGCAGAAAAAAGCAGCAAAAAAGCAGAAGTTGAAAAAGGTACAATTTAATGCTTTTACAACTTCTGCTTCTCCAAAAAAGTAATTTATATAATTTTATTTAAAATTTTAGATATTATTGGTTTAAATAATTTAAAATAATAACAATAAAGAAAAATAAAATATATTATTATTTTAAATAATTTTAAATAATATATTTATTTATTATTTTAAATTTTGACAGCAGTTTAAAAGTTATTAACCAAACATCTTATAAATTTTAATAGTACAGCACAACATAGTACAACACAGTTAAAACGCTATTAACAGCGGGGCCAAACAGGCCCTAAGACTACTACCATTAGGATGTATTGTGACTAATGAAAAATACTTGACATGACATGATATATCAAGTCAAACACATGAGTGCACGTTAGAGAATAATGCGCGGATTAAGGTACCATGGAATGGTACATGGGTTGTTATATAATTATTATAAGTATTCTCACAATGATAATGGTGTATATGATCCTTTAATTTAATATTATTATGAATTCCCTACATGATTAGTTATATATTTTGATTCAATCAAATATCGTTTTGCAGCTAGTGAACATAAAGGCTATAATTAGGTATACCACGAATCATAGAGAGGAATATGAATGATCAAAATAGGATTTGTCACTCCTATATAATGCGAGACTTGGTATCCTGGGCCCCTTAATTAAGTGAAACTAAAATGCACAATCATGATCAAATGAATTGATATAAGATATCAATTGCATTTGTTATATCATGGATAATCAAGAAACATAATAATTAAACTATATGAGTGTGATCTATTCTATTACTTGTGTTCAATCTAGATATTAAGATACAAGGAATTAAACTACATGGTAAATTATCATAGAAAGGTTAGGTCAAATCTCATCACTCTTATGACTTAGGTAGTACTGGTATGTTACTAAACACCATAGAGGTAAGATGCTTACATTATATTTTTTGAGAAATTTGATCGTCAAAATATATAGTTTCCCATCTCTTCTTTGGACAAGATTGGATTTTCATATATAGTAAGGAATTGTTATATTATTATAATGATATTATGGTAGTACTAATGAATATTATGTATATTATTGATTAAAAAGTGTCTGAGTGTAACATAAATACTAAAAGGATTAAAATAAATAGTTTAAATTCTACATATCTTTGTCAATGTCACTTGGGCTATATAACATAGAAATGCACGTCAAAGTTTCATATGGATGGACTTTAGATTCATTTGTTTTTCAAACAAGATGGGGGTATGTGAACCTTGTTTATTCAACAAGATGATTAAGACTCCTTGCATAGGTTACATAATGAAAGATCTAGTTATTTGTTGGGACTTACATATTGTGATGTACATAATGAAAGATCTAGTTATTTGTTGGGACTTACATATTGTGATGTGTGTGGACCTTAAACAAAAGCTAGAAGGATTTTTTTTGTTTTTCTTCAACAATTGATTACTTCATCACATTTACCTAGAAAGGTGGCACAACTCTAAGAGTTCTTTTCAACTTGAATCTGCACAAGAACTTCACTTCTCCCCCCCTAAACCCTTCCCCTTTAAGTAGTCCATTTAGTAGTAGTCCATTTAGTTTAGTCTAGTTTTGTTAGTAAGAGAAATTTAGCTCGCTTAAACCTTATTTGCACCTATTATAATTTCACCCAGTTTGTATGGGTTCTAGTCTTGCGTATGCTGTAATTGCCAGCCTCTACAGTAGTAGGAGTACTAATGATTGGACTCAAGAAGAATAGAATGGTTGTCCCTTCTATTCTTTAAGTTTAGCACAATTTACTTTAAAACATTTTTCTTGTTTTGTCTAAAATCTAGGAGTAGTGTCTAATGTGATCCTTTCTTAACAAATTTAGATTAATAAGTGTAATTTTACCTGTAAAAAATGACAATATTTTAAAATTTAAGACAATAAGTGAATTTTAAATAAATAAAAATAATAATAGTTAATTTAATTAATACATCATAAAATCATTTACATACTAAAGATTCTCCATTAGTGACTCAACTTAATAGATTCTAAAATAATTTTAATTTTAATTATAGGAGGAATAAAAAAAATAAAATTCATTTAGACGTTCACAATGATTCTGGTGAGTAAATCAAAGCACTTGTAATTGATGCACTAAAGAATTTATTTAGTAGTTACATAATCAATTTTCTTAATCCATAAAGTGACGTGGACATACCTTTCGATGATAGTTGATATATTATATAAGTTAATTGATGAAATGATTATTTCTAAAGATGTACGGTGCACTAAAGCACTATCCAATTAGTAGATATATTATACAATAAAGAAAATAATTCCTATGTTATATTTTTTTTATCGGAAATAGTTTTAAATAAACAGCAATAGTAGATATATTATATAAATTAAATGTTTTCGTTATTTTTCCAATTCATATACATAATGAAAATAGATTCTTTTTATATAGGCAAATTAAATAATGAGAGCTGGGTTTGACTTTAAAACTTTGTTATCGACAATTAACATATTTATCAATTTTAGTTAAACATGTTGTTACATCTTTATGCATAAGAGCGTAGCTATCCATTTTTTTTGCATAAATATATTATTAGAAATTAAAGTAAAAATAAAAAAGAATTAGAGATAAATAATTATTATTTCTTGGCTAAAAAATCTAATTTTTTAAACAGATAAATATGAATTTGTATACATGATTTTCTAATATATTCATGAAAGAGGTACATAAAATATTACTTTAGAAAGTTTTTAAAAAAGGAAGAGAATTTTTATTAATTATATAGAACACAGACTAGTGATTGGCCCAACTATCGCTACATTTCTTTTTAAGTTGAAAAATCCAGCTTTCACAGCGTTGTTCACCTGTCGTAAAACGCCATCAAACGCGCCTATCTCTTTTCCACATTAGTTAGGGTTATCGGATTCAATCGTTGTATTTATTTTTCAAAATAAAAAAAAAGGTAAAAGTAGTTTGTGTGCAACCTAATAAATCGTGAATTATTTTAAATTTAATCAACGAAACAAATTTAAATAACAAAAAAAAAAAATAAACATGCTTCAAAGAACATACATATAACAAAAGAATTACAGACCCAATTGATTGTCTGAGCAACATTGCAATACCATCTTTTGGGCAAGATTTCTATTTCTAGTATCATCTACCGTATTAACCTATGTTGGTTACTCCAACGCAAAGCGGCAGAGAGGGCACAGCCGGCTGGCCCCGGGCCACCGACGGATGCAACCGTCGTGATATACGTGAGAGCACGGCATGGCGCTTGTTTTGTCTCCGGGCACAATGTCCTCCAAGCACACCGCACAGCTGACGTCGCGGACTGCGCCGTCTTCATCATCGCCATCTTCTTCTCTGACGATAAAAGTAGTCAGTTTGTCGGTCGGCTTCAGCGTCCCTGGCACGGCCCCAAAGCCCGGGCGCGTTTTCTCCGCGGAGGGGGTCGCGTAATTCCATCCGAACGGTTGTCAACCACACAGTGACACGTGGCAAACTATTCATCCAACGGCGGACGCCTTTTGCGGGAGTGCTTTTTGTGTTTGTACTTAGTTTCTTTTTGTGCATCAGCCGTTTTCATCTCAACGCATAAATATGCGCATGTTAAACATTGCAAGCAAGTGAGCTTGATGGATTCAAGTTCTCATACTACAAGCTATTGCTGTACAATTAAATAACTAAGCCTCTGTTCTTCGCTGCTTCCAGAACTCACATCTGAATGCTTTGCCGAGAACGAGGGCGAGGAATCAAATGGGAAGCGATGCGCTGGGCGAGGGGATGGCTGGCGTCGGCGGTGGTTGGGTGAGGATCAGCGCTCGAAAGGGAGCTAGGCGAGCCGTTGGGCGTCGGGAGCTGGGAGCAGCCGCTGGGCGAGCGCGATGTCGTTGGGAGCTGGGAGCAGCCGCGAGGGCGAGGGCGAGGCGAGGGTGGTCGTCGGCGAGGGCTGATGGCTGGCGAGGGGTGGCAAGCAGTGGCGAGCAGTCGGCGAGGGCTGATGGCTGGCGAGCAGTGGCGAGCAGTCGGGAGAGAGACGAGGGCGTCGACTTAGGGTAAAAAAAAGGTGGGCGAGCGAGGGCGAGGGCGAGGCGAGGGTGGTCGTCGGCGAGGGCGAGCAGTGGCGAGCAGTCGGGAGAGAGAAGAGCAGTGGCGAGCAGTCGGGAGAGAGACGAGCGGCAAAAGGCGTCCGCGTAGAAAACGCATCGACTTAGGGCAAAAGGCGTCCGCCGTTGGATGAATAGTTTGCCACGTGTCACTGTGTGGTTGACAACCGTTCGGATGGAATTACGCGACCCCCTCCGCGGAGAAAACGCGCCCCCAAAGCCCTGCCTCCCGTTGAAACTCTCGTGGAAGGTGTACTCCAGCGCTGTTACAGCTAAAAATTCATGCATACAAAACAACAAAATACCTGGCCCTAAGTTTGACGTCGCTGATCCATTTTCTGCTTTGCTGGCGCTGCTGCCGCACCTGGGCTGCAGATCTGGACTGCACTCCACGGATCTAGGCCAAGCCACGCTGGAGAGATGAGTTCCTAGAGAACCCAGGGCAAAGCCTTGTTCTTACTAATCCGTCCACCTGAGGCCATCTGCCGGGGCTAGCACCCTCCAGCCACCAAACTTCTCCGGATGTCGCCGGAGCCACCATCGTCGCCGGAGCCGCTGGCCTCGTGCCCGCGAGCCTCAACCTCCACCCCCGACGCCAGAACGAGAGCCCTCTCCACCCGACGAGCTAGAGGGAGCCGCCTCCACCTCTGCACCGCCGGGGAGGGAACTCTCCCCACCTCTCTCCACCACGAGAGAGCCACCCGCCGGAGCTGCCGCCACCCCTGCGAACAGCCACCTCCACCCGGCGAGCGAGAGAGCGCCGCCGCTCTCCATTTCTCCGCCGCGCATGAGAGAGCTTTGCTCTCTTTTCCACTTCGTGCCCGCACCCCGGAGAGAGACCGCCTCCTCTCTCCCCATTTCTCTTCCACGCGACCGAGCCACGCAGCTGCTTCCCATGCAGCTCTCCACGTAGCCAGGGAGGGGCCCACTGCTGGCTGCTCCGGAAAAGAACCGTCACATTCTCCCCCCCGCCCAAACCAGTCGTTGCCCTCGACCACGAGCAACTCCGGACCACCATCTCGACGGAGAGCCGGTCAGAGAAACACCACGTTGTGCCCGCTATAACTCTGGAGCATCATCTCAACGGAGGAGCCGGGACACAACTCACCACGCTGCAATCCGCATTAACTCCAGAGCACCATCTCAACGGAGGAGCCGGAGAGCAGTCTCGCTTCCACGTCGGCGCCCGCGCACACGACGGAGCTGGGAGAAGAGATCGACCCACCATAGTCGTCTCTACACCTGGGACACGGCCTCGCACCGGCCCGCATCGACCTCGGAGCCTCCTCACGAGAGAGCCAGGAAGTCCCAACACCACGCATACAGGCCCAATGTAGACCGAATGTATGCTTTAATACCTTCTCTTACAGTTAAAAATTCATGCATACAAAACGACAAAATACCTGGCCCGAAGTTTGACCTCGTTGGTTCATTTTCTGCTTCGCTAGCGCTGCTACCGTACTTGGGCTGCAGATCTGGACTGAGCTCCACGGATCCGGGCCGGGCCACGCCGGAGAGATGAGTCTCCAGAGAACCCAGGCCAAAGCTTTGTTCTCGCTAACCCGCCCATCTGAGGCTATCTCCCCGGGGTTAGCACCCTCCAGCCACAGAACTTCTCCGGATGTCGCCGGAGTTGCCTCCACCAGTCTCCGGATGTCGCCGGAGTTGCCATCGTCGTCGGAGCCGCTGGCCTCGCGCCCGCGAGCCTCAGCTCAGCCTCCACCCCCGACGTCGGAACGAGAGCCCTCTCCACCCGACGAGCTAGAGGGAGCCGCCTCCACCTCTGCACCGCCGGGGAGGGAACTCTCCCCACCTCTCTCCACCACGAGAGAGCCACCCGCTGGAGCTGCCGCCACCCCTGCGAACAGCCACCTCCACCCGGCGAGCGAGAGAGCGCCGCCGCTCTCCATTTCTCCGCCGCGCACGAGAGAGCTTCGCTCTCTTTTCCACCGCGTGCCCGCACCCCGGAGAGAGACCGCCTCCTCTCTCCCCATTTCTCTTCCACGCGACCGAGCCACGCAGCTGCCTCCCATGCAGCTCTCCACGTAGCCAGGGAGGGGCCCACTGCTGGCTGGCCCGGAAAAGAACCGTCACAAGCGCCATGTTGATCTGGGCCTGGTTAGCCTCTGCTTCGCTGTCGCCGGTGTGGTTGGCGGAGGCAGGGATCCATAGCGAAAGTTGGACCGGGCCTTGACGGTTGTGGGGGATGGAGAAGCCGCCGGCGATGCTGGAGAAGGCGTAGAGGCCGTCGTGGAATGCGGAGATGTCGACGGACACCGTGCGGTGGATTTAGTCGACAAAGTTTTGGACTGTGAAGCGCCAGCGTTGCGGCTCCAGTAGGGCCTCGAACGAGGAGAGGAAGAGGTGTCGGGTTCCCGGCAAGTTGATAACAACCTGCATGGGCACCATTGTTCAGTCCTGCAGTCTGGGTGTATGTGGAGTGTCGAGTGCCGGAATGCGGATGAGAAAGATGATGCGGCGGTGGTGGACGACTTTTATAGCTTGTGATTTGGCTTCCCAGTTGGAGTAGGAATCGGAGTAACTAAAGAGGTGTTCCGAAATTGAATGAAACAAGAGGTGGAGGGATAATTTCGGGCAACCAACATTTTAATTTTAATTTTCTTACTCCTTCTCGGAAACCTATTCACCGCAAGCTTCGGACCTCATCAAATAATTTTCTTTGTCTTTGAGGATTATTTCTTCTGCCTGTTAATTAGATTATACTTTTGTGCATCTGAATATGGGTCATTAGGAAAGAAAAAATTTTTTATAAAAATTCTAGTGATCTATCCATAGTAATGTTTCACTTATTGTTAATATTTATAACATTATATTCATGTTACTTCCTAGTGAATAAGTAAGATTTAAATACAATGGATATAAAGTACATGAAAAATATATTGTGTATATTCGCCAAATTGAACGTAATTTAATAAAATTTAAAACATAAATGAGAAATTATTTCTATAGATGATCAAAATTCTTATTCTCTTTAAGAGATAGAAGAGGTCCAAAAAAAAGGCTATAAACTAAAGCTTAATTTTCTGGGAAGAAGAGGGTTGCCTTTCTAAGGTTAATATATTATAACCTAAAAAAAAATAGGTTCTAAAATAATAGATGATTAATAGATAGTTACACAATTTTATAGAGTTTGTATAGTTTGAAAAATGTGGTGGCTAATTACCCAATTGTGGGGGTTTCTTGCTTAGTTTAAAAATCAATGCCCATTAAGATAATTAATTAAAAAGATTTCTTATTCTTTTTTTATAATTGCATTATTTTTTTAGAATTGCATATTAAACTTATTCTATTCTGCATAATTATTAGAACGATGTATGTAAATTATTAACTATTTATTATCATATTATCACGATCATGGACATCTAAAATATTTTAGGAAAAAATAGTATTTATTCAATTGATATTATTTTATAAGGAAGAAATGTTTAATTGACTTTGCTTGATCAATGAGAGCAATTAAAAGTCAAGTAAAAAAAATATAAAAAAAGAGCAGTCATATTAAATTAGGCAAAAGTATATAAAATGGCTTGACTCACATAAAATTTTTGCTCTGCTCTTTCTTATGTGAAGAATAGGCACAATAAAAGCCGATGAGCTAACCAAAGGCTTACGAAGGTTTAAAATCCTTAAAGTAAATCAAGGGGAATGAGATAGTATGTAAGAAAGCCACTCAACAATGGGAGCTCAACCTTAGTGATAAAAGATCCCTTGAAAGAGGTCCAATGTGGTGATAATAATTTAATTGATTGGTTAGGAAGCACTTTAAAAAATAAAATAGTATTATGTATAAAAATTTTATGTGATAGAGTTGATACTCTACACTCTTATTGCTAATGATAGTTTTTCGCTTTTTATTGCAAAGGGAAGTAAAATTTTTCGAAGTGATTAATTATCATGAGATGAGCTTTTACACTCATCTCTTGTAGGAAACTTTCTATGGGCTGGTTTGGGGCTGCTTTCCAGTAGCTTTTGCTGGGGCGAGCAGTAGAAGTTGAATTAAAATCATTGTTTGGGACTGCTTTTCATTGCTAGAGGCAACAATTTCCAATGTCGTTGGAAAGTTGGGCAAAATTAAATTCTCCTAGAATCTGAAAGCTACTGGCACTCGTGACTAGCTAACTGATGTAGGGTGGAAATATGGGAGGTGTTGTATATTCCCTACACTAAGGTATAAATATGAATTCCGTTACTGATTTCAGGCACGGGCGAATCTCAGAAGGTAATAACAGTAAAATTACAATGCAAATAACTAAAAATATACTCTCAAGTTTAAGTGGTATGCTCTCAATTTATAAATGGAAGTTCTATCAACTTTGCATGCACTGAATTATAGAGCAGGTACGATCAATATTAATAAGTAAAATTACCTAAATTAGGATGTAAATAAAAATTAGGAAATTGTACCTTTTCTATCTAACGTAATCGATTCTCAACTTGAACCTGTGGAACTGGGGCTGATTTCACTTATCCTCTTTCCAGTCGCTTTACGCGTATGTGAGGAATAGAAGCGGCCGTTCACCAGGGACAGGCGTCTGCGTTGAGAAGGAAAGGCAGGCCCAAACCAGAAATAGGCGTGGGAGCGGAAGGTTGGTGTCGTCGACGTTGGTTGAGGCAGCGACGATCGGCGAAAACAGGGTCCGGCAAAGGCGTCGGCTGGCGTTCGTGATTCAGCAGGGATGTCGGCAGTTTCTGTCCAATTTGAGTGGCGGCTAAGGCGTTAGGGTTGGACGACAGAGGCGACGTCGTCGGAGCAGAAGGTTGGCGATCAGCGATTGTGCAGGTAGTGATAGAAATTCTGGACGACGATGAGGGCGGTTGATTTTCGGAAGATGGAGGCGGACGTTGGAGTTGCCGGGCCCGGCGATGGATGAAGGGGCGGCGACGCTTTGCGGTGATTACGTCTGGATTAATCTGGGCAACGAAGACGATGGTGGAGGCGGATGTTTCCGGCGAAGAAGGGTTTGAGCGAGTGATGAACGACGTTGGCGGCGGTCGTTTGTGATAGCGGCTTTATGGCGGAAGAAGGAAAGGGCCGCGCCGGATTTCTGCTCAGGTGTTGAGGGCGGCTGGGTGTTAGGGTTGGACGACGGAGGTGACAATGTGGGAGAGTGGAGGCGGCGAAAGAATAGGAAAAGGGATTTTGAAGAGGCTTGGCTGGTTTATGTGGAAGATGGCGGCGAAGGAAATTCTGAGCGAGGATGAAGGCAGTTGATTTTTGTGAAGATGGAGGCGTGTTCACAAGTGGACGATGGCAGCGGTGGATTTGGAAGAAGGCAGCGACGTTTCGTGGTTGCGACGCCGGGGTGATCCGGACAAAGAAGAGATGGCGGATGATGGTGTTGACAATTTGAAGCATGGGATGAGGTGGACTGGTTTCAGCAAAAAAAAATGTGGATCGCCGGGAAGAATTAGAAAATTAGAAGAAAAACAGAACCCTAGCCCTCATGGCCAACACCTTCACGGTGTGAGAACGCAAATGCGCCGATAGTAAGCAAAGAAAATTTTATTCAGCCAAAAGTTGTTCTTTCCCTTAGGGATTACAAGGTTTAAATAGAGATTTACCATAGCTAAATTTGGCAAATCCAAATCCTAATAGGAATTGCTAAAATTCAAAATAAAAATAAAATAATGCCCTAATTCAAATATCTAATTAAAAGAAAAAATAATAATAAATTCAAATATCCAAGTGGTAGAGGGCCGGCTTTCGTTGGGCCCTTGTAGATCTTCTGGGCCTATCTTTTATGTCCCCATCAATTCTCCCGGGGGGCGAAAAATTCACCTCCGGTGAATTGTCAAAATTATAGGCATCTAACTTTTCCGGTGCGATCTGTCGAAGTTCGTCTTCAAGAATCCATGTGTTACCTGTATCTGGAGGATTTTTCCACTTTACCAGATATAGAAATTCTGATTGATCAGGATGAACAATTTGATCTTCTAGGATGGTTTTAATATCGTCATATTCTACTTCATCTGGAAGATATTGTGATGTTACTTCACTTGATTCTGGTTCCTCCGGTGTGTAATATAATGATATATCTTCCACATTAAAAATAGGACTAGTTCCCAAATTTTTAGGTACATCCACAACATAGGCATTATCACTTATTTTATGTTTAATCGTAAATGGACCTATACTTCTTGCATGCAATTTCTTGATAGAACCAGGTGGAAGTCTCTTAGCTCTCAATCTCACCATCACTCTATTTCCCTCACTGAAATTTTGTGGCCTACGATGTTTGTCTGCATTGCTCTTATACTTATCATTGCTCTCTGAGATTTTGTGCCTGATTTCAGTATGAGGTTCATGGATATGTTTAACAAAAGAATTAGCAGAGTGTGATCGTCGGGTAGGAGCAGGTAGGGGTAGGAGATCAATCGGTTTATTAGGTTGCATACCAAGGATTACTTGAAATGGGCTAAGACCACTTGTCCTGTTCACCACACAATTGAATGCAAACTCAGCTGTTGACAATATATCCTCCCAGTTGGTTACCTGATCCCTAATAAGACATCTTAACAAATCACCTAAACCTTTATTAACGACTTCAGTTTGACCATCTATTTGAGGGTGGTAAGCAGAAGAAAATTTAGGTTTTGTGCCTAATAATGTCCATAAGGTATTCAAAAAGTAACTTACAAAACGAACGTCCCTTTTAGAAGGCTTTGGACCAAAGTCAAGTTCAAAGGGTCCTAATGTTTCCTTAAAGGTATGGGATCCTAATTCAAGTTGGTTGAGGTCTATAGGCGTAGGATCCTCTATGTCCAAAGATTGGGTAGGAATATCTAAGTTAGGCTCATTAGTTCCTAAAGGTGTACTTAGGGATTCTATGTATGACTTAAGCTGTGTAGAAGGTTCCTCTATGTCTTGAGTTCCTACATCATGCTCTTGGTCAATAGGTTGCTCATCTTCTAAGTTTCTCACTATGGGTTTCCTCGGTTTGTGGTTTCCTAAGTGTTCATGAGGCTTTGGATAAAGACCTAGACAAGGCTCATGGTCATCTAGAGAGATTAGGTCTAACTTAGGTTTATCTTGAGGTTGTGGGAGACCTATAACTTTAGGGTCAGGTTGGTTCCTAGGCATATCGTCTAAGGTAAAAGATTCGAATTTAAGTTTAGGTTCATCTAGAAGAGTCTCTAAGGTTGACTCTCAAACAATTCATCTAAGGATTCCTTAGTTGTGAATCCAAACTCTTCTAAGGATATTTCTTGAGAAGGTGTAGGTAGCTTGGGTTGTTCTAAGGTTTCCTGAGAGGTGGAAGGGTTGGCTACCTTAGGGGGTTTTGGTTTGGCCCTTTCGATCCTAATCTTGGGGTTATGACACCTTAAAATGTAAGAATCATCTTGACTTTGGTGGTACCCGTTAACATCATATAACCAAGGTTTTCCAAGATGGACATGGTATGTACCTTCTAAGGGTAAGACATCACACCATACTTCAAATAGGATACCAAACCTAATAGGTACAAGGCACTTACGGTTCACTATGGTTTTGGTTCCATCATCCCTACTAATGGTGTAAGAGTAGGTTTTAGGCTTAGTGGCAAGACCAAATCTATCGATGGCTCTAGGAGTGATGAAGTTAAATCCTATGGTTTCGTCTATGGCAACCTTACACATCTTATCTTCCAATCTAGTGTAGGTGTGAAAAAAGTCATTCATAAGGGTGATCCTATAAGTTAGGAGTCTCTCTAAGTACCAATCTTGGTTCGGGGTAGTTTGAGGGTGTTCACTTAAGGTGGGATTACATGATGACTTGACTAGGAGGGTGTCAATCCTATGATTATCTAGACGACCATTAAGACACACTACTAGTTCTTCCTGTTGTACCAACCGAGAGTCAAATGCGTCCATCTGGGTATTCAATCGTTCAAGTGTTTTGGACAATTGGTCTCGCTCATTATTGGACCTAGATATAGCTAGGGGTAAAGCTGGGGATTGATATTCATGTCTTGATTTGGTGGTCATGATGTAGATCCGTTGATTTTTTATTTATTTATTTATTTTTTTTCCTCTCTTTTTTTTTCTCTCTTTTTTTTTTTCCTTTTTTTTTTGGTGGGGATCACAATTTCATATGGAGTAGTGGATGAGGATCAAGGTTTATGTAGCAGTGGATGAGGATCAAAGTTTGCTCTGATACCAATTTGATGTAGGGTGGAAATATGGGAGGTGTTGTATATTCCCTACACTAAGGTATAAATATGAATTCCGTTACTGATTTCAGGCACGGGCGAATCTCAGAAGGTAATAACAGTAAAATTACAATGCAAATAACTAAAAATTTACTCTCAAGTTTAAGTGGTATGCTCTCAATTTATAAATGGAAGTTCTATCAACTTTGTATGCACTGAATTATAGAGCAGGTACGATCAATATTAATAAGTAAAATTACCTAAATTAGGATGTAAATAAAAATTAGGAAATTGTACCTTTTCTATCTAACGTAATCGATTCTCAACTTGAACCTGTGGAACTGGGGCTGATTTCACTTATCCTCTTTCCAGTCGCTTTACGCGTATGTGAGGAATAGAAGCGGCCGTTCACCAGGGACAGGCGTCTGCGTTGAGAAGGAAAGGCAGGCCCAAACCAGAAATAGGCGTGGGAGCGGAAGGTTGGTGTCGTCGACGTTGGTTGAGGCAGCGACGATCGGCGAAAACAGGGTCCGGCAAAGGCGTCGGCTGGCGTTCGTGATTCAGCAGGGATGTCGGCAGTTTCTGTCCAATTTGAGTGGCGGCTAAGGCGTTAGGGTTGGACGACAGAGGCGACGTCGTCGGAGCAGAAGGTTGGCGATCAGCGATTGTGCAGGTAGTGATAGAAATTCTGGACGACGATGAGGGCGGTTGATTTTCGGAAGATGGAGGCGGACGTTGGAGTTGCCGGGCCCGGCGATGGATGAAGGGGCGGCGACGCTTTGCAGTGATTACGTCTGGATTAATCTGGGCAACGAAGACGATGGTGGAGGCGGATGTTTCCGGCGAAGAAGGGTTTGAGCGAGTGATGAACGACGTTGGCGGCGGTCGTTTGTGATAGCGGCTTTATGGCGGAAGAAGGAAAGGGCCGCGCCGGATTTCTGCTCAGGTGTTGAGGGCGGCTGGGTGTTAGGGTTGGACGACGGAGGTGACAATGTGGGAGAGTGGAGGCGGCGAAAGAATAGGAAAAGGGATTTTGAAGAGGCTTGGCTGGTTTATGTGGAAGATGGCGGCGAAGGAAATTCTGAGCGAGGATGAAGGCAGTTGATTTTCGTGAAGATGGAGGCGTGTTCACAAGTGGACGATGGCAGCGGTGGATTTGGAAGAAGGCAGCGACGTTTCGTGGTTGCGACGCCGGGGTGATCCGGACAAAGAAGAGATGGCGGATGATGGTGTTGACAATTTGAAGCATGGGATGAGGTGGACTGGTTTCAGCAAAAAAAAATGTGGATCGCCGGGAAGAATTAGAAAATTAGAAGAAAAACAGAACCCTAGCCCTCATGGCCAACACCTTCACGGTGTGAGAACGCAAATGCGCCGATAGTAAGCAAAGAAAATTTTATTCAGCCAAAAGTTGTTCTTTCCCTTAGGGATTACAAGGTTTAAATAGAGATTTACCATAGCTAAATTTGGCAAATCCAAATCCTAATAGGAATTGCTAAAATTCAAAATAAAAATAAAATAATGCCCTAATTCAAATATCTAATTAAAAGAAAAAATAATAATAAATTCAAATATCCAAGTGGTAGAGGGCCGGCTTTCGTTGGGCCCTTGTAGATCTTCTGGGCCTATCTTTTATGTCCCCATCAATTCTCCCGGGGGGCGAAAAATTCACCTCCGGTGAATTGTCAAAATTATAGGCATCTAACTTTTCCGGTGCGATCTGTCGAAGTTCGTCTTCAAGAATCCATGTGTTACCTGTATCTGGAGGATTTTTCCACTTTACCAGATATAGAAATTCTGATTGATCAGGATGAACAATTTGATCTTCTAGGATGGTTTTAATATCGTCATATTCTACTTCATCTGGAAGATATTGTGATGTTACTTCACTTGATTCTGGTTCCTCCGGTGTGTAATATAATGATATATCTTCCACATTAAAAATAGGACTAGTTCCCAAATTTTTAGGTACATCCACAACATAGGCATTATCACTTATTTTATGTTTAATCGTAAATGGACCTATACTTTTTGCATGCAATTTCTTGATAGAACCAGGTGGAAGTCTCTTAGCTCTCAATCTCACCATCACTCTATTTCCCTCACTGAAATTTTGTGGCCTACGATGTTTGTCTGCATTGCTCTTATACTTATCATTGCTCTCTGAGATTTTGTGCCTGATTTCAGTATGAGGTTCATGGATATGTTTAACAAAAGAATTAGCAGAGTGTGATCGTCGGGTAGGAGCAGGTAGGGGTAGGAGATCAATCGGTTTATTAGGTTGCATACCAAGGATTACTTGAAATGGGCTAAGACCACTTGTCCTGTTCACCACACAATTGAATGCAAACTCAGCTGTTGACAATATATCCTCCCAGTTGGTTACCTGATCCCTAATAAGACATCTTAACAAATCACCTAAACCTTTATTAACGACTTCAGTTTGACCATCTATTTGAGGGTGGTAAGCAGAAGAAAATTTAGGTTTTGTGCCTAATAATGTCCATAAGGTATTCAAAAAGTAACTTACAAAACGAACGTCCCTTTTAGAAGGCTTTGGACCAAAGTCAAGTTCAAAGGGTCCTAATGTTTCCTTAAAGGTATGGGATCCTAATTCAAGTTGGTTGAGGTCTATAGGCGTAGGATCCTCTATGTCCAAAGATTGGGTAGGAATATCTAAGTTAGGCTCATTAGTTCCTAAAGGTGTACTTAGGGATTCTATGTATGACTTAAGCTGTGTAGAAGGTTCCTCTATGTCTTGAGTTCCTACATCATGCTCTTGGTCAATAGGTTGCTCATCTTCTAAGTTTCTCACTATGGGTTTCCTCGGTTTGTGGTTTCCTAAGTGTTCATGAGGCTTTGGATAAAGACCTAGACAAGGCTCATGGTCATCTAGAGAGATTAGGTCTAACTTAGGTTTATCTTGAGGTTGTGGGAGACCTATAACTTTAGGGTCAGGTTGGTTCCTAGGCATATCGTCTAAGGTAAAAGATTCGAATTTAAGTTTAGGTTCATCTAGAAGAGTCTCTAAGGTTGACTTAGGGTTAGGTTGACTCTCAAACAATTCATCTAAGGATTCCTTAGTTGTGAATCCAAACTCTTCTAAGGATATTTCTTGAGAAGGTGTAGGTAGCTTGGGTTGTTCTAAGGTTTCCTGAGAGGTGGAAGGGTTGGCTACCTTAGGGGGTTTTGGTTTGGCCCTTTCGATCCTAATCTTGGGGTTATGACACCTTAAAATGTTAGAATCATCTTGACTTTGGTGGTACCCGTTAACATCATATAACCAAGGTTTTCCAAGATGGACATGGTATGTACCTTCTAAGGGTAAGACATCACACCATACTTCAAATAGGATACCAAACCTAATAGGTACAAGGCACTTACGGTTCACTATGGTTTTGGTTCCATCATCCCTACTAATGGTGTAAGAGTAGGTTTTAGGCTTAGTGGCAAGACCAAATCTATCGATGGCTCTAGGAGTGATGAAGTTAAATCCTATGGTTTCGTCTATGGCAACCTTACACATCTTATCTCCCAATCTAGTGTAGGTGTGAAAAAAGTCATTCCTAAGGGTGATCCTATAAGTTAGGAGTCTCTCTAAGTACCAATCTTGGTTCGGGGTAGTTTGAGGGTGTTCACTTAAGGTGGGATTACATGATGGCTTGACTAGGAGGGTGTCAATCCTATGATTATCTAGACGACCATTAAGACACACTACTAGTTCTTCCTGTTGTACCAACCGAGAGTCAAATGCGTCCATCTGGGTATTCAATCGTTCAAGTGTTTTGGACAATTGGTCTCGCTCATTATTGGACCTAGATATAGCTAGGGGTAAAGCTGGGGATTGATATTCATGTCTTGATCTGGTGGTCATGATGTAGATCCGTTGATTTTTTATTTATTTATTTATTTTTTTTCCTCTCTTTTTTTTTCTCTCTTTTTTTTTTCCTTTTTTTTTTTGGTGGGGATCACAATTTCATATGGAGTAGTGGATGAGGATCAAGGTTTATGTAGCAGTGGATGAGGATCAAAGTTTGCTCTGATACCAATTTGATGTAGGGTGGAAATATGGGAGGTGTTGTATATTCCCTACACTAAGGTATAAATATGAATTCCGTTACTGATTTCAGGCACGGGCGAATCTCAGAAGGTAATAACAGTAAAATTACAATGCAAATAACTAAAAATTTACTCTCAAGTTTAAGTGGTATGCTCTCAATTTATAAATGGAAGTTCTATCAACTTTGCATGCACTGAATTATAGAGCAGGTACGATCAATATTAATAAGTAAAATTACCTAAATTAGGATGTAAATAAAAATTAGGAAATTGTACCTTTTCTATCTAACGTAATCGATTCTCAACTTGAACCTGTGGAATTGGGGCTGATTTCACTTATCCTCTTTCCAGTCGCTTTACGCGTATGTGAGGAATAGAAGCGGCCGTTCACCAGGGACAGGCGTCTGCGTTGAGAAGGAAAGGCAGGCCCAAAACCAGAAATAGGCGTGAGAGCGGAAGGTTGTTGTCGTCGGCGTTGATTGAGGCAGCGACGATCGGCGAAAACAGGGTCCGGCAAAGGCGTCGGCTGGCATTCGTGATTCAGCAGGGATGTAGGCGGTTTATGTCCAATTTGAGTGGTGGCTAAGGCGTTAGGGTTGGACGACAGGGGCGACGTCGTCGAAGCAGAAGGTTGAGCGATTGTGCAGGTAGTGATAGAAATTCTGGACGACGATGAGGGCGGTTGATTTTCGGAAGATGGAGGCGGACGTTGGAGTTGCCGGGCCCGGCAATGGATGAAGGGGCGGCGACGCTTTGCGGTGATTACGTCTGGATTAATCTGGGCGACGAAGACGATGGTGGAGGCGGCTGTTTCCGGCAAAGAAGGGTTTGAGCGAGTGATGAACGACGTTGGCGGCGGTCGTTTGTGATAGCGGCTTGATGGCGGAAGAAGGAAAGGGCCCGCCGGATTTTTGCTCATGTGTTGAGGGCGGCTGGGTGTTAGGGCTGGACGACGGAGGTGACAATGTGGGAGGGTGGAGGCGGCGAAAGAATAGGAAAAGGGATTTTGAAGAGGCTTGGCTGGTTTATGTGGAAGATGGCGGTGAAGGAAATTCTGAGCGAGGATGAAGGTAGTTGATTTTCGTGAAGATGGAGGCGTGTTCACAAGTGGATGATGGCAGCGGTGGATTTGGAAGAAGGCAGCGATGTTTCGTGGTAGCGACGCCGTGGTGATCCGGACAAAGAAGAGATGGCGGATGATGGGGTTGACGATTTGAAGCAGGGGATGAGGTGGACTGATTTCTGCAAAAAAAAACGTGGATCGCCGGGAAGAATTAGAAAATTAGAAGAAAAACGGAACCCTAGCCCTCACGGCCAACACCCTCACGGTGTGAGAACGTAAATGCGCCGATAGTAAGCAATGAAAATTTTATTCAGCCAAAAGTTGTTCTTTCCCTTAGGGATTACAAGGTTTAAATAGAGATTTACCATAGCTAAATTTGGCAAATCCAAATCATAATAAGAATTGCTAAAATTCAAAATAAAAATAAAATAATGCCCTAATACAAATATCTAATTAAAATAAAAAATAATAATAAATTCGAATATCCAAGCGGTAGAAGGCCGGCTTTCGTTGGGCCTTTGTAGATCTTCTGGGCCTATCTTTTATGTCCCCATCACTAACTTTCGCGTTGCCTTTGAGCTTTTGCCTTAATCAACATGAGACCATGACCAGCTCAAGCGACCATCGGTCGACCGTTCGCCACCTCCCCCTCGCTCAACCAGAAGTAGAGTAGAGCAGCATCCAGCTTTCGCCGTGTTCTGTCTCCTCAATTGAGGAGCAGTAGTAGAGCAGCCAAGGTTCGCCGCTTGCTCCCTTGGGCTCAACTCGGCGACTAGCTTCTTTCCATTCTTCGGCGAGGAGTAGCAGCTTCACTCCACGTCTGCAGCAACCCAGGTCTGTGTCTCAGCGCCACGAACATATTTGTGACTAGGTTTGCTACTCCGCTACTCTGCCACTCCGCGACTTGGCGACCAATTCCATGTTCCCAATGATCAAAGATTTGCCACCAGATTCGCGACCCCAGTAACCGATCTGTGACCACGACCAGCTCCAGCGACCACCTCTAGTGACCTCGTTGCCTTCAAGCTCCAGCGACTGGCTTTGCAACCACGAGTAGCTTGCGATCAGCTCTGCGACTCTAGCGACCAGATTCCAAGCACAAAAACAAACAACAAGGCTTGGCTTTATTGAGATCAATTTTAGCAAGGAAATAGGTTAGAAACAACTTTCAGCCAAAGATGTTAATATTTTAGGCAACATGCTGATCCCATAGATCTTTCAACCTCTCCAAGAATTGTCCTAAGAACAACTTGGTTTTAAGCAAAAAATGATGAGCTGTTTTAGTTAAAGAGTAGCTGCATGGAACTTCCAATAATTATAAGCTCATTGTCAGAAAACGTAGATGCAATGACCTAGGCGAACGGAAGATCAAAAGCCATAAGCTCGCTGTTAATGTTTGAGTTGAGAACTAAAATAAAAATAAATGATTTGTTAAGTCGATAAATTCTGAAAAAGTTTTGGTGGTACTTGAAAAAGTCTTCAAATTTAATATGGAATGTAAAATTATATTCCTTTGGAAATTGTTTTCATTCAGGTCATGTGTGGAAGCAAATGGCCTAACTGGGTACTCAGCTTAAGGCCGCTAAGTTGGGTACCCTAAAACCAATTAATTTTTTTTTTATTTTTTTTTAAAAATAATTTACACACTATAAGCTATCCAATAATATCAATATTATTATGAACAAGATTATATATAAGAAAAAATTACTTTAAATATTTTATATAAAAAAAAAAAAATAAATAATATTTTATTTTTTATATAAAATATTTAGGATAATTTTTTCTTGTTTATAATCTTATTCATAATAACATTAGCGTTATTGGATAACTTATAGTGTATAAATCATTTCTAAAAATAAAAAATTTTTTATATTGTTTTTAGGGTACCGAGCTTAGCGGTCTTAAGCTAGGGACCCAGGTTAGTTGTTAGGCTCAGGTGATATTGGGCTGGACCGCGAGGCAGTTGGGCTTGGGCGGAGGCCCAAGGCCCAGTCTACTTCCCCTTGAGCGGGTCTGCTGGAGGCGGATTCGGGTGCCGGACGGGCGGAGACGCGACCCGATCCAGCCTCAAACGACGTGCATGTGAAGGCGCGAGGCGGCGTAGACGCTGTCCCATCCGAAGCATGGGCGTAGGCGGCGGCAGCAGAGGAAAAGGGAAGATACGCGAGTGATCTTCTCCACGGGTTCCTTCTTCGGACGAGCGACGCGAGCTCCTCCAGGCGATCTCCTCCATCTTCTCGGCGAGCAGCGAGCAGCCGGCGCTCTCCTTCCACCGGACGAGAGCTGAGAGCGGCTGTCCGAGAGACGCGGCGGCGTCCTTCTCCTCTAGCGGCGGCGATGAGGAGACCGCAGAGGCAGTGTTTCCCTTCCCCGAGCGCCGCCCTCTCCTTCCTTTAGGTGGAGATCTCAAGCGCATCCCGGCGAGCCCTCCGGCGACGGCGAGGTCAGACGACGAGGGCGAGTTGAGGGTGTGTAGATCTGTGTATAGGGAGAAGAGAAAGGGGTTTTAGGTAGCTATATTTGAAGATAAATAACAGTGAAACTTTCCCCTAGCTCTCCCATGTTTTCGGCGTGCTTTTCGGGTGTATGCTCCGATCATCTTCTCCACCTCCGATCGACCGTTTCCGGCGTCCAAAGGCGGCGCCGACGAGGAAGGCTGAGGGCGGAAGGCACGCACGAACCTCCCCCTGCCGCAGGCCCCTTTCCCAGTCCGACGAGACGTCCGGTTGCTTCACACGTCCGACGCCCATGCGTGGTCGGCAGCGAGCGAGGCGCTTCGATCGCAACGGAAGCGGCGTCGATTCGAGGCGGACGCGAGTCAAAATTGGTCAACAACCCGATTTCGAGTATTTGGGTGCGATCTGCTGACGTGGACGCATTGATCGAGCTTAATTGAGGGATTAAGTTGATTAAGCTTGCTTTAGCTTAATCCGGGCCTGATTAGGCCATTTATTCCATGTGTAGAGGCTTAAGGTACCGTGTTTGTGCAGGGTTTTTTAATGTGAGGAGACGCACGTAACAATTGCATCCTACACTTGTGGAGTCCATCTTCCTAGATCAACGGTTCACTAGCAATATCTAACTAAATATGGCCTTAGTTATCATCAAATCCCAAAAGCAAAGAATCCGTATCTTTCAAGAACTCAAAGTTAAGCAAATCTTTCAGCTCAATCTCTCACCAATAATAATTAGGTACATAAGAAGACGTGAATCAGTAAGCTAGTATCTTGATTAATTAATGCAAACTTTATTTGGTTATGCAGTAGTTAGTTTAATTTCCAAGGCTGAGGAAATTAAAGCGATCGATACTGACGCAGGGGTACCGTTAGACCCTCTGCAGCTTCAATTAATCATGGCCAGCTTATTGCTGAAGAAATCTGCCATACCTAATTAGCAACTAATACTGGACTTTACTGCAGGTGCAACCAGGAATATCAGCTACAGTCAACACATTCCAGTCGCTATCTATTCTTGTCAGTCTACAGGAGACCTCAGCATGCCATTTAGAAGCACAGAAAGTTTTCTCCCTTCAACAAGGAAAAAAGTCAAACCAAGTTAACTCCTAGCTACTCCATGCCACAAGCTAACTCCAAGCTACTTCAACCAAGTTTCAGACTATGTAATGTGTATAGCCTTCATCACTTGCTTCAGGTACCCTTCTTCTGGATCTCATGATTCTTGTTAATCTTTCACTATCTACATAAATTTAAGAAAAGGAAGTGCAAGTATAAATAACTTAACAAAGCACAAAGCTTTCACAGCACCGGAGAAGTTAATGTACATAAATATGTAGAAACAGGAGATATGTATCCATATCCATCTTATTTATCTAATACAACATTATTCAGCAATAAATGCGCTACGACTAATGTTTGATCGATACATTCACAAGGGCATACATATGAAAATAATTACAGCCTGCACTACGAATGTAAATAGTTTCTTTTAACAGTATCAAGTCGACAAATCCATCATAAATTGATACACTTGCGAACGCTGCCACTCTGGGCACCTATGGCAATTCACTGCATAATTGGCTGCAATAATATATGTTAATTGATCAGTAAACTATGGATATGAGAAAACACTGCATAATTAAAAGATAGAAGAATGCTACAA
The DNA here is from genome assembly GCA_027563935.2 of Costus lasius. Classification (NCBI taxonomy): domain Eukaryota; kingdom Viridiplantae; phylum Streptophyta; class Magnoliopsida; order Zingiberales; family Costaceae; genus Costus; species Costus lasius. Next base: position 27,395,466 of record CM050450.1, on the reverse strand, counting down.
ATTTAAATATCTTACTCCATTATATCGCCCCAGCATATCATATTATCGTCGACGTCGCTGCCGCCTCCGTTGAGGCCATGCAAACCCACGTACTCGTCCGATGATGTTGAGGCAGCACTTGGCACTAAATTATCATATGGGATGTCTAAATCCTGAAGCACTGGATCAGGTGAGCTGCTTTTAAAACCCTCAGCGAAGGGAATATGGCTTCCAATTGGGGCTGAGCCTGAAGCTGAAGAAGCCTCAGGATTTGGAGTAAGAGTAGTGGTAAGGGTAGTTGCAGTGGTACTCGGCCTAGATTGGTTTATCGTTTGGAGGACTAAATTCACAGCCTGCTCTTGGAGCCGAAGAGCATTGCTTAAAGGCATGCCAAAATTTCCGATGAAGTCATGGTACTTGGTGGAAGCAGTTGCAAGAATGCTAGAAAGGTTGGCAATCAGATCAAGGTCGGCTCGCCGCCGGTGGGTCACCGGGTCGATGCCCATGAGGAGAAGCTTCTTCTTGAGGTGGGTGTTCCAGTAATTTTTTATCTCGTTGTCCGTCCTCCCCGGCAGTCCCCTGGAGATTGCAGACCACCTGCAATCCCGACGTTGACAATAATTAATAATTCCAAGTGCTAACAAAGAAACGCTTGTTATTAATTAATGAATGATGATTACTTGTTTCCGAGTAAGGAATGGAGCTTAACAATCATCTTCTCTTCCTCCTCGGTGAAGTTGCCTCGCTTGATGTCCGGACGGAGGTAGTTGGTCCATCGGAGCCGGCAGCTCTTGCCGCACCGGTTCAGGCCGGCCTTCTTGGGAAGGTTTCGCCAGCTCCCGTGGCCGTGCCGCTGGATGAAGTCCACCAGCTTCTTGTCCTCCTCCGGCATCCACGGCCCCTTCTTTACCAAAGTCTGATCGCAGCAAGGAGGCCTCCCCATGTTCAATGAGTTAATCAATTCCCTGAACTAATCCCTAGGTTTTATAGCAAGGCGGCATGAGGAAGAAATTAAGGAGATGATTGTAGAGAAACAAATCTAGATAAAGCCTGAGAAAAGAAAACTCACCAAAGAGAGAATTAAAATGCAGGCGTTGCATGCGAAGTAGATTTAACTTGGCGATGCATAAGATTTTATAGGGTGTTTATACTGACCCATCCCTTTCACTTAATAAGTCAATGCGGCACTTGATTTTCAGGCTCCTTCCTCTAATGCCATAAAACCATTGCCCTCAAGGTTCTAATTGACGAATTTAACTAGTTTAGATTCTGTAGGTTCTCTTTCATGTCATATGGTCCCTTTTGCTATAAGGTAGCTAGCTATGCATGTAGCCATTGGCACTTTGAAGGATTCAGAGTGCACGAAAGCCACAAACAAAAAAGGTAGCAGATTAGGTTTAGCTTGTGCCGGGCGATGGTTAGACTGTGCTTAATTTTCAAACAGAAGGCCAGAGGGATTCTTTGGTTGACATTGTAATATGGTTAATTAAAGATAAAGACTTATCTTTCTGTGTTTGAAGATGTGAATTAGTCCCCTCATGACCAAGTGTTTTGGACACCACAAAGTATTCCAATCTAACTAGGACCTGACCTACAGAAGCAGTCATTCTATCTCCACAAAGGGCTGTGATCTCAAAACAAGCATGAGCTAAGCTGGGATTTCAAATGAGAGGTACAAAATGCAAGAAAATTCAAGGTAGAACTCTCCCCTGAGCAAGCAGCACGTCTGCAAATCAATCCTTGTCACTTCACTAGTCACTGCAGGACTTTTTTCTAGATCAACGACGGCTGAATACCGAATGATTGGAACTGCAGTATTATGTCAGTATATTGATCGACACACTATTGTTATGTTGTGAAAGTAATGAACTTGAGGAGATTCTGCGGCCGCAAGTCTAAGCATTTTCACTGCGTTCAATCTTTATTGGTGGTTTCGGTACCAACCCTTAGAAGTTTATCTACCAAACAAATGATCTTTGGTGAATAATCCATGGATAAGAAGATTACTTCTTCCATCTGGAACATCAACATTTACTCTATTAAACAAGTAGATTTTGACTCAGTCCCAATTTGAATAAGATTGTCAGTCAGTCAATCAGTCATATCTTGAGGTTCATTATTTGAACTCTATCAGAAAAACTGCCTTGATGCAACATAAGTAATAGGTCATGTTATGCATTAATTAATTTGTTAGATTTAAGATACGATCAAACGTACTAGACGGATTTGCTTGGGCGGTTTCCTCAGTGGAAAGACAGAAAAATAGGTAGGGCGGGGGACTAAAGTCGTTGGCTTCAGATTAACTATTACTTATATTTGTTTCTTCTTCTGATTCAAAGTTTCAGATTGACCTGTCTCTCTGCATTTTTGAGAAATAATTGTATCAAAGAGCCGACTTATGCGATATTCATATTGGACAAGTTATTCTAGCTAAACATTTTTACTTAATTGCTCCAAAATCTGCATGAAGATAGCCAGCAATAGTAAAAATATTCAAGAGTTTTTCTTGTTATAATTGCTCCAGCCCTACTTCCTGGAAGGAGGGAGGGAACAAAGTCACTATCAATTTTGAAAACTTTGTCACTGTCAAAGTATGTCAGCGTCATACACCTCATTTATAATATTACTTTATTATAACAATTCACTACTGAATCCACTACACAAATGCATCATCTTTTCCATTTTACACAATATAATTTGGATGTTTATTCATTTCTGATGCTGCAATGCATCTAGCTCAACAGTTGAAGGAAGCTTATCACTTTTCTGTGCTTCATTTCTCTTACAGTGGGTGCTTCTGATTGTCCTAAAAGTTAAGGAATTTTATTACTAAATTCCTTCAAGTTTGATCATGTTAATTATTACTAAATTTGGTAATGTAATATGTTAGATGCTTGAGATCTGGAGTTTCTGAAGCCTTGTGGGAGAGGGCTAAACTTTTCAACTGTCATCTTCAAGAACGAGACACAGGGAAAGAAATTTGAGACAAATTTGTGACCTGAAGAGTGTTCAGACTACCAAATTGCATATTCTCTTTGTCCGAGTTCACATCTAAAAATAGAATTAGTAAAAATAAATATTAAATAAAAAAATATTGTTGACTATAAAAGCATTTGATTTGTTGAAAAATTCAATTGCACCTGTATTTATAATGATACAAAAATGAAAGAAATTTTCCACTGAACGGGAGACACAGGAGTCGAAGTAAATTGTCAAACCTGTTACCAACTACATATAACTATAGTGATAGTTCCGCTGACTTTTTACTTCTATGCTTTCTCTCTTCCCTTCTCCTAAACTCATTCCTCTCTTCCTAATAGGGATTGACTAAAGCATAATGCACCAATGTGATCAAGGTAAACTCGATGCCAACCAGACATTACGGGATTTGCGGGCACATTAGGGATGACCACGTTGTCAAAATTAAAGGGCTTTATGATAATTGAGGGGTTATTTCTTGTTGTCTCTTTGCAAGAACTAATAGAAGAGATCTTTTGTCTAGACACTTCGGCTTCTACTAACATATGGAAAGAAAATAGGAGGGAAAAAAATTACTAGGAAAAGAAAACAAAGATGGATAGAAGAGTAAGAAGATTTTTCTTTCTTAGCAAGAGAAAGAAGGCAGCTAGGGTTTGGGCGAGCGGCGAGCCCTGTGTCGGTGGTGTGCGGTGGGGGCAAGTTTTGATTAGTAGTGGTAGCAATGAAGAACCATGAGAGGGAGATGGGAGTAGTGGCAATAGTGATGATGAAGCGGCAACAATTATGATGAAATGGCGGCAAGAACGGGAGATGAGGTGACCGAGCAGAGCAACGACAATCAACGACGAGAGGGGAAGAGAAAAGAAAATACGAAAGAAGATGACCAACCTAGAAGCAAACAGTGATGGGAGTCGCTAATGTGTGTAAAAAAGAAGGCAAGCATAAGTATTTTCCGCTTAATTTGAACGAATTAAAAAAATAGGAGAAATACACTATTTTTCCTCTAGTTTTCTCTTCTTTGTTTTCCATCCACTTTAAAATACGAGGGAAAATAATTTATCCTTTCCCTTTTCCTTCTAAGAAAATAGGGTGTTAGGGTAGGAAACTTTGATAAGCCTTAAATTTTTTTAATATCCAAGGGAAAATATAGACCTTGCAATTTGGGTCAGTGGGTCATAAACGGGTTGTGTCAGCTATAACCCGCGACCTGTTTAAGCCAACCCGAACATGACCCGTATATAATCGGGTCAACCCGACACGACCCGAATAACCCGTTTATCATTCATATTTTAAACATAGATAATAAATTGATAAAAATTATATTAAAATTAATAAAAATTTGGGCTTACGAGTGGGCCGGAATCTAGGTTAAAAGATATTTGGGCTTATGGGCTAGCAAAAGGAGTTAGTGAGTCTATATTTAAATTACATATATATATAAATATATAATGTAATGGGGTTAAGCGGGTCAACCCGTTTACAAACCGATACGACTCGATTATTTTCGGGTCATAAACGGGTTGACCTGTTTATGACCCGAACACGATTATGGCTGACCCGAACCTACCTAACTTCGTGTCGAGTCGGGTCGGGTTAGCGGATCGTGTCAAGTTTTGCTAGGTATAGGAAAATATAAAGAAAAAGAAAAACGGAAAAAATATCATAACCTGAATGGGTTCTAACTATATTAGGGTTGGTTAATCACCTGGGGATGCAATATTTCTAAATCATGTGATTCATAAATTCACAACACTCATTCAATTAAACAAGAATATCTAGAATAACTTATAGATGACAAGTACTCAATAAAATTGTGTTAACTCACTTAAAATCATACCACGACAAAATATCGCACTTACACAATCTGTATAAAAATCAAATGAACAACAACTATATAAAATTGATGCCATCAAAAATCCATTTCATAACTTACTGGCATTTAATTATATGCAATAAAACCAAAAAACTATGACATCCATATAATCTAGTAGCTTCGTGTTATTCTATCATGAAAGTAGTCATAATTCACACGAGAACATTTATATTATCTCTGCGCTTAGTGGGTCTATCTGGATCGGTAAGCCACCAAAATAGAAAACCAATCTGAATAGATATTGGGTTATATTGCTGAAGAGGGGTAACATGTACCAGGAGTTATGGATAAGTCCATGAACATTTTTAGATTAATTTCATTGTTATTATCTTGTTCAAATCTAGGTCTATCATTATGATAAATCCCAATGTCCTGAATCATCTTGATATTGTAGTTATCTTGTAGCTCTTGTATGACAACCAATCCGAGAAATTAGTTTAGATCATTTTAAATTACTTTGCACTCAAAACCATATTTTATTTGTCTGACTATCGATTACGTGATATTTTGGTAATTACAACTTGTCATTGTAGGAACGATAACTTATTTTACATCGGTAAGCCATGCACATATGGTGGTATTTTAAATAGCAGCGTAATAGTGATCCATCTTTTCTTTTGACAAACAACATTGGTGCTCCGCATGGTGATCCATTGGGTTGAATGAACCCCTTAGCAAATCCTACAATTGCTCCCTTAACTTCTCTAACTCTTTAGGCGCCATTTTTTACGGAGCCTTTAAAATTGGAGCAATCCTAGGTTGCAACTCAATACCAATGCAAAGTCAACTTATTTGACTAAAGGCACACTAAGCAATTCATTCGAAAACACATCACTAAATTCTCTAACCACTGGTATCCTTTAAATTAGTATCTTAGGCTATTCTTCCTTCCCAATAATGGATAATAAATAGTCTTGACAACCATTTCTTAGAAGTCTCCTAGCCTGCTATATTGAGATAATCGGGGCTATTTAACTAGTCACCTCGATAAAATTCCAAGGATTTCCATTATTACGATTGAAAGTCACCACATATTTGAAACAATCCACCGTAGCATAATGGGCAAACAACTAGTCTATACCTAGTAAAATATCAAAATTAGAAAAATTTAGCACCATTAAGTCTGTACTAATGACTAAACTTTTAAAATCTAAAGGACATTGCTTAACTGTCAAATAAGACCACAATGCACCACGTGGTGGCATGTACATGGTCAATTCACATATTGTCTTTGTGGGCCTTAACCTTAGTCTCGCCACAAAGTTAGTTGCAATAAAGAAATGTGTAATGCCTATATTAATCAATAAACAAGCAAGTAAATCATAAATAGTAATAATATCTCACAGTGTCAAATCTGGAGCTCTGTATGCATCCTCTTGAATAGCTGCATACACACATGTAGGAGCAAGGGTCTGAGGTGGAGCACCCTATGATTGGCAAGGTTGCCAAAGCTGCTGAGGCTACTCTTTGTACTATGTTGACCTACTTGAACATCCCCTTAATTGCCATATGGGTGGCTAATTATACTGAGGCACTGAACTTCTATTAGGGAAATTCTTCTTATAGTGACCAAACAGCTTACATATATGGCACTACACTGATGAAACAATGCATGACCTCGTTAAGTTACCCACTCTACTGCATTTGAAACAAGCATTCTGTGCAACAATAGAGTTGGATCCTACACCCTAGTAAGACAAAGTCAACTCCTAGGACACTCCACCTACAAACCTCTGCCTCTTGTTCCCATACCCTAGTGTTTACAGTATAACTATCCCTTTATGAAAGTCGACTCTAACTAGAAGATAGTTTGACTCTCTTCTACATAGACTACACTAGTGTCTTACCCTTACGTGAATCCTAAGCTTCCCCTGCTAAATAAGCATATATTTTTAGTATTTCCTGCACTACAGCTAGGAAGTCCTTTAGAGGAAAAAAGAACATCTACCTCCTTATAGGTATGTCCAACGCCCTAATAATATGATCGACTTTCTCTCTAGTTAAGGTCACTATGTTAGGAAACATATCTGACAACTTCTCAAACTCATCTATGTACTCTGCTATTAGCCTGCATGAATGCCTCAATTCTAAGAATACTTGCTACTAGCTATCCCAAAAAGACATAGAAAAACATCTATCATAGAAATCTCTTCAAAAGGCTATCCATGAAGCAACCGAATAGGGTTCGGCTGCTTCAATTTTCCCCTTTTTATTTTTTTTATGTTTAAAAACATAAATATAAGAAAAACTGAAGCAGCCCAAACCCTATTCAGTTGCTTCTATCTCTCCATCTCCCTCGATTTTCTATCTCACATCTACTTGCACACATCGCCTCCATCTCTAATGATGCGTGCCACGGTCAACGTCGAGTAGGGTCTGGGAGACACCTCCTATAGTGTCATTTGACCTCCTTCTTCACATACGCGTCCTGCAGTCATTCACATGTCGTCGACGTCTGTCAATGTTGATCATCTTAGGAGAGTGTTTCTCTAAGCTAGTCGCTATCGTCTCCGCTTCTTTCCCCAATTTTGTTGCTACCACTTATGTCCACACCGCCTTGTTTCGTCGTTCGTTGCCAGCAAGCCTTTTTGGTAATAGCGGTTTACCCTATTGTTTCCTCTCTTTATTTATTAAATTTTTATATGATTGTTGTTGATGTATGGGGTGTATATATTTGCATACTTATATATGGGTATACATATGTATACACATATACTAGTGAGGAATTATTGTAGGTGTGTGTTGGTTAATACATGTTTTAATGTTTGTTATGATTGGTAGAATACTAAATTGTATTTGATAAAGGTGGTATATGCCTAGTTGATATTGATAAATTAGAAAATAAATATGTATGTTGAAGGCATGTCAGTGATATATGTTGTAATATGTGATCTTGTATGTGACACCTAGTTTCAAATTGGACAAGGTGATCTCTGAACTGAAGGCTATAGAGACGCTAAGAATTATAGCAATACAGGTTGGAATAATTTCTTTGTTCTTTCAAATCATAGCATAGATTTTGTAAAATATATATGATGAGTTAGGATTGAATACCATGATATCTTATTGTTATATTTTATTGATTTTGCTTCCTTATCATTGCGCTCTTTTCATTGTCCATTGATACATACATGGGATTGCAAATGTATGATACAAGACTTGTGTGATAATATCATATTGCATTTATTGATATAAATTTGGTTGAGTTCAGCATTATATGGTTGATAGTTATAATGAATTACTAGTTAAGATACTAGTTGTTAACAGAGTAAACTATCATTGATGTGGGCTTTTAGGCCTATGAAATATATCTTATGCAGTTGTGTTGTGATGCATTTGATACATGCTTATGTGGTATATGTTGTCGCACTTTATGATTTATGGACTAGTTGATTATAGCCAATGGTTGAGTTTGTTGGCCAGTGGACTATGTGTTTGTACCAGAGGCTATATATTGGCTATGGGGCTAGTCATTTCGGTTACCTTTTTTGAGTCCTTTAGAATTGTCTAGGGTTTCCTAGGTGTAGGATATTACACTATCAAGCGGTTAGCATATGGTAGGTGTTTCATCATGTGAGCAATGATAGAACCACTCTTGATAAGAGTGCGGACTCATAATAAAGTTATTTTATGATTATTGCTCTTGGTTACACGATATTGTATTAATTCTATGTATTAGACATCATTATGTATAGTTATGTTGTTATAAGTATGATATTGATTATGGCTTAGCTTACTTTGATGCATATGTTTATATTGTGATTTCTACTTAGTCATTTGAGCTAGCATTCTTTGTTTTACCTCTATGTAAAGAGATTGCTCACATTAATGATAGTGGTAGCTAGGTGTAGAGGCTATTGTTATGGGCAAATTTATTTTTTTATAATAAACTTAACCACAACCGGCAGATCCCCTCGCGGAGATCTCAGCCCTACACTAGAGTGGCCCGCGACCGGTTAGGATCGTGTTGCGGAAGCTGGCCCAGCACTCTACAAGTCCTCACACCACGTGCGCGAAGGGTTCAGTATGAATACTGCCCCTCGGACACGGATACAGATCTCTCAACTGTGTCAAAGTGATGGAGACTCTCCAAACACTTTGCACTCATAGAAATATCCTCAGCCCGCACTCCTTTCTCTACACAGCCGAGATAGGCACCGGCGCGGCCTCAATCAATCACAAGGGGACGGTGGCGAACACCTTCGAGGGTGCCGGCACACACGTCCGGGAATTTGCAACAAGCAAGCAATGTAGCCCCTACAAACAAGCACAGCCCGCACTACACATATGCGGGTGTAGATAACGCAAGAGAACCATCTGGACGAAAAGCCACACGAAGTCCGGACGGCGGTAAAGTCTCTATCCACTACACACGAGAAAACCGTCCTACTACCACTACACACGATAGATCCGGGGAGGGTTTACCCTTGTAGCGTGCCACCACTCCACGAGCCGAGCCCACCGAGATCCTCTGAGAAGCTGCGTCGGAAAGTCCAGTCGGAGACGAAGCGAGACGCGCGTACGAACCTACGCGACGAACCCTCTCTCTCCTCCCTTCTCCCTTCTCCGCGGCTCGCGTGCGAACAGAGTCGAGTCCGGCTAAAACAGGGGAGGAGAGTCCTCCTCCGTCCGTCACCGTCTGGCCACCAGAGTCACGCCGGAGGGTCGGGATCTGGTCGCCGACGATAGGCGAAGTCACTGCTGGAGTATTGTCGTCGGAGAAGCCGCCGTCGACAAGAATCTGAACCCGATGGACGCGTTGCTCGCGTGGAACCGAGGATCGGAAAATCCGATCCCACTCCCGCGTCTGGCTGCCGGCGCCGGAGGGGATGAATCCCTCCTTACCTCAGGGCACCGAAAATCGATCTGGAAGCCTCGTGTCGACGAGTCCACGGCCGAAACCTCGTCGCCGACGGAAGATGCGAAGCTCTGTTCTCAGATCCCAAAAATCACCGTCGCCAGACCTGCCCGAGCTCTCAGAATGCTCGATAGGCAGCCTCCCCTCGACGAGGATGGAAAACTATCCTCACCGCCACGCGAGCGCCGATCTCTGCCGTCGAATGGCCTAAGATCGCGCGTCCACCAGGGCGAGATTAAATCCCCGCCCTGGGTTCGTCCAAGTCAGAGTCCACGCCCATTCACCGCCAAGCTCGCCGCCAAGTTGTCACGCACTGTCGGCAACCTTCCATCTTCGGCGCGCCTCCTCTAGCTGGCCGGAATCAACGCCGGCGGTAGCGCATTCAGCGCAAACGAAGAACAGGGGAAAATTTCCCTCTTTCGCATGCGTGAACGCGTGAACCGGCCTGAACCACTGAACCGGGTTCGGTTCAGCCTAGAAGGTTGGTTCAGTGCTGGTTTGGGGTTGATTTGACCTCAGAATCACCCCACGGTCGACCCTCCTCGATGCACACACTCGTAAGCTCGTGCGAGAGGGTCCGGGATCCATGAGTCGAGTCGGAAGCCCACATCCACGTGTGAACCCACACTCCGTGGTTCGACTCAACCCTCGCCCTATGGACTTGTGTCAGCCTCAGTGACACAATCGCACACTTGAGTCTTCCAACAAGGCTGATGACGAGGGGTCCCGCCATCGCTCCATCTCGGTGTGCTTTGGGATTTGTGCTAAATCCCGGGAGCATCACATACTCCCCCACCCAAGTTCGTCGTCGCCCTCGACGACAGGCTGTCCATGTAGATCTTCAACTCCTCCTCAAACTGCCACAAATCAGAAGCTTTCTCCCACTTAGCTTCTTCTATGGGTGTTCCTTCCCACTGCACAAGAAATTCCATCCGCCTGTTCCTCCTATACTGTCCAAGTGTTTTGTGATTCAAAATCTTTTCAATCTTTTTATTGAACTCTGCCCGAACACTAGGAGGAGCCCGACGCCCCTGAGAGCGACTGGGGTCGGTCTCATCGGTATGAAACTTTTTCAAAAAGCTTACATGAAAGGTCGGATGAAGCTTTAATCTGTCGGGAAGCTTCAGCCTGTAGGCTACAGCACCAACCCGTCACAAGACCTCGAAAGGTCCCTCATATCTGAAAGTCCCCTATAGCTAAGGGGGCGAAACCCTGACAGGTGGCGCAAATAATTTTGCAAGCGGAAACTAGGGTTTCAAGAGACCTTACGTAATGACATATGATTAACTTCATAAGGTTTAGATTCATACCATAGCCATTTCGTTTGGATGGCGTCTAGGAAGCAGAGATCGACAGGGGTCTCCTCCAGAGAATGCGCACACAAGATGAGAGTGTGCCTACTTTCTTGGTGCTCCTTGTGCTAGCAAGGTTCCAAGAAGCCTTGAACGTATGGAAGGGATGGAGACGATTTTCCTTTCTTGGCCGAATCCTCCTCAAAGCTCCAAGCGTCGCCACACACGAAAGTGTCGAGAGGAATAATGGGTAGAGAGGCGAGAATAGAATTAATTCTGTTCGAACGTGAGAGATCTCCAAGTGGAGATCATGGTTTCTAAAAATAGAAACCACCACTCGCTCAAACGTTCACGCCAAGTGAACAAGTCGCCACCTCTTCTCCCTTTGAACCATGCGCTCATATATGAGCCGGTTCAATTTGGTTCGGCTCAAGAAACCAATCAAGCCAAGTCTTCAGTCCAGATCATATTAAACCTAAAGGTTCAAGATCTGACCGTTCATCTCTTAATGCTCCTGATCTCACCGATCTAGCATCTATTCTCTCAATCGAAGCTTACCGATCTTAAGCCCTAATCAATCAAACATGATCAGTCCAGATCTCACTTACAATCAGAGATTAAATCCCTTTAAACTGAACCAAAACAATTCAGTCCACACGATCTAACTTAAGTAAGCCATATCATCAAATTGTGCGACCCTAAGGGTTTCCTTTAAATGTCGGTAACGATAACTAACGTTATCACGATCAATGAGGGGTATCTAGCAACACATCACTGTCTCCCGATATAAAGAAAAGAGTCTTCCAAGACTACACCCAAACCATAGCACAAGTGTGAATCAACTCACAAGGCATGCATATTTCCTTTGCCACTGGATGTTCTTATTGGACAAGCGTGTCAAGCTTGTAACTCCAATATGATGAGCATGATTAGATCAGATGAACATAGTCACCTGGGTATGGCCATACTCTTTTCTCAATCATCTCATCCAGGGGGCCCCTTTAGAACATCACACTCCAATTAAGGAGACGGCAATCCTATGTCTATCACTAGTGCCCTAACCTGACTCAAGCTCACCATCCAAGATAGTCTATAATCATTATGTTTCAAATGATATTGAACTACCTCAAAACAATGACAATCATCATTTAGAAAACACAAGTGATCTCAAGTCAAAGGAAATGTGCCACTTGTTGCATTGAAGGATTATTCACATTGTGACAAGCAATTGAATATCCTAGTAGGGTCTGTCCAGTACATCCAATGTACCCATGAGTCTACATCTTATTCCATGCTCGAAGCATCCTATAAGATTAGAACACACATTAGTCTTAACCATATCAAGGCTGTCTCATGTTCACCAAGATATATCGACTAAGGACTTTATAGCATGTCAGCCTAGCTGAACAGCTTTGAGACATTATTCAGAAGTACACTTATTGCAGCAGACAATGTAACAAACTGAATAACAACCATGCCTTTATAAACATAAGAGTTTATTACATGATACTGATACATTCCCAAGGCCTCAAACATTAGCCTTAAGGGCATACCCCAACAATATCTCTGAATGAGACTACGATGCGCAGTCTTGGCTGAGATCTTTCTCCACATCTGAGGTGTCAACTTTAATAGCACAAGATCTCCAACTTCGAACAGTTCATCTCTTCTACTCTGATTGGCATAATGCTGCATCCTTCTTGCAGCGTGCTCTAAGCTATCACGAGCCTCCTGGAGCACCTCGGCATGATCTCTCGCAACCCGATAGGCTGCTGGGCACTCACCATCGGTGTGCTGCACAACATCAGCGGGGGTGAGAGGCTGTCGTCCTAACACCAACTCAAATGGTGTCTTGCCGGTCGCTGAAGACTGCTGCAAGTTATAGGCAAACTGCGCTGTGTCGAGGAGAGACACCCAGTTGCGCTGGCTTGCCGACACAAAGTGACGAAGGTATTCTTCAAGAAGAGCATTTATCCTCTCCATCTGGCCATCGGTCTGAGGATGGTTCGCTGTAGAAAACTTGAGCTCGGAACCAAGAGTCTTGAACAGGGATGTCCAGAAGTTACCAGTGAACCTGACATCTCTGTCAGAAACAATGTCCAGGGGAAGCCCAAAAAGCTTCACCACATGCTTGAAGAATAAATCAGCCATCTCCTTGGCTAAACAAGGCTCAGGTGCTGCGATGAACACAGAGTACTTAGAGAACCTGTCCACCACAACAAAGATAGAAGCCTTTCCTTCGACCTTCGGTAACCCAGTAATAAAATCCATGGAAACTGAAGTCCATGATCGTTCCGGAATGGGAAGAGGCTGTAATAACCCAGCTTCACGCTGTTAGGGAATGCCGGGTGTAATTTAAAATTTTGCAGTCCCAGGACGCAGCGGAAGAAGCATTACACCTGAAACACATTCCAGTCCCAAGGATCCATGCGAGAGAGAAGACACAAGGATGTGTTAGAGATGTACCTCTTTTGCTTGTCTAGATGTCGAAGCCATGTTGAAGGTGCCCATGTGTTCGCCCTCTACAAGTATCCACGCGTCGACTCCTTGATCGTTGCTCCCTTCCACGCTCGGTGCTAGCCTCGGGAAGAGAATCAAGCCTTCACTCCACTTGCGCCACCTTCAAGAGAAGTTGCGCCAAGGAGGGAATAGGGAAGATGCCGCCAGGAACTTCCCTCTTCTTCTTTGCTTGCGCCAACTTCAAGCAAGATGCGCTAATGGCTATGAGAGGGAGAGGGCTTGCGACAATAGAAAGAGAAGCCACCAAGCCCAATTTCTCTTTGCACCAAGAAGAGGAGAAGAAGAAAGGATATCTTTCGGCTACTTGGAAGAAGGTTGCGCCAAGCCTTTGTTGTTGTCACCCTTTGCCCTCGCTCACGCCTCTCTATGTATGTTCACGCCTCCTTGAAGTCGAACATTGGAAGGGGCGGTAAGGGGTCCTATAAATAGGACAAGAGGCGGCAAGGACAATGGCTAGGATCATGCCAAGTGGGCGGCTAGGATAAAGGGATCTTGAGGTAAGGAAAGTCTCCAAGACTTTACCATAAACCTCATTCAACCTATCCTAATTTGCCCAATGGCCATATCAGCCTAAGACATGCCTTAGAGGCATTATTTCCATCCAAGGAGAAGGGCTAGGCGCAACATGAAGAATTCGGCTAGGGCAAGAGTTTGGGTACATGTAGGGTTCATAAGGAAAGTCTCCAAAACTTTACCATAAACATCTTCCTACTTCTCATATGCGCCCAAGTTCTTTCCAAAAGAGTCCTCAAGCCATATCAGCCCCAAGACTTCCCTTAGAAGCAAGTATTCCATCCAAGGAAGAAGGGCTAGGCGCCCTTTACTTCCATAATGAAGCAAAGGCGCCTCCCTCACCCCATTATGCCCCTAGGCGCCAATGGGGTGAGATTTCTCCCCATTATACCCTTTTAAGCCAATTCCTCTTCATGACAACTAATTATTGGGCCTCATTGGATAATGAGCTAGCCCAAACTTCATGGCGTGGGTTGATTAAGCCATTGGATCTAATCCAATGCAACCCTAATCCAAATGTGACCAATCTAGGTCAATATCGGGTCAACCTGCCAAAAATGAAGTTTGGCTCCAATAACTTTCTTCCAACTCATCAGGCCCATTGGCGCTGATGAAATCTTCCAAATGGATCCAAGTTATCCAATAACTTGATCCTAAGGCTTCTGAATAAAGCAACGTCAAGAGTCTATTGCGTGTGACCCCGTAGGATCCATATGACGATGGCAATGATGTAAACATCATAAGTAGTGAGGGGTATCTAGCAACACATCACTACTACCCATGTCATAGGACTTAAGTCATTATGGCAACAACTCCTAACAAGCAACGAGGATTCCTATTGCATTACAGATCGCTTTGCCTAAGCTGATATCCTGCCATTGGATTAGTCTCAAGTTTATTATCCAATGCATTGGTCATGACTCAACAAGTGTGGCCACACTTTCCTGTCATGCACCAATAAGGTGGGGCGCCCCGAGGTGGATATCATACTTCCAATAAGGAAGGGGCAAATCCTACTATTGGTCATCCATGTCTCTACATGACTTATGAAATGCCCAATGACAGTCGTTTTGATCTCCCAATTACGGAGAGACGTAAGACTGTATTAAAGCATACCCATCATCAAGTCTAGACATGAATACCTCATGTCTAAGGATCAATGCAAACCTCTTGCATGTGAGATTGACTTGTTGACTAGACAAGTCAATCCTCACGGTGGATCACTCTAGTGCATCCAATGCACCTGTATGTCTGCGTTACTGTGCCCCGCACCTAACCAGCCCATACACCAGTCTCACATGTACCAAAGCTGTCCCATATCTGCTAAGGTACCTTGTCTGGGGATAGCTTATGAGAATGGATCCAATCCAAACTCCTGGGACATTATTTATGCAACTTAATACATCAACGCAGGTAGAGAAGTCTGCATAATAACGACCATGCCTATAAAAAGAGTAATAGTTCTATCAAAGTACATTCAACCAATGCCTGACCATGTCCATACACTGGTCTTTAGGGCATATACACCAACAATCTCCCACTTGCACTAAGACCAAGGACAACTGGTGTTTACTCAGTTCCAATGTCTCTAATATGACCCTTTTAGCTTCCGCTGCACCGGAGGCTAGGTCAGTGGGTTTTTCCAGATTGCTGTCTGTGTTTATTTTAACAAATTTGATCATCATCCTTATCCATGATCTCTAAGATCAGATGATATGCTGCAGTACATACTTGAGCATTAAGTTCATTCTCCTATGCTATGGTCCCAGTAAGAACTATACTGGACCATCCAGCACTATGAACTAGATCAAGTTCAAATGAATGAAGCTGCCTCCTTGGCTGCCACAAGGGGCTGCAATGTACTCAGCCTTATTTGTAGAATCTTGCCACTTTGGTTTGCATAATTCTCTTTCAGCATGCAACACCATAACAAGGCAAAGCGCAACTCCTGGCTGTGATCAATAGTCACTAGACTGGAACGAAGTGTCAGTGTACCCCTGTACACAAAATTCTTTCCTGTCTATCATAGACTAGACTTCAATCCTTTATACTTCCCAAGTATACATATAAGGATTGCCTTCACAGCTATCTAGTGTTAAACACTAAGATCTGATTGAAACTTGCTGGCTATGCTCCAAGCATTTGCCACAAATGGTCTTGAGTATGATATTCAAATCATGATCCATCCCACACACCATGTATCAGGATTTTAGATCCATGTTATTACTCTCCATCTGTGTCAAAGGACACAAGATCTTTGAGAGAATCAGACCATATCTTTCTGGAAGGTATTAATATTTGGAATCATCCAAAATAAACCTCTCCAGAAACTCTTGGATGAACATAGATTGACTAAAGGGCAATGACTTTCTTGGATCTCTATCTATAGATCCTCATGCCTAGGATGCAGGCATCATTCCCTAGATCATTCTTCTCGAAATACATATCTTTCTCTTCTTCACTATGTGAAGAGCTGAGATGTCATTCCATGTGAGGAGAATATCATCAATCGTCTAGAACAAGAAATACTATTAAGGTGCTCCCACTGATCTTCTTGTAAACACAAGCTATTTCAAACATGCTTGCATCATGCATATCTATATGGCCTTGATATGAAAACTTTCTGGCTATTTCTTTATAGATATCTTTTCAGATGTCCATGCAAGAAAAGCAGTTATCATAACAACATGCCATAATTGATCATGCAATTATAACAAGCAGATCCGTAATGGACTTAAAGCTCAGCTATTGGTGAAAATTTCATCATTATCCACCCAGTGGATTTGCCTGAAATTATTGTTCACTAGCTTGCCTTTTAAGGTAACAATGTTACCTTTCATGTCTATCTTCCCAGAAGATTTATTTTACAGCCTATGGGAGTTACCCCTTTTGGCAGCTCATCCAAGTCCCAGACTTGATTAGCAGACATGGAGTCCATTATGGTTCTCATGGCCCTTAGCCATTTCTTGGAATCTGGTCCACCGACCGCTTCCATTTCCTCATAAGTCTTAGGTTCATGCTTGATGAAAAATTCGTCATGCCCAGCATATCGAATCGATCCAGGCTTATGTTATTCCTGTGTTAATTGAACCTCAGGTTGACTTTCAACCTGTATGTGAGATTTTGCTATCCATCTGTGTCTAATTATATTGTGGTTGATTCTGGATCTCGTCCAAATCAAATCTACTCCCATTAGCTTCTTTCAAAAGAAATACTTTCTCAAGAGAGACAACATTTTGAGCAACAAATGTTTTGTTCTCCATGGGATAGAATTAGCACTCTATAGTGCACCACAAATACATACTTTTGAATCACTGCATATTACATTCCCAATTCCATTGAAGAAATGGGATATTTGCAGTTCGCAACTCAAAAGCTAACTTAGACATTTTCTTATGGAGTAGCAGTACATCTGTTTGCATGGCATCATAGTATATTTGCATGACTATTCAAAGTTGGAACCACATCCAATGTGTTCCTTTTTCTTTCTTTGAAATTCACCACACAGTGGTGTACTAAGTAAGCTGTGAGATAACTCCACACTTCTTAGGACAGTCATCAAATTCTCCACTAATCATCTTGATCCAATCAAGGTGCTTTGATAGATCCTTCAATTTGACTCAATACTTCATTTATGAACTTCTTGGATTTTTCCAAAGTTCTTGGGTTGCGTGAGGCATACCCATACCTAATGAAGTATATATAAAACTCCTTTTAGTGCTTGTTTACATGGGTCCACTCACATTGCTGTGTCATAGATCCAACAAGTCACTTATTCCTTCCATCTTTTCCGGTGAAGGCAGCATCTGTCACATTGTTCCTTTGAACTAGGCTCACATGTATCATAGTCCTGAGAGGACAATGACCCCAATAGTCCATGGACCTTTGGATGTGACCATTGTTCTATGGTTCAAGAGACAATGCTATAAGAGGATGTTTTATTGAATCATTAGATCTTATCTTGTGTTACATATAGAACCACAAACTATTGTCAACTATATCACTTTCTATAGAACATCTCAGATTTAAAAATATTATTTATTATTTCAAACCAAAGTCCTTTCCAAAAGGAATGATGTTCCAATACAAAAGCTGATACATAATAGCAAAGCTCTATATAGAGTCTTCAAGGCAGTGAGATAACATCAACAGCAGCATCCAATGCTCCGTCCCTGACCCGAAAGTCGATCCCATCAAGCCTCTTCGTCCTACTTCTTTTGAGCTCCTGCACATGTAAAACATATGTGAGCCTCTCATACGGTACCTAGTACCCATGAATAAGAAGTAGACAAAAGACCTCGGTAACACAATACCTGAAGCGGATGGATTACATCCCTTCTTCTTTTCCATGCTCTTCTTGGCCATTAATCCTCTTCGAAATACCCATGCATTCCCAGTCTTCCGAAGTATTAGCTTCGAAGATACAGAACCATGGTCTTTCTCAGATTCAGGCACACATTCTGAAGATCCAACAGAACTCTCCTGATCATTGTCTATAGAGCATGGTGTGAAGAGACCTTTGAGATGTATGATTAGATCATAGATCCCCATCTCATCACATTCAACCTTGACCTCTGGGGTCATGCACTCTAAGACAAGAGCAGTGTACTGTTCGTTATCTTCACAATGTTCAAGATAGACATTCCACTCCCAGTCATTAGTGAAATATACACTGGGCTGGTATGGAGGTCTTTCAAGAAGATGCACCTTATTTTCTTGTTCCAGTATCTTGGACAAAATCTTGAACCATTTTGTCCAATTTGTCCCATCCAGTTTATGTTTATAAAGTTTCAATCTTAGATCAGGAGATGCCTTCTACAATAAGCAAATAAGTAAAGTAAGTACAATGATAAAACATTTAACAAGGACTTTAAATTAAATGCTATGCTCCCACTATTTCCAAAACAAGTTGAGAACTCTCTAACTCAACATAGAAATAAGTGAGTAGGATCCTAATTTCACATAAGGTCTCCGCGACTCACGAGGGTGAGTTGAGATGCACAAAGAGTCTCATGCTTCCTTAGGTAGGCATGCCAGCCAATTGTGCCATGCACAATTCCTCTTAGTTAAGACAGACTAGGCGCCCTGTGTCCAGCGAGGGCTGGATACAACACAAAATCCTATCCTCTCAACAGCTGCCTCTAGTATTTCATCATGTCAATGACATATGAAAAACCAGTCAAGTCTGGTCCTAACCGTTATGCCTAGGGCCAACAAATTTCCTTGCGAAGGCACGCCCAGGTTAAAAACTGGACTGGGGAAATTATTGTCACAACACACCTTCTAAAGATAAGTGGGTGTGTCCCACGAGGGTGGGAAACAGTTCACAACACCACCGATCGATAGTTTGATGAGGGCTACGCGTTAGAAGGCTATCGACTTGATATTGTATTGAGAGTTTTTTTGCATGTTTTATTCTTTTCTAGCATGCAGTTTTCCTATGGTTCAGGCAGCAAAGGAAAAGCATCACAGGCATGCTATGGACAAAATAATAAACCATCACAGGCATGCTAGTTTGGTCAATATGGTCATAGCCCTTTTCATACACATAACTTGTCACGAGCCATGTGACATGTTATCGTGCATCCAAGGGTTGCGAGTCCCTAAAGCAGATCGGCCCATGCCAGAAGCCGAAAGCATGTGTCCTTCCTTCAGCCGCAAGTCCATCACCATGCTTCCAAAGCTGGCGCCACTTCTGACTCCGATTGAAGAAGACTCCTTGTTGTCAAGATGAAGTCTTAACCTATCATATAACTCTACATCTATTCTAAACAAGATGAAAAATTCTTTTACAACAAGATAGGGAGAGAACCACACGCAGGTGGAAAGAGATTTTACAAGCATTCATCACAAGTGGAAACATGCTTCCACATCACAACACAAGAGGGCACTCGCTATGACCATATTAACCCAATCAAGCGGCGCATGTAAAATTTGAAAATCCAGAAAAGTCGAATTTTAGCACCTTATGCGCCAACATCATCCAAAGCACTCTCTTAACCAATTTCATGCCAAAATTTAGATCAAGTTCCATGATGATTTCATAGACCCTATCGGCTGGCAGTTTTGTCAGATCAAGAGACCCGGCCAGTTCGAAGACACAATGCCTGTCCTACTTGACAAAACCTACGTGCGCCTTTGGTCTTAAATCAAGCATAAACAAGATTCAAGTTTCGGCCATAAAGTTGAGAAGAGAAGATTGGATGAAAAACGCTTTCTAAGTGAAACGCGCATGGAAAGAAGAAAAATTTTCCAAAAATTTTTCACACAAGCAAATGTACACCTTGTGTTTCTCGCAAGTAGCTCTGATACCACTGTTAGGGAATGCCGGGTGTAATTTAAAATTTTGCAGTCCCAGGACGCAGCGGAAGAAGCATTACACCTGAAACACATTCCAGTCCCAAGGATCCATGCGAGAGAGAAGACACAAGGATGTGTTAGAGATGTACCTCTTTTGCTTGTCTAGATGTCGAAGCCATGTTGAAGGCGCCCATGTGTTCGCCCTCTACAAGTATCCACGCGTCGACTCCTTGATCGTTGCTCCCTTCCACGCTCGGTGCTAGCCTCGGGAAGAGAATCAAGCCTTCACTCCACTTGCGCCACCTTCAAGAGAAGTTGCGCCAAGGAGGGAATAGGGAAGATGCCGCCAGGAACTTCCCTCTTCTTCTTTGCTTGCGCCAACTTCAAGCAAGATGCGCTAATGGCTATGAGAGGGAGAGGGCTTGCGACAATAGAAAGAGAAGCCACCAAGCCCAATTTCTCTTTGCACCAAGAAGAGGAGAAGAAGAAAGGATATCTTTCGGCCACTTGGAAGAAGGTTGCGCCAAGCCTTTGTTGTTGTCACCCTTTGCCCTCGCTCACGCCTCTCTATGTATGTTCACGCCTCCTTGAAGTCGAACATTGGAAGGGGCGGTAAGGGGTTCTATAAATAGGACAAGAGGCGGCAAGGACAATGGCTAGGATCATGCCAAGTGGGCGGCTAGGATAAAGGGATCTTGAGGTAAGGAAAGTCTCCAAGACTTTACCATAAACCTCATTCAACCTATCCTAATTTGCCCAATGGCCATATCAGCCTAAGACATGCCTTAGAGGCATTCTTTCCATCCAAGGAGAAGGGCTAGGCGCAACATGAAGAATTCGGCTAGGGCAAGAGTTTGGGTACATGTAGGGTTCATAAGGAAAGTCTCCAAGACTTTACCATAAACATCTTCCTACTTCTCATATGCGCCCAAGTTCTTTCCAAAAGAGTCCTCAAGCCATATCAGCCCCAAGACTTCCCTTAGAAGCAAGTATTCCATCTAAGGAAGAAGGGCTAGGCGCCCTTTACTTCCATAATGAAGCAAAGGCGCCTCCCTCACCCCATTATGCCCCTAGGCGCCAATGGGGTGAGATTTCTCCCCATTATACCCTTTTAAACCAATTCCTCTTCATGACAACTAATTATTGGGCCTCATTGGATAATGAGCTAGCCCAAAATTCATGGCGTGGGTTGATTAAGCCATTGGATCTAATCCAATGCAACCCTAATCCAAATGTGACCAATCTAGGTCAATATCGGGTCAACCTGCCAAAAATGAAGTTTGGCTCCAATAACTTTCTTCCAACTCATCAGGCCCATTGGCGCTGATGAAATCTTCCAAATGGATCCAAGTTATCCAATAACTTGATCCTAAGGCTTCTGAATAAAGCAACGTCAAGAGTCTATTGCGTGTGACCCCGTAGGATCCATATGATGATGGCAATGATGTAAACATCATAAGCAGTGAGGGGTATCTAGCAACACATCACTACTACCCATGTCATAGGACTTAAGTCATTATGGCAACAACTCCTAACAAGCAACGAGGATTCCTATTGCATTACAGATCCCTTTGCCTAAGCTGATATCCTGCCATTGGATTAGTCTCAAGTTTATTATCCAATGCATTGGTCATGACTCAACAAGTGTGGCCACACTTTCCTGTCATGCACCAATAAGGTGGGGCGCCCCAAGGTGGATATCATACTTCCAATAAGGAAGGGGCAAATCCTACTATTGGTCATCCATGTCTCTACATGACTTATGAAATGCCCAATGACAGTCGTTTTGATCTCCCAATTACGGAGAGACGTAAGACTGTATTAAAGCATACCCATCATCAAGTCTAGACATGAATACCTCATGTCTAAGGATCAATGCAAACCTCTTGCATGTGAGATTGACTTGTTGACTAGACAAGTCAATCCTCACGGTGGATCACTCTAGTGCATCCAATGCACCTGTATGTCTGCGTTACTATGCCCCGCACCTAACCAGCCCATACACCAGTCTCACATGTACCAAAGCTGTCCCATATCTGCTAAGGTACCTTGTCTGGGGATAGCTTATGAGAATGGATCCAATCCAAACTCCTGGGACATTATTTATGCAACTTAATACATCAACGCAGGTAGAGAAGTCTGCATAATAACGACCATGCCTATAAAAAGAGTAATAGTTCTATCAAAGTACATTCAACCAATGCCTGACCATGTCCATACACTGGTCTTTAGGGCATATACACCAACACACGCCTCCTATCGACTTTATCCTGCTGGTAGATCAAGCAGGTGCGGACATAGTGATCGACATCAGCTCGCATGGAGGTCCAATAACAAGATCGGGATAATAGAATCAGCATCCTGCGCTGTCCCGGATGTCCACTCCATGCCGTGTCGTGAAGCTCTCGCAATAACTCGTGTCGAAGTCCGCTAGTCGCCGGAACAAGTGGCCGACCGCCCTCGGCCATCAGAAGGTCATCGCCCTGAAGATAGTAACGACGAACCTTGCCTTCTCGCACGTCGGCGATCAACTGCTGATATTTGGCGTCGAGAATAGTAGCTTGTCGAATGCGATCGAGGAGATCACTCTCAATCCTTAATATAGAAGCAAGCACCACAGTGCACATCATGCTGAGAGCATCTGGAACCACATTGGAGCGCCCCGGTCTGTGCTCCCAGGTGAAGTCAAATTCAGCGAGGAACTCCTGCCATCTCGCTTATTTAGGTGAAAGTTTTTTCTGCGTAGCGAAGTATGTGTTGGCGACATTATCCGTCTTCACTACGAAAGCGCTACCGAGAAGATAGATGCGCCAAACTCGAAGGCAATGGATCACGGTGACCATCTCCTTCTCATGAGCTGAGTAACGCTGCTCCACCGGACTTAACTTCCGGCTCTCAAATGCCACTGGGTGCCCCTCCTGTAAGAGCACTCCACCGATCGCTCTGTCAGAGGCATCGGTATGGACCTCAAAGGGCCGACTGAAGTCCGGCATACGAAGAACCGGCTCACTGGCGATCCTGCGTTTTAACTCTGCAAACGCAGTCTGATGCCGTTCTTGCCATAGCCAAGGAGTCTCCTTCCTCAGGAGGTCAGAAAGAGGAGCTGCGATCTTGGAGTAATCCTGGATAAATTTTCTGTAGAAATTCGCCACTCCTAGGAAAGATCGGATCTCAGTAGGGGAAGTAGATGCGGCCCACTCGACGATGGCACGCACCTTCTCAGGATCCATCTGGACAGTGCCATGGCCTACCACATGGCCCAGAAACTGGATCTCAGAAGCAGCAAAAGAGCATTTCTCCCTCTTCACATACAGCTGGTGTTCCCAAAGTCTCTGAAACACCAATCTCAAATGCTGTAAATGCTCCTCCATCGTGGTCGAGTACACCACGATATCATCAAGGTAGACGACCACAAAATCGTCTAGCAACTGTGTCAGAACATTGTTCATCAGGTGGGAGAAGGTAGCCAGCGCATTGGTTAAGCCGAATGGCATAACCAAAAACTCGAAGGCGCCGTACCGGGTGACACAGGCTGTCTTCGCCTCATCTCCCTCAGCTATGCGGACCTGCCAATAGCCTGATCTCAAATCAAGCTTGGTGAAGATAGTAGCGCCCGCCAGTCTGTTAATGAGGTCCTGGATATGTGGAATTGGGTATCTGTTCCTGATGGTGATCTTATTTAAGGCACGGTAGTCAACACAGAAGCGAAGACTACCGTCCTTTTTCTTTTGGAAAAGCACAGAAACACCAAATGGAGACTTGGAGGGTTGGATGAACCCAGCTGCTAAGAGCTCATCCAACTGCTTCCTCACCTCAACGAGCTCTGCAGGAGGCATGCGGTATGGGGGTCAGAAAGAAGGAGCTGCCCCAGGAACCAACTCAATGCAGTGATCAATCGCACGTCTGGGAGGAAGCTCCTTTGGTAGCTCAGGCGGAAGAAGATCCTGTAACTCCTCAAGTAAATTCTTCACTTCCGCTGGTACGTCGTCTGGACCTTCTACAGGGGCCGTCACCCATGTAGCTAGAAAGGTCCGCTCGCCCCGACGTAAGCCTGTCTCAAGAGTAGCAGCCGATATGAATGTACTCTGAGCCTTCCCTGGTCGCACTGACTTATCCAACCCAGCCAACTGTAGGCAACGAACAAAGCAGGGGTATCTCTCATCCATCACCTGGACACCCCTAAGATGAGGGACTATAGCAGCCTTCATCTTTTGTATCAACTCCAAGCCGACGATGAAATCATAATCATCCATCTGAACCACGCGTACATGGTTCTTACCCTTCCACTCCCCGAAGACAAGAGGAACATCATAGGATATTCCTGCGATCTGCCGCTCCTCAGCGTTGATCGTCTTGAAGCGGTCCTGAGCAAGGGACATGCTCAGCCCTAGCCGCGTCGCCATGCCATGAGCCACAAAAACATGAGATGCACCACTATCGATCATGGCATGAACTCGATGTGAGTTCACCCTCATCTCCACATACATCAACATGGTCTTCATTGTGGTGGAAGTGGCAATGGCGTTGATCACCAAAGGATTCACAGTGATCAGAGGATCCTCAGATTGGGCAGCCTCCCGCTGAACAATAGCTGCAAGTGTATCTCCCCGAGGACAATCATGCATGCAATGAGGACCTCGGCAAAGAAAACACTTCAGCTGCTGCTTGGGACGCCCCTAGGAGGAGAACCAGCTGGTGTGGCTTTCTTCTGGCCGGTTCCTGAAGAGGTAGCTCCTCCCTTTCCATGCTTCTTCTTATACCCACCCTTGGGTCCTGGAGCTGGACGCTTCCCATTATTCCTCTGAGGGGAACGTGACTTAGATGGACCAGAGGAGATAGGGGCAGATTGCTTCCTATCCCTCAAATCCACTAAGGAATCAGCTACGGCCATAGCCTCATTGAGAGTTAATAGGCTATATCTCCTAACTTCCAACTGTGCCCATGTCTGCATCCTCTCTAAGAAGAAGTACAAGCGATCCTCTTCTTCCATTCGTGGTATTTCGAGTATGGCGGCAGAGTAAGCTCGAACATACTCATGAACTGTCCCCGTGTGTCTGATCTTATACAAAGAGTCTCTAGCAGTCTTAGAAGTGTGTGTCGGCAGGAACTGGTTTTTCAGTTCAGCTTTCAACTCATCCCATGAGATGTCACGTGGCACCTCTTCTCCCGGAGGGGTCACTAAGGTACGCCACCAGAGCTTGGCGTCACCTGTCAGATATGCCGAACACAACTGCGCTCTCTCATAATCAGGCACCTGAGCAGTCCTAAAATACTGCTCCATATCCCAAAGGAAATTCTCAAGTTCATTTGCACTGCGTACCCCACTGAAAGTAGAGGGCTCGGGAACACGCACTCTAGTGGTCTGCGGCTGGGAACTCCCAGCGCCTGCGGCTGAAGTAGAAGCACGGGCAGAAGCCTGCCCCTTCAAACCAGCCACCTCCAATGCAAGTCCAGCAAGGACACTGGAGAGACGTGCCAACTCAGAATCCAGGTGGGTCCCAACGGACTCGACCGCCGACCGAAGTGCCTCGAGACGCTCCATGATCGAAGCGTCTCCATCGAAGTTCCTTATCGCAGTCTCCAAGTGGGAGATGCGCTCTGCAGCTGTAACCATTGTGATTGTGAGAAGTAACTCTGAAGTTCTGCTGGTGGAATGAGATCTGATGGTCTGACCTCTGGGTGCACTGAAAGAGCTAAGCAGTGCTCGGTCTGTGTCGGAACTGAGCGATCAGTGAAGAGGCTGAAAGACTACGCCCCGGCGCTAGGCACCGACGTACGCACCCTCCAAACAGCGTACACCGACATCGATATCCCTGACAATAGACTTACACAAGCTTAAGCTCTGATACCGGTTTGTTATGGGCAAATTTATTTTTTTATAATAAACTTAACCACAACCGGCAGATCCCCTCGCGGAGATCAAAGCTCTACACTAGAGTGGCCCGCGACCGGTTAGGATCGCGTTGCGGAAGCTGGCCCAGCACTCTACAAGTCCTCACACCACGTGCGCGAAGGGTTCGGTATGAATACCCCCCCTCGGACACGGATACAAATCTCTCAACTGTGTCAAAGTGATGGAGACTCTCCAAACACTTTGCACTCACAGAAATATCCTCAGCCCGCACTCCTTTCTCTACACAGCCGAGATAGGCACCGGCGCGGCCTCAATCAATCACAAGGGGACGGTGGCGAACACCTTCGAGGGTGCCGGCACACACGTCCAGGAATTTGCAACAAGCAAGCAATGCAGCCCCTACAAACAAGCACAGCCCGCACTACACATATGCGGGCGCAGATAAAGCAAGAGAACCGTCCGGACGAAAAGCCACACGAAGTCCGGACGGCGGTAAAGTCTCTATCCACTACACATGAGAAAACCGTCTTACTACCACTACACACGATAGATCCGGGGAGGGTTTACCCTTGTAGCGTGCCACCACTCCACGAGCCGAGCCCACCGAGATCCTCCGAGAAGCTGCGTCGGAAAGTCCGGTCAGAGACGAAGCGAGACGTGAGTACGAACCCGCGCGACGAACCCTCTCTCTCCTCCCTTCTCCCTTCTCCGCGGCTCGCGTGCGAACAAAGCCGAGTCCGGCTGAAACAGGGGAGGAGAGTCCTCCTCCGTCCGTCACCGTCCGGCCACTAGAGTCACGCTGGAGGGTCGGGATCTGGTCGCTGACGATAGGCGAAGTCACTACCGGAGTATTGTCGTCGGAGAAGCCGCCATCGACAAGAATCTGAACCCGATGGACGCGTTGCTCGCGTGGAACCGAGGATCGGAAAATCCGATCCCACTCCCGCATCTGGCTACCGACGCCGGAGGGGATGAATCCCTCCTTACCTCAGGGCACCGGAAATCGATCTGGAAGCCTCGCGCCGACGAGTCCACGGCCGAAACCTCGTCGCCGACGGAAGATGCGAAGCTCTGTTCTCAGATCCCAAAAATCGCCGTCGCTAGACCTGCCCGAGCTCTCAGAATGCTCGATAGGCAGCCTCCCCTCGACGAGGATGGAAAACCATCCTCGCCGCCACGCGAGCGCCGATCTCTGCCGTCGAATGGCCCGAGATCGCGCGTCCACCGGGGCGAGATTAAATCCCCGCCCTGGGCTCGTCCAAGTCGGAGTCCAGGCCCATTCACCGCCAAGCTTGCCGCCAAGCTGTCACGCACCGTCGGCAACCTTCCATCTTTGGCGCGCCTCCTCCAGCTGGCCGGAATCAACGCCGGCGGTAGCGCATTCAGCGCAAACGAAGAACAGGGGAACATTTCCCCCTTTCGCATGCGTGAACACGTGAACCGACCTGAACCACTGAACCGGGTTCGGTTCGGCCTGGAAGGTTGGTTCAGGCTGGTTCAGTGTTGGTTTGGGGTTGATTTGACCTCAGAATCACCCCACGGTCGACCCTCCTCGATGCACACGCTCGTAAGGTTTTGCGAGAGGGTCCGGGGTTCATGGGTCGAGTCGGAAGCCCACATCCATGTGTGAACCCAGACTCCGTGGTTCGACTCAACCCTCGCCCTATGGACTTGTGTCAGCCTCAGTGACACAATCGCACACTCGAGTCATCCAACACGGCTGATGACGAGGGGTCCCGCCATCGCTCCATCTCGGTGTACTTTGGGATTTGTGCTAAATCCCGGGAGCATCACAGCTATCATATTATATGGATGTTATAATGGCTGGTATAGATGGATAGATAGATTGATCTTGTGTTATGGTGATGTAAACAAATATGTTGATTATGTTTTTAGTTATTATAATTTTGATATTTTTATGTTGTATTCAGATTTAATATTTATGATTGATTAGGTGTGCTAATTTTTGTGTTGATAATTGGAATTATATTAGTCATGAAGTATTAAGCAGATGTTTTTAATTTTATCATCTATTATTAAATATCAGTAAGTTATAAAATGGATTTATGATGGTATTAATTTTATATTGTTATTGTTCATATGAATTTTATATAAATTAGTGTAATATTTTATTGTGTTATGAGTTTGAATGAGTTAATACAGTTTGTTTTTCAATGTCTTCACTTTGTTCCTTTGTAGCATTGCATACCAACTTGAGCCTCACAACTCATTGTTACCCTCTAACTGCATTTATTGTGCACCTTCTCAACGCCTTCTCAATTTCAGCCTCACAACTCATTGTTTTGAAAAGGTATTTAAAAACTGGTTGGGGGGCAACAGTCCTAAATGGTCAATCGTGGCGTCTAATGTGAAAGGCATGGTGTCCCTTGTACAATCTGGATTTAGACGCAGTCAAGTCTTTTGTCACGCCCAAAACCCTCCTCCCCAAGACCTCACATCAAACGACTACTTTAGTCAGCACACAAACAGGGAATAAAATGTACTGAATGTCCTCCTATGCAATTTCGCTCTTCAATTCATGCACGTAATTAAATGTGATCTGGTCTTGTACTTGAAGAAGAGATTTGGTAGTAAAAGGTCAATCACATGATTAATTGGAGTGGATAGAAATTCAGATTTGGGCGATAAATGTCAATGAAGAGACACTAATTGCTCTACATCAGCATCCAAAGTCTTAATTGGAGACCCAACTTATTATCCACGCAAAACTATTATAATTTTAATATTAATAAGCGATTGACGTACTGTTATGTGAGCATATAGATTTATCTGTTCATGCATGAATGGTTAAAACAAATAACTAGAAATTTGTTTCTCTCTAATGAAAAATATGAGGATATTCTTTTAGAAATTCACAGTTGACAACTTGGTCCTGTTTGCGTTACTTGGGTCATCAGGGTTTAAATAAAGAAATAGAACGCCACTATTAACTTGGTAGATACTAATTCGATAATAGAAAATAAATTTAAAGTTAGATTGATATTCTATAATCTAAATAACATTGAATGATGTTAGGATTAATATTTACAAAGCCTATTTTGTGCATTGGAGTTATTATTAAAGCTCTAATTCTCTCTCATTCTTAAGATAAATATAGTATTTCTAGGGTTGACTGCGAGTAGGATGCCTAAGCTTTTTACCTTACCCATACTTAAACTTGGATAATTATATTAATATTCATACTCGATTATTTTTTTAAACTCATAACTAAACCCGAACCTTATTGCATAGCTACTACCCGATAATAACACAAACCCAAATATTACTCTATTCTCCCCTACACTTGCCCTAAACCCTAATCCCATCT
Organism: Costus lasius; assembly: GCA_027563935.2. Lineage (NCBI taxonomy): Eukaryota > Viridiplantae > Streptophyta > Magnoliopsida > Zingiberales > Costaceae > Costus > Costus lasius. The sequence continues at coordinate 27,365,970 of CM050450.1, read as the reverse complement.
GCAGCTCTAAGCTAGAGGTGGCCAACGGGCCGGACCGGCCCGCGGCCCGCACGGCCCGGCACGACACGGGCCGGCCCGGGCACGGCCCGTTGACCAAGTCAACGGGCTGCGGGCGGCCCGCGGCCCGGCTCGGGTCGTGCTGGGCCGAAGGTCCGCGGCCCGTGGTCGGGCCGGGCCAGGCACGGCACGGACCCATGCTCGGCACGGCCCGCGGGCCGGGCCAGGCACGGCACGCGGGCCGGCACGGGCACGGCACGGCTGGAATGGGCGGCAACGTTCGAAAATTTGATTTGGGCATGCGTTTTTACCAAAATAGCCCTATAACGGTTTGAAAAAATTTAAAAGTTAGGGATATAATTGTCTTTATGTTATAAAATTACCATTTTAGCCCCTTTTAATAATTAAAAATAGGGGATAAATATGTAAATTTACACCCAATTCATCCCTATAAATTGACCCCCCAACCCTCTCATTTCTTCACACAAGTTTCCAATTAACTTTGGATTACTTTCTCATTCTCTCTTAATACTTTCCTAATCTCTTTTCTAAGTCTTGAGTTTTAATTAGCCATCAAGATTTCAAAGCTCCCTCAGTCCCTCGGTCTAGTCACGTGGAGAAGATCAAGTAAGTAGTAAATTAATTTACTTTTAGTCTTTTATAATGTAATTGTAGTTAAATTTAAATTATTCTAATATAATTTTTTTTCATAATTATGATTAAATTAAGGTTGTTGAAGGCTGAAAGTGAAACCTCAACTTCTTAGTTCTTACTTACTAAGCGATCTTCAAACACGTGATAAGGTAATTTTTTAATGTATAATTTATTATTAGTAAGTATTTAATCTTATTTTTTAAATTTTTTTGGCTAACTTTTAATATTATATGTAGAATTAATGGCGGGATTGAACAATACATGGGATCTTTTGCCATGGGAGATTGAGGCATTCGAGCAAGAGCTAATGGGGACAAGTACTAACCCCGTTATGCCACCCGATCAAGATCAAGATGCCAACCCTCCGCCTTATGACCCAAATCAACAACAGCAAGATCATGTTGAATTTGAGCCTACTAACACTATGCAGGGAGAGGAGGGATGCAGTGCAAACCCTCACGAGTCTACTGTGTCAGGCTCAAGAAAACGCACGAGCGACGTTTGGAAGAGCTTCAATGTGGTGATGATTAACGGCGAAGAAAGAGCCAGCTGCAAAAAGTGCAAAAAAGTCTTGACTTGCAAATCATCGGGTGGAACTGGTCATTTGACTCGCCACATCAGAAGCCATCAAACTCAAATCGATCGTGCACAGGCTACTCTAAATCTTTCCTCTAGTTCTTTTGAAATTTATAATTATTCTACTGAAGTTCTTAGAAAAGAATTAGCTAAATTTATTATTTGGGATGAACAACCATTTTCTTTAGCAGAAAATTATAAATTTGAAAAATTTATACATAAATCACTACAACCTAAATATAAAAAAGTAAGTAGACAAACCATGCGTAGGGATGCTATAAAATTTTTTTCTGAATATAAAACTAATCTTTTACAAGCTTTAATTACATTAACTTCTTGTATTTCTTTAACATCTGATATTTGGACTAGTAATCATTCTGATCAGTCATACATGTGTATTACGGCACATTGGATAGATAGTGAATTTTTTTATCCAAAAAAGAATTATTGCATTTAAAATTTTTGAATATCCTCATACTGCAAATGCTATAGTTAGACAATTTCATAGCATTTTACATTCATATAATATAATTAATAAAATTTTTTCAATTAGTTTTGATAATACAAGTAATAATGATAGTGCAATTGATAAATTAAAAAGATTGTTAAATCCAATATTTAATGGTGCTTTTTTTCATATACGATGTGCATGCCATATTCTAAACTTATGTGTTCAAGATGGAATAAGAGAAGTAGATGAACATGTAACTAAATTAAGAAATGCTATTAGATTTGTTACTTCTTCTACTTCTAGAAATCAAGATTTTAGACAAACATGTAAATCTTATGGTTTGTCATATAAAAAATTTAAACTTGATATTAAAACACGATAGAATTCTACTTATGATATGCTAACAACATGTTTTCCATTTAAGGATCCTCTTACATTATTTTATAATGAAAGAATGCCTGATGGAAACATTGAAGAAAATGATTGGGATAAAGCAAAATTATTACATAATATTTTAGAATTTTTTTATAATGCTAGCACTCATTTATCTGGTGTTTATTATCCTACATCATGTTTAATTTTAGAACATTTAGTTTTAATTAGTGAAATGTTTTCTCAATATAGACATGATGAAAATGTTTTTCAAGTAATTTTTAAAATGGAAACAAAATTTAAAAAATATTGAAAAAATATATCTCCTTTATATTGTTTAGCTTCAATTATGGATCCTAGATTAAAATTAGAAGGTGTTCATATTTTATTAGATGAATATTATAGAAATATGGAACTTGAAGGAGTAGATGAGAAAAAAAATGAAGTTTCTACCTTATTAGATGAAATGTATAATGTTTATAATTTAAAATTTGGACATACAATGAATCCAATTTTAAATAGAAAAGGAACATCAACAAGTAGATCTAGTAATTTTAATGAATTAACATTTTTTTTAGAAAATAATCATACATCTTTACTCACAGAAGAACAAATAGATAATTTTGATATTTTATCATGGTGGAGATGACAAGGAAAATCATATCCTGTGATTTCTGCCATGGCACGTGATCTACTAACTCCTCCGGTGTCTACTGTAGCATCGGAGTCTTGTTTTAGTGCCGGCGGCAGGGTGCTGGACGAGAAGCGAAGCCGAATGAACGAAGAAAGCGTGGAAATGTGTATTTGTCTTAAAGATTGGCTAGATGCTGAAGATCGTCTTCAAGATAAAGGTGGTCATTCAACTTCATCGGATGATGATGAACAAAGTCTTGGAAGTGCAAGCGGAAGCACCAATGGATAAACGTTGTAATAAATAATTATAAAAAAAGTTGTAAAAAAGTTGTAGAAAGAGTGGTAGAAAGAGTTGTAAAAAGAGTTGTAAAAAGAGTTGTAAAAAGAGAACTACGTAGACCTGATTCCTCCTTTGAGTGGGGTACGTAGGCAGCCTGTAATGGGTCCGGTCTAAAATATATAAAAGTTTAACATTTTTTCAAAAATTTGTGTAATATACATTCTCAATTTTTTTTTTATTTTTTCACATTTTATATATTTTAATTAAGTAATTTACTTATTAAAATATTTTTTTTAAAATTCGGCCCACGGGCCAAACTCGGCCCACGGGCCAAAACCGGGCCGGGCCCAACACGGCCCGCGTGCCTAATTGGGCCCGTTGGGCCGTATTTGACCCACGTGCCGCCGTTAGCCCGCGGGCCGTGCCAGGCCCGCGTGCCGGATCTGGCCCGCGGGCCGGATTCGTGCCCACGGCCCGGCGGAGCCGTGCCGGCGACGGCACGCCTAATCGTGCCGCGTGCCGTGCCGGGCCGAAGAAAATTTCAGCCGTGCCGTGCCCGGGCACGGCCCATGGCCAACTCTACTCTAAGCTGCTACCCCAACCCAAGACCCACATTCACCATGCTGCTCCTCCCCACTCTCCCTCTATGCTTGACCACACCACTCCTCCCCACTCTCCCTCTCTGCCCCTCCCACACTGTCATTGCGTCTTACCACACTAGCTTCTGACGTTACTGCTTTGCCTAATGCTCTCTCCCTGCCTCCACTCTTCCTCACTCACTTGCTCCGAACTTCAACTTCGCCATGCCACTCTACCTAGCTAGTGGTGGCAAAAAGCGAAATGACATCTTGGCAAAGTGATGGTGAAAATTAGAGTTGTGGCTAAAATTTGAGAAGAGTAGCAAAGCAAGTGTCGAGGGTTTTGTGAAGAGAATAAAGAATAGAGATTACAATTTGTTCTAATAGGTTATATTATATATATATATATATATATATATATATATATATATATACCCGACTCGGCTAGTATATATGTTACCCATACCCAAACTGAACCCGATTAATATGTACTTAATTATTATTATTATTATTATTACTATATATACCTGACTCGGGTAGTATATATGTTACTCATACCTGAACTGAACCCAATTAATAGGTACCTAATTACATATAATCAATTTAGGGTAGGTCGGGTACCTGCTAAAAAGCAACCTGACTGTCATCCCTAAGTACTCCTATATAGAGAGAAGGAAGAATTTTTAACTCTAAAATAAACCCAAAAGTACACTCTAGGAAGTGCCTCTGCGTGCATCTCTTTAGGGTTTCTTTTATATGAGTGTATCCATATACAACTATAGACTTGGAATTGGACACTCCTATAAACTCTCATGAAAAATCAAGATACATGCACCCTACCATAAATGCACAACCTTGCATCACTATTAGCTATACTATGTATGAAGCATTCAATGTTGGGTCAAAAGAGATGTAGTTCAAGATCTAGTTCACTATATCTCTTCCAACTAAGTTCCACATATTAAGTATGTTGAGTAATACTCTTCTCCGTCTGCATGATATAAACAATTTGTAGTAAATTTTATTTATTTCAGTTTATTTTAAAATTTTATGGGGGATTGTCAGTGTTTTTATTTTAAAATTTAAAACTTTTAAAATGGTTATATTTTATAACATTTAATTTAATTTAATTTAATTTACTTTCTTCAAGAGGTGTATCTCTTTCTTAAGAGATGCATCTTTTCTAATAGATGTTTCTTTTGGGTTTTTAGTCAATTAATTTAATTTAATTATATTAAAGGGTATAAAAAAAGGTATGCTATCACCCTAAAAATAGGGGCCCTCTTTCCTACAATTTTTTCACATGAATAAATTATATCAAATAGGGAGATAATGAAAGCTCTTCTTTCTCTTCTCCCTTATACTTTAGTCTCCAACATAAGTCCTTTATTTTGCTACTCAAAGTCGAAAGCTACTATGATAGGCATCTCACCATCACACCGAAAAGGACATAATTGTTAGTATATGTACCTTAGGGCCTATTTTTTGGGGGAGAAAAGGGAAAATTTTCTTAGGTAGTGAGGCTGCACAAGAAAACTTAAGCACAGTGGCCATTTATCCACAAAAAATTTTTTTTTTTTTTGATAAAAATATCCACGATAATCTACACATTCTAAGCTATGCAACGATACCAAGATCATCGTGGATGGATGTATCCACGATAAGAAATCCAGGATACAAGTATCGTGGATAGGATGTGCTATAGTAACAGTGATCCTATCCATGATATTTTGAATCACGATTTCTCAACGTGGATACATCTATTCACGATGATCTATGTACCGTTGGATAGCTTAGAGTGTGTACATCATCATGGATATTTTTATCGAAAAAAAAATTTTGGTGGCCATATGGACACTGTGCTTAAGTTTTCTTGCGCAGCCCTACTGCCTAGGAAATTTTTTTGAGAAAAGGAGGGAGAAGGGAAAGAAAAGTACCTATTCTTGACACGTACCGCAAGTGCACGGTTATATCGAAGTAATATAAAAGATGTCGAATCCCACAGGGAGCGAAGTTGAGTACTAGAAAGTCCGAGTCCTAATAGCTAGGCGAATCGAAACGTGGGTTTGAGAACAGAAATTGTAAATAAGCAATCACAAATACGTCGGTAGAGAATCGACTTAAGAGAGAATTCAGGGCTATAGCTTCCACCACAATGATAATCTTAACCGCACAAGAAAGATATTAGTCAATTGGTTTTTTGTTTTTGCAAAAGGAGTCTAACCGTAGGGTACAAGGTGCCCTCTCTCGAGTGAAACACCCCGATGTTCGTCTTAGACCGACCTCTTAATCTCGCGGTGGGTCGTTCTAAGGTGAACCCAATGAGTTCTATGGCAGACTATGAAATTCTCGAGTGAGGACCAAGCACTCTCGTGTCGAGGTCTCGCAAGTTTTACTCGGAGGTTCGACCCTTACGATGATCCTTCTCTCGATATGAATCGTAACGGCTAACACGTGAAAATATTTAGCCAAGATAAAATCACGAAATAAGTACGTCTAAGTAAAATATGCTCACAAGTTTATACCAAATAACGAAAATAGATACAAAGTTTGCAGTTAAAATAATCAAAGGGTTTCCACCAAGCCCCGAAATAGAGTTTACGCTACAATTGTCATTGAAATGCTCAAAATCTCTCTTTTAATGACAAGAAAAGTATAAGAAAACGAAGCTAAGGGGAAGGAGACGATGAACCGAAGGAATCCTGAAGAAATCGTAATGATCGTGTGTCTCAATCGCTGAAAATCTCCAAAAATCACCTCTGTCGCCGTGTTCTTTCGCCTGCCTCCGTTCTTCGCGTGAATGCTCGATGATTAGGGAAAACAATTGGGGCTTTTATGTCCTCTGCGTTCGCCTCTGAATGAGATTTCCATAGACACCTTACTTGCCTAATTTGGCCTTCGAACGGGTGAGAAATCGAGGGAAAATCGAGTGTGGGTCGGGTCGCTCGCGAGCCTGGTTTAGAATCGCGGTGAACCCCGCCGGGTTCACCTGGCTGTGATGTCTTCTGAGAGTTCGGCTGAAAGAAGCGCGATGAACCCCGCCGGGTGCACCTGGCCGTGATGTCTTTTGGACAGATTTTGGCCAAATGGAATTCTGGTGAACTCCGCTGGGGTTCACCTGGCTGTGATGCTCTCTGTGAGTTTTGCAGGCTAGCCGTGATTGTCAGGCAAAACTCCAAATGACTCCAAATTTGACGGGCTGCTTCATTTTCGCATAAGAAATCATCCTGTGGCCTCAGAATCTTCAAAATATGTCGAAAAAAGGGTGTTTTTCCCTGAAATTCCATAAAAGTGTCAAAAAGTGAAGATTCCAAAAATATGAAGGAAATAAGCCCGTAATGAGTATAAAAATGCCGAAATAAGCCTAGTTTTGACATGAAATAACTATGAAAATCACTACCAAAATGCAATGCATCAAAATACTCCAGACTTAAATCTTTGCTTGTCCTCAAGCAATAAAATAAGATGAGATACATAATTGGTAAAAGAGCAATCTTTCATGTCAAGATATACATCCAAGTTAGAAAAACATTTAATACCAATCCAAGATCTAATCAGGAGAAATTAAGTAAATAGTTGTCTCAAGTATTCAACAGCTTGATCCCACAATTACTAGATGCCAAACAACTTAGTAAACAACGAACATAGGATTTAATTAAGCTTACATAAAACACTCATGCAATTCCAATCCTTCCCAGTCAAATCGTTGGGGTTAACTCAAATGTTTTATTCAGGATACGATATACTGATTATTGCACTAGACTTCAACTCATAACCTTAGGTACCATTGCCAATTTTTCACTATGCCAAGTAGAGGAGTCATTTTATTGTTTTCAACTTCACATCCTTTAGATTTTAACTCATGTCCTTCGGTACCACTGCCAATTTTGCGCAGTGCCAAGTAGAGGAATCTAAGGGTGAATAAATTTTTTATAAACATGTTCCACAGTTGATCACATATCCTTTTTAACAAATGCAATGTTTCCCCAACAAAAGAAAAGAATTCAAAGAGTAACTAAGCGAATATATAACTCAATATCAATCTCATGTAAGATGCAAGCTTGAGTTGATTTAACACTCATATCAATGTTTGACCCACTAATGAATAACTCAATATCAAGCTTGATATGATCAAACAGTATTTCTAACAAGGAGGTATACTCCAGACTTATTTCTTTGATCATTCCTAACCAATCATGCACTCAACTCAAATTTTTGAAATAGCTTTCATAGGACAAGTCTCATAATAGACACACAAATCATGAATAATAAGCATCAAAACATTTCAAAATTTTCAATCATCATAACAAAGCATTAATATAAGCATGAAAGTAAAATGCAATGTGTCATACATAACTATCACAGAATGGGGCCTGAGGATGTGGACCAGGCCCACGAATATAATGGCATATAAGATACAATGCCACATAATATCCATCACAGAGTAACAGTATCCATCCGTACATAGCACAGTCAAATAGTCACATGAAACAGGAAAATAAAAATCGGAAGATAGAGAGCTCACCCACTCTAAAATTTTGCATACTCCTCTATGCAATACCATGATGTAAGAGGAGTAGATGCTGAAACAGATATCCGGGGAAGCTACTTCTTTTTGCGTGAGCGGGAGCCAGAAGCTCTCAAGCTCGAGCTCTTCTTCTTCCCACACGTACTATAATCCGGCTCAACCTCCTCATTTGAAGGAAAAATGCTGTCGGAGGAGATATCCATCTGAGCCTTGTGCTCCTCAGAGATGAAGGTGAGGCTCTCATCCATCTCGGACGGCTTTCCCCAAATAGAGCTCAGCATTTTGTGCTGGCGTTGCATACCAGCTTCATTTGATTCCCATCTAGCGGCGTAGTCCTGCTGCATGTTGGAGATAGTGGTGTCCATGTGATCAATCAACTCTCGCTGATGAAGCTGCTCCTCTTTGATTTCCTGCAATGCAAACATCATAGAATCGTGAGAGGAGGTGCCACCAAAAGAAAATGCTCCAGGTGCTGGTGGTGCTGTGTCTACTGGATCGGGTTGTGCGTCCTCAACTGGCTGGATGCGCCAGTTTCCACGAACGCGGATAGATGTGCGCTTTGGATTTGGCAAAGGCAAGCAGAAGGGGCTCCCCTTGAATGTCATACAATATGAATCTCCCTTGTGTATAATCAGCTTCATGGCAACGCAGGACTCGATGTTGAGCCTGTTATTGCCGGTAGCCTCCAATGTGCCATAGGGAATGATGCCGAGGGAAACAGCCAGAGGTGTGATCAAGCCGCCAATAACTATCGCCCCCCCTCAAAGAACGGGCGACGCGGCTGAAATGCTTTGCCAAATAATATCCTGAATCGACTTTAAAACTGTGGAGCATGCACCAGATATAAAATAATTCAGTCTATCGAACCATACCGTCACTTTCACCGCGGCCGAAGAGAGTGTGGGCCAATACTCGGTGAACGTACTTGATCACTGGGTTGCACAGACTGGAAGCATGAGTTGTGCGAGCGGAGTAGATGTGCTCGTTAGTGACAGCGCCCCAGAAGTTTTGCTCATTATACTCAGTGGGGACTCTACGTGCGTTAGGCTCTGGAAAACCGTAAATACCACGAAACTATGAAAGAGTGAGGATGTGTTCGATATTACCCAGGCGGAAGGATAGACGGCCTGGATCATCCTCAACTATAGGATCAGCTTTAACTTCCAATGAACTTAGAAACTCCAGTGTGGTACCGATGTAGGTGGGTGAGAATAGGTGCTGTAATTGCTCCCACCCTATGGATGCATACATCAAGTCAAAGTCTCCAAGCATCCCTAGCATCTGTAAGGTGGTTCGATCAAGGTACCGCGTGTTGAGCACGCGGCGTTGTCGCAGAATCTGATATCGTGCTTCTTGCGCAGCGTTCCGGAAGATAATCCCGAACTCGTTCGGGGGAGACACGTATGGCTGTGGTCGGCTGGCGGGTGTGCGACTGTGACGAGATGAAGAACCTGGTGTAGCCGAAGAAGGCCGGTAGGAAGGAGGTGTAGGCGTCGGTTCGTACTCCTCATCGTCCGTGGCGGACGAATCTGACAGCGCCTGCTGAGGGTGTGGGTTCTCTTACTGGCCATGGCTTTTGTCCTTGGAGGCATTGTGCTGAGGTGATTGGAAGACAACTGGTAAGTGTCGACTGTGAGAAATCTGGTCGGAGGTGTTCTCAGATCGGAGGTGGTGGCGGATTAGCAGAAAGTCAGCGAAATCAGGCGACACAAAAATCTAATGTGAAACCGGCGAGAGTAGCTCGAACAAACCGCAAGGAATCATAAATCAGAACCTGAGAGATCGCCTTCAAGTGGTAAGACGGGGAGAAGGCAGCGTAATCCGCTGATCTCGTCGAGCTCGGTAGGCGGCGGCGGAGATATACGAGATCTTGCGAGGCGAAAATCTGGAACCGATTGAAGAGGAAACTTGTTCGGATGAGAGGGGAAAACCTAGATCAAACCCTTAGGGATCCCTTCGGAGGCTTAGAAGAGGAGAAGGCGGCGCGGTCGGGTGGATTTCGCCAAGTATGGAAGGCGGCCGCAGAAATTCGCATGCGTGCCCTAATTCGGGGCGAACTTGACTCGAAATTCCAGTGAACCCGCCCGGGTTCACTCGCCCGTGATGCTTACTGTGGTCTAGCTGAAGCAACAAAAACACGGGTGAACCCGTTGGGGTTCACCGACCCCTGAAGCATTCTGGAAAATTTCTGGTTTTCGGAATCGTGGTGAACCCCGTGGGATTCACCTGCCTATGAAGCTTACTGGTTGGATTCTGCGCATATAGAATACCGGTGAACCCCCTGGGGTTCACCTGCCCATGAAGTCCTCTAGTTACAAAGCCTGGGCGGACTGTACAGTACACGTCACGGTGAACCCCATGGGATTCACCAGGCCGTGATGTTCACTGTTCACTCGAAAAAATTCTGAAAAAAATCTGGAAAAATTCCCTTATACTCCAACTTCCTCCTACATCATAAAGAGACATAGATTTAGTAGCAATCCCCTCTAGAAAACCGAAATTAAAATAAAAAGTAAAGTAATAGTCTAAAACACTAACTAATATCAAGAAGAAACTATGCATAAAAACTAAAATCAAGCAAAAACTTGGGTTGCCTCCCAAGAGCGCTAGGTTTAGGTCGGTAGCTCGACCATAAGAGTGTTATTCATAAATCAGAATGAAGATAAAATTACCAAGTGGTTCATACCTTGAAGGGTCAGAAAATGATTTCAAGCTTATTTTACCTTCATCAGTTACCTTAGTTGTTTCCTTATGCAAATTTTCAAATTGTACCTTCCTCAAGTTGACTAGTTCAGTTGAATCTAGGAGTATAGCAAAAGGTTGAGCTTTTTCATTGTCTTTCACCTTCTCTTCAGCTGCAACACAGATATCTATAGGATCCACAAATAATTTGTCAATCATATCTTGGTTAACTACTTCCTCAACAATATCAACATTGTGACAAGTCCCTACAAAAGAAGGTATATCCTCAAGTGGTTTCTCATGTTCTATCTCCTCATTTGATTGTTCAGGTTGAAGTGTCTCAGGAGATTTAATCTCAGTATCATGTGCAGGCATCCTAGGCTCCTCAAGTTGTTTCCCATTACAAGTTATAATTACATCACAATATTCTCTTGGGTATGTTTCAGATTGGGATGAGAGTTTACCAGAGGCTATTGTAGAGGTGCTAGCTTGATTAGCCAATTAGGTTTCCTACATCTTATTATGGGCCTCGAGAGGATCTACTTTAGATGTTAGTTGCCTAATGACTTCACAAACACTCTCATTTTCCTTGGTTTGTGCTGCCACAATAGTCTCTAGTAGTGACTCAAGGTTAGACTTTTGAGGTGACATAAACTGCCTTGATTGAAATTCAGAAGGTTGCCTATAGTTAGGTTGGGGAATTGTGTTGGGATTGTTCACATAGGAAAAATTTTCATAGTCCCACCTATTTGGATTGTATGTATTGGAATATGGGTCTAACTGTGATCTAGGGTTGAGATTCCAAAAGGTATTGGCTTGCTTTCTAAAAGGTTCAAGTTGTGAGATTCCTAATTTGCATTTGGCGAAGCTGTGTCCTGACCATTGACTATGATTGAAGGCCATATCCTCTAGCAGGCTCATAGCATCATCCACAGTCTTGTTCATCAAAGCCCCGCCAGCAGCTGCATCAACAATATGCCTCGTGTTAAAATTTAGACCATTATAAAAGGTGTGAACAATTACCCATTTTTGAAGTCCATGATGTGGGCATATTCTCTGAAGTTCTTTAAATCTATCCCATGCTTCATAGAGTGATTCTCTATCTTTCTGAGTAAAGCTTATAATCTGGTTATGAAACCACACAGTCTTGCTCTGAGGGAAGTATTTGGAAAGGAAAATTTGGGAGAGCTGGTCCCATGTAGTGATTGATCCTGGTGGTAAGGAGTGTAGCCATATCCTTGCTTGGTCCCTAAGAGAAAAAGGAAAAAGCCTTAGTCGAATTGCATCAGAGGAGACACCATTTAATTTCAAAGTATCACAATATTCCAAAAATATAGCTAAATGCATGTAAGGGTCTTCAAGTAAAGAGCCTCCAAACTGGTTCTGTTGAACCAACGATAGAAGTGCAGGCTTGATCTCAAAATTGCTGGTTTCCACATTCGGGCGGGCAATGCCTGATTGTAAGTGTTGTATAGATGGAGCAGCATAATCTCTCAAAGTTTTGTTGTTCATATTTCCAGCAGTCAAAGGTGCTCGGGCATTCTCCAAATTCAACGATCACCTGTTCTTAAGCTCATTTGCAAAAACTATTGATTAGTCACAATGATAAAGCTTAAGAAAGGAAATAGCTAAAATAAAAATAAAAAGGAAGAAAAGAAAAAGAAAAAAAATGCTTAGTCTACCAATCCTCAGAAATATACTAATACCAAATGTTGCTCCCCGGCAACGGCGCCAAAAACTTGACACGTACTGCAAGTGCACGGTTATATCGAAGTAATATAAAAGATGTCGAATCCCACAGAGAGCGAAGTTGAGTACTAGAAAGTCCGAGTCCTAATAGCTAGGCGAATCAAAACGTGGGTTTGAGAATAGAAATCGTAAATAAGCAATCACAAATACGTCGGTAGAGAATCGACTTAAGAGAGAATTTAGGGCTACGGCTTCCACCACAATGATAATCTTAACCGCACAAGAAAGATATTAGTTAATTGGTTTATTATTTTCGCAAAAGGAGTCTAACCCTAGGGTACAAGGTGCCCTCTCTCGAGTGAAACACCCCGGTGTTCGTCTTAGACCGACCTCCTACTCTCGCGGTGGGTCGTTCTAAGGCGAACCCAATGAGTTCTATGGCAGACTATGAAATCCTCGAGCGAGGACCAAGCACTCTCGTGTCGAGGTCTCGCAAGTTTTACTCAAAGGTTCGACCCTTACGATCCTTCTCTCGATATGAATCGTAACGACTAACACGTGAAAATATTCGGCCAAGATAAAATCACGAAATAAGTACGTCGAAGTAAAATATGCTCATAAGTTTATACCAAATAACGAAAATAGATACAAAGTTTGCAGTTAAAATAATCAAAGGGTTTCCACCAAGCCCCGAAATAGGGTTTACGCTACAATTGTCATTGAAACGCTCAAAATCTCTCTTTTAATGACAAGAAAAGTATAAGAAAATGAAGCTAAGGGGAAGAAGACGATGAACCGAAGGAATCCTGAAGAAATCGTGATGATCATGTGTCTCAATCGCCGAAAATCTCCAAAAATCGCCTCTGTCGCCGTGTTCTTTCGCTTGCCTCCGTTCTTCACGTGAATGCTCGATGATTAGGGCAAGAAAATTGGGGCTTTTAAGTCCTCTGTGTTCGCCTCTAAAAGAGCTTTCCATAGACACCTTACTTGCCTAATCCGAACGGGTGAGAAATCGAGGGAAAACCGAGTGTGGGTTGGGTCGCTCACGAGCCTGGTTTAGAATCGTGGTGAACCCCGCCAGGTTCACCTGGCTGTGATGTCTTCTAAGAGTTCGGCTGAAAGAAGCGCGGTGAACCCCGCCGGGTGCACCTGGCCGTGATGTCTTCTGGACAGATTTTGTTCAAATGGAATTCTGGTGAACCCCGCTGGTGTTCACCCGGCCGTGATGCTCTCTATGGGTTTCGCAGACTGGCGACTGGGATGGTTCAGGCAAAACTCCAAATGACTCCAAATTTGACGGGCTGCATCGTTTTCACATAAGAAATCGTTCAGTGGCCTCAGAATCTTCAAAATATATCAAAAAAAGGGTGTTTTTACCTGAAATTCTATAAAAGTGCCAAAAAGTGAAGATTCCGAAGATATGAAGGAAATAAGCCCGTAATGAGTATAAAAATGCCGAAATAAGCCTAGATTTGACATGAAATAACTATGAAAATCACTACCAAAATGCAATGCATCAATTCTCTTGATTTGTTCGAAAGACTGATTTAGAGAGAAAGAAAACCGGGATAATTTTCTACCATTTTTGGTTCTTTCTGATTTGGAAAGAAAACGCTTTCTCTCCTGTTTGCTCCCTTTGCCAACTCGTTCACCCAATGTCAGCCCTTCCTCCATTGCTATTGACCACCCCTAGCCCTGCTCCCCTAGCTTCCCTGCCACCCCTACTTGCTCGCCATCTTCGTCCGATCAGCCTCACTCCCCTAGCTTCCCGGCACGCCATCTTCCTCCTCGTCACCGCGAGCCCCAGCGTCTCATGTCCCGGCCACCCCTACTCACTTGCCATCTTCTTCCGATCAGCCCCGCTCCCCTAGCTTCCCGGCTTGCCCTCTTCCTTCTCGTCGCTGCAAGCTCCAGTGTCATGCATCCCGGCCGCCCCTACTCACTCGCTAGGGTCTTCCGATTAGCCCACTCCTCTAGATTCCCAGCTTGCCCTCTTACTCCTCATTGCCGTGAGCTCCACCATCTCGCGTCACCCACCTCGCCCTCTTTGCATCTCGCGTTGCCCTCCAACCTTGCCATCTTCCTCTAGCCACCGCGTCGCCAGCTCTGGTCGCCCCTGCTCCGCTGCAGTCTATGGCCCCTTGCCCCATCGCCCTCTCTCCAGCTTCTTGCATTGCCCTCTCCGCATCTTGCGTCGCCTTCCAGCCACCTTGCCTCGCGTAGCTCTCTCTGCATCTCTGATGACACCAAAATTTATAGTAAATTTTGTGTCATTTCATAGATCTTTTTGTGTCATATTCATACTACTTTGGTTATTTTCATGCGTTTTTTTATCAAATATTGCGGAATCTACTTCTTTTTTGGTTTTTCATGATTTTCAGGCAAAAAGGCATTGTTTTTAGGCATTTTCAAGCAAATTCAGATGCATGGATGAGTTCCCACCATCAAGAGAAGATTACATGTCAAATTTCATTAAGATTGGAACTTCAAACCAAATTATGGTACTACCGTAATCCAAATTACGGTACCGTGGTTTCACTGCACCTACAGAACAAAACCACGGTACTGCCATAATTTCCAAGTGCTGCCGTATTTTGGAATGTTTTCATACAAAAAGTTTCACTAAAATTAAGGCACTGCCGTAACCAAAATTACGGGACATAATTTGAGTTGATTTTTCACCCGAGAGATTTGATGAAAATACGGCACTGCCATAATGCATTTCACGGTACTATAATTCCAGATGATTTCTGTATCGAGAGTTCCTGCTGAAATTACGGCATTGCCGTAACCATTTTCACGGCCGTAATTGTAACCTCTATACGCGATTTTCACGGACTATTTGAAGCCCGATTCTTGCGCTGATGATTTCGGACGATCCAGGCCATCAATTGAAGATCCGTAAGTTGAGAAATACTGAGGAGATCGAGGAGAACGTGGAGACACAAAAAAGCCATAATTTTCATCCACGATTCAGAGAGAAATTGAGTTCTTCGCCGTCGCCTTAGGTTTCGCCGCCGGGAAGCGTATAGTGTCGACACTGTTCACCGCCGAAATTACGGCTGTAATTTCTATTACAACTGTACTGTAAAGTTGTTTTCCCCTTTCTCTTCAATTTCTGATCCTCTGATACTATGGATTATTGTAATTCTTCAACTATGCTAGGTTAAACCTTTTATGGGATATTGGGGAGTAATTCCCTTTAATTTCTTTCATGACTAGATAATTTTTTACCTTCGTCATGATAATTTTACTATGATAATTCTGCTTATGTGATGATTGCCTTTAATTCTCCGTATATTTATATTATTCGCATGTTTTAGAGTTTTCGCGATATGGACCGAAAGGTGATTTGCTTGAGAACTTGGAACCCTAAAATTGAATGTTAGGAACTCATCGTAAGAAATTAGGTTTGTTCTTATTTCTCAATTTTAGAAGTTTATTGCCATGTTAATAATATGAATCTAGGAATGAGTTAATTTGATAAACATGATAATACTATGAGAAATCAAGTATAGGATTGTTGGAGAACCTTAAGTAGAGCATGTGAAAATTATAGTATGAAAATATGTAGTTTTTACTTGAGATGATTGATTTAGAATTCGGATCCATGAAAGTGATCCTTGAGTTCTTCATCAATGATTCACTTATCTTCAACATTGAATAGATCCTACATGAAAGTGAGGATTAGTTCTTTGTAAATTGTCTGTGCGAAAGCGAGATGATTTATTTATTAAGTAAATTATGTCTTTATTATAATAAAATTTGATTGACGAGCATCTATTCATATTTAGTCATGGAAATTAAGGTGAATGAAACCCTAGTCCCAGTTTCTCTCTCTAATATTTTCGTGTAGCCTTTGATAGTTTGCTTTCATATTTCCGGTTGCCAAGCTAGTAAGAAATTAATTATTCGGTACTTGGCAAATGAGGTCTCTGTGGTTCGATATCTTAATTATTACTTCGAGTATCCGTGCACTTACGGACACAACAAGTTTTGACACCGTTGCCGGGGACCTTGGTTTTTGTCAATATCTAAGATATTAAAAGTGTTACTAGACTAGGTTTTATTTCTGTTTTCTGTTTATTTTCTTTTCTCTTGAAATTATTTGATCTATCTACTTTATATGCGTAGGAATCTTAGATCAGGACCTTTAGTACCTTTTGATCCTAAGATAAATAAAACTCTTAGATTGCGTATGAAACTTAGATTTGAAGAAAGTCAACAAGAAGAAGTGGACATGGTAGAAAGAAGATCGCTTAGGGACTATGCAGCCCCTAATCCACAGGAGATTCATTCTAGTATTGCTAGACCGGTGATAGAGTCTAATAACTTTGAAATCAAGCCTGCTTTCTTATCTATGATTCAACAGAACTAGTTTGGAGGATCTCCACTTGAAGATCCTAACCAACACCTTGCTTTGTTTCTTGAACTTTGTAATATAATTAAGATAAATGGTATTTCTAATGATGCATTAAAACTGAGATTGTTTCCTTTTTCTCTTAGGGATCGAGCGCGATCTTGGCTTCAAGCTCAACCTACCGGTACCTTCACCACATGGGAATAACTGTCAAATGCTTTCTTGATGAAATACTTCCCACCAAGCAAGACCATCCAGTTGAGAAACCAGATCACGAGCTTTGCACAGAGGGATAGTGAATCTTTTAGCGAGGCATGGGAGCGTTTCAACGATTTACAACGGAAGTGTCCTCACCATGGCATTGAAAATTAGGTTTTAATTCATACTTTTTACAATGGTTTGCTTTATAATACCAGACTAACTGTTGATGCTGCTGCAGGAGGAGTTCTCATGAGCAAAACCATTGAAGATGCTTTCAAGTTGCTAAGGGAGATGGCTTTAAATCACAATTAGTGGACTTCTACGAGAGGAGTGCTGTATCGACCTCCTCAAGGTAAGAATGAATATGATGGTTGGCGTACCTTGGTAGAAAAGGTAGATTCTTTGTGCAACAGATTCGATTCTTTTCAAATGCAAACTGTTGTAGTTTCATCTTCTGTTGTTTGTGATATCTGTGGTAATAATGGTCATATTTCTGAAGAGTGTAAAGTCATAGCTAATCAGGGTAGTGAACATGTTAATGCATTAGAGAATTATAATCAAAGTAGAAACAATAATCCCTATTCTGGTACTTACAACCCTGGATGGAGGAATCACCCTAATTTATCTTGGAAGAGCAATAACAATGTAGGAGGACAAACTGAAAATAGAGGATATCAATAAAGACCAAACCAAAACCAAAATCAAAATCAAAATTCTAATGTTGAGTCCATGTTAGAAAAGTTTATGGCTAATCAAAATCAGTTCATGACTAATCAAAACAAAGAAATTGAAGATCTTAAGGGAATGGTTAGCCAACTTGCATCTCAAGTGGGATCTCTAGCAGCCCACCACAAAATCTTAGAAAATCAAATAGCACAACAAGCAAGCACTTCCTATAGACCCCCAGGAAAATTACCTGCTAAACCTGAATTAAACTTTAGGGAGCACTGTAATGCTATCATTACTAGAAGTGGGAGGCAATTAGAGGAACCTAAAAAGAAATATGAGGATAAAGAAAAAGAGCCTAATGATGAACATAATCATGAGTTAGACTTAAAAAAATCTTCTGAGCTTGAGCAATCCCAAACTTGTTTGCCACCTCCCCAACGTGATGAACCTAAAGGTGATGTGCCATGTCAGAATGATATTTCTAAACCTAATTCTCCTACACCATATAGGCCACCTATACCTTTTCCCTAAAGGTTAGTGCAAGCAAAATTAGATAAACAATTTGGGAAATTTCTTGATGTTTTAAAGAAGTTTTACATTAATATTCCATTCACTGAAGCTTTATCTCAAATGCCTACATATGCAAAATTTTTGAAAGAGATTTTGTCTAATAAGAGAAAAATAGAGGACTATGGTACTATAGCTTTAACTGAAGATTATAGTGCTATTAACCAGAATAAACTGCCATCGAAATTAAAAGATCCAGGTAGTTTCTCTATACCTTGTTCTATTGAAAATATGGCTTTTTTACCGAGCCTTATGTGATTTGGGTGCCAGTGTGAGCCTAATACCACTGTCTATTTGTAGGAAACTGGACATTGGAGAGCTTAAACCAACCTCAATATTTTTACAGCTCGCTGACGCATCGGTAAAATATCCTGTAGGTATTTTAGAGAATGTTCCTATCAAAATAGGTGAGTATTTTATTCCAACTAATTTTGTAGTCCTTGAGATGGAAAAAAATTCTAAAAATCTCATCATCCTTCGTAGACCCTATCTAGCCACAGCAGGAGCACTGATAGATGTTAAGAAAGGAAAACTCACACTGAATATAGGAGAAAACATGATTGAGTTTGAACATGAAACTTAATCTCAAATTATCAAAAGATTTGTGATAAGAAGATGGGGAAAAGAAACATGTTTTATGAGAAACTAAAAATTTCAAATTTTATGTTTTCTCATGAGCATATAGAATTGCATGAGTAAGTACCTTGTTTGTGCATGATGTTGTGATCATTAGTCAAGCCCCTTTGCATGCCTGTGATGCATCCTTGTGAGGCCTACGTGCCATTTTTCTTTTTTGCTTTTGTTTTGTAATCATAAGAAGAAGATTAGGGGCGCACCTACTTGGAGCATGGCGCATGCATGAAGCTTGCGCACCTTGCATGGTGGTGCATCAAGCTTCAACAAAGGTGGCGCATCCTTGCATGGGGGCGCAAGTATGGGTTTGGCCGAGCCTTATGCTTGTGAGCTATCCCTCTTGTGGCTTGCATGTTTCTGTTTCTTCCTTGGAGGAAGACCATGCCATTGGCCGAACCATGGGGTATACTTCTAGGGTCTCCCTAGAACTACCTCTAGGGTTTGAGAGCTAAACCATAGTGTGGTGGACCTTGGAGCCAACCTTGAAGACCAAGCTAGAGGTCAGTTAAGCTAAGTCTAGTTTTAGGGGCTTGTGTTCTAGGTCAAAAGTTGAACCCCTTTGGCTTGGTTTGGTTCAATTTCTTGAATGAGCTATGATAACATCATCCTTTTATTGCTTTCTTTACTAAAGCCAAAGCATGTCTGTGATGTTTTATCTTCATGTTATCACTATAGAATTGTATGCCTGTAATGTTAGACATAAGATAAAATTAAGAGGATGAGACCTCAAAAACCCTCATCAAAATATCAAGTCTAGTAGCCTTAAAACACATAGCCCTCACCAAGCTATCAATCAGTGGTGTTGTGAACTGTTTCCCACCCTCGTGGGAACACCCACTTATCTTTAGAAGGTGTGTGGTGAAAATGGTTTCCCTAGTCCAGTTTTAACCTGGACGTGCCTTCGCAAGGAAACTCATTGACCCTGGGCATAATGGTTAGGAATAGACTTTGCTAGATTTCCACATGTGCTGGGCATATGATGGAACTCTAAAGGCATCGTTGAGAGGTTAGGATTTCATGCAGTATCCAGTCCTTGCTGGACATGAAATGCCTAAACTGTCTCAATAAGGGGAGTTGCCAAGTGCAATCGGCTAGCGTGCCCACCTTAAGAAGCATGGGTCACTTTGTGCCTGTCATCCCACCCTCGTGGGATGCAAAGCTCCGTGTGGAATAAGGATCCCATCTCACTAGGAAATCTCGGATTTCCCGATTGACTTTGTGGGTTGTCAATTCAATTAAAATAGTGGAAGCCATAGTCATTTAAAAGTCCAATTTAAATGACTTATAATAGTACTAATCTGCTTTTCTTGGTTGTTATAGAACAATGGCTACGAACAATAGCAGATGGTCACTACGATCTACCTTGGAAAGGGATAATAGTTGGATCCAACTTACTGGATTGGTATATGAACTTGAGAACTGTGCTCATGCTTGAGAGGAAGCTCTATGTCCTTAAGTAGTCTATTACTAATCCACTTCCATGCTCGGCCTCAGCGGCTGAGAAGGATACATGATAAGCATCAGGCTGATACTTTGGAGGTTGTTAATTTGATGCTAACCAACATGTCGCCTGAATTTAGAGGGCAATATGAATCTAAGAGTGCCTCTAAGATTATTTCTAATCTAAGGCAGCTCTTTGATGAATTGGTTGAGCTTAACCCTCCTAAAGTAGACATTCAATGTGTTGAGCCGAAAGGCTTAACTAAGACACTGAAGATAAAGATGGGAAGAATCAGGAATAACAAGTGCTGCTCATGTGAAGGACCACCTCACATGATAAAGGACATGGTGTAGCTTCAGAATAAGAAGAAGAGAGGCAAAGCTTCGTCTTCATGCTTAGGTATTTATGTTACAGAAATCAACCTTTCTACTTCTATGTCATGGGTATTGGATACCGCATGTGGAGCTCATATTTGTACAAATATGCAGGGGCTCAAGAAAAGTGAATCGGTGCAGCCTAGAGAGATTGACCTATGGGTTGGAAACGGAGAATAAGTTGCTGCTGTTGTTGTAGGAGTTTTGACTCTCTTTCTGCCTTCTGGACTTCAATTAGAACTAGATCATTGCTATTATGTACCTTCACTTACTAAAAACATTGTATCCATTCTTTGCTTAACAAAGAAAGGATTTAAGTTTGAAATAAAGGAGAACTCTTGTTCTTTTTCATTTGCAAACAGGTTTTAAGGGAAGGGTACTTTGTGCGATGGATTATATGTCTTAGACATGGGTAGTTCGATTTGTAACATAAATAACAAAAGGTTCAAATTGAGTGGTCCAGTTTGTGATTTCCTATGGCATTGTCAATTAGCCCATATAAACAAGAATCGCATTCAACAACTCCATGCAAATGGGTTGTTAGATTCAAGTTCTTTGGAGGAATTTGATGCTTGTGAGCCATGTTTATTGGGGAAGATGACAAAAGCACCATTCACCAAGACTGGTGAGAGGGAAGGAGGTTTATTGGATCTCATACACAGTGATGTGTGTGGGTCATTCAGTAAACAAGCTAGAGGAGGGTATGACTATTTCATCACATTTACTGATGACTTCAGTAGATATGGCTGTGTCTATCTGATGAGACATAAATCTGAATTCTTTGAGAAATTTAAGGAGTTCAGACATGAAGTAGAGAACCAGCTTGGTAGATCCATTAAAACTCTTCGATTAGATTGTGGGAGAGAGTACCTGAGCGCTGAGTTCTATGACTATCTCAGAGAGTGTGGGATTCTATCCCAACTCCTCCAAGAACACCTCAGTGGAATGGTGTGTCTAAAAGAAGAAACCGAACCCTGTTGGACATGGTTTGGTCTATGATGAGTCATGCAACTCTACCACCCTCATTCTTGGGTAATGCACTAGAGACAGCTTCTCTTATACTGAATAATGTTTCATCTAAAAGTGTCTCTAAGATACCATATGAGGTATATAGTGGGAGATGCCCTAATCTCTCATTTATCAGGATCTGGGCATGTGAAGCTTATGTCAAACGTCATGATTCTAGCAAGTTAGAACCTAGATCTGATAAATGTGTGTTTATGGGGTACCCTAAGGAAATTAAGTGTTGCTACTTCTATGTTCCCACCGAGAATAAAGTTTTTGTTGATCGAGGTGCTATTTTTTTAGAGAAATAATTTCTCATGAAAGAAGTCAGAGGAAGGAAGTTTGACTTAGACGAGATTCAAGTGCAACCATAAGGCAAGGAGATGGAACCTGAGAAGCCTGCACTAGTTGCTAGGCAGCCTGAGGCTCAGACACAGGTCCCACGTAGGTCTGGGAGGGTTCATCATGCACCTAAGAGGTATGGGTCGCTGCCGACCCAACATGATGGGATCTTCATCATTGAGGATAAGCCCAGGACTTATGATGAGGTGGTCGCTGGACCAGACTCCGAGAAATGGCTCGAGGCCATGAAATCTGAGATGGATTCCATGTCGCCTAACCAAGTCTGGGATTTGGTTGAGCTACCTAATAGGGTAAAACCCATAGGGTGTAAATGGGTCTTCAAAAGGAAGACTGACATGGATGGCAACATAGTTACCTATAAGGGTAGACTAGTGGCTAAAGGAGTCAAACAAGTCCATGGGGTGGACTATGATGAAACCTTCTCGCTAGTTGCCATGGTCAAATCCATTCGAATTCTGCTTTCTATAGCTGCATATCATGACTATGAGATATGACAGATGGATGTGAAGACAGTGTTCCTTAATAGGAAGCTAACAGAGGATGTGTATATGAAACAACCTGATGGCTTCATCCATCCTACAGAAGCCAATAAGGTCTGCAGGCTAAAGAAATTCATTTGTGGATTAAAGCAAACATCTCAAAGTTTGAATCTTCGGTTTGATGAAACTGTGAGAGATTATGGCTTTATTAAAAGCGAAGATGATGCTTGTGTATACAGAAAATTCAGTGGGAGCTTGGTGACTTTTCTGGTAGACAACCTTTCTACTTCTATAGATTAAAGCAAGCATCTCGAAGTCAACCTTTCTACTTTTACGTCATGGGTATTGGATACCGCATGTGGAGCTCATATTTATACAAATATGTAGGGGCTCAAGAAAAGTAGATCGGTACGACTGGAGAGATTGACCTAGAGGTTGGAAACGAAGCACAAGTTGCTGCTGCTGCTGTAGGAGTTTTGACTCTCTCCCTGCCTCATTTGCAAACATGAGGCAAATAGCAAAAGGATACTTTGTGTAATGGGTTATATGTCTTGGACATGGATAGTTTTATTTGTAACATAAATAGCAAAAGGATCAAACTGAGTGGTTCAGTTGGTGTTTTTCTATGGCATTGTTGATTAGCCCATATAAACAAGAATCACATTTAACAACTCCATGCAAATGGGCTGTTAGATTCAAGTTCCTTGGAGGAATTTAATACTTGTGAGTATTTTTTATTAGGGAAAATGATAAAAATGCCCTTCACCAAGACTAGTGAAAGGGCAAGAGGTTTATTGGATCTCATACACAGTGATGTGTGTGGGCCATTCAGTAAATAAGCCAGATGAGGGTACAACTACTTCATCACATTTATTGATGACTTCAGTAGATATGGTTATGTCTACTTGATGAGACATAAGTCTGAATCCTTTGAGAAATTTAAGGAGTTCAGACATGAAGTAGAGAACCAGCTTGGTAGACCTATAAAAACTCTTTGATTATATCATGGTGGAGAGTACCTGAGCAGTGAGTTCTATGACTATCGTAGAGAGTGTGGAATTCTATCCCACCTCACTCCTCTAGGAACAACTCAGTGGAATGGTGTGTCTGAAAGGAAATCGAACCCTATTAGACATGGTTTGTGTTGGTGTATATGCCCTGAGACCTAGTATTAGTCTCTATTTGTACTAATTGACTCTGATATTTATATCGTTCTGGTATTGTCATTATCAATGTTTGTCTACATCTACGATTATGTACTTATATGATAATGTCCTTGGAGACAGATTGGATCTGTGCTCAAATAGTTGTCCCCAGTCGATGTACCTGAGTGGATATGAGACAGCTCTGGTACTTGTGAGATTGGTATATAGGTTGGTTAGGCAAGAGGTGCTAACGCAGACATATGGGTATATCAGTGGTCGATATACTGGACCAACCCACTGTGAGGCAATGACATGGTGTCATGAGTTATCCTCACAAGTGACAGGAGATGCATTGATCCTTTGACTTGAGGTCATTGACCGTTCTATATGTTTAGAGACATACTTTGATACAACCTAACACCTCACCATAGTTGGGAGGTAATAACAGTTGTAATTGAGCATGTCACGACTCATATGAGAAGGTCAATGGACAGACAGAGGATTTGCCCCTTCCTGAGGGAAGCTTGATATCCATGGAGCTCCTCTATGGTTTTATGACTGAAAGTGTATGGCCATACCCAGGTGAGAACCTGATTTAGTCATAACCATGTGATTGGGTGAAAACAAGTGATGACACACTTGTCCAATCGGATATTAGTTAGGTAAAGGGACAATAATGTATCTGTACCTAGTTGCGATGATGGGGTTGTCAATGTCGATATCCATTCCAATGACTTGGGTAGCAGTGATGCACTGCTAAGTGCCACTCACTGCTTGTGGTGACCATGAGTCAGCACTGCCAACATCAGAGGAACCTACAGGGTCGCACACCTTGATACTCGAGTTCTCGTATTGATTGGGAAGCCTTATGATCGAGTTATTGGATAACTCGGATCTATTTGGGAGATTTCGTCACTGCCAATGGGCCTGATGAGATGGAAGAGAGTTATTGGAGCCAAATTTTATATTTGGCAGGTTGACCCAAAATTGACCAAGATTGGTCACATTTGACTTTGGGTTGCATTGGATTGGATCCAATTGCTTAATCAACCCATATAATGAGGCCACCTATATTCTAGGCATGAGGATCTACCGGGATAGATCCAAGAGGCTCCTGGCCCTTAGTCAGAGTACCTACATTGATAAGGTCCTGGAGAGGTTCAACTTGTAGCAATGCAAAAAAGGATACCTTCTAGTCAGACATGGCCTTACTCTCTCAAAGAACTAGTGTCCCACCACACAGGTAGAGAGGGATGACATGAATTGAGTGCCCTATGCTTCGGCAGTGCGATCGATCATATATGCAATATTGTGTATTAGACTAGATGTGGCTTATGTTGTGAGCATAACTAGCCGATACCAGTCCAATCCAGGTCTGCAGCACTGGGTGGCTGTAAAGAACATCCTTAAGTATTTGAGAAGAACTAAGGATATGTTCTTGGTCTACAGGGGACAGGAAGAGGTTAGTATTCAGGGCTACACTGATGCATCGTTCCAGTCTGACCCTGATGACTTCAGATCACAGGCCGGCTATGTGTTCAAGATGAATGAAGGCGCCGTATGCTGGAAGAGCTTCAAGCAATCCACCATAGCTGATTTTACAACCGAGGCTGAGTATGTGGCCGCTTCTAAGGTAGCCAAAGAAGCAGTTTGGATAAGGAAGTTCATTTCTGAACTTCATGTGGTTCCAAGTGTAGTGGATCCCATTGAGCTCTACTGTGGCAACAATGGGGCAATTGCACAAGCCAAGGAACCACGGTTTCATCAAAGGTCCAAACACAATTGTTGGTGTTTATGCCCTAGGACCTAGTTTTGGTTCATCTTCTGGCATTGTCATTATCATTGTTTGTTTACATCTTCAATTGTGTACGTACATGATAATGTCCCTGGAGACAGATTAGATCTGTGCTCAAATGATTGTCCCCAGTCAATATACCTTAGTGGATATGGGACAGCTATGGTACGTGAGAGACTAGTATATGGGCTAGTTAGGCACAAGGTGCTAATACAAACATATAGGTATATCAGTGGTGGATATACTGGACCGACCCGCTGTGAGGCTATGATTTGGTGTCATGAGTTATCCTCATAAGTGACAGGAGATGCATTGATCCCTTGACTTGAGATCATTGACCATTCTAAATGGACTAGGGACATGCTTTGATACAACCTAACACCTTGCCGTAGTTGGGAGGTAATTTAATGGTTGTCATTGAGTATCTCACGACCCATATGAGAAGGTCAATGGACAGATAGAGGATTTGCCCATTCCTGAGAGAAGCTTGATATCCACAGGGCCCCCTTATGGTTCTATGACTGAAAGTGTATGGCCATACCTAGTTGAGAACCTGATTTAGTCATGACCATGTGATTGGGTGAAAACAAGTGGTGACACATTTGTCCAATCGGATATCAGTTTGGCAAAGAAACTGTAATGCATCTGTACCTAGTTACGATGATGGGGATATCAATGTCGATATCCATTCCGATGACTTGGGTAGCAGTGATTCACTGCTAGGTGCCAATCACTACTTGTGGTGACCTTAGGTTAGCACTGCTAATGTCAAAGGAACCTACAGGGTTGCACACCTTGATACTCAAGTTCTCGTATTAATCAGGAAGCCTTATGATCGAGTTATTAGATAACTTGGATCTATTTGGGAGATTTCATCAGCACCGATGGGCCTGATGAGATGGAAGAAGACAGTTATTTGGGCCAAACTTCATTTTTATTAGGTTGACTAAAAATTTACCATGGTTAGTTACATTTGGATTAGGGTTTCATTAGATTGGATCCAATGGCTTAATCAACCTTTGTAATGAAGTTTGGGCTAGCTCATTAACCAATAAGGCCCAATCACAAGTTCTCATGAAGGCATAAGAGGGCTAAAGGGTATAATGAGGATAAATCCTACCCCATTGGCACCTAAGGGCATAATGGGGTGAGGTAGGCGCATATTGCTCAACATGGAAGGATATGGCGCCTCCCCCCTCTACCTTGGATGGTAACCTTGCCTCTATGGCAAGGATGGGGGCGCATATGGCCTAAGGGAATTATATGGAAAGCCCTAAGCGCATATGGAAGATGGCTAGGTGTTTATGGAAAAACTTGGAGTCTTTCCTTGCATCAAACCCTAGCCGCCCACTCCCCTTTAACCTAGCCAATTTATCCTTCATGTATTGTGCCTATAATATACCTCTTGCAGCCCCTTGCCTTTATCTTTAACAATATATGCGAGAGCAAGACTTCAAGTTGGCATGAGCAACTTCAAAGGGCGAGAGGAAGAAGGCATTGGCGAAACTTCTTCCATCAAGCCACAAGCCCTCATCCTTTCCCCTTGGCGCAAAGATCCCTAGTACTTGGCAACATCTTCTCCCCTTCCTCTCTACTTGGCGTATCTTCCCTAGAAGGTGGCGCTAGCATTGCAGAAAGGGACCAACGGCTTGGATCTTCTTCCTGAGGCTAGCATCGAGTGTGGAAGAAGAGGACTCGAGGCATCCGTGTGTGTGAGACTGTAGAGGGCGCACGCTTGGGCGCCGACTGATGTGTTGCATGTACATCATGTTTTTACCTATGTTTTAGATCATATTTTAGGGTTTATTGTATGATTTTGTGCTATTTTTAGTGTATTAGCTTACTTTGCACAGAATCTTCACTTTTCTTTGTTTTAATAAAAACGTAGGGTTTTTATTAAATTTCATCCACTCTACGGAGAGAAAACACGATTCATGCCGCCGCCTAGGGTTTCACTGCCGCGACTAATCTAGAGCACCTCCGGCCGTGAAATTCACACTGAAGCTTTGCTTGGAAGAGGAGACAACGTGCCAGAAGTTTCAGAGCGAAAGAAGATCAATTGGAGAAGAAATCGAAGAAAAGGGGAGTGCCGCCACTGTTCATCGACGCCTTCTTGCAAAATACGGCTGTGAAATATTTCACAGCCATGCTATATTTTCTTAACTCTTATTTCCCTTTGATTTTTGATCTTCTGAAACCATGAAATATTGTAACTTCTTCACCATGCTAGTGTGAGCGAACCTAGGTCACAAGCATTATTCAGAAAAACAAAACTTGTTGCAGCGGAAATTCTAGGATCGCATGACGTGAGCACATGATCAACCTTGTATAACTTGTATATAGCAAGTTAGAGTATTACCATTGCCATGATGTAAGAGGCGACTTGGAAGATGGAAGGGGCGAGTGCCTCTTCTCCAAAGATGTCACACACAATATGAGAAAGGCTTTCTTCCTTGTGTTCCTTGTGCTAGCAAAGACGCCAAGGAGTCTTGATCGTCTCTAGGAAAGGGTGATGCGTGTTCCCTTGTCGCCGGTCGAGCTTCTCTTCCTTGCGTGAAGATGATCCACACGAGAGCACGAGAGCGACGAGAGGAGGAGGAGGCGAGAGGGCTTTCGAAAACGTGGGGTGCACTAAAGGAAAATTCGGCCACCACTTATGGTAAGAACCGAATTAGTAACTCCCTCCATAACTTCCCTTTAAGCGATCGAAAACTCCTCATTGATTGAACCATGCGTTCACAAGTGAACCGGTTCAATCTCAATTTGGTTCAAGCACCAAATCAAACCAGCCCTGGTTATAATCTCCTTTGAACCAAATGGCTCAAGATCTAACCACACATCATATTGAACCCCTGATCTTTATGATCAAGCTTCAATCCTCCGATCAAAGCTTACCGATCACATGTCCTAATCAATCAAACATGATTAGACTAGATCTCACTTTTAATCAGAGCTTAAACTCCTTTAAAATGAACTAGAATAATTCCAGTCCACACGATCTGACATAAGTAAGCCATATCACCAAATTGTGCGACCCTAAGGGTTTCCTTCAATGTCGGTAACGATAACTTACGTTATCACGATCAGAGAGGGGTATCTAGCAACACATCACTGTCTCCCGATATGAAGAAAAAAGTCTTCCAAGACTACTCCCAAACCATAGCACAAGTGTGAATCTAATTCACTTGGCATACATGTTTCCCTTTGCCACTGGATGTTCTCGTTGGACAAGCGTGTCAAGCCTGTGATTCCAACATGATGAAAATGGTTAGGTCAGACGAACATAGTCGTCTGGGTATGGCCATACACATTCTCAACCATTTCATCCAGGGGACCCCATTAGAACATCACACCCCAACTAGGAGAGGCAATCCTTTATCTATCACAAGTACCCTAACATGACTCATGCCCACTATCCAAGATAATCCTTAACCATTATATTTCAAATGATATTGAACTATCTCAAGATAATGCCAATCATCACTTAGAAACACAAGTGATCTCAAGTCAGAGGGAATATGCCACTTGCTTGCATACAAGGATTATTCACATTGTGACAAACAATTGAATATCCTAAGTAGGGTCAGTCCAGTACATCCAATGCACCAATGTGTCTAAATCTTATTCCATGCTCAAAGCATCCTATAAGATTAGAACACATATTAGTCTCAATCATACCAAGGCTGTCTCATGTTCACCGAGATATCTTGACTAAGGACAATACTGAATGTCAGCTAAGCTGACCATCATTGAGACATTACTCAGAAGTATACATACAACAGCAGATAATGTAACAATCTGAATAACAACAATTGCCTTTATATTGTTTATACATGATACTGAAAATAACCCAAAGCCTCAAACATTGGCGTTAAGGGCATACCCTAACAATCTCCCACTTGCACTTAATCTAATGGTTGAGGTATCTCAAACCCATATTGTTACAGTGCTTCTCATGCTTCTGCTGCGCCAGAGGCTTTGTAAGCGGGTCAGCTAGATTGTCATCTGTATGAATCTTGCAGATCTTGATATCTCCTTGATCAATGATTTCACGGATCAAGTGAAACCTTCTTTGTATGTGCTTGGACTTCTGGTGCTTGGACTTCTGGTGTGACCGTGGTTCCTTTGCTTGTGCAATCGCTCCGGTGTTATCACAGAAGATAACCAATGGATCTGCACTTGAAAGAACAACACCAAGTTCCTGAATGAACTTACGAATCCATACTGCCTCCTTTGATGCTTCTGAGGCTGCAACATACTCGGCTTCTGTTGTGGAATCAGCAACAATTGATTGTTTTAAACTTTTCCACACCACTGCTCCTCCATTCAAGCTAAAAACATAGTCTGATTGCGATCGGAAATCGTCTTGGTCAGATTGGAACGAAGCATCAGTATATCCTTCAATACTGAGTTCTCCCTGACCTCCATAAATCAAGAACATATCTTTGGTTCTCCGAAGATATTTTAAAATGTTCTTGACTGCAATCCAGTGTGCCTTCCCTAGATTACCTTGGAACCGACTGGTTACGCTTAACCCGTAAGCGACGTCTGGGCGAGTACACAACATCGCATACATAATGGACCCAATAGCCGAAGCATAAGGCGTATTGTCCATCTCATCTTTCTCAGACTGTGTTTGAGGACACTGGCCTTTTGAAAGATTCAGACCATGTCTGAGTGGAAGATATCCTCTTTTAGAATTTTCTAAATGGAATCTCTCCAGGACCTTATCGATGTAAGTACTCTGGCACAGCCCGAGAAGCCTATTAGATCTATCTCTAAAGATCTTCACACCTAGAATATAGGTCGCTTCTCCTAAATCTTTCATCTGGAAACATTTTCTTAACCATGCTTTGACTGCATGCAGTTCAGGAATATCGTTTCCAATGATTAAAATATCATCGACGTAGAGGACTAGGAAAGTAATCACGCTCCCACTAAACCTTTTATACACACGGGTCATCTTCATTTTTGATGAAACCAAATTCAGAAACTGATTCATCAAAACGAATATTCCAGCTTCGCGATGCTTGTTTTAGTCCATAAATGGACTTCTTTAATTTGCATATTTTATGACGTTTTGACGGATTAATGAAACCTTCAGGTTGTGTCATGTACACATCCTCTTCTAATTTTCCGTTAAGGAAAGCGGTTTTCACATCCATTTGCCAGATCTCATAATCATAATATGCTGCTATAGCGAGAATAATTCGAATGGACTTGAACATGGCTACAGGAGAGAAAGTTTCATCATAATCTATCCCGTAGATTTGTTTGAAACCTTTCGCAACTAGCCTGCCCTTATAGGTAAGCATTTTACCATCCATGTCTGTCTTCTTTTTGAAGATCCACTTACAGCCTATAGGGATTACTCCCGGAGGCGGATCAACCAAATCCCAGACTTGGTTATCTGACATGGAGTCCATCTCGGCTCGCATAGCTTCAAGCCATCTTGCTGACTCCGGTCCACTGACCGCATCCGCATAAGTGAGGGGTTCATCATTAATGATGTAGACTCCGTCATAGCGCTCAGGCTGACGACGAATCCTTCCCGATCTACGCGGTTCCCGTGATATCTGAGCCTCAGGTTGAACATTAACCTGATCTATTGGCTCAGGCTCATCCAACTGTGCTTGACTACTTTGTCCCTCTTCTGAAATTTCATCCAGCTTTATTTCTCTCCCACTGGCCTCTTGCAGAAGAAACTCCTTCTCAAGAAAAATAGCCGTTCGAGCAACAAATACTTTATTCTCCTTGGGATTGTAGAAATAATAACCCTTAGTTTCTTTAGGGTATCCGACAAATATGCATTTATCAGATCTGCTTTCCAGTTTCCCAAAGGCGAGCTTTTTGACATAAGCCTCGCAACCCCAGATCCTGATAAATGTCAAGCTCGGCTGTTTCCCATACCATAACTCATATGGCGTCTTTGAAACGGCCTTGGATGGCACTCGGTTTAGCACCTTTGCAGCTGTTTCCAGTGCAAATCCCCAAAAGGAGTAAGGTAGAGTAGCTTGACTCATCATAGACCGAACCATATCCAATAAGGTTCGATTCCTCCTCTCGGACACACCATTCCATTGCGGTGTCCCCGGCGGAGTGAGCTGTGAGATAATCCCACACTCCTTCAGATAGTCATTAAACTCATGACTCAAGTATTCTCCACCTCGATCTGATCGAAGTGCCTTGATATTTCGGCCTAACTGATTCTGTACTTCATTTTTGAATTCTTTGAACTTGTCAAAAGATTCACTCTTATGTCTCATTAAGTAGACATAACCATACCTACTGAAATCATCAGTAAAAGTAATGAAGTATGAATAGCCACCTCTGGCATGTTTACTAAATGGCCCACACACATCACTGTGAATAAGGTCAAGTAAACCTGAAGCTCTTTCACCTTTATTAGTAAAAGGAGTCTTCGTCATCTTACCCATTAAACAAGCTTTGCACGTATCAAGCTCCTCATAGGAGAATGATCCCAGCAGTCCATAGTCATGCAACCGCTTAATGCGCTTCTTGTTAATATGGCCTAGACGACTATGCCACAACAAGGTGCTATCATCAGCATGCTTGGCTTTCTTATTATCAATTTGATGTACAGAACATTCCATGTCCAACATGTATAACCCATTGTTAATCGATCCAGTTGCATAAACAATACCATCAAATGAAATACAGCACTGTGAAGTTTTGCATTCAAATGAAAAACCTTTCCTGACAAGAGCAGGAATAGAGATAATATTCTTTGTTATGCTTGGTACAAAGTAACAATTGTCAAGTTCTAATACAAGTCCAGATGGTAAAGAGATGTGATATTCTCCTACAGTAACAGCAGCAACTCGTGCCCCGTTTCCAACTCGTAGGTCCACCTCATGCTGTCCCACCTGTCTTCTTCTCTTGAGTTCCTGCACATTCGAACAAATGTGAACTCCACATGCAGTGTCCAACACCCATGAAATAGAAGAAGCAACCATGACTTCAGTCACGAAAATACCTGAGCCAGAAGTGGAAGGCTTGCTTCCCTTCTTCTCTCCTTGGAGCGCTCTACAGTCCTTCTTCCAGTGACCCAGCTGGCCACAATGGAAGCATCTGTTGTCCTTTTACCGCTTTATCTTTTGTTTCAAAGCCTTGTTGTAACTCTTGATAGGGGCTTTGCCCTTCTTCCCCTTCTTCTTATTCCTTGAAGGAACCATCAAGACAGAGGATGAAGGCTTTCCCTTCTCAAGAGTCTGCTCTGTTGTGCAGAGCATATTCAGTAATTCTGCCGGACTACAGTCGATTTTGTTCATATTAAAATTAATGATGAACGCATCGAAAGAAGCTGGAAGAGACTGCAAGATAATGTCTACAACAAGTTCCTGATTGATGGTATGACCCAGTTTCTCTAGAGCTTCTTTGTACCCAATCATCTTGAGTACGTGAGCTCCCACTGGACTCCCTTCAGTCAGTTTGCTATGAAAGAAAAGTTTTGTCAAGTTATAGCGTTCTGTCCTTGCCTGTGCAGCATACAGCAATTTCAGATTTGCTATAATATCAATAGCAGACAAATCCTCATGCTGATGCTGGAGCTTAGGCGTCATTGACGCAAGCATAAGGCAAGCGACATCAGTACTATCACTGACGTGCTTCTCATAAGCATATCGAACCGCCCTTGCGGCGTTCGCAGCGGGTTGAGCCGGCATTGCCGTCTCAAGGACGTACAGCTTCCTCTCAGCTTTGAGGACAATCTTCAGCTGTCTGTACCAGTCTGAGAAGTTTGGCCCAGCAAACTTCTCCTTTTCCAATATGGATCGCAAGTTGAGCCCCGTGGTGTTCGTTGCTGCAGGAATCTACAACATAGCAAGAACAACAAGGTCAATATCCATGTTAGAATCATTCCAGGACTTAAGAGTGATTCTCTTCTCACTATTTTATCTGACTGAAAATCCAATAAAACAGCTCGAAAGAGTCAAACTCTTTTAGTGAGATGGGATCCAGATTTCATACTTGATCTCCGCGTCCCGCTCAGGCGAGATAAGATGCATAGAGAGTTCAAGCACTAATCACTGGTAGGCAATCCATGCCAATCGCCAACCCGTGCGATTCCCCTTCATCTAGGCAATCCAGAAGACTGTGCCAACTGAGTTGGTACAACACAGTTTCTGATTCCTCAGATGGCTGCCTCCATATAGCTATCATGTGCTCAACTTGTAGCCTATATGGTCAAGCTGACCTGACCTACTTCCTGGACCACCACGTGCTATGCTGAGCAACGAGAAGCGATAAATCCCTTCTCTGTAGCATGTAGGTGTAATCGCGCACCGTCTGAAGATAGCTGGGCGTGCCCACTGAGTGGGTACAACACGGCCCCAACGATAGTCAGAACAGTGAGGTTTCGCGTCAGAAGGCAATCGATAGCTTGATATTTCCTTTGGATTTTAACGGTCTTTTTATCTTCTTACTATCATACAAATTCTATAGTGATAGCTGAAGAATAAAACATGCATGTGCTACTTACTTAAAACAGTAAATGAAAGCACCATTATCTTATGTGGTAAACGCCCATAAAATTTAAGTAAAACCCTAGTTTAACTAAAGTCTTTACTTGAGCTCTTTATGGGACTCTTGTACCTCATCTGGCCCAGCCTGGGCCCAAACCCCATCTGCAGCCTTAACGCGCCCACCAGATAGAATGCCTGTTCTAGAGTCGAACTCTAGACCTCCCACCTAGTGACGCCAATAGCTGCAAACGCTTCTGCCATTTGTGCTGTGTGCTCATGTCTGATCAAATTACATTTTAAAAACTATCTAGACATGGTTTGACACGCAGGTCAATTATACATTTTAATAATTTCAAATGTGACTCGCAGATCACATCAAATATATTAGTTTCCAGGCACGCAGGCCCCAGCACAACATACAAAATAGGGCAGCCCACATAAGATTAAATAAACACCCAATGTACACAATGCAACATGTTAAACATGTACAACATGTGATCCAATCAGAAATAAAATTTTTGAAAAACCCATGGCATCAATTTTATTTCCTTATGTGCCCTACTACCTTACAACAGTCCATTGACAGATATCCACTCGTCAGACCAAGTCAGACCCACTGCCCTTGCATGCACCCAGTCATAACCGACTTGCGTCGACCCAATGGTCGACTATGCATGCCTTAAGGGCTGAACGTCCCACATGATTTCCGGCAAGCGGGTGTGACCCCGGGCCATAATCATGATCGTTCACTAGGCGCCTAAAACAGACATCGCTACACGCCCTTCTGCAGTCGGCTTATAGCCACCTGTACAGCTTGCGCACAGGTGCTATCCAGCCGCCCATCCAGGCTGTCAGATAGTCTGATTAGGCTGTTGGGTCCATTCTTGACTAACGACTTCAGAACTGTTAACCCGTCTAAGTGTTCGAAGTAGGCGCACAGATAGATCTAGTGAAGTCGCGCATGAAGATAATTTAGTTTGAAAAAGAACTATGATACATGCGCAAACAATGTATGTAATGATTCATCTAACATCATATGCGCAAGCTATGTATGTAAACTTTGCATCATGTAGTCGCATGTGAACATAAACAAGATCTACCCAATAACTTAAACATGGATCACAAGAAGGCAACCTTATGCATCAAGTCATAAAAACCTCGCTCTGATACCACTGTGAGCGAACCTAGGTCACAAGCATTATTCAGAAAAACAAAACTTGTTGCAGCGGAAATTCTAGGATCGCATGACATGAGCACATGATCAACCTTGTATAACTTGTATAGAGCAAGTTAGAGTATTACCATTGCCATGATGTAAGAGGCGACTTGGAAGATGAAAGGGGCGAGTGCCTCTTCTCCAAAGATGTCACACACAAGATGAGAAAGGCTTTCTTCCTTGTGTTCCTTGTGCTAGCAAAGACGCCAAGGAGTCTTGATCATCTCTAGGAAAGGGTGATGCGTGTTCCCTTGTCACCGGTCGAGCTTCTCTTCCTTGCGTGAAGATGATCCACACGAGAGCACGAGAGCGACGAGAGGAGGAGGAGGCGAGAGGGCTTTCGAAAACGTGGGGTGCACTAAAGGAAAATTCGGCCACCACTTATGGTAAGAACCGAATTAGTAACTCCCTCCATAACTTCCCTTTAAGCGATCGAAAACTCCTCATTGATTGAACCATGCGTTCACAAGTGAACCGGTTCAATCTCAATTTGGTTCAAGCACCAAATCAAACCAGCCCTGGTTATAATCTCCTTTGAACCAAATGGCTCAAGATCTAACCACACATCATATTGAACCCCTGATCTTTATGATCAAGCTTCAATCCTCCGATCAAAGCTTACCGATCACATGTCCTAATCAATCAAACATGATTAGACTAGATCTCACTTTTAATCAGAGCTTAAACTCCTTTAAAATGAACTAGAATAATTCCAGTCCACACGATCTGACATAAGTAAGCCATATCACCAAATTGTGCGACCCTAAGGGTTTCCTTCAATGTCGGTAACGATAACTTACGTTATCACGACCAGAGAGGGGTATCTAGCAACACATCACTGTCTCCCGATATGAAGAAAAAAGTCTTCCAAGACTACTCTCAAACCATAGCACAAGTGTGAATCTAATTCACTTGGCGTACATGTTTTGTATCATTTTGATGACACAAAAATATATAGTATATTTTGTATCATTTTGTGTATCTTTTCATGCTGAATTGAGTATCTTTTACTTGTTTTCATGCTAAAATTATCAATAATTGCAAAATCTACTTCTATTTTGGTTTTTCATGATTTTCAGACAAAAAGGCACTATTTTGAGGACTTTTCGAGCAAAATCAAAGACATGAATGAGTTACCATCATCAAGGAGAGATCAACCGACAAATTTCACGCAAATCAGAACAACACACCAAAATACGGTAGTGCCGTATTTATATTACGGTACCGTATTTCCGTACGCTACCGTAATACCGGAGCACTGCCGTAATTTGGTGATTTTCAGAACAGAAGACTTGGTGGAAAATACGGCACCGCCGTAACCCATTTTACGGGCTATATTTTCGAGCGCTTTCAAAAAGAAACAATTCCTGAAATTATGGTACTGCCGTATACTGTTTCATAGGCCGTATTTGCCAGACGTTTTCGGCTAGAGAGTCCAGCCGATTTTACGGCAATACCGTGAACCATATTACGGTGCCATATTTTCCAGACGATAACAGAATAGAGAACACAACTGATTTTACGGCACTGCCGTGAACTATTACACTACCGTATTTCCGTTTTTGAACACGACTCCGAGGCCAATTTCAACACCCGATTTTTGCGGAGACGATTGCGGGCGATTCAGACCTTTATATTCAATGCTATAAGAAGCAATCGAGGAGTTTTGGAAGAGAGAAAAAGGACAACACTAAAAGCCCTAAATTTCATCCACTCTATGGAGAGAAAACACGATTCACGCTGCCGCCTAGGGTTTCACCACCGTGACCAATCCAGAGCACCTCCAGCCGTGAAATTCACACTGAAGCTTCGCTTGGAAGAAGAGACAATGTGCTAGAAGTTTCAGAGCGAAAGAAGATCAATTGGAGAAGAAATCGAAGAAAAGGGGAGTGCCGCCACTGTTCATCGACGCCTTCTTGCAAAATACGGCTGTGAAATATTTCACAGCCGTGCTGTATTTTCTTAACTCTTCTTTCCCTTTGATTTTTGATCTTCTGATACCATGGAATATTGTAACTTCTTCACCATGCTAGCTTAAACACTCTTTGGGACATGGGGGAGAAATCCCCTTTGATTTTCGCAATGACTAGATAACTTATACTTTCATCACATTATTCTATTTTGATAATTTTACCTATGTGATTACTGCTCTAAGATTCTGTTTAGTTTATTTCTTGTCATCATGAATAGTGTTCTTGCATTAAGGACCGAAAGGTGATATGCTTGAGAATTGGAACCCTAAAATTGACTAATAGGAACTCACCATGAGAATTTAGGTTAAGTTCTTATTTCTTTATTTTAGATGACTAATTGCCTTAATGATAATTATGAACCTAGGATTGAGTCAATGTGTCAAACGTGGAGATCTTGCATGAAAGTGAGGATCAGAACCTTGGAGAGCCATAGGTAAAACTGGCGTCGAGTCTCGGATGCACGAAAGTGATCCATGAGATTCCGCTCGAGGCAATCAACTTATAATTCAGATGCACGAAAGTGATCTTTGAATTCTTTGATTGATAGTTTGCTTATCTTCAGCAGTGGGATAGATCTTGCGCGAAAGCGAAGATTGGTCCCTGCATGATTATCTGCACGAAAGTGAGATAATTCCTTTATGTAGTAAATTAAGCCTTTATCATATTGGAATTTGAGTGATGAATATCTTTATTTGTCTAGTCATGAAAATTAAAGTGAATGAAAACCTAGTCCCAGTTTCTCTCCGACAGTATTTTCCCGTGTATTTTCGATCTTTGCTTAACTTTTATTCGATTGCCTAGATAGGAAGAAATCAATTATTTGGTACTTGACAACATAGGTCTCTGTGGGATCGATATTTTCTTTATTACTTCGAGTATCCGTGTACTTGGGGAGATAACAACAAGTGTGGTAACTCAACAAGTTTTTTTGGAGTCATATCAGGGGGTGACAAGTCCC
Source organism: Costus lasius (assembly GCA_027563935.2). NCBI lineage: Eukaryota > Viridiplantae > Streptophyta > Magnoliopsida > Zingiberales > Costaceae > Costus > Costus lasius. Next base: position 27,327,868 of record CM050450.1, on the reverse strand, counting down.
TGTGCGCCAACACTCAAGTTTCGGCTGCGGCTTCAGGAACAAGTTTTGCTTACCTACTTGTTGGGATACAACAGATGACGATCGGGAGGTGAAAATCGGCTAAGTGTCGGAATGAACAGAAACTTTCATGGGCGAGGCCTTAATTCCATCATGGGCCGTGAAACTTTCCGCCCGACGAGTTTTTCACGCGTTTCTCCACCGATTCGAACCAGATTTGAGCCAAACTTCGCAGAACTGTTCCTTGATGGATTTAAACCGGTCCAACTATTAAAGAGAGGATTTTTTGAGGGTTTGGAGAGCTTTTTCGGACAAAGACAAGCGGCGGCGGTGACAGAGGCGACAATTCAATTTCAAAGCATATTTCGGCGAGATTTCACCTGAAAGCGACGATTGATCGACTATTCCTCATCCCCAAATTGAGGAGAAGGCGGTTCTATAGTTCTTTCAGCGATTTCTTCATGATTTTCATGAGTTTTCACTTGTTCACCATAAACATCATGTATTTTCTTAATATTATGAGCGAGTAGAAACCTGTTTCGGGATGATTGGGCGTAGCCCAATGACTTTTATGCACTAATCCATGTTCTCGCTATTTTCATAAGAGTTTATCATCATGATTTAGTTGAAACTGCATATGTCTCGTAATTTACTTTGGCCAAGTAAGTTTACGTCCTAGACGTTGCAAGAAGGACCGAGAGGTGAATCTCAACATCCGACCTATTTCAATTGAACCTGTAAATCTGATCACGAGAGTAGTTTGGATTTACTTGAAGGATTTAACTTTTCATAGAACTTAATAGGTTTAGTTAGATTAACTGTCACGAGAGTAGGGGGTTAATCTAATTGAATACCGTATTATGCTCTGAGAGGAGGTAATATATACCTTAGGAAGAGTTCCTTTCATGATAGATAATTTCTGTGAATTAGTTATTTTTTTTACAAATGCATAATTGTCAGTGTGGCGAACCCATGAAATCCTGATTCTTTAGAAAATAAACCTCTTAAAAGCTACTTTTGAGTTTGTCCATGCATAGAAGTTTAGAATGACCACTGAATTAGTTTGCCTAGATTTAAACAAGTCAAGAAGTTAGTACTTAACTACGTAGTCCTCGTTGGGAACGATAATCTTTTTATTACTTCGATAAATCCGTGCACTTGCGGATCGCTACCAAATTTTTTGCGCCATTGCCGGGGACTACGGATAGTTAATATTGACTAATTGATAAGTTTGAAGATTAGACATTTTTCGTTTCTTTAGTTTTATTATTAGTTTTTATTGTTCTTTTTGTTTTTACTGTTGACTTACATGTTGTATGCCCAGAATTTCTCGTGCAGGTGCATTGTTTCCAGAGGACCCAAAAATTGAGCGCACATTTCGCCTTCGAAGGAGATTGCAATTTGAGAACAAAAAGACTTCTGAAGAAGGAGTGATGGCGGCGATGAGGGACTTCGCGATACCAAACATACAAGGGTTCAATTCAAGCATTGTTCGACCTAACGTAGAGGCGAACAACTTCGAGCTGGAGCCAGCACTGATGATGATCGTCCAGCAAAATCAATTTGGGGGTTCCCCAAATCAGGACCCTAATCTTCATTTGGCTGTTTTTCTTGAATACTACGATACTATTAAGTTAACGAAGTTTCTTCTGATGAGATAAGACTAAGATTATTTCCATTTTCTCTCAGGGACCGCGCTAGAGCTTGGTTATATTCAATGTCGGCAGGATGTATCACCTCTTGGGAAGAGCTATCCAGAGCCTTCTTGAATAAATATTTCCCACCTAGCAAGACTATTCAATTGCGCAACAGGATTACATCTTTTGCACAGCAAGAGGGAGAGTTGCTTTATGACGCTTGGGAACGCTTCAAGGAGCTCCAGCGCATGTGCCCACACCATGGACTTCAAGAATGGGTTTTAATCCACATCTTTTACAATGGACTGGATTACAATACTAGACTTATGGTGGACACTGCGGCTGGAGGGACGATCATGAGCAAAAGCGTGGAAGAAGCAACTACTCTACTTGAGGATATGGCCATGAACCATAACCACTAGTCAAGTGAGAGGAACACTACTCCCACGGGGTTTGGTAAGTACCATAATGATTCCTTGACATCACTGCAGCTAAGGTAAACTCTTTGGTTCAGAGGTTCGATTCTTTATCTTTTCCATCGAGTGCAGTTAATGCAGTTTCTTGTGAGATGTGTGGTGTAACAGGATACAATTCATCTGATTGTCAAATCATAGCTTCATCACAAGAGAAATCAAATCAGGAGCAAGCCAATGCTGTGGAAAATTTCAATCAGAGACCCACGAACAACCCATATTCTGCAACTTACAACCCAGGATAGAGGAACCACCCCAACCTGTCCTACAAGAATAATCAAGGGCAAGTTCCTCCCCAATATTCTCAGCAGAATAATAGGCCACCACCGGGCTTTCAACAAGACAATATGGGCAGCTCCAGAAGTCGAACTTTGAGTCCACGCTAGAAGTTGTTATCAAACAACAGAAGAGTACCGAAGACCCTGCTGACCAGATCAAGCAGTTGACATCTCGTGTGGAAGCGCTAGCTACCCACAACAAGATGTTGGAAAATCATATTGCACAGCAAGCTAGTACTACTAGCAGACCTATGGGGAGACTACCAGGATAGACTGAGATGGACCCCAGAGAGAATTGCAGTGCAATAACTACAAGGAGTGGTAAGCGGTTGGATGAACCCCTGGTGCCTGGAGAGGAGATCACGCCTGCAGCTGATAAAGAGCAGTCTGAAGAGCCACGGCCTGATAAGGAAAAGCCTGCTGAGGAAGAGAAGGAGAAGTATGTGGGCCCACCTGCGTATGTTCCACCTGTTCCTTTTCCTCATAGACTGGCCAAGGCAAAGTTGGACAAGCAGTTTGGCAAATTCCTGGAGGTACTGAAGAAATTGTACATCAACATTTCTTTCACAGACGCTCTATCGCAAATGCCTACCTATGCAAAGTTTTTAAAAGATATACTCTCTAATAAGCGGAAAATTGAAGAATATAGCACAGTGGCACTTACAGAGGAATGCAGTGTAATAATACAAAACAAGATCCCTCAGAAGTTGAAAGATCCAGGAAGCTTCTCCATCCCTTGCTAGATCGGCAACATGTCTTTTGAAGGAGCTTTATATGACTTTGGCGCAAGTGTCAGTTTGATGCCCTTGTCAATCTGTAGGAAACTCGACATAGGCGACATGAAGCCAATCACTATCACTTTACAGCTGGCTAACCGATCTGTTCGACGACCCATGGGAATATTGGAAGATGTCCCCATAAAAGTCGGTAAATTTTTTATACCTGCGGACTTTGTGGGGTTGGAAATGGAGGAAGATTTAAGATTGCCCATTATTCTGGGAAGGCCGTTTCTGGCCACTGCAGGCGCTATTATTGATATGAAGATAGGGAGATTGACTTTGAATATAGGTAAAAACAACATTGATTTTGATCCTCCATCCTCCCTCAGAAAACCTACCTTTGCAAATTCCTGCCTCAATATCGATGTCTCAGAATTGGAACCAAGAGTGGAAGATTTAAGGAGAGAAGTAAATCCACTGGAAGTTTGCCTGATTAGAGTGGATGGTGAAGAGGAAATGGAGGAAAAGGCTCAGGGGTATGCAAGGATATTGGATTCGAACTAGACGATTGAACCGCAGAAAGCCAAGGTTGAGAAACTTATTCTGGTGAAACAAGAACCGTTGAAGATAAATAAATTAGAGCTCAAGGCGCTCCCACCAAATTTGAGGTACGAGTTCTTGGGGGAGAATTCTACATATCCGGTGATAGTGAGTATTGATTTGGATAAAATTCAGACAAAGAGATTGCTTGATGAGCTTCGTCGGCATAGAAAAGTAATGGGATATTCATCTGTTAGGGAATACCGGGTGTAATTTAAAATTTTGCAGTCCCAGGACACAGCGGAAGAATCATTACACCCGAAACATATTCCGGTCCCAAGGATCCATGCGAGAGAGAAGACATAAGGATGTGTTAGAGATGTACCTCTTTTGCTTGTCTAGTTGCCGAAGCCATGTTGAAGGCGCCCAAGTGTTCGCCCTCCACAAGTATCCACGCGTCGACTCCTTGATCGTTGCTCCCTTCCACGCTTGGTGCTAGCCTCGGAAAGAGAATCAAGCCTTAGGGTTCCTTCACTTCTCTTGCGCCACCGCCAAGGATCATGCGCCAAGTGCAAGGAAGATGCCGCCAACTCCTTATCCTCTTCACTCCAAGAGAAGAGGGAGAAGAAGAGTTTCGGCCCTTAGGAAGAGTAAGAGGAAGTGGCGCCACCAAGTCCTTCTCCAAGTCACGCCAAGAGGAGAGGAAGGAGAAGACTTGCGGCCACTAGTAGGAAGAAGGGTTGCGCCACCTTGATGTTGTCGCCCTTTGCCCTTGCTCTCGCCCCTCTATGTGTGTTCACGTCTCCAAGCATTCGAACCATTGAGAGGGGGCAGCTAGGGTCCCTTTTATAAGCCAAGAGGCAGTTTAGGGAGGGCCAAGATCATGCCAAGTGGGTGGCTAGGATGAGAGGGGTTTGTGGTAAGGAAAGTCTCCAAGACTTTGCCATAAACCTCATTCAACCTATCCTTATTTGCCTAATAGCCATATCAGCCCAAGATATGCCTTAGAGGCATTCTTTCCATCCAAGGAGAAGGGCTAGGCGCAACATGCAAGAGTCATTCGGCTAAGCAAGGGTTTGAGGGGAATTAGGGTTTGGAGGTAAGGTAAGTCTCCAAGATCCTACCATAAACCTTACCCTACTATCCATATGCGCCCAAGCTCTTTCCAAAAGAGCCATCAAGCCATATCAGCCCAAACACTTGCCATAGAGGCAAGACACCATTAAAGGATGAAGGGGGAGGCGCCTAATGCTTCCTTATGAAGCAACATGCGCCCACTTCACCCCATTATGCCCTTGGTGCCAATGGGGTGAAACTCTTCCCCATTATACCCTTTTAGCCTCTAATCTCTTCATGACAACTTATTATTGGGCCTCATTGGATAATGAGTTAGCCCAAACTACATTGCTGTTGGGGTATGCCCATAAGGCTAATGTTTGAGGCCTTGGGATTCTATCAGTATCATGTATAAACTCTTTTGTTTATAAAGGCAATGGTTGTTATTCAGGTTGTTACATTGTCTGCTGCAATAAGTGTACTTCTGAATAATGTCTCAAAGCTGTTCAGCTAGGCTGACATGCAGTTAAGTCCTTAGTTGATATATCTTGGTGAACATGAGACAGCCTTGATATGATTAAGACTAATATGTGTTCTAATCTTATAGGATGCTTCGAGCATGGAATAAGATGTAGACTCATGGGTACATTGGATGTACTGGACAGACCCTATTTGGATATTCAATTGCTTGTCACAATGTGAATAATCCTTGTTTGCTACAAGTGGCACATGTCCTCTGACTTGAGATCACTTGTGTTTCTAAATGATGATTGTCATTGTTTTGAGGTAGTTCAATATCATTTGAAACATAATGGTTATAGACTATCTTGGATGGTGAGCTTGAGTCATGTTAGGGCACTAGTGATAGATATAGGATTGCCGTCTCCTTGTTTGGAGTGTGATGTTCTAATGGGGCCCCCTGGATGAGATGATTGAGAATAGTGTATGGCCATACCCAGGTGACTATGTTCATCTGATCTAATCATGCTCATCATATTGGAGTTACAAGCTTGACACGCTTGTCCAATAAGAACATCCAGTGGCAAAGGAATCATGTATGCCTTGTGAGTTTGATTCACACTTGTGCTGTTGTTTGGGTGTAGTCTTGGAAGACTCTTTTCTTTATATCAGGAGACAGTGATGTGTTGCTAGATACCCCTCACTGTTCGTGATAACGTAAGTTATCGTTACCGACATTTAAAGGAAACCCTCAGGGTCGCACAATTTGATGATATGGCTTACTTAAGTCAGATCGTGTGGACTGAATTGTTCAAGTTCAGTTTAAAGGAATTTAGTCTCTGATTGTAAGTGAGATCTGGTCTGATCATGTTTGATTGATTAGGGCTTGGGATCGGTAAGCTTCGATTGAGAGAATGGATGCTAGATCGGTGAGATCAGAAGCATCGAGAGATCAACGGTTAGATCTGAAGCCTTAGGGTTTAATTGAGATCTAGACTAATTGCTTGGCTTATTTGGTTTCTTAAACTGAACCAACTTGAACCGGCTCATCATATGAGCGCATGGTTCAAAGGGGAGAACTAATAGCGTTAAGGAAAATTCATGGTCGCATGAATTGGAGACTTTGCTATTTTTAGATAGCACTTCTCTAAACGTGACCACGGCCTCACGTTCACAGCCAAAAGGGAAGCTCTATTCTCGCCTCTCGCCCTTCTCTCTCGACACACTCTTGTGTGGTGATGACTTCAAGTCTCTAGGAGAGGATTCGGCCAAGAAGAAAAACATCTCTTTCCTTCCATACGACAAGCACCTCTTGGAACCTTGCTAGCACAAGGAGCACCAAGGGAGTAGGCGGCTTCTTCATCTTGTGTGCGCATCCTTTGGAGGAGATCCTCTCGCTCTCTGCTTCCAAGACACCATCCAAGAAATGGCGATGGTATGGATCTTTCTCTTCTATACTAGCATTCGAAAGTTGATCATATGATATATTAAGATCTCTTGAAACCCTAGCTTCCCATACGAATTTTTATATGCGCCTCCCTTAGGTTTCGGCCCCCTAGATTAAGGGGACTTTCAATTGGTATCAAAACCAGGTTTTTATATATTCATATGATTGCTTATGGTGATCCATGTATGTTGAATGTTTAGATCTAATATTTCTCATCATGCGAAAATACCAGATAGATGTATTTTGTTTGTGGCGCATGTATGAGATGAACTTTTGTTGGCGCATGCTTTACATGTTTTAGTTTGTGTTTTCAAAACTTTCATGACATGCGCGACTCACTATAGATCTAAGGCCTTACTGTAAACCCTTAGACGGGTTATTAGGGTTGAAGTCATCCCCTAGGTTAGATCCAAAATGTCTGATCAGACCATCTGACAGCCTTGATGGGTTGACCAGATAGCACCTGTGCGCAAGCATCTGGTGGCTATAGGTCGACTGCAGACAGGCGTGTAGCGGTGTCTGATTGAGACGACTAGTGAACACACATGAGTTAGGCCCGGGGTCACACCCGCTTGCCAGAACTCATGAGGGTTGTTCAGCCCTGGCGCATGCATGGTTGACCTTTTGGTCGACTCAAGTCGGTTAGGACTTGGTGGATGCAAGGGCACTGGATCTGACTAGGTTGGATGAGTGGATCCCTAGTAATGGACCGTTGTAAGGTAGTGAGGGCAAATAAGGAAATTAAAATTGATGCCTATGGGGTTTTCGAAATTTAATTTTCATGATTGGATCACATGTTGCTTGATGCCTATGTTTGTTTATTTAATTCTTATGTGGGCTGCCCATGTTAAATGTGTGCTGTGCTGGGGCCTGCGTGCCTGGAATTTAAAGTTGTAAATTAATTATTGTGATTTGCGTATCACATTGTATTTAATTTATAAAGTGTAATTGACCTGCGTGTCAATCTTGTCTAGATAGATTAATTTGTAAATTAATCAGACAAGAGCACAGAGCACACTTGGTAGAGGCGCATGCAGCAGTGGCTTGACCAGATGGGAGGTCCAGGGTTCGACTCTGGGACCAGGCGCACTTTCCCTGGTAGGCGCACCTGAGCTGCAGTAGGCGCTTGAGCCCTGGTTTGGGCCTGATGAGCAGCAAAAGACCCATGAAGAAGAAAAGCAAGTGAAGACTTAAGTATCTTAAGGTCTTACTTAGGCTATGGGCTTTTACCACATAAGATCCATGCTTTCTTTTATTGTTTAAATAAGTAGAACAGCATGATTTATTTATCTTCTGCTATCACCATAGGAATTGCATGATAGTGAAGAAGATAAAAGACCGTTAAAATCCAACGCTAAAATATCAAGCTCGTATGCCTTCTGACGCGGAAACCTCACTGTTCTGATTATCGTTGGAGCCGTGTTGTACCCACTCAGTGGGCACGTCCATCTATCTTCAGACGGTGCGGGATTACACCTGCGTGTTACAGAGAAGGGATTTATCGCTTCTCGTTGCTCAGCATAGCACGTGGTGGTCCAGGGAGTAGGTCGGGTCAGCTTGACCATGTAGGCTACATATGTGGCGCATATAGTAGCGCATGGAGGCAGCCATCTGTGGGGTCAGAGATTGTGTTGTACCAACTCAGTTGGCACAGTCTGCTGGATTGCCCAGATGAAGGGGAATCGCACGGGTTGGCGATTGGCTGGGACAGCCTACCAGAAATTAGTGCTTGTACTCTCTGTGCATCTTATCTCGCTGAGCGGGACGCGGAGACCAAGTATGAAATCTGGATCCCATCTCACTAAAAGGGTTCTACTCTTTCGGGCTGTTTTGCTGGATTTTTCAGCCAGATAAAATAGTGAGAAAAAGAATCATTCTTAAGTCCTGAATTGATTCTTTACATTGATACTGACCTTGCTGTTCTTGCATTGTTGTAGATACCTGCAGCAACGAACACCATGAACTTCAATGTGCGATCCCTACTGGAAAGAGAGAAGTTTGCTGGGCCAAACTTCTCAGACTGGTATGGACACCTTAAGATTGTTCTTAAGGCAGAGAGGAAACTGTATGTCCTCGAGACGGCGATACCGCCTCAGCCCGCTCCGAACGCCGCAAGGGCGGTTCGGGAAGCTTATGAAAAGCACGTCAATGATAGCATTGATGTCGCTTGCCTGATGCTAGCGTCTATGACGCCACCAGCTGCAGCGTCAGCATGAGGATATGTCTGCTATAGACATGATAGCAAACCTCAAGATGCTGTATGCTGCACAGGCGAGGACAGAACGCTATAATTTGACCAAGCTTTTCTTTCAGAGCAAACTGGCTGAAGGGAGCCCAGTGGGAGCTCACGTGCTCAAGATGATTGGGCACAAGGAGGCTCTAGAGAAACTGGGGCATACCATCAACCAGGAGCTTGCTGTAGACATTATTCTGCAGTCTCTCCCGCCCTCTTTCGATGCGTTCATCATTAACTTTAATATGAACAAAATCGATTGTACTCCGGCAGAGCTGCTGAATATGCTCTTAACTACTGAGGAAACTCTGAAGGGAAAGCCTTCAACCTCTGTCTTAATGGTTCCTTCAAGGAACAACAAGAAGAAGGGGAAGAAGGGCAAGGCCCCTGTCAAGAGTTACAGCAAGGCTCTGAAGCAAAAAGTCAAGCGGTCAAAGGAATACAGATGTTTCCACTGTGGCCAGCTGGGTCACTGGAAAAAGGACTGTAAAGCGCTCCAAGGAGATAAGAGGGGAAGCATCGCTTCTGGCTCAGGTATATACGTGACGGAAGTCATGGTTTCATCTTCTTCTATATCATGGGTGTTGGACACTGCATGTGGAGTTCACATTTGTTCAAATGTACAGGAACTCAAGAGAAGAAGACAGGTGGGACAGCATGAGGTGGACCTACGAGTTGGAAACGGGGCACGGGTTGCTGCTGTTGCTGTAGGAGGACTATTTCATCTCTTTGCCATCTGGGCTTGTATTAGAACTAAACAGTTGTTATTTTGTTCCCAGCATTACTAAGAATATTATCTCCATTCCTGCTCTTGTCAGGAAGGGATTTTCCTTTGAATGCAATATTTCAAAGTGTGTTTTAACTTTTGATAATATTGTTTATGCTACTGGTTCAATTAACAATGGGTTATTCATGTTGGACATGGAATGTTCTATACAAAATATTGATATTAAGAAAGCCAAGTATGCTGATGACAGCACCTTGCTATGGCATAGTCGTTTAGGCCATATTAACAAGAAACGCATTAAGCGGTTGCATGATCATGGACTGCTGGGATCATTCTCCTATGAGGAGATTGATACATGCAAGGCTTGTTTAATGGGTAAAATGACGAAGTCACCTTTTCCTAACAAAGGTCAAAGGGCTTCAGGTTTACTTGACCTTATACACAGTGATGTGTGTGGGCCATTTAGTAAACATGCCAGAGGTGGCTATCAGTACTTCATTACCTTTACTGATGATTTCAGTAGATATGGGTATGTCTATTTAATGAGACATAAAAGTGAATCTTTTGACAAGTTCAAAGAGTTCAAGAATGAAGTACAGAATCAGCTAGGCCGAAGTATCAAGGCACTTCATTCTGATCGAGGTGGAGAATACCTAAGTCATGCGTTTACTGACTATCTGAAGGAGTGTGGGATTATTTCACAGCTCACTCCGCCAGGAACACCGCAATGGAATGGTGTGTCCGAGAGGAGAAATAGAACGTTACTTGATATGGTTCGTTCTATGATGAGTCAGGCTACTCTTCCATACTCCTTTTGGGGATTTGCACTGGAAACAGCTGCAAAGGTACTAAACTGAGTGCCATCCAAGGCAGTTTCTAAGACGCCATATGAGTTATGGTATGGGAAACAGCCGAGCTTGACATTTATCAGGATCTGGGGCTGCGAGGCTTATGTCAAAAAGCTCGCCTCTGGGAAACTAGAGAGCAGATCTGACAAATGTATCTTTGTCGATTACCCTAAGGAAACTAAGGGTTATTATTTCTACGATCCCAAAGAGAACAAGGTATTTGTTGCTCGGACGGCCATATTTCTTGAGAAGGAGTTTCTTCTGCAAGAGGCCAGTGGGAGAGAAATAAAGCTGGATGAGAATCCAGAGGAAGAACAAAGTAGTCAAGCACAGTTGGATGAGCCTGAGCCGGTGGATCAGGTTATTGAACAACCTGAGGCTCAGATATCACGGGAACCGGGAAGATCGGGAAGGATCCGTCGACAGCCTGAACGCTATGACGGAGTCTACATCGTTGATAATGATGAACCCCTCACTTATGCGGATGCGGTCAGTGGACTGGAATCAGCGAGATGGCTTGAAGCTATGCGCGTCGAGATGGACTCCATGTCAGATAACCAAGTTTGGGATTTGGTTGATCCGCCTCCGGGAGTAATCCCTATAGGCTGTAAATGGATCTTCAAGAAGAAGATTGACATGGATGGTAACGTGGTTACCTATAAAGGCAGGCTAGTTGCGAAAGGTTTCAAACAAATCTACGGGATAGATTATGATGAAACTTTCTCACCTGTAGCCATGTTTAAGTCTATTCGGATTCTTTTCGCGATAGCAGCATATTATGATTATGAGATTTGGCAAATGGATGTGAAGACAGCTTTCCTGAATGGAAATCTGGATGAGGATGTGTATATGACACAACCAGAAGGTTTCACTAATCCATCAGATCGTCATAAGATATGCAAGTTAAAGAAGTCTATTTATGGACTTAAACAAGCATCGAGAAGCTGGAATATTCGTTTTGATGAATCAATCTCTGAGTTTGGTTTTATCAAGAACGAGGATGACCCGTGTGTATATAAGAGGTTTAGTGGGAGCGTGATTACTTTCCTAGTCCTCTAAGTCGATGATATCTTGATCATTGGAAATGACATTCCCGAAATGCATGCCGTTAAAGCATGGTTAAGGAAATGTTTCCAGATGAAAGATCTAGGAGAAGCAGCCTATGTATTAGGTGTGAAGATCTACAGGGATAGATCTAAGAGGCTTCTCGGGCTGTGCCAGAGTACTTACATCGATAAAGTCCTGGAGAGATTTCATTTAGAGAATTCTAAAAGAGGATATCTTCCAGTCAGACATGGTCTGAATCTTTCGAAGAGTCAGTGTCCACAAACACAGACTGAGAAAGATGAAATGGACAATACGCCTTATGCTTCGGCTATTGGGTCCATTATGTATGCGATGTTGTGTACTCGCCCAGACGTCGCTTACGGGTTAAGCGTGACCAGTCGGTTCCAAAGTAATCCAGGTCAGGCACACTGGATTGCAGTCAAGAACATTTTAAAATATCTGCGGAGGACCAAAGATATGTTCTTGGTATATGGTGGTCAGGAAGAACTCAGTATTGAAGGATATACTGACGCTTCGTTCCAGTCTGACCAGGATGATTTCCGATCGCAATCAGGCTATGTTTTTAGCTTGAATGGAGGAGCAGTGGTGTGGAAGAGCTTCAAACAGTCAACTGTTGCTGATTCCACAACAGAAGCCGAGTATGTTGCAGCCTCGGAAGCATCCAAGGAGGCAGTATGGATTCGTAAGTTCGTGAGAGAACTTGGTGTTGTTCCTTCGAGTGCAGATCCTTTGGTTATCTTCTGTGATAACACTGGAGCAATCGCACAAGCAAAGGAACCACGGTCGCACCAGAAGTCCAAGCACATATAGAGACGGTTTCATTTGATCCGGGAGATCATAGATCGTGGCGAGATCAAAGTCTGCAAGGTTCATACAGATGACAATCTGGCTGACCCGCTTACCAAGCCTCTGGCGCAGCAGAAGCATGAGAAGCACTGTAATAATATGGGTTTGAGATTTCTCAACCATTAGATTAAGTGCAAGTGGGAGATTGTTGGGGTATGCCCTTAAGGCTAATGTTTGAGGCCTTGGGATTCTATCAGTATCATGTATAAACTCTTTTGTTTATAAAGGCAATGGTTGTTATTCAGGTTGTTACATTGTCTGCTGCAATAAGTGTACTTCTGAATAATGTCTCAAAGCTGTTCAGCTAGGCTGACATGCAGTTAAGTCCTTAGTTGATATATCTTGGTGAACATGAGACAGCCTTGATATGATTAAGACTAATATGTGTTCTAATCTTATAGGATGCTTCGAGCATGGAATAAGATGTAGACTCATGGGTACATTGGATGTACTGGACAGACCCTATTTGGATATTCAATTGCTTGTCACAATGTGAATAATCCTTGTTTGCTACAAGTGGCACATGTCCTCTGACTTGAGATCACTTGTGTTTCTAAATGATGATTGTCATTGTTTTGAGGTAGTTCAATATCATTTGAAACATAATGGTTATAGACTATCTTGGATGGTGAGCTTGAGTCATGTTAGGGCACTAGTGATAGATATAGGATTGCCGTCTCCTTGTTTGGAGTGTGATGTTCTAATGGGGCCCCCTGGATGAGATGATTGAGAATAGTGTATGGCCATACCCAGGTGACTATGTTCATCTGATCTAATCATGCTCATCATATTGGAGTTACAAGCTTGACACGCTTGTCCAATAAGAACATCCAGTGGCAAAGGAATCATGTATGCCTTGTGAGTTTGATTCACACTTGTGCTGTTGTTTGGGTGTAGTCTTGGAAGACTCTTTTCTTTATATCGGGAGACAGTGATGTGTTGCTAGATACCCCTCACTGTTCGTGATAACGTAAGTTATCGTTACCGACATTTAAAGGAAACCCTCAGGGTCGCATAATTTGATGATATGGCTTACTTAAGTCAGATCGTGTGGACTGAATTGTTCAAGTTCAGTTTAAAGGAATTTAGTCTCTGATTGTAAGTGAGATCTGGTCTGATCATGTTTGATTGATTAGGGCTTGGGATCGGTAAGCTTCGATTGAGAGAATGGATGCTAGATCGGTGAGATCAGAAGCATCGAGAGATCAACGGTTAGATCTGAAGCCTTAGGGTTTAATTGAGATCTAGACTAATTGCATGGCTTATTTGGTTTCTTAAACTGAACCAACTTGAACCGGCTCATCATATGAGCGCATGGTTCAAAGGGGAGAGCTAATAGCGTTAAGGAAAATTCATGGTCGCATGAATTGGAGACTTTGCTATTTTTAGATAGCACTTCTCTAAACGTGACCACGCCTCACGTTCACGCAAAAGGGAAGCTCTATTCTCACCTCTCGCCCTTCTCTCTCGACACACTCTTGTGTGGTGACGACTTCAAGTCTCTAGGAGAGGATTCGGCCAAGAAGAAAAACATCTCTTTCCTTCCATACGACAAGCACCTCTTGGAACCTTGCTAGCACAAGGAGCACCAAGGGAGTAGGCGGCTTCTTCATCTTGTGTGCGCATCCTTTGGAGGAGATCCTCTCGCTCTCTGCTTCCAAGACACCATCCAAGAAATGGCGATGGTATGGATCTTTCTCTTCTATACTAGCATTCGAAAGTTGATCATATGATATATTAAGATCTCTTGAAACCCTAGCTTCCCATACGAATTTTTATATGCGCCTCCCTTAGGGTTTCGGCCCCCTAGATTAAGGGGACTTTCAATTGGTATCAAAGCCAGGTTTTTATATATTCATATGATTGCTTATGGTGATCCATGTATGTTGAATGTTTAGATCTAATATTTCTCATCATGCGAAAATACCAGATAGATGTATTTTGTTTGTGGCGCATGTATGAGATGAACTTTTGTTGGCGCATGCTTTACATGTTTTAGTTTGTGTTTTCAAAACTTTCATGACATGCGCGACTCACTATAGATCTAAGGCCTTACTGTAAACCCTTAGACGGGTTATTAGGGTTGAAGTCATCCCCTAGGTTAGATCCAAAATGTCTGATCAGACCATCTGACAGCCTTGATGGGTTGACCAGATAGCACCTGTGCGCAAGCATCTGGTGGCTATAGGTCGACTGCAGACAGGCGTGTAGCGGTGTCTGATTGAGACGACTAGTGAACACACATGAGTTAGGCCCGGGGTCACACCCGCTTGCCAGAACTCATGAGGGTTGTTCAGCCCTGGCGCATGCATGGTTGACCTTTTGGTCGACTCAAGTCGGTTAGGACTTGGTGGATGCAAGGGCACTGGATCTGACTAGGTTGGATGAGTGGATCCCTAGTAATGGACCGTTGTAAGGTAGTGAGGGCAAATAAGGAAATTAAAATTGATGCCTATGGGGTTTTCGAAATTTAATTTTCATGATTGGATCACATGTTGCTTGATGCCTATGTTTGTTTATTTAATTCTTATGTGGGCTGCCCATGTTAAATGTGTGCTGTGCTGGGGCCTGCGTGCCTGGAATTTAAAGTTGTAAATTAATTATTGTGATTTGCGTATCACATTGTATTTAATTTATAAAGTGTAATTGACCTGCGTGTCAATCTTGTCTAGATAGATTAATTTGTAAATTAATCAGACAAGAGCACAGAGCACACTTGGTAGAGGCGCATGCAGCAGTGGCTTGACCAGATGGGAGGTCCAGGGTTCGACTCTGGGACCAGGCGCACTTTCCCTGGTAGGCGCACCTGAGCTGCAGTAGGCGCTTGAGCCCTGGTTTGGGCCTGATGAGCAGCAAAAGACCCATGAAGAAGAAAAGCAAGTGAAGACTTAAGTATCTTAAGGTCTTACTTAGGCTATGGGCTTTTACCACATAAGATCCATGCTTTCTTTTATTGTTTAAATAAGTAGAACAGCATGATTTATTTATCTTCTGCTATCACCATAGGAATTGCATGATAGTGAAGAAGATAAAAGACCGTTAAAATCCAACGCTAAAATATCAAGCTCGTATGCCTTCTGACGCGAAACCTCACTGTTCTGATTATCGTTGGAGCCGTGTTGTACCCATGTCTCTATGGTCATCCATGTTGGAGCCGTGTTGTACGCAAATCCTACTATTGGTCATCCATGTCTCTACATGACTTATGACATGCCTAATGTCAGTCGTTTTGGTCTCCCAATTACGGAGAGACGTAAGACTGTACCAAAGCATACACATCATCAAATCTAGACATGAATACCTCAAGTCTAAGGATCAATGCAAACCTCTTGCATGTGAAATTGACTTGTTGACTAGACAAGTCAATCCTCACGGTGGATCACTCCAGTGTATCCAATGCACCTGTATGTCTGCGTTACTGTGCCCCGCACCTAACCAGCCCATACACTAGTCTCACATGTACCAAAGCTGTCCCATATCTGCTATGGTACCTTGTCTGGGGATAGCTTATGAGAATGGATCCAATCCAAACTCCTGGGACATTATATATGCAACTCCATATATCAACGCAGGTAGAGAAGTCTGCATAATAACGACCATGCCTCTATATAGAATAATAATTCTATCAAAGTACATTCAAACAATGCCTGACCATGTCCATACATTGGTCTGCAGGGCATATACAACAACACATTGGATGACTTAAAGTAGGATATTCGTTGGACGACTTACAGGGAATTAACCCATCTTTGTGTATGCACAGGATTTATCTTGAGGAAGATTGCAAACCTTCCATTGAGTATCAACGTCGACTGAACCCTGCCATGAAAGAGATAGTAAAGAAAGAAGTCCTCAAGTTATTAGACGCAGGAGTGATCTACCCAATTTCTGATAGTGAATGGGTTAGTCCCATTCATGTGGTTCCGAAGAAAGGGGGAGTCACCACGGTGAAGAATGAGAACAATGAGTTGATTCCGATGAGGACGGTAACTGGGTGGCGTTTGTGTATTGACTACCAAAAGTTGAACAAAGCTACCCAGAAGGATCACTTTCCTCTTCCTTTCATTGACTAGATGCTCGAACGATTAACTACGAATTCTTACTTCAGTTTTCTTGATGGATTTTCAGGATTTTTCCAGATACCCGTTCACCCGGAGGATCAAGAGAAGACTACCTTCACATGCCCATACGGGACATTCGCATACAGGCGCATGCCTTTTGGATTGTGCAATGCGTCGGCCACCTTTCAACGATGCATGATGGCCATTTTTTCTGACCTTATTGAAAATATTGTGGACGTGTTTATGGATGACTTTTCAGTGTATGGATCCTCTTTCGATGAATGTTTATCTAATTTATCGTGTGTTTTGCAGAGGTGCGAGGAAGAAAACCTGGTCCTTAATTGGGAGAAATGTCATTTTATGGTTCAAGAGGGAATTGTTCTTGGGCATCGTATTTCGCAGAGCGGCATCGAAGTGGATAAGGCCAAGATTGAAGTTATTGAGAAGCTACCTCCACCCACATCAGTTAGAGGGATTCAGAGTTTTCTAGGACACGCCAGGTTTTATCGTCGATTTATTCAAGATTTTTCTAAAATTGCTAGGCCTCTCATAAATTTATTGGCTAAGGATGTTGATTTTCATTTTGATAGAGACTGTACTGAAGCTTTTGAGAAACTGAAGAAGGCTCTTGTCTTTGCACCCATCATGCAACCACCGAACTGGTCGCTTCCTTATCAGTTGATGTGCGATGCAAGTGATCAAGCAATGGGAGTGGTGTTGGGACAGCGAAAAGATAACAAATCCATGCCATCTATTATGCCAGCAAAACTTTAGACGGGGCACAAATAAATTATGCGACGACCGATAAGGAGTTTATTACCATAGTTTTTGCTTTTAACAAATTTCGCTCCTATATTATTAACTCCAAGGTTGTTGCTTTTACAAATCATTCAGCGATCAAATATTTGGTGAATAAGAAGGATGAAAAGCCCAGGTTAATTTGATGGATATTGCTCCTGTAGGAATTCGATTTTGAGATAAAAGACAAGAAAGGGGCAGAAAACTTAGTGGTAGATCATTTGTCCAGACAGACCAAGGAAGAGAACAATGAAAATGATTTGGAGATTAATGATTCTTTTCAGGAGGAACACTTATATGCTATCATTAGACAAGCAGCGCCATGGTATGCGAATATTGTGAACTATCTGGTGTCTAATATCATGCCTCCTGATCTGACATTTCAAGGGAAGAAGAAATTCAAGGCAGATGTTAAACATTTCTACTGGGATGAGCCATATCTATACCACCGATGTGCAGACAGTTTATTTCGAAGATGCATACCGGAGGAGGAGATCCATGATGTACTTTCCCATTGTCATTCTTCTCCTTATGGGGGGGCATGCCGGTGCACGGAAGATGCTAGGAAATTTTTCGTGATGCTAGGAAATTTATCCAATCTTGTGATAAATGCCAGCGAGCTGGTAACATTACTAGAAAGGACGAACTTCCTCAACATGGGATTTTGGAAGTAGAAATCTTTGATGTCTGGGGGATTGATTTTATGGGGCCATTCCCTACCTCCTGTGGAAAGAAATATATCCTTCTCTGCGTTGATTATGTCTCTAAATGGGTTGAAGCAACAGCCGAAGCGACTAATGATTCACGCGTTGTAGCCAGGTTATTTAAGACGGTGATTTTTCTAAGATTTGGTGTACCTAGAGTTCTGATCAGTGACGGAGGTTCTCATTTCATTGAAAATAGGCTCGAGTCATTGTTAAGGAAATATGGAGTGCATCATAAGATTGCTACGCCGTATCACCCGCAGTCTAGTGGTCAACCTGAAGTTTCAAATCGAGAAATTAAAAGGATACTTGAAAAGATGGTATCAGGAGCAAGGAAGGATTGGGCGTTGAAGCTTGATGATGCTCTCTGGGCTTATAGGACGACTTTCAAAACTCCTTTGGGCATGTCTCCATTCCAAATTATTTATGGTAAATCTTGTCATTTACCCGTGGAACTTGAACATAGAGCTTACTAGGCAGTTAAGAAGCTAAACTATGACCTAAAGAGTGCTGGAGAAAGGAGAAAATTTCAATTGGATGAATTAGATGAAATTATGAATTCAGCCTATGAAAGTTCCCGCGTATATAAAGAACGTGTTAAAAATTGGCATGATTAGTGAATTGCTAAGAAATAATTCTTTGAAGGAGATAAGGTTTTGTTATATAACTCACGTCTCAGGCTATTTCCAGGAAAATTAAGGAGCTGCTGGTCTGGGCCTTACATTGTTCGAAAAGCATTCCCTTATGGCACAGTGGAAATATCAAGGGAAGGACAAGAAAACTTCAAGGTGAATGAGCAACGTTTGAAGCACTATTTTGAGGATGAACAAATTGAAGATGATGTGTGTTTAACCCTCTCCAATCCATCAGAAGAACTTTAAACGTGGTTATGGTCAAGCTAATGACCTTAAACAAGTGCTTTGTGGGAGGCAACCCATATTTCTGATTTTCCTTGCTTATTCTTTGGTTTATCTTGATTTAGTTTAGTTTTGAAATATTTTGTAGTAGAAGGTTTTAATTACGAGTTGCTTGATTGTAGGGAATTTTGAAGAGCTGATGAACAGGAGAATTGTGGATGATGAAGTGGATTGATAAAAATCTTTTGTGAGTATGGTAAACTATGTTTTAGTCGGTAAATCTAGGCGGTATTTGATGTTTGAAAACTGATTACCATGTAAAAGCTGAATATCTTTGAAATGGTATATTTTTCAAATTTTTCCGAGCTATATTTCATACTTTCGATATAACTGTACAGGGTTTCGCCAACAAATACAAAGGGAACTCTTGCAAAAAATTTTCTGAAATTCTTCATTGACTGAATATATCCACACATATGCAACAATTTAAGTCTAGGGTATTCATTTTCATATTTTGCTACTTCTTTACAGCTTTACAGATATGAACTTAGAATGTTTATGATTCTTGAGAAACACTCGATTGATTTATCCTCAATTTTGAACTTAGAAATCTTTTGGGTATTTCAATTTTGATGACTTAGAAAACTTTTGAAAATTCATATGAACTTAAATTGTTGAGTAAGATCAATTCTGGTATTGATAAAATTTATACAAATTATTATGTGTTTAAACGACATGTGCATAGTGAATTTATACTTTAAACTTAGTTTATCTTCCTTTAATTAAATAGATTTTGCTTTTATGGATAGAAATTTGGTGATCCATTTATTAAACTTGAGATTTGCTCCGACTCCTCTGGTTGCACAATCTGAGATTATGATTTGACTTGGAGAGAGAGAGAGAGAGAGAAATGAGACTCCTCAACTTGGCACTGTGAAAAATTGGCAGTGGTACCAAAGACATGAGTTGAAGTCTATAAAAATAAAAATAAAAAAGAGTGAGAAAGTCGTAGGCTATGTGGAAAATTCCTCTGATTTAAGATTGAGACCATGAGTTACATTATACTGCTCTATGGTATACTTTAAACAATGTTATGGTAAATAACAGTTTAAAGACCAAATTGCACTAAAAGTCTCTTATCTTTAGTTTCACCAAGTGACTTGAAATAAACCCTTATCTATTGATTAAGGCAGATTTATTAAACCCAAAAGTATTTGATTGCTTGATATGTGTTGAATGAACATAATAACATGACTTGTGAATTTTATCTTTCATGGATTGTAACTTTTGACAATTTATTTCTACTGTGATATCTCTTAAATGATTTAAGTTCTGAAGAGTTGTTTACCCAAAATGTAGACTAAGGACTTTATTGATGGTAGAACATGTGAGTGTTTTTTATCTTTACATTCTCTATTCATATCAGTGTATTGCTTGAGGATAAGCAAAATTCTAAGTCTAGGGTATTTTGATGCGTTGCATTTACACCATGTTTTTACCTATGTTTTAGATCATATTTTAGGGTTTATTGCATGATTTTATGCTATTTTTAGTGTTTTTAGCTTACTTTGCACATAATCTTTACTTTTCTTTGTTTTAATGAAAACGTAGGTAAAATGGCATAAAAATGAAGGATTTTGAGAGTTTTAAAGCCAAAGCATGATTCCCGAGGAGATTACGAGCCTACACGTCAAATTTGGGGGGGGGGGAAACGGTGAAGAACGAGATAATTATGTCCTTGGCCGTAATTACGGATCAGCCGTGAATGCGACGACGATCGGGAGGTGAAAATCGGCTAAGTGTCTGAATGAACAGAAACTTTCACGGGCGAGGCTGTAATTCCATCATGGGCCGTGAAACTTTCTGTGACCGAAAGCATTATTCCCAAAAACATTTACGGCTTCGGCCGTAATTCCAATTCCATCACGGGCCGTAAAAACTTCCGCCCGACGAGTTTTTCACGCGTTTCTCCACCGATTCGAACCGGATTTGAGCAAACTTCGCAGAACCGTTCCTTGATGGATTTAAACCGGTCCAACAATTAAAGAGAGGATTTTTAGAGGGTTTGGAGAGCTTTTCCGGACGAAGACAAGCGGCGGCAGCGATAGAGGCGACAATTCAATTTCGAAGCATATTCCAGCAAGATTTCACCTGAAAGCGATGATTGATCGACTATTCCTCATCTCCAGATCGAGGAGAAGGTGGTTCTATAGTTCCTTCAAGATTTCTTCATGATTTTCATGAGTTTTCACTTGTTCACCATAAACATCATGTATTTTCTTAATATTATGAGCGAGTAGAAACCTGTTTCGGGATGATTGGGCGTAGCCCAATGATTTTTTTGCACTAATCCATGTTCTCGCTATTTTCATAAGAGTGTATCATCATGATTTAGTTGAAACTGCATATATCTCGTAATTTACCTTGGTCAAGTAAGTTTACGTCCTAGACGTTGCGAGAAGGTCCGAGAGGTGAATCGCTACGTCCGACCTATTTCAATTGAACCTGTAAATCCGATCACGAGAGTAGTTCGGATTTACTTGAAGGATTTAAACAACTTTTCATAGAACTTAATAGGTTTAGTTAGATTAACTGTCACGAGAGTAGGGGGTTAATGTAATTGAATACCGTATTACGCTCGGATAGGAGGTAATATGTACCATAGGAAGAGTTCCTTTCATGATAGATAATTTATGTGAATTAGTTATTTTTTTTACAAATGCACAATTGTTAGTGTGGCGAACCCATGAAATCCCGATTCTTTAGAAATTGAACCTCTTAAAAGTTACTTTCGAGTTTGTCTGTGCGTAGAAGTTTAGAAAGACCTCTGAATTAGTTTGCCTAGATTTAAATAAGTCAAGAAGTTTGTAGTTAACAACATAGTCCTCGTTAGAAACGATAATCTTTTTATTACTTCGATAAATCCGTGCACTTGCGGATCGCTATCACCTACCTCGACATCGGCTTCCTCTTGCTCTAGGTACTTACTATCTCATCGTGTTGACCCGCTCGCAAGACGATCTTCACTTGGTTTTTGGGATTGGCCTGTTTCGGGGATATTATTCCGCTGTGCTTGTATTGTAATCCCTATGAAAAATTATAAAATATCCCTGGAATTTTCCAACATTACTCTCTCAAAGAGCCAGTGTCCTGCCACACAGGCTAAGAGGGATGACATGAGTCGAGTGCCCTATGCTTCGGTAGTGGGATCAATCATGTATGCAATGTTGTGTACTGGACCAGATGTGGCTTATGTTGTGAGCATAACGAGCCGATACCAATCCAATCCGGGTATGCAGCACTGGGTGGCTGTAAAGAACATCCTAAAGTATCTGAGAAGAACTAAGGATCTGTTCTTGATCTACGAGGGATAGGAAGAGCTTAGTATTCAGGGCTACACTGATGCGTGGTTCCAGTCTGAACCTGATGACTTCATATTGCAGGTCGACTATGTGTTTAAGTTGAATGGAGGCGTTGTATGCTGGAAGAGCTTCAAGTAATCAACCATAGTTGATTCTACAACCGAGGCTGAGTATGTGGCCGCTTCTGAGGCAGCCAAAGAAGCCATTTGGATAAAGAAGTTCATTTCTGAACTTCAGGTGGTTCCAACTGTAGTGGATCCTATTGAGCTCTACTATGACAACAATGGGGCAATTACACAAGCTAAGGAACCACGTTCTCATCAAAGGTCCAAACATATACTTAGTAGATTTCACCTGATCAGAGAGATCATTGACCGAGGTGATGTCAAGATTAGTAGAGTTGACACAGGAACAATCTAGCAGACCCACTAACCAAGGCTTTGGCACAACAGAAGTATGATGGTCATGCTAGGGATATGGGGTTGAGGTTCCTCAACCTCTAGGTCTTAGTGCAAGTGGCAGATTGTTGGTGTTTATACCCTAGGACCTAGTTTTGGTCCATCTTCTGTACTACTTGATACTGATATTTCTTATTGGTAGTATTTATGCCCTAGGACCTCAGGATGGTCCATTGGGATATGTGCATTACATCTGGTTGATAGATGAGTTTATCCTGGCATTGTCGTTGTTATGCAAATTTGTACATCTGCGCACATGTGCATTTGTATACAGAATGTTCCTAAGAGATAGATTTTATCTAGTCTCTGTGTTTATCCCTGGTCGAGAATCATAGTGGATATGGGATAGCTATGATTCACTTGAGACTGGTATATGTGCTGGTTGAATACGGGTTGTTAATGCAGGCATATGGGTATATCAAAGGAGATATACTGGATCGACCCGCCGTGAGGATTCATCTCGGTGTCACGAGATGAATATCACAGTGATAGAGTTACGTTTGTCCTAGACTTGAGAGCATTGGTATCACTATATAGTGAGTGACGCACTTTGATACGACCTAATGCTTCGCCGTAAAAGAGAAGTCATAACGGTTATCATTGGGTGTGTCATAAGCTATATGAGGGATTCAATGTGCAATAGAGGATTTGCCCCTTCCCTGCGTGGAAGCTTGATTGTCCATGGCGCCCTTCTATGGATGACTGAAAGTGTATGGTCATACCCATGTGAGAACCTAATTTAGTCATGCCATAATATTGGGATTAACAAGTGTGACACACTTGCCCAATCTAGACATCAGTTGGCAAAAGGACAAAGCTGCACTTGTACTTTGTCGTAGTTTTAGGGGATGTCGATGATCACACCATTCTGATGACTTGGGTAGCAATGATGTACTGCTAGGTGCCACTCATTGCTTGTGATGATTTAGTCATCACTGCCAACGTCTGAAGAACCTACAGGGTCGCACACCTAGACGTCAGAGATTCCGTACTAATCATTTAGCCTATGATCGAATCATTGTGTAATTCGAATTATTTTGGGGAACTGATGCATTGAGACTTTTACAGAGGAGATGACATTTTAGTTTATTCATGTTTGACCACTAGTTGACTTTTAGTGGACCACGTTTGACCTCTGTTGACTTGTGTTGTCAAAATGAGTCAAACAAGGGTCTTGATGCAAGTTTGGACTTGACACTTTAGTCACATGAATAAAATAAAATTGTTAATTGGTAAGTGAATTTTTCTCTTGGCTAAGTAGGCTTGGGCGCAATTTACAATTAATAGCATCTGCGAGGATTCGAACCGGAGACGCTGATCTAGTTAATTGTGAATAGGCGCCTGTATATTATCCCACATGGGAAAAATCTCTAAAGTGTATCTAGCTCTGCTATTATAAATAGAGAGGCCTGCCTAGGAGATTTTTGCACTAGACTCTTCTCTTGTCTCTTATTGTCGCCTCCCTTCTGCTGCTTGGCGTGAGGGTTTTCGAGGTGATAACAATAAAAAGATTTTGCATCAAGGATTGGGACAAGTGGTAGTGCTACCCCACTCATTGTAGCCAATGCTCCCTCTTCTCCTTGGCATTGGCGCAAGTTGAGAAGATCAAGAGGCGTGCATCTCCTCTCCCGAAGCTAGCACATGCGTAGAGCGGAGGAATCTCGAGACAGTCCATATGTGCACGATTGTAGAGGACGGACATCTGTGCGTCTTCATCATCGGCAGCTCCTGGAATTGCTTGATAAGGTATTACTCTTCACATCCTTTAGTTTTCTCTCGTAAGGGATCCTGGTGTTTCTGGAATTCTGTTTCGGACCTCTGCTTCCGCTGTGTTTAAAGTTTTTCTGAGCTCGTTATCATTGTTTGTTTAGATATGTGATTATGTACTTATGTGATAATGTCCCTAGAGACAGATTGGATCTGTGCTCAAATGGTTGTCCCCAGTCAATGTACCTTAGTGGATATGAGACAGCTATGGTACATGAGAGACTAGCATATGGGCTGGTTAGGCATAAGGTGCTAACGCAGACATATGGGTATATCAATGGTAGATATACTGGACCGACCCGCTGTGAGGCTATGACTTGGTATCATGAGTTATCCTCACAAGTGATAGGAGATACATTGATCCCTTGACTTGAGGTCATTGACCATTCTATATGGTTAGGGACATGCTTTGATGCAACCTAACACCTCGCCGTAGTTGGGAGGTAATAACAGTTGTCATTGAGTATGTCATGACCCATATGAGAAGGTCAATGGACAGATAGAGGATTTGCCCCTTCCTAAAGGAAGCTTGATATCCACAGGGCCCCCTATGGTTTCATGACTGAAAGTGTATGGCCATACCCAGGTGAGAACCTGATTTAGTCATATGACCATGATTGGGAGAAAACAAGTGGTGCCACACTTGCCCAATTGGATATCAGTTTGGTAAAGAGACTGTAATGCATCTGTAGATAGTTGTGAAGATAGGGATGTCAATGTCAATATCCATTCTGATGACTTGGGTAGCAGCGATGCATTGCTAGGTGCCACTCACTGCTTGTGGTGACCTTAGGTCAGCACTGCCAACGTCAGAGGAACTTACAGGGTCGCACACCTTGATACTCGAGTTCTCGTATCGATCGAGAAGCCTTATGATCAAGTTATTGGATAAATCAGATCCTTTTGGGAGATTTCATCAGCGCCAATAGGTCTGATGAGATGGAAGAGAGTTATTGGAGCTAAACTTCATTTTTGGCAGGTTGACCAAAATTTGATCATGGTTGTTCACATTTGAGTTAGGGTTGCTTTGGATTGGATCCAATAGCTTAATTAACCAATGTAATGAAGTTTGAGCTAGCTCATTACCCAATGAGGCCCAATAACAAGTTGTCATGAAGAGATAATGGGCTAAAAGAGTATAATAGGGAGAAGCCCAACCCCATTGGCGCCTAAGAGCATATTGGAGTTTGGGTGGCGCAATTTACTTCATTAGGAAGCTTTAGGCGCCTTGCCCTTCTTCTTTGGATGGAAAGCTTACTTCTAAGGTAATGCTTGGGGCGCATATGGCTTGTTGGACTTATATGGAAAGTCTTGAGCGCATATGGAAGAGGGCTATGGGTTTATGGAAAGAACTTGGAGTCTTTCCCTGCTTCAAACCCTAGCCGCTCACATCCCTTTACCCTAGCCGGCTCCCTCTTTGTGAGTTGCGCCCATACCCTTTGTCTTGCCACCCCTCTTGCTTCTATATATCAAGAGACATGCAAGAGAAAGAGGTATTGAATCCAATTGGCGTGAACCACCAAAGGGCAAGAGCAATTAGCGCATCCTCTTCCTTAAGGCCGCAAGCCTCCTCTTTGCTTCCTCCTCTTGGCGCAACTAGTTGGAAGGCTTGGTGGCATCTTCTTCCTCTCCTTCTTCCATTAGCGCATCTTCCTTTGAAGGTGTCACAAGCATAGAAGAAGGTGAACAAAGGCTTAGATCTTCTTCCCGAGGCTAGCACCGGGCATGGAAGAAGAGGACTCGAGGCATCCGTGTGTGTAAGACTGCAGAGGGCGCATGCTTGGGCGCCTACCTCGACATCGGCCTCATCTTGCTCTAGGTACCTTACTATCTCTTCATGTCGACTCCTTCACAAGACGATCTTCACTGGGTTTTTCAGACCGGCCTGTTTTGGGGATATTATTCCGCTGTGAAATTGTAATGTCTGATGAAAAATATAAAATATCCCCGGGGTTTCCCAACATCACGTGCAGCACACGTGTTTTTATTTCTTCCCTCTCTATTTTCTTTCCCCTTCTTTATTTATTTCTTTCTAGATTTCTTGCCCCCCAAAAAAAAAAACAGCCTTAAAGATTAATTGAGTGATGGTCTTACTTGTATATCGTATTTTATTCACATACTTTATAAACGTATCATTGTTATTATGTATATTGCTCCTCCTACATTAGTGTGTAGAATTGCATCATAATGTCTCTAGAGATTAGATTTATTCAATCTCACTCTTTAGTCCTAATCAAAGCACCCTAGTGGATAAGAGACAACTCTAGTGCATGTGAGACTACTATGTGGGATGGTTGAGTACGCAGTATCAACGCAGACACATTGGTACACTAATAATACGTGTACCAATAATACGTGTACTAGACCAACCCACCATTATTTACATGGGTGTCAATAAGTTAATCTCACAATTTATAAAGGTGTATTGATCCTTTAACTTGAGATCATCTATTCTTCCATGTGATGAGTGGTTTACTTTGATATAGTTGTATGTTGCACCATGACAGGGAGGTTACAATGGCTGCTATTGGGTACATCATAGGTCATATATGGAGTACAAGTGACTAATAGAAGATTTACACCTTACGTAAGAAAGTATGATATCCATGCACCCTCCTTAAGGAGCATGAGTGAGAGTGTATGGTAATATCCAGGTAACTATGTTCTCCTCCTTCAATCATGCCCATTGATCTCTTGCATTCATATAGGATTTTTAGCAAATTTTTACTATCAAATCTCATCCCAATTTATCACTTTCATATCTATTTAGATTTAATTACTTGTATTTATTCGAAAGCTTCACTTCTCTTTATTTTTATGACATTTTAGGAAATCTTCACTTCTAAAATCCATTGGAACTTAGAAGGTCTAATGCTACAAAAGAATTCCAAATGTTAAAAAGAAGATGCCTAGTAAATTTCACAAAAACAAAGATTTTATAAATAATCACAACATGCATGCGTAATGTCACAGTTGTTATCGCTAGAAGAGCACAATAAGAATCATGGTTGGGTCATGAGAACTTTCATGGCTGTGAAGCCCTCAAATCAAAAATTGCAAATCTGTACTGTAAGAGTTTCATCATATCCATAATTCTCTTAGGACGCCTTCATAGAAATACACAAAAAAGATCATGAGCTACTTGTGAAAGCTTTGTATCTGTGATTTTATCAAACTGACTTCACATAAACTCATAAACTCATAGAAAGAATCATGACTTACCCTTGAAAATAATCATGGCCTTGATTCCTTCTGGCCTTGATTCCTTCTGCTAGCTATGACATCTCCTCAATTTTTTGCTTGTTTTGGTTTATTTTTAAACCATAAAAAAAAGAAAACACTTATGAAAGGTTCCTTAGGGACATAATAACATTTTAGAAGGAGTTTAGGGGACTTTTTGGTAAGTTTTATTGGAAATTTATAAGCAAGGGGGATTGGGCGGCGACTGCAACAAGGAGATTCATCTAGAGACTTGGATCTTTGATTTCTTTATCAATTCTCATGAGGGAGTAATAGATCTTTGTATTCTATATAAGTTTCCCATTTACTTTGCTACGACATAATTTTTTAGGGATTTGCTTGAGCAAATCATATGTGCAATAGTGTAAACTTAATGTTATGACCAGAGTGTAGCCCATTGGTAGTTTTGATAATTTAATAAAATGGTTTTCCTCTGTTACACAATTTTTACCATTGTTAATTCAATTTTGGTAGAGTTTTATTACGTGTGAATCTTTGGCCAACTTTCACATGTCTTTGGATTTCGCAAGATGGGCTAAAAGGTCAACTAAGACATTGGAACTATTTTAGTTGAAATGGTAAATGAGGTTACTAAAGTAGATCAGATTTACTTTTGAGGGACCACTTAATTTATTAAAAACTTAATCGATTTATCTTGAATATCCACAATAGTAAGAGATTTACTCAAATAGATACTAGGTTATGGTGTTGATAGGGGCAATCCAAATAATCAAATAAATTTCATTTAGGGTAGCGAATATTTTGTAGTAGGAATAATTTTGTTATTTTATAAAATACCAGCATGGTGAAACCTAAGTCCTCATCTCTCCTCATCATGTCTTACAATTGTTTTACTGGCCTTGCATTTTAATTTGCATAATTTAATCATGGTCAATTCAAATTCACACTAATTTGATTTGTTTAGCGATAATAAATTTCAGCTTATCAAGCTTTTGAAGATATTGCTAAAGATCAATTTTGACTCAATCAAAGGATTGCTAGAAAAGATATTTTTATTAAACTTTTGTTTTCTTTCTTTTCTTTACAATTTTTATATTTTTTATATTTTTCTTCATAAAACTTATTTTCCTAAATCTATACTTATATTTGTTTTGAATAACTCGATTTATGCCCAAGAGCTTACGGTCTAGACCACTTGCACATGAGGATCCAAAAATTGAAAGGAAATTCTCGATCCAAATAAAGATCAAGGGGCTTGAAGTTGTAAATGATTCAGATGCCCAGAAAATGGATGCCAATTGATCGGTTATAGCGTGTTTAGTAGGAGGAAAAGGAGGAGAGAATGGGTGGAAAATTAGAATGAGAGCTATAAAATCGTGTTTAATAGAATGGATAAAAAATATGGAAGGGAAAATAGAAAGAAAGTAAGAGGGAAACTAGCCCTATTTGCTTTTTGCCCAAATCGGACAGAAAATTAGGCGGAAAGCTAGAAAGAAAGTAAGAGGGAAAATACCCTTCTAATGCCTATTTTCTCCTTTTTCTTTTTTATGATTGCTCTCCTTCTCATGCTTCTCTTGTAACCTTCTTCATTGTTGCTATCAACTCCGATGTCGTTGTCATTCTCGCCGCTATTGTGAACGCCATTGTCGTTGTCACCGTCGCCTCTCACCTCTCATCGCCACCTCACTGTTGCCTCTCATCGTTGTCAGCGTAAAAATAAAAAAATAGGGTGTGTTTATCAATCTTTCGAACTTTTTTGTCCTTCTAAATAAACACAAAGAGAGAACATTTAATTATTTTCTTTCTTTTTTATTTTTTCTTTTTTTCTTATTTTCTTTTCCCTTCAATTTTCTTTCTTTCCTACTAAACATAGGCTTAGAGAGTTTGCATCACCAAATGTACAAAGCTTACACTCGAATAATACTCGTTATAAATTCAAAATCAAGCCATCTTTACTCTTAATGGTCAACAAACCAATTTGGAAGACCCGAACATGCATCTTTCTATTTTTTTTTAATATTGCGATATATTTAAAATGAATAGAGTTTCTAATGATGTAATTCGACTTAGATTATATTCTCTCTAAGGGATATAGCACAGCTTGGCTTTATTTATTTTTAACAAGATCCATCACAACACGAGAACAGCTCTCATATACCTTCCCCTCAAAGTTACTTTCCACTGAGCAAAATAGCACAGTTGAGAAACCAAACGATAAATTTAAGGAACTACAAAGGATATACCCACATCATCGCTTAGAGAAATGGGTGATCATTACCTTCTATAATGCTTGAATTATAACACTAGAATGATAGTTGATGTAGCTATTGAACAAGAGCATTAACAACACACTCAATGTAATAGAAGTTATGACACTAAATCACTACCGGTGGATAAGTAAAAGAGGTACATCATCAAGGTCAACTCATAAATATGAGTTGGGCACGTTCACTTCACTCGCAACAAAGATAAACTCTTTGTCTTAGAAGCTTGACTTACCCAATGTTAATTCTTTCTGTGAATACTTATTTGATTTTATCTTTTATTTATTCAAAAAAATTCTTTGTGAATATTTATCTGATTTTTTTTATTTTTATTTATTCCATAAATATATTTTTTTAAATATTTATCTGATTTTATGTTTGATAAATATTCTTTTGTGTATATTTATCTAATTTTATTTTAATAAATATTTTTTATAAATATTTATCTAATTTCAGGTTAAATAATTTTTTTTTTATAAATTTTTTATCTAGTTTTGGATAAAGAATGAGGAATAAATATTTAGAGTGCAAATGGCTTATGAATATTTATTAATTTGACTTGAAGATTGGATAATGGATCTTCCGGAAGGAAACGTTCTATGAATATTTGTGAGAATTTCTAAAAATTAAGAAGTTTTGAAAAAAAAAATATGTTAGCATTAAAATGGCTTATGAACATGGGTCGAATTTGGGAAAAAAATATAGCTGGCCATGTTTCTCTCTCTATTTTTCTGTTTTATTTTTTTTTCTATTTTTTTTTTCGGCCGCTGCCGCTTTAGCACATCGGATCAAGTGAGCAGCTTGGCTATGTTACAGTAAATTAGACGGTCTGGGCTATAACCATTATGGGACTGGATTGAGAATCTAGGCTGAGAATATGGGTTGGGCGGCTTATTGGGCTGAGTGCAGTTGGATCGGGTCGGCTAGTTGAATCGGGTTCGGATCTTACTCAAATTGGATTTGGTCTAGACGGAATATTATTCAGGCCAGATGGTGCTGTCTTGAATCCTTTTGCATCGGGTCTGGGTGGAGTTCTAACAGATTGTGTTGAACCCTAACGCATTGGACCGAGTAAACGGACCGAAATTTCTGATCTGACCGAACCAGATTCAGTGAAATGAATTAAACCGGTTTGGAACAGGAATTAAAGTGGTTTGGACGAGGAATTGAGCCGGCCCAGCTGGTTCTGGATTGGATTCAATGGCCACCAGAGACGGCACTGAGCCCTTTCTTTCTTCCCATATTCGGTGGAGATAGGTCCGCGTCGGCGGCGGCAGACAGTGGGTTGCAGCTATGATGGTCGGCTTATTGCCGTGTGAAGAGTCAGAGAGAGAGGCGGCGAGAATCCGAGTGAAGTTTGTAGAATTTGGTACTAGTTGCAATAGCGATGAATGTCTTTTCGGACTTGGGAGTCATGGCAGCGAATAGTTATCAGCAAGCTGTTGCGGCGACGAGGGTTTGGGTACAGGAGAAGTGTTCTGATTTGGCTATAACGACAATCTGTGGCGGACTTGGAGTCACGGCGACGACAAAGGAGATTAACAACGGTTAGTGGCTGCAACGAGCGGACTAGTCCAAACGGAGGCATGGGAAGTTGATGATGGTGACGCTGGGAAATCCCAGCCGTGACGGCGACCAGATATTATAGAATGCTCAGAGAAAGTCGCAGTGGACTTTAGCTGCACGGGTTCGAATTCTCGCAATCCAATCAATTCTTTAATATTCTTTTTTTCCTTTTATTTACAGATCTGCATCTACTCTTTATTTTTCTATCTATTCCTTTCTCCCGAGAGCCTCTCTTTCTTTTCCTCTAAGGCCGAGACTTGAAATGAGAAACTGTACAGCAGTACGCAGCAGGATTATATGCACAAAAAGCTGAACAATTTAGTAAAGGAGCAGGACAGAACGATATCAATAATTCCTCGAGAGCTCTCAGTTATCAGTTCCTCTCATTTCTGGTTGTGTTTCAACTTTAAGCATCCCAAACATCCTTTGATAATCTCTGGACTTGAGACAAACACTTCCATGCACTACAATAACATCAAAAACTACTTCGAGCACAGCTTCAATTAACAAGCATTATGTTCTTATCAAAACTAGCAGAGGAATAATCGACAGGTCAAATGATTCGAATTCCATTGATTCAACAGCACCAGAAATTCACGTTAAAGAAATAGCCACAAATCTTACCAATGTTTCACCAGCCTCAATCTATATTACCATCCATTAGCTCGTACCAAACCACAGCAGCAAGGTTTAACCCAAGCAGCTCGTTTGGTAAAATAACTCCTTGGGTTGAGGTTGGAAAGTTGTACTGTATACCACAATATGAAAAATCCAGCTTCTCAATGATGTAGCTACTATAGGTGGGTTGATCCTAAGCTCTGGACTCTATGAGTTTATGAGACGATAATCGAAAAACGTTAGAGAGTCTTGAAGCGAGGGAAGAAAAAACATATCGGAAAATGAGCAATGAGAAAACCAGTAAGAAACAATGCGAAAGACGGCGATGAATACATTTCGGGGTCAACGACATCCAACTACGCAAATGAAACTCACTAACCTCTCTTAGCCAATGATTTAAGCACAGCATAGCAACAAGGGCAGCCGACTTAGCGGTGACTCAGCTCGGGCACCTATGAACCTGCAATCACATAAAACCAAGGAACGTCCACGTCTCCAGCGTACGGATGCCCATAGGTAAGGAAATCAAGCAAGAACAACACAATGAAAATCCGAAAACAGGCGAACCTAACACACTGGCGGTGCGATTTACTTCTTTGAAATGAAAGACGATTACAATCGGTAGGCGAGGAATCGAGACCGAGCCAAGGATCACACACCTTGCTCGACACTCTAACCCCTCCGAAGTGAGCTCCTATCACACAAGAAAGCTAAGGAATAAGCTAAACTCTAGCTCCCTTTTATAAAATAAGGGAGGGAATATCACACCATAAGCATGACTACCAACTCTAACTAACTAAAAGCAGTAAGATGCTACTGATATAAGTATTTGATATAAGCATTAACTAACTACTATCAACTAAAGTATATGAGGGAATCTAAAGCTGGGCGCATGGGCTGAGCCTTTTGGGTTGCAACTAGGCTGTCAAACCATCTCGGAGCGCGCAGCGATGAAACAACAGAATTTGCTGATGGTGGACTGATTTATCTCCATGCTAGCTTGTTCTTGGGCCGTGTTACTCAACTGGTTGTGGTAACGATCACTGACCGGGTCTTCAGGTGGCCGAGGTGCCAAGCACATGGGCTGCAATACCTCCGCATGGGCTGATGATGGACTGATGATGCCCATGTACCGATCTCGTGGTTGACTTGAACATTGAGATTGCCTAATTGTGATTACGTCAGGCCCCTTTGAGCTTTTTAGGGGAGGTGGAACCTCTTCTGGAGGGAAATCCACAAAATAGCTATGTTTCTCTAGTTCTAGAGCTGTCGAAGAAGGTCCTCCTGCATCAATCCCCCCCTGGTTGAAGAGTTCTCCTCCGGAAAACTAAGGGGATGCTCATCGGTGGCGAGGGGCTCCTCCAGTGGGTCATGGTAGGGAAGAAGGTCCGTGACGTTGAATACAGGGTGGATCCCCATGCTTTCCGGTAGATCGAGAACATTGGCATTGGAGCCTACTCGCTGTAGTACCACATAGGGCCCCATGTACCATGCTTGTAGCTTAAAATGCGCCCAATTTGTCACTCGCTCAGGGTGGATACGCACCCTCACCAAATCGCATGCACTAAAGTGGAGTGGCCTACGGTGTTCATTGGCCTTCAGAGCATTCCAAGTGTTGCCCAAAATGATCTAATGTCGAACTTCCTCATGCAAACTCGCGATATAACTGGCAAAGGAAAATGCATGCTCAAAAAGGTGGGACTTCATGGGAAGATCATGCAAGTCAATAGGTTTTTGTGGTTGTTATCCAAGGACCACTTGGAAGGGACTTAGGCTGGTAGACCGATTGACTGCAATATTATATGCAAATTTAGCAATAGGGAGTACAGTGTCCCAACTCTTAGGGTGATCACCAATGAGACATTGGAGTAAGTTACCCAAACTCTGGTTAATGACCTCAGTTTGGCCATCTGTTTGAGGGTGATAGGCTGTAGAAAACTTAAGAGTGGTCCCTAATAGTACCCATAGTGATCGCCAAAAGTGGCTTACAAAGCAGGTGTCGCGATCGAACACTATAGAGAGTGGGAGGCCATGGAGGCGAACTACCTCCCAAATGAACATATGGGCTATCTTGGATGCATCCACTGTCCTAGAACAGGGGATGAAATGAGCCATTTGGAGAACCGGTCCACTACGACATAGATGGAATCAAATTGAGACGTAGTACGGGGTAACCCCAGGACGAAGTCCATGCAGAGGTCCCTCCATAGACCCTAAGAAACTAGGAGTGGGGTGTACAAACCAGTGTTCGGGGGTTGAGGCTTAGCCATTTGGTAAGTGCCACAGTGGCTGACAATGTGCTCCACATCTTTGCGCAAGGAGGGCCAATATAGGTGCTCCTCGGCTATCTCAAATGTCTTGTCACATCCATGGTGGCCGGCAACACCACCCGTATGTCCGTGTGTAACTCTAAAAGAATGTGGTCGCGAAGGGAGGACTGGGGAATACATAACCGGTTCCCAAATAACAAGTAACCCTCACACAACTGGTAAGGTGACTCGACATCCGTAGACTCACGTAGGCGAGTATAGATGGCACCAAAATCTGGGTAGCTAGGGTACTCATCCTTAACATAGGCGAATGTATTAACGCGGGTACACATAACACACAAAAGGGTCCTTACTCGACTCAGGGCATTTGCTATAATGTTCTCCTTACCTGCCTTATGATTAATCACAAAAGTGTACTGTTGTAAGTACTCCACCTACTTTGGCCTGCCGGGCACCTAACTTCTTTTGGGCACTCAAGAAGGATAAAGTCTGGTGGTCACTATATAGGATGAACTCACGGTGGAGTATATAGTGCCTCCACTGCCTTAACTATTGGACAGTAACATAGAATTCCTTGTCATATGTGGAGTACCACTGCTGAACAGCACTCAGTTTTTCACTAAAGAAGGCAACCGGGTGGCCTTCTTAGCTCAGAGTTCCTCCGATCCCAGTACCGAAGGCATCGTATGCAACTTCAAAGACTTTGGAAAAGTCTAGAGGTCGAAGAACTGGGGCTGTAGTAAGGACATCCTTAAGGGCTTCAAAGGCACACTAAGTGGCCTGTGTCCACTCGAAGTCATCTTTCGATAGACGCTGTGTTAATCGGGTAGCAATGGTGTTATACCACAGATGAATCGACAGTAGAACCCAGTAAGACCTAAGAAATTGTGAACCTCAGAAACAGTGCAAGGCTCAGGCTAATGCCGGATGACATCAATCTTGGTGGGGTCAACAAAGAGACCTTGGTCAAACACTATGTACCTAGAAAGTGGACTTGGTGGCCATGAAGGTACACTTCTTCGTGTTAAGGAAGAGGCACTCATTCTGGAGAATCTCAAAGGTAGAGCAAAGATGCTCTAAGTGCGCCTCTCGGGTGCGGCTGAAGATCAGAATGTCGTCAAAGTAGACGATTAGGAATTTTCCCATGTAGGGCTTGAGGACTTGACTCATTAGCCTCATGAATGTGGAGGGGGCGTTCGTCAAGCCAAAGGGCATGACTAACCACTAGTACAGACCATCCTTGGTCTTGAATGCAGTCTTTCATTCATCACCCTCGCGGATGCGAACCTGGTGGTATCTACTCTAGAGGTCCAACTTGGTAAACCATGACGAACCAGAAATCAAAATTGAGCAAGCCATCAAGACAAGGTATAGGGACCCGGTACTTGACGGTGATCCTATTAATGGCTCGACTATCTATGTATGAGTAGGGCGGGGACAACGCATGGGCTAAGGCTCTCATGAATGTACCCCTTGGTGAGGAGTTCATCCACTTGACACAACAACTCGGCGTGTTTAGTGGGGTTGAGTCTATGGTGGAGCAAGTTTGGGAGAGGGGCTCCTGGCACCAAGTCTATCGCGTGTTGGATCTCCCTTTCCGGGGGGAGCCCATGAGGCAAATCCTCAAGTGAGATGTCACTAAACTCGGACAAGAGGGGGCGATGTTGGCTAGAGAGTCCATCTCCGCATGGGGCGACAGGTCCACTGCCTCACACAATATCAGGGCATAGACCACCTTGGTCTCACTAGCTTCGCGGATTAGCACTGGGGTGCGCATTAAGGACACAATTGCATTAGGTTTTGGGAGCACAATCAAGCCCTTAGATGTTGATGCACGCAACTCTTTTGGGTGGGGCTAGGTTGAGCCAGATTTTTTTATCATTGTGGTCGAAGATATAAGTGTTTGACCGGCCATAGTGTACCACGTCACGGTTGTATAGCCAAGGGCGACCCAACAGCACGTGGGCAACATCCATAGTTGCCACGTCGCACCAAACTTTCTCCCTATAGTCCCCAAAACTAATGAGAACCTGACAACGGTGGGTGACTGGTAGGCTCAATGTGTCGACCCAAGCGATGGAGTACGGCTTCGAGTAGGGTTCAAGCGTAAGGTTGAACTGGGTGATTGTAGTACGTGACACCACATTCAGGCTACTACCCCCATCAATAATGATCTTACACGAATGCCCATTGCATTTGATGTAAGTCATGAAAATATTGGCACGCCTCCAATCCTCGGAGGGAGGAGTTTGTACTAGAGTGCACCAGATAACTACAAGTGTGGGCTGACCCGACTCATCCCCACTAGCATAGCACTCAGGCTCAATGTCATGCTTAGTGCACTCACGGGTCATAGCAGCCAACCGGGGCTGACACTTGTCAACATGGGTGGGATGTTTAGGGCAATCCTTCCAATAATAGCCGGATTGGAGACAGTTGAAACAACTCACGCGGTTAGCAGGCCCACGAGCTGGGGCATAGCCCTTGTCCTCCCATGAAAGGCGAGGAGTGGGGGCATTGGTTGTGGGACGCCTAGGGGGGTCACGAACAGTTGGAGCATGATGGGGCTCTAGGCATGCTTCATGGATAGCTGGAGCATATCAGGGCTCTGCGTGCTCTGCTCTAGGATGAGCAAATGGGGGACCGACAACTAGGGTTGATCTAAGAGGTACCAACTAGCTATGCCTAGCAGCAACGTGCAAGTCTTGCTCAATGTCTAGAACTCATTGGAATGTTTGGTCCAAACTCTCCGAGTTATAGGTAGGTAGGGCTCTTCGGATCTCCGATCGGAGTCCATTCTTGAATCTAGATAAGGTAAACTTGAGGTCCTCTCGCAAGTTGCACCTAAGTGCTAATGTATCAAAGGCTAGCCTATACTCAGCGACAGTACCGGATCCTTGGTGTATGCTACTGTATTGGACCAAGACGCGCTGCATATAGGAGGGGGGAACATACCGCTCATGGAGACAGTACTTCATATCATCCCACCGCGTAATGAATGGGAGGGCTTGCTGCTTTAGTTGTTGACACGTCCCGCAAGTGCACGGTTATGTCGAAGTAATATAAAAGATGTCGAATCTCACAAGGAGCAAGGTTAAGTACCAAAAAATCTAAGTCTTAATAGCTAGGCGAATTGAAACAGGGTTTTGAGAACTAAAATCGAAAACAAGAAATCAATGCTACGACGGTAAAGAATAAATACGAGAGAGATATCAGGGCTACGGTTTCCACCACGATGACGATCTTAATTGTGCTTAAAATTATTAGTTATTTGGATTTATGATTTTGCACAAGGAATCCATCCCTAGGGTACAAGGTGCCCTCTCTCGAGTGTACACCCTAGTGCTCGACTAAGACGATCTCCTACTCTCGCGGTGGATCATTTTAGATGAACCCAACGAGTTCTGTGGATGATTATGAAACCCTCGAGCGAAGACCAAGCACTCTCGTGTCGAGGTCTCGCAAGTTTTACTAAGAGGTTCCACCCTTACGATTCTCCTCTCGGTATGAATCGTAATGGCTTAAACATGAAAATACTCGGCCAAGGTAAAATCACGAGATATGCACGTCAAAGTAAAATATGCTCACAATGCAATCCAAGTAATATAATTAAAATAGAGTTTGCAATCAAGAATCATCACCGGGCTTCAACCGAGCCCCAAAATAGGGTTTACGCTACTATCGTCATTGAAACACTCAAAATCTCTCTTTTAATGGAAGAAAAACTATAAGGAAGCGAATCTAAGAGGAAGGAGATGGTAAACCAAAAGTATCCAGAAGAAATCGTGATGATCTAACGTCTCAATCTCTGAAAATCATCAAAAATTGCCTTGTCGCCGTGTTCTTCCGCCCTCCGCCGCTTTGTCGCTTGATTCCCCAATGCTTAAGTCATGAAAATTGGGGCTTTTATATCCCTCGAGTTCTCCTTCGAATTAGCTTTCCAAAGAGTTCTTACTTGCCAAATTTGGATGCCAAACGGATTGGGAATCATTGAAAATCCGAGTGTAGGTCGGGTTCGCGCTCGCCTAGTTTGGAATCACGGGTGAACCCCGCCGGGTTCACCTGGTCGTGATTCATTATGGACTTCTCGGCTGAAGGAAGCATGGGTGAACCCCACCGGGTTCACCTGGCTATGCTTTACTCTGAGCAGTTTCGGCCGAACGGAATACAAGTGAACCCCGCCGGGTTCACCTGGCCGTGAAGCTCTCTGTGAGGTTCCTGCTGGCTGGCGAACACGCTAGTGAACCCCATGGGGTTCACCTGGCCGTATTTTTTAGGCTAACTCCTATTGAGCCTGAATTTGACATGTAGCTTTGTCTTCATATAAGAAATCACCTCATGGCCTTAGAATCTTCAAAAAATGTCAAAATAGGGCGATTTTGCCTGAAATTTCACAAAAGCAAGAAAAAGTGAAGATTCAGAAGCTTTTAAACAAATAAGCCTTTAAAGAGTATGAAAGTATCAAAATAAGCCTAAATTTATCATGAAATACAAAGGAAAAATACTACTAAAATGCAAGGCATCAAAATACTCCAGACTTAAATACTTGCTTGTCCTCAAGAAATAAGATAAGATGAAACACAGGATGGGCATAAGAGTAATCTTTCGTGTCGAGTTATACATCCAAGTAAGAAAAACATTTGATAGCAATCCAAAATCTAATCAAGAGAAATCAAGTAAATGATTGTTTCAAGTGTTCAACAGTTTTGATCTCACAATTTCTAGAAGCCAAACAACTTTGTAAGCGACAAACATAGGATTCAATCAAGCTTACACACAACACTCATGCAATTTCAATCCTTCCCAGTCAAATCGTTGGGGTTAACTTACAATACACTGATTATTGCATTAGACTTCAACTCATATTCTTAGGTACCACTGCCAATTTTTCACAGTGCCAAGTAGAAGAGTCTTTTTATTGATTTCACTTCACATCTCTTAGATTTCAACTCATGTCCTTTGATACCACTGCTAATTTTTCGCAGTGCCAAGTAGAGGAATTTAAAGGTGAGTTTTTTGTTTGTTTGTTTGTTTGTAGATAAGTTGATAACATATCCTTTCTAACAAATGCAGTGTCTCCCCAACAACAGAAAGGAATTCAAAGAATAACTAAGTGAATATGCATCTCAATACGATTCTCATGTAAGTTGCAAGCTTAAGTTGATTAAACAATTATAGGAGTGTTTGACCCACTAATGAACAACTCAAAGTCAATCCAAATCGCAAAATTTCAAAATCATAGAATATATGGACATGATCAAAGAGTATTCCTAACAAGGAGGTATTATCAACAATCATTGATCATTCCTAACCAATCATGCATTCAACTCAAAATTTTTGAAAAAGCTATCATAGTATAATACACGTGCAAATTCATGGAAAAATTTGAAAAGTTTCACACAGCATATATGAAAAGAATAGTCATCATAACAGAGTACGAACACAAGCAAGAAAGTAATGTCATACAGTCACAAGGTAGGGCCCGAAGATGTGGAACAGGCCCACGAATATAATGGCATATAAGATACAATGCCACAATACCATCCATCACAGTAAAATAACATGTCCAAACACAGCAAGTCAAGCGATAGTGTCAGACAACCATATAATAGACACATAGAAGAAACCGGAGTATAGAAAGCTCACCCACTCTAAAAGTTTGCATAGTCCTCTATGCAATACCATGATGTGAGAGGAGTGGAATTCAATGCCGATGCTCTTGGAAGCTACCTCCGCTTGCGCGAACGAGAGCTAGAAGACCGTGAGCTCTTGCTCTTCCCACGCGTGCTATAGTCAGGCTCGACCTTCTCATCAGAAGAGATGTCCATGCGAGCCATGCTCTCCTCATTGATGAAGGCGAGGCGCTCGTCCATCACAGATAATTTCTCCCACACTGACCCCATCATTTTGTGTTGTCTTTGCATGTATGCCTCCATAGACTCCCATCGAGAAGAATGGTCCTGCTGAATGTAGGAGATGGTGGTGTCCTGTTGGGAAACCCTGGGAATATTTTACAATTTTCTGAGATAGATATTACACAATTACATTGCACAGTGGGAGAAATATCCCCGAAACAGGCCAGTCCCAAAAACCTAGTGAAGATCGCATGAGCGAGAGTTGACACGATGAGTTAGAAAATACCTTAGAAGCAATTTGGAGTGATGTCGATGTAGGCGCCCAAGTGTGCGCCCTCTGTAGTCTCACACACATGGATGCCTCGAGTCCTCTTCTTCCACGCTCGGTGCTAGCCTTGGGAAGAAGATTCAAGCCTTAGGAGAGACCTCCAATCACCTTGCGCCACCACCAAGGAGGAATGCACCAAGGAGGATGAAGAGGAGAGGAAGCCGCAAGCCTTCTTGTTCCTTTGCGCCAACGAAAGGAAGGAGGAGGAAGAAGAAGCTTGCTTGCGCCCTTTGATGGAAGAAGAAAGGCTCCAAGACTCCAAGCTGTCGCCCCTCAAGTGCTTCACGCCTCTAAGGAATTCGAACACAAGAGAGGGGCGGCTAGGGTCCAATAAATAGGGCAAGAGGCGATTAGGGCAATGGCTAGGATCATGACAAGTGTATGGCTAGGATGAGGAGGTTTGAGGCAAGGAAAGTCTCCAAGACTTTACCATAAACTTCATTCAACTTATCCATAATTGCCCAAACACCATATCAGCCCAAGACATGCCTTAAAGGCACTCATACCATCAGTGGAACAAGGGGGAGGCGCCAATTGCTTCCTTAATGAAGCAACTTTGCCAACTTCTCCCCATTATGCCCATAGGCGCCTAAGGGAGAAGTTTTCTCCCCATTATACCCTTTTAGCTCATTGCCTCTTCATGACAACTTATTATTGGGCCTCATTGGATAATGAGCTAGCCCAAACTTCATTACATGGGTTGATTAAGCACTTGGATCCAATTCAATGCAACCCTAATCCAAATGTGACCAACCATGGTCAAATACGGGTCAACCTGCCAAAAATGAAGTTTGGCTCAAATAATATTCTAACATCTCATCAGGTCCATTGGTGCTGATGAAATCTCCAAAATAGATCTGAGTTATCCAATAACTCGATCATAAGACTTCCCAATCAATACGAGAACTCGAGTATCAAGGTGTGCGACCTTGTAGGTTCCTCTGACGCTGGCAGTGTTGACCAAAGGTCACCACAAGCAGTGAGTGACACCTAGCAGTGCATCGCTGCTACCCAGGTCATTGGAATGGATATCGACATGACATCCCCATCATCGCGACTAGGTACAGATGCATTATAGTCTCTTTGCCAAACTGATATCCGATTGGACAAGTGTGTCACCACTTGTTTTCATCCAATCACATGGTTATGACTAAATCAAGTTCTCACCTGGGTATGGCCATACACTTTCAGTCATAGAACCATAGAGGAGCTCCATGGATATCAAGCTTCCCTCAGGAAGGGGCAAATCCTTTGTCTGTCTATTGACCTTCTCATATGGGTCATGACATGCTCAATGACAACCGTTATTACCTTCCAACTACGGCGATGTGTTAGGCTGTATAAAAGCATATCCCTAACCATGTAGAATGGTCAATGACCTCAAGTCAAGGGATCAATGCATCTCCTATCACATGTGAGGATAACTCATGACACCAAGTCATTGCCTCACAGCGGGTCTATCCAGTGTATCCACCACTGATATACCCATATGTCTGCATTAGCACCTCATGCCTAACCAGCCCATATACCAGTCTTACTAGTACCAGAGCTGTCCTATATCCACTCAGGTACATCGATTGGGGACAATCATCTGAGCACAGATCCAATCTGTCTCTAGGGACATTATCATGTAAGTACACAATCGCAGATGTACACAAACAATGATAACGACAATGCTAGAAAGATATATATAAATATCAGTGTCAAGTAGTACAACAATGGACCAAAACTAGGTCCTAGGGCATATACACCAATAGTGTCCATATGATCGATGACTTCATGCTAGTGAAGTTGCTCCTCCCTAATCTCCTACAAGACAGACATCATAGAATCAGTGCGTGAAGTGCCGCCAAAGGAAAATGCCCCCGGTGCAGGTGGTGCGGTGTCAATGGGGTTAGGCTATGAGTCTTCAACTAGCTGGATACGCCAGTTCCCATGCACACGCATAGTGGTGTGCTCTGGATTCGGTAGTGGCAGGCAAAATGGGCTCCCTTTGAACGTCATGCAGTAGGAGTCGTCCTTGCGTATGATCAGCTTCATGGCGACGCAAGACTCGATCTCGAGCCTGTTGTTGCCAGTAGCCTCTAATGTGCCATATGGGACGATACCCAAAGAAACTGCCAAAGGGGTGATGAGGTCGCCAATCACAATCGCCCCCCTTCAAAGAACGGGAGACGCGGCTGAACTACTTTGCCAAATAGTACCCAGAATCCACCCGGAAGCTGTGAAGCATGCACCAGAGATAGAATAGCTTAGTTTGTCGAACCATGCTGTCGCTCTCACCGCGTCCAAAGAGGGTATGGGCCAGCACGCGGTGAACATACTTAATCACTGTGTTGCAAAGGCTAGATGCACAGGCCACTCGAGCAGAGTAAGAATGCTCATTGGTAATCGCGCTCTAGAAGCCCTGCTCACTGTACTCAGTAGGGACTTTGCGTACACACGGTTCAGGAAAACAATATATGCTGCATAACTGTGAAAGAGTGAGGGTGTGTTGGATGTTACTAAGATGGAATGCCAGGCGGCCGGGGTCATCTTCAAGGATCAGATCTGCCTTTACTTCTAAGGAACTTAGAAACTCCAATGTCATGCCAACGTAGGTGGCAGAGAATAGCTGCTGGAACTGCTCCCAACCGACTACCGCATACATCATGTCAACATCTTCTCTTAGCCTGAGCATCTGCAATGTCCCTCTGTCTAGATACCTCCTGTTGAGAACTCGGCGTTGACGCAACGTTTGGTAGCGTTCTTCTTGCCAGGCGTTACGGAAGATAATCCCGAACTCATACGGGGGAGAGATGTAAGGCTACAGCCGGCTTGTGGGCGTGCGTCCATGCCTAGACGAAGAAGAACCTGGAGTCGCCGACGATGGCCGAAAAGATGGAGGAGTTGGCGACGACTCATACTCATCGTCATCTGTGGCGGAGGAGTCGGAGAATGCCTGTGTAGTGTGTGAGGTCCTCTTGGAAGCCATGGCATTTGTTCTCGGATGCATGATGGCTAGAGAAGATCTGAAGGCAGCTGGCGAGCTTTCGGCGAGAAAATCTGGCCGGAGATGCAAGGAAAAACGAAGGCGGCTGCGGATCGGCGGAGAAACTCGCAAAGCTGGCGAAGAGGAGATTCGGAGGTGAAAAGAAATGAAACCTGTCTGGATGAGAGGGGAAACTTGGATCAAATCCTTGAGTATCTCCTTCGAGTGCTAAGAAGGAAAGAGGGTGGCCCTATCGGGTTGGCTTCGTCAAAATTGGGAGGCGGCAGCGGAACCTGCGTGCGGTGCCCCAAGTTCAGGTGAACACGGGTGAAAAATGGGTGAACCCGCCCGGGTTCACCAGCTCGTGAAGTTCACTGTGATCGGGCTGATGCTACAGATACACGGGTGAACCCGTTGGGGTTCACCAGCCCGTGAAGCTTACTGGATGGCTTCCGGTGTTCAGAAAAGTTGGTGAACCTAGTGGGTTCACCTGCCTGTGAAGCTTGCTGTGAATCTCTCTGGACGCGCTGGTATAGTGCACTTTGTGTGTGAACCCCATGGGGTTCACCAGGCCGTGATATGCACTGATATGCCCGAAAAATTTTGGGAAAATTTTCATGCACTCCATCTTCGTCCTACATCATAAAGGGACATTAAATCAGCAGCAATCCCTTCTAGAGAACCAAAAATTAAATGAAAAAGAAATTAATAGTGTAAAACAATGTCTAAACCAATGCATGAAAACTAAAAAGCAATTAAAAATTTGGGTTGCCTCCCAAGAGTGCTAGTTTAAGGTCGGTAGCTCGATCATAAGAAGTTTTCAGAGTCGCAAATTCGTGGGGTCTGAAAGAGCAAGAACTTCCTCTCTTTCGACCCACTCATCTTCGAAGTAGTGCTTCAAACGGAGCCCGTTAACTGTGAAACTCCCAATTCATTCCGTCCAAATTGTGATGGCACCATATGGTTGAACTTTCTGAATTGTAAAAGGACCAGACCATCTCATGTGGAGCTTTCCTGGAAAAAACCGAAGTCTTGAATAAAACATAAGTATTTTATCCCCTTCACGAAATTCTTTCTTTGCTATGCGCTTGTCATGCCAAAACTTAGTGCATGCTTTGTAGCTCTTGGCATTCTCCATTTTACTGGCGTTCTTGATAGAGTTTATTAGGTCAAGTTCCAAGGGGTCCACTTCTTTTCTGTAGGGCTCAACATGCTAAATAGCTTTCTCCACAATGTCCATGCTACAGCATGCACCTGCAAGAAAAGGTTTTTTCAAGGTGTCAGTTAGATCAAATTGTATAGTACTGCCACAGATGTTCAAGGACAGTTTTCCATTCTTAACATCTATGACAGCGCCTGCAGTAGCAAGAAAAGCTCTCCCCAGAATGATAGAGAGCTTATCATCCTCATCAATCTCCAAAATAACAAAATCAGCAGGAATAAAGTAATCTCCTATTTTAACTAGTACGTCCTCTAAAATACGAACTGGTTGACGCACAGATCTATCTGCAAGCTGTATAGAAATTTAGTAGGTTGTAAATCCTCTAAGTCTAGCCTTTTACAAAGTGATAA
Organism: Costus lasius; assembly: GCA_027563935.2. Classification (NCBI taxonomy): domain Eukaryota; kingdom Viridiplantae; phylum Streptophyta; class Magnoliopsida; order Zingiberales; family Costaceae; genus Costus; species Costus lasius. The sequence continues at coordinate 27,282,888 of CM050450.1, read as the reverse complement.
TGGCATGAGGCTAACGCTTGCTCTTAGATCGCACAGAGCTCTCTGAAAGGACATCTCCCTAATCTGGCAGTGTATGGAGAAATTGCTTGTGTCCTTAAGCTTCTGAAGAAGCTTGTTCTGAATGATGCCGCTGCACTGTTCAGTAAGTGCAACGGTCCCTTGATCTTCTAGCTTCCTCTTATTTGATAAGATGTCTTTCAGAAATTTTGCATAAGTCGGCATCTGCGAAAGAGCATCAACGAAAGGAATGTTAATATAAAGTTTCTTTAATACTTCTAAAAACATACCAAACTGCTTGTCCATCTTAGCCTTGGCAAGCCTCTATGGAAAAGGGATTAGTGGCTTATATGCGGGTGGTCCCACGTAGGGCCGCTCCTCTTCGGCTGATTCGGGTGCCACCGGTGTTGCATCTGACTATGGTTCCACAAGCTCGGTAGTCAACTCATCTCTTCTATCATCAGTCATCATCTTTGGATCCTCAAGTTGCTTGCCGCTCCGAGTGGAGATTGCATTGCAATGCTCCCTCGGGTTTACCTCAGGCTGGGATGGTTGCTTGCCTGGTGCTCTGGAGGATGAGCTAGCTGACTCTCCAACATCTTGTTATGTGTCTCCAGGGAGTCCATCCTCGTCATCATAAGCTTCATCATGTCGGTTAGTCCTTCAAGTTGCTTACTTAATTGATAATCATTGTTTGGTCTTGGCTGTGGTGGTGGTGCATTGTAATTCCTAGCCTGAAATCCTGGTGGTCTGAAATTGTTCTGTTGGGACTGCCTGAAATTTCCTTGTGGTGGCTAGGCTTGCTGTGATGGAACTTGTCCAGGTTGCATTGGCTGAGTTGTTCGGTATGAGAAGTTCGGGTGGTTGCGCCATCCTGGATTGTATGTGCTGGAATAAAGATTGTTGTTGGCATTGAAGTTTCCAACAGTATTCAACTGTTCAGGGTGACCCGCAGCCATCTGTCCATCTCCTACCTGGCAATCTGCCCCCGCATGACCTACAACTCCACAGACCTCACAAGAAATAGAGTTAACATCTATCGAATTAACAGACCAAGAATCAATCTTTCTAGTCAAATTGTCAACCTTAGCTGTAAGAGCAGTTAAAAAGTCAAGATCATACTTACCTGACTTCTTGTTAGAGGTGCCTCGCTCAGATGTCCATTGGTGGTGGTTGATCACTATGTCCTCGAGGAGGTTCATTGCATCTTCCACTCGTCTATTCATCAGAGCATCTCCTGCTACTGCGTCCACTGTAAGTCTCGTGTTATAATCCAACCCACTATAAAACGTTTGGATTAAGACTCAAGTTTCAATTCCGTGATGTAGACACATTCTTTGGAGCTCTTTAAACCTCTCCCAAGCTTCGTATAGGGATTCTCCATCCTTCTGCATGAAACTCGTTATCTGATTCCGCAACTGGATTGTTTTGGATAGAGGGAAATACTTGGAGAGAAAGGCTTGAGATAACTCCACCCATGTTCTTATTGAAGCAGAAGGTAGTGTGTGTAGCCAAGCTCTTGCTCTGTCCCTCAAAGAGAAGGGAAATAATCGCAACCTGATAGCATCAGCAGAAACACCGTTAATCTTCAGCATATCGCAATATTCTAGAAAAATAGAGAGACGCATGTTGGGGTCCTCAAGCGGGGAACCACCAAATTGGTTTTGTTGCACCATAGAAAGAAGAGCAGGATTTATTTCAAAATTATTAGCCTCAATAGTGGGCCTCGCAATTCCTGATTGAAAACCATGCATGTAGGGAGCAGAGTAATCCTTCAACGTTCTGTTGTTATAGATGTTTCCCATTGGCTGAGGTACTCGATCATTATTCACATCAAGTTGAATGTGCTCCATCTGATTTTCTCCTCCTCGATGGTTCATGATTTCCTTTTTCTAAATTTGATTTTGCTTTTCTTCTGATCCTGAACGTACGCTCGATCTCTAGATCAATGTCAAAGAATGCTCCTGCCCTAGAACTTCTTCACATAAAAGGGTCTGTCAAAATTTCAAAGTTCTAATACAACAGGCAATTAGAGAGAAAAAAAAGAAAGTAGCATTGCAGTAAAGAAAAGCTAACTAAAGCCTAGTCTACCAATTCTCAGAAATATACTAATATCAACTGTTGCTCCCCGGCAACGGCGCCAAAAACTTGACACGTCCCGCAAGTGAACGGTTATGTCGAAGTAAAATAAAAGATGTCGAATCCCACAGGGAACAAGGTTGAGTACCAGAAAATCCAAGTCTTAATAGCTAGGCGAATTGAAACAGGGTTTTCAGAACTAAAATCGAAAACAAGAAATCAACGCTATGACGGTAGAGAATAAATACGAGAGAGATATCAGGGCTACGATTTACACCACGATGATGATCTTAATCGCGCTTAAAATTATCAGTTATTTGGATTTATGATTTTGCACAAGGAATCCATCCCTAGGGTACAAGGTGCCCTCTCTCGAGTGTACACCCCGGTGCTCGACTAAGACGATCTCCTACTCTCGCGGTGGATCATTTTAGACGAACCCAATAAGTTCTATGGATGATTATGAAACCCTCGAGCGAAGACCAAGCACTCTCATGTCGAGGTCTCGCAAGTTTTACTAAGAAGTTCCACCCTTACGATCTTCCTCTCGGTATGAATCGTAACGGCTTAAACATGAAAATACTCGGCCAAGGTAAAATCATGAGATATGCACGTCAAAGTAAAATATGCTCACAATGCAATCCAAGTAATAGAATTAAAATAGAGTTTGCAATCAAGAATCATCACCGGGCTTCAACCGAGCTCCAAAATAGGGTTTACGCTACAATCGTCATTGAAACGCTCAAAATCTCTCTTTTAATGAAAAGAAAACTATAAGGAAGCGAATCTAAGAGGAAGGAGATGATAAACCAAAAGTATCCAGAAAAAATCGTGATGATCTAACGTCTCAATCTCTAAAAATCACCGAAAATCGCCTCGTCGCCATGTTCTTCTGTCCTCCGCCGCTTTGTCACTTGATTCCCTGATACTTAGATCACGAAAATTAGTGCTTTCATATCCCACGCGTTCTGCTTCGAATTAGCTTTCCAAAGAGTCCTTACTTGCCAAATTTGGATGCCAAACAGGTTGGGAATCACTGAAAATCTGAGTGCATGTCGAGTTCGCTCTCGCCTGGGTTGGAATCACGGGTGAACCCCGCCGGGTTCACCTAGCCATGATTCATTCTGGACTTCTCGGCTGAAGGAAGCACGAGTGAACCCCGCTAGGTTCACCTGGTTGTGCTTCACTCTGAGCAGTTTCGGCCAAATGGAATACAGGTGAATCCCACTAGATTCACCTGGCTGTGAAGCTCTCTGTGAGATTCCTGCTGGCTGGCAAACTGGCCGTATTTTTTAGGCTAACTCCTATTGAGCTAAAATTTGACGTGTAAGTTCGTCTTCGTATAAGAAATCACCCCATAGCCTTAGAATCTTCAAAAAATGTCAAAATAGGGCGATTTTGCCTGAAATTCCACAAAAGCAAGAAAAAGTGAAGATTCTGAAGCTTTTAAGTAAATAAGCCTTTAAAGAGTATGAAAGCATCAAAATAAGCCTAGATTTATCATGAAATACAAAGGAAAAATACTACTAAAATGCAAGGCATCAGTTGTTGTTCCACATTTGCCCAATGTAGACGGGCTAGACCCTCTAGTAGGAGGCGTGCAAAATTGACATGCAGGTGTTGGGGCATGGCGCACCACTCAAAATAGTTATCGATCGATGCAGCCCAATCAAGGAACCGTGTGGGGTTAAGGTTACGATCAAAGGGTGCGGGTAAGGTATGCATGATGCGACGAAATCATCGTCCATTTGGTTTCGACCATAATGTGGTTGGGCTTGGGGCCTTTGTGCGGCCCACACATTATTCTCATCAAATGGTTCATCCTCGAGAATGGGCTCTTCGTCAAAGGGCCTATGCCTAACGGGTTGGGTGATATGGGGTAGCTCTCTAGTTGGAGCCCGATAGGTTGGCGGGGAGAGATTGGTTGGAACTCGGGTTCTATGCTCTAAAGACTCAAGGCGATCACTCACACCCTTAAGAGAAGCCATGAGTTGATCCATCGACTATGGGAGCAGTCGGCTAAGTTGGTGACAAAAGTCCTCCATTTTGTCTACTCGCGATGATAGGGCATCATTCAAAACGACCTGATCCTTAGACCATTCCGTGGGGAGGACAGACTCTTGGGAATCAGGGAACTCGGACATGGTTTGTGACCTCGTAGTCACCATGCACAAACAAGGTATGACTCAAAATGCAAATGCTGAAAAGCATGCGGAAATACGAAGATGCAACGAAGTTGGATCGTGTGAACAATAAGAATTGAACGTGCAACTCCTCTGATACCAAATTTGATGCAGCTACTATAGGTGGGTTGGTCCTTAGCTCGGTACTCTAGGGGTTTATGAGATGATGATTAGAAAACGTTAGAAGGTCTTGAGACGAGGGAAGTAAAAGCATGTCAGAAAATGAGCAACGAGAAAACCAGCGAGAAACAATGCGAAAGATGGCGATGAATACGTTTTGAGGCAACACGGATGATGAAGAAACCAATGACACCCAACTACGCAAATGAAACTCACTAACCTCGCTTAGCGAGCAATTTAAGCACAGCATAGCAATAAGGGCAGTGGACTTAGAGGCGACTCAGCTCGCGCACCTATGAACTTGCGATGACACAAAAGCTAAGGAACGTGCACATCTCCGGCGTACGGATGCCCGTGGATAAGGAAACCAAGTAAGAACAAACACAATGAAAATCCGAAAACAGGGGAACTTGATGCACTGGCAGTGCGATTTATTTCTTTGAAATGAAAGACAATTACAATTAATAGGCGAGGAATTGAGACCGAGCCAAGGATCACATACCTTGCTCCACACTCTAACCTCTCCGAAGTGAGCTCCTATCACACAAGAAACCTAAGAAACAAGCTAAACTCCAGCTCCCTTTTATAGAATAAGGGAGGGAATATCACACCACAAGCATGACTAGGGAATATCACACCACAAGAATGACTAGGGAATAACACACCACAATCATGACTACCAACTCTAACTAACTAAAAGCAGTCAAGATGCTACTGATATAAGCATCTAATGTAAGCATTAACTAACTACTACCAACTAAAGTAGATGAGTGAATCTGAAGCTGGGCGCTTGGGCAGGGCCTTTTGGGCTGCAACTGAGCCGTTAAACTATCTCAGAGCACGCAGCGATGAAACAATAGAATTTGCTGATGGTGGGCTGATTTATCACTGTGCTAGTTTGTTCCTGGGCCATGTTAGTCAACTGGTTGTGGTAACGATTGTTGACCGGGTCTTCAGGTGGCCGGGGTGCCAAGCACATGGGTCGCAATACCTCCATATGGGCTGATGATGGACTGATGACGCCTTTGTACCGATCTGGTGGTTGACTTGAATGTTGAGATCGCCTTATTGTGATTGTGTCGAGCCCCTTTGAGCTTTTTTTATGAAGTGGAACCTTGTCTGGAGGGAAATCCATAGAATAGTCATGTTTCTCTGGTTCTGGAGCTGTCGAGGAAGGTCCTCGTGCATCACTCAACTTCTGGCACCACCCGGTTTATGGTTTTTTTGTTCCTTTGTTCAACGGCTCTCTCATGATAAATGAAAAGTGGGATCTTCTTTCGATGAATGATGAGAGTCTTCTGGCGAGATTTGCAAGCATCTTCCTGAGATCTACGACTACTCCCCTTGTTCTTGCTTATCGCTGCTATGGTGATCAGCAAAAGCGCAAGCATCGAGCACTAAATGAAAGAACGAGTGTCAGGTGAGATCTGTGAGCTATCTTCCGGTGAGATCTACAAGCGTCTTTCCCGAGATCTGCAATCACTCCCATCGTTCCTACTCGACGCTGCTCTGGTGATCAGCGAATGAAAGCACGAGCGTCTTCCGACCAACTCGTGCTAGCATCTTCCAACAAATGAAAGCACAAGTGTTGAGTGCAGAACGAAAGCACGAGCATCCGGCGAGATCTGCAAGCGTTGAACTGCAAGAGCTGCGATTGCTCCCACAGGTCCCCATTTCCCCTCTAGGCACGAGCTATAACCCTCTTAGCAATAAGTAGACCTCTCATCAACGTGAGTAGATTAGAGACCTATGTTTGGATTCCGGCATGGGTAGATCCCCTCTTGGTGTGAGCTCTCAGCAGCTTGGCGACGACATGATCCCCTCTCGACATGAGCTCTGTCCCTTGTCTTCCCAGCGTCCGAGCTTGGAGACCTACGATCCCTCTTAGTGATCCTCTCACGATGACACCCTCTCTTCCACCACACAGATTGGCATGAGTTTCCTCCCCTTTTTGTCTTCCCCATTTCCTTTCTAGTGACCAGTGGACGTTAGCAAGCTATTCCCTCTCAGTGATTGACGATCCTTTTTATTGTTTTTTTTTTTTATCATCAATGTGTTCTATAGAATGCTGACCATTTGGGTTTATTATGAATATGCTTATATTTTAAATGCATATACAAATCCACTTAATAATACAACATAGCATTTATAAACTATACAACACAACATTTATAAACTATATTTTAAATGTATATATAAACTTCGACTTAATATTAGGACTTATAAACGGTTAAAGAGCAAAAGCTATAAGCTATTGTACTTAATCAACTCTAATCAAATCAGCTGCCCCAAATTGGCCGATATTTCTCTTTCCCTTTCCTTTGCTGCAGCAACAAACTGGAGGCCTTGGTGAGCATTAGAGAAGACCAAAAATTTGCTGCACTAAGGCAAATACAAAAAACCGGGAACGAACCAAAAAAACTAACCACTAATTAGGGCACATAGTCAAAGTTTATTTCGCTTTTTCTTTTAAATTCCATCAATTTCCTATTGATCAGCACTAATCAAATTTCTTCTTTGGACGGATCTTGGTCAACATATTTGATTCATTTTTATTAATATGGGATCTTTTCAAAATGCAGTAATTTCTCTTCTATTACATCTCTAATGCACTGATATTGCACGTTAATATATTTAGACCTAGAATGAAATAAGAAATTTTTTCTAAGGTGAAGGACCACTTCGACTGGCACAAATAACTCATACGTTTCCTAATAAAATACATCCAAGTTTATTTAGGAAGTCTTTTATCCAAACAACTCCTTACAAGCTTCGCAATAAACTCTACTTTGGTCGTTAAGAGTGCAATGCATTTTTGTAAATTTGATTTTCATAACACAGTGTGGGTCAAAATGTGTTACATTAAAATATAATATGACTTTTATTAAATTCACCTTAAGTTAATAAGGCTTATTGTTTAATGGGATCCGGCTTCCAATGAGCGCAAGCATTCATTGTTAATTACTCCTAAAATTAGGGAACCTTTGATTAAGAGATCTATACTATGAAATAAAATATAAGGCAAGACAATTTTATTCATGAACACCATAAAAATACATGGCTTGACATAAAACAAAAGCGATAAAAGAGAGAAACTTTTATCAAATTGAATAGCGTTGTATTTGTGTTCGGTCTTGTGACGACATATTAGATGTTCGAATCTGGGATAATATTCGGCCTCGGCAGCACGTTGTCATATTGAGGAACTACACCTCGATGATAAACATCAACGTACGCACCTCCCAAACAATATTCCATCATAATGCGTTAAGGCATGTGGACATTGGAACTTGGAAGATCATCCGGCCTTGATGGCGTGTTAGATGTTTGATTTGAAAATATCCGGTCTCGCAACTTGTTGGATATTTAAATTTGGGAAAATTATCCGGTCTCGCGACTTGGTAGATAATTTGAATTTGGAGAAATATCCGGTCTTGTGACTTGTTGGATAATTAAATTTGGAAAATCATTCAGTCTCACGACTTGTTGGATGATTTGAATTTGAGGAAAATTACCCGGCCTCGCAGCTTATTGGGTAATTTGAATTTAGAGAATACCCGGTCTTGCAGCGTGTTGGATAATTTGATTTGGGAAATTATCCGGTCTTACGACTTGCTAGATAATTTAGATTTGGGAAATTACCCGGCCTTGCGGCGTGTTGGATAATTTGATTTGGGAAAGTATTCGGTCTTGCGACTTGCTGGATAATTTAAATTTGGGAAATTACTCGGCCTTGTGACGTGTTGAATAATTTAATTTGAAAAATTATCCGATCTTGTGACTTGCTGAATAATTTAAATTTAAAAAATTATCCGATCTTATTTCACGAGCTTTGCTCTTTCCTTAATTTGGTCAACAATGGTGGACGTGTTGCCACAGATTGCTTCCTTCCTTTTTCTTTGCAATTTTTTAGCTTCAATCACTCTCCTTCATTCGATTTTTTTTTGTCTTTTGCGCTGTTACCTTTTCAGCTATTGGCCACTTTGATTTATTCCCTCTTAATCAGCCACAATTCTCCTTATCTAATTTCCTTTTTCTTATTCCCATCCAGCTAAGGCTTCCTTCTATTTTGTGTGCTACCAATTTTCTATTTTTCCCTCCCTATGGATTCACACGCATGCCAGATTTTTTTTCTCCATTCCTTTTTAGATTCCTGTTGACGTTTGATTTTATTTATAGTCAGAGATAAATTTTGACCATTCCTTGATACATGCGTGATTAATGGTTCAATAGAGTCTAGGACCAGTATAGTTTTCCAACATATAATGCGATCTGAGTTCAGGATTTTAATCTAATATGTCCTAGACCTCTTATATCGTACAATGCCTATCATTTAGGCTATTTGGTATAGGCTTCAAGTGGATTTTCATTTTGTAATGTCTTGAAGGCATGAATGATTCTTATATGAAAATATTGATGTGCTTGTTGACTCAGTTCCAAGCTCAATTCATTATATCAAAATCTGGAACACTTAATTGTTTTGACATAACTTTCTCTTTGATCTGGCTTCAATGTATCTTTAATGTGTCTGCTTGACATCTCCTCTATATACATTTTCGGTAAGAATGCATGGTTCAACAAATGCCCCCTGACGGATTTTGTATAAGCCACAAGCACGTACAAATCCGTCGAAAAATTGATTTTGATATTTGCTTGTCTGATTTCATTAACGTTTCAGGTATAATGCATCAGAGATCAAGATAACAATATGTTTGAAACTCTAGATTAGAAGAATTGCTCTGAAGGATCTTCGAAGGCTCTCATGTCTTAGGGATGCTGCTGAGATGGACAAACGAAAACTTATGCTCCGAGGAGTCATTCAAGAACTTTTATTTGGTTGTACTCGGGGATTGTATATTCCTTTACATTGAGACTTGTCATTCACTTGAGAAAGCAAGATCATTTGTTGACTTGAGAGGCTTTGTTTTTCATATCTTCTATTGACTTGTTATTCACTTTATTTGAAATTTGTGACTCATTGTGTGTTCCTTGTTACGTGTCTTCATATTGAATGTCATATTTATGTGGAGGATTTTCAAGCACCATAAGAGGGATCTTCATAGCTATCTCAAACTCATCACTAGTATGATTTGCTCCATGTGTATACCATTCCACTCTCTTTGCTTTAATTCTATTGACCAACATAGCAGCTGGGCATAATGTGTCTTCATATCTCAAACTTGAGTTAGGTAGGCTATGAGCCATATTGCATCATTGATTTACACTCCTTGAGATTTTCATAAGGGTGGTATATTCAATTTTGAATGATTTTGGGGTTGAGGAGGGTGGGCGGCCCTTTTGTGCTTTAAATTTTATCAAGCAATCAAAGACTTTGTTGTTGTGCCAATTTGTTTCCCTTATCCTTGTTTTGGTATGAGTAGATTTGCCAAAGTAATGACGCCCTAATGTGATTCTGCATCTATAGTGACATTTGTTTACCATGGTAATTTATCTCATTTATCTTTGATCTTCCATAGTTATGAATCCCTTAGCTTGGACTTGAGTTTGAGCTTGTCTTGAGTACTTAGGGATGATGGGCCTTAGGAAGCTTTGTGAAAGTGTACATTCATGAAGGATGAATGGGCCGTAGGGCCAAACATTTAGAATTTTGGTGAATGGGTCGTGGGACCAAACATTCAGGATTTGGAGTGAACGAGCCATTGGGCCAAACATTCATAATTTGAGGTGAACGGGTCGAATGTGGTTTTGTTTGAATCTCCTTCAGTAATATGAAGAGCATTGAGAGTCAAACATAAGTAGTCATTGTGATGCAGAGAGGGTTGAGATGGGTGACTGAGCATCGAAATGGGGGGGGGGGGGAATAGGTCCTTAGGTCAGACATTCAAAATGGGCGAACGACAGCTCGACAAAATATTTAGATTTGAGCGAACGGGCCTGTAGAGGGCCGAATGTTCAGAATATGGGTGAACGGGTGGTTGGGCCAAACGTTCAAAATTGAATGAACGGGTCATGAGACTAAAAGTTCGAAGTTGGGATGATCAGAATTTGGTGAACGGGCCGTTGGGACCAAACGTTTGAATTTGGGGTGAACGGGTCGTGGGATCAAACATTCGAATTTGGAGGTGAATGGGTCATGGGACCAAACATTCGGATTTGGGGTGAACGGGTCGTGGGACCAAACGTTCGAATTTGAGGTGAACGGGTCGTGCGACCAAACGTTCGAATTTGGAGGGAACGGGTCGTGCGACTAAACGTTTGAATTTGGAGGGAATGGGTCGTAGGACCAAACGTTTGAATTTGGATGAACGAGCCGTTGGGCCAAATGTTCAGAATTTGGTGAACGGGCCGTTGGGACCAAACGTTCGAATTTGGGGTGAACGGGTCGTGGGACCAAACGTTCGGATTTGGGGTGAACGGGTCATGAGACCAAACGTTCGAATTTGGGGTGAACGAGTCATGGGACCAAACGTTCGAATTTGAGGTGAACGGGTCGTGTGACCAAACGTTCGAATTTGGAGGGAACAGGTCGTGGGACCAAACGTTCGAATTTGAGGTGAACGGGTCGTAGGACAAAACGTTCGAATTTGGATGAACAAGCCATTGGGCCAAACGGCTTGTGGACATTTGAAATTTGAGCAAATATCCTGCCTTCATGACTTGTGAATATTCGAAATTTGATCTTAGCATGTAGTCATTTCTTTACACAAAGTGTTGTATTGAGGATCTGCGCCCCGATAACAAGTATCGACGTACGCATCTCCCAAATAATACTACACCATAATGCACTAAAATTCTACATTTGACGTCGTCAAATATTTATAGTAGTTTTCCTTGAGGAGCAGTAGGTCTCCAAAATTTGAATTTTGAATAACATAATGCTTATCTCGGATCTTGGGTATATGATTTCACATAAACTTTAAGAAAAGGCGGTCTTCTTTCTTTTTGTCAGAATTTCTTTATGCCTCCTGTGTCACTAAGAAGCTTGCATTTGATTTATCTTTGATCCATCAAGTCTCTTGATGACGAGGTAGTGCCTGAGTGACTAGGCAAAGAGCGAACAATCGATAGAGAGTGCAAGCTAAAATGCCCCCTTATTTGACATTGTATGTTTCATCGTCTCGTCTCTTTGTTGAAAGGATATCTCAATATTTCATTCGTTCGAGAAGCTTTTAATTTTTTTATAAATTTGAGAGCTTTAAACGATTTTGATGTCTTTTCATCCTACCATCAGTTGACAAAAATCAAATTTTCACCCGTATTAGGAGCTTACAATTTTTGGTAAATTATCAACCATAAACGGAATTAAAATTTGGGATCTTATCACCGTTCGAATAAGATCGGATTTTCGCTCGTGTTAGGAGCTTACAGTTATTAGCAAACTGCCAGCCATAAACGGACTTGACGTTTTTGACCCTACTGCCGTTTGATTAGGATCAATTTGGTTGCTCGTATGAGGAGCATGCAGTATTTAGCAAACTGCCAGCTATAAACGGACTTGACGTTTTCGATCCTACTGCCATTTGATTAGGATCAAATTTTTTTGCTCGGTCGGGGTGTCATTCAATAGTTGCTTTGACAGAGTTATTTTGCCCGATTTGTATTGTCTCTCCACCCAGTCCTTGAACACATAGCAGTCTTCTATCGTATGCCCCAGTATACGATGGTAAGGACAAAAGTTAGGATTGTCAGTTTCATTAACCTCTTCAGGGCGTTTTGACTTTGGTAGTTGCAAACCATTTTTCAGAGCGTCTTTAAAAATTTTCATTGTCTTCTCCCTTTTGAAAGAGTAAGCTATATTTTTTTCTCTCTTCGAGGGTCACGAGATTGCCTTGACTATTTTCGCCAAGTTCTGACACCTTTTCATTTCGAGGTACACTGGTATTATGAACCTCCGCCCTTTTGCCCTTGTTAGCGACACTTGTGTGAGCGACCTTGGAATCATTCCACTTGGGTTCCTCTCTTTTGAATTTTAGGTTTTGTGTATTTGAGAAGGTATAAGGGTTTGTCCGCTCCAGTTTTGCCACTTGATTGATTAGTTCCTAAAATGTAGAAATATTATTTCCACAAAGAAATGGGGTCATTCAGGTGTCGATGTTGCGGATCAACAGCTCCATAGTCTGAACTTGTTCTATTGATTGTTCACACTTAATGCTCAAATTCCTCCATCTTATGATATAATTAAGGACGGTTTCATCCTTTTTTCTCTTTGTGTTTGCCAGGTCCGCAATAGTAATTTTGTCGCTTACTAAAGCGAACTTCATTCGAAAGGCCTCTTCCATCTCAGCCCAAGTCTTTATGATTTCATTCTCCAAGAAGTAATACCATTCGAAGGCCACTCCTGATAGGCTTTGCAGAAATTGCCGAAGCAATAAAGCATCGTTGCCTCCTGTATTTCCGCAGGTCGCAACAAAGTGAGCCAAGTGTTGATCAGGGTTCTCTATCTCATTGAACATTTTGAAATGTGGCACAATGTACCCCTTGGGATAAGGTATGTCATCGTATGTTAAAGGATAAGGTCTCCCTCGTCTCTTTTTCGGAGCAATTTTACTCCCTTCAAAATGTTTCAGTTGGTATATCACCAACTCTTGTATATCCTTTCTGGTTAGAGTAACAACGTCATCATTTGACTGAGCCGGCAAAGAAGTTGTTGTTGGAGCATTATTTTGTTCTCGTGACAGTTGCTCTTGACGTGACATCATCTCTTGCGTCCTTGCCAGAGCATTGGTTACTTCTTCGAATTTTGCCATGAGTATGTTCATGTCTTGATCTCTCTTCTTAAGTTGCTTCTTGAGATTAGTGATAACTTCATCTCGATGATCAACAGGATTAAATAGCGGTGAAGTAGTCATGACAGGCTCTTCCTCTTCCTCTTCGAAGATTTCTTGCCGTAAGGAGGTAGTTCCTACTTCATATCGTCGGGTAGGCTCCTGGATTACAACAGAAGCTAGCCTTTTACCCTTAATCTTCTTTGATAGATTTTGAAGTCTCATTTTCAGTATTAGAGTCGGACTCTCATGCGTGCTCTACCATTCGCACCGTATGTGTCTCATACGTTTTCATTCTCTTCATCTTGGATTGGAATTCTTTTGGTTTCATAGCACTTGGTGCCTTCTTATAATCTTCATAAATTCTTTGTGACAACAGCTTTTGTCGTATGCTGTCTCTTGGCTTTTTAATTGGCTTCCCTTGCTCACTAACTCGCAACTGCAGCCTTTCCACTGTATTGGAATTCCCTTGAATTGACAAGAGCGATGCGAATTTGTTTTTCACCAATGTCTGCATTTTAACAATCGAGCGATTATTCTTTATAGGTACCCAGTGGCCTTGTTTCATGAGCTTTGCTCTTTCCTTTCTCATCTTCCATCGTTCTTGCCTCGCAAGGTGGTTGGACATGCCCCCATTGACAGTGAACGATGATGGTTCTTCTTCATTGAATGTGCCCCCATTGTCAGTAACGGAGGGTTCTTCCTTTCTTGTAGCAGACTTCTTCTTCTTCTTCAGGGAAGTCTTCCTCCTCTTGACGGCCGGAGTAATCTTTCCCTTGCCCTTGATGTTCTCAGAATCCTTGAATGGTATATAGATGAATTCGGCCACCTCCGGGATGCAACCGAATTTTATATCCCATGTAGTGTCCATCACTCCCTCCAAGAAAATGTTCACCTTGCTTGCCATCTCAGAAAATTGCTACGCAGAGTAAGAGAAGTGTGAAAATAGGGATGTGAGTATTGTTACATAATATAGATCTCGAAGATGAAAGGAGAAGTCAGTCCCACCGGGCGTGCCAGAATTTGTGGGGTGAAAAAGTGTTACATTAAAATGTAATATGACCTTTATTAAATTCACCTTAAGTTAATAAGGCTTATTGTTTAATGGGATCCGGCTTCCAACGAGCGCAAGCGTTCATTGTTAATTACCCCTAAAATTAGGGAACCTTTGATTAAGAGATCTATACTATAAAATAAAATATAAGGCCAGACAATTTTATTCATGAACACCATAAAAATACATGGCTTGACATAAAACAAAAGCGATAAAAGAGAGGAACTTTTATCAAATTGAATAGCGTTGTATTTGTGTTCGGTCTTGTGACGACATATTAGATGTTCGAATCTGGGATAACATCCGGCCTCGGCAGCACGATGTCATATTGAGGAACTACGCCCTAATGATAAACATCGACGTACGCACCTTCCAAACAATATTCCATCATAATGCGTTAAGGCATGTGGACATTGGAACTTGGAAGATCATCCGGCCCTGATGGCATGTTGGATGTTTGATTTGAAAATATCTGGTCTTGCGACTTGTTGGATATTTGAATTTGGAAAAATTATCCGATCTCGCGACTTGGTAGATAATTTGAATTTGGAGAAATATCCGGTCTTGCGACTTGTTGGATAATTAAATTTGGAAAATCATCCGGTCTCACGACTTGTTGGATGATTTGAATTTGAGGAAAATTACCCGGCCTCGCAGCTTATTGGGTAATTTGAATTTGGAGAATACCCGATCTTCCGGCGTGTTGGATAATTTGATTTGGGAAATTATCCAGTCTTATGACTTGCTGGATAATTTAGATTTGGGAAATTACCTGGCCTTGCGGCGTGTTGGATAATTTGATTTGGGAAATTATCCGGTCTTGCGACTTGCTAGATAATTTAGATTTGGGAAATTACCCGGCCTTGTGGCGTGTTGGATAATTCTATTTGGGAAATTATCCGATCTTCCGACTTGCTGGATAATTTAGATTTGGGAAATTACCCGGCCTTGTGGCGTGTTGGATAATTTGATTTAGGAAATTATTCGGTCTTGCGACTTGCTGGATCATTTAGATTTGGAAAATTATCCGGCCTTATTTCATGAGCTTTGCTCTTTCCTTAATTTGGTCAATAATGGTAAACATGTTGCCACATATTGCTTCCTTCCTTTTTCTTTGCAATTTTTTAGCTTCAATCACTCTCCTTCATTCGATTTTTTTTTATGTATTTTGCACTGTTACCTTTTCAGCTATTGGCCACTTTGATTTATTCCCTCTTAATCAGCCACAATTCTCCTTATCTAATTTCCTTTTTCTTATTCCCATCCAGCTAAGGCTTCCTTTTATTTTTTTTGCTGCCGATTTTCTATTTTTCCCTCCCTATGGATTCACACGCATACCAGATTTTTTTCTCCATTCCTTTTTAGCTTCCTGTTGATGTTTGATTTTATTTATGGTCAGAGATAAATTTTGACCATTCCTTGATACATGCGTGATTAATGGTTCAATAGAGTCTAGGACCAGTATAGTATTCCAACATATAATGCGATCTGAGTTCAGGATTTTAATCTAAGATGTCCTGGACCTCATATATCGTACAATGCCTATCATTTAGGCTATTTGGTATAGTCTTCAAGTGGATTTTCATTTTGTAATGTCTTGAAGGCGTGAATGATTCTTATATCAAAATATTGATGTGCTTGTTGACTCAGGTCCAAGCTCAATTCATTATATCAAAATCTGGAACACTTAATTGTTTTGACATAACTTTCTGTTTCATCTGGCTTCAATGTATCTTTAATGTGTCTGCTTTACTCATCTCCTCTATATACATTTTGGGTAAGAATGCATGATTCAACACACAGCACCCTGCAAATGATATCATGACACAAACTTTCTAGTATCAACATCACCGGCTATATGTGCATATGTGTAGCCGATCAGCATTGATTTGTCATCTTTAAAACACAAACACATTTTGGAAGTAGTATGAATATCTATTTTACTGCGCTGCTGGATGTTCCTTGCCCGTGATCCCACTGGACTCACTCACCTAGAGCTCTCCTTTGGGATATTGACATATTGTGGTAGCTGCCAAAACAAACCTTATTTAGAGGGGTGTTAATCAACAGTAGGCATAAATCTAACCTTTTGTTCATTTGTGGAAAGGGACAAGAAGAGGCGTCAATAATCTTTGCCTACCAAGCTATCAAGGAAGGGAGGCTTGTGTAACTTATTAGAAAGATGCAACTGTAACATCATCATCCGTGGGAAGAAGGCAATGGATGATCTTAAAGCTTGATTAGGCATGGAGAAAAAAGATCCACTCTACTCTTCTGCAATAGAAGATGCTCCTCCTAAATCCTAATCAATTCAATTCATCGTCTCATCTCTTTATTATTATTATTACTAACAACCCCTTGACACATAACACCAACCTATCTCTTTCTTTCATAACTGCTTCATTTTTCAATAATCAAAACCAAAAGCACTATCGTATCTTGCATCATACATCACTACATTTCTTATGTTTTATTATATTACATTCGCCACGTCGCGTTTAGGCACACCGCCGGCCATGCCCTTCCGGTTCTGGCGGCGGCCCCGTCGGCGATCCTTGGGGAACCGGGTCTCGCCCCACTCGAAGAACCGCCTCTGCTCCGAGGGGATCACCTCACAGTCGGGGAAGCCGGCGGGGTAGCGGTTGGTGTCGTAGCAGAAGGAGTAGGTCATGTAGCGTTCGCGGAAGCGGCGCATGGCGGCGCGTTTTTTAGCCGTGATAACGTTGAAGTCGGCGGCGGAGAGGAGTTCGTCGTTGGCACGGGCGCAGCGCGGGGCGGAATCGACCTGCTGCACGGGTTCAACGCGGCAGCCGAGGGCGACGAGGTCGGAGAAGTCGGCGGCGAATGGCGCGTACTTGTAGTTGACCTTGTACCGGCCGTTGGCGGTGGCCCACGTGGAACCGTCCCATATGGTGGCGTAGACGGACATGGGCTTCGACGGGTAGTCGCCGCCCATCGCCTCGCTCCGCACCACCTCCCTTATGGGCATCTCGTCGATGTAGAATCTGCGCGAATGATTTTTTAAAAAAAAAATAAAATAATATAATATCTCTGATCAAGGCCATTGACTTGTTGGTACCAAAAGTAAGTATTATAATCACATGATGTGGTCGGAGGTCCACAGAATGGAGTAACGGTGTGCCTCGGCGGTGGGGTCGAACGGGAGAAGGTAGCGTTCCTCGCGGCCGCGGCTGGTGCTGCCGTTGCCGTACACGTTAGTCTGCAACTTCCATTCTCTGCCTCGGACGTTGCCCAAGAACTCCAAGTCGAGTTCATCGTGTGTCTTCTCAAATATATCGCCATTAGAAGTCTGCGTTAATTATGAAATTAAAACAATTTATCTTGACTTGGATCAATGGACAATACACAATTAAGTCAAATAATTTCAAAAATTTTTTAATTAATAATCCAAACGCAAGAAGAAATATAAGTTAATGATTGGGACAAGAAACGATGAACTGACATAAAAGGCGACGACGACACCGGCGGTGTAATCTGCCGGAAGCTTGATGGAGGCGCTGAAGAAGCCATGGCCGTAGAGATGGTTCGATATAAATCCAGAACCTAATAAGGGAAGCAGATAACTAATAATATTAGTTAAGCAATCAATCGAATAACATGTTGGTGAATACAATTTCTACCGGAGTAGCGGTTGAGGGTGAGACGGACGCGGCGGCCGTCCGGTGAGCGAAGGAGGTTGCCGTTGCCGAAGAGGTGGGAGAAGGACTCGTCCAAGGACGAGGACGTGACGTTAAAGGCTGCCGCTGTCACCGCCGCCATGCAGGCGATGGAGAGCGGCAGGAAGGCACGGAGCAAAGCCGTCGTCATCGCCGGCGGCTGCGCCTCGAGCTCTGATTTCTCGAGTTGCTATTTCCTTGTGGCTTGTAGGTACGATGAAAGGAAAGTAGAAGGGCAATAATTAATGGTGAACGGAATTGAGAGGAGAAGGAAAAAAAAAAAAGGATGAATATTCGTTTGTGGTGTGTGATTGTGAAATGATGGCAGTGATGTGTTCCGGAATTCAGTTGGTGGATAGTCTAATTTGTAATGCAGAAGAGAGCCCAACTTTTGACTTGATTGTGCACAGAAAGTCAGCCACATACGTAGAAATATTTGTTTTTAACTTGGAAATAAACCAAGAAATAATGATGGCGTTCTCCCACGCCACATGCACTGTGGGCATATCTAAAGTTGAATCCTGCCAAATCCACCAAATTCTATGCCGCCTGCGCCGGCCAACCAGGCAACCACTGATCGTATACCACCATTTCCACATTCCACTCCCTGTTCAGTGCGTGATGAACAGACGAACATATATGCTGAGAAAAAGTTTACTTTTTTGTTTATTCTGTGAATCAATTAGGAACAGGCATCACTAATTGTATAAATGACTCATGAATGGTAGTAAAGTTACTAGCGTCCAAAATCCATCATGACTCATTCGCAAGATGGTGATCACTAAGGAAAGGTATTTATTGATTAAGGCCTGTGGTTTTATACTCACTTTTGATGCCCTCAAGGAACTTGAATTAAAACGTGTGCAAGTCTATCAAAAGGATTTGATTTTATTTAGTATTTTATGATTTTTATGCTAAGTGCAAATATCACTACCAATATTACTACTTTAGATAAACATATGCCTAGACCTATGGTGCATGACTGTGCACATATATAAATTGGTTTGATCAATTAATGGCCAATCCTTAAACTAGCCCCCAACTGAGGAACATTTTTTTTGTTAAGATGCAACGGGCCGCATTTACTTTAAGTTGACTCGCTCGAACAATTTTTTTGCTTTTATGTATAATTAGAAATGAATGGTCAATGTAACGTGTGAAGGCAAGCCATTTTGCTTGACATGGAAGTGCAGATGCATGTTTAATATCTTTGACTTTTTGGAAGGGAATTAAGGAGATTGGACTTGACAGGAACTGTTTAGGAAGCAACGCGTAGTCAACATGTCATGTCAGTCGATCAATGCAATAGATCAAATATTCAAAGAGCAAGTTCTTTATTCCAATTATTGAACAACAAGTTGTCACATTTTTCTTAAAAATATATGAACTAATTACGAGGCTGTAAAATACTTTGTCTCAATTGTGTACTGCTTAAAGCCTTTTCAGTACAGCACTTTCATTCAGCATGAATATATATAGTCGAATTGTGATTTAATGTTATCGGGTCTAACTAGAAAGAAGCATTAGTGTATTCTTTAGCATTAAGTGCTTCTTACCCCCCATTGCCTAAGAATAAGTTTTTAGTCTTTTCCTCATATACTTTAAGATATTTTTGACTACTGTTCAATGTTAGACACCAGAGTTGGATTGGTATCAATTATATGATAGATCCCACTATAGAAGGGAGTCAACTCATATCTTCTTTCTCAGCCTGTATAGAGGGATACTATCTCTTGGAAAGAGTGATACCATGCCTCATAGGAAGGTAACCATTCTTGGAACTTTTCAAGTAAAACTTCTCCAACACTTTATCGATGTAATTATTCTAACTCAGGGCTAGGAGCTTCTTCTATCTATTCTTGTAGATCCTCACGCCCAATATATAGGCAGCCTTCCCTAAGTCCTTATGGCACTAGCAGTGATGATCGGCTAAGATCATCACAAGCAGTGAGGAGTATCTAGCAACACATTGCTACCACCTAGGCCATAGGGAATAAGTCATTTGCCAATAACTTCCCATCAAACGAAAAAAAAAACCAATGCATTATAGTCCTTTCAACAACTGATATTATGATTAGATAATTATGTGTTTGACCCAATCTTATGGTTATGACATAGACCGGTTGTTCACCTGGGTATGACTATAAACTTTTAGTCAATACCAAGAGGAGAGGTCCCCGTGGATATCATACTTCCCAAGAAAGGAATGGGCAAATCTTACTATTTGGAATATTATACTTCTCATACAGCCTATGACATACCCAATGACAACCATTATAACCTTGTTACAGTGAGATAGTAGGTTGTATCAAAGTACATCACTCACCATATAGAAGTGCTAATAACCTCAAGTTGAAAGAATAATACATAACTACACTTAATGATATTGACTTAGTGACACCTAAGTTAATAATCATAGTGGGTCGATCTAGTATATCTTATTTGATGCACCTGTGTGCATGTGTTGATTCCTAGCAATCAACTAGACCACACACCAGTCTCATATATACCAAAGTTGTCCCCTATCTACTAAGGTACTTTATTAAGAATACTTTGAGAATAGTAAGGACCAAACTAAATATCATCATTATGTAATTTCATACTCAATGCAGGTATAACAAAAACATAACAATGATAATGTCTTTTATTAATAATGAACATAGTACAATATAGAAATTAGACCAAAACAATTGGTCTGCAAGGCATATACACTAACAATAATAAGGTTATATATGTAATATAATCCCTTTGCCAACCGATATTAAGATTGAACAAGTCTGTCTTGCTGAGCCAATCCTATGGACATGACATTATTAGGTTAATAACTTGGGCATGACCATACACTTTCATTCATGTTCCAATAGGTGGAGCCCCATGAATATTAAGCTTCCCTAAGAAAGAGATAAATCCAACTATTGGTCCATTAGATTTCTCATACAACCCATAACATATCGAATGTCAATTGTTATGACCTCCCTGTTATAGTGAAGTATTAGGTTAAATCAAAGTATATCACTAACTACATAGGAGTGTTGATGACCTCAAGTCAAAAGATTATTACAAATCTAGAATATCTAATATTGATGCAAATGTGTGTCTATATCTGTTCTAAGCACTATACTAGCCCAAACATTAGTCTCACATATACCAAAGCTATCTCTTACCTCATCAAAATTTTATTACAAATCTAGTACATCCAATACTGATACAAATGTGTGTCTACATCTGTACTCAACACTATATTAGCCCAAACATTATTCTCATATATGCCAAAGCTATCTCTTATCTCATCAAAATTTTATTACAAGTCTAGTACATCTAATACTAATGCACATGTGTGTCTATATCTGTACTCAGCACTATACTAACCCAAACACTAGTCTCACGTGTCAAAGCTATCTCTTATCCACTAAGGTACTTATCTATGGACACGTTGAGAATGAACAATGGGTTCGTTTGGGGGTACTGCCCGCCCCACTTTTGCTGGGGTGGGCAGCAAAAACTAGATGAACCCTAACATTTGGGGTTACTACCGCTGCTGGAGGCAATTGGAAATAACTGTGGCAGAAAAGTTAGAGAAAAGTAAATTCTCCCAACGAAAATCAGCTTTTCCACTCCTTCGTCCATGCCTCCTCGCTGAACGTTGCTGCCCGTCTCCTTATCGCCAATCTCCTCTTCTCAGCCCATCGGCCAGCCTACGGCCGCTCCTCAACTGTCTTCCCCCCCTCACCCGACCGTCCCCTGCTGCTAGTCAGGTCGTCTGTTGCTGCTCGTCGCCCGCCGTCCCCTGCTGCTCGTCGCTCGCCGCTGCTCCCATCAAGCATCGGCTCAGTGAAAAATCTCCATGGCTAAGTTTAACGTGATCAGGAAGCAGCGTCGAGCCAAGGTTTAGGAGAGGAAGCTTGAGCAGTACGGGGATCCCAGCAGTGGGAAGCTGAAGCTGTGAGCTCTGCTCGTCTCAATTTCTGGCGAGCAGAAGCACAAGTTCTTGAAGAAATGGCAGCGGGTGATCCCTCGACAAATTGCCAAGAGCAAAAAGAGTTTGTGAAATTGCTAGGAGAAAAAAGAGGTGATAGAGAAGGGCTTGGTTACAATGGAGGACGTCGAGATGGCAAAGGCTGAGGGTGAGCAATCTATTTGACTGGAAATTCGGGTTCTTTCTTCTGATTTTTGCACATATGTTAATTTTGTGAAATTGAAGTACTAGATAAGAAAATGAAAGAACTTCGCATATGAAGGTCTGCTCTTGGTGATTTTGATCCGAATTTAAAGGACAATTTGAATTTTGTTCATTAAACATCATGAATAAATGCATTCCTAACTATGCTTAATTTAATAAGTAATTTTTTTTACCGTGGAATATACAATCCATTTAGTGGAATTTTATCAAGTTATTTTTGTTTCAATTTGTTGGAGAGAAATTTTTTTCCAAAATTTATGTAGATATTATGTTATTTGTGCCCATTACTTTCAAATGAATATTTCCATAAGTACAATTTGATTTAATAATCACAAGTAAAAAAATAACACTTAACTCATACATTCAAATAGGAAAAAAAGTAATTATTTTGTGTTTAGCAATTACATTTAGTGTTGTTTTTTTGTTTTTGCTTAATATGACAGCACAACAGTTTATTTTGCTTAGCAGCATAGTTGTTAAACCAAGGAATTGGGTACTTCCCCAGACAACTGACTTTCAATTGACAATTTTCTAGCCAGCAGAAGCTAAAAACAGAATTAGCCCCAAACTGGGCTTATGTTTATCTCCAAGAACATTTATGTAATTCCATATAATATGCAGGTATCATAAAAAAATATAACAATGACACTGGCTATTATGACTCGCTTTGTAAGCCCCAATCTGTTAAAATACTTAAGCACAAGTTAACAATAGCAAGCCCATTAAGTCATATACACTAGGCTATCGTTTCTCCCACTTCAAATATGGGAGTAAAGTCGGGGTATTGCAATTTCCCCCACTTAAGACTTGATGTCTACATCAAGCTCACTATCCCTTAGTCAGCAGCATGTGAGATCAGCCTAATGGCGGCTCCACCACCCTTGGTAGCCCTTTCCTATTGGCCTCTCACCATGTTTAGGACTAAGTTTTGCTCTGATACCATTTGTTGCAACCCGCTTAGTAAGCAAACTATTTATTAACTTGGTGAGCCGATTTATAATGTGGCCCAATCTATTAAAATGCTTAATCCAAGTTAACAATAGTAAGCCCACTAAGTCTTATATACTTGTAATATTCCAAATTTTTAAAAAATAATTTTAGAAAATTAGAATTTTATGTTTTGGGATTTTGTGATTTTTTTGGATTTTTTTTTAATTTTATTAAGGTTAAAAAATTAAAATTTATGTTAAAAAGTTTAAACGCATTCGCATTCTTTGGGCAGGCTTAGCCGAACCGTTGAGCCAAGTCACGGTTTATTATTAAATCGCGCAGATTTAAATTTATTTTAAAGTTTGATTCTAGTTCTAGGGGCAAGTAGACTCATCGTCTTCCCTGAATTTTTGTGGTGACTGAGTCGCCGTCGAACCCTTACTACTCTGGGATGCATTCTACGTCCATAATAGAGGGCTTCTGTTCGATTAGAGGAGAATCGAACCCTAGTCTATCTTCAAGCCGCAGCATGCCGCTTGAGGACACCGAAATTTATAGTAAATTTTGTGTCATTTCGTTAATATTTTTGTGTCATATCCATACCACTTTGCTTATTTTTATGCCTTTTTTATCAATTATTGTGGAATCTACACTCTTTTTGGTTTTTAATGATTTTCAGGCAAAAAGACACGATTTTCAGTCGTTTTCAAGCAATTCAGGTGCATGAATGAATTCCCACCGTCAAAAGGAGATTGCATATAAAATTTCATGAAGATTAGAGCTTCAGACTAAATTATAGTAGGGCCGTAATCTATATTACGGTACCGTATTTTCACGAGCTACCATAATATCAGAGCACTGCCGTAATTTGGAAATTTTTCATCCTGAAAGATTTTCAGAAATTACGGCACCACCGTAAAGAATTTCACGAGCCGTAATTTGGAGCGCTTTCCGACCAGTAACTTTGGCTATAAATATGGCACTGCCGTAAGCATTTTTACGGCCCGTAATTTAGGTTGATTTTCCACCCGAGAGATTTGGGGAAAATACGGCACTGCCATAATAGATTTCACGGTACCGTAATTCCAGATAGATTTCCACCCGAGAACTCGACTGAAATTACGGCAGTGCCGTAACTAAAAACGCGGCCTTAATTATAACCTGGAGACGCGATTTTCACGGTCAAATTTGAGTCCAATTTTTGCAGGATCGATGGCGGATGATCCAGACCATAAAATTTAAAGCTGTAAGAAACAAAAGAGGAGCTTTTGAGGAGACGAGAGGAGAGACACCAAAAGCCCTAATTTTCATGCACTAACAAAGGAGAAATCGAGTTTCACACCGCCGACTTAGGTTTCATCCCCGGGAAGCGTACAGCGCATCTCCAATCGTGAAATTTGAAGGGAAGCTTCGCTTGGAGGAGGAGACGATACCCCAGAAGTTTCAAAGCGAAAGGATCTCAATCAGAGGAAAAATCGATGAACAACCCAGCGCCGGCACTATTCACGCATGGAAATTACGGCTGTAATTTTCATTACAGCCATGTGGTTATTTGTTTTTCCCCTATTTCTTGATTTCCTACACTTTGATACTATGGATTATTGTAATCTTTTCTCCATGCTAGCTTAAACCTTTTATGGGACATGGGGGAGTAATTCCCTTTGATTTCTCAATGACTAGATAAATTTTTCATTACTTCGTCACATATAATTTTAGCATGATAATTCTACTTTTGTCATAATTGTTCTTTGATTCTCCATAGATTCATGTTATTACTCATGTTTTAGAGTTTCGCAATAAGGACCGAAATGTGACTTGCTTGAGAACTTGGAACCCTAGAATTAAAAGTTGGGAATTTACTATAAGAAATTAGGTTAGTTCTTTTTTCTTGATTTTAGAAGAATAATTGCATGTTTAATAATATGAATCTAGGATTGAGTTAATTTATCAAACGTGAGGATCTTGTATGAAAGTAATGATCGGAACGTTGGAGAACCATAAGTAGAACTTGTGTTGAGACTCGGATGCACGAAAGTGATCCTTGAGATTCCACTTGAGATAATCAACCTAGAATTCGGATGCACGAAAGTGATCCTTGAGTTCTTTATTTGATGATTTACTTATTCATAGCTTGGGATAGATCTTGCACGAAAGCGAGGACTGGTCCCTGCATAATTGTCTGCACGAAAGTGAGACAATCCTTTTATGAACTAAATTGAATCTTTATCATGATAAAATTAAACTGACGATTTTCTATTCATATCTAGTCATAGAAATTAAAGTGAATGAAACCCTAGTCCCAGTTTCTCTCTCTCAAATTTTTCCTTGGCTTTCATTAATTCACTTGCATAGTTTCGACTGCCTAGATAGTAAAAAATCGATTATTCGGTATTTGACAAACAAGGTCTCTTTGGGATCGATATTTTTTATTACTTCGAGTATCCGTGCACTTGCGGACACAACAAGTTTTCTGGACACAACAAGTTTTTGGTGGCAACGCCAGAGATAAGTTTTTGTCTAGCTACTTGTTGGGATACAACAATAGGCTCCCAAGTTCTCTTGCTAACAAAGGTATGAGACTATCTAGATTTAAGGGGGGTGGAAGAATAGATGACTTGCGCCAAGAGGGGCTCCAACACCTTGCGCCAACCTACAACAATCAACTTTAAATCAGTGTAGGAAGATGCTTTAGAAGATGAGAAAGAAAACATCACTAGTAGTAAATAAACTTAGCTTGTTCATTGAGATGTCTTCCCTTTAGTCTCGGCTGCAAGAGTACCTCCACGCGTTTGAATGGAGAAAGTTTACTGGTGCTTGGAGAAGGCCTTGATGATGAAGGGGAGTTAAGGCTCTCGGCTAGAAGAAGAGAAGAGGTGAAGGGAAAGGGCTCGGCTCTTTAGAGAAGAGGGAGATAGAAGTATCTTGGCAACACAAGCACCATTGCAAACACACAATTTTTTTCAATCTAGGCAACTACTCGACAAAAGAAAATGTTTACAACTTATAGGCTGATTAGGGCCAAGGGTAAGGGTGACATTTTACCCTAGGCGACAATACAAATAAGAAAGAAAAAAAATCAGCATTAATGTCTTGATTGAGTCCTTCCTTTAAGTGGCTGATTTTGAATTTGAATCATAGTCACATTCGGTAGAGCTGTTTCATGTGGCCGAATTTCCTTTACCCTCTTTCCTTGTTGGTTTGGATGAATTCATAGCTTGGTTCATTGAATCCCTTTGAATTTTGAAATGCTTCCTTCAAGGGCTTGGGTGGCTAGAAGACTTCCTTACTTGGATTCCACAAATTGTGGATCTTGATTGATGGTTGGCACCTTGGCTTGTTTTGGAAGGGATGTTGACTTAATTGCAAGCAACTCCATCTTGATATCTTTGAGTTGAAGTAGTTGAAGTGCTCTCTTTCCAAATTGGGAGCTCCACTAGTTGAGTGACTTGAGCTGAGCTCCTTAGTGTCTCTTTGAGCTGACCCTAACCTGTCATGTTAGTTGCAAATGCAAATGTACTATCCTAGCATGCAATGGAAACTATATGGTCCTTATTGAAAGTAAAACATTTACTCTACCAAAGCAAATTGCAAATAAGGAAAGTGCAAATAAGGAAATATGCAAGTAAGGAAAAATACAACAAGGTGGCCTAGGAGGGGAAGCCATTTTGGGAGGGCTTCCTCCTAGTCCTATGTGACTTATGAGGGGTAGGGGTTGGTCCTCCATCAATCCTCCCCGGGTGGGAAGAATTCTCCTCTGGAGAATTATCCTTGTACCCTTGGAGTAGATCTGGAGCAACCATGGTGAGCTATTCCTCGGGGAGCCAACCTTCATCACCATTAACATACTTGACTAGGTAAGAGAATTGTACATCGTCAAAGGTGAATCGGGTTCAATCCTCAAGGATAGCCTCAATCCAGTGATCATGAGATGTTGGTTGAAACTCACATGCTTGATAAGGAATGGGATACCAAGAATTAAACATTTCAACAGGGGTAGTTTGAAAACAACTAGTCCATCCAGTGTTTCCTATAGTGCAGTACATTTCCAAACTATGTTTACTAGTACACTTGGGATAAAGCTTTTCAGTGCTACTAAGATGGTTTGGTAGGATGAAATCAATATGCTCAGTGTAGGGTAGGGGAAACAAAGTAGTGGTTTTGTCAATGTCACTTAGCCCTAAAAGTTTGGAACTAGGCTCTTCAAAGCAAGACATGTAATCTAGGGGATATGGATCTAGAATTCCTAATTCATGAGACTGGTCAGGGGGCTTGGGGTAAAGGTCAACTCCTAAGCTGGGAAACTCAAGTGGGTCTAGGGTTGGTCCTAGGGTTTCCTTGGGAGGCTCTACGTCAGGTAGAAGGTATTGGATACCTAAAATATGACTTAAGTTAGAGGGAGAATCCTTATGTTGGTCTATCCCTATGGGTGGCTCGGGTGGTTCCTTAGGGTTAGGCTGGGCTATCCCTATGGGTGACTTAGGTGGCTTCTTAGGGTTAGGCAGGTCCCTCCCTATGGGTGGTTCAAGTGGTTCTTTAGGGTTAGGCAGGGCTATCCCTATGGGTGGCTCAGGTGGTTCCTTAGGGTTAGGCAGGTCTATCCCTTTGGGTGGTTCAAGTGGTTCTTTACGGTTAGATAGGGCTATCCCTATGGGTGGCTCAGGGGCTTCCTTAGAGTTAGGCATGGGAATCCCTACGGGCGGTTCAAAAGGTTCCTTGGGACAAGGCAAGGCTATCCCTATAGGTGCGTCAGGCAAGTCCTTAGGGTTAGACTGAAGGGATTCTAGGGATTCTATAGGCTCAGAGGGGTGGGATCCCTTAGTTTTAGAGGGGGTATCCTGAATCCTAAGCAGTTGAATAAGTGGTTTGGGACTTGTACTAGGATTCTCTAAGTGTTCCTAGATTATTGTTTGGGTCCTTATGAGTTTGATGATAGGAGAATGCCTATTGGTCTATGTAATGCACCTGCTACTTTTCAGAGATGCATAATGGCTATTTTTTCTAATTTTATTGAGGACTTTATGGATGTTTTTATGGATGATTTCTCTGTATATGGCTCCTCTTTTGATGATTGTTTGGCTAATTTATCTCAGGTTTTGTAGAGGTGTGAAGAAACTAACCTTATGCTTAATTGGGAAAAATGTCATTTCATGATTAGGCAAGGGATAGTTTTGGGGCACTTGATTTCAGAGAGAGAAATTAAAGTTGACAAGGCCAAAGTTGACGTGATAGAGAAATTGGAGCCGCCCACTACAGTAAAGGAGGTCTGGAGTTTTCTAGGACATGCAGGATTCTACCAGAGATTCATCAAGGATTTCTCCAAACTTGCTAGACCTCTTACAAATTTACTCTGTAAAGATGTTAAATTTTCTTTTGATGAAGATTGCTTATCTGCTCTTCAGGAATTGAAGAAGGCTTTGGTTTCAGTACCTATCATTCAGCCTCCAGATTGAGATTTGCCCTTTGGGCTCATGTGTGATGCTAGTGATTATGCAATAGGAGCAATTTTGGGACGGAGAAAGGAGAAAAAGCCTTATGTTATTCATTACGCTAGCAGAACTTTGGATGAAATACAAAGAAATTACACTACCACTGAGAAGGAACTTTTAGCTATAGTATTTGCCTTTGATAAATTCAGATCATACTTGATTAACTCCAAAGTGGTAGTGTACACTGATCATGCAGCTGTAAGGTACATAATGCAGAAAAAGGATACTAAACCATGCTTGCTCAGATGGATTTTACTTTTACAAGAATTTGATTTGCAGATTAAAGACAAAAAGGGATCAGAGAACTTTGTTGCAGATCATCTTTCAAGGATTATGGTGGACACTGAAAAGAATGATGTAATCAATGATTCCTTCCCTGAAGAACAACTCTTGGCCACTGAGCAAATCAGAGCCCCTTGGTATGCTGACATTGTGAATTACCTTGTAGCTAATGTTTTCCCTCCTAATTTGAGTTACCAAAAAAGGAATAGATTTTTGGCTGAGGTAAAGCACTATTTTTGGGATGAGCCTTATGTGTTTAGAAGATGTGCAGATGGCATTTTTAGAAGATCTGTACCTGAAGAGAAAATCACAGATATATTGTTTCAATGTCATGGATCCTCTTATGGTGGTCATGCTGGTACTGAGAAAACTGCTTTTAAAGTGTTGCAATCAGGATTTTATTGGCCTTCAATTTTTAAAGATGCTAGAAACTTTGTTTTATCTTGTGATAGATGTCAAAAGACCGGTAACATTAACAAAAGACATGAGATGTCACTATCCAATATTCTTGAGGTTGAGATATTTGATGTTTGGGGGATTGACTTCATGGGACCTTTTCCATCTTCTAGAGGTAACAAGTACATTCTTGTGGCAGTTGATTATGTTTCAAAGTGGGTTGAGGCTCTTGCTTCCCCTACTAATGATTCCCGAGTTGTTGTTAAGCTATTCAAAAAGATTATCTTTCCACGATTTGGGACACCACGAGTAGTGATTAGTGATGGAGGTTCGCATTTCATTGAATACAAGTTTTCAGCTTTGCTCAGGAAATATGGGGTAAATCATAGAGTTGCAACACTTTATCACTCTCAAACAAATGGATAAGTTGAGATATAAAACAGAGAAATCAAAGGAATTTTGGAAAAGACAGTGTCACGCACTAGAAAAGATTGGGCATTCAAACTTGATGATGCATTGTGGGCTTATCGGACTGCTTTCAAAACACCCATAGGTATGTCTCATTTTCAATTAATTTATGGAAAATCATGTCACCTTCCTGTAGAGCTCGAGCATAAGGCGTTCTGGGCA
Organism: Costus lasius; assembly: GCA_027563935.2. Taxonomy (NCBI): domain Eukaryota; kingdom Viridiplantae; phylum Streptophyta; class Magnoliopsida; order Zingiberales; family Costaceae; genus Costus; species Costus lasius. The sequence continues at coordinate 27,253,148 of CM050450.1, read as the reverse complement.
ATCAAGATGCTGAATTTCGATTTGAAGAACGCGGGTGAAAAACGGAGGTTACAATTAAACAAACTAGATGAGATTAGACTCTCTGCATATGAAAAATGCAAGAATTTACAAAGAGATGACTAAAAGATGGCATGATCGACATATTTTTAGAAAGGAGTTCCAACTAGGTGACTTTGTTCTTTTATTCAATTCTAGATTGAGACTTTTTCCTGGAAAACTTAAGTCTCGATGGTCTGGGCACTTTCAGGTGAAGAAAACTTATCCTTACGAAGCTGTAGACATATGGAGCAAGGAAACAGGAGATTTTAAAGTTAATGGACAAAGATTGAAGCATTATTATCAGGAAGAGCAGATTGAAGAAAAGGAAAAGTTTTACCTTGATGAACCACGATCAAATCTGAGTGCCAAACAGTCAAGCTAATGACCTTTAAATTAGCGCTTCTTGGGAGACAACCCAAACACTCTTTCTTTATTTTATTCTCGTTTACTTTTCTGTATTTTTACTTTTGCCTTTGGAACTAATTTTTCTTCTCTTTTTTTAGGAAAAATCAAATTTGACGTAAATTACGGCACTACGGTAATGAAAATTACATGCCGTATTTTTGATATTTTTTATCAAAAAGTTTTGAAGCAATTACGGCACTACCATAAGTAACTTTACGATATTGTAATTTCGCTCCCAAGAGTCTCAGCGATTTATCCTATTTTACGGTAGTACTGTAATGAATATTACAGTACTATTTTTCTTCAAAAAAAAAACAGATGCTTCTGATCATTACTTCCACCGGTTCCTTACCGACCAATCTACCCCTGAGACGCAAAAGAGATTGGATCAGATGCTGATGACCAAAACTTTGTGAGTATTTTCTTCACATCTTCAAAAGTTCATTTTTCCCATTCCATCGATGTTTTATCCTCAAAAACTTCTTATGCCCGATATTTTCTGATTATTTTGTGATGATCCTCATGATGATAAATAAATTCATGCCTATGATTAAGCTTAGATTTGTCATGTTGAATTTATTTCTCTAATATATATCCACTTTTGAAATTTTTCATGGGTTGATAAGTGAGATTTTAGGGAGATATATTATTTGAAGAATTTAATTTAAAAGTGAAACTACCTTTTAAATAAAATCAGCATATGGGTATGATTTTTGAATTGATGTCAATTGATTAATCTGATTGATGTTTAGTCTATTTGCTACTTGTTGGGAAGAAAGAATCCAAAATCCAAAAATAGTGAGTGACTCCCCTACTTGGCACTGTGTAAAATTGACAGTGGTACCAAAGGACATGGGTTGAAGTCTACAAATAAAATAAAGAGAGAAAAAGAAAATGACTCCTCTACTTGGCACTATATAAAATTGACAGTGGTACCTAAGATAAGAGTTGAAGTCTCAATAAAAAGTGTACATCCATTTGGGTACATGCCATCCAAAAAAAAGAGAGGAATGTAGAAAACAAAAGAAAAATTTGAGTGGAAAAAGATTTTGGATATCCTATTCCTGTAAACAAAAGCATGATAGATTTAAACTGAAAATTAGGTGAATTCATGAGATTGAGATTCTATTTTTTGTACAAGTTGCAAAATTTTATTTGATTAAGTTGTGAATCTTGAGAATTGAGTTGAAATAATGATATGTCTATTTAAAATTTTATGAGTCAATTGGTGAAAATTTTTCATTAGTGATTGTATTTTAGAAATTTGTTGTTCATGCGAAAGTCTACACCTTAGACCGACTTTTGATTATTGCTTGAGGACAAGCAAGGTTTGAGCCTTATGTGTTTGATGACACCGAAATTTATAGTAAATTTTGTGTCATTTCGTTAATATTTTTGTGTCATATTCATACCACTATGCTTATTTTTATGCCTTTTTTTTATCAATTATTACGGAATCTACAATCTTTTTGGTTTTTAATGATTTTCAGGCAAAAAGATATGATTTTCAGTCGTTTTCAAGCAATTCAGGTGCATGAATGAATTTCCACCATCAAGAGGAAATTACATATAAAATTTCATGAAGTTTGGAGCTTCAGGCCAAATTACGGTAGGGCCGTAATCTATATTACGGTACCATATTTTCACGGGCTACCGTAATATCAGAACACTGCCGTAATTTAGGAATTTTTCATCCAGAAAGATTTTTGAAAATTATGGCACTACCGTAAAGAATTTCACGGGCTGTAATTGGAGCGTTTTCCAACTAGTAACTTTGGCTATAAATACGACATTGTCGTAAGCATTTTTATGGCCCGTAATTTGGGTTGATTTTCCACCCGAGAGATTTGCGGAAAATACGACACTGCCCTAATGGATTTCATGATACCGTAATTCCAAATAGATTTCCACCCGAGAACTCAACTGAAATTACGATAGTGCTGTAACTAAAAACACGGCCGTAATTATAACCTGGAAACGCGATTTTCACAGTCAAATTTGAGTCTGATTTTTGTGGGATAGATGGTGGACGATCCAGGCCATAAAATTCAAAGCTGTAAGAAGTAAAAGAGGAGCTTTCAAGGAGACGAGGGGAGAGACACCAAAAGCCCTAATTTTCATCCACTGACAAAGGAGAAATCGAGTTTCACGCTACTGACATAGGTTTCACCACCGAGAAGCTTACAGTGCATCTCCGACCGTGAAATTTGAAGGAAAGCTTTGCTTGGAGGAGGAGACGATACCCCAGAAGTTTCAGAGCGAAAGGATCTCTATCGGAGGAGAAATTGACGAAGAACCCAGCGCCGGCACTGTTCACACGTGGAAATTACGGCTGTAATTTTTATTAAAGCTGTGTGGTTATTTGTTTTTCTCCACTTTCTTGATTTCTAACACTTTGATACTATGGATTATTGTAATCTTTTCTCCATGCTAGCTTAAACCTTTTATGGGACATGGGGGAGTAATTCCCTTTGATTTCTCAATGATTAGATAAATTTTTTATTACTTCGTCACGTATAATTTTAGCATGATAATTCTACTTTTGTGATAATTATTCTTTAATTCTCCATAGATTCATGTTATTACTCTTGTTTTAGAGTTTTCGCAATAAGGACCGAAAGGTGACTAGCTTGAGAACTTGGAACCCTAGAATTAAAAGTTAGGAATTTACTGTAAAAAATTAGGTTAGTTCTTAGTTCTTGATTTTAGAAGAATAATTGCATGTTTAATAATATGAATCTAGGATTGAGTCAATTTATCAAACGTGAGGATCTTGTATGAAAGTAAGGATTGGAACGTTGGAGAACCATAAGTAGAACTTGTGTTGAGACTCGGATGCATGAAAGTGATCCTTGACATTCCACTTGAGATAATCAACCTAGAATTCGGATGCACGAAAGTGATCCTTGAGTTCTTTATTTGATGATTTACTTATTCATAGCTTGGGATAGATCTTGCGCGAAAGCGAGGACTGGTCCCTGCATAATTGTCTGCACGAAAGTGAGACAATCCGAGATGGGATCTTCATCATTGAGGATGAACCCAGAACCTATGATGAGGCGGTCAGTGGACCGGACTCCGAGAGATGGCTTGATGTCATGCGATCCGAGATGGATTCCATGTCAGCTAACCAAGTCTGGGATTTGGTTGAGCTGCCTGATGGGGTAAAACCCATAGGGTGTAAATGGGCCATCAAGAGGAAGACAGACATGGATGGCAATATAGTTACCTATAAGGGTAGACTAGTGGCTAAAGGATTTAAACAAGTCCACGGGGTGGACTATGATGAAACCTGCTCGCCAGTTGCCATGATCAAGTCCATTCGGATTCTGCTTGCTATAGCTGCATATCATGACTATGAGATATGGCAGATGGATGTGAAGACAGCGTTCCTTAACGGGAAGCTGACTGAGGATGTGTATATGTCACAACCTGATGGCTTCATCCATCCTGCAGAGGCTAATAAGGTCTGCAGGCTGAAGAGATCCATTTATGGATTAAAGCAAGCATCTCGAAGTTGGAATCTTCGATTTGATGAAGCCGTGAGAGATTATGGCTTTATCAAAAGCGAAGATGACGCCTGTATATACAGAAAATTCAGTGGGAGCTTGGTGATTTTTCTGGTCTTGTATATTGATGACATACTGCTCATCGGAAATGACATCCCTAGTCTTCAAGCTGTGAAGACATGGTTGGGGAAATGTTTCGAGATGAAAGACTTAGGGGAGGCCGCCTATATTCTAGGCGTAAGAATCTACCGAGATAGATCCAAGAGGCTTCTGGCCCTTAGTCAGAGTACCTACATTGATAAGGTACTGGAGAGGTTCAACATGGAGCAATCCAAGAAAGGATACCTTCCAGTAAGACATGGCCTTACTCTCTCAAAGAGCCAGTGTCCTACAACACAGGCTGAGAGGGATGACATGAGTCGAATTCCTTACGCTTCGGCAGTAGGATCGATCATGTATGCAATGTTGTGTACTAGACCAGATGTGGCATATGCTGTAAGCATAACCAGCCGATACCAATCCAATCCAGGTCTGCAGCACTGGGTGGCTGTAAAGAATATCCTAAAGTATCTGAGAAGAACTAAGGATCTGTTCTTGGTCTATGGGGGACAGGAAGAGCTTAGTATATAGGGCTATACTGATGCATCGTTCCAGTCTGACCCTGACGACTTTAGATCGCAGGTCGGCTATGTGTTCAAGATAAATGGAGGCGCTGTATGCTGGAAGAGCTTCAAGCAATCCACCATAGCTGATTCTACAACCGAGGCAGAGTATGTGGCCGCTTCTGAGGTAGCCAAGGAAGCTGTTTGGATAAGAAAGTTCTTATGTGATCTTCAGGTGGTCCCTAGTGCAATGGATCCCATTGAACTCTACTGTGACAACAATGGAGCAATTGCACAAGCAAAGGAACCACGATCTCATCAAAGATCCAAACACATACTCAGAAGATTTCACCTGATTAGAGAGATCATTGACAGAGGTGATGTCAAGATTAGCAGAGTAGACACAGAGAACAATCTGGCAGACCCATTGACCAAGGCTTTGGCGCAGCAGAAGCATGATGGTCACGCTAGAGATATGGGGTTGAGATTCCTCAACTTCTAGGTCTTAGTGCAAGTGGGAGATTGTTGGTGTATATGCCCTAGGACCTAGTTTTGGTCAACTTATGTACTACTTGACTTTGATATTTATATATCATTCTGGCATTATCATTATCTATGTTTGTTTACATCTGCGCATACGTACTAACATGATAATGTCCCTGGAGACAGATTGGATCTGTGCTCGAACTATAGTCCCCAGTTGATGTACCTTAGTGGATATGGGACAGCTATGGTACTTGTGAGACTGGTATGTGGGCTGGTTAGGACGCAGACACATGGGTATATCATTGGAGGATATACTGGATAGACCCGCTGTGAGGCTATGACTTCGTGTCATGAGTTATCCTCACAAGTGACAGGAGATGCATTGATCCCTTGACTTGAGGTCATTGATCATTCTATATGGTTAGGGACTTGCTTTGATACAACCTAACACCTTGCCGTAGTTGGGAGGTCATAACGGTTGTCATTGAGCATGTCACGATCCATATGAGAAGGTCAATGGACAGACAAAGGATTTGCCCCTTCCTTAGGAAGTATGATATCCATGGAGCTCCTCTATGGTTCTATGACTGAGAGTGTATGGCCATACCCAGGTGAGAACCTGTTTTAGTCATAGCCATGTGATTGGGTGAAAACAAGTGGTGACACACTTGTCCAATCGGATATTAGTTCGGCAAAGAGACTGTAATGCATCTGTACCTAGTTGCGATGATGGGGATGTCGATGTCGATATCCATTCCAATGACCTGGGTAGCAGCGATGCACTACAAGGTGCCACTCACTGCTCGTGATGACCTTTGGTCAGCACTGCCAGCGTCAGAGGAACCTATAGGGTCACACACCTTGATACTTGAGTTCTCGTATTGATCGGGAAGCCTTATGATTGAGTTATTGGATAACTCGGATCTATTTTGGAGATTTCATCAGCGCCAATGGACCTGATGAGATTGAAGAAACTTATTGGAGCCAACTTCTGTTTTTGGCATATTGGCCGAATTAACCATGGTTAGCCTCATTTGACCATGGGTTAAGTTGGATCGGATCCAATCGCTTGGTTAACATGGGTAATGGTTTTTGGGCTTGGCCCATTGCTAAGTTGAGCTCACTAATAAGTTGTCATGAAGAGAAGAAGGGCTAGAAGGGTATAATGGGGACAAGTCTTCTCCCCTAGGCGCCTATGGGCATAATGGGGAGAAGTGGAACAATTTGCTTCATAAGGAAGCAATTGGCGCCTCCCCCCTTTATCCCTTATGGTGTGAATGCCTATATGACATTGCTTGGGGCGCAAGGCAAGGCCTTGGCGCACAAAGAAAGGCATGGGCACAAAAGGAATGGTTGAATGAGAATTATGGAAATGTCTTGGAGACTTTCCTTACCTCAAACCTTCTCATCCTAGCCGCCCACTTGTCTTGAACCTAGCCTTTCATAAACCACCTCTTGCCCTATAAAAGAGCACCTAGCCGTCCCCTCTTATGAGTGATCAATCCTTGGAGGCGTAAGCAATAGAGAGGGGCGAAAGCTTGGAGGCTCTTGGCGCAACTTCTCTTCCTCCAACATCTAGCCGCAAGCACAAGTCTTCTTCTCCTTTCCTCTTGGCGCAAGGAGCTTTGGTGCTTGGCGGCTTGAACCTGGTTACTTCTTCTCTTGGCGCATCCTCTCCTCTTGGTGGCGCAAGTGAAGTGGAGCATCTCCTTAAGGCTTGGATCTTCTTCCCGAGGCTAGCACCGGGCGTGGAAGAAGAGAACTCAAGAGATCCGTGTGTGAGACTGCAGAGGGCGCTCACTTGGGCGCCTACATCGGCATCACTCCAAACCACTCTTAAGGTATTTCCTAACTCATCGTGTCGACTCTCTTGCTTGCGATCTTCACTGGGTTTTTGGGACTGGCCTGTTTCGGGGACATTCTTCTGCTATGCAATGTATGTATGTCTATGACTCTGAAAAATTGTAAAATGTCCCCGGGGTTTCCCAACACCAACACCTTGCGCCAACCTACAATAATAAACTTTAAATCAGTATAGGAAGATGCTTTAGAAGATGAGAAAGAAAACATCACTAGTAGTAAATAAACTTAGCTTGTTCATTGAGATGTCTTCCCTTTAGTCTCGGCTGCAAGAGTACCTCCACGCGTTTGAATGGAGAAAGTTTACTGGTGCTTGGAGAAGGCCTTGATGATGAAGGGGAGTTAAGGCTCTCGGCTAGAAGAAGATAAGAGGTGAAGGGAAAGGGCTCGGCTCTTTAGAGAAGAGGGAGATAGAAGTATCTTGGCGACACAAGCACCAGTTTGCCGCTGCGAGTTGTTCGACCATGCGACGAATGCTCGCCATAGCTAGTTATCGAGCTTCCTTTATTTGTCAGGAGTCTTTTGGTGAGGATCGATTACGAACAGACGCTTGACGCACCCTCGGGAGCTCGCTAGTACATGCAACGGACACAGGTCTAGTAGCCTTGCATGACGGCGATTAGGCGGTGCAGGCGAGCGGCTGGCTCGGTTCAGGTTTTTCAAATTTGGGTGGTTTACTTGAAATATACCCTGCCCAATCGCGGGTTGAGTTTGAAATTGATTTGAACCAGCTCAACAGATTGAGCGGTTCAAGTTCGATTTTGACCCAGCATTGGTTTTTAGACCGGTTTGAGCTGATTTTGGTCGAATCTGGGTCAATCCAAGTACTTGTGGGAATGCTGATAAAATTGTCTATCCAATGGTATCAAGTGTGTAACTAGATGGTTTGTAGATTTGTGTAATTTTGGTTTAAAGTGTCGGTCTGACTTGGTTCAAAGTGATTATGGCCGGTTCAGTGCAATTATGTCTAGTTCAACAATTTTTAGGTTCAGTTCGCTGGATCTAAAATTGGTTCCCTAGGTTTTGGGATGTTTTACATCTAATGATAGTCTCTGTTTTCAAGTTAGAATCTTATTTGATAAACTTTATGTACAAATCTATGTTTTAGGGTGATTGATCTAGTGATTGGACTGCATTGTTTCATAATTAGTTTACTTGTCTTTTCAAAGGTAAGACCTTAAACCAGATTTTGATAGATAAGGTTTGTTATCTTTATTTCAATTGACTGAAATAGTATAGCATACTCCGCATATTGAGATTTGCAAGTTGTATTATTGGCATATCAGTTTTTCATTTTTGTATACTAGTTAAGTATGTTTCTAGCATGTTATTGTTAACAATATCCACGTCATGGACAGTATATTTGCATAACCAGTTCCCCTTCAAGGCTAGTATCCATGTGTGTAGACAGTTGCATTTTATTTAACCAGTTTTCTAGTATCCATGTATGTGGACTGTTGCATATTTGCATTCAGCACATACCTAGTTCCCTTCAGGGTCAGTATCCACTCTATGCACAGATCAGGGACCCAAGTTAGCATACATCGGGATTTGTGACATATAGTAGTACGTGTGTTCACCATGTAAGGTGCGTGATTCACCACCTTATCATGCGTATTCGGAGTGACGATTCCATAAGCCAGTAGGTATTGCTCACAGTTGATTTATGCATGGTATCAGTTTCTATATTTGATCCATATATAACCTAGTTGAATCAGTTTATCCAGTTGCATTACAGTTTTTAGTTCACAGTTTCCAATTTTTAGTTTACAGTTTTCAGTATTCAGTTTGATACAATTTTATTGTTTATGCTTCTTGCTAGTTTCCCTTCCTTTGGGTCTAAGGGACTACCCTTTCCTCTAGGGAGAGGTTTACTCAGCAATGTTTGCTGAGTCTTGTTGATATTGCAGGTATTGGTCTAGACTAAGGAATTCAAGGCATGGATAAAAAGTATTACTAGATTGATTATTCTTGAAGGATGATGAATCATATATTCAAAGTTATTATTTTTAGCTAAGGTTTGAGTTTGTTGTAAAAGTTTACTCTGATGTCAAGTATTGTATTGTAAAAGAAATTGTGTAGCAGTCAAACTTATATTGTTGTTTCTAAATTATAAAGTTATAATAGATTGTTTTGGTCTAGTCTTGGTACTAGGGTGTAACATATTTATTATCAGAGGAATAGTTTAAGGCTTAGGGAAAACCTAAACTTGAACTTAAGATCCTAGTTAAACTTTTTGGAACTTAGGATATAAGGACACTGCTAAGGATTATGATTTGTCTTTGAATGATAGCCTAAGTTGTTTGTTCGATTACAGTACGGACACCAGATTTGTGAGATTGAACCTCAGGGTTCACAGTTCAAAGTTCTTGGTTTAAAGTTAAGGTTTACTGTTTAAGGGTTAAGATGATAAACTTTGTGGTCTAAAGATTGAGAATACAAGAAAAGATTGATTCCAAGATTGTGCTAGTTTTGTTGAGGATAATATAGTCTGACCAGTTTAGGACATTGTTTGTGCTTGTGGTTGTTGACCACTTATGTTTGTGATTTTACTATCACTCTGTTTATGTTTGTGATCTACTGATCACTCTAGTTTTGTTGGTGAGTTTGGCTCAAGTTTTAACTTTTGACTTTGTTTTAATCTCATGGTCATAGTTTGTTGATGTTATTTTCACATCTTGTCTAGTTTGGACCATTTGATTAAGTCCATTTCTGTTCATGATTTTGTATAAGCATATTTTGGATTTAAGTTGCATGATTCTTTATGTCTATGATCCTATATTTCATCTGTATGTTGACAAGTTTAAAGCATGATATATTTATAAGTTTTGTTGAACTTGTGATTAAATTCTGGTTTAATTCAAATTATTGGAATTTTAGTCCTTTTGAAAGCTTTGTTAAATGAGTTCTTTTATATTAACATAATAAGTTGTTATTTTTATGACAAATTTGGAGCACCAAATTTCCTTTTAGGGGGGTAGTATTGTAATATCCCAAATTTTGAAAAATAATTTTAGTAAATCAGAATTTTATGTTTTGGATTTTTTTTGTGATTTTTCTGGATTTGTTTCGAATTTTATTAAGGTTAAAAAATTAAGATTTATGTTAAAAAGTTTAAATGTGTTAACTAGGGGTCAAACCCACAACAGATTCTTTGGGCAGGCTTAGCCAAACTGCTGAGCCAAGTCACGGTTTGTTTAAATCGTGCGGATTTAAATTTATTTTAAAGTTTGATTCTGGTTTTGGGGCGAGAAGACTCGTTGTCTTCCCCGAATTTTTGTAGTGACTTGAGTCGCAGCCAAACCCTTGCTATTCTAGGATGTGTTCTGCATCCATAATAGAGAGCTTCTGTTCGATTAGAGGAGAATTGAACCCTAGTCTATCTTTAAGTCACGACATGCCACCAGGAGGGAGAAATTGAGCTCGAACCAGTCGCTAGTGTTTGAGCAGTGCCACCTCAAGCTTCAGTCTTCCAGTGCCTCCAACGACACGAGTTCTCTTTTTGGGCTACGATACAACATTGTAGCAAGGTATTTTTGCTTTCTAGTTGTTTTGGTGAAGTCTTGTTAATTTTTGGCTAAGTTTCATGTGTTGAAAGCTCACCGCAGCTAGTTCTCAAGCTTCCTTTCATTGTTAGGAGTCTTTTGGTGAGGATTGGTGACGAACGGTTGCTTGACGCGCCCTCGGGAGCTCGTCGATGCAAGTAGTAGACGCAGGTCTGGCGGCCTTGCACGGTGGCGATTAGGCAGCGTAGGCGAGCGGTTGGCTCAGTTCGGGTTTTTCGAATTTGGGTAGTTTATTTGAAATAAACCCGGCCCAATTGCAGGCTAAGTTTGAAATTGATTTGAATTGGCTCAACAGATTGAGTGGTTCAATTTCGATTTCGACCCTACATTGGTTTTTGGACTAGTTCGAGATGATTTTGGTCGAAACTAGGTCAGTCCAGGTACTCGAGGGAATATTGATAAAATTGTCTATCCAATGGTATCAAGTGTGTCACTAGATGGTTTATAGATTTTGTATAATTTTGGTTAAAGTGTCGGTCTGACTTGGTTCAAAGTGATTTTGGACAGTTTAGTGAAATTCTATCCGTTCAGTAGTTTTTAGGTTCGGTTTGCTAGATCTAAAACTAGTTCCCTAGGTTTTGGAATGTTTTACATCTAATGATAGTCTCTGTTTTTAAGTTAGAATCTTATTTGATAAAGTTTATGTACAAATCTATGTTACACAGTGATTGATCTAGTGATTGGCCTGCATTGTTTGATAATTAATTTACTTGGCTTTTCAAAGGTAAGACCTCAAACCAGATTTCTGTAGATAACGTTTGTTATTTTTATTTCCGTTGATCAAATAGTATAGCATATTGTGCATATTGAGATTTGCAAGTTGTATTATTGACATATCAGTTTCCCGTTTTCGTATACCAGTTAAGTATATTTTTAGCATGTTATTGTTAACAGTATCCACGTTGTGGACAGTATATTTGCATAACTAGTTTCCCTTTAGGGCTAGTATCCACGTGTGTGGACCCAATTTCCTAGTATCCACATGTGTGGACAGTTGCATATTTGCATTGAGCACATACCCAGTTCCCTTAGGGGCCAGTATCCACTTTGTGGACAGATCGGCTCCTAACTTAGCATGCATTAGGATTCATAACACATGGTAGCTGTAACATCCCGTTATCTTAACCCCAAACTAATGGCACAAATCATGAAAGAAACAGGATGTTTCATATAAGATCGATTCATATGCTAGGTAAAACCGAGTTCAAGAAAACACGATCTGAAAATTTCCACAAACCCATACATAAATATCCACAAAACACAAATCTCATAAATCACATAAGGGTACCTGCCACCACGCAATCCTTGCACTAGACATATGCAAGGCAACAGTTATATTAAATCCGATGGCATAAATACAATTCGATTCGAAATTCAAAGCAGCAAACTAGCATAATGTCCACGCCAATGCTAACTCAAGAAATGCGCCCCTGCTCTATGCCTGAAAATAGTAAGGGGTGAGCTACACAGCCCAGTGAGTGGATAGTCTAAATCGACCATCCATAACATACATTCAAAAATATAGGCAGATTATTTTAAAAATCTTTAACAGAACATTATGTCAATATACAACAAGATTAAATACAGAAGTCATATAAACAGCCAGATGTACACACCAACATATAACAAACTCAGGTTCTAAACAAACTCAGGTTCTAGAGTTATACTCTAAACCAACTAAACACACCAATACTTAGTTAACCTAGTTGTCCAGCATATTCAGTAGTGACCAATATGGTCTAACCCGGCTTTGGCCTAAGCACTGGGAGCTGCAAAATCTCGTGCAACACACATAAACATGGACAGTGAGTAGAATCAAGAGGTGGCCCCCCGCCAGGTCACGACGTGGCACTTTGCTCTAAAACACCCCATAAACACATTGATGGATTGTGTGTAGATTCAAGAGGTGGCCCCCGCCGGTTCACGACGTGGCACTTTGCTCTACGACACCCCATATCACAAAAAGAGAGTGATGACATCAAGAGGTGGCCCCTGTCTGACCAAGACATGGAACTTTGCGTCAAAACCCGTTCTCCCAAAAGGTTCCTACTGGACAACAGACACATCTTATATCATATTTCATAAAGGTGGACTCCTAAGTGTCAACTAGACTCTAGGATAGTCATCACAAAAATCATATCGGGCAGGCTGAACATCAACCCCCATCACAATAATCATAATAGGCAGGCTGAACATCAACCCCCTCACATATCAAATACAGGGCTGAAATTCAAACCCTTAACATATCAATAAGGACTATCCTATGAGTACCCGGTTACACTTAGCCATAGTCCTAACCAACACATAACACATAATATTCAAAATTCCCATAATCACATAATTTTCAAAAATCTCATAACCACATAATGTTCACAATTCACATAATCACATAATGTTCACAAATCACATAACAACATAATATTCCAAAAATCACATAAACGCCTAATATTTAAAAATCACATAATTACATAATATTAACAATCATATAATGTAGTGTGGTCCTTAGGTTTCATGCTGATTAGTTCAGTCAAACCTTACTAGGTTATCACCCAAATTTCTCAAACAATTTCTCAACATTGCAGTTAACAAGCATCCATAAAAATTAACATAAAACTAAAACATGTAGTCATACAAACTATCCATAAAATTAACAAAAACTAAAACATGTATTCATACAAACTATTTTACAAATCTCTACATATAACCCACGGTTAACATAACATATTGTCTATTAAATTTTACACCTTGAATTAACATGAATTTCATGCTCAAACCATTGGTCTAAAACTTCCGAAATTCCATAAATTAATACCTTAAATTTCATATTACCAATTTTCGGTTTTCATAAACAATCATCAAGATTATTTCGGTTTACATGGAAATTTAGGTTTTCATGGAAAAATACAATTCGGTTCTCATGAAGAACAATACCCTAAATTCGGTTTTCATACCCTAAATACACTTTGCATAATTTCGGTTTTAACATGGTAAATTTTCCAAGAACTCAAGTGTATCATTTAACACAAACACAACCAAATTGTTAAATCAATTAAGACATTCCACTCACTTTGAACCGTGAACACCAATAAGAAAAACCCTTCCAAAAATTCGTCTAAGGCTTTGAAAGACGCCACCAAACACCAAGGAATGCCGGCCAAAGGAAGAGGAAGAGGAAGAAAGGAATTTCGCCTCCAAGCCTCCAAGAATCGCCCACTTCTTCCTAGCCGTCGCCCAAGTTTTCTCCCAAGCCAAAATCGCCAATTTTCTTTCCCCAATCGTTAAACCCACTAAAAATTTGGTTTTTGAATTTTAAACCCACTAACCAATTAATTCAAATAGGGTTTAACCCCTTTAACTAATTAAAATCGAATTTTAAATCCAATTAGCTAATTCACATAGTTTTAATCCATTTAACCACTCACTTAACGAAAATCCAATAAGGATTTAATTAACATCCAATAAGGATTTAATTAACCACTAAGCTCTAATTAATTTATCATAAACAACCAATAATAATTTATCATAAATTAACACAGCCAATAATCAAATAAATAATCTCTAATTAATTTACAATAAATTAACAACCAAAAATCTCTAGTTAATTAACTATTAACAACCAATACATAGAAAAATATCACAGTCAATAATTTTAGACAAAATCAAAATAATGCTTACCAAGACTTAAGATCCTTGGATCTTACATCCCTCCCTCCTTATAAAGCTTTAGTCCTCTAAAGCTCAGCATTCATATCATCAAAAAGATAAGCATAAAACTTCCTCATATCAGCTTCAGTCTCCCAAGTTGCCTCCTCAACCGACTGATTTCCCCAGATAACCTTTACCAAAGGTATAGTCTTGTTCCTCAGAACTTTATCCTTTCTATCCACAATCCGGAGAGGTCTTTCCTCAAAGGTCAAGTCATTCTGAATCTGAAGAGGTTCCAACTCTAACACATGAGATGGATCAGGATGATATTTCCTCAAAACAGAAACATGGAACACATTATGCACATGATCCATAGCAGGAGGTAAAGCTAATCTGTAAGCCACTGGACCAATTCTCTCAATAATGTCAAAAGGGCCTACAAACCTAGGGCTCAACTTGCCCTTTTTGCCAAACCTCATAACACCCTTAGTAGGTGACACTTTTAAGAAAACATGATCCCCTACCGTAAACTCCAAGGAACGACGACGGTCATCAGCATAACTCTTCTGTCTGTCCCGAGCAATCTTCAATTTATCCTGAATCTCTCTGACTTTATCAGTAGTCTCCTGAACTGCATCAGATCTCAAAATCATTCTGTCACCAGTTTCCTCCCAACACAAGGGAGTCCTACACCTTCTCCCATACAAAGCTTCATAAGGAGCCATCTGAATACTGGAGTGGAAACTATTATTATAAGTGAACTCTATCAAAGATAGATCCCGGTTCCACTCAGAACTCCAATCAACCACATAGGCTCTCAACAAATCTTCTAGAGTCTGTATAGTACGCTCCGTCTGGCCATCAGACTGAGGATGGTATGCTGTACTAAAACTCAACTTAGTACCCAAACCCTCCTGTAAGCTCTTCCAAAATCTGGACAAAAACCGAGAGTCCCTATCAGACACAATATCAACAGGCACTCCATGCAGTCTGACTATCTCATCAATATACAATCTAGCCAGCCTCTCTAAAGAATAAGTCATCTTGATCGGGAGAAAATGGGCTGATTTAGTGAGTCTATCAACAATCACCCAAATAGCATCATGACCCAATCTGGTTCTGGGCAAACCACATACAAAATCCATACTGATGCATTCCCACTTCCACTCAGGAATAGGAAGGGGCTGCAACAAACCACCAGGCTTCTGGTGTTCAGCCTTTACAGTCTGACAGGTTAAACACCTAGAGACAAAATCATATACCTCTTTCTTCATGCCCGGCCACCAAAAACTCTTCTTGAGGTCCTGATACATCTTAGTCACGCCAGGATGTAGAGAATATTTGGAGTTATGGCTGTCCTCCAATATTTCTTTCCTCAAGCTCGGTTCCTCAGGGACACATACCCTTCCACGAAACCGAAGAATACCATCATCAGACAGGCTAAAATCCTGAACTGCTCCATCAACCAAACTATCCCTGATCTGAACTAATCTCGGATCCACAGACTGCTGATCTCTGATCTTCTGCAACAAAGCAGACTGTACTCTGAGGAAAGCCACATATCCAGACTGAACTCTAGGAGTAACACTGATCCTGAGATCGCTGAACTCCTGTAGTAACTGCCACTCACTGACTCGTAGTGCCGCTATTGAAGTAACTGGATGTCTGCTCAGCGCATCCGCCACTACATTGGCCTTTCCAGCCTGATACTGAATAGAGAAGTCATAGTCTTTGATCAACTCCATCCATCTTCTCTGTCTCATGTTCAACTCCTTCTGAGTGAAGATATACTTGAGACTCTGGTGATCAGTGAACAGATCAAACTCCTGGCCCAGCAAATAGTGACGCCATATCTTCAAAGCAAAGACTACGGCCGCCAACTCTAAGTCATGAGTAGGGTAGTTCAATTCATACTCCTTCAGTTGTCTCGAAGCATAGGCTACTACAGAACCCTTCTGCATCAAGACACAACCCAACCCTTTGCCAGAAGCATCTGTATAGACAGTAAACCTTTCCCCATCACTAGGAATAATGAGGATTGGTGTACTAGTCAACCTCCTTTTCAGCTCTTGAAAGCTCTCTTCACACTTATCATCCCAAATAAACTTGGCCTCCTTTCTGGTTAATTTAGTTAAAGGACCCGCCAACTTGGAGAATCCCTCAACAAATCTCCGGTAGTAACCTGCTAAACCCAGGAAACTTCTGATCTCAGTAGCACTAGTCGGTCTTCCCCAATTGAGAATGGCTTGCACTTTAACTGGATCTACAGACACCCCCTGACCAGAAATCACATGTCCCAAGAAACTGATTTTCTCTAGCCAGAACTCACACTTACTAGCCTTGGCATATAATCGGTTCTTCCTCAGAACCTCCAGCACTCTGCGCAAGTCACTGACATGATCTGAAGTAGTCCGTGAGTATACCAAAATATCGTCTATAAAGACTACCACACAAGAATCAAGCAATTCATGGAATACCCTGTTCATCAAATCCATGAAGACAGCATGTGCATTCGTCAGTCCAAAAGGCATAACTAAAAATTCAAAATGCCCATACCTGGTCCTGAAAGCAGTCTTAAATATATCCTCATCCTTGACCCTAAGCTGGTAATACCCTGATCTCAGGTCAATCTTAGAGAACACTGTCGCTCCCTGTAATTGATCAAATAGATCATCAATTCTGGGAAGAGGATACTTATTCTTGATAGTCACTTGGTTCAACTGCCTGTAGTCTATACACATCCTCAGGGTTCCATCTTTCTTCTTTACAAAAAGTACTGGCGCTCCCCAGGGAGAAGCACTAGGCCTAATGGACTACCCTTTAGATCTAAGGGACTACCCTTTCTTCTTGCTAGTTTCCCCTCCTTTAGATCTAAGGGACTACCCTTTCTTCTGGGGAGAGGCTTACTCAGCAATGATTGCTAAGTCTTGTTGATATTGCAGGTACTGGTCTGGACTAAGGAATTGATGGCATGGATAAAAAATATTGCTTGATGGACTATTCTTGAAGGATCATGAATCATATATTCAAAGTTATGGTTTTTAGTAGGTTTGAGTTTGTTGTAAAAGTTTACTTTGATGTCAAGTATTTTATTGTGAAAGAAATTGTGTAGTAGTCAAACTTATATTGTTTTTCCTAGATTGTAAAGTTATAATAGATTATTTTGTTCTAGTCTTGATATTAGGGTGTAACAATACTAGGCTATCATTTCTCTCACTTCAAATATGGGACTAATCTCGGGGTATTACACTGACTTTTATTATAACTAATTATAGTACTAAATATACATTGCAAACCAAAATAATTGATCTTCAAAGCATACACACAAACATAAGTGAGCTCTCTAATTAGTGAGCTGAGCATATGACAATGAGAAGAGAAGTATGCATAGCCCAACTGCCACTATGTGAGACATGGAGATCCGAGTAAAACCTCCAACCAATAAGCCACTAATAGTAGTGAGATGTCAAGGGCAAAGTTGTGTTCTTGGTGAACCCAACCTCAAGGGTGAGGGTATTGAGGTCTCAAAGTGCTGCCAAAGTCAACAATAGAGAGATAAAATGAGAAAAATAGGCTGCAAGCTAATTGCTAACAAGGAGGTGGGCATGAAAATAAGGAATGGGTCATGGTGACTAAAGAGTCAAGGAGCTAGCGAAACCGCAATAACAATAAGAAACTAAGGATGATGGCAAGGAGGCAAGGGCTAAGATAGTAGAGGCAGAACTCAAAGGCTAGAGGTTGATTGGCTGATCAAGAGGTACTTGGTCCCTAGGTGTTGGTGTATATGCCCTAGGACCTAGTATTGGTCCATTATTGTACTACTTGACATTGATATTTATATCATTCTAGCATTGTCATTATCTATGTTTGTCCACATCTGTGATTATGTGCTTACATGATAATGTCCCTAGAGACATATTGGATCTGTGCTCAAATGATTGTCCCCAGTCAATATACCTGAGTGGATATGGGATAGCTCTGGTACTTGTGAGACTGGTATATGGGCTGGTTAGGCACAAGGTGCTAAAGCAAACATATGGGTATATCAGCAGTAGATATACTGGACAGACCTGCTGTGAGGCAATGACTTGGTGTCATGAGTTATCCTCAAAAGTGATAGGAGATGCATTGATCCCTTGACTTGAGGTCATTGGCCATTCTATATGGTTAGGGACATGCTTTGATACAACCTAACACCTCGCCGTAGTTGGGAGGTAATAGCGGTTGTTATTGAGCATGTCACGACCCATATGAGAAGGTCAATGGACAAACAGAGGATTTGCCCCTTCTTAAGGGAAGCTTGAAATCCATGGAGCTCCTCTATGGTTCTATAACTGAAAGTGTATGGCCATACCCAGGTGAGAACCTGATTTAGTCATAGCCAGGTGATTGGGTAAAAATAAGTGGCAACACACTTGCCCAATCGAATATCAGTTCGGCAAAGAGACTGTAATGCATCTGTACCTAGTCGTGATGATGGGGATGTCGATGTCGATATCCATTCCAATGACCTGGGTAGCAGTGATGTACTGATAGGTGCCACTCACTGCTTGTGGTGACTTATGGTCAGCACTACCAGCGTCAGAGGAACCTATAGGGTCACACACCAACATACTTGAGTTCTCGTATTGATCGGGAAGCCTTATGATAGAGTTATTGGATAGCTCGGATCGATTTGGGAGATTTCATCTGCGCCAATGGGCCTGATGAGATAGAAGAATGTTATTGGAGCCAAATATCATTTTTGGTAGGTTGACTCGTATTTGACCATGGTTGGTCACATTTGGATTAGGGTTACATTGGATTGGATCCAAGTGCTTAATCAACCCATGTAATGAAGTTTAAGCTAGCTCATTATCCAATGAAGCCCAATAACAAGTTGTCATGAAGAGGCAATGGGCTAAAAGGGTATAATGGGGAGAAAACTTCTCCCTTAGGCGCCTATGGGCATAATGGGGAGAAATTGGCAAAGTTGCTTCATTAAGGAAGCAATTTACGCCTCTCCCTTGCTCCTTTGATGGTATGAATGCCTTTAAGGCATGTCTTGGGCTGATATGGTGTTTGCCTGCTTGGGCAATTATGGATAGGTTGAATGAGGTTTATGGTAAAGTCTTGGAGACTTTCTTTGCCTCAAACCCCCTCATCCTAGCCATACACTTGTCATGATCCTAGCCCTTACCCAAACCGCCTCTTGCTCTATAAAAGTAACCCTAGCCGCCCCTCTCTTTGTTGTTGGAATTCCTTGGAGGCGTGTGCAACATCAAGAGGGGCGAAAGCAAGGGTTCAAGTGGTGGCGCAACTTCTTCCCTCTTCCTAGCCGCAAGGTTCTTCTTCTATTCTCCTCTTGGCACAAGAGGGATAAGTGCTTGGCGGCAATCTCCTCTCCTTCCTTCTTCATTGGCGCATGATCCTTGGAGGTTGCGCAAGGCATGAAGAAGGTGAACAAAGGCTTGGATCTTCTTCCCAAGGCTAGCACCGGGCGTGGAAGAAGAGAGCTCGATGCATCCGTGTGTGTGAGACTGCAGAGGGCGCATGCTTGGGCGCCTACCTCGACATCGACCTCATCTTGCTTTAAGGTATTTTTTATCTTATCGTGTCGACTCCCTCGCATGCGATCTTCACTGGGTTTTTGGGACTGGCCTGTTTCGGGGATATTCTTCAGCTATGCAATGTGTATGTATTGTAATGACTCTGGAAAATTGTAAAATATCCCCGGGGTTTTCCAATAGTGGTATCAGAGCGACTTGTGAGACTCGAACGATGTAATTTCATGCTTTTCCATGCTCACATGTCATATCTCAATTTTTGCAAATTGCATGATCACATGGCGCATGAATTTTTCTAAGTAGGAAAAATTAGGGTTTCTTGTTCCTATCATCTTGTCAATCTCTTTTGGATTTTTGGGTTATTTTTCTTGCTTGATTTAAAGATCAAAGATGTACGTAGTTTTATCAAGTAGGACGGGCATTGTGTCTTCTGATTGGCCGGGTCTCTTGATTTGACAAAATTGCCATCCGAAAGAATTTATGAAATCATCATGAAAAGATAACGTTAATAACCAAAAGATTTGTGATAAGAAGATGAGGAAAAAAGACTTGTTTTATGAAAAAGTAAAATTTCAGATTTTATGTTTTTCATGAACATGTAGAATTGCATGAGTAAATACTTTTGGTTGTGCATAATGTTGTGGTCATGAGTCAAGCCCCTTTGCATGCCTGCGATGTATCCTTGTGAGGCCTACGTGCCGCTTTTCTTTTTGCTTCTAATTAAGAAGAAGATTAGGGTAGTGCATGTACTTGGAGATTGGCGTATGCTTGAAGCTTGTGCACCTTGCTTGGTGGCGCAAGAAGACTCTTCAAAGATGGCGCATGGTGTAGTGGCACAAGATGACTTGGCCGAGCCTTAGGGCTTGTGTGCTAGGTGTCTTGGCCCATACATGGTGGCGCATCACTCTTGAAGGAAGCCCATGGCATTGGCCGAACCTATGGGCGTGCTTTTAGGGTTTCCCTAGAACGACCTCTAGGGTTTGAGAGCTAAACCATGATGAGAAGGACCTTGGAGCCAACCTTGAAGACCAAGCTAGAGGTCGGCTAGGCTAGGTCTAGTTTTAGAGTGCTTGAGTCCTAGGTCAAGAGTTGAACCTCCTTTCGGCATGGGTTGGTTCAATGTCTTGAATAGGCTATGATCACTTCATTCTTTTACTGCTTTCAGCATCTGCTAAAGCATGCCTGTGATGTTTTATCGTTATGTTATCACTATAGGATTGCATGCCTGTATTGTTAGACATAAGATAAAACTGATGAGACCTTAATCAAAACCCTCATTAAAATATCAAGTCTAGTAGCCTTCTAACACATAGCCCTCATTAAGCTATCAATCAGTGGTGTTGTGAACTGTTTTCCACCCTCGTGGGACACACTCATTTATCTTTAGAAAGTGCTTGGTGGCAATGGTTTCCCCAGTCTAGTTTTAACTTGGGCGTGCCTTCGCAAGGAAACTCATTGACCCTGGGCATAACGGTTAGGAATGGACTTGACTAGATTTTCATATGTGCTGGGCACATGATGAAACTCTTGAGGTAACGTTGAGAGGTTAAGGTTTCATGCTATATCCAGGCCTCACTGGACATGAAATGCCTAGACTGTCTCAACAAGGGGAGTTGCTTGGAGCAACTGGCCAGTGTGCCCACCTTAAGAAACATGGGTCACTTTGTGCATCTCATCTCACCCTCGTGAGACGCGAAGCCTCATGTGGAATAAGGATCCCATCTCACTAGGAAATCTTAAATTTTTCGATTGACTTTGTGGGTTGTCAACTCGATTAAAATAGTGGGAGCTATAATCATTTAAAACAAGTCTAGTTTAAATGATTCGAAGTAGTACTAATCTACTTTTTCTTGGCTGTTGTAGAAACAATGGCTACGAACACTAGTGGATTAACACTGCGATCACTCCTTGATAAGGATAAGTTGGTTGGATCCAACTTTATGGACTGGCATCGGAACTTGAGGATAGCCCTCAAGCTCGAGAAGAAGCTGTATGTCCTCGAACAGCCTCTTCCTGCGGCTCCTCCGCCTAATGCCCGGACGGCAGACAAAGATGCTTTTAGAAAGCATCAGGATGACTCTTTGGAGGTTGCATGTTTCATGCTAGCCACTATGGCACCTGAACTTCAAGTGCAATATGAAGAGCAGAACGCTTTTTAGATGATCACTCATCTGAAACAGATGTTCGAGGCTCAGGCTAGAACTGAGAGATATGACACAACCAAAGCAGTTTTTCAGTGCAAGTTGTCTGAAGGTGCACCAGTGAAACCCTACGTTCTCAAGCTGATTGAGAATGTGGATCAGCTTAGGAGACTGGGACACACCATAGACAACGAGATGGTTGTGGATCTTATTCTGCAGTCCCTGCCCCATAGCTTCAGTCCGTTTATCATAAATTTTAATATGAATCGGATTGATTGCACAAGGGAAGAACTACTGAATATGCTCCAAACAGCCGAGCGTGAGATAGGTAATACCAAACCCAATTCTGTTCTTTTGGTCCCTACGACCAAGAAGATATAGAAGAAGGGTAAGGCACGTGCTAAGGGCAGTGCCAGAGGTCCTACCAAGGCACTGAAGAAAAAGGCAAAAAAGTCAAAGGAGCAGAGGTGCTTCCACTGTGGCGAGCAGGGTCACTGGAGGAGGGACTGCAAGCAACTTCAAAATGAGGAGAAGAAAGGCTTGGCCTTAGCTTCTAGCTCAGGTATTTATGTTACAGAAGTCAACCTTTCTACTTCTATGTCATGGGTATTGGATACCGCATGTGGAGCTCATATTTGTACAAATATGCATGGGCTCAAGAAAAGTTTATCGGTGCGGGCTAGAGAGATTGACCTACGAGTTGGAAACGGGACACAGGTTGCTGCTGTTGTTGTAGGCGTTTTGACTCTCTCCCTGCCTTCTGGACTTCAATTAGAGTTAGATAATTGCTATTATGTACCTTCGCTTACTAAGAACATTATATTCATTCCTTGCTTGGCAAAGAAGATATTTAAGTTTGAAATAAATAAGAACTCTTGTTCTTTTTCATTTGCAAATATGTTCTATGGGAAGGGTACTTTGTGCAATGGTCTATATGTGTTGGACATGGACAACTCTATTTGTAACATAAATAGTAAAATGACTAAACTGAGTGGTTCAGTTGGTGCTTTCCTATGGCATTGTCAATTAGCCCATATAAACAAGAATCGCATCCAACAACTCCATGCAAATGGGTTGTTAGATTCAAGTTCCTTGGAGGAATTTGATACTTGTGAACCTTGTTTATTAAGGAAAATGATAAAGGCATCCTTCACCAAGCTTGGTGAGAGGGCAGAAGGTTTATTGGATCTCTTATATAGTGATGTGTGTGGGTCATTCAATAAACAAGTCAGAGGAGGGTACAACTACTTCATCACATTTACTGATGATTTTAGTAGATATGGTTATGTCTACTTGATGAGACATAAGTTTGAATCCTTTGAGAAATTTAAGGAGTTCAGACATGAAGTAGAGAACCAGCTTGGTAGATCCATTAAAGCTCTTCGATCAGATCATGGTGGAGAGTACCTGAGCGGTGAGTTCTTTGACTATCTAAGAGAGTATGGGATCCTGTCCCAACTCACTCCTCCTGGAACACCTCAATGGAATGGTGTGTCTGAAAGGAGAAATCAAACCCTGTTGGACATGGTTCGGTCTATGATGAGTCATGCAACTCTACCTCCCTCATTCTAGGGGCATGCACTTGAGACAGCTTCTCTTATACTGAATAACGTTTCATCCAAGAGTGTCTCCAAGATACCTGATGTGTACTTTACCGTACTACTAACCGCAAGCGTGACGGCTTTGTCGTAGTAGTACTTAAGATGTCGATCCCATAGGGACAGTGATCAAGTACCGAGTGATTACGAATCAATAGCTAGACAATCGAGAGAATGTTTTGGGTTTTCATAAAATAAATCAAAATATAACTAAATACAAGTGCTAGCTGAATCAAACAAGTGAAAGTATTGGATAGAAAACAAGGTTTAGAGACATCGAAACTTCAAGCGCATCTCGTTGATGGATCTTAAACTTAAACAAGACAATCATCATAACAACGCAATTTTAAAAGTGTTCAAGGAAATATCAAATGGTACAGATTACCCTCTTTCGACGGCGTAATCTGGTATCAATCTAGATCGGCGTCCTACTTTCGTGGCTCACCGTACCTAGATTAATCCATTGGGTTCAGAGATATTATAAGTTTCCTCACACAAATCCTACCCAATTTCTTGACAAGTCAAAGCATGATCGATAAGGCAGATCTGGCGTCGCAATTCACCTTTCGGTCCTTCTTGCGATGCCCAAGAAAAGTAATTGCGTGATCAAGGCAATACTAGCAATAAAACAGCACAGATCGAATAAACACAAAATAAAATTACATTAGCTATAAGAAAACAAGTTTGAGAACAAGATCCAAACAACTCAACTACACCTTTGTTCCGATTTAAAAAGATTATGCTATCATAGCATTGATTTAGTACATATCTCTAAAGGAAAAGAAGAAATTAAAGAGAAGATAGAAGAAAGAGGAAGCAAACTCTCTGCAGAAGCTTTGCAACTTTTCTTCAAGTCTTCTAGAATGATGTACAATTCCTTCATCCTCCCTTGTTGTCGCCAAAGCTTTCTCCCTTGCAAAACTCACTAGCCCACCTTGAGCCCCAACTGGGCGTTGCGTTGCTCAGCGATTTCGACCCCTTTTATCATTTCTGAGGTGACCTTTGATATGCCAGCATTAAAGCCCTTTTTAATTAGCTACGTTTTGACACCTTAAACGTCCAAAACGGAGCTATAATGAAAAAGTTATGGCTCTTTTAATTTTAGGCTGCGCAAGAGAGATTATGGGTGTAATGGAGATCACAGGCATGGTTGTAATGTTGGCGTCGATTCTCTTCAGCTCCTCAAACATCCATAAACTTGTGGTTTTTTAAAA
Source organism: Costus lasius (assembly GCA_027563935.2). Lineage (NCBI taxonomy): Eukaryota > Viridiplantae > Streptophyta > Magnoliopsida > Zingiberales > Costaceae > Costus > Costus lasius. The sequence goes on along the minus strand of CM050450.1, from coordinate 27,228,537 downwards.
GCTCTTCGTAATGACATAAAAAACGCCCAAATCGGAGTTGTAATGGAAAAGTTACGGCCTATTTATTGCAGCCATCCGATACACTTAATGCTACCATTACGGGTGTAATGAGGATTATGCGCATAGCGGTAATCTTTGTAGCAAACTCCGTTTCGTCTAAAATTTTGCGGGTGAGTTGACCTTTGACTTGACTTTGATTCTGGTCATAGTTTGACGTCAGAAGTTGCCGATGGGAATATTATGGGCAGGAAGAAATTACGGCTATGCCCGTAATGTCTTCTGTCGAAGTTTTCGTCTTCCGAAAGGCTTCTTTTGAGAAAATTGAGAGCACGCCTTTGGAATATGATTATGCTTGAATAAAGACAGGTTTCTTGAGAATTCAAATTGGAAATTATGGCCATAATGTAGATTAGGGCCTCGGCCGTAATTCTAGAAATTAACTCCGTTTGAAGCCAAACTTCATATAAAAGCATGATATTATGTCTCGATTCGCATGTAAATACTAGTCTAAAAGACTATAAAAATACGAGACATCAAAATCTCTCAGACTTAATCATTGCTTGTCCTCAAGCATTTAAAAGATAAGGGTGGAATCAGAAAAAGATGAAATCACGTCAAGCTTGTAAAGTATCCAAGGGAGATATCATTATGAACAAATCTCAGAAAGTCAGGGCATTCAAGATAATCATCTATCGTCAGGAATGAAAGTGTGAAGATCCAAAAACCAATGTCAGATAAGTCTTACCTCCTCGGGATGCAGTAATCTTCTATATGGTATATACACTTTGTTCGAACCGGATTCATCCAAAGGCACGAATTGGAAAAACATCAATGCACTCTTATTTGTATTTTCATCTCCTCAATTTTTTTTTTGACTTCAACTCATGTCATCGGTACCACTGCCAATTTTTCGCAGTGCCAAGTAGAGGAGTCTTATTTTATTTTTTTTTGTCTTTTGAAAAGATTATTACCATAGACAAGCGCATTGATTATTTCCAAAAAGTAGTAAGGAGAATCAAGCCGATAGAGTTATTACTTCTACAGAAAGATCATAAGCATGCTTTGAAAGCAAAAACCAAGATAAAAAATTGGATCTATCACTCCATAACTTTTTCCATCAAAAGATAATCATATGAATTACCTGACTTTGAACTAAGATTCAAAACATAATATTATCCCAAGGAGTCAATCATAAAATAAGAAGCTATCATAATTTCTGTTAAAAATCAAAATAATATCATCAAAAATAATATCACCACTTATCTTCATCATATTATCAGAGTGCAGTATATGAAATGTATCATCAAAACACAAAGCATAAGATTGAGTTATTGCATAATATGTTTTTAAAATGAATCCTACCCACAATCTCCCAGACTTAAATTATGCATAGTCCCTATGCATAGCATGTAAAGAACACAAAATTTGGAGAAATGGGATGCAATACTCACAAGATTAGTTAGGGTCATCGTTGGTGCTCGTCTCAGCATCTTCCTCGTGAGGGTCATCCTTATTGTCGTGTGAATTCAGCAGGACATCCAGAGAAGTTGGATAAGCTGGTGGCATTTGTGGACTTGAACAGAATTACGCATGAGGAAAAAGCCAAAGATAGCATGCAGCCTTGGTATAGCGTCAGATGAAGGAGGCAGGACAGTAGAAGATGCAGGCCATCGGAAGGGAGTAGCAGGTATGTGCATGGTAAATTTCCAGGCTCCGATCTTTCGTCTAGGGGCCATAGCAGTAGTAGGATTCATACCAAGATTCGCCGCAAGTCAAAGGTGGAATTCAGAGAATGGAAGACTCTTGGCAGAATCTGTAAAGCACATAAATGTAGAGCAGCTGGGGTAGATTAACAACAAAAGCCGCGGCAGATGAAATCAGTCGGAGATTAGCAGGGGCTGGGTCGTCGACGCTTGTGTAGCTGGAGCAGATTTTCTGCAGCGAAAGCTAGTTGTAGAGTTGAGGAGGATAAATTGCCTTCGAGACTTCTTTTTAAATTTGCATCAAATCCAGGAATCAGATGCGTTGACGATATCTGCACTTGGTCGGTGAACGGCAGAAGTAGCGGCGCTTTTATGAAGATCATTTTGCTACGGATGAATAATGGCGCTTGAAGGAGCAGATTCTGCTTTTCATTTCTGGCGGTAGCAGCAGCAGGGGAGTTCCAGAGGAGATTTTGTAGCAGCAGACGTTTTGTAGCGGCACCTGACTCTTTGGAGCATTGAGAGAAATCTGGGCAGCAGAGACTAGAAACGAAGGAGAAGTTGCCGCTTGCTCTTGGATCGTCAGATGGTCGTGATGGTAGCAGCTGCAGAGAAAGGTTGCTGTAGGCAGATCAGTGGTGCATAGCAAACAAACCAGAGTTGGGGAGGATAGCATCATGTATATCCTTTAAGTAGAGCACTAAATCCAACTATCGGAAGCGGGTATAGCATCAGGAGCTTGATCGGCAAACGAAAGAGGTGGCGTTGAACTGATGAAATCATTAATTGCTCACCATGGCAGATTTATGTTGTTGAAGGCGCAGCTGCGGAAGGAAGTCGTCTCAATTAATTTAGGGATCAGCAAACGGCAAACGGAAGAAGATGTGTCGCCTGCTGTTGAAGGTCGGCAGCGGTTTCGGTCACAGATCCGGAAGAATAGCGCCAGCGGCAAGTTCTGTTGAAGCTGGAGAGGGCGGCGGCAGTTTCAACGGATTGAAAATGCATGGCGCTGATTTTTGTTGTAGATCTGGAAGAAGCGCGCAGCTTTGATGAGGGAGGCACCGATTTGAAGAGGGCTACGAGCATTTTCTGGCTTCAATAAAGAAGGAAAGGAAGGTGGCTATTGATGGCGTTGATTGAAGCTTGAAGGAGCTGTGGCGGAAGAGAAATCGTCGCCGCAGCAACACAATGAATTGCTTCATTAAGGTTCGCAGACGTTGAGGAGCGGCGACAATTTCAGCATTGATTGAAGAGGTCGGTGCTGTTAATGCTGTGTTTCCGTTGCTGATCGGAGAGGGTGGTTTCAGGTTTCATTGAAGGCAATCGGATTGATGTTGAGTGGTGGTTGAGTGGATGATTGAGAAGAGCGGCACCAATTTTAGCTGGCTTTATGGAAGAGGTTTAATCAAGATGAATTTCAGAGATCGGTGACGATTAAGGAGTGGCGACAGAGGTTTTTGCATTGATTACTGCTAATGATTTAAGTGGCGGCAGCAGAGGTCGACGATGATAATTTGGCATTGTCGATTTCAAGCTGCTTTCGTGAATTTAATAAAATCGGCGGCGAATTTCTGTGGAAGGTAACTGGTGGCTTGTGCAGTAATGGCAAGGAAAGGAGACTGTGATTGGCACGATCTAGTAACAGCGGAAGAGAGGTGAAGCCCAGCGTAATAAATTGATGTCAGCAGCCGATTTCAATGGATGTTATGAAGTCGGCGGCTGTTTCAGTTGCGGAAGAATAGCGGCATGGACCGGAAACAGCGGAAGAGGGGTGTTGCGAAAAAGAAAGACTGTGTAGACTGCTAACCCTTTGCCGTAATTTCCATATGTGCTTCAATGTTGACTTTACGGCTGACCTGCTGAATTTATCCGATTATGGTTGCAATGGCCATTACCGCCATACCAGTAATCCCTGAAACACAATTTTTTTTTATTGAACGATTACAACTAGACCCGTAATCTTAATCTCAACCTAAAAAAAAATAACACACATCAGAGAAAAATAATAATAATAATAATAATTAAAGATTTAAAGCACTTGGGTTGCCTCCCAAGAAGCGCTAGTTTAACGTCGGTAGCTCGACTGCAGTTAATTCAAAATTTGGAATGTATCAGCACCAAGAAGTGCATAGCTTAAATTGTCAGACAGTGATTTCAGGTATAGGTTTCTTTCAGTAGTTACCTGGGGTGCTTCCACATGTAGGTTTTCAAATTTTTACCATTCTCGAGTCGATGCGTTCAGTAGAATCAAGGACATTCACTAAAGTTTGAGTTTCTTCATGGTCCTTCTCGTCCTTCTCAACTTGACTAGAACGTCCTCTAAAATTTCCACCGGCTTTTACAAAATGATTAGCAAGTTGTAATAATATGGCCATGTCTTCGTAGACTTAAAAAGTTTGACAGTGAATATTTCAAAAAGTCTATGAAAAAGCAGAGTTACGGTAACAGAATGAAAACTAAGTTACAAAAAAAAGTAAGAAAAGAAACAAAAATAAACAGGATAAAGTCTAGTCTACCAATTCTTAAATCACTTCGATATTGATTGCCTGTCCCCGGCAACGGCACCAAAACTTGATGTGTACTTTATCGTACTACTAACTGCAAGCGTGACGGTTTTGTCGTAGTAGTACTTAAGATGTCGATCCCACAGGGACAGTGATCAAGTACCGAGTGATTACGAATCAATAGCTAGACAATCGAGAGAATGTTTTGGGTTTTCATAAAATAAATCAAAATATAACTAAATACAAGTGCTAGCTGAATCAAACAAGTGAAAATATTGGATAGAAAACAAGGTTTAGAGACATCGAAACTTCGAGCGCATCTCGTTGATGGATCTTAAACTCAAACAAGACAATCATCATAACAACGCAATTTTAAAAGTGTTCAAGGAAATATCAAATGGTACAGATTACCCTCTTTCGACGGCGTAATCCGGTATCAATCTAGATCGGCATCCTACTTTAGTGGCTCACCGTACCTAGATTAATCCATTGGGTTCAGAGATATTATAAGTTTCCTCACACAAATCCTGCCCAATTTCTTGACAGGTCAGAGCATGATCGATAAGGCAGATCTAGCGTCGCAATTCACCTTTCGGTCCTTCTTGCGGCGCCCAAGAAAAGTAATTGCGTGATCAAGGCAATACTAGCAATAAAACAGCACAGATCGAATAAACACGAAATAAAATTACATTAGCTATAAGAAAACAAGTTTGATAACAAGATCCAAACAACTCAACTACACCTTTGTTCCGATTTAAAAATATTATGCTATCATAGCATCGATTTAGTACATATCTCTAAAGGAAAAGAAGAAATTAAAGAGAAGATAGAAGAAAGAGGAAGCAAACTCTCTGCAGAAGCTTTGAAACTTTCCTTCAAGTCTTCTAGAATGATGTACCATTCCTTCATCCTCCCTTGTTGTCGCCAAAGCTTTCTCCCTTGCAAAACTCACTAGCCCACCTTGAGCCCCAATTGGGCGCTGCGTTGCTCAGCGATTTCGACCCCTTTTATCATTTCTGAGGTGACCTTTGATATGCCAGCATTAAAGCCCTTTTAATTAGCTACGTTTTTACACCTTAAACGTCCAAAACGGAGCTATAATGACAAAGTTATGGCTCTTTTAATTTTAGGCTGCGCAAGAGAGATTATATGTGTAATAGAGATCACAGGCATGGTTGTAATGTTGGCGTCGATTCTCTTCAGCTCCTGAAACATCCATGAACTTGTGGGCCATTAAAAGCTCTTCGTAATGACATAAAAAACTCCCAAATCGGAGCTGTAACGGAAAAGTTACGGCCTATTTATTGCAGCCCTCTGATACACTTAATGCTACCATTACGAGTGTAATGAGGATTATGGGCATGGCGGTAATCTTTGTAGCAAACTCCGTTTCGTCTGAAATTTTGCGGGTGAGTTGACCTTTGACTTGACTTTGATTCCGGCCATAGTTTGACGTCAAAAGTTGCCGATGGGAATATTATGGGCAGGCAGAAATTACGGCTATACCCATAATGTCTTCTGTCGAAGTTTTCGTCTTCCGAAAGGCTTCTTTTGAGAAAATTGAGAGCACGCCTTTGGAATATGATTATGCTTGAATAAAGACGGGTTTCTTGAGAATTTAAATTGGAAATTATGGCCATAATGCAGATTAGGGCCTCGGCCGTAATTCTGAAAATTAACTCTATTTGAAGCCAAACTTCTCGTCAAGGTTGTTCACTCGGGGACATAAATATACCTCCAAATAGTTCCAGAAATGAGTGAATTATCCTGTATTCATCAAACATGATAAGAAGTGAAGCTTCTGAAGAAAATCAATGAAATAAGCCGGAAAGAGATATAAAAGCGTGATATTATGTCTCGATTCGCATGTAAATACTAGTCTAAAAGACTATAAAAATATGAGACATCAATACCATATGAGGTATGGAGTGGGATACGCCCTAATCTCTCTTTTATCAGGATCTGGGGATGTGAGGCATATGTCAAACGTCAGGATTCTAGCAAGCTAGAACCTAGATTTGATAAATGTGTTTTTGTGGGGTATCCTAAGAAAACTAAAAGATACTACTTCTATGTTCCCACCGAGAACAAGGTTTTTGTTGCTCTGGGTGCTGTATTTCTAGAGAAAGAATTTCTCATGAAAGAAGTCAGTGGGAGCAAGTTTGACTTGGACGAAGTCCAAGTGCAACCATAAGACAAGGAGATGGAACCTGAGCCACCTGCACCGGTTGCTGGGCAACCTGAGGCTCAGACATAGGCCCCACGTAGGTCTGGGAGGATTCATCGTGCGCCTAAGAGGTATGGGTCGCTGCCGACTCAACACGACGGGATCTTCATCATTGAGGATGATCCCAAGACTTATGATGAGGCAGTCAGTGGACCGGACTCCGAGAGATGGCTTAAGGCTATGCGATCCGAGATGGATTTCATGTCAGCTAACCAAGTCTGGGATTTTGTTGAGCTGTCTGATGGGGTAAATCCCATAGGATGTAAATGGGTTTTCAAGAGGAAGAATGACATGGATGGAAACATAGTCACCTATAAGGATAGACTAGTGGCTAAGGGATTCAAGCAAGTCCACGGGGTGGACTATGATGAAACCTTCTTGCCAGTTGTGATGATCAAATCCATTCGGATTCTGCTTGCTATAGCTGTATATCATGACTATGAGATATGACAGATGGATGTGAAGACAACATTCCTTAACGGGAAGCTGACTGAGGATGTGTACATGACACAACCTGATGGCTTCATCCATCCTGTAGATGCCAGTAAAGTCTGCAGGCTAAAGAAATCCATTTATGGATTAAAGCAAGCATCTCAAAGTTGGAATCTTCGGTTTGATGAAGCTGTGAGAGATTATGGCTTTATCAAAAGCAAAGATGACGCCTGTGTATACAGAAAATTCAGTGGAAGCTTGGTGACTTTTCTGGTCTTGTATGTCGATGACATACTGCTCATCGGAAACGACATCCCTAGTCTTCAAGCTGTGAAGATATGGTTAGGGAAGTGTTTCGAGATGAAGGACTTAGGGGAGGCCACCTATATCCTAGGTGTGAGGATCTATCGGGATAGATCCAAGAGGTTCTTGGCCCTTAATCAGAGTACCTACATTGACAAGGTCCTATAGAGGTTCAACTTGGAGCAATCCAAGAAGGTATACCTTCGAGTAAGAAGGGATACCTTCGAGTGAGACATGGTCTTACTCTCTCAAAGAGCAAGTGTCCCACCACACAAGCTGAGAGGGATGACATGAGTAGAGTGCCCTATGTTTCGGCAGTGAGATCGATCATGTATGCAATGTTGTGTACTATACCAGATATGGCTTATGCTGTGAACATAACCATCCGATACCAATCCAATCTAGGGTTACAACAATGGGTGGCTGTAAAGAACATCTTTAAGTATCTGAGAAGAACTAAGGATCTGTTCTTGGTCTATGGGGGATAGAAAGACCTCAGTATGCAGGGCTGATATGGTGCTTGGGCAATTATGAATAGGTTGAATGAGGTTTATAGTAAAGTTTTGGAGACTTTCCTTGCCTCAAACCCCCTCATCCTAGTCATACACTTGTCATGATCCTAGCCCTTGCCCAAACCACCTCTTGCTCTATAAAAGTAACCCTAGTCGCCCCTCTCTTTGTTGTTGGAATTCCTTGGAGGCATGTGCAACATCAAGAGGGGCGAAAGCAAGGGTTCAAGTGGTGGCGCAACTTCTTCCTTCTTCCTAGCCGCAAGGTTCTTCTTCTATTCTCCTCTTGGCGCAAGAGGGATAAGTGCTTGGCGGCAATCTCCTCTCCTTCCTTCTTCATTGGCGCATGATCCTTGGAGGTGGCGCAAGGCTTGAAGAAGGTGAACAAAGGCTTGGATCTTCTTCCCGAGGCTAGCACCGGGCGTGGAAGAAGAGAGCTCGAGGCATCCGTGTGTGTGAGACTACAGAGGGCGCACGCTTTGGCGCCTACCTCGACATCGGCCTCGTCTTGCTTTAAGGTATTTTCTATCTCATCATGTCGACTCCCTCACATGCGATCTTCACTGGGTTTTTGGGACTAGCCTGTTTCGGGGATATTTTTCCGCTGTGCAATGTGTATGTATTGTAATGACTTTAAAAAATTATAAAATATCCCCGGAGTTTTCCGACACTAGGTAACCTAACGGGTACTTGGTTATGGGTTACCAAGGTGAGTAGGAAAGTAATAAGTTACTTTGTTATCGGTTTGTTGGTAAGCTTGGGCTACTACAATTGTAGTTTAGTGTGTTAGTGGCCTAATGGGTCTGATTGATTTGGGTTTAAATGGTATTCGTACTAGCAAACTTGTAGTTTGCAAAATTTTAATTCTAATTATACATATTATTTTCTTAATTTTGGTAAATTATTGAACCATAGAATTTATCGCTAATGCTGCCATAACCAAATTAACAAAAGATTACTTAAGTTATTACCAACTTTTTCTATAAAATCACTAAATTTAGTTTTTTATTGAACTTTTGCTCATCCTTATTTTTAAAGTTTGAAAGAATGGTGTTTGCTTAGAAGGAAAACTCTTTAAGGAGAGATCTTATCGTTAATAAACGTTAAAGATTTTTGTACTTGGAAAGCATTTTTTGGATGAGAGAATTTTCTTGAGATGGTACCTAGTCACGCCCAAATTATTACAGCCGTCCATGTCACCCGTTCGTGCCTCAGTATGTATGTGTGCCGAAACCAGAAAATCAGAAATCGAAATCCGATTTGATTTCAAATTTTCAATCGCACGTCAAATTGTCGTTGACCTGGTGTTGACGTTCTCGTTTCGAATGTTGAAAGCATTTGAACGCTTCGACGCCTTCGGCCGAGTGCAGCGAATGCCGCCTACATTTGCTGAGGTTTGCCCGGCGCTGGAGAAGAAGGGGGAGGGTGGACAGAGCTCGAGGCGTGCGGCAGGTTCGCTTTCGAATCTCAACCTTCATCGTAACCGTCACTGTTGGAGATCCTCGCCGAAGAAGAAGCAGACATATGGAGATGAAAAGAGCGGAGAAGATCATCGGAAATCAGGGGAAGACGTCATCGCCAGAGAAGACATAGGTAAGGTAAATTTATCTGCTTTATTCCTCGTTAAAGCAGTTACATAAACCCTTTCTTCCTCACCCTCTCTCGCTCACATCAGTGGCAGCTCACGCCACCGACTTACAGCCACTCGAGTTTGTCCCTTTGGATCTACCTCTCGCCGGCAGTTCTCATTGTAGCGGGAGGAGGGGAAACTCGCCACTAGGGTGGGCTTCGTTGCCGAAGGAAGCTCCCACTGCTCTCCTTCATGTTGTTCAGTGGGGCACCCTCTACTCTCAGACCAAGCTCTATGCCTTTGTCGATCGTTTGCCTCCAGTTTTAAGATCCAAGGGGACATTTCCTTTGGAAAGGTGCTGGCTTCCCATCTTCATCGGCTCCGTTGATCCCGTCAGAGAATCTGCCATCGACAGCGCCGGGGTTGCAGCCGTGATCGGCACCGGAATCACTACTGAGGCTAATCACATCTGGGGGATCGAAGAACTGACCGCGGACTTCGTTCCAGTGACACTGGATTTGGTCTTTGGGGGGATTGGGCTGCCGCCTAGCCTCTTGGTTCCTTGGCCCAGCCCGTAAGTAAGTGGGCATCACACCTAGTGTGAATGTCGTGCCATGTGATGATATGGTCTCGAATGATGTAAAGGATGACATATTATAAAAAGATAATATTTTATCACATTAGTATGAATTAAAGATTATAAATATATTTATGGCATGCAATTATTCTAATTAAAGGCAATTTAAAAACTCGAAATTATAAAGTGAGTTTTGAGATATGCCATTCGCTAGAACCATATTTAAAAGGAGCTCTTCGATCAAGAAGATATATTTCTCATGGAGGGGTTAAGATGTTTCATTTGATGTAAAGGGTACATGCTATTGCCACGATAAATATGAAGCAGATGCAGAAGATGATGACACTGGATTTATGTTTAGGAAGGGCGAAATAATTGATAATTAAACTCGTGGTTTATTTTTTAGTATTACATGGTAGAAGGTTAGGTATGATCCTTAATTGTGGTCATTCAGAATTTGAATGAACAATGTAAAAATTTTGGTCGAGTATGTGGGTTCTAGTTGAACAAAAATCTTCAGCAGCCAAGCTGTTGTAAAATTTTTCAGCCTGAATTAAATTTTTGTTAAATTTTTTTAAAAATAATCTACACACTATAAGCTATCCAATAATATTAATATTGGAGTAGTTTAGATTATACATAATAAGAGATTATCCTAAATATTATTGCATAAAAGATAAAAAAAAATTTACTATATAAAAATATTTAAAATAATTTTTTATTATGTATAATCTAAACTACCCAATATTAATATCATTAGATAGTTTATAATCTAAACTACCCTAATTTATAATCTAAACTACCCTAATATTAAGCGCTACCGAAGAAATCTGCTCGTTCTAGTTTGCCCATGATTTATATTCTGAAGGGCTAAGATACAAATTTTTATAAATTTCAATCCGACGAACAGACCTGGTATAAGTTCTCAAATGCATTTTCTTCTCCTGATTATCTCAATAATCTGACAACTTAAAACAAACTTAGATATTACAGGATGTATAGCTTTTCACCTTTAACTAAAGTTAATTTCAACCATACCTTGCGCCAATAATTGAGTGAAGGACGTTTATAGTAATTTATTGCTCGACTCCATCCGTTCATTGGAACCGGTCTGAATTAGCTGAGATGAGTTAAAACTTAAATACTAAAAACAGTTTTCAGCAAAAATAAATAATAGTTTCTTAACCAAAACACCACCTTATTCCAGGCTCAGCAATCAGGAAAGAGTAAATGTCAGCAGGTTCGGCCACGCTCATTTTACGTTAATATTTTAGCTCTAGCATCCGCAGTGGTTTTATGGAGACGAGTAAAACAATTTGAATAGCACGATAAAATTTGCTATAAAACCCAAGTTTTCTTGTTCTCTCATAACTTAGATCCTACAAACGCTCATATGTACCTGTCAATGAGAGACATCCTCATCTCGAAACGATAGAGCTTGGCTGATTTTCTCTTAGCTTGAAAACACTTTCAATGACAGAGAGCTCGGTCGCAGTGGTGTCAGATCCACAGAAAGCAGACCAATCATTCACAGTCATACCTGCTGCAATAACCGCACTGCCCCGATTGACTGTTCCAGCAACCAGAGGGACTTGGAGAAGCGTTGAGAGTTCATCAAGGTCTTCAATGGACGTGTGCGGGTGAACCTGTTTTCATAGCCACGTATCACAAGTTAAAGCAATTGATAATTAATAAGGATTCCTAACTGCAAGCTTCGGTGGTTACCAGCCCCCCTCTGTTCGAAAATGTGCAGTAACTTCCAACTACTATGTTTCCAGCTATAGTCTGCCTGAATACTTCTACTCCAAGAACATCTGCGATGAGCTCTTCAGTTTCCTGAAAATATGAGCATATAGAAATTGGAAATCTGCTAGTAGACTAATGAAACCAAAAACAAGGAAAACGTCGTCAAAGATGCAGCATCTCGGAGAGGAAATCTTTTAATGCAGAGAAGCGACTAGAGAATGAATTATTAGAGATATTAATAGATGAATCTGAAAATCACGAGATAGCAAAGGAACTGGATTCAATTAATTGCAAATTTCAATTTTTAGTGAAGAAAGTTTTTATATGCCATGCTCAAGTTCTCTAGTGACTATGAGATGGACTTGTTTACTTTGGTGTTCAATTGCAGCGCTGAAGATAAAATCTGCACGAATTAGATTACCTACTGAGTTTTTTTGGCTAGCACACTAATTCCTATTTATACATCTTGAAAGATTTGGGGTGCAAGGTGAAGAAAGGTGTGATATTTATCCTCTCTCCATGCAAGGATGGAAAATGTTGACAACTTTTTCTATCTTGTATACCAATGCATTTAAACAGCAAGACCCATAGATGCCTTAATAAAATGGTAGATTTGTAACCAAATTCTGCTTTGGACTAGGAAGAATGACATAGGACTGACGAGAACAGCATTTTTGTGAACCAAGATTGGATGGATTTTATGACGGGAGTGCCAAGTTTCATTTGAGCGCCTACATCACCCGTAAACTTGTTTCATTCTTTGAGGGTAATTTAAATTTTCTTTTTTGTTGTTCTTTGTGTTTGTTTTCTTTTCTTATGATACCTTTTGGAATTACATATGTTCAGATCAATTTCTTATAAATATGAAATGAATTTCCTCAGAAGCATTTTCTCCCTTTTCCATAAAAAATCCTTAAATTACATCACATGTTTCATCAAACGTAGGAAATAACCTACCCTGTCTAGATCAGGATGTGTAAGAGCAACATGGTCATTGCTATGCAATTGCCGAGAGCAGACAGCCTTTCCTCTATTCTCTGAACAACCACATCATCAGGCAGACTGTTCCTCAAATGTAGGAGCTCTGCCAAAATAATAAAACAGAAATTGAGTACAACAGTCATCTTGATACCACAAAAGCATGGAACATAATATGTTAACCTGTTACCAAACTAATGTAAAAGTCTTCTTTTGCTCTAACTATCATGGATTTCCTTCTACATTAAATAGGTAAATTTAACGCCAAACAAGCATCAGTGTAAATTTACAAGATATTCAAACCATGCTCCAGTTCTACACAGAAAAGTAACATGTCAACAATTCTTTCATTCATCGAACCCCTCAAATTTATCTCTTTATTGACAAAAAAAATAAAGGATAACATGGGTTTTAAAGAAAACAAAGTTTCTTCCTCAACCATATCAATTTCCTAATAGAAGTCGTTATCTAATCAATTAGATTTGGTTCTCTTCGTTGACAAGTCCCATTTAACATTGTAAATATAACCATGTGAGTTGTGATTCATCCTAGTGATACCTGTGGCGCACCTAATCAATGAAATTCGCTTGTTCTGATAGCATGAAATCAAGGTTATGATGTTTAATTCAATAATTTTTTTTTGATATTATAAGAATGTGATTCGATATGCATATGTTTGGGAAAAGGAACATATTCAATTTATATAAAGAATGAAAAGTGTTAAATGAGAAAATGAAAGCATGTATAAATTGATCGTAGTAACTCTTCAGAATAGAGCAAGAACAAAGAAAAGATCTAAGTATTTTATAATCAAACATATTTGTGTAATATTTACAGCAAGGGACCGTCCAACCAAACTACAAGCCACTAACTAAACTTTGTTCTACTTTAGAGATATGAAATATAACTATTTACGTGCATTTTACAGGCATTCTCTTTAAACAGCAAAATGCCATTGCACAACTTTTTTGGGCACACATAATTGCAGATGATCATTCAACTACGTGAGCCACAACTATTAGTATATTAGCTCAAGCCTAAATAACATGAGAAGAAACTTTACCTTGGTCAGTGGTGGTGTGTGGCAAGAGAAGTCCTTTATTGTTTCCTGTATTAAAATAAGAAATGAGCAAGAAACATTCAACATAGTAGAATGGATAAACGACCTTTTTAGACTTACCAGCACAAAGTCGTCCAATCATATCAGAGCTAGCAATAGAGGTCTTAACCACGGGAATAACATCTGCCAATTCAGCCTCAAACATGCTGCATATTGTCCATCTAATATCATCAGCAAATGATAAAGATGCTATTGCACAAATAAAGTTTTTACGCTATTCTGTTACGAAAGCAAACCTGTAAAAGTTTTCTGATCCACCAATTGGAACTACACAGTATGCATTTGTCAGCTTTGAAAACGCCCCAACTTCACAAGAATTTTTAAATTGAATTCCTAAAAAGAGTTAGATAATGACATATTGAGTACCTTTCTGAATTTTTAAAGGTCTACCAACCTATTTCTATAGCTAAATTTTGCATTTTTAAGCAATAATAAAAACCACATATTATAATGTTGCCGCTTAGAAATAAGTGAAGGTGATTTGGGTGATTTGCCTCGTGTTGATTTAGAGTCAAAGAGCTACCAGACACCCAATTATTATCTTAAGACAACTCAAAGATGCACCATGGGGCTGTATTGAGTTGAATAATCAAATTTATTTATGCAATGAAGCATGCTATAGTTTTATATGGGACATTCTAGCCTTCGGGCTAGGTTGTTGTTTGCATAAATAAAAAATGAGAATTGCACAAGCGAAACAACAACTTAAAATCTAAAATAACCCCATCAAACTAATTCATATTCATTGATGTGAAACTATATACAAATTTTCACAGTCAACATATTCAAACAATCTCCCCCTGTTCATAGCTGAATAATTTAAATAATATAGTTGAGTTGTAGACGCTGGCACTTACGAGTAGCCATGGGAGCGGCTGCCAAGATCTTGAAACCTGCAATCGCAACAACAAAAGAAAGCAAAGTTAAAGATTTGCTAAAAGCTTGCGAAGCTAAATGAGCTCTTCCGTGCGCTCATTCACCGGTTCGTTTCTGGAAAAGAGAGCACGTCCGGCTTAACTGTCGATGACAGACATAAGAAAATAGATAAATAAAAAATAACAATCTGTATAAATATCGGGAAATCTCATATAACAACAGTAATCTCTATATATCAACGAAAAAACCGAAGTGACTGACAGCAGGGACATGATTCAACCATACGTAGAAGCATAGATAAATTGTTATACTGAAGGAAATGAAAAATAAAGCAAATTAACACTATTATTTTCCCCTTATTCCTCATGATTATCACGGGGAATAGCGGGCAAGCCTGCCAAAGGTCGACAAGCGATAAGAAAGCCCGAAATCGAGCACGTGATCGCGAAGAAGAAAGATGGAAAACAGGTGGCGGCAGCCATTGCCGGTTTGATTTGGGAGGTATTATATTTGCATATTTGATAGATTTAGGGCGTTTAAACCTAGAGAAATCATCCTCCAAAAATACAATTCAATGCTATCAACCCGTGATCCGCAGCACCAGACTAGTAAAAGAGATGAAAAAAACGAAAAAAGAGGAAAATTAGTGCAAAAACTTGAACCTTGAACCGAATAAGAGACGCAAAGCTTCAGAAAGGTAGTGATGGCGGTGGCGAGCAGACGTTGGTGGCGGCGGGCTCGACGACGGAGGAGGGGTGGCGACGATTCCTGCCAAGGTAGTGATGGCGGCTGGAGCGTTAGGGTTTAAGGCGGCGTGGATGATCTGGACGAGGAAGGGAAGGCAATCGGCAAGGAGAGGCGGTGAGTTGCAGTGAAGCGTCGTAGGCGATGGAAATCGGGAGGCACTGTTATGGAAAGAACTTTCGCCCTCACGGCAAACACGTCCGAGGAAAGCAAATCAATTTACAATGAAAGATCGATTAAGCCAAATGTATTGAAATATTATCCGTGCTTACAAGTATTTAAATAAAACTAAAAATAAAATACTACTAAAATTAAACATACCACTATTTGCCAAAAAAAAAAACATGACAAGTACTCACATCTGCGAATATAATTTTTGTGGAAGAAAAATAGTTAAGTCTAACTCGTGTATTGTATGGGTTTTGATGGATTCTTTTACATACCTTGGGTGAATTGGTACAATATAACCTTTTAATATGTTTAGGGCAACCTGTTGATACTATTATTCAGAAATCTAGACATTTTCTGAGTCTAGTCAATTTTGTCATTTTACCAAATATTGACATTCTGATCGATCTAGATAGCAGAAAATGTCTTTAGACATTTTCTGAGTCCAGTCAATTTTGCCATTTTACCAAATATTGACATTCTGATCGATCTGGATAGCAGAAATCTAGACATTTTTTTAGTCTAGTCAATTTTGCCATTTTATCAAATATTGACATTCTGATCGATCTGGATAGAGAACTATTTGGTCTTTGATGAGCTCCCGCAAGTATACAGCCTATCGAAATAATAAAAAATATGTCTCATAGAGACCAATGGTCAAATACTAATTTATCTTGGGATTATTAGCTAGATGAACTAGAAAAGAGTTAAATTTGAACTTAACTATGTTGCAAGAAGAGTAAAAGAAATACAATGGGTTGTAATCAAATAATGGAAGCTCAAGAATTCAACACTCTATGCATTATGACTTTTTCTGACAAAATATACCTTAAGAAGGGTTTTACTGTGCTGAAGGGGATTTATCTGAATATACAGATTGCCCCTTTCAGCGGTACAACTCGATGCCTACTTGAGTTAATCCCCTATTTTTGTGGTTAGTAACTCGAGCTAGACCCTTTGAGTTCTTGAAAAATCATGTAAAATCCCTCAAGTCAATTTGAACTACTTTCATGATCGAATCAACTTGTCCAAAAATTATAGATCCAACATCGCAATTCACCTTTTAGTACCTCTTGCGACGTTTAAAACATGCAAATTATGGCTAGTAATCAATACGTAATAAGCACAACAATAATTGAATCAAACACAAGTAAATTGCTTCAAAAGATAAAAAAAATCAATGATCAAGTCATAATAACATGAAGGGTTACACACTTAGTCCTAAAGAAAAAGTTACACTAATATGATGATCGTGTTAACGTTATAAAAATC
Organism: Costus lasius; assembly: GCA_027563935.2. Classification (NCBI taxonomy): domain Eukaryota; kingdom Viridiplantae; phylum Streptophyta; class Magnoliopsida; order Zingiberales; family Costaceae; genus Costus; species Costus lasius. The sequence continues at coordinate 27,211,808 of CM050450.1, read as the reverse complement.
CGTGTTTTTTTTAATACAATTGGCAAATAAAATAAGAAATCAACAAGAAGGATGAAATTTGAGGATCCCTCATGAAGATCGATGCCAGTCGGTTGGAAAATGAAGCTTTTCCGATGAGAAAACATCGTTTGCTGCAGTCGCCCTAGGTTTCACCTCTTTGTCGAATTCGCCCAGAAAATCAGCCAAAAAGTTCTAATAATCACTTCTTCAATCACTTATATAGTTCCCCACCTTCAAATTAGGTCTTTCCCAAAGTTAGCTCGAAAAGGAGCCAAATTGGGCAAGAAACATGGTCAAACTCGAAATAGGCGGATAGAATTACGGCTGTGATAGATATCACAGGTAGGTCATAATTCTTTCTATGAATAATGTCGAAAGAATCTGGGAGAATTATGGCCGTGATAAAAATCATGGGCAAACCATAATTTTTTTAGTGAAAAACATTGAAAAGCGCTGAAGAAATCATAGCTGTGACTGTGGTCATGGGCTGGCCATAATTCCTTCTGTATCTTTTGAGATTTGTACCTAGGAAGTTATGACCGTGATGGAAATCATGGGCAAGCCATAATTCTTTCTGTGAACTTTCCAGAAATTATGGTCATTATGGAAATCATGGGCAGGCCGTAATTTCCAAACAAGCTTTGATTTACATGAAATTTGATGGGCAGCTTTGTCTTGACTTGTGGAATTCATCTCTGCACTTGTATCTTTAAAAATTCATCAAAATTTGGTTGTTTTTTTCCTGAAATATAGTAAAAATGAAAAAAGGGTGAAGATTCTGAATAAATACAAGAATTTAAGTCAAATGAATAGAAATGTGATAGAAATAAGATAGATTTTGCATAAAAAATATAGTAAAAATACTATATAAATACATGACATCAAATCTCCATATACTTGAACTTTTGCTTATCCTCAATCAAATAAATAGAGCAATGGAAAAGATAACTCACTAATGAAAAAGTAAATTTCCAAAATATAATCACCCATTAAAACCTCCTACTCATGTCATAAAAAATTATAGAGAAATAAACTGTTCTTAGAATTTAATTCTTAAGATTCACAATCCAAAACAAATAAAGCTTGCAACTTGCATAATACTCTGAATCTCAATCTTATGAATTCACCTTATAATCAATTCAATACTATAATATTTTTGTTTACAGGGATAGAACCTCCAAAATCTTTTTCTGCATTTATTCTTGATATTCTCTAAATCGATTACCACCTTTTTTTACTGGTGACGAATTTAGAGTACATCGACTACATAGCCAACGTAATATAACTCATATCTTTGAGCTAGCGGAATTGTGACTATTTTTGAATCGTCTACCAACCTTTCTGCATGAAGAGAAAACACTTGTGGTGATTGCCCTCCCATTGCTTAGTTGGTGACAAATTTAAAGTGTGCCTACATGCAGAATAGAACTCATAGCTAAATATAGCGGAGTTAATGTCAAATTTTTTTTTTCTTTGGCATATATTCACATAGATATATACTTTTATTTTCTTTTTTTTCTTTGGTATGTACCCACACAGATACATACTTTTTTATCACTTTTTTTTTCATTTCTGGATTTTGGAGTCTTTCATCCCAACAAATAACACAATAGACCAAACATATGCAAGGCTAATCAATCAACATCAATTCAAGAAAATTATACTCGTATACTTACCTTATATGAAAAGGAAGTTTCACTTCTTGAATCGCATTGTTCAAACATTCTATTTACCATAAACTAATGAACAATAAGCAGAAGATTGAAATAAGGATATATATCAAGAAAATAAATTCAACACATGGAGCAATTAATCCATTCACAAGCATTAGTATATGATCATCCAGAGCACACATCATCAACAATATAGAACCACACATCATTCATCAATAGAAAATAATATGCATCAGAAGATAGAAATAATCTGAGTACAATAACCAGAGCGATGTGAGCATAGCATCCACATATGACGCTAATCAAATACATCCAAAATAAAGCATACTGTGCCTAACACATGGCACCATACCATAAGTCTAACAGTCAAGTCATAATTATACAATATCCATGAAACAAATAAACATATCCTCCCCTACATAAAGAATGCATCATCCTCAATGCAGTAAGCAAGTAATAAGAGAGTAGGAGAAAGGATTGGGGAGAGGTGCTTCCAGCACTAAATCAATCACATGCTGGATCTCCCTATCTGTAGGGAGGCGGCGAGGCAAATCCTCTTGGGAGATGTCACTAAACTCAACCAAAAGGGTGGTAACCTCAGTGGGAGGCGATGGATCCAATGCCTCACGTAACATTAAAGCATAGACTACCTTGGTCTCGCTAGCTTCTCAGATAAGTATCGGTGTGCGCATGAGAGAAATTACAATAGGAGACTTAGGGGGTACTATCAATCCTTTGGACGTGGATGTGCACAACTCCTTGGGTGGAGTCGGGAGCAGCTGGATTTTTTGATCATTGTGGTCGAACACATAGGTGTTGGACCGGCCATAGTGAACCACATCCTAGTTGTATAACCAGGGATGACCTAACAAGACATGGGTGATATCCATAACCACCACGTCACACCAAACTTTTTCACAATACTCCCCAAAACTGATGGGAACTTGGCATCGGTGGGTAACCAGAAGACTCGACGTGTCTACCTAGGCAATGGAGTAAGGTTTCAGATGAGGCTCTAAGGGAAGGTTGAACCATGTGATCATGGTGCTGTTGGGGTATGCCCTTAAGGCTAATGTTTGAGGCCTTGGGATTGTAACAGTATCATGTATAAACTCTTATGTTTACAAAGGCAATGGTTATTATTCAGGTTGTTACATCATCTGCTGCAATGTGTGTTCTTCTGAATAATGTCTCAATGCTGTTCAGCTAGGCTGACATGCTATATTGTCCTTAGTCGAGATATCTTGGTGAACCTGAGACAGCCTTGATATGATTGAGACTAATATGTGTTCTAATCTTATAGGATACTTCGAGCATAGAATAAGATGTAGACTCATGGGTACATTGGATGTACTGGACAGACCCTACTAGGATATTCAATTGCTTGTCACAATGTGAATAATCCTTGATTGCAACAAGTGGCACATATCCTCTGACTTGAGATCACTTGTGTTTCTAAATGATGATTGTCATTGTTTTGAGGTAGTTCAATATCATTTGAAACATAATGGTTATAGACTATCTTGGATAATGATCATGAGTCAGGTTAGGACACTAGTGATAGATATAGGATTGCCGTCTCCTTGTTTAAGGAGTGTGATGTTCTAAAGGGGCCCCCCCGAATGAGATGATTGAGAAAGTGTATGGCCATACCCAGGTGACTATGTTCACCTGATCTAATCATGCTCATCATATTGGAGTTACAAGCTTGACCCGCTTGTCCAATAAGAACATCCAGTGGCAAAGGATACATGTATGCCTTGTGAAGTGGATTCACACTTGTGCTGTGGTTTGGGTGTAGTCTTGGAAGACTCTTTCCTTTATATCGGGAGACAGTGATGTGTTGCTAGATACCCCTCACTGATCGTGATAACGTAAGTTATCGTTACCGACATTTAAAGGAAACCCTTAGGGTTGCACAATTTGATGATATGGCTTACTTAAGTCAGATCGTGTGGACTGAATTGTTTCGGTTCAGTTCAAAGGGATTTAATCTCTGATTGTAAGTGAGATCTGGTCTGATCATGTTTGATTGATTAGGGCTTGAGATCGGTAAGCTTCGATCGAGAGTATTGATGCTAGATCGGTGAGATCAAGAGCATGACGAGATGAACGGTTAGATCTGCAGCCTTAGGGTTTAAGATGATCTAGGCCAATTGGCTTGGGCTGGTTTGGTTTGGTCTTTGGACCAAATGCATTTACATTGAACCGGTTCAAGAGCTTGAACGCATGGTTCATTGTTTGTGGCGTTATTGATCGGTTTAGAGATCTTGAACGCATGGCTTAATGTCTTTCCTATTTTGGAAAGTAATAAGCGCATGTTCCCTTCAACGCCAAAACAAGTGAACGCTCCATTCAACCTTCGGCACCTCTCTCTCTCGACGAGACCGTGGTGTGGAGAAGGAGACATCTTGGAGAAGGTTCGGCAAGCCTAGAGACCATCTCTCATTCCCTTTCCATACGGCAAGAACCCTTGAAGAACCTTGCTAGCACAAGGATCTCCAAGGAGTAGGCACATCACCTTGTGTGCGTCAACTAGGGAGAAGATCCCTTTCGGTCTTTGCTTCCAAGCTACCATCCATATGATGGCGATGGTATGATCCTTCATTCATGGTTGCAATCGTTTTGATGTTAATCATATGGCATGCAAAAGATCCTAATAAACCATATGCTTCCTTGCGAAAATCTTGAAAATGCGCCCCCCCTTTAGGGTTTCACGCCCCCCTCTTGAAAGGGGTTTCTTCAATTGGTATCAGAGCATGGTTTTCGCATGTTCATATGATTGCTTTTGCTTGTTGTGATCCGTGTATGCTAATACATGTTATAGATCTATATGAAGGTTTAATTAAGTTTGCGCATGTTACCTTAGATACATGTTTCTATCTAGTTGCGCATGTTAACTTAGTTGAAAGCTTCTTATTGTGTTGCGCTTGTTGAAGATGTTTTGAACAAAACTTACATCTTGCGCGCCTATCACCTAGATCTATATTTGCGCCTACTATAAACCCTTAGACGGGTTGATGGGGTTGAAAGCATCATCTAGTATAGATCAAACTAGTCTGATCAGACCATCTGACAGCCTAGATGGATCGACCAGATGGCACCTGTGCGCAAGCACGAGGTGGCTATAGGTCGATTGCATCACAGGCATGTAGCGAGGTTTGGTTGAGACAACTAATGAACACACATGAGTTAGGCCCGGGGTCACACCCGCTTGCCAGAACTCATGATGGTTGTTCAGCCCTTGGCGCATGCATGGTTGACCATTAGGTCAACTCGAGTCAGTTATGACTTGGTGCATGCAAGGGCATGGATCTAACTAGATTGATGAGTGGATCCCTATCAATGGACCGTTGTAAGGTTGTAGGGCACATAAGAAAATTAAAATTGATGCCAATGGGTTTTCAAAATTTTATTTTCTTTGTAATGGATCACATGTTGATTGAATGATGCCATGATGCTTGTTTATTTAATCTTATGTGGGTTGCCCTTTAATGTGTGCTGTGCTGGGGCCTGCGAGCCTGATAAATTGTAAATTAATATTATTGTGATCTGCGCATCACATTTCTAATTAATTTATTGTATAATTGACCTACGAGTCAATCTTGTCTAGATAGATTAAAATGTATTTTAATCAGACAAGAGTTCAAAGCACACATGGCAGAGGTGCATGCAGCTAAGGCTTTTCCAGGTGGGAAGTCTAGGGTTCGACCCTAGGACAGGCGCATTCACCTGGTGGGCGCACCTGAGCTGCATTGAGCGCTAGGGCCCTGGGTTGGACCAGATGAGATGCAAAAGACCCAAGAAGAGCAAGTGAAGACTTAAGTTGATTTAAGGTCTTACTTAGGCTCTATGGGCTTTTACCACATAAGATTCATGCTTTCTTTTATTTTCTAAATAATTAGAATTGCATGAGTTATTTATCTTCTACTATAGCCATAGGATTTGCCTGATAGTAAGAAGATAAAAGACCGTTAAAATCCAACGCTAAAATATCAAGCACGTAATGCCTTCTGGCGCGAAACCTCACTGTTCTGACTATCGTTGGGGCCGTGTTGTACCCACTCAGTGGGCACGCCCATCTATCTTCAGACGGTGTGTGATTTCACCTGCGTGTTACAGAGAAGGGATTTATCGCTTCTCGTTGCTCAGCATAGCACGTGGTGGTCCAGGGAGTAGGTCAGGTCAGCTTGACCATGTAGGCTACATATGGGGCATATGTTAGCTATATGGAGGCAGCCATCTGTGGGGTCAGAGACTGTGTTGTACCAACTCAGTTGGCACAGTCTGCTGGATTGCCCAGATGAAGGGGAATCGCACGGGTTGGCGATTGGCAGGGACTGCCTACCAGAGATTAGTGCTTGTACTCTCTGTGCATCTTATCTCGCCTGAGCGGGACGCGGAGACCAAGTATGAAATCTGGATCCCATCTCACTAAAAGAGTGTTACTCTTTCGGGCTGTTTTGCTGGATTTTTCAGCCAGATAAAATAGTGAGAAAAAGAATCTTTCTTAAGTCCTGGATTGATTCTAGACATTGATACTGACCTTGCTGTTCTTGCATTGTTGTAGATTCCTGCAGCAACGAACACCATGAGCTTCAATGTGCGATCCAGTTTGCTGGGCCAAACTTCTCAGACTGGTACGGACACCTTAAGATCGTTCTTAAGGCAGAGAGGAAACTGTATGTCCTCGAGACGGCTGTGCCGCCTCAACCCGCTGCGAACGCCGCAAGGGCGGTTCGTGAAGCTTATGAAAAGCATGTCAATGATAGCATTGATGTCGCTTGCCTGATGCTAGCGTCTATGACGCCACCCCTGCAGCGTCAGCATGAGGATATGTCGGCTATAGAGATTATAGCGAACCTCAAGATGCTGTATGCTGCACAGGCGAGGACTGAACGCTATAATTTGACCAAGCTTTTCTTTCAGAGCAAACTGGCTGAAGGGAGCCCAGTGGGAGCTCACGTGCTCAAGATGATTGGGCACAAGGAGGCTCTGGAGAAACTGGGGCATACCATCAATCAGGAGCTTGCTGTAGACATTATTCTGCAGTCTCTCCCGCCCTCTTTCGATGCGTTCATTATTAACTTTAATATGAACAAAATCGATTGTACTCCGGCAGAGCTGCTGAATATGCTCTTGACTACTGAGGAAACTCTGAAGGGAAAGCCTTCAACCTCTGTCTTAATGGTTCCTTCCAGGAACAAGAAGAAGGGGAAGAAGGGCAAAGCCCCTGTCAAGAATTATAGCAAGGCTCTGAAACAGAAGGTTAAGCGGTCAAAGGACAACAGGTGTTTCCACTGTGGCCAGCTGGGTCACTAGAAAAAGGACTGTAAAGCGCTCCAAGGAGACAAGAAGGGAAGCATCGCTTCTGGCTCAGGTATATTTGTGACTGAGGTCATGATATCCTCTTCTTCTATTTCATGGGTGTTGGACACTGCATGTGGAGTTCACATTTGTTCAAATGTACAGGAACTCAAGAGAAGAAGACAGGTGGGGCAGCATGAGGTGGACCTACGCGTTGGAAACGGGGCACGGGTTGTTGCTGTTGCTGTAGGGGATTATTACATCTCATTACCATCTGGCATTGTATTAGAATTAAACAATTGTTATTTTGTACCCAGTATTACCAAAAATATTATCTCTATTCCTGCTCTTGTCAGGAAAGGGTTTTCCTTTGAATGCAAGATTTCAAAGTGTTATCTTACTCTTGATAATATTGTTTATGCTACTGGTTCAATTAACAATGGGTTATTCATGTTGGACATGGAATATTCTATACAAAACATTGATAATAAGAAAGCCAAGTATGCTAATGACAGCACCTTGTTATGGCATAGTCGTTTATGCCAAATTAACAAGAAGCGCATTAAGCGGTTGCATGATCATGGACTGCTGGGATCATTCTCCTATGAGGAGATTGATACATGCAAAGCTTGTTTAATGGGTAAAATGACGAAGTCTCCTTTTCCTAACAAAGGTCAAAGGGCTTCAGGTTTACTTGACCTTATACACAGTGATGTGTGTGGGCCATTTAGTAAACATGCCAGAGGTGGCTATCAGTACTTCATTACCTTTACTGATGATTTCAGTAGATATGGTTATGTCTATCTTATGAGACATAAGAGTGAATCTTTTGACAAGTTCAAAGAGTTCAAAAATGAAGTACAGAATCAGCTAGGCCGAAATATCAAGGCACTTCGTTCTGATCGAGGTGGAGAATACTTGAGTCATGCGTTTACTGACTATCTAAAAGAGTGTGGGATTATCTCACAGCTCACTCCACCAGGAACACCGCAATGGAATGGTGTGTCCGAGAGGAGAAATAGAACGTTACTTGATATGGTTCGTTCTATGATGAGTCAGGCTACTCTTCCTTACTCCTTTTGGGGATTTGCACTGGAAACAGCTGCAAAGGTACTAAACCGAGTGCCATCCAAGGCAGTTTCAAAGACACCATATGAGCTATGGTATGAGAAACAGCCTAGCTTGACATTTATCAGGATCTGGGGTTGCGAGGCTTATGTCAAAAAGCTCGCCTCTGGGAAACTGGAGAGCAGATCTGAGAAATGTATATTTGTCGGTTACCCTAAGGAAACTAAGGGTTATTATTTCTACGATCCCAAAGAGAACAAGGTATTTGTTGCTCGGACGGCAATATTTCTTGAGAAGGAATTTCTTCTGCAAGAGGCCAGTGGGAGAGAAATAAAGCTGGATGAGAATCCAGAGGAAGGACAAAGTAGTCAAGCACAGTTGGATGAGCCAGAGCCAGTTGAGCAGGTTATTGAACTACCTGAGGCTCAGATATCACGGGAACCGCGAAGATCGGGAAGGATCCGTAGACAGCCTGAGCGCTATGACGGAGTCTTCATCATTGATAATGATGAACCCCTTACTTATGCGGATGCGGTCAGTGGACCGGAGTCAGCTAGATGGCTTGAAGCTATGCGAGCCGAGATGGACTCCATGTCAGATAACCAAGTCTGGGATTTGGTTGATCCGCCTCCAGGAGTAATCCCTATAGGCTGTAAATGGATCTTCAAGAAGAAGATTGACATGGATGGTAACGTAGTTACCTATAAAGGCAAGCTAGTAGCGAAAGGTTTCAAACAAATCTACGGGATAGATTATGATGAAACTTTCTCTCCTGTAGCCATGTTTAAGTCTATTCGGATTCTTTTCGCGATAGCAGCATATTACGATTATGAGATCTGGCAGATGGATGTGAAGACCGCTTTCCTTAATGGAAAATTGGATGAGGATGTGTATATGACACAACCTGAAGGTTTCACTAATCCATCAGATCGTCATAAAATATGCAAGTTAAAGAAGTCCATTTATGGACTTAAGCAGGCATCAAGAAGCTGGAATATTCGTTTTGATGAATCAATCTCTGAGTTTGGTTTCATCAAGAACGAAGATGACCCGTGTGTATATAAGAGGTTTAGTGGGAGCGTGATTACTTTCCTAGTCCTCTACGTCGATGATATCTTAATCATTGGAAACGATATTCCTGAACTGCATGCTGTTAAAGCATGGTTAGGAAAATGTTTTCAGATGAAAGATCTAGGAGAAGCAGCCTATGTATTAGGTGTGAAGATCTACAGGGATAGATCTAAGAGGCTTCTCGGGCTGTGCCAGAGTACTTACATCGATAAAGTCCTGGAGAGATTCCATTTAGAGAATTCTAAAAGGGGACATCTTCCAGTCAGACATGGTCTGAATCTTTCAAAGAGTCAGTGTCCACAAACACAGACTGAGAAAGATGAAATGGACAATACGCCTTATGCTTCGGCTATTGGGTCCATTATGTATGCGATGTTGTGTACTCGCCCAGACGTCGCTTACGGGTTAAGCGTGACCAGTCGATTCCAAAGTAATCCAAGTCAGGCACACTGGATTGCAGTCAAGAACATTTTAAAATATCTGCGGAGGACCAAAGATATGTTCTTGATATATGGTGGTCAGGAAGAACTCAGTATTGAAGGATATACTGACGCTTCGTTCCAGTCGGACCAGGATGATTTCCGATCGCAATCAGGCTATGTTTTTAGCTTGAATGGAGGAGCAGTGGTGTGGAAAAGTTTCAAACAGTCTACTGTTGCTGATTCCACAACAGAAGCCGAGTATGTTGCAGCCTCGGAAGCATCCAAGGAGGCAGTGTGGATTCGTAAGTTCATTCAGGAACTTGGTGTCGTTCCTTCGAGTACAGATCCTTTGGTTATCTTCTGTGATAACACTGGAGCAATCGCACAAGCAAAGGAACCACGGTCGCACCATAAGTCCAAGCACATACAGAGAAGGTTTCACTTGATCCGGGAGATCATTGATCGTGGCGAGATCAAAATATGCAAGGTTCATACAGACGACAATCTGGCTGACCCGCTTACCAAGCCTCTGGCGCAGCAGAAGCATGAGAAGCACTGTAATAATATGGGTTTGAGATTTCTCAACCATTAGATTAAGTGCAAGTGGGAGATTGTTGGGGTATGCCCTTAAGGCTAATGTTTGAGGCCTTGGGATTGTAACAGTATCATGTATAAACTCTTATGTTTACAAAGGCAATGGTTATTATTCAGGTTGTTACATCATCTGCTGCAATGTGTGTTCTTCTGAATAATGTCTCAATGCTGTTCAGCTAGGCTGACATGCTATATTGTCCTTAGTCGAGATATCTTGGTGAACCTGAGACAGCCTTGATATGATTGAGACTAATATGTGTTCTAATCTTATAGGATGCTTCAAGCATGGAATAAGATGTAGACTCATGGGTACATTGGATGTACTGGACAGACCCTACTAGGATATTCAATTGCTTGTCACAATGTGAATAATCCTTGATTGCAACAAGTGGCACATATCCTCTGACTTGAGATCACTTGTGTTTCTAAATGATGATTGTCATTGTTTTGAGGTAGTTCAATATCATTTGAAACATAATGGTTATAGACTATCTTGGATAATGATCATGAGTCAGGTTAGGACACTAGTGATAGATATAGGATTGCCGTCTCCTTGTTTAAGGAGTGTGATGTTCTAAAGGGGCCCCCCCGAATGAGATGATTGAGAAAGTGTATGGCCATACCCAGGTGACTATGTTCACCTGATCTAATCATGCTCATCATATTGGAGTTACAAGCTTGACCCGCTTGTCCAATAAGAACATCCAGTGGCAAAGGATACATGTATGCCTTGTGAAGTGGATTCACACTTGTGCTGTGGTTTGGGTGTAGTCTTGGAAGACTCTTTCCTTTATATCGGGAGACAGTGATGTGTTGCTAGATACCCCTCACTGATCGTGATAACGTAAGTTATCGTTACCGACATTTAAAGGAAACCCTTAGGGTTGCACAATTTGATGATATGGCTTACTTAAGTCAGATCGTGTGGACTGAATTGTTTCGGTTCAGTTCAAAGGGATTTAATCTCTGATTGTAAGTGAGATCTGGTCTGATCATGTTTGATTGATTAGGGCTTGAGATCGGTAAGCTTCGATCGAGAGTATTGATGCTAGATCGGTGAGATCAAGAGCATGACGAGATGAACGGTTAGATCTGCAGCCTTAGGGTTTAAGATGATCTAGACCAATTGGCTTGGGCTGGTTTGGTTTGGTCTTTGGACCAAATGCATTTACATTGAACCGGTTCAAGAGCTTGAACGCATGGTTCATTGTTTGTGGCGTTATTGATCGGTTTAGAGATCTTGAATGCATGGCTTAATGTCTTTCCTATTTTGGAAAGTAATAAGCGCATGTTCCCTTCAACGCCAAAACAAGTGAACGCTCCATTCAACCTTCGGCACCTCTCTCTCTCGACGAGACCGTAGTGTGGAGAAGGAGACATCTTGGAGAAGGTTCGGCAAGCCTAGAGACCATCTCTCATTCCCTTTCCATACGGCAAGAACCCTTGAAGAACCTTGCTAGCACAAGGATCTCCAAGGAGTAGGCACATCACCTTGTGTGCGTCAACTAGGGAGAAGATCCCTTTCGGTCTTTGCTTCCAAGCTACCATCCATATGATGGCGATGGTATGATCCTTCATTCATGGTTGCAATCGTTTTGATGTTAATCATATGGCATGCAAAAGATCCTAATAAACCATATGCTTCCTTGCGAAAATCTTGAAAATGCGCCCCCCCTTTAGGGTTTCACGCCCCCCTCTTGAAAGGGGTTTCTTCAGGTGCGAGAAACTATGTTTAGGTTACTACCTCCGTAAATGACGATCTTACATGAGTGCCTGTTGCACTTGATGTAAGTCCTTAATATGCTAGTGCGCCTCTAATCCTTGGAGGGTGGGGTGTGGACACGGGTACACCGCACAACCGCAAGTGTGGGGTGACCGGACTCATCACTACTCGTATTACACTCGGCTTCAATGTCATGTTCCGCGCGCTCGCGGATAATGGTCTACACGGGTGGGACTCTTGTCTGCAAGGGCAGACCGTTTGGGCAATCTTTAGAGTAGTGACCCGGTTGAAGGCAATTGAAGCAGGTCACACGACTTGATGAGCCGTGAGCCAGGGCCTTGCCCTTCTCTTCCCAAGTTAGACGAGAAGCGGATGCCTTGAGGACTGGGCGTTTAGGGGAGCTATGGGACATAGGGGGTCAGACGGTGTTCCGAATGAGGCTCAGGTCTCTCAACCCAGGAGTGGCCTATGGGGTCCGAACTCGCTGCATCTAGCTGCAGCACGTAGGTCATACTCGATGTCACGAGCGCGCTGAAAGGTCTGATCTAGACTCTCCGAACCATAAGTGGATAAGGTTCATCGGATATCCGAACGGAGCCCATTCTTAAACTTGGACAAGACGAGTTCGGGATCCTCGTGCAAGTTACACCGGAGCTATAGCATATCAAAGTTTAGGAAATATTTGTCTACGGTACCCGATCCTTAGTGTAGGCTACTATATTAGTCAAGAAGGTGCTACCTATAGGAAGGGGGTATATATCACTCACAGAGGCGATACTTCATCTCATCCCATCGTGTGATGGGAGGGAGGGTGTGATACTCTATTTGGTGCTCAACGTTTGACCAATGCAAACGAGCGGGTCCTTCTAACAAGAGATGCACATAGTTAACGCGCATGTGTTAGGGCATAGCGCACCACTCAAAGTAGTTATCCACCGACGCAGCCCAATCAAGAAACTGCGTGGGATCAAGACTACCTGAGAAGGGCGCGGGGGCTGCGCGGACAATGCGACGAGTTCGGGATAGGGGAGCTATGGGACATAGGGGGTCAGACGGTGTTCCGAATGAGGCTCAGGTCTCTCAACCCAGGAGTGGCCTATGGGGTCCGAACTCGCTGCATCTAGCTGCAGCACGTAGGTCATACTCGATGTCACGAGCGCGCTGAAAGGTCTGATCTAGACTCTCCGAACCATAAGTGGATAAGGTTCATCGGATATCCGAACGGAGCCCATTCTTAAACTTGGACAAGACGAGTTCGGGATCCTCGTGCAAGTTACACCGGAGCTATAGCATATCAAAGTTTAGGAAATATTTGTCTACGGTACCCGATCCTTAGTGTAGGCTACTATATTAGTCAAGAAGGTGCTACCTATAGGAAGGGGGTATATATCACTCACAGAGGCGATACTTCATCTCATCCCATCGTGTGATGGGAGGGAGGGTGTGATACTCTATTTGGTGCTCAACGTTTGACCAATGCAAACGAGCGGGTCCTTCTAACAAGAGATGCACATAGTTAACGCGCATGTGTTAGGGCATAGCGCACCACTCAAAGTAGTTATCCACCGACGCAGCCCAATCAAGAAACTGCGTGGGATCAAGACTACCTGAGAAGGGCGCGGGGGCTGCGCGGACAATGCGACGAAAGTCGTCATCCACCCAATTGCGATCATAACGAGTTTGGACTTGGGGCCTTTATGTGGCCCACACATCATCTTCATCAAGAAGCTCATCCTCATGAATTGGATCATTATGGGACTCGTATGGTCTACGCCTATCAGGTTCTTTCTCATAGGTCCTGCGCCTTGCGGGCACGGCCAATGGGGGTAACTCCCTTGTTAGAATAGGATACGTAGACTGTGGTTGAGTAACTGGGTTTTGGACTTTACACTCCAAACTCTCGAAGCGATCCATTAGATCCTTGAAACCAACCTTGAGTTGCTGGAACGTGGTCTCCATAGTGTTAACTCATGCAACTAGAGCAGTCGATGACTCTACTTGGGTCCTAGTCCCTTCCGAGGGCTGGACGGACTCTTGGGAATCAAGGAATTGGGAAGACATAATTTGTGACCTTGTAGTCACCATACACAAGCAAGGTATGACTAAAATGCAATGCTGAAGATGCTGAAAGCGTGTGAAAATATGAGGATGCAATAGAGTTGGACCGTGCGAACAATAAGAATTGAACGCGCAACTCCTCTGATACCAGAATTAATGTAGGTACAAGGTGAGTTGGTTCTTAGTTCCGTACTCTACGGTTATGCAACAATGCCGAGAAAATCATGAGGGTCTAGAGATGAGGGAAGTGAAAACTTGCGGAAAATAGCAGCAAAAACACGAGAAAACAGCATCGAATTCATTCGAGGCAACACAAATGTGGAATAACCAACGACACCCAATTCTATGAAATTCACTCACTAACCTCTTTAGCGAGCGACCTTAAGCATAGCACGGTAATGAGGCAGCGATCTTAGAGGCAATTCGACTCTTGCAACTATGAACCTGCGAACACACCAAAGAGAGGAAGACGCTCCACGCCTCCGATGTACGGATGCTTGTGGGTGAAGGGGATAAAAGCGCAATAAGAACACAGTGGAAATAGCAAACAGGCAGACGTGACCCGCCGGATGCGGTGGGATTTACTTCTTGGAAACTGAGAACGATTACAATCGATAGGCGAGGCAACGAAACCGAGCCAAGGATCACACACCTTGCTCATCACTCTAATGTCGCCACAAACTCTTGAGTCAAGGCACCAACCTCACTCTCGAAGCACACCGTGAGCTAATTTATCACACAAGAAGAGCTGAAAACAAAGCTAGACCCTTGCCTCCCTTTTATAAGATAAGGGAGGGAGGATGAGACAAAACAAATCCTACCAACTCTATGACAAAAGCTGCTGGTAGGTTCTAACAATTCCCCAACATCCTAAAAGCTGAAAAGCATAGTAGAAAAGACAAAGGGGCTGGCAAAAAAAACAAGGGACTGACAGGGAATCAAATCCCAACAACTTTCATAGTTGGTCCAGGCCTTTGAATGGGCTACGCTTGGGTTGGATGCCTTAGGCCGAATGGGCCGTCTAAACCATTTCGGAGTAGGCTGCGACGAAGTAGCAAAAGTCGCTAGTAGTGGGCTGGTTCATGTTGGTGTGGGCAGACTCTTGTGCCAAATTTGATAGCATGTTGTTGTAGCGGCCAAGAGTTGGTTCTTCGATCCTTCACGGAAGTAAACCCATTAGTTGTATGAGCTTCATATGGGTGGAGGATGGGCTAATAAACCCCATATATCGCTCTAGAGGAATGCTGGGATGGAGTGAGCCTCGAAGGGCCTTTGAATTTGGCGGTTTGGGCACTTCACGAGTAGGCCATGAACGTCTTCACGGCCATGATGTCGTTCATGTCGAGGAGACTCATCTTTTTTATCAAGGTGCAGCGACTTCATGGGCTAGCAGTTAAACTAGTTACGGCCGTGATGATCTTCCACATACATTACGGGCTAGCCATGATCATAATTACGAGCGTGATCTAGATGTTGGAAATCCATAGAAAACTTCACAGGCAGGCTATGATCATCTTTATAGGCGTGATGAGGATGCCGGAAATCCATAGAAGACTTCATAGACATGTTGTGATCATCTTTACAGGCGTGATGAGGATGCCAAAATCCATAGAAGACTTCACAAGTGGGCTATGATCATCTTTACAGGTGTGATGAGGATGCTGAAAATCCACAGAAGACTTCACAGGCGAGCTGTGGTCATCTTCACAGGTGTGATGAGGATGCTGGAAATCCACAGAAAGTTTCGCAGGCTAGCTGTGATCATCTTCACGGTTGTGATCTCTTCCGGTGATTTTTTTGAACTTCACAGAAGGGTTCACGGCTGGACCGTGACCTTGGTTACAGTCGTGATCGGTCATTACGGGCAAGCCATGATCATCTTCACGGCCGTGATCTCTAGCGGCAGTGTTCTCGCTTTCTGTCAAACTCTTCATGGGCAGGCCGTGATCATCTTCATGTGGCTATGATGAACAAAAATTTTTGTGTGGGCGAAATTTTCTGTGTCATCATTAGGGACAAAGTCTTCCACTGCATCAACAGGAAGGAATGATGAGAGCTTGAAGGATGAGGCAAACTTTGAAAAGGCCAGTCCGCAACTCCTGACCAACCGACTAGAGTGAGGGGGCTGAGGGAGTCAACACCAAGTATGTAGTAGCCTTGCCTTCTTAATCCTCTCTTAGTGTCAACCATCTTGGGCCAACATAATGGATAAACTTGAGGGGAGGGAGTCAGTTACACCGGATAGAGAGTGAGTCGGAGAGTAGGGCCACCTTGATCTAATTGCCCTTGGCGAACCATATCGTCCAGGTCCCTCAACAAATGAGCTATTGGGTCATAATAGCTACCCCCATTTGGGTCAATAAGCCGACATCGAGTTTGACTGACTCAAGTCCTGCGACATGTCCATCATCTTTCTGGCCTCAGTCTCACCTGCACCTACTTCTCAGGCCCCTAGTGTCTTACTGTCGTGCCCCATGTCAAACGCCTCGTAGTGTGCCTAGCTCTTTCCATGTGCTAAGTTTGCTCTCACAAGTCGGTATGCTTTGGCGCTTTAGGACTCGTGATCGCTTGCCCTCACACACCAGCTCGTGGTCTCGTGGAGCATGACAACCCATAGCCTACTTGAAAGGACACACCTAGTTGATGCGTAATATAATCTCGTCGCTAGACAACTTACCGCGTCGATCCGCTCAGTTCGTTGAGTGTATGTGCATCCACTTAGTCCTTCGAACAAATGCCAATACTAGTTCGTCAGTGTGATTATCCTGACGTAATAAGAATACTAGTCCATAAGAGTTTCACTAATAATACAAAAATGCCCCCGTCGTGGGTTTCGAGGGAATTCCTAAATATAAATAATCGAGTCCAATTGTAATCAAAACTTGTGCTAGGATTTGGACTTTGTCATCCAAGTAATTCACGCCTTAAGAGCTAGATGGGATGACACATATTGAAAACCATAAGAAATAAACATATAAGTGTCGCCACACATATCACTCTTAACTTGTATATTTACAATGTATTTTCCAAACAGAAAAAATAAAAAATGAAGACATTTTCTCGTTTAAAGATATATAAAGAAAATAATATTCTTTCCACGCACGATTCTCACCGGATTTATAAATGCGGCGCCCACCGGATTCTGTAAAAACAGTAGTGGGTAAAACCGCGGAACGACGCCGGCAGTCGCGTCCGTCGTTAACGTGCAGCTCACTTTCCCCCAGTCGCGTCCGTCCGTCGTTAACGACGCCATTTGCCGCCATGGGAAACCCGGATCCGTCAAGGCTGGGGCCTTTGTGCCTTTCGTCGAACCAACATCAACTACCCCTTTTTCTCAATGCGGGTTTATACTATATAAAGTACTGTGTCGGATTATTTTATTCGTTAGGCGCTCTTTTCCATGTGGTCGCGGTCCCTGAAGAAAAAATTGAAACCGTTCACGCCCTCTTCTCCTCCGCTGGAGAGGAGAGGAGCACACTGTTTCTTGCCTGCAAAACAATTATCTTTTTCATCGATCATCTCTGTTAGATTTTATGTTCTGGTTCCGCGTTTTCATTTTTATCTTATATCTCAACAGGTAGAATGAAGGTGTTGCATGTTTTGATAGGTAAAATAAAGGGCTACAAGTCTAGAAGTTCAAAAGGCACAACAGAAACAGACTGATTTGTTCCTCTAACTATTTGTAGCTATTGATGCAATCAATACAATGTCGACAAGTGGAGGAGATGCTTTAAGAACTTCAGCATTGTGTGGTACCAGGAGGCAGGGGAATATTGACTCATTTTCTCGTAGCAATGATTCTATAAATAATGCATTTTCCAAGCGCCATGTGAAAAAGTTTGATATGTCCAGCCTAGAATGGATAGGAAAGATCCAAGAGTGTCCTGTATTTTGCCCCTCGATGGAGGAGTTCTTGAACCCATTAGATTATCTTCAGCAGATAGCTCCTGTTGCTTCGATATACGGTATGGTAGTTCTCATTAAGCATGTTTTGTGGACTGTAACTTGTTTTTACCTTTTTCTTTTATACATATCAATCTTTGATAAATTTTGTTTGTTCAAATTTGTTGTATACAATAATTGAAATGTAATCCGTACATTTATATGTCATTTGTTGTAATGCAATATTTGGGAACCAAAAGGCATGAATAGGAATTGATGAGGAATGAATACATATATATACATATTCCATCGTTTTTATACAACAGCACAGTGGACCTAAGTACTCCATTTTTGCTTGAGAATTGCAGAACCATGGATCATTTGGAAATAATATATTGTCCTCATTAACATGCTAACAGTATTGAAATATTTATATGAAAAATGACTAATTATCAACATAGTTCGATATAAATTCATAGTGAAATATTTTAACTATGATGAAATATTACTATGTTCTGAATAAATTGAAATAGAGATACTTTCTTCATAATAATCTACATTCTAAATTCAACTCAACAATTTATGAACTTTTTTTAACTGATATAAACAGCAAAGTTTCAGAGAAGTTAAAAGGATAAGTTTTGAAATAAATATATAAAGTTATTATTAATAGGAAATACTGCTTTTATGTTTGGAAGTGAAAGTAGTTATTCCTAGCAAGGATCAAAAAACCGCCGGAGCGTACCGGTCCACAGTACCGGTGTACTGTCCGGTACGTGACTGCAGTAGCGGCGAAGGCGAGGGCACAGGCGAGGCGGAAAGCTTCCTCCCATGCCAGCGCCGTCCGGCCTTCGTCCGATCGCTGTCCGCCGCCGATCGTGCTCCGAGCGTCCGTCCGCGACCGGTGTTCCACCGGACCGATACGTACCAGGCAGTACGTATGGTACCAGACCGGTTTTAGAATCGTTGATTCCTAGTCCATCAAAATGATAACCTTTATTTGGACCTACTATTTTTTGTATCCTATCAAACAGTAGAAATTTTTTTGCTTGGAATTGAATTGGAAAGGATTGACTATTTTATCCATTCAAATTGACACTTAACTCTTATATCACCCATTCCTGTAAAGAATGAGGATATGTGGAGCCACCAATGGGTTGACCTTACATATTATATCTACATAACTTTATTCTAGGACTTGAAACTGTCAATAGCATTGGAAAGCTACTAAAAATTTATTGTGCTAATTCTGTAGTAATCGCCGTTCTCATATCTATGGACAAAAGGGTTTCACCAAGATATCTATTGCACATGTCAACATAATAGGCATTTGAAAATCATTATTGATGCTATTTGTTATTTATATTTAACACTTTGAGCTCATTTAATTTATGTTTCTAATATTGTAATGCATTATGTTTCATTATGATAGTTGTGATTGTAATACCTTCGTTTAGTCCCACATGGGTAGTCAAATAAAAAGGGAATGTGGTATATAAGGCTTAGTAAGATTGCTACCATTAACTTGGGCTTAAATATTTTAAATTGGGTCATATTATAATTCAGTTCACTAAGATAATAGGTTAGTTTAGTTTATTCGTTAAGTGGATTATAAAAAATGATATCAGAGCAAACTTAGTCATGAGCATGGTAAGAAAGGGTTGTCCACGATAGTGGAGCCACCAATGGGTTGACCTTACATATTGTCAACTAAGGGATGCTTCTCAAACATGTATTAGGCCTTAGGCTTGATAAGGATATTAAGTCTTAAGTGCGAAAATTGTGATAACCTAGTTTAGTCTATATGAGAAGTGAGAGACAAAGATGATGTAGTATATAAGGCTTAGGGAGCTTGCTACCATTAACTTAGGATTAAAATTGGGCTATATTGTTATTCAACTCACTCACTTAGTTAATATGTCAGTTTGCTAAGTTTTATATATATATATATATATATATATATATGTATATATGTATGTGTGTGTGTGAATGAATGATGTTAGTATAATAGGTTTTGTCCTTAATATTATTGTTAGATCATTATAATTTATCTCCCGTTAATAGGTCACATTGAGTATAAAACTAATATTGTGATACATAGAATAGACTAAGTTGATCCATTGATATACAAATCCCTTTACTAGTTTTTGCTTAATAGTAATTTAAGATTTGACCAATTTATGGAGGGATAGTTTTTGTGCACTATGTTCTATTAAACCAAGAAGTTGGGTAATGACACATGAGCCAAGTGGGGGAGTGCTAGATATTTTATGTAGTGACACATGGATCATAACCTATTGACTTATTAGGTTTCTAAATCCTATTGATTTATTTAATTCAGACATTGATGGTATGTGGGTTATAAAGGTTTAATAAAATTTGGTCCTCTCTTTACCAATTAATGTTATTTTCTTGATCACTAAAAGTATTATGTTGTAACTATCTAAAGGGGGTCAAGAAAGAGAAACATGGTTTTTTAGATTTAAATAATAAAAGAAAATAACTTGCATCTATTCTATATTCAGAGATTTTCTCGGCTACAGAAGTCTGTACTAAGGCATCTGATAAATGCAATCCCTGTGAGTAACTCTTTTTTCCAGCAATCAGAGATTCTCTATGTTTTTCAGTTTTGCAATAAGTTTCTCGTTTGTTTAAGGGGGTAACAGATCCCATGCTCTACATTGGCATGCTCTTTAGTATGTTTGCTTGGCATGTCGAAGATCACTATCTGTACAGGTATTGAACAGTAACTATCATATGTTACCGATTGGTATTTTTGACATTAAAGAGCTATCTGACAAACGGTTTGAAGTGACTTTTCAGCATCAGTTATCATCATTGTGGTGCTTTTAAAACATGGTATGGAGTTCCAGGTCATGCTGCTGGAGAGTTTGAAAAGGTTGTCCAAAGTCGTGTATATGATTCTGATATTTTGCATGATGAAGGGGTAGACGCAGCTTTTGATATGCTTCTAGGAAAGACCACGATGTTCCCTCCAAATATTTTATTAGAACATGATGTTCCTGTTTACAAAACTGTACAAAAACCTGGAGAATTTATTATCACTTTTCCTCGAGCTTATCATTCTGGCTTCAGTCATGGTGAGGTGCTGTTTAAGCCATTTTTCTTGTTTAGTATTATCCCTTTAGTTTTAATATGTATATGCTGTCTCCACCGCTTCATGTTATAGTGTCAAGCATTATCTGAAGCTCTATTTTCCTTTTCTTCTTAAACTAGGATTCAATTGTGGTGAAGCAGTAAATTTTGCTATTGGTGATTGGTTCCCAATGGGTATTGTGACCAGCCAACGTTATGCACTTCTAAACAGGATACCATTGCTCCCCTACGAGGAACTCCTCTGCAAGGAAGCAATTTTTCTTTATGAGAGATTGTTAAATCCCGAGTTTGAAAGTCTTTGCCCTTCAACTGTGGACCTTAACTCGCAAAACTGTGTTAAAATTTCTTTTGTGTGCTTAATGCGCTTCCATCATCGTGCTCTTTGCTCGCTCGCAAAATTGGGATCCCGTACATGCATTAACTCGGGGACTGTCTTGTGTAGCATCTGCAGACGTGACTGCTATGTTTCTCATGTTCGGTGTAATTGCAAGGAAGATCCAATCTGTCTCCGCCATGGTATGAAATTAATCTGAAAACCTCTTTATTGTTCTTCCAAAAGATCTAACATGGTAAACTGTGACTTGTTTAATCATTGTTATGTTGGTAAGAGAGAGAGCTTAAAAGCTGCATTTGTGGGTTTGATCGTCTTGTATATTTGAGAGAGGACATTCTGGAATTGGAGGCTTTATCCCGCTTGTTTGAGCAGGAGAATGATTTACTAGCGGAAGTTCACATGAAGAATCAGCAAAGCGAGGAGTTTTTAATGTGGTCAAGTTCGTTGTACAGTGCTGAAGATAACTATGTCCCATATTCTAAGATAAAGTTCAAGTCAAGCTCTGATCTTAAGGATCCCAGTCAGAAACAATTAAAAGTTTCAATTTTTGAGAACTGTAACCAGTATGAAACTCTAGAATCTTTTCTTCCTGGATCAATGACATCATCCACAGGGTTAAGTAGGGACTCGCAGCATAATCATGTAAGGCAGTTTGATTCAGTTTTTCCTGATTTTGTGTTTTGTTTTCTTTTATCGGTAAAAGCAGATTTATGTTTTCTTGGTAGGTTTACTTCTTGTAAATTTTGTACGCAGGTTAGTAGCGACTCATCCAATTCATATCATTATGTTGTTCCAGTGCAAGATAGATATGCATCTACAGATCAAGTTGGTTGTTCTGATTCTTCAGTCATGCAAGGCACCGGCAATTCTGACTCTGAAATTTTCAGAGTCAAGCGCAGGTCTGCAATGAAAGAAGAGAAAAGCTCAGGTGGAGTGGATTCAACCGTCCCAGAACGCCAGGTTTGTACTAATGTGTCTGAATATTTAATGCTCCGATGTAGTCTCCGGGTGTTGAATGGATCGTGATCAAGCATATCCATAATTTCTAGATTTGATCTACAATATTTCTCTTTAAGTTCTATTGTCCTCATGTTGCTCAAAAGTTTTAGGTCTTAATATGCGAAATAATGTTATATCACCCTTCTTTGCGTGAAATAAGGAACTTTGGTTTAAGAACTCACTTGCTACTGTATATCTGTCTCACATTTTTCAAGATCTATTTTCATTTTATTCATCGACATCCCCACAGGCTTGCATATCGCTTTTCTGACCTGCACATACATGCTTAAAAATAGTTATGCTATAGTTTACCATTTCTTTGAAAATGTCATTGCACTTTAACGAATAACTATTCACGTGGGGATCACTTGTGCCGTTGGTTTCTAGTTTTAACTTTCAGATTTTTCATGCAATTGCATTATATTTGAATATTTCTTTTCAGTAACTTGCTTCTCTATGCTGTTTCCCTTCCCTAACAGATTTATCTTGTTTGCATTAACTTATAAATGTATAACGTGGAAAATTTGAAATGGTAGGGGCTAAAACGGCTAAAGAATCTCCTTCTAGAAAGAACGCGTCTGCATGTTGGGCCAGCAGAAATAAATATTGCTAGGGCAGATAATCCTCTGGATATCCATTCTGAACAGAAGTTTGATCATGCAGTTAGAACTTGCAGTGTTATGGCTCCATTTTCCATCAAAACCAGGCAGGAATTCTCAGTTGATAAAGATGCTAAACTAAAATATCAGCTTAAAAGAGATGATGCAATTATCCATTCACATTCCAGTGAACGTAAGCCAAAGAGATTAAAATATAGAGGGTCCTCATGATGAAGCAGTTGAGCACAAAGGGGTTCTACTTAGCTCGGGCATGGCATCTTGAAGTGCCGTGATAGACGCTAACTGGAGTCTTACTGACCTCTAACAAAAAGGGTGGAAGCATAAGAGGAGCTAGAGCAGACGGTAGACTAATTCATTTTTCAACCCCTCGAATGAGGATCAGCCACCACATTCTCCACTGCCTAATTTCATTTGCGTTGCAGCAAAAAGAATGGAACTTTTGACTTGTACATTAGTCCATCTCGTATTTTGGAACTGCATGTTAAATTGCCAGAAATGTATCAAAATATTTGCTCAATTTCTATTTTTTTTTTAAAAAATTACCAGGTGTACTTGTCGCTGGAGTGATAACAATTTGTTTAAATGTGGAAGGTGACAGTCCGAAAACTTTATATATATATATAAAGTTCATATTTAATTTTTATTAAAATATGGATTCATATATTTTTGTCAAAGTTTTATATTATATGCTTGTCACAAGTGTTGAACTACTAAGCATAAAAGAATATGAAAGAATAGATAATTGCAGTCATTTATAGTCAATTATATGTGTTTTATCTACCGGAGAACTTTTTCTAGATTCGAAACCATCGGTTACTTTTTTTTTCATGTAAAAAGCTAATAGTTTTATCATATTGGATCTAAGAAGTCAAACATGCATAACTTTCTTTTAAAAAATTTCTTAGAGTGAGAATTTATGCTCTTATTTTTTTGTTGTTGTCATATTCTCACAAAATGTTTAATATGATAATATGTAGACCATTTCTCATGAAATCTGTATGAACTTCTTAATCCATTATTATCAATGAGGTCATTCTTTTTTAATAAATCATCCCAAATTTTTTTAAATGTTTTCACTGTACAACAACCATATACATAATTATAATACCCTCAAATAAAAAATCATTATAAATTAAAAAATAATTATGCATGAGAATAAAATTATATAGTACTTTGCCTAATGGAGGACCTTGAGTAAGTGAGAATACAAATAGAAGTGCATTTGTGATAAGCTCGTTAATAGTGAGGATAAGAAGATGAGACAAAATTGAGAGTTGAAAAGTCAAGGTTTCAATTGCTTCATGCCATCTCATTGCACATGCATTACCACCTCTTTACACCTCATCCTCCATTAGACACCTCACTTCCTTCATGCGCACTTGTGAAATTTCACCCTTTTTGCTCATTTGTAACCAGAGAAGAGAAAAGCTTTAGGAAGGGGAAGAGAAAGACTAAGGAAGAAAGCAAGCGTAGAGAGATTTTGGTTTCTTAGGCAAGTAATTTTTTCTTCTTTGTGAAATTTTGTCTCTTCGTCTAATTCATAAGCAATTATATACTTTGTTAATTTGATATCACTTTACTTCTATTTGTCTCGGTTTTGATCAATTTGTTCCTTTGGAAGAATGATCTTATACCATGTTAAAGACTATGGATGCCTAATCAAAGTAAACTTGATATTTCTATAGTCAAATTACCATAACTTCTGATTCCCTAATCCAAATCTTATGAAATCGGATGCATTTCAAAGAAGACTCAAACATCTCTCTTTTGAGTCAGATATTGAGTACTTTAGAATAGGTTATCGACTTTGTTATTTTAGTTTAATCTGACCGTAAATCTGTTTTTACTGTTTGGACCTTTATTTAGTGAGTGATATATGTCCAAATTATGTGCTAGTAATGATACCAAATTCTTATTTGTATATCAAGTAGACTGAATAACTTACATTTAGAGCCTTTCTTTGAGTGATTTGGATCAGGAATGAATTTATAATCGAATTTACACTTAACCCTATAAATCTAGAAATCTCCCTTTTTAAGATTTTGACCTATTGTTACTCCATAGATCATAACTTCTTGTATTCAATTCTATTTTTTGTAAAACTTATTTTTTTCGAAATCTGGATTCAAAATCCTTTGTTTTTACATAAATATCATACCAAATGGTATCACATGCAAAACTTTAAGTCCATGGTAATAAGTTTGTGAGTTCTGAATTTTTGGGTTACTTGACCTTATATATATGTACCTTGCATAAATGGTCTTCTATTTGCACTCTCTGATTAGATATATCTCTTCCATTCAGAATTGAATGTACATTAGCTCTTGTCAGATGTACGAACTTTATGATTCACCTCTTTGAGGGTGTGATACATCATCTTTCAATGAGCCTATTTCACCATGAATGAAAATATGTTCTATGTGTTTATGTATTTGATGCTAGTGGGAATAACATTATGAGTCTGAAAGGGAAAAGACTATGAGCCCAGAAATGGGAAAAAAGATATAGTTGTGGAACAAAGTGCTACGTGGAACAAAATACCACATTATAAATAATGGGGGCCACCTCTTGAATCCATGGGAGTCACCTGTTGAATCCCACTATCTCATTTGGGGAGCCATGATAGCTCTAGCTAGCATATGTTTGAGTTTCACCTTGACGAGGGTGGAATCTGCTTCCAGACGTGGAAGATCTATATTATTTGTGATTTTCCACTATGTTGTGTATGATATGTATCTTTGGATTGATTCTTTTGTATGTTCTTTATGCTTACTATGTACCTATATGAGTCTTTGTATATTCATTATGCTTACCATGTCACTCTCATGTTTCTATTTGATGTTACTTAAGGAACCGTGTGGAGATCTATTATGAATAACTTGGTATGAACTATCCTATTTTGGCATCTCATTTACTGGTTGAGAATTCTTGCTCAATCATTGCATTCTAACCTCTTTACAGGTTAGCTTTAGGCCATAAGTTTATGTGGATGGTTTTAAAGGAGATAATGAGTTGTAGGTTTATGTTTGAACATGTGTGACTAATGTATGAATAATTACTTGTATGATAAGTATGAGAAGACTTGTATGATAGTTGTTTTGGTTGTGAAATATTGTATATGTAAACTTCAATGACAAATGTATGATATTGTTTTTGGTGTTTGTAAGATAAGTGTGAGAATATCTATGACTTGTATGTGATGATAAATACTATAGTTTTTGGAATATAATGTTTGATTTTCTTTTATGCTATAAAAGGATTGCGATTAATAGGGTGAAAGGTGAAATTGTTATTAAGGTTGTTTGAGTTGTTGTTACCTCCTAAATGATGGTTGAATAGGTTATCGAATATGGATTCTAGAGACCTATTGCCAAATTTTTTTTATGATACGAATTTTTAGTACTTGATTTCCATCATCTAGGGGTGTAACAATTGTGGTATCAGACCAAAAGTTTTTGGATTTTCTAGGGATCTTTCATTTGACCATGGTGAAACTTAGTGATTAAAGATGTTTAATTTGATGATTGTTTAGGTAAACAAAATAACTAGGTCATCGCAATCTCCTAGGGATTCTCCAAATCAAATGGTTAATGTTATAAGAGCTTTGGAGACAATGTCTAATTTGATGCAACAACAAATGGCGAGAAGTGAAAATCAAAATAATTCTATTGCCTCAAGCCAACAAAATAGTGATCATATGGGACTAGAGAAATTTAAGAAGTCGAATTCTCCTTCATTTTATGGTGATCCAAATCCAAATGTGGCTGAAAAGTAGATTATGCAAATGGAGAAATTATTTTCAGTTACCAGTTACTTAGATAGTCAAAAGGTATTACTAGCAACATTTATGTTTGAAGGAGAAGCAGAACATTGGTGGAGAATGGTCAAAAGAGTATCTGAATCAAGGGAGGAACCCATCACTTGGAACCATTTTGGAGAAAAATTTTATGAAAAGTACTTTCCAGAAAACATTAGAGATCAAAAGGAAATGGAATTCTTACAGCTAATTAAAGGCAACCATTCTATGGCACAATATGATGCTAAGTTCATAGAGTTATTTAGATTTGCCCCGCACATGGTTGACACTGAGATAAAGAAATCAAAGAGGTTTGAGACTAAGTATAAGAACAAGAATTTTAGCTTTAAAACTTAGAAATTATGGTGATTTAGTAGATCGAGCAACAATTGTTAAAAGAGATGTTAAAGAAATGCAAGATATGAGAAACAAGAAGGGCAAAGCAAGAGAAATGGACAACAAGAGAAAGAGGGTAAATGAAGCTGGTACTAGTTATAAGAAATTTAGACCAGCTACAAGTAACATGACTAGACCACCACAAAGGCTTCTTTCTTGTGCTAGTTGTGGAGGGAAACATGAAACCAAGAAATGGTATAGAATTAGTACCATTTCTTGTGGTAAGTTAGGACATCTAGCAAGAGATTGTTCACAGAATAGACATAAAGATGTACCTTCCAATAAGCCCATAGCCCATGCTAAAGTGTATGCTATTGCTGAACCAGATGCTAAGGCTTCAAAATTAGTAGTTGAAGGTATTATTCATTTTCCAAATAAAGTTGCAAATGTCTTATTTGATCCTGGCTCAAATTTATCCTTTGTTTCCCCTCATTTTGCATCTCACTTGAGAAAAGAACCTAAACAACTTGATTTCTTGTTGTGTGTCTCAACACCCGTTGGTAAGTCTTTGACTGCGAATCTTGTTTAATCCCAATGGGAGAATATGACCTTTCAGTAAATTTGGTCCTTTAAAATGTTCAAGATTATGATATTATCCTTGGTATGGATTGGCTCTCTTCATATCATGCTACTGTTGACTATTATAGGAAGACAGTCACTTTCAATCTTCCTAATGAGATCCAATTCCAATTCAAGGGTATTGCCCTTGATTCTAGTCTATCTCTCATTTCATTTATGCATGCTTCGAAACTTATCAACAAAGGTGTGAATGTTATTTAGCTCATGTGAAGGAATGCCAAGAACCTACACTTGATTTACAGTTGATACCCATTGTTAAAGAATTTCCAGATGTTCTCACCAATGACTTTCCTGATTTACCTCCTGATAGAGAAGTTCAGTTTAGTATTGATCTCATTCCTGGTACTATACCCATATCTAAGATTCCTTACAGGATGGCACCAACAGAATTAGTAGAATTGAAAAAGCAATTATAAGAGTTGTTAGATAAAGGGTTCATCAGACCTAGTGTCTCACCTTGGGGTGCACCAGTATTGTTTGTTAAGAAGAAAGATGACACTTTAAGGCTTTGTATTGATTACAGACAATTGAACCAGGAAACAATCAAGAATAAGTATCCCTTACCTAGAATTGATGATTTGTTTGATCAGTTACAAGGGGCACATGTATTTTCAAAAATTGGTTTGAGGTCTAGCTATTACCAATTGAAGATCAAGAGTGTGGACATCTCAAAAATAGCATTTATAACCAGATATGACCATTATGAATTCCTAGTTATGCCATTCGGGTTAACCAATGCTCCTGCAGTATTTATGGATCAAATGAATCAAATATTTCACTCACTTTTAGATAAATGTGTAATTGTATTCATTGATGATATCTTGGTGTACTCAAAAAGTGATCAAGAGCATGAAGGGCATTTAAGATGTGTGCTGGAAATATTGAGGGAGAAGAAGTTGCTTGCCAAATTAAGTAAATGTGAGTTTTGGTTAAAGACAATCAATTTTCTAAGTCATGTCATTTCAGGAGAAAGGATGTCAGTTGATCCTAAAAAGGTAGAAGTAGTGGTAAAGTGGGAAAGACCAACTAATGTAGCAGAGATGAGAAGTTTCCTGGGTATGGTAGGTTACTATAGAAGATTTGTAGAAGGTTTTTCACAAATTGTGAGTCCTCTCACTAAATTGATTAGAAAAAGTATAAAGTTTGTTTGGAGTGATGAATGTAAAGAAAGTTTCCAAGAGTTAAAAAGAAGGCTAACTAGTGCACCAATTTTCACTATTCCTAAAGGTAATGATGGATTTGTAGTTTACATCGATGCTTCAAGAAAAGGGCTTGGTTGTGTCTTAATGCAAAATGGTCATGTAATTGCTTATGCTTCTAGACAGTTGAAAGTGTATGAGCAAAACTATCGAACACATGACTTGGAGTTAGCTGCTTCATTTTTGCTTTGAAAATATGGAGACATTATTTATATGGCCAGACATTTAAAATCTACACTGACCATAAAAGCTTGAAATACATCTTCACTTAGAAAGAATTGAATATAAGGCAAAGGAGATGGATAGAGTTATTGAAAGACTATGACTGTACTATATATTACTAATCTGATAAAGCAAATGTGGTAGCTAATGCACTTAGCAAAAAGTCTTCAAACTTGGTGGTGACTTTAATGGTAAAACAGTGGCAATTATTTGAAGAATTTTGTGGTTTGAATATCATGATAATCACTCAAAAGCCATGAGGGCTATGTGCATCTCTCAAAGTTCAATATGATTTTCTTCAGCAGATAAAAGAAGAACAACTTCAAGATGTGTAACTAAAGAGCTTTAGAGAGAAAGTTGGTAAAGGTTGGGGATAAGATTTTCTGATTAGGAATGATGGCATATTAATGTTTAGAGATAGGATTTGTATCCCAAGTGGTTCAGAAAGTAAGAATAAGATATTGCAAGAGGGACATAAGTCCAAATACTCTGTACACCCAGGTAGCATTGAGATATATAATGATTTAAAGAAATACTTTTGATGGGACGGTATGAAGAAAGATATTACAAAGTATGTTTCCAAGTGTTTAACATGTCACTTGATCGAAGCGAAACACCAAAAGCCCGAAGGACTACTGCAACCTCACGAGGTGCCTAAATGGAAGTGGGAAAGTATTGCTATGGACATACTCCCTTGATAAACTCACAAGTTTGTATATTGATGAGATAGTAAGACTTCATGGTGTTCCAGTTGAGATTATATCTAATAGAGACCTAAGATTTTTTTCTAGATTATAGCAAAGGTTACATGAAGTGTTGGGGACCAAGCTAAAGTTTAGTATAGCTTATCATCCTCAAACTGATGGGCAATCTGAGAGAACGATACAAAATTCTAAGACTTGCTTAGAGCTTACGTTATGGAGAGGAAAGGTGAATGGGATAATGATCTCTCTCTCATTGAATTCACCTATAATAATAGTTATCACTCAAGCATGCACATAGCACCATATGAAGCCTTATATGGAAGGAAGTGTAGAATACCTTTATGTTGGGAAGGGGTTGGTGATAGAAATATCTTAAACCCAGATAAAGTGCAAGAAACAAAAGATATGATACATGTGATGAAGAGAAATTAAAAATTGCTTAGAGTCGCCAAAAGAATTATGCTGATCATCGGAGGAAAGACATAGAATTTCAAGTTGGAGACCATGTTTTCCTAAAGATTTCTCCTTCTAGAGGTGTCATTAGATTTGGAAAGAAAGGAAAATTAAGTCCAAGATTTATTGGTCCTTTTGAGATTTTTGAAAAGATTGGTTCTGTTGCTTATAGGATTGTTTTACCACCATCCTTAGCCAAGGTTCATAATGTATTTCACGTATCCATGTTGAGAAAGTACCATCATGATCCATCTCACATACTTGATCATGAGCCCATTCAGATTGATCAAGACTTATCCTATCTTGAAAGGCCCATAAAGATTGTGGATAGAAAGGAGAAGATCTTAAGGAATCGTGTTATACCATTAGTCAAAGTTATTTGGCAACATCATTCTTTTGAGGAACCAACATGGGAGTTAGAGGAAGACATGAGAAAAGTTCATCCACATCTGTTTATTACTCAAGGTATGACAACTTTAGAGGACTAGAGTTTTCTTGAAGGGTGGAGGATTATAATACCCTCAAATGAAAAATCATTATGAATTGATAAATAATCATGCATGGGAATAAAATTATATAGTACTTTGCATAATGGAGGACCTTGAGTAAGTGAGGATGCAAATGTAAGTGCATTTGTGATAAGCTAGTTACTAGTGAGGATAAGAAGATGAGACAAAATTGAGAGTTGAAAAGTCAAGGTTACTATTGCTTCAAGCCACCTCATTGCACATGCATTACCACCTCCTTACACCTCACCCTCCTTCATTAGACACCTCACCTCCTTCATGCGCACTTGTGAAATGTCACCCTTTTTGCTCGTTTGTAACCAGAGAAGAGAAAAGCTTAAGGAAGGGGAAGAGAAAGGCCAAGGAAGAAAGCAAGCGTAGACAGATTTTGGCTTCTTAGGCAAGTAATTCTTCCTTCTTTGTGAAATTTTGCCTCTTTGTCTAATTCATAAGCAATTATATTCTTTGTCAATTTGATATCACTTTACTTCAGTTTGTCTCAGTTTTGATCAATTTGTTCCTTGGAAGAATGATCTTATATCATGTTAAAGACTATGGATGCCTAATCAAAGTAAACTTGACCTTTTTATAGTCAAATTACCATAACTTCTGATTCCCTAATCCAAATCTTATGAAATCAAATGCATTTCAAAGAAGACTCAAACATATTTCATTTGAGTCAGATATTGAGTACTTTAGAATAGGTTATCAACTTTGTTACTTCAGTTCAATCCGACCCAGTAAATCTATTTTTACTATTTGGACCTTTATCTAGTGAGTGATATATTTCCAAATTATGTACTAGTAACGATACCAAATTCTTATTTGTATATCAAGTAGACTGAATAACTTACATTTAGAGCCTTTCTTTGCATGATTTGGACCAGGAAAGACTTTATAATCGAATTTACACTTAACCATCTAAATCTGGAAATCTCCCTTTTTAAGATTTTGACCTATTGTTACTCCATAGATCATAACTTCTTGTATTTAATTCCATTTTTTTTGTAAAACTTTTTTTTTCCAAAAACTAGATTCAAAATCCTTTGTTTTGACATAAATATCATACCAAATGGTATCACATGCAGAACTTTAAGTCCATGGTAAACAAGCGTCTGAGTTCTAAATTTTTGGGTTACTTGACTTTATATATGTGTACCTTGCATAAATGGTCTTCTATTTGCACTCTCTGTATACATGTCTCGTCCATTCGAAATTGAATGTACATCAGCCCTTGTCACATGTACGAACTCTATGATTCACCTCTTTGAGGGTGTGATACATCATCTTTCAATGAGCCTATTTCACCATGAATGAAAATATGTTTTATGTGTTTATAAATTTGCTGCTAGTTGGAATAGCATTATGAGCTTGTTGAATATAAAAAAAATATAATAAAATAAAAATAAATAAATAATTAATTTATCCTTAATTAATTAATTAGTTTCCCACTCAACCAGCATATTTCAGTCAAAATTAATTTTGACCATTGTTGTGTGACATAAAAAAATCAATTAAATAATTATTAATTATCAATTAATTAATTATTTATTTGAATTTTGACCATAGTGACAATTTGGAAAGGTAAATACAAAAATAATAAAATAATAAAAAAATAATAAAAAAGAAATTGCAAACAAAATTAAACCCCTACTTTGTAAGCATGCAAGAGGGAGATAATAAATGATCGTGGAGCTTAAAATAATAATAATAGTAACAATAAAATATAAAAAAGATTAAAAAGTAAATAATAGAAAGAATAAACTATGGCAAGAAACCACATACAAAAATAATAAGAAAAGAATAATAATTAAGTATCGGCTCGTTTATTCAAATTCTGAATATTTGGCCCACCGGCCCATTCACTCAAACCTCGATCGTTTAGCCCAATGGCTTGTTCACTTAACTCATCCACTTGATTCAAACATAGTCATGGATGATAAATTCTTGACAAGTATTGTAAATAACGTTGTTTGGGAGGTGCGTACGTCGATACTTTGTATCGGGGCATAGTTCCTCAATGTTGTTACAATGCAACTCGGATTTTTCTCCATGACCTATGTGACATGAACATCAATCTTGAGGGTATAGTCTTGTAGTCAAATTGTAAATCGTGTCGTGACACGAAATTATGAATGATATTATTCTTTCAACCATTTGTCTTTACTCAGTTATATGTTATAGATCTCTTAATCAAAGGTACCCTAAGCTCCTTAGAGGTAATTAACAATGAATGTTTGCATTCATTGGAAGCTAGAACCTACTAAAACAAAAAGCCTTATAATTTATAAGGTAAATTTGAAACGGTCGCACTACTTTTTCAATATTTTAATTTACATTGAAATTCAACCAAAAATGACCCCACAAATTCTAGCACGCCCGGTGGGACCTAGGTTTTCCTTTCATTTTTGAGATCTATACATGTAACTCTCTTTGTCTTTATTCTGAGCTTGTTATGTTGGCTCTTATGATGGCAAGACCTTTTGGTTGAACAAATATCCCTAGAGTATGTCACTGTACAATAACTGGCAAATTGCTAGGTGAGCAGGAGTAATGACTCGCCTGAAAGAAAATCATTACCTAGCCCATCACAAACGGCTGACGGTAAAGGCACATCAAGTCCGTTGATGGTTGTCAATTTGCCAAAAACTGAAATTTTGTTCACTTACAATTCATATCTTTATTGCTCTCTACTTATACTAGGGGGCATTTCAAAGATTTCATTCCTCTTAAGACATCTAAAGTACATGAGCTGAAAACCTATATTGTACCAACAAAAAGAGAATACATTAAGGGGAAGTTGATTGTATAGAAAGTGATACATTTCTATCGGTCTGAAGAAAGCCACGAAGAAAAGACAATGATTGCTTCAGAGCCAACAAAATACATTGAAGTTCACCCATTCAGCTATTTTCTCTCCAAGGTAGTGTGACTTGTTAAAAATATGGGTGCTTGATACCTCGATCAGAAAATGATTTGTGTCGGTTCGAAAAGCTATGGAACCCTCCCTCGAGATATATAACATTACTAAATGGGAAGATCTCTAACACTTGAGGTTTGGGATACCTAAAACCTGAAGAGCGATGTGATGAAATGATGAGCAAGTATTCTTTATATAATTGCAACATGGTGTCGACATGTGAAGCAGAGGCAAATGAGCAGAAAATAGAGAAGCCAAAATATGCACCTAAAGGTTTAGAAGATTGGGGGGAGGGGGGGACCACTTGTGATGAATTAATTGAAATCAATCTTGGGACAGACGAAGATAGCAGACCCACTTATATAAGTGTCTCACTCTCTAAACATGAAAGGGGTCCATTAAAATTGTTACTCCAAGAATTTAGCCACTGTTTTGCACGGTTATACAAGGAAATGCCTGGCTTAGACCCAAAAGTTGCAACACATAAATTGGCAATTAATTCTGAACATACGCCAATAAAGCAAGCTCCTAGAAGAATGAGGATAGAATTAGAAGAACAAATCATCATTGAAATTAAAAAGCTCATCGAAGCAGGCTTCATTAGGGAAGAGAAGTATGCAGATAGGATAGCAGACATCGTTCTCGTGAAAAAGAAGAATGGACAGATCCGTATTTGTGTAGTCTTCAGAGATCTAAATAACGGATGTCCAAAAGATGACTTTCCACTCCCTGTCACTGTGGTGATGATTGATTCAGAGTCAAACAATGAAATACTCTCATTCATGGATGGTTTCTCTAGATACAACCAAATCAAGATGGCACCAAAGAACGAAAGACATACAACATTCGTACATCAATCGGCATATATTGTTATACTGTTGTGCCATTCGGACTCAAGAATGCGGGGGCAACAAATCAAAGGGCAATGACAAAAATATTTGATGACTTAATTCGTAAAGTTGTCGAATGTTATGTCGATGATCTGGTGGTCAAATTGCAATATAAAGATGAGTAATCATCAACATGTCACCTCCTAAAAACCTCAAAGAGCTCAGATCATTTTAAGGGCGTTTGGCTTACATCACGAGATTTATCTCCAATCTCAGAGAGAATTCATCCTTTCTCCAAATTAACCAAGAAGAATGCGCCATTTATTTAGGATGACACATGCCAAAAAGCCTTTGAAAGCATTAAAGAATATTTGTTGCAACTTCCAGTCCTAGGGGCACCCATCGCTGGAAAACCTTTAATCTTATATACAACATCAATGGAAACCTCTTTAGGAGCACTTTTAGCTTAGCATAATGATGAAGGGAAGGAAATTGCCTTGTATTACCTGAGCAGAATGTTTGTGGGGGCAGAAAACTCATATTTGCCCATCAAAAAGAAATGTCTGGCTTTAATATTTGCTATAAAAAAATTGAGGCATTATCTGCTTGAGCATAAAATTCATCTCATATCAAAAGTCGACCCTTTACGATACCTTATGACAAGGCCAACATTAACAGGGCGACTAGCCAAATGGGCAGTGCTTCTTCAAGAATTTGATATAACATATACGCCACAAAAAAGTGATAAATGGATAAGCGTTGGTAGATTTCTTAGTAGCTCATCCTGTTCTTAACAATTCACCTTTAGCGTATGATCTTCCTGATGAAGAAGTTTTGAATGCAAATGTCATTGAAAAATATTGGGAGCTTTATTTTGATGGAGCATCTTCCATTTAGCCCGCTATTAGCCCCAATTTACCAAAAGTAAAATTAGGAATTGATCTGGTATTTATTACTCCTGAAAATGGAATATTGCATTATTCTCTAGTACTTACTGAACCATGTACCAACAATGAAGCTGAGTACGAAGCTCTTATCGCTGGTTTGGAACTTTCAATCGTAATAGGCATTGACAAACTACGTGTGTATGGAGACTCACAGCTCATTATCAAACAAGTAAATGGTGAATATAAAATCAAAAAAGCAAAATCGTGTAAATATTACACCAAGGCTAGAGAACTTGTTGAGAAAATACCGGATGTTACCTTAACTCGCATAAGTAGAGCTACCAATGGAAGAGCAGACGCATTGGCAAAACTTGCAAAGGAAATAGCTGACCCTTCTAATGAGCAAATCGATGTCACTATCAAGAATAGGAATTTGATTACATCTGCAACTACAATTGCCGAGGAGGATAATGCACATGTGGATGACACATTAAATATCATGACAGTGACATTGGAACAAGAAAATGACTAGAGAGAACCTTTTATAAATTATTTTAAAGGGGGAATTCTACTAGAGGATAAAGCTCTAAGAATGCAGCTGAAGAAGAGAGCTCTACGATATGTGTATGTGAACAATACTTTATATCGCTACTCATATGAACAACTATGGCTTCGATGTGTTGCTAGAGATGAAGTCATACATGTGCTACATGAAATTCATTTAGGCCTTTGTGGAGCCCATCAATCTGGACCTAAAATGTATCTTAAAATTGAAAGATCGGGATACTATTGGCCTAGCATGGTACAAGATTGCATTAAATTTGCAAAAGCTTATCATTTATGCTAAGTGCACGAAGATTTGATCCACAAACATCCTAATCCCCTCCATCCAACGGTCTCATCTTGACCATTTGAAATGTGAGGAACTGACATAATTGGACCAATCGAACCTCCATCTTCCCAAGGGCATCGCTTCATCTTGGTAGCAACTGACTATTTTTCAAAATGGGCAGAGGCCATTCTTTTAAAAGAAGTCAAAGCCAGCAATATGCTCAATTTCTTTCGTGAGAATATACTCAGTCGATTCAGAACTCCCAGGAGGATAGTTTCTGATAACGGACTCACGCACAAAAACGCTATCATCTACAAGTTTGTGAGTCATTATAAAATTGATTGGCAATATTCTTCGATTTATAATCCAAGAGCAAATGGCCTAGTTGAGGCATTCAACAAAACTTTATTCAAACTACTAAAGAAGAATGTATCCAAGAACAAAAGGGAATGACATCAGAAATTGATAGAGGTATTATGGGCTTATCGAACTACATATCGAACACCAACTCAATCCACACCTTAATTCCTTGGTATTTGGTGTTGAGGCAGTACTTCCCCTTGAGATAGAAATACCTTCATTAAGAATTGTTGTTCAGCATAATATGACAATTGAAGAGAATATACAATTGCGTCTTGACGAGTTAGACACTCTAGATGAGCAACGGCTAATTGCGCAACAGAACTTAGAGCTATATCAAGCACGAATGGGCATATGACAAGTTGGCAAGGGAACGCACGTTCAACAAAGGAGACCTTGTCTTGGTGTTACGACGATCGATCATCACCAACAAAATGCCAAAAGGATAATTCAATCATAACTAGGAAGGACCATATGTGGTAGAGAAAGCATACGAAGGAGGAGCCTATCAAATTGGTCGATCAAAATGGAGAGTGCCCAATGCCACCCATCAACGGTCGATTTTTAAAGAAATATCATGCCTAACTTGAGATCGATCTTAGTCAAATAGTAATAGGATCTGAAACATCAAATCCGTTTATAGTTGACAATTTACCAAAAATTATAAGGCCCTAACACAAATGAAACAATCTTATCCGAACAGTGATAAGAATGTGAAATTCAATTCCGTTTATGGTTGGCAATTTACCAAAAATTATAAGCTCTTAACACGAGCAAAGATCCGATTTTATTTGAATGGTGATAAAATCGTAAATTTCAATTTCGTTTACGGTTGGCAATTTACCAAAAATTGTAAGCCCCTAACACGAGAGAAGATTCGATTTTATTCGAACGGTGATAAGATCGTGAAATTCAATTCCGTTTACGGTTGACAATTTACTAAAAATTGTAAGCTCCTAACACGAGCAAAACAATCTTATTCGAACGGTGATAAGATCGTGAAATTCAATTCTATTTATGGTTGACAATTTACTAAAAATTATAAGTGCCTAGCATCAGCGAAACAATCTTATCCGAACGATGATAAAATCGTGAAATTCAATTCCGTTTATGGTTAATAATTTACCAAAAATTGTAAGCTTCTAACATGAGCGGAACAATCTTATTCGAATGGTGATAAGATCGTGATATTCAATTCCGTTTATGACTGACAATTTACTAAAAATTATAAGCTCATAGCACAAGCGAAACAATCTTATTCGAGCGGTGATAAGAGCGTGAAATTCAATTCCGTTTATGGTTGACAATTTACTAAAAATTGTAAGCTCCTAGCACGAGCGAAAACAATCTTATCCGAACGGTGAGAAGATCATGAAATTCAATTCCGTTTATGGTTGACAATTTACCAAAAAATTGTAAGCTCCTAACACAAGCGAAACAATCTTATCCGAACAGTGATAAGATCGTGAAATTCAATACCGTTTATGGTCAACAATTTACCAAAAATTGTAAGCTCCTAATACGAGCAAAACAATCTTATCCGAACGGTGATAAGATTGTGAAATTCAATTCCGTTTATGGTTGACAATTTACTAAAAATTATAACCTCCTAGCACGAGCGAAATAATCTTATCCGAACGGTGATAAGATCGTGAAATTCAATTTCGTTTATGGTTAACAATTTACCAAAAATTGTAAGCTCCTAACACGAGCGAAACAATCTTATTCGAATGGTGATAAGATAGTGAAAATCAATTCCGTTTATGGTTGACAATTTACTAAAAGTTATAAGCTCCTAACACAAGCGAAACAATCTTATCCAAATGGTGATAAGATCATGAAATTTAATTCCGTTTATGGTTGATAATTTACTAAAAAATGTAAGCTCCTAATATGAGCGAAGATCCGATTTTGTTCGAACGGTAATAAGATCACAAATTTGAATTTCGTTTACGACTGACAATTTACCAAAAATTGTAAGCTCCTAACATGAGTGAAGATCCGATTTTATTCGAATGGTAATAAGATCACAAATTTGAATTCCGTTTACGGTTGACAATTCAACAAAAATTGTAAGCTCCTAACATGAGCGAAGATCTGATTTTATTCAAACGGTAATAAAATCGTAAATTTCAATTCCGTTTACGGTTGACAATTTACCAAAAATTATAAGCACCTAACACGAGCGAAACAATCTTATCTGAACGGTGATAAGATCATGAAATTCAATTCCATTTATAGTTGGCAATTTATCAAAAATTGTAAGCTCCTAACATGAGCGAAACAATCTTATCCGAACGGTGATAAGATCGTGAAATTCAATTCCGTTTATAGTTGACAATTTATCAAAAATTGTAAGCTTCTAACACAAGCAAAACAATCTTATCCGAACGGTGATAAGATCGTGAAATTCAATTCCGTTTATAGTTAACAATTTACCAAAAATTGTAAGCTTCTAACACGAGTGAAGATCCGATTTTATTTGAACGGTAATAACATCGCAAATCTCAATTCCGTTTACGGTTGGCAATTTACCAAAAATTGTAAGCTCCTAAAACAGGTGAAGATCCGATTTTATCCGAACGGTGATAAGATCGCAAATTTTGATCCAGTTTTTGGTTAACAATTTACCAAAAATTATAAGCTCCTCACACGAGCACAAAAAAAAATATTGCAACACAATAAAGTATCATTTGGTAACTACATACGTCGATGCTTGTCATCGGGGC
Organism: Costus lasius; assembly: GCA_027563935.2. NCBI lineage: Eukaryota > Viridiplantae > Streptophyta > Magnoliopsida > Zingiberales > Costaceae > Costus > Costus lasius. Next base: position 27,172,527 of record CM050450.1, on the reverse strand, counting down.
GTAACTCCTCGATACAACATTGTATTTGCGTTGAAAAAAAAAAGCAAGACAATGAAGTATCGTTGGAAGCTATGTACATCGATGCTGGTCATTGGGGCGTAGCTCCTCGATCTAACATTATATTTGCGATGCAAAAAAAAAAAAAAAGGTGTCATAACTATGTAGTCATGTGCATGGGGGAATTTGTTGTTCAAGAATATAACAGTTCCTATTAATATTTGATAGCTAAGACACATCAAACAAAAATAATATCATTGCTACAAACAAGCTAAAGATTAAATTCTTCTACACCAAAATCTTATCTGGAAGAATAATACAAACATCATGCAAGTGATATACCCATCCAAACATAGCAGCTTATAAAAAGAAGAAAAGAGAACCATCATTTCAGTAGTCTACTATACTCAAAACAAGTTTAAATGGCTCCTTAGAGTGCAGCTTACAAAAACTCATCATGTAAAACAATACAATGATATTATTAGAGTGCAACAGTCCATCAATACAATGTACTCAAGCATTTTAATGGTTCTGTGAAAGTCCAGCTTACCAAAAAAAAAAAAAAGAAAGGAGAAAATCACCTACTGATACAATGAACCCAAACAATTTTTAATGGTTCCCTGAAGTGTAAGTTTTTGTTCTTTAATCTTAACGGCAGTCTTCAGGCACTCTGTATATGCGTTCTCTTTTAAGACAAATATCTTGCTCTCCAGCCCTTGGATCGATTCAAGATTGCCCTTCTCCTTGGCTTTAATACTTGTTAAACTATCTTGTTCCTTCTGCAATTCTGATACATTGGTATTTTTATCCTCTAGGAGCTTTTGCATCTTTTCTGTGAGCTTTTGCATCTCCTCATCCAACCTTTTCTTCGTTTGAGAATCTCCTCAGTTGTCAAGCGCTGACAAGATGTTGAGTGTATACTCTCCTTATCCTTCAAAGTGCCTCTCAGTATGTTCAATTCCTGCAACGACTTTTCTACTTCATCTATTTGAGTGTCATATTCCAATATGCTCTGATTGTGAGATGATGTTTGCTTAGACTCTATTTGCTTTAAAGCAGACCATATATGTTGACTCAATTCTTCCCAAGTATTAGCTCGAGCTCCAAAGCCAGCTATAGTATTTGAAATTACCTTGGAAAATCAAGAAATTCCTCTGCCAAAGGAAACCTATCTGCTTCATGGAAGACTTTCAAATAACTTGTGATCAATCCTTGAATGGCATGTTCTGACCAATGGTGCGGTCCCTTTGATGGTTGAATGACAGCAGGATCATGGTCTTGCTTTAATGATATAGATGCCCCTATTTCAAGGAAGAAAAGTACATGTTGATGTAAAGAAAAGAGGGAAGCATTCTAAGAAAAAGGAAGGAGTAATAGTACCGTCATTTTGAAGACTTAGCTCGGCCTCAATTGAATTAGCCCCTGCATATTTTAAATGACATGAGTGAAATATAACAGCTATCAAATCAAATATCATATGCATACTTACCAAAAGGATGGTTAGCTTGAAGACTTAGCTTGGCCTCAGTTGAATTAGCCCCTGCATATTTTAAATGACATGAGTGAAATATAACAACTTTCAAATCAAATATCATATGCATACTTACCAAGAGGAGGGTCGGCTTCAGAAAGGGATCCATCGGCCGTAGCAAGAGCAGAACCTAAGAATATAAATGCATCAGATATTTGCAAAAGTGAGCGAATCAATTATAAACATTTACCATCTGGTTGAATTGTCACGGTTTCAACATTGGAATATACTATATCCATCACCATCGAAGCATTGTCCAAGGACTCAGCAAGGGCAGGGACAACTGGGACAACTACAATCAACTCGCAAGTACAAGAGGGTTTTAATAAAAAAAAAAACTCACTCCCTTTTAATGCTTCAATCACACCATCTAATGAATTGCTTGAAGTTGGGCTTGACTTTGATTCAGCTAAAATGGTTGGAAGAGCCTCCACAATAAGAACATCATGATTTGTATCAAACGCCTGATCACTTTCCTGTGTAGGAACGACACTGACATTGCCAGCCTCTTCCCCTACTCAAAATATGAGACTGAGAGAAAGAAAATGGAAAATAAACTCATATGACAAAATTCACTAACCTAGTCTTGGTGATTTAGCAACTTCTTCTCCTTAATTGCCATCATGAATATGTGATGAAGTACCAGCCTCTGGAGTGCTGTCTGCTAAATGTTTTAATGCACCCTCCGATATAGGGTCATGTGGGTTGCCACTTTGTTCCCTTACACTCTGGGATAAAATTATATATATATATATAAAGAGAAAGAATACAGTTGACAATGACAAGGTAGAATAAAATGCATCTCATTACTTTAACACCAGGAAACGACTCTTCTTCAGGAGTTCTTTTAAGCCACTTGTGTGTAGAATTGAGGAGCTCAAACTCAAAACCAAATGATGGTTGTATAACAGTAATACCACGAAGCTCTTTTTCTTGTAACTTACTCGATGATTTTGAAGAGTCACTCATTGGGTAGTTGAAATATGCTTTTAGATGTATGTTGTGCCACATCAGGTATTTAAAGTTGCATTAAGGAGCGTGATTGCAAGATGGGATAGTGTAAACAGAGTTGGTCTCACAACGAAGAAGGTTACGCCAACATTCAACAAGAGTGGAGATATCTTTAGATAAATCAGTAAAATTGAGAACACTCTTGGGGGCAACTTGGTCGTAACCAAACTAACGAGCACACCTGTGAGGATTATACGGTTCGATTGAGGCCATATTACCACTTCTAAATGGCAGCCAACCAAGACGAATACTTATGAAAAATTCAAGGGCAGCAAGCTTTTTTGAAGTTAAAGTAGTCATAACTTTGTCATCAGAATGCTCTACTTGCTCTAAAAAAAGCCCCTTCTTGTTTGGAAAAATAACTCGAGCATGGCTAAAGGCCTCAGGTTTACAAAAGAGCGGGTGAGCAGTGTAACCTCTAAAGTGAACAGGGATTGCTCCAGCAATACATATCAGATAAGACAATTTAGATTGTATACTCTCAGATGCAACAGTATTGTATAACCCTTGAAAATTTATGTTAAACCATCCAAACAAATAGTGGAGAGGAAGCAAAGTGTCTTTTGAACCCGGAGAATTACTCGTGCAAGCCACCCTTAAAGACTTAAACAAATTTGACAAAGCTACTAGGCCTAAGGATATTTGAACTCCTTCTCATAATTTCTCAGCCATAACAAAAACCTCTGGTCTAATTCTATTTGGATACTTATGAGGAATAACAAAGTAGTATAACCAGCAAGACAAACTTGCTATAAGAAATGTTTTACGGTCTATATCTTGGGTAGCAATCTCAGGTCTAGAAGGAGGATTGAAATCTTGAACTGAAATGTCTTCTGAACCGACTCCAAAAGGGTCACTTGGAGAGGGAAATCCAGTCATTAATGTAGAACCGAAATCGACAAAATGTAAGATCCAATCAGTGATAGAAACAACTCTAAACTTTAGGCGAGACGACTGGTCATAATGCTGGAAAACTATTTTTAGAGCCGAAGAATAATGAAACTTGCCATGCATCACTTCACCAAAAAGCCTTTTCCTTTGTCACATGCTCATCATAACAAGCCCTTATTATTGGAAGTCCACAGACATTCCTCATATCCTAAAGACTTGAAAAATTTTCTTTATCACAAATATAGCATGTGTTGGTAGTGGTATCCCAATACTCCAAGATTTCCTTTAGTAGACCAGTGTCACATTTATAATTAAACATTGACAAAATTATGGCATGAACTACACCTGCCTTCCCAAGAATTGTTCTCTTAGTGTGCAAGATGTATCTCGTCCACTCGGTGTACCCTGATGGTGCATAACAGTTTCTCTAATTCTAAATTGTGAACCCCACTTAGGAACACGTTCAGAGACCATGTCTAATCCTAAAAAAATGTACGGATTCTTGAGGAGGTATTTTGACCTTATTGATTGGCTCTAAACACAAAAAATGATCTGGACTTTGTTTATGAATATGTTTTTTGTGATAGGGTCCGGTAGCTGATCTCTCTTATGTGAGTTTATTCATAAGACTGCGCCTTGTTGGACGATCAAAAAAGTGGAGTAAATTAAATTGGCGTTGACCGAATGCTTGACTGATCATTCAAAACCCGTTTGTCTCAATCGGATCTTGGCTGTATGACTTTCCTAATCCTCTAGGGGCTTGCTTCCGCCGGATTGATTTCGGACGTGATTCCTGGTAGATGTCTCCCTGCTATAGCTCCCTCGTTCGTCTCCAACCCTCCTGGCATCCGGAAGTGCTGAGGTTTCTTGAGAACTCGACCGGCTATGGCAATTTGATCGATGAGTTCGGCGACAAAGAAGGACTCTGGCGCCGTCTTTCATTTGGCCGTGATCATAGAGAGCGCGACTGCAGATTTCTGCAGGAGGCGGGTTCTAGAAGATGGGTTTGGCGGCGGGTCCAGCTTGGGCGGTGGCTGCTTCCGTTTGGACAGAAGATGAATTTGGCGGTGGATCCAGCTTGGGCGGTGACTGCTTCTGCGTGGACGAAGATGAATTTGGCGGCGGATCCAGCTTGGGCGGTGGCTGCTTCCGCTTGGACGACGAGTCCAAGGATGAGCTTCTACTTCTACCATTTAGGGCTCCTTCGCCCGCCACCTCCAGACGTCGACAGGGCTTCCGGCGACCAAACCGAAGCCTCTGCTTGCGTCCAGGAATGCCGAAATCTCTAGAGAATTCGAAAGGCGATGGCAGCTTGGCGATGGCTTCTCATTGGTCAGGGAGATCTGGCCTGCGAATCACTCAGAATCGACACCGTATTTTGGCGACAAATTAAATCGCTGCAAGGTGGGCTAGGCGATGGGGCTTGAGGCCTGCGGCTCTGACATGCGGACCAGCGAGGAGGCTTCAACTAGTAAACTCCTAACCGGCGACAATGTCAGGGCCCTATTTCCATGGTGGGCACGATGGGAAGCGAGTCTCTCAGTGGACGGACGGTGCGCAAGGAATTTGGAGGCTTTTGAAAGAGGTAGCATATTTGGCGCAAGGCTGGACAGCGAAATCTCGCTTTTGCAGTGAGCCCAAAGGTGACGATTTGGCTGTAACAGCGCATCAAAGCCCTGACGATAGTGGGAAACTGCTCTGGCAATAGACTCGTTGACAGATTCACAGAAGATTTCTGTCAAAGGTGAATCCTGGAAGCGACGCCAAGTTCTGGCAGCAGCTTGGCGATGTCAATGTTCTGGCAGATTGTGAGAAATTTCAGAAAAAGGATTCAGCTTGAAAAAGAGGTCAGGCGATACATGATGATTTTTTACAATTTCTGCCTTAGAGGCGAGTTCTGCGGCAACGACAGATTTTTTTTTTATTTCGTAGAGTGCTCGGAGGCAACAATTTGATGGCAACAACTTTTTTGTGTAGTCTCGGCTGGAACCAAAAAATAGCATAGGGCTGCTGTTTATGTCTAGGAAGTCTCGGCCAACAAAAATACAAAGTTCAAAATAGAAAGAGGGTGAAGGAAAGAAAGCAGGAGTCTAATATGCAAGAATAAATCCTATTCCTGCTCAGTAAAAATCTGCAAGGCTATCCTATTCGCAGGACATTAACTCCCCATGGAAGGTTGGATAAATCCTAACCGCTAGGAATAAATTCTATTCACAGAAAGTAAAAATCTGCACTACAAGTTTTGTTCACAGAAAGGCGGGCGTAAAGGCTGCCTAGAAACTTTCATTCAAACTTGAGCACAAAATTTGCAATCAAGATTGCGGCATATTTTTATAAATCAAAGATGCCTCCATCAAGTTTGAAGAACGTGGATTCCACGCTGATAAGTAGAGAGAAAGATTTATCGAGTACATACCTGGATTGAAGGCCACGGTAAAAAAAAGAGTGGTAAGTGCTGTGTCATCCCTTACACTGGTAAGAACCGTCCTCTTTTAAAACCTAAAGAGGGCTTTTCTGATGATGAGGCTCCATTAGAGCCACTAAAATTTCCGGATTCAAGTTCTCCTGAGGATATTAAACGAATCATTGAAGAAATTGCTAGGGTTTTACAATATGGCTATCCTAGTGAAATGCTTCATAACAAAGAAGAGGAGTTTGAACCCACTCCCCTTAATAATAAAGTTAGAATTTGGAAATCCTGAGGTGGATAAATTAATTCGCTTATTAGAAAAGGACCAAATATTTGGTCTTAATCCCCAAGCTCATTGGGATAAAAATAAACTTGTTTGTATACTGAAAATCAAAGATCCCAATTTTCGAATTACAAATAAGAAAATCACAATAACAAATGAGAATATTGTTGAATTTAAAATGCATATTGAGGATTTAGTAAAACTCAATGTGATTAGGAGAAGTATTTCTCCACATAGATCTCCTGCCTTCATTGTAAATAAACACAGTGAACAGGTTAGGGGTAAAACCAGAATGGTCATAGACTATCGTCGTCTGAATGATAATTTAGAAGATAATGGTTATGATATTCCAGAAAAAACAGAGTTAATTAACTCTATACAAGAAAGTAAGGTCTTCTCAAAATTCGACTGTAAATCTGGATTTTGGCAAATTCGGATGGCAAAAGAATCAATACCATGGACAACTTTTACTTGTCCATTAGGAAGTTTCTAATGGTTAGTTATGCCATTTGGACTAAAAACTGCTCCTGTGGTATTTCAACGAAAAATGGATGAGGTTTTTAAACCTTATCAAAACTTTGTTTGTGTGTATATAGATGACATTCTAGTACACAGTAAAACAGAGAAAGAACATACAAGTCACTTGAAACTTGTGTTACAAAAAATTTTTACAAATGGGATAATTGTCTCTGGACAAAAGTCTCAATTTTATAAAAAAAATCTTTTGAATATTTGGGAGTTGAAATCGGTAATGGAACAATAAAACTCCAGCCGCATATTTCTTCCAAAATCAAAACCCTTGAGGTACAAGACACTAAGAATCTACAACAATTCTTAGGTCTTATAAATTATGCTAGACCTAGCTACACAAATTGAGTGGACTTCTCTACTCAAAATTAAGTCTTACCGGTGTTAAGAAATTTAACACTGAAGACTATAAACAAATTGATAAAATTAGGCAACTAGTAGATACACTACCTTTGCTTAAATTACCTTTGGATAATGATTCTCTTATTGTCCAAACAGATGGTTGTGAACATGGATGGGGAGCCATCCTATTATGAAAACCACATAAATATGCTTCTGGCAAATTTCGCGAGAAAAATGTCACTAGCAGTATTGATCAAGAGCTTTTAGCTGTTTGTTACGGCTTATATGCTTTTAGATTATTTCTTTTAAATAAAAAAGAAATATTAATAAGAACTGATTGTGAAGCAATCGTTAAGTTCTTCAAAACCAAAAATGAGAAATGTATCTCCCAAAAGAGATGGTTATTATTTATTGATCACTGCATTAATAATGCATACAAAATCACCTTTGAGCATATCAAAGGCAAAAAAAATGTTATTTCTGACATCACGTCTTTTATTAAGACCATAATGGCAGCTAACAAAGTTGTGCATGAAATGGCATCTGGTAGCTCTTCTTCCAAGAAGAATACTGGAAAAGCCAAGAAAAGTCCTCAACCACTGGCTCTAGATTTAACACATGCATCTTATGCACACGTGCTAAAAAAAGAACCAGCAAAAGAGCAGATGTATTTGTTTCGGACACCAAAACACTATACAACGCTTACAGGACATGATCATATGATCTTAGACCTATTATGGAAAGATCATCATGGCTCTAGGTTTCTTACAGCTATGAACACCCTAGCTGGTCATTTACAAGCTCTTCTTTATATGAAGATTTTGCTAGAAACTCCTGCCATAAAACAAATAAAACTAGAACCTCAAACTCTAGAAGCATATATTGCTAAAGAGTTGAAGATTTCAAAATTAGAGACTGAAATCAGTTCTCTCAAATCTCAGCTCGACTCTCTGCAATCACAAAGACAAGAGCTAGAAGAAAAAGTCAAGTTGCTAACCACAGCTTGGGATCAAGAGATGGATTCACAATGGACTAGTTCTAAAGCAAAGATTCCACCTCAACTCTATCCGGCTAAACAACAAGTATATGAACTATTGAAAGCTATGCACCATCAGAAATTTCTACGGATACTCTCATATTTGAGAAAAATGGCTTTGAATGAAATTACAAGGCCTCAAGGACTACATTTGACTATGATTTCTCTCAAGAGAGACACGGCCCATCCAAATGAGCCTCACTGTCAGTGCCATCAAGGATTTGCAATTATCAAAGCATCTATTGATCTTTCTCAATGGCGTGATTGTCGTATCTTTGACATAGAGGTTTCTCTCTTTGACCTCTTTAATTATGGATTACTCAATCGACTAGTAGTCCATTCTATGCACCTACACAAGATATCAATGTTTCCTTGGAAACTTAAATATTGTCTTGACAAAATCTACGAGGTACATCAGTTTGCTGGTTATCTGGATCTCAATATCAGTTCTTGTCCTCCTTTGTTCTTAGGGTATCCTAGTGATGTCAAGCATCAAGTATTGATAAAGATCCAGTAAGAATTTCTACCTGACTTTTGGAATCAATCTTTTGAGGTAGAAGTCCGTAACACATCAGAAGTTCCCTTAGAACTTCAAACAAGTCTCTGGCATAATTATTGTATGACAGAGGAAACTTTGGTCTTTTATCAATCTTACCTGATCTCTGAAGAAAAGACCTTAAAGATTTATGTTGAAGATGAACAGGATATTTTCTTTGTTCCATTTATATCTCATTTTTGTACACATCCAGGCCAGTATGAACACTTTAAACAAACAAAGGGAGAGTCGCTGGCAAAGGAGTACAAAGATTATGGAAGAATGATCCATCCTATTCCACGGGATGATGACATCCTGGATGATATGCAAGATGACGAATAACTTTTATCCAAAAAGATTCGTGAAGGGTCATGCTCTTTCCTGAAGAGTGATTTAGTCTTTACTTTTCTGAAGGGTCGGGCTCTTTCCTGAAGAGTCATTTAACTTGTTAAAGGATAAGATAAAAAGAAGGGGTACGAAAAGGAGTACAGTTAAAAGAAATGTGATGCCGGCCCCCATGTGCAAGGCGGTTTCTACAGGTCCTCTTTTAAGATTCCTCTATTATTACTAACTTTCCAAAGTGGCCTCTATAATTGAGGAATAGCATCAATCATTGATGCTTTGTGTGCAAGCAAAGTCTCTATCCTGTCTATATAAGCAAGCTATGAGTGTTGTAAGGAAGGTATCAATTTGGCCTTCCGCTTACGAGTGTGCTAGTGTGTGCTTCTGTTTCTCCCTTCCTCCTTTGTAAGTTTATGATTTGTTAATAAATTTTATAAAGCTTGTTCCTTCCTCTTTTTCGCTTGTATGTCTCTCTTTTTGGTATCAGAGCCTTGCATGGTTCTATTTGATCGAACGGGAACACTTATGAATATGGATTAAAAACACGTTAGTGTAAAGAAGAAAACTAAGCAGATGTATTATGCTTGTTAATTCAGATAGGATGTATTATGTTTTGTTTTCTAAACAAATCTGGGTATGCCGGGACTGCCTAAGTCACCATGTTTTGAGCATACAAGTTAGCTAGAGGGCCAATGGCTTGGTAAGTAAAAGTTCGAAGACCAAGAGGGTCGTTAGGGACGCGAAACTTGCTAACATCCATACAGCATGATGCTAATTTGAGTACTCAAAATAATGGTAAAGCGGTTGATACCAGAGGAAAACAAAGGCATAATAATGTCCAGGAATCTATAGCTAACAAGTATTCTTACTCCTTAGTTCTTTCTTCTTTACACAGTACAACCTGTTTCCATATCTTTATACGTTAGTACCTAGTAGATATATGAAATATCTGATATCTTTCTATATTGTGTTGTTACATACATTGGGATGAAACAGATCTATCCACAAAAGCCGAAAGGCTCACAAAATCATGTCGTAAGGCATAAACAAACCTTTAAGGTTTTAGTAAATCTGAGGGTGTTAAACCTAAAGATTCATATGACTCATCAGGGTCTAATAACTCATCAGAGTTTAGTACAAAGGAAATATGGATATTAATTATCTATATTTAACCTTATCACAAAAGTACTGGGAAAACTAGAATACTTCCCAGGCAAGTAAGCATAAATGCTATTTTTCAAAAGAAAATGGTAGATATGCTCATCAATTTCATACTGAGGAACCTCAGATGAATACTATCATAGATTTACAAATTTCTCAAGCTGAAAGCTTAAGAGATTTCAATCATGTATGTACAGACCTTTGGAAAAAGGTTCATTCTGAAATGGTTACCAAAAATGTTTTGTTACGAAACATTCATGATAACCAAAAATATATAAAAAATTAGTATAACCATTTAATAACAATGGTCAGAGAAATCAAAAAATCGATAACTATGCAGAGACAGCTAAATGCTAAACTCAAAGATATACTTGACCGTCTGCACTGACAATTTGGTGTTTTAGACCATCAGTATACAAAAATTGGAGCTTTACTTATCAAACTGCAAAAGAATTTTGAAGAATGGTAGAACCATCTAAGGAATATCCTCGAATGATAGATCAAGACATTGACTATCAACAAGCACTAGTTGAATCTAGTAATTATTTAGATGGAGCTCTTGGGATGATTTCTGATGATCCCCAGAGTACGTCTGATAAACGATTTGTTCGTCAGAACAATTTTATAATTGCATATCTCATGCAATTAAACAAAAAGCTTATATATATTCTATCACGAATAGCAACCTCTTCTGAAACCATACTCAGACAACAAGAGGTAATTCAACGCTTAGATAACTTATTGGTATTACAAGCCCAACAATGTCAGACTTCGGTCCAAGAATTGGCTAACCAATTAAACCAAGTACTCTAGGCATCAACTAGTACTTCATCATCTACGTCTACCCCAGGACGTACAAAACAACCAAGAAGTATCCACTTTGCATGTAAATGATGACAAAACCATTTACAGGGACTTCTAATACCCTTACTGGAACTACACCGGTAAGAGAAAATAACCAAAACGAAAGGTTATCAAACAGTAATCCCATTCCCAACATCCTTAACAGGATCTTTGATGGTAATGGAATTCTTGCACAAATATTGGAGGAAGTTGTTGACATTGATCAACAATTTGAAGCCTACCAAAATAGTAGGTTACAAATATTACGTCCTCAACTCCTATATAGAACAGGACCACTAAACCTTAGGACACAACTTCTAAGAATTACTTGTGAAGAGCATATTGCTGTTATGACAGAACCAAGGAAGCTAAAGATTATTTCAAAAGATTCCGTAACAAAATTAAGACAATCGGGAAAAACATTAGCCCATACAGGGATGATTGTTATCTCGGTTAAAGGACTAGCTCGAAAGAAGCTAGGAACAAAAGTGTTAATTGCAATCCTTGACAAAAGATGGAAATCTGATGTAAGGAAGGCAATTATTGCTTGTATGGAGGTCGACATGACCGAAAATAAGGACAATTTTTTATTGTGCCCCAGATTTTCTCATAAGTCTTTAAGATTTAGGAGAACTAGAAATTGGTATCCAAGCAAGAGGATACGAAGACTTTTCCAGAGATTCTAATCTCTTAATTGGATTAGGATTTTTAGGAAAATTAATAAATAATTCCAATACTGGATATAAGCTTTATGTGTCTTCTATGATTGACGCTTTAGCCAGCAAAGGAATCAGGATGATAAAGCTTATGGCTATATCACCAGAAGATCTGGGAGGTCTTGATTGGAATATTTCCAAAAATCTTGACAATGAACAAATGCTAGTTCTAGAAGAAAGCATAATGTTTAGAAACCCAAATAATACATATAATTTGAGATTTTCAAATTATAAACAAAAACAAGCTCATGATGATGAGGCTTCAGTATCAGGAATTGAAAAATTCCTAACAGAATAATGGTATTGGAAAACAGGTTTTTACTAATACCTAAAGAATTAGACTTTACATTTGAAGAGATGATACGCCTAGAAATAGAGTTAATAGAATCAGGAAAAATACTTAGTCATCATAGACTAGTACCTGATGATGAAGGAAATATTCGTGTTTTACATGAAAATTCCTTGAACAAACTCATGAATCTTTGTGATAAACTAAAACAACATCATAGAGATCCAGACAATTTCAATGATGAATTAACAGCCTTACAAAGTGTTAATTCTGATGAACAAGAAGAAGATATTTCTGAAGAATTTCTTCTAAATAAAAATGAGAAGATGCATAACTCTATCTCTCAGATTCATTAGACAAATCTTGAAAATTATCAAGATGAATATTATGCTACACAAAGCATTAATTCTGATGACACAAATCAACATCCATTTACTTTTCTAGATGACCTTGATGAAGGTTGTCTTGAACAGTTAGATCTTACTGATTACATCTCTGAAGATACCAGTCAGAGTACACAAAGTATTCAACAAAATTTTATGAATACAGAAATGAGTGATGCACCACAAGCTAGTGCAGCAGCACATGCAAGTACTGCTGCAACCCAAGCAAGTACATCACGATCAATAACCTATCCTATAGGTCAACCTCCTCATGAACCTTATACACAGTATGAGGGTGAAAGAGAAGGAATACGTACCAAAGGTAAGAGATTACCTTTAGAAATCATCGATAAGAAAAAACTACTAGATGATGGAAGAATCCTGAACCTAGCAGCTCATGATCCACAAACATGGAATACTATTCTTGACCATTGGTCGTCTAAAGTACCCATGAAAGTATCTAAATTAGATGGAAGCTTTTTTGCTGAAGAAATGTATTCTTATCTAGAAAATTTCCTTGGCGGAATAGCAAGAGCCATGTGGGAATCATATAAGTTGAATTTCCCTATAGAATTTCAACAAGATGTCGCATTAGGAGTGAATCCTTATAATTTTACAAATCAGATGCGATTAATGATTACGGGTTCTAATTCAAATATGGGATATAATGCCCAACAACAAGAAGCTATTAGAAAACTTGAAATACTCCAAATTAAAAATTGGAAGTATATCAAGCCTTTTCTACAAGATTTCCTTTACTATGCCTGTATGGCAGGAGGATATCATGATCAAGCTCTAGGAGAAAGGTTATTTTTAAAACTACCTGCTCCTATTGGCCACGAAATACATCAAGCCTGGAATGCTAGTCCACAATAGCCTCCTAGCTTAAATAATATCACAATAAGAATACAATATATCATTGATAAATTGGTAGAAAGGTGTACTCACCTTCGGGGAGATCACCAATTAAAAGGTGAATTCAGCTTTTGTAAACAACTGTATACACCTCAGACCTATGTTCAGGAAAAACCTGTATATAAGAAAATGCAGAAGAAAGGAAAATCTTCAAACAAGTATTTTCTTCAGAAATCTTCTGCTAGAAAACCTTATCTCGCAAAAGATAAGCATGTTCGAAAATATAATCTTAAAAGGGATTATAAAAACAAGCTTTCTTGCTTTACATGTGGTAGTCAAAACCACTTAGCACGAGATTGTACTAAATGACAAAATCTCTATAATAAACAGTCTATCCTTGTTGACTGTGTCCAAGAAGATCTACTTAATGTAGATGAATATATATATGATACTAAGTCAATCTATAGTATTGTCTCAATCCCAGATCTAACATTCTAATATGACTCAGATAGTGAATTAGATGAATTTACATCTGATTTATTATCCAAAGCAGATAGGTTACAATCACCCTTCGGGACAGAAACGCTAGCTGGTCCTTTTATGGACAAACTAGATATATTAATGCCCTTTTTAGAGCAATTATAAGTAGAATGAACTTTCATTCTCCACATAAAATTATGGCTCCAATACTACCACTAGTACATGAACATCAATGGAGTCCAAGGAGAGGTAGCCAAGATCATGCTTGTATATTTTGTTCCAAATATCCCAGTATGAATCTTCGCTATCAATGCATACTTTGTTCTCTTGAAGCTTGCAAATATTGCTTAGAAAAGCAAAATGTACAATTACCCAGTTTTATTCCTTCTCCTAAGAAAGAGGATAGGGAAAATATTGTAGAATTACGTATTCTACAGATAGAAAATGACCTGCATACTCTTACCCAAAGAGTAAGTACCCTTGAAAAAGGTAAAGGTCTTATACATATGCCTGATATGCCATCATCTACCTTTTATGAGGTTATGAATGACATACCAGATGAAACCATAAATCATGGTCCCGCACCATATAAAATAGAGTATTTAAATAAGCCTGTTTCTGATAACTCTAGGCTATATACTCTTAAGATCCAGTGTAGGCTCCAAATTTTTGACTAGAAATTGGACATCCCTGCCTTACTTGATACGGGTTGTAGTAATACAGTCCTTGATATGGCTTTGGTCCCCACCAAATATCACAAAAAAAACTTACTCCTTAAGAGCAGTTTTATGCAGAACAACTGGATGGACAACTCTTCTTATATGAGTTTGATCTAGTCAAATATAAATTATCCTTTTCTCTAGAAGATGGATAATATACTCCCCCAATGTATGTTGGGCGCATTTGTCATAGACCTTTACATTTGGCTCAGACAAAATTTATCATTGGGCTCAACGTATTGCTCAATTCTTATAAAGGTATAACCCTCTCCACAGAAGGCTTATATCTTCTACACAACTCAGTTATCCCATACACTTGTCGTCCTGCGAAGCGTGGTGGGTGTCCCTGTGTCATCCCTTACTATTCACCCTCTTTCTATTTTGAAGTTTGTATTTTTGTTGGCCGAGACTTCCTAGACATAAACAGCAGCCCTATGCTATTTTTTGGTTCCAGCCGAGACTACACAAAAATAGCACTCTTTTTTTTTATGAAATTCCCTAGCCGAGTTTCTTTACCATTTTTTTTCTCTTTTTTTGTCTGCCGAGACCTCCTGGGCAAAAATTGAAATTGTATTTCAACCATGCAAGGAATTTCCCCAAATTCGATTGATATTTTTTTTACTAGAGTATCACTCTCTAGGATTTAGTTCGGAGTTTACTCTCCGTAAAAATGATTTTCGTAGGAGTGTCCTCTCTAATTTAGTCCGGAGTTTACTCTCCGTAAAAGTGATTTTTGTAGGAGTGTTTAAAAACACGACATGCTAGTCTTGCGAAGTATGCGGAAGCAAAGTAGAAGAGATAGTGAACACTAGATGATTCTCTCAACTATGGCAGAGACACACTTATATAGACCTATCTAACACACGCTATTTGATAGTATGCTGAAGTCCGAATCCCTCGGATGCTGATGCTGAGCTGTTGTCCATGTGAAAAGATTCGCCACTTCTGAAAAGAAGTTGCTTCAAACTCCCGTAAAGTAGATTGTCCATGTGAAAAGATTCGCCACTTCTGAAAAGAGGTTGCTTCAAAATCCCGTAAAGTAGATTCGTTCTGAGTGGTTGTACGAAAAGGTGGTTGATGTCAAAAGTCGTCGTCACCATTATCATAGTCCGAATCATACATGTCGTATGAGTCTTGGAGTCCAGCTGGCCATCGCTCCATCTCATTCCTGACCTAAACCTGCAAAAATGTTAGATTAACTACCTGATTATACGTCGAGCTCCAGATACCGAGGTAGGATACAGGTAGATTGTCCAAGGATACTTGATATGCTTCGGGATCATAAATAGAAACCCATTCTGGCGCCACAAGATCATTAGCCCAGATCTCGTCATAATTCACCCTGATTATTCTTGTGACGGGTTTGAACCCCGTTTGTTGTCGATAAAGAGGAAAATCCGAATGAATGGTTAAGACCCGGTAGATGTCATCATTGATGACTTCATATAAACTTGGATTGACGAATTCCGGCGTAGCCATTTCACATTCCAATTGTCTTATCATACCATGGTCATAAAGGTCTTGAACAAACGGAAGGTCTTCATCTACTACTTCATCAAATTGAATGAGTGTTGTATACGAATACCTTCCATATTGTTGACGGACATATATACCTGGTTTTTGATTCGCCTCCAAATCTCTTAGTTGTTCTTGTAAACAGATAAGCCTTTGTATAGCACTTTGTTCAGCCAATTCGTGTATGTATTGTCCAAGCTGGTGAGGTAGTCTTTCTATCATATTTAACTGGTACTGTCTGCTTAACCTCATCTTAGCACAGAAAACTTCATACGAAGGAACATCAAGAAGCACATAGATACAGTTCGTTGCAATGATTCTTGATAATTTATCCGCTCCGATGTTAGTTGTTCCTTTTATGTGTTCAATTTTTACGTCAACCCCTGTTGCGGTTACGTAATCAATAAAATTGACCCACCTGTTTCTTGCTAGCTTACTGGCTGTAGTCGTAATCAGTATGTCGTCTATGTAGACGCATAAGAAATCATCGTACTCGGCAAAGATTCCATCCATTTTCTTTTGGAAAATAGAAGGAGCATTCTTTAGGCCAAATGGCATGATTAGCCATTCAAAATGACCTTGGGGGCACACGAAGGCAGTCCAGGGAATACTACTTTCTGCCATTGCAACTTGATAAAACCCAGATTTTAAATCAAACTTGCTAAACACAGATTTATTCTTAATCTTGGTGATGAGTAACTCTAGATTTGGTAACACATATGGATCTTTATAAGTATTATCGTTGAGGCGCTTGTAATTACATACCATACGTGTTTTTCCTCTGACCATCTCTGAATGCTTATTGACTATGAACGCTGCTGTTCGATGTTTAGACTTAGAAGGTCTAATTAACTTCATTTCAAGCAGTTCAGTGATATGCTTCTTAAACTCAGCATTCATTTCCAAACTTGGAACTATCGGTTTGTCAGAAATAATCAAGTCTTCATTTATGATTTCTATATGACATTTGACAGAATCTGCTGACCAAAACTGTTTTGGGTTTGTTCCAATGTGATGACTATTTTCTAAATCCTTCAGTGTAGGAAGAATCTGTTCTTCATATTCGGTCATCTTTCCTAAATCATAAGCACAGAGTTCACAAATGGTCTCTTGACTTATCAAGTCTAGTTCTTCTTCTTCATGTAGGAGATTTACTGCTACCCTTGCTGTGATCGGGGTTGTCTGAATTACCTCGACCTTCTTATAGAACGTCAGTGTTCCTTGTTCTATACGTAACCCTCCTCGGAAACTATGCACAAAATTCATTCCGATGATCAATTGGGTCTTATCTCCAATAGAGAGGGGTAGAGCATATGTGAACGGCATCACATATTTTTCCTTGTTCAAAATTAAAAATCCACTTTTCAATTTTGTTGATGTCTTTTGGACACTATTGATGCCGTAAATAGAATATTCTCCTGTAGGCTCAAAACATTTTTCTGGCAAAGCATCTGGGGTAATACAGCATTTAGACGCTCCCGTGTCTAAAATGGCCTGTACATTATATTTTTCGTTGTCTATTTCCAGAGTGGCTGTCAAATTTAATAAATTATTGCTAATACTAGCAAACCTTGTTGGTTTCCGTTCCTCAGCCCTAAAAATAACTTCTTCAGAAATGACAATATTTTTCCCTTTATCCTTTTCAGCTACTGGTGCAGACCCTTTAAGCATTGCTACCTCAGCTTCTAAATTGACTATGTGTTTTGCTTGTTCATTTGTCAATTTTCTAAGGTCTACTTTAACTTGTGGAGGAGGTGCTTCTCCTAAAGGAATCTCAATTTTGAATTTCAACATACTGCAGACTGCACAGCAAACCAACTTGCAGATTTCACACTGCATCCTTGCCCTTTTCACAGTTTTGATGGGGCAGAATAAACACTTGTTTGTGTGTGGGAGTAGCTCAGGGTGCATACTCCATTGATGTGGACATTCTAGATATTCTTTACTCAATGAATAGTTCCCTCTGAGAGGGTTCCAATCTAGACTGTCAGACTCCATCATTAATACAAAACCTTTCCTTTCCTGGTGATCAATCTCATCTTCTGAGTATGAACATAGATCCGAGTCATCAGGATCTTCATCTTCACCAACACTAACAACGTCCCACTCCGGTAATAATTCTAACTGTTGGTATACCGCTAACCTTTCGCGGTTTACCTTTTTACTTGTACATTCATTCGCAAAATGCCCCATCTCTCCGCAGATGAAACACTTGCATTTTGCCTTACCGGGCTTCTTAGTCTTAAGCTTTCGCACATGATTTTTGTGAGGGTGCGACTTATAAGTAGACGCTTTCCGTAGGAATTTCTTAGGTTTTGAACTGGATGAATAAACTCCTGGAACTGCTATGTTCTGACAAAACGAGAAGTCTTTAGCCTGCCGGTGCATCTCATTTGTTTTACATATTTCTTGCAATACACCGTAAGTAAAATTAATCCTAGGCAGAATGCCTACTGTCATCCTAGGATACTTCTCTTTCCATAGTTCAGCTATTTTTGTATTGTATGGTGCAGGCAATTTTCTAAAATATCTATCTGACATTTCAGAAGATAGAAAGGCTGCACCAGTCTTTCCTGCCAAGTAAAGAAACTGGTTCGAGAACGGGACTATATCTTTCATGTTGGATAATACTAATGCTTCCAGATCAAGAATGGCTTGGTTCTGCATCGTCGTATATCCACGATACTCATCGTATCCTAAGATCATCTGTCTAACTTGGGTAGTGATGTTAGACATATCATCCGCAGTGATAGTCAATTGTTGGTATTCTTGCGGGAACGCCATTCTCCAGTTTTGAAAATATAACTTCAATGATTCTCCTAGCAGGTTCTCAATGTAGACCACCTTATCAGTATTGTCTACAAATGTTTTCTGTGAGCAGTGGGTGATTGTGTTCGATTCCCACCTCCTGATAATGTCTTCCCATTGGGATATATCTTCTCCCAACTGTAGAATAGATCCAGAATGTGTATTTGCCGATGGTAAGGATGGCAAAGTGTCTGGCTTAATTGGTCGTGGGTACTTTGGTTGACTTGACCCAGCTTCAGGGAAAACCTCTCTAATTCGGTCACGAAGGGATGTATCTAGTTGTACAACTGGACCAAACCCAGGTTGAGTTGAAGTCGTCTGTTGATGCACAATACTGCTACTAGCCTCATCGTTGGCCATAGCAACAGTATCTAACCGAAAATTTTTCTCAGATAGTAAAGTATTATCTAACCAATCTTGGTATAAAGGATGCTGCTCTATCTCAATAGGGGATTCATCATAGGTAACAGCAGGACAAACAAAGTCTGCCTCGTCGAGCCAGCAATTTTCTAATAACTCCCAATATCCGGGATGGTTTGTTAGAGGAACAGGTTCCTCATCGAAAATTGGGGTTTCATCAAAAGTTGGGGTTGGATCAGAATGAGCTTCCTCCCCCCACAGATTCGAAAAGGATTCATCAGAATCCGTAAGCATAAGAACTACATCAGATGGTTCAGGCTTGGTTGTGGTGTTCTGATAACCTCCAAAAGAGGCCAAAACTGAGATAGAATTTGATCTCCAAAAAGATAGACGAGAAGGAATGCGGGGACAATGCTCGGGCAGCTCTATTTTCCAATCAGAGCCTTCCAAGTCTTCCGTAGGGATCTTTCGACCAGTAATGGCTTTGACTCCATACGTGCTCAGGTGTTCTAGCACGTCATCAATTTGTAACTTAAAATTACAATTAGCTGAGTTGCTAATCCTAGCAACCAACCCTTTTGTTATCAGCAGATTATGACCAGAAACAAACTGCTCATATCCTTTTGTACGGACAAGAATTTTGATGTGTTGTATGAAATCTTTCACTGGTAGCATAAAATCTGGAGTGAAGTATACAAGTTCTTTATTTGTTGCCATGTCAACTTCTAAGGTGCCAATTATTGCCTTCTCTAAGTCAGTGAATCTCGTGTCTATCAGTGTGACTAAGCACTTACAGCCACAGTATGCTCGGTGTAATCCATGAATACCAATCAAGCATAGCCCTAAGTGTATAGTTTTATAGTTCTGACTCATAAGTTTTTTCCTTGACTGATCTGTGACAAAATCCAATTGTACTTGATCATCTCCAGTGCAAGTCACTAGAGATTCCGAATAATGCTGGTAAACCTTTTGTTTGGTTTCCAAAATTCGGTGTTCATATAAGACTTCAGCCGGAACAAGATCCGCTTTCTTAAACCTACTAACCTGAAGTTGCTGATTCGGGTCAATAAGCCTTTCTAGCACCATAAGTTTTTTGCTCTTGAAACTTGCGAGCAAACCAGACAAAGTGTTATAACGTCTAATAATGTCGCTAGACGTTGATACTTCCATGTTAGAACTAGAAGTACTTGCCTCACTATGGGCCATTTTGTTTCTTGTATTCAGATACTAATTGTGCGGGATCTGTTTTAATGACAAATTTCCTTTGAGGAGGCTTAACTACTCCTTTTGTCAAAGTTAACGATTGAAGACTAGCTTGTAGTCCTTCTAATACACTTGGGTTAACTGAACTCTGGGCAGTTGCAGACAACGTATGAGCTAATAAATTTTGTATTTGAATTAATAACTCAATAATAACGTTGTTTTGCGCTATTATGATCTTATCTACTGCAGTACCAGCTGTTCCTTCAGGGTTTACAAAACCTTTTGCAGGAGGGAATGTATTCTCAACTGTTTCAACGCCTTTTTATGTAAATCTGTGACCTTTTCTTCTAACTCTCACAGTTTTCTTTCAATATTTTCTAATTTTTGCACACACAAACTTAGAGTTGAAAGAGGCAGAGGTTTAATACTATTTCTGAGAAATTCCAACTTGTCGTTAATTTCTCTCAAAGAGCCACTAATTCCAATTGGAGTACTTGATTTCCTCTGATTATGTAACACAGACAGAACTATGTCACTAATCAGATTCAACTGAGACGATTCAGTATGGAGCAGGTGTTCACTTGGAGTTGACGAAAAACAAGCTAAATTAATTGTTTCCACCTTATACGTACTTTGTGGTTTAATCTCAAGATCTAAATAAGCAAGCTTATTTACTGACATAAGAGCTTCATTACCAAGTTAACTCTTCTTCACCTTTCACGTCTTAACAGACTCCTTAGTCATATAACGTTACTTGTCTTTTAGAAGATTTCACCCACTAACACAAACTCAAATGCAGTAACAAACTTCTGATTTATAGCAAGATGTATCGAAACCACGCCGAAGTACAGTACAGAAATAGAAACTTAAAACATAGCTCTCGTCTTTCCCAGTGTTGCACACTTGCTCTGATACCAATTTAAAAACACGACACGCTAGTCTTGCGAAGTATGCGGAAGCAAAGTAGAAGAGATAGTGAACACTAGATGATTCTCTCAACTATGGCAGAGACACACTTATATCTCCGATTTAGTCTAGAGTTTACTCTCCATAAAAGTGATTTTCGTAATCTCCGTAAAAGTGATTTTGTAGGAGTGTCCTCTCCGTTTTAGTCTGGAGTTTACTCTCCGTAAAGATGATTTTGTAGAAGTGTTCTCTCTGTAGAAAGAAGATGAGGGATAAATTCTGTAAAGATGATTTTGTAGAAGTGTCCTCTCCGTAGAAAGAAGATGAGGAATAAAAAAAAAAATCAAAAATTTACATTACCTCCTGACGTCACGTGCTTCTCCTTTTCTGTAGATTTTTCCTTACTTCGAGCACCTCCTCTTTTCTTGCAGAATGTCTTCCTATAGAGTCCTCTTTCTTCCTCACACAAACTTCAAGCAAAAGAGTTTTTTTTTTGTCTGCACAAGCTTTCGCTGAATAGTATCCAATTGTTGAATAGGGTGAATAGAGTCAATAGCCTTTTTTATCCTATTTTTATAATCGACTCACTCCTTGTTATTTTTGAACTTTGGCATACTACCACCTCCTCCATCGAAACATGACGCACCAATTTTATTATTTTTAATAATTTTTTATCCACGCCACTATACATGCCCATGTTTCTCTATAAATAGGATTTTGCTCTCTCCCTCGTTGCATGTCTCTCTCTTTTTTTTATATATTTTTTATATGATTTCTTGCCATAGTTTATTCTTTCTATTATTTATTTATTTTATCTTTTTTCATATATTTTATTATTAATATTATTATTTTAAGCTCCACGATTATTTATTATGTCTCTCTCGCATGCTTGCAAAGTAGTGGTTTAATTTTGTTTGCAATTTCTTTTTTTTTATTATTTTTTTATTTTTTTATTTACCTTTCCGAATTGTGACTATGGTCAAAAATCAAATAATTAATTAATTAATTTATAATTAATAATTAATTAATTAATTAATAATTAATTAATTGTTAATTAATAATTAATTAATTGATTTTTTTGTGTCACATAACAATGGTCAAAATTAATTTTGATCGGAATATGCTGGCTGAGTGGGAAACTAATTAACTAATTTAGGACTAATTATTTATTTATTTTTATTTTATTATATATTTTTTTACGTTCAACAGAGCCCGAAAAGGAAAAGATTATGAGCCCAAAAATGGGAAAAGATGGATAGTTGTGGAACAAAGTGCTACATGGAATAAAATGTCATATTATAAATAATGGGGGCCACCTCTTGAATCTCACTATCTCATTTGGGGAGCCATGATAGCTCCAGCCGACATATGTTTGAGTTTCACCTTGACGCGGATGGAATCTGATTCCAGACGTAGAAGATCTATGTTATTTGTGATTTCCCACTACGCTGTGTATGATATGCATCTTTGGATTGATTCTTTTGTATGTTCTTTATGCTTACTATGTACCTATATGACTCTTTGGATTCATTCATCGTTATGTTCATTATGCTTACCATGTCACTCTCATGTTTCTATTTGATGTTACTTGTGGAACCGTGTGGAGATCTATTATGAATAACTTGGTATGAACCATCTCGTTTTGGCATCTTATTTACTTGTTGAGCATTCTTGCTCAATCCATGCATTCTAACCTCTTTATAGGTTAGCTTTGGGCTACAAGTTTATGCGGACGGTTTTAAAGGAGATAATGAGTTGCAGGTTTATGTTTTGAACATGTATGACTAATGTATGAATAACTACTTGTACGATAAGTATGAGAAGACTTGTATGACAGATGTTTTGGTTATGAAATATTGAGCATGTAAACTTCAATGACAAATGTATGATATTGTTTTTGGTGTTTGTAAGATAAGTGTGAGAATGTCTATAACTTGTATGTGATGATAAACACTATGGTTTTTGGAATATAATGTATGGTTTTCTTTTATGCTATAAAAGGATTGTGATTAATAGGGTGGAAGGTGATATTGTTATTATAGTTGTTTGAGTTGTTGTTACCTCCTAAATGATGGTTGAATAGGTTATCGAATATGGATTCTGGAGACATATTGCCAAATTTTTTTTATGATACGAATTTTTAGTACTTGATTTCCATCATCAAGGGGTGTGACAATAATGACTGAAATCTTGTACAAATTTATGAAAGCTGTAAATCACCTAAGTTAAGTTAATAGCTATATTTTGGAAGATATGCCATAAGCAGAGTTGATGTGTTGCATTAGGCATAACAGTTTTAAGTGCCTTTGTAATTACAGCTGATTGATTTGTAAATACTAGTACAAGTTGCCTTTTAGACATTGTTATTAAAAATATTTCAAACAATGAAATAAAGGTATTAGTAGTCTCATCAAACAATAACGTAGTTCAAAAAATAATAGTTTGCTTGTGATGATTCAGATAGACAAATGGAGTAAAAAACATATCATACTCATTTGTTTAAAAAAATGGTATTAAATGAAATTATGTCACAAAAATATTCATAATCTAAAATTGCTCTACCAACTGCCCAGAAGAAGTTTGCAATTTCTCCACTTTCCTAAATAGCATAAAAGAATGATTTATGAACAACTTGCCTCTTCAAGTACTACCAGTAGCTGATTTTGAATCTAATGCCATTCTTCTAGTGTATGAATATAATTACTATTGTCAACCCTCATAAATCTAATTTTATTAATATTTACCCCAGCTTGGAAAAAATTATATATTTCCTTATCCTTGATACCAAAATATGTCATTTGGTCAATTATGCAATGCTGAAAAGGTAAATGTGAGGTCATTTTTTGTCAATGTTTTAATGTGATTAACTTTTTCAAATTTACCTTATATTAATAGGGCTTTTTATTTAATGGATTCTGGCTTCCAATGAGCGCAAACACTCATTGTTAATTACCCCTAAAATCAGAGAACCTTTGATTAAGAGATCAATGTTACGCGACGCAATAGAAGAAAGACTGAAAATATTATTCGTAAACATTATGAAAAATACATGATTGAATACAATAAAATAACGAAAGGAAAATAGCTTCGACCAATTTGGAATACTTGCATGAATCAAATATCCGACTTTGACAATTTATTGGATATTTGATTTTGGAGAATATCTGACCTTGACAGCTTAATGGATATTTCAATTTAGAAAATACCTGGCCTCAACTGCTTATTGGGTATTTGATTTTGGAGAATATCCGGCCTTGATAGCTTAATGGATATTGGATTCTCGGGGAATATCCGGTCTTGATGGCTTATTGGATATTTAAATTTGAGAAATATCTAGCCTTGACGACTTATTGGATATTTTAATTTGAGAAATATTCGGCCTTGACGACTTATTGGATATTTGATCCTCGAAAAATATCCAACCTCAACAGCTTGTTGGGTACTTAATTCTGAAGGAAATCCGGCCTTAGCGGCTTGATGGATATTTCAATTTAGAAAATACCCGGCCTCAACGGTTTATTGGGTATTTGATTCTGAAGAATATCTGCCTTAGCGGCTTCTTGGATATTTTATTTTGAAAAATACCCGGCCTTGATGGCTTATTGGGTATTTAATTTTTAAAAGAAATCCGATCTTGATGACACATTGGATTTACTTTACTCTTAGTGAACGCAACGTCATATTGAGGAGTTACGCCCCAACGTTAAACGTCGACGTACATATCTCCCAAACAATACTTCGTTACGATGCACTAAGACTTTGAATATCCAATTGAGTTAAAGTTGACGCTTAGTTAAGTGTGATGTTGAATTAAGTTTGAGTGATGAGAGGAGTTACTAAACCATCTATGGTTGCGTAGACATATTTGTTTATTTTAATTTATTTATATTTATTCATTTATATGTTTGTTTATTTATTAAATTTCTCTTTTTTTTTACACGAAAGAGTAAAGTTATTCTTTTGTTCCGCTGTGTATCATCTCGCCGTCCACGGCAAGAAATTGGGCGGCTGCGACGTTACTGAGCTTCCGACGAAAAAAGCTCCGGCGAGAGGAGTCGATAGAGGGGTGGTGGTCATGGAGCTGCTATGCTACTCAGCAGTGCTGCTGGCGTGGTGCAATTTTAGGGCTGCGAGGTTTATGGCGGCGTCGCCCGAAGGCGTTTTCGACGATGAAATTTATCGGGAAGTTACGGTGCTGCGATGCTGCGAGCTTCCCACCGAGTTTCCGGTGGAGGAAGCATCTCGACGGTGATGGGGTTTCTCGGGTGGTTCTGACGAGCGGACGATCGTAATGAGGGAAGGTGTTTGCTCATGCCAGAAGGGAAGTCGGTGGGATTTTGGTGAGGCTACGATGCTGCGAGCTTCCGACTAGGCTTCTAGTGGAGGAAGGCTCAGGATGGAGTTTAAGTCTTCGCCTGATTAGTTCGGGCGAGGCGAAGAGAAGGCTGCGACATCTGGTGAGGTTATGGTACTACTGAACTTCGAGCAAAAAAAAAAGTCTGGCCTTCACCAGAGACATCGACGAGTTTGGGCGAGGCGAAGGGAAGGTACTGGGACTTAGTGAGATCACAAAGTTGTGAACTTCCAGTGGAGAAGCCCAAGCTGCTCAAATGAAAATCAGGCTTTTTCTGCCTCTTGGAGACGCTGAACAGAATGTGGAATTAAGGTATCTAAAAGAAGGAATGGTTTGCGAACGTGATGGTCCGAAGGCGCATGAAATCTGATGAAGACGCCAAGTTAGAATTAAGAAGGGAGAGTGATCGGTAGATGCAGCGATGATATTAGTGATGGTCTCGAACACTGAGGCCGGATACAGACCCCAAGCGGTTTTGCAATAGGATTCCACTTGGAATTGATTGAGTTGGATCTGTCTTTCTCGGATCTGAACCCGGTTAGAGAGATCTTTGAATCCGAATCGAATTTAGTTAATTTTTAGATTAAAACCTCATGATAGTGTGGGTAGATTTTAGAACTCTAGTGAATCCAGATCGGGCTTGCAGGGTTCAAGATTCAAGGTATTATTTATGTTCTCCTGATCCTCGTTTATTCTAATTTTCTGATTTAATTTATCAATATTCTCTCTTTCTTCCAGTTAACTTTCATCGATTCGAGCTTGCTGATTTGAAGAGAGGTTCAAGTGCGTGATCGGCTACTATCCTACGCAGAGTTTAGCGATTTGAAGCCACTACTTGCATGGAGCAGCAACCATATTATGGTAAATACTCTGTTTATTCTTCCATTCTTTTTTTTTCTTTTTTTTTTTTTGTTTCAGTCACTTCACTCTCTTTTCCTCTTCTCTCGTTTGTCTCTCTTTTTTTTTTTTTTTTACTTCCGAGAGTTTCTCATCTGTTCTCTTCCTCTTTTTTTTGTATGTGTACTAAGATTCCTTCTGTCTCTTTTCTTTTGTTTTCTTCCCTCTCCAGTTTTACTGCCGAGAGTTTCTTCTATTTTTCTTCCTCTTTTTTTGTATGCGTATTAAAATTCCAAGAATACAGAATCCTTAAAGTCATAAACAACACTTGAATTTGTAGAATTCAGTGTTGAATTTGCAAAATTCTTGAATAGGGTGTAAAGACCTTTAATTTGAGAGGATATAAAGATCCTCGATGTGATTTAAATGGTATGAAAAATCCTTGATATTGAGAGGAAGGATATAAAAATCCTTGACAGTGAGAGGAAGGATGTAAAGACCCTTCACCGTGAATTAAAGGATATGAAAAATCCTTGACATTGAGGAAAGGATATAAAAAAACATCCTTGACAGTGAATTAAAGGATATGAAAAATCCGTGACAGTGAGAGGAAGGATATAAAATCCTTGACAGTGAGAAGAAGGATATAAAAATCCTTGACAGTAATATTTTGCTTCTTCGCTTCCACCACAAACGAATTTTCTTTCCACCACTTTTTGTACTACTTCTCGACAGAGATGTTTTGCTTCTGCCACAACGTATCCCCTTTCTACCGCTTTTCCTTTTTTTACTACTTCTCCTCTTTTTCTCACATCTACGACTGGAACAAATTTTATAGCACTTAAAACTTTTTTTTTTGCCAAGGGCAAGAAAGATTTTATAGATAAATAGAAAAAATGTTACAATTATGTACAATCACAAAACTCACATCTCACAGAACAAATATTCAATGATGAAATAGGTTGCAATAAGCACTCACACACACTAACAAAATATTATAACACAAATACTCTAATAAAATTAATTTGCCATGAAGTCCTTTCAGGCATTTAAGAATTCCTAGACGGGAGCATCTTGATGCGCAAGGGGAATATAGTTTTTGAGTTTTGCTTTGACATCCAATATCAAGATCGAGAGGAAATCCACCAGGGTTCTGTTATCGGCGTTCATTGTTTTGCTGTTCCGATATCTCAAGATATAGTAAAAGACTCCCGAAAGCATAAGTCTTTTGATGTACAACTTTACCTTATTATCCAGATGGCTCGGCTGGTTAGAGATTTGCATTAAGACCTCCTCGCAAGTATTAAAATTGAAAATCAAGTTGCTTCTCATGTATATAAGGTTCCTGAATTCAGCAAGAGCAGTGCACTTTATAAATAGATGATCCGACGTTTCAGGGTGAGTATTACAAAGCATACATGTAGAAGTTGGTACAATCCCCCATGTATGAAGACGATCTCTTGTGCTAAGTTTGCCGTGATAGATTAACCAAATTAGAAACGAGTGGCGCGGTATTCTTCCTTTAAACCATACTATGTCTTTCCAAAGAACCCGAGATCCATGGGCTTGGTCCTCATAAGCGGATTTAAGAGTGCAGTTCCCATGAGGGGTGCGGTTCCAGTAAATGAGGTCAGAGTTGAGATTTGTGTGGATCTGGATGGTCGGAATAGTCGCATAACTGTTAATAAGACTTGTGGATCGAGGATGAGGTATAGACCAATTGTGGTTTCTGATAATGGAACTGAGCTGAGTATTCCTTCCGGGGGGTTTTCAAAACGAACATCCTCCACTAAATCTATTAGCAGCCGAGGGCTGAGCCAAGGGTCCAGCCAAATTTTTGTAGAGTGTCCATTTGCTATTTTGTACCCAATCATCTGAATGCATATGTCCCTAACAGAGAGGAGGTCACGCATAGCCCAGTGCGCGCATCTAGATAATTTGATAGACCAAATAGTGTCTGAATGTAAGTACCTCTCATGGATCCATTTTACCCACAGGGATTGCTTGTCTTGAATGATATCCCAAATGTGCTTTATAAGAAAAGCCCGATTGAGATTACTGATATCTCTAATACCCAGACCCCCAAGATCAGTAGGCTTTGTAATGTTTGTCCAAGCCACTTTTGCAAGACCCTTTCTGTGTCCTCTCGACCATAAGAAATTTGCAAGGGCAGAGTTTATTTTTGAAATTACCCCCTTTGGAAGCTTTACAACACTGCACCAGAAATTTATATTGCCATAGCAAATAGATTTTATTAATTCGATTCGGCCGGCATAGGAGAGACACTTCACCCTCCAGGTAGAGAGATATTCGGTAATTTTCTCAATCAGTGGCATACAGTCTCTAGCCCTGATAGACTTGCTAGTAATAGGAATTCCAAGGTAACGGAATGGCATGGAGCCTCTTTGAATTCCGAGAATTGAAATGATTTGCGATTGGATACTAGTATTAGAGGACGCTGAGAAAAATATATGCGACTTTGCCTTATTAATCTTGAGGCCGGTATCGATATAAAACTCGTCAAGGACTCTATTGATAGTCATGGCCGAAGTGGGGGAGGCTTCACAAAAAATAATGACATCATCAGCGAATTGGAGATTTGTGATCCCCAATTTCTTGCATTTATTATGTGGAATGAGATGTCCTTTTCTTAGCTGATCTGAAAGAAGCTCCGTGAGATGTTGCATGATGAGGATAAAAAGATAAGGAGATAAAAGGCATCCTTGTCGTAGCCCTCTTGTGCCTTTGAAAAGCCCAATATCTTCTCCATTCAGGTTGATCGTGAAGGAAGAGGAGGAAACGCAAGCCATGATCTTAGTGGCGAAATCAACTGAGAATTTATAAGTTTTAAGAATATAATCTATAGTTTCCCATCTGACAGAATCAAACGCTTTGTGGAGATCTAATTTAATTGCCATACGTGGGGCTCCACGCCTTAAATGAAAGCCACTAAGGATTTCTTGGCACAACATTATATTATCCTGGATTGATATGCCCGGCATGAATGCATGCTGGTTGAGGTCAATGAGATCCGGGAGAATGGTGCGAAGCCGAATAGCCAGGGCTTTGGCAATATATCGGTACACTATCTGGCAAACAGAAATAGGTCGAAACTCTGCAAAAGAAGAGGGGTTAGGAATTTTCGGAATAAGAGTGAGAGAGGTGATGTTCACCCGCTTAAGCATGCGCCCATGCTCTAGGAAATCAAGAATAGCACATAGAACGTCTTCCTTGATAATATCCCAGAAAGACTTGAAGAACGCGGCGTTAAACCCATCAACACCAGGGGCCTTCGAAATGTTAGCCCTATTTACAATATTCGAATGTCCTCCGCAGAAAACTGGGTGGTAAGATAGGTAATCGCCTCAGGAGTAAGAGATTTATTAACCTGGAAGTTTAACGACAAAGGGGGTAGAGAAGGACCAAGGAGGTCTTTGAAGTAATTTATGGCTTCTTTCGCAATACTTTCGCCGTGAACAAAATTCCCCAAAGAGTCTTTTATGGATGAGATAGAATTTCGAATACGCCTCGTTTTCATCAGATTATAAAAATAAGCAATGTTTGAGTCCCCTAAAGTAATAGTTTGATCTCTAGAGCGCTGCTTAAGGGCTGATTCCTCCTCAAGCTAGAAATCTTTAATTTTCCCTTGATAGTACTTTTCTAGCTTGCATAGATTTGTATCTAGAGAATTCCATTGGAGCTGGGTTTGAATGGCTTTAAGCCTACTGGTGTTTTCTCTTAAGCCAACTTCCTTCTCAGCCCTTATCATCTTCGCCCAATGTTTGAGTTTTTGCTTTAAATTTGTGAGCTTATTGCACAGTATGAACATAGGCGTGCCCTGGGGATTATTTGAGGTCCAATTGGACTCAACTATCTGGAAGATGCTGGGGTAGAGAAGCCATTTGTTAAAGAATCTGAACCGCGGACCCTTCCAAGGCATTTTATCGCCAAAGGTAATGAGAGCCGGAGAGTGATCCGAAATAGAAGGATTCATGAAAATAGCTTCAGCAAGGGGGAAGCGCTCTATCCAGTCCATGTTTGCCATGATACGGTCAAGTTTGCACCAAATACGGTTTTCACCAATTTGAGAATTTGACCAAGTGTAATACGCTCCTCTGGATTTTATATCGACCAAATTTAGCATTGCTCTCATTTCAATATTGTTCATAATTTCAGAATCGTTATGAGTTGAGCCTCCTTTTTTGTCATCATGGGAGAATAACATGTTGAAATCTCCAATTAAGACCATAGGACCCATATTGCATCTGAGGGTAAGAGTTTGCCATATTTCTTGTCTATCAGAATACGTATATAAACCATATATAACACCCAGGTTGAAGAGAAAATCACCTCTGGCACTAGAGACATGCCCAATAATAACTTGAGCCGATTTTTCAATAATTGTAACTTTATAAGTTGAAGGATCCCAAGCAAGCCAGATTCTGCCCCCACAAATAATATCGTAGTTATTAGAGAAAAAACACCCAGGAAAAACAGAGTTGAACACATTTTCACTTTTTGCTTCACTTACATGGGTTTCTAAAAGAGCACACATTTTAATATGATAGTTGCTTATAAGATTCTGCACCTCCCTCCTCTTAGCAAGTGCGTTGAAACCTCTCACATTCCAACACACTATTGAGGTCATTTGAAAATTCATTTTATTACAGGAGTGGAAGGACTCATGCTCTTAGGGTCCGGAGCAGAAGAAGAAGGTCCTTTTTTTGAATTCTTTATTTTCTTTTTTCTTGACTTCTTAGAACTCTCAACCACGAAGTCTTGTATATCATGCAGCTCATCCAAATCTCCATGACCGCTCGAAGATGGGAGAAGAGACATTGAATCAATATCTGAATCATCTAAGTCATCTAAAATATCTTCTGGTTCCGGAATTCGTACGTTCGCAATAAGATCACGACGGTTCTCCATATTAGAGCTGTCAGCTTTAGGAATATCGGTTGGTAATTTTTCCTCATCTTGCGAAAATTCCAAATTTAGATCCAGTGTTTGTAATATAGTATTGGCTCTCAAAGCCTGACCAGTGGGTTGAAGAGTTTCCACATTCTGAGCAATATCCTGTTGATTTGTTCTTTGTTTTTCCTTCCAAACCAGATTCCCAGATTTTGCCTCAACTCCAGCGCAGTTCTTAGAAGGATGACCATAAACATTACAAACTGAGCATTTTGGGGGGACTGCTTCGTATTCAAGATGAATATGTACTTCTGATCCATTGTTTACCATCACCGAGAGAACCTCCGGAAATTTTGAGTTAGCTTCGATTTCTATACAGGCTCTAGCATACCCCAATCTGGATTTTGATGCAGTGGCCATATCTATTGAGATGGGCTTTCCAAGAGCGCTTGACAATTGGCCAACAATACCTTGTGACCACCACTTGAGAGGCAAGTTATGAATTCGGACCCAGATAGGAATGGAGGATAGATCCACACGAGATAATTCATCATCAGGGGCCCACGACTTTAGTATAAGGATCTTCCCAGATACGAACCAAGGGCCCATCTCGAGAACATGAAGTTTATCTTTAGCCAATGCAAAACGGAAAAGGACAAACCCTGTCGGCATAGTGATAATCTCCAAATTGCCTTTTGGCTTCCACAACTGGATAACTTTTTCCTTTAGAGCTTTATAATTTGGACGAAAACCCAAGAAATGTCCTACCGAGGTGTTTTCCCAAAACTGACAATTTGCATCGATTTCTTCTTCTGGGACCGAAATATTAAGAGTTTCTCCAATAAGGTTTACATCAGTATGCACCAGAGTACATGAAGAATTCAAGGGCTTGGGAATGGCAAATAAGGAGCTCCATGATTTGCTTTGAGAATTCTGCCCTGTTTGCAGCGAAGAATTATTGGCAGGGATCTCCGAGACAGGGATCCGGGCCATCCTCCCAACATGAAAACCAGAAGCAGAGATGGCCATAACTAGAATGCGATATGGTAGGAGCAGCGAACCAACATACAAGAAACCACTGAGAGATGAAAAAGGGAAAGCCCACCAATTAGAACGAAGGAACCGGAAACCCGCCGGAGGGAAGGAAAACTCCGTGGCGCCGGAGAGGCAGCCGCAGTCCTAGATTCGATCACACGAGAAAAACACAAATCCGCAAAAGCAAATCTAGCAAGACATATTCATCTTCATCCGCACAAAACTCCAGCGAGGTGAACAAGATTGGAAAAATATGCAGCGCCGAAGACCGCCCCAGCCCCAAACTCTCCCAAGGACGCCCGCCGGAACAGCCGACAAGGCCGGCAGCGACGGAATTCCGGCCGCAGCCCTAGAAGCCGCTAAGCACGAGATCGTCCGCCGATCGTCCACCCATCGCCCGCCTATCGCCAATTCTTTCCATAAAAGTCGCAAATTTAATTATTAGCGTCGCCCACGAGCATTAAAATTTTTTAATAACGAGCAGGTCGCCATAGCACTTAAAAAACTTACCCTTGAAAAGAATTGCTGATTTCCTTGATCTTCCGGGCCGAGGATTTTGACGTGAGCGTTGCGTGAGAAAATTGTCTTGAGTCACCAGCGATAGTTGTTCCTTTCTTTGCCGAGACCCCCTAGTCTCTGTATTTTTTTTGCTGCATGTCGCCTGTAAGTTTTTTTTTTGGAAGGTTTCCTTTTATGGTTTATCTGATATGATCTTCTCTTTTTTTTACTAGAATTTTTTACTGCCATTTACCGCGATTTTCTTTCCCTTTTTGCCTCTTTCCTGCGTAAAATAGAAATGCCTCTTTATTTTTATTTCCTTATTCATCTCCGATTACCATAATCAAACTGATTGTTATATTTTTTTTTTCTTGCCTATTTCTTCTTTTCTCTCTCTTCTCTTGTTTTTTTTACGCTTCCAACTTTCCTTTAATCAAAACTCTATTCAATTTTGACATTGGTCAAACAGGTACACATCAGCATTAGTTAAGGTGCATCTTCTTATCACACCGATTTTTTTATGTTACTTCTCCTTTGATTGATCTTCTCTGTCGGCTTATATTAATTTATAACACTTTAGTCAAAATTAATTTTGACTGTCCACTTAGCAGTGATTTTTTATTTCCACCCTTCTAAAATATTCAACCGAATGCCCATTCTTTTGTCGCTTTTATCAGATTTTGTCTCTTTTCGTTATTTCTTCTTTTTAATGATCTTGTTATTTGTTTTACTGGGAGGCAGAGAGGAGAAAAATTGAACAATATAGCATCATACCCCCAGTTAAGGCTCACTTATAGAGTCATGAAACTGTAGATCAGTGTTCCAGATTTTTATCTTATACTTGATCAACACTTTCCAGTTAATAAACATACATGGGGAATGCAATTTAGGGTGCGCACCTAGTAGGGGCATTTTGACGCATAAAGGTCAGTGGAACTTATGGATGATTTGTTAATTTTGTTCATCGATCCTTGCCAATCCTGTTTGCAGAATCTGAAATTCAATTCTGGTAACGAATATTTGGAATCAACTGATCAAACATTCAATAATCTGAGTTCTTCTTCTTCTTTTTTTGTGTACAACACACAGCAAAGCTAATCATATTGCATCTAGCCTTACAGTTGCTCAATACTAGCTCTTTCTTATTCACGGCATCAAGGATTATGGACTTGAGCCTTTACCAAAAAAAATTTTGGTGATCAGCCCAGAGATCATGTGACAAGTAAAAGAAGCAAGGAGTCACAAGGACGGAGAGTTCCTTTCTTGTATGTT
The DNA here is from genome assembly GCA_027563935.2 of Costus lasius. Classification (NCBI taxonomy): domain Eukaryota; kingdom Viridiplantae; phylum Streptophyta; class Magnoliopsida; order Zingiberales; family Costaceae; genus Costus; species Costus lasius. The sequence continues at coordinate 27,138,476 of CM050450.1, read as the reverse complement.
TTCATCGGTTTGAACCAACTGGCATCTCCAAGTCTGAAGAGAAACAGTGCAAACAAGTGCTAAATGAAAACATTAAGAATGGGCCAAAAGGCTATAATGAAGTTCTCCTATGAGACCATCAGGTTGAGGTGACTTTCTGGCCTTAATGCTAAAATCAAACTCTTTGATTTCATTAGGTGCTGGTAATTTGACTGTAGCTTGAGATTTCCTGCCCAAGTTTGACCTTTTGTATCTAGTCAAGAGTTAGGCATCTATCCTGTGTGTCATTAGAGTAAATCGTCATCATGCAATTTTGATGGCACAGTTTGCATGCATGTACAATACATCACTTTATCTATACTTTTGATTCTTAAATAAAATTGTTTGCAATTATATTTGCTATTGTTGAGCTACAGGAGGCATTTTGTTCTCTTTATCGATATTGCTGAGAATACTATCTTTTACTGCTTGTTTCCATAATCTGTAAAAGCATATTACTGAACCCACTTAATTAACTTCTCTCTTTTTTTTAGTTGCTCTTTGCTGTAACATATTTTTTTTGTATATGAAACAAGACTAGAAATTGAGCATTCCTACTACAATAACAAACTGAATGAGTTGTCAATTAAGTCAGGTCCGATTGAATCAATTGGGCTGGATAAGATAGGTTAACATCATAATCATACATTTTGAAAAGATGAATCTCCTTTCCAAGCAATTCCTACCTGATAATTGAATATGCTAGAACAACTAGGCAATGTAATCTTAAAAGTTTTCAAGGCTAAAACCACCTTCAAATAATGGCTAAAAGAATCAAATACATTTTCATATTATTTTCAAAACTTTACTCACTGGGTTGCAAATAACTAGTTCAACAGTAAAATTCTTTTATGTGATCTCAGCATATGGACTTTATTGGGACTAATCATTGGATGATTATGATTAAGCTCTAATCTCCAGAGTATCCAAACACTGTTAGTATCAATCTTGAATTCCATTAGGGCCATGCAATTTGTTCTTGTGATGGATTGAGGTATCTTTATAATGTGAGTTTTATGTCCTTGTCTCAACCCCTTGCTTATTGCAAACGAATTTTCATAATTTTAAAATCACATTTTTTTTTCTATCCTGAACATGATCTTTTTATGCTAAAACTCATCTTTTTTGTATACTCATTGTAAATGTTGTGTGCTTCTATCTTCACTATAAAATTGCATACCAATAGCAAGTGTAGAAGATGATTCATTGATTAAAATTGCCTACAAAAATTTCAAGTAGAACATTTATTAATTGTATTAACCAAATTAAGATAACCTATGATCATTATATATCAATTAGGAACTTCAATTTGAACTTCATTTCCTTCCATTGGTTCATTATCAATGGGAACTTCATTTCCTTCAATTGATTCATTACCAATGGAAACTTCATTCCCCACACTTGATGACCCTAATATATTTATCTTCGTTAGCTCAACTTCATTCATGTCCATGGTTATATTCTACAAAAAATTTCTTTAATTAATCAGCTTTTCTAACAAAAGCCCAAAAAATTAGAAAATTGTAGACAATGCACGAAGAGGAATCCCATACATTTCGGCATTGAAGTTACGCATAAGTTTGGATAAAATACTACGTTTCATTTAAAAGGTACTATAATTCTATAACTAGAATTTATGATTTAAAACCAATATAAATCCCTACAGTTGCTGTACAATACATGAGGAGGAACCCAATACATTTCATCCTATAAAGTATGCTTAAGTACAAATGGTTATACAATCCAATAAGGATGAAGTACTTCATTTCTTTGAAAAGTACTACAATTATAAGTGATGTTTTAAAGTTGTAAAATACCTAGAAGCAGCAATGAGAAGGGAGTATAAATGCCCGAGAGCTTTAGCGGTGGTACAATCCTATAAAGATGAAGTACTACATTTCTTTGAAAGGTACTACAATTGTAAGTGATGTTATGAAGGTGTGAATAAATGTTTGAGAGCTTTAGTGGTAGTGGCAGTAGGGTGACTTCAAAGCTTCGCTTCAATGGTGGTGGCAGTAAGGTGACGACAAATAGTGATGAAAGAAAATGCACGGCAAGGAGACGATGAGGGAGACTTGAGCAGCTTGGAGACTCCAGAGGTGTTCGAAAGCTTGAGCGGCAGGGAGACGAGGAGGGAGCAGAGAAGGTTGAAGAGGGCTAGCTCACGACGGAGAAGAGCTCGAGCGGCAGGGAGACGACGAGGGAGCTTGGCAGGAAGAAGAGCTCAAGGAAGAGTTGTCGACAAGGAGGGAGCAAAGTAGGGAGAAAATGCACTCAAGGGCTCGTTGTCAACGGGGAAATTTGGGGAGAAAATGCACTCAAGGGCTCGTTGTCAACGGGGAAATTTGGAAGGAAAGATGAGTTTTGGGGACCGACGCAAACGGTGACGAAAGAAGAGTGAAAATAGGACGGAACCGAACGCAACTGTTGCATTTAGAATGCATCAAGATTCACACTCAGATGGAGTGCTTTTGAAGCCTATAATACATCTGGCAGTACCGGCCAATGATGGCTAGGCATGGTTCGTGCCTAGAAAACACACCCTTAAAGAAGGGGAGACGGGTCTCTCTCAGCAAGAAAAAGGAAAAAGGTAAAAAAAAGAGTGTTGAAGAAATTGAAAGCAATTGGCAAGGAAGAGAAAGGAGAAATAAAAAAGAAGAGAGAATACTTATTTTGGCTTACTTGAGGAAGATGTTTGGTGTAAAAAAAAGTTGTGTGTAACACGAAGGAAGAATACAACAGACCAGATAATTTCTTTCTTTTTGTTATTCTATAGTGTTTTCTAAAATTATAGAGAGTAAACTCCTATAAAAATCATCTCATAGAATGTAAACTCTAGTCAAAAATCATAGAGAGTAAACTCTTATGAAAATCATCTCATGGAGAGTCAACTTCAATAAAAAAATCACAGAGAGTAAACTCCAACGAAAATCATCTCACGGAGAGTAAACTCTAGCAAGAAAATCCCATAGAATAAACACCACTTCCTTCATCGCCAGGTGTTAACTTTGTGGTCGGTGAATTGCACTGCTTATCTTTGTTGACGACATCACTATCACCATCTAGCCAGGCTGCCGATGCTGCTTCTATTAGTGGACTATCATCTCCACCGCAATCAGCCGCTGAGAGTTTCTACTAATGTACACATGCGAGAAATTGCATAATCGAGATTCCTACTGAATGAGCACTATGAACGACCTCGTCAAACTCAACATCTAGCCATCTAATCAAGTCCAAACTTTGGTTACACCTCCTCGAGCATGCAAATCAATGAATGAGAGGATCTGTCCATCCAATGGCCAAATCGCTATAATCGAAAGCTTTTCCGATGATCTTATTACACCCCCTTTCAGATGAAGGTCCTTTGTTCGGCTTTGTTCGGCGTCAACCTGCCATCAACTAGCCCCATACTCCAGCCACTAGTTCGCTAGGGTTCAAAGAATTCTTAGTTGGAGTAGGTCAACCAACTGAGTAGTGGACAACAGGCAACGAATGATGACGATGCCCTATCCTCCTCTATTGCAAGTGAAATAAAGAGGATGAGTCTCATTTCATCAAATGACTCAGATTCATCCAAGTAAATCTGATAGTTATAATTTGATTAGCAAGAATTCAACAGCTCAGATCTTTCAACTCTGATATGATGGCTAGATCTTCTACCTCTAATCCAACAACTCAGATTCGTCTAAGCAGTGATGATTTGATCAATGAAGATCTGATAGCCTGGATCTGATACAATAACAACTGCTCAAATTTATCCAAGTTGAATCTGATGATCCAGATCTAATCAATTGATTTGTGGCATTGACTTTATTAATGAGGATATGACAGCCCAGATTCGATTTGACAACAATGGCCCAAATCTTCCTATCTTAAGCAAATGGTTCGAATCTCTCAATCTTGATCTAATCACCAAGATTTGTCAGAGTTGATCTGATGACCCATATCTATTAGTGTATATGCCCTAGGAGCATTTGTTGGTCTGACTTTTATACTACATTCACATTGATATTTTATATATTATGATATTGTTATTATTATGCTTATGGTTACATCTGTGTTAATGTATATTTGCATGATAATGTTCTTTGAGATAGATTTTATTTAGTCTCAAAGTTTGCCCCCAGTCGAGTGCTACAGTGAATAAAGGACAGCTATGATGTATGTGAGACTAGTGTATGCGCTGGTTAGGCACATAGTATCAATGCTGGCATATGGATATATCAGTATTAGATATACTAGACCAACCTGACAAGAGGATTAACTTAGGTATCACAAGTTAATCTCACATGTGATGGAGGAACATTTGTCCTTTTACTTGAGGTCATTGACACCTCTATATGGTAAGGGGTATGCTTTGATACAACCTCACGCCTCACTATATGAGAGGTTCAAGTGATAGATAGATGATTTGCCCCTTTCTTAAAGAAGCTTGATATCCTCAGGCCTTATATGGATGCATGACTGAAAGCATATGACCATACCCAAGTGAGAATTTGATTTAGTCATGACCATGAGATTGGGTTAAACAAAGTGTGACACACTTTGTCCAATTAGGATATTAGTCTGGCAAAGGGACAAAAATGCATAGTTACTTTATTGCGGTCTAGGGTATGCCGATGATCACAACCTTCCGATTACTTGGGTAGCAGCGATGCATTGCTAGACACCGCTCACTACTTGTGATGATCATCAGATCATCACTACCAACGTCAAAGGAACCTACAGTGACGGAGCCAAAGAAGCCTATGAAGACCTTGGGGCCCAAAGTGACACACCCACGGACTTTGGGGCCCAAGGAGACACACCAACAGACTCTCCAGGGCCCAAGGAAGACACTCAAAAAATCTTAGCTCAAATGGAGGTTGACAAAATTTTTACACCCATAGGTGTGCATGGACGCACGGCCATGCATAGATGCACAGGCTAGGGTGTGCGCGGCTTCATGGCCGTGAAAGCCTCAGCAGAAAACCAGACGGAGGACGCAGAAGACTTCATAGCCATGCATGGATGCACAGCCATGCCCGTGAAGGACGATGGCGTAGGATTTCGAACCAGTCCCAAACTCATTCACGGTCGTGCATAGATGCACAGCCATACTCATGAACATCCGAGAAATGCAAAAAAGCATCATTTTTTGCTCCGTTTGACGCTCTCAACATTCCTCACACCCCCTGACCGTTATGTGGGCGTTCTCAGTCCATCAACCACCTTCACGGAGCTGATCCATCCAATGAACCTCAAAACAAGGCCAACCGAAGGACCGACGATGGATCACTACTACAACCAGGTCCTCAACACCACCCATGACTCAGCCACAACCACACAGAATCAGCCTACTATCAGCTGGTTCTGCTGCTTCATCACGGCCTATTCGTAGATGGTGTAGAACGCCACGACGGCCCAACTAACAACCCAAGGGAATCCAGCCCATCCGCCCACCACCTACCTCACTTTTTTGCTTTTGCTTTATTTGGTAGCTGCTATCCTATGGTAGTTAGGATTTGATTCCAGACTTGCTTTAGGTTGTTATAAGGGAGTTGGCTTATCCAACAACCATATCCATGCTTTTGGTGTGAGCTTCCTCTCTTGTTCTATAAAAGAAGGTGGAGACTAGCTTGTTATTCAACTTACCCTTTGCGTTTAGTGTAGCCTTCAAGTGAGTGAGAGCCTACGAAGTTGTGGTAGCTTCGAGTGAGGATTGAGTGCATTGTAAACGCGGTCGAGCCACCTGAGTGCCTTGTACTCCGAAGATCCTACTTGCTTGTTTCCAGCATTCAATCAAAGATTGTGGGGTATACACTACCTATCCTTTCCATTGTTTGGCTTACGCTTGGGGGTTGCTTGCTTGTGGATGTGTCTAGGGTTGTAGGCTGTAGCTAGACTTGTCGCCACACTATGTTTGCCTGTGCCGCGCATTGCTTAAGATTGGCTTGCTTGAGAGGTGTGTAGCTTATTTGAGAAAGCCGTGGTTTCTCGGTGCTTTCGGTATTGCTCAAAGAGAATTTTGCTTGGTTTGTCATTGTGTTTCCATCACCGGTTTCCCTCTGAACACGTTTCACTTCTCTCGCATAATGCCCCTCTCACGTTTTCCGCGTCATAAGTTTTTGCCACCTTAGAGTACAGAATATAAGGACCACCCCTCCTACTTCTGCTCCATCAATTTTTGGTATCAGAGGTCGGTAGTGATTGACCCTTGTCTAGTCACACTGGTCTACTTTGCATTGCATCCCATTTGGTTTCTTGGAGATTATTTTCAACATTTACATCACATCATGACTACTAGAGCAGGAACCCCTTACCAACGAACAATGCCCATTCCGACGGAAGAAGTTACAATGATCCAAGTTGAGTCTAGGGATGAGTTGTCTATGCGGATGACCACTTTGGAGTCGTTGGTCCAACAATTACTTGTTGAGATTCAATAAGATCGTGCCTAGTGAGTGGCGACCCGCCATGAGCAACCTGAGATGAGGCCTTCTCCTCGAGCAGCCCAAACCTCATCGGGCCATGGGCTGGACCGTAACCTTGACCGTGAGCTTATAGAGCGACATGAGTTTGAAGCCCCTTTTGACCCATTGGCGGATGAGTCTGAATGGGTCATGGCTAGACCCTAACCCCAGTTTAGAGACACTAGAGACCAAGATGGGGATGACATCCAGTGCGTTGTCCGCATGTCCCCCAAACATTTCGAGGGTAGTCTAGACCCCCTAGGTTTTCCTTGAATGGGCTTCCAATATGGATCGGTATTTTAAGTGGGTTCACATGGATGAGCGAACCCGAGTTGTGTTTGCACACATGATGTTGCAGGGTACAGCCCACTTGCATTGGGAGAATGTTGAGCGGCAAAATTGAGTTTCCCACATCCCCCATCCTTAGGTGGGACGAGATGAAGGCATGCATGAAGGAGAAATACGTGCCTCCATCCTATAAGCAGCGCCTCTTGGACCAATACTATGCACTAACCTAAGGGTCCGGAACCGTAGATGACTTCCTGACTCGGTTTGATGACCCGCACCATTGTTCTGCCATTACAGACGACATAGCCTTGACCCTTGTGCATTTTAAGAATGGCCTCCGTTCTGACATCTAGAGGGACTTGAGTGCCTGGCTAGTTGAGGGTCTTGACCCCACCTTTCAGCGAGCCTGCAACCTAGAGGTTGACCTTTGGGCTCTGTCACGCCGACCGGATTCTGCCCCGGTTCGTCGCCCTAGTTGACGTTTTGCGAGTTCGCGACTCGAGCTGAACTCATGTCTCACCCAAGTCCAACACGAGTTAGCCAACCCGATGCACCACCCCCTCGGCCCAATTGGGAAGAGAAGAGAAAGAGCCCTGTCACTAGTGGACCCTCGTGGGTCACTTATCACCATTGTAACCAAACATTATATGAGTGAGTGCCCTCGACGCTCGCTCCATGTGGGGAAGGAGCGTCGTCCCTCTACTGCCACTATATGCCTCACTAGCGAGTCCCCTATTACTCCCCATGATGCTGACTGCCATACTAGCGAGGATGAGGCCACACACCTGATGCGTTGCGTTTACATTATATTTTTACATGTATTTTATATGATATTTCGGGCTTAATTTATGACTTTATACTAATTTTTAGTATTTTTTACTTCATTTGGTATGTAATTTTTACTTTTCTTAGTTTTTATGAAAATGCAAGTAAAATGGCATGAAAATGATAGATTTTGCGAGTTTTGAAGCTATAGCATGGTTCCCAAGGAAATTACGAGGTCGCACGTTAAATTTAGGGCAAAAATAGTATCAGACGCTACATTCATGGCCTTGGTCATGAGTTTCACTGTACGTAAGACGTTATTCACTGAAACTTTCACGACCGCAGTCGTGACTGTTGCTAAGCAGTTTTTGGATAGCAAACGGACCTCCCCAGATGGTAATCTTAATGTGGCTACTTGTACTATAAAAGAGTAAGAACTCAATGGGACCTTACCCCCCCTTGTCTGATTACGGGCCATGAATATTTTTTCCCTTTCATATTTTTCACTCGATTCAACCCCGAATCTAGTCAGAATTGAACCAAACTCTCTAGAATTCTTCCTTAAAGGGTTTCGAACTGATTAAACTATATAAGGAAGAATTTTTGGAGGGCAAAGGAGAGTTCTTTGGGCGAACATAATCATAGGTGGTAGCTAGGGGGAAACTCAATTTCAAGGTGAAATTCAGATGAGGATTCACATGAAGGAGAGAAATGAACATTTCATCTTCATCTCCAGATTGAGGGGAAGCGTTTCTATTTATTTTCCTAGTGTTTTCTTGTATTCTTTATAGTATTCAATGCATTATTCATCTATATTCCTGAAGATCCAGAGATTGAACGTACCTTATGCCTTCGAAGAAAACTACAGTTTCAGACTAAGAAAGTTGCAGAAGAGGGCATTATAGTGAACAATCAGTCACTAAGAGATTTTGTAGTGCCTAACATGTAAGGTTTTAATTCTAGCATTGTTTGACCTAATGTGGAGGCGAACAACTTTGAGCTTAAACCAGCACTGATCACTATGGTTCAGCAGAACTAGTTTGGGGGTTCCCCAACACAGGATCCTAATCTTCATCTTGCTGTCTTTTCAGAATATTGTGACACCGTTTAGGTAAATGGTGTATCTTCTGATGCAATAAGACTGAGATTATTTCCATTTTCTCTCAGGGATCACACACGGGCTTGGTTATATTCTCTTCCCGCTGGATCGATTACTACATGGGATGAGCTTTCACATGCTTTTCTAACTAAATACTTTCCACCAAGCAAGACAGTTCAACTGAGGAATATGATCACTTGCTTTGGACAAAAAGAAGGAGAATCACTTTATGATGCTTGAGATCGTTTCAAGGATCTCCAGCGCATGTGTCCTCATCATGGGTTTGAGAAGTGGGTCCTAATCCATATTTTCTACAATGGATTGGACTACAACACAAAGCTCATGGTGGATGCTACTGCTGGGGGAGCTATCATGAGAAAGAATGTAGAAGATGCAACAACCTTGCTTGAGGACATAGCCATAAATCATAATCATTGGTCCAATGAGCGAGGTACCACATCAATGGGTATGACTAAGTATAGTAGTGATTCCTTGACATCTTTAGCTGCAAAGGTTGATTCTTTGGCTCAAAAATTGGATTCTTTTACTTTTCCTTCAGTTGTAGTTAATTTTGTTTTTTGTGAGGTCTGTGGTGTTTCAGGCCATACTTCTACTGATTGTCAGCTTTTAGCCTCACCACAGGATGACTCTTGTCAGGAGTATGTTAATGCTTTCTGCAACTACAACCAAAGGCATGTGAACGACCCTTATTCAGCTACATATAATCCGGGCCGGAGGAACCACCCCAATTTGTCATACAAGAATAATCAAGGGCAAATTCCTCAGCAATTTAATCAGCAGAATAATAGGCCGCCACCAGGTTTTTAGTCCAGGCAGTTCAATCAGCCTTAGAAGTCCAACTTGGAGTTCCTTTTGGAAGGTTTCATTGTTGCTCAGAAAAAGCACAATGAAGATATCTCTGATGCTATAAGCATCTAACATCTCGTGTGGATGCTTTGGCTGTTACACCCTAGTACCAAGACTAGAATATAACTAAAGCAATCTATTATTACTGTAGACTTTAGGAACAATAATATAAGTCTAACTGCTACAAAATTTTCTTTTCAAGACTTTACATCAGAGTACACTTTTACAACACTCAGATCTCAACTTTAATACAAGTATCACAAATCTTCAAGAATAATTCCTCAAGCAATGCTTTAAATCCGTGCCTTGATTTCCTTAGTCCAGACCAGTACCTGCAATATCAACAAGACTCAGCAAAACTTGCTGAGTAAGCCTCTCCCCAGAAGAAAGGGTAGTCCCTTAGATTCAAAGGAGGGAAACTAACAAGAAGCATGAGCAATGAAACTGTAACAACTGAATACTGAAAACTGTAAACTGAAAGCTGGAAACTATAAACTAGAAGCTGGAACTGTAACTGAAAATTGGAACTTATAACTGAAACTGTAATACAACTAGATAAACTGATTTAACAAGGTTATCTATGTCAAAAAGGGAAACTTATACCATGCATAAATCAACTATGAGCAATACCTATTGGCTTGTGGGGTCGTCACCCCGAATACGCATGATAAGATGTATCACACCTTACATGGTGAACACACGCGCTACCATGCGTCACGAATCCCGGTGCATGCTAACTTGGGACCCCGATCTGTCCACAGAGTGGATACTACTGGGTATTTGCTCAATATAACATCTAACTATCCACACACGTGGATACTAGAAAACTGGTTAGGCTGTCCACAACGTGGATGCTGATAAACTGATTTTGCAAATATGCAACTGGTATAAAAAGTGTAAAACTAATATGTCAATAAACAACTTGCAACTCTTCGATATGTACAAGATACTATACTATCTGAGTCAACGGAAACAAGGATACCAAACCTTTAGCTACAGAAATCTGGTTTGAGGTCTTACCTTTGAAAAGCCAAGAAAACTAGTTATCAAACGAAGCAAGCCAAACACTGGATCAACCACTCTGAAACATAGATTTATACATGAACTTCATCAAATGAGATTCAAACGTGAAAACAGAGACCACCAACAGAAGCGAAACATCTCAAAACCTAAGGAACCAACTTTGGATCCAATAAACCGGACCCAAAAGCCACTGAACCGGACTGAATTGCAGTGACCCGGTCAGATTCACCCTGAACCAAACCAAACCAAAAATTGAAACCAAAATTACACAAAATATACGAAGAACCTAGGGACACACAGGATACCATTACATAGGCCTTTTCATAAGGGTTCCAACGGCTACCTGAACCGGCCAGGATTCAACCGGATTAGGGTCAAACCGGCCAGAAAACCAATGCTGGGTCAATATTAAAATTGAACTGCTCAATCTGTTGAGCCGGTTCAAATCAATTCCAAAACTCAGTCGGTCGGGTTTATTTGAAATAAACCGCCGCCCAAAACCCTAAATCAGACCGAACCGGCCGCTCGCCTTGTTGGGGTATGCCCTTAAGGCTAATGTTTGAGGCCTTGGGTTGTTATCAGTATCATGTATAAACTCTATGTTTATAAAGGCAATGGTTGTTATTCAGGTTGTTACATTATCTGCTGCAATATGTATACTTCTTAATAATGTCTCAATGCTGTTCAGCTTGGCTGACATGCAGTTTTGTCCTTAGTCGAGATATCTTGGTGAACATGAGACAGCCTTGATATGATTGAGACTAATATGTGTTCTAATCTTATAGGATGCTTCGAGCATGGAATAAGATGTAGACTCATGGGTACATTGGATGTACTGGACAGACCCTACTTAGGATGTTCAATTGCTTGTCACAATGTGAATAATCCTTGTATGCAAACAAGTGGCATATTTCCTCTGACTTGAGATCACTTGTGTTTCTAAATGATGATTGGCATTGTTTTGAGGTAGTTCAATATCATTTGAAACATAATGGTTATAGACTATCTTGGATAATGAGCATGAGTCATGTTAGGGCACTAGTGATAGATATAGGATTGCCGTCTCCTTGTTTGGAGTGTGATGTTCTGTTGGGGCCCCCTGGATGAGATGGTTGAGAAAGTGTATGGCCATACCCAGATGACTATGTTCATCTGATCTAACCACTCTCATCATATTGGAATTACAGGCTTGACACGCTTGTCCAATAAGAACATCCAGTGGCAAAGGAAACACATATGTCAAGTGACTTGGGTTCACACTTGTGCTGTGGTTTGGGTGTAGTCTTGGAAGACTCTTTCCTTTATATCGGGAGACAGTGATGTGTTGCTAGATACCCTTCACTGATCGTGATAACGTAAGTTATCGTTACCGACATTTAAAGGAAACCCTTAGGGTCGCACAATTTGATGATATGGCTTACTTAAGTCAGATCGTGTGGACTGAATTATTTTGGTTCAGTTTAAAGGGATTTAAACTCTGATTGTAAGTGAGATCTGGTCTGATCATGTTTGATTGATTAGAGCTTGAGATCGGTAAGCTTCGATCGAGAGAAATGATGCTAGATCGGTGAGATCAAGAGCATCAAGAGATGAATGGTAAGATCTTGAGCCTTATGGTTTAATATGATCTAGACCAATGCTTGGTTTAATTTGGTCTTTGAACTAAATGAAATTGAACCGGTTCACTTAGTGTGAGCGCATGGTTCAAGTCAAGGGAGAAAGTTGCGATTGGGGTAAACGCATCTTGCGTTGAAGTAGTGGCTTGCTATTTTTGGAAGTTATGTTTTCCAAAATAGCGTGGACGCCTCACGTTCGAAGTGGTCACGCCCTATTCTCGCCTCTTCACCTCTTGTCGCCTCTCCTCTCTCGGGTAGAGAGTCTTCACGCCTTGGAGAGAGTTTGGCCAAGCAAAGACGTCATCTCAATTCCCTTGACGCGATCAGGAGACTTGGAGATCCTTGCTAGCACAAGGAACGACAAGGAGTAGTCAACTCTCATCTTGTGTGCGCACGTTTTGGAGGAGAACCATTTCGTTCTCTCTACTTCCAAGTCGCCATCCAGGCAAGGGCAATGGTATGAATCTTTTCGATCTATACAAGTATTTACAAGTTGATCATTTGACATGCTATTGATCCTTTAGAAACCCTAGCTTCCGCTCAATGCAAAACCTCTGATATGCGCCTATTAGGGTTTCGCCCCCTTTAATGGAACTTTCAATTGGTATCAGAGGCAGGTTCTGGTATGTTCATATGATTGCTTGACATGTGTGATTCATGTGTGTATGAATAGATCTAATGGTTATCTTCATGCGAAACTACATGCTTATTTTCGAAAATAGATGTATGTTGGCGCATGTATCTATGTTGGCGCTTGTTGTAGTTTTTTTTCAAAACGTAATTACTTGCGCGCCCCTCATTACATCTAAGCGCCTGCTTTAAAATCTTAGACGGGTTATTAGGGTTGAAGTCATCGTCCAGTCTAGACCCAACAGTCTGATCAGACCATCTGACAGCCTAGATGGGTCGACCAGATGGCACCTATGCGCAAGCATGTGGTGGCTATTGGTCGACTGCAGAAAGGCGTGTAGCGATGTCTGATTGAGACAACCAGTGAACGCTCATGATTAAGGCCCGGGGTCACACCCGCTTGCCAGAACTCATGAGGGACGTTCAGCCCTTAACGCATGCATTGTTGACCATGAGGTCGACTCAAGTCGGTTATGACTTGGTGCATGCAAGGGCAGGGGGTCTGACTAGGTCTGATGAGTGGATCCCTATTAATGGACCGTTGTAAGGTAGTAGGGCACATAAGGAAATAAAATGAAGCCAATGGGATTTTCAAAAATTTTATTTTCTTGATTGGATCACTTGATGTTTGTATAACATGATGAGTGTTTATTTCATCTTATGTGGGCTGCCCAAATTTAATGTGTGCTATGCTGGGGCCTGCGTGCCTGGATTGATATTGTAAATTATTTATTGTGAACTGCGCATCACATTTTTAATTAATTTATAAAGTGTAATTGACCTGCGTGTCAATCATGTCTAGATAGATTAAATTGTAATTTAATCAGACATGAGCACAGAGCACACATGGCAGAGGCGCATGCAGCAAGTGGCTTCACCAGTGGGAGGTCTAGGGTTCGACTCTAGGACAGGCGCATATTACTTGGTGGGCGCATCTGAGCTGTAGTGGGCGCTTGGGCCCGGGTTGGGCCAGATGAAATGCTAAAGACCCATGAAGAGCTCAAGTGAAGACTTAAGTTAATTAAGGTCTTACTTAGGCTTAATGGGCTTTTACCACATAAGATCATCATGCTTTTAATTTACTGTTTAAGTAATTTAGTAACTGCATGATCTATTCTTCTGCTATCACCATAGGATTTGCATGATAGTAAGAAGATAAAAGGACCGTTAAAATCCAACGTTAAATATCAAGCACGATAGCCTTCTGACGCGAAACCTCACTGTTCTGACTATCGTTGGGGCCGTGTTGTACCCACTCAGTGGGCACGCCCATCTATCTTCAGACGGTGTGTGATTACACCTGCGTGTTACAGAGAAGGGATTTATCGCTTCTCGTTGCTTAGCATAGCACGTGGTGGTCCAGGGAGTAGGTCGGGTCAGCTTGACCATGTAGGCTACATATTGAGCATATGGTAGCTATATGGAGGCAGCCATCTGTGGGATCAGAGACTGTGTTGTACCAACTCAGTTGGCACAGTCTGCTAGATTGCCCAGATGAAGGGGAATCGCACGGGTTGGCGATTGGCAGGGATTGCCTACCAGAGATTAGTGCTTGTACTCTCTGTGCATCTTATCTCGCCTGAGCGGGACGCGGAGACCAAGTATGAAATCTGGATCCCATCTCACTAAAAGAGTTTTACTCTTTCGGGCTGTTTTGCTGGATTTTTCAGCCAGAGAAAATAGTGAGAAAAGAATCATTCTTAAGTCCTGGATTGATTCTAACATTGATACTGACCTTGCTGTTCTTGCAATGTTGTAGATTCCTGCAGCAACGAACACCACAAATTTCAATGTGCGATCCCTACTGGAAAGGGAGAAGTTTGCTGGGCCAAACTTCTCAGACTGGTACGGACACCTTAAGATTGTTCTTAAGGCTGAGAGGTAGCTGTATGTCCTCGAGACGGCAATACCGCCTCAACCCGCTGCGAACGCCGCAAGGGCGGTTCGGGAAGCCTATTAGAAGCATGTCAATGATAGCATTGATGTCGCTTGCCTTATGCTTGCGTCTATGACGCCACAGCTGCAGCGTCAGCATGAGGATTTATCTGCTATAGAAATTATAGCAAACCTCAAGATGCTGTATGCTACACAGGCAAGGACTGAACGCTATAACTTGACGAAACTTTTCTTTCAGAGCAAACTGACTGAAGGGAGTCCAGTGGGAGCTCACGTACTCAAGATGATTGGGTACAAAGAGGCTCTAGAGAAACTGGGACACACCATCAATCAGGAGCTTGTTGTAGACATCATCCTGCAGTCTCTCCCGGCCTCTTTTGATCCATTCATTATTAATTTTAATATGAACAAGATCGACTGTACGCCGGCGGAGTTACTGAACATGCTCCTTACTACAGAGCAGACTCTTGAGAAGGGAAAGCCTTCATCCTCTGTCCTAATGGTTCCTTCTAGGAACAAGAAGAAGGGGAAGAAGGGCAAAGCCCCTATCAAGAGCTACAATAAGGCTCTAAAGCAAAAGATAAAGCGGTCAAAGGAATACAGATGTTTCCATTGTGGCCAGCTGGGTCACTGGAAAAAGGACTGTAAAGCGCTCCAAGGAGACAAGAAGGGAAGCAAACCTTTCGCTTCTGGCTCAGGTATTTTCGTGACTGAAGTCATGGTATCTTCTTCTTCTATTTCATGGGTGTTGGACACTGCATGTGGAGTTCACATTTGTTCAAATGTACAGGAACTCAAGAGAAGAAGACAGGTGGGACAGCATGAGGTGGACCTACGAGTAGGAAACGGGGCACGGGTTGCTGCTGTTGCTGTAGGAGAATATCACATCTCTTTACCATCTGGTCTTGTATTAGAACTTGACAAATGTTATTTTGTACCGAGCATAACTAAGAATATTATCTCTATTCCTGCTCTTGTCAGGAAAGGGTTTTCCTTTGAATGCAAAACTTCAAAGTGTTATATTTCTTTTGATAATATTGTTTATGCAACCGGGTCGATTAACAATGGGTTATTCATGTTGGACATGGAATGTTCTATACAACAATTTGATATTAAGAAAGCCAAGTATGCTGATGACAGCACCTTGCTATGGCATAGTCGTTTAGGCCATATTAACAAGAAGCGCATTAAGCGGTTGCATGACCATGGACTGCTGGGATCATTCTCCTATGAGGAGCTGGATACATGCAAAGCTTGTTTAATGGGTAAAATGACGAAGTCCCCTTTTTCTAATAAAGGTCAAAGGGCTTCAGGTTTACTTGACCTCATTCACAGTGATGTGTGTGGGCCATTTAGTAAACATGCTAGAGGTGGCTATTCATACTTCATTACCTTTACTGATGATTTCAGTAGATATGGCTATGTCTATCTTATGAGACATAAGAGTGAATCATTTGACAAGTTCAAAGAGTTCAAAAATGAAGTACAGAATCAGCTGGGCCGAAATATCAAGGCACTTCGTTCGGATCGAGGTGGAGAATACTTGAGTCATGAGTTTATTGACTATCTGAAGGAGTGTGGGATTATCTCATAGCTCACTCCGCCAGGAACACCGCAATGGAATGGTGTGTCCGAGAGGAGAAATAGAACCTTACTGGATATGGTTCGTTCTATGATGAGTCAGGCTACTCTACCTTACTCCTTTTGGGGATTTGCACTGGAAACAGCTGCAAAGGTACTAAACCGAGTGCCATCCAAGGCCGTTTCAAAGACTCCATATGAGTTTTGGTATGGTAAACAGCCGAGCTTGACATTTATTAAGATCTGGGGTTGCGAGGCTTATGTCAAAAAGCTCGCCTCTGGGAAACTAGAGAGCAGATCTGAGAAATGTATCTTTGTCGGTTACCCTAAAGAAACTAAGGGTTATTATTTCTACGATCCCAAAGAGAACAAAGTATTTGTTGCTCGGACGGCTATTTTTCTTGAGAAGGAATTTCTTCTTCAAGAGGCCAGTGGGAGAGAAATAAAGCTGGATGAGAATCCAGAAGAAAAACAAAGTAGTCAAACTCAGTTGGATGAGCCTGACCAATAGAACAGGTTATTGAACAACCTGAGGCTCAGATATCATGGGAACCACGTAGATCGGGAAGGATCCGTCGACAGCCTGAACGCTATGACGGAGTCTACATCATTGATGATGAACCCCTCACTTATGTGGATGCGGTCAGTGGACCGGAATCAGCAAGATGGCTTGAAGCTATGCGAGCCGAGATGGACTCCATGTCAGATAACCAAGTTTGGGATTTGGTTGATCCGCCTCCGGGAGTAATCCCTATAGGCTGTAAGTGGATCTTCAAAAAGAAGGTTGACATGGATGGTAACGTGGTTACCTATAAAGGCAGGCTAGTTGCGAAAGGTTTCAAACAAATCTACGGGATAGATTATGATGAAACTTTCTCTCCTGTAGCCATGTTCAAGTCTATTCGGATTATTCTTGCGATAGCGGCATATTATGATTATGAGATCTGGCAAATGGATGTGAAGACCGCTTTCCTTAATGGAAAACTAGAGGAGGATGTGTATATGACACAACCTGAAGGTTTCACTAATCCATCAGATCGTCATAAAATATGCAAATTAAAGAAGTCCATTTATGGACTTAAACAAGCATCAAGAAGCTGGAATATTCGTTTTGATGAATCAATCTGTGAATTTGGTTTCATCAAGAATGAAGATGACCCGTGTGTATATAAGAGGTTTAGTGGGAGCGTGATTACTTTCCTAGTCCTCTACGTCGATGATATCTTAATCATTGGAAACGATATTCCTGAACTACATGCTGTCAAAGCATGGTTAAGAAAATGTTTCCAGATGAAAGATTTAGGAGAAGCAGCCTATGTATTAGGTGTGAAGATCTACAGAGATAGATCTAAGAGGCTTCTCGGGCTGTGCCAGAGTACTTACATCGATAAAGTCCTGGAGAGATTCCATTTAGAAAATTCTAAAAGAGGGTATCTTCCACTCAGACATGGTCTGAATCTTTCAAAGAGTCAGTGTCCACAAACACAGACTGAGAAAGATGAAATGGACAATACGCCTTATGCTTCGGCTATTGGGTCCATTATGTATGCGATGTTGTGTACTCGCCCAGACGTCGCTTACGGGTTAAGCGTGACCAGTCGATTCCAAAGTAATCCAGGAAAGGCACACTGGATTGCGGTCAAGAACATTTTGAAATATCTTCGGAGGACCAAAGATATGTTCTTGATATATGGAGGTCAGGAAGAACTCAATATTGAAGGATATACTGACGCTTCATTCCAATCTGACCAGGATGATTTCCGATCGCAATCAGGCTATGTTTTTAGCTTGAATGGAGGAGCAGTGGTGTGGAAAAGTTTCAAACAATCAATTGTTGCTGATTCCACAACAGAAGCCGAGTATGTTGCAGCCTCAGAAGCATCTAAGGATGCAGTGTGGATTCGTAAGTTCGTTCAGGAACTTGGTGTTGTTCCTTCGAGTGCAGATCCTTTGGTTATCTTCTGTGATAACACTGGAGCAATAGCACAAGCAAAGGAACCACGGTCGCACCAGAAGTCCAAGCACATACAGAGAAGGTTTCACTTGATCCGGGAGATCATTGATCATGGCGAGATCAAAATCTGCAAGGTTCATACAGATGACAATCTAGCTGACCCGCTTACAAAGCCTCTGGCGCAGCAGAAGCATGAGAAGCACTATAATAATATGGGTTTGAGATTTCTCAACCATTAGATTAAGTGCAAGTGGGAGATTGTTGGGGTATGCCCTTAAGGCTAATGTTTGAGGCCTTGGGTTGTTATCAGTATCATGTATAAACTCTATGTTTATAAAGGCAATGGTTGTTATTCAGGTTGTTACATTATCTGCTGCAATATGTATACTTCTGAATAATGTCTCAATGCTGTTCAGCTTGGCTGACATTTAGTTTTGTCCTTAGTCGAGATATCTTGGTTAACATGAGACAGCCTTGATATGATTGAGACTAATATGTGTTCTAATCTTATAGGATGCTTCGAGCATGGAATAAGATGTAGACTCATGGGTACATTGGATGTACTGGACAGACCCTACTTAGGATGTTCAATTGCTTGTCACAATGTGAATAATCCTTGTATGCAAACAAGTGGCATATTTCCTCTGACTTGAGATCACTTGTGTTTCTAAATGATGATTGGCATTGTTTTGAGGTAGTTCAATATCATTTGAAACATAATGGTTATAGACTATCTTGGATAATGAGCATGAGTCATGTTAGGGCACTAGTGATAGATATAGGATTGCCGTCTCCTTGTTTGGAGTGTGATGTTCTGTTGGGGCCCCCTGGATGAGATGGTTGAGAAAGTGTATGGCCATACCCAGATGACTATGTTCATCTGATCTAACCACTCTCATCATATTGGAATTACAGGCTTGACACGCTTGTCCAATAAGAACATCCAGTGGCAAAGGAAACACATATGTCAAGTGACTTGGGTTCACACTTGTGCTGTGGTTTGGGTGTAGTCTTGGAAGACTCTTTCCTTTATATCGGGAGACAGTGATGTGTTGCTAGATACCCTTCACTGATCGTGATAACGTAAGTTATCGTTACCGACATTTAAAGGAAACCCTTAGGGTCGCACAATTTGATGATATGGCTTACTTAAGTCAGATCGTGTGGACTGAATTGTTTTGGTTCAGTTTAAAGGGATTTAAACTCTGATTGTAAGTGAGATCTAGTCTGATCATGTTTGATTGATTAGAGCTTGAGATCGGTAAGCTTCGATCGAGAGAAATGATGCTAGATCGGTGAGATCAAGAGCATCAAGAGATGAATGGTAAGATCTTGAGCCTTATGGTTTAATATGATCTAGACCAATGCTTGGTTTAATTTGGTCTTTGAACTAAATGAAATTGAACCGGTTCACTTAGTGTGAGCGCATGGTTCAAGTCAAGGGAGAAAGTTGCGATTGGGGTAAACGCATCTTGCGTTGAAGTAGTGGCTTGCTATTTTTGGAAGTTATGTTTTCCAAAATAGCGTGGACGCCTCACGTTCGAAGTGGTCACGCCCTATTCTCGCCTCTTCACCTCTTGTCGCCTCTCCTCTCTCGGGTAGAGAGTCTTCACGCCTTGGAGAGAGTTTGGCCAAGCAAAGACGTCATCTCAATTCCCTTGACGCGATCAGGAGACTTGGAGATCCTTGCTAGCACAAGGAACGACAAGGAGTAGTCAACTCTCATCTTGTGTGCACACGTTTTGGAGGAGAACCATTTCGTTCTCTCTGCTTCCAAGTCGCCATCCAGGCAAGGGCAATGGTATGAATCTTTTCGATCTATACAAGTATTTACAAGTTGATCATTTGACATGCTATTGATCCTTTAGAAACCCTAGCTTCCGCTCAATGCAAAACCTCTGATATGCGCCTATTAGGGTTTCGCCCCCTTTAATGGAACTTTCACGCCTGCGCCGCCCCATCGCCGCCGTGCAAGGCGGCCGGAGAAACATCCGCCGCTTGCACCGATGAGCTCCTGAGAGTGTGTCGAGTGTCCGTTCGCCGCCAGATTTCACCAAGAAGCTTTCGACGTTGCCGGAAAGCTCTATAGCTACCTGCGGTGAGCTTTCGACGCACGGTCGAAGCCCTCGCAACAGCCGCCACTATGGACGGTGGCGTCGCCGCCGTTGACACACCAAAACCTAACGAAACCGAAACAGAACTTCACCAAAACTTCCAAAAAGCAAGCTTACCTTGCTACGAAACCATATCGTAGGTCTGGAATAGAAAATGCGTATCGAAGAAGGCGCTGGAACACTGAAACTCGAGGCTACGCCGGCGACTGGTTTGGGCTCGTAATCTCCCTCCTGACGGCGCGTCGTGGCTCGAAGACTTTCTAGGGTTCTCGCCTCGCCAAGAGGCGCAGAAGTCCTCAATTAATAGCAAGGAACGCGACCCAGAATAGCTGGTCGCCGCCGAAGACTCGATCGTCGAAAACAACGAGGAAGACGACGAGTTGACTCGGTCCTCAAAATCGATTAAATCAAACTCAGATAAAACAGGTTCGCTTTTACTATCAAAACACAACTTAGCCCAATGGTCGGGTTGGGTCGGAAAAACCAACGCATTGCGGGTTCGAACCCCCGCGAGCGCAAATGCAGCTTTTTAATCAAAATTCAATTTTTAAACCTTTAAAAATTCTAGAAAAATCCTCAAAAATCCAAAATACAGTTTTTGATTTTCTAAAATTATTTTTCAAAAACTTGGGATATAACATTGGCAACCCATAAACGAGATGCTAGAGAGCCAAATAGCGCAATCACTTTCAAAGGGCCTACAAGTAAACTTCCAAGGCAACTGGAGATGAATTTTAAGGAGCACTGTAGTGCAATAACCACAAGGAATGGTAAGCAATTGGATGAGCCCCAGATGCCTGGCGAAGAACCTACACTTGTTGTCGGTGAAGAGTAGTCTAAGGAATCTCTACTTGATAAGGAGAAACCTGTGGAGAATGAGAAGGATTGGATGAGCCCCAGATGCCTGGCGAAGAACATATGCAGAAGAGCAGTCTAAGGAATCTCTACTTGATAAGGAGAAACCTGTGGAGAAGGAGGAGGAAGTTTATGTAGGTCCTTCTGCATATGTTCCATCTATCCCTTTCGCTCAAAGGCTGGCTAAGGAGAAGTTAGATAAGCAATTCGGCAAATTCCTAGAGGTATTGAAAAAGTTATACATTAACATTCCCTTTACTGATGCTTTGTCACAGATGCCTACATATGCGAAGTTTGTAAAAGACATCCTTTCCAACAAGCGCACAATTGAAGAGTATGATACTGTGGTACTTATAGAGAAATGTAGCGCGATAATCTAGAACAAGATACCTCAGAAGTTGAAATATCCAGGGAGCTTCTCTATTCCATGCCAGATTGGTGACATGTCTTTTGAAGAAGCTTTATGTGACTTGGGCGCAAGCGTAAGCTTGATGCCTTTGTCAATTTGTAAAAAGCTTGATATATGAGACATGAATCCGGTCACTATCTCACTACAGCTTGCTGACCGGACTGTTCGATGTCCTGTGGAAATCTTGGAGGATATCCCAATTAAAGTTGGTCAATTTTTTATACCTGTAGATTTTGTAGTGTTGGAGATGGTAGAAGACATTAAATTGCCTATCATTTTAGGGAGACCATTCTTAGCTACTGCAGGCATTGTGATAGATGTGAATAGAATGAGATTGACTCTAAATATCGGTGAGAATAATATTGATTTTGATATTTCTTCTTCTCTTAAAAAACCTTCTTTTGCAGGTTCTTATTTTAATGTTGATTCACTTGAATTGGAGACAAATGAAGAAAACATGAAAAAGGAAATAGACCATTTGGAGATATGTCTTGTCAAAGAAAAGAATGAGGAAAAAGATATTGGGGAAGAATCTTAAGCCTATACAAAAATTTTGGATTCAGGACTGATGATCGAGCCACATAAAGCCATAGCTGAGAAAGTTATTTTGGTAAAACCTGAACCAATGAAGATGAATAAGTTGGAACTCAAATCACTCCCTCCAAATTAAGGTATGAATTTTTGGGAGAAGATTCCACATACCCAGTGATTGTCAGCGTGGATGTAGATCAGGTTTAGACAAAAAAGTTGCTTGATGAGCTTCGACTGCATAGGAAGATAATTGGTTATTCATTGGATAATATACGTGGTATTAACCCTTCTTTGTGTATGCACAGGATTTTTCTTGAGGAAAATTGTAAATCCTCCATAGAGTATCAACGTCGATTGAATCCCGTCATGAAGGAGGTGGTAAACAAGGAGATCCTGAAGACTAGTTGCTGGGGATGATATACCTGATTTCTGACAATGAATGGGTTAGTACCGTTCATGTGGTTCCAAAGAAAGGGGGAATTATGACAGTAAGAAATGAGAATAATTAATTAATTCCAATGAGAACGGTAATCGGGTGACGCATGTGCATCGATTACAGAAAGCTAAATAAGGCCATCCGGAAAGATCATTTCCCTCTTCTTTTTATTGATCAGATGCTCAAACGATTGGCCACTAATTCTTACTTTAGTTTTCTTGATGGTTTTTCAGGATTCTTTCAGATACCGATTCATCGTGAAGATCAAGAGAAGACCACTTTTACGTGGCCATACAAAACTTTTACTTACAGGCGCATGCCTTTTGGTTTATGCAATGTGCTAGCCACTTTTCAACAATGCACGATGGCTATTTTTTTTATTTTATTGAAAATATTATGGATGTTTTTATAGATGATTTTTCAGAATATGGTTTTTCGTTTGATGATGGTTTATCTAATTTGTCACTTGTTTTGCAGAGATGCGAGGAGGTGAATTGAGTCCTTAACTGGGAGAAATGCCACCTCATGGTTCGGGAGAGAATTGTCCTTGAACATCTTGTCTCACAAAGAGGCATTGAAGTAGATAGGGCTAAAATTGAAGTCATTCAGAAATTACCTCCGTCAAAGCAATCCACAGTTTTTTTGGGCCATGCTAGATTTTACTCTCGATTTATTAAAGATGTTTCTAAAATTGCTGGGCCTATCACAAATTTATTGGCTAAGGATACTATTTTTCTTTTTGATAGTGACTTTACAGAAGAGCTTTTGAAAAGTTAAAGAAGGCCCTTGTCTCAGCACCCATTATGCAACGACCAGGTTGGACACTTCCATATGAGTTGATGTGTGATGCAAGTGACCAAGCAATGGGTGCAGTTTTGGGACAGTGAAAGAATAACAAGCTTCATGTCATTTACTATGTCAGCAAAAGTTTAGACGAAGCACAGATCAACTATGCAACAACGGAGAAGGAGCTTTTTGCCATTGTGTTTGCTCATAATAAGTTTCATTCCTATATTATTAATTCTAAAGTTGTTCTTTTTATAGATGATGACACCAAAATTTATAGTATATTTTGTATCATTTTATATATCTTTTCATGCTAAATTGAGGATATTTTACTTGTTTTTATGCTGAATTCATCAAATATTGCAAAGTCTACTTCTATTTTGGTTTTTCATGATTTTCAGGTAAAAAGGCGCTATTTTGAAGCATTTTCAAGCAAAATCAAAGACATAGAAGAGTTACCATCATCAAGAGGAGATCACATGACAAATTTCACGCAAAACGGAGCAACAAACCAAAATACGGCAGGGCCGTAATCTATATTACGGTACCGTATTTTCGTACGCTACTATAATATCATAGCACATGCCGTAATTTAGGGAGTTTTCCAAACAGAAGGTTTTCACGATTTTACGGCACTGCTGTAATTTGGAGCGCTTCAGAACAGAGACACTTGCCGATTTTATAGTAGTGCCGTAAACCAGATTACGGTGCCGTATTTTTCAGACACCTCAGACCAGAGAACTCGATCGATTTTACGGCACGGTCGAGAAGCATTTTACGGGCCGTAATTTTGACCCAGAACACGCAGAATGAAAATACGGCACTGCCGTAAAATATAACACGGCCGTAATTTCCAGTCAAAAACGCGAGTTTTCCGCAGCTGAATCTTGCGTAGACCATAATTTTTGATCCAGAGCTCCAAATTGAGATCCGAAAGTTGCTGCGGACTCGTCTTTAAGAGGAGAACACACACGAAGCCAGAGAGCATTTTATCAAGTATCGAGGGAGAAATTGCCAGAGAGGCGGCTAGGGTTTGGCCTCGCGCCGAGAGGCGTAGAGGGCACCTTAGGCTGCGATTTTCACACAGAAGCTTCGCCTAGAGGAGAGGAGGACATCACAGAAGTTTCAGAGCAAGAGGAGATCGGGTGGAGGAGAAATCAACGAAACAACAGTGGCAGCACTGTTCATCACGGAAAATACGGCTGTAATTTATATTTCATCCGTGTTGTGAAGTTGTTTTCTTCTTCTTCTTCAATTTCTTCCACTTTGAAACTATGGTTGATTGTATTTCCTTTTCCATGCTAGCTTAATACTCTTTTGGGACATGGGGTGTAATCCCCTTTGATTTTTAATGATTAGATAATTTTTTATCATCGTCAGAATATTTTTATGATGATAATTTTGCTCATGTGATATTTGTGCTTAGACTCTCTATAGATCCATGTTACTAATTATGTTTTTAGAATTTTCACTGTTAACTGAAAGGTAATTGCTAAAGAATTTGGAACCCTAGAATTGCATGTTAAGAACCCTTCCTTAGGTTAGATCCAACTTGATCGATTCTAGTAGAATAATTGCCATGATTATAACATGAATCTACAGATCGATGTCTATTTTTCAAACTTGGAGATCTTGTGCGAAAGCAAGGATCGGAACGTTGGAGATCCATGAGTAAAACTAGTGTTGAGGTTCGGATGTACGAAAGTGATCCTTGAGATTCCACTAGAGATTATCACCCTAGAATTCGGATGCACGAAAGTGATTCTTGAGTTCTTTGATTGATGATTTACTTATCTTTAGCGTTGTGATAGATTTTGCACGAAAGCGAGGATTGATCCCTGCATGATTGTCTGCACGAAAGTGAGATGATCCCTTTATGAAGTAAATTAAGTCTTTATCATGATAAGATTAGTCTGACGACCTTTTATTTATATCTAGTCATTGAAATCAAGGTGCATGAAACCCTAGTCCCATGTTTATCTCTCTGATTATTTTCCCGTGTGTTTATCAATTATTCACTTGCATCATATTCGGTTTACTTAGCTAGCGAGAATACAACTATTTGGTACTTAACAATAAGGTCTCTGTGGTTCAATATCTTTCTTTATTACTTCGAGTATCCGTGCACTTGTGGACACAACAAGTTTTTGGCGCCGTTGCCGGGACCTTAGTTTTGTTAATATCAAAATAGTTGTTAGTATTGCTAGACTAAGTTTTATTTGTTTTAGATTTAACTTTATTTTTTTTTGCAGGTTTTGGATTTTCACAGTTGTGACAGAATTGCGATTTCTAAAATTTGTGAATTTGCTTGTGTTTTATATTTTCTTTTTTTTATATATTCTGAAAAAAAAAACTCTGATTGATTGGTGTTGGATAATCTTTCTGTTTTGAAGAGATGTCTTTTAATTACTACTCATGGGCAACTGAAAGAGATGAGGTATACATGCCACAAGGAAGGTATAAAGATGATTCATGGTGCACTGTTGCAGAAAAGTTAGATTATTTGGCTCATAAATTAGACACTTTTAATATGCCCCTTGTTATAAAATCTTGTTCTCCTGTTAGATGTGATATCTGTGGATATTTTGATCATTGTTCCTCTGATTGTCCATTTTTAAATCCTAATTTATCCTGGAAAGAATCTTATCAATTGTATTCTATATGGGAAAACCAAACTTCTTTGTATGATGATTGCTCAAATCATGTTTCTGAACCATACTTTGAAGATAATGAAAAATCTAGGTTAGAATCCATGCTTGAAAAATTCATGTCAAATCAAAACCAATTTTTGACAAGTCAAAATAAAAAAATCTTGTATGATGACAAGTCAAAAATCAAGGGTTAAGTCATGGGACCTACCTCTATAAATAAGCACTAGGGGGCACATATATGTAGGGTTCTCTCTTGTTGGCAACATCTATTGCAACCTTAGCCACCTAAGGATTTCTCCATCAACCCTAAAGATGTCACCACCTCCTCTTGCCCTTGGTGTCACTGCCTTCACGCCCTAGCGTCGCTTGCTTATGCTTGACGAGAAGAAGAGGTGGCGTTCTTCGTTTGGTGGCTTCCTTCTTCATCCTTGGTGCATCCTCCTTGGAGATTGGTGCAAGCTTGGAAGAAGGCACCTACATCATTTTTCTTTGGTACATGCCTTGTAGTGGCACAAGCAAAGAGAAAAGATCTCCTAGGTGTGGATCTCAACTCCCGAGGCTAGCATTAGGCATAGAGTTAGAGAGGACTCGAGAAGTCCGTGTGTGCATAACTGTAGAGGGTGATCACTTGCGTGTCTTCATTGCATCTCACAACTTGCTCTAAAGGTATCTTACTCTATCAGATTGTGTCGACTCTCTCACTTGATCGATCTTTTGTAATTTTTGGGGAAACCTATTTTGGGCTATCACTTCCGCTATTATTTAAAATTTTATTATAGCCGGAGGTTTTCCAATAAGATATACCCAGTTTCAATCCAACAACCCAAATCTTCTAATTCTGATTAGATGACCTAGATCTTCCAATATTGATCCAACGACCAAGATTTGCTATTGTCAATTTGACCACCCAGATCCACCTAGTCTTGATCTGACCACCTAGATCTACCCAATTTTGATCTAATGGCCTAGATCTGCCCAGCCTCGATCTAACGACCTAGATGATAGCAATCAACCTATGGCCTAGATTTATTCTTATGCAATCGATGGTTAGGATCTAATTTAAAGATCTAATGACCCAGATTTAAATCATTATATATTGTTAATTGAATCAATGACAAATATTCATTTGCATAAATCCAAACCAATCAGGCAGCTCTAGACATAATGGAAGAGTCGATCTTCATTAAAATAGGTTAGATTTTTCCATATCATACCTCAGATTTTTTTTCAAAGTTCTGGATTGAAGCATATTTATGAATCAAAATATTAATTTTCACAAATCTGAGCCAATCGAGCAGCTCTTAATATCATCCTAATATCGATCCTCACTAAATCAAACCAGACCTTTCCAGATCTACCTCAAATTTTTGGTATGAGGTCTAGATTGAAGCAAATCTGCTGATTAAAATGAACAATCATGAATCATCGTATCCAACACCCGATATTAATTTTCACAAATCTAACCTAATCGGATAGCTCTTCATATGATCAAAATGTCAACCTGTACAAATATGACCTTGGATTTTTGATCAAAGATCTGGATTGGAGCATATTTGTAAATTAAAATTTCGACAGCTAATTTTAATATTTGCAAATCAGAGCCAATCAGATAGCTTTTAATATGATCCAAATATTGATCCACGCTAAGTCGAGTCTAATCTTTCTAGATTTGACCTTGGATTTTTTTATCAGAGATTAGGATTAAAACAAATCTATAAATTAGAGGGAACAATCCAGATAAATCTAATTGATAATCACATACAATTCAAATGTCTGGGCTGACTCATTACCACTAGTCAACAATTGCAAACGATCTACAACTGAAATTTATCATCAACTCTTAGTTTGATTTGCTTGGCCCAATTCCCAACTGCCGTCTCAACCCAATTAATTACATAGGCACTAGCCTAATCCAGCCTGATATGCTACATTAGTGCATTAATCAAATTCAAACTCAGTCAATTTGTTACCACTTGAGTTTAACTCAATCATTGTAGCATCTCAAAGGCTAGATCAATTTTATGAGCCTTTCAAAGACTAACTCAATTTCATTTGCCCACCAAATGTGAAATAAAATTCCTTAACTCTTCAAAAGCTAAAATTTAATTTCATTAGCCCTTGTAAGGCTAATTTCCAATACATCAACTCTTCAAAGGCAAACCTAGTCATATTTGCTCTCTAAAAGCTAATTCAAGAATACTAGCCTTCTAAAGGACACTTCAAGAAATACTCTCAAAAAACAAAATCACACATACAAACCCTTCCTAAATTGTTATCACCGCTATTGATATAGATGTTGAATATCTGAAGCATGCTGCCAATAACGTTGTTTGGGAGGTGCGTACATTGATACTAAGTGTTGAGGTGTAGCTCCTCAATGTTGTTATAACACCACGCAGATTTATCTCCGCAGTCAACTCCAAATGATATATCAAAATAGATCAATATTCATATGTCCTTCATAGGCTGAATATTTATCGAATAACATATAAATATTCACATATTTTTCATAGGTTGAATATATGTGAAATATCAAAATAGATAAATATTCACATATCCTTCACAAATCGAATATTTATCTAACGACACAGATATTCACATCATTCATAAGCCGAATATCTATCAAGTATCAAAATAGATAAATATTCACATATCCTTTATAGGCCGAATATTTATCGATTAACACATAATAGATCTTCATATGTCCTTCATAGGCTGAATATCCGTCAAATATCAAAATAATAAATATTCGTATGTCCTTCATAATTCGAATATTTATCGAATGATGCATATATATTCACATGTCCTTCATAGGCCGAATATCTATCAAATATCAAAATAGATAAATATTTATATGTCCTTCACAGACCAAATATTTATCGAATAACACACATATATTCACATGTCCTTCACAGGTAGAATATTCGTCAAATATCAAAAATAGATAAATATTCACATAACCTTCATAGGCTGAATATTTATCGAATAACACATAGATATTTACATGTCATTTATCAGCCGAATATCTATCAAATATCAAAATAGATAAATATTCACATGTCCTTCATATGCCAAATATTTATCGAGACACATAAATATTCACGTGTCCTTCATAGTCTGAATATTTATCAAATATCAAAATAGATAAATATTCATATGTTCTTCATAGGCTGAATATATGTCAAATATCAAAATAGATAAATATTCACATGCCCTTTTATAGGTAGAATATTTATCAAAAGACACATAGATATTCACAAGTCTTTCATATGCCAAATATCTATCAAATATCAAAATAGATAGATATTTATCATTCCAAATATTCACAAGCTCTAGAAAAGTAGGATATTTACCAAATGCAGATATCTACAAGCCCTCAAATGTTAGGATATCAATCAAATTCAGATATCCATATATCTTCTAAAGACAGAGGATCAACCAAATTTGAATATTCACAAGCCTTCAAAAGGTAATATATTCATTAAATCAAATATTCACAAGTCCTCCAAAAGGCAGGAAATTAATCAAATTCGAATATTCACAAACCCTTAAAAGATAGGATATTCATTAAGTCCAAATATCCACAAGTCCTTAAAAGGCATGATATTCTTCAAGCCCAAATATCCACAAGCATACAAAAGACAAGATATTCACCAAGTCTAAATATTCATAAGCCCTCGAAAGACATGATATTCATCAAATTTAGATATTGATAGGTCTTGCAAGTCCACGTGCTATCAAAGTAGTAAATTATTGATCCCATAGGGACAAACAGTCAGATATCGACTGATTTAAGTCTCACTAGCCAGACAGATATAAGTGATTAGAGTAATTCTAATTACAAACTTAAGCGGACAATGCAAATGATGGCAACTAACAACTCTGAGGTAGAAAATATGAAATGATGGAAAAGGGATATCGGGTCACCATGCTCTAGCTGAGAGCAAGGATAATCTACTATCAATCTTATCAACCTAATTAGTTTAAAGGAATCCATCGAATGACATAGGTTGCCCCCTTTCAGGACAACCCAGTGTTTGCTCAAAATGACCTCCTACTTTTGTGGTTTGTCACTATGAAACAAACCCAATGTGCAAAGGACAGATAGAATAGTTACTTCAAATGAATCGGCCATACTTTCATGGAGCAATTTGTTTGTTCAATCTATGGGCTTTCCAACATTACAATAGTCTTTTAGTCCTATTCACAATGCCTAGGATCATGCACAACTTGGCTAGAATTATACAAGCGATGAGTGCAACAAAGATTGAATAAACTCAACTAGGGTTCAGAACATATAACAGAAAGCTTCATTCCACGCACAAGAATCAACAATAGGCTTTCCCCAGATCCCTAATCAACTCAGCCACGGATTTCCATATCAATGTTCACATATAAGCTCAAGAAGAGTATATACATGAAATCACTATGAAAATCATTGGGAGATCAAGATAAGAACTTCCCCAACCAAGTACAGGTGTAGGAGATGATGTCCAGCTAGTAGAAATCCTTTCTAGAATGAAAGTAAGCTCCCAAACAAAGTCTTCTTCGTCCAAGATGATGTTGTCACCTATCTCCTTGTAGCAGCCGCCTGATGTGTACTTTGCTATCACACAACTAACCGCAAGTGTAACGGCTTTGTCGTGACATTACTTAAGTGTCGATCCCACAGGGACAGTGTTTAAGTACCAAGTGATTACGAATCGATAGCGAGACAATTGATTAAGTGGTTTTAAATTATGAAAAGTAAAGCACATATGACACAATGCAAGTCGAATCTAGCAAGAGAAAATTTTGGGTAGAAAACAGGGAGTAGAGATATCAGAACTTTGGGTTCGTCTTGTTGGCAGATCTAAAATTCAAACAAGTTAAAATCATAACAATGTAACTTTAAAAGTGTCCAAGGAAATATCTAAAGGTACAGATTATCCTCTTTCGACAGCGTAATCTGATATCAATCAAGATCGGCGTCCTACTTACGTGGCTAACCGGACCTAGATTGATCCAATGGGTTCAGAGATATTATAAGCTTCCTCACACAAATCCTGCCCTAATTCTTGACAGCTCAGAGCATGTTTGATCTAGTAGATATAGCGTCGCAATTCACCTTTCAGTCCTTCTTGCGGCGCCCAAGAAAAGTAATTGTGTGGCCAATGTAACACTGGCAGTAAAACGGCATAGATCGAATAAACACAAGATAAATTTGCATTTGCTATAAGAAAATAAGTTCGAATAGAAGATACAAACAATGAGACTACACCCTAGTTCTGATAAAGAAATTACGCTATCATAGCGTCATTACGATATAAATCTCTAGAAGAAGAAACAAAGGAGAAGATTGAATAGAGAAAAGAGAAAACTCTTTAAAGAAGGGCAACAATCATCTTTCTCAAAGACTTATGGAATGGATGCAACAGGATCTTCTTCTCCCTAGCTTTCGACCAAAATCACCACCCCTTGCCAAGACTCGTCGCCCATTGCAACAGGTTTTTCACCCATTATATAGAGTCAAAGGCCTCTTTTGATTGGCTACATTGATAGCACTTTTAATTATCTATGTTTTGACACCAAAAACGTCTAAAACGGACTTATAATGAGGGAGTTATGCCTGTTTTAATTTTTGCCACAGAGAGATTATGGGCGTAATCAAGATGGTGGGCATGCCTAGGGATGGCAAAAAACCCCATCCCCGACCCAACCCGACCCGAAGTCAACGGGGAAAACCCGAGTTGACTGGGGGTCGGGTCGGGTTCGGGGAAAACCCGACGGGGGTATAGTCGGGTCGGGGTCGGGTATGGGAATTTAGGTACCCGCCCCGAACCCAACCCCGAACCCGCCCCGACTATTAAAATAACAAATTTACCCCTTATAAGTTATAACCTAGTTACTAAATTTTAATAATTTATGTAGAAATGATGATATAATTTATGTAAAATATTTTTTTATTTATATATTATGAATAAAGAATGCAAATTAATTTTAAAATATTATTTATAATATATATTTATTTTTTAGGTCGGGCGAGGTCGGGTTTCCCCGCGGGTTCGGATTTCCCCGCAGGGTCGAGTGTGGGGCAGGGTTTTCTAAACCCGTCGGGTTCGGGGTCGGGTTCGGGGACGGGTTTGGGGAAGTCGGGGTCGGGTCGGGGATGGCAAAACCCGACCCCGACCCGCCCCGTTGCCATCCCTAGGCATGCCTGTAATGTCTTCATCGATGTTCTTTAATTCCTGAAACACTCACACAAATATGTCCCATTAAATGCTCATCATTATGATACTAAGAACGCTCGATTCGGAGTTATAACGAATAAGTTATTGTCAATTGAATGTTGGCCTTTATTGCTCCTCGGTACCATTGCGGCCACGCCCATAACAAACTCCATTTCGTCTAAAGTTTTGTAGGTGAGCTCATGTTTGCCTTGACTTAAATTTCAGCCATAGTGTGATGTCAAAGATTGCCGATCAGGAGATTACGATCATGCTGAAATTATGGCCATACCCATAATGTCTCTTGTCAAGGTTTTTGTCTTCCGAGAGGCTGTTGTTGAGGAAGTTAAGGGCACGACCTTGGATTATGACTATGCTTGTGGGTCCATTGAGAAGTCAAGGAATTACAGTCATGATGTAGATTATGGCCTCGACCGTAATTTCTGAAAATGAATCCTATTTGAAGCCAAACTTCTTGTCAAGGTTCTTAATTCACTCAAAGATGTAAATATAATTCCAAATAGCTCAAAAAGCGAGTGAAATGTCTTGTATTTATCAAACATGACAAGTAATGAAGCTTCTGAAGAAAGTCAATGAAATAAGCGGTAAAGAGATGTAAAAACGTGATAGTAGGTCTCGATTCACTAGTAAATATAGGTAAAAAAAATGATATAAATACGAGACATCACCATCTCCCCCTGAAAACCCTCTTTCAAACCTACCTCCACATTTCAGGGGAGTTTCCTTAGTTGCCCCTTTCAATTCCTCTTCAAAAACCCAAAGGAAGGAGGTAGAAACTAGTAAAATCATGAGTCTAGGGCGGACAAAAATCGTGGGTGCGAATCGGATCCCAAGCCTCCTGTGATTCTTTCTGTTTATTTCTACTCGCCAGAATCACCGGTGCAATAAGAAATAGGGGCAGAGTGTGATCTTCTCGGTGGTTTCTCAAACTTAGCTAGGCCGAATCACAACCATGATTAGAATTACACCAGTGATCAGAATCACAGGTCCAGTGTGATTTTATTGCAGAATCTAATTTTGCTAAGAAGCTTCATCTTGGCATTGGGAATTCTTCGATGGCATCGGATTCTTCTAATTTATCCTATTTTTAATTCAAGTATCCTAAAATGTCACAAGAAAAAGAAAATGTGTACATTCTGAATAGATTACAAGAAATCAAGCCTAATAAGTTGCAAAAGCCATACAGTGGGGATTAAATTGATAATAAAATTGTATTAAGAATCCTATATAAATAAGAGATATCAAATCC
Organism: Costus lasius; assembly: GCA_027563935.2. NCBI lineage: Eukaryota > Viridiplantae > Streptophyta > Magnoliopsida > Zingiberales > Costaceae > Costus > Costus lasius. Next base: position 27,105,029 of record CM050450.1, on the reverse strand, counting down.
CCTAGACTTGAATTCTTTCTTGTCCTTAAGCAAATCAATCGTTAGTAAAGAGTTATCAAGACATGAGAGAGATAATTCAAAATCATAAGATGCATCTCTAATGACTGCACACTTACATAGCATATGGGCTAGCTTACAAATCCAATAGAAAAAAGATCGCATCAAGATGTTAAACTTCAAAGTTTCATAACCCAATGAGAATGAGGGTGAACACTTGCATTGAGCACAAAAAAATCAACTTGATGAAACCACTTATCACATAATTCAATCTAGCTATGTCATGTGTCAAGGAGAAAGACTCCCTTCTCTCTTTTCTCTTTCTTTGCTTTGTTTTGTTTTTTTGGTAATTGACTATGGCTACTTCTCTAAACAATTTATCAACCTCTTTATGCGAGGGTCAAAAAATTGTGATGAATGCCCCTGGTTACTCAAGTGCAAACATATTTAGAGTGTATACACCGCATACTGCATACAAACTCATGTCATCTAGTTATTGGAGTTATTTTCCTTAAATCATTAATTAACCATTTCATACGAGGGTCAAACATTTGTAATGAATGCACCTAGTTACTCAGTTGGTAACGAATTTAAAGTGTGTAGATCGCAAACTCATAACCAGATGACATTGGAGTTATTCATCTCCGTCAATGTAATTGTTTTTTTTTTTTTTTGAAACTCTTTTCGAGAGAGAGAGCTTTTTTTTTTGGACTCTTTTCCTAATCACATAGCATAGTAAAAGAAGGAATACATGAGACAAGTTATCCAATTTGCATTGATTTAAGATGCTTAATACTAATGTGTACCTCATTCATATCGGGTGTGTCCACTATGCATTCTCAATCTATCAACAATCAACTCACAAGGGTAAGATGGCTAAAACATATGGCTAATGCACATGGTGAGATGCATAAAACAGATGAATCATAACAAATTATCAATCTCACATTCGAATATGAAGAATTTGAATGACATATGCTTGATGACACAATAGCATTCACTATCATGAATATACATCACTTTAAAGAAAACCTTATCAATTGCAATTCAAGTGACATTTAACATCTGTGGAATTCAGTTTATCAGTTTGGTGATGTTAACACCATAACAACAACTAGATGCAATCTAAAAAGGTAAACATGGTAAATAATAATAAAAAAGGAACTACTAGTAGAACATGGTAAAACATGATAATGTCCCTCCCCTCATACAAAATTGTGCATTGTACTCAACACACAAATAGGTCAAGTTAGCAATTTATCCTACAAAATTGGAAGAGGGAAATACTCACTACAATCTAACGATGGTAGTTGTTAGAATCTCCCGCATCCGTGGGTGGGTCATCATCATCTTTGCACTTGGTCTGCATCTCGGAAGACAATTTTCGATGGGAAAGGAGGAGTTGGTGTGGACGTGGGAGCAACCAAGGAGGGTTCAAGTGGTTGCTTCCCTTTCAACTTAGAAATTTGCTTTGGAGCTATCGAGTCCGCTTATGGGTGGAGCAGTAGTGGAGGGTCAGTAGGAAATGGAGGAGGCATTGAAGTTGTTGGAGATGTTGAAGGGTGGCACTCAAGCCATTGGAGAAGTGTGGAGATGAAGGCGATGTGCACGGAGGATGGTCAGCGGTGAAGCAGAGTGCTAGCAGCCTCAGAAGGGTCAGATAGGTGGAAGGAGGTTGCAGCAGGAGAGAGGTGCGAGGGGGTTTAGGGTTTCATGAGTGTGAAAACCTCGCGCCTTCTCTCTTTGTATTTAATCACTTCCATTGGATATGATCCCATCGAAGATTGGAAGGTTGATCTAGATTTTTGAGTTTTAGCAAATCGCGCTCGCAATTTCGAGCATAAGAGGGGTGTGAAGCATTCTATGGAAAAAAAATCATTTGGGTCGCACCCACAATTATGAGCACAAGCCGGGTGCGATTTCAGGGGAATGCGCAAATTTGCTCCCACAGCTAGAAGAACTTCCTTGGATCATCCCTACACAAGATATAAATCAAATTAAGACCATTTTCAATCAAATCATCATCAAAAGTATTTATCAGAATATCAAAATTAACAAAATTGGATTATATAACTCAAAATGACAAACAACTCAAAGAAAAATTCATAAATTAAGTTATAAACATGGTTAAGATGCTTGGGTTTCCTCCCAAGAAGAGCTAATTTAGTGTTATTAGCTTGACCATAGCTCGTATCATGCCAATATGTGAGGATCAAAGAGATTCATGGTAACTCCCCACACAATAGGCTGATGTGATAAATAGTACTTGAGGCACTGCTCATTAACTTTGAAATAGTGTTTGAGGCTGATGTGAGAAATACAATAGAAGGTATTCGCTTCTATCGGGGGACGTGCGATTCTCAAATGAAGTCCTTGAACGTTCAGAGCTGCAAAGTCCCTTAGTGATCGATGATCCTCCATTTGTTCTGGTTTTGAGGACTCTGAACCTTGAATAGACTTAAGCTTCCTTTGATACAAAATGTTCTCTCAATTTCATGATCATTTCAAGCAAGTTGTATAGTTCGTGAAGTCCTGGGCATAAACCAAATTGATAAATATAGAAATCAAGTAGCCCAAAGTATGTAAGTGAGTTGCAAATTGAAAAGAAGCAAGATTATATCTAAAAAGAAAACTAAAATACTAAAGGGAATGCAAAATAAAAATATCTTGTCTAGTGATCTTTTAATCTTGTCAATATTGGCACAATTTGTCTCTAGCAATGGCGCCAAAAACTTGATAGGTCCTGTAAGGGCATAGGCTATCGAAATAGTAAATTATTGATCCCATAGAGACAAATAGTCAAATACCAACTGATTTAAGTCTCGCTAGCTAGATAGATATAAGTGATTGGAGTAATTCTAACTACTGACTTGAGCAGGTAATGCAAATGATGGCAACTAACAACTCTGAGGTAGAAGCTAAGCAATGATGGAAAAGGGAGATGGGTCACCATGGAATGGCAAAGTGCAAGGATAATCTACTATCAATCTTATCAACCTAACTAGTTTAAAGGAATCCGTCGAACGGTACAAGTTACCCCCATTAACCCTATGTTTATTTGAAATAGCCTTCTACTTTTGTGGCTTGTCACTTTGAAACAAACCCAATGTGCAAAGGATGGATAGGATACTTCCTTCAAATGAATCGGCCCTACTTTTGTGGTTGATTTATTTGTTCAATATATGGCTTTCCAAATTACAGCCCGTAATTTTGCGAGTGAACAGTGCCGGCGCCCGCTCTTTTGTTGATTCCTCCTCCGATTGATCTTCTTTCGCTCTGAAACTTCTAGGGTATCCTTTTCTTCATCCATATGAAGCTTCCTTGTGAAAATCGCTGATTGAGGTGGCCTCTACGCCTCTCGGCGCGAGGCCAAACCCTAAGGATGCCTCCCTCGATTTCTCTCTGGACTCTGGATAAAAATTAGGGCTTTCACTCTCTTTCTCTTCTCCTCGTTGAGACGGGTCCGTAGCTTCTTTCCGATTTCAATTTGGTGCCCTAAATCTCGAGATATCGTCTTTTGAAGTTTCCAGCAGAAGAATCGGGCAATTGGGTCAAAATTACGGTACCATGATTTTTATTACGGTAGTGCCGTAATTTCTTCTGTGAATTCTGAGCAGAAATTATGGTACCATAATATTTATTATGGCACTGCCATAATTTAGCTTCTGTGCTTTTTAGGGCAGAAATTATGATACCATAATATTTATTACAGTACTGCCATAATTTTTCAAACTTGCTTCGATTTGCATAAAAATTGACGGGTAGCTTCGTTTCGACGTCTGGAATCCATTAATGTGCTCAAATCTTCCAAAATCCATTAAAATATGGCACTTTTTACTTGAAAATGATGAAAAATAAGAAATGATGTAGATTCTGCAATATTTGACAAATAAGGCTTAAAAACAAGCAAAAGAACATAAATATGACACAAAAAGACCAATGAAATGACACAAAATATACTATGAATTTTAGTATCATCAATTTATTTGTTTAATATATGGCTTTCCAAAATTGCGAATAGCCTTTCGGTCCTATTCACAATGCCTAGGATCATGCACAACTTGGCAAGAATCATACAAGCAATGAGTGCAACAAAGATTGAATAAACTCAACTAGTGTTCACAACATATAATAGAAAGATTCTTTCAATGCAAAAGAACCAACAACAAGCTTTCCCCATATCCCTAATCAACTCAGCCTAGGATTTCCATATCAATGTTCATGTGCAAGCTCAAGAAGCATTTATACAATCAAATCACTATGAAAATTATTGGAAGATCAAGATAAAAACTTCCCCAAGCAAGTACAGGTGTAGGAGATAATGTCCAATGGATAGAAATCCTTCGTAGAATGAAAGCAAGCTCCCAAACGAAGTCTTCTTCGTCGAAGATGATGTTGTCGCCTATCTCCTTATAGAAGCCACCTCCCCCTATTTTAGGTTGAAAACCCTCTTTTAAACATGCCTCCACATTAGTGGACGATGAAGCTTATCCCCCATCGTCTCACTAGCCAACCTCAATTTGGTACCGCTCTCGCGGCTTGCATCGAAATAGTGCTTTACCCCTAGATGTTCGATCAACTGCTGTGCCTCAACGCATTTCGAGGAGAACCAGCTAGCTCTGGGTTCAAGTGGAATTTCTCCCCTAAGCACAACTCATCCGCTGATTCTTCAACATCAGTCGGTTCAGACCTCCACTTAGTTTGTTTCCTTAGTTGCCCCTTTTAATTACTCTTCAAAAAACCCTAACGAGGTTAAAACTAGTAAAATCATCTGTCTAAGGCAAATAGAAATCGCGGGTGCAAATCGGATCCCAAGCCATTTGTGATTCTTTCTGTTCATTTCTGCTTGCCAGAATCATAGGCGCAATAAGAAATAGGGGTGTGATCTTCTCAGTAGATTCTCGGACTTAGCTAGGCAGAATCACACCTGTGATCAGAATCACGAGTCGTGTGCGATTTTGTTGCAGACTCCAAATTTTGCTAAGAAGCTTCATCTAGGCATCAGGAATTCTTTAGTGGTGTTGGATTTTTCAGATTTGTCCTACTTTAGCTCAATTATCCTAAAATGTCACAAGAAAAAGAAAAGGCATAGATTCCAAATAGATTACAAGAAATCAAGCTTAATTAAATGTAAAAGCCAAGCAATGGGGATTAAATTGACAATAAAATCATATTGAGAATCCTATATAAATAAGAGATATTAGATAGCCACAAGCTCTCAAAAGGCAAGATGTCAATCAAATCCAAACATCAACAAATCTTCTACAAATCGGGTATCAACCAAATTTAAATATTCACAAGCTCTCAAAAGGCAAGATATTCATCAAATTCCAAATATCCACAAGCCCTCAACAATATAAGATATTCTTCAAGTCTAGATATCCACAAGCCCTTAAAAGGTAAGATATTCATCGAATCCAGATATCCACAAGCCTTCAAAAAAGATAGGATATTCTTCAAGTCTAGATATCCACAAACCCTCAAAAGGTAGGATATTTACTTACTCTAAATATCCACAAGCCCTCAAAAGGCATGATTTCAGTCAAATCCAAACCTGTACAAGTCTTCTAAAAGTTAGATATCAATTAAATTTCAAATCCACTAAACCACATTCAGAAGAAATACTCTTGTACCAAGTTGTAAGCTACTTCATGGCACGGTGTTATGAATTAGATTATTCTTTCAATCATTTGTATTTATTTTGTTATATATATAGATCTCTTAATCAAATATACCATAAAATATTTAGTGGTAATTAATGATAAATGATTGCATTCATTGGAAGCTAGGACCCACTAAATAAAAAGTCTTATTATTTATAAGGTGAATTTGAAACGATTGTATTGCATTAATTCAACATATCCATTCTTGACCCTACAGTCAAGTGCAAATGTATCACAATTTCAAGATATAGGCATACCAAATTAGGTGATTGAACTAACAACTAGAGTAAAGTATCAATAATTGTAGTCTAGGTGATTGAACTAACAACTAGAGTGAAGTATCAATAACCGTAGTCTAGGAGAAAACAATAAAATGAAGATTTAGGATTTTGGGTTTCAGCACATGATGTGGCCATAAGTGCACGACTCTATCAAACTAATAAAATAAGTATCAATCCCATAAACATTGAGTCAAAAAGTACCAACTAATTGTGATTTCACAAGTTAGGCGAATCAAATCATGAGGTTTGCATGGGTGCTACTAGAAATCACATGATCAATGATTCAAAAGCATGAGAGATGTGGAAAAAGAAGAAAAAGGAATTTAATTAAGCTTATGACTTCGGGTTCACCACATTGGTCTTTTATGATGATACAAATTAGTTCTCCATTTTATAGAATTTAATAGTGTTAAAGAGAATTTATCCTAAGCCACATGTTGTCCTCTCTCAATAGCCCAACCCAATGTTTACTTAAATTGATCTCCTACTCTTGTGGCTTGCCAACATAAATAAATCTATTAAGTTCTATGATAAATTATGAATCCCTAGAAGGATCTAGAGTTACTTTCGTAATCTTACCCCATAAGTTCAAATATAGGTTTTTCAACATTGTAATTCACCTCGCCATACTTCTAACAATTTTCCAAGGGCATATAGATATTTAGTCAAAATATTACATCAGATTAAGCACATTATATTTAAATTAACAATGATTAAATTCAAATATAAAGTATCAAATTATAAAAGTACACAATGAGCTACACCCTCATCATGACAAGGAGTTTACACTAAGAACATATTTGTGAACATCATAAAATTGTTGCTCCTTTCTTCATTGATGTGTATATTGCTTCTCTTCTTCTTCTTTTGCTCTTGACACCCATAATTCAACATGTATTCTTCCTTATAGCTACCACCTAGGGTCTAGGAATAGATTTTTGACACCTTAGTAGGGATAGGATGCTTCTATATAGAGTTTGGAGTTTACTATTTTTAGAGTGGAAGCAAAAACTTGGTAAAACTCGACTCAGTTCACCTCTAGTGAACAAAATCATGGCTGTGACTAGTGTCATGGCCTAGTGTCATGCCCCAATTTTTCACTATGGAAAACTCTGGGTGTGATAGCACAAGTTGTGTAAACTTGTTAGCCTAAACCCCAATATGCGCCAATATGCGGAACCCCAAGAAACCAACGCGCCCTGATGGAATGTGTGTACCCCAAATAGGAATGTATGTGCCCCCGAGAGAAACCCTGTGCCGTGCCAAGTTACCTTGCGCCAAGTTGTTGTCCACCAAGTACGACTTGCGCAAGCCCCTGTGCTTTGCAATACAAGTGCCCCGAGCAACAGATTGGGTTTAGCGTGCATCCACAACCTCGTTGCATACTCGTTGGCAAGCGCCCTATGCAAAATAGTACCTTGTACTATACTTATGCAAGGCGCACACGAGAAACCACTGCACGGGTGCACACTACCTATGCTCCAAAACCTAGAGCAAGGATGCACTAGACAAATGCATCCAATATCCACAACTACACAATGACTATGCGCCTATCACAGTGCAAGCGCAAGGCAGACAGAAAACACAGTAAGGGCGCAAGTCCACAAAACCACATAATGAGGAAAATACTCTTAACTCAATGTGAGCTAAGGATACACAAAACCTCAAAACTATCGGACTCAAGCCGCTTTATAGAGACAACATTCATACAATTATAACACACACTCAATGCTATAAAAGTACCTCTAGAGATCAATGTGACCCCTTTTACAATGATGTACAAGAACCAACCCTCGCTGGAAAACCCGCCGTCACTGAAAAAGATGGCCAAAAAAGCTCCTAGAAGAACCCAACAAGTAACCGAGACCTCCCTTGTGTTATGTAATACCCCGAGTTTAGCCCCACATTGGAAGTGGGAGAATAGATTATATGGTATATAAGGCTTAGTGGGCTTGCTATTGTTAACTTGGGCTTAAGCATTTTAATAAATTGGGCCACATTGCTAATCAGTTCATTAAGTTAATAAATAGTTTGCTTACTAAGCGGGTCATAACAAATGGTATCAGAGCAAAACTTAGTCCTAAGCATAGTGAGAGGCAAATAGGAAAGGGCTACCGAGAATGGTGGAGCCACCATTGGGCTGACCTCACATGCTGTCGACTAAGGAATGGTGGGCTTGACGAGGATGTCAAGTCTTAAGTGGGGGAGATTGTAATACCCCGAGTCTAGCCCCACATTGGAAGTGGGAGAATAAATTATATGATATATAAAGCTTAGTGGGCTTGCTATTGTTAACTTGGGCTTAAGCATTTTAATAAATTGGGCCACGGTGCAAATCGGTTTACCAAGTTAATAAATAGTTTGCTTACTAAGCAGGTCATAACATGTTCTTCAAGACTCAAGCCCCTTTTCTCCTCAAGAAGCCGCACCCCTCTAATGGAAGAAGGTCCTCCTTTACTCGCCACAAGCAATGGAGGTGAAGAAAGTCGCCTCTATTGTTCTTGCCCAAAGATGGAAGAATGCACTAACCCCCAATTTGCGCAACCCTTCCAAGAATGCACGAACACCACTTTTGTTGTTTTGCCATTTTTGGCTACAACATGGTAACTGTCCAAGGCATGGTTGGTTACATGTTGCGCCAAGGGTAAGGGGAATGAGGTACATCATGCTCGCCCTTCCTTTACAAGTCAGTAACACCCGCATGCTGGGTCGGCATCCCCAAACATATAGGTCTCTGCCACACCCCTAGGTCTCAGGTTTGAGACTCACCCGTGCCCTAGTCTTCTGCATAGTCTGCGTCTTTGTGCATCAGCCCCTGCTATGCTCCAATGCTCTTCAAAGGTTGAGCTAATGTTCCCTTGAAGTTGCTATGCTCCGCGACTGTTATGCCCCCGAGTGCCACCCGGGACCCACATCGAGAATCCCGGCCTTGGCACGCAACAACACTGTACCTGACAAGTCAATGCGAAACCGAAGAGGTACAGAACAGATATAATAACATAACAGAAGGCCAACCCAGCCATAGAATTATCCATAATATAGGACAACAGACACAAGACCGGCGCAACGGTCAATAGAGCCCAACTGATAATACAACCGGCACAGCAGTCAATAAGTCAAACAACAATATAACATAATAATCATCAAACCGAATAGATGCAGCTCAAACCTAGCTAGACTGGTGGTCACCCAACTATCTATCTAAGGTGCTCTAGATGGAGCCGTGCCTGAACCTAGAGGCAAGTCAAAGGGGGGTTCGCTGGAGGCGCTAAGTAGGGATATAGCAAGTTATATGGTGCATGATCAGAATAAAAGAATTTTACCAGAAATACCACCGTAACTCTACATGTCCCAACTAGCATGCAATACTGATACCCATACCACGTTTCATACAAGCAAGTTATGTCAACAGGAATATGACTAACTATACATGTGGTTGACACCGTAACAAAGGAAGTAGGATAGAATCCCTACCTCAATAGTAGATGCACAGGAAACAGATCCAACTAGTAATGATGAAATCAGTCAACAGGTCCTAGCAGATAAGTGTTATGTCCGCAAGTGCATGAATACTCAGAGTAATAAAAGATATCGAACCACAGGGACCTACGTGTTAAGTACCGAATAATTATTTTCTCACTAGCTAAGCAAATCGAATACAATGTAAGCAAACGATCAGACTATGTTACAGATTATCAGAGAGGAAAAGTTGGGACAAGGGTTTCATCCACCTTAATTTCAATGACTGATAAAAATAAATGTTTGCCAGTCTATTCTTAACATGATAAAGATGAAATTTACTGATAAAGAAATTGTCTCGCTCTCGCGACAACAATTTACATAGAACAACCCTCGCTCTCGCGACTGATTATTCAATATTAAAAATAAGTAAATCTTGACAAAGAGATTTAAAATCACTCTCGTGCATAATATCTCAAGTGAAACAAAATATTCTCATATCTTAGTTTCACAGGTTTTACTTAAAGGTTTCCAACAATCCAATACCTAATCTCTTAGCATATTTTCATGTCTATCTCAATAATATTTCCTAGATCAAATTATCAACAAGAATTATACTTCTAAAATTAAGAATTAAGAACAAACCTAATCTCTTAGCATAAGTTCCTAAAACATAATTTTAGGGTTCCAAGTTTTGCAAATCACCTTTCAGTACATATTACAAAACTCTAACACATGCTGATAATTGAAACTAGAAAAGATCAAAGACAATAATCACTTAAGTAAAATTATCATATTATAGAACAACACACAAAATAATAATTATCCAGACATTAAGAAATTAAGGGGATTACAACCCCTGTCCCAAAAAGGTGTTTAAGCTAGCATGATGGAAGAATTACAATAAGACATTGATCAGGAAAATCAAAAATCAATAAAAGAAGAATTAGGTTACTCCTTCGATTGAACTCTTTTTGATCTGAAACTTTCTGTGCGTGAGAGAAATTACAACTCATAATCTCTTCTAAAGATCGCGATGAATAGTGGCAGCGCTCGCGTTTTCCTTGGTTTCTCCTTCAATTGAACTCTTTTTGATCTAAAACTTTCTGTGCGTGTTCTCCTTCCTCAGGCGTAGCTTCCTTGCTAATTTCGCGGTCGATGATGGTCTGTGCACCTCTTAGTGATGAACCCTAGGACGGCGGTGAGATTTGTGATTTCTCTCTGAACCATGGATTAAAATTGAGGTTTTTTGTTCTAAAATCTTCGCCTCTTCTTATAAATCACTCCCCTTCTTTCGGTTTTCAAAATGGTGGTCTAAATCTCTCGGAATCATTGTTGCAAGAATCGGCTACAGTAACTCCAGAAGACTCGGGCAAACGTGGCTGCCTGGGTTATAATTATGGCCCGTGAAGATAATTACAGCAGTGCTATAATTTCTTCTATGGAAAAATTTGGAAGAATTACGGGCTGTAATAAAAACTACGGCAGTCCCGTGATTTATCTTTCATGCTTCAAATCTGGCTTAAAGAGATTACGGCCACAATATTAATTACGGCAGTGCTGTATTTTTCTCTAGATAAAAATCTCTTAAAATTATAGCAGAGGAAATAAAATACGATAGTACCATGGTTTAGTCTGTAAGTCTAGTAAAACCACGGTCCGTAATTAAAATTATGGCCCTGCCGTAATTTTGCGGGATACTCTGATTGGCTTGAAATTCGTCGTGTAATCTCCTCATGATGATTAGGATTCGTCTATGCCATCAGATTGCTTGAAAACCCATTAAAATGATGCTTTTTTATCTGAAATTGATCAAAAACTAGAAAAAGTGTAGATTCCGAAATACTTGGCAAATAAGGCATAAAAATAAACAAAAGAGAATGAATATGACTCAAAAAGACTTATTAATTGATACAAAATATACTATAGATTTTTGAGTCATCAAAATACATAAGGCTCAAACTTTGCTTGTTCTCAAGCAAACAAAGATATCAATGCTGATTATGAAGAATAAACTTTCTCATGAAAAATAAACTTCTAAAATATAATCGCCTATGAGAAACTCCACCAAATGCTACATAAAATTTCAAACAAATATATTATCCTCTGAATTTAATCTTTAAGATCCACAACTTAGTCAAATAAAATTTCACAACTTGTATAATAAGCAGAATTTCAATCTCATGAGTTCACCCAAGTTTCAATTTAAATTCAAAATACTTTTGTTTACAGGAATATGATCTCCAAATCTTTTTCCACTCAAATTTTCTATCTTTCTCTCTTTTGACTTTCTCTAAATCAATTATCACCCCTTTTTCGATGACAAATTTAGACTACATTGGTCACATAACCAATGTAATAGAACTCATATCTCTTTAGTAGGAAGAATCTTACCTGAGACATCGGAGTTTATGTCAAACGATTTCTCTCCATGGAATGTACCTAGATAGATACATACTTTTTATTTGGACTTCAACTCTTAACTTTGGTACCACTGCAAATTAATATAGTGCCAAGTAGAGGAGTCATTCTCTTTTTCTTTTCTCTCTCCCCCTTACTTCAACCCATATCTTCGGTACCACTACCAATTTTACGCAGTGCCAAGTAGGGGAGTCACTCTCTTGTTATTGGATCTTGGAAATCTTTTTTCCCAATAAATAGTAAAATAAATTAAATATCAACTAGGTTAATCAATTGACGTCAATTCAGAAAAATCATACTCATATACTCATTTTATTCAAGAAAGTAATTTCACTCTTAAATTGCATTCATCAAATAATATATCAATCCAAAATTTCATGCATCAATCAATGAAAAATTTCATTAGGGTGATATATACTGAAGAAATAAATTCAACACAATAGGTCTATCTCCAATCACAGGCATTAACATAGACATTCATCATCAAAAAGATAATCACAATGGTGATAGAAGGAATTTCACCACACATCATAGGCATATCAATTCAGCAATATATATATCAATCAAGATTTCGCAAGGTGTCAGCATTACAGATATCATCATAGGAAAATAGTGTTTATATCAAAAACAAGTTATCTTCAAGTTATACAATGCCAAATATTAGAATGCACCTACACACGGTGTCAAATAATATCATCAATGCAAATCATAATATCAAAATACAACCATATCTAATCGGTAGCAAAAACTCGAGTATCATGATATTGTAGTACAACCAGATTGAATTAATCACAAAACATCAAAACAAGGATCCACAAGCACCGGACACAAGAAGTATGACCGGGTCATCCTTCCCTATTAAAACATGAATCATCAATAAGGTATAAAGATGAATGAAACATGAATAGGAGAATGAATACTCACAAAGCTCTAATTGTTTCCATCGGAATCTATCTCCTCGGTTGCTTCATCGGCAGGGGTAGCATTCATGGGATCATCCTGATTACCCCCATCTCCATCATCACCGCCATCATTTCCATACCCAAATCTATTGTAGAGAAAGTTTCCCATCTCTTCCATATAATTTCCATTTTCCTCAAATCTTCATGTAAATGCCCAGTGGCATCAAGCATCTTCTCCATGAGACGTCCCTAACAGTACACCTCTGCAGGCCCTGAAAACTAGGGTCATGTGCACTCGCCTATCCCCTCTGAGTGGGGGCTGCTCTATGTGAGGAAGACTCTGCAACTCTATGTGAGGGGGAATTGGTAGCTTGGCGTGGTGGCGAATCCATACTCATATGAAAGGGGTCGTCACCACCACCCCAGGTGGGTAGTGGTGGTACAGAATCCAAGGGTGTGGGGGTAGCTTCAGCAGCTGCATTTGGAGAGAGCTTCCAATTTGCTTGATCTTGGACCGTTGTCTTCTCTATGTTAGGCAGCGGTAGTGTGGGAGCTCCTGGTCCAAGAACTAAACAGTAGCTATCTCCCTCTCTCACTATCATCCTCATAGCTACACAGGACTCAATATCTATTCTTGCATTTCCCTTGGCCACTTCAATCTCATATGGCTCAACGTTCAAAGAAAGGGCTATAGGAGTAAGGAAACCTCCTATCACAATAGCACCCTTCTTTGCCCTAGCAACCTTGTCCAAGTGCTTGATGAAAAAGAAAGCCAAGTCCACAAGGTACCCATGAAGCATACACCATAAAAAGTAAAGCTACAACTGGCAGACCATACCATAACTATCCCCTCGTCCGAACACTGTATGAGCCAAAACACAGTGCACATATTTGATGCAAAGGTTTGAAATCTTGGTAGCCCTGGCTGACAAGGCTGAAAAACTGGACTCTGATGTAATTTGGTTCCAAAACACACTCTCAATAAATCCAAGTGGTACATGAGTATGCCCTCCTCCCGGTAAATGAAAAATGGATCTAATATCTCTAAGTGTAAGGCTCCTCTCAATGTTAGCCATGTGAAAGGTAATCTCACCTTCAGCATGCTAATCAGTAAACTCATGGAGTTCCATGTCCAAACTACTAAGGAACTCTAAAACCAATGGAAGATAGGTCTGCGGTGTCATCTGGAAAAATTTCTTTACCCTGATCTGGTCAAACATCCAAAATACATCCTCGTAGATTCCTAAAGTTTCCAGTGTACGTTTGTCAGCGTACTTGGTGTTGACTTCTCGTCTGGTAAGCAGCTGATTATACTGTGCCTCTTGAATTTCATCTCTGAATATGATCCCATATGGGTTGGGAGGTGAAGCTGGTGAAGATGACTCAGCTAGAGCCTTGCCTTTCTTCTTGGATACAACTTGCTTTGTCTTTGGTGCCATCTGAGTCTGAGCCATGTATTATGAAAGGAAAGATTGAAACAAGACAAATTTGTCACCTACTAAGATAGAGCCGCGGGTGGAACTGGAATTGCGCGTGTGAATGCTGCTCTAAATCTTAGTTCCCGATTCGGAATCGCTCCTCCTAACTCCTTTAGGAAGACGATTCTCCTTACTGCAAATCTTCCTGGAAGCAGAAATCAGCTCAAACGAAACTCGATCGACGAAAAATCAAAGCTGGCGGATGAATAGAAGAGCAAATCAGACGCTGGCGGAGCTAAATCTAGCTTCAAATCGTGTTAATGTTGCTCAAAAATGGTTCGAAATTGATCAAAGATAGTCGTGGAAGCTTACTGAAGAACTCAGGAAGGAAGAACAAGTTCAAATCGAAGAAATCAAAACCTCATTCGTCATAAATCGAAAAGGGAAAAACTCAAGCGAATGTACGCCACAAACACCAAGATCGGGCTCGAAACCTCCGGATCGAAGCTCGGTGATGGATGGAAAGAGTCACTAGAAGGTTTAGAAGGCAAGGGTGGAGTGGAATCTCAGAGGCGGCATGGCGTCGAAGGACAACACAGGAGAAAAACCCTAAACCACGACTGAAAACCCTAGAAATACGGTAGCAGAGTCGTGTAGGGCTGACACAATTATGGCCATAATTTTCATTATGGCACTACCGTAACTTGGTCTGGTTCAAAAGCAATCAAAATTACAGCCTGAAAAAATGATTACGGTACCACCGTAATTGTTTCGGGAAGAAAAACGCTCTAAAATATAGGCTGTGATAAACATCACGGTACAGCCGTAAAGAGAGATTTTTTTTAACGAAATAGAATTATGGGTGTGAAAATTTTCACTCCCCCTACCGTAAAATCTTCTGAAAAAAGTAACACAAAATTACGGCCCAAAATATAGATTACAATAGTGTAGTAAAAGACACAAAATTTTCTGGAAAGAATCAAAGCAAAATTACGATCGGTGAAATTAATCTCAAAAACTTTCTAGAAAGAAATAAATCAAAATTACGGCCCGTAATAAAAATTACGGTAGTGCCGTAAAAGCCATAAAAACCTCTGGACGAAATTACCCAATATTACGGCCCGTAATAAACATTACGGTAGTGCCGTAATTTATGAAAAATACCAACTTTTCCTTCAAAAAGAAAAGAAAAATTAGTACTAAAAGTAAACTAAAATAAAAGAAACTAAACTAAGTAAGAGGGCTTGGGTTGCCTCCCAAGAAGTGCTAATTTTAAGATCATTAGCTTGACCGTTCTGCACTCAGATCTGGTCGAGGTTCCTTGAGTTAAAATTTTGTTCTTTCTTCGTTTTGTTCTTCTTGGAAATAATACTTCAACCTCTGACCATTAACTTTGAATTCCCCCATTTTTTTCACTCCATATGTCCACAGCTCTGTAGGGATAAGTTTTTCAAACCTGAAAAGGTCCGGACCATCGAGACTTAAGTTTACCAGGAAAAAGTTTCAACCTAGAATTAAATGAAAGAACAAAGTCACTTGGTTGAAATTCCTTTCTGAGAATATGTCGATCATGCCATCTTTTAGTTCTCTCTTTATAAATCCTTGCATTTTCGTAAGTGGAGAGTCTAATCTCATCTAGCTCATTCAATTTCCTATAATCTATGCACATGCGCCAACTAGTTACTATCCTAACAGGAATCAATTCATCATCTTCATAACAGTTACACCCCCTTTCTTAGGAATACAATGAACATGGCTTACCCATTTACTATCGGAGATAGGATAGATAATACCTGCATCAAGTAATTTCAGAACCTCCTTCTTCATTACTTCTTTCATAGAGGGGTTATGTCTTCTTTGAAAATCAACATGTGGTTTATGTTCCTCTTCCATAAGAATTATGTGCATACAAAAAGAGGGGTTAATTCCCTTCAAGTCATCAACAGAATACCCAATTACTTTCCTATGAATCCTCAACTCTCTTAAAAGCAACTTTGTCTCCCTTTCATTAAGCTGTGCATCAACAATAACAGGGTAAGTAGAATTACGTCCAAGAAATTCATAGCGAAGATTATTAGGCAAAGATTTCAGTTCAACTTTTGGGATTTTCTCTTCCTGATTTTCTTGATCATCACAAATAGTGCACTCCAGCAAATCATGAATCTCAACATCAAAATTAAAATCAGAATCACAACTAGAATCAAGATCAGAATCAGAAGGTTCCTCAAACAAAGCATTAAGATCATAAACATAGTCATCCACAGCATGAATACTACAACAAAATCCAGTATAAGATGGTTTCTTCATGGATTCATTCAAATCAAACTCAATTTTGTTATCACCAAGGTTAAGAGTGAGTTTACTATTCTTTACACCAATAATAACTCCTACTGTGCCTAAGAATTGTCTACCAAGTGTCACACCCTGGCTTAAGGTTCTCCGGCGTAACTTCATACTACACCGAAACCCTAGTTTTCCGGTCCCAAATTCACCCCCAAATTAGGAAAGAGTCGAAAAACCCTAACCCTAATTCAGATTTTGACTTGATCAACGTCATTTTGAACCGCCAAACGATTTTGTTTCCCGCGTCGTCACTGAGTGTCGCCTACACTCGTGAGTTCGTCGGAGCAGGGCATGATGGCAGGTTGGAGACCCCCTCTCTGCCCTCAGCCTCTCGTTGCCGCCTGACAGGCACCCAGTAGCCGCCTGCTACCAGAGATGATAGTGGTGAAGCTTGATAGGAATACCAAAGAGGAAAGCTTTTATTTATCCTTTGAAGCTACAAAACCTCTTGAGGCCGATGACCCCCGTCGCCCGCCCCACTCCCACTTGGACCTCTCCCTTGTCGATGGTTACAATCACTCAGCCCTTATAGAGCTCTCCCTCGACATCCCCTGACACCGGCATCAACACTCTCAGGCATTGGCATCAACACCCCCTGGTGTTGGCATCAGGGACCCTGCAATGGAAGGACGACAGTCCTTGTCGCCGGTGGTGGTGTTGTTCACCAGCACTCGCACCTCTCTTACTTACGCAGGTGCCTCCCTCTTATAGGGAAGAGGTACACTCACGAATCCTTTGTTGTGTCGCGTCTGGGTCACGCCTCGGCATGGCCCGCGTCTCACGACGCCGCAAGCTCCATGCCGCTGCCGAGGATTCCCCCCGTGTGGATCGCATCCGTGTAGGTTGACGAAGCCCCCGCTTCGTTTGATGATGGCACCGACCTGACACGTCCACAAGAATCGCATCGCTCACATCCGCTATTCCCGCATCACCGACCACGCTGGGATCGCATGCGTCCAACGAAGCCGGAAATCACCCCTTGTGATTTCCGCCAAAATCCCACTTCTGATTTCTACCGAGATCTTCGCATCCTTTGTCGACCTCGCCTCCGACTTCGTCGCTGGAGCTTGGTTGCCTGCGTCCATGCCAAAGCAATCGGAAATCGCTGCCTGCGATTTTTGCGTCCGAAGATCTCTCCCTCGTCTGCGCTGAAGGCGTTGACTCACGGCTGCACCTTCGCCGGAAGAAGCGCTCCGTAGCTCGCACCCTTCGCTCTACTTCGAGGAAGTTGCCCGCCAAAATCGCCGCTGCAAGCCACGCCCGCGTGACGTTGAAGACGCCGCTTACGTGTGCCTGCATTCGATTTCGTCCACATCAACGAAATCCGGAAGCAGTCAACCCTCCTGTTCACTGAACATTGCTTCAGATGGATTTGGGCATGGGCTTTCCCTCTTACGCACGGCGAGTGGGCCTGGGCTGCCACCCAGCCCATATGAAGCTGGCCCATTGTTCCAGGGCCTGACACCAAGAATGATAGGAATTTTAGCATCTTCCTCTATCTCCAAAACTACAAAATCTCCTGGAACAAAGTACTTACCAACCTGAATTAGAACATCCTCAAGAATACTAACAAGATACTTAACTGAACAATCAGTGAGCTGCAAAGATATAGAAGTTGGTTTTGGCTCTACCATGTCTAGTTTCCTGCAAACAAATAAAGGTATTAGACGTACACTAGCACCAAGATCACATAAGGCTCGGTCAAAAGTCATACTCCCAATCAAGCAAGGAATAGAGAAACTACCTGGATTCTTTAATTTCGGTGGTAATTTGTTTTGAATGATAGCACTACACTCCTCAGTTAATGCCACAGTGTTATAGTCCTCTATTTTCTTTTGTTAAACAAAATTTCTTTCAAAAATTTAGCATAAGTGGGCATTTGAGACAAAGCATCAGTAAATAGAATGTTAATGTAAAGCTTTTTCAAAACATCAATAAATTTTCCAAATTGCTTATCCAACTTTACTTGAACCAGTCTCCGGGGAAAAGGTATAGGAAGCTTATAAGGTGCAGGTGAACTAGGTCTAGGAACATCAGGCTGACAATGCTCATCCCCTTCAGGTTTATCACCCTTATGGGGTGGCGAACTAGTATGGAACTACACATGTACAGGTGGTGTTTCTAAGGCTTGTTCACTGCTGGGTTCAATGTCAGGCTCTTCCTCTTCATCATCTTCAATTCTACCCCTGGGTTTATCTAATTGTTTCCCACTCCTAGTAGTTATAGCATTACAATGTTCCCTAGGGTTTAATTCAGGTTTAGCAGGCAATTTTCCTGGGGGTCTATAAGAAGTATTAGCCTGTTGTGCTATCTGATTCTCTAGAATTTTATTGTGTGCTGTTAAAGATCCAACCTGAGAAGTAAGCTGATTAATTGTATCCATCATTTTCTCAAATTTCTGATTTTCATTTGTTATGAACTTTTCAAGCATGGATTCTAAACAAGTTCGAGACTGATTTTGATTTTGTTGACTCTATTGGCATCCTCTATTCTCAACCTGTCCTGTATTATTGTTACTCTTCCAAGATAAATTTGGATGATTCTTCCATCCAGGGTTATAAGAACTAGAATAAGGGTCATTATTTCTTCTACCCTAATTATATTCCCCCTACAGCATTTACTTGTTCTATCCCCTGATCATGACCTTACACTCCTCAGAATAATGTCCTTGGTTACCACAAATATCACATATAGCAGAAGATGAAACTACAGTAGTTTGCATTTGAAAAGAATCAAATCTATAACATAAAGAGTCTACCTTTTCAGCCAAGGTGCGCCAACTATCATTCTCATTCTTACCATGTGGAGGCCGATGTATCACTCCTCTTTCAGTGGTCCACTAGTTATGGTTCAGGGCCATCTCCTCAATCAGAGTGAAAGCGTCATCAATGGTTTTGTTCATGAGGGCTCCTCCTACAGTAGCATCAACAGTGAGACGAGTATTATAAAGTAAGCCTTTATAGAAAGTATAAATTAAAACTCATTTTTCCAAGCCATGGTGAGGGAACTTCCGTTGTAATTCATTGAAATGCTCTCATGCCTAACTCAAAGATTCGCCATCCCTCTGTGCAAAGCTGGTGATCTAATTTCTCAACTGGATCATTTTACTTGGTGAGAAGTATTTCATCAAGAAGGCATTTGAAAGTAGATCTCATGTGGTGAATGTTCCAGTTAGTTGAGAATGTAGCCAGGCACGCACTCGGTCCCTAAGAGAAAAAGGAAACAATCTAAGCTTCAAAGCATCACGGGATACACCATTAATTTTAATTGTATCATAAAATTCAAGAAAAAGAGCCAGATGTTGATTAGGGTCTTCAAGTGGTGATCCTCCAAATTGATTCTGCTGGATCATAGATAGAAAAGCCAGTTTGATTTCAAAATTGTTGCCCTCTATCGCCGACCTAGCTATGCTAGAATGTATTCCTTGTGGATTCGGCGCTGCATAGTCTCGAAGTGATCTTTTCTTAGCTATGATTACTTCTCCTTCCTTCTTCTCTTCAAATCTGAGTTTCCTGCGCAATCTCAAAGTTCTATTAATCTCAGGATCTAATGGGACTAGAGGTCCTGATCTAAGGGTCCTGCGCATACACAAATAGAAAGATCAAATAAACTAAGAATATGCGGAAAATAGCAGAAAACAGAAATAAATCATAGCTTCCGAACATTGAAAAACTAGCAGTAACAGTAAACAGAAAATAAAACAAAGCTTAGTCTAGCAATACTATCAATTACTTCGATATTAACTAAACTAAGGTCCCCGGCAACGGCGCCAAAAACTTGTTGTGTTCGCAAGTGCACGAATACTCGAAGTAATAAAAGATATCGAACCACAGGGGCCTACGTGTTAAGTACCAAATAATTATTTTCTCACTAGCTAAGCAAATCGAATACGATGTAAGCAAACGATCAAACTGTGTTACGAATTATCAAGGAGGAAAAGTTGGGACTAGGGTTTCATCCACCTTAATTTCAATGAGTAGATAGAAATAAATGTTCGTCGGTCTATTCTTAACATGATAAAGATGAAATTTACTTATAAAGAAATTGTCTCACTCTCGCGACAACAATTTACAAAGAACAACCCTCGCTCTCGCGACTAATTATTCAATGTTAAAAATAAGTAAATCTAGACAAAGAGATTTAAAATCACTCTCGCGCATAACGCTCAGTGTCAATATCTCAAGTGAAACAAAATATTTTCATATCTTAGTTTCACAGATTTTACTTAAGGGTTTCCAACAATCCAATACCTAATCTCTTAGCATATTTTCATGTCTATCTCAATAATATTTCCTAGATCAGATTATCAACAAGAATTATACTTCAAAAATCAAGAATTAAGAACAAACCTAATCTCTTAACATAAGTTCCTAATACATAATTTTAGGGTTCCAAGTTTTGCAAATCACCTTTCAATACATATTACAAAACTCTAAAACATACTGATAATAGAAACTAGAAAAGATCAAAGACAATAATCACTTAAGTAAAATTATCATATTATAGAACAACAGACGAAATAATAATTATCCAGCCATTAAGAAATCAAGGGGATTACACCCCCTGTCCCAAAAAGATATTTAAACTAGCACGATGGAAGAATTACAATAAGACATTGATTAGAAAAATTAGAAATCAATAAAAGAAGAATTAGGTTACTGTTTACAGGGCTATAAAGAAACTACAGCCCGTAATCTCTTCTAAAGATCGCGATGAATAGTGGCAGTGCTCGCATTTTCCTTGGTTTCTCTTTTGATTGAACTCTTTTTGATCTAAAACTTTTTGTGTGTGTTCTCCTTCCACAGGCGTAGCTTCCTTGCAAATTTTGTGGTTGATGATGGTCTGTGCACCTCTCAGTGATGAACCCTAGGGCGGCGGTGAGATCTGTGATTTCTCTCTGAACTGTGGATTAAAATTGGGGCTTTTTGTTCTAAAATCTTCGCCTCTTCTTATAGATCACTCCCCTTCTTTCGATTTTTGAAATGGTGGTCTAAATCACCTGAAATCATCGTCGCAAGAATCGGCTACAGTAACTCCGAAAAACTTGGGCACACGCAGCCGCCTGGGTTACAATTACGGCCCGTGAAGATAATTACGCAGTACCGTAATTTCTTCTGTGGAAAAATTTGGAAGAATTATGGGCTGTTATAAAAACTACGGCAGTGCCATGATTTATTCGTCATGCTTCAAATCTGGCTTGACGAGATTACGGCTGTAATATTAATTACGGTAGTGCCGTATTTTTCTCTAGATAAAAATCTCTTAAAATTACGGTAGAGGAAATAAAATACAGTAGTGCCATGGTTTAGTCTGTAAGCCCAGTAAAACCACGGCCCGTAAGTAAAACCACGGCCCAGTAAAACCACTGCCGTAATTTTGCGGAATACTCTAATTGGCTTGAAATTCGTCATGTAATCTCCTCTTGATGATTAGAATTCGTCTATGCACTCGGATTGCTTGAAAACCCATTAAAATGATGTCTTTTTACCTGAAATTGATCAAAAACCAGAAAATGTGTAGATTCTGAAATATTTGGCAAATAAGGCATAAAAATAAACAAAAGAGCATGAATATGACTCAAAAAGACTAATTAATTAATACAAAATATACTATAGATTTTTGAGTCATCAATAAGTCATCGTGTAAGTCAATGTATTATGCTAATCCACTTATCAGTATTATTAACATGCAGATCCAAGTTAATTAGGTGATTTTGTCCAGATCTAGGTTATTTAATTAAGTCTGTCAGATACACATGTCCAGCTTTGTTCGCATGCATTCATATAAATACGTATGAAGTTGGGTCAAGGTTCTAACCTAGTTCGTAGCCATGTGCGAACGTAAAACACCATGTGAATGCTGAAATACGCAAGAACCAACCACCCGCGCTTAGACTGAGGCATCGGCATGAAATCCAAAGTTTGCCAGAACAGTGTTTTCGAGTTCGAATCCCGCCGGAAACTGAGGGGAAAGCATGCCGTTCATCACAGGAATTCGTCGGAGTAGTTAACATCGCCAGAAAATAGCTTTCAGTGCAATAATGTCTAAGCCCTAGTTCGTCGGACGAAATGTCAATGGCAAACGGAAGTCGACACAGAAATCAGGTCAGGGCAGCGGATTGGAGCCAGAGCAGAGGGTCAGCACCGAAGGGAAGGAGGCATCACTCAAAGCTTGTAGAGGACGTCGCTGACGCCAGAAAGGACAGAGCCGCCACATCCGTAGCACAAAAAGTCGTGAGAGAAAAGGGGAGCAACACCACATCTATTCACAGGAGGGTTTCAGCCTCGTCGTCGCCAATGAAGGAGCTCGTCGGAGCAGTCGTCAGACGCAGGTGGAGGTGCACGAGGAAGGAGAGCGAGTGCTGATCAAAGGAAGGAGAGGGGCGCTCGTTTGTTCGGTGATAGGATGATGAACATGAAGGAGGGGGGAAATAAGGAGAAGCAGCATGCGTGATAGCAGGGAACGGGCAAGGCATGGCACGCACAATGACAAGTCACGTCAATCACATCAACCCCCTTAGTTTTTTAATATTTTAATTGATTTTTGTCAGTTTTGGGTCACAGACATAACATTCTCCCTACCATAGAAGAATTTGGTCCACCAAATTCAAACACATTTATTAATAGTACATAAACAGGATTACAAAAGCAATAATACAATAGTCACTCGTCTAACTCCTCTCTCTCCGGAAACAGACTGGATGTCTCCTCATAAACTCATCCTCACGCTCCCAAGTCACCTCACTCCCAGGATGATTCTTCCATTTGACTTTAATCAGACTAATAATTTTATTTCTCAATTGGTGTTCTTTGCGACCTAAGATTTCCACAAGCATCTCCGAATATGTCGCATCCTGCCTGACATGAACAGCACTGTGTGTCAACACATGAGATGGATCTGCTATGTACTTGCGCAACATGGACACATGGAATACTAAGTGGATGTGTGAGTACATCGGTGGAAGCGCTGATCGGTATGCGACGGGTCCAACCCTCTCCAGTATCTCGAATCTAGTCGTACCCTTCTTCGGAGAAACTCAAAGAAACACGTGATCGCTGACATCAAACTCGAGAGGACGCTGTCTCTTGTTCGCATAACTCTTTTGTCGTCTTTGGGCAGTTAATAATTTTTTACAGATAAGTTGAACCCTCTCAGCATTATATTCCAACATAGCCGGTCCCAATACATGGTCTTCACCTGCTTCGTCCCATAACACCGGGGATCTGCACCTTCTACCGTATAAAGCTTCGAAAGGTGTCATCTGAATAGCAAAGTGATAACTATTATTATATGCAAATTCCACTAAGTGTAGGTGGCATTCCTAACCATCTGTAAAGTCTACGACATAGGCCCGGAGCTTGTCCTCTAGCATCTGAATAGTTCGCTTAGACTGACCGTCAGTCTGCGGGTGATAAGCAGTACTAAACCGCAGTTCAGTTCCCAAAGCCTTCTGTAAGCTACCCCATAATCGAGATGTGAACCATGGGTCTCTGTCAGAAATAATGTTGACAGAAACTGATGCGTCTGCAAATGCATGGATTTATCGAAGTAATAAAATAAGGTATAATTCCCAACGAGAATCTAGCAGTCAAGTACTAATTACACAACTCGTTTATATCTAAACTGATTAATTTGTGATTTTGTGTGAACTTTAAGTACGAAAACCAACAAAGGTAGCATTTTAGGGTAAAAAAATTAATTTTTAAGAGGTCAAGACTCGAAGTTTCACTACACTGATAATTACAAATTTAATAAAAATTATTCATTGAACATAATATTATAGTAATGTAAGGGATTTTTCCTAAGGTACAGATTACCTCCTCCCAAAGCATAATCCGGTACCTAGTTACGCTTACTCCCTACTCTCGTGACAATTAATGCAACTACGCAATTAAGTTCTATGAAAAATCTTGAAATCCTTCAAACGAATCCAAACTACTCTCGTGATTGGATTCGTAGGTTTGAAAAGAATAGATCCGACATTGCGATTCAACTCCCGGTCCTTCTCGCAACGTCTAAGACGTAAACATTCTTGGCCATAATAAATCACATAATAAACTCAATTCTGATCAAATCAATGCTATAATAATCATGTTAAAGAACAAAAATATAAAATTTAATTCATAAATATCAGTGGGCTACATCCCTAATCCCAAAAAGAAGTTTACTCGCTCATGTTCATCATATACAGTATAAATATAGATGAATATTGCATTGAATCCTATCAAAAGTACAAGAAATCACTAGGAAACTAATTAGAAATGCTTATCCTCGATCTGGAGGTCAAGATTAAGTGTTCAATCCTCCCCTTTGCATGATTCCTCGCTTGAATTATGCTCTGGAAGTCAATTTCACCCTAGCCACCGCCCATCTACGTCTTCACCCAAAAGAAAGTCTCTTTTGCCCTCCAAAAATCCCTCCTTTTATAGTTTAATCGATTGAGAACTCATAAGAAAGAATTCTGGAGAGTTTGGTTCAATTCTAACACGATTCGAGGTCGAATCGAGTGAAAAACTAGAAGAGGAGGAAATACTCACGCCCATAAATTGATCACGGCTGCGACCGTGAAAGTTTCTGTGAATACAAATTTATGTACACAGAAAAACTCACGGCCCATAAAGGACTCACGGCCTCACGCGTGAAAGTTTCTGTGAACTTTTATACTTAGCTGCGATTTCACCCCTTTGAACGCGAAACTCACGGCCAGCCAAAAGACTCACAGCTACGACCGTGAAAGTTGCGTCTGACACTGTTTTCACTCCAAATTTGATGTGCGACTTCGTAATTTCCTCAAAAATCATGCTATGGCCTTAAAACTCATAAAATCCATCGTTTTCATGTCATTTTACTTGCATTTTTATAAAAATCAAGAAAAGTTAAATTTTCATACAAAAGAAGATAAAAACACTAAAAATTATATAAAATCATTTAATTAAGCCCAAATATCATGTAAAATACAGGCAAAAATATGATGTGAATGCAACGCATCAGGAACCCCATGCAGCCGTATAATCTTACTACAATACAATCATGCCGGCTTGTCCATCAAGTAAGTCTCCTTTATACGCAAGAAATGAGCCCGACTTGGTCAACCTGTCCACGATCACCCTATCGAGTCGTGGCTAGTATGCGACCACGAAAGATCCGTCACGAAGTCCATACTAATATGTTCCCATTTTCACTCAGGGATCGGAATACTCTGTAAAAGTCCAAAAGGTTTCTTATGTTCAATCTTGACTTGCTGGTATACCAGACAATGCCCAACATAATCTGCGACATCTCTTTTCATTCTTTCCCATCATTAATACTTCCTGAGATCCCTATACATCTTCGTGGCACTAGGATATATCGTGAATCTCGACTTGTGTGCTTCTTCTAGTAACTCTTCCTTAATGATCTCAGGTACACATAAATGGTTCCAACATCTTATTACACCCTCAGAATCTTGAGTAAATTCTTCTCTCTTATCCTTTGTTATAATAGCCTGCAAGTACCAACCATTTGGTTGTGCCTTAATAATTCTCTACACAATAGGAGGGTCTGCCATCATCACGGCTAAACATCCATGCTTAGTAGGGCACACAATCTCTACACCTAAATCTACATTGCCTCATATTTAACTCTTTTTGTGAGAATAAATATTTTAAACTTTGATGATCCGTGAAAATCTCAAAGGTAAACACCATACAGATAATGTCACCAGATCCTAAGGGCGAATACCATAGCAGCTAACTCCAAATCATGCACTGGATAATTCTTTTCATGCTCTTTGAGTTGACGTGAGGCATAAGCAATGACCTTATCATACTGCATCAATGCCGCACCTAAACCTTGAAAAGATGCATCTGTATAAACTGTATACCCCTCGTCACCTGTCGGAAGTACCAATATAGGTGTACTAATAAGTCTTCTTTTCAACTCCATAAAGCTATTTTCATAATTTTCATCCCAGAAAAACTTAACTTCTTTCTTCGTCAAATTTGTCAGTAGAATAGCAATTTTAGAAAAATCCTCAACAAATTTTCTATAATATCTAGCAAGCCCAAGGAAACTCCGAACCTCTGTCATGGTCTTCGGACTTTCCCATTCCATGATAGCCCTAATCTTCTTAGGGTCTACAACAACACCTTCGCTAGAAATCACATGTCCCAAGAATGTGACTTCACTTAGCCAGAAAGCACACTTGTTGTATTTAGCATATAACTGCTCTCTCCTAAGAGTTTCTAGCATAATCCGAAGATGTCACTTGTGCTCTGCTCTGCTACGAGAATAAATTAATATATCGTCAATAAAGAGTACTACGAACCGGTCTAGATAATCAATGAATACCTAGTTCATCATATCCATAAAAGCCGCTGGCGCATTAAACATACCAAAGGGCATCACAAGACACTCGTAGTGCCCATAACATGTTCGAAAAGGAGTTTTTGACATGTCCTCTCCACGAATCCTCAACTGATGATATCCTGATCTCAAATCAATCTTTGAATAAACACAAGTACCCTTAAGCTAATCGAACAAATCATCAATCCATGGCAAAGGATACTTATTCTTGACAGTAAGTGCATTCAACTGTCTGTAATCAACACAGTCGAAATGAATCATCCTTCTTCACAAAAAGGACAGGAGCACCCTAGGAAGATGCATTGGGTCTGATAAATCCTTTATCAAGCAGCTCCTATAACTGAACCTTTAATTCTTTAAGTTCATAAGCGCCATCCGATATGGAGCTTTGGAGATAGGCGCAACACCCGGCTGGAGATCAATGATGAAGTCAATAGCCCTGTCTGGGGGTAATCCAGGCAATTCCTCAGGAAATTTCCTGACAATTAGCACACATTTAATAGGAATTGGAGTCTGATCCCCCACATCAACAATAGATATCAAATATCCTTGACATTCACTGCTAATTAATCTTCTTGCTTGTAGTACAGACTGGGCTTGCTTCCCCTTATGGCCCATCTCATGACAATAGTGGCACTGAACATACTAGAGTGGGCAATCTCGGGGAATATGACCAAACTCCCCACACTGATAGCATGTCCTCGGGTCAAATGATAACCCAATACTCGGTGGTGGTGACTAGATAGACCGCATAGACATGGACCCTAGGGCCCATGATTTTTGACCCGGCTGGATCGATCGAGAACTTGATCTCTACATAGGTGAACTCCTGCTAGCAGAAAACCCAAAATCCCTTGAATGGCTTGAAGCAAGCGCCTTGCATTTACAGCGCTTCTGGTCAATATTCTTCTCGCACAACTCAGATCGGCGAGCCATAGCGACAACAACCTGGAAGTCCTCAGGAGGAGCTGCGTTGGTCCCTCGCACGATATGAGAGTCCAGCCCACGGATGAATTATTTTGACCGATCAACAACCATTGGTACCATATTTGGAAACATCTTAGGCAACCATTGGAAATTTGCCAAATACTCGTCAACAGATCGCCCATTCTGCTCCAGGGTCATGAATTCATGGCACAGTGTCTCGTGAAAAGTCTTTGGAAAGTACTCGGCGTGGAATGCCTCACAGAAAATATCCCAGCCAAAACGGGCCGCACCGATAGTTTGTTCGAGTCCTTCGAACCAGTCTTTCGCGTCATCGGAGAGGAAGTATTCCGCTAGCATTACTCTCTGATCATTAGGGCACTGCAATAGGTTAAGCATATCGGTCACACTTTGTAACCAGCGTGTGGCCTCCCACGGATCTGGTAGTCCAGAAAACACCCCACATCTTCGCTCCCCATGGCAGTAAAGCGAGAAGCTAATTCCATCACTGCAGTCGAGGGAGTTTCGCAGGATTTATGCAATGGTGGTTCTTGGATAGGGGGCTCTGGAGCGCATCGTCTGCTCCCAACTTTGCTAATGTCGTCTCATGTTGAACACACAGAGCTGCTACATAAGGTTCTTCCCTTCTCTCTTCACCAGAACCAAAAGCCCTCCGCATCCAACTAAGTGGTAAGCTTATCGCTTCGCGAGCTAACCTAGCCATCCATCCCAAACGAGAGCTCTTCTTAGGTGTCATTTCCTATAATGCAACAACAATGATAGACTTTACATTGATTAGAAAGTCACAGGTTATCAAAATCGAACACGGTTAACACTAACGCATTTTCTTAAATCCTAGTGTTTTCCTAAGTCATTAAGTCTAGTTCAAAACCCTAAACCAAATCCTCTGACACCACTAATTGTTATGCCCCCGAGCGCCACCCGGGACCCACGCCGAGAATCCCATCCTCGGGATGCAACAACACTATACCTGACAAGTCAACGCAAAACCCAAGAGGTACAGAACAAATATAATAACATAACAGAAGGCCAACCCGACCACAGAATATCCATAATGCAGGACAACAGACACAAAACCGGCGCAGTGATCAACAGAGCCCAACTGATAACACGACCGGCGCAGCGGTCAATAAGTCCAACAATAATATAACTTAATAAACATCAAACCAAATAGATGCAGCTCAAACCCACCTAGATTAGTGGTTTGATGAGGGGGGTTCAACCACAAACAGAGTGCATGCAAACAATGCTTTTGCAAAATATTTTTTTTTTTGTATTTTGTAATAAAACCGGGAATTACTCTAACGCGGTTGGAAAAATATTTTTTGTATTTTATAATAGAGAAAACCGAAAGTACAATTACTTTAAAACTACTGGCAAGAAGGAAATGACTTGAAAATAAACACTCACCTTGGACCCCTTGAGAATAGAAGGGGTCACCTTCCCGTTCTTCACCGGTCCAATGGTTGATGGCAACGAAGTAGGGCCCCATGAGCTTACACACATGCAATCATTCAAAGCCCACACATGTGTGGGTGAATGTCATGAAAAATAAGTGTCCAACAATGATTTAAGATCAAGAGGGGAGATAGGCTCCCAAATTCTCTTGCTAACAAGATTAGGACTATCTACTTTTAAGGGGGGTGGGGTGGAAGAAGGAGAGATGACTTGCACCAAGTGGATCTCCAAAACTTGCGCCAACCTACAACCAAAAAATCAAATCAGTGTAGGAAATGCTCTTGAAGAAAGGAAGAAAGCATCACAAAGAGTTAGAAAACTTAGCTTGATTGATGGTTTTCTTCAATCTTGTGCTCGGCTTCAAGTTTGCATTCACACCAATGATTGGACAGAGTTTGATTGCGCTTGGAGAAGTGTTGAGGGTGAAGGAGGGGAATAGAACTCTCGGCTAGAAGAGGAGAAGAGGTAAAGGGGAAAAGGGCTCGGCCCTTTTAGAAAAGAGGGAGGTAGAAAATCTTAGGCGACACATGCACCAATGCTAACACAAGTTTTTTATCTAGGGCAACTAATCAACAATAAGAGGGAAGATTACAACTTATAGGCTAGTTGGGCCAAGGGTAAGGGTGACATTTTTACCCTAGCCAAAATTACAAAGTAGTAAAGAGAAAATTTTACATTGAAGTTTCGGTTGGAGCTTTCCTTCTTGTGGCCGAATTCCTTGAGCTCTTTCCTTCTTGGCTTGGATGGAATTGTGGCTTGAAACATCGAATCTCTTTTGAAAAACTTCCTTCAAAGCTTGGGCGGCTAGGAGACTTCCTCTTTTGGCTTGGATGAATTTTCAGCTAGGTACATTGGATCTTCTTTGAATTTCGAATTCCTCCTTCGATGGCTTCCCCAAATTGTGGATCTTGATTGGGGCATTGATGGCTTGGCGCTATTGGAAAGTTTGTGGCTGGTCATTCCTTGCATTCGAATCCTCCTCCATGACATTGGATCTCCTTTGAATTTCGATGGGATCCTTCCAAATAAGGTGTGGGCACAACTTGGAATTCAATCACCCTCCTTGATTTGTGGATCTTGATGGGTGGCACATTGATGGCTCTCCTCAAATGGCAAGATGTGGGCTGGTTCTTCTCAAATTCAAATCTATATTCTTGTGGATGGCCCCATTGCTTGATTTGGAAGTGTGGAGTTGCATTGAATGTGAGCATCTTCAAGTTGAGGTCTTTAGTTGAAGTAGTTGAAGTGCCTCCTTCCATAATTGGAGCTATACTTGATGAGTGGCTTGACTTGAGCTTCTTAGAGTTTATTTGAGCTGATCTTAACCTGCCATGTTAGTTGCAAAATGCAAATATACTATCCTAGCATGCAATGGAAACTATATGGTCCTTATTGAAAGTAAAACATTTACTCTACCAAAGCAAATTGCAAATAAGGAAAGTGCAAATAAGGAAAGAGTCCATGTGTGATCTAGGAGGGAAAGCCATACCTAGTGAGCTTCCTCCTAGTCCTCTACCAAACCTTCTAGGTGCAGGGTTAGGCCCTCCATCATGGTCACCCAACTATCTATCTAAGTGCTCTAGATGGAGCTACGCCTGAACCTAGAGGCAAGTCAAAGGGGGGTTAGCCGAAGGCTAAGTAGGGATATAGCAAGTTATATGGTGCATGATTAGAATAAAAGAATTTTACCAGAAATATCACTGTAAATCTACATGTCCTATGTAGCGTATAATCAAACTAAAATACGCATCAACATAGTGTCATCACACACAAATAAAACTGGGAGCTGATACAGCATGGTCCAAGACCCACAACTCTATGATAGAATGGTCCCTACTGATGGCTCCCCGAACAGTAGAGACGACTGTCCGTCGACAGCTCACTAGTGTAGTATCCTACACTAGTACAACCCATCTCACCGAAGCGATCACCAGGTTGACAACAAATCCGAGACCTTAAGCCCATATCATCAAGCTCTCTCGGTCTAGCACTGGCCAGGGAGACGATCACACAGCATCTCAAAATCTAATAAGCAATAACTGAGGTACACTGAAATGTCTATCGCTAGATATCTATCCCTCAATATATGTATACATAAATACATACCAACTACTGACTAGCATGCAATACTGATACTCATACCATGTTTCATACAAGCAAGTTATGTTAACAGGAATATGACTTGAGCAGAATGGAATCAGAATAGTAATCAATAGTGTTAACAACAATAAGGAGGTGCCGCTAACTACACATGCGGTTGACACCGTAACAAAGAAAGTAGGATAGAATCCCTACCTCAATAGTAGATGCATAGGAAATAGATCCAACCAGGAATCACGAAATCGATCAATAGATCCTAGCAGATAAGTCATTGTGTAAGTCAACGTATTATGCTAATCCACTTATCATTATTATTAACACATGTACATCCAAGTTAATTAGGTCAGGTCCGTTAGATACACATGTCCAGGTTTGTTCGCATGTGTTTGTATAAATACGTATGGAGTTGGGCCAGGGTACTAACCTAGTTCGCAGCCACGTGCGAACGTAAAACACCATGTGAACACCAGAATACGCAAGAACCAACCATGCACGTGTAAATCAAGGCATCGGCACAAAATCCGAAGTTCATCATAACAGTAGCGCCACCGAAATAGTGTTTCCAAGTTTGAAACTCACCAGAAACTGAGGGGAAAGCTCTCCGTTCATCACAGGAACTCGTCGGAGCAATTAACATCGCCAGAAAATAGCTTTCGGAGCAACAATGTCCAAGCCCTAGTTCGCTAGACGAAATGGCAAGGGCGAACGGAACTCGACATAGAAACCAGGTCAGGGCAGCAGATCGGAGGCGGAGCAGAGGGTCAGCACCGAAGGGAAGGAGGCATCACTCAAAGCTGGTAGAGGACATCGATGACGCCGAAAAGGATGGAGCCGCCGCGTCCACAGCGCATGAAGTTGCGCGAGAAAAGGGGAGCAACGCCGAATCTATTCACAGGAGGGTTTTGGGCTCGTTGTCGCCGGCGGAGGAGCTCACCGGAGCAGTAGTCAGACATAGGTGGAGGCGCACGAGGAAGGAGAGCGAGCGCTGATAGAAGGAAGGGGAGGGGCGCTCATTTGTTCGGTGATGGGAAGACGAACGCGAAGGCGGGGGAATAAGGAGAAGCGGCACGCATGACAGTAGGGAACGGGCGAGGCATGGGCTTGACCACCGCACATAGTGACAAGTCGCGTCAATCACATCAGCCCCCTTAGTTTATTAATATTTTAATTGATTTTTGTCCGTTCTGGGTAACGGACGTAACAGCGCCAATGCCCACGCACGCTCAGTGTCTTTCACAATGCACCGCCTATGCACTATGTCGCGTCATGCTCCCACATACCCCCGGACCTTACCCAAGGATGACACTATGTGCCGAGTCCCATTGCTCCTCAGTGGATCACCTGCAAACGCATCTTAACACAACATTAGTGGTTTTGTTTCCATCAGCACTGATAGGCCCCCTTCTACATCAAGCCTCACCTAAGTGAGTGTATATATGCCCCACTCATAACTAGCACATAGAAAGGGGGTGTGCACCCTGCACACCAGGTCGTCACATCTAGCTTGTGGAGTACTATGTGTATAAATCCTTCAAGTTGTGAAAGAGTTATGATGTGATGGTAATACGACTTGGGTTGTGATTCTCTCAGCATATACTTATTTTGTGTTGAAGATAGATTCACGTCAGTGATCTTTGCCATAGATTCAATTGTGAACCTTACTACAAGAAACTATCTTTTTTGTTTTGCAATGCGTTCATGGCTGTGGCTGCAATCATGCCCCTAATTGTGATTCTTTATGTTCTTTTTCATAGGGTGATCACGACTATGACTAGCATCACAGGTGCAACCATGATCTTCTCTAAAGCTCTGATTTGCACCAAAATTTAGCAACAACTTTGTCTTTTCACACTAAGACATCTCATGGCTTCAAATTGCTCAAAATTCATCAATTTTACATAATTTAACATGAAAAGTGACAAAAACGCAAAAAAAAAAAAATTTAAGATTTTAAACAGTTATTAAGTCAAAAACAACGTAAAAGAGATAAATGAAGGCTTAAATTAGCAAATATTAGGCATTGAAAAGTCTATATAAATTAGAGACATTAAATTCTCTTATACTTAACTTTTTTATAATTCATGATGAACAAAATCCAAGACTCATACAACATGTTGAGTTTCAACTTCATGAATAAGCCATACATACATAATTTTACTCATATATGCATGATATTTAGAATGAGAACTCCAAATTCATTGTTAATTGCATGCATTACTTGCATCTCCTTTTCCTTCATTTGTGATCAAAGTAATGTCTCTAAACTATTGTCAACAGTTTGATGTGAGTGTATACTACTTTAAATAAAGGCTCTCGGTTACTCGATTGAGAATAAATTTAGATTTTACTAAACTGTTCTTAGCTTTTTGACGTGAGTACAAAGTGCTTTTGGTAAATGCTCCTAGTTACTTGGCTAAGAACAAATTGAATGTATATGTAACTCATGGCTTCAATTGCTCTAAATGTGATGAATGACCCTGGCTACTCATGCACTACTTAGCCAATGGAGTTGATGATTTTGAACATTTTTTTTACATAATGCAATTTATTTGCATTTGGAGTGTGCTCTATAGATAGCTTAGACAATTAAGCAAGCATATATCACTTATTCAATAGGCATCAACTTAGAAATAGAATATTTGTGCACGTACCTTATTCATACATAAAAGAATATTTAAATAGAAGATGGGTATATGCCTTTCAAATTGTCATGTGTTATATTACAATAGTTCAGGAAATTATCGAATAGATATCAAAGTACTACAATTCTATTACAAAGTGTCATCCAATATTGCGTTAAAGAGTGTCAAATTGTTTAAGAAGTTATACAACTATATTTCAAGTTCAAATTTTGAAAAAATTTCAAATCAAGACCATCACCTATACTGCCTATAATAAGAATAGAAATAATGAATCCCTCTCCATTCTAAATTCCACATAGTGTATATAAACAATAATAAATAAATTATGAAAAGAGATATACTCACAAAGTCTAGTTGTTGCACTCGTTGTCATCTTCATCTTGTCCTTGTCATCTTCTAATACAATTCATGCATGTCAATCATCATCTCTTTCATTTGCACCATCGTCTATATTAAGAAGGATTGCTCAATTTCCATAGACCTCATGGAAACTTGCATACAGTCAATTTTGGTTTCTATGATGGAGCCAGTCAGTGGGTTGAGATCCAAAGGCTTGGTTAGGATGCCAAGCAAATTTGTATCATCTTTTTCTCTAATTGCATAGTTTGTTACATAAATTCTCTAGATTTTATAGAAAACCTTTTTCTATCTTTATTTTTGTCTTTTTCAAGTAAAAAAGGCCCAAAAATAGAAGCAAAATGAAGAGATTTAATCAAAAGCGGTGATTACAATCACCAGTGGTGATTCTAGAACGATGATGGATTTTACAAAAAGTTAAGTCAAAATAACACATCCCGAAGAGAGAAGAAGGCAATCCACAAATTTCAAGCTATTCTGAGCAATATTTATAATCACGCCCGTGATTACAATCACAACTGTGATTCTATTAGAACACAAAACCGAATCCAGCTGACAACCTAGACCAAGTTATCATCCAATTGCTCCTTTGAAACTCTATAAAAAATTTCTCCACGCTAAGGGCTAAGGGAGAGTACACATGAGACAACAATTCAGCGGCTTTCCAGCTTCTCCACTTGCCCCCTCACGCTGAATCGAAGCCGAGAAGGTGATGGTAGCGAGAAACCCTAGTTCTGACTTTCAACGAGTGTAGCCACGAGGTTACATGAAATTGAAGGTCAAAATTCATCCAGAGGGAGGGACGAGAGTTGGGAAGAGCTTCCAACTCATATTTCATCAAATTTCGTCGAAAATCGAGGAAGATCAGAGCCAAGACAGAGTAGCCACGTGGGGAAGAAGTAGAGAGCTTACCAAGCATAATCACAACCGTGATTGATTACAATCACGGCTAGGAGAGAGAAAATCATGATTTCCCTAATTTTCATTAGGGAGTTGCAAATTTTGTTATTTTACTCTTTTCCAATTGAGTGTATTTATTTGCTTAAAAGTTTAAGATGAATTTTATGAACATGTCTATATCTTAAACTTGATTTCGGGCTATGGGGAGTAACCCCTTAATTTTATCCTTGTGATGATTATTCAGCATATTGATCCTATTTAGTTATGTTTAAGTCAATTGTTGATGATTCATGATTGCTTTTACTTATAGTTCTTAATTTATTGCATGTCTTGGGGGTTAGGATAAGGACTGAAAGGTGATTCATAATCCTTGAAATTATTGATTAAACCTGTAATGTCTAGATTATGAAAGGAGCTAGATTTATAGACTTTGATTAATGGTAATATTCCTACATGTGATACTAGTAAATATGTTAACTAAATTACTATAGAAACTAGGACAAGGACTAAAAGATGACTCTTAGTTTTGGTACCCTATAATTAACCTTGTACCTAATGACCTATGAAAGTGGCTTAGTTATATTGGGGAATATAAAATCTACGGTATGCTTAATGAAATTAGCCATGGTTGGTACTCAGAGTGACAAACGAATACAACACGAGTTAAACATTAGGAGAGTCTACTGAAAGGGGACATCCTACACACTCTTATAATAAGTTTCATTTTAACACCCCTAAATATTTGATACATGCTCATAAGAAATATTTAGATAAATTATTGTGGTGAAACCCCATGCCCGATCTTCCCTAGTATTTAATAGCCTCTTCTGTTTTATTGTGCTTTCATCATAGCTTTCATATCTATTGATTTGCCTATGTTACACGAATACAATTAAATCAGTACTTAGCTCTAAAGCCTTTATGAGATCGATATTTTTATTATTCTGATATATCTGTGCACTTACAAAGATGCGCATGGGAATTGTGGTGTTGCGAGTATAACTGTCGTCGCGTGCGGTATCAAGTTTTTAGCGTCCTTGCCTAGGATTCTATTTGAATTAATATTGATATAAAATCGTAGAAGTGTGAGACTAGGAAGTATTTCTCACCCTTAAAATAGTTTTTATTTTCTAAAATATTGTTATTTCTATTTACTAGAAAATTAGGGTTTCATATTTGCAATCACGAGCGTGATTATAATCACTCTTGGTGATTTGGGTATTTGAGTTATCTTAATTTTCTTGATCATCCACAAAAATTTAAAAATAAATTTTCTTTTGTATTTTCTCTTTTTATGAGATTTGCAGTTTTCTATTGCTTTTCTAAAATTTTTCTCATAATTTTTTATAATCATGGGCGTGAATACAATCACACCTGGTGATTATATTTAAAATTTTATATCTTTAAGAATTTCGATTTTAAAAATATAAAATTTTGTGAAATCTTTGTATTCTCAGTGATTCCCATATTCTGGGAATTTTATAAATTTCAATTCATATTTTGTCTTGCTTGAGAATAAGCAAAAGTTTGAGCCTTGTATATTTTGATGACACAAAAAGTCATGGTGAATTTTATATATTTATATCAACTATTTGAGTCATTTTAAAACACTTTTGCTTGATTTTTTAGTCAAATTGGTCATTTGGTTCAAAATATACAAAAATTTTATTTTTTTTTAATTTTTTAGATAAAATATATAAATTTTTATGGATATTTGAGCTAATTGGATCAAGGACCGAAGTTGAAGAGAATTCAGAGCTCAACTGGGTTAGAAAAGAGCAAATTTGAAAGTTGACTCACGATCACAAGGCTGTGATGAGTTAAACTATAGCTTTCATGGAATCATGCGGCAAATCAGAGGCGCGGGAAGTATTATAAAAAGGAGTAGAGGATTGATTCAAGGAATCATGCGCTCATGAGGAGAAATCACAAGCGGCAGTGCTAGGGCTTGCTCTTCGGCTGAGGGGCGTACAGGGCATCTCCGGTGATAAAATTTGCAGGGAAGATTTGCACAAGGGAGGAAAGGACACACGCAAATTTAGAAAGAAAGGAGATTAGGTTGGGAAGAAATTGGCGAAGGAAGCGGCAGAATTCTGAAGAAGAATGTAGCAGCTGAGCTAGTTCTGCCCCTTGTGATCATAGGGTAGTGACGATTTGAACTATAGCCATCACACCTCTGTAACGACAATAAAATTGAACTAAAATTTTTATTGTTCTTTTATTTCACATCCCTGATCTGTAATAACGATTTGTTATAAACTATTGCTAAGAAATCATGTCTCTGGTAGCGTAACTTTCTTTGGGACTGAGGGAGTAACCCTCTGATTTTGTCAGGTATTTAGAGTGTTAATTTTGTCTTTGAAAATTATTGACTTTGTGATTGTTTAATTTTGGATAGTTACATATCCTAGGGTTTATAACATGAACCGAGAGGTGACTTATAAACTCGGATATCTTTAATTAGATCTAGTGACTTAGACTACAAGAGTAGCTAGGTTCTAGCAATCTAATTATTGAAGCTAATCCTACATGCAATTATTCTAGTTTGACAATTACATTGTGTTAGACAAGATCACTACATTGAGAGGTGAGTTAAATTGTTAGAAACCCTTAGGTAAAGCCTGTGGATTAAACTACGAGAGTACTTAATTTTACTTGAGAGTGGGGACTAAAGAATTAAGCCATGAGAGTGAATCTTGATTTTTAGGACTAAAATTTACCATTGAACTTAATCACTAACACTGTGTTTACAAGAATGAAAAGGGAGAGAAAGGAAAGAAAAACAAAGGAAAAGGAATTTTTCCTTAGTATACTAGTAGAGAATGAAAAACGAACGGAAGGAAAAATAGCTATTTTTCCTTCGAATCGTGTTCCACCCAAATCGGGCGAAAAACAAAATCGCATTGCTTCACGCGTTCACACCTCACTGCGTCTGCTTGCTCCTTCGTCGTCCACGTCCGCCGCCTGCCGCCTGCCATCGCCATCCACCATCAACGCTCGCTTGAGAACCAAAGGCACAAAATATTTTTATCAATCATGTGATCTCCCTTTTCCCTTCCATCTTTGTTCTTTTCTTCTCTCCTTTTGCTTTCTCTCTCGTTTCTTTCCTCCTCAGTGAACACAGCATAAAATAAAAAGTCACGAGAGTGAAAGCTGGGTTAATGCAAGTTGGGGATCCGAGAGGAGACAACTTTTCTTTAAAGTATTTTCTATTTAACAAAATTTGAATAACTAACATAGACATCTATTTTATTTGTCATCAAAAATCAGTATGGTGAAACC
Organism: Costus lasius; assembly: GCA_027563935.2. NCBI lineage: Eukaryota > Viridiplantae > Streptophyta > Magnoliopsida > Zingiberales > Costaceae > Costus > Costus lasius. Next base: position 27,066,517 of record CM050450.1, on the reverse strand, counting down.
TTGTCTCATTTTCTCTTCTGAATTTTGTTCAACAAAATGCTAGTTTTCACTCATTAAATTTTCTCTCTAGAGTATCAGTAAGCTTGATTTACTATCTGATACAGTTATGATCAATTCTATCAGAATTTATGATGGAAAAACAAAGGCTAACATGAATTTTCAAAACCCCATAGAAGAAAGTGACCCTTATATCAATTCAAGAATAGAAATTTGCTTAAGGATCTATAAATCTCTCATAATAAAGAAATTGAAGAACAAAAAGAAATAATAAAAAACAGTTAAAAGAACTTTCCACTAGGATTGATGACAATATAACTTATTATAAGGAATTAGAGGAACAAATCACATTAAGGAAAGCAGAATACAGTGATGCCATAGTAAACCATAGTGGAAAGCAATTAGAAGAGCCCAAAAATACTGGCACTATAGATAAGGAAAAAGATGGAGAAGAGCCTAAGGAAAATCATGAAGAAAATATACCATCATTTTTTAACCCTACTTCAGAAAAGAAAGACATGGACAATAACTTAAAAAATCTCCTTCACATATTTATTAGCCACCTATACCATTTCCTCAAAGACTTGTTTTAGAAAAGCTTGATAAACAATTTGGTAAATTCTTTGATGTTATGAATAAACTCTGTATCAACATACCTTTCATAGAAGCAATTACCCAAATGTCATCTTACACCAAATTTTTTAAGAAAATCTTGTCAAACAGAAGCAAGATAGAGGATTACAGGACTGTTGCCCTAATTAATAAATGCAGTGTTGTTCTCTAAAACAAACTACCCAAAAATTTAAAAGCCCTCGAAGTTTCTTTATTCCTTGTCAAATTAGTGATATCACTTTTGATAAAACTCTTTTCGATTTGGGAGCGAGTGTTAGCTTAATGCCACTTTCTATTTGCAAAAAGCTAGATATAGGAGACTTAAAACCAACATCAATATCCATACAATTAGCAGACAAATCAATAAAAATTCCTGTGGGTATTATGGAAGATGTCCCTATTCAAATAGGAAAGTATTTCCTTCCAGCTAATTTTGTAGTTTTAGCGATGGAAGAAGATTCAAAAATACCTATCATCCTAGCGAGACCCTTTTTAGCCACTGCTGGGGCTATTATAGATGTTAAAAATGGAAAACTTTCAATAAACATAGGAGATGACACTATAGAATTTGACTTAGTGGAAGGGATGAAGAAACCGTCTTCATCTGATTCTTGCTTTAACTTAGAAGCCTATGAAAAAAGATATTGACGTTAGGGAGATTGGGGCAACATGAAACAGACCCTTTAGAAATGTGCTTAATTGAACAAGAAACTAACCATGAAGAAGTACAAGGATACATTAGAATTCTAGACTCCACCCCCTAGATACAGAGAATCAAAAGGAAGATATTAACAAACCCGAAGAAAAAGAACCACCCAAATTAGAACTTCAAACCCTTCCTAAGAACTTGAAGTTTGATTTTTTTTTTTTTTTTTTTTTTTTTTAGGTCCTGATTCCATTTACCATGTTATTGTAAATTCAAAATTAAATGAAAAAGAACTTGAATTAGTACTAAATGTGTTGAGAAACATAGAAAAGCAATAGGGTATACAATAGAAGATTTAAAAGGAATAAACTTATCATTTTTCATGCATAAAATTTTACTTGAGGAAGACTATAAACCCACTATACATTTTCAACGAAGATTAATCCTAACATGAAGGAAGTTGTGAAAAAGGAAGTCCTCAAGCTTCTGGATGCTTAGATAATATATCATATATCAGATAGTGAATGGGCAAGTCCTGTGCATGTTGTGCCAAAGAAGGGAGGAATCACTATAATAAAATAAAATGAGAATAATGAATTAATACCAACTACAGCAGTAACTAGTTGGCAGATGTGCATAGATTATAGAAAACTTAATGCTGCAACTAGAAAGGATCATGTTTTCCCTATCATTTATTAATCAAATGCGACTTGCTACACATTCTCATTATTGTTTCTTAGGTGACTATTCTAGATACTTTCAAATCCCTATACATCTTTATGATTAACATAAAACTACATTAACTTACCCTTATGGAACATTTGCTTATAGAAGAATGTCGTTTGGGTTGTGCAATGCACCAGCGATTTTTCAATGGTATATGATAGCTATTTTCTCTAAATATATTGAGGATATTATGGATTATTTCTCTGTGTATGAATCTAACTTTGAATCCTACTTCATTAAACTTTCTAAAGTACTATAGAGATGTGAAGATGTGAATCTTGTTTTAAATTGAAAAAAATGCCATTTTATGGTAGAGCAGGGAATTGTTTTAGGTCATTTGATTTTAGAAAAATGAGTAGAAGTTAATAAAACTAAAATAGAGGTGATCGAAAGAATGCCCCTGTGATGTAGCGACTATAGGTGGGATGGTCCTTACTTCCATATTCTATGGTTTTTTGAAGCGATGCTCGAAAAACATGACAGGGTCTTGAGACAAGGGAAGTAAATGCATGTCGAAAAGTAAGCAGTGGGAAACCACGAGAAAAGATGCAGAAGTAGCAAAGAATACGTTTTGGGGCAACACGGATGAAGAAGGAACCAAACGACACCCAATTGTGCAAATAAAACTCACTAACCTTTCTAGCAAATGATTTAACCTTAGCCTGAAACTGGGGCAGCGGACTCAACGGTGACTTAGCTTGCGCACCTATGCACCTGTGGTCACACCAAAGAGAAAGACTGTTCCATGTCTCCGGCATACAGATGCCCGTGGGTAAGGAACTCAAACGCGAAACAAACACAACGATATCAAAAATAGGTGAATTTGATGCACCACGATGTGATTTACTTCTTTGAAGACTAAAGACAACTACTATAAGTATCGGAATCGAGCCAAGGATCACACACCTTGCTCCACACTCGCACCTCTCCACTATGAGCTTCTATCACACAAGAAAGCTAAAAAACAAGCTAAGTTTTAGCTCCCTTTTATAGAATAAAAGGGGGAATAACATGACACCAGCATGGCTACCTACTCTACCTACTCTAACAACTAAAAAGCAGTCAAACTGCTAGACAACTAACTCCTACTAACTACTACCAACTAAAGCTGCAAAGGAATCAAAAGCTGGCACATGGGCTAGGTGATACGCACCGCAAGTGTACGGTGTTTTCAAAGTAATACAAAAGATATTGATCCCATAGGGAACTACATCAAGTACTAACTATTCCGAGATTTAGAAGCTAAGCAATCAAACTTTTGTGTTTGGGAAATAAGGTTATCAACGATAGAAATAGGAAACAGCAATGATAGCAACAAAAGAGTGCCTAATTGAGAGATATCAGGACTTCGGAATTCACCATGCTGACTAATCTAGTAAAACTGAAGAAAACTAATGCACGAGTTATTATTATTGCACAAGGAATTCATCCTGAAGTACAGGTTGCCCCCTTTCAATAGCACAACCCGGTACCTACTTAAATTGATCTTCTACTTTTGTAGCTTATCGATTTAAATAGATCCATTAAGTTCTATAACAAACTATGTTACCCTCAATTAAATCCTAACTACTTTCGTGTTAACAATCGAAAAGTCCTATCTAGCATATTCGACGTCACGATTCTCCTTTTGGTACTTCTCGTGGCGTCCAAAATATAAGATTACTTGATCAAGGTAAAATCATGCAATTAATAGAACAAGATAGAATATGCTTAGAAATAACTCATTAACATCAGATAAATTCAGTTCACAAGATATATCAAGTCAGCGGACTCCATCCGAGTCCCGAATAACAGTTTAAGTTAGTACAACCATAATAATCGATATAGATCTCTCAAATCGACAAAGAAAACTAAAAGCAAGGACTATGGAGAGGTAGGAAAAGATGATACAAACGTTTCCTCCTGGTTTGGTGAAGAATCGCTACGAAATCGCCTCAAAATCTCCTCTGAAAACCCTTGTCTCCAGTATTCTCGCCCTAGCCTGTTTGCCGTCGATTGCTCCTCCAAAACATCACAAAAAGAAGGCTTTTATGCCCTGACACTTAGGCTCCCATTCAGCATTTGAAATCTCATTTTTCCCAAATTTTTTCAAATTTTTTAGAGCCCTCAATCAAGTGAAAATCGGGAAGAATGTGAAGGGGCAGATGCAATCACGACCTGTGATTTTAATCACAACCTGGCTGTGATCTGCACTGTAGATTCTGGGAAACCTCCGTCATGGCTTGAGAAAGGTATCATCGTCTGGCCGTGAACAGCACTATTGATTTTTGATGAAGTCGCAATGAAATTACGGCCTGAGAAATGAATCACGGCCTGGCCGTGATTGTTTAGAAAGTTGACTTTTGGAATTACGTCGAATGATCACAGCCTATGAAATTCATCAGGGTCTGGCCGTGAAGGGCACTATGTACTGGTTCTGCAGGATGATCACAACCTATGAAACTAATCAAGACCTAGCTGTGATTATCATAGAAAACTCCATTTTATATTAAATTTACTATGTAGCCTCATCTCATCACTAGGAATCACACAATGGCTTTAGAATCTTCAAAAAGCTCCAAAAATTTGAGTGATTTAACTTACATTTCCAAAAATCCTAGAAAAGGGGAAGATTCTAAAATAAACAAGTAAATAAGCCTAAATGGAATTAAAACACAATTAGATATGGCCTTATTTTAAGATAAAATCATACTGAAAACTACTATAGAAATACAAGGCATCAAATACTCCCATACTTAATTTTTTGCTTATCCACAAGCAATAAAACAAAATGAAACACATATTAGGTATAGAAGGAGTTATTCTAGCTTAAAAAATGCAACCAAGTCAGATATTTTTCATGAGCAATCCATGATCCAGTTTGAGAAATCAAATGATAGGTCTAATGTCAAGCATTGAATAAAGCAGGTCCCACAATCCTTAGATGATAAGGCATTCAGTTAGGAGCATACAAAGAATCCAATTTATCACAAACACTACATTCATAAATCCAATTCACCCAAAATTAAATGTTGGGGTCAAACACAATTGTATTATTGCATGTCAAAGCTTTATAACATTATTGAACTATTCATCTCTCTTTTTATTGGTATTTTGTATAAGCAAAATAAGCTCCCTAAATTGTTAGTGATCTTTTGATGCGAAGCACAATCATGGGTGGATTGCTGCCCCAGTTACTTGTGTTAGAGGAGTTGCATATCTCACTAGAGAGAGAACTCTTTTTTTTTTCTTCTTTTTCTTTTTTTTTTTAGATAGCACATAAGTGATCATCGGCCAACAAATAATATGAAAGAATCAAAAAGATGAACAAGTGTATTTGCTTCAATAGGAAAACATGTGTACACCACTAGCATACAATCCTTACTCAATTTCAGATATGTTACCCATCAAATCAATATTCTCTAATATTTCAATCATAAGGATTCAAAAACTTAGAACAAGAGGACTGGATTATAAAAGATATCACAACAAGGTAGTGCATTCAACATATCATAACAACTTCATTCCATGCAATGTATCAATGTTATTGTTCATTCAAGGCTATCATAGGATCATCACAACATTATATAGAAGATCATCAATTCATCTAGAATAGATCATCAGAATGTTGCAATATCATTCATGCAAATACTTGAATCAGACTCAGTGCATAATAATAGCATCACAGGATCACAACATCACAATCCAGCAAGAACATCCTATAAAATTATCATCACATAATCTCATCATGACAAAAGAGTATAAAAATGCATAACATATCACAACAATATCATAAAACCAAGTCACAGAAGTGTCATCAAAAATATCTCATCAACACATAGGAATATACTAAGAGTAGCATCGCAATCAGATCATAAAGTATCAAGTACCACAATATAAATAAAACATCACAGAAATGTCATGGCCTATAACCAGGCCACACAAGTATCAGCACAACACAACCAAATGTCAAAAGCAGAACATATCACAGCAATAAATAATAGCCCACCACTCTAAATGTCGCATAGTCCTCTATGCGAGTCAATAATACAAAAACTGAATGGGTGGACTGAGAGCGAGCAAATAGAGAAACTCACTTCTTCCTGGAGCAGGAACCTTAGGATTTTGAGTTCTTCCTTTACCCTTACCAGAATAGCCACGGCGATCTTCAACAGAATCAGAGGTCACCTCCTCAATATCATCCTGCATGACAAAGGAGAAGTGCCTATCCAAAGAGGACATCTTCTTCCAAAGTGAGCACATAAAGTTCCCTTGGCATTGCTGCTCGGCCTGCATCTCCCTCTACCGGTCGAATTGTTGAGATTGTTCCATCCGCAAATACTGGACGGCAATGTCCATCTCGCTCTAGACCTCACCCTATAATAGCTACTTCTCTCTAATCTCATGTAGAAGGGCCATCATGGACTCGGTGGAGGGATCAGAGCCAAAGTGGAAGGCTCCTGGCTGTGGCAAAACTAGGGGTGTACAATCGGTAATACCGATACCGAATTTACCGATTTATTATTTACCAAAAATTTTAATACCGATACCGAACCGAATAAGAAATATACCGAATGGTTACCGAACCGAATTTACCGAATAATTTTTGAATAAAAAATTATAAATACTTATTTAATATCAAATATTTATATAATATTTTTCTTCTTTATTTTTTTTATTTTTATAATATTTTCCTTCTTTACTTCTTCATTTTCGCTATTCGCTATCGCTAAAACTATTACTCTATTAGTTAAAAAAAATATTATTTATTTATTATATTATTTATAATCGGTAAAATCAGTATTTACCGATACCGAAAAATTTACCGATACCGATACCGATAACCAATTTGTAGAAAAATCATTACCGATACCGAATTTACCGAACCGATTTTACCGAAAAAATCGGTAAATCGGTATTTACCGAATATACCGAACCGATTGTACACCCCTAGGCGAAACGGACTCTAGCGGAACAAACTCCTCGTCAGGAATAGGCCGGATCTTCCAGTTGTTCTCATCGTGCACTGTAGTGCGTGCTATGTTCAGCAATAGAAGGGTAAAGCCGCTATCCTTGAAGGTCAAGCAGTAGGAGTCATCCCTGCGCATGAGCATCTTCATGGCAACACGACTCGAGATCGAGCCGAGTGCTATCGTGTGCTTTTTCGGTGTCGTAGGAGATGATGCCAAGGGAAACAGCCAAGCGGGTGATCAAGCCACCCATCATAACCACCAGACCTCGCTGAGCGTAGGCCACTCAGTTGAGTTGTTTGGTGACATAGAATCCTGAGTCTACCTGAAAAGAGTGCAGCATAGCCCATATAAAGAAGAACTCAGTCTATCTTACCATCCGTCGCTCTCCCTGTGTCCAAAGATGGGGTGGGCAAGGACTCTGTCCAAAGTAGCATATTCAGAGATCCGCGATCCAGATATCGTGTGTTGAGGACTTTTTGTGCCACCAAAATATTATATCTATTCTCCTGTTCCACATAGTAAAACTGGATACCAAATTCGTTCTGCTCCATGGGTTGGTGTGGCTGCTAGGATGGCTTTGCACGGCGCGAAGATGACGAAGGAGTTGGGCCAACAGTAGAAGGTGTGTGGAAAGTAGAAGCCCTCATGAAATCAGTGGATGGCGGTGTTTGCTCTGGCAACGGCAAAGAGTCACTGACGGAAGACTACTCCGCTACAAATCTGGAGGCAGACTTCTTGGTCGCAACTGCCTTCCTCTTAGGTGCCACCTGAGGAGGAAGAAAGAGGGTCGCTATCGACGTTGAGAGAGAGTCACTAAGGTCAAAACGACATATGGCAGCGCAGATCAGAAGCAGTGGTGGAGAAACTCAATAAATCCGGGAAACTCATCGATCGGCGGCCAAAAGATGATACCTAGGGGGGTCTAACTGCTCAGAGAACGAAGGAGAAGGCAGAGCTCATCAGCTGGAAGCGGAAGGACGCCAAAGGAACTCGAACGGAGAAGAACAACAAAGAAGGTCGGTGGTGGAGCTTGTCACGAGCGAACCCTAGCCGTGATCACGAATTTATATGGCTGGGGCATGATTGCAATCATAGCTGACAACAACGTTCATGCCCCGCCCGTGATTAGTACTATGAAGAAGTTTCTCGTGCTATAGTAGTTGTCATGACCCATGATTTTTGTGTTGGACCATTTATTTTTGTTAAAAAAATATAAAAAACATAAAAAAGGCGGAATTCAGATTTTTTTTTTAAAAAAGGAAAAGAATAAGCAAAACCAAAATAGCAAATAAATAATAAATAATAATAATAATAATAAAAAGAAAACCAAGTCTACGGTTAAGAGAGGAGGGAATGAGTAAGCGCATATAAAAAATAATAAAAGACAAAAACAAATAAAAATAGTAAATAATAAAATAATAAAATATAAAATTAAATAAAAATAATAATAAATTTTCTCCACCCATCTCCTATAAAAGAGGTGCTAGACGGATGAAAGAAATACACCATGAAGGAGAGACAACTCCGAAATAAACATCTATTTTGACAAAGAGACAACTCCGAAATAAACACACCTCGATGGAGAGACAACTTCGAAATAAACATCTATTTTGATGGAGAGACAACTCCGAAATAAATACACCATGATGGAGAGACAACTCCGAAATAAACATCTATTTTGATGGAGAGACAACTCTGAAATAAACACACCATGATGAAGAGACAATTCCGAAATAAATATCTATTTTGACGGAGAGACAACTCTGAAATAAACACACCTTGATGGAGAGACAACTTCGAATAAACATCTATTTTGATGAAGAGACAACTCCGAAATAAACACACCATGATGGAGAGACAACTACGAAATAAACACACCAAGATGAAGAGACAACTACGAAATAAACATCTATGATTATGACGAGTAGATACAGACTTATCATCGAAGAAGTACAGTCGTCTTCATCAGCTACTCAACCGGTATATCGTCTTTGAGGACGTTACTCATCGACACTACCATCATTCTGATTTTAAAAGCCATGCAAGATTGCATGTGTTATTTGGACAAAAAAAAACTTGTTGTCGTCACTTGAAGCATCAACGACAGATGTTCACATACGAAGAACACTGAAGCCCCCTTTGTCTGCCGACACTCCTACTCATCAAACTCAACATCTAACCGTTTGATCAATGTCAAACTTTAGCCACACCCTCTCCTCAAGTGTGTGCACAGACAGACGAAAGGATCTGGTAATCTGACGGCCAGATCACCGGAATCGACCGATTTCGTGCCGACGACCCTGTTTCCGTTGATCTCTTCGATTCGCCGCCGATACTCCACCAGTCGTCGTCAAACTCCTGCCACGAGTTGTTCTCAACACAGAGAAAATATAGTCGGAGCCGATTGGGTGGAGGATCACCGAGCAGTCGGCGGCGACGAACCCTAGTTTCATCCGCCACCGCCGTCGATGGGAGAGGCGAAGAAATAAAATCAACGGTAGAGATTCATTCATTTTTTTTTTTTGAACGGTCCAGATCCAAGTCAGATCGACACTGCAGATCATTTCAATATTAATCGGACAGACGAGATTAACTTGATCAAATAAATTGAATCCAATGGTTCAGATTCATCCACTTCAAATCAGCGGTCCAGATTCAAATCATATCGACGGCCCATATTATTTCATATGAAATCGGATGATTCAGATCAATCCGATTTAAGTTCAAAATCTAACGGATCAGATTAAATCAAACCTCGATCGAATGTCTCAAATCTAAATTTGCAATAAACGACTACGAATGATCGGAATGTATCTAGATCAATCCGTTGACATTTGACATGATCAAGGTGTCAATCCCCATTATATCGAACCCGATCCTTCCAAATACGATATTGGATCTTTAGATCTGAGACTCGGAATGATATAGATCTGCGAATTTAAATGAACAGTCGTGATAAATCAGATTTAAATCTAAATCAACGGCTGAAATTGATCGGAGCATATCTAGCTCAATCGGTTGACTTTTGACATGATCAAGGAGTTGATCCCTATCAAATAGAACTTGAACTTCCCAAATATGATCTCGGATCTTCGATCCGAAACGTGAATTGAAGCAGATCTGCTAATTTAAATGAATAGCCATGATGAGTTTGATGAAATCAACGGCTGAAATTGATTTGCACAAATCTCAGCCCATCGGATGGCTTCCAAAATGATCTGAAAATTGATCCCTACGAATTTGGATCAGATCTTTCCAGATCCACCCTTAAATTTTCGATCAGAGATCTAGATCAAAATAGATCTGTAAATCAATCTTTCAACGGCTGTAATTAATTCTCCTGAATCTCAACTAATCGGATGACTCTCAAAATGATCTGAACATCGACTCTTACCATATTAAATCAAATCTTTCTGAATTTGATCTCGGATTTTCGATCAGAAAGTTAGATCTAAGCAGATTTATAAATCAGCCATCAAATTTTGAATGTTTGGCCGAACAGCTCATTCTCCCCAAATTTTAAACGTTTGGTCCCACGACCCGTTCATCCAAACTTTGAACGCTGGGCCCATAGACTTGTTCATCCAAATTTTGAATGATTGGTCTCATGACGTATTCACTCAAATTTTGAATGTTTGGCCCATCGGCCCATTCATCCAAACCTCGAACGTTTAGCCCCACGGCTCGTTCACCCAACCCATGCACTCAACTCATTCAAACATAGTCGTGGACAATAAATGCCTGACGTGTATTGTTAATAACGTTGTTTGGGAGGTGCGTACGTCGATACTTCATATCAGGGTGTAGTTCCTCGACGTTGTTACAACACAACTCAGATTTTTCTCCATGACTTATAACAAATGCATATCAGTTTTGAGGGTGTTTCTTGATTATCCAATAAGCCACAAGGCCGGATATCTTCTCAAATTTAAATATCTAACATGTCGTAAGGCCGGATATTTTTCAAGTCAAATATCCAACACACTGCAAGGCTAGATATCTTCTCAAATTTAAATATCCAACATGTCGTAAAGCCGGATATTTCTCAAATTGAATATCCAACACGCCGCAAGGCCGAATATCTTTACCTAACAAGCCGTTGAGGCTAGATAATTTCTCAAATTGAATATCCAACATGCTCCAAGGCCGAATATCTTTACCCAGCAAGCCGTTGAGGCCGAGTAATTTCTCAAATCGAATATTCAACACGCCGCAAGGCTGGATAGCTTTACCCAATAAGCCATTGAGACTGGGTATCTCTCAAGTTGAATATCCAACAAGCCATCATGGCCAGATATCTTTACCCAACAAGCCATTGAGGCAGGGTATCGTTCAAATTGAATAATATCCAATAAGCCGTCATAGCTGGATATCTTTACCCAACAAGCCGTTGAGACTGGGTATCTTTCAAATCAAATATCCAACAAGCCATCAAAGCCGGATATCTATATCCAACAAGCCATCATGGCCGAATATTAATACCCAATAAGCCGTTGAGGCTGGGTATCTTTCAAATCAAATATCTAACAAGCCGTCAAGGCCGGATATTTATATCCAACAAACCGCTAAGGCTGGATATTTCACAAATTTAAATGCTCACAAGTCATCAAGACCGTGCACATGTCAAATTTAAATGCTCACAAGTCATCAAGACCGAGCACATGTCAAATTCAAATACTCACAAGTCGTCAAGACCGAGTACATATCAAATCAAATGCTCACAAGTCGTCAAGACCGAGCACATGTCAAATTCACATGCTCACAGGTTGTCAAGACCAAGCATATATCAAATTCAAATGCTCATAAATCATCAAGACTGAGCATATGCCAAATTTAATTGCTCATAAGCCACTAAGGGCTGAGCATATATCAAATTCAAATATTCATAAGTTATTAAGGCTGGGTATTTGGCAAACACAAATCATCCAAGTTGACGAAGACTTCTATCTTTTGTCATTTTTCTTTCTGAACTCATCATGTATTTTTGTTTTAATATTTAATGAATCATGTTGTTCAGTCATTTTATTTTTTTTTATTTCATAACATAGATCTCTTAATCAAAGGTGCTCGAATTTTTCAAGGGTAATTAACAATGAATGCTTGCATTAATTAGAAGCTAGAACCCATTAAAACAAAAAACCTTATTAATTTAAGGTGAATTTGAAAAGGTCAAATCACATTTAAAATGATAAAAAAAAATGACCCCACATTTGTCACGGCTCGAACGTGCTTTACACTATGTAAAATGTCGTACACGCTACTATAGTCATCACAGGTGAAGATTTTGTTCACGGGACGTATGTGATTCGCGCTATACAAAAATAGACTTTCTGAGCCGCAGTACTCTTCACGGGCCGCCTGTGATTCGCACTGTTTGTCACTCTTTACTTTTGCTAGTCTTTGTGTGAAGGGGATAGGAGGCTTGTAAGCAGGTGGTGCAACTTATGGTCTCTCTTCTTCCCTTTCTTCTGGTAAATCTAGTGTTTTCTCCAAAATGGTCTCTCTTGGTTCTCGACTTTCAGGCTCTTTCACTACTTCTTCTTGATCAAGCATCTTAGGGTCTTCAAGCTGCTTTCCACTATGGGTTGAGATTACTTACAATGCTCCCTAGGATTAATCTCAGGTTGAGATGGGATGGGAGTTTTCTTGTTGGTGTAGAGGAGGAACTAGCTTGTTGGGCCAATTGAGTCTCCAACATCTTATTGTGAGTTGCAAGAGCATCTACCGTAGATGTGAGCTATTTCAGGGCCTTACTGACATTTTCATTCTGCTTGCTCTGGACTGCCACAAAAGTTTCAAGGAGAGATTCCAAGTGTGACTTCTATGGAGGATTGTAAGGCCTTAGTTAAAAACCTGGAGATTGGGCCATGCGAGCATGGGTGGCTACACTCTGTAAGAGAGGAAGCAAGGGGCCTTAGCCCAGGCACAAGCCCAAGCGCCAAGCCTAGGCACTTAGTAAAACATGCCCTTGCCATGCTTGGCACGCCTAGGCAGCCGGCCAAGCATGGCAAGGCGGGCCAAGCATGGCAAGGTGGACTTGTCATAAAATGTGATCAAGGAGAAAAATAAGAAAGGAATTCTCTTGATTTGCCCTTAAAGGAAACTCCTTCCTCTAAATAGGTGATATGCGCCCAATCCTTAGCACATTGACTTGCCTGGTTGGTCGACCATGCCATAGGAAGAGAGTCTCGCTTTGTATAAATAAACAAGTAGGGGTCAGGCCATACTATAAAAATTATTCTCTCCTTTGAGTGTGGCCAATGCCCTCTTCTTCTCCTTGCACTGTTGCCCTCCTCCCATATCTTGAGCACCAAGGCATCAATCCCTTCTTCCGAGGCTAGCACTAAGCACGAAATGGGGTGATCTTCAAGGGGTCACTGTGTGGATTCCGGTAGCGGGAGAACACTTGAGCATCTGTAACCTTCGACGTCAAGTATATTTCAAAGGTAAAATTACTATCATGTCCCTTAGCTCATCTCATATGGATCCTCTTGAAGGAAAAAAATTAGTTTTAGTCAAATTTTCCACTACATATTTTTTATTTGCCTACAATTTTTCCTCACCATATACTACCCAACTTGTTGACGCATCTAGGTTATATCGTTGAATAGTTTAAGCTTCTACAGCATTCCATGCTCGAAGTATTTGGGGCCAACGATCGGACATTGAGCTAAAGCTTTGTACCTAGCCTTAGCTTTTTAATACTTGATGCCAAATATACTGTAGTGGCTACTAGAAGCGCTGGCAAGCTCTTTTCCGAATAGTGGAACCATGGAAATCAAGGTTGAAGTGGTGTAAGCTCGAAAGAGATTAGGTTGGAAGAGTAATTTGGCACTGGCGAAAAACGATAAGAGACAAGAGCCCTATTTGGTATAGCTAGTCAGTTATTTTTATAGGTCAAAACAATAGATTTTTGAAAAGCTAAGGTGTTTGGCAAACTGTTTCTGGGTTCCAAACCTAGAACCAACATGGGTTTGAAAAAGCTAGGAGGAAATTGCTATTGACTACTTTCTAGTTATAATTTTTTTTTTTTTTGCATCTCATGTCTGCACGTATGTGCTTCGATAATAAAATTATTTTTTAAATAAAATTATTAAATCAAAATTTTTTAATTATTACTTAAAATTTTTTAATTATTACTTAAAATTTTTTAATTATTACTTAAAATTTTCTCTTTTATAAAAAAATTTAACAAAAAAAATTATCAAAATTATTATTATTAAATTTAATTTTTAATTAAAAATTATTTATTACTATTATTCTAGTTTTACTTCTAAAAGATATTTTTAAATTTTTTATTTTTAAAAACATTATACTTTTTTTAAAAAAATTGACCTACATAACAATTTAGTCAAACACCTTTTAACATTTCCAACTAGCTACTTTTCAACCAGCACTTTTTTAACCAGCAGAAGCTAAAAAATTTCAGTTATACCAAACGGAGCTAAGATCTAGGCTAGAATCAGTTGTTTAAGGTCAAAAGAAAATTCACTAGAGAGAGAAGCACAAGAAAGGGGAATTAGCAATGGCAAGGTTTTTATGGCAAGAGAATCTCTAACACAGGTGCACCCATGATTCTAATTTTGTGAACTTTTGTGTCAAAAATGCACGACTTTATCAAAATGATAAATATCATAAAGATCAAGTCATCAAATACCAATTTATCACAGCTTCATAATCCAACTATAAATTAGGTGATTGAACTAACAACTATAGTGAAGTAGCATTAATTATAGTCTAGAACAAAACATAATAATGAATACAATTAAGTTAAAAGTAATTTATCCTATTGTATAGATTACCCCTTGACGTAACTCAATCTAATATCTACCAAAGTTGATCTCCTAAAGTGAATTTTCTTCTACGATCGCACTTCTTCCATCACTAAGGATCCTTGATTGAGAATATTCTTTTAATTTCATTGTGTTGCTCGATTATCATTTTCCAATAATTACTCCATTAAGGGATAAGGATTTTCCATCAAATTAGAGGGGTCAATAGTTTTAAATAATGAAAATGATTGAATCATGATGCTAGTATAGGACTAAACAATTAAAGTAAAAAAAAGGACCAATTTGAAAGTTTCAAGCGATGGGCAAAATTTCAATCACCAGAGCAATGAAATAAAAAATTCACATGAGAAGATCTAGCCTTTGAAATTCCTCCTCGAAAATTTAAAAAAGAAAAAAAACACTAGCCATGTAAAAAATGATAAACTAGATACGCACAAGTGTTCAACCCAATTTCTCAACAATCGCAAGTTTATTTATCTACATATCAAACTTGTAGCTCAAAAGTTAAGCAAGGGGAGAGTAGATTCATCAAATTTGACTGCAAGACTTGTCATCAACAAAGTTTTTACTAGTTGGAAAAATTGACAACATCACATAAGCATAATAAAGACGAAACTTGACCCAATACTTTATTATCAACAATTAAAATCCTTACTAGTTGAATTACTAGTAATTAATTGACATCTTCTAATCCCACCTTCATAACTTTACTTGTCTATATCAAAGATAAAATCTATTAAAATTATAAAGAGCATAAACTTTACTAAGTTGGAGAAAATTGGGGGCTACCTTACTAAGTGGTGAAAGGGACATTTGTATTTGCATCCAGATTTATTATATTTTTTTTTCTCCCCATATGGATTCTTTCCAACTTTTTCTTCTCCCTATATGGATTCTTTCCAACGAAATAGGCCTTAAAGACTCTTTAGATAAAGAGAGTAGAGATAGGGAAAGAAGAATTATAGTTAACCAAATTCCTTACCACTACCATATCATTTTTATACATACAATTCAAGCAATCTCCAAAGCCACCACGTAGGACAACAAACAAAGACCCTAGATTTTGTAGAAAATAAGTAAAATTCAATATAGAAAATACACATTCTCATAGGCTAACTTTAGAATACCTTCATGTCCAAAAAGTTCATTATAGGCCTATCATTTTTAAACATACAATTCAAGTACCCTCCGAAGCTACCATATAGGACAAAGAACAAATGCACTAGTTTTCTTTTTAAAAAAAAGTGAATTTCATCATAGGAAAAAAAATAATAATAATAATATAATCAATTGTAATATAAGCTAAAATGTAAGATAAGGTAACAATTATATAATCAATTGAGTATTATGATTACCATAAAGGTAGCACTTACAAAACTTAGATGAGACAGTTGATAAAAAGTCTAATGCATTTACTTCTTTCTTAATAATCTTTATAGAAATATAAGACCTGAAGAGGATTTTTAACTCCCACGGTTGATAACAGAACCCAAGAAGGTGCTGTGAAGTAGGTAAAAAATGACAGATATGTGAAATAAAATATAATCAATCAAATTATCATGATTATCACAAAGAAAAACAACTACTCGCAAAACATAGCGTATGACGCTTCTTAGAAGTCAAGATACTAGCATAAAAACTTCTAAAGATTTTTTAATATTTAGAATAATATACATCCACTAAAAATATATTAACTCTGGGAGGTAACACCAAAACCGAAGTAAAAGTTTTACAAGAATAATATGATTAGTAAAAGAAAAGTCATTGGCAATAAACTACCAAAGCCATCCCTAGTCGACATAAAGAACAAACACACGGGTTAAAGCATTAAGCACACCAGAGCCATTCATCTGCCATCTAAATTCTCTCAATTCACAAAGTTGGTTTTATAAGTACTATAACTCAATTGGCATTATGCAACACTGTAAGAGGTAACCTTAACATTATCTATTCTATTCAAGAATGCTTTACATTGCATCCCGCGGCACCACCTCAATGAGTTTTGCACGTAACGTTGTATTGCTCAGTGCATTACGATGAATGTCTCTTATCAAAAAGAAGAGCGTATGTTTCTTCGTCAAATACCTCAATATTGGTTTTTTTTGTCATGAAGATGATAATTATAAGTAATTATTATTATTATCATCTCAACTGTCTTGTTCAAAAGAATCTGAATTAAAATGTTTTAACCAATTGAAACCGAAAATGTTGAGATTCAAATAAGAATATTCGGCACTTAACGAATTCTACAATGTAGAAAACAACCGGGAGCACAGCATGACAGCAAACCTCGTCTATCTTTCGTGTCAATGGCGCAGACGTCTGACCTATAACAGTAACCCTAACCGTATATCCTCGTCTCCTTGCTCGCCCACTTTGATTCCGCAGATCGCCATGATGTCACGAGAGTTGGTTATCTTCTCAATCAAATAAAAGCCTAACAAGAAACACGCTCACTTCAGAACTACACTAAGACTGAAAAAAAGTAGAAAACAAACAATTTGACAAAAATTACTGTTAAGAAAGAGAATTTTCTTGGCTACATAGCTTATCCAATTATCTAGTAAAAGTTCAGTTGCTTTAACGCACTATTGATCAGCAGCTTGCTTCAAAAAAAAATAAAGAAATAAAGAAATAAAAACGAATTCGGTCAGTGCTTGGAATCTTGAACGTATGTATACCTACCAAGTTTCCACGAGTGAATCCTTGTTTTGCAAATTGCAAGCTCAAGTGTTTGGTGGCCCGCATCTAACCACGGGTGGTAACTGCAACAAAACGTCAAAATTCAGTTTATAAGAAAAAAAGTTAAGACTTCTATGTTCTTTTTTCATTTCTAAAAGTCGCTCAAACTGATTACATTGTGACAGAACGCAGGCATTGCTAAAGATTGCATCGAGCCATCATAGGTAACCTCATCAACAAGAAATATTTATGAGCTTAACCATCACGGGCATCTCTCCCCCTCACCGCACCCATGGGATGGTCTACAGGGTTCATAACTACTCCTACAAGACGCTTACCTAGCCAACACTTAAGATCCGGCTCTACTCAAACTTTTTTGGTTCACCTCAATATTACCCACTTATCCGACTGCTCCTAAGCAGTTTTTGGATAGCAAATGCACCTCCCCATATGGCAATCTTAATGCGGCCGATTTACCCTCTTTTGCGATCAATTTCGCTACAGCACTTGCTGCCCTAGCAAATTGTCCACCCTTTCCAAGTGTGATTTCTAGTGTTCTAAAACTTGGGACCTGGACTTCAAGTCTTCAACCACACTCCAATTTAAACTTCAGTAACTGGTAAAAAGCAGTTTGACCACGAGGTCTCAAAAATACCACCAGCATGTGTTTCACTTGAAAATTACGATCAACAAATTCCAAATCAAGCTCATTGTTTAAACGGGCTACACCATCATATTGGATCCCCATCCCCCGCGTTTCTTGCCCATATATCCTGCCTTTGAACCAGCAATCTCTATCATCTCGACTCTAGGTTGACACTCCGGCCTAGTAGAGCTTACCAAAGGAAAATCAAATATTAGCAATCTCTATCATCTCGACTCTATGGGCCAGTTTGGGACAGCTAAAGTTTATAGCTGGACCTGGTCTGACCAGAGCTGGTTGGAAAATTTTCAAGCTGTTTAGATAAAATAGCTTATAGCTTTTGCTGGTTAGTAGAATTCCATAATGTAATCTAAATATTAGCAAACAATAAATTAAATATTATTCTGTATGAATCAAAATAAAAATAAACCATACATTTGCTGGTTAGTAGAATTCCATAATGTAATCTAAAAAAAAATAATCTAAATATTATTCAAGGATATAAGAAGTGTGATATTTAATTTAACTATTAATAATTTAATCTTAACAAGCCAATGAATCTTGGGAAATTTACCAAATGTCTCCTTACGAGATATTTTCCGGTCGTCTTATTAAAAATATCTTCTAACCGTTAAAAAAACAATGGAAGAGGGTTCTCGATTCGCGGCAGAAGCTTATCATCTCCTACATTAATTTGTGCGTAGCCTTCTCCATGAGTGCATTTCCCGAATAAGGAATCCGCTTCACTCGAATGCTCATTACAAGGCGTCAACCGCAGCACAAGAGAACGAGCATCGGCCGACGAGATAGGGAAGAACTTGCCACAGCACCGGAAGGCAGAGTGGAAGGCAAAGAGCGGAAGAGCGGAAGGCGGAGCTGGAAGGCAGGCTTCCACCCATAGAAGAGCGGCCCGCGAAAAAGCGGAAGGCGAAGCCGGAAGGCAGGCATCCACCCGCAAAAGAGTGAAAGGCCCGTGAAAGAGTAGGTGGGCTTCCACCCGCGGATGGCAGAAGGCAGAGCTAAGAATCCGGAAGGCGGAGCTGAGAATCCATCAATGGAAGAGCGGAAGATGGAGCTAAGGAGGAGGCAGAGCTTTGGCTAGCGAAAAACAAGGCAACGCCCACGTTAGCTGGTCATCGATCGTTGTCGATGGTCGTCGATTTAACGGCAAAAGCTGAGAGAGATAGCGAGTCACCCGAGATGAGATGTCGCAGTCGTCGAGGAAGAGACGTATCAACTTTCTCATGTAGATGCCGTAGAAGCTGGATTCAGCAGCTTCTCGTGTACAATGCAGCTTCTCTATTTCAACCAGAGAAGTTGCATTCCCAAATAGCTGGTTTGACCATAAGCTGCTGGCAAGCTTTCTGCTGAAAAGCTGCGAATCCAAACGCAGCCATAGTCAGTTCCAAATATGCTAGAGACTACAAGGTTGAGGTGTAGGAGTTGGGTAATGAGATTGAAGAACAAATATAAGAGAATCCAAACGCAGCCATAGTCAGCTCCAAATATGCTAGAGACTACAAGGTTGAGGTGTAGGAGTTGGGTAATGAGATTGAAGAACAAATGTAAGAGAATCCAAACGCAGCCATAGTCAGCTCCAAATATGCTAGACTACAAGGTTGAGGTGTAGGAGTTGGGTATGAGATTGAAGAACAAATGTAAGAGAATCGAACTATGTAACTCAGTTCCCTAGTTCCCTCCATCCTTCCCTGTTAAACAGGTCAAGAACAGGAAACAGCCATGTCATTCTAGTGCCCTCCAGTTATCCCGCTCTCTAAGTCTCTTCAGCGACCACCTTACTTTCCTAGATATGCCGCCTTTTTTCCGTAGTATCTTTCTTCAATGTTCGCACTTAAGGTGCTTGATAAAACTCCCCAACTACTTGTCTTGTTCATTGTTAACTAATCAGCCAAATCATATACATAACCACAAAGCACAACGGGTATATAAATTAATCTTGTTAAGATTAAACACAATAAAGTTGGTACATGTGAAAAAATGTTTTTTCTTTAATATTTTCTACATTTCTTATATTTTGATAATTTACATAGTGTATAAAATGAAAAAACATATTGAAATTATGTTGTCATTGTATCTGATGTGGTTCGTTGAACTTGGAACTTGACAACCAGGGAACATGCAAGCAATCCAGTTAAAAACCCAAATACAGATTGGTACATGGGGTAACAATTCCCAAATGGTGCAAAACAAGCGAAGCTCAACAAGAGGAAATAAACTGAGGGGATTGTAACAAGTATAGAGATAAGTTACAGGGATCAAAACAAGGCAGCGAGAATTGATGAATTTGAAAATTTTGGAATTGGGTGGTACGAAATGTTAGTTAAGATTCTTGATTATATTTACTTCCGCGTAGAAATATTACCAAAATCTGACCCCAAGAAGGTAGATTGATGGATTTGCAAATTTTGTGAACTATTATATTATATTAGAGGGAAAAATAAATCGAACCTTCTGTTGGAGCCTCATTAAAGTGGAAACCAACAATTCATCTCCAATTGTCAGCCTTAACTTCTTAACAAGGTCAAGCCTGCTCATCTTTCTTGTCTGTTTAATGAGGGAAGAATAGGTCATGGAGCTGGATTAGCTCAAACGAAAAATAAAATGAATGATATATCTTTTCAGTGAAAAGATCAACCTTGAATTCCTCGTAATAATTGTGAATCAAGTCCATGTGTCCCCGAGGAACTTTAGTAGAAATTGCTGCAAATAACATTGAAAAGGGCATCCACGGTGAGGTTGGAGTTTGTGAGGTGGTTCCCGGAGCCTCTGTTTTATTTGTAAAAGCTAATGGCTGACAATGGTTATCCTTACATGCAAAAAAAACAGAAACAAAAAAGGTATCAAATAATGAAAAAAGAAAAGGCAAGATAAACAATATAAAATTTACAAAATTCAATAAATCATGATTTAAGACAGGAAAAGCCATCTGATAATCGAACTGATAACTAACCAATATTCTAATCCTTCAAAGTTAGCATATATTTGAAGTTAGCATATATTAAGTGTACCACTATAATACACAATTAGGCTCTGCAGTGAACCATTAAACAAATAAATACAAAAAGAGAAGAAAAAAGCACAAAAATTAATATGGGTGTGTTTGGCCCAGCTTCTGCTTTTAGCTTCTGCTTTTAGCTTCTGCTTTTAGCTTCTGCTTTTAGCTTCTGCTTTTAGCTTCTGCTTTTAGCTTCTGCTTTTAGCTTCTGCTTTTAGCTTCTGCTTTTAGCTTCTGCTTTTAGCTTCTGCTTTTAGCTTCTGCTTTTAGCTTCTGCTAGTTAAAGAAAAAACTTGTTGAAAAGATACTAGTTAGAGAAATTTAAGAGTGTTTGGGATGCGCAGCTTGTGAACCGCTTATGCTGTGCTGGTTGAAAAAATACTTATTAAAAAAATTACTAAGATAAAATTTATATGATTAAATTTATAGTTAATTATAATTAAAATATTTATTAAAAATATTATGAGTTATACTATTAAAAAATTATTATTACATATAAGAATTATTGAGCATAAGCAGGTGGGGGGCCAAAAAAATAGCTTCACCCCTGCTTCTTAGAGATGCAGCTAATTTGTGGGAACAGAGAAGCTGAAGGGCCAAACGCCTCAACTTCTTGATTTCTACTAGTTGAAAAGCCATAAAACAAGGCCTATATCTCAGAAACACTGTGTTAAATAAAGATGAGTAGCATTAGAATTAATTAACTACTAGTCAAATATCAACATAAACTATAAGAGTAAACACTAATATTTCCTAAGCGCTCATTAAAATACATAGGGGATTCTCACATCATAACAATAAAAACTTGTATTTTCAAACACTTCTAGAAGTAAACTTTTAAAATGATTTTCTAAGGATTTCTAATTTTAAGCTGAGGCTGATCCAAACTTGCCTGAGTAATCAAAATTTTCATTCATAAAGACAATTTTCAGAATCAATCAACCGTGATCCAGATCTACATGTCGGTTAGGGGTGATCAAGACGATCAGATCATGTCTGGAAAATTAAACATCTCAATAACTCTATTACTCTAATTAAAGATTTTAGAATTGAATAAATACAAAATGTGAATATTCCAATCAACAAGAAAATGGACAAATTCACGGATAATAGTCATGACCTAGGAAATACTTTGAAAAACATTTTT
Organism: Costus lasius; assembly: GCA_027563935.2. NCBI lineage: Eukaryota > Viridiplantae > Streptophyta > Magnoliopsida > Zingiberales > Costaceae > Costus > Costus lasius. Next base: position 27,044,303 of record CM050450.1, on the reverse strand, counting down.
AAATAATTACTTTTATACAATGCAAATAACATATTAAAAATGAAAAAGAACCAACAAAGAAGAGAAGGAAGTAATGAGAGTAAGTTTAGACTTATTGTGTGCCCCTCACTTGGGCATTCTGTGTATTGCAAGTGATGTAAATAGGAACTAAAAATTTTAAATTCGTATATTTCATTTCTTTAAAAAATCTTAGTTTTTCTTGATTTTTTAGAACCATTTTCGTCTTCAATTTTGATTTATTGATCTGCACAGAAATTTCAGCCAATATCTTTTCTTCTTTTGTATATTATGATGCTAATATGATATTGTGAACTATATTACTTCAATATTACTAGACAACACAGCAATAAGATAATCATATCAATTTTTATCACAATAAAACTTACAAAAGATGTGTAGAAGATATAACTAACATTACGGCTAACTTGCGTAATAATAAATTAGAAAAAACAATGTCTTCAGTTAGTATATCTAATAACATGTTTTTATGATTTATTACTTCTAAAATATGATGTGAAACATGAATCGAAGAGAATTTTCTGGCGTGTTAATGGCACTACCTTGATGGGAATATGGTAAACAGTCTCAAGTGTTAATGCAAAATGGAAAGCTTTCTAATCCTTTGGTAGAGTAAAAAGTATTCAAATTACCGATGCAGGCATGTAAGCAATTTAGATACCAATGTGAATTACCCATTTCAAGTCTTTATGAGAAAAAAAAAGGATTATTGTTTGAACAACTATAAGTTTCTCATACCTCAAGCTTGGTTTATAGTCCAGCAAGTTTAGTATGGTAGCATAACGTAATTTGCAAGACATACCTGTAATGATCTGTGAGTCAAACTGCAATTCGTGGACGCAGATATGTTTATTCCATGTAAACATTCTGCAGTCACATAGAGTAAGCTTCTCAATTTTTGCATTCATAGTTGTCAACAAAGCATCAACAAGTATTCAAGAGATACTAATGCATGACCTTTAATTTTTGAGTTCACTTTGAAAGTCACTATGAAGTCAGCATATATATGGGTATGCATATTTGTGTCCCATATAAGATATTGCTTTGGCTTTTGAAGATCGTCTACACCAGCATCAAAGTTTTCATTACTAGGTTGGCACTGCTTAGAACCAGGATATATGGGTTCTACATTACCCATTACAATTCGGCACAACATCAGGTGGATCATACCATTTTTGTCAACATCAGAATAACTAGCACTGAGGATAGCATGTAAAAATCAGACGTGTTCATTCAATTGTGACAACTAATAAAGAGATTATTAGAACAAAATGAAAAAAGGTTGTAATCTAGATAAGCAACAACTTGAAGCCTTCACATAAGTGAACTAATGAAGATTTGATGATAAAATGATAGCTTACGAGATATCAGAACAATTTGCAGGTGCAAGAAGAATGCCATTGTACAGATGCGTCTGTATGGGCTTCTTTAGAACTCCACGTAGCATCATGTCTTCCACAGCATCCTTAGAGGAAGCAAGCCATGCATAACAAACATTGGCATTGCCACGGATATTTTTAGTTCTTTCAACCTGTTTTTGGAAAACATCAAATCGAAATTGGCCTAGGTAATTCTTGATTGGAGTCTTAAGAATTCCAACAATGTCTTTAGCTTCAATGATCTTGCCCAATCCTTGTAGTAACATATCCTGCACAACTCTACTAGCATGCTGACCAAGGAACTGTATTTGAGAACTTCCAAAAGCAGGAATATTTGAAGGGTAAACAAAACCTGGTTCATTGTCTCCAACTGTTGGATTAACTTCAGTAGAAAGCTTCTGGTCATTCCCAGAATTTTCGTCAGTCTTAACCCTCTTGACACAAGATATAATCTCATCACCAGGTCTTGAACTTGAACTTTCAGCAGCACTAACAGAGATTCCATAGTGTTCATCAGTTTCATGTGTTCCATTTGGTCTAATGTGAGCAACTTTCTCTTTTTCATAGTGATTGCATTTATTTGATGCACACTTTGCACAATCTAAAACAGGAAAGAAGCATTTTCCATAATCATCAATCCAAGCTATTGGCTTCACCAAACCTGTTTGCCAAATTACACAAACCATATGTATAAAGTCTAACAAAAATTGCTGATTCTGATAAACTGCTTCAGTAATTGCTCTCTTTGACCGAAAATCAATTCGAACCAAACTGACAATATTTTCAGGAAAATCACTCCAGTTACCATACTCATAAGACATCACACGCTGGGGCAACCCACTTATTGAGAAATTGCGGAAGTTCTTAAGAATATAGCTCTCTGTGTGACAGACAGGATAAGATCTACAGTCTGTTCTTGAGGCATCCCTTAAAGAAGATTGAGCCTCGATAGGCAGACAAGCTACCTCTCTTTTATTAGCGTTAGTGAAATTTACAGCAGAGTCTCTCTTCCTCTTTGGACCACAATTTTCGCCCCGATCTAATACCTCTGCATTCATCTGTTTCATATTTACTCAAAAACAAAAGCAAGCTAAGCTAATTCTTTCTAAAACATTAGGTTCCTACTACCAACAATTTACAAAAAATTTACAACTGCTCTTCATGATGCAATAATGAAAACTCAAGTTCACGTGAGAGGATATGGTCATCCTGCAAAATATGCACAATATTTAAGATAGCGTCAAATGTTTCTCATTGGAATCGACTGCAGAAAGAAATTTTAATACAGCTCTTGTAAGTTTTGAATCACCAAGCATATGGAACATATTGTCATGTTTGAAAGTAACAATACCAAGATGAACCAACCAAAGGTACAGGAAATTTAACACAGCAGAAAGACATTAAATTCGTAGGCAGTGACATAGAGCTGCTGATGGAATTAACTGTTTAATTAGTCAATTAATTACTAATGGTGCCATTGGTGTATAATTGTTTTGAATAATTATTAAGTATTGTGATAAAATTCAACTAGGCAACATTATATTTTATTTTATTGTTTGTAATCAATTAGGGTTAAGCCTAATAGTCTATATGTAAACTCCAATGTAAGTGGATCATCAAATTAATAGAAGTGCCAAGTGGTATCAGATTTAATGCTTTCTCCACTCATATTCACCTTCGCTTGTCATGCCTCCTCTCCCTCAGTGCTAACATCACTTTCACTGCCCCTAATCCTGTCCAATTCGTGCAACTCCACACACCTTTGCCTCTAACAAGTGAGTTCACCAGCCTACTCAGTGGCACTATTTGCAATTGAATAACCAACTCTTACACATGTTACCATGTAATAATAGCACCTTCTTCAACCTCTGTAGCAAGCTCAACCAATGGCGATATAACAATCCTCCCCTATCATAGAAGATCTCATCCTCCCACACGTGAAACCTCCTATCTATAGAAGAAAAGCATCTCACCCTTATGTAGATCTAGCAGCAGTCATCTCACGACTGTCTTCTCACACAACCTACAAAGACCACATCTTCTCACATAGCAACAATGCCTCGCTTTAGCTTTTGCCTATTCCAGTTGCGCTATCTCATCAGCACAGCCAGTGCTCTAGTAGCATATCAACAACAAACATTTCTTGTCAATCTTCATATCACCCTACCACCAAGCTCACAATAAAGAACCACTAGCATGACTGCATCATTCGCATGCTGCATCCTCATATGCAACTACTTTGTAGATTTTTTCACGACTGCATCGTCTCTTCCAACATGGTCTTTTGTGGCAATTTTGTTCACACAATAGTGTCACGCGTGGATACAATGCAATTGTTGCTCATAAAGGATCTTTGTAGTAGCCCGATGGATGCAATCCTTTCATAGCACATGACTACATCATCTCTTTTGAAGCTACCTTTCACAAGGAATTCACAACCCTATTTCACCTATGCAATCTTTCATAGGATTCACCAACCTGTGCATTTTCATTATGCACAACTTTCATTATTACTTAGAATGGTCATATCAATCAAGATTAATATTATATTTAATTTTATTATGTGGTCTATAATCAATTAGGAGTAAGCCTCACGTGTGTGGTATCAACTGCCTCCACATCCATCTTCTATACAAATGCGGATCTACGTGGAGCCTAATGTGGACAATTTGCCCACTAGTCTCCGCGGTAGTGATATTCTAGTGTGCCATTGTTTTCTGAATAAAAAATGTTATTGGCCTCTAATTTAAATATATATATAAGATTTTTTTTTTCTCCTGCATAATCTGAGTCTGAAATCTGTCAATAATTGTAAAGGCTCATTTGTATAAACTTGTTAGCAAAACGTGAATAATAAAGATCATATTATCAGCATATAAATAACAAGACAAGAGCCGTCAAGTGAAAGCAAATGTAGGAAGAACCAAAGAAGATGCATTTCATTTCCATCTCCAAAACATATCGAGCGTGATAATTAAAAAGAAAAAGGTTGAAGTTGCTACTGCAGCTTCAGAATTTATGAACTTTTGTCAATATGGCTGAATATCCTAAAATTATATTTTCACTGAATTGCTTTTACTACTACAAAGTACAAACACTAATTAGAAAACACATGCATTAGTTGCATAAAATAACCTTCATTGCAGTCATTAGCAAGGAGTGCAGAAGTTTTGACAAAATGTATTGAATATCATTCAAGTTATCCTATTACTACTGTTTCTCCCATTCTCACCGCAAAATAGGAGATGCATGTAGTAAATCATTTTTTCTGTCCGACAATAAATCATCGGATAAGTTGTGAGAGAAACCAAAAGCTTTTAAGTAAAGTGTTTATTTTCCCAATAAGCACACATGTAACTCTTGCAACAAGCCAAGGAAGCCAACATATGGACAAGCAAGGTTTAATCTCAGTACCTACTAACCCAATCTCGGGCAGGTACATATTACGTGTACTGACACATAAGAAGTTCTGATATTGACTTTAGTGCCGGACAGATGGTTCTAGAGTGTTATCACATTCTTTAAGGGGCAAAACACCAAATCTAAACAAATAAAGAATGATCTAAACATCGAATCCAAATGAGATCCAAAACAACGATCAAGGTTTAGAATCTGGACTGTGCACACGGTCCTATCTTGGATCAGTGCCTAAGATATAGCGACACTGTATTGCTACTATCAGACTAATTTCGAAATGGGCTCTACTCCGGATGGTCCAGACCAATTTTGAAAACCTACAAACAATTATTGCACAAGAAAATAATATGAAAACAGAGCCAACTTATATCACAATCATTCCTATCCATGGATGACCAGCCATTAGCAAATATCACGAGATGTAGAACAGTTTCAAAAGATTGAACACGCACAACACTCAGCAACGAACAGTTGACTCCATAAAAGAAATAACTCTTTCAGTTTAAAAAAAAAACAAAACAAAAACACCGTCAACTGGCGCAGGACCACTCTTTCCAGCTCGATCACCAGCAAGGTAATTTTATTGCTCCACTGCTGGCAGTCGGAATACGAAAAGCGCAACAATCCTAACCCAGAGCCCCTCCATCGTAAGAGCATAACCCTTGGATCAACCCATCGGGCTCCAATTTCATGGACAAAACGAAGAATTAAACAACGACAACACCGATTGGACGAAAAAAATTCTATGAAACAAAGCTAAATCTAGGAAACGTCAAGCGCAAACCTCGAAAGCAAGGAAAAGAGGCGATCGAGAGCGGCTGGGAAGATCGATACCTATTAATCAGTTTACACATCACCGCCAAAAATTACTCCCACCCTCTCTCTCTCTCTCTCTCTCTCTCTCTCTCTCTCTCCTCTCCCTCTCTCGGTGGTCGGGGGCGGCGTTTGCAACAGTCAACACCCCTCGATTCGGAGAGTGAGAGAGGAGAAGAGCGAGGGCATCGAAGACGGAGAGCAGGTGGGGCGCATAAATAGCGAGGGCCGGTCGCCGTTGCTCCCCTGCTTGCTTGCGCCTAAAGCCAACTACGCTGGCTGTTGAGTTGAATTACCCCTCATCCAACGGCTACAAGAGGGTAAGGACAAAGTTACTTTTGACGGAATACTAGTGCGAGCGGTGAAGGATTCTGTCCAGGGAGTAGGGGAAATGGCTGCGTGCTCTACGTTTAGAAAGATGACGCGTGGGAAATGGCGGTGTCGTTACGAGGTGAGCTTGAAGCGCCGTTTCGAGCTGGGCTTGAAGGGATGATGGTGCAAATTAGGCGTGACGTTCGGCTTAGTAAATTCCCACGAGGCTACTTTTAATATGTGGCTTTGATTGAATCCGTTTTCCGTGAGCGTGACACCCACGTGCAGGCGCATTAATAAAAGAACTTTTCTTTTTTTTTTCTTTTTGCTGGATTTATTTACCCTGGTTTTGTTTGATAAATCATCACTCTATTGGTCGGCTTAAGAAATTATTATCCGTAGAGTAGAACATTGTTATACGAATTCACGGATCGCCGTCCTCCAACGAGTTGCAATAAGATTCTGGCGAGAGAGAGAAACGGGAAGCTTCAAGCTTGTTCATCAACGTCGCACTAGCAAGTCTGCTCTATGCAAGTTGTCTATAAAGCGATTTTTTTAGTTGGCTGGCGACTGCCATTGACTCCTTGTTTTATTAGTTGTTGGCAATCTAAACATATGGAAAATTGACCGCTTTCCAACCACACAATAGTCTCGCATCCCAAGGAAAATATCGTATCTGCCGATCACGCATCTTAAAGACATGGTTTTTGGAGTGGTGCAATGTGGGAAAAGAAGGGAGTGGTTCAAGGAGAGAAAAGAGAGGAGAGGGGAGCGACGGGAGTGGAGGAGAGGGGAGAGAGTAGTAAGGGTTTTTGGAGAGTATTTTAGTTATTTTTAGACAATGCAAGTTCATAGTAGATATCTAAAATCTCATATTTAATCACGATTTTGACCTGATTTATAATAGTAAGGTTTTATTCGAACCTGACTTAAGACTCGGTCAACTCAAGTTTTTCATGTCAAAATTGAGTTGGGTCATATTAGATCAGGTCGGGTAGGGTTGGATCAATTATGAATTTTTTTGCCTTCCCTAATCAAAATGGATGCTACTATTGGAGAACTTATTTAGAGGGAAAGAAAAGTAGGGTAGTTTTCTTTTGTTTTTGTTTTTCTCCAAATTGGAGAGAAAAGAGAAAAAGAAAAAACTCACTGCTTGCTCCCTTGTAGCCCCCAACCCACTCGTTCCCACATTTGCCGCCCACGCCCCTTCAGCGAGCTTGTTGTTGCTACAATGAGCTCGCCCTGCTGCTCTCGCCACGAGCTCGCATCGCCCCTGTTCGCCTCTTGCCTCTCCTTATGAGAGTTTGTGCTAGCCTCCCGCCTCCAACTGAGCTTGCACCGACCTCCCGCAGGCCGCAGCGAAGCTGCCACCTCTCCTCCTTCCCTACCCTCCCTCCCCGCCTCTCCATATCTTTTCTGCCCTTCCCCTATTCCCTCCGGTGCTCACAAACACAACAACATGATCACGTGAATTTCATGTGACTTTACTTTCTTTCCTTCCTTCTTTTACTTTCCTTCTATTTTCCTTCCCCTCTAACAAAACACAACCTAAAGATAAAGTTGGGGGCAGTAATATCACTATTAACTCTTTTGTTCATTCCTTCCATAATTTTATTTCCTCTATTGGCTTCGTGGATCATGGCTACTTGGGCCCTCCTTATACTTGGTGTAATAACCACAAAAGGCTTTGCAGAATTTTCACCCTCATTGATCATGCTTTCGCCACCCTTGATTGGGTTAGTCAATGGAATGAAACTTATCATGTCTTTTAATATCAATTGGGATCAATCTGTTTTTGTTTTTGGCAAAACCATTCAAGACAGTATTCCCTCTGTGCAGGGACTTGCTCATACCATGTTTAAATCTAAGGGCAAGTACCCTCTCCTTTTGTTCAAAAATTGATGCAGAAAAAGCTTTTGATGAGGTCTCCTAGACTGCTATTTACAAGGGGCTCAATATTTTAAACTTTCCTCCCACCTTTATCAATTTAATTCAAACTTATGTCTAGTCCCCCAAATTCTCATGTATTATTAATGGTACACAATCCACTTTTGTCACTAGCAAAAGAGGAATTAGGTAAGGTGACACCTTGCTCACTTACTTGTTTGTCATACTAATAATTAAATTGATATTAACAAAACTTAGGTCTCAGCAATGGCGTAAAAAATTTGATGTGTTCGCAAATGCACGGATGCATTAAAATAATAAAAAGTTATCGATCCCACAAAGACCTATGTGTTAAAATGAGAATTTAATGAATGGAAACTAATGATTCGTCGAATGAAATTCAGAAAAGAAAATAGGATAAGGTTTTACCTCACTGATTTTTTTATGACAAAAAAAAAATTGATTCCTATGACAGTCGCTCAAGTTGTGTTAAAGAAAAAAAAATCCCAACTTGTACTAACCCAACCTTCACTCTCATGACTTGTTGTTTCGGTGATTTATTTCAAGGGTAAATGCTAGTTCCTAAAAATCAAGGTTCACTCTTGTGACTTAATTTTTAAGTCTTAGTCTCAAGTTAAATTAAGTACTCTCGTAACTTAATCCACATGTTTCACCTAAAGGTTTCTAATAAGTTAACTCACCTCTCAGTGCAATTATCTTGTCTAACACAATGTAATTATCAAACTAGAATAACTGCATAAAGGATTAACATCAATAATTAGATTATTAGAACCTAGATACTCTAATACTCTAAGTCACTAGGTCTAATTAAAGAGATTCGGATTTATAAGTTTTCTCTCCGTTCATGTTATAAACCCTAAGACATGCAACAACCCAAAATTTAACAATCACAAAGGAAATAAATCACAAAGGCAAAATGATAGGCTCCGCAAGTGCACGGTTTATCGAAGTAGTAAATAATATCATTCCCACAGGGAGTAGGTGTCAAGTACCGACCTTAAGTGTCATTCAAAGCTAGATGGTTCAGACTCAAAATAAAAGAACTACTCTAAAACTAAATTATCTAAATTATCGAACCAAGAAGTCAACGACTTTAAGGGAATACTACAGTTAAAAAAGTGTTCGGAACTCTAGATTTCACCGCGTTGAATTAATTAAACGTAAAACATTGAATCTAATTAAATTAAAACAAACGGATCTCCTTCTCTCGAAGCTCAATCCGACAGTAAATAACTTAAGGCGATCTTTCCTATGGTACGGATTACCTTCTCTCGAAGCGTAATCCGGTGTCTAGCATAAGCTAATTTTCTACTCTCGTAGCAAAGTTAACCTAAGAGACCCATTGGGCTCTATGAAATTTCGTAAATCCTCGAGTGACGTCGAACGACTCTCGTAATTCTAGTCACAAGTTTGAATGAGAACGATCGAGTGTTACGATTCACCTCTGGGTACTTCTCGTAACACTTAACACATATAAATGTCTGTACACAACAATCATACGCAATAAGTGCAACTCATTTAAATAAGTCAAATTACTTAATAAATACACTGAGATTCATTAGAAATGTTTTACATGAGAAAATATGTTCAACGGGCTACGCCCGAGTCCCGAACTAGGGTTTAGTCTAGAAAATATATCATTTATCAAATAAAACCCACAAAAATATATTCAAAAGAAAGGGAATTTACAGTACAAGGGTGGGAGACGACAGATCCTTTGTCTTCTCTCGATAGCCCCAAGAAATCTGGATCAAACGAGTCCTGGAATGTAAAAATCGCCCCTCTTTCGCCCTAGTCGCGTCCTTCATGAAATCGACCCCTCTAACCACCTAAAAATCTCGATTGTATGCTTCTCTTGAACCATTGGGCGGTTAGGAAGATTAATTGGGAGTTTCCCCCAATTTTCTAGCATTTGGAACGTCCGATTTGATGGAAAACGGACGAACGGTCGCGAACAGCGTACGCGAGCACGGGCGTGCTGACAAACGGCCGCGTGTCAGAACACGGGCAGGCCGTGTTCTATGATCTACAGGTACGTATGCGCGGTTCTGTGATCTGCAGGTACGTATGCACGGCCGTGTGTCTGCAGGTACGTATGCACGGCCGTGTGTCTGAACACGGGCAGGCCGTGTTCTATTCTGTGAATTCCAGAATGCCCGAACACGGGCGTGCGCACGGCGGTGAAGACTTCGGCTGATTTTGGATTCTGTCGAACACAGCCGTGATTATAAGCACGGCCGGGCCGTGTTCTCCTCGACATATGCGGATTTTGCAGCCGCGATGAACATGGCCGTGATCACACGCACGGGCGGGCCGTGTTCTCCATAAAAAGTCCAAAAATTCCTAAAATTTTCCTGTGTGATGCTTGAAATGTCCTGAACCTTTCCATAACTTCATATCTTCACAATATCTTCGAAAATCTAGAGAAATAACCTGCATTTCATAAATTATCAGAAAAAGAGTGAAGATTCTGAACTTAAAGAGAAAAGATTCAAAATAATAGCTTAAAAATAGGAATAGGTCTGAAAATATCACATAAATAAGACTTTAAATCATGTAAAAATAACGCTTATCACAAAATTAACACATTTAAAAACTAACAAATTAAAAATAATCACTAAGTCATTAGAAAATCACAGGGTTATTCCCTCAATTCTAAAGAAAGTTTTACGCTATCAAAGTCATGATTTTACAATAATAATTCACGAGAAAAAAGTTTATAAATAAAAAAGGTGAAATAATAAATTTAGTTCACTTCACTGTCGTCACAGAAGTGTGGTCTTCACTGTCATCACAAAGGTGTGGTGACTGTAGTTCAACTCATCACAGCCTTGCAATTGTAAGAGATGAACTCGAATACTACCACTACTTCTCTCTTCCTTAGGGCAACAACCTTCCATTGCTGATTTTTCTCAATTCTAAACTTCTTTTGCTCTAAAATTTTGTATATGTGTATATGTTCTCCCCTTTGATGCACCACTTCCTTATAAGTTTTGTCACCGGAGATGTCTTGTACACCTCTCGACGAAAGAAGAAACTCTAGCACCGCCGCTTGCGTTTTCTCCCTTGTTTTTGCTCCTCGGCCCATGATACTTCAAATCAATTCTCTCCTTCCTCTTATAATTTGTTCCCCGCTTCTAATTTAGTCTATTAGACCCAGGATTGAGCGATTAGAAATCAAAAAAATTAAGTTTAAGTGAAGATCTAGAGAGGTGGCTGTTTGCAGGATTTTCCCCTAATTATTAGAATCACAGGGTGTGACAACTATTGTTCAACTTGTTACAGCCCTGTGATCATGAGTCAACTTCCATTTTTTCCTTTTTTCTAATATAGCTGAGCTCTGAATCTTTCCCAACTTTAGCTCTTGATCCATCTAGCCCGAATATCTATAAAAATATGTATATTTTACTTAATAAAAAGCAATTGAAAACTCAAAATAAGATTAAAAGCAATAAATAGCAAAGAAAAGAGAAAGAGATACTCACATAGGAATCAATTGTCGTAGTCCGCCTTGCTTTCTATAACTAATGGCCATGACAAGGGTCATGAGTCGACCATAACTTCATTTGTGCGAAATTGTGTTATGTGCAAACGTCATGGGTGTGGCAGATGTCACATCTTCTGTTGTTTTTGTTTTGCATTAGTTTTCTTTTGAATTTTGCCTACATATAATACAAGCCTTAATCAATAGAATTTATGTTGAAAATACTAAGGAATTTTTGTAGCATAACTCTCAAATAACAAATAACTAAGCTATACTATAGAAGTGAAGTAAAATAATATAAAAGAAATTTTGAAATTGAAAAGGGTAAGAGATTTCTTGGGTTGTTTCCAAGAAGCACTTATTTATATCCTTAGCTTTATTGTTGCTTAAATTTTATGGCATCGTCATGGATCAATAGTGTTATAAATGACTTTTAGTTTCCTATGTTTTAATTGTCCTAAAAGTACCCACCAAAGTAATCCATTATTATTATTTTTTAAATTTGCATTAGCAGTTACAAGTAGAATTAGAGTTTAGCAATACATAAATTGGATTGCTTGGAGAATATTTAAGTCTAACTTTGGATGTTTAGTTACCTGATTGGTCTTATCAATTTTTGTCAATTTTATCCAATTTACCTTTTTTGCATCTATAATTTGATATGAGTATAACAATTCAAAATATGCCTTTATAATTAGTTCATGATGATCATTATCAATATCTAACATGTCAATTTCAAGTGGGTCCTTATTGGTGCATGTGAAATTTATTTCCTTAATTATTTTTCTAATATTCATACTCCAACATGACCCAAATTGCTTATCAAGTTTTGTTTTTATCAACCTTTGGGAAAGGAAATAAGTGGTTTATAGGAGGGGTGGTGGAACATAAATCAGTTTCTTTTCCTTAGCATCAACGGGTGTGTGATATGTGAAGTCCCCTGTTCATTAGGCTTTGTTTATGTGAGATTATCATGGCTGTGACCATGGTCATGGGTAGGTCATGAAGTTTTTTATTCATTATGCTCAATGAATTTTTTAATACAATTTTATGTGATGATAGTATTTAATCATCTCCCATACAAATTGCTCACCTATTCACCCTCACCTAACTCCCCACTCTTCAACTAAGGCTCCTCTAATTACCCCCATCAATCTAGCTAAGGCTACGACTTGTTGGGCTATTTGGATTCCAATATTGCACATTGGTAGCTAAAGGTTTATTATAGATGTAAATTGCATAATTGTGTATTCATACCCAAACATTCAAAAATATCACAAGAGAAAGAATTTATCATTTCACGATTTTAACAAAATCCTGCATATAAACCAAGTGAATCAAGGCACAAAGAAAATTCAAATCTTTTTTAAAAAATTCTAAAATTCTACAAAATTAAAAAAGAAGAATTTTTTAGATAAAAGAAATAAAAAATTGTATACAATAGAAATTATAGAAAATAAAAATAAAAATTGCTTAGTCCGGCAATTTCATGACTTTTGTCAATATTGGTGATCAAGGTCTTGGCAATTGTGTGAAAAACTTAATGTGACTTCAAATGGATGACTTTATCAAAGTAATAAAAAGTATTAATCTTATAGAGACCTAGTCATCAAGTACTAATTAACCATGATTTCACAAGTTAGACAAATCAAACTCGAATGAGTTTGATATGAAAACTACTAGAAATCACATAAAAGAAATTCGATTAAATTAGGAATTCCAACTTTATCACATTGGTCTTTTATGATAATACAAATTGACTCTCTCTATTATAGAAATCAGTTGAATTAATGTGAATTTATCCTAATGTACAAGTTATCCCTTATCGGGTGCCCAACCCGGTGTCTACTTGGATTTGTTCTCCTGCTCGAATGGCTTACTAGTACAAGTAGACCTATTAAGTTATATGACAAATTATGTAATCACTCGAGTGGGTTAGAACTACTCATGTATTCTAACCTACAAATTTAAATATATGTTTATCAATAGTGTGATTCACCTTTCGATCTTTCTCACAATATCTAGACATATAAATATTCGACCAAAATATTGCAAGTAATGAATTATCATTGTAATCCAACAAAAGTGAGGTAATGTATGAGCTCAAACATATTAGGTCAGCCTTCTCCTCCCAAACCCCATGAATCCCTATCTATGACTCAAGAAAACTCTTTCATGTCAACTTCTAAGGTACCCAATGCAAACAACTATCTAAGGATAGGATTCCTTTAGCTCATGCTAACCACAATCAAAATAACACTTGTCACAAAAGCTCCCAACCTAGCCATTTTGCTAGAAATTGTCCCAAAAGAAACTTGGTTTATGGCTAATGAAACCAATATAAATGAACCTAAAAAAGAATCACTTGAATTTGATATTTATGCCCCAAAACTATAAAAGTGAGGAAAAGTCACCTCAGGTACCATAGTTGTTGTAAGATGTATTTAATCTAAAACCATCACTGGGAAGGAGTAGCATCGAACCAGTCTATTTTACATTGACATGAAATGCAATGTTCATGTTTGCAAAATTGTGATTGATAATGGTAGTAGTCTAAATGTCATTTCTAGGATCACTAGAACAAAATTATGGGTTGAACCTAAAGCACACTCAAACATGTAGAAAATCCTTTCGGTTGACCAAACTAATTTACTAGCAACTCAACAATGTCAAGTTCCTTTATGCTCATCTTCCTATTAAGATCAGGTTTGGTATGATATTGCTGCTCGCTAACATACTTCAAGGATGACTGCGGTTATTTGATTTAGATGTGGTCTATTGTGATGCTCCCGGGATTTAGCACAAATCCCAAAGCACACCGAGATGGAGCGATGGCGGGACCCCTCGTCATCAGCCGTGTTGGACGACTCGGGTGTGCGATTGTGTCACTGAGGCTGACACAAGTCCATAGGGCGAGGGTTGAGTCAAACCACGGAGTGTGGGTTCACACGTGGATGTGGGCTTCTGACTCGACCCATGGACCCCAGACCCTCTCGCACGAGCTTGCGAGCGTGTGCATCGAGAAGGGTCAACCGTGGGGCGATTCTGAGGTCGAATCAGCCTTGAACCGGACCTGAACCCATCTTCCAGGCTGAACCGAACCGGTTCAGCCGGTTCAATCCGGTCGACGGTGTTTCGCTCGCACGCGAAGGGGAAAATTCCCCTGTTCTTCACCTCCTCTCCACCTGCGCTGTCTCCGGCGCCGATTAAGGCCAGCTGGAGGGGGATCACCGGAAAAGGAAGGTGGCTGGCGACTCGTGCCTCCGTGGCGAAGACGTTGGCAGCGAAATCGGGCGTGGACTCCGATGTGGACGAGCCCAGGGCGACGATTGGAGGTCGCCCCGGTGGAAGCGAGATCTCCGGCCAATCACCGGCGGAGATTGCGGTTGCGTGGTCGACGAAGATGGAAATCCCATCCTCGTCGAGGGGCGGTTGCAATCAAGCGAACGGAGAGCTTGAGCAAGGTCTGGCGACGACAATTTCTCGGCGAGATTTAGATCTGGGAACATAGCATCCTGTTTGGCGTCGGCGACGAGGCTCTGGCCGTGGACTCATCGGCGTTCCCTCTCAGATCGACTCACCGGTGCCCTGAGGTAAAGAGGAGACTATCTCCTCCGGCGCCGGCAGCCAGACGCGGGAGAGCGATCGGATTTTCCAATCGCCGGTTCCACGCAGCCACAGCTTCCATTGGGTTCCAAATTCGTGTCGACGGCAGCTTCTCCGGCGACAATACACCGGCGGCGAGTTCTCCTCCCGTCGGCGACGAGATCCTGATCGCCCGGCGCGATTCCGGTCACCGGACGGCGACGGACGAGGAAGGGGACGCCTCCCCTGTTTCAGCCGAGCGTCGGCTCTGTTCCGGACGCGGAACGTGAAGGGAAGAGAGAGAAGATTGCGCGCGTGTTCACGCGCGCGTTTCGTTTCGTCTCCGACTGGACTTTCCGACGCAGCTTCTCGGAGGATCTCGGTGGGCTCGGCTTGTGGAGTGGTGGCACACTACAAGGGTAAACCCTCCCCGGATCTATCGTGTGTAGTGGTAGTAGGACGGTTTTCTCGTGTGTAGCGGATAGAGGCTTTACCGCCGTCCGGACTTCGTGTGGCTTTTTGGCCGGACGGTTCTTTGCGTTATCTGCGCCCGCATATGTGTAGTGCGGGTTGTGCTTATTTGTAGGTACTGCTTGCTTGCTTGCAAAGTCCAGG
Source organism: Costus lasius (assembly GCA_027563935.2). Lineage (NCBI taxonomy): Eukaryota > Viridiplantae > Streptophyta > Magnoliopsida > Zingiberales > Costaceae > Costus > Costus lasius. The sequence goes on along the minus strand of CM050450.1, from coordinate 27,028,772 downwards.
ACGTGTGTGCCGGCACCCTTGAAGGTGTTCGCCACCGTCCCCTTGTGATTGATTGAGGCCGCGCCGGTGCCTATCTCGGCTGTGTAGAGAAAGGAGCGCGGGCTGAGGAAATTTCTGTGAGTGCAAAGTGTTTTGGAGAGTCTCCATCACTTTGACACAGTTGAGAGATTTGTATTCGTGTCTGAGGGGCGGTATTCATACCGAACCCTTCGCGCACGTGGTGTGAGGACTTGTAAAAGTGCTGGGCCAGCTTCCGCAACGCGATCCTAACCGGTCGCGGGCCACTCTAGTGTAGGGCTGAGATCTCCGCGAGGGGATCTGCCGGTTGTGGTTAAGTTTATTATAAAAAAATAAATTTGCCCATAACAAACCGGTATCAGAGCTTAAGTTTGTGTAAGTCTATTGTCAGGGATATCGACGTCGGTGTACGCTGTTTGGAGGGTGCGTACGTCGGTGCCTAGCGCCGGGGCGTAGTCTCTCAGCCTCTTCACTGATCGCTCAGTTCCGACACAGACCGAGCACTACTTAGCTCTTTTCAGTGCACCCAGAGGTCAGACCATCAGATCTCATTCCACCAGCAGAACTTCAGAGTTACTTCTCACAATCACAATGGTTACAGCTGCAGAGCGCATCTCCCACTTGGAGACTGCGATAGGGAACTTCGATGGAGACGCTACGATCATGGAGCGTCTCGAGGCACTTCGGTCGGCGGTCGAGTCCGTTGGGACCCGCCTGGATTCTGAGTTGGCACGTCTCTCCAGTGCCCTTGGTGGACTTGCATTGGAGGTGGCTAGTTTGAAGGGGCAGGCTGCTGCCCGTGCTTCTACTTCAGCCGCAGGCGCTGGGAGTTCCCAGCCGCAGACCACTAGAGTGCGTGTTCCCGAGCCCTCTACTTTCAGTGGGGTACGCAGTGCAAAGGAACTTGAGAATTTCCTTTGGGATATGGAGCAGTATTTCAGGACTGCTCAGGTGCCTGATTATGAGAGAGCGCAGTTGTGTTCGGCATATCTGACAGGTGACGCCAAGCTCTGGTGGCGTACCTTAGTGACCCCTCCGGGAGAAGAGGTGCCACGTGACATCTCATGGGATGAGTTGAAAGCTGAACTGAAGAACCAGTTCTTGCCGACACACACTTCAAAGACTGCTAGAGACTCTTTACATAAGATCAGACACACGGGGACAGTTCATGAGTATGTTCGAGCTTACTCTGCCGCATGCTCGAAATACCACGAATGGAAGAAGAGGATCGCTTGTACTTCTTCTTAGAGAGGATGCAGACATGGGCACAGTTAGAAGTTAGGAGACATAGCCCATTAACTCTCAAAGAGGCTATGGCCGTAGCTGATTCCTTAGTGGATTTGAGGGATAGGAAGCAATCTGCCCCTATCTCCTCTGGTCCATCTAAGTCACGTTCCCCTCAGAGGAATAAGGGGAAGCGTCCAGCTCCAGGACCCAAGGGTGGGTATAAGAAGAAGCAGGGAAAGGGAGGAGCTACCTCTTCAGGAACCGGCCAGAAGAAAGCCATACCAGCCGGTTCTCCTCCTAGGGGCGCTCCCAAGCAGCAGCTGAAGTGTTTCCTTTGCCGAGGTCCTCATCGCATGCGTGATTGTCCTTGGGGAGATACACTTGCAGCCATTGTTCAGCGGGAGGCTGCCCAATCTGAGGATCCTCTGATCACTGTGAATCCTTTGGTGATCAATGCCATTGCCACTTCCACCACAATGAAGACCAAGTTGATGTACGTGGAGATGAGGGTGAACTCACATCGAGTTCATGCCATGATCGATAGTGGTGCATCTCATGTTTTTGTGGCTCATGGCATGGCGACGCGGCTAGGGCTGAGCATGTCCCCTGCTCAGGACCGCTTCAAGACGATCAACACTGAGGAGCGGCAGATCGTAGGAATATCCTATGATGTTCCTTTTGTCTTCGGGGAGTGGAAGGGTAAGAACCATGTACGCGTGGTTCAGATGGACGATTATGATGTTATCGTCGGCTTGGAGTTGATACAGAAGATGAAGGCTGCTATAGTCCCTCATCTAAAGGGTGTCCAGGTGATGGATGAGAGATACCCTTGCTTTGTTCGTTGCCTACAGTTGGCTGGGTCGGATAAGTCAGTACGACCAGGGAAGGCTCAGAGTACATACATATCGGCTGCTACTCTTGAGACAGGCTTACGTCGGGGCGAGCGGACCTTTCTGGCTACATGGGTGACGGCCCCTGTAGAAGGTCCAGACGACGTACCAGCGGAAGTGAAGAATTTACTTGAGGAGTTCCAGGATCTTCTTCCGCCTGAGCTACCTAAGGAGCTTCCTCCCAGACGTGCGATTGATCACCGCATTGAGTTGGTTCCTGGGGCAGCTCCTTCTTTCCGACCCCCATACCGCATGCCTCCTGCAGAGCTCGTAGAGCTGAGGAAGCAGTTGGATGAACTCTTGGCAGCTGGGTTCATCCAACCCTCCAAGTCTCCATTTGGTGCTCCTGTGCTGTTTCAAAAGAAAAAGGACGGTAGTCTTCGCTTCTGTGTTGACTACCGTGCCTTAAATAAGATCACCATCAGGAACAGATACCCGATTCCACATATCCAGGACCTCATCGACAGACTAGCGGGCGCTACTGTCTTCACCAAGCTTGATTTGAGATCAGGCTATTGGCAGGTCCGCATAGCTGAGGGAGATGAGGCGAAGACAGCCTGTGTCACCCGGTACGGCGCCTACGAGTTCTTGGTTATGCCATTCGGCTTAACCAATACGCCGGCTACCTTCTCCCACCTTATGAACAATGTTCTGACACAGTTACTCGACGATTTTGTTGTCGTCTATCTTGATGATATCGTGGTGTACTCGGCCACGATGGAGGAGCATTTACAGCATCTGAGATTGGTGTTTCAGAGACTGAGGGAACACCAGCTGTATGTGAAGAGGGAGAAATGCTCCTTTGCTGTTTCTGAGATCCAGTTTCTGGGCCATGTGGTAGGCCATGGCACTGTCCAGATGGATCCTGAGAAGGTGCGTGCCATCGTCGAGTGGACCGCACCTACTTCCCCTACTGAGCTCCGATCTTTCCTGGGAGTGGCGAATTTCTACAGGAAATTTATCCAGGACTACTCCAAGATCGCAGCTCCCCTTTCTGACCTCCTGAGGAAGGAAACTCCATGGCTATGGCAAGAACGGCATCAGACTGCGTTTGCAGAGTTGAAACACAGGATCGCCAGTGAGCCGGTTCTTCGTATGCCGGACTTCAGTCGGCCCTTTGAGGTCCATACCGATGCCTCTGACAGAGCGATCGGTGGAGTGCTCTTACAGGAGGGGCATCCAGTGGCATTTGAGAGCCGGAAGTTAAGTCCGGTGGAGCAGCGTTACTCAGCTCACGAGAAGGAGATGGTCGCCGTGATCCACTGCCTTCGAGTTTGGCGCATCTATCTTCTCGGTAGCGCTTTCGTAGTGAAGACGGATAATGTCGCCAACACATACTTCGCTATGCAGAAAAAGCTCTCACCTAAACAAGCGAGATGGCAGGAGTTCCTCGCTGAATTTGACTTCACCTGGGAGCACAGACCGGGGCGCTCCAATGTGGTTCCAGATGCTCTCAGCAGGATGTGCACTGTGGTGCTTGCTTCTATATCGAGGATTGAGGGTGATCTCCTCGATCGCATTCGGCAAGCTGCTGCTCTCGACGCCAAATACCAGCAGCTGATCGCCGACGTGCGAGAAGGCAAGGTTCGTCGTTACTATCTTCAGGGCGACGACCTTCTGATGGCCGAGGGCGGTCGGCCACTTGTTCCGGCGACTAGCGGACTTCGACGCGAGTTATTGCGAGAGCTTCACGACTCGGCATGGAGTGGACATCCGGGACAGCGCAGGATGCTGATTCTATTATCCCGATCTTGTTATTGGCCCTCCATGCGAGCTGATGTCGATCATTATGTCCGCACCTGCTTGATCTGCCAGCAGGATAAAGTCGATAGGAGGCGCGAAGCTGGATTGTTACAGCCTCTTCCTATTCCGGAACGACCATGGACTTCAGTTTCCATGGATTTTATTACTGGGTTACCGAAGGTCGAAGGGAAGGCTTCTATCTTTGTTGTGGTGGACAGGTTCTCTAAGTACTCTGTGTTCATCGCAGCACCTGAGCCTTGTTCAGCCAAGGAGACGGCTGACCTATTCTTCAAGCATGTGGTGAAGCTTTTTGGGCTTCCTCTGGACATTGTTTCTGACAGAGATGCCAGGTTCACTGGTAACTTCTGGACGTCCTTGTTCAAGACTCTTGGTTCCGAGCTAAAGTTTTCTACAGCGAACCATCCTCAGACCGATGGCGAGACGGAGAGGATAAATGCACTACTTGAAGAATACCTTCGTCACTTCGTGTCGGCAAGCCAGCGCAACTGGGTGTCTCTCCTCGACACGGCGCAGTTTGCCTACAACTTGCAGCAGTCTTCAGCTACCGGCAAGACACCATTTGAGTTGGTGTTAGGACGACAGCCTCTTACCCCCGCTGATGTTGTGCAGCACACCGATGGTGAGTGCCCAGCAGCTTATCGGGTGGCGAGAGATCATGCCGAGGTGCTCCAGGAGGCTCGTGATAGCTTAGAGCACACTGCAAGAAGGATGCAGCATTATGCCAATCAGAGTAGACGCGATGAACAGTTTGAAGTTGGAGATCTTGTGCTTTTAAAGTTGACACCTCAGATGTGGAGAAAGATCTCAGCCAAGACTGCGCATCGCAGCCTTATTCAGAGATATGAGGGACCTTTCGAGGTCTTGAGACGGGTTGGTGCTGTAGCCTACAGGCTGAAACTTCCCGACAGATTAAAGCTTCATCCGACCTTTCATGTAAGCTTTTTGAAAAAGTTTCATACCGACGAGACCGACCCCAGTCGCTCTCAGGGGCGTCGGGCTCCTCCTAGTGTTCGGGCAGAGTTTGATAAAAAGATTGAAAAGATTTTGAATCACAAAACACTTGGACAGTATAGGAGGAACAGGCGGATGGAATTTCTTGTGCAGTGGGAAGGAGCACCCATAGAAGAAGCTAAGTGGGAAAAAGCTTCTGATTTGTGGCAGTTTGAAGAGGAGTTGAAGATCTACATGGACAGCCTGTCGTCGAGGGCGACGACGAACTTGGGTGGGGGAGTATGTGATGCTCCCGGGATTTAGCACAAATCCCAAAGCACACCGAGATGGAGCGATGGCGGGACCCCTTGTCATCAGTCGTGTTGGACGACTCGGGTGTGCGATTGTGTCACTGAGGTTGACACAAGTCCATAGGGCGAGGGTTGAGTCAAACCACGGAGTGTGGGTTCACACGTGGATGTGGGCTTCTGACTCGACCCATGGACCCCAGACCCTCTCGCACGAGCTTGCGAGCGTGTGCATCGAGGAGGGTCAACCGTGGGGCGATTCTGAGGTCGAATCAGCCTTGAACCGGACCTGAACCCATCTTCCAGGTTGAACCGAACCGGTTCAGCCGGTTCAATCCGGTCGACGGTGTTTCGCTCGCACGCGAAGGGGAAAATTCCCCTGTTCTTCACCTCCTCTCCACCTGCGCTGTCTCCGGCGCCGATTCCGGCCAGCTGGAGGGGGATCACCGGAAAAGGAAGGTGGCTGGCGACTCGTGCCTCCGTGGCGAAGACGTTGGCAGTGAAATCGGGCGTGGACTCCGACGTGGACGAGCCCAGGGCGACGATTGGAGGTCGCCCCGGTGGAAGCGAGATCTCCGGCCAATCACCGGTGGAGATCGCGGTTGCGTGGTCGACGAAGATGGAAATCCCATCCTCGTCGAGGGGCGGTTGCAATCAAGCGAACGGAGAGCTTGAGCAAGGTCTGGCGACGACAATTTCTCGGCGAGATTTAGATCTGGGAACAGAGCATCCTGTTTGGCGTCGGCGACGAGGCTCCAGCCGTGGACTCGTCGGCGTTCCCTCTCAGATCGACTCACCGGTGCCCTGAGGTAAAGAGGAGACTATCTCCTCCGGCGCCGGCAGCCAGACGCGGGAGAGCGATCGGATTTTCCGATCGCCGATTCCACGCAGCCACAGCTTCCATTGGGTTCCAAATTCATGTCGACGGCAGCTTCTCCGGCGACAATACACCGGCGGCGAGTTCTCCTCCCGTCGGCGACGAGATCCTGATCGCCCGGCGCGATTCCGGTCACCGGACGGCGACAGACGAGGAAGGGGACGCCTCCCCTGTTTCGGCCGAGCGTCGGCTCTGTTCCGGACGCGGAACGTGAAGGGAAGAGAGAGAAGATTACGCGCGTGTTCACGCGCGCGTTTCGTTTCGTCTCCGACCGGACTTTCCGACGCAGCTTCTCGGAGGATCTCGGTGGGCTCGGCTCGTGGAGTGGTGGCACGCTACAAGGGTAAACCCTCCCCGGATCTATCGTGTGTAGTGGTAGTAGGACGATTTTCTCGTATGTAGCGGATAGAGGCTTTACCGCCGTCCGGACTTCGTGTGGCTTTTTGTCCGGACGGTTCTTTGCGTTATCTGCGCCCGCATATGTGTAGTGCGGGTTGTGCTTATTTGTAGGTATTGCTTGCTTGCTTGCAAAGTCCAGGACGTGTGTGCCGGCACCCTTGAAGGTGTTCGCCACCGTCCCCTTGTGATTGATTGAAGCCGCGCCGGTGCCTATCTCGGCTGTGTAGAGAAAGGAGCGCGGGCTGAGGAAATTTCTGTGAGTGCAAAGTGTTTTGGAGAGTCTCCATCACTTTGACACAGTTGAGAGATTTGTATTCGTGTCCGAGGGGCGGTATTCATACCGAACCCTTCGCGCACGTGGTGTGAGGACTTGTAAAAGTGCTGGGCCAGCTTCCGCAACGCGATCCTAACCGGTCGCGGGCAACTCTAGTGTAGGGCTGAGATCTCCGCGAGGGGATCTGCCGGTTGTGGTTAAGTTTATTATAAAAAAATAAATTTGCCCATAACACCATGATTGCAATAATAGATATGAATTCACATTTAAGGGAAAAAAAATACTCGTGGAAACTTGCTTGTCCCGAGAACTTAGCGTAGTACATTTTAAAGGGAAACTAATAGAATCAGATAAACCCCTTACTCTTATGAGAGTACAACCTTTCCTTAAGAATTTAAGTGACACTAGGACACTACATGGTTTTTTCATGAAAACACTTATAAAACAATCCTTAACTTTATATGATGACATCTTTGATAAATTTTGTGGTAAGAACTTTTCTGAATATGACATTGACTTTATCCATAGATCATCTACCTTGAACTTCATACCTCGTTATCCCAACATTATGAATCATTTCTGGATTGTTTTATGGAGATTGATAGGGACCAAACCTACACTTTCAATTGTATACCAACCAAGCAAATCATAGACATATCTCTTTCATTACTAATTGCTAAAGCTTATACAAGGTTTTCAAATTACCTACCACCAATGCACATGAGAAATCAACTATTTTCAAGGAAGATTATCTACTCTTTTTTAGGAACGCAAAGGAACAACAAAAGCATATAGCTTGCTACATGAGATAGTTTGTATATAGCTACAGTTAATGATATAGACAAATCTCATAAGCTCTCATGAATAATATATATACGATAAAAAATATGCAATTCCATCATCAGTCAACTCATGCATAAAAAATAAAATTATTAAAATTTAAGTTAAAAAAAATAGTCCAAAACTAATTTATTATTTGTCCTTCGTATGGAAGTAATTTTACTAGTAAAAGTTATAATTTAAGTACATATTACTGACCACATAATATAAATAATGAGTAATAATTTAATTTTATTTAAATATTTTATTTATTTTTAATTATATTTAAGAAAGTTTTTAAATTTTATAGGAGATTGTTGGGAATAAAACTAAAAAACTTCCAATATGATAATCGTACGTTGGAGGAACATGGGAGGACTTACGAGATTATATTGAGTGATTGATGTAAATCCCATTGATGTAAATCCCATTAATGTACTTGAAGCAGAACAAACCTGAGCGGAGCAGGAGCTGATCCAACCGACGCGTTGGCCAACTTTTAGCTGCTACACCAACCGCAATATTTTAGGCCCAGTGCTTTACCACACAATCGGGCCCATATTTCCCAAATTAAACGGGGAAGATATTTCCTAAAAAAGGCAAACTGAAACTAACTTTGAAAGCGAAACTGACCTCAATCTATCTGTACCGAAACTGCACGTCACGCCTCATCCAACGGCCGGGACAGCGTCTTCCGCTGCTTCACAACTTCCTCTCTCCCTCTCCCCCTCACTAGTCAGTAGTCACCCCCCCCTCTATTTTTATTTGCGTCTCCAATCTCCACCCAGACTTGGCATCTCCCCCTTGCTCGCATTGCTTCTCATCTTCCTCGTCCCCCCTCTCCCATCTCTGCAGGTAATCTTCCGCCTCCTTCCCCTTTTCTGTTGTTGTCGATTTAGATGCTTCATTGATGTGGCTCTGATCTCTTGCTTTAATCTTTGATTCACCTTCGCTCCTTTTCAAACCCAACTCCTATTCCTTGTTTACATTTTTTGGATTTCAGTTCGTCGGCTTTCCTTCTCTGTCCGCTTCAATGTTTTCCTTGTGTTCGGCGATGGTTCGTTTTCCTGATGGGAATCTGCACATGTCACTGTTGGAGCCGTACTGTCCTTTCGAAACCCTAGACGGAGTTTCCTCTCACAGACGAGCATGAGCGAGTGCTTTTTATCTTTGTCCAGAGCAGCTGTTAAGATGTTTCTTCAATAGTTGCTCGATTTAGTTTATTCTTTTGTTTCTCGATGGGTTGGTTTATAATTTAACCCGCTGCTCGTCAAATTTAACGCTGGAGTATGCTTCATAACTGCTATCCTGACTAATTTTTGTTCCACCAGGCAACATTGATAGTACTAATATTATTAGTGCTTTCTTTTTCTTTTTTTCTTTTTTTTTAAAAAAAGATCATTACTCCGTCAAATTGTTTACTTCTGCGTATTTTTTATGCGTCTTGCACTGGTCAACACCCTTCTTAGGTTTTTCATAAGCATTCCATGCTCTTCCTTCTGCTTAAATAAACAAACGTACAGTTCCATCTGTCTTCTCCCTTGGCTGGGATGCAGGAATGATTTTTTTTTTTTGAAAATTCATTAATGAGTAATTACTTTAAGCGATGTTTCCATTAAATCTGAGCATCGCTATCTCTTTTTGTACCCATATATTGTTTGAGTATAAGCACTATAGTGTCTTTGCTTATTTTTCTTTTTTTACAGATTATATAGAATTTATATTTCTGCTTCCAGTTAAATTAAAATACGAAAATGAGTGACAATTTGATGGATAAAGTTAATGCTTTGAGCGAGCGTCTCAAAATCAGCGGGGCAGAGGTAAGCAGGAAGATGAAGGATGGCATGAGCTCTATGAGTTTTAAAATGAAGGAGCTTTTTCAAGGTCAGAACCAAGCAGATAAGATCGTTGAGGAGGCAACATCGGAGAACTTGGAGGGCCCTGACTGGTCTGCCAACCTTGAAATTTGTGACATGATTAACAGTGAAAAATATAACAGTATTGAATTTATACGAGGCATCAAGAAAAGGATCATGTTGATGAATCCTAGGGTCCAGTATCTTGCTTTGGTCCTTCTTGAAACTTGTGTGAAAAACTGCGACAAGGCTTTTTCTGAGGTTGCTGCTGAGCGGATCCTAGATGAAATGGTCAAACTTGTTGACGATCCATATACTGTTGTAAGTGTCAGGAACAAGGTTATTGTAATGATTGAGGCATGGGGAGAGTCTGGTGATGAACTACGATACTTGCCCGTCTATGAGGAAACGTACAAGGTGACAAGTTTCACTATGTATTTCATTTTATCAATTGTTATATATATTTTTTCCCTTGCAATGTTGTCTGACACTTTTGTCTATTGTTCCATAATCCTAGCAAGTAAGGAATTTTTGAATTGTTGCAATAACTTAGTGCCATTATTATTTGTAACGTATGTACCAGTAGTTTTCTATCATCTGACATCAACTTTCTGTATGGTCCATCCATGCTTTGTGCTTACGAATCAGAATAACTCTCACTGACACCATCAAACTTGTCTTGTTTGGTAAAATTGTAGTTTTTGAAGTGAAAAAAAGGTGGTTATTAACCCTATACAAGTTCAAATGAAGCATGTGGTTGGTCCTATGTTCCTTGAATAGTCAAGGTGCTATTGTCCTTCCAAACATCACATGTGGCTTGTTGTTGAATATTTGAGATACTCACGACGCCATAATAGGTTCCCATTTTCAATATTGTTCCTTAAGTGTTACAAGCCAACAATGAGATCCCACTCTGTGGACTTGTCCAATAGCATCAAGCTTCCATCAGTGTATATGAGCCTCGTTAAATGAATATGAGTTGCCAAACTCACTGAATATAAGTTTTTTTAGTTGTTGTCAAATATTTTCTCATTTTATCCATTGCACACAATGCTTTTGAGTCATATCTTATTTTTCAGTTTAGTGGAGAAAATTCTTGTTAAATCATTTTTCATCACGAGTACCTTGCCCTTCTGTAAATGTTAGAACAAATGGCTATAATTTCCTGATATTCTTTGTGTGCGTTGTAGAGATTGAAATCAAGAGGCATTCATTTCCCAGGAGGAGACAATGAAAGTTTAGCTCCAATTTTCATGCCACCACAGTCCGTTTTAGAGACAGAAGCATATGATAATGGAGCTCGTGATAACCATGATAATGTTTCTATGCACAATTTTACTGCTGATCAAATTAAGGAAGCATTGGATGTTTCTCGTAACAGTGTTGAACTTCTGTCCACGGTCTTGTCCTCTTCATCTCATCAAGAGGTTTTGCAGGTGCTGTAGCTTCATTACATAAGTTTGATTTATTTTCTTATTCTTTACTGGATTGCTCGTGTAATATTTTTTCACATAATGCTGTCCAGCTAGAGGTGCTTAATTTTCGCTCATGTAATATTTAAGCATCTCTACTATTTGATTTGTTGATGCAAATTAAATTTAGTATTTCTTTTCTAGGGTTAGTTTGTTGATTTGCTAACTATGACTTCTATGCAATGATTTGCTAACTTCAGTTTATGAGAATTGTATATATGTATATATATATGACTTATATATTTACAGTTCCATAATTTGAGTAGATGCTAGGGAGTAGTCTATATTACCTTATTGATCTATTTGATAGTGTGAAAAGTTAAAACTCGGTTGCTACTTTTGATTCTTAGTGTGCTTTGCACTCTATAATTGTTCTTCTAGAACTTACACAATAAGGATCTCGAACCCAGTGTAGTAAATTTTTCATCGGAATGGATGTAAAGCTTCATATTAAGTGTAAAAACTTTTGCATGTCTTTGCTAATTATCAATTCATAAATAGTTTGAGATAATTCAATTATATGGGGATTTTTCTTGCAAAGATTGATTGTCTTCTGCACATTTTGGCATTGATCTTTTTCTTCTCACTTTCCCAATGTTTTCACTGCCTTATTTTCTCTTCTTTATTGTAATAATCTGTTTTCATTTTTCCCATTGAACTACGTAAAACTTCTGCTTCACTTTATTCTAGTAATGGATAACTTCTACGTCTCATGGCAACGTTGTTAGTTTTGATTATCTATTTAAATCAAATAGATGTGGTTCACCAGTTCATCCCAAACTTTTGGAAAATTCTGTGACTGCATTCTTTCATGATATGGATGCCAGATGTATATGCATTGCATAGTTGTTTCTTCTATCCTTGTGCCTTATGTTATCATTTGGAAATTTGCAATCTATGCCATTCCATTGTTTCTCCATTTTTGATGTCAACTGCAGTCTATTAATTTTTATTTGTTTGTTCTCTTTGGAAGTATGAAAAGTTCTTGGAGATATTTCACAAATGAAGTATGCATTGCAAATTTGTGGATTTTTTTTAATGAAATTAAAATGTGTAATTTGCGTGCCAGTAGGTTTTGCTTCTTCTAGTGCTAGTGGGCGGTTAATGCAGTTTTTGATACTCTGTAGGCTAATATATGTTGTTAAAGTATATGATAATGGTAGCTTTTGATTATTCCTATATAGGTATCTCTTTTTGTGCTATCTCTAATCTGTTTTCCTCAACCCTAACCTATGTCCATCTTGTATCAGAGCATGACTATTTTTTCTTCTATTTAATTCATATTGTCTTGTGTCAATTGGTAAGAGAGCTAAATCTAATCTCGTCCTTCTTTTTGTCACAACTATAGTGTTATTGGGAACTTGTTCTAAATCCTATGATCTTATGATTTAAATTAGCTCAAACTAAGGATTTCAAAAATTAGTCTATACTGATGTGCTGGTACTAGTTGGAATAATACCTCCGGATACATATCTACTCACTAATACCAATCATATCGAGACTAGACTTGTATGTACTGGTTTTGAAAACGAAGGCTCAAATGATTTAAGAAATGTATAGGAACTTAATGGGTATGAATGATGGGATTGACAATCATGGTTGTTGAATATATGGAACAATGATTTGTTCTAATCCAATATAATAAGTGACTTAATGTCTAACTCACCTTCAATTTGTATATTCGCAAACCATTTACCCAAACTACAAAGTTGTTTAAATAATTATTACAATACAAGATTATTTTTTTCATTCTCTTTTCTTATTTCTATGGTCTCGGTTGACCAACAACACCTTTAACATTATCATCTACTATGTTCGGCTTCACTAGTGAACCCCTATTAATTCAAATGTTTATCTCCTTAGGTTATTTACTAGTTGTACACTATTGCAGACATGTTGCGAACCACTTTTGTCTTGTCTATTTGATGCTCTACGTATTGTTGACTTCATTACTATTTGAGACATAACCCGTAATGATTTTGATGTTATAATTATTGTATTTCTACTCAATTTTCCTTTGATTAGTATTTAATTGATTTTACTATTTTAAAAAATAGTAAAAAAACTAAATAGTATATTTGTATACATAAGTGGGTTAAATACAATTTAATTGATACTATGTTATTATGTTAATATGTTTATGTTCCATTCACTATTAGTATGTGAATTTATATTTGTTAAAATATACTTTTAACTCCCATGATTAATCCCGTCATCCTGTGAAACTTTTACTAGAAACTCAATTCTAACTACCTTGATAGTCAGCACTCTTGCCTTCGCTTCTACATAAATCCCTCGGTGCTTGAGAAACCATTGATATGGCTTCCCCACCACGATAAGAAACTTGCTACATGCCAACTAATGCTGTCAAGCGTGTACCTTCACACATCTGCAACCACCTTCACATCCCAATCCACCTACCCTTCTCCAACTTGGTGATGTAGGAGGAAGTCACAAACATGCAAACGACGATTTTCGGAAGTAGTTTTTTTGTAGTATCATAAACTAGAGAAAACCCGACTTTAACTAACGAGATTGAAAACTAGAGTTTTTGTATTTTAGATAGAAAATCCGAAAGTTAACTACTTGCAAGAAAGAAATGACAATAATCTTAAAGAAGACTTACAGTGCGGCCCTTGAGAATAGAAGGACCGTCCTTCTCGTTCTTCACTGGTCCTACTCTGATGGAAGGTGCAGGTTACACACAGGGCATTCAGCAACCCCACATAGGCGTGGGTGAGTTATAATGCAGAATTAAAATGTAACAATAATCAAAGTCAAGAGGGAGGCTAATCCTCCAAGTTCTCTTGCTAACAAGACAAGGGACTAACTAAAGAGGGGAGATCAAGAGAGGGGGGAGATGCGCCACTTCCTTGCGCCAAGTCCTACAAGTCCAAGAATTGTGTAGTAAGATGTTCTTGAGATGTGTAAAGAGAAAACACAAGAAGGAAGAGCACTTAACTTAGAGATGCGCTTTGAGGGAGATCAAGGATGCTTCCATGTTCTTTGGCGCCATCTTGAGTTCTTGTGCTTTGCCTTGATGATGGAGACTTTCAGCCTTGCTTGGATGGAGTGAGGACGAGGAGAAGAAGAAGAAGAGGCTCGGCTCTTGAGAGAAGAGGGGGAAGATGGAGAGGCTTGGGCGACACAAGCACCCAAAGGAGAAGTGGTGGGCGGCACAAGCACCCTAGGCGACACAAGCACCCTTTCTTTGGCTAGGAAACTAGTCAACAATTTATTTCAACAATGCTTATGCACATGATGCGATGGGATACATTTATAGGCGGCTAAGGGATGAGGATAAGGTGAGGGCAAGGTGGTCATTGGCCCCTTGCGCCCCTTACATTCTTGGTGATAATTCAAAAATGAAGAAAGGCATTAAATGGCTGATATTGTTGTCTTCTTTGGAGAGTCTTCAAAGGAAAGCTTTTGAATTTCGAATTTGGCTTTCTTCCTTGTGTTGATGTCGCATGGGTGGAGAGTTGGCTGAATTCAAAATCCTTCCAAGTAGGCTTGAGCGGCAAGGAGAGGAAGGAAGGGATTCACCATGATTTGTGGATCTAGATTAGGCGCCTCTTGATTTGTGGATCTAGAGTGGCGCCCCTTGATTTATGGATCTAGATTGAGCCTTGCTTCCATTTGTTGCTTGAGGATGGCACAAATAAATTCATGGGCTGATATCTTCTTCAATTGGAAAGGGCCTTGGGGTGGGGCTTTGAAGTGGAGTTGAGTTGAAAGTCCCCCTTTGAGCTAGGTTGAAGTGACCTTTCCATAATGGGAACTAGCTTCTTGGAGTAGAGTGAGCTAGCTAACTTGTATCCCTTGAGCCATCTTTAAATGCATCCAAACTACATGCACTAACCTACCATGACATTACAATGCACAACCTACTAACAACATTCATAAAATAAACTACATGATAGACTTTGGGGTGGAACTAACCTATCATGCTATGCAATGCAAATAAGGAAAGTACTGAAAAGGAAAGTGGACTCTAAGTGAAGCCATACCTGATGGGCTTCCTCCGAGCCCTAGTGGATCTTCTAAGAGCTGTGTTTGGCCCTCCATCACTTGGCATTCACACAACACCAACTAGATTCACTACCACAATTGGGGGCACAAAATTGTAAGAGAATAGGTGCAGTCACGTGACTGTAAAGGGTAAACAAGAAATGACTTTTCCCCGGCTAGATGACACGTGTGACATGAATGGCAAACAAATAAATGAGAAAAAGGATAAAATTAACTAAACCTTTTGGGAAGGGAAAAAAATAAAAAAACAAGAGAAATATGGACATGCAAATTTCACAGGCTTCCAAATTCATATGTTCATGTAGGTTTCTTTAGGCATTAAATGTGATAAGTTGATTTTACTCGGAAGTCTAGTTTTTCTTGTGGAAAGAATGATATGCTGCAATTTGATTTTTAATTAAAGTAAAGTATGACTTTTTGATTTTGTAATTTGTATGTTGGTAGGTTTTATATGTGAGATGCAGTGGGTGGTTAATTATGTGATAGTTGTAAGTATTAAATTTGTTATTTGTATTTTTTTAGGATTATGCGTAAAAATTTATATATATGGCTTTAAGTCTATTTTAACTATCAATTTTGATTGAATTATTGATTTTCTCTATTTGGTATGTCTTTTTCTTTTGTAACTATTTATTTATTTTTCTCCCCATCTTTTGTTTCTTATTTGCACATTACAGAAATGGTTTAAGAACCGATGAGAAGTAACACACTGGGTTCGATGATTTTCTTTTATGACAATTAGTTTCGAGTTTTTGTTTACTGAAATTTGGATTTGAAAGAAAGTGTGTAAATCATATAAGAACCATTTACTGTGTTCACTAAGGCCAAATTTGTTATTTAAGCACCAGTTTTTTTTTTCTACCGCTGCTTGCATTTGAAGGAAGCTCCCACTTGGTTCTCATTCCGCTTAATGCACGTCCAAACATTTACCTGTCGTAGACAATAAGACTTGCTTATTCTTCAAAAAATGTGACTGCATCTACCATGGACTTAGCTGACGCGGAACTAGGGTAAATTGGCTGTACTTGGTAACTATGACCATTTTCACGCTTCACAATTTTCTCTCCTACTTTTGTTGTCTGTGGCTTGAAAAAAAGTAGTTCCTTTTTCTTTACCTGAATGAGAGTGTTTAATTATCCTGGTCTTTGCGCTAGAACTCGCCTACAGGCACCTCAAACAATTGCCTTCTCCCTTGGCATCAGCGTAGCCTATATGAAGTTATAAATTGTTTCTGGAGAGACGAAGTGGAAGAACTCCCTAGCGTAATATTCTTTTCTGCTGCTTATTTATTGCTCTTTGGAAGGTAGTGTTTGGTTTATTTTAAGGTACATCTCCATTGTTCTCATCATTCTTATCTTAATGTTACTTGTTCCTTTGGGATGGATGCCCATGTTGACAATTGTTATTGGCTTGCATCAGATAGGTATGCTAATGATTTCTTGACCTCAAGTTGTTATATGCAATGTAATATTCCTCTCATTGCATTGTCTTATACTCCTGAAAAACAAACAAATCCTTTTATCTTTACTAGCTCATGGTGGTTTCGATTATTTGGTTGTTTTCTGACTCGGGACATTTTCTCCAAAACTGGACAGGATGATTTGACAAGCACTCTCATTCAACAGTGCTACCAGAGTCAATACACTGTCCAGAGAATTATTGAGACCGCAGGCGACGATGAGGCTGTACTCTTTGAGGCTTTGAATGTGAATGATGAGCTCCAAAAGGTTCTCTCCAAGTATGAACAACTGAAAAAGCCTCTAGTAGTACATTCTGAACCTGAACCTGCTATGATACCAACTGCTGTGGAGCCGGAGGATTCTCCCCGAGTCAGCAGAGAGGATGCACTCATTAGAAAACCTCCAGATTCCAGAACTATGCCAAGTGGAGACCAAGATATTTTAGATGATCTTGATGAGATGATTTTCGGTAAGAAGGAAGCTAGCACATCGAAGGATCCTGATCCTAAGAAACAGCAGCAGCAGAAGAATGATCTGATCACCTTTTAAATGTAATCCTCCTGTGAAGAGGGGATTATCTGCTTCAGGCCCTTGAATTTGTTGCGATCCTAGAAGTTTCATTGCTGTCCTTATGGTAGCCTAAAGACGCACGAGAGTCTATGCAGTTCGCTTGTATTTGTTGATCTGGATTAACTCGTTACTTGGAGCATTAATAGGGGAAAATTTCACAATATTTGAATGTAATTACAGCCGTGCCTTGAAACAAATAAAGCAGTACAGGAGTTGATGTGGTAGGTGTTGACCCTATTCCTACCACTGCATAAGCTAGCCTACCGAGAGGCAAGGGAGTGGCTTATAGTTTTTGTTAAGTAAAGCCGTTCTCTTTATTAGTTGGGGTCTCAATTGATAACAGTGAGAATATTAATTTTCCACATAGCATAGTGTGAGATCTGGTAATTTAAATCAGTGGGTCATAAAATAGGTCATGTCAGCTATGATCCGTGATTCAATTAAGTCAATTTAAACACGATTCGTTTAATTAATTGAGTCAAATTATCTAACATAAATATGACCCAAATATAATCGAGTTAATTCGACATAATTCGAACAATCTGTTTATTATTTATATTTTAAATATAAATAATAAATTAATATAAATTTTATTAAAAATAATAAAATTTTGGGTTTATGTGTGGGTCGAAATTTGAATTAAAAGATAATTAAAAGATATTTGAGTTTATGAGCTACCAATAAGAGTTAAGTGAGTCTATATTTAAATTTTTTATATATAAATATATAATGTAATCGAGTTAAGCGGGTCCTATTTACAACCTGACATAACCCGATTATTTTTGACTCGAACATGATTATGGCTAACCTAAATTTGCCTAACTTCGTATCGAGTCGAGTTGATTAGCGGATAAGATTAGATTTTGCGAGGTCTAAGTGTGAGAGAGGATTATTTCTTTATCAAATCTTAGATGCCATCAGTCCATCACGAAAGACTTTACTTTGATAATTCAATATTTTCTTTATGTAAATGCTACTAGATCCACAAGAATGGCATCAGTATTGGCTACAAAAGCAATCACATCTAGATGGCAATATAGCAACTATATATCGCATCGCATGTGTAATTAGTTTATTATATTTTATTTATTGTTCTAATTAATATAAATATTAAAATCATACTATAATAAATTATTTAGAATTAATTAAAATGTAAAATAAACTGCACCCAGCACTATAATTATAATTAATAATAATAAAAATAAAAAATAAATATGAGGCAGTTAAGTGTTCTTGAAAAAAAATTTCCGGATTAAAAAATACACAGATTTGTCTAGCATGCATATACGAGATGATTGATGATAATAATTTCTTCTTTTTTCACCCTTATTATTTAGGCTTTGGATGTGGGGCCTTTGGTCCAATTTGGAATGTAATCGTGTGGTTCCCTCACTCACTCACTCGATCCTTGACTATTTAACAAACTAAACAAAACATGTAATCGTGTTTCTCTTATATAAAATGTTTCGAGGTGTCACGGCCTTCCGCGTGTGCGTAACCGAGAGGAGAGACAAGCGTGAGGGAGAGAGGCCATGTCTGTTGATCTCGCCTTGGAGAACACCTTCCGAACCCACCACACCGCTGCCCTCACGTCGCGCTCCTAACCGTACCCGGAATTGGCCACGTCACTCCCTTGGCCGAGCTTGCCAAGCAACTTGTTGCCCACCACGGCTTCTCCGTCACCCTCGTCATACTCGCAACCTCCGCCTCCCGAGTCGGTGCTGTTCCTCTCGTTCGGCTGCGGCGGAACCCTGTGGATAGCACAGACCGTGGAGCTCGCCCTGGGGTTAGAGCTGAGCGGGCTGCGGTTCCTCTGGGTTATCCGCAAAAGTTCCTCTACTTTACCATCGAATAAATAAAATCATCTTTGGGTATTAAATTGTTTCAATAATTTTCCCATTTTTCAGAAAACCAAGTGCATTGATTGAATAAGAATTGTTCTTCAACGAGATGAGGTGTTGTATTTTAAAAAAGAATCCTTAAATTTTCAGGAGTCTTATCTTAACTTAGTTATATTTGAGAATAAAAGAAATTGCGAGAGTTATGGAGAAGAAAACACATTCTTTGTTTTTTCTTTTTTGTCTTGGCATGGGCTACAAGACGAAGACGAATCCAAATGTTTAGTCCCAACCGACCAGCCGCACAGATATGATTGGAAATGGTGTCTAGGGCACACATCAATTCCACTGCTAACTATTTCCTTGCTAAATTACCCAGGGACGTGGGCGCGCAATTCGCTCCGTTCACCTTCTCTCCCCATGAATCGTGCATCCATGGGACACGCAGCTGCTCGCTCTCAGATTAATCAATACTGCATCATTTAATTTGCTCTCCTTCTAATTGATCTCCCTCCTCTATAAAAGCGAATGGCGTTGCGAAGACAGATTCACGGGCGAGGTTGTAGACTTGTAGCCGTAGCCGTAGCCGGCGCCGCCATGGAGTGGAGGCTGTAGAGAAATAACAGGATCTATAACACCGTGTAGTCAAGAAACACCAAGTAGAATTTTTTATCCAAGAGAACTTGCTATGTACAAATTAGATCTAACTGTGTTACATAAAAACATTACAAGCCTTATATAAACTGATCATAATTAAGGCAACCATCTCTTCCTTCATTACGGCTTCCCATTCTTTAACTCCACTGGCTTCATCATAGGAGGAAGGTTTTTCATCATCGACTGGATTAGCCAAGAGGCAGGAGAAAATTGTCACAAAGTTGTCATCTCTAAACCGAGAGGGCTTGATGATATTCCTTCTTGAACGTTGGCTTGTTGTTTCCTCTTCGGGAGAGTCATCTCGAGGAGAAACGAAACTCTCCCCTTCCCCATGATCTTCCTCTGATGATCTTTCTAACGAGTGTGACAATGGCAAGGTTATTGTATCACTCTTTTCCACGCCAGCATCCTTAGAGTAGTATGAAGAAATCTCATCGAAGACTACATCACAAGATACGACAGATTTAAATGTTGCCGGATCCAAGCACCGCCAGCCTTTTCTTCCCTCGTCGTAGCCGATGAAAATACACTTTATAACCTTAGCGTCTAGATTTCTTCTTCGAGAATCAGGAACATGAACAAAGCAAATAGAGCCAAAGACACGAAAGTACTTCACGCTAGGCTTGACATTAAAGAGCATCTCAAAAGGCGATTTAAAATTAATCGGACTAAGTGGCACCCGATTGATCACATGAGCTGCACATCTCATACCCTCTGCCCATAGCTCCTTCGGCAAGTTCTTCATATGTAGCCAACTCTTACACGTTTCCACAAGATGTCGGATCTTTCGCTCCGCTATCCCATTTTGTTGTGGGGTCTCCGGACATGAAAACTCTCTTTTAATACCGTTCTTCCAACAATAAGAAAAGAACTCATTGGAACAGAACTCTCCTCCATTGTCCGTCCGTAGAACTCAAATTTTTCTGCACAACTCCCCTTCCACGGTTTCCTTGAACTCGAGAAACCTTGAGAATACTTCTGACTTGTGTTTCACGAAGTAAACCCACGTGAATCGCGTATAATCATCCACAAACAATAGCAAGTAGGTGTATCTCGAGTAAGAAGCTGTCTGAGTTGGACCCATTAGGTTGCTATGAATTCGTTCCAACGGGGTTTTATACCTCGAACTCGAGTTGTTGAAGGGAAGCCTATGAGCCTTTCCAAATTGATAGCCTTGACATACACATTCATTCTCGAATTTCAACACTTCGGGCAACCCATCAATTAATTTCTTTTGAACCATAGCTTTTAGCTTAGTCATATTGAGATGACCAACCCATCAACTAATTTTTCCAGCATCCATCATGGATTGAATGTGTTAGAATATGGATTGTTGATGGGATTGAAATTTCCAACAGCATTCAATTGTTCAGAGTGAACTGCAGCCATCTGTCCATCTCCTACCTGACAATCTGCCCCTGCATGACCTGCAACTCCATAGACCTCACAAGAAATAGCGTTAACATCCATTAAATTAACAGACCAAGAATCAATCTTTCTAGTCAGATTATCCACCTTAGCCGAAAGAGCAGTCAGAGAGTCTAGGTCATACTTACCTGATTTCTTGGTAGAAGTACCTCTCTCAGATGTCCATTGGTGATGGTTGATCGCTATGTCCTCGAGGAGGTTCTTTGCATCTTCAACTCTCATATTTATTAAGGTGCCTCCTGCTGCAGCGTCCACTGTGAGTTTTGTGTTGTAATCCAAACCGCTATAGAACGTTTGGATTAAGACCCAAGTCTCTATTCCATGATGTGGACACATCCTTTAGAGCTCTTTAAACTTCTCCCAAGCTTCATATAAGGATTCTCCATCTTTCTGCATGAAACTCGTTATCTGATTCCGCAACTGAATCGTCTTGGATAGAGGAAAGTACTTGGAGAGAAAGACTTAAGAAAGCTCTGCCCATGTTCTTATTGAAGCAGAAGGTAGTGTGTGCAGCTAAGCTCTCGCTCTATCCCTCAAAGAGAAAGGAAACAATCGCAACCTGATAGCATCAACAGACACACCATTAATTTCAGTATATCACAATATTCTAGAAAAATAGAGAGGTGCATGTTGGGGTCCTCACGAGGAGAACCGCCAAATTGGTTTTGTTGCACCATAGAAAGAAGAACAAGTTTTATTTCAAAGTTATTGGCCTCAATAGCGGGCCTAGCAATTCCTGATTAAAAACCATGAGCGTAGGGAGCAGAATAATCTTTCAATGTCCTATTGTTGTAGTTATTCCCCATTGGTTGTGGTACTCGGTCATTGTTCACATCAAGCTAAATGTGCTACATCTGATTTTCTCCTCCTGGAAGGTTCATGTTTTCTTTCTTCTGAAGTTGGTTCAGCTTTCTTCTTGTCCTAAAGGTGCGCTTGATTTCTGGATTAATGTCAAAGAATGTATTTGCCCTAGAACTTCTTCGCATAAAAGGGTCAGTCAAAATTTTAAAGTTCTAAGACAACGGGCAAGTAGAGAAAAAGAAAATAGCAGTGCAATAAAGAAAAACTAACCTAAAGCTTAGTCTACCAATTCTCAGAAGTATACTAATATCAACCGTTGTTCCCCGGCAACGGCGCCAAAAACTTGACACGTCCCGCAAATGCACGGTTATGTCGAAGTAATATAAAAGATGTCGAATCCCACAGGGAACAAGGTTGAGTACTAGAAAATCCAAGTTTTAATAGCTAGGCGAATCGAAACGTGATTTTGAGAACTAAATCAAAAAAACAAGCAATCACAACTACGACGGTAGAGAGTAGATATGAGAGAGATATCAGGGCTACAGTTTCCACCACGATGACGATCTTAATCGCACAAGAAAGATATTAGTTATTTGGATTATTGGTTTTGCATAAGGAATCTAACCCTAGGGTATAAGGTGCCCTCTCTCGAGTGTACACCCTAGTGTTCGACTAAGACGATCTACTACTCTTGCGGTAGATCGTTTTAGACGAACCCAATGAGTTCTATAGCAGATTATGAAACCCTCAAGCGAAGACCAAGCACTCTCGTGTCGAGGTCTCGCAAGTTTTACTAAGAGATTCCACCCCTACGATCCTCCTCTCGGTATGAATGGTAACGGCTAATACATGAAAATACTCGGCCAAGATAAAATCACGATATAAGTGCATCAAAGTAAAATATGCTCACAAATCAATCCAAATAATAGAATTAAAATAAAGTTTGCGAATAAGAATCGTCAACGGGCTTCGACCGAGCCCCGAAATAGGGTTTACGCTGCAATCATCATTGAAACGTTCAAAAGTCTCTCTTTTAACATAGGAAAATTGCAAGGAAGAGTTTCTAATGGATAGGAGACAATAAACCGAAACTAATCCTGAAGAATCAAAGTGCTCCGATGATCATATCTCCGAAAATCGCCTCGAACTCGTCTTTCCGCCGTGTTCTTCCACCCTCGCTGCTTCGTCGTGTGATTACTCGATGATTAGGGCATGAAAATTAGGGTTTTTATATTCCATGCGTTCTCCTTCGAAAGAGCTTTCCAAAGAGTCCTTACTTGCCAAATTATGACTCCAACCGGGTCGGAAATCATGGAAAATCCGAATGGAACTCGGACTCGTCGTCGCCTGGGTTAGAATCACGGGTGAACCCCGCCAGGTTCACCTGGCCATGATTCCCTCTGTGCAGTTCTCGGCAGAAGAAACGGGTGAACCCCGCCGGGTTCACCTGGCTGTGCTTTGCTCTGGGTGGTTTCGGCCTAAAGGAATATTGGTGAACCCCGCGGGGTTCACCCGGCCGTGAAGCTCTTTATGAGGTTCTGCTGGCTGGCGACTGGGCTAGTGAACGGGGTTCACCAGGCCGTATTTTTCAGGCTAACTCCATTTAAGCTCAAATTTGACATGTAGCTTCGTCTTCGTATAAGAAATCACCCTATGGCCTTGGAATCTTCAAAAGATGTAAAAATGGGTGATTTTACATGAAATTCCACAAAAGCACAAAAAAGTGAAGATTCCGAAGCATTCCAGTAAATAAGCCTTAAAAGAGTATAAAAGTGTCAAAATAAGCCTAGATTTAACATGAAATAACTATAAAAATTACTACTAAAATGCAAGACATCAGACGTTCAGTC
The DNA here is from genome assembly GCA_027563935.2 of Costus lasius. Lineage (NCBI taxonomy): Eukaryota > Viridiplantae > Streptophyta > Magnoliopsida > Zingiberales > Costaceae > Costus > Costus lasius. The sequence goes on along the minus strand of CM050450.1, from coordinate 27,005,302 downwards.
GGACCTATGCTCTTCCTAAAACGTCTAAAGCCCTAATACCTTCAGGGCGAGTACATGTTAACAAAAGGGATCCTCCTCTAGAATTCCTGATTTTTAAACCTCCTCGCAAAGTATCTGGCTCAAGCGCACCCTTTTGAACAGCGCAGGCATAGAGCACTGAAATAGTCCAACGTAGTGGCACACGACTCTTTCCTTATATCATTGACTTTGTCAATCCTAGCGTAAGTCAATGGTGGCTTTTTCTTGCTTTGGTATCTCTTTCCCCAACACCATTCACACTAGTGGTTCGATAGGTGTAGCTTTAAGTTATTTAAATTTGATTAAATGAAATAAAAATCAATACATTATAAAAGAATATAATGGTTAACTAATAACTATGATTAATCGATTCAAAAATTAGGTTAAAAAACTAGCAGTATTTCAAGTATATGATTCTAGAATGGTTATTGATTTGTCGAACCATAACTTGTGATTCAAGATAAAAATTTAGGCCCCGGTTCAATTAACCAAATTGTGCACACCCCTATTTCCCACCATCTCCTTTTTTTTTTCTCATATCTAAAATAATTCTTCCTCTTAAATGGTCTGCCTCCTCCAAGAGTCAAAGAATACTCTAAGGCAGTCTCTAGATTTTCCAGTTTTCATAAAGCCCATCATCTTGAAAAAATGGCATAACCTAGGTATCCAGTAGACTTTTCTAAGCTAATTTAAAATTTTAGGGTACACTATCAGCCATAAGTTCATCAACCATAATTCTCGTTGATACACTATCAGCCATAAAGTTCATCAACTATAATTCTCGTTGATACACTATCAGCCATAAGTTCATCAACCATAATTATCGTTAATACACTATCAGTCATAAGTTCATCAACCATAATTATTGTTGATACACTATCAGCCATAAGTTCATCAACCATAATTATTGTTGATACACTATTAATTATCATTGATACACTATCAGCCATAAGTTTATCAACCATAATTATCATTGATACACTATTAACCATAATTTCATCAACTACAATTATCGTTGATACAGTGACTATCAATTCTTGTCTGTATCCAGGAGTATTAATGATGGGTAACAAGAGGCTAACGAAGAAAAAACGGAGAAATTTACATTGAGATCTATGTCGAACAAGAAAGCAAATCCAACGGACGATTAGGGTACCCAACTTAGAGAAGTCTATTGGGTACCTAGGTTAGGCTATTTCTTCCATTATCTTGTGCTTACGTGCATTTCTCCACATGGATTGAACATCATACTTGCATTTTAAAAAAAAAATTCCTTCGCTAAGTTTATATGATCAGATCATTATAAATAAATGTTAGTATAACAATGATATTAAGTTGCACATCAAAAATATGACATGTAATATATTAAGATAATTATATAAAGAAATCAAAAAATATATTTTTTTTAATTCAACACAAGAATTTTTTTAAACAAAAAATATAAATTTTAATTAAATCATATCCAATCACTTGCTTGCATGTCGTATGCACTAAATCAGGTATAGCCGTATAGGTGAAGTTGAATGTAATTCTATCAAACATTTTATTCTGCAAGGTAGATTTGTATGCATCATAGTGAGATCAATGCCATGCAAAATAGTTATCCACATCTAATTAACATCTCCAAATGTAATTCTGCTCATTGATTTAATAGTAAATTATCATGCCCATGAAAAAGAGAAAATAAAAAAAAAAAGAAATATCTACAAAAACTATTTTGAAACAAATAAAATATAAAAAAAAATAGTTTTACAAATACAATTAAAAGATTGAATATGCAAACCTAGAGGATTAAGTGAGATGGCAAACACATTAGGGCAACATTCCACAAGCGAGAAGGAGAAGGAGGAGTCCTTTTCTCTAACAAGTAGTATTTATTATTTATATAAGTAATGTCTTAGTATTTTTATCTCATCCTATCAAGTTTATTATTTATATAAATAATGTTTTAGTATTTTTATCTCATCCTATCAAGTTTATGGCTTATTTTTTTTCTTCATTTTCAATAATCTTTTCATTTTTGATGGTGTATTCGGATGTTTGCCTAAAAATTGTTACCTTCTTTCTCACATTTGACTTTCTGTTTGTTTTTGCTTTGGTTAGTATCTCATAGAAACTTATAAACGTGAAAACAAGATCTTGAATCCTCATTTGTTGCATCTTTTGAACTTTCTATTCTTTGCCACCACCTACTTTGGGGGTGCGAATTTAGGTATTCGTAGCAATACTAATATCGTAGTTTCTACATCAAATACCCAAATCACTAATTTTGGGTACAAATACTAATTCTATTTTGGGCACTGCACTACCGATATTTTTGTTGGTACTAATGCTTAAATCCTAAAGTTATAAATTAAAATAACAAATTAGTGTTAGGGAACCACTATGCGTCTATGTGTCAAGGTGTGAGTCATGACATTAATAATTATTAGTATAAAATAATTTTTTTTAGATCTTCGAGAGTTTAGGAGGTGTACCAAATTAAGGGCTTGTTTGGCCCCGCTTTGCAGCGGATTTTAATCAGCTTTTAAGTAGAAAGCAGTTAGAAAACTGTTTAATAATAAAAAGCAGAAGCAGAAAAAAAAAAGTAAAAAAAAGAAGAAGTTGGGAAAGCTACAATTTGATGCTTTTACAGCTTCTGCTTCTCAAAAAAAATAATTTTCATAATTTTATTCAAAATTTTAGGTATTATTATTTTAAATAAATTAAAATATTAACACTAAAAGAAAATAAAATATATTATTATTTTAAATAATTTAAAATAATATAGATATTTATTATTTTAAATTTTAACAATAGTTAAAAAGTTATTAACCAAACATCTTATAAATTTTAATAGTGTAGCACAGTACAGTATAACACAGTTTAGCATAGTTATAAAGTTATTAACAGCGGGACCAAACAGATTCTAAAATTTAGTTTTCATACGAGTTCCACAATCATTTGTTATAAATTTGACACCTACAATGAAGCACAAAAGTATCAAATGTTGCTCACCCTTAGCCCACTTACCTTAACTCAAAGCTAACACAAATAAAAAGATCATTACCATGTTTTTAGGCAAAAGATGACGATAGAAAAGAACAAATAACCTTTCCATTGCGCTCGTAATAATCATTTAGCACCACAAGTACTTGGATTGGTCTAATATGCCATCTATTCATCCAAGCTCGAGTGCACTGTATACCTAAAAAAACAAGAGACCTCGTACCTCCTTTCCTTAATACCTTAATACCTTAATACCTTAATACTGTATTTCCTTAAAAAATCCACAGCGAAAAAAAAAAGAATGCACGGAGCACAAGGGAGCACAAGGAGCACAACCCGGCGCCTTCTCTATGTACAAGTAAATCATTTTGTATTTCCTTAATATCTTAATCTGTACAAGTAAGTCATTCCAGCAATTGCCAAAGTTTATGATGATAAACAATTATATGTACAAGTAAATATATAATTAGCAATTGTCAAACTTGCGAGAAGTAGCGCAACCCGGCGCCTTTTCTACGTCCGATTCCTCGTTCTATTACTCTGTTTTATTATTTTTTTCCTTTTTATTTCTTAATCGCGCTCTTGATTTATCATTAAGTAAATATATTTACTTGTACAAGTAAATCATATTGTATTTCCTTAATCTGTAAGTATATAGTTGTTTTCTGCTAGTCATGTTTCATAAGAATACAGGATAGGGATGTGCATCGTATATCATACTAGCAACGCAAAATTTTAATGAAGGAGAGGGAATGTACGGAGCACAAGGGAGCACAAGGAGCCGTCGGCGACAACACTCGCGATTAAGGCAGAAACAGGAAGTGAGTCACGCTCTACTCGTTCATGTTCCAGCGGATCTTGAAGCTGCAAGGAAATTTTATTAGTATTTATTTACTTTACCAACAAAGGGACGTATTTGTTTGTGCAGTTAAAACATGAATCTTCGCTAAATATGTTTCGGAGTCGGAGTAAGGAAATCAAAGCTAATTTTAGGGCTATAAAAAGCCGTCCATCGCCGCCGCCCGCATCATCTTTCTCATCCGCATTACACATACGAGAGAAAGAAGAGAGATTGCACAAGTGAACAATGCTGCCATGGAGGTTTTTATCTATTTGCCGGAAGCCCGACGATTCCTCTTCATTTCGTCGTTCGAGACCCTACTCGAGCCGCATCGCTGGCGGTTCACAGTCCAAAACTTCGTTAACGAAATCCTCCGCACGGTGTCCGTCGACATCTCCGCATTCCACGACAACCTCTGCTCCTTTTCCAGCGCCGCCGGCGACATCTTTCGATATGGATCCCTGCCTTTGATGATTACGCCGGTGAGAGAGAAGAAAAGGATATCCAGGCCGAGATGAACTTGGCGCTGGTGCACTCTTTGGACGACAGCTTCAACGGGAGGCAGAGCTTTGGTGCCGTGCCGGCGACGATGCAGGCAATGGACAGGCTGAATACCTTTATAGTCGGAGAAGAAGATGGCGATGATGAAGACGGCGCAGTCAGCGACGTCAGCTGTGCTGTGTGCTTGGAGGACATTGTGCCCGGAGACCTGGCATGCGCCATGCCGTGCTCTCACGAGTACCACGACGGCTGCATCCGTCGGTGGCTTGAGGTCAGTCGCCAATGCCCTCTCTGCTGTTTCGCTTTTGAGTAACCACCGTATAAATCCAGTTGAAACATCGTAGCATTCATTCTGTATTACACAAGAAATGGATTCCATTCAATTTGTCAAAAACTAGGGCTCAATTGCTTTTGATAAGAGAATTTTCCAACTAATCTTTACATGGTATTGGACCGTCCCTTTCTCCTCTCTATCTTTCCCTTGATACTAAATTTATTCTTTGGCTGATTTTTTTTTTCTTCAGCCAGCCCTCTCTGTTGCTGCAAACCTGAACTATAAGCAGTTCTCTTCCACAACCTAACCTGTCAACACCAGGATTCATTGGATCTCATATCTCTTCCAGAAAAAAACTTTTCAAACTTGACCTCTTCTATTAGTCAGAAAAACCCTAGGAAAGATCATCAAATGTGGTAAGTAGATAAAGGTCGGCTATAGTCAAATTCATAGTAAAACTATTGAAGAATTTCTTTTATCTAGTATTATAAATAGTATAAAAAGATACGTATACACTCAATGCAATATATGGTAGATTGCTTTGCTATCCACATCCTATCAATTTGCAGATTCGCCTTTCATAAGATATCAGCAACTAAAACTGCTACTTGTCCCAACTCAGATCTCTCTACTTCATCACCAAAAAAGAGTAAACTTTAGGAGACAAATTACTATTATTTTTTTTTTCTTGCGGTAACAGTCAATAGATGTTTACTCTTTTCATTTTATCTCTAACTGCGAGTTTCCAAAATTGTTTATCATCATAAACTTTGACAATTGCTAATTATATATTTACTTGATGCAGTTTTACAATATGATCGTCATCCAAATATATAAACATACATACATATATATCATAAAATACCAGGATGAAAATTGTTTACTTTCTAAGTTCTTTAGACTACTCACATAGAGATCATGCTCAGCATAATCAAATGCTAGATAGAGAGACATATCCACATAATTGATGTGTACATTCACTAATTTCATGACCCAAATAATACTGATTCACAGATTTATCTTATTGCTATAACTGCAAAAGAGGCAAATGTTCCTGATAACCATTGGAAATATTACTTATAGGACATAATCCAACAAAGTTGAACACTCAGTATCTTCTATTGCTTAATAATGCTAATAGCAACTAGCAAGGGTGAGCATTTTGGTACTGGTATTTCGGTACTTTGGTATCGGTACCGGTACCTAAAAAAAACTTCGAGATTTATTATAGTCCCCAAGTACAGAAATATATATTAATAATTAATTAATATATTTATTTATATCTTATTTACTAATTTGTGAGACATATTTATGAGATATATTTATAATTTATAAGGTATATTTACTAATTAATTATTTATTTAGATACTTAAATACTTAAAAAAATTAAAAATTAAAAATTTTGGGATTTCAGAAATTTTTCGAATAATTTTCGAGAGTTTGGTACCGATACTAAACTCCCGAATTAGAATTCGGTATCGGTATTGGTACCTACAATTTGAAATTCAAGAATTCGGGACCGAGAGTTCGGTACCGATACTAGTCTCAAACTCTCATTTGCTCACCCCTAGCAACCAAATAGATCTCATACTAACAAAATCCAAATTACTGAATTACTCCATATCAAGTGTGGCCCCGTTTGGAGGCCGCTGCCCGCCCGCGTTGGCGTTTGCGGGCAGCCAAAAGTCGCTGTTCAACCCGTTTGACGCCCAGCTTCTCAGTTGAAAACTTAGAAGCTCCACTGTTTACGGGAAGCCGTCCCACCCCAGCTTTCGGAAAAATTAAAAGCGCTGCCTAGCTACAGTGCTCGCGAGTCTTTTTCTCCTTCGTCTTCGCAGCACGCCTTCGTCCTTGCCTCTGATCGTCGCCAGCTCCAATCGTCCCCAGCGCCGATCGTCGCGAGCTCCGAACGTCGCCCGCTCCGATCGTTGCCCCCTTCGATCGCCCGCTCCGATCGTTGCCCCCTTCGATAGCCCGCTTCGATCGCCCCGCTCCGATCTTCCAGATCCAGCCAGCATAAACCTCGCCTCCGCCTCTAGCTGACGCCAATCGCCTCCAGCTGCCGCCGAGCTCCATCGCTAGCCTCTCCAGCTGCCGCCGAGCTCCACCGCAGCTGCACCTTCCTCCGCCGATCTACACCGAGCTTCACCGCTAGGCTCTCCCGCTGCCGCCGAGCTCCACCGCAGCTCGACCTTCCTCCACCGAGCTCCACCGCTAGCCTCTCCAGCTGCCGCCGAGCTCCACCGCAGCTCCACCTTCCTCCGCCGATCTACACCGAGCTTCACCGCTAGGCTCTCCCGCTGCCGCCGAGCTCCACCGCAGCTCGACCTTCCTCCGCCGAGCTCCACCGCTAGCCTCTCCAGCTGCCGCCGAGCTCCACTGCAGCTCCACCTTCCTCCGCCGAGCTCCATTGCTCGCTCCACCGCTAGCCTCTCCAACTGCCACCGAGCTAGCCTCTCCTGATCCACCTTCCTCCGCCGAGCTCCAGCTGCCACCGAGCTATCCTCTCCAGCTGCCACCGCTAGCCTCTCCAGGTGCCACCGAGTTCCACCGCAGATCCACCTTCCTCAGCCGAGCTCCAGCTGCCACCGCTAGCCTCTCCAGCTGCCACCGAGCTCCACCGCAGCTCCACCTTCCTCCGCCGAGCTCCACTGCTAGCTCCACCGCAGCTCCACCTTCCTCCGCCGAGCTCCACTGCTAGCTCCACCGCAGCTGCCACTTGTGAGTATTACTCAAGTTTGTTAGAATTTGTTGCAAGCCCTATGCAGATATGAGTTTGCAAGTAATTTAGATTCACATGTATCTATTCAATTAAAGCACCATGATAACTAGTAGCTAAGGTAGCTCATTTGCTAATGTTAAGGTAGCTAAGTTTGCTAATGTGAACTAAATTGGTATAAATGTTAAGGTAGCTCATTTGCTAATGTTTCTAGTAGCTCATTTGAATATGTTTGATAATGTTCTAGTAGCTAAGTTTGATAATATTGAAGAGGTGGAACATATTACGTGACATGCCTGCATATGCATTTGAGACACAAGTCAAAATTGTAATTGCAACAATGGCCATCCATAATTTTATTAGGGAAAGAACAAGCACTGATGACATTTTTCAAGAATTGGATGCTAATCCAGATCTTATCCCAACAGATGATCATGAGGTAGATGAAGAGGATGCTGAAGATCAACATGTGTCTATGGAGATAGATCACATTCGAAATCAGATTGCATTAAGTTTAATGAATTCACATGTGTAGCAAATATTTTATTGTATTGCTATTATATGAATGTGGTTACTTTGTACTCGTTGGATGTTGTGATATTTGGATGGTTTGTTATGTGGACTTAATTCTACTATGTTATGATATTTAGATGGTTTGTTATGTGTGATTACAAGTATTTGTGATGAATTTTGGATAATTTTTTCTTGTTATGGTTGGATATTATTTTATGTATTATGTATGCAGGGTTTCGCACTTAAAATATAGGGGAAACTCTTGCAATTTTTTTTTAATTTGTCCACTTTAAATTATATTTAGTTATATAATAGTTTAAAAATTATTTATTGTTGTGTAAAGTAATTTCAAATTTTACAAATAACTTAACAAAAATTTTCTTAATAGAACTGAACAGCACAGCACAGCAGCTCACAGTTGCTTATCAGACCAGCTAATGCACCCAAACAGCCTTAACTTTTCAGACCAGCTCTACTCAGACCAGCTCTACTCAAACCAGCCACCAGCCAGAAGCTCCAGCCACCCCAAACCAGGCCTGTGTTGCCCTAGAAATATGAATAAGGTGCAACTGAACTTCAAATTCCTTCATTGTGGTAATTGGAGCTAAAAAAAGTTGGATCAATGCCATGGTAAAGAACAAATTAGAGAACTGTTTGTTCATTTTGTAGGAAGAAAAACAACTCAAGAATATCCCTCGAATAAAGAAATTTTTTTTGACTTATTTTATTTACAATCTACAGTTTTATTTTACTTTTGAATCATCAAAAGCACACGCATCAATCACCAATTACCTCTATATCATCATCGAAGTTAGAGATTATTTCATGGCAGAAACCATCCGCAAGGCTTTTTTATATAAAAACCATGTTCCTAAATGAATATAGAAATCCGACAGTTGAGCCTGACGATTATCATCATAGTGAAAAATTACTCTCATTTGATTATGGGAAGCCTAATTGATCAATTAAAATAGTTATCTATCAGCTTCAGATGGAAGAAAAAACAAGAAAACCTGAGATTCTGCAACCATGAGAACCGATATTGATGGAAGAGGGATAGGGAAGAAGGGTAAATGGGTCTAGACAGGCACAAGTGATTAAAATCTTCCTAAACAATAATAGTAGAGTAACAGGAGATAAATAATATAATGGCAGAATCTTTTAGTTGTGCGTCAATATAAATCTAATGCGAACTGTAAAAAATAAGTAAAGATACCTGTGTGCACTTAAACCAGAGAATTGGATAATCTTTAGGGCAGGATCAACTGCTGGTCGTAGATGAATCTGGATTTGGGCTGGGTCCAAGTTGGACCGTAAGATCTAGACCTATTCTGCTTCCAACGCTGGACTCACGTGGATCGTAAAGGAACCGCCTTCTTCCAAAACTGAGGCGGTGGGCTGGTCAACGACGAGGTGGTGCAGATGCGGATCAGGGGCAGGGGCACAAGGCGATCACAGCTTTACAAGGTAATGACGCGAGATCGTCCCGCGTGAAGTCGGCGTTAGCGTCGGTGGAGAAGAAGAGGATGGTGGCGGGTGAAGATGGTAGAGGAGCCGGACAGTCGAGAGTGGAGGTCCTCGAGCGGCTGGAGACGGAACGGGGTCGGGACGCGCTGATCGACGCTATTTGCACGAAGTGGACGGAGGCGAGGTAGAGTAAGGGATTGGCGGCGGATCTCGTCGAGATCCTCGGACGTAGCAACGGGACGAGGTGGAAATTGCAATGGCGATGGTATCTCAAGTGGGGCGACCAAGCTATGGTGAGAGTAGGGAACAGGGGACGAAGGGTGAGAGGCGATGGAAGGCGTCAGGACGTAGCGGACGTCACGGAGTGTGGCGGCGAAGGAATGACGGCGTGAAGCGATGGCGTTGGCGATGTGGGGAAGACGAAGCGTGAACGGGAGTCTTGGCGACCGAGAGGGGAAGAGAATTGGAGAAGAAGATAAGAACCACAGAACAACATAACTTTTTTTTCATTCAATTGTACTCGACTCTTATTATAATAGCATAGAGACCTATTTAAAGCTAGTTAGACGGATCAAATTATGACACATGTCATAAATCGGATCATCTAATAACAAAAATAAAATATTCTAATACATCATAATGTCAACAAACCATGGTAAGACGGGTAGATCTCATCGTTACTTGTGTTCATAATGGTCGTTATCCTCATAAAATGTGCAAGATTAATGCTGCTTATTTCTGAAATCGTGCTAGGTTCAGATCCCCATCAATTATACTTGCGCCATCAATGTTATCAGGATAAGTGTCATTAATGGCGGCTTCTCGTTCGCTTGGACCGGATTCGGATCCCCATCAATTATACTTGCGCCATCAATGTTATCAGGATAAGTGTCACTAATGGTGGCTTCTCGTTCGCTTGGATTGTCGGATTGGGTTCGGATCCCCATCAATTTCTTTTATGATGTAGGGAGAAAGGTAGGACGCTCATGTCTGCCTCACATGGGCCGTCTAGACATGCCCTTTCGCACCTCCCGTACAACACTAAGGGTCGACAAGCACCTGGAAGTGCAGAGTCCGACCCCCTCGGGCCCATGCCTCCTACATGGCCCGCAAGATCCAGGATTCGAGCCTCGGGTGAGTCCACACCCATGCCAGCCCCGGGCGCTACATGCTGCAACGGGGCCTCGAACCCTCGACTTGCCCCTTTCGAAGCAAGTCCCTTTAACCATTGAGCTGCAGCTTCAACGGGGCTGGCATGGGTGTGGACTCATCCGGGGTTCGAATCCTGAATCTTGCGGGCCATGTAGGAGGCATGGTCCTGAGGGGGTCGGACTCTGCACTTCCAGGTGCTTGTCGACCCTTAGTATTGTACGGGAGGTGCGAAAGGGCATGTCCAGACGACCCATGTGAGGCAGACATGAGCGTCCTACCTTCCTCCCTACATTAGATATCCAACGGATAAACATGTGAAGTAGAAGATACGCACCATGATGTCCCTGATGGCTGTGAGGGAGACGCGATCGCCCTCTTTCGATTGCTTGAACTTCTTGATGGCGATGCAGTTGCTCGTCCGCGCCAAAAAGATCAGACCGTATGTTCCCTTCTCGATCTTACAGACCAGTTCATACTGCTGAGGCCAAGCCGGCCGATGAGCTCCGCGGCGTCCGTCCCCCATGGCTTCGCCCCTGCAGTGTCGCCGCTCCTCTTCATGTCGGAGCTCCGTCCAACTCTATGCCCTTATTATTTCATGATTTTTTTGGGAAAAGTTTGAGATTGGTCCAAGTTCGCTCCTTTTCTTAGTTTGGTTTGGCCCCTGAACTTTTCTTAATTTCGTTCACAAAGTTTTTTCTTAACGTAAATAAGAAGTAAAACTTTTATCTCAATTTTCAAATTTGCGGTTGAAATTTTTAGTTTACTTTGAGAACATGAGCATTCAAATTAACTTTGAACAAGTTTACTTTTCTATAAGATATGTTGAGATTTTAAGACTGTGTCATGTAAATATAAAAATATAAAGAATTTAATATTTCTTATTCTTTTTGCTTTTGTTCATGCACCATATGCACGCCAGTTGAATATGAGATCATCATCTTTCCTACTTGTAATTTTGATTTATCTTGGATGAAACTAAGTTTATATGATTTGAACATGAGATCATCATCTTTCCTACTTGTAATTTTGATTTATCTTGGATGAAACTAAATTTATATGATTGTACCATTATAAATAAATGTGAGTATAACAATGCTATTAAATTTCATATCAAAAATATAACATGAAATAAATTAAGATGATTATATAAAGAAATCAATTTTTTTAAATACAACACAAGAAAAATTTTTTAAGAAAAAAAAAAAGTTTAACTAAAATCATACCCAACAACTTGTTTGTATGTCGTATCCACTAAATCGAGTATATGCTAAGTTGGATGTAATTCTATCAAACATTTTATTCTACAGGGTAGATTTGTTTGCATCATTGTGGCATCAATGCTATGCAAAATAGTTGCCCACATCTAATTAACATTTCCAAATATAATTCTGATTCTTTAGCAGTAAATTATCTACCCATGGAAAAGAGAAAATAAAAAAATAAAAAATATTTAAAAAACTATTTAAAACAAATAAAATCTTTAAAAAATGGTTTTACAAATGATATGAAAAGATTGAGTATGCAAACCTTGAGGATTGAGTGAGGTGGCAAAAACGTTAGGGGCAAGGTTCGACAAGCGAGAAGGAGAAGAAGAAGTCTCCATCCCTAACAAGTAGTATATATTATTCAGACAAGTAATGTCTTAGTATTTTTGTCTCATTCTATGAAGTTTATGGCTTATTATTTTCTTCATTTTCAATAATTTTTTTCATTCTTGATGGTTTGTTCTTCCAATGTTTGCCAAAAAATTGTTACCTTCTTTTTCACATTTGACTTTCTCTTTATTGTTTGCTTTGGTTAGCATCTGATAGAAACTTATAACCGAACAAAAGCTTGAATCTTCGATTGTTGCATTTTTTGAACTTTCTATTATTTGCCATCACCGACTTTGGGGCGTGTGAATTTGAGTATTAATAGCAATATCGATACCGCAATTTCTACATCAAATACTCGAATCACTAATTTTGGGTACATATACTAGTTCTAGTTTGGGTACCACACTACCGATGTTTTTGCTGGTACCAATGCATCTCTATGTGTCCATTTGTCATCGTGTGAGTCATGACATCAATAATTATTAGTATAAAATAATTTTTTTTGAACTTTGATTGTTCGGAAGGTACAAAATTAAAATTTGAGTTTCGATACAAACCACAATCATTTATTATGAATTTGACACCTGTAATGAAGTACAAAAGTATCAAATTTTGCTCACCCCTTGCCCACTTACCTTAACTCAAAGCTAACATAAATAAAAAGATCATTACCAATTTTTTAGGCAAAAGGTAAAGATACAAAAGAACAATAACCTTTCCATTGCACTCAAAATAATCATTTAATGCAACGTATTCATCCAAGCTTTGAGTGCACTGTATACCAAAACCAAAAATGAAAAACACACCACAAAACACCCCACAATCAAATATTTAAAATAAAATACCATCTTGAACTTTGGTAACAACATTCCAAAAGATGCAAAACTCAAATCCATAAGTATTTTAGAATTAATTTCAAACTGTTGTCTAGCACCTATAAATGTGTTTAGACGGACTGATTTTTAACAATGAGAAATCTCTATTTTTCTTCTTCTTCTTCTTAGTTTTTTAAGTTTCTTCCTACTTGACGCTGAAAGGGCATGTAGTCAAACTTTTCTCATTCATGTTCAATAAAAGAGGAGTCTCAATTGTGTCACGAGTGTTTATTTTAAATTTAACTAGCACGAGAATATAGAGTTCCACTTATGGACAATCTTCAGTTCGCCTTTGGATTTTACATTTCAAACTATCTTTTTTATTTACCAAATTTAAGTGTCTTTTCATTATTTCACAATTCTTATAATTTCTTGAATAGAAAATTAGATAATATGCCCACTATAATCTTAGGTGAAATATTTATTTTAAATAAATTTTGAATAAAATTTTAGAATAACATAATACTATTACTTTTGCTAGAGAAAGACATCTACCCATATAGGTAAGCAAGTATCATAAGGGTTTCATTCTTTATCAATTCGTTTGGTCGCAGGAAACATTATAATCATTATAATGCTATGGCGTGTTATCAATAGTTTAAAAGAAAATTCAACACATGAAAATTTTATTCAAACAAAACAAAAACATACAAAGTTAAACTGAAATCATACTTAATCACATGCTTGCATGTCTCATATCCACTAAAATAGTTTATTTACAAATTATTTTAAAAAATTGAGTGTGCGAAGCTTAAGAATGGGGTGAAGTGGCAAACATATTAGGGGCATGATTCAAATCTTTGTCAAGAGAGAGGGAGAATCACAGGTCTCCTTCTCCAACAAGTAGTATCCATTGTTAGAATGAGTAATGTCATAGGCATTTTTATTTCATCCTATCAAGTTTATGGTAGCTTATTTTTTTCTTCATTTTCAATAATCTTGTCATCGTGGATGGTGTGTTCTTCCAATGCTTGCCATAAAATTGTTTTACCTTATTTTTCACTTTTGACTTTCTCTGTCTTTGTTTTTGGTTAGTATCTCATAAAAACTTATAAAACATGTAAACAAGATCTTCAATCCTCGACTATTGCATCTTTTTACCTTTTATTCTTTACGTAATACAGGTAATGAGTAATAGTTTAATTTATTTAATTAGTTTGTTAAGTTTAATTATATTTAAAAAAGATTTTTTAATTTTATGAAGGCTTGTTGGGAATCAATTTAAAAGCTTCCCATTAATTAAATTATTTAATTTAGTAAAGTTGACAAATTAATTGCTAACATTATGGTTCATTAATTAACACAATTAAATTCAAATGTTACGAGCCATTAGGCTTTATTGCAACTGTTTTAGAATTTATTCCAAACTGTTGTCTCGTACCTATGAAGGCATTTGAACCTTGATGCTCAATGTTGCAAGGGCATTGGATCAATATTTTCATGATTGTGTCCCATAAGAGAGGAGTCCCACTTATATCTTAGGTGTTCATTCTAAATTTAACTTACATGATATTTTGGATTTTCACCTAAGGAGATTCTTCATTGCACCTTTGGGTTTTACCTTTATAATCATCTTTTTTTATTTATCAAATTTACATGCTTTTTATTATTTCAAAATTCTTGTTAAATTCAACACAAGAAAATTTTCTTCAATCAAAAAATAGTGCAACTAAAATCATACTTAATGACATGCTTTCATGTCTCATAATGCAGGAAGTTGAATAGAAATTTGTTATACATTTTATTCCATAAACTAGGATTTGTCTGCATTATTCTGGCATCAATGCTATACAAAACAGTTGCTCCCTTCTAATCAATAATTTCAAATAGAATTCTACTCATTGATAGTTTTGTCGCAAATTATCTACCAAAGTAATAAATAAAATATTTAGGAAATATAAAAACCTGTTTTGAAACAAACGGAGGCCCTATTTAGCATAGTTGGTCAACTACTTTTGCTGGTCAAAATAATTGATTTTGAAAAGCTAGAGTATTTAGTAAGCTGCTTCTAGGTTTGAAACCTAGCACCAGCATAGGTTTGAAAAAGCTAGGAGGGAGCTGGTTTTGGCTACTTTTTAATTATTTTTCTTCTTGCATCTCATATCCACACCTATATTCATATGTCTTTATGATAATAAAATTATTATTTTAATAAAAATATTAAATTTAATATTATTTTTAAATATTTTTTTTAAAAATTTGACCAGCATAACACTTTAACCAAAAACTTTTTAACTTCCAACGAGCTACTTTTTAATCAGTACTTTTTCAATAAGCAAAAGCTAAAAGTTTCAGCTATGCCAAACGCAGCCGTAATCCTTAAACAAAATGATTTTAAAAATGTTATTAAAAAATTGGGTATGCAAATCTTGAGAATCGAATGAGGTGGCAAACATATTAGGGGTTGTCACCTTATTTTAACATAATACAATAATCAGCTAAATAAATTATTACAACACTTTTTAAAATGCCACGCAAGGCCAAATTAATTTAATATCCCATGCAGGAGATAATTTTAGCCAATTATTCAGGTTCAGCGTGACTGGGCAGGGACACATTAGTGCATGCATCCCTTAGCCTCATCTAGTCCAGTCTAGGATCGCCAAATAAGGAGGGGAATAGAGGAGCATCCACGTCAGATTCTAAATCAAATGGAAAGGACTAATTTTATACCTCAGCTAAATTAATGGGTTAGAACCCGGATCCGTTCACTTCCCTCGTGCCGCCCGAAACCCGAAGACGCATTCGCTTACGCGTGCGAGAGGCAAAACTCGCGTCATTCGCAAAGAAGCGAGAAGGACTTCGTCTCCTTCGTTTGGCCGCCGAGGCTGCTGTGTTTCTTCTGGCGAACGTCCGACGACCTCGCCCTCCGTCCGGTAATTCGCATTGAAGGGGGATACGAACTCAACGTTGCCCAAGGTCGAAGACCTCGAGCTCGTCGAAGTCGTTGGAGAAGAAAGGAGCGGCGTGGAGAAGAGGGGAAGAGGTCGCAGAGGAGAACTCGGGTCGACGGCGCTCCAACCTCGCCACCCACACCATCGGAGTGCACCGAGAGGGGGTTCACATACCTCCCCATCGGAGAGTAACTTAGCTCACTCCAATTTATGATTTGTCTCCTAAGTCTTCCCCTCATAAAGGCGTCCCTCATGACGAGAAACTTAGCTCGGACTGATTACAAGAGTTTTCCTTGTTGTCCTCCCAAGCTTCCCTCACATAAAGGCATCCCCTTATGTGAAGTTGGCTTAGTTGAACCAAGAACAGATATCTCTTTTGTTTTAGTTGGACATCGTCCTTTCTTCATGCCCAAATAGCAGTTTTAGAGTCTGCTAACTCGTCCTCTTTGACCTATCCTCAAATAGCAGTTTTAGAGTCTGCTAACTCTTCCTTCAAATAGTCCACGTTTTGTCCTCAAAATAGCAGTTTTAAAGTCTGCTAACTTTTCCTCAAATAGCAGTTTTGAAGTCTGCTAACTTTTCCTCATTTATGCAAGAATTTAATATTAAGTCAAAATATAATTAAGAGGAAAATTGCATGCATAGATAATAAAAGTTTGGTGATGCCTCAGTGCATTCACCACAAAATGTTATACCCACAGAAGGGGTTTACAAAACATCATCAAAATACTGTTCCCAAAATTCCGAACTATATTCGCTACAACAATCTAAAAAGCACCCAGTCAAATCAGCTTTGGAATTGTAGTCTTCGGCTCCTCGGCCTCCTTTTTGCCCTTGCCCTCCTCGGCGACGATGGCTAAAATCAAGTCCACGTTTGGGGCATTCCCTCATAAAGTGGTGACCTCCACAGATATAGCATGCTTGGGGAGCCGATTGCTTCGTTGGTTGCTTTGACGATTGTCCAATTGCTTTTGGAGCCCTGATTTCTTTTGGTCCCTTTGAAGTTTAGCTTCCTTGCCGCCAAGGGGAGCTTTCCCCTTGGATGGGGAGTTCCTCGGTTGCGATTCGGGGCCGCCGGAACCACGTCATCCGTTGCCCAAAGATCCACTAGTCCATCTGCAGCTAGGGTCGCTTCCTTCAAGGTCATTACTTTTTGTCGGCGCAGCTCAGTCTGCGCCCAAGGTTGTAATCCCGCCAGAAAGTGGTATAGCTTATCCTGTTCTACCATGTCATCAATTTCGAGCATGAGGGCTGTGTACTTCTTTACATACTCCCGTATGCTGCCCGTATGCTTCAGTTTTAACAGGATTTGCCGTGCTGCCCACGAAGAATTCCCTGGCATGAACTACTTCTTTAGTTCTGCCTTAAACTGTTCCCATGAAAGTTGTTGAGTCCGCTGTTCCCCCAGAAGAGTTGGTGCTGCTTGCATGCGCCACCACAGTTTTGCGTCGCTGGATAGGTACGCTGCGCAGACTAGAGCTTGATCCTTCGTGGGGATCTAGGCCGATTGGAAATACATTTCCATGTCCCAAAGGAAGTTTTCGACCTCCTTAGCACTTCGGACCCCCGCAAAGGATCCAGGCTCCGGGACCTTCCGGCGCGGCGCAACCCCCGTGTTTGCTTCAGCCGCTCGGCGCTGGGAAGCAACCTCTCGCTTCATCTCGGCCAACTCCATTTTACAAATTTCCATGTCTCCCAGTATGTTATCCACTTGAGTTTTCAGCTCAGTGGTGGAAGTCATGAGGCTTTTCAGCATCTCCACCAGGTCTCCTTGGGGAGTGCAGCCAGATCACCTACAGCCACCTCAAGCTGTGTGATCCTATCTGTATTTGAAAGCACCATTTTCCTTAGTAGATTTTAGCAGCTTAGCAATTTGGACCGGCTCTGATACCAGTCTGTCACGCCTTGTTTTAACATAATACAATAATCAGCTAAATAAATTATTACAACACTTTTTAAAATGCCATGCAGTGCCAAATCAATTTAATATCCCATGCAGGGGATAATTTTAGCCAATTATTCAGGTCCAGCGTGACCGGGCAGGGATACATCAGCGCATGCATCCCTCAGCCTCATCCAGTCCAGTCCAGAATCGCCAAATAAGGAGGGGAACAGAGGAGCAGCCTCGTCAGATTCTAAATCAAATGGAAAGGATTAATTTTATACCTCAGCCAAATTAATGGGTCCGAACCCGGATCTGTTCACTTCCCTCGCACCGCCCGAAACCCGAAAACGCGTCTGCGTACACGTGCAAGATGCAAAACTCGCGTCGTTCACAAAGAAGCGAGAAGGACTTCGTCTCCTTCGTTCGACCGCTGAGGCGCTTGCGTTTCTTCCGGCAAACGTTCGACGATCTTGCCCTCCGTCCGGTAACTCGCGTCGAAGGGGGATACGAACTCAACGTTGCCCAAGGTCGAAGACCTAGTGCTCGTCGAAGTCGTTGGAGAAGAAAGGAGCAGCGTGGAGAAGAGGGGAAGAGGTCGCAGAGGAGAACTCGGGTTGACGGCGCTCCAACCTCGCTACCCACACCACCGGAGTGCACCGAGAGGGGGTTCACAAGCCCTCGCCGGCGCCGCTGAGTTCGAAGAGAGAGGAGACAGAAGAAAGGATTCTCGGTGAGTTTAGATCGTCTGAAATTTTGTCGGCAGAGCACCTTCGCTTGAAGTCGCAGCCTCACAACTTTTCTTCCTCAGTTCCTCCACTAACAGTCCTTTGTCGTCGTTAAATTCCAGCCTCTTTTATGATGAGCATAACGCCTCGCCCTTATATAGAAGTTCCTTGTGTCGCCTTGTCTCCGCCCAAGCGCACGCGACTGAAGAGCAGGCCGAGACAGTGCCACGGAAGATCCTCCCGGCTATCCGCCAGCTCCTCGTCCTCTGATCCGAATCCGTTGCCCAGATTCGGCCAGCTGATTTCAAGTTTTTCCTCATGCCAGGTCGGCCTCGGAAGCCCTCCTGCCGTTTCGACGAACACCACGCGACATTGTTGCTGCATCGAGCTGCAGCCGTCGCCTCGTTTATCAGTGAGTTCGCGTGTGTCCGGCGCCTTCGTTGTTGCCCTTGTTCCACGCGGGCGTACCGCCCGATCGACCTCCATTGGGACGACTCCACGTGTCCAGATGCGAGCTCAGACGACGGGACTGTTCGTCGGAGGCGGGATTTTACCGCCTGACACTAGATCGAGTCGTTGCTTTCTACTCGTGGCGTTGCTTCGTCGTCAGCGCTTGCGTCGTCACCTCGTCTGCCTAGAATCGCCACCTGGCAGGGTGTCGTTGTTTGGCATTATCTCCGACGGCACGCCTGTGATCTCAGCCGCTGGTAGTAGGCTGGTGTAGTCACCTTCGTCCGAGGCGTCGGTGGAGGCGAGTTTCCTCTAAATCCAAATCCCTTTGATTTGGTTTTCATGGGCCAATTTTGACTATTGGTTAGTGGCCTGTTTGGTTGGGCTGATACCATAGTCAATGGCCCAGTTGACTGGGCTAAGTCAGTTGGGTTTGGGCCTAACATTAGGGGCACGGTTCAAAGCTTTGACAGGAGAAAAAGAGAAAGTAATAGGCTTCTACTGACAAGTAGCATCTATTGTTTGGATGAGTATTGTCTTAGGCATTTTTGTTTTATCCTATCAAGATTAGGGCTTATTTTTTTTTTCTTCATTTTCAATAATCTTTTCATTCTTGATGGTTGGTTCTTCCAATGTTTGCCTAAAAATTGTTACCTTATTTTTTCACATTTGACTTTCTCTTTGTATAGTTATTTAGTATATATTAATGTTTTTGCCTTGGGTTTGTGCCTATAGATAACTTAGTGTTATTTCTCTTATTGGAGTTTATTTTAATGGACTTAAGTCCTAGTTTTTCCTTTCACACTAAAAGGGTTTTTCATATATTTGTGTTATTATTAAGATATTTTTGATTATTTTGGTCATTGATATTGTTTTCTATGTTGGCATTTAATATTACTTGTAGGAATATTTTTTTTATTATGATCTAAGTGGTTAATTACTCTAAGTAGGAGCCCTTGTTTTTCACATATTTGTCCTCCTTGGGATGATTGCTATAACTGATCCAATTTACTATGAATTGAGTTCCAATTTACTATGAATTGAGTCGAACCGGCACTTAGGCTGAAATCTAGTTAAACAACTGGGTGATTACTATTTTTTGAAGATGTGCTCGAGACTCATGGGCAGGGGCATGCAGCAGCGACTCACCAATGATTGACCGGTGAATCTACTGTAGATGGTAGCCGGGAAGAACGTGGTTGAGTTGTTGACTGAATTTGTAGCACAAAGGTGACCAGTCGGTGTCACACCAGGCAAGCTATGAAACTATTATGTCTACGGGTGAATCTCTTATGAACAGATTTAGACTGCGTTTGGCTCAGTTATTCAATTGCTTCTACTAATCAAAATAGCAAAAAAAACCAGAAGCAATGGTAAAAATATTTGATAATGATAACGATAAAAATATTTGTAATTTGGTAATTTACTGGTTTACCAAAATTATTATTATATAAATAATAAATATAATTAAATTTAATAAATTATTAGATATAAATCATAAATATAATTAAATTATTATTATAAATATAATAATTTTTGTATTTAGCCAAAAATATATGTTTATGTTTGTGCAATTATGTTTATGTTTATGTTTATGTATTTAGCCAAAATATAAATATTTTTGTGCAATTATGTTTATGTTTTAAATGATCGTTTTTCTGTTTTTATGTCATTGGCCATATTTTTGTGCATGTGGCATCTTTATTAGGCACACAGAATAATTTCTGGACTCATTTAAAATGCATCCATTAAAAACAGCAGCATGAAGACATCTGGCACATTATTTAATTAAATTTCTTCTTTTCCAAATTAATTTGATGCCTGGTAGCCGCGTTGTTGTTGGCACGACCGATGCACGTGCGTGGTAGAAACTTGACCATGCCTTGCAATTATGATGATTTTATACTTTGATGAAGCTTCATATCCGATTTGAATTTTCACCTCCACATTAATTAATTAATTAATTAATTAGTTAATTAGGTCTCAAGATTATGCCTTGCACATCGCCATTTGACTATTCATACTCGAAAATTTAATTATATGTGGGTGACGTTGTCCATTGGAATTGTGTGAATGCAAACGTGTGAATGGAAACGCCCGTTCATGTGCATGCATGTCTCATGTCCCTTAGCTTGACACATTTGGCGGACCAAATCATTAATTAATAGATTCGGCCGCTTCATCACAATCGCAAACTATTCATACTCAATTGTGATTTTAGAGACCCTCAAGAACCATCCAAAGACAATGCAAAAAGCCTCATCAACCGTTCCTTCACTAAATCCAACGCAAACTATTTCATTTGCTTGCGAATCAGATTTTAGAGGAACCATCCAACGGTTTCATTCTGTTTACTTGCTCGTCCTTGTCCACCACCTTAAACATCCTTTCTTGTGCACAAATTCCTCCACGAACTAGTCTCACCTAAAACGCGCCCTCTCAGGTCGCGTATTCAGCTGAACAAGATTCTTTCTGTTGAATTCTAGTTTGTTGGACTTGGTCTGCCTGTCATCCAGTTGTAATCCATTGGATCGAGCTCGCCTTTTCAACTTTTCAGCCAACGAGGCCGGCGGCGCCAGGAGCAGAGGCAAAGCTCCTGTATTTATTTAGCTCTCTGCGCCAAAAGCTTTCCCTCCTATATCGAGATTGATGCTCGAGTCATAGAGCAGTGGGCTTTCGCGTTGCAGGTTTGGTCTCTGATCCAATTCATGCTTTTTCCATCGTTCATCTCTGACAAATGAAATACAAAAGTTAAATATTTCATGTTATGGCTGTTCCTTTTTTTTTTTTTTTTTTTTCTCCCGTTTGTGGCGAGGACTAATATTTCTATAGCAACATCTGATTTGTTTCCCCCTCCCTTTTCCTTCGATTCCCTGTCAAGATTTGATTTATCGTTACCCTGTTCAGCTGTTCTTGGCCTCTTGCGCGCTAATCTCTTCACGGACTTCTTGTTCAATTAATGTGGGAATTATTGTGCAGCTCCTAATTAAAGCAGAGCAAGGAGCCACAGAGCGCCCATGGCATCCAATGGCTTCCTCCGAAATAGCCGCTCGATTCGCGGTACCGGCATGCCACCGCAGGGCAGCACCGAGCTGCCGCCCATTCCCCGCGCTCCCACAGTCCAATTCGGCCGGCGAACTGACTCCGGCCGCTTCATCAGCTTCTCCCGCGACGACCTCGACAGCGAGCTCGGAGGCAGCGAGATGGGCAGCGGCCGCTTCTCTAGCTACCACGTGCAAATCCCGATGACCCCCGACAACCAGCCCATGGATTCCACCATCTCCTCCAAGGCCGAGGAGCAGTACGTCAACAGCTCCATCTTCACCGGCGGCTTCAACAGTGCCACACGCGCACACGTCATGGACAAGGTGCTCGACCCAGGCGCCGCCCAGGGCGGCCGTGGGAACGGCGCCACGTGCGCCGTCGAGGGGTGCGACTGCATGATGATGCGCGACAAGCTCGGAAACGTGGTCGCGCCCTGCGAGTGCGACTTCAGGATCTGCGTCGACTGCTTCACCGACGCGGCCAAGACCGGCGGCGGGGTCTGTCCCGGGTGCAAGGACCCGTACAAGACGACGGACCTCGCCGAGCTGCTCGGCGGCGGGGAGCGCGCGCTGACGCTGCCGCAGGCCAAGATGGAGCGCGGGCTGTCAGTGGTGAAGCCGGCGCTGGCGCGCACCAACACCGTAGCGCAGAACGGGGAGTTCGACCACACGCGGTGGCTGTTCGAGACGAAGGGGACGTACGGGTACGGGAGCGCGATATGGTCGGAGGAAAACTACGACGACGTCGACGGTGGCGGCGGCGGCGGTGGGCACGGGCAGCCGAAAGAGTTCATGAGCAAACCGTGGAGGCCCCTCACGCGCAAATTGAAGGTTCCGGCTGCAATCCTCAGTCCTTACAGGTAAATTTTTAAGTTTAATTCTTGTATTTTCTGTCCATGGCTACTGAATTGAAGAATGATTTCAACTTTTGCCCAATTTGATCTTGTTCTTCTGTCTTTACACGGAACAAACAATTCATTGATTGAATTAGATAGATAGAGCTCATTTGTTCAGTGATTCTTGAACCAGTTGATTTGGTCTACCACATCTGATTGGAAATGGTCAACCATCTATTTAGAATTTTGCATTTTGATGATGCAACAGCATTCAACTAATAGGACTCTTTCCAACATTAGCTGATAACGTCATTTATTGGTAGGTGCAAGTCAAAAAATGGGCCTCTTTTTTATTTGCATTTCATTGACAATTAAAATAATTTCTTAAAAGTCAACTGATTTAAATTAATTACATAATTACAAGAAAAAAAATAATATTATGATATAACATGCCGAACACTTGTGAAACAGGCTGCTCATCATCATCCGCATGGCCGTCCTCGCTCTGTTCCTCACATGGCGAGTGAAGCACAAAAACGAGGACGCCATTTGGCTGTGGGGCATGTCCGTCGTCTGCGAGCTCTGGTTCGCCTTCTCCTGGCTCCTCGACCAGCTCCCCAAGCTCTGCCCTGTCAACCGCGCCACCGATCTCACCGTCCTCGCCGAAAAGTTGGAAACCCCGACGCCCTACAACCCCACCGGCAAATCCGATCTTCCCGGCATTGACGTATTCGTCTCCACCGCTGACCCTGAGAAAGAACCCGTCCTTGTCACCGCCAACACCATTCTCTCCATCCTTGCCGCCGATTACCCTGTCGAGAAGCTCTCCTGCTACGTCTCCGACGACGGCGGCGCGCTCCTCACCTTCGAGGCCATGGCGGAGGCCGCCAGCTTCGCCTACATTTGGGTCCCGTTCTGCCGCAAGCACAAAATCGAGCCGAGGAACCCCGAGAGCTATTTCAGCTCTAAGAGGGACCCATACAAGAACAAGGTCCGCTCCGACTTCGTCAAGGACCGGAGGAGGGTGAAGAGGGAATACGACGAGTTCAAGGTCCGGATCAACGGGTTGCCGGACTCCATTCGCCGCCGATCGGACGCGTTCCATGCTCGTGAGGAGATTAAGGCGATGAATCTTCAGCGGGAAAAGGCCGGCGACGATCCCGTGGAGCCAGTGAAGATCCCTAAGGCGACTTGGATGGCCGATGGCACGCATTGGCCGGGAACTTGGATTAACCCCTCATCGGAGCATTCCAAGGGCGATCATGCCGGAATCATACAAGTATGATTTTGCACTAGGTTTAACCCAAAATTTCAAAATTCGATCGATGAACCCTAAAATAATCCCTACCTTTCTGTGCAGGTAATGTTGAAGCCTCCAAGCGACGAAATGCTGTACGGCAGCAACGACGAGAACTCGCCGCTCGATTTCACGGATGTGGACATCCGATTGCCGATGCTTGTCTACGTGTCCCGCGAAAAGCGTCCAGGCTATGACCACAACAAGAAGGCGGGCGCCATGAACGCGCTAGTCCGCGCCTCCGCTATTATGTCCAACGGCCCCTTCATCCTTAACCTCGATTGCGATCACTACATTTACAATTCGCAGGCGCTCCGCGAGGGCATGTGCTTCATGATGGACCGCGGCGGCGACCGCCTCTGCTACGTGCAGTTTCCCCAGCGGTTTGAGGGTATCGATCCCTCCGACCGATACGCCAACAACAACACCGTCTTCTTCGACGTCAACATGCGCGCACTCGACGGCCTGCAAGGCCCTGTTTACGTCGGCACCGGTTGCCTCTTCCGCCGGATCGCGATCTACGGCTTCGACCCCCCGCGTGATAAAGACCACGGCAGTGGGTGTTGCGGCTGCTGCCTCCCGCGAAAACGGAAGCCTCGGGCGGCGGCAGGTGTAAACGCAGAGGAGACGCGCGCGCTGCGGATGGGCGACTACGATGATGACGACGGCGACATGAACCTCGCAACATTCCCCAAGAAATTTGGGAACTCGAGCTTCCTCATCGACTCGATCCCGGTTGCAGAGTTCCAGGGGCGGCCGCTCGCAGACCACCCGTCGGTGAAGAACGGCCGTCCGCCTGGCGCGCTCACGGTGCCGCGCGACCTGCTCGACGCGTCCACGGTGGCGGAAGCCATCAGCGTGATCTCGTGTTGGTACGAGGAGAAGACGGAGTGGGGACAGCGGGTTGGATGGATCTACGGGTCCGTAACAGAGGACGTGGTCACTGGGTACAGAATGCACAACAGGGGATGGAAATCGGTGTACTGCGTGACCAAACGTGACGCTTTCCGCGGCACCGCGCCAATTAACCTCACCGACCGGCTCCATCAGGTGATGCTAGATCCATAGCAGATGATTCTACAATCTTAATTTACGAAAAAAAAAATTGATTTTTCTAAATTTTCTGCCGCCACCACTCACCAGGTGCTTCGGTGGGCAACGGGATCCGTGGAGATCTTTTTCTCGCGCAACAACGCGATGCTGGCGACGGCGAAGATGAAGTTCCTACAGCGTGTGGCGTACCTCAACGTTGGCATCTACCCCTTCACCTCCGTCTTCCTTATTGTCTACTGCTTCCTTCCCGCGCTCTCGCTCTTCTCCGGCCAGTTCATTGTGCAGACGCTCAGCGTGACCTTCCTCGCGTACTTGCTTGTCATAACGCTCACTCTCTGCCTGCTGGCGATCCTGGAGATCAAGTGGTCGGGGATCGAGCTGGAGGAGTGGTGGCGTAATGAGCAGTTCTGGCTCATCGGCGGCACGAGCGCGCACCTTGCGGCTGTGATGCAGGGACTGCTGAAGGTGGTGGCGGGGATCGAGATCAGCTTCACACTGACGTCGAAGTCGGTGGGCGACGACGAGGACGACGAGTTCGCGGAGCTGTACGTGGTGAAGTGGACCTCGCTGATGATCCCGCCATTGACCATCATCATGGTCAATCTGATCGCGATCGCGGTGGGCGTGAGCCGGACTATCTACAGCGAGATCCCGCAGTGGAGCAAGCTACTGGGTGGAGTGTTCTTCAGCTTCTGGGTACTGGCGCATCTTTACCCATTCGCCAAGGGGTTGATGGGGAGGAGGGGGAGGACGCCCACCATCATCTACGTGTGGTCGGGCCTCGTGGCCATCACCATTTCGCTGCTCGTTGTTGCCATCAACCCTCCCGCCGGAAGCAGTTCCCAAATTGGCGGCTCCTTCAGCTTCCCGTAATCAATTGCATCCATTTTTAGACGACGAGACCCGAAACATGGCGATTTGTTTATGCGTTCTTCTTTCTGTCTAAATTGAACCTTTTTCTGTTTGGACAAGTAATTGTTTTTTGGATTAATTCAGATAGTCTCATCGAAGCAGGTGCTGAGAAAGATGAACCCAATCTTGTAGATTAGTTAAAATTGAAACATTATTTCGTTTAAATTAAGAATGTTGAGTTCAAAATCTTGTTTCTACATTTGAATCTGACGGCCCTTGTTAGAATTTTTTTTTTTCAGGATTTGATAGTGGGTTCTCTAACTCTTCTCTGAATACAACATCTGAAATAGCGCTTGCCCAATTAAAATAGTTTAATCATATGATTAACAATGATATTAAAAAATAATAATAATATAATTCTATTAATTATATGATTGAGTAGATTAATGAACAAGTAATCCAATTACACAACACAGCCTCCAAACCGCAACATTGTTTCCGCACGCCATTTGCCTAAGTTGAAGCTAATTCCCACTTTCTACATCCTACAACTTTCAGGATTTTCTTTGTACATGGAAATAAAGAGAGGCTAACAAAAACGGGCGTAAACAAAACTTTCATAATCGAATGATACATTTAGAAGTTACCACTTGGGTAGAGAGTATTTTTTTTTAAAAAAAAAAAAAAATTCGTAGATGCCTTAGACATCATATTTAGTCAATAATGTGACCTTGCCTCAATTCTTAGGGCACGTTTGGCTTCAATTTTGCTTTCAAAGTGCAACAGTAAGCTAGAAAATAAAAAATTATTGGAAGTTAAAAATCTTGCCTTCTCATTGCTTTTGCCTTAAAAATTGTGCGAAAATGGGGCCAAACGAGCTTTTTAGTGAAGGTTTATGTCTAGAATTATTTTCTAATTTTTTTTTTCAAGCATTATTTATAAATTACCATGCGTAGGATAGAAAGTTAATTTTTCTTAAAAAAATTATTTATAAGACAACTTTAAAGAAAAAGTCCTTAGGTAATATCGTAGCTTGACTTTTGAGAGAGAAAATCATAAGGAAGAATGTTCAAAAGATAACCCTTATATCATTGTCATTGTCACCGCCTCTTCATCATCGCTGTGTTATGAAATGAAATAAACTAATAAACAAAGTAATAAAGAGATAGAATAATTGAGATAATATGAGAAATTTTATTTCATATAATTTTCTATATATCAATACAAAAAGGGATGCTCTATTTATAACAACCCAAAAGATTTATAACTTATGATTAATAAATATATAAGTTAATTATGTTACATAAGTTTTATAATCAAATGAAATTGAAAGAGGATGAATGGACACCCACAATATTCATAACACTCCCCCTTGGATGTCCATTATAAAATATGTGCTTCGTTAAAACCTTTACTAGGAAAAACCCTATGGGATAAAAATCTAATAAAGGAAAAAGAGTACACTATATTTATAAATGTCAATTGATATCTTTGAGTCTACGAATCCCAATATTATATACAAGCTTTTCAAATATTGAAGTAGGAAGTGCCTTGGTAAATAGATCCACTAGATTATCACATGAACGGACTTGTTGAATACTTATATCACCATTTTTTTGAAGATCATGAGTGAAAATTTTTTTTGGTGAAATATGTTTTGTTCTATCTCATTTAATGTACACTTCTTTTAACTAGGTAATACATGCAGTATTATCCTCATATATGATTGTCGGAATCATTTTCTTTGAAGATAAGCCACAAGTGTTACGTATGTATTGAATTATAGATCTCAACTAAACACATTCTCGACTTGCCTCATGTAGAGCTAAGATTTCTGCATGATTAGAAGATGTGGATGCTATGGTCTGTTTCATAGATCGCCATGATATAGCTGTTCCACCACATGTATATAAATAACCTGTTTGTCATCGACCATTATGAGGATTTGACAAATAACCTGCATCTGCATAACCAATTAAGTCTGACTAGGGCACTTTTGAGTAAAACAAACCCATATATATTGTTCCTCTAAGATAGCGAAGTATGTGCTTAACTCCATTCCAATGCCTTCGCGTAGGTGAAGAACTATGTCTTGCTAATAAATTAATAGCAAATGATATATCAGGCCGTGTATAATTAGCAAGGTACATTAGTGCTCCAATTGCACTAAGGTATGGTACTTCAGGACTAAGTAGTTCTTCATCCTTTTCTTGAGGTCTAAAGGGATCTTTGTTCACATCTAATGACCTTATAACCATCGGAGTGCACAACGGATGTGACATGTCCATATAAAATCTTTTTAGCACCTTTGCTAAATAAATATTTTGATGTATAAAAATTTCATTATTTAAGTATTCAATTTGTAATCCAAGATAAAATTTTGTCCTTCCTAGATCTTTCATCTCAAATTCTTTCTTTAAACAATTTATAGTTTTTAGAAGCTCTTTAGGAGTTCCAATAATATTTAAGTCATAAACATAAACAACAATTATACCAAATCCATTTTCAGATCTTTTAATAAAAAATACATGGACAAATGAGATTATTTTTATATCCTTCTTTTAGCAAATATTCACTAAGGCGATTATACCACATACGTCTAGATTATTTCAGCCCATAAAGAGATTTATTCAACTTGATTGAATAATCTACTCGTGAACATAAATTATGTGCTTCAGGAAGATTAAAACCTTCAGGTAACTTCATATAAATATCATTATCTAGAGACCCATATAAATAGGCTGTAACAACATCCATCAGATGTAAATCGAGCTCTTCTTGTGCTACTAGACTAATTAAGTACCGAAACGTACTTGCATCAACCACATGTGAATATGTTTCTTCAAAATCAATACCGGGTCTTTGTGAAAAACCTTGAGCAACAAGTCGTGCTTTATATCTCACAATTTCACCATTCTCATTTCGTTTTCGTACAAAAATCCATTTATATCCAATAGGTTTTACACCTTTAGGTTTACGGACTACAGGTCCAAAAACTTTTCGTTTAGTAAGAGAATTT
Source organism: Costus lasius (assembly GCA_027563935.2). Taxonomy (NCBI): domain Eukaryota; kingdom Viridiplantae; phylum Streptophyta; class Magnoliopsida; order Zingiberales; family Costaceae; genus Costus; species Costus lasius. Next base: position 26,976,304 of record CM050450.1, on the reverse strand, counting down.
AATTCCGCTTCAATTGCATTTTTCCATTTTGGTCAATCATCTCTTTATTTGCAATCTGAAATAAACTTTGGTTCATGATCCTCATTGTCATTTATTATATCAAGTGCTATATTATATGCAAAAACATCGTCAACGTTGACTTCATGTCGATTCCATTGTATTCTATTCATGACATAATTTATTGAGATCTCTTTATTTTTACAAATTTCAGTTTCTTGTGTTTCTTCTAGAATTGAAATATTGATTATGTCAGAGGAATCTTTTGGAGTTATTACATCCTCGATTCGACCATCTTGATTTTTTTAGCTCCTTTTCTTATTCGAGGATTTTTATCTTTGGAACTGATGGGTCTGCCACGCTTCATGCATGCTTGAGACTCATTTGCAATACTAGATTTTTCAATAGGAATATCAATTTTTATTGGAGCATTAGCAGTTGGTATATATGACTTAGTTACTCTTTTTGGGTTAATGAATGCATCTGGTAATTGGTTGGCTAAGCCTTGTAAATAAATTATCCTTTGAACTTCTAATTCGCATTGTTTTGTACGAGGATCAAGATGAGATAATGATAATTCATTCTAACTAATGTCTTTTTTCAACTGCTTCTTTTCTCCTCCTAATATCGGGAAATTTGATTAATCAAAATGACAATCGGCAAATCGAGCCATGAATAAATCTCATGTTAATGGTTCAAGATACTTTATTATAGATGGTGACTCATATCCAATATATATTCCCAACTTTCTTTGAGGACTCATCTTAGTGCGTTGTGGTGGAGTAATTGGAACATATACAACACATCTAAAAATTCTTAGATGAGAAATATTAGGTTCCTGACCAAAAACCAATTGTAAATGGGAGAACTTATGATAGCTTATTGGCCTGATGCGAATCAATACTGCAGCATGCAAGATTGCATGTCCCCAAGTAGAATTTGGAAGCTTTGATCTCATAAGCAATGGTCTTGCAATCAATTGTAAGCACTTAATAAATAATTCTGGAAGCCCATTTTGTGTATGAACATGTGCTACAGTATGTTCAATATCAATTCCAATAGACATACAATATTCATTAAAGCTTGAGATGTAAATTCACCAGCATTATCAAGGCGTATTTTCTTAATTGGATAATGTGGAAAATGAGCTTTTAGTCGAATTATTTGTGCAAGCAATCTCGCAGATGCCTGGTTGCGGGTTGATAATAAACAAACATGTGACCATCTAGTTGAAGCATCAATTAAAACCATAAAATATCTAAATGGTTCACATGGTGGGTGTATTGGTCCACAAATATCACCTTGTATATGTTCTAAAAATGCAGGAGATTCAGTCCTAACTTTGACTGATGATGGTTGAATTATCAACTTTCCTTGGGAATAAGCAGCACATGAGAAATTATTAGATTGAAGAATCTCCTGGCTCTTCAATAGGTGCCCACATGAATTTTTAATTATTTTTCATATCATAATAGGTCGGGATGACCTAATCGATCATGCCAAATAATGAATTTGTTATTATCTGTAAACGTCTGGTTTACAATATTATATATTTCAATTGTTTTAATATAAGTGTAGTACAATCCAGAGGAAAATGAAGGTAATTTTTTCAATATATATTTTTTTACTTGATATAAGTCTCGTGATATAAAGGAATTCAATATTCCCTTCATTTGTTGTTTCGATATGATATCCATTTCGGCGGATATCTTTAAAGTTTAATAAATTTCTTTGAGACTTTGTAGAATATAATGCATTATCAATACGCAATTTGATTCCTCCATGTAATAATATATTAGCTCTTCCGGAGCCTTCAATTATTTTTGTACTACCAGATATAGTATTAACATTAGCTTCTTGCATTGTTAAATAAGAAAAGTATTTTTTATCCTTGAAAATTGTGTGAGTTGTTACACTATCAACGAGACAAATATCTTCATTGATGTTGGTGCCAACCAAAGAATACTCATTTTTTATTGAAAAATAAAAGTCCATATAGTTAGAAAAATGATGCTAAAGAACAAAAAATGTATTTTAAAAGATAACAAAACTTATTATTTTATTAACTAAAAAAAATTAAGATTAGACATCAATATATAAGAAATTATTTTTTTTAAACACTACCATCTCTAATTAAATGATCAGCAAAGAAATCAACAATGTCTAGATGAGTAATGTCCATATGGTCATAATCAAAACTACCATCTTCACAAGTAAAATTTGTCTTTATCTTTATATTTTTATTTTTTTTAATGATTCTTGATAAAGGTCAACAAGATGTTTTGGTGTATGACAGGTACGTGACCAATGGCCTTTGCCACCACAATGATAGCACATATTTTCATCATGTTTGCTATTCTTCACACCCTTTTTTTTATCAATATTTTCATTATTTTTTCACTTTCGGTGAAAAGAATGTTCTTGGAATTTTTATCGCGACCATATCCATATCCACGACCATGACCACGATTACAATCATTATTTTTCCACTTCCGGTGAAAAATAAATTTCTAGATCTAAGATAAATAATTCTTCCCAGTAATGTCAAGAACAAAAAGATAAATAATTCTTCCCCATAATGTCAAGAGCCATAAACTCAAGTTTTGCAAGATTTGATAAATTAAGTATTATCATAAAAATATAAAAATAAGGTAGATAATATTCAATATTATTTAGATAAAAAAAAGCTAATGATTAAGAAATGAATTAAACTCATTGCATCGTATCATATGTTAAACACAAAATCAAAAGAAAATAATGGAAGAGGTAGCAAAGTTAAAATTAGGCGAAATATGCAGTCACGGGTTTGAATTCTCGCAATTGAGTTTTTTTTTAACTAAAATTTAACAATTCTGAACACAGAATTGAAATGCATAATAATAAATATTGTACCTGATAGACCTTTCTTAGTTAGAGCATCGTGTTGATAACGTGTTATGAAATGAAACAAACTAATAAACAAAGTAATAAAGAGATAGAATAATTGAGATAATAAGAGAAATTTTATTTCATATCATTTTCTATATATCAATACAAAAAGGGATGCTCTATTTATAGCAACCCAAAAGATTTATAACTTATGATTAATAAATACATAAGTTAATTATGTTATATAAGTTTTATAATCAAATAAAACTGAAAGAGGATGAATGGACATCCACAATATTCATAACACTTAGGTAATATCTTGGCTTGACTTTTGAGAGAGAAAACCATAAGGAAGAATGTTCAAAAGATAACCCTTATACAAAAAGATAATCTTAGGTAATCATTGCCATTGTCACTGCCTCTTCATCATCGCTGTCTTTTCACTATAGCTGCTCATCATCGTCGTCAGCACAAAAATAAAAAGATGAGGTATATTTATCAATCTTTCTAACTTTTATTTCCTCTAAATAAACACAAAGATAAAAATATTTAATTCTTTCCTTTCTCCTTTATTTTTCCTTTTTTCTTTTCTTTCTTTCAACTTTCTTTCCTATTAAACACAGCCTAAAGCCATCAGGATGAAAGTAGGGAAATGGTCATAAGTATGACTTAAAAAAAAAACTCATCAGCTATAAAGTTTAATCAAGTAAACGTACAACTTTGTTATGACCCGGGGGTACGGCCAAGACCTATACGTTCATAGGGACCAACACAACACGCGAGCTATGCTAATAAATGAACCAATAATAGTGAGGGATCTCTATGATTACAGTCACCTAATTTTATGGATAAGTTTAATAGGATTAACTTAATTTTGCAACTAAGGTTCTAAAAGAGGGTGACCAAGAGCTATGTTAATAGAGATTGTTGCAGATAATTTGAGAATTACATTAAGATTCTGATGATTGAACTGTTGCATGTTAAGATTGAGAGAATGAACTTTGGTTTGACTACTCAATGTTTTAGGCTTGTCTAAAAACAAATAATAGTAAATTTAGAGGACCAAATTTCTTTAAGGGGTTAGAATTGTTATACCCCAAAACATTAGTAAATATTAGTAAATATTTCTTTAATAATCATCCAAATCTCAAGAAATAAACTCATGCTATTACAACCAATGTTATTACAAAATCACATGAAAACAAACTCACTAAATCATAGATAAAAACAAACTTGATAATAATATCAACTAATATCACAACTAAAAAGATCCCATCATTAATCTTTAATGAATCAGAACTTGATATCAATCTAATGCAACCACAGTAGCCACCAAACACAAGTTGATTAAAGAAATCTATAAACACAAATATACCACATCTTTAATTGCAAATGATGTGATAACAATATTAACATATGTATGGATAATCCCCAATCAACATCTATATATCTCGCATCATGATTTTTTTTTTAAGAGAACAATAAATGAATCATAAGCTTACTCTTAATCATTAGCACAAGTACATACAGTTTCTGATCCACAATCATTCTAGAATAATTTTTTATTCAAAGCTTTTAACAAACATTCAAGAAAATTGCAAGTGCACTAGTTAAATCAACAATATTATCACAAATCATAATACCACATCTGATTCTAAAAATCTCGAATTCTTAAATCTATAACTACAAGCAGAGCAAACTTTAAAATCATAAACAAAAAGTTCAACTATATAATAGAACAACTTGCTTTATCTAACATAAAGGTTTCACAAATCTCAAAACTTTTAATCTTAGACTTGTATCTTGCACCTTTAACTTTTGGTTTGAACTTTAAAACTTTTAAACCATGAGGTTCATTCTCGTATCACAACATAAGCTAACACTCAAAGCAATAGACTAACTCTTAACTTTCAAATTTATTTCATTAAAGTACCGTGATTCAAGTTCAAACTCTTATAAGCCTTAAACCTTAACTTATTCTCAAGATCCCTTAAGGTTCAAACCTTAATCCTAACCTTAGCCTTAGCTAAACCTTAATCCTAAACCTTTGCTATGATACCAAATTTTTACCCCCGATAAATCCATACTAGGATACAACAACAAAACCTATATGACATTAAAATTTTGAATAAATAAAAACTTATCTAACTAATAACTTGGGTCAAGTAGATTTAAAAGAACATCCAATAAAGACTACAAATAAACCTTTTTTACTACAATCACAATATCAAAATTACATCAAAGATTTTTCTTACAAGATCAACCTTACATCATATCTTCTTAACCTTGACATGATCACCTTAGTCTACACCATTACCTGAAACATCAACAAACCTCAGCCACAGTGCTGAGTAAGCCTCTCCCTATTGCAAGGATAGTCCCTTGAAACCAAAGGAGAAAAGACCAATAATAATATAAGAGTGTAATTGACATTAACTAAAAGATACTTAAATGACAAAGTGCAAATTAAATAATATACTACACTAACAAGATGGATTTATAATAGCTACAAGAACTAAAAGTTTAACTCAAATACTTAGAATAGTAAATTAAAACTTTAACAACTATAACTGAATACTATATTGAATACTAAACAGGATATTGATAATTGTAACTGAAAACATACTGACACAATAAATGGTAATATTCAATACAAATATGATATAAGTATACAAACTATTTTACTAGTTAACTAGTTTAACCTGTGGGTCGTTACTTGAAATCTCACTCACATGTGGTGAACACACTAACCATAGTGTGTCACGAGTCCAAGGCATGCTATAATTGGACCCTAAATACTAGTATGCTATAACATAAAGTACATAATGACATAATGTACAAAATGCTTTACTGGTATTATGAATCATCACATTCTATATGTATGTTAGAAATTTGTAATAAGCTAAGTGAAGATGTACACCTAATATTACTTGAATTATAAACTGATATAACTATATAATGAAATACTAAAAATAACTTAATTCTAAGATATGAAAATTATATGAAACTGGTTTAAGACTTACCTTAACAATGCCAACAAAATCTAGTTAAACTTAAGGACATTAGAAGAATCTAATCTGGTGAATCAACTTGTCCACATAATAGATTTATATACAAATACAATCAAATAGGCATCGAATAATTAAACTAACGCTAGCACTGGATAGACCATAATCTAAAACTTAAGGAATTGATCTTGGTTCAACTAAACTAGACCTAAATCCCATGAAACTAGCTAAAGTTACACTGAACCGGCTCAATTCACACTAAACCAGGCTAGACCGAAACATAAACATGAAATTACTTTTAAACTATGAATCATTTAGAGACAATCTTAGTACCAATAGATGAAAATTTTCATAAGTTTTCTATTGACTACCTGAACCGGTTATGATCCGACCAAAATCGAACCGAACCAGTCCAAAAACTTACTCTGGGTCGGAGCTAAAATTGAACTGGTCAAGTTGTTGACCAAACCCAAATCAGTGCTTGACTTAGCCCAAATTCAATCGGTCCAGACCAAATTGAGCTGGTCAATCGGATTAACCTTAAGTTAACCTAACTTGGCATCACTGACTTTCGTCGTGACCGCTAGAGCCGAAGCTTACGATAGCGTCGACGAGGTCTCCAACGAATGTTGGACCGTCTCCCAACCTTCGATTCCAAACATTGGCAAAGTATCAGTGGCCCCAAACCACTCACAGCAAACTCTGGATGATGCCTAGAGTTTTCCAACAAGACATGACTAGGTTAGATGGCAATGCCACCACCGTTGAACTGACCAACAAACCATGAAACACCACTAAACAAACAAGAATGAGAGGAAAAGGAAAATATCTGAAGCAGCGTTGGGCTGACACTATAGACGAAGTGATAAAACTTCACCGGCTTCGGTGAAGATGAAGCAACGCCGCCTTCATCTTCACTTCCGGCGAACCCTAACGACTTGCGCTTCCTCCTATCGTCCCTAGAAACTTTGCAACATAAAGAGGGGGACGAAGAGGTGAGACACAATGCCAAAAACCCCTCGCTCCCATGACAGAAAACTAGCTTGAAAAACTCAGCTCGCCGGCGAAAGCGGAAGTGGAAACCGCTCGTGCGACATAGCACTAGCCGAAGTCAGGTACAAGATGATTTTGACTTGACCAAATCACTAACATGAATTTGGTTTGCTGGCTTATTGTGGGCGTGTTTGGCCTAGCTTCTGCTTTTAACTTCTGTTGGTTGAAGAAGCACTGGTTGAAAAAATGCTGGCTGGAAAAGTTTAAGAATGTTTGGGATGCGCAACTTGTGAACCGCTTATGCTGTGCTGGTTGAAAAAATGCTTATTAAAAAAATTACTAAGATAAAAATTATATGATTAAATTTATAGCTAATTATAATTAAAATATTTATTAAAAATATTATGAATTATATTATTAAAAAATTATTATTACATATAAGGATTATTGAGCATAAGCAGGTGGGGGGCCAAAGAAGCAGCTTCACCTCTGCTTCTCAGAGAAGTAGTTAATTTGTGGATTGGAACAGAGAAGCTAAAGAGCCAAATGCCTCAGTTTCTTGATTTCTGCTGGCCGCAAAGCTATAAGCAGACCTATAAGCTAGGCCAAACGGGACCTGTGTCTACAAAACACGGACTATGAATCGTGCATTGTGGGTTTGAGCTAATAATAGCAAGCCCAAATTAATAATAGCAAGTCCACTAAATCTTATAGGATATACTATATTTTCTTTCACATTCAATGTGAAACTAAAATAGGGTATTATAATCTCTCTCTCTGATACCATTTATTATGACCCGTTCTACTTAGTAAGCAAACTATTCATTAACTTGGTGAGACTAATATGACAACATGACCCAATTTATTAAAATATTTAAGCTCAAGTTAATAATAGTAAAGTCTCATTTGGCCCCGTACTAACACGACTTTCGAGGCAGAATCTGTGAGAAGCCATGATTTATAACTTCTCATGGCTTCTGATTTTTTAACACCTTTTTTTGTCTCAGAAATCGTGTTTAAGCGGAGTCAAACGAGGCCTAAGTCTACTAAGCATTATATACTATATAATGGTTTCTCTTATTTTTAATGTGAGACTAAACTGGAGTATTATACATATTTTTGGTGACATAAATTAGTTAGCTTATGATTGAGTAAAATTGTTAGGATTCTCTTGTAGTTAATGTATGAGCCCCACAAAAAGAGTATGTATGAAGGAGAAAAATGATCTAGGATAATGACAGTAAGCACCACTTATAGTAAAAATCCTCTTATATGAAAGTATAAATACCCATAAAACTATATAGGTTAGGTATGCAATTTATTAGCTAAAATTATGTTGTGTTCCTTCTGCATACTCCTACATATTCTCAAGTGCGAGAGGAAGGATATCCTAAACTCTTTCATAACCTTCTTCTTGCATGTTGGTTTACTAGCAATGGATGTGAAGATGGTACTTGGAGGTTAATCTATTTCAAAGAAAATGGGCTAGGTCGACATCATCATGTAATCCATGAACAATTATAACTTATCCATATAATAGTAGAACTAGAAGGAGAGCTATTTAAGCTTTCATAGATCTACATATAATTTAAACTTTTAAAAATGAAATGAAATTAGTTAATTGTGGATAATTAGCCAATGTGTTAATTTTACTAGATTGGAAAACAAGGGAAATAAATGATAAATAATTAATGGCATATATGTTTAACTTTAACTTAGATTTATTATGAAGAAGTTAGAACTTAGAAGAACAAGAGGGTAAGTACACTAAAGATAGGATTTTGTCCTTGTCTCATTGAGTTGGTATCAGCGTGTATGTAGATTATCAATATAGCCCTAATCTGCTAAATATAAATAAAAGTAAATACTATTGATTTGACGGTATCATTATGATCTAAGATATATCCTTATCTTGATTTGATAATTACTTACCAATAAGTATTACTCTCAATATATTATTATTATTGTCTACATTTATAATAATACTAGATAAAGATATTTAATAATAAACATATTATATAAATATCAAGAAAATATATGTTAAAATCATTATCTAATGATTAATACATATCAGGCATCATATGGTTATAATTTATCCTGCTCAAAGGGCATTATCATCAGCTGCCTGCTTAATTTTGTCATTCAATGTGCCAGACAAAGCTACAAGAATAAGGGGAATTCAAAGTAGATGAATAAAAACATTTAGGTGGGAGGGTTTTAGCCTTTTATATGAAGAAAGAAAAGTCACAGATATTGAAAGCACCAAGTGTGAGAGAAAGAGACACAATTAAGCTGTGGCTGCGAGCTTCGCTCTCAAATCTTTCCTCAGAATTTTTCCAGAGGCTGACTTGGGAATGGCAGCGACGAATAACACCCTCTGCAGTCTCTTGTAAAACACCACCTATGGCCATGCATCAACATTATTATATGTATGTCAACCATAAGTTAAGAAAAGTCAACACACAAGTACCTGTTTGGCTACAAATTCCTTAATAGCCTCTTCGCTCATGTCGGAGTCTAACGCCCTGACAACAAAAGCAACGGGGACTTCTCCAGCTTCATCATCCCTTTGCCTGTTCATCATTAATGAGCAGCAACAAATTTTACCTAATTATAAGAATCGGAGGAGGAACATATACATATATCTATGTGTCTGTCGAGGCTTACGGCACAACAGCAGCGTCGACAATGGAGGGGTGACTTGTGAGCAACGCCTCCAGCTCAGCTGGTGGCACCTGGAAGCCTTTGTATTTGATGATCTCCTTGACTCTGTCGACTATGAAGACCTCGTCGTCGTCGTCGACGTACCCGATGTCTCCGGTGTGCAGCCAGCCGTCGACGTCGATGGTCTTGGATGTGGCCTCAGGGTCGTTAAGGTAACCTGTTCAGCCGTAGCTAGTGATCAGTGGTATAATGCACAAGTAATATCGCTAAGAAAGTAGATATCTACCTTGCATGATCTGAGGGCCGCGGATGCAGATTTCTCCGGTCTGGTTCCGGCCGACGGAAAAGCCGGTGTCGGGGTCCACCACCTTCATCTCGGCGTTTCTGACGACGGTGCCGCAGGAGCCGGACTTGACGGGGTTGGGGTGCTTGGCAAATGCAGGGCACATGGACAGAACTGGCCCTGCTTCTGTCATTCCGTATCCCTACATTGCACACCATTTTTTATTGTTTTTTTTTCCTTAAAAAATAAGTATAAGAACCTAAATTAAATCAGGATTAATTATCAACTAAGTTAGTAAGTTAAAATAACTAATACTTAAATTTTCATATAATAAAGTGAAGTCCCTTTCTAATTATCAACTAAGTTAGTAACCAAAAGTTGATAACTTACATACGAGGCAGGAGTTGTCTCCTTGCCCATTTTTTTGCCTCGTTTTATGGTTAAGGCTCACTAAATGGATTCAACTTGAGAATTGGAAGATCTAATTATAATAAACTCAATAGCTAATTTTATAAGACATTCTTTAAGATTTTGTTTTTTTAAAAGGAATCTATAGTGAAAAAAAAAAGAAAAAGGTACTTTAATTATTATTTTATGAACTAACTAAAGTATTTAATACTCATTATTGTTAATTGCCACAAATTAAATATTCTATATTTTTTTTGGAAGAAAAAAAATTAAAAGATTTAATAACACTCTCTACCTAACAACTACCCTCTTAATTACTTAGGCTGCGTTTGGAAACGAACGGACGCAGCCTTAGATTACTTCACATTTTAACCGTAATAAAGAGAGAATTAAACATGCTAAGTTGATCTTTTGCGTCGACAAATGTAATTGTAAATGTCACGATGTCGGAATGAGCAAGTTAGACAATATTTAAAGAGAAATAATCTTAAATAAAAACTAAATTATGTATTTATTTTCAACTACTTGAATGGAATAAGCATAATCATTAAAGGTTCATTTTTCACAAACTTGCTAAAGCAAATAATTCTTTTTTTTTTAAAAAAAAATCCCTTTTCCATTTAAAGCCAATTTTCTATAAGAGAAAATAAAAATAAACTAAAAATTCAAGATTTTTAAAAATATATAATTAAAAGGAAAAAATACTCAAAACAATTATTTATCATTTATTTTTTGTATAATTTTTCAAATTAAATTAATTAAAAAATAAAAAATATTTTAAAAAACTTCATTTCTATTTTCTCTTTTAGAAAACTACTCTAAGAAAATAAAAGAAATAAATAAATTTTAATTTTTGGATTTTTTAAAAAAAAACATTTGTATTAATAATGTTGAAATTAGTGATGAGTTGGAGGATTAAATGAAGTTTGGACAATGTATTTAAACTAGTAATTGACTTGTCTAGTTGCGCAGCTGACCTGGCCCAAGATCGCCTGCGGCACTCTGCTCTTGAGCGCCGCCTCCAGCTCCTTCCCCAGCGGCGCTGCCCCCGAAAGCACGATCCTTATCGAGCTCAAATCATATTTCTCCACCACCGGGTTCTTCGCCAGCGCCAGTACCAGCGGCGGCACCACCGCCGCCACCGACACCCGGTGCTTCTCGATTACACGCAGCATCGTGTGGATCTCGAACTTGGGCATCAGCACCGTCGCCGCCCCCGACCGCAGCGCGCACAGCATCACCGAGTTGAGCGCGAAGATGTGGAACAGCGGCAGCACGCAGAGCACCACGTCCTCCTCAGGCCTCATGTACATGTTCGGATTCTCGCCGTCCACCTGCTGCGCGATGCTCGACACCATGCTCTTGTGCGTCAGCACCACCCCCTTGGGCAGACCCGTCGTCCCCGACGAGAACGGCAGCGCCACCGCGTCCTCCGCCCCCACCTCCACTTCCGGTACCGCCGCCTCGTCCGCCTCCAGCACGTCCCGGAAGAACACACAATCCGCCGGCGCCGCGTCAGTCGTCACCACAGTCAAATCAACTCCGATCGCCGGAAACCCCTCTGCCCGGAGCTTGTCAACGTACGCGCCCTGCGTCACGACCAGCTTCGCGCCCGAGACCTTGAACTGCTTGAGGATCTCCCCCGGAGTGCAGAATGGATTGGCGGTGGTGGTGACGGCGCCGATCATGGACGCGCCGAGGAAGGCGAAGATGAACTCTGGAGAATTCTGAAGGAGGACCATGATGACGTCGCGCTTCTTGATGCCAAGCTTGGACAGCCCGGCGGCGGCGCGGCGGCACAAGAGATGCGTCTCGGCGAAGGAATAGATCCGGTCAGTGGCAGCGGCGATGAGGCAAGGCGCGTCCGACAGCTGCGGGAGCTTCTCGAAGCAGAAGGTGTGAAGGGGGAGGTGGTTGGAGAGGGGGATGTCCGGGAGCTTTGATCGGAAGATGGTCGTCTCCGGCTGCTTGGTCTCCGGCGGGGGAACCGGGACGGGGATCTGGGTTTGGGGCTCCGGGGAAGCAATAGTAATCATGTTTGCGGCAGGTCGATCGGAATCAATGCAGAGAAATGAAACGACTGGCTGGCAAGTATATGAATTGGGAGGGGTGATATATAACTAATTGTTGAAGAAGAAAAAGAGAGCAATGCAGCTCTAGAGTCGGAGTAGTGGAGCTCGACTGGATTGGGAATCAAATTGGAGAGGCTGTGAAGGAATGGCCAAAAGAAGGGAATTGAGAGATTTAAACAAAACTGGGAGGCGACATGATGAAGGGAAGGTAGGATGGGCAAATTATTAGGGAGTGAGAGGCTTGTCCAGTGTTAGGTGGGGAAAGTGAGATGGAAGGGAGGCATTGTGTTAGTTAGCTAAGATAAGAGGACATGACTCATGAGAGCAGCGGTCCATGTGGGGAGATCACAGCCCCATCTCACCTTCACCTTCAGCTGCTTGTCCTCCGCTACCATCTCCACCTACCTCCCTCTCTCTTGTCTGGACTCGACACTCACATTTCACAACATTGACCGCATCTTCATTGACTTTATATGTCTTCCCATTCTTCTGGAGCAAGCAGTTGACTCGTTCAAACACCTCTTCTCTCTCTTCAGTCTTCTTTATAAGGAAAGCGGATAGAGCTTTCATTTTGACTTGATCATTGAGAAATGATCGATGTCACTTGTGGAACCTCTTCAAGTCAGGCTAATAATCTTGCAACAAGTCAATGTGTAGTATATATCTCTTGCAAGTCATACTCAGACTTGATCAATTTTCTAATCAGATAGTGTATTACAAGAAATGCAGCTCCACTTAATCGTTGATGCGTGTCTAAAAGTCTCTTGCATGCTTTGAGATTTGATTTCTTTTAACGTATCTTTAAATATAATAACTTTTTTTATGAGAAAAATATTCTATTAATCTTAGTTCAACAGTCAATTCAAATTTGATGTGTAAATAATTACCAAAAGGATGTGGGTGTTCGAAATAAAACGCTACTAGATAATTACCTTTAGGGTTTTTATTACATTAACATAAGAAAACACTGCAAAAAAAAAAAAATGTATCATTCAATTATCAGTACTCCCACTCAAGTCTAATATATTGTTAGAATATATTAATAACAAATTCAATGTAAAATATTTTAAAAGAAATGGATATCATGAGTAAATATAGCATACGATTCAATAGCCCATTAGAATTAGTTCCGGTAGAATTGAAGGTTTAGATACTAAATTAGAACTTAGTGTGGCATTTTATGCAATTCATATATATTTAGTTAAATATGTTATTTAATTTTGTAGAAATTCATATACTATATAAGAAATTACTAAAATATATCATCAATTAAAAAATACTTTACACTTTTTATCCCTAGATGTTTACACTTGCTTCCTCAAATACGCTAGATTCATCAGTCACTTTAGCTTACCAAACTAGAGCAAACCTAACATGGCATTCTATGGTTAAGTTTAAAGAGACAGATCAGGCATACTTGTTATATAAATATCTTTTCTTCTGTTGAGGAAATTATTATCTGGCGACCTTGCATAAAACTACACAATAATTTATATTATATGAAATGTATCAGATGTAAGATCCCTATAACTTCCAAGTTATAATATATTATTAAAAATTAATATAATTATTTAAATCAAGCACAAATTGAAGTTTATATGTAATTGACTGCAACAATGATGCAAAGCAATCAGATGAGATCTGATTTTTTTTAGTGGTCCTTTTTATTATTTTAAAAATAATTGAGATTTTTTTTATGTAAAATAGGTACAAAATATGTAAAGATTGAGGGACTTTTTTTTTACATAGGCAAAGTAAAATTGGTTAGTGAGGAGGAATTGAAGTCATTGCTTGGAGGTTGAGCCGTGTGATCTCTAGTGTAATTCATCTTATATTTATTCATTATTTTTTAAAAAACTTGTGTATTATTTTTTCATCATCACTAATAAAAATTAAATAATTAATATAAAAAATTATAAGCATATCATGCTTACCATGCTTAGTATAGAATGTTAGCTCACTTAGACTTCTTTTTAACCATTTGTTGGTGAAATGTGTATCAATTTGTCCATACTATACTTATGGTGCTTGTTTTAACCCATATAATATCTTATTTAACTTGTACAGTTTTTTTAACTTCAAAACTTTTTAGTTGCTAAACATATATTTCATCTTTTAATAGTCTGTTCAAAAAGATTGATTTCACATTAAGTTGATGCAATCTCCAATTTTTGTGTGCCGCTAATACAATCAACATTCTTATTATTTCATATCATACTACTGATATAAATATCTATTGATAGTCAACTCTTGACTCTTGTGAGTATCCTTTTCCCATGTACTTTACTTTGAAATTTGCGGAAGTGTCTGAATTTGTCTTTATTTTGTAAATCCATTTGAGCCCAAGTGTATCTTTTCCTTTTGGATTTTCAAACAACCCTAAGTATCATTTTTCTCACTCATTCTAATCTCTTCTCCATTGCATTTCTTCATATTTCCTCTTTGATTGTTTATTCAAAGCATTTTGGTTCTACAACATAAAAATTTTCAAGTAGCATAAATATCACTTATATGTCTCAAACTCACAGGTATTGAACTTGGAGTATGAGATAGACCCAACATGTGTTGGAGATTGTTGTTAGTCTTCTTCTCCTTCTTCATGCCCATACGTATTTTAATCTCTTAATGTCTCTTGTGCCTCCTCTTGAAATAGTACAAATACATTTTTCCACATCATTTCCTTTCCAATCTAATTTATCTTTTTCATTGAAGATCATATCTCAATTTACAATCACCTCATTCCTCTTCAAACTAAATAGTCTATAGCCTTTTGATTCGGTGTTGTAGCCTACTAACACACATTTCTCAACCTTTTTTTTCTAGTTTGTGTCTTTTTTTTTCTTTTGAAATATGAGCATAGCAAATGGACTAGAGATGCACAAATAATTCACCAATAGCTTTCTTTCTTCGTACCATGCTTCAAATAGTGTCTTATTCTCAACTATCCTTGTAGGGTACCTATTTAGCAAATAAACTATTGTATAAATTTCCTTGGCCCAAAATGTGAATAACAAGTTTTTCTTATTCACCATGGTCTGTGTCATCTCTACAATTGTGTTATTTTTTTCTTTTGGTGAAACTATTTGTTCCAGTGTGTAACCAGTCATCAATTATCTCCCAGTGCTAATATCTTCACAAAATTTATCAAACTCCTTAGAGTTATTCTTCATCTCTATCACTTATTAACTTTTTAATTAATTTGTCATATTGCCTTTTAATCATACCTTAAAACTTTTAAAAATTAAAAATACCTAGATTTTTATCTCAAAGAGTAAACCGAGCAGATTCTTGAATACTCACCAATAAAACAAATGAAGTACTTATTTCCACCATTAGAGATTGTCTTTATTGAACCATATATATCAATGTGAACTAGCTTCATGGTGTCTTTGCTCTCCATACCTTCACCGTTGAAAATGACTCTCAATGCATTTTGTCAAATGCATATGCTTCACATACATCACCAGTGTCCTAAATATTTCCTAAGCCATAAAGCATATTATTTATGATCAACATATTTTAGCTTTCAAAGTTCATTTGTTCAAACCTCTTGTGCCATAACCCCGACAAATTTTTTACATTTACCTTCAAAAAAAAAAAATTGCCAGATTGAGAACGAGAGGAAAATTTTTTACTATTCTCCATTTTTACAACTATCATTAAGTCTCTCTTATTCTTGACCTTATCATACATTTTGTATAGCATCCTCAAAATAAACCACATACCCATGCTTAATTATTTGACAATACTTAGCAAATTTTGTGTCAAATTCGAAACTACAACACATCATGTATCAACATTTGACTTTTCTTTGATAAAATGACATTTGTACATTTTCCCTTAGATTTGATTATTACACTATTATCTTTTGTAATTTGAGTTGTGATTGTTGTATCAAGCTTGCAAAAAATTAGATTCATCCCTCTCCATATGGTTGCTATATATGTTATCAATGTACCATATGATGCCATGCATTTTTATAGTGATTTTTATTATTATTCCATGATGAATTTGGGCTGATTTGAATATTTTTACACTCCTTTAAGGCTTATTTAGTTAAAAACTTCAGAATCTTCACTTTTCGTCTGTCTTATTGAATTTCAGGTAAAATCACCCAATTTTAAAGTCTTTTTGAAGAGTATGAGAGTATGGGGTGATTCCTTTTGAGAAGACGAAGCTGCCCGTAAAATTTGGGCGCAATCAGAGCTTTTTTTGGACTTCACGGCTAGGTGAACCCGGCGGGGTTCACCCGTGATCTTGCCGAAGGACGAAACTCACCGCACGTTTCACTGCCAGGTGAACCCGGTGGGGTTCACTGATGATGTTAGGGTATCCGAAATTCGCCGCACGCTTCACTGGCATGGGGTTCACCTGTGATTCTGTCTGATAAAACCTGCGCAGAAATTTACCGTGGACTTCATTGGTAGGTGAACCCGGCGGGGTTCACCTGTGATTATTTCGCAACAGAACTGCATAGAACACGTCACCACCAGGTGAACCCGGCAGGGTTCAGGGTTCACCCGTGACACTATCGGAACAGCCCGACCTTCACTAGGTTGTTCGTCGATTTCGGGCCCGATTCAAGTCCAAATTTGGCAAGTGAGGACTCTATGGAAAACTTATTCAAAGGAGAGCAAATAGAATATAAAATCCCCAAGTTTCATGATCTAAGGGGGGAGAAATCAGGCGACGAAATGGCTAGGGTGGATGGACACGGCGAACATGCGACTTCGAGGCGATTTCTGGAGATTCAACCATCAGAACACAGTGATTCTTGTTTATTTCTTTTGGTTCATCGTCTCCTCCCTCTTAGAAACCTTTTTATGTGATTTTCCTATGTACAAAAAGAGAATTTTTAGCGATTCAACGATGGTTGTAGCGTAAACTTTATTTCAGGGCTAGGTTGAAGCCCTGTGATGATATCTATTTTGCAATTTATGTGTTAACTTTGTTATTTGGATCATATTCTGAACATATTTCACGTGAAGTATGAATTTCTTGATATTTACTCTGGCCAAGTATTAGCATGTCATAGTTATTACAGTTCATAACGAAAGTAGGATTGTAACGACGGAACATCTTTGTGAATCTTGTGAAGGCTCGACACGAAAGTGCTTGTTCTTTGCTCAAGGGTCCATAATCTACCACGGAACCCATTGGGTTTGTCTAGAACGATCCACCGCGAAAGTAGGAGACGTTCTGGGTAAATACCGGGGTGTACACTCGAAAGATGGCACCTTGCACCGTAGGGTAGATTCCTTATGCATATTTGTAATTCCATGTAACTGATATTTATTTCTTAGCGCAATTGAAATCGTCAGAGTGGTGGAAACCAAAGCCCTAATATTCTCTCTCATATATTTTCCCCGCCGTAGTTGTTTGATTTCTTACTTACGATTTCGCTTAATTTTAGTTTTTAAGTTCCAAAAACCACGATTTAATCAGCTTAGATTCCAAGAATTAGATTTTCTGGTACTCACCTTGTTCCCTGTGGGATTCGATATCTTTTGTATTACTTCGATAACACCGTGCACTTGCGGTGCGTATCAAGTTTTTGGCGCCGTTGCCGGGGAACAACGGTTGATATCAGTATACTTCTAAGGACTGGTAGACTAAGTTTTAGTTAGCTTTTCTTTCTTTATTCTATTTCACGCTGCTTTCTGTTTGTGTTAATTGGTTTGAACTTCTTAATCGAGTCTGACAAATTTTTATGCAAAGAAGTTCCAGGGCAGGAGCACTCTTGGAAATCGATCTCGAAATAGAGCGAACCTTCAGACAAAGAAGGAAGCTTAAGCAAGATCTGAAAAAGGAGAATCAAGAATAGATGAAACACCTTCATATTGACATGGAGAACGAACCAGCACCTTAACCTGTGAACAACAACAATGCCAGAGCACTACGAGAGTATGCAGCGCCTTTTTCACATGGGTTTCAATCAAGAATCGTTAGGCCTAGTGTCGAGGCCAATAATTTCGAAATTAAACCTGCTCTACTTTCCATGATACAACAAAATCAATTTGGTGGTTCTCCTCTTGAGGACACTAATATGCATTTGTCTATGTTTTTGGAATATTGTGATATGTTAAAGATTAATGGAGCTACTTCTGATGCTATCAGGCTGCATTTGTTTCCCTTCTCCTTAAGGGACAGAGCAAGGGCATGGCATGGCTCCACACGATCCCCTCAGCTTCAATACGGACATGGGATGAACTGTCTCAAGCTTTCCTCTCGAAGTATTTCCCTCTTTCGAAGACAAACCACCTCAGAAACCAGATAACGAGCTTCATGCAAAAGGATGGAGAGTCTTTGTACGAAGCCTAGGAAAGATTCAAAGAGCTTCAAAGATTATGTCCGCACCATGGGATTGAGACTTGGGTTCTTGTACACACATTCTATATGGGATTGGAGTACAATACTAGACTTACAGTCGATGCAACTGCTGGAGGATCGGGCTTAATGAGCAAAGTACCTGAAGATGCTATAAGCCTCCTGGAGGACATGTCACTGAACTACCATCAATAGAATCCAGAGCGAGGTACACCTTTCAGGAAAGCAGGTAAATTCGATCTTGATTCATTAACTGCTCTTACTGTGAAGGTAGACAATATGACTAAGAAATTTGATTCATGGTCTGTTAACTTTTTAGACACTAATTTATGTCTTGTGAGCCGTGTGGCATTGCAGGACATGCAGGTGCTGAGTGCCGAGTGGGAGATGGACAAGTGGTCCCAAGTCAGCCTGAACATCTTAATGCAGTTGGAAATATGAATTCCATGAACAACCCTTATTCCAACTATTACAACCCTAGTTGGCGCAACCACCCGAACTTCTCCTACCGGACCACGCAGCCTATACAACCAGGGCAAGCGCCACCACAAGTTCAACCTCAGCAAGGGAACTTCAGGCCACCACAACAAGAAAATTACAGGCAGCCACCTCGGTTCCAACAGAGAAACTACAATCCTCCACCTCAATAAGCAAATTACAATGCTCCTTCAAGACCGACCCAAGACTCTCAACTGAGTAAGCAGATAGAATGGCTGACTGATATGATGAAATTGATGATGACAAGGATGGATTCCTTGGAGACACACAACAAAATGCTGGAGAGCCAGCTTGCCCAGCAAGCTAGCTCATCCTGAAGAGCGCCAGGGAAGCTTCCATCACAACCAAAAGTTAACCTGAGGGAGCATTGCAATGCAATCTCCACTCGGAGCGGCAAGCAACTTGAAGACCCTAAGATGTCGACCAATGAAACAAGGGATGAAGTGACACCGAATCCTGAGGAGCCACACACAAATTCAACACCGGCGGAACCTGAGCGAACAGAGGAAGAGCGACCCTATGTTGGGCCGCCAGCCTACAAGCCGCCTATACCTTTCCCTCATAGGCTTGTCAAAGCCAAGCTAGATAAGCAATTCAGTAAGTTTCTGGAAATATTGAAAAAACTATATATTAACATTCTCTTTGTTGATGCCCTTTCATAGATGCCGACCTATGCAAAGTTCCTGAAGGACATCCTCTCAAATAAACGGAAGCTAGAAGACCAAGGAACCGTGGCACTCACTGAGGAGTGCAATGCGATTTTGCAAAATAAGCTTCCACAAAAACTCAAGGACCTTGGCAGCTTTTCCATACCGTGTCATATAGGAGAGATGACCTTTCAGAGAGCTCTGTGCGATTTAGGAGCGAGTGTCAGCATCATGCCATTATCATTGTGTAAAAAGCTGGATTTGGATGACTTAAAATCGACTAGTATTTCTTTGCAGCTTGCTGATAGATCAGTTCGAAGTTCAGTGGGTATTTTAGAAGATGTACCTATTAAAGTAGGGGACTATTTTATTCCTGCTGACTTTGTTGTGTTAGACATTGATGAGGATGACAGACTTCCTATTATCTTAGGAAGATCTTTTCTTGCTACAACTGGTGTTGTCATCGATGTTAAAAATGGGAAACTAGATTTAAACATCGATGGTAATGTTATTCAATTTGACCTGTCTAACTCTCTCAAAAAACCTTCTCTTGCAGGTATATGTTACAGCGTGGGTGTACTTAAGCGCGCTAGAAGTTTGGAAGACAATGGACACCGCCTCGAACACTGTTTTGAAGATGGACTAATCAAGCAAGGGGAAGTTCTCGCCCCTTTTGACCCCCCCTAATTTAATGACTTGATGACTCTACGGTCGAGCTATTGACCTAAAACAAGTGCTCTTGGGAGGCAACCCAAGTTTTCTCGTTGTTTTTATTTTCTTTCTGTTACATTAGTTGACATTCAGTTTTTAGTTACCATCGTTGAATAGTTCACTCTCTTGCTTATCTAGTACTATTTTAGGAGATTTTGATATTGATATACACTGATAGAGCTCTATTTTTGGGATGCAGATGCGCTATGCGAACTGGAGTTTTTTACTGGATTTTTATTGAAGCTCAGTGCACTTCACGACTAGGTGAAACCCATGGGGTTCACCCGTGAAGTACACTTTGCATCTTGACGAGTAGTTTTTCAAAGGGTATTTTTGTTAAATAAAGATGGAGCCAGCCATATCAAGTGGTGTATATTATTCCTGGATTTTCAGCAATTTACTGTGCACTTCACGGCTAGGTGAACCCGACGGGGTTCACCCGTGAAGACAAGTGAATCAGACCGGGCACATCCCTAAAGTGTGCTTCATGGTTAGGTGAACCCGACTGGGTTCACCCGTGTTTCTTTTGGAGCATTGCCCATGTTCGCCCTAAACCATGGGTACGGTTTTTCAACTTCACGCCGTCGCCGCTCCCTCTGCTCCAGATCCGTGATCCTCTCAATGAACTCTCGCCCTCAGATCTTCAGGGACCTTCTGTCTTCACGACCTACATCTCCGGTGATTCATTTCCCAGCGATGGTACTCTGGTTTCTCTCGCTCGCCGATTTTTTCGCCTTCGCCCCCTCAATCGGGTGCCGCTCTTATTCTCGTGTGAATCTTTATGGTTTTCTAATCTTCTCTGGAAATTTGACCTAATGGCACAGCGGCAAATGGTGCTTGCTTTCTGTAGTCGTAATTCGCAACCGGTATCCGAATTGTCCACAGACGACGATGACTTCGTCCCGCACGGATAGCCTCCGCTGCCACAAGCCACTCTTGCTAGCCAGCCGGCGCAGCCTTCCTCCTCCAGAAATCCGGCACGCCATTCTGCTCGGCAGCCCCAGGCCTATGTATCTCCGCCGAACGAGTTTGGCATAGTATTCAGGAATGCGGAGCATGGGCAAAACTTCCAACATCTTCTCCATCGCCAGATGCTCAACACCCGATATTTAGACAGAAACACTCTTGTTATGTTAGGGCTTTTGGATGATGTTGAATGGATGTACTCAAATATTGGATGGGAGCATTTCCTAAGGCTTGCCTCCCCCATGTACATTAGAATAACGTTGGAGTTCCTCAGCTCGTTGGATGTGAAAGCTGCTGCCATTGTTGATGATGATCCAGGGCGCATCTCCTTCCGTATGGGGAATACTGAGCACTGTTTATCTCTTTCTCAGCTTCGCCAGATTTATGGTTTCCCGAAACCTTGCACGCGCAAAGTCCCGGTGCAGTTCAACAAGCAGGCTTTTTGGGCGTCAATTACGAATGAGCACTTCTATTCAGCTAGAGTCGCTAGGGCCTCTAGCATCTGCAACCCAACTATTAGATATGTCCACCGCGTACTCACCCATACCATCTTCGGGTGAGGGGAGAGCGACGGCATGGTACGTCAGTCAGAGTTATTTTACTTATGGTGCATGCTTCACTCTTTCAGGGTCGATTCTGGATTCTACTTAGCAAAGCAATTCAGCCGCATCGCGCATTGCCGCAAGGGAGCGATAGTCATTGGCGGCCTCATCACCCACTTGCAGTCTCTCTTGGGGTCATTACCTATGGCACGACCGAGGCTAGTGGAAACAACCGGCTCGAGATCGAGTCATGCGTTTCCATGAAACTCATTGTCCGCCGGGGTGATGCCTACTGCATGACATTCAAGGATAGCCAGTTCTGCATGCCATTGCCTAACCCAGAGCGCACCACTATGCATGTTCGAGAGAACTGGCGCATCAAGCCAATTGCTGACCCTCAACTAGATCCTGTAGACACTACACCACCAGCCCCAGGCGCATTTTTCTTTGGTGGCTCCTCCTCGGATTCTATGTTGGGTATTCTTTAGGAGATGAGGGGGGAGCAGCTTCAGCAGCGAGAGCTTATTGATCAGATGGATTCCTCCATCTCCTTTACACGCCAAGAGCAAGTGGGAAGCTTATGAAGCTAGGATGCAACAACAGCACAAGATGTTGGGTTCGATTTGGGAGAAGCTATCCGCTCTGGATGACCGGTTCGCCTTGCTCAATGAGGAGAATATAAAGAACATTCCGGTCTCTTCAGACAAGGAGGACGAGCCCGATTACACTTCGCGCGGTAAGGGTAGGAGCTCCCGAGCTTCTGGTTCCAAATCGCGCAAGAGGCGCTAGCTCCATGAGGACTCGACATTGCCACCTTCTCCTCTCACATATACGATGTTGCATAGAGGACTATGCAACATTTTAGAGCGGGTAAGCTGTCTTTACTCCAGCTTTTGTTTGGTTGTTGTGTTCTTACTCTTTATGGATTTGTTATGACACTTTCTAATGGATGTTATTTTGATATTGGCATTGTATCTTATATGCAACTATTTGTGGGCTTGGACCACATCTACAGGCCCCACCCTCTGTAATGTATAACACACATGTTTGAACTGCTTGTTTTTTCGCTTAAGTATTATGCTACAATCTATGTTACATGTTGTGTGAATCTGTGAGCTTACATGAAGATGTTTTAAAACATATATTGAAAATTTTGTGAATAAAGATTCATTGTTGACCTGTCATGCTAGTCTTGTCTAATGATAGCTTTGCAAAACTCTTAAAGTAATGCATGATTGATTGGAATTTATCAAGACATGTTGAATATAGTACTTGTTAGAAATTTACTCAATAGTCATGTCCATATATTTTATGACTTAGAAATTCTCTAAGTGGATTGATTTTAGGTTGTTCATTTAGTGGGTCAAGCGTTTTCATGATTCTTCAATTGATTTTGGTTTGCAATTTACATTCGATACATATCAGGATACATAATATCTTTTCAAACTTTGAATTCCTTTCTAGTATTGGGGAAACATTGCATTTGTTAAAAGCCAGGATATGTTGATTTCTGTTATCATAAAAAAAATCACACTTAGATTCCTCTACTTGGCACTGTGAAAAATGGGCAGTGGTACCGAAGGATATGAGTTGAAATCTAAGAAATGTGAATTGAAATAAAAAGGCTCCTCTACTTGGCATTACGAAAAATTGGCAATGGTACCTAAGGATATGAGTTGAAGTTTAATGCAATGATCAGTGTTTTATATCCCGAATAAAACATTTGAGTTAACCCCAACATTATGAATTTGAAGGATAGGAATGAGATGAGTGTTGTGTATGCTTTGATTGAATCTCATGTTTACTACTTTATGAATTGGTTGATATCTAGAAATTATGGGACCAAACTGGTGAATGCTTAAGACACTCCTTTTAGTTGATTTCTTTTGATTAGATCTTGGATTGCTAAAAAGAGTATTTTTCTGAACTTGGGTGCGAACTTCAACACAAAAGATTATTCTTATACCAAACATGTATTTCAACTTATTTTATTATTTGAGGACAAACAAAGATTTAAGTTGAGGAGTATTTGATGCCATGCATTTTTATAGTAATTTTTATTATTATTCCATGATGAATTTGGGTTGATTTGAATATTTTTACACTCCTTTAAGGTTTATTTAGTTAAAAACTTCAGAATCTTCACTTTTCGTCTATCTTATTGAATTTCAGGTTAAAATCACCCAATTTTGAAGTCTTTTTGAAGAGTATGAGAGCATGGGGTGATTCCTTTTGAGAAGACGAAGCTGTCCGTAAAATTTGGGCTCAATCGGAGCTTTTTTTGGACTTCACGGCCAGGTGAACCCGGCGGGGTTCACCGGTGATCTTGCCGAAGGACGAAACTCACCGCACGTTTCACTGCCAGGTGAACCTGACGGGGTTCACCAATGATGTCAGGGTATCTGAAATTCGCCGCACGCTTCACTGGCACGTGAACCCCATGGGGTTCACCCGTGATTCTGTCTGATAAAACCTGTGCAGAAATTTACCATGGACTTTACTAGTAGGTGAACCCGGCGGGGTTCACCTGTGATTATTTCACAACAGAACTGCACAGAACACTTCACCACCAGGTGAACCCGGCGGGATTCACCCATCATACTATCGGAACAGCCCGACCTTCACTCGGTTTTTCGTCGATTTTGGGCCCGATTCAAGTCCAAATTTGACAAGTGAGGACTCTATGAAAAGCTTATTCGAAGGAGAGAAAATAGAATATAAAAGCCACAATTTATATGATATAAGGGGGGAGAAATTAGGTGACGAAGCGGCTAGGGTGGACGGACAAGGCAAACAGGCGACTTCGAGGCGATTTCTGGAGATTCAACCATCGGAACTCAGTGATTCTTATTTATTTCTTTCGGTTCATCATCTCCTCCCTCTTAGAAACCTTTTTCTATGATTTTCCTATGTACAAAGAGAGAATTTTTAGCGATTCAATGATGGTTGTAGCGTAAACTTTATTTCAGGGCTAGGTTGAAGCCCTCTGACGATTTCTATTTTATAATTCATGTGTTAACTTTGTTATTTGGATCATATTCTGAGCATATTTCACTTGAAGTATTAATTTCTTGATATTTACTCTGGCCAAGTATTATCATGTCATAGTTATTACAGTTCATAACAAAAGTAGGATTGTAACGACGGAACCTTTTTGTGAATCTTGTGAAGGCTCGACACGAAAGTGCTTGTTCTTCACTTGAGGGTCCATAATCTACCACGGAACCCATTGGGTTTGTCTAGAATGGGTGTACACTCGAAAGAGGGCACCTTGCACCATAGGGTGGATTCCTTATGCATATTTGTAAATCCATGTAACTAATATTTATTTCTTAGCGCAATTGAAATCGTTAGAGTGGTGGAAACCAAAACCCTAATATTCTCTCTCATATATTTTCCCCACCGTAGTTGTTTGATTTCTTGCTTACGATTTCGCTTAATTTTAGTTTTTAAATTCCAAAAATCATGATTTAATCAGCTTAGATTCCAAGAATTAGATTTTCTGGTACTCACCTTGTTCCCTGTGTGATTCGATATCTTTTGTATTACTTCGGTAACACCGTGCACTTGCGGTGCGTATCACCATACACCTTTTTTTTCAATTGTTATTTGACATGCATAAAAGTTACTTTCTTCTCCACTTTTCTTTTCAGTGTAGTTGGCTTGCTTATTGTTCTTGAATCAATAATACTTTTCTATGTGATCATACTTCTTGCAATGGTGACATTGAGATTTGAGGCTTTCCCTTATTTCTATAAAATCTTTCAAGGGATTGCTCAACATGCCTAAACTTTTTCTCATGCATTTCAAATGAACCCATTAGATTATGAATACTTAAGGTAGAGAGATCTTTAGTTTCTTTAAGGATGGTGGCTATATTGTTGTACATAGGAGAGATGTTCATAAGTATTTTCTCATACACCACCTTGTTGGTCAAATGATCACCCAAACTTCTCATTTGATTCACAACCTCAATCACTTTAGAGAAATACTCCTTTGAAGACCCATTTTTATTTATTTATAAATTTTAAAATTCTCTTTTGAGAGTCAAGAGTTTTATCATTCTAGCCTTTTTTTTGGTGCCTTGAAACTTCAATTACCAAATCTCCCATGCTTCTTTAACATTTCTAGCTCCAATGGTTCTTAGAAATATCTTGTCGGAGATGGCTTGTTGGATGAGGGAAAGAGCCTTTGTCTTTTTCTTCCTATTCTTCTTCTCTTCTTGTTGGATTGAATCTTCAATCTTCCCTTTGACCTTGTCTTTTTCTTCCACTATCTCCTAAAGATCTTGTGAGCTAAAAGAATCTTCATTTTGATGCTCTAATAATCATAATTCTCACATTCAAAGATGGGTAAGAACCTTGAAGTGCCCATGCTCCTCCATGTATAGCCATGGTGGAAGAAGATGGGGAGAAGAAGAGCACACTTTTTTCATTCACCACTTTTGTTACATAAACAATAACTTAAAAACAAGTCTTAAGTTGGCCAATGTAAACCACATCTACAGCCCAATTAGAAACAAGCCCAAATTCAATAACCAACAAAGCGTTAATTACAACAAAATCTATATGACATTTTATCTTTTTTATCATTGAAATTAGAAAAGATCCATCACTACCCTTTCCTCTTTATTTGGGCAATCCGCCCCTCCTTTAACCACTAAGATTACCCTGAGTTATCCTCACCATCACTTTTCCTGCCTAATGTTCGAAGACCTAAATGTTGGCCACTAACCTTCCATGTTGAGTGGTGTAGGCAAGTTCACAAGCAAGGAGACTTGCAAGTAAATGATGCTCTCAGAACATAGCCCATAGGTTCCTTTGCACACTGAGCACAAGGATGATTTGATCCTCATTATCTAATGGTTAGGCAAGCACTCAGGTTGCCAAAGCTCAAGGGTGCACGTGTCATAAGGGATGACACAAGATTGTCTATGAAGGACATTGAGATATCAATCCCAATGGTCAAAGTGGTGTAAGAGCTATGCGCCAAGGGATCAATTGATCTAGATGCATGATGTGATGACTTCGTAAGAAGCACACAGGCCTGAGGCCTAATTAGCCCCAAGCAAGTGGACATGTGATGTCTCATATTTATATTAGATTTTAAGCCTATTTCATATACATTTTCAGACTCAATTTCTTGCTTTTTTCTGTATTTTGGGATCATTCTTCTTATATTGCTCATAATTTTTACTATTTTTTATTTGTGTTAAAATGCAAAGAATATTGCCCTATTCTTAAGGATTTTTTAGAGATTTAAGATTATGAGATGATTTCTTATGTTATTACGTGACCACATGCAAAATTTGGGGTGAAATGGAGCTCTTTACTGAAAACATAGTTGGGCTGTGCATCCATACATGACCATGTTCTTCTTGGCTGACATCTCTTTCTAGCATCAAGGCATGCACGGCTGATGATACTGAAATTTATAGTAAATTTCATGTCATTTCATATATCTTTTTGTGTCAAATTCATTAACCCTTGCTTATTTTTATGCCTTTTTTATTAATTATTGCGGAATCTACACTCTTCTTGGTTTTTGATGATTTTCAGGCAAAAAGACACGATTTTCAGGCCAATTCAAGCAATCCAGATGCATGAATGAATTCTCACCATCAAGAGAAGATAACATGTCAAATTTCATGAAGATTGGAGCTTCATACCAAATTACGGCAATGCCGTAATCTATATTACGGTACCGTATTTTGACGACTACCGTAATATCAGAGCACTGCCGTAATTTGGAAATTTTTCATCTAGAAAGATTTTCAGAAATTACGGCACTACCGTAAAGATTTTTACGGGCCGTAATCTGGAGCGCTTTCTGAGTAAAAACTTTGGCTGAAAATACGGCACTGCCGTAAGACTTTCTACAGCCCGTAATTTGGGTTGATTTTCCACCCGAGAGGTTTGGGGAAAATACGGCACTACCATAAGGGATTTCATGGTACCGTAATTCCAGACAGATTTCCACCCGAGAACTCGACTGAAATTACGGCAGTGCCGTAACCAAAAACACAGCCGTAATTATAACCTGGAGGCGCGATTTTCAAGGTCAAATTTGAGTCCAATTTTTGTGGGATCGATTGCGGACGATCGGAGCAATGAAATTCAAAGGTGTAAGAAGCAAAAAGGGAGCTTTCGATGAGACGAAGGGGGAGACACCAAAAGCCCTAATTTTCATCTACTGAGAAAGGAGAAATCGAGTTTCACGCCGCTGCCATAGGGTTCACCACCGGGAAGCGTACAACGCATCTCTAGCCTTGAAATTTGAAGGGAAGCTTCGCCTGGAGCAAGAGAACATACCCCAGAAGTTTCAATGTGAAAGGATCTCGATCGGAGGAGAAATCGACGAAGAACCCAGCGCCAACACTATTCATATGATTATTACGGCTGTAATGAAAATTACAGCCGTGTGGTTATTCGTTCTTTCCCTTTCTTTTTGATTTCTGATCACTAGAAACTATGATTTATTATAATCTTTTCTCCATGCTAGCTTAAACCTTTTGTGGGACATGGGGGAGTAATTCCCTTTGATTTCTTAATGACTAGATAAACTTTTCATTACTTCGTCAAGTATAATTTTAGCATGATAATTATACTTTTGTGATAATTGTTCTTTGATTCTCCATAGATACATGTTATTAATCATGTTTTAGAGTTTTCGCAATAAGAACCAAAAGGTGACTTGCTTGAGAATTTGGAACCCTAGAATTGAATGTTAGGAACTTACTGTAAGAAATTAGGTTAGTTCTTGTTTCTTGATTTTAAAAGAATAATTGTCATAATTAATAATATGAATATAGGATTGAGTCAATTTATCAAACGTGAAGATCTTGTGCAAAAGTAAAGATCGGAACGTTGGAGAACCTTAAGTAGAACTTGTGTTGAGACTCAGATACACGAAAGTGATCCTTGAGATTCCACTCGAGATGATCCACTTAGAATTCGGATGCACGAAAGTGATTCTTGAGTTCTTTGATGGATAATTTACTTATTTTTAGCTTGGGATAGATCTTGCGCGAGAGCGAGGATCGGTCCTTGCTAGATTGTCTGCACGAAAAGAGATGATCTTTTTATGAAGTAAATTATATATTTATCATGATAAAATTAAACTGACGAATTTTTATTCATATCTAGCCATAAAAATCAAAGTGGATGAAACCTTAGTCCCAATTTCTCTCTCTGATATTTTCGTTAGCTTCCGAGAATTCACTTGTATAATTTCGACTGCCTAGATAGTAAGAAATCAATTATTCGGTACTTGACGAATGAGGTCTCTGTGGGTTCGATGTCTTTTTATTACTTCGAGTATTCGTGCACTTGCGGACACAACAACGGCCGACCAGTGCATTCTTGCATGGCCATGATGTTCTCAGCTGACGAATTCTTTCCTACGCCGAGGCATGCACAACCAGCTCGTGCATTCTTACATGGTCATGTTCTACTCGGTTGACAAACTTCAAAGCAGCGCCGAGGAAAGCATGGCTAGGCCGTGCATTCATTCACGGCAATGAAAAGCTTCAATCGACAAGTTTAAATCCTTGCTGAGGAAAGCACAGCCAGGCCGTGCATTCATGCACAACCGTGAAAAGAATCGCCAGTTTGACCTTCCACCCGTTTCGTGCTAATTTTTGGACGGCAACTGCTAGGACGAAAGAAGGGCAAAAGCTGTGATTGGGGGCTGATTCAATCCAATTTCTTCACCATCTTCGCGAAGAAGTTTGTGATTTGTCCTCTCCTATCATAGCTCTGTAATTGCCCCATCTTTTGAATGTCTTTCTGGAGAGATTTTGTGATCATCACTATGTATCTTCTAGCTTAAACGCATTTTCAAGACTTGGGCGTAGCCCACGACACTATTTTTGTGTTTCAAACGTTAGATCTTCCTTGTTTAATAAATCTAATATTGCTCATTCAATCTTAGATGTTTTTATTATATGTGATTGTTTTGGCCAAACTCTTTGCATATTTTAGATGTCATAGGATGAACTAAAAGGTGAATTGTGACATCCGATATCTTAGGTTGAACTAGATGATTTGACCACAAAGTAGGTCAAGTCTTCTCGGGGATTTTACTGATTTATCACTGAGTTTATTGGGTCTATTTTAAATTGATAAGCCACAAAAGTAGGAGATTGGTTTAAAATAGATACCAGGTTGTGCTGCTGAAAGGGTGCAACCTGTACAATAGGATAAATCATCTTTAGTGATTTTGGATTTATGCTTGGCTTGTCTATCATTCGATCGCATTCAGTCGGTGTGGTGAAACCCGATGTCTTGATCTCTCTCAAATTGGAATTTAAATCTGCATTGTCGCTTTAGCTTTCAAATCAATTAACTTATTCATTTTAAAAAAATAAATTTTAATCATCTAGCCACTAATCGAGCAATTAGACAATACTACACTTAGTCCTTGTGGATCGATAATTTTTATTACTTCTATGAAAACCGTGCACTTGCAGTTATGCCTATCAACATGCAACTAGGCCTAGTCTCAATAATTATTTGATAATTATGGAAAAGACCAAATGAACTAGTTTAACCTAGTCCCCGATGGAGCCAAGTGGCGACGATCCGAAAAGCTACGTGGATAGTTGCGTACAGTGGCGGAGCCACATGGAGTGGAGTGTGTGTAAATGCCCCCACTCACTTCTTCAAATTATTTATATTTATATACATATCTATAACATTATATGTATATAAATTTTGATTTACTCATACCAAAAAAGTTTAATCTTACTAATATTATTCTCGTATGTCTATTACCCCCATATATCTTTGGGTGGTGGATCTGCCATTGGTTGCGTAGGGCATTAAGGGTTATAAATATACTTTGGCTGTGGGGGTGGTGATAACAAATAGCAAATGGCCTTGAGCTTCAATATTGTTATGAAGGGTTTCCCTCTTCCTCTATGAGCATTTCTCGTTGGCAATAGAGACCTGGGCAGGAGTGGATTGACAGCATCAATCCCGGACTTGCGCAACTCCCTCCTCCATCGATGAGGAGGATCAGTAGTGATAGAAGTGAGCGTTTCCCCTCTTCTTTTCCTTTGTTTTGGTAGCAGGCCGATGGTAGAATCCAAAGGTGACGTCTCGGCATTAGCCTCCTCTTCTTCCTTTCTATCATGGTAGCAACGTTGTACGTGCTTGGGTGACGAAACCCTAGGCGGTAGTGGTGATTGTTTGTTCTAGGTGATGCTAGTGGTGTTGCAAGGTATGGGTTAGGGGTGTATATTTTGACTGCAAGGAGGGTGGACTCTTCTCTCCTTTTTCACGTGTGGGTGTAAGCATACACCGTGAGTTTGTGTGGTGGTTTAGTGAGTCATCGAATTTTGCAAAGTAGAGTATGTAATAGTGGTCACGGTGCTCCTGCATTAAAGGTGATTTTAATAGAATATCTAACTCTAAATTAGGGTTATGGGTAAGATTTCTAGTTAAAAAAAAAATTATCCATGACAAATAGCAAATTGAAATATGAAACTTATTTTATTTAATTAAATTCACATCACATCCACAATAGTTCAAGAGCAAACTCCTTGCATAGAAATTTTTGTCTCAATTGAGCCACATAGTAGCAACCTATATAAATTCACATCAACTATACTAAGTCATATTTTTTATCTAACTATATGTATATATTTATAATTTATTTTGCCATATCGCCGGATAGCAAAAGAGACAAATAAAATAGTACGAACCCTAAATCCACCCTCCACAGCAGCAACTTACTTTGAGCCATCTCAAAAATATGTTGCCACTCTGATATACTCCATTACTAGCAAATTAACTGCCGGTATCAATCTAGGATCATGCCATGTAAGCTTAAAAAGGATGGACTTTCCATGTGTTCTTTTGCTTATCATATAAAGTATCAGTGAGATTATATATTTGATTTGTGCCACGACCGCAATCATCAAATTTTATTTCGTCGTTGCTTGGTTATATATAGTGTCAGTGAGATTATATATTTGCTTATCATATAAAGTATCAGTGGCATCTGTTTTTTTTTTTTTGGGGAAAAAAATATAGCATTACCACGAAAACATGAATATTTTGTGGACACAATTTTATTTTAATTCAAATAAGAGAAGAGAGGATAATTGATAGTTAATTTCTTTTTTTTTTTAAAAAAAAAATGAATGTTCCGTTAATATTTAATACATAAAACCGTAGACATAAAAAGTGATGTCGTCTACATGATTTATGCGCATCGACCAGCAAAAGCCAAACAATACATTTTCTTTACTAAAAAAAAAAAAGTTTCCTCGTGCAACTAATTAACGCTTGTCCATCTGCAGTTTCACGATGCTATCGTGACAGCCAAAGTCAAGTAAATCATGCAAATATGCAATCTTGCCCTTTCTAATGCATTTTTATCCTTTTCCCCCTTAGCTTCCGCTCTTTTTTCTTCCTCCTGTGTTGTGATGGTCCTTGCCACCGTCTCATAATAATTTACTAATCAATAGTATAAATGTACCTTTCAGATTCATAATAGATTGATGTAGCGACATTAAACAAACCTCAATTCTCTAATTTTATATAAAATAAAATTAAATGCATGCCTCAATGCTGGGGTTCTTACTTCTTACAGTAAAAGCCTCATCTTAAACACTATTCAGAAAAATACAAGACAATAAACACCCCGAGTCTTTGTCAAATAAGAGCATGAAGAGTCCACAGTAAGATGAGCAAAGGCAAGATACAGACAACAAGTTTAATAAATTTATTGCGTTGATCAAACACCAAATATGCATAATTTTTTTTTTCATTTTAAGAGAAATGGACAACACCAAATATGCATAATTTTTTTTTCATTTTAAGAGAAATGGACAACACCGCCATGTCACCTTGGAGTTGTAAGGTAAAATATCCAAGTCATTGAAAGGTTCTTCTAGTAATTTTGACTTTGGTGGCCCTCAGATTTGCATGATCAAAATTAGGGCTAGTCTTGGAGACTCAAAATCTTCCTGCGTGAGAGATTGGCATCCTAACTGACCAATCTAGTTGGCTCACCAAAAATCTCAGCATAGAGCCTTTAGAGATCAAGATCGATCTGATAAATCTCAACTATTGAAAAGGGTAAAAGCAGAGCTAACAGAACAATAGAAATTTTCTGTTGAAAAGGGTTAAAAGCAGAGAATGATTGGATTACTCTTAACTGATTTGGCCGACCAAATATTTAATTACATTTGGTGCACGAATGTTGGGAGCTTCCAACACCGTACACAAGCTTACAAATATTGGGCAAACACCTTCGAGAATGTTAAAACACAAGCCAAGAAGAGGCGAGTCCTTTTGCGTACTCCATCTGTTCTTACTGCCCCCCTCCCAATTATTTGCTTGCATCAATGTTCCCTAAGCTTGGTTCCTGAACCAAGCCGGATTCTTTCCCCTCTATTTTCAAGAATCTGCTATGGTGCAGAAAATCTGCAACCTCGTGCAAATCTGCAAGCCCAAATCTGACCATCTGCACAAAAGTCAACCTTTAGCAGAAAACAATGAATGAGTGAACAAATAACACATCCATGAGCACTTGTGATGTAAAGAGGTTCATGTTGTACTTGTAACTAACGGATAGAATTGTATTTAGCAGAACTGAATGCTAAATCATCTACTGCCCGAATATGACGCCGTCAATTCAAGTTAAGAAATTCCCATCAAGATGTAAGATGATTTATACCTCAAAAAGATGGTTAGATCCTTCAATTTGTTACCTGCCAGGGATAAAGGTTTTAACATTTTACAGAAATGATTGTGGATAATCCCCTACAAAACATTTGCAAACAGAAACAGAGAAACATGGCAGGCATGAGAAACCTGATAATGACGGTGGATAATTACCTCAGAAACGCCTCTTCTGAGGATAACCAGGATTCTGCATTCCCAGTCCAGGATCCTTCCTTCTCAACTGCATCAAACGCTAATAATCAAGTACACAAAATATAAATCGAAGGATATTAAATGCATAAAACAGAAAAACGAAAAGGTAGCTACGAAGATTACCTGCTGCTGCTGTTGTTGCTGTTGTTGCTGCTGATGGGCATGAGCAGCAGCACCCCTTTGCATAGGAATGCTTCCTGAATTTGGTGGAACTATACCAGCCTGAGATGCAACATTAAATGTTGTCATGCCAGTGGCTGGCATCCTTTGCATTCCGACCATGTGCATAGGTCGAGGCATGGATCTCGGAGGTGCAACAGATGCAGCTGCTACATTTCCAGAAGCAGTATTTGCGGAAGCCACCTGAAGATAGAAGCATGTTAAGATAGTAAATTAAAGAAAGAACAGGAATACACTTCTTGCAAGTTGAGGAAACATCCACAAGCATATTGGACTCATGAGAAAGAAGTTGCAAATCCTGTTGATTCTGATGGCTATGATTTTTGTCCTAATACCTGAATTTGAACATTTCACAAACAATAGGCATCTGTTCATGCCTATCATGAGCAGATCAAACCAGCTGAAGTTTCTATCCAAGATGACAATAGCTTGATCATACATTCAATAGCTTATTTCTCAGAATCTATCATGAATATGAACATGACACTCCATAACTAAATAATACAACTATATTGTGAATTCCCTGGTTCTTTACGCATCTTTTATCTTTACCTAATGCCAATATCAACAATCATGGACCTTTTACGTTTCCGGTCTATTCCCATAGTTCAGAACAGGACAGCAATACCCTGCTTGATTAAAGATACCAAAGCATAAAACACTAGTTTAATCCTCAGAATTACAATCGAAATAGCATCATTGCTTAAACTTCAACATTGACATTACCAATCAAATAGCTTAAACTTTTGTAATGCTCAGTAGTAACGGTCAGTTCCATTTCATTATTTTAATTTGCACTAAAACCAAGCCAAAACTGAGGTAATTATGTGGGCTTCATTCAAACAACAAACCCCGTGTCTAACTGGACATCAAATATACAAAAGCTGATAAAAAATAGCTGAATTGATTATAAGTAAAGAAGTCATATGTATTCACTAACTGCTTTTGATACCGGTTGAGGCGGTTGGACAGCAACCGTTCCCTCAAAATCAGCAGAGTGGTCAACTGGACGGGCAGGGTAGTTAACAGTTTTCTCTCCAGGCTGAGATGGTACCAGAGCACTGAAAAAGTATGAGTCCTTTAACAACTACGAAAATTCAAAGGTAAAATATGAGCTATAGTAAAAATCAACTCTTGGACATCAAGTATGCATGCTAAAACAGCATCAGTTTAATGGCTCCCTTGTATTATCAAATGAAACAAAAACAAACTAAGGTTGCCGTAGCCTCCATAATATGACAACAGAACTTACTTCCTTCCAGGTAAAGGATCCATCCGGAAGTACCTGATTAAAAAAACATGCCAATAATGTCACAAACAAAATAGCAGGTAAAATGCTTTTAAGTCCAATCAGCACAAAGAATTAAAAGAAGAAAATAAAGTATGAAACTGTTCAAACATTTTCGAACCAACTTAAGCATATATATGCTTATCAAAGAGTGCAAGACTCTTCACATAGCTACAATATAAAATCACATTAACGATCAAAGTAATAGAAAGTTTTCTAGAGTTTGCCACCATTGCTGGAGGAAATATGCATTGAAGTAACTAAACCATTGGGGAATAGTACAATAAATTTAATGGAGACAGAAGATAGGCAATATAATCAAATCACTCTTATTTGATAGCATCATAAAAATATAGTTGAGACTTTACATGTGAATTATGTTGTATTAATACATGGCTTCAAAAATTGAAGGAGACAGTAGTTTCTAGTTTCTAAAACTTCATTGCAAGTTTTAGAATCCAAAATAGTATTAGAAAGCAACAATAGAACACTACCAAATGCACCCTTACTCTCAACCCAACGATAACCCTACCCCCCTCCCCCCTTCTTTTATAGGTCTATAGTAGATGTTTTCATTAGCCAATAACTCACCTAGGGCTGTCCAATCGATTCAAACCTGACCCAAACCAGTTCAACCAAAACAAAAAATTTAACATTTAAAAAAAAATTGAAATCAAACTGAATTTCTAACAAAAACCTGAACTATAATCAAAACAAAAATTTTGGTTTGGTCCATTCAGTTCGGCTTAAACTGAATTTATTTTTTAAATATAAAATAATATTATGATATAAATATTTATAAAAATTAATAAATAATTATTTAAAATTTAATATTATTCGATTCAAGTTGAAATTTTATGGTTAAATTATGAAGCTCTTTTTTAGGGTTTTCCAAACCAAACTGAACCAAAATAAAAATTTCGGTTCGTTAAGTTTGTCGAGTTGAACCAAATTTTGGTCAACCCTAAACTCACCTGGCATCAACATCATGTAGATCTTCCACCTTCATCCACCTTTGTCATCCACCTTTGACATATATTTACACAATGCTCTATGGAAAGGTAAATAGTCAACTACTAATCATCCTATTTCTAGATATCTTTTATATTACTATTTATCGTTCACTTTTCATTGTCATTTTCCCTTTTCTATTTCAGGGAATACATATGAAGTTATGCTTAGTTCTCCATGGAGAAAAAAATAAAGGTGATGAGATGAATGCACAAAAACCTCAAGGGACTTGGAAGCTTATGCCTTCACTCAAACGGGTAAGATCTATTGATTATAATGGTTTTTATTGTGAAAAATAAGCTTGATGGAACCATGGAACGTTATAAAGGTAGGCTAGTTGCTAAGGATGGGATTGACTATTTCAAACATTCTCTCTAGTCACAACATTAAATTCTATCATATTATTATTATCTGTTGCTTCTAATCAAAATTAAGAAAAATATTTCATATGGGTCTTAAAAATGTTTCTTATATTACTAAGGAGGCCTACTTGAAGCAACCTCCTAGGTATATTGCTTAGAGAGAAAATATAGTGTGCAAAGACAAAAGAATAATTTTTGGACTAAAACAAAGCTAACGAGCCAAATCTAAAACCTATTCTTAGGTTGCTACTATTGTTATTGTTGTTCTTATTATGTTTGTTGGTCATATTCTAATTTCTGAGTGATACATAGTGCATTCTTAATATTAAAAAGCACATGAAAGATAAATTTGTGCATAAGGACCTTATCAAGCTACATTACATTCTATGATATGATATGAGATTGCTTATAGATTTGATTGTCTCTCTCTCTCAAGGAAATATCTGACTGATCGCCTACAAGATCCTGGTTTTCTTGGGTTACAAATTTGTTGGTAGCTCTTTTTTTTTTTTGTTATAATTGGGTAATGCTGATGGCACTGTAGATGTTGAATCCCTATAATATTAGACTTGTTGGGAAAAACTTATTTATTTTATCATTATTATACCTAATATTTTTTATGTTATTGTTGTTAGTCAGCACATGTAGAGTCATAAACAAAGTCACTAGGAAGTGATTCTTGAAATCCTTCACTATTAGAAAAAGATACTTTTATAAAAGACATGGACATCTATGAATTGATGTTGATTATGCTAGCAGTACTAAGGATAAAATATCCACCTTTATCTATTGTACCTATATATTGAAAAAAATTGTTGTCAGATCTAGTACAAAGATCAAAATAAAGAACTCACATATATACTTGTGAGATGATATGGCTAAAGTTCTTCATGAAAGATTTGAATTTTGCTCGTTTCAACCTTTGAACATGACGTGTGACAATGAAACGAACTACCTATATTACAAGCAACCTTGTGTTTCATAAGCAAACTAAACATATTGAAATTGGTCATCATTTTGTAATAGATGTTGTGATGTCTACGAAGATAAGCATTTCCTTCACCACTTGAGAAAATTAGTCAACAAACATCTACACCAAACCTCTTGCAATTTATAGGTTTCTACTTTTGTGACAAGGTGGACATAATAGTATCTAAGGACCATATTAAAGGAGTGTGTTAAAACTTAAGGGTATTAGTCTTTTCCATTCAACTTGAACTCTTCAATGGGCAATTTAAACAGAGTGAGGTCTATTATTGATTGTGATGCTCACAAATGCAGAAAATACTTTTAAAGTTATCATGTAATCGTATAGGAAAAAAGCTGAATATCAATTTATTAGATATTTTGATATAATCATTGCGTTCAATTAAGAATTCAAACCATAATTCTTTTGTGAAATGCCACTCACACATATATGAGGATTTCATATTTAAAAAGATATTTTTAGCAAATTTCCATAAAAGGAATTATAAAATGTGTTAAGCAAAATTATTTACCCTAAAGAACATGAGTAGAGGCTTAAGTTAATACAGTAAATAGGAGGCAACCCAACCTCAAGCTAAATAACTCATTAATGGTTGATCGTTTCCTGTTTTCAAGCAGGAATCTTTTGCTTTAAAAGAAGAAGCAGAATTTATATTGTCTAAATGACTAGCTGATGACGTGAAAAAAAAGTGAAGAAATCAATCCTTACTCATGCTCCAGAGCTTGAGATGCAGTTATACGTTTCCGAGGATCATATCTGCCAAAAACAGTTTCAGAGAAATCTATCTACAAATATATTTTTGAGTAAAATTCTATGGCAATTTAATGTTGAAAGAAAGAATAAGAAATGAAACACTACAAGCTCCTCATTACAAACAAAAAAAGGATAAAACATGTGGTGATTGTTATTCACCAAATGAGACATGCATCTAAGTAATAGTATCTGAAGTTCTAGACGTCTAGGTAATCAATATAGTTGCATCTTGTGAGATCCAATGCAGGGCTTTTCTGAGAAGAACATGAAATGAACAGTTGAAAAAGAAATCCACAAGCTAGCTAACCACAAAGGTCCTTAGAGGGTTGAGAGACATGAACAAAAACAACAATTAAACATCCAAGAAAAAGAATATTGTCAAATTAACAATTACCTAAACCCTAAAAAGATTATAAACGCAAGGGCTTCAGAAATTAGAACAATACATCTACAAAAACAGTGTTTGTGGGATATAAACAATGAGTTTTGAAGCAATGTTTTCAATATGATACACGATCTTCAATAATTTATAAAAATACATACTCCAGCATCTTAGATAGGAGATCAAATGCAGGGCTTTTCTGGGGCAAATTGACAAAATTATGAAGGCCATGGGTCTCACTGCAGAAAACGAACCCAATATAACTTATACTGAATCAATCTCTTCATTCTGTAACTGACATGTGATTTTCCCACCAAGGAGAGATGACTCACTACTTATGACCCTGAATATGTTGCTGGTCATTTTGCCAAAATGGAAGATTCACTAATGTAGGCCACCTTTCAGGTGTAGGATGCCCTGCAGAACATTGTTGATTATGAAAATATGGGCAACAGAGTAAGATTAAAACGACATAAGATGTTCTCTCACCTAGGACCTTGAATATCTTGTCCAGTTGATCAAGCTACAAGAATTTCAGAATTAGACAACCACCAAATAAAATGATATAATTATGCTAAACATACCATCTGATAAATAAAGTTAAAAGCTGATGAAGTGCCATCAAAAGTTTTACATCTTGAAACAACACTAATGATACCTGAAAAGGGTTGGGAGTAGCTTTGGCTTCCACACCTTGAAACAGTGGTTTCAGAGTCAATAGCTCAGCAAAAATGCATCCAACGGCCCACATATCTAAATGCAATTTAAGGGTCTCATTATAAGCAACAAGATAGGCCTGAATTGGTTACATATAATGTCCAGGATATACCAACAGCACTTGTATAGTGTTTTGCACCGAGAAGCAGCTCAGGAGCACGGTACCAAATAGTTACTACAACCTGAGGATTAGCATCGCCAGCTAAATGAGATTATGAAGAATGCTTGACCAGAATATAACCCAAATAAGCAAAACTGGAGCATAGAGTCCCATCATTTGTAACAAAGAATATCAACATTTGAAGCAAACAGCTCTAAGCATCATCTGGCACAAATATATGCCTTAATACAGAACAGCAAAAGATAACATACAACCACTAAATATGGCAACGCAATTATTTCTAAATAAATGTAAATTTTAAGTCTTAATTTACACTTCACAGCATATACGACAATCAAACACAATGCAAAATTTAGATCATATTTTTTTTGTTTATCCATATTTATATCATAATATTACTGGACTAGCCACCAATGGATTGTTGACGATCATTTAACTCCAATAAGAATAATTCATCTAACAATTGAAGGGTAATATATTACATGGAAAAGATTGAACTTCAAACTTGATTATCCAACCATGATTTTTCCCACCTCAATCCAAAAGGAACAACCATATCCAGGACTTCCTCATTCATCAAGTCTACTCTAGAACTATATAACCAAAAATAACAAAAAGAATAAAAAAACTGAATTTCCTTAAAATGTTTGCCTCAGATAAATCAGCATGAATATCTTACCATATGAAGATTTTGAAAAAAGCAAACGCCTAATATATAAATTCAGTTGGCTATCAAAAACCAATTTTGTCAGTAAACTCAAGCAATCATGAATCACCACCATAAATTATCCAGACATCAAAAGGAGTCTGGCAAAGGTGGAAAGGACAAGTTTTTTTATAGCAAAAATACTCCATATGAAGGTAACAGAAATCCACAAAGACAATAGAAAATGTAGGCGCAGTTACATTTGAATACTTGATTTTATTGGACATTAATTTCCAACAAGTCCGGCAAAGGTGGAGAGGACTAGTTTTTTTATAGCGAAAATGCTCCATATGAAGGTAACAGAAATCCACAAAGACAAAAGAAAATGTAGACACAGTTACATTTGAATACTTGATTGGTTTAACCCTCAAGTTCAAATTCAGCAACTAATTCCTTAGTTTAATTCTAGACTAAATTGTTTGTTGGAAATGAATATCCAATAAAATCAGAACTCCATATTTTAACTTCCTAAATAACTACGAACGCAACCATCCATAAGTAAATTTATCCTGTGATTTTTGTTGCTTTTGTTCAGTTTGGGAAGCATCTGAGCCAT
This sequence comes from Costus lasius, assembly GCA_027563935.2. NCBI lineage: Eukaryota > Viridiplantae > Streptophyta > Magnoliopsida > Zingiberales > Costaceae > Costus > Costus lasius. The sequence continues at coordinate 26,935,368 of CM050450.1, read as the reverse complement.
AGATACTAGACAGGTGCAAATTGAACACAAAAGCAAAATCAGACTTGTTCTTTCAGGAAAAGTCTCCTTGGGATTCTATCTAATGTTCTTTCTAGACAGAGTTTGAGATAGAGATAGAAAATACATAGAAATCGATATAGACACATGGAGAGAAGGAGAGAGAGAGAGAGAGAGTCCTCCATGTGGGCAAGGCCAAATGGTATGAGAGGATAATCAGGATTTCAGGGTATACAGTAAACTTTATTCATAGCATGGCATGAAATAAAGATGGACCCTTATGGATAAGTGGGATGATCTTTACTTTTTAGCTATATGAAATTCATTCTTGTTTTGCTAGCTAATATATCTCCGTTTTCTTCAACTGTGATAATAAACTATTCAATTTTTTCCCATTTTTTCCATGTATATCAGACACAAGAATATGCAAGATTTCAGGGTGTATCTTCTCGCCAAGTAAAGCAAAAGTTCAAATTTGATTCTAAAAAAAAACTATCTACGAAGATAATCTCTTACCTTGAACCTACCATTCTCTTTCTGTATATGTATGTTAGATGTTAGCATTACAGAATAGTACTTTTCATTGTTTAGCCTTAGATTGTTACATTCTATTCATCAAATGAAATTTCTGAATACTTACTAGCTATCCATATTTTCAGATAAATGATTTTAGATCCACCACGTCATTTAGCAGAAATTAAATGTATCAGCATAAGCTCTGTTAAGAGCTAAGATTGATTTATCAGGTCCATATGAAGGCAACAAAGCAAGATTATGAATTGAATGTTCTCAATCTATCAGATAGGTGATACATGGAAAAGAATACAAAGAGTAATGTGAAAACCTAAACAAGTAAAAGTTTCGATTACCATTACTTCAGGAAAATAATTATAAATGCACAAGCTATTTACAATTGACAATTTTGCACATTTTACCCCGTTTTCATACAAGGGCTTCAATGGAGCTTGATAAATTCGGGCAAGTCCAAAATCAGCAATTTTCACAACACCATGTTCTTCTCCTTCCCCCATAACCTGATTCAGATAAGAGCCAAATGTGGAGAAGGATAACAAAATCTTGATTTATTAAAAATACTGTAGTATGTTTGTGACAAATACCAGGATGTTTGAAGGCTTTAGATCCCGATGGATAATCCAATTGCTGCAAGCAAAAAGATATTGAACTATTAGCAATCCATCATGTAATGAAGAAAGAGACCATTTTGTTTTTTGTGCCCTTCGACTAAAGACGAAGTACACTTTGGGACATATCTCTCCATTGCCCTTTTGCTGGGCATGTGTGGTACAAACTTCAACGTATACTTAAGGTTAACTCCTACAAATCCATACAATTTGGGGAATGGATGGATGAGGGTATTTGTAGGGCTAGAATAAATAGTAATATGCCTATAGGCCACTATTGCTTGTGCCCTATGGTTGATTTGGGATCCCAGGAACTCCTAAGTACGTTTGATAAATGCCTTTGCAGTTTTCATCTTTCATTAAAAATAAATTTTGTAAAATCATTTCTAGTTTTCACTTTTTCAATTTACTAAAATCTCATTTGATACACATATATGTACATGTACACACACAATAATTGTCACAGATGAGAGGAGAAAGGATTCATTGATGAAATATTTAGCATAATTGAAACTATATCAATGTGTTTGTTCAAGTTTTAGATTTCTATTACAAATCTGCCAATGCATTTTAGAGTAATCAAGCAAAACTGTTTTTTCATTTTATTTTTTTTGTCATATTCTATACAATATTAATTCTCATGCTTTTGAATTTTCAATTTTCCTTTAGATAAAAACAATCTACTAAAACAAGTTTTCAACCCAACTTTTTTGCACTCAAAATGAAAACTTGAAAGTTGCCTACCAAACATTGTCCTAAAGCTTTTATAGGTAGTCTTTGCTCTCAACTTACCATATCCATTAACGTTACAAGTTATACAAAGCAAATTGTTCAGGTGGCCGATCTGGGCCTTTTTCTATTAAACATGCCCTTCACAAAGACAAACATCAATGTCTTAAAAAGTTGATTATTGAATCTAATGTTGAATAAATCATCCTTGTGCTAAAACATACCGAGGAACCATGACTCTGATACATTATTCATTATATTTAGTCTCTTGTTCTCATTTTCCTGATGTTGTACTTTTGCATAACAACAAGCAACATAATAAAGCGGCTTATTGGTTGGTAAATCTAGTTAGGACGGACCAGCTTGACAATAAACAGACTGGCCTGATCTATTTTCTCATGTTTTGGAGTTTTGCACTCAAAAACATTTTAGTGTTACATACTTTTGTTTGGCGGAATAGCGTTAATAACAATAATTACACTAACACTCATACATTCAGAAAAGAAAGAATGGCAGAAAGAGTATAAAATTAATAAATGGTGAACTGCATGTGTAACCCTACCTGTGAAGATAATTAAGCCCGTTAAGCAGCTGCCACAGTAATGATTTTACAGTGTACTGAACGATGGGGTGGTTAAGCTTTTCACGGTGATGTCTGATAATTTCCTGTAATGCACAAGAACAAATGGAGTAATATTTACAATTAATACTTCCAATATCTGAAAATTTTCAAAAACATAAACTAGGTAGTAAGAAAATTTTCGAAAGCATAAACTATGTAGTAAGATTAGTACTGCTTTTGACATGTCCAAGCCCATTAAATCGACCACTCAGGTATTCTTTTCAATTCTTTCATCTTTTATTCAATTCATTTATTCATGAAGATTTTTAAATTATATAAAGCAGACTAAAATTTCGTCCATAATTACAAACATGTGAATCAATTGCTATTAGCAGTTAGATCAAGAAATAGAAAGATGGAATTAGATATGTAATCCTTGATGATTTTTTACTTTTATAACTATTTCTTAGATCAAGTTGTAAGGATATACTTAGTGTTAATCTTTTTGGAAACTAATTGCTAACTAGAGCTAAACCTTTATAAGTACTAAAATTGTTGTAACCATAGCCAATATGAACTGGGAGGTGGCTAAACAGCATTAAATGGCTAGAGGCTTGATGAACATAAGGACACAAACCCTTCATACAAGGACCTTAAGCACTTCAACAAAAACTAATGCAAGTGAGCAACTGAGATATGGTCAGTATATGGAATTTCTGTGTTGAGTACCACTATATATTTGTGTTGGTACACCTAATATGTAAGATTGAACCTGTCCGCTGGTACTGAGAACCTTGAGTTTGAGTGTGATCACATTTATAACATTAGAGAATTAGGTGTGTTGGGAATCCAAGTATATAGCGCTAGTAGAGTTTCACTTTCTTGTAGTATATAAATGCATACAAATAGAAGGGGAATGCTCTCTTTTGATAAGAGAATTTTCCAACTAATCTTTACATGGTATTGGACCATCCCTTTCTCTTTTCTCTCTTTCCCTTGATACTGGCTCAATCTAAATTTATTCTTTGGCTGATTTCTTTTTCTTTAGCCAGCTCCTCTGTTGCTCCAGCAGGCAGACCTGAACTATAAGCAGTTCTCTTCCACAACCTGACCTGTCCAACACCAGGATCCATTGGATCTCATTTCTCTTCCGCTGCTGCTATAGATCAATGCAAGAATTGTATGCGCTATAATTAAGAAAGCTTTAAGTATGTAAGTAGATAAGAGCCAGGAACAAAAAATTTCAAACTTGACCTCTTCTATCAGTCAGAAAAACTATAGGAAAGATCATCAAATGTGGTAAGTAGATAAAGGTCAGCTATAGTCAAATTCATAGTAAAACTATTGAAGAATTTCTTTTATCTAGTATTATAAATAATATGAAAAGATACGTTTACACTCAATGCAATCTTGGGACTTCTCATTAATCCGGAGTCGCAACTCACTAGAGTATAAAAAAAGTTAAAATGAGCATGGAAGACAACAAATAAAAAAAAACAAAAAATAGTAGATTGCTTTGCTATCCACATCCTATCAATTTGCAGATTCGCCTTTCATAAGCAATCAGCAACTAAAACTGCTACTTGGCACAACTCAGATCTCTCTACTACATCACTAAAAAAAACCTTCAGGAGACAAATTAGTAATTTTTTCTTGCGGTAACAGTCAATAGATGTTTACTCTTTCCATTTTACCTCTAACTGCAAGTTTCCAAAATTGTTTACCATCATAAACTCTGATAGTTGCTAATTATATATTTACTTGATGCAGTTTTAGAATATGATTGTCATCCAAATATATAAACATATATACATATATATCATAAAATACCAGGATGAAAATTGTTTACTTTGTAAGTTCTTTAGACTACTCACATAGAGATCATGCTCAGCATAATCAAATGCTAGATAGAGAGACATATCCACATGATTGATGTGTACATTCACTAGTTTCACAACATTCTCGTGGCCAGTTTCTCGCAATAGCTGCAATGACAACAAATAATGTGAGAATGTATGCACAATCTAAGCTGATTCACAGATTTATCTTATTGCTACAACTACAAGAGAGGCAAATGTTCCTGATAATCATTGAAAACATTCTTGTCTGGCATATCACTCTTTTCTACTTTTACAACAATTTGCTCTTGAATAGGTTATGTGTATGTGCTTGTGGCTAGTTCTTTCAGAGCCAAACATAACTACCAAACATTTCAACAGCAGAATGGATGAGCAATTCGAAAACAACCAAGCATTGTTAACCAAACATGACAGCATTTCATTATGTATTATAACTTGTAAGAAGTATTTAAAAAACCGATTTGCACTGATCAGCAACCAGTTTGTACCAGTACCATTACACAGTTGGTACCATAACAATCAGTACCACTATTACGGGTCTGCTAGGGAACCAATTTATAGATCATGATTTTATTATAAAGCAAGCCGACCATGATATCATATGTAAAATTGCGCTCAATCAAAGTTGAGCACTCAGTATCATCTATTGCTTAATAATGCTAATAGCAACGAGATGGTACTCATACTGACAAAATCCAAATTACTGAACTATCCTTCTAAAAGTGTGTTGCCCTAGAAATATGAGTAAGGTGCAACCGAACTTCAAACTCCTTCATTGTGATAATTGCAGCTACAAAAAAGTTGGATCAAAGCCATGGTAAAGAACAAATTAGAGAACCATCTGTTCATTTTGTAGGAAGAAAAACAACTCAAGAATATCCATCGAACAAAGAAAATTTTTTTGACTTTATTTACAATCTACAGTCTCATTTTACTTTTGAATCATCAAAAGCACGCGCATCAGTCACCAATTACCTCTATATCATAATCCGAAGTTAGAGATTATTTGATGGCAGAAACCATCCGCAAGGTTTTCTTATACAAAAACTATGTTCCTAAAGGAATACAGAAATCTAACAGTTGAACCTGACGATTATCCAGAGAGTGAAAATTACTTTCATTTGATTATGGGAACCCTAATTGATCAATTAAAATGGTCGCCTATCATCATTAGCTTCATATGGAAGAAAAAACAAGAAAACCTGAGATTTTGCGCCCATGAGAACCGATATCCAACAGATAAACAGATGAAGTAGAAGATACGCACCATGATCTCCCTGATGGCTGTGGGAGAGACGCCATCGCCCTCTTTCGATTGCTTGAACTTCTTGATGGCGATGCAGCACTTACGGTTGCTCGTCCGCGCCAAGAAGACCAGACCGTATGTGCCCTCCCCGATCTTACCGACCAGTTCATACTGCTGAAGCCAAGCCGGCCGATGAGCTCCACCGCGTCCGTCCCCCATGGCTTCGCCCCTGCAGTGTCGCCGCTCCTCTTCACGTCGGAGCTCCGCCCAACTTTGTGCCCTGGTTTTTTTTGGAAAAGTTGAGATTGGTCCAAGTTCGCTACTTTTCTTGGTTTGACCCCTGAACTTGTCTTAATTTCATCCACAAAGCTTTTTCTTTACGTAAATAACAAGTAAAATTTTATCTCCATTTTAAAATTGGCGCTTGAAACTTTTAGCTCAATTTGAGAATATGAACATTCAAATTAATTTTGAACAAGTTTACTTTTCTATGAGATATGTTGAGATATTAAGACCACACCATGTTAAGTATAAAAATATAAAGATTTTAGTATTTCTTTCTTTTTTTTTTGTTTATGTTCATGCACCGTATACATACATGTAATTTTGATTTAGAAACTAAAAAGAAAAATTGTAGAGAAATTAATTATTGCCAATTAAGGACCACATGAAGAAACTTTCTAAGAAGCCATTTGAATCACTCTACAAAAGAGGTCATTTTTTGTCATATTTAATATAATTTGACCTATTTAAATTTACCTTAAAAAAAATAAAATTTTTTTGTTTAATAAGTTCTGATTTCCAATTAGTGCAAGCACTTATTGTTAATTACCTTTGAAAATCAAGGAATTTTTGATTGAGAGATCTATGTTATTAAATAAAATAATAAAAAATAACTAAATAATATGATTCATTAAAATGGCTTGTGAGCATTTGAATTTGTGAAATATCTAGTCTTGGCGGCTTATTGGATATCCAATTTGAGAAAATATCCGACCTCAACGGCTTATTAGATATTTTAATTTGTGAATTACCCACCCTCAGTGGCTTGTTGTATAATTGATTTGAAAGAAAAATATTTAGCCTTAACGACTTATTAGATATTTTAATTTGTGAATTTTTCAGCCTCAGCGGCTTGTTGGATATTCAATTCAAAAAACATCCGACCTTAATGGGTTATTGGATATTTTAATTTGTGAATTATCCGGCCTCGACGGCTTATTGGATATTTAATTTTGAGAAAATATCTGGTCATGATGACTTATTGGATATTTTTATTTCAATTATCTTAGATTATCTTCAATCGTCAAATATCTAATTTTCTCATGACCATTGATTTAAATTCATAGGTCTGCTTCAATTCAAGTATCAAATCAAAAATCTAATATCATATTGGGAAAGATCAGGTTTCATTTAATAGAGATCAACTCTATGATCATATCAAAAGTCAACAGATTGACTTAGATATGCTCAAATCATTTTCAGCCATTGATTTGAAATTTATTAAGACCGTTCACTTAAATTCGTAGATCTATTTTAATTTAGAATTTGGATCAAAATTATGATATCATATATGGAAAGATCAGGTTCGATTTAGTAGGGATCAACTCATTGATCATGTCAAAAGTCAACTAATTGACTTAGATATGCTCCGATCATTTTCAGTCGTTCATTGCAAATTTAGATATGAGCCGTTTGATCGCATGTGATTGATCCTAGCCATTCGATCAAAATAAAAGATCTGGGCCGTTCGATCGATGTTTGATTCAATTTAATCCATTAGATTTCGGCTAGATGAATTGTTGTTATTGGATTTAGTTTATTAAATCAGAATAATTTTCGTCGTTCGATGTTACTTTGAGTAATCTGGACCATCGATTTTTGTTTAAATCAAGACTGTCGGATATGAAGGGATTTTGACCCATTGGATTTAGTTTTTAAAATCGAATCGATCTCTGCCGTTCGATTAAACTTAAAGTAATCTCGATCGTCAGATTTGATTGTATCTGGACCGTTGATTTGATTTGAACAGATCTGGACCGTTGGATTTGATATGAACGGATCTGAGCCATTGATTTGAATTTATTATATCGAATTGATCTTAGTCATTTGATTAAGCTTGAGGTAATTTGGATCGTCAATTTTATGCAGATCGAGACCCTTAGTTTAATTGGACGAATCTAAGTCGTCCGATTTTTCCTCTCGTCGCTCTCGACGACGGCGACGGCGTGCGAAAACTAGGGTTCGCCGCCGCTTGCTACTCGTCGCTCCTCTACCTAATCGGCTTTGGGTGTACCTTCTCTATATTGAGGAGGACTCGTGGTCGGAGTTTGACTACTTTTGGTGAAGAATCGACGACAAATCGAAGGATTCGGTGGAAATAGGGTCACTGGCATGAAATCGCTCGATTCCGCCGATCCTGAGGTCAGATGAATGAATCCTGTAGCCTGTAGGTTCGCAGGTGTGAGAAGAGCATGTAGGCATGATTTAAGAGAGATCCAACGGCCGGATGTTGAGTTCTTGTAGTAGAGGCACCAGCGGACAAAAAAGGCTTAGCGTTGAGGCTTCATACGTGAGCGACTGCGTCGGGGGTTCAAGTGACGATAGCAAAATTTCTTTCTCGTCCAAATAATCAGAACAACGACAACATTGATGAGGGGATAAATAGCTGCCGAGCAATTTCCTCTAAAATTTATTTTGAGTTATGATTTATTTCGGAGTTATCTCTCTAACAAAATAAGATGTTTATTTCGAAGTTGTTTCTTTATCAAAGTAGATATTTATTTCGGAGTTATCTCTCCATCAAAGTGTGTTTATTTCGAAGTTATCTCGTTATCAAAGTAGATTGAGGGAGAAGAAGGGATAGGAACGTATACCTATGTAACCAACAAAGTCTTCTGATAGAGTTTTTTTTTTCTCAATGTCAGCGTCTGGATGTTGCAATCCTCTACGTCTTCGTCAGCGTCTAGACCTTATAGAATTTTCCATGTGTCTTTTTTCTTTAGGGCCAGACACCTCTTTTATATACATTACTTTGCTTGTTTCATTATAATAAATAAATATATTTATTTGCTACCACGTTCATTATGTTATATTACCTCGTCTCCCTATTTCTTTATCTTGCGATTGATTTTTCTTTCAAATTTAGTGATCGTCGAAGGCTTCCCACGATCTTTGCTATTTTGTGTTTTTTTATTATTTTTTATTATTTTTTTTAATACCACGCACGTCATGGCTTCATGTAGGATGGCAATTGGGTACCAATTTAGCGGGTACCTGCCCTACCCAAACCCGTTTAAAGATAAACGGGTAGTTGTTATTCGGGTTTGGATAAGGTATGGATAGTGCATATGCTACTCGAGTCGGGTTCGGGTAACATAGGGCGGATACCCACAACCCGAACCCGATTATATATATGTATATAAATATATATATATTTTTTATTTATTTACTATAATTTTTAATATATTATTCGGGTTTGCGGGTACCCATTTTATCTTACCCAAAATTTGATCTTTATTAGGGTATTATAGAGTCGGGTACCTGAATATTAATCGGGTAATAATATTTATATAGGTTAAAATTTAATAGGGTAGATATTTAAGTCGGATATTTATAGGGTTCGAGTATTAAACGGGTAGTTAAATTTTTAATAGGGTAAGGTATGGGTAGAGGTTTTAAAAAATAAACAGGTAGTTATTTGGATACGGATAGTAGAATAGTTATTCATCAGATGGTACCCCCGCTGTCATCTCATGGTCAGAATTTTCAATTTTGACCCAAATTATCGATTGCCACCATGCTTCCACGATTTCTGCTATTTTATTATTATTTTTTGGTTGCGTTGACACGTTCCAAATCATTGTTTGCTGCCAACATTTGTAATTTCGAGTCAAATTCTCGATTTGATTGGTCAAAATTGCTTGATCAATAATATTATGAAGCCACGTCTTCTTATGGTCAAAATTCTCCTTTGATTTTGACTTTTACCTCTTTAGTTCAATGAAATAGCTAGGTCAATTTATTTTGCCGTCCATTTTCCAAAAAATCCAATTTGTCATGTATTTTCAAATCCAACCATGATAATTTTCATTAACACTTTTAGTAATATCGACAGATTCGAACCCATAGTGAAAATTAAATCCGATTCTAGCTCTTGACTGTTTTTGCTTAGTCAAAATTATACATCAAATTTTCATAAAAAAAAAATTCATCCGCTAATTGATTACTATTTCTTAAACACAAAAAATCCCCTAAACACTAGTCTCACGAGGTTAAGTCTTAGGCAGTGGTAGCAAACCAAGAACTCAACAAGTCTCATGGGCAATAAGCACTTGTGATGTGTTTATAGTTTGAGCACTTTGATGATGCTAATATAGCAAACCATAATACTCCTGAGAATAGCTACCTTGTTGACTACATATTTAAGCAACTTTCAAACTAAGTGTTAGGCCTTTGGGCCAAGATTTGGGCATGTCCCAAATCCCAGCCTAGCCCACTCTTCAAGCCGACCGGGTTGGTGGATTAACAAAGCGGATTGGGCAGTCACCCGGATCCGCATTCGCTTCAATGGGCGAAAAGCGTGAAATCGATTTCGTGTGGGTGGACATGGCGTCGGGTCGCGTAGGCGTGGGCGGCTGACGCAAATGCACCGCCTCACAAAGAGCGGGTGATGCACAGGAATTGAGGCAAGGAAAGAAAAAAAGAACGACGACGTCATCATTCATAGAGATATGAACGTTTTGAAACAAAAATTGCTCACTCAAGCTTGTCTTCCTCCCCGGCTTTCTCTTCCCTCCTCCTCCGGCGAGTTGCGGCTTCGTCGAACATCTCCCTGAGCTCTCCTCGCGTTTCCGGTGGTGTGGGCCAATGGTTTGGATCGCGACGAGCTCTCACTCCTCTCTGTCATCTTCTTTGTGTCCGGCGACGTAGCTGCCAACGGCCCGTTCAAATCGCCTCAGAAGGCAACTTCTACATCCGCTTCATCGACTAGATGGGGCCGGCAAACTTCGCTGAGGTATTCCTCCCTCCTACTTCGTTTTACCTTATCTCTGTCCTGATCGAGCGCACGACTCCCGGCAGCACCTTCCCCTCTCGTTTTCGCCGTCGCATGCCTATAGTGGCCATTCTCTCAACTTTTTGTGTTCCTCCTGTGAGCACCTCCGCTCCCCTCTCAGGGTTCTGGCTCACCTGCATGTGAGAACTGTCGGACTCGGCTCGCTTGCATGAGAGTTTCCCTAGTCGGCGATGGCTACTGTCCGCACGTGGTCGGGCCGGTCATCCGACACCTTCCACTTGCGTGCAGATGTATCCTTTCTCGATGGCCCTCCAGCGTTAGCTCCTCCACCTAGCTTGGCTCAAGTACCTGGATGCATTTTCCCTTGCCTCTGCTCACCTTTGTGCATGGAAGAGGAGTCCCCGGAGCTGAAGCATCACCTCCTTCAGTGCCCGCTGTCAGAGCTCCTCCCCACCTTCGCTGCCATAGTAGTCTCCCCTTAGTCATCGGCATGCAACTCTTCTCCCGTTGCCTTCGAGCTCACCCACGTGTGAGTGTCGAGCAATCTGTTCCCCTGTTCGATAGTGGACATGCCTGAGACCTACTATGCAGATTCGTCAGGGATAATCGTTCAGCAGGGGGGGGGGGGTCTTCCCTTGATGGACTTCCCTCTTCGGTCCCTGGGGTGTGATGCCGCGGGGATGGCCAGCCGTGGACGCCGAACATTGGCCTCATCCATAGATGCGCATGTGTGTCCGACTCTCCGTTGCGAGGATGTTCAGCCACTTGCCTTCGTCATCTCCGATGCATGAGTGCCCGTCTTCAGTGCCCATGACATTGAGACACCTTCAAGCATCCGGTGTAGATGAAGCGATTGTGCATGTAGTGGACCCCATCCAATGTGGTCGGTTCCGGGTGAGTCCGCTTTGGGTTTGGAATAACCCAGTTCGACTCGGTGACACCAGTCTTTGGTGGATCATGAGCATTGATTAGAGTTGTGATGGGATGGTAGAGATCTTTGCAAAGTTCTTGGTCGGGCTGGGGGTCGGTTCGAGGAATCGTCCCCGCCAGTCATGCCCAACCTCACGGTTACGACCGTGGTGCCCCTATGTGGGTGTGTTTGGACTCAAGTCAAGCGTTGACTCATGTGTACATTCATTAAAGATTTGTTACAATAATTCAGGGTGTTACAGCTTGGTATCAAAGGGCCAGGGTCTGCACGTTCCAATTTGTATAAGCATTGTACAATTATTTGGAGTTACCTTGCTGTTTATTTGCAGATGGTGATCACGACCGACAGTAGGATTTCGTCCCTCGAGGACATTATTGGGGATGTGTCCTTGGCTCCCAGGACCCTGGTGGAGTTGGCCTTCACGCTGCTCATCTCCAACGAGTGCCTCACAGCTCAGGTCACTCGATTCACCGAGGAGCTGAAGGCATGTCAGGTGGAGGTCGCGCTGCTGAAGTGCGCCACGACGACTTCTCTAGTTCCGACCGCGGCCGATCTTGGCTAGGGGACAGTCGTGTGACGGCATGTCCCGAGCCTGCCCCCTTCCGAGGGGTGCGCTGCTCTAACGAAGTTGAGAACTTCCTCTGGGATATAGAAATGTATTTCCAGAATGCCAGATCCCCGAGGGGGAGCAGGCCTAGGCCTATATCGTGTATCTCTCCGAAGACGCAAAGTTGTGGTGGAGGACTCAGGCTGCACCCAACTTGCTCGGGGCTGATAACGCCGATAAGCTCTCCTGGGAAGAGCTTAAAACTGAGATCAAGGCCTAGTTCCTCCGAGGGAACTCAACGTGGTCAGCAAGGGACACCCTCAAGAGAGTTCGGCATATTGCGAACATCCGAGACTATGTGTAATAGTTCTCCCAGCTTATGCTGGAGATTGATGATATGTCGGAGCAGGACTGACTCTACACTTTCATGGACCACCTCCAGGGTTGGGCACGCGAGGAGCTGTGCCGCTAGGAGGTGAAGACCCTGAATGCTGCCATGCAGGTTGCTAATGCCCAGATGGACCATAGGGGATCCAGGGGATAGACCCATTCTACTACTGCTGCTACTGCTACTACTACGGCTTCTACCTCACGGGTGAGAGGACTATTTGCCGCGAGGGGCAAGAAGCCATTTGCAAGGAAGAACCGGCTTGCTACGCCAAAGCCTTTGAGATCGGTCAGGGACCACCCACCCACTCCATCGCTGAAGAGGACTAGCTCTAGGATGGAGTGTTGTATCTATAGGGGCCCCATATGATGAGAGTTGCCCCAGAGGAGAGAGAGAGAGTTGCTGCCCTAGTGGCAAAGAATGAGAGCATTGTAAAGGTTTAGGAGGCGCTCTTGAATATTATTAAATTGGGCACTGCTTCTACTTCTAGTGATAGACCCACTTTGCTCTACATTGAGTGTCTTGTAAATTCTCTTTTTGTGAATGCCTTGATTGATACAGGTGCATCATACCTCTTCATTAGAGAGGCCACAACTCAGAGAATTAGACTAAAGATGTCCCCAGCACAGGCCCGCCTGTGATATTTTTCATGGTCGTATTTTTTGGATGAGTAAAGAAAGAAATACGGCCTCCCTGTGATATTTATCACATTTGTATTTTACTTAGTACAAAATACCAGAAATCCATAGAGAGAAATACAGTCTGCCCGTGGATGGAAATTACAGCCATGATTTGTTGAAGAAAATCCATCGAAAGAAATACGGCCGACCGTGATACTTTTCACAGCCATATTTCTATCGGGTTTATTTCTAAAACAGTAAAGAAAGAAATACGGCCGGCCATATTTATTTTCATGGCCGTATTTATTTCCTCCAAATTCAGTTTTGACCCCGTTTCTTGCCTGATTTGGCTCGTTTCCGAGCCAAATTTTGGAGAAAACCTAATTAGGAGTTGAGGAACTATATAAGCTACCAAGGGAGCAATTACTGGGACTTTTTGGTTGATTTTCAAGCGGAATTCAACGAAGAGGCGAGATTAAGGCGAACGGCGGCGATCTTCACTATTCTCACTATAAAAGCTTGGTTTTTACAATTGGCTGGCATCGATCTTCATTAGGGAACCTTGATTCTCATCTTCCTTTGTCAATTTCATATTTATTTGCCAATTTTGTAATCTAAACATGGATTTTTATAACGTGAATATGTTGAACATGTCAGCGTAATTCTTTTATTCAGGATTTAGGGTGTAACCCTCTATGTTTTCATGACTTATTTTTTATTATCTTCTTATGAAGTAATTTATTTGTGTTTGATTCAATAATTATTACGCATATTACATGTTGAATACTGGCCGTGATTTGCATGCTTAGAGGCATTGCAAGAAGTACTATGAGGTGAATTACGACATCAGACATATAATTGTTGGACAAGTTGATTCGAACACAAGAGTAGTTCAAATCGTCTTGAGGGATTTTATAGATTTATCAAGGGCTCATTGGGTCTATCTCGAGTTAATAACCATGAGAGTAGGGGATTAAGTCGGATAGACACCGGATTATATTGCTGAGAGCGGGTAATCTGTACATGCGGATAAATCTCCTTCAACATAGTAAATCCTTCTTAAGATGTTCTTAATTAGAAAAGTCACGGAACATAGAGTGGTAAACCTGAAATCCTGAATTTCTATCAAATCGATTTTAACCAAAGTCTGTTTTACTGTTTCTTCAATTTAGTTAAGATAAAATCATTTTATTTTAAATTAGTCCAGCTAACGATCTTAAGTAGAGTTGGTACTTGGTCATTGGTCCCTATGAGATCGATATTTTTATTACTTTGATTTGTCCGTGCATTTGCGGAACACATCAGCCGCAGGATTGCGCCATGGAGAACTAACACTTATGGGCATCTGGGTGGAAGGCCCCTTAGAGTGGAGGGAGACTCCCCCAGCAGTTAAGAGAGTGTTGGAAGAATACACTAACATGATGCCTTCGGAGCTACCGAAGCATCACCCACCCAGGAGAGGGATCAACCACAGGATAGAGCTTGTGGCAGGATCCACTCCCTCATCCAAGACTCCTTATAGGATGCCTCCGATGGAGTTAGCCGAGCTTCACAAACAACTCGATGAGTTATTGGAAGCAGGTTTTGTGCGGCCAACTGTGTCATCGTATGGAGCCCCGGTTCTATTCCAACAGAAGAAAGACATGTCTTTGAGGTTCTGTGTGGACTACAGAGTCCTGAATAAGATAACAGTCCGAGACTGTTACCCTATTCTACTAATCCCAAATCTGTTGGATGGATTGGGAAAAGCTAGGATATTCTCCAAGCTAGACTTGAGATTAGTGTACTAGCAGGTTCGCATCGCCGAGGCGACGAATAGAAGATAGCCTGTGTGACCCGATATGGGTCGTTCGAGTTCTTGGTCATGTCCTTTGGTTTGACTAATGCTCTAGCAACATTCTATCATTTGATGAATGAGGTGTTGGCACCTTTCTTAGATGACTTCGTTATAGTATATCTAGACAATATCATGGTATATTCCACAAGCGTTGAGGAATACTTAACCCACTTGAAGAAGGTTCTTCAAGTTTTGAGGTAAAACCAGCTTTACTTAAAGTTGGAGAAATGCACTTTCATATTGGAAGAGATTTCCTTCCTTAGACATGTGGTGGGCCACGGCCAAGTGCAACTGGACAAGAGCAAGGTCCAAGCCATTGTGGAATGGCAAGTTCCCTCAAACCAGACCGAGTTATAAAGTTTTCTCAGTGTGGTGAACTTTTATCGAAAGTTCATCCGGGGCTGCTCTAGAGTAACTACACCCCTCAATAATTTACTGAAAAAGAACGTCAGCTGGTTTTGGGACGATCGATGTTAGTCGGTCTTTCAAGATTTAAAATAGCACATTACTTTAGAACCGATCCTAAAATTGTTAGATTTTGGCAAACCTTTCGAGGTTCATACCAACGCTTCGGATCAGGTGAACGGTGGTATTCTAATAAATATATCGTTCTTATGAAAAATAAATTTCTAAAAATATAATCACTCATGAAAAATTCCACCAAAAGCTACATAAAACTTCTAATAAATATATCGTTCTTCCAAAATTAATCCTTAAGATTCACAACTTAGTTAAATAAAACTTCGCAACTTGTATAATAAACAAAATTTCAATCTCATGAGTTTACCCAATTTTAGTTCAAATCCATAATACTTTTGTTTACAGGAATAAGATCTCTAAAATCTTTTTTCACTCATATTTTCTCTCTCTCTCTCTTCTCCTTTTTTATTTTTGACATTCTCTAAATCAATTACAACCTTTTTTCTAGTTACGAATTTAGAGTACTTCAACCACGTAGCCGATGTAATAAAACTCATATCTTTTTTTGGTAGAAAGAATCTTACCTTAAGACAGCGGAGTTAATGTCAAATGATTTTATTTTTTCATAGCATGTACCCACATAAATACACACTTATTATTTGAACTTCAACTCTTGACTTTGGTGCCACTACAAATGCAGTGCCAAGTAGAGGAGTATTTCTCTTTTTCTTTTCTCTCTCCCTTTTTTTTAATCCTGACTTCAACCCATATCTTCGATACCATTGCCAATTTTTTGCAGTGCCAAGTAGGGGAGTCACTCTCTCTTTTTTGGATCTTGGAATCTTTCTTCCCAACAAATGACAAAATAGACCAAGCATCAACTAGGTTAGTCAATCAATCATCAATTCAAAAATTGTACTCATATGCTTATTTTATTCAAGAAAGTAGTTTCACTCTTAGATTGCATTCATCAAACAATATACCTACCCAAAATCTCATGCAACAATATATTGAAGAAATAAATTCAAAATAATGGGTCTATCTCCAATCACAGACATTGACATTCATCATCAAGAAAATAATCACATTGTCTCAACAGTAATTTCGCAAAAGTAGACCACATTGCATATCAACACAGCTATATATCAAGATACCACAGAGAGCAAGAACCACAAGTATCATCATAGAAAGACAGTGCATATGTCAGGAGTATGACACATCATTCAGAATTATACAATGCAAAATGCACTTACACGTGGTGCCAAATCACAGCATCAAGAAAAAGTATCATAATATCATGGTACAACCAGATTGAACCAAAATTTTAGAATACAAAACATAAAATCGAGGATCGACGGGCAGCGGACACAAGAAGTATGACTGAGCCATCCTTCCCTACAAAAATATGGATCATCAATAGAGTATTGAGATAAATAAAGCATAGATAGGAGAAGAGAATACTCGCACAACTCTAATTGTCCGCAAGAGTCTGTCTCCTCATTTCCTTTATCAGCGGGGGCAGCATCCATAGGATCGTCATGACAATCTCCTTGATATGCATCACCACCATCCTCACTACCATGCTCACCACCATCTCTGTAACCGAACCTGTCATAAAGAAAGTTCCCCATTTCCTCCATATAAGTCCCTAGCTCTTCAACATCCTCATGAATATGCCCGATGGCATCAAGCGTCCTCTCCATGAGGCGTCCCATATGGAATACTTCAGTAGAAAGAGCTTGAAAACTAGGATCATGAGCACTTGACAATCCTCTCTGATCTCGAGCAGCTCTACGTGAAGAGCTGATGACACCAAAATATATAGTATATTTTGTATCATTTTGGATATCTTTTCATGCTAGATTGAAGATATTTTACTTGTTTTCATGTCAAATTCATCGAATATTGCAAAGTCTACTTCTGTTTTGGTTTTTCATGATTTTCAGGTAAAAAGACACTATTTCAAGGAGTTTTCAAGCAAAATCAAACACATAGAAGAGTTACCATCATCAAGAGGAGATCACCCAAGAAATTTCACGCAAAATGGAGCAACCTTGCGAAATACAGTGCCATAACCTATTTTACGGTACCATATTTTTCGCGGTTATCGTAAAATCAGAGCACTGCCGTATTTTGGTGATTTCTCAAACAGAAAGTTTTCTTGATTTTACAGCACTGCCGTAAAGAATTACACTGCCATATTTTTCAGCGCTTTCAGAACAGAGAACTTTGCAGATTTTACGGCACTGCCGTAACCCATTTTACGGACCATAATTCCCAGTTGATTCAGACCAGAGAACAAGTTCGATTTTACCGCACCATCGAGAAATATTTTACGGGCCGTAATTTTGACTCAGCGTTCACAGAATGATTTTACGACACGGCCGTAAATTATTACACGGCCATAATTTCCAATTAAAATCGCGAGTTTTCCGCGGCTGAAACTTGTTCGGGCCATAACTTTTGATCCAGAGCTCCAAATTAGAATCCTAAAGTTGCTGCGGACTCATCTTTAAGAGGGGAAGGCGTGCAAAGTGGAAAGGGGAACTTTTATCCAGTATCGAGGGAGAAATCGCCAGAGAGGCGGCTAGGGTTTGGCCTCACGCTAAGAGGCATAGAGGGCACCTCAGGTCGTGATTTTCACTCAGAAGCTTCGCCTGGAGGAGAGAAAGACGCCATAGAAGTTTCAGAGCTTTTTAGAGTCTGATCGGAGGAGGAATCAACAAAACAGCGGTGACAGCGCTGTTCATCACGAAATTACGGGTGTAATTTACATTACACCCGTGTTGTAACGTTGTTTTTTTTCTCCTTCTCTGATTTCTAATTGTTCTAAACTATGATTCATTGTATTTTTTCCTCCATGCAAGCTTAACACTCTTTTGGGACATGGGGTGTAATCCCCTTGATTCTTAATGATTAGATAACTCTTCTATTTTCGTCATGATAATTTTTGCTATGATAATTTTACTTTTGTGATGGATTGTGCTTAGACTCTCTATAAGTCCATGTTACTAATTATGTTTTTAGAGTTTTCGCAATGAGACTGAAAGGTTATTTGCTTGAGAACTTGGAACCCTAGAATTGCATGTTAGGATCCCTTCCTTAGGTTAGATCTAATTTGATCTGTTCTAGTAAATTAATTGCCATGATTATAACATGAATCTATAGATCGAGTCTATTTGTCAAATGTGGAGATCTTGTGCGAAAGCAAGGATCGGAACGTTGGAGATCCATGAGTAAAACTAGTGTAGAGACTCGGATGCACGAAAGTGATCCTTGAGACTCCATTAGAGATTATCAACCTAGAATTCGGATGCACGAAAGTGATCTTTGAATTCTCTGATTA
Source organism: Costus lasius (assembly GCA_027563935.2). Taxonomy (NCBI): domain Eukaryota; kingdom Viridiplantae; phylum Streptophyta; class Magnoliopsida; order Zingiberales; family Costaceae; genus Costus; species Costus lasius. The sequence goes on along the minus strand of CM050450.1, from coordinate 26,916,727 downwards.
ATGATTTACTTATCTTTAGCCTGGGATAAATCTTGCGCGAAAGTGAGGATTTATCTCTGCGTGGTTATCTGCACGAAAGTGAGATAATCCTTTTATGAAGTAAATTAGGTCTTTATTTTAGCAAGATTTGATTGACGAACCTTTTATATATCTAATCATTGAAGTTAAGGTGGATGAAACCCTAGTCCAATGTATCTCTCTTTGATTATCTCTTATTTTGCGCGCTTTCCTATTGTTTACTCGCATCATACTCGATTGCTTAGCTAGTGAGAATACAACTCTTTGGTACTTAACACGTAGGTCTCTGTGGATCGATATTTTTATTACTTCGATAATTCCGTGCACTTGCGGAATCCTATCAAGTTTTTGGCGCCGTTGCCGGGGACCTTAGTTTTGTTAATATCAAAATAGTTGTTAGTATTGCTAGACTAAGTTTTATTTATTTTTAGATTTAACTTTGTATTTTTTTTTTGTTTTTGCAGGTTTTGGATATTTTCATAGTTGTGGCAGAACTGTGATATCTGGAAATTTTGAGTTCGCTTGTGTTTTATATTTTCTGTTTTTTTTATATATATATTCTGAAAAAAAGGGGTTTTTATTTGAGTGGTGTTGGATTATCTGTTCTTGATAGATTTTGAAAATATGTCTTTTTATCATAATTCTTGGGCAACTCAAAGAGATAAGGTATGCAATGATGATTCTTCATACACTATTCAAGATAAGGTAAATCAGTTTTTAGATTCTTGTAGAAAGCCTGAAGATGATCCGTCTTACACTCTTCAAGATTATCTCTCTTGCCATATAAGCACCTTAAATTTGTATCCTATTAAGATTTCTTCAGATAATTGTGATCTTTGTGGAAGTTTTGATCATTATACTCCTGATTGCCATATTTTAGATTCTCCAAATTATGATTCACCAAGTTTTCAAAATGACCATTATTATTCTAGTTGGGAAAATCAAACTTCTTCTTATGATGATTGCTCTGATCATGTTTCTGTGCCATGCTTTGAGGATACTGAAATGTCTGAGCTAAAATCCATGTTTGAAAAAATTATGGCTAAACAAAACCGAATGCTGAGCAATCAAAGTAAGCAAATTGAAGATTTTAAGGGTTCAGTTAATCAAATTTCTTATCAAGAAGAATCTTTGACTGCTAATACTCAAGAGCTAAATTCTTATGTGCACTCAGGATGTGATATGTGTGGATATTTTGATCATTATACCTCTGATTGTCCATTTTTAAATCCCAATTTATCAATTAAAGAATCTTATGAATTGTATTCTAGATGGGAAAATCATCAATCTTTGACTGTTAATACTGAATTGCTAGAAACCCAGATTGCACAGCATGATTGTTTATTTGAGTTTGATACTGAAAAACTTGATTTAGAAAACTCCCCCTGTGATCATGATTGTTTTGAGATTGAGCCTTATGTGAATATTAATAAATCTCATTCTGATCTTGATAATTTTGATATTGATTTACCTGATAATTTATTTGAGGAAAAGGTTGAGAAAATTGAAATTGAAAACCCTTCTTTTGATGATAATTCTGATTTTGATGTAAATTTATATATGGTTGAATCTGATGAGCATGATGAAGGTTTGAAAATTATAAACATTGATGAACCCCACTGTGATTTTGGTGATATTGTTGAAATTAATGATAAGTCTTTTGAGGTTAACTCTGATCCTATTGTAAATATTGATAAATCTTATTTTTCATATGATTCTGATTTTGACTCTTTTGATGATGAATTATTTGTGGGGAAGCATGAGGAAATTAATTTTGAAGAGTCTCATCTTGACTTTGTTGATAATTTTGATATTGATAAATTGTTTGATGATGAACATGAGGAACCTGTAGATGATTTGAATGTTGCAAAAATTGATGTATCTCACTATGTTGATGCTTTGCCCATATCTATTGCTCAACCTTTTGATTTAATTGAAAATTTGCGCTTTATTGAGGAATCTAATGAATGACATAACTATTATTATGATGTCCAATGCTTGAATATTTTGATAAAAGTCCTATTGTGATTGAAAAGATAAAGTTGAAGAAAGGATTGATGATTTTACTCTCTGATAAATTTAGGAAGATCATTGAATATCCTTCATGTGAAGATTTTGATTTTGATTTCTGCATATGTAAGAAAGCCACTTTAATTGTGATTTATATGCAATTCTGGATTTTTGGATTTGTGGCTAAGCTTTATGGACAAAGAAAATGCAGAAAATTGTTTGCAATCTATTTTGGTACTAATTCACCTGCTTCACCATGATATTGATTTTTGGTCAAGCTAATGACTTAAAATTAGCGCTTCTTGGGAGGCAACCCAAGTACTCTATCTTAGCTTAATTTCTTTTATCCTAGTTTTTTTTAGAATTAATTTTTCTGTTATTTTTGAAAAAAAAAAATCTGCACTCCTCTCTACAGTTTGCTTATTGAGTAGGTGTTTTCTCGCTGCGATTTTAAGAAACTGGGTTAAGAATAATTTTGGGCTTTGGCACAACATCGAAGTACTCATCTTTATCTATCATCTGAATATTTTTTCTTAATTTTAAAGTTCATGGATCATTCTAAAACACATAGCAACTTTTTGATTATGATTAATTTTTGCAGCAGTTTTTTCTGACTGTTCTGACTAGCACTTTTGCTGCCACTTTTTGAGATGTTTCGGTGACTTGAAACCCAGATTTTCCACTTGGAATTGAAAGAACGTGTGTCATTCTATCTTGTGGATAAATTATTTTCATGAAAATATTTTCTGATCATTCTAGGACACATAGCAACTTTTTGAATTTTATTAACTTTTGTGCAGTTTGTGCAGTTTTTAATCTGAGTAGCCTTTTTTCTGCTGATGCCCTTAATTTCTGATAGATTTTGATCCTTTGATTTTCAAATGTCTGAAAAGAATATCTCTTATTCTATTACGTGGTTCTGTCCATTTTCTATTTGGATCATTAAATCTTATTTTTGGGTAGGGCTACTTTTCATAAAAAATTCAAAAACTGCACTATTTGCTTGCAACTTGTTATTGCTTCTTTTGCCTCCAGATTCAGCAATTTTCAAGGGAAACTGTCTTCCACCTCTTGCGGAGCATCACCAGCAGCTTCATGCTTCTTGTACTGCCTCTATTTCCATTGATTTGAATTATTTATGCAGTAGACTCTTCATTAGTGATTGATTTTTTTTTCTATGCAGTGCTATCTCTCGCACCACCAGCCGACGATCTCACCTACAAGACTGTATTCTCTAGCAGGCCACTAGAGATTACTCACTCCATTGTCGGCACCATCATTGCTAGTAGCTTTTCAGCTAGCATCTATTCCACCTCTGCCCGCCTGCATCAGCATCTTTCAGACCTCCGACGACATCTCTGACTCTTCCTTGAGAAATTTATTTTTATCATTATTATTTTAAGACTGTTTTTGATCTGAGCCTTATGTGAGCCTAATGTACCTTAAATTTTGCAAAAAATTTTCAAAAGACATATCTTTGGACCCAGCTGCATTGGCCTGACAATGATTGAGCATGATCTATATAGTTTTGTGAGTATCACTTGCACTCTCTTATTAATGACTATTTCATATAGTGCATTTTTGACTTTATCATATTTATACTACCTATTGGTTTTCTCTTGAAATATGATTTTATGGATATATGGAACTCATTGTTTTGATGATGATATTATTCAAATGTGTTGTTAAAATTGATGAAAGCATATGATCCACTTTCTACTATATGATGGCATGATTTATTGATAAAATGTCTTCCTTGATGATGTGAGTATTTATACTTGTGATTAGAGAAAAACCCTATCATGTTAGATTTATTTCTTCAATGCATATCTATTTTTGAAATTTGACATTGGTTGATGCATGAAATTTTGGGTAGATGTGTTATTTGATGAATAAGATCTAAAGGTGAAACTACTCCTTTAAATAAAATGAGCATATGAGTATGATTTGTGAATTGATATCAATTGATCAACCTAGTAGATGTTTAGTCTATTTTGCTATTTGTTGGGAAGGAAGAATCCAAGATCCATAAAAATAGTGAGAGACTCCCCTACTTGGCACTATGTAAAATTGATAGTGGTACTTAAGACATGGGTTGAAGTCTATGCATGAAAAATAATGAGAGATAAAAAGAATAAGACTCCTCTACTTGGCACTGTGTAAAGTTGACAGTGGTACCGAAGATAAGAGTTGAAGTCAAAAATAAAAAGAGTGTATCTAAGTGGGTACATGCCATCTTCACAAAAACAAATAAAATACATAAAAAAAGGGAAAAAAAATCATGTGTGGAAAAAGATCTTGGAAACCAAATTCCTATAAACAGAAGCATGATAGATTTGAACTGAAAACTGGGTGAAATCATGAGATTGAAAATTCTATTTATTATACAAGATGCAAAGTTTTATTTGATTGAGTTGTGGATCTAGAGGGTTGAGTTCTAAGGATGATATGTTTACTTGAAGTTTTGTAAATCAATTGATAGAATTTTTTTCATTGATGGGTTGTATTTTAGAAATTTATTGAGCATGAAAAGGTTATTCTTTTAATTAAGTTTTGATTTTTGCTTGAGGACAGGCAAAGTTTGAGCCTTATGTATTTTGATAACACCAAAATATATAGTATATTTTGTATCATTTTGGATATCTTTTCATGCTAGATTGAAGATATTTTACTTGTTTTCATGTCAAATTCAACGAATATTGCAAAGTCTACTTCTGTTTTGGTTTTTCATGATTTTCACGTAAAAAGGCACTATTTCAAGGAGTTTTCAAGCAAAATCAAACACATAGAAGAGTTACCATCATCAAGAGGAGATCACCCAAGAAATTTCACGCAAAACGGAGCAACCTTGCAAAATACGGCAATGCCGTAACCTATTTTACGGTACCGTATTTTTCGCGGCTACAGTAAAATCAGAGCACTGCCGTATTTTGGTGATTTCTCAAATAGAAAGTTTTCCTGATTTTACGACACTGCCGTAAAGAATTACACTGCCGTATTTTTCAGCACTTTCAGAACAGAGAACTTTACAGATTTTATGGCACTACCGTAACCCATTTTACGGGCCGTAATTCCCAGCTGATTCAGACCAGAGAACTCGTCCGATTTTACCGCACCATCGAGAAATATTTTACGGGTCGTAATTTTGACTCAGCGTTCACAGAATGATTTTACGGCACTGCCGTAAATTATTACACGACCGTAATTTCCAATCAAAATCGTGAGTTTTCCGCGGCTGAAACTTGTTCGGGCCATAACTTTTGATCTAGAGCTCCAAATTAGGATCCGAAAGTCTCTGCAGACTCATCTTTAAGAGGGGAAGGCGTACGAAGTGGAAAGGGGAACTTTTATCCAGTATCTAGGGATAAATTGCCAGAGAGGTGGCTAGGGTTTGGCCTCATGCCGAGAGCCGTAGAGGGCACCTCAGGCTGTGATTTTCACTTAGAAGCTTCGCCTGGAGGGGAGAAAGACACCACAGAAGTTTTAGAGCGTTTGGAGTCCGATCGGAGGAGGAATCAACAAAATAGCGGTGACAACGCTGTTCATCACGAAATTACGGGTGTAATTTACATTACACCCGTGTTGTAATGTTGTTTTTTTTCTCCTTCTCTGATTTCTAATTGTTCTAAACTATGATTCATTGTATTTTTTCCTCCATGCAAGCTTAACACTCTTTTGGGACATGGGGTGTAATCCCCTTGATTCTTAATGATTAGATAACTCTTCTATTTTCGTCATGATAATTTTTGCTATGATAATTTTACTTTTGTGATGGATTGTGCTTAGACTCTCTATAAGTCCATGTTACTAATTATATTTTTAGAGTTTTCGCAATGAGACTGAAAGGTGATTTGCTTGAGAACTTGGAACCCTAGAATTGCATGTTAGGATCCCTTCCTTAGGTTAGATCTAATTTGATCTGTTCTAGTAAATTAATTGCCATGATTATAACATGAATCTATAGATCGAGTCTATTTGTCAAACGTGGAGATCTTGTGCGAAAGCAAGGATCGGAACGTTGGAGATCCATGAGTAAAACTAGTGTAGAGACTCGGATGCACGAAAGTGATCCTTGAGACTCCACTAGAGATTATCAACCTAGAATTCGGATGCACGAAAGTGATCTTTGAATTCTCTGATTAATGAATTACTTATCTTTAGCCTGGGATAAATCTTGCACGAAAGTGAGGATTTATCTCTGCGTGGTTATCTGCACGAAAGTGAGATAATCCTTTTATGAAGTAAATTAGGTCTTTATTTTAGCAAGATTTGATTGACGAACCTTTTATATATCTAATCATTGAAGTTAAGGTGGATGAAACCCTAGTCCCATGTATCTCTCTTTGATTATCTCTTATTTTGCGTGCTTTCCTATTGTTTACTCGCATCATACTCGATTGCTTAGCTAGTGAGAATACAACTATTTGGCACTTAACACGTAGGTCTCTGTGGATCGATATTTTTATTACTTCGATAATTCCGTGCACTTGCGGAATCCTATCAAGAGCCTGCAGCTCGGTGTGGTGGAGAATCAGTAGTTTTGTGTAGCGGCGAATCTATACTCATGCCGAATGGGTTATCACTGCCACCCTAGGTGGGTGGCGGCGGTACTGAATCCAATGGTGTGGGGGTGGCGGCTGTGACAACATCTGGTGAAAGCTTCCAATTAGCTTGATTCTGGACTGAAGTCTTCTTAGTGTTTGGTAGTGGTGAGGTGGGAGCACCCGGTCTAATAATCAAGCAATAGATGTCCCCTTCTCTTGCAATCATCTTCATCGACACATATGACTCAATATCTATTCTGGCGTTTCCCCTAGCGACCTCAATTCCATAGGGCTCAACTCCTAAAGAGAGTGCTATAGGAGTAAGAAAACCTCCTATGACACTAGCACCCTTCTTTGCCCTTGCAACCTTATCTAAGTGTTTGATTAAAAAGAATACTAGATCTATGGGGTATGCATGAAGCATGCACCAAAGAAAGTAAAGTTTGGACTAGCGTACCATACCATCACTATCTCATTGTTTGAAAACTGTATGAGCCAAAACACGGTGCACATATTTGATGCAGGGGTTCGAGATGCTTGTTGCTCTTGCTGATGATGGTGAAAAATGGGACTCTGAGGTGATCTGGTTCCAAAATACATGCTCAATAAGTCCAACTGGAACGTGAGTGTGTCCCCCTCCCGGTAAGTGAGAACAGATCTAATGTCTCAGAGCATGAGGTGATGCGTCCGCAAGTGCACGGATTTATCAAAGTAATAAAAAAGATTATCATTCCCAACGAGGATCTGGCAGTCAAGTACCGACTACACGATTGATCTATATCTAGACAAATCAAATTTGTGGTTTTTGTTTTTGGAAACTTCTAAGTACAAATAAAAAGAAACGAAAGTAAGGTTTTGGGTAAAAATCAATGTGGAGAAAGTTAGGACTCAGGGTTTCATCATGTTGATGACTATGAATTCAATAAAAACAAACCTTTGAATAGAAAATTACAATGTTGAAAGGGATTTTTCCTAAGGTACAGATTACCTTCTCCCAAAGCGTAATCCAGTATCAATTAATATTAATTCCTTACTCTCGTGACAATTAACATAAATAGACCCATTAAGTTTTGTGAAAAACCATAAAAATCCTTCAAATGAATCCAAGCTACTCCCATGATTGGATTCGTAGGTTTGAAAAGAATAGATCCGACGTTGAGATTTACCTCTTGGTCCTTCTCACAACATCTAAAACGTAAACATACTTGATCAGAGTAAATTATGAAATAAACACAATTTTAATCAAATCAACTCTATAAAATTCATGTTAAAGGCTTAAACAATAAATTTAATCCATAAAACATCAACGGGTTACACCCCTAATCCCGAAAAAGAGTTTAAATGTTCATGTGTATAGAAAACAGCATATATATTGATGAACTCAACATAATCTCTCAAAAATAATACAAAAAGACACTAGGATAGTGATTAGAACTCTTCCCATCGATCTAGAGATGAAGATAAAGCGTCCAAAACCCTCTTTTGTGTGATATTTCACCGGAATTCTGCCTAGAAATTGAGTTTTGCCCTAGCCGCCTCCTCCGTTCTTGTTCTTGTGTAGAAGCCCCCTTAAACCCTCCAAAATCATTCCTTTTATAGTTTAATCAGTGTAGAACCCATACAGGAAGGTTTCTGTAAAGTTTGGTTCAATTTTGACTCGATTCGGGGTCAAATCGAGTGAAAAACGTGAAGGGGCGAAAATATTCACAACCCGTAAACTGTTTACGGCCATGGGTGTGAAAGTTTATGTTTACTGCATATAATGTATTCACAGCCCGTGAATATATTTACGGTCACGACCATAAAAGTTGCGTTTGACCTCCGATTTGGCTCAAATTTGACCTACAACCTCGTCTTTTCATCATGAATCATGCCATGACCTCAAAACTCATAAAATCCATCGTTTTGAGTGATATTCATGGCCCACGAAAGATTCACGGGTGCAACCATGAATATTGCGTCTGGCCTTCATTTCACTCCAAATTTGATATGCAACCTTATAATTTCCTCGGGAACCGTGCTATGGCCTTAAAACACTCGAAATCCATCATTTTTTTTTGTCATTTTACCTGCATTTTTATAAAAACCAAGAAAAGTGAAGATTCCATACCAAGTGAAGTAAAAACACTAAAAATTGGTATAAAATCATGAAATTAAGCCTAAATATCATATAAAATACAGAAAAAAATATGATATAAATGCAACTCATCAGAATACCTAGATTTAAAATTTTGCTTATCCTCAAGCAATACCATAGTATCTAAACTGAATGTAAAGATAAGGAACAATCTTATTTTTTTTTCTCTCCTTAATAACTTCCCTAGTCCACAATTCAAGCAGTCGATCTTTCAAAACTCGAGTAATTTTAAGAAAAATCACAATAGAGATAAATTCTCAAGAGTTTACAATCCAAGAAAGATAAAATTCACATTTCATGTCATAACATTCATTTCTCATGCACTAAGTATCAAATTCTCTCAACTTAATAAATCCACATTTCTTAATAGACAAAATTTCTACTTCAAGAATTTCAGTGATGTTAAAGATAATATACTTTTAATGCAATTTGGTCTTTAAATGGTTATATGCCCTTTCCTGTTAGCATAATAACATTGTTTAAAGTATACCACAAAGCAGTATAATTTAACTCATAGTATCAATCTTAAATTCAACGGAGTTGTCCACTTGACCTACAGCTCTCTCTTTTTCTATGCTTTTTATTCTTTTCTCTTTTTCTTTTTTTTTTCTGGAGAGAGCCGGTCAAGGGCATGGTACTTAAATCGTTATCGATCTTTCTACATGAGGCATAAATATGTACTTTTAAGATTTTCCCTCTGTTACTTGATCACAACAAACTTAAAGTATACCAATTCATGGTATAATATAACTCATGACTTTAGATTCCTCAACCAGAGGAGTTGGAGCAAGTCTCAATTAAAGAAATATCACTAATTTTCTATTCATAAAAAGTTCTCCATCAAGTAAAGTTAGATAAATTAAACTTCAAGTAAATTCTACTATGCAAGTGTTCTCATGAACTTATAACAATTCACATATGTATTTTATCAATACCAGAATTGAATTTACTCAACAATTTAAGTCTACATAAAATTTTAAAAATTTCCTAAGTCATCAAATCAAATACTCAAAATGTTTCCTAAGTTCAGAATTAAGAATAAAATAAATTTGATCATCCTTAACAATCATAAACATTTAAAATACATACATATAAAGCTCGAATACAATCAAAATACCCTAGACTTAAATTGTTGCATATACTATATCATTTAATCCACAATTATCAATGAAAACCAAACATGCATCATCCCACAAAGAAAAGTATGCATCGTCCTCGATGTATATAAAAAAAATAAAATAATATAATACTCAAAAAGATTATTTGATTTCAGTGTCCTTACGGCCTGTTTCGGTGGAAGGAAAGAAATTAGCAAAGAAAAGAAATAGAAAGAGAAAGGAAATAAGGAGGGAAAGAAATCATTACTTTCCCTTATAGGCCCTGTGTTTCAGTGGAAGGAAAGGAACCTCGCTGACATCAGCACAAAGTCAAAATCGCTGAAAATTTCCGTTGACCGCTACCCTCGTTGACTCAGCCCTCAACGCCGAACGACACTTGCACGGTTCGAACACGTGCGTTCGCATTCGTCCAATCCGCGTCGTCTTCCTCAACTCGTCCTCCACCGCCGAGCGCCGCCTACGCGTGGACCACGTCCGCCACGCTCCACGCCCGCTGAAGGCCTCCCGCCTCTGTCGCCCACGTTCGCTGGAAACCCTGAGCCACGCCCGCTGAAGGCCTCCCGCCTCTGTCGCCACGCCCGCTGAAGGCCTCCTGCCTCTGTCGCCCACGCTCCACGTCCGCGTCCAGAGAACTCGCCGACGCAACCGCCCGCCTTGTCGACGTCTCCGGAGAGGGGGGCGTGGTCGGTGGACGGAGAGGGGCGAGGTCGGAGGAGGACGGAGAGGGGGCGTGGTCGGTGGACGGAGAGGGGCGAGCGAGGTCGGGAGATCGGGAGAGGGAGATGCGAGCGAGGTCGGGCGAGAGGGGGCGAGCTCGAACGGCGGCTGTGAGCTCGAACCTGTCGAAGGCGGAGATGGATCAAGGAGGCGACGGAGAGATCGGAGGGGAGGCGGGGAAGAGCGGAAGGGAGGTGGCGAGAGGGGAGGGGTGAGTGGGGAGATGGAGCTCGGCGAACGAGAGGAGAGGGGGGGGGGGGTGAGAAAACGGCGAACGAGGCGAGCTCGGATGGAAAGGGGAGAAAGGAAATGATTTCCCTCTGATTTGGAGGGAACGGTTTTGGAGAGAAAGGAAAGAAATAATTGCTTTCCTTTCTACCCATTCCTTCTTCTGAAACAAGCTAAATGGAAGGAAAGAAATTCATTTCTTTCCTTTCCCTCCTGATTTCCCTTCACTGAAACAGGCCGTTAGAGTCCTTTGATATATCCTCCGTAGGCTGCGAATCAATGTGTATATCAGAAATCTATGGAATCTCAGGTTCTAACTATACATCGGATACCACAAAGGATAGGGTCCTAGTCTTCTAATTTTTCTAACTGCTCCACATGGTCTAGTTCTCATTAATCTCCTTGGTCCCATAATTTCTCAACAATCAACACAGAAATATAGAATTTCTACTCAATAACTGAGAATGAACAGTACCCAGAAACAACAGAACAACCCCCATCCATGATTTTGCAAAAAAAAAAAAATCTCACTCAAAAGTTGAGTAAATCTGGTTCCAAGTCAATGCAAAAATGCACAAATCGAATAGAGAATCCAAATACTTCAGCTGGGTAAGAATTTCTCACAAATCGGAGCGAAATCTGGCTGAAATCAAGGATTGGCAGCGAACTCGTGTTCTTGCAAACGTCTAGTGCTTCCTGATGATATTCGGCCAAAATCACATCGGAGGATCAACGGAAAGGGCCACCGGGGATGAAGGAAGGTCGGGAACAAAGATCCGTCGCTTGAGGTGGAAGGAATCGATGAGAAATCAGCTTTTCATGGTCCGTAAGCTATTCACGGCTGCGGCCGTGAATGTTTCTGTGACTTAAATCCCTTTGCAAAATAAAATTCACGGCCCGTGAGTGACTCACGGCTGTGATCATGAAAGTTTCTATGAACTTTGGCCTTCTCACATTTCCTTTAGACGCAGCATTCATGACCCATGAGGGACTTACGGCCACACCTGTGAATGTGTCGTTTGGCACTTATTCTTCATTTAAAAATTTCTAAAAATTTCCTGCACATAAAACAACTTATTAAAAGATTTTTTATCAATAAAAATTCATCAAATCATGCTGCAAATTTTTTTAAAAATTTAAGAAAAATTAAAACTAAACCTAAGAGTAGTAAAAGTTAAAAAATTTGGATTGCCTCCCAAAAAGTGCTTGTTTAAGGTCATTAGCTTGACCATAAATTCATGTCATGACGGAGTTAGTGAATCAGTGGCATAGTAGAGATCATATAATCTTCTACTTTTCCTCCGTCTCAAGAGTGTGCCCACCAAATATATCCAGTTAAACAGGTGAATCCATGTCGCAGTGGTCATTACATGCATACAAAAATAAAAATTAAAGTCATGCAAAGGATACCCAATAATTTTTCTATATTTATCCAAGAGTAATTTCATGTGTTCTTCTTTTAGGTTTATATTAGCAATTGGAAGAAGATTAGAATTAAAATCAAAGAATTCATACCTTGGATTGATCAAGAAGTTTTCAAATTTTATTTTGGGTTTTTCACTTACCTCAATGTCAATGTGATCAAGAATCTCATGTGTTATTATCTTTTGGGTACCTGTGGTTGAATTTGAATCAAATAATATTTCAATCACCTCATCTCATTATCCTTAAAATCATCTCCTTCATCATCTATCATGCAAATTTCTAATGAATTTTTCTAGAGAAAAGGGATTGATGGTTCATATGGTGGTGGAGGTTGAACATGCACAGGATCCTCTTCTTCATCTTTCTCTTCAACGGGGTATTCCATCCTAACACTATCAAATTCTTCCCCATCTATCTCGCTAGTTCTTACTTGAGGCTCCTCAAATTCTCATCCTTCTTCTCACAAGTCTCCAAAAGTTTAAAATTTTCTTCAAATGTGTCCTAAATATGTGTAGCAAGGCACTATGTTATGTGAGAGGGGACTAGATGGCTTGTAAAGTGCTGAGGAAGGGTTAATGAGGGTATTTATAATTTTCAAAATCATTAAAATTTGAAGAAGGGAGATCATAATCAGGAGTCATCACTAATGATTGTTCCAACTCTACAAAATTCTCAGATTTATCATGGATTTTTTCCTCTATGTCATTTTTATTAGTGCCGTAAATCATACTATGAAATTCCTCATTTTGTTTGGTCATATCAGTTGATAGCGCCCACGGGTATAGTAGGCGTTTTCCCTGCAAGTGCACAGGTCTATCGAAGTAATAAAATATCGATCCCACAGGGACTAATGGGCAAGTACTGATTGATCGCGAATTTACTAGCTAGACGATATTGGAGATTACGAAGCTTTGAATGCTAAACTAATTAATTGCGTGTAAGAGTGGAACTGTAGGAATTCGTGCAAGAAGGAACTTAATGAGAAAATGCATCAGGATGTGGGTTTTACCGCTTCGATTCCTCATAGTGGAATAGTTAAACCTTATCACCAAAGTCTTTCCTGATTCAAGGGATTTTTACTACCCGTCGTACGGGCCGCTCCCTCCAATAATCTTATCCGCTCTTACAGACGAGATTATCGGTCCAATCCGTAGGATTCTGACGCTCGATCGGAAAAGCTTCTCCCCGAGGCGCCTTAGCTCCTTATAACCTCCGTAAGTAAGTACAGTTCCGCAGGCGAGGATCTTCCTCCCAGAGACGCTGATTAACCAACCTTACTTAGGCGATCTAAGGTTCAAACGCTCCCTTTCGGGCTACGTAGGCATAGCGTATCAACAGAAAGGATAAACCCTCAACCCAATGGTTCTGACGCTTGGGCGGAAAAGCTTCTCCCCAAAACGTCCAAACTCCTTATAACCTCCGTAAGTAAGTACAGTTCCGCAGGCGAGGATCTTCCTCCCAGAGACGCTGATTAACCAACCATACTTAGGCGATTATAGGATCAAGCATACTCTTTCGAGTAATGCAGGCAATGCGCGTTCATAAGGTTGAGTAAGGGCTTTTGGATGAATAAAGTTAAACCAGTCCAACTAGTGAGTAATCGAGGGCTAATCCCACATCCTGATTTAGGAGTTTTAGCCTAACATGTTCACGATAATAGCGCACATAATGTTCATTATCAACAAGCACATGAGTAGATTTGTGCAGGAATTACAAGACAAGTACAATATCACACAATACTTTGCTAGGATTTATACAAGATGTTGCAGCAAATCGAATGTAAACGTAGGATCTGCCTTACAGATTTTATCCCCGAGAGGCTTGCGTACCAAGATGTCTTCGCTGGATGCAAGGGCGCAACTCCCCTCGATTCTTTCCGCCCGCACAGTTTCTCCTTCGTTTCTTTCTTATGCGCCTCCTCTTTCCCTCTTATGAAACCAAGAAAAGCCCTTATATCCTCTTCTCTTCTGAACCTTCTTCTCTTCCCCATGCCCTGCAAAAAGAGATTGCTGCAAAGCTTCATAGTTTCAGCCAAAAGTCTTCTTCCAGCCTCCATCTCCTGCAAGGTACAGCCGCCCATACCTCACAAAATGATGATTTCGTGAGGGAAATCTCCCCTAAAAGCTGCTCCACACCTCCTTCGTCAATGGAGGAGAAAGGTCCTAGGTGCCCTTCAGCTTCCCCTCAGATCAGATCAAAGAAACGTGGGAGAAAACGGTGATTTCGTAACAGGCGGGTCCGCGATCTCGGGCGAGAATTTGGTCGTGACCCGGTCGTGATTTGTCGATTTCAGTTTCAGGCATCGCGACGATCACGGGCATGATTCTGATCGGGACCCAGTCGTGATTTCCAACAAAGGCTTCAATGAATCCGAAAACTCCTGGTTAGGATCCTCTTGAGTTAGGATGAGCTCCTCTACTACCAAAGTTCCAGAATCTACCCTCTATGTGGTCAATTTGACCTGAAAACGTAAAAAATACCGAAACAGGTGTAGATTCCATAAATGTATTCAAATATAGGCAATTGCAAGGCTTAAAGTCGTGAAATAAGTATGATTCCATAAGTAAATCGACACATGAAACTCTATATAAATCTGTGTCAACAGAATATTTACGAGTTAAACCTTTGCTTGTCCTCAAGCAAAAAGAAAGAATTGAAATCCATGTGGTTTGTTTATATCACTTGAAATCATACTCCCCGATAATCTAATAATATTTAACAATCAGTGCTAGTAACAAGATACACAAATCACTGCAGACTTTAAGGTTGTCAAAATGAAAAGCAAAGCTTCTAGGTCATATCAATGATCAACAGTTATACCAAAATCCAGGCAACGATAGTTCCTTACCACATGAAACATTAACTTACTATTTCATTCCCAAGATAAACATCTAAGGTAGCAGTAAAGGTTTTGCTCATAACTTTGGTACCACCATTCTTTTTCTCTTTCTTTCTCTCTATAGTGCCAAGCCGTATCTTCGGTACCACTGCCTTCTTTCTTTCTTTTGTTGAATCTTGTTTTTTTCTTTGACTGGCAGTGCCAAGTCAAGACTTACGTACCACTGTTCTTTTCTTTCTTTCCACTCTTTTGTTGGGTCTTGTTTTTTTTTTTTGAATGGCAGTGCCAAGTCAAGACTTAGGTACCACTGCTCTTTTCTTTCTTTCTTTCTTGTACTTCTCATACGGTGCCAAGTTAGGGGAGCTTGAACCGAAAACCAATACTAAGAGTTATCAAGAGTGATAAGTATGTGTCAAGGTGGTTCGGTCTATGATTACCCAAACAAATAGTACTTGTGTTAAGACACAGATATTTCCTAGACTCAAAGCTTTATCAAAGTTCTATCATTCAGTGTTCAGTGTATAAGGGATCAAGTGACTAGATTAGTCGCTTGACATGAAAGGTGTCCTTAAGGCAATGTGGGAATACGAATCAATCATAATTCAAGCAATTTGAACAAGAATTAATCAAATATGAGAAAAATATTAATCAATGAAAAATACGGAATTGCAGCTGGGATCTACGACTTAGGCTTTTGTCGTGTTTTGGGAAACAATTGTCAATAGGGTTCAAGTTTATCAATAAAATTATGATAGAGTCATAGCAGAGGAATATGGACATGATAACACTGCAGTAATAAAGATGTACATTCAAGGTTAAAGCATTGCCAAAGCATTATGTCATAAAGATAGCATGAAAGTGGAATACACTACCCAAATGTTGTTTGTCATGTTCAGCATCAGTTTGGTAGCATAGAAGTTTAAAGTTCTAGCAAGTTTGGGGCAGCAACATGCCAATGGTATCACATCAAATAGTAACAGTTTACCAGCACATGCAACAACTTAAAGTTAGAATATCCGTACAACATCCTATCACAAGGGAGTAGAAGTCTCGATGACCCATCAAAACGTGTAAGTGCCCTCACCCAGCAAAAGTTGCATCATCCAGATGCATATAATATAGGTATATATCAAAAGGGGTGAGGGAGAACTTACTAGAGTGCAGCCCTACTCACTGCACTCAGCCGGGTCATCATCATCATCGTCGTCGGCTGGCTCGGAGGAATCGGAGACATGGATGGTGTCGTCGGCATCCTCATCCTCGTCTCGCGGTGGTGGTGGAGCTATGTTACTGTGGAGGAAAACTTCGATACAGCTCACCGTATCTATTAGCGCCGCCAGCTGCTTCCCTTGGTGGATCTGATCTTGGCGAAGCAAGTGGAGCAAATCTTCCGTAGAAGGCCGCGCGGCAGTCCGAGGCTATCCACCGATAGAGGAACTGGGATCAACGTCAAGAGGAGTGGTCTGGTCTTGCGCTGCTGGTTCAGGATGGAGGCGCCAGTTGGCGCTGTTATGAATATCAGTTCGGGCGGAGTTTGGCAGAGGCATAGTGGCGGTAGTATCTGCGAAGGTAAGGTGGTAAATGTCTCCCCTCTTGACCACCATTTTCATTGAGAGCAGATGTTCTAAGTCTAGTCGTCTGCTTCCTATTGCCTTCGGCTATCCGTAAGGATTATGCCCAAGTGACAAAGCTATGGTAGTGATCATCCCACCGATACATATAACTCCCTTGGATACGTGAGCGACGCGAAGGAACTGCCGAGCTAAGTGATAGCCGGCGTTGATCTGGAACTGGTGTAGAAGTCCCCATAAGCAGAGCAGTTCAGGTTGGCGCACTATTCCGTCTCCCTCTCTGGCGAAGATGGAGTGGGCTAGGAGGCGGTGTGCATACCTTATGCAGGGGTTTGACATTGTAGAGGCCCGTGCATTCCTAGGGGAGTAAGCAGACATGGAAGAAATACAACGCCAGAAGATGTCCTCGTTGAAGTTCGGAGGACCTAGCCTGGACGCATAAGCTGGAAATCCGAAGATGTCGTTTAAATCGGCCACAGTTAAGCGATACTCGCTGTTGGAAAGTCTGAAGGTGATTAAGCCTGGGTCAGTCTCTAATGCCGATACCTTAACTTCAATCGAGCTGAGAAACTCAAGAGTAAAGGGGATGTAGGTGGGTTGTGCGTATTGAAGAAACCTTCCCCAGCCGAACTGCCTAAACATCCATAATAGATCATCGAAGATTCCCAGTGCGGTGAGTGAAGTCGGATCAATATACCGTGTGTTAACTATGCGACGATTGGAAAGAACGTGGTATCGCGCTGCTTGGTGGCTGTCCCTCATCTGGATTTCTGGCGGTGGAGCTTGTTGCTGTTGAGGTGCCTCCGGCCGAGGGCTCGTTGTTCCAGCGGGTCGCTTTCCGGTGTTCTTCCTTCTTGGCGGCATGATTGCTCGAGTGGCTGGGTGACGATGTCGAAGAACAGAACTCGAACGAAAAGCAGAGTGTGCGGCGAGAAGAGATTGGAAACTTGGAGTGAGAGTTCCCCGAAAGCTGATGTGTCGCCGGAAGAGTCGCCGGTCGGTCAATGGCCGGTGGCGGGATGAGCGGTGGCGTCAGGTGGGGTCGAGCAGTGGGGTCGCACAGAGTACGGAAGTGGAAAGATTGGGAACCCTAACTTGGAAAGTCGGGCGAGCTACTTAAGTGAGTGGCTTAATGGGTCGGACTGGCCAGGCGGATCCGCTAAGCGGCTGAAGTTTGGTGATCACGCCCGAGATTTCCATCAGGATCCAGTCATGATTTCTTCCCATATTTTCAATATAAGTTGGCGAGGCAGTGGCTCCACTCACGGGGCAGCCGTGAAACTCTCGTAAAAAATTGTGCAAATTCCGTCTTCTGAAAATTCTGCCCATGATTTTCGTCGTGACTCACCCGTGATTGCTTCTGTAAGGTTGCACGCAAATTTTACGGCCGTGACCATAGTCACGGCCTTGCCATGATTTTCTCGGCGAATAAGTCTTTGTTTTGTCTATGAAAAATCTCGGTCACGATTTTCAGCATACCCCGGTCATGATTTTCTTGCATAATTCTGTGCTGCTAATTACGGCCGTGGTTTTAGTCACCTCCCTACCATAATTCTCTTGGCAAAATTCTGATGTTGGTTGAGTGATAATCACGGTCGAGATTTTCGTCATGACCCACCCGTGATTTTTGGAAAAATGACTGAAAACGCTTATCTCCTTAGGATCAGTTTGGGATATACCTGTGTTATTCAAAGTCAAGCAGAAGCATCAATAACCATAGCAAAATAAGCGGGAACATATAAAAACCAAGGAAATAGATAATGTAAATAGTGAAAGGGCACAACAAAGCCCACATATCACTTCCAACTCCTACGGAGAACATTTGCCAATGCTGAGAATAAATAGAGTCAGTTCGTGAATGCTCATTGCTTCAAGTAAATAGGTTTTAAGATCGGTTTTTGTAGATGTGGCTTGCGTCATTCTCTGTGAATATCTACGACTTGAATGTTAATATCTTGCGCCGATATTTGGTGTTGATACTGTGTAGATGCGCTACCTGCAAGATTATCGTCAGGGTCAGATATTGAAATCATGCATTTGAATAGAATGGACGCAACCAGGTAATGAAATTCAAATTCATAGTAGAGGAAACTGTGATGTGCTAAAGTCGATTAACAAGCTCTAGCGTTAACTCTATTTGTGTCAGAAATATATGACCGCTAGAGATCCTAGGCCAATCATCATGAGAACTTCTAAATGCGCGCAAGCTAAATTAAACTTCCACAAAAATTATGAAATCTAGGAAAGAAAAAATGCTGAAAATAAATTCAAGTAAAGTCAAGTGCTTGGGTTGCCTCCCAAGAAGCGCTGATTTAACGGTCTGTCAGCTTGACCATTTTCAGTGTCATTCCGGTGAAGAGGGGTCCGTGAGGATCAGTGTGCTCCTCTCTGGTAGTGGTTCATGGGGAATGTAGCGCTTAAGTCTTTGCCCATTGACCTTGAAGGTACCGGTTGATTCTCTGAAAATGTCCACCGCACCGTTAGGATAGACTTTTCGCACTTCATACAACCCTGTCCATTTCGTCCGGAGCTTACTAGGGAAGAGTTTGATTCTGGAGTTGAATAAGAGTACTAGCTCGCCTTCGCGGAATTCCCTTCTTATGATTCATTGATCGTGCCACCTCTTAGTGCGTTCTTTATAAATTGTGGCGTTCTAGTAGGCTTCTTGCCTAAACTCATCGAGCTCATTGAGTTGGAGCTTTCTGGCCTTTCCAGATTGATTCTAATCAAAGTTCAGTCACCGTATTGCCCAATATGCCTTGTGCTCGATTTCAACTGGCAGGTGGCATGACTTACCATATATCGACTGAAATGGGGACATCCCTATTGGGGTTTTAAACGCTGTACGGTATGCCCACAATGTGTCGTCGAGTTTAAGTGACCAATCAGTGCGAGTGCGTGAGACTGTCTTCTCAAGTATGTGCTTTATTTCCCGATTTGACACTTCCACCTGGCCACTGGTCTGAGGGTGGTAAGCGGTAGCTACCTTGTGCACTACCCCATATTTCTTGAGAAGCGATTCGAACTTTCGCTAGATTAAGTGAGATCCACCGTCGCTAATGACTACACGAGGTGTTCCAAATCGTGGGGGAATTAATTTCTTGAAAAATTTGGTAACTACCTTGGAATCGTTCGTCGGGGCAGCTAAAGCTTCTACCCACTTGGAGACGTAATCAACCCCAACCAAAATAAACTTGTTACCACAAGAGGGTGGGAACGGACCCATGAAGTCAATTCCCCACACGTCAAAAATTTTGATTTCCAGGATGGTGTTGAGGGGCATCTCATTTCTTCTGGATATTCCACCTGTCCTTTGGCAGCGATCACATGATCGAACATAATCTCTCGCATCTTTAAATAAGGTCGGCCAAAAGAAACCACTCTGGAGGATTTTATAGGCTGTCTTCTTACCACTACAATGACCTCCATAGGAGGAAGAATGACATTGGAATAGAACATCCGAAATCTCCTCCTCTGGCAGACATCTTCGAATGATGTAGTCGACGCAGCGTTTGAATAAAAGTGGTTCGTCCCAATAATAGTACTTTGCATTTGATCTGAATTTCCTTCGTTGTTGGTACGATAGACCGGGGGGGGGGGGGGGTATGATACCGGCTGCTAAGAAATTTACCAAGTCGGCATACCACAGTATTTTTGTTGAGGTGATGGCTAATAATTTTTCATCTGGAAACGCATCATTGATATGTTCTCCGGAATTGTTCTCAAGAATGGACGTTAGACGGGAGAGATGATCAGCTACTAAATTGTCGGCTCCCTTCTTGTCCTTGATCTCAACGTCAAATTCTTGTAACAACAATATCCACCTAATCAATCGTGGTTTAGTGTCCTTCTTCGTCATGAGGTATCAGATCGCTGCGTGATCTGCATAGACAATAACACGAGAGTCAATTATATATGATCGGAATTTGTCGAACGCAAAAATCACAGCTAAGAGTTCTTTTTCAGTCATGGCATAATTGCTCTGTGCTCCATCCAGTGTTCGGCTAGCATAATAAATAGCGTGAGTTCGGTTGTCTTTTCGCTGTCCTAGTACAGCTCCTACCGCATAGTCGCTTGCATCGCACATAACTTCGAAGGGTAGTGACCAATCCGAAGGTTGTATTATTGGAGCAGAAATCAACGCTCTCTTCAAATGTTGAAATGCACCGATGCAATTCTGATCAAAGACAAATGGAACATCTTTAGCGAGCAAAGACGTTAAAGGTCTAGCAATTTTGGAAAAATTTTCAATGAAGCATCTATAAAAGCCTGCATGGCCCAGGAAACTTCTTATTCCTTTAACAGAGTTCGGTGGCGGCATTCTCTCTATCACATCGATTTTTGCCTTATCTACTTCGATACCTCGTTCCGATATCAGATGACCAAGAACGATCCCTTCTTTTACCATGAAGTGGCATTTTTCCCAGTTAAGTACCAAGTTCGTTTCTTCACAACGCTGCAATACACGGGTTAGATTAGATAAACAAGAATCGAAACTAGACCCGTATACCGAAAAGTCGTCCACGATGTCCTCAATAAGGTCGGAGAAGATCGCCATCATGCAACGCTGGAACGTAGCTGGCGCATTACATAAACCAAACGGCATACGCCGGTAAGCGAAGGTGCCGAAGGGACATGTGAATGTAGTTTTCTCCTGGTCGTCGGGATGTATCGGTATTTGGAAAAATCCAGAGTAGCCATCTAAGAAACAAAGATAAGAGTTAGTGGCTAATCTTTCAAGCATTTGATCAATAAAGGGAAGAGGAAAATGGTCCTTGCGGGTGGCTTTGTTCAGTTTTCGATAATCGATACACATGCGCCACCCGGTAACGGTTCTTGTTGGTATCAACTCATCATCTTCATTCCTCACTACTGTTACTCCTCCTTTCTTCGGTACCACATGTACCGGACTTACCCATTGGCTGTCCGAAATAGGGTAAATGACTCTAGCATCTAATAATTTCAGAATTTCCTTCTTGACTACCACTTTCAGGTTTGGGTTCAAACGTCTCTGGTATTTGATAGACGGTTTGCTATCTTCCTCTAGATGAATCCTATGCATGCACAAAGAAGGGTTAATGCCTTTTATGTCTTCCAAGTGTTAGGGAATGCCGGGTGTAATTTTAAAATTTTGCAGTCCTAGGACGCAGCGGAAGAAGTATTACACCCGAAACACATTCCTATCCCAAGGATCCTTGCGAGTGAGAGAACACAAGGATGTGTTAGGGTTAGTACCTTTATTGCTTGTTTAGATGTCGAAGCCATGTTGAAGGCGCCCAAGTGTTCGCCCTCTACAAGTATCCACGCGTCGACTCCTTGATCGTTGCTCCCTTCCACGCTCGGTGCTAGCCTCGGGAAGAGAATCAAGCCTTCACTTCCACTTGCGCCACCTTCAAGAGAAGTTGCGCCAAGGAAGGGATAGGGAAGATGATGCCGCTAAGGACTTCCCTCTTCTTCTTTGCTTGAGCCACCTCCAAGGTGCGCCTATGGCCAAGGGACGATGAGGGCTTGTGACAAGAAGACGCCACCAAGCACAAAGAATCCTTGCGCCAAAGAAGAGAGGAAGAGGAAGAACTTGCGGCTCCAAGGAAGAAGTTTGCACCACCTTGTTGTCGCCCTTTGCTTTGCTCTCTCTCCCTTCTATGTGTGTTCACGCCTCCTTAAAGTCCAACCATGGAAGGGGCGGTAAGGGGTCCTATAAATAGGACAAGAAGCGGCAAGGCAATGGCTAAGATCATGCCAAGTGGGCGGCTAGGATAAAGGGGTCTTGAGGTAAGGAAAGTCTCCAAGACTTTACCATAAACCTCATTCAACCTATCCTAATTTGCCCAATGGCCATATCAGCCCAAGACATGCCTTAGATGCATGCATTCCATCCAAGGGAAGGGCAAGGCGCAACAAGCATGAGGAGTTTCGGCTAGGGTAAGAATTTTGGGAGAAACTAGGGTTTTAGGTAAGGTAAGTCTCCAAGACATTACCATATACCTTACCCTACTATCCATATGCGCCCAAGCTCTTTCCAAAAGAGCCATCAAGCCATATCAGCCCCAAGACTTACCTTAGAGGCAAGTATTCCTTCCAAGGAAGAAGGGCTAGGTGCCCTTTACTTCCATAATGAAGCAAAGGCGCCTCTCTCACCCCATTATGCCCCTAGGCGCCAATGGGGTGAGATTTCTCCCCATTATACCCTTTTAAGCTAATTCCTCTTCATGACAACTAATTATTGGGCCTCATTGGATAATGAGCTAGCCCAAACTTCATGGCATGGGTTGATTAAGCCATTGGATCTAATCCAATGCAACCCTAATCCAAATGTGACCAATCTAGGTCAATTTTGGGTCAACCTGCCAAAAATGAAGTTTGGCTCCAATAACTTTCTTCCAACTCATCAGGCCCATTGGCGCTGATGAAATCTTCCAAATGGATCCAAGTTATCCAATAACTTGATTCTAAGGCTTCTGATTAAAGCAACGTCAAGAGTCTATTGCGTGTGACCCCGTAGGATCCATATGACGATGACAATGATGTAAACATCATAAGTAGTGAGGGGTATCTAGCAACACATCACTACTACCCATGTCATAGGAATTAAGTCATTCTGGCAACAACTCCTAACAAGCAACGAGGATTCCCATTGCATTACAGATCCCTTTGCCTAAGCTGATAACCTGCCATTGGATTAGTCTCAAGTTTATTATCCAATGCATTGGTCATGACTCAACAAGTGTGGCCACACTTTCCTGTCATGCACCAATAAGGTGGGGCGCCCCAAGGTGGATATCATGCTTCCTCGGAAGGAAGGGGCAAATCCTACTATTGGTCATCCATGTCTCTACGTGACTTATGACATGCCCAATGACAGTCGTTTTGATCTCCCAATTACGGAGAGACGTAAGACTGTATTAAAGCATACCCTTCATCAAGTCTAGACATGAATACCTCAAGTCTAAGGATCAATGCAAACCTCTTGCATGTGAGATTGACTTGTTGACTAGACAAGTCAATCCTCACGGTGGATCACTCCAGTGCATCCAATGCACCTGTATGTCTGCGTTACTGTGCCCCGCACCTAACCAGCCCATACACCAGTCTCACATGTACCGAAGCTGTCCCATATCTGTTAAGGTACCTTGTCTGGGGATAGCTTATGAGAATGGATCCAATCCAAACTCCTGGGACATTATTTATGCAACTCAATACATCAACGCAGGTAGAGAAGTCTGCATAATAACGACCATGCCTATATAAAGAGTAATAGTTCTATCAAAGTACATTCAAACAATGTCTGACCATGTCCATACATTGGTCTTTAGGGCATATACACCAACAATCTCCCACTTGCACTAAGACCAAGGACAACTGATGTTTAGTCAGTTCCAATGTCTCTAGTATGACCCATTTAGCTTCCGCTGCGCCAGAGGCTGGATCAGTGGGTTTTTCCAGATTGCTATCTGTGTTTATTTTAACAAATTTGATCATCATCCTTATCCATGATCTCTAAGATCAGATGATATGCTGCAGTACATACTTGAGCATTAAGTTCCTTCTCTCATGCTATGGTCCCAGTAAGAACTATACTGGACCATCAAGCACTATGAACTAGATCAAGTTCAAATGAATGAAGCTGCCTCCTTGGCTGCCACAAGGAGCTGCAATATACTCAGCCTTATTTGTAGAATTTTGCCACTTTGGTTTGCATAATTCTCTTTCAGCACACAACACCATAACAAGGCAAAGCGCAACTCCTGGCTGTGATCAATAGTCACTAGATTGGAACGAAGTGTCAGTGTACCACTGTACACAAAATTCTTTCCTGTCTATTATAGACTAGACTCCAATCCTTTATACTTCCCAAGTATATGTATAAGGATTGCTTTCATAGCTATCTAGTGTTAAACACTAAGATATGATTGAAATTTGCTGGCTATGCTCCAAGCATTTGCCAGAAATGGTCTTCAAAACATGATCCATCCTACATACAATGTATCGGGACTTTGGACCCATGTTAATACTCTCCAGCTGTGCCATAGGCTACAACATCTTTGAGAGACTTAGACCATATTTTCCTGGAAGGTATCAGTATTTGGAATCATCCAATATAATCCTCTCCAGAAACTCTTGGATGAACATAGATTGACTAAAGGGCAATGACTTTCTTGGATCTCTATAGATCCTCATGCCTAGGATGTAGGCATCATTCCCTAGATCATTCTTCTCGAAATACATATCAAACCTTTTCTTCACCATGTGAAGAGCTGAGATGTTATTCCTCGTGAGGAGAATATCATCAATCATCTAGACAAGAAATATTATTAATAAGGTGCTCCCACTGATCTTCTTGTAAACACAGGCTTTTTCAACCATGCTTGCATAACATCATGCATATCTATATGGCCTTGATATGAAAACCTTCTGGCTATTTCCTTATAGATATCTTTTCAAATGTCCTTGCAAGAAAAGCAGTTATCATAACAAGATGCCATAATTGATTATGCAATTACAACAAGCAGATCCCTAATGGACTTAAAGCTCAGCTATTGGTGAAAATTTCATTATTATCCACCCAGTGGATATGCCTGAAATTTCTGTTCACTAGCTTGCCTTTCAAGGTAACAATGTTACCTTCCATGTCTATCTTCCCAGAAGATTTATTTTACAGCCTGTGGGAATTACCCCTTTGGCAGCTTATCCAAGTCCCAGACTTGATTAGCAGACATGGAGTCCATTATGGTTCTCATGGCCCTTGGCCATTTCTTGGAATCTAGTCCACCGACCGCTTCCATTGCCTTATAAGTCTTAGGTTCATGCTTGATGAAAAATTCGTCATGCCCAGCATATTGAATTGATCCAGACTTACGTTATTCCTGTGTTACTTGAACCTCAGGTTGACTTTCAACCTGTATGTGAGATTTTGCTCTCCATCTGTGTCTAATTATATTGTGGTTGATTCTGGACCTTGTCCAAATCAGATCTACTCCCACTGGCTTATTTCAAGAGAAATACTTTCTCAAGAGAGACAGCAGTTTGAGCAACAAAAATTTTGTTCTCCTTGGGATAGAATTAGCACTCTATAGTGCACCACAAACACATACTTTTTGAATCACTGCACATTACATTCCCAATTCCATTGAAGAAATGGGATATTTGCAGTTCTCAACTCAAAAGCTAACTTAGACATTTTCTTATGGAGTAGCAGTACATCTATTTGCATGGCATCATAGTAGTATATTTGCATGACTACTCAAAGATGGAACCACATCCAATGTGTTCCTTTTCTTTCTTTGAAATTCACCATACAGTGGTGAGCTAAGAAGGCTGTGAGATAACTCCACACTTCTTAGGACAGTCATCAAATTCTCCACTTAATCATCTTGATCCAATCAAGGTGCTTTGATAGATCCTTCAATTTGACTCAATACTTCATTTGTGAACTTCTTGGAATTTTCCAAAGTTCTTGGGTTGCGTAAGGCATACCCACACTCAATGAAGTATATAACTCCTCTTAGTGCTTGTTTGCATGGGTCCACTTACATCGCTGTGTAATAGATCCAACAAGTCACTACTCCTTTCCACACTTTTGGTGAAAGCAGCATCTGTCATATTGTTCCTTTGAACTAAGCTCACATGTATCATAATCCTGAAAGGACAATGATCCCAATTGCCCATGGACCTTTGGATGTGACCATTGTTCTATGGTTCAAGAGACAATGCTATATGAGGATGCTTTATTGAATCATTAGATCTGATCTTGTGTCACATATAGAACCACAAACTATTGTCAATTGTATCACTTCAATAGAACATCTCAGATTAAAGAAAAATATCATTTATTATTTCAAACTGAAGTCCTTTCCAAAAGGAATGATGTTCTAATACATAAGCTGATACAATAATAGCAAAGTTCTATATAAAGTCTTCAAGGCAGTGAGATGATATCAACAGCAGCATCCAATGCTCCGTCCCTGACCCGAAAGTCGATCCCATCAAGCCTTTTCGTCCTACTTCTTTTGAGCTCCTGCACATGTAAAACATATGTGAGCCTCACATATGGTACCCAGTACCCATGAATAAGAAGTAGACAAAAGACCTCGGTAACACAATACCTGAAGCGGATGGATTACATCCCTTCTTCTTTGCCATGCTCTTCTTGGCCATCAATCCTCTTCGAAATACCCATGCATTCCCAGTCTTCCGAAGTATTAGCTTCGAAGATACAGAACCATGGTCTTTCTCAGATTCAGGCACACATTCTGAAGATCCAACAGAACTCTCCTGATCATTGTCTATAGAGCATGGTGTGAAGAGACCTTTGAGATGTATGATTAGATCATAGATCCCCATCTCATCACATTCAACCTTGACCTCCGGGGTCATGCACTCTAAGACAAGAGCAGTGTACTATTCGTTATCTTCACAATGTTCAAGATAGACATTCCACTCCCAGTCATTAGTGAAATACACACTGGGCTGGGATGGAGGTCTTTCAAGAAGATGCACCTTATGTTCTTGTTCCAGTATCTTGGACAAAGTCTTGAACCATTTTGTCCAATTTGTCCCATCCAGTTTATGTTTATAAAGTTTCAATCTTAGATCAGGAGATGCCTTCTACAATAAGCAAATAAGTAAAATAAGTACTATGATAAAGCATTTAACAAGGACTTTAAATTAAATGCTATGCTCCCACTATTTCCAAAACAAGTTGAGGACTCTCAAACTCAACATAGAAATGAGTGAGTAGGATCCTAATTTCACATGAGGTCTCCGCGACTCACGAGGGTGAGTTGAGATGCACAGAGAGTCCCATGCTTCCTTAGGTAGGCATGCCAGCCAATTGTGCCGCGCACAATTCCTCTTAGTTAAGACAGACTAGGCGCCCTGTGTCCAGCGAGGGCTGGATACAACACAGAACCCTATCCTCTCAACAGCTGCCTCTAGTGATTCATCATGTCAGTGACATATGAAAAACTAGTCAAGTCTGGTCCTAACCGTTATGCCCAGGGCCAACGAATTTCCTTGCGAAGGCACGCCCAGGTTAAAACTGGACTGGGGAAATCATTGTCACCACACACCTCCTAAAGATAAGTGAGTGTGTCCCACGAGGGTGGGAAACAGTTCACAACATCACCGATCGATAGTTTGATGAGGGCTACGCGTTAGAAGGCTATTGACTTGATATTTTAATGAGAGTTTTGCATGTTCGTTTTATTCTTTTCTAGCATGCATCTTTCCTATGGTTATGGCAGCAAGGAAAAACATCACAGGCATGCTATGGACAAAATAATAAACCATCACAGGCATGCTATTTTGGTCGATATGGTCATAGCCCTTTTCATACACATAACTTGTCACGAGCCATGTGACATGTTATTGTGCATCCAAGGGTTGCGAGTCCCTGAAGCAAATCAGCCCATGCCAGAAGCCAAAAGCATGTGTCCTTCCTTCAATCGCAAGTCCATCACCACGCTTCCAAAGCTGGCGCCACTTCTGACTCCAATTGAAGAAGGCTCCTTGTTGTCTTTGATGAACCTTAACCTATCTCATGTAAAAATTCTACATCTATTCTAAGGAAAGATGAAATTTTACATCAAGAAAGGGGGAGAACCACATGCAGGTGGTAGAAAGATTTTACAAGCATTCATCACAGGTGGAAACATGCTTCCACATCACAACACAGGAAGGGCACTCGCTATGACCATATCAACCCAATCAAGTGGCGCATGTAAAATTTGAAAATCCGGAAAAATTAAATTTTAGCACCTTATGCGCCAATATCATCCAAGGCATTCTCTTAACCAATTCCATGCCAAAATTTAGATCAAGTTCCATGATGATTTCATAGACCCTATCGGCTGGCAGTTTTGTCAGATCAAGAGACCCGGCCAGTCCGAAGACACAATGCCTATCCTACTTGACAAAACTTACGTGCGCCTTTGGTCTTAAATCAAGCATAAACACAATCCAAGTTTCGGCCATAGAGTTGAGAAGAGAAGATTGGATGAAAACGCTTTCTACGTGAAACGCGCATGGATAGAAGAAAAATTTTCAAAAATTTTTCACACAAGCAAACGTACACCTTGTGTTTCTCGCAAGTAGCTTTGATACCACTGTTAGGGAATGCCGGGTGTAATTTTAAAATTTTGCAGTCCTAGGACGCAGCGGAAGAAGTATTACACCCGAAACACATTCCTATCCCAAGGATCCTTGCGAGTGAGAGAACACAAGGATGTGTTAGGGTTAGTACCTTTATTGCTTGTTTAGATGTCGAAGCCATGTTGAAGGCGCCCAAGTGTTCGCCCTCTACAAGTATCCACGCGTCGACTCCTTGATCGTTGCTCCCTTCCACGCTCGGTGCTAGCCTCGGGAAGAGAATCAAGCCTTCACTTCCACTTGCGCCACCTTCAAGAGAAGTTGCACCAAGGAAGGGATAGGGAAGATGATGCCGCTAAGGACTTCCCTCTTCTTCTTTGCTTGAGCCACCTCCAAGGTGCGCCTATGGCCAAGGGACGATGAGGGCTTGTGACAAGAAGACGCCACCAAGCACAAAGAATCCTTGCGCCAAAGAAGAGAGGAAGAGGAAGAACTTGCAGCTCCAAGGAAGAAGTTTGCACCACCTTGTTGTCGCCCTTTGCTTTGCTCTCTCTCCCTTCTATGTGTGTTCACGCCTCCTTAAAGTCCAACCATGGAAGGGGCGGTAAGGGGTCCTATAAATAGGACAAGAAGCGGCAAGGTAATGGCTAAGATCTTGCCAAGTGGGTGGCTAGGATAAAGGGGTCTTGAGGTAAGGAAAGTCTCCAAGACTTTACCATAAACCTCATTCAACCTATCCTAATTTGCCCAATGGCCATATCAGCCCAAGACATGCCTTAGATGCATGCATTCCATCCAAGGGAAGGGCAAGGCACAACAAGCATGAGGAGTTTCGGCTAGGGTAAGAATTTTGGGAGAAACTAGGGTTTTAGGTAAGGTAAGTCTCCAAGACATTACCATATACCTTACCCTACTATCCATATGCGCCCAAGCTCTTTCCAAAAGAGCCATCAAGCCATATCAGCCCCAAGACTTACCTTAGAGGCAAGTATTCCTTCCAAGGAAGAAGGGCTAGGTGCCCTTTACTTCCATAATGAAGCAAAGGCGCCTCTCTCACCCCATTATGCCCCTAGGCGCCAATGGGGTGAGATTTCTCCCCATTATACCCTTTTAAGCTAATTCCTCTTCATGACAACTAATTATTGGGCCTCATTGGATAATGAGCTGATGGAACCCCTAATCTAAAGGGGGGAAGAAACCCTAAACATGCGCATCTAGCATGCATAGCGGAAAGAGGGCTTCAAGTAGATCGCATATGAACTATATGTTAACTTAATTCAACTTAAGATCAAGTTTTGATCTTACCAATGCCATGGATTGGATGGCGGCTTGGAATGAGAGAGAGCAAGCGAGATCTCCTCCAAAGAATACACACACCAAGTGATGAAGGCTTCCAACTTGCGCAACTTTGTGCTAGCAAAATGCCAAGTTGTCCTTCTCGAGTGGTAGGGATGAAGATGATGCTTTTTCCGGTTCTCCTCTTGTCGTCCACTCCAAGCTTCTCTCAAGTCTCGCCGAGCAAGAGCAAAACGCAAGGAGACAAGGGATGAATGAGCTCAAGCCGTTTTGGCGTTTCAAGGAGCCATGCGCTCAATGACTTTCCAAATTTGGAAACTCCATTAAGCCATGCGTTCTCCTCTTCAAGCAAACCGCCCAAAACGCTTATGGATCGAACCATGGGTTCACCCATGTAAACTGGTTCAATCCAAATTGGTCCAAACCAAAGCAATCGGTCTAGATCAACCAAACCCTAAGGTTTCCAATCCAACCGTTCATCTTATGATGCTCTTGATCTCACCGATCTAGCATCAATACTCTCGATCGAAGCTTACCGATCTCAAGCCCTAATCAATCAAACATGATCAAGCTAGATCTCACTTACAATCAGAGTCTATA
The DNA here is from genome assembly GCA_027563935.2 of Costus lasius. Taxonomy (NCBI): domain Eukaryota; kingdom Viridiplantae; phylum Streptophyta; class Magnoliopsida; order Zingiberales; family Costaceae; genus Costus; species Costus lasius. The sequence goes on along the minus strand of CM050450.1, from coordinate 26,886,137 downwards.
TCCCTTTAAACTGAACCCAAATAATTCAGTCCACACGATCTGACTCAAAGAAAGCCATATCACCAAATTGTGTGACCCTGAGGGTTTCCTTTAAACGTCGGTAACGATAACTTACGTTATCACGATCAGTGAGGGGTATCTAGCAACACATCACTGTCTCCCGATATAAAGGAAAGAGTCTTCCAAGACTCCACCCAAACCATAGCATAAGTGTGAATCAACTCACTTGGCATACATGATTCCTTTGCCACTGGATGTTCTTATTGGACAAGCATGTCAAGCCTGTAACTCCAATACGATGAGCATGATTAGATCAGATGAACATAGTCATCTGGGTATGGCCATACACTTCCTCAATCATCTCATATAGGGGGGCCCTCTAGAACATCACACTCCTTAAACAAGGAGACGGCAATCCTTTATCTATCACAAGTGCCCTAACCTGACTCAAGCTCACCATCCAAGATAGTCTATAATCATTATGTTTCAAATGATATTGAACTACCTCAAAACAATGACAATCATCATTTAGAAACACAAGTGATCTCAAGTCAAAGGACATGTGCCACTTAGTGCTTACAAGGATCATTCACATTGTGACAAGCAATGGAATATCCGAGTAGGGTCTGTCCAGTACATCCAATGTACTCATGAGTCTACATCTTATTCCATGCTCGAAGCATCCTATAAGATTAGCACTCATATTAGTCTCAATCATATCAAGGCTGTCTCATGTTCACCAAGATATCTCGACTAAGGACATAGAGCCTGTCAGCCTAGCTGAACAGCTTTGAGACATTATTCAGAAGTACACTTATTACAGCAGACAAGATAACAACCTGAATAATAACCATGCCTTTTATAAACTTAAGAGTTTATTACATGATACTTATACAATCCCAAGGCCTCAAACATTAGCCTTAAGGGCATACCCCAACAATCTCCCACTTGCACTTAATCTAATGGTTGAGAAATCTCAAACCCATATTATTACAGTGCTTCTCATGCTTCTGCTGCGCCAGAGGCTTGGTAAGCGGGTCTGCCAGATTGTCATCTGTATGAACCTTGCAAATCTTGATCTCGCCACGATCAATGATCTCCCGGATCAAGTGAAACCGTCTCTGTATGTGCTTGGACTTCTGGTGCGACCGCGGTTCCTTTGCTTGTGCGATGGCTCCAGTGTTATCACAGAAGATAACCAAAGGATCTGCACTTGAAGGAACGACACCAAGTTCTCTCACGAACTTACGAATCCACACTGCCTCCTTGGATGCTTCCGAGGCTGCAACATACTCGGCTTCTGTTGTGGAATCAGCAACAGTTGACTGTTTGAAACTTTTCCACACCACTGCTCCACCATTCAAGCTAAAAACATAGCCTGATTGCGATCGGAAATCATCCTGGTCCGACTGGAACGAAGCGTCAGTATATCCCTCTATACTGAGTTCTTCCTGACCACCATATATCAAGAACATATCTTTGGTCCTCCGCAGATATTTTAAAATGTTCTTGACCGCAATCCAGTGCGCCAAACCTGGATTACTTTGGAATCGACTGGTTACGCTTAACCCGTAAGCGACGTCTGGGCGAGTACACAACATCGCATACATAATGGATCCAATAGCCGAAGCATAAGGCGTATTGTCCATTTCATCTTTCTCAGTCTGTGTTTGTGGACACTGACTCTTCGAAAGATTCAGACCATGTCTGACTGGAAGATATCCACGTTTAGAATTCTCTAAATGGAATCTTTCCAGGACTTTATCGATGTAAGTACTCTGGCACAGCCCGAGAAGCCTCTTAGATCTATCCCGGTAGATCTTCACACCTAGTACATAGGCTGCTTCTCCTAAATCTTTCATCTGGAAACATTTTCCTAACCATGCCTTAACATCATGCAGTTCAGGAATATCATTTCCAATGATTAAGATATCATCGACGTAGAGGATTAGGAATGTAATCACGCTCCCACTAAACCTCTTATATACACACGGGTCATCCTCGTTCTTGATGAAACCAAACTCAGAGATAGATTCATCAAAACGAATGTTCCAGCTTCTTGATGCTTGTTTCAGTCCATAAATGGACTTCTTTAACTTGCATATTTTATGACGATCTGATGGATTAGTGAAACCCTCAGGTTGTGTCATATACACATCCTCATCCAGATTTCCATTAAGGAAAGCTGTTTTCACATCCATCTGCCAGATCTCATAGTCGTAATATGCTGCTATCGCGAAAAGAATCCGAATAGATTTAAACATGGCTACAGGAGAGAAAGTTTCATCATAATCTAACCCGTAGATTTGTTTGAAACCTTTCGCTACTAGCCTGCCTTTATAGGTAACTACGTTACCATCCATGTCAATCTTCTTCTTGAAGATCCATTTACAGCCTATAGGGATTACTCCCGGAGGCGGATCAATCAAATCCCAGACTTGATTATCTGACATGGAGTCCATCTCGGCTCGCATAGCTTCAAGCCATCTAGCTGACTCCGGTCCACTGACCGCATCCGCATAAGTGAGGGGTTCATCATTATCAATGATGTAGACTCCGTCATAGCGCTCAGGCTGACGACGGATCCTACCCGATCTTCGCGGTTCCCGTGATATTTGAGCCTCAGGTTGCTCAATAACCTGATCTACCGGCTCAGGCTCATCCAACTGTGCTTGACTACTTTGTCCTTCCTCTGGATTCTCATCCAGCTTTATTTCTCTCCCACTAGCCTCTTGCAGAAGAAACTCCTTCTCAAGAAATATGGCCGTCCGAGCAACAAAAACCTTGTTCTCTTTGGGATCGTAGAAATAATAACCCTTAGTTTCCTTAGGGTAACCGACAAAGACACATTTCTCAGATCTGCTCTCTAGTTTCCCAGAGGCGAGCTTTTTGACATAAGCCTCGCAACCCCAGATCCTGATAAATGTCAAGCTAGGCTGTTTCCCATACCATAACTCATATGGCGTCTTTAAAACTGCCTTGGATGGCACTCGGTTTAGTACCTTTGCAGCTGTTTCCAGTGCAAAACCCCAAAAGGAATATGGAAGAGTAGCCTGACTCATCATAGAACGAACCATATCAAGTAACGTTCTATTTCTCCTCTCGGACACACCATTCCACTGCGGTGTTCCTGGCGGAGTGAGCTGTGAGATAATCCCACACTCCTTCAGATAGTCAGTAAACGTATGACTCAGGTATTCACCACCTCGATCAGAACGAAGTGCCTTGATATTTCGGCCTAACTGATTTTGTACTTCATTTTTGAACTCTTTGAACTTGTCAAAAGATTCACTTTTATGTCTCATTAAATAGACATATCCATACCTACTGAAATCATCAGTAAAGGTAATGAAGTACTGATAGCCACCTCTGGCATGTTTACTGAAAGGCCCATACACATCACTGTGTATAAGGTCAAGTAAACCTGAAGTCCTTTGACCTTTGTTAAGAAAAGGAGACTTCGTCATTTTACCCATCAAACAAGCTTTGCATGTATCAATCTCCTCATAGGAGAATGATCCCAGCAGTCCATGTTCATGCAACCGCTTAATGCGCTTCTCGTTTATATGGCCTAAACGACTATGCCATAGCAAGGTGCTGTCATCAGCATACTTGGCTTTCTTATTATCAATGTTTTGTATAGAATTTTCCATGTCCAACATGTATAACCCATTGTTAATTGAACCAGTTGCATACACAATATTATCATGAGATAAAACACACTTTGAAATCTTGCATTCAAAGGCAAATCCTTTCCTGACAAGAGCAGGAATAGAGATAATATTCTTGGTAATACTGGGTACAAAATAACAATTGTTCAATTCTAATACAATGCCAGATGGTAAAGAAATGAAATAGTCTCCTACAGCAACAGCAGCAACCCGTGCCCCGTTTCCAACTCGTAGGTCTACCTCATGCTGCCCCACCTGCCTTCTTCTCTTGAGTTCCTGCACATTTGAACAAATGTGAACTCCACATGCAGTGTCCAACACCCATGAAATAGAAGAAGAAGATAACATGACCTCAGTCACATATATACCTGAGCCAGAAGCGATGCTTCCCCTCTTATCTCCTTGGAGCGCTTTACAGTCCTTTTTCCAGTGACCCAGCTGGCCACAGTGGAAACACCTGTTGTCCTTCGACCGCTTGACCTTCTGTTTCAGGGCCTTGCTGTAATTCTTGACAGGGGCCTTGCCCTTCTTCCCCTTCTTCTTGTTCCTTGAAGGAACCATCAAGACAGAGGTTGAAGGCTTACCCTTCAGAGTTTCCTCAGTAGTCAAGAGCATATTCAACAGCTCTGCCGGCGTACAATCGATCTTGTTCATATTAAAATTAATAATGAACGCATCGAAAGAAGGCGGGAGAGACTGCAGAATAATATCCACAGCAAGCTCCTGGTTGATGGTATGCCCCAGTTTCTCCAGAGCCTCCTTGTGCCCAATCATCTTGAGCACGTGAGCTCCCACTGGGCTCCCCTCAGCCAGTTTGCTCTGAAAGAAGAGCTTCGTCAGATTATAGCGCTCAGTCCTCGCCTGTGCAGCATACAGCATCTTGAGGTTCGCTATAATTTCTATAGCCGACATATCCTCATGCTGACGCTGCAGCGGTGGCGTCATAGACGCTAGCATCAGGCAAGCGACATCAATGCTATCATTGACGTGCTTTTCGTAGGCATCCCGAACCGCCCTTGCGGCGTTCGGAGCGGGCTGCGGCGGTATCGCCGTCTCGAGGACATACAGTTTCCTCTCTGCCTTAAGAACAATCTTAAGGTGTCCGAACCAGTCAGAGAAGTTCGGCCCAGCAAACTTCTCCCTTTCCAGTAGGGATCGCACATTGAAGCTCATGGTGTTCGTTGCTGCAGGAATCTACAACAAGCAAGAACAGCAAGGTCAGTATCAATGTTTCAGAATCAATCCAGGACTTAAGAAAGATTCTTTTCTCACTATTTTGTCTGACTGAAAAATCCAGTAAACAGTCCGAAAGAGTAAACACTCTTTTAGTGAGATGGGATCCAGATTTCATACTTGGTCTCCGCGTCCCGCTCAGGCGAGATAAGATGCACAGAGATGACAAGCACTAGTTTCTGGTAGGCTGTCCCAGCCAATCGCCAACCCGTGCGATTCCCCTTCATCTTGGCAATCCAGCAGACTGTGCCAACTGAGTTGGTACAACACAGTCTCTGATCCCAGAGATGGCTGCCTCCATGTGCTACCATATGCGCCACATATGTAGCCTACATGGTCAAGCTGACCCGACCTACTCCCTGGACCACCACGTGCTATGCTGAGCAACGAGAGGGGATAAATCCCAACTCTGTAACACGCAGGTGAAATCCAGCACCGTCTGAAGATAGATGGACGTGCCCACTGAGTGGGTTCAACACGGCTCCAACGATAATCAGAAAGGTGAGGTTTCGCGTCAGAAGGCTTACGAGCTTGATATATTAGCGTTGGATTTTAACGGTCTTTTATCTTCTTACTATCAGGCATGCCTATGGCTATAGCAGAAGATAAACATAAACATGCAATTCTAATTATTAGCAATAAGTAGAAAGCATGATCTTATGTGGTAAAAGCCCATGAACCCTAGTAAGACCTTAATGTTACTTAAGTCTTCACTTGAGCTTCATTGCATCTCATCTGGTCCAACCCAGTGCCCTAGCGCCAAGAGCACCTCAGGTGCACCACCAGGTGAATGCCCCTCTTGGATGTGTGCCTTTGTACTCTTGTCTAATCAAAGTACATTTGATCTATCTAGACAAGGTTGACTCGCAGGTCAACTACATTTCATAAATTAAAACAATGTGATTCGCAGATCACAAAAATTAACTTATAATTTACCAGGCACGCAGGCCCCAGCACAGCACACAATATGGGCAACCCACATAAGACTAAATAAACAAGCATATGGTTCAATCAACATGTGATCCAATCATCTTGAAATTAAAAGTTTTGAAAACCCCATGGCATCAATTTTAATTTCCTTATGAGCCCTACAACCTTACAATGGTCCATTGATAGGGATCCACTCAACCATCTAGTTAGATCCATTGCCCTTGCATGCACCGAGTCCTAACTGACCCGAGTTGACCTAATGGTCAACCATGCATGCGCCAAGGGCTGAACTACCCTCATGAGTTTTGGCAAGCGGGTGTGACCCCGGGCCCAACTCAAGTGTGTTCAGTAGTGTCTCAACCAGACCTCGCTACACGCCCTAGATGCAGTCAACCTATAGCCACCTTGTGCTTGCGCATAGGTGCTATCAGGTTAACCCATCTGAGCTGTCAGATGGTCTGATCAGACTTGGATCTAACCTAGTGGTGACTTCAACCCCATCAATCCATCTAAGGGTTTAATGTAGTGGCACCTTAGATCTAATCAAGCGCGCAAGATGTAAGTTTTAGAAAACTTTTAGAACGAGCGCAAATAAACAAACAACATGCTTGATAACCCTTAGATCTAAGGGGGTCCCCTTCAAGGGGGAGCGCATACTTTAGGGGGTCCCCTTCAAGGGGGAGCGCAAACTACATGTCAACATATGATACAAGCGCAACCTTCATGCAACCATGATACAAGCGCAACCATCATGTAACCAAAGTAAGCGCAACCAACATGTAACCAAAGTAAGCGCAACCAACATGGATCACAAAATCGTAAAGCAATCATATAGATCATATGGAGAGCCAAGCCTCTGATACCAATTGATGGAACCCCTAATCTAAAGGGGGGAAGAAACCCTAAACATGCGCATCTAGCATGCATAGCGGAAAGAGGGCTTCAAGTAGATCGCATATGAACTATATGTTAACTTAATTCAACTTAAGATCAAGTTTTGATCTTACCAATGCCATGGATTGGATGGCGGCTTGGAATGAGAGAGAGCAAGCGAGATCTCCTCCAAAGAATACACACACCAAGTGATGAAGGCTTCCAACTTGCGCAACTTTGTGCTAGCAAAATGCCAAGTTGTCCTTCTCGAGTGGTAGGGATGAAGATGATGCTTTTTCCGGTTCTCCTCTTGTCGTCCACTCCAAGCTTCTCTCAAGTCTCGCCGAGCAAGAGCAAAACGCAAGGAGACAAGGGATGAATGAGCTCAAGCCGTTTTGGCGTTTCAAGGAGCCATGCGCTCAATGACTTTCCAAATTTGGAAACTCCATTAAGCCATGCGTTCTCCTCTTCAAGCAAACCGCCCAAAACGCTTATGGATCGAACCATGGGTTCACCCATGTAAACCGGTTCAATCCAAATTGGTCCAAACCAAAGCAATCGGTCTAGATCAACCAAACCCTAAGGTTTCCAATCCAACCGTTCATCTTATGATGCTCTTGATCTCACCGATCTAGCATCAATACTCTCGATCGAAGCTTACCGATCTCAAGCCCTAATCAATCAAACATGATCAAGCTAGATCTCACTTACAATCAGAGTCTATATCCCTTTAAACTGAACCCAAATAATTCAGTCCACACGATCTGACTCAAAGAAAGCCATATCACCAAATTGTGTGACCCTGAGGGTTTCCTTTAAACGTCGGTAACGATAACTTACGTTATCACGATCAGTGAGGGGTATCTAGCAACACATCACTGTCTCCCGATATAAAGGAAAGAGTCTTCCAAGACTCCACCCAAACCATAGCATAAGTGTGAATCAACTCACTTGGCATACATGATTCCTTTGCCACTGGATGTTCTTATTGGACAAGCATGTCAAGCCTGTAACTCCAATACGATGAGCATGATTAGATCAGATGAACATAGTCATCTGGGTATGGCCATACACTTCCTCAATCATCTCATATAGGGGGGCCCTCTAGAACATCACACTCCTTAAACAAGGAGACGGCAATCCTTTATCTATCACAAGTGCCCTAACCTGACTCAAGCTCACCATCCAAGATAGTCTATAATCATTATGTTTCAAATGATATTGAACTACCTCAAAACAATGACAATCATCATTTAGAAACACAAGTGATCTCAAGTCAAAGGACATGTGCCACTTAGTGCTTACAAGGATCATTCACATTGTGACAAGCAATGGAATATCCGAGTAGGGTCTGTCCAGTACATCCAATGTACTCATGAGTCTACATCTTATTCCATGCTCGAAGCATCCTATAAGATTAGCACTCATATTAGTCTCAATCATATCAAGGCTGTCTCATGTTCACCAAGATATCTCGACTAAGGACATAGAGCCTGTCAGCCTAGCTGAACAGCTTTGAGACATTATTCAGAAGTACACTTATTACAGCAGACAAGATAACAACCTGAATAATAACCATGCCTTTTATAAACTTAAGAGTTTATTACATGATACTTATACAATCCCAAGGCCTCAAACATTAGCCTTAAGGGCATACCCCAACAATCTCCCACTTGCACTTAATCTAATGGTTGAGAAATCTCAAACCCATATTATTACAGTGCTTCTCATGCTTCTGCTGCGCCAGAGGCTTGGTAAGCGGGTCTGCCAGATTGTCATCTGTATGAACCTTGCAAATCTTGATCTCGCCACGATCAATGATCTCCCGGATCAAGTGAAACCGTCTCTGTATGTGCTTGGACTTCTGGTGCGACCGCGGTTCCTTTGCTTGTGCGATGGCTCCAGTGTTATCACAGAAGATAACCAAAGGATCTGCACTTGAAGGAACGACACCAAGTTCTCTCACGAACTTACGAATCCACACTGCCTCCTTGGATGCTTCCGAGGCTGCAACATACTCGGCTTCTGTTGTGGAATCAGCAACAGTTGACTGTTTGAAACTTTTCCACACCACTGCTCCACCATTCAAGCTAAAAACATAGCCTGATTGCGATCGGAAATCATCCTGGTCCGACTGGAACGAAGCGTCAGTATATCCCTCTATACTGAGTTTTTCCTGACCACCATATATCAAGAACATATCTTTGGTCCTCCGCAGATATTTTAAAATGTTCTTGACCGCAATCCAGTGCGCCAAACCTGGATTACTTTGGAATCGACTGGTTACGCTTAACCCGTAAGCGACGTCTGGGCGAGTACACAACATCGCATACATAATGGATCCAATAGCCGAAGCATAAGGCGTATTGTCCATTTCATCTTTCTCAGTCTGTGTTTGTGGACACTGACTCTTCGAAAGATTCAGACCATGTCTGACTGGAAGATATCCACGTTTAGAATTCTCTAAATGGAATCTTTCCAGGACTTTATCGATGTAAGTACTCTGGCACAGCCCGAGAAGCCTCTTAGATCTATCCCGGTAGATCTTCACACCTAGTACATAGGCTGCTTCTCCTAAATCTTTCATCTGGAAACATTTTCCTAACCATGCCTTAACATCATGCAGTTCAGGAATATCATTTCCAATGATTAAGATATCATCGACGTAGAGGATTAGGAATGTAATCACGCTCCCACTAAACCTCTTATATACACACGGGTCATCCTCGTTCTTGATGAAACCAAACTCAGAGATAGATTCATCAAAACGAATGTTCCAGCTTCTTGATGCTTGTTTCAGTCCATAAATGGACTTCTTTAACTTGCATATTTTATGACGATCTGATGGATTAGTGAAACCCTCAGGTTGTGTCATATACACATCCTCATCCAGATTTCCATTAAGGAAAGCTGTTTTCACATCCATCTGCCAGATCTCATAGTCGTAATATGCTGCTATCGCGAAAAGAATCCGAATAGATTTAAACATGGCTACAGGAGAGAAAGTTTCATCATAATCTAACCCGTAGATTTGTTTGAAACCTTTCGCTACTAGCCTGCCTTTATAGGTAACTACGTTACCATCCATGTCAATCTTCTTCTTGAAGATCCATTTACAGCCTATAGGGATTACTCCCGGAGGCGGATCAATCAAATCCCAGACTTGATTATCTGACATGGAGTCCATCTCGGCTCGCATAGCTTCAAGCCATCTAGCTGACTCCGGTCCACTGACCGCATCCGCATAAGTGAGGGGTTCATCATTATCAATGATGTAGACTCCGTCATAGCGCTCAGGCTGACGACGGATCCTACCCGATCTTCGCGGTTCCCGTGATATTTGAGCCTCAGGTTGCTCAATAACCTGATCTACCGGCTCAGGCTCATCCAACTGTGCTTGACTACTTTGTCCTTCCTCTGGATTCTCATCCAGCTTTATTTCTCTCCCACTAGCCTCTTGCAGAAGAAACTCCTTCTCAAGAAATATGGCCGTCCGAGCAACAAAAACCTTGTTCTCTTTGGGATCGTAGAAATAATAACCCTTAGTTTCCTTAGGGTAACCGACAAAGACACATTTCTCAGATCTGCTCTCTAGTTTCCCAGAGGCGAGCTTTTTGACATAAGCCTCGCAACCCCAGATCCTGATAAATGTCAAGCTAGGCTGTTTCCCATACCATAACTCATATGGCGTCTTTAAAACTGCCTTGGATGGCACTCGGTTTAGTACCTTTGCAGCTGTTTCCAGTGCAAAACCCCAAAAGGAATATGGAAGAGTAGCCTGACTCATCATAGAACGAACCATATCAAGTAACGTTCTATTTCTCCTCTCGGACACACCATTCCACTGCGGTGTTCCTGGCGGAGTGAGCTGTGAGATAATCCCACACTCCTTCAGATAGTCAGTAAACGTATGACTCAGGTATTCACCACCTCGATCAGAACGAAGTGCCTTGATATTTCGGCCTAACTGATTTTGTACTTCATTTTTGAACTCTTTGAACTTGTCAAAAGATTCACTTTTATGTCTCATTAAATAGACATATCCATACCTACTGAAATCATCAGTAAAGGTAATGAAGTACTGATAGCCACCTCTGGCATGTTTACTGAAAGGCCCACACACATCACTGTGTATAAGGCCCACCTCTTCAGTAAAGGTAATGAAGTACTGATAGCCACCTCTCGCCCGACCATTGGTAATGGTTGAGTGCCATTTCATCAATCAAATTGTAAGCTTCGTCAACAGCTTTGTTCATTAGGGCTCCTCCAGTGGCTACATCAACAGTAAGTCGAGTGTTATAAAGCAAGCCATTTTAAAATGTATTTACTAGTACCCATTTCTCGAGGCCGTGGTGAGGACACATTCACTGCAATTCCTTGAAGCGATCCCACGCCTCATATAATGATTCGCCTTCTCTTTGGGAGAAATTGGTAATCTGGTTTCTAAGCTACGCGGTTTTGCTCGGAGGAAAATACTTTGCAAGGAAGGCATGTGAAAGTTGTTCCCATGTGGTAATGGATCCAGATGGTAATGAATGCAACCAAGCTCGCGCCCTGTCTCTAAGTGAAAAAGGAAAAAGTCGCAACCGCAGAGCGTCAGTGGTTACACCATTCATTTTAAGAGTGTCACAGTATTCAAGGAAAATAGATAAATGCATGTTAGGATCTTCGGTTGGAGATCCACTGAATTGGTTTTGCTGTAACATTGATAGAAGTGACGGTTTTATCTCAAAGTTGTTTGCTTCTATTGGTGGACGTGCAATACTAGAATGCAGTCCTTGAACATTTGGTGCGGCGAAGTGACGGAGTGATTTGTTACCGTCCATGATTGATGTTTGCGAATTCTTCTTTGGTTGATACTTCTGAAGATTTCTGCGACGCCGGAACATTCTTTCTATTTTCGAATCAAATGGTATGGCAGGTTCCGGTCGCGGAGTTCTAGCATAAACTAAAATTCTAACAAGTAGATGTTCCGTTAAAGCAAGAAAAGTGTAAAGTAACGTAAAAGAAAGTATATTAACAAACTAAAAATGTCTAGTCTGATAACTTCTTAATCTAGTCAATATTGCCAAAATTAGTCCCCAGCAACGGCGCCAAAAACTTGGTAGTGCCCACGGGTATAGTAGGCATTTTCCCTTCAAGTGCACAGGTCTATCGAAGTAATAAAATATCGATCCCACAGGGACTAATGGGCAAGTACTAATTGATCGCGAATTTACTAGCTAGATGATATTGTAGATTAGGAAGCTTTGAATGCTAAACTAATTAATTGCGTGTAAGAGTGGAACTGCAGGAATTCGTGCAAGAAGGAACTTAATGAGAAAATGCATCAGGATGTGGGTTTTACAGCTTCGATTCCTCATAGTGGAATAGTTAAACCTTATCACCAAAGTCTTTCCTGATTCAAGGGATTTTTACTACCCGTCGTACGGGCCGCTCCCTCCAATAATCTTATCCGCTCTTATAGACGAGATTATCGGTCCAATCCATAGGATTCTGACGCTCGATCGGAAAAGCTTCTCCCCGAGGTGCCTTAGCTCCTTATAACCTCCGTAAGTAAGTACAGTTCCGCAGACGAGGATCTTCCTCCCAGAGACGCTGATTAACCAACCTTACTTAGGCGATCTAAGGTTTAAACGCTCCCTTTCGGGCTATGTAGGCATAGCGTATCAATGGAAAGGATAAACCCTCAACCCAATGGTTCCGACGCTTGGTCGGAATAGGATCAAGCATACTCTTTCGAGTAATGCAGGCAAGGCGCGTTCATAAGGTTGAGTAAGGGCTTTTGGATGAATAAAGTTAAACCAGTCCAACTAGTGAGTAATCGAGGGCTAATCCCACATCCTGATTTAGGAGTTTTAGCCTAACATGTTCACGATAATAGCGCACATAATGTTCATTATCAACATGCACATGAGCAGATTTGTGCAGGAATTACAAGACAAGTACAAGATCACACAATACTTTGCTAGGATTTATACAAGATGTTGCAACAAATCAAATGTAAACGTAGGATCTGCCTTACAGATTTTGTCCCCGAGAGGCTTGCGCACCAAGATGTCTTCGCTGGATGCAAGGGCGCAACTCCCCTCGATTCTTTCCGCCCGCACAGTTTCTCCTTTGTTTCTTTCTTATGCGCCCCCTCTTTCCCTCTTATGAAACCAAGAAAAGCCCTTATATCCTCTTCTCTTTTGAACCTTCTTCTCTTCCCCATGCCCTGCAAAAAGAGATTGCTGCAAAGTTTCAGAGTTTCAGCCGAAAGTATTCTGCCAGCCTCCATTTCCTGCAAGGTACAACCCCCATACCTCACGAAATGATGATTTCGTGAGGGAAATCTCCCCTAAAAGCTGCTCCACGCCTCCTTCGTCAATGGAGGAGAAAGGTCCTAGGTGCCCTTCAGCTTCCCCTCAGATCAGATCAAAGAAACGTGGGAGAAAACGGTGATTTCGTAACAGGCGGGTCTACGATCTCGGGCGAGAATTTGGTCGTGACCCGGTCATGATTTGTCGATTTCAGTTTCAGGCATCGCGACGATCACGGGCATGATTCTGATTGGGACCCGGTCGTGATTTCCAACAAAGGCTTCAATGAATCCGAAAACTCCTGGTTAGGATTCTCTTGAGTTAGGATGAGCTCCTCTACTACCAAAGTTCCAGAATCTACCCTCTATGTGGTCAATTTGACCTGAAAACGTAAAAAATACCGAAACAGGTGTAGATTCCATAAATGTATTCAAATATAGGCAATTGCAATGCTTAAAGTCATGAAATAGGTATGATTCCATAAGTAAATCGACACATGAAACTCTATATAAATCTGTGTCAACATCAGCTATAGAGTTTTCAAGAATGGCTTCTAAGTTGGATTTTTGAGGTTTACTAAAGTTTGATTGTGGAATAAATGTTGGGTTGTTCTGATAAAGCAAGTTTTGATAATTTTCCCAACTTGGATTATATGTACTAGGGCATGAGTTAAAGCATGAAGGAATCCCTAATTGACATTCAATATAATGATGCCCATGATATCCACAAATATCGCAAGTAATAGATTTCAACATAGAATATTACATGCTTAAATAATTAGTTTGTTGAATAAAGGAATTTACCTTTGTTGAAAGTGATTCTAGTGCATCCGTGCCATATTCTCTTGTCATTATTGGTGGCACAAACCTCTGTTTTGACCATTGATATTGGTTAAACATCATATTTTTAATTTATGCAAATAAATTCAGAAATATAAAGCGTAAAAAAGGAATTGCAAAATAAAGCTTAAAAAATCTAGTTAAGTGATTTTTGGCATGAGTTTTCCAATTCATACAACGTGTTAATCCAAAAAGAGAAAAATAGCCTAAGTTAGCTTTAAAGAAAAAAAAATGCAAAAAACAAACAAAAACAAAAACAAAAATTAAAAAAACAAAAACAAAAAACAAAAATAAAATAAAAAATAAAATAAAATGTCTAGTCTATGAATCTCACAATTAAATCGATATTGGCTGGCCTGATCCCTGGCAACGGTGCCAAAAACTTGATGCGTCTACAAGTGCACGGATTTATCGAAGTAATAAAAAGATTATCGTTCCCAACGAGGATCTGGCGGTCAAGTACTAACTACATGATTGATCTATATCTAGACGAATCAAATTTGCGGTTTTTGTTTTTGGAAACTTTTAAGTATAAATAAAAGAAACCGAGGTAATATTTTGGGTAAAAATCAATATGGAGAAAGTCGGGACTCGGGGTTTCACCACGCTGATGATTATGAATTCAATAAAATAAACCTTTGAATAGAAAATTACAGTGTTGACAGGGATTTTTCCTAAGGTATAAATTATCTTCTCCCGAAGCGTAATCCGGTATCTATTAACATTAATTTCCTACTCTCGTGACAATTAACATAAATAGACCCATTAAGTTCTGTGAAAAACCATAAAAATCCTTCAAATGAATCCAAACTACTCCCATGATTGGATTCATAGGTTTGAAAAGAATAGGTCCAACGTTGCGATTCACCTCCCGGTCCTTCTTGCAACGTCTAAAACGTAAACATACTTGATTAGAGTAAATTACGGAATAAACACAATTCTAATCAAATCAACTCTATAAAATTCATGTTAAAGACTTAAATAATAAATTTAATCCATAAAACATTAACATGTTACACCCCTAATGTAATACCCCGAGTTAGTCCCACATTAGAAGTGGGAGAAAGGATTATATGATAGATAAGGCTTAGCAGGCTTGCTATTGTTAACTTGGGCTTAAGCATTTTAATAGATTGGGCCACGTTGCAAATTGGCTCACCACGTTAATAAATAGTTTGCCTACTAAGTGGGTCATAATAAATGGTATCAAAGCAAAACTTAGTCATAAGCATGATGAGAGGCCAATAGGAAAGGGCTACCGAGAGTGGTGGAGCCACCATTGGGCTGACCTCACATGCTGCTGACTAAGGGATGGTGGGCTTGACGAGGACGTCAAGTCTTAAGTAGGGGAGATTATAATACCCCGAGTTAGTCTCACATTGGAAGTGGGAGAAAGGATTATATGATATATAAGGCTTAGTGGGCTTGCTATTGTTAACTTAGGCTTAAGCATTTTAATAGATTAGGCCCCGTGGCCATTCTGGATCACCAAGTTAATAAATAGTTTGCTTACTATGCAGGTCATAACACCTAATCCCTAAAAAGAGTTTAAGTGTTCATGTGTATAGAAATTCTGCCCAGAAATTGAGTTTTGCCCTAGCCGCCGCCTCCATTCGTGTTCTTGTGTAGAAGCCCCCTTAAACCCTCCAAAATCCTTCCTTTTATAGTTTAATCAGTGTAGAACCCATCTAGGAAGGTTCTGCAAAGTTTGGTTCAATTCCGACTCGTTTCGGGGTTGAATCAAGTGAAAAATGTGAAGGGGCTAAAATATTCACGGCCCATAAACTATTTACGGCCCATAAACTATTTACGGCCACGAGTGTTAAAGTTTATGTTTACTGCACATAGTGTATTCACAGCCCGTGAATATATTTACAACCATGGCCATAAAAGTTGCGTTTAACCTCCGATTTGGCACAAATTTGACGTACAACCTTGTCTTTTCATCACGAATCATGCCATGACCTCAAAATTCATCGTTTTGAGTGATATTCACGGCCCATGAAAGATTCACGAGTGCAACTGTGAGTATTGCGTCTGGTTTTCGTTTCACTCCAAATTTGATGTGTGGCCACATAATTTTCTCGGGAATCGTGCTATGGCCTTAAAACTCTCAAAATCCATCATTTTTATGTCATTTTACTTGTATTTTTATAAAAACTAAGAAAAGTAAGGATTCAATACTAAGTGAAGTAAAAACACTAAAAATTGGTATAAAATCATGAAATTAAGCCTAAATATCATATAAAATTCAGGAAAAAATATGATGTAAATGCAACTCATCATGAGGCTCCTCTCAATATTGGCCATGCAAAAAGTAATCACACCTTCAGCAAGCAGATCAGTATACTCATGTAGCTCCATATTCATACTGCTAAGAAACTCCAAAACCAAAGGGAGATAGGTCTGCGATGAAATCTCAAAGAACTTTTTGGCTCTAATTTGGTCAAACATCCAAAATACATCATCATAGATCCCTAAATCTCCAAAGTGTGCTTATCTGCATACTTCGTGTTCACTATTCATCTAGTAAGTAGCTGATTATACCTAGCCTCCTGTATCTCATCTCTAAAGTCAATCCCATAGGGATTTGGAGGCGAATATGAAGAAGACTCAACTGGAGCCTTGCCCTTCCTCTTTGAAATAACTTGCTTGGTTGTGGGTGCCATCTTGAACTAAGCAATGCAATATAAGTAGGAAGTAGATTTTGGAAATGAAAACTTGTCACCTGCGCTGAAACAGAGTCGCACGTGGAGTCAAAATACCACTCCAAATCTGAATCTCTAGTAGAAATGAATCCCCTAAACTCTTCAGGAATGTTGTTCTCCTCCTCACAAAACTATCTAGAAGCAAAAAACAAGCTCAATTGAAGCTCAATCGATGAGAATCGAAGCAAGCGGAAGTCTCGGTGGACGAACGCTGGTTGAGCTCATTCGAAGCTTCAAATCACTTCAATGTCGAACGGGAATGGTCAGAGACTTGTCAGAAACAATTGGGGAGGATCGCCTGAGATTTCTGGAAGGAAAGATTAGCTAACATCGAAGAATCGAACGTTCGATTGACAGAAAATGGAAAGAGGCAAAAATCGCGCGAATGAGCACCAGAAATACCAGATTGGGCCAGGAAATACCGGATCGAAGGTTTGAGATGATCAGAAAGGCCGGAGGGTTTAGAGGGCAAGGGCGAGTTGAAAGCTCAAGGGCGGTGCTGGATCGAGTGAAAAATATAGGAGAGAAACCCTAAAAATACAGCAGAAAAATCGTGTAGGACCGACACAATTATGGCCATAATTATTATTATGGCACTGCTGTAATTCTCTCTAGTTCAAAATTGATCAAAATTATAGCCCATGAAGAAAATAACGGCACCCTTGTAAAATTTTCAGAAAAATTTTCAAATTTTTGGAAGATAAACGCTTGAAAACATGGGTCATAATAAAAATTACGGTACTACCGTAAAAGAGAGACTTTTTTTTTTTGCGAAATAAAACAACGGGTGTGAAATATTCCACACCCCCTACCCTAAAATATCATGGAGAATACTAGCTCAAAATTACGGCCCGTAAAAGAAATTACGGTAGTACCGTAAAACTTTCTGGAAAGAAACAAGTCAAGATTACAGATGGTAAAAATTATTACAGTAGTGCCATGAAGGTTTCTGGTTGAAATCAACCCGAAATTATATACCGTAAAAATAATTATGGCCCTAATGTAATTTATGAAAAATTTCAAATTTTCCTACAAAAAGAAAAGAAAAATTATTACTTAAAGATAAACTAAAGTAAAAGAAAGCAAACTAAATAAGTGTGCTTGGGTTGCCTCCCAAGAAGCGCTAATTTTTAGGTCATTAGCTTGACCGCTTTGCACTCAGATCTGATCAAGGTTCTTTAAGTTGAAATTTTATTCTTTCTTCATTCTGTTCCTCTTAGAAATAATGTTTCAACCTCTCACCATTAACCTTGAATTCCCCCATTTTGTCGCTCCATATGTCTACAGCTTCGTAGGGATAAGCTTTCCGAACCTGAAAAGGTTCGGACCATCGAGACTTAAGTTTACCAAAAAAAAGTTTTAATCTAGAATTAAATAAAAGAACAAAGTCACCTGGTTGAAATTCCTTCCTGAGAATATGTCAATCATGTCATTGTTTAGTCCTCTCTTTATAAATCATCGCGTTTTTGTAAGCAGAGAGTCTAATCTCATCTACCTCATTCCATTGTAACCTTCGTTTTTCCCCCGCATTCTTCAAGTCGAAATTCAGTGCTTTGATTGCCTAGAACGCCTTATGCTCAAGCTCTATAGGTAGATGACATCATTTACCATAAACCAACTGAAAAGGAGACATATCTATCAGTGTTTTGAAAGCAGTCCGATATGCCCAAAGTGCATCATCAAGCTTAGTAGCCCAATCCTTTCTTGTTCTTGACACAATTTTTTCGAAAATCCCCTTGATCTCTCTATTTGATATCTCAACTTGTCCACCTGTTTGGGGATGATATGATGTTGCAACTTTATGATTTACCCCATACTTTCTAAGCAAGGTTGAAAATTTATGTTTTATAAAGTATGAGCCTCCATCACTAATTACAACTCGTGGTATTCCAAACCGTGGAAAGATGATCTTCTTGAACTATTTTACAACAACTCTAGAATCGTTAGTAGAAAAAGCAAGAGCCTCAACCCACTTAGAAACATAATCTATTGCCACAAGTATGTATTTGTTACCTCCAGATGATGGGAATGGTCCCATAAAATCTATCCCCCAAACATCAAATATCCAAACTCGTGGTATCTCATTTCTTCTGTTAATATTCCCTGTCATTTGGCATCTATCACAAGACAATATGAAATTCCTAGCATCCTTAAAAATTGAGGGCCAATAAAATCCAGATTATAAAACTTTGAAAGTAGTCTTCTGAGTATTAGCATGCCTTCCATAAGATGATCCATGACATTGAAATAATATATCTATGTTTTCTTCCTCAGGTACACATCTCCTAAAAATCCTATCTGCACATCTTCTAAATACATAAGGCTTATCCCAAAAATAGTTCTTTACCTCAGCCAAGAATCGCTTCTTTCCTTGATAACCCAAATCAAAGGGAAAAACATTAGCAACTAAGTAATTCACTATATCGGCATACCATGGAGCCTTGATCTGTTCAATGGCTAAGAGTTGTTCTTCAGGGAAGGAATCATTAATTGCATCACCTTTATCAGTATCTACTAATATCCTCGAAAGATGATCCGCAACAAAGTTTTCTGATCCCTTCTTGTCTTTGATTTCCAAATCAAACTCTTGTAATAACAATATCCATCTAAGAAGATGTAGTTTACTATTTTTTTTCTGCATCAAGTATTTCACCACTGCATAATCTGCGTACACCACAACCTTAGAATTAATTAAGTATGATCTGAATTTATTAAAAGCAAAAACAATGGCGAAAAGTTCTTTCTCTATGGTATTGTAATTTCTCTGTGTCTCATCCAACGTCCTACTAGCATAATAAATAACATAGGGCTTCTTCTCTTTTCTTTGACCAAGGACTGCTCCTACTGCATAATCACTAGCTTCACACATGAGCTCAAAAGACAAACTCCAATCCGGTGGCTGAATGATTGTTGTGTCTGCATTTGCACGGATACTTTGAAGTAATAAAAAAATATCGAATCACAAAGACCTACGTGTTAAGTACCGAATAGTTGTTTTCTCACTAGCTAAGCAAATCGAATACGATGTAAGTAGCAAACGGAAATCACACGAAATACCAGAGAGAAAAGCTGGGACTAGGGTTTCATCCACCTTAATTTCAATGACTAGATATAATTAAATGATCGCCAGTTTACTCTTAATATGATAAAGATATAATTTTCTTAATAAAGAAATCATCTCACTTTCGCGCAGACAATTTACAAAGAACAAATCCTCACTTTTGCACAAGATTTATTCAATGCTAAAGATAAGTAAATCATTGACAAGAAGATTTAAGATCACTTTCATGCATCCAATCTTTATGTCAATCATCTCAAGTGAAAACTAAATACTTTCGTACTTTAGATTCACAGGTTCTACTTAAGGTTCTCCAATGATCCGATACTTAAGTTCTTACAATATCTTCATGTTTAATTCATTAATGTCTCCTAGGTCAAATTATCAACAAGTCAGTAAACTTTTAAAATCTAGAAATAAGAACAAACATCTTTACAAAGTAAATTAGTAAGTGGTCTAGTAAGTTTAGAGAAATCCTTTATAAATAGTCAGTAGAATCCTGCATGTCCTAAAGAACTTCTGATCTCCTTGACTATAGTGGGCGGCTCCAACTTCTCAATCACTTCTACTTTGGCTTTGTCAATCTCTATCCCTCTTTCTGACATTAGGTGTCCTAAAACTATCCCCTGCTTAACCATGAAATGACACTTTTCCCAGTTAAGCACAGGATTAGTTTCTTCACACCTCTGCAAAACTCGAGATAAGTTAGTCAAACAATCATCAAAAGAAAAACCATATACAAAAAAGTCATCTATAAAAACATCCATAAAATCCTCAATAAAGTCCAAGAATATAGCCATCATACACCTCTAAAAAGTGGCAGGTGCATTACACAAACCAAAAGGTATTCTCCTATAGGCAAAGGTACCATATGGGCAAGTGAAAGTGGTCTTATCTTGGTCATCGGGATGGATAAGAATTTGGAAAAATCTAGAATACCCATCTAAGAAATAGAAGTAAGAATAATTAGCAAGCCTCTCAACCATCTTATCAATAAAAGGTAAGGGAAAGTGGTCTTTCCTAGTGGTTGGATTCAATTTCCTATAATCTATGCACATGCGCTAACTAGTTACTGTCCTAACAGGAATTAGTTCATCATCTTTATTTTTCATAACAATTACACTCCCTTTCTTAGGAACACAATGAATAGGACTTACCCATTTACTATCGGAGATAGGATAGATAATACCTGCATCAAGTAATTTCAGATCCTCCTTCTTCACAACTTCTTTCATAGAGGGGTTAAGTCTTCTTTGAAAATCCATATGTGGCTTATGTTCCTCTTCCATAAGAATCCTGTGCACACAAAAAGAGGGGTTAATTCCCTTTAAGTCATCAATAGAATACCCAATTATCTTCCTATGAATCCTTAACTCCTTTAAAAGCAAATCTGTCTCCCTTTCATTAAGCTGTGCATAAAAAATAACAGGGTAAGCAGAGTTGTGTCCAAGAAATTCATAGCGAAGATTATTAGGCAAAGATTTCAGTTCAATTTTTAGGACTTTATCTTCCTGATTTTCTTGTTCATCACAAATAGTGCATTCTAGTAAATCATGAATTTCAATATCAGAATTAGAATTAGAATTAGAATCAAACTCAGAATCATAATCAGAATAAGAAGGCTCCTCAAACAAAGCATTAAGATCATAAACATGGTCGTCCACAACATGAATACTATAACAAGATCCAGTATAAGATGGTTTCTTCATGGATTCATTCAAATAAAACTCAATGTTGTTATCACCAATATTAAGAGTGAGTTCACTGTTTTTTATATCAATAATAGCTCCTGCTGTCGCTAGGAACAGTCTACCAAGTATGATAGGAATTTTGGCATCTTCCTCCATCTCTAAAACTACAAAATCTGCTGGAACAAAATATTCACCAACCTGGATTGGAACATCCTCAAGAATCCCAACAGGATACTTAACTGAATGATCAGCGAGCTATAAAGATATAGAAGTTGGTTTTGGCTCTCCTATGTCTAGTTTCCTGCAAATAGATAAAGACATTAGACTTGCACTAGCACCTAGATCATATAAGGCTCGGTCAAAAGACATATTCCCAATCAAACAAGGTATAGAGAAACTACCTGGATCCTTTAATTTTGGTGGCAATTTATTTTGAATGATAGCACTACACTCCTCAGTTAAAGCCACAGTACTATAGTCCTCTATTTTCCTCTTATTAGACAAAATTTCTTTCAAAAACTTAGCATAAGTGGGCATTTGAGACAAAACATCAGTAAAAGGAATATTAATGTAAAGCTTTTTCAAAACATCAAGAAACTTCCCAAATTGCTTGTCTAACTTGGCTTGAACTAGTCTATAGGGAAAAGGTATAGGAGGTCTATAAGAAGCAGGTGAACTAGGTCTAGGAACATCAGACTGACTTGGCTCATCACCTTTAGGTTCATCACCCATACGGGGTGGTAAACTAGTATGGGACTGCACATGTACAGGTGGTGTTTGTAAGACTTGCTCATTGTTAGGTTCAATTTCAGGCTCTTCCTCCTCCTCATCAAGTCTGCCCCTTGGTTCATCTAACTGTTTCCCACTCCTAGTAGTTATAGCATTATAATGTTCTCTAGGGTTTGGTTTAGGTTTAGAGTGTAATTTCCCTAGGGTCTATAAGATGTGCTGGCTTGTTGTGCTATTTGATTCTCTAGATTTTATTGTGAGCTGTTAAAGATCTTACATAAGAAGTAAGCTGATTAATCGTTTCCTTTTGTTGCTTAATCTCATCCATAATTTTCTCCAAATTCTGATTTTGGTTTGACATCAATTTTTCCAGCATGGACTCTAAACTAGAGTTCTAGAGCTGATTTTGATTTTGTTGCCTTGGTTGGTATCCTCTATTCTCACCCTGTCCCCCTACATTATTATTACTTTTCCAAGACAAATTTGGGTGATTCCTCCATCCAGGGTTATATGTACTAGAGTAAGGGTCATTAGTTCTACTTTAATTGTAACCCCCTACAATATTTACTTGTTCTACACCCTGATCAGCAATGACCTTACACCCTTTAGAATAATGTCCTTGATTACCACAGATATCACAAATAGCAGATGAAACAATAGCAGTTTGCATTTGAAAAGAATCAAATCTATTACACAAAGAGTTTACCTTTTCAGCCAAGGTACGCCAATTGTCATTCTCATTCTTACCATCTCGAGGACGATATATCACTCCTCTTTCAGTGGTCCACTGGTTATGGTTCAAAGCCATCTCCTCAATCAAAGTAAAAGCGTCATCAATGGTCTTGTTCATTAGAGCTCCTCCTGCAGCAGCATCAACAGTGAGACGGGTATCATAAAGTAAACCATTGTAGAAAGTACGAATCAAAACCCATTTTTCCAAGCCATAGTGAGGGTACTTCCGTTGTAATTCATTGAAATGCTCTCATGCCTCACTTAAAGACTCGCCATCCCTCTATGCAAAACTAGTAATCTGATTCCTCAACTAGATCGTTTTACTTGGCAGAAAGTACTTCATCAAGAAGGCATTTGAAAGTTGATCCCAAATGGTAAATATTCCAGTTGGTTGAGAATGTAGCCAGACATGTGCTCGGTCTCTGAGAGAAAAAAGAAATAGTCTTAGTTTCAATGCATCACTAGATACCCCATTAATTTTAATGGTATCACAAAATTCAAGAAAAAGAGCAAGATGTTGATTAGGATCCTCGAGAGGTGATCCTCCAAACTGATTCTGCTGTATCATAGATAGAAAGGCTAGTTTGATTTCAAAGTTGTTAGCCTCACTTGCCGGTCTAGCAATGCTAGAGTGTATTCCTTGTGGATTCGGTGCTGCATAATCCTTAAGTGATCTTCTTTCAGCCATGATTAATTCTTTTTCCTTCTTTTCTTCAAATCTGAGTTTCCTGTGCAATCTCAAAGTTTTATTAATTTCAAGATCGAAAGGAAGTAGTGGTCTTGACCTAAAGGTCCTATGCATGCAAAAGTAGAAGAATCAAATAAACTCAAAATTTATAGAAAATAGCAAAAAATAGAAATAAATCCCAACTTCTGAAGATTCAAAAATTAGCAAAAATAGAAAACTAAAAGCAAAGCTTAGTCTAGCAATACTATCAATTGCTTCAATATCAACTAAACTAAGGTACTCGGCAACGGTGCCAAAAACTTGTTGTGTCCGCAAGTGCACGGATACTAGAAGTAATAAAAGATATCGAACCACAGGGACCTACGTGTTAAGTACCAAATAATTATTTTCTCACTAGCTAAGCAAATCGAATACGATGTCAGCAAATGATCGAAAAGTGTACAGATTATCAGAGAGAGAGAATTGGGACTAGGGTTTCATCTACCTTAATTTCAATGACTAGATAGAAATAAGTGTTTGTTAGTTTATTCCAAACATAATAAAGATGAAATTTACTTAAAAAAGAAATTGTTTCGCTCTTGCGATAATAATTTACAAAGAACAACTGTCGCTCTCACAACTGATTATTCAGTGTTAAAAATAAGTAAACCTTGACAAAGAGAGTTTAAAATCACTCTTGTGGCTTAACTCTTAGCGTCAATATCTCAGGCAAAACTAAATATTTTCCTATCTTAGTTTCACAAGTTTTACTTAAGGATTTCTAACAATCCAAAATCATCTTTCGATGTATATTTTCAAGTCTAACTCAATAAAATTTTCTAGATCAGATTATTAATAAGAATTATACTTCAAAAATCAAGAATTAAGAACAAACCCAATCTCTTAGCATAAGTTTCTAAATCATAATTTTAGGGTTCCAAGTTTTGCAAATCACCTTTCAGTACATGTTACAAAACTCTAAAACATGCTGATAATTGAAACTAGAAAAGATCAAAGACAATAATCACTTAAGTAAAATTATCATATTTTAAAACAACTGACGAAAATAAAGATTATCCAATTATTAAGAAAATAAGAAGATTACACCCCCTATCCCAAAAGGTATTTACACTAGCATGATGGAAATATTACAGTAAGAATACATCTCAGAAAATCAAAATTCAAAGGGAAAGGAAATAGGTTACTGTATACAGGGCTGTAAAAAGAATTACAGCCCATAATCTTGTTGAAAACACGCTATGAATAGTGCGGCGCCCACGTTTTCATAGATTTCTCCTCCGATCGAGCTCCTTTTGCTCTGAAACTTTCTGTGTATGTTCTCCTTCCTCAGGTGTAACGTCCCTACATGTTTCATAGCAGATGATGGTCTATACTCTTCTCAGTGATGAACCCTAGCGCAGCGGCGAGCTTGATGATTTCTCTCTGAATCGTGGATAAAAATTGGGGCTTTTTTTCTGAGATCTTTTCCTCTTCTTATAGATCACTCCCCTTCTTTTGGTTTTTGAAATCGTGGTCTAGATCTTCCAGAATCATCATTGAAAAACTCGGTGAACAGTAACAGCGGAAAACTTGGGCAAACACGGCCGCCTGGGTTATAATTACGGCACGTGAAGATAATTACGGCAGTGCCGTAATTTATTCTGTACAATATCTTGAAATAATTACGGCCTGTAATAAAATCCATGGTAGTGCCGTGTTTAATCCTTCATGCTTCAAATCTGACTTGACGAGATTACGGCCATAATAAATTTTACGGCAATACCGTAGGACAAAATTCTTCAGAAATTACAGCAGAGGAAATAAATCATATTAGTGCCGTGGTTTATTCCGTAGGACCCAGCAAAACCACGGCCATAATTATAATTATGGCACTACTATAATTTTGCTGAAGATTCGGATTTTCTTGAAATTTGACATGTAATCTCCTCTTGATGATTAGAATTCGTCTGTGCACTCAGATTGCTTGAAAATCCATCAAAAGGAAGCCTTTTTGCCTGAAATTGATCAAAAACTAGAAAATGTGTGGATTCTAAAATATTTAACAAATAAGGCATGAAAATAAGCAAAAGAGCATGAATATGTCTCAAAAAGACTAATCTATCAATATAAAATATACTATGCATTTTTGAGTCATCAAAGAGCGATACAACCTGCTCCTCCAAAGCAAGGTGATCAACACTCGTTACCTCAACCGAGGGACCTTGAGCATGCTTGGGCTATTCGAGGACATGGAGTTCATGTATTCAAAAATCGATTGCGACCAATTTCTGCGGACAGCGCACCCCACATACGTTGGAGTCACACTCGAATTCTTCAGTTCTATTAACGTGAAGGCTGATACTATCCTTGACCAGGACCCTGGGCGACTTACCTTCCAAACGAGCATATCCCTATCGCAGTTGCGTAGTATTTACAGCTTCTCAGAACTGTGCACACGCAAGACACCGATGGAGTACATCGAGCAGGGTTTCTGGGGAGTGATTACAAACGAGCATATCTACTCTGCGTGTTTTGCCCGGGTGTCAAGTATCTACAACCCGGCTATTCGATATGTCCATCGCGTTCTTGCCCACATGATCTATTACGTCCCGACGAAAGATTTCACTAGGGACGTAAGAGTTTAAAAGAATACAAACCATCACAATAACAGTTCACACCATAACACCACGATATAGCATTTACTAACAAAAACTTGTATAAACATCAAGTCTCACAATCCATACCAAAAGCAAATCAAAGTATTCATTTTACATCATCTTTCAACAATTCTCAACAAAACTCAAAGTTTGGCAAACAATGCCAAGATACAAATACCACAACACAAGAAAATCAACTTTAGCTATTTATTTTCCCCAAGGCTCCCATGTCTATCTAGCTATTCATTTTGGGGTTGGGCTGAACCTGAACCTGGACTTGGAGGCAAAACAAAGGAGTTAGAAAGAAGAGCCAAGTAGGAATCACAAAATGCATGTAACAAGGAAAGATTATTAAAAACAACTTTACTATTCTACATGTAAACATCACATTCACATAGTTGTGTAAATCAAGAGCATAACCACAAATAACCTCACTCTCGAGTCCACACTCTTTGTTAGAGTGTTTCCATCGTTACTCAACCGATTGAACAACTACCCTCAGACAGCTCGGGGGATGTTGCGTCCAACATCTAGGACCCCGATTAGTCTAATGACTTCCCATCAGGTGACCTCTAGCTAGCACCTCTATAGCCGATCCATACTCGGCACTATAGAGTCCACAGTGGTATAGCTAGTATAATAAGCCAGCATAAGATTAATCAATGCCACGACATCAAGCAAACACCAAAAGTACTAAACTATCATCACATGTGTATTAACAAAGTAACCAATGCAGTTGTCAAACCATGCTCTATCTATCACAATGATCATTAAACAAATTATATTGAGTTCAACGGTAATGAAATAATAATCAAAGGAAACGAACTATAAGATACCACAGATTTTAAATAAAGCTTAAAATACTGTGATGAAAGGAGAAAGAATAGATTCCTACCTCAACGGTTGATTTTCTTTGTCAAATGTTTACCAACTCTCCCGGTCTCTGAATCACTTTTGTTTCCGGTCTTGATTTTCTAACTTATCAAATCTTAGCTATCCTCTTTTCTAATCATTTCAAAGAGAAAGGATTATTATGTGTGCATAATTAAAATTACTTTATTAATTCATTCATGACAAAGTTATGCATGTATTTAATTATTCCTTAATGACAGATCTTAATGTTTTTTTTTGTCAAGCGTAGGTCTTAAGGAAAATATCAATTTCCTGTTCTTTCACTGTTAATGTTCACTTTTGTATCAATGTCATAATGGTTTGTGTTTACACTGCATGTATACATGTGTGTGCATATAATACTGTTATTTTTACTCTTGTATTAAATGATTATGTGATAGTGTTCATTACACAGACACACAACATATGTGTTATATAGTTGGGAACATGTGATTACTTCAATTTGAAGATAGGATGGATTTCTCCATTGTAAGGATAGAACATGTTGGGATAGCTTAAGTTTTTAAGTTGTGTCAAGCGGAAGAGAAATTCAATGGAGATATATTTTGATGATTTCTCTGTTCTATTGTGCTAAAGAAAGTTGCTGATAGCTGAAAGGCTTAGACAAACTAAATTTCAAATGTTTAAATTCTATGATCTATTTCACGTTTGTTTAAATTGAGCTATCTAATGATGTATGAACATCTAAATAGTGATGTAAATGCACTTGATAGAAATATAACCCAAGTTGCATATTAGGAAGCTAGATAACATAATGATTATGAATTCAAGGGTGTGCTAAATGTGCTAACCGTGTATACCATTAAATTATATACTACACTTTTTGACTTGTGGGCTTAACAACCTGAGCATGTGCTGTTATATGGCTAAATGTTTGTCATAGCTGGCAACAGATTAGTGGAAAACCAATGAGAACTTAATTTGTAGAAGTTTTATGACTTTTTTGCACTTTAAAGCATGGAACACATAATATTATATTAAGCAATCTTTCACAGATTGTAGTTTCTTGTGAATTTTAAAATGGATTACACCTCGGGTTACCAAGTTTCCTTCAGAGACATATTGGCATCATCTTGCTTCATGAATTACTACAGGCGTTTGGTGAATTCTAGAGAAACATTTGAAATTGTTCATTCTAGACTGTTTGATGAACTCTGTAATAATTTGTGCTGGTTGGCAACCAAGTACTAGAGACTGATTTCTTTGAGTTATGTGCTAATAATTTGATTCTATACATGCAGACTGATAGAGTAGCAATGCTTGATGAGATTCTAGACTATGTTAAGTTTTTGAGATTGCAAGTGAAGATAACACTTTAGGAAATTAGCTAGCAGTGAAAGCTTTAGAAAAACAAATTTCTAATCAAACCATAGAGTATCTGTAAACTGCAGGAACAATGTTACACCCCAAAAATTCAGAAGTAATAAGAAGATGGAAGAATGAAATCCAACACAAATCAAGTAGAAGAATACATCAAGGACTAACCTAGTCTCCACAATTCGTAAACAAAAGAAAATTCAAGAATTAATGCTGCATCCTTCTTGATGAAAATCCAACGTGGAGATGCCGCCGATCAAGC
This sequence comes from Costus lasius, assembly GCA_027563935.2. Lineage (NCBI taxonomy): Eukaryota > Viridiplantae > Streptophyta > Magnoliopsida > Zingiberales > Costaceae > Costus > Costus lasius. The sequence continues at coordinate 26,857,556 of CM050450.1, read as the reverse complement.
TCTTGAAGCAAATCAAAAGAGGAGGCGCCACCAATCAAACTCTTCCAACACAATTTCAGAAATCAATAAAAGAAAAGAGAGAAAACATCATTGGAAGAAGGAGAGGGATAAGGACTCACCGTTGCAGCCGCTCACGAAAAAGAGGAAGAGAATAGACAAGAAAGGAGAAAGAAACCCTCGGCCAATGAGAAAAGAAGGGTTTTAAAAGGAGTTTTTACACAAAAGTCCGTAAGTATCTACTAATTACAACTAGGTCCTGCAAAATAAAAAAAAGAAAAGTTAGTTTAAATTAAATTATAACACGATCTTTGGTCGCGGGGAAAGCGATGGTATGGTATGCCAGTCAGAATTATTTTATTTATGGTGTATGCTTCATTTTTTTAGGGTCGACTTGGGTTATTATTTGGCTAAGCAGTTTAGCCGCATCGCCAACCTCACATAAGGGGGTGATCGTCATGGGTGGTTTTGTCACCCTACTGGTTGTTTCCCTAGGGGTTATCCCCTATGGCACCATGGAAGCAAATGGAAATAACCTGCTCGAAATCGAGTCGTGTGTTCCATGAAACTCATCATTCACCGGGGTGATTCCTATTATCTTACATTTAAAGGAAGCCAATTTTACCTCCCACTGCCGAACACTGAGCGCACCATGGTGCGCGTGTGAGCAAACTGGCGCTTACAGCCCGTCGCAGACCCTCAGCCTGACCCAGTTGATACGGTGCCCCAGGCCCAGATGCATTCCATTTTGGCAGTTCCTCTTCTACAGGGTCGATGATGGCCGTCCTTTAGGAGATGTGGGAGGAGCAGCTTCATCAGAGGGAGGTGCAGGACTAGAAGGATTCCACACTCTCCTATATCCACTTGGAGCACACTACCCACTGGGAAGCTATGGAGGCAGGTATGCAGCGATAGCATAAAATGATGGGCTTAGTCTGAGAGAAGCTCTCTGCCATGGATGACCAGCTGTCCTTTTTGTCCGAAGAGAACATGGCATGTGTAGCCATCTCTTCTGATGAGGAGAATGAGCCTGATTACACATCTCGCGGTAAGGGCAAGAGCTCTAGGGCTTCTGACTCTAAGTCGTGACGGAAGAAATAGAGTCCCCAGCGCTCGGCCTCCCACCTACTCCTGTCACATGTACGGCTTCGCATAGAGGACTATGCGACATTCAGAGTGGGTGAGCTATTGGCATGACCCGCAAGTGCACAGTTATGTTAAAGTAATATAAAAGGTTGTCGAACCTAGAGGGAATAAGGTTGATTACCAGAAAGTCTAAGTTTCAATAGCTAAGCAAATCAAGATAAGGTTTTTGCAATCTTCAATCAAAAACAAGAAATCAAATGCAACGACGAGGAAGGTATCTATATGAGAGAGATCGGGACTTCGGTATCCACCACAATAATGAATCTATCATGCGATAAAAGTGATCTATTATAAGGGTTCATAGTTTTGCATAAGGAATTTTTCCTAAGTTACAGGATGCCCCCTCTCGGTGGTACACCCTGGTTCTTATCCGAAACGATCTCCTACTCTTGCGGTGGATCTTTCTAGATAAACACAATGAGTTCTATGGAAAATTATATTACCCTCGAGTAAAAACCAAGCACTCTCGTGTCATGGATTCACAAGTTTTATCTAGGAGTTCCATCGCCACAATCCTCCTCTCGGTATGGATTGCGTCGGCTAAAACACGATATTACATAGCCAAAGTAACATCATGAAATAAGTGGAACAAGGTAAAATATACTCATATAAATATCCAAATAATCAGATTGAATTAAAATAGCATGAAAGAAATCGTCAGCGGGCTGCAACCAAGTCTCGAACAGGGTTTTACGCTACAATCGACATGAAAACTCGTAAGAATCTCTCTAAAAAGTTAGGAAAATTGTTACAAAACGTTTTTGAGAGGAAGGAGAGGATGAACCGAACAAGATCCCTAAGAATCATGAAGAGTTGATGCTCTAATCTCTTGAAATCGCCCCCGGAACGTGTTGTTGCCTCTTCTGTCCACCTTACCCACTTCGTGCACAGATTTCTCGATGATTTGGAAATATTAGAAGGGGCTTTTATATTCTTTGGATTCGCCTCTCTGTTAGCTTTCCAAAACATATTTTCTTGCCTTTTTTGGATTTTTCTAGGGCCCAGAATCAAAAAAAAAATTGAGTGAAGATCGGACTGCCCAATTACGATCATGAGTGAACTCCGCCAGGTTCACCAGGTGGTGAAGTCTACTGTGTAGTTTTTGTCATGTAAGAATCATTGTAGATTTTTGCACAAATTTCCTTAGAGAGAATCACTGGTGAACCCCATCAGGTTCACCTACCAGTGAAGTGTTATGTGAACTTTCAGTCGTCTGGTGAAAGCACCGGTGAACCTCGTCGGGTTCACCTAGCTGTATTTTTCAAAGTAGCTCTGATTGGGCCCAAATTTGACGTGCAGCTTCGTCTTCACGTAAGGAATCACCCTATGACTTTAGAATCCTCAAAAAATTTTAAAATTTGATGATTTTACCTAAAGTTTCACAAAAATAGAAAAAGTGAAGATTCCAAAGAAATCAAGCTAAAAAGTCTAAATGGAGTATAAAAACACTAAAATAGGCCTAATTTTGAGATGAAATAACACTAGAAATTACTGTTAAAATGTAAGGCATCGAATACTCCTAGACTTAAATCTTTGCTTGTCCTTAAGCAATAAAATAAAGTGAATTGCATGAAAGGTATGAGAGTAATCATTCTGGTTGAAAACGTGCATCCAAATTAGAAAAATATCTACTAGTAATCCTTCATCTAATCAGAAGAAACCAAGTGATCAGGTGTCATAGAACGTTCAGCGGTTTGATCTCACAATTTCCAGAAGTCAAGAAACTCAATCAGCAGTAAATAGGAAACTCAATTAAGCATACACATTACTCATGCTAATCCAATCCATCCAAATCTACCTGTTGGGATCAACTCAAATGTTTTTGTGAAAATGTAAAGCTCCAATGGCTAATAACGATATCAGACTTCAACTCATGTTCTTAGGTACCACTGCCAATTTTTCGCAATGCCAAGTAGAGGAGTCTCTCTTAGATTTCAACTCATGTTCTTAGGTACCATTGCCAATTTTTCACAGTGCTAAGTAGAGGAATCTAAGTGGTTTTTTTGTTGTTATTTTTTTTTGAACAAAATCACAGAATTGGTGGTGCAGATAAAGCTTTTCAACATATTACAAATGCAGTTTTCTCCCAACAAGAGAAAGGACTTCAAGGAATGAATAAGTAGACGCGAAACTCAATATGAATTTACATGCATACTACCGACATATATTCTTTAAACATTCTCAGAAATATTTGACCCAATAATAAACAGTCTAGAGCAACCCAAATCATAAGGTTTCAAAATCATAGAGTAAGCGGATATGATCATAGAATATTTTCTAATCAGATGTTGCATCCAACGCATCAAGATTACTTCAAACCAAACATGAATTTAGACTCAATGATCAGACTTGGCCATCATAGGATCAAAACTATTGTACTAGAGCATGGTGGATAGATAACTAAACTTTGAACCACAACATCAAAATATAACCAGATGATATAGCATGCATAACCCATTCACAGATTAACATCAAAATAATAGGTATCATCACAAAATACTAGGTCAATGCATGGAAGAAATTCAAATAGTACACATCACTATTAAGGGGCCTGAGATGGGACCAGGCCCATGAATAGTGGCATATAAGTACAATGCCAATAAACGATCAGTCAGTCAAAGTTAAACAACAAGAATGTGAACCAGCAGAAGTAATAAGTCAAATGATAGCAGAAGATAAAGAACAAGAGACGAGACAGCTCACCCACTCTAAATATCACATAGTCCCCTATGCGAATCTGTGTACATGAGAGCAGCGGGTGGGAGGCCTGGCGATGGGTGAGCCTACTTCTTCCTCTACGGGCGAGAGCCAGAAGCCCTAGAGCTCCTACCCTTGCCGTGGGACGAATACTCAGGATGCTCCTCCTTCGGAAGAGTATATAACCTACGCCATATTTTCCTCGGAAAGAAAGGCCAGCCTCTCATCCATAGAAGACAAATTCTCCCAAACGGAACCCATCATCTTATACTGTCGCTGCTTTCCTGCCTCCATAGCCTCCCAACGCATGGACTGCTCCTGGCGGATATATGTGAGAGTGGCATCCATCTGGTCCTGCACCTCCTGCTGATGAAGTTGCTCCTCCCGTATCTCCTGCAGGATGGCCATCATCGAGCCAGTGGAGGAGGAGCCGCCAAAGTGGAAGGCGTTTGGGGATTGAGGTGCAGTGTCAACGGGGTCAGGCTGGGAGTCAGCGACAGGCTGAATGTGCCAGTTGGCTCTCACGTGCATAGTGGTGCGCTCAAGGTTTGGAAATGGAAGGGAGAACTGGCTTCCCTTGAACGTCAGGCAATAGGAGTCACCCCGGCGTATAATAAGCTTCATGGAAACGCACGACTCGATCTCGAGCCGGTTGTTTCCACTCGTTTGCATAGTATCGTAGGGGATAACCCCTAGGTAAACGACCAGTGGTGTAATCAATCCCCCCATGACAATCGCCCCTTTGCGAGAGAGGGCGACGCGACTGAATTGTTTCTCCAAGTAGTAACTAGTGTCGACCTTGAAAGAGTGAAGCATGCACCATAAGTAAAATAACTCTGATTGGCATACCATACCATTGCTTTCCCCATGGCCAAAAATAGTGTGGGCAAGGACGCGATGAACATATCAAATGTCTAGGTTGCAGATGCTGGACGCCTGGGCGACACGTGCCGAATAGATGTGTTCATTAGTAATGGCTCCCCAAAACCCCTGCTCAGTGTACTCTACAGGTATCTTGCGTGTGCATGGCTCTGGGAAGCCATAGATGCCGTGCAATTGTGAGAGAGAGTGGGAGTGCTCGATGTTGCCCAATCAGAAGGTGAGGCGGTCGGGGTCCTGATCAAGAATAGTGTCGGCCTTCACGTCAATAGAACTAAAGAATTCCAGTGTAATGCCAATATAAGTGGGAGGCACCATATGCATAAACTGCTCCCAGCCAATGTTGGAGTACATGAACTCTGCGTCCCCCAGAAGACCGAGCATGCTCAATGTGCCTCTGTCAAGATAGCGGGTGTTTATCACTTTGCGTTGGAGGAGTAGGTTGTATTGCTCTACCTGCTCAGCGTTCCAGAAGATGATGCCAAACTTGTTCGGTATTGGAGCAGAAGCTGATGGCTAATGGGAAGAGGAAGTATGTTGGCGAGAAGGAGGAGGCTGTTGGTATATATGCCCTAGGACCTAGTTTTGGTCCACTTATGTACTACTTGACTTTGATATTTATATCATTCTGGCATTGTCGTTATCTATGTTTGTTTACATCTGCGCATATGTACTAACATGATAATGTCCCTGGAGACAGATTGGATCTGTGCTCGAACTATAGTCCCTAGTCGATGTACCTTAGTGGATATGGGACAGCTATGGTACTTGTGAGACTGGTATGTGGGCTGGTTAGGACGCAGACACATGGGTATATCATTGGAGGATATACTGGATAGACCCGCTGTGAGGCTATGACTTGGTGTCATGAGTTATCCTCACAAGTGACAGGAGATGCATTGATCCCTTGACTTGAGGTCATTGATCATTCTATATGGTTAGGGACTTGCTTTGATACAACCTAACACCTCGCCGTAGTTGGGAGGTCATAACGGTTGTCATTGAGCATGTCACCATCCATATGAGAAGGTCAATGGACAGACAAAGGATTTGCCCCTTCCTTAGGGAAGTATGATATCCATGGAGCTCCTCTATGGTTCTATGACTGAGAGTGTATGGCCATACCCAGGTGAGAACCTGTTTTAGTCATAGCCATGTGATTGGGTGAAAACAAGTGGTGACACACTTGTCCAATCGGATATCAGTTCGGCAAAGAGACTGTAATGCATCTGTACCTAGTTGCGATGATGGGGATGTCGATGTCGATATCCATTCCAATGAACTGGGTAGCAGCGATGCACTGCTAGGTGCCACTCACTGCTTGTGGTGACCTTTGGTCAGCACTGCCAGCGTCTGAGGAACCTATAGGGCCGCACACCTTGATACTTGAGTTCTCGTATTGATCGGGAAGCCTTATGATCGAGTTATTGGATAACTCGGATCTAAATGGGAGATTTCATCAGCGCCAATGGGCCTGATGATATGGAAGAATGTTATTGGAGCCAAACTTCATTTTTGGCAGGTTGACCCGTATTTGACCATAATTAGTCACATATGGATTAGGGTTGCATTGGATTGGATCCAAGTGCTTAATCAACCCATGTAATGGAGTTTGAGCTAGCTCATTATCCAATGAGGCCCAATAACAAGTTCTCATGAAGAGATAAGAGGCTAAAAGGGTATAATGGGGAGAAGCCCAACCTCATTGGCGCCTAAGGGGTATAATGGGGTTTGGGTGGCAAAATTGCTTCATTAAGGAAGCAATTGGCGCCTAGCCCTTCTCCCTTGATGGTATGAATGCCTCTAAGGCATGTCTTGGGCTGATATGGTACTTGGGCAATTATGGATAGGTTGAATGGAGTTTATGGTAAAGTCTTGGAGACTTTCCTTGTCTCAAACCTCCTCATCCTAGCCCTACACTTGTCATGATCTTGGCCCTTCCCTTAACCGCCTCTTGCCCTATAAATGTGACTCTAGCCGCCCCCTCTTATGATGATCAATCCTTGGAGGCGTGAACACAAGAAGAGGGGCGAGAGCTAGGAGCAAGGGCGCAACTTCCTCTTCTTCTTCCATAGCCGCAAGCTTCTCCCTCCTTTCCTCTTGGCGCAAGGAGCTTTGGTGCTTGGCGGCTTGAACTTGGTTGCTTCTTCTCTTGGCGCATCCTTTCCTCTTGGTGGCGCAAGTGAAGTGGAGCATCTCCTTAAGGCTTGGATCTTCTTCCCGAGGCTAGCACCGGGCGTGGAAGAAGAGAACTCAAGAGATCCGTGTGTGTGAGACTGCAGAGGGCGCACACTTGGGCGCCTACATCGGCATCACTCCAAACCGCTCTTAAGGTATTTCCTAACTCATCGTGTCGACTCTCTTGCTTGCGATCTTCACTGGGTTTTTGGGACCGGCCTGTTTCAGGGACATTCTTCCGCTGTGCAATGTATGTATGTATGTCTATAACTCTGAAAAATTGTAAAATGTCCCCGGGGTTTCCCAACAGTGGTATTAGAGCGACTTGCAAGACTCGAACGATGTTTTATGCTTTTCTTTCATGCTCACATGCCATATCTCTATTTTCGTAAATAGCATGATGCATGGCGAATGATTTTTCTAAGTAGGAAAAATTAGGGTTTCTTGTTTCTATCATCCTCTCAATCTCTTTTGGATTTTTGGACTATTTTTCTTGTTTGATTTAAAGATTAAAGGCGCACGTAATTTTGTCAAGTAGGACGGGCATTGTGTCTTTGGACTGGCTAAGTCTCTTGATCTGACAAAATTGCCAGCCGAAAGGATCTCTGAAATCATCATGAAAAATAAATCGCAATTAACCAAAAGATTTGTGAGAAGAAGATGAGAAAAAGAGACTAGTTTTATGAAAAAGTAAAATTTCAGATTTTATGTTTTTCTTGAGCATGTAGAATTGCATGAGTAAATACCTTGATTGTGCATGATGTTGTGATCATTAGTCAAGCCCCCCTTTGCATGCCTGTGATGTATCCTCGTGAGGCCTGCGTGCCGCTTTTCTTTTTGCTTTTAACTAAGAAGAAGATTAGGGTGGCGCATGTACTTGGAACTTGGTGCATGCATACCTTGGATGGTGGCGCAACAAGCATCAAAGGAAGAGGCGCAAGCTTGCTTGATGGCGTAAGTTAGGCATGGCCGAACCCTTGGGTTTGAGAGCAAGCTAACTTGGTTTCTTGCATTGTGGCGCATTCTCATTGGAGGAAGACCATGGCATTGGCCGAACCCTTGGGGTCTACCCTTAGGGTTTGAGAGCTAAACCATGTGAAAAGGACCTTGGAGCCAACCTTGAAGACCAAGAAAGAGGGCGGCTAGGATAGGTCTATCTTAGGGGCTTGAGTCCTATGTCAAGAATTGAACCTCCTTTTGGCATGGGTTGGTTCAATGTCTTGAAAGGGCTTTGATCACATCATCCTTTACTACTTTCCTCATCTGCTAAAAGCATGCCTGTGATGTTTTATCGTTATGTTATCACTATAGGATTGCATGCCTGTATTGTTAGACATAAGATAAAACTGATGAGACCTTAAAAACCCTCATAATAAAATATCAAGTCTAGTAGCCTTCTAACGCGTAGCCCTCACTAAGCTATCGATCAGTGGAGTTGTGAACTGGTTCTCACCCTCGTGGGACACACCCACTTATCTTTAGAAAGTGTGTGGTGGCAATGGTTTCCCCAGTCCAGTTTTAACCTAGGCGTGCCTTCGCAAGGAAACTCATTGGCCCTGGGCATAACGGTTAGGAATGGACTTGACTAGAAGTTCACATGTACTGAGCACATGGTGAAAGTCTAGAGGCATCGTTGAGAGGTTAGGGTTTCATGTTGTATCCAGCCCTCGCTGGACATGAAATAACCAGACTGTCTCAACAAGGGGAGTTGCTTGGAGCAACCGGCCGGCGCGCCCACCTTAGGAAACATGGGTTACTTTGTGCATCTCATCCCACCCTCACGGGACGCGAAGCCTCATGTGAAATAAGGATCCCATCTCACTAGGAAGTCTTAAACTTCCCGATTGACTTTATGGGTTGTCAATTCGAATTTAAAATAGTGGGAGCAGTAATCATTTAAAACAAGTCCAGTTTAAATGATTTAAAGTAGTACTAATCTATTTTTCTTGGGTGTTGTAGAACAATGGCTACGAACACTGGCGGATTATCACAGCGATCACTCCTTGATAAGGATAAGTTAGTTGGAACTAACTTTATGGACTGGCATCGGAACTTGAGGATAGTCCTCAAGCTCGAGAAGAAGCTGTATGTCCTTGAACAGGCTCTTCCTACGGCTCCTCCGCCTAATGCCCGAACGGCAGACAGAGATGCTTATAGAAAGCATCAGGATGACTCTTTAGAGGTTTCATGTCTTATGCTAGCCAGCATGGCACCTGAACTACAGGTGCAATATGAGGAGCAGAATGCTTTTCAGATGATCACTCATCTGAAACAGATGTTCGAGGCTCAGGCTAGAACTGAGAGATTTGACACCGCCAAAGCAGTCTTTCGGTGTAAGTTGTCTGAGGGTGCACCAGTGAGACCCCATGTTCTCAAACTCATTGGGAATGTGGATCATCTCAGGAGACTGGGACATGCCATAGACAACGAGCTGGTTGTGGATCTTATTCTGCATTCCCTGCCCCCTAGCTTCAGTCCGTTTATTATTAATTTCAACATGAACCGGATTGAGTGCACACGGGAGGAATTGATGAATATGCTCCAAAGAGCCGAGCGAGAGATGGGTAAGACCAAACCCAATTCTGTTCTTTTGGTCCCTGCGACCAAGAAGATAAAGAAGAAGGGTAAGGCACGTGCTAAGAGCAGTGCCAGAGGTCCTACCAAGGCACTGAAGAAAAAGGCGAAGAAGTCAAAGGACCAGAGGTGTTTTCACTGTGGCGAGCAGGGTCACTGGAGAAGGGACTGCAAGCAGCTTCAGAATGAGGAGAAGAAAGGCTTGGCCTTAACTTCTAGCTCGGGTATCTATGTTACATAAGTCAATCTTTCTACTTCTATGTCATGGGTATTGGATACCGCATGTGGGGCTCATATTTGTACAAATATGCAGGGGCTCAAGAAAAGTAGATCGGTGCAGCCTGGAGAGATTGACCTACGCGTTGGAAACGGGGCACAGGTTGCTGCTGTTGCTGTAGGCGTTTTGACTCTCTCCTTGCCTTCTGGACTTCAATTAGAACTAGATAATTGCTTTTGTGTACCTTCACTTACTAAGAACATTGTATCCATTCCTTGCTTAGCAAAGAAAAGATTTAAATTTGAAATAAATAAGAACTCTTGTTCTTTTTCATTTGCAAATATGTTCTATGGGAAGGGTACTTTGTGCAATGGTCTATATATCTTGGATATGGAAAGTTCTATTTGTAACATAAGTAATAAAAGGACCAAACTAAGTGGTTCAGTTGGTGCTTTCCTATGGCACTGTCGATTAGCCCATATAAACAAGAATCACATCCAACAACTCCATGCAAATGGATTGTTAGATTCAAGTTCCTTGGAGGAATTTGATACTTGTGAACCTTGTTTATTAGGGAAAATGACAAAGGCGCCCTTCACCAAGATTGGTGAGAGGGCAGGAGGTTTATTGTATCTCATACATACTGATGTGTGTGGGCCTTTCAATAGACAAGCCAGAGGAGGGTACAACTACTTCATTAGCTTCACTGATGACTTCAGTAGGTATGGCTATGTCTACTTAATGAGACATAAATCTGAGTCCTTTGAGAAATTCAAGGAGTTCAAGAATGAAGTAGAGAACCAACTTGGAAGATCCATTAAAGCTCTTCGATCAGATCGAGGTGGAGAGTACCTGAGCGGTGAGTTCTTTGACTATCTGAGAGAGAGTGAGATCATATCCCAACTCACTCCTCCTGGAACACCTCAATGGAATGGTGTGTCTGAAAGGAGAAATTGAACTTTATTGGATATGGTTCGATCCATGATGAGTCATGCAACTCTACCTCCATCATTCTGGGGGCATGCACTAGAGACAGCTTCTCTAATACTGAACAACGTTCCATCTAAGAGTGTCTCCAAAATACCATACGAGATGTGGAGTGGGAGACGCCCTAATCTCACTTTTATCAAGATCTAGGGATGTGAGGCTTATGTCAAACGTCAGGATTCTAGCAAGCTAGAACCTAGATCTGATAAATGTGTGTTTGTGGGGTATCCTAAGGAAACTAAAGGATACTACTTCTATGTCCCAACCGAGAACAAAGTTTTTGTTGCTCGGGGTGCTGTCTTTCTAGAGAAAGAATTTCTCATGAAAGAGGTTAGTGGGAGGAAGTTTGACTTGGATGAGGTCCAAGTGCAAGCACAAGACAAAGAGATGGAATCTGAGCCACCTGCACCGGTTGCTAGCCAACTTGAGGCTCAGACACAGGTCCCGCGCAGGTCTGGGAGAATTCGTCGTGCACTTGAAAGGTACGGGTCGCTGCCGACCCAACACGATGGGATCTTCATCATTGAGGATGAACCCATAACCTATGATGAGGCGGTCAGTGGACCGAACTCCGAGAGATGGCTTGATGCCATGCGATCCGAGATGGATTCCATGTCGGCTAACCAAGTCTGGGATTTGGTTGAGCTGCCTGATGGGGTAAAACACATAGGGTGTAAATGGGTCTTCAAGAGGAAGACAGACATGGATGGCAATATAGTTACCTATAAGGGTAGACTAGTGGCTAAAGGATTTAAACAAGTCCACGGGGTGGACTATGATGAAACCTGCTCGCCAGTTGCCATGATCAAATCCATTCGGATTCTGCTTGCTATAGCTGCATATCATGACTATGAGATATGGCAGATGGATGTGAAGACAGTGTTCCTTAACGGGAAGCTGACTGAGGATGTGTATATGTCACAACCTGATGGCTTCATCCATCCTGCAGAGGCTAATAAGGTCTGCAGGCTAAAGAGATCCATTTATGGATTAAAGTGAGAGGAAACCTAGGTCACATGCGTATTCAAAATTTTGTAGCGACGGCGGAAATACTAGGTTTTAAAGATCACATGACTTAAACATATGATCAACCTTGAAAGGATAGGTTAGAGCATTACCATTGCCATGCTTTGAGTGGCGGCTTGGAAGAAGAAAGGGGCGAGTGCCTCTTCTCCAAAAGTATCATACACAAGATGAAGTTTGCTTCTCCCTTGTGCTCCTTGTGCTAGCAAAGACACTAGGGGTCTTTGATCGAGTGAGGAGATGAGATGTGCAACCTTTGCTTTGTTAAACTCCTTCTTTTCGTGAAGAGGAAGAAGAATGCGAGAGGAGGAAGAGAGCGGTTTTGAAAACCGAGAGGGAGAGCCATAGAAGGAAAGATTCGGTTACCATGTAACCCCCTTCTTAACTCCCTCTTTAACTCTCATGCGTTCACCCTAAGTGAACCAACCGAAACCTCTCATTTGAACCATGCGTTCACTAAGTGAACCAGTTCAATTTCATTTGGTTCAAGGACCAAATCGAACAAGCCCTGGTCTTGATCTGATTGAACCAAAATGGCTCAAGATCCAACCACACATCTCATTGAATCTCTTGATCTTTACGATCAAGCATCAATTCTCCCGATCGAAGCTTACCGATCATATGCCCTAATCAATCAAACATGATTAGACTAGATCTCACTTCCAATCAGAGTTTAAATTGCTTTAAACTGAACTAGAATAATTCCAATCCACACGATCTGACATAAGTAAGCCATATCATCAAATTGTGCGACCCTAAGGGTTTCCTTCAACGTCGGTAACGATAACTTACGTTATCATGATCAGAGAGGGGTATCTAGCAACACATCACTGTCTCCCGATATGAAGGAAAGAGTCTTCCAAGACTACTCCCAAAACATAGCACAAGTGTGAATCCAATTCACCCAGCATACATGTTCCCTTTGCCACTGGATGTTCTCGTTGGACAAGCGTGTCTAGCCTGTAATTCCAACACGATGAGAATGGTTAGATCAGATGAACATAGTCATCTGGGTATGGCCATACACATTCTCAACCATCTCATCCAGGGGGCCCCAGTAGAACACCACACTCCAACTAGGAGAGGCAATCCTTTATCTATCGCTAGTGTCCTAACATGACTTATGCCCACTATCCAAGATAATCCTTAACCATTATCTTTCAAATGATATTGAACTACCTCAAGACAATGTCAATCATCACTTAGAAACACAAGTGATCTCAAGTCAGAGGGAATATGCCACTTGCTCGCTTATAAGGATTTATTCATATTGTGACAAACAATTGAATATCCTAAGTAGGGTCAGTCCAGTACATCCAATGCACCTATGTGTCTAAATCTTATTCCATGCTCGAAGCATCCTATAAGATTAGAACACATATTAGTCTCAATCATATCAAGGCTGTCTCATGTTCACCAAGATATCTCGACTAAGGACAACTCTGAAAATCAGCTAAGCTGAACATCATTGAGACATTACTCAGAAGTATACATATAGCAGCAGGTAATGCAACAATCTGAATAACAACAATTGCCTTTATAAAACATATACATAGTTTGTACATGATACTGATAATAACCCAAGGCCTCAAACATTTAGCCTTAAGGGCATACCCCAACAATCTCCCACTTGCACTTAAACTAATGGTTGAGAAATCTCAAACCCATATTATTACAGTGCTTCTCATGCTTCTGCTGCGCCAGAGGCTTTGTAAGCGGGTCAGCTAGATTGTCATCTGTATGAACCTTGCAGATCTTGATCTCTCCTCGATCTATGATCTCACGGATCAAATGATACCTTCTTTGTATGTGCTTGGACTTCTGGTGTGACCGTGGTTCCTTTGCTTGTGCAATCGCTCCAGTGTTATCACAGAAGATAACCAATGGATCTGCACTCGAAGAAACAACACCAAGTTCCTGAACAAACTTACGAATCCATACTGCCTCCTTTGATGCTTCTGAGGCTGCAACATACTCAGCTTCTGTTGTGGAATCAGCAACAATTGACTGTTTGAAACTCTTCCACACCACTGCTCCTCCATTCAAGCTAAAAACATAGCCTGATTGCGATCGGAAATCGTCTTGGTCAGATTGGAACGAAGCATCAGTATATCCTTCAATACTGAGTTCTTCTTGACCTCCATAAATCAAGAACATATCTTCGGTTCTCCGAAGATATTTCAAAATATTCTTGACTGCAATCTAGTGCGCCTTCCCTGGATTACTTTGGAACCGACTGGTCACGCTTAACTCGTAAGCGACGTCTGGGCGAGTACATAACATCGCATACATGATGGACCCAATAGCCGAAGCATAAGGCGTATTGTCCATCTCATCTTTCTCAGACTGTGTTTGAGGACACTGGCTCTTTGAAAGATTCAGACCATGTCTGACTGGAAGATATCCTCTTTTAGAATTTTCTAAATGGAATCTCTCCAGGACCTTATCGATGTAAGTACTCTGGCACAGCCCGAGAAGCCTATTAGATCTATCTCTGTAGATCTCCACACCTAATACATAGGCTGCTTCTCCCAAATCTTTCATCTGGAAACATTTTCTTAACCATGCCTTGACTGCATGCAGTTCAGGAATATCGTTTCCAATGATTAAAATATCATCGACGTAGAGGACTAGGAAAGTAATCACGCTCCCACCAAACCTTTTGTATACACACGGGTCATCTTCATTTTTGATGAAACCAAATTCAGTAACTGATTCATCAAAACGAATATTCCAGCTTCTCGATGCTTGTTTTAGTCCATAAATGGACCTCTTTAATTTGCATATTTTATGACGTTCTGATGGATTGATGAAACCTTCAGGCTGTGTCATATACACATCCTCTTCCAGTTTTCCATTAAGGAAAGCGGTCTTCACATCCATTTGCCATATCTCATAATCATAATATGCTGCTATCGCGAGAATGATTCGAATGGACTTGAACATGGCTACAGGAGAGAAAGTTTCATCATAATCTATCCCGTAGATTTGTTTGAAACCTTTCGCAACTAGCCTGCTCTTATAGGTAACCACGTTACCGTCCATGTCTTTCTTCCTTTTGAAGATCCATTTACAGCCTATAGGGATTACTCCTGGAGGCGGATCAACCAAATCCCAGACTTGGTTTTCTGACATGGAGTCCATCTCGGCTCGCATAGCTTCAAGCCATCTTGCTGATTCCGGTCCACTGACCGTATCCGCATAAGTGAGGGGTTCATCATTAATGATGTAGACTCCGTCATAGCGCTCAGGCTGACGACGAATCCTTCCCGATCTACGCTGTTCCCGTGACGTCTGAGCCTCAGGTTGAACATTAACCTGATCTATTGGCTCAGGCTCATCCAACTGAGCTTGAATACTTTGTCCCTCTTCTGGAATTTCATCCAGCTTTATTTCTCTCCCACTGGCCTCTTGCAGAAGAAATTCCTTCTCAAGAAAAATAGCCGTTCGAGCAACAAATACTTTGTTCTCTTTGGGATCATAGAAATTATAACCCTTAGTTTCTTTAGGGTAACCGACAAATATACATTTATCAGATCTGCTTTCCAGTTTCCCAGAGGCGAGCTTTTTGACATAAGCCTTGCAACCCCAGATTTTGATAAATGTCAAGCTCGGCTGTTTCCCATACCATAACTCATATGGTGTCTTTGAAACGGCCTTGGATGGCACTCGGTTTAGCACCTTTGCAGCTGTTTCCAGTGCAAATCCCCAAAAGGAGTAAGGTAGAGTAACCTGACTCATCATAGAACGAACCATATCCAATAAGTTTCTATTTCTCCTCTCGGACACACCATTCCACTGCGGTGTTCCTGGCAGAGTGAGCTGTGAGATAATCCTACATTCCTTCAGATAGTCAGTAAACTCACGACTCAAGTATTCTCCACCTCGATCTGAACGAAGTGCCTTGATATTTCGGCCTAACTGATTCTGTACTTCATTTTTGAATTCTTTGAACTTGTCAAAAGATTCACTCTTATGTCTCATTAGATAGACATAACCATACCTACTGAAATCATCAGTAAAAGTAATGAAGTATGAATAGCCACCTCTGGCATGTTTACTAAACGGCCCACACACATCACTGTGAATAAGGTCAAGTAAACCTGAAGCCCTTTCACCTTTATTAGTAAAAGGATTCTTCGTCATTTTACCCATTAAACAAGCTTTGCATGTATCAAACTCCTCATAGGAGAATGATCCCAGCAGTCCATGATCATGCAACCGCTTAATGCGCTTCTTGTTAATATGGCCTAAACAACTATGCCATAGCAAGGTGCTGTCATCAGCATACTTGGCCCTTTTGTTATCAATTTGTTGTACAGAACATTCCATGTCCAACATGTATAACCCATTGTTAATCAACCCAGTTGCATAAACAATATTATCATATGAAATACAACACTGTGAAGTTTTGCATTCAAAAGAAAAGCCTTTCCTGACAAGAGCAGGAATAGAGATAATATTCTTAGTTATGCTTGGTACAAAATAACAATTGTCAAGTTCTAATACAAATCCAGATGGTAAAGAGATGTTATATTCTCTTACAGCAACAGCAGCAACCCGTGCCCCGTTTCCAACTCGTAGGTCCACCTCATGCTATCCGACCTGTCTTCTTCTCTTGAGTTCCTGCACATTTGAACAAATGTGAACTCCACATGCAGTGTCCAACACCCATGAAATAGAAGAAGCAACCATGACTTCAGTCACGTAAATACCTGAGCCAGAAGTGAAAGGCTTGCTTCCCTTCTTCTCTCCTTGGAGCGCTCTACAGTCCTTCTTCCAGTGACCCAGCTGGCCACAATGGAAACATCTGTTGTCCTTTGACCACTTCACCTTTTGTTTCAAAGCCTTGTTATAGCTCTTGATAGGGGTTTTGCCCTTCTTCCCCTTCTTCTTATTCCTTGAAGGAACCATTAAGACAGGGGATGAAGGCTTTCCCTTCTCAAGAGTCTGCTCTGTGGTGCAGAGCATGTTCAGTAACTCTGCCGGAGTACAGTCGATTTTGTTCATATTAAAATTAATGATGAACGGATCGAAAGAAGCCGGGAGAGACTGCAAAATAATGTCTACAACAAGTTCTTGATTGATGGTATGTCCCAGTTTCTCTAGAGCCTCTTTGTACCCAATCATCTTGAGTACGTGAGCTCCCACTGGACTCCCTTCAGTCAGTTTGCTATGAAAGAAAAGTTTTGTCAAGTTATAGCGTTCTGTCCTTGCCTGTGCAGCATACAGCATTTTGAGATTTGCTATAATATCAATAGCTGACAAATCCTCATGCTGACGCTGGAGCTCGGGCGTCATTGACGCAAGCATAAGGCAAG
This sequence comes from Costus lasius, assembly GCA_027563935.2. Taxonomy (NCBI): domain Eukaryota; kingdom Viridiplantae; phylum Streptophyta; class Magnoliopsida; order Zingiberales; family Costaceae; genus Costus; species Costus lasius. The sequence goes on along the minus strand of CM050450.1, from coordinate 26,840,537 downwards.
CGACATCAGTACTATCACTAACGTGCTTCTCATAAGCATCTCGAACCGCTCTTGCAGCGTTCGCAGCGGGTTGAGCCGGTATTGCCGACTCAAGGACATACAGCTTCCTCTCAGCTTTGAGAACAATCTTAAGCTGTCTGTACCAGTCTGAGAAGTTTGGCCCAGCAAACTTCTCTCTTTCCAATATGGATCGCAAATTGAGCCCTGTGGTGTTCGTTGCTGCAGGAATCTACAACATAGCAAGAACAACAAGGTCAGTATGCATGTTAGAATCAATCCAGGACTTAAGAATGATTCTTTTCTCACTATTTTATCTGACTGAAAATCCAATAAAACAGCCCGAAAGAGTGAAACTCTTTTAGTGAGATGGGATCCAGTTTTCATACTTGATCTCCGCGTCCCGCTCAGGCGAGATAAGATACACAGAGAGTTCAAGCACTAATCACCGGTAGGCTATCCATGCCAATCGCCAACCCGTGCGATTCCCCTTCATCTAGGCAATCCAGAAGACTGTGCCAACTGAGTTGGTACAACACAGTCTCTGATTCCTCAGATGGCTGCCTCCATCTAGCTATCATATGCTCAATATGTAGCATATATATGGTCAAGCTGACCTGACCTACTCCCTGGACCACCACGTGCTATGCTGAGCAACGAGAAGCGATAAATCCCTTCTCTGTAGCATGTAGGTGTAATCACGCACCGTCTGAAGATAGCTGGGCGTGCCCACTGAGTGGGTACAACACGGCCCCAACGATAGTCAGAACAGTGAGGTTTTGCGTCAGAAGGCAATCGAGCTTGATATTCACGTTGGATTTTAACGGTCCTTTTTATCTTCTTACTATCATGCAAATTCTATAGTGATAGCAGAAGTTTAAAGCATGCATGTGCTAATATTACTTAAAACTGTAAATGAAAGCACCAAACATCTTATGTGGTAAACGCCCATAAAAGCCTAAGTAAAACCTTAGGTTTACAAAAGTCTTCACTTGAGCTCTTTATGGGACTCTTGTACTTCATCTAGCCCAGCTCGACCCCAATCGCCCTCTGCAGCTCAAATGTGCCCACCAGGCAGTATGCGGCTGTTCTAGAGTCGACCTCTAGACCACCCATCTAGTAAAGCCAATTGCTGCATGCGCATCTGCCATTTGTGCTGTGTGCTCATGTCTACTCAAATTACATATTTGAAACTATCTAGACATGGTTTGACACGCAGGTCAATTATACATTTTCATAAATCAAAGTGTGATTCGCAGATCACAGCAAAATTTATATTTAATTCCAGGCACGCAGGCCCCAGCACAGCATACAAAATAAGGGCAGCCCACATAAGATTAAATAAACACCCAATCAACATGTTAAACATGCATACATGTGATCCAAAACAGAAATAAAATTTTATAAAACCCCATGGCATCAATTTTATTTCCTTATGTGCCCTACTACCTTACAACGGTCCATTTACAAGTATCCACTCATTAGACTAAATCAGACCCACTGCCCTTGCACGCACCCAGTCATAACTGACTTGCGTCGACCTCATGGTCAACTATGCATGCCTTAAGGGCTGAACGTCCCACATGATTTCTGGCAAGCGGGTGTGACCCCGGGCCATAATCATGATCGTTCACCAGGCGCCTCAATCAGACATCGCTACACGCCCTTCTGCAGTCGGCCTATAGCCACCTGTATAGCTTGCGCACAGGTGCTATCCGGCCGCCCCATCCAGGCTGTCAGATGGTCTGATTAGGCTGTTGGGTCCAGACTTGACTAACGACTTCAACATTGTAAACCCGTCTAAGTGTTTGAAGCAGGCGCTTAGATAGATCTAGTGAGGGTCGCGCATGATGATAAGTTTTAATTGAAAACTTCTATGAAAAGCGCAAACAAAAACATCATATGCGCAAGCTTAAAAGTAAACAAAATACATCTAACATATGGCATGTATTTTCGCATGATAACAAAAGCATGCGCATCATGAAGATCTATCCAAAGCATAAAACCAAACATGGATCACAAGATGGCAATCATATATATCAAGCCAAAAACCAGCGCTCTGATACCACTGAGAGGAAGCCTAGGTCATATGCGCATTCAAAATTTTGTAGCGACGGCGGAAATACTAGGTTTCAAAGATCACATGACTTAAACATATGATCAACCTTGAAAGGATAGGTTAGAGCATTACCATTGCCATGCTTTGAGTGGCGGCTTGGAAGAAGAAAGGGGCGAGTGCCTCTTCTCCAAAAGTATCATACACAAGATGAAGTTTGCTTCTCCCTTGTGCTCCTTGTGCTAGCAAAGACACTAGGGGTCTTTGATCGAGTGAGGAGATGAGATGTGCACCCTTTGCTTTGTTAAACTCCTTCTTTTCGTGAAGAGGAAGAAGAATGCGAGAGGAGGAAGAGAGCGGTTTTGAAAACCGAGAGGGAGAGCCATAGAAGGAAAGATTCGGTTACCATGTAACCCCCTTCTTAACTCCCTCTTTAACTCCCATGCGTTCACCCTAAGTGAACCAACCGAAACCTCTCATTTGAACCATGCGTTCACTAAGTGAACCGGTTCAATTTCATTTGGTTCAAGGACCAAATCGAACAAGCCCTGGTCTTGATCTGATTAAACCAAATGGCTCAAGATCCAACCACACATCTCATTGAATCTCTTGATCTTTACGATCAAGCATCAATTCTCCCGATCGAAGCTTACTGATCATATGCCCTAATCAATCAAACATGATTAGACTAGATCTCACTTCCAATCAGAGTTTAAATTGCTTTAAACTAAACTAGAATAATTCCAATCCACACGATCTGACATAAGTAAGCCATATCATCAAATTGTGCGACCCTAAGGGTTTCCTTCAACGTCGGTAACGATAACTTACGTTATCACGATCAGAGAGGGGTATCTAGCAACACATCACTGTCTCCCGATATGAAGGAAAGAGTCTTCCAAGACTACTCCCAAAACATAGCACAAGTGTGAATCCAATTCACCCAGCATACATGTTCCCTTTGCCACTGGATGTTCTCGTTGGACAAGCGTGTCTAGCCTGTAATTCCAACACGATGAAAATGGTTAGATCAGATGAACATAGTCATCTGGGTATGGCCATACACATTCTCAACCATCTCATCCAGGGGGCCCCAGTAGAACACCACACTCCAACTAGGAGAGGCAATCCTTTATCTATCGCTAGTGTCCTAACATGACTTATGCCCACTATCCAAGATAATCCTTAACCATTATCTTTCAAATGATATTGAACTACCTCAAGACAATGTCAATCATCACTTAGAAACACAAGTGATCTCAAGTCAGAGGGAATATGCCACTTGCTCGCTTATAAGGATTTATTCATATTGTGACAAACAATTGAATATCCTAAGTAGGGTCAGTCCAGTACATCCAATGCACCTATGTGTCTAAATCTTATTCCATGCTCGAAGCATCCTATAAGATTAGAACACATATTAGTCTCAATCATATCAAGGCTGTCTCATGTTCACCAAGATATCTCGACTAAGGACAACTCTGAAAATCAGCTAAGCTGAACATCATTGAGACATTACTCAGAAGTATACATATAGCAGCAGGTAATGCAACAATCTGAATAACAACAATTGCCTTTATAAAACATATACATAGTTTGTACATGATACTGATAATAACCCAAGGCCTCAAACATTTAGCCTTAAGGGCATACCCCAACATAAAGCAAGCATCTCGAAGTTGGAATCTTCGATTTGATGAAGCCGTGAGAGATTATGGCTTTATCAAAAGCGAAGATGACGCCTGTGTATACAGAAAATTCAGTGGGAGCTTGGTGATTTTTCTGGTCTTGTATGTTGATGACATACTACTCATCGGAAACGACATCCCTAGTCTTCAAGTTGTGAAGACATGGTTGAGGAAGTGTTTCGAGATGAAAGACTTAGGGGGGGCTGCCTATATTCTAGGCGTAAGGATCTACCGGGATAGATCCAAGAGGCTCCTGGCCCTTAGTCAGAGTACCTACATTGATAAGTTACTGGAGAGGTTCAACATGGAGCAATCCAAGAAAGGATACCTTCCAGCCTTACTCTCTCAAAGAGCCAGTGTCCTACAACACAGGCTGAGAGGGATGACATGAGTCGAATTCCTTATGCTTCGGCAGTAGGATCGATCATGTATGCAATGTTGTGTACTAGACCAGATATAGCATATGCTGTAAGCATAACCAGCCGATACCAATCCAATCCAGGTCTGCAGTACTAGGTGGCTGTAAAGAACATCCTAAAGTGTCTGAGAAGAACTAAGGATCTGTTCTTGGTCTATGGGGGACAGGAAGAGCTCAGTATGCAGGGCTATACTGATGCATCGTTCCAGTCTGACCCTGACGACTTTAGATCGCAGGCCGGCTATGTGTTCAAGATAAATGCAGGCGCTGTATGCTGGAAGAGCTTCAAGCAATCCACCATAGCTGATTCTACAACCGAGGCAGAGTATGTGGCCGCTTCTGAGGCAGCCAAGGAAGCCGTTTGGATAAGGAAGTTCTTATGTGATCTTCAAGTGGTCCCTAGTGCAATGGATCCCATTGAACTCTACTGTGACAACAATGGAGCAATTGCACAAGCAAAGGAACCACGGTTTCATCAAAGATCCAAACACATACTCAGAAGATTTCACCTGATCAGAGAGATCATTGACAGAGGTGATGTCAAGATTAGCAGAGTTGACACAAAGAACAATCTGGCAGACCCATTGACCAAGGCTTTGGCGCAGCAGAAGCATGATGGTCACGCTAGAGATATGGGGTTGAGATTCCTCAACTTCTAGGTCTTAGTGCAAGTGGGAGATTGTTGGTGTATATGCCCTAGGACCTAGTTTTGGTCCACTTATGTACTACTTGACTTTGATATTTATATCATTCTGGCATTGTCGTTATCTATGTTTGTTTACATCTGCGCATATGTACTAACATGATAATGTCCCTAGAGACAGATTAGATCTGTGCTCGAACTATAGTCCCCAGTCGATGTACCTTAGTGGATATGGGACAGCTATGGTACTTGTGAGACTGGTATGTGGGCTGGTTAGGACGCAGACACATGGGTATATCATTGGAGGATATACTGGATAGACCCGCTGTGAGGCTATGACTTGGTGTCATGAGTTATCCTCACAAGTGACAGGAGATGCATTGATCCCTTGACTTGAGGTCATTGATCATTCTATATGGTTAGGGACTTGCTTTGATACAACCTAACACCTCGCCGTAGTCGGGAGGTCATAACGGTTGTCATTGAGCATGTCACAATCCATATGAGAAGGTCAATGGACAGACAAAGGATTTGCCCCTTCCTTAGGGAAGTATGATATCCATGGAGCTCCTCTATGGTTCTATGACTGAGAGTGTATGGCCATACCCAGGTGAGAACCTGTTTTAGTCATAGCCATGTGATTGGGTGAAAACAAGGGGTGACACACTTGTCCAATCGGATATCAGTTCGGCAAAGAGACTGTAATGCATCTGTACCTAGTTGCGATGATGCAGATGTCGATGTCGATATCCATTCCAATGACCTGGGTAGCAGCGATGCACTGCTAGGTGCCACTCACTGCTTGTGGTGACCTTTGGTCAGCACTGCCAGCGTCAGAGGAACCTATAGGGTCGCACACCTTGATACTTGAGTTCTCGTATTGATCGGGAAGCCTTATGATCGAGTTATTGGATAACTTAGATCTAAATGGGAGATTTCATCAGCGCCAATGGGCCTGATGATATGGAAGAATGTTATTGGAGCCAAACTTCATTTTTGGCAGGTTGACCCGTATTTGACCATAATTGGTCACATATGGATTAGGGTTGCATTGGATTGGATCCAAGTGCTTAATCAACCCATGTAATGGAGTTTGGGCTAGCTCATTATCCAATGAGGCCCAATAACAAGTTCTCATGAAGAGATAAGAGGCTAAAAGGGTATAATGGGGAGAAGCCCAACCTCATTGGCGCCTAAGGGGTATAATGGGGTTTGGGTGGCAAAATTGCTTCATTAAGGAAGCAATTGGCGCCTAGCCCTTCTCCCTTGATGGTATGAATGCCTCTAAGGCATGTCTTGGGCTGATATGGTACTTGGGCAATTATGGATAGGTTGAATGGAGTTTATGGTAAAGTCTTGGAGACTTTCCTTGTCTCAAGTCAAGGGATCTTGGCCCTTCCCTTAACCGCCTCTTGCCCTATAAATGTGACTCTAGCCGCCCCCTCTTATGATGATCAATCCAAGGCGTGAACACAAGAAGAGGGGCGAGAGCTAGGAGCAAGGGCGCAACTTCCTCTTCTTCTTCCATAGCCGCAAGCTTCTCCCTCCTTTCCTCTTGGCGCAAGGAGCTTTGGTGCTTGGCGGCTTGAACTTGGTTGCTTCTTCTCTTGGCGCATCCTTTCCTCTTGGTGGCGCAAGTGAAGTGGAGCATCTCCTTAAGGCTTGGATCTTCTTCCCGAGGCTAGCACCGGGCGTGGAAGAAGAGAACTCAAGAGATCCGTGTGTGTGAGACTGCAGAGGGCGCACACTTGGGCGCCTACATCGTCATCACTCCAAACCACTCTTAAGGTATTTCCTAACTCATCGTGTCGACTCTCTTGCTTGCGATCTTCACTGGGTTTTTGGGACCGGCCTGTTTCGGGGACATTCTTCCGCTGTGCAATGTATGTATGTATGTCTATGACTCTGAAAAATTGTAAAATGTCCCCGGGGTTTCCCAATAGAGGCATTGGTTGATGATCTTGATGTCGCGGATGAGGGCGGCGTGAAGGAGGGGAAGGTGTGTACTTGCCGTCGTCGGTCGATGAGTCGGAGGCGGGCTGTGAAGTGTAGTGCCGAGAGACCACTGCCTTGCGCTTTAGTGCCATGAAGATCAGGAGAAGCCACACAGGGTCCTTGGTGGAGTTCCAGAGAAGGAAGAGGCCGATCGGAAACAACAACATGAGTTGGCGGCAAAAGAAACGAGCAGCAGCGGAAAAACTTCTAGTGGAAGAGAAAACCAAAATCTGTCACGAATCAGATATGATACGTGTGCAAACCTTGGGGAAAACTCAGATCAGGGAGGGAAGAAAGCGTCCTTGAGTGCTGAAGAGGAGAGATTTCACCGGGAGGGATGAAGTTCTAGAGTAGCAGGCCGGCGGCGCATGGGTTTGGTGGAAACCCTACCTATGTGCTTCCATAAATACGGGCGAGTAATGTTCAAAAGCACGGGTGAACCCCATGGGGTTCACCTACCTGTGAAGCTCTCTGGGAGATTTTGGCACTTTCAGAATTACGGGTGAACCCCATGGGGTTTACCTACCAGTGAAGTCCTCTGGATGGTTTTGCACAGTCAAAAATACGGGTGAACCCCATGGGGTTCACCAAGCCGTGAAGCTCTCTGGAACTCCATCCTAGTACGGTAGACTTCACGGCCATGAAGTCTTCTGGAAGAAACCTGAAAATCTCGAATGTTATAGTCCATCCATGAACGCCAAATCTACTCTGTTGCCGCAAATTTTTTTTTGTGAAAACCTAATTTTTTGATATGCACAGTAGACTTCACGGGTGAACCCCAAGGGGTTTACCTGGCCATGAAGTTCTCTAGAATGCTCAAAAATTCTGTCTCAAAAACCCTATCCTCCAAATAGGTTCTTTCAACACAAAAAGACATACAATCAGCAAAAATCCCCATATTACTACCAAAAACTAAACAAAACTAATAAACTAAGAAGTCTATCTAATAGCAGCAGAAAGTAATGCAGCAAGAACTAAATAAGCAAGAACTTGGGTTGCCTCCCAGGAGCGCTAGTTTAAGATCAATAGCTTGACCCAAAGGGTTATCAAGTCTCCAAGCACACGGGGTCTGAAAGGGCAAGAACTTCCCCTTTCTCGACCCGCTCATCCTCGAAGTAATGCTTGAGTGGATGCCCGTTTACAATGAAGCTTCCTGTTCGTTCTGTCCATATAGTGATGGCGTCATAAGGTTGCACATGCTATACCACAAAGGGGTCGGACCATCTTGTTCAAAGCTTCCCTAGAAATAATCGAAGTCTTGAATTGAAAAGTAGCACTTTGTCCCCTACATGAAACTCCTTCTTCACAATGCACTTGTCATGCCAACGTTTGGTGCGTGCCTTGTAGATCTTAGCATTCTCATATGCATAGAGGCACATCTCATCCAACTTGCAAAGTTGCAACTTTCTCCTCTCACCGGCGCTTTTGAAGTCATAATTAATTTGCTTGATAGCCCAAACGCCCTATGCTCAATCTTGTGTCAGCAAGTGCATGGATACTTGAAGTAATAATTAAGATATCGAACCACAGGGACCTACGTGTTAAGTACTGAATAGTTGTTTTCTTACTAGCTAAGCAATCTGAATACGATGTAAGCGAATGATCGGAAAGTATACGAAGAGTTAGAGAGAAAAGTTGGGACTAGGGTTTCATCCATCTTAATTTCTATGACTAGAAGGAAATAAACGCATCATCAGTCCACTCTTATTATGATAACGACATAATTTACTTTGTAAAGAAATTATCTCGCTTTCACGTAGACAATTTACAAAGAATCAATCCTCACTTCCGCACAAGATTAATTCAATGCTAAAGATAAGTAAATCATTGACAAAGAAATCAAAGATCACTTTCATGCATCCAATCTCTATGTCACTCATCTCAAGTGAAAGCTAAATACTTTCGTACTTTAGATTCACAGGTTCTACTTAAAGTTCTCCATCGATCCGATATTTAATTTCTTACAATATCTTCATGTTTAATTCAATAATTCTTCTTAGATCAGATTATCAACAAGGCAATAAACTACTAAAATCTAGAAATAAGAACAAACCTAATTTCTTACGATGAGTTCCTAAATTTCAATTTTAGGGTTCCAAGTTTTTGCGAGTTACTTTTCAGTCCATATCACAAAAACTCCAATACATGCTGATAATATGAAACTAGAAGAGATTAAAGACAATCATCACATAAGTAGAATTATCTTAACAAAAGTTCCCTAACGAATCAAGGATTATCTAGTCATTATGAAATTAAGGGGATTACACCTCATGTCCCAAGGAAAGAATTACACTACCAAAGTCATAGGAGCACGATAAATAAAAATATTCAGAATTCAGGTAAAAAGAGAGAACAAGGGTTTACTGTAATCATGGGGGTGTGAAAAATTTCATAGCCCGTGATTTTGCAAATTTTCGAATTGCTACAGTGTCGCCACATTACCTGCTACAGTAAATCGCAATTTTCTCCTTCGGCCAAAATTTGTTTCATTGATTTCTCCCTCATTTGGAATCCTTTCGATCTGAAATTTTCGTGTATCCTTTCCTCCCCTGGGCGAAGCTTTCCTATAAATTTTGTGGTCTAAGGTGGCTTCTATGCCTCTCGGCGCGAGGCCGAGCCCTAGGGACGCCCTTGTTAATTTCTCCCTCGATTCTTGATGAAATTCGATTCTTCTTGTCTTCAAATCTTCTCCTCGATTTATAGAACACTCCCCTTTTTACGATTTTTGAATTGGTGCCCTGGATCTCTTGAAATCTACTTCAAAAGTTTTGAAAATAGTAGGTGGCGGAAGACTCGTTCAGATTTATAATTACGGCCCGTAATTTTGATTATGGCACTACCGTAATTCGTTCTATGGAAAATTTCCATAAAATTACAGCCGTAAAAAATATTACGGCAGTGCCATAATTTCTTCTGTGTATTCCCGCGTAGAAATTACGGCCTATAAAAATAATTACAGCAGTGCCGTAATTTCTTCTATGGATTTCTGGGTAGAAATTACGACCTGTAAAAATCATTACGGCAGTGGTGTAATCTGGGTAGAAAATTATACCCGTAAATTTAATTATGGCAGGGGTGTAATTTTCTAACGATCTCTGATTTGCATGAAAATTGACTGGTAGCTTCGTCTCGATGTCTGGAATCCATTGGTGTGCTCAGATGTTTCAAAATCCATTAAAATATGGCACTTTTTACTTAAAAATGATGAAAAATAAGAAATGGTGTAGATTCCATAATATTTGACAAATAAGGCTTAAAAACAAGCAAAAGAGCATGAATACGACACAAAAAGACCAATCAAATGACACAAAACATACTATGAATTTTCATGTCATCACTCAAGTTCAACAGGTAAGTGACAGGATTTCCCATAAATGATTTGGAAAGGTGACATACCGAGGAGTGTCTTGTAGGCGGTTATGTAGGCCTATAAAGCATTAGGTAATTTCAATGCCCAATCCTTCCATGATCGAGATAAGACATGGCAATTTTCAAGCACAATTACGGCACGTAAAATGACTTACGGTACCGCCATAAAAACCACAAAACCTTCTGGTCGAAAATAGACCGAAATTATGGCCCATAATTTTCATTATGGCACTACCGTATTTTCCTCAAAATTTAATTTTTCTTGCAAAAAGAAAAGAAAAATTAATTCTAAAAATAAACTAAAATAAAAAAACTAAACTTAAGTAAGAGTGCTTGGATTGCTTCTCAAGAAGTGCTAATTTTTAGGTCTATAGCTTGACCAAAACTTAGATATCATGGTAAGTAGGTGGATCAGTACCATAGTAAATAGCATACAACTTTTTGCATTTTCGTTGTCCTAAAAGTTTAGCCACTAATCCAAACATCCAAAATTTCATGTAAAATATGATCGACGTGGCTTTCTCAAATTTGCAGAAATCAAAATCAATACTTTCAATTCCACACAAAGGGTATTCAATAATTTTCCTAAATTTGTCAGTAAGCAAAATCATTAGTCAAAGCTTCAAAATTATATCTTCAATTGCAATAGGACTTCGATCAAAAGCTTCAAGTATTGTGTCATCAAAATAGTCTTTTTATCTCACATTAGATTCCTCAATAAAGCATAATTTTTCAAATAAATCAGAAGGTTGAATAGTAGATATGGGCAAAACATCAGAATGAGGTTCATCAATATTTGTAATATTCAAATCCTTATCAAGTTCCTCATGTCCAACATCAAATAATTTATCAATTTCAAAATTATCATCAAAATCAAAGTGATACTTTCCAAAATTAGTTTCCTCATGTCTTTCCACATATAATTCATCATCAGAAGAATCAAAAGAATCAATCTCATAATTACAAGAATCAGATTTAACCATAAATAATATATCATCAAAAGAATCAATTTCATAACTTTCACTTGAATCAAAAGGAGATTTTTCAGAATTAATTTCCTCAAACCTTTCAACAAATAATTTATCAAATGAATAAGCTTCAAAATTATCAAAATCAGAGTGAGATTCATTAATGTTCACAAAAGAATTAATTTCAAAATCAACAAAATCAGAGGGGGACTTTTCTAAATCAATTTTATGAGTTTTCAAATCAAACTCAAATAAACAACCTTGTTGTGCTATCTGGGTTTCTAAAATTTTATTGTGTGCAGTTAAAGATCCTACTTGCGAAGTAAGTTGACTAACTATTCCCTTAAGATTCTCAAATTTCTTACTTTGATTTGTCATGATTTGGCTTTGATTTGTCATGAATTTTTCAAGCATGGACTCTAGCCTAGATTCTTCAGTATCCTCAAAGTATGGTTCTGAAATATTATTTGAGTAATCCTCATAAAAAGGAGTTTGATGATTTTCCCATCTAGAATAATATTGATCATCTTGTTACCATGGTGAATTGGGATTTACAGGAATTAAAAATTGGCAATCAGAAGTATAATGATCAAAACATCCACAAATATCATATCTAATAGAAGAATAAGATGTCCTAACATGGTGCATAGAAGAGTCCATTTTATAAGCCAAATAATCTAATTTATCTGCAAGGATGCACAATGAATCATCTTCATACTTACCTTGTGGCATGTATACCTCACCTCTTTCAGTTGCCCACGAGTTGTGATTAAAAGACATATCTTCAAATTAAAGCTTTTCTACATAACTAAAAAAAAAATTGTGATCTCAAAGTTCACAGGAAATCAAATCTATCAAGATCTAAGAGTCATGTGTATAAACAAATAGAAGAATCGTGTAAACTCAGAATTTTCAAAACAGAAATAGAAAGATTATCCAACACCAATCAATCAGAATTTCCTTTTAAAAAAAAAATTTTTTTTCTCAGAATATAAAAAAATAGAAAATATAAAACACAAGAAAATTAAAAAATTTCAGAAATCACAGTTCTGTCACAACTTGTGAAAATCCAAAACCTGCAAAAACAGAAAACAAAGTTAAATCTAAAATAAATAAAGCATAGTCTAGCAATACTAACAACTATTTTGATATTAACAAAACTAAGGTCCCTGGCAACGGCGCCAAAAACTTGTTGTGTTCGTAAGTGCACGGATACTCATAGTAATAATTAAGATATTGAACCATAGGGACCTACGTGTTAAGTACCGAATAGTTGTTTTCTCGCTAGCTAAGCAAACCGAATACGATGTTAGTGAATGATCAGAAAGTATACGAAGAGTCAAAGAGAAAAGCTGGGACTATGGTTTCATCTATCTTAATTTCTATGACTAGAAGGAAATAAGCAAATCGTCAGTTCACTCTTATTATGATAAAGACATAATTTACTTTGTAAAGAAATCATCTCGCTTTCGTGCAGACAATTTACAAAGAATCAATCCTCACTTTCGCACAATATTAATTCAATGCTAAAGATAAGTAAATCATTGACAAAGCAATCAAAGATCACTTTCATGCATCCAATCTCTATGTCATCATCTCAAGTGAAAACTAAATATTTTCGTACTTTAGTTTCACAGGTTCTACTTAAGGCTCTCCAACGATCCGATATTTAATTTCTTACAATATCTTCATATTTAATTCAATAATTCTTCCTAGATTAGATTATCAACAAGGCAATAAACTTCTAAAATCTAGAAATAAGAACAAACCTAATTTCTTACGATGAATTCCTAAATCTCAATTTTAGGGTTCCAAGTTTTCGCAAGTCACTTTTTAGTCCATATCACAAAAACTCCAATACATGCTGATAATATGAAACTAGAAGAGATTAAAGACAATCATCACATAAGTAGAATTATCATAACAAAAGTTCACTGATGAATCAAGGATCATCTAGTCATTATGAAATTAAGGGGATTACACCCCATGTCCCAAGGAAAGAATTACACACTATCAAAGTCATAGGAGCACGATAAATAAAAATATTCAGAATTTAGATAAAAGAGAGAACAAGCATTTACTATAATCATGGGGGTGTGAAAAATTTCACAGCCCGTGATTTTGCAAATTTTCGGATTGCTACAGTGTCGCCACAGTTCCTACTACAGTAAATCACGATTTTCTCCTTCGGCCAAAATTTGTTTCGTTGATTTCTCCCTCATTTGAAATCCTTTCGATCTGAAATTTTTGGTGTATCCTCTCCTCCCCAGGGCAAAGCTTTCCTATAAATTTTGCGGCCTGAGGTGGCCTCTACGCCTCTCGGCGTGAGGCCGAGCCCTAGGGATGCCCTTGTTGATTTCTCCCTCGATTCTTGATGAAATTCGATTCTTCTTATCCTCAAATATTCTCCTCGATTTATAGAACACTCTCCTTTTTATGGTTTTTGAATTGGTGTCCTGGATCTCCCAAAATCGGCTTCGAAAATTTTGAAAATAGGAGGCGGCGGAAGACTCATTCAAATTTATAATTACGGCCCGTAATTTTGATTACGACATTACTGTAATTCATTCTGTGGAAAATTTCCATAAAATTATAGCCTGTAAAAAATATTACGGTAGTGCCGTAATTTCTTCTGTGTATTCCTGGGCAGAAATTATGGCCTGTAAAAATAATTACGGCAGAGGTGTAATTTTCTAACTATCTCTGATTTGCATGAAAATTGACTGGAAGCTTTGTCTCGACGTCTGGAATCCATTGGTGTGCTCAGATCTTTTAAAATCCATCAAAATTTGATACTTTTTACCTAAAAATGATGAAAGATAACAAATGGTGTAGATTCCGTAATATTTGACAAATAAGGCTTAAAAACAAGCAAAAGAGCATGAATACGACATAAAAGACCAATTAAATGACACAAAATGTACTATGAATTTTTGTGTCATCACTCAAGTTCAATAGGTAAGTGACAGGATTTCCCATAAATGATTTGGAAATGTGACATACCGAGGAGTGTCTTGTAGGCGGTTCTGTAGGCCTATAAAGCATTAGATAATTTCAATGCCCAATCCTTCCATGATCGAGATATAGTTTTTCAAGTATTTGCTTGATTTCTCGGTTAGAAACCTCCACCTGACCACTAGTCTGAGGATGATAAGGCGTGACAATTTTGTACTTTACACCATACTTTTTCAAGAGTGCTCCAAACCACTGCTCGATGAAGTGAGAACCTCTATCACTAATCAAAATATGTGGAACTCCGAATTTGGGAAAAATTATTTGCTTCATAACCTTCATAATGACCCTAGAGTCATTAGTAGGTTCTACGAAGGCATCAACCCACTTCGACATGTAGTTGACGGCAACAAGTATGTACCGTTTCCCACATGAGGATGGGAAGGGTCCCATGAAATCGATCCCCCATACATCAAAATTCTCCACCTCCAATTTGTCGCTTAGTGGAAGTTCGTCCCTCCTTGAGATGTTTCCAGTTCTTTGGCAGCTGTCACAAGTCAAAGCAAAATGTCTAGCATCATGAAAAATAGAAGGCCAAAATAAACTTGACTGTAGAACTTTGAAGGCTATTTTAGCTGCCCTGGCGTGTCCTACATATGGAGATGAATGACAATGGGTCAGCACGTCGTGTATCTCTGCCTCGGGTATGCATCGTCTATACAAGCCATTTGCACATCGCCGGTATAGATAATGTTCATTCCAGTAATAGGATCACACATCATGCAAGAACTTTTTCTTCTTTTGAAAAGTAAGATCAGGAGGAAGAATGTTAGAAACAAGATAGTTCACATAATCAGTATACCATGCTATTTGTTGTTCCAATAGAGCATATAGATGTTCTTCAGAGAATGAATCATTAATTTTCAACTCTTCTTCATGGTTCTTTTTAGCATCTTGTTCTAGCCTGGAAAGATGGTCCGCCACAAGGTTCTCATCCCCTTCTTATCTCTAATCTCAACATCAAATTCTTGTAAAAGGAGAATCCATCGAATAAGTCTTGGCTTGGCATCCTTCTTGTTAACCAGATATTTGATAGCTGCATGATTAGTAAAAATAATTACTTTCGAATTAACTAAATATAAACAAAATTTATCGAAAGCAAAAATAATTGTAAGTAGCTCTTTTTCTGTGGCGGCATAATTCATCTATGCATCATCAAGTGTTTTACTAGCATAGTATATAGCATGCAGTTTTTTATCCTTCCTTTGCCCCAAAACCACCCCCACGGCTTGGTCACTAGCATCACACATGAGTTCAAAAGGTAGAGACCAATCTGGCGGTTGGATAACAGGCGTGGTAATCAAAGCTTCTTTAAGTTTCATGAAAGCATCTTCACAATCTCTGTCAAAAGAAAAGATAAAATCTTTAGCAAGAAGATTAGTTAAAGGATGAGCTATTTGAGAAAAGTCTTTGATGAATCTTTTATAAAAACCAGCGTGCCCATAAAACTTCTAATTCCCTTCATTGTTGTAGGCGGCTTCAAATTTTCAATTACTTCAACCTTTGCTCTGTCCACCTCGATTTCATGCCCAGAGACCGTGTCCAAGAACTATATCTTCTCGGACCATGAAGTGGCACTTCTCCCAGTTCAACACCAAGTTCACCTCTTCACATCTCTGTAAAACTTTGGTTGAAAGAAGAGCCATACACAGAGAAGTCATCCATGAATATGTCTATAAAGTCCTCATTATAATATGCAAATATTGCCATCATCGCTCTTTGGAATGTTGTAGAGGCGTTGCAAAGGCCAAAGGGCATTCTCCTATAAGTGTATGTACCATAGGGACAAGTAAAACTAGTTTTCTCCTGATCATCAGGATGGATGAAAATTTGAAAGAAACCTGAGAATCCATCCAGAAAACAGAAATAAGAATTATGAGTTAGTCTATCTAACATTTGATCAATGAATGGTAAAGGAAAGTGATCTTTTCTTGTGGCAGTGTTCAACTTCCTGTAATTAATACACATCCTCCATCCTGTAACTGTGTGTGTGGGTATCAACTCATCTACATCATTCTTAATCATAGTAACACCTCCCTTTTTAGGTACAATATGTACCGGACTCACCTAAGAACTGTCTGATATCGGGTATATGACTCCTGCATCTAAAAGTTTGAGTATCTCCTTCTTCATAACATCTTTTAAATGTGGGTTAAGTCGGCGCTGAAATTCCATAGAAGGCTTGCTATTGTCTTCTAATAAAATTCTGTGCATGCAAATAGAAGGGTAAATTCCCTTAATGTCATCAAGTGAATAGCCAATTACCTTCTTGTGAAGATGGAGTTCTCCAAGGAGTAGTTCAGTTTGCTCTTTGTCCAATTCTGCACTAACTATTACTAGGTATGTGGAATTGTCACTTAGGAATTCATATCTCAATATGCTAGGTAGACTTTTGAATTCAAGCTTCTTCTGTCCTTCTTCTTCCAAGTTATTCGCTGATGTCGCATCCATGGTTGGGTCAGAATTAAGAAGTGCAGTGTACTCATTAGTTCTACCCTCAATGTCTTGTTCTTCGGTGTTGGTCAAGGTTAACTCAAGTGGATCCACTCCTTCCTGTAGGGCATAATTTGCTACACAAATTTCTCAACAATGTCCATACTGCAACATATACCTGCAAGAGAAGGTTTTTTCAAAGAGTCAGATAAATCAAATTGTATAACATTGTCACTGATGTTCAAATCCAGTTTCCCATTTTTGACATCGATGACAGTACCAGCAGTAGCAAGAAAAGGTCTCCCTAGGATGATAGGAAGTCTGTCATCCTCATCAATTTCTAAGACAACAAAATCAGTAGGAACAAAATTATCTCCAACTTTGATAGGAACATCCTCTAAGATACCAATAGGACGACGAACTGATCTGTCTGCCAGCTGTAAAGAAATATTAGTAGTTTTCAAATCACCTAAATCCAGCTTTTTACATTAAGAAAGAGGCATAAGGTTGACACTTGCTCATAAATCACATAAGGCTAGCTGGAAAGTCATCTCCCCAATCTGGCAGGGTATAGAAAAGCTGCCTGGATCTTTGAGTTTCTGGGGGAGTTTGTTCTGTATGATCGCGCTGCACTCCTTAGTAAGTACAACCGTTCCTTGTTCTTCCAACTTCCTTTTGTTAGACAAGATGTCCTTCAGAAATTTGGCATAGGTGGGCATCTGCGAAAGGGCATCAGCAAAAGGTATGTTAATATAGAGTTTCTTAAGAACCTCTAAGAACTTACCAAATTGCTTGTCTAGTTTGACTTTGACAAGTCTCTGTGGGAAAGAAATTGGAGGTTTGTAAGCAGGTGGCCCCACATAGGGCCGTTCTTCCTCGGTCTGCTCATGGGTCATCGGTGTTGTCTTTTGGTTCAAATCTCTTGTATCTGGTATTGCATCTTCTCCTCTGTCATCAGTTGGCATTTTGGGGTCTTCTAGTTGTTTGCCACTTCTAATGGAGATTGTATTGCAATGCTCTCTCGGGTTGATTTCGGGTTGTGATGGAAGTTTTCCTGGTGCCCTGGAGGATGAGCTAGCTTGTTGGGCTAACTGATTCTCCAACATCTTATTGTGAATTTCCAAGGAATCCATTCTTGTCATCATGAGTTTCATCATATCAGTTAATCCTTCAATCTGCTAACTTAGTTGAGAATCCGTGTTTGGCTTCGGTGGTGGATTATAATTTCTAGCTTGAAATCCTGATGGCTGTCTGTAGTTTCCTTGCTGAGGCTGTCTGGATTTTCCTTGTGGAGGTTGACCTTGTGGAGGTGCTAGCCCTGGTTGCACTGGTTGTGTAGTTCTATATGAGAAGTTTGGGTGGTTTCGGCATTCTGGATTGTAAGTGTTGGAGTATGGATTATTCATGGGATTCAAATTTCTAACAGCATTGATATGTTCAGGATGACTTTGAGTCAACTGCTCATCTCCCAACTGGCACTCAGTACCTACATGGCCTGCAACTCCACATACCTCACAAGATATAGAATTAGCATCCAATGAATTTATAGACCAAGAATCAATTTTCTAGTCAAAGTATCCACCTTTGTAGTGAGAGCAGTTAAAGTATCAAGTTTGAGTTTACTTGTCTTCCTGGAAAGTGTACCTCGTTCGGAGGTCCATTGATGACGATTCATTGCCATATCTTCCAGGAGGTTCATAGCATCTTCAACTACTATGTTCATTAGGGCTCCTCCAGCTGCAGCATCAACTGTGAGCCTTGTGTTGTAGTCCATCCTATTGTAGAATATGTGAACCAAAACCCATCTCTATCCCATGGTGTGAGCACATTCTTTGCAGCTCTTTGAATCTTTCCCAAGCCTCATATAAAGATTCCCCATCCTTTTGCATAAAGCTGGTGATCTGATTTCTGAGTTGAATTGTCTTAGAAGGCGGGAAGTACTTAGAAAGAAAGGCTTGAGACAATTCTCCCCATATCCTTATGGAAGCTGAAGGAATTGTATGAAGTCATGCTCTTGCTCTGTCCCTCAAAGAGAAAGGGAACAATCTCAACCGGATAACATCAGTAGAAACACTATTAATTTTCAATGTATCACAATACTCTAAAAATATAGCAAGATACATGTTGGGGTCCTCAAGAGGAGAACCACCAAACTGATGTTGTTGAACCATAGAAAGTAAAGCAGGTTTAATCTCAAAATTATTAGCCTCTACAGTAGGCCTAGCAATTCCTGATTGTAATCCATGAACGTAGGGAGCAACATAATCTCTCAGTGTTCTATTATTATTGTTGTTCTGCGCAGGTTGGGGTGCTTGATTATTGTCCAGGTCTAGTGGGATGTGCTCTATCTAGTTTTGATCTTCTTTCTGCTGAAGTTGTTTTTGTTTTCTCTTTCTTCTGAATGTCCTCTCAATCTCAAGATCTATTTCAAAGAATTCACCTGCCCTAGAGCTTCTTTGCATATAAATATGTTAGACACAATTATGAAGTTCTAAGGCAGATGACAAGTAGAAAGTAACAAAAAATAGCAGTAAAGTAAAAGAAACTAACTAAAGCTTAGTCTACCAATCCTTAGAAATACATTAATATCAACCGTTGTTCCCTGACAATGACGCCAAAAACTTGACACATCCCGCAAGTGCACGGTGATGTCGAAGTAATATAAAAGGTTGTCAAACCCATAAGGAATAAGGTTGAGTACCAAAAAGTCTAAGTTTCAATAGATAAGTAAATCAAGACAAGGTTTTTGCAATCTTCAATCAAAAACAAGAAATCAAATGCAACGACGAGGAGGGTATCTACATGAGAGAGATCGGGACTTCGGTATCCACCACACTAATGAATCTATCATGTGATAAAAGTGATCTATTACAAGGGTTCATAGTTTTGCATAAGGAATTTTCCCTAAGTTACAGGATTCCCCCTCTCGGTGGTGCACCCTGGTGCTTATTCGAAATGATCTCCTACTCTCGCGGTGGATCTTTCCAGATAAACCCAATGAGTTCTATGGAAAATTATATTACCTCGACTAAAAACAAAGCACTCTCGTGTCATGGATTCATAAGTTTTACCTAGGAGTTCCACCGCCACGATCCTCCTCTCGGTATGGATCGCGTCGGCTAAAACACTTTATTACGTGGCCAAAGTAACATCATGGAATAAGTGCAACAAGGTAAAATATACTCATATGAACATCCAAATAACAAGATTGAATTAAAATAGCATGAAAGAAATCGTCAGCGAGCTTCAACCAAGTCCCGAAAAGGGCTTTACGCTACAATTGACATGAAAACTCACAAGAATCTTTCTAAAAAGTTAGAAAAATTGTTACAAAATATTTTTGAGAGGAAGGAGAGGATGAACCGAACAAGATCCCCAAGAATCGTGAAGATCTGATGCTCCAATCTCTCGAAATCGCCCCCGAAACATATTGTCACCTCTTCCGTCTGCCCTAGCCACTTCATGCGCCGATTTCTTGATGATTTGGAAATATTAGAAGGGGCTTTTATATTCTTTGGATTCGCCTCTCTGTTAACTTTCGAAAACATATTTTCTTGCCTTTTTGGATTTTTCTAGGGCCCAAAATTGAAAGAAAACCGAGGGAAGGTCGGACTACCCAGTTACGATTATGGGTGAACCTTGCCAGGTTCACCAGGTAGTGAAGTCTACTGTGCAGTTTCTGTCGAGTAAGAATCACCAGTGAACTCCGCCGGGTTCACCAGCCAGTGAAGTGTACTATAGATTTCTGCGCAGATTTCCTTAGAGAGAATCACGGGTGAACCCCGTCGGGTTCACCTACTAGTGAAGTGTTCAGTAAACTTTCAGTCGTCTAGTGAAAGCACCGATGAACCCGCCGGGTTCCCCCGATTGGGCCCAAATTTGACGTGCAGCTTCGTCTTCTCGTAAGGAATCACTCTATGACTTTAGAATCCTCAAAAGACTTTAAATTTTATATTTCACCTAATGTTTCACAAAAAAGAGAAAAAGTGAAGATTCCAAAGCAATCAAGCTAAAAAGTCTAAACGGAGTAAAAAAAACACTAAAATAGGCCTAATTTTGATATGAAATAACACTATAAATTACTGTTAAAATGCATGGCATCAACTGTCTCCTCTCTAGTTTCATATCTCCTACTGTCTTACTATTTTGCTGACTTTTATGTTGATACTTCACTTTGACTAGATGTTATTCATTTGGCATTGTACCTATATGCCACTATTCGTGGGCCTGGTCCCATCTTTAGGCCCCTGACTGCGATGTGTTATATTTTGGCACTTTCAGATTTGTTATTTTTATGTCTTATCGTAGTATTGCGTGAGATGCTTTGATATGATATATTGTGTCACACTATAGTTGTATTGATCTAGAGTCGTGCATGTGGTCATGTTTGATATGCTCATACTATGATGAAGTGGTGAAACTTTGATCCCATAATAGCTGAGCCCAATTGTTGAAACTGAATTCATGTTTGGTTTGGAATAATCATGACCTATTGAATGCAACATCTAATTAGAGATACTCTATGATCATATCCATTTACTCTATGATTTTGAAATCTTATGATTTGGATTGCTCTAGACTGTTCATTAGTGGGTCAAATATTTCAGAGAATGTTTAAAGAATATATGCTGGTAGTATGCATGTAAATTCATAGTGAGATACACATCTACTTATTCATTCATTGAAGTCCTTTCTCTTGTTGGGAGAAAACTGCATTTGTAATGTGATCTACACCTTATGTTGCATTTGAAAAAAAAAACTCTTAAATTCCTCTACTTGGCACTGTGAAAAATTAGCGGTCGTACTTAAGAACATGAGTTGAAATCTAAGAGAGACTCCTCTACTTGGCACTACGGAAAATTGGCAGTGGTACCTAAGGACATGAGTTGAAGTCCAATATCATAATAAGCTACATCCTAAATAATACATTTGAGTTAATCCCAACAAGTTGATTTGGATGGATTGGATTAGCATGAGTAATGTGTAGGCTTAATTGAGTTTTCTGTCTACTGCTGGCTAAGTTCCTCGACTTCTGGAAATTGTGGGATCAAATTACCGAATGCTCTATGACACCTGATCACTTGATTTCTTTTGATTAGATGATGGATAACTAGTAAATGTTTTTCTAATTTGGATGTTTGCCTTTAACCAGAATGATTACTCTCATACCTTTCATGCAATTCACTTTATTTTATTGCTTGAGGATAAACAAAGATTTAAGTCTGGAAGTATTTGATGCCTTGCATTTTAACAGTAATTTCTAGTATTATTTCATATCAAATTTAGGCTTATTTTAATGTTTTCATACTCCATTAAGACTTATTTACTTGATTGCTTCGGAATCTTCACTTTTTTTTTGTTTTTGTGGAATTTCAAGTAAAATCACCCAATTTTAAAGTCTTTTGAAGATTCTAAAATTATGGGGTGATTCCATACGAGAAGAGGAAGCTGCACGTCAAATTGAACCCAAATCGAGCAACTTTGAAAAGTACAGCCAGGTGAACCTGGCGGGTTTACCGGTGCTTTCACCATATGTCCAGAAATTCATAGAACACTTCACAGCTTGGTGAACCTGGCGGGGTTCACCCGTGATTCTCTCGGAAGAAGTTTGCGTAGAAATGTATATAGTACACTTCACTGTCAGGTGAACCCGGCGGGGTTCACTAGTGCTTTTTTACTTGACAAAAACTCCATAGAGGACTTCACCACCTAATGAACCCAGCGGGGTTCACCCATGATCGTAGCTCTACAGTCCGACCTTCACTCGGTTTTTCCTCAATTTCAAACCGTAGAAAAATCCAAAAAGGCAAGAAAATATGTTTTGGAAAGCTAACAGAGATGAAAATCCAAAGAATATAAAAGCCCTTTTGATTTTCTGGTACTTAACCTTGCTCCCTATGGGCTCGACAACCTTTTATATTACTTCGACATTACCGTGCACTTGTGGGACGTGTCAATAGGGATGCTCGGTTCATCAAACGTTTCCGGTCGATGATTTTCGACAAGCTAGGGATGAAGTTGAACTTCTCCACAGCAAACCATCCTTAGGCGGATGGGCAGATGGAGCAAGTGAATGCCCTCATGGAGGACTACCTCCATCACTTTGTGACTGCGAGTCAAAAGGACTGGGTGAAGTGGATGGATACAACATATTTTGCTTACAATCTCCATAGATTATCATCCACGGGGCATAGCCCCTTTGAGCTTGTGTTGGGGGGCAACCCCTAACCTCATTGATATCGTGATAACTCCAAGGAGAAGTGTCTTGCGGCTCAATGGGAAGCTTGATGTGTCCGCATGGGCACGAATACGTGAAGTAATAAAAGATATTGAACCCACAAAGACCTATGTGTTAAGTACCAAATATTTGATTTCTTGCTAGCTAAGCTATTGATGTATGATGGGTATAAGAATGAAATTTGTGAAAACTATCGTAGTAAATCGAAGAGAAAACTGGGACTAAAATTTCATCACTTTTTCATTCTCATGACTAGATACAATAAAGTTTTTATTAGTTAATCAAAACATGATAAAGAAAAGTTTGCTTAAATAGAAATTATCTGCTTTCAGATGTCCAATTTACAGAGAATAGCCTTCACTTTCGTGACTTACTGTTTAGTGTTAAATAAAAGTAAACCAGACAAAGAAAATTAAAATCACTTTCGTGGCTTAACTCTCAAAGTTAACTTCTCAAGTAAAATTAAATACTTTCGTAATTTAATTTTACAGGTTTTACCTAAGAGGTTCTAACAATCAAAATCATCTTTCGGTCCATATTATCATGTTTGAAACAATGGAATCATTAGATTAAAATATCAACATGTGAAATAAGCATAAAAATCAGGATTCTAGGACTTAGCCACTTTCATAGTCTAGGTTTCTAGATCTTAATTTAAGGGTTCCAGACTCGTAAATCATCTTTCAGTCCATATTACAAATTCTAAAATATGCAAATATTTTAAAACTAATAATTTTAAAGTAAATAAATCATAGAGGCAAAATTATCATTCAAAGAATAACTAATAGATTAAAAATTATCCAGTCATTACGGAATTAAAAAGGGATTACTCCCTAAGTTACAAAGAAAAGATTACACTACCATGGAGTCGAAAACACAATAAAAATTCATCTTAAAATAATCAAAATTCTATATAGGAAGAATAAAAATTTTTACTAATTTCACAAGGGTGTAAAAATCATAATTCAATTTTTACAGCCCTACGATTTTGCTTTCTGCACAGTGCTGTCGGCTCCGCGCGAAGGTTACTGTAGCATGTCCTATTTTTCATTAATTTCTCTCAATCCTGACCTCCTTTCTTGCTGAAATTTTGCATGCATCCTCTCCTCCCTTGGGCCAAACTTTCCACCAAGTTTCGTTGCCTCAAATGCCCTCTACGCCTCTCAACAAGAGAACAAATTTTGGTGATGCCTTTTGTGATTTCTCCTTCGTTTGAACTCTTTTTGCTCTGTAATTTGGCGTGTCTCGTCTCCTACCTATGGCGCAGCTTTCCTCATAATTTCATGGAAAAATATGATCATTAAGGCCCTCTGTGAATAGAAAACCTAGTAGCCGCCTCTGCTTGGTTTTCTCCCTCGTTTCTCCATGATAGCGCACGATTTTGGGCTTCAAATCCTCTCCCCGATTCATAGGATATTTTTGTATTTTTAGATTTTGAAATCATGCTTTGGTTCTCTTCAATTTAGTTCATTTTTCACAAGAGTGTAATGATAAAATATTTTCAAATTTGACCTCTGAGCTCAAAATTTCATCCTGATTCTGTTTTTGTCCACTGATTTCTTCAAATCCTTTAAAATAAGCATATTTTACTTAAAAAGTCAAAAAAATAAGAAGAGGTGTAGATTCTGAAGTAATTAAACAAATTAAGTTTAAAAATAAGCAAAAAAGCATAAATATGACTCAAAAGATTATATGATCAGCATAAAATTAATCATAAATTATTGAGTCATCAAAGCTCACGACCATGTGGAGTAGCTCCAAGAGGCGAGGGACAGCCTTGAGCGAGCAACAAGACGAATGCAGCATTATGCGAATCGTCGACGTCAGGACAAAGAATTCGCTATGGGTGACTTGGTTCTTCTCTGACTTACTCCGTAGATATAGAGGAAGATATCTGCAAAAGCGGCACATCAAGGTCTTATTTAGAGATATGATGGCCCTTTCGAGGTGCTGAGTCGGGTTGGCTCAGTAGCGTATCATCTGAGGCTCCCCAACAGGATGAAGCTACATCCGACATTCCATATGAGCTTCCTAAAGAGGTTCCATAGGGATCCGAGGGATCCCACTTGGTCTCAGTTGCTTTGCGTGCCTCCGATGGTTCGAATGGAGTTCGACCAAAGGATCAGAGAGATCTTGGATCACTGAGTTTTGGGACATAGTAGGATAAACTGACAAATAGAGTTTCTTGTTCGGTGGGAAGGTTCTTCGTCATAAGAAGCTATGTGGTACAAGGCTTCCAAACTGTGGTTATTCGAGGATTAGATCCGACGTTACTTTGTTTCACCGAGGATGGCGACTCGCCCTGGAGAGGGAGAATGTTAGGCCTTTGGGCCCAAATTTGGGCGCAGCCCAAATCCCAGACCAGCCCACTCTTCACAATTGATAGGGTTAGCAGATTAACGAAGTGGATTGGGCAAAACGCGTGAAATCGATTTCGTGTGGGCGGACATGGCATCGGGTCACGTCAGCGTGGGCAACTGACGCAGACGCATCACCTCATAGAGAGCAAGTGGCGCACAGGAATTGAGGAGAAAAAAAGAACGACAATGTCATCGTTCACAGAGATACGAACGTTTGTCGGATGTCTCCCTGAGCTCTCCTCGAGTTTCCAGTGGTGCGGGCGGGTGGCTCGGATCGCAACGAGCTCTCGCTCCTCTCCGTCGTCTTCTTCGTGTCCAGTGATGTAACTGCTGGGGGCCTATTTAGACTGCCTCAGAAGGTGACTTTTTCATCCACATCATCGACTAGACGGAGCTGGTGAACTTCGCTGAGGTATTCCTCCCTCCCTGCTATGTTTTACCTTGTCTTAGTCTCGGTCGAGCGTGTGGTCCCGGCGGCACCTTCCCCTCTCATTTTTACTGTCGCATGCCT
Source organism: Costus lasius (assembly GCA_027563935.2). Lineage (NCBI taxonomy): Eukaryota > Viridiplantae > Streptophyta > Magnoliopsida > Zingiberales > Costaceae > Costus > Costus lasius. The sequence goes on along the minus strand of CM050450.1, from coordinate 26,814,849 downwards.
GTAGTGGCTGTTCTCTCTGCTTTTTTTCCTCATCCGGCGAGCCCCTCCTCTCCCCTCTCAAGGTGCCAACTCACCTGCATGCGAGAACTACTAGACTCAGCTCGCCTACGTGCGAGAACTGCCAGACCCGGCTCACCTACGTGCGAGTTTCCCTGTTGGCAATGGCTACTATGCACATGTGGTCGGGCCAGTCGTCTAACGCCTTCTTCCTGTGTGCAGATCTCTCCTTTCTTGGCGGCCCTCCAGTGTTAGCTCCTCCTCCCAGCTCAGCTCAAGTGCCCAGATGTGTTTTCCCTTGCCGCTACTCACCTCTGCACGTGGAGGAGAAGGAGTCCCCGAAGCTGAGCATCGCCTCCTTCTGTGCCCACCTCTAGAGCTCCTCCCCACCTTCGTTGTTAGAGTAGTCTCCCATCATTCGTCGGCAATTAGCTCTTCTCTCGTCTTCTTTGAGCTCACCCACGCGTGAGTGTCGAGTGGTCTGTTCCCCCTGTTCGCCAGTGGACGTGTGTGAGATGCGCTACGCAGGTTTGTCAGGGACAGCCATCCGGGGGGGGGGGGGGGGGGGGGGGGGGTCTTCCCTCGGCGGACTTCCCTCTTCGGTCCCCGGCGCGCGACGCCGCGGGGATGGCCGACCATGGACACCGAACATTGGCCCCATCCACAGATGCGCGGTTGTGTCCGACTCTCCATCGCGGGGATGTTCGGCCCCTTGCCTTTGTTGTCTCCAATGCATGAGTGCCTCGTCTTCAGTGCCCACAACATCGAGACACCTTCAAAGTATCTGACGTGGGCGGTGTAGATGAAGTGATCATGCCCGTGGTGGACCCCGTTCGATGTGGTCGATTCTAGGTGAGTCCGATTTAGGTTTGGGTGAACCTGGTTCGACTCGGCGACATCGGTCTTTGGCGGATAGCGAGTGTTGATCAGAGTCATGTTGGGACGGCAGAGATCTCCGTAGAGTCCTGGGTCGGGCTGGGGGTTGGTTTGAGGAATTGTCCTCGCCAGTCGCTCCTAATCTCGCGGTTACAATCGTGGTGCCCCTGTGTGGGTGTGTTTGGACTCGAGTCAAGTGTTGACTCATGTGTACATTCGGTAAAAAATTGGTATAATAATCCAGGGCGTGACACTAAGTTTGTAAGATTTAAATAAAGACACATTCTTAATAGTGAAATATGAATAAATCATTTTTAAAATAATTTTTTTGAGTTTATTGGCTACCAAGCCACACAAGAAAAAGTGGGCAACATCCAAGGTGGATGTTAAGCATTAGCATGGGAGTTTTGATGTTAGGATATGGTTTGATTTCAAATATCTAGTTGGAAATTAAACTATCTTATAGTTACAAGACTAGATATTTCTCATTTTGTGGGTATTATTAGTTAGTTCATGTAAAAGCCAAAGCAATATCATTAGAATGTTGCACCTTGAGTATTTTAGTATATTAAGGATGCTCAAGGACAGAACTATTGTATAAGAGTAATGGATATATCAAGATTAAGGCATATACAATTATTGATTATGCTGATAATTTTGATAATATAAAGTTTATGTTTAGATTATATATCTATCTAGGTGGTAATTTAGTAATGTGAAAAAGCAAGAAACAAAAGTGTGGTTGCTCGACCTAGTTGTGAGTTAGAATAGAAAGCCATGACATATGTCACGACCCAAACGAGCACCAACCCAATACGGTTAGCTAATTGCCCAGGGGTGTAACATTATAATCAAATGATCCAACAACTTATCCCAAAACAAATCCACATTTATACAACCTACACAAGAACCATATAAATCATAATACAATTACTCATCTCATAAATCCTTATTCACAATGACCAAAATATTTATCAATAATAATACATGAGAACATTAATCAAAATAATCATTTACATCATTATTACTCCAAGTCCAACTATCTATCTATAACATGATGACATGATCTGTAGCTTCTACTTCTAGCTACCATCATCAACAATATAAACAACTCTCTACCTAGAGGCAAAACAAAATAAAGGACGTTAGCTCAAATAGCTAAGTAGGAATCATAACAAATATGCATGCATCAAGATAATTGAACCATAACCAACACCATACTTATAACAACAAAACTGTACATAATGATATCCAAAATACATAATCAGTAAAATGTCGTGTAATCAAGAGCAATGACCATAAACAACGCCATTACGCGTCTGCACTCTTAACAAGAGTGTTTTCATTGTAGCTCACACAATGAAACAACTGCTCTCAACTAGCAGCTTGGCAGTGTTGCATCCAACACCTAGGAAACCTTGGACAATCCCGAAAGACTCCAAACAAGTAACCGATACAAAACCAGTCTCATAGCCAATACATGGCCTCTAGTACAAAAACATGGTCCACTGGCTTATCAAGCTCAGCCCTTGGCTAACATCAGCCAGTCACAGATCACAAAGTGCCACGACATACATCATACATGCATATATCAATACAGCACATCATAACTGTATAACTTATCACAAGCCCATAAGCTCATCAACATGATTCCTTTACCATATCATTAGTAAATGTTGTAACCAGTAATCCATTTAAACAACCATCATAATATACTAACCGCTACCACATCCATACCAATAATAAATACAATGTGATACATCACATAACTCATGAAACATCAATCAACCATAAGCACATGTATGCATCAATAAATGACTACACAGGAGCACAACGGAGTAGAAGCAAAATCAATAAGAAAAGAACAACAAGCTATCATGGCATCTAATCTTTACTCATAACGCATATACTTTATCAGTACTATGCCATGATTCCAAAAACAAAGAAAATGATTCCTACCTTTATCGTTGAAGCTCCTAGCACAGTTACCGCTTTCAATTCTTGAACCACTTTGTCTAGTGTCAAACCAGTATCATCTATAATATCAGATAACAAAACATATATCACCACCGATATCATAAACCTTTAGCTTTCATTTCTTAAATTATTAATGTCAATAAGTGTACACATACACTTACATATACCCATATATACGCATGTACACATGCATACACTTATACATATCTTTCCAAATTATCTCAATAATCACATATTAATTTTCTCTCTTCATACCATTCATTTGCCTCAACACCATTTTTACTCATAAATTTATCCATATTTACACATGTATTTACCATTCTCCATCGATATACTTGTACACATACGTATACCCATATATATGTATAAATGTACATGTACACCCCTACATAAATCACTATCATAAAAACTCTATCAACAAAAAGGAAATACAAGGGTAAGTCATCGTTACCAAACATCACGCTAGAAAGATCGTCAGTGACAGACACATCGGCGCAATGGGAAGACGATCCAAAACTCCAAATCTATCTGCACTTCACAGGCAGCCCACTCTAGGTCAAGACGTTGCCGAATAGCAGCAGTAACACACTGCAACAACATCAATGGTGGCAGCGCAAGGCAAAAGCAGCAGTAGCAGCCGATGGTGGTGCAGCCACGGGTGGCGACGGCGCAGCCATGGACAGCGGCAGAATAGGGAAGAACAAGGAGAAGGTGGTGGCACTATGTGGCTGGCCTAGAAACATGTCCGCTCTCCAAAGAAGTCACCGGAAGTTGGTGGCGACATGGGCGGCATTAGCGAGAGAAGGAATCGCCGGCGTGCACACACATGAAGGGGCGCCAAAATGCATCTACCTGGAGCACTGCCTTGACACCAACCGGTGGCCGGAGAACTCATGCGTCGCCATAGATGGAGGCGGCGTCGAGCATGGGTGTCGATGCGAACGCACAAGGAAGAGGGAGAGAGGATCGTGGGAGAGAAGGGGGAAAGAGGGGAAGCGGCCAAACCGTCGGCTGCTTCGATTTTGATTTGGATTTTCCTTTTTTTCCAATTTCCAAATTTACCCCTCAACCAAATATTATTTACAACATAAATATAACAGTATCCTGTGAAGCGTTGTGACTTAAAGAATTTTTAAAAGAGTTAGATCTCACATGCATAACTCCAATGAATTTGTATTGTGTGATAATTAGTTTGTTTGTACTGTGTGATAATTAGTTTGTCGTCTTTATTGGAAACAACGTAGTTTCTCATGAGAGAACCAAACACAAAGTTGATTGACATTTCATTAAAGAGGCTCTCTCAAATAAGTTGATTTATAAACCATACACAAAATTGAAGGATTAACTAGCAGATATTTTTATAAATGGTTTGGGTTAGATGTGGTTCTCCAATCTATGTAACAAAGTGTTAGAGGAAATCTCTTGCAATAATCAACATTTCAAAGTAAACCAATAACAAATAATATGCAAATAATTAATGTAAAAGAAAAGTTTTTAGAATATAGAACGAGAGGTGCAATGAAGCTAGTCCTTAAATGAAAATTTGAGCTCTCATATGAGTTAATTTCAGATTGAACATCTTAGAATACAACCAGTATTTTTTTCTTGTGGGACACGACCATGGAAAGGTTGATTAGTCCTTTCAGTGTTGAGCAGTAAAATATCAAAAGAAGTGAAAAAAGAGCTATGGGGAGATGTGTTGGCTATCACAGGTGGACATACATTTGTATCTATTCGCCCAGGAGTTCAATGCTTTTTTATAGGCAATACCTGAATGGCTAGGTGTCAGGCCCGGTTTTCCCGGTTCGGCCCAGGCCCAGAATCAGGCCCAAAGATCAGACGAAATCGAGTTGGGATTTTGGCTAACAGGCGAGACGCGTCCGCGAGGCTGCGTCTTCGCGAGAATCACGTGCGCGGATCAGATGGCGACGCGGAGCGGAGTTCGTTGGCCGCGAGCGAACTTCGGAAGGCGAGCGTAGATTTCGCGCGGCGATGCTGTGTTCACGGACGCAGCGATGCAGAGCTCGGACGCAGCGGCTGAAGCGGACTTGGAGTGAAGTCGACACGGCGTCGTCTTCTTCGGGCGACCGAGTCGTGCGGATGGAGAAGAAGAGAAGCGGCGGCTTCTCTATAAAACTCAACAGAGAAAGAGAGTTCAGGGAGGAGAGATCGGCACTGACGGAGAGGAGAACCGACGAGCGTGAGTTTCCGGCAAGCAGAGAGAACGTGTAACGGCGGCGACGCTCGCCGCCGACGTGAGGAACTGAGACAAGAGGTGAGAGTTTAGGGTTTTTGTAGCCTTCTAACATGAATAAGAGGTGAAATTTCCCTATCTTCTCCGGTGTTCTCTGCTTCTGAGTGTTTTCCGGCGAGATCCCCTGTTTCGGTGTACGGCGGCGACGAATCTCGGCAGCAGGCGGCTGCGAGGTCGTCGACGATCGGCGACGAGGCGAGACACAGGCGGTGTCTTCCCCTTGTCGTCAATCTTCTCCGGCGACGGCAACGAATGCGAACTCGGCGGACGTTCGCGCGGCGAGAGGTTGAAGACGACTCGTACGAAGCGAAGAGCGGCGTTCGAGGTTCTGGTCAACAGGCGGTCAACGAAATCAAATCGAAATCGAATTCGAAATTCGATTTCGCGGCGGCTGACGCAACCTTACGTCAGCGGAGTGGAATTTGGCGTGGCGAAATCCGATCGGAGGGCTGACGTCAGGCGTGACGTCAGCGACGCAAATTAAAACAGCGGGTGATTTTGACTTCGGTCAAAATCCAGATTGAGGTATTTTTATTTAGGGTTTTCGATTCTTTTCGGATTTCCTAATTAGGGTTAGGGTTTTATCCGTGAGAATTGTAATTTGGGAAAGAAAGAGTGAGCGGGAACTAGGGTTTCGAAGTTGGGGACGAAATTCGGTCCGGAAACCCTAGCGCGATCACGTTCCGGTGTTCCGCCGGACGGCCCTGAGACAACGGATAAGCGTTGTTTTTAGACCGTTCCGACCGGGGCGTGACAACAGGTATCAAAGCTTAAAGTGATCCATCAAAATGGTGAATCAAGGAGATCGTATTGCCCGGATCGAGCAGGTGCTCGGTTTGACTGGGAATAGTAGAGATGCGGTGGTTCCTCAGGTGGAGGACCTCCATCGCACGATAGAGGAGCAAAGACTGCAGATCCTTGCTCTCCAACAGGCTTTGGCTGGAGTAGTGGAGGCTCCCCAAAATGCTGAAGGCATGGCAGCCCTACAAGAACAAGTAGGGGCTTTGCAAGGACAGGTGACGACGTTGGCAACGCAGGTAGCCAACACCACGGCAGTTCAGCAACAGATAGTGGCGGACCTCGCGGTGATGCGCATGGCCTTGGCGCAGGTACAAGGGGGTGGTCCTACAGCAACCAGGACAGAGTATGGGGCTCCCAACGGTAACGGGAAGGTTCGCACCCCAGAACCTGCAGTGTTCAAAGGGGCCAGATCTGCAAAAGTACTTGGTAACTGTCTGTGGGACATGCAACAATATTTTGAAGCTAACCATGTCATAGATCAGGAGAAGGTGAGAGTGTGCACAGCATATCTCTCAGATGATGCAAAGCTCTGGTGGAGAACCAAAGTGGATTCTACATCAGAGGCAGCGAGTTGGACTTGGGAGGTATTCCGAGAGGAACTGCGACAACAGTTCCTTCCCGGAAACTCGGTGGACCAGGCACGAGAGGCGGTGGATCGGCTCAAGCATACAGGGACGATCCAGGAGTATGTTCGGGCGTTCTCCGCACTGATGTTGGAGTTACCCGAGATGGCAGAGGGAGATAGGAGGTACTTCTTCCTCAGGAATCTCCAACCCTGGGCGGCAACGGAGGTACGAAGACATGCGCCGCAGGATTGGAGGACGGCTGCTGCTATAGCCGAGTCTCTGGTGGACCAGAGGACTTCAGGGACGACCTTTCAGAGAGCACAGAGGTCGCCCCCGAAGCGACCATCTCCACCCAGACCTAGAGCGCCACAGAGAGAGAGGCTCTCTCCTCGACGAAACGGAGGACGACCCGCATGGCAGGAACAGACTCGACCTGCAGAGCGAGGGCAAGGTCAGTTGAGACCAATTGCCTGCTTTTTGTGCAAAGGACCGCACCGGATACGCGACTGTCCGGATCGACAGAGATTGAACGCGATTGCAGCGATTGTGCATCGGGAGCTTGCTGAGAAACCGGCGGAGGTGCATGACGAGGAACCAGTAGAGGCTCGCATAGGAGTTGTGCGCATTGCCTCAGTGGTCGCAGGATCATCATCGACCCCCACAGAAGCAGAGCTGAAAGACACAGTCGACAAGGACAACGTCGAGCAAAAGACGAGCTCCGAAGAGGTGAAACCTCAACAGGAGGAAAAGACGTGGAAGCAAGTAGTGGAGGAAAAGGCTCCACCGAAGTCTTCGAATTCTTCAGACACAGAGAGGAACGACTGGCCCCAGCGGATCCAGGGGAGATATTTGCCCTCTTTATCCGACCCCGTAGAGTACGAACGAAGGCGTCAATATATATTTGACGAGGCTGCCCGCCAGCAAGCAAGGAGAGAACGGCGAGCGCAGGCCTGAGCGCCCGCGCCGGACATCGAGGGCGATGTCCAAATTGGGCCGGGGAGAATTGTCAGGCCCGGTTTTCCCGGTTCGGCCCAGGCCCAGAATCAGGCCCAAAGATCAGACGAAATCGAGTTGGGATTTTGGCTAACAGGCGAGACGCGTCCGCGAGGCTGCGTCTTCGCGAGAATCACGTGCGCGGATCAGATGGCGACGCGGAGCGGAGTTCGTTGGCCGCGAGCGAACTTCGGAAGGCGAGCGTAGATTTCGCGCGGCGATGCTGTGTTCACGGACGCAGCGATGCAGAGCTCGGACGCAGCGGCTGAAGCGGACTTGGAGTGAAGTCGACACGGCGTCGTCTTCTTCGGGCGATCGAGTCGTGCGGATGGAGAAGAAGAGAAGCGGCGGCTTCTCTATAAAACTCAACAGAGAAAGAGAGTTCAGGGAGGAGAGATCGGCACTGACGGAGAGGAGAACCGACGAGCGTGAGTTTCCGGCAAGCAGAGAGAACGTGTAACGGCGGCGACGCTCGCCGCCGACGTGAGGAACTGAGACAAGAGGTGAGAGTTTAGGGTTTTTGTAGCCTTCTAACGTGAATAAGAGGTGAAATTTCCCTATCTTCTCCGGTGTTCTCTGCTTCTGAGTGTTTTCCGGCGAGATCCCCTGTTTCGGTGTACGGCGGCGACGAATCTCGGCAGCAGGCGGCTGCGAGGTCGTCGACGATCGGCGACGAGGCGAGACACAGGCGGTGTCTTCCCCTTTTCGTCAATCTTCTCCGGCGACGGCAACGAATGCGAACTCGGCGGACGTTCGCGCGGCGAGAGGTTGAAGACGACTCGTACGAAGCGAAGAGCGGCGTTCGAGGTTCTGGTCAACAGGCGGTCAACGAAATCAAATCGAAATCGAATTCGAAATTCGATTTCGCGGCGGCTGACGCAACCTTACGTCAGCGGAGTGGAATTTGGCGTGGCGAAATCCGATCGGAGGGCTGACGTCAGGCGTGACGTCAGCGACGCAAATTAAAACAGCGGGTGATTTTGACTTCGGTCAAAATCCAGATTGAGGTATTTTTATTTAGGGTTTTCGATTCTTTTCGGATTTCCTAATTAGGGTTAGGGTTTTATCCGTGAGAATTGTAATTTGGGAAAGAAAGAGTGAGCGGGAACTAGGGTTTCGAAGTTGGGGACAAAATTCGGTCCGGAAACCCTAGCGCGATCACGTTCCGGTGTTCCGCCGGACGGCCCTGAGACAACGGATAAGCGTTGTTTTTAGACCGTTCCGACCGGGGCGTGACACTAGGTGCATCCAATTAAATCGAATGGCTATATAGCATTCACTATTAAATAACTAATGTTAATTAAAAATAATTAATTTATAATTAAATTAAATTAGGAATATTTTTAAATTTATTCCCAATAATCTCTCATAAAATTTAAATAAATATGATAAAAATCAACAAAATGATGAAATTAAATTATTACTCAATGCCTATATCATGTGGTTAGTAAAATACACTTTAAGGCATGACCTTTACTTAATGAAAATATTTTCATTTGAAGACAAAATTATGAAATAATACTTTCCTTTCTCCTATATTATAATAAATCCACACACAATATAGGAGTTGGCTGATTGCTCGGTTGCACATTTTTGGATATGGTGTATCATTATAAGAGCTTCTAAGGGTTGTTCACATCCTCAGTTGCAGTCATGTTAAAACTCTCTCATGTAGGATGTTTTCTACAAGGGCTGAGTGTCAAAGCTCATCTTACAGTAATTAACCACTTCGAGGTATTTTTCTTCCTCTACAATAAGAAGCACAAAAACTATCGTAAAGAATAAGAGTGCAGAGTATCAACTCTATTGCATCAAATTTTTATACACTATAGTGTTTTATTTTTTAAAGTATTTTAGTCAATCAATTAGTTTATTATCCATATTGGACCTCTTTCAACGGATCTTTTATTACTGAGATTGGTTACCATTGCTAAGAGGTACTATCCCATTCCTCTTAATACCTTTAGGATCTTAATCTTTGGCAAGCTTTTGGCCAAGCCATCATCTTCACATAAGAAAGAGTTAAAATTTTATGTGAGTGAAACCATTTTATAAACTTTCGTCTAATGTAATATAGCTATTTTTTAAAAAAGTTTATTTAACTAGACTTTTAATCGCTCTTGCTAATTGAGCAAAGTCAATTAAATATTTCTTCCTTGGAAAAATATTATCAATTGAATTATGCATTATGCTAATTTTCTCTAAAATATTTTAGATGTCCATGATCATGATAATATGACAATAAATAGTAAATATTTACATATGTCATTTTAATAATTTTTCAGAATAGGATAAGTTTAAGCATGCAATTCTACAAAATAAAGCAATCGTAAAAAATTAAGAATAATTAGTTAAATCTTTTTAATTAATTGTCTTAATGGACATAGATTTTTTTAACCATGCAAGCCTCCACAATTTGGTCATTAGCTCTCATAATTTTTAAATTGTGCAAAACATGACTCTATAAAATTGTGTAACTATCTATTGAGCATCTATTATTTTAGAACTTAATTTCTCTTTTAGGTTATGGTATATTAACCTTAGAAAGGCAACCCCTCGTTGGAAGGAAATTAAACCTTAGTTTATAGCCCTTTCATTGCGACCTGTTTTATCTTTTAAAGAGAATAAGAGTTTTCATTATCTACAAAAGTAATTTCTTATTTATGTTTTAAATTTTATTAAATTACACATGATGTTTAATTTTCGAATATGCACAATATGTTTTTCATGTAGTTTATACCCATTATATTTAAATCTTATACTTTTTCACTAAAAAATAATTCTATTGATGAATCAATAGATTATGTATCATATACCTAAGGCTGATGCCCGTCAAATACTTACAAGTTTAGTTTCGGCATCAATTCATGGCCTAAAATTGTAATTTACATTGATTGAGTGTGAATACATAGCTCAGTTGATAGTCGTATAGGATTTTCAACTAGAGACATAAGCAGGGATGACCATAAGAATTTTTCTCTATGATTTACTCCATTGTACAAGAGCCAAGTTTTTAGTGAAGCCAATCACATTATAACTAATGCAACCAATAGTCGTATAACAAAAGAACATGCCATCCGAGCAATATAAATATTAAATCAGTAGGCAACTTTAATTAATTTAGTTCCATGCACATTCACTAAATCAAACTGACATTTTCCAAAAATTCACAAACAAATTTTCTAAACGGTGAGGGCATCAGTTAATTTAGCTGACAAGAATCTTAATTATTGATAATAAAATTTTAGATTAAATATTTTTTCATTTTTTAATTTACTTATATAAAAAAAATTCTAAATAGTTAAAGAAACATCAAGAGTAAGATGAAGGATTAACAATAGATTATTTTATTCAACGTTAGTCTATCATCCAAAAAAAAAAAAAAAAGTTGAACTTAGTTAATGGAATGAGTACCAATATATCAACTTCACATGAAATAGCAAGATTTAGCCTGTACATTATATCCAACGTAAACCAAAATGGTCTTTTGAATGTTACACAATGCATATTTATCAAACATAAAATATTAATTTATTTGGGAAAATAACTAATACATAAATAGATAAATCACATTAAAGAAAGAGCCTATATCCATCAACGGTGGCCGCTTTTACTATTGACATACCAAATTTGGTGGTCCTTTTATAAATACAATAGAATTAACAGTACAATAAATTTATTATTATTTTTTGGGAACAGCTTTGCTCTTTTGCAGCGGCCCTATTGAGTTTTTTTTCTCTCACAGCCGCATTTCTTTTTCAATTTGAATTAACAGAAATATACATGTACAGTAAATGACAAAAGTGTAATCTAATTAACAGGCACAAGAAATAATAAGAAAAGTATTTGATGAGGTCAGAAGCTTGCGGTGAAGAAAAAATTTTCGCAACGGGCACCCTCTCGTAAATTTTTCCAGCGGGGTGGCCCAATATGCGGGGCATGAATTAGTACAATAATTTCATATAACACTTTAATATTATCATATAATACTTATATATTTTTTTATAACACCTATCAATTATTGTATCACACTTTAATTTTTTCGTATAACACTTGTCTACTATCGTATAACACTTTTATAACACTTAAAAAATCCTATAAGTATGTTGTTAAGATAAAATTATATTGAGATTTGATAAGTTATACGAAAATATTTATATATTATATGATAATAAACATGTGTTAAATGAAAATAGTAAGATGTAATACAATATTTATATTGATGTTAGACAATATTCAGGGTCTGTTATATAAAAATATTTTAGATAAAATTTCTGCACCTGCGCCAAGATTCGTGCCTCGTAGATCGGGGCACACTGCTGAAAAAACTTGTAAAAGGATGCCCAAATGCAGCTATAGTTGGGAGGCGTGCTTTATCGGCAAGGGCAATCTTCGGAAGGGCACATTTATCACCATCCATTCAAATTATTATGGTGCGAATATCAAGGCAACTAAATTCATCTATTTTTGCCCTTTTCTCTCCCTTCTCGCCTTTTGCTTCTAGTGAAACAGGGCGAGTTTGGGGCTGCTGGCCGCCCGCTTTTGCGGTTGCGGCCAGTAGGAATAGTAGATTAGATAGGAGTTTGGGGCTACTCCACGGTGCACAAAGCTGAATTTACTACTGGCTGGCAGAAGGAGCCAAGTCTATGCTTCTGGCAGAAGTTCACGTGTGAACAGTGATCCTCGATTTTGGCCAGGTCTTTGCACAAAATCCTCGAGCTCTAGTGAAGCGTGTGACTCTCCTTTGCATGCATCTCCTTCCCCAACCGACTATTGAGGCCGATGGAACTAGCACCGCCTAGACCAGACGTCAGTTCTACGAGCGCCGCCGCCTTCCGTCGTCGAGATCCGCCGTCGTCCGCTCCAGATCCGCCACCAACTGTCATCCAGCCGGTAGATCAGCGCTGAAGCTCGCGCACCGGACTGGTTCAGGTTCCGGTTCTTCTAGTCAGCTCCCTACCTTACCGCTCGCTCTAGCTCCTCTGCCTTCCTGCCAGCCAACAACTGCTGCCGCCGGTTCTAGCTCCCCACCTTGCCGCTGGTCATTCCAGCTCCTTTGCCGCCCCTCTAGTCAGCTTCCCACTTCAGCTCGCTCCAGCAAAACAACTGCTACCTCCGGTTCTCCTATGCCGCCAGTCAGCTCCCCAACGCTGCTTGGCCTCTGCCACCGGTCCCTACAAAGCTTATCCTCTAGTTTCTATTCAGTGTTTAACATTTCAGGTATGATACCAAATTATCCTCTTGTTTAACATTTCAGTGTTTAACATATATTCATCTAATAACATTTTAGTTTGCTGCCCTTATATGCTTCTGTCCCAGCCGAACATGATGTTCTATTTGGATAGATGATTGTATGGAATAGGAGATAGAATTATGTGCCACCCTTTCCTGCATGTCAATTTGATCAAATTTAATATGTTGTTAGAGAAAATTTTAAATCAACAATACTTTACGTCCTTCTATCCTCTTAACACAAATTACATGATTCACAAGCACATTACTTTATGATTAGTATATATATCTCTTTTGTTTTTAGCAAATCGATTTAGTTTATCTCAATAGTTCATCTTAATTGACATATTTTATACTTATGTTAAACATCATGGCACCAAAACAAAAACCCAAGGCCGTATGTGTTGTGATCCGCAAGTGCACGGATACTCGAAGTAATAATTAAGATATCGAACCCACAGAGACCTATGTTATCTAATACCAAATAGTTGATTTCTTACTATCTAGGCAAATCGAAGTAGTGAAAAATAGCAATCGGAAACTAAAACGGAATTATCAGAGAGAAAAGCTGGGACTAGGGTTTCGTTCACTTTAACTTTTATGACTAGATATGAATAAGGATTTTGTCAGTTCAATTTTATCATGATGAAGATGTAATTTACTTAATAAAAGGATTGTTCCACTTTCGTGCAAACAACCGCACAGGGATTTATCTTTGCTTTCGCGCAAGATTCGTCCCAATGCTGAAGATAAGTAAATCATCAAACAATGAACTCGAGGATCACTTTCGTGCATCCGAATTCTAGGTTGATAACCTCTAGTAGAGTCTTAAGGATCACTTTCGTGCATCCGAGTCTCGACACTATTTTTACTCATGGATCTCCAACGTTCCGATCCTTGCTTTCGCACAAGATCTCCACGTTTGACAAATAGACATCGATCTATAGATTCATGTTATAATCATGACAATTATTTTACTAGAATAGATCAAGTTGGATCTAACCTAAGGAAGGGTTCCTAACATGCAATTCTATGGTTCCAAATTCTCAAGCAATTACCTTTCAGTCAACAGCGAAAATTCTAAGAACATAATTAGTAACATGGACTTATAGAGAGTCTAAGCACAATTATCACATGAGCAAAATCATCATGCTAAGATCAAATGCAACGAAATATTGAAAAAAGTAGTTTATCTAGTCATTGGAAATCAAGTGAACTATTCCCCCATGTCCCAAAAGTAGTTTAAGCTATCATCGTGAAGGAATTACAATGAGTTATGGTTTCAGAAGATCGAAAATCAAAGGAAAAGAGAAGTTTAGAAAATACAGCACGGCTGTGAAGTATTTCACAGCCGTAATTTGCAAAGAACGTCGATGAATAGTGTCGGCGACTCCTCTTTCTTCGATTTCTCTTCCACTTGATCTCCTTTCGATCTGAAACTTCTGGTGTGTTGCCTCCTCCTTCAGACGAAGCTTCAGTAGAAAAATCACAACTGGAGATCGTCTAGATCGAGCGCGGCGGCGAAACCCTAGGCGGCAGCGTGAATCGCAATTTATCCCTCCACAGTCGATGAAAATTGGGGCTTTCGGTATCTTCGTAATTCCCTCGTCCAAAGCTCCCCTTTTGCTTTTTACGGCATCCAATTTAGAGTTCTGGATTGCCCGCAATCTTCTCCGCATGAATCGGCGTTGTGATCAAATAAGGAATTACGACAGTGTAATAGTTCACGGCACTGCCGTAAAATCCCTCGAGTATTCTGTTCTTGAAAAGGCTGGCAATTACGGCACCGTAATCTAGTTTATGGTACTACCGCAAAATCGAGGAAACTTTCTGTTCAGAAGTGATCGGAAAATACGGCCCGTGTAATCCTTTACGGTGGTGACGTAAAATCGGGCGAAGTTTTTGTTCTGAAGCGCTCTGCAATTATGCCACCGTAATATTGTTTACGGTGGTGCCGTAAAATCCAAAAATCTTTCTGGTTGCAAACTCTTCAAAATACGGCAGGGCTCAGATTTTACGGTACTGTCTGAAATTATGGTATCGTAAAATAGATTACGGCACTGCCGTAATTTGCTGACTTGCTTCGTTTGGTGTGAAATTTCTTGGGTAATTTCCTCTTGATGATGGTAACTCTTCTATGTGTTTGATTTTGCTTGAAAACTCCTTGAAATAATGTCTTTTTACTTGAAAATCATCAAAAACAGAAAAGAGTGTAGATTCCGCAGATATTGATAAACTATGGCGTAAAAACAAGCAAAGTCTATGAATATGACACATAAATATCAATAAAATGGCATAGAAATCACGATAAATTTCAGTGTCATCAAACACGTAAGGCTCAAACTTTGCTTGTCCTCAAGCAAAAACTAAGAAAATTCAAAAATTGATCATAGGCATAGACTTTCTCATGGAAAATAAATTACTAACATACAATCACCAATGAAAATCCTTCATTAATTGCATCATAAAATTTTAAAACAGATATATCATCTTCTAAATCTAATTCTCAAGGTTCACAACATAGTCAAATAAAACTTCGCAATTTGCATAAAAGAAAGAATTTTAATCTCAAGACTTTATCCAATTTTCAGTTTAGGTTTATCATACTTTTGCTTACATGAATTGGATATCCAAAATCTTTTTCCACTCATATTTTTCTTTTTCTTTTTGTTTTTGGATGGTATGTACCTTTATAGATACATACTTTTTGTTTCTTTTTGCATCCATCACATTCTCTAATTCGATTACCACCTTTTAAATCAAATTTTCAAACAACATATCTCCCTAAAATCATACTCCTCAACCAATGAATAATTTTAAAAGTAGATATGTATAAGAGAAATAAATTTGACATGATAGGCCTTATTCTAGTCTCAATTTTGGATTCACTCATCAACATCAAACATCAATCAAGCCATATACAATAATCCCAAAGGTAGATCAAGGCCACAAATCAATCATCTAAATCAAAAGATATAATGTAGATGAAGTAGTGGTGGTAGACACAAAAACATGAGTCAATGATGAAACCTAAAAGGTGAATGGGAGAGGATACTTACAAAATTTTATCAACCTTTTGTGCCGAGTTTTCTTTTTCTTCTCTTCTCCGTGCTTCTTTTTCAGAAATAAAAATTAATTCTAAAATAAAACTAAGATAAAAGTAAATAAAAGGAAGTGAACTAAAGTTAGAAAGCTTGGGTTGCCTCCCAAGAAGCGCTAATTTAAAAGTCTTTGGCTTGACCCTTTAACACTCGGACTTGATCGTGGTTCATCTAAATAAAAACTCTCTTTTTCTTCAATTAGCTCTTCTTGATAATAGTGCTCAAGTATCTGACTATTAACCTTGAATTCTCCTGTTTCTTCACTCCATACATCCATGGCTCCGTAAGGATAAGCTTTCTTTACCTGAAAAGGACCAGACCATCGAGACTTAAGTTTTCCAGGAAAAAGTCTCAATCTAGAATTGAATAAAAGAACAAAGTCATCTGGTTGGAAATCTCTCCTGAAAATATGTCGATCGTGCCATCTTTTTGTCCTCTCCTTGTAAATTTTTGCATTCTCATATGCAGAGAGTCTAATCTCATCTAGCTCATTCAATTGTAATTTCCGTTTTTCCCCCGCACTCTTTAAATCGAAATTCAGCATCTTGATTGCCCAGTATGCTTTGTGTTCAACTTCCACAGATAGGTGACATGATTTTCCATAAATCAATTGAAACGGAGACATACCTATTGGTGTTTTGAAAGTAGTCCGGTATGCCCACAAGGCATCATCAAATTTGAATGTCCAATCTTTCCTAGTGCTTGACACGGTCTTTTCTAAAATTCCCTTAATTTCTCTGTTTGATATCTCCACTTGTCCACTTGTTTGAGGATGATAAGGTGTTGCCACTCTATGATTCACTCCATATTTTCAAAGTAAGGTTGAAAATTTGTGTTCTATGAAATGTGAGCCTCCATCACTGATTACTACCCGTGGGGTCCCATACCGTGGAAATATGATCTTTTTGAAAAATTTAGCAACAACTCTTGAATCATTGGTCGGTGAAGCAAGAGCTTCAACCCATTTGAAACATAGTCAACTGCTACCAGAATGTACTTGTTACCTCCTGAAGATGGGAAAAGTCCCATAAAGTCTATCCCCCAAACATCAAATATTTCAACTTCAAGAATGTTAGACAGTGGCATCTCATGTTTTCTACTAATGTTCCCCGTTCTTTGACATCTATCACAAGATAACACAAAGTTTATAGCATCTTTGAAAATGGTAGGCCAATAAAATCCTAATTGTAACACTTTATAAGCAGTCTTTTCAGTACCAGCATGACCACCATAAGAGGATCCATGACATTGGCACAAAATATCTGTGATTTCTTCTTCAGGTACACATCTTCTAAAAATATCGTATGTACATCTTCTAAACACATAAGGCTCATCCCAAAAATAGTGTTTTACCTCAGCCAAGAACTTCTTCCTTTTTTGGTAGTTCAAATTAGGAGGAAAAACATTAGCAACAAGGTAATTTACTATATCAGCATACCAGGGAGCTCTGATCTGTTCAATGGTTAAAAGCCGTTCTTCAGGGAAGGAATCATTGATCTCATTATTCTTTTCAGTGTCTACCATTATTCTTGAGAGATGATCTGCAACAAGGTTTTCTTATTCTTTTTTATCTTTAATCTCCAAATCAAATTCTTGCAGAAGTAAAATCCATCTGAGTAATCGTGGTTTGCTGTCTTTTTTCTGCATTAAGTATTTCACAGCTGCATGGTCAGTGTACACTACCACTTTGGAGTTAATTAAGTATGACCTAAATTTATCAAAAGCAAATACTATGGCCAATAGTTCTTTCTCAATGGTGGTGTAGTTTTTCTGTGTCTCATCGAAAGTCTTATTGGCATAGTGAATAACATGAGGTTTCTTATCTTTTCTCTGTCCCAAGACTGATCCCACTGCATAATCACTGGCGTCGCACATGAGTTCAAAGGGCAAGTCCCAATCTGGGGTTGAATGATGGGTGCTGAAACCAAAGCTTTCTTTAACTCCTGAAAAGCAAACAGACATTTCTCATCATAGCAGAATTTGATGTCTTTACAAAGTAAATCAGTTAAAGGTTTAGCAAGTTTAGAGAAGTCCATGATGAATCTCCTGTAAAACCCTGCATGTCCCAAAAAGCTCCTGATCTCCTTGACAGTGGTGGGTGGTGCTAACTTCTCAATCACTTCTATCTTGGCCTTGTCCACTTCAATCCCTCTCTTTGAAACAAAATGGCCCAAAACTATCCCCTGTCTAACCATAAAGTGACACTTTTCCCAATTCAAGACAAGGTTAGTCTCTTCGCATCTCTGTAAAACTCTAGAGAGATTAGCTAAGCAGTCATCAAAAGAGAAACCATAGACAGAGAAATCATCGATAAAAACATCCATGAAGTCTTCAATAAATTCTGAAACAATTGTCATCATACACCTTTGAAAAGTGGCAGGTGCATTGCATAAACCAAAGGGCATTCTTCTATAAGCAAAAGTACCATAAGGACATGTAAAAGTAGTTTTATCCTGATCATCAGGATGAATAGGAATCTGAAGAAATCCGGAATACCCATCAAGAAAACAAAAGTGAGAGTGTTTGGCAAGTCTCTCCACCATTTGATCAATGAAAGGTAAAGGAAAATGATCTTTCCTAGTGGCAACATTTAATTTTGTATAATCAATACACATACGCCAACTAGTGACATTTCTAACAGGTATCAATTCATTATCCTTATTTTTCATTACTGTGACACCTCCCTTCTTTGGAACACAGTGTACAAGACTCACCCACTTACTATCTAAGATAGGGTAGATAATACCTGCATCTAGCAATTTTAATACTTCCTTCTTCACCACTTCCTTCATAGAGGGGTTGAGCCTTCTCTGAAAATCTACATGCGGTTTGTGCTTATCCTCCATGTGAATCCTGTGCATACAAAAAGAAGGATTAATCCCTTTTAAGTCATCAATGGAATACCCAATTACCTTTTTATGAATTCTTAGCTCCTTCAAGAGTAGATTAGTTTCCCTGGCATCTAATTTCGCATATCATTAATCTTGCTCGTAATAACTATTAGGAATTCCTATTTATTTCTGCACATGAGCAGAATTGTTAAATTTCAGCGAAAAAAAAAACTCAAATGCGAGAATTCGAACCCATGTTTGCACATTTCACCTAATTTTAACATGGCTACTGCTTCCATTATTTTCTTTTGATTTTGTGTTTAATATATGATATGATGTAATGACTTTAATTCATTTCTTAATCATTAGTTTTTTATCTAAATAATATTGAATATTATCTACCTTGTTTTTATATTTTTTTATGATAGTACTTAATATATCAAATCTTGTAAAACTTGAGTTTGTGGCTCTTGACATTGTGGGGAAGAATTATTTATTTTTTTGCTCTTGACATTACGGGGAAGAATTATTTATCTTAGATCCAAAAATTCATTTTTCACCGGAAGTGGAAAAATAATGATTGTGGTCGTGGATATGGATATGGTCATGGTAAAAATTCCAAGAATATTCTTTTTTCACCGGAAGTGGAAAAATAATGAAAATATTGATAAAGAAAAGGGTGTGAAGAATAGCAAACATGTTGAAAATATGTGCTATCGTTGTGGTGGCAAAGGTCATTGGTCACGTACCTACCGTACACCAAAACATCTCGTTGACCTTTGTCAAGAATCATTAAAAAAAAGAAAAAGATAGAGATAAATTTTACTTGTGAAGATGGTAGTTCTGATTATGACCATATGGATACTACTGATCTAGACATTGCTAATTTCTTTGCTGATTATTTAATTGGAGATTGTTGTGTTCAAAAAAATAATAATTTCTTATATATTGATGTCTAATCTTAATTTTTTTTTTCAGTTAATAAAATAATAAGTTTTGTTATCTTTTAAAATATATTTTTTTTCGCTAGTAGCATTTTTCTAACTATGTGGACTTTTATTTTCAATGAAGAATGAGTATTCCTTTGGTTGGCACCAACATCAATACTGAAGATATTTGTCTCACTGATAGTGCAACAAACTCACACAATTCTCAAGGATAAAAAATACTTCTCTCATTTAACAATGCAAGAAGCTAATGTTAATACTATATCTGGTAGTACAAAAATAATTGAAGGCTCCGGAAGAACTAATATATTATTACATGGAGGAACCAAATTGCGTATTGATAATGCATTACATTCTTCAAAGTCTCAAAAAAATTTATTAAGATTTAAAGATATCCGCCGAAATGGATATCATATCGAAACATCAAATGAATGGAATATTGAATTCATTTATATCACGAGACTTGTATCAGGTAAAAAATATATATTGGAAAAATTACCTACATTTTCCTCTAGATTGTACTACACTTATATTAAAACAACTGAAATATATAATATTGTAAACCAGACATTTACAAATAATAACAAATTCATTATTTGGCATGATCAGTTGGGTCATCCTGGATCTATTATGATGCGAAAAATAATTAAAAATTCATGTGGACACCTATTGAAGAGCCAGGAGATTCTTCAATCTAATAATTTCTCATGTGCTGCTTGTTCCCAAGGAAAGTTGATAATTCGACCATCACCAGTCAAAGTTAGGACTGAATCTCTTGCGTTTTTAGAACATATACAAGGTGATATTTGTGGACCAATACACCAACCATGTGGACCATTTAGATATTTTATGGTTTTAATTGATGTTTCAACTAGATGGTCACATGTTTGTTTATTATCAACCCACAACCAAGCGTTTGAGAGATTGCTTGCACAAATAATTCAACTAAAAGCTCATTTTCCAGATTATCCAAATTAAGAAAATGCGCCTTGATAATGCTGGTGAATTGACATCTCAAGCTTTTAATGAATATTGTATGTCTATTGGAATTGATATTGAACATCCTGTAGCACATGTTCATACACAAAATGGGCTTGTAGAATTATTCATTAAGTGCTTACAATTGATTGCAAGACCATTGCTTATGAGATCAAAGCTTCCAAATTCTACTTGGGGACATGCAATCTTGCATGCTGCAGTATTGATTCGCATTAGACCAATAAGCTATCATAAGTTCTCCCTTTTACAATTGGTTTTTAGTCAGGAACCTAATATTTCCCGTCTAAGAATTTTTAGATGTGCTGTATATGTTCCAATTGCTCCACCACAGTGCACTAAGATGGGTCCTCAAAGAAGGTTGGGAATATATATTGGATATGAGTCTCCATCTATAATAAAGTATCTTGAACCATTAATAGGAGATTTATTCATGGCTCGATTTGCCGATTGTCATTTTGATGAATCAAATTTTCCGACATTAGGGGGAGATAAGAAGCAGTTGGAAAAAGAGATTAGTTGGAATGAATTATCATTATCTCATCTTGATCCTCGTACAAAATAATGCGAATTAGAAGTTCAAAGGATAATTCATTTATAGGGCTTAGCTAACCAATTACCAGATGCATTCACTGACCCAAAAAGAGTAACTAAGTCATATACACCAACTGCTAATGCTCCAATAAAAATTGATATTCCTATTGGAAAATCTATTATTGCAAATGAGTCTCAAGCACACATGAAGCGTGGCAGACCCATCGGTTCCAAAGATAAAAATCAAGATGGCCGAATCGAGGATGTAATAACTCCAAAAGAGTCCTCTGACATCATCAATATTCCAATTCCAGAAGAAACACAAGAAACTGAAATTTGTGAAAATAAAGAGATCTCAATAAATTATGTCATGAATAGACTACAATGGAATCGACATGAAGTCAACGTTGATGATATTTTTGCATATAATATAGTGCTTGATATAATAACTAATAGTGAGGATCATGAACCAAAATTTATTTCAGATTGCAAACAAAGAGATGATTGGCCAAAATGGAAAAATGCAATTGAAGCGGAATTAAATTCTCTTGCTAAACGAAAAGTTTTTGGACCTGTAGTCCATACACCTAAAGGTGCAAAACCTGTTGGATATAAGTGGGTTTTTGTACGAAAACGAAATGAGAATGGTGAAATTGTGAGATATAAAGCACGACTTGTTGCTCAAGGTTTTTTACAAAGACCCGACATTGATTTTGAAGAAACATATTCACCTGTGGTTGATGCAAGTACGTTTTGTAACTTAATTAGTTTAGTAGCACAAGAAGGGCACGATTTACATCTAATGGATCTTGTTATAGCCTATTTATATGGATCTCTATATAATGATATTTATATGAAGCTACCTGAAGGTTTTAATCTTCCTGAAGCACATAATTTATGTTCACGAGAAGATTATTCAATCAAGTTGAATAAATCTCTTTACGGGCTGAAACAATTTGGATATATGTAGTATAATCGCCTTAGTGAATATTTGCTAAAGAAAGGATATAAAAATAACCTCATTTATCCATGTATTTTTATTAAAAGATCTGAAAATGGATTTGCTATAATTGTTGTTTATGTTGATGACTTAAATACTATTGGAACTCCTGAAGAGCTTCTAAAAACTATAAATTGTTTAAAGCAAGAATTCGAGATGAAAGATCTAGGAAGGACAAACTTTTGTCTTGGATTACACATTGAATACTTAAATAATGAAATTTTTATACATCAAAATATTTATTTAGCAAAGGTGCTAAAAAGGTTCTATATGGACATGTCACATCCGTTGTGCACTCCAATGGTTGTAAGGTCATTAGATGTAAACAAAGATCCCTTTAAACCTCATAAAAAGGATGAAGAACTACTTGGTCCTGAAGTACCATACCTTAGTGCAATTGGAGCACTAATGTATCTTGCTAATTATACACGACCTGATATATCATTTGGTGTTAATTTATTAGGAAGACATAGTTCTTCACCTATGCGAAGGCATTGGAATGGAGTTAAATATATACTTCGCTATCTTAGAGGAACAATAGATATGAGTTTGTTTTACTCAAGAGTGCCCAAGTCATACCTAATTGGTTATACAAATGCAAGCTATTAGTCTGATCCTCATTATGGTCGATCACAAAATAGGCTATTTATTTACATGTGGTGGAACAACTATATCATGCCGATCTATGAAACAAACCATAGTATCCACATCTTCTAATAATGCAGAAATTTTAGCCCTACATGAGGCAAGTCGAGAATATGTTTGGTTTAGATCTATGATTCAACACATACGAAAAACTTGTGGCCTATCTTCAGAAAAAATGATTCCGACAATTATATATGAGGATAATACTGTATGTATTGCCTAGTTAAAAGAAGGGTACATTAAAGGAGATAGGACAAAACATATATCACCAAAATTCTTTTCACTTAGGATCTTCAAAAGAATGGTGATATAAGTATTCAACAAGTCCGCTCATGTGATAATCTAGCGGATCTATTTACCAAGGCACTTCCTCCTATAATATTTGAAAAGCTTGTCTATCATATTGGGATTCGTAGACTCAAAGATATCAATTGATATTTACAAATATAGTGTACTCTTTTTCCTTTATTAGGTTTTTTTCCCATAGGGTTTTTCCTAATAAAGGTTTTAACGAAGCACATTCATTTATAATGGACATCCAAGGGGGAGTGTTATGAATAATATTATTATGGATGTCCATTCATCAGTTTTCTTTGAGTATAATCTTGAAACTTATGTAACATAAATAACTTATGTAATTATGATTCATAAGTTATATATCTTTTGGATTGCTATAAATAGAGCATCCCTTTGTGTATTGAAATATAGAAAATGATATGAAATAAAATTTCTCTTATTATCTCAATTATTCCATCTCTTATTACTTTGTTTTATTTCATAACACTTAATAGATAATGGGAAGGCTTTTGATGTTGACTCCACCTACAACTTGCGCAATATTAAAGACTGTATTTCCTTGACAAAAAATTAAGAGAAAAGAATGAAAAATATGTTGAATTTAGTAATATTTTACGTCCACATTTAATATATTTTTTATTTTTTATTTTTTTTTAATTTTTCGTCCAAGAAAACACACTATTAAATACAAAATTTGAGCCATGTGTTTGGATATTTAAACCTCTTGAAGAGGCTTTTCTTGGATCTGTAAATATTGAAAATGCTTATGAAAAATAAAAAATGGCTCTCTCAAATTAGACCCCCGTGGATTCAACATCTTGAAAAATGCAGGGGCAAAATTATATTTATACAATTTTCTTATATTAATTGGGGTAATAACATATTTTTTGCTTAATTTTCATACTCTATATAATATATATATATATATATATATATATATATATATATATATATATATATATATATATATATATATATATACTACATATGAAGAATAGATCTCACTCTAGTTTCTGAAAGTTCATCGACAGTAAAATAATCATCGCATTCGGGAGGATAGGTAGAGATGAACCTATTTCGCCCATGTCATCTTTCGTTCGTCTTGAGCTACAAGAGTACAAGACCCATACCAAAGTTTAGGAATAACTCTTTTACTTCCAATTTACAAAAACACATTCACTAAATTTCACATTTAATTTTTAATTATTTACAATCTCACATATATAATATATTCCAAATTCATCCCTAAATTATATTAAATAGTGCTATTAAATTTAAATAAATAAATAGTGTATTTATTTATTTAGCACCTACACCCAAAAGTCAAAATTAAAGATATAGATACTATTAGTCAATGATTGAGAGACCCAAGAGTAAGGGTAAAAGCAAGATGGTGTGAGGCCTGATCTCCCTTGGGCCAAGCCGAGAAGTCACAGACTTAGGCGGAGGCCGAAGCCCATATTCCTGTCATGGACAGGGGCTCAAACCAGCGGATAAGATGGCCGTATGATGATTGACTCGAAGAAGGAAAGCTGACTGGAGATTCTTCCTAAGATGGCAAGCTGGGTGGCCCATCCTTGAAAACAAGGAAGGCTAATCTTCGTATTGATGAAGAATCTTCGCCGAGAGGGGAAGGCTTGGTGGTGTCTTAATGATCTTTCCATAAGGAGTGAGAGAGCTCCTCCTTTAAGATCCCGATGTGACAAGAGAGCAAGTATTTCTCCCGGGAGTGGTGATGGGGGAGCAGTAACAAAGGTGGTTGTTCCCCCTCTTCAGCCGTTCGCAGAGGCGAACGACTCTCTCGGGCGGCGACATCAAGCAGCGTCCTCGACCGATTTTCGGCAATGGTGAGGTCAAACAAAGGAAGAGAGTATACGAGAGTGTAGATCTTGTATAGGGAAATGTGAGGGGTTTTATGTAACCTTAATGAATGAAGGTGAAACTTTCCACTTAAACTCTGTGTGTCCTTCCGGTCATCTCTTTCCTTCCGACGTTGCTTTCGGCATCCTGGAGATGTAGACGAAGGTTGAGGGTGAGGGCGCGAGTGTCCAAACCATGCCGCAAGCCCTTTTTCATTCACAGGAGTCAGCGAGGCTGACGTGGATGGGCTTCTTAAAAACGGGCTTGACAAAGGGTATTAGAGCGATCGCGACACGAGAGTTGGCCGAAGACAATGATCCGTTGATACTTGAATCTATGACGATCGGCGTGATCACAATGGCAGCCTCGAGTGGAGAGAGGTTACTCTTTGTCTCGATGTGGATACAGGGAGTAGAGGTGGAGGCGATGGTCGACACCGGTGTGACTCACCGATTCGTGTCAGACCGGATGGTGGCACGACTGGATCTGCGCACTTTACTTATGGAGGATTGGGTGAAGACCGTCAACTCCACGAAGCAGCGGATGATCGGCATATCTTATGACATGCCACTGGAGTTTGGTCGTTGGAGCAGACGATACCACATCTGGGTGGCGAGGATGGATGACTTCGATGTCATCCTCAGCTATGAATTCCTCCTACAAGCGAAAGCGTCCATGATTCTATACTTGGGAGGAGTTCAAGTGTTCCACGAGGACGCAGCCAGGTGGATCCTTGATATTCAGCGAAGCAGCTTGGCGGCCTCAACTTCTAGAGCACGGGGGACGCGGAGAGCGACAGATCCCACGCGAGTGCGAGTTAACTCCATAGCCACTTCGTCATATTCACCCAACGACGGACGACAAGACAAGGTGGCCTTCATCGCAATAGTGGCCACAACTAGGCGCCTGTCCTCGACCCCGTAGAGGACGTCGAGGGCAACGTCCACATTTGGTAGGGGAAAAATGTGATGTGCAATTCTCAGTGGACCCGACCAAGCTAGAAATCCAGCTAGGGCGACGGCCCAAGCGCAGATGAAATGCGCGTCCGCTTCGTCGAGTTTGCTGAACAGGCGAGCGACATCGGGTTCAATGGCGCCATCTCCGACACCAACAGATTCATCTATTCCGATGGGGACGATGGCAACCTTAACTTGCGGATGGTGGCGAAACACGTGGGCGGTTTCACCGGAGGTGATGACGAGGACGAAGGTTGGCGGACGTGCTCGATGGACTGGGCGGCGAAATCACGCACAGAGGCGTGATTCGCAGAGTTCGGAAATGGAAGGATCGGCTGGTGAGCCGATCCCCTTCCAAAGGCAGAGATCTTCGCCCTAGTGCCGGAGCCGTCAACGACGAACGGCGGAGAGCTCCATCCGAGAACAAGCGTGAGAAAGCTTCCCTTGGCTACGAGCGTCAGGCGAATCTTCCAGCGAGCAAGCAGCGTGCAACATTGCTCCTTCTTCCCCGGCGTTCACAGAGGCGAACGTCTTCCACTTCAAGCGGCAACCTCTAGCAAGCTCGGCGAGCTCCCATTGGCGGCGAGGTCTGGTGAGACGAGAGGGTGAGGGAGTGAGAGTGTATGTGAGGGTTTTATGTAACTGGTTCGAGAGTTTAAATCAGATAAATTTTCTCTATCTCTCTATTGTCTTCTTTGGCAACGGCGACTTCGCTGTCTCTAGTGTCACTAAATATCTTCACCTCCGGCAGTGAGGTTCTCCCGATAGTAATGACATTGATGACAAAGGCTTAGGGCTAAGCAGGCACTGTTGCTTTGCCGCATGCCCTTCACCCCGTCCCTTAGGCGACGAGCGAGATTCAGCATCGGACGCAGGCAGCGTTCGGCGCGTTGACACTCGTCGGGAGAAGAAGGCAGATGTTCTGTTTCGAAACGAGACGCACGTGAATGTTGACGCGAGTCAACATCTCGAACGCGTGGCAGAAATCGATTTCAGCTTTGATTTTTTATCTTGGCACGCAGTTCCATGCACATTCGCTGACATGGACGAGGTTGAATTAAGTGGGCGTGACATAAGGGGCAATATAATTTCGAATATTGATTTGATGTGGTTTGCAGTGAATATATGTTTCCGACTAGAGGTGGCCATGGGCCGTGCCCGGGCCCGGGCCCGCCTCGGCCCGGTTCCAGCCGTGCCGTGCCGTGCCTGGCACGGCCCGTTTCAAATCCTGCCGTGCCAGGCACGGCAGGAAAACCGCTGGGCCCGGCACGGCCCGCGGCCCGATTAACCGTGCTGGCCCAGGCACGGTTCGGTTGGACCGTGAACACGGATCCGGCACGCGGGCCAGGCACGGCCCGCGGGCTGATTTCGGCACGTGGGCCGAATACGGCCCAACGGGCCAAATGAGGGGACTCGGGCCGGGTTTGGCCCGGCCCGATTGTGGCCCATGGGCCAAAGTTGGCCCACTGGCCGATTGTGGCCCATGGGCCAAAGTTGGCCCACGGGCCGATTTGTGGCCCGCGTGCCAAATTTAAAAAAAAATTAAAATAATTTAATAAGTAAATTATTACTTAATTAAAATATATAAAATATGAATAAATAAAAAAAATTGAGAAATTGAGAATGTATATTGCATAAATTTTTGAAAAAATGTTAAAATTTTATATATTTTAGACCGGACCCATTACAGGCTACCTACGTACCTCACTCAAAGGAGGAATCAGGTCTACGTAGTTCTCTTTTTACAACTTTTTCTACAACTCTTTTACAACTTTATTTATAATTATTTATTACAACGTTTATCCATTGTTGCTTCCGCTTGCACTTCCAAGACTTTGTTCATCATCATCCGATGAAGTTGAATGACCACCTTTATCTTGAAGACGATCTTCAGCATCTAGCCAATCTTTAAGACAAATACACATTTCCACGCTTTCTTCGTTCATTCGGCTTCGCTTCTCGTCCAGCACCCTGCCGCTTGCACTAAAACAAGACTCCGATGCTACAGTAGACACCGGAGGAATTAGTAGATCACGTGCCATGGCAGAAACCACAGGATATGATTTTCCTTGTGATCTCCACCATGATAAAATATCAAAATTATCTATTTGTTCTTCTGTGAGTAAAGATGTATGATTATTTTCTAAAAAAAATGTTAATTCATTAAAATTACTAGATCGACTTGTTGATGTTCCTTTTCTATTTAAAATTGTGCGTATTCTTCCTGTAATATTTTTACTACTAGTAGATACATTAGTTTGAGAGGATGTTGGATTCATTGTATTTCCAAATTTTAAATTATAAATATTATACATTTCATCTAATAAGGTAGAAACTTCAATTTTTTTCTCATCTACTCCTTCAAGTTCCATATTTTTATAATATTCATCTAATAAAATATGAACACCTTCTAATTTTAATCTAGGATCCATAATTGAAGCTAAACAATATAAAGGAGATATATTTTTCTAATATTTTTTAAATTTTGTTTCCATTTTAAAAATTACTTGAAAAATATTTTCATCATGTCTATATTGAGAAAACATTTCACTAATTAAAACTAAATGTTCTAAAATTAAACATGATGTAGGATAATAAACACCAGATAAATGAGTGCTAGCATTATAAAAAATTTCTAAAATATTATGTAATAACTTTGCTTTATCCCAATCATTTTCTTCAATATTTCCATCAGGCATTCTTTTATTATAAAATAATGTAAGAGGATCCTTAAATGGAAAACATGTTGTTAGCATATCATAAGTAGAATTCCATCGTGTTTTAATATCAAGTTTAAATTTTTTATATGACAAACCATAAGATTTACATATTTGTCTAAAATCTTGATTTCTAGAAGTAGAAGAAGTAACAAATCTAACAGCATTTCTTAATTTAGTTACATGTTCATCTACTTCTCTTATTCCATCTTGAACACATAAGTTTAGAATATGGCATGCACATCGTATATGAAAAAAAGCACCATTAAATATTGGATTTAACAATCTTTTTAATTTATGAATTGCACTATCATTATTACTTGCATTATCAAAACTAATTGAAAAAATTTTATTAATTATATTATATGAATGTAAAATGCTATGAAATTGTCTAACTATAGCATTTGCAGTATGAGGATATTCAAAAATTTTAAATGCAATAATTCTTTTTTGTATAAAAAATTCACTATCTATCTAATGTGCCGTAATACACATGTATGACTGATCAGAATGATTACTGGTCCAAATATCAGATGTTAAAGAAATACAAGAAGTTAATGTAATTAAAACTTGTAAAAGATTAGTTTTATATTCAGAAAAAAATTTTATAGCATCCCTACGCATGGTTTGTCTACTTACTTTTTTATATTTAGGTTGTAGTGATTTATGTATAAATTTTTCAAATTTATAATTTTCTGCTAAAGAAAATGGTTGTTCATCCCAAACAATAAATTTAGCTAATTCTTTTCTAAGAACTTCAGTAGAATAATTAAAAATTTCAAAAGAACTAGAGGAAAGATTTAGAGTAGCCTGTGCACGATCGATTTGAGTTTGATGGCTTCTGATGTGGCGAGTCAAATGACCAGTTCCACCCGATGATTTGCAAGTCAAGACTTTTTTGCACTTTTTGCAGCTGGCTCTTTCTTCGCCGTTAATCATCACCACATCGAAGCTCTTCCAAACGTCGCTCGTGCGTTTTCTTGAGCCCGACACAGTAGACTCATGAGGGTTTGCACTGCATCCCTCCTCTCCCTGCATAGTGTTAGTAGGCTCAAATTCAACATGATCTTGCTGTTGTTGATTTGGGTCGTAAGGCGGAGGGTTGGCATCTTGATCGGGTGGCATAACGGGGGTAGTACTAGTCCCTATTAGCTCCTGCTGTATTGCCTCAAGCTCCCATGGCAAAAAAATCCCATGTATTGTTAAATCCCGCCATTAATTCTACATATAATATTAAAAGTTAGCCAAAAAAATTATAAAATAGGATTAAATACTTACTAATAATAAATTATACATTAAAAAATTACCTTATCACGTGTTTGAAGATCGCTTAGTAAGAACTAAGAAGTTGAGCTTTCAGCCTTCAACAACCTTAACTTAAACATAATTATGAAAAAAAATTTATATTAGAATAATTTAAATTTAAGTACAATTACATTATAAAAGACTAAAAGTAAATTAATTTACTACTTACTTGATCTTCTCCACGTGACTAGACCGAGGGAGCTTTGAAATCTTGATTACTAGACCGAGGGAGCTTTGAAATCTTAATCTTTTTTAAAAGATTAAGAGAGTATTAAGAGAGAATGAGAAATTAATCCAAAGTTAATTGGAAACTTGTGTGAAGAAATGAGAGGGTTGGGGGGTCAATTTATAGGGATGAATTGGGTATAAATTTACATATTTATCCCCTATTTTTAATTATTAAAAGGGGCTAAAATGGTAATTTTATAACATAAAGACAATTATATCCCTAACTTTTAAATTTTTTCAAACCGTTAAAGGGCTATTTGGGTAAAAACGCATGCTAAATTCAAATTTTCGAACGTTGCCGCCCAAATTACTCGTGCCGTGCCCATGCTGGCCCGCGTGCCGTGCCTGGCCCGGCCCGCGTGCCGTGCCGGGCACGGTTCCGTGCCGTGCCTAGCCCGGCCCGCCTACGGGCCGTGCCTGGCCCGGCCCGCGGGCCGCGAACCTCCAGCCCAGCACGGCCCGAGACGGGCCGCCCGCGGCCCATTGACTTGGTCAACGGGCCGGGCCGTGCCCGGCCCGTGTCGTGCCGGGCCGGCCGCGCCGCGGGCGTTGGCCACCTCTATTTCCGACAGAGTAAGAAAATAAAAATTAAAATAAAAACGTTGGCTGCCCCCGAAATTCTCTCTCCGCCTAATCTTTCATCAACTCTTAATTACTGTGACTGCTTCTCCAAATCACACGCTATAAACAGTCGTCCACCGCCGCCGCCTATCATCTTTCCATCATACGCACACACAGAGAAGAGACACTGCACAATGCTGCCCATGGAGGTTTTTGTCTACTGCCGGAAACCTCAGGATTCCTCTTCTTTTCGTCGTTCGAGACCCTACTCGAGCCGCACCGCTGGCGGTTCACTGTCCAAAGCCTCGTCGAGGAAATCCTCCGCGTGGCGTCCGTCGACATCTCAGCATTCCACGACGACATCTGCGCCTGCTCTACCACCGCCAGCGACTTCTCCATCCCACACAACTTTCGAGGCTGGGTCAATGTTTCGATATGGATCCCTGCCTTGGATGATTACGACGGTGACAGCGAAGAAGAGGATGACCAGGCCGAGATCAACATGGCGCTGGAGCACTCCTTCCACGAGAGCTTCAACGGGGGGCGGGGCTTTGGGGCCTTGCCGGCTACGAGGGAGGCGATCGACAAGCTGAATACCTTTATAGTCGAAGAAGAAGATGGCGATGATGAAGACGGCGCAGTCAGCTGTGCGGTGTGCTTGGAGGACATTATGCCCGAGGACCTAGCATGCGCCATGCCGTGCTCTCACGAGTACCACGACGGCTGCATCCGTCGGTGGCTTGAGGCCAGCCGCCTATGCCCTCTCTGCCGCTTCGCTTTGGAGTAGCCACCGTAGGTTAATATGGTAGATGATCTTAGTTTCGATTATGCCATCAAAAGAATTAGAAATCTGGCAAAAAGATTGTATTGCATTGTTGCTCAGACAATTGCGTCTATAAATTTTTTTTGTCTGTTTTGTGATCGCTGATCTTGCGGCAAACATTATAATAAATCATTATAATTCAGGATAAGATTGCATGCTGATTATTATTTTTTTAAAAAAAAAATCTCGAAAGATTGCATCCCGTAACCCTAATCAGTGTGGCTAAGAGATAATTGGGTCAATCCGTAGATAATTAATAAAATTCTCTTCCTCTTTTGTCTTATTCTAAAATATTATTTTACATAGCTATTTTGCGAATATATTAGATACTCACGTATACAAATCCATCTTTATTTGTATAAGAAATTAGATTTTTTTTTTTTACCAAAGAATAATAGTCATTTACCTCTAATTCTTTTTTTTTCTTTCGTTTGTAAGAATATATTTAAGCTCTTATGCTTAAAGATATAATAATATGTCTTACTATATAATTTAATTCACATATATTATATAAACAAAGTAATGTAGGATTGTTTTTTTATAAATAAAGAAAGTTATGCAACAATACATTTATTTAAAAATGCAAATTATCGTTTTTATTTATTGTTATGCCTAAATTGTTACATCCCTTAGTCTGTCACCATGCTAGGTCAACCAATGATATCAATACCATCCTCAATAGCCTTTTTCTATTGATCTCTCATTATGTTTAAGACTAAATTTATTTTGATATAATTTGATACAAACCACTTATCGAGCTTATTGACCTATTAAATTTATTTTGATATAATTTGATACAAACCACTTATCGAGCTTATTGACCTATTAATTTAGTGAGTCAAATGATAACGTAGCTCAATCTTCTATTGAAAGAAGGGTTAATTATCTAGACATAGAGAAGTGATAAGTTGTATCAAAGTCACTTACCATATGTAGGTGCAATGACCTAAAGTCTATAGATCAATGTGGCTCTGTCACTTATAAATTTAACTTATGGCACTTAAGCTATAGATTTATGGCTGGTCAATTCAGAACACCTACCACTGGTGTTTCATATGCTTATGTTAATGTTATGCACTTAACTAGCCCATATACTAGTCATATATGCACTAAAGCTATTCCTTATCTACTAAGATACTTTGACAAGGGACTTTGTTATGTGAGTAGAAAGAAAAAAAAATTAATCTCTAGGAACATTATTATATAATTTTGCATATCAACATAGGTGTAACAATTAATATAACAATAAGAGTACTTTTATTATTCATATGAATAAATTAATATGATATAAATAATTGGCCTCCAAGGTATATACACTAACAAGTTCAATAACAAAAAAAAAAAAATATAGTTTTCTTGGAGTACCACCTCCTCTTTTGATTGTGTTGCCTCGCCTCCTTCCTTTATTATCACACACCTTTTACATATGAGATAAGTAGAGGAAAATATTTACCTTCTAACACTAGCACTAAAGAGTAAATATAGAGATTTCATTTAATCATGTGTGAAAGCTATAGAGGCGAAATGCTTATGTGCTATTGTTAAAGGGATTCAACCATATGACACTCTAGAAAAGTATATTTTTGGACAACTAGTTGGAGAATGCACAAAGATCCATAGTGAGGAATAATAATTTTTAGTTTTTATTATTTTGTATGATGCTCGTTTAGGTATTTGCATGATGAAAGGGCCTAAAGGTTTTTTCTAGGCATCTTGCATATGATACTTAAGTTAATATAATGATTGTCAAATGACAAATAAAAAAATAAGTGGAATACCAGTAAAGTGAGATATTAAAACTCTAAATCTAGAATTTTCATGCTCTAAACAAGCGCCAACATAAAGATTGGCAAACCTCTTACCTGGTTCGACGAAATAAATATGTGGTCAGCATATATCTAAAACTATATGATAATTCAAAACTTATAAATATATAATTGTTTTGTAAGATTTATGGCCCCAATTAATGGTCATATTAATGTCAGATTTATGACCTTAATAATAGCTATACATCTTTAATGGTAAAATTAATTACCTGCTTTTCTGGTTCGTTTTTAATTCTGACATTAATAGTGAAATTAATGCCATCAATATTCATTAGTGGTAACGTAATATACGTTACATATTAAGTGAAACTAATATATTAATTGATCATCTCTCTATCTCTATAAATATACACAAAAGTAAGTCTTTTATATCAAGATTTGTATTGGAAGGGGGATCAAGTGAGAGAAGCCGATTATTGGAGATTTGGTAATTCTTCTGCTTTCTTCAATCATGACGTCTTCTAGATTAGGTACATGTTTATGTTATTAGTTATTGTGATGAATATTTATTCGAAGAACTGAACTTTATGAATGTCAACTTTATGATAGTTAATTTTATGTTTTACGTGATGTTGATTTTAAGAACTTACATGTGGTATCAGAGCGGTTGGTTATGGAATAAATAATCTGTCCATATAATTGTTTTTATGATAATTAAGAAATTTTTCGTATGTGTTTTTAGAACATGATTAACACAAATTAAAGTTATATTTCAAAAATGTGTTTTGAATTTATTGTTTATGTAAGACTCATTGCAAATTTTACTCGCATCAAGTTTTACTGTTTTATATTTCTCAGCAGCATGAAGAAATAAAGGATTTTTATTGATTTGATGTTTGTGGCAATTAAATAAAGAAAATTTTTTTTGATGTCACATCAGTATTGAATTAATGTTTCATTGTTTCGATAACAATTGAGTAATATAATGTTTAAGCGCTCAATTGTCTACTATTCAATTTTCTTAATTGATTTAATTGCTGCATCTACTTTCTTTTGTGTTTGTTTGGAAAGTTAATTACTGTCCTTTTTTATGATTAGCCCAAAGTATATTTCCATGTAAGTAAAGTTTATGTACAACTTTACTTATGGCTATTGCATATTAGATATAAAGAGGTTTTTCTATTACGCATGAGGTTAATAGTTTGTGAATAATTAAATTAACGGATATATAGATCTATATTATATCAAACTTTAGATCTGTATATTTCCTTCACATAAAGTGCACAGATATGAAGGTTAATAGTTTGTTAGTCACCAAAGTGACCAAACTAATTAATTAATTTATTTTAATAATAAGTGTTAATCACCAAAGTGGTCATTTATTATTAAAATATAATGTTAATGTCTTGTAATAATAAATGTTAGTCACCAAGTGACCATTTATTATTAAAGATAATAATGTTTTGGTTTATTTATATAAACCATTATTGCATATATATTTATTAGTGTGAATTTTTATATTACCCAAAGGTAAATCAATATTATGTGGCGAATAAATATAATTAAAGAAAATTAATGGCTAATTGTTAAATATAATTATGTATCCAAAGATCCTAATTATATTTGACAATGTTTATGTGAAAGTTTTAAAGTATTTAATGATGACAATATATATTGTTGTGTTTACCCAAAGGAGACCTACAATATATTTTGATGTTATAAATATCTGAATCCATAATTGATTGAGCATTTTATGTTTATGTAGCTATTTCTCTTCATTCGTATGCTTCTTATGTTGTTGTGTTCAATAGTTTGAACTTTTTTGAATGGCGCAGACAAGTCAATTTTCACATAGGTGTTTTGGATCTTGACTTAGCACTATTAGAAGAAAAGCCTACTGCCATTACTGATAGGAGCAGTGAGGAAAAAAAGTCAAACTATAAAACATGGGAAAGATCTAACAAATTATGTTTTAGCTTTATGCGAATGACAATTGCTAACAATATTAAGAATACCCTTCCACAAACTGAAAGTGCTAAAGAGTATCTTGAGCTTGTGGAAGAACATTTCTATTCAGCGGATAAATCTCTTGATAGTACATTAATGGCTATACTCACGACCATAAATTATGATGAGTCGCATAGTATGTAGCAACATGTCCTAGAGATGACAAATATTGCAGCAAAATTAAGGACAATTGATGACTCCTTCTTAGTGCAATTCATAATGAACTCGTTACTTTCTAAGTATAGGCCTTTTCAAATTAACTATAACTATAAATGACAAGTGGAATGTTAATGAATTGGCCAGTATGCTTACTCAAGAAGAAACAAGACCTAAGAAGCAATGAGTTCATTCAATTAACCTTATGGGCGAAGGAGCAAATAAGCCAAGGGCCAAGAAATTTAAAAGGAAAGCACCTGTTAAAGTATCATAGGCTGTGAATGCGAATAAGAAGGAACAAAAGACATATAAATGTCACTTTTGTAAAAGGGAGGGACATTATCAGAAAGATTGTTTGAAACGCAAAGCTTAGTTCAAAAAGAAAGGTACTTCTGACCATTTTGTATGTTCTAAACTAAACTTAACTGAAGTTCATTCTAATTCTTGGTGGCTTGATTCTAGTGCTACAACTCATATTTCCAATATGATGCAGGGATTCTTTACAATCCAAACCATAAACCCAATTGAGAACTTCTTATTTATGGGAAATCGAAAGAATGTCTCAATTGAAGGCATAGAGACTTACAGATTGGTGTTAGATTTTGGCTATCAGTTGGATCTAATATAAACTCTCTATGTACCTTCAATTTCTAGAAACTTAATTTCAGTTTCAAAACTTGATGAATGTGGGTTTAATTTTAAGTTTGGACATAGTTGTTTCAATTTATTTAAACATGATTCCTATATTGGTTCTGGAATTCTTATTGATGGTTTATATAAATTGAAATTGGATGTTAATTTTTCTGAATCCCTATTATGTGTTAATTATTCTATTAGATGTAAGCATAGCATTGATGTGTTCCACAAGTGCACGGACAAATCGAAGTAATAAAAATATCAATCCCATAGGGACCAATGACTAAGTACTGACTCTACTTAAGATCGCTAGCTAGACAATTTAGGAAAAAGAGTGATTTTTATCTTAACTCAATCGCGGAAGGAGTAAAACAGACTTTGGGTGTAATCAATTTGATGGAAATTCAGGACTTCTGGTTCACCACACTATGTTTTATGACTTTTTCTAATTAAAAGTATCTTAAGAAGAATTTACTGTGCCGAAGGAGATTTATCCACATGTACAGATTGCCCCCTCTCAGTAGTATAATCCGGTGTCTATCCTAATTATTCCCCTACTCTCGTGGTTATTAACTCGAGATAAACCTTATGAGTTCTTGGTAAATCAATAAAATCTTTCAAGCCGATTTGAACTACTCTCATGTTCGAATCAACTTGCTTAAAAACTGTAGATCCGACGTCGCAATTCACCCCTCAGTACTTCTTGCGACGTCTCTAAGCATGCAAATTATGGCCAGTAATCAACATGTAAACAAGCACAACAATAATTGAATCTAACATAAGTAAATTACTTCAAAAGATAAAAAATCAATAATTAAGTCATAATACAAAGAGGGCTACACCCTAGTCCTGAAGAAGAAATTACGCTAGCATGGTGTTCATGTTCATGTTGTAAAAATCCATGTTTTAATTATAAAATTATCAAAATAAAAATAGAATTGACTAGGAAGATAGAATCAAGGCTCCCTGATAAAGATCAACTCCAGCTGGCCGAAAAAAATAAAGCTTTTTTGGTGAGAAAGTGAAGATCACCGCCGTTCGCCCTTGATCTCACCTCTTCATCAAATTCGCATTAAATCCTTGCCAAATGCCCCCAATAATTGCTCCTTTGCTAGCTTATATAGTTCTCCATCACTTAATTAGGTTTCCCCCAAAATTTAGCTTGAAAACGAGCCAATTTGTGCAAGAAACGGAGTCAAACTCGAGTTTCATGGACAAAATTACGGCCGTCACAGAAATTACACCCCTACCATAATTCTTTCTGTGAATTCTGGAAAAAGAAACTAGAAGAATTACGGCCATGAAAATAATCACAGGTCGGCCGTAATTATTTTTGTGCATAATCTTCAAGAAATTACGTCCTTGAAAACAATCACACCTCTGCCATAATTCTTTCTGTGAAGTGTTGTCGGTTCCACGTGAAGGTTACTTAGTGCATTTGGTTTTTCATTGATTTCTCCCAATCTAGAACTCCTTTCATGCTAAAATTTTCCCTGCATCCTCTCCTCCCTTGGGCAAAACTTTCCACCAAGTTTTGTCACTTGAGATGCCCTCTACACCTCTTGGTGAGAGAACAACTTCCGGTAACGCCTTTTGTGATTTCTCCCTCATTTGAACCCCTTTTACTCTGAAATTTGGTTTGTGTCATCTCCTCGCTGATGTAGCATCTAATAGGAGGGAGGCTCCTTAAGCCGTACTCTAGGGATTTTACACAATGCACATAAAATGGGAGAGGGTCGTGAGACGAGGGAAGGAGAAACGCTTCAGAAAGTGCAGAAGAAACCGGTAGAAAACGCGACGAAAACGGTGACGAGTTCGATTAGGGCAACACTAATGCGAATGAAAAGCGACGGCACCCAACTATTAACGCGGCACACTAACCTCAAAGCAAATTTTAAGCAATCCTCGCAGCTCACTTGACACGTTAAGCTCAGCCACGCGATGGGCAGTGATTGCGCAGGACGTAGCTCGCCGGCCTTTGTAGCTGAAAACAAGCCAAAGAACACAAGAACCAACCACGCTTCCGAAGAGGGAACAACGTGGGGTGAAAGGAGAAAATCGCAGTGAAGGAACACATAACGGAAATGAGAAACAGGCGAACCTGACCCACCGGAAGGGTGGGATTTACTTCAAGCTGAAAGTGGGAAACAACTTGGAATCGAGGCGTCCTCGACCCGAACAATGACGAAGGTGAGGCTCCGGCTCGACTTCTACAAATGCTGGCGACTCTAACTCACGAGGAGGTCTCTCCACTCCAAGAGAACTGAAAAACATAACAGCCCATCCTCCTCTTTTATAAAATAGAGGGGTGGGAACAAGACAAAATACACACAAGACACTGAACTTTAACAAACTACCTACTCTAGCAGGCCACTAAGGTGGTCAAGCTGCGGCTAAAGACAAAATGTAACAAACTCCTAACTAATATTCCTTGGGGCAGGGGGGCGTGATTCTGTGTCCTTGTACGGGTGCGGTCTAGATGCGCTTCGAACATACGGCAACAAGACAACAGAACTTTGATGTTGTGGGCTGGGTCACCACCGTCGTGGCTCGTTCTTGGGCCATGTTGCTAATCAGATTACGCGGCCCACCCAGGTTTGGATCTTCAGAGGGTTGACTTGTAGTGCCCTTGGGCTGCGCCACTTCGGTATGGATGGAAAGAGGGCTAATAACGCCCAAGAAACGGTATGGGGGCTTACTTTGGCATTGGGATCACCGGATTTCCACCTTGTTGGGCTCCTTTGGATTGTCATGGGGTGGAGCAACATGGTAAGGGGGGCGGTGCACATCGAAGTGAGGTCGTCGGGGCTATAATGAGTCGTCAGGGGCAAACACGGCCTGGCCATGATGGTGAGCACGGCCATGTTCAGAGTCACCGAAATCCACAGAAGCGAACACGGCTTGCCCGTGCTTGGAGTCACGCTCGTGCTTGGCGTCATCGAAATCCACAGAAGCGAACACAGCTTGCCCGTGCTTTGAGTCACGCCCATGCTTGGCGTCGTCGAAATCCATAGAAGCGAACACGGCTTGCCCGTGCTTGGAGTCACGCCCGTGTTTGGCGTTCGCATCTTCAGGCGACCGTGTCACGGCCGTGACGGGGTGCACGGCCTAGCCGTGTCGGGGTCTTGGGAACTCTGATTGTGCTGAAATTCGCGCTGTATCTTCCCCACGTCCTGGGGAGTCTTCCCAAGTGTCTTCCATGGGATTTGGGTTGCCCTCAAGTGTGCTCATGGGCTTGCTTGCTCCTGCATCACTCGCTAAGGCGCAACTTCCCTCCAAATTTTATGGAAAAATATGATCGTTAAGGCCTTCTGTGAACTGAAAACCAAGCAGTAGAACTTACGGCCATGATAAAAATCATTGGTAGGGTGTAATTTTCAAACTAACTCCGATTCGCATGAAGTTTAGCAGGTGACTTCATCTCGACGTTTGGAATCCATTCGTACACTCGGATCTTTCAAAATCCATCAAAATTTTATCGTTTTCCCCTAAAATATGTCAAAAACGAACAAGGGTGAAAATTTCGAACAAACAAAAAATTCTAAGCCAAAATGAGTAAAAACAAGATTAGAGAGATATTTTGTAGTAAAAGCATAATAAAAATACTACATAAATGCATGTCATCAAATATCCCTTGACTTAAGATTTTGCTTGTCCTCAAGCAAATAAATAGACCAAAGAATAATGCTGAGTATGGAAAAGATAACTCACTAATGAAAAATAAACTTCCAAAATATAATCACTCATTAAAGATTTCCAACTAATGTCACAAAAGATTCTAGAGAAAAAAACTGTTCTTAGAATTTAATCCTTAAGATTCACAATCCAAAACAAATAAAATTTGTAACTTACATAATAATCTAAATCTCAATCTCATGAGTCCACCTTGTATTCAGTTCAATACTATAATGTTTTTGTTTATAAGAATAGGACCTCTAATTTTTTTTTCTGTATTTATTTTTGACATTCTCTAAATCGATTACGACCTTTTCTCTGGTGACGAATTTAGAGTACACTGACCACACAGCCAATGTAATAGAACTCATATCTTTAAGCTAGCGGAGTTGCGACTCATAGTCAAAGCTAGCGGAGTTAATGTCAAAATCTTTTCTTGGCATGTACCCACATAGATACATACTTTTATTTCCTTTTTTTATTTTTATTTTTTAGACTTTAACTCGTGTCTTCGGTACCACTACCAATTTTTAGCACTGCCAAGTAGAGGAGTCTTTTTTCTTTTTTTTTATTTTTTTTATTTTTGAATTTTGGATTCTTTCTACCCAACAAATAACACAATAGACCAAACATATACAAGGCTAATCAATCAATGTCAATATAAGAAAATTATACTCATCTACTCACCTTATTTGAAAAGGATGCTTCACTCTTGAATCTCATTCCTCAGACATTCTATTTACCAAAATCTTATGAATAATAAGCGGAATATCAAATATGAGGATATACATCAAGGAAATAAATTCAACACATAGAGCAATTAATCCATTCACATGCATTGGTATAAGATTATCCACAACACAAATCATCAACGATATAAAACCACATATCATCATCAAAAATATCGTGCATCAGAAAATATATATAATCTGAGTACAATCCAAAATGATTATAGTGTACACATATGACGCTAATCAAAATACATCTAGACATACACATGACATCATACCATAAATCAAAAAGTTAAATCAAATACAATATCCATGAAACAAAAAAATATCAAATAAAATATCCTTCCCTACATAAAGAATGCATCATCCTCGATGCAATAAACAAGTAATAAGAGAGTAGGAGAAAAGATACTCACAAAGCGCTACTCATCCGTACTATTGCCCGAACCATTCTCCTCGCCAGAGCTGTCGTCCTCTTGGTAAATGTATCACAAAGCTCCTACACAAAATATAGAAAATGATCAAAAGGGAAACCATTCTACAAGCATCATATAAGATACATAGCGTAACTTCCAAAAGCAAATAACTAACTATACCACCAAGAAGTAAAATAACACAAAATAAAAACTAAGAATGGAAAAGAGAGATAGTGCTTGGGTTGCCTTCCAAGAAGCACTAATTTTAAAGTTACTAGCTCGACCAGAATCAGACATCATGGTGTCGACGGTGAATCAGTGCCAAAGTATAGAGCATGTAATTTCTTGCGTTTTCGCCATCTAAAAAGTATGCCCACGAAAGTAAATATCCAAAGTAGTAGATGGATCAATGTCATTTTGATCAATCTGTGTAAACAAAAATAAAAGTTAGTACCCACAATATCATCAAAAGAATACCCTATAGCCTTTCTAAACTTATCTATTATTGAACTTATTTGTTTTTCATGTTCCTCTGTATCATTAATTATAGAAGAAGTAAAGTCTAGGCCTAGAAATTCATACCTTGCATTATTTGGAAGAGTTCTAATTTCAAATTTTGGATTTTTACTTACCTCAAGAGCAGCATGGTATGAATTTTCTGGTTCTACCTTACGCATGTCAATGGCAAGAATTAAATCAAGTGCTTGAGAGTAAGCCTTGACAATATCTTCAGTCATCTTATCATCATCATCATCATCATCCATTATACAAATTTCTAAATGGCTTTCACTAGTTTGAGTGACATTAGTTTCCTCTCACTAGTTTGAGTGACATTAGTTTCCTCAACCATTTTATCTAAGACGTCTACACTGCTACATGACCCAAATTGCTTATCAATTGTTACCTTTACCAACCTTTGTGGAGTTGAAATTGGTGGCTTATATGATGGAGGTGGAATGTACACGGGTTCTTGTTCCCTACTTTGTGGAGTTGACTCCTCTCCATTACTTGGTTGCTCAATGGGTTCTGATCTTTGATTTTCCTCACCTGGAGTGATGTTACTTGCCTGAGGCTCTTCTAATTGTTTAGCCTGCTGAACTATCTGGTTCGCTAGCATCAACTGGCAGGTTTTAATAGATTTCATACTAGATGCCAGATTCTTGACAGCTTCACTAATTCGCCTAAATTCTTGTCTGATATCATCGAATTGATGTCTGAAATCATCGTTCTGCTTGGTCTGTGTGGCAATAAAGTTTTTAAGTTGTGTCTCAAGGTTGGATTTCTTAGGTTGATTGAACTGCCTAAATTATTGCCTGAATTCCTCATTTTGGTTGGTCTGGGAAACTATGAAGTTCTCAAGCAGAGTCTTAATGTTGGATTTCTCAGGTTGATTGAACTGCCATTCTTCAAATTCAAGAGGT
The DNA here is from genome assembly GCA_027563935.2 of Costus lasius. Lineage (NCBI taxonomy): Eukaryota > Viridiplantae > Streptophyta > Magnoliopsida > Zingiberales > Costaceae > Costus > Costus lasius. Next base: position 26,772,544 of record CM050450.1, on the reverse strand, counting down.
GGTCCAAAGCTTGGTTGAGAGATATAATTCGGATCATTCTCATAAAAGAAGTTCAATTGATTCCTCCAATCTGGCTCATAGGTACTAGAGTATAGATCATTATGTGGCCATGAGTTGAAGTTACCGTTCGTGTAAACTTGCCCTAAAGATGGATTTAAGCAAGGAGGGATATCTGATTGACAATTAGTATAATAGTGATTGTAACATCCATAATCCTCATAAAAAGCTAAACTCATCCTTGCATGATTGAATCAGCTTCTATAAAATCCTGCACAAAAACCAAGTGAGTCAATATTGGTGAAATTAGAATTATATAAAAAAATTACAAAGAAAAGAAAACAAAAATGCAGAAAAATATCTAGCCTAGCAATCCTTAGAATGAGTCAATATTGGTGAAATTGGTCCCGGCAACGGCGCCAAAAACTTAATGTGTTCCGCAAGTGCACAGACAAATCGAAGTAATAAAAATATCGATCCCACAGGGACCAATGACCAAGTACTAACTCTACTTAACATCGCTAGCCAGACAATTTAGGAAAAAGAGTGATTTTTTTATCTTAACTCAACTGTAAAAGGAGTAAAACAGACTTTGGGTGTAATCAATTTGATGGAAATTCAGGACTTCGGGTTCACCACACTATGTTTCATGACTTTTTATAATTAAAAGTATCTTAAGAAGGATTTACTGTGTCGAAGAAGATTTATCCGCACGTACAGATTGCCCACTCTCAGTAGTACAATCTGGTATCTATCCGAATTAATTCCCTACTCTCGTGGTTATTAACTCGAGATAAACCCTTTGAGTTCTTGACAAATCAATAAAATCCCTCAAGCCGATTCGAACTACTCTCGTGTTCGAATCAACTTGTCTAAAACTGTAGATCCGGTGCCACAATTCACGTCTCAGTACTTCTGGCGATATCTCTAAGCATGCAAATTATGGTCAATAATCAACATATAAATAAGCACAACAATAATTGAATCTAACACAAGTAAATTTGATGCGGACATAGAAGACAGGCTCAGAAGATCTAAAGGGGCCTATCAGCAGCCTGCCCGTTATCGTACGAACAATTGAATTCATTTTAATTATTTTTTTATTGTTATATTTTAGGGCATTTTATATTTCTAGCATGTAATTTTTTAACAACTCCTAGTAGGACACGATTGTCTAAAATTAGCTAGTTGAGTAGTCTATATGAACATTGTAATCCTTGAGGGGAGATATCACTTTTGGCTTAATCAAATTTTCCATTGCATTGTTTCTCGCACCTTGGTGTTGGCCGTGAGGGCTTGTATTCTTTCAATGCTTCCTGAGTTTAGTCTCGTTCGTGATGCTCCTCCACGATTCCCCCTCTTTCCTAGCCGAGTCCCTGCCGAAACATAGCCAAGTGCCATCCCCTATCTTCGTCCAGAGCCTTCGCCCCTCGACTGTTGCCAGCACCTTCCACAAATGCCAGCCAAGCCTCATCAAACACTAACCCCTTTCCACGCTTTGTGAGTCTGCTGCTACCCATCCGTTCGCCACTACCATCTGCGCATACCTCAACAATTCCCTGCTCCTCCCAACCAAAGCCTAGCGCAAACCCAGCCGAGTGCCTTCCCTTCCTACTTCCAGATCATCCACGTCATCAAATCCGAACTCGTCGACTAGATATCATAAGGCCCTAAACTCCATCCCTTCACGTCGACGAACTCGCCACCTCCACCATCGTTCACCATCGACGTGTTCCACCTTCCATCTGCCACCTCTATCTTCGCATATTTCGTCATCATCCACGCTCGCTCCCAATTTTGTCTGCTGCCCTCAACAAATCTGCCAACTCCACACCGCCTCCTCTTGTTCACTAGCTAAACCGTGCCAAGCCCTAATCCACCTTCCCTTGGTGACGCCTTCTTTTGGCACTGTCCTTCCCTCTCGCCAGCCGCACCAACCTAACTGCTGCCCTCTTCAAACACCGTCCAGGCCGATTCCACTATCGATGATGAGTTCTCGTCATAGATCTCCGAGCGCCCCGTCCTTGCCCCTTCCAACGCCATAACCTTACGCCTCTCAATATTCCAACCCACTACTTGAGGTGCCCTCAGCCTAGCCGACGACGTCCGCCACCTCCCTTCTGGTCACCGACGCTAGCATCCTTGGACGTTGCCAGCAGCCAAGTTAGCACCTTCGATACCGAATTCTTGGACGTTACCAGCACCACCTCAAGATAGATTAGACGTTGACGACACCAACCTTCTACTCCAACGCCAACGCCTTATTCTGGTTCAACGTCTGCCTCGTCTCTTCTCGCACACGTGAAGCGGCTGTAAGGATTAACGAGGTAATGATTCGTTCCGTCTTGGTTCTGGATTCTAAGCTGAAGTCGACCCATTAGGAAGGTATAATTCCCTTATTTTTTTTGCATCTTAATTTAGGTAATTTCACTTATTATTGATGATCGTATCTGCTCTATATTTTTGGGCACGCTTGATAGAATCTCTACTTAAAATTGAGAGCATATTTATTTAATCATTATCATTGTAATTTACTATTATTGCCTCTTGAGATTTTGCCACAACATATGAAATCAGTAACAAAATTTAACTTTATACCCTAGTGTAGGAATTTACATCACCTCCTATATTTCCCTTACGTCAAAATTATTTCAAAAGATGAAAATCAATAATTAACTCATAATACAAAGAGGGCTACAACCTAGTCCTGAAGAAGAAGTTATGCTAGCATGGTGTTCATGTTCACATTGTAAAAGTCCATGTTTTGATTACAAAATTGGCAAAATAAAAATAGAATTGACTAGGAAGATGAAAATCAAGGCTCCCTGATGAAGATCAGCTCTAGCTAGCCGAAACAAATGAAGCTTTTCTGGTGAGAAAGTGAAGATCGCCACCGTTCGCCCTTGATCTCGCCTCTTCATCAATTTTGCATTAAATCCTTGCCAAAGTCCCCAATAATTGCTCATTTGCTAGCTTATATAGTTCTTCATCACTTAGTTTGGTTTTCCCAAAAATTTGGCTTGAAAATGAGCCAATTTGGGCAAGAAACGGAGTCAAACTCGAGTTTGGCAGACAAAATTACGGCAGTGACAGAAATTACACCCCTGCCATAATTATTTCTATGAATTCTAGAAAAGGAACTTGGAAGAATTACAGCCGTGAAAATAATCACGGCTGGGTCGTAATTATTTATGTATATAATCTTCGAAAAATTACGGCCATGAAAACAATCACACCCCTGTCATAATTCTTTCTGTGAAGTGTTGTCGGCTCTGCGTGAATGTTTTTTTTTTTTTTGCCATAGGTAAGTTAAGTAATGAGAGCCGGAATTGAACCCAAGACCTTGTTATTGATGCCTCGCATTTTGGTAGTAATTTTGATGGTCATTTCATGATAAATCTAGGCTTATTTTGACACTTTTATACTCTTTATAGGCTTATTTCCTTCATATCTTCGGAATCTTTATTTTTTGGTGTTTTTGTGGAATTTCAGGTGAAATCACCCTTTTTCGACGTATTTTAGAGATTCTAAGGCCATGAGACGATTTCTTATGCGAAAACGAAGCTACACGTCAAATTTGGGCCAAAATGGAGTTAGCCTGAAAAATACGGCCAGGTGAACCCCACCATCCCAGTCGCCAGCCAGCAGAACTCACAGATAGCTTCACGGCCGGGTGAACCCTAGCGGGGTTCACCAGAATCCCTTTCGGCCAAAAATAGTCCAGAGCAAAGCACGGCCAGGTGAACCCGGCGGGGTTCACACGTGATTCTTTCGCCAGACCTCACAGAATGAATCACGGCCAGGTGAACCCGGCGGGGTTCACACGTGATTCTAATCCAGGGTCACGCGCGAGACCGACCTTTACTCAGTTTTTCCATGATTTCTCACCTGTTTGGAGTCCGACTTTGGCAAGTGAGGTGTCTATGGAAAGCTCTCTCGAAGCCGAACGCGTAGGACATAAAAGCCCTAATTTTCTTGCCCTAATTATCGATAATCAGGTGATGAAGCGGCATGGGCGGAAGAACAAGGCGACAACACAAGTTCAAGGCGATTTTCAGAGATTGGATCATCGGAGCATCACGATTCTTATAGATTTGCTTCGGTTTATCCTCTCCTATCCCTTAGAAACTCTTTCCTATGATCTTCCTATGTTAAAAGAGAGATTTTTGAGCGTTTCAATGATGATTATAGCGTAAACCCTATTTCGGGGCTTGGTTGAAACCCGTTCACGAATTTAATCGCAAACTTTATCTTTATTCTGTTATTTGGATTGTGTTGTGAGCATATTTTACTTTGAAGTGTTTATTTCATGATTTTACCTTGGCCGAGTATTTTCATGTGTTAGCCGTTACGATTCATATCGAGAGAAGGATCGTAAGGGTGGAATCCCTTAGTAAAACTTGCGAGACGTCGACACGAGAGTGTTTGGTCTTCGCTTATAATCTGCCAAAGAACTCATTGGGTTCGTCTTAGAACGATCCACCGCGAGAGTAGGAGATCGATCTAAGCCGAACACTGGGGTGTACACTCGAAAGAGGGAACCTTGTACCTTAGGGTTAGATTCCTTGTGCAAATCAATAATCCAAATAACTGATATCTGCCTTGTGCGATTAAAGTAGTCATCGTGGTGGAAACCAAGGTCCCGATTTCTCTCTCATATTTAATCCCTCCCGTCGTAGTGTTGATTATTTGTTTTGGATTTTTGCTTTCAAACCCCAATTTCGATTCGCCTAGCTATTAGGACTCAGATTTTTTGGTACTCAACCTTGTTCCCTATGGGATTCGACATCTTTTATATTACTTCAACATAACCGTGCACTTGCGGGATGTGTCAAGTTTTTGGCTCCATTGCCGGGGAACAACGGTTGATATTAGCATACTTCCGAGAATTGGTAGACTAGGCCTTAGGTTAGATTTTCTTTACTGCACTGCTATTTTCTTTTTCTCTTTATTTACTTGCTGTCTTAGAACTCTATAATTTTGACTGACCATTTTATGCAAAGAAGTTCTAGGGCAGGTACATTCTTTGACATTGATCTAGAGATCGAGCACACCTTCAGAACAAGAAGGAAGTAAAATCAAATTTTGAAGAAAGAAGTCATGAACCATCTAGAAGGAGAAAATCAGATGGAACACATTCAGCTTGATGTGAACAATGACCGAGTACCACCACCAATGGGGAACAACTATAACAACAGGACACTAAAAGATTATTCTGCTCCCTATGCTTATGGTTTTCAATCAGGAATTGCTAGGCCCGCTATCGAGGCTAATAACTTCGAAATAAAACCTGCTCTTCTATCTATGGTGCAACAAAACCAATTTGGTGGTTCTCCTCTTGAGGACCCCAACATGCACCTCTCTATTTTTCTAGAATATTGTGATATGTTGAAAATTAACGGTGTGTCTGCTGATGCTATCAGGTTACGAGTGTTTCCCTTCTCTTTGAGGGATAGAGCGAGAGCTTGGCTGCACACACTACCTACTGCTTTGATAAGAACATGAGCAGAGCTTTCTTAAACCTTTCTCTCCAAGTACTTCCCTCCATCAAAGACAATTCAATTGCGAAATCAGATAACAAGTTTCATGCAAAAGGATGGAGAATCCCTATACGAAGCTTGGGAGAGGTTTAAAGAGCTCCAAAGGATGCGTCCACATCACGGAGTTGAAACTTGGGTTTTGATCCAAACATTCTATAGCGGTTTGGATTACAACACAAGACTTACAGTGGACGCTGTAACAGGAGGCGCTTTGATGAATAGGAGAGTTAAGGATGCAATGACCTTCTTGAGGACATGGCGATTAATCATCACCAATGGATATCTGAGAGAGGTACTTCTGCCAAGAAGTTAGGTAAGTATGACCTTGACTCTTTGACTGCACTTACAACTAAGGTGGATAATTTGTCTAGAAAGATTGATTCTTGGTCTGTTAATTCGATGGATACTAACTCTATTTCTTGTGAGGTCTGTGGAGTTGTAGGTCATGCAGGGACAAATTGTCAGGTAGGAGATGGACAGATGGGTGTGATCAACTTTGAGAAATTGAATGCTATTGAAAATTTTAACCCCAACAACAATCCATATTCCAACACATTCAATCTAGGATGACGCAACCATCCAAATTTCTCATACCTGACAACTCAACCAATTCAGCCTGGACAAGTTCCACCACAACAAGCCCAGCCCCCATAAGGAAACTTTAGGCAACCCCAACAGAACAATTTCAGACTGCCAGGATTTCAGGCTAGGAACTACAATGCACCACCACCACAACCAAGGCCGAACAATGATTCAAATCTGAGCAAGCAACTTGAAGGACTTACAGACATGATGAAGATGATGATGACAAGGATGGACTCCCTGGAGACACATAATAAAATACTAGAGAGTCAGCTAGCCCAACAAGCTAGCTCGTCTTCTAGAGCGCCAGGCAAGCTTCCATCCCAACTAGAAGTAAACCCGAGGGAGCATTGCAATGCAATCTCCACTCGGAGCGGCAAGCAACTTAAAGATCCAAAGATGCCGACTGATGACAGGATAGATGAGTTGACTACCGGACCTGTGGAACCGCATTCAGATGTAACACCGATGGCTCCTGAACCAGCTGAAGAGGAGCGGCCCTACGTGGGACCGCCTGCATACAAGCCACCGATTCCTTTTCCACAAAGGCTTGTCAAGGCTAAATTAGACAAGCAGTTTGGTAAGTTTTTAGAAGTATTAAAGAAACTTTATATTAACATCCCTTTCGTTGATGCTCTTTCGCAGATGCCAACTTATGCAAAATTCCTGAAAGACATCTTATCAAACAAGAGGAAGCTAGAGGATCAAGAGACTATTGCACTTACTGAGGAGTGCAGCGCCATCATTCAGAACAAGCTCCCTCATAAGCTTAAAGACCCAGGTAGTTTCTCCATACCCTGCCAGATTAGGGAGATGTCCTTTCAGAGAGCTTTGTGCGATCTAGGAGCAAGCGTTAGCCTCATGCCATTATCACTTTGTAAAAGGCTAGGCCTAGGGGATTTGCAACCAACTACTATTTCTATACAGCTTGCAGACAGATCTGTGCGTCACCCAGTTGGTATTTTAGAGGACGTACCTGTTAAAGTAGGAGATTACTTTATTCTTGCTGATTTTATTATTTTGGAGATTGATGAGGATGACAGGCTCTCTATCATTCTGGGGAGACCTTTTCTTTCTACTGCAGGCGTTGTCATGGAGGTCAAGAATGGGAAACTATCTTTGAACATCTGTGGCAACGTTATTCAATTTGATTTGACTGACACCTTGAAAAAATCTTCTCTTTCAGGCACGTGCTGCAGTATCGACATTGTGGAAAAAGTTGTATAAGATGCTGAGCCACCCAAGAGAGAAGTGGACACACTGGAACTTGCTCTAACGAATTCTATTTACAAGGATGATAAAGGAGAGGCTGAGGTTCTTGTTGCACTACAGGAAACTGATGCAAGCGAAGATGACAAGAAAGAAGAGAATTTAGGAAACCAAGGGCGGCAGAAAATCGAGCTCAAGAGCTTGCCCAAAACCTTGAGATATGAGTTTCTAGGAGACAATTTTACATACCCAGTGATAGTCAGTGCGGTGTTGGACAAGGAGCAAACCGAATTATTGCTTAATGAACTTCGTCTCCATAGGAAGGTAATAGGCTATTCATTAGATGACATAAAAGGGATTAACCCCTCTGTTTGCATGCACAGGATCCTATTGGAAGACAATAGCAAACCTACTGTGGAGTTTCAACGTCGGCTCAACCCGCACTTGAAGGATGTGGTGAAGAAAGAAGTGCTCAAACTATTGGACGCAGGGGTAATTTATCCAATTTCAGATAGCTCTTGGGTAAGTCCAGTACATGTTGTACCCAAGAAGGGTGGACTCACGGTGATCAAGACCGAAGCTGACGAGTTGATACAGACGCGTACGGTTATAGGATACAAGATGTGTATCAACTACAGGAAGTTGAACTCTGCTACGCGAAAAGATCATTATCCTCTTCCATTTATAGACCGGATGTTGGACAGATTAGCGCATAATTCTTACTTTTATTTTTTGGATGGCTTCTCTGGTTTCTTCCAGATCCCTATCCACCCGGATGACCAGGAGAAGACAACCTTTACATGCCCCTACGACACATATGCATATAGAAGGATTCCCTTCGGCCTCTGCAACGCTCTAGCGACTTTTCAGCGAGCAATGGTGGCCATATTCTCCGATTTCAATGAAGACTTCATGGATATTTTTATGGACGATTTTTTTGTGTATGGCTCCTCTTTTCATCATTGCTTATCTAATTTATCTAAGGTTTTGCAGAGGTGTGAAGAGGTGAACCTAGTTTTGAACTGGGAGAAATGTCACTTCATGGTCATGGAAGGGATCGTCCTCGGGCTTTCTGAAAGAGGGATATAAGTGGACAGAGCAAAGATAGAAGTCATTGAACATCTTCAGCCACCCACATCAGTGAAGGGGATCAGGAGCTTTCTTGGACACGCTGGCTTTTACAGACGATTCATTAAAGACTTTTCTAAGATAGCTCGCCCTTTAACTAATTTACTTGCTAAAGATGCTATATTTTGCTTTGACAGGGACTACGAGGAAGCCTTCATGAAACTCAAGGCAGCATTAACCTCTGATCCAATAATTCAACCCCCAGATTGGTCATTACCTTTTGAGTTGATGTGTGATGCTAGCGACCAAGCAGTTGGGGTAGTCTTGGGACAAAGGAAGGACAAAAAGCTTCACGTCATTTATTATGCCAGTCACACACTCGACGATGCTCAGATAAATTATGCAACCACGGAGAAAGAGCTGCTAGAGATTGTCTTTGCTTTCGATAAATTCCGTTCTTATCTAGTTAACTCGAAAGTAATCGTTTTCACTGATCATGCAGCTATAAAATATTTGATCAACAAGAAGGATGCGAAGCCAAGGCTCATTAGATGGATCCTCCTCTTGCAAGAATTTGATATAGAGATCAGAGACAAAAAGGGGAGTGAAAATCTAGTGGCTGACCATCTCTCCAGACTTGATCGCGGCACGGACAAAGAAACTGATGAAGAGTTGGAGATCAATGAAACATTCCCTGAAGAACATCTCTATGCTTTATTAGAGCAACAAGTCCCTTGGTATGCAGATTATGTTAATTACATCGTGTCTAACATTTTCCCTCCTGATCTGACTTTTCAGAGGAAGAAGCGATTCCTACATGATGTAAAATTTTATTACTAGGACGAGCCATATTTGTACCGGAGATGTGCGGACGGGTTGTACAGACAATGTGTACCAGAGGAGGAGATGCAAGATGTGTTGAGCCATTGTCATACTTCACCTTACGGAGGACACTCGGGGGCCTCTAAAATAGCATTTAAAGTTTTTTAGTCTGGTTTGCATTGGCCTTCTATATTTCATAATGCTAAACAATTTGTCTTCACTTGTGACAGTTGCCAATGAACTGAAAACTTATCAAAAAGAGATGAGCTCCCACTCAACAACATCATGGAAGTGGAAAATTTTGATGTATGGGGTATAGACTTCATGGGTCCCTTCCCCTCTTCATGTGGAAAACGGTACATTCTGGTTGCCGTTGACTACGTGTCAAAGTGGGTTGAGGCATTCGCTGAAGCTACTAATGCCTCTAGAGTCGTTATGAAGTTTATGAAGCGGACTATTTTCCCCCGATTCGGAGTTCCACGTGTTCTGATCAGCGACGGCGGCTCCCACTTCATTGAGCAAAAATTTGGGGCACTACTGAAAAAGTACGATGTAAAGGACAGAATTGCCATGCCCTACCACCCTCAGACTAGTGGTCAGGTAGAGGTCTCTAATAGAGAGATCAAACAAATTTTGGAGAAAACTATATCTCGATCATGGAAGGATTGGGCAATGAAATTATCGGATGCCTTATGGGCTTATAGGACCGCACTCAAAACACCCCTCGGTATGTCTCCTTTCCAACTTATTTATGGGAAATCATGCCATTTACCCGTTGAGCTTGAGCATAGGGCATATTGGGCTGTCAAGCAAATCAACTTCGATTTCAAGAACGCCAGTAAAAGAAGAAAGCTACAACTTGATGAGTTGGACGAGATGCGCCCTTTTGCCTATGAGAATGCCGAGAGCTACAAAGCACGCACCAAGTTTTGGCATGACAAGTGCATAGCAAAGAAGGAATTTCATGAGGGAGACAAAGTACTTCTATTCAATTCAAGACTTCGGCTATTTCCAGGAAAGCTTCGCACGAGATGGTCCGGTCCTTTCACAGTTCAAAAAGTTCAACCTTATGGTGCTATCACAATTTGGACAGAACGAACTAGAAATTTCACAGTTAACGGGCACCGCCTCAAGCACTACTTTGAAGATGAGCGGGTCGAAAGAGAAGAAGCTCTAGCTCTTTCAGACCCCCTAGACTTGCAACTTTGAAAACTCTTATGGTCGAGCTACCGACCTAAACCTAGCGCTCTTGGGAGGCAACCCAACTTTTTGATTGATTTTAGTTTTTATGCATAATTTTTCATTGTCATTAGTTAGTGTTTTAGAACGTTGTTTTGTTTTTCATTTAATTTTAGTTTTCTAGAGGGGATTGCTACTAATTTAATGCCTCTTTATGTTGTAGGAGGAAGTTGGAGTGCATGGGAATTTTTCCAGAATTTTCTGAGTAAATCAGTGCAAATCAAGGCCTGGTGAACCCCATGGGGTTCACCCGTGAAGTGCACTGTACAGGCACTTCCAATTCTGTGACCAGAACGTTTCACGAGCAGGTGAACCCCATGGGGTTTACCGGTATTCTATCTGCGCAGAAAATATCCAGTGAGCTTCACAGGCAGGTGAACCCCACGGGGTTCACCATCTTTTCGAAAATCCGAAAACCCCCAGAATGCTTCACGGCTCGGTGAACCCGAGTGGGTTCACCCGTGCTTCTGTCGCATCAGCACCCGACCCAGTATACTTCATGGGCTGGTGAACCCGGGCGGGTTCACTGGAATTTCAACCTGAGTTCACTCGAAGCTAGGGCAACACGCGCCCGATTTCTCCGCCGCCGCCCCCAAATCTCGCCGAGATTCCTTTGATCGTGCTACTCTACCTTCTTTTCAAACACGAAGAAGATCTCTCCAGGTCAGATCCGAGATTCCTTACAAGCGGGACGAGTTCTGCTTTAACTTCGTCCTTGATTCTCGCGATGCAAGATTTCACGTATTTCCGCCGCCGCTTCCTGATTTCGACGAAGTAACCAAACTGCGCTGCCTTCTGTCGTCCTCAACAGTCAAAGGCGATCTCTCAGGTTCTGTTTAAGATTCCTAGGAAGCATCTTTCGCACCGGATTTCTGAGTCGCCTGCTCTCCGAGTTCCTTTCTCTGCCGATCCGCCGCCGCCTGCGTTTTTCCTCAAACCACCGGCCGGATCTTCTCGCATCAAAGCCAACCAGATCTACTCCTTAAAGCTTCCCTGCTGTTCTTGATCTTCGCCATCATCATGCCTCCATGAACCAAGGTCATGGCTGCCAAGAAGACCACGCGGCCGACACCAGCGTTCTCAGACTCGTTTGCCATCGACGATGAGGAGTACGAGCCAATGCCTACACCTCCATCTCACCGACCATCTTCTACTGTGCCAGGCTCTTCTTCATCTCATCATGGGCGCACATCTGCCAGCCGACCACAGCCCTATGTCTCTCCCCCGAACGAGTTCGGGATCATCTTTCGGAACGACGGGCAAGAGGCACGGTATCAGACGCTGCGGCAACGTTGTGTGCTCAACACGCGGTATCTAGACAGAGGCACGTTGCATATGCTTGGGATGCTAGAGGATGTAAACATGATGTATGCAGCAGTGGGTTGGGAGCAGTTCCAGCAGCTTTACTCCCCCACTTATGTTGGCGTGACATTGGAGTTTCTGAGCTCTTTGGAAGGACAGGCAGACCCTATTCTCGAGGACAACCCAAGCCGCCTGTCCTTCCGTCTTGGTAATATCGAGCATAACCTTACTCTATCGCAGTTACGCGGCATTTATGGTTTTCCTGAGCTGTGTGCACGCAAGGTCCCCACCGAGTACAGTGAACAGAATTTTTGGGGAGCAATTACCAACGAGCACATCTACTCCGCTCGTGTGGCCTGTGCCTCTAGTCTTTGCAACCCGGTCCTCAAGTATGTCCACCGCGTATTGGCCCATACTCTCTTTGGCCGCGGTGAGAGCGGCGGCATGGTCCGTCAAACGGAATTATTCTATCTCTGGTGCATGCTACATAGTTTCAGAGTCGACTCTGGGCATTATCTAGCAAAGCATTTCAGCCGCGTCGCCCATTCTTTGAAGGGGCGATTGTGATTGGCGGTTTCATCACTCCCTTGGCGGTTTCCTTAGGCATGATCCCCTATGGCACATTGGAAGCTACTGGCAGCAACATGCTCGACATTGAGTCTTGTGTTGTCATGCAGCTGATCATTCACAAGGGCGATTCATATTGCATGACATTCAAAGGGAGCCCATTCTACCTACCCTTGCTGAAACCAGAGCGCACATCAGTCAGAGTCTATGGAAACTGGCATATCCAGCCAGTTGAGGATGCACAGCCAGATCCCATCGACACCACACCACCAGCACCAGGCGCCTTTTCTTTTGGTGGCACCTCTTCTCATGATTCTATGATGTCTGTATTGCAGGAAATTAAAGAAGAGCAGCTCCATCAACGGGAGATGATTGATCACCTGGACACCACCATTACCCACATCCAGTAGAACCAATCTTCGCATTGGGAGTCCATGGAAGCACACATGCAGAGACAATAGAAGATGATGGGATCCGTCTGGGAGAAGATATCGATCATGGACGACCGGCTATCCGCACTCTCCGAGGAAATAACAGCTCACATGAACATTTCTTCCGACGAGGAGGCCGAGCCCGACTATAGCGCATGCAGGAAGATCAAGAGCTCCCGAGCTTCTGGCTCTCGCTCGCGCAAGCGGAGGTAGCTCCCCATCAGCATCGGCATCATCATCCACTCCTCTCACATCATGGTATTGCATAGAGGACTATGCAAACTTTTAGAGTGGGTGAGCTTTCTTTACTCTGGTCTCTTCTTTCTTTCTTCATGTGGCTGTGATTTGTTGTGATGTTGAGGATTGATACTTTTATTCTGTGACAGTTAGATATTATGGCATTGTATCTTATATGCCATCTTATTCGTGGGCCTGGTCCACATCTTCAGGCCCCACCTTATGACTGTATGACATTACTTTCTTGCTTGTGTTCGCACTCTGTTATGGCTAGTATGTTTTTCATATGAGTTGTGTGAAATTTTTCTTGCATGTGTATGAATTGTCCTATGATAGCCATTTTGAAAATTTTATGAGCTGAATGCATAATTGGGTAGGATGATCAAAGAATTAAGTCTGGAGTAATACCTCCTTGTTAGAGATACTTTTTTATCATGTCCATTTATTCTATGATTTTAAAATTTTGTGATTTGGATTGGTTTGAGTTGTTCATTAGTGGGTCAAAAATTCCTATGATTGTTTAATCAACTCAAGCTTGCAACTTACATGAGAATCATATTGAGATACATATTCACTTAGTTATTCTTTGAATTCCTTTCTGTTATTGGGGAGACACTACATGCGTTCAAAAAGGATGCGTTATCAACTGCTGATATAAAAAAAAATTTCACCTTTAGATTCCTATACTTGGCACTACGCAAAATTGGCAGTGGTACCGAAGGACATGAGTTGAAATCTAAGGGATGTGAAGTTGAAATCAATAAAGAGACTCCTCTACTTGGCATTGCGAAAAATTGGCAATGGTACCTAAGGTTATGAGTTGAAGTTTATTGCAATATTCAGTGTATCATACCCTAATAGAACATTTGAGTTAACCCCAACGATTTGAATAGGGAGGATTGGAATTGCATGAGTGTTATGTGTAGGCTTGATTGAATCCTATGTTTGCTGCTTACTAGGTTGTTTGGCATCTAGAAATTGTGGGATGAAACTCTTGAACACTTGAAACAACCATTTACTTGATTTCTCCTGATTAGATTTTGGATTGTTATTAAATATTTCTCTAACTTGTATGTATGCCTCAACCCAAATGATTGTTCTTATATCTATCTTGTATTTCATCTTATTTTATTACTTGAGGACAAACAAAGATTTAAGTATGGAGTATTTTGATGCCTCGCATTTTGGTAGTAATTTTGATGGTCATTTCATGATAAATCTAGGCTTATTTTGACACTTTTATACTCTTTATAGGCTTGTTTCCTTCATATCTTCGGAATCTTTACATTTTAGTGTTTTTGTGGAATTTTAGGTGAAATCACCCTTTTTCGATGTATTTTGGAGATTCTAAGGCCATGAGACAATTTCTTATGCGAAAATGAAGCTACACGTCAAATTTGGGCCAAAACGGAGTTAGCTTCACCATCCCAGTCGCCAGCCAGCAGAACTCACAGAGAACTTCACGGTCAGGTGAACCCCAGCGGGGTTCACCAGAATCCCTTTCGGCCGAAAACAGTCCAGAGCAAAGCACGGCCAGGTGAACCCGGCGGGGTTCACCCGTGATTCTAATCCAGGCTCACACGCGAGATCGACCTTTACTTGGTTTTTCAATGATTTCTCACCCGTTTGGAGTCCAAATTTGGCAAGTGAGGTGTCTATGGAAATCTCTTTCAAAGGCGAACGTGTAGGACATAAAAGCCCTAATTTTCTTTCCCTAATTATTGAGAAATTAGGCAACGAAGTGGCGTGGGCGGAAGAACAAGGCGACAACACAAGTTCAAGGCGATTTTCAGAGATTGGATCATCGAAGCATCACAATTCTTACATATTTGCTTCGGTTTATCCTCTCCTATCCCTTAGAAACTCTTCCTTGTGATCTTCCTATGTTAAAAAGAGATTTTTGAGCGTTTCAATGATGATTGTAGCGTAAACCCTATTTCGGGGCTTGGTTGAAACCCGTTGACGAATTTAATCACAAACTTTATCTTTATTCTGTTATTTGGATTGTGTTGTGAGCATATTTTACTTTGAAGTGTTTACTTCATGATTTTACCTTGGTTGAGTATTTTCACGTGTTAGCCGTTACGATTCATATCGAGAGAAGGATCGTAAGGGTGGAATCCCTTAGTAAAACTTGCGAGACGTTGACACGAGAGTGCTTGGTCTTCGCTCGAGGGTGCTATTAGAACTCGGATTCTCTAGTACTCAACCTTGTTCCCTGTGGGATTCGACATCTTTTATATTACTTCGACATAACCGTGCACTTGCGGGACGTGTAAGTTATCAGCAACTAAGGTCCTTACCAATTGAACTAACTAACACTCGCCTCCGCAAAGGTTACTAAAGTGCGTTCGATTTTTCATTGATTTCTCTCAATTCAGAACTCCTTTCATGCTAAAATTTTGCATGCATCCTCTACTCCCTTAAGCGAAACTTTCCATCAAGTTTCGTCATCTGAGATGCCCTCTACACCTCTCAGCAAGAGAACAAATTCCGATGACGCCTTTTGCGATTTCTCCCTCATTTGTACCCCTTTTGCTCTAAAATTTAGTGTATGTCATCTCCTCCATAAGGCGCAGCTTCCCTCCAAATTTTATGAAAAAAATATGATCATTAAGGCCTTCTATGAACAGAAAAACAAGCAGCAGAAATTATGACCGTGATAAAAATCATGGGTAGGATGTAATTTTCAAACTAGCTCTGATTCGCATGAAATTTGGCGGGTGACTTCGTCTCGATGTATGGAATCCATTCATGCGCTCGGATCTTTCAAAATCCATCAAAATTTTATCGTTTCCCCCTAAAATATGACAAAAACAAACAAGGATGAAGATTCCGAACAAACAAAAGATTTTAAGTCAAAATGAGTAAAAACAAGATAGAAAAGAGCGATATTTTGCAATAAAAGCATAATAAAAATATTATATAAATGCATGTCATCAAGCATGATTAAAGAAAGTTCTACTTACTTGTGGCATAAGCGTTTGGGTCACGTATCCAAAGAAAGATTTAAAAGATTAGTAAAAGATGAAATTCTTCCGAATTTAAATTTTACTGATCTTGTTATATGTGTGGATTGTATTAAGGGAAAGCAAACCAAACATAACAAGAAAAATGCCACAAGAAGCACTCAGCTCCTTGAAATTATACATACTGATATATGTGGACCTTTTGATACTCCATCTTTTAGTGGAGAGAAATACTTTATCACTTTTATAAATAATTTTTCACGGTATGGATATGTCTATGTGGGGTCAAAAAGTGTTATATTGAAATGTAATAGGACCTTTATTAAATTCACCTTAAATTAATAAGGCTTTTTGTTTAATGGGTTCTGGCTTCCAATGAGCACAAACACTCATTGTTAATTACTCCTAAAATTAGGGTACCTTTGATTAAGAGATCTATAAATAAACAACATTCCAAAATTTGGAGGGAAAAATATTTTATAAATTTCATATTAATACATGGCTTATTAACAACTTAAAATTTGAATATTCAGCCTTGATGGCTTATAAACAATTGGATTTGATTTGTCCTCAGTCTTGATGACTTGTGAGCATTTGAGTTTGACATATACTCGGTCTTGATGACTTGTGAGCATTGGATTTCATATGAGCTCGGTATTAATAGCTTTTGAGCATTTGAATTTGATTTGATACTCGGCTTCAATGGCTTGTGAGTATTGGGATTTGATTTGTGCTCGGCCCCGATGGCTTGTGAGCGTTTGAATTTAATTTGTACTTGGCTCCATAGCTTGTGAGTATTTTAGATTTGATTTATGCTCGGTCTTGATGACTTGTGAGTATTTAAGATTTGGAAAGTACTCAGCCTTGGTGGCTTGTGAGTATTTGAAATTGATTTGGGAAAATATCCGGCCTTAACGGCTTATTGGATATTTAATTCTAGAAAATATCCGGCCTTGACGGCTTGTTGGATATTTCAAATTTGGAAAGTACCCGGCCTCAACGGCTTATTGGGTATTTTAATTTGAGAAAATACCCGGCCTTGGTGGCTTGTTGGATATTTAATTTAAGGAATATCCGGTCTCAATGACTTATTGGATATTTTGATTTGGTTTGGCCCTTGATGAGCATTTGAGTTTGATTTATGCTCAATCTTGATGACTTGTGAGCATTTGGATTTAATTAATCATGAGGGAGCACCATATACACAATATCATATTGAGGAGCTACGCCCCGATGGCAAGCATCGACGTACGCATCTCCCAAACAATATTATATCGTATATGATGGGTTCGATCAAAATAGGTTGAGTGAGTTATTTAGCTCATATTCAACCGGATGAAATATATATTTTAATTTAAATCCAATACCGTATTTTGGAAAGATTGGACTTAATTTTGACTCATGTTAATAAAAATGATCTTTAGCTATCAAATATCATGGCCGCTGATCTATATTCATAGATCTGTTTAATCCAGGACTCGGATCAAAAATCCGATATCATATTTGGAAATATCCAGATCAATTTAGTAGGGATCGACTCCTTGATCATGTCAAATGTCAACCGATTGATCTAGATATATCCAGATCATTCTCAGCCGTTGATTTTATATTTAGATCAAATTCATCTTGATCCTTCATTTAAATTCATAGATATGTTTCAATCCAGAATTTGGATCGAAAATCAGATGTCATATTTGGAGAGATCAGGTTCGACTTAGTAGGGATCAATTCTTTGATCACGTCAAATATCAACCAATTGACCCAGATATGCCTAAAGCGTTGTCAGCCGTTCATTTAGAGTTCAGGTCAGATTTATCATAACCGTTTGTTTAAATTTGCAGTTCTGTACCAATCTGGGTCTCGGATCAAAAATCTGGTATCACGTTTGGAGAGATCAGGTTTGACTTAGTAGGAATCGACAGCTTGATCATATTAAATGTCAACCGATTGACTTAGATATGTTCAGATCAATCTCATCCGTACATTTTATATTTAGATCTGATTCATCACGACCGTTCATTTAGATCCATCGATTCGTTTCAATCCGGGTGTCAGATCAAATGTCAATGGATTGACCTAGATGTGCTCAGATGAATCTCAGCCATTGATTCAAAGTTTAGTCAGATTCATCTTCATCGTTCATTTAGACTCATTGATTTGCTGCAAACCGTGTCTCAGATCGAAAATCGGATATTAGATGCAGAGAGATCAGGTTCGATATAGTGGGAATCGATGTCTTGATCATGTCAATCGTCGATGGATTGACCTAGATGTGCTCAAATCAATATCAGCCATTAATTCAGAGTTTTGTCAGATTCATATTGACCGTTCATTTGGATTCATTGATTTACTTTAATCTGTGTCTCGGATCGAAAATCGGATATCACGTTTGAGAAGATCAAGCTCGAATTAGTTGGGATCAACCCCTTGATCATATTGAAAGTCAACCGTTTGACCAAGATATGCTCTGAATATTCTCAACCGTTCATTACAAAATTAGGTCTGAGCCATTTGATTTGAAATAGACGAATTGGATCTTTAGTGAGATGGGATCCTCATTTCGTACACGGTCTTGCATCCCACGGAGGTGGGATGTACTGCACAAGGTGACGCATGCTTCCTGAGGTAGGCCCCTGGCCAATTGCAACTCAGCAATTCTCCATCTTAAGACAGTTCAAACACTTTGTGTCCAACGGAGGCTGGATACAGCACAAAGCCTTAACTTCTTAAGGGTGCCTCTAGAAATTTCATCATGTGAACCACCACATATGAAAAGTCTAGCCAAGTCCGACCTGACCGTTACACCCAGGGCCAACGATTTCCTTGCGGAAGGCGCGTCTAGAGTTTTAACCAGACTGGGGAAATCATTGTCACCACACGCCTTCTGAAGATAAATGGGTGTGTCCCACGGAGGTGGGAAACAATGCATAATACCATTGATCGACAGTTTGACGAGGGTTACGCGTCAGAAGGCAAAACAAGACTTGAAATAATTTTGTGAGGATTTTTGTGGTCTCGGCACCACAAATTTTTATCTTATTCTACCAATATAGGCATGCAATCCTATGGTGGAATAAAACAAAGCAGTAAAGGCATACTGAAGCAGAAAACAGTAAATATGATGTGATCAAAGCCCAAAGCATGGGTAACAAGCCCCTAAACCTAGTCCTAGCCACCTAGCACTACCAAGGGCAATGAGCCATGGGCCCATGCCAACAAGTCCTTAGCTCATCCTGAGTGCCCCAAGGTGCGCCACCTAGGTCTTCCGCTCCATGGGTCAGCTCGCGAACCCCAAAGGCACCATCCAGGAAAACCCTAGACCCCCTTTAGGTTCGGCCAGCCCGAGTCTTCTCCGTGAGCTAGCTCGCAAATCCTAGGCTCCTCCTAGGATTCGGCCAACTCATATCTCTTCCTGGAGGATAGCTCGCAAGCCCTAGGCTCCTCCTAGGGTTCGGCCAAACATCCATGTGCCATCTCTATGCTAGGTATCTCATCTCAATGCTTGATACGAATCATCCTTTGCAAGGTGCGCCACCTAGAGGTGCGCCCCCTTTGCTTGGATGTGCCATCAAGCATCATTGGCGCTCGACTTCCTCCATCACCCCATGAACTTAAGAAGCGTCCAATGGACCTTCAAGCTCTTGGCTAATGATAGAAGACCAGCCCTTTGCAAGCTTGGAGCGCCAATCCTCTTCCTCAACCCTTGAACCTCAATATGCGCCACTAGGAGACCTATAAGGCATCAAGGTTCGGTCAAAGAGTTAGATCAGCCCCCTTAGGTGGCTTGCTTGACTAGGTTGCACCATCTCCTTATCCAACCATCATCCCTTAAGTGAACCAACTAGGTAACCCTAGAAGTTACTTCAAGGTTAGGTCAAACAAGGGGATGCGCCACCTAGAGGTGAGGTGTGCCAACCCTAACCCTAGCCGCCACCCCCTTAGATGCGCCCCTGGGTTTAACCCTAGAAGCCACCCTAGGGTTCGACTAGGTGAGAGTTGCGCCACCTTGAGAGATGCGCAAGGGAGAGAGAGAGAGGAAAACGCCATAGAATGTTATCAAAGCTTTCTATTTGATTTACAATGTAAAATTGAAAACACATGATTGAAAGTCGGCACGCAGGCCTCACATTGATACATCACAAGCATGGCAATAGGGCTTGTCTTTGATCATATCAAATGCATAAGGAAAAACACTTAAGACATGCTCTTCCATATGCAATGAAAAACTACAGAACCAGATTTTAGTTTTTCATTAGCAAACATGTTCGTTAAATCTCCGCGATCTTATCGAAAATTCAGATCTTTCGTTTTCTCTCAGGAGTCTACAAGTGGCCATATATACCCTGATTATCGATGCCACTTGCAATCCCTAACTTGTACGGATTAGGGCAATCACTCAGTCCATGCCCCAAAATCTAGATACAAGTCTTACATCATGGGTCTATCCCATGAATATGAGGAGAAATAAATTCTCACACATAGGGTCTATCCCCATGTGTAGAAACCGAAAATCATGAATTTCATAAGAGCGAGAAATAACAAACCTACTATTTTTCTACACAAAAAACATGGCATAAAGATTTAAAAAAAAAATTCTATAACATGCGCATGCTAGAAAAAACCCATACACCGATGTATCTCGTAACCTGCCTCTGATACCATTGTTGGGAATCCCCGGGCTATAAGAAAACGAAAACAGCGAAAGCGAGCCCGAAACGAGATTCCTAATTCAACAAGGACCGACTTACGAAGAATACAAGGGATGTGATAGGGGCAGTACCTTATCAAGCAACTTTTAGAAGCGGCCGATGATAAAGACGCGCAAGGGCCCGTCCTCTGCAATCGCGCACACATGGACTCCTCGAATCCTCTCTAATCTCCGCGCTGGGTGCTAGCCCCAGAAGATGAGATCCACGCCTCTAGCATTCTCAACTTGCGCCACTGCCAAGGAGAGGAAGGGATGTTGGTGACAAGGAGTGGGTAGCACTGCCACTTGTCCCAACCTTTGATGCCGAAAAACTTTTATTGTCGTCACCACTAGATCCTCACACCAAGGAGCAGAGGGGAGGCGACAACTAGAGACAAGAGAAGAGTCTGGTACAAAAGAATCTCCCAGGTGGGCCTCTCTATTTATAATAGCAGAGCCAGATGCACACTGGAGATACTTCCCATGTGGGAAAATGAGCATAGGCGCCTACTCAAAATTACGCGTCATGGGTTCGAATCCCTGCATACGCAATTAATTGTAAATGCGCCCAAGCATAGGCGCCTACTCACAATTAAGCATCATGGGATCAAATCCCCGCAGACGCAATTAATTGTAAATTGCGCCTAGGCTTATTAATTAGCCAAGAGAAAAATTCTCTTACCAATTAGGCTTATTAATTAGCCAAGAGAAAAATTCTCTTACCAATTAATAATTTTATTTTATTCATGTGACTAATGTGCCAAGCCCAAACTTGCACCCAGACCCTTGTTTGACTCATTTTGACAACATAGGTCAACAGAGGTCAAACGTGGTCCACTAGAGTCAACTAGTGGTCAAACATGAACTAAAATAAAATATCATCCTCTCTATAAAAGTCTCAATGCATCAGTTCCCCAAAAGATCTGAATCACAAAATGATTCGATCAGAGGCTAAACGATCAGTATGAGAACTCGAGTGTCAAGGTGTGCGACCCTGTATGTTCTTCAGACATTGGCAGTGATGACTAAATCATCACAAGTAATGAGTGGCACCTAGCAGTACATCATTGCTACCCAAGTCATCAGAATGGTTCATCATTGATATCCCCTAAAACTGCGACAAAATACAAGTGCAGCCTTGTCCTTTTGCCAACTGATGTCCAGATTGGGCATGTGTGTCACACTTGTTAATCCCAATAATATGGCATGACTAAATTAGGTTCTCACCTGAGTATGGCCATACACTTTCAGTCATCCATATAGGGCGTCATGGACAATCAAGCTTCCCCGTAAGGAAGGGGCAAATCCTCTATTGGCACATTGAATCCTTCATGTAGGTTATGATATACCCAATGACAACTGTTATGACTTCCCTTTTACGGCGAAGCGTTAGGTTTTATCAAAGTACATCAATCACTATATAGAGATACCAATGCCCTCAAGTCTAGGACAAGCGCAACTCTATCACTATGATATTCATCTCGTGACACTGAGATGAATCCTCACGGCGGGTCGATCCAGTATATCCCCCTTGACATACCCATATGCCTGCGTTAGCAACCCGTGCTCAACCAGTGCATATACTAGTCTCAAGCGAATCATAGTTGTCTCATATCCACCATGATTTTCGACCAGGGATAAACACAGAGACTAGATAAAATCTATCTCTTAGGGACATTGTATATGCAAATGTACATATGCACAGATGTACAAACTTGCATGACAACGACAATGCCAGGATAACTCATCTATCAACTAGATGTGATACACATATCCCAATGGACCATCCTGAGGTCCTAGGGCATAAACACTAACACTCTCCCACTTGCACTAGGACCTTGCATTGAGCAACCTCAACACCGTGTCCTAAGCACGACCTACCACGCTCCTGCTGCGCCAGAGCATCGGTCTATGGGCCTATCACGACTGTATCAGTGTTCATATCTACTATATATCAAGTACCTATGTCCCCAAGACAAGATATAAGCATCTGAGTATGCCTGCGAGGTTCAACAAAGAACTCCCACTACTTCCCAAAAGCACTTGCTCTACTTTCAAGTAGCCTGCTCTGAAGCTCCCAAAGCTTCTAGCACCACTACAGGAACAGCTAGACTATCATTGGTCTGACTGGAACAAGCTGCCAAGTGAATCAACTGAGCTTTTCCTGTCATTACTGACCAAGAACCATCTTTTTGTTCTACATAGAACCAAAGTGTGTTCTTCATTCCTTATCCAGTGCCATGCACCTGGATTGGACCTAGTATCAATTAATTATGCTCTCGGCACAAACCACATCTGGTCTATAACATACCATCATCGATGTATGTTATCTGACTTGGTACTTGGAGTTTCTTGGACTTATCCAAAAACTCACACACCTACCCCATAGGTGATGTTCACTAAGTCATTCATCACAAGACATTTCCCAATCATCTATTCACTAAGTGAAGGATCAGGATATCATCTTTGATGATCTGTATGTCCCCAACATACAAGACCAGAGATGTCATCAAGCTCCCACTAAACTCAGGTACTATAAGGTGAAGATTCTTTGTCCAAGTTAGGAGTTACCCATAACACTAGCACACATGAATCGATTCAGCCTTTTTCCCATACTTTTTGAACCTAGGTTGCCCCACAACCTATATACGAGGCTCAAATTTCATCTTTGACTATCTGTGCTAGGTGGCTGACCTTGGACTGAATCCAAGTCATAATTTCCTCCCACTTGCCATTTTCAAGGAAATGCATTTCCAAGAAAACTAGCATCAAGAGCAACAATCATTTGTTTTCCTGTGGATCTATGGAAATTAGTATCCCTAAGTCAATTTAGGATACTTCACCTACATTTATCAGATCTTGATTCTATATCACTAGATTCAGATGTATGACCCCCAAAGTCTCACATCTATAGAGCCTGATAATTAGTCATGTCATCTCCTTACTTAGAGATACATTTAAGACGAAATAGTTCAGTGTTGAAGAAACTATCAGCATAACCTCAGTAGAGATATGGATGACTTTCAATTCCTCCCACTAGAACCACCTGCCAAGGTGTTCTTCAGGAGTTATGAGCTATGAGCAAACCTCATACTCACTATGATAGTCACCTGTGGCTCAAGTACTCTTCATCCAACCTGGACTGAAGATCACTTATTAATTTTGATAAGCTGGTTCCATAAATATTTTGGTTATCATGAATTCCTATCTTTTGACCGTTTAGTCCACTTCACCTCACTTGGTGAAAAACATTTATCAGCAAACTAGTCTTTTGCCCAACTACAACATCTCGAAAGAGGTTAAGATAGTCAATCTCCTAGAAGGAGTTCGAATCCAAGAATTCATGTGCATGAAGTCAGTGGATGCATTACTTGTTTATGATAAAATGTCTGGGTCAGAAGATTAGCATTCAATTTGAACCACTTATTTAATTCAAGTTATTTTATTACCTCATTATTTTTGCACAATGTAATGACAAAAGATTTGCAAATGAAAAGAATAATAAATTCCTTTATTCCAAATATCTCTATTCCCAAGGAACAGATACAATGTCAATTACATGTTTGCAAAAATAAAATAATCCTATCAATGACAAAAGAAAAAATAGCTCGGCAGCATCAATGCTCCAGCAGGATCTTCTTACTGTCATCCATGTCCTATTTCTCTGGAGCTCCTGCATATTTTTGCAAATATCAGTCTCACCATGCGGTAGAGAATACCCATGTACGGAAATAGACAATGTAGGATTTGGTAATAAAATTACCTGAGCCTGAAGACGAAGGGCTACTTCTCTTCATCTCTTTCTGAGGATGCTTGCAGTCTTTGCGCCAATGGCCCTCCTGGCCACAGTTGAAGCACTTGTTCTCCCTCACCCTGCCTTTCTTCATTGCCTTGGCCTTGGACTTGCCCTTACCCCCCTTTTCCGCTTCTTACTGTCCTTGGAGACTATAAGAACGAACTTGGGTTTGGACCTGACCATTTCCTTCTCGGTCGATTCCAACAGTTTAAGCAGCTCCTCATGAGTACAAGCAATTTTGTTCATATTGAAGTTAATGATAAAAGAGCTATAACTCGGAGGTAGCGACTGCAGGATAAGGTCTGTAGCCACATCCTGATCCATCGGGTGTCCAAGCCTAGTGAGATGCGACAAGTACCCAAGCAACTTGAGTACATGTGGTCCCACTGGAGCACCTTCAGGCATCTTGCACTGAAAAGCAGCCTTAGATGTTTCAAACCTTTCTGTTCTAGCCTACGACTCGAATAGTTGCTTTAGATGCGAGATGATCTGAAATGCATTCTGATCCTCATACTGCATCTGCAACTCGGATGACATCGTGGCTAACATAAGGCAGCCAACATCTAGGGCATCATCCTAATGCTTGCGAAAAGCATCCCGTTCAGCCGTGCGGGCTGTGGATGACGGTTGAGGAGGAGCGCTTGCTATAAGACATACAGTTTCTTCTCCTACTTAAGGATTATCCTCAAGTGCCGGTACCAGTCCATGAAGTTAACTCTAGTCAACTTCTCCCTCTCAAGGAAGGAACGGAATGACAGTCCGCTATTGTAATTGCTTGTAGAAGTCATCTACAATACAAACAAGAGCATATCAGTATCACATTTCAATCATTTATTCTGGCCTTTTATAAATGATTGTTTCTCACTATTTTATTCGAATCGATAATCCTCAAAATCGATCGAGAAGTCGCCCGACTTCCTTAGTGAGATGGGATCCTCATTTCGTACACGGCCTTGCGTCCCACGGAGGTGGGATGTACTGCACAAGGTGACGCATGCTTCCCGAGGTAGGCCCCTGGCCAATTGCAACTCGGCAATTCCCCTTCTTAAGACAGTTCAAGCACTTTGTGTCCAACGGAGGCTGGATACAACACAAAGCCTTAACTTCTTAAGGGTGCCTCTAGAAATTTCATCATGTGAACCACAAGATATGAAAAGTCTAGTCAAGTCCGACCTGACCGTTATACCCAGGGCCAACGATTTCCTTGCGGAAGGCGCGTCTAGAGTTTTAACCAGACTGGGGAAATCATTGTCACCACACGCCTCCTGAAGATAAATGGGTGTGTCCCACGGAGGTGGGAAATAGTGCACAACACCATTGATCGACAGTTTGATGAGGGTTACGCGTCAGAAGGCAAAACGAGACTTGAAATAATTTTGTGAGGATTTTTATGGTCTCGGCACCACAAATTTTTATCTTATTCTACCAATATAGGCATGCAATCCTATGGTGGAATAAAACAAAGCAGTAAAGGCATGCTGAAGCAAAAAACAGTAAATATGATGTGATCATAGCCCAAAGCATGGGTAACAAGCCCCTAAACCTAGTCCTAGCCACCTAGCACTACCAAGGGCAATGAGCCATGGGTCCATGCCAACAAGTCCTTAGTTCATCCCTGAGTGCCCTAAGTGTCACGCCCAAAATTCTGTCCTAAATTTTTGCCTCAAAATCTGAGCGTGATGGCGCAATCTACACTCCCTCTGTGTAAATTGCCAGCCTACACTCTATGCGGAAATAACCAAGATCACTAGCACGGACAAAAGCTCCTCTGAATCCACTGCGCTCTCAGGGCTGAGCTCTGATGGTACTGAGCTCCAAGGCTAATCTGTGATGGCAATGATCCTAGCCTTCTCCTAATCCTAGACCTAGGTCAATAAGTGGCGGGTGGCAAGCACATGTTGCTTCTCAACCCCATATGCACACTTAAAGACGGCCTTAGACTTAAGTGCCCTGTAAATGACAACACACACGTTGGCAGTCACAAGTAAAGGGCACTAGACATATGCCCAAAACCCTAATACAGATATCGACTACTACACAGCGAGTGAGCTTCTTGTACAAGCACGGCGCTTGCACAAGTCACAAGCTAAACACACCGAACGATAAAGCTAACTCCTCCAAGGAACAACCCTCAGGTATGAGCAGAAGGCCTCTCCCAATGTGGGTAGAGATACCAAACAATAAACTATAATCAACACAAGATGTTCTAATATTCTTACAAGGTTATTACAAACAATAACATAAGTAAAGATAGTGTTTATACCACTCCAACGCTAATATAATGTGAGGATGAAGATCAGCCCCCTCCTCTAGATGTCGCCGGTCTTCCTCCAAAAGCTCCTCAAGCACAAGTGCTTGAGGCTCCACCCTAGGATCGCCATCCTAGGTGGTTTTGATGCTCCTTTACACTCCTTAACTCCAAGGAAGTGCTCAGCCCTCCAATGTGGACAGCAAGGTGCCGCCCCAAAAGTGGATGGATGGATGAAGGTGGCGCCCCCAAAGAGATGGCCGCCGGCCTCCCTAGCTCCTCCAAGCAAACCGGTCCTCCTTCCTCCAAGGAGAACACGCCAAGCTCAAGGCTGCACTCGGCCAAGATGGATGAATGAGTGAAACCCTCTGAATCAACCGCCACCAAGCTCCAATGGTGGATGAACTTTCGGCCAAAGGTGGAAGGATGAGCTCCCTCAAGCAATCCGCCACCAACAAGCTCCAAGCTACTCTCGGCCAAGGTGGAAGATGATGGCCGAATGGATGAACTCCTCTCAAGCACTCGCCACCAAGCTCCAAATGAATGGGGAAGGGATGAAGATGAGCAAGCTCCCTCAAGCTCTCGCCAGGTCGGCCATGGATGAAGATGGGAAGAAGATGTCGCCCAAGTCTTCTCCAAGTCGCCTCCAAGATCCCCAATCCGATTCCAATTGATTTCAGCCCCCAAAATCGAGATCCCCTTTTGCTTAAGTGATTTGGGCCATATGGATGAAGAAGCCTTTATCAAGATGGCGCCCTCTTTTACTTCAACGAATGACACAAGCTTGGGTTGGCCCTCTCATGCAACATAAGTCTTTGGCTCTCCATAGGTCTTGGGTTCGAATCTCACCCATGATATATTTTTTTGCAATGCTTGTACACCTCTATACAAGCCTTTGATGATGCACCATGGTCCATGTAGCCTCCTACATTGACCCTTATATTTTTGCAATGAACATGCTCCTTGCCATGTACCTGCAAAACATCATAACACAAGAATTAGCATCCTAATTTCACTACTTCTCATGCTCTTCTCCAACTTTACCCCCTTCATCCCTACTCATAACCTCCATGAGTCCATGGGATAGGCGGGGTAGTACCCAAAGTACCCCGGGCGTCACAATTCTCCCCCACCTGAATTAGCATTCGCCCTCGATGCTAGGAACTTCTCATACTGCCTCAACAACCCTTCATACTGTTCCAAATCCGTGGCTTTTTCCCAAGTTGCATCTTCAACTGTCTCGTCCAACCACTGGACTAAAAATTCAGTCTTTCGCCCACTGGGCCCACTAGATACATAGACTCTATGATCTAGAATCTTCAATGGCCTCCTACCATGCTCAACTTTCCCTTGGGCTGGTTGTCTTCTTTCCTCTCCACGGTCTGGATGTCTACTATCAGGATGATACTTCTTCAATAGACTGACATGGAATGTGGGATAAAACTGTAGCCATGGTGGTAACTGGAGTTTATAAGCAACAGCTCCAACCCTCTTAATGATCTTGAAAGGCCCTTCATACCTTCTCACAAGACCTCTATGATAAATGCGGGCTTCAGTCTTTCTCCACATCTGTGGGGTGAGTTTGAGTAACACCAAGTCACCCACATCAAACTCAAGATGTCTTCTGTCTCTGTTTGCATATAGTACCATTATGTTTCAAGCTTCCTGCAAGCTATCACGAGCTTCCTGCCATAGCTCAGTTCTATCTTCAACAAATTTAGTAGCTGCTTGGCATTTCCCCTCTAGACTCTTATTCAGTGTATCCACAGGTGTCATAGGCTGCCACCCTAACACTGTCTCAAAAG
The DNA here is from genome assembly GCA_027563935.2 of Costus lasius. Classification (NCBI taxonomy): domain Eukaryota; kingdom Viridiplantae; phylum Streptophyta; class Magnoliopsida; order Zingiberales; family Costaceae; genus Costus; species Costus lasius. Next base: position 26,744,045 of record CM050450.1, on the reverse strand, counting down.
GACTCTTCCCTGTGGCAGAAGAGACTTGGATATTGTATGCAAACTGGGCTGTATCCAACAGTCTAATCCAATTCTTCTGAGTCGAAGAAATAAAATGTCTGAGATACCCCTCAAGCAAAGCATTGATCCTCTCTGTCTGACCATCAGTCTATGGATGGTATGCTGTTGACATTTTCAAATCAGTACCCAATTTCTTGAACAATGAAGACTAGAATCTCCTAGTGAACCTAGGATCTCTGTCACTAATGATCTCCTTGGGTAAATCAAAATATTTCACCACATGTGTCATAAACAGATTAGCCGTCACCTCTGCAGTGCATGGCTCCGGTGCAGGTGCAAACACAGCATACTTTGAACATCTGTCAACTACCACAAACACAAATGTCATTCCTTCCACACGGGGAAAATGGGTGATGAAATCCATAAACACAGAATCAAATGGTTTCTCTAGAATAGGCAAGGGCTGTAACAGTCCTGCCTCCTTTTTCCTCTCAACCTTGTCTTGTTGGCAGACAAGACAAGTCCTCACATAATGTTCTACATCCTCCTTCATCCCCGGCCAGTACCAAGCTCTACTCAATAGTGCAAACATGTGCTTCCCTCCTGGGTGACCAGCCCAGACTGTATTGTGATACTCATGCATGAGGCCGAATCTAACATTCCCAGATGAATGCACATAAGGCCTACCACCTCGTGCCATGATCAGTCCATCATCACTTAAGTAGAAGCATCAAGTAGTTCCCTCTTTTATCTTCGCCACTTATTGACCTAGGTCTAGGATTAGGAGAAGGCTAGGATCATTGCCATCACAGATCAGCCTTGGAGCTCAGTACCATCAGAGCTCAGCCCTGAGAGCGCAGTGGATTCAGAGGAGCTTTTGTCCGTGCTAGTGATCTTGGTTATTTCCGCATAGAGTGTAGGCTGGCAATTTACACAGAGGGTGGGTAGATTGCGCCATCACGCTCAGATTTTGAGGCAAAAATTTAGGACAGAATCTAGGGCGTGACACTAAGGGCTCTGCTCCAAGGCCCCGAGGTGCGCCACCTAGGTCTTCAGCTCCATGGGTCAGCTCGCGAACCCCAAAGGCACCATCCAGGAAAACCCTAGACCCCCTTTAGGTTCGGCCAGCCCGAGTCTTCTCCGTGAGCTAGCTCACAAATCCTAGGCTCCTCCTAGGATTCGGCCAACTCATATCTCTTCCTGGACGATAGCTCGCAAGCCCTAGGCTCCTCCTAGGGTTCGGCCAAACATCCATGTGCCATCTCTATGCTAGGTATCTCACCTCAATGCTTGATACGAATCATCCTTTGCAAGGTGCGCCACCTAGAGGTGCGCCCCCTTTGCTTGGATGTGCCATCAAGCATCATTGGCGCTCGACCTTCCTCCATCAACCCATGAACTTAAGAAGAGTCAAATGGACCTTCAAGCTCTTGGCTAATGATAGAAGACCAACCCTTTGCAAGCTTGGAGCGCCAATCCTCTTCCTCAACCCTTGAACCTCAATATGCGCCACTAGGAGACCTAGAAGGCATCAAGGTTTGGTCAAAGAGTTAGATCAGCCCCCTTAGGTGGCTTGCTTGACTAGGTTGCATCATCTCCTTATCCAACCATCATCCCTTAAGTGAACCAACTAGGTAACCCTAGAATTTACTTCAAGGTTAGGTCAAACAAGGGGATGCACCACCTAGAGGTGAGGTGTGCCAACCCTAACCCTAGCCGCCACCCCCTTAGATGCGCCCCTAGGTTTAACCCTAGAAGCCACCCTAGGGTTCGGCTAGGTGAGAGTTGCGCCACCTTGAGAGATGCGCAAGGGAGAGAGAGAGGAAAACGCCATAGAATGTCATCAAAGCTTTCTATTTGATTTACAATGTAAAATTGAAAACACAGGATTGAAAGTCGGCACGCAGGCCTCACATTGATACATCACAGGCATGGCAATAGGGCTTGTCTTTAATCATATCAAATGCATAAGGAAAAACACTTAAGACATGCTTTTCTATATGCAATGAAAAACTACATAACCAGATTTTAGTTTTTCATTAAAAAAACATGTTCGTTAAATCTCCACGATCTTATCGAAAATTCAGATCTTTCGTTTTCTCTCAGGAATCTATAAGTGGCCATATATACCCTGATTATCGATGCCACTTGTAATCCCTAACTTGTACGGATTAGGGCAATCTCCCAGTCCATGGCCCGAAATCTAGATACAAGTCTCACATCGTGGGTCTATCCCATGAATATGAGGAGAAATAAATTCTCACACATAGGGTCTATCCCCATGTGTAGAAACCGAAAATCATGAATTTCATAAGAGCGAGAAATAACAAACCTACTATTTTTCTACACATAAAACATGGCATAAAGATTTTTAAAAAAAAATTCTATGCAATGTGCATGCTAGAAAAAACCAATACACCGATGTATCTCGTAACCTGCCTCTGATACCACTGTTGGGAATCCCTGGGCTATAAGAAAACGAAAACAGCAGAAGCGAGCCCGAAACGAGATTCCTAATTCAACAAGGACTGACTTATGAAGAATACAAGGGATGTGATAGGGGCAGTACCTTATCAAGCAACTTTTAGAAGTGGCAGATGATAAAGACGTGCAAGGGCCCGTCCTCTGCAATCGCGCACACACGGACTCCTCGAATCCTCTCCAATCTCCGCACTGGGTGCTAGCCCCGGAAGATGAGATCCACGCCTCTAGCCTTCTCAACTTGTGCCATTGCCAAGGAGAAGAAGGGATGTTGGCGACAAGGAGTGGGTAGCACTACCACTTGTCCCAACCTTTGATGCCAAAAAACTTTTACTGTCGTCACCTCCTAGACCCTCACGCCAAGGAGCAGAGGGGAGGAAACAACTAGAGACAAGAGAAGAGTCTGGTACAAAAGAATCTCCCAGGTGGGCCTCTTTATTTATAATAGCAGAGCCAGACGCACACTGGAAATACTTCCCATGTGGGATAATGAGCATAGGCGCCTACTCACAATTATGCGTCATGAGTTCAAATCCTCGGATATGTAATTAATTGTAAATGCGCCCAAGCATAGGCGCCTACTCACAATTAAGCATCATGGGATCGAATCCCCGCAGACGCAATTAATTATAAATTGCGCCCAGGCTTATTATTTAGCCAAGAGAAAAATTCTCTTGCCAATTAATAATTTTATTTTATTCATGTGACTAATGTGCCAAGCCCAAACTTGCACCCAGACCCTTGTTTGACTCATTTTGACAACATAGGTCAACAGAGGTCAAACGTGGTCCACTAGAGTCAACTAGTGGTCAAACATGAACTAAAAGAAAATATCATCCTCTCTATAAAAGTCTCAATGCATCAGTTCCCCAAAAGATCCAAATCACAAAATGATTCGATCAGAGGCTAAACGATCGATATGAGAACTCGAGTGTCAAGGTGTTCGACCCTGTAGGTTCTTCAGACATTGGCAGTGATGACTAAATTATCACAAGCAATGAGTGGCACCTAGCAGTACATCATTGCTACCCAAGTCATCAGAATGGTGTCATCATCGACATCCCCTAAAACTGCGACAAAGTACAAGTGCAGCCTTGTCCTTTTGCCAACTGATGTCTAGATTGGGCAAGTGTGTCACACTTGTTAATCCCAATAATATAGCATGACTAAATTAGGTTCTCACCTGGGTATGGCCATACACTTTCAGTCATCCATATAGGGCGCCATAGACAATCAAGCTTCCCCATAAGGAAGGGGAAAATCCTCTATTGGCACATTGAATCCCTCATGTAGGTTATGACATACCCAATGACAACCGTTATGACTTCCCTTTTACGACGAAGCGTTAGGTTGCATCAAAGTACATCAATCACTATATAGAGATACCAATGCCATCAAGTCTAGGACAAGCGCAACTCTATCACTATGATATTCATCTCATGACACTGAGATGAATCCTCACGGCGGGTCGATCCAGTATATCCCCCTTGATATACCCATATGCCTGCGTTAGCAACCTGTGCTCAACCAGCGCATATACTAGTCTCAAGCGAATCATAGCTGTCCCATATCCACCATGATTCTCGACCAGGGATAAACACAGAGACTAGATAAAATCTATCTCTTAGGGACATTGTATATGCAAATGTACATATGCGCAGATGTACAAACTTGCATGATAAAGACAATGCCAGGATAACTCATGTATCAACTAGATGTGATATACCTATCCCAATGGACCATCCTGAGGTCCTAGGGCATAAACACTAACAATCTCCCACTTGCACTAGAACCTTGCATTGAGCAACCTCAACACTGTGTGCTAAGCACGACCTGCCACGCTCCTACTGCGCCAGAGCATCGGTCTATGGGCCTATCACGATTGTATCAGTGTTCATATCTGCTATATATCAAGTACCTCTATCCCCAAGACAAGATATAAGCATCTGAGTATGCCTGCGAGGTTCAACAAAGAACTCCCACTACTTCCCAAAAGCACTTGCATACTCTGCTTTCAAGTAGTCTACTCTGAATCTCCCAAAGCTTCCAGCACCACTACAGAAACAGCTAGACTGTCATTGGTCTGACTGGAACAAGCTGCCAAGTGAATCCACTGAGCTTTTCCTGTCATTACTAACCAAGAACCATCTTTTAGTTCTACATAGAACCAAAGTGTGTTCTTCATTCCTTATCCAGTGCCATGCACATGGATTGGACCTAGTATCAATTAGTTATGCTCTCGGCACAAACCACATCTGGTCTATAACATACCATCATCGATGTATGTTATCTGATTTGGCACTTGGAGTTTCTTGGACTTATCCAAAAACTCACACACCTACCCCATAGGTGATGTTCACTAAGTCATTCATCAAAAGACATTTCTCGATCAGGATATCGTCTTTGATGATCTGTATGTCCCCAACATACAAGACCAGAGATGTCATCAAGCTCCCACATATCCCAATGGACCATCCTGAGGTCCTAGGGCATAAACACTAACAAAAAAAAAATACTATTACCGATATCAAATTTACTAAACCATTTTTATTGACAATATAGATAAATCAATAAAAACTAAATTTATTGAACTATTTAATCACCCTAATTTTCATAGTAATAATGGTATATGGAATCCTTTGACTTGAGGTGATCATACATTCTTATATCTGTAACGCCTAAATCAGGAAGGCCAGGCCTGGGCCACAGCCCAAGCCCACGATGTAGCGACGCTGGAGAAGCCCGAATTCTAGTTAATAAATTGGGTCAACACCCAATTTAGAAACGAACAGAGGGAGGCAGCCGATAAACGCGAGTGGCAGCGTGATGCGGGTGTTGGCTTCAGCGATGGATGTGAGCAGGCGTCTTTGCTTCTCCCAGCAGAAGATATGGTCTCCAGCAGTGTTGCCGGCATGAAGAGAAGGCGGCAACCAAATCGGCAGAGCGGCTTCTTCAGCGGTTTCTTCGGACGCAGTCGGTGGGCAAAATCTTCGTACGTGAAAGAACCCCTTAAATAAGGGGGGTCCCCTTCATGGGGGAGCATAACCCTTAGAGCATATGGCGCATAAAATTGTTCTCTTGCGGAATTAGGGTTATAAGATCGATACGCATGCAAAAGATCAACTTGATAACAATAAGAAAACATTCATACCATCGCCATGGAAAGATGTTTCCTTGGAAGCAAAGATCAAAGTAGATCTTCTCCTTGTCGTCACACACAAGATGATGTTGCTATCTCTCTTGGTGCTCCTTGTGCTAGCAAGGTTCCAAGAGGTCCTTGTCGAGTGAAGGGAAAAGAGATGTCTTTCTCCTTGGCCGAATCCTCCTCAACCTTCAAGCGTCGCCGCACACCAAGTCGAGAGGAAAAAACTTTCGAGAGGAATAAGTGAATTGGCGAAAATAGAGGATACTCTATTTCGGATGAGTGCCCACTCGACATGGAGATCATGGTTACTAAAAATAGTAACCTCTCCTCATCCCAACGTTCACGCTATGTGAACTCGTCGCCCACTCCTCTCCCTATGAACCAAGCGCTCTTTTAGTGAGCTGGTTCAATTGGTTCGGTTTAAGAACCAACCAAGCCAAGCGACAAGGCCTAGATCAAATAAACCCTAAGGCTTTAGATCTAACCGTCGATCTCTTTAATGCCCCTGATCTGACCGATCTGGCATCCATTCTCTCAATCGAAGCTTACCGATCTCAAGCCCTAATCAATCAAACATGATCAGACCAGATCTCACTTACAATCAGAGATTAAATCCCTTAAAACTGAACCCAAACAATTCAGTCCACACGATCTGACTTAAGTAAGCCATATCATCAAATTGTGCGACCCTAAGGGTTTCCTTTAAATGTCGGTAACGATAATTCACATTATCACGATCAGTGAGGGGTATCTAGCAACACATCACTGTCTCCCGATATAAAGGAAAGAGTCTTCCAAGACTACACCCAAACCATAGCACAAGTGTGAATCATTTCACAAAGCATACATATTTCCTTTGCCACTGGATGTTCTTATTGGACAAGTCTGTCAAACTTGTAACTCCAATATGATGAGCATGATTAGATCAGATGAACACTGTCACCTGGGTATGGCCATACACTCTCTCAATCATCTCATCCAGGGGGCCCCTTTAGAACATCACACTCCTTAAACAAGGAGACGGCAATCCTATGTCTATCACTAGTGCCCTAACCTGACTCAAGCTCACCATCCAAGATAGTCTATAATCATTATGTTTCAAATGATATTGAACTAACTCAAAATAATGACAATCATCATTTAGAAAACACAAGTGATCTCAAGTCAGAGGAAATGTGCCACTTGTCTTATACAAGGAATATTCACGTTGTGACAAACAACTGAACATCCTAGTAGGGTCTGTCCAGTACATCCCATGTACCCATGAGTCTACATCTTATTCCATGCTCGAAGCATCCTATAAGATCAGAACACATATTAGTCTTAACCATATCAAGGTTGTCTCATGTTCACCAAGATACATCGACTAAGGACATAACAGCATGTCAGCCCAGCTGAACAGCTTTGAGACATTATTCAGAAGAACATATATTGCAGCAGACAATGTAACTAACTGAATAACAACCATGCCTTTATAAACATAATAGTTTATTACATGATACTTGTTACATTCCCACAGGCCTCAAACATTAGCCTTAAGGGCATACCCCAACAATCTCCCACTTGCACTTAATCTAATGGTTGAAAAACTTCAAACCCATATTATTACAGTGCTTCTCATGCTTCTGCTGCGCCAGAGGCTTGGTAAGCGGGTCTGCCAGATTGTCGTCTGTATGAACCTTGCATACTTTGATCTCGCCACGATCAATGATCTCCCTGATCAAATGAAACCGTCTCTGTATGTGCTTGGACTTCTGGTGCGACCGTGGTTCCTTTGCTTGTGCGATTGCTCCAGTGTTATCACAAAAGATAACCAAAGGATCTGCACACGAAGGAACAACACCAAGTTCTCTCACGAACTTACGAATCCAGACTGCCTCCTTGGATGCTTCCGAGGCTGCGACATACTCGGCTTCTGTTGTGGAATCAGCAACAGTTGACTGTTTGAAACTTTTCCACACCACTGCACCTCCATTCAAGCTAAAAACATAGCCTGATTGCGATCGGAAATCATCCTGGTCAGACTGGAACGAAGCGTCAGTATATCCTTCAATACTGAGTTCTTCCTGACCACCATATATCAAGAACATATCTTTGGTCCTCCGCAGATATTTTAGGATGTTCTTGACTGCAATCCAGTGCGCCAAACCTGGATTACTCTGGTAACGACTGGTCACGCTTAACCCGTAAGCGACGTCTGGGCGAGTACACAACATCGCATACATTATAGAACCAATAGCCGAAGCATAAGGCGTATTGTTCATTTCATCTTTCTCAGTCTGTGTTTGTGGACACTGACTCTTCGAAAGATTCAGACCATGTCTGACTGGAAGATATCCTTTCTTAGAATTCTCTAAGCGAAATCTCTCTAGGACCTTATCGATGTAAGTACTCTGGCACAGCCCGAGAAGCCTCTTAGATCTATCCCTGTAGATCTTCACACCTAACACATAGGCTGCTTCTCCTAGATCTTTCATCTGGAAACATTTCCTCAGCCATGCTTTAACAGCATGCATTTCAGGAATGTCATTTCCAATGATCAAGATGTCATCGACGTAGAGGACTAGGAAAATAATCACGCTCCCACTAAACCTCTTATATACACACGGGTCATCCTCGTTCTTGATGAAACCAAATTCAGTGACTGATTCATCAAAACGAATGTTCCAGCTTCTCGATGCTTGTTTAAGTCCATAAATAGACTTCTTTAACTTGCATATTTTATGACGATCTGCTGGATTAGTGAAACCTTCTGGTTGTGTCATATACACATCCTCATCCAGATTTCCATTAAGGAAAGCTGTTTTCACATCCATCTGCCAAATCTCATAATCATAATATGCAGCTATCGCGAAAAGAATCCGAATAGACTTAAACATGGCTACAGGTGAGAAAGTTTCATCATAATCTATCCCGTAGATTTGTTTGAAACCTTTCGCAACTAGCCTGCCTTTATAGGTAACCACGTTACCATCCATGTCAATCTTCTTCTTGAAGATCCATTTACAGCCTATAGGGATAACTCCCGGAGGCGGATCAACCAAATCCCAAACTTGGTTATCTGACATGGAGTCCATCTCGGCGCGCATAGCTTCAAGCCATCTCGCTGACTCCGGTCCACTGACCGCATCCGCATAAGTGAGGGGTTCATCATTATCAATGATGTAGACTCCGTCATAGCGCTCAGGCTGTCGACGGATCCTACCCGATCTTCGCGGTTCCCGTGATATCTGAGCCTCAGGTTGTTCAATAACCTGTTCTACCGGCTCAGGCTCATCCAACTGTGCTTGGTCACTTTGTCCTTCTTCTGGATTCTCATCCAGCTTTATTTCTCTCCCACTTGCCTCTTGCAGAAGAAATTCCTTCTCAAGAAATATGGCCGTCCGAGCAACAAAAACCTTGTTCTCCCTGGGGTCGTAGAAATAATAACCCTTAGTTTCCTTAGGGTAACCGACAAAGATACATTTGTCAGATCTGCTCTCTAGTTTCCCAGAGGCGAGCTTTTTGACATAAGCCTCGCAGCCCCAGATCCTGATAAATGTCAAGCTTGGCTGTTTCCCATACCATAACTCATATGGCGTCTTTGAAACTGCCTTGGATGGCACTCGGTTTAGTACCTTTGCAGCTGTTTCCAGTGCAAAACCCCAAAAGGAGTATGGAAGAGTAGCCTGACTCATCATAGAACGAACCATATCTAGTAATGTTCTATTTCTCCTTTCGGACACACCATTCCATTGCGGTGTTCCTGGCGGAGTGAGCTGTGAGATAATCCCACACTCTTTTAGATAGTCAGTAAATGCATGACTTAGGTATTCACCACCTCGATCTGAGCGAAGTGCCTTGATATTACGGCCTAGCTGATTTTGTACTTCATTCTTGAACTCTTTGAACTTGTCAAAAGATTCACTTTTATGTCTCATCAGATAGACATACCCATATCTACTGAAATCATCAGTAAAGGTAATGAAGTACTGATAGCCACCTCTGGCATGTTTACTAAAAGGCCCACACACATCGCTGTGTATAAGGTCAAGTAAACCTGAAGCCCTTTGACCTTTGTGAGGAAAAGGAGACTTCGTCATTTTACCCATCAAACAAGCTTTGCATGTATCAATCTCCTTATAGGAGAATGATCCCAGCAGTCCATGATCATGCAACCGCTTAATGCGTTTCTCGTTTATATGGCCTAAACGACTATGCCATAGCAAGGTGCTGTCATCAGCATACTTGGCTTTCTTAATATCAATATTATGTATGGAACTTTCCATGTCCAACATGAATAACCCATTATTAATTGAACCAGTTGCATAAACAATATTATCAAATGATAAAACACACTTTGAAATATTGCATTCAAAGGAAAATCCCTTCCTGACAAGAGCAGGAATGGAGATAATATTTTAGTTATACTGGGAACAAAGTAACAACTGTTCAGTTCCAATACAAGTCCAGATGGTAAAGAAATAAAGTAGTCTCCTACAGCAACAGCAGCAACCCGTGCCCCGTTTCCAACGCGTAGGTCCACCTCATGCTGTCCCACCTGCCTTCTTCTCTTGAGTTCCTGTACATTTGAACAAATGTGAACTCCACATGCAGTGTCCAACACCCATGATACAGAAGAAGAAAACATGACCTCAGTCACGAATATACCTGAGCCAGAAGCAAAGCTTCCCCTCTTATCTCCTTGGAGCGCTTTACAGTCCTTTTTCCAGTGACCCAGCTGGCCACAGTGGAAACACCTGTATTCCTTGGACCGCTTCACCTTTTGCTTCAGAACCTTGCTGTAGTTCTTGACCGGGGCCTTGCCCTTCTTCCCCTTCTTCTTGTTCCTTGAAGGAACCATCAAGACAGAGGTTGAAGGCTTACCCTTCAGAGTCTCCTCAGTGGTCAAGAGCATATTCAGCAGCTCTGCCGGAGTACAATCGATTTTGTTCATATTAAAATTAATAATGAACGCGTCGAATGAAGGCGGGAGAGACTGTAGAATAATGTCCACAGCAAGCTCCTGGTTGATGGTATGCCCCAGTTTCTCTAGAGCCTCCTTGTGCCCAATCATCTTGAGCACGTGAGCTCCCACTGGGCTCCCTTCAGCCAGTTTGCTCTGAAAGAAGAGCTTTGTCAAATTATAGCGCTCAGTCCTCGCCTGTGCAGCATACAGCATCTTGAGGTTCGCTATCATGTCTATAGCAGACATATCCTCATGCTGACGCTGCAGCGGTGGCGTCATAGACGCTAGCATCAGGCAAGCGACATCAATGCTATCATTGACGTGCTTTTCATAGGCTTCCCGAACCGCCCTTGCGGCGTTCGGAGCGGGCTGCGGCGGAATCGCCGTCTCGAGGACATACAGTTTCCTCTCTGCCTTAAGAACGATCTTAAGGTGTCCAAACCAGTCAGAGAAGTTCGGCCCAGCAAACTTCTCCCTTTCCAGTAGGGATCGCACATTGAAGTTCATGGTGTTCGTTGCTGCAGGTATCTACAACAATGCAAGAACAGCAAGGTCAGTATCAATGTATAAGAATCAATCAGGACTTAAGAAAGATTCTTTTTCTCACTATTTTATCAGGCGTGAAAAATCCAGCAAAACAGCCCGAAAGAGTAGAACTCTTTTAGTGAGATGGGATCCAGATTTCATACTTGGTCTCCGCGTCCCGCTCAGGCGAGATAAGATGCACAGAGAGTACAAGCACTAGTTTCTGGTAGGCAGTCCCTGCCGATCGCCAACCCGTGCGATTCCCCTTCATCTGGGCAGTCCAGCAGACTGTGCCAACTGAGTTGGTACAACACAATCTCTGACCCCAACAGACGGCTGCCTCCATGTGCTACCATATGCGCCACATATGTAGACTACACGGTCAAGCTGACCCGACCTACTCCCTGGACCACCATGTGCTATGCTGAGCAACGAGAAGGGATAAATCCCTGCTCTGTAACACACAGGTGTAATCCCGCACCGTCTGAAGATAGATGGACGTGCCCACTGAGTGGGTACAACACGGCTCCAACGATAATCAGAACAGTGAGGTTTCGCGTCAGAAGGCTTACGAGCTTGATATTTTAGCGTTGGATTTTAACGGTCTTTTATCTTTATTACTATCATTCAATCCCTATGGTGATAGCAAAAGATAAATCTATCATGCATTTCTAATATTTATGCAATAAAAGAAAGCATGTGTCATATGTGGTAAAAGCCCATAGCCCTAGAAGACCTTAACCTAACTTAAGTCTTCATTTGCTCTTCATGGGTCTTTTGCTGCTCATCTGGCCCAAACCTGGGCCCAAGCGCCATCTGCAGCTCTGGTGCGCCCACCAGGAAATGCGCCAGGTCCTAGGGTCGAACCCTAGACCTCCCTCCTGGTCCAGCCATGCTGCGTGCGCCTCTGCCAAGTGTGCTCAGTGCTCTTGTCTAATTAAATTACAAATTTAACTATCTAGACAAGAGTGACACGCAGGTCACTTACATTTATAAATTAAAACCCAGTGATTCGCAGATCACAATAATTAATTTACAATTTAATACAGGCACGCAGGCCCCAGCACAGCACACAATTAATATGGGCAGCCCACATATGACTAAATAGACAAACATATGTATCAAATCAGCAAACATGTGATCCATGATAAAAATTAAAATTTTCGAAAACCCCATGGGATCAATTTTAATTTTTCCTTATTTGCCCTACAACCTTACAACGGTCCATTACTAGGGATCCACTCATCCAACCTAGTCAGATCCACTGCCCTTGCATGCACCAAGTCCTAACTGACTCGAGTCGACCAAAAAGTCAACTATGCATGCGCTAGGGCTGAACGACCACACTGAGGTCTGGCAAACGGGAGTGACCCCGGGCCTAACTCAGGTGCGTTCATTAATCGTCTCAATCAGACATCGCTACACACCTGTCTGCAGTCGACCTATAGCCACCATAGGCTTGCGCCAAGGTGCTATCTGGTCGACCCTTTCAGGCTGTCAGATGATCTGATCAGACATGATTGGATCTAACCTAGGGGGTGACATCAACCCCAGTAACCCGTCTAAGGGTTTACAGTAAGGTCTTTAGATCTAGCATTAGTCGCGCAAGTGTATAAGTTTTGAAAAGAAAACTACAACTTAGAAGCGCCAACTAACATGCGCAAGATAAACATATAGACAAGATTTTCATCATGTAACTTTCGCATGTTGAAGATCTAAGCATACATTCGCATATATGGATCACGCAAATCATCAAGCAATCAAGATAACATGCATTCAACCTGCTCTGATACCAGTTGAAAGAACCCCTTAAATAAGGGGGGTCCCCTTCATGGGGGAGCATAACCCTTAGAGCATATGGCGCATAAAATTGTTCTCTTGCGGAATTAGGGTTATAAGATCGATACGCATGCAAAAGATCAACTTGATAACAATAAGAAAACATTCATACCATCGCCATGGAAAGATGTTTCCTTGGAAGCAAAGATCAAAGTAGATCTTCTCCTTGTCGTCACACACAAGATGATGTTGCTATCTCTCTTGGTGCTCCTTGTGCTAGCAAGGTTCCAAGAGGTCCTTGTCGAGTGAAGGGAAAAGAGATGTCTTTCTCCTTGGCCGAATCCTCCTCAACCTTCAAGCGTCGCCGCACACCAAGTCGAGAGGAAAAAACTTTCGAGAGGAATAAGTGAATTGGCGAAAATAGAGGATACTCTATTTCGGATGAGTGCCCACTCGACATGGAGATCATGGTTACTAAAAATAGTAACCTCTCCTCATCCCAACGTTCACGCTATGTGAACTCGTCGCCCACTCCTCTCCCTATGAACCAAGCGCTCTTTTAGTGAGCTGGTTCAATTGGTTCGGTTTAAGAACCAACCAAGCCAAGCGACAAGGCCTAGATCAAATAAACCCTAAGGCTTTAGATCTAACCGTCGATCTCTTTAATGCCCCTGATCTGACCGATCTGGCATCCATTCTCTCAATCGAAGCTTACCGATCTCAAGCCCTAATCAATCAAACATGATCAGACCAGATCTCACTTACAATCAGAGATTAAATCCCTTAAAACTGAACCCAAACAATTCAGTCCACACGATCTGACTTAAGTAAGCCATATCATCAAATTGTGCGACCCTAAGGGTTTCCTTTAAATGTCGGTAACGATAATTCACATTATCACGATCAGTGAGGGGTATCTAGCAACACATCACTGTCTCCCGATATAAAGGAAAGAGTCTTCCAAGACTACACCCAAACCATAGCACAAGTGTGAATCATTTCACAAAGCATACATATTTCCTTTGCCACTGGATGTTCTTATTGGACAAGTCTGTCAAACTTGTAACTCCAATATGATGAGCATGATTAGATCAGATGAACACTGTCACCTGGGTATGGCCATACACTCTCTCAATCATCTCATCCAGGGGGCCCCTTTAGAACATCACACTCCTTAAACAAGGAGACGGCAATCCTATGTCTATCACTAGTGCCCTAACCTGACTCAAGCTCACCATCCAAGATAGTCTATAATCATTATGTTTCAAATGATATTGAACTAACTCAAAATAATGACAATCATCATTTAGAAAACACAAGTGATCTCAAGTCAGAGGAAATGTGCCACTTGTCTTATACAAGGAATATTCACGTTGTGACAAACAACTGAACATCCTAGTAGGGTCTGTCCAGTACATCCCATGTACCCATGAGTCTACATCTTATTCCATGCTCGAAGCATCCTATAAGATCAGAACACATATTAGTCTTAACCATATCAAGGTTGTCTCATGTTCACCAAGATACATCGACTAAGGACATAACAGCATGTCAGCCCAGCTGAACAGCTTTGAGACATTATTCAGAAGAACATATATTGCAGCAGACAATGTAACTAACTGAATAACAACCATGCCTTTATAAACATAATAGTTTATTACATGATACTTGTTACATTCCCACAGGCCTCAAACATTAGCCTTAAGGGCATACCCCAACAGTACGTGCGCTGATGAGGGATACACAAGCGGCGGCGTCTCCTTCGGAAGCGGGTAGAGGTTTGTAGGACAAGGAAAGGGCCAGCAGACGCGGTCCATGCAAGGCAAACATCTAATTTCAGCTGTAGAGGTGAGCGACGACTCTACCCTATAAATTTGTCTAACGAGCAGACAAAGAGGATGGAAGATCCAGGGAGGAGAACCATCAAAGGGAGCAGAAAGCTTTGAGAGGGAGTGAGCTTTGAGAGCAGGCAGCAGCAGAGCTGCCGCCGACGTTAGAGAGAATCCGACTAGCGGATTCAAGGTAGAGAAAGGGGTTTTGTCCTTGTGTATTTTGGATTTGTGAGAAATAAAAGAGTTTTCCCCTTCACTGTTCGTCTTCTCTGATCAACCGAGAGCTTCATCATTGTCGATGATGGTCCAAGCAAAAGTGGCTTCTGCTGTTGCAATGAGGGCGAGGGGAGGTGCGAGCTCTTCCCCACCGCACGCCCTTCCCTGTCGAACTCCCCTCCACCTCCTTCTCTGACGACAGCAAATGCCACAGTTCATTCACGTGAGTAGCAGAGATGGGTTTCGAACGCAAGCGGCATTCGAAACGAGGCAATGATCAATTTTGACTTCGATCAAAATTTATTTTGGGTGAAATCGAATGCAAGCGACGGGGATTTCTGATTTCGGTGCACAGTTACGAGGAGGAGGGTGCTGACGTGGACAGGAGTGAAATTAGGGCGTGACAAACCAGTATTAGAGGCAAAACTTCGACGATATGGTGACTCAAGGAGACCATTTGGTGCATATTAAGCAAGTGCTCGGCCTAATGGGAGACGGGGAAGACGCTGTTGTTCCCCAAGTGGAGAACTTGCAGTAAACGGTGGAGCAACAGAGGTTACAAATTATCGCCCTCCAACAAACTTTAGAAGGGATAGTTGCACTCCAACAAAGTTTGGAAGGGGTGGCGGTGTTACAGGAGTAAGTAGCAGGCTTTGCAGTAGCACAATAGCAGGTACAGGCGGATCTCGCGGTAATGCACATGGCATTAGCACAGGCACAAGGGAGTGTGCCCGCAACAAAAACTATGGAGCAGGTGCCTCCTGAGCCGAAGGTTCGAATCCCAGAACCTGCGATGTTCGGAGGAGTCTGATCATCCAAAGAGTTGAAAATTTTTCTTTGGGATATGGAGCAATTCTTCGTCGCCAATCATGTCCTAGATCAGGAACGAGTGAAGGTGTGTACTACATATCTCTCAGATGATGCAAAACTTTGGTGGAGAATCAAAGTTGATTCGACATCAGGAGCAGCTGGTTGCACATGGGCGGTGTTCCGAGAAGAACTGCGACAATAGTTTCTTCCTGGGAACTCAGCGGACCAGGCACGCGATGCAGTGAATCGGCTTAGACATACTGGCCCAATCCAGGAGTATGCTGGGCTTATTTAGTGCTCATGTTGGAGATATCGGACATATCAAAGGCAGACAGATGATACACCTTCCTCTGCAATCTTCAACCATGGACTGAGGCTGAAGTCCGATGACATGCACCGCAAGACTAAAGAATGGCCGCAGCAATAGCCAAATCCCTCGTGGATATGAGAGCTTCAGGTATGACTTCCTCGAGAGCATTGAAATCACCCCCGAAGCGTCGCTCTCCGGCAAGGGCAAGAGCAGCAGAAAGGGAGAGACCCTTTCCCCGGTGAGGTGGAGGCCAACCGGCACGATAGGAGATAAATCAACCTGCAGAGAGAGGGCAGGATCGATCGAGACCTATGGGATGCTTCTTGTGCAAAGGACCACATCGAATGCTCGACTGCCCAATCCGAGAGCAGATTGAAGCAATTGTATAGCGAAAGTTCACTGAGAAAGAGGTGGCTGATGACGACCCTATAGTGACGTGCGTAGGAACGATGACGTTGAACACCATCACAGCAGTGTCGGCCTCAAGAGGAGCATGGTTAATTTATGTTTCGATGAAGATATGTGGGTTCCAAGTGGAGGCAATGGTCGACACCAGTGCGACTCATCTATTCGTGTCAGAACGAATGGCTGCACAACTAGATTTGCACACTTCACCTACGACAAATCGGGTGAAGATAGTTAACACTGCAGAGCAGCAGATGTTGGGCATCTCCCATGACGTTCCGGTGAAGATTGGAGACTGGACGGGATGACATCACATCCAAGTGGCGAAGATGGACGATTACGACGTCATCCATGGCTGAACTACTTTGACAAGCAAAGATTTCTGTGGTTCCACAAGTCCAAGTGGTTAATGAGGAAGCACCAGGGTGGATCTTGGGTATTCAATGAGGGAGTTTGGCGGCCTAGAATTCATGAACGCGGGGGACACGTAGAGTGACGGATCCTGCACGAGCACGAAGTGCACATATCGCAGCAGTGGTTGTGACAGAGACACCCGTATAACACATCAAGGACGATGTCCAGATTGGGTGGGGGGAGAATTGTAATGCACGAATTAGGAAGGCCGGGCCAGAGGGAGTCGGTCTGGGCCACATCCCAAGCTCACGATCCAGTGACGCTGGAGAAGCCCGAATTTTGGTCAACAAATTGGGTCAACGCCCAATTTAGAAATGAACAGAGGTAGGCGGCTGATAAACACGAGTGGCAGCATGATGTGGGCATTGGCTTTAGTGACGGACGCGAGCAGGTGGCTTCGCTTCTCCCGGCAGAAGATGCGGTCTCCAGTAGTGTCGTCGGTGTGAAGAGAAGGTGGCGACCAAATCGGTAGAGTGGCTTCTTCAGCAGTTTCTTTAGACGCATTCGGCGGGCAAGATCTTTGTACGTGCGCTGACGAGGGAGATGCAAGTGGTGTTGTCTCCTTCAGAAGTGAGCAGAGGTTTGCACGACAAGGAAAGAGCCAGTGGATGTGGTCCACGCGGGGCGAACGTCCAAGTCCAGCGGCAGAGGCGAGTGACGACTTTTCCCTATAAATTTGTCCGATGAGCGGACGAAGAGGAAGGAAGATCCGTGGAGGAGAACCATCAAGAGGAGCAGAAAGCTTTGAGAGGGAGCGTGCTTTGAGAGCAGTTGGCGGCAAAGCTACCATCGGTGTTAGAGAGAATCTGACAAGCGGATTCAAGGTAGAGAAAGGGGTTTTGTACTCGTGTATTTCGTATTTGTGAGATATAAAGAAAATTTCCCCTTTACTGTTCGTCTTCTCTAATCAACCGAGAGCTTCCCTTCTGTTTCTCCGGCTCCTTCTCCAGCTTCATCATCATCAATGACAGTCCAAGCAGTGGCAGCTTCCGTGGCTGCGTCGAGTGCGAGGGGAGGTGCGAGCTATTCCTTGCCGAACTCCCCTCCACCTCCTTCTCCGATGAAAGCACCGCCGGCGTTCGTTCGTGTGAGTAGCAGAGATCGGTTTTGAACGCAGGCAGCGTTCGAAATGAGGCAACGATCAATTTTGACTTCAGTCAAAATTGATTTTGGGTGAAATCAAACGCAGGCGACGGCGATTTCTGATTTCGGTGCATAGTTATGAGGAGGAGGGTGCTGATATGAACAGGAGTGGAATTAGGGCGTGACACTAATCTTACACTTTAATATAATTAAACATCACTTAAAACTAAATGATCATAACGACTAAAATTGGTAATATTACAAATCAAGAGAAACGAGTTAGTATTTTAGGTCCTTTAATCTAAGGACTTTTTTATTTTTAAAATTTAAAATTTTTAAATAATTATAATTTATCTTTAATTTAATTTAATCTCTTGAAATAATGTGTTTGTTTCTAGGAGATGTATTCTTTTTGTTTTGTGAATTTAATTTTTATTGAATTTATTAAATAGTATATAGAAGAGGGTGTCTTCACCTTATAATGAGGACCCTTTTTCTTCTCAATTGTAACAAGAATTAAAATATATAGTGTAGGGAGAGAAATGAAGGTAGAGCCCCTTTCTCTTCTTCTCTTATTCTTGAGGCCCTGATAGGGTGTACCATAAGTGCACGGTTCTATCATGTAATAAATAAATATCTATCCCACAGGGACTAGGGGTCAAGTACTAACTAATCAGTCAACCAATAGCTAGGCGATTAAATAATAAAGAGAGTTACTAATATCCTAAAGCACGAAAGTATATTTGAGCAAGTTAAAAGCAAACAGAGAGCAAACAGGAGTGTAAAAATCTTGAGAGAAGATCGGGGTTTTAAGTTGCACCACACTGAAGAATGATAGAAAGATAATGCAGGTGTTTAAATTTGTTTAATCTAAGTTCTTAAGGTAATTCCTCCTAAGGTACAGATCGTTACCTCTCAAGCCACGATCCGGTATCTAACTTAACCCAAGTCTCCTACTCTCGTGGCTTACTAGATTAAGTGGATCTATTAGATTCTGTGAAGAATTATTGACTCCTCGAGTAATTTTGACATACTTTAGTAGTCGAAATTACAAGATCAATCTAAGGGGTTCCGACATTGTGGTTCACCTCTCAATCCTTCCCACAACGTCTAAGACATACATATGCATGACCAGTACACAAATATGACTTCATGCAACTTAGAATTGAATAAGAACAAAGATAAACTTAAGTAATGTATTAATTAAGCGAGATTATTTAACATTCTTACAGCGGGCTACGTCTAAACCCCAAAAATAGTTTACGCTAGAGCATTCATCATGAAATACATCAAATCTCTCAAATAAATCGAATCAAACCAGAGAGAAGGCTAGATCTGTGATGGGAGAGGGTGGAGCATGATCTTTAGCGTTAAAACAAGGAAGAAACCACGTCGGAACAACCTTGCGATCAGGATTTTTGCCCAAAACCCTAGTTGTTGCCGTTCATCCATGTTCTCCTCAACCACTCCACGAAATCATGTGATTCTTGTCCCAAAATGTTCGTGTCTAAGTTAGGAAGGTCTCCACCAATTTTCAGCAAATTATGCTCTAAAAATAGCAAGAAACGGGTGAAAAACCGAACAGATGTCGAAAAGATGGGAGCTTTCATGGCCGTGCATGGATGCACAGTCGTGCCTGTAAAGACCTCAGCAAACTTTGTTTTCTGGAAAAATAGCTCTTCACGGCCATGTATGTGTTCACGGGTGTACCCGTGAATGTCTCGTTAGATCCTGAAAAGTTTGGCCGAGTCCTTTATGGTCGTGCATAGATGCACGAGCATGCCTATGAAGGTCTCGGCGCAGCCTGGGTGATGTAGGAGCATTTTCACAAAATATTTGACTTAATTTTGACTTTGTCAAATTTTTCATAATTATTGTAAACCTTGATTGAACATAGACTTAGTCAATGTTTATGTCTAAATTTTGATTTTTAGAATGCAATCCTAATTTCAATGAGGCACTAATCCTTATTGTTTTGTCATCAATACGAGGTCTCACTATTTGGATGAACATCATGATCGAATCTTGAAACCTAATTTCAAGTTCAAACAAAGGGAACCAAGCCCAAGTATCACCCCAAAAATTACCCAGCTCACAAAACCAGCCCAAGATTTCTCAACGGAAATCCCAGCTTCCAACTGGCAAATTTTGAGAGTCAAAATCTTCTCCCACAATCATAGGACATGCCCGTTGAAGCTTACAAGAGGAGCAAACAAAGCTGGCGAGTAGCAGGTTGCTGCTTGAAGGAAGAGGAAAAGTGCAGCCACTCAAATAGGAAAGTAACGTTGGAGATTTGCAGCCAACGATAGGGAGAAATAAACAAAATAAAAGCTTGTAATCCCCTCATGTAAGACTAGATTTTGAACAATTTTATTGAAATGAAACAGAAATAGTTTTCTTCCTCTTCTATCGGATGTCTCTCTTCCTCCAGTAGCTGAAGGTTCCATGGATTTGGAATTTCTTCCCTACCTTCTCTTCTCATCTTCCATGGACTTGGAAGCTCTACCCTACTGATTCCGCCCTTCACGCACGTCTTTCCATCCCCGCTGCATCCTTCTCATGCTACGCCATCCATCTTCCACCTCTAACCACGCTTACAGAATATTCCACCGCTGTCGCACGCCACCGCTGTCGCAAACCCCGCTGTTTACAGCCGAGTCCAACCTTGGACTCTCCATCCGCCTCGCCTCCAGCGACGATCCAACCAGCGGATCTTCCCCAAACTCCAGCCACGCTCTCCCCTACTCTAGTCGAACCCACAACCAGAGGGATCGCCCCATCCGACGTCTGGATCGCCGGAATCGGAAGATTTTCGGTAATTAACGTGCTTGAATATGCTGCAACCTCAAGTCTCTGGCACCACCTGGAAGAACACGTTTTGCTCGAAGCCCTGAAACACTTGGTTACAACCGAGCGTCAACATATCAATCTACACCTCCAAGCAAATTATGCTGTTTGATAAATTTCTGTACTAATTTATTTTGCTGATCTGACATCTTCTTGCAAATGCCGTAAATGCCTCATGGATAATGGCCCTCTAATTTTGCTATGTCTGAAAAGAACAAACGTCATTCTACCAATTGGCATTATCAGTTTTCATTATAGATCATTGGAACCTATTCTCATACATGGCTACTATTCCTAAATGATAATTTTCTACGGTCATGAATTTCTAGTTGCTAATTGACTTTGGTTGATCTTTCTTCAACAAAATATAAAATTCTAATCATATGTTCGCCCACCACATCAGCTTGGTATCAGAGGAAGTTCCTTTAGTTTAGTTTAGACTTATGTCTACATTAGGCCATTAGGAAAGATCTTGGACCAATTGCTCTTCTTGATTTGAATTTCCTGCATTTTGAATTTTCTATTCGTTTATCTTCTTAGTTGTCTTCTGATTTCTGAGTTTCCTTCTGATTTCTGAGTTTTCATTGAGTGAAACATGCTGAAAGCACACTTGTTGATTGGGTGGTTCAGCAAAGTTAATTGTTGCATCATCCTTGACTGAGTTTCATCGAATCTGAATTTAGCAATTGGCAGCAAACTTAATTGCTGTACTAGACTGCATATGCAACCAAATTCTGCATAAAATTTGAAACCTAGTTTTGACACTCCTGATGCTTTCAACCACTCAAACAACACGCACAAACTCAGTTAGGACAGCAAGTTCGAAGGCTGATATTTCTGCATCCAAAATTCTGCACAAGTTATGTTCAAATCCTGCACTTGATTTTCTGAACTTTCACACAGGATTTCAGCCTTCTTGCTGCACTTAAGCTGTAGCAAATTGCAGCCAACAACTAGATTTGTTTTCAATACATACATGTGCTGCATTTTGTTAAAATAGACTCTTGATTACTGCCATATACATGCTTTCATGTTTGTTTCTTTCATGCTATTTAGTTTGCATTTTTAGGTTATTTGCTAGTTATAGTTTATTTGCATTAAAAAAAAACAATTGCTTACACCCTAGTTGCACCCTAAACTTTTCATCATGCGTGACTTTTATCAAAAAGAAATTATAGGAACAAAAGAACTAGTGACTGTTAAGGGTAAACTTAAGGTTCTCACACATAGGCCTAATAGTTTTACTACTCATGTTTGGTGCAATGGTTATAAAGGTAAAACTATTATTGATCATTATGTCATCATATCTCTTAGGTCCCTTGAACAATTTGGCCTCACCATGGAGAAAAATCCTAACCCTTATTGCATAACTTGGGATGATTTGACTCTAAGTTTAATTGACTTTCAATGCTTAGTTCCCATTCAATTAGGCAATATAAAAACTGAAATTTGGTGTGATGTAATGAGTATAGAAGGATTTGACATCTTATTAGGGCAAGAATTCATGCATGATTATCAAGGACATTATTTTCACAACCCTTGGAGTTATAGTTTTATTCATAAAGGGTTGCCACACATAATACATCCTTATGATGAGTTAAAGGAGAAAACTAAAAAGTTGCAACATGATTTCAAGGAGCAAATGAAAAAGTTGCAACAATCGATAGAGAAATTAAGAAAACCCCACTTACAAGTTAAAGAAGAGAGTCCTAATCCTCTAGAGTCCAACCAAACCTTAGAGCCTACTTTAGAACCTAAATCATGTCTTGATGAAACCACTAAATTTGAAGTAATAAATCATGAAGTACCATTACCTTCAATTTTAGGGCCCATACCCATAGGTTCTTTAGAAAACATGCCTCAACTTGAGTCTACCACATCTATTCCAACTAAGGAACCCATTATTAACTCATGTGAGAATCGATTGCCCATAGAGACTCCATTAGGCATACCACAACTTAAGTTTGGAACATTTACCATTAATGACTTAGAGAGTCAAGTGGAACCCACATCCATAGGTCTTCTTGAACCACACTTTGAACCTAGGTTAGATCCTTTTGAAATTGACTTAGACCCTCATTCTAAACCATTAGGAGAAACCTTAGAAT
This sequence comes from Costus lasius, assembly GCA_027563935.2. Classification (NCBI taxonomy): domain Eukaryota; kingdom Viridiplantae; phylum Streptophyta; class Magnoliopsida; order Zingiberales; family Costaceae; genus Costus; species Costus lasius. The sequence continues at coordinate 26,721,142 of CM050450.1, read as the reverse complement.
TTGAAGATCCTATGATCTTTGAGTCTTGCAACTTAAAACTTTCTACCCACACATTTAAGGCACACTTAGAAACCACTCAACTTGAACATTTTGACTTTGTGATGCCTAAATCTTTAGAGCCAATTGAGTTTGTGATAGCACCTCCCATACATGTGGATCATAACCTGCAACACTTTGATTTTATGGTTATTAATCACTCTCCAACACAACTCACATTGGATGAATATGATTTTATTATTCCTTCCTCTCTCTTACTTAGGTGTTACAATAGACCACATGAGCTTTCTAATACCCCTTGTTTAAATCTGAATTTTCTTTCACCTTGCTCATTGATTGTGAGAAGTACATTAGGGGTTAAAACAAGACAACCCACTCAATTTATGCATGATCAACTTCTCTTCCTACCTATCCTCAAAGATGAATACACTTATAGGCCTCCACCTAAGCGTGATAAATTGTTAGTTTCCATGCTAGTAGTTTAATTGTTGCTAGTCTTTTAATTACCCTAAGTTTCTCCAGGAGTAGAAACATTTGAACCGGGGGTGTATGATGCAGGAGCATTTTCACAAAATATTTGACTTAATTTTGACTTTGTCAAATTTTGCATAATTATTGTAAACCTTGATTGAACATAGACTTAGTCAATGTTTATGTCTAAATTTTGATTTTTAGAATGCAATCCTAATTTCAATGAGGCACTAATCCTTATTGTTTTGTCATCAATACAAGGTCTCACTATTTGGATGAACATCATGATCGAATCTTGAAACCCAATTTCAAGTTCAAACAAAGGGAACCAAGCCCAAGTATCACCCCAAAAATTACCCAGCTCACAAAACCAGCCCAAGATTTCTCAACGGAAATCCCAGCTTCCAACTGGCAAATTTTGAGAGTCAAAATCTTTTCCCACAATCATAGGACATGCCTGTTGAAGCTTACAAGAGGAGCAAACAAAGCTGGCGAGTAGCAGGTTGCTGCTTGAAGGAGAAAGATTGCAGCTTGCTTGGAGGAAGAGGAAAAGTGCAGCCACTCAAATAGGAAAGTAACGTTAGAGATTTGCAGCCAATGGTAGGGAGAAATAAACAATATAAAAGCTTGTAATCCCCTCATGTAAGACTAGATTTTGAACAATTTTATTGAAATGAAATGGAAATAGTTTTCTTCCTCTTCTATCGGATGTCTCTGTTCCTCTAGTAGCTGAAGGTTCCATGGATTTGGAATTTCTTCCCTACCTCCTCTTCTCATCTTCCATAGACTTGGAAGCTCTAACCTGCTGATTCCGCACTTCACGCACGTCTTTCCGTCCCCGCTGCATCCTTCTCATGCTACGCCATCCATCTTCCACCTCTAATCACGCTTACAGAATATTCCACTGTTGTCGCACGCCACCGCTGTCGCAAACCCCGCTGTTTACAGCCGAGTCCAGCCTTGGACTCTCCATCCGCCTCGCCGCCGGCGACGATCCGACCAGCGGATCTTCCCCAAACTCCAGCCATGCTCTCCCCTACTCTAGTCGAACCCACAACCAGAGGGATCGCCCCATCCGACGTCTGGATCGCCGGAATCGGAAGATTTCCGGTAATTAACGTGCTTGAATATGCTGCAACCTCAAGTCTCTGGCACCACTTGGAAGAGCACGTTTTGCTTGAAACCCTGAAACACTTGATTACAACCGAGCGTCAACATATCAATCTACACCTCCAAGCAAATTATGCTATTTGATAAATTTTTGTACTAATTTATTTTGCTGATCTGACATCTTCTTACAAATGCCGTAAATGCCTCATGGATAATGGCCCTCTAATTTTGCTATGCCTGAAAAGAACAAACGTCATTCTACCAATTGGCATTATCAGTTTTCATTATAGATCATTGGAACCTATTCTCATACATGGCTACTATTCCTAAATGATAATTTTCTACGGTCATGAATTTCTAGTTGCTAATTGACTTTGGTTGATCTTTCTTCAACAAAATATAAAATTCTAATCATATGTTCACCCACCACATCACTGGGAAAGCAGGGTCATACACGGCTGTGCATCCATGCACCATGCCCGTGAAGAGTGTGGAAAACTCCATTTGATCTGAAATTTGATATGTAGCTTCGTCTCATCATGAGAAGTCATTCCATATCTTCAAATCTTTCAAATTCCACTAATTTTGAGGTGAAAATCCCTACATTTTAATAAAATGAAGGAAAAGTAATGATTCTGAAGAATATGAAGCATTTTAAGCAAACAAATGAGACAAAACATGTATTTTACTCTAAGATAGTAATAGAATTACGCTATAATATATCATATATATGCATGATATCAGGCCCCCATCTCAAGTTTATTTATTTTATATTCTTTTAATGCATTGAAAGAGGCTATACATAGTATTTTCCATTGTCACATCGGTAGGAGAGCAACCTTGTATCTTGGGAAAAAATTTTCAGGCCAGGTACCCTTGCCTAGAAATTTTAAGAAGGGTCTAAAATTTTTATAGAAAATTAAAAAAAAATTTTATGGATAAATTATATTTATATAATCTACATACTCTGATCTATCCAATTATACTATATTATCGTGGATAAACTTATACACAATGAGAAATTGATAAAAATATTATCATGAAAAAAATATGCTATAATTGTAGATAATTTTTTCCACGATACTAAAAATATTAATTTCTGATCATGAATAAACCTAACAATGATAACATTGGTATTATTGGATAACTTAGAATGTACAAATTACGTTGATATAATTTATCTATAAAAAAATTTATTTTTTTATAATATATTAAAATCTTTCTTAAAATTTTCTAGCAAAGATAGCCTCCCTAGAAAATTTGCCCCGTATCTTGGGCAGAAGAATGAATTCAACCTACACGAGAGTCAAAACATTGCCATAGGATAGACTTTGTTGTCTCTCAATTTTACTTTCCAACTTTCTATTCTATTTAATTCTTTCAATTTCGATTATTAGTCTAAGTAATTATCAATAATTCAGTTTTTTATCGCAATAGTTTTTCTAGGCAAAGATTAAATGGTAGTTGAATTTACCTAATCAAAATTAAAGAAAAAACAAATTAGTTAAATAATAATAATAATAATAATAATAATAGTTTTGCATTCTCTTTAAATTTATAAGTTTTATATAATTGTTTTAAATAATTTAAATTATCATGAATCGAAAAACACAGATTCTTCATGATTCAATCAAATTTTGTACAAGTAAAATTCCATAAATTACATAATTTGATTTTATGAATAATTCAAAATTTTATTGTTTTGAATTTGTGAATTTAATTAATTCTGAATTTTAATATTTCAAAATAATGTGTTTGTTTGTAGGAAATGTATTCTTTTTGTTTTGTTAATTTAATTTTTATTGAATTTGTTAAATAGTATATAGAAGAGGTTGTCTTCACCCATAATAAGGACCCTTTTTTCTTCTCAATTGTAACCAGAATTAAAATATATCATGTAGGGAGAGAACTGAAGGTAGAGCCCCTTTTCTCTTCTTCTCTTATTCTTGAGGCTCATCTCAAGTTTATTTATTTTATATTCTTTTAATGTGTTGAAAGAGGCTATAGGTACTATTTTCCATTGTCACATCCGTAGGAGAGCAACCCCGTATTGAGAAAAAATTTCTAGGCAAAGGTATCCTGCCTAGAAATTTTAAAAAGATCTATAATAAGAAATTGATAAAATATTATCGTGAAAAAAATATTATATAATCATAGATAGTTTTTTTTACGATATTAAAAATATTAATTTTTCATCGTAGATAAATTTATCAACGATAATATTAATATTATTGGATAGCTTAGAATGTGTAAATTACATTGATATAATTTATCAATAAAATAATTTATTTTTTATAATATATTATAATCTTTCTTAAAATTTTCTAGCCAAAGTACCTACATAGAAAATTTGCCCCGTATCTTGGGGAGAAGAATGAATTCAATCTACACGAGAGTCAAAACATTGCCATAGGATAGACTTTGTTGTCTCTCAATTTTACTTTCAACTTTTTATTCTATTTAATTCTTTCAATTTCGATCATTAGTCTAAGTAATTATCAATAATTCAGTTTTTTATCGCAATAGTTTTTCTAGGCAAAGGTTAAATGGTGGTTGAATTTACTTAATCAAAATTAAAGAAAAAACAAATTAGTTAAACAATAATAATAATAAACAAATATTAGTTTTGCATTCTCTTTAAATTTATAAGTTTTATATAATTGTTTTAAATAATTTAAATTATCATGAATCGAAAAACACAAATTCTTCATGATTCAATCAAATTTTGTACAAGTAAAATTCCATAAATTACATAATTTGATTTTATGAATAATTCAAAATTTTATTCTTTTGAATTTGTGAATTTAATTAATTCTGGATTTTAATATTTCAAAATTTTAATTAATTACTTGCAATATCATATTTTTCCAAAAAAAAAAATCAAAACTCTCTAGCTTCAATTAATTTATAATTTTAAATATTTTGAATTTATGAATATCTATTATTTAATCATTCTTATTTTACAATTTTTTAATTTTATTAAATTATTTACAAATTAATATATTTATTATTTTCTGATTGATATTATTTAAAATATTATATTATTCAAAAATATAAAATATATTCAAATTAATATATTTCTTTTTTCTCAATTAAACTTTTTTCTTTTTGTAAAATACTCAAAATTAATATAGTATATGATTTTTGAAAATGTTTCAAAATTAAACTATTTCTATTTCCTAAAATTATTTGAAAATTTATTGATTCAAATTTTTTTAAAAGAAAATAAATATAACATCAAATTTTTTTTTGAAAAGAATAAATTAAAAAATAATAAGACTTTCAATTACATTTTATTATAGTATATAAAATGATTTGATTTGTATAATTGCAAGATTATTAATGCGTTCTATTATGTTAGTTTTATTTTTTTTTTCAAGTTAATTAGTTATATTGATCTTGTATACTTACATTATTCTTATTTATTTAATTGATATAGTGATTTTTCAATTATTGAGACATTGATATTTATTTATGTAAGTGATTATGTTGTGGGATGAAAAGCTCAGATTTTATCGTACAAATTAGAAAATTTTATGTATTAATTAAATTAAATAATATTTATAGTGCATCAATTACCGAGAGTTAAATTTACTTTGAGCAAGCGATTATTATGTAATTGGCCTTGCTGGACATTTTGGTAGATCAAATAGGTTGGCCAAATGAACTGGCCAAACTGTTACTCTGTGATGTAGGTGGATGGATCGAAATAAATTTGTTTTTTTTTTTTAAAAAAAAAAGATTGATAGAACTAATTGATTCCTCTTCTTTTGTGGATGCCATCTTCCATTCGTCCTGAGCTACAAACATGGGGCATTTGAATTTTGAAGATTTGTTTGATTAGCTTAGAAGCTTGCGGTGAATCTGTTTCCGAGACGCAGTAAGAAAATCAAAATTACAATGTAATCCGGCCGAAATTATCTCTCCGCCTCTTGTTTCATTCAATTGCGAACCAACTCTTATAATCACTCCGACTGGGAATCCAAATCACACGCTATAAAAAGTCATCCACCATCGCCGCATCATCTCTCTCATCCGCATTCCAACACTCGAGACTCCACATCCACGGAGAGAAAGTAGACAGATTGCAGCAGTGAACAATGGTGCCCATGAACGTTTTTATCTACTTGCCGGATACCCCACGATTCCTCTTCAGTTCCTCGTTCGAAACCCTTCTCGAGCCGCATCGCTGGCGGTTCACAGTTCAACACTTGGTTGTCCAAATCCTCTGCAGGGAGTCCGTCGCCTTCTCCAGCGCAGCCAGCGGCTACTCCATCCCGCACAATTTTCAAGGCTGGGTCCATCTTTCGATATGGATCCCTGCCTTCGCAGACTACGCCGGTAACATCGAAGAAGAGGATAACCAGCTCGAGATCAACTTGGCGCTGGTGCCCTCCTTCCACGACAGCTTCAACGGGGGGCAGGGCTTTGGTGCCGTGCCGGCGATGATGGAGGCGACCGACAGGCTGAATACCTTTATCGTCGGAGAAGAAGGTGGCGATGATGAAGACGGCGCAGTCAGCGACGTCAGCTGTGCGGTGTGCTTGGAGGACTTTGTGACCAGAGACCTGGCATGCGCCATGCCGTGCTCTCACCAGTACCATGACGGCTGCATCCCGTCGGTGGCTTGAGGCCAGCCGCCTATGCCCTCTCTGCCGCCTGGCTTTGGAGTAACCATCGTAGATGATCTTACTTTCGATCATGCCGTCAAAAGAAATGGAAACCTTGGCAAGAAGATTGCATTGCAATGTTTCTCACACTTGAGTCTATTAAATTTTGTGTGTAGGTTCTGTGATGGCTGATCTAGCGGCAAACATTATAATAAATCATTTTATTTTATTTTTTGGTACTTTAATTTGTTTCATTGATTAAATTTAAAATAATTCACCATTGGGTTGCATGCTGATTATTTTTTTTTAGAAAAATAACTCGAAAGATTGCATCTCGTAACCCTAATGAGTATGGCAAAGAAATAGTTGGGTCAATTCTCTAGTCGTTTCTATATAATTACTAAAATTCTCTTTCACTTTTGTCTTATTCTAAAATATTATTTTACGCAGTTATTTCATGAATATATTAGATACCTAATATATAAATCCATCTTTATTTGTTTAAAAAATTATTTTTTTTTTTACCAAAAAATAATAAGCATTTACCTCTAATTCTTTTTTTTTCTTTCATTTCTAAGAAAATATTTATGCAAAAAATTGGAAAGCTCTTATACTTATTAAAGATATAATAATATATCCAACTATAAAATTTAATTAACATATATTATATAAGCCAAATAACACAGGATTACTTTTTTATAAATGAAGATAATTATGCAACACTACATTTATTTAAAAATTTCAATTATTACTTTTATATATTGTTATGTCTAAATTGTTACATCCATTAGTTGTTTGCATGCAATATCAACCCAATAGCTATCATTCTCAATGTAAGATCAACCCAACGACAGTTTTATCATTCTCAATAGCCTTTTTTCCTATTGGCTTCTTAACATACTTAAAACTAAATTTATTTTGATACAAACTACATAAGCAGCATACTAACCTAATAACTTGATGAGTCAAATAATAACATAGCTCAATTTAAAATATTTAAGTTTACAGTAGTAAGCAAATAGAGTCTTATAGATAGTTAAGTGTCATACCTAAAATTAGGATAACAAATTTTTAAGTAAAAAGCATACAAGAGTCGCACTTGACTCAAATCCAAACACGCTGGGAAAACGCCGAGTGGGAGAACAAGAGCAAAGCGAGCACTAAGAGAGCGTGAGGAACTAGAATCGATGCTCAATTCCGAGTTTTCTTCCACCCGTTGGGACGCCTTGTCTCCCCTTTTCTAGCTCGGTTGCCAGGTGGACGAACCCGCGTTCGCCACCTAGTTCCATGTAGATGAGTGGCTCAGACACGGTGCCAGCATAAATAGTTGTGTTGACTGTCGCCGGCCATTGTCGCCAACCTCGCTACGCCACACGGCCGGCTATCTCGCGTTGCCTGTTTACGCAGGCTCGCACGTGCGCTCGGTACGTGTCGCCGTTGCCAACTGCATCTTGCCACATGGCCATCGACCCACTACTCGAGCCCTCGCACCGCTTGCCTGTTCACTCCCGAGGATGACCATTCACCTCTCGAGTCGTCGTCTGCCGCGCTTGTGCCACATGGAGGCTTCTCCCGCTGACGAAGCTCCACGCGATGTCGCCACCCTTGCCCAAGGTCGCCACTGACCTCTCTTCCCTTGCCTATCAGCACGTGTCACCAGAAGACAAGCTGCCGCCACCACTGGTTCCACAAGTGTGAGATCCTCACCGAATCTCCTCCCTCTTTGCGTGCTCCATGCGTCGAGTACACCGTCAACCGCTAGCCGCCTAACGTCGACCACTTGGACGAAGAAGAACGTTGCCTACGAACGGACGCCGCCGTCCGCCGCCAAGACAACAATGTCGCTCAAAATTGGAATCGAGCCCTAATTTTATTTAGGCCTGATTCTTGGGCCAATTTTGAGTTAGTCAATAGCCTAGTTAATTGGTCAAAATTAGGGGTGAGCATTCGGTATTAACCGATACCAAATTTACTGAATTAAAATTACTGAAATTTTTTATACCGAATTTTCAGAAACCAAAACCGAATCGAATTACTAAAATACCGATTTACTACCGAACCGAATTTACTGAAAAATTTTCAGTAAATTCGGTAAATTACCGAAAATATAATATAAATTATATAATATATAATAACATAATTGTTTTAGCTTAGACAACAATAACACATGCTCCACACATTATTACACAAATAAATATGAAAATATCACTCTCTTAGTATCTATTTGCCTAAGGAAATAAGACATCATCAACTTAATAATTAACACATTATACACAACAAAAGCAAATAAAACTCAACCTACTGAGTTCAAAATGCAAAATTTAAACATATTACACACACACAACCAGTCAACCACTTGTAAAGGCAAGAGTACAAGTTTATCACACCCACACACATATGTCAGACACCCAGTCAGTCAAGGACTCAAGGTACAATGATATTTTTTTTCATATTTTCTTGTCCTAAGATGCACAAGCCACAGGCCACCAGTGACTAGCCTCACGACCCTCACCAGATACCAGTTGGCCACCAGGCAGTCCAGGCCCACCACTCCACCATACACCACTTTGCTTGCTACTGCAAATATGCAATAGAGATAGATATCGACATAAATTAGAACTTAGAAGCATCCAAGATACAATAATATTTGTAAATAAATCATTGCAAGTTTGCAACAAAAAAGTTTACAGTCAAATATTAGTAATTTATCATTATGGAGCAAGTTCGACAATAATTATTATCAAACTTGCTATATATATCGTCGAACTTGGTTATGTTTGAACCAGTTCAACAATATATATAGCAAGTTCGACAATAATTTATTGTCAAACTTGTTATATATATCGTCGAATTTGGTTATGTTTGAACCAGTTCAACAATATATATAGCAAGTTCGACAATAATTATTGTCGAACTTGCTATATATATCGTCAAACTTGGTTATGTTTGAACCAGTTCAACAATATACCATAATGTTTCAAGAAACTGGGCATGAATCAAGCAAAGCACTTAACTCTTAAGCCATCAAAAAAAGTAAAACACAATACCATGATGTTTCAGAGTAAAACATAATACCATGACATTTCATAGTAAAACATCCTAAAATGGTTAATATCCTAAAAATACACAATATTAAAAATTAATCATGCACTTAAGCCAACAAAAAAATTAATCATGCACTTAAAAGAACATATTCTACATGTAAGACCAATTAAAACTCCACAAATGTTGTAGAAATGAAAACCTTGAGTCCTTGAGCATTAAGTTAACTCTTGATCTGGACTTTGCAAATCCTACCAAAATTAGCCTCCTGCCACAAAAATCAGCCAGCTCTAGAATCAATAGCATCCACAATAAAAAAAAAAGAATCATATACAATTGAGAAAATACCTTTTTCACTGATACCATAACAAAGTAATAAAGATATAAAACTTAGATAGTAACATCAAAAACAAAAAATGAGAAATCAACATCATAGTTAATCTCTCACACAATTACAACCATAACAAATTAACAATACAAAAGGTGAAGCATCTTGTAGTCTACAATCCATCAATCGTCCCAACTCCCAAGATCCAACAAACTACAAAGTAAAACAAACAAAATAATCATTATTAGTCACATATATCTTATAATTATAAAATTTAAAAAATATATAAGCAGTAATCTGGAGTGATTTTACTTCTTACAAGTGAGAGCACCAAGCATCCCATTATGTGAAATCATTCTCATTTACACCATGTTTGATAATTCTGCAAAAATAAAAAAATGAGTTTAGGAAAAGGAAAAAGGTGCAATACAATAGAATAAAACATTAATTAGCAAAAGAAAATTATACCTGATTCAAAATTATCTATGTCTTCAAGTGTTTCTTCAATATTAATTGGATTTGGTGATCTTCTAAACCAATCTTGACCACATATGAGAGTTTCTACTAATTTAGGAGATAATGAACTCCTAAATTGATCAAGAACACGATTTTCGGTGCTAAATGCTGATTCTGAAGGTACTGTGGAGATAGGAACAACAAGCACATCTCTAGACATTTGTGAGAGCACAGGAAATCGAGGACTGTTGACTTTCCACCACGATAATATATCAAATTCATCATAATTATCATCACATTCCTCACTTAAATATTTGTCCAATTTTGTTCTTGAATCTACCCTTTCAAAATCTGTTTTGCACCTTTTAAGCTTTTGCCTCCTCTTTCTCATTTCTGCACCATGAAAATTTTCATTCCCACTAGAATCTTCAAGAGTGATTTCAGCTTGTGCATTTTTAGTTGTGTGTGGGCCTTTTGTGGAAACATTGTAACACTTATATTCATTAAACATTTCAAAAAGTGCAGTTTTTACTTCCTTACATACAACGGCTCCCTTCTCATTCCCATACAAAGAGTATAGCTCTCCTTCAACATATTGAAGCTTAGGTCTTAGATCAAGTATAGCACCAATGTAAATTAACTTGTTTGTCTTTGAAGTATCACCCCAATACTTCTCAAATTTATCCCTCATTACATGAGCCATCATACTTAAATCAAAGTCTTCACTTTTTTCCAATTTGGTCAATAATTTATCAACAATGGTTATTTCATCAAATAAAATATGAGAAGTTATATATAAGCTACTAGATACTTTGAGTGTGAGATCATAAAAGTTTTCCAAAAACTTGATTGCTCTCCTTGCATCCTCCCAATCTCTAATATTGGGCACGCCATCACTCCCATCCTCCTTCATAAGTTCATAGCAAAAGTTGGGATCTAACACTTTATATCTATCAAAAGCTCTTTCGAATTTTTGAGCAACATCTAGCATGAGATAGGTTGAATTCCATCGAGTGCAAACATCCAAGCATAACAAGTTCTTGGATTGAATTTTTTTCAAGCTCAACACATTCTTTAAACCTCTTCAATCTTGATGGAGATTGCCTAATATAGCGAATAGAATGCCGAATTTTTGAGACTGATCTACTAATCTCTTTTAATCCATCATTCACGATAAGATTAATTATATGAGCAATATATCTTATGTGAATATATTTTCCATGTGCAATACTAAAGCCCCAATTGATGATTTTCTCTCTTAAATAATTGATGGCAACATTGTTACATGAAGCATTATCAACTGTTATAGAAAAAATCTTCTCAATACCTCAGTCAATTAGGCACATCTCAATAGTCATGCCTAAGCCCCTACCAGTATGATCATTAATTGGGCAAAAGTTTATAATTTTTTTTATTCAACCTCCACTCCTCATCAATATAATGTGCCGTTAGACACATATAATTAACCCTTTGTAGTGAGGTCCATGTGTCAGTTGTCAAGCAAATTCTTTGAGAGTGAGTAGAATTTTGGAATTGTTGCTTAAGCTTTAATTTCTCATCCATATAAAGCTGCAAACAATCACGTGAGATAGTCCAACGTGAAGGAACTTTAAATCTAGGGCAAGCAACTGCAAGAAACTCTTTAAAGCTTTCACTTTCAACAAACTTAAAAGGGAGCTCACCCACAATAATCATTCGAACTAGTGTCTTCCTTACAATGTCCTGGTCAAATTTCCAAACACTACTAGTAAATGATTTATCATTTGTAGGATCCTTCACAAAATTAAGTTTAGTTTGTTGTTGTTTAACACTACATTGGTACTTCTTACATACCTTGATATGATTTCTTAAACCAGATGTACCATTATTTCTTGGATCAGCCTTAATTTCTCTATTACAATATTTGCATTTGCCAATATTCAAACCTTGTGCATTGTGTTGCTTACTAAAATGGTCCCATACCTCTAATCTTGTGTTAACTTTTTTCCTTTTTTTAGATTTTGAAATAGCAAGTGTAGGTTGTGACCCTTGTCCTTCAACTATTGGTTATTTTTCAGTTTCATGTGTAGAGTCTAAACTTGGAGAAATGTTATCCATTGACATATCTTCTGGTATCTACAATATGAATATAAGTTATATAAATATAATTATAACATTATAAAATATAAACATTGCATTAATGCATTTATTAAAAACTTACATTTGAAGCTAAAGATGTAGAAGCCATTATGTCTTTCGTATAAAAAACAAAGGTCCAACTGTCCAAAATTATTCTCAAAATCTTTAAAATCATTTTGTCTATAAAATTCAACACATAAATAACTTAGCTTAGCTTAACATTATAAATCACACTACAGCCAATAGCTATGCTTAGAGTTAGATGTTATCATGTGCTAACATAATTTAAATGGCATCAAAATTAAAAAATAATTAAATAACTACATACCTACTTACCTAGGGATAGTCGCATAGGGTGCAGCTCAATCAAATCTCAACTCAGTCTCAGTCATGTCACAAATCATGACACATTCATTCAAAGAATACTAAAAAGATTCAACCATTAAGCATAAAGTTTATAACTTTAACATATAAATGCATAAATCAGAATAACAGAATTACAAACTGCAAAGTGAAGATTGATCTCACGTAAGCTTTTTGAGGGCGAGGCTTAGTGCTTGACTGCTTCTGCTTGGCTGCTTGGAGGCTTCCCGCTTCTGCTTGGCTGCTTGGAAAAAAGGATGGAGAAACGGGAGACAACGACAAGCAAGCTCACGGCACGGACAAAGGATGGAGACGGCGATGAGCAACAGGCAAGGGGTCACAAAAGTGGAGCTTAGGGTTCAAGATTGGAGAGGCGACGACGAGGTCACACGGAGCTTACATAGTTACGGTTCGAAGATAGAGAGGGCGACGAGATGGAGATGGTCAGATGGCCCAATTAGGGTTCGAAGAAGGAGAGCAGGAGAGGGCTACAAGATGGAGATGGCTAGTCAGCTAGATAGGGTTTGAAGATGAGAGCAGCTGAGCAGGAGAGGGCGACGAGGTACATACCGTACATTCGAAGATGGAGGCTGGAGATTGGAGGCGACGACATGGAGATAGTCAGATGGCCCGGTTTGAAGATGGAGAGCAGGAGAGGGCGACGAGATGCATTCGAAGATGGAAGCTAGAGACTGGAGAGGGCGACGAAATCGTGAGAGGGCGACGAAGATGGAAGCTAGAGCCTGCCACGACGAAATCGTGAATTTGGGAGATGAAAACTAGGGTTTTAGGATTTTAGCTGTTAAGGCCTTAAGTTAAGGGTAATTGGGTAAAGTAGCAAATCCAATGCTCACCCAGCCACGCTTTAACTCACGCACCAGCACCACTCACGCCTACGGTCCACTATTAAATATCAAATTATAATTAATATAATTTATCGGTAAATCAGTTTTTTACCGAACTGATTTTTAAAAATCGAACCGAAAATCGAAAACCGATATTCACTAAATCATTTATCGTTACCGAAACCGAAATATTTTTAATCGAACCGTTTTTACCGAATTTTTCGGTAATCGGTAAAAACCGATTTTACCGATCCGAATGCTCACCCCTAGTCAAAATCGGGCTATAATAATGGGCTAACACCTATCCTCATGATGGTAATACTTGTAAACCTACGCTATTTGTAATGGTTTAATTGGCACGGTAAATATTTGTTTAAGTTTCAAAGAGAAGTCGGCACACATTCCATTCAATCCTGACAACATTTAATTGCCTAAGTAACTGGGCCAGATCTAAATTTTGGACTAACATGGATTACAGGGTCATCAGGTCCCTTTGTTGGGCCTGCAAACATGGGCTTTGAACCTCATATCTGTTGAAGTTGTATAGGGCTGGCTAAGCGCGTACACTCGATGACTCGAAGCTAGGGCTGTTGTTTTCTTGTGCGAAGTCGAGGGCCAAGCCAACAGCGTGGAAGGAGGATGGGGAACCCTGGAGCGGCGAATAAGTCAAAGCAATTCCGGAAGGGTGGGGGTGGAGTGTCCTCAGATCTTCACGTTGCCGCCAGGAATGGTGATCTCTCCACCGTCGAGTCCATCTACAATTCCAATCCTCTGGCCGTCAACTCTCGGGATCGCCATTCCCGAACGCCGTATCCTCTGCAGTCTACCTCTTGTTTCTGCTTACCATTTCTGAAATCCGAGATATGAAGTAAGCATCTTTCTGTCGATCAACTACAAAGACTAACATCTTCTTGGGTTTTTGGTATCTAGTACATGGGTTTATTATAATCCCCTTTGTTATGATTTTCAATTTGGCTGAATTTTTTGAATAGGTTATTAGTTCATTTATCAGTAAGGAAACACAAAGCTCACATCTTTTTTCCCTTTTCTTTTCTCTTCCTTTTGGACCTATTTTTGATGAAGACATCTATAGTTTCTGGATTAATTGGTTTAGGATGAAACATTAGTTAACATTGGCAAACCTCCAGCTCAAGTGTAGTCTCGCCATTGCCTGCTCGAAGTTGCTGGCGAGAAATGTTATTAGACACTTGTTCTGGTCATTCGATTTTATTTAAGTAAAAACATTACATTAATTAGGCAACACTGTGATTGCAGTCATAGGACCATAGCTCAAAATTCAGCGGAATTTGCAAGAACAATTACCACATGCTGCAAAAGAAAAAAAATTTAAGTACCAGCCACGTGAGTTATAACGGAAGCAATTGGTGGGTGCTGGATTTCTGATAATTGGAGTCATGATATTAGTTTTTCTCTTGGTTTTGGTTATATGAAGTAAATTCACACCCGAACATGAACTCGAAAACCCAAAGGCTTACTTATATCATATTTGGGTTTATTCATATTTATATTGTTTATATATTTTCAGAAATTTAATCTTAGCTTTTGAGTTTAATAAGATTATGGGTTTTCGTTTTCGAAAATTTTTGTGTTCTTTAAATGTGAATTTTAATATTTAAGATTTTTTTAGAATAAAATAGTCTGGTTCATGGTATTTTAGGGTTTCAATATGAAACTCAATACACGACCTAAATTTGAAATTCAAAGACATTGAAAACATGAAAAGTTACTCATTCCAAATAGTCTAACTTTTAAAGTTAGATTTTGAATCAGGTTTGAGTTATTTGGTTTTGTTCCCACTCCCTAACTTGCATGGAAGAAAATACCTGCGTTTCATCATCTTGGCTTTAGGTGCGCCATATTTCCTTTGTTCCCAATAATTTTAGTTAGTTGTACTCTGGTCCCTGCAGGTTATAAGCCGCCACTCCCCCTAACAACCTAATTACCAAGTTTTATCAAATTCATAGGCAAACAGAATTTGACGCTGTCCAAGGGTCTACAAAGTCAGACGATCTAAAAATGTCCCTTTTCCTTCTCTTTTAGAGAAGTGGAACAAATGAACTGATTAATGTCTTAGATATCTTGCAATATTCTGTGCATACATATTGATCTAAATTTTGGACTACAATGGATCAGCTCACTTTATTGGGCCTATAAACATGGGCTTTGGAGCACATCTCTGTCAAAATAGAATTAGGTTTGGAACCAAACACTCGAAGCTAGGGTGTTGTTTCCTTGTGCAACGTCGAGGGCCAAGTCAACAGCATGGAAGGAGGATGGGGAACCCTGGAGTGGCGAATAAATTAAAGCAATTCGGGAAGGGTGGGTGTGGTGTGGGTGTGTCCTTAGATCTTCACGTGATCGCCATTCCCAAACACCTTATCCTCTGAAATCTGCCTCTTGTTTCTGCTTATCATTTATGAAATCCAAGATATGAAATAAGCATCTTTGTGTTGATCAACTACAAAGACTAACATCTTCTAGGGTTTTTGGTATCTACTAAATGGGTTTATTATAATCCCCTTTGTTATGATTTTCAATTTGGCTGAATTTTTTGAATAGGTTATTAGTCTTACTGGTGAGGAAGCGGATTATGCTTCCTTTATCAGCAATGGAACACAAAGCCTTTTTCCCTTTTCTTTTCTTTTCTTTTCCTTTGCGCCTGTTTTGATAAAGACGTATATAGTTTCTTGATTAATTGGTTTAAGATGAAACATTACTACATTAGTTAACATTGACAAACCTCGAACTCAAGTGTAGTCTCACCATTGCCTGCTCGAAGTTGCTGGCGGAAAATGTATTAGACACTTGTTCTGGTCATTCGATTTTCTTTAAGTAAAAACATTGCATTAATTAGCAAATAATAAGATCAAGGTTTTAGCAATCATTTTTCGAACCTTGAATATGATTGTAGTCTTAGGATCAGAGCTCAAAATTCAAAATTCAGCGGAATTTGCCAGAACAACTAGCTCATGCTCCAAGAGAAAAAATACCAGCCACGTGAGTTATAGCAAAATCGCAAGCAATTGGTGGGTGTTGGATTTCTGACAATTGAAGTCATGATGTTGGTTTTTTTTCTAGGTTTTGGATATATGAAGCAAATTCACATCTGAACTCTTAAATCCAAAACCTCAGTTTATATCATATTTGGGTTTATTCATATTTATATTGTTTATATATTTTTAGAAATTTAATCTGAGCTTTTGAGTTTAATAAGATTATGGTTTTTCCAAAATTTGTGTTCTTTAAATGATAATTTTAAAATTTAAATTTCTTTTTGGACACTTGACTCATTCCAAAAATTATAACTTTTAAAGTTAAATTTTGTATCAGTTTTGAGTTTTTTTATTTTTTACCCTCTCCCTAACTTGCATGGAAGAAATACCTACTTTTCATCATCTTGGTTTTGCAACATTCGGTGCATAAACATAACAGTTTATTGCAGTTACCTTGACATAAATAATTTGAAATTGAGATTGCATCTAGCTGCATGGGCTGGGCAGACGGAGGTAGTGAGATTTCTCTGCAAGAACAAAGCTGATATTGGTGCTGCTGCTATGGATGATACTGCTGCAATTCATTTTGCTGCTCAGAAAGGTCACCTGGAGGCAGTTCAGATCCTTTTATCATTTGGAGTCTCTGTGAAGGCTGCTAACAGGAAAGGATACACTCCCTTGCACTATGCCGTCCAAGGTTCTCATCTAGAGCTCATCAAATATCTCACCCGAAAAGGTGCAAGCCTGACTGCGAAAACAAAGTCTGGGGAAACCCCTACTGACCTTGCAAGCTCAGAGGAAACTCGCTCTCTTTTGGAGTACAAACCTCCATCAGTAAATGATGAAAAGTCCACAACATCCAAGATGATTGCAGAGTCGAACACAAAGGGTTCTGTTCATGAAAATAATGGAGAGTCCATATCAAATAAAGCAGCTAATATTAATGAAGAAATTTCTGACGTCAAGGAAAAGAGGAAAGGTGAAGAAGCAGCTAATATTGACGAGGGCTCGTCGAGATCTAAAAAGGGTAGGGTTTCTCTTGATCACCTTCTAGCTGAAAATGATGTACAAGATGAGGAAGAATAGAACTAAAATAGGAGAGATATCAGTGACATGTATTGAACTCAAACGTCCATGCTCTTACCACCTTGATTGTAAATTGGAAGAAACTAATACCGACCAGGATTTTGTTAAGATTATTTATGAGTGCTACCTTCTCTGCACAACTAATGAGTAGACTGATATGAAGATTTTGTAGTGATTGTACACATCAATCATGTGGATATGTCTCTCTATCTAGCATTTGATTATGCTGAGCGTGATCTCTATGTGAGTAGTCTAAAGAACTTTCAAAGTAAACAATTTTCATTCTGGTATTTTATGATATATATATGTATATATGTTTATATATTTGGATGGCAATCATATTATAAAACTGCATCAAGTAAATATATAATTAGCAACTGTCAAAGTTTATGATGGTAAACAATTTGGAAATTTGCAGTTAGCGGTAAAATGGAAAGGGTAAACATCTATTGACTGTTACCGCAAGAAAAAATTACTAATTTGTCTCCTGAAAGCTTTTTTTAGTGATGAAGTAGAGAGATCTGAGTTGTGCCAAGTAGCAGTTTTAGTTGGTGATTGCTTATGAAAGGCGAATCTGCAAATCGATAGGCTGCGGATTGCAAAGCAATCTACTATTTTCTGTATTTTTTTTAAATTTGTTGTGTTCCATGTTCATTTTAAATTTTTTATGCTCTGGTGAGTTAAGTCTCCGGATTAATGAGAAATCCCAAGATTGCATTGAGTGTAAACGTATCTTTTCATATTATTTATAATACTAGATAAAAGAAATTCTTCAATAGTTGTACTATGAATTTGACTATAGCTGACCTCTATCTACTTATCACATTTGATGATCTTTCCTATGGTTTTTCTGACTAATAGAAGAAGTCAAGTTTGAAAATTTTTGTTCCTGGCTCTTATCTTACATGGTAAAAGTTTTTTTAATTATAAAGCATACAATTCTAGCGTTGATCTACAGCAGCAGCAGAAGAGATATGAACTCCAATGGATCCTGGTGTTGGAAACGTCAGGTTATGGAAGAAAACTGTTTATAGTTCAGGTCTGTCTGATGGAACAACAGAAAAAAGGCTGGCTGAAGAAAAAAAAAATCAGCCAAAGAATTAATTTAGATTGAGCCAGTATCAAGGGAAAGTGAGAAAGGAGAAAGGGATGGTCTAATAACATGTAAAGATTAGTTGGAAAATTCTCTTATCAAAAGCAATTGAACCATAGTTTTTGACAAATTGAAAATAGAGCAGCGGTGGCGATTTGAGGGTGAATCCATTCTTGTGTCTGTATCCTGGAATCCATTTCCGAGTGGTGACTTACTTCCTCCTCAGTTTCAGAGATAGTTTAGACAGAATGGATGCTACGATGCTTCAACTGGATTTCTAGTGTGTTCTGTATCCTCGGAATTCCTCCAGGTGGTGACATTCTCGGCTCCAGGTCCTTCTTTCGTACCTTGCTGTTGGATTCAAGAGGTGTTATCCTTGTTGTTTATTAGTTCTCCAGTTATGTTTGGTTTTCTTTTAACTCAAAGATTGATCATAGAAGAATCAAACAAAAGTAAGACACTAGTTGATAAACTAAAGTTTGAATACATAAGAGTGGATGATTTAAATTTTAGTTATCTTAGACTTTAATTTCTTGAAATTTTATTTCTTGATGATCCATTCTAATTTTTTGTTTGAGAAATTATAGCGTAGATCATGGATTCAAAACAATTCAAAATTACATAAAGTGAATATAGTAGAAACTCCATATTCTTTATACTTAAAGAATTTTTATCACAATCTTTATTTGCTGGAGGAGAAACAAATATTTAATTCTTGAGTATTTGATGATACAACATTTTATAGAGATTTTCATACACGTTTTATTATAAATTTGTATCATATTTTAGTTCTATTTTTCATTAAATTAGTATAAGATTGTTATATTTTGCAAGTAACTCTTATTTCTTTATCTTTATGGCGACAACAACAACAATTATTTACAAACATGTATATGATGTGAAGGCTATTTGGCCTTGTAATCGTGTCCTCGACATGCAATCGTACTGGCCCATTCACAATTGATATTGCAGCATAAAGCAAATGATCTAACAGAACAGTCAAGATGTAGGAATCGTAACTAAAACAACAACCATTTCGATTGCTTTGGGCAATTACTACAATCTCAAAATGCGTACAAATGCATTGAAAAGAACTGGCATATGTATAACATATTTTAGCCTGCTTATTGGAGTAACTATGATCAATATGATGGCATCACTGCTTCACTGGACAAAATGGATTGATGGTGACAGGTTTAGAGCATCAATGTGTTTGTTATATATGTTGATGCAATCAGCTCGAAAAGCTTTCAAAGTTCAAACTTGAGAATCAGCATATCAATTTTGATGAAGCTTACTGCCGATAGAAAAAACACTGCAATTTCAGAAATCAACAACTAAAGTGAAGAAAATTAAACAAGGGTTTACCTCCCCATTAATCTGTTATACACTTTCCTCTGTCAACAAGCTGCGGCACTATGGTGATTTTTACACTCCCCTTCTACAATGACAACGACTCGACAAACTCAACTCATACTCGTGCCATACGGCTAATCTTTTTCGTTCTTATAAATAACTAATAAAATGAAATGATATATCAAACAAAGAGATGAGTTGCTTGTTAAAATTTGTTGAAATCCAAATAAAAAGAATAAGGAGGAATGTTATGATAAAAAAAAGTATACAAAAGATGAATTCAGAAAGAAAAAAAAGCAGTGGTTATAAGTATCTTTAGTTGCCTGTGCATTATTTTGCAACATTATCAGTGGAAAAACTATTAAGCTTGATCAGATCACGCACCCATTAAAAGAATCTTGCTTGGAAATTTGCTATAATTATAAGGTGGATAAGTTTTGCATACAGACACTCTAGCAGACTCATAGACCTGTTCATAAATCAAAGTAGAAGACTTCTACCAATGATGGAGGTTAGAAAAAGGATCAAGTTCTTGCTTGATTAATTGTATTACTTGTGCATCATGCAATTTAATTTATTTATCTTAGCTTATGAAAACATGAGGGCTAAGTGGTTCCATACTTATCCTATAAGATATTTCACACGTCAAGAGAGAATCTTTTTTTATATATCCTAGAAAATAGAAAGCATTCAAACTAAGCTGAAGCTTTCATTTTATTTCTAGAAAAGACAACACTATGCAGCTATGGCCGTTCAAAATTATACAATCATTAAAGAAGTATCAAAGAAAAAATATCCTATGGGCAGCCTTTACATTTATGCCTAATCATGCAAAAGAAATTTGTAGGTAATACATTTCTCAAGATGAAAACTTCTGTCACATTGTCTACCATCTCCTCTTTTATTATCATATCCAGAAAAATTCTTCCTCTTAAAAGGACTACCTTTTTCCAATTCGAAAGAAAACTTTGACGCAAGTCCTGGGATATCCCATTTTTCATAAGGCCCCCTACATTTATAACTAACATGCACTTGTCCATATTCATTGAGCATGTCCTTTGCATTTTTAAAAAATCCCATCATTAAATTTCGATGTGACCTGCACAGAAATAAACATTGTAGATAAATGTGAGTATAACAATGATATAAAATTGCATATAAAAAATATAACAATTAATATATTAAGATCAACTATATAAAGAAATCAAATTATATATCTTTTAATTCAAAATAAGAAAATTTTAGTTCAAGTAGAAAATATAAAGTTCATCAAAAATCATACCTAATCACATGCTTGCTCATCTCGCTTCCACTAAATCCTGTATGGGGAAAATTAAAAATGATTATATCAAACATTTTATTCTGTAAATCGGAATTAGTCAGCATCTTTGTAGCATCAACGCCATGTAAAACAGTGCCCCCCCTTTTTTTCAACATCTTCATATGGAATTTTGCTCGTCTATATTTTTGCATCAAATTATCTACCCATGAAATAAAGAAAACAAAAAAATTAGAAAATATAAAAGAACTATTTTAAATAAAATGAAATCCTAAAATAAAATATTTCTCCAAATGATATTAAAAAATAGGTGAGCAAACCTGGAGAATCTAGTGAGGTGGCAAAGACACCAGGGGCATGGTGTAAAGCTCTGGCAAGTGAGGAGAAGAAGGAAAAGTCTCCTTCTCCAACAAGTAGTATTTGTTGTTCTCTCCATGTTTTTTTAAAAAAACTAATTTGAAAAATGATTTACATGTTTGCTTCAATATGTGACACAATCATATTGTCTAAATACATGCACAATTCATTACCCATTGGCTTCCTCTTGCACGGGGAACCTTATAAGGTACTGAAAATATAGTAAGCATCAATCCACTAAGTGTATGACAAATATTTACTATATTAAATTCATAAAAGAGAAGTGATATTGGCTTTCATTTCTTATAAATTAATG
This sequence comes from Costus lasius, assembly GCA_027563935.2. NCBI lineage: Eukaryota > Viridiplantae > Streptophyta > Magnoliopsida > Zingiberales > Costaceae > Costus > Costus lasius. Next base: position 26,699,301 of record CM050450.1, on the reverse strand, counting down.
CTTTATTTGTTTTTTACCTTCTATTTATTCCTTATGTTGTCACATGTGCACACTATCACTTAATTCTATTACTAGCCTGTCTTCTATGGAGTACACACATAATTAGAAGTTCATTAATAAACTATCTATTACTATGTCTGTCGAAATAGACTTAAAAACTAAAAGGTTGATTCTAAGATTGAAGCTAATGTAGCATGTAATGAACAAAGAATAGACTTAGATATCTCAACTTCAATAAACTTTAACTAAATCGCAATGTTCATTTTACTTGCATGATAAGTTTATGCACTCTTCTAATACTACTAAGCTTCATTAATGATAGTGTTACCATTAGAGTGCTATCAAGGTCTTCTCATAAGACTTTAACTGTTCATTAGTAGCCTTTAATGTATTCATGACATGAATGCATTCTCCAATTAAACTATGTATATTAATACTAGTTTTATACATACAAAGTCCTTTACATATTTACTTTAACTTTAAATCACACATAATAAGCATGCATTACTATAGTTATACTACATGTATGTAGGGGTGTCGGTTAATCGGTTCAACCCGATTAACCGGTTCGGTTCGGTTTTTTCTTTCATCGGGTCGGGTCGGTTCGGGTTGAGTTTGTGCAAATTACATTCGATTCGGATTTGGTTTTAACTTTTAAAAACCGACACAACCCGAACCGAACCGACTGTAATTTTAACTTAATTCCATACGCCGGTTCCGGTTCGCCCTAACCCTATAAGCTAGGGGTGTCGGTTAATCGGGCCGATTAACCAACCGAACCGACCGTTTTTTGTGTCATCGGGTCGGGTCGGTTCGAGTTGAGTTACTGCAAATTACATTCTGTTTGGGTTCAGTTTTAACTTTTAAAAACCGACACAACCTGAACTGAACCGAATGTAATTTTAACTAAATTACATACGCCGGTTCCGGTTCGCCCTAACCCTGTAAGCTGTATCACTACATGACAACATCAGTAATCACTAATCAGCATTGCATTATATTAGTTGTTATTTTCTTTCCTACATCACTACATGTATTGTTAGGAACCAGTAGTGCAACTTATTAGTTTGTATTTGTAAGTTGTAAGTTTGTAAGTTGTAACCTAACTTATTATTTTCTGATTTTTGAACCATACAAGGATCATAATCCCAACCAAACAGAGCCTAGTCAACTGACTAACCAAACAGAGCCTAGTCAACCGATTAACCAAACAGAAGTTACAGAGCCAAGTAATCCTAATCCAAAAAAATTAAATGTAAAACCACGAGCTGAAGTGTGGAATCATTTTAAAAAAGTTGAAAAGGATGGTGTACTTAAAGCTATGTGTGTTTATTGTGAAAGCATGTACCATTGTGACAGTAAATCATGTGGTACCAGCACATTAAAAGCACACTTGACAAGGTGTATGAAGTATCAACTTTTGTTTGGTCAAAGTAGTTGAACGACAATAAAACACAGACTAAAATTGCATTCAAACAAAGCAATGAGGATGGTGGTACTGGTAGTAGTGTAATGTCAACTTGGAAGTTTGATCAAAACTTGATTAGGAAGGCACTTGCAAGAATGATAATTATAGATGAACTACCATTTAAGTTCATTGAAAGTAAAGGTTTTCACGAATTTTGTAGTGTTGCTATTCCACGTTTTCATATTCCTTCAAGGCAGACCATTTCCAAAGATTGTTTTGAGATTTTTTATGAAGAAAGATTAAAGAAAAAAAAGTTTTTACAAGTTAACTGTCAACGTATTTGTCTCACTACGGATACATAGACGTCAATTCAACGAATAAATTACATGTGCATCACTGGTCATTTCATTGCTACTGATTGGAAATTACATAGAATGGTTTTAAATTTGTTTCCAATTACTAGCCACAAAGGTGAATTAATTGGAAAGACAATTGAGAAGAGTTTAAATGATTGAGGAATATCCAAAGTTATGACTATAACAGTAGACAATGCAAGTTGCAATGACACTGCAATTTCATTTCTTAAAAAAAGAATTAGCAATTGGACAGAAGGAAGCATACTTGGTGGAGATTTTTTGCATGTTAGATGTGTTGCACATATCATGAACTTAGTTGTGCAAGATGGTTTGAAAATTGCTCATTCTTCTGTTGTTAAAGTTCGTGAGTCTGTAAGATATGTGAGACAATCTTCAAAAAGGATACAACTTTTTAATAGATGTATTGAACAAGAAAAAATTGATGGCAAATCTCACTTATCTCTTGATGTGTGCACAAGGTGGAATTCAACTTACCTCATGTTAGATGTTGCACAAAAATATGAAAGAGTTTTTGAAAGTTTTAATGAAGAAGATCCATATTTTCAGTTGGAACTCTTAGCCAGTGATGCAGGTGGGAGACTGTTAGAAAGTGATTGGAAAGTTGTTCGTGACTTAGTTTTTATGTTACAAATTTTTTATCAATTCACTTTGAAAGTATCCATGAGTTTGCATACTACTTGTAATTTGTATGTGAATGAAATTAGCCAAGTTGCATCTACTTTGAATGAATGGGTATATGATATGGATTTGGATCCAAAGTTTCATGAGATGACAGTAAAAATGAAACAAAAGTGGGATAAATATTGAGGATGTGTAGATAAGCTAAACATGATTTTGTTTATGGCTGTCATTTTCGATCCAAGATATAAAATGGAATATTTAAAATTTGCATTAGCTAAAATGTATGGGGAAGATAAAGTTTCACTTATCATAAGTAAGGTGGAAATGAATCTTCATCGGATATTCAACGTGTACAAAAGCAAGATGAATATGAGTAGTGCTTGTAGTAGTGGACCTAGTAGTGGTAGCTCTTCTACTGTTTCTAAAGCCTCAAATGCCACAGTTGAGCATAACCTTACAAAACTTGAGTTGAAATTCAAGAGATTTAAGGCACATGGTGCTGGTGAAGAAAAGACAGAGCTAGATAAATATCTAGGTGAAGAATTGGAAAATGCAGATCAAGGTTTTGAAATTTTAACTTGGTGGAAGATGAATGCCATCAGGCTTCCTGTTTTGGCTTCCATAGTTCGAGATATTATGTCAATTCCAATCTCAACAGTGGCTTCAGAATCTGTGTTCGGTACAAGTGGTCGAGTACTTGATCCTTTTAGGAGTTCGTTATCACCCGCAATGCTTGAAGCTCTAATTTGTTCTCAAGATTGGATTCGGTCAAACAAGCAACGTGAAGTAGAAAAAAATTTAGAAGATGTTGTTGTGCTAGACAAAGGTAAATTTTTTGATTTATATGATTATCTCATATTAATTTATATTTTCATGATGTTTTTAAGTTGTGTTGAAAGCTCTAATTTTTTTGTGAATTATTAATGTACAGGGATTTCTGCTATTCATTCTGCACCGGGTGTTATTGACTTGCCTTGTAAGTATTAATTTAATGTGTTATTGACTTTCCTTGTAAGTTGTAAGTATAAATTTAATGTGTTATTGACTTACATTTTAATGTGTTATTGTAATTTCTTCTTAGTTGTTAACTTGTACTTTTGTAAGTTTGTTGACTGTAATCTTTTTCTCTATTTATAGGAAAATCGTGATTGCCTGATAGTGATTGGTGCCTTGGACCCTTGGTGGTGAATTAGATCTAGATGGTGATATCTATTATCTCATTGCTTAATGAATATTATGATTTTATGTTCTATTATCTTGGTATAAGGTGAATTGGACATTTGTATAATTAAACTACTAGTGTATTTTCTTCATTTTTTGTTAGTTGATGTTAATTGTTATCTTGTTGATCTTATGTAGGATTATGGAAAATGAACTGATGGACATATGGACTCATACTCTCAAGTCTCAAGTTTCAACTTTCAAGTCTCATACTCTCATCTCTATCACTATTCTCTCATGTCATCGTGTGATAATTGTTAAAGTCTGCACACTGGTCTGGATGTGGAAAACTGGAAATTAGAAATTTGGAATGGTAACTGTGGAATTGTGGTCTTGTAAGTTGTAATGTAGACTTGTACTCTTGTTATGACGTATGAACTTAATCTACTTATGAAGTTATGAAGTAATGTCGCCGGTATTATCCTTGATAGCCATGGTAAATTGGTATTTGACTTGAGTATTTCTGGCCTTGCCGATCTATCTTTGCTAATCTCACCATGCTCTTGATTCTTGAAGCTGTCCAGTGTCCATGGCAAATATTGATGAGTTTACTGTGTATTGATGTATTCATGTGTAGATGTGTAATTGTATTGATGTATTCATGTGCAGATGTGCTCCTCTCTTTTTAATTTTATGCCCAAATGCTCAATGTTTTTTTTCACCTGATTGCCATTTGCCACAAATCACAATGCCACGTGACATGCCTGTAAAAATATGAGATTAACAGATTGTTCATAGTTCATACGTCATACATGATACATCTTTCAAATAAAAGCAACCGTATGTGGCTTTGTGCAATAGGCTTCAATAAAAAGCAATGCATTGATCAGTTATCGTTCTACATTTACTAATCAGCCGTCGGAGATGAATGTATATCCACTGGCCAGTGCACGTCTGCACTTGTCTCCACTCTCTACTCTCCTGCCGTCAGGCGTCATGCGCTTGATGCTCAGTCACTCAGATGCTGTGATGAAGAACAACTGAACAAGGGAAGGAATTAATCAAGTAATCAACTGCAGTGTCTGCATGAATAAGGAATTAATCAACTGCAGGAATAAAAAATTAATCAAGTTTTTTAAAGCTCAAAACTTTGAAGAAGTCAGACAGAAATCACATAATCACATTTATTTCAAATAAGCGGAGCGGAACAACAGATCCAACCCAGACTAGAATGTAAACATAATAAAATCACATATATCTTATTTGGTTTCATTCGGGTTAAACCGAACCGAACCGACTTAATCGGTTCGGTTCTACATCGGTTCTCTGTCCGATCGGTTCGAGTTCGGTTTCTTGGTATTGAAATCGGGTCGGTTCGGTTCGATTCGAACCGAATAGACACCCCTTACATGTATGAAAGCATAAATACATGTGGCTTTCTAACTGACCACCAGATCTCTTTGTATTTTGGACTTGCCTTCCATGCTACTACTTAATTGAAGTTTTTTTTAAAAAAAATAATAAATACACATTTCCTAAACACATAAGATAAATTATACTATATGCATCTTAAAACTAACGTACATTGCATATGTGTTAAGTATACACAATAATTTATGTACTAGAAATATACCTTATGGATGTAAATTTATAGCACTAAAAATTTAGAGATAAAACAATTTATGAAATTATTTTTAGAAAATAATATTTAATAAACTAAATTTAAAAAATAAATTTCCATACATGTTTTAAAATAGAAAATTAACAAATAACACAGGCAAAATAAGGTTTAGATACAAAATTTTACTACTATGGATGCCTATGCACTTAAAAAAAATAAGAAGCAAAAATTTAATGCACACGCAGCAGTAAATGTGTGTGATGTGCACCTAGACTTCGAAATTTTCATACAATATCTTCATATCAAAGATACCATGTTTAACCAAAATTTGAATGTTTTTTTTTCCTAAAGGCAATGATAAGATACCAAATTTCATACATGGAAAACTAAATACATGAGCAATATAAAATATTAGCACTCAAAGCCAAGACTATTTCAAGTATGTCGACAATTTTCTATTTACTTAATAAAAAATTAAAGACAGAGGTTATCGCTACGTGGGCTATGCCAGTTGTCCTTAAGGTCAAATTCTTTGTCTAGTAACATCTTAGTGGAATTTTGACAACTAGTTTGATTCACATATCTTAATATTGGTGAAGTCTTATTGTTTCTTTCTTGTTCCTCCAGGTACGGTTCAACTAGCTATATATATCTATATATATATATATATATATATAGCCAGTTTACTCAACAAGTTTGTATACTTTTTCCATGAGAAGTTTGTTACAGTGTTTAAGTTTCTTAGGAGTTGGAATAATGATAGCTGACTCAAAGAAGAATTGTTGAACAAATACTATTGTCAGTGTCAGGTATTTCTACACCTGAAAATTGCCAAAATCTTTTGGCTTCATTCGTTAACCCAAAATGCCTTAGCATAATTTGGAGGATCTATCTACGAAGCTAACTTCCTCAAAGCTCTAGTAATTGGACAATTGATCTTGGGCTCCAGCTTCTTGATTAGATGATAAAAACAAACAATTGAATGTCACTAAAAGATGGAACATAATGAATCTTGCAAAGCATATAGGAGAATGGTAGACAAGAAATTGTCACAAGATTTATTGCAGAAATGAAGAAATGCAACGAATTAAAACTGCCAGAGCCGAAATCTTTCAAGCATCAACAATAAATCATTAAATAATGACCGATAAATAATAAAACTGAGGGTAAATCGATAAGAATAATAATAATAAAAAAAAAAATCAAGAATAGGTTTCCGCTCAAGCGGTTACCTGGACTTTACTGCTGAGCGACCACAGCTCTCGAGGAAGACGAACAACAAATGTCTGTAAATAGATAAGAATAGAAAAAAAAAAAAAAAATCAAGAATAGGTTCCCGCGCGGTTACCTGGATTCTGCTGCTCGGCGACCACAGCCTGACGCCTAATGCCTCTGTTCTCCGCTGTCTCTGTCGGATTTAATTCATTGGAATAAGAAGGAGAAGAAGAAAATGAAAAACAAATGCCTTACCGTAAATCGATAAGAATGAAAAAATAAATTCAAGAATAGGTTCCCGCGCGGTTGGTTACCTGAACTCTGCTGCCGAGCGACCACAGCCTGACGCCTAGATGCCGTGCCTCTATTCTCCATTGTCGCTGTCGGATTAGCAAGAAGAAGATGAAGAACAAATGTCTCGGCCCGAACGATTGTAGTGTAAATCGATAAGAATTGACAAAAATCAAGAATACGTTTTCATTCTTAAGCTCATTATTTTATACTATTCTTAAGCTCATTCTTGACATTTCTACTATTCTTAAGCTCATTCTAACACTCTACATGGGATTATTTTATACTAATACCGGACGGGGATGACATTGCATGGGTTCTCTAACACATCACCTTCAATTAATGATAATATGACATATGTCATGGTTTGTCAAGTCATTGTGTAAGTAACATGGGGGCAGTGTGTACGTGTTAAAAAAGTAAGAGATGTGTCATCTAGATTTGAAAGACATGCCTTGGGTCTATGCTAAGTAGTTAACTTTGAGGAGTGGTGTTGGGGTTAATAGGCCCCAAGCTTCTACATCTCAAGCTCCAGGCCCAACTTTCTTCATGCCTTCATCATTTGTCTCAAACATGCTAATTGTTTTGGGCATGATAGTTCTCTCAATTGCCTTATGTGATTAGTAATACTTGTGAAGGATAACATCTCTTGGGTTGTCTGACAAGCGGCCTCCATTAAATGTTGATGCAATTGGTTCAATAGTGGTGTAGGTGACATGGGGCAATGTATGTACATTATAGAAGTGAGAGGTGTTTTGTTTGAATTTGGCATGCCTACCATTATTACGCAGTTATTTTTAAGGAGCTATGTTAAGGTGAACCGTCTCAAAATTTTACATCTCTAACCCTCAACATTAACTTTCTTCATGCCTACCATCTAAGGCATGCTAGTTCTCTTGGGTATATTGGTGGCCCACAACTTGATTTAGTCTTGTAGTCCTTGAAGTCAGGTTGGTGCTTAGGGATATTGAGCCAAGTGGGCCTCAAACTGATTTGTCCTAATGGATTCATCTTCAGTCTTAGGCCTTGAGCTATGTTTCCTTGTGTTCAATGCTAATCAAAACCCCCATATAGATTGTCTCCATATAAATGCCACACATAAGCATAACCTTTCAACTAAAAGATCTATTTACATAAGTCTCAAAGTTAAGTACGACTAGGTTAGCTCATACCTGTTCAATTATGTGGGAATGGGCAAGGCATTCCATGCCCTTTTATCAATGGCCATGACTTCCTACTTCCTTGAGTTGGTACAAGAATTTTCTAGGTGACATGATAAAGTTTAGATGGGTGTCTTAACCATTTCAAGACCTAAAAAACTAAGATCATCATGGTGTAAGTCAAGTCTAGGGACAACTCTGTCCTTATCCCACGGCAAATCAAATTCTAGTTGCGCTTAGGCATGTTCATGTTGTTATGAATTGCAAATTTTGTGCCCCACCAAGTTGGATTATGTAGGTATGGAGAAGGATAATATTTATGTCCAAATAAACTTCAGATACAAAAAATGTTCTTTCGCATTTAACACAAAACTAGAATTTAGAATTAATTTACTTGTTTGCTTCCATGTGTTTAGATTATGATATTGTTTAAACAGATATACAGTCCATCAGCCATTGGCTTCTTTAGCTTAAAAAACCTTGCAAGGTATTACAAATCTTAATTAGATAACAAGCTTCAATGATTTCAACTTTTTGGTGCCCTACCAAGTTGGAGTATGTAGGCCTAGGTGTTGAGAAGGATAGTTTTTATGTCCAAATCAAATTTGGATATACCTATAAATGCCTCTTATATCTTACCTTCTTATTGGTCATTGATGTATGCTCTCAGAGAAGGGGAAAGGGCTATGTCTGGTGTTGTACCATCATCTTGGAGAAAACTTTGTTAGGTTAAAGCATAATCACACGTAGAAAGAGAGAGATGAAGTGGTATCTCTCTCACCTATAAATAGGGGAGACAATTTTCAACTTTTGTCCTACTATGGTTTATTACAAAATCAAACTACATATAGGAGTTTATGTGGGATCCAACAACTTGAATTACAATACAACTTTATCTCATCTTTCTTTATGGTGATCATGCAAAACACATCATACACAAATGCTCCATTCCAAGTTGGGCTTAGACTCAGACTTATCATGTTATGGACACATATTGCTTGAAAAATAGCACCAATGCCTAAACTATTCCTAAATATAATGTTTATGATATAAACTAAGATACATTGAAAGTTAAAGGAATATCTAAAAAGGTGCAGATCTTGAAAGTAAAGCATGCTTCTATATAAACTTGGAATATAAAATGTTCTCTCCATGTTTAAAAAAAAAAAACTAATTTGAAAAATAATTTACATGTTTGCTTCAATATGTGACACAATCATATTGTCTAAATACATGCACAATTCATTACCCATTGGCTTCCTCTTGCACGAGGAACCTTATAAGTTACTGAAAATATAGTAAACATCAATCCACTAAGTGTATGACAAATATTTACTATATTAAATTCATAAAAGAGAAGTGATATTGGCTTTCCTTTCTTATAAATTAATGTTTTATGTTTTTTTTTGTTTACCTTCTATTTATTCCTTATGTTGTCACATGTGCACACTATCACTTAATTCTATTACTAGTCTGTCTTCTATGGAGTACACACATAATTAGAAGTTCATTAATAAACTATCTATTACTATGTCTGTCGAAATAGACTTAAAAACTAAAAGGTTGATTCTAAGATTGAAACTAATGTAGCATGTAATGAACAAAGAATAGACTTAGATATCTCAACTTCAATAAACTTTAACTAAATCGCAATGTTCATTTTACTTGCATGATAAGTTTATGCACTCCTCTAATGCTACTAAGCTTCATTAATGATAGTGTTACCATTAGAGTGCTATCAAGGTCTTGCCATAAGACTTTAAGTGTTCATCAGTAGGACAAAAGTAGAAATAAACATGCATTACTATAGTTATACTACATATATGAAAGCATAAATACATGTGGCTCTCTAACTGACCACCAGATCTCTTTGTATTTTGGACTTGCCTCCCAGCTACTACTTAATTGAAGTCTTTTTTAAAAAAATAATAATAAATACACATTTCCTAAACACATAAGATAAATTATACTATATGCATCTTAAAACTAACGTACATTGCATATGTGTTAAGTATACACAATAATTTATGTACTAGAAATACACCTTATGGATCTAAATTTATAGCACTAAAAAATTAGAGCTAAAACAACTTATGAAATTATTTTCAAAAAATAATATTTAATAATCTAAAATTTACAAAATAAAATTTCCATACATGTTTTAAAATAGAAAATTAACAAATAACATAGGCAAAATAAGGTTTAGATACAAAATTTACTACTATGGATGCCTATGCACTTAAAAAAAATAAGAAGCAAAAATTTAATACACACGCAGCAGTAACTTAATGAGTGTGATGTGCACCTAGACTTCGAAATTTTCATACAATGTCTTCATATCAAAGATACCATGTTTAACCAAACTTTGATTTTTTTTTTTTTTTCCTAAAAGCAATGATAAGATACCAATTTTCATACGTGGGAAACTAAATACATGAGCAATCAAAGCCAAGACTATTTCAAGTATGTCAACAATTTTCTATTTACTTAATCAAAAAGTAAAGACAGAGGTTACCACTACGTGGGCTATGCTAGTTGTCCCTAAGGTCAAATTCTGTCTAGAAACATCTGAGTGGAATTATGACAACTAGTTTGCTTCACTTTTCTTAATATTGGTCAAGTCTTATTGTTCCTTTCTTGTTCCTCCAGGTGCGGTTCAACTAGCTATATATATATATATATATATAATATATATATATAGCCAGTTTATTCAATAAGTTTGTATACTTTTCCATGAGAAGTGTGCTACAGAGTTTAAGTTTCCTTTTTTGTTAGGGCCACCCCACCCGTAACAGGTCCAGGCCCAGCGGGCTAGGTCCCCCCGACCTCACGAATCCCGGTTTGGATCCCCGTTACCCCAAACAATTCACGTCTGCAGCAGGATTCGACCCCTGTCCATGACCCTCACGAGTCATGACCCTTTAACCATTGAGCTGCAGCTCAATGGTTAAAGGGTCATGACTCGTGAGGGTCATGGACAGGGGTCGAATCCTGCTGCAGACGTGAATTGTTTGGGGTAACGGGGATCCAAACCGGGATTCGTGAGGTCGGGGTGACCTAGCCCACTGGGCCTGGACCTGTTACGGGTGGTGGCCCTAACAAAAAAGGCGCCTTTTTTGTTAGGGTCACCCCACCCGTAACAGGTCCAGGCCCAGCGGGCTAGGTCACCCCCCGGTTTGGATCCCCGTTACCCCAAACAATTCACGTCTGCAGCAGGATTCGACCCCTGTCCATGACCCTCACAAGTCATGACCCTTTAACCATTGAGCTGCAGCTCAGATGGTTAAAGGGTCATGACTCGTGAGGGTCATGGACAGGGGTCGAATCCCGCTGCAGACGTGAATTGTTTGGGGTAACGGGGATCCAAACCAGGATTCGTGAGGTCGGAGGGACCTAGCCCGCTGGGCCTGGACCTGTTATGGGTGGGGTGACCCTAACAAAAAAGGCGCCTTTTTTGTTAGGGTCACCCCACCCATAACAGGTCCAGGCCCAGCGGGCTAGGTCCCTCCGACCTCACGAATCCTGGTTTGGATCCCCGTTACCCCAAACAATTCACGTCTGCAGCGGGATTCGACCCCTGTCCATGACCCTCACGAGTCATGACCCTTTAACCATCTGAGCTGCAGCTCAATGGTTAAAGGGTCATGACTTGTGAGGGTCATGGACAGGGGTCGAATCCTGCTGCAGACGTGAATTGTTTGGGGTAACGGGGATCCAAACCGGGATTCGTGAGGTCGGGGTGACCTAGCCCGCTGGGCCTGGACCTGTTACGGGTGGGGGTGGCCCTAACAAAAAAGGCGCCTTTTTTGTTAGGGCCACCCCACCCGTAACAGGTCCAGGCCCAGCGGGCTAGGTCCCTCCGACCTCACGAATCCTGGTTTGGATCCCCGTTACCCCAAACAATTCACGTCTGCAGCAGGATTCGACCCCTGTCCATGACCCTCACGAGTCATGACCCTTTAACCATTGAGCTGTTGGAATAATGATAGCGGACTCAAAGAAGAATTGTTGAACAAATACTACCGTCAGGTATTTCTACAACTGAAAATTGCCAAAATCTTTTGACTTCATTGGTTAACCCAAAAGGCCTTAAGCATAATTTCAGGAGGATCTATCTACGAAACTTACTTACTCAAAGCTCTAGTAATTGGACGATTGATCTTGGGCTACTGCTTCTTCATTAGATGATGAAAACAAACAAGTGAATGTCACTAAAAGATGGAACCGTATAGGAGAATGATAGACAAGAAATTGTCAAAAGATTTATTGCAGAAATGAAGAAATGCTAATAATTAAAGCTGCCAGAGCCGAAATCTTTCAAGCATCAACAATAAATCACTAAATAATGGCCGACAAATAATAAAACTGAGGGTAAATGGATAAGAAATAAAAAAAATCAAGAATAGATTTCCGTTCAGGCGGTTACCTGGACTCTGCTGCTGAGCGACCACATCACGCCTAATGCCTCTGTTCTCCGCTGTCGCTGTCGGATTTAATTCATTGGAATAAGAACGGGAAGAAGAAGAGGAAGGACACATGTCCCGGCCCGAACGTAAATAGATAAGAATGAAAAAGAAATCAAGAATAGGTTCCCGCGCGGTTACCTTGACTCTGCTGTTGAGCGACCACAGCCTGACGCCTAATGCCTCTGTTCTCCGTTGTCTCTGTCGGATTTAATTTATTGGAATAAGAGCGAGAAAAAGAAGAAATGCCTTGTTATATTTGATAAGAATGAAAAAACTGTTGAAACTTTCCGAATCCATCATTTGTTAAATTGTTATATTTGAGTATTAAATTTTTTTATTATTAAATTAGCTTATTTATATATTTACTTAATTTTATTCTTAGTGGCAATTAATTAAGACCTAGTCGTCTTAATTAAAATCGTGCGACTGCAGCGCACACTACTAAGAATAGCCATTGTGACTTCTCTATATAGACATATAGATATGTGCACAAAAGACATATAGATATGTGCACAAATGACGTATATTCTTGTACGCTCTCTTTCTCTCGTGCATCTTTCTTTTTTGCTGTCATCGCCGAAAGCTCCTTGTGTTAAACTGCTACACTGACGCCGCCGCCCCTGGTTGAATCTTCGAGGCTACAGTTCCGAACAAAACCCGCAAGAGGAACGGAATCTGCCTAAAAACAAATTTGCAAGAATCGCCTTTTTTTAATTTAGTTATTTACAGTTGATTTTATAGGATTAGAACAACAAAAACAAATTCAAGAATAGGTTCCCGCGGTTGGTTACCTGAACTCTGCTGCCGAGCGACCACAGCCTGATGCCTAGATGCCGTGCCTCTATTCTCCATTGTCGCTGCCGGATTAAATTCCTTGGAATAAGAAGGACACGAAGAAGACGAAGAACAAATGTCTCGGCCCAAATGATTTAGTGTAAATCGACAAGAATAGACAAAAATCAAGGATAGGTTTTCATTCAAATAGAGGTGATCATATTTCTCGCAGTTACCTGGACTCAACTGGCAGCCCGACGTCTAGAGAACGAGAAGAAGACGATGAAGAACAAATGTCTCGGCCCGATCGATTTACGGCGGTCTCGGATTTTTCCAGTCCGAGGTTAAAAAGGAGGTTAAAAAGGGGCCAGGAGGTGAGCTGTAATAGTCAGGGGATTAGCTAGTGATGATACTGAGATAATGAAGATAATGAGGTGTTAGAGAGGGAAGTTAGACTTGAACGAGATGTTTGCAAAACATACTTAAATATATCTAATTAATACTTATTTAAAAATACAGTTAGTTGAATCTGCACGCCAAACTAACTAGTTATTGTCTAACTAACTAGTTACCTATTATGAATCTGCATCAAGAAGAGAGTATATAAGATTTGAGATTTAAAATATTGATCCATCTGTATTGCTACGGGAATGATATATTAACACTATGTATATGAGTAATCTTAGATTAGACGGGTATGCACCAGGGTTGTATTATCATTCCTAGCAAGTAAATAAGTTAATCAACTAATATTAATTAATTTAAGCATACAAATAACATGATTGAAACATAATTGATGTTACATTCTTTTTCCTATTCTGCGGTTTTAAAAATAAAAACTTTGTATTTCTAATATCATTATATTCAATGATAGTTGGCTTAATTCGATCAACTTAAAATAATTTTACCAAAGTGGATTAATTATGATTATAATGAAACGTCAACAAGGAGCAGGAGAAATAATTAGTACAAATTATTTCTTTTTGTTTTTATACCTTGAGTTTACTATTTCGTGGTTTATGTACCCGTTAATCTTTCTGTTCAACGGGTTCTAATTTCCACTAATTTGCTTTTGAACTTGATGTAATACTAGAGCTACCTACTGGAAACTAAAACTTTTTTGTGGAAATCCCTTTAGAAAAGGAAGACCAGAGAGTGTTGATTGTTTTGGGCATGGAAACTAAAACTTTTTGAATCACTCGGTCTACCATATATATTATCTATCTCCTGGAAGCTGTTCAATGTCGCTTTAGATGTCATCAACTTTTGCCTATGACTGACTACTCATTGAATCTGGTTCCTATAATATAAATGCATTTGCCTCTGCTGCTCTCGCAAGGACTTTCTATGACTTCCGGCTGTTTCCTATCTCCGCTCTCAGCTCATGATTTGAAAGTGCCTCCACCCATGGAGCACAAAGAAGCTCTCAAACTGCTCAAGCTTTTCTGGGGTTCTATTTTGGGATCCTCCTATTGAACTAACTCTAGTACTGTATTGCAACCTACTGCATTTAATGATATTTCTATCTTCTTGGTTATCATCTCTGAATGCAATGTTTGATCCTCATCTAGCTAAATTGTCTTCTCCCCTTTCAACTCTTTTTACCCACACATTTATCCATCTGATTGGAACTGAATTGTGAATCAATTCAAAGGTCCTCCAAATTCAAATATCAATGGTTTGTGAATAACTTGTATGGAACAGTTCAATTAATAACTCATTTTTAGATTTTGACTTTGGATTATATATTTTAGTTTCAAGAGAACAAGTGGTCATCAATATTCATAAATAAAGTAACTATTTCATATAAAAAACAAGATTACTAACTAAATAGATGCAGTGGCAACCTATCATAAGCATGTGAATGAAAAAAAAAATAATAATCAACAACTGTTCCTATGTAGCAATTAACCAGGAGAAGATTAATATGTATGGTTTTTTCAATAGTAATCATTTAGCATAAATTAACCCTACCTTGCATTAAGAATGTTAACTAAAACACAAAGCTGTGGTGATCTGTCTATCAAACAAAGTTATCATGCTTCAAAGAAGCAAAACTCATATGTATAATTCTCAGGTCAACGGCCTAATGTAATTCTCTTCTTAGAACCAAAGATCCCATTGCCTGATCCTGAAACACTCCCAAAACCATGTTACACATATTGCTGCCAGAACCATTTTGGCTTGCTTGTGCTAAAAACTGTGAAGGAAAATTGAGGATGCTAACTCATTTGTCTATATCTCATCATTCTTTCAGTTTGGCAAATTAAAAGTTATCATTAAGGAAGAAGAATCAACTTCAGGACAAGTAACTTGGCGTGTAGGATCTTGTTATTCTTTTGCTCCATTTGGAAAAGATGAGCAGATTCCCACCCCTATTCAATTGGCAACAATCTTTTCAATCATTCCACTGACTTGCGCAAAGAAGATGGCCAGCTCCTCATAGTAAAGTAAGTAGTTTGTACATCACTCTTTTCAATGAGTTATATGATCAATGTATATAACCAATTTGACCTTCTGTGTAATGCTACCTTTACTTTCTTAATCTCGTGATGTGCATATTAAGCATTCAATCAAGATATTACAAATCCAGTGTATATGAGATCCAATAAGCTTCGTGCTTTATCACCAAGTTATTATACATTTTTTTCTGCCCTCTCACTAGGGCTGTCCGTTAATCGCTTTAACCTGATAAATCGAACCGAACTGAACTGTTCGGTTCAGTTTTTGGTTAATCTAAGTCGGTTCGGTTTGTTGTGGGTGAAATCGATCTCAATTCGGTTTGGTTTCAGTTTGCCCTTAATCGGTTCGGTTCAGTTCGGTTCGGTTCGATTCAAACCGAATAGACACGAGTTGAGGCGGGCGACGGTGGCGGGTGGAAATCGATCGATGATGAGGGTAGAAAATAAATTAAATTTATAAAATAAAGCTTATTCGGTTTTAATCGGTGTGAACCAAAACGAACCGAGTTAGTCAGTTCGGTTCTTATTCGGTTTGAAAGTAATTCGGTTCGTGTTCGGGTTGTTACCATTGGAGTGAAATCGGTTCGGTTTGCCGTTAATCGGTTCGATTCAAACCGAATAGACAACCCTACCTCTCACCAAGCTTCATGCGCTCTTGGATTGAGTATGTTGTTTAGTTTAGGATAATGTGTGTGACTAAAGCCCCGGTAGAGTTGAGCTAGAAATTTTACAACTTTTGATTAATTTTTTAAAATATAAAATAAACATGTAAATAAGTTTAATAAATATAAATATTGTACATTAATTTTTTTATTTAAAAAAGAATAATGTCATGGATAATTAGTAAATGAAGTGTAAACTAATTATGTGACACCATCAAACTAAGATACTTTAATTTTAACTATGTATATTCTCCAAAATCAATAGTAAAATGACACCAACCACGATAGCTCACAATGGTTTGCTATATATTTCTTACTATTAAAAAATAAATTATTTTTTATTATTAAATAATTAATTTTTCAAAATTATTTAATAAAAGTTAAATTAAATTTTAATATGTAATACTATATTAAAAAATTTAGACAAAACTATTAATAAAATATTAAATTATATTTTAATTTATTATATTAATAACTTTAGTACAAATATTAATTAAACATTAAATTTATATGTTTTTCAATGGTAAGCAAAAATATATTAATTAATAAGGAAAAAAGAAAACATACCATGTTTATATATATATATATATATATATATATATATTCTACCGCCCGCGTGAGAGCTGCCCTTTCGAATTCTTCTCTCTACCAGAATCAGAGCTCCGTAGATCAATGTCTGAAAAGAGATGTAGCAACGAGGAAGAAGAAAGCGCATCGATTTCCTTTGACGCCGTGTCATTGTTTGAAGAAAAGTGCGGCAAGAAGAAAGAAGAAGACGCATCAATTTCCTTAGAAGCCGTTCTCCTCGACGAACTCTTGGAGAAAGTACTTTCTTTGTTGCCCATCTCGAGCTTCCTTAACTCGGCTCTAGTTTGCAAACGGTGGCACGCTGTGGTGCGATGCCCATGGTCCGTCATCCCGCCTCCGCAGGAGGCGTGGCTCTTCATGTCCACCACTGACACGTTCCCCAAGCACGGCCATGTTTACAATCCGAGCCTCCGGTACACCTTCGGCCTCCCATTCGTCAGGAAGCCCAAGCGCATCCGTATAATCGCCAGCTCCGGCGGGCTGGTCAGCCATTTGCAGGGTGCCAAGAATTTTAAACTCGGCGTCTTCGTCTGCAACCCCATCACCCAAGAACAGAGACGGCTGCCCCGCTTCCCTCGTGTCATCTCCATGTTCTCAAGCAACGTTGCCATGTCCGTCGACCTACAAACCAACAGCTACACCGTGACTGTCGTCAAGAACAAGTTAAAGCGTCAGGTATTTTCCGTCCTTGTCTACGAGTCGAAGACTCAGGCGTGGTCGCAAGTGCTCGAGCAACCGCAACCCGTGGCGGCGATTGCTTCTGCTAGACACGATGTTGTCATCTGCAACGGAGTTGTCTACTGTATGTACAGGAAAGTTATTTGCTATAGTTTATGTTTGTTGCCATTATGCGATCTCAGAGCTAGGCCACAACCCAAGTTACTCGTTCCGACTGAAGTTCCACTGCCACCCCGATTGCTATTCCCCAAGTTGATGAACTTGAGAGAGAAGTTAATAATCGTGGGTAGGATTGTGAGTAGCCGCGGGAAGGTTTCGACAACAGACAAAATGAAGGCTATCGGAATTTGGATGCTGACAGAGGCAGGGTGGACAGAGGTGGCACAGATGCCACAGGAGCTGATCCAGCAAAGGGACTATTGGTTCCGTCGGTTTGTTTCTAGGGGCGCTGGCGATTTCATCTTCATCAATTCTCTGGATTCACCGGTCATGCTGAACTTTGACCTGGCACGGATGCATTGGCATGGACCAATTATCCAGTGAGTAGACGTGAGGATGACTGGTATAGAACTTTTTGCTTTGAACCGAATTTGAAGATAGATTATTGAACATCAGTAGTTCAACTATTACTATATTTAGTAATAGGTTTCTTAATTATAATTAATTGCTTTATGAAAATTTTCTATTTCGTGATTCGCTCGTTGTTTGAATTTAAGTCAAAACATCTATGCAATCAAAGCTAAAATAACACGAACATTAGTAACTGTTTGGCATTTTGATTTATATCTGTTTTCTCAAAAGTAATATAAATTTATTGAAATGTAAATGCATTTTCTACTTTTTGAAGTTCTCTTCAAACGAGAATTCGTACAAATTTTTACTTCTAACTAGTACGATTTTGTTTTGGCTAGTTGAGCCCCCTACCAAATTGATCCGTGTATTGTACTATGATCCTGGCATTTTGTAAATTTAAATACCAAAACCTATGATATCAATAGTAAGCCTCTTGGAAGGGCAGTCTCTTAAAACTAAAGGAGGAAAGATCAACAATGGTACTCAAGAATAATTAACAACAACTGAATAAAACTTAAACAACAAAAAATAAGTGAGACAATAAAACTTTTAAGTGTGCTACTAAGCTGGATCTGTAGAAGCTAATAAACTTTAACTAATTCACTTGAAACTATAACTAAAAACTTTTTTTTTTTAAACTAAAAACTTTAACATCTGTAACTAAATGCTAAACTGGAAGCAAACTGGATTCTCAAATAATCAACCAAGCCCAAAATATTATGAATTGTTCACTAATTAATAGTTATGGCTAGCAAGATATTAAATTGAACATGATAATTGTAACTGATCTGATAGAATCAAAGACAAATCATAAATATGTTTTAAATCAAAGACAAATCATAAATATGATAAAACATATAAATTGTTACTAGTTTGGCCTATGGGTCTTCATCCTAAATCACACCCGTAGGTAGTGAATACATTTGTCACAGGACGACATCTCCACTTGTCCTCGGTGGTTCATGGACTGGAAGAGGAACATGTAGGGATTGGATGCATTTGCATTTGCATTGCTTAAAAGCTACCTCAAATATTCATAAAAAATGTAAAGACTAAGCATCAGGTCTTTACTTTACTTTTAATCTTTCTTAATATACTAACTGGTTAATCACAAAGTAACCTTGTCTAAGCAACTATAATCTCAACATAACTGATTATAACATCATCAACAAATCTTTGCACTAGCAGATGGCTAAGACAAAAATCATTTATGATCTCAAAGAATATAATCATGCTATTACAAATAGGTGCCAATGTGACTACAAAATTATATGCAAACAAATTCACTAAATCATAGACAAAAACAAACTTGATAATAATATCAATTGATATCACAACTAAAATGATCATAGCATTAATCTCTTTTGAGTTTAACCCAAAGATTGCAAATTTTTCTAAATCACAACTTTGAGATCAACCATAGTAACAACCAAACACAAGTTGGCCCAAGAATCTATAAACATAGACATATCACATCATAATTGCAAAGAGTGTAATAACAAAATTAAGACATGTCTGATCACTACTATAATTGGACAATCCACATATCACCATCTAAATATTGCATCAATGACTACAAACAAGGGCAATCCCAACAGTCATGAACATAGACAAATATTATCACAAGATCATAATAGACATACCCATCATAATTGTGTTCTAAGCTTACAAGCTCTTAAACTCAGAATAAATATCTAATCAATGACATGAGTAAGCATTATAGTAATCTTAAAAAGGATTCTGATAAGCATAAACAAAAGAGCAAATAACATTAAATAGATTTCTCAAGTAATCTTTTTTTTAACATTCCCCAACAATGATCCTAGCATTATTTACTCCAATAACAAGGTTATATCATGAATTTTCTTAGGAGTACAATAAATCAATCATGAGACGTCAAATTTACACTTAATCATAAGACCCCAATCTCAATGATCAAAATTTCCATTGGTACAAGCACATACAATTTCTGATCCACAATCATTCTAGAATAATTTTTCTATTCACAGCTTTTATCAAAACATTAAAGAAAATTGCAAGTGCACTAGTTAAATCAACAATATCATCACAAAATCATAACACATCAAGTCTTGAAAATATCAAAGTCTAAACTCTATAACTAATAAATGACTAATTAATCATACGTGTCACTAGATCTGCACTTCATAACACAATTCTTAACAAATCAATGCTATAATAATCTTAACAAAGAGTAAAAATATAATTTTAATTCATAAGTCAGCGGGTTACATCCCTAATTCCTGAAATAAAGTTTACTCACTCATGTTCATAGTTAATAACATAAATATTGAATTTGTTGAATCATTTATTGAAAGAAAACATTAAATTTTTTTTTTTATAAAAAAAATGTCTATGGGCAATGACGATTTGCTAGGTCATGCAAATAAATCCACTATCTGAGGCGATCGTAAAGCTGAAAGATGAATTTAAACAACCAGTATCTATTTACAGTGACGCTTGAACTTTAAAGTATAAAATTAAGCCGCAGGGAGTGATAATCCCAATGAAGAGTGAGCTAGTTGTTTGCTGGAGAATGAAAAAGTTATTATTAAATTTTTGACAGAATTACTTTTAATGGCTTGCGTATTGAGCCAATCAAAATCGGTTTCGACTCTAATAAATAGTTCATTTCACACAAAATATGTACAGAAGAATCAAGTCAAAATCAATTGTGACTCTATATCCCAGTGGATCATTTTTGGTCCAGGTTTGAAATTATCAGGATTTGCAGAAATAAAGCTTAATTCAGAATTTATTCAGGTTGAAAAGGTTTACTACAGCGTTAAAAGAAGGAGAAAAGGGTACAGAATATGGATGAATAATTCAAAATTGATTTTGACCTGCGGCACGTTAAAACCAAGCCAGAAAACCGTGCGAAAGAAATCAAAATGGATTTGACAAAGAAGGATAGAATTAAACTAAGTCATGGCTAAAGGAGATCGGAAAGAGAGCAACTGAGTAAAAAGAGGGAGATCGGAAAGAGAGCAATTGAGTAAAAAAAAAAAAAAAAGAAGAGAGTTCACGTCGGATAAAAAGGGAAGAAAAGGTAAAGAAAAGGGGTCTAAACATTATCATTGGTATTATATTGTTGATTTATAAAGTGTTGTTGATATATTATTCTGCTGTTAATATTATTTGCTGTTGATATAAACAGCAATAAATTATGATAAACTGTTATAAATTATGATAAATTGTTATAAACTGCAATAAACTGTGATAAACTGTTATAAATTGTGATAAATTATTATAAGCTGCAATACACTGTGATAAACTATTATATACTGTGATATACTGTAATACACCATGATAAACTGCAATAAACTGTGATACACGGTGATAAACTATTATATACTATGATAAATTGTTATACATTGATACACTATGAAATACCGCGATATACTGCAATACATTGTGATAAACTGTTATATGTCTAAAATAGCATAAGAATAACATTGAGCAAGGGGCAAGTAAAAGTAAATTTTGTGATATGACTCACCTGGAGAACAACTATGTCAAGAGGCTTGTCATAGCCTATTATCATAGTAGGAACTAGCATTAAAAGCATAATAGTAAATGACAAAGAGAAAGAGAAAACATTACTCCAACCTTAATGAGGAAGAAGGTGCAAGATATAGTGATAGAATAATTAAACTACATGGAGATTAACAAATTGACATCTAATGAAAGGAGAGGAAGACCCTACCCTCCGGAGTTTGATGAAATACCTTAACCCTAGGGGGTATATAATCCCAAAATTAAAGACATTCAATGGGGTTGGAAATTTAGACCAACACCTTGCCTCATAAATGTTGCTTTTGAATGGTATTATTCTTTAGAAAGTGAAACTATTAAAACTTGGGCTAACATGGAAGACGCGTTCCACATGAAGTTTGTGGCAGTAAGCAATAAGATCACGATTGTCGATTTGACAAATATAAAAAAGAGAAAGGATGAAATAGTCCTGAACTATATCACACGGTGGTGTAATCTTAGCATCAAATGTAAATAGCCATTATAATATGTTCAAGCTACGGGGGAATTGATAGGGAATATTGACAATTAGATGACCCCCTTCCTTTGCACAAATAGCATCTGTACCTTTCCAGAACTGATCGCTCAAAAACAATGAATCCCACGCCTCGTATAGTGATTCTCCTTCCTTCTAGATAAAGCTTATGATATGGTTCCTTAGTTGTGCAGTCTTACTTGGAGGAAAGAATTTTGCCAAAATGGCATTCGAAAGCTACTCCCAAGTCGTAATAGAACCTGGTAGATGAGAGTGAAGCCATGCACGAGCTCTATCCCTGAGAGAGAAAGGAAAAAAGTTAGAGTCGCAAAGCATCATTAGAAATACTTTAATGTATCGCAGTATTCAAGAAATATAGAAAGGTGCATATTAGGATCCTCAGACGACAAGCTTCCAAACTAGCTCTGCTAAACCTTAGAAAGTAGTGTGTGGGGTCAAAATTGCTACATTAAGAAATGTAATATGACCGTTTTCAAATTCACCTTAAATTAATAAGTTTTTTTGTTTAATGGGTTCTGGCTTCCAATGAGCGCTCGCGCTCATTGTTAATTACCCCTAAAATTAGGGGACCTTTGATTAAGAGATCTATAATACGCAATAAAATAAAAGAGGTGAGTCAAACGATATCATTTATAAATATGATGAGAACACATGGCTTGACATGACATATATGTGATAAAAGAAAAGAGCTTTCATCAACTTGGGCAATTTGTGTTCATTGAGTGTTTGGCGTTGCAACGTGTTGTTAGATAACATCCGGCCTAAACAATATAACGTTATATTGAGGAGCTACGCCCCGATGGTAAACATCGACGTACGCACCTCCCAAACAATATTCCATCGTAATGCATTAGGCGTGTTGGATATCGGCTTTGGAAGATCATCCGGCCTTGGCGGCGTGTTGGATGACTTGAATTTGAAGGAGATTACTCGACCCAGGGCATGTTGAGTAACTTGGGCTAGGGGATTATCCGGCCTCGTGGCATGTTGGACAATTTAATTTGGGAATTTATCCGGTCTTGTGACTTGTTGGATGATTTTAAAAATTTATCCGGCCTTACGGCGTGTTGGATAATTTGATTTGAAGATTTATCCGGCCTTACAGCGTGATGGATAATTTGATATGGAATTTTATCCGACCTCACGGCGTAATGGATAATTTTGATTTGGGAATTTATCCGGCCTTGCGGCGTGTTGGATAATTTGATTTTGGAAATTTATCCGACCTCGCGGCGTGTTGGATAATTTGATATGGAATTTTATCCGACCTCGCGGCATAATGGATAATTTTGATTTGGGAATTTATCCGGCCTTGTGGCGTGTTGGATAATTCGCATTTAGGAATTTATTACTCTTGCCTGGACGCAACGTCATACTGAGGAACTATGCCCCAACAGTGAGCGTCGACGTATGCGTTTCCCAAACAATATTTCGCCGTGATGCGTCGAGCCTTCTACGCATCTTGATTTGTTTTGAACTCGACATCTACACATAAGTCAAGCCTGAGTCGTTAACTGGGCTGCTAAACCAAAGATAGATTTCCATCGTTGCTTCTTCCCCCTTTTTTTAATCAAGCTTAACGTCTAGTCACATACGACCTGCGAAATTCAGGATGCCCTCTTTGCACCACACATATATATTTTATTTGTTTTATTTCACTTAGCATTGTCACTACTGTCATAATTTATTTTCGTTCTTTGTGTTGTTGCTGTTCTGGTCGCGGAAGGGTAACTTTACTCTTTTACTTTTCCGCGCGACTTTCGGTCAAAGAGTGAAATTTCTCTTCTTTAAAATTTGGTGCAGCATATTAGGGCTTAACAGCTTGTTTATCATTCAACCCCATTTTGGCTTTGTTATTAAATCGAAATCTAAAGGGGTGGAATTAACAGCGTCGCGTGTCTTTGGCTCTGCGACTTTGGTCAAAGAGTAAAGTTATTCATCTAGGTTTAGCAATGGACAAAATCCAAGTGATCCCTCTAGCCGGCGACCGCGGGTCTGCTTCATCGGCGGCCCTAGCGAGACGAGTGTGGACGAGAGAGACGCGGTAATTTTGGACGGGATGGAGAGGTCCGAGGACGTGGACCCTGCTGTTGGACGGGAAGCATTGGCGTGAGGCATTACTCCATATCTGAAAGCAACTGCGGCCTTAGTTTGTTGCGGTTTGGTTTAGGGCAGCGGCAGGGGTCAAATTTCCTTATAAGGTGGAAAATCTGATCTATTCTTCTGTAGCACTTTATTTTTTTTGAAACTTCTAGTCACCGACTTTTCAGAAGCGTATTCTTCTCTTCGATCCCTTTTCGACGGATCAGCAGAAAGTTTTGGTTGATAAAGTCCCCCTTAATGATTTTGTTGTCTGCATGGCAATAATAAAAAAAAAGATCAAAAAGGTCAAAGAACCTTGCAGGTATTATTTCCATTGGCTTTTTCTTATTACTCTTTTTATCTGGTTCTCCCTCGTTTTAATCTTGAATTGGAGATTAACTAGGGCCTCTGCATGCCCTCTTCGCAACGCTTGTAGCAGATTTTAATCTCGGTTCGGATAAGAGCGTTCTGTTGGTGTATATGCCCTAGGACCTAGTTTTGGTCCACTTATGTACTACTTGACTTTGATATTTATATATAT
The DNA here is from genome assembly GCA_027563935.2 of Costus lasius. Taxonomy (NCBI): domain Eukaryota; kingdom Viridiplantae; phylum Streptophyta; class Magnoliopsida; order Zingiberales; family Costaceae; genus Costus; species Costus lasius. Next base: position 26,674,573 of record CM050450.1, on the reverse strand, counting down.
CATTCTGGCATTGTCATTGTCAATGTTTGTTTACATCTGCGCACATGTACTGTTTGTTTACATCTGCGCACATGTACTAACATGATAATGTCCCTGGAGACAGATTGGATCTGTGGTCAAACTATTGTCCCCAGTCGATGTACCTTAGTGGATATGGGACAGCTATGGTACTTGAGAGACTGGTATGTGAGTTGGTTAGGTACGTGGTGCTAACGCAGACACATGGGTATATCATTGGAGGATTATACTGGAAAGACCCGCTGTGAGGCTATGACTTGGTGTCATAAGTTATCCTCACAAGTGACAGGAGATGCATTGATCCCTTGACTTGAGGTCATTGATCGTTCTATATGGTTAGCGACTTGCTTTGATACAACCTAACACCTCGCCGTAGTTGGGAGGTCATAACGGTTGTCATTGAGCATATCACGACCCATATGAGAAGGTCAATGGACAGACATAGGATTTGCCCCTTCCTTAGGGAAGTATGATATCCATAGAGCTCCTCTATGGTTCTATGACTGAGAGTGTATGGCCATACCCAGGTAAGAACCTGTTTTAGTCATAGCCATGTGATTGGGTGAAAACAAGTGGTGACACACTTGTCCAATTGGATATCAGTCCGGCAAAGAGACTGTAATGCATCTGTACCTAGTTGCGATGATGGGGATGTCGATGTCGATATCCATTCCAATGACCTGGGTAGCAGTGATGCACTGCTAGGTGCCACTCACTGCTTGTGGTGACCTTTGGTCAGCACTGCCAGCGTCAGAAGAACCTACAGGGTCGCACACCTTGATACTTGAGTTCTCGTATTGATCGAGAAGCCTTATGATCAAGTTATTGGATAACTCGGATCTAATTGGGAGATTTCATCAGCACCAATGGGCCTGATGAGATGGAAGAATGTTATTGGAGCCAAACTTCATTTTTGGCAGGTTGACCCGTATTTGACTATGGTTGGTCACACTTGGATTAGGGTTGCATTGGATTGGATCCTGTTGGGGTATGCCCTTAAGGCTAATGTTTGAGGCCTTGGGATTGCATTAGTATCATGTATAAACTCTTTGTTTATAAAGGCAATTGTTGTTATTCAGGTTGTTGCATTATCTGCTGTCATATGTATACTTCTGAATAATGTCTCAATGCTGTTCAGCTTGGCTGACATGCACTTTTGTCCTTAGTCGAGATATCTTGGTGAACATGAGACAGCCTTGATATGATTGAGACTAATGTGTGTTCTAATCTTATAGGATGCTTCGAGCATAGAATAAGATGTAGAATCATGGGTACATTGGATGTACTGGACAGACCCTACTAGGATATTCAATTGCTTGTCACAATGTGAATAATCCTTGTATGCGAACAAGTGGCATACTTCCTCTGACTTGAGATCACTTGTGTTTCTAAATGATGATTGGCATTGTTTTGAGGTAGTTCAATATCATTTGAAACATAATGGTTATAGACTATCTTGGATGATGAGCATGAGTCATGTTAGGGTGCTAGTGATAGACATAGGATTGCCGTCTTCTTGTTTGGAGTGTGATGTTCTAAAGGGGCCCCCTGGATGAGATGATTGAGAAAGTGTATGGCCATACCCAGATGACTATGTTCATCTGATCTGATCATTCTCATCATATTGGAGTTACAGGCTTGACACGCTTGTCCAATAAAGAACATCCAGTGGCAAAGGAAGCATGTATGCCTTGTGAAGTGGATTCACACTTGTGCTGTGGTTTGGGTGTAGTCTTGGAAGACTCTTTCCTTTATATCGGGAGATAGTGATGTGTTGCTAGATACCCCTCACTGATCGTGATAACGTAAGTTATCGTTACCGACATTTAAAAGAAACCCTTAGGGTCGCACAATTTGATGATATGACTTACTTAAGTCAGATCGTGTGGACTGAATTGTTTTGGTTCAGTTTAAAGGGATTTAATCTCTGATTGTAAGTGAGATCTGGTCTGATCATGTTTGATTGATTAGGGCTTGAGATCGGTAAGCTTCGATCGAGAGAATGGATGCTAGATCGGTGAGATCAGAAGCATCAAGAGATGAACGGTTAGATCTTGAACCTTAGGGTTAATATGATCTAGACCAAATCGCTTGGGTTAATTGGTCTTTGAACCAACCCAAAAATGAACCAACTCATTATGTGAGCGCATGGTTCAAAAGAGGAGAGAAAAATGCGATTGGTTCGTGGGTACATGAACGCATGATCGCATGAGAGAGTAAGGCTAGCTATTTTTAGTAGCCACGCCTCCACGTTTTGTGTGGAACGCATCTCTTGTCGCCCCTCTCCTATTCTCGTCGCTTGCTCTCGTGTGGAAGTTTGTTGTTCACGCCTTGGAGAGAGTTTGCTCAAGCGAGACATCATCTCAACTTCCCTTCCATTCGACAAGGACACTTGGAGATCCTTGCTAGCACAAGGTTCGACAAGGAGAAGCCAACATCCATCTTGTGTGCGCACCATTTGGAGGAGAAGCGCTTGACTCTCTGCTTCCTAGACGCCATCCAAGCAATGGCACTGGTAAGAATCGATTCTCTTGTATGCAAGTTAAAGTTGATCATACTGCATGCATCGATCCAGAAACCCTTTCCGCTGCAAAAAGGTTTTATCATATGCGCCATTAGGGTTTCGACACCTCCCCCCTTGTTTAAGGGACTTTCAATTGGTATCAGAGCCACGTTTATTGCATGTTAATATGATTGCTATCTTTGCATTGTGATCCATGTTTGCACAAAAGACTAGATCTATAGGACATGCGAAACTTGTTGTATAGTTTTATGTTGGCGAAAATACATGATGTTATTTTCTCCTTGGCGCATGTTTCTTGTTGGTGCATGTTGCATGTTGGTTTTATTAAAACAAAATAACTTGCGCGCTTACCATTAGATCTAAGAGATGCCTACTTTAAATCCTTAGACGGGTTGATAGGGTTGAAGTCATTGTCTAGTCAAGATCAAACCAGTCTGATCAGACCATCTGACAGCCTAGATGGGTTGACCAGATAGCACCTGTGCGCTAGCACGAGGTGGCTATAGGTTGACTGCTGACAGGCGTGTAGCGATGTCTGGTTGGGACAACCAGTGAACGCACATGAGTTAGGCCCGGGGTCACACCCGCTTGCCAGAACTCATGAGGTCGTTCAGCCCTTGGCGCATGCATGGTTGACCATTAGGTTAACACAAGTCAGTTAGGACTTGGTGCATGCCAGGGCAGTGGATCTGACTAGGTCTGATGAGTGGATCCCTATTAATGGACCGTTGTAAGGTAGTAGGGCACATAAGGAAAATAAAAATGATGCCAATGGGTTTTCGAAAATTTTATTTTCTTGATTGGATCACATGATGGTGGTATACATGATGCTTGTTTATTTCATCTTATGTGGGCTGCCTATTTTAATGCGTGCTGTGCTGGGGCTTGTGAGCCTGGTTAATAAATGTAAATTATTTATTGTGATCTGCGCATCACATTTGATTTAATTTATAAAGTGTAATTGACCTGCGTGTCAATCTTGTCTAGATAGATTAAATTATATTTTAATCAGACATGAGCACTGAGCACACATGGCAGAGGCGCATGCAGCAAGTGGCTTCACCAGTGGCGACTCTGGGACAGGCGCAATTACCTGGTGGGCGCACCTGAGCTGCAGTGGGCGCTTGGGCCCTGGGTTGGGCCAGATGGGATGCAAGAGACCCATGAAGAGCTCAAGTGAAGACTTAAGTTAAAATTAAGGTCTTACCTAGGCTTAATGGGCTTTTACCACATAAGATCAGCATGCTTTCTACTTATTGTTTATATAATTAGAACTGCATGATTTAATCTTCTGCTATCGCCATAGGTTATGCATGATAGTTAAGAAGATAAAAGACCGTTAAAATCCAACGCTAAAATATCAAGCACGATAGCCTTCTGACGCGAAACCTCACTGTTCTGACTATCGTTGGGGCCGTGTTGTACCCACTCAGTGGGCACGCCCATCTATCTTCAGACGGTGTGTGATTACACCTGCGTGTTACAGAGAAGGGATTTATCGCTTCTCGTTGCTCAGCATAGCACGTGGTGGTCCAGGGAGTAGGTCGGGTCAGCTTGACCATGTAGGCTACATATGTGGCGCATATGGTAGCTATATGGAGGCAGCCATCTGTGGGATCAGAGACTGTGTTGTACCAACTCAGTTGGCACAGTCTGCTGGATTGCCCAGATGAAGGGGAATCGCACGGGTTGGCGATTGGCAGGGATTGCCTACCAGAAATTAGTGTTTGTACTCTCTGTGTAACTTATCTCGCCTGAGCGGGACGCGGAGACCAAGTATGAAATCTGGATCCCATCTCACTAAAAGAGTTTTACTCTTTCGGGCTGTTTTGCTGGATTTTTCAGCCAGATAAAATAGTGAGAAAAAGAATCATTCTTAAGTCCTGAATTGATTCTCACATTGATACTGACCTTGCTGTTCTTGCATTGTTGTAGATTACTGCAGCAATGAACACCACGAATTTCAATGTGCGATCCCTACTGGAAAGGGAGAAGTTTGCTGGACCAAACTTCTCAGACTGGTACGGACACCTTAAGATTGTTCTTAAGGCAGAGAGGAAGCTGTATGTCCTCGAGACGGCTATACCGCCTCAACCCGCTACGAACGCCGCAAGGGCGGTTCGCGATGCTTATGAAAAGCATGTCAATGATAGCATTGATGTCGCTTGTCTGATGCTTGCGTCTATGACGCCAGAGCTGCAGCGTCAGCATGAGGATCTATCTGCTATACAAATTATAGCAAACCTCAAGCTGCTGTATGCTGCACAGGCTAGGACTGAACGCTACAATTTGACTAAACTTTTCTTTCAGAGCAAACTGGCTGAAGGGAGTCCAGTGGGAGCTCACGTACTCAAGATGATTGGGTACAAGGAGGCTCTAGAGAAACTGGGACATACCATCAATCAGGAGCTTGCTGTAGACATCATATTGCAGTCTCTCCCGACCTCTTTCGATCCGTTCATCATTAACTTTAATATGAACAAGATCGACTGTACGCCAGCAGAGTTACTGAATATGCTCTTGACTACAGAGCTGACTCTTAAGGGAAAGCCTTCATCCTCTGTCTTGATGGTTCCATCAAGGAACAAGAAGAAAGGGAAGAAGGGCAAAGCCCCTGTCAAGAGCTACAGCAAGGCTCTGAAACAAAAGGTTAAGCGGTCGAAGGAATACAGATGTTTCCATTGTGGCCAGCTGGGTCACTGGAAAAAGGACTGTAAAGCGCTCCAGGGAGACAAGAAGGGAAGTTTCGCTTCTGGCTCAGGTATTTTCGTGATTGAAGTCATGGTTTCTTCTTCTATATCATGGGTGTTGGACACTGCATGTGGAGTTCACATTTGTTCAAATGTACAGGAACTCAAGAGAAGAAGACAGGTGGGACAGCATGAGGTGGACCTACAAGTTGGAAACGGGGCACGGGTTGCTGCTGTTGCTGTAGGAGTTTATAACATCTCATTACCATCTGGACTTGTATTGGAACTAGACAATTGTTACTTTGTACCAAGCATTACGAAAAATATTATCTCTATTCCTGCTCTTGTCAGGAAAGGGTTTTCCTTTGAATGCAATATTTCAAAGTGTGTTATTTCTTATGATAATATTGTTTATGCTACTGGGTCAATTAACAATGGGTTATTCATGTTGGACATGGAATGTTCTATACAGCAAATTGATATTAAGAAAGCCAAGTATGCTGATGACAGCACCTTGCTATGGCATAGTCGTTTAGGCCATATTAACAAGAAGCGCATTAAGCGGTTGCATGATCATGGACTGCTGGGATCATTCTCCTATGAGGAGCTTGATACATGCAAAGCTTGTTTAATGGGTAAAATGACGAAGTCACCTTTTCCTCATAAAGGTCAAAGGGCTTCAGGTTTACTTGACCTTATACACAGTGATGTGTGTGGGCCTTTTAGTAAACATGCCAGAGGTGGCTATCTATACTTCATTACCTTTACTGATGATTTCATTAGATATGGGTATGTCTATTTAATGAGACATAAGAGTGAATCTTTTGACAAGTTCAAAGAGTTCAAGAATGAAGTACAGAATCAATTAGGCCGAAATATCAAGGCACTTCGATCGGATCGAGGTGGTGAATACTTGAGTCATGAGTTTAATGACTATCTGAAGGAGTATGGGATTATCTCACAGCTCACTCCGCCAGGAACACCGCAATGGAATGGTGTGTCCGAAAGGAGGAACAGAACCTTATTGGATATGGTTCGTTCTATGATGAGTCAGGCTACTCTACCTTACTCCTTTTGGGGATTTGCACTGGAAACAGCTGCAAAGCTACTAAACCGAGTGCCATCCAAGGCAGTTTCAAAGACGCCATATGAGTTATGGTATGGGAAACAGCCAAGCTTGACATTTATTAAGATCTGGGGTTGCGAGGCTTATGTCAAAAAGCTCGCCTCTGGCAAACTAGAGAGCAGATCTGAGAAATGTATCTTTGTCGGTTACCCTAAGGAAACTAAGGGTTATTATTTCTATGATCCCAAAGAGAACAAAGTATTTGTTGCTCGAACAGCCATTTTTCTTGAGAAGGAGTTTCTTCTGCAAGAGGGCAGTGGGAGAGAAATAAAGCTGGATGAGAATCCAGAGGAAGGACAAAGTAGTCAAGCACAGTTGGATGTGCCTGAGCCAGTAGAACAGGTTATTGAACAACCTGAGGCTCAGATATCACGGGAACTGCGAAGATCGGGAAGGATCCGTCGACAGCCTGAGCGCTATGACGGAGTCTACATCATTGATCATGATGAACCCCTCACTTATGCGGATGCGGTTAGTGGACCGGAATCAGCGAGATGGCTTGAAGCTATGCGAGCCGAAATGGACTCCATGTCTGATAACCAAGTTTGGGATTTGGTAGATCCGCCTCCGGGAGTAATCCCTATAGGCTGTAAGTGGATCTTCAAGAAGAAGATTGACATGGATGGTAACGTGGTTACCTATAAAGGCAGGCTAGTTGCGAAAGGTTTCAAACAAATCTACGGGATAGATTATGATGAAACTTTCTCTCCTGTAGCTATGTTCAAGTCTATTCGGATTCTTTTCGCGATAGCAGCATATTACGATTATGAGATCTGGCAAATGGATGTGAAGACCGCTTTCCTTAATGGAAAACTGGATGAGGATGTCTATATGACACAACCTGAAGGTTTCACTAATCCATCAGATCGTCATAAAATATGCAAGTTAAAGAAGTCCATTTATGGACTTAAGCAAGCATCAAGAAGCTGGAATATTCGTTTTGATGAATCAATCAGTGGATTTGGTTTCATCAAGAATGAAGATGACCCATGTGTATATAAGAGGTTTAGTGGGAGCGTGATTACTTTTCTAGTCCTCTACGTCGATGATATCTTGATCATTGGAAACGATATTCCTGAAATGCATGCAGTTAAGGCATGGCTAAGGAAATGTTTCCAGATGAAAGATTTAGGAGAAGCAGCCTATGTCTTAGGTGTGAAGATCTACAGGGATAGATCTAAGAGGCTTCTCGGGCTGTGCCAGAGTACTTACATCGATAAAGTCCTGGAGAGATTCCATTTAGAGAATTCTAAAAGAGGATATCTTCCAGTCAGACATGGTCTGAATCTTTCAAAGAGTCAGTGTCCACAAACACAGACTGAGAAAGATGAAATGGACAATACGCCTTATGCTTCGGCTATTGGGTCCATTATGTATGCGATGTTGTGTACTCGCCCAGACGTCGCTTACGGGTTAAGCGTGACCAGTCGATTCCAAAGTAATCCAGGTAAGGCACACTGGGTTGCAGTCAAGAACATTTTAAAATATCTTCGGAGGACCAAAGATATGTTCTTGATATATGGTGGTCAGGAAGAACTTAGTATTGAAGGATATACTGACGCTTCATTCCAGTCTGACCAGGATGATTTCCGATCGCAATCAGGCTATGTTTTTAGCTTGAATGGAGGAGCAATGGTGTGGAAGAGTTTCAAACAGTATATAGTTGCTGATTCTACCACGGAAGCCGAGTATGTTGCAGCCTCAGAAGCATCCAAGGAGGCAGTGTGGATTCGTAAGTTCGTTCAAGAACTTGGTGTTGTTCCTTCGAGTGCAGATCCTTTGGTTATCTTCTGTGATAACACTGGAGCAATAGCACAAGCAAAGGAACCACGGTCGCACCAGAAGTCCAAGCACATACAGAGACGGTTTCACTTGATCCGGGAGATCATTGATCGTGGCGAGATCAAAGTTTGCAAGGTTCATACAGATGACAATCTGGCTGACCCGCTTACAAAGCCTCTGGCGCAGCAGAAGCATGAGAAGCACTGTAATAATATGGGTTTGAGATTTCTCAACCATTAGATTAAGTGCAAGTGGGAGATTGTTGGGGTATGCCCTTAAGGCTAATGTTTGAGGCCATGGGATTGCATCAGTATCATGTATAAACTCTTTGTTTATAAAGGCAATTGTTGTTATTCAGGTTGTTGCATTATCTGCTGTCATATGTATACTTCTGAATAATGTCTCAATGCTGTTCAGCTTGGCTGACATGCACTTTTGTCCTTAGTCGAGATATCTTGGTGAACATGAGACAGCCTTGATATGATTGAGACTAATGTGTGTTCTAATCTTATAGGATGCTTCGAGCATGGAATAAGATGTAGAATCATGGGTACATTGGATGTACTGGACAGACCCTACTAGGATATTCAATTGCTTGTCACAATGTGAATAATCCTTGTATGCGAACAAGTGGCATACTTCCTCTGACTTGAGATCACTTGTGTTTCTAAATGATGATTGGCATTGTTTTGAGGTAGTTCAATATCATTTGAAACATAATGGTTATAGACTATCTTGGATGATGAGCATGAGTCATGTTAGGGTGCTAGTGATAGACATAGGATTGCCGTCTTCTTGTTTGGAGTGTGATGTTCTAAAGGGGCCCCCTGGATGAGATGATTGAGAAAGTGTATGGCCATACCCAGATGACTATGTTCATCTGATCTGATCATTCTCATCATATTGGAGTTACAAGCTTGACACGCTTGTCCAATAAAGAACATCGAGTGGCAAAGGAAGCATGTATGCCTTGTGAAGTGGATTCACACTTGTGCTGTGGTTTGGGTGTAGTCTTGGAAGACTCTTTCCTTTATATCGGGAGATAGTGATGTGTTGCTAGATACCCCTCACTGATCGTGATAACGTAAGTTATCGTTACCGACATTTAAAGGAAACCCTTAGGGTCGCACAATTTGATGATATGACTTACTTAAGTCAGATCGTGTGGACTGAATTGTTTTGGTTCAGTTTAAAGGGATTTAATCTCTGATTGTAAGTGAGATCTGGTCTGATCATGTTTGATTGATTAGGGCTTGAGATCGGTAAGCTTCGATCGAGAGAATGGATGCTAGATCGGTGAGATCAGAAGCATCAAGAGATGAACGGTTAGATCTTGAACCTTAGGGTTAATATGATCTAGACCAAATCGCTTGGGTTAATTGGTCTTTGAACCAACCCAAAAATGAACCAACTCATTATGTGAGCGCATGGTTCAAAAGAGGAGAGAAAAATGCGATTGGTTCGTGGGTACATGAACGCATGATCGCATGAGAGAGTAAGGCTAGCTATTTTTAGTAGCCACGCCTCCACGTTTTGTGTGGAACGCATCTCTTGTCGCCCCTCTCCTATTCTCGTCGCTTGCTCTCGTGTGGAAGTTTGTTGTTCACGCCTTGGAGAGAGTTTGCTCAAGCGAGACATCATCTCAACTTCCCTTCCATTCGACAAGGACACTTGGAGATCCTTGCTAGCACAAGGTTCGACAAGGAGAAGCCAACATCCATCTTGTGTGCGCACCATTTGGAGGAGAAGCGCTTGACTCTCTGCTTCCTAGACGCCATCCAAGCAATGGCACTGGTAAGAATCGATTCTCTTGTATGCAAGTTAAAGTTGATCATACTGCATGCATCGATCCAGAAACCCTTTCCGCTGCAAAAAGGTTTTATCATATGCGCCATTAGGGTTTCGACACCTCCCCCCTTGTTTAAGGGACTTTCAGATCCAAATGCTTAAATCAACCCATAGGATGAAGTTTGGGTTAGCTCATTATCCAAGGAAGCCCAATAATAAATTCTCATGAAGAGAAGAGAGGCTAAAAGGGTATAATGGGGAGAAACCCAACCCCATTGGCGCCTAAGGGGCATAATGGGGTTAGGGTGGCAAAATTGCTTCATTAAGGAAGCAATTTGCGCCTAGCCCTTCTCCCTTGATGGTATGAATGCCTTTAAGGCATGTCTTGGGCTGATATGGTACTTGGGCAATTATGGAAAGGTTGAATGAAGTTTATGGTAAAGTCTTGAAGACTTTCCTTACATTAAACCTCCTCATCCTAGCCCTACACTTGTCATGATCCTAGCCCTTGCCCTAATCGCCTCTTGCCCTATATATGTGACCCTAGCCGACCCCTCTTATATGATTCATCCTTGGAGGCGTGAACATAAGAAGGGAGCGAGAGCAAGGAGCAAGGGCGCAATCTCTTCCTCTTCCATCAAGTGGCCGCAAGCTTCTCCTTCCTTACCACTTGGCGCATCTTTCTCTCTTGGTGGCGCAAGGTGGTTGGAGCATCTCCCTAAGGCTTGGATCTTCTTCCCGAGGCTAGCACCGGGCGTGGAAGAAGAGGACTCGAGGCATCCGTGTGTGTGAGACTGCAGAGGGCGCACACTTGGGACTCATCTTGCTCTGAGGTATTTTCTAACTCATCGTGTCGACCCCCTTGCATGCGATCTTCACTGGGTTTTTGGGACCGACCTGTTTCGGGGACATTCTTCCGCTGTGCAATGTATGTATGTATGTGTCTCTGAAAAATTGTAAAATGTCCCCGGGGTTTCCCAACAATGGTATCAGAGCGACTTGCAAGACTCGAACGAAGTTTTATGCTTTTCTTTCTTGCTCACATGCCATATCTCTATTTTCGAAAATAGCATAATGCATGGCAAACGATTTTTTCTAAGTAGGAAAAATTAGGGTTTCTTGTTTCTATCATCCTCTCAATCTCTTTTGGATTTTTGGACTATTTTTCTTGTCTGATTTAAAGATCAAAGGAGCACGTAGTTTTGTCAAGTAGGACGGGCATTGTGTCTTCGGACTGGCCAAGTCTCTTGATCTGACAAAATTGCCAGCCGAAAGGATCTCTGAAATAACCTTGAAAAATAAATCGCAATTAACCAAAAGATTTGTGAGAAGAAGATGAGAAAAAGAGACTAGTTTTAATGAAAAAGTAAAATTTCAGATTTTATGTTTTTCATGAGCATGTAGAATTGCATGAGTAAATACCTTGATTGTGCATAATGTTGTGATCATTAGTCAAGCCCCCCCTTTGCATGCCTGTGATGTATCCTCGTGAGGCCTGCGTGCCGCTTTTCCTTTTGCTTTTAAGAAGACTAGGGAAGCGCATGTACTTGGAGCTTGGCGCATGCATGAAGTTGGCGCACCTTGCATGGTGGCGCAACAAGCATCAAGGAAAAGGCGCAAGCTTGCTTGATGGCACAAGTTAGGCATGGCCGAACCCTTTGGTTTGAGAGCTAGCTAACTTGGCATCTTTCATTGTGGCGCATTCTCCTTGGAGGAAGATCATGGCATTGGCCGAACCTTTGAGGTCTACCCTTAAGGTTTGAGAGCTAAGCCATGAAGGAAGGACCTTGGAGCCAACCATGAAGACCAAGATAGAGGGCAGCTAGGATAGGTCTTTCTTAGGGGCTTGAGTCCTATGTCAAGAGTTGAACCTCCTTTGGCATGGGTTGGTTCAATATCTTGAAAGGGCTTTGATCACATCATCTTTTACTGCTTTCCTTATCTGCTAAAAGCATGCCTGTGATGTTTTATCATTATGTTATCACTATAGGATTGCATGCCTGTATTGTTAGACATAAGATAAAACTGATGAGACCTTAAAAACCCTCATAAAATATCAAGTCTAGAAGCCTTCTAACGCGTAGCCCTCACTAAGCTATCGATCAGTGGAGTTGTGAACTGGTTCCCACCCTCGTGGGACACACCCACTTATCTTTAGAAAGTATGTGGTGACAATGGTTTCCCCAGTCCAGTTTTAACCTGGGCGTGCCTTCGCAAGGAAACTCATTGGCCCTGGGCATAAACGGTTAGGAATGGACTTGACTAGAAATTCACATGTACTAGGCACATAGTGAAAGTCTAGAGGCATCGTTGAGAGGTTAGGGTTTCATGTTATATCCAGGCCTCGCTGGACATGAAATGCCCAAGACTGTCTCAACAAGGGGAGTTGCTTGGAGCAACTGGCCGGCGCGCCCACCTTAGGAAACATGGGTTACTTTGTGCATCTCATCCCACCCTCGTGGGACGCAAAGCCTCATGTGAAATAAGGATCCCATCTCACTAGGAAGTCTTAAACTTCCCGATTGACTTTGTGGGTTGTCAATTCAAATTTAAAATAGTGGGAGCAGTAATCATTTAAAACAAGTCCAGTTTAAATGATTCGAAGTAGTACTAATCTGTTTTTCTTGGGTGTTGTAGAATAATGGCTACGAACACTGGCGGATTATCACTGCGATCACTCCTTGATAAGGATAAGTTAGTTGGAACTAACTTTATGGACTGGCATCGGAACTTGAGGATAGTCCTCAAGCTCGAGAAGAAGCTGTATGTCCTTGAACAGGCTCTTCCTGCGGCTCCTGCGCCTAATGCCCGAACGGCAGATAGAGATGCTTATAGAAAGCATCAGGATGACTCTTTGGAGGTTGCATGTCTTATGCTAGCCAGCATGGCACCTGAACTGCAGGTGCAATATGAGGAGCAGAACGCTTTTCAGATGATCACTCACCTGAAACAGATGTTCGAGGCTCAGGCTAGAACTGAAAGATTTGACACCGCCAAAGCAGTTTTTCGGTGTAAGTTGTCTGAGGGTGCACCAGTGAGACCCCATGTTCTCAAGCTCATTGGGAATGTGGATCATCTCAGAAGACTGGGTCATGCCATAGACAATGAGCTGGTTGTGGATCTTATTCTGCATTCCCTGCCCCCTAGCTTCAGTCCGTTTATTATTAACTTCAACATGAACCGGATTGAGTGCACACGGGAGGAATTGATGAATATGCTCCAAACAGCCGAGCGTGAAATGGGTAAGACCAAACCAAATTCTGTTCTTTTGGTCCCTGCGACCAAGAAGATAAAGAAGAAGGGTAAGGCACGTGCTAAGGGCAGTGCCAAAGGTCCTACCAAGGCACTGAAGAAAAAGGCAAAGAAGTCAAAGGACCAGAGGTGTTTTCACTGTGGCGAGCAGGGTCACTGGAGAAGGGACTGCAAGCAGCTTCAGAATGAGGAGAAGAAGGGCTTGGCCTTAACTTCTAGCTCAGGTATCTATGTTACAGAAGTCAATCTTTCTACTTCTATGTCATGGGTATTGGATACCGCATGTGGAGCTCATATTTGTACAAATATGCAGGGGCTCAAGAGAAGTAGATCGGTGCGACCTGGAGAGATTGACCTACGTGTTGGAAATGGGGCACAGGTTGCTGCTGTTGCTGTAGGCGTCTTGACTCTCTCCTTGCCTTCTGGACTTCTATTAGAACTAGATAATTGCTTTTGTGTACCTTCACTTACTAAGAACATTGTATCCATTCCTTGCTTAGCAAAGAAGGGATTTAAGTTTGAAATAAATAAGAACTCTTGTTCTTTTTCATTTGCAAATATGTTCTATGGGAAGGGTACTTTGTGCAATGGTCTGTATATCTTGGATATGGAAAGTTCTATCTGTAACATAAGTAATAAAAGGACCAAACTGAGTGGTTCAGTTGGTGCTTTCCTATGGCACTGTCGATTAGCCCATATAAATAAAAATCGCATCCAACAACTCCATGCAAATGGATTGTTAGATTCAAGTTCCTTGGAGGAATTTGATACCTGTGAACCTTGTTTATTAGGGAAAATGACAAAGGCACCCTTCACCAAGATTGGTGAGAGGGCAGGAGGTTTATTGGATCTCATACATACTGATGTGTGTGGGCCTTTCAATAAACAAGCCAGAGGAGGGTACAACTACTTCATTACCTTCACTGATGACTTCAGTAGGTATGGATATGTCTACCTAATGAGACATAAATCTGAGTCCTTTGAGAAATTCAAAGAGTTCAAGAATGAAGTAGAGAACCAGCTTGGAAGATCCATTAAAGCTCTTCGATCAGATCGAGGTGGAGAATACCTGAGTGGAGAGTTCTTTGACTATCTGAGAGAGTCTGGGATCATATCCCAACTCACTCCTCCTGGAACACCTCAATGGAATGGTGTGTCTGAAAGGAGAAATCAAACTTTATTGGATATGGTTCGATCTATGATGAGTCATGCAACTCTACCTTCCTCATTCTGGGGGCATGCACTTGAGACAGCTTCTCTGATACTAAATAATGTTCCATCTAAGAGTGTCTCCAAAATACCATACGAGGTATGGAGTGGGAGACGCCCTAATCTCACGTTTATCAGGATCTGGGGATGTGAGGCTTATGTCAAACGTCAGGATTCTAGCAAGCTAGAACCTAGATCTGATAAGTGTGTATTTGTGGGGTATCCGAAGGAAACTAAAGTATACTACTTCTATGTCCCAACCGAGAACAAAGTTTTTGTTGCTCGGGGTGCTGTCTTTCTAGAGAAAGAATTTCTTATGAAAGAAGTTAGTGGGAGGGAGTTTGACTTGGATGAGGTCCAAGTGCAACCACAAGACAAAGAGATGGAATCTGAGCCATCTGCACCTGTTGTTATACAACCTGAGGCTCAGACACAGGTCCCACGTAGGTTTGGGAGGATTCGTCGTGCACCTGAGAGGTACGGGTCGCTGCCGACTCAACACGATGGAATTTTCATCATTGAAGATGAACCCAGAACCTATGATGAGGCGGTCAGTGGACCGGACTCCGAGAGATGGCTTGACGCCATGCGATCCGAGATGGATTCCATGTCGGCTAACCAAGTCTGGGATTTGGTTGAGCTGCCTGATGGGGTAAAACCCATAGGGTGTAAATGGGTCTTCAAGAAGAAGACAGACATGGATGGCAATATAGTTACCTATAAGGGTAGACTAGTGGCTAAAGGTTTTAAACAAGTCCACGGGGTGGACTATGATGAAACCTTCTCGCCAGTTGCCATGATCAAGTCCATTCGGATTCTGCTTGCTATAGCTGCATATCATGACTATGAGATATGGCAGATGGATGTGAAGACAGCGTTCCTTAACGGGAAGCTGACTGAGGATGTGTACATGACACAACCTGATGGCTTCATCCATCCTGCAGAGGCTAGTAAGGTCTGCAGGCTAAAGAGATCCATTTATGGATTAAAGCAAGCATCTCGAAGTTGGAATCTTCGATTTGATGAAGCTGTGAGAGATTATGGCTTTATCAAAAGCGAAGATGACGCCTGTGTATATAGAAAATTCAGTGGGAGCTTGGTGATTTTTCTGGTCTTGTATGTCGATGACTTACTGCTCATCGGAAACGACATCCCTAGTCTTCAAGCTGTGAAGACATGGTTGGGGAAGTGTTTTGAGATGAAAGACTTAGGGGAGGCCGCCTATATTCTAGGCGTGAGGATCTACCGAGAAAGATCCAAGAGGCTCCTGGCCCTTAGTCAAAGTACCTACATTGATAAGGTCCTGGAGAGGTTTAACTTGGAGCAATCCAAGAAAGGATACCTTCCAGTAAGACATGGCCTTACTCTCTCAAAGAGCCAGTGTCCTACAACACAGGCTGAGAGGGATAACATGAGTCGAATTCCTTATGCTTCGGCAGTAGGATCGATCATGTATGCAATGTTGTGTACTAGACCAGACGTGGCATATGCTGTAAGCATAACCAGCCGATACCAATCCAATCCAGGTCTGCAGCACTGGGTGGCTGTAAAGAACATCCTAAAGTATCTGAGGAGAACTAAGGATTTGTTCTTGGTCTATGGGGGACAAGAAGAGCTCAGTGTGCAGGGCTATACTGATGCATCATTCCAGTCTGACCCTGACGACTTTAGATCGCAGGCCGGCTATGTGTTCAAGATAAATGGAGGCGCTGTATGCTGGAAGAGCTTCAAGCAATCCACCATAGCAGATTCTACAACCGAGGCAGAGTATGTGGCCGCTTCTGAGGCAGCCAAGGAAGCCGTTTGGATGAGGAAGTTCATATCTGATCTTCAGGTGGTCCCTAGTGCAATGGATCCCATTGAACTCTACTGTGACAACAATGGAGCAATTGCACAAGCCAAGGAACCACGGTCTCATCAAAGATCCAAACACATACTCAGAAGATTTCACCTGATCAGAGAGATCATTGAAAGAGGTGATGTCAAGATTAGCAGAGTTGACACAGAGAACAATCTGGCAGACCCATTGACCAAGGCTTTGGCGCAGCAGAAGCATGATGGTCACGCTAGAGATATGGGGTTAAGATTCCTCAACCTCTAGGTCTTAGTGCAAGTG
This sequence comes from Costus lasius, assembly GCA_027563935.2. NCBI lineage: Eukaryota > Viridiplantae > Streptophyta > Magnoliopsida > Zingiberales > Costaceae > Costus > Costus lasius. Next base: position 26,658,068 of record CM050450.1, on the reverse strand, counting down.
GGAGATTGTTGGTGTATATGCCCTAGGACCTAGTTTTGGTCCACTTATGTACTACTTGACTTTGATATTTATATATATCATTCTGGCATTGTCATTGTCAATGTTTGTTTACATCTGCGCACATGTACTAACATGATAATGTCCCTGGAGACAGATTGGATCTGTGCTCAAACTATTGTCCCCAGTCGATGTACCTTAGTGGATATGGGACAGCTATGGTACTTGAGAGACTGGTATGTGAGCTGGTTAGGTACGTGGTGCTAACGCAGACACATGGGTATATCATTGGAGGATATACTGGAAAGACCCGCTGTGAGGCTATGACTTGGTGTCATAAGTTATCCTCACAAGTGACAGGAGATGCATTGATCCCTTGACTTGAGGTCATTGATCGTTCTATATGGTTAGCGACTTGCTTTGATACAACCTAACACCTCGCCGTAGTTGGGAGGTCATAACGGTTGTCATTGAGCATATCACGACCCATATGAGAAGGTCAATGGACAGACATAGGATTTGCCCCTTCCTTAGGGAAGTATGATATCCATGGAGCTCCTCTATGGTTCTATGACTGAGAGTGTATGGCCATACCCAGGTAAGAACCTGTTTTAGTCATAGCCATGTGATTGGGTGAAAACAAGTGGTGACACACTTGTCCAATCGGATATCAGTCCGGCAAAGAGACTGTAATGCATCTGTACCTAGTTGCGATGATGGGGATGTCGATGTCGATATCCATTCCAATGACCTGGGTAGCAGCGATGCACTGCTAGGTGCCACTCACTGCTTGTGGTGACCTTTGGTCAGCACTGCCAGCGTCAGAAGAACCTACAGGGTCGCACACCTTGATACTTGAGTTCTCGTATTGATTGAGAAGCCTTATGATCAAGTTATTGGATAACTCGGATCTAATTGGGAGATTTCATCAGCACCAATGGGCCTGATGAGATGGAAGAATGTTATTGGAGCCAAACTTCATTTTTGGCAGGTTGACCCATATTTGACCATGGTTGGTCACACTTGGATTAGGGTTGCATTGGATTGGATCCAAATGCTTAAATCAACCCATAGGATGAAGTTTGGGTTAGCTCATTATCCAAGGAAGCCCAATAACAAGTTCTCATGAAGAGAAGAGAGGCTAAAAGGGTATAATGGGGAGAAACCCAACCCCATTGGCGCCTAAGGGGCATAATGGGGTTAGGGTGGCAAAATTGCTTCATTAAGGAAGCAATTTGCGCCTAGCTCTTCTCCCTTGATGGTATGAATGCCTTTAAGGCATGTATTGGGCTGATATGGTACTTGGGCAATTATGGAAAGGTTGAATGAAGTTTATGGTAAAGTCTTGGAGACTTTCCTTACATTAAACCTCCTCATCCTAGCCCTACACTTGTCATGATCCTAGCCCTTGCCCTAATCGCCTCTTGCCCTATATATGTGACCCTAGCCGCCCCCTCTTATATGATTCATCCTTGGAGGCGTGAACATAAGAAGGGAGCGAGAGCAAGGAGCAAGGGCGCAATCTCTTCCTCTTCCATCAAGTGGCCGCAAGCTTCTCCTTCCTTACCACTTGGCGCATCTTTCTCTCTTGGTGGCGCAAGGTGGTTGGAGCATCTCCCTAAGGCTTGGATCTTCTTCCCGAGGCTAGCACCGGGCGTGGAAGAAGAGGACTCGAGGCATCCGTGTGTGTGAGACTGCAGAGGGCGCACACTTGGGCGCCTATCACGACATCGACCTCATCTTGCTCTGAGGTATTTTCTAACTCATCGGTCGACCCCCTTGCATGCGATCTTCACTGGGTTTTTGGGACCGACCTGTTTTGGGGACATTCTTCCGCTGTGCAATGTATGTATGTATGTGTCTCTGAAAAATTGTAAAATGTCCCCGGGGTTTCCCAACACGTTCCTTTTTCACACCGAAGTTCGACTCGATCTGGAAAGAGTTTGAGGAGACGAGAAAACGGCAGAAGACTCAAACAGGTTCTTCCCTTCTATTCTTCTTCGTACTCTTTTTCATGCATGGGCTTTTTGTTTCTTCCTGTTTGATCTTGCTGGTCTCCCCGCATCCCTTCTCTTTTTCCTCATTTTATCAGCTTCTTCGCATCTCCTTCGCCAGGGGCTTAACACATCCATGAGATCTTAAGAGAAAATAAATACAAACAAAAAAAGTGTGCATGTGTGATCCGTCGTGTTGCCAGGACGCTTAGTGCGTCCATGAAGCCTAAAAAAAAAAATCGAGAGTCGAGGGAAAGTGTGTGTGTGTTTCGTTGTGGTGCCAGGACGCTTAGTGCGTCCATGAAGCCTAAGAAAACCGATCAAAAAAAAAAGGGGCTCCTTCATTTACCTTCTTCTGTTTCTTCTTGCGATGTCCGTCCCTGTGCTTTTTTTTTCTGCCGACCTCTCTTTATACAAGCTACCCATTTCTTTTTTTGTTAGCCCCTCTTCTTTTATTTCTCACCACCGTCGTGGCCATCCTCTCATTTCTTACCAGACCCGATCACTTCTCTGCTGTTTGCTTCTCCTTTCCATCTCTAACTGCTACGCTTACCTTCCCCTTGTTTTTTTGTTTGTTGGGGACTTGTCTTGTCTTCAGATTATTTGGTGGGATTTTCTCCTGCTGTTTTACCTTTCTTGACAGTTTCCATTCAACGGATTTCTTCAGCTTTTTCTTTATTATTATTTTTTTGTCCCTGGTGGCTTATGTCATTTTTTTATCCGTCCCTGCTTCCTTGGCACAGAATTGAGCTGTTCTTTTCTTTTCTTACTTGTTCGAGAACATCTCTGACGTGATTTGTTTGCATATGAGAGGGAGGCAGCACCTTCCTAGTTGGCTCTCCAAGGAACCTCTCCCATAAGGTATCCTACTTTGCGTATACTGGATTTACTCTGCGTATGTCTTCTCGGTATTTTACTTCATACGTGTTAAATCTGTTCATGTGGTGCTGCTGCAGTTTTACTGAAGCTCCCGTTAGCAAGGTGTTTGGACGGCGAACTTCACTCGTAGAATCAAGGTAAGTTAGTATTCCATGCCATCTATGTAATCTGCTGTATTGGGTGTATCTTTTGCCATTTTTGAATATTTGAACCTTCCTGTGACTTGCACACATTTCGTGGCTTAGCCTTAGTTTTCTGGGTGGCATGTAAACAGCCCCTGATGTGACCAGATTTATTCATGGGGGTTACTAACACTTGTTGATTAATGCTGGGCAAAGCTTCAGCCGTGAGAATTTCTATCTTCAGCCATGAGGATCTTTATTAGTTTTGTATATGTCTATAATGTTAGGGGCAAGAGTAATCCTGTAATTTGACCTTTTTTTTTTTTTTTTTACACATCGAGTTTAATATAGTTCCCAAGGCCTTGACATCTAAATAACTGAACCCAACTACCATGAGCATTTACTCTTTTAGTTTTCCAATCAAACTAACATGAGCAGCCAGTTGTCACTGTTCTAACTAAGTCGGCGTACGTGTGTAGCTTTAGTGATGAAGTCCGGTTCATAGATCTCATGGGGCCCAGAACAAATACAAACTTAACTTTAAGTAAGCTATCTCATAGCTTGTCAAAATTATCTCTTGAGCATCACGTTCTTAGCTCCGGAACCCCTTATATTTTATCTTGAAGAATAATAACTTGGCAGTTCTTTCAGCTATCTTCTCAGAATCATGAGCCAAATCTGTTTTAGCAAGTTCTCTTTTTAATTGAGCAATTTTGGCTTGAACCTCACCCTTAGTTTCATTTTTAGTTGCAGCGTCAGAAATTATTGTTGCAGAGTCTTGAGAAATAATTACTTTTCTTAATGTCGAGTTGCTCAACAGACATCCCCTGCATTCCATATATGTTAAATTTACTTATGCTATGTTCTTGTAGTCCTACTTGTATTGATTCTAAGGCTATGTCCAATGAGGCATTGAGCAACATGCTCTCCTTGTAGAGTCAAAAAGGTGAGTTAGTGGCTCAACAAATTGCCCCCCCCAACGGATTTGTATAAGCAAGAAGCGCATACAAAACCGTTGGGAAGACAAAATATTCATGTGTTTTCTTACTACTCTCATTGTCGCTCCAGGTGTTGACTCCATGTGTTTTCTTACTACTCTCATTGTCGCTCCAGGTGTTGACTCGATATTCCGGCTTTTCTGTTTCCATCTTTTTTGTATCGTTCATGGGCTTCCTGTGGTCCCGCCGCGCCTCCATGCCGTTGGACGAGCCCAATGATGAGGCGATTATGGAGTACATTAAGAAGTGTAATTCTCTCGGCCACTTTCGGGGGATATGGCATGAGTGGCGCGATGTGATGTTGGAGGGTAGGGACGTGTTCCATAACAAGATACCCCGTCATTTGTCCATGCCTCTATTGCCAACGGAACACAAGCCTCACCCCCCTTTTGAGAGTGGTATTTGGACGCCTCTAGCGCGTAGCGTCGTCGGAATGATGAACAGATCCCGTATCTTTGATCAAGGCCCCAACCTATGCTTGTGTCTTGAGCCCAACACCAGGACATCTAACCAAGAATCAAATTTCTTTTTAGGCTTGGAGATGGCTTCTAAACGCGTACCGAGATGGGCCTCGCGGTTTAACATTTGTGGTAGTGTCACGCACCATCCTGGCTACACGGAGTGGGCACGATATATCCTGCGTAGTGAGAGGAAGATTCTCAAGAAAGCCGGGATCCATGAGGCCATCATATTGTCACTATTTAATTACGAGTATGATGTCACTTTACTAAAGGGCATCTTAGAACACTGGAGCCCAGCCACAAATACATGTTATCTTTCTGAAGAGGAGATTGTCCCGAGTCTCTGGGACATGCGATACGTCTACGGGCTTCCTATATTAGGTGCTCGATATGATGAGCATGTGCCAGATGAAAAAAATGCTCTTTGGTGAGACTACACACGGCGAGTTTCGATGTTCTCCCTCTCTCAAGGCCGTGTTCCACCACTTCTATGAGCTACTTCATCGGTATTCCGGGGCTGTCTCTATTACTCAGTGGATCTTACACTTCGTTGACTTAGGTACCTCGTTTGAGACCGGTTTCCCTTCGCCGCGTGATCCCTTCGGTGTCGGTTCCGAAAACACCCTAGTGCAGGACTATGATACGCCCCCTCGGCCTCCTATCGCAGTAAAGGAAATGGATCGAGTTACGTTTCTCACAGCATTTTTGGCCTGTTGGCTATGCTATTTTGCTATCCCCTACAAGTATCCAAACTGCATTAGACCGGAGGTTTTCATTATGGCCGATAGACTGGCGCGGGGAGTTCGTCTCTCCTTAGCCCCGGCAGCGTTGTCGAATTTATTTCGGTCTTTAAGAGAGGCATATACCGCTGATTTCCCGGGCTCAAAGGACACGCTGATTCCACTCCACTACTTGTTCGGATGGTTCAATTTGCAGTTCCAAGGGCTATATAACACCGTCGCTTCTGAGGCTATGAAGCGCAAATTACCCTTCATGGTGTGCATTGCTGGGGCCTATCCAGTTTACTTCAAGGATCTTGAGGCGCGTTTATTTTTCCGTAAGGATAAGGTCTTCGGGCATCGTCGGGTCGTATTTCCCAACAAAGCAGGATGCCTAGACGAGCAGGATGACATCCAAGATAACCCCACTGACGTATTGATAGAGGACGGGTGGCTTGCCACCGAGTTCCTTGTGAGCATTCGTGTGGGCTGGCTCCCCTTTAGGAGTGGAAGTCTTGTGTCCTTGGAAGTGTACAACCCTCACAGATGCGCTCGCCAATTTGGTTTTGATCAGGCTATTCCTCAAAACGTCCTTGATTATGGAAGATTATCAGGTGACCTTGTGACAGTGGCTTCTTGTTGGCGTTTACTGCTCCGGCATGGGACCCACTCGTCATATGCTATCCCGGCTCGTGGCCGGGTTCCTAGGTGCAATTATGAATATTTGAGGTGGCACTCTATGCATTTGAAGGCGCTCTTCAGTTATGATATCAAGGATACGTACTGTTTCTCCGAGAAATCCCATCCGCGAAAATTTTTACAGAGGACAACTAACCGACCATCGTATGGCTTTGAATTTAACCTCTCGCGGTCCTCATCCTCCAAGCGGCTAAAGGTCCTGGACCTGGGGGCGGCATCACCCAGTCTATCTGAGGTAGCATCTATCTTTTCTTTTCCTTATGATACGCAATATCGACGATTTGACATTCTCTTCCTTTTCTCTCTGCTTGGGGTGCAGGGTACAGGTCATATACGAGGATCAAAATCTGTTCTCAGTGTCGAAGGGTTACCAGGCGATGGTACAACTCTGCAGCGAGCGAACAAGGATGAGCTGACCACCACAGGTGCTATCTTCTTCACTATATATTTGTCTTTGTTAGCTTGTGATGATTTTTATACTCCCCCTTTTTTTTTATGCACTTATTTTATTGACACAGCGGTTATCTCTGACATATTTTGTGCTCCCTAGAGGTTCGAGCCGCAACCATGGTTGCCGAGCAAGTAAATGCCCACCCTCCCGATGATACTGTGGACATGGATGATATCGACACTGTTGGACTGTTAAAGCATTATTCCAGCGATTCATCTGATGATGTAATTGGAGCCCTGAAAGGAAGTACATATTATTCAGATTATATAGATCACGAAATTCCTTGCGCTTAGCTCAAGATTTAATCTCGGCGCAGTTGTTCATGTGACGGTGGAACCTACGAGGAAAGCTGATCCCTGCACGGGTTCGAGGGGCTCTCCGATCACCTTAGAGACAAGTGAGGCATAAAGTTCACGAGTTATAATCCCCATTTATTACTTTTGTCTCCATGATATTGTAGTTTAAGTTACGCATAATAAACCTTTTGAATGGGGCCTCTAACGACGATTACATGGTTCATTTGCTTGCAGATTTAAGGCATGTGCTAAGTACATTGGAGACCGAGGCAGAAGGGGTATCTCCCTTGAATAATGGTAACTTCTCATTTCTTCTTATACTGGTAAAATGTTTTCAGGAAACTGGCGGGGACACGAGTCTCTACTTCATATATTTTGACGATAGTGACTGTCTCTCATACCTGAACTTGAGGGCTCGAGAGGACTAGATTATCCTGACTTTATCACTTAGCAAATTTTTTTGACATCTTCAGTGCCTGTGTTGGAAGGTCCGGACACCGCCGCATGGGATGAGGAGGCTGTGGAGGATGGTAATTTTCATCGTCACCTTTACCTCTTATCTGCATTACACTACTATGATAATGGGAGAAGAGTTTCCCCTTTTTCATACTGTGACCTGTTTCCAATCGACTCTCATTGTCGGTATTGTCTCTTTAGTTGCATATAATCGTCGTCACTTCTTGACCATACACAATCTATTATGACGACAGGAGGGTCTTCGGCGGGTCTGGTACCTCGTGCTAAGCAAGCTGTTGCAGGAGTAGCGAATTTGCATAATGAAGGTATGTCCTCCTTATTCTCTCTGCTGATATGCAATCCGATATACCTGATCGCGAGTCGGTTCTTTCAGCAATAGTAACCAGATTTGTACTACATGCTGGACGGCTTGTTTTAGTATATATAGTGAAACCTTTGGCACTCTTGTTTTGTTGGTAATCTATTTTAACTTTGTGACAGGTGTGGAGGGGGCAAGCACTGGGGACGGTCACTCTTTTGACGATGGTGGATTCCAACGGGACGGGTTCTCCGACAAAGGTAATCTCGTCACGCCTGCACAGTTTGTCATGTACCGGTCATGTACCACTGTCTTCCTTAAGTAGCCTAACACATGTTTTTGTTTCAGGGGCTGTGAGCGAAGTTCGGGAGGTTACCAAGCCGCCACCTTCCCAGCCATTTACCTCTCGAATTTCGGATGCAATCCGGCGATCGCAGGAGAGAGCAGCCCGCTTCTTTATCTCTGACTACCTTGGCATATTTCGTCACGAGGACTTATTTTCCACGGTGGAAGAGTTTCTGACTTCCTCAGATAGCATCTCGCAAACTTTGACCAGTTTTAGAGCTCTGGAGGCTACTTGGGAAAGGCTGAGTCGGGAGATAGTAGAAGGCTTAAAATAACTTGAGGCTGAGCAGGGCTTATTGAACAGTTTGGATACTTCTGCTCTTGATTCTCAAATTGACAAAGAGGTAATCGTTTTGGAGGACTTGTGGTCTCTTCAAGACAGCTTAATTATCAAGAAGAATGCCACGATGACGTCTCGCGACTTAGCTAGAGCTAAAGTGAGGCGGATTGACGCACGCATGGAACAAATTGACGAAGAAAGGGAGAGGCTTCTATCAGAGAGATGTGCAGCAATTTCTGACATGCAAAGTTGCGACAACAATTTGGAGAACATTGAAGCCACCAAAGCACAGAATTCAGAGTTAATTGACGCAACTGAAGTCCACCAAGCTTCTTTAGAAGCAAAGCGCGAGATGAAGGAAGTTGAACGTGGCAAACTTATTTCCGCCATTGAAGAACGAAGGCACGTCCTCCGGAACATAGTCGGGGAATTTTGATGTATTTCTTTCTGTACTCTGCACTTGGATTCTTAAGACTTTGAGATGTTTTGTACTCTTTGCTTCGCCATTTACCGGTTCAGAATTGTGACTAATTTTAGTCATCACATTTGTTCTTAGTTAGTTGGGAACGCAGGGTAATTGATGTGATGATGACTCTCCCCCTTTTTAGACTGCAATGATTTGCATGATGTCTTATTTATACCGTTCATATTGCTACTTAACAGGATCGCATATGAAATATCAGGGGGATATCTCTACAGGTTTTTTTTTTGTATATTTATATTAAATTACAGAAACTAGCAGTCAAATCTAGGAGTTCACAAATTTCCGATTACGAAATATTGTTCTGCGAATTATTGCGATTGCTACAGCATTGTACAACCACACAGCCGGTATTATTTAATTTATTTTTTTTACTGCTGCAGCTGAAGTTTCTTATATCCAAATATCAGAAATGCAATCGCCACCAAGATACCTCATTTCATGTGCCAGAGCAGGCCCATCAGGCTCCAACCCAAAATCAACAAACAAGTCCGGGTTTAGCTTCAATCCACCTTCTTCAGTACTTACATCAATCTGCAAGATATGAAAACCTTTGTGCACTAGATTTGATCCGTGAAATTGCTTATCCCATACACTAAAGAGAGTTCGTAACATATAGCCGTTTCCCATCCAGGCTCAGCTGGATCATCTATGGTCCGCCTCTAAGTCAATTTCCCTTGGTCTCTGGTACATCAAATTGTGTTTCTTCCCCATCCTCTGTTACATAAACAACGTCGCTCCCTTTCTGGAGAAGTCCTCCAACCCATACTTGTCCTTTCAGCACCGGCTTTGATGGGTCTTCGATATTGTACTGTCTAACATCTCCATGAAGCCAATTGACAAAGTAGAGATACCGATCATCAAGAGAGATGAAAAAATCAGCAATCAGCCCTGGCGTTTCAGGTAGAATCCAGTTTTTTTTACCTTCAGCGGTGTGACAGAGATGACAACCTCATGATCCCAGGATCCGTCTGAAGTCTCGAAGAATCTAACCATGTTGCTAGACAAAGCACAACCAACAAAACCAGTGTCTTTGGATGGTGTCCCCTTTGCGTATTGCCAACCCACTAAATCCGATCCGTAGTTTGGTGCCCTGGACAGCGCGGATTATCCTGAGCCATACGCCTGGTACACTGTACTATCGGCACGATCGAGTCATTCAACACTGGCATAATGATGCCAGCCCAACAGATTATCAACAATGAGTCAACCTAAAATATGAATACATTGTGAACGAAGGTAGCAGATTATTATTATTATTATTATTAGATTTTTTTTTTGAGTCAATTTCCTTTTGTTTAGAAGCGACTAGGGGCGAGCTTACGCCTCTGTCATCCGACTAGGATGAAAGCTCGTATAAGGAGTTTACGTAGTTTTAACTCATGGCCAACCGGAAACGGCCTCAATATTCTTGATCATACTGTTGCTTGGTCCGAGCTAAGTTTGCGCTTTAAACATAGTACTTCTTTAGGAAGCGGCCATTAATGGGCGGCATCGGATGCGCCCCATCTTGATCTGTCAGTTGGTAGGCTCCTCCCTCGTAAAATTTTTCAATCACGTAAGGTCCCTCCCAATTAGGGTTGAACTTTCCTTTTGTCATCTTGTTGAATATGATGGGCCGCCTTACTACTAAAACAAGATCCCCTTTCTTGAAGGTGCGTTCCCTGGCTAATTTGTCGTACGCCCTTGCCATTTGCGTTTGGTATAGCTCTAGGTTTTGTTGCGCAACCAGCCTTTGCTCATCAAGTGTGTCTAGTTCATCAAGACGTAACTGGATATTTTCATCCATCGTCATGTCACATTGCATTGCCATTCTTAGCGAAGGTATTTCCACCTCGAGTGGAAGCACTGCTTCGACACCGAAGACTAAGGAATAAGGTGTCGATTGTGTAGGTGTACGATACGTGGTTCGATAAGCCCACAATGCTTCCACTAGCTTCTGATGCCACTCCTTTTTGTTCTTCGAAACGCTCTTCTTGAGCAGCTTGCATAGAGTCTTGTTGAACGCTTCAGCTAATCCATTCGCTCTTGGATTGTATATCGAGGAGTACCGCCAATCAATCTTGTGACGCTCTGCAAACTTGTAGATTATGGCATTTTTGAAGGCCAAACCGTTGTCGGATATGATCCTTCTAGGGGTCCCAAAATGACTCAATACGTTTGCGCGAAAGAAATTGACGACGTTGGTGGCCTTGACTTCTCTTAATGGGATGGCTTCCGCCCATTTGGAGAAATAGTCCGTTGCTGCGAGTATGAATCGATGTCCCAGAGAAGAAGAGGGTTCTATTGGCCCTACTATATCCGTCCCCCACATTTCGAATGGCCATGATGAAACCGTCGGATGAAGAGGGTTAGGGTGCTTATGAATTAAATCTCCATGCACTTGGCACAAGTGGCAGGTCTTTGCACAGTTTATGCAATCTCGTACCATGCTTGGCCAATAGTACCCCAGCCTCTTAATCTTAAGATACATTTTGGGTCCTGATTGGTGGGCGCCATAAAGGCTGGAATGGACTTCATGTAACACGTGAGCGATCTCATCCATCGCGATGCACCTGAGCCAAAGTTGTTCATACGATCGACGATACAGCGTGTCATTCACGAATGTATACCGAAGGGCCTGCTTTTTCAATTGTACTCTTTGGGTCTTATTTTCGGGTAGAATACCACTTTTGAGATAGTTTACAAATGGTTCCCTCCAATCATACCCTTGTGTGAGGGAAATCGTCATAGCATCTGTTATTTCTTTCTTGTCGACGTTGTTATTTTCGGCCGGTGCAATCAGCTTCCTGTCCCTAATCATAATATTGATTTGGTCAACGGATGGTCCAGCTAGCTCTTTGGCAAACTTTGCTAGCGCGTCTGCTCTACCATTAGCAGCCCTAGCGACGCAAGTCAGAGTGACATGTGGCACTTTTTCCATGAGTCCCACAACCTTCGTATGATATTTGTGTAATTCCATTTTCTTGACTTGGTACTTACCCGTCACCTGTTTGACGATGAGTTGGGAGTCACCATATATATGCATTCTTTCAATTTTCATCTCCAACGCGAGCTCGAGTCCAGCGATTAAAGCTTCATACTCAGCTTCGTTGTTGGTACAGGGACTAGTGAGGGCTAAGGAGTAATGTAATATCCCCTTCTCCGGGGTGATGAATACCAGGCCAATCCCTGACTTTACTTTCGGGATATTTGGGGGAATAGCTGGTTGAATTGAAGACGCCCCATCGAAGTAGAGTTCCCAATATCCATCGTCGACTTCGGCATTTAATACTTCCTCGTCTGGAAAGTCATAATTCAGGGGAGAGTCATCAGGGACAGGATGAGCTACTAAGAAATCAGCGAGAATTTGCCCTTTTATTGCTTTTTGTGACACGTATGTGATGTCGAATTCTTGGAGTAGGACGGCCCATTTAGCCAATCGTCCTGTCAAAGTAGGCCTCGTCATCAGGTATCTTAAAGGGTCGACTCTTGATATGAGATGAACTTCATGTTCAAGGAGATAGTGCCTTAATTTCTTAATGGCAAATATCAATGCCAAACATTGCTTTTCAATTGGAGAGTAGGAATGCTCTGCCCCTACGAACATCCGGCTAAGATAATACAAGGCGGTCTCTTTCCCATCGTCATTATTCTGGGCCAATAGTGCCCCCAAGGATGCCTCCAATGCCATGGTGTATAAGATGAGTGGTTTCCCGGTGATAGGTGCCCCAAGGACTGGAGGATATGAAAGATATTCTTTGATATTTTCGAAAGCGCTTTGACACGTGTCGTCCCAAATGAATGGAGCACTCTTCTTTGTTAGTTTCGAAAAGGGATAGATCCTCCTGGATAAGTTGGAAATGAACCTCCTAATATAAGCTAGCCGTCCTTGAAAGGATCTAAGCTCCTTAAGATTCTTTGGGGGCGGCATGTCTTTGATTGAACATATCTTTGCTGGATCGATTTCAATTTTCTTGTGTTTGACCACGAAACCCAGGAATTTTCCAGATGATACTCCGAACGCGCATTTGAATGGGTTCATCTTGAGGTTGTACTTGCGGATGCGAGTGAACACGGTCCTCAAGTCCTGACAGTGCTCCGCTCTAGATCGCGACTTAACCACCAAATCATCGACATAGCACTCGACGAGTTTGTGGATTAAATCATCAAAGATTTTGGTCATTGCACGTTGATACGTTGCCCCAGCATTCTTTAACCCAAACGGCATGATGGTATAGCAAAAAATGCCGATAGGCGTGCGAAATGCAGTGTGCTTCTCGTCTTCGGGTGCCATCTTAATTTGATTGTAACCAGATGACCCATCCATAAATGAGAACACTTCAAAGTTTGACACCGAGTCGATCATTACTTCTATCACAGGGAGTGGAAAATCGTCCTTGGGACATGCATTATTCAAGTCTCTGAAATCCACGCAGATCCGGATTTGCCCATTTTTCTTCTTCACAGGGACGATACTTGCTATCCAGTCTGCGTATTTCTCCTCTCTTATAAAACCCGCCTCGATTAATTTCTTTATTTCGAGGGTAATTTGCTCCTCAAGCTCTATCCTCATTCTTCTCGGTGCTTGCTTCACCGGAGTGATATCAGGACTGATCGATAAATTATGGACAGCGACCTCCGGGCTTAGGCCCGGCATCTCTTTATATGTCCACGCAAAGCAATCACTAAACTCGTAGAGGAGTGCCTCCAGCTGGTCCTTTTCATGTCGAGAGAGTTGTGCACTTATGTAGGTGGGCCTAACATCCTCTTCCGATCCAAGATTGACCTCAATCAACTCATCGCAGGTGGTCTGCCCCCCCATCTTCCAGTTCTTTTGGTGCCTTCTTGAATTCTTCATTTCCTTGTTCCATTGCGCATGCTTCGCCTATTGTTACCATATTGCAAGTATATGAATGAAACATAAGAGCTTCTTCATTTGGTTCTATATACCCTAAACCACGGGTATTGGAGATCTTCCCATTTGGTAACGTGATATTTCGTGAACCCGGGTTCCACAACTTTTCAAATTGGCGTAACTCACTCTTTAAATGAGGTTTCAAACAACCATACTTTTTCACGAGATTTTTTAAGCTCGGGGGGTAATAAGCAAATGAGGGGACTTCGATAAGTTGCGTTGACTCTGGGTCATTCTCTCTATTCGTCCTGACGTGATGAATTTCGTCTGACTGATAGAGGTGTATGAGTTTATGAACAAAGAGCCTTCCTTTTACGCATTCTCTCTTGCTAGGGACAATAAAAGTCTTCATCTCCATGACTTTCGATGCATTCAGGGGGGTGAAACCCTTAAGATAGCCTTGAGGAACTCTTAACATTCCTACCTCGTATTCCGTCATATTTTGTCGTGTCGTCAGTCTTTGTGACCAACCTTTCTTCTCATGAGCTTCAACCACGTCGCACGCAGAGGCTGAACAGTCACTCGCTTCTGACTCGGAGTCACTTCCAAAATGGGGACATGCGGACAAAGTTGTCCTCTTTAGTTTAGAGATGATCGAGTTCTGTAGTGTTGATTTCGCAGGCTGCATTGTCGATCCAATGAAATAGTGTGCGTCTTCGTATTTAACTTTGTGCACTGAGAAGGGTTGGATGTCCCCATCGATACGCTCTTCCCTACCTTCCTTCAGGTATTTCAAGCATTGGTGTAAGGTAGAGGGGATTATGTGATTCTCATGCAGCCAAGGTCTCCCGAGCAACGCCTTGTATGATGTATCGGTGTCAATAACATGGAATTTAACTTCGGTCTTTAGATCATCGAGCTGCAATGGTAAATATATAGAGCCTAAAGCCTTCTGGCTGTTTTTATTGAACCCTTGGATGACAACTTTTTCGGCCGTTAAATTATGGACGCCTAAAGAAAGGCTTTTTAAGGTTCGCAAGGTTACGAGGTTAACCGATGACCCTGGATCAACTAAGATTCTACTTATCTTCATTCCTTCTACGTCCCCAGTCACATAAAGCGGTCGGTTATGCTGCGACGTTCCCAATAGCATGTCATCATCGTCGAAAGTAATGGACGATGTAGTATACGCACTCAATGCCTCCTTTATGTCAGCCTCCACGAAGAATGCTTGAAATTTCTGAGGGTTTTGCAGGGCGTAAATAAGAACATCCCTTAGTTCTTGTGACATCATCAAAGCATCATATATGCTGAGGAGGGCGGGGACCTTCCTCAAATGTGACAGTATATTATATTCGGAAGAGGATAGCTTTAGTGGGAGTACCGCATCGTCGCCCACCTCCTGTGTTTCAATTTGCTTTCCTTTGAGTTTTTCCTTTTCTTTGTCTATCGTACGTCCTATTATGACCTTGCCGCTTCTAAGATTCATTTGGCATGATTCGTTTATTTGCTTACTTCTTTCGACGGCAGGTGTTTCCTCATATAAGTAGGCAGGTAAGACCTCATCTTCGGAGTCACTTCCCAGGTTAATCGCGTTACAGACACCCATCCTTGCGGCAGTGACGGCTTCAACATTGTCAGTTTTGTTTTCTTTCGGGGGTTCCGGGATCACCGACGTCATACTACAGGATTCCACCTCGTACTCCTCATCTTCTGAGTCATCTTCCAGGAGTCTTTCCCACACCTCTTCAGTGATGTAATGGTGAAGTTTTATAGGCTCAGGCATTTCTTGCACATACTCTTCAAGCGAGTCGATGTATTTTTTGAGATCGCTCTTTTCTTGCGCCTTAGTTGAAAAGGCTACCTTCTTATTTTTATTCTTCAATTGAGGATTCTTTTTCTTTTTTTTTTTGACTTTCCCTTGTTGGTGGACGAGGTCTTGGCGATACGTATCGTGGGGACAAAGAGTCTTTCCACACTATGCCTGGTATTTGTTGTAGTTTTTGGAGGAGTCGCAACGTCCTTTTTGACACCACGGTATTCCACTCCTGGTCTTCTATAGGCACCGGATCTATCCTTGTTTGAATAACATCAACCTCCTCGGTTTGGGTTTCACTCAATACCTGTTTCGATAGAGTTATCTTCCCTGTCTTATATTGTTTCTCCACCCAATCTTTGAAAATATAGCAATCTTCTATTGTGTGTCCCAGTACGCGACGGTAAGGGCAAAAGTTGGGATCGTCAGTCTTATTGCTTTCTTCAGGGCGTTTCGGCTTTGGTAGTTGTAAGCCATTCTTCAGGGCATCCCTAAAAATCTTCATCGTCTTTTCTCTTTTGAAAGAATAGACTTTATTCTTTCTTTCTTCAAGGGTCAACGGCTTGCCTCGGCTATTTTCGCTAAGCGTTGGCGCTTTCTCGATTCGAGGTATGTTTGTATTATGAACCTCCACCCTTTTGCCTCTGCTGGCAGCATTTGTATAGGCGACCTTGGGCTCATTCCTTCTTGGTTCTTCCCTTTTGAATCTCGGGTTCTGCGTATTTACATAGGGCTGATGATTTGTTCGTTCCAGCTTTGCCACTTGGGTGATCAATTCTTGAAATGTAGAAATGTTATTGCCGCAAAGAAAGGGGGCCATCCAGCTGTCAATATTGCGGACCAACAATTCTACGGCTTCGGTTTGCTCTAGTGGCTTTTCGCATTTAATACTCAAATTTCTCCATCTTGTAATGTAATTAAGGACGGTCTCATCCTTTTTCCTCTTTGTATCTACCAGATCCGCGATCGTAATCTTATCGCTTACCGAAGCAAACTTCATCCTGAAAGTTTCCTCCATGTCAGCCCAAGTTCCGATAACTTCGTTCTCCAGGGAGTAATACCACTCAAAGGCGATCCCTGAGAGACTTTGTGGAAACTGTCGGAGCAATAAGGCGTCATTGCCGCCGGTATTCCCACAAGTCACGACGAAATGGGCCAAGTGTTGGTCAGGGTTTCCTATTCCATTAAACATCTTAAAATGTGGTACGATGTACCCTTTGGGGTAAGGGATATCATCGTATACAACCGGATAAGGTCTCCCTCACCTCCTTCGTGGAGCAGTTTTGGTCCCCTCTATTTGTTTCAGCTGGTCCATCACCAGTTCTTGTACTTCTCTCCTAGTCAAGGTGATAGCCTCGTCATTCGACTGAGCTAGTGATTGAGCTGGTGGAGCTGGTAGGGAAGACACTGTCGGAGCGTTGTTCTGCTCTCGCGGCGGCTGTTCTTGGCGTAATAGCATCTGTTGCGTTTTTGCTAGAATACTTGTCACTTCTTCGAATTTTGCCATGAGGATGCTCATGTTGTTATCTCTCTTCTTGAGCTGTCTTTTAAGGTCAGCGATAGCTTCGTCCCTATGGTCATGGTTTGGGGTCATGACAGGTTCGTCCTCGTCTTCCTCTTCCCCTTCCAAGATTTCCTGATGCAAAGAGGTCGCTCCTGGTTCATATTGTTGGACGGGCTCTTGGATTATGACAGAGGCTAATTTTTTACTCTTAGCTTTTCTTGTCATGGTACGAAGGGTTTCTTCCTCGGAATTAGAGCCAGTCTCCCGTGCGTGTTCCACCATTCGCACTGCATGAATTGTATAACCCTCCGTTTTCTTATGGCTAGTCTTGAAACGTCCTTCCTTTCTTTTCATATTCTTTTGAGCCCTTTTGTATGCCTCATAAATCCCTTGAGATGTTATCTTTTGAATAGTGATATTTCTGGGCTTTGGGTGTGGCTTGTTTTGTGGGTTGGTTCGCAGTTGCAGTCCCTCTACCAAATTAGAATTTTTTCGAACCGACAAAAGCGGCACAAACTTGTTTGTCATGGCAGCTTCTATCTTAGCAGCAGAATGGTTATGCCTTACAGGGATTAGGCGACCTTGTCGGGAGAGCCTAGCCTTCTTCTTCCTTAAGGCTTGTCGTTCCCGTTTTTTTGTCTTTTCAGGGCTTGAGAATACAGCTTGGTGAATCTTGCCCCCGTTAATAGTGAAAGATGATTCCTCCTCTTCTTTGTCGAACGTGCCCCCATCAGCAGCGACCAGCAGTTCTTCTTTTTTCGTGGCAGTCCTCTTTTCCGTCAGGGGCGTCTTAATCTTGACGACTGGAGTGATATTCCCCTCACCTTTGATGTTCTCAGAGTCTGTAAAGGGTAGATAGATGAACTCGATGTCCTCTTCCGAAATAGAGCCAAATTGAACTCCATGCATGATGATTGATGCATCCTCAACAAAGACGTTCAGCTTCTTCACCATTGCTATGTAGAACAAGAGAAGTGTAAGAATAAGGGTGTGAAATTTTGTATCGCGTAATATAGATCTCGAAGATGAAAGGAGAAGCCGGTCCCACCGGGCGTGCCAAAATTTGTGGGGTCAAAATTGCTACATTAAGAAATGTAATATGACCGTTTTCAAATTCACCTTAAATTAATAAGGTTTTTTTGTTTAATGGGTTATGGCTTCCAATGAGCGCTCGCGCTCATTGTTAATTACCCCTAAAATTAGGGGACCTTTGATTAAGAGATCTATAATACGCAATAAAATAAAAGAGGTGAGTCAAACGATATCATTTATAAATATGATGAGAACACATGGCTTGACATGACATATATGTGATAAAAGAAAAGAGCTTTCATCAACTTGGGCAATTTGTGTTCATTGAGTGTTTGGCGTTGCAACGTGTTGTTAGATAACATCCGGCCTAAACAATATAACTTTATATTGAGGAGCTACGCCCCGATGGTAAACATCGACGTACGCACCTCCCAAACAATATTCCATCGTAATGCATTAGGCGTGTTGGATATCGGATTTGGAAGATCATCCGGCCTTGGCGGCGTGTTGGATGACTTGAATTTGAAGGAGATTACTCGACCCAGGGCATGTTGAGTAACTTGGGCTAGGGGATTATCCGGCCTCGTGGCATGTTGGACAATTTAATTTGGGAATTTATCCAGTCTTGTGACTTGTTGGATGATTTTAAAAATTTATCCGGCCTTACGGCGTGTTGGATAATTTGATTTGAAGATTTATCCGGCCTTACAGCGTGATGGATAATTTGATATGGAATTTTATCCGACCTCACGGCGTAATGGATAATTTTGATTTGGGAATTTATCCGGCCTTGCGGCGTGTTGGATAATTTGATTTTGGAAATTTATCCGACCTCGCGGCGTGTTGGATAATTTGATATGGAATTTTATCTGACCTCGCGGCGTAATGGATAATTTTGATTTGGGAATTTATCCGGCCTTGCGGCGTGTTGGATAATTCGCATTTAGGAATTTATTACTCTTGCCTGGACGCAACGTCATACTGAGGAACTATGCCCCAACAATGAGCGTCGACGTATGCGTTTCCCAAACAATATTTCGCCGTGATGCGTCGAGCCTTCTACGCATCTTGATTTGTTTTGAACTCGATATCTACACATAAGTCAAGCCTGAGTCGTTAACCGGGCTGCTAAACCAAAGATAGATTTCCATCGTTGCTTCTTCCCCTTTTTTTTAATCAAGCTTAACGTCTAGTCACATCCGACCTGCGAAATTCAGGATGCCCTCTTTGCACCACACATATATATTTTATTTGTTTTATTTCACTTAGCATTGTCACTACTGTCATAATTTATTTTCGTTCTTTTTGTTGTTGCTGTTCCGGTCGCGGAAGGGTAACTTTACTCTTTTACTTTTCCGCGCGACTTTCGGTCAAAGAGTGAAATTTCTCTTCTTTAAAATTTGGTGCAGCATATTAGGGCTTAACAAGTTGATTATCATTCAACCCCATTTTGGCTTTGTTATTAAATCGAAATCTAAAGGGGTGGAATTAACAGCGTCGCGTGTCTCTGGCTCTGCGACTTTGGTCAAAGAGTAAAGTTATTCATCTGGGTTTAGCAATGGACGAAATCCAAGTGATCCCTCTAGCCGGCGACCGCGGGTCTGCTTCATCGGCGGCCCTGGCGAGACGAGTGTGGATGAGAGAGACGCGGTAATTTTGGATGGGATGGAGAGGTCCGAGGACGTGGACCCTGCTGTTGGACGGGAAGCATTGGCGTGAGGCATTACTCCATATCTGAAAGCGACTGCGGCCTTAGTTTGTTGCGGTTTGGTTCAGGGCAGCGACAGGGGTCAAATTTCCCTATAAGGTGGAAAATCTGATCTATTCTTCTGTAGCACTTTATTTTTTTTGAAACTTCTAGTCACCGACTTTTCAGAAGCGTATTCTTCTCTTCGATCCCTTTTCGACGGATCAGCAGAAAGTTTTGGTTGATAAAGTCCCCCTTAATGATTTGGTTGTCTGCATGGAAATAATAAAAAAAACGATCAAAAAGGTCAAAGAACCTTGCAGGTATTATTTCCATTGGCTTTTTCTTATTACTCTTTTTATCTGGTTCTCCCTCGTTTTAATCTTGAATTGGAGATTAACTAGGGCCTCTGCATGCCCTCTTCGCAGCGCTTGTAGCGGATTTTAATCTCGGTTCGGATAAGAGCGTTCCTTTTTCACACCGAAGTTCGACTCGATCTGGAAAGAGTTTGAGGAGACGAGAAAACGGCAGAAGACTCAAACAGGTTCTTCCCTTCTATTCTTCTTCGTACTCTTTTTCATGCATGGGCTTTTTGTTTATTCCTGTTTGATCTTGCTGGTCTCCCCGCATCCCTTCTCTTTTTCCTCATTTTATTAGCTTCTTCGCATCTCCTTCGCCAGGGGCTTAACACATCCATGAGATCTTAAGAGAAAATAAATACAAACAAAAAAAGTGTGCATGTGTGATCCGTCGTGTTGCCAGGACGCTTAGTGCGTCCATGAAGCCTAAAAAAAAAAATCGAGAGTCGAGGGAAAGTGTGTGTGTGTTTCATTGTGGTGCCAGGACGCTTAGTGCGTCCATGAAGCCTAAGAAAACCGATCAAAAAAAAAGGGGCTCCTTCGTTTACCTTCTTCTGTTTCTTCTTGCGATGTCCGTCCCTGTGCTTTTTTTTTTCTGCCGACCTCTCTTTATACAAGCCACCCGTTTCTTTTTTTGTTAGCCCCTCTTCTTTTATTTCTCACCACCGTCGTGGCCATCCTCTCATTTCTTACCAGACCCGATCACTTCTCTGTTGTCTGCTTCTCCTTTCCATCTCTAACTGCTACGCTTACCTTCCCCTTGTTTTTTTGTTTGTTGGGGACTTGTCTTGTCTTCAGATTATTTGGTGGGATTTTCTCCTGCTGTTTTACCTTTCTTGACAGTTTCCATTCAACGGATTTCTTCAGCTTTTTCTTTATTATTATTTTTTTGCCCCTGGTGGCTTATGTCATTTTTTTATCCGTCCCTGCTTCCTTGGCGCAGAATTGAGCTGTTCTTTTCTTTTCTTACTTGTTCGAGAACATCTCTGACGTGATTTGTTTGCATCTGAGAGGGAGGCAGCACCTTCCTAGTTGGCTCTCCAAGGAACCTCTCCCATAAGGTATCCTACTTTGCGTATACTGGATTTACTCTGCGTATGTCTTCTCGGTATTTTACTTCATACGTGTTAAATCTGTTCATGTGGTGCTGCTGCAGTTTTACTGAAGCTCCCGTTAGCAAGGTGTTTGGACGGCGAACTTCACTCGTAGAATCAAGGTAAGTTAGTATTCCAGGCCATCTATGTAATCTGCTGTATTGGGTGTATCTTTTGCCATTTTTGAATATTTGAACCTTCCTGTGACTTGCACACGTTTCGTGGCTTAGCCTTAGTATTCTGGGTGGCATGTAAACAGCCCCTGATGTGACCAGATTTATTCATGGGGGTTACTAACACTTGTTGATTAATGCTGGGCAAAGCTTCAGCCGTGAGAATTTCTATCTTCAGCCATGAGGATCTTTATTAGTTTTGTATATGTCTATAATGTTAGGGGCAAGCGTAATCCTGTAATTTGACTTTTTTTTTTTTTTTTACACATCGAGTTTAATATTGTTCCCAAGGCCTTGACATCTAAATAACTGAACCCAACTACCATGAGCATTTACTCCTTTAGTTTTCCAATCAAACTAACATGAGCAGCCAGTTGTCACTGTTCTAACTAAGTCGGCGTATGTGTGTAGCTTTAGTGATGAAGTCCGGTTCATAGATCTCATGGGGCCCAGAACAAATACAAACTTAACTTTAAGTAAGCTATCTCATAGCTTGTCAAAATTATCTCTTGAGCATCACGTTCTTAGCTCCGGAACCCCTTATATTTTATCTTGAAGAATAATAACTTGGCAGTTCTTTCAACTATCTTCTCAGAATCATGAGCCAAATCTGTTTTAGCAAGTTCTCTTTTTAATTGAGCAATTTTGGCCTGAACCTCACCCTTAGTTTCATTTTTAGTTGCAGCGTCAGAAATTATTGTTACAGAGTCTTGAGAAATAATTACTTTTCTTAATGTCGAGTTGCTCAACAGACATCCCCTGCATTCCATATATGTTAAATTTACTTATGCTATGTTCTTGTAGTCCTACCTGTATTGATTATGAGGCTATGTCCAATGAGGCATTGAGCAACATGCTCTCCTTGTAGAGTCAAAAAGGTGAGTTAGTGGCTCAACATAGTGATGACTTGATTTCGAAATTGTTCGCCTCAATATTGGGAAGAGCAATGCTAGAGCGAACGCCTTGCATATTTGGGGCTGTGTGATCCCTTAAAGATCTCTATTCATCCATCTTAGGTTTCTGCGAAGTTTCCTTTGCTAGTTGCTTTTTGCAGAAGTGGAATGTTCTTTCGATCTACGGGTCTTCCTCAAATAGCTTCCTAGAACATCTGGGCACAATAATTAGAGCTAAGATGGAAACAGTCTATGTATTCAAAAACACAAATAAACAGAATTAAATAAAATAGAGAAAATAAAAAAAAAAAGTCTAGTCTATCAATCCTTCGATTAAGTCAATATCGGCAAAATTGGTCCCTAACAATGGCGCTAAAAATTTGATATTGTCCGCAAGTGCACAGAAAAATCAAAGCAATAAAAATATCGATTCCACAGAAACCAATGACCAAGTACTGACTTATCTTAGGATTATTAGCTAGACGATTTAGAAAAGGGATTTAATTTCGTTTAAGAGAGAATGATAATACAAATAAGTTGTAATCTTTTTGATGGAAAATTTAGGATTTCGGCTTCACCACACTATGTTTCATAACTTTTATAATTAAAATTATCTTAAGAAGGACTTATTGTGTTGAAGGGGATTTATCCGCATGTACAGATTGCCCCCTCTCAATAGTACAATCCGGTGTCTATCCAAAGTAACCCCCCTACTCTCATGGTTATTAACTCGAGATAGACCCAATGAGTTCTTGACAAATCTATGAAATCCCTCAAACTGATTCGAACTACTCTCGTATTTAAATTAACTTGTCTAAAAATTGTAAATCCGACGTCTCAATTCACCTCTCAGTATTTCTTACGACATCTTTAACATGCAAATTATGGTAAGTAATCAACATGTAAATAAACGCAATAATAATTAAATCTAACACAAGCAAATTACTTCATAAGAAAGAAATCGATGATTAAATCATAAAAACATAATAGGTTACACCGTAATCCTAAATAAAATTTTATGATGACATGTTCATCATGTTCACATTATAAAAATTCATGTTTTTTTTTATTACAATTGGCAAATAAAATATGAAATCAACAAAGAGGAAGAAATTCAAGGCTTCCTGATGAAGATCGATGCTGATTGATCGAAAAATCAAAGTTTTTCCGGTGAAGAATCGTTGTCCGCCGTCCGTAGCCCTAAAACTCGCCCCTTTGTTAAATTTGTCTTGAAAATCCACCCAAAAGTCCCAATAATCACTCCCAACCTTCCTTATATAGTTCTCCATCATTAGAATTGGTTTTACCCAAAAGTTGGCTCGAAAATAAGCTAATTTTGGCAAGAAATCGAATCAATATTGAAACTGGCAGACATAATTATGGCAGTGATTATAAATATGGCATGACCGTAATTCTTTTTGTGTATTCTGAATAAAGAACCTGGAAGAATTACGATCGTGAAAATATTAACAGCTGGGCCGTAATTTGCTCGAAGGAAAACCTTCAAGAAATCACGGCCGTGAAAATATTCATGGGTAAGCCGTGATTCTTTCTGTGAAGTCTACAAATTTTGTACCAGAGAAATTACAGTGGTGAAAAATATCACAGGCAAGCCATAATTTTTTCTGTGCTCTTCCAAAAATTACGGCCATGATAATAAATACGGGTGGGCCGTAATTTCTAAACAAGCTCTAAATTGAAATTTTATGAGCAACTTCGTCTTGACTTGTAGAATTCATCTATTTTCTTAGATTCTTCAAAATCTATCAAAATTTAGTTATTTTTCCCTAAAATATAATAAAAATGAAAAGGGGTGAAGATTTCGAACAAATAAAGGAATTTAAGTCAAAATAAGTGAAAACATGATAAAAATAGGAAGAATTATGTATAAAAAGTATAGTAAAAATACTATATAAAATATAAGACATCTGGGTTGAACAGATATCGTGGGAAGTTCATTAGAAAGTTCACCGGAATAGTGTGTCACCTCCGGAGTCGGTGACCACCCCTTACAAATAGAAAGCTGCCGGTCCCCGAAACTTGTCAGAAGCAAAAAACATACAATATCGGCTCGCCAAAGCTTCGCCGGAGTTCCGCCAAAAACTCATCGAAATGCGTTGAAACCTCGTTAGAACTAGTAGAGAACCACCAGCACCTCATCGCCGACCTTTCCGAAGTACACAAATAGGCATCGGAGTTGTTTGGAGGAGGAAACAGTGTCGCTGGAGTTTTAGGGTTTCAGCGAACTCACGTCCAGTTGCGTCTCGTTGGCCAGAGGGACAGAGGAGGAGAAACGAGTCCAAAAGGTTCCCTGGAGTCTATGGTAGCTCGTCGCCGAAGGTGGAGGTCATCGCCGGTGTCAACTCATCGGACGAGTAAGGGAGGGCGACGAGAGCTAAATAATGTGAGAGGCGAATTGTCGTTCGCAAGAGAGAGAGAGAGAGAAAAAGATGGTGAGTGAGAGAATAATAAAAAAAGAAAAGAGAAATGTTGAGCCATAGAAGCGGGCAAGGCAGTGAAATGTCTCTTCTAAATAAATTTTGATTTACTGTACACCCACATCAGTACCGTACTTTGATTTGATTTGTTTTTTTTAAAATCTTAGGCATAACAATTCAGAAGCCCTCCAATGGCCGAATATTCATCCAATCTAAATATCCACAAACCCTCAAATGGTTGGATATCAATCAATGTCGAATATTCATAAGCCTTTAAAAGGCTAAATATTCATCAAATTAGGATGCACATAAGCTCTGAAAATGCTAGATGTTAATCAAATCCAGATATCCATAAGTCTTCAAAAGGCCAAATATTCAATCAAATCAACTGATCTATTTTATGGTTCTCCTAACCACTTGTCTTTTATCTTGGTATATGTATATAGATCTCTTAATTAAAGGTACCCTAAACTATTTAAGAGTAAATAACAAGCAGTGTTTATATTTCTTAGAAGCCAAAACCTACTAAACAAAAACTCTTATAATTATAAGGTGAATTTGATATGGACATACTACATTTATCATATAGATATGTACCAATTAAACTTAACCATTTTTTACCCAAGAAATTAGTGAAAAGTTTTTATCCTAGCCCGCCCCATTAACCTGTTCGAAACCCTATATTACTTGTCTACCTTTATAGACAACTTGCTATGTTGTCATCCATGTTAATCTTCCTCTTGAAAACCTATTTAAAACATATGGGCTTAAGCCCTTTAGGTAGCTCAATCAAGTCTCATACTTAGAAGACATGGCATTCATCTTGACTCTCATGGCCTCAAGCTATCTCTTAGGCTCTGTTTTATTAGAGGGGAAGAAAAATAGAAGGTGAGAAAAAGTAGGAAAGAAAGAAAAAGAAAGGGAATGAAATCATATCACGTGATAATCACATGAAAAGCAAAAAAGCAGGTGGAAACAAAATCGGAGCGGTGGCAGGAAAACAACAGGCGTAGACGGAATTGGAGGCAGGGAAGCTGCAGGCGGCTGAAGGGAAGCTGGAGTCGGTAGGCGGCGAGGTGGCGATGCGGTGGGATGCGGCAATGACGTGGCTTGCAGGTTTAGGGAGGCAATGGCGGGGCGGGAGAGAGCTCAGGGAGGTAAGAGGAGGGCAACG
Organism: Costus lasius; assembly: GCA_027563935.2. NCBI lineage: Eukaryota > Viridiplantae > Streptophyta > Magnoliopsida > Zingiberales > Costaceae > Costus > Costus lasius. The sequence goes on along the minus strand of CM050450.1, from coordinate 26,632,564 downwards.
GTGGACTCACAAGGGTTGGTCGGTGAGCTCGGCAGGGAGGCGGGAGGCGAGTTTGGCAGGGAGGTGGGAGGCGAGCTCGTGGTGAGGAGGCGAGTCTGGAAGGGAGGCGGGAGGCGAGCTCATGGCGAGGAGGTGGGAGGCGAGGCTGTGAACGTCGAGGCGAGGCTGGGCGAGGCTGCGAACGTCGAGGTGAGGCTGGGCGAGGTTCGCCGAGGCTGGGTGACTCGCAAGGATGTGAATGGCAACAGATGAGGTTGAGCGGTGACCAACGAGGCTGGCAAGGATGCGAACGAGGGAAGAAGGACAGTGACGAGGTGAGGCGTGCTGGGGGAAGGAAGGGGGAATGGGGGAACAGAGCATGTCGTCCGTTTTCTCTCCAAATTAGAGAGACATGATTTGGAAATAAAACTAGCTAGTTTTCTCCCCCCTTCATTCCTTCCCCTCCAATAAATCAAAAGAAAACTATGTTTTCTTTCTTTTCTTTCCTCTTTTCTCCCAAATAAAATAGGCCCTTAGAGTCTGGTCCACTGATTGCTTCCTCATAGGTCCTTGATTCATCCTCAACAATAAAGATTTCATCGTGTTGACTCAGAAGTAATCTATATCTCTCTAGCTCACAACGAATCCTACCAAACTTTCATGGAATTTGTGTGCCCTATGACTTAGGTTGCTGATAGGTGTTATTTTTATAGGATTTAAAGTCTTATTTATACCATCATTATAGGCTTAAGTTCTATTTTATGTCAAACTTTGATATCTTTTCCTGTAAAGTATGGAATCTTCACTCTTTTTCATTTATTTGCGAAATGCAGGTCATTTCTCTACATTTTCATGAAGAATTTTGAAGATTTAATGTTATAAAAAGATTCATCACAGTTTAGTGAAGTCACAGGCAAGATTTCAGAGTTTTTGAAGTTTTCCATAGAGAACACGGCCTGCCCGTGCTAGTGATCATGGCCGTGTTCATCATGGCTTCAGAATCTACGTTAAATGAGTTGAGCACGGCCTGGCCCGGGATATCCGTCACAGCTGTGCTCAACAAAAATCCGATATCCGCCGAAGCCGTCACCGCCGTGCACACGCCCGTATTCGGGCATTCCCGGATTTACAGAACCGAACACGGCCTGCCCGTGTTCAGACGCACGGCCGTATTCACTTACCTGCAGACTGTTGAGACCGACACGGCCTGGCCGTGCTTACTGTCACGCCCGTGCTTACGTCTGCAGATCGCGACCATTGCTTGTTTCTTCGCCAAATTTGACGCTCCAGATGCCAGAAAATTGGGGAAAATGCCCAATCAACCTTCCTAACCGCCCAAAGCTTCGTTTGAAGTATATAATCGAGCATTTCGGGCGGTTACAGGGTGCGATCTCATGAAGAACGTGGCTAGGGCGAAGACAGGCGATTTTTCCACTTCGAGGGTTCGATTCGACAGATTTCCTTGGGGCTTTCGAGAGGAAACCAAAGATTCATCGTCTCTTAACCTCGATTTGTAATTTCCCTAACTTTTGAACTTATTTTCTAGGGTTTTCATACGTTGTATAATGTATTTGGTTGTTTGGTTGAGTAAACCCTTGTTCGGGACTTAGGCGTAGCCCGTTGAAAACTCTTCTTATGTAAAACACGATTTATGAATCTCAGTGGAATTATTCAGTAAATTGCTTATTATGATTGGGTGTGCTTATTGTGTATTAGTGTTTTGGCCAAGCATTGGTATGTATTAAGTGTTACGAGAAGTACCGAGAGGTGAATCGTAACACTCGTTTGCCCAATCTTAGCTTGTGACTTTGAATTACGAGAGTCGTTCAAAGTCACTCGACGACTCACAATCATCATAGATCTCATTGGGTCTGACTTAAGTTACTTTTGCTACGAGAGTAGAAAATTAGCTTAAGTAGGCACCAGATTATGCTTCGAGAGAAGGTAATCCGTACCAAAGGATTGATCGCCTTAAACAATTTACCGTCAAATTATGCTTCGAGAGAAGGTAATCTGTTATCTATTCCTTAAATCATGATTCATTGTTTTACATTACTATTCAATCAATGTGGTGAAACCAATAGTTCTGAACTTTTATAAAACTATAAACTTTTCCTACTAGTTGCCGAATTCTTGAGTCGATTTTTAAAGTCTAATTTAGATAGTCCATTTTCTTAATTTGTAATCAATTCATCTAGCTTTCAATGACACCAAAGGTCGGTACTTGACACTTGCTCCCTGTGGGAACGATATTATTTACTACTTCGATAGACTGTACGCTTGCGGTGCCTATCAAGTTTTGGCGCCGTTGCCGGGGAGCAAGGCTTGCCAATATCGACTAACAGTTGAATTGATAGACTAGATACTTTTTGTTTTTAGTTGTTTTTCATTTTTATTTTTTCGTTCATTTGTTTATATTTCTTGTCCTCTTCCTTTTTTCAAGCAATATTATTATCTGGCTAGCTAACCTTGTGCATTGATGCGTTGCATTTATATAGTGTTTTTGTCTATGTTTTAGATCATATTTGGTACGTATTTGCATGATTTTGCGCTATTTTTAGTGTTTTTATCTTACTTTGCACAGAATCTTCACTTTTCTTGGTTTTTGTGAAAATGTAGGTAAAAGGCTCAAAAATGAAGGATTTCAAGAATTTTAAGGGCAAAACACGATTCCCGAGGACATCACGAGCCCACATGTCGAATTTGGAGCAAAACTGATGAAGAATGAGACAATTACGGCCTTAGCCATAATTGTGGATTCGGCTGTAAACGCGACATCGAGCGGAGGACGAAAATCGGCTAAGTTAAAAAGTTCACCGAAACTTTCACGGGCAAGGCCGTAATTCCATCACGGGCCGTAAAAGTTTCTGTGACCAAAAGCATTATATGCCGAAAGAATTATGGCCAAGGCCGTAAACACATCACGGGCCGTAAAAGTTTCCGCCCGACGAGTTTTTCGCTCGATTCTCACTCGTTTTGAACCGGATTTTGACCAAACTTCGCAGAACCATTCCTTGATGGGTTCTAAACCGGTCTAGCGATAAAAGAGGAGATTCATATCGGTTTGGGAGGCACCTACAGACGAAAGCAAATGGTGGCGGCGACAAGGGCAATAACTCGGTTTCAACCATTTTTCCGGCGAGATTTTCCCTGAAGATGACGATAGATTAGTCAATCCTCATCTTCGGATTAAGGAAAAGGCAGTTCTGTAGTTTATTCAGTGATTTCATGCAATCTTTCTTGTGTTTTCTTGTTCATCAAAACACCATGTATTTTTATTATAACATGAGTGAGTAGAACCCTTTGTCGGGATGATTGGGCATAGCCCAATGACTTTTATGAGTTAATTCATGCTTACTATTTTCATTTGAATTTATCTGCATGATTTAGTTGAGATTTTGCTTATTTTGTAATCTACCCTGGCCAAGTATTTTTATGTCTTAGACGTTGCGAGAAGGACCGGGAGGTGAATCGCAACGTCTGATCTATTTCAACTAGACCTACAAATCCAATCACGGGAGTAGTTTGGATTTGTTTGAAGGGTTAAACAAACACTTCATATAGCTTAATGGGTTTAATTAGGTTAACTATCACGGGAGTAGTTGGTTAATCTAGTTAAATACCGTACTACGCTTCGGGAGGAGGTAGTATGCACTTTAGGAAGAGTTCCTTTCATGCTAGATAATTTCTGTGAATTAGTTATTCATTTAAATGCTCATAATTGTCATTGTGGTGAACCCATGAGTTCCCGACTCATTGAAATCTGAACCTATTAAAAGCTATTCCAAGTTTGCATGTCTGCATAAGTTAGGAAAGAAAACCATTGATTCTGTTAGCCTAAATTCAAACAAGTCGAAAAGTCAGTATTTAGCTTCGTAGTCCCTGTGGGATCGATAACTTTTATTACTTCGATAAATCCGTGCACTTGCGGATACCTATCATGCATGCCAAGAACAATTAGAACAGGTCAACTAGTGCCAGAAGATCCTGAGATTGAAAGGACTTTTCGCGCTCAAAGAAAAGTTCAGGACCACCTACTTGAGGAACACCTTCCAACCACCTCTGCAATGGACGAGAACCGATCACTGAGAGATTTTGCTGCACCTAATGTACAAGGCTTACACTCCAGTATTGCTCGACCGGCGGTGGAAGCAAATAATTTTGAAATAAAGCCAACCCTTGTGCATATGGTTCAGCAGAACCAATTCAGCGGTTCACCACAGGAAGATCCTAATCTTCATTTGTCCATTTTTCTTGAATATTGTGATACCCTGAAGATAAACGGGGTACCATCTGATGCAATCCGCTTACGTCTCTTTCCTTTTTCCCTTAGGGATTGCGCGCGAGCATGACTGCAGTCCCTTCCCCAAGGCTCAATCACAACGTGGGATGAGCTTTTCCACGCGTTCCTCTCCATATAGTTCCCGCCGAGCAAGACTGCTCAATTGAGGAACCAGATAACAAACTTTAGCCAAAGGGAAGGCGAGTCATTATACGAAGCCTGGGACCGTTTTAAGGAATTGCTACGCATGTGCCCGTATCACGGACTAAAAAAATGGGTACTTGTGCATATTTTCTATAATGGTCTCTTGTATCAAACTCGCTTGTCTGTAGATGCAGCCGCGGGCGGTGCGCTTATGAAGAAGAATATCGATGATGCTATGAACCTGATCGAGGACATGGCTCTGAATCACTACTATTGGACGAGTGAGAGAAACGTCCCAGTAAGAGGAGGAGGTAAGCATGACCTAGACATGTTGAGTTCGTTGGCGGCCAAGGTTGATTCCTTATCCCACCAACTTACTTCTATGAATTTTAATGCATCGTCTATTAATTCCATTTCTTGTGAACTTTGTGGGGTTTCTGGACATGGTTCCACTGATTGCCAGATAATGGCGCCTTCTTCTTTTAATGTTTCTGTTGAACAGGCGAATGCCCTAGGCAATCCCAATCCGAGGCAACAGAATAATCCTTTTTCAAGCACCTACAACCCCGGTTGGAGAAATCATCCCAACTTCTCCTACCGGAATACTCAGAACCAAGCGAACCCCTAGAATTTCAATAGCCAAGCGCAATAGGGAAATTTTGGAAATCAATTTCCCCAGTCATCCTTCAGGCCGCCACCAGGACTTCCACCGCGATAGTTTAATCAACCACAAAAGTCCAATTTAGAAATATTGCTTGAGAACTTTGTCACCACCCAGTCAAAGAGAAATGAGGATGTGGACGAGTCTATCAGGCAATTGAATTCTACGGCGGGGCAATTGACTTTTAAAGTGGATTCATTGATCACGCACTCTAGGATGCTGGAGAACCAGATTGCCCAGCAAGCAAGTTCATCAGCCCGACCCGCTAGGAAGCTCCCCTATCAACCAGAGGCAAATCCGAAGGAGCACTGTAATGCCATTATGACAAGGAGTGGCAAATAGTTGAAAGATCCCCCGATGGAGGTTGGAAATGATAGTGCTTGCAAGCCAGTTGAGAAGGGGAAAGAGAGTCAAGCCACCTATGAACAACCAGCAGAGAAGGAGGCCGAACCACAGATAGAATTTCTACCCCCACCACCTTACAAGCCACCGGTACCATTTCCGCAGAGGTTAGCGAAAGCTAAGTTGGACAGATAGTTTGGCAAGTTTCTAGAAGTGCTCAAGAAGTTGTATATCAATATACCATTCACCGAAGCACTTTCCCAGATGCCCACATATGCAAAGTTCCTTTAAAGACATACTATCCAACAAGAGGAAAATAGAGGAGCAGGGGACGGTAGCACTGACAGAAGAATGCAGTGCAATTAATCAGAATAAACTGCCGCCCAAGCTTAAAGATCCGGGCAGTTTCTCCATTCCGTGCAAAATTGGGAATGTGCCTTTCGAGCGGGCCCTCTGTGACCTGGGGGCCGGCGTGAGCCTCATGCCACTTTCAGTGTTTTAGAAATTGGACATGGGAGATCTAAAAGCTACCTCTATCACCCTGCAGCTTGCTGACAGATCTTTGCGACACCTAGTTGGGGTAGTGGAAGATGTCCCCATTAAAGTTGGGGAATATTTTGTACCGGAAGACTTTGTCATTCTCGAGATGTCAGAGGATTCCCGATTGCCCCTCATATTAGGTAGGCCCTTCTTTGCTACCGCCGGGGCAGTAATTGACGTAAAGAACGGGAAGCTGTCCCTGAATATTGGCGAGAACAGTTTGGAGTTCGACCTCTCTGTGAGTTTGAAAAACCCTAGTTTTTCTAGGTCATGTTGTCATGTAGATGTTGTGGAAGACAACTTTGAAGTCCCAAGGTACATTTCAGACCCGCTTGAGGCATGCCTTTTAAGCAACCTTGAGCACGTGGATCCAGATTTAGAGAAGGAGGTACACAGTTATGCTAGATTCTTAGATACTAGCCTTGGTATGGACCCGCGAAAAGTCCAGGGTGAGGTTCTAGAAGTGAAGACATAGAAAGAACTAGTCAGGGCAGACCATGAGTTGAAGGCCCTACCCAGCAATTTGTGCTATAAATTTTTGGATGAAGGATCGTCTTGCCCAGTTATCATCGGTTCAGATTTGACCGAGTCAGAGACAAGATGCCTACTTGACGAGCTTCGTGTCCATAGAAAGGCGATTGGCTAGTCTTTGGATGATATCACTGGTATAAACCCATCGACTTGTATGCATCGCATTTATCTTGTGAAAGACAGCAAGGCTTCCATTGAATATCAGAGAAGATTGAACCCAAATATGAAGGAGGTCGTTAAGTTAGAAATAATAAAGCTTTTGGATGCAGGGGTTATATACCCCATCTCAGACAGCGAATGGGTGAGTCCGGTGGACGTCGTCCCAAAGAAGAGCTGGATTATAGTGGTAAAGAATGAGAACAGTGAGCTAATTCCCACCCGCACTATTACCGGGTGACGTATGTGCATTGATTATAGAAAGCTCAACAAAGCGACTAGAAAATATCATTTCCCGCTGCCGTTCATCGATCAGATGTTGGAACGGCTTTCATCTAATTTATATTTTTGTTTCCTTGACGGTTTTTCAGGCTTCTTGCAGATCCCCATCCACCCGGAAGATCAAGAGAAGATGACCTTCACGTGTCCCTATGGCACGTTCGCTTATCGGAGGATGCCATTTGGGTTGTGCAACGCTCCTGCGACGTTCCAGCGATGCATGATCGTGATATTCTCTGAGTTCATTGAGGACATCATGGATGTCTTCATGGACGATTTTTCTGTTTATGGGTCATCTTTTGATAAATGCTTGAGTAATCTGTCTAAAATTTTGTAGTGGTGCGAGGAGGTTAATTTGGTGCTCAATTGGGAAAAGTGTCATTTTATGGTACGTGAAGGCATTGTACTCGGGCACCTTATCTCCGAGCGGGGAATCGAAGTGGATCGAGCGAAAATTGAGGTTATAGAAAGATTACCCCCGCCGACCTCTGTCAAAGGAATCCGGAGCTTCCTCAGGCATGCCGGGTTCTATAGGAGATTTGTCAAGGATTTTTCTAAGATAGCTAGGCTATTAACTAATCTTTTGGTCAAGGATGCTATATTTGAATTTGATGAAAGTTGTTTAATTGCTTTTTAGACTTTGAAGCGCGCATTGATTACTGCACCTATTATGCAGGCTCCCGACTGGTCCTTGCCGTTTGAGTTGATGTGCGACGCCAGCGATTACGCCGTTGGCACGGTTCTAGGACAACAGAAGGATAAGAAGCTCCATGTGGTATATTATGCCAGTCGCACGCTAGATGACCGAGAAGGAACTACTCGCCATCGTGTTTTCCTTCGATAAGTTTCGCTCTTACTTGATTAATTCGAAGGTTATTATCTATACTGACCATGCAGCTATTCACTACCTCATGAGTAAGAAAGATGCGAAACCGAGGCTGATTCATTGGATCCTTCTACTGCAAGAATTCGACATCGAGATTCGTGATAAGAAGGGTTCAGAGAATTCGATTGCAGACCATTTGTCCAGACTAGTTAACGAACAAAGTGACGCAGAAAGATGATTGAAGATTAATGATGATTTTCCTGCCAAGCATCATCTTGGTGTCACTAATATGGCTGCACCTTGGTACGCTGACTATGTTAATTATATTGTTTCTGATGTTTTTCCCCCTAACTTGACTTTTCAGAAAAAGAAGAAATTTTTATCTGACCTGAAGCATTACTTCTGGGATGAGCCATTGTTATTTTGGCATTGTGCCGATGGGCTCTATAGACGATGCATCCTAGAGGAGGAAGTCAAGGACATTATATTCCACTGTCATTCTTCTCCCTACGGAGGGCATGCAAGTGCCACCAAGACTGCTTTCAAGATCCTGCAATCGGGGTTCTATTGGCCGACTATCTTCAAAGATGCAAGAAGCTACATCCTTAGTTGTGATCAATGCCAAAGGTCAGGTGGTCTATCAAAGAGGGATGAGTTACCTATGACAACAGTCCTTGAAGTGGAAATTTTTGACGTATGGGGGATAGATTATATGGGCCCTTTCCCGTCATCGTGTGGGAACAGGTACATCTTGGTCGCTGTTGACTATGTTTCTAAATGGGTAGAAGCTTCGGCTGAGCCCCATAATGATGCTAAGGAGGTGACCAAGATGTTGAAAAAGATAATATTCCCATGATTTGGAGTACCTCGAGTGCTCATCAGTGACGGCGGGTCCTATTTCTTAAATCAGAAGCTTGAAGCTTTACTCAGAAAATATGGAGTTAAACACAAGGTGGCCACTCCATACTATCCCCAAACCAGTGGTCAGGTTGAGGTGTCTAACAGAGAGATAAAGACCATTTTACAGAAGACTGTTTCTACCTCACGGACCGACTGGGCACTCAAGTTAGATGATGCACTGTGAGCTTACAGGACAGCATTTAAGACAGCCTTGGGGATGTCTCCATTTCAATTAATTTATGAAAAATCGTGTCATTTACCAGTTGAGATGGAACATAGAGCCTTTTGGGCTATTAAATTGCTAAACTTTGATTTGCAATGTGTAGGGGAAGATAGGAAGTTGCAGATGAATGAGTTGGACGAGATCCATGCCTGGGCCTATGAGAATGCTAGAATCTACAAAGAGTGAACCAAACGATGGCATGACAAGCATCTTGTCAAGAAGCATTTTCAACAGGGGGGAGCACGTTTTTTTGTTCAATTCCAGGTTAAAATTGTTTCTAGGGAAACTCAGAACCCGATGGTCTGGACCCTTTGTGGTCAAGGAAGTTTTTCCTCATGGTGCTGTAGAGATATGGAGCGAACGAACTGGCAGCTTCAAAGTGAATGGGCAGTGCCTCAAGCCCTATTATGTGCAGGAACCTATTGAGAAGGGAGTAGCCACTAAACTCTCTGACCCTCTATTGCCTGAATGATAAAAGTAAACATTGGTCTAGCTGCTAACCTTAAACTAGCACTTCATGGGAGGCACCCCATGGATTTATCTGTTGTGTTGTGTGTGGAATGGACAAACTTGATGTTATTTGTCGTGGTACTTTGTTTTGTTTATTTGTTATTTCTATTTTGATAATTTTATGATATCCCATGGTAAGCTTTTTATGATTTTAAATACTTCTAAGCATCTTACTGATAGTAGGAATTTTTCTGTGATTTTTCAGGAATTTTTGCCTGTAGCCGGGATGAACACGGCCTGGCCGTGGCAGCGGTCACGGCTGTGATCGTCTCATCGGTGTTTGGAGTATTTCTGCCAAAGCGAACATGGCATGGGGGTGTTCCGCGTCACGGGCGTGTCCGAATGATAGAAAGTTTACAAAGCCAAGCACGGCACTGCTGTGCCATTCGTCACGCCCATGCCTCTTCAGTCGGATATTCCAGAGCCAAGCACGGCATTACTGTGCCATTCATCATGCCCGTGCCTCATCAGTCGGATTTTCCAAAGTCAAGCACAGCATTGCCGTGCCATTCGTCACGCCCATGCCACTTATACCGGATGTTGCCGAGTCAAACACGGCAATGTCGTGCCAGATGTCACGCCCGTGCTTGTATCACGGGTCTCGAGCTTCTTAAAAAGGGCACCGGCGGAAATTAGGGTTCACACCCCGTGCCCGTCAGCCGCCACCCTTTCTCTCTTTGTCTCTGGCCTTCAAACCTTCCAGATCTGCCGTTCGCCGCCATCCAGAGCATCAGCGCCCTTTTTCGCTTCTCGGCGACACCCAGATCTAGGGTTTTCTATGTGTTTTCGCCCTTTCGCCGCCTTCCGCTGCTTGAAGTAGATCTGCGCCAGTTTTTGCCAAACCTCGCCGCCGTCTGGTCTCCGGGCCTCCACATTGTCGGGCGCATTTTCCCTTCATCCCCTGCTACCTCCAGATTTCCAGATCTGTGAGTTTTGAGGCTAAAGTTTGAGTTTTCTTTCTCAGCGGCGCCGCCGGTTTTCTTCAGAGCTGTTGCCCAGCCGCTGCCATTCCTTTTCCGCCGCCGCTGCTCCTTAGCCTTCCTTAGCTCCCTTCTGCTACCTCCGGCCATCCAGCTCTTAGCCATTCAGCCGCCGCCAGTTCGGCGGATTTCACCGCCGGAGTTCTTCTTTTTGCTCCGCTGCCACCATCTCCAGCCAGTCGCCTCTCTCAGTAATCTTGACCATGTCTGGCTGCATGAATAAAATGGCTCGGAAATCCTCCAAGCATCTAGCCATGGAGGAGGAGTCGAATGAACACGGCATTCTTTTTCGTGATGCCGTGCAAAAGGTGCGGTATGATTTACTGGAGTCCTGGTGGGTCATCAACACCCGCTATCTCGACCGGATGATTGTCATGACACTCAGGCTCCATGATGATATTTATTGGATGTTCTAGCAGATTGGCTGGGAGCAGTTCTTCCGGATGGCCCTGCCGACTTATGTGCCGCTCACTTTGGAGTTCATGTCTTCCCTCGAGGTCGACGTGGACAACCATGATGAAGACGACGACGACACTATCTCCTTCCGGTTGGGGAACATGGAGCATACACTTACCTTATCTTGGCTCAATCAGATTTATAGATTTCTGGTGGATGGTACTCGCCGAGCCCCGCACGAGTTTCGTGATCAGGACTTTTGGGTAGCTATCACGGGACACCGGCCTTATGTCGCACGGACGGCCCGCGCGAGCCACGTCAGCAACCCCTGTTTCCTCTACGTGCATCGCATCTTAGCGCACACTATCTTTGCGCGTGGCAAGAGTGATGGATTAGTGCGCTCCTCCGAGCTTCTTTACCTTTGGTCGATGGCACATTCTTACAAGCTTGATACTGCATTTTATCGGATGAAACAAATGCAGAAACTTGCCACTGCTCAGAAGGGGGTCGTCGCTTCTAGGGGCCTTATCACTCCTATTGCCCTCTCTTTGGACGTTGAGCCGTATGGAGTGGAGTGCCCGTGGTAGCACCCGCATCGACTTGGAGTCGTGTTAGGCGATGAAGATGGTCACCCGCGAGGGAGACGCCTTCAGCCTCCTCTTTCGTGGGAGTGACTCCACGATGCTCCTTCCACATCCCGAGCGCACTTCCATCCGCGAGCAGCGGAACTGGCACCTGCTTCTAGAGTCCACCGAGGACGTTCCGCTAGACACGGCCCCGCCTCATCCATCCTTCCACCCCTTCTAGCATGATGAGTCGTCTGCTTCCGCATCGACCGCCAATGACTATGCCAATATGCTCGGATATCTGAAGGCACTTCGCGAAGATCAGCATGAGCAGAGCCTTGAGATCCGGGATATTCTTAGGTGCCTGAAGGATATGGAAGAGGAGCAGGCTTGCCAAGGTCGCGTGCATAATGAGGACCACCTCGCGATGCAGGAGATGTTGCGGCGCATGAACTCTAAGGGGTGGTGACCTCCGTTGTCTTGCCCTGCTCCTGCTATCTTTCCGCTGTTTTATTTGCTTAGTAACTTGCTTACTTTCTTTTTATTGCTATCATGTACTTTTTAACTGCATAGGAGACTATGCAGTTCTTTTGCCGTGGGTAGAGGGTTCTCCCCTCTTAGTGTGTCTTAGTGTATTTTTGTTAGTGTTTATGTGTTTTTGTCAGTGTTTATCTACTTTGCTTTTCTATATTAGTGTGTTTGCTACTGAGATTTCATAATTTTATAATCCAACGTGCATATGTTATATTTTGCCTGTGATGACTTCAAAGAACTAAGTCTATGATGGTGTTTCCTAATCTTGTCCTCAATTTACATGCTATTCTGCATCATGATGAGTATCATAAAGATATGTCTGTCTCTTGAGTTAAGGGAATGAACATCTCATCATGACTACTTTTATGCTTAGGAATCCATGGTTGTAGATTGTAATTGAGTATGCTTACTGTGTCTTGCATGATGTTTCAATGGTCGATCTTTATTTTTCTGAATTACTTCTTACACAATAGTATGTTTTGGAATATTCATGCTTATTATAGTCCTTCTTACCATCTTTTCCACTTGATTGCATTAGAGACAGAAAAAGGGGCAGTGGTACCTAAGTGACAATGACCCAAAGATTCATCTAACTTGGCACTGTCGATATATTATTAAAAAAAACAAAAGAGAATAAAAGGAACATGAGAAAAGAAGGGGTGTGGGAAAAGTGAACAACTCCTCTTTCTTCTACCTTAGGGTAAAGAAATGAGTTTGTGTGCATTATGTGATGCATACACCTTGAGTTCGTTCTCTAACTAAGTACCGGGGGTGCATTCATCACAAATGTTTGTCCTTCGTGTGACAAGGTTGAAAATGAATTCAGGGAAGTAGCTTGAACCCACCGATTGAAAATTCATGTTTCCAAGCTTAAATGTGTTGAATAAGTTATCTAGTGCAACTACACTAGATTAGTTGAGTTAAGGAAATGATGAGTATGAATAGTCTTAACATAGTTACGTGTTTTTCCTATTTTCAGATTTGTGATTAGACCTTGAACATTATTCTTTGCTCATAGTTTAGTTTATCTCAATATATTTTCTTCATCCTAGGATTGAGTGTAAATGTTGTCATATAAGGTTCATACTTTAACTTTTGAATATGCTGTCTTTCTGATATCTGATAATTTCAGATAGTGTAATTGCTTGAGGACAAGTAAGATTTTAAGTCTGTGATATTTTGATAGGTGTTATTTTTATAGGATTTAGAGTCTTATTTATACCATCATTATAGGTTTAAGTTCTATTTTATGTCAAACTTTGATATCTTTTCCTATAAAGTATGGAATCTTCACTCTTTTTCGTTTATTTGTGAAATGCAGGTCATTTCTCTACCTTTTCGTGAAGAATTTTGAAAATTTAATGTTATGAAAAGATTCATCATAGTTCGGCGAAGTCACAGGCAAGATTTCAGAGTTTTTGGAGTTTTCCATGGAGAACACGGTCTGCCCGTGCCAGTGATCACGGCCGTGTTCATCATGGCTTCAGAATTTGTGTTAAACGAGTTGAGGACGGCCTGGCTGTGATAACCGTCACAGCCGTGCTCAACAAAAATCCGAAATCTGCCGAAGCTGTCACCGCCGTGCGCACGCCCGTGTTCGGGCATTCCCGAATTAACAAAACCGAACACGGACTGCCTGTGTTCAAATGCACGGCCGTGTTCACTTACCTGCAGACTGCCGAGACCGACACGGCTTGGCCGTGCTTACTGTGACGCCCGTGCTTACGTCCGCAGATCGCGACCGTTGCCTGTTTCTTCACCAAATTTGACACTCCAGATGTGAGAAAATTGGGGAAAACGCCCAATCAACCTTCCTAACCGCCCAAAGCTTCGTTTAAAGTATATAATCGAGAATTTTGGGCGGTTACAGGGTGCGATCTCGTGAAGAACGCGGCTAGGGCGAAGACAGGCGATTTTTCCACTTCGAGGGTTCGATTCGATAGATTTCCTTGGGGCTTTTGAAAGGAAACCAAAGATCCATCATCTCTTAACCTGGATTTGTAATTTCCCTAACTTTTGAACTTATTTTCTAGGGTTTTCATACGTTGTATAATGTATTTGGTTGAGTAAAGACTTGTTCAGGACTTAGGCGTAGCCCGTTGAAAACTCTTCTTATGTAAAACACGATTTATGAATCTCAGTGGAATTATTCAGTAAATTGTTTATTACAATTGGGTGTGCTTATTGTGTATTAGTGTTTTGGACAAGCATTGGTATGTATTAAGTGTTACGAGAAGTACCAAGAGGTGAATCGTAACACTCGATTGCCCAATCTTAGCTTGTGACTTTGAATTACGAGAGTCGTTCAAAGTCACTCGAGGACTCACGATCATCATAGATCTCATTGGGTCTGACTTAAGTTACTTTTGCTACGAGAGTAGAAAATTAGCTTAAGTAGGCACCGGATTATGCTTCGAGAGAAGGTAATCCGTACTGAAGGATTGATCGCCTTAAACAATTTACCGTTAGATTATGCTTTGAGAGAAGGTAATCTGTTATCTATTCCTTAAATCATGATTCATTGTTTTACATTACTATTCAATCAACGTGGTGAAACCAATGGTTCCGAACTTTTATAAAACTAGAAACTTTTCCTACTAGTTGCCGAATTCTTGAGTCGATTTTTAAAGTCTAATTTAGATAGTCCATTTTCTTAATTTGTAATCAATTCATCTACCTTTCAATGACACCAAAGGTCGGTACTTGATACTTGCTCCCTGTGGGAACGATATTATTTACTACTTCGATAGACCGTACACTTGCTGTGCCTATCAGTTGCCTAGCAATCTATGATAGAGTCTCATGTTCCATCTTAATCTCTGTGTATTGTGGTTGATCCTAGACCTCATCCAAGCTCAACTTCCTCCCACCATCTCGAGCACAAATATTTGATTATCAATAGGGTTAAAGTATATCCCATAATTTCCTTAAGATACCCCACAAATACACATTTATCAAATTTGGTCTCCCAACTTAGTGAAGTCTTGGCATTTAACAAACACCTCACAGCCCTAGACTCTGATGAATAACAAGTTAGGTTATTTCCTAGTCTGTAACTCATGTAGAGTTGTGACTATACTTTTAGATAGAATATTGTTCAATGTAAAAGCAACTGGGTCATGTCATAAAAAAGATCAAACTATGTCTATCAAAGTTCAACTCCTCCTTTTAGACCCGTCATTCCATTGTGATGTTCCTAGAGGAGTGAGCTATGAGAGAATCTCACACTCCTTTAGGTGCTCATTAAATTTACAACTTAGATATTCACTATCTTGATCAGACCGAAGTGTCTTGATATATCTACCAAGCAGGTTCTATACTTCATTCTTGAATTCTTTAAACTTTTTAAAGGATTCAAGCTTATCTCATTAGATGAACATACATATATTTATTGAAATCATAGAAAATGTGATAAAAAAAAATTAGTACCTTCTTCTAGCTTGCTTATTAATCAATCGATATATATATCATTGTCTATGAGATCTAAAAAGCTTCATGCTCCATCACCAAGCTATTATACACTTTCTTCTACCCTCTCAGCAAGCTTCATGCGCTCTTGGATTGAGTATGTTGTTTAGTTGAGGGTAATATGTGTGACTAAGGCTTGGTTGGCAGAGTTGAGCTTGAAATTTTATAGCTTTTAATTAAGTTTTTGAAATATAAATAGACATCTAAATAAGTTTTATAAATATAAATATCGTACATTAATTATTAAAAAAAAGCCCTAATGTCATGGATAATTAATAAATTAATGTATACTAATTTTGTGACACCATCAAACTAAGATACTTCATTTTTAACTATGTATATTCTTCAAAATCAATAGTTAAATGATACCAACCACAAATAGCTCATAATGGTTTGCAATATATTTCTTACTATTAAAAAATAATTTATTTTTATTTTTAAGTAATTAATTATTCAAAATTATTTAATAAAGTTAAATTCAATTTTAATATATAATACTATATTAATAAATTTAGACAAAACTATTAGTAAAATATTAAATTATATTAATAACTTTAGTACAAATATTAATATAAACATTAAATTTATATTTTTTTTCAATGGTAACCAAAAATATATTAATTAATAAAGGAAAAAGATATATATATATATATATATATATATATATATACTACCGCCCGCTTGAGAGCTGCTCTTTCGACAACCCTAATTGTCCCCAAATCAGAGCTGCGTAACAATTTGGGCCTCCGCCGCAGGCGTAGGTTCTCGTAGGTCATCGAATTCTTCTCTCCACCAGAATTAGAGCTCCGTCGAATTCATATCAATCTCTGAAGAGAGATGTGGCAACGAGGAAGAAGAAAGCACATCGATTTCCTTTGACGCCGTCAAGTTCAGGTCATTGTTTGAAGAAAAGTGCGGCAAGGAGGAAGAAGAAGACGCATCAATTTCACTAGAAGCCGTCCTCCCCGACGAACTCTTGGAGAAAGTACTTTCTTTGTTGCCCATCGCGAGCTTCCTTAACTCGGCACTAGTTTGCAAATGGTGGCACGCTGTGGTGCGACGCCCATGGTCCGTCATCCCGCCTCCGCAGGAGGTGTGGCTCTTCATGTCCACCACTGACATGTTCCCCAAGCACGGCCATGTTTACAATCCGAGCCTCCGCAGATGGTACACCTTTGGCCTCCCCTTCGTCAGGAAGCCCAAGCGCATCCGTATAATCGCCAGCTCCAGCGGGCTGGTCAGCCATTTGCAGGGTACCAGGAATTTTAAACTCGGCGTCTTCGTCTGCAACCCCATCACCCAAGAACAGAGACGGCTGCCCCGCTTCCTCGTGTCATCTCCATGTTCTCAAGCAACGTTGCCATGTCCGTTGACCTCCAAACCAACAGCTACACCGTGACTGTCGTCAAGAACAAGTTAAAGCGTCAGGTCTTTTCTGTCCTTGTCTACGAGTCGAAGACTCGGGCGTGGTCGCAAGTGCTCGAGCAACCGCAACCCGTGGCGGCGTTTGCTTCTGCTAATCACGATGTTGTCATCTGCAACGAAGTTGTCTACTGTATGTACAGGAAAGTTATTTGCTATAGTTTATGTTTGTTGCCATTATGCGATATCTAGGCCACGACCCAAGTTACTCGACTGAAATTCCACTACCACCCTGATTGCTATTCCCCAAGTTGATGAACTTGAGAGAGAAGTTAATAATCGTGGGTAGGATTGTGAGAAGCCGCGGGAAGGTTTGGACAACAGACAAAATGAAGGCTATCGGAATTTGGATACTGACAAAGGCAGGGTGGACGGAGGTGGCACAGATGCCACAGGAGCTGATCCAGCAAAGAGACTATAGGTTCCGTCGGTTTGTTTCTAGGGGCGCTGGCGATTTCATCTTCATCATTTCTCTGGATTCACCGGTCATGCTGATCTTTGACCTGGCACGGATGCATTGGCACTGGACCAATTATCCAGTGAGTAGACGTGAGGATGACTGGTATAGAGCTTTTTGCTTTGAACCGAATTGGAAGATAGATTATTGAACATTAATATATTTCCTTAATTATTGCTTTATGTAGTTCAACTATTACTATGTTTAGTAATATGTTTCTTAATTAATTAATTGCTTTATGAAAATGTTCTATTTCATGATTTGCTCGTTGTTTGAATTCAAGTCAAAATATCTGTGCAATCAAAGCTAAAATATTATGACACAACTCGTTGACATGAACATTATTCAATCCAAAGTATGTCTTTGGCATTTTGATTTATATCTGTTTTCTCAAAGTAATATAAGTTTATATATATTCTACTTTGAAGTTCTCTTCAAATGTGAATTAGTACAAATTGATACGTACATTGTAACTATGATCCTAGCATTTTGTAAATTGTAATGCTTGTAATCTTCTTTAAGAATTCTAGTTTGCACGACAAATTAATTCTCTTGCACAATTCTAGTAGAAACCACAACTTCACCTAATTCAAAGGTCCAATCTCTCAATTATTCATCCAAGCTCGAGTGCGTTGTATAACGAAACCAAAAAGAGAATGAAAAAAAAAAATAAAAAGAAAAGAGACCACTAAACCCTCAAATCAAAATATGAAAACATAATCTCATCTTGAACCTTGATGACAGTGTTCCAAAAGAAGCCCGCGAAGCTTTGGAGGTGGGACTTGGACCGATGGAGGTCAAGAGGGAGTAGGTGTTAATCGAGTTGGCGAAAAAAGAAAACTGTAATTAAACGAGTTGGAAGAAATTCGACTGTAAGCTTATGAACATGTCAAGCCATATAAGGAATGAATAAAAAGATGACATGACTAACACAGCATAAGGAAATGAATTAAATAAAGGTGATCTTACTCCTCTATTCAATTCTAGACTTAAGCTGTTTCCAAATACAAATTGTCAGGACCTTTTCAAATACAAAAAGTTTATCCTGTTAGAGCAATTGAAATTTGGAGTGAAGAAACTTGAGCTTTTAATAAATGAACAAAGACTAAAATACTATGTGGCCAATGAACAAATTCAACGAGAAATTATGCTAAATCTCAATACATAAATTTTGGTTAAGCTAATGACCTAAAAGAATTATTTTTTGAAAGACAACTCAAATTTTCTTTTACCAAGCCTTGACATGCTGTGAATCCTCTTGAAAGAGAGGGGTGTTTTATTTTTTTCTTTTAATAATAATATATTAGCTTGTGTGACTTATTGTCTAGTTTTATTGTAGGGGTAGCTACTATCACTCCCATGAGTACAAATTAGTGGCTGTGATCAAAAAGAGTAATGCGACTTCCGTTGTAAGAATCACTTTACTTTTATGCATTGAAGTTGCGATTTTATATCTCTTCTGAAATTGTGTTGATTTGTTATCCCTGTTGAATTTATAAAAATCTAAGTCGTAGATGGTAAATTGATTTTATGCAATAGAGTCGTAAGTTTAAACTTTGATCTAGTTATGTGTCAAAATTTTAATGTATTTTGAATATTTTGTTTCTGTGAAAGTATCTTTTGTATTTTGAAATTTTTTTTTGAAAAGTGATGTATAAAATAAATTTTGATTACTTAAGATGTAGAAAGTTTTTGAATGAAAATAGAATTTTTGAGTAATTTTTTTATGGTGTGATTAAATTTTTTTATCGAAAATAATGTGTATTTGGACGAATGTGAAGAAATATGAGTTTTATGGAGTTTGATTTTCCCTTTTAAATTGATTGAAAGGTGAAAATGTCATAAAGTGATGACAGATAATAATAACTAAGTTTTAAAGATGCGAGGATTGCTCCAAGTCTACAAACTTTATGCACAATAGTTATGAGTTTCATTGTATTAAACAAGTATATTTTAAATTTATTTTTAATTGAATAATCGAGGGCATTCATGATAAATATTTGACATTTATGCTGAAAAATTGATATGATTTAAAAACTATTACCTTGCCAACTCCCTTTTAAAATTAAAAAAAAAAAAAAGAAAAGGAAAGAGCTATAGGTCAAGTGTACAACTCCAATAACTATAAAGCATCAAGGCTATGAGTTAAATTACACTAAACACACTTTAGTGCATTTTAAAAACTGCATGAAGGATGAATTCGAGTGGACCCCAGCTGCATAATACATGTTCCTCATGCTTAAGGACGTCTTGATTTCAGCCCCTGTCTTTTGTCTCCTTGACTTTTCCAAGGCCTTTGAAATCGCTTGTGATGCCTCTTGGCACAAGGATCGGAGGCACTCTTAGTCAAAAAGGGCACCACATGGCCTTCTTTAGTGAGAAACTCAACGCGGTCCAATAGTGATACTCTATATATGACAAGGAGTTTTATGCCATCGTGTAGTCCTTTACGTAGTAGAAACACTATCTCCTCCACTGTGAGTTCGTAGTCTTTAGTGACCATTAGGCCTTTTCATTCCTAAGCGCCCAAAAGAAATTGAGCGCTTGACATGCCAAGTGGGTAGAGCACCTGAAACAATACACATTCGTAGCTACCCATAAGGCTAGTAAGAAAAATATTGTAGCCGATGCCTTGAGTCGTGTACGCAGCCTTCTATGCATCTTGTTAACTTAGGTCACTGCCTTTGACCATGTCAAGAATGAGTACGCTATCTATCTAATTTTGGCACTATATATGCCAAGCTTGTCGAGTCTAATCTATTGGATTAGCCCTACCACCTTCATGAGGACTGCCTTGTCTATGACAACCATTTGTGTATCCCTAGGTCGTCCCTTCGGGAGCACTTATTGTAGGAGTTGCACGCCGGTGGTGTTGCTAGACACCATGGGAGAGATAAGACCTTTGAGTTAGCCGAAGAACGGTTCTTTTGGCCTTCACTGTGTAAGGATGTGCAACGTGTCGTTTGCTATTGTGGCACGTGTTAGTTAATAAAACCCCGCCTCACCAACATGGGCCTTTACACCCCCAATCCCTATACCCCAAGGCCCATGGCGCGACCTTAGTATGGACTTTATAAAAGGGTTGCCCAAGATTGCATCACGATTCGACTCCATCTTTGTGGTAGTTGACCGTTTCTCCAAGATGGCGTACTTCATTCAGTGTGACAAGACTTCGAACACCTCTCATGTAGCGAGTTTGTTTGTCCAGGAAATTATCCGTCTCCATGGTCTACCATTATCGATCGTCTCCGAATATGATTCATGCCTGATCGGCCACTTTGGCGATCCCTATGGTCACTTCTAAGTACTACCCTTAAGTTCTCCACGACATACCACCCGCAAACGAATGGGAAAACCGAGGTGGTCAACAGAGTCTAGTAGGGCTGTACATTCGGATCGGTAAATTCGGTATTTATCGATTTACCGATCGGTTCGGTTAAATCGGTATCGGTAATAAATTTTTTATACATCGGTTATCGGTATCGGTATCGGTTAATTTTTTTTCGGTTCGATAAATAACTGATTTTACCGATTAAGCTTTATATACTCGATTTTACCCATTTACTCGTTTACACATTACTCATTTACTCGGTTAATCGGTAAATTCGGTATATTCGGTTCGGTAAAATAATTCGGTTTGGTAGTTTAATTGGTAAAAATAAAAATATTGTTATATTTATAGGAATTAAATAATTTAAATTGGTAAATCGGTAACTTACCGAATTTACCAAAAATTATTCGGTAAATTCGGTTCGATAGATAATCGGTAAATTTCTTATTCGGTTTGGTATCGGTATTAAATTTTTTGGTAAATTTTAAATCGGTAAAATCGGTTCGGTATATTCGGTATCGGTAAATACCGAATGTACACCCCTAGAGTCTAGGGAACCAACTTAGATATTTAGTGGGCGATTACCCATATAGCTGGGACATGGCACTCCCAATTTTTTGAATTCACATACAATAATGCTACTGGTGCTAAAGAAAGATGAACACTCTGTGCTAATTTATCAGCCATAATGAAAACCTCTGGCCTGATGTGGTTATGATATTTGTAAGGGATAGTGAAGTAACATAACCAATAAACTAAGAATTCAATAAGAAATGTATCCCAATCTATCTCCCCGATGGCAATAGAAGGTATTGACGGTATATTATAATCTTATACTAAAATGCTTTCAGAACCAATCCCAAAAGGATCACGAGGTGAAAGAAAACTAGTCTCGTATGCTAAATCAACAAAGTGTAATATCCACTGAGTAATGGAAACCATCCTAGAATATCGGCAAAATAACTCATAATAGTAGTGAAATACTGCTTTAAGAGAAGAAGAATACCGAAATTCTCCATATGTGATCTCGCCAAAGAGCATCTTCTCATCTAGAATATGCTCATCGTATCGTGCTCCTAATATGGGGAGCCCACAAACATTCCTCATGTCCCAGAGGCTAGGGAAAATTTTTCCATCAAAGAGATAGCATGTGTTTGTAATCGGATTCCAATGCTTCAAGATACTCTTAATAAGTTGATATCATGGTCATAATTAAACAATGACAATATAATGACTTCATTTATCCCTACTTTTCTCAGAATTTTCCTTTCACTACGTAAAATATATCATGCCCACTCTACATACCCATGGTAATGCTTAATGCTGCCATAAATATTGAACCGTGAGGCCCACTTGGGCATGCAATCAGAAGCCATTTCCAAGCCAAGAAAAAGGTCGACTCTTGATTATATACTTTAGTAACTAGCTCAAGACACAAGCATAAATCTAGACCTTGATCAAGGATATGAGACTTATAATTTTTCATTCCAGTAATGCTACGCTCTAAAGGTGTCCAACACTTACTTTCAAATGATGGGCTGGATTTATGATTTGCAGGCAATGATGGAATAGGTAAATGACGTAGTATTTTCATATGAAATATATCTTTCCCTCTATCATTATATCACGCCACTTATGCCATACTCCCCGGAAATAACTAGGAGAATCATACTTTCTAATATACTCCAAAATTGCTTCATCATTGGGCTCATCTAGTGGCATAGAAGCACGACGAGACCAAAGGAAAGCCATAATCTAAAAGAAAATGAAAGCATTAGTATACGAAGAATGAAGATTAGAACATTAGTGAACATATTTTCCAACAGATTTGTACTTGCCATTAGCTCATACAAAATCCATTGGGGGGCAATTTGTTCAATCATTTATTTCACCCAAAGATGTTGAAAGAGAACGTCAAATTTTTAATAAGCAAATGGAATAGCTAGCTTTGGACTATGAAATCTCGAGGCAAACAAAATAGTTGGGGCAAACTCGATTCAGGATATAGTATGAATGTTCAACACATTCAGCTCATGTTGAAAGCTTAGAGAGGGAAATTCACACACAAGTAGAATCATTCGAAGCAAATATAGATACCATAATGAAAAATAAAATTGAGCAAGAGAAAAAGTTCCAATAAACCAAGGAATCACTGAGAAGAACAATCTAGGCATTACAAAATAATTTCATGAGAAACTTGCGATGCTTTCTTCACAACAATAATAGTCAAGCAAGCTCTAAAAGAAGCCAGTGAGTTACACTTACAAAGAAGCCACCTGGAGAAAATGTTGAAGAAAACCAAGGAAGATCTAGCAGCTCTACAAAAAATATAGTATGAGTGCTCGAGATTTTTTAGGCATTTTGAACTTTAAATCAAAGAGACAGAAAAGCCACAGCTGGAGCTCAAAAGGGAAGAACAAGAAGCTCTAAAAAAATTACAAGAAGTTTTAGGAAGCAAGGCTTGAGAACTCCTCAGAAAAGAAGCAAATTGCTACAAACCGAAATCGAAAAAATCGGGAAAGCTGAAAATGAAAACGTACGGTAGACAAAATCAGAAATTTAGAGACAATAAACCGAGAAAATGAATTAATACTTTAACAAACAAGTTCAAAAAATAGAATTCTCAAGCAGGAGAAATCACTATTCAAGCAAGGAGTAAAAATCATTGGAGGGAATAAACTGCCTAAGGATTATGAGAAATGTAACAGAGAACTATTTCAATGCTAAATGTGCAAATTGAGATCGTTGAAATGCAGTGGGACGACTTAAGAACCACGATTCAGGTTTGGGTCCACGTGAGGCTAATTGTATTAAGGACATAAATCAATCTCTAAGCATGTTTGCCTTGAGCCGTGACATTCCAATTAGTTAATTCCATATGGGATATATAAACCTGCTATTTGCTGCAGAATGTAAAATGTGTGATCAAATCTTTGATAAGGTTACTTTTAACACAAGCCTGTGTGCTGAACTGTTCACTCCACACAAAGACGTATACATAATGATTGACTCAAAATTGATTTTGACTCCAGCGAAGATCGAAAACACATCAAGATGTGATAAAAAATCTGGCATGCGCTAGCATTCCAAAGATGAAGAAACATGTAACAAAAGGAAATGCAGAGAGTTTATGATAGCTAATCAAAGTAGAATAAAAAAGAATTAAATCAAAGGGCAGCGGGAAAACAAAGAAAGAAAGAATTATAACTGATAAGGAAAGGAGAGAGGCGATCAAAAAAAATTCAAACAAAAGAAGCGCCAAGCGTTGAAAACAGAAATGGAAATACAATTAATTAGGTGGCCAAAGGCTTATAAAAAAGGGCTGGGTGACTGCAAGAAGGAGGAGATTTTTTTTGGTGTCACGCAGAAGAAGCAGCAAAACAACAAAGGTAAAAAAAAAGGGGGGGAAGAAAGAAATTCTAATTTTTTGTAGTTTGATGGGTGTGCTACTTGCACTCATCTATGCTTTAAAGAATTTTTGTAGTTTGATGGGTGTGCTACTTGCACTCATTTATGCTTTAAAAAGTTTTTTTTTTGTAGTTTGATGGGTGTGCTACTTGCACTTATCTATGCTTTAAAGAATTTTTTTAGTTTGATGGCTGTGCTACTTGCACTAATCTTTTTTTTTTCAAGAATTTTAGTTGATGGGTGTGCTATTTGCACTCATCTATGTTTTCAAGAATTTTTAGTCAATGGGCGTGCTACTTGCGCTCAGAATTATCTTATGGGAATTTCCATTCTACTCTATGATCCGGTAGAAATAAATGGATGCACTACTTGCATCCATGTCTGACTATGAAAGGGAAGAGATGCGCCACTCGCATCTTTGAATTTCTCTAAAAGGTTGGAAGGGGAAATCGTCAAAAAATGTTGTAGCATGCTTACCAGATGCTAACATCTTGGCACTATGACGAACGCCAAATAAAAAGAGACCCGAGATTGTCTTCCAGTGGACTCTCGGCATAAAAAAAGAGAGGAGAAAATTTCTAAAAGAGAAGGAGACCCAAAAAAAGGGGATATGAGAAGCTAGGTATGCCGAGAAAATAGAACAACCGAGAGTAGGAGGAATAAAAAAAATAGAAAAGAGAGAACAACATGAGATCTCAACAAGGAGTAAGGCAACGAGAAATCAGAATCAAGAGAATAAAAAAAAAGAAGTAAAAAAAAGAAGGGAAGTTCAGAAAAGAAACCGACAAAGATGTACTTGTTGAGTCCCCTACAGCTTTCGCCCTTTGATCCCTTCCTCTGATTTTCATTCTTGGAAAATTGCTGCAACACAAACAACGAAAAGTTAACAAAGGAGTTCAAAAATTTGACAAAGGTTGATAAAAAGTTCAAAGAAGAAACTGATAAAGATATACCTGTTGAGTCCTCTACCGCTTTCGCGCTTTGATCCCTTCCTTTGATTTTCGCTCTTGGAAAGTCACTATTGTGACACAAACAACAAGAATTCAACGAAGGAGTTCAATCGACAAAGATTCCAAAAGATTTGACAAGGGTTGAAAAGAAGCTGATAGAGATATACCTGTAGGTTTCTCTGCCTTTTGATTCCCCTCTTCGATTTTCACTGCAATATAAACAACAAAGATATTCTTCTGATCCACCAAAAAGAGAATCCTGAGACTGACGGATTCGGATCGTCTGAGCGAAGAACACAAAGTCCATTAAAAAATATATACGTAACCAGATGAATGTAAGAAAATAATGTTGGTGTATATGCCCTAGGACCTAGTTTTGGTCCACTTATGTACTACTTGACTTTGATATTTATATCATTCTGGCATTGTCGTTATCTAAGTTTGTTTACATCTGCGCATATGTACTGACATGATAATGTCCCTGGAGACAGATTGGATCTGTGCTCGAACTATAGTCCCTGGTCGATGTACCTTAGTGGATATGGGACAGCTATGGTACTTGTGAGACTGGTATGTGGGCTGGTTAGGACGCAGACACATGGGTATATCATTGGAGGATATACTGGATCGACCCGCTGTGAGGCTATGACTTGGTGTCATGAGTTATCCTCACAAGTGATAGGAGATGCATTGATCCCTTGACTTGAGGTCATTGATCATTCTATATGGTTAGGGACTTGCTTTGATACAACCTAACACCTCGCCGTAGTTGGGAGGTCATAACGGTTGTCATTGAGCATGTCATGACCCATATAAGAAGGTTAATGGACAGACAAAGGATTTGCCCCTTCCTTAGGGAAGTATGATATCCATGGAGCTCCTCTATGGTTTTATGACTGAGAGTGTATGGCCATACCCAGGTGAGAACCTGTTTTAGTCATAGCCATGTGATTGGGTGAAAACAAGTGGTGACACACTTGTCCAATCGGATATCAGTTCGGTAAAGAGACTGTAATGCATCTGTACCTAGTTGCGATGATGGGGATGTCGATGTCGATATCCATTCCAATGACCTGGGTAGCAGTGATGCACTGCTAGGTGCCACTCACTGCTTGTGGTGACCTATGGTCAGCACTGCCAGCGTCAGAGGAACCTATAGGGTCGCACACCTTGATACTTGAGTTCTTGTATTGATCGGGAAGCCTTATGATCGAGTTATTGGATAACTCGGATCTAATTGGGAGATTTCATCAGCGCCAATGGGCCTGATGAGATGGAAGAATGTTATTGGAGCCAAACTTCATTTTGGCAGGTTGACCCGTATTTGACCATGGTTGGTCACATTTGGATTAGGGTTGCATTGGATTGGATCCAAATGCTTAATCAACCCATGTGATGAAGTTTGGGCTAGCTCATTATCCAATGAGGCCCAATAACAAGTTCTCATGAAGAGATGAGAGGCTAAAAGGGTATAATGGGGAGAAACATGAACCGTTAAGCGCCTAGGGGCATAATGGGGTCATGTTGGCGCCTTTGCTTCATTATGGAAGTAAAGGGCGCCTCCCCTCTCTTCCTTGAATGGAATGCATGCCTCTATGGCATGTCTTGGGCTGATATGGGGCTTGGGCAATTATGGATAGGTTGAATGAAGTTTATGGTAAAGTCTTGGAGACTTTCCTTGCATCAAACCTCCTCATCCTAGCCCTACACTTGTCATGATCCTAGCCCTTGCCCTAACCGCCTCATGTCCTATATATGTGACCCTAGCCGCCCCCTCTTACAAGTGTTCTTCCTTGGAGGCGTGAACACATCAAGAGGGCGAGACTAAGTGGCATTGGCGCAACCATCTTCTTCCATCAAACCCTAGCCGCAAGCTTCTTCCTTTCTTCCTCCTTTGGTGCAAGAGAAGTAAAGGCTTGGCGGCATTCTCCCTTCTCCTCTCTTCTTCATCAATTGGCGCTTCTACCTTGGAGGTGGCGCAAGCATTCAAGAAGATAACTAAGGCTTGGATCTTCTTCCCGAGGCTAGCACCGGGCGTGGAAGAAGAGGACTCGAGGCATCCGTGTGTGTGAAACTGTAGAGGGCGCACGCTTGGGCGCCTATCACAACATCGACCTCATCTTGCTCTAAGGTATTTCCTAACTCATCGTGTCGACTCTCTTACTTGCGATCTTCACTGGGTTTTTGGGACCGGCCTGTTTCGGGGACATTCTTCTGCTGTGCAATGTATGTATATATGTCTATGACTCTGAAAAATTGTAAAATGTCCCCGAGGATTTCCCAACAGTGGTATCAGAGCAACTTGCAAGACTCGAACGATGTTTTATGCTTTTCTTTCATGCTCACATGCCATATCTCTATTTTCGTAAATAGCATGATGCATGGCAAACGATTTTTTCTAAGTAGGAAAAATTAGGGTTTTTTGTTTCTATCATCCTCTCAACCTCTTTTGGATTTTTGGACTATTTTTCTTGTCTGATTTAAAGATTAAAGGCGCACGTAATTTTGTCAAGTAGGACGGGCATTGTGTCTTCGGACTGGCCAATGAAGAGTCCCCTTCAAGGGGGAGCGCAGGCAGATAAAACCCCTTTCTAGAGGGGGGCGAACCCTAGAGCATGCGAAAAATGTACTCTTCTAGGGTTTCAATAAAATCGTTTGCATGAACACATATATATGATCAACTTTATATGTATTGCAAAGATCAAGTTTGAGATCTTTTACCATAGCCATGATAAAGGGTGTCGGCTTGGAAGCAAGAGGGCAAGTAAGCACTCCTCCAAAGAAAACACACACTAGATGAGAGATGGCTACCCTTTAGGATCTTCCTTGTGCTAGCAAGAGATCTCCCCAAAGTTCCTTGTCGTGTGTTGATGATGAGATGTGCTTGGCCGAGAGCTACCTTGTCCAAGAGTCCTCTCTTCGTCGAATGAAGGAGACAAGAGAGTAATTGGCAAATTGCGTTGAGGTTTTTTCTCATTCAAGTGATGGCGTTACACTTCCAAAAATGGAAGGTTATCAAGCCATGCGACCACTTGAAGAAAAACCGCCCAAGATGCCTTTAAACCTTGAACCATACGTTCACCCATGTGAACCGGTTCAAGCCAATTAGGTTCAATTCAATTCGGTTCAAAAACCCAAATTAAACCAGCCCAAGCCATGGTCTAGATCTCTATGAACCAAACGGTTCAAGATCTAACCGTTCATCTCTTGATGCTCTTGATCTCTTCGATCTAGCATCCATACTCTCGATCGAAGCTTACCGATCTGAAGCCCTAATCAATCAAACATGATCAGACCAGATCTCACTTACAATCAGAGTCTAATCTCCTTTTAACTGAACTAAAACAATTCAGTCCACACGATCTGACTTAAGTAAGCCATATCATCAAATTGTGCGACCCTAAGGGTTTCCTTTAAATGTCGGTAATGATAACTCACGTTATCACAATCAGTGAGGGGTATCTAGCAACACATCACTGTCTCCCGATATAAAGGAAAGAGTCTTCCAAGACTACACCCAAACCACAGCACAAGTGTGAATCATTTCACAAGGCATACATGTTTCCTTTGCCACTGGATGTTCTTATTGGACAAGTGTGTCAAACTTGTAGCTCCAATATGATGAGCATGATTAGATCAGATGAACATAGTCATCTGGGTATGGCCATACACTTTCTCAATCATCTCATATAAGGGGGGCCCCTTTAGAACACCACACTCCTTCCACAAGGAGACGGCAATCCTTTATCTATCACTAGTATCCGAACCTGACTCATGATCATTATCCAAGATAGTCTATAACCATTATCTTTCAAATGATATTGAACTACCTCAAAATAATGACATTCATCATTTAGAAACACAAGTGATCTCAAGTCAAAGGACATGTGCCACTTGATGCAAACAAGGATTATTCACATTGTGACAAGCAATGGAATATCCCAGTAGGGTCTGTCCAGTACATCCAATGTACCCATGAGTCTACATCTTATTCCATGCTCGAAGCATCCTATAAGATTAGAACACATATTAGTCTCAATCATATCAAGGCTGTCTCATGTTCACCAAGATATCTCGACTAAGGACATATAGCCTGTCAGCCTAGCTGAACAACTTTGAGACATTATTCAGAAGTACACTTATTACAGCAGACAAGGTAACAACCTGAATAATAACCATGCCTTTATAAACACAAAAGTTTATTACATGATACTGATACAATCCCAAAGGCCTCAAACATTAGCCTTAAGGGCATACCCCAACAATCTCCCACTTGCACTTAATCTAATGGTTGAGAAATCTCAAACCCATATTATTACAGTGCTTCTCATGCTTCTGCTGCGCCAGAGGCTTGGTAAGCGGGTCTGCCAGATTGTCATCTGTATGAACCTTGCATATTTTGATCTCGCCTCGATCAATGATCTCCCGGATCAAGTGAAACCGTCTCTGTATGTGCTTGGACTTCTGGTGCGACCGTGGTTCCTTTGCTTGTGCGATTGCTCCAGTGTTATCACAGAAGATAACCAAAGGATCTGCACTCGAAGGAACGACACCAAGTTCTTTCACGAACTTACGACTCCACACTGCCTCCTTGGATGCTTCCGAGGCTGCAACATACTCGGCTTCTGTTGTGGAATCAGCAACAGTTGACTGTTTGAAACTTTTCCACACCACTGCTCCACCATTCAAGCTAAAAACATAGCCTGATTGCGATCGGAAATCATCCTGGTCCGACTGGAACGAAGCGTCAGTATATCCTTCAATACTGAGTTCTTCCTGACCACCATATATCAAGAACATATCTTTGGTCCTCCGCAGATATTTTAAAATGTTCTTGACTGCAATCCAGTGCGCCACACCTGGATTACTTTGGAATCGACTGGTCACGCTTAACCCGTAAGCGACGTCAGGGCGAGTACACAACATCACATACATAATGGACCCAATAGCCGAAGCATAAGGCGTATTGTCCATTTCATCTTTCTCAGTCTGTGTTTGTGGACACTGAGTCCTTGAAAGATTCAGACCATGTCTGACTGGAAGATATCCTCTTTTAGAATTCTCTAAATGGAATCTCTCCAGGACTTTATCGATGTAAGTACTCTGGCACAGCCCGAGAAGCCTCTTAGATCTATCCCGGTAGATCTTCACACCTAATACATAGGCTGCTTCTCCTAGATCTTTCATCTGGAAACATTTTCCTAACCATGCTTTAACAGCATGCAGTTCAGGAATATCATTTCCAATGATTAAGATGTCATCGACGTAGAGGACTAGGAATGTAATCACGCTCCCACTAAACCTCTTATATACACACGGGTCATCTTCGTTCTTGATGAAACCAAACTCAGAGATTGATTCATCAAAACGAATATTCCAGCTTCTAGATGCTTGTTTCAGTCCATAAATGGACTTCTTTAACTTGCATATTTTATGACGATCTGATGGATTAGTGAAACCTTCAGGTTGTGTCATGTACACATCCTCGTCCAGATTTCCATTAAGGAAAGCTGTTTTCACATCCATCTGCCAGATCTCATAATCGTAATATGCAGCTATCGCGAAAAGAATCCGAATAGACTTAAACATGGCTACAGGTGAGAAAGTTTCATCATAATCTATCCCGTAGATTTGTTTGAAACCTTTCGCAACTAGCCTGCCTTTATAGGTAACCACGTTACCATCCATGTCAATCTTCTTCTTGAAGATCCATTTACAGCCTATAGGGATTACTCCCGGAGGCGGATCAACCAAATCCCAGACTTGGTTATCTGACATGGAGTCCATCTCGGCTCGCATAGCTTCAAGCCATCTAGCTGATTCTGGTCCACTGACCGCATCCGCATAAGTGAGGGGTTCATCATTATCAATGATGTAGACTCCGTCATAGCGCTCAGGCTGTCGATGGATCCTTCCCGATCTTCGCGGTTCCCGTGATATCTGAGCCTCAGGTTGTTCAGTAACCTGTTCTACCGGCTCAGGCTCATCCAACTGTGCTTGACTACTTTGTCCTTCATCTGAAATCTCATCCAGCTTTATTTTTCTCCCACTGGCCTCTTGCAGAAGAAATTCCTTCTCAAGAAATATGGCCGTCCGAGCAACAAATACTTTGTTCTCTTTGGGATCGTAGAAATAATAACCCTTAGTTTCCTTAGGGTACCCGACAAAAATACATTTCTCAAATCTGCTCTCCAGTTTCCTAGAGGCGAGCTTTTTGACATAAGCCTCGCAACCCCAGATCCTGATAAATGTCAAGCTTGGCTGTTTCCCATACCATAACTCATATGGCGTCTTAGAAACTGCCTTGGATGGCACAAGGTTTAGTACCTTTGCAGCTGTTTCCAGTGCAAAACCCCAAAAGGAGTATGGAAGAGTGGCCTGACTCATCATAGAACGAACCATATCAAGTAACGTTCTATTTCTCCTCTCGGACACACCATTCCATTGCGGTGTTCCTGGTGGAGTGAGCTGTGAGATAATCCCACACTCCTTTAGATAGTCAGTAAACTCTCGACTTAGGTATTCTCCACCTCGATCAGAACGAAGTGCCTTGATATTTCGGCCTAGCTGATTTTGTACTTCATTCTTGAACTCTTTGAACTTGTCAAAAGATTCACTTTTATGTCTCATCAGATAGACATACCCATCCCTACTGAAATCATCAGTAAAGGTAATGAAGTACTAATAGCCACCTCTGGCATGTTTACTAAATGGCCCACACACATCACTGTGTATGAGGTCAAGTAAACCTGAAGCCCTTTGACCTTTATTAGGAAAAGGTGACTTCGTCATTTTACCCATCAAACAAGCTTTGCATGTATCAATCTCCTCATAGGAGAATGATCCCAGCAGTCCATGATCATGCAACCGCTTAATGCGTTTCTCGTTTATATGGCCTAAACGACTATGCCATAGCAAGGTGCTGTCATCAGCATTCTTGGCTTTCTTATTATCAATGTTATGTATAGAACTTTCCATGTCCAACATGTATAACCCATTGTTAATTGAACCAGTTGCATAAACAATATTATCACAAGATAAAACACACTTTGAAATATTGCATTCAAAGGCAAATCCTTTCCTGACAAGAGCAGGAATAGAGATAATATTTTTAGTGATACTCGGTACAAAATAACAATTGTTTAATTCTAATACAATGCCAGATGGTAAAGAAATGAAATAGTCTCCTACAGCAACAGCAGCAACCCGTGCCCCGTTTCCAACGCGTAGGTCTACCTCATGCTGTCCCACCTGCCTTCTTCTCTTGAGTTCCTGTACATTTGAACAAATGTGAACTCCACATGCAGTGTCCAACACCCATGAAATAGAAGAAGATGAAACCATGACTTCCGTCACGTATATACCTGAGCCAGAAGCGATGCTTCCCCTCTTATCTCCTTGGAGCGCTTTACAGTCCTTTTTCCAGTGACCCAGCTGGCCACAGTGGAAACACCTGTTGTCCTTCGCCCGCTTCACCTTTTGTTTCAGAGCCTTACTGTAGTTCTTGACAGGGGCCTTGCCCTTCTTCCCCTTCTTCTTGTTCCTAGAAGGAACCAGTAAGACAGAGGTTGAAGGCTTTCCCTTCAGAGTTTCCTCAGTAGTCAAGAGCATATTCAGCAGCTCTGCCGAAGTACAATCGATTTTGTTCATATTAAAGTTAATAATGAACGCATCGAAAGAGGGCGGGAGAGACTGCAGAATTATGTCTACAGCAAGCTCCTGGTTAATGGTATGCCCCAGTTTCTCTAGAGCCTCCTTGTGCCCAATCATCTTGAGCACATGAGCTCCAACTGGGCTCCCTTCAGCCAGTTTGCTCTGAAAGAAGAGCTTCGTCAGATTATAGCGTTCTGTCCTCGCCTGTGCAGCATACAGCATCTTGAGGTTCGCTATAATCTCTATAGCCGACATATCCTCATGCTGACGCTGCAGCGGTGGCGTCATAGACGCTAGCATCAGGCAAGCGACATCAATGCTATCATTGACGTGCTTTTCATAGGCATCACGAACCGCCCTTGCAGTGTTCGGAGCGGGTTGAGGCGGCACAGCCGTCTCGAGGACATACAGTTTCCTCTCAGCCTTAAGAACAATCTTAAGGTGTCCGAACCAGTCCGAGAAGTTTGGCCCAGCAAACTTCTCCCTTTCCAGTAGGGATCGCACATTGAAGCTCATGGTGTTCGTTGCTGCAGGAATCTACAACAATGCAAGAACAGCAAGGTCAGTATCAATGTTAAGAATCAATCCAGGACTTAAGAAAGATTCTTTTTCTCACTATTTTGTCTGACTGAAAAATCCAGTAAACAGTCCGAAAGAGTAACACTCTTTTAGTGAGATGGGATCCAGATTTCATACTTGGTCTCCGCGTCCCGCTCAGGCGAGATAAGATGCACAGAGAGTACAAGCACTAATTTCTGGTAGGCAGTCCCTGCCAATCGCCAACCCGTGCGATTCCCCTTCATCTGGGCAATCCAGCAGACTGTGCCAACTGAGTTGGTACAACACAGTCTCTGATCCCACAGATGGCTGCCTCCATGCGCTACCATATGCGCCACATATGTAGCCTACATGGTCAAGCTGACCCGACCTACTCCCTGGACCACCACGTGCTATGCTGAGCAACGAGAAGCGATAAATCCCTTCTCTGTAACACGCAGGTGAAATCCCGCACCGTCTGAAGATAGATGGACGTGCCCACTGAGTGGGTACAACACGGCTCCAACGATAATCAGAACAGTGAGGTTTCGCGTCAGAAGGCTTACGAGCTTGATATGTTAGCGTTGGATTTTAACGGTCTTTTATCTTCTTCACTATCATGCAATTCCTATGGTGATAGCAGAAGATAAACTCATGCAGTTCTAATTATATAAGCAATAAAAAGAAAGCATGGATCTTATGTGGTAAAAGCCCAAAGCCTAAGTAAGACCTTAAGATACTTAAGTCTTCACTTGCTCTTCTTGGGACTTTTGCATCTCATCTGGTCCAACCCAGGGCCCTAGCGCCAAGAGCACCTCAGGTGCGCCACCAGCTGAATGCCCCTCTAGGATGTGTGCCTTTGTGCTCTTGTCTAATCAAATACAATTTGATCTATCTAGACAAGTTTGACTCACAGGTCAATTATACAATCAATGAGTTTAAAAGTGATTCGCAGATCACAAAATAATAATTTACCAGGCTCGCAGGCCCCAGCACAGCACACAATAAAAGGGCAACCCACATAAGATGAAATAAACAAGCATCATGGCATCATTCAATCAACATGTGATCCATTACAAAGAAAATAAAATTTTTGAAAACCCCATTGGCATCGATTTTAATTTTCTTATAAGCCCTACAACCTTACAATGGTCCATTGATAGGGATCCACTCATCCAACTAGTCAGATCCTCTGCCCTTGCATGCACCAAGTCCTAACTGACTCGAGTTGACCTAATGGTCAACCATGCATGCGCCAAGGGCTGAACAACCCTCATGAGTTCTGGCAAGCGGGTGTGACCCCGGGCCTAACTCATGTGTGTTCATTGAGTTGTCTCAACCAGACCTCGCTACACGCCTAAGATGCAATCGACCTATGGCCACCTCGTGCTTGCGCACAGGTGCCATCTGGTCGATCCATCTAGGCTGTCAGATGGTCTGATCAGACTAGTGGATCTAACTTAGAGGTGACTTCAACCCCATCAACCCATCTAAGGGTTTATAGTAGGCGCCACTTAGATCTAGTGAGGCGCGCAAGATGTAATGAATTTTACAAAGACATTCAACAAGCGCCATCAAGAAACATGCGCCAAGAATCATACAAGTAATAACATGTAGTTTCGCATGTTGACATTAGATCTATCCATTAGCGCAAACATGTGATATCAATCATGCGCCAACATCTAATGACTAGCATGTATTCATGGTGATGATAGATCTACAACAATGGCGCAAACATGGATCACTAAAGCAATCATAAGATTCATGCATAACCCGCTCTGATACCAATTGAAGAGTCCCCTTCAAGGGGGAGCGCAGGCAGATAAAACCCCTTTCTAGAGGGGGGCGAACCCTAGAGCATGCGGAAAATGTACTCTTCTAGGGTTTCAATAAAATCGTTTGCATGAACACATATATATGATCAACTTTATATGTATTGCAAAGATCAAGTTTGAGATCTTTTACCATAGCCATGATAAAGGGTGTCGGCTTGGAAGCAAGAGGGCAAGTAAGCACTCCTCCAAAGAAAACACACACTAGATGAGAGATGGCTACCCTTTAGGATCTTCCTTGTGCTAGCAAGAGATCTCCCCAAAGTTCCTTGTCGTGTGTTGATGATGAGATGTGCTTGGCCGAGAGCTACCTTGTCCAAGAGTCCTCTCTTCGTCGAATGAAGGAGACAAGAGAGTAATTGGCAAATTGCGTTGAGGTTTTTTCTCATTCAAGTGATGGCGTTACACTTCCAAAAATGGAAGGTTATCAAGCCATGCGACCACTTGAAGAAAAACCGCCCAAGATGCCTTTAAACCTTGAACCATACGTTCACCCATGTGAACCGGTTCAAGCCAATTAGGTTCAATTCAATTCGGTTCAAAAACCCAAATTAAACCAGCCCAAGCCATGGTCTAGATCTCTATGAACCAAACGGTTCAAGATCTAACCGTTCATCTCTTGATGCTCTTGATCTCTTCGATCTAGCATCCATACTCTCGATCGAAGCTTACCGATCTGAAGCCCTAATCAATCAAACATGATCAGACCAGATCTCACTTACAATCAGAGTCTAATCTCCTTTTAACTGAACTAAAACAATTCAGTCCACACGATCTGACTTAAGTAAGCCATATCATCAAATTGTGCGACCCTAAGGGTTTCCTTTAAATGTCGGTAACGATAACTCACGTTATCACAATCAGTGAGGGGTATCTAGCAACACATCACTGTCTCCCGATATAAAGGAAAGAGTCTTCCAAGACTACACCCAAACCACAGCACAAGTGTGAATCATTTCACAAGGCATACATGTTTCCTTTGCCACTGGATGTTCTTATTGGACAAGTGTGTCAAACTTGTAGCTCCAATATGATGAGCATGATTAGATCAGATGAACATAGTCATCTGGGTATGGCCATACACTTTCTCAATCATCTCATATAAGGGGGGCCCCTTTAGAACACCACACTCCTTCCACAAGGAGACGGCAATCCTTTATCTATCACTAGTATCCGAACCTGACTCATGATTATTATCCAAGATAGTCTATAACCATTATCTTTCAAATGATATTGAACTACCTCAAAATAATGACATTCATCATTTAGAAACACAAGTGATCTCAAGTCAAAGGACATGTGCCACTTGATGCAAACAAGGATTATTCACATTGTGACAAGCAATGGAATATCCCAGTAGGGTCTGTCCAGTACATCCAATGTACCCATGAGTCTACATCTTATTCCATGCTCGAAGCATCCTATAAGATTAGAACACATATTAGTCTCAATCATATCAAGGCTGTCTCATGTTCACCAAGATATCTCGACTAAGGACATATAGCCTGTCAGCCTAGCTGAACAGCTTTGAGACATTATTCAGAAGTACACTTATTACAGCAGACAAGGTAACAACCTGAATAATAACCATGCCTTTATAAACACAAAAGTTTATTACATGATACTGATACAATCCCAAAGGCCTCAAACATTAGCCTTAAGGGCATACCCCAACAGCCAAGTCTCTTAATCTGACAAAATTGCCAGCCGAAAGGATCTCTGAAATCATCATGAAAAATAAATCGCAATTAACCAAAAGATTTGTGAGAAGAAGATGAGAAAAAGAGACTAGTTTTATGAAAAAGTAAAATTTCAGATTTTATGTTTTTCATGAGCATGTAGAATTGCATGAGTAAATACCTTGATTGTGCATGATGTTGTGATCATTAGTCAAGCACCCCTTTGCATGCCTGTGATGTATCCTTGTGAGGCCTGCGTGCCGTTTTTCCTTTTTAACTAAGAAGAAGATTAGGGTGGCGCATGTACTTGGAACTTGGCGCATGCATACCTTGGATGGTGGCGCAACAAGCATCAAAGGAAGAGGCGCAAGCTTGCTTAGTGGCGCAAGTTAGGCATGGCCGAACCCTTGGGTTTGAGAGCTAGCTAACTTGGCCTCTTGCATTGTGGCGCATCCTCATTGGAGGAAGACCATGGCATTGGCCGAACCCTTGGAGTCTACCCTTAAGGTTTGAGAGCTAAACCATGTGAGAAGGACCTTAGAGCCAACCTTGAAGACCAAGATAGAGGGCGGCTAGGATAGGTCTATTTTAGGGGCTTGAGTCCTATGTCAAGAGTTGAACCTCCTTTTGGCATGGGTTGGTTCAATGTCTTGAAAGGGCTTTGATCACATCATCCTTTACTGCTTTCCTTATCTGCTAAAAGCATGCCTGTGATGTTTTATCGTTATGTTATCACTATAGGATTGCATGCCTGTATTGTTAGATATAAGATAAAACTGATGAGACCTTAAAAACCCTCATAATAAAATATCAAGTCTAGTAGCCTTCTAACGCGTAGCCCTCACTAAGCTATCGATCAGTGGAGTTGTGAACTGGTTCCCACCCTCGTGGGACACACCCACTTATCTTTAGAAAGTGTGTGGTGACAATGGTTTCCCCAGTCCAGTTTTAACCTGGGCGTGCCTTCGCAAGGAAACTCATTGGCCCTGGGCATAACGGTTAGGAATGGACTTGACTAGAAGTTCACATGTACTGGGCACATGGTGAAAGTCTAGAGGCATCGTTGAGAGGTTAGGGTTTCATGTTGTATCCAGCCCTCGCTGGACATGAAATGCCCAGACTGTCTCAACAAGGGGAGTTGCTTGGAGCAACCAGCCGGCGCGCCCACCTTAGGAAACATGGGTTACTTTGTGCATCTCATCCCACCCTCGTGGGACGCGAAGCCTCATGAGAAATAAGGATCCCATCTCACTAGGAAGTCTTAAAATTCCCGATTGACTTTGTGGGTTATCAATTCGAATTTAAAATAGTGGGAGCAGTAATCATTTAAAACAAGTCCAGTTTAAATGATTCGAAGTAGTACTAATCTGTTTTTCTTGGGTGTTGTAGAACAATGGCTACGAACACTGGCGGATTATCACTGCGATCACTCCTTGATAAGGATAAATTAGTTGGAACTAACTTTATGGACTGGCATCGGAACTTGAGGATAGTCCTCAAGCTCGAGAAGAAGCTGTATGTCCTTGAACAGGCTCTTCCTGCGGCTCCTCCGCCTAATGCCCGAACGGCAGAAAGAGATGCTTATAGAAAGCATCAGGATGACTCTTTGGAGGTTGCATGTCTTATGCTAGCCAGCATGGCACCTGAACTGCTGGTGCAATATGAGGAGCAGAACGCTTTTATGATCACTCATCTGAAACAGATGTTCGAGGCTCAGGCTAGAACTGACAGATTTGACACCGCCAAAGCAGTCTTTCGGTGTAAGTTGTCTGAGGGTGCACCAGTGAGACCCCATGTTCTCAAACTCATTGGGAATGTGGATCATCTCAGAAGACTGGGACATGCCATAGACAACGAGCTGGTTGTGGATCTTATTCTGCATTCCCTGCCCCCTAGCTTCAGTCCGTTTATTATTAATTTCAACATGAACCGGATTGAGTGCACACGGGAGGAATTAATGAATATGCTCCAAACAGCCGAGCGTGAGATGGGTAAGACCAAACCCAATTCTGTTCTTTTGGTCCCTGCGACCAAGAAGATAAAGAAGAAGGGTAAGGCACGTGCTAAGAGCAGTGCCAGAGGTCCTACCAAGGCACTGAAGAAAAAGGCAAAGATGTCAAAGGACCAGAGGTGTTTTCACTGTGGCGAGCAGGGTCACTGGAGAAGGGACTGCTAGCAGCTTCAGAATGAGGAGAAGAAAGGCTTGGCCTTAACTTCTACCTCAGGTATCTATGTTACAGAAGTCAATCTTTCTACTTATGTGTCATGGGTATTGGATACCGCATGTGGGGCTCATATTTGTACAAATATGCATGGGCTCAAGAAAAGTAGATCGGTGCGGCCTGGAGAGATTGACCTACGCGTTGGAAACGGGGCACAGGTTGCTGTAGGCGTTTTGACTCTCTCCTTGCCTTCTGGACTTCAATTAGAACTAGATAATTGCTTTTGTGTACCTTCACTTACTAAGAACATTGTATCCATTCCTTGCATTAGCAAAGAAGGGATTTAAGTTTGAAATAAATAAGAACTCTTGTTCTTTTTCATTTGCAAATATGTTCTATGGGAATGGTACTTTATGCAATGGTCTATATATCTTGGATATGGAAAGTTCTATTTGTAACATAAGTAATAAAAGGACCAAACTGAGTGGTTCAGTTGGTGCTTTCCTATGGCACTGTCGATTAGCCCATATAAACAAGGCATCGCATCCAACAACTCCATGCAAATGGATTGTTAGATTCAAGTTCCTTGGAGGAATTTGATACTTGTGAACCTTGTTTATTAGGGAAAATGACAAAGGCACCCTTCACCGAGATTGGTGAGAGGGCAGGAGGTTTATTGGATCTCATACATACTGATGTGTGTGGGCCTTTCAATAAACAAGCCAGAGGAGGGTACAACTACTTCATTACCTTCACTGATGACTTTAGTAGGTATGGCTATGTGTACTTAATGAGATATAAATCTGAATCCTTTGAGAAATTCAAGGAGTTTAAGAATGAAGTAGAGAACCAACTTGGAAGATCCATTAAAGCTCTTCGATCAGATCGAGGTGGAGAGTACCTGAGCGGTGAGTTCTTTGACTATCTGAGAGAGTGTGGGATCATATCCCAACTCACTCCTCCTGGAATACCTCAATGGAATGGTGTGTCTGAAAGGAGAAATCGAACTTTATTGGATATGGTTCGATCCATGATGAGTCATGCAACTCTACCTCCATCATTCTGGGGGCATGCACTAGAGACAACTTCTCTAATACTGAACAACGTTCCATCTAAGAGTGTCTCCAAAATACCATATGAAATGTGGAGTGGGAGACGCCCTAATCTCACTTTTATCAAGATCTAGGGATGTGAGGCTTATGTCAAACGTCAGGATTCTAGCAAGCTAGAACCTAGATCTGATAAATGTGTGTTTGTGGGGTATCCTAAGGAAACTAAAGGATACTACTTCTATGTCCCAACCGAGAACAAAGTTTTTGTTGCTCGGGGTGCTGTCTTTCTAGAGAAAGAATTTCTCATGAAAGAAATTAGTGGGAGGAAGTTTGACTTGGATGAGGTCCAAGTGCAAGCACAAGACAAAGAGATGGAATCTGAGCCACCTGCACTGGTTGCTAGCCAACCTGAGGCTCAGACACAAGTCCCGCGTAGGTTTGGGAGAATTCGTCGTGCACCTGAAAGGTACGGGTCGCTGCCGACCCAACACGATGGGATCTTCATCATTGAGGATGAACCCAGAACCTATGATGAGGCGGTCAGTGGACCGGACTCCGAGAGATGGCTTGACGCCATGCGATCCGAGATGGATTCCATGTCGGCTAACCAAGTCTGGGATTTGGTTGAGCTACCTGATGGGGTAAAACCCATAGGGTGTAAATGGGTCTTCAAGAGGAAGACAGACATGGATGGCAATATAGTTACCTATAAGGGTAGACTAGTGGCTAAAGGATTTAAACAAGTCCACGGGGTGGAGTATGATGAAACCTTCTCGCCAGTTGCCATAATCAAATCCATTCGGATTCTGCTTGCTATAGCTGCATATCATGACTATGAGATATGGCAGATGGATGTGAAGACAGCGTTCCTTAACGGGAAGCTGACTGAGGATGTGTATATGTCACAACCTGATGGCTTCATCCATCCTACAGAGGCTAATAAGGTCTGCAGGCTAAAGAGATCCATTTATGGATTAAAGCAAGCATCTCGAAGTTGAAATTTTCGATTTGATGAAGCCGTGAGAGATTATGGCTTTATCAAAAGCGAAGATGACGCCTGTGTATACAGAAAATTCAGTGGGAGGTTGGTGATTTTTCTGGTCTTGTATTTTGATGACATACTGCTCATCGGAAACGACATCCCTAGTCTTCAAGCTGTGAAGACATGGTTGGGGAAGTGTTTCGAGATGAAAGACTTAGGGGAGGCCGCCTATATTCTAGGCGTAAGGATCTACCGGGATAGATCCAAGAGGCTCCTGGCCCTTAGTCAGAGTACCTACATTGATAAGGTCCTGGAGAGGTTCAACTTGGAGCAATCCAAGAAAGGATACCTTCCAGTAAGACATGGCCTTACTCTCTCAAAAAGCCAGTGTCCTACAACACAGGCTGAGAGGGATGACATGAGTCGAATTCCTTATGCTTCGGCAGTAGGATCGATCATGTATGCAATGTTGTGTACTAGACCAGATGTGGCATATACTGTAAGCATAACCAGCCGATACCAATCTAATCCAGGTATGCAGCATTGGGTGGCTGTAAAGAACATCCTAAAGTATCTGAGAAGAACTAAGGATTTGTTCTTGGTCTATGGGGGACAGGAAGAGCTCAGTATGCAGGGCTATACTGATGCATCGTTCCAGTCTGACCCTGACGACTTTAGATCGCAGGCCGGCTATGTTTTCAAGATAAATGGAGGAGCTGTATGCTGGAAAAGCTTCAAGCAATCCACCATAGCAGATTCTACAACCGAGGCAGAGTATGTGGCCGCTTCTGAGGCAGCCAAGGAAGCCGTTTGGATAAGGAAGTTCTTATGTGATCTTTAGGTGGTCCCTAGTGCAATGGATCCTATTGAACTCTACTGTGACAACAATGGAGCAATTGCACAAGCAAAGGAACCACGGTCTCATCAAAGATCCAAACACATACTCAGAAGATTTCACCTGATCAGAGAGATCATTGACAGAGGTGATGTCAAGATTAGCAGATTTGACACAGAGAACAATCTGGCAGACCCATTGAACAAGGCTTTGGCGCAGCAGAAGCATGATGGTCACGCTAGAGATATGGGGTTGAGATTTCTCAACTTCTAGGTCTTAGTGCAAGTGGGAGATTGTTGGTGTATATGCCCTAGGACCTAGTTTTGGTCCACTTATGTACTACTTGACTTTGATATTTATATCATTCTGGCATTGTCCTTATCTAAGTTTGTTTACATCGGCGCATATGTACTAACATGATAATGTCCCTGGAGACAGATTGGATCTGTGCTCGAACTATAGTCCCCGGTCGATGTACCTTAGTGGATATGGGACAGCTATGGTACTTGTGAGACTGGTATGTGGGCTGGTTAGGACGCAGACACATGGGTATATCATTGGAGGATATACTGGATAGACCCGCTGTGAGGCTATGACTTGGGGTCATGAGTTATCCTCACAAGTGACAGGAGATGCATTGATCCCTTGACTTGAGGTCATTGATCATTCTATATGGTTAGGGACTTGCTTTGATACAACCTAACACCTCGCCGTAGTTGGGAGGTCATAACGGTTGTCATTGAGCATGTCACGGCCCATATAAGAAGGTTAATGGACAGACAAAGGATTTTCCCCTTTCCTTAGGGAAGTATGATATCCATGGAACTCCTCTATGGTTCTATGACTGAGAGTGTATGGCCATACCCAGGTGAGAACCTGTTTTAGTCATAGCCATGTGATTGGGTGAAAACAAGTGGTGACACACTTGTCCAATCGGATATGAGTTCGACAAAGAGATTGTAATGCATCTGTACCTAGTTGCGATGATGGGGATGTCGATGTCGATATCCATTCCAATGACCTGGGTAACAGCGATGCACTGCTAGGTGCCACTCACTGCTTGTGGTGACCTATGGTCAGCACTGCCAGCGTCAGAGGAACCTACAGGGTCGCACACCTTGATACTTGAGTTCTCGTATTGATCGGGAAGCCTTATGATCGAGTTATTGGATAACTCGGATCTAATTGGGAGATTTCATCAGCGCCAATGGGCCTGATGAGATGGAAGAATGTTATTGGAGCCAAACTTCATTTTGGCAGGTTGACCCGTATTTGACCATGGTTGGTCACATTTGGATTAGGGTTGCATTGGATTGGATACAAATGCTTATTCAACCCATGTGATGAAGTTTGGGCTAGCTCATTATCCAATGAGGCCCAATAACAAGTTCTCATGAAGAGATGAGAGACTAAAAGGGTATAATAGGGAGAAACATGAACCATTAAGCGCCTAGGGGCATAATGGGGTCATGTTGGCACCTTTGCTTCATTATGGAAGTAAAGGGCGCCTCCCCTCTCTTCCTTGGATGGAATGCATGCCTCTATGGCATGTCTTGGGCTGATATGGTGCTTGGGCAATTATGGATAGGTTGAATGAAGTTTATGGTAAAGTCTTGGAGACTTTCCTTGCATCAAACCTCCTCATCCTAGCCCTACACTTGTCATGATCCTAGCCCTTGCCCTAACCGCCTCTTGTCCTATATATGTGACCCTAGCCGCCCCCTCTTACAAGTGTTCTTCCTTGGAGGCGTGAACACATCAAGAGGGCGAGACTAAGGGGCATTGGCGCAACCATCTTCTTCCATCAAACCCTAGCCGCAAGCTTCTTCCTTTCTTCCTCCTTTGGCGCAAGAGAAGTAAAGGCTTGGCGGCATTCTCCCTTTTCCTCTCTTCTTCATCAATTGGCGCTTCTACCTTGGAGGTGGCGCAAGCATTCAAGAAGATAACTAAGGCTTGGATCTTCTTCCCGAGGCTAGCACCGGGCGTGGAAGAAGAGGACTCGAGGCATCCGTGTGTGTGAAACTGCAGAGGGCGCACGCTTGGGCACCTATCACAACATCGACCTCATCTTGCTCTAAGGTATTTCCTAACTCATCGTGTCGACTCTCTTGCTTGCGATCTTCACTGGGTTTTTGGGACCGGCCTGTTTCGGGGACATTCTTCCACTGTGCAATGTATGTATGTATGTCTATGACTCTGAAAAATTGTAAAATGTCCCCGGGGGTTTCCCAACAAATAAGTTACCTAAATTGATCTTTGCATTCTCAGCAAAAAGGAAAGGAGATCTATAATTACCACTGAGTCTTTGAAGAGTAATAGGTGAAGTAAAGCCACAGCAAAACTCCGATGCCATCATTGCGGAATCGATTGAAGAGTAATAGGCTGAAAGCTCGATTGAAGTGGCGCCACAGCCTTCTCCTTCATCGCCGTCTCCTTTGTCACCAACGTGCCAGCCCTCGCCAGTGCTGAGACTTCACTGATTCTCGTCGGCTCTCAGTGATCACCATCTATATCCCCATCGCAGCCACCAAAATCCATTTGCGACCTCATTTGCAAT
Source organism: Costus lasius (assembly GCA_027563935.2). Classification (NCBI taxonomy): domain Eukaryota; kingdom Viridiplantae; phylum Streptophyta; class Magnoliopsida; order Zingiberales; family Costaceae; genus Costus; species Costus lasius. The sequence continues at coordinate 26,588,390 of CM050450.1, read as the reverse complement.
ATCTCCACTGCCTCTGCTAGCCCTAGTGCCACCTCGTCTTCAACTTTCTTCAATCTGGATGCCACTGTTAAAATCTGTCGCCGCCTGGAATAGCGCCGCAACAAGCTGACGCTGCCGCTGTTGCCGATTTTCATTACTTCCCCTCCTCCAACGGATTGCCACAAGCCAAATCGAATCTATTTTGCTGTAGACAGACAACACCAAGGGATCCATCCTAGATCGGCTTCTCAGCAACCGCCACCATCTCCTCTACCACTGCCTCTACCTTCGCTTGCAGCATGCTACCCCCATGCTTTCGTTCACCTGCATCTAACACTCGCCGGTGTTCCAACCGAAAGAATCAAAGACCTAAACTCCTGTCGCTTCCTGGATTTAGAATTGATGTAGTGATCTTCAGGAGACATCTCGTAGCTGCCCTCGCCGGAGCTCAGTAAAGCCATCGGAAGCCCAGCACTGTTGGGAATATAGCGGCGATATCACTCCTCTTCTGTCATCAACTTCGCCCTCCAGCACGTATCGAGATGTGTTCGTGAAAGAGTAACTTTAATCTTTCATGTTAAAAAAATAATAAAAAAAAAACAAAAAACAAAAAGAGAAAAATAAATAAATAAAGAAATATAAAATAATAATAATACCTTGAGGCTACGTAAACCTATATCACGCAAACTCGAATTTAAAACAGCTAATTCCAAAGATAGACCCATATAAACATATTGAAAGTCTTATACCAAAGCGATGAAATATTATTTGGGAGGTGCGTACGTCGATGTTTATCGTTGGGACATAACTCCTCAATATGAAATTGCGTTCGTTAAGGCTAAAGTATTTTTTGTTCCTCCTAAAAATCCAAATTATCCAACAAGCCATGAGGCTAGGTAATTTTCCTCAAATTTAAATATCCAACACGCCGCAAGGCCAAATATTTTCCAAATTCAAATTATCCAACAAGCCGCAAGGCTGGGTAATTTCCTCAAATTTAAATATCCAATACGCCGCAAGGCTAGATATTTTTCAAATTCAAATTATCCAACAACCTGTAAGGCCGGGTAATTTTCCTCAAATTTAAATATCCAACAAGTCACAAGGCCGGATGTTTTCCAAATTCAAATTATCCGACAAGCCGCAAGGCCGGCTAATTTCCTCAAATTTAAATATCCAACACGCTGCAAGGCTGGATATTTTTTAAATTCAAATTTTCCAACAAGCCGCAAGGCCGGGTACTTTCCTCAAATTCAAATTATCCAACAAGTTGCAAGGCTGGGTAATTTCTTCAAATTCAAATTATTCAACAAGCCGTGAAGCCGGATAATTTCCTCAAATTTAAATATCCAACAAGCCGCAAGGCCGGATATTTTCTAAATTCAAAATTATCCAACAAACCACAAGGCCGGATATTTTCCAAATTCAAATTATCCAACAAGCCGCGAGGCCGGGTAATTTTTCTCAAATTTAAATATCCAACAAGCCATGAGGCTGAATATTTTTCAAATTCAAATTATCCAACAAGCCGCGAGGCCAGATAATTTTCCAAATTCAAATTATCCAATAAGCCGTGAGGCCAGATAATTTCCCAAATTTAATTACCCAACAAGCCGCGAGGCCGGATAATTTTCCTCAAATTCAAATATCCAACAAGCTGCAAGGCCGAATATTTTCCAAATTCAAATTATCCAACAAGCCACGAAGCCGGATAATTTCCTAAATTTAATCACCCAACAAGCCACGAGACCGGGTAATTTTTCTCAAATTTAAATATCCAACAAGCCGCAAGACCAGATATTTTCCTAAATTCAAATTATCCAATAAGCCGCGAGACCGGGTAATTTTTCCAAATTTAAATATCCAATACACCGCAAGGCCGGATATTTTCCAAATTCAATCGTCCAATACGCCGTTAAGGCCGGATGATCTTCCAAATTCAAATATCCAACATGCCTTAATGCATTACGACGGAATATTATTTGGGAGGTGCGTACATCGATGTTTACCATCGGGGCGTAGCTCCTCAATATGACATTGTGTTGCCAAGGCTAGATATTCTCAAAGCTCAAACATTTGATAAATCATTGCAAGACTAAACATTTGACAAGTACAAGTTGTTCAAATTGATGAAGGCTCTTTTTTCATCGCTTTTGCATCATGTCAAACCATGTATCTTCATAATGCTTATGAATAAAATTGTTTAGTCTGGTCTTGCATTTTATTTCATAATATAGATCTCTTAATCAAAGGTTCCCTAATTTTAGGGGTAATTAACAATGAACACTTGCGCTCATTGGAAGCCAGAACCCATTTAAACAAAAAGCCTTATTTATCATAAGGTGAATTTGAAAATGGTCATATTGCATTCTAATGTAACACTTTTTGACCCCACAAAATTATTAGATCTAATCCTACAATTAACCAAAACAAAGAAACAAATTTAGTGTTAGAGGAACTTGGAGGTGATCCTAATGGATCTGTCTTTAGATAAATTTTCGTCCCTCAGGCGAGAGTTGACCAGTATTCTGCCTCAAAGATTCAATGAGGAAATCCACTACTGTCGGCGCGTCGGTATAGCAGTTGTCACAAGGATGCTTTCGGCTTTGATAGGCAAGAATAATGAGAGAGAGCGCGAAAGAGAAAAGAAGTCATATGTGTATACCAACCGGCTGTGTACACCTCTTTATATAGAGTAAGCGCTTATGGCTATTCTTAGTCAGCCCATGCGAACGTCTACCTCTAAGTAGGTAGGCGTAATGACCATTATTAAGATGAGTTATAATTAGTCTTAATTATGAACTAAATGCCCAATAAAATTAATCGCAAGCTACCCGACCCGACCCAACCCAACCCGGCTCGGTGAGGTGGGCATGTGCGTATTTGAATTTACTTAGGTAAATATTCACATACCCCTAAAAGGCCCTAAAGGGCAAGGGAAAACAAGATAGTATAAACCTAAGTTTCATATTCTATCCTCTCTATGTGAGACTCATCCTTTAAAGGACTATAGGCCTAATTGGGTTTTCCCCTAAAACCCCAACAACATGTTATGTTCTTGGGCCTTGTCGAGCCTCGGTCTTTGATTGATCTTGATATAAAACATGGCCAAGTCGTGCCTCGTTCTTCCTTGTGGTTTAAGTACCTTGTTGGCTAGGTCGTGCCTCAATTTTACAAGATTTCTTATGTATGCCCTGATATGTCGATTGTTATGGTATAGTTACTTTTGTTGCTGTGCGTTACTATGACTATGAACTGAAGTTGTATACTATGTTTGTGAATCTATGTGTGCTTTGGTTGTGTTGAAATTGTGTTTGCCACGGCACATGTCCTCTTGTGGGTACTTGAATACCGCTTTGTGTTCCCCCTTTAGCTACCTCATAGGAAGAACTTTTGTGAGGACCTTGTATGTGAGTGGGCTGTATAGTTGTAATAAGAAAGAACGGGGAACAAAAGAAATGAGTGTGTAGGGTCAAAAAGTGTTACATTGAAATAATGTAATATGACCTTTATTAAATTCACCTTAAGTTAATAAGGCTTATTGTTTAATGGGTTCTGGCTTCCAATGAGCGTAAGCACTCATTGTTAATTACTCCTAAAATTAGGGAACCTTTGATTAAGAGATCTATACTATGAAATGAAATACAAGACTAAGCAATTTTATTCATGAACATTTTGAAAATACATAGCTTGACATAAGACATAAGCGACAAAAGAGAGAAACTTTTGTCAATTTGGATAGCCTTATATTTGTGTTTGGTCCTGTGACGACATATTAGATGTTCGAATCTGGGATAATATTCAGCCTCGGCAGCACGATGTCATATTGAGGAACTACGCCCCGATGATAAACATCGACGTACGCACTTCCCAAATAATATTCCATCGTAATGCATTAAGACATGTTGGATATTGGAATTTGGAAGATTATCCGGCCTTGACGGCGTGTTGGATGTTTGATTTGGGAAAATTATCCGGTCTCGCGGCTTGTTGGATAATTTAAAAATATCTGGTCTTGCGACTTGTTGGATATTTAAATTAGAAAATATCCGGTCTTGCGACTTGTTGGATATTTAAATTAGAAAATATCTGGTCTTGCGACTTGTTGGATAATTTAATTTAGAAAATTACCCGGCCTCTCGGCGTATTGGATAATTTAATGTGAAAAATTACCCGACCTTGCAGCGTGTTGGATAATTTAATTTGGAAATATTCGGTCTTGCGACTTGTTGGATATTTAATTAGGAAATATTTGGTTTTGCGACTTGTTGGATATTTAAATTTGAGAAAAGTACTCGGCCTTGATGGCTTGTGAGTATTTGAATTTGGGATTGGCCGTTGTGGCCTTGACATTGCGGACACAATGCTATATTGAGGAGCTACTCCCTGATGACGAGCATCGACATACGTATCTCCCAAATAATATTATATTGTGGTGTGCCAAGGCTTTATCATTTTTGAAACTGAGAAATATTGGTCTTGATAACTTGATGATAATTATTTCATAATTTGGTGAGTAGGTGTTCGATCAAAAATAGCCCGTAGATATCTTGGACTAAATCAGAGTTAAGACTATCTTTGTCTCTCTTCTCTTTTTGGCTGCCATCTTATACAGCAAATTGAGTCAACCCCATTGCAATGGGTTTGGTACTATCATGACAACTTAGTTCGAACCATTGTTTTGATTTGGTTCAATTTTGACTCTTGATTTGAATTTAATTAAAGCTAGGCTTAGATTGAGTTTGCAATTTTGATGTAGCAAATCTCCTTTAAATTTCATTTGTGGATCGGACCTGCATCAAATTTGGTAGGATTTAGTTTGAGCTGGACTGCACTACGTGTTGGTTGACACCCAATGGTGCATCAAACTTGGCAGGATTTAGGTTGAGCTGGACTGCGCTACCGTCGAACATGTGTGTTGGTTGACACCCAATGGTAAACAACGATGGGTAGAATTTTGTCCCACCACCTCTTCACGGCTGTAGTTTTGGGACCACAGTGGTGATGCCCCGATTTTGTCTATCGACTGAAGTTGATGAGGTGACGATGGATTGCAGGGCCTTGAATCGCTACTAGTGGTAGAGTTTCACTCTACCGTAGTGACTTAACTGAATGAGTTTGATTGGATCGAATCTAGCCAATTTGCTATTGGATCAAGCTGGGCTGAATTTTTATTTCTTGCTAAGATTGTACAAATCAATTATAACAGGTATATAATCGGGTTGTGCATTCTTCATTTCAAACCCAGGTCTTGAATGAATCACATGTCACTCGTATGCAAGTGCTCCTCCCTCTTTTCTTTTATTTTTTTTATTTTTTTTTGCATTGTCTCTTCTCGGCGCACTTTACCTCCCTCCAAATTTCCAATGCATCTTTCTCTATTTTGTTTCTTTTTTTATTATTGTTGCACTGCACAGTCTCTTGTCCTTTTTCTATTTTCTTTTTTATTTTCAAATTTTTTTTTTTACTTGGATAAAAGGAGCATATATTCCCCTGTGACAAATACTAAACTTGAAGGGGAAAGCCATTGATAGAACGTATGTCAAGTGTAACTGTACTGATATGTTTGCCTCCATCAAAGCTAAACCATCACTGGTAATTGTTTAGGACTGTGATCGACCGGAGGTGAAAATTATATGTTGCAGGAGATGAATTATATGTTCCATGTTCTTTAGGATTCTGTAGAGATGGAGCAAAGAGAGGAATACTAAGTGTGATGCTCCCGGGATTTAGCACAAATTCCAAAGCACACCTAGATGGAGCGATGGCGGGACCCCTCGTCATTAGCCGTGTTGGATGACTCGAGTGTGCGATTGTGTCACTGAGGCTGACACAAGTCCATAGTGCGAGGGTTGAGTCGAACCACGGAGTGTGGGTTCACACGTGGATGTGGGCTTCCGACTCGACCCATGGACCCCGGACCCTCTCGCACGAGCTTGCGAGCGTGTGCATCGAGGAGGGTCAACCGCGGGGCAGTTCTGAGGTTTAATCGACCCTGAACCAGGCTTAAACCGACCTTCCAGGCTGAACCGAACCGGTTCAGCCGGTTCACTTGGTTCGCTGCATGCAGAAAGGGGGAAACTCCCCTGTTCTTCATCTACGCCGCGTGCGGCGTCATCGCCGGTGATTCCGGCCAGCTGGAGATGGCGCGCCGGAATGGGAAGGTTGCTGAAGGTGCGTGACAGCGTGGCGGCGAGGCTGGCGGTGAATGGGCATGGACTCCGACTTAGACGAGCCCAGGGCGGAGATTTAATCTCTCCCCGGTGGATGCGCGATCTCGGGCCATTCGACGGCAGAGATCAGCACTCGCATGGCGGCGAGGATGGTTTTCCATCCTCGTCGAGGGGAGGCTACCTATCGAGCATTCTCAGAGCTCGGGCAGATCTGGCGACGGCAATCTTTCGGATCTGAGAACAGAGCTTCGCATCTTCCGTCGGCGACGAGGTTTCGGCCGTGGACTCGTCGGCGCGAGGCTTCCAGATCGATTTCCGGTGCCCTGAGGTAAGGAGGGACTCATCCCCTCCGGCGCCGGTAGCCAGACGCGGGAGTGGGATTGGATTTTCTGATCCTCGGTTCCACGCGAGCAACGCGTCCATTGGGTTCAAATTCTTGTCGACGGCGGCTTCTCCGGCGACAATACTCCGGTAGTGACTTTTCCTATCGTCGGCGACCAGATCCCGACCCTCCGGCGTGACTCTGGTGGCCAGACGGTGACGGACGGAGGAGGACTCTCCTCCCCTGTTTCAGCCGGAGACTCGGCTCTGTTCGCACGCGAGGCGCGGAGAAGGGAGAAGGGAGGAGAGAGAGGGTTCGTCGCGCGGGTTCGTACGCGCGTCTCGCTTCGTCTCCGACTGGACTTTCCGACGCAGCTTCTCGGAGGATCTCGGTGGGCTCGGCTCATGGAGTGGTGGCACGCTACAAGGGTAAACCCTCCTCGGATCTATCGTGTGTAGTGGTAGTAGGACGGTTATCTCGTGTGTAGTGGATAGGGACTTAACCGCCATCCGGACTTCGTGTGGCTTTTCGTCCGGACGGTTCTCTTGCGTTATCTGTGCCCGCATATGTGTAGTGCGGGCTGTGCTTGTTTGTAGGGGCTACATTGCTTGCTTGTTGCAAAGTCCCGGACGTGTGTGCCGGCACCCTCGAAGGTGTTCGCCACCGTCCCCTTGTGATTGATTGAGGCCGCGCCGGTGCCTATCTCGGCTGTGTAGAGAAAGGAGCGTGGGCTGAGGATATTTCTGTGAGTGCAAAGTGTTTGGAGAGTCTCCATCACTTTGACACAGTTGAGAGATCTGTATTCGTGTCCGAGGGGCGGTATTCATACCGAACCCTTCGCACACGTGGTGTGAGGACTTGTAGAGTGCTGGGCTAGCTTCCGCAACGCGATCCTAACCGGTCGCGGGCCACTCTAGTATAGGGCTGAGATCTCCGCGAGGGGATCTGCCGGTTGTGGTCAAGTTTATTATAAAAAAAATAAATTTGCCCATAACAAACCGGTATCAGAGCTTAAGCTTGTGTAAGTCTATTGTCAGGGATATCGACGTCAGTGTACGCTGTTTGGAGGGTGCGTACGTCGGTGCCTAGCGCCAGGGCGTAGTCTCTCAGCCTCTTCACTGATCGCTCAGTTTCGACACAAACCGAGCACTGCTTAGCTCTTTTCAGTGCACCTAGAGGTCAGACCATCAGATCTCATCTCCCACTTGGAGACTGCAATAGGGAACTTTGATGGAGACACTACGATCATGGAGCGTCTCGAGGCACTTCGGTCGGCGGTCGAGTCCGTTGGGACCCGCCTGGATTCTGAGTTGGCACGTCTCTCCAGTGTCCTTGCTGGACTTGCATTGGAGGTGGTTGGTTTGAAGGGGCAGGCTTCTGCCCGTGCTTCTACTTCAGCCGCAGGCGCTGGGAGTTCCCAGCCGCAGACCACTAGAGTGCGTGTCCCCGAGCCCTCTACTTTCAGTGGGGTACGTAGTGCAAAGGAACTTGAGAATTTCCTTTGGGATATGGAGCAGTATTTCAGGACTACTCAGGTGCCTGATTATGAGAGAACACAGTTGTGTTCGTCTTATCTGACAGGTGACGCCAAGCTCTGGTGGCATACCTTAGTGACCCCTTCGGGAGAAGAGGTGCCACGTGACATCTCATGGGATGAGTTGAAAGCTGAACTGAAAAACCAGTTCCTGCCGACACACACTTCTAAGACTGCTAGAGACTCTTTGCATAAGATCAGACACACAGGGACAGTTCGTGAGTATGTTCGAGCTTACTCTGCCGCCATGCTCGAAATACCACGAATGGAAGAAGAAGATCGTTTGTACTTCTTCTTAGAGAGGATGCAGACATGGGCACAGTTGGAAGTTAGGAGACATAGCCCATTAACTCTCAAGGAGGCTATGGCCGTAGCTGATTCCTTAGTGGATTTGAGGGATAGGAAGCAATCTGCCCCTATCTCCTCTAGTCCATCTAAGTCACGTTCCCCTCAGAGGAATAAGGGGAAGCGTCCAGCTCCAGGACCCAAGGGTGGGTATAAGAAGAAGTATGAAAAAGGAGGAGCTACCTCTTCAGGAACCGGCCAGAAGAAAGCCACACCAGCCGGTTCTCCTCCTAGGGGCGCTCCCAAGCAGCAGCTAAAGTGTTTTCTTTTCCGAGGTCCTCATCGCATGCGTGATTGTCCTCGGGGAGATACACTTGCAGCTATTGTTCAGCGGGAGGCTGCCCAATCTGAGGATCCTCTGATCACTGTGAATCCTTTGGTGATCAACGCCATTGCCACTTCCACCACAATGAAGACCAAGTTGATGTATGTGGAGATGAGGGTGAACTCACATCGAGTTCATGCCATGATCGATAGTGGTGCATCTCATGTTTTTGTGGCTCATGGCATGGCGACGCGACTAGGGCTGAGCATGTCCCCTGCTCAGGACCGCTTCAAGACGATCAACGCTGAGGAGCGGCAGATCGCAGGAATATCCTATGATGTTCCTCTTGTCTTCGGGGAGTGGAAGGGTAAGAACCATGTACGCGTGGTTCAGTTGGATGATTATGATGTCATCGTCGGCTTGGAGTTGATACAAAAGATGAAGGCTGCTATAGGCCCTCATCTTAGGGGTGTCCAGGTGATGGATGAGAGATACCCCTACTTTGTTCGTTGCCTATAGTTGGCTGGGTCAGATAAGTCAGTGCGACCAGGGAAGGCTCAGAGTACATCCATATCGGCTGCTACTCTTGAGACAGGCTTACGTCGGGGCGAGCGGACCTTTCTAGCTACATGGGTGATGGCCCCTGTAGAAGGTCCAAACGACGTACCAGCGGAAGTGAAGAATTTACTTGAGGAGTTCCAGGATCTTCTTCCGCCTGAGCTACCAAAGGAGCTTCCTCCCAGACGTGTGATTGATCACCGCATTGAGTTGGTTCCTGGGGCAGCTCCTTCTTTCCGACCCCCATACCGCATGCCTCCTGCAGAGCTCGTTGAGCTGAGGAAGCAGTTGGATGAGCTCTTAGCAGCTGGGCTCATCCAACCCTCCAAGTCTCCATTTGGTGCTCCTGTGCTTTTCCAAAAGAAAAATGACGGTAGTCTTCGCTTCTGTGTTGACTACCATGCCTTAAATAAGATCACCATCAGGAACAGATACCCAATTCCACATATCCAGGACCTCATTGACAGACTGGCGGGCGCTACTATCTTCACCAAGCTTGATTTGAGATCAGGCTATTGGCAGGTCCGCATAGCTGAGGGAGATGAGGCGAAGACAGCCTGTGTCACCCGGTACGGCGCCTTCGAGTTCTTGGTTATGCCATTCGGCTTAACCAATGCGCCGGCTACCTTCTCCCACCTGATGAACAATGTTCTGACACAGTTGCTAGACGATTTTGTGGTCGTCTACCTTGATGATATCGTGGTGTACTCGACCACGATGGAGGAGCATTAGCAACATCTGAGATTGGTGTTTCAGAGACTGAGGGAACACCAGCTGTATGTGAAGAGGGAGAAATACTCTTTTGCTGCTTCTGAGATCCAGTTTTTGGGCCATGTGGTAGGCCATGGCACTGTCCAAATGGATCCTGAGAAGGTGCGTGCCATCGTCGAGTGGGCCGCACCTACTTCCCCTACTGAGCTCCGATCTTTCCTATGAATGGCGAATTTCTACAGGAAATTTATCCAGGATTACTCCAAGATCGCAGCTCCTCTTTCTGACCTCCTGAGGAAGGAGACTCCTTGGCTATGGCAAGAACGGCATCAGATTGCGTTTGCAGAGTTAAAACGCAGGATCGCCAGTGAGCCGGTTCTTCGTATGCCAGACTTCAGTCGGCCCTTTGAGGTCCATACCGATGCCTCTGACAGAGCGATCGGTGGAGTGCTCTTACAGGAGGGGCACCCAGTGGCATTTGAGAGCCGGCAGTTAAGTCCGGTGGAGCAGCGTTACTCAGCTCACGAGAAGAAGATGGTCGCCGTGATCCACTGCCTTCGAGTTTGGCGCATCTATCTTCTCGGTAGCGCTTTCGTAGTGAAGACGGATAATGTCGCCAACACATACTTCGCTACGCAGAAAAAACTTTCACCTAAACAAGCGAGATGGCAGGAGTTCCTCGCTGAATTTGACTTCACCTGGGAGCACAGACCGGGGCGCTCCAATGTGGTTCCAGATGCTCTCAGCAGGATGTGCACTGTGGTGCTTGCTTCTATATTGAGGATTGAGGGTGATCTCCTCGATCGCATTCGGCAAGCTGCTGTTCTCGACGCCAAATACCAGCAGTTGATCGCCGACGTGCGAGAAGGCAAGGTTCGTCGTTACTATCTTCAGGGCGACGACCTTTTGATGGCCGAGGGCGGTCGGCCACTTGTTCTGGCGACTAGCAGACTTCGACGCGAGTTATTGCGAGAGCTTCACGACACGGCATGGAGTGGACATCCGGGACAGCGCAGGATGCTGATTCTATTATCCCGATCTTGTTATTGGCCCTCCATGCGAGCTGATGTCAATCACTATGTCCACACCTGCTTGATCTGCCAGCAGGATAAAGTCGATAGGAGGCGTGAAGCTGGGTTGTTACAGCCTCTTCCCATTCCGGAACGACCATGGACTTCAGTTTCCATGGATTTTATTACTGGGTTGCCGAAGGTCGAAGGGAAGGCTTCTATCTTTGTTGTGGTGGACAGGTTCTCTAAGTACTATGTGTTCATCGCAGCACCTGAGCCTTGTTCAGCCAAGGAGACGACTGATTTATTCTTCAAGCATGTGGTGAAGCTTTTTGGGCTTCCCCTGGACATTGTTTCTGACAGAGATGCCAGGTTCACTGGTAACTTCTAGACATCCCTGTTCAAGACTCTTGGTTCCGAGCTCAAGTTTTCTACAGCGAACCATCCTCAGACCGATGGCCAAACGGAGAGGATAAATACTCTTCTTGAAGAATACCTTCGTCACTTTGTGTCGGCAAGCCAGCGCAACTGGGTGTCTCTCCTCGACACAGCGCAGTTTGCCTACAACTTGCAGCAGTCTTCAGCGACCGGCAAGACACCATTTGAGTTAGTGTTAGGATGACAGCCTCTCACCCCCGCTGATGTTGTGCAGCACACCGATGGTGAGTGCCCAGCAGCCTATCGGGTTGCGAGAGATCATGCCGAGGTGCTCCAGGAGGCTCGTGATAGCTTAGAGCACGCTGCAAGAAGGATGCAGCATTATGCCAATCAGAGTAGACGCGATGAACAGTTCGAAGTTGGAGATCTTGTGCTATTAAAGTTGACACCTCAGATGTGGAGAAAGATCTCAGCCAAGACTGCGCATCGTAGTCTTATTCAGAGATATGAGGGACCTTTCGAGGTCTTGAGACGGGTTGGTGCTGTAGCCTACAGGCTGAAGCCTCCCGACAGATTAAGGCTTCATCCGACCTTCCATGTAAGCTTTCTGAAAAAGTTTCATACTGACGAGACCGATCCTAGTCGCTCTCAGGGGTGTCGGGCTCCTCCTAGTGTTCGGGCAGAGTTTGATAAAAGAATAGAAAGGATTTTGAATCACAAAACACTTGGACAGTATAGGAGGAATAGGCGGATGGAATTTCTTGTGCAGTGGGAAGGAACACCCATAGAAGAAGCTAAGTGGGAAAAAGCTCCTAATTTGTGGCAGTTTGAGGAGGAGTTGAAGATCTACATGGACAGCCTGTCGTCGAGGGCGACGACGAACTTGGGTGGGGGAGTATGTGATGCTCCCGGGATTTAGCACAAATCCCAAAGAACACCGAGATGGAACGATGGCGGGACCCCTCGTCATCAGCTGTGTTGGACGACTAGAGTGTGCGATTGTGTCACTGAGGCTGACACAAGTCCATAGGGCGAGGGTTGAGTCGAACCACGGAGTGTGGGTTCACACGTGGATGTGGGCTTCCGACTCGACCCATGGACCCCGGACCCTCTCGCACGAGCTTGCGAGCGTGTGCATCGAGGAGGGTCGACCGCGGGGCGGTTCTGAGGTTTAATCGACCCCGAACTAGGCTTAAACCGACCTTCCAAGCTGAACCGAACCGGTTCAGCTGGTTCAGCCGGTTCACTTGGTTCGCTACACGCGGAAAGGGGGAAACTCCCCTGTTCTTCATCTACGCCGCGTGCGGCGTCATCGCCGATGATCCCGGCCAGCTGGAGATGGCGCGCCGGAATGGGAAGGTTGCTGAAGGTGCGTGACAGCGTGGCGGCGAGGCTGGCGGTGAATGGGCGTGGACTCCGACTTGGACGAGCCCAGGGCGGGATTTAATCTCGCCCCGGTGGACGCGCGATCTCGGGCCATTCGACAGCAGAGGTCGGCGCTCGCGTGGCGGCGAGGATGGTTTTCCATCCTCGTCGAGGGGAGGCTGCCTATCGAGCATTCTCAGAGCTCGGGCAGGTCTGGCGATGGAGATCTTTCGGATCTGAGAACAGAGCTTCGCATCTTCCGTCGGCGACGAGGTTTCGGCCGTGAACTCGTCGGCGCAAGGCTTCCAGATCGATTTCCGGTGCCCTGAGGTAAGGAGGGACTCATCCCCTCCGGCGCCGGCAGATAGACGCGGGAGTGGGATCGGATTTTCCGATCCTCGGTTCCACGCGAGCAACGCGTCCATTGGGTTCAAATTCTTGTCGACGGCGGCTTCTCCGGCGACAATACTCCGGTAGTGACTTCTCCTATCATCGGCGACCAGATCCCGACCCTCCAGCGTGACTCTGGTGGCCGGACGGTGATGGACGGAGGAGGACTCTCCTCCCCTGTTTCAACCGGAGACTCGGCTCTGTTCGCACGCGAGGCGCGGAGAAGGGAGAAGGGAGGAGAGAGAGGGTTTGTCGCGCGGGTTCGTACGCGCGTCTTGCTTCGTCTCCGACTGGACTTTTCGACGCAGCTTCTCGGAGGATCTCGGTGGGCTCGGCTCATGGAGTGGTGGCACGCTACAAGGGTAAACCCTCCCCGGATCTATCGTGTGTAGTGGTAGTAGGACGGTTTTCTCGTGTGTAGTGGATAGGGACTTTACCGCCGTCCGGACTTCGTGTGGCTTTTCGTCCGGACAGTTCTCTTACGTTATCTGCGCCCGCATATGCGTAGTGCGGGCTGTGCTTGTTTGTAGGGGCTGCATTGCTTGCTTGTTGCAAAGTCCCGGACATGTGTGCCGGCACCCTCGAAGGTGTTCGCCACTGTCCCCTTGTGATTGATTGAGACCGCGTCGATGCCTATCTCGGCTGTGTAGAGAAAGGAGCGTGGGCTGAGGATATGTCTGTGAGTGCAAAGTGTTTGGAGAGTCTCCATCACTTTGACACAGTTGAGAGATCTGTATTCGTGTCCGAGGGGCGGTATTCATACTGAACCCTTCGCGCACGTGGTGTGAGGACTTGTAGAGTGCTGGGCCAGCTTCCGCAACGCGATCCTAACCGGTCACGGGCCACTCTAGTATAGGGCTGAGATCTCCGCGAGGGGATCTACCGGTTGTGGTCAAGTTTATTATAAGAAAAAAATAAATTTGCCCATAACACTAAGCACAATAGATTTTCCATCTCGGCTACCATAACCACTTTCTTTTGTGGGATTAGTAATATCATTTATAGCCCAAATAGATGACAGCAAATCATCAGTTGAGGGATATCTAGTTGCTTTCTCATGTGTAGGAATATTGGTACCACTATTGCTTCAACAAGAGATCATGAGAGATCTTTGATAGTGCTGAACATATTGGTTCAGAGATAGGCTTTAGTGTTTCATAAATAATCGATACAATTTCAGGTGGTTGGTTTGCTGCGTCTTTCGGGTCTGGCATTGTAGAGCTCATATTCTTCTGCTTTAGGTCAATTCCAGCATCAGCATTGGATTTCAATTGAACACTAATTATGACGGGATTCAAGCACTGGATAATAGCTGCATCTCATAACTCATCATCATCATCCAGTGCTACAGTGTCACCATCTCCATCAACATAAGTTAGAAAGTTTGAAGAGTTTAATAGTCTTCTTTCTAAGCGTAGTCATGTTACGCTTGATAAGACCTTTAGTCACGGTAGCAGTAAAGTGCTTAATTATTTCACCATATTTGACCTTAATCATCAAAGCCCGCTCGTAGGCGCGGTCCTCCATCGGCGGCGAAGAATCCATCAGCGAGAAGTACACCAACGTGTCCGGCAAGGCAAAGCTACGATCGATTAACCTTCGTTCACCACCTCAAAAAGCGACAAGCGAGAGAGAGAGAGGTGAGGAACAGAGGATCAAGACAAATTGTCCATGACTTGTTAATAATATCATGAGTTGACACTTCATGAGAAGTGGAAGGAATTCTTCCCGACACTGATGCTGTTTGAAAGAATAAATTCTGGTACCAAAGTTCTCCATCAAACTGATTGTATGAACAGAGGAGATTCTTGTATTTTGAAGATTCAAGTGAAAAGGAAAAATTTTTTAGCGGAGGACGTTCAGAAGATCAAGATTCGAGACCTTTTCCAACTACTTGAGATGGGCATTGACTACGAAGCTGTTCCTTTTGCATATTGAACTCACATTCATCGAATATTCCTTTTGCATATTGAACTCACATTCATCGAATATAAATGCATTGCTAACTTCAGCCACAGTTGCATGCGGAATGCCCACTCCACCATCATAAGCCTTGAAATACAGGATTCTTTGTTCTTTTCACCGATCATGAATTTTTGAGTGGGCCTCCGCAAGGTTCTTTTCCTTTTTTGATAAGTTGGCATCGTTTTGGATTAGATCCAGGATATTGGATCTAATTAGATTAGAAACATTAGAATGTTGGATTAGGGGTCATGACTCGTGAGGGTCATGGACAGGGGTCGAATCCCGCTGCAGACGTGAATTGTTTGGGGTAACGGGGATCTAAACCGGGATTCATGAGGTCGGAGGGACCTAGCCCGCTGGGCCTGGACCTGTTACGGGTGGTGACCCTAACTTACTTCATATAGTAGGTGCATCAAAAAGGTCGTTCTAACCATACGAATCTCCGTTTTATGATTTTATAACTTTGGTCAAAGAGTAAAGTTTTCCTTGACTTTCCACAACGAAGCAGCCAAGTGAAGACTCTGAAGAATATGAAGCATTTGAGTGTATAAATGAGATAAAGCATGCATTTTACTCTAAAATAATAATAGAATTAAGTCACAAAATATCATATATTTGCATGTCATCAACACTCAGAGATTCTCTTTACTGAAAATAGGGGGAGAAGTAATCGAAGTATTGATAAGAGCAGAGATAAAAGTAGAAGCAAGTCAAGATCAAAATATAAGAATTTTAAATGTCATCATTGTGGAAAGCCAGGACACATCAAGAAATATTGCTACCAATGGAAAAGACAGAATAGAGGTAACAATGACAAAAGTGAGAAAAAGCATGATGACCGTGTTACTACCACATCTACTAGTGATGATTTAATTATTGTTCATGAAGTTGAAGATGCGGTAAATTTCACTTGTGAAAAATTAGAAGGAAAGAAAAATTTGTAAGGAAAGAAAATGGCATGGATAAAAATTTTTTTTTTCCTTCATCCTATTTCCTTTGGAGGGAAGGAAAGTTTTTCATTTGATATTTCCACTCCTAACTTAGTTTCTTACACCTATTGTACATAACACTATAAATTTATTTTAAAATATATAAAATATAAATTTAATAAATCTTAATTAAATACTATAAGATCAATACAAATATAAAGATATAATAAAAATATTAAAAAAACTATATAATTACTATAAAATAACAACAATAATAAAAAAAATATTTTTTGAGCTATTAGCCATTAGATTGTCATTCAATGCCTAGCAAAGCTTGTCAAATAAGTTTTTTATTAGTAAGAGAAGACGAACAAAATCCATAGAATGAAGAGTAATATAGATTGATAACCTGTATAAAATTGAAATATAAATTTAATTCGTCTTTAGAATTTTACTCGTTCCAACTCAAGTTACAAAGTTGCAAAACTATAAATATAGCTCCCACCTGACCTGTATAATCGATTCAGAGTCAATGTAATTGACCAATTTAGAAGAGTCAAAAGTACAGAGTCCAAGATCACTTAGTGAATTAGCAAATTGTTGTCTATTACGAAAACTAAAATCTGAATTCCAATATCTACTATTTGCAACTAAGCAAGATAGCAAATTATAAAACATTCTTATCACAGTATAAAAAAAAAGATAACACCTAACAAGTACATTTGCATCACCTAAATAGGAAGGAAAACAATTACATCAAACAACATAACAAAAATAATCAACTTGAAACATATTTAATACAAATGCAACATCTAAAACATAAACATAAATGTCTAAGTTTCATACAACATTCAAGGGTCAAACTAAACATAGTTCAATATTACATCATTCATACCAAAAGATAAGGGTCAAACTAAACAAAGTTCAATATCACATTCTCCTCACCAAAACCAGATAGCCATAGTCAACTAGGAACAACATGTAAAGCTTAAGCAAGTCAATAACCTAACAACTCATTAAGTACATCTAAGTGTAATTCATTTGGAGCTAAGAAAAAAAGTCTAGCCTTCTCTTTGCTTTTCCCAAGAGCCACATAAGCACGTGCCATTTGTCGACGTGGCACTCCAATCTTTTTCAGCTCTTCTAATATCTCTTTTTCAGAGTATTCTATTGTTGCATGATCATGAGTATATTGCTTTTCTAAGCATTTGTTTGCTTGCTTCATACAATCCGCTATTTGCTTTAAACTTTCATTAGTGTCATCTAATTTTTTCATAGCAACTTCTTGAATAGATAGTGAAGCACTTTTCCTCTTACCACTTTTAGATGATGTAGAATCAGTGGCAGTAGCTATATAGGGTGGAGAGGGTAGCACATCAATTGAATTTTTTTCATCAACTCTTTCATTAGATGTGCCATGCAAAGCATGTAGTGAACACTCGTCACGGCTAGTTCTTTCTTCACTGCACACCTTTATAAATTCATTACAAGTATTAGCCATTCCACCAGTTACTTGATCTTTTGATAAAAGAGCATCTAACTTGTCATAATGATGAACAGGAGTGCCCCTCCACTTTCTCATAATAGGATTAGCTTGTAAAAATAATAAAATTAATAAATGGATGCCAAAACATCAAATAACCATTTACTACAAAATGATAACTTGCATACGTTGATAAGATTATCCCATACTTGATCGTCAGCTTCAAACATTTTTATTTCACTATATCATGCAATGCTACTCTTGTTCTTAAATAACTCATGGCAAGTATTAAAGTTACTTTTAAGTGTCTTGATGCGGTTTTTTAAATGATCTTTTGTCAAAGCTATACCAAATGCTTGTACACATATGGTCAGCATATTTGTATACGCGGTTGAGGTAAATGCACCATCAACCCTAAAGCCTCTCTCTTGTTACTCTAGCATTGCATCAATAAAAACATTGTCCATTTTCTCACTCCATTTGATGTTTTCCTTCCTTGAGCTTTCAGCAACCTTAGCAACCTTAGCACCCTTAGCTTTTCTAATCATCTTCCATTTAAACAAAATCAATGTTGTTAGACTATTATAACTCATTATAAAAGCAAAGATAGTACATCACTTTTCTCAAACAAAACACAGTTCAACTTACAAATACAAATACTAATTAAAGTCATGAAATATAAAAATGTCAAAGTACAAATAAAGATACTAATTAAAGTCATGACATATAGAAATGTCAAACTACAAATAAAGATAGTGATTAAAGTCATGAAACATAGAAATGCCAAACTACAAATAAAGATAGTACATCACTTTTGTAGGACATTGAAACTACAGTCAAGATAGTATATGACTAATTCATAAAACATAATAATTCCATATAGCATTTGCCATATTATCTCTGATTAGAACTCCTTTTTGAGCATCTTCATCTAATCTTTCTATCCCAAAAGCATCTTGTGTTATCATGTTTGATATTTCCTCATCAACTTCAGCAATAATGACAGCATCGAGATCAATGCCCATTAAGTAATTGTGTAAAAAACATGCTAGGATAATTTGAACATATGTGCCAATAGGATAAAAGGGTTTTGATCCACTCGCTATGATTGGAAATCTCTTCTTCAGTACACCAAAGGTTCTTTCAATAACATTTCAAGCAAAAGCATGTCGATGGTTAAAAAGTTTCTTTACATTTTGTGGAGCGCGTTGTGAATATTCTTTCAAGTGATAATGAACTCCTCTATATGGTGTGATAAGATAACTTTTAATTCTAAATCCGGCATCACCCAAATATTATTTTCCTACAACAATAATATGTAATTTATTAACCTTGTAACTTATAAAAGTTTTTAATAAATAAGAGAAAATTTTACCTTCTGGAATTTTTAAGTTATTGGGTCTAGTCAAGACATCTTTCAATATTCTTGAATCAGATGCTATCCCCTCCCACCCAGGAAGGACATACGTAAATTTCATATCAAATGAACATGCTGCTAATACATTTGTTGTTGGCTACTCCTTTCTCCCCCTATATCTAGATGCAATAGTAGAAGGTACTCTCACACGAATATGTGTTCCATCGATAGCTCCTAAACAATCCTGCAATTTTATCCACTTGATTTAACAATTGAAATAGTATTGCTCATACTAATATACTTCTAAAATAACATAACTTGAAATTAGGATATAATCTATTCCTATTGTAAATCTCAGGAGGAATCGTTGAACCGTCATGTTGCTTGATAAACTGCTCGTGTATGCTAATAAGAGCTCTTAACACCTCATGAAAGTGAGAACTAATACTTCTAGGACCATGATAAAAAAAAAACAAAGTTCCCGATTATTGACATTATGGGCTACCAAATACAGGAACTTTGTGACTTTTTCCTCAACACTAGAATTCTTATTATCTTTGACAAGATTTGTGCTTCGTAGTATTTCACACAAATACAAAAAGGTATTTTTTTTCCTCATTCTTAAAATGTTATAACAAAGTTGATCTGAACTCAATAACTTGTTTAGAAGATTCCATCACATTTTATCCTTATATTCATTACTTTCTACCAATGGCTTATCCACGTAGGATGAGTGAAATAATAAAAGGAGAATTGGGTGCAATTGTGCAACACAACTTTTAGCTATAGCTGCAAGTTGACATTGTTTACGGTGGAGGTTGCACAATTCAATATATCTCTTATCTTTGCTACTCGTTGGAGCCATTACAATAAAACCTATAACATAGCCAATGTAAAAAAAAAAATCGGCGTGTGCATACAGCTAGCAACATATTTAATTCTTACATGTATCATCTATTCAGAGAAAATGAATTGGTATGGATGTTTGAACTACATATCAGTGTAGATATTAATCTTCATTAGCATGGCCACTAGTGATATAAACTCATCTAGAATTGCACTAAGCATGGCTAGAAGTAGTAATGGTAAATCAACACTATAACTTGTAAGCAAAGTTGATAACATGCTTTGTGTGAGAATTCAATATTAAAGTGAATATAATTGAATCATTGAAAGATGCAATGAAAAAAGGTATTGAAATTTGAAAGAAAGGAAAAGAAAGGTCACTGCATCAATTATTGACATATCTGGTCATTTGTTTAATGATTCAACACTTTGTTCCTATCTAATTTACGAGGTTGTATTTGAGATCTTACAAAACATTTGTACACTAGTTATACATGTATGTTTATATATTCTCATGTTATATGCCAACAACAAATAATACCCCACATTCACCTGATCTCTTTATTGGCCATGTTGGACAAAAGTAAACTAAGTTACAATAGAACAAAAAGAAGGGTATATGATATAAGGAAGTTGTTTATAATCTTCACAATCCAACACAATCAGACATTAAGCACTAATTACCAAGACAACAAAATCAACATTAAGCACTAATTAACAAAACAAACATTAGCTATCATCAATGAGTGTGCCATAGAAAAGGTCATTATGCTTCACTGGTCTCTATTTTACTTGTGATGAGGATGGAATATATAACTGCAATGCAATGAATGAACATAAATAATCTCAGCTGCAAGTTGATCCATGTTGGAGATCCACGTTAATAGAGTTTAGAGCTACTATTTTATCAATCCATGTGGGCCAAATCCAAGCATGTATAGCCATGGCATCATGCATTATCTCCTTCAAACACAGTTTGTTTAACAACTAATCAAATCCTTAACGAGCAAAAATAAGCAGGTTGTAATCTATAATCTGTAAACAAAATAAGCAGTTTGTTTTACAGCCCTTGATATGTGTTGGTGTTTTCACAGGGAAATAGAAATTGCGTATGCAGGGAGGAATCAAAATTGAGGGAGAGGTTAAGTATGACTCCCAGTTTATGTTACTTTAGACCTGGCAAAAACTCACTCGACCCGCCGACCTGACCCGACTCGACACGAAGTTAGGCGGGTTCGGTTTGGGTTTAATCGTGTTCGGATCATAAACGGGTCAACCTATTTATGACCCGAAATTAAACGGGTCGTGTCGGGTTATAATCGGGTTGACCCGCTTAACTCGATTATATTATATAATTATATATTATATATATAATTTATATATAAATATATACATATACATATATTTATATATCATTTTGGGTCGAGTCGTGTCGTGTCGAGTTAATCGAGTTAATATTTTTATATTTATATAATTATATATATATTTTTATAAATATTTATTTAAATTATTTAATATTAAACGGGTTAATCGGGTCGTGTCGGGTTGACCCGAATATATATAGGTCGTGTTTGGGTTAGATCATCTGACCCAATTAATTAAACGGGTCGTGTTCGGGTTAAGCTAATCGGGTCACGGGTCATAAACGGGTCAATCCAAACACGACCCCGCTGACCTGTTTTGCCAGGTCTATGTTACTTGCCTTAACAAATAGCAAAATCATTCAGAAAATCAAATAATTTCACATCAATCATCAACAAATTAATGCTTGATTTGCTAGTTGGAACGTGAGAGTTGGCCAGCAAACCAAACAAAGAAAAAGTAATGTAAAGAAAAAAAGAAAAAAAATACAACGAAATGGGTGTGAAGAATATAACTCCTTAATAAAACTTTGCATAAGTAAAGCTGGAAAAAACATCTGGTTCATGTGAGCAACGTCCCTTACTCAAAAGAAAAAAAAATAGTTCATGAGCTATTGGCTTGCTATTGTTGAACTTATCACAATATTTTGCATATAGGGTTTGAGATTCTTTGAAAAAAATTATCTGAGACCTAAGTAGGATAAAATGTAGTTGAAAAGAAAGGAACATTACCTTGCTTTGGATAAAAATGTGGTAGCTAGAGCAAGCAGGTTCAATGCACACAGAAGCGACAGCAAGTAGGTGTGCCGATGAGTAGTGGTGGCGGCGAAGACACTGCTCTAATCAAGCAATGTCAAGCTGGAACTAGCAGCTATGGCGATGGGGGTGAGCAAGGGTGCCAGCAATAGTCGAAGGAGAGTGGAGCAATGAGCGTGAGTGGAAGATGGAGGAAAAAAAAAATAGAAGAGGAGGAAGAGGCTTACTTGATGGCGGCAAGCAGGTAGCTAGAGGCGACGACGAGTGGGAGTGACAGCTGGAGGCGACGGCGAGTGGTAGCGGCAGCAACAGATTGCGGCAGAAGAGGTGACAAAGTGAGAAAGGAAAGCAAGTTGTAGAGCACGAGAGGGAGTGAGGTTAGCGCGTCGAGTGGAAAAGTAATGTTTCCGCCCGATTTGGATGGGTCGGGATTGGGTGGAAAATTTTAAGATTTTTTATCTTTGTTTCCATCCTTTCTTTTCTTTCCTTTCTAAGATACTAGGGGAAAATTCACTTTCCCTCTTTTCCTCCTCAAAATCCCTGCTAGGAAACTAAGTGTCAACAAGATTAAAATCGAATTTTAATTCGTGAAAAGTTGTGCTACCGCATTTTATGCACAATACTAAAAATCTTTTAGCGGAAAAAAAAAGACAAATAGGGGTTCTTGTCTTTCTTTGTTGTCGGCGCATATGATGTCAAATCACAAAAGAGGAAAAAAAAAAAAAAAGAAGAGACTGACTTCAAAGCAAGCTAAGGATCATTAGCCATTTGTCGATTCTTTTCGTGCTTTTCTCACCCTCATTATAACTACCCGAATTTGTTCCATTCCTTTTGTACCAAGTCCTCTCTCTATATATTTTTAAAAATTGCTAGATTTTCTTTTTTCACTTTTAAAATTATCGAAATAAATCGATCTTGTAATTGCTAAAGAAAACTATAATAATTTTTTTTTATAAAAAATTATGGAGATGGAGTGAAGATTAAACATTTTTTCCAGCTGCTGTGCTACTTCATTCATTATGCAACCAGGGTAGGTAGGCCCCACCGTCCCACGCCACGCCACCACCACCGCCTGAATGATCATGCCCGCTTTGTTTTCAAACAGTAATTTGTTCGCCTTATAAATGCCGAGGAACGCAATGGACCGCCTAACGACTTCGCATTCCTTGAGTGTGGTGCGCGAGATCTGATCGCGCTCCTCTCCTCTCTCTCCCTTTTTCCCTTGAGCGGAGAAGGAAGCGTTATCAATCTCCGACCGAGGTACTTCTTCCCTCTTCCTCTGCATAGATCTGGCTCTGGCGACGCTGTGCGATTCGATTTCACGCTGTTCATAGTTTGAATATGCTCATGTTATTAACTCAATTGGGTTGCTTGATATCCCTGCCACACTGAGCACAACTATTGTTGCTACATTGTGCACCTTAGACATTGGATCAGCTTTCCGATTCTTCTTCTTCGTCATGGAACTGGATCCAACATTCAATTTCTTATCTCTTGTGTCTGCAATGCAGCTTAAAGTCTGAATCCACCAGTTTGTCATCTTGCTGTAAAACTTTTAATTGAATCCAGTAGGAACATGTTTAGTAACTATTTTTACCTGAAATTATATGTCATCTAGATCTTCCTACAAGTCCCACATACTGGCAATGGATCTATTGGAGAATGTTCGTTTGCTCTGTTTTAGCTTACATGTTCCAAGTACTAGATTACACAAAATCAACTGATAATCAACATTCTTGTACTTTTGATTTTAAATTAATTTGATTTCAGTTCCTGTTGAGTGTCTTTCGGTCAGTCTAGAACTGGCCAGTTCAAAGTTTTGAAACGGTTAGCTTAGGAGAAAAAAAAAATCATTCTCGTCATGCTAAGTCAGCTTCCTGTAATGTTAACCACTATAAGCTTGATTTGCAGTATCATCATTTGCTCTTCTTTTTGAAAATTTTCGATGAAATAGTACCTGATTCAATTTGGTTATCAAGTCGATAAAATAGTATCTGCCTGACGTTTTTGGCGACAGCCTGTACACAGTTTTATCAATTTGTCGTTAATGTGTCTTTAAGTTTAAATGATTATAATTTTTTCTTGATGTTTTTCTTCATGCATGGGTACTACGTTGTATTGATTGTTGTTCATTTTGATTTTATATCCTTGAGTACTTTTACAAGATTGGTTATTATCTTGACATGCTTTATGATTTTGGCTTGTTTTGTTTCAGACCTTACATTTCAGAACAAAAGAATGAAGAATAAAGACTCTAAGTCAGCACCAAATAATGATACAAGTTCTCGGATCATTCCAATAACTGTAATGCTCATTGTCCTATGTGGGTGTTCCTTCTATCTTGGGGACATCTATTGCTCAGAAAAGAATGGATTTTTTAAGAAGGATACTGCATCTGCTATTCAATTACGCAAAAAATCTGCAGTAGCTCCTCTTCAGATGGATTCTGTTGAATTCCCTGAGTGCAGTAGTAACTATCAAGATTACACGCCATGCACAGACCCCAAGGTATATTAAGCTACTACGACAGACATAGCGCAATATGAGTTACAACAACCTAACTAAAATGAGGTATCAGTGTATGTTTTCCTGATCCTCGAAAATCTTGTAGATTTTAATGGATGTAGATGGTTAAACATGGCACATATACCAAAGGTCAACTAATCTATTAGTAAGTGTTGGCTGTTTTGGGTTCTATTTATTTACCTGTATCCATTGGTGAAATATCACTTCCTTTAGCCCCACTTTTTCCACCATTTTTCTCGAACTCTATTCTGATACCTTTTAGCTTCCCTTTCATTTGTCTTATAGTTTCTACGTGTTTTCTTGGTTTCTTAGTTTTAGAGATCGAAAAAATGGGACGACACAAGGTTTTTCAGATGTGTAAGCATGTTTATACCATGCAAGTATGTTTCCTAATAGAGTGGTAGTCACAACAATTTCCTTTTCTTGCAGAGATGGAGGAAATATGGCACTTACAGGCTTAATTTTATGGAACGCCATTGCCCACCGATGACTGAGAGGAAAGTGTGCTTAGTTTCTCCGCCTCCTGGGTATAAGGTGCCAATCAGATGGCCTAAAAGCCGAGATCAATGTTGGTACAGGTATTCTTTTGGTTACTCTATCAACCACAACCATTGCTTTGTCTTTGGTGCCTTGTGGATTTCTGCTGATTTAACACTTTCTGTCGCACTTGGTTTTCATTAATTCATTTACTGGATTTTGTTGTGTATGGTCCAGAAATGTTCCATATGATTGGATCAATAACGAGAAATCAAATCAGCATTGGCTCCGGAAAGAAGGAGAAAGGTTCTTTTTTCCAGGTGGAGGCACTATGTTTCCTAATGGAGTTAGTGCTTACGTCGACTTGATGCAAGATCTTATTCCTGAAATGAAAAATGGAACTATTCGAACTGCTATTGATACTGGGTGTGGGGTGAGTGCTGAAACTTTAAGTTCAAACTGACGTTGAAAATGGTATTTGCCAAAGAAATTTTCAGATCGTGAAAATCACTTGTGTAAAATGTTAGAAATGTTAACCAGACTCCTCATGACTTAAAGGAAACTAAAAATACTACTATACTAATCCCTGCTTTCAACCATGACTTGGTTTGTACATTAATCAATTCTGATTTAGTATCTATGAGTAAATTAAGTTGCTCATTTTTTGTGATAGGTTGCTAGCTGGGGAGGTGATTTGTTAGACCGTGGAATTCTAACTGTTTCTCTTGCACCCAGAGATAATCACGAGGCGCAAGTACAATTTGCCCTCGAAAGAGGCATTCCAGCAATCTTAGGCATCCTATCAACTCAACGTCTCCCATTCCCATCAAATTCATTTGATATGGCACACTGTTCCAGATGTCTTATTCCATGGACAGAATTTGGTAATTTAATTTTCTTAGTATATTACAATAAAAGTTCGAATCAAACTATTAATGGGCAGCCAAATTTCTTCTATTTCTTTCCGGCAAAGTTTTCTTAGGTCTTCGACCTCTCCTTGCACTGCATATTCACTGAAATGTTTATATAGATTTTTTATATATTTTAAACATATTTTAAGAAAAAAATATTGAAGCACATACTCAAAGGCCCTAAAGGATAAAATTCATACTTTAGAAAAAGAAAAAAAATTACTATTTAATCAAGTGCCTTGGAATTGCCTTCTTCCTTTCCATGTTGGTCAGTACCTATGTCTAGATAAATTAAGTGGTAAATTTTCATTCGACCTTGTTGTTTTTAGCCCCAGATGAATCTTTTGTGTCACAAAATGGTCAATTTGATTATTCAATTACACAATGGTTTGTTGCATTGAATTGAAGTGTTCAATTTGCTTGTAGTCTACTGCAAATAGAGCTACGTACCTCTGTGATCTTAACCAATTTGGGCTTATTCACCATGAATTAGTACTTTAATATTCAATTTTTCAGATAAATGATCCTAAATGTATGCTATTATATTTCAGATGGAATCTATCTCCTAGAAATACATAGATTATTATGGCCTGATGGCTTCTCTGGACCGCCTGTAAACTATGAAATAGCTGTCAAATCTATTATATTTTTATTTTATGAAGTTGTCGTAGGTCTGCTACCACTCCTTGCACTGAATAATCAATGTACAAGTTTATGTAGATTTTTGATATATAGTACTCATACATCATGTTTTAAGAAAAAGTGCTGAAGCTCATACTCAAAGGACCTAAAGGATAAAATCGTATTTTAGAAGAAAAAAGTAAGATTTGGTCAAATACCCTTCTTCCTTTTCAAGTACCAGTTCCTATGTTTTGATAAATTGAAATAGTAAATTTTCATTCAACTTTGTTGTTTTTACCCAAAATGGATTTTGTGCATCACTGAATGATTCATTTGATTATCCTATTATACTGTACTTTGTTTCATTGAAGTGTCCAATTTGCTTATAGTCTATACCGCAAACATAGCTATGTGCCTATGCGATCTTAACCAATTTGGGTTTCTTTGACATGAATTATATGATAAATATCGTAGTTATATTTCAGATGGAATTTATCTTCTGGAAATACATAGAATATTACGGCCTGGTGGCTTTTGGGTGCTCTCTGGACCTCCTGTAAACTATGAAAATAGATGGCGTGGATGGAACACAACAGTGGAAGAACAGAAAGAAAATTTTGACAAATTAAAGAATTTGTTGATCAGCATGTGTTTCAAACTCTATAGTACAAAAGATGACATTGCGGTGTGGCAGAAATCTGGAGATAACAGTTGCTATAATCAACTCAATGTATCTTCTTATCCACCAAAGTGTGATGACAGCATGGATCCTGATTCTGCATGGTACATTCCGCTCCGAACTTGTGTGAATGTTCCAAGTCAAAAGTTCAATGAGTTGGCTCTAAAATCTGCTCCAAGGTGGCCTCAACGGTTACATATATCCCCAGAACGCATTGCTCTGGTCCCTGGTGGGAATTCCGGTGTATTTAAGCAAGATGACAGCAAGTGGAAGGGCAGGCTAAAACATTATAAAACATTGCTTTCAGCTCTAGGAAGTGATAAAATCCGAAATGTAATGGATATGAATACAGTATTTGGAGGTTTTGCAACAGCACTGATCAACTCACCTGTATGGATAATGAATGTTGTCTCCTCATATGGTCCAAATTCACTTCCTGTGGTCTATGACAGGGGTCTAATTGGAACCTACCATGATTGGTAAGTCAGTACTTAGTTCAATGTCCATATTAATTTGAAGATTATTATAATATCGAATGTGGAGTAAACTAGTTTTCTTCCTTCCTGTTGCTCAAGTTTATGCGTGTATAATTTTCATATCAATAGACAAGCTTGTCATGTGACCTGAGCTTTTAACTTCATATCTTGTACCAAAAACTATTAAGTGATTTCTTTAGTGTATTGTCATCTTTAGAATGCCAGAAATTTTCAATTAGGAGATAAAACTTTTTCGACAATAATCATTGAGTGCATAAATATTAGTGAATACTTGAGACAAGCTAAAAAGGTAAACTAAATTAAGGTAATTCTAAAACAATTATTCGGTGTGCTTTTATTTGTTATACTGTACACGAAATTAGAAGCCATGATCACACATATCCTTGGATACAAATGTCAGTCAATATCCTTTCTGTCTCTGAACTCAAAGCTAATGTGCATTTTCTTATCAATCTTATATTACTCTCAAATCAACATACTACTTCTTCCGTGTTGTCAAATTAGTTTTGTGAATGGTCCTTTTTATTTGCTCCATGGCTAATAATACTACAAAATTCAGCATTATCACTTGTTTAAACCTATTTCCCGAGTATGCTACTGAATTAACTCTTTTGCTTTCTCATTAGATTTTTTTGTCTTTTATCCAATCTACGCATGAATTTGGATGTTGATGCAACAAACAAATGTTGTTACGATGATACTTTGCTATTTGCTTTGCAGTCATGTGCATTCTTTTTTTTTTCAAATTGCACAAAAACAGTTTCAGTAGTTTGCATTAAAGAAAATCTTGTTGAGCTAGGGCACTTCTTTTCCATGTAGGTGTGAGGCATTTTCTACTTATCCTCGAACATATGACCTGCTGCATCTAGATGGGTTGTTTACTGCTGAAAGTCACAGGTAAAAAATGTAAACCTTGATCGCTTGTTCATTTCTGTTTTATTTTCTTTTCCTGATATAGCTATTGGCTGATTGAATTTTCAACATTTGAACCACAATCTATCCCCATGAAATTGATCATGAGTATAGGACGGCAATATTTTATTGCCATAATTGAGCCACACCATGGATGGCTGAACACATTTGCTTGAGCTAAAAAGCCTTTAGCAATTAGTATTATAGAAGTACCACATGTTTCAGATGTCTCCACTGGGACGACATATAATTTAACATCACTTGTTATGAAGTAACCACCTACAAGGGGATATCCTGAAATTAACTTTATATTAGATCTTGAGGGTCTTGTTGTCTTCTTACTTTTTTACACAATATAAAATGGACGTTTAGTGTTCTCTGTTGATGTAAAAATAGCCACATAAGTCGAGGGTTCAATTGTACGTTGTTTGATATACACCTCACTTCTTAGTGTTCAGTTCAGTACAAAAGAGAAACTGAAAACTACTTTTGGTGCTATTTTGTGGCAACTCACTTGATATTGCGAGCAAGAGGGGAGATTTAAAACTGAAATATTGGACAAAAAATATGCTATTGTGTATTCAAGTTTTTGAAATTTATCTATAAGTTTGCCAACGCATGTTCTAAGAGATTTAGTTTTCTCTTTCTAATTTGGCTAAAACCTGTCTATCAAAAAAATTTTCACCCAGTTTTTATTTTCACTGAAAATGAAAATTCAAAAACTATTTACCAAACAAGACCTTGAATATTTTAATTTCAAAAAATAATGTTGCTACATATGACCCATTTCTGAAAAAATTTTTGCAGAATGGCAAGAGGGTTTTCGTGCTTGAAAGATCTGCAGGAGGGTTTTCATATCTTTCAAGCACACATCTTAAAGCGTACGTGTTATATGTTATTTGAGATTTATACGATATGGTGGTATACAATAATACATATATGTTATACGATAAAAGTGTTATACGATAATATATATATATGATACGATATTTTAATTGTACATATTACGATATTTTAATTGTACATATTATACCAAAATACAAATATATTATATGATATTTATCGTATAACACTTTTATCGTATAATATTAATACATTATCGTATAACGTCGTGTAAATCTCAAAATATTGTATAACACGCATGCTTTAAGATGTGTGCTTGAAAGATACAGGAACCCTCCTGCGATCACCGCATGAGGGTACTGTTCTGCAAAATTTTTTTCCCCATTTCTTGTCTCTTCACGTTTTAGCAATGTCAAGCGGTTGTTAGTGTGTATTGATGGTTACTGGAATGATTTCACCAATCTCATGTTGTTAGTGCTTCCAATATGATGCCAACATTGCCATCACGGAATTTAGTTATATGTAATAAAAAAAATCTCTTGTACCAAAAACTTGGAAAGAGCAGACACGGCTAATATTGTTTTCCTTTCTCTCCCTTTCCTTTGCCTCATTTCTACTGTCTGGCTTTCCACATTCATACATATTGACAAGTGCTTGTACATATGTGGTGGCCTATTAAAACAGATGCCCTGTGTTTTCACAATATTATATATTGATAATTGCCATTTTTTGTCAGATGTGAGATAAAATATGTGCTACTTGAGATGGATCGTATTCTTCGTCCGAATGGGTATGTGATCATCCGCGAAGCAAACTATTTTGTTGATGCTGTGGCGACCCTTGCCCAGGGGATGAGATGGAGTTGCCAAAAGCACGACACGGAACACAATGTAGAGAAGGAGAAGCTGTTAATATGTCAAAAGAAACTTTGGTATGCAAAGCGAAGTCAGCAGTGAGAAATCATACATATTATAAATTTGTAACTAGGCAAGAGACTATCAAATTCTTTGGAGGTAATGTATACAGATAATAGGATTTTGTAAATCATGCCTGAGCTCACTTGAAGCATTAAAAACCAAAGGACTTGCGTTCTCAGCCAGTACCGGAGATTTGTTTGAGACTATCCACAGAAGCAATAACAGTCGCAATAAGTTTCAGAACAGCAAATATTCTTTTTTAACATATATCGTATTTGTTTTGGAGCCGAAATATAAGAAGCATTTCTCCTGTGCATATCAGCTATGGGGGATTGGATAAGATGAATACAAGTATATGCAAGAAGATGATTGCAAGGGTATGGAAAAATGATTGTGTAACGTTTATGTGAACTTGTTAACTCAATTTGCTTCAAGATTGTAACCTGACATTGTGATTGACTTGGTTCCTATCTCTTGAATTATGGGGCAGTCCCTATCTTTCGATGAATGGTGTCCACGTGTAGAACAACTTCATATGCCTATGGTGTTTTTTTTTATTACATGGACTAAAGAGCATGGTGCATAAAAGGGATACAAATTATTTTGCAACTCATACGGTTTGTTTAACATACTTGGCAAATAGTTTTCCATTGAAAGAAGAGGGTGATATGGATAACTATGATATAGGGGTTTAACTTTTTTAGCATGCATAAGTATATTAATTTTTCATTTGAGTTTGTACAAAAGTCTAATTCCTAGTCCAATCATATATAAATGTTCTTATATAGAAGAGCCTCTATAATAATAATAAGGATGTAGAATGACCTCAATCATATTTATTGAGTTTAATTTAGTATTTTAAAACTTTTCATATCCTCTAAATAGGAGACAATAATTACCATGAAAATGTTGGGATTATAGCCTAAAAAATAACTTCAATGGAGAAAAACTTTTAGGTAAAATCACTCTTGAGCCATCGGATTTGTTACAAAAATGTGAATATTAAAGCCGAAGTCAGTAGAATTTCCCTTTAAGATTTGCGCTTCCCTTAAGAGTGACCCTGGCTAGGTACATTAGACAGGTCACAATCTAGGATTTTTTTTTCACTTCAATGTATTTAACCACTCCATAAATTGTTATATAGATACTCCTCTTGCATATAGTTAGCTAATTATTATTTGCTGAAATTTTCTTATCAGGACGTTTAATTTGCCTTATAAGATGACTCCCATCTATTTATTGATCTTAGTCCTATTAAATTATATTAGTAAGATATTTGTTGTTTAATTAGAATCTCCATTCTAGTTCATTAATAAATCTTTTAACTATCATCATAGTCATTTTATCTTTAACAAGACAATACTTAATACATGATTTTATATCACATGCACATATAAAAATTTAGTCCCAAGATTTCATGAATAGAAATACTATTTTGCAAAGATAATAACTAATTGATATGCACATACTTACCACAGTGAGTTATTTTAAATTTCACAAAATGAATCACTTGTATGTTTTTCATAATTGTATGA
Source organism: Costus lasius (assembly GCA_027563935.2). Classification (NCBI taxonomy): domain Eukaryota; kingdom Viridiplantae; phylum Streptophyta; class Magnoliopsida; order Zingiberales; family Costaceae; genus Costus; species Costus lasius. The sequence continues at coordinate 26,556,745 of CM050450.1, read as the reverse complement.
TTCTCATACTTTAATGTAATAAAATATATTATTTAATTATGGACACATATTCGAAAAAATAAAATACAGCAAACTATACTATTATACAATTAGCACATGAAATATAGCCATTTTTTATTTTAAATAATTTAATATTAATTTATTTATCGATTCAAAAGTTGAAAGTTGTAGATCATAAGATGTTATTATAGAATACTATGGAGTCAAAATAATATCAAATATTGTGTTTAGTTAATAAAAAACATAAAAAAAATATTTAATTTAGTCTTACATTCTAATACATAATTATACAACAGAATGCTCGCGTCAGCATTGGAACGGAGGGTCAACGCACCTTTTCCCAACGAGCACAGCCACACGTTCTTCCCCAATGAACGCACCGATGCCGCGTTCTTCACTTCGTCCAAGGCGAGGGGACCTCGTCGTCTCCTCCGACGAGCATGCGAACATTGGCATCCTGCCTCGACGTTCAACATTGGTTCCTCCTTTTTGTTGGACGAGCGTGCCCGAGCTCGTCGTCTAACCAGAGACGCTACCATGAGTTCGATGGAACTCACGAAAAGGAGCGACGCCGAAAAGTGAGAATTCAAATCGAGTTTATGGTGTTGCGATTGCTCCGATCCACCCTACCCACACCATCGGAGCACCGACAAGAGGATGCTGCAAGTCCTCATTGGGTGGTTGCATGCCACGTCTGGAGAAAGGGAGGAGGAGAAGCAAGAGGCGGAGCAGCAGTTTCGTTCCCAGGCGAGTTCAAATCGCCAGAATGTCATTGTTCCTCTGATTCAGCCGCCCACCTTCCTTAGCCCCAACCTTCGTTCGGTCCCGGTTCTCTCTCCCTCCATCCCGTGAGCCACAGTTCCATTCATCCCTTTTTTTGAACTCGTCGATGCGCCTTTTATAGCCAGCCAGCCTCATCTCTGCCTGCTCGCCCAGATGCATGAGGCTACTGGAGCCATGCTGAGATGATAGCCTTGCCCATCCCTCGTCTCTAACGCTCGTCAAGACATGGCTGCTGAGTCCACAAGACAGCGATCGAAGCCAAGCGCCCATGCCTCCACGCAATCGCCCAACTCCACCACTTGGTCCGCTAGGCCGAGCATCGTCGCTACACGCATGAGTGACCAGCATGTCGTCCACTGCCTCCTTGCTTGTCCAGTCGCCTCATCGCAGGTGCCGCCACCTGATGCTGGACAAGGTGGGTCATTGCCGCCTTATGACGATTGGACATAATGTCCGGTGTCCAGTTGCCGTCGTCGCCTACATGCATCAATGTTCTGTCTGTTAGAGAGATGCATCTTAGTGATGTGTCCACGACCGACATTGACTCCATCGGTTCACCTCAAACCTTCGGCCACTGTAGGCGTCGCCAATGTCACCGACATTGCCTTCGATCAAAGTGGGTATCAAGAGATTTCATCACTCAATTTCATCGCTCGCATTCCCAAATCAATGTTTCGATTTCCCTTCTCAGTGATTGAGTTTAGACCGATTTTAACCAAGTCAACAGCCCAGTTGACCTGGCTAGTCTAGATGGGCTTGGGCCTAACACTTTGTATGGTTCGAATAAATGATAGTACAATGCTTCTGTTGTATATATTTTTTTCTCCCTCTAATCTGATCCAAATAAATAATACTATAGTGCTTTCTATTTTCTGAGCAAATAATTATATGGCGAGATTAGTCTCCGATGCTATACTGTTACAAATTTGGATTAGATTTTTGAATCATATAAACGTGCATTAATTTTCAATTATCTTAATTAGTCTACTATATTATATGTTAGGCCCATGATTTGGGCCCGATTTTGACAAGTCAAGGGGGCATTGACTGGGTCAAAATTGACCCAAATCGACGCTAGGACTTGCAATGCTATTCGATGCGTTCGTCGAAGACTCCATTGGCCCGTGTAGGCAAACGCTGCCGCGTGGCAGGCAGCAATAGGCGGCGATGTCGGCGTGGCACATGCAGGCTGGCGGCGACGGGCTGTGAAGCCGGTTCGGCTTCCAAACTAGCGTGCACGCGAGGTGGAATGGGGCAGCGCAGAGAGAGGGCTTTGGAAGCACGTGCAGGCGTGCAACAACAGGGGACGACGCCATTTCCAAGGGAGATGGCTTCGAGGTCTAGCAGCAGCTCAAAGAGGCAATAACAGGTGGGGAGTGACGATTGTGTGCGGATTTTGGAAGGGAGGTGGCTAACTTCTAGACTCGTGGGTGCACACGTCTGGACAAGGAGTCATCGGTGGAGTAGTCTGGCGGGCTCCAAGCGTGGGATGCCGGCTACTAGCCTCTCTAGGTTAGTGGGTGGATGCAGCCCTAGACATAGCTCTAGGAGAGCGGATGGCTCCAAGCGAGCGGGCGGCACCTAGCGAGCGGAGCGGATGCGTGGGCATCTGCCTCCTTGCGTAGTTCCCTCCTCCCTCTCACCTCCTCTCCCCTTTGGGTTCCGGCGATCGGTGGCGATCGTATGGCGAACTTCGTGCGATGGAGTTCAACAACCTCTTAGGGTTCAGAGCGCCAGGAGGTCTATCCCTACATTCCAGCGATCAGCGGTGATCGCCGATGGACTCCGACAACCGGTGGTGTGGTGCAGGCAGTTTGTTATTGATGAGTCCACCTTGTTTCCCCTCTATGGCTCGGCGTAGCCGTATTGACTACTCAGATGGACTCCGGTGATTAGCAGTGATTCCTGACGAACTTCGTGCGACGACCGGTGGTGCGTGGTGGGCGGTTCGATGTTGAGGAGTTTAAATTAGTTTGCCATCAGTCAGTTATACAGTGGTGGAGCCAGTGGGTTTGAGTCTTGCTGAGAGGTATTCTTCTCTTCCAGCTCCTTTATGTCTGTTATTTTGTTTTTTGCTATTTATTCTTTTTTCGACGTCCTGATATCATGCATATATATGATATATTGCGACTAAATTCTATTATTATTTTGGAGTAAAATGCAAGCTTTGTCTCATTTATTTGTTTACATATTTTATTTTGGAATTTGGAAGATTTCAGGATATGGGATGACTCCTCATGATGAGACGAAGCTACATGTCAAATTTCAGCTCAAACGGAGTTTTCTATGCTCTTCACGGGCATGGCCGTGTACATAACCCTACTTTCCCAAACTGCGCCAAGTTCTTCACAGGCGCACCCTTGCATCCATGCACAGCCGTGAAGGACTCAACCAACTTCTTCAGAACTTGACGAGACATTCATGGGCACGCCCGTGAACCCATATAAGGCCGTGAAGAGTTATTTTTCTAGAAAACGAACTTCGCCGAGCTCTTCACGGGCGTGGTCGTGCATCCATACACGGTCATGAAAGCTTCCACCCTACGACACTCATTCGGTTTTTCACTTGTTTCTTAGTATTTTTGGAGGGGAATTTAATGAAAATTGGTAGAGACCTTCCTAACGGCAGGATGGACAATTTGGGACAAGAATCACATGATTTCATGGTGCGGTTGGGGAGAACGAGGCAAAACGGCGACAACTAGGGTTTGGGCAAAAATCTTCACGGTGAGACTGTTCCGGTGCGATTTCTTCCTCCTTTTGACGCTAAAGATCGTGCTCCACCATCTCCCATCATGGATCTAGCCTTTCCTCTGATTTGATTCAATTTATTTGAGAGATTTTGATGTATTTAACGATGAATACTGTAGAGTAATCTATTTTCGGGGTTTGGGCGTAGCCCGCTGTAAGAATGTTGATTGTTAATGCTTGATTTATACATTGCTTAAGTTTTCTTTGTTTTTATTCAATTCTAAGATGTTTGAATTTATATTTGTGTACTGGCCATACATGTATATGTTTTAGACGTTGTGGGATGGATTGAGAGGTGAACCACAATATCGGATCCCCTTAGATTGCACTAGTAATTTCGGCCACGAGAGTAGGTCAAAATTACTCGAGGAGCTAATAATTCTTCACAGAACCCATTGGATCTGCTTAACCTAGTGAGCCACGAGAGTAGGAGACTTGGGTTAAGTTAGATACCGGACTGTCGCTTGAGAGGGAACGAGTCTGTACCTCAGGAAGAATTACCTTAAGAACTTAGGTTAAACAATTTTAAACACTTAGCATTATCTTTCTGTCATTCTTCAGTGTGGTGAAACCTAAAACCCTGATTTTCTCTCGAAATACTCACACCCCGTTTGCTCTTTGCTTACTCTTAACTTGCTCTGATTTACTTACTTGCATTAGGACACTAGTCATTTCTCCATTATTTGATCACCTAGCTATTAATTGACTGATTAGTTAGTACTTGACCCCTAGTCCTTGTGGGATCGATACTTATTTTATTACACAATAGAAACATGCACTTATGACAATCCTATCAAGTTTTTTGCACTGTTGCCGGAGACTAGGTTTGCTAATATTAACACGATCGGGACATTGATAGACTAGGTCTAGTTAGTTTTTTTTTAATTTTTAATTTTTATAATTTTTATTTCTTATGGATGAATTTTTCCTATCATTTAGAGTTTCTGAATTTTTTTTCTAAAAGTTTTCATTTGATTAATGTGCATACTGCTTGATTCATCAAATATCAATTTTGCATTATTACTTTTTGTTTCTTGTGATATTTGTGGTTGTACAGGTCATTTTTCTGATGAATGTCAATTGGAGATTCCATTTTCCACTGACCCATACTGTAGCACTTATGATTTGGATTAGGGGAATTATCCAAACTTCTTTTATGAGAATAACCTAAACCCCATGTCGCAAGTGAATTTAAGAGAATCTTTAGATTTCCACTAATGGCAATTTGATCAACTCTAGAAATCAAACCTAGAAAACGTACTTGAAACTAAGCAAAGCGAAGAAAGCTTGCAATTTATATCTCAATTGGATCTCTCAGTTAGCCCCGCAAGCCATCACCCTGGCCAAACCCATGGGAGAGTCAGAGGAGCCTCACGTGAAGAGCAGCGGGTTCAGTGAGGGTGAATTGGAGAGTCATTTGGAAGAGAAAAACTCAAACACTAGCATCATAGATGTTTTTTTTTTGACATAGGCAAGTGAAGTAATGAGAGCGGGGTTTGACCCCAAGACCTTGTTAAGGACAACAAAGATCCTTACCAGTTAAACTAACTGACACTCTAAACCATAGATGTTGATGAAGAGGAACCAGTGCGCATTTTACCACCACCATCTAAACCACTGATTCCTGTTCCCCAAAGGTTGATGATTAAAATTGATAACCGATTTAGGTTATGCTATAACATAGAAATGTTGAACAAAGTAGTGGGGGAAATTCATGTCCCCCAGATCAACAAAGATTCATTGGAAATTTACATGATTGATGATGATGATGATGAGATAACTGAAATTGATCTTTTTGTAAACTCCCAACTACATGACTTACATCCAACTATCGATGCAGAAAAGGTACGACCTCCGACACTTGACAACATCAACCTTGAGGTAAGTGAAAATCTGAAATTTGAATTTAAATCTGTCCCAAGGCTAAGGGTGTTTAACATGATAGTGATCAACTTGCTATTGAAACATATGATATTTGTTTTGGTGAGAATACTTTCAGGACGACAAAAAGAAAACAGACTACATGCACTTTACTATGCTAGTAACCCACCAACAATACTATGATATTTAGCGTTGGTCAAGCTAGTGACCTTAAAGAAGCGCTTATTGGGAGGCAACTCAATCTCTTGTTGATACTCTTTTTTGTCTTTATTTATTTTTGGTTAGTTTCCCTTCGTAGATTCTAGATTTTCTTTTACATTATCGCTTCTCATATGGTAACCAACCGCTGACAATTTTTTTGAATTTTCTTTTAGGTACCTACATGATGTTCACAGTCATGGCCGTGCATCCATGCACGGTCGTGATAAACTCGTCACACTTCTATGATTTATTGCCAAGCACGGGTTCAGTCCACCATGCAGGTGGCTCTACATGACATTCAGCAGCAACTGCATCGGCGATGGGGATGAGCAGTATTGGTTTCACCATCACTTGGTTAGCTTTTATGTTTCTAGTAGTTTCATTTCTATTTTTAGTTTTACTTAGTTAGTATGTCATTTTCCTTTCATGCATTACTTTATCTTTGCCTCGTAGCTAGTTGTTTCGACACCTTAGGTGTCTTTGCCCACCCCTTATTTATGATATTTGCTTTATCTTTGGTATTGCATTGTTCTATGCATACTGAAATGATTGGGATGGGAATCTTAACTTTTTCTTGTTAGAGGTCTATATTGGTTATGGTTTATACATATGGCTCTCTAGTTTAATGCAGTTGAATGATTTAATTAACTCAATTCATTATTTTTTATGATCCTAGATAGTATGCTTGTTGTCTTTATCTTAACCCTGACATGTATCACATGTGTGATGATTCCTTGTATCTTGACGTCATAATTCCATTCTTACTTGTACATTTTATCCTGGGAATCAGAAATAATAACAGTAGTACCAAAGTGTAATTGTACATCACACATTGTACTTCACTTGGCATTGTTCTTAGCATAAATATAAAATATGGCAGTGGTACCTAAGCGATCGTGTTTATCTAGCTTGGCACTATCTCCTATCCAATAAGAATGATAGTGGTACCGAAGCTTTTTCATCACTCATCTAACTTGGCACTGTTCTTGATATATTAAAAAAAAAAGGGCACCACATAGGTACTATGTGGCACCGATGCTATTTTTCCCATGACTTGATGTACAACCACATGACTTATGAATGCCTGATCAAAGCATCATTTTCATATGATGCACTAAAGGTTTTGGCATTGCCAACTTTGCATACTTTGATGGATTGTATTAGTAATATTTGATTTAATTTGCTTTTGATACTGCATTATAACTTAAGGCTTATTGTGACCAAATTATAACCTTGCTAGACTTATTCAAGTTGCTTGAGATTCCTTATTTCATTTCATCACTGTGTTCTGAACAATTCAATTGCTTGAGGACAAGCAAAATTCTAAGTCCGATGTATTTTGATATCATGCATATATATAATATATTGTGGCTTAATTCTATTATTATTTTGGAGTAAAATGCATGATTTGTCTCATTTATTTGCTTAAATATTTTATATTCTTCAGAATCTTCACTTTTCCTTAGTTTTATTGAAATGTAGGGATTTCGCCTTAAAATTGGTGGAATTTGAAAGATTTGAGGATATGAGACGACTCCTCATGATGAGACGAAGCTACATGTCAAATTTTAGCTCAAACGAAGTTTTCTACACTCTTCACAGGCATGGCCGTGCATCCATGCATGGTCGTGCATAAACCTGCTTTCCCAGACTATGCTAAGATCTTCACAGGCGTGCCCGCACATCTATGCACGGCTGTGAAGGACTAGGCCAACTTCTTCAGAACTTGATGAGATGTTCACGGGCACGCCCGTGAAACCATACATGGCCGTGAAGAGTTATTTTTCCAGAAAACGAAGTTCGCCGAGCTCTTCACAGGCGTAGTCATGCATCCATGCATGGCCGTGAAAGCTTCCACCCTGCACGACACCCGTTCGGTTTTTCACCTATTTCTTGCTATTTTTGGAGGGGAATTTAATGAAAATTGGTAGAGACCTTCCTAACGGGAGGACGGACAGTTTGAGATAATAATCACGCGATTTTGTGAAGTGATATCAGGATATAGCCTTCCATCTGATTTGATTCAATTTATTTGAGAGATTTTGATATATTTAACGATGAATACTGTAGCATAATCTATTTTTGGGGTTTAGGCGTAGCCCACTGTAAGAATGTTGATTGTTAATGCTTGATTTATACATTACTTAAGTTTATCTTTGTTCTTATTCAATTCTAAGATGTTTGAATCTATATTTGTGTATTGGCCATACATGTATATGTTTTAGACGTTGTGGGATGGATTGAGAGGTGAACCACAACATCGGATCCCCTTAGAATGCACTAGTAATTTCGGCCATGAGAGTAGGTCGAAATTACTAGAGGAGCCAAAAATTCTTCACATAACCCATTGGATCTACTTAACTTAGTAAGCCACGAGAGTAGAAGACTTGGGTTAAGTTAGATACCGAAGCGTAGTCTGAGAGAGAACGAGTCTGTACCTCAGGAAGAATTACCTTAAGAACTTATGTTAAACAATTTTAAACACTTAGCATTATCTTTCTATCTTTCTTCAGTGTGGTGAAACCTAAAACCCTGATTTTCCCTCGAAATACTCACACCCAGTTTGCTCTTTGCTTACTCTTAACTTGCTCTAACTTACTTACTTGCATTAGGACACTAGTCACTTCTCCATTATTTGATCACCTAGCTATTAATTGACTAAATAGTTAGTACTTGACCCCTAGGTTTTGTGGGATCGATATTTATTTTATTATATGATAGAACCATGCACTTGCGGGCCCCTATTACGTCACCATGCTTTTCGGCGACGTCTTGTTCTGCTTTTGTGGTCTGTGCACGTTCTGCGTTTAACCCTGCGTTTAGCCACGTGCAGTTCCTCGCTTCTCTGGCATTCTACCCGGCTCATATGACCCTGTCACTTCTGTTTGTTTGTGTTGTGCTGTGATTGGTGTTTTGTCGCCTGCGTTCGACTGACGCTGTTCTGACACCCTATATGGTGTCTTCTATTCGTGCATGTGCGCCACCGTCTACGTACGGTGTTGCTTGTTTGTTGGGTTAGGCTGAGATGTGAGCGGTCACGTTTGTCGGTCGCGCCCGTGTGCTATTTTTGTCCCCTGCATGGGACGTTTTCTTCTTTCAGAGTCCTACATGGCTCTGATTATTTTTAAGAAAAATTTAAGCACTAATTCTGGGTATGACAGACTGGTATCATAGCCTAGGTTTTATACGTTCTAAGTTGTACTTGTAGTTGTAGTTGTACTCTACAAGTCAAGCGGACCTTTTGGTGAACATGGGGGCACACCAACAACAAGCACTACCCTGGAGGACGTAGTTGGAGATTCTGGAAGGGCACCAGATAGCAAAACTACAGGGATGCACGCTGGAGGTGCTCCTCCTGTTGTGTGCTGCAGCTTTGCCGCAAGCTTTGGCAGAGTGTGGCCATGTGACCACCATGCGATGGTACTCTCTCGAGCCAGCACTCTTTTTGGGGGTTTTGCTGTGCTGATGAAGTTGAGAACTGTTGTAGTCTGCAAGTGCACGGATACTCGAAGTAATAAAATAGATATCGAACCACAGAGACCTTGTTGTTTAGTACCGACGAATTGAGTTTTCATTAGCTAAACAAACCGAATAATTATGCAAACGATCGGAAAGTGCATGGAAAAATATCAGAGAAGAAAACTGGGACTAGGTGTTCATCCACCTTAATTCTAATGACTAGAAGGAAATAAAGATTGTCAGTCAAATTTTATCATGATAAAGATTTAGTTTACTTCATAAAATGATCATCTCGCTCTCGCGCAGATAATCATACAAAGGACCAATCCTCACTCCCGTGCAAGATCTATCCAATGCTGAAAATAAGTAAACCATTGAACAAAGAACTCAAGGATCACTCTCGTGCATCCGAATTCTAAGTCAAACATCTCATGTGGAAATTCAAGGATCACTCTCGTGCATCCTGAAACTCATCACAAGTTCTACTTAAGGTTCTTCGGCGATCAAAAATTTAATCTCTTACAATTTCAAATCAAGCCTAACACATTAACTCAATCCAAAGAATCAGAAAATCAACATGACAATAAATCACTAAAAATCAGAATTCAAAGAACAAACCTAATCTCTTATGATAAGTTCCGAACTCAATGATTTTTAGGGTTCCAAATTTCACAATCAACCTCTCAGTATATTTTGCAAAACTCTAAAACATGCTGATATTTATAAAACTAAGGAGAATTAAAGGAAAGTCATCACATAAGCAGAATTATCATAACAAAATTATCATGACAAAAATAATCAATGTCTAGTCAATAAGAAATTAAGGGGATTACACCCCCATGTCCCATACAAAGGTTTAAACTAGGATGATGGAAGAATTATAGCAAAACATGGTTTTTGAATGATTAGAAATCGAAAGAGAGGAGTAAAGTTTACAAAACAGGGCTGTAATCTAAATTACAGCCCGTAATTTGCCTTGAAGTCGCGATGAACAGTGACGTGACCGTGTTTTTGATGATTTCTCCCTCGATCGATCTCCTATCGCTCTGAAACTTCTATGGTGTGTTCTTCTTCCTCAGGCAAAGCTTCTTTGCAAAAATCGTGGCCGGAGATGGTCTGTGCGACAAGCGGCAATGAACCCTAGCATAGCCGCGATTCCCTAAAATTCTCTATAAATACGTGATAAAAATTGTTCCTTTTGCTTCGCAAATCTTCGCCTACTTCTCCTGAGTCTTTCCCTTTTTTTGGATCTTCAATTGGTGCCCTAAATCTCGAGAAATCGTGTTTTTAAGTTTGCGGTGGAAAACTCAGAAATCTGGGTGCAAAATTACGGCACCATAAAATAATTACGGCAGTGCCGTAATTTCTTCTGTGAATTTTGGGCCAAAATTACGGTACCGTGGAAATCTTTACAATAGTGCCGTATTTTTGCCTAAGTCCTCTAGTCGAAATTGTCTGAAATTACGGTACCGTGGAAATTTGTCTCAAAATTACAGTAGTGCTGTATTTATCTCAGATGACTCTGAAAGTTTCTGTGTGAAATTGTCGGAAATTATGGTACCGTGGAAATATTTACGGTAGTGCCTATTTTTGCTAAAACTTCTGGTTGGGTTTGTTGAAATTACAGTACCGTGGAAATTTGTCCCAAAATTATGGTAGTGCCGTATTTTTGCTAGCAGGCTTTTTTTAACTTGAAATTTGGTGTGTAAACTCCGCTTGATTAGAACTCGTTCATGCATTGAAAGTGCTTGAAAACTGGTGATAATGACACCTTTTTGCCAGAAATTGATCAAAAACAAAGAATGGTGTAGATTTCGAAGTACTTGGCAAATAAGGTGTAAAAATAAAGCAAAATAGCAAGATTATGACTCAAAAGACTAGTAAATAAGTGTGAAAAATACTATGAAATTTGGAGACATCGAACACATAAGGCTCAAACTTTGCTTGTCCTCAAGCAAATAAAGAAAAAATACTGATTATGAAAATAAACTTTCAGATGATGAATAAATTTCTAAGATACAATTACATATGAAAAATTCTCATCAAATAAATACTCAAAATTTCAAGTAAATATATAGCCCTCCGAATTCAATCTTTAAGATCCATAATTCAATCAAATAAAATTTCGCAATGTGTATAAACAGACTTTTAATCTCATGAGTTCACCTAGTTTAAGTTTTGAGTCCATGATGTCTTTGTTTACAGGAATAGGAATCACAAAATCTTTTTCCACTCAAATATTTCTCTTTTTTTTTTTTCCTTTTTTTTATGCATCTTTGACATTTTCTAAAATGAATATCACCTTTCTTCTGGTGACATATTTAGAATATATTGGGTCACATAACAACATAATAGAACTCATATCTCTTTAAGTTGAAAAAATTCTTCTTGAGATAGCGGAGATAATGTCAAAGAATCAGTGCCAAATAGGGGAGTCATTTTTCTTTCTCTTTTTTTTTTGGATTTTGGGTTCTTTTCTTCCCAACAAATAATAAGATGGACTTTAATGATTTACTAGGTTTATTCAATTGATATCAATCTAAAAAATCACACACCATATTATCATTTTATTCAAGAGAATTACTTTACTCTCAAATCTCATTCATCAAACAAACATATTCACCCAAAATTTCATGCACTAATCAATGAAAGATTTCAATAGATAGATCATATCAAAGAAATAAACTCATCATTTCAGGTCTATTTGCAATCCTCAAGTATTGTTATGAACAGTAATCTATCACCAAGAAATTTTCGGCATGATAACGGTAGTATTTTCTTGATCAAACAAACCACACAGGCATATAACACATCATATCAAATCACAATAAAATCATCAATACCAAATCATATATCATGCTAAACATTCTAGTGCATCAATCTCAAGTATCAAATACAACCATATTGAAATAATATCAACTCAAGTATCAAGTACCACCCGAATATCAATATAGCCATATTGAACTATCATCAAACAAGTATCAATAAAATCTCAATGCAACCATATCGAAAGCATGTAGTAATGAAAACAAATCGAGGATCAGAAGTAGTAGGACACAAGAAGTTTGAAGGATTTATCTTCTATTTGAACACATGGATGATCAGAAAAATGTAGGAAGATGGAATGCAAATGAGTAGGAAAAAAAGATACTCACAGAGTTTTATTAATCCGTGTCAGACCCAATCATCCTCTGTGTCCTCAGGTTCGAACCATCAGCGTTCTCTTTTTTTTTTTATAGAATTACGGTACCGTAAAAGGAATTACGGTACTACCGTAATTTGCGACAAAACTTCTTTTCACCTATACGAAGAAAAGAAAAATTATTTCTAAGTAAAAATAAAAACAAAAACAAAGCAAAAGAAAAATAGGCTAAAGTAAAAGTGCTTGGGTTGCCTCCCAAGAAGCGCTAATTTAAAGGTCATTAGCTTGACCATTCTGCACACAGATTTGATCGTGATTTCTTCAAGTTGCCATGTTGATCTCTCAATGTTTTGTTTATGGCTTCTAGGAATATAAGGCTTATTCATGAAACAGTGTCCAATCTTACTCAAGAACCTTTTTCGTTTCTCAAGCAGTTTTGATCTCCCTTTTCTCCTTCGTCTCTTCTTCTTCTTTGCTGCTTTCTCCTGAAATTCTTTATTCACACACTTAGATGATATGTCAGTTTCAAAATTAGAAGGATCATCAAATAAATTATGTACATCACTAACAAAATCATCAATTATATCAATGCTACAACACGATCCTGAGTGTGATGCTTTTTGCAAGGAATCAGTTAAATCAAATTCAATTGTATTATCACAAATGTCAAAAGTGAGTTTTCCTTTTCCAACATCAATGATTGCACCAACTGTGGCTAAAAAGGGTCTACCAAGAATAATGGGATTTTTAGAACTTTCCTCCATCTCGAGAACTACAAATCAGTAGGTACAAAATACTTACCAACTTGGATAGGAACATCCTCAAGAATACCTACAGGATATTTCACTAAGCGATCGGTGAGCTGCAAAGATATTGAAGTCGGCTTAGGAGATCCCATATCCAGTTTTCTGCACATAGATAAGGGCATCAGACTCACACTAGCTCCCAAATCACATAAGGCTCGATCAAAAGCAACACTCCCAATTAAACAAGGGATAGAGAAACTACCTGGATCATTTAATTTCGGTGGCAACTTGCTTTGAATAAGAGCACTGCATTCTTCAGTTAGTGCCACAGTACCATAGTCCTCTATTTTTCTTTTGTTGGATAAAATTTCTTTTAAAAATTTTGCATATATAGGCATTTGAGATAAGACATCAGTAAATGGAATATTAATATATAACTTTTTCAACACTTCCAAAAATTTCTCAAACTGTCTATCTAACTTAGCTTGCACAATCCTCTGGGGAAAAGGAATAGGTGGCCTATAAGTTGGAGGAGAATTAGGTATAGGAATCTCAACTTCACAAGGCAAATCACCATTCTGTGAAGGCTCATCCTCCTTGGAAGGTGGTGAGCTAGGATGGGACTGCACATGTGGAGGTTGTGATTCCAAAACCGGTTCCCTGCTAGGTCTAACATTAGGCTCTTCCTCATCATCATCTAATGGTCCCCTGGGGTCCTCTAACTGTTTTCCACTCCTAGTTATGATAGCATTACAGTACTCCCTAGGGTTTAGTTCAGGTTTGGCAGGTAATTTTCCTGGGGGTCTGTAAGAAGTGCTTGCTTGTTGTGCTATCTGTGTCTCTAAAATCTTATTGTGAGCAACAACACCATCTAACCTAGAGTTAATATCCTTAAGACCCTCTCTGAACTCTTCATTTTGTTTCATCTGGGCACCCATGAATCTCTCAAACATGTCCTCTAAACTAGATTTTTGGGGTTGACTCTGATTTTGTTGACTCTGCTAGTATCCTCTATTTTCATTCTGTCCACTAGCATGATTGTTACTTCTCCAGGACAAGTTAGGGTGGTTTCTCCAACTAGGGTTGTAGGTATTAGAGTAAGGGTCATTATTTCTACCTTGATTGTAACCCCCTACTGCATTAATTTGCTCACTACCCTGATCAACAATAACTTTACTCTCTTTAGCATAGTGCCCATGGTTTCCACAAACATCACACATAACAGAAGAAACAACAGCAGTTTACATCTAAAAAGAATCAAAACGATTACATAAAGAATCTACCTTTTCTGCTAGAGAACGCCAACCATTACCATCATTCTTATCATGAGGAGGACGATACAGCACTCCTCTCTCAGTAGTCCATTGGTTGTGATTTAGCGCCATCTCTTCAATCAACGCATAGGCATCTTCAATAGTCTTCTTTATCAATGCTCCCCCTGTAGCAGCATCAACAGTTAAGCGAGTGTTGTAAAGCAAACCATTATAGAAAGTTTGAATTAAAACTCAATCTTCTAATCCATGGTGAGGGCACTTCCGTTGTAACTCATTGAAGTGCTCTCATGCTTCACTAAGTGATTCACCATCCCTCTGTGCAAAGCTTGTGATTTGATTCCTCAACTGGATCATCTTACTGGGTGGAAAGTATTTCAGCAAGAAAGCCTTTGACAATTTCTCCCAAGTAGTGAATGTCCCAGTTGGTTGTGAATGTAGCCAAGCTTTTGCTCTGTCCCTGAGAGAAAAAGGAAACAGTCTCAGTCTAAGAGCATCATCAGATACACCATTAATTTTTATGGTATCACAAAATTCAAGAAAAAGAGATAAGTGTTGATTTGGATCTTCCAGAGGAGATCCTCCAAAGCTGGTTATGTTGGATCATTGACAGGAATGCTAGTTTAATCTCAAAGTTGTTTGCATCAATTGCAAGCCTAGTAATGCTGGAACGAAATCCCTGTGTATTCGGGGTTGCAAAGTCTCTAAGTGTTCTTCTTTCCGCCATGATGGATCTCTCTTCTCTCTCTTCAGCAAACCTCAATTCCTATGCAATCTAAGAGTTTTGTTAATTTCATGATCAAAAGGAACTAATGGTTCTGACCTAAGATTCCTGCGCATAAACAAATAGAATGTTAGAAAAGTTCATATTTTTCAGAAAATAAAAAAAAACTAGAATCTATCATAGAAAATAATAAAAACAAAAACAAAAGGCTTAGTCTAGCAATACTATCAATTATATCAACATTAACAAAACCAAGGTCCCCGGCAATGGCGCCAAAAACTTGTTGTAGTCCGCAAGTGCACGGATACTTGAAGTAATAAAATAGATATCGAACCACAGAGACCTTGTTGTTAAGTACCGATGAATTAAGTTTTCACTAGCTAAACAAATCGAATAATTATGCAAACGATCGGAAAGTGCACAAAAAAATATTAGAGAAGAAAACTGGGACTAGGGGTTCATCCACCTTAATTCTAATGACTAGAAGGAAATAAAGATTGTCAGTTAAATTTTATCATGATAAAGATTTAGTTTACTTCATAAAAGGATCATATTGCTTTCGCGTAGATAATCATATAAAGGACCAATCCTCACTCTCGTGCAAGATCTATCCAATGCTGAAAATAAGTAAACCATTGAACAAAGAACTCAAGGATCACTCTCGTGCATCCGAATTCTAAGTCAAACATCTCATGTGGAAACTTAAGGATCACTCTCGTGCATCCTGAAACTCATCACAAGTTCTACTTTAGGTTCTCTGGCGATCAGAAATTTAATCTCTTACAATTTCAAATCAAGCCTAACACATTAACTCAATGCAAAGAATCAGAAAATCAACATGGCAATAAATCACTAAAAATCAGAATTCAAAGAACAAACCTAATCTCTTACGATAAGTTCCGAACTCAATGATTTTTAGGGTTCCAAATTTCACAATCAACCTCTCAATCTATTTTGTAAAACTCTAAAACATGCTGATATTTATAAAACTAAGGAGAATTAAAGGAAAGTCATCACATAAGCAGAATTATCATAACAAAATTATCATGACAAAAATAATCAATATCTAGTCATTAAGAAATTAAGGGGATTATACCCCCATGTCCCATATGAAGGTTTCAGCTAGCATGATGGAGGAATTATAGCAAAACATGGTTTTTGAATGATTAGAAATCGAAAGAGAGGAGTAAAGGTTACAAAAAAGGGCTGTAATCTAAATTACAACCCGTAATTTGCCTTGAAGTCGCGATGAGTAGTGCCGCGACCGCATTTTTGATGATTTCTCCCTCGATCGATCTTCTATCACTCTGAAACTTCTGTGGGTGTGTTCTTCTTTGTCAGGCAAAGCTTCCTTGCAAAAATTGTGGCCGGAGATGGTCTGTGCGACGAGCGACGATGAACCCTAGTGCAGCCGCGATTCCCTGAAATTCCCCGTGAATACGTGATAAAAATTATTCCTTTTGCTTCGTAAATCTTCGCCTACTTCTCTTGAGTCTTCCCCTTTTTTTGGATCTTCAATTGGTGCCCTAAATCTCGAGAAATCATGTTTTTAAGTTTGCGGTGGAAAACTCAGAAATCCGAGTGCAAAATTACGGCACCATAAAATAATTACGGCAGTGCCGTAATTTCTTTTGTGAATTCTGAGCAAAAATTACGGTACCGTGGAAATCTTTATGACAGTGCCGTATTTTTGCCTAAGTCCTCTGGTCAAAATTGTCTGAAATTATGGTACCGTGAAAATTTGTCCCAAAATTACGGTAGTGCCGTATTTTTGCTAGCAGGCTTGTTTTAAGTTGAAATTTGATGTGTAAACTCCCCTTGATTATTAGAACTCATTCATGCATTGAAAGTGCTTGAAAACTGGTGATAATGATACCTTTTTGCCTGAAATTGATCAAAAATAAAGAATTGTGTAGATTTCAAATTATTTGGCAAATAAGGTCTAAAAATAAAGCAAAAGTGCAAGATTATGACCCAAAAGACTAGTAAATTAGTGTAAAAAATACTATGAAATTTGGAGTCATCAAGAACTTCCTATGGGGGTATTGGAATTGTATTTTCAGAATACCCAAGTTCCTACTAAGGAGTAGGTACATACTTGTATCGCGTATCTCTCCAGAGACGCGAAGCTATGGTGGCGGGCTTAGGCCGCACACAATCTTTTTCGGGTTTGATCCGACCCTTAAGCTCTCGTGAGGAAAGCTAAAAAAAAAATGAGATCAAGGATTAGTTCCTACTCGGGGAACTTGTCGTGGGTTATGTGAGGCACCCTAAAACAACTAAGGCATACTGAGCCTTACGGTAGGGTTGCACCATAGAGAGACGAAGGGTTCCTTTATTAGCAACACCCTAGCGGTAGAGTTGCGCCATAGAGAGATAACCATTGTAGCTATTTGAGTTGATGACTCCCCTTGTGAAGGAGAGGTCCCCTCAATGGTGAAGGGTTTGTTGGAAGAGTTCTCCAACTAGTTATCCTCAAAGCTTCCCAAACACCTTCCCTCGAGGAGATGGATCGATCACAAGATTGAGCTTATAATAGGATCTACTCTCCGTCTAAGGTTCTATACAGTATTTCTCCAATGGAGTTGGCTGAGCTTCGTTAGCAATTGAGTGGACTGCTACAAGCTGGGTTCATTCGGCCTACGGTATCGCCTTATGGAGCCCTAGTTCTCTTCTAAAAGGTGAAGGACTGGTCGCTAACACTATGTTTACTTAGACGGATGGATTATGCAGAGAAAAGGAAAAAAAGAAAGGAAAGGAAATATAGATGAATGGAATATGTTATAAAATTTTTTTCCTGGTGTTTACTTAAAAGGATGGATAATTTGATGGATTTATATGTACAACCCCAATTTTTATTTTTTTCACTCATATTACATAAATACTATTAATGTTATAAAATTATTATGGACACTATTAATTAATATAAAAATTACTAAATATTATTTAATACTATTAAAAATTATAAAAATTACTAATTATAAAAATGTTGTTTTCTATGTTCGCAATACAACGAGCTACAATTTGGTCCATATGTTAGGTTGCTGGAAACAAGTTGCACTTAGTTCAATATGTAATGTTAGGTTGCTGGAAACATATGTAATGTTGCATTTTGTCAAGCTGCAATTATTAATGGCGAGGAACAAGCTGATGCTAGTAAGGAGAAACAAGCTGCAATTAGTTCAATATTCTCAAGTAATCTAATGCTAGAAGTTGGAAATTTCAAGGGAATGATGGCTAAATCAATACAGATCAAGCTAGAAAATTCACCCAAACAATGAACCCTAACCTTAGATGGGAGCATTCACGGTGAGGAAGTAGGTCGCGAGGCGAGGAAGCGCGTCAACTTAGAGGAAGGGCGTCGATGTCCAGCAGCGAGGATTGGGTGTCCATGGCGAGCGTTCTGGAGCGATGATGAAGCTTTTCAGAGCGACGATGAAGCTTTCCGGAATGACGACGAAGCTTTCCATAGTGATGAGGAAGCGTGGCGAGCAGTCCGAAGTGACGAGGAAGGGCGTCGACGAGAACCTTCCATGGTGAGCATCAGTGGCTGAGTGAAATGTTTCGAGCAGCAACTGCATGTACGGTAAGAATATCAGAGTTCACGCGTGATTTTTATTTTTCCACCCAAATCAGGCGGATGGTTAAACGGTGTAAAACTAGTAAGTTTTCCATAGTCTTTTTCTTTCATCATAATTCATCCGTTCAAGTAAACGACGAAAAAATTACTTTTCCATCCGTCCCTCCCAATTTCCCGTCCAAGTAAACAAGGCCTAAGGTTCTGGGTAGACTATAGAACCTTGACTAAGATAACAGTGAGGGACTGTTATCTTATACTGCTTATACCTGATCTGGTAGATCGACTAGGGAAAGCACATGTTTTCTCTAAGTTAGACCTAAGGGTAGGTTATTGACAAATTCGTTTGGCCGAGGGTAACGAATAGGAAAACCATATGGGTAACCCGATATGAGTCCTTAAGTTTAAAGTGATGCCCTTTGAACTACTAAGGCCCCTTCTATGTTTTATCATCTAATGATTAAGTGTTGGCCCCTTTTCTTAGATGACTACATAGTTATATATTTGGACGATATCGGGATATTCTCCTCAAGCGTTGAGGAATACCTAAACTATTTAAAGCTGGTGTTTAGGGAAAAACCAACTCTATTTGAAGTTGGAGAAATGCTCATTTGTGGTGGATGAGATTTCTTTCATTGGTCATATGGTAGACTACGAACACGTGTGCATGGACAAGGCAATGGTCCAAGCCATTGCGGAATGGCGCACCTCCTCAAATCAAACCAAGTATGGAGTTTTTTCGGTATGGTGAACTTCTATCGAAAGTTCATCAAAGGTTGTTCGAGAAAAGCCTTACCCTCAGTAATCTATTGAAAGGGAACTCGAAATGGGAGTGGTGTGATCGGTGTCAATCGGCCTTCCAGGAGTTAAAGGTCTGTATCAACTCCGAACCGATCTTGAAGTTGCCTGACTTTAGTATGTCTTTCGAGTTTCACACTGAAGCTTCAAACCAAGCTATTGGTGGTACACATTTATAGGATGGGCATCCTTTAGCTTTTGAGAGTTTAAAGCTAACAGGACTGAGCGGCGACATTTGGCCATGAGAAGGAAAAGGTGGTAGGAGTCTACTATCTCTTGACAAGAAGTACTTCTTGAGGTACCGAAGATCAACAACGTTACACCACATAAAAGAAGATGTTGGCAATATAGACATGTTAGATGGAATTCTTGGGAGAACTAATTCCAGGGGGAACATAAAACAGGTAAAGCCACCAAGGTTCCTGATGAGCTCAGAAACATTTATGCCCTTATGTGCTATACCCTGTCCAGATTGGAAGGGGATCTGCTAGGCCGAATAAAAGTAGCCATAGCTTTTGATAGGGAGGATCAACAACTAAGTTCAGTAGATTAGGTCAGATATAATCTGACACATTTATCTAGGTTCAGATTACATTGTCATGGCCAGAGGCGATAGGCCACTAGTCCCATCGACGGGCAAACTGCACCGGGGAATGCTGAGGGAGCTCCATGACAAACTTTGGGCAAGGCATCCAGGAAAAAAGGGGATAGTTGTCCTGTTAGTACAATTGTGCTATTGGCCCAATACATGCGCAAACATAGGGATGTATGTCCGCACTTGCCAAAATTGCTAGGAGGGCAAGATTGATTAGAGACTAGGGGCAGGGTTGTTGCAATCACTGCCTATTCTCGAGACATCTTGGATAAGGGTGTCCAAGGACTTTATTGGTGAGTTCCCTAAAGTTGACAGGAAAAGCTCAGTGCCGGTAGTTGTGGATAGGTCCTCCAAATATGGAGTTTGTATCCAAGCACCTGAGCCATGAACAATAAGAGTTGCTACAAAGCTATTCTTCCATAATGTGGTGATGTATTTTGGGATCCCAAGGGATATCGTGAGTGATAGGGATGCCCCTTCTACTAGATGCTTTTTGAACAATTATGTTCAATAAGTTGGGGTCCAAGACAAACTTCTCTATAGCCAATCATCCGTAGGTGGATGGGCAAATAGAGTAAGTGAATGCTCTTGTGGAATATTACTTCCATCACTTTGTAACACCTAGTCAGAGGGACTAGGTAAAGTGGATGGATGTAGTGCAATGTGCCTACAACATACAGGGCCTTCATCCACAGGTCCCACCTCATTTAAGCTTTGAGCTAAAGTTAGGGAGTCAACCCCTAACTCCGTTGACGAGGTGCATAGGGATTCCGTGGGGAAGTGCCCTATGACTCAATAGAAAGCTCAGGAACGAATCAATTCACTCCGAGAGGCTAGAGATAGCTTGGAGTTGGCTGCGCAACGAATGCAATGGTATGCCAACCGTCAACGTCGGGATGAAGAATTCACCGTGGACGACTTAGTTCTTCCCTGACTTACCCCGTAGATCTGTTGGGAAACCCCGGGGACATTTTATAATTTTCAGAGTTATAGACATACATTTTTTGCAGCGGAAGAATGTCCCCGAAACAGGCCGGTACCAAAAACCCAGTGAAGATCGCAAGCAAGGGAGTCGATGTTGGGGTATGCCCTTAAGGCTAATGTTTGAGGCCTATGGGAATGTATCAGTATCATGTAATAAACTCTTATGTTTATAAAGGCATGGTTGTTATTCAGTTAAGTTACATTGTCTGCTGCAATATATGTTCTTCTGAATAATGTCTCAAAGCTGTTCAGCTAGGCTGACATGCTATTATGTCCTTAGTCGATATATCTTGGTGAACATGAGACAGCCTTGATATGATTGAGACTAATATGTGTTCTAATCTTATAGGATGCTTCGAGCATGGAATAAGATGTAGACTCATGGGTACATTGGATGTGCTGGACAGACCCTACTAGGATGTTCAATTGTTTGTCACAATGTGAATATTCCTTGAATGTGACAAGTGGCACATTTCCTTTGACTTGAGATCACTTGTGTTTTCTAAATGATGATTGTCATTGTTTTGAGGTAGTTCAATATCATTTGAAACATAATGATTATAGACTATCTTGGATGGTGAGCTTGAATCAGGTTAGGGCACTAGTGATAGACAAAGGATTGCCGTCTCCTTGTTTAAGGAGTGTGATGTTCTAAAGGGGCCCCCTGGATGAGATGATTGAGAGAGTGTATGGCCATACCCAGGTGACTGTGTTCATCTGATCTAATCATGCTTATCATATTGGAGTTACAAGCTTGACAAGCTTGTCCAATAAGAACATCCAGTGGCAAAGGAAATATGCATGCCTTGTGAGTTGATTCACACTTGTGCTGTGGTTTGGGTGTAGTCTTGGAAGACTCTTTCCTTTCTATCGGGAGACAGTGATGTGTTGCTAGATACCCCTCACTGATCGTGATA
Organism: Costus lasius; assembly: GCA_027563935.2. Taxonomy (NCBI): domain Eukaryota; kingdom Viridiplantae; phylum Streptophyta; class Magnoliopsida; order Zingiberales; family Costaceae; genus Costus; species Costus lasius. The sequence continues at coordinate 26,534,917 of CM050450.1, read as the reverse complement.
ATGAGAATTATCGTTACCGACATTTAGAGGAAACCCTCAGGGTCGCACAATTTGATGATATGGCTTACTTAAGTCAGATCGTGTGGACTGAATTGTTCAGGTTCAGTTTAAAGGGATTTAATCTCTGATTGTAAGTGAGATCTGGTCTGATCATGTTTGATTGATTAGGGCTTGAGATCGGTAAGCTTCGATCGAGAGAATGGATGCTAGATCGGTCAGATCAAGAGCATCAAAGAGATCGACGGTTAGATCTGAAGCCTTAGGGTTTAATTAAGATCTAGACCATATTGCTTGGGATAATTGGTCTTGGACCAAACCGTGAAGAACCGGCTCATGAATGAGCGCATGGTTCAAAGTGAAGAGAAGTTTGCGCTTGGGTAAAACCGAAGTCGCATGAGAGCATGAACGTGGGAGTGGTTTTCTATTTTTAGAAACCACGACTCCTAAGCGTGGTCACATCTCTCTCGCTTCATTCACACCTTGTCTCCGCGCTTGGCTAGAGGGTCTTGAGGCATTCTCGCGTGGAGGAGAAGCTAAGACGACAAGGAAGTTTTCGCCAAGGAGATCTCTCATCCTTTCCACTCGACAAGAACCTTTGGAGAACCTTGCTAGCACAAGGATCAACAAAGAGTAGGCGACATCACCTTGTGTGCGCCACCTAAGGAGGAGATCCATTTCGCTCTCTCATTCCAAGACACCATCCAAGTGATGGCAATGGTGAGTATCGCTTTTCATTATAAGTTGATCATATTACATGCTTTAAGATCGCATAGGAAACCCTAGATTCCGCTAGAAATTTTGTTGCGCCTCCTATTAGGGTTTCGCCCCCCTCTAGAAAGGGGTTCCCAGCAATTGGTATCAGAGCCAGGTTCATGCATGATAATATGATTGCTTTGATTTTGTGTTCCATGAATGCTTAGATCTATATCATGCGAAATTTTATCATGTTGATTTGTTTCATACCGAAACCTATTTCATGTTTCATTTGCGCATGTATGATGATATATTGGCGCATCTTGGTTTTCTCAAAACTATTTTACATGCGCGACTCACTATAGATCTAAGGCCCTCCTATAAACCCTTAGACGAGTTATTAGGGTTGAAGTCACCCCCTGAGTTAGATCCAAACGGTCTGATCAGACTATCTGACAGCCTGAATGGGTCGACCAGATAGCACCTTGGCGCAAGCCTGTGGTGGCTATAGGTCGACTGCAGACAGGTGTGTAGCGATGTCTGATTGAGACAACCTATGAACACACATGAGTTAGGCCCGGGGTCACACCCGCTTGCCAGACCTCAATGTGGTTGTTCAGCCCTGACGCAAGCATGGTTGACCTTATGGTCGACTCAAGTCAATTAGGACTTGGTGCATGCTAGGGCAGTGGATCTGACTAGGTTGGATGAGTGGATCCCTGGTAATGGACCGTTGTAAGGTTGAAGGGCGAATAAGGAAATTAAATTGATACCTATGGGGTTTTTTCAAAATTTTAATTTTCTTGGTTGGATCACATGTTTGAATGATGCATATGTTTGTCTATTTAGTCTTATGTGGGCTGCCCATATTAATTGTGTGCTGTGCTGGGGCCTGCGTGCCTGGGATTTACAATTGTAAATTAATTGTTATTTTTGTGATCTGCGAATCACAGTTTAATTAATTTATAATGTCATATTGACCTGCGTGTCAATCTTGTCTAGATAGTTAAATTTGTAATTTAATTAGACAAGAGCACTGAGCACACTTGGCAGAGGCGCATGCAGCAGTGGCTGGACCAGGTGGGAGGTCTAGGGTTCGACCCTAGGACCTGGCGCAATTTTCCTGGTGGGTGCACCAGAGCTGCAATTGGCGCTTGGGCCCTGTTTTGGGCCAGATGAGCAGCAAAAGACCCATGAACAGCAAGTGAAGACTTGATTTAGGTTAAGGTCTCACTAGGGCTATGGGCTTTTACCACATAAGATTCATGCTTTCTTTTATTTACTGTTTAAATATTAGAATTGCATGATTAAGTTTATCTTCTGCTATCACCATAGGAATTGCATGATAGTGAAAGAAGATAAAAGACCGTTAAAATCCAACGCTAAATATCAAGCTCGTAAGCCTTCTGACGCGAAACCTCACTGTTCTGATTATCGTTGGAGCCGTGTTGTACCCACTCAGTGGGCACGTCCATCTATCTTCAGACGGTGCGGGATTACACCTGTGTGTTACAGAGTGGGGATTTATCCCTTCTCGTTGCTCAGCATAGCACATGGTGGTCCAGGGAGTAGGTCGGGTCAGCTTGACCGTGTGGGCTACATATGTGGCGCATATGGTAGCACATGGAGGCAGCCATCTGTGGGGTCAGAGACTGTGTTGTACCAACTCAGTTGGCACAGTCTGCTGGATTGCCCAGATGAAGGGGAATCGCACGGGTTGGCGATCGGCAGGGAATGCCTACCGGAGATTAGTGCTTGTACTCTCTGTGCATCTTATCTCGCCTGAGCGGGACGCGGAGACCAAGTATGAAATCCGGATCCCATCTCACTAAAAGAGTACTACTCTTTCGGGCTGTTTTGCTGGATTTTTCAGCCAGATAAAAATAGTGAGAAAAGGAATCTTTCTTAAGTCCTGATTGATTCTTATACATTGATACTGACCTTGCTGTTCTTGCATTGTTGTAGATACCTGCAGCAACGAACACCATGAACTTCAATGTGTGATCCCTACTGGAAAGGGAGAAGTTTGCTGGGCCGAACTTCTCTGACTGGTTTGGACACCTTAAGATCGTTCTTAAGGCAGAGAGGAAACTGTATGTCCTCGAGACGGCGATACCGCCGCAGCCCGCTCCGAACGCCGCAAGGGCGGTTCGGGAAGCCTATGAAAAGCACGTCAATGATAGCATTGATGTCGCTTGCCTGATGCTAGCGTCTATGACGCCACCGCTGCAGCGTCAGCATGAGGATATGTCAGCTATACAGATTATAGCGAACCTCAAGATGCTGTATGCTGCACAGGCAAGGACTGAGCGCTACAATTTGACGAAGCTCTTCTTTCAGAGCAAACTGGCTGAAGGGAGCCCAGTGGGAGCTCACGTGCTCAAAGATGATTGGGCACAAGGAGGCTCTAGAGAAACTGGGGCATACCATCAACCAGGAGCTTGCTGTGGACATTATTCTGCAGTCTCTCCCGCCTTCATTCGACGCGTTCATTATTAATTTTAATATGAACAAAATCGATTGTACTCCGGCAGAGCTGCTGAATATGCTCTTGACCACTGAGGAGACTCTGAAGGGTAAGCCTTCAACCTCTGTCTTAATGGTTCCTTCTAGGAACAAGAAGAAGGGGAAGAAGGGCAAGGCCACTGTCAAGAGCTACAGCAAGGCTCTGAAGCAAAAGGTCAAGCGGTCTAAGGAATACAGGTGTTTCCACTGTGGCCAGCTGGGTCACTGGAAAAAGGACTGTAAAGCGCTCCAAGGAGATAAGAGGGGAAGCATTGCTTCTGGCTCAGGTATATTCGTGACTGAGGTCATGTTTTCTTCTTCTATATCATGGGTGTTGGACACTGCATGTGGAGTTCACATTTGTTCAAATGTACAGGAACTCAAGAGAAGAAGGCAGGTGGGACAGCATGAGGTGGACCTACGCGTTGGAAACGGAGCACGGGTTGCTGCTGTTGCTGTAGGAGACTACTTCATTTCTTTACCATCTGGCATTGTATTGGAACTAGACAATTGTTACTTTGTTCCCAGTATTACTAAAAATATTATCTCCATTCCTGCTCTTGTCAGGAAGGGATTTTCCTTTGAATGCAATATTTCAAAGTGTGTTTTATCTTTAGATAATATTGTTTATGCAACTGGTTCAATTAGCAATGGGTTATTCATGTTGGACATGGAATGTTCGATACAGCAAATTGATATTAAGAAAGCCAAGTATGCTGATGACAGCACCTTGTTATGGCATAGTCGTTTAGGCCATATTAACGAGAAACGCATTAAGCGGTTGCATGATAATGGACTGCTGGGATCATTCTCCTACAAGGAGATTGATACATGCAAATCTTGTTTGATGGGTAAAATGACGAAGTCACCTTTTCTTCATAAAGGTCAAAGGGCTTCAGGTTTACTTGACCTTATACACAGTGATGTGTGTGGGCCATTTAGTAAACATGCCAGAGGTGGCTATCAGTACTTCATTACCTTTACTGATGATTTCAGTAGGTATGGTTATGTCTATCTGATGAGACATAAAAGTGAATCTTTTGACAAGTTCAAAGAATTCAAAAATGAAGTACAGAATCAGTTAGGCCGAAATATCAAGGCACTTCGCTCAGATCGAGGTGGTGAATACCTAAGTCATGCATTTACTGACTATCTAAAGGAGTGTGGGATTATCTCACAGCTCACTCCGCCAGGAACACCGCAATGGAATGGTGTGTCCGAGAGGAGAAATAGAACGTTACTTGATATGGTTCGTTCTATGATGAGTCAGGCTTCTTTACCCAACTCCTTTTGGGGTTTTGCGCTGGAAACAGCTGCAAAGGTACTAAACCGAGTGCCATCCAAGGCAGTTTCTAAGACTCCATATGAGTTATGGTATGGGAAACAGCCGAGCTTGACATTTATCAGGATCTGGGGCTGCGAGGCTTATGTCAAAAAGCTCGCCTCTGGGAAACTAGAGAGCAGATCTGACAAATGTATCTTTGTCGGTTACCCTAAGGAAACTAAGGGTTATTATTTCTACGATCCCAAGGAGAACAAGGTTTTTGTTGCTCGGACGGCCATATTTCTTGAGAAGGAGTTTCTTCTGCAAGAGGCCAGTGGGAGAGAAATAAAGCTGGATGAGAATCCAGAAGAAGGACAAAGTGACCAAGCAGAGTTGGATGAGCCTGAGCCGGTAGAACAGGTTATTGAACAACCTGAGGCTCAGATATCACGGGAACCGCGAAGATCGGGAAGGATCCGTCGACAGCCTGAGCGCTATGACGGAGTCTACATCATTGATCATGATGAACCCCTCACTTATGCGGATGCGGTCAGTGGACCGGATTCAGCGAGATGGCTTGAAGCTATGCGCGCCGAGATGGACTCCATGTCAGATAACCAAGTTTGGGATTTGGTTGATCCGCCTCCGGGAGTTATCCCTATAGGCTGTAAATGGATCTTCAAGAAGAAGATTGACATGGATGGTAACGTAGTTACCTATAAAGGCAGGCTAGTTGCGAAAGGTTTCAAACAAATCTACGGGATAGATTATGATGAAACTTTCTCACCTGTAGCCATGTTTAAGTCTATTCGGATTCTTTTCGCGATAGCTGCATACTATGATTATGAGATCTGGCAGATGGATGTGAAAACAGCTTTCCTTAATGGAAATCTGGATGAGGATGTGTACATGACACAACCAGAGGGTTTCACTAATCCAGCAGATCGTCATAAGATGTGCAAGTTAAAGAAGTCTATTTATGGACTTAAGCAAGCATCTAGAAGCTGGAATATTCGTTTTGATGAATCAGTCACCGAATTTGGTTTCATCAAGAACGAGGATGACCCGTGTGTATATAAGAGGTTTAGTGGGAGCGTAATTACTTTTCTAGTCCTCTACGTCGATGACATCTTGATCATTGGAAATGACATTCCTGAAATGCATGCTGTTAAGGCATGGCTGAGGAAATGTTTCCAGATGAAAGATTTAGGAGAAGCAGCCTATGTATTAGGTGTGAAGATCTACAGGGATAGATCTAAGAGGCTTCTCGGGCTGTGCCAGAGTACTTACATCGATAAAGTCCTGGAGAGATTTCATTTAGAGAATTCTAAACGAGGATATCTTCCAGTCAGACATGGTCTGAATCTTTCGAAGAGTCAGTGTCCACAAACACAGACTGAGAAAGATGAAATGGACAATACGCCTTATGCTTCGGCTATTGGTTCCATTATGTATGCGATGTTGTGTACTCGCCCAGACGTCGCTTACGGGTTAAGCGTGACCAGTCGTTTCCAAAGTAATCCAGGTATGGCGCACTGGATTGCAGTCAAGAACATTTTAAAATATCTGCGGAGGACCAAAGATATGTTCTTGATATATGGTGGTCAGGAAGAACTCAGTATTGAAGGATATACTGACGCTTCGTTCCAGGCGGACCAGGATGATTTCCGATCGCAATCAGGCTATGTTTTTAGCTTGAATGGAGGTGCAGTGGTGTGGAAGAGTTTCAAACAGTCAACTGTTGCTGATTCCACAACAGAAGCCGAGTATGTTGCAGCCTCGGAAGCATCCAAGGAGGCAGTGTGGATTCGTAAGTTCGTGAGAGAACTTGGTGTTGTTCCTTCGAGTGCAGATCCTTTGGTTATCTTCTGTGATAACACTGGAGCAATTGCACAAGCAAAGGAACCACGGTCGCACCAGAAGTCCAAGCACATACAGAGACGGTTTCATTTGATCAGGGAGATCATAGATCGTGGCGAGATCAAAATCTGCAAGGTTCATACAGATGACAATCTGGCAGACCCGCTTACCAAGCCTCTGGCGCAGCAGAAGCATGAGAAGCACTGTAATAATATGGGTTTGAGATTTCTCAACCATTAGATTAAGTGCAAGTGGGAGATTGTTGGGGTATGCCCTTAAGGCTAATGTTTGAGGCCTATGGGAATGTATCAGTATCATGTAATAAACTCTTATGTTTATAAAGGCATGGTTGTTATTCAGTTAAGTTACATTGTCTGCTGCAATATATGTTCTTCTGAATAATGTCTCAAAGCTGTTCAGCTAGGCTGACATGCTATTATGTCCTTAGTCGATATATCTTGGTGAACATGAGACAGCCTTGATATGATTGAGACTAATATGTGTTCTAATCTTATAGGATGCTTCGAGCATGGAATAAGATGTAGACTCATGGGTACATTGGATGTGCTGGACAGACCCTACTAGGATGTTCAATTGTTTGTCACAATGTGAATATTCCTTGAATGTGACAAGTGGCACATTTCCTTTGACTTGAGATCACTTGTGTTTTCTAAATGATGATTGTCATTGTTTTGAGGTAGTTCAATATCATTTGAAACATAATGATTATAGACTATCTTGGATGGTGAGCTTGAATCAGGTTAGGGCACTAGTGATAGACAAAGGATTGCCGTCTCCTTGTTTAAGGAGTGTGATGTTCTAAAGGGGCCCCCTGGATGAGATGATTGAGAGAGTGTATGGCCATACCCAGGTGACTGTGTTCATCTGATCTAATCATGCTTATCATATTGGAGTTACAAGCTTGACAAGCTTGTCCAATAAGAACATCCAGTGGCAAAGGAAATATGCATGCCTTGTGAGTTGATTCACACTTGTGCTGTGGTTTGGGTGTAGTCTTGGAAGACTCTTTCCTTTCTATCGGGAGACAGTGATGTGTTGCTAGATACCCCTCACTGATCGTGATAATGAGAATTATCGTTACCGACATTTAGAGGAAACCCTCAGGGTCGCACAATTTGATGATATGGCTTACTTAAGTCAGATCGTGTGGACTGAATTGTTCAGGTTCAGTTTAAAGGGATTTAATCTCTGATTGTAAGTGAGATCTGGTCTGATCATGTTTGATTGATTAGGGCTTGAGATCGGTAAGCTTCGATCGAGAGAATGGATGCTAGATCGGTCAGATCAAGAGCATCAAAGAGATCGACGGTTAGATCTGAAGCCTTAGGGTTTAATTAAGATCTAGACCATATTGCTTGGGATAATTGGTCTTGGACCAAACCGTGAAGAACCGGCTCATGAATGAGCGCATGGTTCAAAGTGAAGAGAAGTTTGCGCTTGGGTAAAACCGAAGTCGCATGAGAGCATGAACGTGGGAGTGGTTTTCTATTTTTAGAAACCACGACTCCTAAGCGTGGTCACATCTCTCTCGCTTCATTCACACCTTGTCTCCGCGCTTGGCTAGAGGGTCTTGAGGCATTCTCGCGTGGAGGAGAAGCTAAGACGACAAGGAAGTTTTCGCCAAGGAGATCTCTCATCCTTTCCACTCGACAAGAACCTTTGGAGAACCTTGCTAGCACAAGGATCAACAAAGAGTAGGCGACATCACCTTGTGTGCGCCACCTAAGGAGGAGATCCATTTCGCTCTCTCATTCCAAGACACCATCCAAGTGATGGCAATGGTGAGTATCGCTTTTCATTATAAGTTGATCATATTACATGCTTTAAGATCGCATAGGAAACCCTAGATTCCGCTAGAAATTTTGTTGCGCCTCCTATTAGGGTTTCGCCCCCCTCTAGAAAGGGGTTCCCAGCAGTCGACACGATGAGTTAGGAAATACCTTAAGAGCAATGTAGAGCGATGCCGATGCAGGCGCCCAAGTGTGCGCCCTCTGCAGTCTCACACACACGGATCTCTTGAGTTCTCTTCTTCCACGCCCGGTGCTAGCCTCGGGAAGAAGATCCAAGCCTTAATTCTCTTCTTGAATGCTTGCGCCACCTCCAAGGTAAAAGCGCCAATTGATGAAGAGGAGAGGAGAAGGGAGAATGCCGCCAAGCCTTTACTTCTCTTGCGCCAAGGGAGGAAGAAGGGAAGAAGCTTGCGGCTAGGGTTTGATGGAAGCGGATGGTTGCGCCAATGCCCCTTATTCTCGCCCTCTTGATGTGTTCACGCCTTCAAGGAAGAACAACTAATTAGAGGGGCGACTAGGGTCACATTTATAGGGCAAGAGGCGGTTAGGGTAAGGGCTAGGATCATGACAAGTGTAGGGCTAGGATGATGAGGTTTGAGACAAGGAAAGTCTCCAAGACATTTCCATAATTCTCATTCAACCATTCCTTTTGTGCCCCACGCCTTTCCTTGTGCGCCAAGGCCTTGCCTTGCACCCCAAGCAATGCCATAGAGGCATGCATTCCATCCAAGGAAGAGAGGGGAGGCGCCCTTTACTTCCATAGTGAAGCAAAGGCGCCAACATGACCCCATTATGCTCCTACGCGCTTAATGGTTCATGTTTCTCCCCATTATACCCTTTTAGCCTCTCATCTCTCCATGAGAACTTGTTATTGGGCCTCATTGGATAATGAGCTAGCCCAAACTTCATTACATGGGTTGATTAAGCACTTGGATCCAATCCAATGCAACCCTAATCCAAATGTGACCAACCATGGTCAAATACGGGTCAACCTGCCAAAAATGAAGTTTTGCTCCAATAACATTCTTCCATCTCATTAGGCCCATTGGCGCTGATGAAATCTCCCAATTAGATCCGAGTTATCCAATAACTCGATCATAAGGCTTCCCGATCAATACGAGAACTCAAGTATTAAGGTGTGCGACCCTGTAGGTTCCTCTGACGCTGGCAGTGCTGACCAGAGGTCATCACAAGCAGTGAGTGGCACCTAGCAGTGCATCGCTGCTACCCAGGTCATTGGAATGGATATCGACATCGACATCCCCATCATCGCAACTAGGTACATATGCATTACAGTCTCTTTGCCGAACTGATATCCGATTGGACAAGTGTGTCACCACTTGTTTTCATCCAATCACATGGCTATGACTAAAACAGGTTCTCACCTGGGTATGGCCATACACTCTCAGTCATAGAACCATAAAGGAGCTCCATGGATATCATACTTCCCTAGGGAAGGGGCAAATCCTATGTCTGTCCATTGATCTTCTCATATGGGTCGTGACATGCTCAATAACAACCGTTATGACCTCCCAGCTACGGCAAGGTGTTAGGTTGTATCAAAGCAAGTCCCTAACCATATAGAATGATTAATGACCTCAAGTCAAGGAATCAATGCATCTCCTGTCACTTATGAGGATAACTCATGACACCAAGTCATAGCCTCATAGCGGGTCTATCTAGTATATCCTCCAATGATATACCCATGTGTCTGCGTTAGCACCACGTGCCTAACCAGCCCACATACCAGTCTCTCAAGTACCAGAGCTGTCCCATATCCACTCAGGTACATCGACTGGGGACAATTATTTGAGCACAGATCCAATCTGTCTCCAGGGACATTATCATGTAAGTACACAATCGCAGGTGTAGACAAACAATGATAACGACAATGCCAGAATGATATATAAATATCAATGTCAATTAGTACATAAGTTGACCAAAACTAAGTCCTAGGGCATATACACCAACAATCTCCTACTTGCACTAAGACCTAGAAGTTGAAGAATCTCAACCCCATATCTCTAGCGTGACCATCATGCTTCTGCTGCGCCAAAGCCTAAGTCAATGGGTCTGCCAGATTGTTCTCTGTGTCTACTCTGCTAATCTTGACATCACCTCTGTCAATGATCTCTCTGATCAGGTGAAATCTTCTGAGTATGTGTTTGGATCTTTGATGAGACCGTGGTTCCTTGGCTTGTGCAATTGCTCCATTGTTGTCACAGTAGAGTTCAATGGGATCCATTGCACTAGGTACCACTTGAAGATCACATAAGAACTTCCTTATCCAAACAGCTTCCTTGGCTGCCTCAGAAGCAGCTACATACTCAGCTTCGGTTGTAGAATCTGCTATGGTGGATTGCTTGAAGCTCTTCCAACATACAGCGCCTCCATTTATCTTGAACACATAGCCGGCCTGCGATCTAAAGTCGTCAGGGTCAGACTGGAACGATGCGTCAGTATAGCCCTGCATACTGAGCTCTTCCTGTCCCCCATAGAGCAAGAACAGATCCTTAGTTCTTCTCAGATACTTTAGGATGTTCTTCACAGCCACCCAGTGCTGCAGACCTGGATTGGATTGGTATCGGCTGGTTATGCTCACAGCATATGCCACATCTGGTCTAGTACACAACATTGCATACATGATCGATCCGACTGCCGAAGCATAAGGAATTCGACTCATGTCATCCCTCTCAGCCTGTGTTGTAGGACACTGGCTCTTTGAGAGAGTAAGGCCATGTCTTACTGGAAGGTATCCTTTCTTGGATTGCTCTATGTAGAACCTCTCCAGTACCTTATCAATATAAGTACTCTGACTAAGGGCCAGAAGCCTCTTGGATCTATCCCGGTAGATCCTCACGCCTAGAATATAAGCGGCCTCCCCTAAGTCTTTCATCTCAAAACACTTCCCCAACCATGTCTTCACAGCTTGAAGACGAGGGATGTCATTTCCGATGAGCAGTATGTCATCAACATACAAGACCAGAAAAATCACCAAGCTCCCACTGAATTTTCTGTATACACAGGCGTCATCTTCGCTTTTGATAAAGCCATAATCTCTCACGGCCTCATCAAATCGAAGATTCCAACTTCAAGATGCTTGTTTTAATCCATAAATGGATCTCTTCAGCCTGCAGACCTTATTAGCCTCTGCAGGATGGATGAAGCCATCAGGTTGTGTCATATACACATCCTCAGTCAACTTCCCGTTAAGGAACGTTGTCTTCATATCCATCTACCATATCTCATAGTCATGATATGCAGCTATAGCAAGCAGAATCCTAATGGATTTAATCATGACAACCGGTGAGAAGGTTTCATCATAGTCCACCCCGTGGACTTGTTTAAATCCTTTAGCCACTAGTCTACCCTTATAGGTAACTATTTTGCCATCCATGTCTGTCTTCCTCTTGAAGACCCATTTACACCCTATGGGTTTTACCCCATCAGGCAGCTCAACCAAATCCCAGACTTGGTTAGCCGACATGGAATCCATCTCAGATCGCATGGCGTCGAGCCATTTCTCGGAGTCCGGTCCACTGACTGCCTCATCATAGGTTCTGGGTTCATCCTCAATAATGAAGATCTCATCGTGTTGGGTCGGTAGCGACCCATACCTTTCAGGTGCACGACGAATTCTCCCAGACCTACGCGGGACCTGTGTCTGAGCCTCAGGTTGCCTAGCAACCGGTGCAGGTGGCTCAGATTCTATCTCTTTGTCTTGTGCTTGCACTTGGACCTCATTCAAGTCAAACTTCCTCCCACTAACTTCTTTTATAAGAAATTCTTTCTCTAGAAAGACAGCACCCTGAGCAACAAAAACTTTGTTCTCGGTTGGGACATAGAAGTAGTATCCTTTAGTTTCCTTAGGATACCCCACAAACACACACTTATCTGATCTAGGTTCTAGCTTGCTAGAATCCTGACGTTTGACATAAGCCTCACATCCCCAGATCCTGATAAACGCGAGATTAGGGCATCTCCCACTCCACATCTCGTATGGTATTTTGGAGACACTCTTAGATGGAACATTATTCAGTATCAGAGAAGCTGTTTCTAATGCATGCCCCCAGAATGATGAAGTTAGAGTTGCATGACTCATCATAGATCGAACCATATCCAATAGAGTTCGATTTCTCCTTTCAGACACACCATTCCATTGAGGTGTTCCAGGAGGAGTGAGTTGGGATATGATCCCACACTCTCTCAGATAGTCGAAGAACTCACCGCTCAGGTATTCTGCACCTCGATCTGATCGAAGAGCTTTAATGGATCTTCCAAGTTGGTTCTCTACTTCATTCTTGAACTCCTTGAATTTCTCAAAGGATTCAGATTTATGTCTCATTAAGTAGACATAGCCATACCTACTGAAGTCATCAGTGAAGGTAATGAAGTAGTTGTACCCTCCTCTGGCTTGTTTATTAAAGGGCCCACACACATCAGTATGTATGATATCTAATAAACCTTCTGCCCTCTCACCAATCTTGGTGAAGGGCGCCTTTGTCATTTTCCCTAATAAACAAGGTTCACAAGTATCAAATTCCTCCAAGGAACTTGAATCTAACAATCCATTTGCATGGAGTTGTTGGATGCGATTCTTGTTTATATGGGCTAATCGACAGTGCCATAGGAAAGCACCAACTGAACCACTCAGTTTGGTCCTCTTATTGCTTATGTTACAAATAGAACTTTCCATATCCAAGATATATAGACCATTGCACAAAGTACCCTTCCCATAGAACATATTTGCAAATGAAAAAGAACAGGAGTTCTTATTTATTTCAAATTTAAATCCTTTCCTTGCTAAACAAGGAATGGATACAATGTTCTTTGTAAGTGAAGGTACACAAAAGCAATTATCTAGTTCTAATTGAAGTCCAGAAGGCAAGGAGAGAGTCAAAACGCCTACAGCAATAGCAGCAACCTGTGCCCCGTTTCCGACGCGTAGGTCAATCTCTCCAAGCCGCACCGATCTACTTTTCTTGAGCCCCTGCATATTTGTACAAATATGAGCTCCACATGCGGTATCCAATACCCATGACATAGAAGTAGAAAGATTGACTTCTGTAACATAGATACCTGTGCTAGAAGTTAAGGCCAAGCCTTTCTTCTCCTCATTCTGAAGCTGCTTGCAGTCCCTTCTCCAGTGGCCCTGCTCGCCACAGTGAAAACACCTTTATTCCTTTGACTTCTTCGCCTTTTTCTTCAGTGCTTTGGTAGGACCTCTGGCACTGCTCTTAGCACGTGCCTTACCCTTCTTCTTTATCTTCTTGGTCGCAGGGACCAAAAGAACATAATTGGGTTTGGTCTTACCCATCTCTCGGTCGGCTGTTTGGAGCATATTCATCAATTCCTCCCGTGTGCACTCAATCCGGTTCATGTTGAAGTTAATGATAAACGGACTGAAGCTAGGGGGCAAGGAATGCAGAATAAGATCCACAACCAGCTCGTTGTCTATGGTGTGTCCCAGTCTCCTGAGATGATCCACGTTCCCAACGAGTTTGAGAACATGGGGTCTCACTGGTGCACCTTCAGACAACTTGCACCGAAAGACTGCTTTGGCGGTGTCAAATCTCTCAGTTCTAGCCTAAGCCTCGAACATCTGTTTCAGACGAGTAATCATCTGAAAAGCGTTCTGCTCCTCATATTGCACCTGTAGTTCAGGTGCCATACTGGCTAGCATAAGACATGCAACCTCCAAAGAGTCATCCTGATGCTTTCTATAAGCATCTCTGTCTGCCGTTCGGGCATTAGGCGGAGGAGCCGCAGGAAGAGGCTATTCAAGGACATACAGCTTCTTCTCGAGCTTGAGGACTATCCTCAAGTTCCGATGCCAGTCCATAAAGTTAGTTCCAACTAACTTATCCATATGAAGGAGTGATCGCAGTGATAATCCGCTAGTGTTCGTAGCCATTGTTCTACAACACCCAAGAAGAACAGATTAGTACTACTTTGAATCATTTAAACTGGACTTGTTTTAAATGATTTCTGCTCTCACTATTTTAAATTCGAATTGACAACCCACAAAGTCAATCGGGAAGTTTAAAACTTCCTAGTGAGATGGGATCCTTATTTCACATGAGGCTTCGCGTCCCACGAGGGTGGGATGAGATGCACAAAGTAACCCATGTTTCCTAAGGTGGGCGCGCCGGCCGGTTGCTCCAAGCAACTCCCCTTGTCGAGACAGTCTGGGCATTTCATGTCCAGCAAGGGCTGGATACAACATGAAACCTTTACCTCTCAACAATGCCTCTAGACTTTCACCATGTGCCCAGCACATGTGAACTTCTAGTCAAGTCCATTCCTAACCATTATGCCCAGGGCCAACGAGTTTCCTTACGAAGGCACGCCCAGGTTAAAACTGGACTGGGGAAACCATTGCCACCATGCACTTTCTAAAGATAAGTGGGTGTGTCCCACGAGGGTGGGAAATAATTCACAACTCCACTGATCGATAGCTTAGTGAGGGCTACGCGTTAGAAGGCCACCAGACTTGATATTTTAATTGAGGGTTTTTGTTTAAGGTCTCATCATCTCAGTTTTATCTTATGTCTATCATTACAGGCATACAATCCTATGGTGATAACATAACGGTAAATCATTTCAGGCATGCTTCTGCAGATAATAATAAAAGCAGTAAAGAATGATGTGATCATATCCTATACAAGACATTGAACCAATCCATGCCATGAAATAGGTTCAACTCTTGTCCTAGAACTCAAGCCCCAAAAACTAGACCTAGCCAAGCCGACCTCTAGCTTGAACTTCAAGGTTGGCTCCAAGGTCCTTCTCTCATGGCTTAGCTCTCAAACCGTAGAGGAATACTTTCAAAGTTCCCATAGGTTCGGCCAATGCCATGGTCTTATGCCACTAAGCAGGCTTGCGCCTCTTGCTTGTTGCACCACCATCCAAGGTATGCATGCGCCAAGCTCCAAGTACATGCGCCACTAGACCTTGGAAGATGTTGGCGCATATGAGATGGAGTTTGAATTTTGAAAACCTTCCTTGTTGTCTTGGGCGGCAATGAGGAGAAGGAAAGAAGCCTTCCCCTAATTGTGGATCTTGATGGTGCAACTCCTCTAATTGTGGATCTAGATGGGCGCCTCCTTGATTGGTGGATCTAGATGGCGCCTCCTTGAATTGTGGATCTAGATGAGGCGCAATTGATTTCATGAGGTGGCCTCTCTTCAATTGGTAGGGAATGATTGAAGTGGAGCTTGATGTTGAGTTGAGTTGGAAGTCTCTCTTTGAACTACTTTGAAGTGAACCTTCCAAAATGGGAGCTAACTTCTTGGAGTGTGGTGAGCTAGCTGATTTGTATCCCTTGAGCTGAATATTAATGTATCCAAACTACATGCACTAACCTACCATGATATTACAATGCACAACCTACCAACAACATTTATAAAAATAAACTACATGATAGACTTTGGGGTGGAACTAACCTATCATGCCATGCAATGCAAATAAGGAAAGTACTAAAAAGGAAAGTGGACTCTAAGTGAAGCCATACCTGATGGGCTTCCTCCGAGCCCTAGTGGATCTTCTAAGAGCTGTGTTTGGCCCTCCATCATTTCTCCCCGGGTTGGAAAAATTCTCCTCAGGAGAATTATCCTTGAATCCTTGGAGCAAATCTGGAGCAGCCAGGGCTAGCTCTGCCTCGGGGAGCCAGGCCTCCTCACCATTAGAAAACTTAATGCGGTAAAATAGTTGTACCTCGTCAGGGGTGAGTCGAGTCTGGTCCTCAAGGATATCCACTATCTCTGGATCGAAGGGGGCCTCTAGTTCTTTGAGTGAGAGAGGCTCCTTGTAGGCTGTGAGATCCTCCACGTTAACTGTGGTGGGGATCCCCAAGTCTGGAGGTAGATCAAGCACGTAGGCGTTGTTGTTGATCTTGCCCACTATGGTGAAGGGTCCCAAACCCTTTGCATCTAGCTTGCGTCCGTGTCCTTGGATACGCTCCTCGCGGACTCGTAGAATCACCTGATCACCTATATTGAATAACCTTTCTAGGCGTTTCTTGTTAGCAGCTTCGCAATATGAAACAGTAGAGTCTAGAATTTTACTAAGAATCTCATGATGTAATTGTGAAATATTGAAAGCATAATCACGAGCTGATAAAGAAGGTTTTAAATTTTTGGGTAAGGCAATCAGATCAATGGGCTTCTTAGGCTGATACCCTAAGTTGGCCTGAAAGGGGGAGAGACCTGTAGTCCTATTTACAACACTATTGTAGGAGAACTCGGCGGTGGGCAAGAGTTTGTCCCAAGTGCCGGGGTGTTCACCTACAAGGCTTCTAAGGATGTTCCCTAGTGATCGGTTGACCACCTCAGTCTGACCATCCGTTTGGGGATGATAGGCTGTAGAGAACTTCAGTTTGGTGCCTAGTAAGGTCCACAAAGTCTTCCAAAAATAACTAACAAATCGGGTGTCCCTATCAGAAACTATGGTAAGGGGGGTACCATGTAGCCTAACAACCTCCTTAAAAAATAATTTAGCTATGTGAGAGGCATCAGAGGTTTTATAGCAGGGAATGAAATGGGCCATCTTAGTGAATCTATCTACTACTACAAAGATGGAGTCATGCTTGCTAGATGTTCTGGGCAGCCCTAGGATGAAATCCATGCTTAAGTCTTGCCATGGGGCTTGAGGAATGGGTAGCGGGGTGTAGAGGCCAGCACTATGCTTATGGGTCTTAGTTATCTGGCATGTCCTACAATGGCTAACCACCTTAGCAACATCCCTGTTGAGGTTCGGCCAATAAAACCTCTCCTCAACCAAGGTTTGGGTTTTATCCCGACCATGGTGACCTGCAGACCCTCCTCCGTGCAATTCCCAAATGAGGAATTCTCGGATTGAGGTCTTAGGGACACAAAGTATAGGTCCAAGAAATAAGAACCCATCCCTAAGGGTGTACAAAGGATGACTTAGGGGGTCAACACTAAGTTCAGCATGTATAGAAGCAAAGTTAGGACAATCAATATAAGCAGTTTTCATATTTTCAAAACCAGTAACTTGAACATGTAATTGTTGCATAAGTAAAGTAACCCTACTCAAAGCATCAGCTACTTTGTTTTCCTTTCCTGACTTGTGTTTTAAGACAAAGGTGTATTGCTGGATATACTCTACCCATTTGGCATGCCTAAAGTTCAGTTTCTTTTGAGCACTAAGGTAGGACAAAGCTTGATGGTCACTGTTAAGGATAAACTCATTATGGATCAAGTAATGCCTCCAATATCTAAGAGATTGAACTACAGCATAAAACTCCTTATCATAAGTTGAATACTTCTGTTTTGCCTCATTGAGTTTTTCACTGAAAAAGGCAACAGGGTGACCTTCTTGACTGAGGGTCCCTCCTATGCCAATCCCAGAGGCATCACAGTCAACCTCAAAGACTTTGCTGAAGTCAGGGAGTCTGAGGACTGGGGCTGTGGTCATTCTAACTTTGAGTTCACTAAAGGCTCGGCTAGCAGATTAATCCAAGTAAAATCTCCTAGTTTTAAGCAACTAGTAATAGGGGCAACAATAGTACTGAAGTTTCTGATAAACCTTCGGTAGAAGGTAGCTAAGCCATGGAAGCTCCTAACTTCAGTTAGAGTTTTGGGTTCTAGCCAATCTAGGATAGCTTGGACCTTAGAGGGGTCAGCTTGAAGACCAAGTTCAGATACTATGAACCCTAGAAAGACAACACTGCTAGAGAGGAAAGAACATTTCTTTAAGTTATTGTAAAGCTTCTCTTTCCTAAGTAAGTCAAGGGTTCTTCTGAGATGATCTAGGTGAGCTTCCTTAGTTTTGCTAAAAATTAAGATGTCATCAAAATAAACAACTAGGAAACGACCTATATATGGTTTCAGGACCTGTGTCATAAGCCTCATAAAGGTGGAAGGGGCGTTAGTTAAGCCAAAGGGCATCACTAACCACTCATATAAACCATCTTTCGTTTTGAAAGCGGTTTTCCATTCATCTCCTTCTCTAACTCTAACCTGATGGTATCCACTCCTAAGATCAAGTTTGGTGAACCATCTAGACCCAACTAGCATGTCTAACATATCATCCAACCTAGGAATAGGGAACCTATATTTCACAGTTATCTTGTTTATGGCACGGCAGTCTATGCACATGCGCCAGCTGCCATCCTTCTTGGGGGTCAAGAGGGCTGGAACGGCACATGGGCTAAGGCTTTCCCTAATGTAACCCTTGGTTAATAGGTCATCTACTTGTCTTTTAAGTTCAGTGTGCTCAGTAGGGTTCATCCTATAATGAGGGAGGTTGGTTAAAGTGGATCCAGGGACAAGATCTATAACATGTTGGATATCCCTAAGTGGGGGTAGGCCATTAGGTAAGTCTTCTGGGATAAGCTCACTATAGTCTTCTAGGATGCTTTCTACCTCAGGAGGGGTTTTGGTTTCAGTCTCAGGTGTGGTCTCCTTAATGATAAGGGTATAGAGAGGTTGGTCTTCTAAGCATTCCTTAGCAAAGGTTTGGGGTTGGATAAGTTGGATGGTTGGCTTCGTTTGTTTGGGTTCTTCTATCTTACCTTTGCTAGTGGAGGCTCTAAGTTCCTTAGGTAAGGAGGGCTTAAGCCTGATTTTCTGCCCATTGTGATTGAAGACATAAGTGTTGGTCCTACCGTAGTGGACAACATCCATGTCAAAAATCCAAGGGCGTCCTAGGAGAATTTGGGCAACATCCATTGTGATGATGTCACACCATATTGCTCCTTGGTAGGCACCAAATTGGAGTGGGACAAGGCACCTATGAGAGACAGGAACGCTAGTCTGGTTAACCCAGGAAATGCTATAAGGCTTGGGGTGAGGTTCTGCCTTAAGGTTGAGTTTAGTGACTGCTACTTGAGAGACAGCATTCAAACTGCTTCCTCCATCAATTACTACTTTGCACATGTGACCATGGCATTTTGAGTAAGTGTGGAAGATGCTGGTTCTACGCCAGTCTTCAGTAGGGGTGGGGTTGATCAGGGTGCACCTGACTACTCCCAGAGTGTTGAGGAAAAATCCTCTTCACTATCACAGTCATTTACCTCAACATTACAGCAGTTAGGATCTTGTTCTAAGGTTTCTTCAGGTTCAGCTTCTGGGTCTACATGTTCCTCAGTCATAACCATTATCTTTTTAGGACAGTTCCTTATAAGGTGACCTGGTTGTTTACAGTTATGGCAGACAACCGAAGTTTGGATTGGCTTGGGTTTAGGGGTTGAAGAGTTGGGGTGTGAACTGCTAGGAGAGGGTCTATAAGTTGACTTTGAGGTCATAGTTTCCTTCCTAATCTTAAGTTTTTGTTGTACCTCAAGGGCTCTTTGGTAAGCTTCCTCTATGGTGTCTATTTGGTAATAGGCAAGTCCGTTCTTAATCTCTGGCTTAAGACCATTTTTGAACCTACTCAGGGTAAACATTGGGGTTTCATCCATTTCACTTCTTAACAAAAGTTCATCAAACTCTACCATGTACTCTTCTACAGTTGAGTCTCCTTGGGTAAGGCCACTAGTTTGGTCGAGAAGCTTACTGTGATAGTTTAAAGGAACATACTTTTCTCTCAGCCTAGTGTTCATCTCTTCCCATCTTGTAATGGGGGGTTGTCTAGACCTCTATAGGCTTCTTTCTACATTGCTCCAATAGAGTCTAGCAGAACCTTCAAGAAGGCATTTGGTAAACCTAACCTTAGAGTGCTCGGGCATCATACTCCATTCGAAGTATTGCTCGAGTTTGGTTGCGCAGTCTAAGTATTTTCTGGGATCAAGGGATCCATTAAAAGTGGGCGGGTTAAGCTTCACAACATGAGCGTAGTCATCTCTAGGTCGAGGGTTGTGATTGTTTTGGACAGGGTGTCCTTCCCAATCAAAGTTTTGAGGATTGTTTCTAGGATTGTTCCTTGGGGTTTGTTGCCTTTGCATAGGCTCTAAAGGATCTCTAGAGTGGTGTTCACTAGGAGGGCGGCTAGGAGATCTACTCCTATGAGACTCTTCTATTTCTTGCACCTTATCGTGGAGTTGATTTATGTTGGTGTCTACATTGTCCAACCTTTGAGTTAAAGATGCAATCATCTCAGCTAAAGTTTCCAAGGTCATGGGTTGGGAGCTTTGAGCCTTAGATCGGGTCTGCATGGTTGGTTTTTGAAAAAGGATTTATAGAAAAATATAGGGCTACTAGATAGAATATAATAGCCAATTATGAAAGTCCTTTTGTCTCAAACAACCTAGTTCCAAAAATCGCCTAGAAGTTAGAAAATTAAGTTTTGAAGGCTTAAAACTCTAATCTAGGAGCCTAAGCTCTGATACCAAAGATGATGTAGGGGTAAGTCACAAACATGCAAACAACGATTTTCGAAAAGTAGTTTTTTTTGTAGTATCATAAACTAGAGAAAACCGATTTAACTAACGAGGTTGAAAAATAGTGTTTTTGTATTTTTAAATAGAAAACCCGAAAGTTAACTACTTGCAAGAAAGAAATGACAATAATTTTAAAGAAGACTCACAGTGCGGCCCTTGAGAATAGAAGGACCGTCCTTCCCGTTCTTCACCGGTCCTACTCTGATGGAAGGTGCAGGTTACACACAGGGCATTCAGCAACCCCACACAGGCGTGGGTGAGTTATAAAGCAGAATTAAAATATAACAATACTTAAAGTCAAGAGGGAGGCTAATCCTCCAAGTTCTCTTGCTAACAAAACAAGGGACTATCTAAAAGGGGAGATCAAGAGAGTGGGATGCGCCAACTTCCTTGCGCCAAATCCTACAAGTCCAAGAAATGTGTAGTAAGATGTTCTTAAGAGGTGAAAAGAAAAGACACAAGAAGATGGAGCACTTAACTTAGAGAGTCGCCTTGAGGGAGACCAAGGATGCATCCATGTTCTTTGCGCCAACTCAAGCTCTTGTCCTCTTTGATGTTATGGCCTTGAAGATGGGGATGCTCTCGGCCTTGCTTTGATGAATGGAGGGCGAGGAGAAGAGGAGGGGAGGCTCGGCTCTTGAGGGGAGAAGGGGAAGATGGAGAGACTTGGGCGACACAAGCACCCAAAGGAGAAGAGGTGGGCGACACAAGCACCCAAGGTGACACAAGCACCCTTTCTTTGGCTAGGAAACTAGTCAACAATATATTTCAACCATGCTATGCACATGATGCGATGGGATACATTTATAGGCAGCCTAGGGATGAGGATAAGGTGAGGGCAAGGTGGTCATTGGCCCCTTGCGCCCCTTACATTCTTGGAGACAATTCGAAAATGAAGAAGGCATTAAGTGGGCTGATTCTTGTTGCCTTCTTTGGATGGCTGAATTGGCAAGTCTTGAATTCGAAATTGCTATCTTCCTTGGAAGATGTTGGCGCATATGAGATGGAGTTTGAATTTTGAAAACCTTCCTTGTTGTCTTGGGCGGCAATGAGGAGAAGGAAAGAAGCCTTCCCCTAATTGTGGATCTTGATGGTGCAACTCCTCTAATTGTGGATCTAGATGGGCGCCTCCTTGATTGGTGGATCTAGATGGCGCCTCCTTGAATTGTGGATCTAGATGAGGCGCAATTGATTTCATGAGGTGACCTCTCTTCAATTGGTAGGGAATGATTGAAGTGGAGCTTGATGTTGAGTTGAGTTGGAAGTCTCTCTTTGAACTACTTTGAAGTGAACCTTCCAAAATGGGAGCTAACTTCTTGGAGTGTGGTGAGCTAGCTGATTTGTATCCCTTGAGCTGAATATTAATGTATCCAAACTACATGCACTAACCTACCATGATTTTACAATGCACAACCTACCAACAACATTTATAAAAATAAACTACATGATAGACTTTGGGGTGGAACTAACCTATCATGCCATGCAATGCAAATAAGGAAAGTACTAAAAAGGAAAGTGGACTCTAAGTGAAGCCATACCTGATGGGCTTCCTCCGAGCCCTAGTGGATCTTCTAAGAGCTGTGTTTGGCCCTCCATCACACCCTAATCTTCTTCTTAGTCAAAAGCAAAAAGAAAAGCGGCACGCAGGCCTCACGAGGATACATCGCAGGCATGCAAAGGGGGGCTTGACTAATGATCACAACATCATGCACAATCAAGGTATTTACTCATGCAATTCTACATGCTCATGAAAAACATAATTTGAAATTTTACTTTTTCATAAAACTAGTCTCTTTTTCTCATCTTCTTCTCACAAATCTTTTGGTTTATTGCGATTTATTTTTCATGATGATTTCATAAAACTAGTCAGATCAAGAGACTTGGCCAGTCCAAAGACACAATGCCCGTCCTACTTGACAAAATTATGTGCGCCTTTGATCTTTAAATCAAACAAGAAAAATAGTCCAAAAATTCCAAAAGAGATTGAGAGGATGATAGAAACAAGAAACCTCAATTTTTCCTACTTAGAAAAATTGTTTGCCATGCATCATGCTATTTACGAAAATAGAGATATGACATGTGAGCATGAAAGAAAAGCATAAAACATCGTTCGAGTCTTGCAAGTCGCTCTGATACCACTGTTGGGAAACCCCGGGGACATTTTACAATTTTCAGAGTTATAGACATACATTTTTCGCAGCGGAAGAATGTCCCCGAAACAGGCCGGTCCCAAAAACCCAGTGAAGATCGCAAGCAAGGGAGTCGACACGATGAGTTAGGAAATACCTTAAGAGCAATGTAGAGCGATGCCGATGCAGGCGCCCAAGTGTGCGCCCTCTGCAGTCTCACACACACGGATCTCTTGAGTTCTCTTCTTCCACGCCCGGTGCTAGCCTCGGGAAGAAGATCCAAGCCTTAATTCTCTTCTTGAATGCTTGCGCCACCTCCAAGGTAAAAGTGCCAATTGATGAAGAGGAGAGGAGAAGGGAGAATGCCGCCAAGCCTTTACTTCTCTTGCGCCAAGGGAGGAAGAAGGGAAGAAGCTTGCGGCTAGGGTTTGATGGAAGAGGATGGTTGCGCCAATGCCCCTTATTCTCGCCCTCTTGATGTGTTCACGCCTTCAAGGAAGAACAACTAATTAGAGGGGCGACTAGGGTCACATTTATAGGGCAAGAGGCGGTTAGGGTAAGGGCTAGGATCATGACAAGTGTAGGGCTAGGATGAGGAGGTTTGAGACAAGGAAAGTCTCCAAGACATTTCCATAATTCTCATTCAACTATTCCTTTTGTGCCCCACGCCTTTCCTTGTGCGCCAAGGCCTTGCCTTGCACCCCAAGCAATGCCATAGAGGCATGCATTCCATCCAAGGAAGAGAGGGGAGGCGCCCTTTACTTCCATAATGAAGCAAAGGCGCCAACATGACCCCATTATGCCCCTAGGCGCTTAATGGTTCATGTTTCTCCCCATTATACCCTTTTAGCCTCTCATCTCTCCATGAGAACTTGTTATTGGGCCTCATTGGTGTTGGGAAACCCCGGGGACATTTTACAATTTTTCAGAGTTATAGACATACATTTTTCGCAGCGGAAGAATGTCCCCGAAACAGGCCGGTCCCAAAAACCCAGTGAAGATCGCAAGCAAGGGGGTCGACACGATGAGTTAGTAAGTACCTTAGGAGCAATATGGAGCGATGCCGATGTAGGCGTCCAAGTGTGCGCCCTCTGCAGTCTCGCACACACGGATCTCTTGAGTTCTCTTCTTCCACGCCCGGTGCTAGCCTCGGGAAGAAGATCCAAGCCTTAGGAAGATGTTTTATTTCTCTTGCGCCACCTAGAGAGAAGATGCGCCAAGTGAAGAGGGAAAACTACCCAAGCCGCCAAGCCCTAGATCTCTTTGCGCCAAGAGGAAAGGAAGAGGCTTGCGGTTATGGAAGATGCGCCCTTGCTCCAAGCACTCGCCCCTCTCCAGTGTTCACGCCTTCAAGGATTGATTACTCACAAGTAGGGCAAGAGGCGGTTAGGGTAATGGCTAGGATCATGACAAGTGTAGGGCTAGGATGAGGAGGTTTGAGACAAGGAAAGTCTCCAAGACATTTCCATAATTCTCATTCAACCTTTCCTTTTGTTCCCACGCCTTTCCTTGTGCGCCAAGGCCTTGCCTTGCGCCTCAAGCCATGCCATAAAGGCATTCATTCCATCCTAGCAAGAGAGGGGGAGGCGCCATTTACTTCCATAATGAAGCAAAGGCGCCAACATGACCCCATTATGCCCCTAGGCGCTTAATGGTTCATGTTTCTCCCCATTATACCCTTTTAGCCTCTCATCTCTTCATGAGAACTTGTCATTGGGCCTCATTGGATAATGAGCTAGCCCAAACTTCATTACATGGGTTGATTAAGCACTTGGATCCAATCCAATGCAACCCTAATCCATATTTGACCAACCATGGTCAAATACGGGTCAACCTGCCAAAAATGAAGTTTGGCTCCAATAACATTCTTCCATCTCATCAGGCCCATTGGCGCTGATGAAATCTCCCAATTAGATCCGAGTTATCCAATAACTCGATCATAAGGCTTCCCGATCAATACGAGAACTCAAGTATCAAGGTGTGCGACCCTGTAGGTTCCTCTGACGCAGGCAGTGCTGACCAGAGGTCATCACAAGCAGTGAGTGGCACCTAGCAGTGCATCGCTGCCACCCAGGTCGTTGGAATGGATATCGACATCGACATCCCCATCATCGCAACTAGGTACAGATGCATTACAGTCTCTTTACCATACTGATATCCGATTGGACAAGTGTGTCACCACTTGTTTTCATCCAATCACATGGCTATGACTAAAACAGGTTCTCACCTGGGTATGGCCATACACTCTCAGTCATAGAACCATAAAGGAGCTCCATGGATATCATACTTCCCTAGGGAAGGGGCAAATCCTATGTCTGTCCATTGATCTTGTCATATGGGTCGTGACATGCTCAATAACAACCGTTATGACCTCCCAGCTACGGCAAGGTGTTAGGTTGTATCAAAGCAAGTCCCTAACCATATAGAATGATCAATGACCTCAAGTCAAGGGATCAATGCATCTCCTGTCACTTATGAGGATAACTCATGACACCAAGTCATAGCCTCATAGCGGGTCTATCCAGTATATCCTCCAATGATATACCCATGTGTCTGCGTTAGCACCGCGTGCCTAACCAGCCCACATACCAGTCTCTCAAGTACCAGAGCTGTCCCATATCCACTCAGGTACATCGACTGGGGACAATCATTTGAGCACAGATCCAATCTGTCTCCAGGGACATTATCATGTAAGTACACAATCGCAGGTGTAGTCAAACAATGATAACGACAATGCTAGAATGATATATAAATATCAATGTCAAGTAGTACATAAGTTGACCAAAACTAGGTCCTAGGGCATATACACCAACAATCTCCCACTTGCGTGACCATCATGCTTCTGCTGCGCCAAAGCCTTGGTCAATGGGTCTGCCAGATTGTTCTCTGTGTCTACTATGCTAATCTTGACATCACCTATGTCAATGATCTCTCTGATCAGGTGAAATCTTCTGAGTATGTGTTTGGATCTTTGATGAGACCGTGGTTCCTTGGCTTGTGCAATTGCTCCATTGTTGTCACAGTAGAGTTCAATGGGATCCATTGCACTAGGTACCACTTGAAGATCACATAAGAACTTCCTTATCCAAACAGCTTCCTTGGCTGCCTCAGAAGCAGCCACATACTCAGCTTCGGTTGTAGAATCTGCTATGGTGGATTGCTTGAAGCTCTTCCAACATATAGCGCCTCCATTTATCTTGAACACATAGCCGGCCTGCGATCTAAAGTCGTCAGGGTCAGACTGGAACGATGCGTCAGTATAACCCTGCATACTGAGCTCTTCCTGTCCCCCATAGACCAAGAACAAATCCTTAGTTCTTCTCAGATACTTTAGGATGTTCTTTACAGCCACCCAGCGCTGTAGACCTGGATTGGATTGGTATCGGCTGGTTATGCTTACAGCATATGCTACATCTGGTCTAGTACATAACATTGCATACATGATCGATCCTACTACCGAAGCATAAGGAATTCGACTCATGTCATCCCTCTCAGCCTGTGTTGTAGGACACTGGCTCTTTGAGAGAGTAAGGCCATGTCGCACTGGAAGGTATCCTTTCTTGGATTGCTCCATGTAGAACCTCTCCAGTACCTTATCAATGTAAGTACTTTGACTAAGGGCCAGAAGCCTCTTGGATCTATCCCGGTAGATCCTCACGCCCAGAATATAGGCGGCCTCCCCTAAGTCTTTCATCTCGAAACACTTCCCCAACCATGTCTTCACAGCTTGAAGACTAGGGATGTCGTTTCCGATGAGCAGTATGTCATCAACATACAAGACCAGAAAAATCACCAAGCTCCCACTGAATTTTCTGTATACACAGGCGTCATCTTCGCTTTTGATAAAGCCATAATCTCTCACGGCCTCATCAAATCGAAGATTCCAACTTCGAGATGCTTGCTTTAATCCATAAATGGACCTCTTTAGCTTGCAGACCTTATTAGCCTCTGCAGGATGGATGAAGCCATCAGGTTGTGACATATACACATCCTCAGTCAGCTTCCCGTTAAGGAACGCTGTCTTCACATCCATCTGCCATATCTCATAGTCATGATATGCAGCTATAGCAAGCAGAATCCGAATGAATTTAATCATGGCAACCGGCGAGAAGGTTTCATCATAGTCCACCCCGTGGACTTGTTTAAATCCTTTAGCCACTAGTCTACCCTTATAGGTAACTATTTTGCCATCCATGTCTGTCTTCTTCTTGAAGACCCATTTACACCCTATGGGTTTTACCCCATCAGGCAGCTCAACCAAATCCCAGACTTGGTTAGCCGACATGGAATCCATCTCGGATCGCATGGCGTCAAGCCATCTCTCGGAGTCCGGTCCACTGACCGCCTCATCATAGGTTCTAGGTTCATCCTCAATGATGAAGATCCCATCGTATTGGGTCGGTAGCGACCCATACCTTTCAGGTGCACGACGAATTCTCCCAGACCTACGCGGAACCTGTGTCTGAGCCTCAGGTTGCCTAGCAACCGGTGCAGGTGGCTCAGATTCCATCTCTTTGTCTTGTGCTTGCACTTGGACCTCATCCAAGTCAAACTTCCTCCCACTAACTTCTTTCATGAGAAATTCTTTCTCTAGAAAGACAGCACCCCGAGCAACAAAAACTTTGTTCTCGGTTGGGACATAGAAGTAGTATCCTTTAGTTTCCTTAGGATACCCCACAAACACACACTTATCAGATCTAGGTTCTAGCTTGCTAGAATCCTGACGTTTGACATAAGCCTCACATCCCCAGATCCTGATAAACGTGAGATTAGGGTGTCTCCCACTCCACACCTCGTATGGTATTTTGGAGACACTCTTAGATGGAACATTATTCAGTATCAGAGAAGCTGTTTCTAGTGCATGTCCCCAGAATGATGAAGGTAGAGTTGCATGACTCATCATGGATCGAACCATATCCAATAAAGTTCGATTTCTCCTTTCAGACACACCATTCCATTGAGGTGTTCTAGGAGGAGTGAGTTGGGATATGATCCCACACTCTCTTAGATAGTCAAAGAACTCACCACTCAGGTATTCTCCACCTCGATCTGATCGAAGAGCTTTAATGGATCTTCCAAGCTGGTTCTCTACTTCATTCTTGAACTCCTTGAATTTCTCAAAGGATTCTGATTTATGTCTCATTAAGTAGACATAACCATACCTACTGAAGTCATCAGTGAAGGTAATGAAGTAGTTGTACCCTCCTCTGGCTTGTTTATTGAAGTGCCCACATACATCAGTATGTATGAGATCCAATAAACCTTCTGCCCTCTCACCAATCTTGGTGAAGGGCGCCTTTGTCATTTTCCCTAATAAACAAGGTTCACAAGTATCAAATTCCTCCAAGGAACTTGAATCTAATAATCCATTTGCATGGAGTTGTTGGATGCGATTCTTGTTTATATGGGCTAATCGACAGTGCCATAGGAAAGCACCAACTGAACCACTCAGTTTGGTCCTTTTATTGCTTATGTTACAAACAGAACTTTCCATATCCAAGATATACAGACCATTGCATAAAGTACCCTTCCCATAGAACATATTTGCAAATGAAAAAGAACAGGAGTTCTTATTTATTTCAAATTTAAATCCTTTCCTTGCCAAGCAAGGAATGGATACAATGTTCTTTGTTAGCGAAGGTACACAAAAGCAATTGTCTAGTTCTAATTAAAGTCCAGAAGGCAAGGAGAGAGTTAAAACTCCTACAGCAACAGCAGCAACCTGTGCCCCATTTCCAACGCGTAGGTCAATCTCTCCAAGCCGCACCGATCTACTTTTCTTGAGCCCCTGCATATTTGTACAAATATGAGCTCCACATGCGGTATCCAATACCCATGACATAGAAGTAGAAAGGTTGACTTCTGTAACATAGATACCTGAGCTAGAAGTTAAGGCCAAGCCTTTCTTCTCCTCATTCTGAAGCTGCTTGCAGTCCCTTCTCCAGTGGCCCTGCTCGCCACAGTGAAAACACCTTTGTTCCTTTGACTTCTTCGCCTTTTTCTTCAGTGCTTTGGTAGGACCTCTGGCACTGCTCTTAGCACGTGCCTTACCCTTCTTCTTTATCTTCTTGGTCGCAGGGACCAAAAGAACAGAATTGGGTTTGGTCTTACCCATCTCTCGCTCGGCTGTTTGGAGCATATTCATCAATTCCTCCCGTGTACACTCAATCCGGTTTATATTGAAGTTAATGATAAACGGACTGAAGCTAGGGGGCAGGGAATGAAGAATAAGATCCACAACCAGCTCGTTGTCTATGGTGTGTCCCAGTCTCCTAAGATGATCCACATTCCCAATGAGTTTGAGAACATGGGGTCTCACTGGTGCACCTTCAGACAACTTGCACCGAAAGACTGCTTTGGCTGTGTCAAATCTCTCAGTTCTAGCCTGAGCCTCGAACATCTGTTTCAGACGAGTAATCATCTGAAAAGCGTTCTGCTCCTCATATTGCACCTGCATTCAGGTGCCATACTGGCTAGCATAAGACATGCAACCTCCAAAGAGTCATCCTGATGCTTTCTATAAGCATCTCTGTCTGCCGTTCGGGCATTAGGCGGAGGAGGTGCAGGAAGAGGCTGTTCAAGGACATACAGCTTCTTCTCGAGCTTGAGGACTATCCTCAAATTCCGATGCCAGTCCATAAAGTTAGTTCCAACTAACTTATCCTTATCAAGGAGTGATCGCAGTGATAATCCGCCAGTGTTCATAGCCATTGTTCTACAACACCCAAGAAGAACAGATTAGTACTACTTCGAATCATTTAAACTGGACTTGTTTTAAATGATTTCTGCTCTCACTATTTTAAATTCGCATTGACAACCCACAAAGTCAATCGGGAAGTTTAAGACTTCCTAGTGAGATGGGATCCTTATTTCACATGAGGCTTCACGTCCCACGAGGGTGGAATGAGATGCACAAAGTAACCCATGTTTCCTAAGGTGGGCGCGCCGGCCGGTTGCTCCAAGCAACTCCCCTTGTTGAGACAGTCTGGGCATTTCATGTCCAGTGAGGGCTGGATACAACATGAAACCTTTACCTCTCAACGATGCCTCTAGACTTTCATCATGTGCCCAGCACATGTGAACTTCTAGTCAAGTCCATTCCTAACCGTTATGCCCAGGGCCAACGAGTTTCCTTGCGAAGGCACGCCCAGGTTAAAACTGGACTGGGGAAACCATTGCCACCACGCACTTTCTAAAGATAAGTGGGTGTGTCCCACGAGGGTGGGAAACAATTCACAACACCACTGATCGATAGCTTAGTGAGGGCTACGCGTTAGAAGGCTACCAGACTTGATATTTTAATTGAGGGTTTTGTTTAAGGTCTCATCATCTCAGTTTTATCTTATGTCTATCATTATAGGCATGCAATCCTATAGTGATAACATAACGGTAAAACATTTCAGGCATGCTTCTGCAGATAATAATAAAAGCAGTAAAGGATGATGTGATCATATCCTATACAAGACATTGAACCAATCCATGCCATGAAATAGGTTCAACTCTTGTCCTAGAACTCAAGCCCCAAAAACTAGACCTAGCCTAGCCGACCTCTAGCTTGAACTTCAAGGTTGGCTCCAAGGTCCTTCTCTCATGGTTTAGCTCTCAAACCGTAGAGGAATACTTTCGAAGTTCCCCATAGGTTCGGCCAATGCCATGGTCTTCCTCCAAGGAAGGTGCGCCACCATGCAAGGGGCCAAGATTTCTTGCGCCACCAAGCAACCAAGCACCAGCTTGCATGCGCCACCTTGCATGCTTGCGCCATCAAGCAAGTTTGCGCCTCTTGCTTGTTGCATCACCATCCAAGGTATGCATGCGCTAAGTTCCAAGTACATGCGCCACCCTAATCTTCTTCTTAGTCAAAAGTAAAAAGAAAAAGCGGCACGCAGGCCTCACGAGGATACATTGCAGGCATGCAAAGGGGGCTTGACTAATGATCACAACATCATGCACAACCAAGGTATTTACTCATGCAATTCTACTTGCTCATGAAAAACATAAAATCTGAAATTTTACTTTTTCATAAAACCAGTTTCTTTTTCTCATCTTCTTCTCACAAATCCTTTGGTTTATTGCGATTTATTTTTCATGATGATTTCAGAGATCCTTTCGGCTGGCAATTTTGTCTGATCAAGAGACTTGGCCAGTCCGAAGACACAATGCCCGTCCTACTTGACAAAATTACGTGCGCCTTTGATCTTTAAATCAAACAAGAAAAATAGTCCAAAAATCCAAAAGAGATTGAGAGGATGATAGAAACAAGGAACCCTAATTTTTCTACTTTTAGAAAAATCGTTTGCCATGCATCATGCTATTTACGAAAATAGAGATATGGCATGTGAGCATGGAAGAAAAGCATAAAACATCGTTCGAGTCTTGCAAGTCCCTCTGATACCACTGTTGGGAAACCCCGGGGACATTTTACAATTTTTCAGAGTTATAGACATACATTTTTCGCAGCGGAAGAATGTCCCCGAAACAGGCCGGTCCCAAAAACCCAGTGAAGATCGCAAGCAAGGGAGTCAACACGATGAGTTAGTAAGTACCTTAGGAGCAATATGGAGCGATGCCGATGTAGGCGTCCAAGTGTGCGCCCTCTGCAGTCTCGCACACACGGATCTCTTGAGTTCTTTTCTTCCACGCCCGGTGCTAGCCTCGGGAAGAAGATCCAGCCTTAGGAAGATGTTTTATTTCTCTTGCGCCACCTAGAGAGAAGATGCGCCAAGTGAAGAGGGAAAACTACCCAAGCCGCCAAGCCCTAGATCTCTTTGTGCCAAGAGGAAAGGAAGAGACTTGCGGTTATGGAAGATGTGCCCTTGCTCCAAGCACTCGCCCCTCTCCTTGTGTTCACGCCTTCAAGGATTGATTACTCACAAGAGGGGGCGACTAGGGTCACATTTATAGGGCAAGAGGCGGTTAGGGTAATGGCTAGGATCATGACAAGTGTAGGGCTAGGATGAGGAGGTTTGAGACAAGGAAAGTCTCCAAGACATTTCCATAATTCTCATTCAACCTTTCCTTTTGTTCCCACGCCTTTCCTTGTGCGCCAAGGCCTTGCCTTGCGCCTCAAGCCATGCCATAAAGGCATTCATTCCATCCTAGCAAGAGAGGGGGAGGCGCCATTTACTTCCATAATGAAGCAAAGGCGCCAACATGACCCCATTATGCCCCTAGGCGCTTAATGGTTCATGTTTCTCCCCATTATACCCTTTTAGCCTCTCATCTCTTCATGAGAACTTGTCATTGGGCCTCATTGGATAATGAGCTAGCCCAAACTTCATTACATGGGTTGATTAAGCACTTGGATCCAATCCAATGCAACCCTAATCCATATTTGACCAACCATGGTCAAATACGGGTCAACCTGCCAAAAATGAAGTTTGGCTCCAATAACATTCTTCCATCTCATCAGGCCCATTGGCGCTGATGAAATCTCCCAATTAGATCCGAGTTATCCAATAACTCGATCATAAGGCTTCCCGATCAATACGAGAACTCAAGTATCAAGGTGTGCGACCCTGTAGGTTCCTCTGACGCTGGCAGTGCTGACCAGAGGTCATCACAAGCAGTGAGTGGCACCTAGCAGTGCATCGCTGCCACCCAGGTCATTGGAATGGATATCGACATCGACATCCCCATCATCGCAACTAGGTACAGATGCATTACAGTCTCTTTACCGTACTGATATCCGATTGGACAAGTGTGTCACCACTTGTTTTCATCCAATCACATGGCTATGACTAAAATAGGTTCTCACCTGGGTATGGCCATACACTCTCAGTCATAGAACCATAAAGGAGCTCCATGGATATCATACTTCCCTAGGGAAGGGGCAAATCCTATGTCCGTCCATTGATATTCTCATATGGGTCGTGACATGCTCAATAACAACCGTTATGACCTCCCAGCTACGGCAAGGTGTTAGGTTGTATCAAAGCAAGTCCCTAACCATATAGAATGATCAATGACCTCAAGTCAAGGGATCAATGCATCTCCTGTCAATTATGAGGATAACTCATGACACCAAGTCATAGCCTCATAGTGGGTCTATCCAGTATATCCTCCAATGATATACCTATGTGTCTGCGTTAGCACCGCGTGCCTAACCAGCCCACATACCAGTCTCTCAAGTACCAGAGCTGTCCCATATCCACTCAGGTACATCAACTGGGGACAATCATTTGAGCACAGATCCAATCTGTCTCCAGGGACATTATCATGTAAGTACACAATCGCAGGTGTAGTCAAATAATGATAACGACAATGCCAAAATGATATATAAATATCAATGTCAAGTAGTACATAAGTTGACCAAAACTAGGTCCTAGGGCATATACACCAACAATTGGATAATGAGCTAGCCCAAACTTCATTACATGGGTTGTTTAAGCACTTGGATCCAATCCAATGCAACCCTAATCCAAATGTGACCAACCATAGTCAAATACGGGTCAACCTGCCAAAAATGAAGTTTTGCTCCAATAACATTCTTCCATCTCATCAGGCCCATTGGCGCTGATGAAATCTCCCAATTAGATCCGAGTTATCCAATAACTCGATCATAAGGCTTCCCGATCAATACGAGAACTCAAGTATCAACGTGTGTGACCCTGTAGGTTCCTCTAACACTGGCAGTGCTGACTAGAGGTCATCACAAGCAGTGAGTGGCACCTAGCAGTGCATCGCTGCTACCCAGGTCATTGGAATGGATATCGACATCGACATCCCCATCATCGCAACTAGGTACAGATGCATTACAGTCTCTTTGCCGAACTGATATCCGATTGGACAAGTGTGTCATCACTTGTTTTCATCCAATCACATGGCTATGACTAAAACAGGTTCTCACCTGGGTATGGCCATACACTCTCAGTCATAGAACCATAAAGGAGCTCCATGGATATCATACTTCCCTAGGGAAGGGGCAAATCCTATGTCTGTCCATTGATCTTCTCATATGGGTCATGACATGCTCAATAACAACCGTTATGACCTCCCAGCTACGGCAAGGTGTTAGGTTGTATCAAAGCAAGTCCCTAACCATATAGAATGATTAATGACCTCAAGTCAAGGGATCAATGCATCTCCTGTCACTTATGAGGATAACTCATGACACCAAGTCATAGCCTCATAGCGGGTCTATCCAGTATATCCTCCAATGATATACCCATGTGTCTGCGTTAGCACCACGTGCCTAACCAGCCCACATACCAGTCTCTCAAGTACCAGAGCTGTCCCATATCCACTCAAGTACATCGACTGGGGACAATTATTTGAGCACGGATCCAATCTATCTCCAGGGACATTATCATGTAAGTACACAATCGCAGGTGTAGACAAACAATGATAACGACAATGCCAGAATGATATATAAATATCCATGTCAAGTAGTACATAAGTTGACAAAAACTAGGTCCTAGGGCATATACACCAACAAGATCTTGGTGGGAGAGGCTCATTGAGGTTATATCTAAAAATACGATGGACTGTTTGAGATACTGAGCCGAGTGGGCTCAGTAGCATACCAATTGAAACTCCAATAGAGAATGTAGATGCACCCTACATTCCATGTGTGCTTGGGGAAGTTTCACTAGGATTTGGACGATTCTTCTCGGTCATTGTCTTACCAAGCCTCCCCAATGGTGCGAACAGAGTTCCACCGAAGGATAGGTGACATTTTAGCTCACTGGGTGTTGCGGCAAAATAAGAGAAACCGACGTACGAAATTTCTCATCCGATGGGATGAATCCCCCATAGAGGAAACAACCAGGCATAAGGCTTCCGAATTATGGCAGTTCGAGGGTGAGCTGAGGAGCTATCTCGAGTCGCCGAGGACGACGACCACCTCAGGCAAGGAGGATGTTAGGCCCATGATTTGGGCCCAATTTTGACCGATCAAGGGGGTGTTGACTAGGTCAAAATCTACCCAAATCGACACTAGGGCTTGCGATGTTGTTCGATGCGTTCGTCGAAGACTTCGTCGGCACGTGCAGGTGAATGCTGCCGCATGGTGGGTAGAAACAGGCAGCAACATTGGCCAGTGAGGCGATGGTTGCATGGTGCATGCAGGCTGGCAGCGACCGGTGATGAAGCCGGTTCGACTTCCAAACTCGTGTGGACACAAGGCAGAACAGGGCAGCGCCGAGAGAGGGCTTTGGAAGCACGTGTGGGCGTGCAACAGTGAGGGATGAGGCTGTTTCCATGGGATATTGCTTCGAGGTTGAGTGGCAGCTTCCAGACTCATGGGTGCACGCGTCTGGACAAGGAGTTGTCGGCGGAGTAGGCCGGCGGGCTCTGAGCGTGGGATGCCGGTGGCTGGCCTCTCTAGGTGAGCGGGCAGACGTAGCCCTAGTTGCAGCTTCAGGGAAGCAAACAACTCCAAGTGAGCGGGTGGCACCCAACGAGCGGAGTGGACATGTGGGCGTCCGACTCCCTGCATAGTGCCCTCCTCCCTCTCATCTCGGACATTGTCCGGCATCTTTGGTGATGTCCGACGATGTCCGGCAAGGTTCGACAACATCCAACGCCTCCAACGAGACTAGGGAGGTCCAGCAACCTCCCTCTCCCTCCTGGTTCAAGCGATCCGTGCTGATCGTCCGATAACCTCCTCTCCCCTTTGGGTTCCGATGATTGGTGGCGATCGTCCGGCGACCTCTGGCAAACTTCATGCGATGGAGTTCGACAAGCTCTTAGGGTTCAGCGCATCGGGAGGTCTACCCCTCCGCTCTGACGATCGGTGGTGTGGTGCGGATGGTTCGGCATCGATGAGTCCACCCCATTTCCCCTCTACGGCTTGGCATAGCCATATCGATTGCTCGGATGGACTTCGGTGATCAACGGCGATTCCTAGCAAACTTTGTGTGACGACCGGTGGTGCATGGTGGACAGTTCAGCGTCGAGGAGTTCACATCAATTTGTCATTAGTCTATTGTGTAGTGGTGGAACCGTTGGGCTCGAGTCCTACCGAGAGGTATTCTTCTCTTCCAGCTCCTTTATTTCTGCTATTTAGTTTTTCGCTATTTATTTTGTTTTCCGGTGTCGCCATGCTTTTCGGCGACATCTTGTTCTACTGTTGTGGTCTGTACGCGTTCTGCATTTGACCCCATGTTTAGGCGCATGCTGTCCCTCGCTTCTCTAGCGTTCTCCCCTGCTCATCTAAGTGAGGCGGCTTCTGCCCTCTTCTCGATGTGTGTGACCCTGTCGCTTGTGTTTGTTTGTGCTGTGCTGTGATTGGTGTTTTGTCGCCTGCATGCGACTAACTCTGTTATGACACCCTGGGTGGTGTCTTCTGTTCGTGCATGTGCACCACCGTCTACGTACGGTGTTGCTTGTTTGTCAGGTTAGGCTGAGACATGAGTGGTCACGTCTGCCGATCACTCCCGTGTGCTATTTTTGTCCCCTGGATGAGACGGTTTTTCTTTCGGAGTTCTGCGTGGCTCTACTTATTTTTAAGAAAAAATTTAGCACTAATTCTGGGTGTGACACTAGAGTAATTATAATTCAGAAACTATTTTGTGTTAATTATAATTCAGAAACTATTTGGTTAATTATTTTAGAATTGACAGGTTCCAAATTAAATACATTTGATAAAACAACTTCCATAAATCAATATGGTTCATGTGACTCTATGTCAAACAGAGCGGATGTTGGGAAACCTCGGGGATATTTTAAAATTTTACAAGACATTACAGGTATAGTGGAAGCATATTCTCAAAATAGGTCAGTCCAAAAAACCCAATGGATCTTGTTCTTGCGAGGGAGTTGACACGATGAGAGGAAAAAGTACCTATGAGCAAGAAGAGGCGATGCCGATATAGGCGCCCAATTGTACGCCTTCTGCAGTCTTACACACACGGATCCCTCGAGTCCTCTTCTTCCATGCCCGGTGATAGCCTCGGGAAGAAGATCCAAGCCTTAGTGTACTCTCCACTTCACTTGCACCAACCTTGAGGAAGAGATGCGCCAATAGAAGAGGAGAAGAGATGATGACGCCAAGCTCTTCCTTCACATGCGCCAAGGAAGGAGGATGAAGAAGAAGCTTGCGGCACTATGGAAGATGGAAGAGATGCTTGCGCCAAGACCCTTGCCCTTGCCCTTCTTTCTTGTTCACGCCAAGAGGTGGAGGAGCTCTCGCATATTCTGATGTGTATACAAGCAAGGGGCGGCAAGGGACATCATATAGGCGCAATTCATTAGGAGATGCGGCTAGGGTTAGTGGAAGGGTGGCAATTAGGGTTTGGATCATAGGTAAGAAACCAAGTTCTTTCCTTATCTCCCTCCCTAATACTATATGCGCCAATCCCTTCTTAATAAGCAAGGGATCAGCCATATACACCCCCAAGTGTTTCCTACAAAGAAAACTTCCCTTCCATGCATCTAGACTAAGTCTAAATCAAATAGGAGTTTCCTAATGAGGCATTAGGCGCCTAGTCCTAATCCTATTAGGATTTAATCATGTCCGATTAGCCAAATATGCGCCCAAGGTACCATATATGTAGACCTTCTTCTTATGCGTTTAGACAAAGTCCAATGCCAAGAGGGATGCCATAATTAGCTTCATGTGCAAGTCCTAATCCAATTAGGACTCTATGCGCCTTGGACTTAGGAATTCTCCCCATTATACCCTTATGCCTTATTATCTCTTCATGAAAACTTATTATTGGGCCTCATTTGATAATGAGCTAGCCCAAACTTCATCGCATGGGTTGATCAAGCCATTAGATCCAATCCAATGCAACCCTAACTCAAATGTGACCAACCATGGTCAAATTCGGGTCAACCTGCCAAAAATAAAGTTTGGCTCTAATAAGTCTTTTCCATCTCATTAGGCCTATTGGAGTTGATGAAATTTCCCAAATAGATCCGAGCTATCCAATAACTCGATCATAAGGCTTCCCGATCAATACAAGAACTCGAGTATCAAGGTGTGAGACCCTATATGTTCCTCTGACGTTGGCAGTGATGACCTAAGGTCATCACAAATAGTGAGTAGCACCTAGCAGTGCATCGCTACTACCTAAGTCATCGAATGGATATCGGCATCGACATCCCCATCATCGCAACAAGATACAGATGCATTACAGTCTCATTACCAAACTGATATCCGATTGGACAAGTGTGTCATCACTTGTTTTTACCCAATTTCATGATCATGACTAAATCAGGCTTTCACCTGAGTATGACCATACACTTTCAGTCATAGAACCATAAGGGGGCCTCATGGATATCAAGCTTCCATCAGGAAGGGGCAAATTCTCTGTCTGTACATTGACCTTCTCATATGGGTCGTGACATACTCAGTGACAACCGTTATGACCTCCCAACTATGGTGAGGTATTAGGTTATATCAAACCATGTCTCTAACCATATAGAAAAGTCAATGACCTCAAGTCAAGGGATCAATGTATCTCCTGTCACTTGTGAGGATAACTCATGACACCAAATCAATGCTTCACAGCGGGGCGGTCCAGTATATCTACCACTGATATACCCATATGTCTATGATGACACCGAAATTTATCGTAATTTCTATGCCATTTTGTTGATGGTTTTGTGTCATATTCATAGACTTTGCTTATTTTTATGCCCGTTTTATCAATATTTGCGGAATCTAAACTCTTTTCTATTTTTTATGATTTTCAGGTAAAAAGGCATGTTTTTTAGTCGATTTCGAGCAATCCAAGTGCATAATTGAATTCACAACATCAAAAGGAGATCACACGTCAAATTTCAGAAGATTTGGAGCTTCAGAGGAAATTACGGCACCTCCAATATATTCTTTACGGTACCGTAATTTGGAAGTTTTTCGGGCAGAGAATCTCTTATGATTACGGCACTACCATAAATATCTTTACGGTGCCGTATTTTTGAGCGTTTTTGATCAGATGATTGATGGAGATTACGGTACTACCATAAGGAACCTTACAGTACTGTATTTCGGGTCGATTTTCAACTCAAAAGATTTTGACATTATGGCGCTACCGTAAAGAATGTTATGGTACCGTAATTCCAGAAGATTTCAAGCCAAGACCTCACTGTCTAGATTACGGCACTGCCGTAAAGACCATTACGGTCGTAATTACATCGCTGCTCGCGACTTTCCCGGTCAACTCCGAAGCCCGATTTTTGCGCGGTTGATTGCGGATGATACAAGCCCTTATATTCGAAGCAGTAAGAAGGAGAAGGGGATCCATTGATGAGACAAAACCAAGCACACCAAAATCCCTAATTTTCGTTCACCATAGAGAGAGAAATCGCCTCA
Organism: Costus lasius; assembly: GCA_027563935.2. Classification (NCBI taxonomy): domain Eukaryota; kingdom Viridiplantae; phylum Streptophyta; class Magnoliopsida; order Zingiberales; family Costaceae; genus Costus; species Costus lasius. Next base: position 26,496,054 of record CM050450.1, on the reverse strand, counting down.
CATGCCGCCGCCCTAGGTTTCGCCGCCGGGAAGCGTACAGTGTATCTCCGGCTGTGAAATTTGAGTAAGCTACGCATAGATGGGGAGAAGGAGCACCTAAAGTTTCAACATGATCGGAGATCAGACGGAGGAGAAATCACCAGAAAACTGAGCGCCGCCGCTATTCACCGAGATTACGGCCGTACCGTAATTTTCACTCTTCCTCTGTTTCGATTTTCTTCATCATGAATCATTGTAATCTTCCTTCTATGATAGCTTAAACCTCTTTTGGGACATGGGGGAGTAATTCACTTGAGTTTTAATGACTAGATGACTATCTTTTCTATTATTTCATCTTGTTTAATCTTAGCATGATGATTTTACTCATGTGATGTTTTGTTCTTAGACTCTCCTTAAATCTATATTATTATTTATGTTTTAGAATTTTTGCTATTGACTGAAAAGTAATTGCTTGAGAATTTGGAACCCTAGAATTAAATGATAGGAACCCTTTTTAGGTTAGTTCTTGTTTGTTTGATTCTAGTAAGCTTACTGCCATGATAATAATATAAATCTAGGATTGAGTCTAAGCTTTCAAATGTGGAGATCTTGTGCGAAAGCAAAGATCGGAACATTAGAGAACCTTGAGTAAAACTAGTGTCGAGATTCGGATGCACGAAAGTGATCCTTGAAATTCCACTAGAGATTATCGACTTAGAACTCGGATGCACGAAAGTGATCCTTGAGTTCTCAGTTTGATGATTTACTTATCATTAGCGTTGGGACGACTCTTGCGCTAGAGCGAAGATTTATCCCTGCATGGTTGTCTGCACAAAAGTGAGATAATCCTTTTATTCAAGTAAATTGCATCTTTGTCATGATGAAATTAAATTGATGAAATCTCTATTCATGTCTAGTCATAAAAATTAAAGTGAACGAAACCCTAGTCCCAGCTTCTCTCTCTGATAATTCCGTTTCAGCGCTTTGGTCTTCGTTTGCTAGTTTGCACTCTTTTGATTGCCTAGATAGTAAAAAATCAATTATTTTGTACTCAGCAACATAGGTCCCTATGGATTCGATACTTTCTTTATTACTTCGAGTATCTGTACACTTGCGGACACAACAAGTTTTTGGCGCCGTTGCCGGGGACCTTAGTTTTTGTTGATATCAAAGACATTGAGATTATTGCTAGACTAGGTTTTTAGTTACTATTTTACTTTCTGTTATTTAGTTTTCTTGAAATCACTTGATCTATCTAATTTGCATGCGCAGGAGTCTTAGGTCAGGACCACTTGTTCCATTGGATCCTGAAATCAACAAAACACTTAGAGTGCGTAGGAAGTTAAGACTGGAAGAAGATTTACAAGAGACATCGCAACAGGAGATACTAGTAGAAATCTTAGAGATGGGAGATAATCAGAGAACCCTTAGGGACTATGCAGCCCCTAATCCTCAAGAGATTCACTCTAGCATTGCTAGACCAGCGATAGAGGCTAACAACTTTGAAATTAAGTCTGCTTTTATTTCCATGATTCAACAAAATCAATTTGGAGGATCTCCACTGGAAGATCCAAACCAACACTTGTCTTTATTCTTAGAATTATGCGATACTATCAAAATTAATGATGTTTCTAACGATGCTTTGAAATTAAGACTTTTTCCTTTTTCTCTTAGGGACCGGGCGAAATCATGGCTACAATCACAACCTACTAGAACCTTCACAACTTGGAATCAACTTTCAAATTCCTTCTTGACGAAATACTTCCCTCCAAGCAAGACAATTCGACTAAGAAATCAAATTACAAGCTTTCAACAAAAAGATGGAGAGTCATTCAGTGAGGCATGGGAGAGATTTAATGAATTACAACGGAAGTGTCCTCACCATGGCATTGAAGATTGGATTTTATTGAATACTTTTTATGATGGATTATTGTATAATACCAAATTAACTGTGGATGCTGCAGGTGGAGCCCTGATGAGCAAAACGATTGATGCTTCTTTCAGATTGCTAAAGGAGATGGCATTGAATCACAATCAATGGACTACTGAGAGAGGAGTACTTTACAAGCCTTCTCAAAGTAAGGGTGAAAGTGATGGATGGCGATCGGTAGCAGAGAAGGTAGACTTTTTGTGCAGTAAGTTTAATTCTATGCAGACTGCTTCTATTTCTTCTATCACTTGTGAAATTTGTGGCAATGATGGTCATACTTCTGAAAATTATAGAATAGTTGTTGATCAGAGTAATGAGCATGTGAATGCCATAGGAAATTATAATCAAAGTAGATCTAATGATCCCTATTATTGTACTTATAACCCTGGATGGAGAAATCACCCCAACCTTTCATGGAAAAACAATAACAATGTAGGGGGAAACAATGAGAATAAAGGATACCAAAGATCAAATCAGAATTTTGATCAAAATCAAAATCAAAATCAGAATTCAAACATAGAATCCATGCTTGAGAAAATATTGGCCAACCAAAATCAATTCATGCAAACTACAAATAAAGAAATTGAAAACCTTAAGGGAACGGTTAGTCAATTAGCTTCACAGATGGGATCCATGGAAGCTCACACCAAAATTCTTGAAAATCAAATAGCACAACAAGCGAGTGTACCTTACAGCCCCCCTGGGAAATTGCCTGCTAAACCTGAGATAAACCCTAGGGAGCACTGTAATGCCATCATGACTAGAAGTGGAAAACAACTAGGAGAACCTAGAGGGAGGTTTGAAAACACTGAAAAAGGGCTTGATGATAATGAAGAGGAACTAGAGTTAGGAGAATCTTCTTCACATGAGGAATCCCAAACTTGTTTACCACCTCAAAAGGGTGATGAACCAAAAGGAGATGAATCATGTGAGAAAGACAATCCTAAACCTAATTTGCCTGCACCGTACAAGCCACCCATACCCTTTCCCCAAAGGTTAGCTCAGAATAAATTAGACAAAAAGTTTGGCAAGTTCCTTGAAATCTTGAGAAAGCTTTATATTAACATTCCATTTATTGAAGCTGTTTCTGAAATGCCATCTTATGCCAAATTTTTAAAAGAGATTTTGTCTAACAAAAGAAAGCTAGATGATTATGGCACTTGTACTGTTACTTTGACTGAAGATTGTAGTGCTATCATACAGAACAAACTGCCACCAAAACTGAAGGATCCAAGTAGTTTTTCTATACCATGTTCTATAGGCACTATGGCTTTTGACCGAGCCTTATGTGACCTAGGTGCTAGCGTGGGTCTAATGCCTCTTTCTGTTTATAGGAAACTGAATATTGGAGATCTAAAGCATACATCCATATCCTTACAGCTCGTGGATTCATCGGTAAAGTATCCTATAGGTATATTAGAAAATATCCCAATAAAAATAGGTAGGTTTTTCATTCCTGCAGATTTTGTAGTGTTAGACATGGAGGAAAATTCTAGAAATCCTATAATTCTTGGTAGACCACTATTGGCCACTGCTAAGGCAAACATAGATGTGAAAGAGGGAAAGATTACTTTTGATATATGTGACAACAAGATTGAATTTAATCATAATGATTCATTGAACAAACTTTCATACTCAGAATCTAGTTGTAGTGTTGAAATATTTAATGATGATATTTATGATGTTTCAAGCTTATTTGATGAAACCTCGAATTATGAATCTAACAATCTTTCTGAGGGTATTGATAAGAAATTGCAAAAGAAAAAGACAAGAAGGAAGAGAAGAAGATCAAAATTGATGGAGAGAGGAAAGAAAATTTGGAGCAAGTTTAGAGATTATTTCAAGATCGAGCCTTATGTTATTCAAAGAGAGGCCCAAATCAAAAGAAAATCAGAAGGGCAATCTAGGAGTTCACGATCAAATCTGAGTGTAAAAGGGTCAAGCTAATGACCTTTAAATTAGCGCTTCTTGGGAGGCAACCCAAGCTTTCTAACTTTAGTTTTGCTTTCTTTTATTTATTTATTTTAATTTTCTTTTAGGACTAATTTTTACAATTTTTTTTCTGTAGGAATTGAGATTTGGCGCGAAATTACGGCACTACCGTAACATCCTTTATGGTACCGTAATCCTGGTTATTTTTAACCAGAGAGTTTTAACCCATTACAGTACCGCCATAAATTCCTTTACGGTACCGTATTTTGTGACAAAATCTTCCCGAGAGTTTTTTATTTTACGGCAGTACCGTAAACTTGTTTACGGTGCCGTAATATTTGAATTTTTAAAATTTTAAATTTTTGAATTTTGAATTTTTCAAAAAATAAAAATTCATTTCTGATCGATATTACGGCACCACCGTAAACTTCTTTACGGTGCCGTAACTGCTACTGCTTTTCGACCAGAGAGTTTTTACCATTACGGCACCGCCATAAACACCCTTACGGCCATCAATGTATCTGAAAACGGGATAAAGGTGCCGTAACCTAATTTCTTCTGCTACCGTTTTGAGGTTTTCTCGCTCGCTCGTGCACCGATCTTGAAGCTCCAACCTTCCCCGACCTTCAGAAGACTCAGGCGACCCTTCCCATCCGCTTATCGCCGCCGATCTGGTACTCTCTCGTCCGATTTCACTGTTTCAGCGAGTTTTGACCTAGTTTCCGCCCCCCTTTGCTCGTGTGCTTCCATTTCTCAACCAATTTTGGGGCTTTTTGTTTCTATCTGCTCGTGATAGGATAGGTTTTCGATTCTCTCTTGTTTCAAGAAATTCGAACCAATTTCTAGGGAGATTTGTGCTGAAACGTGATGAATGAGTTTAGGTTTTACTGTTCACCGTCGCCCTTTTCGATTTTTCATTGATTTCTGAGTCCAAGCATGATTTTAAGTTGACATCTTACTTAATTAATGTTGTTGATGACGATTGGAAGTGTTATCCCTATTTATTTTGCTATATTTATGTTGAATCTTAGTTGCAGCTTGTGATTGTAACAATGCCACCAAGAACCAAGGGACTTGTTGCCAAGAGAAAAGGAAAGGCACCAGCTGAACCTTCCTTTCCACCCAACCCACATGGAATTTTGTTCAGAAATGAAATTCAAGCTGCAAGATATAATCAACTAGTTGAGAGAAGAGTAATTGCCACCAAGTATGCTGATAAGAGGACCTTGGAGACATTGGGTTTGCATGAAGATGTCATGTGGATGTTTGAGCAAATCAAAGCCCAGAGATTCTTCCAAATGACACCACAAACATATCTACCATTGGTGCTTGAATTTCTGAGTAGTTTTGATGCGCAGCTGTATGAGTATAGTGAAAGACATGCAGATGGTTATATCACCTTCCGCATAGCTAATGTAGAGAGGCAGCTGTCCATGCAAGACTTGAGAACCATCTTTCAGTTTGGCACAGGAGGCCACACATCAGTTTCAGTGGGGTATGCTGAGGATGTATTTTGGAACCAAATCACTGAAGAGACCCACTTTTCAGCACTTACTGCTAGAGCTTCAAAGATTTCCAATCCTTGCATCAAGTATGTTCACAGAGTTTTGGCCCACACTGTCTTTGGTAGAGGTGATAGTGATGGGATGGTAAGGCAAACTGAGTTGTTCTTTTTATGGAGTATGCTATTTGAATATCCCTTGGATGTTGCCTTCTTCTTCATGAAAGACTTGGAAAAAGTTTCTAGGGCAAAGAAAGGAGCTATTGTGATAGGTGGTTTCATTACACCTATAGCCCTGTACTTGAGAGTTGAACCCTATGGGATAGAGATTGCAAGAGGGAGTCCAAGACTTGACTTAGAGTCTTGTATTGCAATGAAAATGGTGATAAGAGAAGGAGATAGTTTTTCACTGATTCTTGGACCTAGAGGACATAAGTTACCACTTCCATGCACTGAGAAAACCATAGTTAGAAACCAGGAGAACTGGAGGTTGGTTCCAGAAGATGCTGACATTGCTATGCCACCCCCATTTAGTACCATACCACCGCCACCCTGGGGTAGTAGTGATGACCCTTTTGGGATGGGCATGGAGCAGCCATCTGGAGCTGCAGATTCTTCCACACAACCAGGCTCAGGCAGCAGATTCTCCAGTGCCTTCGATCCCGGATTTAGATATCTCTCCACTCAGCTGTACCGACAGGAGCAGAGGATGGAGAGAGTGATGAACACAATGAGTGACATGAAAGGTTCCGTGAGCCAGATGACTGATTCTATACATCACATGCATAAAGACATTGAAAATCTGAGTACCTATATGGAGGAGATGGGAAACTTCTTATATGAACGTTTCTATTTTCAGGATCCCAGGAGGAGTGGAGAGTATGGAGGACCCCAAAGAACGCCACCTATTGATCCTATGGATGCCGCAGTGCAAAGCACTAAAGAGATAGGATCTGACGGTGAAAATTGGTAGAGTCTTGTAAGTATCTCTTTCCCCTTTTATCTTTTGTCTTTCATTTTCTACATCTTATTGATATTTCATGTGTTGAAGGGAAGGATGCTTCTTCTGCATATCTGTGTCCGCCGTCACTACTACTCTATTTTTCATACTTATCTTTTTGATCTTCGATGGGGTTGTATAATGATATTGATGATTCATCTTCAATATGGTTGTATAATACTCAATGATATTTTGATGATGATATTCTTTTCAATATGGTTGTATTCACTTGATAATATTTTGATGACATGACATGTTAATGTTTGATGATGATGAGATGATTTGTGGCTTTGAATCACTTTTGAAATTATTAATGATTGATGTTGCTGAATGAATCCAAAATTGAGACTAGAATAAGGCCTATCATGTCAAATTTATTTCTCTTATACATATCTACTTTTGAAATTCTTCATTGGTTGAGGGGTAGGATTTTAGGGAGATATGTTGTTTGAAAATTTTGATTTAAAAGTGAAACTACTTCTTGAATAAAATCAGCATATGAGTATGAATATTTGAATTGATATTGATTGATTAGTCTAATTGAGGTTTTGTTTAGTTTACTATTTGTTGGGAAAAAGAATCCAAAATCCACAAAAATAGTGAGAGACTCCCCTACTTGGCACTGTGTAAAATTGATAGTGGTACCAAACGACATGGGTTGAAGTCTGAAAAGAAAAAAAATAAATGAGTGGAATCTATTCACATTAACTCCGCTGTCTTTGGTGAAAATTCCCAATACTAAAAAGACATGAGTTCTATTACACTGACTATGTGGTCAGTGTACTCTGATTTTGTCACCAAAAAAAAGGTGGTAATCGAATTAGAGAATGTGATTGATGCAAAAAGAAACAAAAAAGTATGTATCTATGTGGGTACATGTCATCCAAAAACAAAAAGAAAAAGAAAAATATGAGTGGAAAAAGATTTTGGATATCCTATTCCTGTAAGCAAAAGTATGATAAACCTAAACTGAAAATTGGATAAAGTCTTGAGATTGAAATTCTTTCTTTTATGCAAGTTGCGAAGTTTTATTTGACTAAGTTGTGGATCTTGAGAATTAGATTTAGAAGATGATATAACTGTTTTAAAATTTTATAATGCAATTAATGAAGATTTTTCACTGGAGATTGTATGTTAGAAATTTATTTCCCATGAGAAAGTCTATGCCTATGATCAATTTTTAATTTTTTTTGGTTTTTGCTTGAGGACAAGTAAAGTTTGAGCCTTATGTGTTTGATGACAACGAAATTTATCATAATTTCTATGCCATTTTGTTGATGGTTTTGTGTCATATTCATAGACTTTGTTTATTTTTATGCCCTTTTAATCAATATTTGCGGAATCCACGCTCTTTTCTATTTTTTAATGATTTTCAGGTAAAAAGGCATATTTTTCAGTCGATTTCGAGCAATCCAAGTGCATAATTGAATTCATAACATCAAAAGGAGATCACACGTCAAATTTCAGAAGATTTGGAGCTTCAGAGGAAATTGCAGCACCTCCAATATATTCTTTACGGTACCGTAATTTAGAGGTTTTCTAGGCAGAGAATCTCATATGATTACGGCACTACTGTAAATATCTTTACGGTGCCGTATTTTGGAGCATTTTTGATCAGAGGATTGATAGAGATTACGGTACTACCGTAAGGAACCTTATGGTACAGTATTTCGGGTCGATTTTCAACCCGAAAGATTTTGAAATTACGGCGCTACCGTAAAGAACGTTACGGTACCGTAATTCCAGAAGATTTCAAGCCAAGACCTCACTGTCTAGATTACGGCACTGCCGTAAAGACCATTACGACCGTAATTACATCGCTGCTCGCGACTTTCCCGGTCAATTCCGAAGCCCGATTTTTGTGCGGTTGATTGCGGGTGATCCAAGCCCTTATATGCGAAGCAGTAAGAAGGAGAAGGGGAGCCATTGATGAGACAAAACCAAGCACACCAAAAGCCCTAATTTTCGTTCACCACAAAGAGAGAAATCGCCTCACATGCCGCCGCCCTAGGTTTCGCCGCCGGGAAGCATATAGTGTATCTCCGGCTGTGAAATTTGAGTGGAAGCTACGCATAGAGGGAGAGAAGGAGCACCTACAGTTTCAACATGATCGGAGATCAGACGGAGGAGAAATCACCAGAAAATCGAGCGCCGCCGCTGTTCGCCCAGATTACGGCCGTAAACTTCTTTTCGGCCGTACCGTAATTTTCACTCTTCCTCTGTTTCGATTTTCTTCATCATGAATCATTGTAATCTTCCTTCTATGATAGCTTAAACCTCTTTTGGGACATGGGAGAGTAATTCACTTGAGTTTTAATGACTATATGACTATCTTTTCTATTATTTCATCTTGTTTAATCTTAGCATGATGATTTTACTCATGTGATGTTTTGCTCTTAGACTCTCCTTAGATCTATATTATTATTTATGTTTTAGAATTTTCGCTATTAACTGAAAAGTAATTGCTTGAGAATTTGGAACCCTAGAATTGCATGATAGGAACCCTTTTTAGGTTAGTTCTTGTTTGTTTGATTCTAGTAAGCTAACTGCCATGATAATAATATAAATCTAGGATTGAGTCTAAGCTTGAAAGTCCCCTAAAGAGGGAAGGAAACCCTAATAGGCGCAAGTAAGGGATTTAAAACAGCGGAAGAGGGTTTCTAAGATCGCATAGCATGTATTATGATCAACTTTAAAATATGAAAAAGAATTCATACCATGGCCATTTCAAGATGGCGCCTTGGAAGCAAAGATCAAATGAGATCTTCTCCTTGTCGTCACACACAGGATGATGACGCTATCTCCCTTGGTGCTCCTTGTGCTAGCAAGGTTCCAAGAGGTCCTTGTCGAGTGAAAGGGAATGATGAGATCTCGATCTCTCTTGGCCGAATCCTCCTCTATCCTTCAAGCGTCGCCGCACTCACACAAGGTGTCGAGAGGAATATGGACGAGAGGGAAAAATCGTAGAGGCGAAAATAGAGCATACTCTATTTGGACGAGAGCGCTCTCCAAGTGGAGATCATGGTTACTAAAAATAGTAACCACTCATCGCCCCAACGTTCACACCAAGTGAACATGTCGTCAACTACTCTCCCCTTGAACCATGCGCTCATTTAGTGAGCCGGTTCATTTTGGTTCAATTTAAGAACCAATCAAGCCAAGCAACTAGCCCAAATCATAATTAAACCATAAGGCTTTTGATCTGACCGTTGATCTCTTAATGCTCCTGATCTGACCGATCTAGCATCCATTCTCTCGATCGAAGCTTACCGATCTCAAGCCCTAATCAATCAAACATGATCAGACCAGATCTCACTTACAATCAGAGATTAAATCCCTTTAAAACTGAACCTAAACAATTCAGTCCACACGATCTGACTTAAGTAAGCCATATCATCAAATTGTGCGACCCTAAGGGTTTCCTTTAAATGTCGGTAACGATAACTCACGTCATCACGATCAGTGAGGGGTATCTAGCAACACATCACTGTCTCCCGATATAAAGAAAAGAGTCTTCCAAGACTACACCCAAAAACAACACAAGTGTGAATCAACTTCACTAGGCATACATATGTCCTTTGCCACTGGATGTTCTTATTGGACAAGCGTGTCAAGCTTGTAACTCCAATATGACGAGCATGATTAGAACAGATGAACACTGTCACCTGGGTATGGCCATACTCTTTTCTCAATCATCTCATCCAGGGGGCCCCTTTAGAACATCACACTCCTTAAACAAGGAGACGGCAATCCTATGTCTATCACTAGTGCCCTAACCTGACTCAAGCTCACCATCCAAGATAGTCTATAATCATTATGTTTCAAATGATATTGAACTACCTCAAAACAATGACAATCATCATTTAGAAAACACAAGTGATCTCAAGTCAAAGGAAATGTGCCACTTGTTGCACTCAAGGATTATTCACATTGTGACAAACAATTGAATAACCTAGTAGGGTCTGTCCAGTACATCCAATGTACCCATGAGTCTACATCTTATTCCATGCTCGAAGCATCCTATAAGATTAGAACACATATTAGTCTCAATCATATCAAGGCTGTCTCATGTTCACCAAGATATCTCGACTAAGGACATATAGCATGTCAGCCCAGCTGAACAGCTTTGAGACATTATTCAGAAGAACATATATTGCAGCAGACAATGTAGACAACTGAATAATAACCATGCCTTTATAAACATAACAGTTTATTACATGATACAGATACATTCCCATAGGCCTCAAACATTAGCCTTAAGGGCATACCCCAACAATCTCCCACTTGCACTTAATCTAATGGTTGAGAAATCTCAAACCCATATTATTACAGTGCTTCTCATGCTTCTGCTGCGCCAGAGGCTTGGTAAGCGGGTCTGCCAGATTGTCATCTGTATGAACCTTGCAGACTTTGATCTCGCCACGATCTATGATCTCCCTGATCAAATGAAACCGTCTCTGTATGTGCTTGGACTTCTGGTGCGACCGCGGTTCCTTTGCTTGTGCGATTGCTCCAGTGTTATCACAGAAGATAACCAAAGGATCTGCACTCGAAGGAACGACACCAAGTTCTCTCACGAACTTACGAATCCACACTGCCTCCTTGGATGCTTCCGAGGCTGCAACATACTCGGCTTCTGTTGTGGAATCAGCAACAGTTGACTGTTTGAAACTCTTCCACACCACGGCTCCTCCATTCAAGCTAAAAACATAGCCTGATTGCGATCGGAAATCATCCTGGTCCGACTGGAACGAAGCGTCAGTATATCCTTCAATACTGAGTTCTTCCTGACCACCATATATCAAGAACATATCTTTGGTCCTCCGCAGATATTTTAAAATGTTCTTGACTGCAATCCAGTGCGCCATACCTGGATTACTTTGGAAACGACTGGTTACGCTTAACCCGTAAGCGACGTCTGGGCGAGTACACAACATCGCATACATAATGGATCCAATAGCCGAAGCATAAGGCGTATTGTCCATTTCATCTTTCTCAGTCTGTGTTTGTGGACACTGACTCTTTGAAAGATTCAGACCATGTCTGACTGGAAGATATCCTCGTTTAGAATTCTCTAAATGAAATCTCTCCAGGACCTTATCGATGTAAGTACTCTGGCACAGCCCGAGAAGCCTCTTAGATCTATCCCTGTAGATCTTCACACCTAACACATAGGCTACTTCTCCTAAATCTTTCATCTGGAAACATTTCCTCAGCCATGCCTTCACAGCATGCATTTCAGGAATGTCATTTCCAATGATCAAGATGTCATCGACGTAGAGGACTAGAAAAGTAATCACGCTCCCACTAAACCTCTTATATACACACGGGTCATCCTCGTTCTTGATGAAACCAAACTCAGTAACTGATTCATCAAAACGAATATTCCAGCTTCTTGATGCTTGCTTAAGTCCATAAATGGACTTCTTTAACTTGCATATCTTATGACGATCTGCTGGATTAGTGAAACCTTCTGGTTGTGTCATGTACACATCCTCATCCAGATTTCCATTCAGGAAAGCTGTTTTCACATCCATCTGCCAGATCTCATAATCATAGTATGCAGCTATCGCGAAAAGAATCCGAATAGACTTAAACATGGCTACAGGTGAGAAAGTTTCATCATAATCTATCCCGTAGATTTGTTTGAAACCTTTCGCAACTAGCCTGCCTTTATAGGTAACTACGTTACCATCCATGTCAATCTTCTTCTTGAAGATCCATTTACAGCCTATAGGGATAACTCCCGGAGGCGGATCAACCAAATCCCAAACTTGGTTATCTGACATGGAGTCCATTTCGGCGCGCATAGCTTCAAGCCATCTCGCTGACTCCGGTCCACTAACCGCATCCGCATAAGTGAGGGGTTCATCATTATCAATGATGTAGACTCCGTCATAACGCTCAGGTTGTCGACGGATCCTTCCCGATCTTCGCGGTTCCCGTGATATCTGAGCCTCAGGTTGTTCAATAACCTGTTCTACCGGCTCAGGCTCATCCAACTGTGCTTGACTACTTTGTCCTTCCTCTGGATTCTCATCCAGCTTTATTTCTCTCCCACTGGCCTCTTGCAGAAGAAACTCCTTCTCAAGAAATATGGCCGTCCGAGCAACAAAAACCTTGTTCTCTTTGGGATCGTAGAAATAATAACCCTTAGTTTCCTTAGGGTAACCGACAAAGATACATTTGTCAGATCTGCTCTCTAGTTTCCCAGAGGCGAGCTTTTTGACATAAGCCTCGCAGCCCCAGATCCTGATAAATGTCAAGCTTGGCTGTTTCCCATACCATAACTCATATGGCGTCTTTGAAACTGCCTTGGATGGCACTCGGTTTAGTACCTTTGCAGCTGTTTCCAGCGCAAAACCCCAAAAGGAGTATGGAAGAGTAGCCTGACTCATCATAGAACGAACCATATCAAGTAACGTTCTATTTCTCCTCTCGGACACACCATTCCATTGCGGTGTTCCTGGCGGAGTGAGCTGTGAGATGATCCCACACTCCTTCAGATAGTCAGTAAACGCATGACTTAGGTATTCACCACCTCGATCTGAGCGAAGTGCCTTGATATTTCGGCCTAGCTGATTCTGTACTTCATTTTTGAACTCTTTGAACTTGTCAAAAGATTCACTTTTATGTCTCATTAAAAAGACATACCCATACCTACTGAAATCATCAGTAAAGGTAATGAAGTACTGATAGCCACCTCTGGCATGTTTACTAAATGGCCCACACACATCACTGTGTATAAGGTCAAGTAAACCTGAAGCCCTTTGACCTTTGTGAAGAAAAGGTGACTTCGTCATTTTACCCATTAAACAAGCCTTGCATGTATCAATCTCCTTGTAGGAGAATGATCCCAGCAGTCCATGATCATGCAACCGCTTAATGCGTTTCTCGTTAATATGGCCTAAACGACTATGCCATAGCAAGGTGCTGTCATCAGCATACTTGGCTTTCTTAATATCAATTTGCTGTATAGAACATTCCATGTCCAACATGTATAACCCATTGTTAATTGAACCAGTTGCATAAACAATATTATCAAAAGACAAAATACACTTTGAAATATTGCATTCAAAGGAAAATCCCTTCCTGACAAGAGCAGGAATGGAGATAATATTTTTAGTAATACTGGGAACAAAATAACAATTGTTTAGTTCCAATACAAGTCCAGATGGTAAAGAAATGAAATAGTCTCCTACAGCAACAGCAGCAACCCGTGCCCCGTTTCCAACGCGTAGGTCCACCTCATGCTGTCCCACCTGCCTTCTTCTCTTGAGTTCCTGTACATTTGAACAAATGTGAACTCCACATGCAGTGTCCAACACCCATGATATAGAAGAAGAGAACATGACCTCAGTCACGAATATACCTGAGCCAGAAGCGAAGCTTCCCCTCTTATCTCCTTGGAGCGCTTTACAGTCCTTTTTCCAGTGACCCAGCTGGCCACAGTGGAAACACCTGTATTCCTTGGACCGCTTAACCTTCTGCTTCAGAGCCTTGCTGTAGCTCTTGACAGGGGCCTTGCCCTTCTTCCCCTTCTTCTTGTTCCTAGAAGGAACCATCAAGACAGAGGTTGAAGGCTTACCCTTCAGAGTCTCCTCAGTGGTGAGGAGCATATTCAGCAGCTCTGCCGGAGTACAATCGATTTTGTTCATATTAAAATTAATAATGAACGCGTCGAATGAAGGCGGGAGAGACTGCAGAATAATATCCACAGCAAGCTCCTGGTTGATGGTGTGCCCCAGTTTCTCCAGAGCTTCCTTGTGCCCAATCATCTTGAGCACGTGAGCTCCCACTGGGCTCCCTTCAGCCAGTTTGCTCTGAAAGAAGAGCTTCGTCAAATTGTAGCGCTCTGTCCTCGCCTGTGCAGCATACAGCATCTTGAGGTTCGCTATAATCTCTATAGCCGACATATCCTCATGCTGACGCTGCAGCGGTGGCGTCATAGACGCTAGCATCAGGCAAGCGACATCAATGCTATCATTGACGTGCTTTTCATAGGCTTCCCGAACCGCCCTTGCGGCGTTCGGAGCGGGCTGCGGCGGTATCGCCGTCTCGAGGACATACAGTTTCCTCTCTGCCTTAAGAACGATCTTAAGGTGTCCAAACCAGTCAGAGAAGTTCGGCCCAGCAAACTTCTCCCTTTCCAGTAGGGATCGCACATTGAAGTTCATGGTGTTCGTTGCTGCAGGTATCTACAACAATGCAAGAACAGCAAGGTCAGTATCAATGTATAAGAATCAATCAGGACTTAAGAAAGATTCTTTTTCTCACTATTTTATCTGGCTGAAAAATCCAGCAAAACAGCCCGAAAGAGTAGTACTCTTTTAGTGAGATGGGATCCGGATTTCATACTTGGTCTCCGCGTCCCGCTCAGGCGAGATAAGATGCACAGAGAGTACAAGCACTAATCTCCGGTAGGCATTCCCTGCCGATCGCCAACCCGTGCGATTCCCCTTCATCTGGGCAATCCAGCAAACTGTGCCAACTGAGTTGGTACAACACAGTCTCTGACCCCACAGATGGCTGCCTCCATGTGCTACCATATGCGCCACATATGTAGCCTACACGGTCAAGCTGACCCGACCTACTCCCTGGACCACCATGTGCTATGCTGAGCAACGAGAAGGGATAAATCCCCACTCTGTAACACACAGGTGTAGTCCCACACCGTCTGAAGATAGATGGATGTGCCCACTGAGTGGGTACAACACGGCTCCAACGATAATCAGAACAGTGAGGTTTCGCGTCAGAAGGCTTACGAGCTTGATATTAAGCGTTGGATTTTCATGGTCTTTTATCTTCTTCACTATCATGCAATTCCTATGGTGATAGCAGAAGATAAAGTTAATCATGCAATTCTAATATTTAAACAATAAATAAAAGAAAGCATGAATCTTATGTGGTAAAAGCCCATAGCCCTAGTGAGACCTTAACCTAACTTAAGTCTTCACTTGCTCTTCATGGGTCTTTTGCTGCTCATCTGGCCCAAACCAGGGCCCAAGCGCCAATTACAGCACAGGTGCGCCCACCAGGGAAAATGCGCCTGGTCCCAGAGTCGAACCCTGGACCTCCCACCTGGTCAAGCCACTGCTGCATGCGCCTCTGCCAAGTGTGCTCTGTGCTCTTGTCTAATTAAATTACAAATTTAACTATCTAGACAAGATTGACACGCAGGTCAATTACAATTTTATAAATTAAAGCGATGTGATGCGCAGATCACAATAATTAATTTACAATTTTTAAATCCCAGGCACGCAGGCCCCAGCACAGCACACAATTAATATGAGCAGCCCACATAAGACTAAATAGACAAACATATGCATCCAATCAGCAATCATGTGATCCATAAAAATTAAAATTTTCGAAAAACCCCATGGGATCAATTTTAATTTCCTTATTCGCCCTTACTACCTTACAACGGTCCATTACTAGGGATCCACTCATCCAACCTAGTCAGATCCACTGCCCTTGCATGCACCAAGTCCTAACTGACTTGAGTCGACCATAAGGTCAACCATGCATGCGCCAGGGCTGAACAACCACAATGAGGTCTGGCAAGCGGGTGTGACCCCGGGCCTAACTCATGTGTGTTCAAAAGTTGTCTCAATCAGACATCGCTACACACCTGTCTGCAGTCGACCTATAGCCACCATAGGCTTGCGCCAAGGTGCTAACTGGTCGACCCCATTCAGGCTGTCAGATGGTCTGATCAGACTGTGGGATCTAACCTAGGGGATGACTTCAACCCTAGTAACCCGTCTAAGGGTTTACAGTAAGGCCTTAGATCTATAGTGAGTCGCGCATGTGTGTAAGTTTTTAAGAAAACCAACAACATTGTAAATGCGCCAAGACATCAAACATGCGCAAGATATAGAAACATACATATGGATGTATTTTCGCAAGATGATACATAATATCATGAAACTTTCGCATGTCAATAAGATCTAGGCATATGCGCAAATATGGATCAAACATTAAGCAATCATAAAAACATGCATGATAAACTGGCTCTGATACCAATTGAAAGTCCCCTAAAGAGGGAAGGAAACCCTAATAGGCGCAAGTAAGGGATTTAAAACAGCGGAAGAGGGTTTCTAAGATCGCATAGCATGTATTATGATCAACTTTAAAATATGAAAAAGAATTCATACCATGGCCATTTCAAGATGGCGCCTTGGAAGCAAAGATCAAATGAGATCTTCTCCTTGTCGTCACACACAGGATGATGACGCTATCTCCCTTGGTGCTCCTTGTGCTAGCAAGGTTCCAAGAGGTCCTTGTCGAGTGAAAGGGAATGATGAGATCTCGATCTCTCTTGGCCGAATCCTCCTCTATCCTTCAAGCGTCGCCGCACTCACACAAGGTGTCGAGAGGAATATGGGCGAGAGGGAAAAATCGTAGAGGCGAAAATAGAGCATACTCTATTTGGACGAGAGCGCTCTCCAAGTGGAGATCATGGTTACTAAAAATAGTAACCACTCATCGCCCCAACGTTCACACCAAGTGAACATGTCGTCAACTACTCTCCCCTTGAACCATGCGCTCATTTAGTGAGCCGGTTCATTTTGGTTCAATTTAAGAACCAATCAAGCCAAGCAACTAGCCCAAATCATAATTAAACCATAAGGCTTTTGATCTGACCGTTGATCTCTTAATGCTCCTGATCTGACCGATCTAGCATCCATTCTCTCGATCGAAGCTTACCGATCTCAAGCCCTAATCAATCAAACATGATCAGACCAGATCTCACTTACAATCAGAGATTAAATCCCTTTAAAACTGAACCTAAACAATTCAGTCCACACGATCTGACTTAAGTAAGCCATATCATCAAATTGTGCGACCCTAAGGGTTTCCTTTAAATGTCGGTAACGATAACTCACGTCATCACGATCAGTGAGGGGTATCTAGCAACACATCACTGTCTCCCGATATAAAGAAAAGAGTCTTCCAAGACTACACCCAAAAACAGCACAAGTGTGAATCAACTTCACTAGGCATACATATGTCCTTTGCCACTGGATGTTCTTATTGGACAAGCGTGTCAAGCTTGTAACTCCAATATGACGAGCATGATTAGAACAGATGAACACTGTCACCTGGGTATGGCCATACTCTTTTCTCAATCATCTCATCCAGGGGGCCCCTTTAGAACATCACACTCCTTAAACAAGGAGACGGCAATCCTATGTCTATCACTAGTGCCCTAACCTGACTCAAGCTCACCATCCAAGATAGTCTATAATCATTATGTTTCAAATGATATTGAACTACCTCAAAACAATGACAATCATCATTTAGAAAACACAAGTGATCTCAAGTCAAAGGAAATGTGCCACTTGTTGCACTCAAGGATTATTCACATTGTGACAAACAATTGAATAACCTAGTAGGGTCTGTCCAGTACATCCAATGTACCCATGAGTCTACATCTTATTCCATGCTCGAAGCATCCTATAAGATTAGAACACATATTAGTCTCAATCATATCAAGGCTGTCTTATGTTCACCAAGATATCTCGACTAAGGACATATAGCATGTCAGCCCAGCTGAACAGCTTTGAGACATTATTCAGAAGAACATATATTGCAGCAGACAATGTAGACAACTGAATAATAACCATGCCTTTATAAACATAACAGTTTATTACATGATACAGATACATTCCCATAGGCCTCAAACATTAGCCTTAAGGGCATACCCCAACAAAGCTTTCAAACGTGGAGATCTTGTGCGAAAGCAAAGATCGGAACATTAGATAACCATGTTTAAAACTAGTGTCGAGATTCAGATGCACGAAAGTGATCCTTGAAATTCCACTAGAGATTATCGACTTAGAACTCGGATGCACGAAAGTGATCCTTGAGTTCTCAGTTTGATGATTTACTTATCATTAGCGTTGGGATGACTCTTGCGCGAGAGCGAAGATTTATCCTTGCATGGTTGTCTGCACGAAAGTGAGATAATCCTTTTATTCATGTAAATTGCATCTTTGTCATGATGAAATTAAACTGATGAAATCTCTATTCATGTCTAGTCATAAAAATTAAAGTGAACGAAACCCTAGTCCCAGCTTCTCTCTCTGATAATTCCGTTTCAGCGCTTTAGTCTTCGTTTGCTAGTTTGCACTCTTTCGATTGCCTAGATAGTGAAAAATCAATTATTCGGTACTCAGCAACATAGGTCCCTGTGGATTCGATACTTTCTTTATTACTTCGAGTATCCGTACACTTGCGAACACAACGTTAGAACATCGTGCCTAACCAACCCATATACTAGTCTCACAAGTACAAGAGCTGTCCCAAGTCTACTTAGGTACATCGACTGTGGACATGAGTTTGAGCACAGATCCAATCTGTCTCCAGGGACATTATCACATAGGAACACAATCGCAGATATAAACTAAGCATGATAGTGACAATGCCAAAATGATATATAAAAGAAATATCAATGTCAGGCAGTACAAAAGATAGACCAAATCTAGGTCTTAGGGCATAAACACCAACAGCGGATTCCCATTCTTTTTATACTACTAATAAATCTCGATAAGAGACATAGAGATAGATTTAGAAATAGAATTCCATTAAAAAAAACCACAACCTCTTATAAAATTTGGAAAGAACATAAACTAAATTAAAAATTCTTTATAATATAATGATGCTTGGCTAAATAAATATACTAAAAAAAGGTCCTTAAACAATTAATGTTATATTTATTGGATACTCACTATAATCAAATATATATAGATTCTTATTTATTAATTATGAAATTTTAGAAATATCTAATAACAAAGTAATTGAATTTAAAGATATCGCTTTCTTTGAAAATATGTTTCTAATTATAATTAGAATATCAAATTCTATCTCTAATCAAAATTGATACGCTGAACCCTTATTCTTCTTCCAATAATAAATCTATAATGGCTGAATAAAAAATGAGTAAAAGGGCTAGCATTGAAAAGGATTTTAGTGATGACTCTATAACTTATCTAAGTGAAGATACACCAAAATCTTATCAAGAAACTTTGAGCTCCCTTACATTGTGTTTCAGAGGAGGGAAAGAAATCAAGAAAGAAAGGAAATAACAATAGAGAGGAAATAAGGAGAAAAAAAATAACTGTTTTCCCTTTTAGGCCTTATGTTTTAGTGAGAGGAAAGAAAACTAGGAAAGACTCAATTTTAAAACAAGTTATATTATGCATAATAAATAAATAATTAATAATATTATAAATAATATTACTAATTATTATCTATAATATTATTAATAATATTATAAATAATATTAGTAATATTATATTATATTATAATATTAATAATATAATATATTATAATATTAGTAATATTATATTATTATATTATTATAATATTATTATATTATATTATGTTATATTATATTAGTAATATAATATAATATTATATTATATTATATTATGTTAAATTATATTAATAATATAATATAATGTAATATACGAAGAGATTTGGGAGATGAAGGGAGACAAGCAACTCTGCTAAAAATTGGGCGAGCGGACGGAAATGTGTTTCCTTTCGATTTGGAGAGAACAAAATTGAGGGAAAGGAATTGGATTCTTTTTTTTTCTTTCTTTTCACTCATTCTCTCCTTTGAAACTAGGAAAATCGAAGGAAAGAATTTCATTTCCTTCCTTTCTCTCATGATTTCCCTCCTTTGAAATAGACCGTTAATGCTCCTTTTTGGAAAGAAGCTGTTGATAATGATTTTCAATTTATAATCAACAACATATATGGATATACTAATTTACCTCTTGAAAATAAACCATTAAGATATAAATATATTTTTAAGAAATAACTTAGGATAGATGGTATTATAGAAAAAATTTGCCCATTTGTTCAAGGTTATGGGCAAAAAGCTAATATTAATTACTTGAACACCTAGATGTTTGTTGCTAGGATCACAACTACAAGAATCTTTTTCTCCTTAGCTTTACCTTTAATCTAAAACATTGTCAAATGAATGTTAAACCCCATTTCTCTTTGGGGATCTTTAAGAGGAAATCTATTGAATCAACTTGAAGGCTTTATCACGCTAGGTAGTGAAAAGAAAATTTGTAAATTAGTCTTGATCTTTATATGGACTTAAGTAAGTTTAAGTAAGCTCCTAAACGGCATAAAAAGTTTAATGTGGTTGTTCTATCTTATGGATTCCAAACCAATTATTATGATAGTTGTCACTACTATAAAAACATAGATTTTAATTACATCCTTCTATGCTTATAAATACCAAATGCTTTCTATCAAATCATTTTGGCATACAAAATATGAGGAAAGCTGATTACATATTATGAATGAAAATAATTGGAAAAGAAAATTTAATTACTCTATCATAATCTCACTACACCAATAAAATAATAGAAAAGTTTGGTCTAATTTCTTCAATTCCCTTAAGTACTCCTTATGATTCTAATTCTCATTTAACTAAAAATCTAGGTAGCCTAGTAAAACAAGAACTATATGCCCAAGCTATAGATTCTTTTTTTTTTTATCTTGCTAATAGAACCAAACTTGACATAGCATATGTTGTGTCTGGGTTAAGTAGATGTACTAGTAACTCTAGTCATCAATACTAGAATGCTATTAATACCCCTTAAACAACTTAAAGGAACCGTAGTCTATGAATTAACATATTCAGTTTACCCTTGAGGGATTTTGTGATGCTAATTGGATATCAAATTCCAATGACATCAAATCAACCTCAGTTTTTATCTTTACTTTAGGAGGTGTGTCATTCCATGGCAATCTACCAAACAATCTACAATAGTTACAAGTACTATAGAAAGCTAAATTAGTAGCTCTTAACCTATCATGTTCAAAAGCTAAATGGATTAAAAATCTATTTTCATCTCTCCCTATGGCATAATCAATCAACCAACCAATTTTCATAAATTATGATAATAAGGCTACCATCAATTTTTGAGAAACTCATAAATACAAAACTAATTAGACATATAAAAATAAAAAAACCATAAAATGGTTATTTATTCATAATATAATTTTATCATCTTATGTTAAAACAAATGATAATCTTGTTAATTATCTCACTAAAGAATTAAATCAATATAAAGTGACAGCTTCATCGAAGGGAATGGGGATTAATCCTAATTAGGCTTTCCTATGGTGGCAACTGAACATCTATGATAGACAGACCCTAGAAAAAGGTTTAATAAGTAACAACAAGCTAACTGGTTACCCAAAGGAGTACAATAAAATATTTGTAAAGCACTTTATGCATTAGAGTTATTTTAAAGGCTTCAATTCTTCCATTCCTAAGGTGACTATAGTACTCCTATATATAGGGAGAGAAGAGTTCTTAACTCTAAAAAAGAGCCAAAGGTATGCCTTGGGGGGTGCCTCTACACACATCTATATAAGGTCTCTCCTACAAGAGTTTTTGTAAACAGTCATGGACTAGTAACTAGACACTTCTAGAAAACTCTCACAAAAAAATTAAGATACATATGCATAGCCATAAATGCGCAACCTATATCACAATTAATTGTATTATGTGTGCACTACTTAAGGTTAAGCCAAAAGGGATGTAATTCAAGACCTTTTTACTACATCTCTTCTAATTAAGTTTCATGTACTAAGTATGCGTTTGGAGGTGCGCTGTTTCATGCGGCGCTAGGAAGGGTGGCGGAAGTAGCCAAAATACGAGCTACTTTTTTAGTTGTTGTGTTGTGGAACAGTACCATTATGGGTATTGTTCACAAAAGCAGGGGTTACCCTGCTGCGCCCGCTGCCATGATATGTTGCAGTATCAACATTACATTTATATTAAATTAATTATTATTTACATATTTATATTTTATAATTATGTATAACAATTAATTATATTATATTATATTAATTATATTTTTTAATAAAAAATTAATTTTAAATTAACTACTTCAAAATATATAATTTTAATTTATTACTTAATAAATAAAATTAATAATTTAATTTTATATTAAAAATAATTATTTGATCTTATAAAATTTAATAATTTTACTAAAATAATTATTTTATTTTAGTATATTTTATTAAATTACTATTTATTTATTTAATATTTAATTAATTATTTTATTTTATTATAAAAATATATAATTTTAACTTTAATATATTTTATTAAATTACTATTTATTTATTTATTATTTAATTAATTATTTTATTTTATTATAAAAATATATAATATTAACTTTAATATATTTTATTAAATTATTATTTATTTATTTATTAACAACACAATAGATTTATAAAATAATTTTAATAATAGTTGTTACAGTAACAACACAGCTAGACCCACCAAACACCCTTAACAGCATGTGCTACAGTAACAGTGCAGCCATCCTTAACAGCATGTGCTACAGTAACAGTGCAGCCATTATAGCATAGTTGCGGCAGCGCAGCAGAACCAACTGGGCCTAAGTGTGTTGAGCAATACTCTTTTTTAACCATGAAATATAAACATTGGGCAACAATATTGTTTTAAATTCATTAAATTATAAAAGTTTTATTTTTTATGGGAGATTGTTATTTTAATTAATAAAAACCAAAGAAAATTCCCTAATTTTTGTCCTATATTGCGAATACAAGATTATGCCATGGGGTATATAATAATTGAAGGAAGCTAAGCCCTTTAGGGCTTTTCATAGGGATTCAATTAGTCACACCTATGAATATATCACCATAGGATCATGTGATTTATCATAGAATAGATCACAGCGCCCCTAACAATGTTCTTACACGTGCAAGGACAATTATTCTTTCATCAACTGGATGCCTTAGGTTCCAAAGGGACACACCACTTCCTCTAGTTTATATTACTCCACAAGATAGTTTTCTCCATACTTGAACTCATCTTCTTCTACAAGTTCTCAAAGAACTTTTCTTGCCTTGTTGAATCCTATAAGTTAGATTTCTAATATAAAAGTATTTTAAATTTAGTTTTTCTGATAGCATGTCTATTATGAATCAAGTTAGAGAGTTAGAGATCCTAATTTCTTAAATGAGTGAATTGCATATTAAGATCCTAACGCAATCTAAGTGGGGGCAATTCTATTTAAACTCCCTTCATTTTGGAATGACTACAGGAAGAAAATCTTGCACTCTTCTAAAAATTACATAATATAAAAGTTCTCTACACACTTGCAAATTAAGTTTAAAAATTCAATCAAAGATGAATTGATTTTGCGTTCAAGAATAAACTGTTACTATTGCCCCAAAAGTGGGAAAATCTTTTAGTGTTCCTCAAAACAATCTGAATATAGAAAACAAACGCTTTAAAAAGTCTTATAATGTTAAAAATATTAAGAAAAATTGTCCTTATTTCAACTATGGAAAGAAAAGATAATATATTCAAGAATGTAGGTATATAAAGAATACACCTAGAAATCTAAGCACTTTGGGCCACCATAAAACTAATATGGCTGACAAATAGATCCTTAGTAGAAATGGTAAATGGAATGTTATCGAATGTTAAGTTACTTTCTTCCCATTGGTATTGAAGTTTTATTAACAGCATGTCATATTAATAATAGAATATCTTTTTTAAAATTTAATGCTTCACCATATGAGTTATGAAATAATGATAAGAAACTAAACTTAAGTTACTTTAAAGTGTGGGGGTGTGTTATTTTTTATAAGACCCTAAATCCACATAAATCAAACATAAAACCAAGAGGGATAAAGAGCATGTTTGTATGTTGTGCTCAAAACTCTAAAGCCTATAGGCTATTAACTATAGAAACAAGTACAATAGTTGAATTCATAAATATAAATTTTTTAAAAAATAAATTTATTAATGATATAAAAGAAATTCAACCTAATACAAATATTGTGGGGTCGAAAAAAAAAAGAAAAAAAATTGGTGGGCCAAGTGAACCAAGGAAAAGTCAAAAAATTATAGTTGAAAAACACTTGGATTCAGACTTTATCTCACCTGAATCTATTGTCTTCCCTATTGAAGATGACAGAACCAAAGTATTAAATAAGATATTCATTATATTTGACATGAAGAATGAATGCAAAACGTATAAGGAAGTTATGATCTCTATGATGTCCAATGAGACTTCGGTCTTGGTAGATTTACCATTTGGGTCTAAAGCAATTGGATGCAAATAGGTATTTAATAGGAAACATAATGCGAATAGTTCTATACATACCTATAAAGCTAGATTATAACTAAAGGGTTTACACAAAAGGAAAACAGATTGCTTTGACACATATGCACAAGTGGCTAGAATAAGATTTTCTTTAGCTTCAATTCATAAATTATTTGTACATCAAATGAATGTTAAAATAACATTCTTAAATGATGACTTAACTGAAGAAGTGTATATAGAACAACTTGAAGGTTTTTGTTCTTCCAAGAAATGAACATAAAGTTTGTAAGTTAGTTAAGTTTATATATGCATCAAAACAGCTCCCAAAGAATAGCGCAAAAGTTTGATACAATAATTCTTTCATATGAGTTTAGACATAATAATGTTAATAAATGTATCTATTATAAATCAACAAATGAATATAACATGTTTGTGTGCTTATATATTCATGACATGTTAATTTTTTGCACAAATAAAAAAAGGATAATATAAACCAAAATGTATGTAAGCTTAATATTCCAAATGAAAGATCTAGATTAGATAGATACAATTTTGGGAATTAAAATAAAGAAACATAATATTAGGTATTTCTTATCTCAATATTATTATATTGATAATATAATTAATAGATTCATGTATCTTGGCTTAAAGGAGGCTAACACCCTCTTTGATTTAAGTTTGAATTTATCAGAAAAAATGAGAGAATTGTTGATCAAATAAATAATCTTAGTGTCATTAGTAGCCTAATATATGTTATGTATTGCACTAGACCTAATATAGTTGTATGCATATTATCAAAGTTTACAAGCCTAGCACAAAATATTGGAAAGCTATTAAAAGAGTTTTTGGATGTCTGGAAAAAACACAACAATGGAGTCATGTATATAATGATTTATTCATCTGAGCTAGAAGGGTATAAAAGTTGGCTAACAAATAATAGTGAAAGTAAAGTCACCATAGGTTGGATTTTCAATGTTAGGTGGTTGATGTGTCCGCAAGTGCACGGATACGTCGAAGTAGTAAAAGATATTGAACCCACAGAGACTTACATGTTAAGTACCAAATAATCGAATTCTTACTAGTTAAGCGAATGATGTACGATAAGATGAATAAGAATGAATAATTAAAAATTATCATAGATAATCGGAGAGAGAAAACTAGGACTAAGATTTCATCTTTTTTAATTCCTATGACTAGACATGATAAAGTTTTTATTAGTTATTCAAATCATGATAAAGAAAAAGTTTACTAAAAAGAAATTCTCTCTTTTTGGACGTACAATTTACACAGACCCAGCCTTCACTTTCGTGACTTGCTGCTCAGTGTTAAATAAAAGTAAACCAGACAAAAAAAAATTACGATCATTTTCATGGCTTAACTCTCAATGTCTATTTATTAAGTAAAATTAAATACTTTCAGGTTTTACCTAAGGGGCTCTAACAATCAAAATCACATTTCGATCTATATTATCATATCTAAAATAATAAAATCATTAGATCAAAATATCAACATGTGAAATAAGCATAAAAAATCAGGATTCTAGGACTTAGCTACTTGCATAGTCTAAGTTTCTATATCTAATTAAAGAGTTCCAGGTTTGTAAATCACCTTTCGGTCCATATTACAAACCCTAAAACATGTAGATATTCTAACACTAATAATTTCAAAGTAAATAAATCACAGAGGCAAAATTATCATTCAGAGAATAACTATTAAGTTAAAATTCATCGAGTCATTACAAAATTAAAAAGGGATTACTCCCTAAGTTCTAAAGAAAAGATAACAAAACTAAAGTCATACGAATATGATAAATATTCATAAAAAAATACTCAGAATTTAGAAAAAGAGAAAATAAGGTTTTACTGCCATCATAGGGGTGTGACGAATCGTCATAACCCTGTGATTCTAAAATTTTTTGGCTACTATAGTACTGCTACAGTGCCGATATAGTAACTACTATAATAAACCGCGATTTTCCCCTTCAGCTATAAAATTCTTTCATCGATTTTTCCCAATCCTGTATTTCTTTCGATCTAAAATTTTATGTGTGTCGTCTCCTCCTTGGGCGAAGCTTTCCACCAATTTTTGTCAACGGAGATGCCCTCTACACCTCTCAGCGAGAGGGTAAGCCCTAGCGGTGCCTCAGCCAATTTCTCCCTCATTTCTCCATGAGAGCTCACGATACTTGTGTTGAATCCTCTTCTCAATTTATACAAGGGTTCTGTTCTTTTAGTTTTTCGGATTAGGGCTCAGATTTCTCTAATTTAGTATAGGAAAAATCAGACTTGGAGGCGGCGGAAGAATCGGGCGTGAATGATGTTTTCCCCTAAATATTAGAATCACACCCATGTGATGCCTGCAGTTCATTTTATCACAACCCAAATATTCGAATCACACCCGTGTGATGCCTGCAGTTCATTTCGTCACAGTGGTATGACAGGCAAAAAATTTTAAATTTCACCCCTAAGC
The DNA here is from genome assembly GCA_027563935.2 of Costus lasius. NCBI lineage: Eukaryota > Viridiplantae > Streptophyta > Magnoliopsida > Zingiberales > Costaceae > Costus > Costus lasius. The sequence continues at coordinate 26,469,121 of CM050450.1, read as the reverse complement.
TCAAAATTTCGTCCTGATTACATTTCTAATCTCTGAATTCTTCAAAATCCACAAATCTAATCATATTTTTCCTGAAAAATAAAAAAAATAAGAAGAGGTGTAGATTCTAGAGAAATTGACTGATTTTAATTTAAAAATAAGCAAAAGTACATAAATATAACTCAAAAAGAAATTATAAACATATAAAAGTTACTATGACTTTTTAACTCATCAGTGGTGGAGCTATAATTTAGGCTTCTAAGAGGCAAAATTGATTGCTCGTTCAACTATGGAATCTAAATTTATGTAGTGTTATGGTCAACACCTATGGTAGTTATTTCTTTGCACTTAATAGTTAAATAATAATATCTCGTGCTTATAGTAAAATATGTAATAGAAAGTCTACGTATCTTAGCATGAGACATGTGAATTGATATCAAGCGGGCTGATCACTGTAATATATGTGAGATAAAAGGATAATTTAACTGACCCTCTCACTAAGCCACTTACAAGAGAATTAGTAAGAAATACATAAGTTATTAAACTTAAATACCAATGATGGTATCCCAATTTTGAATTAGAAAATATCTGATTATAAAGTTCAATAGGTAAAAACGAGTCATTGTTATATGATTGTGAGTACTAGGAAGTCCCATAACAAGAACGTCTATAAATAAAAGCTAGTGTTGATAGTTGCGAACAAAATAATGGATGAGAATTGGCTCTTAATGGAGTTTATAAACAATTGTGTCATCTGAGACAAAAGTGGAAACTCCACTCATATGAACATCAAAGTGGTGTCACTTCAATAAGAGAATCGTGGTTCTCTTATAAATATTTATTAGATTGAATTAGCATATGACCATATATAATAGTGCTAAGGTTGTTAAAGCAAAATTTTTATGAACACCTTGGCAAGTATCACATGTGTGATATCTTTGGTGGTAACATAAGGAGTTCAAGGTGCAATATATGAAACTTACAATTTCGTTAGGACTTTATGATATTTATACTAATTATGGGTCCAAATCGAAATATGCCCACTTATATGTGTAATACTTACCTAAGCGAAAATAAGGGATCACAACTAGTGGGAGATTGTTATATAGTTGTGACCATTTGGAGGGGTGACAATAGTCTCATAGTGAAAGTAGAGAAAAAGCATTTATATGTTTAAATACTTTGGCATTTCTTGTTGAAACTAACAGTCTTTAGACCAACAATAGACAAAGTGAATGGTTCTTGTATGACCCAATAGTAATATTTAAAGTCTTAATTGGGCACTTGAGCACTTGGGGTCATCAGTACTAGGTTGGAGATCTTTGTCATGGTTGTGACTATATAGTTAATCACGCCTATGACTATGTCATCATAGGATCACGCCAATGACTTCATCAAGTGGAAGCATTAGCTCCAAAAGGGCACACCAAGGGTGCTTCCTCACTATCTCAACATTTCATTTTCTAACAACAAAAATATGCATTAAGAATTAGAAATAAGCTATATAAGTAGCTTTACAAAGTATCATGCTTAATATACTTTTAAATAAAGATTTGCACCTTCTAGACATCATGTCTTGTTTCCACTAAAACATAGTTAGTTGTCAAAATTGTAATGACTTACACAATTATACTATATTATTCCAAGATAGATTCCCCTTAGTTGAGGGGGCATGTATAGCTATTGTTGTGGACAGGTGGTGAGTTTTGAGCACATGTTGCATGCTTTGTAAAAAGGAATATGCATCCTTACTAAATTCAGTTCAGATTGCCTATAAGTACTTATAATATTTAAAATAATATATTTATTTATATTAAAATTTTAAATTATTTGAAATAATAATATTTTTATTTATTTTTTTACATAACCACCTATTACTATTAGTAAAAGTCAATTAAATTGTTTATTTAAAATTTATAAGCTGATTGTGATACAATATTATAAATTCATAATATTTTTATTTATAATCTCATTAAGCGAAATAGACGAATTCATAAATATGTGACCTAAAGACATTGTTCATAAATATGATAAACTATAATGAGTTATTATATTTTTTCTTATTTTAAAAAATATTTTTAGAAAAGTGACAATATCAAAAACAATAAATTGCAGCTTTTTCAACTTCTTAATATATATATAAACTTTGTTATAAATTAACCTTTTCCTAAGCAAAAGCGATTTTGGGTTCAAGAGGGACTCGTTTTCTGATGAAAACGGCGGTTCAATTCGATGTTGTCTAAACAAAAAATTTCAATAAATCTAATCCGTACATTTCATTGACATCCGCCACAGGGTAAACCACTGCCTCTTAGGCCTCCCCGACTGATTCTAGGCCAACGATAGACAATACCCCCCCCCCCCCCCCCCCCGAACATAGCTTACAACTTTCATCGTATTGTGCTCTCCAAAGAGCAACTCTTCTCAAAATCTCAAAAGGTGCTGAGGCTGAGTTGGAATCTCATTCTAAGGATTCTTGTGGTTCCAGAGAATCGAGCTACAGGAGAACCAGGAACGGAGAGCTCTCCCCCTTTTTTCCCGACTCTTTGGTCTTAAGAATGCTAGTTTTAAGAACGAGTGATTGCCCTTCTCCGACCCTTACTGCCCAACCGGAGAGCGGACAGCTAATGCCTTCCACTTATTGAATAGGGTCTATGGTCGGTTCGTGACCCCTAGATGCCGAAGGCGTCCTTGGGGTGATCTCGTAGTTCTTACGGGGTGGAGACGATGGGGTCGGTCCATGGATTTTTTTTTCCTTTTGCCACATTACGAAATATATATATATATATATATATATATAAAAAAACACTTTTCTTTGGTTTATGCTAAAGCTGCTTAAAAGGGCCGAATAGGCCCTAAGTGATCGGTAAGTAGTACCTTTGAGGTCCATTGGAATACTCAAAGGACGGTGAGAATATGCGAAAAATTGATGCAATACTATTGTGAGTACCTAGAATATCTCTTCCCAAAACATTAAGTTAGGCTTTTTCTTAAAAGGAAACTACATGTTAGAGGGGCTCCTGAACACCATATTTATTATTACTTATCACCCTAAAATTGATTGGTCAATAGAGTTTGTAAGTAGAAGACTAGGTAACCTGCTAGTATGCCTAATCCATGAAGAGTGGGTTAAAATTGTCATAATTTAATTTAAACTAACTTTTTATTTTTTTTAATTTTGCAGGACCTAGTTGTAATTAGTAGAAACTTATGGGCTTTTGTATGAAATTCCTTTTAAAACCCCTCTTTCCTTTCTTGCCAAGGGTTTCTTTCTCCTTTCCAGTTTTTTTTTCGTGAGCGGTAGCGAGCCCCTCTTCTCCTTCTCCTTCTTCTTCGATAGGGCAGCGATGGAGGAATTTTTTTTTTCTAATGGCGCTTGAGTGAATGTCATTTCCTAAGAAGCGTGGACATTAAATCTTTCTTCCATCTTCTTCCTCTTCTCTTCACTTCATTAAGGTAATTTTTCAATCCCTAACTCTCAGCTGATTTCTTTCTCCTTCTTTCTTGAAATTGGATCTAGGTAAATTACGTTATTTTAAAATCGATTGTAGAACTGTGGCAAAGATTTTCCTTTCTATTCCTGTAATTTCTAATCCAAAGGGGTTCTCGGAAGTTTCTGTCATCTTGGAATTGGAAACTGTTTTTCTAATGCATTCAATTCTAGCTAAGTTCCCAAACAACATACGTAAGGATGCACTTGTTATTCTATGTAAATTTTATTCACCCTCATTTAGGAGTACTTTTATTTGCTTCTGCCTTCTTAACAAATCAATCAGGTCAATCCTTCTTTGGTTCTAGGATGATATTGTGAATTAACTTACTCGATGAATATTCTATATGAATTAATGAAGTGAATCTGCGAATTTATTGATTTATTTCTCCATGTAATTTGATCAGGTCAGTGCTGACTTCTAGTTCTTGGATCTTAGCATTTGACATTTTCTTGTCTTGAGGTCCTAATTTTTTTTTTCGTTTACATATTATTAGTGGGAGATTCATCATGCTGAACAAATAAAATTTTAGTAGTTAGAATATATTGCCAACTGCTACTGCTTGATGATCAAAGACTCCTCATTCCTGAATTTTCTGCTTTGAGCAAGGGGCATTACTTTTTCTTTTTCTTTTAGGAGGGGTAGGAGTGTTATCACTATTTTCATTTAGCTTCATTTGGTTTTTGAGGCTTGATTGATTAAAATAGGGAATTCAAATGAAAAGAATGAATCTGGAGATTGAAAACAATACAAGGAATGCCATTGTGAATTAAATATAAACATAGTTGCATCATAAGTTAGGATTTGGTTATTATCAAATTGACTCCCTATTTTTATTTATGTTGTTTTGATTTAAATCCTTGATCAGATTGAATGATGTGCTATGGAAAATTAGTAGATAGGATGAATTTTATATTGATGAATATGTAAATTTAGTGGAAAAACTTACCTGATTAATTTGACATTGTTATCTGAATTTAAAAAGTGAGTTAGGTTTATTGAACACTTAAAACAATTAGTTTAACTAGCAGGATTTTATTGTTTTGGCTGCAAATTAGTTTTGTTTGGATTTAATGCACATGCCCTTATCTTTTGAATTAGTAGAGTAGCTAAAAGCATAAATCAATTTCATCATTCTGTGGCTTTTAGTAACGAAACTTTCTCCAAGTTGTGTTGATCCTAATGCCTTCATACAGTGTTGTGTTTGGTGAGTAAAAGAATCTTATTGGATAAGATCAAATTAATATACTTATTTCAATTCTTTCATTTTGATTTCCTTCATATCTAGGTATATGTGTACAGTGAGTTAGAATTATAAGGAAAGTGTTTGGAATCAATTATAAATGGTAAGGAACATCAGATTGCATGTTTTCGTGACCAAATGGAATTAATTATTTGAAACAAATAGAATTGTTGCTATTAGGGCTAGATAACAATCAACGTGCAAAATAACTAAAGCATGTCTAGAATGAATCTTCTGAAAGAACATTAAGATCTATGTCATTAAGGAATAATTGAATACATGCATAACCTTGTCTTGGAAGAATTAATAAAACAATTTTAATTATGTGCACACAATAATCCTATCTCTTTGAAATGATTAGATAAAAGGATAGCTAAGATTTGATAAGTTAGAAAGTCAAGACTGGAAGATAAAGTGATTCAAAGACTGTGAGAATTGGTAAACATTTGGTAAAGAAAATCAACCATCGAGGTAGGAATCTATTTCTTCACCTTTCAATACAGCATTTTGAGTTTTACTTAAAAGATGTGTTATCTTATTGCTCTGTCCTATGATTATTGTTTCATTTCCTTTGCACTCAACATTATTCATTTATTAATGCATTATGATGATATGACATGACTTGGTAGTTACATTAGTTGCTTTGTTAAAACATTGGTGATGGAAATTTTAGTACATTTGGTGTATACTTGTAATCGTGGGTAGAGGTGGCCATGGGCCGGCCTGGGCCCGGGCCGTGCTAGGCACGGCACGTTTCCAATCGGGCTGTGCCGGGCACAGCACGGGGGAGAAATATCTGGGCCCGGCACGGCCCGCGACACGATTAGCTGTGCCGGCCCAGGCACGGCTCGACCCTTTACTAAGCACGGATGTTGAAACTGGCCCGCGGGCTGGCGTCGGCATGTGGGCCGGATTTGGCCCAACGGGCCCAGATGTGGCACGCGGGCCATGCCTGGCCCAACCCGAAGATGGCCCACGGGTCGACTTTGGCCCGCTTCATTAAAATAAATTTTAAAAATAAGTAAAATATTAATTAATTAAATTATATAAAATAAAAAAATTTAAAAAATGAGAAATTGAGAATTATGTATTTTGCACAAATTTTAAAAAAATATTAAATTATTATTTAATTAATTATTTTATTTTATTTTAAAAATATATAATTTTAATTTTTAATATTTAATATTAATTTATTTATTAACAACACTAACAACACATGACTAAAGTTAAAACTAACTCGATTAAATTTCATATTCATAAATTACACATTTAAGCTTAAATCAATTGCCGACATAATGGGCATAAACAATTGACCCGTAGCCAGCGACGCAAGCAACTACTATGGAAGATGTGCGAGCATTGTGTTAAGCATACTTGCTCTCCATGCTCCATCTTCTCTATGCATATTGCGCACTCCATGTTTTCAGCTCTACCTCTTTCTTCAACAATAAAAAAACTCAAGTGACTCTTGTGCTTGGTTTGTTTCGATATATTGCTCCGGTTCATCGTTGATATTATTACTGTCCTCCTCACTATCACTATCATTTATTTCAAAGTCCTCAACCTCTATCTTAATCTCAACCCCAGAAGGGGAGGGAGAAGCTAAAAATTCTTATCTTGCATGATCAGATAAGTGGATAAAGTGTTCTTCGAACCTGAATACATCAATTCGTATGATTTGACTAGCACATTCGATAATACTTAAAATAGTGATTCTCCATTGATCAGCATTGAAGAAATTTAAGGTAGATGTAAGGAAGATTGAACGTTGAGAATTTGGCAGAATGATAATTATCTTCACTCTTCTATTATCTGCCATTTTTCTCTATGCCTCGTGCTCACCTGCAAGACTGCAAACATAATTAACAAAGTAATTGAAACTCACGTGATTAAGAGGAATGTAATAAAAAAATAATTCAAACTAAATTTTTGTGTGTGAAAATGTAAGGAACTATCTAGAATTTATAGAGATGAAATGAGTGTAAATTTATAAATTTATCCTCTATTTTATATTATTAAAAGAGAATAAAATAATAATTTTATAGCTAAAAGACAATTATACCTATAAATTTAAATTTTTTAGATACTTTAAGGGGGTATAAATGTAAAATAATGTAGGTAAAAATTTAAATTTTGGCGCCAAATAATAAAAAAATATTTTTTACGAGTGTCGTGCCTGGCCCGGCCTGTATGCCGTGCCGTGCCTAGCCAGGCACACTTGTAGGCCGTGCCCGGCCTAGCCCACGGGCCGGGAACCCTCGGCCCAGCCCGACCCGAGCTAGGCCATGGGCCACCCGCGGCCGGCCCACGTCGTGCCGGGCCGTGGGCCGGCCCACGTCGTGCCGGGCCGTGGGCCGGCCCGGCCCGTTGGCCACCTCTAGTCGTGGCATTGACTGATCTTATGCTGGGTTATGTTATACCAGCTAGACCACTATGGACTCTATAGTGCCAAGTATGGATCGGCTATAGCGGTGCTAGCTAGAGGTCACCTGATGGGAAGTCATTAGACTAACCGAGGTCCTGGATGTTAGACGCAACATCCTCCGAGTTGTCTGAGGGCAGTTGTTCCATCGGTTGAGCAACGATGGAAACACTCTAGTAAAGAGTGCGGACTCAAGAGTGAGGTTATTATGTGATTATGCTCTTGATTTACACGACTATATGGATGTGATGTCTACCATGTAGAATAGTAAATTTGCTTTAATAAACTTTGCTTGTTGCATGCATTTTATGATTCCTACGTGGCTTTTCTTGCTAACTCCCTTGTTTTGCCTCCAGGTCCAAGTTCGGCCCAACCCCAAAATGAATAGTTAGATAGAAACTGCAGTTATGGGGAAATAAATAGCTAAAATGGTTTTTCTTGAGTTGTGGAATTTGTATTTTGGCATTGTGAGCCAAACTTTGAATTTTGTTGAAAAGTGTTGAAAGATATTGTAATATGCATATTATAGATTGTTTTCTTTTGGTATGGATTGTGAGATTTGAAGCATATACAAATTTTTATTAGCAAATGTTATGTTGTGGTGTTAATGTGTGAAATGTTATTATAATGGCTTATATCCTTTAAACTCTTACATTCTCTTCGCTGGGGAATAACAAAAATGCTACTAAATTTTTTAGTTCATATTTAAGAGTGATAGCAATTGTGCTCATGTCTATTAGCATTTCAAGCAACTCTTAGATTTGAACTAAACCCATCAATCCCATTCTTTTGCAGTATTTTACAAAATGATCTAGGAATTCAACCATTCTCAATATGGAGGGCCTCACCTTGAACCAGGATCCTTTATACGTTCAAGTTCCTAAAGGTGTCCCTATTCCGAGGGCAGTCAAAGAACAAATGGAGTTCACAAAAATGGTACACAATACTGCTAGTTAGTGCAATTGAAAGATACCAATGAAGATACAGAGACATCTAAATCAATGGTTATAAACATAATGCAAGCTTAACTTAATTCTAGCGTTCTATAGAGATTACTTAGTTTCTTCTCATAAATTTTGAAAATTGTGATGTTTGGTGTGGTAAAATTGATCATATTAATCCTAAATGCAATCAACAGATGGTAAACCAAAATATTATCTCTAGCCTAGATTTCAGATTTATACTAATGGGAAATTTATGCTCAACCTGTGAATCTAGTGATATGTATTTTTAACTATATAAATGATTTCCTAGGTATGTTGTACATATTTATTAAGGGAATGAAGCTCTTAATAAATTAAGATTTTCAAAGCTAGAGCTAAATTTTGTTAATATGAAAGGACTAAATCATTATGACTGGTAGAAATTGTTAACATACATCAAGATATTGTTGGATCTTATTTATCAAACGATGAAATGAAAAAAAGAAAAGAAAAAAAAGCCCTTTTAGGCATGATGAATTTAATGATCTTTAGTTATATTACACCTTAAAACTTATAAATGAAACTTTATTATTATTATGTTTTGTTTTGTTATATTCTTAATAGGATATGCCTTAAGGATAAAGATATTATATTAAGCATCACAAGGATTATAAGGCCAAAATTAGTTTCTTTGAAATGTAGGATGTAATATGCCATAATCTGAAAGAGAGAATGTTGATTGTAATACTTTAGATATTGTCTTTGTAAGATATTATTTTGCGAACATTTATAAATTCCTTGTGAACAATTTTGAAAATCCCAAGATTTTAGATCACACTTTAGTTAAATCTAAGAATGTTTCCTTCTTTAAAATGTTTTTATATTATATTAAGAACTTTATCTAATGTTTCTTCTTCAACTGATATGCCATTTTGATTGTTAATTCTTGTAGAAATTTACCATCTTATAAAACCTAAAAGCCATAGAGTAAAAAACAAATGGAACCTGGAATTACTTCATTACTTTCCTCATTTAAGATGCACCTATCTCTTATCAAAAGGTACCAACACTTCTAATGCTCTATTATGGATAAAGAATTTACAATGATATTAATTTAATTTAAATAATTAGATTGTCATTGATTTATCTCTTTGAAATAAGCGTTTAAAATGGAAGAGGATGTTTGTGAAGAAGATTAAGAGTGAAATTATAGAAAATTGTAAGTCATGAATTCTAAGAGTTTTTTTATACCAAATTTTAATATTATAATTTTGACAATTATGTGCATGTAGATTTTGTTCCCAGAATTCATGTCTTTGATAAAATTTTGACAAAATTGAAATGATTTATGAGACTAAAGTATTCTCATCTCATAATTTTGATGTAAAATTTCTTGAAGAATATGATACAAACTTAAGCTTGAAATTTTTAAATCAACTATGTTTATTTTTCTAAACCTCATCGTACCCAAAAGATGCTACACAAATTGAGATTTCTTTTTTTCTCCACATATTCCCATTGATCTGAATATATATCTTCAATTAAAAAATATAATTAATTTTGTAAATTAAAAGAATATTGTAAATCTATCACAACAAAAGTTTATCTTTCTAATTGGATTAGATCATATCATGATTTTTAGTTTAAACAAAGAAGGTAAATTACTAACTATAGTGAAGTTCATAAATGTCTTTGATAAAATCTTTAAATATCTTAAAAGAACTATCATATATATAATGACTACTATTATGTGCTTAGATTTTAACTATATTGATTCCATTTATTTTGTTAGTCTAGAACTAAGAAATACAATAATTGAATGCTATAATATGACATGTTTCCTCAATCTAAATGCTAAGGATAAAAGATTAAGAGTATATAGAAATATTACTAGATAAAGTAATATTTAATATGATATTTTGTGACAGGAGACAACGATGTGTTGTTAGACATCATTTGTGACAATATAATAAAATCATATTATTACTACTAACATGATAAGAATTTATTAGATAAACACTGATGCACCTTAGTGATTGCCAAGTCCAAGAACTAAACCACTATCATGATACTCTCAAGACAAAGAGTTAATAGGAAAATAATGATAATAGAGATTACTATAGGCAAAGTATATGAGATGTCACAAAGGATAGACAAAAATATCTTTATTCTTTTGCTCTCCTATATGTGAAATAAATAGAGAGAGATTTGAGTGAATATTAGTACTAAAGAGTATGACAAAAAGACTATTTAATTATGCATGGATAGTATATAAAAATGCCAAAATATTGTTATTCAAATATTTGATTTGATCATATCAGGGTACTATTATTCTAAACCGCTGATTAACTTTTTCTCTTCACAAAGATGTTTGGCTTCGATGTGCTTTTAGCTAACTAAACCTGTATTTTTCTTGAAGCCGTTGGGCATTCTTTTCATATAGAATATAAGTTTGGTCTTGCATTCATTGATTTGTGAGTTGAATTTGAATATGATAAATTAACACGGGAGAAGCTTCTACAATTCTAGCTAGATATTACACTTGATAATAAATAAAAACGAGGCGGAGGCGTGTTAGACGGCAATTTTGGGGAGGGTACCCGTTGCCACCCCTAGTTCGGGACTCACGGCAATTTTGGGGCAGATTCTTGATCATTGCAAGTCAGCAACTGTCAAACGTATGGCTTCTTCCTATGCATCTCTGTCCACATAGTAGATTACTTTAAGAAATATCAAGTCAACAATGGTATTGCTCTTGTATCCTTTCTCTGTTCTGTTCCCACCACAGCTTTGCACGTGCCTCCCCAAAGTTTTCTCGGCTGAGACAAATTACAGAAAAATGGAACAATGACATAGCGAAAATCTCACACACATGGACTAGTGAATAAACCTCTACCTGAATCGGACACGGCGAAGCTCTCGGGTGCCATCAGACAGTTCCCGGAGGGTGATGTATACACCGGGCTCGTCATGTTCCACCCATTCCGTCACGTCAAGATCGCTCGCGTTGCTGATAGAGATGGAGGCCGCCTCATCTCTGGAAGAGGTGGTAGTTCTTGATGCGTCCAAGGAAGAGCCTTCACCCTTCACTCCGGAGATCCCGGCCGCGGCGGCCGCGAAATACTGTGGGAGGAGGAGATGTTGTGAAGGATCCGGCACCGGAGGGCAATATGGCCCACGTTTGAACCCCGAGGGAGGTGGCGGCCCATAAATATTTCTGCTGACCCGTTCCTTTCCCATCAAGGAGCTATTCCTCGAGCATTCTCTCTGCTGCTTCAAAAGTTATATGGTGAACCAAGTTCATTGCACATGCACTCTCGTGATCTTATAGTTTTATGATCATTTTTTGCGTTATTGAATTTATGAACTTAATTACGATACTTATATAATCAGCAAGGAGATGCGTACATACATGCGGACCAACCTCGCCGTCGTCAGATCTGGATGGGGTAGGAAATGCCTGGCGGCTAAACCTGCGCACGTTGTACAACTCCATGATCCTGTCGTAGTTCTCCCCCCACCACCTCTGCGCCTGCCATTTGTTAAATATCTCCCGGCTGCACGTGAGTATGCCGTCAATGCCTATATCCATACCAGAATAATATGCACAAAGAAAAAAAAAATATATATATATATAAAACAAATAACAATTCGAGACCTGAAGCGGATGCGTTTGAGATCATTTCCCGCGCCGCTGGGGAGGGACACGAACGTGATCTGAACTCCGGGCTCCACCTGCGCCGTCCACTCCCTGGGTTCACCGCCCTCCTCCAAGTCTACTGCATCCTCCATGTCCGGCGGCATCATCCACTTCCCTCCGTAACTAGAGGAGCCCTCCTCCTCGTCCTCCATGTAATGGAAGCGATTGTTAGTGGTGTAAGTCGAAAAATCCCATGCTGGTGTCGAGCTCGAGCTGGCCGCCACCCGCATATAATCGTACTGGCCATTGCCGGCTGAATCGGGGGGACCCACGTCTTTATCAAGATAAGTTGAGTGGTATTGGAGTTGATTGTGATGATGGAGGCTCTTGCTTTTGCTAAATGCATTGCTGCTGCCCTTGCAATGTCGATGACTGCCGGAGAACTTCAACACCATGTCCTTCAACTATAGCCGCAACACGATCACAATGTTACTGTTGTCAGTCCTACCAAGTTAATTATTATAAGGGATATCTAGGTCGACTATCATACAATTGATTGATGTGCAAACAGACTTAACTATGTTGATCATACTTTAAGAAAGCACGACAGCATCATTATACCTTCACAAACCTCCATTACCTTAATTAATCTGTAAATATGGCCGGTAGCAATACAGTCAGTAGACATCAATCTAATATTTCTGTGTACGGTTAGCCACCATGTCTCATCAAACACTCGTGAGGCCGACCAAACAATGACTAAAGGGTGTTGGCAATTAGTGATTATAAGTGGATCATAGAAAAAGTACTTTTGCTAGCCAAGGCCCAAGGAACAAAGCATGGAGAGACGTCGACCCTGAGAAGAGTGCATGAGACTACCGAACAAGGTGAGAGTACCATGAGTGTAGCGCATGTCCAATGTCTGGCCATTGGACGACCTAGGGACCTACCTGTTGCAGTGTGAGTACAACTTTATACGAATGACCTAGAGGCCACTGCACATGCACTAGTACTATATAATGTGTACTTGCTCTAGAAAGAGCAATAACCTAGAGCCTGACCTTATGAACTCAGCTTTGAATAAATTAAATGCTATAATCTGACATTGCCAGTCCTTAGATACGTGAATTGAAGAAAAGAAACTATTAATTGCTTTAAGCGAACTCGTCTAGTAAATATTAAACATCAAAAAAATTAAGTACAATATTTAGGAGCGAGTGAATACTGAGAAAGTTAAGGTGGGTCGTATTGAATATTTTCAGGAAAATGTTGTCTTGACCACAAGGTAATAACCGTATGTAGTTTCCAAAGCGAACTAGTCAAGTGTAAGGACAAAATATGTAATGCAGATCATGGATGAGGTGGTTATGAGGCCCAATCTTCAGCCATTGAATCTAAGAGTCTGTCTTTTCTGCTCTATCCAACGGGAGGTCAGACGCTGGGCTATTCAGATCCGACGGCTCCAAGGGCAGTCTTTACACGGGCCGGTGCAAAACTTGCAATTTTTTTTTTTTTCCGGTTTCGAGGGACACAACAAATCCATTAAACCAAGAAAAAGAAAAACAGTCTGATAGTGGCCGAGAGGACCACCTCCACTGGGAACATCAGCTACTTTATTCCTTACTTTGGAGTAGCGCACTCGCCTCAGTCGTCGTCCAAATAACATCCAATGGAATTCTTTCCAGCAAGCGCTGTTTTCTAAGAAGAACCGAGAGCAAATCTTCCCCCCACTTGTTTGAAGACCAGACAACAACACCTATAAAGCGAAACAACATCTGAAACCACCCTTCCTACCTCCTCTTTTCTAGCGAGGGTGACGGACGACTATATTTATCGGTTTTGAGAGGAGAAGAATGACCCTGTACCCATTAGAACAGAGATTTTATTTCGTACACTCTAACAAATGGACAACAATCGCTCTTGATCCATTTTATAACTCTATAAATCTTTCAAGGGGACAGGGCGTGCGAAAGTTCACGGATAGAGAGTTTGCACACTAATTATTGGTCAAATGGTCCCCTACATCCTAGGTAGCAGACTGTTGCTGCTCTGCAACTATTGTTGGACTGACTACCTCTGCCAAAGTGCGCGCTCTCTCTCTCTCTCTGTGTATGTACATTATATGTATATATACATATATAAAAGAGAATACATTGTATATTTGAGAGGGTGAATGGAGATGCAACCTGGGAAGTGAGGCTTTTGAAGGCGTCCTTGGAAACGGGATTGGTGGTTCCACGCTCGGCAGTTTCGTCCCCGCCATCATCCCGGTCGTTCTTTGAACACGCGATGCAGGCAAGCATCTTTTCCTTATTCTTCCACCCTGCAACTGCAATGCGAACCAAGACAGTCAAATATGTTACAGCAGTGTGTCCTAGTTGGTCATGGCCGACAAAATTCTGAGTTGATGTGGTGCTTCATCAAACCGTTTTGTTCCTTGCTCTCAATCTAGCGACCATGGAAGAAGACATATACGCACTGTCTTTCATTCAATAAATAGTTTGTCGCACCTGATTCACAATACAATGAATTAAACCCGACTTTAATCGTACTGATGCATACAGAGTGGAAGCTGGCACGGTTGCGAGATGTGGGCGGATAACAGACATATCAGCGTGTGAGTAAGACTTGTTACTCGTATACAAGGCAAAAAAAAAGGACAAGGTCCATCACCATTATAAATCTGTTTTTCTTAATCAATTAATTTCCTTGGAAAAGTCGAGCAACTATAAAACTTCAACAATGACGTTGTAGAATAAAACAAAACAACACTCGTTCGCTTGGCGGTAAGCGCATACACACTTGTCGGTTAGGTCGGGGGTTTAATCCAATAATGGGCTAGTAGTGTGATTCTTCGTGCGTTTATGTTTCGTAGGCTTACGCTTCATGTGAAAAAAAAAAAAAAAAAAAAAAACATAAAGTAAAACCCTCCCTTCAGTAATTCCCTGTTTCACGTTAACTAACTCCTCTTCCCATCGCTCTCGCTCTTCTCCAAGTACTATAATCACCACAGAGATTGAAGAAAGAGTACGGAGAGAAACAGATGATTGATGGAATATTTGGTATCTAGAATATTAGAGGAAAAAGAATTTTTCAAAACTCCAGAGAACGCCAATGATTAACTTACCCCTGATACTTGCAGCGCCTCTTGTTCTTCAATTCTTGTATCCTCAGAACGCAATCGATCAGCGTGCGTATTAGTAACAGATCTGATGCGAGAACCTATTCCGCTATCGCAAATGGGAAATCTCTTCTACTGCGGATCCAAGGACGAAAACACATGTCAAGCTAAGAAAATGGGAAAAAGAAAAAAGATAGAAGATGGATTAATCGGTGGGCAGGACACAACAATCTGATCATTGCCAATCAAAAACCGACATACGATTCATGCAGCACAATGTTCAGAGATATTGAGAAGCTAATTTCTCTTACCTTATTGATCACCTCGTCGTTTAAGTTTGGAACCCAAATTACTCGGATAGAAGCTCTCTTTCCGACTCCTCGATCCACCCCCGCGGTGATGGTATCAATGAATCGAAATGCCTGCGAGGACGCGGCGACGATATAGAGGGGAGGAGTTGGCGATCTCCAAGTATTCCGAAAAGTAGGTCCGGAGACCCACTGCGGAAGAAAAAGCTTTCGAACGGCGGACTTGGGTTTTCCTAAAGAAAATCAAATGGGCGAGGAAGCCCGCCCCCTTGCATCGCCTATAAATAGCAGAGCGCAGAATTAGATAGCATAAGTAACATACGACGCCTCAGACTTGCTGCTGCCCTCCATGTACTCACGCTCTATAGCTAACGGCCGCTATCTGCTCCGTCGACTTACGTACTCTAGCCTAAATGCTTTTTTTTTTTTTTTCAAATAATAATAATAATAATAATAATAATAAAGGAAAAACAGAAATATTCTTATTCTCTAGAAACTAGGAAAAAGACAAGAGAGAGATAGACAAAGCATGCATTGGAAGATCTGGACCGTCGGTTCCTGCACGATCTCCGCAATCGAGTGGTCTTGTCAGCTCCGATGGGTTCCATCTGTTGAACGCAGCGGCTCAGCTGTGCGCCACGCTGAGCCCCCGATGCGCGCTTCCTAACCGTACGACAACCGCATGGGGGCGCGCGTAGCGTGATGTGGCAAGGCGGGCTGGTTCACGCAAATCTCTAGATGTGGACCGTCGGATGGAGCGATATGATTAGCCGTAGCGTAATGTCCGGCGGAATCGGACGGCTGAGATGGAAGGAGAAACCGTACGGGCTTGTATTGCTTAAGGAAAAGCGAATGGGGATTTGACTGATTGGGCCTCGTCCCGAGTTGTCCAATCCATTTGACCTCCAAGTAACGCGATGCGGCTTGCAAATGGGATGCTGGATCCGCAGCAAGCAAGGACAGATGCAAATTCAGCAGCGGCATGCATAAAAGCCCTTTGCGTGTAATGCGTGACCTTTGCACAACAACAAGCCTCGATTTCGTTCGGATGCATGCATTAAATGTAAATGGGCAGCCTTTTTTCCCCTTGTTCATTTCTTTTCTAAATTCGGGCATTGAAAATAGCATGTCCAATCCCAACGAGTCCAGATGCAAGAAAGATTCGTCTTAGGCCACTATTTTGGGCTCGCACGAGATCCTATTCAAACCCTAATAAAGCGTGAAATAGGAATAAAATAAAATAAAAGAGGAATACAAAGATGGGTCAAATTGACTCGCATCCCGTTATCGAACGGTCAAGGGAGCGCCAGGTTGCGGTACAGAACGCAGCCTTTGCGGGCAGGGCCACCGGGGGAGCCACGGGCAGTCACCGGTGGCAACGGTTGCTTTATCTTTTTTGATAGGGGGACGCCTTTATTTATTCCGATGTCCTGAGCTGGCGACGGCTTTAATTAGAACGAAGAGAATTGCTTTGAAAGGCGAGACAAATCGGAGTTTTTTTTAAAAAAAAAAAAAACTAAAAGCAAACAAACGGGTAATTGGGTAAAGCGCAAAGGAAGACATACGAACATACGACCGATCTGATCCGCTTTGGAGGACTTTTGCATGTGGCTATGAACTGACACGTGTCAGTTTCCGTAAGTAATTTAAGCGGTCGTAGATTCGGTTGTCAGAGAGTTGGGACTACTCTCATTCATCAAACATTCAAAAAAACATAAATAAATAGGTAAAGAGGTCCGGCCTAGTCGGATGCCAAATGGTCTTTCATTCTTGATGACAGTATCGTAACCGTCAGCATCATGGTACAGTGAGCGGTTCCCCACTTCCCACCTTGGAATTATTAGTTTGACTTGCTTTAAATACTATATTTTAATCATCACGAGTTGCATAGTTTATAAATAAATAATTATATAAAATGAATTTTGGAATAATTTTTAACTTGTTACAAGAGAGTCACGTGTTGCGCCTGTTGTTGTGGAGCTTTTCAATTAGAAGACAGCTTTCATTCCTACTAAATATTTTAAGCAATTTTATTTCTTATTTCACACGGGGGTTTGGATTGAATGAAAAGTAGGAATAAAAAAAATATATATAGAGGGGAAAGAAAATAAAAAAAAATACATAAAATTCACAAGATTGTAGGGGGTGATTTGGGGAAGTAGGCATCTATTTCCTCACCAAGGGGAGCGGGGGCGACATAGCGGAACTCAACACCGAGGGGAGTTCAATGGTTTTAATTTTTCTAAATGGTCTGAACAAGTCTAGTTTCACTTAGGTATTTGGACATTGATTTAGCACTTTTACATGATAAGCCTACTGCTATTACTGACTCTTTCTATAATGCTTGAGAAAGATAAAATAAAATGAGCTTAATGTTTATGCGAATGAAGAATATTAAGTCAATAATTTTTAAAATTAATAGTGCAAAAATATTTATTAAATTAGTAAAAAGTGTGTCTTATTCTGACACTACTAATAAGTCATTTCCTAGGACATTAATGAGTACATTAACCACCATGAAGTTTGATGGTTCTCATATCATGCATGAGCAACTTACTGAAATGATAAATATAACAGCAAGATTGGGATCCATGGGAATGAAAGTTGATGAATTGAAAGCTTCCTTGTGATATTCATCATAAACTCCTTGCCTCATTTCCTGGGACATTAATGGGTACATTAACCACTATGAAGTTTGATGGTTCTCATACCATGCATGAGCAACTTACTGAAATGATAAATATAACATCAAGATTGAGATCTATGGGAATGAAAGTTGATGAAAGCTTCCTTGTGACATTCATTATAAACTCTTTACCTCCTCAATATGGTCTGTTCCAAAATAAATTACAATACAATAAAAAATAAATAGGATATGACAGAATTACAAACTTTGGTTATTCAAGAGGTAGCAAAGATTAAGGAAACAAGAAACTCATTCAATTAATCTTATGAGTCAAAGGAGCTACAAAAAAAATCAAGAAAGAAGAATCCAAAGGGTAATAAAAAACCATTAAAGGTTAATAACTCATCCACCTAAGTCCAAAAGAAGGAACAAAAGAAAAATGGTTGTCATTTTTGTGGAAAGCCTAGACACCATAAGAAAGATTGCCTATTACATAAGGTATGGTTCAAAAGTAGAGGTAAGCATAATGCTTCCATATGTTTTGAATCAAATTTGGTAGAAATTACTTTTAATACTTGGTGGATTGATTCTGATTATACCACTCATGTTTTAAATATGATACAGGGATTTATTATAATCCAAACCATAAACACAAATGAAAATTTTGTACTTATGGGAAATCAAGTCAAAGCTCTAATTGAAGCCATCGGAACTTATCGTTTGATTTTACACACTAGACATTATTTAGATTTTTTTTATAAACTCTTTATGTTCCTTCTATTTCTCATTATTTGATTTCTTTATCAAAACTTGATAGGATAGTCCTTTAAGTTTGGAAATAGATGTTGTAACTTGTTTAAGCATAATCATTCCATTCATTGCTTCTGGTGTTCTTTGTGATGGCTTATACAAATTAAATCATGATAATCTATTTGCTAAAACTCTATTAACTTTGCATCATCCTCTTAGTACTAAACGAGCTTTAATAGATGAAAGTTCAGCTTACTTGTGGTATAAACATTTGGGTCACATATCTAAAGAAATAATACACGGATTGATAAAAAAAAATAATATCCTTCATGATTTGGATTTTATTAATTTTGGTATTTATGTAGATTGTATTAAAGAAAAATACACAAAATATATAAATAAGAAGAAAGCCACAAGAAGCACACAACTCATTGAATTTATACACACCGACATATATGAACCTTATGATGTTCCATCATTTAGTGGAGAAAAATATTATCATCTTTGTCAATGATTTTTTTTTACTTTATGGATATATCTATTTGTCACATGACAAATCTCAATCAACAAATGCCTTAGAGGTATTTATTATTGAGTTTGAAAGATAATTAGATACAAAAGTGAAAATTATTAGATCTAATAGAGGTAGTGAATATGGTAAAAGGTATGATGAACTTGGACAACACACTGGTCCATTTGCTAAATTCCTTAAAAGGCATGACATATGTGCTCAATATACAATGCTAGGAACACTAGAATAGAGTAGTATTATAGAAAGGCATAATCGTACCTTAATAGATATAGTTAGAAGCATGTTGTGTTATTCTTCTTTACCCTTGTCATTATGGATATACTTTAAAAACTGTCATGTATTTATTAAATATGATTCTAATAAAGCAGTTCAAAGGACTCCTTTTGAATTATGGTCAGGAAAGAAAACTAGTTTAAGACACCTATTTGTTTGGGGTTGCCCGACATAAGTAAAAATTTATAATCCATTTGAATAGAAATTAGATTTAAAAATGACTAGTGATTTCTTCATTGGTTATCCAGAAAAATCTATAGGGTATAGATTTTATTGCCCTAGCTATAGTACAAGAATTGTTGAAACCAGAAATGCAAGATTTATTGAAAATGGTGACATTAATGGGAGTGTAAAATCACGTAAAGTTGAAATTCAATAAGTCCTAGTAGAGTTTTCTTTACCTAAAACATCTTCTAAAGTTGTTATTCCCATAGTTGCTAAAAAACTAGGCAACATACAAGAACAACAAACATATGATGTAACTTCTCATAATGAAGATGTTACCAATGAACCAATAGTAGATGTATCACAAGAAGTAGTATTAAGAATGTTTGAAAGTATGACGACCTGCTATCTCTAATGATTATGTGGTTTATCTATAAGAGTCAAAATATGACTTATGAATGAATGATGATCCAGTTTCATTTCCACAAGCCATAGAAAATAATAATTCGACTAAGTGGTTAGATGCCATGAAAACAGAGTTGAAATTAATGAACGATAATGAAGTTAGGGATATTGTTGAATTACAAAAAGGTTGTAAATGAATTAGGTGTAAATGGGGTCTTTAAGACCAAGCATGACTTTAATGGCAATATTGAATGCTATAGAGCTAGAATTTTTGCTAAAGGTTTCACTCAAAAAGATGAGATTGACTACAAAGAGACTTTTTTCTCTTATTTCGAAAAAAAAAACTCATTTAGAATTATTAAGAAAATGGTAGCTCATTATGATTTAAAGCTTTACCAAATGGATGTGAAAACTATCTTTCTAAATGAGAATCTAGAAGAAGAGGTCTATATGAATCAACCTCAGGGTTTTATAATTAAAAAAAAAGGAACACATGGTTTATAAACTTAAAAGGTTAATATTTGGACTTAAACAAGCTTCCCGACAATAGTATCTTAAGTTCAATAATACTATCACTTCCTTTGGATTTAAAGAAAATATTGTTGATAGATGTATATATCTGAAGGTTAATGGGAGCAAGTTTATAATTGTAATTATATATGTTGAAGATATTTTACTTGCTACTAATAATTATAGCTTATTACATGAGACCAAGAGATTTCTCTCAGAGAACTTTAAAAATAAAAGATTTAGGTGAGACATCATATGCTATTGAAATTAAAATAATTCATGATAAATCACAAGGAATATTGAGATTGTCTCAAAGATTGCATATTAATAAAGTTCTAGAGAGATTCAATATGGAGAGGTGCTTTGCAAGTGTTGTTCTAATTCAGAAATGAGATAAATTGAGTCTTATGCAATGCCTAAGGAATGAATTGGAATGTAAAGAAATGGATCAAATTCCATATGCTTCTATTGCTGGTAGCTTGATGTATGCTCAGACATGTACAAGGCCAAACATTGGTTTTGCTGTTGGAATGTTGGGCATATGTCAAAGTAATTTAGGATTAGATCATTAGAAAGCTACAAAGAAAATATTGGGATACTTATAGGGAATAAAAGATCATATGCTCACTTATAGAAGATCTAATTATCTTGAGGTAAAAGGATATTCAAATTCAGATTATGCTGGATGTGTTGATACTAGAAAATCTATATTTGTCAATTTATTCATGTTAGCTGAAGTAGCTGTCTTGTGGAAAAGTGCAAAATAGTTTGTTACCGCTATATCAACTATGGAAGTTGAATTTGTGGCATGCTTTGAGGCCACTATTCAAAGATTATGGTTGCGAAACTTTATTTTAGGACTTGGAATTCTTAATAATATTGTCAAGCCATTGAAAATTTATTATGATAATTTTGCAACAGTCTTTTTCCCTAACAAAGTCAAGTATTCAAAAAGTGTTAAATATATGAAATTAAAATACTTTGTCATTAAAGAGGAAGTTTAGAAATAAAAAGTGTTAATTGAACATATTAGCACCAATATTATGATAGCAGATCCATTTACAAAAGGATTGCCACGAAAGATGTTTGGTGCATGTGTCAAAAGGATGGGCATTATTGAAAACCATTATTGATATTATGATCATATTTTATATTTTGAAACTTTGAGCTCATTTAATTCATGTTTCTGATATATTTTATTGCATCATATTTCATTATGCTATTTGTTGTATATACATGAATAAATTGTGTTAATATAATAGAAATTGTTTTTGACAAAGGCATTATTGTCAAACCACTATGGCATATTTCTCATTAACAAATTATATTGAGTATAAAACTAATAATGTGATACATATAAGGGATTATGTCGATCTAATGACATATAACCACTATGATCCTTATTAGTATTACTTAATAGTGATTATGATTTGACCAACTTAAAGAAGGGATTTATTACATTATATTACTAAGCTAGAAGATTAGAAAATGTCATATGAACCAAGTGGGATAATGTAGGTTATTTTATGGTTCATATGTTCTAATCTATTAATTATTTAAAATAACTTATCATAGTTTAGTAATTGATAAGTTTCTAAATCCTATTGGTTATAAGAATTATTTGTTAACTTATACATTGATGGAATGTGAGTTATAATATATAAAAAGAAATGGGTTATCTCGCTACCCATTAACTTATATTCTCCATCAATAAAAAGATGATATAGTCTTCAATCATGGATCAAAGGGTCGAGAGAGAGAAATCTAGTTTCATCGGGAAGAAATTATTATAATAAATCATTATCAAATCATCATGGATCAAAATATGATTTTATTCTTGAATTTATTTTGCATGTGAAAATTATATAGTTCAAAGATCTTGATATAATGCTAATGTAATTATAATGTGTTTTATTTACATAATAATAATATGAAAATATCTTACATCCTTCCCTTTTTTTGATCCAAGAAAATAGGGTGCTAGTGGTTGTAGAGTTATTTGTCCAAAAAAGATGGGCTCAAGTTTGAAGTTTATAAATGAAAATCTTCTACACTAGCAAATGAAATATATCAAATGTTTTGTTGGAAGAATATCTATAGCATTATGTTACTCACTAGCTAACGTTGTTGAACTGTACATAGTTCTATTGTAACTTGCACAAGCCTTTTGCCATTTTTTATGTTCACTTATTGAAGCCATTTTATTTAGACATAGGTGAAATAAAGTAGAGAGCAAAACCTCTATGAGCTAAAAAGAGTTCGATAAGGATATTGAAATTATCCTTCACTTTGAAGAGTTCATGACCACTAAATTGAAATGGAGCACAAAGTTCCTTATGTACTAAAATAACTCACCAAATTCTGAAGCTATTTGAACGCCATCTCCACAAATGTGGAGGTTCAAAGACGTTATCTTAGAATATTATTGCACTTCCATGAGATGTTGAAGGATTTCAATGGGGGAGGTTTGTGAGGCATGCATACTCATAGTGTAATGAATTAGCACCACATGGTAAAGATTTCAATGCATGGATACCAATAGTTGGCTAAGTGTGAATGTCAAAGTTAAAGGACTATAGACTACCGAAGTAGATCATGAAAAGTTTAAGGCAAGGCATGTCTATGACTTAAGATTCAAGTAAATGATAGGATGTCACTCTTACTCCAAGTATAAAGTACCAACTCTATCACATAAGTCTATACACTAACATTTATTGTTTCTAGTTTTATTGTGTTTCTTGACTAATCAATCAACTTAGTCAACTATTGACTCTTAGGATGAATACTCTAAGTAGGTTCCAAAGTAGTTGAAAAGGAAGACGTAAAAGTTAAATTAGTCTACTGTGGCACCATTGGAAACTTCAAGTATGTTTAATTCACTACAAAAGGAATACGTAACATTATTGTTTAAGGTGTACCCTATAGAGACAATTTACAACATCTATTATTTTAGGATTTTTTTTTTTACATGCAATAATTTTTAAACTGATTTCATATGGGTGACATTTCTAAATAATAATTAAACTTAATTACTATGGTGGCTAAAAGGTTGAAAGATGATGATTAGTTAATTACCATTGAAGGTGAAAAATTATAATTGAAGTGAAGTTAATTGCTATGGAAGGTGAAAGGTTGATAATGAAAATAAGTTAATTATCATTGAATGTGAAAATTGAAGAAGGAGGTTCCATGTTGAGAAAGCTTCAAGGTCAAATATTATTATAAAATTTAATTTTTAGGTTACACTAATTTTATTGCAAACTTTGTAAAACTCTCTATAATAGAGAATATTTATGTCACTTGTATCTCTTTATACCTCTTCCAATTTCTATCAAATTGGTATTAAAGTCATATTAGTCGTGGCCTCCAATATGTGATTTTCTATTCCCTAACTTACCAACAGCTATGAAAATTAGCATATCCAAATATAGGCATTGCTTAGTTCTTAAGATGTGTGGGAGCTAGTAGAGAAGGGGTATGTTGAACCCCAAGATGACACTGCTCTAGTGAAAAATCAAAGAGAATCCTTGAAGGAGTCAAGGAAGAAAGATAAGAAGGCTCTATTATTGATCCACCAAGGAATAGACAAATGAACATTTGAGAAGATTGCCATTGCTGCTAACTCCAAGCAAGCATGAGAGATCCTCCAAAACTCTTTTAAAGGAATCAAGACGGAGACAAAAAGTACAACTACAAACCCTTTGTAAATTTCATAGTTTAAAGATGAAAGAGAGAGCATCCATATTGGATTACTTTATAAGAGTGTTGACTATGGTCAACCAAATAAGAAGGAATGAGAAATCCTTATAAAATAATCAAGTGGTAGAGAAAATCCTATGCTCATTAGATACAAAATTTGATTATACTACAATGGCAATAGAGGAGGCAAAAGATCTAATAAACATGAACATTGATGAACTCATGGGTTCTTTCTAAGCTCATGAGCAAATACTTCAAAAGAATAAGCAAGAGATATTTGAACAAGCTCTTCAAAGCAAGCTCTCCCTTAAAGATAAAGATGAAGAAACAAGACAAAAAAGAGGAAGTGGTTAAGGTAGAGGCCAAGAACAGGTCAAGGTCATGGTGAATTCTATGGAAGAGGTTGAAGGCAAGTGTTACAAAATCATGGTGATGAAGAAAATATAAGAAGAGAAAAAAAGAGAGGAGGTTTTTAAAGAGGTGGAAGGTATGTAATATCTAAAGTTCGTTGTTACATATGCAATAAGCTTGATCCTTTTTTTATCAATTTGTGAGTATGATAAATCTAATCAAGTTAATGTGAAGACTAACTATGTGAAAAAGGAAGAAAAAGAATATGAATATATTTTATTGCTACCAATAAAAGGAAGATGATGGAAGTAACCAAGATCTTTGGTATTTGGATAGTGGAGCAAGTAATCATATGTGTAAGCACAAGCATATGTTTATGGAGTTGGGTAATGCACCTCATAGTCATGTATCATTTAGAGATTTCTCAAAAGTAGAAGTGAAGGGAAAAGGTAAAATTCTCATCCAATCTAAAAGAGGAAATCATCATTTCATTTTTAATGTTTATTATGTGCGCAATATGAAAACCAACATCCTAATTCTTTTTTTGAGAAAAAGTATATTACGTGCAGATGAAAGATAAAACCCTTTTTCTTGAGAAATAGAGATGTGAAGTTAGTAGCACAAGTTGAAGAGTCAAAGAACAAGTTATTTATGTTGAACATAAAGCATATTGATACTATGTGTTTAAATGCCAAAGTGAAAAATAGCTCTTGGTTATGGCATTTAAGATTTGGACAGGTCAACTTCGATGCTCTCAAGTTATTGTTAAGCAAAAGAATGGTAGAAGGCCTACCTCACATCAGCATACAAGATCATTTATGTGAAGGATGTGTTTTTCTAAGCAACTAAGAAAAAACCTTCTAAATGAGTGAACTTATCATGCAAAGAGACTTCTTGAGCTCAACCATACTGATATATGTGGACCAATTTCTTCATCCTCCAATGGTAAGCATAGTTATTTTTGAACTTGTATTAATGATTTTAGTAGGAAGAGATGAGTCTACTTCTTGAATGAGAAATTGGAGACACTTGATATTATACCTTAGTTTTATTAATTTATTAATTTTATTTAAAATTTAAAATTTGAAAATTCATTATAAATACACCCTAAACCCCCTCGTTAACCCTTAACCTATTTTTCCTCTTAATCCTTTTTGCTTGGAGCTACTGCTCCCCTTTGTTTTTATTTCTTTCCCCTTCTCATGCATTTGTCTCCTCCGACAGCAGCGAGTGTGTGCATCCGGCGGCATCAGGAAGAAGCGCCGGCGTCATTCCTTGGTTAGGCGCCCTTCGTCCAACGTGATTTCGGATGTGTGAGGTGGGTTCAGCGGCGGCGAAAGTCTTCTGCATCAGCATCGTCTTCATCCTCCTTCCGGCATCGAGTAGTGGGTCCAACGGCGACTGTCGCCTCTCCAGGCATCGGCGACTCATCTCCTCTCAACGGCTGCTTCTTCCAGCAGGTCAGGTGCCGGCGGCAGCTTTTTCCTTCTCCCGGCAGATTCTCCTTCCCCAAGTGGCGATGAGTTTTCTCAGTCGGAACTCGAGCATCGACTCCATCTTCCCTGGCAGTGGCTGTTCCCTCTCTTGTCGATGGCGGTGCTTCCAGCAGTGAGTGCTAGTATTTTTTTCCCCCACCGAACGAACGAATAAATGCTTCATTCGCTTTGTCCACGTTGTCCATTGCGGCAGCAGGTGAATTAATTATTTTATTTTATGTATCTATTTCCTTCAGCAATTTATACCCTAGACTTTAAGTTAGTGAACCCTAATTATATTTATATGTTGTGTTTAGGGTAGATTTGAGGATTTTAATATCCTAGAACTTGATTGTGATCAACAATTACCGGTGGAGCTTATTCCAGTAAGAACCTAAATTTTATATTTTGTGAAGGATTAAAATCATATTTGTGGGTTGATACATAGAATAGATGATAATAGATAATTTTATTATTCAGTTAAGAAAAAGGGATCACTGAAATTTTAAAGGGATTCAGGATATTAGCGCTTGAGGTAGAAATCTTTCCCTGGCCTTTGTTATGGTGTCAAGCATATGTGTTAGGATAGATATTGACACTTTATCTGTGCAACTCTTCTGGTTAAATTGTTTCAAATTCCAGTTGACCTCAATACCTAATTATTGTGCATATTTGGTTTTATCATCGCATAATTATCATGGATGCATTGTGAATACTTTTATAAGTTTCTGGTATATCTGTTGGAAAATTATGAGTAATTATGGATCATGCAAATAATTCGAGATGTTATACCGATGTCATGAGATGCATATGACCTCTGAACTGGTGATTTATCACTAGTGGCTTGTATGTGTGAGATATAGCTTCCGATTATATCAAACTATATGGTTACCGGTTAGGGTACCGCCAGTTATCTTCAGATAATACTCTGGATGCCAAGTGTTAGACGCAACATTACCGGGCAGCTTAGGGTAGTCGTTCCACTGTGTGAGTTGATACTGGAAACACTCTGAAAATGAGTGCGGCTAATTATTGAGATATGTTGGCCAAGCTTGATGATTTACACGACATCCTGTGTTCAGTTATTTTTGTATTACCTGTTTCTGACATGTGGTATAGCTTTAGTTCATTACAATTATCATATTAATTGAACATGCATCATCTTTTGATTCCTACTTAGCATCTTTCACTATCTATTATTGCTTCTCTTCTAGGTACAGAGTTAGCTTCTGGGAGGGATAGAATAGATAGCTAGATACCCACCCGAGTTGGAATGTCATCTAGTGTTTTTTTCTAATATTTCTCTAATTTATTTTATTCTTTCAATTGATATAATTGCATCCTGAGTAGTATGTTTTGATAGATTGTGGTTTATAAGTTTTGTATTTATTATTTGAGTTGGATTTAGTTGATCTTAAAAGATTGTGTTATAAATTTTTGGATGTTAGGTTTGAGATTATAGTTAAATCACTGTAGAACCCATCTAGGAAGGTTTCTGCAAAGTTTGGTTCAATTCCAACTCGATTCGGGGTTGAATCGAGTGAAAAACGTGAAGGGGCAGAAATATTCACGGCCCATAAACTACGGCCACGGGTGTGAAAGTTTCTGTTTACTGCACATAGTGTATTCACAGCCTGTGAATATATTTACGGCCACGGCCATAAAAGTTGTATTTGACCTCCGTTTAACCTTCGATTTGGCTCAAATTTGACGTACAACCTCGTCTTTTCATCACGAATCATGTCATGATCTCAAAACTCATAAAATCCATCATTTTTGGGTGATATACATGGCTGATGAAGGACTCATGGGTGTAATCGTGAATATTGTGTCTCACCTTTGTTTCACTCCAAATTTGGTATGCGACCTCATAATTTTCTCGGGAATCATACTATGGCCTTAAAACTCACAAAATTCATCATTTTTATGCTATTTTACCTGTATTTTCATAAAAATCAAGAAAAGTGAAGATTCCATATAAAATGAAGTAAAAACACTAAAAATTAGTAAAAATCATGCAATTAAGCCCAAAATATCATATAAAATACAGAGAAAAATATGGTGTAAATGCAACTCATCAGTTGGTCACATTTGAGTTTGGGTTGTATTGGATTGGATCCAATGGCTTAATCAACCTATGTAATGAAGTTTGGGCTAGCTCATTAACCAATGAGGCCCAATAATAACTTGTCATGAAGAGATAAGAGGGCATGAGGGTATAATGGGGAGAAACCTAACCCCATTGGCGCCTAAGCACATAATGGAGTGAAGGTGGCGCCTAATGCTTCATTAGGAAGTAATTAGCGCCTTGCCCTTCTTCCTTGGATGGAATGCTTGCTTCTATGTCAAGCCTTGGGGCGAATATGGCTTTATGGACTTCTTTGGAAGGTCTTTGGCACATATGGCTGATAGGAAAGAGTTTATGGAAAGTTCTTGGAGAATTTCCTTAACTCTAACCCTAGTTGGCCTCCCCTTAACCCTAGCCGAATACCTCTTTGTGTAATGCGCCTTAAACACTTGTCTTGCCGCCCCCTTTCTGATATATATAACATCATATGCGAGAGCAGCATTATGATTGTTCGCGTGAAAATCTAAAGGGGTGAAAGCAAGGTTCCTTGGCGCAAGCATCCTCTTCCATCACTATAGCCGCAAGCCTCTTTCACTCTCCTCTTGACGCAACTTGTTGGAGGGCTTGGCGACTTCATCTTCTCCCTCCATCTTCTCCTTGGCGCATCTTCCTTGAAGGTGGTGCAAGCATAGAAGAAGGACACCAAAGGCTTGGATCTTCTTCCCAAGGCTAGCACCGGGCATGGAAGAAGAGGACTTGAGGATCCGTGTGTGTGTGACTATAGAGGGTGCACACTTGGGCGCCTACCTTGACATCACTTTGCATCTTGCTCTTAGGTACTTTCTCCTCTCATCGTGTCAACCCTCTTACAAGAATCGATCCATTGGGTTTTTGGGACCAACCTGTTTCGGGGATATGCTTCCGCTGTGTCTATATAATGTTTGTAAAAATTTTAAAATATCCCCAGGGTTTCCCAAGACAAGGAATATTATTGGTAGGATAATATGAAAAGAGACATAGCAAAATTTGTATCATGTTGCTTAACATGTCAGCAGGTGAAGGCTAAGCATATGAGACTGGCAGGAAAGTTGCAAAAATATTCCTATACGTGAATGGAAATGGGAGCATATTACGATGGATTTTGTCTTATGGCGTCCTCGATCTCAAAGGGGATATGACTCAATCTAGGTAATTGTTGATAGATTGACTAAGTCAGCACATTTTCTACCTATTAAGAAAACGAATACTTTGGATAAGTTAGCTACCTTGTATTGAAATGAGATTGTTATATTGCATGGTATACCTACTAGTATTATTTCAGACAGAAATCTAAGGTTCACTTCCAGATTCTAGGGCAGTTTGCAAAAAGCTTTGGGTATATGACTGCATTTATTGAGAGCATGTGTACTTGATTTTGGTGGAAATTAGAAAAGTTATCTACATTGTACTTGATTTTGGTGCAAATTAGAAAAGTTATCTACATTGGGAAGAATTCTCTTATAATAACAGTTATCATTCATCAATAAAAATGGCACCGTTTGAAGCTCTATAAGGAAGGAGATGCAAGTCCCCTATGCTTTGGAACAAAGTAGGTGAAAGGTTATCAGCTCCTCAAATACTACTACAAGATGTGGAAATAGTGCAAGGAATCAAACAAAGGTTGCGAACAGCTCAAAGCATACAAAAGAGTTATGCTGACAAGTGGAGAAGAGACTTAGAATTTATGGTTAGTGATCATGTATTTTTGAAGGTTTCTCCATTAAAGGGTGTAATGAGATTTGGAAAGAAAAATTAGCTCCCCGATCTATTGGACCCTTTGAAATTTTGGAAAGGGTAGATGCAGTAGCCTACCGGTTGGCATTACCACTATCTCTCTCAGGAGTGCATAATGTGTTTCATGTTTCTATGCTAAGAAAGTACATACATGATCCATCTCATGTGTTAGAGAAATTGTCAGTGCCGATTCAGTCAGATTCTACCTTTGTAGAACACCCCGCTCGGATATTGGAAAGAAAAGAGCATCAGTTAAGAAACAAGGTTATCAAAATGGTTAAAGTTGGCTGGCAGCATCATTCAGATAGCGAGGCTACATGGGAACACGAAGAGGATATAAAGGCTCAGTACCCCTATTTGTTCTAGCTTGGTAAGTGACTTTGAGGGACCAAATTCTTTTTAAAGGGTCAAATAATTTTATATCTTAGTTTTATTAATTTATTAATTTTATTTAAAATTTAAAATTTAAAAATTCATTATAAATACACGCTAAACCCCCTCGTTAACCCTTAACCTATTTTTCCCCTTAATCCTTTTTCCTCGAAGCCGTTGCTCCCCTCTATTTTTTATTTCTTTCCCCTTCTCGTGCTCACGTCTCGTACCTTTGTCTCCTCTGATAGTAGTGAGCGAGTTCGTCCGGCAGCATAAGGAAGAAGCGCTGGCGTCATTCCTTGGTCAGGCGCCCTTCGTCCAACATGATTTCAGACGCATGAGGCAGGTTCAGCGGCAGTGAAAGTCTTCTGTGTTAGCATTGTCTTCATCCTCCTTCTTGTGTGGAGCAGTGGGTCCAGTGGCGACTGTCTCCTCTCCAGGCGTTTGCAACTCGTTTGCTCTCAGCAGCTGCTTCTTCCAGCAAGTGCGGTGCTGGCGGCAACTTCTTCGTTCTCTCGGCGGATTCTCCTTCTCCAAGTGGTGATGAGTTTTTTGAGTCGGAACTCGGGCGTTGACTCCATCTTCCCCAGCGACAGCTGTTCCCTCTTTCGCCGATGGCGATGCTTCCAGCGGTGAGCGCTGGTATTTTTTTCCCCCACCGAATGAACGAATGAACGCTGCGTTTGCTTCATTCACGTCATCCGTTGCGATACCGGGTGAATTAATTATTTTATTTTATTTTATTTATCCAATTCCTTCAGCAATTTCTACCTTGGACTTTAAGTTAGTGAACCCTAATTATATTTCTATGTTGTGTTTAGGGTAGATTTCAGGATTTTGATATCCTAGAACTTGGTTGTGATCAATGATTACCGTTGAGCTTATTCCGGTAAGAACATAAATTTTATATTTCGTGAAGGATTAAAATCATATTTGTGGGTTGATACATAGAATAGATGATAACAGATAATTTTATTATTCAGTTAAGAAAAAGAGATCACTGAAATTTCAAAGGGATTCAGGATATTAGCGCTTGTGGTAGGAATCTTTCCCCTGCCTTTGTTACGGTGTCAAGCATATGTGTTAGGATAGATATTGACACTTTATGTTTGCAACTCTTCTGGTTGAATTGTTTCAAATTCCAATTGACCTCATTACCTAATTATTGTGCATTTATGGTTTTATCATCGCATAATTATCATGGATGCATTGTGAATACTTTGATAAGTTTCTGGTATATCTGTTGGAAAATTATGAGTAATTATGGATCATGCAAATAATTCGAGATGTTATACTGATATTGTGTCGTGATATGCATATGACCTCTGACCTAGTGATTTATCACCAGTGGCCTGTATGTGTGAGATATAGCTTCTGATTATATTGGACTACATGGTTGCTGATTAGGGTACCGCCAGTTGTCTTCGGATAATACTCTGGATGCCAGGTGTTGGACGCAACACTACCGGGCTGCTTAGTGCAGTCGTTCCACTATGTGAGCTGACAGTGAAAACACTCTGAAAATGAGTACGACTCATTATTGAGGTTTGTTGGCCAAGCATGATGATTTACAAGACATCCTGTGTTCAGTTATTTTTGTATTATCTGTTTCTGACATGTAATATAGCTTCAGTTCATTGCAATTATCATATTAATTGAACATGCATCATCTTTTGATTCCTACTTAGCACTTTTCACTAACTCCTATTGCTTCTCTTCTAGGTACTGAGTTAGCTTCTGGGAGGGATAGAATAGATAGCTAGATACCCACCCGAGCTGGAATGTCATGAAGTGTTCTTCTCTAATTTATTTTATTCTTTCAGTTGATATAATTGCATCCTAGATAGTATGTTTTTATAGAGCGTGGTTTATAAGTTTTGTATTTATTATTTGAGTTAGATTTAGTTGATGTTAAAAGATTGTGTTATAAATTTTTGGATGTTAGGTTTGTGATTATTTATTTAATAAAATTTTCATAGTGTTATGTGTTTATAGTTCTTTGGTTCCTATAAATATTTTCTACTCTCGGGGGAACCCTCAGCTAAGATTAGCTGGATTCCGCTAGGGCGTAACACTTGAAGTATTCAAAAGATTCAAAACACAAGCAAGAATCAAAGTGGCCATACTATCAAAGCTTTAAGATTTGATCGTGAAGGAGAATTTACTTCTAAGTTTTTGAAGTATTTTGTCAAGAGAACGACATTAGAAGACTATTGACAACACTTTATTCTGTCCAAAAAAATGGAGTGGCTGAAAGGAAGAACTGAACCATTATTGATATGATGATGAGTATACTACAAAGCAAAAGAATATCTAAAGAATTTTGGCGAGAAGTGGTGGCTTACTCTGTATGTTTACTCAATAGATGTCCAATAAAAGGCTTAAAAGAAAAATCCACCACAAGAAGCATAGAGTGGTTAAAAGCCAAATATCTCTCATTTAAAGAGTTTTGCATCTACGGTATATGCTCATGTTCATGATAAAAAAAATGGAAAAAGTTGGATAATCTTGTAGGTTCAAAATTGGTTAAGTTTAAATTGTATGATAGATGTAGTACGATTGTATCAAATTCATTTTATGAACATAAGACTTTTTTTAGTGGGTTCTAGCTTCTAATAAATGCAATCACTCATTATTAATTATCCATCCTTAAGTAGCTTAGGGTATTTTTGATTAAAAGATCTACATATATAATAAAATGAAGATAAACAATTAGGAAAAATATATATGGCTGATGAATGTTACAACTGTCATTTATCACAATGTGATTGTGGAATTTGACATGTACTCAAGAAATATTTATTGGCCGAAAAATGGCTTAATAATTATGTTTTGATAAGTATTCAGCCTAAAAAGGTGACGGAGTCATGGACACACATGAGGGCGGCCTAACACCTCTAGGATACACTTGGGGAGACTCCCCAGGATCTGAGGAGGATGCCCCCCAAATTTTAGCTCAAGGAGCCTTCTGTCACCCTGAACACGGCCAGGCCGTGTTGGCAGACACGGCCGTGACGAGAAGAACGGCCGTTCCAATAGCCGTGGCCGACTCCGCACCACCCAGCCGACCCCGACATGGCCAGGCCATAACGGAGGACATGGCCATGACACAGTCGAGGAAGAATGCGAACGCCAGTACGGGCTGTGACATGCACGTGACACCTGCCGTGACAAGCTCGGCGGACTTCGACCTCAGCGATCACGGTCATGACGAGGAACACGGCCAGGCCGTGACTAGTTCCCCATCCGGTGTCGCCAGCCCACCTCAGCACGGCCAGGCCGTGACTAGGAACACGACCATGTCCAAACTTTCTGTGGATTTTGGACCCCATATTACGGCACGTGACATTCATCACGGCACTACTGTAAAATCTGCTCGACCCCAACATGGCCAGGCCGTGACAATAGACACGACCGTGACGAGTTCGCAGGTCACCGACACACCCATGCCTCCAGCCGTGTTCGCCTTGACAGGAAATCCAGACGCTGATCATGGCCATGACGGCAAGCACGACTAGGCCGTGTTTAGCCCCAGAAAACACACAGAAGTCAGTTTTCATCCCGTTCGACGCTCGCAACGGTCCTCGCAACCCCTGAACCATTTTGTGGGTGTGGTCAGCCCTTCCTCAACAACAACTTGCCACGTCTGCTCCCACAACGAGGCTTCACCCACATCTTCGGAGTCCCTTCAACCCATTCCTATGGTGACACTTCCTCGAAGACCCCACCGGAAGCCACCGCCGATCGCTACAACAATCGGGTCCTCAACTCAGCCCAAGAGATCGCCACCAATGTCCAGAACCAGCCCACGATCAGTAAGTTCGTGGTAGCCTACTCCGAGATGGTATAGCCATCGGCAACGGCCCAGTCGATGGCCCAGCAAGAAGGCCCATGCGCTAGCCACCTCCGCGTATTGTTCTCTGTCCTTTTATTCCCTAGTTAGTTATTGCTTTTCAGGTTGTTAGAGGGCATCTTGGACCCTCTTTAGTTGGTAGGGGTTGTTGGTGTCTCCAACAAACCCCATGTGTGTAGCTTGTGGCTCACCCCTCCCTCTTGTTCTATAAAAGAGGGCTAAGGGACTACTAGTGTTTTAGCTTTGTTGTAGTAGCACCTTCCCTCACGCGAAGGTTTAGGTAACTTCAAACTCTGAAGAGCTTGCCTAGAGTCTCTTTGCCCACCTCTTGTAATCGATTCTCAACTTTCAATCAAAACACCCAGGGAACCTCCCAAGGCTCCAGGTCCTTTTCAAGGCAATCCTTGCAATCATTGATCAGCTTGTGTCTTGGACTCGCAGTGTTCCGCCTCCACAGCCCCATCTAGGTCCTGCGCGCACGTGCTTGCTTCAAGAAATTGGCTCTACTAATTAGGTGAGTAGTTTCATTCGTAGAATCGTGCTCGTTGTCTCCTCGGCTCGCTGGTATTGCTCAAGTCGCATCCCCGCGGCACGGGTTTTCATCGGTTTTCTCGAGTTTTCATCGGTCCGCACGTTTTTACTTCCCTTGCCTCCAGCCCCTCTCGCATATTCAGCATCATGGTTTCCCCCACCATAGAGTACTGAATTAAGGACCAACTCACCCAGAACATCCGCTGCGTCAATTTTGGTATCAGAGCGAGGTTGGAGCTAACTTTTGTCTAGCTCCGCCGATCTCTCGCATCATATCATACGGTTTCTTAGGGTTTTCTATTCCGCATTGCATACTCATACATTTTCTTTCACCATGACTACTAGATCAGGAACCTCTTACTAAAACCCCCCTACCCAAGTGCCCCCTACGAGTGATGAAAGTACTCCACCTAGGGTAGAGTCGGTTGAGTCACTGTCCACACGCTTGGAAGCGATGGAGGTTATGTTTCAACGCTTAATGTCGTCGGTCCAACACCTCACGGATCAAGTTGTGGAACTCAAGTCTAAGCCCGCTATGGGACAGCCCCCGCTTAGTGTTCCCCCTTCATTGGCCCCGCTACACATGCGCACCAACAAATCCCAACGTTATGACCGTTTGGTGATGAGTCTGTGTGGGCGGAGGAGGCCTGTCCCCCACAGCGTCCAGTCCAGTGAAGTCGTGAGGACTATGAGGTCCATCGTCTCACGCGCATCGATCCCCCTATCTTTAAGGGTAGTCTAGATCTCAATGATTTCATTGACTGGGTTTCAGCCGTGGAAAACTATTTCGAGTGGAGCGCTATGTCTGCACACCTTAAGGTTAATTATGTTCGCCTACTACTCACCGGCCCCGCCCCGGTTGTATTGGACGAACGTTGAGCGCCATCTAGTTGACCAGTGTCTCCCCCCCCCCCCCATCACTCGGTGGGAAGAGATGTGCTATCGTCTTAGGGAGAAATACGTGCCTCCCACTTACCGTCAGCGCCTCCTCGATTCCTATTGCGCTATCTCGCAGGGATCCGACTCCGTCGATGTGTACCATTCTCACTTCGACGAACTCGAAATCCATTTCAATCTTAGGGAGGATACTGCGTTCACGCTTTCTAAGTTTAAGCGCGGACTCCGCGAGGATATCCGACGCGCCCTTCCATCCTATGGGTTAGACTCGATCATCCTCGTTCTACACCATGCTTGTGAGATCGAGCAGGATTTGCGTTCATAGCACCGTCGCGACGAACCTGTTCCCCAGTGTCGTCCGGTTCATGCGGCCCCCACGCATGCCCCGACCCCCTACCACGAGGCTCCTCCGCGTCCCCAGCATGCCGATCCTTGATGACCTCCGCGTGATGCTCCGCGCGAGGCACGTGTGCCCCGTCTCACCTGGGACGAAAAGGGTAGGGCGCCCCTCGCTACGATGCCCCCTGGACCTTGTCGTCACTGTAGTCAGACCGGTCACTTCAACCGGGACTGCCCCACACTTCGTAGCCGTTCCTTGCACATCGCGGCCGCTCCACGCGACCCCCACGTCGTCACCCCGCCCGAGCTACTCTCGGCTCAAGAGGTTTGACCCCAGTGTTACTCCGATGAGGAGTCGAGCCCGCGTCCTACCTTGGCCGTAGTCCGCTGCACCCTTGTGCACTCTCCCCCTCCGTTCGAGGATTGGAAGCGCACGAGCATCTTTTACACTTATATTAAGTGTAATGGACACTCATGCAAAATCGTGATCGATGGGGGTAGCAGCCTCAACGTCGTCTCCCGGACGGCGGTCACCCATTTCGGTCTCCCTTTGGAGCCGCACCCTTGACCCTACTCGATTGCGTGGGTCGACGCTTCCAGCCTGCCCATCACCCATCACTGCCAAGTCCCCATTTACTTCAGTGACTACGCCAATAAGGTGTGGTGTGACGTTACCTCCATGGATGTCGCCCATGTCCTTCTTGGCCGGCCTTGGCTCTATGACCGCGACGTCATCCACTATGGCCGGTCTAACACCTATGTCTTCCAGCATGGAGGGCGTAAGATCTGCCTGACCCCGACTCCGCCCAAGGAGTTGAGGGCCTCCACCTCGAAGGGCTTAGTCCCACCTTCCCTCCCCGGACCATCGGCGCCTAAACCGGTCACACTTGTCTGCCCTGGCTCCATCATGTCAGAAGCCCATGAGTCCGCGGTCGTCTACGCCCTCATGGTGCGTGAGATGCCCCGCGAGCCTTCGTCCCCTCCGGCTCCTTTGCCGGCCGAGGTTACTGCCCTTCTCGATGAGTTTTCCGACATTTCCCCAGTAGACCTCCCCGTTGGCTTCCCTCCGAATCGTGACATCTAGCACGTCATCGATCTCATCCCCGGGGCATCTCTGCCCAATTTGCTCCACCATCGCCTCAACCCAACTGAGCACACGGAGCTCAAGCGGCAGGTCGACAACCTCCTAGCCAAGGGCTTCACCCGTGAAAGCCTTAGCACTTGTGCCATCCCGACCCTTCTCACCCCAAAGAAGGACGGATCCTGGCGGATGTGCATTGATTGTCGTGCAATCAATGGCATCACAGTGAAGTACCATTTCTCCATTCCCCGTTTAGACGACATGCTTGACCTCATTTCCGGTGCGTGTTGGTTCACCAAACTTGACCTCCGGAGCGGTTACCTCCAGGTTCGCATCCATGAAGGCAACGAGTGGAAGACGGCCTTCAAGACGAAAGACGGCCTTCAAGATGAAAGACGGCCTCTACGAGTGGCTGGTCATGCCCTTCGGTCTTACCAATGCGCCATCCACCTTTATGCGTCTTATGAGTCAGGTACTTCGCCCCTACATGGGCAAGTTCCTTGTCGTCTACTTTGATGACATTCTCATCTACAGCCGGACCCGCGACGATCACTTAGCCCACCTGCGTTTGACCTTTGACCTTTTGCGTAAGGAGCACTTGTTCCTTAATGCAAAGAAATGCTCCTTTCTTGAAAACCAGGTCCAGTTCCTTGGGTTCATCGTGTCGGACCAAGGACTCATGGTCGATCCCGCTAAGGTCGAGGCCATTCGCCAATGGCCTGAGCCCGAGTCCGTCACCAAGGTCCGCAGTTTCCTTGGCCTCGCAGCCATCTATCGCCGCTTCATTAAGGGCTTCAGCACCATCGTTGCCCCTATGACGGCCTGCACTAAGCACGAGGCCTTCTCATGGACACCCGCCGCTAGCTGAGCCTTCCTAGTGCTTAAGGACATCATGACCTCAGCACCTATCCTTCGCCTACCCGACTTCTCCAAAGTCTTCTAGGTCGCTTGCGATGCCTCCAGCACGGGCATCGGCAGCACTCTTAGTCAAGAGGGCCACCCCGTCGCCTTCTTTAGCGAAAAGTTGAACGAGGTGCGCCAACGGTACTCCACCTATGATAAGGAGTTTTACGCCATAGTCCAGTCCCTCCGACAATGGCGTCATTACCTCCTGCACAAGGAGTTCATTCTCTTTAGCGATCACCAGGCCCTCTCCTTTCTGAATGCCCAAAAGAAGCTCGTCCCTCGCCATGTGAAGTGGGTTGAGTTTCTTCAGCAGTACACCTTCGTAATCACGCACAAGGCCGGCAAAGACAACGTGGTGGCCGACGCCCTCAGTCGCGTCCGCTCGTTGCTTTGTGTCTTGTCCACTTCTGTTCCGACCCTCGAGCACATCCGTGACGAGTATGCGGACAGCCCCGACTTTGGGCACGTCTTCACCCGGCTCCTTGCCGCTGACCCCCCGGACTTGCCCTACTGTCTTCACGATGGCTTTCTCGTGTATAGTAAGCGGTTGTGCGTCCCTCGCTCATCCCTTCGCGAGCATCTCTTGGTTGAGCTCCATGCGGGTGGTGCCACAGGGCACCATGGCCGCGATAAGACCCTCGATTTAGCCGAAGACCGATTCTTCTGGCCCACTCTTCGTAAGGATGTTGATAGGGTCATCCGCCACTGTGGCACGTGTCAACATGCCAAGCCTCGTCCTACCAATACAGGCTTGTACACCCCGCTCCCCATTCCTAAGAGTCCGTGGCTCGATACTAGCATGGACTTCGTCCTAGGGTTGCCCCGCACGGTCTCGCGACACAACTCCATCTTTGTTGTCGTGGACTGCTTCTCCAAGATGGTCCACTTCGTGCCATGTTCTAAGACGGCTGATGCTTCCCACATTGCGAATCTCTTCATCAAAGAGATCGTTCACTTACATGGGCTCCCTCTCACCATCGTCTCTGACCGCGACACCCGGTTCATTGGTCATTTCTGGAAGTCTTTGTGGGCCCTCCTGTTGGGAAACCCCGGGGATATTTTACAATTTTCAGAGATAGAAATTACACAAAACATTGCACAGCGGAAGCAATATCCCCGAAACGAGTGATGACACTGAAATTTATAGTAAATTTCATGTCATTTTATATTTCTTTTCGTGTCATATTTATTAACTTTTGCTTGTTTTTAAGCATTATTTGCTAAATATTACGGAATCTACATAATTTATTATTTTTCATAAATTTCAGATAAAAGTGCCATATTTTGATGGATTTTGAAGGATTTGAGCACACGAATGGATTCAGGACGTCGAAACGAAGCCGCCCGCTAATTTTCATGCAAATCGGAGCGAGTTTGAAAAATACACCCCGGGTGTAATGGATATTACGGGTGTAATTTCTGCCCAAAAATATGGCAGTGCCATAAACAATAACACGGGCCGTAATTTAGAGCAATTTTTGACCAGAAAGTTCAGTTGATTTTACGGCACTGCCGTAATTTAGTTTACGGCTGTAATTTGCACCTGGTCGCGCGACTCTTACGGGCCCGAAACTTACGAGGGCCATAACTTTTGATCCAGAGCTCCAAATCGAAATCCGAAAGATGTTCCAGACTCGAATTTAAGAGAAGAAGATGTCGAAGTAAAAAGGGAAACGTTTATCCAGTATCGATGGAGAAATTGCCAGAGAGGCGGCTAGGGTTTGGCCTCGCGTCGAGAGGTGTAGAGGGCACCTCAGGCCGTGATTTTCACTCAGAAGCTTTGCCTGGAGTAGAGGAGGATGCACCAGAAGTTTCAGAGGAAGAGGAGTTTGATCGGAGGAGGAATCGATGAAATTGGTGGTGATAGCACTATTCATCGAGTTTTCCTGCAAATTACGGCACCTATTTTGTAACCTTTCTTCTTCCCTTCTTTGATTTTTGACTATTTGAAAACATGATTTATTGTAATTCTTCCTCCATGCAATCTTAATCCTATATTGGGACATTGGGTTTAATCCCTTTGATTTTTAATAATTAGATAACTCTTTTCTTTCGTCATGATAATCTTTGTTGTGATAATTTTACTCTTGTGATAAATTATGCTTAGATTCTCTATTATTGCATGTTATTAATTATGTTCTTAGAGTTTTCGCAATGAGACTGAAAGGTGATTTGCTTGAGAGCTTGGAACCCTAGAATTGCATGTTAGGAACTCTTCCTTAGGTAGATCCTATTTGATCTGTTCTAGTAGAATAATTGCCATGATTATAACATGTATCTATAGATCGATGTCTATTTGTCAAACGTGGAGATCTTGCACAAAAGTGAGGATCGGAACGTTGGAGATCCATGAGTAGAACTAGTGTAGAGACTCGGATGCACGAAAGTGATCATGAGATTCCACTAGAGATTATCAACCTAGAATTTGGATGCACGAAAGTGATTTTTGAATTCTCTGATTAATGATTTACTTATCTTTAGCTTGGGATAAATCTTGCGCGAAAGTGAGGATTTATCTCTGCGTGATTGTCTGCACGAAAGTGAGATAATCCCTTTATAAAGTAAATTTGGTCTTTATCGTAGCAAGATTTGATTGACGAACCATTTTATTTATATCTTATCATTAAAATTAAGGTGGATGAAACCCTAGTCCCATATTTATCTCTCTGATTATCTGAGTTCGTGTGTTTTCCATTATTACTTTGCACTAGAATCGGTTCGCTTAGCTAGTAAGAATACCCCTATTTGGTACTTAACAATAAGGTCCCTGTGGATTCGATACTTTTCTTTATCACTTCGATAGTTCCGTACACTTGCAGAAGCCTATCAAGTTTTTGGCTCCGTTGCCGGGGATTAGTCCAAGGTACACTCGTGCCAGACTTGTAGTGTTCGCTTTCGGGCTATCAAGTTTTTGAAATTAGTGTGCCAGACTTGTAATGTTCCCAATCTATCAGAAAATTGTTTGCAATCTATTTTGGTACTGATAGATTGGGAACATTACAAGTCTGGCACACTAATTTCAAAAACTTGATAGCCCGAAAGGGAACACTACAAGTCTGGCACGCGTGTACCTTGGACTAATCCCCGGCAACGGAGCCAAAAACTTGATAGGCTTCTGCAAGTGTACGGAACTATCGAAGTAATAAAGAAAAGTATCGAATCCACAGGGACCTTATTGTTAAGTACCAAATAGGGGTATTCTTACTAGCTAAGCGAACCGATTCTAGTGCAAAGTAATAATGGAAAACACACGAACTCAGATAATCAGAGAGATAAATATGGGACTAGGGTTTCATCCACCTTAATTTCAATGATAAGATATAAATAAAAAGGTTCGTCAATCAAATCTTGCTACGATAAAGACCTAATTTACTTTATAAAGGGATTATCTCACTTTCAGGCAGACAATCACGCAGAGATAAATCGTCACTTTCGCGCAAGATTTATCCCAAGCTAAAGATAAGTAAATCATCAATCAGAGAATTCAAAGATCACTTTCGTGCATCCAAATTCTAGGTTGATAATCTCTAGTGGAATCTCATGATCACTTTCGTGCATCCGAGTCTCTACAGTAGTTCTACTCATGGATCTCCAACGTTTCGATCCTCACTTTTGTGCAAGATCTCCACGTTTGACAAATAGACATCGATCTATAGATACATGTTATAATCATGGCAATTATTCTACTAGAACAGATCAAATAGGATCTACCTAAGGAAGGGTTCCTAACATGCAATTCTAGGGGTTCCAAGCTCTCAAGCAAATCACCTTTCAGTCTCATTGCGAAAACTCTAAGAACATAATTAATAACATGCAATTATAGAGAATCTAAGCACAATTTATCACAAGAGTAAAATTATCACAACAAAGATTATCATGACGAAAGAAAAGAGTTATCTAATCATTAAAAATCAAAGGGATTAAACCCTATGTCCCAATATAGGATTAAGCTTTCATGGAGGAAGAATTACAATAAAGCATGTTTTCAAATAGTCAAAAATCGAAGAAGGGAAGAAGAAAGGTTACAAAACAGGTGTTGTAATGAAATTACAGCACCGTAATTTGCAGGAAAACTCGATGAATAGTGCTATCACCACCAATTTCATCGATTCCTCCTCCGATCGAACTCCTCTTCCTCTGAAACTTCTGGTGTGTCCTCCTCTCCTCTAGGCGAAGATTCTGAGTGAAAATCATGACCTGAGGTGCCCTCTACGCCTCTCGACGTGAGGTCAAACCCTAGCCGCCTGTCTGGTGATTTCTCCCTTGATTCTAGATAAAAGTTTCCCTTTTAACTTTTAGCATCTTCGTCTCTTAAAAACAAGTCCGGAACATCTTTCGGACTTCGATTTGGAGCTC
The DNA here is from genome assembly GCA_027563935.2 of Costus lasius. NCBI lineage: Eukaryota > Viridiplantae > Streptophyta > Magnoliopsida > Zingiberales > Costaceae > Costus > Costus lasius. The sequence goes on along the minus strand of CM050450.1, from coordinate 26,427,032 downwards.
TGGATCAAAAGTTATGGCCCTCGCAAATTTCGGGGCTGTAAGAGTCGCGCGACCAGGTGCAAATTACGACCGTAAACTAAATTACCGTAGTGCCATAAAATCAACTGAACTTTCTGGTCGAAAATTGCTCTAAATTACAGCCCGTGTTATTGTTTATGGCACTACCATATTTTTGGGCAGAAGTTACACTCGTAATATCCATTACACCCGGGGTGTATTTTTCAAACTCACTCCGATTTGCATGAAAATTAGCGGGCAGCTTCGTTTCGACGTCCTGAATCCATTCGTGCGCTCAAATCCTTCAAAATCCATCAAAATATGGCACTTTTATCTGAAATTCATGAAAAATAAGAAATTCTATAGATTCCGTAATATTTAGCAAATAATGCTTAAAAACAAGCAAAAGTTAATAAATATGACACGAAAAGAAATATAAAATGACATGAAATTTACTATAAATTTCGGTGTCATCAACGAGCCGGTCCCAAAAACCCAGTGAAGATCGCAAGCGAGGGAGTCAACACGATGAGATAGAAAATACCTTGAGCAAGGCGAGGCTGATGTCGAAGTAGGCGCCCAAGCGTGCGCCCTCTGCAGTTTCGCACACACGGATCACCTTGAGTTCTCTTCTTCCATTCCCGGTGCTAGCCTCGGGAAGAAGATCCAAACCTTGTACTTATTCCTCAAGCCTTGCGCCACCTCCAAGGTATTTGTGCCAAGAGGAAGATGAGGAGAAGGAAGTCATCAAGCAACACCAAGTTCCTCACGCCAAGAGGAAAGGAAGATGAAGTGTTCTCGGCTAGGGTTGGATGGAAGAGAAGTGCGCCACTACCTCTTGCTCTTGCCTCTCTCTTGTGATCACGCCTTCAAGATTAATTGTATGTCAAGAGGGGGTGTCTAGGGCCTCTTATGTAAAGCAAGAGGCGGTCTAATGTGTGGCCACAATTCAAATCAAGTGGGTGGCTAGGAGAGGATGTAGGAGAATTAATCCAGTTAATCATGTCCTAATCCAATTAGGACTCTAATTGATTCAAACAATTAAATCCTAATCCAATTAGGATTCTAATTATTTAAATAATTAAATCCTAATCTAATTAGGATTCTAATTAATTAAATAAATAATTAGTCCTAATCCAATTAGGATTCTAATTAATTAATTAATTAATTAACCCATATGATTAATTTCAAACCATAGGCGTTAACTCTAGTCTAACTAGGGTTAAGCACACGCCTACTTTCTCCTTCTCCTTAAGCCCAGTAAGCCCAACTTTAGAATGGCCCCAGCCCAAGGTCCATTATGCATGTTAACCAAGCCCTTGGATCCAATCCAATTTAACCCAAGGTCAAACTGGGCTAACCATGGTTAATTGCCGTAAATGGAAGTTGGCTCCAATAAATTTCTTCCATCTCATCAGGCCCATTGGAGCTGATGAAATCTCCAAAATAGATCCGAGCTATCCAATAACTCGATCATAAGGCTTCCCGATCAATACGAGAACTCGAGCGTCAAGGTGTGCGACCCTGTAGGTTCCTCTAACGCTAGTAGTGCTGACCAAAGGTCACCACAAGCAGTGAGTGGCACCTAACAGTGCATCGCTGCTACCCAAGTCATCGGAATGGATATCGACATCGACATCCCCATCATCGCAATCAGGTACATATGCATTACAGTCTCTTTGCCGAACTGATATCCGATTGGCCAAGTGTGTCACCACTTGTTTTTATCTAATCTCATGGCTATGACTAAATCAGGTCTCACCTGGGTATGGCCATACACTTTCAGTCATAAAACCATAGAGGAGCTCCATGGATATCATACTTCCCTTAGGAAGGGGCAAATCCTATGCCTGTTCATTGACCTTCTCATATGGGTCGTGATATGCCCAATGACAACCATTATTACCTCCCAACTACGGCAATGTGTTAGGTTGTATCAAGGCATATCCCTAACCATATAGAATGGTCAATGACCTCAAGTCAAGGGATCAATGCATCTCCTATCACTTGTGAGGATAACTCATGACACCAAGTCATTGCCTCACAGTGGGTCGGTCCAGTATATCCACCACTGATATACCCATATGTCTGTGTTAGCACCTCGTACCTTACCAGCCAGTATACCAGTCTCACAAGTACCAGAGATGTCCCATATCCACTCAGGTACATCGACTGGGGACAATCATTTGAGCACAGATCCAATCTGTCTCCAAGGACATTATCATATAAGTACATGTTTGCAGATGTAAGCAAATAATGATAACGACAATGCCAGTATGATATATATAAATATCAGTATCAAGTAGTACAATAATGGACCAAAACTAGGTCCTAGGGCATATACACCAACAATCTCCCACTTGCACTAAGACCTAGAGGTTGAGGAACCTCAACCCCATATCTCTAGCATGACCATCATGCTTCTGCTGCGCCAAAGCCTTGGTCAATGGGTCTGCCAGATTGTTCTCTGTGTCAACTCAACTAATCTTGACATCACCTCTATCTATGATCTCTCTGATCAGGTGAAATCTCCTGCGTATGTGTTTGGATCTTTGATGAGACCATGGTTCCTTGGCTTGTGCAATTGCTCCATTGTTATCACAGTAGATTTCAATGGGATCCACTGCACTAGGAACCACCTGAAGTTCTGAAAGGAACTTCCTGATCCAAACGGCTTCTTTGGCTACCTCAGAAGCGACCACATACTCAGCCTCGGTTGTAGAATCAGCGATGGTGGATTGCTTGAAGCTCTTCCAGCATACAACGCCTCCATTCATTTTGAACACATAGCCAGCCTGCGATCTGAAGTCATCAGGGTCAGACTGGAAAGACGCATCAGTGTAGCCCTGCATACTGAGCTCTTCCTGTCCCCCATAGACCAGGAGCAAATCCTTAGTTCTTCTCAGATACTTTAGGATGTTCTTTACAGTCACCTAGTGCTGCACTCCAAGATTGGATTGGTATCGGCTGGTTATGCTCACAGCATAAGCCACATCTGGTCTAGTACACAACATTACATACATGATCGAACCTACTGCCGAAGCATAGGGTACTCGACTCATGTCATCCCTCTCAGCCTGTGTGGTGGGACACTGGCTCTTTTAGAGAGTAAGGCCATGTCTCACTAGAAGGTACCCTTTCTTGGAGTGCTCCAAGCTAAACCTCTCCAGGACCTTATCAATGTAAGTACTTTGACTAAGGGCTAGGAGCCTCTTGGATCTATCCCTGTAGATCCTCACGCCTAGGATATAGACGGCCTCCCCTAAGTCCTTCATCTCAAAACACTTCCCTAACCATGTCTTCACAACTTGAAGATTAGGGATGTCGTTCCCGATGAGTAGTATGTCATCGACATACAAGACCAGAAAAGTCACCAAGCTCCCATTGAATTTTCTGTATACACAGGCGTCATCTTCGCTTTTGATAAAGCCATAATCACTCACAGCTTCATCAAATCAAAGATTCCAACTTCGAGATGCTTGCTTTAATCCATAGATGGATCTCTTTAGCCTGCAGACCTTATTTGGCCTCTGCATGATGGATGAAGCCATCAGGTTGTGTCATATACACATCCTCGGTCAGCATCCCATTAAGAAACGCTGTCTTTTACATCCATCTGCCATATCTCATAGTCATGATATGCAGCTATAGCAAGCAGTATCCGAATGGATTTGAACATAGCAACTGGCGAAAAGGTTTCATCATAGTCCACCCCATGGACTTGTTTGAATCCCTTAGCCACTAGTTTACCTTTATAGGTAACCACGTTGTCATCCATGTCTGTCTTCTTCTTGAAGACCCATTTACACCCTATGGGTTTTACCCCATCAGGTAACTCAACCAAATCCCAGACTTGGTTAGCTGACATGGAATCCATTTCGGATCTCATGGCGTCAAGCCATTTCTCGTAGTCCGGTCCGCTGACCGCCTCATCATAGGTCCTGGGTTCATCTTCAACGATGAAGATACCGTCGTGTTGGGTCAGCAGCGACCCATACCTCTTAGGTATATGGCGAATCCTCCTAGACCTACGCGGGGCCTGTGTCTGAGCCTCAGGTTGCCCAACAACCGGTGCAGTTGGCTCAGGTTCCATCTCTGTGTCTTGTGGTTGCACTTGGACCTCGTCCAAGTCAAACTTCCTCCCACTAACTTCTTTCATGAGAAATTCTTTCTCTAGAAAGACAGCACCCCAAGCAATAAAAACTTTGTTCTCGGTCGGAACATAGAAGTAGTAATTCTTAGTTTCCTTAGGGTACCCACAAACACGCATTTATCAGATCTAGGTTCTAGCTTGCTAGAATCCTGACGTTTGACATAAGCCTCACATCCCCAGATCCTGATAAAAGTGAGATTAGGGCGTCTCCCACTCCATACCTCGTATGGAATCTTTGAGACACTCTTAGATGGAACATTATTCAATATTAGAGAAGCTGTCTCTAGTGTATGTCCCCAGAATGAGGGAGGTAGAGTTGCATGACTCATCATACATCGAACCATGTCCAACAAAGTTCGATTTCTCCTTTCAGACACACCATTCCATTGGGGTGTTCCAGGTGGAGTGAGTTGGGATAAAATCCCACACTCTCTTAGATAGTCAAGAAACTCACCACTTAGGTACTCTCCACCACGATCTGATCGAAGAGCCTTAATGGATCTACCAAGCTGGTTCTCTACTTCATGTCTGAATTCTTTGAATTTCTCAAACGATTCAGACTTATGTCTCATTAGGTAGACATAACCATATCTACTGAAATCATCAGTAAATGTGATGAAGTAGTTATGGCCTCCTCTGGCTTGCTTATTGAATGGCCCACACACATCGCTATGTATGAGATCCAACAAACCTCCTGCCCTTTCATTAGTCTTAGTGAAAGGCGCCTTTCTCATCTTCCCTAACAAACAAGGCTCACATATATCAAATTCCTCCAAGGAACTTGAATCTAACAACCCATTTGCATAGAGTTGTTGAATGTGATTCTTGTTTATATGCGCTAATCGACAATGTCATAGGAAAGCACCAACTGAACCACTCAGTTTGGTCCTTTTATTATTTATGTTGCAAATAGAGTTATCCATGTCTAACACATACAGACCATTGCACAAAGTACCCTTCCCATAGAACATACTTGTAAATGAAAAAGAACAAGAGTTCTTATTTATTTCAAACTTAAATCCTTTCTTTGCCAAGCAAGGAATGGATACAATGTTCTTAGTAAGCGAAGGTACATAATAGCAATTTTCTAACTCTAACTGAAGTCTAGATGGTAGGGAGAGAGTCAGAACTCCTACAGCAATAGCAACAACCTGTGCCCCGTTTCCAACTCGTAGGTCAATCTCTCCAGGCCGCACCGATCTACTTTTCTTGAGCCCCTGCATATTTGTACAAATATGAGCTCCACATGTGGTATCCAATACCCATGACATAGAAGTAGAAAGGTTGACTTCTGTAACATAAATACCTGAGCTTGAAGACGAAGCCTTGCCTCTCTTCTTCTCACTCTGAAGTCGCACCATGTCCTTAAACATGTGAGGTGGCCCTCCACATGAATAGCACTTATTGTTCCTGATCCATTACATCTTTAATTTCAGTTCCTTGGTCAAACCTTTCGGCTCAACACACTGAATATTAACTTTAGGAGGATTGAGCCTAACCAATTCATTAAAGAGCTGTCTTAGATTAGTAATAATCTCATAGGCACTCTTCAATTCATATTGCCCTTGAAGCTCGGGCGACGTGTTGGTTAGCATCAATTGTGCAACCTCCAAAGTATCAGCCTGATGCTTATCATAAGCATCCCTCTCAGCCGCTGAGGCCGAGCATGGAAGTGGTTCAGGAATGGGCTGCTCAAGTACATAGAGCTTTCTCTCGAGCTTGAGCACAATTCTCAAGTTCATATACCAATCCATCAAGTTGGATCCAACCAACTTGTCCTTCTCAAGGATAGATCGCAGTGACCAACCGCTATTGTTCGTTGCCATTGTTCTACAACAGTCAAGAAACAGCAGATTTGTATTACTTCAAATCATTTAAACTGGACTTGTTTTAAATGATTATGGCTCCCACTATTTTAATCGAATTGACAACCCACAAAGTCAATCGGGAAGTTTAAGACTTCCTAGTGAGATGGGATCCTTATTCTACATGAGGCTTTGCGTCCCACGAGGGTGAGATGAGATGCACAAAGTAACCCATGCTTCCTAAGGTGGGCTCGCCGGCCGATTGCTCTAAGCAATTCCCCTTATTGAGACAGTCCAGGCATTTCATGTCTAGCGAGGGCTGGATACATTATGAAACTCTAACCTCTCAACGATGCCTCTAGAGTTCCACCATATGCCCAGCACATGTGGAAATCTAGTCGAGTCCATTCCTAACCGTTATGCCCAGGGCTAATGAGTTTCCTTGCGAAGGCGCGCCCGATTAAAACTGACTGGGGAAACCATTGCCACCACGCACTTTCTAAAGATAAGTGGGTGTGTCCCACGAGGGTGGGAAACAGTTCACAACACCACTGATCGATAGCTTAGTGAGGGCTACGCATTAGGAGGCTACTAGACACGATATTTATTTATGAGGGTTTTTGAGGTCTCATCAGTTTTATCTTATGTCTAACATTACAGGCATGCAATCCTATAGTGATAACATAACGATAAAATAACTCAAACATGCTTTAGCAGATATGTATGAAAATAGTAAAAGAATGATGTGATCATAGCCTATTCAAGACATTGAACCAACCCATGCCAAAAGGAGGTTCAACTCTTGACCTAGGATTCAAGCCCCAAAAGACAAGACCTAACCTAGCCGACCACTAATTTGATCTTCAAGGTTGGCTCCAAGGTCCTTCTCTCCATGGATTAGTTCTCAAACCCTAGAGGAGTCCCTCATGGGTTTGGCCAATGCCATGGGTCTTTCTCCATAGATGATGTGCCACCATGCAAGGAGCCAAGATGGCTAGCTCTCAAACCCTAGGGTAAGGCCATGCCACCTTGCGCCACTCCTCCATGCGCCATCAAGCATGCTGTTGACACAGATTTATATAGAGTTTTACATACCAATCTACTTATAGAAACATGCCTATTTCACGACTTTTAGCCTTACAATTGCCTATATTTGGATACATTTATGGAATCTACACCTGTTTAGGTATTTTTCACGTTTTCAGGTCAAATTGACCACATAAAGGGTAGATTCTGACACTTTGGTAGCAGAGGAGCTCATCCTAACTCAAGATGATCCTAACCAGGAGTTTTCGGATTCATTGAAGCCTTTGTTGGAAATCACGACCGGGTCCTGATCAGAATCATGCCCATGATCGTCGCTATGCATGAAGCTGAAATCGACAAATCACAACCGGGTCACTACCAAATTCTCGCCCGTGATCGCTGACCCGCCTGTTACGAAATCGCGATTTTAGCCGAGATATCATCAACTTGACCTAAGGGAAAGCTTGAGGGCACCTAGGACCTTTCTCCCCCGTTGACAAAGGGGGCGTGGAGCAGCTTTAGGTAGTAGATCTGATCACAAAATCACAAATTCATGAAAATGTTGACTGCAGTAGCTTTTGCAGGGCATGGAGGCTGGCAGCAGAGTTTTCTTTTGGCTAAAGCTTTACCACAACTGCAGAGCCCTTTTTGCAAGGTATGGGAAGGAGAAAAGGGAGCAGAAGAGAGGAGAAAAAAGGCCTTCAAAAGAGAGACTAGGGGGGTTCGGTCCATCAGAGGATTCGCACGGAGAAGGAAACGAGTAGAAGCTGCACTTGCGGGAGGAGAAGGAAGCTGTGCACCTGTACAACTTTGAACACCCTCTATTGCGTAAGCCTCCAATAAACATATTTGTAATACTTAGCCTTCATCTTTGAGTTGCTGCATCTATTGTATGATCTTAATAGAGTGCTGCATGATCTATTTTTCCTCTATAGCTCTTGTGCAAAACCTATTATTACTTGTGATGTTCATGGCTGAATACATTGTCCATATTGTTACCAAGAACATGCTTGGCTAAACACCCAATCAGGATGTGGGGTTAGCCCTTGGCGATTTATTAGTTGTGATAGTTAGGTTTATTTGCTAAAGTCCTTGCTTAGCCTAGTGTGCATGCTTCGCCTGTGTACCCGGAAGGATATGTTCTACTTTCAACCTCTCGGGTGAGGTTTGTATATCAGCTTTTCTAGGAGTTTACTCGCTTGCATAGTTGTACTCACTCGTAGGATTAAAGGAAAGCATTATTCCGAAAGGTATGCTTGAGCCTAAAGTTGCGAAGGCGAGGTTTGTTAATCGGATCTAGAGAAGAAAACTTGCCCGCTAGACTGTGCTCACTTAGGGAAACACCTTAGTGAGGTTTGTTAATCAGATCTCCGGAAGAAAAACTCGCTCGCAGATTCGTACTTGCCCGCGTGACTGTAGGAGTTTAGACGCGTCGGAGAGACCCCAGTCCGACCACGCGTCCGACCCACTTGGTTGAGAGTTTATCCATTCCGTTTGTATGTTATCCCTACGCTACCCAAGAGGGGGTGTTTGAGTCTTTAATCACCTCAAGTATGGTTCAGCATCTCTAGGAGGGTAAAACCTTGCTTGCGGGTCTGTACGTATTTGCAGGGATTATAAGAATCTTGGACGTTGTGGAAAGACACTCGTCTGACCGCACGTTAGAACCGTACAGATTGGACCAGTAATTTAGTTCGTGGAAGCGGATGAGATTATCGGAGGGGAGCTACCTACGTGACAAGGAAGCTGACCCCCATGAACTTGATAGGGCATTGGTAATAAACTTTGGCTATTCAACTGTAAGGAGTCAATGTGGTGAACTCATATCCTGATACACCTCTTCATTATAATTCTCTCGTGTGATTTCCTTAGTTTACATTCCTGCACTTTTAATTATTTCATTATCTTAAACTTCACCATTTTCGACTTCGTCAAGCTAGTCATTTCGAGATCTATCGGTACTTGCCAGTTAGTCCCTGTGGGATCGATATTTTATTACTTCGATAGACCCGTGCACTTGCGGGTAACGCCTACCTATACCGGTGGGTGCTATCAAGTTTTTGGCGCCGTTGCCGGGGATTAATTTCGGCAATATTGACTAGATTAAGGAGTTATTAGACTAGACATTTTTAGCTATTTAATATACTTTCTTTTATTTCATTTTACACCTTATTTGATTTAACAAAACATCTGCTTGTTAGAATTTTAGTTTATGCATAGAACTCCGCGACCGGAACCTGCAATACCCTTTGATTCAGAAATCGAAAGAATGTTCCGGCGTCCCAGAAATATTCAGAAATACCAACCTTACAAGAACTCGCAAACATCAATCATGGACGGTAACAAATCACTTCGTGATTTCGCTGCACCAAATGTTCAAGGACTGCATTCTAGCATTGCACGTCCGCCAATAGAGGCGAACAATTTTGAGATAAAACCGTCACTCTTATCAATGTTACAGCAAAACCAATTCGGTGGATCGCCGACTGAAGATCCAAACATGCATTTATCTATTTTTCTTGGATACTATGACACTCTTAAAATGAATGGTATAACCACTAATGCTCTGCGGCTACGACTTTTTCCTTTTTCACTTAGAGACAGGGCACGAGCTTGGGTATATTCATTACCATCCGGATCCATTACCACATGAGAACAACTCTCACATGCTTTCCTTGCAAAATACTTTCCTCCAAGCAAAACTGTGCAATTAAGGAACCAGATTACCAATTTCTCTCAAAGAGAAGGCGAATCATTGTATGAGGCATGGGATCGCTTCAAGGATTTGCAGCGAATGTGTCCTCACCACGGCCTCGAGAAATGGGTACTGGTACAAACATTTTATAATGGCTTACTTTATAACACTCGTCTTACTGTTGATGCAGCCGCTGGAGGAGCCTTGATGAACAAAGCTGTCAATGAAGCCTACAATTTGATCGAAGAAATGACGCTCAACCACTATCAATGGTCGAGCAAAAGAGGTACTTCTTCTCGACAAGCCGGTAAATATGAACTTGACGCTCTTAATTCTCTTGCTGCGAAAGTAGATTCATTATTTCATAAACTTGATTCCATGAACATGCGTCATAATACTGCTATGTGTGAAATTTGTGGAGTGGAAGGTCATCTTTCTGACACTTGTCAATTAGGAAATTTGGTATCACAAGACACCCCACCCGCCTTGGTAAATGTTGTAGGGAACTTTAACCAAAGGGTCCAAAACAACCCTTATTCCAACACCTACAACCCTGGGTGGAAAAATCATCCCAACTTTTCTTATAGAAACAACAATGCAGCTCAACCATCGAACTATAGGCAACCCCCTGGATTTCATTCATCCAACACTGGGTATCAGCCTAAACAATTTGACCAACCACCACAACTAAGCACCAACACAGTACCACAAGAATAAACCTTAGAGTCATGCTTTGACAGCTTCGTGTCAGCGCAAACAAAAGCAATGGACTACATGTTAGAGGCAATCAAAAAATTAACCACAAACCAGAAGATAATGGAAAACCAAATTGCCCAACAGGCTAGTACATCTACTAGACCGCCGAGCAGATTACCTAGACAGCCTGAGACGAATCCCAAATAACATTGCAATGCCATTACCACACGCAGTGGCAAGCAACTTGAAGAACCAGAAATGCCAAATGATGACCATTGTGAGAATGAGATCAGAACCCCTGAATCTGAAGAACCGAATGAACCTGTTGAGAGTGAACCACAAACGAAGGAAACAGAACCTATTTATGTGCCTCCACCACCATATAGACTGCCAATTCCATTTCCCCAGAGGTTGGCAGAAGCAAAACTCGATCATCAATTCGGTAAATTTTTAGAAATTTTAAAGAAACTGTATATTAACATTCCTTTTACCGATGCTTTGTCACAAATGTCATCCTATGCTAAGTTTCTGAAGGAAATCCTATCAAATAAAAGAAAAATGGAGGAACATGGCACAGTAGCATTAACTGAGGAATGCAGTGCAATCATCCAAAATAAGTTACCGCCAAAGTTGAAGGATCCAGGCAGCTTTACCATTCAATGCCTAATCGGAGACACACCTTTTGACCGCGCTTTATGCGATCTTGGCGCCAGTGTAAGTCTGATGTCACTCTCTCTATGCAAGAAACTAGATATCGGAGACTTGAAACCGACGAACATCTCGTTGCAATTGGCCAACTGTTCCGTACGACATCCGGTAGGAATTTTAGAGGACGTGCCAATAAAGGTCGGTAAATTTTTTATTCCAGCTGATTTCGTTGTACTTGAGATGGAAGAAGACTCCAAGCTTCCTATTATATTGGGCAGACCATTTTTGGCCGCTGCCGGTGCTATAATTGATGTTAAAAACGGAAAGTTGACACTGCGCGTAGGTGAAGACACGGTTGAATTTGATATTACCGAGAGCTTAAAGAAACCTCTTTTTGCAGATTCTTGCTATAACATCGGAATCGTTGACGGTGAGTTTGATCCATCTTACATCCCACGAAAAAACACTGACCCTCTCGAATTATGCCTACTGGGCGACTATGACGAAGAGCAGGAAGAAGAAGTTTACGCCTATGCTGACATCCTTGACTCGTGTACAACCATTGAACCAGAAGAGGAGCTTGAGCAGCCATCTGCACCGAAATCTGAGGTCTGTAAGCAACTTAAGCTAGAGTTCAAATCCTTACCGAGCACCCTCAGGTATGAATTTTCGAGTGAGAATTATACTTATCCGGTCATCATCGCAAACCATCTTGATTCAGAGCAAACAAGTCTTCTCCTAGATAAACTCCAAAAATATAAGAAGGTAATTGGGTACACTTTGGATGATATAAAAGGTATTAACCCTTCTTTATGTATGCACAGGATACACCTCGAAGAAGACAGCAAACCATCTATTGAATACCAGAGACGTTTGAACCCGAATTTGAAGGAGGTGGTTAAGAAAGAAATCCTGAAATTGTTAGATGCTGAAGTCATCTACCCCATTTTAGATAACCAATGGGTAAGTCCGATACATGTGGTACCAAAGAAAGGAGGAGTAATGGTAGTAAAGAATGAAGATGATGAATTGATCCCGCAAAGAACCGTTACCGGGTGGCGCATGTGTATCGACTATCGGAAACTGAACAAAGCCACCCGCAAGGATCATTTTCCACTTCCATTTATTGATCAAATGCTTGAACGATTAGCCACTAACTCTTATTTTTGTTTCTTGGATAGATACTCAGGATTTTTCCAAATACCGATACATCCGGACGACCAAGAGAAAACCACGTTTACATGTCCCTTCAGTACTTTCGCTTATCGTCGTATGCCGTTTGGTTTATGTAATGCACCAGCTACCTTTTAGCATTGCATGATAGTTATTTTCTCTGACCTGATTGAAGACATCGTGGACGTCTTTATGGACGACTTTTCAATATACGGGTCTAGCTTTGATTCTTGTCTATCTAATCTGACTCGTGTTTTGCAGCGTTGTGAAGAGACAAACTTGGTGTTGAATTGGGAGAAATGCCATTTTATGGTAAAGGAAGGAATTGTTCTTGGTCATTTGATATCGGAGCGTGGTATCGAAGTTGATAAAGCAAAAATCAGTGTGATAGAGGGAATGCCGCCTCCGAACTCCATCAGAGGGATAAGAAGTTTCTTGGGTCATGCAGGCTTTTACAGGCGTTTCATTGAAAATTTTTCTAAAATCTCTAGACCTTTAACATCTTTACTTGCTAAGGATGTTTCATTTGTTTTTGACCAGAACTGCATGGATGCATTTCAACAATTGAAAAAGGCGTTGATTTCTACTCCAATAATACAACCTTCGGATTGGTCGCTGCCCTTCGAAATTATGTGCGACGCTAGCGACTATGCGGTAGGAGCTGTATTGGGATAGCGGAAGGATAACCGAACACATGCCATTTACTACGCCAGCCGAACATTGGACGGAGCACAGAGCAATTACGCCACAACCGAAAAATAACTCCTAGCTGTAGTTTTTGCTTTTGATAAATTCCGATCATATTTGGTTAACTCACGTGTTATCGTTTATACAGATCACGCGGCGATCCGATATCTCATGGAGAAGAAAGACGCGAAACCAAGGCTAATCAGATGGATACTATTGTTGCAAGAATTTGACGTTCAGATCAAAGATAAAAAGGGAGCCGATAATCTGGTAGCAGACTATCTCTCCCGTCTGACATTTACCACTGAAAACAGTTTGGAAGAAGAAATAGACGATGCATTCCCAGACGAAAATTTACTAGCTATCACCACAGTGAAAGCACCATGGTATGCCGATCTGGTAAATTACTTGGCAGCCGGTATTATGCCTCCGAAGCTCACGTACCAACAGCGAAGGAAGTTTATGTCTATGACAAAACACTATTATTGGGACGAACCACTCTTGTTTAAGCGTTGTGCTGATTGTATCATCCGAAGATGCTTACCGGAAGAGGAGATTCCATATGTCTTGTTCCAATGCCATTCTTCTTCTTATGGAGGGAATTTCAGTGGTAAGAAGACAGCACATAAGATTCTCCAGTGTAGTTTCTTTTGGCCAACTTTATTCAGAGACGCAAGGGACTATGTACAGTCTTGTGATCGTTGCCAACGGATGGGTGGAATATCATGAAGGAATGAGATGCCTCTGAATACCATCCTTGAAATCAAAATTTTTGACGTATGGGGGATTGACTTTATGGGTCCATTCCCACCTTCTTGCAGTAACAAATTCATTTTAGTTGGAGTCGATTATGTATCCAATTGGGTAGAAGCTTTGGCTGCACCGACAAACGACTCGAAGGTGGTCACAAAATTTTTTAAGAAATTAATACTCCCACGATTTGGAACGCCTCGCGTGGTAATCAGCGATGGTGGATCTCATTTTATTGAGCGAGGATTTGAATCACTTCTCAAGAGATATGAAGTATTACACAAGGTTGCCACTACGTACCATCCTCAGACTAGCGGCCAAGTGGAAATATCAAATCGAGAGATTAAGCACATACTTGAGAAGACTGTGTCGCGTACTCGAACCGATTGGTCACTTAAACTTGACGATCCATTATGGGCCTACCGTACGGCATTCAAAACTCCAATTGGTATGTCCCCATTTCAGCTAATATACAGTAAATCGTGTCACCTACCAGTTGAGATCGAACACAAAGCTTATTCGGCGATACGATGACTGAATTTTGATGGGAACCAAGCTGGGAATGTCAGAAAACTTCAACTTAACGAGCTCGACGAATTTAGACAAGAAACCTATGAGAATGCCATGATTTATAAAGAACGCACCAAAAGATGGCACGATCAAAGAATTTTGAAGAGGGAATTTCGCGAAGGCGAATTGGTGCTCTTGTTTAACTCCAGGATAAAACTCTTTCCTGGTAAACTTCGAACCAAATGGATAGGACCGTATATAGTACAAAACGTCTACCCTCACGGTGCTGTAGACATCTTCCGAGAGTCAACTGGAACATTCAAAGTTAACGGATAGAGACTCAAGCATTACATCTCCCATGAACTGATACCGGAGGACACTACATTGCTCCTCACGGACCCTCCTTCACCAGAATGACACCGATGATGGTCAAGCTGACGAACCACTAATTCAGCGCTTCTTGGGAGGCAACCCAAGCATCTTACTTTAGTTAAATTCATTTTCAGCATCTTTCTTTTTTTCGTTTTCATGTTTTGTTAAAGCTTCGGTTAGTTTGCATATTCTTGGAAGCTCTTTTGATAATTAGCGTTGAAACCTTAGCAATCGCATGCCAGGACACACCAACCCAGCCTTAGAATGTTTTAGACCTTCTCCACTGAGTTTAGATTTCATTTCTAAGTCGTAGTCATTTTGCTCAGAACATGGTTTTGATGTTTAACAATGGTAATACTCTTGCAGGGAATGCACATGAACTACGACGTTGCTGATTACCAATTCTGAATGCCAATGTTACCAACGTTTAACAAGTTTCATCCTATGTGTTGGAAAACCAAATGCATTACATCTTCACTAATTGATTTCTAATGACCTTTTGAGAGCATGATGTACATCCACGAATTGATCTTGTTTATCTTCAGCATTGGCAATTTACTCTCATGAAAATTGGAAATGACATTTGAGTCTTGTTGCGCTCTTTCTATTACTTGCGTTATTTGCTATATCTCTGTTTGTTTAGCTGTGGATATTGATGTTTTTACTTGATTTGGAATGACACAGGGATATCGCAAACTGATGCAGTGAGGGGAGGCATTTTCTGTCATTTTCTGTCAGTTTCTCACTCAACTCGAACAATCAGAAAATTTGCCGAGAACATTAAGGCAATGAAGACATTAGAGCCACGGCCGTAAACAGTAATAAAGGATTTCACGAGGAAATCATGACCGGGGAACGATGGAAGTCATGACATAGATCTTTCCGAAGAGTTTTCAGACTATTATCCGTCGAAAGGTTCACGACAGTCTCGTAACTAGAGGCACGTCCGTGGAATTCGCGCACAATCGAACAGAGGACAATCAGGGGTGGGTCACGACGAAAATCACGGGCAGGATCTTTCAGAAGACAGAATGCTTACAAATTTGATGAGGATATCACGGCTGCCCCGTGGATGAAATTACCACCGTGAAGACAGGAATTCAAAGACCGCGGTAAAATCACGACCGGGCCCTGATAGGAATCTTGGGTGAGATTACGAAAATTAACAGTTTAACGGGTTTGCCTAGCCAGCCCGACCCGTTAGGAAACCCATTAAGAGTTTCACTTAAGCTGCTCACCCGGGATTTCGCTAGGGTTCCCGATTTTTCCGTTTCCATACCTTTCGCCGACCCCACTATGTGCCCCACCAGTCGCCGCCGTCTACTTCACCGCCGACCACCAACTCTCCGGCAACTCTTCCGGCAACCTCTGGCGAGCTCTCACTTCAAGTTCTCAACCTTCTCTTGCCGCGTACTCTGTTTCTTGCTTGACTTCCGCTTCGAATCGAGAACCATGCCGCCAAGACGGAAGAATACGGGTAAGCGTCCAGCTGGAGCAACGAGCCCTCGACCGGCGGCGCCACCACAGCAACAACCAGTGCCACCAGAAATCCAGATGAGGGATAATCACCAGGCGGCAAGGTACCAAGTCCTATCCAACCGCAGAATCGTTAATACTTGTTATATCGATCCGCCCACGCTTGCTGCACTCGGAATCTTCGACGATCTACTTTGGGTTTTTCGCTGGGGATGATTTATGCAGTATGCTCATCCCACGTACATCCCCTTTACACTTGAATTCTTGAGCTCAGTGGAACTCAAGGTCTCGGCGCTAGACACGGATCCAGGGCTGCTAACGTTCAGGCTTGCGAATACGGAATACCGATTTACTATAGCTGACCTTAATGACATTTTCAGTTTTCCTGCTTATGCTTCCAGAGTTGGTCCACCTAACTTCAATGAGGATATTTTCTGGAAGTGTATCTCCACCATGTCCGCCTACTCGCCCCACAATGCCAGAGCATCCACGCTCTCTAATCCCTGCATCTGCTATGCCCACAGGCTACTCGCACATTCAATCTTCGCAAAGGAGGGGGATGGAATCATCCGCCAACCGGAATTACTTTGCCTTTGGGGCCTCTTGCACCATTTCCAGATCAACGTCGGCTATCATCTCACCCAGCAATTCATGCGTGTGGCTCACACGCAAAAAGGAGTTATCTGCATAGGCAGGATTATCACGAACATAGCTCTATCCCTGGGCCACAATCCTTATGGACAACCGGAGGCAGTGGGCAGCAGACGACTGGACCTTGAGCACCTACTTTCTATGAAGATGATAATCCGGCGAGGAGACATATTCCACCTGACTTTCTCGGATACCACAGACACCATGCCATTGCCGAACACTGCGAGGACAGATATCAGGGACAGCGTCAACTGGCGCTTGCGTTCAGATCTAGCGGTACCAGAGGATCAGACCGCCCCCCTTGATGTCGACCCGAGTGCCTCCATCTACGGACAACCGAGAACTGCCGCGCGCCCTTCTACTGATGATTTGCTCCACTTGCTTCGCCAAGACCAGATCCACCAAGGGAAGTAGCTAGCAGCCCTGATGGATACGGTGAACTGCATTGAAGTAGGGCTCCACCACAAGGGAAGTAGCTAGCAACATGGCTCCACCACAACCGTGAGACGAGGATGAGGATGTCGATGACACCATCCATGTCTCTAATTCCTCTGAGCCAACCGACGACGATGACGATGATGACCCGGCTGAGTACAGTGAGTAGGGCTGCACTCTAGTAAGTTCTCCCTTACCCCTTTTGATATATACCTATATTATATGCATCTGGATGATGCATCTTTTGCTTAGGGTGAGGGTACTTACACATTTTGATGAGTCGTCTTAACTTCTATTTCTTATGATATGATGTTGTACGAGGGTACTTTTTATGACTGTGACGGTAAACTATTATGTTGTGATGAACTGTCTTTTATGTTATACTGTTGTACCAAACTCGTTAACCTGCTCCACTGCTGAACTTTAATGTGCTTCACTTTTATAATGCCTTGACTGCACATGTTTTGATGATGAGATGGTTGTACAGAAAATAGTATTTCAGCTTTCTGATGTTGTGTTATCGTTAGACTATTGCTGCTTGATGTGATGCTTTGACTATTTTACCATGACTCCAAACTACAATTGCCGAACAAGTGTAGAACATCAGTAACATTTTTATGACTTGCTTTCTTGATGCTTTATTCATCTCTTAGACACTTCAGCTTTGCAAGGACATCCATACTGTAGCACACTTATCATGCCCACATCTTTTTGCTACACTTTCTTCATAACTTTGTGGACACACTTTGAACCATGATTGATGGTTACCTCCCAAATACGTGAGGATCTAAGTCGTAGGTCCTAGCCAAGATTTCTTATTTTCATTGACTGATATTTTCCTCATTTATAATTGATTTTTATTCGTGACCCATTTGCCTCATCTATGATTGATTTCGACCCCCGCACTTCATTAAACGCGTCATTTATGTTGAACAACTAGGCACTCGATACCTTATACACTGGAAACTTAAGGATTTAACTTTGATGAGCTTTGAGTCTAGGAAAATATCTGTAGCTCAACATACGTACTATTTATTTGGATGATTATAGACCGAACCACTTGGCACACGTTTATCACCCTTGGTAATTCTAAGTATTAGTTTTGGTTCGAACTCCTCTGACTTGGCACCGTACAAAAGATAGAAAGAAAGAAAAGAATGGAAAACAAGAAACAGTGGTACCGAAGTTGCAACTTGGCGCTGCCCAATACATTGATAAAAAAAAGGGAAAAGAGTAGTGGTACCGAAGTCTCAACTTGGCGCTGCCATCAACAGAAAAGAAGATAAAAGAAAGAAGAGCAGTGGTACCGAAGTTGCAACTTGGCACTAAAATTCAAAAGGAAAGAAAGCAGTGGTACCAAAGCCTCGGCTTGGCACTACAGAAACAGAAAGAAAAAAAAGTGTGGTGGTACCAAAGTCATGAGTAAGACCTTTACTACCACCTTAGAGTTTGCCCTTTTGGTGCTTTGAGTGTATTGGTGTCTCATGTGGTAAGGAACTATTTTCTATCTAGTATTATCGTGCAACTGTTGTCTATAGATTTAACCCGGATACTTTGCTTTTCATCTTGACATCTTTAAAGTCTATGGTGATCTGTGTATCCTATGACTAGCTGTGATTATTTGACATTTATGGATCATTAAGGGAGTGTAATTTTAATTGAACAACCCTCATGGAGCTTCATTTCTTTCTTTTTGCTTGAGGACAAGCAAAGGTTTAAGTCGTAAGTATTCTGTTGACGCATATTTATATAGAGTTTTACATACCAATCTACTTATGGAAACATGTCTATTTCACAACTTTAAGCCTTACAATTGCCTATATTTGGATACATTTATGGAATCTACACTTGTTTTGGTATTTTTCACGTTTTCAGGTCAAATTGACCACATAAAGGGTAGATTCTGACACTTTGGTAGCAGAGAAGCTCATCCTAACTCAAGATGATCCTAACCAGGAGTTTTCGGATTCATTGAAGCCTTTGTTGGAAATCATGACCGGGTCCCGATCAGAATCATGCCCGTGATCGTCGCTATGCCTGAAGCTGAAATCGACAAATCACGACCGGGTCATGACCACATTCTCGCCCATGATCGCGGACCCGCCTGTAACGAAATCGTGATTTTAGCCCAGAAATCTTCAACTTGACCTAAGGGAAAGCTTGAGGGCACCTAGGACCTTTCTCCCCCGTTGACAAAGGGGGCGTGGAGCAGCTTTAGGCAGTAGATCTGATCACGAAATCGCAAATTCGTGAAAATGTTGGCTGCAGCAGCTTTTGCAGGGCATGGAGGCTCGCGGCAGAGTTTTCTTTCGGCTGAAGCTTTACCGCAACTGTAGAGCCCTTTTTCCAGGGTATGGGAAGGAGAAAAGGGAGCAGAAGAGAGGAGATAAAAAGGCCTTCAAAAGAGAGGCCAGGGGGGTTCGGTCCATCAGAGGATTCGCATGGAGAAGGAAACGAGTAGAAGCTACACTTGCGAGAGGAGAAGGAAGCTGCGCACCTGTACAACTTTGAACACCCTCTATTGCATAAGCCTCCTAGAAACATATTTGCAATACTTAGCCTTCATCTTTGAGTTGCTGCATCTATTGTATGATCTTAATAGAGTGCTGCATGATCTATTTTTCCTCTACAGCTCTTGTGCAAAACCTGTTATTACTTGTGATGTTCATGGCTGAATACATTGTCCATATTGTTACCGTGAACATGCTTGGCTAAACACCCAAATGTGGGGTTAGCCCTTGACGATTTATTAGTTGTGATAGTTAGGTTTATTTGCTAAAGTCTTTGCTTAGCCTAGCGTGCATGCTTCGCCTGTGTACCCGGAAGGATATTTTCGACCTTCAACCCCTCGGGTGAGGTTTGTAAATCAACTTTTCTAGGAGTTTACTCGCTTGTATAGCTGTACTCACCCGTAGGATTAAAGGAAAGCATTATTCCGAAAGGTATGCTTGAGCCTAAAGTTGCAAATGCGAGGTTTGTTAATCGGATCTAGAGGAGAAAACTTGCCCGCTAGACTATGCTCACTTAGGGAAACACCTTAGTGAGGTTTGTTAATCAGATCTCCGGAAGAAAAACTCGCTCGCAGATTCGTACTCGCCCGCGTGACTGTAGGAGTTTAGACGCGTCGAAGAGACCCCAGTCCGACCACGCGTCAGACCCACTTGGTTGAGAGTTTATCCATTCCGTTTGTACGTTATCCCTACGCTACCCGAGAGGGGGTGTTTGAGTCTTTAATCACCTCAAGTATGGTTCAGCATCTCTAGGAGGGTAAAACCTCGCTTGCGGGTCTGTACGTATTTGCAGGGATTATAAGAATCTTGGACGTTGTGGAAAGACACTCGTCTGACCGCACGTTAGAACCCTACGGATTGGACTAGTAATTTAGTTCGTGGAAGCGGACGAGATTATCGGAGGGGAGCTACCTACGTGACAAGGAAGCTGACCCCCTTGAACTTGATAGGGCATTGGTAATAAACTTTGGCTATTCAACTGTAAGGAGTCAATGTGGTGAACCCATATCCTGATACACCTCCTCATTATAATTCTCTCGTGTGATTTCCTTAGTTTACATTCTTGCACTTTTAATTATTTTGTTATCTTAAACTTCACTAATTTCGACTTCGTCTAGCTAGTCATTTCAAGATCTATCGGTACTTGCCAGTTAGTCCCTGTGGGATCGATATTTTATTACTTCGATAGACCCGTGCACTTGCGGGTAACGCCTACCTATACCGGTGGGTGCTATCAAGTTTTTGGCGCCATTGCCGGGGACTAACTGGCAACGGTATAGGTAGGCGTTACCCGCAAGTGCACGGGTCTATCGAAGTAATAAAATATCGATCCCACAGGGACTAACTGGCAAGTACCGATATATCTCGAAATGACTAGCTAGATGAAGTCAAAATTGGTGAAGTTTAAGATAACGAAATAATTAAAAGTGCAGGAATGTAAACTAAGGAAATCACACGAGAGAATTATAATGAAGAGGTGTATCAGGATATGGGTTCACCACATTGACTCCTTACAGTTGAATAGCCAAAGTTTATTACCAATGTCCTATCAAGTTCAAGGGGGTCAGCTTCCTTGTCACGTAGGTAGCTCCCCTCCTATAATCTCGTCTGCTTCCACGAACTAAATTACCGGTCCAATCCATAGGGTTCTAACGTGCGGTCAGACGAGTGTCTTTCCACAACGTCCAAGATTCTTATAATCCCTACAAATACGTACAGACCCGCAAGCGAGGTTTTACCCTCCTAGAGATGCTGAACCATACTTGAGGTGATTAAAGACTCAAACGCCCCCTCTCGGGTAGCGTAGGGATAACGTACAAACGGAATGGATAAACTCTCAAACAAGTGGGTCGGACGCGTGGTCGGACTAGGGTCTCTCCGACGCGTCTAAACTCCTATAGTCACGCGGGCGAGTACGAATCTGCGAGCGAGTTTTTCTTTCGGAGATCTGATTAATAAACCTCACTAAGGTGTTTCCCTAAGTGAGCACAGTCTAGCGGGCAGGTTTTCTCCTCTAGATCCGATTAACAAACCTCGCCTTTGCAACTTTAGGCTCAAGCATACCTTTCGGAATAATGTTTTCCTTTAATCCTATGGGTGAGTACAGCTATGCAAGTGAGTAAACTCCTAGAAAAGCTGATTTACAAACCTCACCCGAGGGGTTGAAAGTTGAACATATCCTTCCGGGTACACAGGCGAAGCATGCACACTAGGCTAAGCAAGGACTTTAGCAAATAAACCTAACTATCACAACTAATAAATCTCAAGGGCTAACCCCACATCCTGATTGGGTGTTTAGCCAAGCATGTTCACGGTAACAATATGGACAATGTATTCAGCCATGAACATCACAAGTAATAATAGGTTTTGCACAAAAGCTGCAGAGGAAAAATAGATCATGCAGCACTCTATTAAGATCATACAATAGATGCAGCAACTCAAAGATGAAGGCTAAGTTTTACAAATATGTTTCTAGGAGGCTTACGCAACAGAGGGTGTTCAAAGTTGTACATGTGCGCACCTTCCTTCTCCTCTCGCAAGTGCAGCTTCTACTTGTTTCCTTCTCCGTGCAAATCCTCTGATGGACCGAACCCCCCCTGGTCTCTCTTTTGAAGGCCTTTTTATCTCCTCTCTTATGCTCCCTTTTCTCCTTCCCATACCCTGCAAAAAGGGCTCTGCAGTTGCGGTAAAGCTTCAACCGAAAGAAAACTCTGCCGCCAGCCACCATGCCCTACAAAAGCTGCTGCAGCCAACATTTTCATGAATTTGCGATTTCGTGATCAGATCTACTGCCTAAAGTTGCTCCACGCCCCCTTTGTCAACGAGGGAGAAAGGTCCTAAGTGCCCTCAAGCTTTCCCTTAGGTCAAGTTGAAGATATCTGGGCTAAAATCGTGATTTCGTAATAGGCGGGTCCACGATCACGGGCGAGAATTTGGTCGTGACCCAGTCGTGATTTGTCGATTTCAACTTCAGGCATAGCGACGATCACGGGCATGATTCTGATCGGGACCCGGTCGTGATTTCCAACAAAGGCTTCAATGAATCCAAAAACTCCTAGTTAGGATCATCTTGAGTTAGGATGAGCTCCTCTGCTACCAAAGTGTCAGAATCTACCCTTTATGTGGTCAATTTGACCTGAAAACGTGAAAAAACCGAAACAGGTGTAGATTCCATAAATGTATCCAAATATAGGCAATTGTAAGGCTTAAAGTCGTGAAATAGGCATGTTTCCATAAGTATATTGGTATGTAAAACTCTACATAAATCTGTGTCAACACATGCCAGGGTTCCATGTGGTTGCACCCTAATCTTCTTCTTCTTGTTACAAAAATAAAAGAAAAGAAAAGCGGCACGCAGGCCTCACAAAGATACATTACAGGCATGGAAAGGGGCTTTGACTCATGATCACAACATTATGCACAAGCAAGGTATCTACACATGCAGTTCTACATGCTCATGAAAAACATAAAATCTGAAATTTTACTTTTTCATAAAACTAGTCTCTTTTCCTCATCTTCTTATCACAAATCTTTTGGTTATTTGCGATTAAACTTTCATAATGATTTCAAAGATCCATTCGGCTGGCAATTTTGTCAGATCAAGAGACCCGGCCAGTCCGAAGACACAATGCCCGTCCTACTTGACAAAACCACGTGCGCCTTCGATCCTTTAATCATGCAAAAAAAATAACCCAATATCCAAAAGAGATTGAAAAGATGATAGAAACAAGAAACCCTAATTTTTCCTATTTAGAAAAATCGTTTGCCATGTGATCATGCAATTTGCAACCATCCTTGGGACCACCCTCAAGTATTCGTCGGCGTACTATCCGCAGACGAATGGTCAAACGGAGGTCGTGAACCGTAGCTTGGGTAACCTCCTGCACTGCTTGGCTGGTGATTTCCCACGCCATTGGGCTGATTATCTCCCCATTGCGGAGTTTGCGTATAACAGTGCATTCAATCGCTCTACCGGTCTGAGTCCTTTCTAGGTCGTCCTTGGGCACCAACCACGCAAGCCCCTCTATATGCATAACTTCCCAGCCCATCCTTCCCATCACGAGTCCGCCCATGCATTTGCATCTCACATATCGGGTTTACACGATGAGGTTCACCGCCGGATCTTCTTGAGCAATACCCGGTACGCAGCTAAGGCCAACGAGCATCGTAGGCCACGCCATTTCGAGATTGGTGAGCGTGTTCTTGTGCGTATCCACCCTAAGCGGTTGAGATCTTGAGCCAACTGGAAGTTGCAAGCACGGTGCGACGACCCCTATACGGTTCTGAGTCGGCTTGGCAACAATGCGTACATCCTCGATCTGCCGGAGGACTCTCTCATCAGCCCCGTCTTCAACGTCGCCGACCTCCTGCCCTACCACGTGCCCCTACCCACCGGCGCCCCCTCCGAGGACATCAGCCCATCTTATTCTCTAAAGGAGAATTCTTCCCACCCCGGGATACGTGACGGAGTCATGGACACACATGAGGGCGGCCCAACACCTCTAGGAGACACTTGGGGAGACTCCCTAGGATCTGAGGAGGATGCCCCATAAATTTCAGCTCAAGGAGCCTTCTGTCACCCTGAACACGGCTAGGTCGTGTTGGCAAACACAGCCGTGATGAGAAGAACGACCGTTCTAGCAGCCGTGGCCAACTCCGCGCCACCCAACCGACCCCGACACGGCTAGGCCGTAACGGAGGACACGACCGTGACACGGTCGAGGAAGAACGCAAACACCAGCATGGGCCGCAACACGCTCGTGACACCCGCCGTGACGATCTCGGCGGACTTCGGCCTTAGCAATCACGGCCGTGACGAGGAACACGGCCAGGCCGTGACCAGTTCCCCATCCGGCGTCGCCAGCCCACCTTAGCACGGCCAGGCCGTGACCAGGAACACGGCCATGTCCAAACTTTCTGTGGATTTTGGACCCCATATTACGGCCCGTGACATTCATCATGGTACTGCTGTAAAATCTGCTCGACCCTAACACGGCCAGGCCGTGACAATGGACATGGCCGCGACGAGTTCGCATGTCACCGACACACCCGTGCCTCCAGCTGTGTTCGCCACGACAGGAAATCCAGACCCTGATCACGGCCATGACGGCAAGCACGGCCAGACCGTGTTTAGCCCCAGAAAACACACTGAGGTCAATTTTCATCCCGTTCGACGCTTGCAACGGTCATCGCACCCCCCGAACCGTTTTGTGGGTGTGGTCAGCCCTTCTTCAGCAACACACTGAGGCTTCACCCACATCTTCGAAGTCCCTTCAACCCATTCCTATGGCGACTCTTCCTCGAGGACCCCCCACCGGCAGCCACCGCTAATCGCTACAACAATCGAGTCATCAACTCATCCCAAGAGACCGCCACCAATGTCCAGAACCAACCCACGATCAGTAAGTTCTGCTGCTTCATGGTAGCCTGCTCCGAGATGGTATAGCCGTTGGCAACGGCCCAGTCGACGGCCTAGCAAGAAGGCCCATGCGCTAGCCACCTCCACGTGTTGTTCTCTGTCCTTTTATTCCCTAGTTAATTATTGCCTTTCAGGTTGTTAGAGGGCATCTTAGACCCTCTTTAGTTGGTAGGGGTTGTTGGTGTCTCCAACAAACCCCATGTGTGTAGCTTGTGCCTCACCCCTCTCTCTTGTTCTATAAAAGAGGGCTGAGGGACTACTAGTGTTTTAGCTTTGTTGTAGTAGCATCTTCCCTCATGCGAAGGTTTAGGCCACTTCAAACTCCGAAGAGCTCGCCTAGAGTCTCTTCGCCCACCTCTTGTAATCGATTTTCAGCTTTCAATCAAAACACCCGGGGAACCTCCCAAGGCCCCGGGTCCTTTTCAAGGCAATCCTTGCAATCATTGACCGGCTTGTGTCTTGGACTCGCAGCGTTCCACCTCCGCAGCCTCGTTTAGGTCCTGCGCACACGTGCTTGCTTCAAGAAATTGGCTCTACTAATCAGGTGAGTAGTTTCATTCGTAGAATCGTGCTCGTTGTCTCCTCGGCTCGCTGGTATTACTCAAGTCGCGTCCCCGCGGCACGGGTTTTCATCAGTTTTCTCGAGTTTTCATTGCTCTGCACGTTTTTACTTCCCTCGCCTCCAGCCCCTCACGCGTATTCAACATCACGGTTTCCCCCACCGTAGAGTACTGAATTAAGGACCAACTCACCCATAACATCCGCTGCGTCAAAAGGACATGCGGTTTGTTACTTGATTTGATGTAGCACTGAAGAATAATCATTAGCCCATAAGTGGCATGTTAATAACAATTCTATGGCATAGTATGAAATTTGATAAATATTCAGTCTATAAAAAACATATGAATATTTGTGTCATTCAATAAATATTCAGTTTATAAAAATATGAATATTTATCTATTTTGATATTTGATAGATATTTTGTCTATAAAGGATATGTGAATATCTATATATTATTCGATAAAAATTTGGCCAATAGAATGACATGTGAATATTTATCTATTATGATATTTGATAGATATTTAGTATATGAAGGATATGTCTGTTGGTCTAAAATTTTAAATTAACCATTATTTAAATAGAAAAAATCAT
Organism: Costus lasius; assembly: GCA_027563935.2. Taxonomy (NCBI): domain Eukaryota; kingdom Viridiplantae; phylum Streptophyta; class Magnoliopsida; order Zingiberales; family Costaceae; genus Costus; species Costus lasius. The sequence continues at coordinate 26,400,877 of CM050450.1, read as the reverse complement.
GCAAGATTATAATTTTAAAATTTAAATAAATAAAGAGAAGATATTAGAGAAATAAAACCCGGAGGCATGTTGTGGCTTGTCCTTAGATGAAAATTTGGCTATGTGCGAATTTAATTCAAATTGAACATCCGAAAATACAACCAAGTACTCTTCTCTTATAGATACGACCATGGAGAAGTTGACTAAATGCCCTTTTGACAATGAGCCATAAAAACCCAAAAATCTAAGAAGAGATAAAAGAAATGGAACAAAGAAAAGGGGAAGAGGAAAAACTACATTTGCATGGGACTTAGCCTTTTTAAAGGCTCCATGGATTTAATTACGATAATAATGTTACCCTTGCAAAATTTTAAAAAAATGTTCTTAAATATAATTAAAATCAATAAAAATAATTATATAAAATTAAATTATTGCTCATGTCTATATTATTTGGTCAGTAAAGTGCACTTTAAAGTATAATCATTACTTAAAGAAAATATTTTCATCTGAAGGAAAGACAGTGAACTAGTATTAAATTATTTCCCTTTGACTCAAACTTTAATAGGTCCACACACAATACATGGTTTGTACGAACGCGGGGTTGTGCATTTTCGGTCATGCATATGTATCTTCATGAGAGCTTTTGAGGGTTGCCTTAACTATAGTCGTATACGAACTCTCTCATATAGAAAATTCTCCATAATGGATGAGTGTAGAGGCTCATCTCATGTTAATTAATCACTTTGGGAAGTTTATCTTATCTCCACAATAAGAAGCACAAAAAATTATATTCATGAATGAGAATGTAGAATATCAACTCTATCATATAAATATTTTTATATACTATTGTATTTTATAATTTTTATTATTCAAAGTACCTAATAGCTAATCAATCAACTTGTTTTTATCATATTGAACCTCCTACAAGGGATCTCTTATAACATAGATTAGGTTTTCGCTACTAAGGGATACATTTTTAGACTATTCTTATACCTCTTGATACTTTTAGGGTTATAATCATAGGCAAACCTTTGATCAAGCCAATGGCTTTATTGTGCTTAGTATTTGTAAAAAAATAATACATTATACATATAAGATTCATTAAGTTTATTAAGTGCATTATGTTCTTTATGTACATAAATGCATTATGTTCTTTATGTACATAAATGCATTTCCATTATGTATATTATAAAATTATGCACTTTACATATTTTATTTTTTTACGTTAAATATATTAATTATGTTATGAACATTAGTTTCATTATGAATATCAAGTGTATTATAATATTTATATTTCACATAATGTTCATAATATTTATAAATATTATTTTAAATATATAATTACATATTATGCTCATTTATCCAATATGTTCAAAATATTATCAAATATATTAACATGAACATGAACAATAATAAGCTACATTTTACTCATGTAATTCTACTCGTAAAATAATTAAATAAAGCAATAAATATTGTAGCAATAAACATATTAATAAAATTTGTTTATTATAAGTTTTATTAGACATTTTTCAATAGCAAATTCATCATTCACTAGTTTGCTCTAATTTGTTGTCTTAGTCTTGTGAATTTAGACCATATGAAAAGCTAGCTTAAATTGAACCAAACCTTTATATATATAAAATCTAATCTGGCCTAAATGTAAGCTATATTATGCTTAGGTCTTTAACGGGACCAACCCCACAGTGTGGATCATCAGTTTTAAATAAATTATGCTTAAAATGTTTAACATGTTCATTAAAATCAAATAAACAATGACAAAAGGATTCACACATGTAATTCTAGATGAAAGATATTAATTTAACAGTATTTAAAGACTGTTTCAAAACTCATATGTTACAATATTTTTTATTTTGAAATAGTAATATAAATTTTATATATTTATTTTATAAACAAATGATTGATAATTGATGATCTGCTCCTAAGATATGTAAGAATAAACAACCAAATGTTGGTAATTCATTTAAGGTTATGGGTTTAATCTAAAAAATTTTGGGTATATTCATGGGCAATAATTAATGTGCTTTAAAGTAGAAACTATACTCTACTAACTTAATAGACGTATCCACCAAATAAATGAGTAAAACATAAATATTACATTTCATCAAACACCTTAGAGTCAACTCAAAACATGACACTTAGATACTTGACATAGACCCAATACAAGACTTTAATACTTTGGGACATGATTGACGATACATGACAACAATGGACGTGTGGCACTAAGACACCTTGTATGTGGAGAGCCCTTCCAATACTAACGCATAAATTTGTTGTAGCCATATGATCGTATCGCATGTATGTCTGCGATCAACAATATACAAATAGGCCTATGCGAATGTGTCCAATCTGATGACTGTAGTTCACCTGCACATGCATAAATAGCACAAGGAGCAAGCTCAACATTTAGGATTACAAATTACTGAATCCCAAATCCTATAAACTTTGAGTCATTATATTCTGAATGCAACACCTCTTTATTCATACGTTTCGGTACATTGTTAACATATCGCAAACTTCAATTGCCAGAGCAGAACACCACTGGGGTTCATCACAGTGGCTCTTCAATTAATTTTCAGAGTAGAAGCACAAGGCCCACAAAATAAAATGGAAAAAATACAGGAGCTGGAATTTTCTGCACAACGGGTCCAATCCTTGGCACCCTCTCGCCAGCATACTTTGTGGCGAGAGCCAGTGAAGGAGATGCCAGTAGAGAAAGAAGGACTTTGTGTGCCACATACGTGCGCAAATCCTTCTTGGTCCATCCTAATATTAAGTTATAGAAACTGTCCTCGTCAATTCCAGATTTGCTGCTGCTCCAGTTCTGTATCAAAGAAGCTCACTATTAAGAGAGGAATTTGAGACTATTATTGACTACATGCACAGTAAGATGTCTGCAACCAATTTTTGAGTTCGTTTAACTACATATTATGAAGATATAATCTTGCTGTGTTAAAAATTTCATGCAATAAACAAAATTTGACTACTAACAGAAAGAAAGGTAGCCTTCTTAGCATTCCATTAGATAAAAGAATTGAGTACGTAGATGAAGAAGGAAAGAAGATACTTTTCTTCGTTTTTCAATAGTTGACATGGATGGAGGTTCCTTATGCGGTCCAAAGAGATCCTTGTTCAGAAAGCTACGATTGGAATTAGCATAATGAAATTAGTTATCTACAAGCGAGAAATTATTAATTACAAGTAGCAAAAACATTCCATTGCTTACTTATAGACCCGTAATACTGCAACATGAAGATTGCCCAACGGAATCTGGTTATTAGAGTCAGCATATTCCTTAAAAACATTCTTGCATATTTCCTTCACACGCGGCTTACCTGTTTCATGAAATAGAGGTACTAACAAAATCAATTACAATGTGAAGGTATTTAATTCAGCAAAACTCCTCGCCTAGGACTTTTGTTCACAAGTTGTGACTTTGCACAAGCTTTTTAGTACAAAGTCGGGGAAAACCGGTGCGATTTGCCCAGATATCTACTCGTTTAAAAGGAGAAGCAATTATCAAAAAAGATGTCAACTCTGTACTGTGCCTTTTGCAAATTGGTTTACATCTAAAGAAATCACAGGGTCAAGAGAGGCTCAGTAGCGGAATTAGCAAATACAACTAACAAGCAAATGTTGTTTGGTGTGACAATCTTATGCCAAAAAACCAATATGGTTTATTAAAATAAGGAAAAAAATTTCAACCAAGTATAAAAACCTTAACAGCAATGTGGAATCACGTTTGTTTATGGTCATTGCAGGGCTGTAGAAGCCAAAGAAAAGAGGCTTGACGTTATGACGGGAGTATGAATCATGCACACAAATGAGCTATTGTTGCTGATGAAAGTCCAAATGCCAGTTTTTGATCTCAGCAATCAGAACGGGAAAGGAAAACAAGACTAACGAAAGTTAAAAAAAAAAACACAGGCAATTCGACAAACAAGTGCAAGGTTGTCGAGCTCTTCTTGCCTTGAACCCTATCCAGCAGTCCTCTAAGCGTTTGATCCATGGGGTAGTTCCTTGATTGACTCGGCACGAGACCTAAATCATGCAACTATCTCTCTCTCAATCTCAATATATAAGAAGAATTGGAAGCGGAAGCGGGAGTTTTAGCATCAACCACTTTCCTTGAGATTTGGGCAAAAACTTTTTGCATGGTCTGGGCAAGGGAGACTTGGGTGCTTGCACGGCTTGTTAGCTTCCAATCGGCATGATATGGCATTAGGGACGGCACAACGCTAATCAGTTCCTTCATCCCGCCCTCAAGAACCAAAGCAGGCTATTATTCCTTAGATTATTATATGATTTATCCAAATTTTGAATTTGAAATAAATACATGTACTGATGTAAGTATACAGTTTCTGAAAAGTGTATTCAATTAAAAATATCGTCGCTTTTTTAAAATAAAAATATGATAATATAAAACTAATTCTTTAAAATTCTTATATGTATTTAATAAAACTAATGTTTTAACGTAAGCAAATGAAAAAAGAGACCCTAGAAATGAAAAAAAAAAGGCAGCTGTAGCTCCATCAGTCCGCAATCAAGGAGTTGAGCGAAGGAAAACAATGCAGCTCCTATCTCAAATGAAGAACTAAGCAGCCAGAGAAGAAGTAATCTCACCTAGTTTTCCCAGCCAACAAGTTGACTTCACAACATTTCTCACACCTCTTAACCTTCCCCAAGTTTTCCCCACCTTTCTTCTTATAGTAGTTCCCCTTTTTCTTTTCAATTATACCATCACACATATATACATTAACCTTTCAACTCTCTTCCCATTGCATGCGCACTTGGCAAAAACTTAAAGCATTAACAACAAGGCACAGCAATCCAACACCTCAGTGCGGGCAATTGCAGATAGCATTTTCCTTCTTTTCAACTTTTGCTTTGCACCCGCCACCTTCACCACCATCGTAGCTCAGAACGCTCCACGCATAGTCACACCTACGTGATTGCACTGGCACGCTCTTGGCTGGTGCCTTCATCCCCAGCACACGTGTTACCTTTTTTTGCTGGGCCGCCGGTGCCAACACGTCATTGCTCCCGTTGCTGGGATGCCGGCACGCTACTACCCTCATTACCGAGCCACTGGCAAGCTGCTGGCTTTGTTGCTCGGTTGCCGGCATGCTGCTGCCCTCGTCAGCTAACTAATAAGCAAAAAGCTTAAAAGGTGAGTGGCAGTGAAAGTTCTATGATGGAGCAGTTATATACAATGTTTTAGATGTCGCCGATGAGTTTATCTCATCGTGCTTGAATTACGACACTACAAGCACAAGGCTACTGTAGTGTGCTAGAAGAAAGTCCGATCAAAAAGAGATCTTGATGAGCAAGTCAATTTGGTCAGACAGAGATTATGATGAGGAAGAAAGTCAGGGAAAAGACCTCGGCGGGGCAACCCAAGAAAAGAGATCTCGCACCTACTGAAGAGCTATGGCTAAATAACAAGGAGATAAGAAAGAAAAACAACACACCACATGTCTCGTTTTGCCAATGAGCGAGTGAGATATCCTCACTGGAGTCACCATTGACGGAGAGGCCAGCTAGGGCCACCGCTATCGACGAGTCAAAGTTCTCATCCCCTTATAGTTATTATGACGAACCACTGAAGACACTGAACTTTTTTGTCGCATGTGAAACAGTAGAAAAAAAAGGGAGCAACGAAATTGAGTAAATACATAAAATTAAAAAAATAAAAAAGGCATCATTCAGAAGAGAGGATATTTTGAAAACGCTGCAAAAGAAAAGAAAATTGACATTTAAAAAAGGGAGAGATAAAGACAATAGAGAGAGAGAGATTTGAAAAATGGAGAGAGAAGAAGTGAAATTAAAAAGGTAGTTAAGTAGAAAAAGAAAACATTCAAAAAAAAAAAGAAAGAAATAGCAAGTTAAAGAAAAAGCATCGCAGGAAGAGAAGTCAAAATAAGTCAAAAACAAATCAGATTTGAAATCAAGAGTTGTAGTCAACATAAAAATTTCATTAGTAAAGAAAAAACACCGTGTAACTGCTGACATATATTTATATAGCATTATATGTGTGATTTTACTAACAAAATCATTTTCATTTCATAATTTACACCTCATTATTGCCTCAATTATAATATATCTATGGAATCTATACCTCTTTTAGCATTTTCACGTTTTCAGGTCAAAACGACCACAAAGGGGTGGATTCTGAGACTTTTGAGATTAGAGGAACTCCTCCAAATTCAAGAAGAGTTTAACTGAAGATTTTCAGATTTATTGAAGCCCCTGTTAAGAATCATGACTAGGTCACAATCAGAATCTTGCCCGTGACTCATCTGTTTAATCTTGAGCGGGTCACGACCAGAATCATGCCTATGATCGCGGACCCGCCTATTTCGAAACCACGATTTTAACCAGGGTTTCTTCAACCTAACCAAAGGAGAAAAAGGAGGGCAACTAGGTCACTTCCTCCCCCTCGACCAGAGACCCTAGAGCAGCTTTTGGAAGGAAAATCTGCAAGGCAAATGATGGTTACGTGAGAAGAAGCGGTGAAGACTTTTCTTTCTACATAATCTGGAAAATTGCAGCAACTGATGTAGACTTTGCAGAACCTAGGAAAGGGGCAACTAGTGGTGTGCAAGAAAACCGTTGGAACCGTCAAACCGCGGTTAACTGAACTAGTTTTCCTGTTAACCGAACTGACGGTTCCTTAACCAGTCGATTTTTCGGCGGTTCTAACGGTTACCGGTTTGGGACTTGGCCAAACCTCCGGTTAACCGACCGAACCAGTATATAATATATTTTATATAAAATATTTATTTATATATAAAAATAAATATTTTATATTAAAATAATAATATTTATATAATTAATCGAATCAGTTAACCGAAAACTAGCGGTTAACTGTCGGCTAACCAGTCAAACGATATAATTTAAGAAAAAAATTATGACCGGTTAACTGGCAGTTAACTGAACCGTTAACCAGTTGACCGGTTAACCGTTTGATCGGTTAACCGGTCTAATCGGTTCGGGACCGGTTCATAGTTTTTTTTAAACCGAACGGTTCGGTTCGGTTAATCAATTGACTTGGTCAACCGGTTCGGTTAATCGGTTGACTTGGTCAACCGGTTCGGTTAACCGCCCGTGAATAGCCCTAGGGGCAGCAGCCCACTAGAAGGAGAGGAATAAGAGCCTTGGAGAGAACACTGGGAAAGCATAGAGGATCGGAGATGAAAGGAAGTAGCTGAACTTAGGGGAAGGAAGCCATCGCAGGAAGAGGGTTGCGCATCTGAAAATATTGAAGATTTGCACTTGCGTAAGCACCTCAAGGATAAATTTATAAGGAAGATCTTCAGTTACATTCAATTTTGCTATGTTCATTGGATGATCCATGCGAAATATCTTATGATCTTGTCCTTCTTTTATAATTCATGCACAAATCTGCAAATGTGTGTGTTATTAAAGACCATTACTTGTACCTTTATGATGAATATGAAAGTTTAAGGCTTTAAATTAGGATTTGGGGAGCCCCTTTGACAATCTTATGTGTGTAATAATCTTACTCCAAGTACTTTAAATCCTTGCTAACCCCTATGGCGCTCTTTGCTTGCACATCCGAGTGGAGCGCTTGAGCCTGCATTCCCCTGAGCGAGGTTTGTAAATCAGGGAATCTGGGGAAAACCCATTGACGAACTGTATGCGCTCGGCATGAGTGTAGGGCCTTAGACACATCGGTAGACGAAATGTAATCCGCACGTCAAAGCTATTCGGGTTAGAATTTGTCTAACCCTTATTGTACTCTATGCCTGTGTAATCCGAGTGAAGCGCTTGAGCCTACACTCTCCCGGTCAAGGTTTGTAAATCAGAAAATCTGGGGGAAACCCATTGATGAACTGTACTTGCTGCCTAGAGCGTAGGGCCCTAGATGCATCAGGTAAGCCGAGAGGCTGACCGCACGTTAGAACCATTCGGGTCAGGGTTAGTCTAATCATATGGTGCTCTATGCTTGCGTAACCCGAGGGAGAGCGCTTGAGCCTACACTCTCCTAGTCAAGGTTTGTAAATTAGGGAATCCAGGGGAAACCCATTGATGAACTGTACTTGCCCACCTAGAGTGTAGGGCCTTAGACATGTCTGGTAGATGAAAGGGTCATCTGCACGTCAGAACTATAAGGATTAGACCGATAACCAATCCATGAGAGTGGGTAGGGCTATCGGTGGGAGCAACCCATATTTTCGGTATGGACTCCCTTGAACTAGATAGGAAGTTAGTCTTGGAGTTCAATTATTCACTCATAAGAGGTCAAAGAGATGAACTCATATCCTAATTTATCTTTCATCTAAATTCTCTCGCACAATTCTTGCCGTCTACGTTCTTACTCATTTAATTAGTTCAGCATTTAAATCTCACCAATTTCGACTCTGTCTAGCTAGTAAATTTGAAATCAGTCAGCACTTGCCTATTAGTCCCTATGGAATCGATATTTTACTATTTCGATAGACTCATGCACTTGCAGGAAACCCTATTAGTAGCCTTGCTAAATCTTTGATTTTTTTTTGATACAATCATCATTTGTCAAACATATCGAAAGAAAAAAGAATTAAAATATGAGATCAAAACAGACTTTATAACACTCAGATGTAAATAAAAAAAACAATTATGTGGAGAAGAAATCGATATGCTTTTAAGAAAAACCAAAATGACAAAACATAATCTTATAAGAGTCAAAGCAGAAAAAATGAAAATGAAACGAGAAAAGGTTGAAAAAGTTGAAGAAAAAGTAGATATCGATGATTATTTTTAAATCAAGAAAAAGCTGAAAGAATTTAAAGAAATTTATAAAGAACAATATAAAGGCATTAGAAGTATGTATGCATTAAACAACTGGTTTGGAAGGAAAATAGAAGGAAAAACTCCCTTGGAAATCTTACGACTCCTTTTGAAAAGGTAAAGAGATTGAGTTTGTATTTTTTTTTGGAATTTCAAGTTTAAGGGGATGATGTAAAATAAACCTAAAATTAAACTGGTATTAATATTTTTAGTGAATGTAAACTGAGGGATGCCCTGGGTAGAGTCTAATGCTTCATTTGCAGTAATTAGGAATAATTAGGGGAGATTAAGAGATTCTTATCACTTCTATAAAAGCTTATAATCATATTTTCATTAAAGAACAAGTTAGTTTATGCTTAACTCATTTTTCCCATGTTATCTGATTCAGTTCGGAAGTCATTTCTGACACTTATTTTTGCAACAAGTTAGTATTTGAGCTAGGGGAAGACATTGTCATTATTAAAAAAAATTGAGTGGTAGTGCGAGTTCTATGATGGAGCAGCAATGTACATTGTTTTAGATGTTGCTGATATCTCACCGTGCTTGAAGGACGCTACTGCAAGCACAAGGCTTCTTGTAGTGTGCTACAAGAAGGTCCGGTCAAAAAGAGACCGAGACGAGGAAGTTGGTTCAGTCAGAAAGAGACTGTGATGAGGAAGAAAGTCAGGTCAAGAAGAGACCTCGACGGGGCAAGTTGAGAAAGAAGATATCGTGCCTATTAGAGCGGCTGCCAAACAACGACGAGACAAGAATTAAAAACATCATACCACATGCCTCATTTTGCCACTGAGCAGGTGAGATATCCTCACTAGAGTCACCGCTGTTGGAGAGGCTAGCCGGAGTCACCACCATCGACGAGCTAAAGTTCTCGTTCATTTACAGTTGTTGTGAAGAACTGTTGGAGATGCCAAACCTTTCTGTCGCAAGTGAAGTAGCAGAGAAAAAAAAGGTAGTGAAATTGGATAAACATGTAAAATTAAATAAACATAAAGGCATCATTCAAGAAGAGGGATTTTTGAAAATGCCGCCAAAAAAACTTGACATTTGATATAATGAAGAAGAGGCATAGGTTGACGTGATGTATTAGAAAGAGAGAAAATGTGTGTGAGAAGAAGAAAATGGAGAGATAAAGACAAGAGAGATACATTTGGAAAAATGGAGAGAGAAGAAAAAAAATTAAAAAGACAGATGGTAGAAGAAGAAAACATTGAGAATAAAAAAATAGAAAGAAATGATAAGTTGAAGAAAAAACATTGAAGGAAGAAAAGTCAAAACAAGTCAAAATCAAACTAAGATTGAAATCAAGAGTCGTAGTCAATAGAGAAATTTCATTAGTAAAGAAAAACACCATGCAGTCATGCTAAAAATTTGATTTTTTTTTTTTTTTTGATATAATCGTCAATGCATCTCAAAAAGAAAAGAGAATCAAAACATGAGACAAAATAGACTTTATGACACTCAGATATAAATAAAAAATACTTAAAAATTATGTGGAAAAGAAATTAATATGCTTTCAGGAAGAAGGTAAAATGGTAAAACACAATCTTTCATAAGACGAAGACGTGAAAATGGAACGAGAAAAAGCACGTTGGGAACTCATAAAAAGTTGAAGAGAAAGCAAATATAAATGATTATTTTCAAATCAAAGAAAAGTTGAAAGAATTTAAAGAAATCTATGAAGAACAATACAAAGGCGGAAGTATATATGCATTGAATAATTGATTTGGAAAGAAAACAAAAGAAAAAACTCCCTTCGAAATGCTACTATTCATTTTGAAAACTATTTATTAATTTGGTGAGCTAATTTGCAATATAACTCAATCTATTAAAATGCTTAAATTCACCATCTCTTAGTCAATAGCATGTGAGGTCAGCTTAATAGCAGCTCCACCACCCTCGATAGCCCTTGGCCCAATTTATTAAAATGTTTAAGCTCATATTAACAATAGTAAACTCACTAAGCCTTATATACTATATTATGATTTCTCCCATTTATAATGTGAGACTAAACTCGTGGTATTATAGGTACGATAGAAAATAAACCTGAAATTAATCATGGTATTAATTGTTTTGGTGAATGTGAATCGAAAGATGCCTCGGGTAGAGTCTAATGCTTCATTTATAGTAATTAGGATTAATTAGGAGAGATTAAGAGATTCTTATCACCTCTATAAAAGCTTGTAATTCTATTTTCATTAAAAAGGTATATGGTAGAAGAAGAAAACATTGAGAATAAAAAAATGACAAAGAAATGACAAAGAAAAAACATTAACCCTCTGTTTTTTTGAAGGGAAGGAAAACTCTAAGACTGTGTTTTCTACGAGGGAATCAACAACGGATGGAAAGGAAAAGGGTATTTTCTCTTATTTCTTTCAGCAGATGGAAAACAAAGGATGGAAAAAACGATCGAAAAAAGCTTGCGTTTCCACCTTTTTCGACTCCACCCAAATCGGGCGGAAAGCCGTCGCCCACCTCGTCGTGTGGCTTCTCCCATGTCACTCACCTCGTCACTCACCCCGTCCTCAGCGCGAGCTTCTCCCCCGTCCTCCGCCTCACCATGTAGCTTCTCCCTCTGCCTCGCCGAGCTTCTCCTTGTCCTCCGCCTCACCGAGCTTCTCTGCCTCACTGCGATATTTGCCTTGCCGAGCTTCTCCCCCATCCTCGCCGCAAGCTTCGTCCTCACCGCGAGCTTCTCCCCCGTCCTCCGCCTCACCACGTAGTTTCTCCCTCCGCCTCGCCAAGCTTCTCCCTATCCTCCGAGCTTCTCTGCCTCACCGCGATATTTGCCTTGCCGAGCTTCTCCCCCATCCTCGCCACAAGCTTCGTCCTCGCCGCGAGCTTCTCCCCCGTCCTACGCCTCGCCACGTAGCTTCTCCCTCCGCCTTGCCGAGCTTCTCCCTGTCCTCTTCCTCGCCGTGATATTTGCCTTGCTGAGCTTCTCCCCCATCCTCGTCGCAAGCTTCGTCCTCGCTGCGAGCTTCTACCCCATCCTCCACCTCGCCGCATAGCTTCTCCCTCCGCCTCGTCGAGCTTCTCCCCCGTCCTCGGCCTCACCGAGCTTCTCCGCCTCACCGCGTAGCTTCTCCTCGTCGTCGCGAGTTCCGCCTCGCCGAGCTTCTCCCCTATCCTAGCCGCGAGCTTGGCCTCAATGGCTTTGTCCTCGTCGCGAGCTTCTCCCCCTTCCTCCTCGCCGCAAGTTCCACCTCGCTGAGCTTCTCCCCCATCCACCGCCCGCCTCGCCAAGCTTCTCCTCCTCGCCGCCAGTTCCGCCTCACCGAGCTTCTCCCTCGTCCTCGCGACGAGCTTCTCCCCCGTCCTCCGCCTCGCCAAGTTTCTCCTCCTCGCCGCGTACCTTCTTCCCGTCCACCCCGTAGCTTCTCCCCTGCCTCTCTAGGCCATTGCTTGCCACCTCGTCCGTAGCTGCTCCCCCGTCCGCCCCTCCAGTAGCCAAGCTCGCCGCCGGCTCGCCGCTCCTATTCGCCAACTCGCTGCTCTGTGATCTCTCCCGCGTCCGGCTAGAGAAGCGGCAGTGAGCTCCATGAACATAGATTATTTGTTTTCACATGTGGAGCACATGTTACAATTTCACTCCGTCGCTCTCTCCTTTCCCTATCCCATTCCTTTCCACCAAGCTTCTCATCCGCCCTAGGAAACAAGGCCTAAGGAATGAAAAACTACAAGGAAAGAAAACTCGAGGGAAAGAAAAAAATTTATATCCTGTTTCCTTGGAAGGAAAGAAAAGAAGAAGGAAAATTAATTTCGAAGGTCGGGCGAAGCGGCATTGTGTTTTTTTCAACTTTTCCGTCTGATCCGGGAGGAAAAGTTTCGGAGGAAAAATTATAAAATTTTTCATCCACTTTTCTACTCAAATTTTTCCTTCCGCCCAAGGAAACAATGAAAAACTTATTTTTCTTTCCTTTCCCTCTAGTTTTCCTTCCAAGGAAACAGACCCTAAAGGAAGAAAAGTCAAAACAAGCCAAAATCAAACAAGGTTTGAAACCAAGAGTCGTAGTCAACAAAGAAAATTCATTAGTAAAGAAAAAATGCCATACAACCTTGCTAAAATTTTGATATTTTTCATACAATCGTCAATGCATCTCGAAAGAAAAGAGAATTAAAACATGAGATCAAAACCACGCTTTATAACACTCAAATATGAACAAAAAATAATTAAAATTTATGTGGAGAAAAAATTGATATGCTTTTAGGAAAAAGCCAAAATGGCAAAACACATTTTTCTAAAAGTCGAAGAAGTGAAAATGGAACAAGAAAAATCTTGTCAAGAACTCATAAGTGTTGAACAAAAATTGATTCCATTAGACATTGATGATTATTTTCAAATCATGGAAAAACTGAAGTAATTTAAAGAAATCTCTGAAGAACAATACAAAGGCATTGAAAGTATGTATGCATTGAACAAGTAGTTTGGAAAGAACATAGAAGGAAAAACTCCCTTGGAAATGCTACGACTCCTTTAGATAGGTAAAGAAATTGAGTTTGTATTTTTTTTAGAATTTCAGGTTTAAGGGGGAATGATGAAAAACAAAGGTAAAATTAAGAGAGGAGTAAATAGAGAGTATTCTCATTGATTTCTCAAATGGAGTTTACAACACCTATTTATAGGGCAATTGGATACATGAACATTTATTCTTCTCAAAACGAAGAGTCATATGCAATAAATAGGAGAGTTATGAAGAGTCATCCGAAGAGTCATCATAAAGTCATAGGCATCCACAAGAATTGAATTCATAATACTCCCCCTTGGATGTCATTTCAGATGCTGCCTCATTAAAAACTTTACCAGGAAAACCCTGTGGGAAAAAACCATGGTTAAGGAAAAAAGAGTGCAGTCGTATACTCCCCCTCATTGTAATGTTACTTTAAATTTTTGAGTTTGCGCATTCCGATTTGATAAACAAGTCTTTCAAAGGTTGCAGTAGGCAATGATTTTGTAAATAAATTGTTAGGTTATCCGACGAACGAATTTGTTGAATAACAATATCACCTCTCTTTTGGATATCGTGTGTAAAGAAAAACTTTGGTGATATATGTTTCGTTCGATCGCCTTTAATATATCCTTCCTTTAACTAGGCTATACATGCAACATTATCCTCATATAATATCGTCGGGACATTTTTATTTAAAGCCAATCCAGATGCCTCTCGAATATGATGGATAACAGATCTTAACCATACACATTCTAGACTTGCCTCATGAATTGCTATGATCTCAAAATGATTAGAAGATGTGGCAGTAATAGTTTGTTTCATAGATCTCCAAGATATAGCTGTTCCTCCACATGTGAATACATAATCTATTTGAGATCTACCATTATGAGGATCAGATAAATAGTCCGCCTCTGCATATCCAATTAATTCAGCTTCAGGCATGTGAGGATAATATAATCCCAAATTCATTGTACCTCGAAGATATCAAAATATATGTTTAACTCCATTCCAATGTCTTCTCATTGGAGAAGAACAATATCTTGCTAATAAATTTACAGCAAATGTAATATCCGGCGAGTATGATTAGCGAGGTACATTAGTGCCCCAACGGCACTAAGATATGATACTTCTGGACCAATCAGTTCTTCATCTTTCATTTAAGGTCGAAATGGATCTTTATTTACATCAAGTGACCTAACAACCATCGGAATACTTCATGGATGTGCTTTATCCATATAGAATCCTTTCAACATTTTGGCTATATAAGCCGATTGATGAACAAAAATTCTATTTTCTAAATGTTCAATTTGTAGTCCGAGACAAAGTTTTGTTTTCCCGAGATCTTTCATCTCAAACTCATTCTTCAAATAATCAACCGCGTTGGAAAGCTCTTCAGGAGTTCCAATAATATTTATATCATCAACATATACTACAAGTATCACAAACTTTGATCCAGATCTCTTAATAAAAACGCATGAGCAAATAGGGTTATTTTGGTATCCCTTGTTTAACAAATATACACTCAAACGTTTATACCACATTCGTCCAGATTGTTTCAATCCATATAGATTGAGAATAATTCTCGATGATTTGGCATTTTAAATCCTTTAGGGAGTTTCATGTAAATGTTATTGTCAAGTGAGCCATACAAATATGCAGTGACAATATCCATTAATCGCATTTCTAATTTTTCATGGATTGATAAACTTATCAAATATCGAAAAGTCGTTGCACCTATCATAGGAGAATATGTTTCCTCATAATCAATCCCAGGTCTCTAAGAGAACCCTTGGGCAATAAGTCGTGCCTTATATCTGACAATCTCTTCCTTTTCATTTCGTTTGCGCACAAACACCCATTTATATCCAATTGGTTTGATACCTTCTGGTGTACGGACTATAGGTCCAAAAACTTTATGTTTTGCGAGTGATTTTAATTCAGCATCAATCACATCTTTCCATTTTGGCCAATCATTTTTTCGTCTGCATTCTTCAACAGACTTTGGTTCATGATCATCATCATGTTTCATAATATTGCATGCAATATGATAAGCAAAATTATCATTGACGTCGATTTCACCTTGATTCCATCTTTTTCTAGTCATAATATAATTTATGGAGATCTCTTCATTGTCAGGTACCTGAGATTCTACTGGAATCATATTATGAATGATTGGAGTCTCTTCTAGAGTCATAACATCCTCATTTTGAGCCTTTATTTCTTTTCTTCTTTGAGGATTTTTATCTTTGGAACCGACAGGTCTACCACGTTTCACTTGCATTCTAGGCTCATTTGCAATTATGGGTTGTCCTTCAGGAACACTAATTCTGATTGGAGCATTTGCAGATGGAATATACGATTTTGTCACTCTCTTGGGGTCAGTAAAAGTATCTGACACTTGATTTGCTAAATTTTGCAAGTGAATAATCTTTTGAACTTCCAGTTCAGATTGTTTTGTACGAAGATCATAATGAGATAATGATATTTCACGCCAGATAATTTCATTCTCTAACTGCTTATTTTCCCCTTTCAATGTTGGGAATGTCATTTCATCAAAATGACAATCGGCAACACGAGCTGTAAATAAATCTCCAGTTAATGGCTCTAAATACTTAATAATTGATGGAGATTCATATCCAATGTAAATTACCAACCTCCTTTGAGGTCCCATCTTAGTGCATTGTTGTGGAGCTATTGGCACATATACCGCACATCCAAAAATTCTTAGATGGGAAATATTTGGTTCCTGATCATAAACCAATTGTAAAGGAGAGACCTCATGATAATTAGTAGGTCTGATGCAAATTAATGTCGCTACATGCAAAACAGCATGTCCCCATGTAGTAATTGGTAATTTTGTCTTCATTAGTAAAGGTCTCGCAATTAATTGAAGACGTTTTATCAATGACTCTGCATGGCCATTTTGTGTGTGAACATGGGCTACAGGATGTTCAACACTTATCCCAATTGACATACAATAATCATTAAAAGCTTGGGAAGTAAACTCGCGGGCATTATCAAGACGAATAGTTTTAATTGGATAATCCGGGAAATGTGCTCGTAATCGAATGATTTGTGCAAGTAATCTTACGAAAGCTTGATTGCGAGTTGATAAAAGACATACATGCAACCATTTCGTTGATGCGTCAATTAAGACCATAAAATATCTGAATGGTCCACATGATGGATGTATAGGTCCACAAATATCACCTCGTATTCGTTCTAAGAATGTTATGGATTCAGTCCTAACTTTAATTGGTGATGGTCTTATTATTAACTTCCCTTGGGAACAAGCAGCACATGAAAATTCATTGGACTGAAAAATCTTCTGGTTTTTCAATGAATATCAAGTTGAATTATTAATAATCCTTCGCATCATAATAGAACCTGGATGCCCCAACCGTTCATGCCATGTAATAAAATTGTCCTACTCAACAAACTTCTGGTTTGTAACAGCGTGTGTTTCAATGACACTTACCTTTGTATAATATAACCCGGATGAGACTGCAAGTAGTTTTTCTAATAAGCTTTTCTTACTCGAGATGTTGCTTGTTATACAAAGATATTCAGTATTATTTTCATTCATAGTCTCGACATGATATTTATTTTGACGGATGTCTTTGAAACTTAGTAAGTTTCTGGGAGACTTAGAAGAAAATAATGCTTCATTAATATGAACATTCATTCCACCAGGTAGAAGAATGTTAGCTCTTCCGGAGCCTTCTATCATTTTCGCACTTCCTGAAATGGTATTCATATTTGTATTATTCATTACCAGCGAGGTAAAGAACTTCTTATTTTTGAGAATAGTATATGTTGATGCGCTATCTATGAGGCATGCATCATCATTGTAGATTGAGAATCCAATTGGAAGTTTTTTCATTTTCTTCACAAAGATAAAATAATAGAATTAATAAACAGAAAAGTAAGATAAAGTAAATGCAATATTGTAAGTAAAGAAAATGCGAGACTTTATTAAATAAAATGTTCGACGTTATCCTCAGGCTGACCTATGAAATCAGCTACATCAAATTGAGGGATATCGTCGAGGCCATAATCAACATTATCATCATTAGAGATAAAGTTTGCCTCTACCATGTCTTTTCCTTTATTTCTCATGTGTTCTTGGTAGAGGTCGGTAAGATGTTTTGGCATACGACAGGTATGTGACCAATGACCTTTCATACCGCAATGATAACATTTGTTCTCTATAGTTTTAGTGCCTTGGCTTTTCTTGCTTTCATGTGCTTCTTTGGTATTTTCTCTCTTATCCATATAACGAGGGCGATTATTGTGAAAATATTGGCGACCTCGTCCACGTCCAAGTCCACGTCTACGTCCATAATCATGACCATGACCGCGATTTTGGCTTCCGTAATTATAAGCTATCGCATTCACTTCAGGGAATGGAGCAGATCCAGTTGGATGGGTCTCATGATTTTTCATTAAAAGCTCATTATTTTGTTCGGCTAATAGTAGACATGAGATTAACTCAGAATACTTCTCAAAACCCTTTGCACGGTATTGTTGCTGCAGGAGCACATTTGATGCATGAAAAGTAGAGAATATTTTTTCTAACATATCTCCGTCAGTAATAGTTTCCCCATATAATTTCAGTTGAGAAGTAATTCGAAATATTTCCGAATTATAATCACTTACAGATTTGAAATCTTGTAGGCGCAAGTGCAACCAATCAAATTGAGCTTTTGGAAGGATGATTGTCTTTAGATGATCATACCTCTCCTTTAAATTATTCCAAAGAACAAGAGGATCCTTCACAGTGAGATATTCAATTTTCAATGCTTCATGAAGGTGATGACGGAGAAAGATCATCATCGCTTTAGCCTTATCTTGGTTGGACGTGGTGTTTTGCCTAGTATCTTTAAGACCATTAGCAGCAAGATGGATTTCAGCATCTAGAATCCATGAAAGATAATTCTTTCCGGTGATATCAAGGGCCACGAACTCCAATTTTGTGAGGTTCGACATTATAACTCAAGGAACGAAAAGTGATAAGATTAAAAATAGAATGGATGGAAGTACCGTTTACAACCTCAAAGAACCTGGCTTCCTTCGTTGATAAGGGCTTCGTGCTGATAACGTGTTAGAAAACAAAGATGAAATTGAGAGATGAGTAAGTAGAGAGAATTCTCATTAATTTCTCAAATGGAGTTTACAACACCTATTTATAGGGAAATTGGATACATGAGCATTCATTCTTCTCAAAACGAAGAGTCATATGCAATAAATAGGAGAGTTATGAAAAGTCATCCGAAGAGTCATCATAAAGTCATAGACATCCATAAGAATCCGAAGAGTCATCATAAAGTCATAGGCATCCACAAGAATTGAATTCATAATAACCTCAAATTAATTAGGTTATTAATTGTTTTGGTGAATGTGAACTGGGAGATGCCTCGGGTAGAGTCTAATACTTTGTTTGTAGTAATTAGGATTAATTATGTGAGATTAAGAGATGCTTATCACCTCTATAAACACTTGTAATCCTATTTTTATTAAAGAACAAGTTAG
The DNA here is from genome assembly GCA_027563935.2 of Costus lasius. Classification (NCBI taxonomy): domain Eukaryota; kingdom Viridiplantae; phylum Streptophyta; class Magnoliopsida; order Zingiberales; family Costaceae; genus Costus; species Costus lasius. Next base: position 26,382,107 of record CM050450.1, on the reverse strand, counting down.
TTTGTGCTTAACTTATTTATTCCTTGTTTTATTTTGGTTTAACCTTCACTGAAAAAGGTGGTTAACGTCAAGAGTTAAAACCTTTTTTCTTTACATCTCATATGTAAAGAGTGGCCGCAGCACATGTAGAGATGTAAAAGAAGAAAAGGCAGTGTAAGGAGGAGGAGGCAACGCTTACAAATAAAATTATAGCATATATGCTTGAGTTTACATGTTCTCGTGATTGTGATTGGTATCTAGATTGAACTTAAGCTATAGAATATATTATACTTATATAGTTCAATCATTATGCTTCTTATTTTTAAAGTAGACTAATGTAATAAATGCTATTGATTTCACATATTTATTTATTTGAACATATCCATATATTTTAATTTTATTAATTGCCCAATATACCAATATTCCTACTATAAAAGAGTGACAAATCTTCTTTTGTTCATTTACATTCCTTTTCATAGTTAGTGTCATACCCAATTAATACACTTATAATAATCTAATCATTGGTGACATTTTATTGTATCAAAAGTATACAACTAGTTAGGTAAAAATCTATGGTGGCACTATTATCAGAAATCAAAATGTTTATTATAGACACATAACAACTCTTTATAATTTGGTCTACATTATTCTTTTAACATATACTATATTTCATATCATTATAACTCTTTATAGTCACTACACTTGTAGTCTTAGAACATTATCCCAATTCACAATAATATTTGACAAAGAATATTTAATAATAATCATATTATTTTAGGAATATTACTATAATTATTCATATTAACCAAATATCAATTAAATATAATAACTATAATACTTTTATTAAAATATAAATATGAATATGATAAAAAATACATGCTAAAATCATTATCCAATAATTGATCTTTAGAACATACTCCAACACCATCACCATACATGCCTTATTTAAGCATATTATTCAAATATATGTCCAATATGCATTTTACTAACTCATATTCATGTACCTTAGCAAGAAAATCTAATTAAAAGGATAATATATGTGAGTATGCATTATTTAACAATTTTAAATAGGGTATTTCAAATTTTATTGTCAATTACAATTATTACATATCTAATAATATCATACAAATTTAAATGACGCATTATATACAAAATATTCTTGATATAAGTAATTTCAGTTGAATTATGAAATATGCTCAAGATCCAGCATAATCAATGAGCTAATTGTAGGTCACTCGACAAAGTCCCCTCTTAGTTTTTAGTATGTTATACCTTTTTTCAAAGAATGGTTTCTTTAAGCATATTATTCAAATATGGAAATGTGGAAAGTTTGAAATCACTTTAAAATTCTCCTGTGATATTAATGACCAAAATACATGCAAAGTCAAAATACTTTTGGGACATAAAGTTTAGGTAATAGCCAACATATGATGATAGATTTGTCAATCTAATTCAAATAATAGCTTTAATTTAAACTTTATACTGTGTTTCTTTAGATAAAAAACTGAGTAAAAAGAATAAAAAACACATTGAATCTAGTAGCAAAATTTTGATAATAAAAATAATATAAATATGAAATAAATATTTTAAATATTAGGCAGTGTTCTATATATTGTGACTCTGTATAGCGCTCATAATTATAATATTTATTTCACAATCATGATTTAATAAAAAAAAATAAAATAGATCATTATTTTGGCTAGGCATAAGCTTTTTGGAATGTACAATAAACGATAATTTAAGAGGGGAGGAAGGTGCAAGGCTTCACAAAATTATTTATTAAGTCGGTAGACGTGTAGGTTGGCCATCTATGTTGTCTCATTTGGAAGCCTGGCCCACGCATTTAGCCATGGGCATCATCTCGAAGCCCGTGGATCATGTAACTCAAAACTTTGTTTTTAAGTTTTAGATTATATTAAAAGCAGTTTATTAAAAAGAAGTTGAGTTTTTAATTCCTAGAGTTAATTAATAATACTTAATTATATATAATGTTCTAGAAGAAAAGGATAAAAAATTCAACATAAAATTAACGTTCCCCTATTACAAGCATAATAGTAAGGTTTCATAGCATCTCCCCTATTGTCACACCTTATATTATACAAGTACACAAATCAATTTTAATTAATTATTACAATGGTTCAATTGCCACGCGGGGCTTAAATAAATGTGATTCGTCCAGGTGCAGTGTGACTAGCAGGGTCGCACCCACACGCGTCCTTCAACCTCCATGAAAGGTTCTGATCTTGGTCCAGCCCAGGAGAGAGAGAAGAGAGAGAACTATGTCTGTTTAAAACAATTAAAATAAAGGAAATTTTATACCTTTAATTGGGTCGGATCCGAGCCTCGGATCCGAACCCGAAATTCAACCTATGTCCGAAATCGAAACGGGGTCGCGATCGCGACGAATTTCCAATTCGGCGCCGGAATCACGTGTAGGTCTGGGTCAATGTGTTCAACACCCTCGTCCACGTCGAACTACGCGTTCGTTCACCGCCCGTGTCCCGAGACGAATGTCGACGCCTCTTTCGAAGGCTCGTTTGCGTTCGTCAGAGAAGAAGGGTGGGAGGTCACGTCCTTCCGACGAACCTCATCAATGGATTCCCCTTCGTCGACTGGTCAGCTAACCCCGCCCGCCACCTGAGGTTGTTGGCTTAACGCCGCCGAGGTTGCGCAGGGAGAAAGAGACGCCGGGGAGGCGGGAAGGGAGTGTAGGGGACGTCAACGTCAATAGGGCTCCGAACCGCCCCACCCTCACCACCGGAGCACCTCAGGCGAAGGCTACCGCTCACCTTCACCGTATTCGTCGAGTCGCTGTCGAAGGGAGGAGCGAAAGGGGGAAGGCCGACCAAGGTTCGTTCTCAACCTTGTTAGCCGGCAGAATCCACCCATCGCCTTGGTTTTTAGGCCACTCGCCTCTTAGTCCAACCTCTCCCCTCACAGAACGAAGCTATTTACCTCTTCCTCAGCTGTTCCCTCCTCTCCATCAAGCTCGGCTCCTCACCGATTTATAGGCGAGCGCTCCCCTCCTTTCTCCGGCCGTTTACTCCATGTCACAGTGACCGGAGGTCATCTCCCATACCGGCAGAAGCAATGCTGCCGGAGGACATCTCCGATTTATAGGCGAGTGCTCCCCTCCCGTCACCCTTGTAGCCTGCATCATACTCGATGTTTCGCCGGACACCAAGTTGCTGTCCGATGGCGATCCCCTTCCTAGCGTTGATCCATCCGATGAGCCCGCTGTTGGATTAATTAAATATTAATTAATTAAATCCAAAAATCTCTCTCTCGCACACAACGTGTATACTCCACTATTTTTGGTGAAAAATTAATTTACTATTCTTTAAATTAATCCACTTACCTATTTTGAGCATCTATTAATAGTTTCCAAATATTTAATTAAATATTTGGATAAAACTATTAATATTTTAATCAGTGAGTTTTCCCTATAAAAGGGAGGCTAGGATACTGGTTAAAACACATAAAGAGACTCTCAGAATCTCTAGCTCTGAAATTTCTCTCCAAATTCTCTTTCTCCATTTTTGCTGCTAGAAGTTGAAAGTTGCTCCGACAGGGCTTCCACCGTCGCACCGGCAGGAAGCTAGCCCTGGTTGTATCTTCAAGGCGGATCTTCGACTAAGCTCGTGCGTGGGCCGAAAATTGCCTTAGGACAGACGATACGTCGCCTCCAGGTTCTATTAAATTAATGCTGTTTTATTTCATTGTTGGTAGTTTTATATTTGCAGGAATTAAAATCCACAACACCCGTGACCAGTAGTCGCCGGCGATGCAGTCGACGATGATGTTGATCGAGCGGGCAAACACGATTTTGCCGTTCAAAATTCCCAAATTGAGCTTCGATCTCAACTTTGGATTTTTGGGTTACTGGGCCAATTTTTACCTGATCAATAGCCCAGTTGACTAGGCCAGCTTGATTGGGCTACAAAATAGGGTTGGGCGTAACATTCTCCCCCTCTTGAATTGTTCGCCGTCTTCGGCGAATCTTATAGTGCGGTCCGACTTTGTTGGACCAATTTTTTAAAAAATAATAATAATAGATAAATAATAAAAAAATAAAAAGGAGGAAATTTTAATTTTTTTTAAACAAAGAGAGAAAAAGGGTGAGAGAATAAAAATAGTAATAAAACAAAATCGATGGCTAAAATAAAAAAAATAATTAAAAAAATAGCAAAATCAAAATAGCAAAAATAAAATAAAATAAATAAATGAAATAAATAAAACCAAGTCTATGGCTTAAAAAATAAAAATAAAGACAAAATCAAGTAAAAATAATAATAAATTTTTAGTAGTCTTCACCTATAAATAAGAGGCTCAGTGCATGTAAAAAAAAGAAGAAAAATCCTACAACGTCCAGACGCTGCTGACGTTACGAAGAGAAAATTTTTACAATATCTAGACGCTAACATCACGAAAACACTACAGTGAGATTTCTTTCTCTACACAGGTATACATTTCTATCCCTCTTCTTCTTCCCCCACTCTATTCTCACGGAGAGTGAACTTCATATCAAATCGGAGAGGATACTTATACGAAAATCACTTTTACGGAGAGTGAACTCCATATCAAATCGGAGAGGATACTCATACGAAAATCAAACTAAATCCTAGAGGACGATACTCTAGCCAAAAAAATATTGATTTAGCCAAAAAAAAAAAACTAATGTTTATCGTCAGACGCCATGACTCAGAATGTTCAGATGATTCTTCCATCAAATCTTGCCAACCGATCAAGATCAAACTTCGGTCATACCCTCTCCTTGAGTATGCGTTCCGACAGACCAAAAGATCCAACGATCTGATGGACAGATCGCCGAAAATCGGAAGTTTTTGTGCCGGCGATTGTGTTTTTAGTAAAATTGTTGATTCATCGCCGATACTTCACTGAACGGCGTCAAACTCCAGCAATAAGTTCTTCTCGATGTAGAGAACGTATTCCTAGAGTCGATTGGCCAAAGAAGCAACAAGCTGCCGGCGGTGACGAACCCTAGTTTCGTCCGCCACCGCCTTCGTCGAGAAAGACAATGAAAAATATTGGACGAGTGAGATTCACCCTCTATGATCGACGGTCAAGATCTTCATCCAATTCAACGCTCCAAATTACTTCGTACTTAATCGGACGGATCAGATCAATTCGATCAAATAAAATATATCGAACGGTTGTGATTCGTTCTCCTAAAATCGACGGTTCATATCTAAAACAAATCTGACGCTCCAGATCATTTCAAACTTAATCAGACAGATTAGATCAATTTGAATAAATAAATTGAATCTGATGGCTGTGATTCATGCTATTCAAATCTAATGGTTCATATTTGAATAAAAACTCAACGGTCAAGATTACTACATGTCAAATCGGACGGCCAAAGTCACACTTATCAAATAAGATATATCCAACGGTTGGGATTCGTTCTCTTAAAATCGATGGTCCAGATCTACATCAAAACCAACGAATCAGATTAATTCATGTTTAATCGAACGGTTCAAATCAATCCAATTTAAATTCAAAATCAAACGAATCAGATTAAATCAAGCTTCGATCGAACGGTCCAAATTCAAATGAAATCAACGGTCCTGATTCAAATGAAATCAACGGTCCAGAATCAAATAAAATCGACAGTCCAGATTCATTTTAAATCAATGGTTTAGATCTAAATATAAAATAAATGAATGGCTCAGAATGATCTAAGCATATCTCGGTCAATCCGTTGACTGTTGACATGATCAAGGAGTTGATCCCTATTATATCGAACCGGATCTTTCCAAATCTGATAGTGGAATTTCGATCTGAGACCCGGATTGATCCAAATCTATGAATTTAAATAAACGATCGTGATAAATCAAATCTAAATCTAAATCAACGGCTGAAATGGATCTGAACATAGCTAGGTCAATCGGTTGACTTTTGACATGATCAAGGAGTTGATCCCTATTAAATAGAACTTGATATTTCCATATATGATATTGAATCTTTGATCCAAAACTTGAAATGAAGCAGATCTACTATTTTGAATAAATAGTTATGATGAGTTTGATGAAATCAATGGCTAATATTGATTTTCACAAATCTCAGCCAATCAGATCACATCCATAGTGATTCACATATTGATCCCTACAAATTTGGATCAGATCTTTCCATATCCACCCTCAAATTTTCGATCAAAGATTTGAATCAAAAGAGATCTACAAATCAATCTTTCAACGACTGTAATTAATTCTCCTGAATCTCGGCTAATCAGATGGCATCCATAGTGATCCGAATGTTTATCTTTATAAATTTGGATTAGATCTTTCCAGATCTGAACTCCAATTTTCGATAAAGATCCGGATCAAAGCAGATCTACAAATCAAACATTCAGCGGTTGAAATTAATTCTCCCAAATCTCAGCTAATCGGATGACTCTCAAAATGATCCAAACATTGACTCTTACCAAATTTAGTCAAATCTTTTTGAATTTGATCTTGGATTTTCGATCAGAAACCCAGATCTAAGCAGATTTACAATTCAGCCATCAAATCTCGACCGGTTGACCCCTCAACCCACTCATCCAAACTTCGAACGTTTAGCCCAGTGGCTCGTTCACCCAATCCATGCACTCAACTCATTCAAACATAGTCATGGATAATAAATGCCTGACGCGTATTGTTAATAACGTTGTTTGAGAGGTGCGTACGTCGATACTTCGTATCGGGGCGTAGTTCCTCAACGTTGTTACAACACAACTCATATTTTTCTCCATAACTTATGACAAATGCATATCAGTTTTGAGGATATTTTTTTTCCAAATTTAAGTTATCCAACACGCCACAAGGCCGAGTAATTTCTTAAATCAAATTTCCAACACACCGCAAGGCCGAAAATTTTCCAAATTTAAATTATCCAACACGCCGCAAGGCCGAGTAATTTCTTAAATCAAATATCCAACACGCCACAAGGCAAAATATTTTCCAAATTTAAATTATCCAACATGCCGCAAAGCCGGGTAATTTCTCAAATCAAATATCCAACACGCCACAAGGCCGGGTAATTTCTCAAATCAAATATCCAACACACCGCAAGGCCAGATATTTTCCAAATTATCCAACACGCCGCAAGGCCGAGTAATTTCTCAAATCAAATATCCAACATGCCGTAAGGCCAAATATTTTTTAAATTATCTAACACGCCGCAAGGCCGGGTAATTTCTCAAATCAAATATCCAACATGTCGCAAGGCTAGATATTTTCCAAATTATCCAACAAACTGCAAGGTCGGGTAATTTCTCAAATCGAATATCCAACACACCGCAAGACTGGGTAATTTCTCAAATCGAATATCCAACACACCACAAGGCCGAATATCTTTACCCAACACGCTGCAAGGCTGATGAATTTTTTAAATCAAATATTCAACACGCCGTAAGGCCGGATATTTTTTAAATCAAATATCCAATACGCCATAAGGCGGGATATTTTCTAAATTTAAATTATCCAACACGCCGCAAGGCCGGGTAATTTTCCTAAATTAAATGCCCAACACGCCGCAAGGCCAGATATCTCAATTTCAAATGCTCACAAGTCATCAAGACCGTGCACATGTTGAATTTAAATGCTCACAAGTCATCAAGACCGAGCACATGTTGAATTCAAATGCTCACAAGTCATCAAGATCGAGCACATGTTGAATTCAAATGCTCACAAGTTATCAAGACCGAGCACATGTCGAATTCAACTGCTCACAAGTCGTCAAGATCGAGCACATGTCAAATTCAACTACTCACAAGTCGTCAAGACCGAGCACAAATGCTCACAAGTTGCCAAGACCAAGTACATGTCAAATTCAACTACTCACAAGTCGTCAAGACCGAGCACATGTCAAATTCAATTGCTCATAAGTCATCAAGACCGAGCACATCTCAAATTCAACTGCTCACAAGTCGTTAAGACCGAGCACATATTAAATTCAAATGCTCACAAGTCATCAAGATCGAGCACATGTCAAATTCAAATGCTCATAAGCCGTTGAGGCTGAGTATTTTCCAAATTGAATGTCCAAAAAGCCATTGAAGTCGGATATCCCCTCAAACACCAATCATCCAAGTTCATAAAGACTTTTCTCTTCTGAATTCCATTGTGTATCTTCATTATAATGTTTAATTAATCATATTATTCAGCCATTTTATTTTATAACATAGATCTCTCAATCAAAGGTGCACTGAATTTCAGGGGTAATTAACAATGAATACTTGCGTTCATTGGAAGCCAGAACCCATTAAATAAAAAACCTTATTTTTATAAGGTGAATTTGAAAAAAGGTCAATCATATTTTCAAATGACCAAAAATGACCCCAACAGATGCGCACTCATGTTTCCGACTGTATCGTAGGAGAGGGTTTTACGAGATCCAGAATCGCTCGAATCCGGTGAGAATCACCCTTTTTCATCAGATAATATTCATATCCTTATCGGAGAGTTTGGTTGATATTACTTTCGAGTCGCTTGACTCCGGTGCCGTGCAGCTCACATACCTCCGAATCTATCTTTAGACGAGGTTTTTCGTCTTTTAGGCGATCCTCACTCTAACTCGTCCAACTTTGTCACGCCCCAATTTATAATTGGTCCCTAAGTCTTCCCCTCATAAAGGCGTCCCCTTATGATGAGAAACTCAGCTCGGACTGATTACAAGGAGTTTCTTTATCGTTCTCCCATGCTTCCCTCACATAAGGGCGCCCCCCACGTGAAGTTGGCTCAGTCAAACGAAGAAGAGAGATCTCTTTTGTTTTAGTTGGACATCGTTCCCTTTTCTTATCCCAAATAGCAGTTTTAGAGTCTGCTAACTCTCCACATTTGGTTTATCCACAAATAGCAGTTTTCGAGTCTGCTAACTCTCCCTCGAATAGCAGTTTTAAAGTTTGCTAACCTTTCCCTCAGATAGTAGTTTTAAAGTCTGCTAACTTTTCCACATTCATCCAATAAGTTTTTATCAAGCCAAGATAGGATAAAAAGGGAAATTGCATTGATAATATTTGGTGATGCGCTAATGCATTCACCTACATTATTTTTACCCACAACAGGGGTTTACAATACATCATTCCAAAATATGGTTCCAAAATACAGGACTTCCACTAAGTCCGATACAAAACATCATAAAAGACTATCTCACAACAGCTTGGGATGGTGTCCTCTGAATCTTCAGCCCCTTCTTTGCCCTTGCACTGCTTAGCAACTATCGCAGTAAGCTGGCCGCGCTTGGGGCAGTTTTGCATAAAGTGGGGCCCTGCGCAAATATAGCACCCCAGTGTATCCGGTTGCTTTGACGGTTGTGCGGCCGACCTAGGAGCCCTGATCTCCTTGGAGCCCTTGAAGTTCAGCCTCCGCGCTGCTAAAGGCTGCTTCCCTTTCGAATAGGGAGTCCCTCAATTCCGGTTGGTAGGGCCCGGGACTATATCATTCGGCATTTGCAAATCTACCAGAGCGTCTGCAGCGAGTGTTGCCTCCTTGACCGTCATTACTTTTTGTTGGTGCAGCTCCGTTTGTGCCCAATGTTGCAGTCCGGCCAGGAAGTGGTAGAGTTTGTCCTGCTCTGCCATGTCATTTATCTCTAGCATCAGAGTGGTGTAGCTCTTCACGTACTCGCGCACGCTCCCCGTGTGCTTGAGTTTGAAGAGGGTCTCATGTGCCACTGATGACATGCATATATATGAAATATCGTCGCTTAATTTTACTATTATTTTGGAGTATAATACATATTTTATCTCATTTATTTGTCCAAATACTTTATATTATTTAGAATCTTCACTTTTCCTTGGTTTCATTAAAATATAGGGATTTCGCCCTAAAATCGGTGGAATTTGGAGAATCTGAAGACATGGGACGATTCCTCATGATGAGATGAAGCTACACGTCAAATTTTAGCTCAAACGAACTTTTCTACGCCCTTCACGGGCATGGCCGTGTATCCATGCACGGCCGTGTATGAATCTGCATTCCCAGACTACGTTGAGCCATTCACAGGCATGCTCGTGCATCCATGCATGGCTGTGAAGGACTCGGCTGACTTTTTCAGAATTCGATGAAATATTCATGGGCACACCCGTGAACCTATACATGGCCGTGAAAAGTTATTTTTCCAGAAATTGAAGTTCGCTGAGCCATTCACGGGCATGGCCGTGCATCCATGCACGGCCGTGAATGCTTCTGCCCTACATGACACCCGTTTAGTTTTTATTCGTTTCTTACTATTTTGGAAGTGGATTTTGCTAAACTTTTGTGGAGACCTTCCTAACTTACCAACGGACATTTTGGGACTAGAATCATGTGATTTGGGCGAGCGGTTGCGGAGAACAAAGCAAAAGGGCGAAACCTAGGGTTTTCAGGCGATTTTCTCGATGGCGGGACTGTTTGGGCTCGATTTATCCCTCGTTTCGACACTGAGGATCTTGCTCTACCCTCTCCCATCAAGGATCTAGATTTCCCCCTGGTTTGATTCAATTTGTATGAGAGATTTCATGTATCTAACGATGAATATTGTAGCGTAAGCTTATTTTCGGGATTTGGGTGTAGCCCGCTGTAAGAATGTTGATCTTTAATGCTTGATTCATATTTTGCCTAAATTTATCTTTTTTCTTATTCATGTCTAGGAAGTCTTAATTCATGATTATGTACTAGCCATGCATATTTGTGTTTTAGATCTTGTGGGAAGGACTGAGAAGTGAACCACAATCGTCGAATCCCCTTAGACTGGACTGGTGATTTCGGCCACAAGAGTTGTCAAAATCATCCGAGGAACCCTAATTCTTCACAAAACCCATTGGGTCTGCTTGACCCGGTAAGCCACGAGAGTAGGAGACTTGGGTTAAGTTAAACACCAGACCGTATCCTAAGAGGGAGCGCATCTGTACCTTAGGAAGGATTACCTTAAGAACTTTGATAAAACATATTCAAACCATCAGCATTAACTTTCTTTCAGGTTTCAATGTGGTGAAACCCAAAACCCCGATTGCATTGCTCTTTGTTCTATTTGCTCTTTACTAGCATTAGTTTACTTTCTTGCATTAGGATTTAGTGATACTCCTACATTTGTTAAATCACCTAACTATTAATTAACTGATTAGTTAGTACTTGACCCCTAGTCCTCATGGGATTGATACTTTTTATTACATGATAGACCATGCACTTGCGGTACGCATCTATCAGCCGCCCACGATGAGTTCCCAGGCATGAATTGCTTCTTCAGCTTCTCCTTGAAGTCCTTCCACGAGAGCTGGTAGGTCTGGTACTCTCCCAGAAGTGTCGGTGCAGCCTGCGTTCGCCACCACAGTTTGGCGTCGCCGGACAGATAGGCTGCACAGATGAGAGCCTGTTCCTCCGTAGGGACTTAGGCCGACTGGAAGTACATCTCCATGTCCCAGAGGAAGTTCTCCACTTCCTTAGCGTTGCGAACCCCTAAGAAGGATCTGGGCTTTGGGATCCTCCGACGCGGCACGACCCCCATGTTCACTTCAGCAGCCCAGCGTTGTGCAGCTACTTCTTGCTTTAGCTCGGCCAATTCGATCTTGCAGACCTCCATGTCCCCCAAGACATTCTCCACCTAAGTCTGCAACTTAGTGGTAGAGGACAGTAGGCTTTTTAGCATCTCCACCAAGGTCTCCTTGGGGAGAGCAGCCAAGTCTCCCATTGTTTCCTCAAGCTGGGAGATTCTATCCGCGTTCGATAGCACCATTCTCTCTCTTAGTGTTTTTGCAACTAGACTGCTTGTGATACCAATCTGTCATGCCCTGTATTATGCAAGTACATGAATCAATTTTAATTAATTGTTACAACTTGTTCAATTTCCATGCAAGGCTTAAATAAATGTGATTCGTCCAGGTCCAGCGTGACTGGCAGGGTCGCACCCACATGCGTCCCTCAGCCTCCACAAAGGGTTCTGACCTTCGTCCAGCCCAGGAGAGAGAGAAAAGAGAGAGAACCATGTTAGTGTTTAAAAAAATTAAAATAAAGGAAGTTTTTATACCTTTAATTGGGTCGAATTCGAACTCGAAATTCAACCCACGTCCGAAATCGAAACGGGGTTGCGATCGTGTCGAATTTCCAATTCGGCACCGGAAGCACGCACAGGTCCAGGTCAATGTGTTCGACACCCTCGTCCATGTCGGACTATGCATTCATCCACCGCCTGTGTCCCAAGACAACTGTCGACGCCTCGTTCGAACGCTCATTCGCGTTTGTCGAAGAAGAAGGGAGGGAGGTCGTGTCCTTCTGACAAACCTCGTCGGTGGATTCTTGATGTAGCGTCTAATAGGAGGGAGGGTCCTTATGCATTACTCTAGGGTTGTTACACGATGCATGTAAAACGGGAGAGGGTCGTGAGACGAGGGAAGAAGAAACGCTTCGGAAAGTGCAGAAAAACCAATAGAAAACTCGACGAAATAGCGGCGAATTCGATCGGGCAACACTAATGCGAATGAAAAGCGACGACACCCAACTATTTAACGCAACACACTAACCTCGCAGCAATTTAAAAGCATTCCTTGCAGCTCTCTAGCGCGTTTTAAGCTCAGCCACGCGGGGGACAGCGAGTGCGCAGGGGTTCAGCTCGCCCGCCTTGAGGGCTGAAACAAACCAAAGAAATAAGAGAACCGACCACGCTCCGACGTGCGGACTGGCATGGGTGAAGATGAAAAGGGGAAAAACCCAGTTTGTTATCAAAGCAAGAAGGAGAAAATAGGTGAACCTGACCCACCGAAAGGTGGGATTTACTTCAAAACAGAAGAGGAAACAACTTGGAATCGAAGAGATGTCTTCGACCCGAACAACGACGAAGGCGAGGCTCTGGCTCATCTTCACACAATGCTGGCGACTTCTAAGCTCACCAACAGAACTCTCTACACCAAAGAGAACTAAGGAGGAATGCTAGCCAACTCCTCTCTTTTATAAGATAAGGAGGGGGAACAAGACAAGGGGACAGCATCCTAACAAACTAACTACCAAAAAGTGGTCAAGCTGCAACATAAAATAAGAAAGCTCATAGAATCCTACCAACTACCAACTATTCCTGCAAGGGCGCAGGTCCTTGGTCCTTTAGCGTACGCGTCTTGGCGGAGATGGTTTAGACGCGCTCCGAGCACATCGTGACAAAACAGCAAAACTTTGAAGTCGTGGGCTGGGCTACCACCGTCGTGGCTCGATCTTGGGCCGTGTTACTAATGAGATTGAGTGGCCCAATTGGAGTTGGATCCTCAGGGGATTGGCTTGGAACTCCCTTGGGCTGCGCTATGCCGGTGTGTACGGAAAGGGGACTAATGACTCCCAAGAAGTGATTCGGGGGCTTACTTTGGCACTGGGATCGTCGGATTTCCATGTTGTTGGGCTCCTTTGGGTCATCATTGGGTGGAGCAACATGGTAGGGAGGGCGATGCACGTCGAAGTGGGGTCGTCGGGGCTGTAACGAGTCGTCAGGGGCGAACACGGCCTGGCCGTGATGGTGAGCACGGCCATGTTCAGAGTCGCCGTGATCCACAGAAGCGGGCACGGCTCACCCGTGCTTGGAGTCACGCCCATGTTTGGCGTCATCGAAATCCACAAAGGCGGACACGGCTTGCCCGTGCTTGGAGTCACGCCCGTGTTTGGCGTCGTCGAAATCCACAGAGGCGAGCATGGCTTGCCCGTGCTTGGAGTCACGCCCGTGTTTGGCGTCGTCGAAATCCACAGAGGCGGGCACGGCTTGCCCGTGCTTGGAGTCACGCCCATGTTTGGCGTCGTCGAAATCCACAGAGACAGGCACGGCTTGCCCATGCTTGGCATTCGCGTCTTCAGGCGACCATGTCACGGCCGTGATGGGGTGCACGGCCTGGCCGTGTTGGGGTCTGGGGAACTCTGACTTGGGTGAAATTTCTAGGGAAAATTCCTGAGGGTTCTCCCCAAGTATCTTTTGGAGGGGTTGGGCCGCCCTCAAGTGTGTTCATAGGTCTGTTTGCTCCTGCATCAATTCTCCTCCCTCGACTAGTTGGCTAACCCCACCCTCCCCCTGAGGTTGCGCAGGGAGAAAGAGACACTGGGGAGGCGGGAATGGAGTGCAGGGGATGTTGACGTTGATAAGGCTCCGAACCGCCCCACCTCACCACCGGAGCACCTCAGGCGAAGGCTACCACTCGCCTTCATCAGATTCGTCGAGTTGCCATCGAAGGGAGGAGCGAAAGGGGGAAGGTCGACCAAGGTTCGTTCTCAACCTTGTTGGCCGGCAGAATCCGCCTGTCGCCCTCGTTTTTAGGCCACTCGCCTCTCAGTCCAACCTCTCCCCTCACAGAATGTAGCTATTTACCTCTTCCTTAGCCGTTCCCTCCTCTCCATCAAGCTCGGCTCCTCGCCGATTTATAGGCGATCGCTCCCCTCCTTTCTCTGACTGTTTTCTCCACGCGACAGCGACCGAAGGTCATCTCCCATACCTGCAGAAGCTTTGGCCCCATGCCGTTCTTGACTTGTCGCTCGACAACATCCCTCAATCCACTGGGTTGCGTCACCAGATTCTCCTCGATCCGCTGGACCAAGCACTGCCGCCATCCGTTCGTCAAGCCTTGTCATATCCAAGGGATGCCATTGCCGTCAGACACCTAACGAGACCATGCTGCCCACAAGCTCTTCCCGATTAGTCGACGTCGCCACCACCTGATGCTGGATGAGCTGATTCATCTCTGCCAAACGATGACACGACCAAACTACCAGCGTCCAGTCGCCCTCATCGCCTGCATCATACCCGATGTTTCGCCGGACGCCACGCTGCCGTCCGGCGGCGATCCCCTTCCCGGCGTTGATCCATCCGATGAGCCCGCAACTAGTGGTCGCCGGAGATGCAGTCGACGACGATGTTGATCGAGCGGGCAAACACGCTTCCGTCGATCAAAATTCCCAAATCGAGCTTCGATTTTGATTTTGGGTTTTTGGGTTGTTGGGCCAATTTTGACCTAGTCAATAGCCAGTTGACTAGGCCGATTGGATTGGGCCACAAAATAGAGCTGCGCCTAACACCTATCATGTAGAAGTAGCAAAATACATAATATTAATATATAACTTTTGTAGTTTAGAAGATAGTAAATATTTAATATAAATTTTAAAATTCATCATAATATTTGTTTATTGACATAGATGAGTAGCTAATAAAGGTAAAATTTGATAAAACCTTATTATTGAAAATAAAAATCTTTATCAATTGTACTAACTAACATTAATATTCTATGATGTTGCTACTATGACAAGTAGGGCACATTCTCTATTGTTAGATATATGCCTCACCTACTTAGTATTGTTCATGTAGACAAAATATGTAGCGTATGTTAGTAAAATACTAATGTATATCTTCGTCTAATGAAGCACTTAGTATCCAATAACAAAGAGCATGTTATAGCCATGTGATCCTCCGTGTCACCTTACATATAATTTCACTCAAATGTTTAGAATGGATGATAAAAAAAGATAGGCGTGGAACCCTTGTGAGCGGTAGGAAACTCAAAAACCTTACAACCTATACAACCTGAAGTAAGTTGAATCCTACTTTTATCAAAAAAGAAGAAACTTTTAACATATGCCTGTTTGCTTGGATGAAAAACACAGGATAAAAAAAACATATTGAATCTAGATGCAAAATGTTACTAGATTCTATGTGTTTTTTCTTCTTTTCTATGTGGATTCCGTCCAAGAAAATAAGAAGATAAAGAAAATTTGTAGAAAGATGACAATGCAAAGAATACTTAGTGACTTATTTACTTGGGAGAAAAGTTAAAAAGAAAGAAGAGAAAGTAGGCAGGAAAGAAGTATAGCTCTTAAACACATTAAGATGATATGTTGAACTAGGCAAAAAATTTAAAAGGAATAGGATGAAGAGGAAGCTAAGAGGAGAGAGTTGATTTATCTTGTGGAGTTAATAATTTTTAAGAAGATCATAAGCTAAAAAATGAAATATAAACATACAAAACTATTCACATACCGAAACTTTAAAACAGTCTATAGAATCAAAAACAAAATATTTTATTACAAAAATAATAAGATAAAAAATCAAAGAAGGTATAATGACAAATTATGTCATTAGCTAGACTTAATTGGTTTACTGATTAGGTGATTAGCTTATATAAAGTGGACATTTACGTTGCGTGTTCTTTGCTTAAAATTTCCTTTTCTTCTTTTCTAGCTTGGAAGCTACCATTTGGCGTGGATCAGTGGGCGCTGAAATAACGATGTTCAAGAGCTTAATTAATAATTCCACCCATCAAATCAAAACTTAATTAAGAACATGTGGATCATCTTAATTGCTTTTGATGGGAAAGTCAATTAGGTTATTTGGTTGACCCAAATCTAAAGGAATGGCTGAATGGCCCATTGCCACCAAGGTTGACTTAGACATGCACTTTTCTTTTGTGGGCCTTTTTCTTGTCGGATCGAGATTGTGTGTTGAGTTGCATCTTTTTCTAGTTACAATTATGCAACATTCACACCGTGTTTCCTTCAAACTTTGCTTAATCGATTGTCTTGTTCCCTTATTGAAACAAAAATTTCCATTATTTATTAGTAAAACTATTTTGGAATACCTTTCATGTTTCATAGTTTTAAGAAATTGTATTACTCTCCAAAGTCATTCTTTATATTAACTCTTGATATTTTTCTTATATATCCTTTAGGTATGTGTGTATCTTGGACCTCACACATTTTGATACATTTTTTTTTTTCAAATTTCTTGATTAAGTATTTGCTATGTTAATAATTTCTAGATATAATTCAAACTTAGTTAAACATACAAGTAAATCTTAGACAGTATGTAGAGTTACTTGTCACCCTAATGAAAACCCAAACCAGAATCAAGACAGGATAATGGAAATGCTCACTAATCAAATTTTGTAAATAAATAAATTGAGTCATAGAATATAGCATCCTGAAATCTTATTAGTCATATCTTGAGGACCTTAAATACATGCCAAATGGAAATTCCAAAACACCCAATAGAAGACCTCATCCCTATGGAGAACAAGAGGGAAAAGATAACTATGTTGAATCCCCTCAAACTCGTGTTGAACAATGGATGAAGAGTTTGACATTCGATTAAGCTTACCCTCCCTATTTTGATGGATTCTTTGATCCTCAATCTTTCTAGATTAGTTAACGATCCTAGAATAATTTTTTTGGTTGGAGTCAAATGTTTGACTATGGTAAGGTTAGATTCACTATAAGTCATCTACAATGACCAATTAGATTATATTACATTAATGTAGAGAGGAAGATTAAAAGATTATATTTATCATTCAAATTAAAGAGTATATTCTACTATATTTTAGAAATAAACTATTAGAACATCTTAGAAATCTCCACCAAGGTAGTGGCCCTTAAGTTGAATAAAAGACAAGTTTAGGTAAATTTTTAGTTTGATGTGACATTAGGAAAGACTTGTGGGTCACCCTATATAGATTCAATATGAGATTTAGATAAGAGAATGTATAGTAAAACTCGAACCATTAGCACATGAACTTTATAGAACTTACTTACCAAAGAACTAATCAAATATATCAATATTTTGAGTAATAGTTTTTGCAGAGTAAGCTCGTAACAATTCTAATAACAATTTAACTTGATATATTTGGGTTCACAACTTGTAAATGGTAGGTTAAAATATCTATTTAATTAAATGAGATGGTTTTGATTTAGCAGGTCGGGTTCAAGTAGTATTTGATACCCAATTTTAAAATAAATAAAAGTATATTAAAAAAATATGCTTATTATTATTATTATTATTATTATTATTTATATAGAACAAATTAAAATTAAAATAAAAAATTATTTCATTGGGTATACCTATTTAAATATCTTGGGTTGCTAGGTAACAGAGTGCTCAACTGGTTCAGCTATTAGGTGTTTATCATTGAGTCAAGTTTGAACATAAGATAAAAAAAGAAATAAGGTACAAAACTCATTGATGATTTCGAGCAGCAGACCTTGGTAGGTTTTGAATGTTAAGCAATTTAAACGGTTAAAAATTTGGATGATAATTTGTAAATGGCAAACAGACCGACAAAATAATTGAATGGTTAGTAGTGCAGCAGAAAAAGTAGGAGACGAAATCAATTGCAAACTGGCGTTGAGAAGCGGATGACTAGACCTATTTACAAGCAACAAATCGGTGGAATCCTCCGATAGTACTTTATGCTTGTAGATGGAACTTTGCATTTGTCAACACGGCGAGGACATGGGTTGCACTCTGATACGGCAGCCGCTCTCACTCCAAAGTTGCGTGTTGTCTCGAGGTTGAAGATGAAGTTGTAAATAGTGACCGATTCCTGCACTCAATTAATGTTGAAACAATCGCTGCAATTATTTCATGATTATTATTTTTCTATCTTTTTGTACTTTATACCTGCCGATTGGGGAATAGACACTGGCAGTCTTCTGGGGAAATGAACAGACAAACGACTGACGTGAGAAGAAGAGAAAAGGATTCCCCTGCTCTGCTTTGGCATTAATTGCAGCAGACTGAGAATCAGTCTGTGCGGGTGTGAACCGGAAAGGAATCAAGGACCCTCCTCTCCCTTATGATTCAGTCTGTTCCTTAACGCTTCTCCTATTGCCCAAAACCCACACCAAGACTCTATCGATTAGTTCTTCTTCTTCTTCCTCCTCCCTCTGTCATCCATATATAGCAGCACTAGGCGTCCTTCATTTTTCTCATCCTAATTAATGTTGGCTCTACTTTAGGTGAGAGACCCTCGTTGGAGAAGCAGGTCACGTGCAAAGGCCAGCCTTCCATCGTCCTCTTTGGCGCACGCTCTCTCTCTCTCTCTCTCTCTGCACGTGACCCTCTTCTCCACCATGGATTGCTCACCTTTCTTCTTGTCCACCGCAACCCTCTTCAGTTCGTTAATGTTCTTCTGTTTCTTACATTTGCAGGTTTTAGTCGCTCTCTTCTTGCACCGGATGGTGTTTGTTGTATCTTGCAGCAAGAACGTGGAAGGATTTTATTTCTACGAGCGTATATGAAGGAATGCAGATAGTTGGGAACTCATCGTCCAATATTCCTCTGACCAAAAGATGCATCGAATAGAAACAGGATACTAGAATGCATCTCTTTCCATTCACCAGTTCTCAGGTATCGTTTTGTAAAAAAAAAACTGACACGTTCATTGGCTTGGGCTGCCGATATTACCCAATTAAACTGATTTTAACAGCTCAACTAGTTCAGTTTGCTTTGATTAACAAAGTTTGAAAATAATAGAGATCTACTCGATATTATTGAACTGATCAGATCCAACAGTGAATAGATTTCCGGTTGAACAACTCTTCGTCAATGCGTATCCGGTTTTAAAAACATCAAACCTAAGATGATAAATGCAGTGTGTGCCGGCCGAGAGATGTTCAAGAGATATACAACTTGCAAGTTACAGCTAATGTCATGTTTATCACTATAAGAGCAAAAATAATAATTTTTTTTTAAAAAAAAGCAAACATAGAAGATGTTCAAGAGATTACAACTTCCAACTAATGTCATGTTTATCACTATAAGAGCAAAAAAAATAATTTAAAAAAGAAAAGCAAACATAGAAGATGTTCAAGAGATTACAACTTCCCTCAGCCATTAATACAATGAAAATTAAAGTATCTTTATTAAGATAAAAAAAGTTTAAATCAGCAATACATTTTATCTTTCAAAGAGCATAATATCATTTATTAAGCATAATGGATTGTGTACGCACAAACAAATTTTACCCACTTAACCATTTTGGTACACAAATTTTGTAAATGTAAAATAAACGTGCAAGTCATTCATTTGATCATTCTATTTTTAATTTTATAGCCTACCCAGCACGGTGGGATTGCATGCCAATGCCAGAAAAACACGTCAGCAAGTCTCAGAGATATTGGACCACCAAACTAATTTGATAAAATGACTTAATTAAACCAATTACACAAGTTTATGTATAAAATTAAATATTTAAAGGAGGTCTACATACTGGAGTGAAATCAAGATAAACTTTTACGTACTAAACCGTCATTAACCAAACAAATTCCTATAGAAAATACAATCTTCTAAAAAAAAGATCGATGATATTGGAGGACAAAAAGATGGAACACTGACAAATCCAATAACAAAATTGAAGGTAAATTACAATTCCATAAAAAAAAAGCTACGTACATATGTTTAGATGCCAATTAAGAATAAAGGTCATAGAAAGCAGAGTATGTACTAGTTGGAGAGTCTAAATGAATGTATTCAAAGGTAAAAATCCACTATTAGTTTTACTTGAGAAGATCAACAGAGATGTCTAGCAAAAGAAAAGAAAAAAAAGGGGATGAAACAAAATTTCGCGGAATATAAAAGAGCAATATATGGGATATCTAAATTTGTCATAAACAAACACATCAATTGCCTCAACACGGTGTCTGCAGAAGAAAGGCATATAGTTTGCTTAACAAAAAAAAATTCCGGAGAAGAACAATTAAAGGTTATCAAAACAAAACCAACTTAGAAAAGCAAAATTACCATTAAGTATACTAGCAAATCGTTTGCAATTTTACAAGTCAAAGGTAAGGAGAATATGAAGAACAAACATCAATCAGTCGATAAATAGTACGATGTGTAGAAAACCCAAAAGAATTCTCTTAGCAGCAAAACTATTCTGATGAGAAACATATCAAAAGTGAGAAGATAAGATGAATTAATTGACAGATCATTATAATTAAATGCATCTGTACTGTCTTAACTTTATTTTAGGAACGAAAACAGTGTGTTATAATTTAGCAACACATACGTTATGAACTTATTTGATGGCCTATATTATAAGAATAAGCAACGTACTTTAATGCATTGTCATGCTACAGCACTTTTACTAGACACAATAGCTCTAGCTTATGCTTCCATATAAGCATTTGCCTATATAATGATAGGTGATTAAATCGTTTCCTTACGACCATCCCCCACAAGGATACTTTATATAAACTTGAAATCTATTATTAATTAACTCCGCATGTGCCTCAAATTTTGGTTGCTAGAGCACCCACCTGTCACGTTCCTCGAGCTGAATGATGAATAGATGAGATAATATGAAAAAAAAACAAAGATCATGTTTTCATAAAACATGATATTGTAATTTTATGTATGTTAACCACAATATATTAGCAACCCAAGTAAGAAAACAGCACGAGAGGGGCAACTGGATTTGTCAAAGTACAAATTTCAGCGCCAAGAATAAATATAATACCCTGTTGTCAGCATCAGATTTTCCCACAGTCCTTTCTCGATTGTGTTGTCATGGAGTGTCCAATCCCTCGTCCCATTCCTACGGAAAAAGGCTAAAATTAGAAGATTAAACAATCGAATGATGTCATATACCCTGGCTAAAGGCAAATGGATCACAAATATGAAAGTACCAACACACTAGCATAGTTGTGTGACTGGTACTCATGTAGGAGGGCATTGACAAAAAAACGCACTACAGCTGTTCAATATACAAAATCTCAAGTAGTACTACTGTTTTTTTAACTAAATCACAATATTCTGTAACTTTGACATATATCCACTAAATTTATGGCAAAAGAAAAGGGATGGCGAAAGGCCTAGTTGTCAGGAAGAGACAAAACTGACTTTTCGTTATAGTGCACTAACAAAAACTTATAATTCTATACAAGGAAATGAAGCTAGCTGAAAAATGACAACTTTCCTAAAGGATACACGGAAAGATGCAATGGCATATAATCTGAAATATTATATGTTCATACATACAAACCAGTTCAATAAAAGGAAATTTTCTTGCGAGAATTGGATATGCCCCTTACATATAACAAGCACCAAGTGACATATTGTTCGGTGGACAAAGGTTCAACCAAGTTGCCATATGGCTTGAAACTAACTTTCCAAATACATACCAAGATTTTGAATATAGATCCAGTCCTAGTATCATCTCAAACCAATAGTAGGGTGGTACACCCACACCAATACCAACAAACATTATAATATGTTGAATACCGATCTCATTACATACCAGTATATTGACCATACTCACACAAAGTCGATTTAACTCAGTTCATCTTGAAAAGAGTTTTTAAAATAGGTTTCTCCTTCATGTTGATTCCTTGGTTCTTACAAACATATAAACAAAGGTTGATTAGTTTTGAGGTATTTTGGAATGAAATTAAATTAAAATTGGACTTGTATGTAATGTATACCATAACTTTATATGAAATGGGTCCATAAGTTCAAAAATTTAGATAATATTTTCAAATTGTAATATCTTTCACTAGTGAGCAAGGCCTCTTAGCCTTTCTGAGTTTGAATTGGTCTCACCCCTCTGACATGATCCTACATGTTCTAGAATTTTTTTTAAGAAAATAAAATTAATCATTATAAAGATACTTTCATTAATACTAGAATGAAAGTACATAAACTGAAATGTGAAACCTACTAGCTTGTTTACACTATTATCTATGTCGCTTGAATTATTCCATACCTCATGACATATATGCATATATGGGAGAAGAAATCTCTTTCGACTCTTGGTGTTGCTCATCAATTACATAATAGATTTATTAGAGCTTTTCCCTTTCTTTTGTCCTATAGCTCTAGGTGTATTCTTTGTTGCTAATGTCTTCTTTTTTGTTCCTTGGATGAGTGGTTGGGAACATTGTGGCTAGGAAGATTGGCATTATGGCTGGATTCTATTTGACTAAAGCAATCTATCATCCTTCCTTCATCTAAATTTATTGACTTATTTTATCACCAATCTCCCTCTCAATTAATTCAATAATATATTGAGAAAGTTAAGGTGGATCATTAGTCTATTCATTGCCAAATCTTAATTTAGTAATATATTGAGAAAGTTAAGGTGGATCATCATCATGGCAGCATTAATTTTTATCTCATACAATCCTTAGTCTGTCACATGTATAGGGAACATATACTAAACTCTCATGCCAACGGTTTGATAATATATTCCAGACCTTTGTATTAAGGAGACGGTTGACTAATTAACTTTGCATGATAAAGCGCATTATGAGAGGATGAAAATAACTACTTTCCATAAGTTTGGGGTTTTAATCCTAAATTTTAATCACCATTCAACTGAAAATTAAAAATGCCATAATTATTTCAATTGATATTTAAACTAAAAGACTAAATTAAGTAATGCAATAAAGTCACATTTTTATCAATCTTGTATCTCAAATCCAAAGCAATTGGATCATTTGACCTCCTCAAATTGCTACAACGGCTACTTTTGTATCTATCTCTATACAAAATATCACACTCCTCTCTAGCTCAATACAAAATATCATACTCCGCAATGGAAGGACAAATCTTTTAAGCATGCCTAAGTTGTGTGTATTGATGTGCTAAATTTTGATGATGACCTAAAAGGCAAAACCTAAAAATTATTGATATATATGCATGCAATGAAATTATAAAGGAAAATAATTACATAAAAATTTTAAATACTCATTAGCCAAGTAAATCTCTTACCTTATTTGATTATCCCATCTGGATTAGATAATCTTAATTTGCCTTTGGGTTTTATAGATCTCTAGTATAATTCTCTCATCATGGGCTTCTTATCCATGTCAACCTTTTGACAGACCAAATGCAAAGGCTCAACTACAACATATATATATATAATATGTTGTTTGAGAAGGATGTGTTCAAAAGGATGCACTCAAAATCCTTGCCCTCCATCAAGAATGAATAAAAAGAGTCACTCCATTTTTTTGTTGTGAACATCATCTTCAATGAAATCTTTTTCTTAAGTAAAAACTTTAAGGCAATAAAGTGCAGAGCAACCACCGTAGGCCCAAGCCACAAGATCTCTCCCTTCACAAAATGTTGCATCAAAGAATCACCAAATGGTGGTTGTAGATGAACCATGTGATTATTTATGAAATCTTCATTGAATTTTTTTTGCCTCATCCATCTCCCCAATGTCTATCAATATGCTATTGTATAATTGTAATGAGTAATGCAAGGAGTCTAGAAGATGTGCAAGTAATCATCTTAAATCATCTCATCAACTCTCTTTTGCTCCTATTGCTTGTCACCAATCGACAACGTGTTTTGGATTTTCATCAATCCAACCTTAAAACCCACAAATGTAGACATGATATTGAGCTCATGCATCTATTATTCATATTTTGTGGAATATCACATTTCTGTTATAATATACAAGAAAATTTATAATACTAATGGGCCCTATCCAAGCATCACTTATGAGAATGATACTAAAAGTCCTAACATTCCCCTTCATCCTTTGGATCCATGTGTAATATTCATGTACTTTATTGACAAAATAGCATCTAGCAATCTCATGTAGGCGGTTGAATTCCAAACCTTTGTTCTTAGATCTTAGAGACTATAGCACGATAATGTGTCACTTGTGACATAAAGAGGAATTCAGTTGAAGCAAAACCATCTTGAATTTCCCAATCAATCTGAAATCTTGTTTGCCTTTGTATATCAATTGTTCAAATATGCCTGCTTGCTTATGATGGGAAGCCCTAAGTCAATATTAACATATTTGATTGAACCCAAATAAGCTACAGATGTTGCATTGTCGACCTATAGGGGTTGTATGATACTTCAACTCATTTAATGTGCGACTAATGTTGATCTTGCTAATGTTGTTGTAACTACCACTTTCAAAGTGAGGTTGTTTAACAAATCACATAGAATCAAATCAAAGATCTTCCAAAAAAGTATATTGAGCCTAAATAACTGGCTCCACCTCGATGTCCATAGTAGTTTCATCTTCACAGCCCTAAAATTGATCATAGGTGGCAAGCTCCACAAATCATGTATCAATCTTTACTCTCACCAGTCACATTTACTTGTAAATGCAAAAGGACTCCAAGTTTTCATGGATGGCTTGTCAATCTCTTGTGATACATTTAGGCATCAAGAGATGTCAGAAAAATCACCAGTGAAATATTTCTTAACTTGAGTCTCCACCTTTTAAAATATTATTCCATTGGATGCATTACCAATGGTAGCAATTCTATAGTAATTTGTATGCATGATATCATGCAATATCAATACTTTGGCTTTTAGATGCACCATAGAATATTGATCAGGAGTAATTAAGGGAAAAAGAAAGAGAGATTTGAGAGTTTGAGAGAGTTGGTAGAAGTGTGAATGAATTGATAGGAAATGAGGTTTATATAAAGAGATACTACCCTTCAACCTTAAAAAACAAAATTCCAATTGCTAGAAGAGAATCTAGCCATTGGAACCTTTTCTAAAAAAAGCCCAACAGCTATATCCCTAGTTGCTGGTGCCGGTACCAACTAGTACGGATATTGGTATTATATGCAAGTACACGGTGGTACTGGTCAGAACTCAGAATTGGAACCAATGTGTATTAGACTAGTTTGTGTATGGTCCATATTTAGACCAGTACATATTAGCCTTATTGGGCAACATGGACTAGATTTTTAAATAAAGATCCCTAATATAAACTGCCCAAACAACTTAAGGCATCCACGCACTAAGGACCAAAAGATGTGTAGGAAGATTTGGATTTTAGCAAAATGATGAGAGCAGGTAAATACCCCAGCTCAAAACCTTCTGCACACCAACAAATGAAATTTCTTGCTGCTAAAGGCCTACAACCTTCAATTTAAGTGGCACAGTTAGTTGCATCAAGGTTTTTCATCATCTATCAGTAGTGGATCAAATTTTTATAACAAACTGAATCACTCTTTGTTGAAAGTTATCAATGTTTTAAACAAACTATATGCTACATAGGCAGCCATGTCATGGATGCTATTTTTGTTGTATTGCATATAGCCATTGATTTGTCACCAACTTTTGTAACACACTTAGGAAATGACAGCCTCGTTATTAGTCTACAATGTGAAATATAAATCAGGTTCAATTTAAAAATGTCAGCTTGAGTCAAATTTATAACACAAATATACAGTTTGATTGATGGAGAGAGTCTGAGGTCTTTTGTTCAATCAAAATTAGGATTTGGTTGTATTACTACATTGCAAAGGTCATCATTACTATATTGCAAAGGCCGTCATCTTTGGTTTTTTTTTCCCTTGCCTCCCTTTACATTTGGCTTTATGATGTAAAAGAGTTGAAGTTGATGAATGTTCATCAAAGGCGAGGAAGAGCAGCGAAGAAAAACAAACAAAGAGAAATTATAGGTTGACAATATCAAAGTTAGCTTATTTAAGGTTTTTGGCACACTAGTTTACCGATCTTTGGTATAGTAGTAATTACATTTGAACCCATTGTACTTATTAACTTAGAATCAGTTGAAACTTTAGATCCCACTCATTCCTAAGATTCAGATCAACTGATCCTAGCATATTTTAAATCATATATCCATTCTAGAATGGTTTCGCTAATCTAGGTCTCAGATTGGAAGATCCTAAGATTTGAAATGTATTTTTGGCAATCTTGAACATTATCTTTGAGTTAGCGAAGAAAAACTAAAGATAAGTAAAGTCAACAACGATAACTCACAAACAAAGAGAAATTATAGGTTGACAATATCAAAGTTAGCTTATTTAGGGTTTTTGGCACACTAGTTTACCGATCTTTGGTATAGTAGTAATTACATTTGAACCCATTGTACTTATTAACTTAGAATCAGTTGAAACTTTAGATCCCACCCATTCCTAAGACTCGGATCAACTGATCCTACCATATTTTAAATCATATATCCATTCTAGAATGGTTTAGCTAATCTAGGTCTCAGATTGGAAGATCCTAAGATTTAAAATGTATTTTTGACAATCTTGAACATTATCTTTGAGTTTAGCCTTGTATTCATATAAGATACATACATAATATATATACACACAAACAAGTACGTACCATCAATATTGTGTTATGGACTGGTTGGTGACCGGTACCAACCAGTATAGATGTACCAACCAGTACAGATAGTAGACTAATATACTAATACAATCTGATAATTAAAACCTTAGTTAGAATAATAGTTCACACAATTCTAGTTATACTTGTATTGCTTGGTCTATTAATTATCATATTCATACCTAACCCTAGCTACCAACCCCCTTTGCAATCCTAGTTTGTTGCCACACCCGCTGTTCCCTTCCTGACCTAGCTCTCTATCTAATAAAAGTTTCACTTTAGGTTATACACCAATGTCGAAAAATATTTAACGGATTAGAGGAACAAGAAAAAAAGTGTAGTTCGTGCTGAAGAATACAAAGCTATGACCTATATAACGCTTGTAAAATAATGTGTATGTATACTTAAGAAGGATCTTGGCATTAATCATGTAGATTTTATGATCATGCATTATGACAATTTGATTGTCATCTATATTATGAGTAATCATTTCTTTCACAAGTGAGTGAAGCAGATAAGGTTGGCTATCACTTTGATAAACATGTTCTAATTTTAAATAAGAACCTACTCTTAACTAATTCATAAGACAACTAGTAGACATACTAATCAAGCCTAGCTTTACTAGTTTTGCAACTTTGAATAGTAAACAAGGCATGAATAACATCCATTCTCTAGGTTGAAGAGTGTGTTAAAATTAATAGTCCCCTATAGACTAGTTATTACTTAGTATCTCTTGACTTGGTCTATATATCTATGGCTCATATGCATATGAGATAATCTGACTATATATAGATTACAGAGAAAGAGGATCTTGCCTCTTAGTCATGGATATTCTCATATCATGCATAGGTTGTCATTTCCATTATGAGCAATTTTGTTTCTCATGAGCGAATGAAGCATGTTAAGATTAATGTCACTTAATTAAACATGTTCTAATCACTAAAAAGACTCACAATAAACACAAGACCAGGCAATAGATTTATTCATAAAGCCCTTCTAGTCTACTAATTTTCCAACTTTTAGCAGTAAGCCAGGCATGAGAACATCTATTTAGTGTTAAAATGGTAGTTCCACATGGACCGGTTACTACTTAGTATACTACGGCTTGGGCTACACATACCCTCTTACTATTTGTATTGCTTAATACAATTCTCTCTTCTCCATTTCAACTAAAAGAACTAGCTATCCTAATTTGCTAGAATGAATTAGATGAATGAACCATCCGATACTAAGCATGAACCACTTTCTTGATTTTGTCGATAGTTGTACCTGAATTTAGTTTTGCCTTTTTTTCTCTCCTTATTTACTTATCAAAGAAGCAAGATATGCCCCAGAATCCAGATCAGGTTTACACTAAATAAACATTTATCTGGTTTTCTCCATTGTTAAAAGTAATAACTACCATAATGTTTTCATGTCTACCCCTAATCAGATTGTGACCTTCAATTCACCCCTACCATGTCAATAATCTAAACCTATGGATGCCAATTTTACCCTACCCATTTATGCTAAGTTCGAGTACTCAATTAGCTAAATGAGCGAATTAGACAATTTAGATTTTAATTGGGTATTCATCAGGTTTAGGTGTATAGTCACGGATACTCGAGGCCTAATTTAAAAAATAAATATAAATATATTTTTATTATTAAAAATATTAAAAAAATCATATAAATATATTTATTATTATTTTAATTTCTAAAATTATATTCTATATAATATTTTAAAATAAAAAATTAAAATTTTTTATTTAATCGGGTACTCATGGGTAACAATTTAAATACCTGAGTCGGGTTCGAGTTATATAGCAGGGTTTGGTTCGAGTTATATAGCAGGGTTTGGTTCGAGTCGGGTTCAAGTTATATAACAAGGTTTGTTGGTTCGAGTCGGGTTCGAGTTATATAACAGGATTTGGATTGGGTTCAGGTACCTTAGATTCGGGTTTAGAGTAAAAACTTGAGTACCTAATGATCTATTGTCCTATCTAAACCGACCAGTTGTTATTCCTATCTAAACCTGTTGCTGCAGTCTTGCTATCAATCCTAAATAAAAGTAAAAGACACAAGACAACTATAGAAATTGCACCATAAATTCAGTCATGAAACAAAGAAAGCCACAGAATGAACATGCCTTGATAAAAATTGAAAAACAAGAAAGATGCTGCATGATTACCCCACGTGAAGCTGTTGCTGAACATAGAATTGTTAAAAGAGGGAGATTCATCTACATTGTAGTTTAAATGAGAAGGCTGGCAGTATTGTCGGCTCTTGTCACCATGCATATTAGATGAGCGCCACTGAACAGGTTGCTGCCGGAAACGGCTTGGGAAATTTTGGTAGACTTGTGGAGGATGGCCATTACCAACATATGCGTCAAGAGAAGCAGATGAGGTAGTTTCAGCAAACGAATATGCCTGACGGAATGCATCGGTTCTGTAATCAAACATGAATAGGTGAAAAATGAATTTCATTTCATTATGGTGGAACTAACGAAACTACTGGAGTATCAAATACTATAATACAAACCAATGGATACTAGCCAGGTTACAGAATAAGAAATTGAGCGAGCATGCAGATACAATTTGTACAAGGAATAAGACAGAGCTGTCAGAACCACGTATGATGACAAATAACCAAATCCATACATATTGTGCATCTTACTCTCTTAAGATAGGTGTTCTCTTCTCTGACCATAAAATAATTAGACTACATATTTCCTTCATTCAGTTGCAATCATTTACATGGTTTCTGGGCCTTGAGCTTCCATGATATTTATACAAACTAAAGCAAGAAGCACATGCAAGAAAGAATCTGCACCAGGAGTTTTGGTTTGTAAACAAGAATCTTTTGCAAACAAGAAATGTTACTAACACAGGTTTTTCTTTACCAAGTAACACTATTACATTACTGACTAGAAGAGGTTCAATTAGAATATTGTTGCAGTATATTAATAAAATTATTGCCACTGCTATGAAACGCTTGGCTGGATATGATATTGTGCATCTCTACATGCGGCAGTCACTGACATCTATACTTCGTTGAAAAGAAAGCAGTACAGGGGCCATGTTATGATATGAAACCTAACGTGAAGTGCCAATTTTATGATGATCACTCAAATGAAAAACACAAGGACTTAGGTGAAGTTTAAAAATCTATGAACTAGACTGAAAATATACTAGATTAAAGGGTGCATGAATGTAGCCTTATTTTTTGAAATTGATGCATAAATTTTATCCAAGAAGGTGTTCCCCCACTCCTCTACTTTTTTTTTTGTTTTTAAAAATATTTTGTTGAAATGAATAGTTAGATTTGCCTCTAAGGTATTGTATATGTTGGCAGAATTCATTTAAGGGTTTGAACCTTGAATTTTGCTATAAAAATATAATAAAATATTGCTCAATACTGGAAAGAAAGTGTGTAGTAAGCTCATTTGGTAAAGATCCTAGATTTCTAGTTGTTGATAGTAAGGACTTATGATAAAACTCCGCCTTTACCCCCACCACTTGTCTTTCTGCAAAAAAACAATATTGTGTAGCAAGTTAATTATGATGGAAGATATAAATCGTGTATAACATGGTGGAAGTGAAAAATATTAGAGATCTAAAAGGTGTACATAACAGGACATACCTATGACCCAATATAAGAGTTTGGCCTGAAAAGAGTAAATATTCTTTTAAACAAATTGATGTTAAGTGAAAACATGATCAGATCAAGGTGAATTAGAGAAAAGTGGTTGGTATGTAAGTGAGGATATAAGTAAGGTGAATTAAAAAGAATGATTAGCATGCTAGTGAGAACATGCCCAATATGGATTAAAGAGAAGTAATTGGTATTTCAATCAGGATATAGTAAAGGTGAATTAGAGAGAAACAATTGGCATGCTAGTGAGGACATGGCCAAAATGAATTAAAGAACGATAGGCATGACAACGACATGACCAAGGTGAATTAAAGAAAAGAGATTGGCATATCATTGAGGACATAATCCAGGTGGATATTATAGAGAAATGAATGGAATGGCAATGAGGTCCTAGCCAGCAAGTGGCGGTGTGCAAAAAAACTGAACCGGATCGAAACCGGTCAAACCGAACTGTAATTTTCGATTAACCGAACGGACGGTTAATTGAACAGTTTGATTTTTTTTCTCTCCCCAATGGTTCGCGGTTCGGTTTTGGTTCAGAAAATTTCTAAACCACAATTAACCAAACCGAATATATATATAATTAATAGTAAATTAATAAATATTACAGAAAATTATATATATATATATATATATATATATATATATATATATATATATAATATAAGTTAAATATTAATAATAAATTGATAATATTTTTAAAACCTAGTTCTCGAATATATAAATTATATATTATTATTATTATTATTATTATTATTATTATTATTATTATTATATAAATGTGTCATACTCATTGTATACATGACATGTACTCAACTAATATTAACTAAAAATTTAGTAAATTCAACTGTAAATGAAAGAGAAAAACCAAATTTATATAGTATCTTTTAAGTAATTATATGAGGAGGGTTTTCTATTTTTTAAAAAAATTTATAATTCAAAATTTTAATTTTTTATAAAAAAAACTGGTTAACAGTAAACCGGTGGTTAACTGAACGTAACCAGTTAATCGGTTAATCAGTAGAATCGGTTCGGGGTTCAGAGAATTCTCTGAACCGATCCTACCGGTTCGGTTCGGTTTTTTAGCACATGATTCGGTTAACCGAATTGTGCACACCCCTAAAGAGCCAGGGTGAATTAAAAGGGAAGTGTGTGGTATGCAAATAAGAATATAATCAGGGTGAAAGAAAGAGAGATAATGGATATGTCAGTGAGGCTGTTGGCTGTGCAAAATAATGAAAGGATGGTGAGGACATAGTTCAAATATGATTTGCGTAACAAGATACTTTAAATGTAAAAGATTGAGAACTTCAGTTCATTTACCTAAATGGAGGCTTGTGAAAAATTAAGTTTTTATGGCTTCGAGAACTAGGTGAAAAAGGATAAATATATGTTGTATATTTGTGCATGCATCAAGGTTTGCAATTTTGGTTTTGAGATCTAATGCCCAGTCCAATAAGTACTTCCATACTAGATGGAGATGGAAAGTTCATTTTAAGTGGCTGCTCGTGGGAACCGAACCCAATTATAAGAAATCCACTATTCGAACCCAATTATATATATATTTATATATATATATATATATATAAATTAATTTATAAATAATAATTTATATTTATAATTTAGAATAATGGGCACCCATAATTTAATACCCACTACCCAATAATTCATTACCCCACTAATAGTCTAATACTTTAACCCTTTACACTAAGTCCCAGATTTTATTCAGGTAACCGAGTATATAGCATACAATTTAATAGGGTAAATTACTCAAGTCGGGTATCTATAGGGTTTTAATAGCTAATTGATAGTTACAATTTTATTAGAGTCGGATTTGAGTAGGGGTTTTGAAAAAAAGTCAAGTAGATAATCGAGTATAGATAGTAGGGTAATTATTCGGAGTGGTAGAGCTAAAAAAGCAGATGCCCTACCCGCTGCGATCCCTAGACTACTAGATGGAACCAGACGAAAGTGTAGCATGAAAATGTAGTAAGAAGAGGAAGAGAGAGATGAGGAGGAGGAAGAAAAACAAGAGGAAGAAGACCAGATGGCCGTCTATGCCGCACTCCTTTTTCCTCTTCATCTCCCTCTTCTCTTTCTCTTCTTTCTTCTTCTCCTTCTTCCCCTCTCCTTTTTCTTCTTCATCTCTTCCTTTTCTTCTTCTCCTTCTTTTCCATCTTTTCTTCCTCTTCTTCTTTCCTCTTCCCCTGCTCCACTTCTCTTCCTCTTCCTCTTCCTCTTCCTCTTCCTCTTTCTCTACCTCCTCTTCTTCTTCCTCCTCCTTTCTTCCGCTTCACTTGGTTCCACCATTTGCTCTGACCTTGCCATCCACTCAAACCGATACAAACCGGCTGGTTCTGGCTTTTAAAACATTGATAAGTATAATTCTTTTGTTGTTCCATATTATTTCCTGAGCAGCTGTGATTGTGTCATATGTTAATAACTATTATGTTTTGATTCAAATAACATAGTAGCTTTAGGTGGAATTCTTAGCAATGGATTTTAGAGTAGATAGAGATGTGGGCAATTATGCTTGTCATTATGCATAGAGATTTCAAATTAGTAGTTGGAATGTTAAGTAGTTGATAGAATTATCTTTTTAACCATGTTCTGAGCATATTGCTAATATGATGGCCTTGCGTTTTGACTTTTTATTATGCATTTTGGTACGTCGAATATGATTTGTTATGTATTTCAGTGTGAATTTAAAAGAACTTACTTTATTAGACGCGTGACACATGTGCAGTGATAAACCAAGGAGCATCACTTTCTCAAGCATGATGAATGACCACATATATGTGGCATATTCTTAGAGGTAGAGCAGAAGATGAGCTGCACATAACACCTAAATCCAGCTTGAAGAGACACTTATCTTTCTAACTCTGCTTAACGCATCGAATGACCAATGCACAAAATACCCTATAAATGAACCTGGACCAAATAGATAATCTGCATACCTTTGATTTGATCTCGAATGAGCTTGATGGTGACCATTGGCATATCTGCCCATTCCACTTCTTACATTGGCAGCATCTACAGGGTCACCAAAAGCTAAAAAATTTGCAAATTCTGAATTTAGGGCGCTGATTTCTGCATTATCCTCTTGCAAAAGGGATTCATCACTGAACAAGAAAAGACATATACCAAGATGTTAGTAGTTAAACAAACGATATTTGGTTAGACTATATAGATAATAAAATACAAAGATTACGTCACTAAGTATACAAAGAAATCTGGAGTTTGTACATGGTGTTTGATATAAATGCTAAATGATCTACCAAAACTAAAGAAATATTCAGTCAATCAAGTTAACCTAATCTAGTAACATGAAATAAAATTTATTTTTATCCAGATCATATATTTATCAGTGTGACAAACAAAAAACATGTCATTAGCATGGAATGAAACACTCCATCGGTAACCATGTTGGGTACCGATTGCCAACTAGTACCATGGGTCAGTACCAAACTGATACGTACCAATGGACTAGTACACTAGTCTATGGAAACCAGTTTTTTAAAACCTTGGTCATATGTAGGTTGGCAATTCTAGAACAATGCTTAAAGATCCAAATTCAGATGACCAAAAATGAAACTAATTATTGGAGGAAAAACATCAAATTTCAGAGTGGAGAAAGAAAGATTATTAGCATCAAAGTAGAGTATAATATTACAAAGAAAATTCAATTGATTATCACATGAACAATAAACTGTGACAGAGACTCTCGCAGATACAAGAGAAAACAAATCAGGAAGAACACACCGAAAATGAAGCCAACTGTGGCATTGTTTGCAATTCTAAAAAAACAACACATGAGAGGAAAAAATAAACACTGAACAATCTCGCCATTCTGAGAAAGCACCAGTTATAACCATTTTGAGAAATTTGTATTAGATTTTCATGAAAACATTACAGAATAAAGTCTTCACTCAAGAGACATGCTTCTGCAGAAAATATGATGGCTAGTGTACCACATGATACTCAAAGATGAATGTTTTGAATCAGATAAGAGAGCAAATATTTTACTAGCTCTGCTTTTCTGAAGTCCAGTATTCATCTTATCATAATAATAAAACCTCCAGTTCACCAAAATATAGTCATCTTCTACAAAAGAAAAGAAAAAAAATCTCCATTTCCAGGTAATTACATGAGCATAGAAACAAAACTTAGTGATCAAGGAATTTTAGAAAAGCATATGCTCGCATGCAACGACATACAGTATACCTATAATTAGGATCCCAATCAGCAGGATCAAGCAGCGATGAGCTGCCCTCTTGTTTATCAACTGAAATTTCTGAGTTATTTGAAGAGACCAAAATGGAGTTAACCACGTAGGGTGCTAAACAATTCTTCTGATTGCCTGAAGTGAGCCCTGAAGACATGTCATACACACTAACCTTCTGTTGCCTCAGGTTAGAGTGGCTGGAAGCAGAAATTGCTGAAAAAGGTGCTCGAACATGTCTGTCATACTGAGTTTCAAGATTGCTACAACTCATGGCATCAGTACAAAATCCAGGCCCATTCTCAGATGCATGACCAAATGGCTGAATGCACGTTGTTGGTTGACCCCAACTTCGTTTATTGTATTGAGCAGTCACAGCTGCTTTACCTAATGAAGAACCATGAATCGCAGCTCTCACAGGATAAGTTGGACCATATTTTACAGGAGATGCAGATGAAATATGCATCTGGGAGCTAGGAGGAGTAAACTGCGAGGGGCTAGCTCCCAGAGACATTGGTCCCAGACCTCCGCAAGGGATTACACCAAACCCCTTTCCTCGGGATGGCTGGGATCTATATCTAGCATCTGGACTAGATCCAAGGAACGGTCCTCCAACCTGTACAAGCATGTTGAATCCACTTGGACAAGCTGGTGAAGTATATCCATGCACACTATTAACATCATTATAGCTTCCATAACTGCTTGCAAGACCTGTGTTATCATTGTAGCTACCATGACTTCCGAAACTTCCGTAGCTACTGCCGTAAGACTTTGGAGCTTTGTGAAAGTGAGGGCTATTATGAAGCAGATGTTTGTTATAACTTGAAACCTATTACCAAAACGTACAAGCTCAAAAAGAACGTAAAATGAAGACAAACTTTTACGGTCAGCTAAAAAATACCTCAAAATATGAAAAAGAAACAGAGATAAGATTACGGTGGTAAAAATTTATATTCACAAATGAGAAACAAAATGTTTTCACAATGACCTGAGGAGAAAGACCAGCTGCTAGCCAATGACCACCTCCAGGATTATGATCTACCGTTACAGTTTGAATGACAGGCTAAAATGAAATTATTGTCAGTACCAGAAAACAAAATGCAATATGACATCTCAAATAGAAAAAGTAGACAGGGAAAACAAGACAAGTTCATTATTGATTTGCTATTGTTCAATGTCACATCACCTGGATAAATAAGTGAACACCAGAAAAGGACAAAAGTATGAGCATCATAGAATGAATGATGGAAATATTCACAGATAAGTTTACACTTTCCAGTTTCCACTATATAAATAATCGATGCACTAGCAACTGTAGTTACATATTGCAGTCTCAAGTCCCAACCAATATACATATGATAAGATCGTCAATGGATACTCACAATTCTTGGGGACTCCATAAAAGGTTTGTAAGGACATGTGAATGGTTTCCCAGTGACGAAAGGATGACCTGAAGCCTGCAGATAGAAGTTTAGTTTATATATATTGAGAAAGATAATATGGTTCCAGGAGCCAACAACAGTGATAATATACATTTGACTAACAACCTGTAACGGAGACCAACGTTTTCCTGGGTCAAACTCAACAAGACCCCTTAAGAAATCAACTAAGGCCAAGCGTGTTAAACTTTCTGCAACATGATTAGTGGCACAGAATGAATTATTAAGAAATGATTAAAAGTTAGTGTAATCATACATATTCAAGTTATTAATGAAAACCTTTTGATATTTCTTCATCAGGTAAATTCTTTCTGTACGGGTAGTTGAAGATGATATCTTCTAGAGTTACATAATTAAAGTAGCGTCTTCCTATTACAGGTTTTTTAGAGTCCCTCTACAGAAATATCAGCAGACAAGAAATCATGAGAACTGGTAACAAACAAATAAATATTAAATCAGAAACAGAAAAATCAACAACTCACTGCTTCATATTCCTCCTCAGTTAGAACTCGGTAAGAACTCGGAAATTCCTTGGAGACTTGATCATGTTCCAAATGGTAAATGCTACCAACATGCCTAAAAAACTTGCAAGTATCTTTTGAATCTCTAAGCAAATAATCAGGGGGTTGCTCACTGTGGAATTTGCCAATAAACAAATAAACCATTATCAGCTCCATGGAGCATTATTAACCAAAAGAAGTGTTATTCAACTAACAATATAAAAAATGATAAGATAAACAAAGAATCTACGACCCAAATATCTTCTCAATTTTTCTTTTCATTTTCATGGCAGAGGACTGGCTAAGACTATCTAAATTCATGTCACAGAGCAAGTTCAAGGAATGCTCAATGATTCCGACATTATTTGACAAAGATTGATTTTTGTAGTTTTCTACTATTTATTTGTTGTCATTTTCAGAACATAAACAATATCCACTCCTTTCTATGCTATAGAGTTTCTTTTTCTTTTGCAAGAACACAAGTAGTAGCGGGAGGAAGGAGGAGGAGAAGAAATACTGCTGTTCACTCCACCTCCGCTGTACACGGACCTGCAGTGAAAGAAGAAAGAAGAGGAGAGGCATAGCAGTATAGGTACACCTCTCCTCTTCTCTTCTTCTTCCCTTCTCCTCAAAGGAGGGGCACAGCAGTATAGGTACACCACTCGTTGCTCCGCCACCGCTCTTCTTCTTCTTCTCCTTCGTCGGAGCATTCGGTTCCGTTCAGTTTCGTCCAATACAGATCGGTATGAACTAATCTAAGCATGGACCAGTACCATATCTTGGATCGAGTTTTTAAACCTTGCTTGGACCGAATTTTTAAACATGCTTTAACTAACTGAAACCATTGTTGCTACAAAGCTCGATGCAATAAAACTATGGTTTTTTTATCAAGAAAAGGACGGACCTAGAAAGCAAGGTGCTGCAACAAAACTATGATTTTTACCAAGAAAAGGAAGGACCTAGAAAGCAAGCTGACAAGTGTCATATTGTAGATGGTACTGTTAATAGGCAATAGATTCAACAAATTATAAAGTAAAATAAACACACTTCAGCTGTGATAAGCAGTCTTTTTGACGTATGTCTCACTGGATAGTACCAGCAAGCTCATTTTGTGACTCTCTTTGTCATACTGAATGAAAAAAAAAATGGAATTTAAAAGCAACACTGCCTGAAAATCACAGCAGATAAACGAGTGTAAATCATAGGTTATACTATATACATAACAAAAATAAAAGGGATAATTAAACAGTGAAGTAGAGAAAGCTGCAGTTCCTGTAAATGTAAAAACTAACATATAAAACAAGTCAAGAGGAAAATACAGCCGTGAAGGACATAAAAGAGAGGTGACAACAGGCACAAGTAGATGAAGGATGAGTAGATATTGAAGAAAAACATGTATATGTCTAAAGACTGGTGAGACAACAATAATAAAGCTAAGCACAAGAAGGATCTTCATTCACAAGAATAGAATGGAAAAGAAGATGCAAAAAAGTAGAAGAAAGAATTATAGATTTATCCATTAGTCTGACCTGTCGGATTGATTGCCGGAAATCAGAGGTCCAGTGACGGATAAAGGAAGAAGAAATTTCGTTATCGGTAGTAGATCTAAGCGACAGATCTATTGTCGTTAGCAAGCTGTTGAAGAAAACCTAGGGCACAAGAAGTTCAGCATGCAGCGAAGTTCTCTTCTTAGCAAGCTTCCAGTGCACGCGGCAAATTACTGTAGCATGGTAAGTACTATAGCATGGCAAGCACTGTAGCGGGTTAGAAAAAAAAATAACGAGAAATGAGGCACGACTAGAAGCTCTTGATAAGACTGTGGTAGTAGTACATAATTCTATTGCAATAGTATAGGCAGAATCCAAACTACAGGGGAGGAAAAGAGGATAAAAGGCTTGGTTATGGCAGAAGAAGGACGTCAACATCGCGAGGAGATGGCTAAAATTACTTGACGCCAGGTTGAGATGGAACGTCACCTTGGAGTGGTGGACTAGATAAGGAACAAGATGAGGAACTTGTTTGCAGAGCTAGTGAAAGAGAGGAGGTGTAAAGAGAGGGAGCTTCCAATAAACACTAACTACCACCAAGGCAAAGAGCTGTCCTGGCCACCACCATCACATGAGCATTAGTCCCCACTAGAGTCAAGCATGAGACCCAATAGAATAGAAATCAATGATGAAAACAGATGGGGAGGAGGTGTACACATAGGAAGAGACTCAGTCAGGGAGGAGGACAGACAGTGGATTTACAAGAGCATGGAACTACCAGGATTTAATGGCACTAATCCGGTAGGATTGATTGCACAGGCAAAGTAATATTTTGATGTTCAGAGGGTGATTGATGAATATAAGGTCCCAATAGCGTTTGTAAGTATGGAAGGCTAAGAGGGTCACTAGTTTCGATGGATGAAGAGAAGAATTCTTAATCTGGGAGATGTTGAAGGAAGAAATGATACAACACTATAGTGATTTCTTAGCCACTTCAGTGTATGAGTAGGGATGGCAATATAACCCATCCCCGACCCAAAGTCAACGGAGAAAACCCGAGTTGACTCGGGGTCGGGTCGGGTTCGAGGAAAACCCGACTTGTATAGATCGGGTCAGGGTCGGGTATGGGATTTCTACTACCTGCCCCGACCCCGACCCCGACCCCGACCCCAAACCCGCCCCACCTAATTAATTTACAAAATTACCCTAAACCCTAAGTCAGCCAAATAAGTGAACCACTGAACCTGAGCGAGTGAGCGGAGTGCCAAGGCTAAATAAGTGAACCCGCCCCGCTCCACTCGTGCCTCCACGACTCTGCTGCCCTAAGTAACTAAGTTGCCCTAAGCGCTCCTAAGTTGCCCTAAGTGCTGTTGCTGCCTCCATTCACCGGTCTAGTCGCCGACTCTTCTCATCGTCGGCTCGTCGCCTACTCGCCTCCAATCTCGTCGCCGACTCTTCTCATTGTCGCCGACTCTTCTCATCATCGCCTCCAATCTCGTCACCGACTCGCTGCCGTCATTCGTCGCCAACTCGCTGCCGCTGTCGCCTCCAACTTCGGGTGATCTACTAGTCTCTCGCAGTCGCCAACGTTTTGAGGTACATATAGTTATCAACTATTACATATTTAGAACCTGCGAAATGTCGCCGACCTGAGCAACAAAAATGATTACAAGTAAGACTTGGCATTTCAAATTTAACTACTTTTGAACTTGGATGTAGAGTGTAGACACCATAATTTCTTTATCAACTCATTACACACTCTTCTCAGCATTTTGAAAGCTTTTGTTCTATTTTTTCTTCTTAGAAAGGGATGTATTAATTGCTTGCGCTAATATATTTTACTTATGTTTTCCTTCTGTTGAAAAGAGATGTATTAATTGCAAGTCACTGGACCTTTCTAGTTATAATAAAGAGCAGATCTTCTTAGAAAAGTAATGACACTCTACAGAAATAAAAACATACAGAGATGAGATGAGTAGCCTTTATCAAACCTCAAGACATACTTTATATACAGTTTTGTTAACAAGTATGGTGCTTGGTTTATTCTCATTTTATATGTTTTTGAATTTTTATTTTATATATAGATGGCAGATAATAATATTTCACAGTCACAACAATTAGTATCTGCCCAAGCAGAAAATTTGGTACAATCAAATGATGTTGCAAGTTGTAATCCTCGAGTTTCTACTTCAAATGACAATGTCATTGAAGGAGACCCAAGTCACACATTAGATAATACAGAGTCAACTGCACATGGGAAACTTAAAAGCATTGTATGGAATCATTTTAAGAAAACTCAGGTTAATGGGGAGGATAAGGCTCAATGTAATTATTATAGAAAGTTACTTGGTGGAAAATCAAAAAATGGAACAAAGCATTTGCACCAACACATGAAAACTTGCATTCAACGAAAGATTGCTATGAGAGGCCAAAAAGTTCTCACATCAAAGATGACTAAAAATAAACCAGAAATGACTTCAAGTATTTATGATCCAGAAATTGCAAAAAAATAGTTAGCAAGTGCAATAATCATCCACGAATATCCACTTTCAATAGT
This sequence comes from Costus lasius, assembly GCA_027563935.2. Lineage (NCBI taxonomy): Eukaryota > Viridiplantae > Streptophyta > Magnoliopsida > Zingiberales > Costaceae > Costus > Costus lasius. The sequence continues at coordinate 26,341,459 of CM050450.1, read as the reverse complement.
GGATCATATGGGTTTCAAGAGGTTTATAAGTGCACTCCAACCTTTATTTAAGGTGCCTTGTCGAAACTCTATTAAGAAGGAGGTATTGAAAATCTAGGATGTTGAGAAAGCAATGACAATGAAATTGTTGGACAATGTTGATGGAAGAATAGCAATTACATCAGACATGTGGACATCAGGTAATCAAAAGAGGGGTTACATGGCAATCACAGCTCATTATATTGATTCTTCGTGGATTTTACAAAATCACATTTTGAGGTACATATATATTAATCCATCTACACATTAGTTTTCTTTTATTACATTTTGTTTCGTCTAATACTGGGTATTATTTTTTATATTAGGTTTGCATATGTACCAGCTCCTCACACTAGTGATAGACTTAGCACAGTGTTAGTTAATTGTTTATTGGATTGGAACATTGATACTAAATTATCTACTATCACTTTAGATAATTGTAGTACTAATGATGCTATGACTGAAAAGATCAAAGCTAAATTTAATTTGAGTACTTTGTTAAAGGATGGTTCTCTACTTCACATGCGTTGTTGTGCACATATCCTAAACTTAATTGTAAAGGATGGATTGGAAGTGGTAAAAGATGGAGTTGAAAATATTCGTGATAGTGTAGTTTATTGGACAGCAACTCCTAAATGAATGGAAAAATTTAAAGAAACTGCTCGACAGCTTCGCTTGACTTGCACTAAGAACTTGTGCTTAGATTGTCCAACTAGATGAAATTCAACCTATAAGATGCTTGATTGTACCATATCATATAAGGAAGTATTTTATAGGTTGAAACAACGTGATCACAAATACAATTGTTTACCTACATCTACACAATGGGAATTTGCAAGTGAAGTTTGTGGGAAGTTAAAAACTTTTAATAGTATTACAGAATTGTTTTCTGGTACTAAGTATCCCACTGTCAATCTTTATTTTCCAAAAATTTGTGAGATAAATCTTACAATATTAAGCTGGACAAATTCTGGCAATGAGAATGCTTGATAAGTTTAAGTGTTATTGGAATATCATTCATGACATTATGGGTGTTGCCACAGTGTTAGATCCAAGATACGAGTTTGCTGGAATATTATTATGACAAGCTATATGATGTTGATGCGGCAGTTAAAGTTAATAGAATTCAAGATCTTTGCTATGAGCTGGTTTCATATTACAATCAAATGAGTAAATGGGCTAGTAATTCTCATCTTGATGAGGCTAATAATTCTCCCCTTAATGATTCATTGAATGACTTTGATGTATTTCTGAAAAGTAGAAAGAGAGCAAGAACTTCTCATGTGAAATCAGAGCTTGATCTTTATTTAGAGGAAGATGAATTACCAAGAGATGGAACTTTTGATATTTTAATGTGGTAGAAGCACAATGGAGTGAAGTATCCAATATTACAAGCTATTGCAAAAGATATATTAGCTATTCCAATCTCTACAGTTGCATCTGAATCAGCATTTAGTACTAGTGGCCGAATTGTAAGCTCACATCGAAGTAGACTTCATTGTCATACTTTAGAGGCTTTAATGTGCACTAAAAGTTGGTTATGGAGTGGAGAGGATAAAGGTAAACTCATTTATTTGTTAATTGTTATATCTTGTATTCTTGTTGAGTTGTTTAATCATAAACTCATTTATTTTCTAATATGTTTTTAATAGGAACTAGTTCTAAAGCAATGAATGATGCAACTCTACTTGATGAGATGGACTCTGATAGTGATGAAGGTATGTTTTTAATAATATATTAATGATTTTGATATAATCAAGATATAATATATTTTGTGTTTACTTACTAATGTTTTATTATGATGCAGATGAGTTATTGACAACTGGAATTACGGGGTTGGAAGATGATTAATGTTATTTAATGGACTATTGGACTTAGCTAATAGAAATTACTGGTTTGTTCTTCTCTTGAACCATCTTCGGTTATAGCTTAATGTTATTTCTCTCGGCTGCTTACAAATCCTGAGTTTACAGCATGCATTTGATACTAAAAAATATGTTCCAGCATGCACTTGATAGTTGATACTAAAAAATCTGTTACAGCATGCATTTGATACTTGATACATCACCTGACCATTGAAAATCTCACTTTATAGAATCAGTGGAGAACTTTTATAATCTTGCCGTCAAGATTTTCCTCCATCAGTCTCCAAGCATGAGGTTACTATTGTGTTCGGCAACCTTAGTTTTAGTGGAACAAATCTGAATATCATATGCATCTAATTGCTATGAAATCTGCTAAAAAGCTTTGTATAGTCTGAATATCATTCCCTTAATTGTTCCAGCATGCACGTTTCCGCATTAGTTAGCATAGCTGCATAGGATACATTATTGCATAGTGTTTGGGTTTATCGAATAGAATTATAGAACCTATAATATGATTGCATATACATCTTATTGAATCAATTTTCATCTCACACTAAAAATACTTTGTATTGGATTGTGCAGTGGTGTCTTTCTTAATCTTAAAGTACGTTTAGACGTTCAATAGCTGCCAAGAAGGCATAACGATTAACGGAAAGCCTTATGTAGTTCTGTGTTTCATGTATAAGTTTACTATGCAGATTTCTCTTATAATGTTAATGGGTTGGAACTTAGATGTGATGTACAAACTTCATTGTGTTGGGTGTTGCCGTATTTTGAAATTGTACTATGATGCATAAACTTTACTACATTGGATGTTACCGAGTTGGTAAATGAGATTGTTGGATTGATAATATTTTTGTAATTTAATGTTGGGTTATCTATTTTGTTTAATGTTGGGTACATATTTATTGAGTTGATAACTATTTTGCTATGAAAATTGTAATATTTGATTTGAGATAGGTCGTGTTTTTTTACCTGCGGGGTCGGGTATTTTTACCCACGGGCCGCGGTCGGGTTTTTTACGGGTACCCGATTCTCCAACGGGGTCGGGTTTTCCCCACGGGTACCCGATCCCCAGCGGGGTTGGGGATGGGATTAGTTTTTTCAAACCCGGCCGAGTCGGGGTCGGGGTCAGGTATTAGTAACGGGGGTCGGGGTCAGGGTCGGGGTCGGCACTACACGCCCCCGCCCCGACCCGATGTCATCCCTATGTATGAGCGATTAGCAGCTCTAGAGCAAGGGGACTTGACAATGACAGATCATATTGCAACTTATGAGGAGATAGTCTTACGGATACCCGATCTTCTAGAACAACAATATGTGGATTTTTTTAAAAAAGCTTTAATTCTAAAATAAGAGAGAGAGCAAGGATTCTTACCCACCTAAGTAATGAGAGCCACTTAGCTTGCATAATTGAGAAGAAGATGATAAGAGAGACTAATTTGAAAGGATAAACAACTATTGAAGGAGTGGAGATCAAAAGTCATTTAAATTTTAAAAATTACTCTTGGGGAGAAAGTCTTCCTATACACCTAGCATTACCTGAATCATCTCTAGGAACCGTCCCAAACCGTGGGTACTCACTGACGAGAAGTTTCAGTACCAGTTCCAATATGATAACTTAGAGGGAAAAAAAGGTGACACCTCTCATCATAGCTCCAACGAGGTGGGAATTCAACAAACATCATCAAGCACTTATGACAATGTGAGGAGTGGAGCTATGTCCCACCAAGACTATGTCAATAATAAAAAAAAAGGGGTTATGGTTCCATTGTGATCAACCTTACCACCCGATGCACCTATGTGAAAATAAACAATTTCGTTTGATGCTACTATCAAAGGATGAAAACATGGAAGGGGTTGAAGGACGAGCAACGTAGAAACTTAGGAAAGACGCAGGATGCAGTTTTAACTAAAATTTTGAATTATAAAACAACCTTGAGGACAAGGTTGTAATTAGAGAGGGGGGCAATGTTACGGCCCACTTTGAGTTATTAATAAGTGGATCTGGGTTAGTATGTTATACCCAATCCGCATAGTCGTAGAATAGTATAAATAAGAAAGTTATATTCCATAAGTCAATAGATATATCCACGGAGTATCATGATACTCATTACGTCCATTGACTTTTGAAGACTATCATCAAAAAGTTTGGACTGAAGTATATTGTCCAACTAATGTTACATAAGATGAAGATTATTGTGGCAACTTAAGTAGGCCTAAAAGTAGCATGACACATCAATGCACTAAGGAGAAGGAGAAGCAAAGATTCAACTCCATCAAAGTAAAGAACCAAGTTTTAGAGGATGAATAAATAAGATCTACTCTACCATCAAAGTCAAAGAGTGGCTCATCATAGTCCCAACCAAGTTATGAAGGATATAGTTTAGAATGAGTTTATATATATCTAATCTTGTGTTGATGTCATTGCTGGTATCTTTTCTATAGGAGGTAGTGACCTACACGAAGTTAATGAGCATGTGGACTTCAACATATGAGTAACACATGTCTTGGTAGGACTTTCAAACATGGACACTACAGAACTACACGGGATAGACTTAAGTTGCATGTAGCCGTTGTATGTTCAAATATTCATCATTCATGCTAGATATAGTAAGAACTCCTACTTGATGACTTATTAGAAAAGCTCAGGAGCTCTTCCTACACCATGCCTACAAGGTATATATCATAAATTTATCATATGACTTATCATATTTACTCATTTTTTGCCTCTACGCAGCTTACAATTATTTAAATTTATTGTTTTGTAAATTTGAAATGGATCAAAACATCAAATTACATTATAATATTACTTTTGAAAATAAAACTTAGTCCAAAATGGACCTGAGTTGAACCAACTGTACCGTGTCAATACAATCAATTTACTAGTATATAACAATTTAGTCCACAATCAGTTTACTAGCATGGACCGATATCTTAAACCATAGTATGCATTAGGTTTGTCAGTACACCATATAGGGTTAGTGTCGCTTCAATACCATATATATACATTTGTATACAAGAGTTAGTACTAGGGTTACAACATGCAACAAAGGATGCATAAATCAATGTTTAAAAAATCAATTCATATCAAGTGATATGGCCGATTTGTACCACTCTGAGTAGGGACTGGTACATGGACCAAAGATTTCTCAAACGGAGTGGAAGAAAAGAAGAAAGAACAAGAAGAGGGCCGTCCACCACAAGCTTCCACCGTCAACGGTACAGTCCTCTTTTTCTTCTTCTATACCACTTCTTCCACTCACTCAATTCAGTCGATTCTATAGCTCTTTCTTCTTCTTCTCCTCTTATCTTCTTCTTCTGCTAGACCAATACAGGCTCTGAGATTGGCATTTTAAACCTTGGCACAAACTATCACCTAGTTCATATACAAGTATCATTAAGTTAGATGCTAAGATGCAATACTTTGTGAAGGATGAGATAATAGTCGCTGAGCCTATAAGGTTTCCTACACATTTTATTACTTTGAAAGTTTTACTTAGGAAGGTTGGTAAAAAAAATAACATTGACAGACAAAGAATGATAAGGCTCTCCTTATTCAAGTTCATGGGAGTGTAGAGAAGTGGATAGCATCATTCTTAATAGTGCTTTCATGTTAGTATGATCGATATAATGATACATGCCAATTTGAGCGGGGAATCCAAGGTTTATAAAAACAATTTGAGACATGGTACTAATCTATGCTCAAACCGGTATATACTGACCTGTATCGACACAATACCAATTAGTGTGTGTGTGTATATATATATATATATATATATATATATATATATATATATATATATATATATATGTTTTAAATTTATTTATAATTTTTATATATAGTTATTTATACTAGTACCCATCCATGATTGAACTAGTACATACTAGTAGCCTAATATGGACCGGCATTTGATTCCATGTTAGGGACTAGTTGATCAGTAGTGGACTAGTATTTTACACCTTAGTACAAGTATTAATACACCAATTCGAAGGAATGTTTTATTTTGTGTGAATGAAAAAGTAAGATAATGCATGTCTTTATAGGCCACCGTATTTCTATATTTATTATTCTAAAAAATGTGGGATTAAACATCTATAACCACCACATTAATATTCCCTCGAGCTAGTTAAAGGCATACAAATTTTTTGTTGACATTATTCTCTTAGAAAATGTCAATCAATCCCACATTTTAGTTCTCGCAGGGAGAATTGTTGGTGATATAGTTAGTAGTTTGATGTCACTATGCATAGCCATAGGTTCAAAATAACTAAAACTAAGCAATTCTAGAGCTGATAAAATAAGAGGGAAAAGTGCCCTACTTTCCCAATCTAACCCAAACTAGGCAAAAAAGTAGACTTGTCCGCTTCGTAAGCTAAACTCACCCACTGCTGCCCTATTCTTCAATCATTGCCTGCTCCCTCTCGTGACTGCCGCTGCCACATGCAACTACTCACCACCACGTGCCGCACTGCTCCATCTCTAGGATCACCGCTTGCCACTTCGGATAACACCTCTCCTTTGGTTTCACTCTTCCAAGCTACAAAATCTCCAAATTTGGAAGGTAAGATTGGGGTGTATATATCCATCTTTTCTTTCCTCCTTAATTTCCTTTCCTTCCCACTTTCTTTTCTTCATAGAATATAGGGTGTTAGGGAGTTGTTGCTTGTTCAGCTACTATAATTAATATAAAATTATAACTATTATTATTATTATTATTATTAAAATAAATGGTAAATATTACTAATCTAATTACAATTAATTTTTTTATAATTAATATATATATTATTAATATATTACTATTATTATTTACATAATTTATAGAAAATATTAATAATCTCATTGTAATTATATTCTAATTATTAAAAGTTGTTTTTTTTAATAATATATATTTAAAATAATTAATGTGTATGCACTCTTTAGTGATTTTTACTCTCATACAAATCTATATTATAATGGAACCTTATGTGTTATCATTATCGTCATCACCATCACATATGCTAAATTATTAATTATTTTAAACATAAAAAAAATATTTATAAAAATATTATGTATGGCTTCTTAAGCAAACACACACCTTGCTAAAACCTTAAATGCCACCATGGCAGCCATTGCCATCACCACTACCATCTTATTAATTATTTTAATTATAAAAATATTTTTATTTATAAAGAAGTTATATCTCGATAACAAGGTATTAGTTTTTATATATAGATTTTGCTTAAAAACATTGAAACAGTACTTTCATAGCACAAAACTACACCCTAACAACTCCAGAACTCACGTAGCCAAACTATCCTCTCCATAAGGCAACCACTTCTTGCTTTTTTTTTTCTTTTCCAAGTGGCAACATTCATCCAAAATAGGTGTAAAAATCTAAGGTAACTCTTGCTGTGAAAACTTACTACATTGTTGGTCCTGCAACTGAACAGAGCAAAAGAATGAAGAAAGAAAAAGAAAGCTTGTCGCTTGTCGCTCATCTGCCTTCGCTCACCACCGTCACTCCTCCAAGGAGAAGGAGGAGAAGAAGAAGAAAGAAAGAAAGCTAGCCACTCTCACTCATCTACCTTTGCTCGCCACTCGGAAGAAGAAGAAGAAAGCTTGCCACTGTCTCTCATCCGGCCTTTGCTCACTACTCTCACTCCACCTTTGCTACTCTCCCCTCGAGGTGAGCAGATTGTGCTTTTATTTCCCTCGATGTATCTGGTACAAACTGATAGTCAGGTACATAACAATCTATGCATGGACTAGTAGATAGTCTCAGACCATATTGAAGAAGAAGAAAGCTAGCTACTTGGCACTCATTTGCCTTTGCTCGCCACTCGAAAGAAGAAGAAGAAAGCTTGCCGCTCGTCCCTCATCCTCCGCCTTTGCTACTATCCCCTTGTGGTGAGCCGAGGCAGACGCTGCGCTTCTGCTTCCCTTGATGTGTCTGGTATGGACTAATAGTCAGATACATAACAATCCATGAATCTACCAGTACATAGTCTCATACCATATTTTCAAACCTTAGTCAGAATCAATGAAAGATTCAACCCTGAGATATCTATGTATCTTTCTATAAAAAAAGTTTCTTTCTCAGTAGTCTTAGTTAATATAGTATAATATTATAAGAGTTGCTTCCTAATTTATTTTGAATTCTAGATATATTGACTAATAACTCCAAGTGCGAAGGAAATATCATATTTGGTAATAGTAAGATAAATAAGTTTTCATAAGTGACAATATTGAGTAGTATCAACATCACAAGACTCATCATAAGATAACTTATGATTAAAAGTTTCAAAAAGTTTGTATCTAAGAAATAGTCTCAAAATCTGAAGCATATTTTTTAGATGATAATATATCTTTTGGTTGTCTTGTTTTACTTTTTACCCAAGAAAATATTATGGATTTCCAAGACCTACAATGATATTTTTTCTCATGATCTTTCAACAACAAAAAAACTTAATGAATTACCCCATGTGAGAGGAATACCATCAACATATGCTACTACAACAATAATGTGAAAATCATTAGAGTGATTAACCGTGCAACACTAAAGCTAATGCGAGAGAGTAACAATGTCCCGGATAGGCCAATACCACTCTATGGAATTATTAGAATTGTATTTAATAGTGAAGATTCAACATGTGATTCCTTTTGAGGGAGATGAGAGAGTAACAATGTCCCCAGTACCTCTAGTAATTAATGCTTTTATTTCACCATTCATTATTTGCTTCTAAGAAACAAATACCAGAAGGAACTCAACTCATATAGCAAAAAATGAACACAATTAATGAGATCGAGATATTAAGAATAATATCACTTAAAAGAATTTTGAGAATGTGCACAAGAAATACCATAGTACAAGCCACATCGAGAAGATGTATTCTTACGTGCAGTAATTTTATTCAATTAAAAGGATAACAAAATACATAAGGCATTATCAATATATAAAATTTTAGTAGTAGTATAAGTTTATTATTTTTATGTCCTAAAAGAATCATTTAAATAGATAAAGCAAATAAGATTTGCTCTCAACAAATATTCTTAGGTTAAGCAAGAGTAATCATCATTAAATGTCGCAAAACCCATATATCCTAGAGTAGAAAAGTATAGTATTAGGATCCCAAATATCAGAATATGTAGTCTTGAAAAAGAGAGGTACATTTGCTTGTTGGCTCTAGCAAAACTAAAGGAACAAATGATGATGAGGAAGCAACTAAGAATTATAGGGGAACTTAACATATTAAGTAAGAAAATCTTAATGTAGCTTAAGATGTTCTACAACGGATGAATCAAGGATGATAGTTCCAAAGTTCAAGATATTGATCCGTAGCCTAGCATTAACAATAATAATATTATTATTAAAATTATTAAAATTATTATTATTATTATTATTATTATTATTATTATTATTATGATGTATAATATGGTACTGACCTTGTATTATGCAAGGTGGTATATACCAATTTCTTAAACATTGCATAGATCTATAATTCTTCTATTTGGTCATCAAAAGAGGGCAATATTTTTGTGTAAGGTGTCTCATATCTCCTTGGCAATGGACAACAACAAGTTGGTGCTCCAAATACATAAAGCTCCACAATATTTAGGAAGCCAAGTAGAACAACGTAAGCATTATAAGAGGCACCATGAGCATATGAAGTGAATGAGTTAAAATGATGAAGTCTTCTTTATAACATGAAGAGAATCAAAGAAATCGTAAGGAATATAGCATGTACTACTAAATTTAATGTAGCACCTAGAAGGAGGGTTTAAAAGCAAGCTAGAATCATCCTTGGTATCAAAGAGAGAGGACTATTCTTTATGATATAAGATTCTGTTTACATGCCACAACCTAGTCAATATGCAAGGAATAGCAACCGGAAGAGAGGAAGCAAATGTTACTATACAAGGAGGGGGTGGGCTAAGAGGAAGGTCAACACAAAAGGGCAATCTGTAGGAGGATAGAAAGACCAACAAAAAAGGATGCAATGGATCAACACATACGGCTATAAGGGCCATTAAAAGAGTCTATAGAGGCTAATGCAAGTGCTTGCAAGCACCGATATAAAGGAGCACAAGGATTTAACTAACATGGAGGGTTGAAATAGCCGACCGAGAAGGAGGAGCAACTAGGGACAAAAGGCTGCAAGAGTGGATGCAAAGATGAAGAAGCAATAGAAAGCGGAGAGACTAGGGTTAGGGTGAATAGTGGTAAGAGAACCGGCTAAAGTTAGAGAGAGAAAAAATGATCATCTAAGGTTAGGGAGAGATAAACTTAAATCTAGTACAAAATTTGAAAGAAGGAAAGAGTAAATAAGAAAGAAACCTTAAACCCTAGTACTAGTCCACACTCAGACCGGTACGTATGGGTCCATGCTCAGTACATACCAATTGTACTGCCTAGCAAGGTTTAAAAATTCAGTCAAATGTCATGTATCGGTCAACATGTTTGGGCTAGTACATACCGACTTGTATCAGAGGGAACTAAATGCTTATGCTTAGAGAAGAAGCATGACACCTAAACAAATGCCAAATGGCGAACACAAGCTCGTACCAGATGTTCGTCCAAGTGCAATAGCAACGGAATGTTTTTCTAATGCTACAACGACTAAATGTTTTTGTAGCACTGCAGCGACTGAATGTTTGTGTAGGCGACTAGGTGCAAGCTGACGTGCCCTAACTTCGCAAGCATGGCACCAGAACAATGCCAAATGGAAAAACCGGCAAGGGCACATGACATGGCGTATGGCCATAGAGATCCCAATTGGCGTGATTGGCACGACTAGATGGGGAGTTAAGGCAGCCAATCGAGTATAGCAATGGGTATAGCTAGATGAGGACTTGTAGCCGTACATATCCCAACCATGGATTGAGAAACTAGTTTGATCCTCCGGTGTGTACTAGTTCGGCAAGGGACTAGCACAAGAGCACAGGGCAGAGCGGCGGAAACCAAAGCAGGAAGCTTCGAACGAAGAAGCTTCTACTGGCGGCGGAAGCTTCGTTTAGCAGAAGCTTCACTCCTTTGGCAGCGGTGGGGGCGAGAAGCGGCGGCGGACACGGGCGGCGGCGAGCTCAGTTTCACCGAGTTTTTGCTTAGTTTGGCCAGTAAGTACCAGTCCAACTAGCTGACCAGCCGATCGAACTAGTTCCTTGAACCATGATCCCAACTAGCATGATCCACTTGGCATGGCTAGATGGAGAGTTGAAGTTGAGCAGTCAAGCATAGCAACAAGTGTGGCTAGATGGGGAGTTGAAGCTGCAAAGATCCCAGCTAATGTAATCCTCTTGGCACAACTGGATAGGGAGTTGAAGCAACGCAGTCGAGTGTAGCAGAAGGCGCATGACGCTTGGACATACACAGGCGATTGAAGCTACTGGCGAATCTAGTGCTTGACACTTGGACATACGCAGGTGATTAAAGCTATTGGCGAATCTAGTGCTGGTGGCGAAATCTCTAGCATGCAATGCTAATTGGAGAAGGGTTGGTAGAGGGTTGTCCAATGCATACATATAACAGAGCCAGTGACCTCCCTCTTAGCTAGCGAATAAAATTAAGCAGGATCCATTGCGCCTTCAGCAAGTCTGCTAGGAAATCCCCTCCGCCTCGATTGGGCAAATCCATTGGCAAGATCCCCTCCACCTTTGGCAACAACGAGCTTTATTCTTTATTCTTCTCCTCTTTCTTCTTCTTCTCCTCTGTTCAAGTCCATCTCGATGGGTACAAACAGGTTGTACCACCCGATATAGACTAATTTTTCAAACCTTGACACCTAGTATAGACCAATTTTTGAAGCCATACATGTAGTCAAAGAGGCACCTCATTATTATAGTTATTACTCATAAGTAGGATAGGTTTAAACCTCTATTATAAACATAATAATATTCTAAACTTTCCAAATATTGTAAATAGAAGGATCTAGTGTATATCACCAATCTGGAATTAAATTTTGAACTATGAAGGCAACTGTTGCTTACCATATATTTCGACTTCCATGTCAATCAATAGCGTTCCCCATCTACAAACTTGTGCCATCATTTTATATCACTTCATTCATTCTATTCATTGTGAAATTATGTAACAAGCAAAGCATGAAAATATACATGCCCTAACATAATAGAGAATGTTGAAAATATATAATTTGTGAATGGTTTTACCATGTTGTTCATTACAAGCAATTACTTTATTTTATATTAGTGGATAGTTATTCGTTGAATTGTAATACTTAGTTCTTTTAATTCTTTATCTATGTTTCATGAGCTCTTATTTTGGATCAAATAAATACACCATTTCTTTATGTTGGTATTGTCTGACACATCATGGGTTATCATACCAAAAAATATGGATATGGCTTTTTGCTATCTAGGCTTGAAATATTTAATAGCTACTTTGACTGCATAGTTAAAAGTTAAAACATAAGTTGAAGCCAACTAATGTACAAACAACACATATTTATTCCTTAATTAAAACTAATAAGATCCATCCAAAAGATTAAAAAAGCACAGCAAATTTGTTATAAATTATAAAGTGCTCGTACATTTGGGCATTCAACTTCTTCTAAGAATGTAACACCTAGTAGTTATATGTTAATGAACCAAATTTTCCTTCTTTAAGAACTTGAAAATATTTTGTGTGCATTTAAAACATCACTTTGGTTCAAAGGACCTAACTCTAAAATATGGGACTTCGGAATAAATTTAAAAAATTTATAAACTAAAATAAAAATGTGCAAAATGGTATGTAACGAAAGACAACCTTTAGGAGAAAATTTGTCCTTTTGTTAGACTTCATTTGAACTATTATGAATATTTACATACATATTAAGGGGCAAATGGAAGGAATTAGTGGATAGTTTCCCCCAAGTACCCTCTCCCTCTTCTCTGTGTAGCTAACCAACCCTCAACCTCTTTTAGATGTTTTTCGGCTGAGATGGAAGGGAAGCATGCAAGATACAGAGATTTCTAGGGATTGGACTCTTTCTACAAGAATTCTGGCAAGATTTTAGACAGGATAAGAGGCCTAGGACTCTAGGAGAACATGAACCTGAAAAGGTAGGAGGTTTTGAACATAACATCTTAGGTTTTCATGATAAATATAAAAGGATTTGACACCTAGATGCCAGTGGTCTGATTGTTTTCATATTTAATTGGTGTATCATGAAATAGTGGCACATTTAGATGTTTAAAATGAAATTTTGGATGATTCGCTTAGAACTAATATAGTTGCTCATTTGTTGAAATTTCTTGAGCGTTATTTTGATGTCAAATGAGTGTGTTCATAAGTGTCCATACATAGATGAATGCTAAATGTTCACACATGAACATATACATATTATGTAACGTACAAGCATTATTTTCGGTCAATTTCTGTGGTAATCCTAAAAGTGATAGATATACACTTTCTCCGTGCTGTCTGGAACAGGACAGAAGTAAATGACTAAGCTAAGGTAAGAACTTTGCATTTATTGATATATATGACTGTAAAATACATGTAAGTGGAATATGTGGAATGTTATATAAATGGAAAATGATGACATATGACCATTGACATTAAGATGCAACCTAGGGACGAAATGATCATCGACATTGAGATGGAATCTCAACAAGGATATGATTTTGACATTCAAAAGGTAGGTCAATGAGGGCATGGTCAATGAAACCCTATATATATATATATATATATATGAGAGATATATCATTGACAGTAAGTTGAGGATACATTGATGAGGATGTACTGCTTGAGTTTTAGATTAGTATGCCTGTAAAGGCATCAGCAATGTGATTGAGAAGCAAAAAGATGATAATGAGTACATGATCATAGTGAATGGAATTAAGAATATGTCCATGAGGGCATAGGCATTGTGAATGAGAACTTGTCAATAGGGGCATGATTGTTGAACATTAAAACAAATGACATATTAGTAGAGACATGGTCATTTGATATAAACAATAACATGGCAATGATGGCATAAGCTACGGAATGAGATATTCAACACAGCAATAGGACAACAGAACCACAGAGAGCTAAACAGTTCCAAAAAAGCTATTCAAGAAGGAACAATAGATAACAAGTTTATATTAGTAATGGATAAATCATTACATACATACATACATACATATACATATGCATATACATACATATGCACATATATATATATATATATATTTTTTTTATTTTTATTTTTTTTTTTTTTTTTTTTTGTGGCATGATTTAGTGTTAGAGTTAGATATATTTTATATTGACTTAATAGAACTTATTTGTCATGATTGTATTGTAGCTCAAATATCAATATCTTATATTATATGGCTCATAATAAATTGCAAAACTAAATTCTAAGTGCAAGTGAAATTGTTGTGATTATGATGACTTGGTTAATGAAATTGTCATGCTCTATGTTGATGTGTGGCATATAGCTATACTTCCATCTCACTCTAAGCTTAATAATATATAAACAGAATATGATCTAGTCAACTAAAAACCTGAATACAGGCAGGTTAATTGTCTAAAGAATCACCTTGACCATTCCTTTTGTATGTGACCAAAAATTCTCAAGTTCATTTCTATCATTAAATAGCGTGAATAACAAAAAAAAGTAAGAAAAAGGTGCTGAAGTAAAGAGAAGTGCAAAAACCTACCCGAGTATATCTATCATACGCTTGAGAAGATCATATTCAGAGGCTCCAGGAAATAAAGGCAACCCTAGAAATAACTCAGCAACAATACATCCAAATGACCACATATCAATTGATGTTGTATATCTAACTAAGAGTCAAGAATCACATTTTTTACATGTTATCAAGCAGAAGTCTTCTGCCTAATACCCTTGGCTGATAATCTACAGAAGAAATGACAGGTCAAGAGCACTGCCATCAATGCTCCCAATTCAGAAGGCAGAAAATGAAGAGCAAAGATGATATATAAAATAATCAAAAAACCGAAGATAGGAAAGAGAATATAGCATGCTAGCAAGGATACGGATAACCAAGAAGAACTTCAGGAGACCTGTAATATCGACTCTGCAATATAGTGACAAACCTTAAATGATAAAACATATATAACAATACTTTATACGTCACAGTTAACTTTTACAACACAATTATATTATGAATAATGACAGAAACCTGAATGTATGAGTAGACTGTCCGACCTTCCATACAGGCTGATCCAAAGTCAATAACCTTTATTTCTGTTGGCTTCACACTGGTATTAACATTCAATACAAAAAAGGGTTCAATAGATGCAGAATATCCAGAAAAAATAGTTCCCACTTGTTACAGGAAACAGTTCACCTTGTAGAAATGAGTATATTTTCCGGCTTCAAATCACAATGGATGATACCAGCATCTTTCATGACAACCAATGCATGCAAGATCTGAAAAAATTAACATAAAGAATGTGTGAAGTGTGAACCAGGAGTAGGAAATGAACGACACTGAAGATGCAAAGACTTGTACTACACACTGACTCAAGCGTATCACCTGTTTTGAGAACATTTGTACAATGCTCAAGGACAAACCTTTGAAATGGTTCATTTTGATTAGCTCATACCTACAATAGTAAATAAATGCACAAGTTCAAAAATCACCATACGTTAAAAGATCAAAAAACCAACTAACACAATTGCTTTTATACACCATATAGCGCCAGTTTTCTTTTTTATATATAAAAATAATGAAGATATTATGAATGAAGTTACATAAATAGAACTTAAATTATAAAAATAATTGAAAAAGGCCATCCATTAAAGCCTAACAAATAGCAAAATATTCATCTTAGTCCAAAGAATCATGTGTATTCACATATATCATAGAAGAACTTACAAGTTTGAACCAAGCATTTCAAATGATATACACAAGTGTTTGTGAAACACAAAATAGTCAATCATACGGACAATGTGATGTTTATCATCAGGATCAAACTTTTGGTTCAACTGCAAAAACAGAAAGGCAAAGAGATAGTAATCATGACTTTCTATGGCAAAAACCAATATGCAAATACTTAACTTCCATCAATATCATTTACCATGTGCAGAATAGAGACCTCTACCACTGCTTGCCGATAATATGCAGGCTGGTTCTTGATTATCTTCACCGCAACAAAACTGTCTGTCTCTGGATCCCAGCATTTGGCAACCTGTCCAAAGGTCCCATGGCCAAGAAGATCTTTCACAATATATCTACACACAAAAAGGATACAAAACTTTATTCAATTTCAACAAGGTAGCATTAAATCCAAAAAAGTTCAATTTCAAAGCAGAAATTACTTAAAATGATTTTATTACTTCACCTTGTTTATTAATATGTTGTTTTCCCAATGTCCTTGGGGAACTTAAGTTCTTAACCAATAGATACAAGTTCATTATTATACCATCACATGGAACCAATGTGTACCAACTACCAAGTATAGAGAAACAAAGTATATCGGGAAATGTTTGAAGTCCAGTCTGACCGATTGTACCAGTCACCAGTCGAACCAGTTTGTACCCATTGGAATGGGCAAAAACCTAATGGAATTGAGCGGAGTAGTGGGAAAAGCAGCAAGCGGCAAAAGAAGAAAAAGAAAATAAAGATGAATAAGAGGAGAAAAAAGAAAGAGAACCTCGTCCACTGCTGGCTGCTCACATCTACGGCTCCTGGACTTCTTCCACTCCTTTCTCTTCTCTCCTCCTCCTTCTCCTACTCCTTCCTACTCCTTCTCCTTTTCCTACTCAATTCATTACTCCGCCCTTATGATCCGATCCGGACCTTGATCGGACTAGTCTGAACCGAACCAGTTTTAAAAACCTTGATATCATGTAGGAAACACAAGTGAATATGATTCATATAGTGTCATGATTTGATACATACAACTGCACAGCCAATATTATACATTGGCATTATTTCACATGTTTAATGTTGATCTCACAATGAACACATTGTTAATGATAATGATTATTTATAGTTTGCGCAAGTGTTGCCATGTGGAATCATCATTTTAAGTTTTAGGTGTCATTGAATGATAATCACAAAATTAGGCAAGTTTTAAGAGAATTTAAGAAAGTTCAAGAAAGATTGAAAGGCTTTGCGAGAATGAAAAGGTTATGCAATTGGAATGAGAGTGTAAATGATTATAAATTGATGGAAAACCTCTTATAAATTGCTATATATGGTTAGTGAGCATTTGGAAAAGGTTCCACATGGCTAAAAACTAGTCATCAGTGACATACTAATTAGTACATATACTACATACGAGTTGTATTAACACACCATACCAACCATAATTGATCCTGAATAACAGCACTTATATTCTAGCCTTGGTCTAAATTCCCTACTCCTTGTCTTGCTCAACCATCACAATGGTATATATTGAGCTTACCACCTAAGTACAAACTGGTACCGTATAAGCTCTCTATTTAGATTTTGATTTCTCATGAGTTGTGACAACTTAGAATTTTTCACCATGACTATTATAAACCTAAAATACTAATTAAATTTCTCATAAAATTTTTAAAGCTCTCACTCTTCAAAAATCCTAGGTTAGTATTGTTCAAATTTCCATCAATTCCTGCACCTAGAACAGATTTTTCAAAAGCCCTTCACAAACATAGATGAGTTCCATTACATGCTTATCGCATATAATTGTTCTTGCACACTCGTCAACAAAGAGATACAAATGATTTTTTCCCTCAAAGTGTAATTAAAAACCAACTAATCCACCATAGTAATTTGTTTGGGCAAAGAACACTGTGGGTATTTTTCTCTATAATTATGATGCAGAGCATATAATCATCTCCTCTTTACAAGTTACTGTTACAATTTAAAATCCACTAGGTTGTTGAGTCCAATTTCTCTTTTTTTATGAATCTAGAATTTGTGTTCTTGGACCACTAGAAGTCTAGACTAGAAGACTCAATCATGAAACTCAATAGGCAATAAAAGTGCATGTAGAACTTTCCTATCAAAAACAGGTAAGGTAAACTTTTGATGGGTATAATAAACCAACAAGCATTACACCTACAATTTTATGACTTGTTAGGAAATGATATGCAACAAAAGAATCAGTAATCCATGTGAACTACGAAGTCAAACCTTTGTTTTCTTTCTATGTTGACCAACTCAAAGTTAACGTGCAAGATCAAATCTGAGTTTGCATTATCGTAGCCATCATTAAGCACTCCATTTGATGGGTTTGTAAGAAACCGTTTTGGATTCAGTGACTCTGAAAATCTAAATTCGGGATTACAAATTTGGTATGTTTCAACAATGTACTTGGTAAGTCTTGCCACCACCTGCATAAGTAAATTTGAAATTAATAATTAGTGATAGTTTCTAGAGAATCACAAAACAATAGAAGGGGAAGAAACTTAGTTGGTATAAGCTAAAGATGAGAAATTAAAATTAAATAAGAAAGTGTATTACGTGAAAAATAAAGAATTATAACATGTCAGAATGCCATATCAAAGGTATAACATAATAAAGTAACTTACAAGCGCATTAGCTACATTGAATGCCCATAGTACAATTAAAGAAAAAACAAGCATATCTAAAATGCAAGTATTGGGCACTGCAAAGTGCAGCATATTTAGTATTTATCAAGTACCTTAGTCAGTGCTATGCTAGTGAGCATTCTATGTAAAATGGCATAGTGTCATTCCATGCAAACGGAAAAATGATTCCATACCTAATGTACAATACAAGTAATTGATGTAGAGACATTTCTACAAGTTTACTGACTAAATAAGGTTTTCATTGAAAATGAAGAAAATTCAAACAGTCCTCCATGAATGGATACCAGCATTAAATCATTTAAATTAGTCCTGAGAGCTTTAGCCAAGGCTGCCACCTGTTTACTAGAATATTCAAGACAATAACAAAATAATGAAAGCTAGATAGAAAGCATTGTACTTCCGAGTGTACTTATATTTTTTGCAACATACGCTTGATTTCAACTAATATTTATCTGCATGAGGAGAATTTTTACGATAATTCAGGCTGCTAAGTGATCCAATCACGAGACATCCCCAAATATAGGGGTCCACAACTTCACATTTCCAATTTATAAGGAAGAAATAGACTAATGGTATAATGGCTAGTTCTGTAAGTGGCTTTTTCATACTCGCCAGTCTTGCATCCATGGGCACCATTCTGCAATCAAAATCGAGGTGCAGTGCAATTGTCAGCTACAATTTAAAATAGGAAGCTAAGTTACTAGCCCACATGACACCTGCTTTCACCATCTGCTTCCTTTGCCTTTCTTTTCCTTCCCTTTTAACTTCATTATTTTGTGTTTTCCCATTTTCAACTGTATTTGTCCTTACCCATTATCCTTTTGCTAGTTTCTGTTCACTAATAGGTAACAAAAAATGATTGGATCTAGTAAATAAGTTTACAAATTTTCCAATGGTTACCTCAATGTTCAGGCTTTGATTGGATGTTTTTATAGCAGTAGGGTTAAAAGCACAAGCTGTAATATTTGTTGCAAAACTGAAAACATGACCCAAGCGTTCCAGCAGGCAATTAGACATCGTTTATGACTTCAGAGTTGCAACAGAATTAACGCTAGTTTATATTACATGAAAGCAAGGTTTAAGTCAGCCGGTCAGTAAACGGTCAATAAAGCAACATATAATTAAAAAAAGTGACCAACAGATTATCAATAAATGGTCATGTTTGTGAAGTTCGTTTTCAAAATTACCAAAAAATGAATCAGAGTATGAAACATCTAAATAAAACTAGCTTACTTGAAAAAGGCATTATGCAGTTACCATAATATTGTGAGAAAAGGTGTGCTCTACAACTAGATTACACTAAGTCATTATTCAGCATGGTATTATAAAATTTGAACTATTAAGCTTTATTATTATGTCATTTTCAAAAATCAGATTGGTCATTTTCTTCAGTCAAATTTAACAGCGCATTTTGAAGACCCCATTCTTGAACCAAAGATATCATCAGAATATAACAATTATAACTTAAATTTTATAAAAGAAGATAATTTGACTTGATGGTGCTGCAATTTAATATTTTGATCTATGTATTTAACCTATGCAGCTCATTAGTTTCTAGATCTTTTGACAGTTGTGGAACTATAGAAGTTCATTTTCAAAATTCTCTAATATTATCAGTTTAGTCGCAGTTGCATGCTACCTCTTCATCCTCGAGAAACATCTACTGCCTATCAACCATCATAATATTCTCCTAATTATTGAATAATCTAGTCTTAATTATCATTCATCTAAAGGTAAGAACTTAAGACGGTGCTAAGTAACCATTGGATTGGTGAACCGAGGCACAGTTCAAGTTGATCATTCTCGTGGTAGGGGAAATTATATTTTTTGAATTTTTTAGTCAATAACATGATGGTAAATGGGCGTTTCATTGAACCTCTAGGGCCTGTTCCAGCTCAATGTTGTCGTAGGATAGCTTTCTTTTTGTTCTTTGTGATGCAGATGTACCAATATACAAAAAAAAAATGCCTATTTTGATACGAAAAATGGAAATTTTGATGTTAGTGCTTGTCACAAACTGACAAAAGAAAGGCTATGAAGAGAGAGAAAACGTACGGGTTTGTTGACGATCACCGGAAGAGTGCTGCTGGTTTCCAGTGCATTTATTGGAGAAGACTGCGAAGGATAAGAATATGGTCGGAAAGCTTTGCCACGAGATTTCCATGAAGTAGAAGAAGAGGTGGAAGCACCATCCCGAGATTCATTCACCACCGGAATCGCGCTTGCCTGGAAATCCCCCGACATATCCCCTGACGAGCAATCAGCCCCACCACACCACCATCGGCCGATCCCCTCTGCTGCCCCACCGCCGACCTAGCTGGGACAGCAAAAATCTTCGATGTAGTCGATTGTTTCCCTCTATGAGGGCAGGGGGGCGTTCAATTCACCCTGACGAATCGCTGTCGTTGGTGTCAATTCTGATGGGGGCGGCAGATTCCGAAGAGGAGGCGCCGGCAACGCCTAGCCCAGATCGGGAGCTCCAAGGCGAGGGGAAGCAGAACGAGGAAGGAGAAGAGGAGCTTAATTTGAGATCGACAAGGAAGATGAAGGGTTATGGCTTCTACGAAGGTGAGGGGGGGGTGGAGAAGGGAGGCGTCCTTCCGAGGATTCACACAGCGACGATTTCGAAATTCACATTTCCTTTCTTTGTTTTTCTCGACAAACTTGTTGAAGGATTAAAAAAATTTAACAAAATTAATTATCAATCAGGCCCTTCTGAACTAATTAAATGGTAAATTTTGGCCTGAACACTCAACCCAATAATTACGTTATTAATAAAATAAACCATCCAGATTCTATCCATTTTTTTTTTCTATGAAAAAAAATCTTTACCATTAGATTTAGGCTGCATTGCCATTTGGTGGGTTTTCACGAGGCCAGCGGTAGTTTAGGGGTGATATATTATTTTTTAAAATAAAAATATATAAAATATTTAAATTTTATTAAATAAATAAATTTCATATTAAAAAAATATATCTAAAATTAACTATAAATATTTATTTTTATTATTTATACTTATTTTTTATTTTTTATTATTGATATTTATTATTCATTTTATTATTTTATTTTTATTTTAGTAGTTATTTTATTTTTATTTTTATTTATATATTTTTTATATTTATTTTATATTTTATATGTATATATGTATATTTATATTTAATTTTATATTTATATTCATTTTCCATTTTACGTATAGTTGGAAAAGTCCGCCAAACACATCTTTATTAGTATTTCTTATCATTAATTTTTACCTCTAAAAATTTACATGTTATATCTTGCTTAACTTCAATATATCCCAATTATTAAAAGAGTTAACATAGTCCTAACCAAATAAGTCTATCAATGGATGCTTTACTCGAAATAATCTACATAATTTAATTAATATATGAATTATATAATATAAATATAAAATATATATTAAATAAATAATTATTCTATAATATATATACAATATACTTGATAACAAATGTATAAATGTGTTATATATGTAAATCAATTTTTGACTCAATCCAATTTAGTTATTTTAGGTCATAAATAGGTGGTTGACTAGAGCTTAAACCCAACTAACCAAAATATATCATGTTTAAGTTTCTATATCATATCATGTAGATATGGTATTGTCAACTTTTCATTGAATTTAAGTTTATAAAATAATTTAACAAACTAAACGGTTGTGTAAGTCATGATGATATTGATGATGTTGTTGTGGGGCCAGTGTTAGGGCCCATTTGGTTGGGCTTTTAACTTCACTGGGCCAACAATTCAACAAATAAGAAGAATTGCCAAATAGGTTGACCATCTAGAATAAATCTAGTAAGTTTACACCGTGTTTACTTGAACGAATAGAAAGTACAAAAGAAAAAAAAAAATAAATGAATGGAATGTGTTATAGATTTTTCTTCCTTGTGTTTACTTGGATGGAAAGAAAGTTTGAATGATTGATATATACACCCCAATTTTTTTTATTCATATTATATATATATATATATATATATATATAATATCATAAAATTATTAATTATTAAATATTAAATACGAGTAACGACGGCAAGGGCAAGCAGCAGCGGCATGAACGAGCAATAACGGTGAGCTCGAGCAGCAACGACAAGGACGAGTAGTCGAGAAAAGCTCATATTGAGCGAGAATAAGTAACAGTGCGGTGAAAAGTTAGGTGTGAAGTTACTAAAGTTAAGTCATAGTTTCAGCTTTCCATCCGATTTGGGCGGAAAGCAAATGGAGGAATTAATGACTAACTTTTCTTTTTTACTTTCCCTTCTAAATTATCTATCCACCCAAGTAAACAAGCCTCTTCCTACTTTTTTTTTTCTTTTAACTTTCCTCCCAAGTAAACAAGGCCTTAGTTTTGCCCGTTGTGATGTTGTCTACCCAAAAGCAAAAGACGAAAGTCATGCATCACATGGCCCAAATTTAAATAAACTTTCACAATTTACTATCACAAGTGAAACATGAGATACCATTGGCTATTGCTTCTTTAGAAGCCAAGGTCTCGAGTGACTATGCTTAGATCAAAGCCTCAAGAGATAGAGTTCTCAAGAGGCAAATCCTAGGGAGAAGAAGCTCTTAGACAAATAAAGCTATGGAGTTGTTGGGGAATGCCGGGTGTAATTTAAAAAATTTGCAATCCCAGGACACAGCGGAAGAAGCATTACACCCGAAACACATTCCTTTCCCAAGGATCCATGCGAGAGAGATAACACAAGGATGTGTTAGGGTTAGTACCTCTATTGCTTGTTAGGATGAAGGTGCCAAGTTGAAGACGCTCAAGTGCTCGTCCTCTACAAGTATCCACGCGTCGACCTTCTCAACGTTGCTCCCTTCCACGCTCGGTGCTAACCTCGGGAAGAGAAGATCACCTCTTGGAATCTCCTTCTCCTTCCTCCTTGCTCTTCACGCCAATTTGTCTCCTTGCTTGGAGACTCTCGGCCAAAGACAAGAGGAAGAGAAGAGAGGGTGGCGCTCCACAAGAAGAAGAGGGCGGCTTGAATTCTAGGGCTTGCGCAACTCTAAGTTGCTTTTTCCTCAAGAAGAATTCTGCACTTGATGTTCATCCAATGATCATCTCAAGAGGGGGTGCATACCCCTTCTTTTATAACCAACCAAGCCAAACCGCCACCTCTCTTTCCTTCTATGCTCTTGGCGCAATTCCTCCAGGGAATTGCCATAAGAGTTCAGCCATAAACCTCCTTGAATTGGTGCATCATGAAGCTTGGAAAGAATCAAGCTTCTTGCCATATCAAGAGGACTAATTTGAGTTCCAATTTAATTAGGACTTTCCATATATGATTGGCCAAATATTTGCTTGAATAAATCAAGCCATATTTGCCAACATATCAGCCCCACACGTCCAAAATAGTTTCCAATTGAGGGAACCAATTTCCAAAAGGATTCATACACTTCACATTGGCGCAAATTCCATATATGGAAGTATCTCATGCGCCAAGTGTATTTCCAACTCCTATTAGGATTCAAACTTGCCTCAATTAGATTTAATCCACAATCCCTAATTGGATTTGGATCTCAACAATAATTAGGCCCATGGAAATAAATCCTTATTGGATTAGGATTTGCGCCCAACACAATGAGCCTTATCCAAATCCAATTCTCTTCAGGATTTGAATCCTAGTTGGATTAGGATTTGCCCCCAACCACTATGGGCCTTATCCAAATCTAATTCTCATTAGGATTTAATCCTAATTAGATTAGGATTCTCATTTCTAGTAGAATTAGAATTCCAACTCCTAATTAAATTAGGATTCCAACTCCTAGTTGGAATAGGACTCTATTTCCCAATAGGGTTAGGATTCTAACTCCTAATTAAATTAGGATTCCAACTCCTAGTTGGATTAGGATTTCAATTCCTAATAGGGTTAGGATTCCAACTCCTAATTAGATTAGGATTCCAACTCCTAGTTGGATTAGGATTCCAATTCCTAATAGGATTAGGATTCCAACTCCTAACTAAATTAGGATTCGAATCCAACATGGTATATAATCCCTTGTTCAAGTCCAACTTGACTAGGATATATATACAAACCCATGAATCCCAATTAGACTCAGATTCAACCATGAATCTGTCTTGGACTCAGAATAATGAACTCAAATATATTCCAAGATTTTCAGATCATAAAACAACGTCCAAAGTCTATTGCGTGTGACTCGGTAGGATCCTAATGACAATGGCAATGATGATTGAATATCATCATAAGTAGTGAGAGGTATCTAGCAACACATCACTACTACCCATGTCATAGGACTTAAGTCATCTGGCAACAACTCCCTAACAAGCAACGAAGATTCCTATGCATTCTAGATCCCTTTGCCTAAACTGATATCCCGCCATTGGATTAGTCCATATTTATTAATCCAATCTATTGGTCATGACTCAATTAGTGTGGCCACACATTCCTGTCATGCACCAATGAGGTGGGGCGCCCCAAAGTGGATATCAAACTTCTAGTTAAGGAAGGGGCAAATCCTACTATTGGTCATCCATATCTCTACATGATTTATGATATGTCCAATGACAGTCGTTTTGATCACCCATTTACGAAGAGACGTAAGACTGTATCAAAACATACCCATCATCATATCTAGACATGAATACCTCAAGTCTAAGGATCAATGCAAACCTCTTGCATGTGAGATTGACTTGTTGACTAGACAAGTCAGTCCTCACGGTGGATCACTCCAGTGCATCCAATGCACCTATATGTTTGCGTTACTGTGTCCCGCACCTAACCGGCCCATACACTAGTCTCACATGCACCAAAGCTGTCCCATATCGGCTAAGGCACCTTGACCGGGGATTACTTATGAGAATGGATCCAATCCAAACTCCTGGGACATTATCTATGCAATTCAATACATCAACGCAGGTAAAGCAATCTGCATAATAACGACCATGTCTTTATTGTTTATATCAATTTCATTAATTCTATCAAAGTATATTCAAACAATGCCTGACCATGTCCATACATTGGTCTGCAGGGCATATACATCAACAATCTCCCACTTGCACTAAGACCAAGGGTAACTGATGTTTAATCAGTTCCTATGTCTCTAGTATGACTTATTTAGCTTCCGCTGTGCCAGAGGCTATGTCAGTGGGTTTTTCAGATTGTTATCTGTGTTTATTTTAACAAGTTTGAATCATCATCTTTATCCATGATCTCCATGATCAGATGATATCACTGCAGTACATACTTGAGTGTTAAGTTCCTTTACACATGCTTACGGCCCCAGTAAGAACTATACTGGACCATCAAGCACCAGGGACTAAATCAAGTTCAAATGAATGAAGCTGCTTCCTTTGCTACCACAAGAAGCTGCAATGTACTCAGCCTTAATTGTAGAATTTTCCACTATGGTTTACATAAAGCTCTTTCAGCCTACAACACCACATCAAGGCAAAGCGCAAATCCTGGCTGTGAACGATAGTCATTAGACTGGAACGAAGTGTCAGTGTACCCCTGTACACAAAGTTCTTCCTATCTATCACAGACTAAAAATCAATCCTTTATACTTCCCAAGTACGAAGGGTTGCTTTCACAGCTATCCAGTGTATGAACACTAGGATCTGATTGAAACTTGCTGGCCTTGCTCCAAACATTCACCACACATAGTCTTGTGCCAGTTGCACAAAACATGATCTATCCTATACCCAATGTATTAGGATTATAGATTCATGTTATCTCTCTCCTACTGTGTCAAAAGACATTGCATCATGGAGAGAATCAGACCATGTCTCTCTGGAAGGTATCATCCTTTGGAATGATCCAACATGAACCTCTCCAGAATCTCTTGGATGAACGTAGATTGACTAAAGGGCAATGACTTTATTGGATCCCTTTTGATCCACATGCCTAGGATGTAGGTTGCATTCCCTAGGTCATTCTTCTCGAAATACATTCCAAGCCTGTATTTCACCGCGTGAAGAGCTGGGATGTCATTTCATGTGAGGAGAATATCGTCAATCAATTAGAACAAGAAACATTATGATGCTCCCACTAATCTTTTTGTAAACACAGGATACATGTATAATACCATACATATCTTTATGGCGACTGTATGAAAACATTTTGGCTATTTCCATCTAGACATCCTCTTCCAGACGTCCATTAAGAAAAGCAATTTTCATAACAACACACTATAACAGAACATGCAATTATAACAAGTAGATACCTAATGGACTCAAACAAAGCTATCGGTGAAAAATTTCATCACTATCCACCCAGTGGACTTATCTGAAATTTCATTCACTAGCTTGTCATCATAGTTAACAATGTTACTTTCCATGTCTATCTTCCAAGAAGATCCACATACAGCCTCTGGGTGTTACCCCTTTGGCGGCTCAATCAAGTCCCACACTTGATTAGCAGACATGGAGTCCATTACGGTTCTTATGGCGCTCAGCCATTTCTTGGAATCTGGTCCACTGACCGCTTCTATTTCCTCATAAGTCTTTAGGTTCATCCTAGATGAAAAATTCGTCATGCCCACAACCTGTGAGAGTATTTCGAATCCATTCAGACTCATGTGGTTCCTGTGTTACTTGAACCTCAGGTTGACTTTCAACCTGCATGTGTGATTCTACTCTCCATTTGTGTCAAACTGTATTGTGGTTGATTTTTGGACCTTGTCCTAATCAAATCTAGTCCCACTAGCTTCTTTCAAAAAGATATCTCCTCAAGAAAGACAGCAGTTTGAGCAACAAATATTTTTGTTCTCATCGGGATATAAGTAGCACTCTCAGTGCCCCACAAATACACACTATGGAGTGTCAGAACAGTTGCTTGCATGGCCTCTAAAGGAAGTAAATTAGCATGACTATTCAAAGATGGAACCACATCCAATGTGTTCCCTTTTCTTTCTTTGAATTTCACCACACAGTTGTGGTGTTCCAAGTAAGCTGTGAGACAACCCCACACTCCTTAAGATAGTCATCAAATTCTTCACTTCCCACTTTGATCCAATCAAAGGGTTTTAATAGATTCTCCAATTCGATTCTATACTTCATTTCTTAACTTCTTGGATTTCTCCAAAGTTACGTGTTGGATATGACATATCCCAACTTAATGAAGTATACCACTTGGTGCTTGTCTCCATGGGTCTACACACATTGCTGTGTACTAGATCCAACAAGTATCTAACCTCTCTCTCCTTCCTAAATGAAGGTAGCATCTGTCATCTTGTCCATTAGAAAAGGCTCACACATATCATAACCCTGAAAGGATAATGATCCCAATAGTCCATGGACTTTGGATGTGACTTTTGTCTTATGGCCCAAGAGACAATGCAAAGAGATGGTATTGATTGAATCATTAGATTTGATCTATTCAGTGTTACACACAGAACTACAAGCTATTATCAATTGTACCACTACTATAGAACATTCCAGATTTAAAGAAATACCAATTTATTTCAAACTAAAAATCCATTCAAAATAATGGACATAATGTTCTAATACAAAAGCTAGTACATAATAACAAAGTTCTAGTTGAAGTCTTTGAAGGTAGTGAGATGACATCAACAGCAGCATCCAATGCTCCGTCCCTGACTCGAAAGTCGATCCCACCAAGCCTTATTGTCCTACTTCTTTTGAGCCCCTGCATATGAAAAAAAAACATATGTAAGCTCCTCATGCGGTACCCAGTACCCATGAATAAGAAGTAGACATAAAGACCTCAGTAACACAATACCTAAAGCAGATGGATAACATCCCTTCTTTTGTGCCATGCTCTTCCTGGGCCTTAATCCATCTTGAAATTTCCATGCATTCCCAGTCTTCCGAAGTTTTAGCTTCGAAGATACGGAACCATAGTCATTCCTGGATTCAGGCAAACACCCAGAAGATCCAACAACACTCTCTTGATTACTATTTGAAGTGCCTGGTGTGAAGAGGCATCGAAGATGTATGATCATATCATAAATCCCCATCTCATCACACTCAACTTGGACCGCAGGGGTCAAGCACCTCAAAATAAGAGCAGTGTAATGTTCACTATCCACACAATGTTCAAGATAGACATTCCACTCTCACTCTGTACAAAAATATATACAGGGCTGGGTTGGAGGTCTTTCAAGAAGATACACCATATTCTCATGTTCTAGAAGTTTGGACAAAAGTCTGAACCATCTTGTCCAATTTGTTCCATCTAGTTTATTTTTAAGAAGTTTCAATCTAGGTTCAGGAGATGGAATCATCTACAATAAGAAAATAAGCAAAATAAGTACTATGATAAAGCATTTAACAAGGACTTTAAATTAAATGCTATACTCCCACTATTTCCTTAACAAGTTGATAACTCTCAAAACTCAACTTGGAAATACGTGAGTAGGATCCTAATTTCACGCGAGGTCTCCGCGACTCACGAGGGTGAGTTGAGATGCACAGAGAGTCCCATGCTTCCTTAGGTAGGCATGCCAGCCAATTGTGCAGCGCACAATTCCTCTTAGTTAAGACAGACTAGGCGCCCTGTGTCCAGCGAGGGCTGGATACAACACAGAACCCTATCCTCTCAACAGCTGCCTCTAGTGATTCATCATGTCAGTGACATATGAAAAACTAGTCAAGTCTGGTCCTAACCGTTATGCCCAGGGCCAACGAATTTCCTTGCGAAGGCACGCCCAGGTTAAAACTGGACTGGGGAAATCATTGTCACCACACACCTCCTAAAGATAAGTGGGTGTGTCCCACGAGGGTGGGAAACAGTTCACAACACCACGATCGATAGTTTGATGAGGGCTACGCGTTAGAAGGCTATCGACTTGATATTGTATTGAGAGTTTTTGCATGTTTGTTTTATTCTTTTCTAGCATGCAGTTTTCCTATGGTTATAGCAGCAAAGGAAGAACATCACAGGCATGCTATGGACAGAATAATAAACCATCACAGGCATGCTAGTTTGGTCGATATGGTCATAGCCCTTTTCATACACATAACTTGTCACGAGCCATGTGACATATTATTGTGCATCCAAGGGTTGCGAATCCCTTTAGCAGATCAGCCCATGCCTGAAGCCGAAAGCAAGCATCCCTTCCTCCAACCGAAAATCCATCACCACACTTCCAAAGCTGGCGCCACTCTGAAATCGGTTGAAGAAGACACCTTGTTTGTCATTGATGAACCTTAACCTATCTTATGTAAACAATTCTACATCTATTCTAAAGAAAGATGAAAATTTTTTACATCAAGAAAGGGGGAGAACCACACGCAGGTGGTAGAAAGATTTTACAAGTATTCATCACAGGTGGAAACATGCTTCCACATCACAACACAGGAGGGCACTCGCTATGACCATATCAACCCATGGAAGAGACAAGTGGCACATATATAAAATTTGAAAAACCGGAATAATCAAATTTTATCCCCTTATGCGCCAACTCCATCCAAAGCACTCTCTCAATCAAATTTATACTAAAATTGGGATCAACTTTCATGATGATTTCATGGACCCTATCGGCTGGCAATTTTATCAGATCAAGAGACCCGGCCAATCCGAAGACACAATGTCCATCCTACTTGACAAAACTACGTGCGCCTTTAGTCTTAAATCCATCATAAACACAATCCAAATTTCGGCCATAAAAATTGATAAAAGAAGTTTGGATGAAAGCGCCTTCTAGGTGAAACGCGCATGGATGAAAGAAAAATTTTCTAAAAATTTTTCACACAAGCAAACATACACCTTGTGTTTCTCGCAAGTAGCTCTGATACCACTGTTGGGGAATGCCAGGTGTAATTTAAAAAATTTGCAGTCCCAGGACGCAGCGGAAGAAGCATTACACCCGAAACATATTCTTTTCCCAAGGATCCATGCGAGAGAGAGGACACAAGGATGTGTTAGGGTTAGTACCTCTATTGCTTGTTAGGATGAAGGTGCCAAGTTGAAGACGCTCAAGTGCTCGTCCTCTATAAGTATCCACGCGTCGACCTTCTCAACGTTGCTCCCTTCCACGCTCGGTGCTAGCCTCGGGAAGAGAAGATCACCTCTTGGAATCTCTTTCTCCTTCCTCCTTGCTCTTCACGCCAACTTGTCTCCTTGCTTGGAGACTCTCGGCCTAAGACAAGAGGAAGAGAAGAGAGGGTGGCGCTCCACAAGAAGAAGAGGGCGGCTTGAGTTCTAGGGCTTGCGCAACTCCAAGTTGTCTTTTCCTCAAGAAGAATTCTGCACATGATGTTCATCCAATGATCATCTCAAGAGAGGACACATACCCCTTCTTTTATAACCAACCAAGCCAAACCGCCACCTCTCTTTCCTTCTATGCTCTTGGCGCAATTCCTCCAAGGAATTGCCATAAGAGTTCAGCCATAAACCTCCTTGAATTGGTGCATCATGAAGCTTGGAAAGAATCAAGCTTCTTGCCATATCAAGAGGACTAATTTGAGTTCCAATTTAATTAGGACTTTCCATATATGATTGGCCAAATATTTACTTGAATAAATCAAGCCATATTTGCCAACATATCAGCCCCACACGTCCAAAATAGTTTCCAATTGAGGGAACCAATTTCCAAAAGGATTCATACACTTCACATTGGCGCAAATTCCATATATGGAAGTATCTCATGCGCCAAGTGTATTTCCAACTCCTATTAGGATTCAAACTTGCCTCAATTAGATTTAATCCACAATCCCTAATTGGATTTGGATCTCAACAATAATTAGGCCCATGGAAATAAATCCTTATTGGATTAGGATTTGCGCTCAACCACTATGAGCTTATCCAAATCTAATTCTCATTAGGATTTGAATCCTAATTAGATTAGGATTCTCATTTCTAGTAGAATTAGAATTCCAACTCCTAATTAAATTAGGATTCCAACTCCTAGTTGGAATAGGACTCTATTTCCCAATAGGGTTAGGATTCTAACTCCTAATTAAATTAGGATTCCAACTCCTAGTTGGATTAGGATTCCAATTCCTAATAGGGTTAGGATTCCAACTTCTAATTAGATTAGGATTCCAACTCCTAGTTGGATTAGGATTCCAATTCCTAAGAGGATTAGGATTCCAACTCCTAACTAAATTAGGATTCGAATCCAACATGGTATATAATCCCTTGTTCAAGTCCAACTTGACTAGGATATATATACAAACCCATGAATCCCAATTGGACTCAGATTCAACCATGAATCTGTCCTGGACTCAGAATAATGAACTCAAATATATTCCAAGATTTTCAGATCATAAAACAACGTCAAGAGTCTATTGCGTGTGACCCGGTAGGATCCTAATGACGATGGCAATGATGATTGAATATCATCATAAGTAGTGAGAGGTATCTAGCAACACATCACTACTACCCATTTCATAGGACTTAAGTCATCTGGCAACAACTCCCTAACAAGCAATGAGGATTCCCATGCATTCTAGATCCCTTTGCCTAAACTGATATCCCGCCATTAGATTAGTCCATATTTATTAATCCAATCTATTGGTCATGACTCAATCAGTGTGGCCACACATTCCTGTCATGCACCAATGAGGTGGGGCGCCCCAAAGTGGATATCAAACTTCCAGTTAAGGAAGGGGCAAATCCTATTATTGGTCATCCATATCTCTACATGACTTATGATATGTCCAATGACAGTCGTTTTGATCACCCATTTACGGAGAGAAGTAAAACTGTATCAAAACATACCCATCATCATATCTAGACATGAATACCTCAAGTCTAAGGATCAATGCAAACCTCTTGCATGTGAGATTGACTTGTTGACTAGACAAGTCAATCCTCACGGTGGATCACTCCAGTGCATCCAATGCACCTGTATGTCTGCGTTACTGTGCCCCGCACCTAACCAGCCCATACACCAGTCTCACATGCGCCAAAGCTGTCCCATATCGGCTAAGGCACCTTGACTAGGGATTACTTATGAGAATGGATCCAATCCAAACTCCTGGGACATTATCTATGCAATTCAATACATCAACGCAGGTAAAGCAATCTGCATAATAACGACCATGCCTTTATTGTTTACATCAATTTCATTAATTCTATCAAAGTACATTCAAACAATGTCTGACCATGTCCATACATTGGTCTGCAGGGCATATACATCAACAGGAGTTAGGATCTTAATAAATAAATAAATAAAGTTCTCATGTGGTAAAAACCTCTAAAACACTAGATTATATGACTTCACTTAAATTCACCCATCAAGAGGAACAATTATCTCACACAAATCTCAACGACTAAAAGAATTAGTCGAATAAACTTAGGCTATAATGTTGCGTTTCAGAAGAGGGATAGAAATCAGGAAAGAAAGGAAATAAGGAGAGAAAGGAAATAAGAAGGAAAAGAAATAATTGCTTTCTCTTATAGGCTCTGTGTTTCATTGGGAGAAAAGGAAAGAAGGAAAGACTAAAATTTGTAAACTAATTATATTATACATAATAAATAAATAATTAGTAATATTATAAATAATATTGTGTATTAATTAAAAAATACTATAAAATTCTTATTAAATACTATATATTTCTATTAAATTTATGAATAAAAATTATAAAAAATTTTGACAGCATTTCCTCTATATTATAACACAATAATTGTATACACAATATAATAAATTCAACAAAATATAAATACACTACCACCAAAGTATAAATACCATCAATTTAACACAATATTACCATAATATAAATATCATCAAGTTCAACAACAAATACAACATATCCATGTCTATACCATCAACAAAGTACCATCAATGATTCATCAAAATACAATAAAACAAGTCTAACACAAGTCCAACACAAGTATCCACCAATAGACTATGCATTCATCAGGCAACTCAGAATTTGACCCCGTAGCCTTTCTGGAGCTGAGAAGAAGAGTTATGTTTTTTCCTTGCTCGTACCCAATGCGATATTTGCATTTATCAATGTCTCTTCAGGAAGATTAAGCTTATCTAGCTCCTCAAAGATTTCAGCCTATGTGAACTCCTTTTCTACATATCCAGGAGTGCCATGGTTTATTAGGGCAGTAGTATTTTCTTTCATGCAGCTCATCAACATTTCAAACTTTTCATTTGTAATTTCAATGCGGAATCATCATGTCTTCTTTTATTAGTCCTCGACGATGATGCAGTAGTGTTATTGCCTTGGCTTTGTGGGATGGAGGATGGACTTGCTACATCAAATGCTTCTTCATTATTATCACCTTGCTGCACATCAAATGGAGAATCATCATAGGCTACTTCATGAACAGGAGTGCTCAAGTTACTAAAAACATATTTAGGAGTTACAGCCATGTTTCTAGTTGTGCAATTTTTTGAAAACAACTCCACTAGCTTGTCGTAATTGTGAACATGAGTGCTTTTCTATTTTTTTCATTGAAGGATTGGCCCATAAAACGTTAACCATAATTAGTACATATCTAACAAATAAAATAATTACCATACAACAAACTATTGTAAAGAAAGACATACCGCAATAAGATCGTCCTACACATTGTTGTTAGCTTCAAACATTTTTGTCGAGGAACTCCATGCAATACCACTCTTGTTTTTGAACAACTCATGACATTGATTAAAATAAACTTTCAAAGTCTTAATTCTATTCTTTAAATGTTCTTTAGTTAATGGCAAACCAAATTTTTTCAACACATATAACTAGCATGTTCTTATATGCAATTGAGGTAAAGGTACCATCAACCATAAATCCTTTAATTTGTTGGTCTAGCATTGAATCAATGAAGACATTATCCATGTCTTCAGTCCATTTGATTTGGTCTCTTTTTGATCCTTCAGTACCTTTTTTACTCATCTTATAGGGAAATAAAAAAAAAGATGTATTAGCACAATAAAATATAACAAGTCTATGAAGAGTTCAATACAACAAGTCTAGGATAGGAAAAGTTCAATACAATACAACAATGACAAATACATATTCTAACATCATCCTTATAGCACATAATAATTCCATATTGCATCAGCTATAGCATCTCTAATAAGAACCCCTTTCCTAACATCTTCATCTTGCTTCTCCACCACAGATGCATCATTGTTCATTGTGTTTGATAATTCTTCATCAACTTCAGCAATAATCTCAGCATCAAGATCAATACCCATTAGGTAGTTATGTAAAATGCAACAGGCTGTAATAATTTGGACATATGTATATATTGGGAAATGAGGTTATGTTCCACTTGCAATAATATAAAATCTCTTCTTTAGTACACCAAAACATCTTTCAATGACAACTCGAGCAGTTGCGTGTTAATGATTGTATAATTCCTTTGCATTTCGAGGAGCATTTCTGGAATACTCTTTCAAGTGATATCGTACTCCCCTATAAGGTGTCATAAGCCAACTTTTAATTCCAAATCCGGCATCACCCAAATAGTACTTCCCTAGTGTAAAAGTATATAATATTAGAATTTATGGTAACACCTAAGTAGCTAAGTATATAGTAAGTTTACCTTTCATAATTTTTAAGTTATCAACTCTACTGATCGCATCTTTTATTATTCGTGAATCTAATACCGTCCCTACCCACCCAGCTAGGATATATGTGAACTTCATGTCGAATAAACAGGCTGCAAAAATATTTATAGTTGGCCAATCCTTTCTTCCCCTATACCTAGGTACATCGCTAGAAGGTACCCTAACTCGAACATGTATTATATAATGATAACAATAAGCATAATTTTTATGATATTTTATAAAAATTACTTATGGTCGAACATACCTTAAAATAAGGATAAAGTCTATTGCTATTGTATATCTCAGGAGGAACTATTGAGCCATCAGGTTGTGAGATAAATTGCTCATGCAAGCTAATAATAGCTCGCAAAACCTCATGAATGTGATAGCTGATGGTTCGAGTACCACGATGAAAGAAAAAACATATTTCTCTGTATTTAACATTGTGAGATACTAAATACAAGAATGTGAACACTTTTTCCTCCAGAGTACAATACTTTGTATCTCTCAACCCTCACCTCCCTTTAAGTAACTGACACAAATGCTTAAAAGCATGCACTTTCATTCTTATCATGTTATAACAATATTCATCTGAACTAGTTAAATTTTTTAATATTTCTATTCGAATGCCATGCTTAACTTCATTACTCTCTCGCAATGGTTTTTCAACCCATGTCTGTTGTAGTTTATCCATCAATTCTTCTATGACAATCCATGCAGCTATGCATGTGTATT
Organism: Costus lasius; assembly: GCA_027563935.2. Lineage (NCBI taxonomy): Eukaryota > Viridiplantae > Streptophyta > Magnoliopsida > Zingiberales > Costaceae > Costus > Costus lasius. The sequence continues at coordinate 26,305,919 of CM050450.1, read as the reverse complement.
GACAATTAAGAACATGAATTTTGAGCATCATATTCTTACTCAGTAGAGCCATAATAAGACTTATAAATAGACAAATAATTTGTTTAAGCAAGCAAACAATTTGTATCAAAGTAAAAGAAACGGTACTGCTCTTTATATTGTTCATTGAATCAAGATGTGGACTATTTAATTAAAACATTTGTTAGAAGGCATCAAAATGATGCAAGATGTTATATAATTTCTGATCTTGGTTATGAAGAATGCATGTACACCTAGGATCTAACAAAGGTAGACTAGCTTACTTGTATATTTGCATGCCAATAAAATATCAAGTTTCTGAATAACTATAAATAATACAACTACCTATTTTTGTTTAGGGTTGTGAAGAATGCACAATCTGTTCTATCCTATTGGTATATCCTAAGTGTAAATCATACAATCATACAACTATTTTATCGTAGAAAGCCTTAGAAGAACAAACATTGAATCAAGGGGAAAAATGGAAGCAAGCTGATTGAAACCTAAACCCCAAAAAGAACAAACATGGAAATACCTGGAAGATGCGCAGCAACTGGGTTATGGCGAGAGGGCGGCGACTTCGGGCGAGCTGGCAGCGACTTTGGGTGAGTTGGCGGTGAGGTTGGGCGAGAGGGGAGCTGGCGGCGAGCTTAGATGATCTCGGCTGCGAGGTTGGGCGAGATGGGCAGCAAGGTTGGGCAAGAGGGGAGATGGTGGCGAGCTTGGATGAGAGGGGCGAGAGGGGAAGGGGCGGTGAGCTCGGACGAGAGGGGTTAGAGAGAGGGGGCGGCGAGCTTGAACAAGAGGGCGAGAGGGCGAGGTGCAGTGGGATGGTGAGGGCCGGCGAGAAGGCGAGGGGGCGGTGAGCTCGGGTGAGCGGGCGAGGGGGCGGCGAGCTCGGGAGAGAGGACAAGGGGGCGACGAGATTAGGAGATCAGGGCGAGGGCTATTTTTGGAATGAGGTGAAGGATGGAAATTGATTTCCCTCTTTTGAATCCAGGGAAATGGAAGGAAAGAATTATGTTTCCTTCCTTTCCCTCCTTATTTCTCTTCTTTGAAACAGGCTATAAGAAATTTTCTTGATAGTATAAATCAATTAAGTCATGATTGCGCATGATCATTAGGTTTAGATTTATGGGCAATGATGACACTGAAATTTATAGTAAATTTTTTGCCATTTGATAGATATTTTTGTCATATTTACACTCTTTGCTTATTTTTATGCCTCTTTTATCAAATACTGCGAAATCTACAGTCTTTTTGGTTTTTGATGATTTTCAAGTAAAAAGGCATGATTTTCAGGTGTTTTCAAGCAATTCCAGATGCATGAATGAATTCCCACCATCAAGAGAAGATTGCATGTCAAATTCCACGAAGAACAAAGCTCAAACCAAAATTATGGCACTACCGTAATCGAAATTACGGTACAGTGGTTTCACTGCACCTACAGAACAAACTATGGTACTGCCGTAATTTCCGAGTGCTGCCGTATTTTGGGACATTTTTTATATAGAAAGTTTTACGAAAAATACGGCCCTACCGTAACGGATTTCACGGGCCATAATCTAGGTTCGATTTTATACAAAAAGTTTGATGGATTTTACGGTGCTGCCGTGATGGATTTCACGGGCTGTATTTCGACTCGATGTTTCACCCGAAAGATTTGATGAAAATACAGCACTGCCGTAATGCATTTCACGGTACCGTAATTCCAGATGATTTCTGTACCGAGAGTTTCTGCCGAAATTACAGCACCGCCGTAACCGTTTTCATAGCCGTAATTGTAACCCAGATTCGCGATTTTTCCGGACATTTTGGAGCCCGATTTTTGAGCGATTGATTGCAGACGATCCAAGCCATAAATTGAAGATCCGTAAGAAGCAAAAAAAGAGTTTAGACAGAGGAGAAGACACAGAGCCAAAAAGTCCTAATTTTCATTACAGTCGTGCTGTAAAGTTGTTTTCCCTTTTCTCCTCGATTTTTGATCCTCTAATACTATGGATTATTGTAATCTTTCTACCATGCTAGCTTAAACTTCTTTTGGGACATGGGGGAGTAATTCCCTTTGATTTCTTAATGACTAGATGAATCTTTCATTATTTCATCAAGTATAATTTTATTATGATAATTTTGCTTCTGTGATGATTGCTCTTCAATTCTCCATAGATTCATATTATCAAGCATGTTTTAGAGTTTTTGCAATAAGGACCGAAAGGTGATTTGCTTGAGAACTTAGAACCCTAAAATTGAATGTTAGGAACTCACCATAAGAAATTAGGTTTGTTCTTATTTCTTAATTTTAGAAGTTTAATACCATGATTGATAATCTAATCTATGATTGAGTTAATGAAACAAACATGATGATATTGCAAGAAATTGAATATTAGATTGTTGGAGAACCTTAAGCAGAATATGTGTTGAAATTCGGATGCACGAAAATGATCCTTGAGTTTTCACTTGAGATTATTAACTTAGAATTCGGATGCATGAAAGTGATAATTGAGTTCTTTGTTGATGATTCACTTTCATTTAACAATCTAATAGATCCGGCACGAAAGTGAGGATTGGTTCTTGTAAATTGTCAGCGCGAAAGCGAGATGATTTCTTTATTAAGTGAATTATGTCTTTATCACAATGAAATTAGACTGACGAACATCTATTCATATCTAGTCATGGAAATTTAAGTGAATGAAACCCTAGTCCTAGATTCTCTCTCTGATATTTCATACAATTTCGGTTTGCGCTTTCATCATATTCGGTTGCCTAGCTAGAAAGAAATTAATTATTCAGTACTTGGCAAACGAGGTCTCTGTGGTTCGATATCTTAATTATTACTTCAAGTATCCATGCTAGGGGTGTGCAAAAAAACCATCGAACCGCGGTTAACCGAACCGAACCGATTTTCTGGTTAACCGAACCGAGCGGTTCTTAATCGGTTCGGTTTTTTACTTGTGATCGGTTATCGGTTCGGTTACGGTTCGGAACTTGGCCGAACCGCGGTTAACCGAACCGAACCGTTTATATAATATATATATATATATATATATAATATTTATTTATATAATATAAGATTTATTTATATATAAAAAATAAATATTTTATATAAAATCGAACCGGTTAACCGTCAAAACCAACGGTTAACCGTCGAAAACCAACGGTTAACTACCAAAAACTAACGGTTAACCGAGAATATTTTTATTTATTAATTTTAAATTATTTTATAATCTTAAATATTTTTTTATACATAAATAATACAGTTAACCGTCGGTTTTCGGTTAACCGTACCGAAAAATCGGTGAACCGAACATCAGTTAACCTGTACAAACGGTTCGGGATCGGTTCGGAATTTCTCCGAACCAATCCCACCTGTTCGGTTTGGTTTTTTGACACACGATTCGGTTAACCGAACCGTGCACACCCCTAATCCATGCATTGCGGACACAATAAGTTTTTGGCGCCATTGCCAGGGACCTTGGTTTTTGTCAATATTGAAGATATTGAAAGTATTGCTAGAATAGGCTTTGTTTTATTTTCTGTTCTTTTCTGCTTACTTGAGTTTATTAGATTTTTCTACTTTGCATGCGCAGGATTATTAGATCAGGACCATTAGTTCCCTTTGATCCTGAAATTAACAAAACTCTTAGACTACGCAGGAAACTTAAATTTGAAGAAAGTCAACAAGAAGAAGAGAAGAACACTTAGAGATTATGCAGCCCCGAATACATAGGGAATTCGTTCCAGGATAACTAGGCCTGCAATTGATGCAAACAATTTTGAGATTAAACCGGTCTTCTTATCAATGATCCAACATAATCAATTTGGAGGATCTCCTCTGGAAGATCCTAATCAACACTTATCTCTTTTTCTTGAATTTTGTGATGCCATAAAAATTAATGGTGTATCTGATGATGCTCTTAGACTGAGATTGTTTCCTTTTTTCCCTCAGGGACCGAGCAAAAGCCTGGCTACATTCTCATCCAACTGGAACATTCACTACTTGGGAACGATTGTCAAATGCTTTCTTGCTGAAATACTTTCCACCTAGTGAGATGATTCAGTTGAGGAACCAGATCACGGGCTTTACACAGAGGAATGGTGAATCACTTAGTGAAGCATGAGAGCGCTTCAATGAGTTACAATGGAAGTGCCCTCACCATGGATTAGAAGATTGGGTTTTAATTCAAACTTTCAATAATGGTTTGCTTTACAACACTCGCTTAACTATTGATGCTGCTGCAGGAGGAGCACTGATGAAGAAGACCGTTGAAGATGCCTACGCGTTGATTGAATAGATGGCGTTAAATCACAACCAGTGGACTGTTGAGAGAGGAGTGCTGTATCGTCCTCCTCATGGTAAGAATGATGGTGATGGTTGGCGATCTCTAGCAGAAAAGGTAGATTCTTTGTGTAATCGTTTTGATTCCTTTCAGATACAAACTGCTGCTGTTTCTTCTGTTACTTGTGATGTTTGTGGAAATCATGGGCACTATGCTGAAGAGTGTAAGTTTATTGTTAATCTGGGTGGTGAGCAAGTTAATGCAGTAGGGGGTTATAATCAAGGTAGAAATAATGACTCATATTCTAATACCTACAACCCTTGTTGGAGGAACCATCCTAACTTGTCTTGGAAGAGTAACAATCATGCTAGTGGACAAAATGAAAAAAGAGGGTACGAGCAAAGTCAACAAAATCAGAGTCAACCCCAAAAATCTAGCTTAGAAGACATGTTTGAAAAATTCATGGGTGCCTAGATGAGACAAAATGAAGAAGTTACAGAGAGCCTTAAGCAAATTAACTCTAGGTTGGATGGTCTTGTTGCACACAATAAGATTTTAGAGACACAGATAGCACAACAAGCAAGCACTTCTTACAGACCCCCAGGAAAATTACTTGCTAAACCTAAACCAAACCCCAGGGAGTACTGTAATGCTATCATCGCTAGGAGTGGAAGGTAATTAGATGAACCTAAAAATGAATTAGACTTGGAAAAATCTTCTGAGCATGGGCAGTCCCAAACTAGTTTGTCACCTCACCAGGGTGATAACCATGTCAGAATGATATTTCTAAACCTATTTCTCCTGCACCTTATAGGCCACCTATATGCTTTCCCCAAAGGTTAGTGCAAGCAAAATTAGACAAACAATTTGGCAAATTTCTTGAAGTGTTAAAATTTGCCCTAAACAAAAGAAAAATAGAGGACTATGGTACTGTGGCTTTAACTGAGGATTGTAGTGCTATTATCCAGAATAAATTACCACCAAAACTGAAGGATCCAGGTAGTTTCTCTATACCTTGTCCTATTGGAAGCATGACTTTTGACCGAGCCTTATGTGATTTAGGAGCTAGTGTAAGCTTAATGTCTTTATCTATTTGAAGAAAACTGGACATTGGAGAGCTTAAACCAACATCCATATCTTTACAGCTCGCTGATAGCTCGGTAAAGTATCCTATTGGTATTTTAAAGAATGTTCCAATCAAGGTAGGTGAATTTTTTATACCTGCATATTTTGTAGTCCTTGACATGGAAGAAAATCAAAAAAATCCTATCATCCTTGATAGACCCTTTTTGGCTACAGCAGGAGCACATATAGATGTTAAGAAAGGAAAAAAATCACTTTTGATATCTGTGAAAATATAATTGAGTTTGATCTTGCTGATTCTTTGAATAAACTTTCATATTCTGGATCGTGTTATAGTGTTGATATAGTAGATGATGTTGTCATTGATGTTCATAATTTATTTGATGAATCCTCTAATATTGAAACTGACACTTTTTTTGAGGATGTGGATAGAGGAATTCAGGAGAAAAGAGATTCAAATTCTGAAAAGAAGAAGAAAAAGAGGCTCTAGATTACTTAATCAAGGAAGAAAATTCTTGAGTAAATTTGGACATTATTTCATGAATGAGTCTTATGTGATTCGAAGTGATGCTCAACCCAAAGAAAAATCAGAGTGGAAATTGAAGAAATCAAGATCAAATCTGAGTGTAGAAGGGTCAAGCTAAAGACCTTTAAATTAGCGCTTCTTGGGAGGTAACCCAAGCATTCTAACTTTAGTTTGCTCTCTTTTATTTTACTTTATTTTTTTACTTTTGCTCTTAGAACTAATTTTTCTTTTCTTTTTGTAAGTAAAACAAGTTTTGGCGCAAATTACGGCACTACCGTAACGCAAATTACGGTACCATTTTTCAGTCCGTTTTTGACCAGAGAGTTGAGATGCCATTACGACACTACCGTAAGTATTTTTACAAGCTGTATTTTGACTCTGAAATCTTCCCAAGAGTTTTTAGCGTTTTACGGTACTACCATTTTCAATTTCACGGCACCGTAATCTTGAGCGTTTTCTCTGACAAAAGTTTCGAGCATATTATGGCAGTGCCGTAAACATTTTTGTGGTACAGTATTTGCTACTGATTTTTGACCTGAGAGTTTTTTTTGGATATTACGGCGGTACCTAATCTTTTTCACGGTACCGTAATCAAGGCATGTTTTTGACCCGAGAATTTGAACGATTTTGTGGCACTACCCTTTTAACATTATAGCCCGTGTTTTTCAAATTTGCTAGATTACGGCACTGCCGTAAGATAAATTACGGCCGTAATTCTATCAGCCCTACGTGATATACGTGCCATTTTTTAGGGTTTTCGTGCCGTTTCCAAGGTTTCCACCCACTCTCATGGGCCAACCTTTGACCTCCGACCTTCTTTGACCTTCAGAGCACGCCGGCGACCCTTCCCGTTCGATTTTCGCTGCTGATCTGGTACTCTCTCGCCCGATTTCTCCGTTTTAGCGAGTTTCACGAGTATTTCCGCCCCTTTCTTCATTTCTCCTCGATTCTCAGTCGATTTCTGAAATACTTGTTTCCATTTTCTCCTTAGACGACCGGCAAACTTTCTTTGTTAGTTTCAAAAGGTTTTTGACCAGTTTTGTGAGTGATTTGAGCTTAAACGAGCTGGATTTGCTGAGTTTTTCAGATTTACTGTTCACACCATGTTTACTAGCTGAAATTTTGATAAATTCAACTGATTTTTGCTTCTATAATGCTTATTGAGTAATGATGTTCATGTTGAAAGTGTTATTAGAGTTCAATCTTTGCTATATTGTGTTGTCAAATCTAAGTTGCAGCTCTAGTTCATCCTTGCATTGAAGAATGGCCCCTAAGACTAAGCAAGTAGCTTCAAAAAGAAAAGGCAAAGCACCAGCTGAACCTTCATTCCCACAGAATCCCTATGGCATTATCTTTGCGGATGAAATTCAAGAGTCAAGATACAATCAGTTAGTGGAGAGAAGGGTGGTAAATACGAAATATGCTGACAGACGCACCCTAGAGGCACTTGGCCTGTATGATGATGGATTTTGGATGTTCGACCAAATCAGGGCCAATAAATTCTTTCAGATGGCTCCCCAAACATATTTGCCATTGGTATTGGAGTTCTTGAGCAGCTTTGACATGGATTTGCATGAATGTACCAATAGGCCTACCAAAGGTGAGATCACCTTCCGCATAGCCAATATTGAGAGGAAGCTTACCATGAGGGACCTCAGATCTATTTTTCAGGTTGGATCAGGAGGACATACCAGTGTGTCGCTTGGCTATGTAGAGAGTGTATTTTGGAATCAGATTACCTCGGAGGTTCACTTTTCTGCGGTCTCAGCCAGGGCATCAAAGATTACCAACCCCTGCATCAAATATGTACACCGAGTACTTGCCCACACAGTCTTTGGTAGAGGTGATAGTGATGGAATGGTGAGACAGTCTGAGCTCTTCTTTCTGTGGAGTATGCTGTATAGATATTCTTTGGATGTGACTTTCTTTTTTGTGAAGCATATGGAAAAGGTAGCCAAGGCCAAGAAAGGTGCCGTTGTGATAGGTGGTTTCATCACACCTATAGCTCTTTTTCTCAGAGTGGAGCCTTATGGGATTGAAGTGGCCAAAGGGAACTCTAGACTGGATATGGAGTCATGCATGGCCATGAAGATGATAGTTAAAGAGGATGACACCTTCTCTTTAGTTCTTGGGCTTGGAGGTCAGAAATTACCACTACCCAACACTAAGAAGACCTCTGTGAGGAACCAAGCCAATTGGAAGTTGACTCCTTGATAGGTGTCAATTTTATAGGATTTAGAGTCTTGTTTCTACCATCATTATATGCTTAAGTTATATTTTATGTCACATTTTGATATCTTTTCTTGTAAAGTATGGAATCTTCACTATTTTTTGTATTATTTGTGAAATGCAGGTTATTTTACCATATTTTTGTGAAGATTTTCATGATTTGATATTACGAGAAGATTCCTCACAGTGCTAGGAGGTCACAGGTCAAATTTGAGGCAAATCAGAGTTTTCTACAGAGAACATGGGCAGGCCATGTTCACCGTCACGGCCATGATCGTCTCTGCAGCAATCTGCGAGCCAAACACGGCCTGGCCGTGTCCAGAAGCACGGTCGTGCTTACTTCGTCGCAAGTTCCAGAGCCAGACACGGCCTGGCCGTGCTTATCATCACACCCGTGACGGCTTCCGTGCAGATCGACCTTTCGACGGTTTTTCGCCCGATTTCAGTGATTTCGAACTCGGAATTGGATAAAATTTGGAGGGAAACTTCCTAACTGCCCAAGGAAGAGATAGAAATGAAAAATAGGATTTTGGGAGCGGTTTTTGGGGTCGAACTTTGGAGAAAACGTGACTAGGGTGAAAAAGGGTGATTTTGCTCGTTCGAGGGCTCGATTCGACCAGATTCTTTGGGGCTTTCGAGAAAAGACCGAAGATTCATCGTCTCCTACCCTTGATTAGTAATTTCCCTCACTTTCGAGTATTATTTCTTGGGTTTTTGGGTGTAAAATGATGCATGTTCTAGAGTAAAACCCTAGTTCGGGACTCGGGCGTAGCCCGTTGAACAAATTCTCACATGTAAATATCTTTTATGAATCTCAGTGATACTTTTTAGTAAATTTACTTATTTAAATGTGGTGTGCTTATTGCGTATTTATGTTTTGGCCAAACATCGATATGTGTGAAGTGTTACGAGAAGAGGCGAGAGGTGAATCGTAACACTCGACTGCCCATTTAAACTTGTGACTTGGATTACGAGAGTCGTTCATTGTCACTCAAGGATTCACGATCATCATAGAGTCTAATGGGTCTCTTAAGTTAGTTTTGCTACAGAGTAGGAAATTAGCTTAAGTAGGCACCGGATTACGCTTCGAGAGAAGGTAATTCGTACCATAGGATAGATCGCCTTAAGTTGTTTACTGTCGGATTGCGCTTCGAGAGAAGGAGATCCGTTTTCTATTTCAATTCATTGATTGATTTACACTTAAAACTTTCAACGAGGTGAAAGCTGAAGTTCCGAACATGTATTAAACTGCAATTTTCCCTTAAAGTCGTTTATTCTTCAATTCGATATTTTAGAATTAGTCTTGTTTTTCTCCATTTCTAATTGAATTATCTAGCTATCGATGACACTAAAGGTCGATACTTGACACCTGCTCCCTGTGGGAACGATATTATTTACTACTTCGATAGTCCGTGCACTTGCGGATCCTATCACTCCTAATGATGCAGATTTTGCTATGCCACCACCTCTCGATACCCTGCCGCCACCACCCACCTGGGGTGGTAGTGATGACCCATTTGGCATGGGTATGGAACCACCATCTCAGGGTGCTGCAGATTCATCCTCACATCGCGCTTCTGACCGATGATTCTCTAGTGCTTACGACCCTGGATTTTGGGCTCTCTTTGCCCATATGTACCGACATGAGCATCGGATGGAGAAGATGCTTGGTTCCATGGGGCGGATGCAGGACACCATGCACCATATTCATCATGATGTGGAGAATCTCAACAACTATATGGAAGAGATGGGCAATTTTCTGTATGACCACTTTGGATTCCAGGATTCTAGGATGGGTGGAGTTTATGGAGGCTACCATGGAGGGCAGCAGGATGACCCGATGGATGCAGCTGCTCAGGGGACTAAGGAGATTGGAACGGACAATGATGAGTAGATTTTGTGAGTATCTCTTTCTCTTGCTACTTTGCATTTCATTTTCCTTATCGTATTGATGTTTCATGTTTATAGGGAAGGATGATTCCTCCAAACTTTTGTGTCCGCCATTGCTACCTTGCTCCGCTTTACCTGACTTGCTTATTCATTAGATATGGTTGTATGATATTGATATTGATTTCGATGGGGTTGTCTAATGATATTTTGATATTGATACTGATCTCGATTTGGTTGTATGACAATATTTTGAGCACCTTGTGGAGGTGCATACTTGATGATGACTTGCATGTTTTTGATCATGAATGAGTATATGATGATTTTTGTTGATATGATTATCTTGCGGTATAACATGTTTTTGAAGAAATTCTTGTTAATAGTATGATTCTCATGATAATGGATGAATTCATGTTTATGATTAGGTCTAGATCTATCATGTTGAATTTATTAGTCTTATATATATATCTACTTTTGAAAATTTTTTATTGATTGATGAGTAAAATTTTGGGTAGACATATTACCTGATGAATTTGATTTAAAGGTGAAACTACTTCTTTAAATAAAACTAGCATATGAGTATGATTTTTGAATTGATATTGATTGATTAATTTAGTTGATGTTTATGTTATTTGCTATTTGTTGGGAAGAAAGATTCTTTGATCCAAATTAAGTGACGACTCCCATACTTGGCACTGTGCAAAATTGACAGTGGTACCTAAGACATGGGTTGAAGTCAAAATGAGAGAAAAAGAAAAATCAAGAGATTGACTCCTCATCTTGGCACCGTGTTGATTTACGGTGGTACCTAAGTTAAGAGGTGAAATACAAAGAAAAACATGTATCTATGTGGGTACATACCATGAGAGAAATCGTTTCACATAAACACCGCTATCTTAGGATATGAGTTCTCTTACACTGATTATGTGGTTAGTGTACTCTAACTTCGTCACCAGAAAAAAGGTGGTAATCGAATTAGAGAATGTGAAGGATGTAAAAACAATGGAGGAACTAAAAAAAAATTATGAGTAGAAAAAGATCTTGGAAGTCCTATTCCTGTAAACAAAAGTATGATAGTTATGAACTGAAATTGAATGACATATTGTGATTGAAATTCTGTTTACGAGTTACGAAATTTTATTTGATTAAGTTGTGGATCCTGAGAATTGAATTCAAAGGGTGATGTGTTTATTTAAAATTTTATGAAACAATTGGTGAAAGTTTTCATTAGTGATTGTATTTTAGAAATTTATTCTTCATAAGAAAGTCTATTCCTATGATCAATTTTTGATTTAACAATCGAATAGATCCTACACGAAAGTGAGGAAAATGAGATGATTTCCTTATTAAGTGAATTATGTCTTTATCATAATGAAATTAGACTGATGAACATCTATTTATATCTAGTCATGTAAATTTAAGTGAATGAAACCTTAGTCCCAGCAGTGCCGTAATCTCAGCAGAAGCTCTCGGTACAAAAATCATCCGGAATTACGGTATCGTGAAATTCTTAGTGCCGTATTTTTTTCAAATCTCTCGGGTAAAAAATTGACTTGAAGTACGGCCCGTGATATCCATTACGGTAGTGTCGTAATTCTTGCAAAACTTTCTGTACAGAATCGTCCCAAAATACGGCGGTGCTCAGAAATTACGGTAGTGCCGTGTTTTGTTCTATCGGTGGAGTGAAAATATCAACTAGGTTAATCAATTGACATTAATTCAAAAATTACACTCATATGCTCATTTTATTCAAGAAAGATGTTTCACTCTTAGATTGCATTCAACAAACAATACATCTACCCAAAACCTTATGCATCAATCGATGAAGGATTTCAACAAGTAGATATATATTGAAGAAATAAATTCAGCATAATAGGTATATTTCCATTTATAAACATTGGCATGCATCATCATAGAAAAATTCACCCATCTCTCATCACATGGATTCAAGTCATAGAAATTTTAAACATAAAAATATCAATATCAATGTAAAAGGTGTGAAGCATCATAGTTCATAGAATCATAATCAAAAGTGTAAAATGATATATTCAAGCAATGACATTGAATAGAAATCTCAGTAAGTGATACAATCATAGTAAATAGCAAAACAAATCAAATAGCAACACCATACAATCATATCGAATAAGATCACTAGAAAGTGCAAACAATACTCATAAAACTATATAGCAAGCTCAATCATCGTCAGGCCAGATGCAGCTGGGTCCAAAGATGTGCCTTCTAAAAATTTTCCTGCATAATTTTTAAACACATAAGGCTCAGATCAAAAATAGTATCTTACTTTAGCTAAAGAAATAGAAATCAGAGATATCGTCGGTGGTCCAAGAGAGTGTCGGTGGAAAGAGCTGATACAGGCGAGAAGCAGAGGTGGAACAGATGCTAGTTGAAGAGCTACTAGCAATGAAGATGATAGTGCCGACAGTAGAGTGATGATGAGTAGTCTCCAGTGGCTTGCTGGAGACAACGGTCATGGTGGCAAAGTCGTCGGCCGGTGGGTGCGAGAGATAGCACTGCAAAAAAAATGTCAGTCACTAATGAAGATTCTGCTGCAAAAATAAACAAAATAAATGGAAACAGAGGCAGCAGAAGAAGTAAGAGCCTGCTGGTGGTAGAATCTAGTGTCGACAGCTGGAAACAGTGGTGTTAGTGGCAAATGCAGTGGTGGTGGTTGGGCTACAGTTTCTGGTGGCAATTTGAAGACAAGGAGCTACTAATGTCGATGGAAAGCAGTGCAGCCTATTGATTCAGTTATGAAAAGTAGTTATACCCAAGAATAAGATTTAATGATCCAAAAAGAAAATAGACAAAGCCAAAAGATAGAGTAAAACTTGTTCTTCCCGGGCATATGAAAATTAAAGGATCCAAATCTGTTAGAAATTTAGGGTATTAACAGAAAGAGGGCTAATCAGATTACAAAATTAAAAACTGCTGTAGAAGTTAATCAGTTACCAAAAGTTGCCATGCTCCCTAGAATGTTCAGAAAACATTTTAATGAAAACAACTTATGCATGAGGTAGAATGAAACATGTTCTTCCAATTTCAAGTGAATGATCAGGGTTTCAACTCATTAAAGCATCTTTAAAATCTGCAGCAAAAACGCTAATCAGATTAGTAAAAAAAAAACTACTGCAGAAATTAATCAAGTACCAAAAGATGCTATGTGTTATAGGATGATCCATGGACTTTAAAATTGAATAAAAATATCCAAATAATAGACAAAGATGAGTACTTCCAAATTGTGCCAAATATCAAAAATTACGCCACTCCAGTTTCTTAAAATCACTGTGAGAAAACACCTAATTAGATAAGTAGAATGCAGATTTAAAATTACGGGCATAAAAATCATTACAGCAATGCCGTAATATATGCAAAATTCTCGGGTCAGAAATATGATGGAATTACGGCACCGTAAAAATGGTTACGGCACTGCCGTAATACTCAAAGAACTTTCGGGTCAAAAATTGGCTGAACTATGGTATCGTGAAAAAGATTACGGTACCGCCGTATTTTTCACAAAACTTCAGAAAAGTCTCGGGTAAGAAATCGGCCGAAATTACGGCATCGTGAAAAAGATTACGGCAGTGCCGTATTTTGTGCAAAGTTTGATTTTCCCTGCAAAAAGAGAAGAAAAATTAATTCTAAAAATAAACTAAAATAAAAGAAAGTAAATTAAGTAAGAGTGCTTGGGTTGCCTCCTAAGAAGCGCTAATTTTTAGGTCCATAGCTTGACCAAAACTCAAATATCATGGCAAAGCAGGTGGATCAGTATCATAGTAAATAGTATATAATTTTCTGCATTTCCGTTATCCTAAAAGTTTAGCCACTAATCCAAACATCCAAAATTTCATGTAAATCACAATCGATGTGACTTTCTTAAATATGCATAAATCAAAATCAAAGTTTTCAATTCCACTCCAAGGGTACTCAATGATCTTCCTATATTTATTATTAAGCAAAATCATTAGTCCTTTCTTCAAATTTATATCTTCAATTGCAATAGGACTTAGATCAAAAGATGCAAATATTGGATCATCAAAATAGTCTTTCTGTCTCACATTAGATTACTCAGCAAAGCATAACTTTTCAAATAAATCAAAAGATTGAACAGTAGATATGGGCAAAACATCAGAGTTGGATTCATCAATATTCATATTTTTCAAATCTTTTTCAAGTTCCTCATGCCCACAATCAAATAGTTTATCAATTTCAAAATTATCAACAAAATCAGAGTAAGATTTTTCTAAATCAGTTCCCTCATATCTTTCATCAGATTTAACCACAAATAACATATTATCAAAAGAATCAATTTCATAACAATCACTAGAATCAAGAGGGGATTTTTCAAAATCAATTTCCTCAAACTTTTCCACAAATAAATTATCAAATGAATCAATTTTACAATCATTAAAATTAGAGTGAGATTCATTAAAGTTTACAAAAGAATCAATTTCAAAACGACAAAATCAGAGGGGGACTTTTCTAAATCAATCTTCTCAATTTCCATATCAAACTCAAATAAACAAGCTTATTGTGCTATCTAGGCTTCTAACATTTCAGTATTAGCAGATATAGATTCTACTTGAGAAGCAAGAAGACTAATTATCCCTTTAAGATCTTCAATTTCCTTACTTTGATTTGTCATGATTTGATTTTGATTTGACATATTTTTCAAGCATGGGTTTAAGCTTAGATTCTTTAGTATCCTAAAAGTATGGTTCAGAAACATGATTTGGAGGATTTAAAAATTGGCAATCAAAAGTATAATGATGAAAACATCCACAAATATCACATCTAATAGAAGAATGAGATGTCCTAACAGGGTGCATATAAGAGTGAAATTTTAATTTATCTGCTAGAGTGCACAATGAATCTTCATCATACTTACTTTGTGGCATGTATATCTCACCTCTTTCAGTTGCCCACAAGTTGCGATTAAAAGATATATCTTCAAATCTATCAAGAATAAAAAGATTATCCAACACCAATCAACTAATTTTTTTTTAATTTTTGTCAAAATATGTAAAAAACACAAAACAGAAGCAAATAAGAAAATTTCAGAAATCACAGTTCTGTCACAACTTGTGAAAATCCAAAACCTGCAAAAACAGAAAACAAAGTTAAATCTAAAACAAATGAAACTTAGTACTTCGAAGTAATAAAAAGATATCGAACCATAGAGACCTACGTGTTAAGTACCAAATAGTTATTTTCTTACTAGCTAAGCAAATCGATTATGATGCAAGTAAACGATAGGAAATTGTGTGAAATATCAGAAAGAGAAACTGGGAGTGAGGTTTCATCCGCCTTAATTTCCATGACTAGGTATGAATAGATGTTTGTCAATCAAATTTCATTATGATAAAGATATAATTTACTTAATAAAGAAATCATCTCGCTTTCGCGCAAACGACTTACAAAGAACCAATCCTCACTTTCATGCAGGATTTATTCAATGTTAAATAAAAGTAAATTATTGATAAAGAACTCAAGGATCACTTTCATGCATCCGAATTCTAAATCAATCATCTGAAGTGAAAACTACATACTTTCATACTATAATTTTCACAGGCTCTACTTAAGGTTCTCCAACAGTTCAATACTTGATTTCTCACAGTATCATCATGTTTATTACAGTAACTCAATCCTAAATTCAGATTATCAACATGACAATATGCTTATAAAATCGAGAAATAAGAACAAATCTAATTTCTTACGATGAATTCCTAACATTCAATTTTAGGGTTCCAAGTTCTCAAGCAAATCACCTTTCGGTCCATATCTCGAAAACTCTAAAACATGCTAACAATATGAATCTTCGGATAATTAAAGGCATTCATCACATAAGTAAAATTATCATAGTAAAGTTATCATGACGAAATAAAAATTATCTAGTCATATAAAATCCTGGGGATTACACCCCATGTCCCAAAAGATGTCTAAGCTAGCATGGATGAAGAATTACAATAAACCATAGTTAGAATGATCAGAAATCGAAGAGAAAGGGGAAAAACAACTAACAGCACGGCTGTAATGAAAATTACAGCCGTAATTTCCGTGATGAACAATGCAGACACCAACAATTTCTTTGATTTCTCCTCCGATCGACCTCCTTTCACTTTGAAACTTTTGGGATATCGTCTCCTCCTCCAGGCGAAGCTTCCTTGTGAAAATCGCGGCCTGAGGTGGCCGCTATGCCTCTCAGCGTGAGGCCGAACCCCAAGGATGCCTTCGTTGATTTCTCTCTAGATAGTGGATAAAAATTAGGGCTTTTCATGTCTCCATCTTCTCTTCGATTTATAGAAGATTTCCTTTTTTATAGATCTCAATTTGGTGGTTTGGATCATCAGAAATCATCCGCGGAAGATTCGGGCTTCAAAAAGTCCAGAAGAATCACGCGTCCAGGTTGCAATTACGGCTGTGGAAATGGTTACGGTAGTGCCATAATCTCAGTAGAAGCTCTCGGTACAGAAATCATCCGGAATTACAGTACCGTGAAATTCTTTACGACAATGCCGTATTTTCTTCAAATCTCTCGGGTGAAAAATCGACTCGAAAAACGGCCCGTGATATCCATTATGGCAGTGCCGTAATTCTTGCAAAACTTTCTGTACAGAATCATCCCAAAATATGACAATGCTCAGAAATTACAACAGTGTCGTGTTTTGTTCTGTAGGTGCAATGAAAATACGGTACCGTAATTTATATTACGGTCCTACTGTATTTTGGTCTGAAGCTCTATTTTTTCGTGAAATTTGACAGGTAGCTTCGTCTCGACGTCTGGAATTCATTAGTGTACTCAAATCTTTCAAAATCTATCAAGACATGGCCCTTTTTGCCTGAAAATCATCAAAAATAAGAAATGGTGTAGATTCTGCAATATTCGACAAATAAGGCTTAAAAACAAGCAAAATAGCATAAATATAAGACAAAAAAGTTTATCAAATGACACAAAATTTACTATATATTTTGGTGTCATCAGCTACCCTCGATAGTTGCTTAACTAAGTGATAGATAGTATTTACTCTAAACTCATTAATTATGAACTAGATAAAAAAATAGCTTGGTCTATCGAATTATACCATTGCTTTCGCTCCTCCCGACGATGGTG
Source organism: Costus lasius (assembly GCA_027563935.2). Classification (NCBI taxonomy): domain Eukaryota; kingdom Viridiplantae; phylum Streptophyta; class Magnoliopsida; order Zingiberales; family Costaceae; genus Costus; species Costus lasius. The sequence continues at coordinate 26,288,794 of CM050450.1, read as the reverse complement.
TGGGCCAAGACTTTGGGCCTGTTTGCCCCGCTTTTAAGCTGATATTAAGCAGCTTTTAAGCTAAAAGCAGATAGAAAACTGTTTGGTAAGGAAAAGCAGAAGCAAAAAAAAGGAGTAAAAAAGTAAAAGTTGAGAAAGCTACAATTTGATGCTTTTGCAGCTTCTACTTTTTTGAAAAAGTAATTTATATGATTTTGTTTAAAATTTTAAGTATTATTATTTTAAATAATTTAAAATTGATTAATAAATAAAAAATAAAAAATAAAAAAATTATTATTTTAAATAATTTAAAATAATTTATTTATTTATTATTTTAAATTTTGACAGCAATTAAAAAGTTATTAACCAAACATCTTATAAATTTTGATTGAGCAACACAACACAATTTAGTACAGCTATAAAGTTATTGACAGTGGGGCCAAACAGCCCTTTGTGTACTCAGGGGTTCGATAATGAAGAAGCTTGTGCATTTTGGGTTCAGAAGCTGGTTTCTCCAGTAATTTGGTTCCAAATACCCTTAGTGTGTAGTGTGAGCTATTCTCATGTAAGCCCAAAACTTTATTCACCTGTGCTAAGGCCATGGTGGCCTCTCTCTTCCTCAGCTAGAAGGTCACTCGGCCTAGGTCAGTATTATCATCATTGGCTGCTTGCACACCAAGGGATGATAGGAACTCGAGGGTGAGGCAAGTGACAGTCGACACTTCCATATGTAAGAATCCTGTCTAGCCGATCCTATCGAACATCCACTGTATCTCGTCGGTTATCCTCAGCTTATGTAGAGTCTCCAGATCTGGGTATCTTGTGTTTACTATGGGCTAGTCGGCAAAGGTGTAGAAGCATTGCTGTTGGGTGAGGTTGCGGAAGTGAACCTCACCTCTCCCCCATCGATTCAGGTGCACTCTATCGGGCACGATTTCTAGGAAACCCCCTTCCTAATAGATGTTTACACTGTTCTGTGACATGATTACTACCATTTCCACCATTCCGCCATTTGCCCTTCTAACCATAGTTAACTATGGTTCACTTAATGTTTCAATTTTATTTCCCCCTCAAAATATTTCACTTTACTTTTCGAAGCCTGCATCACCATTTCCTCTCCCTCTTCTCCCCCTTTCGTCGCTGCACCACAGCAACTGCAATCATCGCAGCAAGTTGTCACCCTACATCGTTGATACCCTTGCCGCTTGTTGTCGAGCACTTTTGCATATGCTCCATCTATACAGTTGTCCGTTCCATCTAAGCGCAGCAAGCTCTCCTTTCGTCTTCGGAAGCCCTCTTGGTTTGCCGTTCATCGGTCGTCGGAAGCCCACCGCATTAGGTAGGTTATTTACCTATGCTGCTCCTATCATGTTCCCTGAAAACCTAACATTATTTCTAAACTCTATTCTCCATGTTTCATGCCCGTCGCTGTTGATTTTTGTCACGTCAGGTAGGTTATTTATCTATGCTACTCTTGTCATTATTTTATCTAATAAATTTATTTTTATTTTATGAATATGATACAGAATATAGAGAATGAGATGCAAGGGTGGACCACATCCGACACTAAGGATCAAAATATATCCATTCAAATCAAACAAAAAAAATATATAAATTTGGTAACACAAAAAATGAAGATGAAAAATCCAAATTGATGTCACCATATTTATAAATATTGTGATTGTCCAAATTATTAAGTAACTTTATATATATTAATTTACAGGAACTTGATGAATCAAGTGCAGATCAAGTTGTGAGAGTTGATATGATTGAATCCAATACTTCTGCCGATCCAAAAGTTGGTATGACTTTTGATAACGAAGATGATGCATATGAATTTTATAATTGTTATGTGAGAAGGATAGGGTTTGGTATTAAAAAAATATCATGTTGACATAGGAAAAATGGAAGTTTGAGCTTTCGTAAGTTTGCTTGCAATAAATGAGGATTGAGAGGTGTTCATAGGACTCATATTACTAAAAAACCTCAACCGATCACAGGAACGGATTGCAAAGCTTGTGTCGAATTTAAAATTGACATAAATAATGTGTGGACATTATCAAGAGTAGAGCTTGAGCATAATCATCCATTGACAAGTCTAAGTAAAGTCTTCATGCATAGATCCAATAGAAAAATATTACCTTACCAATGTTGTTTAATAGACCAACCGATGGCTTCTGGTGTTAAACAACGGGAAATATACAACTATTTTAAGTCGGGGGTAAACTCGAATGAAGTCATATTTATAAGAGCCGATAGTTCTAACTATGTTAATTAACAGAGAAGAAAGACATTGGATTATAAGGAAGCTCAAGGTATACTTAAGTATTTGAAGAGAAGACAGACAATTGATAAAAAAATTTTATGCCATTCAAATACATGAAACGGGAGAAATTACAAATTTTTTCTGGGCTGATGGTAAATCACTATTGGATTATGCTTATTTTTGTGATATAGTTTCTTTTCATACTACATTTCAAACAAACAACTATAATATACCTTTTGCTCCTATTGTCGGTTTGAATCATCACAAACAAACTATAATGTTTGGAGTAGCTTTATTATATGATGATAGTTCTGATTTGTTCATGTGGTTGTTTGAGACATTCTTAACAGCAATGTCAGATAGACAACCTATGATAATATATATAGATCAATTAGCTGCAATAACAAAGGCAATTGAAGTTATTTTGCCTAACACAGCACATCGTCTCTATTTGTGGCATATATTTCAGAATGTAAATACAAATCTTTCTCATGTGATTCACAATTCAAGTAAATTTATCAAAGATTTGAGACATTGCACTTATGAGCGGTGTTCAGTTACAGACTTTGAAAAGTTATGGCATGACATATTAAATGACTACAAGCTTAATGGCAATGCTTGGATGCAAAACTTTTATAGATTACATAAACAATGGGCAACATGTTATATTGAGTCATTTTGTGCAGACTTGACAACAACGCAAAGGAGTGAGAGTGTAAATTCTTACTTTAAGAAGTATTTTACAAGAAAGTTATCTATTTTTTATTTCATTGACAAATATGACAAAGCAGTGAAATATTTTCATGAGAAAGAAGTTCTTGAAGATTTCAAGTGTAGAAATAGTACTCTAGTACATTTTCTTTGTAACGTACATATGTTAAATGATGCAACTAGTATGTATACAACCACCATTTACGATGAATTTGCCCAACAATATCTGAACCATTTGACATGTAGTTGTGAATTCATATGTAATGATTCCTCTACCATGACATATAAAGTTAAATCTGATGTGGGTGGGAGAGAAGAATTAGTATGCTATAACCCACTTGTTTTTACTCTTAGCTGCTCATGTAGAAAGCATGAAATTGAGGGTATTTTGTGTATGCATTCCATAAGAGTTCTAATTCATAATAATATCCGCAAGTTACCACAACAGTTAGTCTTAAAGAGATGGACAAAGTATGCTACAGATAGATATGGATCACTGCCTTATGGAACCACTATTGATGAGAGTGGCAAAGAGAGCTTACAATCTTTATATAGCCATGTAAGTCAAAAAGCATACTGTATTTCCACCAGGATTGTTTATCGTAGGAAAGCCCTTGAGTGGCTAGAGAAGGCTTTTGATAAAATCACATTAGAGGTGGAGGAAATTATGCGTAATGACAAGGAGCCTGAATTACAAGATGAAATTAATGAAGTTGATAATCACATTGAAACAAATGTTGCTACAAATGAAACTACAAGTGTCTTTGTTAAGCCACCAATGGCAAAGAAAGGAGCAAGGGAAAAGAGAAAAAAGAGTGTTCTCGAACATAAAAGATCCAAAAAAGCATCAAGAAATAAATCAAGTTCAAAAACTAGCCTGCAATCGGATGGTATCTGCGTTGTTTCTCCACAGGTTATAAATTATAACATTTCGCAATGGCTATCTAATTTTATTCATAAGGATAGGATACTAATGTGTATTTACAGAAAGATGAAGTACCTTGCCATCCTAACCCACCTGAAGTTGTTTCGTACAGTGTCTACTTGCCTCTTTCGATGTATGGTTATGTGACATATAAATTTTATCATTGTATAGCATTTATTATCGTATTGTTATTCAGTCAACTATTTATTCATGTTATATTTGCTTCTCATTTCAGTACCATGATGGAGCAGCGCATAATGCATCACAAAATGATACCAGATATTTTAGATGTCAGCCATAAGACAATTTTCCAGAACAATCATAATTTTATCTCGGTTTCAGTGTGTTCTGATTTTGTGTAAAATATGTGTCTTTGTTATCTACTAATATCATGTTGATATTTTGTCATTACAATTTTCTTGAAAAAATTTTGTGTAACAATGATGTTACATGATGTTGTGTGAGATTTTTTTTTTTGTGTTTTTAGCCTGATGCATATTTTAATCTGATATCTATGCTATTGTGAGTTATGTGCAAATTTTAATTTGATATAGTGTTGTGTTCTGATATCTATGCTATTGTGTTTCTCAAGTAACTATATAGTTGATATCAGCTATAATATGGTTGTTATTAGCTATAATAAAGTTGATATTAGCTATAATATAGTTGATATCAACCATAATATGATTAATATCAATAATAAAAAACCCTATATCAACTGTAGAAGATTTTCTGGCAAGTATATAGTTGATATCAGTTATAATATAGTTGATATCAGCTATAATATGGTTGATATCAATTATAAAAAAATTTATATCAACTGTAAAAGGTTCTTTAGCAACTATATAGTTGATATCAGTTATAATATGGTTGATATCAACCATATTATAGCAAGTATGGTTGATATCAATAATAAAAAATCCTATATCAACTGTAATAAGTTTTTCTAGCAAGTATATAGTTTATATCAATTATAATATGATTGATATCAGCTATAATATAGTTGATATCAACTATAATATGGTTGATATCAAAAATAAAAAACCCTATATCAATTGTAAAAGGTTTTCTAGCAAGTATATAGTTGATGTCGATTATAATATAGTTGATATTAGCTATAATATGGTTAATATCAACTATAATATAGTTGATATCAGCAATAAAAAAACATATATCAATTGTAAAAGGTTTTCTAACAAGTATATGGTTGATATGAGCTATAAAAAATTTTATATCAACTGTAAAAGGTTCTTTAGCAACTATATAGTTGATATCAGTTATAATATGGTTGATATCAACAATAATATGGTTGATATCAGCTATAATATGTTGATATCAACAATAAAAAAAATCCTATATTAACAGTAAAAGGTTCTCTAAAAGGTTCGCATTGAGATTCGCACCTAGATTTGCTTTACGATACGTGAACAGATGATTAAAGTACCCAGGCTAAAAATTCTCTAGTGGGTATCCAGGAAAAAATTTCCTAGCCTGGGTTCCCAGCATAGGGAATCCTATGATGGGTGCTTCGTTTTAGTAGAAAAAAAAATTTTAAAAAAATTATAGAAATAATCTACGCACTCTAAGCTATCCAATGGTACTAATATTTTGATATAATTTTAGTAATTTCTTATTGTGCGTAATCTAAACTACCCAAATATTGGTACCATTGGATAGTTTAGAGTGTGTAGATTATTTCTATAATTTGTTTTAGAAAAAATATATTTTTTTCTACCAAAACGAAGCACCCAGCCTAGGTCATTTTATCAGTATCAGGCTAAGCCATTTTTTTGGAGAAGGGGGAGAGGAAACGGTGATGCAAGCTTCAAAAAGTAAAGTGAAATATTTTGGGGGGAAATAAAATTGAAACATTAAGTCAACCATAGTTAACTATGGTTAGAAGGGCAAACGGCGGAACAACGAAAACGGTAGCAATCACGTCACAAAATAGTGTAAACGTCTCTATTTTTTTACCGTTTCTTATATTTTCATCGTGATTAGTGATAAAGATGATGAACGATTGATTGTTGTCTCTACCGATGATCTGTTAGATAGGGACTTTCCTAGAAATCGCGCCCCACTCTGTTGGGCTTGTGGGCCAAGTGGGTTCAACCCCACTGAAGAAAAAAAAAGGATTTTTTTTCCTATCTCTCATAACACACTCTCTCTTCATTGGATTTTGGAAATTCTCTCACAATAAGGAAGCAACGCTTGCTCTTGGCGCAAAAGTAAGAGAAAGGGAGAAGAGAAAGAAGAAAGAAAAGACGAAGATCATTTGCACATCTCTCCATTTGTCTCTTAAAGCCTTGTTTCTTTGGAGAGAATCCACAGGGGAAAGAATGAAAAACACATTGAATCTAGTAGAAAAGAATGGTAGATTCAATGTGTTTTCCCTTCTTTCTCCTGTGGATTCCCTCCAAAGAAACAAGGCAAGGAAAGATAAGCCTTCAACTAATTGATGTGATTTTTTTAGATTGATTTATTGCTTAAGGAATATATATTTGTTGTGGTGATTTCAATTAGTCGGTTCTCAAGTTTTGGGAAAAAAGCTTAAGGTATAATCAATTTTGTACTGGCATATCTTTCATTATTGGATTATTTGATTTGGTTTATCCCGTGGTTTTTTCCCTTCACACTGAAGGGTTTTCCATGTTAAATCCTTACTTTGTTATTGTTGATTATTGTCTGATATTGTGCCAATTATTGTTGCTATTTATTGTCTAGCATATCTACATAGATCTTATTAAGTGGTATCAGAGGGAGGTTTTCAAATTTTTGATTTCATTCATGGAAGGCGATACAAGTTCTATGATAAAATTGACAACGTCTAATTATTCTATTTAGAAGCCAATGATGGAAGATCATCTATACTATAAGGATTTATTTGATCCTATATTGGGTGATTCAGCTAAGCTAAAGGATATGTCAAATGGTGAATGGATAAAGTTAGATAGAAAAGCATTGGGCATGATCAGAAAATGGGTAGATATCAGTATCTTTCACCATGTAGCACAAGAGACAAGCTCTTCTATTGCCTGGAAAAAATTAGCTGCACTTTATGGGAGAAAAATTGCTATGAACAAAGATTTTGCAATTAGGAAGCTTTTAAATCTGAAGTACAAGGAGGGACAAGCACTTAAGTGACTATCAGGACTTACTAAATCAATTGACCACTATGGAGATTGACCTTGGTGATGAGGTGACTACACTATTTCTTCTAAGATCTTTACCTGATAGTTGGGACACACTTGTGGTAACTGTGATTAATTCTGCACCAACTGGCAAGGTGACTCTGCAGATGGTAAAAGACAATTTGTTAAATGAAGAAGTAGGAATAAACAATATGGAATCAGACTTTTAATCAAGTTTTTGTTATAGATAACAAAGGAAGAGCCCATAATAGAGGTCAAGATTATAAAGGCCACAGCAAATCAAAGAACAGGTCTAAGTCTAGAGAGCCAATGAAATGTTATCATTGTGGTAAACTTGATTACATTGAGAAATATTGCAAAATCCTTGAGCAAGAACGAAAAGAGGGTAAAAGCAAGAAAGATTCAGAAGAGGATAATGTGACAGTAGTTATTTCTGAGCAGGAAACAGTGTCACTAATATGTGGGCATGGTGATTGTAACTATGTAAGTGATCTATCTATTGAGTGAATAGTTGACTCAGGTACTATCTATCACTGTGTTCCTGGGAGAGAGTTGTTTGCAACTTACAGAGCAGGTGACTTTGGTGACACCAAAATGGGAAATTACAGTATATCACACATTGAGGGAATTGGTGACATTGTAGTTCAGACTAGTGCAGGGTGCACATTGACATTGAGGGATGTGAGACATATTCTAGATTTAAGGATGAATCTACTTGCAATGAGTGTTCTAGATAAAGAAGGATATGCTAATTGGCATAAAGATGGACAGTGGAAGTTTCTGAAAGGGTCTATATTAGTTGCAAAAGGAAAACTATATTGTACAATCTTTAAAGTATGGTTAAAGCATTGTGGGAATCAGATCAACGTGGTGCAGGATGATGCTTCACCAAATTTATGGCACAATAGGCTAACACACATGAATGAAAAAGGGTTACAGCTTTTGGTGAGGCAATCTCTCATTCATATTTCCTCGGTGAACGGAAAAGGTATAAATGTTAATTCATGTGATTATTCTTTATTTGGTAAGCATCGCAAAGTTTCTTTTTCTATACCTGCTAAGATAAAAGAAAATATATTAGAACTAATTCATTCTGATGTTTGTGGTCCCATTGAGGTAGAATCTTTAGATGACAATAAATATTTTGTTACTTTTATTGATAATGCTTCACAAAAAACTTGGGTGTTTTATTTGAAACATAAAAGTTAGGTACTAGAGACATTTTAGAATTTTCATTCCATAGTGGAGAGAGAAATAGGGTTGCCTTTGAAGTGTATTCGTTCAGATAATGGTGGTGAGTATACATCTACGAAGTTCAAGACTTATTGCTCCAAGTATGGGATAAGACATAAATTAACAGAGCCTAGCACACCTCAGCACAACGGTGTAGCTAAAAGAGTGAATCGCACCCTTGTTGAAAGAGTTAGAAGCATTATAAGGATGACAAAATTGTCTGAGGCATTCTAGGGTAAAGCAATCAAAATAACTTGCTACCTAATTAATAAATCTCTATTAGTTCCATTAGGTTTTGACATACCAAAGAGAGTATGGACAAGAAAATATCCTTTATATTCACATCTAAAGGTATTTGGATGCAAGACTTTTTTGCATGTACCTAAGGAACAAAGGTCAAAGCTTGATAGTAAAGCCACTCCTTGCATATCTATTGGCTATGGTGGTGAGGAGTTTGGTTACAGGTTTTGGAATACAGAACAGAAAAAGGCTGTTAGAAGCAAGGATATTGTCTTTTATGAGGATGAGACAATAAAAGACTTTGAAAAGAAAAAGAAAACTAGTCAATCTGTGATGAGTATGATGATATGACTTAGACAGCCATTCCATCTTGGAGAATCGTAGATGATGATAATGCACATGGGAGAGAACTAGTATAGATGAGCCAGCCACACTTAGTGATGAATCAGAAGGTCTGAATGATAATGCACAGTCAGATGCAGAGGGTCTTGAGTAGGGGGGAGAAGCCACCCTTATATGAAGTCATAGAGACTCATGTTAGAAGATCTGCTAGAAAGCATAGACCATCTACTAGATATCCTAGTTTTGAATATCTTTTGCTTACTGAAGATGGAGAACCAGAAAATTATCAGGATGTGTAGTTTGCTTCAGATAAGTAGTATTGGTTAGAAGCAATGAAAGAAGAAATGAATCCTTTGCATAAAAATAATACTTATGAATTGGTTGAGCTTCCATCTGGTAAAAGACTACTCAAAAATAAATGGGTATTCAAGTTGAAGAAAGATGGTAATAAATTGATAAAGTACAAAGCTCATTTTGAGTAGAAAAAGGGTATTGACTTTGATGAAATTTTTTCTCCCGTAGTCAAGATGTGTTCCATTCGAATTACACTTGGGTTAGCAGCCAATTTGAATCTTGAGATAGAGAAACTTGATGTAAAGACTGCATTTTTACATGGTGACTTGGAAGAAGAGACCTACATGAACCAACTAGAGGGTTTTGAGGTTGAAGGAAAGGAACACTTGGTTTGCAAGTTAAAGAAGAGCTTGTATGGCTTGAAACAAGCTCCAAGGCAATGGTACAAGAAGTTTATCTCTTTCATGGTAAGTTAACTTTTTAATAGAACTTTGGTAGATCCTTGTATTTATTTTAAATCATTTGATAACAGTAATTTTATTATTCTCTTGTTATATGTTGATGACATGTTAATTATTGGACAAGATATAAAGTGGATTCAGAAGTTAAATGATGATTTGTCTAAATCCATTGACATGAAGAATTTAGGACCAGCTAGGCAAATCCTTGGTATGGATATTATTCTAAATAAGAAAGCTGGAAAGCTTTGGATATCATAGGAGAAGTATGTTGAAAGGATACTCAGGAGATTCAACATGCAACATACTAAATTAGTTCGCACCACGCTTGTAAATCATTTCAAGTTGAGTATGAAATTCAGTCCAATAACTGAGCAAGAGGAGTATTATATGCCATTTATTCAATATTCTTCTACAGTCCAATAACTTTAGTGTATCTTGCTATTTGCACACCGCCTGATATATCTCACACAGTTGGTGTTGTAAGCAGATTTCTTTTTGATCTAGGGAAAGCTCACTAGGAAGGAGTAAAATGGATCTTGAGGTATTTGAGAGGTAGGAAGTGGAAGTTCTCAGTCATCACTAGAGGGATTCACAGATGCAGATATGACAGGAGATCTTGATGGTAGGAAGTTTACTTCAGGATTTTCTTTTTTTTTTTTGCATGAGGTATAATTTCTTGGCAGTCTAAGTTGTAGAAGTGTGTTGCCCTATCAACTACAGAAGCTGAATATATAGCAACAACTGAAGCTCGCAAAGAAATATTGTGGTTAAAAAGATTCCTTAGTGAACTGGGGTTGAGTCAGAAAGAGTATGTAGTATTTTGTGACAGTCAGAGTGCTCTAGATTTAAGTAAGAATACTATGTATCATGCAAGGACTAAACATATTGATATTAGATATCATTAGTTACGTATAGTAGTTGAAGATCAAGAGCTATTGTTGAAGAAAATTTATGCATCGCATTTTGGTAGTGTTTTTCCGCTATATTTCATGCCAAATCTAGGCTTATTTTAATACTTTTATATTCATTATAGCCTTATTTCCTTCATATCTTCGGAATCTTCACTTTTTGGCAATTTTATAGAATTTCAGGTAAAAACACCTATTTTTTGACATATTTTGACGATTCTGAGGCCATGGGACGATTTCTTGTGTGAAAACGAAGTCACACGTCAAATTTGGGCTTAAACGGAGTTAGCCTCAAAAATAGGACCAGGTGAACACCATCAGATTCTTCGCCAGGCTGCAGAAAACTTACAGAGAGAATCACGGCCGGCATCCCGGTCGCCAGCCAGCAGAATTCGCAGAAAGCCTCACAGCCAGGTGAACCCCACCGGGTTAACCGGATTTCTTGAAAACTTCAACCAGAATCACTCCAAAGAAAAGCATGGCCGGGTGAACCCCACGGGGTGCATCGCGCTTCTATTCGCTGAAATTTACAGGAAGAATCACGGGCAGGTGAACTCGGCGGGGTTCACCCGTGATTCTAACCCACTCACGCGCGTGTCCGAGTCTTACTCGGTTTTTCCTTGATTTCTCACTCGTTTGGAGTCCAAATTTAGCAAGTGAGGATTCTATGGAAAGCTGATTCGAAGGCGAGGGCAACAAATATAAAATCCCTAATTCTTGTGCCATATTTGGGGAGCAATCGAGGAAAAGGCGAGTTAGGGCGAGTTGACCAACACCCATTCAGTATTTTGGCGATTTTGAACCCGATTCAAGTCCAAATTTAGCAAGTGAGGATTTTTTGGAAAGCTTACTTCGAGGCAAAGAGAAAGAATATAAAATCCCTAAATTTCGTGACCTAGAGATCGAGTATTCACGTGAAGAAGTGACGCGGGCGGAAGAACACGGCGACAGAGGCGACTTTTGGAGATTTTCGGAGATTGAGACACACGATCATCACGAATTCTTCAGGATTCCTTCGGTTCATCGTCTCCTTCCCCTTAGCTTCATTTTCTTGTACTTTTCATTTCATTAAAAGAGAGATCTTGAGCGTTTCAATAACGATTGTAGCGTAAACCCTATTTCGGGGCTTGGTGGAAACCCTTTGAAGATTTTAATTGCAAACTTTGTATCTATTTATGTTATTTTGTATGAATTGTGAGCATATTTTACTTTGACGAATTTATTTCGTGGTTTTACCTTAGCCGAGTAATATCGTGTGTTAGCCGTTACGATTCATATCGAGAGAAGGATCGTAAGGGTCGAACCTCTGAGTAAAACTTGCGAGACCCCGACACGAGAGTGCTTGGTCTTCGCTCGAGGATTTCATAGTTTGCCATAGAGCTCATTGGGTTCGTCTTAGAACGATCCACCGCGAGAGTAGGAGGTCAGTCTAAAACGAACACCGGGGTGTATCACTCGAGAGAGGGCACCTTGTACCCTAGGGTTAGACTCCTTGTGCAAAACCAATAAACCAAATAACTAATATCTTTCTTGTGCGATTAAGATTATCATCGTGGTGGAAGCCATAGCCTTGAAGTCTCTCTCATATCTTTTCTCTACCGAAGTAGTTGCAATTGTTTGTTTTCGATTTCCGTCTTCAAAAACCCACATTTCGATTCGCCTAGCTATTAGGACTCGGACTTTCTAGTACTCAACCTTGTTCCCTGTGGGATTCGACATCTTTTATATTACTTCGATATATCCGTGCACTTGCAGATCGTGTCAAGTTTTTGACGCCGTTGCCGGGGATCGAACCCGGGTCGCCCATGTGACAGGCGAGAATACTCACCACTATACTACAACGACTGTGGTTTCATAAGACTTCCCTCAAAGTATGACTATGTGGTTTCGTAACCAAATTATAAGCTTTACTCAGAAAGATAGAGAATCACTCTATGAAGCATGGGATAGATTTAAAGAACTTCAAAGAATATGCCCATATCATGGACTTCAAAAATGGGTAATTATTCACACTTTTTATAATGGTCTAAATTTTAACACGATGCGTATTGTTGATGCAGCTGCTGGCGGGGCTTTGATGAACAAGACTGTGTATGATGCTATGAACCTGCTGGAGGATATGGCCCTTAATCATTGTCAATGGTCAGGACACAGCTTCGCCGAATGCAAATTATGAATCTCACAACTTGAACCTTTTAGAAAGCAAGCCAATACCTTTTGGAATCTCAACCCTAGACCACAGTTAAACCTATATTCCAATACATACAATCCAAGTAGGTGGGACCATGAAAATTTTTCCTATGAGAACAATCCCAACACAATTCCCCAACCTAACTATAGGCAACCTCCTGAATTTCAATCGAGGTAGTTTGTGTCACCTCAAAAGTCTAACCTTGAGTCACTACTAGAGACTATTGTGGCAGCACAAACCAAGGAAAATGAGAGTGTTTGTGAAGTCATTAGGCAACTAACATCTAAAGTAGATGCTCTCGAGGCCCATAATAAGATGTTGGAAACCCAATTGGCTAATCAAGCTAGCACCTCTATAATAGCCTCTGGTAAACTCTCATCCCAATCTGAAACAGACCCAAGAGAATATTGTGATGCAATTATAACTTGTAATGGGAAACAACTTGAGGAGCCTAGGATGTCTGCACATGACACTGAGATTAAATCTCCTGAGATACTTCAACCAGAAAAATCAAAAGAGGAGATAGAACATGAGAAACCACTTGAGGATATATCTTATTTTGTAGGGTCTTGTCATAAGGTTGATGTTGTTGAGGAAGTGGTTAACCAAGAAGTGATTAGTGAATTGTTTGTGGATCCTATAAAAATCTATTTTGCAGTTGAAGATGAGGTGAAGGATAATGAGGAAGCTGAAGCTTTTGTGAAACTCTTTAATTCAACTGAAATAGTCAACTTGAGGAAGGTACAATTTAAAAATTTGCATAAGGAAACAACCAAGGTAATTGATGAAGGTAAAATAAGCTTGAAATCATTTTCTCACCCTTCAAGGTACGAACCACTTGGTAATTTCATCTTCATTTTGATTTATGAATAACACTTCTATGGTCGAGCTACCGACCTTAAACTAGCGCTCTTGGGAGGCAACCCAAGTTTTTGCTTAACTTTAATTTTTATGCACAGTTTCTTTTTGTTATTAGTTAGTGTTTTAGACTATTGGTTTCTTTTTCATTTCTTTAGATTTCTAGAGGGGATTGCTACTAAATTGATGTCTCTTTATGATGTAGGATGAAGATTGGGCGCATGAGAATTTTTCCAAATTTTTTCCAAAATTTTCTAAGCTAATTAGTGCAAATCACGGCCTGGTGAACCCCATGGGGTTCACCAGTATTCTATCTGCGCAGAAACTATTCAGTGAGCTTCACAGGCAAGTGAACCCCACGGGGTTCACCATCTTTTCGAACTCCAGAAAATGTCTAGTAACATTCACGGGTTGGTGAACCCCAGCGGGTTCACCCGTGCTTCTGTTGCTTCAGCCCGACCACAGTGAACATCACGGGCTGGTGAACCCGGGCGGGTTCACTGGTTTTCTAACCCTGTGTTCACCCGAAGCTAGGGCACCCAGTGCACGACCTTACCGCCGCCGCCACTCGATTGCGCCTCCCTCTGATCTTCTCAACACACGAAGATTTCCCTTTCAGCTATTCTCTCTAAGCAACTCCAGATCTCAGTCCCGTGCATCCGCTGTTCTTCGACTTTTATCGACCCGATCTGCCGCCGCCTCCTGATTCCGACGGAGCTGACCAGATCGCGCCGCCTCCTCTCCCTCTTAGCACTCGAAGAAGATCTCCAGAGGTTTGATCTAGCTTTTCCCTTCATCCAGTCGGGTTACTTCTCCAATCGGTTCCAGATTTCCTTTCCGCCAGTTTCTCCGAGTTTCTTTTTCAGTTGATCCGCCGCCTGTGTTTTCTCTGCGATTCCTACCGGACCTTTGATAGTTCGAAAGGGAACACTACAAGTCTGGCACGCGTGTACCTTGGACTAATCCTTGGTAACGGCACCAAAAACTTGTTGTTAGGTTTCCGCAAGTGCACGGAACTATCGAAGTAATTAAGAAAAGTATCGAATCCACAGGGACCTTATTGTTAAGTACCAAATAGTGGTATTCTTATTAGCTAAGTGAACTAAATATGATGCAAAACAATAATGGAAAACACACTAACTTAGATAATCAGAGAGAAATATTGGGACTAGGGTTTCATCCTCCTTGATTCTAACGATTAGACATAAATAAGGGTCGTCAATCAAATCTTGTCAAGATAAAGACCTAATTTACTTGATAAAGGTATTGTCTCACTTTCGTGCAGACAATCATGCAGATAACTGATCCTCACTTTCGTGCAAGATCTATTTTCAATGCTATAGGTAAGTAAATCATGAATCAAAGATCACAAGGATCACTTTCGTGCATCCGGATTCTAAGTTGATAATCTCTAGTGGAGTCTCAAGGATCACTTTCGTGCATCCGAGTCTCTATACTAGTTTTACTCATGGATCTCCAACGTTCCGATCCTTGCTTTCGCACAAGATCTCCACGTTTGACAAATAGACTCGATCTATAGATTCATATTATAATCATGGTAATTATTTTACTAGAAAAGATCAAGATGGATCTAACCTAAGGAAGGGATCCTAACATGCAATTCTAGGGTTCCAAGCTCTCAAGAAAATCACCTTTTAGTCTCATTGCAAAAACTCTAAGAACATAATTAATAACATGCAATTATAGAGAATCTAAGCACAATTTATCAGAAGAGTAAAATTATCACAACAAAGATTATCATAACGAAAGAAAAGAGTTATCTAATCATTAAAAATCAAGGGGATTAAACCCCATGTCCCAAAACAGTATCAAGCTTGCATGGAGAAGAAAATACAATAATCCATAAATTTAGAAGATCAAAATTCAACTAGAAAACAGGTTTTAGAAAATACAGTATTTTGCAAGCAGAACTCGATGAACAGTGTTGTCACCACCGATTTCGTCGATTCCTCCTCCGATTGAACTCCTTTTCCTCTGAAACTTCTGGGCTGCTGTCTTCTCCTCCAGGCCAAGCTTCTACGTGAAAATCAAGGCCTGAGGTGCCCTCTACGCCAAAAACTTGATAGACCGAAAGAGAACACTACAAGTCTGGCACGCGTGTACCTTGGACTAATCCTTGGTAACGGCACCAAAAACTTGTTGTTAGGTTTCCGCAAGTGCACGGAACTATCGAAGTAATAAAGAAAAGTATCGAATCCATAGGGACTTTATTGTTAAGTACCAAATAGTGGTATTCTTACTAGCTAAGCGAACTAAATATGATGCAAAGCAATAATGGAAAACACACTAACTTAGATAATCAGAGAGAAATATTGGGACTAGGGTTTCATCCTCCTTGATTCTAACGATTAGACATAAATAAGGGTCGTCAATCAAATCTTGTCAAGATAAAGACCTAATTTACTTGATAAAGGTATTCTCTCACTTTCGTGCAGACAATCATGCAGATAACTGATCCTCACTTTCGTGCAAGATTATTTTCAATGTTGTAGGTAAGTAAATCATCAATCAAAGATCACAAAGATCACTTTTGTGCATCCGGATTCTAAGTTGATAATCTCTAGTGGAGTCTCAAGGATTACTTTCATGCATCCGAGTCACTATACTAGTTTTACTCATGGATCTCCAACGTTCCGATCCTTGCTTTCGCACAAGATCTCCACGTTTGACAAATAGACTCGATCTATAGATTCATATTATAATCATGGCAATTATTTTACTAGAAAAGATCAAGATGGATCTAACCTAAGGAAGGGATCCTAACATGCAATTCTAGGATTCCAAGCTCTCAAGCAAATCACCTTTTAGTCTCATTGCGAAAACTCTAAGAACATAATTAATAACATGCAATTATAGGGAATCTAAGCACAATTTATCACAAGAGTAAAATTATCACAACAAAGATTATCATGACGAAAGAAAAGAGTTATCTAATCATTAAAAATCAAGGGGATTAAACCCCATGTCCCAAAACAGTATTAAGCTTGCATGGAGAAGAAAATACAATAATCCATAAATTTAGAAGATCAAAATTCAACTAGAAAAGAGGTTTTAGAAAATACAGTACGACTGTGAAATATTTGACAGCCGTATTTTGCAAGCAGAACTCAATGAACAGTGCTGTCACCACCGATTTCATTGATTCCTCCTCCGATTGAACTCCTTTTCCTCTGAAACTTCTGGGCTGTTGTCTTCTCCTCCAGGCAAAGCTTCTTCATGAAAATCAAGGCCTGAGGTGCCCTCTACGCCTCTCGGCATGAGAACAAACCCTAGCCATCTCTCTAGCGATTTCTCCCTCGATACTGGATAAAAGTTCTTTTTTCCACTTTGTACGCCTTCTCCTCTTAAAGACGAGTTTAGAACATCTTTTCGATTTCAATTTGGACCTCTGGATCAAAAGTTATGGCTCACGCAAGATTCGGACTCATAAAAATCACGTTTTTGACTAGGAATTACGGCTGTGTAATATCTAACGGTGGTGCCGTAAAATCGGTTGAAGCTTCTGATCTAATGTCGTCTTGGAATTACGGCACCGTAATATAGTTTACGGCCAGTGCCGTAAAATCGGTTGAACCCTCTGTTCGTAAATGAGTGGAAAATACGGCCCGTGAAATCCCTTACGGTAGTGCCGTAAAATCTGGTGAACTTTCTGGTCTGAAGCGCTGGAAAATACGGCCGTGTAAATTCTTACGGCAGTGCCGTAAAATTTGAAAATCTTTCTGTTCAGAAAATCACCAAAATACGGCCGTGTTCTTGATAATACAGTAGCCGGGAAAATACGGTACCGTAAAATTATTTACGGCCCTGCCATATTTTGGCTGATTTGCTCCGTTTGGTGAAATTTCTTGTGTGATCTCTTCTTGATGTTGGGAATCCTTCTATGCATTTGATTTTGCTTGAAAACGCCTTAAAATAGTGCTTTTTTACCTGAAAATCATGAAAAACCAAAATAGAAGTAGACTTTGCAATATTTGATAAATTCAGCATAAAAATAAGCAAAAGATCCTCAATTTAGGATGAAAAGATATCTAAAATGATACTACATATTTTGGTGTCATCAACCTTCTCACCAGAACTCGCCAACCTCTTCCGATCGCTGTCAACCACCATGCCTCCAAGGACTAAAGTTATGGCTGCCAAGCGGACCTCACGCCCTCAACAGGCGCTATCTAATTCGTCTGCCACCAATGATGAGGAGTATGAGCCTACGCCTACACCTCCATCTCGCCGACCATCTTCGACGGCGACTCCAGGCTCTTCTTCCTCTCGCCATGGACGCACTCCTTCCAGCCGATCACAGCCATATGCCTCTCCCCTGAACGAGTTCGGGATTATCTTTCGCGACGCTGCCCAAGAACAACGCTATTAGATATTGCGCCAGCGCCGGGTCCTCAACACGAGGTATCTTGACAGAGGTACACTGCAGAAGCTTGGGATGCTTGATGACGTCGACATGATGTATGCTGCAGTGGGTTTGGAGCAGTTCCAGCGACTGTTTTCTCCCACCTATGTTGGCGTGACTTTGGAATTTTTGAGTTCTTTGGAAGTGAAGGCCGATCCTATTCTTGAGGACGATCCAGGACGTTTGACATTTCGGTTGGGTAACATCGAACACACCCTCACTCTCTCATAATTGTGTGGTATTTTTAGTTTTCCGGAGCCTTGTGTTCACAGGGTCCCCACTGAGTTCAGTGAGTAGGGTTTTTGGGGCGCAATTACTAATGAGCACATCTATTCCGCTCGCGTGGCTCGTGCATCTAGTTTATGCAACCCTGTGCTCAAGTATGTCCACTGCGTGTTGGCCCACACCTTATTTGGCCGCGGTGAGAGTGATGGTATGGTTCAGCAGACCGAGCTCTTTTATCTCTGGTGTATGCTGCACAGTTTTAAGGTGGACTCTGGGTATTATTTGGCAAATCAATTTAGCTGTGCCGCCCGTTCATTGAAAGGAGCGATTGTGATCGGCAGCCTGATTACACCATTGGCAGTTTCCTTGGGCATCATCCCATACGGCACACTAGAAGCCACTGGCAGCAACAGGCTCGACATCGAGTCTTGCGTTGCCATGAAGCTGATTGTTCACAAGGGAGATTCCTATTGTATGACATTCAAAGGGAGCCCATTCTGCTTCCACTACCGAACCCAGAGCGCACATTAGTCAGAGTCTGTGGAAACTGGCGCATCCAGCTAGTTGAGGACGCACAGCCCGATCCAGTCGACACTGCACCACCAGCACCAAGAGCATTTTCCTTTGGTGGCACCTCCTCTCACAATTCTATGATGTCTGTGTTGCAGGAAATCAGGGAGGAGCAACTCCATCAACGGGAGATGATTGATAACCTGGACACCGCCGTTACCCACATCCAGCAGAACCAATCTTCGCATTGGGAGTCCATGGAAGCACACATGTAGAGACAACACAAAATGATGGGATCCGTCTGGGAGAAGATATCGATCATGGACGACCAGCTATCCGCACTCTCCGAGGACACAACAGCTCGCATGAACATTTCTTCCAACGAGGAGGCCGAGCCTGACTATAGTGCACGCGGGAAGAGCAAGAGCTCTAGGGCTTCTGCCTCTCACTCGCGCAAGCGGAGGTAGCTTCCCAGACCATCAGCGTCATCTTCCACTCCTCTCACACCATGGAATTGCATAGAGGACTATGCAAACTTTTAGAGTGGGTGAGCTTTCTTTACTCCGGTCTCTGCTTTTCTTTCTTCATGTGGCTACTTGACTATGATCGCTTGACCTTGTGATGTTGGGGATTAATACTTTCATTTTGAGATGGTTGGATATTATGTGGCATTGTATCTTATATGCCATTATATTCTTGGGTCTGCCATTATATTCGTGGGCCTCGTCCACATCCTCAGACCCCACTCTATGACAGTTATGTATGACACTTTGCACTTTACTTTCATGCTTATATCAGTACTTTGCTATGATGATTGTGATTTCATGTTGTGAAAATCTTGAATGATGTTATGATGCTTATTATTCATGAATTCATGTGTCTATCATGAGACTTGTCCTATGAAAGCTATTTCAAAATTTTGAGTTGATTGCATGATTGGTTAGGAATGATCAAAGAATTAAGTCTGGAGTATACCTCCTTGTTAGAAATACTGTTTGATCATATCTGTATGTCCTATGATTTAGAAATTTTGTGATTTGGATTGATTTTGAGTAGTTCATTAGTGGGTCAAACATTTCTATGATTGTTTAATCAACTCGAGCTTGCAACTTACATGAGAATCATATTGAGTTATATATTCGCTTAGTTATTCCTTGATTTCCCTTCTATTGTTGGGGAGACACTACATGTGTTCAAAAAGGATGTGTTATCAACTGCTGGTATAAAAATATATATATATATATATTTCTCAACCTTAGTTTCCTCTACTTGGCACTGCGAAAAATTGGCAGTGGTACCGAAGGACATGAGTTGAAATCTAAGGGATGTAAAGTTGAAAACAATAAAATGACTCCTCTACTTGGCATTGCGAAAAATTGGCAATGGTACCTAAGGTTATGAGTTGAAGTCTACTGCAATAATCAGTGTATCATACCCTGATGAAATATTTGAGTTAACCCCAACGATTTGACTAGGAAGGATTGGAATCGCATGAGTGTTTTATGTAAGCTTGATTGAATCCTATGTTTGCTGCTTACTAGGTTGTTTGAGATCTAGTATTGTGGGATCAAACTGTTGAACACTTGATTTTTCCTGATTAGATATTGGATTGCTATAAATGTTTTTCTAACTTGAATGTATATCTGGACACGAAAGATTACTCTTATACCAAACATGTATTTCATCTTATTTTATTGCTTGAGGACAAGCAAAGATTTAAGTCTGGAGTATTTTGATGCATCGCATTTTGGTAGTATTTTTCCGCTGTATTTCATGCCAAATCTAGACTTATTTTAATACTTTTATACTCATTATAGCCTTATTTCCTTCATATCTTCGGAATCTTCACTTTTTGGTACTTTTATGGAATTTCAGGTAAAAACACCCATTTTTTGACATATTTTGACGATTCTGAGGCCATGGGATGATTTCTTGTGTGAAAACGAAGTCACACGTCAAATTTGGGCTTAAACGGAGTTAGCCTCAAAAATACAGCCAGGTGAACCCATTCGCCAGGCTGCAGGAAACTTACAGAGAGAATCACGGCCGGGTGAACCCCATGGGGTTCACCATCCCGGTCGCCAGCCAGTAGAATTCACAGAAAGCTTCACAGCCACCGGATTTCTTGAAAACTTCAACCAGAATCACTCCAGAGAAAAGCACGGCCGGGTGAACCCCACGGGGTGCACCGCGCTTCTATTCGCTGAAATTTACAGGAAGAATCATGGGCAGGTGAACCCGGCGGGGTTCACCCGTGATTCTAACCCACTCACGCGCGTGTCCGAGTCTTACTCGGTTTTTCCTTGATTTCTCATTCGTTTGGAGTCCAAATTTAGCAAGTGAGGATTCTATGGAAAGCTGATTCGAAGGAGAGGGCAAAGAACATAAAAGCCCTAATTCTCGTGCCATATTTGGGGAGAAATCGAGGAAAAGACGAGTTAGGGCGAGTTGACCAACACCCATTCAGTATTTTGGCGATTTTGAACCCGATTCAAGTCCAAATTTAGCAAGTGAGGATTTTTTGGAAAGATTACTTTGATGCGAAGAGAAACAATATAAAAGCCCTAAATTTTGTGACCTAGAGATCGAGAATTCACGTGAAGAAGCAGCGCGGGCGGAAGAACACGGCGACCGAGGTAACTTTTGGAGATTTTCAGAGATTGAGACACACGATCATCACAAATTCTTCAGGATTCCTTCGGTTCATCGTCTCCTTCCCCTTAGCTTCATTTTCTTATACTTTTCATTTCATTAAAAGAGAGATATTGACCGTTTCAATGACGAGTGTAGCGTAAACCCTATTTCAGGACTTGGTGGAAACCCTTTGAAGATTTTAATTGCAAACTTTGTATCTATTTATGTTATTTTGTATGAATTGTGAGCATATTTTACTTTGACGTATTTATTTCGTGGTTTTACCTTAGCCGAGTAATATCGCGTGTTAGCCGTTACGATTCATATCGAGAGAAGGATCGTAAGGGTCGAACCTCTGAGTAAAACTTGTGAGACCCCGACACGAGAGTGCTTGGTCTTCACTTGAGGATTTCATAGTTTGCCATAGAACTCATTGGGTTCATCTTAGAACGATCCACCGCGAGAGTAGGAGGTCAGTCTAAAACGAACACCGGGGTGTATCACTCGAGAGAGGGCACCTTGTACCCTAGGGTTAGACTCCTTGTGCAAAACCAATAAACCAAATAACTAATATCTTTCTTGTGCGATTAACATTATCATCGTGGTGGAAGCCATAGCCCTGAAGTCTCTCTCATATCTTTTCTCTACCGAAGTAGTTGCAATTGTTTGTTTTCGATTTCCGTCTTCAAAAACCCACGTTTCGATTCGCCTAGCTATTAGGACTCGGACTTTTTAGTACTCAACCTTGTTCCCTGTGGGATTCGACATCTTTTATATTACTTCGACATATCCGTGTACTTGCGGATCGTGTGAAAAATCCACACAGATGACAATATTGCAGATATGTTGACAAAAGTGATTCCAAGAGAGAAATTTGAGTGGTGTTTCAATTTGGCCAGGATGAACATCTTTGCAAAGGCAGGTTTCAAGTGAAAAGCAAAAGAGATATCTCTTTCTAATGGAGTTGGAGGGGGAGATTGTTGGGCTTGTGGGCTAAGTGGGTTTGTAAGTTCTTAAAATCAACATCATGTGAAACATAAAAAAACAACTATCATATAATTGATGTTCGTGAATTTCATATCTTCAAATAAATAATCATCACAACAAATAAAACATAAACATGTACCTAATGCATAAGACGTCATGATTGAAGAGAGTAGAAGAATTACAAAATCTCTAATAACCGATTTCTCTCACTTAATCTCCGTTCCAATACCATGCTCGATGGAAGAGCCTCTTTTGTGTATTTATAGAGATAGAGAGAGAACCAATTAATATATCTGTTTCACTTTAGTATGTAACGTCCATCAAGTTACATAAATATTGATGTGATTTAATTTCTTTCACTATTAATGGGGAATCTTGAATGAACCAGAAAGACCTCAAAGAAATATAGTCATTAATAGAGCCATAAATCTATAGCCATTAATAGGGCCATAAATCTTACATTCTCCCACTTGGCCTGATATTTCAACACTTAACTTAATAATGAAAATATTAAGCGTGCATAAATCAAAATCAACATCATCAACATAATTTCCTCAACTTAATAAATTCACATAATGCGGGTTCTGGCAGTCGTACACTATAGCATTGTATACTTCCTTCCATATACTATTCCATGAGTAATTTAATAAGTTAGGTATCATAAGAGATATAAATATCATAAAGGTCTACATTAGTGTCTCATAGATATTTTATCTTTCTTGTTCAATGTCGATTAGGTGTATACAAATATAATGAACAAGAAAATAACAATAAAATCAGAAACATATTATTGAGCTCAAGAGTGTTAAAACATCATTATAATCAATCATTAATACAACCAAGACCCATTCTTTGAATATATTCTTTAAATGTCTTTGGTTGTAATCCTTTAGTTAAAGGATCTGCAATCATGAGTTCTATCTTAATGTGTTCAATGTACACTCTTTGTTTCTGAACTTCTTCTTTTACAGTAAAATATTTCAACTTTACATGTTTTGCACCTTTAGAATATTTATCATTCTTGGAGAAGAAAACTGTTGCAGAATTATCATAATAAATTTTCAGTGGCTAGAAATAGTATCAATGATCTCTAGCCCTGAAACAAAGTTTCAAAGCCATAATGTATGAATTGTAGCCTCAAAACAAGCCAGAAACTCTACCTCCATAGTGGATGAAGCAATAACAAACTGTTTGACACTTTTTTCATAAAATTGCTCTTTCTACTAGTAGGAACAAATAACCAAATGTTGACTTTCTACTATCGATGCATTCAGCAAAGTTTGAATCTGAATATCCAATCACTTCGAATGGATTAGGTCTTTTATAGATGAGCATATAGTCTTTCATTCCTTGAAGATATCTCAGCACTTTCTTTGCAGCTTTCCAATGGTTAATACTAGGATTGATTTGATATCTTCCAAGTATTCTAACTGCAAAGCTAATATTGGGTCTTGTGCATGTTTACAAATATATTAAACTGCCAATAATTGAAGAATATGAAATAGATTCCATTTCCTTTCGTTCGGCATATTATTTGGACATTGCATGTCTCTCTTCTGAATTGGAACATCATGCGAAATATAAAAAAACAACTATCATATAATTGATGTTTGTGAATTTCATATTTTCAAATAAATAATCATCACAATAAATAAAACGTAAATATATACCTGATGCAGAAGACGTCATTATTGAAGAGAGCAGAATAATTACCAAATCTTCAATAATCAATTTCGCTCACTAGATCTCCATTCTAATACCATGCTCGATGGAAGAGTTTCTTTTGTATATTTATAGAGATAGAGAGAAGACCAATTAGTATATTCGTTTCACTTTAGTATGTAACGTCTATCAAGTTACATTAAATATTGATGTGATTTAATTTATTTCACTATTAATGGAGAATCTTGAACGAATAGAATGGTGTTAAAGAAACATAGCCATGAGTAGAGCTACAATTCTATAACCATTAATATGGCCATAAATCTATAGTCATTAATAGGGCCATAAATCTTACAGGTCCAACCTCACTTCAGAAAAAAAAAAAAAAAAAAAAAAAGGGTTTTATTTCCTATCTCTCGTAACACACTCTCCCTTAATTGGATTTTGGAAATTCTCTCAAAAAAGAAAAGAAAGCAGTGAAGAAAGAAAAGAAGAGAAAAAGTAAAAGAAAGGAACAATAGAAGGAAGAAAATCGGGAAATAAAACCATGGTGCTTACTCTCGGCGAAGAAAGAAAAAAAAACATTGGTGCTTGCTCTCTTTCTGTCTTTTAAGGAAAGATAAGCCTTTTAACTAATTAATGTGATTTCTTTTGAGATTGATTTATTTGATTCTTAAGTTTTGAGAAAAAGCTTAAGGTATAATTAATTTTGTACTAACATATTTTTTATTTATGAATTATTTAATTCGGTTTGTCTGATGGTTTTTTTTTCTTCACACTGAAGGGTTAGATATTATGTTTAATATTGCTGTTATATATATATCAGACTCGAAGATAATGGACACTTGAGGGAAAGACTTTGTGCGTGGGTGTCATGGATGGAGCTCGTCGGATTCTGAGGAGCGTTGGGTGGTTAGAGACGGTGCGGAGATGGCTCGGTGGCAGCAAGAGTGTTCCGATCACTGTGCTCAGAATCGATAGAATCAAAGCTATATACTTGGAATATGTGGCCGGAATTGAATGCTCAGAGGTTGGAGATGGTGGATCTACAGTTGGTGGCAGCGATTTATCACTGGATGAAGAGTTTCATTGGGTGATGTGGCGGTATTGAGAACTCGAGATCGCTGGATCTGGCTCGAAATCAATGAATTGGTGTTCAGATTTTGTTGATCTGAGGCCGGAGAGGTTAAGGAACAGTCGCCGGCATTGGTCGGTTGTCGGAATCGGCGCGACACATGTTAGAAATGAATTCTAGTTTTGTAGGTCAAGTTTGAATTTAAAATAATCGGTGCATGATACTCACAATTAAACCAAAAATGTAAATGATATTATCCTTATACCCAACTTTTCTATAAAAAAAAAACTATAATTCAAAATTTTTATGAAAGTTTTGGTTTGATCAAATCATGCATCCCCTTTAAATACTTAGATCATGTTACGATTTAAGGCAAAAATTCTTTTATTATTTTCCCTACCGTATTTAGTGCCATAGGCTATGATTTATTTTCCATGAGACTAAAATATATTGGAATCCAATCCCTTTCTTGATGCAATTTTGTATAATAATCTTTTTGGACTTTCATTCCCAATATCTAATCACTTGGACTATGACCGGATGACCACACAAGTAGCAATGCATGGAAATTCAATGATCTTTAGTGGGAAATTACCTCCATGCGCCAAGAAATTAAGAATGCGAAAAGTGCCAACAGTTTGGTCAAAAAAAAAAATTACAACGAGAGGAAGAGGGCACAAGTGAAAGAGAAATTTTTTTAAAAAAAATTAATGTAACAAACAATCGATTAACTAAATGTATTGACTCCAAGTCAACTTTGACCACAACAGGAGCAATTGAAAGTTAGATCACGATAGTATTGAATTGACAAACATAATCTAGGGGCAATAAAAATGAACATCTATATTGACTATACACAAGTCTAGGAGCAATACAAATGAACATTTATTTTAAAACTGTCAAAATCTCTGTTAATATATGATGATTCATAATTATTGAAAACCGATTTAGTATAGTCGTGAGTTAATTTAGAATAGCTATAATGCGTAAAATTATATTTGAGAGATTTTAATTTTGTTCTCCAACGTATCATCCCTTTATATGTAATCCTCATTGTTTGGACGTCCATTCCAAATATCTAGTCAGTTTGACTTTCACCAGAATCTTGGAAATTCAACGATACAAGTTACCTCTGCATTCGCCAAGAAACGAAGAAGAAGACTTGCTAATTGAAGAAAAAGAGCAACAGTTTGGTCAAACTCGAGAAAGAAAAACTTTATGAGAATGGAGCACGAGAAAAAGGAGAAAGAGAAAAGTCACTGCACCAAACGATCGATTAGTTAATGTATTGACTTGAGGTCAACTGTGGCCACAACGACGACCGGCGAAGAAATAGAACGGCTGTAGGAAAGCACATATCACTTACCCCGGAAATGAATACAGGTTGACTCGGGTATCACGTGTAGAACAGACTTGGAGACTTTAGTGCCAACGCTTAAATTATTAGTATTTTTTTTAAAAAAAAAAAACAAAACAAATATTGATCGAACTTTCATCCAGAAATGCTTGTTTATATCGTACAGCCGTTCAATTATTGATCGAACTGGTCGACCGGACCTGACCCATAACCGCAAGAGGTGGGGACGAACGTATGAAGGTCAAGTCAGACATCCACATTTATGAGCGTCTCGGATCCCAAATTTGTGGCGCATATTCCTTTGCCTTAAATGATTGCACGATCAATGATGTGAATATACTTTCAATATATAATAATTATATAATTGACGTGCCCAAACTTATTTCCACAAACATTTTCACAGTAACACGAGGACACGACTTGTGTTAAGGTTATCCGTTTGTAAATAGGCAAATAGGTTAGGACGGTTGAGATTCATTTAGTTATTAAATTATTAGATTTTGAATTAATGCTCAGTTAATTGTGATTATGTGGCATGACCGAGCTCAAACCTTTATAAGACAACTATAAATTTTCCCTTTTAATAAACTAACTATAAGTATTATTATTTTTAGTTTAATTTTGTGATTTAGATTAGATCCGGGTATGCATGAGCGTGAAGCACGAGTAGTTTGCACTAATGCTGCAATGTCCACGTCAACATTCAAAGTCAATAGAGAATATGCCACCTGTGCTTTCCTTACCAAGTCATCTGAACCTTCGGTTCAACTACAGATTAATTGCTTCACACTTACTCTCACTTGGTTATAAATCATGCCGTTGCCGCTCACACCAGCCACAAGCAGCTGCTAACTAAAATCCTTTTGCTTCCCCATGGCACCGCCCAGCGCCCTTACTTTCGCCGTCCGCCGTTGCGAGCCGGTGCTGGTGGCCCCTGCCCAGCCCACCCCGCACGAGTTCAAGCGCCTCTCCGACATTGACGACCAAGACGGACTGCGCTTTCACATCCCCGTCATCCAGTTTTACCGCGCCAAGACCACGGGACCGGCCAGAGACCCTGCGAAGGTGGTCCGGGAGGCCTTGGCTAGAGCTCTTGTTTTCTACTACCCCTTCGCAGGCCGGCTCCGGCAGACGGCTGCGCGGAAGCTGGTGGTGGAGTGCACCGGAGAGGGTGTCCTGTTCATCGAAGCTGATGCCGATGTCAGGCTTGAGCAGTTGGGCGAGTCGCTGCAGCCGCCGTTCCCTTGCTTGGAGGAACTCATCTGGAACGTGCCTGGATCCGACGCGGTTCTTAACGCTCCCTTGCTCTTGATTCAGGTATATAATTAATTAGCTCTCAAATATTTATTAGACATGCATTTGCAGTAATATTATCTAATTAATTATTAAGCTCGCGATTAATGAATGATTTTTTTTTTATTAATGAATGAATTCAGGTAACCAGATTGCTGTGCGGCGGTTTCATCCTCGGCATCCGCCTCAACCACACCATGGCCGACGCCCCTGGCCTGGTCCAGTTCATGAACGCCGTCGCCGAGCTCGCCCGCGGTGCCGCCGCTCCCTCCGTCGCTCCAGTTTGGGCTCGCGAGATCCTCGAGGCGCGTGACCCTCCCCGCGCCACCTGCGTCCACCGCGAGTACGACCAAGTCGCGGACACCCACGGCACCATCGTCCCCCTCGACGACATGGTCCACCGCTCCTTCTTCTTCGGAGCTGCCGACGTCGCCGCCCTCCGACGCCGCCTCCCCCTCCACCTCCGCGGCAGCTCCACCTTCGAGATCCTCACAGCGTGCCTCTGGAAGTGCCGCACCGCGGCCATCGGCGCCGGCGCGGACGAGGAGGTGCGCATGATCTGTATCGTGAACGCGCGGGGCAAGGGTGGGGCCGGGCTCCCGGAGGGGTACTACGGGAACGCGTTCGCGTTCCCAGTTGCTGTGGCCGAGGCCGGGAAGCTGTGCGCGAACCCGGTGGGGTACGCGCTGGAGCTGGTGAAGAAGACGAAGGCGTCGGTGACGGAGGAGTACATGCGGTCGGTGGCGGACCTGATGGTGCTGCGCGGGCGACCGCACTTCACGGTGGTGCGCTCGTACCTGGTTTCGGACTTGACAAGGGCAGGGTTCGGGGACGTGGATTTGGGGTGGGGGAAGGCGGTGTACGGGGGAGCGGCGAAGGGTGGGGTGGGGGCCATCCCAGGGGTGGCGAGCTTCTACATTCCGTTCATGAACAGTAAGGGGGAGAACGGGATCGTGGTGCCGATTTGCCTGCCCGCCCCGGCGATGGAGAAGTTCGCGGCGGATATGGAGAGCCTAGTCATGGAGCCAACGACGGAAGAGGAAAGCGGCAAGTTCATCGTGTCTTCTCTCTGAAGTGGCTAAAACCAAAAACCGAGTTGGGCGTCTGTCGGTACAATTTCCGTTTCCATAAATCTTTGATATGAATCTTCTGTCACGCCATAAATCCTCGTGTCCTGTCCCGTCAAATGTTGGCAGAATTATACAAATATATATACCTTTAATTATTCATTTCGAGTGTGCCTAGCGACTTTACAGAATTATACGTGCGGATACTTAATTTTAAAATATTAAGAAATTAAACTGGATAATTAATTTAAAATTTTTAAGAAATTAAACTGCACAGATAGATCATCTACACAATAAATGCGGAAAAATAATATTTTTATATTTTGGAACGGGAAATGTTAAAAACTATGCAAATTTTAATAAAAACAGTGCCTTGATCATTTTTCTGAGCAACTTGCCTCCACTATATTTCAACGTGTCAAAGTCCAGTGGCGTGCTGACTCACTTGTCGTGTTGGCAATGAACATTGTTATTTAAAAAAAAAAAGATTGTTATTGGTTAAATTGGTAAAAGAAATGGTCGAATTAGCTTAACAAGAAGATTGACCTAGTTGATTCGATTAGTCAAACCACATCGACCTAGCTGGTCGTAATCAATTCTTTTTTTTTTCTAACAGTTAAATATTTAAAACAAATAGATAAATAGTTAGAGCTACTCCACTTGACATACTAGTCTTGTCGTTCTCAAGTCCTATTTTAATAACTATGTTGATAATTTATCAAATTTGAATAGCTAAAACCCTAATAATTGAACCCGTTTGATGCAATTTAGTTCTACATTAGTTGAGTGGTTCAATCAAAGTCTTATTGGTCCAATCAACCCGCTCAACTTTAACTCAGGCTCAAGCCTGGTTTGTTCTAGTGGGCTCAGTCTTGTAACATTCATCCAGATAGGCTCATCTTCAATCAAAGGTTGAGAAGAGATCTTGTGAAGCAATGGAGGGAGAAAGAGGTATAGGAGTAGAGAAGGCCTCAGCCCTAGAGTAGAGAAGAGAGTTGTAAGAGGGAGAGGGTAGAGTGATGACAAAAGCACCAAAAAAATTTCCTTAGCAAACTATTTCATTATCATGTATTTTATGCATGAAATAAAAATTACAAGCTTTTATAAACAAGTGGCTAAGGGTGGGTAGAAGAGACATTCCCCCTTGGTGTCTGTAGCAGGATTCGAACTCTTGACCTCCCCTCACGGAGAGGAACCCTTTAACCATTAAGCAGCTTAATGGTTAAAGGGATCCTCTCCGTGAGGGGAGGTCAAGAGTTCAAATCCTGGTACAGACGAAATATATCAGGCCGAACTGGCTGGGGTTCGAGGCTCTTGACTTGGCATGTGATGGGTGGCTACATGCAGATCGCCGATTGAGGCAGCATGAGGTCCCGTGTGTGGGGAGCTTCCTTCTTTGGTGATCACTAGGATGATGCCTTTGACTGATTTTTTTTAGCTCTTTCCTTGCTTGATTAGCTCTTGAAATATTTTTCTTTTGGCTCGGATGCATGTCTAGATTCTTTGAAATTTTGAATACCTTTTGAATTGGCCTTGCTTTGTTTCTTTCAAAGGTGTGAACACAATTGTCTCCTTTGATTTATAGATTTAGATTGGAGCTTGATTTATTTTTTTTTTATGGAATAATATTTTCTTATGATTGATTACTTGAGATCTTGATAGTTGTTAGGCCAGCCCACTTGGCCCGATCAACTAGGCTATTGACCAGGGCCAAAATTGACCCAAACCCAATTGATTGAAAGAAATCAAAATTGGGAGAAGTAGGATTTGGGGAAATCGCGCAGCAGCTTCGCTCGACCCCGATTCCGAACGGCGTTGAGGACGCCCGCCGGTGGCTGGAGGCACTGGCTCACCTAACGGGAAAGGTCGCCGGACGGAATCGCACTGTTGGGAAGCAACCTTCCTACCGGCAAGGCGGCGGCAACACGCTCAGTCGACGAGGCGGAACGTGACCAAGTAAGGGCAGAACAGAGGACGCAACTGGATGGGGATGACGCGCAGGAGGAGTCATCTCGTCCGGCGTCGCCTAAGTCTCCTCCGTCTGATCCCATCGCCTGCAACGTCACCCGTCTGGATCACCGCATGATGCAGACGCGAGCTCCGCGCACCAATTCAAGGGGAGGCAGGGAACATCATTTGACCCAGCCGGTTGAAGGGACGATGATGCTTAATCCGCCGGACCGGAGAGGGAACCGAGCAACTGGTGACAAAGAGGTATGGTGGCGAGGAGACGAACTCGTCCGACGCAGCATGGGCATTCGTCCGGAGCAGCCCCAAAAGTCGCCAGCCGTCAGGTCGACGTCGCGTGGAGACGACGCCTGTGTACCGCAGGGCGAAACAACGGGAAAGAGCAGAGCTCCGTCGCCTATAAAAAGGCGCAGCCGGCAAGCTCGAGGGAGCATCGCTGAGATGATGAGCGAACGGCTGTAAGAGGGAAACCACTGTCGGTGAGGGTCGTAACTGAGAGACAGCGAGTGGCTGAAGGATCGGGACAAACGGTAAGATCTAAAGGCCGGCGAGGTTGAGAATGAACCTCGTCTGGCCCTTCGTCCCCGATCCCCCTTTCAATGGCGACTCGACAAATCCGGCGGAGGCAAGCGGAAAC
Organism: Costus lasius; assembly: GCA_027563935.2. Taxonomy (NCBI): domain Eukaryota; kingdom Viridiplantae; phylum Streptophyta; class Magnoliopsida; order Zingiberales; family Costaceae; genus Costus; species Costus lasius. The sequence continues at coordinate 26,257,396 of CM050450.1, read as the reverse complement.
CGTCGCCCAAGGTGCTCCGGTGGTGAGGGTGGGCGGTTCGGAGCATCCTCAACTACGACATCTTCTGCACATTTTCTCGTCTCTCCGGCGCCTACTTCTGCTCCAACTACTTCCCGCTCGGACCCAGCGAGCTCAAGGTAGCGGTGGCCTCAGGCGAACCGATGAACAGCCGCTCGACGGAAACGAACACTGCCGTCGGGCCCGTCGGAAGGACACAACCCCTTTTCGTCTTCTCCGACGAACGCGAGCCAGCGTTCGAACGTAGCGTCGGCATTCATCTGGAAATACGAAATGGCAGACGAAACTGTGCGCTGACGTGGAGGTCGTCGTTGATGCGTTGACCAAATCCGACGTGGCGGACGAAATCACGAGTGGAGGTGAAATCCGAATCCGAGGGAAATTCGGCGCCGAAGCAAAGCTCGGGCCCGAATCGAATTTCCGGACGCGGGCGACTATTTTTGGATTCGGGCAAGGATCCGAAAACCAGGAAAGGTATAATCTCCGTAGTTTGGTTAATTTTTAAATTGATGCTTTTCCTCTCTCTTCTCTCTCCTTCCTGGATTGAGCAAGGGTCGGAACCCCTTGTGGAGGCTGAGGGGCGCGGACGGACACGCCCCTACTGGTCGCACTGAACCTGGACAAGACATGACCTTGGTGGAAAACTTCTTTTGGGACATGGAGATGTACTTCCAGTCAGCCCAGGTCCCCACAGAGGAACAGACTCTTGTCTACGCAGCCTGCCTATCCGACGATGCCAAACTGTGATGGCGTACGCAAGCTGCACCGACTTTTCTGGGGGAGTTCCAGACTTACCAGCTTTCATGGGAGGACTTCAAGGCAGAGTTGAAGAAACAATTTATGTTCGGCAATTCGTCGTGGGCGGCACGCGAGGCCCTCTTCAAACTTAAGCACACAGGGAGTGTGCGCAAGTACGTGAAGAACTACACCACCCTGATGTTGGAAATTGACTACATGACAGAGCAGGACTACAACCTTGGGCGCAGAAGGAGTTGCGATGACATAAGGTTATGAGCCTAAAGGAGGCAACACTCGTGACATACGCACTGGTCAATCTTCGAATTCTGGATTAGGTGGTCCCGAGTCCCGACCCCTCCGAACCGCAACTACGGGACCCCCTATTCGAAGGGGGAAGCAGCCTTTAGCGGCAAGGAGGCTGAACTTCAAAGGCCCGAAGGAAATCAAGGCCCCAAAGGCAATCGGACAGCCGGCAAAGCAACCAACTACACCGGGGTGCTATATTTGCGGGGGGCCTCACTTTATGAGAGACTGCCCCAAACGCAGCATGATCGCTACCATCATCGCCGAGGAGGGAAAGGGCGAGAAAGAGGCCGAGGATCTGACCCCCGCCATCCCGAAGCTGCTGTGAGATGATCTTTTATGATATTTTGTATTGGGATTTAGTAGAAAGTCCTATATTTTGGTGATGTATTTTGTGGCGTTGTCTTGTAGCCCATAATGGGCAAAACAACGATGTAGGTGGATGCATTAGCGCACCACCAAATATTATTAATACAACTTCCCTTTTTATAAAATTTTGGTTCGATAAATGAATTTTGGATAAATTTGAAAAGGTTAGGATACCTTAAAAACCGCTATTTGAGGAAAAGTTAGCAGACTTCAAAACTACTATTTAAAGCGATTAAGTTAGCAGACTTTAAAATTGTTATTTGTGGACTAAACATGAAAAAATTAGCAGACTCTAAAACTGCTATTTAGGGAGAAACAAAATGAGGAAGAGTTAGCAGTCTCTAAAACTGCTATTTGGGACAAGAAGAGTGGATGATGTCCAACTAAAACAAAAGAGATCCCTCTTTTTGGTTCGACTGAGCCAACTTTGCATAAAAGGACGCCTTTATGTGAACGAAGCTTGGGAGAACAAACAAGGAAATTCCCTGAAACCTGTTCAAGCTGGGTTTCTCATCATGAGGGACGCCTCTATGAGAAGAAGACTTAGGGACAAAATAGTAATTGGGGTGAGCTAAGTTACTGTTCGACGGAGGTGATATGGGACTCTTTCGAAAAGGACGAGACTTAGACGCAACCAAGTTGGACGAGTCTCCCTGAGAATCAAACGATCCAATCCGATCATAGAACTCGTCGAACCCTCTCCTACAATACACGTGAAATTACGAGTGAGAGTCGAACCGCACTATAGATTTGTCAAGGACAACGAACAGTTTAGGAGGGTGAGAATGTTAGGCCCAGCCCACTTGGCCCGGTCAACTAGGCTATTGACCAGGGTCAAAATTGACCCAAGCCCAATTGATTGAAGGAAATCAAAATTGGGCGAAGTAGGATTTGGGGAAATCGGGCGGCGGCTTCGCTCGACCCCGATTCCGAACGGCGTTGAGGACGCCCGCCGGTTGCCGGAGGCACTGGCCAACCCAACGGGAAAGGTCGCCGGAAGGAATCGCACTGTTGGGAAGCAACCTTTCGGCCGGCAAGGCGGCGGCGACACGCTCAGTCGACGAGGCAGAACGCGACCGAGTAAGGGCAGAACAGAGGACGCGACTGGATGGGGATGACGCGCAGGAGGAGACATCTCGTCCGGCGTCGCCTAAGTCTCCTCCGTTCGGTCCCATCGCCTGCAGCGTCGCCCGTCTGGATCACCACGTGATGCAGACGTGAGCTTCGCGCACCAAGTCAAGGGGAGGCAGGGAACATCGTTTGACCCAGCAGGTTGAAGGGACGACGATGCTTTATCTGCCGGACCGGAGAGGGAACCGAGCAACTGGTGACGAAGCGGTATGGTGGCGAGGAGACGAACTCGTCCGACGCAGCATGGGTGTTCGCCCGGAGCAGCCCCAAAAGTCGCCAGCCGTTAGATCGACGTCACGTGGAGACGACGCCCATGTACCGCAGGTCGAACCAACGGGAAAGAGCAGAGCTCCGTCGCCTATAAAAAGGCACAGCCGACAAGCTCGAGGGAGCATCGCTGAGAGGATGAGCGAACGGCTGTAAGAGGGAAACCACTGTCGGTGAGGGTCGTAACTAAGAGATAGTGAGCGGCTGAAGGATCGGGACGAACGGTAAGATCTAACGGCCGGCGAGGTTGAGAATGAACCTCGTCTGGCCCTTCATCCCTGATCCCCCTTTCGACGACGACTCGACAAATCTGGCGGAGGCAAGCGGAAGTCGTCGCCCAAGGTGCTCCGGTGGTGAGGGTGGGCGGTTCGGAGCATCCTCAACGTCGACGTCTTCTGCACATTTTCCTGTCTCTCCGGCGCCTCCTTCTGCTCCAACTACTTCCCGCTCGAACCCAGCGAGCTCGAGGTAGCGGCGGCCTCAAGTGAACTGACGAACACCCGCTCGACGAAAACGAACACCGTTGTCGGGCCCGTCGGAAGGACATGACCCCTTTTCGTCTTCTCCGGCGAACGCGAGCCAGCGTTCGAACGCAGTGTCGGCGTTCATCTGGAAATACGAAACGGCGGACTAAATTGTGCGCTGACATGGAGGTCGGCGTTGATGCGTTGACCAAATCCGACGTGGCGGACGAAATCACGAGCGGAGGCGAAATCCGAATCCGAGGGAAATTCGGCGCCGAAGCAAAGCTCGGGCGCGAATCGAATTTCCGGACGCGGGCGGCTGTTTCCGGATTCGGGCAAGGATCCGAAAACCAAGAAAGGTATAATCTCCGTATTTTGGTTAATTTTTAAATACTGATGCATTTTCTCTCTCTTCTCTCTCTTTCCTGAATTGGGTGAGGGTTGGAACCCCTCGTGGAGGCTGAGGGGCGTGGACGGACGCACCTCTGCCGGTCGCGCTGAACCTGAACAAGCCATGAACTTAAGCCCTATGTGACAATAAAATAGTTGTAATAATTAATTAAATTTGATTTATTATACTTGTATAATACATGGCGTGACAATAGTTGAGTGGGTAGCCACTTTTTTTTCGAAATGTAATTGTAATCACTTCCATCTGAAGCCTTTACTTAAGTTGAGCTTTGGATTGTCTTTCCATTTTTGGAGTTAGCTCAGAAGAGTGAGCTAGCTAGCTTGCCTTATCACTTGAAGCTTGTCAACATCAAGTTGCAAATATAAAAATAGTATGTCATGCACTGCATGAGCGAGCATTACATAAATTTGAGGGTGGGTGCATGCTTGATTTACAATGCAAGAAACCTACCATATATATAACCACAAGGGTGCATGTTATATTTTTAGATGAACTGACCTATGATGATATGTGCAATGCAAGGTGTGGAGTCTTTGGAGTGCCCTTAAACTAGGGTAGTCTAAGGTTTCATTTATATCTCACTGGATTGGGGCCTCTACCTTCATCAGTGGAGGAAAACTATCAAAGTGATCAAATGACATTACTATATCACCTCAAGGAACTACTAGGTTAAATCAAGTTAGATGAGTTAATCTTTCCTAAAATATTAATTTCATCCATAAAATACTATTTCCAAGGAACAAATGCCAAACATGCAAGCAAAGTCTTTGGTGATTGATCCTTGTATAGAAATGAATCACTAAAAATGATAGTCTAGTGAATTGATAATATTTGGGCAACATCACTTTGACATGGTTTAGGGAAACGATGAATCAAACACTTTTTTTTCACCATCGAGAGATTCAAGACTAAAGTGAATGAAATAACATGACCTATAATTGATGTATCTTCTTTCTTGTTTGATCCAATTTGGTTGCGTCTAAGTTTGATCTTTTATGTAAGTGTCTCATACCACCTCTATAAAAGAGTAACTTAGCTTGCCCCAAGAATTTTCGTCCCTAAGTCTTCTCCTCATAAAGGCGTCCCCTTATGACAAGAAACTTAGCTTTGACTGTGTGCAAGGAAAACTCCTTATTGTCCTCCTAAGTGTTCCTCACATAAAGGCGTCTCTTTATGTGAAGTTGACTTAGTTGAATCATCTAAGAAGAGGGATATCTTTTATTTTAATTGGATATCGTCCTCTCTTCTTATCCCCAAATAGCAGTTTTAGAGTCTACTAACTCTCCACTTTTTATCCACAAATAACAGTTTTAAGGTTTGCTGACCTTCCACATTTTATCCTAAAATAACAGTTTTGAAGTCTGCTAATTTTTTCCTCAAATAGGAGTTTTAAAGTTTGCTAACTTTTTCTACAAGAATTCCATAAATTCTTAACATTTCAGCATATAATGATAAAAAGAAAATTTACACAAATGCAAAAGTGCATAAATAACTTGTTTGGTGAAGCAATCACCAAATTGTTTTACCAGAGTTTACAAAATTCCAAACATTATCCCAAAATAATGAACTTCTTCTAAGTCCATTACAACATCCCCAGATTTATTTACAAGGTTCGAATTCTTCGAAGCACAAGTACGAATCTAAAATTCACTACCGAAATCCAAATCTATCGGTATACCTATCCTTTGGCAAATTCGATCACGGGTCCAGGTCCCCACCCATCAACCCATCATCCACATGCGATACGCTCATAATGCCGAAGCTGTGTTTGAAATTCCTGCATCACTGTGAAAGGATGTCGCGACATCCTTCAACCGGCACGGGCGATTTGCGAGGTTCCTCCGTTGTGCTACATTGCTCGACTTATGTTCGACAGATGTTTGAGCTCGTCGGCCGTCCGAGGCTTGGTGCACCATTGGCGGAGCTCAACGTCCACCAAGGTAGCTGCCTCTTGTTCGCCGAGGCCACGCGGCGAGCACTTGTTGACGAGGAGGAAGCAGGGGAGCATAGAAGGGGAAACTTGGTGTCATGGTTGCTCTGCCTCTATGCGGCTGTGCTGCTTTGACTCCGCCACCAGAGCAGTAGAGACATCGCCACCGACAGGACCAAGGCTTTGCACGCCGAGTGTCTCTTGCCGCTTCAATTACGCTCGAGCCATTGCTTCGTCTGTCACAAAGCTTCCACCTTGTAGTGTGACATTGGACAACTTCTCCTTAGATCGGCGTTTGCGAAGTTCGTCCGGCTTTGGCGTTGCCTGCAAAATCCCGCTTTCGCCCAAATCGCCTCTGCTCATACATTGAATCGACGCTTCACGTGTCGTTCGTGTGCCATCGTCGTCCACTATTTTTATTTTCGTCTAGTTGCATCAGCCGCCTCATCGCCTGCACACTCGCCGGAGCTTTGACTACCGGGAGTTGCCCCTGGCGTCTCTCCTCTGACAGATGTCGGCTCTGCTGGTCCGGCCGAGGCCTTCGGCCGGTGGTAGCAACCGCTAACATTGCCCGATCCGAAATCACACGCTGCCTCAAGCGTTGATTCTTTTCCCCAAATTAGTGATTTGTTTTTTGGGCTCGGGTCAATTTTGACCTAGTCAATGGCCCATTTGACCAGGCTAGCCCAGTGAGCCTAACATTTCCTTAGGGAGAGCAGTAACATCTCCACAAATAGCTCCCCTCAAACTAGAAAATTTAGGTAGTACCATTTTTTTTTCTTTCCTTGATTTGTAAATTTTTAGCTTTTTGTGATTTTATCGGGTTTTGATACCAGTCTGTCACGCCATGTTATAACATAGTACAAAAATTTCACTTAATTAATTATTACAATAAATTCTTTGGCCACGCAGAGCCCCAAATTTATCAAAAGTTCCATGCAGGGGATGAATTAAGCAATCTACCAGGTCAAGTGTGACCAGTAGAGACGCACCCACGCGCGCGTCTCTTAGCCTCTGAAGGGTTCCGACCTTCGTCCAGCCCAAGAAAGAGAGGAAAGGGAAAAAGTTATCAATTTTAAAATTGAATAGAAAATATGGAAATTACCTTAGCCCTTATTGGATCCAAGCCAGGATCCGGACCCGAGACGCGTCCTCGTCCGCGTCCGAATCCAACACTAATTTGCCTGCGTCCGCGTCTGCGACGAAGTAACGGACGCCGCGTCCATTCTTCTGATGAAACACATGGGCGACGCTTCCTACCTCGACGTCCGAGCGTTCGTTCCCTTCCTTCGTCGAGCGTGCTCATGCTCGTCGTCCACCGAAAGTCACCGGCCCAGATATTACAGTCTTGCCAATGCTGCATTGGAGGGGGAAGAATGGAGATGACATGGAGAAGGACGAGAAGCCCGCCAAGGGATCCAACGTCGAACGGTGCTCCGAACCTCACCGGAGCACAGGATGAAAGGTGACCACATCCCTCATTAGACTGTTCACCATCGGGGTTCCAGTTGGACATCGCCCCAAGCTCGCCGGAACATAGGAGAAGGAGGCGACGTCGGAAGAGGGGAGACGAGAGTTCAATCAACTTCCCCGCGTTGCGGTTGCTCCGAGCCACCCTACCAACACCACCGGAGCGTCGACGAGAGGCGACCACTGCCCTCGTCGAAGGATTTCGCAACGAGTTCCAGAGACAGAGAGGAGAGGGAGAGAGGGACGGCGCCATTCGTTCTTGGCGAGTTTAGATCGCCAGAAATTCCACCAGCCTATCTCCTCTATTCCCGTCGTCCCATTTTCGTCCACCAAAGTCTGTTCTCCCTTCTAGTCCTTTCGACCTCTCCACCCGCCGATCCCCCCTTTATCGACGAGCTCTCCTGTTACGCCCGTTACTGCAAACGGACGAAAAACCGATTAGAATAATATTAATTTAATATTTCGATGGGACGTCACCTGGCGCCGGTGGTCGTGCCCATCCTTTTCCACGTCCCATTGTCGGCCCATGACGCTGCTGCTTCCTTTTCTTTATTTCCTCCTAGTCTCCACTCATTTTCTTCACCGAACGAGCGCCGCAGCCCTCATCTTTGACCCAGCCTCCCTCTCTCGTTCTTCACCTACGTCCAGCGACTGCCGCAGCGAGCTTCCCTGCCGGCGACGTCGAAACTCCAACCTGGTGGACTGGTTGGTGTTGCCCTTTGCGGCTCTGCGTGTGACTTGAGTCGACGACGAAAGCGACGCGCGCCGCCTCCCCACGCCTCTTCCTTCTTCTCCCTCGCATCCGACGGAAAGCTCCAGATCCGACGCCCAACTCGTCTCCGGCGTCTCCAGCAACCTTCCTCCACCTTCGGCGGACATTTCCGCCACTAGCCGACGCATTTCCGGCGCGTCACCTTCTCCGGCTCCGGCGAAAGGCGTTGGTGGCGCCGCCAGATTCTTTTGGTCGATCCCGGCGATTCCGGCGGCCATTCGCAGAAGCGACTGTACGATTGAACTCACCTCGACGTCAGCTTTCCACAGTGCTCCGGCATGCTCCGATCTCCACCGGTGATCACTGTTCCGGCGGCGGAGCATTTTTACGGTGATCGTCCGGCGACATCCAGAATCGAGTCGATGCCTTCTTTCGAGTTTCCTGTATTTCTGACCCTGCTGTGAGCTCAGATATACTTCTCCGGTGAACTTTCCGGCAAACCTCGAAGTTCGTGCCGACGTTTCGTGTTACGCGTTCTGGTTGGTTTTGACGTATTCTCGACGGCTCGGTGGTATTTGCGTTCGCACAAGGCTGCGAACTAGGTTAGTACCCGAACCCCCTTCGTATACGAGTAAACGAATGCATGCGTAAATCGAACCTGGATCTGGACATAAATACCTGACGAACTTGGATTAACTTATTAACTAGTAATTATGATTAAAATGGATTAAATGGAATATTGTGGACTTATACCTTGATTAACCTGCTATGAACTGTTGATTGACTACGTACGTCTGGTTGGATCTGTATTTTTTTGTATGTCTGCATCTGAGGTAGAGATTCTACCTCCGTTCTTTGTTACGGTGCCAACCGCATGTGTAGTTAGTGGCACCTCCCTTATTGCTGATTATCACTGTTGATTACTGTTCTAACTCCTGTTCTGCTCTGAGTACATTCCCGTTGACATAACCTGTTGCATGAAACACGGTATGAGTATTTTGTTCTTGCATGTTTATTGGTAGTTGGTAGGTGGTATGAGTTATGTATATGTACATTGAGGATTGAATGTCTAGTGATAGACATGTCAGTATACCTCAGATACTACCTGTGAGATTTCTATTGAGACGCTGTGTGATCGCCTCTGACCAAGAGAGCCCGATGTTATGGGCTTGAGGTCTGTTATCAGCTCAAAGAGGAGTTGTACTGAGTGTAGGACGCTACACTAGCGGGCTGTCGACGGACAATCGTCTCTACTGTTCGGGGAGCCATCAGTAAGGACCGCTCTATTTTATAGAGTTGCGGGTCGTGGACCACTGCTGTACCAGTTCCCAGTTTTTATCTGTGTATGAGGTCATATATATTGATACGTATTTAAGATTTGATTATACTTTATATAGTCATATAGAGTCTTGGTTGAATTTTAGTAATTCCTTATATCTGATCATGCACCATATACTTTGTGATATCCCTACTTAGCCTCTGGCTAACCCCCTTTGTTTTGCCTCCAGGTTCAGGCGCGGCTTCTTCGGGGGCAGATTAGATAGATAGCTTGGTGACCACCAGTCCGGTTTAGTTTTGCATCTGTCGGTCGGTTGTTTATTATATTTGGTTATGTTGGATTCTGTCGACCGCTCCGCCGGTCATGTTATCTGTTGGTTTGTCGACCGCTGCGCCGGTCCTGTTTGCTGTTATTTCTGTTGACCGCTGCGCCAGTCTTGTGTCGGTATTATTATTATTTTTTTGGATATTTAAGGCCGGACTGGCCTCTGATTATGTTATTTTTTTTTCAGTCTGTACCTTTCAGTTATCAGGATTGATTTGACAGGTACAGTGTTGTGCGTCCCGAGGTTCGAAATTCTCGGTGCGAATTCCGGATGGATTTTTGGGGCGTAACATCTCCGCCTCATCTTTATAGGAGGCCTCGCATCGCCTCACCTCGCCCCATCAGACGCAAGGCGGAATCGCCAGCGATGTCGAGTCTTGAGCCTGCGATCTACTATGCCCTAGACAGATCTTCGCCCAGATCTCGTCGTTGCTTTCACTCTATGCAACGATCAGCCTCGGGGCCGGCCATCGACTCGTCTCCAGCCACGCGACGTTGGCTTCTCCCCGCCTCACGTGCCAGTCCGATATGTTCGGCCACCGTCGCATCCGCTTTGCCGAGCTCGCGTGTGGCTGGAGCTCGCGTGCGCCTCTTGTGTTCCACGCGGCGGCACTGCCCTGCTGACTCCACTATAACGGCTCCACGTGGCCTCATGTGTGCCGCTGTCGATGCTGCTGGGTGCCGGAGTCGTAGCGTTACCATCGCCACTGAATCATTGCTGCATGACGACAATTGGACTGGACATCCAACGTCCAGTTGCCATCGTTGCCTTTTCCTGTGCCGGCGCTTTAATCGTCTCGGTGTTGCCACCTGGCAACAACTCTCTGCCCGGCGTTGTCTCCTCCGGTAGGCTCATGATTTCTGGTCAGCAATAGCCACCACTGACGACGCTGATGCATGCGGATTTGATTCCACTTCCGCTTGTTTTTTCTGAGTTTTCTAATTTCGTTTGTGTTGGGCCGATTTTGACCTTTGGTCAATGGCCTAATTTGGTTGCCGAAATCATGGGCTGGCCTAACAATTAGTATGGGATCTTTAATCTTTTTTATTTTCTTGATATGATTGGACAAACTAAATTGCAAATAGGTTAAAATGTTTCTATGCAGGCCCATCCTGTACGCAAATCCTATAGAGCCCATGAAACCTCATCCTATGAAGGCGGTTTCCATCTCGATTCTCGATTATGCTGAATCGCCAATCTCAAAGCATGGGTAAAAAAAATATTTTTCCCCTCAAAACCCTAACCATGTACTTCTCTTCATGCGACGATTCCGATGAGACGGAGGTTCCTCCTCCCCCGCCGTGAACTGCACCACCGCCGCCGCTCCTCCTCTCCCGCTCACGGGGAAATTCAGCACCTTTACAATCCCGTTTACGCTGCTGTGCGCATCATAGGTATTCAAGTCAATTCTGATGTCACTTCTCTTTTTATCGATATTCATGTCTTCTGTGAACACACTTCCTAGGATCTTCTTCAATATAAATTTCTACGGAATTAGCTAGAATTGGATCGTTTCCTATGTCAATTTTCGCAAGGCACTTTGGTCATCATTAGCGTGCAATGTGTTAAAATAACTCTTAAATTTTCTTTTACGGTTTATTTTTTCGTGTAATTTATTAAGTGTCAATTTAATTATGCATATCTCCACCAGTGTAGCTTTGTACATTTGACAGAGATTGGAAGTACATGGACTCTTTTGCATTTGGCTTCCTTTTCAGATACATTCCATTGCATCGCAACATTCCCTACTTTCATGAAATCCCTGCAGCTTGAATTATGTATATTCACGACCATGTGAAATTTGAATTTTTTTAGTATATTATAACTCATCCTTCCTTTTGGCCTATTTGATGAAATCTTTACCTTAGCTGTCTTAGTTTGTGAAATCGAAAGAACATATTCTGGGATAATCAGATGATGTCTAGCTGTTCTCTTTCCTTTTTAAAAATATTTTCAACCATTTTATCTTCAATTAGTACCATAACTATAGCATTTTTAACCAATCCTACATCACTTTACATGCTTTCACATAGCTTTTTGGTGTCTATTTGTCACATGATTTTTTTTTAGTTACTGGATTTCTATTTTTCTCATATAATTAAAATCTTGCGATATGTTTGGTGGTTTGATTTATGCTAAACTTCTACAATCTAATTGTGGTATACTTCTTAATGAAATATATTTGTGTAACTGATCTTTCTTCTTACTTCGTCTTTATTTTCATCTTTTTACATGCTTTGATGCTTTTGATTGAAATTGTCTTTTATATAGAGACAAAAGGATATCAATTTTACCATAATTTTAGCAGCTAAATGTTTTAGGACGAGTTGTGAATTTCTTTTCATAGTTTACTTGCTTTCTTAATGCGAGATGCCAATGGTTGAAGAGTTGATATGATGAAACAGCTTGTCGATCTTGGAACATTTTCAATTAAACACGCAGCTTGATCTCATATGTTAAGCGTATCAATAAATTGGTCAATTCATGTAACTATTATTTTGTTTCTAGTTTTAAAAGATTTTTGTATTTTTTGAGTATGATACACTTCCTTCCCACTCTTCTATTTTGGGAAATTTGTCATAGCATCACGGTTTTACACTAATTTATTCACCACTTGCCATCTTGTTAAAGAACCATCGAGCCTATTGTGTTATGTTGTATACTTGTATTATAATGGTTTTATCCTAATGAGGTACGACAAGACTCCCTTTATATCTCACTCTTGAACATATGCTCTATTCCTCTTCCATGCCACCAACCTCTCTGAAAAAGGCTTCCGTGCTGTGCAAAACATATGGAACCTACACATGTGTACTTATTTCATATTACCCTATATTATAACAATTTATCTTTGTTACAGACAGTGTAGTTAGTGTCTTAATCAACTATTAGTTACACAAATTTTGCCAACTTATTTATGTCCTTGTTTTATTTTGATACCTAATACTGTGCAATGTGTTGTTGTCGTTTGTGTTGTTCATTCTATGTATTTGTGAAGTCTAATTTTATTCTAATGTTTTTGAAGTGGAAAAAATGGTAGAAATGCTCATTTCACTTCTTATTATTCTAATGATTTTCAAGGTAGAATACAATAAAGCAAGGATCTCTTCATTCACCTGTATCATTGCATCATGGATTCATCAAGTCCAAATAGTAAGGTAATTATTGTTTTCTACTTTGTAATTTGCTAGCATATAAGATTAATAATACATTTCATCATAATTTGACTCTACTATAGGTAGCACCTGTTGATGATCCCTCTTCTATATATCCTGAAGTTGGTATGAAATTTTGTTCCGAAGAAGAAGCATATAACTTTTACAATGAATATGCAAAAGGAGTTGGCTTTAGTATTCGAAAATACCATGTTGAACGGAGAAAAGATGGTTCTCTAAAAAGTCGAAAATTTGTTTGTAGTAATGAAGGCACTAGAGGTATTCATCGAACACATATTACAAAAAAACCTCAACCAATCAAAAGGACAAATTGCAAGGCTCGGGTGGAATTTAAGATAGATAAGAGCAATGTTTGGACATTATGGAGAGTGGAATTAGATCATAACCATCCAATGATAAGTCCAAATAAAATTCACATGCTTCGGTCACACAGGAAAGTTCTACCATTTCAAAGAGAATTTATTGACCAAATGACTAGGTCTGACATAAAGCTTGCTCAAATTTATAATTTTTTCCAAGATGGAGCAAAACAATTGGAGAATGTTGGATATATTAGGACAAACAACAACAATTATGTCGGTACAAGAAGAAGAAAATTTTTACGAGCAAGTGATGTACAAGGTCTGCTCCAATATTTGAAGGGTAGGCAAGCATCTGAACCTTCCTTTTTTTATGCAATTCAAATTCATGAAACAGGAGAAGTTGCTAATTTTTTTTGGGTAGATGGAAGAGCAATTATGGACTATGCTTATTTTGGTGATATTATATCATTTGAATATGAGATGCCTTTTGCTCCTATGCTTGGATTGAACCATCATAAGCAAACCATCGTTTTTGGAGCAGCTTTATTATTTGATGAAACAATCGATTCATTTGTTTGGTTATTTGAAACTTTTATGACTGCTATGTCTGGAAAGCAGCCGCTCACAATTTTCACAGTCCAATCTGATGCTATATCAAAAGCAATTGAAATAGTTTTCCCAAAAACTTGTCATCGATTGTGTTTATGGAATATATTTCAAAATGCTACTACGAATCTTAATCAGGTGATTCATGCTTGTCCTAAATTTATAGATGACTTCAGCAGTTGCATCTATGAATGTAGCACGGTGGAAAAATTTACCAAGAAATGGGATAATATGATCACAAATTACAATCTGTTTGAGAATAAATGGCTTCAAAATGTTTTCAATATTAAGGAGAAGTGGGCAGCTATATACCATTTGGATTCTTTTTGTGCTGGCATGGCAACGGCTCAAAAAAATGACAGTATAACTAGTCACTTCAAGAAGTTTTTGAAAAGAAAGCTCTCTCTTTTTGAGTGCATAGATGAATATGATAAAGCAGTACAAGATTTTCGTCAGAAGGAACTATATGAAGATTTCAAGTCAAGAGAAACCAAACCAATTCAGGTTTTCAGAAACAACCCAATGCTAAATAAAGCAGCTGAAGCTTATACGAGAACAATGTATCATGAATTTGCAGCTGAATTCACCAGTCAGCTACTGTGCATATGTGAACTTATAAGCTCTGATGGCACATTTAGTACATTTAAGATCTCTATAGTTGGTCGTGAGCAAGAGGATATTGTAATTTTTGGTTCACAAGATTCAACAGTTAAATGCTCATGCAAAATGTTTGAAACTAAAGGGATTTTATGCATGCATGCTATAAGGGTCCTCTTGCATAATAATGTGCTCAATTTTCCACTTCATTATATATTGAAAAGATGGACAAAACATGCAAAAGATGGAGGAAGTTCAAATGTTCAAGAGACTGTGATAGATTCAAGTGGAAAGGAAAAGTTGACATCAATATATGCACGTGTGTGCCAAAAAGAAATTGCAATCTCAACGAAATGTTTGCATCATAGAGAAGCCCTTGAGAGCCTAGAAAAAGGCATTGATAAAATAACCTTGGAAGTGGAGGAAATGTTGCGCAATGCCAAATTGAGTGATATTGAAACTGAGATGCTTCCCGACTCTTTCAAACAAGCTAGCAGTAATGTCATGGTTGATGAAAGTACTACTAATATGCTTCCACTAACTAAGAAAGATCTCAAGTTGGATAATATGACGAACATGCTTGAAAGAAAGAAGAGGAAAATATCTAAAACGTCAGCATCAAGTATGTACATACCGTCATTATTTTGAATTTAAAATATGATTTGTTGTTTCATCACGTTTATCTCTCTTTGATGTGCATGATAGGCCAAGATGATAATTGCATAAGAATAGGTGGTGATCAAAGACAAAATATAGCATTTCCTATTACAATGATGGCACCATCTCAGGTATATGCTTGTTAATTGTTATTTTGATTATATTAATTATACATGTTTAACTATATAACTATCGAAACATTTATATTATCAATGGTAATTTAATGATTAAACTATTCGAGTCAAAGATAGACAATGACGGATTATTTCGCTTGTGTAGCAGTGATTAAAATGATCTCTCACTAAGTAAATTGGATCTCTATTTTTAGTTTGAATCGAATTGTTAACTTTTAGTAAAATTGCAATCATGTAATTCTGACGTTTGTAAATGTAGAATCAAGGTGAAGCCCCACAGCTAACAGTTCAGGATTATATTTGAAAGACGTGAATAGATGCATGTGATCAGGTTTGTTAATGATTACACAGTAATATGTATCTTTGCAGTTGGAATAATCGAGTTATTAAAATTGATGGATGAAGTGAACTCAACTTATCTTTTGTTTGCTCCGTAGGTCAATCTTTCATTGCCAGGAATTGTGCGTTTTGGAGATGACCTTTTGTTTAGTGAAACTTGTGTACATAAAAAATATTTTAAATGTAAAATACATTTTCTTTGGATTATGTAGTTCTTTTGTTGATGCGTTTGTAAATTTTGTTTAGTTTAGTGAATGTAAAGGGGTAAATTGTCAATTATCAATTTTGCTTTTATGATGATGAAGAGTTTTAATTTGCACAAGTGTGGATTTGGTCTCTGGTAAATTTAATGTTTTTGAACTTTTAACTAGGAATTTAAATATCTTTGTTTCATAATTTGTGTATATACAGGTATATGAAAAATGGAAAATGTAAGTTACTGTAATATATTATAAAGTACTTTTGGGGGTACAAAATAAGTTATAAGGTGAAAATAAATAAATATTTTAAGTATATAGTATATGTGGAGAATATTTTAATAAAAAATATTTACAACAATATCAATATAAAAAATGATGTGATTATAAAATGATCCAATTATGTCTTTTATTAGAATTTAGGGATATGAAGCATATGTAAAATGCCAAACTTTTAATAAGTTAGATCCCATAAAAAGAATACTTGTTTTAAAATATATTTATATTTTAATGGTTAATTTTTTATAGTAATTAATTAAAAAATTATTATATAATATTAAATTTAATACATATATAATATTATTTTAAAATATATTTATATTTATTATTAATGTATGTATATTATAAATAAATAAATAAATTTATATAATATATAGTACTATAGTAACTAGTATTTTGCAATAAAAGCTGCTAGGGAAATGCGAGAATAGTGCTAACTTGTACTGTACATCAAAGCACCCCATGAAGCGGCGTAGAAACAGACGACTATGTAAGAATTAGGGAAGCTACCTATTTGCTAGGAGCCAAAATTTATAGAGATAGATTAGAAAATTTTGATTGACCTAAAGTTGGGGTATACATAGACAAAGTAAAGATAAAATGATTTAGGACCCATTTCGCGTTGTATTGCTTCCTAGTGCGTTGAGAAGTGCATTAGAAAGCAACACTATACCTTTGTGTGCTTTGTCAATTGCGTACTGGAACAGTATTGCTTTTGGCTATTTAGTAATAAATGGATATGTAAAAAAAAAAAAAAAAAAAAAGAAAATATGTTATTTTTTAAATAATTTAAAATTTTAATATAAATAAATATATATTATTTAAAAAATTATAAGTCGAAAAATTTTAAATAAATAATATATTAAAATTTTTCGACTTATAATTTTAAAATAATATATTTAAAATTTTATATTTGTGCATGGACTATTTAGTTATTTTGATACTTGATAGCATCAAAAAGTTTACTAAAGAACTTTAAATTATAATAGCATGTAACAACAGTATGATAAATTATTTATCAAACAACTTATAAATTTTGATATCATAATATAGTATAATTTAGCATATGTATGAAAGCTATAATAGTGGAGCCAAGCAAGCCCTTAGCATATATGAATCCAAGAAAGGGCTCATTCCCATGTCATATAGGATTACCCTCTCAAAGCATTAGTGTGCTTCCATACAAGAGAGAGAGCAAACACGAATAAGATTCCATATGTATATACTATTATATCTATCATGTATGTTATATTATGTATTCATCCTAATGTCTCATATACCTTGAGCATGACAAGTAGGTACTGAGTTAATCTAGGTGAAGGTCACTAGATTGTTACTAAGAATATCCTCAAGTACTGGAGAAGGATCAAATATTTATTCTTGATTTTTGGTAAAGGTTACATTGATGCTACCTTCCTAACTAACAAAGATTGACTCATGGTCACAATTAAGTTGGGTGTTTTGCTTAAATGGCAGTTGTAACCTAGAAGAGTTCAAAGCGAGCAATAGTAGTTGATTCAAGAATAGAGGATGAGCATATAGTTGCTTTTTCAAGCAACCAAAGTGGCAGTTTAGATCAGTAAGTTCATCTTAGAACTAGGAGTTATTCGTAACATTATGGATTATATTGAGCTCTATTGTGATAATAATAGAGCCACTACACAAGCTAAATAGTCCAAATCCCACCAACAATCCAAATATATACTCTGGCGCTTCCATCTAATTTGAGAAATTATCAATAGAGGAGATGTGAAGATGCATAAAGTACCAACTGATGATAACCTAGTTGATAGAGTGACAAGGCATCTAGTGCAACACAGACATGATTTTCAAACTATTTTCATGGGTAAACATGATGAAGACAAGTCGTAAACATGATACTGTTAACTGTAACTAATCTAATAGAATAAAAAACAAGTCGTAAACATGATGAAGCATACAAACTAGTTATGATTAACTAGTTTGGCCTATCGGTTGTCACCCAAAATCGCACCCGCAAGTGGTGTACACAGTCGCCATAGTGTGCCATGAGTCCAAAGCATGCACTGATTGGACACCAAATCGACAACATGGATAAAATGGTACACAACATATATATGACTAGTAAAACATGCATATCACAAAAAGAAAACTATATCAAGAATGGTATAAAGTACATGAAATGATCATGCTAGATTCTAAACTCAAAAGCAACTGAATAACAGCATGTAAGAACTAGATCCTGGTTTGAGAACTTACCTTATTAAATGCCAACAAAACTAGTCTATCTCAAGGAACAAAAGTTGAATTTAATCAGGTGTACCAACTGATCTGTATAGTATATTTATATACAAACACTATCAAATTGATGTCAAACAAACAAATTAACACTACCACAAGACATAACTTGGTCTAAAACTTAGGGAACTAATTTTGGTTCAATTGAATTAAACTTACATCCCACTGAACTGGCCGAAATACAACTGAACTAGACTGATTTAACTGAACCATATACTTTGACCTTAAATTACTCCATATATACAAAGAAATTTTACGCAAAACATATTCCAAAATATAGACAATTAAAGGACCTTTCTAATGCCTATTTGAACTGGCTGAGATTTAACCCAAATCACACTAAACTGGCTCAAAAACTCTTACTGGGTTGAAATAGAAATTGAACTGGTCAAGCTAGTGACCCGGTCCAAATTAGCTATAACTTAGCCCCAAATTTGACTAGTTTAATTTACAAATTTGAATCGGTTGAACCTAGTTCAACCCTAATATAAACAACTATCAGTGCTGCTAGTCTCCGCCGCCCATAGTTGCTAGAGTCGAGGCTCACAACAATGCTAGTGAGAGCTCTAGCGCACGCCACACCTCCGATCACCTCTCAACCTTCCAAATCATAGGTGGGTAGAAGGTCGACAGTCTCCGGCAACTCACGGTGAGCTTTAGTCATCTTCCAAAGTTTCCTAGCGAGTCGCAGCCGAACCACACGGTGGTGCCACCACCACAAAACATCAAAACTCAACAGAACCTTCTGAAAACAATAGGGAAAGAAGAATACCTAGAGCATCATTGGGTATACACTACAAGTGAAGAGGTAAGGTTTTTCTGGCTTTGGGGAAGAAGAAGCGTCACCGCCGCCTTCTTCGCTTCCAGCGAACTAGATTCAAAGCACACCACCTTCTCATGCTCTCACCTTCTCCTGCGCTCTGAAGCACACACCAAACGCTCAAGTTGGAGTGGAAGATGAAACAAAGAACCCTCTTCACTCCACATCCCTCCACAAAAACCACGAGCAACACCGGCCAAAAAATGCGGCAGAGAGGGATGAACCACTTGCCTCCGAAGAAGTCGAGATCAGGTCCATCATGTATGCAACCTGACTAACTCACAAACTTGAATTTGACTCACTGGTTTGTAAAATTGTGGACAAAGCCTATGTTGTGGGTTTGACTCCCCACGAGCGTGCCACAAAATGTTTTTATTTTCTTTTAATAGAAAACTCGATTTTCTTTAGAAAAATTATTAAATATTCATTAACAAAATCTAAAATTTTTAAAAATTCCGAGAACTTTATTTCTAATATTTTGAATAAAGTTTTGGGGCATTACATAAGTATTCTTTTTGTGATAATGATGTATATGATATTTAGACTTCAGGTTACCATAACTGAAAAGAGTAAGTGGTTAAAGCCCAAACCCTAAGCGCAACTTATTCAAACATGTGAGACATTACTCCTTTGAAGACGTCGTCACATGCAAACTCCATGAATACACACTACTCTATTATAAAAAAAAGGGTGTTATCATTCTTAGGGTGGACGGCATGGATAATAATAAAAAGGAAAATATTTTCTTGTTGTGTTGTCTCTTCATCCTTGTGCATCACCTTATTCCATTATGGCTACCACCCTTCTACATGTCAAATGAGTAGAAGAAACCCTCTACCTCTTCATACTAGTAGCACTAGTAAGTAGATGGAGAAATTTCATCCGATCATGTATATGGGAGGTGAGACATCTACATGCTTTCACTATAGAGCTTCAATCTTTTAACACTCAAAAGGTATGAATTTTGAATCACTAATTGGCTTCTTTTCACATGGATCCTTGGTAGGAAATAAAAACTTTATTTCTACAAGATTGTATTATGTTTGTTCCTGGCAATAAAATAACCTAAGTAGTAGTGTGTTACATTTGTAGACTAATTCTTTGATTTGTTATGGTCTTTTCCTCGGAGTCATTTTTTTTGTCGAGGAATGGGTAGCACAGCCACAATTGATAGATTGAGCTCCTCATGTTTCCATGCCTCTCTCGCTCAACCTCATAGGGTCAAGAATATAACACATGCACTCCCTACCATACAACAGACGCTTGCTAGAAAAAGCTCCTGCTTCGACACCTCGCTTGAGCATGCAAGAACTGAACTTCACACCAAGGGGAGTGTCGTTGGTGTTTGCTGTTGGTGTATATGCCCTAGGACCTAGTTTTGGTCAACTTATGTACTACTTGACATTGATATTTATATATCATTCTGGCATTGTCGTTATCATTGTTTGACTACACCTGCGATTGTGTACTTACATGATAATGTCCCTGGAGACAGATTGGATCTGTGCTCAAATGATTGTCCCCAGTCAATGTACCTGAGTGGATATGGGACAGCTCTGGTACTTGAGAGACTGGTATGTGGGCTGGTTAGGCACGCGGTGCTAATGCAGACACATGGGTATATCATTGGAGGATATACTGGATAGACCTGCTATGAGGCTATGACTTGGTGTCATGAGTTATCCTCATAAGTGACAGGAGATGCATTGATCCCTTGACTTGAGGTCATTGATCATTCTATATGGTTAGGGACTTGTTTTGATACAACCTAACACCTTGCCGTAGCTGGGAGGTCATAACGGCTGTTATTGAGCATGTCACGACCCATATGAGAAGATCAATGGACAGACATAGGATTTGCCCCTTCCCTAGGGAAGTATGATATCCATGGAGCTCATTTATGGTTCTATGACTGAGAGTGTATGGCCATACCCAGGTGAGAACCTGTTTTAGTCATAGCCATGTAATTGAATGAAAACAAGTGGTGACACACTTGTCCAATCGGATATCAGTACGGTAAAGAGACTGTAATGCATCTGTACCTAGTTGCGATAATGGGGATGTCGATGTCGATATCCATTCCAACGACCTGGGTAGCAGCGATGCACTGCTAGGTGCCACTCACTGCTTGTGATGACCTCTGGTCAGCACTGCCAGCGTCAGAGGAACCTACAGGGTCGCACACCTTGATACTTGAGTTCTCGTATTGATCGGGAAGCCTTATGATCGAGTTATTGGATAACTCGGATCTAATTAGGAGATTTCATCAGCGCCAATGGGCCTGATGAGATGGAAGAATGTTATTAGAGCCAAACTTCATTTTTGGCAGGTTGACCCGTATTTGACCATGGTTGGTCACATTTGGATTAGGGTTGCATTGGATTGGATCCAAGTGCTTAATCAACCCATGTAATGAAGTTTGGGCTAGCTCATTATCCAATGAGGCCCAATGACAAGTTCTCATGAAGAGATGAGAGGCTAAAAGGGTATAATGGGGAGAAACATGAACCATTAAGCGCCTAGGGGCATAATGGGGTCATGTTGGCGCCTTTGCTTCATTATGGAAGTAAAGGGCGCCTCCCCTCTCTTGCTAGGATGGAATGAATGCCTTTATGGCATGGCTTGAGGCGCAAGGCAAGGCCTTGGCTCACAAGGAAAGGCGTGGGAACAAAAGGAAAGGTTGAATGAGAATTATGGAAATCTCTTGGAGACTTTCCTTGTCTCAAACCTCCTCATCCTAGCCCTACACTTGTCATGATCCTAGCCATTACCCTAACCGCCTTTTGCCCTATAAATGTGACCCTAGTCGCCCCCTCTTGTGAGTAATCAATCCACGAAGGCGTGAACACAAGGAGAGGGGCGAGTGCTTGGAGCAAGGGCGCATCTTCCATAACCGCAAGCCTCTTCCTTTCCTCTTGGCGCAAAGAGATCTAGGGCTTGGCGGCTTGGGTAGTTTTCCCTCTTCACTTGGCGCATCTTTTCTCTAGGTGGCGCAAGAGAAATAAAACATCTTCCTAAGGCTTGGATCTTCTTCCCGAGGCTAGCACCGGGCGTGGAAGAAGAGAACTCAAGAGATCCGTGTGTACGAGACTGCAGAAGGTGCACACTTGGACGCCTACATCGGCATCGCTCCATATTGCTCCTAAGGTACTTACTAACTCATCGTGTCGACTCCCTTGCTTGCGATCTTCACTGGGTTTTTGGGACCGGCCTGTTTCGGGGACATTCTTCCACTGCGAAAAATGTATGTCTATAACTCTGAAAATTGTAAAATGTCCCCGGGGTTTCCCAACATTTGTTTTGCCCACTATAGTTAGTGTAGAAGCATGTGTGCCTTACCAACCCTGCAATGCCACCATAGGAATATAAACCTCCAAGAACATTGGCAGGAAGCCCTATTCTCGTAAACTCACCCACTTGAGGTTATCCCTACGGGGTTGGCATCTCTTCAGCCTCTACTGCTCATTTTGCTGTTGATGTTGTTGGGGATGAGTTTGCCAGGGACACGACATGAAGAGAGAAAGGAGAGAGATGCTTTAGGGAAAATTGGGCACATGACGAGAGCTTGATGACAAGCTTGTCCACCCCCCACGCACACCGAGGAAAAAGAGGATGAGAGGAGACACTATCGAGTCATCACCCCCTTTTTTTTTTCCCACAGCCATGAGCAAATGGCCTAGCCTGGGTATCTAGGTTAGGATTTCTATGCTGGGTGATTTATTTTTGAAGTAAATTTTTTTTTTTGAATTTTTTTTATAGAAATAATCTATACACTATCCAATGATATTAATATTGAGGTAGTTTAGATTACGCACAATAAGAAATTATCCTAATAAATATTTCTATATAGAAAATCATTTTTTATTTTTTTATGTAATAATATTTAGGGTAATTTCTCATTGTGTATAATCTAAACTACCCCAATATTGATGCCACTGAATAGCTTAGAGTGTGTAGATTATTTCTATAAATTTTTTTTTAATTTTTTTTTTTTTTAAAATCAAAACGAAGGTACCCAACATAGGCATAGCCATCCATCATAGATGGAGCATTCATTGCATATTTATCATTATTTTAAAAATCTAGGTTATAACATAGAGGATGCAACACTAATTTTTAACTTGATCAATGCAAGGATGTCTTAAGTGGTCTTCTTTTAGTCACATCCCTTGCATACCTTAAGCTTGTTAACAATATAGACGTTTTTTGGCTGAGATGCAGTGGCTAACCTTGTTAAACAATTACGGTGAAAGTGGTTCCATCTTCTTCAACAATAACAAAGACTCTTCTTAGGGTCCGTTTGGGGTATGCTACGCATACCCAACGAGTAGAGGTTGGTGCAATGTTCGGGTTTGGCAGCATTACTACATGAGCCAATAGTGCTAGCTTTGGCACTATTGCTCAAAGTTGTGAAAACTAGCTGCTACCACTGCATGTGGCCTGATATGCATTTTAATTAATTTATGACATGAATTAATATTTTTTTTATTAATTTAATATATTTTAATTAATATAATAATATAATATATATCTATTTAACCAATAGAATAATATGATATATATAGCTAATGTATATTAATAATTTTATAAAAACTTAAATTATATTTAATTATAAGAAATGTATGGAGTCAACTCATATGCTACAATCATTGTTGTCATCTTTAGTATTGCTCTTGAAGTAGATCAATATATAGATTTAAGGCAAATAAATTATTGGAAGATAGTAGGATAATACCACTTTGGACAAGGTTGATAATTAAATTGTTCTTATTTGATGACATCATAAAAAACTTATGTCTTTATATGTAAAATATATTATTAGATTTTTATATTATTTTAATACATAATTTGTATAGATTAAGAGAAATGAAGATTTGAATAACATAATTATAACTTTTAAAACTCAAAATAATACTAATAACACAACAACTCTACCAAATGCCCTTAAAAGTAAGGGCAGCTGTAATGACAACATAGTTGCAAAGATAACTCTGCCAAATGCAGCGTTAGTTGAAGTGCATATCTAAAAGCATAGAGGAGTGTACATTTTTCCACTTGTTGGGCCTTGCAAAGACTTGTCGAATTAGGCAATATTTCATTACTTTACACTTTTGTTTGGCCAATTTTATGTTATTTATTTGTTATCTACAGTTTTACTTTTTTTTTTTTTTTAGAATTTTAGGTACAATTATCCAAAACTATTGGATTATGAAGGATTTAAAGACATAAGGGGCTTACACACAAAAGATAAGTTTACCCCCTTAAATTTAGTGCAAAATGGAGCTCCTTGGAAGAGTCACAGTCAACACGTGAAGATCAAATACAACTATAACTCATAGGAGAAAATCCATGAAGATGATCACGATAGTGATGCAGCAAACCTACCAGCCTGAGAATTCTCAATATCAACAAAAGACATCACAGCTTGGGTGTGATATCCGTCACTGCCTATCATCTTGTCACAAAGGAAACTGTGCTCTTATAAAGAGTTTCACGATCTACCCATGACATCGAGTATGGTTGTGACTCTATTTTTGACCAGACTAAAGCTACGAAAAGAAAAGTTCGTGCCCAAGCTACAATGATGATCGTGGTCGTGGTTCTTTCTTCTAGTCATGACTAAAATAGAGTTATGACTTGGTTTTTTGCTTCTTGTCTAAAAGTAGTATCTTCCATCTATTAAAGAAACCTTCATAACTCTATAACTGTAAGGAGGGGTTTGAAAATATATTGGGAAAAGTCTAAGAGATCTTTTGGTAGTCAACAGAGTGAGAAGAAGAGCAGCAACAACTCTGCATGATCGAAGGGAGGAGCCATGTCTTATGCAATTTATAGTGGCGATCCTTAGCAAGGGAGTTATTGTATTTATTTCCTTTTATTGTTGCTTGCTTTTTGGTGGTGTTTTTAGAATTTTTTTCTTTGATCATGATGTGCTTAATAGCAGCGTAAACTCTCTTTCAAGACAAAGGGTGTAGCTCGTTGAGATTTGTTATGACTCAATGACATTGATGCTGTTTCTATTCTAAATTTAGTGAAAGTTAATTTAATTATAGTTATGCCTTATCTTCTTGTAATATTTTGGCCAAATATGTCTATATTTAGATGATGTTAGATGGATAGAGAGTGAATTTCATCATTGGAAAGCCTGTAGTTAAGCTTGTAGGTTAAAACATGAGAGTAGTTCTAACCAACTTTAAGGGATTATACAATTTATGATAAAACTTAATAAATCTCCCAGGAGAATAGGAGATCAATCTAAGTAGACATATGATGCCATGTATTTTTATAGTATTTTTTGATTTATTTTTTTTTTATCTTAAATCAAGGCAAATTCTATTGCTTTTATACCCTAACTAGACTTATTTACCTGTTTTGTTTAGAATATTCACTTTTTCTTGTCTTTTAGAAATTAAGGTGAAATCACTCAATTATAGAGCTTATTTGATGATTTTGAGGTCACCGAGTCATTTAGGATATAAAGACGACGCTACATAGAAAATTTGGTGTGAAATGGAGTTTTCTATCTCCATCATGTCCAACTCCTGACCTACATCACGAACATGATGAGCAAGTGAAAAAATAATTTCATAACTTCCAAGCCATGATGACAATCATAACCATGATGTGCTTAAACCAAAATTTGAAGATGGGTCCATAGTGAAGATCACAGCCAACCCCTGATGAACTTCATGACCATGATTGCTATGCTAGTTTTTCATATAAAGGTTCACAGCCAGATTGTAACTGACATCATGGCCATGATTTATTTTCTAGCTTCCATAGAACACATCATGATCTACCCATGATGAATGGCATGACTGTGATAGACTTTCCAGCACTTTATAGAAGACATTATGGCTAGGCCCTAATGGATGTCATGGCTGTGACGGCTTCCGCCGGACATGAAGAGTCCCTGATTTCTCCCAAAATTTGGATGGTCCTAACGTAGATTTCATGGGGAATTCTAGGGGACAACTTCTTAGAGCATAGAGGGAGCAAAAGGGTTTGAAGAGAGGCATCAATAGGGCTCCAGGGGAAGCTCTCACGAACTTGAGTGGCGACGGAGAAAGAAAGGAGACTTTGCTAGAGATTTTGTAGGCTATTCTTCATCAAATATGATACAAATTGTTTGCTCTTTCTTCTCTCTTTCTTCTTTCTTTGGATTGTGCTCTCCTTGGAATTTTATTCGAGAAACTTGTACTGAATAGAACAATTATGTTAGCCTAAACTCTTATTCAGTACTAGGGGTGTAGTCCCTTTGTACGGATCTTTTGTTTGAACTTTATTATCAATGTTTGTGTGATATATCTTCGTTTATTCGATAAAAAATCTTTGCTAATGTTTTTTTGCTTGTCATCGTTGTGGTTGAGCTTTTACATGTTTTAAATATCGCAAGAAGAACTAAAAGATGAATTGCGACGTTGGATCTGCTTTGATCAAACTTGTAATTTTCTATCATGAAAGTAGTTAGAATTTGCATGAGGATCTTATAAATTATCTCTATGCCCATTGGGCCTATTTCGTTTGGTAAGCCACAAAAGTAGCAGACCGATCTGAATAAATACTAGGTTATACTACTGAAAGGGGGGTAACTTGTACATGTGGATAATATCCTTAAATATTTTAATCCTAATCTTTGATATTTTCTTGTTTGGATTTAGATCTATCAATAAGACGAACTCCAATGTCTTGAATTATCTTGAAATTGTATTTCGTTCGTAACTCTTGCCTTGGTGATTAATTTGATGTGTGAATTTGGTTCGATTTAAATTAGTTTGAATTGAAAATCATATTGCAGTTGTCTAGCTATTGATTATATGATCTTTCGATAAATGATGCTTGTCCTTGTGAGAACGATATCTTTTATTACTATAGTAAACCAAGCGCTTGTGGTAGATACTAAGTGGCATCGACAATAGTATATTGTATTGCTAAAAGTAGACAATATGTATCTTAGGATAAATTCGCTTTATCTTAATTAAATTTCACTATACAGAGAGTTAATATATAAAGTCATAAGAATCCAACATCGTGAAATCTGAAGTCTTGATTTTCATAAAATTGATTTTTTTTTCCATTGGCCTTGCTTTCAAAAACCTTTTTTGCACAATTTCTAGGAGTTTCTATACCCAAAACATTCCATTTAGTTTACCTATCTTGTAAATTCACAATTAGTCGATACTTGATGATTCGGTCCATATGGTATTGATGTTTTTTATTACTTGGATAGTGCACTTGCAGCCACATTAAGTTTTTGTCATCGTTGTCTAGGAATTTTCTTATGTTTTTGTTTCTTTCTTTCTCTCTCTTTAAATTGTTGTAAACTTTCCTAAAAATCTTCTAGAAGTTGTTTGAAAAGTTTTCTTTGGATGTTTCATATTTAAAGACTCTATGATCCACTCAACTCTTTCTTGAAGATCCGATGATTGAAAGAACCTTTCGTAGCATGTACTGATCACTGCGACATGGATCCACCTGCTTAACTGGATATATTTGGTGGACACACTCTTGAGACGGAGGAAAAGAAGAAGATTATATGCTCTCTACTATGGCACAGATTCACCAACTCCACCATGACATGAAGCTATGGTCAAGCTAATGACCTTAAACAAGCGCTTTTGGGAGGCAGCCCAAAGTTTTTGAATTTTATTAATTTTTGCATTCTTAGTTTTTGTTTTTTGATTTTCTTTAAATTTTTAGAAATTTTTGCAGCATGTATTGATGAATTTTTATTGATGAAAAATCTTTTAATAAATTATTGTATTTGCAGAAAATTTTTGGAGAATTTTTACATGAAGAAAAGCTGATCAACGAGACCATCACGGGTGCAGCTGTGAATCATTCACGGACCGTGATTCTTGCGGCAATCTCTTTGTGAGTATATTTAAACATGATTTTGATAGTGAAGCATGATGGTATTTAATGTCTGAAACTTGTTTACATTGTAAAATATCTTTGATGTGACATAGTTTCTAGATTTTTCTAGGTCATGTTTTCATTCTTTTGATATGATTATATAGGTTTTTGCCAACGTTTTTAAAGGGAATTTTTGCAAAATTTTTCTGAAATCTACCATTCATTGATTTTAATGTTCATGTATATGCAACAATTTAAGTCTAGGGTGTCCTTCATGATTTGTTTTTTCTTCAAAGCTTTACAAGTATGTATTTTGAATGTTTATGATTGTTAAGGATAATCAAATTTGTTTTGTCCTTAATTTTAAACTTAGGAAACATTTTGAGTGATTGATTTGATGACTTAAGAAATTTTTGAAATTTTATGTGGACTTAAATTATTGAGTAAATTTAATTCTGGTATTGATAAAATGCATATGTGAATTGTTATGAGTTCATATGACACATGCATAATATCTTGTTACTTGAAGTTTAATTTATCTATTTTTGCTTGATGGGAATTTTTATGAATAGAATTTGGTGATATTTATTTAACTGAGATTTGCTCCAACTCCTCTAGTTGAGAAATCTAAAGTCATGAGTTATATTATACCACGAGTTGGTATACTTTAAATTTGTTGCGATCAAGTATCGATAACGATTTAAGTACCATGCCACTAACCGGTTTTCTCCAGAAATAAAAAAAAAAGAAAAAAAAAGAGAGAAAAGACTCCTCTACTTAGCATTGCTAACTTTGGCAGTGGTACCTAAGACATGAGTTGAAGTCTAATAATGAAAAAAAAAGGGAAAAAATGGAGAAAAAGAGAAAGCTGTAGGTTGAGTGGACAACTCCGCTGACTTTCATGATTGAGACTATGAGTTATATTATACTATTCTTTGGTATACTTTAAACAATGTTATGACACATAACAGTTTAAAGACTAAATTGCTTTTAAAATCTCTTATTTTTAACATCACCAAGATTCTTGAAATAAATTTTTGTCCATTGAGTAAGATAGATTTATTAAATTGAAAGTATCTGATATTTAGTGTGTGAAGAATGAATATTATGACATGAATTATGAATTTTATCTTTCTTGGATTGTAGCCTCTTGAGAATTTATCTCTATTATGACTTTTCTTGAATTACTTGAGTTTGAAATATTGATTTCTTAATTTGTAAACTAAGGATATTATTTGGGGCAAAAACAGTTGAGAAATCCTTATCTCTACATTCTTATTACATATCGAGGTATTGCTTGAAGACAAGCAAAATTTTAAGTCTAGGGTTTCTGATGCGTTGCATTTATACCATATTTTTGCCTATATTTTAGATCATATTTTGGGCTTAATTGAATGATTTTATGCAATTTTTAGTGTTTTTACTTCACTTTGTATAGAATCTTCACTTTTCTTGGTTTTTGTGAAAATGTAGGTAAAATGGCTCGAAAATGATGGATTTTGGGAGATTTGAAGCCATAATATGATTACTGAGGAAATCATGAGCTTACACGTCAAATTTGGGCGAAAATAGTGAAGATCGAGACTTTCACGACCTTGGCCGTAATTTTGGGCCGGCCGTAATTTTGCGTTCGAACGGGCGAAGAAAATCGGCTAAGTTAAATAGTGCATATAAACTTTTACGGGTGAGACCGTAAAGCCTTCACGTCCGTGAATATTTCTGTGCGCAGGAGTTTTATTCACAGACAAGATTACGGCCTTGGCTGTAAACTCATCACGGGCGGTGAAAATGTCTGCCCCTTCGCATATCTCACTTGATTCAACTCCAAACTGAACCAGAATTGAACCAAACTCTCCAGAAACCTTCCTAGATGGGTTCTATATTGGTTAGACTATAAAAGGAAAGGTTTTGGAAGGGTTTCGGGGGCTTCTAGGCACGAAAACAAAGGGAGGCGGTGGCGATGGCGGATTCAATTCTAGGGCAGAAATTCGGCGAGAGATCACGCAAAGGAGGAGTTTGATCACTTCATCTTCATCACTAGATCAAGGGGAAGAGTTCTAATTACGTTACTAGTGTCTCTTTGCATTATTTTAGAGAGATTACATGTTTAATTCATCGATGAACATGCTGTTTGCTTTGAACATGGATGTGTAAACCTTAATTTTTGGGATTTGGGGGGGAATAACCCGTTGACAATTTATAGATTAAATATATAGTTTTAAATCTTTTACACGAATTTTATAGATTTGATTTGATTAGAATTGTACATATCTCGCTTTAATACTCTGGCCAAATTTTATTGCGTTTGAGACGTCGCGAGAATGACCGAGAGGTGAATCGCAACGTCAGATCTATTCTTTTCAAACATGTGAATCCGATCACGAGAGTAGTTCGGATTTACTTGAAGGATTCCATGATTTTTCACAGAACTTAATGGATTTATTTATGTTAATTGTCATGAGAGTAGGGAATTAATATAAATAGATACCGGATTACGCTTCGAGAGGAGGTAATGTGTACCCTAGGAAAAGTCCCTTTCAACGCTTTAATATTCTGTCAAAGGTTTATTTTTATTAAATTCATAATCGTCAGTGTGGTGAAACCCTAGATCCTGATTTTATCTGAATTGATTTTTAGCCAAAACCCTAAAACCACCTTTTTGTTTTCTTGCATTAGAAGTTTTCAAAACAAAAACTACACTTTCATTCATCTAGATATAGATTGATCGTGTAATCGGTACTTGACCGCCAGATCCTCGTTGGGAACGATAATCTTTTTATTACTTTGATAAATCCATGCACTTGCGGATACCTATCAGTTGCTGGGCAACCTGAGGCTCAGACACAGGTCCCACGTAGGTCTAGGAGGATTCGTCGTGCACCTGAGAGGTATGAGTTGCTGCCGACCCAACACGACGGGATCTTCATCATTGAGGATGAACCTAGGACCTATGATAAGACGGTCAGTGGACCGGACTTCGAGAGATGACTTGAGGCCATGCGATCCGAGATGGAATCCATGTTGGCTAACCAAGTCTGGGATTGGGTTGAGCTACATGATGGGGTAAAACCCATAGGGTGTAAATGGATCTTCAAGAGGAAGACTGACATGGATGACAACATAGTTACCTATAAGGGTAGACTTGTGGCTAAAGGATTTAAATAGATCCACGGGGTGGACTATGATGAAACCTTTTCGCCAGTTGCCATGATCAAATCCATTCGGATTCTGCTTGCTATAGCTGCATATCATGACTATGAGATATGGTAGATGGATGTTAAGACAGCATTCCTTAACGGAAAGCTGACAGAGGATGTGTATATGACACAACCTGATGGCTTCATCCATCCTGCAGAGGCCAACAAGGTCTACAGGCTAAAGAAATCCATTTATAGATTGAAGTAAGCATCTCGAAGTTGGAATCTTCGGTTTGATGAAGCTGTGAGAGATTATGGCTTTATCAAAAGTGAAGATGATGCCTGTGTATACAGAATATTCAGTGGGAGCTTGATGACTTTTCTGGTCTTGTATGTCGATGACATACTACTCATCGGAAATGACATCCCTAGTCTTCAATCTGTGAAGACATGGTTGGGGAAGTGTTTCGAGATGAAAGACTTAGGGGAGACCGCCTATATTTTAGGTGTGAGGATCTACCGAGATAGATCCAAGAGACTCCTGGCCCTTAGTCAGAGTACCTACATTAATAAGGTCTTGGAGAGGTTCAACTTGGAGCAATCCAAGAAAGAATACCTTCCAGTGAGACATGGTCTTAGTCTCTCAAAGAGCCAGTGTCCTACCACACAGGCTGAGAGAGATGAAATGAGTTGAGTTCCCTATGCTTCTGCAGTGGGATCGATCATGTATGCAAATGTTGTGTACTAGACCAGATGTGGTTTATGCTGTGAGAATAACCAGTCGATACTAATCCAATCTAGGTCTACAGCACTGGGTAGCTATGAAGAATATCCTGAAGTATTTGAAAAGAACTAAAGATATGTTCTTGTTCTATGGGGGATAGGAAGAGCTAAGTGTGCAGGGCTACACTGATACGTCGTTCCAGTCTAACCCTGACGACTTTGGATCGCAGACAGGCTATGTGTTCAAATTAAATGGAAGTGCTATGAGCTGAGAGAGTTCTAAGTAGTCCATTATAGTTAATTCTACAACTGAGGCTAAGTATGTAGACGCTTCTGAGGCAGCCAAAGAAGCCGTTTGGATCAGGAAGTTCATTTCTGAACTTCAGGTGGTTCCAAGTGTAGTGGATCCCATTGAATTGTGACAACAATGGCGCAATTGCACAAGCTAAGGAACCACGGTTTCATCAAAGGTCCAAACACATACTCAAGAGTTGACATAGAGAACAATCTGGCAGACCCATTGACTAATGCTTTGGCGCAGTAGAAGCATCATGGTCACGCTAGAGATATGGGGTTGAGATTCCTCAACCTCTAGGTCCTAGTGCAAGTGAGAGATTGTTGGTGTATATCCCTAGGTCCTAGTTTTGGTCCATCTTTGTACTACTTGACATTGATACTCTTATATCATTCTGGCATTGTCATTATCGTTGTTTGTCTACATTTGCGATTATGTGCTTACATAATAATGTCCCTGGAGACAGATTGGATCTGTGCTCAAAAGAATGTCCTCAATCAAGTACCTGAGTGGATATGAGATAGCTCTAGTACATGAGAGACTGGTATATGGGTTGGTTAAGCATGCGGTGCTAACGCAGACATATAGGTATATCAGTGGTGGATATACTGGATTGACCCGCTGTGAGGCTATGACTTGGTGTCATGAGTTATCCTCACAAGTGATAGGAGATGCATTGATCCTTAGACTTGAGGTCATTGACTCTTCTATATGGTTAGGGACATGCTTTGATGCAACCTAACACCTCACCGTAGCTGGGAGGTTATAACGGTTGTCATTGAGTATGTCAAGACTAATATGAGAAGATCAATTGACAGACAAAGGATTTGCCCCTTCCTGAGGGAAACATGATATCCATGGAGCTCCTCTATGGTTCTATGACTGAAAGTGTATGGCCATACCCAGGTGAAGACTTGAATTAGTCATGACCATGTGATTGGGTGAAAATAAGTGATGACATATTTGTCTAATCGGATATCAGTTTGGAAAAAGGACTATAATGCATATATACCTAGTCGTGATGATGAGGATGTCGATGTCGATATCCATTCCGATGACTTGGGTTGCAGCGATGCACTGCTAGGTGCCACTCACTGCTTGTGATGACCTTAGGGCATCACTGCCAACATCAGAGGAACCTACAGGATTGCACACCTTGATACTCGAGTTCTCGTATTGATTGAGTAGCCTTTAGATCGAGTTATTGGATAACTCGGATCTATTTGGGAGATTTCGTCAGCGCTAATGGTCCTGATGAGATGGAAGAAACTCATTGGAGCCAACTTTTATTTTTGGCATATTGACCAAATTAACCATGGTTAGCCTCATTTGACCTTGGGTTAAATTGAATTGGATCCAATAGCTTGGTTAATATACATAATGGACTTTGGGCTAGGCTCATAGCTTAGTTGAGCTCAATAATAAGTTGTAATGAAGAGAGGAGAGGCTAAAAGGGTATAATGGGGAGGAAACTTATCCCATTGACGCCTAGGGGCTTAATGGGGATAAGTTGACGCCTTTGCTTCATTATGGAAGTAAAGGGCGCCGCCCCCTTCATCCTTGGATGTCAACCATCTATGGCAAGGATGGGGCACAAGATATTTGTTGTGTCCAAGTGGGGATGATCATTAACATATTTAGAGTCCTAATCTCATTAGGATTGTTGCCCAAGCCTTAACGGGCAAACTATCATGGCGCCTTGACATGGTTTAGACGCATGGATAGAGTTAATGCCTCTTTAGGCATGAAGTGGGCACATATGTTAATGCTTGCTTAGGCAAGAAATAGGCGCATATTGGAGAGAAGATTTAATCAAGATAATTGATTGAATAAACTCCCTAATTAATGCCCTAATTGTCAACCCTTGCCATCTACCCAAACCGCCTTCATGCTCTTATAAAAGAACCCCTTGTCACCCCCTCTTGGGGGTTAATCTCTTGGAGGCATGGAGGCTTAGAGGGGCGACAACTTGAGAGCTTGGAGTTCTCCTTCTTCCATCAAAGGGCGCAACAAGCTTCTTCCCCCTTCCTCCTTTCCTTGCCTTGGCGCAAAGGAGCAAGAAGGCTTGCGGCTCCTTCCACTTCTTCTTCCCTTGGCGCCACCTCTTCTTGGTGGTTGGCGCAAGTGATCAAGAGGCTCTCCTAAGGCGTGGATCTTCTTCCCGAGGCTAGCACCGAGCGTGGAAGAAGAGAGCTCGAGGAATCCGTGTGTGTGAAACTGCAGAGGGCGAATGCTTGGGCGCCTACCTCGACATTGGTTTCTCTCATTGCTTTAAGGTACTTTGTATCACATTGTGTCAATCCCCTCGCATGATGATCTTCACTAGGTTTTTGGGACTGGCCTATTTCGGGGATATTCTTCCGCTGTGCTATGTAATATGTAATGTCTATCTCTAAAAAATTATAAAATATCCCCGGGGTTTCCCAACAAGCGGATGCTGCTTGTTTGAGGGAGAGCCGGAAGGCCCCTTGTGTTTGTTAGAGGGTGAGCCTTTGGCCCCTCTGTCTTGATCCCCTGGAGGTGAGCCGAAAGGCCCTTCATCCTCATCTTCCTGCCGAATCCCCACTTGCCTGGACTACTTGATTTCCTGGTGGAGTTGAAAGCTGCTGAAGTTTGTAATCTTGTGGAGTCGAAAGGAGCTGAAGTATCACCTCCAGGACCAATTGCGAGGGTCACAACCACTACTTGTTGAGCAACCAAAGAGGGAACTTGACTCCCTTCCCTAAAGGGGGGCCTCGGGTGTCGTCATTCCATCTCCCCTCACATCTAGAATCGCATGAAAACTCCTACTCCCATTAAGAACCTAGCTTGTAACTTAAAATCCATCATTAAGGAGCCACATACCTAAGGGATACTCTTGGGCTTAAATCTCATCTTACATCAATTTGCTTTCAATACTATGCTAAAACTTGAAGCTTGTCATTGACCAAATTATAACCTTTCTAGACTTATTTAAGTTGATCGAGATTCCTTATTTCATTTCATCATTGTGTTCTAAACAATTCAATTGCTTGAGGATAAGCAAAATTTTAAGTCCGATGTATTTTGATATCACACATATATGTGATATATTGTGGCTTAATTCTTTTACTATTTTAGAGTAAAATGCATGTTTTATCTCATTTATTTGCTTAAATTTTTATATTCTTCAGAATCTTCACTTTTCCTTGGTTTTATTGAAATATAAGGATTTCACCTCAAAATCGGTGGAATTTGGAAGATTTAAAGATATGGGATGACGCCTCATAATGAGACGAAGCTACATGTCAATATTCAGATCAAACGGAGCTTTCTGCACTCTTCACAGGCATGCTCATGCATCTATGCACGAACCTGAAGGTGTTGGCCAAACTTTTCAGAACTTGACGAGGCATTCATGGGTACACCCGTGAACACATACATGGCTGTGAAGAGTTATTTTTCTAGAAAACAAAGTTCACCGAGGTCTTCACAAGCACAACTATGCATCCATGCATAGCCGTGAAAGCTCTCGCCTGTTCGATACCCGTTTGATTTTTCACCCGTTTGTTGCTATTTTTAGAGTGGAATTTGCTGAAAATTTGTGGAGACCTTCTGATGCAGGAGAAAACGGGCCTATGAACACACTTGAGGGCGGCCCAACCCCTCCAAAAGATACTTGGGGAGACTCCCCAGGACCCCAGAAATTTTCCCTGAAAATTTCACCCAAGTCAGAGTTCCCCAGACCCTGACACGGCCAGGCCGTGCGCCCCATCACGGCCGTGACACGGTCACCTGAAGACGCGAACGCTGAGCACGGGCGTGACTCCAAGCACGGGCAAGCCGTGCCCGCCTCTGTGGATTTCGACGACTCCAAGCACGGGCGTGACTCCAAGCACGGGCGTGACTCCAAGCACGGGCAAGCTTTGCCCGCCTCTGTGGATCACGGCGACTCTGAACACGGCCGTGCTCGCCATCACGGCCAGGCCGTGTTCGCCCCTGACGACTCGTTACAGCCCCGACGACCCCACTTCGACGTGCATCGCCCTCCCTACCATGTTGCTCCACCCTATGATGACCCAAAGGAGCCCAACAACGTGGAAATCTGATAATCCCAATGCCAAAGTAAGCCCCCGGACCGCTTCTTGGGAGTCATTAGTCCCCTTTCCATACACACCGGCATAGCGCAACCCAAGGGCGTTCCAAGCCAACCTCCTGAGGATCCAACTCCAAGTGGGCCACTCAATCTCATTAGTAACACGGCCCAAGATCGAGCCGCGACTGTGGTAGCCCAGCCCACGACCTCAAAGTTTTGTTGTTTTGTCGCGATGTGCTCGGAGCGCATCTAAACTATCTCCGCTAAGACGCGTACGATGAGGGACCAAGGACCTGCGCCCCTTGCAGGAATAGTTGGTAATTTGTAGGATTATATGCTTTCTTGTTTTATGTGGCAGCTTGACCACTTTTTGGTAGTTAGTTTGTTAGGATGCTGTCCCCTTGTCTTGTTCCCCCCCCTCCTTATCTTATAAAAGAGAGGGGTTCGCCAGCATTCCTCCTTAGTTCTCTTTGGTGTAGAGAGTTCTCCTGATGAGCTTAGGAGCCACCAGCCTTGTGTGAAGACGAGCCGGAGCCTCGCCTTCGTCATTGTTCGGGTCGAAGACGTCTCTTCGATTCCAAGTTGTTTCCTCTTCCGTTTTGAAGTAAATCCCACCCTCCGGTGGGTTAGGTTTGCCTGTTTTCTCCTTCTTGCTTTGATAACAAACTGGTTTTTCCCCTTTCATCTTCACCCACGCCAGTCCGCACATCGGAGCGTGGTCGGTTCTCTTATTTCTTTGGTTTGTTTCAGCCCTCAAGGCGGGCGGGCTGAACCCCTGCGCACTCACTGTCCCCCGCGTGGCTGAACTTAAAACGCGCTAGAGAGCTGCAAGGAATGCTTTTAAATTGCTGAGAGGTTAGTGTGTTGCGTTAAATAGTTGGGTGCCGTCACTTGTCATTCGCACTAGTGTTGCTCGATCGAATTCGTCATTGTTTCGTCGTGTTTTCTATCGGTTTTCCTGCACTTTCCGAAGCGTTTCTTCTTCCCTCATCTCATAACCCTCTCCCGTTTTACATGAATCGTGTAACAACCCTAGAGTACGGCATAAGGACCCTCCCTCCTATTAGACACTACATCACCTTCCTAACTTACCTACGAAGGTTTTGGGACTAGAATCACGTGATTTCATGGAGCGGTTGAGGAGGATGAAGTGGAATGGCAACAACTAGGGTTTTGCAATGATTTTGATGACGAGAGACTATTCCGATGCGATTTCTTCCTCGTTTTGAAGCTGAAGATCGTGCTCCATCCTCTCATGACATAGATCTAGCCTTTCCTCCAATTTGGTTGAATTTTCCTTGAGTAATTTCATGTATTCTACGATGAGAGTTAGAGTAATCTATTTTCGGGGTTTGGGCGTAGCCCGTTGTAAGAATGTTGAATGATAATGTTTAATTAATATCTTGCTTAAGTTTATCTTTGTTCTTATTCAATTCTAAATTGCATGAATCCATATTTGTGTACTGGCCATACATATGTATGTTTAAGACGTTGTGGGAAGGACTGAGAGGCGAACCACATCGTCAATTCCCCTTAGATTGAACTGGTCATTTTGACCACAAAAGTAGGTCAAAATTACTCGAGGAGTCAATAATTCTTCACAGAACCCATTGGATCTGGCTTAACCTAGTAAGCCACGAGAGTAGGAGACTTGGGTTAAGTTAGATACCAGATCGTGGCCTAAGAGGGAACTATCTGTATCTTAGGAAGAATTACCTTAAGAACTTAGGTTAAACAAATTTAAACACTTGCATTATTTTTCTATCATTCTTTAGTGTGGTGAAACCTAAAACCCTGATCTTCTCTCAAGATTTTCACACCCTCATTTGCTCTTGACTTGCTTGATTTACTTTTTTGCATTAGGACATTAGTAACCTTCTCTGTTATTCGATCTCTTAGCTATTGATTGAATGATTAGTTAGTACTTGACCCCTAGTCCCTGTGGGATCGATACTTATTTATTACGCGATAGAACCGTGCACTTGCGGAAAACCTATCATCTATGAATCCTTCAATTGAGTCAATATCGGCGAAATTGGTCCTTGGCAACGATGCCAAAAACTTGAAGTGTTCCGCAAGTGCATGGACAAATGGAAGTAATAAAAATATTGATCTCACAGAGACCAATGACCAAGTATTAACTCAACTCAGGATTATTAGCTAAACAATTCAGAAAAAGAGTGGTTTTTATCTTAACTAAATTGCAGAAATAGTAAAACAGACTTTGGTTGTAATCGATTAGATGGAAATTCAGGATTCTAGTTTCACCACACTATGTTTCATGGCTTTTCTAATTAAGAATATCTTAAGAAGGATTTACTGTACTGAAGGGGATTTATCCACATGTACAGATTGCCCCCTCTTGGCAGTACAATCCGGTATTTATCTAAATTAATTCCCTACTCTCATGGTTATTAACTCAAGATAAACTCAATGAGTTCTTGATAAATCTATGAAATACCTCAAGCCGATTCGAACTACTCTCATATTCAAATCAACATGTCCAAAAACTGTAGATCCGATGTCGCAATTCACCTCTTAGTACTTCTTGCGACGTCTCTAAGCATGCAAATTATGGCCAGTAATCAACATGTAATAAGCACAATAATAATTGAATGTAACACAAGTAAATTATTTCACAAGAAAGAAATCAATGATTAAATCATTAAAGCATAGTGGGTTACAATAGTAATCCTAAATAAAAGATTTACACTGACATGTTCATCATTTCACATTATAAAAAGCCATGTTTTCAATTTCAATTGGCAAATAAAATACGAAATCAACAAGGAGGAAGGAATTCAAGGCTTCTTGATGAAGATTGACACTGATTGATCGGAAAATCGTAGCTTTTCCATTGAAGAATCGTCGCACGCCACCAGTTGACCTAGAAATCACCCTTTTGTGCAAATCGCCTTGAAAATCTGCCCAAAAATTTCTGATAATTACTCCAAAACTTCCTTATATAGTTCTCCATCTTTAGAATATGTTTTCCCCATAATTTAGCGTAAAAAGGAATCAAATCGAGCGAGAAACCAAGTCAAACTCAGAACTGGTAGACGAAAATATAGTCGTGATTATAATTATGGCATGGCTGTATTTCTTTCTGTGTCCTTTGGAAATAAAACCAAGAAGAAATATGGCTGTGAAAATGATCACGACAGGCCGTATTTCTTTCTATGAATTTTCTCGTCACGGGCAAGTCGTATTTCCTTATGTGGATTTTTGGTATTTTGTACTCAATAAAATATGACCGTGATAAGATCACCAATTTCAATTTCGTTTATGGTTAACAATTTACCAAAAATTATAAACTCCTAACACGAGTGATAATTCGATCTTATTCGAACGGTAATAACATCGTGAATTTCAATTCCATTTGTGGTTAACAATTTACCCAAAATTGTAAGCTCCTAACATGAGCGAAAATTCAATCTTATTCGATGATAAGATCGCAAATTTGAATTCTGTTTATGGTTGATAATTTACCAAAAATTATAAGCTTCTAACACGAGTGAAAATTCAATTCCATTTATGGTTGACAATTTATTAAAAATTGTAAGCTCCTACCACGATCTAATTCGAATGGTGATAAGATCGTGAACTTCAATTCCATTTATGGTTGACAATTTATTAAAAATTGTAAGTTCCTCATATAAGCAAAAATTCGATCTGATTCGAACAGTGATAAGATCATGAATTTTAATTCCGTTTATGGTTGATAATTTACCAAAAATTGTAAGCTCCTAACACTCGCAAAAATTCGATCTTATTCAAACGGTAATAAGATCGTGAACTTCAATTCCGTTTATGGTTGACAATTTACCAAAAATTGTAAGCTCCTCACATAAGCGCAAAAAAAAGAAAAAAGTTACAACCCAATACAATATCGTTTGGAAAATATGTACGTCGATGCTCGTCATCGAAGCATATCTCCTCGATATACCTTTGTACTACAACACCATGGAAAAGAAATGATTTGTAAAAAGAGAAAGGCAGCAGCACTATGAAATATTCTTTGGAAAATACGTATATCGATGCTTGTCATCAGGGCGTAGCCCCTCAATATAATATTGTATTTGCAGCACTATAAAATAAAACGCTGCAATGGATTTGCATGTGCATATTGCTTATAACAAATCCACTGGGGGCATGAATTAAAGGTAAATAAAATAAAAATAATTAATTAATTTATTAGTCCATAACTAATTTATTAATTAATCATTCAGCAAGCATATTTCAATCAAAATAAATTTTGACAATTGTGGTGCAATAAAAAAAATCGATTAGTTAATTATGAATTAATTATGAATTAATTAATTAATTACTAATTAATTATGAATGAATGAATTAATTACCAATTAATTAATTTATACCGAACCAGCATGTTTCGTTCAAAATTACACAATTTCACCACAATGGTGTAACATGGAATAGAAAAAAGAGAAGTTGCAAGCGAAATTGAGGTCAAAATATTCTATTTTGAAAAGACTTGCTCAAAATATGCGAGAGTGAAAAAAATAACAAAAAAACAACGATGTGTAGCCATGTGAAACTTGGAAATAAAATAAAAAAAAATAATAGAGAGGAGCGGGTCACGAAGCAAAGGAGCAAAATTCCCTTTTGGAAACAAAAGTGCGGTCATAAAAAATAATTATAAAAAAAATAGTGAGTCATGGCATATACGAGGGAGCAAAATTCTATTCTTGGAGAGATCTGAGCACGTATAGAAGCGATATAAAAAATAAAATAAAAATAATGAGCAACGATATGCGATGAGGGAAAGTGGTCGTATGCCCCATTAAACAAAATAGCAATGAAAATAGATTATAAATGCAAGAAGGGAAAGCAAAAAAAACTCTCTCAACGACCTTTCACATGAAGATAAAGACAAGGACAAGCAAGAAAAACAAAGGAAGAAAAGATTGCAGAGGTTTTTGCTGAAAATAAAGGGCTTCTTGCCATCCATCTTCGCGTTTACCACCAAAGAGTCATCGTCAGGGTTTATCTTTCAGCAAGTCACTTTGCCAAACTCTGCCTAACAATAGAATTTAGTCTGGGTCATCGTTGGACCGAACTCATCATCAAGGATGAGAACTTCGACTTAAAAAAAAATCATCGCTGGAGTGGAGAACTTGCTGCTAAACTTAGCAGGGTAGAAATTCGCAATCGCCGAGCTCGTCTTTAGGGCAGAAATTGTGAAGACCTTCATCTGCCGATAGATATTCTCGCTACCCGAAATCCTGTGGTAAAATAAAAAAAACCTTTACCTACAGAAATTGTGAAGAACTTCATCTCACCGTCAAAGGGATGAAGCTTACTAGCCATCGCCAGGAACGCCAGAATCAACCCCTTCTCGCCTTGATTTGGGGCGAAATTAAAATTTGTCTTTTTTCCCAGCTTGGTCATCAAAACTCATTATTGAATCCATTGCCAGAGCAGTTTCCCACTATCGACAGGTCTTTGACGCACCGCTGGATGCTGTTGCTACCAAATGTCACCTTCGGGCTCACTGCAAAAGTAATATCTAGCAGCTTGATCAAGCCCAGATTTCATCCATAGCTTCTCCTCGAATGTGCGAATCAGTGTGTAAAAAGATTCATTCATCCGGTATCTGGTTCACCAGAATTGAACATTTCTTTCCAGCGATCCTACTCACTTGTGTCTCAGACGAAAATCTGTTCATCTGGTTTCGCTCGACGTTGACTCATTACCGACCTGCGGCCCCTAATCCGGTGAGATGCGGAGAAGCCTCGGCAAGAGCCGCCGAGCTTCTAGTGGACAAGACGACGAATGGCTCAAGGCGGATGACCGCGCTTGTCTTCATTACGGGTGTCACGAACAAATTACTGGATCCAATGATCCGATTTCATCAAGAGATAATCCGACGGATCAGATTAAATTTGATACTAATGGCTCAGATCTAATTATCCAGGATCAAAAGGCTTGGATTAAATTTAAAACTGACGGCTCAGATTTGATCATCCAGGATCTGACAGTCCAAATGGCTAGATATTTTCAATGGAACAGATCTTATCATCTTGATAAGACACTCCATATCTTCCAGACTCGATCCAATGGCTCGGGTTTGATTAAACAAACAACGATCTAAATCCTATAATTTCAATTTGGTCTGATGACTCTGATTTGTTCCAGAATCAACGGTCCAGATTTAGTTTCATAAAAATTGAGGGTCGAGATTTAACCCAAAACGAAATAATCCAGATTTAATGCAATACAACTAATGACTGATATTTATTAGCACAAATCCAGATCAATCGGACAGTTATTGAAATAATCCAAATATCAATCCTTACAATTTTGGGTATGATCTTTCCAAATTTGACCTTGAATTTTTTATCAAAGCTCTAGATCAAAGCAGATCTACAAGTCACAATTTCAACGGCTGAAATTAATTCATTTGAATCTCAGCCAATCGGATGGCTCTCAAAATCATCTGAATATCGACTCTTACCAAATTGAGTCAGATCTCTTTAAATTCAATCTCGAATTTTCGATTAGAGATTTGGATCTAAGCCTATCTATAAACCGAAATATTAATGACTGAAAATAACTTACACAAATCTTAGCCAATCAGATGACTTCCGAAATGATCCAAATATCGATCCTTACTCGATTGAGTCAGATCTTTCTGAATTTGATCTTGGATTTTTCGATCAGAGACCTAGATTTAGGCAAATCCATGAATCAAACTTTAAACAGCTCTTAAATTTTAAACGCTTGGCCCATTGGTTTATTCATCGAAATTTGAACGTTTGGCTCATTGGCCCGTTCATCCAAATTTTGAATGTTTCGCGTCACGACCCGTTCATTAAAATTTTAAACATTTGGTCTCACGACCTGTTCATCCAAATTTTCAATGTTTGGTCCCACACCCCGTTCACTACAATTTCGAATGTTTGGCCCAATGACCCGTTCACTCAAATTTGAACGTTTGGCCCCATCAGCCCGTTCATCTCAAATTAGAATGTTTGGCCCCATGGTTCGTTCACCTCAATTTTGAATATTTAGCCCAATGGCCGATTCATCCAAATTTGAACGTTTGGCCCCACGGCTCATTCATCTCAATTTTGAACGATTGGCCCAACAGCTCATTCATCTAAATTTTAACGTTTGCCCCTATCAGCTCGTTCATCTCAAATTAGAATGTTTGGCTCAATGGCCCATTCATCAAAATTTGAAAATTTGGCCCATTGGCCCGTTCATCCAAATTTTTAACGTTTGGCCCCACAGCCCATTCACCAAAAATGAGGACGTTTGGCCCCACGGTCCGTTCACTTAAATTTTAAACGTTTGGCCCATGGCCTATTCAATCAATCCATTTACTCACTTCTGGTGCTTGGCCCAATGACCCATTTACTCCACTTTTGAATGTTTGGCCTACCTACTCGTTCACTCAACCCGTGCACTTAACTCGTCCATTTGATTCGAACATAGTCATAGGCATTAAATATTTGAGGTGTGTTATTAATAACGTTATTTGAGAGGTCCGTACGTTAATACTTTGTGCCTTTTGATACTGCCTATTGATACTTTGTGCCTTTTGATACTGCCTATTGTTAATAACATAGTCATGGGCATTATAGTCTCCTAATGAATGTGCATGCTTATTGATACTGCTGTTACAAATTTAATATTTCTTATTTGCTTTTAGGGGTTTTCTGGTGTTGACGATGCAATTTATGGATCTCTTG
Source organism: Costus lasius (assembly GCA_027563935.2). NCBI lineage: Eukaryota > Viridiplantae > Streptophyta > Magnoliopsida > Zingiberales > Costaceae > Costus > Costus lasius. Next base: position 26,213,814 of record CM050450.1, on the reverse strand, counting down.
TTGTGATACTTTGTGCCTTTCTATTTGCCATTTTAAGTTTCTATTCCTATAACTCTTGATACAATCCCATTATCGTTGTTTATAGAGTATTCAAAAAAATGACCCTCCCTTGGGTGCAGAATCGCATTTAGGTTCATAAATGAAATTGATAATTTGTGCACACCAAAGTTACCATAGTGAGAGTACTACATATTGTTTGATTTTGGATTCAAGACTTTCAATTAACACAAAATCATACTTTTGAATACTAAACATTGGCATTTGGGAAACAAATCAATTTCTTTGAATAAAGAAATAATTTCTTGCTTCAAATAACGTATGGAAGCATAGGAGAAATACATAAAGAAATAATCATTTATGTTATATGAGATAATTATTATTAAAATATTTATTTTTATTAAAAATTTCTACTTAATATAATCGCATAGCATTTTTGTTTTGTTAACTAGTACTTATAGTTTCCTAAATAGCATTTTATTTCCCCAACTAGTTATATTTCAATCAGTAATTTTTTAGCTAGCAAAAATTAGAATGAGCCCGTTTGGTAACACCAGATTGTGGCTTCCGCTGGTGCGGCCAACTGTTTTTTGTTAATCCATGTGTTTGGGAATGCCACTTCTCAGTCTCAACATGAGAAGCTGCACTGTTATGCGCGAGCTCCCTTTCCAGCTTTTGCAGCTTCCCGCAGAGTCACGCGTCCGCTCGCGACTCTCCTTCACGCTCTTACTGCCTTGCGAACTCTTCACGCCCTCACAACTCTTGACCCTCCGGCGACTCCTCCCGGAAATCTACACCTTCCGGCGACTCCTCCCGGCACTCCGGCGTCTCCTCCCAAAGTTTTTTCTTCCGGCCAGCGACTAGGTTGAAGATTCCAGCGCCTTCTTTTCTCCCGGCATCAATCGTCTTCCTCCCGGCCACCTCCTCTGGCCAGCGCCTCAGATCCAGAGCTGTGCGTCTTCTCCCAGGTTTCCTCGAAGAGTTCAGGTAACCTCCTCCCAGATCTGCTCGCCGGCGCGCAATGTTTGGAGCTCGCTGGTGCTTCGAGCTCGCCAGCGCTTCGAGTCCTTTTGTTGTGGACTGCTGGCTTCCGTGGCTGTATTCAGGATGATTGCGAATGTAATGTAGCAGGGTTTGCTTCCCACTGCCCTGGCAAAACCACTGAAAAGCATCGGTGAAGATTTGAGGAACTTTTGCTTGATCTTTAATGTCATTCGTTTGCTGTGTTTCCTTTAAACATAGAAACAACTGAAAAGATAAATGTCCAGTTCAGTAAGAAAAGCTAGTTTTTTTCAGCTATTGACAACGTTAGTAAACTACGATGTGAAGCTATTGGATGGTTTCTACGATGTATACGGTGTTATCTCAAACCCCAATGTAGTAGAAAAGATGCCTTCTCTAGTAGATCTTCAAGCAGTATTGGTTTGATACTGAACATGCACTTGTCAGAAAACTAGAACACCTTGAATTAAGTAGTAGAAGTGATAAATCTTAGTTAAATGCTCTCAAGCAAGCTCTTGCTACTTAATTGCTAGTTGGATCATTCAATGTAACATATCATGAGTTGGTTAATATTTGATGCTTAGTTGTTTGTTCAGTGAACTCGTTGTATTTCTTAGCTAGATGCTTTTTGTTGATTTTATATTTTAGTTACTTTGTCAAGGTGTACTAGATATCATGTCATTTGATGCTTTTTTGTATGGGATAAGCTATATTTAATTAGTTAAAATCTTATATTTTCATTGTGAACTTATTTTTTTTATTTAACAATACAAAATATCACATATAAGTATTAATCAGCTTCAGCTACAAGCTGTTTTATCCAAACAGCTTTAAATTTGTCAATCCAGCTCTGGTCAAACTAACTCTATTCTAACCAGCTTCAACTATAAGCTCCAGCTGAATCAAGCTGAATCAAACTGGCCCATAGTCACTCCCAAACTAACTAGCTCTGAGTGAGTTGAGTAAAAAAAAAAAGGTCTAACTTGATTACCTCACGCCTGGAAATACTCAAGCGATAACCTACTAAAAAGCACTGGACTAATATATTCTCTTTTAAGCTTATCTTATTACAATACAAAAAAATGGAATCGCAATCATGTTTGAGCAAGCATACTACACATTGGTTATGTGTAGTGAAAGCTATATCATGGCTGTTATCCAATAGACTTTATTCGAGTGCCTCTCAAGTGGACTAAGTAGTGAAGCTGAAATGTATATTAGTCAAATCTCAAAATTAGAACTAATCTTTTAGTGTTTTTATTATATGCTATTTAGTAAGTAAATTATTTATTAATTTGATGAGCTAATTTATAATTTAATCTAATTTATTAAAATATTTAAGTCCAAGTTAATAATAGCAAGTCCATTAAGTCTTATATATTATATAATGATTTCTCTCTCTTATAATATGGAACTAAACTCGGAGTATTATAGCTTTATGGCTTAAGCTTGAGCAAAAATTTGTTAGGGGTCAACTATATAGCCTCTACCATCAACTTGTTGGGTCAACCATTTTGAAAGAAACGGGAACCAAAACTGCAATTTTGCAAAATGTAGAGGCAAACTGAGAAAAAAACCTAAAAACTAGGGGGTCAAAGTGACATTTGCCTCAATTGCAAAGCAGAAGCAGTCAGCGGAATAAAAATCCTAAGCGGTACCAGGCTGAGATTTAACCATTAATCTATCTTCAGATTTATGTGCACGAATCCCAAAGCTAAAGCGGATACCCGCTTAAAAATTTGTTTCCAGCCGGCGTTCTCGAAAGAGGAAACAAGCAGAACAAAGGATAAGCCCAAGCAGCACAAGAAGAGACAGAAGAAGGATGCAGCATCCGGGCACGGGCGTCGCTTTTTATGCTCGGTGCAAGCTGGCCTCTCCGCCGCCACAGCCGTTCCGGTGTCCTTGGAGGCAGAAAATGGACGGTGGACGACGAGTTCCGCGGCGCTCACCCATCGCCGCCCAGTTGGAGTTGAGGCCTCCTCCCTTCCCCTTGGTAATCTTCGCTTCAGTTAGGCAGTTGCAGGGGAGGTTTATGTTTTAACTTGTTATTTCTTGTTTCCTAGAGCTCTTTGGAGCCACACATGAGCCGCGAGACGCTGGAAACCCACTGGGGAGGGCATCATCGTGCCCACGTCGACCGCCTCAACGCCCTCACTGCAGGGACGAACATGGATGGGATGAGACTGGAGGAGATCATCATTGCAACCTACAACAAGGGTAATCCCCTCCCGGTCTTCGCCCATGCCGCACAGGTAACCGAGACCCTAACCCACAACAGTGACTTTGGTGATCGTTGCGCATTGCTGTTAGAACTTGGTGATGCAAGCAATGTGCTTGTAGTTTTGCCTCTGAGGTTCTGTAGTAAGATTGCCAATATGTGACCCTTCTTTCTGCTTTCTTTAACTCAAGTTACTCAATTAGATCCTTCAGCTAGTAGATTTAGTCTTTTACTTATTTTGGTAAATTTTGGTTTTCTTGGTGTCTACCAGGTCTGGAATCATGATTTTTTCTGGCAGTCCATCAAGCCAAATGGTGGAGGACGACCATCTGGAAAGCTCATGGGATTGATTGAGAGGGATTTTGGTTCCTTGGAAAGAATGTTGACGGAATTCAAAAAAGCTGCATTAACACAATTTGGTTCTGGTTGGGCATGGCTTGTCTGTATGTGGTGATCTGATCTTCCTTTCCAAACCACTGCTACTGACGAGACTGTACACTGTTTGAAACGAAATGAATTTTCAGATTGCGCTTTGATTCATGCTCCACCATTTTCTGTTTCAGATAAGGCAAACAGATTGGATGTTGGCAATGCAGTTAATCCTTGTCCTTCAGAGAAAGACAACAAGCTTGTAATCTGTAATTCTCCAAATGCAGTGAACCCTCTCGTTTGGGATTATGATGTAAGCCATATCTCCAATTATTTTCTTTTCCCATTTGGATTTCGTGCAAACATCTGTGTTTACTATATTTCATATATTATTGAGACTTGACATACCTATCATACATGCTTGAAACATGTGTGGTTGAAAAAAGTAGAATCATTGACATAAACCTTAACTGAACTTCCTTTCCCCCTTCGGAGTTGCCACCAATCTTCCTGAATTAACTGTTCAATTCCATAATGATAGCCATAAACTGAATATATATTCAGCACAGAATCGGAGTGTTCTTCATACTGGTGTGTTCTTTATACTGTATTTCTAGAGTATTATGTCTGCTTTGCGGTAGTGATGCCAGTATACTTTTTTATTTTCATTTTCCTGTTTTCATGCGGTGGCAATGAAGATTATCTCTTTAAGGGTTGCAGTCATCTAAATGGCTTTGCAAAAATGCAATTAAGGGTGGTGGCGGAATCAAAGGCCAGCTTCTATAATGTGTTGACTGTTGAGAACAAAAGAAAAATGAATGTTTGTTTCACTTATCCAAATTTCTTCTTCTTTAAAAGTTATGCCTTTAATTCAAAGCAGAATTGTCTAAATACTGTTATGTCTCTGATTGTTGCAAATTATATTAGAACTAATTCATTGTATTTTCTAATGACTTTGTTTCTAAGATGTTGTCACTTTCAGCCTAGCAGTTCCACACTTGATTTCTATTAGTTGTTTCTGGTGTTTGTTTGTTATGAACAATCTTTGTTTGCCAATTATTGCAAGGAAGGTTATAGGACAGTAACCATAACATCTTTAATGACTGAGATTACAACATTTTCATGTGTAGTAACCATATCCATCCAAGTGGCCGACCAAAATGCAATTATGAATGGGGAGGGAGCCAAAAGCCACTTTTATAATGTATTAGGAGAGAAAATTTGGCAGTTAATTGGTTTGCCTTATGCAAATTTTTTAATCTTTAAAATGATGCTTTGATTCAAAATAGAACCATTTACAAATTGTGATTCCCTTGATTGTTGCAATCTATTAGAACTAAGTCATAATATTTTATGATAATAGCTTATTTCTAAGTTGTTAGTAGGAGCATAATAGCTTCTGTTTGAAATTCTAGTTGGAACCAACGGATATTTTCGGTTTGTACTAGTTCGAGCTTGGACTAATGCACAAGACAAGTCATAATGGGCCAATACTAATATTTATTTAATATAAAACCGACTAGCACAAAAGTTTGTCATGTATCGGTTTACACCGGTAGGTATACCAATTCGAACCGATTCTAAAACCTTAGTTTCACCCAAGGTTTTCAATCATAGTTCGTACTAATGTACTGGTATTTGCTTGGACTATTATAACTCAATATTTACTAGCATATTGTACTAGTTCAATACTAATATGTGTATACTGACTGTAATAACACAAGATATGAAATCTATTTTGTTGGCTAATTTGATGTTTTGATACAATTTAACTTCAAAAATATTGAATTTAAATAATTGCAATATGCTTAGAGATGAAAAAGATATCAAATATGAAATTGGTTAAATATGATATGTAATATGAGAAATTATGATTATATATCTTGTAGTCAGTATCCAAACTAAATGATGACTATCTAAATATATGGTAATTTTATAATATCCACGTTTGAAAGTCATTTCAAGACAGTGTTATTGGTATGTTGAGGGCAGAGTGGATCTCAGTTTGGGTTTTTTTGCTTTGTTAGAGTTGAAACTTGCCTCAAAACCTCTTATGATAGTGATTATAGTAGTTATTGTTGTTAGGAAGGTTTTGGGATCAAATTCTACTTTAAACCATTTGTCTTCTTGCCAAAAAACCTACACAATTTGTTAATGACCGAGACTCCATAAAAATGTGTACCTCACGTTTGTTTTTTGTTCCCCTGTTTATGCTGCAAGTTATGGATAATATTTAAATCCTTCTGTTAAACATAACTTTTAGTATGTATAATCTGTATAACATTCAATAAGGTTGTCTTCCAACTTTTTTTCACCCTCTGCTATCAATGCTGATTTCGTCACATCTGACTGGAGATTGCTGTCTTGTTGCAGCCACTTCTTGCTATTGATGTCTGGGAGGTAAATGTTTCACATCTGAATATCCTCTCCGGGATTTTTAATTTATTGTTAAAAGATTTAATGTGTATTGACTAACCACCAACTCTGGTTCAAATTCCGCTTTGCCTTTAGCACGCATACTACACTGATTATGAGGTTCGTTTCCATGAAGTGTGATTTACTCTTGCGCAGTTAGAACAAGTATTCACAGCAGAACGTTTCACACTACTTGCATTTACAGAACCGAAGGGCTGATTACGTTTCCATATTTCTGGAGAAACTTGTCTCGTGGGAGGTGGTTAGTCATAGGCTTGATGCTGCAACGGAGAAGGCAGCAAAGAGAGCACGAGAAGATGAAAAAAGAAGACAAGATGACGACGAAGAGATGCTGAAAAGTGAAGCTGTGGAGATGTATTTGGACAGCGACAGTGACGATTCTGAAACTGAATGAAATGGTTGAGGCTCAATGAAAACGTCAGTTTTGGAGATTACTTGATCTTCTGCTTTAGGCAGACTGAACTTTATGCTCGTTTATCATAGAGTTCATTTTTAGGAGTATCATTTGGTTTTGTAGGACAGATTGAATGAGCCAGAAATTGTACAAACGCATCTACAGTTGTATCCAAGGATAGCCTATCTATCTGTATATAGGAATTCTTATGCACATTTGTTGAATCTGTAGGAAGATGATCTACATCATCAAAACTTAACATATCAAGGAGATAATCCCCTGCCCGCCAACAGAACTCCAACAGCGCCCATGACTGGTTTTTTTTTTTTTTTTTTGCCTCAAATCTGCTTTGCTTTGATGGACCTGCCAATCTATTTTCACTTCTGTATTTTTTTCTATCCACTTGTGCTATTATTTGACTAGTAATTCGTGAATAAGTGCAATAGTACCAGAAAATGCATAAATTAGATTATTATGTCATAAAATTATATAGGACGATGTTGTTATTATTCTTCCCACACTTTGACTTAGCTGCCAATCTCTTTACATCAAGTAGGACGCGCAGTTCTTCGCTTGTTCTTCATCTCTTCATTATTAATGTTGTCTTCATCTGGTTCTCAGAGTTTAAGTAGAACAATTGTTTATATAGGTAAACAAAGTTTGTCTGACTTCCTTTTTTAGCATCTTGTAAACTCATATTAGTTCTCTTGGACAAGTTTATCATTCAAATTATTATCTGATATTCCTTTATCTATTGAGTGTTGGAGGAAGGCCATCGGATCACACCTCTAGGGTCTCTTTTTGTAAGTTGACAGAGTTGAATGAAGCAATTTCTGTACAAGCCAAATCTGATTAATGCAAATTGGATAGGAAGAATATGGGCTGCATATTCATGTAAGACAATGATACTATATTTTAGACTAGTCTTGGATTAGCTCTGACATGAATTTTCTGTTCTAATCAAATGGTTTGATCTAAGCATAAACGAATATAATTGCATCTAAGATTTTATTTAAACTATTGAATATTTATTCCTTTGAGGTGGCGTCCTCCGAGAACAGAGATGTAGTCACTCCAATATTCTTATTAGCACAAACTGAAAAACCTCAAGCAATATTTGATGAAATGGTCCTAAGTGCTCATGCAAATGAAGACTTGAGAAGAACTCATTGCAGATCTAAGAACTGGTTAAAGGGATTGTTGCAACTAAGCTCTTCATGCACGTGTTAGTCTCTTCATTATTGTTGTTGTCTCTAAATTTCCCTAGATGGCTAATCCTTGTACAACTCTATTTGCATAAAGAGAGATAGGAACTCAAATGTATGAATACTGAACATCTAGAGGTTCATATTACCAGGGATGATACTCGTAAGGAAGTGATGAAATTCTTTTAAAAATATTTTTGCCCCTCTTTATCATCTAGGAACATTGCTAGTCCAAAGGTTCATAAAAGAATTTTAGGGCATTTTAAACCTATTGGGATTGGTAAATCCTTGAAAGAGATATAGGACTTTATAATGTCAAAAAGTAGCAAATTGTTGAGGTAGGTCATTGGTACATCTATCACTCTCATTCTTAAGAAGTGAATGTGAATCTAAAATCCTTTCTGAGTATAGACTAATCTATTGTGCAATGTAGTTTACATATTTATTTCAAACATTGTTGCAAGCACGATTCGAGATACTCTATCTAATTTTATGGACCTTTTATATTATACTTCTATAAGTGGGCACAATATATGTGAGAAATATTCTAGAGTTCTAATAGACAAAATTTGATGTATAAAGGCTACTTGATGATAGTTATGTTTATTTATTTGTATATCATATATACATGATTTTGAACGTGCCTCCTTATTCTTAAGATAGAGATTATGCACATCACTTCTCACGAGCATTGTATAAACATAGATAATATATTTATCTTCTGTCGATAACCTATTTATATTTGTCAGAGTAAACCTAAAATTACTGTAATAAAAATGAAAATTTCTCACATAGTTTTGCAATTGAGATTAAACTTCAGTCAAACATGCGAAAGTTGCAAATATGACATCTTGTCCTAACCAATTGTAAACAAAGATTATATTCATTCTTCGTATAAAAAAGGTTATCTACTTACTAGATAGTTGGGTATTCCTTACTTTTTCAAACAACTTTCCTATGATATCTTTTTGCCTCTTATTGAGGAAGCATCTAATAGATTATCTAGCTAGGATTTCTTATGCAAGTAAACTTGAACTTATTTGATATATGCTTTATGGTAATGTGATATCTTGGAGTGCTTTTAGGTTTCCACAAAGCGTCTTGAGATATTTTCATATTGCCACATAAAAAGAGAGGGATTTTGGAAGGTATATTTGATAAACAAACCATATTTCACTAGATACATTATGATTGTAGCAAAAAATAATGGTTTTTGGGTGAAATGGATCTTAGCAAGATAATTAAGGCAATGACTCTAACGCCCCATTTTTGCTTTTGGTGTTGGTGAAGTTCATGATAATCGATGGGGCATAGAGTAGATTTTGAATGGATCTTGGCACATAAAAGACTCTTATATGAGCTAATTAAAGAAGTTACATCTAAAAACATGATGAATAACCAATTATTAGTATCAAGTCTAATTGAAGTTAGACAATGGATTATCCAATGCTAGAGATCTACCTCTCTCATCTCAATATATCAATCTATGTAAACATTACTATCAATGACGAGATAGAGAAAATAAGGTAAGATGTGTTTGCAAAAAAATAATAAGAGAAATATCAGTGACATCAATTTATGAAAATAATCGACTCAAAAAAAATGCACTGAACTAGTATGGTTTAAGGGGTATTTGCTATGATATTAGTGGTAGTAGGAGATGATCTTATCATCATGATGAAGAAACTATTACTAAATATAACCGTGTATCACTTGGTGGAAAGGTGCATAGGAGATCATAAAAACAAAAGGAAATCTCAAAAGTTGGTGTACTCAGGGAGTTATTGTTGTCATTGTCTTAGGAGTTGGTTCCCATTTCATTGATGTCGGAGGTTTCATCGAACATTGATCTTGGATGTGAGCATCTAAAAATTGATATGATGTTATCACACAAAAGATTAACTCCTCTTAAATGAGTCTTATGTATAGGGTGTTTATCTAAGATTCCATGTTTGTAATATTTTATTCAAAATGCAGAATATTTTTTTTTGTCATTGTGCAATATGATTGACTACCCTTTGAGGAGAGTGGAACGAGTATAACTAATGAAATTCTAAAGAATATAGATCATAATAGTCAGTATCAAAGCAATTTTTGGCAACCTCAAGTCATAAGAAAAGGTGAAAAATTAGAGTTCATGTAAGTTATGAAGGTGTTGCAAGATACACTATGTACTTGATGAAAAGCCAAAAGTACTAGTGGTGGATATTGAATCTCAATTAAATGCATACCATGAAGATTGAAGTGGTCCTCTCAACTAAACAATTCATGCTTCAAAGGTAAAATTTTGTTCAAAAGTTTTCCCCCCTTAGCAACATAATTAAGGAACCAACATTTTGATTGACTTCAAAGTCAAAGAGGATATCTCTTTTCCCTTGACTTGAGAATAGAACTCTAATTGATAAATGACATTGAAAAAAAATGTCTCCATCAACCTCTATAAACTCTAAGAACCAAACATGCAAAGGGATGAATTATGACTAATGGACAATGATACTTTTGTATTATTCTCTCCCTATTCACTAAGGCACCAAGACTGGCTTCTTGCCCACTTTTAATAGAGTTCCATCAAAATTTTCCTTCCTAATAGATTGTGAAGTCTAGGCCTTGTTCTCTTCTATCCCCACATGTATCACTCTGCCTAACTCCTCAAGAATGAACAAGATCAAGAAGAATTATTAGCACTTCAATGAACAAGTAAAGATTGACACTCACCAACTTACCTCCAACATTCTAATGTATAGATCCACTTCACTGTCACTCCAACAATTCCTATGGCCACCACAAACCCTTCCCCTTTTAAACCAAGGAATTCTCCATCTATTTCAAGCAAAAATGCGATAATGATAACTATACCAAGTATGAAAATTCATGGACCCATTTCAGCACAATGAGTACCTTATTGTCCTCTTCATGTTTAGGTCTAAAATGTTGTTCTAACTCATCACTGCCGTTCTCCCCATTAGCCATGAACTTCTACACACCCCCTTTAGGTCGAGCTAGCATTCCAAGTGTTCTAATGCTAAGAAATATAGTCATGATCTTGGAAAAACAAAATCAGACTTTAGGAAAATTTTGCACAAACCTTCACTATTCTTTGCTATATAGCAATCATCGGTCATCAGAATTTGTTGCTAAATTAGGAATCGATCTTTATAGATATCAAGCTTATTGGCAAGTAGACTTGTGCTACACTGGACATAGGACGAAATGATAATTTCCATAATAGTTTAAAGGCAAATTAACTAGGTTTTTCAATAAAGAAAAGGCAAACAAAGTGAAGGCTAGAAATTCTAATATTGCTTTAGTGTTAGAAATAATGGAGGACATTATTGTCAAGATCAGATGAACCATATATACGAGCTTTTCAGCAATTCCCAAGGATGATTTGTTGGGTTTATTTGTAAGTTTGCTTTTCTTGCATTCTTCTCGTGGCTTGGTAGGAAGAATACAACTAGTATTTGTGAATCAATCCATCCCTTCTCACTTTGTCATTTTAGTACCCCCCCTCCATCAATAACTAGTGGACCACAAAGTTGCAATTGAGTATGCCACAAGTCACAATTAGGAATGTGAGTAATCGAGACATGATTTCTTCCTTCTATATAATGAGAATGTTGATATTTAGGGCCCTTGATTAAGTGAGGCTAAAAAATACATTGTCGTACTTAAATATAGTAATATATGATATCGTCGCATTTATTAAATTAGTCTACTTAAAAATTAAGAAATATAATTATTGAACTATACAAGTATTATATGTTCCATGACTTTGAGCTTAATCTAGATACTAAGGACAAAGCATTAAACTATATGAGATTATTACCAAAGACAAGATTATATTGAATCACAACATCTTGTAACTTAGCTATAAGTGATTGTTGCTAAATATCACTTACCACTTGTGACAATATAATGAGATTACGCATAATGATAAATGGAGTTTCAATTGAGGATAAGAGTCATCAAATGATATGACAGTGATAAAGAAAAATAAGTGACAATAGTTTGTAGTTTCTAACCATGAACATTGTGCTTTTTTTTGCATAATCAAATTAAAATATCTAATTTAAATTTTGAATTGTGTATATGTGTTACATGTAGAGATGTTGATGCATGGACAAGATAATATGAGTGTATGGAGATGTGGACCATGTCAAATTCAAACTTAGAAGCATTGTTGCTATAAAATCTAAAAAGAAACCTAGTTTTTCATGTGCTACTTTAATTAAAGGGGACATATAATGTCATCCCAGTGGATAATCTTCTCTTTGCACCACTCAAGAGAGGTTTTCAGTTCTTAATGCTAACATTGTAGAGTAGAAAAAAGAAACTCTATCTAATTACATTTGTTGATGCCATGCTTCAAAAGGTTTAATTATAAACTACTAATTGATTTCTCTAATACACAACTTTGTTTCACACTAAAAGAGTATATCTCTCTCTCGATTTACATCCAAATTCAATTTTGGTCTATTATATAGTTATCACTACAAAGCATGGGCATTTTTTGAGTTTTATCTTTGTTTCACACTTTGCACTTGCTGTGAATTAGGAAACATGTAGCCTTTTAAAAGGTATTATATTATAAATATGACACAATCGAAACTACTTCTTCCCATAAGCTATTATGCAAATATGTGTTTATAAGCGAAACATTGTCCATATCTACTAAAGACCTTTTTTTTTTCTAAGCCATTATGTTGAGTTTTAGCGATCGTTGTTTGATAAGCAATTGCTTGCTCTTTGCAAAAAGAGTTGAACACACTTCAGGAGAATATTTTACTCTATCATTATGAAGGATTTAATTTTCTTCTCCTTTTGATTTTCTATAAGAGATTTAGTTCTAAGCAAGTAAACTTACATTAAGCAAGAAAAATCATTAATGAAAGTTATAAACCATCTTTTTCCACCTCCACTTAAAAAAATATTTAATTCGCATGTATGAGAATATATCAATTCTTGTAATTATGTTTTTTCTTCAACTTTATGAAAAGGATTTCTTGTTATTTTTGCTTGAATGCAAATTTCAAATTCACTAGAAGTTTTTGTGTTAATAAAAATGTAACCATGCTTGGACAAATAATTTAAGGAATGAAAATTTAAATGTTGTAGTTTAGCATGCCACAAAAAGAATCATAATCAAACATATCCATATTTGTTCCATCAATATTGAGTTTGAATATGCCAGATACAACCCTTTCAAACAAACGAATATTATTGGATTCAATTACTTTGTCAAATTGAATCATAATTTAGAAACGTTTCCTTCTTAATAGATTAGCAAAAACTAAGTTCTTCCTCATTTTAGGAACATAGAACACATTTATTAATGTCAACTTCTATCTAGAAGTAAAGTTAAGTGAATCAAACGAGTATTATTGGATTCAATTACTTTGTCAAATTGAATCATAATTTAGAAACGTTTCCTTCTTAATAGATTAGCAAAAACTAAGTTCTTCCTCATTTTAGGAACATAGAACACATTTATTAATGTCAACTTCTATCTAGAAGTAAAGTGAAGCTTCACTTAACCCTTTGTAAAATTAATATATTTTCTATTTGTGCCATTTCAGTATTCAAAATTAAAGCACAAATAAAAGATCTTGAAATTTGTTATTCTACTAAAAATAGATATGGAGTTAAAAAAATATTACAATTTATTGTAATATGTGCTTTTATTATAAGGTTTTTTTTGTTTAATGGCTACTTGCCTCTACTGATTGCCTGTATTCATTGTTAATTGCCTTTGAGACCATGACACACTTGATTAAGAGATATATATAATGTAAATGAATAGCAGTACATAATTGAAGAATAAAGTAATTTATAATAATCTTTGTCAATCAATAGATGTTTGATTTTTAAAAACACGTAGATGTTTGAATTTAATAAATACTCGACTTGATGGCTTTGCGAGTATTTTGATTTAATATGTACTTAGCCTTAATAGCTTGTGAGTATTTGAATTTAGTAGGTACTCAGCTTTGATGACTTATAAGTATTTGAATTTGGCAAGTACTCGGTTTTGCTAGCTTATGAGTAATTGAACTTGTTGGGTACTCTACCTTGATGACTTGTGAGTATTTGAATTTGATAGTTACTTACCCTTGGTGGCTTGTGAGCATTTAAATTTGGTAGGTACTCAGTCTTAATGGCTTGTGAATATTTAAATTTGATGGAAACTCGGCCTTGATGGCTTGTGAGTATTTTTATTTGATAAGTACTCAACCTTAATGACTTATCAGTATTTGAACTGATAAATGTTCCGACATTGATGACTTGTGAGCATTTAAATTTGAAATGTACTTGGTCTTGATGACTTATGAGTATTTAAATTTTATGAGGATCTTAGAGATAATTACTTAGTCTTAGCATGTAATTTTTTTGTTGAAACTACTTTTATCTTGGAGGTGTTGCATACATAGTGTCATATTGAAGAGCTACGCATTGATGACAAACATTGATATACACATCTTCCAAATATTATTACATTATAGTGGCTAAGACTTTAGCGTGGTGAATATCTAACTTGAAGGTTTGTGGATATTTGAATTTAGTAATTTTGTGGATATTTGAATTTAGTAATTTTAGGAGTAATTATTAGGTTGAATATGACTTAGACAATAATTACTCTACAATTTAATGGATATTTAAGACTAAAAGTTATTTGTGAATATCCATTTAGTTTGAAGAAGAATAAATATATTCAGCTTGAAATAGTTTATGAATATTTATCTAATTTTGGTAAAAAAGAAAGGGAATTATTATTGGCATAAAAATGGTTTTATAATATTTATTCTTAAAGGCTTATTTACTTGGGCGGATGGATAATTTAGAAGGAAAAATAAGAAAAAAAGTTAAACATTAATTTCTCCATTTTCTTTCTACTTGAATCAAACGGAAAGCTGAAACTATACTTTAACTTTACTAACTTCACTCCTCGTTTTTCATCGCACCATTGCTTGTTCTCACTCACAATGAGCTTTCCTCGACTACTCGAGCTTGCTGCCATTGCTCGTTTATATATATATATATATATATACATATATATATATGTATATGTATACATATACATATATGTATATGTATACATATATGTATACATATATGTATACATATATGTATACATATATGTATACATATATGTATATGTATATGTATACATATACATATATGTATACATATATATATATACATATATATATATATAAAAAAATAAAAATTAAGGTGTATATATTAATTCTTTAATTTTTTTTTCTTTCTAAATAAACATAAGGAAGGAAAATTTATAACACATTTCATTCGTCTATTTTTTCTTTCTTTTCTTTTTTTTTTTCTTTTTTATATTTTTCATCCATTCAAATAAACATAATTTAAGAATGACCTGTAGGTGTTCATCTCAACGAATTCAATTTTCAAATCTGACTGATTTTTTTAGACCACACAACAGGTGTGATCTAATAAAAAAATACCTAAAAATAACTAGGATATATGAGTGCAAGTAGCACACTGATAATAAGAGATGTCCTTGCTATAACTTTTAGTTAAATAAGAGCAGAACTTATACTCAAATCTTATTATTAACACGTAAGTTTCTTACTCATTAAACTAATTGGCACTCTTATAATATTTCTTTTTTATTCTCTCCATTATTTTTTTTTCAGAGCTCTCTAGCCTCTTTCTTAGGAAAAAAAACTCTTCAGCTACCACTGGTACCCGATTCAACCATTGATGTGCATTAGGATTTGTGCATGCATAGATCTCAATATGGTTTAATGGTTAGATCAGGTACCCATTCAGCGGGGTGCCCGCTTAGTAAATTTACTCTATTCTTAGGATATGTTTGACCCCACTATCAATAACTTTATAGCTGTGCTAAACTGTGTTGTGCTATATTGTATTGTACTGTCAAAATTTATAAGATGTTTTGTTAATAACTTTTTAATTACTGTCAAAATTTTAAATAATAAATAAATATATTATTTTAAATTATTTAAAATAATAATATATTTTATTTTTATTTATTATTTAATTTTAAATTATTTAAAATAATAATACTTAAAATTTTAAATAAAATCATATAAATTACTTTTTTAAAAAAACAGAAGCTGCAAAAACATCAAATTGTTGCTTTCTCAACTTCTGCTTTTTTACTGTTTTTTTCTGCTTCTGCTTTTCATTACCAAACAGTTTTCTATCTGCTTTCAGCTTAAAAACGATTTAAAATCAGCTTAAAAATGGGGCCAAATAGGCCCTTAGCCTTCCTCTGATTGCCAAACTCCACCTTTCCTATCAAGCTTTGGCTAATTGTTTTATAGCATGTGTTTACTTATAAGCTATTATTGATTTAATTCAATCTTTTACTTCATTCGTTATTGGCTTGTGCTATTTTTTTTTTAATAAATTTTTTTCTGGTGCTCTTTTTTGTGAATAATTTTTTTAACTTTACTTTTTTTTCTTCTCTTCTTTGCGAAGTGCAGGCGCCTCGCGCTTCTTTCAGATATTTTTTTCTGTACTTTTTTGACCTTCCTTTTATTTATTCTTTAATCAAGGCAAAAATTTTGATTGTATTATGAAGGGATATGAATGCATTTATTGTGACCTTTGGCTTTTCGGTTACACTATTAAATATTAGACATTTCGTTTCGTATTCCTTGTATTTATGATCCTAGTCCTATAAATAGGACGTTTGTAAAGTTTGTAATCACCTCTATTCTAAAGTGAATAAGAATTCTCTCCCCCATCACTCTTTCCTCGTCTCGTTACTGTTGTTGTTTTATAACACGTTATCAGCACGAAGCTCTTATCAACGAAGGAAGCCAGGTTCTTTGAGGTTGTAAACGATACTTTCATCTTTTCTGTTTATAATCTTATCACTTTTCATTCTTTGAGTTATAATGTCAAACCTCACAAAATTGGAGTTCGCGGCCCTTGATATCACCGGAAAGAATTATCTTTCATAGATTCTAGATGCTGAAATCTGTCTTGCTGCAAATGGTCTTGAAGATACCATCAAAAGGCAAAACACCACGTCCAACCAAGATAAGGCTAAAGCGATGATTTTTCTCCGTCGTCATCTTCATGATGCGTTGAAAATTGAATATCTCACCGTGAAGGATCCTCTTGTTCTTTGGAACAATTTAAAGGAGAGGTATGATCATCTAAAGATAATCATCCTTCCAAAAGCTCAATTTGATTGGTTGCACTTGCGACTACAAGATTTCAAATCTGTAAGTGATTATAATTCGGCAATATTTCGAATTACTTCTCAACTGAAATTATGTGGAGAAACTATTACTGACGGAGATATGTTAGAGAAAACATTCTCTACTTTTCATGCATCAAATGTGCTCCTGCAGCAGCAATACCGTGCAAAAGGTTTTGAGAAGTATTCTGAACTAATATCATGTCTATTGTTGGCCGAACAAAATAATGAGCTTTTGATGAAAAATCATGAGGCTCGTCCAACTGGATCTGCTCCATTCCCTGAAGTGAATGCGACAACATATAATCGTGGACACGGTCGTGGTCGTGGTTATAGACGTGGACGTGGGCGTGGTCGCCAATATTTTAACAATGATCACCCTCGTGATATAGCTAAGAGAAGAAATACTATAGAGATATATGAAGACAAAAAGGGCCAAGTCACTAAGACAGTGGAGAACAAATGTTATCGTTGCGGTATGAAAGGCCATTGGTCACGTACCTGTCGTACGCCAAAACATCTTACTGATCTCTACCAAGAGTCAATGAGAAATAAAGGAAAAAACGTGGTAGAGACAAATTTTGTCTCCAATGATGATAATGATGATTATGGCCTCAACGATATATGTCAATTTGATGTGGCTGATTTCATGATTCAGCCTGAGGATAATGACAAACATCTTATCTAATAAAGTCTTATACTTTCTTTACTTATTGCATTTACTTTATCTTTCTTTTCTGTTTATTAATCCTCTTATTTTTTCTTAATGAAGAAAATAGAAAAACTTCCGATCGGATTCTCAATCAACGATGATGATGCATGTCTTGTAGATGGCGCATCAACACATACTATTCTCAAAAATAAGAAATTCTTTACCTCGCTGGTAATGAATAATACAAATGTGAATATCATATCAGGAAGTGTGAAAATGATAGAAGGCTCTGGAAGAGCTAGCATCCTTCTACTAGGTGGAACAAATGTTCATATTAATGAAGCATTATTTTCTTCTAAGTCTCCTAGAAACTTACTAAGTTTCAAAGACCTCCGTCAAAATAAATATCATGTCGAGACTATGAATGAAAATAATACTGAATATCTTTGTATAACAAGTAACATTTCGGATAAGAAATGTTTATTAGAAAAACTACCCGCGGTTTCATCCGGGTTATATTATACAAAGATTGGTGTCATTGAAATACACACTACTACAAACCAGAAGTTTGTTGAGCAGGACAATTTTATTACATGGCATGAACGATTGGGGCATCCAAGTTCTATTATGATGCGAAGGATTATTAATACTTCAAGTGGACATTCATTGAAAAACCAGAAGATTTTTCAGTCCAATGAATTTTCATGTGCTGCTTGTTCTCAAGGGAAGTTAATAATAAGGCCATTACCAATTAAAGTTAGGACTGAATCCCTAACATTCTTAGAGTGAATACAAGGTGATATTTGTGGGCCTATACATCCATCATGTGGACCATTCAGATATTTTATGGTCTTAATTGACGCATCAACAAAATGGTCACATGTATGTTTGTTATCGACTCGTAATCAAGCTTTCGCAAGATTACTTGCACAAATCATTCGATTACGAGCACATTTCCTGGATTATCCAATTAAAACTATTTGTCTTGATAATGCCGGAGAATTTACTTCCCAAGCTTTTAATGATTATTGTATGTCAATTGGGATAAGTGTTAAACATCCTATAGCATATGTTCACACACAGAATGGCCTTGCAGAGTCATTAATAAAACGTCTTCAATTAATTGCGAGACCATTGCTAATGAAGACAAAACTCCCAAATTTCTACATGGGGACATGCTATTTTGCATGCAGCGACATTGATTCGCATCAGACCTACTAATTATCACGAGGTCTCCCCTTTACAATTGGTTTATGGTCAGGAACCAAATATTTCCCATCTAAGAATTTTTGGATGTGTGGTATATGTGCCAATTGCTCCACCACAACGCACTAAGATGGGACCTCAAAGGAGGTTGGGAATTTATGTTGGATATGAATCTCCATCAATTATTAAGTATTTAGAGCCATTAACTGGAGATTTATTTACGGCTCGTTTTTTCGATTGTCATTTTGATGAAATGACATTCCCAACATTGAAAGGGGAAAATAAGCAGTTGCAGAATGAGATTATCTGGCATGAGATATCATTATCTCATTATGATCCTCATACAAAACAATCTGAACTGGGAGTTCAAAAGATTAGTCACTTGCAAAATTTAGCAAATCAAGTACCAGATGCTTTTACTGACCCCAAGAGAGTGACAAAGTCATATATTCCATCTGCAAATGCTCCAATTAGAATTAGTGTCCCTGAAGGACAACCCATAATTGCAAATGAGCCTAGAGTGCAAGTGAAACGTGGTAGACCTGTCGGTTCCAAAGATAAAATCCTCGAAAAAGAAAAAAAATAAAGGCTCAAAATGAGGATATTATGACTCCAGAAGAGACTCCAGTCATGCATAATATGATTCCGGTAGAATCTCAGGTACCTGATAATGAAGAGATCTCCATAAATTACATTATGACTGGAAAAAGATGGAATCGAGGTGAAATTGACATCGATGATAATTTTGCTTATCATATTGCATGCAATATTATGAAACATGATGAGGATCATGAACTAAAGTCTGTTAAAGAATGCAGACGAAGAAATGATTGGCCAAAATGGAAAGATGTGATTGATGCTGAATTGAAATCACTCGCAAAACATAAAGTTTTTGGACCTATAGTCCGTACACCAGAAGGTATAAAACGATCGGATACAAATGGGTGTTTGTGTGCAAACGAAATGAGAAAAATGAAATTGTCAGATATAAGGCACAACTTGTTGCCCAAGGGTTCTCTCAGAGACCTGAGATTGATTATGAAGAAACATATTCTCCTGTGGTGGATGCAACGACTTTTCGATATCTGATAAGTTTATCAATTCATGAAAGGCTGGAAATGCGATTAATGGATGTTGTTACTGCATATTTGTATGGCTCACTTGACAACAACATCTACATGAAACTCCCCGAAGGATTCAAAATGCCAGAAGCATTTAATTCCAATCATCGAGAATTATTCTCAATTAAATTATGTAGATCTCTATATGGATTGAAACAATCTGGACGGATGTGGTATAAACGTTTGAGTGAGTATTTGTTGAAAATGGGATACCAAAATGATCTTATTTGCTCATGCGTTTTTATTAAGAGATATGGATCAAAGTTCGTAATAATTGCAGTATATGTTGATGATCTAAATATTATTGGAACTCCTAAAGAGCTTTATGACACAGTTGATTATCTAAAGAATGAGTTTGAGATGAAAGATCTCGGGAAAACAAAACTTTGTCTCGGACTACAAATTGAACATTTAGAAAATGGAATTTTTGTTCATCAATCTGCTTATATAGCCAAAATGTTGAAAAGATTTTATATGGATAAAGCACATCCATTGAGTAGCCCGATGGTTGTTAGGTCGCTTGATGTAAATGAAGATCCATTTCGACCTCAAATGAAAGATGAAGAACTGATTGGTCCAGAAGTACCATATCTTAGTGTTATTGGAGCACTCATGTATCTTGCTAGTCATACTCGACCAGATATCACATTTGCTGTAAATTTATTAGCAAGATATTATTCTTCTCCGACGGGAAGACATTAGAATGGAATTAAACATATATTTCGATATCTTCGAGGTACAATGAAGTTGGGAGTATATTATCCTCACATGCCTGAAGCAGAATTAATTGGATATGCAGATGCAGGCTATTTATCTGATCCTCATAATGGTAGATCTCAAACAGGTTATGTATTCACATGTGGAGGAACAGCTATATCTTGGAGATCTATGAAACAAACTATTACTGCCACATCTTCTAATCATTCTGAGATCATAGCAATTCATGAGGCAAGTCGAGAATGTGTATGATTAAGATCTGTTATTCATCATATTCGGGAGGCATCTGGATTGGTTTTAAATAAGAATATCCCGACGATATTATATGAGGATAATGCTGCATGTATAGCTCAGTTAAAGGAAGGATATATTAAAGACGATCGAATGAAACATATATCACCAAAGTTTTTCTTTACACACGATATCCAAAAGAGAGGTGATATTGATATTCGACAAATTCGTTCGTCGGACAACTTAGCAGATTTATTTACAAAATCATTGCCTACTGCAACTTTTGAAAGGCTTGTTTATCAAATCGGAATGCGAAAGCTCGAAAATTTAAAGTAATGTTGTAATGAGGGGGAGTAATCGACTGCACTCTTTTTTCCTAAACCATGGTTATTTTCCCACAGGGTTTTCCTGGTAAGGTTTTTAACGAGACAGTATATAAATGACATCCAAGGGGGAGTATTATGAAGGGATGTCGATGCATTTATTGTGACCTTTGTCTTTTCGGTTACACTATTAAATATTAGACCTTTCATTTCGTATTCCTTGTATTTATGATCCTAGTCCTATAAATAGGATGTTTGTAAAGTTTGTAATCACCTCTATTCTATAGTGAATAAGAATTCTCTCCCCCATCACTCTTTCCTCGTCTCGTTACTATTGTTGTTTTATAACAGATTGGTATTTTTTTTTATTTCTCGAGCTCACAATGCAATGCTATTTGATTTGATTTTTTTTGCACGTTACTAATTTTCATACTCCATAGTCAAAATTAACTTTGACTAAATCAATTTTTCCTTTACCATTTTTACATGCCGTAAAAATTAATGGTTCAACACTAGAAGTAAAGTTGCTTACCCTTCTCATGATCGATATTAATCTTAAATTTTGCAAAGCTTGATTTGCAGAAGTAATCTTCTTTTTTTTTCCTTTGTTTTTCGTTGTGCTCTCACGTTTATGGAACCTTTAACAAATGCATTCACCGTAAGACATAGGCTTGGCAACGGGTCAAGTTAGGGTCGGACGTGTCGAGTCAGGGTCAGGTTTTGTCATACCTACCCCAATCCCACCACTTCAAAATCATCCCTGAATTCAACCCCGACCCCAATGGGGTTAAAAAAAACCCATCCCTGTGTTCAACCCCATCGGGAAATCAGGTCCCCACGAGAAAAATCGACCACCAATTCTAACCCTATTTTGAGCTATTACATGATGAATTACAAAAAAAACCACCATAAAAAAATATATTTTTTTAAAATAATTAATTAAAATCACTAATGTAAATCTATAATTTAATTAACATGCACAAGTCAATAATAAAAATAATTATAAGATTTTACTAAAATAAGGGTATTTTAGTAAATTAAAGGGTTGGGTTTAGGGTAGGTTTTATAGTACCCAGACCTAACCCCGAACCCAACCTAAACCCTGGTCAACTTGGATTTTTCCTATTGACATTAGGTCGAATAGGGCTTGGTTTGGGGTTTGGCCAAGCCTAGTAAGAGAGAAGGGCTGGTTTCCCCCTATTTTTATAAATTAAATAACTACTCCCATCCACATTTAACCCAGCTTCCAATGTCAAAAGACATGTCCCAGCACAAACATTGGAAACATTGGACATTTCTTATATTATCCCACTTGGCTAAGCATCATTCATGATTAACAAGTTATCAATCATAATATGATTAAATAAGATAAAATGTTTCATACATTTGTCGCATCATAATCATAGCTAAGAATATGGACTAATAAGAATCATACGATTGTATATAATTAAATTGATATATTTCCTTCCATGTATCATTGACATATCACTTTAATGGAAGTACATAATTCAGTTTTTAATATATTTATTCATACATATATCCATAAGTTATGATAGCCAATAATCAGAAATTTATATATTAATGAGCTTAGAGTCTCAAATCTACATTAAGACTAAATAACCATATTGTTCTACATTAATTAATAGACATGATGCCTATACTTTTAACATAACCAACAACTATATTGAGTGGTAACCCTTTTGTCAAGGGGTAAGCAATCATAATTAATAGACACATTGCCTATACTTTTAACATTACCAACAAATATCTTGGGTGGTAACCCTTTTGTTAAGGGTTAAGCAATCATAGTGCTACTACGCTCAATTGATGTTCTTTGCTTTTGAATTTCTTTTTTAACAACAAGATATTTCAATTCAATTATATATGTTTAGCATCTTTAGAATACTTGCAATTTTTATAAAAGAAGATAGTTATAGAATTATCATAATAAATTTTCAATGGCATGACAATACTATCAACTATTCCAAGTCCTAAAATAAAATTTTGCAACCATCTAGCCTGAATCATAGCCTCAAACTATGCCATAAATTCAACTTTCATATTAGACAACAACAACAAAATGTTTAGCACTCTTCTAGAAGATAGCTCCTCCAATTAAAAGATATATATAACCAAAAGTTGACTTTATTGTATTTATACAACTAGCAAAGTCTGAATATGAATATCCAACCACTTCAAGATGATCAAATTGTCTATAAGCAAGCATGTGATACTTTGTTCCTTATAGACATCTCAAAACTTATTTTGCAGCTTTCCAATTATCTATACTAGGATTACTCTGATACTTCCTAATATTCCAATTACAAAACTAATATCAAGTCGAGTACAAGTCTAAGCATGCATTAAACTCCTAATAATATATGCATAAGAAATTGTTTCCATCTATTTATGTTCAATATCATTCTTTGGACTTTGCATGAGACTAAATTTATCTTCTTTTTAAATTGGAACATGAGGTAGTGAACACTTATTCATTCTGAGTGTCTCTAAAACTTTATTAGTATATGATTTTAAGATAAGCTTAACAATCTTTGTGATCTTTCTCAGAATATTTATATTCCTATCATATAGCTTGTCTCACTCATATTTTTTATTTCAAATTTATTAGAGAGAAACTTCTTTGTCTCACTTAATAGATCAAGATCATTAGTTGCTAGCAAGATGTCATCAACATACAAAACCAAAAAGATAAACTTGCTTCCACTTCCCTTGCAATATATACATCAATCAACAGTATTTTTTTTAAATCCAAAGAAAACAACTGTAGCTACCATTATAAAGAAGCATCTTTAAGTTCATATATTGACTTTTTACATTTACACATCATATGCTCTTTTTCCTTTTTTTTTTGTAAACCCAATTAGTTGGTCCACATAAACTTCTTCCTCTAAATTTTATTTAGAAATGTTGTTTTAACATTCATTTGGTGTAACTGTAAATCATAATAAGCCACCAATGTCATGATAATGTTAAGTGACTCCCTTTTAGAAACTAGTAAAATTGTCTCTTTATAATCAATGTCATCCTTCTGAGTTTACTAATCAGGCCTTATAACTTTCTAAGTTGACATGAGAGTCACATTTGGTCTTAAATACCCACGTGTAACCAACTCTCTTACAACCTTTTAGCAACTCAACAAGGTCCCAACTTTTACTTTGTTCCATGAATTTTAACTCATCTTTTATGGCATTCAACCAATTCTTAGCATTATTACTATTCATGACTTGTGAAAATGTAACTAGGTCATTTTTTATTACTAAGTCAACTTTAGACTTTTATAGTTATACCAATAATCATTAGAAATGTCTAGTGTTCTCTTTCTTTAAGATCTTCTTAATGTTATTTGTTATGGTTCTTTAAGAAGCAATTAGGTGCTTCTTGTGGCACTTTTTTTAATATGTTATGTTTGTTTTCCTTTGATACAATCTATACAAATATTAAGGCTAGTGAAATCTAATTTTAGAAGGATTTCATTATTTACTAATATTTTTATTCTTTCTCAAAAAATTTAACCCCAAACATTTATGTCATAAGTAGGCAGAATGTTTATTGACTAAACTATGTTTAGTGTCAATGATATGATGCAAGGTCATAAGTGTTTCAACATAAAAATGTCAAGATTCAATTTATATACAATGATACTAGATCCAATGATATAGGCATGCTTATACAAACTAAAACATCAATTACCAAACTTAAAATAGGATCTAGAAACATTAAGTTTAGATAAAGAAATTAAATTCCTAGAAATACTAGGTATATAAAGAATTTCAAATAATTCTAAATGATGACCTATATCTAAGATTTATTTATAAGTCTCGATAGCTTTCACTAGAACTTTTACTCTATTTCCTATGAAGACAAACTTTTTATTTGGGATTATGGTTTGGATTGTAAGGTATCCCTATATAGCATGAGAAATATGAGTTATACATCTAGAATCAATCCACTAATTATTATGATAAGGAACTTTGGCTAAATTTGATTTAAAACATACATAAGCACTAAGCCTCGGTTGTCCAACAACTTATGGTGAAGGCTCACGTTTCATCTCAACCTGAGTATTTTGTGGTTGATCTTGAATCTTGTTTAAATCAAAATCACTCTCACTAGCTTCTTTCAAGAGAACTTTTTTCTTAAGAAAAATAGCATTACGAGCAACAAATATTTTATTCTCACGACGATGATAAAATTAGTATCAAATCTTGGTTCCAATTTTGTGGAATCTTAGCACTTCACATACGCCACGCAGCCCCAGATCCTGATAAAAGAAATGTTTGGGCGTCTCCCAATCCATAACTCATATGGTGTTACTGAAACACTTTTAGATGAGACATTATTCAGTATGAGAGAAGTTGTCTCAAGTGCATATCCCCAAAATGACATTAGTAGAGTGACATGACTCATCATTGATTGAACCTTGTCTAATAAAATTAGATTCCTCCTTTCAGATACACCATTCCATTGTGAAGTTCCTAGAGGAGTGAGCTGTGAGATAATCTCACACTCTTTTAGATGATCATCAAACTCTAGGCTCAAATATTTGCCACCTCGATCTGATTGAAGTTCTTTGATGGATCAACCTAACTAGTTCTATACTTTATTTTTGAATTCCTTGAATTTCTCAAAGAATTCAAATTTATGTCTCATAAGGTAGACAGAATCATATCTACTAAAATCATTAGTAAATGTGATTAAGTATTGATACCCTCATTTGGCTAACTTATTCATTAGACCATATATATCAGTGTGTATTAGATCCAAGAAACCTAGTTGCCCTTTCACCTCTCTTATTGAATGGTGTTTTTGTCATCTTGCCTAATAAACATGGCTTACATGTATCATACACCTCCAAGGAGGATGATCCGAACAATCTATTTGCATAGAGTTATTATATGTAATTTTTATTTATGTGGCCAAGTCGACAGTGCCATAGGTATGTATCATTTATTCCTTTAGGTTTTATTCTTTTAGTATTTATGTTACACACTGAACTATTCATATTAATATATATAACCCACAACTAAAAATACTATGACCATAAAACATACCAGTCTTTGAAAATAAACAAATATTGTTCTTTATTTCAAAGCTAAATCCCATCCTAGCCAATGCTGGGATGGATACAATGTTTTGTTTTGTCAAACTATATACATAATAGCAAAGAAATACTTTTAACATATGTCCAGATGGTAGAGGGATTGTATATGCGCCAACAACAATAACAACCATAGGTGCTCTATTTCCAATATGCAGATCAATCTCTCTAGAACTAATAGTCCTACATCTTTTGAGCCCCTGCATGTTTATACAAATGTAAACTACACATGCGGTATCAAATACCCATGAAATAAAAGTAAACAGAATGACATTGATAATATACATACCTAATCTAGAAACAAAAGCCCAACCTCCCTTCAGGTCATCTTGATGACTCTTGCAATCCTTCCATTTGTGGCCCACTATACCACAAAGTGAGCACCTCTTGTTCTTTGCCTTCTTTAGTCTCTTTTCAAGTGCCTTGCAATAAGCCCTTAGTTTCCCTATCCTTCTAAATATGAGGACTAAGCAAACCTCAGGTTTTGCCTCTATAGGCCCCTTGTATGTGTTGGGAAACCCCGTGCTAAATTAAAATTTAAAATAAGAGCAGAAGTGTTGTCTCAAAATAGGTTTCACTAAAATCGAAGAATCATCTTACTAGGGAGCCACCGGATGTGATATAGACATGTACCTTTTTGCAAGTTTAAAAGCAAGCCGACTGTTGGGTCATTTTTGGTCATGTGATTAATATGTTTGACATTTTCAAATTCACCTTATAAAAATAAGGTTTTTTGTTTAATGGGTTCTGGCTTCAAATGAAAATAAGCATTCACTGTTAATTACCCCTAAAAATCAGGGAATCTTTGATTAAGAGATCTATAAGAATAAACAACATTCCACAAATTGGAGGACAAAATGTATTATAAATATCATATCAATACATGGCTCATGAACAATTTAAAATTTGAAGCAATCTTCATTAGTCAAAGAAAGACTTGTCGATGGATGTCCGATTTTCAAAGAACATGTGGGTATTTGAATACTTAGTCCTGATTGCTTATGATTATCTGAGATTTGGTAGCACTCGGCCTTAATGGCTTGTGAATATATGAATTTGAGATGTGCTTTGGCCGTCGGGACATGACATGCTCGCCCTTGATGGCTTATGAGCAATTGAATTTGACATATGTTCGGCCCTTGGTGGCTTGTGAGCATTTGAATTTGGCATGTGCTTGGCCCTTGGTGGCTTGTGAGCATTTGAATTTGATATATACTCGGCCCTTGGTGGCTTGTGAGCATTTGAATTTGACATGTGCTCGGTCCTTGATAGCTTGTGAGCATTTGAATTTGGCATGTGCTCAGTTTGATGGCTTGTGAGCATTTGAATTTGATAAGTACTCGGTTTGGACGACTTATAAGCATTTGAATTTGACATGTGCTCGGGCTCTTGATGACTTGTGAGCATTGAGTTTGACATGTGCTTGGTCTTGATTACTTGTGAGCATTTGAGTTTGACATATGCTCAGTCTTGACGACTTGTGAGCATTTGAATTTGACATGTGTTCGGTCTTGATGACTTGTGAGCATTTGAATTTGACATGTGCTTGGTCTTAACGACTTGTGAGCATTTGAATTTGATATATATATCCGGCCTTAACGGCTTATTGGATGTTAAATTGGAGAAATATCTGGTCCCTGCGACTTGTTAGATATTTGATTAGAAAGGAAAACATCCGGCCTCAATGGCTTGTTGGATATTCAATTTGAAAAAGATTCCAGCCTTAATGGCTTATTAGGTAAAGATATCCGGCCTTGACAACTTGTTGGATATTTGATTATTAGCAAACACAACATCATATTGAGGAGTTACGCCCCGATGATAAACATCGACGTATGCAACTCCCAAACAATATTTTATTGTGATATGTTAAGCTTTTCAAAAATTTTAATCTGGCCTCAATGGCTTATTGGATATTTAATTTGAGAAAATAATATCTGGCCTTGATGGCTTGTTGGATATTTCAATTTCAATTAGTTTAGATTATCCTCAGCCGTCAAATATTTGATTTTCTCATGTCCATTGATTTAAGTTCATGGATTTGCATCAATCTAGCATTCGGATCAAAAATCCAATATCATATTTGAAAAGATCAGGTTCGATTTAGTAGGGATCAACACCTTGATCATATCAACAGTCAATCGATTGACCTAGATGTGCTCAGATCAACTTCAGCCGTTGATTAGATCAAATTCATCAAGACTGTTCATTTAAATTCATAGATCCGCTTCAATTCAAGTCTCGGATTAAAGATTTAAAATTATATTTAGGAAGATCAAGTTCAATTTGATAGGGATCAACTCCTTGATCATGTCAAAAGACAACTAATTGACCTAGATATGCTCAGATCAACTTCAACCATTGATTTAGATTTAGATTTGATTTATCACTACCGTTCATTTAAATTCATTGATTTGTATCAATCCGGGTCTCGGATCGACAATCCGATATCATATTTGGAAAGATCAGGTTCGATATAGTGGAGATCGACACCTTGATTGTTGGGAAACCCCGGGGACATTTTATAATTTTTCAGAGTTATAAGCATACATACATACATTGCACAGCGGAAGAATGTCCCCGAAACAGGCCGGTCCCAAAAACTCAGTGAAGATCGCAAGCAAGAGAGTCGACACGATGAGTTAGGAAATACCTTAGAGCAAGATGAGGTCGATGTTGTGATAGGCGCCCAAGCGTGCGCCCTCTGCAGTCTCACACACACGGATGCCTCGAGTCCTCTTCTTCCACGCCCGGTGCTAGCCTCGGGAAGAAGATCCAAGCCTTAGGGAGATGCTCTAATCACCTTGCGCCACCATCTAGGAGGGATGCGCCAACGAGGGTGAAGAGGAGAGGAAACCGTCAAGAGCTTTCTTCACTTGCGCCAAGAAGAAGAAAGGTAGAAGACTTGCGGCCACTTGATGGAAGAGAAAGAGGTTGCGCCACCTTTGTTCCTTGCTCTTGCCCCTCTTGTTGTGTCCACTCTTTCAAGGATGAATACTTGCAAGAGGGGGCGGCTAGGGTCACATATATAGGGCAAGTGGCGGTTAGGGCAAGGGCTAGGATCATGACAAGTGTAGGGCTAAGATGAGGAGGTTTGATGCAAGGAAAGTCTCCAAGACTTTACCATAAACTTCATTCAACCTATCCATAATTGCCCAAGCACCATATCAGCCCAAGACATGCCTTAAAGGCATACATACCATCAATGGAGAAGGGCTAGGCGCCAATTGCTTCCTTAATGAAGCAATTTTGCCACCCTAACCCCATTATGCCCCTTAGGCACCAATGGGGTTGGGCTTCTCCCCATTATACCCTTTTAGCCTCTTTTCTCTTCATGAGAATTTGTTATTGGGCTTCATTGGATAATGAGCTAGCCCAAACTTCATCACATGGGTTGATTAAGCATTTGGATCCAATCCAATGCAACCCTAATCCAAATGTGACCAACCATGGTCAAATACGGGTCAACCTGCCAAAAATAAAGTTTGGCTCCAATAACATTCTTCCATCTCATCAGGCCCATTGGCGCTGATGAAATCTCCCAATTAGATCCGAGTTATCCAATAACTCGATCATAAGGCTTCCCGATCAATACGAGAACTCAAGTATTAAGGTGTGCGACCCTGTAGGTTCCTCTGACGTTGGTAGTGCTGACCAAAGGTCACCACAAGCAGTGAGTGGCACCTAGCAGTGCATCGCTGCTACCCAGGTCATTGGAATGGATATCGACATCGACATCCCCATCATCACAACTAGGTACAGATGCATTACAGTCTCTTTGCCGAACTGATATCCGATTGGACAAGTGTGTCACCACTTGTTTTTACCCAATCACATGGCTATGACTAAAACAGGTTCTCACCTGGGTATGGCCATACACTCTCAGTCATAGAACCATAGAGGAGCTCCATGGATATCATACTTCCCTAAGGAAGGGGCAAATCCTATGTCTGTCCATTGACCTTCTCATATGGGTCGTGACATGCTCAATGACAACCGTTATGACCTCCCAACTACGGCGAGGTGTTAGGTTGTATCAAAGCAAATCCCTAACCATATAGAATGGCCAATGACATCAAGTCAAGGGATCAATGCATCTCCTATTACTTGTGAGGATAACTCATGACACCAAGTCATAGCCTCACAGCGGGTCTATCCAGTATATCCTCCAATGATATACCCATGTGTCTGCGTTAGCACCACGTGCCTAACCAGCCCACATACCAGTCTCACAAGTACCATAGCTGTCCTATATCCACTAAGGTACATCGACTGGGGACTATAGTTCGAGCACAGATCCAATCTGTCTCTAGGGACATTATCATGTTAGTACATGTGTGCAGATGTAAACAAACATAGATAACGACAATGCCAGAATGATATAAATATCAAAGTCAAGTAGTACATAAGTGGACCAAAACTAGGTCCTAGGGCATATACACCAACAATGATCATGTCAAAAGTTAACCGATTGACCTAGATATGTTCCGATCATTCTCAGACGTTCATTTGTTTTATATTCAGATTTGAACCATCGATTTCATTTGAATCTAGACCATCGATTTGATTTGAATTTGGACCATCAATTTGATTTAAATCTGGATCGTCATTTTGAAGTGGACGAATCTCAGCCGTTATATTCAGTTTATTTGTTCAGAATGATCTCAGCTGTCCGATTTGACTTGAAGTAATATGGACTGTAGATTTTACTTCAAATCTGGACCGTTAGATTTTATTTGAACAGATCTGAACCGTTGGGTCTAATTTGAATGATCCCAGTCGTCCGATTTGACTTGAAGTAATCTGAACCATCAATTTTATTTAAATCTGGAGCGTCGATTTGAAGTGGGCGAATCTCAGCCATTGGATTCAATTTTTTTATCGGATTGATCTCGGCCATCGGATATTATTTGAAGTAATTTGGGACGTTGATTTCATTTGGATCTAGACATTCGGTTTGATTGGACAAATCTCAGCCGTCCAATCTTATTCTTGTCTCTCTAGTCGATGGCGGCAGCGGATGAAAATTAGGGTTCGTCTTTGCCGGCTGCTCGCTGCTCCTCCACTCAATCAGCTTTAGGGGTACCTTCTCTATGTTGAAAGGGACTCGTGGTAGGAGTTTGATGCCATCCGGTGGAGTATCGGTGGCGAATCAGAGCTTTGATGAAAATAGGAGTTGCCGGCATTAATTCATTCGATTCTGGCAATTTGGCCGTCTTGTTTGTCAGTGCACACACTCGAGGAGAGGGTGTGGCTGATGTTTGATGCCTATCTGACAGCTAGATATTGAGTTCGATGTGTAACGTTTGCAAAGGCAGTATACATACCACCTGGTTGTGTAGCTGATGAAGGCGGCTGTATTTCTTCGATGATAAGTCTGTAACTACTCATCGTAATCATGGATGTTTATTTCAAAGTTGTCTCTCCATCAAAATATATATTTATTTTAGAGTTGTCTCTACATCAAGTATTATTTATTTCGGAGTTATCTCTCCATCATGGTGTGTTTATTTCGGAGTTATCTCTTCATCAAAATAGATGTTTATTTCGGAGTTGTCTCTCTATCAAGGTGTGTTTATTTCAGAGTTTTCTCTCAATCAAGGTAGATCGAGGGGAGAAGAAGGAATAGAAATGTATACCTTTGCAGCGTCAACGTCCGGACGTGATGATCTCTTCGTGCCTTCTTAGTGTTAGTGTCTCGACATTGTGATTTCTCTTTTCTTCTCTCTTCTCTTTTTTTCATGCGTATGGCCCCTCTTTTATAGGAGATGGGTAGAGAAAATTTATTATTATTTTTATTTAGTTTTATATTTTATTATTATTATTTATTATTATTTATTTGATTTTATCTTTTATTTTTTTTATATGTGCTTACTCATTCCCCCCTCTCTTAACCGCAGACTTGGTTTTATTTTTTATTTTTGCTATTTTGGTTTTGCCTATTCTCCCCGTTTTTTCTCTCTTTTTTTTAAAATCCAAATTTCCCCCATTTTATATTTATATTTATATTTTATTTTATTTATTTTATTTTTTTTAATGAAAATAATTGGTCCAACACCGATGATGATGTAGAGACACGTAAGTGAGCGTCCTCTACAGTCACGCACACACAGTTTACTCATGATCATTCTACCTCCATGCCATGTGCTTGGCTCAGGAGTAGAGATCCACACCTTCTAGATCTTCTCAACTTATACCAAATTCAAGGAAGATGCACCAAGAAAAAGAGGGAGGGATGTTGGCTGCAAGGAGAGGTAAGCTCTATCACTTGCGCCAATGAAAAATCAAGCATTTTTCCTTCCCTTGAGTTCTCGCCAACATAAAGAAGAATCACCCTTGAGAACTCTCGCCAACTCAAGGAGGAAGAAGAAGAGAGGCGACTATCCAAGGGCGGCGGCTTGGTTTGAAGGAGAGAAGCTTGGGCTGCTAGGGTTGCAACAAGACAAGGTGCTCATGACATGCGCCCCTAGCCCCCTTGATATAGAGTGTACATGTGGGTCCTATGACTTATGTCACAAATTTATTTAATTAATTAATTTATTATAAATATATTCAAATATCTGACTAAGCTCATGGACCAATCTAGATCACATTAGATCAGGTTAACTAACCACCGTCTCCACTCAGTGCAAACCCTATCATTTGACATGTCGACTAGACCTAGTCAACCGAGATCAAATGTGGTCACCCATAGGTCAACCAGAGGTGAACTGATCTCAAAATGTGATCCAACTCTATATGAAGTTCTCCATCTCAACAAATGCATCAGCGATGCTTGAAACTCCCAAATAGATCTAAATCATCCGCTAATTCAATATAAGGCTACCCAATCAATATGAGATCTCGAGTGTCTAGGTGTGCGACCCTGTAGGTTCCTCTGAGATTGGCAGTAATGATATGATAATCATTACAAGTAATGAGGGTATCTAGCAACACATCGCTGCTACCCAAGTCATCAATGACATCCCATAAACTGCAACAAAATACCTATGCACTATAGTCCCTTTTCTAGGCTAATATCCAGATTGGACAAGTGTCACACTTGTTTAACTCAATCTAATGGTTATAACTAAATCAGGCTTTCACCTGTGTGTGGTCATACACTTTCAGTCATTCGTCCATATATGGGACCTATTGTTATTGTTGATGCTCTAGGACCTATGGTTGGTCCAGTGTGATATGTGTCACATCTATGACATATCCTGGCCTTATCGTTGTTATGCATTTTGTACATCTGCCGCATTTGTACAATTTCATGAACAATATCCTTAGAGATAGATTTTATCTAATCTCTGTTTTTGTCACTAGTCGAGTATCATAGTGGTATGGGACAGCTGTGATACATTTGAGACTAGTATATGCGTTGGTTGAGCACAGATTGCTAACGCAGGTATATGGGTATATCAAGGAAGATATACTAAGCCGATCTACCATAAGGATTCATCTTGGTGTCACAAGATGAATATCACAGTGATAGAGGTACACTTGCCTTTGACTTGAGGGCATTAACATATCTATATGATGAGTGATGCACTTTGATACAATCTAATGTTTCGCTGTAGCAGGGGAGTCATAACGATTGTCATTGGGTGTATCATAAGTCATAGGAGAGATTCAATGAGACAAGATAGAATTTTCCCCTTCCTTGCGAGGAAGCTTGATGTCCATGGCACCCCCTATATGGTTGCATGACTGAAAGTGTATGACCATACCTAGTTGAGAACCTAATTTAGTCCTGAATATATGATTGGGTTAAACAAGTGTGACACACTTGTCCAATCTAGACATCAGCCTAGAAAAAGGACAAAAGTGTATAAGTACTTTATTATAGTATTAGGGGATGTTGATGATGACTCCATTCTGAAGACTTGGGTATCAATGATGTCTGCTAGGTGTCACTCATTGCTTATGATGATTTAAAAGTATCACTGCCAATGTCTAAAGAACCTATAGGGTTGCACACTTAGACACTCGAGTTCTCATATTGATCGGATAGCTTAGATTGAGTCATTTCATTGATTCAGATCTATTTGGGAGTCTGATGCATCTCAAATGTGTCTGATGAGTTAGAGATGATCATATGGAGATTGGTTACATTTTGACCCCGATTGACCTTCGAGTGACCTCAATAGACTAGGCTTAGTCGATGGGTCAAGAGTCGTAATGTAGCTCTGAAATTATTTAGAGGCTTTCGTGACTTAATTAAAACGTAACTAGAGGGGCCCGTGACTTGAATGCTAATATGAATATTTATATTTAGTTTATTTGCAACTTAAGTTGTGGGGGCCACCCGCAACTTAAGTGAATAAAATGAATATTTATATTCATAACTTAAATGCAGGGACCCACCTCAATTCTCTATATATATGGGGCCATAGGCATAAACACATGCATGCAAGAAGCCCTTGCCGCCCTCTTCTTGGAGCCGCCCCTCCTCCTCCTCTTGGTGGCGCTTCTTTGAGAAAGAGGACAGCAAGGTAGAAGAAGTTGCGCAAGTTGTAGAGGCTTCACCTCTCTTTGGTGCATACCTCCCCTCTCATCATCACTTGGCGCAAGTGGGAGTGCTGCCCACTCCTTGTGGCCAAGTGGATAGCTTGTTGGTGCAAGCACAAGGGTGATTGGCACAAGCAACAAGCAAATTTCCCTAGGCGTGGATCTCACCTTCCAAGGCTAGCACCAAGTGCAAAGGTTGGGAGGACTCGACAATCCTTTGAGGAAAAGGAATAGGTGGGCTATATGGTTGTGGAGAACTAGGTCTGGGTACCTCAACCTCACAAGGTAAGTCACCTTTTCGTGATGACCCATTCTCTTCAGAAGGAGAAGAATCAGGAAGGGGCTGCACTTGTGTGGGCTGTGGTTCCAAAACAGGTTCCTCACTAGGCATAACATTAGGCTCATCCTCTTCATCATCTAAGGGTCCCCTTGGATCCTCCAACTGTCTACCACTCCTAGTCATGATGGCATTACAATATTCCCTGGGATTTGGTTCAGGTTTTGCAGGTAACTTCCCAAGGGGTCTATAAGGTGTATTAGCCTGTTGTGCTATCTGAGTTTCTAACATCTTGTTATGAGCAACAACACCATCCAACCTAGAGTTTATCTGCTTAAGGGTTTCTGTAATCTCATCATTTTTGCTCATCTACTTATCCATGAATTTCTCAAACATCTCTTCTAAACTAGATTTTTGGGGTTGACTCTGGTTTGACTGTCTCTGGTTATACCCCCTATTATCATTTTGCCCACTAGTTTGATTGTTACTTTTCCAAGACAGGTTAGGATAGTTGTGCCAACCAGGGTTGTAGGTATTGGAGTAAGGGTCATTAGATCTACCTTGATTATAATACCCTACTTCATTCACTTGTTCCTCACCTTTATCAATAATGATTTTACACTCTCTAGCATGGTACCCATTGTTCCCACAAACCTCACAAACAAAAGAAGATATAGCAGCGGTTTGCATTTGGAAAGAATCAAAACGGTTACATAACGAGTCTACCTTTTTTGCAAGAGAGCGCCAACCATCACCATCGTTCTTACCCTGAGGAGGCCGATAAAGCACTCCTCTCTCGGAAGCCCACTGATTGTGGTTTAACGCCATCTCCTCAATCAAGGCATGGGCTGCATCAACAGTCTTGTTCATCAAAGCTCCCCCTGTAGCAGCATCAACCGTTAAGCGTGTGTTGTAAAGCAAACCATTATAGAAAGTCTGAATTAAAACCCAGTCTTCCACTCCATGGTGGGGGCACTTCCGTTGGAGCTCATTAAAGCGCTCCCATGCTTCACTCATTGATTCTCCGTCTCTCTGGGCAAAGCCTGTGATTTGGTTCCTCAACTGGATCATTTTACTAGGAGGAAAGTACTTCTGCAAGAAGGCATTTGACAAGCGCTCCCAAGTAGTAAACGTCCCAGTTGGATGTGCATGAAGCCAGACTTTTGCTCTATCCCTGAGAGAAAAAGGAAACAGTCTTAGTCTGAGGGCATCGTCAGATACACCATTAATCTTTATGGTGTCACAAAATTCAAGGAAAAGGGATAAGTGTTGGTTTGGATCTTCCAAAGGAGATCCTCCAAACTGATTCTATTGAATCATCGATAAGAACGCTGGCTTGATCTCAAAGTTGTTCGCATCTATAGCAGACCTAGTGATGCTGGAATGAATTCCCTGTGTATTTAGGACTGCATAGTCGCGCAATGTCCTTCTTTCAGCCATGATGGATTCTTCTTCTCTTTCTTCTACAACTTGTGTCTCCTCAAATCTCAATCTCTTTCGCAGTCTCAGAGTCTTGTTTATCTCAGGATCAAAAGATACAAGTGGTCCTGACCTAAGATTCCTGTGCATGCAAAGTAGATAGATCAAGTGATTTCAAGAAAATAGAAAATAAACAAAACAGTAAATAAAACCTAGGTCCCCGGCAACGGCGCCAAAAACTTGTTGTGTCCGCAAGTGCACGGATACTCGAAGTAATATAAAAATATCGAACCATAGAGACCTTGTTGCCAAGTACTGAATAATCGATTTCTCGCTAGCTAGGCAATCGGAAAATAGTGAATCAAACTATCGAAAAGAACATGGAGAAAATATCAGAGAGGAAATTGGGACTGGGGGTTCATCTATTTTAATTTCTAATGACTAGATTAAGATAAGTATTTGTCAATCTAATTCTATTATGATAAAGGTAAAATTTACTTTTTAAATAAATTGTCTCACTCTTGCGCAGACAATCATGCAGGGAACCGATCCCCACTCTCGCGCAAGATCTATTCAATGCTGAAAATAAGTAAACCATCAGCTAAGAATTCAAGGATCACTCTCGTGCATCCGAATTCTAGGTTGATCACCTCAAGTGGAAACTCAAAGATCACTCTCGTGCATCCGAGTCTCAACACTAGTTTTACTCAAGGGTTTCCAACGACTCGATACTCAATCTCTTGAAATATCAAATCAAGTCTACACATTAACTCAATCCAAAGTATCAGAAATTCAACATGGCAATAAAATCACTAAAAATCAGAATTCGAAGAACTACCTAATCTCTTACGATAGTTCCAAACTCAACAATTCCTAGGGTTCCGAATTTTAAACAATCAACCTCTCGGTCTATTTTGTAAAACTCTAAAATATGCTGATATTTAAGACACAAAGGAGAATTAAAGAACAATCAATCACAAGAGTAAAATTATCATAATAAGATCAGTTGACAAAATTAGAGTTTTCTAGCCATTAAGAAACAAAGAGATTACACCTCCATATCCCAAAGAAAGATTAAGCTACCATGATGAAGGAATTACAATAAAACATATTTCTGTATGAATAGGAATCACAAAGAGGAGAAAAGAGTTACAAAACAGTGCTGTAATGAAATTACAGCACCGTATTTGCTTGGAATTAGCACTGTCACCGCTGTTTTATTGATTTCTCCTCCAATAGGAATCCTTTTGCTTTGAAACTTTAGATGCACGTTCTCCTTCACCAGGTGAAGCTCTCTGTCAAATTTCGTGGCCGGAGGTGGTCTGTAGGTGGAGAACCGATGAACCCTAGCAATTTCGCCTCTCCCTCAATTTCTCTGTGGATTCATGATAAAATTCGTTGCTTTCACTTTGCGTATTTTTTCCTCTTAAAGACGAGTCCACCCCTCTTTCGGATCTCAATTTAGAGGTCTGGATCAAAAGATATGGTCTTTACAAGAATCGGGCGGAAAAATCAGAATTCTGAGTTCCAAAATACCGCACCGTGACGATTCATACGGCAGTGCCGTATTTCATTCTGTGAGTTCAAGACAAAAATTACGGTGCCGTGAGAGATTTTCTCCAAAATACAGTAGTGTCGTATTTCTGCCAAATTCTTCTGGTCAGAATTTGCACAAAATCCGGCACCGTGGAAACCCTCACGGTACTACCGTAATTCTTCCAAAAGTCTCTGGTCAAAATCGTCGAATAATACAACACCATGTAATTTCCCACGGTAGTGCCGTATTTCTGTCAAAACTTTCTATTTGAGAACGCTGAAGAATACGGCACTGTGAAGATTCATACGGCAGTGCCGTATTTCACCCAAAACTTCTGCTGAGAAATATGGTACTGTGAGAGTTGCGCTCAAAAATACGGTAGTGCCGTATTTTTGCAATTTGGCTCATTTTTTCTTGAAATTTGATGGGTAGACTCCTCTTCATGATTAGAACTCATTCATGCATTGATATTGCTCGAAAACTAGTGATAATAATGCCTTTTTACTTGAAATTGATTAAAAATCAAAGATTGTGTAGATTTCGAAGTATTTGGTAAAAAAGGGTATAAAAGCAAAGTAAAAGAGTAATACTATGGCTAAAAAGACTACCAAATAAGTATAAAAAACACTATGAAATTTGGAGTCATCACCTAGCCGGGATGGTGGTGGAGATAGTGATCAGAAGAACTTCTGATTCCGACGATCTAACCGTTGGATGGGCAGACCCTTCTGGCTGGAGGTTCACGACGATGAGGTGAGGATGTATCTAGAATCTGGAGTCGCTCGGTGCTGCGGATGGGGCAGAATAAAGGACGTCGGTGCCAAACATGGTGAAGCTTGATTCTAGCGATCCGGCCATCCGATGGCCTGATCCTTTGGTCCACGAATTTGCACAGAGGGGGAGATTCTGTCGTGGGAGTTTGACGCTGATCGGAGCTGCGGATGGGGTAGATCACGGTGGCCAGATAGAGCTGTTGCCAACTGTGTGTTTCCGGAACTTGCCGAGAGAAACACGGCCTAGCCATGAATCCTGTCACGCCCGTAATTTCCTCGGTTGCTGCAGAGTTGCTGGATTTGTGTTGGTGTATGCGCCCTAGGACCTAGTTTTGGTCCATCTTTGTACTACTTGACTCTGATATTTATATATATATCCTTCTAGCATTGTCGTTGTCATTGTTTGTCTACACCTGCGATTGTGTACTTACATGATAATGTCCCTGGAGATAGATTGGATCTGTGCTCAAATGATTGTCCCCAGTCGATGTACCTGAGTGGATATGGGACAGCTCTGGTACTTGTGAGACTGGTATATGGGCTGGTTAGGCACGAGGTGCTAATGCAGACATATGGGTATATCAGTGGTGGATATACTGGACCGACCCGCTGTGAGGCTATGACTTGGTGTCATGAGTTATCCTCACAAGTGACAGGAGATGCATTGATCTCTTGACTTGAGGTCATTGACCATTCTATATGGTTAGGGACTTGCTTTGATACAACCTAAAACCTCGCCGTAGTTGGGAGGTAATAACGGTTGTCATTGAGCATGTCACGACCCATATGAGAAGGTCAATGGACATACATAGGATTTGCCCCTTCCTAAACGAAGTATGATATCCATGGAGCTCCTCTATGGTTCTATGACTGAAAGTGTATGGCCATACCCAGGTGAGAACCTGATTTAGTCATAACCATGTGATTGGGTGAAAATAAGTGGTGACACACTTGTCCAATCGGATATCAGTTCGGCAAAGAGACTGTAATGCATCTGTACCTTGTTGCAATGATGGGGATGTCGATGTCGATATCCATTCCGATGACTTGGGTAGCAGCGATGCACTGCTAGGTGCCACTCACTGCTTGTGGTGACATTTGGTCAGCACTGCCAACGTCAGAGGGACCTACAAGGTTGCACACCTTGATACTCGAGTTCTCGTATTGATCGGGAAGCCTTATGATCGAGTTATTAGATAACTCGGATCTATTTTGGAGATTCATCAGCGCCAATGGGCCTGATGAGATGGAAGGATGTTATTGGAGCCAAACTCCATTTATGGCAGGTTGACCCGAAATTGACCATGGTTGGCCACATTTGGATTAGGGTTGCATTGGATTGGATCCAA
Organism: Costus lasius; assembly: GCA_027563935.2. Taxonomy (NCBI): domain Eukaryota; kingdom Viridiplantae; phylum Streptophyta; class Magnoliopsida; order Zingiberales; family Costaceae; genus Costus; species Costus lasius. Next base: position 26,173,768 of record CM050450.1, on the reverse strand, counting down.
GTGCTTAATCAAGCCATGTAATGAAGTTTGGGCTAGCTCATTATCCAATGAGGCCCAATAATAAGTTGTCATGAAGAGGCAATAGGATAAAAGGGTATAATGGGGAGGAAGCCAAGCCCATTGGCGCCTAAGGGGCATAATGGGGTTTGGATGGCAAATTTGCTTCATTAAGGAAGCTTTATGCGCCTAGCCCTCTCCCATTGATAGTGTGAATGCATTAAGGCATTGCTTGGGGCGCAAGGTTAGGCCTTGGCGCACAAGGCAAGGCTTGGTAGCTTATGGAAAGGTTGAATGAGGTTTATGGTAAAGTCTTGGAGACTTTCCTTACCTCAAACCTTCTCATCCAAGCCATACACTTGTCATGATCTCAACCCTTGCCCTAACCGCCTCTAGCTCTTTATAAGTGACCCTAGCCGCCCCCTCTTATGATGATGCATATTCCTTAGAGGCATGACAACAAGAGGAGGGGCAAAAGCAAGGGCTTGAAGGGCGACAACACCAAGAAGTGGCGCATCTTCTTCTTCCTTCCAAACCCTAGCCGCAAGCCTCTTCCTTCTCTCTTGACGTAAGGAACTTGGTGCTTGGCGGTTTCCCTCTCCCTCATCCTTCTTCATCTTTGGCGCACCTACCTTGGCGGTTTCCCTCTCCCTCGACCTCATCTTGCTCTAAGGTATTTCCTAACTCATCGTGTCGACTCTCTTGCTTGCGATCTTCACTGGGTTTTTTGGGACCGGCCTGTTTCGGGGATATTGCTTCCGCTGTGCAATGTATTTTGTAATCTCTATCTCTGAAAATTGTAAAATATCCCCGGGGTTTCCCAACAGTGGTATCAGAGCGACTTGCAAGACTCGAACGATGTTTTACGCTTTTCTTTCATGCTCACATGCCATATCTCTATTTTCGTCAATAGCATGATGCATGTCAAACGATTTTTCCTAAGTAGGAAAAAATTAGGGTTTCTTGTTTCTATCATCCTCTCAATCTCTTTTGGATTTTTGGACTATTTTTCTTGTTTGATTTAAAAATCAAAGGCGCACGTAATTTTGTCAAGTAGGACGGGCATTGTGTCTTCGGACTGGCCAAGTCTCTTGATCTGACAAAATTGCCAGCCGAAAGGATCTCTGAAATCATCATGAAAAATAAATCGCAATTAATCAAAAGATTTGTGAGAAGAAGATGAGAAAAAGAGACTAGTTTTATGAAAAAGTAAAATTTCAGATTTTATGTTTTTCATGAGCATGTAGAATTGCATTAGTAAATACCTTGATTGTGCATGATGTTGTGATCATTAGTCAAGCGCCCCCCTTTGCATGCCTGTGATGTATCCTTGTGAGGCCTGCGTGCCACTTTTCTCTTTTCTTTTAACTAAAAAGAAGATTAGGGTGGCGCATGTACTTGGAGCTTGGCGCATGAATGAAGCTTGCGCACCTTGGATGGTAGCGCAACAAGCATCAAAGGAAGAGACGCAAGCTTGCTTAGTGGCGCAAGTTAGGCATGGCCGAACCCTTGGGTTTGAGAGCTAGCTAACTTGGCTTCTTGCATGGTGGCGCATCTTCCTTGGAGGAAGACCATGGCATTGGCCGAACCTTTGGGGTCTACCCTTAAGGTTTGAGAGCTAAACCATGAGAGAAGGACCTTGGAGCCAACCTTGAAGTTCAAGCTAGAGGTCGGCTAGGCTAGGTCTAGTTTTTGGGGCTTGAGTTCTAGGACAAGAGTTGAACCTCTTTCATGGCATGGGTTGGTTCAAAGTCTTGAATAGGATATGATCACATCATTCTTTACTGCTTTTATTATTATCTGCAGAAGCATGCCTGTAATGTTTTATCGTTATGTTATCACCATAGGATTGCATGCCTGTAATGATAGACATAAGATAAAACTGAGATGATGAGACCTTAAACAAAAACCCTCAATTAAAATATCAAGTCTAGTAAGCCTTCTAACGCGTAGCCCTCACTAAGCTATCGATCAGTGGAGTTGTGAATTGTTTCCCACCCTTGTGGGACACACCCACTTATCTTTAGAAAGTGCGTGGTGACAATGGTTTCCCCAGTCCAGTTTTAACCTGGGCGTGCCTTCGCAAGGAAACTCGTTGGCCCTGGGCATAACGGTTAGGAATGGACTTGACTAGATTTTCATGTGTGCTAGGCACATGATGAAACTCTAGAGGCAACGTTGAGAGGTTAGGGTTTCATGCTGTATCCAGCCCTCGCTGGACATGAAATGCCTAGACTGTCTCAATAAGGGGAATTGCTTGGAGCAATCGGCCGGCGTGCCCACCTTAGGAAACATGGGTCACTTTGTGCATCTCATCCCACCCTCGTGGGATGCGAAGCCCTGTGTGGAATGAGGATCTCATCTTACTAGGAAATCTTGGATTTCTCGATTGACTTTGTGGGTTGTCAATTCGATTAAAAATAGTGGGAGCCATGGTCATTTAAAACAAGTCCAGTTTAAATGACTTGAAGTAGTACTAATCTGCTATTTCTTGGTTGTTGTAGAACAATGTCTATGAACAATAGCAGTTGGTCACTACGATCTTCCCTGGAAAGGGATAAGTTGGTTGGATCCAACTTACTGGATTGGTATATGAACTTGAGAATCGTGGTCAAGCTCGAAAGGAAGCTTTATGTCCTTGAGCGTCCTTTTCCTGAGCCACTTCCATGCTCGGCTCAGCGGCTGAGAGGGATGCTTATGATAAGCATTAGGTTGATACTTTGGAGGTTGCTAACCAACATGTCACATGAATTTAGAGGGTGATATGAATCGAAGAGTGCCTCTGAAATTATTTTTAATCTAAGGCAGCTCTTTGATGAATTGGTTGAGCTCAATCCTCCTAAAGTTGATATTCAGTGTGTTGAGCCGAAAGGCTTGACCAAGGAACTGAAATTAAAGATGGATATGATCAGGAATAATAGGTGCTATTCATGTGGAAGGCCACCTCACATGTTGAAGGACATGTTGCAACTTCAGAATGAGGAGAAGAAAGGCAAGGCCTTGTCTTCATGCTCAGGTATTTATGTTACCGAAGTCAACCTTTCTACTCCTATGACATGGGTATTGGATACCGCATGTGGAGCTCATATTTGTACAAATATGCAAGGGCTCAGAAAGGGTAGATCGTTAAGGCCTAGAGAGATTGACCTACGGATAGGTAACAGGGCACAAGTTGCTGCTGTTGCTGTAGGAGTTTCTCTCCCTACCTTCTGGACTTTAGTTAAAGCTAGACAATTGCTATTATGTACCTTCCCTTACCAAAACATTGTATCCACTCCTTGCTTGGCAAAGAAAGGATTTAAGTTTGAAATAAAAGAGAACTTATGTTCTTTTTCTTTTGCAAACATGTTTTATGGGAAGGGTACTTTGTGCGATGGTCCACATGTCTTGGACATGGATAGCTCTATTTGTAACATAAATAATAAAAGGACCAAACTGAGTGGTTCAGTTGGTGCTTTCCTACGGCATTGTCGATTAGCCCTTATAAACAAGAATCACATTCGACAACTCCATGCAAATGGGTTGTTAGATTCGAGTTCCTTGGAGGAACTTGATACATGTGAGCCTTGTTTATTAGGGAAAATGACAAAGGCGCCCTTCACCAAGACTGGTGAGAGGGCAGGAGGTTTATTAGATCTCATACATACTGATGTGTGTGGGCCTTTCAATAAACAAGCCAGAGGAGGGTACAACTACTTCATCACGTTTACTGATGACTTCAGTAGATATGGTTATGTCTATATGATGAGACATAAGTCTGAATCCTTTGAGAAATTTAAGGAGTTTAGACATGAAGTAGAGAACCAGCTTGGTAGATCCATTAAGGCTCTTCGATCAGATCGTGGTGGAGAGTACATGAGCAGTGAGTTCTTTGACTATCTGAGAGAGTGTGGGATCATATCCCAACTCACTCCTCCTGGAACACCTCAATGGAATGGTGTGTCTGAAAGGAGAAATCAAACTTTGTTGGACATGGTTCGATCTATGATGAGTCATGCAACTCTACCTCCCTCATTCTGGGGACATGCACTTGAGACAGCTTCTCTAATACTGAATAATGTTCCATCTAAGAGTGTCTCAAAGATTCCATCCGAGGTATGGAATGGGAGACGCCCTAATCTCACTTTTATTAGGATCTGGGGATGTAAGGCTTATGTCAAAAGTCAGGATTCTAGCAAGCTAGAACCTAGATCTGATAAGTGTATGTTTGTGGGGTACCCTAAGGAGACTAAGGGTTACTACTTCTATGTTCCCACCGAGAACAAAGTTTTTGTTGCTCGGGGTGCTGTCTTTCTAGAGAAAGAATTTCTCATGAAAGAAGTTAGTGGGAGGAAGTTTGACTTGGATGAGGATCTGAGCCACCTGCACCGGTTGCTGTACAACCTGAGGCTCAGACATAGGTCCCACGTAGGTCTGGGAGGATTCGTCGTGCACCTGAGAGGTACGGGTCGCTGCCGACCCAACACGATGGGATCTTCATTATTGAGGATGAACCCAGAACCTATGATGAGGCGGTCAGTGGACCGGACTCCAAGAAATGGCTTGAGGCCATGCGATCCGAGATGAATTCCATGTCGGCTAACCAAGTCTGGGATTTGGTTGAGCTGTCTGATGGGGTAAAACCCATAGGGTGTAAATAGGTCTTTAGAGGAAGACAGACATGGATGGCAACATAGTTACCTATAAAGGTGGACTAGTGGCTAAAAGATTCAAACAAGTCCACAGGGTGGACTATGATGAAACCTTCTCGCCAATTGCCATGATCAAATCCATTCGGATTTTGCTTGCTATAGCTGCATATCATGATGATGAGATATGACAGATGGACGTGGAGACAGCGTTCCTTAATGGGAAGCCGACTAAGGATGTGTATACGACACAACCTGATGGCTTCATCCATCCTGCAGATGCCAGTAAGGTCTGCAGGCTAAAGAAATCCATTTATGGATTAAAGCAAGCATCTCGAAGTTGGAATCTTCGGTTTGATGAAGCTGTGAGAGATTATGGCTTTATCAAAAGTGAAGATGATGCTTGTGTATACAGAAAATTCAGTGGGAGTTTGGTGACTTTTCTGGTCATGTATGTCGATGATATACTGCTCATCGGAAACAACATCCTTAGTCTTCAAGCTGTGAAGACATGGTTAGGTAAGTGTTTCGAGATGAAGGACTTAGGGGAGGCCGCCTACATTCTAGGCGTGAGGATCCACCGGGATAGATCCAAGAGGCTCCTGGCCCTTAGTCAGAGTACCTACATTGATAAGGTCCTGGAGAGGTTCAACTTGGAGCAATCCAAGAAAGGATACCTTTCAGTGAGACATGACCTTACTCTCTCAAAGAGCCAGTGTCCTACAACACAGGTTGAGAGGGATAACATGAGTCAAATTCCCTATGCTTCGGCAGTGGGATCAATCATATATGAAATGTTGTGTACTAAACCAGATGTGGCTTATGCTGTAAGCATAACCAGCCGATACCAATCCAAATCCAGGTCTGCAGCACTAGGTGGCTGTAAAGAATATCCTTGAGTATCCTGAAAAGGACTAAGGATTTATTCTATATGGTCTACGTGGGACAGGAAGAGCTCAGTGTGCAGGGCTTCACTGATGAGTCGTTCTAGTCTGATCCTGACGACTTCAGATCGCAGACCGGCTATTTGTTTAAGATGGTTGGAGGTGTTGTATGCTAGAAGAGCTTCAAGCAATCCACCATAGCTAATTCTACAACCGAAGCTGAGTATGTGGTTGCTTCTGAGGCAGCCAATGAAGCCGTTTGGATCAGGAAGTTCTTTTCTGAACTTCAGGTGGTTCCAAGTGCAATGGATCCCATGAGCTCTACTGTGACAACAATGGGAACTGCACATGCTAAGGAACCACGGTCTCATCAAAGGTCCAAACACATACTCAGGAGATTTCGCCTGATCAGAGAGATCATTGATTGAGGTGATGTCAAGATTAGTAGAGTTGACACAGAGAGCAATCTAGCAGACCCACTGACCAAGGCTTTGGCACAGCAGAAGCATGATGGTCGTACTAGAGATATGGGGTTGAGGTTGCTCAACCTCTAGGTCTTAGTGCAAGTGGGAGATTGTTGGTGGTCCATCTTTGTACTACTTGACTCTGATATTTATATATATCTTTCTGACATTGTCGTTATCATTGTTTGTCTACACCTGCGATTGTGTACTTACATGATAATGTCCCTGGAGACAGATTGGATCTGTGCTCAAATGATTGTCCCCAGTCGATGTACCTGAGTGGATATGGGACAACTCTGGTACTTGTGAGACTGGTATATGGGCTGGTTAGGCACGAGGTGCTAACGCAGACATATTGGTATATCAGTGGTGGATATACTGGACCGACCCGCTATGAGGCTATGACTTGGTGTCATGAGTTATCCTCACAAGTGACAGGAGATGCATTGATCCCTTGACTTGAGGTCATTGACCATTCTATTGTTGGTGTATATGCCCTAGGACCTAGTTTTGGTCAACTTATGTACTACTTGACATTGATATTTATATATCATTCTGGCATTGTCGTTATCATTGTTTGTCTACACCTGCGATTGTGTACTTACATGATAATGTCCCTGGAGACAGATTAGATCTGTGCTCAAATAATTGTCCCCAGTCGATGTACCTGAGTGGATATGGGACAGCTCTAGTACTTGTGAGACTGGTATGTGGGCTGGTTAGGCACGTGGTGCTAACGCAGACACATGGGTGTATCATTGGAGGATATACTGGATAGACCCGCTATGAGGCTATGACTTGGTGTCATGAGTTATCCTCATAAGTGACAGGAGATGCATTGATCCCTTAACTTGAGGTCATTGATCATTCTATATGGTTAGGGACTTGCTTTGATACAACCTAACACCTTGCCATAGTTGGGAGGTCGGTTGTCATTGAGCATGTCACAACCCATATGAGAAGGTCAATGGACAGACATAGGATTTGCCCCTTCCTTAGGGAAGTATGATATCCATGGAGCTCCTTTATGGTTCTATGACTGAGAGTGTATGGCCATACCCAGGTGAGAACCTGTTTTAGTCATAGCCATGTGATTGGATGAAAACAAGTGGTGACACACTTGTCCAATCGGATATCAGTTAGGCAAAGAGACTGTAATGCATCTGTACCTAGTTACGATGATGGGGATGTCGATGTCGATATCCATTCCAATGACCTGGGTAGCAGCGATGCACTGCTAGGTGCCACTCACTGCTTGTGATGACCTTTGGTCAGCACTGCCAGCGTCAGAGGAACCTACAGGGTCGCACACCTTGATACTTGAGTTCTCGTATTGATCGGGAAGCCTTATGATCGAGTTATTGGATAACTCGGATCTAATTGGGAGATTTCATCAGCACCAATGGGCCTGATGAGATGGAAGAACATTATTGGAGCCAAACTTTACTTTTGGCAGGTTGACCCGTATTTGACCATGGTTGGTCACATTTGGATTAGGGTTGCATTGGATTGGATCCAAGTGCTTAATCAACCCATGTAATGAAGTTTGGGCTAGCTCATTATCCAATGAGGCCCAATAATAAGTTGTCATGAAGAGAAGAAAGGCTAAAAGGGTATAATGGGGACAAATCTTCTCCCCTAGGCGCCTATGGGCATAATGGGGAGAAGTGGCGCAATTTGCTTCATAAGGAAGCAATTGGCGCCTCCCCCTTAATCCCTTATGGTATGAATGCCAATATGGCATTACTTGGGGCGCAAGGCAAGGCCTTGGCGCACAAAGAAAGACATGGGCTCTAAAAGGAATGGTTGAATGAGAATTATGGAAATGTCTTGGAGACTTTCCTTATCTCAAACCTTCTCATCCTAGCCGCCTACTTGTCTTGATCCTAGCCTTTCATAAACCACCTCTTGCCCTATAAAAGAGCACCTAGCCGAGCCCTCTTGTGGGTGATCAATCGTTGAAGGCGTGAACACAAGAAGAGGGGCGAGTGCTAGGAGCAAGGGCGCATCTTCCTTCTTCCATAACCGCAAGCCTCTCCCTCCTTTCCTCTTGGCGCAAGGAGCTTTAGTGCTTAGCGGTTTGGGTAGTTTTCCTTCTTCTCTTGGCGCATCCTCTCTCTTGGTGGCGCAAGTGAAGTAGAGCATCTCCCTAAGGCTTGGATCTTCTTCCCGAGGCTAGCACCGGGTGTGGAAGAAGAGAACTCAAGAGATCCGTGTGTGTGAGACTATAGAGGGCGCACACTTGGGCGCCTACATCAGCATCACTCCAAATTGCTCTTAAGGTATTTCCTAACTCATCGTGTCGACTCCCTTGCTCGCGATCTTCACTGGGTTTTTGGGACCGGCCTGTTTCGGGGACATTCTTTCGCTGCGTAAAATGTGTCCATGGCTCTGAAAATTGTAAAATGTCCCTGGGGTTTCCCAACATCTATATCAGAGCGACTTGCAAGACTCGAACGATGTTTTATGCTTTTCTTTCATGCTCACATGCCATATCTCTATTTTCGTAAATAGCATGATGCATGGCAAACGATTTTTCTAAGTAGGAAAAATTGAGGTTTCTTGTTTCTATTATCCTCTCAATCTCTTTTGGATTTTTTGGACTTTTTTTCTTGTTTGATTTAAAGATCAAAGGTGCACGTAATTTTGTCAAGTAGGACGGGCATTGTGTCTTCGGATTGGCCAAGTCTCTTGATCTGACAAAATTGCCAGTCGAAAGGATCTCTGAAATCATCATGAAAAATAAATCGCAATAAACCAAAAGATTTGTGAGAAGAATATGAGAAAAAGAGACTAGTTTTATGAAAAAGTAAAATTTCAGATTTTATGTTTTTTCATGAGCATGTAGAATTGCATGAGTAAATACCTTGATTGTGCATGATGTTCTGATCATTAGTCAAGCCCCCCCTTTGCATGCCTGCGATGTATCCTCGTGAGGCCTGCGTGCCGCTTTTCTTTTTGCTTTTGACTAAGAAGAAGATTAGGGTGGCACATGTACTTGGAACTTAGCGCATGCATACCTTGGATAGTGGTGCAACAAGCAAGAGGCGCAAGCCTGCTTAGTGGTGCAAGACCATGGCATTGGCCGAACCTATGGGGAACTTTGAAAGTGTACCTCTAGGGTTTGAGAGCTAAACCATGAGAGAAGGACCTTGGAGCCAACCTTGAAGTTCAAGCTAGAGGTCGGCTAGGCTAGGTCTAGTTTTTGGGGCTTGAGTTCTAGGACAAGAGTTGAACCTATTTCATGGCATGGATTGGTTCAATGTCTTGAATAGGATATGATCACATCATTCTTTACTGCTTTTATTATTATCTGCAGAAGCATGCCTGAAATGTTTTACCGTTATGTTATCACCATAGGATTGTATGCCTGTAATGATAGACATAAGATAAAACTGAGATGATGAGACCTTAAACAAAAACCCTCAATTAAAATATCAAGTCTCGTAGCCTTCTAACGCGTAGCCCTCACTAAGCTATTGATCAGTGGAGTTGTGAATTGTTTCCCACCCTCGTGGGACACACCCACTTATCTTTAGAAAGTGCGTGGTGGCAATGGTTTCCCCAGTCCAGTTTTAACCTAGGCGTGCCTTCGCAAGGAAACTCGTTGGCCCTGGGCATAACGGTTAGGAATGGACTTGACTAGAAGTTCACATGTGCTGGGCACATGGTAAAAGTCTAGTGGCATCGTTGAGAGGTAAAGGTTTCATGTTGTATCCAGCCCTCGCTGGACATGAAATGCCCAGACTGTCTCGACATGGGGAGTTGCTTGGAGCAACCGGCCGGCCCGCCCACCTTAGGAAGCATGGGTTACTTTGTGCATCTCATCCCACCCTCGTGGGACGCGAAGCCTCATGTGAAATAAGGATCCCATCTCACTAGGAAGTCTTAAACTTCCCGATTGACTTTGTGGGTTATCAATTCGAATTTAAAATAGTGGGAGCAGAAATCATTTAAAACAAGTCCAGTTTAAATGATTCGAAGTAGTACTAATCTGTTCTTCTTGGGTGTTGTAGAACAATGGCTACGAACACTGGCGGATTATCACTGCGATCACTCCTTGATAAGGATAAGTTAGTTGGAACTAACTTTATGGACTGGCATCGGAACTTGAGGATAGTCCTCAAGCTCGAGAAGAAGCTGTATGTCCTTGAACAGCCTCTTCCTGCGGCTCCTCCGCCTAATGCCCGAACGGCAGACAGAGATGCTTATAGAAAACATCAGGATGACTCTTTGGAGGTTGCATGTCTTATGCTAGCCAGCATGGCACCTGAACTGCAGGTGCAATATGAGGAGTAGAACGCTTTTCAGATGATCACTCGTCTGAAACAGATGTTCGAGGCTCAGGCTAGAATTGAGAGATTTGACACCGCCAAAGCAGTCTTTCGGTGCAAGTTGTCTGAGGGTGCACCAGTGAGACCCCATGTTCTCAAACTCATTGGGAACGTGGATCATCTCAGGAGACTGGGACACACCATAGACAACGAGCTGGTTGTGGATCTTATTCTGCATTCCCTGCCCCCTAGCTTCAGTCCGTTTATCATTAACTTCAACTTGAACCGGATTGAGTGCACACGGGAGGAATTGATGAATATGCTCCAAACAGCCGAGCGAGAGATGGGTAAGACCAAACCCAATTCTGTTCTTTTGGTCCCTGCGACCAAGAACATAAAGAAGAAGGGTAAGGCACGTGCTAAGAGCAGTGCCAGAGGTCCTACCAAAGCACTGAAGAAAAAGGCGAAGAAGTCAAAGGACCAGAGGTGTTTTCACTGTGGCGAGCAAGGTCACTGGAGAAGGGACTGCAAGCAGCTTCAGAATGAGGAGAAGAAAGGCTTGGCCTTAACTTCTGGCTCAGGTATCTATGTTACAGAAGTCAATCTTTCTACTTCTATGTCATGGGTATTGGATACCGCATGTGGAGCTCATATTTGTACAAATATGCAGGGGCTCAAGAAAAGTAGATCGGTGCGGCTTGGAGAGATTGACCTACGCGTTGGAAACGGGGCACAGGTTGCTGCTGTTGCTGTAGGCGTTTTGACTCTCTCCTTGCCTTCTGGACTTCAATTAGAACTAGATAATTGCTTTTGTGTACTTTCGCTTACTAAGAACATTGTATCCATTCCTTGCTTAGCAAGGAAAGGATTTAAATTTGAAATAAATAAGAACTCGTGTTCTTTTTCATTTGCAAATATGTTCTATGGGAAGGGTACTTTATGCAATGGTCTGTATATCTTGGATATGGAAAGTTCTATTTGTAACATAAGCAATAAAAGGATCAAACTGAGTGGTTCAGTTGGTGCTTTCCTATGGCACTGTCGATTAGCCCATATAAACAAAGAATCGCATCCAACAACTCTATGCAAATGGATTGTTAGATTCAAGTTCCTTGGAGGAATTTGACGCTTGTGAACCTTGTTTATTAGGGAAAATGACAAAGGCGCCCTTCACCAAGATTGGTGAGAGGGCAGAAGGTTTATTAGATCTCATACATACTGATGTGTGTGGGCCCTTCAATAAACAAGCCAGAGGAGGGTACAACTACTTCATTACCTTCACTGATGACTTCAGTAGGTATGGCTATGTCTACTTAATAAGACATAAATCTGAATCCTTTGAGAAATTCAAGGAGTTCAAGAATGAAGTAGAGAACCAACTTGAAAGATCCATTAAAGCTCTTCGATCAGATCGAGGAGGAGAATACCTGAGCAGTGAGTTCTTTGACTATCTGAGAGAGTGTGAGATCATATCCCAACTCACTCCTCCTGGAACACCTCAATGGAATGGTGTGTCTGAAAGAAGAAATCGAACTTTATTGGATATGGTTCGATCCATGATGAGTCATGCAACTCTACCTTCATCATTCTGGGGGCATGCACTAGAAACAGCTTCTCTGATACTGAATAATGTTCCATCTAAGAGTGTCTCCAAAATACCATACGAGATGTGGAGTGGGAGACGCCCTAATCTCACGTTTATCAAGATCTAGGGATGTGAGGCTTATGTCAAACGTCAGGATTCTAGCAAGCTAGAACCTAGATGTGATAAGTGTGTGTTTGTGGGGTATCCTAAGGAAACTAAAGGATACTACTTCTATGTCCCAACCGAGAACAAAGTTTTTGTTGCTCGGGGTGCTGTCTTTCTAGAGAAAGAATTTCTTATGAAAGAAGTTCGTGGGAGGAAGTTTGACTTGGATGAGGTCCAAGTGCAAGCACAAGACAAGGAGATGGAATCTGAGCCATCTGCACCGGTTGCTAGGCAACCTGAGGCTCAGACACAGGTCCCGCGTAGGTCTGGGAGAATTCATCGTGCACCTGAAAGGTATGGGTCGCTACCGACCCAACACGATGTGATCTTCATCATTGAGGATGAACCCAGAACCTATGATGAGGCGGTCAGTGGACCGGACTCCGAGAAATGGCTTGACGCCATGTGATCCGAGATGGATTCCATGTCGGCTAACCAAGTTTGGGATTTGGCTGAGCTGCCTGATGGGGTAAAACCCATAGGGTGTAAATGGGTCTTCAAGAGGAAGACAGACATGGATGGCAAAATAGTTACCTATAAGGGTAGACTAGTGGCTAAAGGATTTGAACAAGTCCACGGGGTGGACTATGATGAAACCTTCTCGCCAGTTGCCATGATTAAATCCATTCGGATTCTGCTTGCTATAGCTGCATATTATGACTATGAGATATGGCAGATGGATGTGAAGACAGCGTTCCTTAACGGGAAGCTGACTGAGGATGTGTATATGTCACAACCTGATGGCTTCATCCATCCTGCAGAGGCTAATAAGGTCTGCAGGCTGAAGAGATCCATTTATGGATTAAAACAAGCATCTCGAAGTTGGAATCTTCGATTTGATGAAGCCGTGAGAGATTATGGCTTTGTCAAAAGCGAAGATGACGCCTGTGTATACAGAAAATTCAGTGGGAGCTTGGTGATTTTTCTGGTCTTGTATGTTGATGACATACTGCTCATCGGAAACGACATCCCTAGTCTTCAAGCTGTGAAGACATGGTTGGGGAAGTGTTTCGAGATGAAAGACTTAGGGGAGGCCGCCTATATTCTAGGCGTAAGGATCTACCGGGATAGATCCAAGAGGCTTCTGGCCCTTAGTCAGAGTACTTACATTGATAAAGTACTGGAGAGGTTCAACATGGAGCAATCCAAGAAAGGATACCTTCCAGTAAGACATGGCCTTACTCTCTCAACGAGCCAGTGTCCTACAACACAGGCTGAGAGGGATGACATGAGTCGAATTCCTTATGCTTCGGCAGTAGGATCGATCATGTATGCAATGTTGTGTACTAGACCAGATGTGGCATATGCTGTGAGCATAACCAGCCGATACCAATCCAATCCAGGTCTACAGCACTAGGTGGCTGTAAAGAACATCCTAAAGTATCTGAGAAAAAACAAAGGATCTGTTCTTGGTCTGTGGGGGACAGGAAGAGCTCAGTATGCAGGGCTATACTGACGCATCGTTCCAGTCTGACCCTGACGACTTTAGATCGCAGGCCAGCTATGTGTTCAAGATAAATGGAGGCGCTGTATGTTGGAAGAGCTTCAAGCAATCCACCATAGCAGATTCTACAACCGAAGCTGAGTATGTGGCTGCTTCTGAGGCAGCAAAGGAAGCTGTTTGGATAAGGAAGTTCTTATGTGATCTTCAGGTGGTACCTAGTGCAATGGATCCCATTGAACTCTACTGTGACAACAATGGAGCAATTGCACAAGCCAAGGAACCACGGTCTCATCAAAGATCCAAACACATACTCAGAAGATTTCACCTGATCACAGAGATCATTGACAGAGGTGATGTTAAGATTAGCAGAGTAGACACAGAGAACAATCTGGCAGACCCATTGACCAAGGCTTTGGCGTAGCAGAATCATGATGGTCACGCTAGAGATATGGGGTTGAGATTCCTCAACTTCTAGGTCTTAGTGCAAGTGGGAGATTGTTGGTGTATATGCCCTAGGACCTAGTTTTGGTCAACTTATGTACTACTTGACATTGATATTTATATATCATTCTGGCATTGTCGTTATCATTATTTGTCTACACCTGCGATTGTGTACTTACATGATAATGTCCCTGGAGACAGATTAGATCTGTGCTCAAATAATTGTCCCCAGTCGATGTACCTGAGTGGATATGGGATAGCTCTGGTACTTGTGAGACTGGTATGTGGGCTGGTTAGGCACGTGGTGCTAACGCAGACACATGGGTGTATCATTGGAGGATATACTGGATAGACCCGCTATGAGGCTATGACTTGGTGTCATGAGTTATCCTCATAAGTGACAGGAGATGCATTGATCCCTTGACTTGAGGTCATTGATCATTCTATATGGTTAGGGACTTGCTTTGATATAACCTAACACCTTGCCGTAGTTGGGAGGTCATAACGGTTGTCATTGAGCATGTCACAACCCATATGAGAAGGTCAATGGATAGACATAGGATTTGCCCCTTCCTTAGGGAAGTATGATATCCATGGAGCTCCTTTTATGGTTCTATGACTGAGAGTGTATGGCTATACCCAGGTGAGAACCTGTTTTAGTCATAGCCATGTGATTGGATGAAAACAAGTGGTGACACACTTGTCCAATCGGATATCAGTTAGGCAAAGAGACTGTAATGCATCTGTACCTAGTTGCGATGATGGGGATGTCGATGTCGATATCCATTCCAATGACCTGGGTAGCAGCGATGCACTGCTAGGTGCCACTCACTGCTTGTGATGACCTTTGGTCAGCACTGCCAGCGTCAGAGGAACCTATAGGGTCGCACACCTTGATACTTGAGTTCTCGTATTGATCGAGAAGCCTTATGATCGAGTTATTGGATAACTCGGATCTAATTGGGAGATTTCATCAGCACCAATGGGCCTGATGAGATGGAAGAACATTATTGGAGCCAAACTTCACTTTTGGCAGGTTGACCCGTATTTGACCATGGTTGGTCACATTTGGATTAGGGTTGCATTGGATTGGATCCAAGTGCTTAATCAACCCATGTAATGAAGTTTGGGCTAGCTCATTATCCAATGAGGCCCAATAATAAGTTGTCATGAAGAGAAGAAAGGCTAAAAGGGTATAATGGGGACAAATCTTCTCCCCTAGGCGCCTATGGGCATAATGGGGAGAAGTGGCACAATTTGCTTCATAAGGAAGCAATTGGCGCCTCCCCCTTAATCCCTTATGGTATGAATGCCAATATGGCATTACTTGGGGCGCAAGGCAAGGCCTTGGCGCACAAAGAAAGACATGGGCTCTAAAAGGAATGGTTGAATGAGAATTATGGAAATGTCTTGGAGACTTTCCTTGTCTCAAACCTTCTCATCCTAGCCGCCTACTTGTCTTGATCCTAGCCTTTCATAAACCGCCTCTTGCCCTATAAAAGAGCACCTAGCCGAGCCCTCTTGTGGGTGATCAATCGTTGAAGGCGTGAACACAAGAAGAGGGGCGAGTGCTAGGAGCAAGGGCGCATCTTCCTTCTTCCATAACCGCAAGCCTCTCCCTCCTTTCCTCTTGGCGCAAGGAGCTTTAGTGCTTGGCGGTTTGGGTAGTTTTCCTTCTTCTCTTGGTGTATCCTCTCTCTTGGTGGCGCAAGTGAAGTTAGAGCATCTCCCTAAGGCTTGGATCTTCTTCCCGAGGCTAGCACCAGGCGTGGAAGAAGAGAACTCAAGAGATCCGTGTGTGTGAGACTGCAGAGGGCGCACACTTGGGCACCTACATCGGGATCACTCCTAATTGCTCTGAAGGTATTTCCTAACTCATCGTGTCGACTCCCTTGCTTGCGATCTTCACTGGTTTTTTGGGACCGGCCTGTTTCGGGGACATTCTTTCGCTGCGTAAAATGTATGTCCATGGCTCTGAAAATTATAAAATGTCCCCGGGGTTTCCCAACATCTATATGGTTAGGGACTTGCTTTGATACAACCTAAAACCTCGCCACAGTTGGGAGGTAATAACGATTGTCATTGAGCATGTCACGACCCATATGAGAAGGTCAATGGACAGACATAGGATTTGCCCCTTCCTAAGGGAAGTATGATATCCATGGAGCTCCTCTATGGTTCTATGACTGAAAGTGTTTGGCCATACCCAGGTGAGAACCTGATTTAGTCATAACCATGTGATTGGGTGAAAACAAGTGGTGACACACTTGTCCAATCGGATATCAGTTCGGCAAAGAGACTATAATGCATCTGTACCTTGTTGCAATGATGGGGATGTCGATGTCGATATCCATTCCGATGACTTGGGTAGCAGCGATGCACTGCTAGGTGCCACTCACTGCTTGTGGTGACATTTGGTCAGCACTGCCAACGTCAGAGGGACCTATAGGGTCGCACACCTTGATACTCGAGTTCTCGTATTGATCGGGAAGCCTTATGATCGAGTTATTGGATAACTCGAATCTATTTTGGAGATTTCATCAACGCCAATGGGCGTGATGAGATGGAAGGATGTTATTGGAGCCAAACTCCATTTATGGCAGGTTGACCCGAAATTGACCATGGTTGGCCACATTTGGATTTGGGTTGCATTGGATTGGATCCAAGTGCTTAATCAAGCCATGTAATGAAGTTTGGGCTAGCTCATTATCCAATGAGGCCCAATAATAAGTTGTCATGAAGAGGCAATAGGCTAAAAGGGTATAATGGGGAGGAAGCCAAGCCCATTGGCGCCTAAGGGGAATAATGGGGTTTGGATGGCAAATTTGCTTCATTAAGGAAGCTTTATGCGCCTAGCCCTAACCGCCTTAAGGCATTGATAGTGTGAATGCATTAAGGCGTAGCCTTCTAACGCGTAGCCCTCATAATAAAATATCATGTCTAGTAGCCTTCTAACGCGTAGCCCTCACTAAGCTATCGATCAGTGGAGTTGTGAACTGGTTCCCACCCTCGTGGGACACACCCACTTATCTTTAGAAAGTGTCTGGTGACAATGGTTTCCCCAGTCCAGTTTTAACCTGGGCGTGCCTTCGCAAGGAAATTCGTTGGCCCTGGGCATAACGGTTAGGAATGGACTTGACTAGATTTTCATATGTGCTGGGCACATGATGAAACTCTAGAGGCATCGTTGAGAGGTAAGGGTTTCATGTTGTATCCAGCCCTCGCTGGACATGAAATACCCAGACTGTCTCAACAAGGGGAGTTGCTTGGAGCAACCGGCCGGCGCGCCCACCTTAGGAAACATGGGTTACTTTGTGCATCTCATCCCACCCTCGTGGGACGCGAAGCCTCATGTGAAATAAGGATCCCATCTCACTAGGAAGTCTTAAACTTCCCGATTGACTTTGTGGGTTGTCAATTCGAATTTAAAATAGTGGGAGCAGTAATCATTTAAAACAAGTCCAGTTTAAATGATTCGAAGTAGTACTAATCTGCTATTTCTTGGTTATTGTAGAACAATGGCTGTGAACAATGGCAGATGGTCACTGCGATCTACCCTAGAAAGGGATAAGTTGGTTGGATCCAACTTAAAGGATTGGTATATGAACTTGAGAATTGTGCTCAAGCTCGAGAGGAAGCTATATGTCCTTGAGAAGCCAATTCCTGAGCCACTTCCATGCTTGGCATCAACGTCTGAAAAGGATGCTTATGATAAGCATCAAGCTGACACTTTGAAGGTTGCACAATTGATGCTAACCAACATGTCGCCCGAGCTAAGAGGACAATATGAATCTAAGAGTGCCTCTGAAATTATTTCTAATCTAAGGCAGCTCTTCGATGCATTGGTTGAGCTCAACCCTCCTAAAGTAGACATTCAGTATGTTGAGCCCAAAGACTTAACTAAGACATTGAAGATAAAGATGGAAAGAGTCAGGAATAACAAATGCTACTCATGTGGAGGACCACCTCACATGATAAAGGACAAAGTACGACTTCAGAATGAGGAGAAGAAAGGCTTGGCCTTAACTTCTAGCTCAGGTATATATGTTACAGAAGTCAATCTTTCTACTTCTATGTCATGGGTATTGGATACCGCATGTGGAGCTCATATTTGTACAAATATGCAGGGGCTCAAGAAAAGTAGATCGGTGCGGCCTGGAGAGATTGACCTACGCGTTGGAAACGGGGCACAGGTTGATGCTGTTGCTGTAGGCGTTTTGACTCTCTCCTTGCCTTCTGGACTTCAATTAGAACTAGATAATTGCTTTTGTGTACCTTCACTTACTAAGAACATTGTATCCATTCCTTGCTTAGCAAAGAAAGGATTTAAATTTGAAATAAATAAGAACTCTTGTTCTTTTTCATTTGCAAATATATTCTATGGGAATGGTACTTTGTGCAATGGTCTATATATCTTGGATATGGAAAGTTCTATTTGTAACATAAGTAATAAAAGGACCAAACTGAGTGGTTCAATTGGTGCTTTCCTATGGCACTGTCGATTAGCCCATATAAACAAGAATCCCATCCAACAACTCTATGCAAATGGATTGTTAGATTCAAGTTCCTTGGAGGAATTTGATACTTGTGAACCTTGTTTATTAGGGAAAATGACAAAGGCGCCCTTCACCAAGATTGGTGAGAGGGCAGAAGGTTTATTAGATCTCATATATACTGATGTGTGTGGGCCCTTCAATAAACAAGCCAGAGGAGGGTACAACTACTTCATTACCTGCACTGATGACTTCAGTAGGTATGACTATGTCTACCTAATGAGACATAAATCTGAATCCTTTGAGAAATTCACGGAGTTCAAGAATGAAGTAGAGAACCAGCTTGGAAGATCCATTAAAGCTCTTCGATCAGATCGAGGTGGAGAGTACCTGAGCGGTGAGTTCTTTGACTTTCTTAGAGAGTATGGGATCATATCCCAACTCACTCCTCCTGGAACACCTCAATGGAATGGTGTGTCTAAAAGGAGAAATTGAACTTTATTGGATATGGTTCGATCTAAGATGAGTCATGCAACTCTACCTTCATCATTCTGGGGGCATGCACTAGAAACAGCTTCTCTGATACTGAATAATGTTCCATCTAAGAGTGTCTCCAAAATACCATATGAGATGTGGAGTGGGAGATGCCCTAATCTCACTTTTATCAAGATCTGAGGATGTGAGGCTTATGTCAAACGTCAGGATTCTAGCAAGCTAGAACCTAGAGCTGATAAATGTGTGTTTGTGGGGTATCCTAAGGAAACTAAAGGATACTACTTCTATGTCCTAACCGAGAATAAAGTTTTTATTGCTCGGGGTGCTTTCTTTCTAGAGAAAGAATTTCTTATGAAAGAAGTTAGTGGGAGGAAGTTTGACTTGGATGAGGTCCAAGTGCAAGCACAAGACAAAGAGATGGAATATGAGCCACCTGCACCGGTTGCTAGCCAACCTGAGGCTCAGACACAGGTCCCGCGTAGGTCTGGGAGAATTCATCGTGCACCTGAAAGGTATGGGTCGCTGCCGACCCAACACGATGGGATCATCATCATTGAGGATGAACCCAGAACCTATGATGAGGTGGTCAGTGGACCAGACTCCGAGAGATGGCTTGACGCCATGCGATCCGAGATGGAATCCATGTCAGCTAACCAAGTCTGGGATTTGGTTGAGCTGCCTGATGGGGTAAAACCCATAGGGTGTAAATGGGTCTTCAAGAGGAAGACAGACATGGATGGCAATATAGTTACCTATAAGGGTAGACTAGTGGCTAAAGGATTTAAACAAGTCCACGGGGTGGACTATGATGAAACCTTCTCGCCAGTTGCCATGATCAAATCCATTCGGATTCTGCTTGCTATAGCTGCATATCATGACTATGAGATATGGCAGATGGATGTGAAGACAGCGTTCCTTAACGGGAAGCTGACTGAGGATGTGTATATGTCACAACCTGATGGCTTCATCCATCTTGCAGAGGCTAATAAGGTCTGCAGGCTGAAGAGATCCATTTATGGATTAAAGCAAGCATCTCGAAGTTGGAATCTTCGATTTGATGAAGCCGTGAGAGATTATGGCTTTATCAAAAGCGAAGATGACGCCTGTGTATACAGAAAATTCAGTGGGAGCTTGGTGATTTTTCTGGTCTTGTATGTTGATGACATACTGCTCATCGGAAACGACGTCCCTAGTCTTCAAGCTGTGAAGACATGGTTGGGGAAGTGTTTCGAGATGAAAGACTTGGGGGAGGCCGCCTATATTCTAGGCGTAAGGATCTACCGGGATAGATCCAAGAGGCTTCTGGCCCTTAGTCAGAGTACCTACATTGATAAGGTACTGGAGAGGTTCAACATGGAGCAATCCAAGAAAGGATACCTTCCAGTAAGACATGGCCTTACTCTCTCAAAGAGCCAGTGTCCTACAACACAGGCTGAGAGGGATGACATGAGTCGAATTCCTTATGCTTCGGCAGTAGGATCGATCATGTATGCAATGTTGTGTACTAGACCAGATGTGGCATATGCTGTAAGCATAACCAGCCGATACCAATCCAATCCAGGTCTGCAGCACTGGGTGGCTGTAAAGAACATCCTAAAGTATCTGAGAAGAACTAAGGATCTATTCTTGGTCTATGGGGGACAAGAAGAGCTCAGTATGCAGGGCTATACTGATGCATCATTCCAGTCTGACCCTGATGACTTTAGATCGCAGGCCGGCTATGTGTTCAAGATAAATGGAGGCGCTGTATGTTGGAAGAGCTTCAAGCAATCCACCATAGCAGATTCTACAACCGAGGCTGAGTATGTGGCTGCTTTTGAGGCAGCCAAGGAAGCCGTTTGGATAAGGAAGTTCTTATGTGATCTTCAGGTGGTCCCTAGTGCAATGGATCCCATTGAACTCTACTATGACAACAATGGAGCAATTGTACAAGCCAATGAACCACGGTCTCATCAAAGATCCAAACACATACTCAGAAGATTTCACCTGATCAGAGAGATCATTGACAGAGGTGATGTCAAGATTAGCAGAGTAGACACAGAGAACAATCTGGCAGACCCATTGACCAAGGCTTTGGCGCAGCAGAAGCATGATGGTCACGCTAGAGATATGGGGTTGAGATTCCTCAACTTCTAGGTCTTAGTGCAAGTGGGAGATTGTTGGTGTATATGCCCTAGGACCTAGTTTTGGTCAACTAATGTACTACTTGACTTTGATATTTATATATCATTCTGGCATTATCATTATCTATGTTTGTTTATATCTGCGCATATGTACTAACATGATAATGTCCATGGAGACAGATTGGATCTGTGCTTGAACTATAGTCCCCAGTCGATGTACCTTAGTGGATATGGGACAGCTATGGTACTTGTGAGACTGGTATGTGGGCTAGTTAGGACGCAGACACATGGGTATATCATTGGAGGATATACTGGATAGACCCGCTGTGAGGCTATGACTTGGTGTCATGAGTTATCCTCACAAGTGACAGGAGATGCATTGATCCCTTGACTTGAGGTCATTGATCATTCTATATGGTTAGGGACTTGCTTTGATACAACCTAACACCTTGCTGTAGTTGGGAGGTCATAACGGTTGTCATTGAGCATGTCATGATTCATATGAGAAGGTCAATGGACAGACAAAGGATTTGCCCCTTCCTTAGGAAGTATGATATCCATGGAGCTCCTCTATGGTTCTATGACTGAGAGTGTATGGCCATACCCAGGTAAGAACCTGTTTTAGTCATAGCCATGTGATTGGATGAAAACAAGTTGTGACACACTTGTCCAATCGGATATCAGTTCGGCAAAGAGACTGTAATGCATCTGTACCTAGTTGCGATGATGGGGATGTCGATGTCGATATCCATTCCAATGACCTGGGTAGCAGCGATGCACTGCTAGGGGCCACTCACTGCTTGTGATGACCTTTGGTCAGCACTGGCAGCGTTAGAGGAACCTACAGGGTCGCACACCTTGATGCTTGAGTTCTCGTATTGATCGGGAAGCCTTATGATCGAGTTATTGGATAACTCGGATCTAATTGAGAGATTTCATTAGCGCCAATGGGCCTGATGAGATGGAAGAATGTTATTGGAGCCAAACTTCATTTTTGGCAGGTTGACCCGTATTTGACCATGATTGGTCACATTTGGATTAGGGTTGCATTGGATTGGATCCAAGTGCTTAATCAACCCATGTAATGGAGTTTGGGCTAGCTCATTATCCAATGAGGCCCAATAACAAGTTCTCATGAAGAGATAAGAGGCTAAAAGGGTATAATGGAGAGAAACCCAACCTCATTGGCGCCTAAGGGGTATAATGGGGTTAGGGTGGCAAAATTGCTTCATTAAGGAAGCAATTGGCGCCTCCCCCCTTTATCCCTTATGGTATGAATGCCTATATGGCATTGCTTGGGGCTCAAGGCAAGGCCTTGGCACACAAAGAAAGGCATGGGCACAAAAGGAATGATTGAATGAGAATTATGGAAATGTCTTGGAGACTTTCCTTGCCTCAAACCTTCTCATCCTAGCCGCCCACTTGTCTTGATCCTAGCCTTTCATAAACCACCTCTTGCCCTATAAAAGAGCACCTAGCCGACCCCTCTTATGAGTGATCAATCCTTGAAGGCGTGAACACAAGAAGAGGGGCGAGTGCTAGGAGCAAGGGCACATCTTCCTTCTTCTATAGCCGCAAGCTTCTCCCTCCTTTCCTCTTGGCGCAAGGAGCTTTGGTGCTTCGCGGCTTGGCTTGTTTCCTTCTTCTCTTGGTGCATCCTTTCCTCTTGGTGGCACAAGTGAAGTGGAGCATCTCCCTAAGGCTTTGATCTTCTTCCCAAGGCTTGCACCGGGCGTGGAAGAAGAGAACTCAAGAGATCCGTGTGTGTGAAACTGCAGAGGGCGCACACTTGGGCGCCTACATTGGCATCACTCCAAATCGCTCTTAAGGTATTTGTTAATTCATCGTGTCGACTCTCTTGCTTGCGATCTTCACTGGGTTTTTGGGACCGGCCTATTTCGGTGACATTCTTCCGCTGTGCAATGTATGTATGTATGTCTATGACTCTGAAAAATTATAAAATGTCCCCGGGGTTTCCCAACATCACTTTCTCTACTCCATCACCCTGGATGAGGCACAACAGATGATTAGCCATAAAATTCTCCATGTCCTTTTTATAGTTGATCTCTAAATCGAATTATTGTAGTAGGTGGATCCACCTGATCAGTCGTGATTTTGAATCCTTCTTATTTATAAGCTACCAAATGGCTGCATGACCTATATAACTAATTACCTTGGAGTCAATTAAATAAAATCAGAATTTATTAAATGAAAAAACAATAGCAACAAACTCCTTCTCTTTTGTGGCACAATTGATCTGCCTGTCGTCCAGTGTGTGGCTTGCATAGTAGATGGCATGCAACTTGTTCTACTTGTGTTGGCTGAGAACAACACCTATAGGATGGTCACTTGCGTCACACATCAACTCAAAAGGTAACGACCAATCGGGTGGCTGAATTATCAGTGCTGTGGTAAGAGCCTTCTTGAGGCTTACAAAGGCATCCATACAATCCTGGCCAAACACAAAAGGAATATCTTTAGCGAGCAAGGAAGTAAGAGGTCAAGTTATTTTTGAAAAATCTTTAATAAATCATCTGTAAAAACCAGTGTGACTGAGAGAACTCCTAAACCAGTTCATGGAGTGATGTCCTTTATTTTTACTGGATTTAAGGCTGATGCGTTGCATTTTTATCATATTTTTGCCTATATTTTACATGATATTTTGGGCTTAATCGAATGATTTTATATAATTTTTAATGTTTTTACTTTACTTTGCATGGAATCTTCACTTTTCTTGGTTTTATTGAAAATATAGGTAAAATCTCCCAAAAATGAAGGATTTCATGAGTTTTGAAGTTAGAGCATGATTCCCGAGGAGATCACGAGCCTACACGTCAAATTTGGAGAAAAAATGGTGAAGAAATCAACATTCACGGCCTTGGTCGTAATTATGGCTCAGCCGTAATTTTGATGTCGAGCGAAAGGCGAAAAACGGCTAAGTGTTTGAATGCATAGAAACTTCCATGGGTGAAGCGGTGAATCCATCATGGCTGGTGAAACTTTCTATGTACAAAGGCTATACACACAGAGACATTTAGGCCTCAACCGTATACATGTTACGGACCGTGAAAACTACCGCCCGACGAGTTTTTCACTCGATTCTCCACCGATTCGAACCGGATTTGAACCAAACTTTGCAGAACCGTTCCTTGGTGGGTTCCAAACCGGTCTAACTATAAAAGATTAGATTTTTCAAGGATTAGAGAGATTTTTGGGGACGAACACAAGCGGCGGTGGTGACGAGGGCAAAATTCAAGTTTCAGAGCATATTCCGACGAGATTTCATGCAAAAGCAATGATTGATCTTCCACTCTTCATCTCCAGATCGAGGGAAAAGCCGATTTTATTGTTGACTTAGTGAATTCTTTGTAATTTTTACTAGATCTATGCTTGTTCATCTCATAGACATGTATTTCCTTAAGAACATGAGTGAGTAGATCCTTGTTTTGGGATTAAGGGCTTAACCTGTTCAATTTTATGAATTAATCGTTATTCATACTCTTTTTATATGAATTTACTATCATGATTTGATTGAAGTTGTGTTCATTTTGTAATTTACCTTGGCCATGTATAATTGCACTTTAGACGTTGTGAGAAGGACCGAGAGGTGAATCGCAACGTCCGATCTATTTCAATTGAACCTTCAAATCTAATCACGAGAGTAGGTTGGATTCGTTTGAAGCATCTAAACAGCTTTTCATAGAACATAATGGGTTTAGTTAGGTTAACTGTCACGAGAGTAGGGAGTTAACTTAATTAAATATCGTATTACACTCCTAGAGGAGGTGATATGTACATTAGGAAAAGTTCCTTTTATGATAGATATTTTCTATTGATTGAGTTATCTTTATAAGATTCATAATAGTCAGTGTGGTGAAACTTAGAAATCCCGATTCTCTTAGAACTTGAATCCTCTAAATAGCTGCTTTTGAATTGTTCGTGCTTAGAAGTTCATCATAACCACTCATTTGTTTTGCCTAGATTTAAACAAGTCGAAGAGTCGGTACTTAACTACGTAATCCTCGTTGGGAACGATATCTTTTTTTTTTTACTTCGATAATTCCGTGCACTTGCGGAAAACATATCAAGTTTTTGGCGCCGTTGCCGGGGACTATGGCTAGTTAATATTGACTTATTAGATAAGTTTAGAGACTAGACACTTTTCTTTCTTTTGTTTTAGTGTTAGTTTTTACTTTTCTTTTCTTTTTGACTGTTATTTTATTTTCTGTTTTGACTTACACATTGTATATCCAGAATTTCTCGAACAGGTACTTTAGTTCCAGCAGACCGAGAAATTGAGCGTACATTTCACCTTCGAAGGAGATTATAGTTTCAGACTCAGAAGATTTCTGAAGAAGGTGCAATGGTGGCAAACAATCAATCTTTGAGGGACTTCGCTGTACCAACATATAAGGCTTTAATTCAAGCATAGTCCGACCTAATGTAGAAGCGAATAACTTTGAACTCAAACCAGCATTGATGACGATGGTCCAGTAAAATCAATTTGGGGGATCTCCAAATCAGGATCCTAATCTACATCTAGCTATCTTTTTAGAATATTGTGATACTGTCAAAGTTAATGGAGTTTCATCTGACGCTATAAGACTAAGATTGTTCCCTTTTTTCTCTCAGGGACTGTGTGAGAGCTTGGCTATATTCATTACCAGCGGGATCTATTACTACCTGGGACGAGCTCTCCAAAGCCTTTCTGAACAAATACTTCCCACCTAGCAAGACTGTTCAGCTGCGCAACAGGATTACATATTTTGCACAACAAGAGGGAGAATTACTGTATGACGCCTGGGATCGATTCAAGGAGCTCCAGCGTATGTGCCCACACTATGGACTCCAAGCATGGGTTTTGATCCACATCTTTTATAATGGATTGGATTATAATACCAAGTTGATGGTGGACGCTGTGGTTGGAGGAACAATCATGAGCAAAGGTGTGGAAGAGGTGACAGCTCTACTTGAGGATATGGGCATGAACCATAACCAGAGGTTGAGTGAGCGAGGTACTACTTCCACGGGATTTGGTAAGTACCATAATGATTCCTTGACATATTTAGCGGCAAAGGGAGATTCATTAGCACAGAAGTTAGATTTCTTTTCCTTTCCCTCAGTTGCCGTTAATGCAGTTTCCTGTGAAGTGTGTGGTGTAACAGGGCATGATTCATCTGACTGTTAGTTTATTGCTTCATCTCAAGAGAATCTTAATCAGAAGCAAGTTAATGCCTTGGGGAATTTCAATCAGAGACTAGTGAATGACCCATATTCTGCAACCTACAATCCAGAATGGAGGATGAACCCCAACTTGTCCTACAAGAACAATCAAGGGAAAGTTCCCCCTCAGTATCCTCAATAGAATAATAGGCCACCATCGGGCTTTCAATCAAGACAATATGGGAAGCCCCAGAAGTCAAACTTGGAGACCATGCTAAAGGGATTTCTCATGAAACAGCAGAAGAGCACTGAAGACCACGCTGATGCGGTCAAGCAGCTGACATCTCATGTGGATGGTTTGGCTACCCACATAAAGATGTTAGAGAATCAGATTGCTCAACAAGCGAGTTCTACTAGTAGACCCACAGGGACACTACCGGGACAGCCTGAGATGAATCCCATGGAGCATTGTAATTGCGGTCACTATTGTGAGTGGCAAAAATAATGACGCACCTGGAGAATCTATCGAGGGTTCTATGGACAAACTTGAGGACATTACTCCTGAATTAGAAAACAATGAGGAGAAAGGGGAGGAGTTGAAATATGTAGGTCCGCCTGCATATGTTCCTCCAATCCCTTTTCCCCAGAGGCTATTTAGAGCAAATCAAGGAAAATCTGGTATCAGAGAGTCTGAGGTGAAAGGTGACTAGGTAAGTATGGACACGGAAATAACAAAGGTAAGAGATCCTGGAGACATTTCAATTCCCTGCCAAGTTGGTAAGTTTTTTGTTGAGAGTGCTTTATGTGACTTAGGATCGAGTGTTAGTTTGATGCCTTCATATATGATTAAGAAAGAAGGTAGTGGAGAATTTAAACCTACTAGAACTTGCCTTCAATTTGCTAATGGATTTATTTAGCAACCTTTAGGAATTTTAGAAAATGTGTCTGTTAAAATTGATAAGTTTTCTATCTTGACTGATTTCATGATTGTTAAAATGGAAGAAGACACTAAATCACCTATTATTCTAGGTAGACCATTTTTGGCAAGTACAAGAGTTATAATTGATATGCTGCATGAGAAGCTAACGTTGAATTTAAATGATAGAAATTAGTTTATGATTCTTCTTTAAGGGCTAAGACGCTTTATTTTGCAGGTTCCCGTCAATCCCTTGAAGTGAAGGAGGATAAGTTTAATGAAGGAAATATTTTTGAAATTGATAGACGTCCCTTAGAATATCGGGCAAAGCATGAGAGAGACAAGAAGAAGAAAGATGGAACATGGGAGTCATCACAAACTTTAAAGTTAAACCCATGTAACTATCTAGAAAGGCATGAAGAACAAATGCTGCCTATTATTCACTGTGCCTCATATCCACCTGAAGGACAATGAACATTTTTTTTGGTCAAGCTAAGGACCTTAAATAAGCACTGCCTGGGAGGCAACCCAGAGACTCTGAATTTTGTTATTAAGTTTTTGAATTTTTCGTGATTAGTAACTTAGCTTTGAATTTTCGTAATCAATTTTATCTGTATGTTATGATGAACTTGTCTATAAGAACAATGCTCTAAATTCATTGTTTTGCATACATAAATTTTTTAGAAATTTTCTGTGATTTTTCCGGAGGAGACCAAGATCAAAATGCAAAATTTACGGCCGAACCCATGAATATCGCGCAGCCGTAATTTTAAATATAGCTGGTACTGTACATTGAAGGAGAATTACGGCGGAAGCCGTGAAGACTTTATGGACTGTAAGTTCTTACGGTTTAAACTTGACGGGCGACTTAGGGTTTACGCCCATGCTCGTAACTCGCCGATTTTCGACGATTCCTTCTACAAGCGGCAACGAAACCCTTCCACGAACCTTCCCCTACTTCCAGCGTGTGCTTTCCAGCGATCATCCACCGGATTTCGCGATGAGACGTCGTTCGTCCGCCAGCGCACACAGAACTCATTTTCAACTGATTCGACGCCCATTTCTGCACAGATTTGTGAGCAAACTTTTCCAAAACCCGATTTTCAATCTCAGTACTAGATTTGCATGCATCTAGCATCCGTTTGAGGGATTTAGATCGAATTTTTGGATCTTTTTCCCTCCGAGTTTTCACGGGCGATTTTATAGTTACTGTTGCATCACGGTTTTTTGAGCTATATTTGTATATATTGGATTGCTTTGATCGATACTATGGCTCCGAGGAAATCAGTGAGGACCAGACCCTATGGGGCAATGAGGAAGGAGAGTGTATGAGGACCATACCCTCCTATATATTCTAGGTATAGGGTGGTCCATGGAGTATTCCCGGAGAGGTTTGAGCTAGCACAGATGTCGGCAGTAGAGTCTCCGATACCGTTCGACTTATATCCTCCCTCCGATACACCATGGGAGTATCCCAATGTCTCTGACGAGATTAGCACTGAGAGGAAGTCCGCAGCCCCTAGCACGTCCTCAGTACACAGTACATCACAGACGGTAGTGCCCGAGCTAACCAGCTCCCCAGAGCTGGAGATTATATCAGAGAGGCCTGCTGATAGGCCAGAGAGCCGCGATCAGAGGATCGCGAGATGGTACACTAGAAAGCATACTGGTCGTGCTACTAGCACTTGGGGGAGGAGAGTTACCAGACCCTTATCACTAGTTGTAGAGACAGATGAGATTTCTGTAGCACCCCCAGCGCCAGCACCGACAGTAGCTGATACCACTCTGATGGATGTAGAGGAGTCCGCCACACTGGTGCCTCCTACTGATTTATCAGAGTTTGCAGCACCTGCAGACACACAGACAATGGAGGTGGACACTCCAGGTGATACCGTCTAGACTCCGGAGATCCCTTCACCCGCCTCAGCCTAGGGAGACCTACATGTCCCTGAGGCTGCCACGCTAGTATCGCCAGATCAGGAGGATGGATCTCCAGAGATATTTGCGAAATTACCTGAGATTTCAGTAGATATACCAGAGCTCCGCTCTTCTCCATCAATAGTACATGAGCCATCTGTTGTTAGTGAGCCAGCACCACCAGCTTCTGAGACCCCACATACCACTGAGATACCAGTTACTGCATCGCCAGCACTATCACCAGAGATACACTTACCATCCCCAGAGCCTTCATCTTTTGAGCCGTCTCCTGCTATACCAGAGCCTAAGATACCAGAGAGGAGACATGCGCGATCACCACCTCCTGTACTTACTCCTTACCCACTACAGATCAGACACAGGAGTCGGGAGCAGGAGATGAGGTACCGTGCTATGTCTGCTCGGGAAGTACTTAGCGTGAGATATTGGGATGCTCAGACACTGCTGCCCCTAGGATTGTTCGATGACGTCCAGTGGATATTCACGAACATAGGGTGGCAGAATTTCTATCACCAGAGGCATCCTACCTATGTTCAGCTGACTCTGGAGTTTTTCAGCTCAGTCCAAATTACATTGAGGAACTATGATGACAGTGATCCTGGTAGGATGACGTTCCGGTTGGGGAACCGAGACCATGTACTGACGCTTGACTAGTTTGGTCATATATTTGGGTTCCCCTCAGGCGGTACTAGATATCGCCCATGCAATTACACTGAGAGGACTTTCTGGCGAGATATATCTGGTGAGGGAGGATTCGATCCGAGGACCGCCAGAGCCACACACCTATCTAGCCCAGTTTTCAGATATGTTCATCGAGTACTTGCACATACTATTTTTGGGAGAGTAGAGAGCGATAGCATGGTCAGATCCTTAGAGCTATTTATCTTATGGGCTATGTTGACTGGAGTCCGCCTCAGCACCCCGTTTTACCTCATGAAGCAAATGGATAAAGCTGCTAGAGCACGGAGAGGAGTCCTCGTGATGGGAAGCATGATTACTACCATTGCCCTTGCCCTTGGTTTTGTCTCCTCAGGGTTGAACGAGGCAAAGGGCAATTCCAGATTAGATATGGACGCATGTGTAGCCATTAAGATGGTTACGAGGCTTGGGAGCTCGTATCATCTGACGTTCAGAGGTACTGATATTATGATGAGTCTGCCATATATGGACCGTACTACGGTTCGTGTTCAGCAGAACTGGATCATGGATCCCACTCGTGGGGAAGGTCCTAGACAGGCAGCTTCACCTCCTTCACCGCTGAGGATTTCAAAGCATATCCCTCCAGTCAAGCCATTAGCCGCTGATAGACCATCTACATCTGCCGGGCCATCTACATCAGCACGACCAGACCCTTCTCTAGAGTAGATGCGTGTTGAGCAGAGGAGGATGCGCGACAACATATCGCGCCTTCAGCAGGGACAGTCGAGGACACTCGACTCTTTACGCGCGATAGAGGAGATATTACGGCGTCGTCTCCCACCTTCATCGACACAACACACTAGCGACGAGGAGGAGGACTCCGAGCACACAGAGACAAATTGACATGACTTTGTGAGTATCTTATTTTCTTTACATGCAATTTGAAGTAGTTCTTTGATATTATGCATGAGATCTCACATATATCTTATTTGTGCACAGGCTTTGATTCAGAGGATTTGATGCTGATATGACCACACACGACGTTTTTTTTTTATGTTTTCTTTATGTGTGTGTGTTGTATCTAGATATTATGGGGTGTTTGACATTAAGACTGATATTGTACATTCATGATGGTATTAGACCTTAAGATGCTGAACTTGGTACAGATAGGATGGTTATATACATATATATATATATATATATATATATATATATATATATATATATTTGATATTCATCATGTGACTGTGATACTTTATGATGGTTTTGGATGCTTGGTTGATGAGTTTGTGAAATTCTAGAGTAATTTTGATACATGCCTTGATATTTTGAGTAAATAGTAATTTGATATGGTAAACTGTGATTTGGTTGACAAAACATGACGGTATTTGACATTTGAGACTTGATTACCATGTAAAACTTGAATATATTCGACATAGTATATTTTCTGGATTTTTCTGAGTTGTATTTCACACTTTTGATATAACTGTACAGGGTTTCGCCAATATTATAGAGGGAACTCTTGCAAATTTTTTCTGAAATCATTCATTGATTTTAATGCTCATGTATATGCAACAATTTAAGTCT
The DNA here is from genome assembly GCA_027563935.2 of Costus lasius. NCBI lineage: Eukaryota > Viridiplantae > Streptophyta > Magnoliopsida > Zingiberales > Costaceae > Costus > Costus lasius. Next base: position 26,142,535 of record CM050450.1, on the reverse strand, counting down.
AGGGTGTCTTCATATATTTTGATTGTATTCAAGCTCCATATGTATGTATTTTGAATGTTCATGATTGTTAAGGATAATCAAATTTGTTTTATCCTTAATTTTATACTTAGGAAACATTTTGAGTGATTGATTTGATGACTTAGGAAATTTTTGAAATTTCATGTGGACTTAAATTGTTGAGTAAATTAAATTCTGGTATTGATAAAATTTATACATAGATTGTTATATGTTCGAACTACACGCGCGTAGTATCTTGTTACTTGAAAATTTAATTTATCTATTTTGCTTGATGGGAATTTTTATGAATAGAAAATTGGTGATATTTCTTTAAACTGGGATTTGCTCCAACTCTTCTGGTTGAGTGATCTGAGGTCATGAGTTATATTATACCATGAGTTGGTATACTTTAAATCTGTTGCGATCAAGCATCGATAACGATTTAAGTACCTTCCTTGACCGGCTCTCTCCAAAAAAAAAATGAAAATGAAAAAAGAAGGGAGAAAAGAATAAAAAGCATAGAAAAAGAGGGAGCTGTAGGTCAAGTGGACAACTCCGCTGACTTTATGATTGAGACTATGAGTTAAATTATACTACTCTGTAGTATACTTTAAACAATGTTATGATGCTAACAGGAAAGGGCACATAACCGTTTAAAAACCAAATTGCATTAAAGGTCTCTTTTCTTTAACATCACTGAAATTCTTGAAGTAAAAATTTTATCTGTTAAGTGAAGTGGATTTATTAAGTAGAAAGTATGTGATATTTAGTGTGTGAAGAATAAATATTATGATATGGATTATGAATTTTATCTTTCTTGGATTGTAACCTCTCGTGAATTTATCTCTATAATGATTTTTCTTGAATTACTTGAGTTAGAAAGATTGATTACTTAATTTGTGGACTAAGGATGTTATTAGGGGCAAAAACAAATGAGTGTTCTTTATCTTTACATTCTTTATACATATCGAGATATTGCTTGAGGACAAGCAAAATTCTAAGTCTAGGGTATTTTGATGCGTTGCATTTTCATCATGTTTTTGTCTATATTTTACATGATATTTTGGGCTTAATCAAATGATTTTATGTAATTTTTAATGTTTTTACTTCACTTTGCACGGAATCTTCACTTTTCACTGAATCTTCACTTTTCTTGGTTTTATTGAAAATGTAGGTAAAATCACCCAAAAATGAAGGATTTCATGAGTTTTAAAGTCAGAGCATGATTCCTGAGGAGATCACGAGCTACACATCAAATTTGGAGCGAAAATGGTGAAGAAATCAACATTCACGGCCTTGGCCGTAATTATGGCTCAGCCGTAATTTTGATGTCGAGCGAAAGGTGAAAAACGGCTAAGTGTTGGAATGCACAGAAACTTTCACGGGTGAAGCCGTGAATCCATCACGGCCCATGAAACTTTCTATGTACAAAGGGCTGTACACATAGAGACATTTACAGCCTCAGCTGCCGCCCGACGAGTTTTTCACTGATTCGAACCGGATTTGAACCAAACTTTGCAGAACCGTTCCTTGATGGGTTCCAAACCGGTCTAACTATAAAAGATTAGATTTTTCGAGAGAGAGCTTTTTGGGGACGAACACAAGCGGCGGCGGCGACAAGGGCGAAATTCAAGTTTCAGAGCATATTCCGACGAGATTTCACGCAAAAGCAACGATTGATCTTCTACTCTTCATCTCCAGATCGAGGGAAAGCCGGTTTTATTGTTGACTTAGTGAATTATTTGCGATTTTTACTATATCTATGCTTGTTCATCATATAAACATATATTTCCTTAAGAACATGAGTGAGTAGATCTTTGTTTCAGGATTAAGGGCTTAATCCGCTGACTTTTATGAATTAATCTTTATTCATACTCTTTTTATACGAATTTATTATCATGATTTGATTGAAGTTGTGTTTATTTTGTAATTTACCTTGGCCACGTATAATTGCGCTTTAGACGTTGTGAGAAGGACCGAGAGGTGAATCGCAACGTCCAATCTATTTCAATTGAACCTTCAAATACAATCACAAGAGTAGGTTGGATTCGTCTGAAGGATCTAAACAGCTTTTCATAGAACTTAATGAGTTTAGTTAGGTTAACTGTCACGAGAGTAGGGAGTTAACTTAATTAAATACTGTATTACACTCCGAGAGGAGGTGATATGTACATTAGGAAAAGTTCCTTTCATGATAGATATTTACTATTGATTGAGTTATCTTTATAAGATTCATAATAGTCAGTGTGGTGAAACCTAGAAATCCCGATTCTCTTAGAACTTGAATCCTCTAAAAAGCTGCTTTTGAACTGTTCGTGCTTAGAAGTTCATCATAACCACTTATTTGTTTTGCCTAGATTTAAACAAGTCGAAGAGTCGATACTTAACTAGATAATATCAAAGAACTAACGATTCTCTTCTTTACTTAAGTTTTGACGTTGACTCAAGCGCTAACGATATATGCTCATCATCTTTGTTGAGACATGTTTTCTTGCCAACTAGATAAAATTTTGCGAATGTCATAATCTAACTTTAGATGATATCTTATCAAGAAATATATTTAATAATTTAAAGTCCTAATAGATATCTCTACTCTTCTTTATGTAGATTCATATCGAATGCTCTACACTTTATAATCAATTCAAGTGAAACATTAAAGCACCTTGTCATAGCATACTTAGGAGTGCAATAACTATATGTGCTCATCACCGTTGTTGAGACATGAGTTTCCTCACCAACTCTACCAAATTTTAGAAGGACAAATTTTGATAACTCTAGATTATATCTTCTATTAATAAGCATATTTTAACAATACAAACAAATCTTCCCTAGTCTCCAATATGGATGTGAAGCATCTGATTTTCTAGAAGGTTTTGCTAGTTATTTGAACAACTTGTGAACCTAATTGTATGCATACTAGCTCTTATCTTTTGCAACATCATTGTCAACTTGAATAAAATATTTATATCACTAAATCCAACAAAATTTGAGATATTAAAGGATAACACCACAACAAGCATCCAATTTGTAATGTTATGGTAGAAATTGCAAATAGTATATCAACACTAAAATGTCTTGATAATGACTTTATAACAACAATATCTAAAAGACTCGAGAAAAGAAAAAAAAAACTACCTAAGTTCTGATTGTACAAAAGAAGATTATTTACATAATTAATCTAGACAACAATAAACATTTACAATAAATTCATAGCTAGATAAAAGAAAACATGGATACTCAATATCATTGCATTCGACATTATGAAAAGCAACAAAGAAGCTGATCTGCCCATTGTGTAGCTTTCTTTTGTAAATGCTACCAAAACAAGCTCTACAAAAGTGAAAGAGCACATAGCATCCCCTTCTCCTAGGGCAGACACATCCTTGTTAGGTTAAATATTCCTTGTGCTCAATTGATCTTGAACTGTGGTAGCAAAAGGTAAATCAGGATGATAAGAGAAAAAATAGAAAAAAAGGAACAAAATGAATTAGCGACATATAAAAGATGAGTAAAAATGCGCAGCATCATTCCCTTCTCTTTTTCTATAAATATAATTATTTTAAAAATTTAATAATTACACTATGTTATGAAAACCACTGTCCTAGAAAATTAATAATGAAATTTCATTATTTAACCAATAAATATTATATAATTTCACTTTTTATAACACAGTATATGATCCTAGTAGCTTAGTGTTAGACTCGTGGACCAGAATTGAGCGCGGCCCAATCCCGGCGTAGCCTCTTTTTCAGTTCCTGCTGACTGGGTCGGGGGATTGGATCGGGCATCCCCTAGATCTGAACGACTAACAATCATTCATTCACTCCCATCAGTCGTCGCGTGGGCGACGAAGCGTTGACAGGACGCAGCGTCACCCAGGGTCACGTGCAAACGTGGGAGCGGGCTGCACACCTGACGGGGAAAAATTTTCCTAGGTGTAGTTCGACTTAGGAATGTTGAGCAGGGGTGAATCTGGCCTTGGATGTTGCTTTAAAATTCATGTAGCACTTGATGAAAATCAAGCGAGTGCTGCACAAATTTTAAAGCAGCATCAACGTTTCAAAGTGGAGCACGCTTAACAATTCTAGGCGGCATCCCCGTCTAGGAAAATTTTTCATGAACGGGCAAGAAGGGGAGAAGAAAAATCATTAAGTAGTAGGGAGGCAGCATTGAAGGCTTCTTCGATTCATACCTCTTCCTTCCTTTCCTCCGACCAACCTTCGAATTTTCATCGGACGTCGTCAGCAGGAATTCCAGTGCATTCCGGCAGTGTGGGTGGGTGGACAGAATGTCGTAGTCAGCTTCGTCCTCCTTAAACTCTTCACATCCCTCTGACGTCTATGAGCGTCGTGCGGTCGGGATCCTATACAAGCTGCCTTGGAAGGCGTTTGTTGCTTCTACGTCATCGACATAGAAGGAGCCGACAAAAGGTTCGCCAAGGTAGCTCCCTGATACCTTGCATTTTAACAGTGATTTCTAGCATTATTTTATCTCAAATTTAGATTAATTTTAATGTTTCTATACTCCTTTTAGGCTTATTTACTTGTTTGCTTCGAAATCTTCACTTTTTCTCGTCTTTGTGAAATTTCAGGTAAAATCACCCAATTTTGGAGCTTTTTGGAGATTCTAAAGTCATGGCATGATTCCTTATGCAGAGACGAGACTGTACATCAAATTTGGGCTCAATACCAGCTTCCATGAAAATCACGGCCAGGTGAACACCGCGAGGTTCACCGGTGATTGGCCTGGATGTCCGAAGGTCCACAGAACACTTCACGATCTGCCCGTGATATCAGTGTTCACCTACGATTCTCTCGGAAGAAACTTGTGCAGAAGCCAATAGAGCCTTTCATGGCCGGGTGAACACGGTGTTGTTCACCGGTAATTCTTACATGGCGGAACTTCATAGAAGACTTCATAGATGGGTGAACGCATTGGTGTTCAACCATGATCGCGATTTGCAGTCCGACACTCTTTCAATTTTTTGTCGATTTCAAGCCCTAGAAGATTCCAAAAAAGGCAAGAAAATATGTTTTGGGAAGCTAAGAGGGAGGCGAATCCAAAGAATATAAAAGCCCTCTTTCTTGTTGCATAAGGGGAGAGCAATCGATGCACAAATTGGCTAGGGTGAATGGAATAGGTGACAAAGCTTTTCGGAGGCGATTTCGAGAGATTGAGGCATCTGATCTTCACGATATCTGAAGATTATGCTCGGTTCTTCCTCTCCTTCCTCTCCAAAACATTTTGTAGTAATTTTCCTGATCTTCTAGAGAGATTTATGTGAGCTTTCATGAGTATTGTAGTATAAAATCCTTTTTGGGACTCGGTTGAAGCTCGCTGATGTATTCTATCATACGATTCAAACTTGTTCTATTATTTTGAGGTTATTATAAGCATATTTTACTTAGTTGCTTTTATTTCATGATATTGCTTTGCCGCATAGTATTGTGTGATAGTTTACATGATCCTGACCGAGAGGAGGATCGTTATGGCGGATTCCTTAGGTAAAACTTATGAACTTTTAACACGAGAGTAGTTAGAATTCACGCGAGGGTAATATAATCTTCTACTAAACTTAATGGATTTATCTAAAACGATCCACCATGAGAGTAGGAAGTTGTTTTAGATAAGTATCAGGTTGTACCAATCGAGAGGGGGCGACCTGTACCTTTAGGAAGATTCTTTATGCAATATTATGAACTCCTGTCGTAGATGAGTTTTAAATCAAATAGAGTCATCAGCATGGTGGATACCGAAGTCCCGATATCTCTGTCTTATAGTTATCTTTCGCATTATTGTGATCGATTTCATATTCTCACTTATTGCTTTCATAACCATAATTCGAATTGTTTAGCTATCGAAACTTAGATTTCCTAGTATTTAACCTTGTTCCTTGTGGGATCGATAATCTTATATATTACTTCGACATAACTATGCACTTGCGAAACATGTCAAGTTTTTAGTGCTGTTGCCGGGGAACAATGGTTAATATTAGCATATTTCTGAGGATCAGTAGACTAAGCTTTATTTATTTCCGTTGCTTTACTGCTATTTGTCTCAGTTCCTTTTATTACTTGTCTTAAAGCTTTACAACTGTGTTTGACATATTTTTATGCAAAGAAGCTTGAGGGCAGGTGATTTTTTTAAAATAGATCTTGAGATAAAGAGGACGTTCAGAACAAGAAGAAAACTCAAGCAGCTTCAGCAAAAAGAAGAACAGAATCAAATGGAGCACATCCCACTGAATCTAGACAATGGTCAAGCACACCAGGCTGTGGGGAACAACAATAACCGAATGCTGAGGAATTATGTTGCTCCCTCCATTCAAGGACTACAGTTAGGAATTGCTAGGCCGAATGTAGATGCCAATAATTTTGAGATTAAACTTGCTTTATTTTTTATGGTTCAACAACGTCAGTTTGGTGGTTCTCCTCTTGAGGACCCAACATGCATTTTGTTATATTTTTAGAGTATTGTGATACATTAAAAATTAATGGTGTTTCTATTAATGCTATCAGGTTAAGACTGTTCCCTTTCTCTTTAAGGGATAGAGTAAGAGTATGACTTTATACAATACCTTCAGCTTCCATAAGGACAAGGGGAGAATTGTCACAAGCCTTCCTTTCAAAGTACAACTGAGAAATCAAATCATGAGTTTCATCCAGAAGGATGGAGAATCATTGTATGAGGCTTGGGACATATTCAAAGAGTTACAGAGAATGTGCCCACACCATGGCATAGAGACTTGAGTTTTGATTCATACATTCTACAATGGACTGAACTATAACACAAGGCTCATAGTAGATGCTGCAGCTGGAGGCGCTTTAATGAACAGAGGCATTGAAGGTGCCATGAACCTCTTGGAAGATATGGCAATGAATCACCATCAATGGTCTTTAGAACGAGGTACATCTTCCAAGCAGTCAGGTAAACTCGAACTTGATACTTTAACTGTTATTGCTACGAAAGTAGATACTTTAACTAGGAAGATTGACTCTTGGTCTGTAAATTCTGTGGATGCTAATTCTTTATCTTGTGAGATTTGTGGAGATGTAGGTCATGCAGGTGCAAAATTCCAGTTGGGGGATAGTCAATTGATCCAGAGTCATCCTGAGCATATTAATGTGGTTGAAAATATAAATCCCATGAATAACCCATATTCCAACACCTATAACTCGGGATGGCGCAACCATCCAAACTTCTCATACCGAACTACCCAACCAGTGCAACCAGGACAAGCGCCACCACAAGGACAGCCTCTACAAGGAAATTATATACCACCTCCACAGGGGAATTATAGACAACCTCTAGGATTCCAGACTAGGAATTATAATCCACCTCAGAAGTCAAATATGAACGTTTCACTTAACTCCTTCATGGCAAACCAGAGTAAACAGATTGAAGGTCTATCTGAGATGATGAAACTCATGATGTCAAGAATGGAAACCTAGAGACCCACAAAAAAATTCTAGAAAATCAGCTAGCCCAGCAAGCTAGCTCGTCCACCAAAGCACCAGGGAAACTTCCATCACAACCTGAAGTTAACTCGAGGGAGCGTTGTAATGCAATCTCCACTTGAAGTGGTAAACAACTTGAAGATCCCAAAATGCCAACTGATGATAGAAGAGAAGATGCAATACCAGACACAAGAGAACTGAACCAAGAGACAACATCAATAACACACGAGCAAACTGAAGAAGAATGGCCCTATGTGGGACCGCTTGCTTACAAGCCACCGATCTCTTTTCCACAGAGACTTGTCAAAGCCAAACTAAACAGACAATTCGGTAAGTTCTTGGAAGTTCTTAAGAAACTCTATATTAACATACCTTTTGTTGATGCTCTTTTATAGATGCTCACCTACGCCAAATTTCTGAAGGACATCTTGTCTAACAAGAGGAAGTTGGAAGAACAGGAAATAGTTGCACTTACTGAAGAGTGCAGCGCAATCATACAAAACAAACTCCCCCAGAAACTCAAAGATCCAATCAGCTTCTCTATACCCTGCTAGATTGGGGAGATGAACTTCCAGCGAGCCTTATGCGATTTGGGAGAGAGTGTCAGCCTCATGCCACTATCTTTATGTAAAAGGCTAGATTTTAGAGATTTGAAGAGTACTAATATTTCTTTACAGCTGGCAAACAGATCAGTTTATCGTCCCGTCGGTATCTTGGAGGACGTGCTAATAAAAGTTAGAGATTGTTTTATCCTTGCATATTTTGTTGTCTTAGAAATTAATGGGGATGACAGACTCCCTATCATTCTAGGAGACCTTTTCTTGCTACGGCACATTAATATCATTCTAGGAGACCCTGCTAGTGTGGACATTATTGAGAAAGCTAGAAGCAACACCTGAGGATAATCATAAAGAACAAGGACCAAAGAAACTTGAATTCAAAAGTTTACCCAGCACATTAAGATATGAATTCTTATGTGACAATTCTACATACCCGGTGATAGCTAGTGCTGAATTGAGCAAAGAGCAAACTGAACTCCTCTTGGGAGAACTCCATCTTCATAAGAAGGTAATCGACTATTCACTTGATGATATTAAGAGAATTAACCCTTCGATTTGCATGCACAGAATCTCACTTGAGCAAAAGAGCAAGCCTTCAGTGGAATTTCAACGTCGACTTAACCCGCATATGAAAGATGTTGTGCAGAAGAAGATGCTCAAACTTTTGGATGCAGGAGTCATATACCCCAGATCAGATAGTTCTTGGGTGAGCTCGGTATATGTTATACCAAAGAAGGGAGGTATTACAGTGATTAAGAATGATTATGAAGAGTTGATACCCACACGCATAGTTACAGGATGGAGGATGTGTATCGACTACAGGAAGTTGAATACCGCTACAAGAAAAGATCACTTCCATTTACCATTCATTGATCAAATGTTAGATAGACTAGCTCATAACTCTTAGTTTTGTTTTCTGGGTGGATTTTCAGGTTTCTTCCAAATTCCTATCCATCCGGACGATCAAAAGAAAATAACTTTTACCTGCCCCTATGGTACATATGCATATCGCAGAATGCCCTTTGGACTTTGCGATGCCCCTGCGATATTTCAACGAGCAATGATGGCAATCTTTACAGATTACAATGAGGACTTCATGGACATATTCATGGATGACTTTTCTATGTATGGCTCTTCTTTCAATCATTATTTATCTAACCTTTCTAAAGTATTACAGAGATGTGAAGAGGTGAACCTAATGTTGAACGGGAAGAAGTGTCACTTCATGATCCGGAAAGGTATAGTCCTTGGGCACTTAGTCTCTGAGCGCAGAATCGAGGTAGATAGAGCAAAAGTTGAGGTTATTGAAAATTTGAAGTCGCCTACAATAGTGAAGGGAATTTGAAGCTTTCTAGGTTACACCGGGTTTTATAGAAGATTTATCAAAGATTTCTCTAAAATAGCCCATCGTTTAACTAATCTTCTTGCTAAAGATTCAATCTTTTGTTTTGACCAAGAATGTGAAGAAGCATTTGAGAAACTCAAAGAGGCCCTTATCTCTGCGCCTGTGATCCAACCTCCAAACTGGTCCCTAACTTTTGAACTCATGTGTGATGCAAGCGACCAGGTTGTGGGGGTGGTCTTGGGGCAGAGGAAAGACAAAAAGCTCCATAGTATATACTATGCGAGTATAACACTTGATGATGCACAAATGAATTATGCCACCACAGAAAAGGAGCTACTTGCAATAGTTTTTACTTTCGATAAGTTTCGTTCATATTTAGTTAATTTGAAGGTAATAGTTTTTACTGATCATGCAGCTATCAAATATCTGGTCAACAAGAAAAATGCCAAGCTGAGACTTATTAGATGGATCCTTCTTTTACAAGAATTAGATGTTGAAATAAGAGATAATAAGGGGAGTGAAAACCTTATGGCAGGCCATCTCTCACGACTAGAACGATATGCTGAAAGGAGCCCAAAAAGAGAATTGGAAGGAAAATCTGTCGACTTTAGAAATCGTGAGGGTTCAAGTCCCTCTATCCCCAATAAAAAGCCCACACATTCCTAGAAGAACATCTTTATGTGCTCTTGGAACAACAAATACCATAGTATGCAGATTATGTGAACTATATTGTTTCTAACATTCTTTCCCCCGATCTTACTTCTCAGGAGAGGAAGAAGTTCTTGCATGATGTCAAATTTTACTACTGGGACAAACTTTATCTATACCGGCAATGTGCTAATGGACTGTACAGACGATGCATTCCTGAGGGAAAGATAAATGATGTATTGACACATTGTCATTCCTCGCCATATGGAGAACATACTGGAGCAGCCAAAACAGCTTTTAAAGTCTTACATTCAGGTTTATTTTGGCCTTCTATTTTCCATGATACTCGTCGTTTTGCTCTAACATGTGACAGCTGCCAACAAACTAAAAATATCTCAAAGAGGGATGAACTTCCACTGAGCGATATACTGGAGGTGGAGATTTTTAACGTGTGGGGGATCGATTTCATGGGGCCCTTCCCATCTTCATGTGGTAAACGGTACATTCTAGTTGCTGTAGACTATGTGTCTAAGTGGGTTGAGACTTCCATAGAGGCAACTAATGACTCCAAGGTCGTGATGCGGCTTATGAAGAGAACGATCTTCCCCAGATTTGGAGTTCCACATATTTTGATAAGTGATGGAGATTCTCACTTCATCAAGCAGCGATTCGGAGCACTCTTGAAGAAGTACGGGGTAAAGCACAAAATTGTCACGCTCTATCATCCTCAAACTAGTGGTCAGGTAGAGGTTTCCAATAGAGAGAGTAAGCAAATACTCAAGAAAACCGTATCGAGATCACGGAAGGATTGAGTACTAAAACTACCTGATGCTCTATGGGCTTACAGAACCGCATACAAGACACCCCTAGATATGTCCTCTTTCCAAATCATTTATGGGAAATCCTGTCACTTACCTATTGAACTTCAACATATGGCATTTTGGGCTGTCAAGCAAATCAACTATAACTTCAAGAGTGCCGGCGAGAAGAGAAAGTTACAACTTGATGAACTAGATGAGATGCGTCTCTACACATATGAAAATGCCAAGATCTATAAGGCACGCACCAAACATTGGCATGACAAACGCATTGTGAAGAAGGAATTTCATGAAGGGGACAAGGTGTTGCTATTCAACTCCAGGCTTCGACTGTTTCTAGGAAAGCTTTGAACAAGGTGGTCTGGCCCCTTTGTGGTATAACAAGTTCAACCTTCTGGCGCCATTTCTATTTGGACAGAATGCATTGAAAGTTTCACTGTAAATGGGCATAGACTCAAGCATTACTTCGAGGATGAGCGAATTGAGAAAGGAGTTGTTCTTACCCTTTCAGATCCCGCAGACTTGGTGACCTGAAAACTCCTTATGGTCAAGCTATTGACCCTAAACTAGCGCTCTTGGGAGGTAACCCAAGTTTTTGCTTGCTTGTTTGATGTTTAGTTGATTTTTCATTATTTTTAGATGAACACTTTAGTTGATTAGTTTTGCTTTGTTTTTCATTGTGTTAGTTTGTGAATTCTTGCTGATTGTGGGCTATTTTGTGTTTTAGGAACTTATTTGGAGAATAAGTTATTCAAGATGATATTTTTAAGCAGTACAGAGGACTTCACGGCCAGGTGAACACCTTGGGGTTCACCCGTGAAGTCTACTGTGGATGGGGAAAAAATTGGGTTTTCACGGAGATAATCGCAACCAAGTGTTGAATTCAGTGTTCAGACGTGGAGTGTACTGCATTGGTATGTCAGATGTCTTACAGTGAACTTCACGGCAAGGTGAACCCCTCGGGGTTCACCCGTGAAAACCACTATATTCAAGCAGGGCAGTTTTCTTACAGAACACTTCATAGGTGGGTGAACCCATCGGGGTTCACCCGTGATTCTGGACATGCTGAAATCATACAGAGGACTTTATGGTAGGGTGAACATGCTGCATTTCTGACTGGACCAAAATTTTCCAGAGGACTTCACGGGCGAGTGAACCTGTCGAGGTTCACCCGTGCTTTCGTTTCCGCCTAAACTTTCCAGAGACCTTCATGGTTGAGTGAGCATGCTAGTGTTCACCAATGCTTCCAATTAAACCTTGTCGTATATATGAGAAGTCACGGGTAGGGTTTCACCATCCTTGCGCCACCGCCTCTCCTTCTTGATTCGATCCTTCCTATTTGGGCGATCAATCTACTTCTCATTACTCCTAGGCAGATTCTTTCCCTCAGATTTGGATTTTTCCCTAAGGTTTGCGTTCTCTACATCAAGGATTTGTGACAAATTTCTGGGATTCTCTTCTGCTTCCTGGTTTTGCTACCCTTGCTCGCCTCTTTCACCGCCGACGTCTGCTGCTGTTTTTGATATGCTCCTTCCTCTTCCTCAACACTACCAAGGTACAAGCACACATATTCTCAATCTCTTATGGCACTCAAACGGAAAGTTGTGGTCTCTCGGCGCTATACTTCACACCCAGTTTTTGACTCTTCGACGGACGATGATGAATACACTCCTATGCCGCCATCATATCCTCCTCCGCCGCGATCTAAGAGTCATCAGACCACACCTCCTTGAACGCGACAGCAACCATCCTCTGGTCGTCAGCGCAAGCCTTCGCTCCAATGCCGAACGAGTTCGGCATCATATTTCGTAATGCCAAGTGGAAGACTGCTATAACCTGCTCGTCCAATGCAGAGTCATCAATATGCATTACCTGGATAGAGGGATGTTGGGTATGCTCAGCTTACTTGATGATGTGAAATTTATGTACTCAAATATTGGCTGGGGCCAGTTCTTGCACATGGTCCACCCCACATATATCGGGCTCACACTTGAGTTCTTTAGCTCCATCGACATTTAGGCGAAGACCATCCTTGACAATGATCCTAGACTTCTCACCTTTCGGCTGGGCTACGTTGAACATTCTATGACTTTGGCCCAGCTGCACGGTGTTTACGGCTTCTTGGAACCCTGTATGTGCAAGATACCCCGAGACTACTCTAAGAACAACTTTTGAGGGGAAATCACAAATGAGCACAACTTCTCAGCTCAAGTTGTTAGGGCCTCCATCATCTGGGTTCTGGCCCACACTGTCTTCGACCGTGGTGAGAGTTACAGTATGGTCTGTCAATTGGAGTTATTTTACTTATGGGCTATGCTGCATTCTTTTCAGGTAAATTCAGGCTATTATTTGGAGAAGCAGTTTAGCCGGGTCGCGCATTCGCGGAAGGGCACCATTGTTATGGGCGGCCTGATCACACCACTGTCAGTCTCCTTTGGAGTCATCCCCTATGGAACTGCAGAGGCTCGTGGTAGTAACCGGCTCGATATCGAGTCATGAGTTGCCATGAAGCTACTGATCTGCCGGATGACTCCTACTGCCCCACTTTCAAAGGCAGCTAGTTCTCCCTCCCATTGCCCAACACTGAGCTCACCACTATGCGCGAGAAGAAGAACTAGAGGATGTAGCCTGTCACCGACCCATAGCCCAGCCTTGTAGATACAGCTCCTCTTGCCCCCGGCGCCTTTCATTTCGGCAGCACCTCTTCCACCGGGTCCATGCTGGCCCTTCTGCAAGAGATGCGCGAAGAGCAGCTTCGCTAGGGGGGAGAATTATTTCTCCAGGGAGAGGTCTAGGATCAGATGGACCTTGGCTTTCAATGCTTTCGCAAGGAGCAGTCCTCCTAGGGGGACCGACAACGAGCCATGGAGACCGGGATGGAGCGCCAGATAAAGATGATGAACTCGGTTTGAGAGAAGTTGTCTTCCATGGATGAGAGGTTGGCCTTTCTTTCTGAGGAGAATATGGTGTAGGTTATCGACTCTTCGAAGGAGGAGCAACCCGATTACTCGTATCGCAGCAAGGGCAAGAGCTCCAAAGCTCAAGGCTCTCGATTGCAAAGGAAGAAGTAAGCCTCACAGCGCTCGGCCTCCCACCCGCTCCTCTCACATACAGGGCTTTTGCATAGAGGACTATGCAATATTTAGAGTGGGTGAGCTGTCTCCTTTCTAGTTTCTTATCTTTGGTTGCTCTAGTCCTATCTTCAGGCCCCCAGACTTTGATGTATGATATTTGGATTTGTCTCTATGTGCTATGTTAGTATCGTGTGATGTTTCCTCATTTCATTGTGTTCCTATGTGGTTGAGCTAATTCTGTCATGATTTTAGATTGAATGAGGTACGGTTGTTATCATATTATAGGCATCTACATGTTTGATACGACTGAAGCTTTAGTCATGTGCTTAATATGCTTTAGTGGTTGATCCAAATTTTGAAGATGTCATTCAAATTTTGATCCTATGATAGCTAGGTTTATCCTTGAGATTGAATTCATGCTTGGTTTAGAATATTATGATATGTTGAATGCACCATCCAATTAGAAAATACTCTTTGATCATATCCGTTTGTTCTATGATTTTGAAATCTTTTGATTAGGATGCTTGAGACTGTTCATTAATGGGTTAAATATTTTTTGTGAATGTTCAATGATGATATGCTGGTAGTATACATGTGATTTCATATTTAGATACACATTTACCTATTCGTTCCTTGAGTTCCTTGAGTCCTGATTGAGTTCTTTGTATGCTGTTGGCTAGATTCCTTGAATTCTAGGAATTGTGGGACCTAACTTCTGAACATTTTAGACATTTTCTAATCACTTGACTTCTTCTATCTAGATCATGGATTGTTCATAGAGATTTTCTGATTTGGATGTATACTTTAGATCAAAACAATTACTTTCACACCTATCATGCAATTTACCTTAGTTTATTACTTAAGGAAAAACAAAGATCTAAGTCTGGGAATATTTGATGCCTTGCATTTTGACAGTGATTTCTAGCATTATTTTATCTCAAATCTAGGCTAGTTTTAATGTTTCTACACTCCTTTTAGGCTTATTTACTTGTTTGCTTTGGAATCTTCACTTTTTCTCGTCTTTGTGAAATTTCAGGTAAAATCACCTAATTTTGGAGCTTTTGGAGATTCTAAAGTTATGGCGTGATTCCTTATGAGGAGATGAGGCTACACATCAAATTTGGGCTCAATCCGAGCTTCCTTGAAAATCATGGCCAGGTGAACACCGCGGGGTTCACTGGTGATTGGCCTGGATGTCTGAAAGTCCACATAACACTTCGCGGCCTACCCGTGATATCGGTGTTCACCTGTGATTCTCTTGGAAGAAACTTGTGCAGAAGCGAATAGAGCACTTCACGGCCGGGTGAGCACGGTGGTGTTCACCTGTAATTCTTACCTGACGGAACTTCACAGAAGACTTCACAGGCGGGTGAACGCATTGGTGTTCACCCGTGATCGCGATTTGCAGTCCGACACTCTTTCGGTTTCCTATCGATTTCAAGTCCTAGAAGATTCCAAAAAAGGTAAAAAAAAAATACATTTTGGGAAGTTAAGAGGGAGGCGAATCCAAAGAATATAAAAGCCCTCTTTCTTATTGCCTAAGGGGCGAGCAATCGATGCACGAAGCGGCTAGGGTGAACGAAACAGGCGACAAAGCTTTTCACAGGCGATTTCGAGAGATTGAGGCATATGATCTTCACGATTTCTAGAGATTATGCTCGGTTCTTCCTCTCCTTCCTCTCCAAAATATTTTGTAGTAATTTTCCTGATCTCGTAGAGAGATTTATGCAAGCTTTCTTGAGTATTGTAGCGTAAAATCCTTTTCGGGACTCGGTTGAAGCCCGCTGATGTATTCTATCATACGATTTGAACTTGTTCTATTATTTTGAGGTTATTATGAACATATTTTACTTAGTTGCTTTTATTTCATGATATTGCTTTGGATGCATAGTATTGTGTGATGGTCTACACGATCCTGACCAAGAGGAGGATCATGTTGGCAGATTCCCTAGGTAAAACTTATAAACTTTTAACACGAGAGTAGTTAGAATTCGCTCGAGGGTAACATAATCTTCGACTGAACTAAACGGATTTATCTAAAACAATTCACTGTGAGAGTTAGGAAGTTGTTTTAGATAAGTACCGGGTTGTACCGACCGAGAGGGGGCGACCTGTACCTTTGAGAAGATTCCTTATGCAATATTATGAACTTCTGTAATAGATGAGTTTTAAATCAAATAGAGTCATCAACGTGGTGGATACCGAAGTCCTGATATCTCTCTCTTATAGACATCTTCCACATTGTTGTGATCGATTTCCTGTTCTCACTTATTGCTTTCATAACCATAATTCGAATTGCTTAGCTATCGAAACTTAGATTTCCTGGTATTTATCCTTGTTCCCTGTGGGATCGATAATCTTATATATTACTTCGACATAATCGTGCACTTACGGAATGTGTCACTCCCTCATCTCCTCTTTTGTGTTTCTTGTCCGTTGTTTTTCCCCGGTCGAGCTCGTAGCTCCCTTGCGAATTTTTCCCTTTGCTTCCCGACAAAGCATCATGTTGTGACCATGTCCTTCTCCTCCTGCTCCTCCTGCGAGCCCATGCTCCCCCCAAGGTTTTGGCCGTCTGCGCACGTGAAATCCCGGACCTAGTGTTCGCCTGCGTGCTAACTCGGTTCTTCCAGCGGCATGTCATATGTGTACGACTGAGGCCAGCCGCCTGGTTCCGTCGCCTGTGCGTGACTCTCCTTTCTCCCCTGGACTCGCCTGTGTGCGAGTGGGTGTCGTCTGGTTTTCCCATCACCTATGTGCAACACCGTGAGATGCCTTCGTCCGCCTGCGCGTGGTAGAGCTGCACGTGACTCTGCCACTTGCTTGTGGATGCCCGTGGGGTAACTCAATGTCAGCCACCTGCGCCTGTTTGAGTCGGTTACACATCCATCTAGCTGAGCCTTGGCACTGAGTTCCGAGTGGAACCTTTACCCATTGTCCGGTGTGACAAGTTGCGGGTTCGACCCGCCTTGTTTGTTTGTTTGACTCATGTGTATTTTAATTAAAAATTTATTATGCTAATTACAGGCGTGACACTCGGCACATTGATACAATGAAACAGTTGATCAATGTGGCAATCTATAAGTAGTAGAAAGACCATGAAACTTTTTTATAAAAACCAAGTATTGGGTCTTATATAGTTGTAGGATATGTCCATTGACTACTCTTTAGGCCTCTTCCATGCCCACTTCTCCATGCAACATTTACTCATCAATGCCATTAATGACATCAAAACTTGGCCACCCACAACAAAGACATGCCCAACACGGCACGTAATTGAAAACACTCTTTAGGATCTTTATCACTTAAGAGCATCAACAAAGGACATTTCGGCATTTTCAATGTGTATTTTTGTGTAGATCACATAGTAAGGAACCCAAGTATAGTTGATGAGTAGTGAAGGGACCATTAAAGGTCTTCATCATTGTATTTCAATGTGTATTTTTGTGCAGATCACATAGTAAGGAACCCAAGTATAGTTGATGAGTAGTGAAGGGACCATTAAAGGTCTTCATCATTGTATGACATGAGCTCAATCCAAAGTATATAGATCCATCCTAGTTAAGGAATTGAGATTGACTCTAAGCACTATTTGGATGACAAAATTTAATCCCCATTAATTGGTGTTAATATAATGAATTTATTGTTGATACACTAGCAATAAATGAAGAAAATGAAAGTCTACCAAGTGAACTCTAGAAATGAGTGAATCGCCTTTTAATTTATTATTATTATTATTATTATTATTATTTCTTGAGTTGATCACTATCTTCAAGACTTGGCTCTAGATTTAGCTGCAACTTTAGGGTCTATTTCTTTGGTGAGATTCCATAGCGGAGAGAAAAGAAAATACAATGAATCTAGTAGCTTTTACATTCAGATACTTTGTATTTTCTTTTTTCTCCTCTGTGGATTCTCTCCAAAAAAATAGGCCTTAGATCTGAGATATGGATCTTGTAAGCTATAGATCCTTAATGCCATTAATAGGGACATCATTTTATCTTTCTAATGAGTGAAGTTTTTCCATTGAATCAATTTAGTTTGAAGATGTCTTTGATTCATTATTTGGAATGTTGAATTGTTCTCCATCGCTAGTGTAGTATCTTATTAAGTTTGTTAGGGAAAAAAAAAAAAGGAACAAGTTTTGCCGCATGGAATGCAATTTCTATAAGAAAAGATTAGTTCTATCTTGAAGAATTAGAATAAAGTTTTCCCATGAAATCTCAGTCATCTCTTGTTGTTAACAATCAAAAAGAATGAAAAAGCCTTCATTCTCATAGACAAGAAAACGATATTACAAAAAGGTGTTACCAAAGATAAAATTATTTAGGGACAAAGAAACAACTCTCATATATTAATTTTTACTATATCTTTGCACATTATATTACAAACAATATGCTATTATATTATATGATTGAAATTAATAAATTTATTATTCAATCACACCTTTGTTAAAACTAGAGTGCCTGATACTTAAATTTGCTTTCAATATTCACATATAACTCAATACTTTCACATATAAATTACAACATAATCATGTTGCTTTGGAGTTGCCATGTTTGAAATAAAATGAATAAGAGCATATTTCATGACATGTTTTAAATTATAATGCATTAGTTTTCTAGATATATGTTGTTATCAACTGTAATAATAATCATTTAATGGCAAGAAATATATTCATGGCCAATCATTGCCTACAAAATTAGTAACTAAGTTATAAATGTTTCACTTTATTCAATCATTGTAATAAATCAATTAAACTAATTTAAGTAGATTAACTATACTAAAATAGTAAGAATATAATAATAATACATCTTAGTGTAAATCGTTGCATTATCTAAATAAACTATGTTTCATAAACAAAAAAAAAACAATATTCATAAGTAAATCAATCATATATTAATTATAATTCGTTGAATTATTACAATAAGAAATACTATTTCTTAGAGGGGTAACAATTGATGAAGCCAGACAGAGCCTTAATTGTCTTCTCCAACGTTGGACAATAATATGGTTAGATTAACACTTCATTGTACAACTAACCTATGGATCAACTAAGGTAGTTGGACGTCTAGCTCCGACTTGGCTCAAACACATCCAAGTCGGAGTCCAACCATCCACGCGCGTACTCTACCTCACTAATTGACGACTCCTCAACCAATCCAAAATTTCTCAATTTTCAAATCCCGAGCATGCGTCACGCACCAGATTGTTAGTTGGCCAATTTATTAATGCTCCAACAGCTGGAGATGGGTAGTTGCAGGCTTGAATCACTGGGTTTTCTAAAAAAAAATAAAAAATAAAAAAAAAATAAATAAATAAAAAATCATTGGGTTTCATCTGGTTGACCCGGGTCTGGCACATCAGGAGCCAATGCCATACGTGTGAGCCAGTCGCGCTCAGCAGCAGCACGCGGCATTTTTCTTTCGCGGCGGGGTCTACCTCTTGCGTCATTATTGGCCGGACATTATTAATTTCCGCGGGCCCTCCCTCTAATTTACCAGTCAGATTGGGAATGGGAGGACCATATATTAATTTCCTTGCACCGACGATAAAAGGAAAACAAAAGTGTGTACTCGAGCAGACAACCCACCAACATGCCGCATCTAACCGACAAGCAGGATCCGCTGGATTCGTTAGATAGACATGTTTTGATCTTTTTAGCCACCGCAATCTTAAGAAAATTTAATTCATAAATAAAGTATCAAATATAGAATTTTCTTATTTAAGTAAATTATAAATGTCCGCCATCAGGCATCAGCATCAGGATCAGCATACAGGAGTTTCTTCTGTGGTTAGCTATTTATTAAATATAATATAAATATAAATAAATTAATTTCTTCATGTCATGTCACATTCATGGATTGATTAATTCCCCAATCGCAGTCAATTCATTTAGAAATATTAAGTGGATCAATTTGTGGTCCAATGAACAAATAAGATTCGTACAAAAATTATATATATATATATATATATTTTACTAAAAAGGAAAATCTAGAGAGTTTAATTAAAAAGCTGAAGGAGATAAAAAGTTACCATTTATTAAATAGAAAAAGAAGGTATTGAACGATTGGTTGATCGTGCTTAATTTGGTGGGAGAATTTAATGAGCAAGCCAACCGTGGTACACATACAGCTTGTTAATTAATTAACACGTGTGCCATTGCATGCGTTAGTTTAATTACACCGCCCTTGTTTAAATAACGAAGCAACATAATAAATAACGAAGCAACATAACAAGAGGTGAAACACCTAACAAAGTAGGTCAATTAAATACTCATTAAAAAGTTTCTAGTTGAGGAACTAAATAGCAATTGATTATATGGTCAAATTTTATTTGAATAATTTAATTTCATCCTTATATAAAATAAGGTATTTTAACATGAATCTAGTCTAAGATATTTACCCAATTTGATTATATGGTAAAGTTTTAATTTGCACAATCCAGTCAAAATGAAAAATCTCAAGCCAATTTGCACAATTTCCTCACATAACTCAATCTCCTTGAGTCAACTACATAATGTAGGAGCATCTAACTTACTACCAAATAGGAAATAATCAATTAGATATGGGTGCCCAGTGCCCATATCATCCTAATTCATCTTGGAGACTCAACATTTTGAATCAAAGCATTATTTTTGCATTGCATTTATTTATGTAGCATAGGAATTTATTTTTCTCAAATGTAATTTAAATTTCTAGATTTATGTAATAGATTGCAATTAACTTAGGAAGCATGACATAATATAATTCTACAACCAACCTTGCTCCCTCAACAATTGGCCACCTCATGAACCACCTCATCAATCGGCCACCTCATCAAGTCAAAGTCAAGCAGCTCTCTCATTAAGTCAAAGACAAGCAATCGCCATACCCAGGTGACTGAGTCATGCCCACATAATTGGGTTAATAATAAAGGCACAAGCCACCCCCATCATAGGACCAAATGGAACCTTAGGCTACCCAAGTTTGAGGATACCCTCTAAGCTTCCACTCCTTGCATTGCATGCATCATTATAGGTTAAATTTAGCATAGATCCCCATGTATGCATGTAAATCCAAATACGATAAATTGTCTTTGTAACTCATGTATCCATCCACCCCATGAGCTAAAAATTAACTCATGCATTCATGGTAGGATTAGTTCATGGTGGTTCATCTTTTGCATTATAATGTAATACAGACAAGTTTCTCAAGTGCTAAACTTGCTCATAAGCTCACTTTAGCTCCAAAGAAAAAAAAGTTAAGCTTCAAACTCAATTCAAGTGAAGACTCAAGCTTCAAGACTTACAACGTAGCTTTTCAAAGAGTTAATGGTCCCTTCATCAAGGAAGAAAATCAGCCACCTCATCCATCAATCAAGTCATTTGCACCATCAAAAGGAAGAACTTCAAAACACAATCAACCAAGATCCACCAATCGAGAGATTAATGGATAAACATTAATGAGCTAGTCATAACAAAAGAAAATCTTTCAAAATTTAAACAAAACATTAATGTGTCACCCAAATTATGAAGGAAATGTTTTTAATTGCGAAGAACTCAGCAAGCTTCCCCAAGACAAAACAAGGAAGCTCCCTTAGCTGATCAAGGAAGGTTTTCAAGCTCCATAAGCTCCAATTGGTCAAAGCAATTAGGTCATCAAGACATTCACACCATCACAAGGAAAGAGATTCAAATTTTTTGATGAAGCAAAGGAAAGATCATCCAAGGCATACAAAGGAGGAGTCACCATTTAATGCTGAATTTTTATTTCTCACATTGTAATTACGCAAGGATGCAAATGACAACCTTGCCCACCCTAGCCACTTGTCTATGTAGGTTGTACTCATCATGCATCATAAGACATGTTGAATACTTTCCTAGCCAATGATGCTTGTGACATCGCCTCTTTCTCTCCTCTAGAGTAAGGCACTTTCTCTTCTTTTCTTCCCCTCCCATCTAACCAAAACTCTTCTCTCTTCCTCTACCTCTCTCTTCTTCTAGGATCAAGCCCTCTTCTTCTAGAGAGTGGACACTTGTTCTTTGTTGAACAAATGCCACGTATTTTCTTTTTAATGTCAAAAAAATATTTGATATTAGGCGTGTAATTGTTAATTAAGATAGAAACTAGTTAATCCAAGCTAATTAATCAATAAAGAAACTACTTAATCCACAAAATAATCAACCTAATCACTCTCCCTTTGGATGGTGCTATCCTGTCATCCTTCAAGTTTGAGGCGTGTAATTGGTCATTGCAATGTGTAAGAATATCGAGAGACAAGGCTTTGATTGAGTGCACTACTTGTCACGTCATCGTGTCTCTCCCCCTCCCCTCTCTATTTGCGTTATTAATTAATTATTCACACCCCCTAATTGACTAATTTACCATCATTTTTGACTTTTTTTTCATTTGTCTAACGCTCTCCTTTTGATTGACCATTACGTCCACGTCTGACTCACCTATTTCTGATCAACTGATCAACGTCATGGATCCGCTCGTTGACTAAACAATTAATTAATCATTCTACTTTTTTGCCTTTTCAGCTAATTAGTTGTCACTGGGTGTCAAAAAAAAAATAGGTTAATCTGAGTTCAAATTCTATAACTATTTAGTCCATGTCGTTAATAGTTTTATATCTGTGTTGTACTGTAGTATATTACACTATTATATTATATTATATTATTAAAATTTATAAAATATTTAATTAATTATTTTTTTAATTATTATTAAAATTTAAAATAATAAATAAATTTATTATTTTAAATTATTTAAAATAATAATATATTTTATTTTTTAATATTAAAATTTTAAATTATTTAAAATAAAAAAATTTAAACAAAATTATATAAATTATTTTTTAAAAAGAACAAAAGTGACAAAAATATCAAATTATAATATTCTATATATCTACTTTTGTTTTAATATTTATTTTCTACTTTTTATTACTAAATAGATTTTTAAATTATTTTATTAAAAGCTAAAAGCGGAGCCGTGCCCTAAATTAGTTCCGTTCAGACTAAACATCACGTCGTTTGATTTCTAAACAGTTAACATATAATTAATATGCGGCAGTGGTCTCCTTTGTTTTTCCGCCTACGTTTGGCCGAACTGAGAATTGCTCGGAGGATTCCAGTTGTCACGCCCAGTCTAGTTAGGCCCGTCCACGTCACCTCTTCTACGTCAAGTTCTGTGCGAAATCCGAAATCTGAAGTCAGATTTCGATTTCGAGAAGCGGTCAACTCACACACCGTTGACTATTGCCTCTTTCGAATGCCTGGATCGTGTTCGAAGCCACGTTCGCCTCGCTAAACCGAACGCCACCTGTGTTCGTTTTTCGCCGTCGGCCCTTGATGCCGGAGAAGAACAGGGAGACGGGTAAGCTCAGGGCATGCGGTAGGTTCGGCGCCCGAACCTCAGCCTATGCCGTCGACAACGTCGCTGCTGGAGATGGTGAAGAAGGAGGGAAGAAGATCTCGGAATAGGGGAAGACTGCCGTCACCGGAGAAGAGAACAGGAGGCACAGAGCTTCAAGGAAATTTACATTGATTTCTATCTCAAATCAACCTACATAAACCCTCTCTCGCTCTTCCTCACTCGCTCCCGTCAGCGGCAACACTCGCCGCCGACTTATAGTCGCTCAGCCCTCTCTCGCAGAGTCTACTCGTCGCCGACTGCCTCCTCGCCAGAAGTGAGGTTTTCCCAGCCTTCCTCTCTACCTCCGACGTTTGCCCGCCTATGTTCTTATGGATGGAGGAGGCGGCTGCTTTGGAACGCCAGCCAGCGTCCCGCTGGCTTTCCATCTTCAATGATGACGACAAATCACGTTGATTCGGTTGCATCTCCATCGCCTGGGTGGCCATCGCCGACAACGCCGAAGAGAATGCCGTTGAAGCCGCCTAGATTCTCGCCGTCGACTGCAGGGAAGATGGAGTCAATGCTGCGCAGGCACTGCAATCGGGGCGGAGCGGATAACGTTGGGCTGCTTCCGCTTTGTCTATGAGGGATTGGGCCGCCGCCCAATCCGGCTTTGCTCTAAGCCTAGCTCGGTGGGGTTTGCACCTCACAATTCTCCCCCGCTGGATTTGGACGTCGCCCTCGACGTCCTCAAAAGGATCTGCCGTTGCAGCCATCGTCACGATGTAAGCCACCTCGTCAGTCGAAGTGGTCATGGAGCTGACTTGCGTCCGAGTGGAGTTCGTCGTTCTCCGCATCAAAACTCACGCTCCATTGTTCGAGGCTGACGAGCTGCCTCGCTCGATGCCGGGAATCCAACAGGCCGCGTTCTCATGGAACACTTGGACTCCACCCAAGTGTGGCATCATGCCTACCTTCACCTGCAAAAGGAACTCGTAGCCGAGGATGATGTCGAAGTCGTCCATCCTTGCTACGTGGTGTCATCAGCTCCAACGACCTAGCTCCACCGGCACGTCGTAGGAGATCCCGACCATCTGCTGCTCCGCACTGTTGACGGTCTTCACCCGCTCCTCTGTCGATGAAGTGCGCAGATCCAGTCGCGCCTGTTAATGTTATGCCTTGAGACCTATCTTTTGGTCTAGACATATGTACTACATACATTGATATTTATAGATATCCTGGCATTGTCGTTGTCATGGTTTACTATACATCTGCGCACATGTATGTTTACATGATGATGTCCCTCGAGATATTACTATCTCTGTTTGCTTATGTCCCAAGTCAAGTACCATAGTGGATAGGGGACAGCTATGGTGCGAGTGAGACTCGTTTATGCTTGGTTAGCACGGGTTGCTTAATGCAGGCATAAGGGTATATCAAGGGAGATATGCTGGACCGACCCGCCGTGAGAGTTCTTCTTGGTGTCTCAAGAAGAATCTCACAGTGATAGAGTTGTATCTGTCCTTTGACTTGAGGAAGATTGTATCTCTGTGTTGTAAAGGGTGTACTTTGATACAACCTAACACCTCGCCGTAATAGGGAGGTTATAACGGTTGTCATTGGGTATATCTTAAGCAATACTAGAGGTTCATCTTACCAATAGAGGATTTGCCCCTTTCCTACGGGGAAGCATGATGTCCATGGGTCCCTAGATGGTGCATGACTGAAAGCGTGTGACCACACCCAAGTTTAGCCTGATTTAGTCATGACCATTGTCGTTGGAATATACAAGTGTGACATGCTTGTCCAACTTGGACGATCAGCTTGGCAAAGGGATATGGATACTCTTATTCTTTATCAAGAGTTTTGAGGTTGTCGATGGCGACATTTATTCCGATGACTTGGGTAGCAGCGATGTACTGCTAGGTGCCACTCACTGCTTGTGATGATTGGGTCATCACTGCCAACGTCAGAGGGACCTACAGGGTTGCACACCTAGACGCTAGAGACTCTGTATTGATCGGTTAGCCTCTGATCAAATCATTGTATGATTCGGATCATTTTGGGAAGCTGATGCCATGGGATTTCTTATGAGGAGATGAGACTTTATTTTGTTCATGTTTGACCACTAGTTGACTCTAGTGGACCACGTTTGACCCCTGTTGACCTGAGGTGTCAAAATGTGTCAAACAAGAGTCATAGTGCAAGGTTGGGCTTAGCACTTTAGTCACATGAATAAACTAAAGTCATTAATTGACAAGAGAAATTTTTCGCTTGGTTAATTAAAATGTATAGGCACATTTCACTTGGTGAGTCTCGAACTTGAGACCCAGGGGTGTGGGGTGGCGCCTGCACATAGTCCCGTATGGGAAAAATCTCCAAAGAGGAGCTGGTGCTTCTATTATAAATAGATAGGCTCTCTTGGGAGATTTTGCACCAGTCTCTTTTCTCCTCTCTTGTTGTCGTCTCCCCTCTGCTCCTAGCGTGAGGGTCTTGTAGGTGACGACAATAAGAAAAAGTTTTTGCATCAAGGTTGGGACAAGTTGTAGTGCTGCCCACTCCTTGTCGGCAACGCTTCCCCTTCTTCTTGGCGTGTGGTTTTCAAGATTGGCGCAAGCAGAGAAGAAGTTAGAGGCGTGGATCTCTTCTCCCAAAGCTAGCACGTGCGTGGAGTAGAGGAGTCTCGAGGCAGTCCGTGTGTGCACGAGTGTAGAGGATGGGCCGATTGCGCGTCTCCAGTCATCGACATCGATAGCTTCAAAGCCACTAGTAAGGTATACACCTATCACATCCTTTGTATTCTTCGTAAGGCGATCCTTATTATTGAATTAGGAATCTCGTTTCGGGCTCGCTTCCGCTGTTTTTCATTTTAAATAGCTCGGGGATTCCCAACAGTGGTATTAGAACCAACTTACGAGATACATCGGTGTATGGATTTTTCTAGCATGTGCATACCATAAGAATTTTTTTGAAAATCTTTATGTCATGTTTTATGTGTAGAAAAATAGTAGGTTTGTTATTTCTCGCTCTTATGATATTCATGATCTTCGGTTTCTACACATGGGGATAGACCCTATGTGTGAGAATTTATTTCTCCTCATATTCATGGGATAGACCCATGGTGTGAGACTTGTATCTAGATTTTGAGGTATGGACTGGGTGATTGCCTTAATCCGTACAAGTTAGGGATTGCAAGTGGCATTGATAATCGGGGTATATATGGCCACTTGTAGACTCCTGAGAGAAAACGAAAGATCTGAATTTTCGATAAGATCGCGGAGATTTAACGAACAAGTTTTCTAATGAAAACTTAAAATCTGGTTTTGTAGTTTTTCATTGCATATAGAAGAGCATGTTTTAGGTGTTTTTCTTTATGCACTTGATATGGTTATAGACGAGCCCTAATGCATGCCTGGGATGTATTATTTTGAGGCCTGCGCGCCGCCCCTTTTCTTTATTTGTATTGTAAAATCAAGGTGAAGATTAGGGAAGACAATGGCGCATCAAGCCTTCTCTCTTGCGCACCTAACCAAGATAGGTAGCTTCTTTGTTAGCTGACTCCTTGGTGGCTTCTAGGGTTCCTCCTAGTGGCGCATCTTAAGGAATAGGGGCTGATGAAGAGGGCTTGCGCACACTTCTTAATTGGCTGAGACTTTGATGGCTTCTAGGGCTTCCTAGGGGCGCATCGAATAAGTTTCATGGGCTGATCTAGAAGTGGTGCAACACAGGCCCCTATTTGGTTGTGGTGGCGCCCCATGTTGGCCGAACCCTAGGAGGAGCCTAGGGTTTGCGAGCTAACACAGGTGGAGCATGAAACCTTGGAGGCGCACCTGGGGTTGAAGCAGGACCCTGGAGCACTCAGAGCTAGGAGCCAATGGCTTGGAGCATGGGCTAAATGCTTAGAGCTTTTGGTAATGCTAGGTGTACTATCTAGGTCTAGGGGCTTGTTTTCCCTTGTCTGGGCTATAACCATATCATGTTTTACTGCTTTTATTGTCATGCTCTGATTGTTTTGTTTTATGTTATCACTATAGGGTTCATGCCTGTAATGGTGGACATAAGATAAAATGAATATGGTATGACACCACCCAAACCCTCTCAATATTATATCAAGTCCCGTTCCTGCTTTCTGACGCGTAGCCCTCATCAAACTATCGATCGATGGTACTGTGCATTGTTTCCCACCCTCGTGGGACAGACCCATCTATCTTTAGGAGGCGTGTGGTGACAATAATTTCCCTAGTCCGATTAAAACTCTGGACACGCCTTTCACAAGGAAATTGTTGGCCCTGGGCATAACGGTCAGGTCGGACTTAACTAGAACTTCTATATGTGGTTTGTCCACATGATGATAGTTTCTAGAAGCAGCCTCAAGAAGTTAGGGCTTCGTGCTGTATCCAGCCCTCGTTGGACACGAAGTGCCTGAACTGTCTTGAGAAGGGGAATTGCCTAGTTGCAATTGGCCGACATGCCTACCTTGAGATACATGTGTCACCTCGTGGGACGCGGGGCTGTGTGAGGAACAAGGATCCCATCTCACTTTGGAAATTCTGTGGTTTCCCGGATTGACATGAGAGGGTTGTCAACCTGTTAAAATAGTGAGAAACAATCAATTATTTCAAGTCCAAATTAAATGATTGAAATGTGGTACTAATCTACATGTATGTTGTTGTAGATAATGTCTATGAACAATAGTGGATTAAAACTGTGATCCGTCCTTTGGGAGGACAAGATGGACTAGTGTCGAAACTTGAGGGGTGACCCCAAGCTCGAGCGCTGTAAAAGGCAACACCAGAAAGAGGTGAAGAGAAGGGTGACTCCTTTGTCTTCAGGCTCATGTATTTACGTGGTTGAAGTCAACATGTCTACTTCGAACATATGGGTACTTGATACCGCATGTGGAGCGCATATTTGTACAAGTATGCAAGGGCTCAAACGAAGTAGGACAGTTCGACCAGGAGAGATTGACCTTCGGGTCAGTAACGGCGCACAGGTTGCGGCTGTGACCGTGGGAAACCTCACTCTCTCACTGCCGTCAGGGCTTCAACTAGAACTCGATCGTTGTTACTATGTACCATCGATTACCAAGAACTTCATATCCATTCCTGCCCTAGCGAGGAAAGGATTCAGTTTTGCAATCAAATAGAAGACCTGTTCTTTTTCATTGGCAGACATGTTCTATGGTTCTGGTACTTTATGCAATGGCTTGTATGTCTTGGACATGCAGAGTTCTATGTGCAATGTAAATACTAAAAGGATCAAGCTAAGTGGTTTCAACAACACTTATCTTTGGCATTGTCGTCTAGGGCATATCAACAAGAATCGCATCCAACAACTCCATGCAAATGGATTCTTGGATTCAGATTCCTTTGAGGAATTTGATGTTTGCGAGCCTTATTTGTTGGGCAAGATGACAAAGGCGCCATTCACCAAGAAAGGTGAAAGGGCCACAGGTTTATTGGATCTCATACACAGCGATGTGTGTGGGCCATTCAACAAACAAGCCAGAGGTGGGTTTGTATACTTCATCACATTTACTAACGATTTCAATAGATATGGATATGTCTATCTGATGAGACATAAGTCAGAATCCTTGGAGAAATTCAAGGAGTTCAAGACTGAAGTAGAGAACCAGCTTGGACGATCCATAAAGGCTTTTCGATCTGACCAAGCTGGAGAGTACTTGAGCCATGAGTTTACTGACTATCTGAAAGAGTGTGGGATTCTCTCACAGCTTACCCCACCCGGGACACCCCAATGGAATGGTGTGTCTGAGAGGCGGAATCGAACCCTACTAGACATGGTTCGGTGCATGATGAGTCAAGCAACTCTACCTCCACATTTTTGGGGACGTGCCATAGAGACATCTGCTTTGACACTGAATAACATTTCATCTAAAAGTGTTCTCGTATCTCCACATGAGTTGTGGACTGGGAGACGACCTAACCTCACATTTATGAGGATCTGGGGATGCGAAGCTTTTGTTAAGCATCAAAATTCTAGTAAGCTAGAGCCCAGGTCAAATAAATGCGTGTTTGTGGGGTATCCTAAAGAAACCAGAGGATACAACTTCTATAATCCCATTGAGGATAAAGTTTTTGTTGCTCGTGACGCTGTCTTTCTTGAGAAAGAATTTATCTTGAAAGAAACCAGTGAGAGAAGTTTTGATTTGGACGAAGTCCAAGATCATCGACAAGACACAGAGGTTGAGATAGAATCTGAGCCCCTAGTACAGGTTGTAGCCCAACCTGAGGCTCAGGCACAGGCTCCACGTAGGTCTGCGAGGGTACGTCGAGCACCTGATAGGTATGGGTCACTACCGACTCAACACGACGACATTCTCATTATTGAGGATGAACCTAAGACTTATGAGAAAGCGGTCGCTGGACTAGACTCCGAGAGATGGCTGGAGGCCATGAGGTCCGAGATAGATTCTATGTCTGCTAATCAGGTTTGGGACTTGGTTGAGCCGCCTAATGGGACAAAGCCCATAGGGTGCAAAGGGGTCTTCAAAAAGAAGACAGACATGGATGACAACGTGGTTACCTATAAAGGTAGACTAGTGGCCAAAGGTTTCAGGCAGGTCCATGGGGTGGACTATGACGAAACTTTTTTGCCAGTTGCCATGTTTAAATACATTCGGATCATGCTTGCTTTAGCTGCCTACTACGACTATGAGATCTGGAAAATGGACGTGAAGACAGCTTTCTTTAATGGAAACCTATCAGAGAATGTGTTTATGACACAGCTTGAGGGGTTCGTTCACCCAGCCAATGCTCATAAAGTATGCAAGCTAAAAAGATCCATCTATGGATTAAAGTAAGCCTCTCGAAGTTGGAATATTTGTTTTGATGAAGCTGTGAGAGATTATGGCTTCCTCAAGAATGAAGATGATGTCTGTGTGTACAAGAAAATCAGTGGGAGTTTGGTCACATTTCTGGTCTTGTATGTCGATGATATACTGCTCATCGGAAATGATGTCTCTACCCTTCACGCTGTGAAAACATGGTTGGGGAAGTGTTTCGAGATGAAAGACTTAGGGGAGGCCGCCTACATTTTAGGTGTGAGGATTTACTGGATAGATCCAAGAAACTCCTTGCCCTGAGTTAGAGCACGTACATAGACAAAGTGCTGGAAAGGTTTCGCTTGGAACAGTCCAAGAAGGGTTACCTTCCCATGAGGCACGACATTACTCTTTCCAAGAGCTAGTGTCCCTCTACACAGGCTGAGAAAGAAGAGATGAGTCGAGTCCCTTATGCATCTGCAGTGGGATCCCTCACGTATGTCATGTTATGTATGAGACCAGACGTGGCTTATGTAGTGAGCATAACCAGTAGATACCAGTTTGACCCCGGTGTCCAGCATTGGACAGCCGTGAAAAACATTTTGAAGTATCTGAGGAAGACGAAAGATCTATTCTTAGTCTATGGTGTACAAGAAGATCTATGTATCTAGGGTTATACATATGGTTCTTTCCAGTCAGACCCAGATAACTTCAAATCGCAGACCGGCGATGTGTTCTTTCTAAACGGAGGTGCTGTTTGCTGGAAGAGCTTCAAGCAATCCACGGTAGCAGACTCTACAACAGAAGCGGAGTATGTTGCGGCTTCTGAGGCAGCCAAAGAAGCTGTTTGGATCAAGAAGTTCATTTCTGAACTTCAAGTGGTTTCTAGCGCTGCTGATCCCATTGAACTCCTTTGTCATAACAATGGTGCGATCGCGCAGGCTAAAGAACCAAGATCACATCAGCGATCCAAACACATACTCAGGTTATTTCACCTGAATCGGGAGATCATAGACAGAGGTGACGTGAAGATATGCAGAGTTGACACTGAGAACAATCTAGCAGACCCACTGACCAAAGCTTTGGCGCAGTAGAAGCATGATGGTCATACTCGAGACATGGGGTTAAGGTACCTCAACGATAAGGTCTGAGTGCAAGTGGGAGATTGTTAGTGTTATGCCCTGAGACCTATCTTTTGGTCTAGACATATGTATTACATACATTGATATTTATAGATATCCTGGCATTGTCGTTGTCATGGTTTTGTTGGGGTATGCCCTTAAGCCTAATGTTTGAGGCCTTGGGATTGTAACAATATCATTTGTATAAACTTATATGTTTATAAAGGCATGGTTGTTATTCAGTTAGCTACATTGTCTGCAGCAATATATATGTTCTTCTGAATAATGTCTCAAAGCTGTTCAACTAGGCTGACATGTAGTTAAGTCCTTAGTCGAGATATCTTGGTGAACATGAGACAGCCTTGATATGGTTAAGACTAATATGTGTTCTAATCTTATAGGATGCTTCGAGCATGGAATAAGATGTAGACTCATGGGTACATTGGATGTACTGGACTGACCCTACTAGGATGTTCAATTACTTGTCACAATGTGAATAATCCTTGATTGCAACAAGTGGCACATTTCCTCTGACTTGAGATCACTTGTGTTTCCTAAATGATGATTGTCATTGTTTTGAGGTAGTTCAATATCATTTGAAACATAATGATTATAGACTATCTTGGATAATGAGCTTGAATCAGGTTAGGGCACTAGTGATAGACATAGGATTGCCGTCTCCTTGTTTAAGGAGTGTGATGTTCTAAAGGGGCCCCCCTGGATGAGATGATTGAGAAAGTGTATGGCCATACCCAGGTGACTATGTTCATCTGATCTAATCATGCTTGTCATATTGGAGTTACAAGCTTGACACGCTTGTCCAATAAGAACATCCAGTGGCAAAGGAAATATGTATGCTTAGTGAGTTGAATTCACACTTGTACTGTGGTTTGGGTGTAGTCTTGGAAGACTCTTTCCTTTATATCGGGAGACAGTGATGTGTTGCTAGATACCCCTCACTGATCGTGATAACGTGAGTTATCGTTACCGACATTTAAAGGAAACCCTCAGGGTCGCACAATTTGATGATATGGCTTACTTAAGTCAGAT
This sequence comes from Costus lasius, assembly GCA_027563935.2. Taxonomy (NCBI): domain Eukaryota; kingdom Viridiplantae; phylum Streptophyta; class Magnoliopsida; order Zingiberales; family Costaceae; genus Costus; species Costus lasius. The sequence continues at coordinate 26,110,349 of CM050450.1, read as the reverse complement.
CGTGTGGACTGAATTATTTGGGTTCAGTTTAAAGGGATTTAATCTCTGATTGTAAGTGAGATCTGGTCTGATCATGTTTGATTGATTAGGGCTTGAGATCGGTAAGCTTCGATCGAGAGAATGGATGCTAGATCAGTTAGATCAGGAGCATCAAGAGATCGACGGTCAGATCAAGAACCTAAGTGTTTATTATGGTCTGGACTGGTTGCTTGGTTTATTTGGTTATTGAACCAAATTCAAATGAACCGGCTCATGGATGAGCGCTTGGTTTAAAGAATAGAGAGGAAAAATGCGATTGGTTCGAAATGCATGAACACATGATCGCATGAAAGAGTAAGTTGGCTATTTTTAGCAACCACGCCTCCATGTCTTGTGTGGAGCGCATCTCTTGTCGCCTCACTTCTATTCCCGTCGCCTTCTCTCGTGTGGAACCTCTGCTTCACGTTTTGAAGAGTCGAGGACTAAGCAAGCAAGTTTCTCTCATTCCCTCCATACGAAGGACTCCTTGAAGATTTGCTAGCACAAAGTCCCCAAGGAAGTAGTCGCCTTCTCATTGTGTGTGTCATCTAAGGAGAAGAGGCACTTGCGTCTTTGATTCCAAGACACCATCAAACCGATGGCAATGGTATGGTTCTATCTCTTGTGCAATCGGTTTTAAGTTGATTATAATGCATGCATCAAAAGATCCTAGAAACCCCCTTTCCGCTGCTTAAAAGAAAAATACATGCGCCTATCTAGGGTTTCGCCCCCTTTGTTAGGGGATCTTTCAATTGGTATCAGAGGCATTGTTTGCATGTTTCTATGATTGCTTAAAATATTGTGATCCATGTATGCTTAGATCTATAACATGCGCATATTAGATGTTTCATAAGAAAAATGTTTCATGTTACATTCTTATGTTGGCGCATGTTCTTGGCGCATTTTTGTATGTTTTCTTAAAACTTATATTACATGCGCGATTCACCTTAGATCTAAGGCGCCTACTTTAAACCCTTAGATGGGTTATTAGGGTTGAAATCTCAGTCTAGTCAAGATCCAATTAGTCTGATCAGATTATCTGACAGCCTTGATGGGTCGACCAGATGGCACCTGTGCGAAAGCACAAGGTGGCTATAAGTCGACTGCAGACAGGCGTGTAGCGATGTCTGGTTGAGACAACCTATGAACGCACATGAGTTAGGCCCGGGCTCACGCCCGCTTGCCAGACCTCAGTGTGGTCGTTCAGCCCTTGGCGCATGCATGGTTGGCCTTTTGGTCGACTCAAGTCAGTTAGGACTTGGTGCATGAAAGGGCAGTGGATCTGACTAGATCTGATGAGTGGATCCCTAGTAATGGACCATTGTAAGGTAGTAGGGCAAATAAGGAAAATTAAAATTGATCCCAAGGGGTTTTCGAAATTTAATTTTCATGAATGGATCACATGTTGATTGATGCATATGTATATTTATTTAATCTTATGTGGGCTGCCCGTGTTTTAATGTGTGCTGTGCTGGGGCCTGCGTGCCTGGTTAATTTTGTAAATTAATTTTTATATTGTGATCTGCGCATCACATTGCATTTAATTTATAAAATGTAATTGACCTGCGAGTCAACCTTGTCTAGATAGATTAATTTGTAAATTAATCAGACAAGAGCACAGAGCACATTTGGCAGAGACGCATGCAGCAGAGGCTTGACCAGGTGGGAGGTCTAGGGTTCGACCCTAGGACCAGGCGCATTTACCTGGTGGGCGCACCTGAGCTGCAGATGGCGCTTGGGCCCTGGTTTGGGCCAGATGAGCAGCAAAAGCCCCATGAAGAAAAGCAAGTGAAGACTTAAGTTCTTAAGGTCTTACTAGGGCTATGGGCTTTTACCACATAAGATTCATGCTTTCTTTTATTGTTTAATAAGTAGAACAGCATGATTTATTTATCTTCTGCTATCACCATAGGAATTGCATGATAGTGAAGAAGATAAAAGACCGTTAAAATCCAACGCTAAAATATCAAGCTCGTATGCCTTCTGACGCGAAACCTCACTGTTCTGATTATCGTTGGAGCCGTGTTGTACCCACTCAGTGGGCACGTCCATCTATCTTCAGACGGTGCGGGATTACACCTGCGTGTTACAGAGAAGGGATTTATCGCTTCTCGTTGCTCAGCATAGCACGTGGTGGTCCAGGGAGTAGGTCGGGTCAGCTTGACCATGTAGGCTACATATGTGGCGCATATGGTAGCGCATGGAGGCAGCCATCTGTGGGGTCAGAGATTGTGTTGTACCAACTCAGTTGGCACAGTCTGCTGGATTGCCCAGATGAAGGGGAATCGCACAGGTAGGCGATTGGCAGGGACTGCCTACCAGAGATTAGTGCTTGTACTCTCTGTGCATCTTATCTCGCCTGAGCGGGACGCGGAGACCAAGTATGAAATCTGGATCCCATCTCACTAAAAGAGTTCTACTCTTTCGGGCTGTTTTGCTGGGTTTTTCAGCCAGATAAAATAGTGAGAAAAAGAATCTTTCTTAAGTCCTGATTGATTCTTGACATTGATACTGACCTTGCTGTTCTTGCATTGTTGTAGATTCCTGCAGCAACGAACACCATGAGCTTCAATGTGCGATCCCTACTGGAAAGGGAGAAGTTTGCTGGGCCGAACTTCTCAGACTGGTTCGGACACCTTAAGATCGTTCTTAAGGCAGAGAGGAAACTGTATGTCCTCGAGACGGCGATACCGCCTCAGCCCGCTCCGAACGCCGCAAGGGCGGTTCGGGAAGCCTATGAAAAGCACGTCAATGATAGCATTGATGTCGCTTGCCTGATGATAGCGTCTATGACGCCACCGCTACAGCGTCAGCATGAGGATATGTCTGCCATAGACATGATAGCAAACCTCAAGATGCTGTATGCTGCACAGGTGAGGACAGAACGCTATAATTTGACAAAGGTGTTCTTTCAGAGCAAACTGGCTGAAGGGAGCCCAGTGGGAGCTCACGTGCTCAAGATGATTGGGCATAAGGAGGCTCTAGAAAAACTGGGGCATACCATCAACCAGGAGCTTGCTGTAGACATTATTCTGCAGTCTCTTCCGCCTTCTTTCGATGCGTTCATTATTAACTTTAATATGAACAAAATCGATTGTACTCCGGCAGAGCTGCTGAATATGCTCTTGACTACTGAGGAAACTCTGAAGGGTAAGCCTTCAACCTCTGTCTTGATGGTTCCTTCGAGGAACAAGAAGAAGGGGAAGAAGGGCAAGACCCCTGTCAAGAGTTACAGCAAGGCTCTGAAGCAGAAGGTTAAGCGGTCCAAGGAATACAGGTGTTTCCATTGTGGCCAGCTGGGTCACTGGAAAAAGGACTGTAAAGCGCTCCAAGGAGACAAGAGGGGAAGCCTTGCTTCTGGCTCAGGTATATACGTGACGGAAGTCATGGTTTCATCTTCTTCTATATCATGGGTGTTGGACACTGCATGTGGAGTTCACATTTGTTCAAATGTACAGGAACTCAAGAGAAGAAGGCAGGTGGGACAGCATGAGGTGGACCTACGAGTTGGAAACGGGGCACGGGTTGCTGCTGTTGCTGTAGGAGACTATTTCATCTCTTTGCCATCTGGAATTGTATTAGAATTAAACAGTTGTTACTTTGTTCCCAGTATTACTAAGAATATTATCTCCATTCCTGCTCTTGTCAGGAAGGGATTTTCCTTTGAATGCAATATTTCAAAGTGTGTTTTATCTTTAGATAATATTGTTTATGCAACTGGTTCAATTAACAATGGATTATACATGTTGGACATGGAAAATTCTATACAAAATGTTGATATTAAGAAAGCCAAGAATGCTGATGACAGCACCTTGCTATGGCATAGTCGTTTAGGCCATATTAACAAGAAGCGCATTAAGCGGTTGCATGATCATGGACTGCTGGGATCATTCTCCTATGAGGAGATTGATACATGCAAGGCTTGTTTAATGGGTAAAATGACGAAGTCACCTTTTTCTAACAAAGGTCAAAGGGCTTCAGGTTTACTTGACCTTATACACAGTGATGTGTGTGGGCCATTTAGTAAACATGCCAGAGGTGGCTATCAGTACTTCATTACCTTTACTGATGATTTCAGTAGGTATGGGTATGTCTATCTAATGAGACATAAAAGTGAATCTTTTGACAAGTTCAAAGAGTTCAAGAATGAAGTACAAAATCAGCTAGGCCGAAATATCAAGGCACTTCGTTCTGATCGAGGTGGAGAATACCTAAGTCGAGAATTTACTGACTATCTGAAGGAGTGTGGGATTATCTCACAGCTCACTCCGCCAGGAACACCGCAATGGAATGGTGTGTCCGAAAGGAGAAATAGAACGTTACTTGATATGGTTCGTTCTATGATGAGTCAGGCTACTCTACCTTACTCCTTTTGGGGATTTGCACTGGAAACAGCTGCAAAGGTACTAAACCGAGTGCCATCCAAGGAAGTTTCTAAGACGCCATATGAGTTATGGTATGGGAAACAGCCGAGCTTGACATTTATCAGGATCTGGGGTTGCGAGGCTTATGTCAAAAAGCTCGCCTCTGGGAAACTAGAGAGCAGATCTGACAAATGTATCTTTGTCGGTTACCCTAAGGAAACTAAGGGTTATTATTTCTACGATCCCAAAGAGAACAAGGTATTTGTTGCTCGGACGGCTATATTTCTTGAGAAGGAGTTTCTTCTGCAAGAGGCCAGTGGGAGAGAAATAAAGCTGGATGAGAATCCAGAGGAAGGACAAAGTGCGCAAGCACAGTTGGATGAGCCTGAGCTGGTAGAACAGGTTATTGAACAACCTGAGGCTCAGATATCACGGGAACCGCGAAGATCGGGAAGGATCCGTCGACAGCCTGAGCGCTATGACGGAGTCTACATCATTGATAATGATGAACCCCTCACTTATGCGGATGCGGTCAGTGGACCGGAGTCAGCGAGATGGCTTGAAGCTATGCGCGCCGAGATGGACTCCATGTCAGATAACCAAGTTTGGGATTTGGTTGATCTGCCTCCGGGAGTTATCCCTATAGGCTGTAAATGGATCTTCAAGAAGAAGATTGACATGGATGGTAACGTGGTTACCTATAAAGGCAGGCTAGTTGCGAAAGGTTTCAAACAAATCTACGGGATAGATTATGATGAAACTTTCTCACCTGTAGCTATGTTTAAGTCTATTCGGATTCTTTTCGCGATAGCTGCATATTATGATTATGAGATTTGGCAAATGGATGTGAAGACAGCTTTCCTTAATGGAAATCTGGATGAGGATGTGTATATGACACAACCAGAAGGTTTCACTAATCCATCAGATCGTCATAAGATATGCAAGTTAAAGAAGTCTATTTATGGACTTAAACAAGCATCTAGAAGCTGGAATATTCGTTTTGATGAATCAATCTCTGAGTTTGGTTTCATCAAGAACGAGGATGACCCGTGTGTATATAAGAGGTTTAGTGGGAGCGTAATTACTTTCCTAGTCCTCTACGTCGATGATATCTTGATCATTGGAAATGACATTCCTGAAATGCATGCCGTTAAGGCATGGTTAAGGAAATGTTTCCAGATGAAAGATTTAGGAGAAGCAGCCTATGTATTAGGTGTGAAGATCTACAGGGATAGATCTAAGAGGCTTCTCGGGCTGTGCCAGAGTACTTACATCGATAAAGTCCTGGAGAGATTTCATTTAGAGAATTCTAAAAGAGGATATCTTCCAGTCAGACATGGTCTGAATCTTTCGAAGAGTCAGTGTCCACAAACACAGACTGAGAAAGATGAAATGGACAATACGCCTTATGCTTCGGCTATTGGATCCATTATGTATGCGATGTTGTGTACTCGCCCAGACGTTGCTTACGGGTTAAGCGTGACCAGTCGGTTCCAAAGTAATCCAGGTATGGCGCACTGGATTGCAGTCAAGAACATTTTAAAATATCTGCGGAGGACCAAAGATATGTTCTTGATATATGGTGGTCAGGAAGAACTCAGTATTGAAGGATATACTGACGCTTCGTTCCAGTCAGACCAGGATGATTTCCGATCCCAATCAGGCTATGTTTTTAGCTTGAATGGAGGAGCAGTGGTGTGGAAGAGTTTCAAACAGTCAACTGTTGCTGATTCCACAACAGAAGCCGAGTATGTTGCAGCCTCGGAAGCATCCAAGGAGGCAGTGTGGATTCGTAAGTTCGTGAGAGAACTTGGTGTTGTTCCTTCGAGTGCAGATCCTTTGGTTATCTTCTGTGATAACACTGGAGCAATCGCACAAGCAAAGGAACCACGGTCGCACCAGAAGTCCAAGCACATACAGAGACGGTTTCACTTGATCAGGGAGATCATAGATCGTGGCGAGATCAAAGTTTGCAAGGTTCATACGGATGACAATCTGGCAGACCCGCTTACCAAGCCTCTGGCGCAGCAGAAGCATGAGAAGCACTGTAATAACATGGGTTTGAGATTTCTCAACCATTAGATTAAGTGCAAGTGGGAGATTGTTGGGGTATGCCCTTAAGCCTAATGTTTGAGGCCTTGGGATTGTAACAGTATCATTTGTATAAACTTATATGTTTATAAAGGCATGGTTGTTATTCAGTTAGCTACATTGTCTGCAGCAATATATATGTTCTTCTGAATAATGTCTCAAAGCTGTTCAGCTAGGCTGACATGCAGTTAAGTCCTTAGTCGAGATATCTTGGTGAACATGAGACAGCCTTGATATGGTTAAGACTAATATGTGTTCTAATCTTATAGGATGCTTCGAGCATGGAATAAGATGTAGACTCATGGGTACATTGGATGTACTGGACTGACCCTACTAGGATGTTCAATTACTTGTCACAATGTGAATAATCCTTGATTGCAACAAGTGGCACATTTCCTCTGACTTGAGATCACTTGTGTTTCCTAAATGATGATTGTCATTGTTTTGAGGTAGTTCAATATCATTTGAAACATAATGATTATAGACTATCTTGGATAATGAGCTTGAATCAGGTTAGGGCACTAGTGATAGACATAGGATTGCCGTCTCCTTGTTTAAGGAGTGTGATGTTCTAAAGGGGCCCCCCTGGATGAGATGATTGAGAAAGTGTATGGCCATACCCAGGTGACTATGTTCATCTGATCTAATCATGCTTGTCATATTGGAGTTACAAGCTTGACACGCTTGTCCAATAAGAACATCCAGTGGCAAAGGAAATATGTATGCTTAGTGAGTTGAATTCACACTTGTACTGTGGTTTGGGTGTAGTCTTGGAAGACTCTTTCCTTTATATCGGGAGACAGTGATGTGTTGCTAGATACCCCTCACTGATCGTGATAACGTGAGTTATCGTTACCGACATTTAAAGGAAACCCTCAGGGTCGCACAATTTGATGATATGGCTTACTTAAGTCAGATCGTGTGGACTGAATTATTTGGGTTCAGTTTAAAGGGATTTAATCTCTGATTGTAAGTGAGATCTGGTCTGATCATGTTTGATTGATTAGGGCTTGAGATCGGTAAGCTTCGATCGAGAGAATGGATGCTAGATCAGTTAGATCAGGAGCATCAAGAGATCGACGGTCAGATCAAGAACCTAAGTGTTTATTATGGTCTGGACTGGTTGCTTGGTTTATTTGGTTATTGAACCAAATTCAAATGAACCGGCTCATGGATGAGCGCTTGGTTTAAAGAATAGAGAGGAAAAATGCGATTGGTTCGAAATGCATGAACACATGATCGCATGAAAGAGTAAGTTGGCTATTTTTAGCAACCACGCCTCCATGTCTTGTGTGGAGCGCATCTCTTGTCGCCTCACTTCTATTCCCGTCGCCTTCTCTCGTGTGGAACCTCTGCTTCACGTTTTGAAGAGTCGAGGACTAAGCAAGCAAGTTTCTCTCATTCCCTCCATACGAAGGACTCCTTGAAGATTTGCTAGCACAAAGTCCCCAAGGAAGTAGTCGCCTTCTCATTGTGTGTGTCATCTAAGGAGAAGAGGCACTTGCGTCTTTGATTCCAAGACACCATCAAACCGATGGCAATGGTATGGTTCTATCTCTTGTGCAATCGGTTTTAAGTTGATTATAATGCATGCATCAAAAGATCCTAGAAACCCCCTTTCCGCTGCTTAAAAGAAAAATACATGCGCCTATCTAGGGTTTCACCCCCTTTGTTAGGGGATCTTTCAGGTTTACTATACATCTGCGCACATGTATGTTTACATGATGATGTCCCTCAAGACATGTATGTTTACTTCATCTGCGCACATCGCCAATCATGTTTATAGATATTCTGGCGATGAAACATCTTTGGTACGCCACCAAAGCTTTGCGTTGTTGGTGAGAAATGCGGTGCACACCTGCACCCGATCGGCGTCTGGGACATGATTGGCGATGAAGTATTGTTCTATGTCCCAGATGAAGTTGCCTAACTCTTTAGACATACGGGCACCTCTGTATGCCTCTGGTTCGGGGATCCGGACTTTGGTTCTTGGAGTTGCCTGCTCCATTGAAGTCCCTGCCCCAGAAGATCCACCTTGTGCTTGCGCCAGCGCTAGGCCCAGCACAGCGAGGTCTGCCTGCATTTGTTGGTGCGCCGCCTGCGCGCTTGCTACTTGCCCCTCTAATGTTCGTTGGAGTGAGACAATTTGTAACCGTTGCTCCTCAACGGTCCGATGCATGTTCTCCAAAGTTGGAACAACACCTCATTCTCCATTTCCGACCAAGCCGAGCACCTCCTCGACTCGATTCAAGCGGTCTCCCTGTGTCACCATCTCGTCAAAAACTTGCCTCTGATACCACTGTCACGCCCGGTCCAGTTAGGCCCATTCACGTCACCTCTTCTACGTCAAGTTCCATGCGAAATCCAAAATCTGAAGTCGGATTTTGATTTCGAGAAGAGGTCAACTCACACACCGTTGACTATTACCTCTTTCGAACACTTGGATCGTGTTTGAAGTTGCGTCTGCCTCGCTAAAGTGACTGTCTCCTCGCCAGAAGTGAGGTTTTCCCAGCCTTCCTCTCTACCTCCGACGTTCGCCTGCCTCTGTTCTTATGGATGGAGGAGGCGGCTGCTTTGGAATGCCAGCCAGTGTCCCGCTGGCTTTCCATCTTCGATGATGACGCCGAATCATGTTGATTCGGTTGCATCTCCTTCGCCTGGGTGGCCATCGCCGACAACGCCGAAGAGGATGCCGATGAAGCCGCCTGGATTCTCGCCGTCGACTGCGGGGAAGATTGAGTCAATGTTGAAGCTGAAAGACACAAGCAAGGAATATAAGGAGACAATAATCTTGAGGAGAAAATAACTCAGTGCAACTTTCATTATGTAAAATATAGAATATATATAATACAAAGTCTTAACTAAAATAAGTAAACCCTAAATAACAATTTGCTAAAAATAAAATAGCATGTAAGAGATGTGGAGCACGTCTCCACGTTGCCACGTCACACATGTAAACGCATTCATGTTTACTATTCCAACATCCCCCCTTAAACATGAATTCTAGCTAGTCCTAGCTTAGCTCGTAGTCTTGCAAAATCTTAAAACTTCAAAGGCTTGGTGAGTATTGACACTGTCCGCAAGTGCACGGAATGTCGCAGTAATACAAAAGATATCGATCCCACAGGGAGCAAGGTGAGTACTAGAAAGTCTAATTTTTCGGAATCCAAGCTAATCGAATCGTGGTTTTTAGAACTTTAAAAACTAAAATTAAGCGAAATCGTAAACAAGAAATCAAACAACTACGGCAGGGAAAATATATGAGAGAGAATTTCAGGGCAAGGTTTCCACCACTCTGACGATTTTATTTGCGTTAAGAATTAAATAACAGTTACTTGGATCTACAGATATGCATAAGAAATCTACCCTGTGGTACAAGGTGCCCTCTTTCGAGTGTACACCCCGGTGTTTACCCAAAACGTCTCCTACTTTCACGGTGGATCATTCTAGATAAACCCAATGGGTTCTGTGGTAGATTATGAACCCTCGAGCGAAGAACAAACACTTTCGCATCGAGCCTTCACAAGATTCACAAAGAGGTTCGGTCGTTACGGTCCTACTCTCATTATGAACCGTAACAACTATGACATGATAATACTTGGCCAAAGTACAAATCAAGAAATCAATACATCAAGTGAAATATGCTTAATATATAATCCAAATAGCAAAGTTAATACATGAGATGCAAACAAAAATCGTCAGAGGGCTTTAACCTAACCCTGAAAATAGGTTTACGTTACAACCATCATTACAACGCTCAAAATCCTCTCTTTAATCATGGGAAAATCACAGGAAAAAGTTTCTAAAAGGGAGGAGAAGATACACCGAACGGAACAAGCAAGAATCGCGAGGTTCCGATGATCCAATCTTCAAAAATCCGCTCGAAGTCGCCGAATCACCGTGTCCGTCCGCCCTAGCCGCTTCGTCGCCCGATTGCTCCCTCTTTATGTCATGGTGTTGGGGAATGCCGGGTGTAATTTAAAATTTTGCAGTCCCAGGACGCAGCGGAAGAAGCATTACACCCGAAACACATTCCTTTCTCAAGGATCCATGCGAGAGAGAAAACACAAGGATGTGTTAGAGATGTACCTCTTATGCTTGTTTAGATGTCGAAGCCATGTTGAAGGCGCCCAAGTGTTCGCCCTCTACAAGTATCCACGCGTCGACTCCTTGATCGTTGCTCCCTTCCACGCTCGGTGCTAGCCTCGGGAAGAGAATCGAGCCTTAGGGTTCCTTCACTCTTCTTGCGCCACCTCCAAGGTTCATGCGCCAAGTGCAAGGAAGATGCCGCCAACTCCTTATCCTCTTCACTCCAAGAGAAGAGGGAGAAGATGAGTTTCGGCCTTGAGGAAGATTAGGGGGAAATTGCGCCACCAAGTCCTTCTCCAAGTCACGCCAAGAGGAGAGGAAGGAGAAGACTTGCGGTCACTTGTTGGAAGAAGGGTTGCACCACTTTGATGTTGTCACCCTTTGCCCTTGCTTTCGCCCCTCTACTTGTGTTCACGACTCCAAGAGTTCATCATAAAGAGAGGGCGACAATGGGTCCTATAAATAGGACTAGAGGCGGTTTGAGCAAGGGCTAGGATCATGCCAAGTGTATGGCTAGGATGAGGTGTCTTGAAGTAAGGAAAGTCTCCAAGACTTTACCATAAACCTCATTCAACCTATCCATAAAAGTCTAAACACTATATCAGCCCAAGACATGCCTCAAATGCATTCTTACCATCAAAGGTTAAGTGGCTAGGCGCAACATGCATGAGGAGTTTCGGCTAGGGTAAGGGTTTTGGGAGAAACTAGGGTTTGAGGTAAGGTAAGTCTCCAAGACATTACCATATACCTCTTCCCTATGTCCATATGCGCCTAGGAACTTCCCATAAAAGTTCTCAAGCCATATCAGCCCCAAGACTTACCTTAGAGGCAAGTATTCCTTCTAAGGAAGAAGGGCTAGGCGCCCTTTACTTCCATAATGAAGCAAATGCGCCTCCCTCACCCCATTATGCCCCTAGGCGCCAATGGGGTGAGATTTCTCCCCATTATACCCTTTTAAGCCAATTCCTCTTCATGACAACTAATTATTGGGCCTCATTGGATAATGAGCTAGCCCAAACTTCATGGCATGGGTTGATTAAGCCATTGGATCCAATCCAATGCAACCCTAATCCAAATGTGACCAATCTAGGTCAATTTCGGGTCAACCTGCCAAAAATGAAGTTTGGCTCCAATAACTTTCTTCCAACTCATCAGGCCCATTGGCGCTGATGAAATCTTCCAAATTGATCCAAGTTATCCAATAACTTGATCCTAAGGCTTCTGATTAAAGCAACGTCAAGAGTCTATTGCGTGTGACCCCGTAGGATCCATATGACGATGGCAATGATGTAAACATCCTAAGTAGTGAGGGGTATCTAGCAACACATCACTACTACCCATGTCATAGGACTTAAGTCATTATGGAAACAACTCCTAACAAGCAACGAGGATTCCCATTGCATTACAGATCCCTTTGCCTAAGCTGATATCCTGCCATTGGATTAGTCTCAAGTTTATTATCCAATGCATTGGTCATGACTCAACAAGTGTGGCCACACTTTCCTGTCATGCACCAATAAGGTGGGGCACCCCAAGGTGGATATCATGCTTCCTCGGAAGGAAGGGGCAAATCCTACTATTGGTCATCCATGTCTCTACGTGACTTATGACATGCCCAATGACAGTCGTTTTGGTCTCCCAATGACGGAGAGACGTAAGACTGTATTAAAGCATACCCTTCATCAAGTCTAGACATGAATACCTCAAGTCTAAGGATCAATGCAAACCTCTTGCATGTGAGATTGACTTGTTGACTAGACAAGTCAATCCTCACGGTGGATCACTCCAGTGTATCCAATGCACCTGTATGTCTGCGTTACTGTGCCCCGCACTTAACCAGCCCATACACCAGTCTCACATGTACCGAAGCTGTCCCATATCTGCTAAGGTACCTTGTCTGGGGATAGCTTATGAGAATGGATCCAATCCAAACTCCTGGGACATTATTTATGCAACTCAATACATCAACGCAGGTAGAGAAGTCTGCATAATAACGACCATGCCTATATAAAGAGTAATAGTTCTATCAAAGTACATTCAAACAATGCCTGACCATGTCCATACATTGGTCTTTAGGGCATATACACCAACACATGGAAATTAGGGCTTTTATATTCTATATGTTCATCTTCGAGTCAGCTTTCCAAAAAATCCTCACTTGCTGAATTTGGAGTTGAATCGGACCGGGAATCAGCGAAAGACCGAGTGGAGGTCGTGCTGTTCCGACGCCTTCATGGGTGAACCCCGTGGGGTTCACCAGGTGGTGAAGTGCTCGGAACTCTTTTGTTCTGGTGAAAGCCTTGACGTATTTCTGTGCAGATATCTCCAGATGAGATCACGGGTGAACCCCATGGGGTTCACCTGCCAGTGAAGTGTGCGGCAGCTTTCAGAAATCTCGACATCATCGGTGAACCCCGCCGGGTTCACCAGGCAGTGACATGTGCGCTGAAATCCTTCCTTCGGCAAGATCACGTGTGAACCCCGTGGGGTTCACCTGGCCGTGAAGTCCAGAGATGGCTCCGATTGAGCCCAAATTTTACGGGCAGCTTCGTTTTCTTATAAGGAATCACCCCATGCTTTTAGATTCTTCAAAAAGGCTTCAAAATTGGGTGATTTTACCTGAAATTCAATAAGACAGACGAAAAGTGAAGATTCTGAAGTTTTTAACTAAATAAGTCTTAAAGGAGTGTGAAATCATTAAAATAGGCCTAAATTCATCATGGAATAATAGTAAAAATCACTACTAAAATGCAAGGTGTCAAATACTCCTCGACTTAAATCTTTGCTTGTCCTCAAGTAATAAAATAAGTTGAAATACATGCTTGGCATAAGAATAATCTTTGTGTTGAAGTTCGTACCCAAGTTTGGATAAATACTTTTTAGCAATCCAAGGTCTAATTAGAAGAAATTAACTAAAAGGAGTGTCTTAAGCATTCACCAGTTTGGTCCCACAGTCTCTAGATATTAATCAATTCTGAAAGCAATAAACATGAGATTCAATCAAGCAAACACAACACTCATTTCATTCTTGTCCTTCCAATTCATAATATTGGGGTTAACTCAAATGTCTCATTCAGGATATGAGATACTGATTATTGCACTAGACTTCAACTCATAACCTTAGGTACCATTGCCAATTTTTCGCAATGCCAAGTAGAGGATTTTTTTTATTTCAATTCACATTTCTTAGATTTCAACTCATATCCTTCAGTACCACTGCCAATTTTTCGCAGTGCCAAGTAGAGGAATCTAAGTGTGAGAGATTTTTTTTTTAATGCTAAGTATCAGAGATCAACATATCCTTAACTTTTAGCAAATGCAGTGTTTCCCCAATACTGGAAAGGAATTCAAAGTTTGAAAAGAGAATATCAGTTACATGGTATGAATCGACATGTAAATTGTAAGCCACAATCAATTGAATAATCATGAAGATGTTTGACCCACTTAATGAACTACCTAAAATCAATCAGTTTAGAAAATTTCTAATTCAAAGAATGTATGGACATGACTATTGAGTAAATTTCTAACAGGTACTACATTCAACATGTCTCAATAAATTCTAGCCAAACATGCATCTAACTTTAAGAATTTTGTCAGGCTATCATCAGACAAGACTAAAATGACAAGTCCATAAAATTTTCCATCACAGAATATGCAATATAATCCTTCAAAACAAACTACATGCAAGCTTATAAATTCATACATCATTTAACATGAAAAGCATAGCATCAAAGTGGAGAGCAAGTGGCTCAAATATATCTCATACACTGTAGAGAGTGGGGCCTGAAGATGTGGACTAGGCTCACGAATAGTGGCATATATGATACAATGCCAATATCAAAATATCCATCATAGAGTAGCATAACAAATCCATAGAATGAAAACAGAAAGTCACGACAACTACAACCAAACAGCCAAGAAGAAGCTGGAGTCAAGACAGCTCACCCGCTCTTAGATTTTTGCATAGTCCTCTATGCAACATCATATACGTGAGAGGAGACGGATGGCGCTGTCGAGTGAGGATGATTCTATCGCCTCTTGCGTGACTGCGAGCCAGAAGCTCTAGAGCTCTTCCCCTTACCGCGTGAGGTGTGACCTGGCGCTTCCTCCTCATCTGAAGAGACCAGAATGTTCCTTATGTTTTCTTCGTTGAGCAGGGCGAACCTGACATCCATAGCAGAAAGTTTTTCCCAAATTGATCCCAATATTTTGTGCTGCCGCTGCATCCCAGCCTCATTAGCTTCCCATCGGGAAGCTTGCTCCTAGCGTATAAAAGAGATGGAGGTATCCATCTGATCGATGAGCTCGCGCTGCTGAAGCTGCTCCTCCCTCATTTCTTGAAGAACACGCATCATGGAATTTGAGGAAGAGCCGCCACCAAAGAAAAACGTGCCAGGGGCAAGTGGTGCAGTGTCAATAGGGTCGGCTTGATGCGCTAGTTCTCTCGAACGTGCATGGTGGTGCGTGCTGGATTAGGTAGTGGTAAACAGAACTGGCTGTCCTTGAACATCATACAATAAGAATAACCTCGACGGACGATAAGTTTCATGGAAACGCACGACTCAATCTCGAGCCGGTTGTTTCCATGAGCCTCGGGTGTTCCGTAGGGGATGACCCCTAGAGCGACAGCAAGCGATGTGATAAGGCCTCCTATGACGATCGCGCCCTTGCGGCAGTGCGCGATACGGCTGAACTGCTTTGCCAAGTAGAAACCCAAATCGACCCTGAAAGAATGCAGCATGCACCATAAATAAAATAGCTCAGACTGGTGTACCATGTCATCGCTCTCCCCACGTCCGAATATGGTATGAGCGAGCACTCGTTGGACGTATCTGATTGTCGGGTTGCAAATGCTAGAAGCTCTGGCCACTCTGGCTGAGTAGAAATGTTCATTCGTGATTGATGCCCAGAAAGATTGCTCATTGAATTCACTTGGGACATTACGCGTGCATAGTTCCGGGAAACCATAAATATGGCGGAGATCAGAGAGAGATAAATTGTGCTCGATGTTCCCCATCCGGAAAGAGATGCGTCCTCGGTCTTCATCCACTGCAGCAGCAGCTCTCACATCCAGAGAGCTGAGGAACTCCAGAGTAACTCCGATGTACGTAGGCGAGGCGAGCCGGAGGAACTGCTCCCATCCAATATTGGAGTACATCAATTCAACATCATCCATGAGCCCTAGAATGATGAGAGTGTTCCTGTCCAAATAATGAGTGTTGAGTATCTGGCGATGGAGGAGCTGCTCGAAGTTTAGTTGGTGTTCGGCATTTCTGAAGACAATGCCGAATTCGTTTGGTGGGGAAACATAAGCTTGGGGCTGCCGAGCAGATGAGCGTGGCGGGTCTCTGGAAGAGGAAGGCGGCGTCGGCTGTTTGTGTGGGACGAAGTCGTCGTCGTCCGTGGAAGAGTCGGACATAGGCTGGGGAACATGGCGACGAGAGACAAGAGCCTTGCACCTAGGAGCCATTAAATCTAAATGCCGGGAGCAACTGAGGAAACCAGAAAACCACCATAGAAGATTTCGTCCAAACACAAAAATGGCAGTCAAACCAGGAGGCAGGAGCAGGCAGTTCGGCGGATGGGAAAGACAAGAGTACTAAAGACTAGAAACGGAATGAGCCTGTGCGGATCTCACCGGAGATGCTGGTCTTGAAGAAGGGAGGTTCCTTGAGGATCCGGAGGCAGGAGATCGCTGGGTGAGCTGAGATCTGGAGTGGTTGAGGGCGGCGGCGGCGTGGAGTCGCTAACCCTAGCTGTGGACTGGAGTAAACACGGCCAATGCATCAATAGGAACACAGGTGAACCCACCCGGGTTCACCTAGCGATGTAGTGCATGGCGGAATTTGCCCTCTTTGGTTCAGATGTCTTCACGGGTGAACCCCGCCGAGTTCACCTGGCCATGAAGAGCACTGAGTTTTGGTAAAAATCCAGTAAAATACTCCTGTTCACATAGCATAGCTGCATCACTAAAAAATAATGTTCCGTCAGTGTATTTCAATATCAACACTTCCTAAAATAATACTAGATAAACAAGAGAGTGAACTTATTCAACGATGGTAAACTAAAACTGAATGACAACTAATGTAACAGAAAGCAACGAGAAAACTTGGGATGCCTCCCAAGAGCGCTAGTTTTAGGTCAATAGCTCGACCATAGAAGTGTTATTCATAAATCAGAATAAAGATGAAATTACCAAGTGTTTCATACCTTGAAGGGTCAGAAAATGATTTCAAGCTTACTTTACCTTCATCAGTTACATTGGTTGTTTCCTTATGCAATTTTCAAACTGTACATTCCTCAAGTTGACTAGTTCAGTTGAATCAAAGAGTTTTATAAAAGCTTCAGCTTCCTCATTATCCTTCACCTCATCTTCAGTTGCAAAATAGATTTTTATAGGATCCACAAATAATTCACTAATCACTTCTTGGTTAACCACTTCCTCAACAACATCAACCTTATGACAAGACCCTACAAAATAAGATATATCATCAAGTGGTTTCTCATGTTCTATCTCCTCTTTTGATTGTTCAGGTTGAAGTGTCTCAGGAGATTTAATCTCAGTGTCATGTGCAGCATCCTAGGCTCCTCAAGTTGTTTGCCGCTCCGAGTGGAGATTGCATTGCAATGTTCCCTCGGGTTAACTTCCGGCTGTGATGGAAGCTTCCCTGGCGCTCTAGAGGATGAGCGCTAGGAGTCCATCCTCGTCATCATCAGTTTCATCATGTCAGTTAGCCCTTCTATCTGCTTGCTTAGTTGAGAATCTTGGGCCGGTCTTTGAGGAGGATTGTAATTTTCTTGCTGAGGTGGAGGGTTATAATTTCTCTGTTGGAACCCAGATGACTGCCTGAAATTCTCTTGTTGTGGCGGCCTGAAGTTCCCATGCTGAGGTTGTGCTTGTTGTGGCGCTTGCCCTGGTTGAAGTGGCTGCGTGGTCCGGTAGGAGAAGTTCGGGTGGTTGCGCTAGCCAGGGTTGTAATAGTTGGAATAAGGGTTGTTCATGGAGTTCATATTTCCAACTGCATTAAGATGTTCAGGTTGACTTAGGATCACTTGTCCATCTCCCACTCGGCACTCAGCACCTACATGTCCTGCAACACCACATAACTCACAAGATACTGAATTAGTGTCCAAAGAGTTAACAGACCATGAATCAAATTTTTTAGTCAGATTGTCTACCTTTGCAGTCAGGGCAGTTAATGAGTCAAGTTCGAATTTACCTGATTTCCTTGAAGTTGTACCTCGCTCTGGATTCCATTGATGGTAGTTCAGTGCCATGTCCTCCAGGAGGTTGATCGCATCTTCTAGTATTTTACTCATCAGTCCCGATCCTCCAGCAGCTGCATCAACAATACACCTCATGTTAAAATTTAGACCATTATAAAAAGTGTGAACAATTACCCAATTTTGAAGTCCATGACGTGGGCATATTCTTTGAAGTTCTTTAAATCTTTCCCAGGCTTCGTACAAAGACTCTCCATCCTTCTACATGAAGCTCGTTATCTGGTTTCTGAGTTGGATTGTCTTTGAAGGATGGAAATACTTCGAGAGGAAAGCTTGAGACAGTTCATCCCATGTCCGTATTGAAGCTGGGGGGATCGTGTGGAGCCATGCCCTCGCTCTATCCCGCAGAGAGAAGGGAAATAGGCGTAACCTGATAGCATCAGAGGTAGCTCCATTAATCTTTAACATATCACAATATTCTAAAAATATGGACAAGTTCATATTTGGGTCCTCAAGAGAAGAACCACCGAATTGATTCTGTTGTATCATGGAAAGTAATGCAGGTTTAATTTCAAAATTATTGGCCTCGACACTAGGCCTGACTATTCCTGATTGAAACCCATGTGTGAAAGGTGCTGCATAGTCTCGCAGTGTTCTGATATTGTTGTGGTTCAGAGGTTGAGGTGCTGGTTCGTTCTCCATGTTGTTGTGAAGATGTTCCATCTGTTCCCGATTCTCCTTTTTCTGGATTTGCGCAAGCTTCCTTCTTTGTCTGAAGGTCTGTTCTATCTCAAGATCAACTTCGAAGAGTGCTCCTGCCCTGGAACTTCTTTGCATAAAAGTTTGTCAGATCCAAAAATGAAGTTCAAAGAAAATAAAGAGCA
This sequence comes from Costus lasius, assembly GCA_027563935.2. Lineage (NCBI taxonomy): Eukaryota > Viridiplantae > Streptophyta > Magnoliopsida > Zingiberales > Costaceae > Costus > Costus lasius. The sequence continues at coordinate 26,091,679 of CM050450.1, read as the reverse complement.
GGAGGCAGTGTAAATTAGAATAAAAAAAAGAAAAAGAAAAACTAACTAAGCTTGGTCTCCCGAAAACTCATAAGTGTACTAATATCAACTGTTGCTCCCCGGCAACGGCGCCAAAAACTTGACACTGTCCGCAAGTGCACGAAAATGTCGCAGTAATACAAAAGATATCGATCCCACAGGGAGCAAGGTGAGTTCTAGAAAGTCTAATTTTTTGGAATCCAAGCTAATCGAATCGTGGTTTTTAGAACTTTAAAAACTAAAATTAAGCGAAATTGTAAGCAAGAAATCAAACAACTACATCAGGCAAAATATATGAGAGAGAATTTCAGGGCAAGGTTTCGCGTTAAGAATTAAATAACAGTTACTTGGATCTACAGATATGCATAAGGAATCTACCCTGTGGTACAAGGTGCCCTCTTTCGAGTATACACCCCGGTGTTTACCCAGAATGTCTCCTACTTTCGCGGTGGATCGTTCTAGATAAACCCAATTAGTTCTGTGGTAGATTATGAACCCTCGAGCGAAGAACAAGCACTTTCGCGTCGAGCCTTCACAAGATTCACAAAGAGGTTTGGTCGTTACGGTCCTACTCTCGTTATGAACCGTAACAACTATGACATGATAATACTTGGCCAGAGTACAAATCAAGAAATCAATACATCAAGTGAAATATGCTTAAGATATAATCCAAATAGCAAAGTTAATACATGAGATGCAAACAAAAATCGTCAGAGGGCTTTAACCTAGCCCTGAAAATAGGTTTACTCTACAACCATCGTTACAACGCTCAAAATCCTCTCTTTAATCATGAGAAAATCACAGGAATAGGTTTCTAAGAGGGAGGAGAAGATACACCGAACGGAACAAGCAAGAATCGCGAGGTTCCGATGATCCAATCTTTAAAAATCCGCTCGAAGTCGCCGAATCGCCGTGTCCATCCGCCTTAGCCACTTCGTCACCCGATTTCTCCCTCTTTTGGTCACGGAAATTAGGGCTTTTATATTCTATATGTTCGTCTTCGAGTCATCTTTCCGAAAAATCCTCACTTGCTGAATTTGGAGTTGAATCGGACCGGGAATCAACGAAAGACCGAGTGGAGGTCGTGCTGTTTCGACGCCTTCATGGGTGAACCCCGCGGGGTTCACCAGGTGGTGAAGTGCTCAGAACTCTTTTGTTGCGAAATAATCACAGGTGAACCCCATGGGGTTCACCTACCGGTGAAAGCCTTGATGTATTTCTGTGCAGATATCTCCAGATGAGTTCACGGGTGAACCCCATGGGGTTCACCTGCCAGTGAAGTGTGCGGCAGCTTTCAGAAATCTCGACATCATCGGTGAACCCCGCCCAGTTCACCAGGCAGTGACATGTGCGCTGAAATCCTTCCTTCGACAAGATCACGGGTGAACCCCATGGGGTTCACCTGGCCGTGAAGTCCAGAAAAGGCTCTGATTGCGCCCAAATTTTACGGGCAGCTTCATCTTCTCATAAGGAATCACCCCATGCTTTTAGATTCTTCAAAAAGGGTTCAAAATTGGATGATTTTACCTGAAATTCAGTAAGACAGACGAAAAGTGAAGATTCTGAAGTTTTTAACTAAATAAGTCTTAAAGGAGTGTGAAATCATTAAAATAGGCATAAATTCATCATGGAATAATAGTAAAAATCACTACTAAAATGCAAGGTGTCAAGTATATCTACAACTTGATCTTTAGACTTGACATATTTGAGCTCGACTTCTTTCTTGTTGATGCATTCTCTCATAAAATGGAACCTCGTATCAATGTGTTTGCTTCTATCATGAAAGATGAGATTCTTGTCTAAAGCAATGGCTGAGGTGTTGTCCACATAAACTTCAGTAGCTTCATCTTACGATATATGCATCATCTTTAGCAAATTTCTTAGCCATATAGCATGACAAACACAAGCAGTAGTAGCTACATACTCTGCTTCACATGTTGAGAGTGTTACAATGGCTTGCTTCTTCAAGCTCCAAGTGAATGCAGTATCTCCAAAGCCAAACAAATATCCAGTAGTGCTCTTTCGATCATCAATGTCTCCTCCCCAATCACTATCACTATAGCCAACAAGTTTGAACTTCGAGAAGGGTGCGTAGAACAAGCCAAAATCTAGAGTGTCTTTAACATAATGCAGAATTCGTTTTGCAGCCTTCAAATGAGTCAAGGTTGGTGACTCCATAAAACGACTTAAGAGTCCAACTCCATAAAATATATCAGGTCTTGTATTAGTTAAGTATCTCAAATTTCTGACAAGCCTTCGGTACATTGTTGGATCAACTTTTTCAGCATCATCAAACGTTGACAACTTTACTGCATGATCTACAGGTGTAGTGATGGATTAACAGTTCTTCATATTAAACTCTTCTAAGACTTTCATTGCATAAGTCTTCTGAGACATGAAGATGCCTTCACTAGATTGATTTACTTCAATTCCAAGATAGTAAGACATCTGACCGATATCTGTCATTTCAAATTCTACAGTCATCTCCCTTTTAAATTCATCAAACATTATTGCGTTGTTACCTATGAAGAGCAAATCATCAACATACAGGCACACTACTAGTATATTACCATTCTTCTTTATCTTTACATAAAGGCCATACTCATGTGGGCTCTTTATGAAGTCCTTCATCTTAAAATATTCATCGATTCGTGAATACCAAGCCTTTGGTGCTTGCTTTAGACCATACAAAGCCTTCTTCAACTTGAGGACTTGGTTTTCTTCTCCTTCAGCAACATAGCCTGGAGGTTGCTCAATATATACTTCTTCTTCCAGATAGCCATTCAGAAAGGCAGATTTAACGTCCATCTGACAAATTTTCCAATTTTTTGGAGCTGCCAATGCCACGATCATCCTGACTGTTTCAATTCTAGCTACAGGTGCAAAGACTTCATTATAGTCAATCCTGTACTGTTGACTATAACCTTTAGCTACAAGTCGAGCTTTAAATTTCTCGACTTCTCCTCTTTCATTTTTCTTAACTTTATACACCCATTTAACACCAATGACCTTCTTATCTTTGGGAAGATCCACCAAGTCCCAACTGTCATTCTTGTGTATGGATTTAATTTCAGTATCCATAGCATTTCTCCATTGTTCATCTTTCATAGCATCTTCAAAATTTACAGGTTCTGAACCTGCAAGTAGACAATACAAAGAAATATTTTCAGTTTCTACATAAATGTCTGAAATTCTCGTCATCTTTGTGGGCCTTGTGGATGAGCTTGAAGGGATGAACTCCAAACCAGTAGACCTTGTGGATTAACTTGGATGGCTAGAGTCATCATGTTCATGGTCTGGTGTTCTAGATGGTGTAAAAGTCTGCTCAGACACATCATTTCGATCAGAATTATCAGGAAATAGAGGAATAAAATTATAATCGTTTTCCTGATTTTCCTATTTCCAGCTTGTTTCTTCATCTACTTTCACATCCCTACTGATCACAATTTTCTGTTTTCTAGATTAAATAACCTGTAGCCTTTAGATTTTTTATCATACCCAATAAAGACAAATTTCTTGCTTTTGTCATCCAGTTTATGTTTGAGCTCATCATCAACATGTGAATAGGCGACACTGTCAAAAACTCTTAAGTGATGGAGAGATGGCTTTCTACCAGACCACACCTCTTGAGGTGTAACTTTTTGCAAATTCCTTGTAGGACATCTGTTACAAAGATAAACCGAGCAAGCTACAGCTTTTGCCCAAAACTCCTTTGACATATTCTTGCTTTTCAACATACTACGTGTCATCTCCATTATGGTTCTGTTTTTTCTCTCCACTATACCATTTTGTTGGGGTGACCTGGGAATAGTCAAGAATCTTCTAATGCCTTTAGATTCACAAAAATCATTAAAAGTTTTGGAAGTAAACTCTCCTCCTCGATCAGTGCGCAGAGCTTTAATTGAGAATCCACTTTCATTTTCCACCAAAGCTTTGAATTTCACAAAGACATCAAAAGCTTCTAACTTTTCCTTTAAAAAGTATACCCAGATTTTCTGCTGAAGTCATCAATAAATAGTAAGAAGTATCTACTCTTACCAATTGAAACCGGATTAAATGGACCACAAATGTCTGCATGTACTAGTTGAAGTGGTTGTCTTGCTTGTGAGAATGATTCTTTTGGAAAACTATTTCTGAAGTGTTTTCCATAAATGCAACCTTCACACATTTGATCTGGACAATCAATGTGTGGGAGTCCATAAGCCATCTTCTCCTTAGCTAATTATTTCAGGCTATCAAAATTTAGATGTCCCATTCGGTGATGCCACAACCATGAAGGATCTGATGTATAAACCTTCAAACATTTAGGCAAATCAGTCTTTAGTACAAGTGAGAACATTCTATTATGTGACATTTTTACTTTTGTCATAAGTTTATTTTCTGAGTTTCTAATTGTCATAGAGCCATCCTTTAAACAAATATCATAAGGTTTCTCTAACAATTGTCCTAAACTCAGAATATTTGATTTTAGGGCAGGTACATAGTACACTTGAATGATGAATTGATGTGAGCCATTATTAGAAACAATCAAAATATTTCCAATTCTAGTGACATCTACTTTTCTCCCATCACCAAAAGAAATGCTCCTTCTAAAAGATTCATTTAGAGTAACAAATAAATCTTTCTTCCCAGTCATGTGATTGCTAGCAGCTGTATCTAGAAACCATGCCTCTTGTTCCTTCTCTTCATTACAAGTTAGTAAGAAGGCTGATTCTTTTTCTTCATTCTCAACTTGTGTGCAGAACGAATTTTCTGTCCTTCTATTGGTTTGCCCAGTTCTTCTATTAGTTTGTCTACATTATGTGGCATAATGTCCATATCTTTGGCAGTTATAGCATTGTACTTGTCCTCTTCTTCCTCCTCTATTGTGCTGATTTTCTCTACCACGTCTTGTATCAAATTGACCATGGCCTCTTGCCTGTCTCAGGTCTGATGTATTAGTGGAGCTTCTATCTAAGTCTCTTGAATTGGTGAAAGTTCTATCTATCCTTCCTCTTCCTCTTCCATAAGATTGGTTATGGCCTTTTGCCTGTCTTTGGCCTCCCCCCCTCTTTGGAACTGGGGTTTTCTTTCATTGTCTGTTATAGACAACCTGGATAAAAGAACCTCCTCTTGTGGTTCTTCATTCATTCTTTCTTTATGGGCTTGGAGAGAACCTATGAGCTGATCTACAGTCATTGCATCTAAGTCTCTGGCCTCTTCAATGGCCACAACGATTTAGTTGAATTTCTTATCAAGATAGCGCAGTATCGTTTCAACTACACGTGTATCTTCTAACTTTTCATCATATTTTTTCAACTGATTTACAATAGCCATAACTCTAGTAAAATAGTCAAAAATAGACTCTGAATTTTTCATCTTAAGAGCTTCAAATTGTCCTCTTAAGGATTGAAGACGTACTTTTACCACTTGATCTACTCCTCTAAAAGAGTTCTGTAGGATTTCTCATGCTTGTTTAGCAGTTTCTACGCTAGACACCTTTATAAATATTGTCTTATCTAAACACATGTGGATGAGAGTTAAAGCTTGCTGATCTCTTTTCTTTGCCTTTTGTAAGACATCTTATTGTGCTTGAGATAAGCTATCGGCGGTCACCGGTTGTTTAATGCCTTTCTCAATCATATCCTATACATCTTGGGATCCAAGTAAAGCTTTTATTCTGATGCACCAGACATCATAATTGTCTTTGGTGAGTTTCGAAAACTGAAAGGGGAACATGCCTCCATTCATCATTTTTGAGCTGGTTGAGTCCTTTTGTCAAAATTGAATTTTTGACTCCTTTTGTCAAAATTGAATTTTTGACTGACTCAAACTCAATTATGTCAAAATTCACCACTCTTAGTTCTTTCACCGAGAGAAAAAAAATTAGGGTCAAAATTCAATTGACCGTTTCTTAGAAACTGAGAATGGAACAAAAATCAATTGACCCAAAACTGAGAATTTTGTTTGTATCTTAACAACTGAGAATAGCCTGGTCAAAATCAATTTTGACTGGCTAAAATTGTAGTCGGCCTTGTCCTTCGAATCAGATTCAAGTTGATTCTGCCCAAATCAATTTTTTTATGTTTCAATTTGGTCAAAATCAATAGACTTTCACCACAAAGAATTTTGTTTTGCACTGCTCCGTTTTTCTTTCACCGTAAGAGAAAGGGAAAAAATTTGCACCGCTGCAGCACAGTGAATAGAATATCGTGAAATCTACAGTATCCTAGTTCATTTCACGATCTTCTACGCCATGCGGATCGTGAAATCCCCTCACTGCGCCAAAATTTTTCCAAGAGAAAGGGATTTCTCTGCTTCCTTGCTGGCAACTTGGTAATGGCAAGTAGAGGGTGTCTTCCCGTCGTCGCCCTTGGCAGATCAGCAGGCAACGCCGCCACGCCGCTTCACGAGGCTTCTTTCACGAATTTTTTTCTTGGATTCGTACGTTGTCTTCTTCGTCGCCCGGAGGGCTGGCGACTTTCGTCTTCGTCAAAGCGTCTGTTTTCTAGGACAAAACAGAGTAGCGAGTCGGCGGCTGGAAGGGAAAGTTCTTCGGCGTTAGATCTGGAGAATACGCCTGGATCTGAATTTCGTCGCCTGATTTTCGTCTTCGGCGCACGATCTGTATAGATCAGCGTCGGATTTTGTTGCCCGATTGCGGTTCTTAGTCTCGTTTCTTCTTCTTTAATGCTCGCTGGAGCGTCGATTCGTCGAGACTCTTCTCGACTTCTTCGTAAATCGTTGAGAACAACTTTCGTCTTCTCGTCGCGATGGATTGCGACAAGGGTCTTCTTCTTCGTCTCTTCGTCGCCTGAAGACAGGCGGATTTCACCACTGATTCGATTGACACAAATCAAAGAAGAGATCAGGCGGATCGCCTGGACTTTTCTTCGTCTTCATTCGTACGTTGTCGGCAACGACGTTCGTCTTCTCTTTTCTTCTGCCTTGCGACAAGGATTTTCTTTCACCGGGACGTCTCTTCGTCGCCTGTCTCATAGGCGGATCTTCTTTATGTTTTTCTCGCCCAGCGAGTAATACGCCTTCAGCTGTACATTGTACAGCTTTTCACAGGCAAAAATTAAGAATGCCCTCGGTTAGTACAGCGTCCACAGGCAAAAATTGAAACAGGCTCTAATGCCATACTGTTGAAGCCCAAAGACTCACAATAATCTTAGGAGAAAATAACTCAGCACAATTTTCATTATATAAAATATAAAATATATATAATACAAAATCTTAACTAAAATAAGTAAATTCTAAATAATAATTTATTAAAAATAAAATAATATATAAGAGATGAGAAACACATCTCCACGTTGCCACGTCACATATATAAACACATTCATGTTTACTATTCTAACAGTCGATGCTACGCAAGCGCTACAATCGGGGCGGAGTGGATAATGTTAGGCTGCTTCCGCTTCGTCCATGAGGGATTGAGCCGCTGTCCAATCCGGCTTTGCTCTAAGCCCAGCTCGGTTGGGTTTGCACCTCACACCAGTCATTGCCCTCTCACTAATTAATCAGTAGATAATTGAGGCGTAATATTCAATAAATGTAAATTAAGTTTATAATTAGTAGGCACCCAATTGGGCGACGACGAAGATGTGGTACGCGGAATGTCGGTTGCCTCAATCGATATATAGAATTGAAGGCAGCGGAGCAGGGCCGGTGGGAGCTGAGCGCGCACTTAATGCTTCCTCTATTTTTTTCTCAATTACTTATCCATATATAACACTTCACGCCTGCTTCTGCTTCCTTGTTCGAATCTATATCCACAATTTCATCTTAAATATGACATATTTTTAGATAATTATATATATATAGATAGATGTAGGTATGTACCAGGTCTAGCAACAAGAAAAAAGCCAGCCACCGATCGATCGATGGAGGATGCCTTGAGGGAACTGGAGGCCGGCGAGTTTCCCCGGCCGGCGCCGCACCCAGTGCGCGGAAAACACCGCCTCACCCGCCGGGAAATGGACACCATCATCGCCTTATGCGACACCTTCTTCCCCTCCATCGACGTCCACATGGACAGCGGACTCGATCCGGGCATGTCCGACTCGCTCCGAGCCTACTACGCCCGCTCCGCTTCCATGACCGGAGCCCCAGAGGCCGTTCGTTTTCGCTATGCGAATATACGTTCCTTTAATTTGCTCAGCTAGTGACGGAGCGGTGGTTGATTGCAGGTGGCGGAGTACTTCTCGTGGAAGCTTCGGCACCGCCGGGTTTGGCAGCTGCGGCTCACACTGTGGGCGCTGTCGACCTGGTACGGCACGCTGGTTTTATGTGGGTACAAGTGTTTGTCGTGGAGGTTTCCGTACGTCCGGCGGTTTGCCGACGTGGAGGCGGCGCGAAGGGAGGAGATCCTGCGGATGTGGGCGACGAGCTGGATCTACTTGTTCAGAATTTTCTTCAGGGCAGTGAAGTCAGTCATCGTCCTAGTTTATTTTACTCAGGTTAATTTATTTTAATCTGTTTTTTTTTTAATTTGTTCGTCTAACTTCAATTACTTCGCAGTCTCACCTACATTGGAGAATTGCTTGTAGCTGGTCATTAAACAAGTCAAAGAAAAGTCAAACAAGGCGCAAGCTGATTTATTATATATATATAATTCACTATCTATCATTAATTGTAGAAAAAAGCTGGCTTTTGTACGACTAATTTTTGAAATGAAGTGAAATCTATATTTTCAGTAATTTTGTATAATTTTTGGTAATAGTGATGCAGTTAAATGTCAGCAGCTGATCGACCTTGTTGGTTGTCCTTGGTGTTATTTCACGAGCAGCTGAACGAGAAAAACGAGAACCCGGCATGGAAAGCAATCGGTTACGTCGGGCCAGATCCCAATTTCACCCAACAAGCCAAAACCAGCAGATCCGTCGATGGCGACAAGGAGATAGCGGCAGCGGCGGCGGAGGAGAACAGAGAACGAATACTACGACTGGATCCGCTCTCAAGCGCAGTAATCAGCATGTCCACCCTCCCCACCCACGCCGTCTCCAACTCCGTCCTCTCCCGGTTCGGCCTCTCCTTCACACCACCTCGCTGCCACAAAAGCGCCAAGCACCTGCCGCCGCTCCCCACCATCCGATGCGACGCCGTGGTCGTCGGTTCAGGCTCCGGCGGCGGCGTGGTGGCCGGCGTCCTCGCCAAGGCCGGTTTCAAGGTGGTCGTCCTCGAGAAGGGCGGCCACCACCACCGCACCGACCTCAACCTCCTCGAGGGCCCCGCCCTCGACCACATGTACGAGGACCACGGCCTCGTCGGGAGTGACAACCTGGGCCTCTACATCCTTGCCGGCTCCACCGTCGGCGGAGGCTCCGCCATCAACTGGTCGGCGTCCGTGCGTACTCCGGAGCACGTGATCGCCGAGTGGCGGCGCGAGCTCGGGCTGGAGCTCTTCGGCAGCGAGGCGTACGCGGAGGCGCTTGATGCGGTGTGCGGGCGCATGGGTGTGCAGTGCGAGGTGCGCGGCGAGAGTCTCAGCAATACCATTCTCCGGCGCGGGTGCGCGGAGCTGGGCTACCCGGTGCAGACGGTGGCGCGCAACGCGCCGCCGGACCACGACTGCGGATGGTGCTGCTTCGGGTGCCGGGACGGGAGCAAGAAGGGGACACACGAGACGTGGCTAGTTGACCTCGCCGAGTCTGGCAACGGCGTCATTCTTCCAGGATGCCGGGCCATCAGAGTGCTGCAACGCACTGACACCAGTAAGCCGAGGAAGGTAGGCATTTTTTTTTATAAAAAAAACGTTTTTACTTAATAAAAAAAATATCGGATCTTTGATCCAGAACACAGTGAATTCAGTAAAATAAAGTTGATCACCTACTCACCATTTATGATTCCAACCGAATCGAGTAATTCAGTACGATATGATGTTTTTCTGTGAAAGGATGACTGATCGTGAGTTAAATCAGTCCGTCTTAATTTCGAAAAAGATATGAAACTGCACCAACTTCCAACAGTTGTATTCCAAAAAAGCTGAAACTATATGCATTAAACTATCTTCTTTTGGAGTCATTCCCAGCCATCAATTAAACAAGCTGAGATAATGTAAATTAAGTCAATTTTACAATTTCCGTTCATTAAATATATCTAGAAATAGTTATATCTAAAATATTTCAACAGGTGGCCTCCGGAGTTCTCTTCGAATTTGAAGACGATCGAACGGGGAAGAAGCAGCGGTACATAGTCCGGTCCAGGGTGACCGTTGTCGCCTGCGGCGCGCTGAATACGCCGGTGCTCCTCAAGCGCAGTGGCCTCCGCAATCGCCACATCGGCCGCCACCTCCACGTCCACCCGGTCGTGCTGACATGGGGCTACTTCCCGGAGTGCGGCTCGCGCTGGCGACCGAGCCCCGAGCGGTTCGAGAAGACAACCAGCTACGAGGGCGCCATACTCACCACCATGTCCACCGTCGTCGCCAACTTCGCCACCACCGGCTACGGCGCCGTGCTCCAGACCCCGGCGCTCCACCCGGGACTGTTCTCGGTTGTCACCCCGTGGTTGACCGGCGCCGACTTCAAGAAGCGGATGGCCCGGTTTTCGCGGACCGTGCACATCTTCGCGCTGGCGCGCGACCGCGGGTCCGGAACCGTGGACGCCAAGGGGCACGTCTGGTACAACCTGTCGAAGGTGGACGAGGAGAGCCTGCAGCGGGGGACGGAGAGCGTGCTGCGGGTGATGACGGCGGCGGGGGCGGAGGAAGTGGGGACGCAGCACATCGCGGGGGAGCGGGGTGAACGTGCGGCGGTCGAGCTCGCAGGAAGTGGAGCGGTTCATACGGGCCGCGGTGCGGCGGTCGCTGCGCGACCAGGCGACGCCGGTTTTCTCGGCGCACCAGATGGGGAGCTGCAGGATGGGGGTGGGGCCAACGGTGTCGGTGGTGGACCCTAGGGGGGAAGCATGGGAGGTGGAGGGACTGTTCGTGGCAGACGCGAGCGTGCTTCCGACGGCGGTGGGAGTGAATCCCATGGTCACCGTGCAGGCCGTGGCGTACTGCACTGCGCAGGCTGTAGTGGGGGTGCTCGGGAGGAAGACGAAACGGAACAAAACTATCTAAAATTAATCCGTGTTTGAGTGTATATTTATATGGGCATGCATCTTATAAATTGGAATCAATTTTTAGAGAGTTCTTTACATAAAAGACTCAACCCTAGCAAGTTGTACTATGCAGTTACCTTAATGTCCAAGTTGCCATTTTTGTTCCATATGCCTCGGGCCCGAAAAAATTTTTACACGCATCAGGGGTGGAGAAAATTTCTCCGCGGAGGGGGCCGCGGAAAACTTTGTAAACGGTTGGTTTAATTTTCATATTAAAAATTATTTTTTTTTTATTTTTTTTTTTAGAAATACTCTACTCTTTATAATCTATCCAATGGTATTAAATTTAGGGTATTTTAGATTATATACATGTATGAAATGTCCTATGCAAAATTGCATATAAGACAAAAAAATATTTTATATATAAATTTGTATAGAGTTTGTATAGAATATTTCATACATGTATATAATCTAAAATACCCTAAATTTAATACCATTGGATAGATTATAAGGAGTAGAGTATTTCTAAAAAAAAAATTAAAAAAAAATAATTTTTAATATAAAAATTAAGGCAACCGCGGAAAACGCGCTCCATCAGGGTGGGGATGTTGTGAGATGAAAAAAAAAATGTATTACACGAAAAAAAGTCAATATTATACGATAATTCATTATAGAAAAAAAGTTAATATTATATTTATGTAATGGATTTTTTTTTCTTTTCACACTACCCGGTACATCCTTCAGCAAAAGTTTTTTCGCCTGGCCCCTCCAACTCAAAATTTTAATCTTTATTTTTTTGTTTTCTTTTCCTAAAAAGGTCAGCACTCAAAAATTTTAAACAAAGACTCGCATATGAAGCGGATATGGTTGCGCCGTTTTTAAGAAAGACTCTGGGTCATAAAGAGCAAAATTTTTGGGTACGGACCATACTCAGGATTTCTTTAAGTAGAGTGCTTTGTTTTTATACTAAAAAATATTTTTTGATAAAAAAATTATAAAAAAATAATCTACACATTCTAAGCTATCCAATGGTACCAATATTATTGTATAAAAAATTACGCATCGTATAAAATTATCGTATAAGAAACTATATATAAATATATATAATTTTTTATATGATAATATTTTGCATAATTTTATACAATTCGTAATTTTTTATACGATAATATTGGTACCATTGGATAGCTTAGAATGTGTAGATTATTTCTTCATAATTTTTTTATCAAAAAATATTTTTTTACTATAAAAACGAAGCACCCTACTTAAGAAATCCTGGGTAGGGCCCATACCCAGAAATTTTGCTCGGTCATAAACGTTATTTCATCTCAAATTAACACCGTTTAGTTGGACTCCTTATCCAAGCATGAGAACGAGGCGACAAGGCCTTTGCTACACAAGGCCACAGTGGAAGGACGAATTGCGTCCACTTCAGGAGAAGAATGAACAAGAGCGCAGGATGAGTTGGAAGAGGCGGCGGCAGCGACGACTCCCTCACGGTGGAGCAGCGGAAGCATGGACTAATACGGACGGGGGAGAGGACGAATTTGGTGTAGAGGAGATATAGCAAACTTCCAACTAAACTTCTATAAAGTATTTCATCCGCTTTTCTACTATCATTATCTTTTATCAATTTTTTATTGACTAACAAAGGTGATAACACCGGATTGTAATTCTCCATCTTGAATTTGGATAGAATAGTTTGAGCATACTTATTTTGAAAAATAAACACATGATGTCTCGAAATTATATCGTCTTTTAGACCTATATTTACCTGTGAATCGAGACCTATTTTCATGTTTTTACATCTCTTTCCAGTTTATTTCATTAACTTTCTTCAGAAGCTTCACTACTTGTCATATTTGTTAAATACAGGACAATTCACTCATTTCTAGAGCTATACGGATGCACAATCACATACCCGAGTGAATCCAAATTCATGACAAGAAATTTAACTCCAGACGAGAGCTAGAATTCACCCGCATTCAACATTTACTGCCAGCTATAGAGACACATGCCAGCTAAAGAGGACACACGCCAGCTAAAGGGAACACACACCACCAACATTCATGAACAAGCATTAATGAGAAGATATTCATAAATGAGCATTGATTAAACACATTCATGAATGTTGATTTATTAAAGGATGTTCATGAATGGCGCCATATTAAAGGATCTTCATGAACGGCACCACCTTGAGGAGGCACCTTGAGGAGGCACCATGAAAAGACATCATGAAGAGGCACCATGAAAAGGCACCATGAAGAGGCACCATGAAGAGGTACCTTGAAGAAGCACATTGAAGAGGCACATTGAAGACTATAAGAGGGATGAGTTCTCTCCCGAGAAAGAGAGGTCCGGAGGCCGAGAGGTCTGGAGGCGCCCAGAGGTCCGGAGGCCGAGAGGCCCGGGAGCGAAGCGCCCAATCGGGGCTCCAGGGAAAGAGAGGAAGATTACGCTCGAGAACCAAGGCTTGGTCGCAAGAACGCAAGTAATTCCAAGGAGAAGAAGGATTCTTTGAGGAGGAGAGAAAGGAGTTTGTCTTGATTCTTTTCTCATCTTTACCGTTTCCTTACTTTTAATTGGAAGGCTTGTTGTTGTTGTAACCATGTATGTATTAGCGTAAAAACCTAAATCGGGATTTGGGCGTGGCCCGTCTTTTTGATTTATAATACTTAATGTTAAGAATTGCTTTTGATATATCTTGTGAAGCCATTTGATCTTGGTTTGTTTCATTCATGTTTATCGTTTCTTGGCCAGATCGGTTTTCACTTTAGTTGATTGTGGTAACAACTGAGAGGTGAATTGCAATCAATGGATCCTCCTTGATCATTCATGTGTGCTCTACTACTTGACGACTTGATATCAATGAGAGTTGTAGAAGACCACTTGGGGAATCTTGGTGTTCTATTTCACACGATTTACCACTGCTTAGTCCACCGCGAGAGTAGGAGACTAACTAAGTTGATTGTGGAGTTGTCCACCGCGAGAGTAGGAGACTAACTCAGTTGTTGAGTCGCGCACCCGAGAGGGGCACGGCTCAAGAGGACACATCCTTGGTTTTCTAAAGATTTTCTAAGTAGTACTTTTCATTACACTTATAAGTTGATTGATGTAGTGAACCCCGATTTTCCGATTTTTCTCATATCTGTAGGACCTTTATTTTATTACACTTTTAGTTTAGTTTGTATCATCAACCTAGATTTTCAATCGCTTAGCTATCAAAGATTGGAAGATTTGGTACTTGACAGTCCATCCCTGTGGAAACGATATCTTAAGTACTACATCGGTAAGCCGTGCGCTTGCGGATTTTGTACAACAACACACCATCTTCAATTTGATCAATTTCAAAGCCCAAGAAATAATGAAGTAGACCCAAATCATTTATCTCATATTTACTCATCATCTCTGTTTTGAACTCATGCATCATTTTCACATCATCACTGGTAAAAATCAAATCAAATCATCAACATAAAGATAAATTATAAGCATATCATACTTACTTACCATGTTTGATGTAGAATGTTGACTCACTTGGGCTCCTTTTCAATTCTTTGTTGGTGAAGTATGCATCAATTTATCCATACCATACTCTTGGTGGTTGTTTTAACCCATAAAATGTCTTCTTTAACTTGAAAACTCTTTCTTCTTGACCTTCAACTTCAAAGCCTTTTTGTTATTCAATATATACTTCTTCTTACAACACACCATTCAAAAAAGTCGATTTTACATCAAGTTGATGCGACTTCTAACTTTTGTGTACGGCTAATGCAATCAACATTCTTATTGTCTCATGTCTCGCTACCGGTGCAAATGTCTCTTGATAATCAACTCCCGGCTTTTGTGAGTATCCTTTTGTCACCAATCTTGCCTTGAATTTTTTTATGGAGCAATCCAGATTTGACCTTATCTTATAAATCTACTTGAGCCCAATTGTGGCCTCGTTTGGCCCAGCTTCTGTTTCTAGCTTTTGCTGGTTGAAGAAGTACTGATTGAAAAGATGCTGGCTAAAGAAGTTCGAGGGTGTTTGGATGCACAACTTATGATTAGGTTATTCTATTTATAATAAATAACTTTTTATTAAAAAGATTACTAAGATCAAAAATTATATGATTAAATTTGTAGTTAACTATAATTAAAATATTTATTAAAAATATTATGAGTTATACTATTAAAAATTTATTATTACATATAAGGGTTATTGAGAGCATAAGCAAGTGGGGGGGGGGGGGCCAGAGAAGTAGCTTCACCCCTACTTCTCAGAGAAGCAGCTAATTTGTGTGTTGGAACAGAGAAACTGAAGAGCCAAACGCCTTAGTTTCTTGATTTCTGTTGGCCGCAAAGCATAAGCAGGCCCAGAAGCTAGGCCAAACGGAATCTGTATCTTTTCCTTTTGGTTTGTCAACCAACTCCCAAGTTTCATTTCTCTCAATCATTCTTATCTCCATCTCCATTGCATTTCTCTATACTTCCTCCTTGACCGCTTGTTCAAAGCATTTCGATCCTACAACACAAGTTACAAGTAGAATGAATATCACTTAAACATCTCAATCATACTGGTGTTGAACTTGGAGTAAATGAGGAAGATCTGATATGTGTTGAAGGAGATTGTTGATGGTATTCTTCTTATTCATGCTCATTTGTATCTTTATTCAATTATGTCTCTTGTGCCTCCTCTTAAATTAGTAAGAATACATTTTCTATACCTTTTCTTCCTAATCAAGCTTGTCTTTTTCATTGAAGATCATATCACAACTTATAATCACCTTGCTGCTCCTCTTCAAGCTAAATAGTTTATAGCCTTTTGATTTGGTGTTGTAGCCTACAAATACACATTTTTCATCTTTCTCTTCAAGTTTGTGTCTCATTTCTTTTAGAACATGAGCATAGCAAATAAACCCAAATATGCATAAATGATTTACTGATGCCTTGCATTTTAACAGCAATTTCTAGTATCGTTTCATCCCAAATTTAAGCCTATTTTAATGATTTCATACTCCATTGAGACTTATTTACTTGATTGCTTCGGAATCTTCACTTTTTCCTTTTTTTTTTTGTCAAATTTCAAGTAAAATCACCCGAATTTGAAGTTTTTTGAAGATTCTAAAGTCATGGGGTGATTCCTTACGTGAAGGCGAAGCTGAATATCAAATTTGGGCCCAATCTGAACTACTTTGAAAAATACGGTTAGGTGAACCCGGCGGGGTTCACGGGTGCTTTCGCCGGATGTCCGAAAGTCCACAGAACACTTCACAGCCTGGTAAACCCAATGGGGTTCACTGGTGATTCTTACTCGACAGAAACTACCCAGAAGACTTCACCGCCTGGTGAACCCGACGGGGCTCACCCGTGATCATAACTTCAAAACCCGATAGCCACTCGGATTTTCTTCGATTTCGGGCCCCAGAAAAATCCAAAAAAGGCAAGAAAATATATTTTGGAAACCTAAGAGAGAGGCAAATCCAAAGAATATAAAAGCCCTTTCTATTATTGTCAAATGATCGAGAAATTGACGCACGAAGCAGCTAGGGCAAACGGAAGAGGCGACACAGCATTTTCGGGGCAATTTCGAGAGATTAGAGCATTAGATCTTCATGATTTTTGGGGATCTTGTTTGGTTAATCCTCTCCTTCCTATCCAAAATGTTTTGTAGCAATTTTCCTGATATTTTAGAGAGATTTATGTGAGCTTTCATGACTATTATAGCGTAAAACCCTTTTCGGGACTCGGTTGAAGCCCACTAATAAATTCTTTCATGCAATTTTAATTTGATTATGTTATTTTGAAGTACATACTAGCATATTTTTACCTTCATGTTTGCTATTTCTTGATATTGCTTTGGCCGCGTAGTATCATGTGGTAGTCGACATGATCTTGACCGAGAGGAGGATCGTGTTGGCGGACTCCCTAGGTAAAACTTATGAATCTTTGACATGAGAGTGCTTAAATTTCGCTCGAGGGTATCATAATTGACCATTAAACTCATTGGGTTTATCTAGAATGATCTACCACGAGAGTAGGAGATTGTTCTAGATAAGCACCAGGGTGTGCCGACCGTGAGGGGGCATCCTGTACTTTGGGAGGATTCCTTATGCAATTTTATGAGCTCTTGTAATAGATAACCCTTAACACAAGAAGATTCATCAATGTGGTTGGTACCGAAGTCTCGATCTCTCTCATATAGATATCTTCCGCATTGTTGTGATTGATTTCTTGTTCTCGCTTATTGCTTGCAAAAACCCCATTTTGAATCACTTAGCTAGAAGACTTAGACTTTCTAGTACTTAACCTTGCTCCATATGGGTTCTACAATCTTTTATATTACTTTGACATTACCGTGCACTTGTGGGACGTGTCAAATTTTTGGCGCCGTTGTCGGGGAGCAACGATTGATATTAGTATATTTCTGAGGATTGGTAGACTAAGTTTTATTTAATTATGTTACTTTACTGCTTTTGCCTTAGTTCCTTTTGTTCCTTGTCTTAAAGCTTTGCAACTGTGTTTGATAATCTTTTTATGCAAAGAAGCTTCAGGGCAGGTGAATTTTTTGAAATATATCTTGAGATAGAGAGGATGTTCAGAAGAAGGAGAAA
Organism: Costus lasius; assembly: GCA_027563935.2. NCBI lineage: Eukaryota > Viridiplantae > Streptophyta > Magnoliopsida > Zingiberales > Costaceae > Costus > Costus lasius. The sequence continues at coordinate 26,074,040 of CM050450.1, read as the reverse complement.
ACTCAAGCTAACTTCAGCAAAAAGAAGATCAAAACCAAATAGAGCATATTCCGCTGGACCTGAACAATGATCAAGCACCCCAACCTATGGGAAATAACAATAACTGAACACTAAGAGATTATGCTGCCCCTTACGTTCATGGATTATAATCAGGAATTGCTAGGCCTAATGTAGAGGCCAATAATTTTGAGATTAAACCTACTTTACTTTCTATGGTTCAACAACATCAATTTGGTGGTTCTCCTCTTGAGGACCCTAACATGCACCTTGCTATATTTTTAGAGTATTGTGATACATTGAAAATTAATAGTGTTTCTACTGATGCTATCAGGTTGAGATTTTTCCTTTTCTCTTTAAGGGACAGAGCAAGAGCATGGCTTTATACAATACCTTCAGCTTCCATTAGGACATGGGGAGAATTGTCACAAGCCTTCATTTCAAAATACTTTTCTCCTTCTAAGACAATTCAATTGAGAAATCAAATTACTAGTTTTATGTAGAAGGATGAAGAATCTTTATATGAGGCTTGGGACAGATTCAAAGAGCTGCAAAGAATGTGCCAACACCATGGCATAGATACTTGGGGTTTGGTTCACACATTCTATAATGGGCTGGACTACAACACAAGGCTCACAGTCGATGCTGCAGCTGGAGGAGCTTTAATGAACATAGGAGTTGAAGATGTTATGAACCTCTTGGAAGACATGGCAATGAATCACCATCAATGGTCTTCAAAACGAGGTATACCTTCCAGGCAGTCAGGTAAACTCGAACTTGATACTTTAACAGCTCTTGCTGCAAAGGTGGATACTTTAACTAGAAAAATTGATTCTTGGTATGTAAATTCGTTGGATGCTAATTTTATATCTTGTAAGGTGTGTGAAGTTGCAGGCCATGTAAGTATAGAATGCCAGTTAGGAGATGGGCAGTTGACTCAAAGTCATCCTAAACATATCAATACAATTAGAAATTTGAATCCCATGAATAACCCATATTCCAACACTTACAATCTAGGATGGCAAAACCACCCAAACTTCTCATACCGAACTACACAACCAGTGCAACCGGGGCAAGCGCCACCACAAGGTCAACCTTCACAAGAAAATTTCAAACAGCCTCCATAGGGGAATTACAGACAGCCGCCTGGGTTTCAAGCAAGAAACAACAATCCACCACTGAAGCCAAATATGGATCCTCAACTGAGTAAGCAAATTGAAGGATTAACTGATATGATGAAGCTTATGATGTCAAGAGTGGATTCCTTGGAAACTCACAATAAGATGTTGGAAAATCAGCTAGCCTAACAAGCTAGCTCATCCTCCAGAGCACCAGGGAAACTTCTATCACAACCTGAGGTTAACCCGAGGGAGTGATAGCATGCATATATATGATATATTGTGACTTATTTCTATTATTATTTTGGAGCAAAATGCATGCTTTGTCTCATTTATTTGCCTAAATGCTTTATATTATTCAAAATCTTCACTTTCCCTTGGTTTCATTGAAATATAGGGATTTCGCCCACAAATTGGTGGAATTTGGGAGATCTGAAGATATGAGACGATTCCTCATGATGAGACAAAGCCACATGTAAAATTTTAGCTCAAAATGGAACCTTCCACGCTCTTCACGGGCATGGCCGTGCATCCATGCATGGCCGTGTATAACCCTATTTTCCAAGACTGCGCCGAGCCATTCACAGGCATGCCCATGCATCCTTGCACGACCGTGAAGGACTTGGCCGACTTTTCCAGAACTCGACGAGATGTTCACGGGCACACCCGTGAACCCATACATGGCTGTGAAGAGTAAATTTTCCAAAATTTAAAGTTCACAGAACCGTTCACGGGCATGGCCGTGCATCGATACACGGCCATGAACGGTTCCGCCTAGTTTCGATAGGCGTTCGGTTTTTCACCCATATCTTACTATTTTTGAAACAAAATTTGCTAAAATTTGGTGGAGACATTCCCAACTTAGCAAGTGACAATTTGGGATTGGAATCATTGGATTTGGTGTAGCGGTTGTGGATAACGAAGCAAAAGGGCAAGACCTAGGATTTGACAATGATTTTCGACGATGAAAGGCTATTCCGGCTCGATTTCCTCCTCGTTTCGACGCTGAGGATTGTGCTCTACCCTCTCCCGTCAAGGATCTAGTTTTCCCCCTAGTTTGATTTGATTTGTATGAGAGATTTCATGTGTTTAATGATGTATCTTGTTGCGTAGACTTCTTTTCAGGGTTTGGGCATAGCCAGCTGTAAAAATATTGGTTTTTAATGTTTGATCTACACTTTATCTAAATTTACTTTTGTTCTTTTTCATGTCTAGGAAGTTTTAACCCATGATTATGTATTGGTCATACATATTTATGTTTTAGACGTTGTGGGAAGGACTGAGAGGTGAACCATAATCATGGGATCCCCTTAGACTGGACTAGTGATTTCAACCACGAGAGTTGTCGAAATCACCCGAGGAACCCTAATTCTTTACAGAATCCATTGGGTCTGCTTAACCCGATATGCCACGAGAGTAGGAGACTTGGGTTAAGTTAAACACCAGACCATGTTCTGAGAGGGAGCGTGTCTGTACCTTAGGAAGAGTTACTTTAAGAACTTTAATAAAACTTGATTAAAATATCAGCGTTAACTTTCTTTCATGCTTCAGTGTGGTGAAACCTAAAGCCCCGATTTTCTCTTAAAGATCTAAAACTCCAATTGATTTGCTTTTTGTTTCGTTTGCTTTTCACTAGCATTAGTTTACTTTCTTGCATTAGGAATTTAGTGGCACTCCTACGCTTATTTGATTGCCTAGCTATTAATTAACTGATCAGTTAGTACTTAATCCCTAATCCTCGTGGGATTGATACTTTTTATTATGCGATAGACCGTGCACTTGCGGTACGCACTTATCAAGTTTTTGGCGCCGTTGCTGGGGACTAGGTTGCCAATATTAACACGATCAGGAAATTGGTAGACTAGGTTTAATTAGATTTTATTTGCCTTTTATTTTGTTTATTTACGGCTTATTTGCTTTTTATTTTTAGTTGTAGTTTTTTTTTATTTGGTGCTGGTGCTACTAATCTCTTTTGTTAAGGTACTTGTTTATGCCTAGGAATACTGTTCAAACAGGGAAACTTGTACCCGTTGACTTGGAAATAGAGCTAAGCAACAAGACGATGCCAATGAGTATAGAATTGATGTTGGAAAAGTTTCTCACTATGCAGGCTAAGCAACAAGACGATGCCAATGAGTATATACGCTAGTTGAGCCTGAAAGTAGACTCCGTGTCCACAAATTCTATGACCCTCAAAGATCGAATTACCCAGCTTACTCGACGAGTCAATGCATCCTCAAAAGCTCAAGATGAAGTCAACCCCAATGAGCACTATAATGCGATCACAATGAGGAGCGGAATCCAATTAGAAGATCCTAAAATGCCCAAACCCAAGGAAAGAACAGTGCGAACCTCACCCGAAGAACTTTCCCCTGAAGAGAACTCACCGGTTGACCTAGAACCAGAGCAGCAAAACTCCAATGCACTGAAGGAGCAAATCTACATCCTGCCTCCACCGTACAAACTGCCTATCCCTTTCCCTTAGTGCCTAGCTAAGGCTAAACTGGATCGGTAGTTTGGAAAATTTTTGGAGGTATTAAAGAAGCTCTACATATCCCCTTCACTAACGCTCTTTCGCAGATGCCAGTGTATGCAAAGTTCCTAAAGGATATCCTATGAAACAAGCGAAAGATTGAGGAGCAAGGCGCAGTTGCTTTAACAAAACAATGTAGCACTATCATCCAGAATAAGCTTCCAACCAAACTGAAAGACCTAGGAAGTTTTTCCATTCTATGTCAAATTGGAAATATGCCTTTTGATAAAACTCTCTATGATTTAGGTGCTAGTGTTAGTCTAATTCCATTGTCCATTTGTATGAAGCTGGATATGGGTGAGATGAAGCCTACTTCTATATCTCTTCAGTTGGCTAATCGATCAGTCCACCGACCAGTTGGGATCATTGAGGATGTGCCGATAAAGGTTGGAGACTTCTTCATCCTTGCAGACTTCATGGTGCTAGAGATGGAAGAGGACACACGACTACCCCTTATTCTTGGGCGTCCTTTTCTTGCAACTGTTGGCACCGTGATCGACATGAAGAATGGAAAATTAGCGCTGAATGTTGGTGAAGAGAAATTAGAATTTGACTTGTCTTCCACTCTTAAAAATCAATCTTTTGTAAGATCATGTTGTATCATAGACACAATGGAAGATGACGTTGAACCTGCCTCACCTCCCACCAATGACACCCTAGATGTTTGTTTGTCGAATGATGAACACGAGGATAGCACTAAAGAATCTCAAGACCAAGTAAAAATTTTGGGAACCACCCTCAAGGATAGATTTAGAAAACTACAGTTTGAAAGTCTCGAAGAGGTTAAGTCTAGTCCATCTGAGAAGAAGGAGTTGGAATTCAAACCTCTCCTTGATAATCTTAAGTATGAATTTCTTGATGCTAACTTTACCCGTCCTGTGATAATTAGTGCCGACTTAAATGCAAAAGAAACTGAGAAGCTATTGAATGAACTTTGCCACCATAAACAGGTAATTGGTTATTCATTAGAAGATATTAAAGGTATTAATCCATCATTCTGTATGCACAGGATCTTTCTAGAAAACGATAGCAAGGCTTTAGTGGAGTTTTAGCGTCATTTGAATCTGAATAAGAAAGAAGTGGTCAAGAAGGAGATATTGAAATTACTTGACGCGGGGGTCATTTACCCAACATCAGATAGCGAATGGGTAAGTCTAGTGCATGTTGTGCCGAAAAAGGGTGGAGTTACTGTGGTCAAGAATGAGAACAACAAGCTTATTCCAACCCGTACCGTAACTTGATGGCGCATGTGCATCGACTACAGGAAGCTAAACAAAGCCACGCGCAAGGATCACTACCCGCTTCCGTTCATCGACCAAATGCTGAAGTGACTGGCCAAGAACTCTCACTTTTGATTCCCTGACAGCTTCTTCGGATTTTTCCAGATCCCTATTCATCCAGAGGATCAGGAAAAGACTACATTCACTTGTCCTTATGGGACATTTGCCTACCGCCAACTGTCATTCCGGCTTTGTAACGCCCCTGCCACTTTTCAAAGATGCATAGTTTCAATTTTCTCTGACTTTATAGAAAATATAATGGACATTTTCATGGATGATTTTTTGGTCCATGGAACTTCATTTGATATCTGTCTTGCTAATCTGTCTAAGATGCTGCAGAGATGTGAGGAGGTCAACCTCATCTTAAACTAGGAAAAGTGTCATTTCATGGTGCGCGAAGGAATAGTGCTAGGGCATTTGACTTCAGAGCGAGGTATTGAAGTTGACAAATCTAAAGTGGACGCCATTGAAAAGATGCCTCCCCCTTCCTTTGAAAAGGAAGTTTGAAGCTTCCTTGGACATGCCGAGTTTTATCGCCGTTTTATAAAAGACTTCTCTAAGATCACTAGACCTTTGACTAATTTGTTCGCTAAAGATGTTTCTTTCTCTTTTAATCAGGATTGCATGGCGTCTTTTGAAAAATTGAAGGAGGCTTTGATTTCGGCCCCTATCATGTAGCCGCCAGATTGGTCTCTTCCATTTGAGCTTATGTACAACGCCAGTGATTTCGCAGTCGGCGCAATTCTTGGACAACGGAAGGACAACAAGTTGCATGCAATCTACTACACTACTCGGACCTTGAATGATGCTCAGATCAACTATGCTACTACTGAAAAAAAGCTTCTCGCTATTTTTTTTGCTTTTGATAAATTTAGATCTTATGTCATTGATTCAAAAATAATTGTTTACACTGATCACGCTGCTATCAAGTACCTTCTAGCCAAGAAAGACTCAAAGCCATGATTAATTCACTGGATCCTCTTACTTTAGGAATTTGATCTAGAAATCTGCGACAAGAAATGCTCAGAGAACTCAGTGGTAGATCATTTATCATGATTACCACATGATGAAACAGAAGAAAAAGATCGCCACTTGGACATTAATGACTATTTCCCAGACGAACAGCTTTTTGCTCTAACAAAATTAAAAGCACCCTGGTACGCCGACTTCGTCAATTATTTAGTATCTGATATCCTTCCTTTTGACCTTTCGTGGCAGCAAAAGAAAAGATTTCTGCATGACGTCAAACACTATTTTTGGGATGACCTTTTGTTATTTCGACAATGTGCCAACGGTCTGTTCCGGCGCTGCATACCCGAAGAGGAAGTCCAAGGTGTTCTACAACACTGCCATTCTTCTCCCTATGGGGGCCATGCTAGTGCTTCGAAGACAGCCTTCAAAGTACTACAATCTGAACTCTACTGGCCTACTATTTTTTGGGACGCCTGGCGATTTATCACCCGTTGTGATCAGTGCTAGTGGTCGGAAAATATTTTCAAAGGAGATGAACTACTGTTAAATAACATCCTGGAGCTGAAAGTCTTTGATGTATGGGGACTTGACTTCATGGGACCATTCATATCATCTTGTGGACATCACTTTATACTAGTTGCTGTAGATTACGTCTCCAAATGGGTGGAGACCTCAGCTGAATATACATATGACGCCAGAGCGGTAACCAAGATGCTCAAGCGCACCATCTTCCCTAGATTTGGCATACCACAGGTATTGATCAGTGACGGAGGTTCCCACTTTCTGAATCATAAGCTAGCTTCCTTATTAAAGAAGTATGGGGTGAACCACAAAGTTGCGACTCTTTATTTTTCCTTTGGTAGTATTTTTCCTTTGTATTTCAGGACAAATATAGGCTTATTTTGATACTTTCATACTCTTCTTTAAAGGCTTATTTGCTTAAAAGCTTCAGAATCTTCGCTTTTTCTTGCTTTTATGGAATTTCAGGTAAAATCGCCCTATTTTGACATTTTTTTTGAAGATTCTAAAGTCATAGGATGATTTCTTATACAAAGACGAAGCTACACGTCAAATTTGAGCTTAATCGGAGTTGGCATGAAAAATACGGCTGGGTTCACCAGCATTTTCGCCAGACAGTAGGAAATTCACAGAGAGCTTCACGGGCAGGTGAACCCAATGGGGTTCACCCGTGATTCTCTCTGTTGCGCAGCACTCAAAGTGGCCAGTGCACTTCACGGCCAGGTGAACCCGGTGAGGTTCACCCGTATTTCTTTTAGCCGAAACTGCTTAGAATACATCACGGCCAGGTAAACCCGGCGGGGTTCACCCGTGATTTTGACCCTGGCGAACGCGAGTCCGAGTTCTACTCGGATTTTTAGTGATTTCCAACCCGTTTGGTATCCAAATTTGGCAAGTAAGGACTCTATGGAAAGCTGATTTGAAGGAGAACGGGTAGAATATAAAATCCCCAATTTTTGTGACCTAAGTATGAAGAAAATAGGCGACGAAGTGGAAAGGGCGGAAGAACACGGTGACAAGTGATTTTGAGGCGATTTTCGGGGATTGAGACAACGGATCATTACGATTTCTTTAGGATACTTTTGATTTATCATCTCCTTCCTCTTAGAATCACTTCCTTATAGTTTTCTTTCCACTTTAAAGAGAAATTTATGGGGTTTCAATGATGATTATAACATAAACCCTATTTCGAGGCTTGGTTGAAGCACGTTGACGATTCTTAATTGCAAATCTTGTTTTGATTCCTTTATTTGAATTATTATGTGAGCATATTTTACTTTGATGTACGTATCTCATGATTTTACCTTGGCCGAGTATTTTCATGTTTAAGCCATTACGATTCATACCGAGAGGAGGATCGTAAGGGTGGAATCTCTTAGTAAAACTTGCGAGACCACGACACGAGAGTGCTTGGTCTTCGCTCGAGGGTTTCATAATCTGCCATAGAACTCATTGGGTTCGACTAAAATGATCCACCACGAGAGTAGGAGATCGTCTTAGTTGAACACCGAGGTGTACACTCGAGAGAAGGCACCTTGTACCCTAGGGATAGATTCCTTATGCAAAATCAATAATCTGTGTAACTGATAATTTTAAGCGCAATTGAGAACGTCATCGTGGTGGAAACCGTAGCCCTGATATCTCTCTCATATTTTCTCTCTACCGTCGTAGCTTTGATCTTCTTGTTTTCGATTATTTAAGTTCTCAAAACCACATTTCGATTCGCCTAGCTATTAAGACTTGGACTTTCTGGTACTCAACCTTGTTCCCTATGAGATTCGACATCTTTTATATTACTTCGACATAACCGTGCACTTGCGGGACGTGTCACTTATCACCTACAAACTAGCGGCCAAGTCAAAATCTCCAACAAAGAAATAAATAACATCTTATAGAAGACAGTTAACTTTTCACGGACTGATTGGTCATTGAAGCTCGATGATGTGCTTTGGGCTTATAGGATAGCCTTCAAAACCTCACTAGGAATGTCTCCCTATTAACTAGTGTACGGCAAGTCATGCCATCTACCAGTTGAAGTTGAACACAGAGCTTATTGGGCAGTTAGGAAGCTGAATTATGACCTCCAAAGTGCTGGTCACAATAGGAAGCTTCAACTCAACGAACTTGATGAAATCCGCCTGTCTGCCTATGAAAATGCAAGGATCTATAAAGAGCGAACAAAGTGATGACACGATAAGCATATTGTCCCTAAGAGTTTCCGAGTGGGAGACCAAGTTCTTTTTTTCAATTCCTGCTTGAAACTCTTTCCTGGAAAATTAAGGACACGATGGTCTTGGCCATTCATTGTAAAGAAGATTTTCCCACATGGAGCTATTGAAATCTGGAGCCAGTGATCAGAAAATTTTAAAGTGAATGGCCAACGACTGAAACTCTATTTTGAGAATGACATGATTGAAAAGGGGGTTTCTTTGCAGATCTCCAACCCCCGTCCTATCATACTGTGACATTGTTCTATGGTCAAGCTAGTGACCTTAAAGAAGCACTTGTTGGGAGGCAACCCAACCTCTTATCACGACTCTTAGCTCTTTATTTATTTGTGTTTCTTAGACTTTATAGTTTTTCATTTTATTTCATATTTATGCTTTATTTCACGGTCGCACCTGTGCATCCATGCATGGCCGTGAACGACAGCGCGTCGAAGCTTTCACGGGCAGGGGCATGAAGAGACGCACGGCTGTGATGAAAATCTGCAATCTACGACGAGGCATGCATGGGCATGCCCGTGCATCGATACACGGCCATGTAGCGTAAGTGGCATTCGCATCAAATTTGGGCCGAGGCTCGCACAGGCTGGACCGTGTACACTTGCATGGTCGTGCACACTTTTGCTTTAAAGGGACCCGCATACACGCCCTCCTACACACCCGTGCAGGAAACCCTAGCCACGCCGCCGCTGCTCCGATCCGCCACCTCCGGCATCCGATCGAGCTCCGGCGACCCTCTGTCATCTTCTCCAGCTTCCGGCAACTCTTCCCAACACCTTCCACCACCGATTCGTGCTTCTCGATGCCGATTCATCGCATCCATGATTTCCACCGCCACCTGTAGATCCGCTGCCGCCGGCCTCATTTCTTTGCCACTGACCTTCCTGACACTTTCCTCTGGTTATCTCCCATCGACCTGCCACTGCCACAATGTCTAGACGAAAGCAAGTCACCTCCAAGCACTGCGCATCCTGTTCTAGTGCCGCCGCCGAGCAACAGCTAGCGCCTGCTCCTCCCCCTTCTCCTTACGACATCCTCTGCTGTGATCCTGAGTAGTTAGCTAAGTTGAACGCTCTGGCGCCCCAGCCAATGATCCCCACCAGATATCTTGATCATGCTATACTAAATACACTGGGCTTTCATGAAGATATACAATGGCTTTTCCAACGTATAGGGTGGGATCAGTTCTTCACTATTTCCTACCCCATGTACATCCCTATCGTGCTGGAATTTCTTTCATCTATGGAGTTTCATGCCAACATCCACACCGATGATGATGATGGCAGTTTATCCTTCCGCTTCAACAATACGGACTTTGTGCTTACTTTATCCGAGCTGAATTAGATATACGGATTTCCCACTGACGGGATGCGGCAGATCCCGAATGAGTTCAATGCCAACACCTTCTAGGGGCAACTCACCAGCCTCCCACCCTTTGACACGAGAATAGCTCGAGCGACGTCCCTCGGCAATCCCGTTTTGAAGTATGTGCACTGAGTCATGACACATACCATCTTTGGCCGCAGGGAGTCAGATGGTCTTGTGCGGGCATCTGAGCTCTTATTCCTTTGGGCGATGCTGCATGGAGTTCGACTCAACACCACTTTTTATTTCGCTAGGTAACTCCAAAAAGTCTCAAGGGCGCCAAAGGGTGCCATCGTTCTCGGGGGACTCCTCACCCCACTTGCTCTTGCGGTTGGGATCCAGCCCTATCAGATGGAGCAAACCTGTGGGAATTTCCACCTTGACCTTGACTCCTGCAACTCGATGCGGATGATAGACAAGGAAGGAGAACTCTATAGTCTGCTCTTCCCCGAGAGTGATGTGAAGTTACCACTGCCGAATCCTGCACGCACTACAGTTCGTGAACATCGAAACTGGAGAGTGGAAACAGTTAAAGATCATGATGTCCCCCTTGATACTGCTCCACCACCCCCTTCGTAGCGACCCACCACCTAGCTTGACCGTATGGAGGCGATGATCAGATTTGTCCGGGACGCCCAACAAGAAACCTTACCGTCGATGAAGGCTTGATCGGCTTCGCAACCTTGAGGTTGAAGTAGGACGCCAAGGATGGGTCAAATCTTCCATCATGGAGTCTATTCACGAACTTTAGCAGTGACTGCGTCAGCGCTAGGGATGAGCACTTTGGTTTCACCACCACTTGGTCAGCTATTCTATTAGCTTTAGTTGTTTGTTTTCTTTCATCAGCTTTTGTTAGTCTTTTTTTATCATATTGTCATTTCACTTTATATTTGCCTTTATTACTCTATTAGTTTCATCATCTTAAGTGTCTTGCCCGCCCCTTCTCTATGCTATTTTTCATGAAATCTTAGTTATATCCACTTCTTGCTTTGTCTCTGGAATTGCGTTGCTCTATGAATACTAACATGAATTGGATGGGAATCTTGAATGTTTTTACAAGTCTTTATGGGTTGTGGCTTACACATGTGATTCTTGGGTTTAATGCAGTTGAATGATGTAATTAACTCAATTCATTATTCTTATATTCCTGAAAAGTGTGTTTGTTATTTTACCTTAACCTTGACATACATCTCACCTATAGTGATTGATTGCATCTTGCTTCATAATTCCATCCTTATTTGTACATCTTGTCATAGGGATCAGAAATACTAATAGTGGTACCAAAGTGTACTTGTACATTGCATATTGTACTCCCACTTGACACTGTTCATAGCATTACAATAGCAAAAGGGATAATGGTACCTATTGGTGTTTATGCCCTGAGACATAGTTTTGGTCTGCCTTTGTACTACTTGATACTGATATTTCTTATATATTATTCTGGCATTGTAGTTATCATGCTTAGTTTACATCTACGATTATATTCGTACATGATAATGTCCCTAGAGACAAATTGGGTATGTGCTCAAACTCTTGTCCCTAGTCGATGTACCTTAATGGATATGGGACAGCTATGGTACTTGAGAGACTGGTATATGGGCTGGTTAGGCACGAGGTGCTAATGCAGACATATGGGTATATCAGTTGTGGATATACTAGACCGACCCGCTGTGAGGCAATGATTGGTGTCATGAGTTATCCTCACAAGTGACAGGAGATGCATTGATCCCTTGACTTGAGGTCATTGACTCTTCTATATGGTTAGAAACATGCTTTGATATAACCTAACACCTCACCGTAGTTGGAAGGATATAACGGTTGTCATTGAGCATGCAACAACCCATATGAGAAAGTCAATGTACAGATAGAGGATTTGCCCCTTCCTGAGGTAAGTATGATATCCATGGGGCCTCCCTATAGTTCTATGACTGAAAGTGTATGACCATACCAAGGTAAGAACCTGATTAAGTCATGACCATGTGATTGGGTTAAAACAAGTGGTGACACACTTGTCTAATTGGATATCAGCTTGGCAAAGAGACTGTAATGCATCTATACCTAGTTGCGATGATGGGGATGTTGGTGTCGATATCCATTCTGAAGACTTGGGTAGTAGCGATGCACTGCTAGGTGCCACTTACTGCTTGTGGTGATCTTAGGTCAGCACTGCCAACGTCAGAGGAACCTACAAGGTTGCACACCTTGATACTCGAGTTCTCGTATTGATCGGGAAGCCTTATGATCGAGTTATTGGATAACTCATATCTATTTGGTTGATTTCATCAGCGCCAATGGACCTGATGAGATGGAAAAGAATTATTGGTGTTAGTGTTTATGCCCTGCAGACCAATGTATGGACATGGTTCGACATTATTTGAATCTACTTTGATAAAATTGATATAATCCATTGAGGCATGGTCGTTATTATGTAGATTACTTTACCTGCGTTAATGTATTGAATTTCATAAATAATGTCCCAGGAGTTTGGTTGGATCCATTCTCATAAGTAATCCCCAGTCAAGGTGCCTTAGTCGATATGGGACGGCTTTGGTGCATGTGAGACTGGTGTATAGGCTGGTTAGATGCGGGGCACAGTAACGCAGACATACAGGTGCATTAAATGCATTGGAGTGACCCACCGTGAGGATTGACTTGTCTAGTCAACAGGTTAATCTCACATGCAAGAGGTTTGCATTGATCCTTAGACTTGAGGTATTCATGTATAAATATGATGATGGGTATACTTTGATACAGTCTTACGTCTCTCCGTAATTGGGTGATCAAAATGACTGTCATCGGGCACATCATAAGTCATATAGAGATATGGATGACCAATAGTAAGATTTGCCCCATCCTTGATTGGAAGCATGATATCCACTTTGGGGCGCCCCACCTCGTTGGTGCATGACAGGAATTTATGGCCATACTATTTGAGTCATGACCAATGGATTGGATTGATAAACTTGAGACTAATCCAATGGCAGGATATCAGTTTAGGCAAAGGGATACATAATGCATGGGAATCCTCGTTGCTCGTTTAGGAGTTGTTGTCATATGACTTAAGTCCAATGACATGGGTAGTAGTGATGTGTTGCTAGATACCTCTCACTACTTATGATGATTCTATCATCATTGTCATCGTCATTTGGATCCTACGGGGTCACACGTAATGGACTCTTGACGTTGCATTAATCAGAAGCCTTATGATCAAGTTATTAGATAGCTTGGATCTATTTGGAAGATTTCATCAGCACCAATGGGCCTGATGAGTTGGAAGAGAGTTATTGGAGCCAAACTTCATTTTTGACAGGTTGACCCGAAATTGACCTAAATTGGTCACATTTGGATTAGGGTTTCATTGGATTTGATCCAATAGCTTAATCAACCCATGCAATAAAGTTTGCGCTAGCTCATTACCCAATGAGGCCCAATAACATATTGTCATGAGAAAAGAATTGGCTAAAAGGGTATAATGGGGAGACATTAACCCCATTGGCGCCCAAGGGGGATAATGGGGTGAGGAAGGCGCCTAATGCTTCATTAGGAAGCTTTTGGCGCCTAGCCCCTCAACCATTGATGGTATGCTTGCCTCTATGGCAAGACTTTGGGCTGATATGGCTTGAGGACTTTTATAGAAAGGACTTAGGCACATATGGATGGTGGGGTGAGGTTTATGGTAAAGTCTTGTAGACTTTCCTTACCTCAAACCCTAATTTCACCCAAGCCACAACCCTAGCCGAATTCCTCTTGATTATTTGTGCCTCTACCTCTTTATTCATACCGCCTCCTCTTGTTATATATACACATGTATGCGAGTGGATTAGTGTGATGAATATTGGCGTGAGCAACATAAGGAGGAGAGGGCAAGGGAACACGGTGCAACACCTCTTCAACTTTGAAGCTGCAAGCATCCTCTCATCTTCTACTTCCTTTTGGTGCAAGTTGAAGGATTGCTTGGTGTCTTCTTCCTCTTCCATAAGGCCGCAAGCCTTCTTCCTAATCTCCTCTTGGCGCAATAGGGATAAGGGCTTGGCGGCATCTTCTCCATCTCATCTCTTGGCGCATCCCTTCATCAAGGTTGGCGCAAGTGATCAAAGGAGTACACTAAGGCTTAGATTCTCTTCCCGAGGCTAGCACCAAGCGTGGAAGGGAGCAACGTTGAGAAGGTTGACACGTGGATACTTGTATAGGACAAGCAGTTGAGCGTCTTCAACATGGCATCATCAACCAAACGAGCAAGAGAGGTATAATCTCTAACACATCCTTGTGTTCTCCCTCTCACATGGATCCTTGGGAAAGGAATGTGTTTCGGGTGTAATGCTTCTTCCACTGCGTCTTGGGATTGCAAAAAATTTTAAATTACACCCGACATTCCCCAACAGTGGTATCAAAGCTACTTGCGAGAAACACAAGGTGTACATATGCTTGTGTGAAAAATTTTTTGAAAATTTTTCTTTCATCCATGCGCGTTTCACCTAGTGGCGTTTTTCATTCAAACATCTCTTATCTATTTTATGGCTGATTTTGGATTAAGTTTCTAATTGATTTAAGATCAAAGGCGCACACAATTTTGTCAAGTAGGACGGGTATTGTGTCTTTAGACTGGCCGGGTCTCTTGATCTGACAAAATTGCCAGCCGATAGGATCTTGAAATCATCATGAAACTTGATCTTGATTATAGCATAAAATCGGTTGAGAGAGTGCTTTGGATGAAGTTGGCGTATAAGGGACTAAAATTTGATAATGCTTGGTTTTTTTAAATTTCATATGCACCACCTGCCTCTTGTGTGGGTTTATATGGTTATAGTGAGTGCCCTCTTGTGTTGTGATGTGGAAGGATGTTTCCACTTGTGATGAATGCTTGTAAAATCTTTATGCCACCTGCGTGTGGATCTCCCTCCTATCTCGATGTAAAAGTTTTCATCTTATTTTAGAATAGATGTAGAATTGCTTACATAAGATAGGTTAAGGCTTCATCAAGACCACAAGGCGTCTTCTCCAATCGAAATCTTGGTGGCGCCAACTTTGGAAGCTTGATGATGGACTTGTGGTTGGATGAAGGAAGATTGCTTTCGGCTTGTGGCATGGGCTGATTTGCTAACGGACTCACAACCCTTCGATGCATGATAACATTTCACATGGCTCGTGAAATGTTATATGTATGAAAAGGGCTATGACCATATCAACCATAATAGCATGCCTGTGATGGTTTATTATTTTATCCATAGCATGCCTGTGATGTGTTTTTCCTTTTGCTGCCACCATAGGAAAATTGCATGCTAGAAAAGAATAATAATTAATGAACAAACTCTCCTCACAATATCAAGTCGATAGCCTTCTGATGTGTAGCCCTCGTCAAACCATCGATCGATGGACTATGAACTGTTTCTCACCCTCGTGAGACACACCCATCTATCTTTGGAAGGCACGTGGTGTCAATATGCATCTTAGTCTGCCACAAGTGTAGACATGCCCTCGCGAGGTGCAGATTGGCCCTGGGCATAACAATCAGGTCTGACTTGACTAGTTTTCATATGTCACTGACATGATGAATTACTAGAGGTAGCTGTTGAGAAGATAGAGTTCTGTGTTGTATCCAGCCCTCGCTAGACACAGGGCGCCTAGTCTGTCTTAACTAAGAGGAGTTGTGCGCGGCACAATTGGCTGGCATGCCTACTTGAGGAAGCATGGGATCACTCTGTGCAACCCAACTCACCCTCATGAGTCGCGGAGACCTCATGTGAATCAGGATCCTACTCACTCATTTCCAAGTTGAGTTTGAGTTATCAACTTGTTAGGAAATAGTGGGAGCACAGCATTTAATTTAAAGTCCTTGTTAAATGTTTTATCATAGTACTTATTTTGCTTGTATGCTTATTGTAGATAAAAGCATCTCCTAATCTTAGATTGAAACTTTATAAACATAAACTGGATGGAACGAATTGGACAAGATGGTTCAAGATATTGTCCAAAATACTGAAACAAGAGAATAAGATGCATCTTCTTGAAAGACCTCCATCCCAGCCCAGTATCTATTTTACTACTGAATAGGAGTGGAATGTCTATCTTGAACATTGTGAGGATAATAAATAGTACACTGCTCTTGTTTTAGAGTGCATGGCTCCTGAAGTCCAAGTTGAGTGTGATGAGATGGGGATTTATGATATCATCATACATCTTCGAGGTTTCTTCACACCATGCACTTTAAAAGATGACCAAGAGAGTTCTGTTGGATCTTCAGGGTGTTTGCCTAAATCCAGGAATGACCATGATTCTGCTTCTTCGAAGCTAAAACTTTGAAAGATTGGGAATGCATGGACATATCAAGATGGATTAAGGCCCCAGGAAGAGCATGATACAAATGAAGGGATGTAATCCATCCGCTTCAGGTATTGTGTTACTGAGGTCTTTATGTCTACTTCTTATTCATGGGTACTGGGTACCGCATGTGGAGCTTACATATGTTTTTCATATGTAGGGGCTCAAAAGAAGTAGGACAATGAGGCTTGGTGGGATCGACTTTTGAGTTAGGAACGGAGCATTGGATGCTGCTGTTGACATCATCACACTGCCATGAAGACTTCATCTAGAATTTTGCTATTATGTATCAGCTTTTATATTGGAACATTATGTCCATTGTTTTGAATGGATCTTCAGTTTGAAATAAATGATATTTCTTTAAATCTGGGATGTTCTATTAAAGTGATACAATTGATAATAGTTTATAGTTCTGTGTGTAACACTAAATAAATCAAGTACAATGATTCAATCAACACTCTCTTATGGCATTGTCACTTGACCCATGAGAGCAAGTCTATAAACTTTGGTGGTCATTATCCTCCTGGGATTATGATACAAAGAGAGTCTTGTTTAATGGACAAAGTTGACAGATGCTCCCTCCACCTAAGTAAGGAGAGAGGGATAGAGGCTTGTTGGATCTAGTACACAGCAATGTGTGTGGACCCATGGAAATAAACACCAGAAGGTATACTTCATTAAGTTTTGGATATGTATTATCCAACATATAACTTTGGAGAAATCTAAGAAATGAAGTACTGAATCAAATTAAAGGATCTACTAAAGCACTTTGATTGGATCAAGGTGACTAGTGGAGAATTTGATGACTATCGTAAGAAGTGTGGGGTTTCCTCACAACTTACTTGGAGCACCGCAATTGTATGGTGAAATTCAAAGAAAGGAAAGGAACACATTGGATGTGGTTCCATCTTTGAATAGTCATGCAAATTCAATATCATTTGAGGCCATGCATGCAATTATTCTGAAACTTCATTCTCTCAATAGTATGTATTTGTGGAAGTACTAAAGAATACTACTTCTATCCCAATGAGAACAAAAATATTTGTTGCTCAAACTACTTTCTTTCTTAAGAATAAACATCTTTTAAAAGAAGCTAGTGGGAGTAGATTTGATTATGACAAGGTCCAAAATCAATCACAATACAATACAAACAGAGAGAAGGATCTCACTTACAGGTTAAAAGATAACTTGAGGTTCAAGTAACACAGGAACCACATAAGTCTGGATGGATTCGAAATGCTCTCACAGGTTGTAGGCATGACAAATTTTTCATCAAGGATAAACCTAAGACTTATGAGGAAATGGAAGCGGTCAGTAGACCAGATTCCAAGAAATGGCTAAGCGCCATGAGAACCGTAATGGACTCCATGTCTGCTAATCAAGTGTGAGACTTGATTGAGCCGCCAAAGGGGTAACACCCATAGGCTGTGAATAGATCTTCAAGGAAGATAGACATGGAAGGCAATATTGTTACCTATAATGGCCATCTAGTGAATGAATTTTGAGGCAAGTCCACTGGGTGGATAGTGATGAAAATTTTCACTAATAGCTTAGTTTGAGTCTATTAGGTATCTGCTTGTTATAATTGCATTTTCTGTTATAGCGTGTTATTATGAAAAACTGCTTTTCTTAATGGACGTCTGGAAGAGGATGTCTATATGGAAATAGCCAAAAGAGTTTTCATATAGAGGCCATAAAGAAATGCATGGTCTTATGCAAGCATCTTGAAAAGAGTCTGTGTTTATAAGAAGATCAGTGGGAGCATCATAGTGTTTCTTGTTCTACTTGATTGATGATATTCTCCTCACATGAAATGACATCCCAGCTCTTCACGCAGTGAAGGCTTGGGAA
Source organism: Costus lasius (assembly GCA_027563935.2). NCBI lineage: Eukaryota > Viridiplantae > Streptophyta > Magnoliopsida > Zingiberales > Costaceae > Costus > Costus lasius. The sequence goes on along the minus strand of CM050450.1, from coordinate 26,055,862 downwards.
CTATTTCGAGAAGAATGATCTGGGGAATAAAGGCCTATAACCTAGGCATGTGGATCTATGCATAAGGGATCCAAGAAAGACATTACCCTTTAGTCAATCTACGTTCATCCAGGAGATACTAGAGAGGTTCATATTGGATGATTCCAAAAGTTGATACCTTCCAAGAAGTCATGGTCTGATTCTCTCAAAGATGCTATGTCATATGACACAGCTAGAGAGTAGTAACATAAGTCTATAATCCTAATACATTGGGTATAGGATGGATCATGATTTGTGCAACATGCACAAGACCATATGTGGCGAATGCTTGGAGCACGGCTAGTAAGTTTCAATCAGATCCTAGTGCTCACACGGGATAGCTGTGAGAGCAATCCTCCAATACTTGGGAGGTATAAAGGATTGAGGTCTAGTTTATGATAGACAGGAAGAACTTTGTATACAGGGGTACACTGATACTTCGTTCCAGTCTAATGACTATAGTTCATAGCCAGGATTTGCATTTTGCCTTGTTGTGGTGTTGTGTGCTCGAAGAGCATTAGGCAAACCACAATGGCAAAAACTACAACTAAGGCTAAGTACATTGCAACTTCTTGTGGCAGCCAAGGAAGCAGCTTCATTTACTTAAACTTGATTTAGTCCCTGTTGCTTGATGGTCCAGTATAATTCTTATTGGGGCCATAGCATGAGAAAAGGAACTTGACACTCAAGTATGTACTGCAGCGATATCATCTGATCTTAGAGATCATTGGTAAAGATGATGTTCAAATTTGCGAAATAAACACAGATAGCAATCTGAAAAACCCACTGACATAGCCTCTGGCGTAGCAGAAGCTAAATAAGTCATACTAGAGACATGAGACTGAATAAACTCAGTTGCTCTTGGTCTTAGTGCAAGTGGGAGATTGTTAGTGTTTATGCCCTGCAGACCAATGTATGGACATGGTTCGGTATTATTTGAATATACTTTGTTAAAATTGATATAATCAATTGAGGCATGTTCGTTATTATGTAGATTACTTTACCTGCGTTGATGTATTGAATTACATAAATAATGTCCCAGGAGTTTGGTTGGATCCATTCTCATAAGTAATCCTCAGTCAAGGTGTCTTAGTCGATATGGGACAGCTTTGGTGCATGTGAGACTGGTGTATGGGCTGGTTAGGTGCGGGGCACAGTAACGCAGACATACAGGTGCATTAGATGCACTGGAGTGACCCACCGTGAGGATTGACTTGTCTAGTCAACAGGTCAATCTCACATGCAAGAGGTTTGCATTGATCCTTAGAAATATGGATCAATGCAAGCCTCTTTGGGGCAAATCCTTACGTCTCTCCGTAATTGGGTGATCAAAACGATTGTCATCGGGCACATCATAAGTCATATAGAGATATAGATGACCAATAGTAGGATTTTCCCCTTCCTTGATTGGAAGCATGATATCCACTTTGGGGCGCCCTACCTCGTTGGTGCATGACAGGAATGTATGGCATACTGTTTGAGTCATGACCAATGGATTGGATTGATAAACTTGAGACTAATCCAATGGTAGGATATCAGTTTAGGCAAAGGGATACATAATGCATGGGAATCCTCGTTGCTCGTTTAGGAGTTGTTGTCATATGACTTAAGTCTAATAACATGGGTAGTAGTGATGTGTTCTAGATACCTCTCACTACTTATGATGATTCTATCATCATTGCCATCGTCATTTGGATCCTACGGGGTCACACGTAATAGACTCTTGACGTTGCATTAATCAAAAGCCTTATGATCAAGTTATTGGATAGCTTGGATCTATTTGGAAGATTTCATCAGCGCCAATGGGTCTGATGAGCTGGAAGAGATTTATTGGAGCTAAACTTCATTTTTGGCAGGTTGACCCGAAATTGACCTAAATTGGTCATTTTGGATTAGGGTTGCATTGGATTGGATCCAATAGCTTAATTAACCCATGCAATGAAGTTTGAGCTAGCTCATTACCCAATGAGGCCCAATAACATGTTGTCATGAGAAGAGAATTGGCTAAAAGGGTATAATGGGGAGAAATTAACCCCATTGGCGCCTAAATTAGATGCTTCAGAACCTATTCTCTTTGGAGGTCCACCAGAGATAGACAACCTTCCACTAGGTATTCTCCAAATGAGTACATGCTATTGACTGATGGGGGAGAATCTAAATGTTATGATGAACTTTTGGAATATGAACACAAGAAAGAGTAGCTTGAAGCTATGGCAGATGAGATGAGATCTCTTCAAGAGAATCATACATTTGATTTAATAAAGTTACATAGGGGTAAGAGAGCTTTGAAAAATAGATGGATATATAAACTAGAGCAAGATGTGAATGCACTAGTTCCATGATACAAAGCTAGACTGGTTGTTAAAGGATTCTCGCAAAAAAAGGGTGTTGATTTTAATGAGATATTTGCTCTAGTTGTTAAGATGTCATATATTCATGTTGTTCTTGCCTTAGTAGCTAGTCTTGATTTAGATGTTGAGCAAATGGATGTGAAGACAGCTTTTCTTCATGGTGATCTTGAGGAAGAGATTTATATGGAACAACTAGAGGGTTTTGTAGTCAAAGGCAAAGAGGACTATGTGTGCAAATTGAAGAAAAATATTTATGGCTTGAAGTAGGCATCAAGACAATGGTATAAGAAGTTTGAATCAGTTATGGGAAGCAAAGCTATAAGAAGACTACTTCTAATCATTGTGTATTTGTGAAAAAGATTTAGTAGTAATGATTTTATTATTTTACTACTTTATGTTAATGACATGTTAATTGTTGGCAGGAATGCTTCTAGGATCAATCAGTTGAAGAAGCAGTTGAGCAAGACCTTTGCTAAGAAAGACATAGGACAAGCAAAGCAAATACTTGATATAAGGATAAACTAAGATAGAGCCAATAAGAAGCTAACACTTTCATAAGAAACATACATTGAGAAAGTACTTCAAAGGTTCAACATGGATAAGTCTAAAGCAGTTAGCACACCACTAGCTACTCACTTTACATTGAGTGTTAAGTAATGTCCTTCTACTAAGGAAGAGAAGAAGAGTATGTTGAAAATTTTATATGCTTCAGCAATTGGAAGCTTGATGTATGCTATGCACAAGGCTAGACATAGTTCATATTGGGTATAGTTAATAGATTTCTTTCAAATCTAGGTAAGGAAAATTGGAATGTAGTTAAGTGAATAATGAGGTATCATCGAGGCACTTCTAATTTGAAACTTACTCTTGGTAATGAGAAGCCTTTGCTTATTGGTTACACTGATTCAGACATGGCTGAAGATGTTGATTCTTGACGGTCTACTCTAGGTTATTTGATTACTAGTTGTCACGCCCCGGTCGGAACGGCCTAAAAACAACACTTATCTGTTGTCTCAGAGCCGTCCGGCGGAACACCAGAACGTGATCGCGCTAGGGTTTCCGGACCAAATCTTGTCCCAAATTCGAAACCCTAGTTCCCCGCTCACTTTTTTTCCTAAATTACAAATCTCTCGAGGAAACCCTAACCATAATTTCAGGAAATCCAAAAAGTCCGGAAAACCCTAAATTAGAATTACCTCTGGTCGAACTTAATTTTGACCGTTGCTTGCCGAATTCCTCCGTTGCTGACGTCACCATACGTTAGTCCTCGTCACCGCACGAAATCAAAATCGCGATCCTAATTTCGCCTCGCTGACGTCACTCGTGCGTTGCTTGCGTCAGCCGAACTTAAAACGATTTCATTCGCTCCAATTTCACTCTACCGATTTTGACCCGGTCAAAATCGGAACAGTACGCCTCGAATCGAAGGCCGATCGTTCGATTCCTTCGTCTTCTTCGTTCGACGCCTCTGCGTTGTCTTCCGTCGACGTCGACTGCGTCTCCTCTGCCGTCGAGCGTCGCCGCGCTCGCGACCTCGCCGGAAAGGACGCCGCGCCACCTGCGCGTCGCCCCAATCTCCCGTCGCCGTCCGGAAGCCACCCGCCGCCGGAAAACCTGCTGGAAGCGTCGCCGTGAACCGAGAATAGGGGAGGGGGAAGATGGAATCAAGCTTCGTTCTTATTCCTCCGAAACAGTTTACAAAGCTCTGAGTCGACGACCCTCGTCGCCGGTGCCCCTCTCCCTCCCTCGCCGGTCATCGCCGGTTACAATCGCTCTTTCGCCTTTCTCTCACCTCGACGCTCGTCGTCGCCGGCTCACTCATGCTCGCCGCTGGTAACGGGCTCTCGCCCTGGAGGGGCGCCCTCCCCGACCCGCCGGGAGGAGCCGCTTTCCGTCGCGCGCTCCTCTCCCTTGTGGTGTCGCCTCCGCGCACCCCCCTCGCTGTTGCTCTTCATCGCCTCTTAAAGAAGAGGCCACCTCCTCTGTTTCTAGCGACGCGGAACGATTCTTCCGCTCACGTTGAAGATCACCTCGCCGCCTCCACTCCAGCGTCCGAGTCTTCCGCTGGAGGCTGCGCCCCGATCGATCCGCTCCGAGCTCCGAGATCCTCGCGCGTCTGCATCCTCGTCGAGCCGCCTTGCGTTGTCCGGCTCTCGCGGAGAGGATGGCTTCGCCGCTGCCGACCTCGTCGCCCCGCCTCCATCGCTTGTTTCCGTCTGAAGCGTACGCCGCCTGTCTGATTCATCCTCGACGTCCGCGTCTCTCGCGACCGTCGCCGAGACCTCCGAAAACCTCGCCGTCCGAAGTTTCCGCCAAGGTCGAAACCATCGACCGCCTTGCCAGCTGCTTCCTCCGGAGCTGCGAAGAAGACGCCGTCCACGCACGTCGCCGACTCCGCGACACTCGCGAGAACGACGCGCTGCTCGCGAAGCTCGCTCCTATCGCCTGTCGCTCGATGCCGCGTGGCTTTCCCTGGTCAACGTCCTCAGTTGACCGAGTTTTCCCTTCCATTGGTGGGTTTATATTCGTTGTGGGTATTGGGCTTGGGTTGGGCCGAACCGGCCTGACCCAGGCCTGACAATACTTCCCCACCTGATTTGAACATCGTCCTCGATGTTCGTCTGACGTCCTCCTGACGTTATCATCGAAGCTCACTGCTCCGGGAAGAGGTCTCGCATACCTCTCTTCATCACGTGTCATAGTGCTTCGCCCAACTCAGTACTTATCAGGGTCACGTCAGTAACGCATCATCCACATAGATGCTCCGCTCAACCTGCAAGAACTGAGTTCACGTACTAGCGCACTGAATCTTCAGCACTCCGCCTGACTTGGCACGACTGGGTTCACATCATAACGTATTGTCCAACCCCTCGTGCCCCAGTCTACGTCGTAGCGCGCTGGAATTGCCCCTGCTGAGCACCTATGTCTGCTCCATCTCAGATCTCCTTGATTTACCATACTGTTGGATCACTTTAAGCTCTGATACCTGCTGTCACGCCCCGGTCGGAACGTCCTAAAAACAACACTGATCTGTTGTCTCAGAGCCGTCCGGCGGAACACCAGAACGTGATCGCGCTAGGGTTTCCGGACCAAATCTTGTCCCAAATTTGAAACCCTAGTTTCCCGCTCACTTTTTTTCCTAAATTACAAATCTCTCGAGGAAACCCTAACCCTAATTTCAGGAAATCCAAAAAGTCCGGAAAACCCTAAATTAGAATTACCTCTGGTCAAACTTAATTTTGACCGTTGCTTGCCGAATTCCTCCGTTGCTGACGTCACCATACGTCAGTCCTCGTCACCGCACGAAATCGAAATCGCGATCCTAATTTCGCCTCGGTGACGTCACTCGTGCGTTGCTTGCGTCAGCCGAACTTAAAACGATTTCGTTCGCTCCAATTTCACTCTACCGATTTTGACCCGGTCAAAATCGGAACAGTACGCCTCGAATCGAACGCCGATCGTTCGATTCCTTCGTCTTCTTCGTTCGAGGCCTCTGCGTTGTCTTCCGTCGACGTCGACTGCTTCTCCTCTGCCGCCGCGCTCGCGACCTCGCCGGAAAGGACGCCGCGCCACCTGCGCGTCGCCCCAATCTCCCGTCGCCGTCCGGAAGCCACCCGCCACCGGAAAACCTACTGGAAGCGTCGCCGAGAACCGAGAACAGGGGAGGGGGAAGATGGAATCAAGCTTCGTTCTTATTCCTCCGAAACAGTTTACAAAGCTCTGAGTCAACGACCCTCGTCGCCGGTGCCCCTCTCCCTCCCTCGCCGGTCATCGCCGGTTACAATCACTCTTTCGCCTTTCTCTCGCTTCGACGCTCGTCGTCGCCGGCTCACTCATGCTCGCCGCTGGTAACGGGCTCTCGCCCTGGAGGGGCGCCCTCCCCGACCCGCCGGGAGGAGCCGCTTTCCGTCGCGCGCTCCTCTCCCTTGTGGTGTCGCCTCCGCGCACCCCGCTCACTGTTGCTCTTCATCGCCTCTTAAAGAAGAGGCCACCTCCTCTGTTTCTAGCGACGCGGAACGATTCTTCCGCTCGCGTTGAAGATCACCTCGCCGCCTCCACTCCAGCGTCCGAGTCTTCCGCTGGAGGCTGCGCCCCGATCGATCCGCTCCGAGCTCCGAGATCCTCGCGCGTCTGCATCCTCGTCGAGCCGCCTTGCGTTATCCGGCTCTCGCGGAGAGGATGGCTTCGCCGCTGCCGACCTCGTCGCCCCGCCTCCATCGCTTGTTTCCGTCCGAAGCGTACGCCACCTGTCTGATTCGTCCTCGACGTCCGCGTCTCTCGCGACCGTCGCCGAGACCTCCGAAAACCTCGCCGTCCGAAGTTTCCGCCAAGGTCGAAACCATCGACCGCCTTGCCAGCTGCTTCCTCCGGAGCTGCGAAGAAGACGCCGTCCACGCACGTCGCCGACTCCGCGACACTCGCGAGAACGACGCGCTGCTCGCGAAGCTCGCTCCTATCGCCTATCGCTCGATGCCGCGTGGCTTTCCCTGGTCAACGTCCTCAGTTGACTGAGTTTTCCCTTCCATTGGTGGGTTTATTCTCGTTGTGGGTATTGGGCTTGGGTTGGGCCGAACCGGCCTGACCCAGGCCTGACACTAGTGGTGGAGGAACCATTACTAGATGTTGATTCTCATCGAGGCACCTTTTTTTTTTTTTTTGTTTAAAAAAAAGAGCGGTTAAGTGAAGCATGAACAAACCCTACGTCCGATTTTGCCGATTAGGGATTTCAAATACTGTCGCGCATTACTTTTACTTGGGAAGGAAAGAAAATAACCCTCCTCCAGGAGAACGCTCGCCGCATCCGGCCACAACAAGCAGAGCTCCTCGTCGGAGCCCCACTCAAGCCATGTTCGGAACCCCTTCCTCCACGCCGGCCTTCGGCACGCTATCATCCTCCCCGGCCTTTGGCACGCCTTCCCCCATCCCGGCCTTCGGAACGCCTTCCTCTCCGCCGGCCTTCGCAACGCCTTCCTCCATGCCAGCCTTCGGCACGCCTTCATCCACCCCGGCCTTCGGCGCTCCTTCATCTACCCTGGCCTTCGGCAATCTCTCCCCCATCCCAGCCTTCGGCACACCTTCATCCGCCCCGGCTTTCGGTATGCCTTCCTCCACGCCAGCGTTCGGCATGCCTTCCTCTACGCCGGCCTTCGGCACGCCTTCTTCCACGCCGGCTTTCGGCTCGCTTTTGTCGACGCCCCCATTCTTCCAACAGCAGCCTTCATCGACGCCTGCATTCGGCGCGCAGCCCCCTTCCCCATTCTTCCAACAGCAGCCGCAGCAGCAGCAATTGCAGTCGTTTGGGTTACAGCCAACCTCCTTGCCATTTGCAAATGCTCAGATCACGACCCAGATGGCTCCTGTCGCACCACTCCAGCTTCCCCCAGCCGAACGCGACCTCCATGTCAGTTCTCTTGTTTATTTATTTTTGTGTGCATAAAGATGGCACTAGCTATGCTGTATCAAATCTGTTATATATTACTATTCTCGGGTATGATCTCGTTCTAATGATCACATCTTATTGTGCGTAGGCCATCATAGATGCTTACAAGGAGGATCCTGGCAACCTTAAGTACTCCTTTAGGGTCTGATCAGTTTTTATTTTCCCTTTTCCAGTTGATGGTTGTACTTCTTTCCTAAGGTTCTAGTGTTCACTGAAATATTTATTTAATTTTCTTTTCTTTTTCCAGTACTTGCTGTTAAGCGTCACAGATCCTGCAGCTCGGGTGAAGCCAGTTGGTGCATCTGATGTGAATTCTGGCTCTTTTTTTTTTCTTTTTGAATTCTCTCTTTTTTGAATTGCTTGGAGAAGCTTAAGGTTTTTGGATTTAGTGCACATTTTTATTTGGAATTGCAGATAATGTGGGCTGAGGCAATGGAGAAGCTGGCGGGAATGGATAGTTCAGAAAGAGAGAGACTGTGGCCTCAGCTTGTACAAGGTTGTAAAGATCTGTCCGATCGTCTCAAGGTGTGTTTTTCTTCATCTAATTGTATAATCCACACTTCATGCATGAAATTGGTTATACTTGTTCAAAACAAAGCATTTACTTTTCAGGATCAAGCTTTCATCAGTATCTATTTTTATCTCTCAATTAATTGCTATGAGTGATTGGCTAATTTGTTACAAACATGATGATTCTTCCTCACTAGACATTTAAAATCATGAAACCTACATTGCCGAGGTATAGTAGGTGCAATCTATGAGGTTGTTATTTTATGAATCATCTATTTGTTTAATATGAGTGAAAAGAAGTATGCAGATTTTGTTTAAGGATTTGCAAAAAACCTTTAGGATAGGAGTTCTGTAAATGGAATGACCTGTTCTATCCCGATCACACATTTCTTTTTACACAATCAAGGCAATGCTGTTTTGGTCATATTAGAGTGGTGGTAAGCCACATTGCTTATTTCTCTAAACTTTATAAGCATGAAAGCCATATATATATATATATATATATATATACACACTTCTTTTTATGTGTTAACCACAAGAACTATTTCTTTCCACTGAACATAATACCAAACTGAGTTTCCTCCAATTCCTAGCTGCACTACTCCCTATTTCCTACTGTTGTCTCTAAACTTGAGTGATACTTCTCTTCCTTTGGGTGTGAGCATGATTATCTTGCCTAATATTTCTGTAAGAGGTGTGGCTGTTGTAGTCTTTATGTGAATGATGTTTTGTGAATTGATGATGCTGAGATGTGTGCAAAACATTATTTTAGAAACCATTATGTATCACCTGATACAATTGGTACAGCTGGTACATATTAGATGGTACTGGTACCGGTATATATAGTGTTTGTACATATTGGTCCGAGATCGGACTAGTACACTAGTATAGAGTAAAATTTTAAACCTTGGTGCAAAATGCTGATTTTGATGCTGGTTATGTTGGTGCATTGTGGAACATGAGCACGAGGCACCTATAAGGCCTTTGTTGACAGGTTGATGTAGGGAGAAGTGCACAAAGAGAGAAGGACCTTTCACAAGACAGGCTATGTCTTTAGTGCTAGAACAGTGAGAATAGTGCAATGACATGATTGCTGTGTTCTATCATAGACTTTGTCTATGCACATAGAATGGCTATGAAGGAGGCAGAGCGTCGTGCTTAGAGTCACTGTCATATAGTTAGGGAATATCCATTTCTTTGCTTTGAGAAATTGATCTCTAGTTGTGGTGAATGGATGCTTTGATGAAGCAAGGGAGGCTGGTGTGTGGAACTGATCTTCATCGTAGGGAGACAACTAGGAGCACACGAGCATGTCTTATTGGTTTCTTCAACTGAGAGTAGCTGAGAATAAAAGTTGGCTTTTGCGAATAATGGGAAAATTGGCAAATGGAATGCATATTGTGGTGGGAACATGCCATGAGTAGCAGTTTCATTGTGTTTGGAACAATATTAAGGGATGGTGGAGGAGTTTGCTACCAGCGCAGGCAGACTTCAAATATAAACAAATGGGGATCTAGCTCTGGAACTTGATGTGATGTCGGACATTGGTTGAGGTGAAGGTTGGAAGGGCGGAACAGATGGAGGCTTTGCTTTATAAGAAAATAACCGGTGAACTCGAGTAAAAGAATGTAGGTAGTGAACAAGACAAAGTTTGGCTCTATAATGAAAATAGCTCTGATAACAAATTAATGTAAAACAGGAAAGGATAAGAGAGAGAAGAAAATATTACTTTCTCAAGGGATTGGAAGTAAATACTAAGATAATGATCAATTATATATCAAAGGAGTCTACTCTAGACTTTTATATAGGTTTTAACGTCAAATAATAACCATATTAACTAGATTTAGTCAACACCTACCCCTACAATAAATAATAACCACAATAATTATACTAATTAATTATATACCATGAATAATTTGTTATACAAACTAACTATTTTCATCATTTGACTTTAGGAGTTGCTTGCATTAACACATTAACTTGTATTTCTTTTTTAAGCTTGGTTTTGAGTTTATATTTTATTGGTTTGCCAAGTTTGGTTAGCAAGAAATATAATGTCAATTTGTTAAAAGGATTTTTTGAGCAACATCCATTTTATCTGAGCATATTTTCAATTGAAACTATTGCATATTCTCTGTATGTGTTTAATTTTCTAGTCTTTGCATCATTTTATAGTTTTTATTACTTGTGATTTTAGTTCCATCTAAAAAAAAGAGAAAAGATTTAATTTTTACTACGACCTGGAGAGATTCTTAAAATCTGGAAACTGTAGTGGAAAATACTAAAACCTGGGAACTCTTAAAAATCAAACTATAACTATCCAAGTTGTACTTCTCGAAATGATGTCAATGACATATTGCTGAGAATGGGCAACTGCCACACGAACCAATCATTCTAGAATGGTCAAGCTAACAGTTATGTTAGTATATATCCTCTATGTTATAGTTTTACTCTGGATTTTACCTAACCTTAGAGATTACTAAGGTCCACCAGGCGTTTATAGAAGCAAAAACGAAGATTCAATTTTGACAACTCAAATCATAGGAAATTATAGTTTGACTAATTGCATTTGCAATTTCCTACGTTAAGGAAGATTTTAAGGGATATCATTAGACGGGTTGCATAAAAATATTAGTTTTAGATACAAAGTTGTTTCTAAGGAGGATTACTTTATTTGACATGAGATAAATGTAATTCAGTGAGCTGATTTTTCTAAAATAAAATTTGTTGGCGCATTCAAAATGCATCACTTTATGTATCAGGAGACTGGTTAAATTAAAATTTTCAGTTTTAATGACCATGTATCTTCTGTGGAGGATTACTTTAATTGGTATGACATAAATGGAATTTAGTGAGCCAATTTTGTTAAAATAAAATTTGTTGGCACTTTTGAAAAACATCAACATAGTTCAAGTCAATTCAGTGTGCTTAGAATGGGCACTTACCGCACATTAGCTTGAAATGAGCCTTAAGCTAAAATGAATTAAATTCATACTTTATGGGTAAACTTTATACCATGTGGATAAATTTGAAAGATTTACTGTTAATTGTGATATAATATTTGAGCCAATTTGAGAAATTGCAGATTTGTTGTGATTCATAAAAATCAAGAACCGAAAGCTGATTAATCAAATGCTGGCCTCCTAGTTTTACAGGCTTTTGTTCCTATATACATACTCTGTTATAATCTGTTTGCTGTTCTTTGTTGGCTATGTTTACCTGTGAAGGATATTATTGGAAATAGAAGCTTTAGAGTTGCAAGTATTTTATTATTTCTCAACAAATTGAATTTGCTGCAACTTATCAATTTAAAATTTAATTTAATTTTTGATTAACAATCTTGTAAAATTTAAAAGCTTCTATTTTTATTTAATTATAAAAAATATTATATGTTACTATTTTTGTTGTCACTTTCACTAGCCTTGTAAAAATATATTTTCATATTATTAAAAATATATTTTGTAATGAGTTAATTTTAAAAAATAATATATAGGTTTTTTCAATTCTGAACATAATACAATTTTTTTTTTACTTAAAAGCATTGATGCTTTTACAGTAGAACACTACATGACTACAGCCTAAATAACTTCCTTCAGAACAACACAACAGCAAAAGCATTAATATGAGAACCAACTACAGATTACCTGAAAAATCTGATCTAGAATTCTGACTTACTTTTTATTTGTATTACTTTCTTTTTTTTTGCAATGTAAAACTGAACATTTGACTGAGATGTGCCTAAATTAGGTCCACTAATGCAACTGTACCCCGCAGCTTCAGGATGAAGTCCTTGTTTCAGATGCAGAGAGGCTGAGGATAAGCCAGGCCAATGCCAAGCTGGTTCGTGTCTCCTAGCAATTTACCATGAGCAATGCACTTTTCATCTTAAATCCGTACTTTGTTTCAGCTTCAAAGGCACTTTCAAGCAGATATTCTTCAGTGGGTTCGAAGATTGAAACTTAAAGAACAAGCCCTTCTAAGGCGTGTTTTGAGGGTGAGGAATATTATTCTAGTAGAAAATCTTTGCTGTGGAAATATTACCAATGAATTATAATTGGTAATGCAATTGCACCATCTAACATGTTGTATCAAAAAGGTCATGAGGATAGTGGAAATGTTGGAGAGCAAGGGTTACAGGATTCCTTTGACGAAAGGCGAAATTGAACTTTCTGAAAGGTTGTCTGCTATAGCAAGACAGGTTGGCTTCTGTCCAGATACCTTGATTCTTTTTTTTCTTTTAATCTTATTTGTATACTTATCTTGAAGTGGGTTTTATTTGGCATTTCAGCTGAAACCTGGAGCAGAGTTGCCAAGGAAAGCTCAAAACCTTCTTTCTGTATCTCGCCTGCGTGCCAGCACGGGTGAGCTCAGTAGTTCTATCTATATTCCGGGGTCGATGAAGATACAGGAGCAAAGCCTTTCTCAGTTGCAAGAGGTAAATAAAGCATTGTATTTCTATTCCCCATGTGGCAATTAACCTGATCATGTTTTTGTACATACCGTATATCAGGTCCTGCAACAAGAAAACGAAGCCATTGCAAAGTTGGCAAATGTCTTGAAACGGGACGTGAGGGACGTGGAGATCATTCTGTCGGAGGGCACGGACATGGAAGAAGGTGCACGCAGTTTGAAGAGCTGATAGTTTCTCAAGGTTCCAACCTAACCCCATGACAAGTATAAGTTTTCTTTTACACTGCGATTCCTGTCAACCACTGGAGGAAGTGGGACACAGGGAAATCAGAGTGTATAGGGACGAAGATGATGAATTTGTGCCAATTCAGCATGAAATGACATTCATGTCTTTCGTAACACATTCTACACATTGAACTGCAAAAATGTTTTATATTGTACTCTCATGTCCCAGACAGAATGCGGCAAGAAATGAATGTGCTAATTTATGGGGGATGTTGTTCCTATTGTGTTTTTGTCATGACGTTTTACGTGTTCATTAATTTTTTATTCAATTTCATTAAAAAAAATTACGGTCAACTAAACACCCCTGCCACAGTGGCAAATGCCCTACATGGGCAGTTTGATAGGAGAGTGCCAACCGCTTGGAAGAAATGCCCTAAGCTGGGTAGATTTGGGTCTTTAATTTTGACCAAAAAAGATTTTTTTTATTTTTTTTTTAAATATTGTACTCTTTGTATGCTTTTTAATAGTACTAATATTGAAATATTTTAGATCACGTATAAGTATAAAATATTCTATAAAAAATTAATTTTTTTATATTATAAAATTTTTTGTCTTATATGCAATTTAAAATATTATATGCAATTTTGTGTATACACATACGTAATTTAAAATATTTTAATATTGGTACCATTAAAAAGCTTACAAAGAATATAATATTTTTTTAAAAAAAATTCTTTTTTAAGTCAAAATTAAGGACACAGATCTTACAGTACAGTGATCAGTGATGTTTACGTATTTCTGATGCTGTTTCAAACAGATTCAGTGATCAGTCCTCATTGGTGATCTCACTAACGGTTGTCAGTATTACAATACATGTTTATAAGACCAATAAAGACAAATTACTAGCACATATAATTAGGTTTTCTTGATGTGTCAGCATGTGATTTCCCAAGTTTGAGTTGCCAGATGTACCATAACTCGAGAGTCGTTTGACCAAAATGAGTCCACGGAGATTCAAAGTGATGTTAGTCTCATTTGATTTCCTTGAAGAAAGTCCCGCGGTGATTATGATGAAACTAAAACCTACCTGCAACAAGAGATTAGCCATTTGTTGTTTTAGTGCATAGCTGAAATTGCCTAGTTAATAACAAGGTCAGATAAGCATCACAATGTATCCTCACCGCAAATGCTAATCACAAAAAACAAAAAGAGTACATACTACACCGAAAATGCTAATTACGAGAAGATGAAAAGTGCGGGAAAAAACACAAGGGAATGCACAGAAAAAAATACATATGTTTTGAGTATAATAGCATATAACAGTAATCAGATAGTTGTGATCTACACACCTTGGATTCGTAATCTAATATTTACATATTTATGCATGTTGATTACTATAATCCAAAGATAGAAAGAGAAATGCAGTTTGGACTAATTAATTAATTAATTAATAATTAGTAGTTCTGAATTACTTCTGTTGCTGGTATGTTGAAAGTGGATATGTATAAAAGCCTACATCAAGGCTTAGTATATTGTAAACGGAACTGAACTTGAAGTAACTAATAGCCATCTCCACTAAATCACTTTCTCTTGTTCTCTTAGTTTTCTTCCTTTGTTTTGTGCTACTATCATAATCTCTTCTTTCTTCCACTCTTTCCTTTCTCGCAACTTCTCCCATATTCATCAACAAGCAAGTTGATCTTCGCCGGCATAACATCACTTCCACCACCCATATTATGGCCTTCATGTCAAACAATTCATGCTTTAGTTGCCTCATTGTCTTCCTGCTATTTCGTGTTTTGCTCAATATTAGAGAATCACAAATTATCACTCAAACAAATCATCCATAAAAAATCATAAGCAAATACAACTGCTAGATTTTGCAATTTCTTCACCCCTGTATCCTATTTGCCTACCATTCTCACCTATTGCATCTTGTGTTTATCATCTTTACCGTACACTACTATTGCTATTGCTACAATCATAGCATACAACCACCAATTGTAGGTTGAAGAACATTTACATCAACTTGCTAATTGCTTTTATCTTTTAAAATAAGCTCTTGTATGGCACACAATTCCTTATTTCTTGCCTTTGTACAATTATACTTCGTATTACCTGCCATTTTAATCACATCAACAACAAAAAAAAAAGAGAAAATAAACATCCACCATAATTGTGGAACTTAGAAATATTCTTATAGTTCATTGCACCCTACAATCATTCAAAATGACTTTGCCACCACTCAAACTGATATCAATACCAATAATGACTAGAACAAACACTTCACGTAACACTATTAAAAATTTATGCAGGAAAGTAGCACAACTGACCAAATTGAGAAAGGCTCAATTCGTAATCAAGTTATCAATTTTGGAGTATCTACATCTATATGGTAGAAACTCATTGAGAAATTTTATCTTGCCCAAGGATAACCAAAGCCAACATAAGGTTTAAAGAGAGAACCAATATCATCTAGGAGAGCTAATATATAATTTCAATCAGCCTAATGATGGATATTTATAGTCTAATCAATTGATAGACAAGCCCATAGGCTTAGAGATGCTATTAGGTAATATCACAAGATAGGTCAAGGATGAACAGCCGACTTTTGATGGTCAATAGGATGCCAATATATTTCTTATTGGCTAGTTGATATATAAACTATCTTGATTGAAATAAATGTCATCCGACAAGCCTATTTTTGACAGGACGAAAGATATTGGTACAGCTAAAAAGTACTTGTACATATTCAAGCTAATTTAGGCATTTAAGATAATATATTATGTGCTAGCTTAAGATGAGAATCAGGCTAAAATAAATATATTTTTTTCCATCAAGGATAAACTTAAAAAATTAGACATTTGAAAAGAAGTTATATTATACTTACATGAGAGGAGGTGCACTAAAAGGTATTGAAATTAAAATAAACTATCATATTTGCTTTGCTCATGCACATTCCCTTTGTAGATTCTCTATATGAATCACCCGATTTTGGGCAACAAGGCACTACCACGAACATAGATCAATTGTACCAACAGTTAGAGTTCCATTGTGAGACACTTGTATAAAAAAAACCTATAACAAAAGAAACCCCAAAATCCTAGTTCTTAACTTATTAACTTCAAGATTAACTGCCTTCACTATTGCAATCAAAGGCACGTTGCATCTCGATTTCCTCATTGAACCTTGACCATGCATCAACATGACACAAAAAGAAACCTCAACAAAAAAAAAAATGCTTCTGGAAATCGGACTCTTTCAGTAGGTGAACAGTGTCAGGCATTTCTCAGTAAAGAAAGAATTGTCTTCAAAAGAGGATATTTTGTTTATCAGCTTGCAGACTGAGACTGAATACTAATATAACATCTAGAAAAATTCCCCAGCAGTAATATGATGATCTAAATTACCAAAATTTTGCATGCTTTCAGCGCAATAATCAAACATGATCGTTATTAAGTATTATTTCACAAGAGGAAGAAGCAGCTAAATCGATATTGCATAGCAAGGAATTTATTTCTGAAGATAATGTTAGAAAATAATTTCAGTTTAAATAAAATACTAAATGTGAGTGCTAACTGCCAAATACTATAGTAATATGATTATTTTCACTTATGACTTCTCAATCCTAATCAATCATGATAAGGCAACTAAAACAATTTGGGATAACACCCTTACTTTGCAAACTGTTTCCAGTTGCTCCTCGATTTAAGCTTGCCAAAACTTCCATCGGTTAAGGATTCGTACAGAATGTTTTGACCTACAAAAGGCAGAGTTAGTGTCCCTGTACGGCTATTCAACAATTCAAAGACAATCGCTAAACTCACACTGTGGTTGTGAGCTTTTTCTCTTTCACTTCCACTTGTGGTTCACAGAAATTTTTGGAGTTCCCCAATGAAGTAAGCTTGCATCCAGTTTCTGTCTGTTCAGGACTGAAATAACATGTCTTCACCAGTAATCTCCACAAGAGCAGTGTCCATTCTTAAAATGGTGAAACCTTTTAATATCCCTTATAATAATCTCCCGGTTCACTATCTTTGTGATATACTTTATTGCATCATGGCAATCTCCACATACCCTTAAGTTCTTTATGATGACAATTCTTGTCCCTGGAGTGGTATTCAAGAGCCCAAAAGCAATAGCTAATCTCTCACTATGACCTCCGAGCATTTTCTCTTTCACTTCTTCTTCGAGGTCATGGAACACAAATTCTGTCTTTGGTATATAGCCCAATTTCCTCATCTCAAAGTCTAACCTCTCTAACAAATCCATGATTTTTTCATGTTGCGGATGGCTCCGATCCTCCACTCGAAAAGCATGAAGCTTTCCCTTGATCTCCACTAAGCTATACCCTGGAACTTTCCTTGTGGTCATGTTCTTCATAGCCTTTCTTGTCTCGACAACCATGTCCCAATTCTTTGCGGCGGCGAAAGTATTTGAAACCAATGAATATATTCCCATATCATCGGGGTTCAACTCAAGAATCTTTTGTGCCACATGCTGGCCTAACTCCAACATTTTGTGATTATGACAACCAGAAAGAAGTGCAACCCAGATTGCGACTCCTGGATCATCTGCCATTGACATGATGAGCTCGTGGGCTTCTTCAACATGACCAGCACGAGCTAAAAGATCTACCATACAAACATAGTGCTTGTCACTTGGCACAATTTTGTATTCCTGTATCATGCAATTGAACCAGAAGCGTCCTTCTTCTACAAGACCAGAATGACTCAAAGCGGACAAGAGAGAAGCAAAAGTGGCGTGGTCGGGCTTCAATTTAGTTGTATTCATTTCTAGGAAGATTGAAAGGGCCTCCTTTCCATGTCCATGAGCACCACAACAAGCAATCATCGCATTCCATGAGATTGTGTCCCTCACAGGAATCCTATTGAAAAGCATGTGAGCGCTTGAGAGGGATCCACACTTGGAGTACATGTCAATCATTGCAGTACCCAGAATCTGATCAAAATCAAACCTCCTCATAATGAAACCATGAATCGATCTGCCCATTCTTAGAAACCCAATATGAGAAGAGGCCAAAATTGCACCCACAAGCGCAACTGAATCAGGACGCAATCCAAAGGACTGCATCTTGATCAACATCGATAGTGCATCGCTAGCAAAACCATTTTGAGCATAGCCAGATATTAATGCACCCCACGACACAACGTTCTTAAAAGACATCCTCTCAAAGACAACCAGTGCAAGTTGCAGGAAGCCATTCTTAGCATACATATCCAACAGGCTAGTCTCGACGAGAACATCCATTTTGATGCAATGCCGCAGCATGTACCCATGGACAGACTGGCAAATCCTCATGTCTCCCAATGAGGCACACGCCTGTAACAGAGTCACCATGACGATCCCGTCACCCGCAACGCCCTCCTCTAGCATCTTCCTGTAAACTCCAATAGCTTCCACGGGCTTCCCAGCATTCACGAACCCAGTAATCATCGTGGTCCAAGATACAGTGTCCTTGATAGGCATTTCGGCGAACAATTTGAGAGCACGATCCATCATCCCAGATTTAGCGTACAAATTAAGGGCCGACGAGCAAATAAACACGTCATGGGAGAATCCAAGATGGGACGCATGGTCAAAGATCTCTTGCCCGGATCTGAGATCCAGTAGCTGTGCGCAAGCCTTGAGGGCGAGTGTGAAAGTGGAGCTATCCGGCCTCGGCCGGCCGGAGGAGGCCAAGAGGCGGTAGAGGTGGAGGACCTGGTCCGGGGAGTGGCCTCGGGAGTGGGCGATGATGAGGGCGTTCCATGTGGAGATGCTGGGGCTGAGGGCGGCACGGAAGACGGAGTGGGCGGCGGTGACGTCGCCGAGACGGGCGTAGGCGGCGATCAAGTGGGCGGCGGAGTGGGGGAGGGAGAGCGATCCGGTGACGGCCATGGAGGCGTGGATCTGGAGGAGTGTTTGGGCGTTGCTGCATGATCGCAAGAGATTCTTGAATGACGAGTGCATCTGCGTGCGGCATTTTGCTAGAAGATATTAATTATAAAGTCAAAACATTGATATTAATTTTATCTAGAGTAATGATCATAGGATGAGCCTACGAGGGAGGAGGACCATATCATTCTTCTTGTAGAATATTCAAACATTGTAAGTGTTGTTGAACGAAGGGTTCGAACATGAAAGACTGTACCTTCAAACATGCATAGACTACAAAGCCGAAGTTGGAGTGATTGAGTTGAAACGGCCCACTACGGTCAAAGAGATCAGAAGCTTTTTGGGATATACAAGATTTTATCGGCGTTTCATTAAGGATTTTTCTAAACTTACTAGACCACTTACAAATTTACTTTGCAAAGATGTTAAATTCTCTTTTGATGAAGAATGTTTGTTTGCATTTCAGAAATTAAAGAAGGCTTTGATATCAGCGTCTATCATTCAACCACTGGATTGGAGTTTACCTTTTGAGCTCATGTGCGACGCTAGCGACTATGCAATAGGATCAGTGCTAGGGCAGAGAAAAGAGAAGAAACCCTATATTATCTACTATGCTAGCAGTACTTTGGATGAGACACAGAGGAATTACACTACCACTGAGAAAGAACTTTTGATCATTGTTTTTGCTTTAATAAATTCAGATCATACTTGATTAATTCTAAAGTTGTGGTATATACTGATCATGCAACTGTAAAGTATTTGATACAGAAGAAAGATAGTAAACCTCGCCTTCTTAGATAGATATTCCTTTTGCAAGAGTTTGATTTGAAAATCAAAGACAAGAAGGGATTAGAAAATTTTATTGCAGATCACCTTTCTAGGATGATGATAGATATTGATAAAGGTGATATAATCAATGATTCCTTGCCTAATGAACAATTCTTAGCCATTGAACAGACCAAGGCTCCATGGTATGCTGATATAGTGAATTACTTAGTTGCTAATGTTTTTCCTTTTGATTTGGGTTATCAAGGAAAGAAGAGATTCTTAGCTGAGGTAAAGAATAATTTTTAGGATGAGTCTTATGTATTTAGAAGATGTACAGATGGGATTTTTAGGAGATGTGTACCTGAGGAAGAAATCATGGATATATTATTTCAATGTCATAGATTATTTTATGGAGGGCTTGCTAGTACTCAGAAGACTGCTTTCAAGGTTTTACAATCTAGATTTTATTGGCCCTCAATTTTTAAGGATGCTAGAAATTTCATATTGTCTTGTGATATATGTCAAAAGACAGGGAATATTAACAGAAGAAATGAAATGTCATTGTCTACTATTCTTGAGGTTGAGATATTTGATGTTTGGGGAATTGATTTCATGGACCGTTCCTATCATCTGGAGGTAACAAATAAATACTTGTGGCAATAGATTATGTTTCTAAGTGGGTTGAGACTCTTGCTTCTCCAACTAATGATTCTAGAGTAGTTGTGAAATTGTTCAAGAAAATCATTTTCCCACGATTTGGAACACCAAGAGTTGTAATTAGTGATGGAGGCTCACATTTTATAGAACATAAATTTTTAGCCTTACTTAGGAAATATGGTATTAATCATAGAGTTGCAACACCATATCATCCCCAAACAAGTAGACAAGTTGAAATATCAAATAGAGAGATAAGTTGGATTTTGGAAATACTGTGTTAAGAATAAGAAAGGACTGAGCTTCTAAACTTGATGATGCATTGTGGGCATATAGAATTGCTTATAAAACACTGATAGGTATGTCTCCTTTTCAAATGGTTTATGGTAAATTATGTCATCTACTTGTAGAGCTCGAGCACAAGGCGTTCTGGGAAATCAAAGCATTGAATTTCGACTTGAAGACGCAGGGGGAAAATGAAGGTTACAATTGAATGAGCAAGAAGAGATTAGACTCTCTGCTTACAAAAAAACGCAAGGATTTATAAAGAGAGGACTAAAAGATGGCATAATCGATATATTCTCATGAAAGAATTTCAAACATGTGACTTTGTTTTTTTATTTAATTCTAGATTAAAACTTTTTCTTGGTAAACTTAAGTCTCGATGGTCCAGACCTTTTCAGGTTCAGAAAACTTATCCCTACGGAGCTGTGGACATATGGAGCGACAAAATGAGGGAATTTAAGGTTAATGGTAAGAGATTAAAGCATTATTTCCAAGAGAAACGGAACAAAGAAAGAACAAAATTACAACTCAAAAAACCTCGATCAGATATGAGTGCAGAAAGGTCAAGCTAATGACTTAAACATTAGCGCTTCTTGGGAGGCAACCCAAGCACTTTTATTTAGTTTAGTTTTTTTTTTACTTTAGTTTATTTGCATACTAATCTTTATTTTCTTTTTTTAGGAGAATCTGTCATTTTTTCATAAATTACGGTAGGGCCGTAATAAAGTTTACAGCCGTAATTTTGAGTAGATTTCAACTAGAGAATTTTATAGTGGTACCATAATGATTTTCACTAACCGTAATTTCGACTTGTTTCTTTACAGAAGACTTTACGAAGATTACAACACTACCACAAGGATTTTCACGGGCCATAATTTTGAGTTAGTTTTCTCCAGGGTGTTTTACGATAGAGGGTGTGGAATTTTTCTGAAAATTTTATAGGTGTGCCATTATTTTCCTTTCGAGCCGTAATTGTGAGTAATTTTGAACCAGAGAGAATTACGACAATGCTGTAATGAAAATTACGATTGTAATTGTGTCGGCCCTACATGACTCTGCTGTAGAATTTTTAGGGTTTCTATTGTATTTTTAGGGTTTCTCCCGTGTTTTCGCTCAATCTAGCGCCGCCTCTTGAGATTTCAACTCACTTCTGCCTGCTAAAACCTCTGGCGACCTTTCCCGTTCATCTTCGAACCTCATTCTGGTATTTTTCTAGCCCGATCTGTTCTTCCCAGCATCTGTCCGACGTGTTTTCCGCCCTTTCATTTTTCTGTTAACCGTGCTTTCGTCCCTTCGATTTCAGCTTGTTTTTGCTTCCTAAAACTTCCGGCGACCCTCTCCAGCTACTTCTGATTGATTTCCAACCATTTTTTAGTAACATTGACATATTTTAGGGCTTGATCGAGCTCAACCAGCATTCGTTCACTGTTCTTCCGCCAAGCGTCGTTTTCCTTTATTGGAGCTACGATCAAGCTGTTGTTTGCTTCCTAGGTTCTTGCCAGAAGTAGAAGAAAGTTCCTGAAAATATTTGGAGATTGATTTCAGCTAGGATGCTCAGATCTATGGACTGCATTCAGAATCTGCTCAACGCCCTGATTTGGTAACACACTTTGTTTTCAAAATCCTATTTCCAGATTTTTCATTACATTCCTTGAACCAAATGACACCAAAGACCAAACAAGTTGCTTCAAAGAGGAAGGGCAAGGCTCCAGCTGAATCTTCTACATATTCACCTCCAAATCCTTATGGGATTGTGTTTAGAGATGAGATATAGGAGGCTAGATACAGCTGCTTACTAGACGTGTAGTGAACACGAAGTATGCTGATAAGCACACTTTGGAGATTTTGGGGCTCTACGATGACATGTTTTGGATGTTTGATCAAATAAGGGCCAAGAAGTTCTTTGAGATTTCACCTCAGACTTACCTCCCCTTGGTTTTGGAGTTTCTTAGCAGCATGGATATGGAACTACATGAGTATTCTGATCGGCAAGCTGAAGGTCATATTACTTTTCGTATGGCTAATGAAGAGAGGAGCCTTACACTCTGAGACATCAGATCTATTTTTCACTTACTAGGAGGAGGGTACACATGTGCCGGTTGGGTTTATTGAGCATGTATTTTGGAACCAGATCACCTCAGAGTCTAATTTTTCACCATTATCAATAAGGGCAACCAGCATCTCCAACCCTTGCATTAGATATGTGCACCGAGTCTTGGCCCATACAAATTTCGAACGAGGAGATAGTGATGGTATGGTACGTCAGTTCGACCTTTATTTTCTTTGGTGCATGCTTCATGGTTACCCTATAGATTTGGCTTTCTTCTTGATCAAACACTTAGATAAGGTTGCAAGAGCGAAGAAGAGTGCTATTGTCATAGGAGGTTTCCTCACTCCTATAGCACTCTCCTTAGGAGTAGAACCCTATGGAATTGAGGTAGCTAGGGGAAATGCCAGAATAGACATTGAGTCATGTGTGGCAATGAAAATGATTGTAAGAGAGGGTGAAAGCTATTGCTTGATTCTTGGACCAAGTGCTCCCACCTTACCACTGCCAAACACTGAGAAGTCTTCGGTCAAGGATCAAGCTAACTAGAAGCTTCTACCAAGTGTTGCTACCGATGCCACCCCCATACCATTGGATTCAGTACCGCCACCACCCGCCTGGGGTGGCAGTGATGACCCATTCTACATGAGTATGGATTCACTGTCACACCGAACTGCTGGATCATCACCACACCAAGCTGCAGGTTCCTCACGTAGAGCTACTGAAAGAGGATGGTCGAGTGCTCAGGACCTTGGTTTTTAGGCCCTTTCTGCATAGGTGTACCATATGGGTCGCCTCATGGAGAAGATGCTTGATGTTGTCGGGCACATTCATGAAGATGTTGAGGAGCTGGGGACATAAATGGAAGAGATGGGAAACTTTCTCTATGACAGGTTCGGATATGGAAATGACGGAGAAGATGGCGATGAAGATGGAGATAAGGGTCAAGAAGGTGGTCAAGACGATCCTATGGATGCTGCCCTCGCTGATGAAGGAAACGAGGAGATAGATTCTGATGTGGACGATTAGAGCTTTGTGAGTATTCTCTTCTCCTATCTATGCTTTATTTATCTCCATACCCTATTGATGATACAT
The DNA here is from genome assembly GCA_027563935.2 of Costus lasius. Lineage (NCBI taxonomy): Eukaryota > Viridiplantae > Streptophyta > Magnoliopsida > Zingiberales > Costaceae > Costus > Costus lasius. Next base: position 26,032,161 of record CM050450.1, on the reverse strand, counting down.
ATTTTTGTAGGAAATGATGACTCAGTCATACTTCTTGTGTCCACTGCCCGTCGATCCTCGATTTTATATTTTGTATTTTGAAACTTTGATTCGATTTGGTTGTACCATGATATTATGATACTTTCTTTTGATGTTGTGATTTGGCACTATGATTGGAGATAAGTTTGAATCAATATTTCAATCTAGCAAACACCCTACTAAAACAATACTGAGTCTATCAATTGTGTGATAAATAGGTACATAAACAAACCTAACATAAAATATATCATATTTAATCATTTTATAATATAGAAAAAACTATCAACACTTATTAACATTAACAAAAAAAACAGCTATGATAATATGAGTTGATAGATATTTACCTCAAACTTTGATTTTGTAAAAACCAACAAGAATGATTGTAGTGGACAGTAATTGTCATATATCTTTTTTTTATTACTTGAAGTCCACATATCTGATATAACTACTACTCTTCCTTCATTATTATCAATTAATTTTAATACTATTGATTTTTCATCATTATAAACACTTTTAGAATCTCTTTCTTGATGGTAGAATTGCTTGAATTTACATTTCTCCTATACAACTATTTCTAAATACACTACAAATAGTGTGCTTACCATACTAATATACTTGAAACCAATTGTGCATTACCATATACCCTTTTGAAAAAAAAGATAGTTGTCACATCTATGTTAGTTATTGTAGGTGATGGATTTGATTAGCTATTGTTAACATGATCTTGACTTGCAAAACAATAATTTAAAAAGAAAGTATCAATTAGCTCAAACAACTTAGTTACTAGTAGCAGGGTTTGTGACTCCTACTTAGCAAAACCAAAATGTCTTAATGTTATATCCACCATCTATTAAAATCATTTTCTTGATGAGTACAAACTAAGAAAGTTACTATGATTAACAACCCTTTTGAGGCACATGTCTACATGATAGGCTATTAAGTATACATAAAAAATGAGATAGAAAAGTGAATCATATCAAAACTCAAGTATACTTACGAGTGTATTCTAATCTCAACCTGAGAGGTGACTAGTGAGAGAAATAGGTAGAGTCCTAGTTGGAGAATAAGGGTTGATGAAGCAGATGACAAACTCTGGCAGCAAGACAAGAGGAGGTAGTGGGGAGCAATTAGTAAACTTCGACAACAAGATGAGAGGTGGCAGACTTCAATGGGCAAGATGAGAGAAGGCAGTGGAGAGCAAGCAATGAACTTTAGTGGCAACACAAGAGTAGGCAGTGGAGAGCTCTGGACTTTAACAACACAAGTAGGCAGTGGAGAGCAACTCTGGACTTTTGATGGCTACTGAGAGTGGTAATAGACTTTGGTTGTTCAGCAATAGTAGAAGAGTGATGAGAGAGGCAAAGAGCACTAGAGCAAAGGGCAAGTGGTTAAGCAGTACACAGAGAGAAGGGAGTGAGGGATATGGGAACCTATGATTTTTAATTTTTATATGTATACAAGGGTAATTTGGTAAAAGTACAAGTTAGGTCGTGTTTGGGATAGGTTTCAGGCTCGCTGATGTAGCGACTATAGGTGGGTGAGTCCTTAGTTCCGTACTCTAGGGGAATGAGATGATGATCAGAAAACATGAGAGGGTCTTAAGACGAGGAAAGTAAAAAAGCATGTCGAAAAGAAAGCAACAAGAAACCACAAGAAAATGATGCAGAAATAGCGGTGAATTTGTTTTGGGGCAACACAAAAGAAGAAGAAACAATCGACACCCAACTACAATAATAAAACACACTAACCTCTGTAGTGAGCAATTTTAAGTGCCGCACGCAATAAGAGTAGCAGACTTTAAGCGGTGACTCAACTTGCACGCCTATAAACCTGTGATCACAAACGAATGAGAACATTCCACGTCTTCAGCGCACGGATGCTCGTGGGTGAAGGGGAAAGCCAAAGCATGAAAACGAATGCAGTAATATCTCAAAATAGGTGAACCTGACGCAACAAGATGTGATTTATTTCTTTGAAAACTGAAGAACAATTACAACCGATAGAGAAGAGGTATCGGGACTGAGCCAAGGATTGCACACCTTTCTCCACACTCGCACCTCTCTACTATGAGCTCCTATCACACAAGAAAGCTAAAAAACTAAGGATAGACTCAACTCCCTCTTATAGAACACGGGAGGGAATCTCACACATGACATGTGGCTACCTACTCTAACAAACTAAAAGTAGTCAAGATGCTATTTTTTACAATTGAAAATAACTCCTACCAACTAAAGTAGTCAAGGACTGTGTAGAATCTTGAAGTTGGGCGCATGGCTGGGCCTTCTGGGCTGCGCTTGGGCCATCAAAATAACTCGGAACACACAGCGATGAAGTAGTAGAATTTGTTGATAGTGGGCTAGTTCATTACTGTGCTAGCTTGTTCTTAGGCCGTGTTGGTCAACTAGTTGTGGTAATGATCATTTGCCGAGTCTTCGGGCTATCAGGGCGTTAAGCACATGGGCCGAAGTACCTCTGTTTGGGCAGATAATGGGCTGATGACACTCATATATCAGTCCAGGGGCTGACATGAACATTGAGATCGTCGTATTGTGGTTGTGTCGGGTCCCTTTGAACTTCCTAGGGGGTGTAGAACTTGGTCTAGAGGGAGATCCTCAGCAAAACAAAATTATCGGGGTGATTTCGGGGCTTTTGCAAAAAACACGGGCTGCCCGTGTAAATTTGCACGGCTGTGTTTTTCCATTTCTTGGGTCACCAAAGAGAACACGACCTCTTCATGTCTTTTTACATGATCATGTTCTTGTTCACGTCTGCGATCCGCATTTTTATTTCAAGGTTGCTGAGGAGAACATGGCTAGCCGTGCTTTTGTACATAGTCGTGCTTTTCTTGGCCAAAAAATTTTGGGGGTGATTTTACATCTGGAATTTCACCCTCTTTGGCATCTAATTCTCCTACACCACTCACTCTAACCGAACCCAACCCACTGTTGATAGGAAAAAACTTAGATTTTCAGGATGAATTTAGGTAAAACCTGAGTCTTAATTCAACGGGGTGAGATCGAATATGGGTATTCTATACCTTCTTTGCTAGGAATAGCTAATATTGATTATTTTTCAGCTTAAAATCTTACATATTATTTATTTGATCAAGAAAGTTTGTAATGGCCTTCCTTGTGATCTTTATTTATGAAAATTGTTTTCGACGATGTGTTGTATTCCACAAGTGCACGGATACTCGAAGTAATAAAGAAAGTATCGAATCCACAGGGACCTATGTGTTAAGTACCAAATAGTTGTATTCTTACTAGCTAAGCGACCGATTTTAATGCAAGTAAGCAATATAAAGGGTGAAAAGATAAATCAGAGAGAAACTAGGACTAGGGTTTCATCCACCTTGATTTCAATGACTAGATATAAATAAAAGGTCGTCAGACTAATTTCATCATGATAAAGACATAATTTACTTCATAAAAGGATTATCTCAACACAAGTTCTACTTAAGGGTCTCCAACGTTCCGATCCTCACTTTCGTGCAAGATCTCCATGTTTGACACAATAACCCAATCCTAGATTCTTTTTATCAAACATGGCAGTAAAATCACTAAAAATCAGAATTCAAAGAACAAACCTAATTTCTTACGATAAGTTTCAAACTCAATGATTCTTTAGGGTTCCAAATTTCACAATCAACCTTTCTGTCTATTTTGCAAAATTCTAAAACATAGATGACAATAAGAAACTACGGAGAATTATAGACAATCATCACATAAGTAAAATTATCACAACAAAATTATACTAACAAAATAAAAGTTATCTAATCATATAAAATCAAACGGATTACACCCCATGTCTCAAAATATGTTTAAGAAAGTATGGAAGAAGAAATACAATGAATCATAGTTTCAGAGTGATCAGAAATCAAAGAGAAAGAGGAAATAAACGTTACAACACTAATTTGCTTCGAAAACTCGCTGTGAACAGTGCCTGAGCCCTTCTTTCGTTGATTCGTCCTCCAATTGATCTCCTTTCACTCTGAAACTTCTGGAGTATCCTCTTCACCTCCAGGCGAAGCTTCTATGTAAAAATCACAGCCTAAGGTGGCCTCCACGCCTCTCGGCGTGAAGATGAACCCTAAGCGCCTCCCTGTTGATTGCTCTCTCGATTGATGATAAAAATTAGGGATTTTGGTCCCTTTATCTTCTCCTCATTAAGATGAGTCCGCTTCATCTTTCGGATCTTGATTTGGATGTCTGGATCTCAAGATATGGTCTGCGCAAGAATCGGGCCCGAAAAACTCGCGTGTCCAGAAAAAAATTACGACCGTGTTTTATTTTACGGTGGTGCCGTATTTTGGTTCTGTGTGTTCTGGGTTAAAATTATGGCCCATAATATATATTACGGCAGTGCCGTAAAATCAACTGAACTCTCTGGTCGGAATTGTCTGGAAATTACGGCCCGTTAAATGGCTTACGACAGTGCCATAATTTCAGTGAATATCTCTGGTTTGAAAGCGCTCCAAAATACGGCACCGTGTAATTGTTTACGGCAGTGCCGTAAAATCAAAAAAATTCTCTGGTGAAAAACTCCCCAAATTACGGCAGTGCTCTGATATTACGGTAGCGTACGAAAATACGGTACCGTAATATAGATTACGGCCCTGCCGTATTTTCGTTCGTGGCTCCATTTTGCTTGAAATTTGTCATGTATCCTCTTCTTGATGATGGTAACTCTTCCAAGTGTTTGATTTTGCTTGAAAACGCCTAAAAATAGTGCCTTTTTTACCTAAAAATCATCAAAAACCAAAATAGAAGTAGATTTTGCAATATTTGATAAATTTGACATAAAAATAAGCAAAAGAGCTTCAATTTAACATGAAAAGATATATAAAATGATACAAAATATACTATATATTTTGGTGTCATCAAAATACATAAGGCTCAAACTTTGCTTGTTCCTAAGCAAAAATCAAAAATTGATTAAAAGATAAACTTTTTCATGTTCAATAAATTTCTAAAGTACAATCATCAATGAAAAATTCCATCAATTATTTCACAAAACTTCAAATAAACATATCATTCTTAGAACTCAACCCTCTAGATCTACATCTCAATCAAATAAAACTTTACAACTTGTATAATAGAATTTTCAATCTCATGATTTCAGCCAATTTTAGATCAAATCTATCGTACTTTTGTTTACAAGAATTAGGTTTCCAAGATCTTTTTCCACACATATTTTTTTTATTCATTTTTTTTTCTTTTTTCATGTATTTTGTTGTTTTTGCACAGATGGCATGTACCCACTTAGATACACACTTTTTTTTTTATTTTGACTTCAACTCTTATCTTCGGTACCACTATCAATTTTGCATAGTGCCAAGTAGAGGAGTCTTATTCTTTTTCTCTCTCATTATCTTTTAGCCATAGACTTCAACCCATGTCTTAGGTACCACTATCAATTTTACATAGTGCCAAGTAGGGGAGTCTCTCACTATTTTTTTGGATCTTGGATTCTTCCTTCCCAACAAATAGCAAAATAGACTAAACATCTACTAGGTTGATCAATTGATATCAATTCAGTAATCATACTCATATACTCATTTTATTTAAAGGAGTAGTTTCACCTTTAGATATTATTCCTCAAATTACACATCTACCCAAAATTTCATGCACCAACCAATGTCAAATTTCAAAAGATAGATATGCATTGAAGAAATAAATCTAACATGATAGGTTTCTTTCTAATCATGAATACAAGTTTATTCATCATCAAGGAAGATATTTATCAATGAAAATCTTTTAAAAATAGAATTACACCACAAGATAGTAGAAAGTGGATCATGAACAATCATATCATCATGCAACCATATTGAAGAAATATCAGTGAGTGATACATATAAAGCAAATCAAAGATGCAACCATATGAAATAATCATGAATACAAGAGAGTGCAAACAATACTCACAAAACTATATAGCAAGCTCTGACCAAAAATACATAAGGCTCGGACCAAAAAAGTATCGGGGCAGATGCTGCTAGGTCCATAGATGTGCCTTTTTAAAATTTTTCCTACACAATTTAAGATACATAAGGCTCAGTCTAAAAATAGTCACTAAAAATAATAATGATAAAAATAATTTTCTCAAGGGAGAATCAGAAATATCATCGATGGTCCAGAAGAGTCCTGGTGGAAAGAGCTGATGTAGGCAAGAAGCAGAGGTGGAATAGAGGCTAGCTGAAAAGCTGCTAGCAATGATGATAGTGCCGATAGTAGAGTGAGTAATCTCTAGTGGCCTGCTAGAGAATACAGTCCTGGAGGTGAGATCGTCAGCAGGTGGGTGCTAGAAAAAATGATGCATAGATAAAAAAAATCAGTCACTAATGAAGAGTCTGCTACATAAATAAATCAAATAAATGGAAATAGAGGCAGTAGAAGAAGTAAGAGTCTGCTGATGGTATAATCCAGTATCGATGGCTGGAAACAGTGATGTTAGAGACAGATGCAGTGGTAGCTAAAGGTGGAAGATAGTTACTCTTGAAGATTTATGGATCTGGAGGCAAAAGAAGCTATAACATGTAGAAAACAAGTTGAGCAACCAGTGAATTTTTTTTATTAAAAGTAGCCATACCCAAAAATAAGATTTAATGATCCAAAAATAAAATGGACAGAACCATGTAATAAAATAAAACTCATTCTTTTCAGATGTATGAAAATCAAAGGATCAAAATCTATCAGGAATTTAGGGTATCAACAGAAAGAATGCTACTCAGATTACAAACTTAAAAACTGCACAGAAGTTAATCAGATTCGAAAAGTTGCTATGTGTCCTAGAATGATCCATGGACTTTAAAATTCAGCAAAATATCCAGATGATAGACAAAGATGAGTACTTCCATGTCGTGCCAAAGATCAAAATTTTTCCCAACCTAGTTTCTTAAAATCGCAACGAGAAAACACCTAATCAGATAAGCAGAAAGCAGTGTTGAAATTACGGGCGTAATATCCCTTACGGCAGTGCCATAATTTATATAAAACTCTTGGGATGAAATCGGACCAACATTACGGCACCGTAAAGCAGATTACGGCAGTGCCGTATTTTGCGTAAAATTTTATTCTCCCTACAAAAAGAAAAGAAAAATTAATTCTAAAAATAAACTAAAATAAAAGAAATTAAGCTAAGTGGTAATGCTTGGGTTGCCTCCCAAGAAGCGCTAATTTTTAGGTCATTAGCTTGACAAAAAATCAAATCATGGCGAAATAGGTGAATCAGTACCAAAGTAAATAGCATGTAATTTTCTGCATTTTCTTTGTCCTAAAAGCTTAGCCACTAATCTAAATATCCAGAATTTCATAAAAATCAAGATTGACATGACTTTCTCAAATATGCAGAAATCAAAATCAATACTTTCAACTCTACTAAATGGATATTCAATAATCTTCCTAAATTTATCAAAAAGCAAAATCATAAGTCCTTTCTTCAGATTTATATTTTCAATTGCAATAGGACTTTGATTAAAAGATATAAGCATTGGATCATCAAAATAATTTTTATGTCTCAAATTAGGTTCCTCAATAAAGCATAGTTTTTCAAATAAATCAAAAGAGTGAACATTAGATATGGGCAAAACATTATCATAGTGAGATTCATCAATGTTTGTATTTTTCAAATCTTTTTCAAATTCCTCTTGCTCACAATCAAATAATTTATCAATTTCAAAATTATCAACAAAATCAGAATAAGATTTCTCTAAATTAGTCCCCTCATATCCTTCATCAGAATTAACCACAAATAACATATCATCAAAAGAATCAATTTCATCAAAAGAGGGTTTTTCAATTTTAATTTCCACAATTTTTTCCACAAATAAATTATCAAAGGAATCAATTTCACAATTATCAAAATCATAGTGAGATGCATTAATGTTCACATAAGGCTCAATCTCAAAACAATCATAATCAGAGGGGGAATTTTCTAAATCAAGTTTTTTAGTTTCTAAATCAAACTCAAATAAGAAAGCTTGTTATGCTAACTAGGTCTCTAGAATTTTAGAATTAGCAGTTAAAGATTCTACTTGAGAAGCAAGCTGACTAATTATTCCCTTAAGATCCTCAATTTTCTCACTTTGATTTATCATGATTTGGTTTTGATTTGACATGAATTTTTCAAGCATAGATTCTAACCTAGATTCTTTAGTGTCCTCAAAGTATGGTTCAGAAACAAGATTAGAGCAATCATCATAAAAAGAAGTTTGATTTTCCCAACTACAATCATAATGATCATCTTGATACCATGAAGAATTAGAATTTTGGGGTATTAAAATATGGCAATCAGAAGACAATGATCAAAGCATCCACAAATATCACATCTAACAGAGTGCATACAAGAATTTAATTTATCTGCAAGAGTGCACAATGAATCATATTCATACCTTTCTTGTGGCATGTATACCTCACCTCTTTCAGTTGCCCAAGAGTTGTGATAAAAAGACATATCCTCAAATCTATCAAGAACAGAAAGAGAATCCAACACCAATCAATTAGATTTTTTTTTTCAAAATATGTAAAAAAAAAAAACACAAAACACAAGCAAATACAAAATTTTCAAATATCACAGTTCTGTCACAACTTGTGAAAATGTAAAATCTGCGAAAACAAAAAACAACTAAAACTTAGTCTAGAAATACTAACAACTATTTTGATATTAACAAAACTAAGGTCCACGACAACGGCGCCAAAAACTTGTTTTATTCCGCAAGTGCACAGATACTTGAAGTAATAAAGAAAGATATCGAACCACAGAGACCTTATTGTGTTAAGTACCAAATAGTTGTATTCTAAACGACCGATTTTAATGCAAGTAAGCAATATAAAGGGTGAAAAGATAAATCAGAGAGAAACTGGGACTAGGATTTCATCCACCTTGATTTCAATGACTAGATATAAATAAAAAGTCTTCAGACTAATTTCATCATGATAAAGATATAATTTACTTCATAAAAGGATTATCTCACTTTCGTGCAGATAATCATGCAGGGACCAATCATCGCTTTCGCACAAGATCTATCCCAACGCTGAAAATAAGTAAATCATCAATCAAAGAACTCAAAGATTACTTTTGTGCATCCAAATTCTAAGTTGATTGTCTCAAGTGGAATCTCAAGGATCACTTTTGTGCATCCGAGTCTGAACACAAGTTCTACTTAAGGGTCTCCCACGTTCCGATCCTCACTTTCGTACAAGATCTCCACGTTTGACACAATAACTCAATCCTAGATTCTTTTTATCAAACATGACAGTAAAATCACAAAAAATCAGAATTCAAAGAACAAACCTAATTTCTTACGATAAGTTCCAAACTCAATGATTTTTTAGGGTTCCAAATTTCACAATCAACCTTTAAGTCTATTTTGCAAAATTCTAAAACATGCATAACAATAAGAAACTACGGAAAATTATAGACAATCATCACATAAATAAAATTATCACAACAAAATTATACTGATGAAATAAAAGTTATCTAATCATATAAAATCAAAGGTATTACACCCCATGTCCCAAAATATGTTTAAGTAAGCATGGAAGAAGAAATACAATGAATTATAGTTTCACAGTGATCAGAAATCAAAGAGAAAGAGGAAATAAACGTTACAACACGGCTGTAATAGAATTTACAGCCGTAATTTGCTTTGAAAACTCGCTGTGAATAGTGCTCGAGCCCTTCTTTCGTTGATTCCTCCTCCAATTGATCTTCTTTCGCTCTGAAACTTCTGGGGTATCCTCTCCTCCTCCAGGCAAAGCTTCTGTGTAAAAATCACGGCCTGAGGTTGCCTCCACACCTCTCAATGTGAAGATGAACCCTAAGTGCATCCCTGTTCATTGCTCTCTCGATTGATAATAAAAATTAGGGCTTTTGGTCCCTTTATCTTATCCTCATTGAGGCAAGTCCGCATCATCTTTTGGATCTCAATTTGGATGTCCGGATCTCAAGATATGGTCTGCGCAAGAATCGGGCCCGAAAAACTCGCGTGCCCAGGAAAAAAATTACGGCCGTGTTTTATTTTACGGCAGTGTCGTAGTTTGGTTCTATGTGTTCTGGGTCAAAATTACAGCCCATAAAATGGATTATAGCAGTGCCGTAAAATCAACTGAACTCTCTGGTCGGAATTGTCTGGAAATTACGGCCCGTGAAATGGCTTACGGCAGTGCCATAATTTCAGTGAATATCTCTGGTTTGAAAGCGCTCCAAAATACGGCACCGTGTAATTGTTTATGGCAGTGCCGTAAACTCAGGAAAAATCTCTGGTGAAAAACTCCCCAAATTACGGTAGTGATCTGATATTATGATAGCGTACGAAATTACGGTACCGTAATATAGATTACGGCCCTGCCGTATTTTGGTTCGTGGCTCCATTTTGCTTGAAATTTATCATGTATCCTCTTCTTGATGATGGTAACTCTTCCATGTATTTGATTTTACTTGAAAACACCTAAGAATAGTACCTTTTTACCTGAAAATCATCAAAAACCAAAATAGAAGTAGATTTTGTAATATTTGATAAATTGGGCACAAAAATAAGTAAAAGAACTTCGATTTAGCATGAAAAGATATATAAAATAGTACAAAATATAATATATATTTTGGTGTCATCACGATGTTGAATACAATAGCCTTAATAAAGATTAATTTGGAAGTGAAGTTGGCCAAGAATTAATTTTTTTGTGGTATTGATGAACACTCATTCAGGACACTATCTAGTAGGGGTATTTAAAAAAAAATTGAAATCTGAAAAACCATAGTTAACTAATCGAATTGAATGGGCAGTTAATAAAATGGATCAGTTTGACTCATAGTCAATTTTTAGGTTATAATTTTACGATTCGGTTCGATTATGGTTCGAGAAAAAAATTTTCAACGGTTAACTGAACCTATATATATATATATATAACCTAAATTTAAAATTTGATTATGCATCTAGTGCAATAGTCAAGTGCTACTTTCCATATGAATCGTAATTTAACCTCATCTAAGTTAATATTAATTTTGATTTTGTGGCACTTTAAGATTATTGTGCACAAGGTAAATTGTCAGAACGGTAAGGAGAAATGAAACTACAAATATGCCCAAGTATTTTTCTTAATATCACTGAACATGTATAAAATTTGTAGAAACGAGAATGTATCAAATTAAAGGATAAAATGGGGGTATTTGGGTAAAAATGCATTACACGAAGATCAATAATAAGGAGACATGGGTTTTTCGATCGGATTCGAGGTGGGTCAGGTCGCAAGTAAACATTGATTAGCAACCAATGATTAGGGATGACAAGAAAGCCCATCTCTAACCTGACCCAAAGTTAATGGGGAAAATCCAAGTTGACTGAGTCTCGGGTTAAGTTCGGAAAAAACTTGACTAGATAAAATCGGGTTAGGGTCGCGTATGGGAATTCAGGTACCTGCTGTGAACCCACTCCGATTATTAAAATGACAAATTTACCTTTCTAAATTATAATCTAGTTACTAAATTTATACTAGTTCGATGTTTTGCTAATTATTTTCATTATGATTTATGTAGAAATGATTGTGTAGTTTATGTAAAATATTTTTTATTTATATATTATGAATATGTAATAAAAATTAATTTTAAAATATTATTTATAATATATACTTATTTTTTAAGTCGGTTAGAATCGGATTTCCTCGCGAGGTCGAGTATAGGGTTGGGTTTTTTTTAACCCATCAAATTCGGAGTCAAATAGGTTTGGGGAAGTCGGGTTTGGGTCAGGGATGCTGAAACTCGACCCAGGCGCTCCCCTTTGCCATCCCTACCAATAATTGGCAAAATTAATAAATTAAATAAACTACCCTTGAAAAAAAAATTTATAGGTAGAACCACTTCGTAGTAAAATCACTATTCCTTTTGCTTGAAGATATGTACTCTAAAATTAATAAATTAATACATTATATAAGTTGCTCTATTATTTGGAGAAAATTTTTTAGACAGGTTATTGCGTGGAAATTGGGTAAGGATCTTACGAAAGGAAGATGTCAGCACAGATCTTAAAGCAAAAAAGAAGGGTGAGATTGAGGAAATTTTTTCCGATGTTGAATTCTTTGTGTGCTAGAAATAGAATGGAAGGGCGTGAGACATTTTCTACGCTTCTCTCAAATCCTACATCCACTCCCTCCCACTCGCTCTCTTTCCGCCCCCGTCGTCAAGATCCAACGCTCCAAACCCGCCCCTCTCGCATCCACGCCTTCTCTCATCCGTCCATTTCCCCATCCACCACCCTATATATCTTCCCACCTCCCTCCCTCACTTCCTTGAAACCATCGGAAAATGGCGTTGAACGTGGAGAAGACCTCGACTGGGCGCGAGTACAAGGTGAAGGACCTCAACCAGGCCGACTTTGGCCGCCTCGAGATCGAGCTCGCCGAGGTGGAGATGCCTGGTCTCATGGCCTGCCGCGCCGAGTACGGCCCCACCAAGCCCTTCGCGGGAGCCCGCATCTCGGGCTCCCTTCACATGACCATCCAGACCGCAGTCCTCATCGAAACCCTTACCGCCCTCGGCGCCGAGGTCCGCTGGTGCTCCTGTAACATCTTCTCCACCCAGGACCACGCCGCCGCAGCCATCGCCCGCGACTCCGCCGCCTGCTTCGCTTGGAAGGGTGAGACCCTCGCCGAGTACTGGTGGTGCACTGAACGATGCCTCGACTGGGGCGCCGGCGGCGGCCCTGACCTCATTGTCGACGACGGCGGCGACGCCACCCTGCTCATCCACGAGGGCGTCAAGGCCGAGGAGGAGTTTGACAAGTCCGGCAAGCTTCCGGATCCAGCCTCCACCGACAATGCCGAGTTCCAGCTCGTGCTCGGGCTCATCCGCGATGGCCTGAAGGCCGATCCCAACAAGTACCGCCGGATGAAAGAGCGTCTTGTTGGCGTCTCGGAGGAGACCACCACCGGCGTTAAGAGGCTCTACCAGATGCAGGCTAGTGGCGCCTTGCTATTCCCCGCCATCAACGTCAATGATTCCGTCACAAAGAGCAAGGTGCATATTTTCCCCCCTTTTGGATCTATTTTTTTTCCTTATCTTTTTTACCGGATCTCGCTGAGCTTTTCTCGATCTCGAGGTCTACCGCAAAGATAAATTCCGTGGAGCAAGTTAGCAAGTGTTACATTTGTTTTGCGTTTTGTCCTGTGTGTTTTACCTTGATTGGATTGTTCAAATCTGGATCACTGGACAATAATATGCCGCATTTGTTGTTTGTTATGGTTCTGGATCCATTTCAATAGTTAGCGATGTAGCTCTTAATATGTAGCGTAACATCTGTTTTGATTTTTACTGCATCTTTGTACCTGTTCTTATGTAAGTTTCTCAGTTTATGAAACGCAGCTGCCTTCAGTTTACCAAATTTGAAATGCTGAGATTCGTGAACTTTTTCTCCTTAGTTCCTTGTTACCTAATTCGCTCAAGACTAATAATTATGAGATCTGAGGATTTTTCTTACTAAACTAGATATAATGTTCATTTTCTTTGCATTTCATTTCCCATGCTTGGAGATGTCTGATCATTTTGCTTATGGTTTTTCTTTGTCTTGCATGCATATGGAGAACAGTTTGACAATCTGTATGGCTGCCGCCACTCTCTTCCAGATGGCTTGATGAGAGCTACAGATGTTATGATTGCCGGAAAAGTTGCTGTTGTCTGTGGCTATGGTGATGTGGGCAAGGGCTGCGCATCAGCCTTGAAGCAAGCTGGTGCTCGAGTAATTGTGACCGAGATTGATCCCATCTGTGCTCTTCAGGCCCTGATGGAGGGCCTCCCTGTTCTCACCTTAGAGGATGTTCTGTCTGAGGCAGATATATTTGTGACGACCACTGGAAACAAGGACATTATCATGGTCGATCACATGAAGAAGATGAAGAACAATGCTATTGTCTGCAACATTGGCCACTTCGACAATGAGATAGACATGCATGGGCTAGAGACCTATCCAGGCGTTAAGCGAATTACCATCAAGCCCCAAACTGATCGCTGGGTGTTCCCTGACACCAAGACTGGCATCCTAGTTCTTGCTGAGGGTCGACTTATGAACCTTGGCTGTGCCACTGGTCATCCCAGCTTTGTCATGTCCTGCTCCTTCACCAATCAGGTATGAGTATGACCGGTGATATCTTTTGGATAACTCGTTAGTTCAATTATATGCTTAGCATTTAGCATCTGTTCCAAGGATGTGTAATATTGGATCTATATGAATGATTGACGATTGCAGAGAAGTGGAATTGCATTAGATTGCTAGAGCAACGTGGTGTTGATTTATTGTCATTCATCCAATGTTCATATAATTCTTCTTCACTGATTCCATGCATAAACTTTTCAACAATTATATGCTTAGCATTTAGCATCTGTTCCAAGGATGTGTAATATTGGATCTATATGAATGATTGACGATTGCAGAGAAGTGGAATTGCATTAGATTGCTAGAGCAACGTGGTGTTGATTTATTGTCATTCATCCAATGTTCATATAATTCTTCTTCACTGATTCCATGCATAAACTTTTCAACAATTATATGCTTAGCATTTAGCATATGTTCCAAGGATGTGTAATATTGGATCTATATGAATGATTGACGATTGCAGAGAAGTGGAATTGCATTAGATTGCTAGAGCAACGTGGTGTTGATTTATTGTCATTCATCCAATGTTCATATAATTCTTCTTCACTGATTCCATGCATAAACTTTTCAACAATTATATGCTTAGCATTTAGCATCTGTTCCAAGGATGTGTAATATTGGATCTATATGAATGATTGACGATTGCAGAGAAGTGGAATTGCATTAGATTGCTAGAGCAACGTGGTGTTGATTTATTGTCATTCATCCAATGTTCATATAATTCTTCTTCACTGATTCCATGCATAAACTTTTCAACAACTAAATTTGGCTAGAGCCTTGTATATTAGATTGCTCCCTTCCGAGTGAAGCTCTGAAGGAAAAAAAAAAAAAAGAATTCTTGTTTGCCATCTCGTCCATGCGCTGGTTTCCTGAATCATATTGAAATATTATAATATCTATGAATTGCTACTTGTTATCATGTTTAATGTTTACTGAGATTAGGGAGGAAAATGTTGGCAGGTGATAGCACAGCTGGAGTTATGGAAAGAAAAGGGGACTGGCAAGTACGAGAAGAAAGTCTACGTGCTACCCAAGCATCTGGATGAAAAAGTAGCAGCCCTCCACCTCGGAAAGCTGGGAGCCAAACTTACCAAACTTACTCCGGCACAGGCCGAGTACATTAGCGTGCCTGTTGAGGGTCCCTACAAGCCCGCCCACTACAGGTACTAGGATGCTTGTCAAGGAGACGATAACAAACGGCAGTGTCAACCGTACCAGTGAGTTGCCATGGTTATGCTTACTTTCTTTGCCTTTGCCTTCATTTTTGCTAGTTTCCATTTCAATTTTGAGGAGGAAAGTTGAAGGCGTGCGTAGTTAAAAAGGCTAGTAGAATTTATGTAATGCCAATAAGATTAGGCTCACTTCTTGCTGTTTAAATATAAATTTCTTAATGGATTTCTTTTCCATATAGTGGAATTTATATATGCTGAACTATATCTTTATAACACGTTGAAATATTTTGATATTGCTCGCTTCTTGCTGCGTATTGCCGATTGCCAGTAATACTAATGCTTTGATATTCACAACTAGTGCCAGATTCCACCTCTGATTTGCCAAAAGTGACTCTAAATTTTAGCAAATCCGTAGTACAATAACTAGGTTTGATCGATCAATCTCTTCCCTGAATTGCAAGTTGCAACCCAGATTGGTACAGGACACAACCTTGATATCTTTTGAACACTCAGCAAATGAAACATTTACATGCTATCTCTGCAGCTGATATATATCAAAGTTTCAATAACCAAACATAACAGAGGCAGAAAATAAGGCAAGCTTACAACCTTGCTGCTCTGAATTGCTCCTCATATGTGGGGATTAAATTTAAGACCCTGCTGCTGTTTTTCCAGCTTGAGTACATGGTCGCTCTTCTTTAATTCCTCCGCAGCAGCTTCTCCCTCCTGTCTCCCGTTTGAATGTTTAAATTTTAATAATTTTATTATATAATTTAATAATAAAATTATAATGAATTCTTAGTCATATTATTATTATTATTATTTATCCACTTTAATATAAAAAAGATAATATATAAAAACCAATGCAGTACTAACGTTACTACCTCCGCAGCAGCTTCTTTAATTCTTTTTACTACCTCTATTTTACGAAGAAAATGCAGTACTAACGTTTTAGAAGAGTATTATGTGGTAGTTATTAATGATGAAGAAAAAAAGCTAGTCATAGAAATACAAAAACTAAGCCATACAAATCAAGCAAGGGAATGGTTTATTTGCCTTGATATATTACAAGCTACTATAATTAATTTCCTCAAGCTATACTATGTTTTCTTGGAGGGTAATGTAGGAGAAAAAGGAAAGAAAAAAAATATTTTTTTTTCACTTCCTTAGAAAGAAAAAAAAAAAAAAAAAAAAATATATATATATATATATATATATATATATATATATATGATGTTGATCCTGTGCATTTACATTTATACACATTCATATGCGCATATAATGAGCAGACGAACTTTTCCACAAGCCTTTTCCATAGATTTATATATATATATATATATATATATATATATATATATATATATATATATACCTATTGTCACGCCCTAAATTAAGATAATCCAATAATCAACTAAAATTAAATGTATCTTCATATTTTCAATAGCCACGTAGGGCCAAATCGAATTAGATCCCTCGCATGGGATCGATTTAGCTTTTGTTGGGTTCAGGTTCAGCGTGACCGGCAGGGAGACATCATCACATGCATCCCTCAGCCTCCTCCAGTCCAGGATCGCCAAGCAAGAGAGAGGGAAAAGAAGCCACGTCAGAATCCAACTTGAATGGAAAGGGGAAAGGAGTATACCTGATGTGAATTGGATCCAAAACTGGATCCGACCCGATCCGCTAGTTAATTCGTCCGCCCGTAAGATTTCGTCCGTGTCACGCCCGTAAGCAAAGCTCGTTGCTTCGCTCGAGGTCGGAAGCTCGCATCACCGAAGGAATGGCAAATACGGGCACAGCTTCTTCCCCGACGGAGGTTGCCGCTCTTGTCCTTCGTCCGCCGAACAAGCAACACCTCTGCTCAAGCTCCGACGCTCGCCCCCGATCGAATATCTGGGGCACGCCGAAACCGCCAGAGGAGAAAGGGGCGATGGGAAGAGGGGGAAGAAGAATTCGCTTGAAGAGGAGATTAGCGACGACGAGACTCCGAACCTCGCCACCTACCCACCGGAGCAGCCGAGAGGGGGTTCACAAGCCCTCACCGGCTGGCCAACGCCGAATCTGGAGGAAGGAGATGCAAGGAAGGTCGGGGACGACGACTATGGCGAGTTCATATCGCCTTGATTGAGCATGTCTACTCACCCATGTCCTCCAGCCGAGTTCTAAGTCCTCCGACCAGTCCTCACAGCAATTCCTCTCCGGTTTTTTCCTCCTCCCCTTCTCAAGCTCGACGACGCCTTGCCTCTTATAGGCATCCCTCGCGTCGCTTCGTCTCCAGCCGAGTCTTCTCGTTCAGGCGCACGCATCAGCAGCTTTACGCGATTGTTAGGTGGATCCTGCGTCGCCCTGCCCGAGCTAGATTTCCTGCAGATCTAGCGTTCGTTCCTCTCCTCGCGAGGATTTGCCTCGGAAGACCTCTCGACGGCTTGCCGAACGCCACACGACATTTTCCCTCAAACCGCACGCATCTGCCCTTTGTATCAGTCGGCGACGCCTCGCCTCCTCTGTCTTTGCGTGCAGCTGAAGCTTGAGTCTGCCGACTAAGCTTCACGCGGCCGCTCCGCTCGGCTGTTTCCACTGCGTCGATTCCACGTGGCTTCGCGTGGGGTGTCGTCGAATGCTTTTGGGCGCCGGAGCTGATGAGACGTCGCCTCTCGTCATCTGTTGGGACGAGATCTTGTCCCCGTCCGATCTCTGCTGCTGCCTGCACGTGGAGATCTGCCTTGGCTACCGAGGCGTCGCCACCTTCATCAGAGGCGTCGTCAGGCTTGCGCCGCCACCTCGCCTGTCCGGAGTTGCCACTTGGCAGTCGGACGATTCCCTTCTAACTCACTAGATTTGCTTCAAGATTTTTGGCCGCCGGTCGTGTTCCATCCGAGAGCACCACTCGAGGCGGTATTTGCTCTTTGCCCGATTTCCCTAATTGATTATTTCATTTCAATGGGCTTGGGCCGATTTTGACTTGCGGTCAACGGCCCTAATGGGTTGGGCTGGATAAAAGGAGCTGGGCCTAACATTCTCTCCCTCCTAAGTCGTTCATCGTCCTCGACGAACCTTATAGATGTGACTCAAACTCACAATTCCACTCATATTGTAGGAGAGGGTTCGAACTCGATTGCTTCGAATCCTAGTGAGAATCATCCTTTTATATCGAATTAACATTCATATCGATACTGTGCCCGTATTTCTGAATCTAACTTTTTGACGTGGTCATTCGTCTTTTAATTGATTCCCATTCGTCCAACTTGGTTGCGCCTAAGTCTCATCTCCTCTAAAAGTGTCCCATACCACCCCATTAGAGAGTAACTTATCTCGCTCCAATTTATGATTTGTCCCCTAAGTCTTCCTTTCATAAAGGCGTCCCCTTATGATTAGAAACTCAGCTTGGACTGATTTACAAGGATTTTTCCTTATTGTTCTCCCAAGCTTTCCTCACACAAAGGCATCCCCTTACGTGAAGTTGGCCCAGTTGAACCAAGAAGAGTGATCTCTTTTGTTTTTAGTTGGACATCGTCCTCTCTTCTTGCCCTAAATAGCAGTTTTAGAGTCTGCTAACTCGTCCTCTTTGACCTATCTTTAAATAATCCACGAATAGCAGTTTTAGAGTCTGCTAACTCTCCACGTTTTTATCCTCAAAATAGCAGTTTTAAGGTATGCTAACCTTCCACAATTTATCCACAAATAGCAGTTTTAGAGTCTGCTAACTCTCTATTTGAATAGCAGTTTTGAAGTCTGCTAACTTTCCCTTTGAATAGCAGTTTTAAAGTCTGCTAACTTTTTTCCTCATTTAGCAGTTTTTAAGTCTGCTAACTTTCCCCTCATTTATGCAAGAATTTTATATCAAGCCAAGATATAATTAAAAAGGAAATTACATGCATAGATAATTAAAGTTTGGTGATGTCTCAGTGCATCCACCACAAAATGTTATACCCACAGCAGGGGTTTACAGTACATCCTCAAAATACTGTTTTCAAAACATCGGACCACGTCCGTTAGAACAATTTCATAAGTCATAATCAAATTAGCTTTGGAATATCATCCCCTGGCTCTTCGGTTCCCTTCTTGCCCTTGCCCTCCTCGGCAACGATGGCAGAAATCAGGCTACGTTTGGGGCACTCCCTCATAAAGTGGGGCCCTCCATAGAAATAGCAAGCCGAGGTAGCCGATTGCTTTGCTGGTTGCTTTGACGATTGTCCAATGGCCTTGGGAGCCCTGATTTCTTTTGGCCCTTTAAAGTTTAGCTTCCTTGCCGCCAAGGGCAGCTTTCCCTTTGGATGGGGAGTTCCTCGATTGCGATTTGGAGCCGCCGGAACTACGTTGTCCGATGCCCATAAGTCCACTAGCCCATCTGCGGCTAGGGTCGCTTCCTTTAAGGTCGTCACTTTTTGACGGCGCAACTCAGTCTGTGCCCAATGTTGTAAATCTGCCAGAAAGTGGTACAGCTTGTCCTGTTCTACCATGTCATCAATTTCGAGCATGAGGGCCGTGTACTTTTTTACATAGTCCCGTATGCTGCCCATATGCTTCAATTTGAACAGGATCTGTCGTGCCACCCACGAAGTATTCCCTAGCATGAATTGCTTTTTCAGTTCCGCCTTGAACTGTTCCCACAAATGCTGTCGAGCTTGCTCTTCCCCCAGAAGATTTGGTGCTGCTTGCATACGCCACCATAGTTTTGCGTCGTCGGTCAAGTATGCCGCACCGACTAGAGCTTGTTCCTCCACGGGGATCTGGGCTGATTGGAAATACATTTCCATGTCCCAGAGGAAATTTTCTACCTCTTTAGCGCTTCGGACCCCTGCAAAAGGTCCGGGCTCTGGGACCTTCCGGCGCGACGCAACCCCCGTGGTTGCTTCGGTCGCCCGGCGCTGAGAAGCCACCTCTTGCTTCAATTCGGCCAGCTCCATTTTACAAACTTCCATATCCCCCAGGATATTGTCCACGTGAGTTTGTAACTCAGTGGTGGAAGTTAGGAGGCTTTTCAACATGTCCACTAAAGTCTCTTTGGGGAGAGCAGTTAGATCACCTACAGCTACCTCAAGCTGCGTGATTCTATCTGTATTTGAAAGCACCATTTTGCCTCTTTCCCTTTTAGCAATTTAGCAGCTTAGCGGCTTTTGCAATTGGACCCCCTCTGATACTAGTCTGTCACACCCTAAATTAAGATAATCCAATAATCAACTAAAATTAAATGTATCATCATATTTTCAATAGCCACGCAGGGCCAAATCGAATTAGATCCCTCGCATGGGATCGATTTAGCTCTTGTTGGGTTTAGGTTCAGTGTGACTGGCAGGGACACGTCATCACATGCATCCCTCAGCCTCCTCCAGTCCAGGATCGCCAAGCAAGAGAGAGGGAAAAGAAGCCACGTCAGAATCCAACTTGAATGGAAAGGGGAAAGGAGTATACCTGATGCGAATTGGATCCAAAACTGGATCCGACCCGATCCGCTAGTTAATTCGTCTGCCCGTAAGATTTCATCCGTGTCACGCCCGTAAGCAAAGCTCGCTGCTTCGCTCGAGGTCAGAAGCTCGCATCACCGAAGGAATGGCAAATATGGGCGCGACTTCTTCCCCGACGGAGGTTGCCGCTCTTGTCCTTCGTCCGCCGAACAAGCAACACCTCTGCTCGAGCTCCGACGCTCGCCCCCGATCGAATATCCGGGGCACGCCGAAACCGCCAGAGGAGAAAGGGGCGATGGGAAGAGGGGGAAGAAGAATTCTCTTGAAGAGGAGATTAGCGACGACGAGACTCCGAACCTCGCCACCTACCCACCGGAGCAGCCGAGAGGGGGTTCACAAGCCCTCACCGGCTGGTCGACGCCGAATCTGGAGGAAGGAGATGCAAGGAAGGTCGGGGACAACGACTATGGTGAGTTCATATCGCCTTGATTGAGCTGTCTACTCACCCACGTCCTCCAGCCGAGTTCTAAGTCCTCCGACCAGTCCTCATAGCAATTCCTCTCCGATTTTTTCCTCCTCCCCTTCTCAAGCTCGACGCCTTGCCTCTTATAGGCATCCCTCGCGTCGCTTCGTCTCCAACCGAGTCTTCTCGTTCAGGTGCACACATCAGCAGCTTTATGCGATTTGTCAGGCGGATCCTGCGTCACCCTGCCCGAGCTAGATTTCCTACAGATCTAGCGTCCGTTCCTCTCCTCGCGAGGATTTGCCTAGGAAGACCTCTCGACGGCTTGCCGAACGCCACACGACATTTTCCCTCAAACTGCACACATCTGCCCTTTGTATCAGTCGGCGACGCCTCGCCTCCTCTGTCTTTGCGTGTAGCCGAAGCTTGAGTCTGCCGACTAAGCTTCACGCGGCCGCTCCGCTCGGCTGTTTCCACTGCGTCGATTCCACGTGGCTTCGCGTGGGGTGTCGTCGAATGCTTTTGGGCGCCAGAGCTGATGAGACGTCGCCTCTCGTCATCTGTTGGGACGAGATCTTGTCCCTGTCCGATCTCTGCTGCTGCCTGCATGCGAAGATCTGCCTTGGCTACCGAGGCATCGCCACCTTCATCAGAGGCGTCGTCAGGCTTGCGCCGCCGCCTCGCCTGTTCAGAGTTGCCACTTGGCAGTCGGACGCTTCCCTTCTGACTCACTAGATTTGCTTCAAGATTTTTGGCTGCCGGTCGTGTTCCATCCGAGAGCACCGCTCGAGGCGGTATTTGCTCTTTGCCCAATTTCCCTAATTGATTATTTCGTTTCAATGGGCTTGGGCCGATTTTGACTTGCGGTCAACGGCCCAAATGGGTTGGGCTGGATAAAAGGGGCCGGGCCTAACACCTATTGTGGAGAGAAATTAGAGTTTGGCAACTCAATAGATGATAAACGTGTCAAACACGACTCTTAATCCGTTCAAGCCTAAGTTGAAGTTGACCTATTTATTAATTGGATAAATTTAACCTAACTCAAATACAGCTCTTGTTTGAACAAATCAATCTAATTTGACCCGACTCACATAACATATTAATATATAAATAAATAGATAGATGGATAAAAATAAAAATAAATTAAATAAATTATCTATTTAAAATAAATATGATGCACATATAATATGTATAATATAAACAAGATGATCCAACTCAAATAATTTTGAGTTATAAATTGGTTGATTAAGCCTACCCGAATCCGCCAAACACTCAGTTCATGAAGTCATTCCCTGTTAAGTAGGACTGGCAATGAGTCGGGTACCTGGAATTTTACCCTAAACTCGAACCCGACCCGCTATTCGAACCCGACCCAAACCCGGGTGGAGTATTTAAATGATTAATTAAAAAACTAAATTATTTATTTATATAAAATATATTTTAAAAATTAAAATTAAAATTAAATATATTTATATAATAATTATTTATTATTATTTTTTATTTTTAATAGTAATAAATATTTATATAATATTTATTTATATTATTATTTATATTCTAATAATAAAAATTAATATTTATATTTTTTTATTAAAGTCGGGTATTAGGTACCGGGTACCTATGCTCTTAAATCTGAACCTAATTCGTTTAACTAATCGGGTACCCGAACCCGCCATAAACGGATCAGGTCGGGTTGGGTACCTATCGGGTTCGGGTGAAATTGCCACCCCTTAGTGTTAAGTGGTACAGCAGCTGAACTTGATCTTCGCATGGGCATTGTAATGCCCAGATTCAGTGCATTCCTTCACTCACCCGCTGCCCAAAACGCCATGGCCAACGACTTTAAAGGCATGATTTGACAGGTGGATTTGAATCATACAGTAATAAGAAATAACATAAAGACTCTTTTTTATATATAAAAAAATACTATAGTGTTTTTTTGTTTCATTTAGGCTAAACCTTTTCCAGTGTAGTCAAAAAGTCTTATTGTTTGATTGGCATAAAATTTCATACATTGCTCTTGAGGTTCTACATATCCAATGATTTTAGATCTCAAATTCATTTATTTGATGTTATTATTTAATTTAGTTTGTGATTTCAATATTAGTATTTTCCTTATGTTGATTTTCTTCTTGTTTGGTGAAATTATTGGTTGTGAACAAAATATTATATTTGTTGGTTCATATTGAAAAATTTTGTGACTTATTAATGTAGTGACTTGATTTAGGATTTGTTTGCATACAGGCTTGGGCTTTTTTGGTGAGATTTAGGGTCTGTTTGGCATAGCTGCAGCTTCTAACTTTTGCTAGTTGAAAAAGCATTAGTTAAAAAATAACTTTCTAAAAAAGCTAGAAGGTGTTTGGATAACTCACTTTGCTTGTCAGCAGCTTTGGCTCCGCTCATCGATTGACTCAGCTGACGTATATACTTGCACTCGTCGCTGCTGAGATAGAGCACTGCCACCACCACATCCCAACATGGGCCAGGCAGAGAGGGAGCTCAGCACCACCAGTGTGCTCTGCCGCGCTCAGCTCCACCGGTGTGCTCTGCAATGCCATCCTCAATCGGACGGGAGAGAAGGTGGGAGGTGGGAGAGGGCGAGGCAGAGGAACGCGGAGTGGGACGACAGGCAGAGAGGGGAACAAAAGGATGAAGCGGCAACGGGGGAGGTGGAGCAGTGGGAGAGGCAACAGATGGAGGGGGTAGAAGGAGAGGGGAGGGAGCGGAAGGTGGAGGACGGCGCTGCTGGTGTTGCAGAGCACACCGGTGGCGCTGAGCGCAGCCGAGATTGAGGATCTAGTGGAGGAGAGCCATTTCACCGTGTCCGAGCTCTTCTCTCCCACCTCCCACCTTCTCTCCCGTCTGAGATCTTCTCTCCAGCCCTTTTTCTCCTAGCTGCTTACGATCTCGCCGTCTCCTCTCCCTCCGACTTTCACCGCGTCCTCTCCCTCCATGGCGCCGTCCCTCTCCAATGTCGATGCCCCCTCTCTCCACTCCCTCCTCTCCTCGATCCTCCCTTCAGACCCCGCCGGATTCTCTCTCGAACTCACTGCCACGCTCCAGCTGCTGTCCGTCGATGTCCTGCTCCAGCTCAGCACAGCGCAGCGCAGAACTCATCATCTCCCTGAACGCAGAACTCGTGTGTTCGTCCGCGCAGAACTTGTCATCTCCCCGAACGCAGGTGGCGTTTGATCAACAGCTTCACAAGTTGCCGGAGCTAATTGACGATTCGCCTCAAGGTGTGCCGGCAGGGAAGAGGTGATCGCCTCCTCACCATCAACCTCGTCGCCGGAAGCTGCCGTCGCCATCGTCGGACACAGTGAAGAGGAAGAAAGGAAAATGGCGGAAGTACAGGGGAAAACTCAGATAGGGGAAAATCCACCTCTTTTACTCAAATGGACGATAAAAACCCCTCCCTCACAAGCCCCGACGACCCAAACTCGTCGCCGGCCACTCCTACTCACTCTCCCGTTGGCGTCGTCTCTCTCTATGCCGATTACACACTCTCAGCCCTCTCTCTCTAATCTCACAGATCCTTCGGCGAATCCTGCGCAGCGCGAGAGGTCATCGTTGGCATAGCTGAAGTGGATGGCTTGGGCGAGATCTTCGGACGACTGCGTTGGCGTTCACAGATGCAGCGGGTGATGCGGGAGGCGCAGCGGTTGTCGGCGAGGTTTTCGGAGGTTTCGTCTCCCTTGGCAAAGGCGGAGACGGTCGACGAGCTCTGCAGAGTCGTGCGAGAGAGGAAAGTGGTTCAGCTGCTGCGATTCCCAGAAGCAGCTAAACAATAGCTTCTCCCCATCGTTGTAGCTTCTAGGTTCCAAACCTAGAAGCTGTTAGCCAAACGCTGTAGCTTCTTATTTTCTACTGTTTTGACTAGTAGAAGTCATTGACTAGCTGCGCCAAACGCAGCCTTAGGATTTATGAAAAATCTTAACAGCGGTATCATCAAAATCATGTTCATTGATTCGTTCGTGTTTAACCAAGCGTACAACTTTGAATAAACTATTTTAATTAATAATATATGTAAATGCCCATAACTTTGAATTCTAAAAAGAACTTACTTTAAGAAGAAATTTATAAAAAGAATAAGCGTACTCTTAGTCAGTAAATTAAAATTAAAATGAAATATACCAATAGAAAAAAAAAATCAACAAAAAGTAAGCTTCAACTGACAATTTATATTTGTACTTCAAAATTTAAATATATTATGAAAAAATTCCTTATGATATATACACATGTATACATCCATGTACAAAGATATATATACACCCATATTTTTATCCAAAAAAAATTAGTAATGCCTACGTAGACGTAATTCTAACATCATACTACTATTGATCTACCGCCATTAACCCGTATTTAAATAAAGTTTTATTGTGAGATTTTTTAACCTTTTGGTTATATATAAAATATAAAAATTGTAAATCGCTTGTAACATAATAAATATTCAGTCTTAAATTAAAATAATATTGTCCAAAATGATCGAGAATATATATTATAATACAAATAAGAAAAAAAATCATATATTTTACTTGTATTATATTATTAATATATAAACAGAAAAAAAAGGGGTTATGTATATATCCGGGCTTCCGGCTGTGCATCTGTGGTACGTATACTGTGACTACTGTCCCTGTCCGGTGCTAGTAAAAAAATGGTCCCGGAAGGAATGAACCAAACGTTCCCCTCGCCTTCAAGCAGCCTGCAACACAAAAACAAAAAAACATAAGGAATCAGTCTTTAATTCCAAAAGCAAGCAACTAATAAACAATGTGGAGGGCCAAATGATGTAACTAAACGGAGGTAACGGAGACCAATGGGATGCACATAAAAGTAACGAAACCCTAACGGAACACACGGCCACAAGAATGAACCGACTGACAAGTACGAATTAACATGCAAATTAAATCGTACGACACGAGACACGGGGTAAAGGAATCCAATGCAAAGGGACAGGCCACAAACGAGGAGGGAAGGTGAAGAAAACTGAAGAATATATGGGTTTTTAGTGAGTTCTTTTCGTGATTTTTTAGAGTAATTTATATTTCAAAGTAAACGGTAGCTACATCATTCGTCCTTGGTTTACATCCAGCTTTTGTTTCGTTCCAGTGCTTTTAGCTCACCTTCTCCAACAACCTCCGATCATGTGGACGGATGGAGGTTTTTACTATTGCCAATGTCTACCGTGGTGCACCAGGTGGTTGCACGGCCTAGTGGACGAAGGATGGCCAGGGAGGTGGTGGTGAACGCGGTGGCGAAGATCTTCGGCAGCGCTGGCCTTCCCGTTCCTGCCAGCGATACTCGCCGGAGCATAGATCTGGCGGACACAGCGCTCGGCGGCGGAGATCGGACCGGGGGGGCTCCCGCCGCCTCTCTTGTTAGCAGATTTGGTGGCATCGGATGGGAAAAGGAAGGCCCGGATCTTGTTGCGGCCTGCGATGGCGTACTCCGCCACCACGTTCGCGAGGTCCTCTTCGGACTTGACGGAGACAAGGGCGTCTAGGTCCTCGGTCGGCAGCTGGCACCGGAGGCCCACAGCGCCGGACCACCCGCACATCTCCCTCATCTTCCTCTGCAGCTCTGCTCACCATTTTCCAAACTCCACGGATCTCACTCACGGACCCCAATCAAAGCACGAGATCTAAAAAAAAAAAGGAAAGAGGGAGAAGAAGAATAACCTGAGAAGGAGACGGATCGGTCGACGGAGAGCATGCGGGTATCTCCACCGACATAGCGGAGCTTCCCGTCGGGGTAGCGTGGAAGGATCTTGCCTCCATAGCTGAAGAGGAACTTGATGGTGGCGGAGGCGGCAGGCGAGGCAGCGCAGGGCTTGGCGGAGGCGTCCTCGTCGGAGGAGCCGGTAGACGCAAAGGAAGATGCGGAGGAGGAGGAGGTGCGTGCCATCGCCACTTTCCCTTGCTTCTACGCTTGATAGTTAGGTTTATTTTGTTTGCAGGTAGAAGAGATGATGATCGGCAAGAGAGGGAGAGAAGGGGAGCAGAGGCGGCTCCAAGCCTAAGCATGGCTTGCCCCTTGCCTAGTTTTATAGCACAAAAGGCAAGGTAAAGCAAGCGTCACACGCAATGGTAACGGATTTTTTTTTTGTTTCAAAAAAAGAAAAGAAAATGAAATAAAAAAGAAAATTAATTGTGATGGGCCTTTCCTTTCGGGCCGTAACCCTGAAACTTAAGAATTTGAAGTTTGACTACGGTGGAGTATATAGATGGAGTCGTCTACAGTTGGAGGAAAATAAAAGGTATCTTTTTGACAATGCTGCTATGCTCCAGGGCAGAGCAGAGACTTTTTTGCAAATGTTTTCCGAATTTTGACTATAAGAAAAAGAAAACAAAATTTTCTTCAATACTCTAGAAAAAGGCGTTTTTCACGAAGCCAGAAAAAAAAAAAAAAAAAGCCAGCAAAACAGGTGTTGCTTCAGACCAGCAGTAGCATCGTCTTTCCTGTAAATTAAGTCCCTGTAAAATTATCCTGTACACTAAATCCAAAACCACGGAGTGCCAAAGGGACACGTCGACTCTGTCAACTCTGTGGCTACAGAATTAAGCTTATTTTTTATATTTTTTTTCTAAATATCTGAGGACAATAGTAATAATAAAAATCATGTAAAGCAGAACAATGAAACTATTGGATGGTACATGAAGCTTTTTTTTTTTCATGGTACATGGTGCATGAAGCTTGGTCGTGATTTTGATATGAGAAAAAAATTTCAAGAAAGGACAATGAATTGGAGCATCAAGTAAGCTTGCCGATAAAGCAATGAAAAAAAAAAATCATACTTTTGGCCATTTGAAGAAAAACAAACTTGCAATAAAAAAAAATCTTACTTTTTTTTCTTCATTTGAAGAAATATAAACTTGAAATCCAACCTGGATGAACCTAGATAACTCTCATGAGCAATTTTTTTTTTTAACTAAAAATTTTGCACCGAGATTGGCAGAATTTTTTTCAAAGCCCCCAAGCCCTAATTTAAAATAAAGCGTCTAGTTACAGATACTTAAGTGGAAGCACCATGACTTAATTTTTTGTGCCCAGGAGAGGTTTGGTGACTCACCGCCCCTAAGAGTACACTCACAAGAAAACAAACCCAAATACCCACATGTGAGAGTAGACAACTCATCACAAACTCCCAACGCACACAAGATCCCTCAATCCGCATTCCTCACTTGTCGTAATACCCAATTGGGCCAATGGAATAATAGCAGTACCTATCCGCAAAGAGCAAGTAAGGCTGACCCTTCGAGAGACTGGGCCGAATAATAATAGAAATAATCAACCAGCCCTAAGCAGGCTCGCTCACACACTAAGTAAAAAAGGTCGGTCGAGCAGAAAACCTAAAAAGAGCTCAACCAACAATGTAAGTATGATAGTTAAATTCTATATCTAAAGAGGTTTAGATGTTACCCTTGTAGTGTGCCTCACTTCTCCTGCCTTGGATTGTCGAAGAAACCACCACATAAACCCTCAACTCAATGCAACATCAACCTAAACATAGGGGCACATGAAGTTTGCCAAAATTCTAGCCGCACATGACGTTCACAAGTGAGCCAGGCTCGCTCCTCTGTTTGCCCGCGAGATCAACTCACGTCGACTGGAGGCGGGTAAATGCACGGAGCTTGCCTGCCTCCAGTCACCGTTCACCGTATGCGTCACCTCACTGCCAGGCTTGGGCACACCAGCCGCCGTCAAGGTCATTGCAACCTTAGCCACTGCACCGCCACCAAGATTCAGAGCCCTAGTGTTGTGTTTGGGTTTGAGCCGCCGCCTGTTGTTGCCTCATGTCTGGAAGGACACGCGATGCTAGGAAGGAGTCATAGCACCACCGAACGTCAATGTCGTGCCACCTGGGAGTGTTCGTCAGTGAGGACGAGGTCGCCGACACCAAGGACGAGCTACTTGCTCATTTGACACTGCCGGGAATAAGGAAGGGGGCCGCCGCCTGCTTCCTTTTGTTGCCTGCTACCAGAGAATGCCGTCGGATTCGCCCACCTGGCAAGGAAC
This sequence comes from Costus lasius, assembly GCA_027563935.2. Taxonomy (NCBI): domain Eukaryota; kingdom Viridiplantae; phylum Streptophyta; class Magnoliopsida; order Zingiberales; family Costaceae; genus Costus; species Costus lasius. Next base: position 26,002,950 of record CM050450.1, on the reverse strand, counting down.
GCCACCACCTAAAGAAAGGAGACGCTGCCTCATCAAGGAAAGAAGTGAGACAGTGATGTCCAATGTTGCCGCACGACGCCCCGATGGCGCGTTCGTGTGTGTGGAACTACAGAAACGCATTGCATTTTCCTATCCCTCGCCTAGGTCTCTAGCCATTACCTCAAAACGCTCTAGAGGAAAACCTAAACTCATCAACGCATTGACGCCACCCTGTGGCCCCTGAGATCTATTTAAAACACAGGGCACTGTCCACACATACACCACATGTCGCCACGAGGACCCGCTCATAAGCTGGACCATGGGCTTGCCAACGGTTCAATATGAATGATGGGTCTAGAGCCATAATTACATACACACTCTATGCATGTGTTAAGGCGATTGTCCGCGCCTCCTTTGTTCGTCCTTCGCTCAAGCCCCCAAATTAGGGTGACTAGTTGGGTCAACCTATTGGTAGATTTAACTCAATCAACTAACACGAGCTCAAGCGACCTCTATGCTTGTCCACCACTCCGGATGATTAGGGATCAACGCCATCTATCATGCTCAGTATGCCTTAGGATTCATGCTAAATCCCAAGGGCATCACATTCTCTCCCACCTGTGTTCGTCAAATAAGTTCATGGTTGGTTATTTGGGCATGATATTGTGGTTCGGTTCGATTTCGGTTAGAAGGTAAAATTATACTTCAATTAACCGACCAACCGTAAAATTATATATTAAATATCTTATGTTTAAATTTAACTCAAACCTAACTTGTGCGATCCGACCACTTGTGAGTCATAAAATTCACTTGTCTTTAGCGGTTTAGCCCTTCACGCCTTCACAAATCACGCTTGAGCTTCAATCTTCATGCACGCCTCCACATTAAGCTATATCCTCCTCGCTAAGTCGCCGCCCATCGCTGCCGCCCAAAGCCCAATCGCCCAATGCCCATCCATTTCAAGTCTCCACTCCACTAGCACTAGTGTACTCGTCTACTCCAGTCGGTAGTCGTCGCCCCTCACCCACTCGAATCGTCACCAGTTAGGCCCGACGCCAAGTCACCCGACGCTCAGTCACCCGATTGATGATGTCTTCTTCTTCTCCTTCCTCTTAGCAAAAACTAAGGTGAGCTCCTACCGAATTAGATACTAGGGTTCTTGGGTTATTGTATGATGGTTTTGAATTTTTGATGCAACACTATTGCCATTGGGATGGATCCGCATTCAATCTGCCAAACAAATTTAAAACTCCAAAGATTTCATTAGTGGATTGAATCCTATCTGGTTTACTAATGGCTAATTAGATTAGATAGACCAAATCCTATCTTCAATGAAGTTTTGAAATTGTAATTTGATTTGTCTTCTATTGATAGTGCCATCATATGATGATTCTGTGTATTCTTTTTTAATTGTTATTAGATGGAGAGCACAAGAGAGACAAATACCAAAAGGATAAGTGGGAGAAGTAGCACACCCATCTCAACATCTGAACCAGTTGATCAGAAGCAACAGGGAGATATTGCTTCTCAATCAAAGGTTAGTGGCGCCAAGCCTACTAATACTAGAGAACCATCATGGGTACAGAATCATTTTTCTAAGATCACAAGTGATAAGAAAGATGAAGGAAAATCTATGTGTAGCTATTGTCACATTTATTAGTTGCGTTACATGAAATAATATTAGTGGTATGATAAATCACTTGGGTAGATGCAAGAAATATCCTTTAAACACAAACAAAAGACTAAAGACTCTAGAAATAGTGATTCAAGCCAATAATAAAGCTGAGAGTAGTGTTACTAAGCATTCAGTTGTTGCTCACAATTTTAACCAAACAAGTTGTAGAGAGTCACTTGCCAAAATAATTATATTGATGAATTGCTTTTTAAGTTTGTTGAACGTGAAGGCTTTCTTGATTTTATTAGAAATTTACAACTAAGATTTGGTGTTCCTTCCTATTCAACAATCACTAAAGATTGTTATGAGCTATTCATTGAAAAGAAAAAAGAGTTAAAATCAATTTTTAGTAAATTGCCATCTCGCATTTTTCTTACCACAGATACATAGACATCTTGCCAAAATCTAAATTATATGTGCTTTATAGCCCATTTTATTGATGAAAACTGACAGTTATATAAAAAGATTATCAATTTTAATATAGTTTCTAGCCATTCGAGTATTGTAATTGGGTGAGCAATTGAAAGATGTTTACTTGAGTGGGAGATAGACAAAGTTTTTTCTATGACGGCTGACAATGCAAGCTCCAATGATCTAGGCATTGCTCATTTGCGGAAAAGACTTAATAACTGAAAAGGTAGTATTCTACAAGCTACACACTTACACATGCAATGCGCTACACATATATTGAGTTTAATAGTGAAAGATGGATTAAAAGAAATTGATGACTCTATTAGTAGAATACGTTCAGCCATCAAATATATGCGTTCCTCTCCAGCAAGATTACAAAGGTTTAAGGCTTGCATTGAAAAAGAAAAAAAAAACTCCAAAGTAGTGTTTGCCTAGATGTTGAGACTAGGTGGAATTCTACTTATTTGATGTTGGAGTTGGCTATCAAATTTCAGAAGGCTTTTGAGTTGCTTGAAATACAAGATGTTAGATTCAGTGAAGAACTTACAAAGAAAGGGGTCCCAATGGAAAGTGATTGGAATTATGCTCATAGCTTATTACCTTTCTTAAAGAAATTTTATGAAGCTACTTTAAGGTTGTCTGAATCATTTTACAACACTAGTAACATGTATGTTAGTGAAATTTATGGTCTTGGATTGATTATTTCTAAATATTGCAGTAGTAATAATGATAGCTTAAAGTTAATGGCTACAAACATGAAAGCTAAATTTAATAAATATTGGGCCAATATTGACAAAATCAATGAGATGATATTTATTGCTGCAATTCTTGATCCAAGATGCGAATTGGATTATGTGATTTGGATTATTAATGAGTCATATTCAAAGGAAGTTGCTTTTTTTTTCCAAAATAAGATGAAAGCAACTCTAACTTCTATGTTTGAGTTTTATGCTTCAACCCATCAAGGTACAAGTGCTAAAGAAATCAATGTTGAGCCAACAAGTGAACTAGAGGTTGATGATATACTAAGTTGCCGCAATTACATAGATTTATTGTGTAAGAAGCAAAAGGGTGGCCAAGGAGTGGAGAAGAAAACTGAGTTGGACAAGTACTTAAAAGAAGAATGTGAAGATGATAACAATCAATCCTTTGATGTCTTAAATTGGTGGAAAGTAAATGCAGCAAAGTATCATATATTGTCTTGTATGGCTAAAGATGTATTAGCTATTTTGATTTCCATAGTTGCTTCAGAGTCGGCTTTCAGTGCTGGTAGCAGTGTACTTGATCCATTCCGTAGTTCTCTTTCTCCAAAGATGGTGGAAGCTCTTATTTGTGGGCAGAATTAGTTTCATACTTCACATAAACCAATTTATGTTGAAGATTCATTTGATGAGATTGAAAAGATAGAATTAGGTGAAGTATTTTTATCTTATAAGTTTTGTGTTTTAATACATTTTCATTCATGAACTATTCTTTTGTTTTTATGAATTTGATATTTGTTTATTTGGTTTTTATTGTAAAGTTGTCAAGTGGTGCTCATGAGTATATTATTGATATAACTGAAGACTAAGGAGTAAGGACTTTGGATGAAGACTGAAGACATAAAGATTAAAGAGCATATTTGATATATGTCTATTTGGTTTTGTGTTGTATTGACTATTTGGCTTTGTTGTTTGTTACTTGGCAATTGATATTTGACTTGTTTTAAGTTGAAACTTCTTGTAGGTTGCTATCTTATAAGTTACTTGGCACTTGATATTTGACTTTTTTGTTTTTAAATTTTATGTTTAGAATTGATTGTTATATTGTTGTTGTAAGTTGTGAGTATATTATGGGTTGATCACTTGCTTTTAGAGAAAAAAAGTTATTTTTTTGATTCATTTTCTTCGATTTTCATAAATTGATTTGTGCTTGACAAGTGTAGTGTGGCGGAATGGGAATCCCACAAGCTACTGACTGTGAATTTGTGCTCTTATTAAATGTTGGTACAATATTCTGTTTTACATAATTGTTGACTTCTGTTTATATATTTGATAATTGGATGTTGGTATATTGTAGAGAGCTTGCAGCTAAGATTTTTAGAGAAATTAAATCCTAAGTCCTATGTGTCAAATGGTTAATTAATTGATTTGTTAATTAAGAAGGGGGAGTTAATGTTTACTCTTCAATCTAAAAAAATCAAGAAAATGTATTATGGTTTAGGAAAAAAAATAAATTATAACCAGTTAACCGGTTGATTGGTTAACTATTTGACCAATTAACTTGTCAAATAGTTTGGGAATGGTCAAGATTTTTTTCAAACCAAATGGTTTGGTTAACCGGTTGGCCGGGGTCAACAGTTTGTTAACCGACCATGAACATCCCAGCTCCACTATCAAATTGGCAACTCCGTCGAAGATTATTTCTATTAAGAACCCTCGATGCTCCACTACTAGTCTAGAGAAGGGCTTGGCAATGCCCATAACCAAGCATATCTCTAATATAAAGAGTAAACCTTTCCATCTTATCCCTGGAAAACCACTGAAGAGATCCATGGAACCTGAAGTCCATGGGTGTTCCAAATCCATGAGAGGCTAAAGCAATCGAGCTTCAGACCATCTATTAGCTATATCCTGCCGGTAAGTGAAATAGGTGCGAATGTCAATAATAGCTTTGATGGAGGGCCAAAGATGTGATCTGGACTTCTGCGCCAGCATCCTACGTGGTCTAGTGTGGCAGCTCCATGCAATGTATCCATTAGCTATCAGAAGACAATGCCGATCGCCCTTGGCTATGATGAGGTTGCCGCTCATGCGACAATCCTCACCTCCGCACACATCTGCAATCAACTGCAATGAGTGCTGTCGAGGGATGCAGCCTATCTGATGCGCCTAGGGAGAACCCTATCAATCCCCATTAAAGTCATAAGCACCACTATCCCAATGCAACTGAGTGTGTTAGTCACCAAGATATCCTACTCTGACTAGTGCACCCAACTGGAGTTAAGCTTTGCAAGGTACTAAATCCATCTTGCTTGTGTAGATGAAAGCCCCTGTGTCATGATGGAGTAAGTGTTGGAGATGCTATTTGCCTCCACTATGAAGTCACTATGGAGGAGGATGATGCGCCCCATGCGAAGGCTGTACTCGACGATCATTTCCTACTCATGAGTTGTGTAGCGCTATTCTATCAATCTCAATCTCCTACTCAATAATACAATGGTGTGCCCCTTCAGTAGGAAGACTCCCCCACCCAAATCCAAAGTATCAGAGTGAATTTTGAATGAGCGACTAAAATTCTGCATCTGGAGAAACAACCTAGTGGCAATCCTATGATGTATCTCTGCTAACACAGCATGACACTATTCTCTTCTATGTTGGAAGTTCTTCCTCAGAAGGTCTGGAGCTATGATCCTAGAGTCATCCTACTAGAACATCATAAAGTTCCTCTCACTAAGGAAGGATCTAATCTGTGAGGGTCTAGATGAGGTCGGCTGCTCGACAACTGACACGTCCCGCAAGTGCACGGTTATGTTGAAGTAATATAAAAGATGTCGAATCCCACAGGGAACAAGGTTGAGTACTAGAAAGTCCGAGTCCTAGTAGCTAGGCGAATCGAAATTGGGTTTTGAAAGCAGAAATCGAAAACAAGTAATCAACACTACGACGGTAGGAAATAAATATGAGAGATATATCGGGGCTTTGGTTTCCACTACGATGACTACTTTAATCGCACAAGGCAGATGTCCGTTATTTGGATTATTGATTTTGCATAAGGAATCTAACCCTAAGGTACAAGGTGCCCTCTCTCGAGTGCACACCCCGGTGTTCGGTTTAGAACAATCTCCTACTCTCGCGGTGGATCGTTCTAAACGAACCCAATGAGTTCTATGGCAGATTATAAAACCCTCGAGCGAAGACCAAGCACTCTCGTGTTGAGGTCTCGCAAGTTTTACTAAGGGATTCCACCCTTACGATCCTTTTCTCGATATGAATCGTAACGGCTAACACGTGAAAGTACTCGGCCAAGGTAAGATCATGAAATAAACACTTCAAAGTAAAATATGCTCACAACACAATCCAAATAACATAATAAAGATAAAGTTTGCGATTAAAATCGTCAACGGGTTTCAACCAAGCCCCGAAATAGGGTTTACGCTACAATCGTCATTGAAACGCTAAAAAATCTCTCTTTTAACATAGGAAGATCACAAGAAAGAGTTTCTAAGTGATATAGAGGATAAACCGAAGCAAATCTGCAAGAATCGTGACACTCTGATGATCCAATCTCTGAAAATCGCCTTGAACTTGTGTTGTCGCCCTGTTCTTCTGCCCTCACTGCTTTGTCACATGATTCCTCAATAATTAGGGCAAGAAAATTAGGGCTTTTATATCATACGTGTTCGTCTTCAAAAGAGCTTTCCATAGACACCTCACTTGCCAAATTCAGACTCCAAACGGGTGAGAAATCATGGAAAAACCGAGTAAAGGTCGATCTCACGCGTGAGCCTGGATTAGAATCACAGGTGAACCCCGCCGGGTTCACCTGGCTGTGATTCATTCTGTGAAGTTTGGCGAAAGAAGCGCGGTGAACCCCGCCGGGTTCACCTAGCTGTGCTTTGCTCTGGACTATTTTCGGCCGAAAGGAATTCTGGTGAACCCCGTTGGGGTTCACCCGGCTATGAAGCTCTCTGTGAGTTCTGCTGGCTGGCGACTGGGATGGTGAACCCCATGGGGTTCACCTGGCCGTATTTTTCAGGCTAACTCCATTTTGGCCCAAATTTGACGTGTAGCTTCGTTTTCGCATAAGAAATCATCTCATGGCCGTAGAATCTCCAAAATACGTCAAAAAATGGTGACTTTACTTGAAATTCCACAAAAACACCAAAAAGTGAAGATTCCAAAGATATGAAGGAAATAAGTCTATAAAGAGTATAAAAGTGTTAGAACAAGCCTAGATTTATCATGAAATGACCATCAAAATTACTACCAAAATGCGAGGCATCAAAATACTCCAGACTTAAATCTTTGCTTGTCCTCAAGCAATAAAATAAGATGAAATACAAGATGGGTATAGGAGTAATCTTTTGTGTTGAGGCATACATCCAAGTTAGAAAAACATTCAATAACAATCCAAAATCTAATTAGGGGAAATCAAGTAATTGGTTGTTTCAAAGTGTTCAACAGTTTAATCCCACAATTTCTAGATGCCAAACAACCTTGTAAGCAACAAACATAGGATTCAATCAAGCCTACACATAACACTCATGCAATTCCAATCTTCCCTATTCAAATCGTTAGAGTTAACTCAAATGTTCCATCAGGGTATGATACATTGATTATTGCAATAGACTTCAACTCATAGCCTTAGGTATCATTGCCAATTTTTCGCAATGCCAAGTAGAGGAGTCTTTTTATTGATTTCAACTACACATCCCTTAGATTTCAACTCATGTCCTTTGGTACCACTGCCAATTTTGCGCAGTGCCAAGTAGAGGAATCTAAAGGTGATATATATATATTTTTTATATCAGCAGTTCATAACACATCCTTTTTGAACGCATGTAGTGTCTCCCCAACAACAGAAAGGAATTCAAAGAATAACTAAGTGAATATGTATCTCAATATGATTCTCATGTAAGTTGCAAGCCTGAGTTGATTTAACAATTATAGAAATGTTTGACCCACTAATGAATAACTCAAACCAATCCAAATCACAAAATTTCAAAATCATAGAATAAATGGACGTGATAAAAAAGTATCTCTAACAAGGAGGTATTACTCCAGACTTAATTCTTTGATCATTCCTACCCAATTATGCATTCAGCTCATAAAAATTTCAAAATGTTTATCATAGGACAATTCATACACATGCAAGAAAAATTTCATACACAACTCATATGAAAAACATACTAGCCATAACAGAGTGCGAACACAAGTAAGAAAGTAATGTCATACAGTCATAAGGTGGGGCCTGAAGATGTGGACCAGGCCCACGAATAAGATGACATATAAGATACAATGCCAGAATATCCATCACAGAATAAAAGTATCCATCCAAACATAGCAAAGCCAAGCGATCACAGTCAAATAGCCACATGCAGCAAGAAAATAGGAACCAGAGTATAGAAAGCTCACCCACTCTAAAAGTTTGCATAGTCCTCTATGCAATACCATGATGTGAGAGGAGTGGATGATGCCGCCGATGCTGATGGGAAGCTACGGAAGCTACCTCCGCTTGAGCGAGCGAGAGCCAGATGCTCGGGAGCTCTTGCTCTTCCCGCGTGCGCTATAGTCGGGCTCGGCCTCCTCGTCGGAAGAGATGTCCATGCGAGCCATGTTTTCCTCATTAATGAAGGAGAGGCGCTCATCCATCGCAGAGAGCTTTTCCCATACCGATCCCATCATTTTGTGCTGTCTCTGCATGTGTGCTTCCATGGACTCCCAATGCGAAGATTGGTTCTGCTGGATGTAGGTAACGGTGGTGTCCAGGTGATCAATCATCTCCCGTTGATGGAGTTGCTCTTCTTTAATTTCCTGCAATACAGACATCATAGAATCGTGAGAAGAGAAGAGGTGCCACCAAAAGAAAAGGCGCCTGGTGCTGGTGGTGCGGTGTCGACGGGATCTGGCTGTGCGTCCTCAACTGGCTGGATACCCCAGTTTCCACGGACTCTGACTGATGTGCGCTCTGGGTTCGGCAAGGGTAGGTAGAATGGGCTCCCTTTGAATGTCATGCAATATGAATCGCCCTTGTGAATGATCAGCTTCATGGCGACACAAGACTCAATGTCGAGCCTGTTGCTACCAGTAGCTTCCAATGTGTCGTAGGGGATGATGCCTAAGGAAACCGCCAAGGGAGTGATCAAACCGCCAATCACAATCGCCCCCTTCAAAGAACGGGCGACGCGACTAAAATGCTTTGCTAGATAATACCCAGAGTCGACTCTGAAACTGTGTAGCATGCACCAGAGATAGAATAATTCCGTCTGACGGACCATGCCGTCGCTCTCACCGCGGCCAAAGAGGGTATGAGCCAATACGCAGTGGACATACTTGAGGACCGGGTTGCAAACAATAGAGGCACGGGCCACGCGAGCTGAGTAGATGTGCTAGTTAGTAATTGCTCCCCAAAAATTCTGTTCACTATACTCGGTGGGGACCTTGCGTGCACACGGCTCAGGAAAATCATAAATGCTACGTAACTGCGATAGAGTAAGGATATGCTCGATATTACCAAGACAGAAGGACATGCGGCCTGGGTCGTCCTCGAGAATAGGGTCTGCCTGTAATTCCAAAGAGCTTAGAAACTCCAATGTCACGCCAACATAAGTAGGGGAGTAAAGCTGCTGGAACTGCTCCCAACCCACTGCTGCATACATCATGTTTACATCCTCTAGCATCCCAAGCATATGCAACGTGCCTCTGTCTAGATACCGCGTGTTGAGCACGCGACGTTGCCGCAGCGTTTGATACTGTGCCTCTTGCCCGGCGTTCCAAAAGATGATCCCGAACTCGTTCGGGGGAGAGACATAGGGCTGTGGTCGGCTGGCAGATGTGCGCCCATGACGAGATGAAGAGGATCCTGGCATAGCTGAAGACGGTCGGTAAGACGGTCGGAAGCTGGTGTCGGCCGCGCGGTCTTCTTGGCAGCCATGGCCTTGGTTCGTGGAGGCATGATGGTTGGAGAAGGTCGGAAGTGGCCGGCGAACTTAGAGTTGAGAAGATCTGGCTGAGGGTGCAGAGAAAATGGAAGCAGCGACGATCGGCAAAAATAGGCGTCGGAGAAGCAGGCCGAACGAAAATCCACGATCTGAAATCGATCGAAGCAGAAATCCATCTGGATGAAATGAAAAGCTAGATCAAACCTTTGGAGACCTTCCTCGAGTGCTAGGAAGGAGAGAAAATGGCGCGATTTGGTCGGTGTCGTCGAAATCGGGAGGCGGCGATAGAGATACGTGAAATCTTGCGACGCAAAAATCAGGGTCAAAGATGAAATAGAGCTTGTCCCGCTTGCAAGGAAACTCAGATCTGACCTGGAGAGATCTTCTTCGTGTTTGGAAAGAAGGTAGAGTAGCACGATCGAAGGGATCTCGGCGAGATTTGGGGGCGGCGGTGAAAAAGTCGGCACGGTGCCCTAATTTCGGGTGAAGCCTGATGAAATATTGGTGAACCCGCTCGGATTCACCGGCCCGTGATGCCCACGGGTCAAGTCCTGACGCTACAGAAGCACGGGTGAACCCGCTGGGGTTCACCAGCCCGTGAAATATTCTGGTGGCTTCCTTCGAGTGCAGAAAAGTTGGTGAACCTCGTGGGGTTCACCTGCCTGTGAAGCTTACTGGAGGGTTCCTGCACAGACAGAAATACTGTGTGAAACGCTCTGGTCACAAAGTCTGGAAGCGCTTGTACAGTGCACCTCATGGGTGAACCCCATGGGGTTCATCAAGCCGTGATTTGCACTAATTAATTTGAAAATTTTCAAAAAAATCTGGGAAAATTCTCATGCACTCCAACTTCCTCCTACAATATAAAGAGACATCAAATTAGTAGCAATCCTCTCTAGAAATCCAAAAATTAAATGAAGAATAAATTAATAGTGTAAAACAACGTCTAAATTAATGTAGGAAAACTAAAATCAAACAAAAACTTGGGTTGCCTCCCAAGAGCGCTAGGTTTAGGTCGGTAGCTCGACCATAAGAGTTTTCAGAGTTGCAAATTTGTGGGGTCTGAGAGAGCAAGAACTTCCTCTCTTTCGACCCGCTCATCTTCAAAATAGTGCTTGAGGCGGTGCCTATTAACTGTGAAACTTTCAGTTCGTTCTATCCAAATTGTGATGGCACCATAAGGTTGAACTTTCTGAACTGTAAAAGGACCGGACCATCTCGTGCGAAGCTTTCCTGGAAATAGCCGAAGTCTTGAATTAAATAGAAGTACTTTGTCCCCTTTATGAAATTCTTTCTTTGTTATGCGCTTGTTATGCAAAAACTTGGTGCGTGCTTTGTAGCTCTTGGCATTCTCGTAGGCAAAAAGGCGCATCTCGTCCAACTCATCAAGTTGTAGCTTTCTCCTTTCACTGGCGTTCTTGAAATCGAAGTTGATTTGCTTGACAGCCCAATACGCCCTGTGCTCAAGCTCAACGAGTAAATGGCATGATTTCCCATAAATAAGTTGGAAAGGAGACATACTGATGGGTGTTTTGAGTGTGGTCCTATAAGCCCATAAGGCATCTAGTAATTTCATTGCCCAATCCTTCCATGATCGCGATACAGTCTTCTCCAAAATTTGTTTGATTTCTCTATTAGAGACCTCTACCTGACCACTAGTCTGAGGGTGGTAGGGCGTAGCAATTCTGTGCTTCACACCGTACTTTTTCAGTAGTGCCCCAAATTTCTGCTCAATGAAGTGGGAGCCGCCGTCGCTGATCAGAACACGTGGAACTCCGAATCAGGGGAAAATAGTCTGCTTCATAAACTTCATAACGACTCTAGAGTCATTAGTAGCTTCAGTGGATGCCTCAACTCACTTTGACACATAGTCAACGGCAACCAGAATGTACTATTTTCCACATGAAGAGGGGAAGGGGTACATGAAGTCTATACCCCATACATCAAAAATTTCCACTTCCATGATGTTGTTGAGTGGGAGCTCATCTCTTTTTGATAAGTTTCCAGTCCGTTGGCAACTGTCACAAGTGGAGACAAATTGTTTAGCATTATGAAATATAGAAGGCCAATACAAACCAGAATGTAAAACTTTAAAAGCTGTTTTAGAGGCCCCCCCGAGTGTCCTCCGTAAGTTGAAGTATGGCAATGGCTCAACACATATTGCATCTCCTCCTCTGGTACGCATCGTTTGTACAACCCGTCCGCACATCTCCGGTACAAATATGGCTCATCCCAGTAATAAAATTTTACATCATGTAGGAATCGCTTCTTCCTCTAAAAAGTCAGATCAGGAGGGAAAATGTTAGAAACGATGTAATTAACATAATCTGCATACCAAGGGACTTGTTGATCTAATAAAGCATAGAGATGTTCTTCAGGGAATGTGTCATTGATCTCCAACTCTTCATCAGTTTCTTTGTCCGTGCCGCGATCAAGTATGGAAAGATGGCCAGCCACTAGATTTTCACTCCCCTTTTTATCTCTGATCTCTATATCGAATTCTTGCAAGAGGAGGATCCATCTAATGAGCCTTGGCTTCGCATCCTTCTTGTTGATCAAATATTTTATAGCTGCATGATCAGTGAAAATGATTACTTTCGAGTTAACTAGATAAGAACGAAATTTATTGAAAGCAAAGACAATCGCTAGTAGCTCTTTCTCCGTGGTTGCATAATTTATCTGAGCGTCGTCGAGTATGCGACTGGCATAATAAATGGCGTGAAGCTTTTTGTCCTTCCTCTGTCCGAAGACTACCCCAACAGCTTGGTCGCTAGCATCACACATCAACTCAAAAGGTAAATGACCAATCTGGGGGTTGAATTATTGGAGCAGAGGTTAATGCTGCCTTGAGTTTCGTGAAGGCTTCCTCGTAGTCCCTGTCAAAGCAAAACACGGCATCTTTAGCAAGTAAATTAGTTAAAGGGTGAGTTATCTTAGAAAAGTCTTTAATGAATCGTCTGTAAAAGCCAGCGTGTCCAAGAAAGCTCCTGATCCCCTTCACCGATGTGGGTGGCTGAAGATGTTCAATGACTTCTATCTTTGCTCTGTCCACTTCTATCCCACTTTCAGAAACTAGATGCCTGAGGACGATCTCTTCCTTGACCATGAAGTGGCACTTCTCCCAGTTCAAAACTAGGTTCACCTCTTCACATCTCTGCAAGACCTTAGATAAATTTGACAAGCAGTGATGAAAAGAGGAGCCATACACAGAAAAATCATCCATAAAAATATCCATAAAGTCTTCATTAAAATCGGAGAATATGACCATCATTGCTAGCTGAAAAGTCGCTGGAGCGTTGCAGAGGCCGAAGGGCATCCTTCTATATGCATATGTGACGTAGGGGCATGTAAAGATTGTCTTCTCCTGGTCGTCCGGGTGGATAGGGATCTGGAAGAAACCTAAAAAGCCATCCAAAAAACAAAAGTAAGAATTATGCGCTAATATGTCCAACATCTGGTCTATAAGCGGAAGAGGATAATGATCTTTTCGTGTGGCAGAGTTCAACTTCCTGTAGTCAATACACATCCTGTATCCTGTAACCGTACGCATCGGTATCAACTCGTCAGCTTCGGTCTTGATCACCGTGAGTCCACCCTTCTTGGGTACAACATGTACTGGACTTACCCAAGAGCTGTCTGAAATTGGATAAATTACCCCTGCGTCCAATAGTTTGAGCACTTCTTTCTTCACCAGATCCTTCAAGTGCGGGTTGAGCCGGCTTTGAAACTCCACAGTAGGTTTGCTATTGTCTTCCAATAGGATCCTGTGCATGCAAACAGAGGGATTAATCCCTTTTATGTCATTTAATGAATAGCCTATTACCTTCCTATGGAGACGAAGTTCATTAAGCAATAATTCGGTTTGCTCCTTGTCCAACGCCGCACTAACTATCACTGGGGTATGTAAAATTGTCTCCTATAAACTCATATCTCAAGGTTTTGGGCAAGCTCTTGAGCTTGATTTTCTACCACCCTTGGTTTCCCAGATTCTCTTCTTTCTTGTCATCTTCGGTTGCATCAGTTTCCAGCAGTGCAGCAAGAACCTCAGCCTCTCCTTTATCATCCTTGTCAATAGAATTCGTCAGAGCAAGTTCCAGCGGGTCCACTTATCTCCTGGGCGGCTCAGCATCTTGTACAACTTTTTCCACAATGTCGATACTGCAGCATGTGCCTGCAAGAGAAGGTTTTTTCAACGTGTCAGTTAGATCAAATTGAATAATGTTGCCACAGATGTTCAAAGACAGTTTCCCATGCTTGACATCCATGACAGCGCCTGCAGTAGCAAGAAAAGATCTCCCTAGAATGATAGGGAGCCTGTCATCCTCATCAATCTCCAAAACAATAAAATCAACAGGAATAAAGTAATCTCCTACTTTAACAGGTACGTCCTCTAAAATACCAACTGGGTGACGCATAGATCTATCTGCAAGCTGTATAGAAATACTAGTTGGTTGCAAATCCCCTAGTTCTAGCCTTTTACAAAGTGATAATGGCATGAGGCTAACGCTTGCTCCTAGATCGCATAAAGCTCTCTGAAAGGACATCTCCCCAATCTGGCAGGGTATGGAGAAACTACCTGGGTCTTTAAGCTTCTGAGGGAGCTTGTTCTGAATGATGGCGCTGCACTCCTCAGTAAGTGCAACAGTCCCTTGATCCTCTAGCTTCCTCTTGTTTGATAAGATGTCTTTCAGGAATTTTGTATAAGTCGACATCTACAAAAGGGATGTTAATATAAAGTTTCTTCAATACTTCTAAAAACTTACTGAATTGCTTGTCTAATTTAGCCTTGACAAGCCTATGTGGAAAAGGAATCGGTGGCTTGTACACAGGCGGTCCCACATAGGGCCGCTCCTCTTCAGTTGGTTCAGATGCCATCGGTGTTTCATTTGAATGCGGTTCCACAGGTCCGGTAGTCAACTCATCTATCCTGTCATCAGTCGGCATCTTTGGATCTTCAAGTTGCTTGCCGCTCCGAGTGGAGATTGCATTGCAATGCTCCCTCGGGTTTACCTCTAGTTGGGATGGAAGCTTGCCCGGTGCTCTCGAAGACGAGCTAGCTTGCTGGGCTAGCTGACTCTCTAGCATTTTATTATGTGTCTCCAGGGAGTCCATCCTTGTCATCATCATCTTCATCATGTTTGTCAGTCCTTCAAGTTGCTTGCTCAGATTTGAATCATTGCTCGGCCTTGGTTGTGGTGGTGGTGCATTGAAGTTCCTAGCCTGAAATCCTGGCGGTCTGAAATTATTCTGTTGGGGTTGCCTAAAGTTTCCTTGTGGGGGCTGGGTTTGTTGTGGTGGAACTTGTCCAGGTTGAATTGGTTGAGTTGTCCAGTAAGAGAAATTTGGGTGGTTGCGCCACCCTGGATTGAATGTGCTAGAGTATAGATTGTTGTTCGGGTTAAAATTTCCAACAGCATTCAATTGCTCAGAGTTGATCGCACCCATCTGTCCATCTCCTACCTGGCAATCTGTCCTTGCATGACCTACAACTCCACAGACCTCACAAGAAATAGCATTAATATCCATAGCATTACCAGACCAAGAATCAAACTTTCTAGTCAAATTATCCACCTTAGCCGTAAGTGCAGTAAGAGAGTCTAGGTCATACTTACCTGATTTCTTGGTAGAAGTACATCTCTCAGATGTCCATTGGTGATGGTTAATCTTCATGTTCTCGAGAAGGTTCATTGCATCCTCAACTCTCCTATTCATCAAAGCACCTCCTACTGTCCACTGTAAGTCTTGTTTTGTAATCCAAACTGCTGTAGAACGTTTGGATCAAAACCCAAGTCTCAACTCCGTGATGTGGACACATCCTTTGGAGCTCTTTAAACCTCTTCCAAGCTTCGTATAGGGATTCTCCATCCTTTTGCATGAAACTTGTTATCTGATTTCGCAATTGAATTGTCTTTGATGGAGGGAAATACTTGAAGTGAAAGGCTTGAGAAAGCTCTGCCCATGTTCTTATTGAAGCAGCAGGTAGTGTGTGCAGCCAAGCTCTCGCTCTGTCCCTCAAAGAGAAGGGAAATAGTCGCAACATGATAGCATCAGCAGACACACCGTTAATTTTCAACATATTGCAATATTCTAGAAAAATAGAGAGAGGTGCATGTTGGGGTCCTCAAGAGGAGAACCACCAAATTGGTTTTATTGCACCATAGAAAGAAGAGCAAGTTTTATTTCGAAGTTATTGGCCTCAACAGCGGGCCTAGCAATTCCTGATTGAAAACCATAAGCATAGGGAGTAGAGTAATCTTTCAGTGTCCTATTGTTATAGTTATTCCCCATTGGTTGTGGTACTCGGTCATTGTTTGTATCAAGCTGAATGTGCTCCATCTGATTTTCTCCTTCTGGATGGTTCATGACTTCTTTCTTCAAAATTTAATTTTGCTTCCTTCTTGTCCTGAAGGTGTGCTCGATCTCTGGATCAATGTCAAAGAATGTACCTGCCCTAGAACTTCTTTGCATAAAATGGTCAGTCAAAATTATAAAGTTCTAAGACAGCAAGTAAATAAAGAGAAAAAGAAAATAACAGTGCAGTAAAGAAAATCTAACCTAAGGCCTAGTCTACCAATTCTTAGAAGTATACTAATTTCAACCGTTGTTCCCTGGCAACGACGCCAAAAACTTGACACGTCCTGCAAGTGCACGATTATGTCGAAGTAATATAAAAGATGTCGAATCCCACAGGGAACAAGGTTGAGTACTAGAAAGTCCGAGTCCTAGTAGCTAGGCGAATCGAAATTGGGTTTTGAAAGCAGAAATCGAAAACAAGTAATCAACACTATGACGGTAGGAAATAAATATGAGAGAGATATCGGGGCTTTGGTTTCCACCACGATGACTACTTTAATCGCACAAGGCAGATGTCGGTTATTTGGATTATTGATTTTGCATAAGGAATTTAACCCTAAGGTACAAAGTGCCCTCTCTCGAGTGCACACCCCGGTGTTCGGTTTAGAACAATCTCCTACTCTCACGGTGGATTGTTCTAAACAAACCCAATGAGTTCTATGGCAGATTATAAAACCCTCGAGCGAAGACCAAGCACTCTCGTGTCGAGGTCTCGCAAGTTTTACTAAGGGATTCCACCCTTACGATCCTTCTCTCGATATGAATCGTAACGGCTAACACGTGAAAGTACTCGGCCATAGTAAGATCACGAAATAAACACTTCAAAGTAAAATATGCACACAACACAATCCAAATAACAGAATAAAGATAAAGTTTGCGATTAAAATCGTCAACGAGTTTCAGCCAAGCCTCGAAATAGGGTTTACGCTACAATCGTCATTGAAACGCTAAAAAATCTCTCTTTTAACATAAGAAAATCACAAGAAAGAGTTTCTAAGGGATAGGAGAGGATAAACCAAAGCAAATCTGCAAGAATCGTGACGCTCCGATGATCCAATCTCTGAAAATCGCCTTGAACTTGTGTTGTCGCCTTGTTCTTCCACCCTCGCTGCTTCATCGCTTGATTCATCGATAATTAGGGGAATAAATTAGGTCTTTTATGTCCTACACGTTCACCTTCGAAAGAGCTTTCCATAGACACCTCACTTGCCAAATTCGGACTCCAAACGGGTGAGAAATCATGAAAAAACCGAGTAAAGGTTGGTCTCGCGCGTGAGCCTGGATTAGAATCACGGGTGAACCCCGCCGGGTTCACCTGGCCGTGATTCATTCTGTGAGGTCTGGCGAAAGAAGCGCGGTGGCTGTGCTTTACTCTGGACTATTTTCGGCCAAAAGGAATTTTGGTGAACCCTGCTGGGGTTCACCCAGCCGTGAAGCTCTCTGTGAGTTCTGCTGGCTGGCGACTAGGATGGTAGCCGTATTTTTTAGGCTAACTCCATTTTGGCCCAAATTTGACGTGTAGCTTCGTTTTCGCATAAGAAATCGTCTCATGGCCTTAGAATCTCCAAAATACGTCGAAAAAGAGTGACTTTACCTGAAATTCCACAAAAACACCAAAAAGTGAAGATTCCGAAGATATGAAGGAAATAAGCCTATAAAGAGTATAAAAGTGTCAAAATAAGCCTAAATTTATCATGAAATAACCATCAAAATTACTACCAAAATGCGAGGCATCAACAACGACCGTCCTCTCCTACAAATCTGCCTAGCTAGTGTCATGATCATCATGACCTAGGTATTGATCATCAAAGCAGCAATGGAACAACTCTCCCTCTGGTATAGCTGGCCCCTCAGTCGATGAATGACTGCCATCTGGTATACTGAGTGCTCCTGCATAATGGTATAATGCATCACAAGGCTGAATTTGTAGACTAACCCCATCATATCTACTATATGCGTCGATATCAAAATCATCTCGGAGAGGGGTATCGGTATAAAGATCAGACTCTCTAGTGCAATCCTCCACTCTATAATGTCGTACCAAAAGCATGTCATCTCTGGAGTATCCTAGGTACTGTGTGTCGCAGGCTTACAATTCCTCCGCTGTATGATCATGTACAATGCTAAATGCTGGAAGCAATGTCTAAAGCTATTATCCTATCAAGGTGGTGACACTGAAGATGGATCTAGAGTGTTGGGAGTACTCTGCTGCTATCAGTCCCCACGAATTATGTCCTGAGCTCTTTCTCCAAAGGATACCTGAGGTAAAAAAAAGGCTGAAAGTGAGGAGAGACCCCTATAACTGTCTCGATGTGATGATCAGTCATATATAAATGAGATGGTCTCCTAAGCAATCCGGGTGTAAGACCATCTCTGAACTCCTTGAGATGCATCTTCTTTTCATCCTGAACATCTTTTTGACTTCCCACCAAGGGAGTGTTGGGAAACCCCGGGGATATTTTACAATTTTTCAAAGTCATTACAAACACATACAAGTGCATAGTGGAAGAATATCCCCGAAATAGGTCGGTCCCAAAAACCCATTGAAGATCTTCTAGCGAGGGAGTCGACACGATGAGATAGTAAATACCTTATGAGCAAGATGAGGCCGATGTCGAGGTAGGCGCCCAAGTGTTCGCCCTCTACAGTCTCGCACACATGGATGCCTCGAGCTCTTTTCTTCCACGCCCGGTGCTAGCCTCGGGAAGAAGATCCAAGCCTTAGGGAGATCTCCAATTTACTTGCACCAACCTTGAAAGAAGGATGCGCCAAGAGGTTGGTGGAGAAAGTGAAGCCGCCAAGGTCTCCTTCAACTTGCGCCAAGAGGAGAAGTAGAAAAGATGCTTGCGGCTTCAAGAGGAAGAGGAGATGCGCCACTAGCCTTGCTCTTGCCCCTTGGAGTGCTCACACCAATATGATTGTCACCCTTGCCTCTCGTATATCCCTTGATATATATAGAGGCAAGAGGCGGTGAGGCAAAGGGGGTAGTGGGCGCAACTCATGAAGAAGGGGGCGGCTAGGGTATGAGTGGGGTGGCAATTAGGGTTTAGGGTTTAGGAAATTCTCCAAGAGTTTTCCATAAACCTTTTCCTATTAGCCATATGCGCCATAAACCTTCCAAAGAAGTCTTCTAGCCATGTCAACCCCAAGATTTGCCTAAGAGGCAAGCTTACCATCAAGGAACAAAGGGGGAAGCGCCCTTTACTTCCGAATGAAGCAAAGTCACCCACTCCATCCCATTATGCCCCTAGGTGCCAATGGGGTGGAGACTTCTCCCCATTATACCCTTTAGCCCATTAATTCTTCATGACAATTTGTTATTGGGCCTCATTGGATAATGAGCAAGCCCAAACTTCATTACATGGGTTGATTAAGCTATTGGATCCAATCCAATGCAATCCTAATCCAAATGTGACCAACCATGGTCAATTTCGGGTCAACCTGCCAAAATGAAGTTTGGCTCCAATAACATTCTTCCATCTCACCAGGCCCATTGGCGCTGATGAAATCTCCCAAATAGATCTGAGTTATCCAATAACTCGATCATAAGGCTTCCCGATCAATACGAGAACTCGAGTATCAAGGTGTGCGACCCTATAGGTTCATCTGACGTTGGCAGTGCTAACCTAAGGTCACCACAAGCAGTGAGTGGCACCTAGTAGTGCATCGCCGCTACCCAAGTCATCGGAATGGATATCGACATCGACATCCCCATCATCGCAACTAGGTACAGATGCATTATAATTTCTTTGCCGAACTGATATCCGATTGGATAAGTGTGTCCATCACTTGTTTTCTCTCAATCACATGGTCATGACTAAAACAGGTTCTCACCTGGGTATGGCCATACGCTTTCAGTCATAGAACCATAGAAGAGCTCCATGGATATCAAGCTTCCCTTAGGAAGGGGCAAATCCTTTGTCTGTCCATTGACTTTCTCATATGGGTCGTGACATGCTCAATGACAACCGTTATTACCTCCCAACTATGGTGAGGTTTTAGGTTGTATCAAAGCATGTCCTAACAATATAGAATGGTCAATGACCTCAAGTTAAGAGATCAATGCATCTCCTGTCACTTGAGAGGATAACTCATGACACCAAATCATAGCCTCATAGCGGATCAGTCCAGTATATCCACTACTGATATACCCATATGTTTGCGTTAGCAGCTCGTGCCTAACCAGCCCATATACTAGTCTCACAAGTACCAGAGCTGTCCCATATCCACTCAAGTATATCAACTAGGGACAACCATTTGAGCACATATCCAATCTATCTCCAGGGATATTATCATGTAAGTACATAATCGTAGATGTAGACGAACATTGATAATGACAATGCTAGAATGATATATAAATATCAGAGTCAAGTAATACAAAGATGGACTAAAACTAGGTCTCAGGGCATACACACCAACAATCTCCTACTTGCACTAAGACCTAGAGGTACAGAAATCTCAACCCCATATCTCTGGCATGAACATCATGCTTCTACTGCGCCAAAGCCTTGGTCAGTGGGTCTGCTAGATTGTTCTCTATGTCAACTCTGCTAATCTTGATATCACCTCGGTCAATGATCTCTCTAATCAGGTGAAATCTTCTTAGTATGTGTTTGGACCTTTGATGAGACCGTGGTTCCTTAGCTTGTGCAATTGCCTCATTGTTGTCACAATAGAGCTCAATGGGATCCACTGCACTTGGAACAACCTGAAGTTCAGAAATGAACTTCCTTACCCAAACAGCTTCTTTGGCTGCCTTAGAAGCAGTGACATATTCAGCCTCAGTTGTAGAATTTGTTATAGTGGATTGCTTCAAGCTTTTTCAGCAAACAGCGCCTCCATTTAATTTGAACATGTAGACGGCCTGCGATCTAAAGTCGTTAGGGTCAGACTGGAATGACGCATTAGTGTAGCCCTATATACTGAGCTCTTCCTGTCCCCCATAGACCAAGAACAGATTCCTAGTTCTTCTCAGATATTTTAGGATGTTCTTTACAGCCACCCAGTGCTGCAGACCCGGATTGGATTGGTTTTGGCTGGTTATTCTTATAGCATAAGCCACATCTAGTCTAGTACACAACATCGCATACATGATTGAGCCTACTGCCAAAGCATAAGGCACTCGACTCATGTCATCCCTCTCGGCCTGTGTGGTGGGACACTGGCTCTTTGAGAGAGTAAGACCATGTCTTACTGGAAGGTACCCTTTCTTGAATTGTTCCAAGTTAAACCTCTCCAGGACCTTATCAATGTAGGTACTCTGACTAAGGGCCAGGAGCCTCTTGGATCTATCCCGGTAGATCCTCATGCCTAGGATATAGGCGGCCTCCCCTAAGTCCTTCATCTTGAAACACTTCCTCAACCATGTTTTCACAGACTGAAGACTAGGGATGTCGTTTCCGATGAGCAGTATGTCATCGATATACAAGACCAGAAAAGTCACTAAGCTCCCACTGAATTTTCTATATACACAGGCGTCATCTTCACTTTTGATAAAGCCATAATCTCTCACAGCTTCATAAAACTGAAGATTCCAACTTCCAGATGCTTGCTTCAATCCATAAATGGATTTCTTTAGCTTGCAAACCTTATTAGCATCTGCAGGATGGATGAATCTATCAGACTGTGTCATATACACATCCTCCGTTAGCTTCCTGTTAAGGAAAACAGTTTTAACATCAATTTGTCATATCTCATAGTCATGATATGCAGCTATAGCAAGCAAAATTCGAATGGATTTGAACATGACAACTGGCGAGAATGTTTCATCATAGTCCACCCCGTGGACTTGTTTGAATCCTTTAGCCACTAGTCTACCCTTATAGGTAACTATGTTGCCATCCATGTCAATCTTCCTTTTGAAGACTCATTTGCACCCTATGGGTTTTACCCCATCAGGCAGCTCAACCAAATCCCAGACTTGGTTAGCTGACATAGAATCCAAGTTAATGTATTAGGCTGCAATTAGAATTCAAAAACCTGAGAAAAATTCAAAAACCAAAAAAAAGAGGGGCCTAACGCAGAACGGAAGTTGGAGAAGAGAAGAGATGAGGAGGAAGAGAAGAGAAGCTTCCAAATCCATGGAAGTTCAGAGAAGAAGAGAAGATAAAGAGGGGCCAGCGGCTCACCCTCAAGAACACACTAGGGCCCATCGGCTCACCCTAACCTCACAAGAAGGAAGACACCAACCCAAAGGTTTCCAAAAATAACTTTCTTAACTTAATCTAAACATGAGAATTACATTAGCTTTTAAAGCCCTTTCACCTCAATAGAAATATTCTCTCAAGTACATCGAATGGATGTGAATTCCTCTTTTCAAAATGGGTGGTGGAGATGACTTAGTCCCTTAAACTTCTTTGCGTGTAGAGCTTTGCTGAAGTTGCAGGCGCATGCAAGATACGGTTGAGCCTTGCTACAGATTTCTCTAGCGCATGCTGGAGTTTGGCTAGCGGATGTGACTTAGATTACTTGCTTCAAATTGATTGGCTGTAGTGAAGATTACTCAAGATCGGAATGGATGTATGGAGAAGATTGAATTGGCTTAGCTGCATGAGTGAAGTTGATCATCTGAAGATTCCAATGCTGAGACTTACTGGATTCAGTTGAAGATTAGATGTTGACTAAAGCTTGATGTCGCATGTGATGTTTGCATGTTGCCTTTATTTCCTTTGGTTGGCTGTAATGAGATGGTGACTTGCGCATGTTGCATGGTAATGTTGCAAGTTGACTGAAGTTGACTTTGTCTTGATGAGCTTGGTTGAAGATTGGGGACTTGATGAAGACTTGCTGCACTTTGTTGAAAGTTGAGGCTGAATGTTGACTGAATTGATGAGCCTTGCTGATTTTGACTTTGCAGATTTTGGATGAAGCTTAGAACTTGCTGAATTGTTGACTTTGACTTGGCTAATCCTACTAAAACAAGGGGAATGCAAACCTAAACTAATTACAGCCTAATACATTAACTAAGAATTTAAAATGCTTCAAAGGAAATAAAACCTAAACTAATTCTAATTGCAACAAAACAAAGAGAAAATAAACACATAATTAAGTCCTAAAAATGCTCCTGCTTCAATCCCACACTCCCTAAGTTAGTTAAAGACTCACTGCTCAGGTACTGTCCACCACGATCTGATCGAAGAGTTTTAATAGATCTCCCAAGCTGGTTCTCTACTTCATTTTAAACTCATTGAATTTCTCAAAGGATTCAGATTTATGTCTCATCAAGTATACAACCATATCTACTGAAGTCATCAATGAATGTAATGAAGTAGCTATGTCCTCCTCTGGCTTGTTTATTGAATGGCCCACACACATTAGTATGTATGAGATCCAATAAACCTTGTGCCCTCTCATCAGTTTTGGTGAAGGGTGGCTTTGTCATTTTCCCTAATAAACAAGGTTCACATGTGTCAAATTCCTCCAAGGAACTTGAATCTAGCAATCCATTTGTATGGAGTTGTTGAATGTGATTCTTGTTTATGTGGGCTAACCGACAATGCCATAGGAAGGCACCAACTGAACCACTCAGTTTGGTCCTCTTATTATTTATGTTACAAATAAAGCTATTCATATCCAAGACATACAAACCATTGCATAATGTACCCTTCCCATAAAACTTATTTACAAATGAAAAAGAACAAAAGTTCTCATTTATTTCAAACTTAAAGCCTTTCCTTGCTAAGCAAGGAATGGATATAATATTTTTGGTAAGCGAAGGTACATAATAGCAATTGTCTAGCTCTAATTGAAGTCCAGAAGGTATGGAGAGAGTCAAAACTCCAACAGCAACAGTAGAAACTTGTGCCCCGTTTCCAACTCGTAGGTCAATCTCTCCAGGCTGTACCGATCTACTTTTCTTAAGCCCCTGCATATTTGTACAAATATGAGCTCCACATGCGGTATCCAATACCCATGACATAGAAGTAGAAAGGTTGACGTTAGTGACATAAATACCTGAGCTAGAAGCTAAGGCCAAGCCTTTCTTCTCCTCATTCTGAAGTTGCCTACAGTCCCTTCTCCAGCAACCCTGCTCACCATAGTGGAAGCACCTCTGATCCTTCGACTTCTTTGTCTTTCTCTTCAGTGCTTTGGTAGGACCTTTGGCACTGCCCTTGGCACGTGCCTTACCCTTCTTCTTCATCTTCTTGGCCGTAGGGACCAAAAGAACAGAATTGGGTTTGGTCTTACCCATTTCACGCTCGGCTGTTTGGAGCATATTCAAGAGTTCCTCCCTTGTGCAATCAATCCGGTTCATGTTGAAATTAATAATAAACGGAGTGAAGCTAGGGGGCAGGGATTGAAGAATAAGATCCACAACTAGCTCGTTATCTATGGTGTGTCCCAGTCTTCTGAGATGATCCACGTTCCCAATTAACTTGAGCACATGGGGTCTCATTGGTGCACCCTCAGATAACTTGCACCGAAAGACCGCTTTGGCAGTATCATATCTCTCAGTTCTAGCTTGAGCCTCGAACATCTATTTCAGATGAGTTATCATCTGAAAAGCTTTCTGCTCCTCATATTGCACCTGAAGTTCAGGTGACATAGTGGCTAGCATGAGACATGCTACTTCCAAAGAGTCATCCTGATGCTTTCTAAAAGCATCCCTATTTGCCACTCGGGCATTAGGCGCAGGAGCCGCAGGAAAAGGTTGCTCAAGGACATACAACTTCTTCTCGAGCTTGAGGGGTATCCTCAAGTTCTGATGCTAGTCCATAAAGTTGGATCCAACCAACTTATCCTTCTCAAGAAGGGATCGTAGTGTTAATTCGCTAGTGTTTGTAGCCATTGTTCTACAATAACCAAGAAACAACAGATTAGTACTACTTCAAATTATTTAAACTGGACTTGTTTTAAATGATTATGGCTCCCACTATTTTGATCGAATTGACAACCGACAAAGTCAATCGGGAAATCTCATATTTCCTAGTGAGATGAGATTCTTATTCCACATAGGACTTTGTGTCCCACGAGGGTGGGATGAGATGCACAAAGTGACCCATGCTTCTTAAGGTGGGCACGCCGGCCGATTGCTCTAAGCAACTCCCCTTATTGAGACAGTCTAGGCATTCTATTTCCAGTGAGGGCTGGATATAACATGAAACCCTAACCTCTCAACGATGCCTCTAGAGTTTCATCATGTGCCCGGCACATATGAAAATCTAGTTAAGTCCATTCCTAACCGTTATGCCCAGTGTTGGGAAACCCCAGGGACATTTTATAATTTTTCAGAGTTATAAGCACACATACATACATTGCACAGCGGAAGAATGTCCCCGAAACAAGCCGGTCCCAAAAACCCAGTGAAGATCGCAAGCAAGAGAGTCGACACGATGAGTTAGGAAATACATTAGAGCAAGATGAGGTCGATGTCGTGATAGGCGCCCAAGCGTGCGCCCTCTGCAGTCTCACACACACGGATGCCTCGAGTCCTCTTCTTCCACGCGCGGTGCTAGCCTCGGGAAGAAGATCCAAGCCTTAGGGAGATGCTCCAATCACCTTGCGCCACCACCAAGGAGGGATGCGCCAAAGAGGATGAAGAGGAGAGGAAACCGTCAAGAGCTTTCTTGACTTGCGCCAAGACGAAGAAAGGAAGAAGACTTGCGGCCACTTGATGGAAGTGGAAGAGGTTGCGCCACCTTTGTTCCTTGCTCTCGCCCCTCTTGATGTGTTCACGCCTTCAAGGATGAATCATCTTGAGAGGGGGCGGCTAGGGTCACATATATAGGGCAAGAGGCGGTTAGAGCAAGGGCTAGGATCATGACAAGTGTTGGGCTAGGATGAGAAGGTTTGATGCAAGGAAAGTCTCCAAGATTTTACCATAAATCTCATTCAACCTATCCATAATTGCCTAAGCACCATATCAGCCCAAGACATGCCTTAAAGGCATACATACCATCAATGGGAGAGGGCTAGGCGCATATTACTTCTTAATGAAGCAATTTTTGCCACCCAAACCCCATTATGCCCCTTAGGCGCCAATGGGGTTGGGTCTCTCCCCATTATACCCTTTTAGCCTATTTCCTCTTCATGATAACTTGTTATTGGGCCTCATTGGATAATGAGCTAGCCCAAACTTCATCATATGGGTTGATTAAGCATTTGGATCCAATCCAATGCAACCCTAATCCAAATGTGACCAACCATGGTCAAATATGGGTCAACCTGCCAAAAATGAAGTTTGGCTCCAATAACATTCTTCCATCTCATCAGGCCCATTGGCGCTGATGAAATCTCCCAATTAGATCCGAATTATCCAATAACTCGATCATAAGGCTTCCCGATCAATACGAGAACTCAAGTATCAAGGTGTGCGACCCTGTAGGTTCCTTTTGACGCCGGCAGTGCTGACTAAAGGTCACCACAAGCAGTGAGTGGCACCTAGCAGTGCATCGCTGCTACCCAGGTCATTGGAATGGATATCGACATCGACATCCCCATCATCGTAACTAGGTACAGATGCATTACAGTCTCTTTGCCGAACTGATATCCGATTGGACAAGTGTGTCACCACTTGTTTTCACCCAATCACATGGCTATAACTAAAACAAGTTCTCACCTGGGTATGGCCATACACTCTCAGTCATAGAACCATAGAGGAGCTCCATGGATATCATACT
Source organism: Costus lasius (assembly GCA_027563935.2). Lineage (NCBI taxonomy): Eukaryota > Viridiplantae > Streptophyta > Magnoliopsida > Zingiberales > Costaceae > Costus > Costus lasius. Next base: position 25,976,270 of record CM050450.1, on the reverse strand, counting down.
TCCCTAAGGAAGGGGCAAATCCTATGTCTGTCCATTGACCTTCTCATATGGGTCGTGACATGCTCAATGACAATCGTTATGACCTCCCAACTACGGCGAGGTGTTAGGTTGTATAAAAGCAAGTCCCTAACCATATAGAATGATCAATGACCTCAAGTCAAGGGATCAATGCATCTCCTATCACTTGTGAAGATAACTTATGACACCAAGTCATAGCCTCACAACGGGTCTATCCAGTATATCCTCCAATGATATACCCATGTGTCTGCGTTAGCACCACGTGCCTAACCAGCCCACATACCAGTCTCACAAGTACCATAGCTGTCTCATATCCACTAAGGTACATCAACTGGGGACTATAGTTCGAGCACAGATCCAATCTGTCTCCAGGGACATTATCATGTTAGTACATATGCGCAGATGTAAACAAAGATAGATAACGACAATGCCAGAATGATATAAATATCAAAGTCAAGTAGTACATAAGTGGACCAAAACTATGTCCTAGGGCATATACACCAACAATCTCCCACTTGCACTAAGACCTAGAAGTTGAGGAATCTCAACCCCATATCTCTAGCGTGACCATCATGCTTCTGCTGCGCCAAAGCCTTGGTCAATGGGTCTGCCAGATTGTTCTTTGTGTCAACTCTGCTAATCTTGACATCACCTCTGTCAATGATCTCTCTGATCAGGTGAAATCTTCTGAGTATGTGTTTGGATCTTTGATGAGACCGTGGTTCCTTGGCTTGTGCAATTGCTCCATTGTTGTCACAGTAGAGTTCAATGGGATCCATTGCACTAGGGACCACCTGAAGATCACATAAGAACTTTCTTATCCAAACGGCTTCCTTGGCTGCCTCAGAAGTGGCCACATACTCTGCCTCGGTTGTAGAATCTGCTATGGTGGATTACTTGAAGCTCTTCCAGCATATAGCACCTCCATTTATCTTGAACACATAGCCGGCCTGCGATCTAAAGTCGTCAGGGTCAGACTGGAACGATGCATCAGTATAGCCCTGCATACTGAGCTCTTCCTGTCCCCCATAGACCAAGAACAAATCCTTAGTTCTTCTCAGATACTTTAGGATGTTCTTTACAGTCACCCAGTGCTGCAGACCTGGATTGGATTGGTATCGGCTGGTTATGCTTACAGCATATGTCACATCTGGTCTTGTACACAACATTGCATACATGATTGATCCTACTGCCGAAGCATAAGGAATTCGACTCATGTCATCCCTCTCAGCCTGTGTTGTAGGACACTGGCTCTTCGAGAGAGTAAGGTCATGTCTTACTGGAAGGTATCCTTTCTTGGATTGCTGCAAGTTGAACCTCTCAAGGACCTTATCAATGTAGGTACTCTGACTAAGGGCCAGGAGCCTCTTGGATCTATCCCGGTAGATCCTTACGCCTAGAATATAGACGGCCTCCCCTAAGTCTTTCATCTCGAAACACTTCCCCAACCATGTCTTCACAGCTTGAAGACTAGGGATGTTGTTTCCGATGAGCAGTATGTCATCGACATACAAGACCAGAAAAATCACCAAGCTCCCACTGAATTTTCTGTATACACAGGCGTCATCTTCGCTTTTGATAAAGCCATAATCTCTCACGGCTTCATCAAATCGAAGATTCCAACTTCGAGATGCTTGCTTTAATCCATAAATGGATCTCTTTAGCCTACAGACCTTATTAGCCTCTGCAGGATGGATGAAGCCCATTCAAGACATTGAACCAATCCATGCCAAAAAGGGGTTCAACTCTTGACCTAGGATTCAAGCACCTAAAACTAGACATAGCCTAGCCAACCTCTAGCTTGGTCTTCAAGGTTGGCTCCAAGGTCCTCCTTTCCATGGTTTAGCTTTCAAACCCTAGAGGTACTTTTAGGGAAACCCTAGAAGCACTCATAGGTTCGGCCAATGCCACGGGCTTCCTCCAAGGAAGGTGCACCACCATGCAAGGGGCCAAGATGGCTAGCTCACAAACCAAAGGGGTTCGGCCATGCCCTCATGCGCCACTTACCATGCATGCGCCATCAAGAGAGATGCATGCGCCAATGCTCCAAGTGATATCCGCCACCCTAATTTTTTTCTTAGTTAAAAACAAAAAGAAAAGCGGCATGCAGGCCTTATGATAACTCTAAATTTCATAGCATATTTCTTGCTAAATCTATTATATTTTTTGGGTCATAATCATGCTCTGTTGCTTATTTTTATGCCTTATTTATCAAATGTTTCAGAATCTACACCTTTCTTGGTTTTTGATCAATTTCAAATAAAAAGACATCATTATCATGAGTTTTCAAGCAATTTCAATGCATGGACGAGTTCTAATCATCAAGAGGAGTTCACACATCAAATTTTAAGTTAAATCGAGTTTTCTGGCAAAATTACGGTAGTGCCTGATGAATTTTACGGCCATAATATGTGAATATGGCACTACCGTAATGATTTTCACGGCCACATCCCGCAGAGATTTTTTTGGAAAATTATGGCACTGCCGTAATACTTTTTGCAATGACGTAATTTTGGTCCAGGTTCATACAGAGACTTTCAGAGGATTTCGATGAATTATGGCACCGCCGTAATGATTTTTATGGTGCCGTAAAGTTAGGCGAATTTCACACAAAAACTTTCAGAAACAATTGAGAAGAATACGGCACTACCGTGACAAATTTCACAGTGCCATAATTGTGGGTCATTTTACTACAGAAACTTCTGAAGCGATTACGGCACTACCGTAACGTTCTTCACGGTACCGTAATGTTCAACTCAGTTGCCCGATTCTTCCGCTGGAAAATTTAAAAGATGATTTCTCGAGATTTATGGCACGAATTGAAGATCTATAAAAGGGGGAATGATCAGGATAAAGAGGGGAACTAGCCAAAAGCGAAAGGACCAATTTTTATCAACTACACATAGAGAATTTCAGAGAATCACTACCGCCCTAGGGTTCATTGCCGTTTAGCGTATAGACCACTTCAGGCCGTGAAATTTAAAGGAAAGCTTCACCTGGAGGAGGAGAAGATATCCCAGAAGTTTCAAAGCGAAAGGAGATCGATCGAGGGAGAAATCAACAAAAGAAGGGTCGCCTGCACTGTTCATCGCGAGTTTTCAAGCCAAATTACGGCTGTAATTTTCATTACAGCCGTGCTGTTAGTAGATTTTCCTCTTCTCTTCGATTTATGATCAATCTGCACTATGATTTATTGTAATTCTTCTACCATGCTAGCTTAGACATATTTTGGGACATGGGGGTGTAATCCCCTTAATTTCAAATGACTAGACGATTTTTATTACGTTAGGGAACTCTTGTTATGATAATTCTGCTTATGTGATGATTGCCTTTAATTCTTTCTAGTTTCATATTATCAGCATGTTTTAGAGTTTTTGCAATATGGACTGAAAAGTGATTTGCGAGAACTTGGAACCCTAAAACTGAGATTAGGAACTCATCGTAAGAAATTAGGTTTGTTCTTATTTCTAGGTTTTAGAAGTTTATTGCCATGTTGATGATTTGATCTAGGAATGAGTTATTGAAATAAATATGAAGATATTATAAGAAATTAAATATCGGATCGTTGAAGAACCTTAAGTAGAACCTGTGAAAATTAAAGTATGAAAGTATTTAGTTTTTACTTGAGATGATTGACTTAGAATTTGGATGCACGAAAGTGACCTTTGAGTTCTTTGGCAATGATTTACTTTTATTTAACATTGAATAAATCCTGTGCGAAAGTGAGGATTGGTTCTTTGTAAATTGTATACGCGAAAGCAAGATGATTTCTTTATAAAGTAAATTTTATCTTTATCATAATAAGAGTGGACTGACGGTACACTTATTTCCTTCTAGTCATAGAAATTAAGGTGGATAAACCCCTAGTCGCAGTTTTTCTCTCTGACTTTTTCATGTAGTTTTTTATACTTTCTTTCATCCTATTCGATTGCCTAGCTAGTAAGAAATCAATTATTCGATACTTGACAAACGAGGTCTCTGTGGTTAGATATCTTAATTATTACTTCGAGTATCCGTGCACTTGCGGACACAACACCTCACAAGGATACATCACAGGCATGCAAAGGGGCTTCACTCATGACCACAACATCATGCACAAACAAGGTATTTATACATGCAATTCTACATGCTCATGAAAAACTAAAAATCTGAAATTTTAGTTTCTCATAAAACAAGTCTCCTTTCCTCATCTTCTTCTTACAAATCTTTTGGTTATTTGTGATTAACTTTTCATAATGATTTCATAGATCCTATCAGCTGACAATTTTGTCAAATCAAGAGACCCGGCTAGTCCGTAGACATAATACCCGTCCTACTTGACAAAACTACGTGCGCCTTTGATCTTAAATCAATCAAGAAAAATAACCCAAAATTCTAAAAGAAATTGAAAAGATGATAGGAACAAAAAACTATAATTTTTCCTACTGAGAAAAATCATGCGCCATGTGATTATGCAATTTGCGAAAATCGAAAAATGGCATGTGAGCATGGAAAAGCATGAAAGTACATCGTTCGAGGCTTGCAAGTCCCTCTGATACCACTGTTGAGAAACCTCGGGGATATTTTATAATTTTTCAAAGTCATTACAAACACATACAAGTGCACAGCGGAAGAATATCCCCGAAACAGGCTAGTCCCAAAAACCCAGTGAAGATCGTCTTGCGAAGGAGTCGACATGATGAGATAGTAAATACCTTAGGAGCAAGATGAGGCTAATGTCGAGGTAGGCGCCCAAGTGTTCGCCCTTTGCAGTCTCATACACACGGATGCCTCGAGCTCTCTTCTTCCACGCCCGGTGCTAGCCTCGGGAAGAAGATCCAAGCCTTAGGGAGATCTCCAATTTACTTGCGCCAACCTTGAAGGAAGGATGCGCCAAGAGGTTAGTGGAGAAAGTGAAGCCTCCAAGGTCTCCTTCAACTTGCGCCAAGAGGAGAAGAAGAAAAGATGCTTGCGGCTTCAAGAGGAAGAGGAGATGTGCCACTAGCCTTGCTCTCGCCCCTTGGAGTGCTCACGCCAATATGATTGTCACCCTTGCCTCTCGCATATCCCTTGATATATATAGAGGCAAGAGGCGGTTAGGCAAAGGGGGTAGTGGGCGCAACTCATGAAGAAGGGGGCGGCTAGGGTATGAGTGGGGTGGCAATTAGGGTTTAGGGTTTAGGAAATTCTCCAAGAGTTTTCCATAAACCCTTTCCTTTTAGCCATATGCGCTATAGACCTTCCAAAGAAGTTCTTCTAGCTATATCAGCCCCAAGACTTGCCTAAGAGGCAAGCTTACCATCAAGGAACAAAGGGGGAGACGCCCTTTACTTCCTAATGAAGCTAAGTTGCCCACACCACCCCATTATGCCCCTAGGTGCCAATGGGGTGGAGATTTCTTCCCGTTATACCCTTTAGCCCATTAATTCTTCATGACAACTTGTTATTGGGCCTCATTGGATAATGAGCAAGCCCAAACTTCATTACATGGGTTGATTAAGCTATTGGATCCAATCCAATGCAACTCTTATCCAAATGTGACCAACCATGGTCAATTTCGGGTCAACCTGCCAAAAATGAAGTTTGGCTCCAATAATATTCTTCCATCTCATCAGGCCCATTGACGCTGATGAAATCTCTCAAATAGATCCGAGTTATCCAATAACTCAATCATAAGGCTTCCCGATCAATACGAGAACTGGAGTATCAAGGTGTGCGACCCTGTAAGTTCCTCTGATGTTGGCAGTGCTGACCTAAGGTCACCACAAGTAGTGAGTGGCACCTAGCAGTGCATCGCTGCTACTCAAGTTATCGGAATAGATATCGACATCGACATTCCCATCACCTAGCAGTGCATTATAGTCTCTTTGCCGAACTGATATCCGATTGGACAAGTGTGTCATCACTTGTTTTCTCCCAATCACATGGTCATGACTAAAACAGGTTCTCACCTGGGTATAGCCATACACTTTCAGTCATAGAACCATAGAGGAGCTCCATGGATATCAAGTTTCCCTTAGGAAGGGGCAAATCCTCTATCTATCCATTGACCTTCTCATATGGGTCGTGACATGCTCAATGATAACTGTTATTACCTCCCAACTATGGCGAGGTGTTAGGTTGTATCAAACCATGTCCCTAACTATATAGAATGGTCAATGACCTCAAGTTAAGGGATCAATGCATCTCCTATCACTTGTGAGAATAACTCATGACACCAAGTCATAACCTCACAGTGGGTCGGTCCAGTATATCCACTACTGATATACCCATATGTCTGCGTTAGCAGCTCGTGTCTAACCAGCCCATATATCAGTCTTACAAGTACTAGAGCTGTCCCATATCCACTCAGATACATCGACTGGGGACAACCATTTGAGCACAGATCCAATCTGTCTCCAGGGACATTATCATGTAAGTATATAATCGCAGATATAGACAAACATTGATAATGTCAATGCCAGAATAATATATAAATATTATAGTCAAGTAGTACAAAGATGGACCAAAACTAGGTCTCAGGGCATACACACCAATAGGGAGATCTCACCCAAGTGGCTAGAGAAGTCAACTTACCTTGATGTTCACCCATCTCCAAGATGGCTAATGAGGTATCACCACTTTGCACTCCTACAAAACTTACAAAGCATGGATGCCGATCACCCATAATCTGCACTTTGCTAAGATAAGATACCACCGCTGCCCTCTTCTTCCTCAATAACTTTGATCCAATGATCACATCATAATCATCAAGATGCATGACCTGCACATGATGTGCACCCATCCAACCACTAAAGATGATTGGGACATCATAAGCTCCTCTACGCTGATTATCTTCACTCAGTCTTGCATGGGAGAGATGTGTAAGCCCAACCGAGTCACCATCCTATCGGACACAAACACATTCAAAGCTCATGTGTCAACTAGGGTATGAACTTGATGTGAGTTCATCCTCATCTCCACAAACATCAGCTCCGTCTTTAGCTCCTGTGTCGTGATGGCATTGATCACAAGAGGATTCACTGTGATCAATGGGTCACCCTCTTCCTGTCGAGCCTCTTGCTCTATAATAGCTGCCAATGTCTCTCCCTATAGACAAAGCTGCATGGGGTGTGGCCCACGGTAGATAAAACATTGTATCAGTCTAGCACCGACTCTAGGTAAAGATTTGGATGCAGGTGATCGTGCAGGTCTAGTCCCTGATGTACACGCTATCTTCTCCACCCTTTGTTGTCCTCTTTGACCGCCTTCTAGGTCTGAAGGAGCAAGCTTTCCATTTTCTCTGTCTCCTAGGAGAAGTACGTACCTGGGTTGGACCGGCGGCAATAGGGGTAGGTGGTGCCCTACTAAGCATGTCTATCAGTCCATCTGCAATCGCCATAGCCTCCTTGTGGTTTGTTGGAGAATGCTCTCTAACCTCAAGCTCAGCCTATGTCTTCATTCTATCCAAGAACCAATATAATCTATCCCCCTCTAACATATCTGAAATCTCCAACATCAAGCCAGCATAAGCTTTGACATACTCACGGATAGTCCCTATGCGTCTAACATGCTGCAAAGCGTCACATGCCACCTTGGTTGGAACTGGATATTGAGTTCTGCCTTAAACTCCTCCCTTGTGATATCTCGTGGCACCTCCTCTCCTGTAGGAGCCACAGGGGTACGTCACTAGAGCTTGGCATCACCCGTGAGATATGCGACACAAACCTACGTGCGGTCTCTATCACATGACCAACTCTAAAATATTGCTCAATATCCTAAAGGAAGTTTTCTAACTCCTTTGCACTGCATGTCCCACTGAAAGGTGTGGGCACGGTTATCCTCAAATGAACTATGGATGACCGGGTCTCCCCTGTGCCTATGGCCGATGAAGAGGAAGGTAGAATGGGTACCCTACTCTTAACCTCCAATGCAACTGCTCCAAGTGTTACGGAGAGACATGCCAACTCACTATTAAAGCAGATCCCTAAGGACTCTATCATCCTATGGAGAGCCTCAAGGTGTTCCACCACTGTGGAATGTCCATCATGATTCCCGATGGTAGCTTCAAGTCGGGAGATGCATCCAGTTGATAAAACTATGGCTATTCTTTGCTTTAAAGTCTGAGGGGTGGTATGTGATCTGAAGGTCTAACCTCTCAGTGCATTGAGAACGAGCTAAGTAAGCAGTCAGTCTAAGCCAAAACTTATCGATTCATGAAGAGGCCGAGGGATTACGCCCAGCGTTGAGCACCAATGTACGCAACCCCCAAACGGTACCCACTAATGTCTATATCTCAAGGATCCAAACTCTGCACAAACTAAGCTCTGATACAGGTTTGTCATGGGCAATTTTTCTTTTTACTATAAACCTTACATTGAGACCGACAGGACTTCTCTCGAAGCCCCTAAGCCCTAATCTAGAGTGAAGCATCCGGATAGGAATACATAAGCGGAAGCACTAAGACTCTTAATTTTTCACACCTAGGAGGGATTTGATGACTCACTGCCCCTACTAGTACGCTCACAAAAAAACACACCCAACTATCCATGTGTGAGAGTCGACGACTTGTCACGAACTCCCAATGCACACAAGATCTCTCAGCCCACACTTCTCACTCATCGTAATACCCAATTGGGCCAACATAATAGTAGCAATACTTGTGTACAAAGAGCAAGCAAGGCCAACCTTTCAAGCGGCTGGGCTGAATAATAGCAAAAATAATCAACCAGCCCTAAGTGGGCTCATACACTATGACACTAAGCAAAAGAGATTGGTCGAGTTGAAAGCCTAGAAAGAGTTCGATCGACAATGCAGGTACGACAGTTAAGCTCTATGTCCGAGGAGATTTAAATGTTACCCTTGTAGTGTGCCTCGCTCCTCATACCTCGAACTATCGAAGAAGCCTCTGCGTAAACCCTCAACTGAATGTGGCATCAACCTGAACCTCGGTGCATGTGAAGTTTGCCAAAATTCTAGCTGCACATGAGGTCCACACACGAGCCAGACTCACTCCTCTATTCACCTGCGAGATCAATTTGTGTCGCCCACGCGTGTGTCGCCTACACCCGAGCATGCCCGCCTCCAACCATCGTTCGTCGTTTGCCTCACCTTGCCACCAGTCCTGGGCATGCTAGCCACTGTCAAGGTCGCATGAACCCTAACTGCCGCACCACCGCTAGGATTCGGAGCCCTATCATCGCGTTTGGGTTCGAGCCGCCGCTTGTCATCGCCTCATGTCGTAAAGGACACACAACACCATGAAGGAGTCACAGCGCCACCGGACATCGACATCAAGCCACCTGGGAGCGTCTGCTGGCGAGGACAAGGTCACCTACGCCAAGGACCAGCTGTCTACTTATTTGACGCGGTCGGGAGCAAGGAAGGGCACCGTCGCTTGCTTCTTTCCATTGCCTGTTGCCTATTGATGGAGAATGCCCCTGAATTCGCCTGCTTGGCAAGGAACGCCACTGCCTAAAGGAAGGAGACACTGCCCCACCAAGGAAAGATGTGAGACGGTGATGTGTGTTGCTGCCGCACTATGCCCCGATTGTGTCCGTGTGTGTTGTAGGTCTCCAGCCATTATCTCAGAACACTTTGGAGGGAAACCTAGACTCGTCAACGCATTGATGCCACCTCATAGCCCCTGAGGTCTATTTAAAACCCTGGGCACCACCCACACACACGCTATTTGTTGCCACATGTGCGCCACTAGGACCCACTCATCAAGTGGACCATGGGCTCGCCAATGGTTCAATATGAACATTGGGTACAGACTCATAGTTATGTGCACACTCTATGCACGTGTTAGGGTGAGCATCCACGTCTCCCTTCTGTGCCTTTCACTCAAGCCCCTAAATTAGGGTGACTAGTCGAATCAACCCATTGGTGGATTTAACTCAATCAACTAACTTGAGCTCAAGCAATGTCTGTACTTGTTCACCACGCTAGATGATTAGGGATCAACGCCATCCATCGTACTCGGTGTGCCTTAGGATTCGTGCTAAATCCTGGAGGTATCACAATAACTATGATAAAGGGTTATCGACAAAGAAGTTTTAATTGCAAGGTACTCCAAAACATTGGAGGGGATAAATTTGGATACAAATCAATATGAAAAAAAAAAGCAACTAGCCTAAGCTAGGGTGCCAAGGCTAAAATATCACTACAAGCTCGACTACCTCAATGTGGAGAAGCCCTAAATCTAAGATATCTCAAAGCGCTCAAGTATCCAATGCCTAAGGCCTAAGTATAATGGATTTTGAGAAACTCTATTCAAGAGATACTAACTAAGCTCATTGTCAAAGCTGGAGAGACGCTTAGGTTGAGAGTTCAAAGAGAAATATACTAGCTCCATTTGGGAGCTACAATATTTAAGAGACCATAAGACATATCAACTCTATATTGGAGGCACCCTAAGTAAAAAGTTCAATTAAAAATCATAATTGACATAACAACATATATAACATTCTCATAGTAGGTCAATCTAATATATTATTTTCTAACACGGACTCATGTTTGACTATGATAACTCTTTATCATCAATCACAACATATGCTAATCTCGATATATTATTATTATCATTATCGATAATAATACTTTACTAGGGATATTCAAGAATAATCATATTATTGTAAATACTCATTATACACAAATATAAGTAAATAAAACAACAATGATAATGCTTTTTGTTATGTGTGTGTGTGTGTTTTTTTTTCTTTGGTTGTTATTATACTTATTTGTGATCAGATCTCTAGCCTAACTTAAATGAAAAAGAAAGGAAGGACACTAAGTAACTCTAGCCTAACTTAAATGACAAAGAAAGGAAGGACACTCAGTAAATCTGAATTTTTTTTTTCTCTTTTTTTAGGCGTTTGTGGTCATTTAGTTTCCATATAGTTCCATCTTTAGTAAACCTAGATTGGTGAGGCCAATGTAGAGGGTCAAACTAATGATCACATCTTGAATCCATGTTAGGTATCAAGGTTGCTTCTTGGTGTTAGTGTGTATACCCTAAAAATCAATAATATGTACTATATTCATTCATTCTATTTAATAATAAAGGTTTTGTCATTATTATGTTTATTGTTACATCTATGTTAATGTATAGAATAATATAATAATGTACCTAAAGATTGATGTTATTCAATCTTCTAACATTGTCCTCAATCAAAATATCTTAGTAAATAAGAGACAACTTAAGTGTATGTGAGCTAGTTGAGTACATGCTATGAATGCAAACACATAAGTACATTAAGTAATTGATGTATTAAACCGATCCAACATGAATATGTGACTTGAGGTGTATTGGTCCTTGGACTTTAGGTTATCGAGACTTACATATGGTAAGTGATGTATTTTGATATAGCCTATCACTTCTACATAATTAGGAAGTTATAATAGCTTTCGTTAGGTATATCATAAGTCATATATAAAGTACAAGTGATTAATAGAGGATTCACCCTTTCTCCGAAAGAAAGCTTGATAATCTAAGGGCCCCTCTCATGGAAGTATGATCTAGAGTATATGACCATACCTAGGAGACTATGTTCTCTTACTTGAGTCATTCTCACATGATTGAAATAGCAAGTATAACATATTTGTTTAATTTGGGTTATCAGCAGACAAAGGGATTATATTACATATATGAAAACTTTGTTGCCGGGTAAGAGTTGTTAATCATAGATACCTCTCACTGCTTATAATAATCTATCTAGTTCATCACTATTAATGTCATATAGAATCTAAAGGGTCACAAATGCAGATACTTTGGATCATATTTTAATCATGTAACTATGGATCAAATATGTATTAATTCAGGTCCATTTAGAACATTGAAGATGCATGATCAAGATAGGATTGTAATTGATTGAATGGACAATTCTTATCAATTGATTTATAACAAAAATGTGGCTAGACACCTATTCTAAGTGATGTGGCTTAGCTTATTAGGCTCTAGGCCTAATGGGGAGGCGACATTGATGCATTGGTGCTTGGATTAGAGGTACTAGTAAGGCATGGACAGACGGCTAAGTGTATTGGAATGCACTGAATTAGCTTAAAGCCCAATAAGAGATAATATGGGGGGCGCAGGCGCTCATATGCTAGGCATATTCACACTTATGACTGCCCCATTTGACAAGTGCACAAAGTCTGGTGCATGTCTTGCATGAGTTTACAATAATGCTTCGAAGCATTAATGGCAGGGGCGCATGATGTAACTACCATACATAGGCGACATGACTTAGTCAAGGCACCATCTATATACATTTGACTTGGTCAAATCTAAATCATGGTAGGAGATTCTCTAATTGATTGACATATTTCATACAATCAATCAAGAGAATAAGTCTTCCACACTATAATTAAAGGGATGCAGATTGCATGCATTTGTCTTAATGCTATAAGGATTATATTGGCGCCAACATGGAAGGCCTAGTGCATGGTATTGAGCCAACTCTAGTGCAATTCTCTTGTAAAGGCCAGTCCACCTTGCCATCGGAGGAAAGGCTTCTATGCTTGTATAAATAAGCAAGCAAAGCGCAAGATACTACTACAATTTCATTTGCTCTAAGCGTGTGCCCCCTCTCCCTCTCTCACCGCTCCTATTATCATCACCCCTCCTCTTCCTTGTGACTATAAACTCCAAGGAAATTTAGAAGTTTGATCATTTCTCCCGAGGCTAGCACCAAGCATGGAGTGAGGTGTTTACTAAGAGGTAGCTATGAGGATATTGGTATAGGGCAAATACATATGCACCTACATCATTGTCAGTCACCAACCTCAAGCACGTTTCAAGGGTAAAATTTCTCTTCAATTCTTTGTGTCTTATCTCGCATCGATCCTCTGGGCAAGAAAATTCAGTTTTAAATAAATTTTTCATTGCATTTATTATTATTATAATTTTATTTGCCTATGATTTTCTCCAGGATCCTAAAAAAATTCTAGGTTTTCATAGTTAGAAAAGGAAAGCATGTCCTTAGAATTAGGAAAACAAAGATGATATATGAAGAAATAAATAAATATTTGGAGAAGATGATAATCAAGAATTGACAAAGACCCTATATTATAAATTCTTCCAAACCTATTAATGAACATGATATTAATAGATCATTATGCTTGAGTATGAAATTGTTTAGAGAATACCATGCTTGATCTACCAAGTCTAAGTGACTTGGTGCAAGTTACAAACCAACCTCTTAACTAAAATATATCACAACATGACATGGATCATTTATGACCATTTATAATTTATCTTGAGAAGCTAGTCTGACTTATTTTCTTCTAGATAGATCAAACCTCCAAGAGCCCCTTTGCCTTCGCAATTGGTAAATTTGCTAGAAAGAGAAAGGTCCTGAATAAAATATTCCTTTAGTAGTGCTCATGTATGTTGCCTAGACCTTTTGATTCATGTAGACACATTCCTTTCATGGGGCTTATTGAGTAGTAGTTATGATGACCTAGCAATTTCGTTAAGCTATAAACTAACCAGATTACTCTATAGTCTATAAGGAACATGTCTCAATGGAGTATTTCTAGTGATTTAGATTTATCTAACCAAGCTTTGTAGCCACTAGAATCTCGTGATAGTTGTCTCTTATGGATGAATAAGTCACCCGTTTAACTCTTTTCTCGATAAACTCTACCCCAAGGGCTTTCTTCTTAGGCCCCTACCTAATAGCTATTGAGGTTTCTTTCTCTTGATTTGTCTCTCAAAGCTTCCTACTATTGGTTTTCTTTCAAGAGCCTTATTCTTCATGTGTCCTCCATGTGGTAGTTCACAAGTAACTTCCTATGGAAATTTGTACTTATATTATAGTTCTTGATTATTATACTAGCTCCTCACACAGTAGTGTCACAATTGACCCTCCACAACTGTAACACCAAAGTATCTTAATAAACAACAAATAGCATTAAACATATGTATGTTTTCTATTCCCTTCTTTAAGATGTCAAGGTTGCTAGCACTATTCAATAATCTAATTTTAAATGATATTATCTTCTTCTAGTATTACATATATCATGTCACCTAACTAGTTCTAAACTTTCTTGAAGGGTCAGAAGTAATCTTTGTTTCTCCAAAATAGGGTGTCTTTGCTTTTAAATTCTATTTGGTGCATCTTTCACTTCACCTCATGGGTAGCAATTTTGATGACTATTTTCCCTCTCTTCCTTACATTTTCTTCTCATCAACTAGAGACTAGCTTTTGTATATCTATGCATGTAGCCAACATGGCTATTGGATTCCATCTTTCCTCATATCTCATATCCTGGAGGTTCTTATGCTATGGAGTTTAGTTCTGAGTACATATGTTTAGCTATACTATCCTCAATTCTATTGTTCATTTTCATTCTCCCTCCAATTTTTTTTTTTTCCTTGGACTTTCTTTGGTCATAGCGTAGCCATCATCTCCGTTGATTTCATAAAGATAGGAGTCATATTCCCTTTTCATTTCCTGCTCGCTCAACATCTTGTTGGTACATATTTTCCCTACTCAGCTAGGTCTATAAGCCTTATTTTGGCTAATGTTCATGAGTTTCCATTAACCTTTAATGTCCTCAAGGATATCTTTGTTTAGAGGACAGGTACTTCCCATTTCTTTTTGTAGGGTTGTCATGGTTGTAAAGTCATTTGGATGTTTTCTTCACACAAGGGTTGGTATTTTTGCATCTTTGCCATCCATAATTTTAGTGTTTCCATGCTTCTTAGTCTCAAGAGATTCTTGATGACGACTGTCGGTAACTTTGCACAACTGAACAAATTGATTTAAGAAAGGTCGTTTAGATGATGACTATTGGAGCAAAGACACCTCTCATAAGCTAGACTAAAAATATTAAGTTCAAGAGGAGTGGAGCTTTGACTAACATTAGTGCTCTCTTCAATTACTATCTACCTTAAACTTTAAAGGAAGATCCTCTAAGCTATCCATCAAAGATACTATTTTCACATACATAACTACTTCATCCAACCAAAGGCTCTTGAGTTGCTCTAGTAATTTTTTTTGTTGATCATTTTATATACTACCAATATAATCTAATTTAAATTAATTCTAAAGTTAGTTACATGAGCATATTTAGCAAAGCAAATTAAGCTCAAATTTGTTTGTGAATTAAGTTAGTTACATGCTCAATCTTACCTCTCACAGTGAGCTTAGCTTAATCGATATTATCTCATTTTCCTATTACAAATGGATCATGCTTGAGGCAAATTTGAGCACACATCTGAAAAGTACTAACAAGCTTGAGTTTTATTGTGAACTGGTCGCCCAAGCTTGAACATGACAAAACTTAAATTAGCTTTTATATTTCATCATTCATTACAATCTAGACTAGCCTCATTCTCCGTATTGTTACTTGAGCATTTTATATCATATGGTTTTAAGCATATCAAATTAAGGAGTGAGTTATTATCTCATTTGGTAGGACTGTAACAAAGTAAATATATGAAGTCAATTGACGTGAAACAAAAGACTAGTGCTATACTAAAAATAATAGGAATAACTTTAGGAATTTATGAGAGCGAACTTTGTATTTCCTTACCAAGATCGTCAATCTACCATTGGCATGAATCTCCTATGCCATCAACTAGAAAAGATTCTATCCTGTGATTCAAACTTTATGAGCACATGTAAAAAGAAATAAATTGATATAAAGGTCAAGGAGACCTGAGACCTGTAAAATTTGATGAGTCAGTTAATCGATCAAATGAGGTAAGAACAGTAGCTTATTTCATTCTCCACTTCCAATTTTCCCTGTTTTATGCCAAGCTCACTTTTTCCTGTTTCAAACAAAGTCCACTGGGAAAGAAGACTTTAAAGTTTGACCAAATCATAAAAGAGTGGAAACTAGAACCATCCCTCAAAAAAAAAAAGAGAAAATAATTCCCGGAGGATATTACCAGGAGAAACCCCAGGACTTTTAGAATAAACAACAAATATGTGAAGAAGAAGAATCAAAATAAAGGAGCATCCGACATCATGTGAGAGAAAATCCAAATGAGGTGGAGGGGTCAGGTCAGGTCATGTTCCAATGCGTTTGGCTTTTGCAGCACTTTCCATTCCACCACTTGGGAATCTCCTCCTCCCTACTCCTCCTTTTGATGGCGATGGTCTTCATACTGCTGAGAAATTGAATTGAGCATTATCTTCTCACCTTCTCAGCTTCCAACTAAATTCATTGTTTGGTTCCTGGTGGGATCTCACCACCTGTCCCTCTATCTTTACACAAAAATTATCTTCCTGTATGTAATTCTTTTCCAGGATTTTTTTTTAATTGGGGTGCAGAGTGGAGCCTTTATCTTCTTATCCTGATAGGAATAATAATCTTTGGCAGCCTCCTAAATGAATGCGTGTTGCCTTGTGCATGAGTGAAGCATGGAGCCAAGACTAGAGTGTTTTCTGGTTAGATTTCAGCTTTGGCCCTCCACTTGTTGTGTTCCTTCCATCACATATCTTTAGTCATGCAAGCATGGCAGCATGTTCTAGTGTTATAATCAAGGGCAACCTATGCACAACCGCAGGAGCCTACAAAACATTTAACCAGTTATTCATTAATCAATATATATCAACCTTTTTCTTTGAAACTCCGAATACGGAATAAGTTGCATGTAGATATTGAAACAAAGCCGAAATTAACATATTATTGTAACTTTGTTTACTTTCTTTGTGTTAATTTGTAACTCTGCTTACTTACTTTGGTTATTAGCATATTATGTTAATAATTATCACAAAAACTTATTTCAGCTATATCATCATTTACAGGTTTTTACTGTTAAAATATATAATATTGGGAAGAAAGATAATCCTGTGTGCGTCCTGTAGTACGCACCATAGTAGAAGGGGAAGCACGCCGGCAAGCACCAGAGCTCATTTCAGCATTTACACACAAGCACATTGTCCTCATCAATCAACGATAAGGCCGCCACTTGATCTTTGCCTTATTTGCCTTTGCCATCAAACACGGCAGGCGTAAATATCCGTTCTGATCATTTTTCGATGACCACACATTTAGGTCTCCCAATCATCAATTACTGTAAAAAAAGAAAAAAAACTCAAATAAATCAGTCTTTTATCACAAGTTTGGTAAGAATTATTGACCAAATTTATGTCTAAAATCCAATCACAGGTTAACAGCTACATGTGTTTTTAACCCTGATTCCCAGAATACGGGAATAACAAAATTCCAGTATAGAACTAGTAGCATTTCTATATTTCGGTGTCTCAAATTTGTTACAATGATCAAAATAGGATATTATGTTATTAATTTTCCATGACCATATGTAATAATCAATCTCCAACAAACTAACCTTGAGATTCTAGAGTAGCAGCAGCCTCGTCATGGCTTTATCAGCAATGCTCATCGTGATATTTCCCCATGATGTGCCATAACAAGAAACCATCAACTAACTCATGTCAATCCAATATCATTTGTTTACTCTTTTTTTGTTTGAACATCACTACGTATTGGAATTTCCACAAGCTTGCAGCCCGTCTTTATGTGTACACTCCTCAATTTAGGCATATCCTCTGGCTTGAACATGCAGAACCAGCAACATTTATAAAACTAACCTCTTTGAATGTCTCAGTGCCCCACTTGACCTACATGTGTAACGTCATTTTCTTTCCACAAAAACACATTCACATCGTATTTTAAGCCAAACTGCTACCACAATGCAATTACTTGTTGGATCATAAAACTACAGTAGCCTTGTTTTCATCAGGTTTCTTGAATTAGGTGTCTTTTGCATTCTTCAAGTATCCAACTTGACTAAATGTAATCTGGTCATCAAGCATCAAATTGGTAAGCAGTATTCTCTATCGTTGGCCTTTTCACATTCCATTTCTGGTCTGTCGTAGAAATAAATTATCAAACCAGTGAAAATTAAATACCTACATAATTGACTCTCATGTTCATCAGAAGTTAAATAGTACTAACCAATTGGTCCGCCATCATCAACGAATTTCGTTTCATCTGAAAGCCACTTCAGCAAATTACAGAAGGAAGCACGATTCGTGTTATTAAGCAACAAGGATATCATAAGAAATCGAAAATTTGGATACAATTGTAGGTGCACAAAACTTGCATAGGAAGAATAAAAGTAACATGTATGGTTCTTAAAGGATGTCAATTTAAGGCAAAATGGCAAGTCATGTGATTTCAGCGTCAATCTAAATAAAGTAGCCAAACCACAAATTGGCCTAACCAAAATTGGTTGCAGGATTCCCCAATGACTCTTACATAGTAATAAAAATTCAAATAAATTGAAGAACGATTCTTGATATTGACAACAAGAAAACGAGAAATGCCTACCTATACTCGTTCACATACCAATAAAGCTGAAAATTGACTCTTCTAAAATGGAAAACAGAGAATCGGAGAACAAAGTTCAATTCTTTAGCAGTTGAATAGACCAAGGGATATGCGATCAAACTAAAGCAAGCTAAATTTAGTACAGCAGAGAAATAATTTATCAAACAGAAATTTCTACATCATAAGTAGACTCAATGCAAGAATTACAAAACGCTGCATCAGAAAAAAGAACCGCACATATTGGAGTACATCAACCAGTTTCTTGCTCAAACTCATCGCCTTCAGACTCCCCAACATTATCCACGTCATCGTCATCTACACCAGCATCAAGTTCCTCCTTGTTATCAGAAACTTTTTTCCCTATCACGGGCAGGTTAATGTTTATCTTCCTCATTTCACCCCACTGCAGGTAAGACGATTCTAGAGTTACTGCCCAAAAAAAAAAACTGTAGAGGTAAAACTAGAATATATTGGTTAGACAAGCTGGCAAAAGTGTTGCGGGAAAAAAGAGATATTTCAGTCGCTTCTCACAACTGAATCAAGATCAATAACTACGACATGAAGAATAGTATATTCATTAACAGATTTTTTTCCTTTTAAGAAAAATAAAACTTTAGAAATACAAATATAGCCAGAAGATCCAATTTTAAAATGGTCCTGATGCCCTCCAGCCATTCTGAACTCCAAATCAAGATAAATCAAAATGGGAGCAAAATTTGCCACCTAGTTGTGAGCTCTATCTTCTCTCTCTCGGGAAAGGATAAGTTGATATACCTGAATAATAAATGAACTTTTAATAGCCTTTACAACACCAAGTAGTAACACACGAGTTCAAATTCTCCTTACTAATGGAGATCAAAATCTGAGTTAGCAACAAGTTTGATCTCCCAGAAACCTAGCTTAAGTGCCATTTTAGACCTCTCTTGAACCATTAGCTTCCGTCAGTAGTGAAAATCCCCTAGCATAAAACTTTAACCCAGTTTGTGACAAGTTCCATGTTTATTCTTATAACATAATTAGGGCTACAAGTCTCCATGCTTTCACTGTAGGACAGAATTTTATCTTCACGCTCCCATTGGCCAGAGCCTCCCAGTCATCACATAAATCAATTTTGATCTCCTAATACCTTAGTATGGACCATCTCAGCACAAGTTCCCAAAGCACATAGTGCTCTATGAAAGATGGCCTACTCTGGTGAACTTAACCTAGTTCCTGATCTCAAAAAGACACTAGCAACAAATGACGTGGTATAGGTGTAAAGGCTACCACAAACCTGATTTAGTAAGCCAACTACCCCAAGCTCAACAACATATTTCCTGAAAAGAACCAATGTAACGTAAGCTAATATTATGACTTAATGAGCTTTATATATCATAACATCTTTTCTTCCTCCTGTATGGGATTAAATCCAGATATTACAATCTCCCCTTCTCAAGAACATCCTCGTCAAGCACAAGGTGTCTAATACATGTCTAAGAACTATCCCTTAGTTGGTAGCATGTAAGATCAGCCCAATAGTAACTTTATGACCTATTAATGAGCAAACTAGCTTATCAACTCAGTGAGTTAAATGTGACCCAATTTAAAATACATAAGTCTAAGTTAATAGTATTAAATTCACTAAGCCTTATATATCATAACATCTTCTAATTCCCATTTGAGATTAAACCAAGTTATTATAGCTAAACTCGCAAATAAGGCAATAAAAAACACATAAAATTGAGGGGATCAAATCAATGTCCATGCCATAAAAGAAATGGAAATGAGTTTTATGAAAAACCATATAATGCAAATGGAGGGTGGTAGGGAGCTTTTAAGAATAAATTTCTACCAAAAGAAATGTAAATGGGAGTTAACCTTGAGACACCACGAGACACTCTAGACTATACTCTACCAAGTTTCCAAGTAGGAGTGGTATGCCTAATGAACTTATAAACCATCCTAGATTAGCTACTTCTTGAAGTCTAACTCCAAACTCATTTATCTTCAGCAAGGCAAATTGGAAATCTCAATTTAAGAAATAACTAAGGCAACAAAACAATAATATTCCAATGCGTGCCTTGAAAGGCATGTATATAAAGTGGATCATATTAGCCGTAGAAAAGTCAAGAACCCAAATTATCATTTGATATATCAGTGTCAAAACAATTGCCTATAATCTTGCCAAAGTCAAATTCTAAATCTGCCTCGCATTAGAATTTCCAAGCCCAGTAAATACCTTATGCACTCATCACACAAGTCTCAAGCATTATACTTATCTTTGATTAGCTGAAGCAATGGATGGTTTTTGATCATGACTAATAACAGCATGCTGTGGATACCAAGGTCACAAGAATGTTTGAAGGTGATAACTTTGCCCCAGGATATGAGGTGAAGCCCATTAAAGGAATTATTTTGATGCCAAATAATTTGCAGAATAAAAAGAAAAGTTCATCGATGACCAACTTAGGCATCCAAACAAACATTAACACAGAATCTTAGGAATGGTAAACTGAAGAGAAAATAAATAAATGTATCTTTTCCTTGGAGGGATAGAAAATACATGAAGGAAAATTGGATGGAAATGGAAAATAATTGTCTTCAATTTTAGTTCTAACCAATTTGGACATAAACCACAAAAATGATTACATCAACCCCAAAGCTCACCCAACAAGAGTCATCGTAGGTCGTCCAATTTACATAGAAACCAAGAAGATGACACTTGCAACTTGAACAACAACAGTTGCCATTCTGCATAGGTGCAAGCATGAAGTTGATGCCAGCTTGCCCAGTAACAGCAATAGCATGCCACTGCAGAGGAGATCCACTTAGGCTGCCTCTAGCCTGAGTGCAACTAGGAAGGACCGCAGGTCCTCACTATTGTGAACAACGTAAGCAAAGTGATCATTGATTTAAAGGGCCGCCACTTGAAGGCTAGCATGAGCACAAATGAAGATGGGAAGCACAATCCATGTAGTGCTGTAAGTCTGCATGGTGCCTACCTAATCTATTCAAAACATTTGTTCACGTTACTCTACTTGCAATCCACAAGCGAAAAGTTAATGCCCTAAAAGCTTGCCCGCAGCAACATATTCCAATGAGTTCCATGCAGGGTGCTTTTGGCTTGAGTGCATCAACGGAGAGTCCCAGCTCCTTGGGCTTACTAACACCAATACAACCAGTAGTCAAGTGGGTCATTAAATCAAAAGATAGCCCAAGTGTGCATAGAGGAAGGCATGATCCATGCACTGCCATAGGCCTCCGTGAGACCGCCATTTAAAACACTCACTGGTGCTCCTCTAGTTCTCAATCCATGAGCATGAAGTCGGTGTTCTGGAGCTCACCTTGCAGTAATTGTTCCGCTGCAATGATGATCCCTACACAGTCACCAGTAGCACAAGAATGCCCAAGGAGGACTACAACTCCTTTCACTCGTGGATGATGTAACAGATGTAATGCCTCGCGTAAGTATAGGCAAAGGTGCCAAACATAATTCAAGTGAGTTGGTTTTTCTATTATCTTATTTTTCATTTCATGGTTAAACTATTTCTTTTAGTTTCCTTTTATTTTATAATACCGTGGAAGGGGGGAATTGAATGACACAAGAATTAATCAAGGTCACCTGATCATGTAAGGAAATGAAAGATTCTTTCTAGTTACCAAGTCTACTGTTAATATGATTAATAAGGCAATAGTGTTGATTGGAATTAATCCAACAAGGTGATACCTAGATGTTCCACCCTTGATGTTAAAATATTATAAATCCTAGCTTTAATGAAAACATTGGTGTTTCTAGGATAGTAGATCTCATATTTCTAAGAACTGATAGATTGGTTAGTTAAATATTCTTAGCTATGAAGATCTCGTTCATTTTTCTATATGGGGTAGTCTTGAAGTTGAGAACAAATTCGCCAAATCTGCTTCCATCCAATGCACATCCATCTTCAAGTTGATGCACATAGATCTAGTTCTCTAAATCTGCCTTGGGTGTATGTGGATGCAAATTGAAGACTTGAAATCTGCCAAACCCAATCCGCTCCGCTAATTTCCCATCAAAACTGTCATATATGTATACATGTATCATTTATGTATGTATATTTATATGTATGCATATGTATATTCGTACGTATACATTTAAGTCGCTCATATTTAACTCTAATGTCGTGTTTAATTATGGATGAAAGGAATTTTACAGTTCCTAATAAGATTTAGCTACTTTTAAATTATATATGAAATGATTATTGTTGCACACTTTACTTTAATATTTGATTAATTTATATTACTACATTGGTCTTATTAAAAATCAGCCAATTGCCGATCCAATCCACCAAAATCCGCCATTAGCAGATTGGGTCCACCAATGGAAATGGATATCATGTGGATTGGGAGTTTCAAATCCTCCATTGGCTGATTGGATCCATCTGCTACTCTTTCAACCCTAACCATCTGCATACATGAGATGAAAGCCTTCAAAGTTACTGTTGGTGGTGAAAAGGATAATATCTTTACACTCACAACTTTATCCAGGCTGGGAAATGTCTTATGGATCATTAAATCTTCTTAAATATGATGAAGCCTCCTCTTAAGGGTGTGAAGAGTTAATTGTTTAGTTCTATATATTAGAACCGTAAGGGATGTTTTAGGCTTTAGTCCTTTTCACTTCTATATTCTTGTAAGTTACACTCATTTTCATTTGAATAAATAGGTTTTTCTTCTTAACTTGATCATAACAGTTACCACATCCTCTTCTCCCATCTTTCCCCTTTAGCCAACTCCAAAGAGTAGTACATCATCTAACCTAAACCCAATTAAACTGCTGCCTTCCTCTGAGACAATTCATCACCTTGCTTTCCTTTCTGTTTATTTTGCTACTGCCATGAACCAGACAAACTGCCGCCCAAACACCACCTGCTATTCACTCTGCAACCCACCCGACCACCAAGCTGCTACTACTGTCTCCAATTCCTGGTCTTCTTGCACTCTTCTTAGTCCCATTAGCAACCACTTTTCTCTTCTACAAAACCCTTGGGGTTCTTCAATCGCCTTAGTTTTTTTTTTTCTTGATTTGATCTTATGAATTAAATTGTGGATCCTCTAGAGTTTTTATCGATATCCTTTCCACAAGTAATCTTCATCTAATGACTCAAAACCACCTCATTTACTTGGCACTATAGGTAAATTTGATGGTATGAATTATTTTCTTTGATCAAGGCCTTCTTTTATCTCTAAGTCGACTCATATGACACAAGCTTGTACATCTTGAGAGCAAAGTTTTAAAATCTGGTCCGGCAGCTCGGTTTGGTGCCGAACAGACTGGTACAGTACCAGTATAGTATCGGCGAACCAAGCAACAGTGGGCAGTGGACAGCGGCAACAAAGGCGGTGGAAGCTTCGATCCGCACACCGCGCACCTCCCTCCGCTATTTGTCCGCCGTCTGCCTCGACCGTGCTTTGACGAGGGTTCGGATCGGTACCAACCGGAGAAACCGACCGGCCGGACCGGTTCCTCGATCCATGCTTGAGAGTTCTCCATGTGATCCAATAGATGTTGTAAAGTATGCTATGTGGCGATAGTATATTAAATTAGAGTTAAATGAAAGGGAGGACGATAATTGTATTGCAAGATACCTCTAATATAGAGATTAGATTATAATGATAATGGTAGTACATAATATGGAAATGTGGAATATGATAGTGACACAAGGTGGTAAATATGAACAAAAAGGTAATGAAATTTATATTGGTAATTATCATAATATAAGATTTGATGGTATTACCATAGGAGCACAATCCCATACTTAATCTGCCATCTCGGGACCAATATTTTTTAACGCTCACCGTAAGCTTAAGGTGATGAAGTTGACACAACCTTGAGATTAACACAAGTTTGCATATGAGAAGTGTCCAAAGCACAAAGAAGTCCCATGTTAAAACAAGAAAGTAATATGTAAGTATGAGTCTATTATGTCCATGCATACACAACAGAGATAACATGCATCAATCTACAGGATGCAATGAAAGTGATGCTTATCATATATATATATATAGCTCTATGCTTGTTTCAATGGAGATTGATCCGGGAGGGGGCGATGAAGTAAAGAGAGGAAGTGTGATTAGAGATATTGGTTGGTTACCACTGCCAACAAGATTCCAATGACAACTATCGTGCTAGTTAAGGTGAAACTTGCATACTAGATAAAACCAAAAAGAATGATTGTATTGCATGACAAGGATGATTATATGATGCCCTCTTACGTAGAAACTATATTATTGATCAAGTAACATGTAAATGAAATATATAGTATAGTAGTGATATATATATATATGGTGATAGATATAAATAATATGGCAACAACATTTGTGATGATAAACATAAAATTATAACAGACGATTTAATGACATTCCATATGAGCATAATATTATATTCATTCATGCTATATTTTAGCTTCCATATTTTCTAGTAATGCATGCTTAGTCAATTAACATCATTAATTGCAATTTTGTGATATTCCATGAGATTTCAAATGACGGCTATCATGCTACAAGGTGATACTTGTATAATAGATAAAATAAAAGAGAATGGTTGTATTGCATGATAAGGACGATTACATGATGTCCTCTTACATAGAAACAATAATACATTGATAGAGTAGCATGTAAATGAAATATATAATATAGTAGTGATATGTAAGGTAGTAGATATAAATAATATGGAAATAACATTTTTGATGATAAACATAAAATCACAATAGAATATTTAATGACATTGCCAGATGAGCATAACATTATATTCATTCATGATATATTTTAACTTCCATATTTTCTAGTAATTGCATGCTTAGTCAATTAACGTCACTAATTGCAGTTATGTGATATTCCATTAGACCTCTAAGGACATTTCTTTCTCAAATTGACCTACTTTTACAACAGTTATGTAAAACTTTCTTTCCAATTGTCAGAAATGGTAATAGTTATAATTAATAATATTAGGAATAGTATTATATAGAGTAAGTAATAATTAAGATATAATTATTTATATAAAGAGGTTTTAACTATTGTACATGATGAACAAGGAGATTAATACCATTGGGGGGCTTCCCACCTCTTCTCCTATCCTTTCTTTATCTCTTTCTTTCTACTTTAACATAGTATCAAAATACTTTCTCACTACTTTAACATAGTATCAAAACAGGTGTTTTAAACTCTAAACATCTCTCCATCCAACTCTTTCTTGTGTCAATTCCCGCCTATTAGGGTTTGACTATCCATGAGCATTAATAGTTCCGCTCTACTTGTCAACTCATGCTATCCAAGCCGCTACCTCTAGCCGTTCCAACCACACTGCACAAATCCAGCGACATCACCACGGACAATCACTTCCTTCAGTATGCCACTACTACTTCTTCCCATCACACACCCATTCATTGTCATAGCCGCCTCCCACCTTGCTTTTGTCCAACCTCAACATTGCTACTGTAATATGCCCATTTGGGCTGGGCTGGCAGACAAGCCCAAATTCTGGCACGCATGCGGCCCAAATCCAAGTATTATGATTTTGATCCGAGAGCTGACGCCCGTGCAGCTTCGTCAGCTTCGTGAGCTTCGTCTTCGTCAGCGACGGAGCACTTCCCTTGGCGAGTTCATCGGCGAGGACGCAGACACGAATGGCTCCAAGGGCAGCACTGGAATAGAAGACGTGGGCGACGCTGTGCGGAGGAATCGGACGGCGTCTTCAGTGCAGCGGGCGAAGACCGGCATCGATGACCTCATCTCCAGCAGAGAACTCGGACGGGTGAGATGGCGTCGCGCAAGCAAGGGAGCAGTTTCTTCGGAGGCAGCGTCGACCTCGTCCCTTGGCGAACGAAGCGGAAGCAGGCGCGAGCAAAGCGGGCGACTCCAACTTCAACGGGTCACGCGGCGAGGGATGGGCGAAGCGGCTCGTCCCCTTCCCCTTTAAAGCCTGATGCAGAGGCGGGGAGGAGGAAGCAGAGGAAACCTGCGAGCGAGGAAGGTTTCCGAGAAAGATCTGCGACAGAAGGAGCTGGCGAGAGAGAGACGGAGTGAGCGGATCTGGAGAGAAAAGAAAGTCTGAGAGTGAGGCTATGAGCGCACTGTAATCGGCGGCGAGAGTCGTCCAACGAGAGAGAGAGGGGGAGGGTTTTGTAACTTGCTATTTTGAGAATAAGAGTGAAGTTTCCCTTCCACTATTGTGTTTTCTTCTCCGACGACCACCTCAAGCTTTCCGGCGAGAATTCCTTCTCCTTCGTTATCTTCGTCGACGATGATCCCACAACAAGCTTCCACAGCTGCGAAGAGGGCTGAGGGGAGGAGGAGCCTCCCTACCGCATGCCCCCAGAACCCTCCACTCCTCCTCCGGCAATGGCGAACGAATGCGTGACTAGTTGAGGCGAGACGAAGAGAACGCGTCGAGCGTTCGATTAGAGGCAGGAAAATTGATTTTGACTTAAGTCAAAATCAATTTCGGCTGTGAATTTGGAATCGGCGCAATTTCAAAATTTTGGGAATTAGCACTGATCCGAAGAGGAAAGTGCTGACGTGGAGCCGAGGGTGAAAAAGGGTGTGACAAACCGGTATCAGAGCAAAACTTCGACGACATGGTGATGCAAGGAGAATGTCTGGACAAGTAGAGCAAGTGCATGGGAGATGGGGACGACGCCGTTGTTCCTAACTAGAGAACTTGCAGCAGACGGTGGAGCAACAGAGGTTGTAAATTCTTGCCCTCCAATAAACTTTAGCGGGAATGACTATGCTTCAACAAAGTTTGAAAGGAGTGACAGCGCTACAGGAGTAGGTAGCAGGCTTCGCTGCAGCCCAGGTACAAGCGGATCTCGTGGTGTTGCGCATGGCGTTAGCACCGGCACAAAGCAGTGTGTCCGCAGTGCCAATGATGGAGCAAGCGGCTCCTAGATCGAAGGTTCGCATCCCAGAACCTGCGATATTCGGAGAAACCCGATCATCCAAAGAGTTGGGTAACTTTCTTTGGGACATAGAACAATTTTTCGTTACTAATCATGTCCTATACCTGGAATGAGTGCGGGTGTGTACTGCATACCTCGCAGATGATGCGAAGCTTTGGGGGCGAACCAAAGTTGATTTGACACCAGGAGCAACTGATTCGACCTAGGAGGTGTTCTGAGAGGAACTGCAATAGCAGTTTCTTCCTGGTAACTCGACGGACTAGGCACGCGACGCGGTGAATCGGCTTAGACATACTGGCCCAATCCAGAAGTATATCCGGGCTTATTCAGCACTCATGCTGGAGATTTCAGATATGTCAGAAACCGACAGACGGTACACCTTTCTTCGAAATCTTCAACCATGGGTGGAGGCTGAAGTCCAGTGACATGAGAGTTTCTTCCCGGGAACTCGACGGACTAGGCACGCGACTGGAGGACGGCCATAGCGATAGCCGAGTCCCCGGTGGATATGAGAGTTTCAGGTACGACTTCTTCGAGAGCATCGAAGTCACCCCCGAAGCGTCGCTCTCCGGCTAGGGCGAGAGCACCAGAAAGGGAGAGACCCTTTCCCTGGCATGGTGGAGACCAGCCGGCACGACAGGAGTAGAACTAACCTGCAGATAGGGCGTATGATCGACCGAGACCGATGAGTTGCTTTTTGTGCAAAAGGCCTTATCGGATGCGCGACTGCCCAACCCGAGAGCAGTTTACAGCAATTTTGCAGCGAGAGCTCGCTGAGAAGGAGGTGGTTCGTGATGACCCGATGGTGACATGCATCAGAGGGATGGCGTTGAACGCGATCACAACAGTGTCATCCTCAAGTGAAGCACGATTAATGCATGTTCCAATGCAGATACGTGGAGTTGAGGTGGAGGCGATGGTCAACACTGGTGCGACTCATCTATTTGTGTCAGAACGCATGGCGGCACAGCTTGGGTTGCGCACTTCGGCAACGACGGCTCAGATGAAGACTGTCAACACCGTAGAGCAGCAGATATTAAGCATTTCCTATGACGTCTTGGTGAAGCTTGGAGACTGGACGGGATGACACCACATCTGAGTGGTGAAGATGGATGATTACGACGTCGTCCTCGGTATCGAACTGCTTTGATGAGCGAAGGTTTCGATCATTCCACACTTAGAAGGAGTCCAAGTGGTTCATGAGGAAGCACCAGGGTGGGTCCCTGGTATTCAATGAGGTAATTTGACGGCCACGACTTCGAGAACGGGGGGACACATAGAGTAACAGATCCCGCACGAGGTGCACGTATCGCAGCAATAGTTGCGACAGATATGCCCATAGCAGACATCAAAGGCGATGTCCAGGTTGGGCAGGGGAGAATTGTAATGCCCATTTAGGCTGGGCTGGAAGATAGGCCCAAATCCAGGCACGCATGTGGCACAAATCCAGGTATCGCGATTTTGATCCGAGAGCTGACGCCCATGCGGCTTCGTCAGCTTCATCTTCGTCAGCGACGGAGCACTTCCCTTGGCGAGTTCATTGGCGAGGACGCAGTCGCGAGTGGCTCCAGGGGCGGCGCTGGAATAGAAGGCGCAAGCGACGCTGTGCGTAGGAATCAGACGGCGTCTTCAGTGCAGCGGGCGAAGAGCAGCATCAATGACCTCATCTCCAGCGGAGAACTCGGACGCGTGAGATGGCGTCGCGCAAGCAGGGGAGCGGCTTCTTCAAAGGCGGCGTCAACCTCGCCCCTTGGCGAACGAAGCGGAAGCAGGCGCGAGTGACGCGGGCGACTCCATCTTCAGCGGACGGTGCGGCGAGGGACGAGCGAAGCGGCTCGTCCCCTTCCCCTTTAAAGCCTGATGCAGAGGCGGACGAGAGGGAGAGGAGGAAGCAGAGCAAACCTACGAACGAGGAAGGTTTCCGAGAGAGATATGCGACAGAGGGAGCCGGCGAGAGAGAGACAAAGTGAGCGAATCTGGAGCAAGAGAAGAAAGTCTGAGAGTGAGGCTACGAGCACACTGTAATTGGCAGCGAGAGTCGCCGCCGACGAGAGAGACAGAGAGGGAGGGTTTTGTAACTCGTTATTTTGAGAATAGGAGTGAAGTTTTCCCTTCCCATATTGTGTTTTCTTCTCCGACGACCACCTCAAGCTTTCCGGCGAGAATTCCTTCTCCTTCGTTATCTTCTCGATGACGATCTCACAGCGGGCTTCTGCAGCTGCGACAAGGGCTGAGGGGAGGAGGAGCCTCCCTGCCGTATGCCTCCACTCCTTCTCCGGCGACGGCGACGTTCGTTCGCTCGTGTGACTAGTTGAGGCGAGACAAAGAAAACGCGTCGAGCGTTCGATTCGAGGCAGCAAAATTGATTTTGACTTCGGTCAAAATTAATTTTGGCTGTAAATTTGGAATCAGCGTGATTTTGAAATTTCGGGAATTAGCACTGTTCCGAAGAGGAAAGTGCTGACGTGGAGCGAGGGTGAAAAAGGGTGTGACAACTACCATCACTATGGTCGTTGACTTTGTCGACAATGATCAAAGAAACAAATCTTTGGTCTATCTCTACCTCATATGCTCCTCACCACCACCACCACCTGTCATCTCTAAGGATCGATGCATCACAGTAGTCAATTGCAAGATTTGAACCATCCTTTCGCAATTGTATTATCTCCCGCAACCAAAACCCATATGTGGGCTCTCATGATCAACGTTGATCTTCCGCCGCCCTTTATTATTGGCGATATCTTATGCCGCCCTCTATTGCCGGTGACATTTTACATCGCCCTCTACTGCTACTAACAATGCCTTACGTAGTCCTTTACTACTAGTGATGCCAAAAGTTTTAAAAACCGATCTTTACTAAGCGATGCGGCTGGTTTGTACAAGTATGAGCTGGAACCATTACATAAAACTCTCTATTACAAACGGGAGAAGTGGCACGGAAGGAGGAGGAATAAGAAGAAAAAGAAGAAGAAGAGGAAAAGAAGAAAGAGCTCACCTCTGCCTCTAGTAATCCGCCTCCGCTTGTCCACCTCTGCCCACTGCTCTTCGCTCTGCACACAGCTAAGTTGGGGTGCTTTAGCAATCCAATCAAGTGCGGGCAAGCTAGCAGGTATGGATCCCAATACATGTGTGCAATAATTGAAGGGGCAAACTAGTGGGCGCAATGCCAGCGGGGCATGTTAGGCAACACAACTAAGGGCATGGCATGCAAATCAGTGAAGCTCCTAGAATAGCATGCAAAGCGGCATAGCTATGAGCATAGCATGCAAAGCAACGTAGCTGTGGGTGCGACATGCAAAGCAGCACAGCTATGGGACAGTTCTTTTGTTTTTTCTTTTTCTCATTCTTATGTGCTGAATACATAGTAGTACACGATCTCGGATCGAATTTTTAAACCATGAGTGATGTCTTTCACCACCCACTAATCTTGCTAGTGACACCTTACGCCACCCTCTAGCGACGTCTTACACTACTCAGCAATATTTTACATTGCCCTCTACTCCTAGCAACGACTTATGTCACCTTCTACTTATGCCACCTTTTTAATTACAACTTCATTTTAAACGGTTGGAATAGGTAATAGTTATAATTAGGAATATTAGAAATAGTATTATATATAGTAAGTAATAATTAAAATATTATTATTTTTGTACTCGATACCCCTGTATAAAGAGATTATATCTATTTTATATGATGAACAAGCATATTAATACAATGTACCCCTTTAGGGCTTCCCATCTCTTCTCCTCTCTTTCTTTGTCTCTTTCTCTCAACATTAACAATAACAATGTTTATCGATTGTTCAAGATTATTTCATCACTCAAAAGTAAATCAAAGGAGTTTTCTTTGTATCATATTCCCCAATAACCTGATAATCAAGTTGAAAGAAGATGAATTCTTTGTTTCATTGTTGCCAAGTAATTATCTAAAATCATCCATCTTTATATGATATTCAATGCTAATTCGTTGTTGGAAGTATAATTCCGAGTATTATGGTTTGGTTATATCAAACTTTACATATTACTAAATTTTCACAAGTACCAAGTCTAGTTCTTTGTAAATATGCTCTTGTTGCAATCCCATGAGGACATAGAGGTGATCATAGTCATCAATTTTTTCCTCCACTTACCATATCATTGTCAACAAAAGCATAATTACCCACCTTATCCACGGCATGTTGCTCCCACTTCAAGCTCTTTAATTGGTGCTCCTAGGTCCTTTGTCTTGTAGCTGGTATTGTTATGCTGTTATAAGAATGTATGGCCATCCATTGTAATTTTAGTACTACCTTTGCACATCATGTTGCTACCACTTTTGTATCAACCACAGTACCAACTCTTGGTAAAACATGGATGCTAGATTCTAGTACTTCCACTCTTTTGTCAATTAATAAGCAATTATTAATATCATTATCTCTTCATCATTAACATTATTATCTAGTACTACACACATAGGACATGTAGCTATGGTGATCTCTAATCATCATTTCATTGACAATTATTTTTTAGCGACTTAGGCTTCAATTTGATTTATGTGTGTGATAAGATTGGTAGTGACAATACAACTTATTATAATATCACAAGTAATAAGCAGTGTCTAATTCCGTATTATTGTCATCTAATTCACAAGAATATTGTGATTCCTTATAACCTTGTCTATGATAATATTATTGTGCATTTTAATCCATTTGTCTTTGAAATCTTGATTGAACACAAGTCATGAAATATATATTAAATTTATATAGTCCAATCATAATTTTTTTAATTCTTAAGTAGACTAATTAAACAAATGAGATCGATATTGTATATCAATTTGTTTGAGCATAGACATGCATTTTAGTTTTACTTGATCAAAAGACCCAAGCTACCGCTCCCGTATAGAAGAGATAAATCCTACCATGATCATATATATTCCATTGTATGATGTATGATAGGTTTAATATTTTAAATAGTTATGGGTAACATTTGATACTATTAAAGTATACAACTAGTTATATAGAAATCCATAATAACCTTAAAGTTTAAGGATCACACCCACCATTACCACTATAAGAATTACTTAAACATACTCATATAACAATCTTATAACTTGTAGAGTTCGTTAATCTATTCCATTAGTTCTCCAACATATAACTATATCTCATAATTAATGTAACATATAAGTTGAGAGGCAACATTAAAAGGGTGGTAGCATGGTTGTCCAACTAGCAAGTGAACTTATCCGATCATACAATTCTATGTTCTTAAATAGCCCCTGCGAGTTGACTCCGATGCAAGATCAGTTTTTTAATAAACTCAGCTAAACTCTTGAGTTTACCCATGATAGTTGACCCGAGTTCACCGAGTTTATCATGTTCACTAAGCCAATAACATATATGCAACACTCCAATACAACTTGCAAACAATTGTTATAATTGAAGCGTCCTTGATTCTCGACACATTCTTTGCTCTCCCACTCTCTATTCTCTCTGCATTAATATTATCATTGGTTTCATTGGTTCCTTAACTATTCGCACAAACTAAAATAATCATGTTTTTTCTCAATATTTATTATTAGTAGGTCATATCCTCACTAATGAATGATTTCATTTTTTATGAAATTAGTATCTTCACTTTATTTCATATGTACTTTAATAATCACTATTTATTAATATTTGGTTACCTTATTTCATATGTACGTTAATAATCACTATTTGTTAATACTTGGTTTACATTAGGGTTTTCAATCTTAATTCATACTAGTATATCAGTCTAGTATTAAACCAGTATATATGTACTATCACAAACGTACTAGAAACAATAACACTAGTACATAACGTGCCAGCTAATTACAACTCTAACCGATAAGTACAAGGAGTATTGTTCCATACAGATTAGTACTTAAAATCATGGTTTATATTGTATTTTAATAATAGTAAAAAATAAACTCAAAAATGTGATTGTACTATCTCTTGAATTTAGATGTGATATAAGCTACTATTTTTTCTTTGGATATGATAATTGTATAAAATATTTTTTTTATATAAAATAGTAGGATCTTACGATCATACATTCCGATCACATGATCCGAGTTCATGGATTCTCTACCGCTCTCGTAAGTAGAAAAACGTGTTGGACAACCTTGGGTGGTAGAGGCCAGAGGCTGTCCCAAATCTCTTTTCTCCTCATTGAAAGGAAGAGAAGAAGGGGTTATGCCATAGAGGTGACCTTGTCTTCTCAAATTTGTTCTCGCCATCTTACCTAACTTCCACATTTTCCAACACTAATACATCTAACTTGTACTAAAATTTCTTTTGAATGATGTTGTGTTTCCCTCTCAATTACCAAAATAGAGTTTCAACATTCCAAATGTAATTGAATAAGACAGAGAGGAATTTTCGTATACACAAAAATTAAACTATCATATGATATTATTATTCTAAGGAAGAATCCAAAAAAGATGCACCAAACAAAGTAATACATCAATATTGAAGCAACAAAGTTTAGCAAATTTGATATTGAGGAATGGAATGGCTGGAAAAGCTGACCTAGAAGTAAAAAGACATGAGAAGTAAATAAAATTGTTGCATTCAGACCTAAATGCTGCAGCACACAAGAAGTCGCTACAGTCCCTACATTTACAGTGTCCTTATGTGCTGCTCTGCACATTTTCACATGAATCCCTTCTGCCAAACTATTCAGGTTGCACACAGCTCGGTTTCAGTTTGAGATATAACACTACAAAAGTTGAGAATCAATAAGGTTTTTCTTTCTACTGTTATTAATGAGTAACTTCATTATACTTAAATCATCTAACAGGTACATCGTGTGGCATTTTGAGTATAGTTCAAATCAATTTAAGTCAGCCACACAAATCTTAGTTCTTCATACATTTTTGTTATAATAGTTTCTGATAACTTTAAACCTTCTTCCCTAGGTTCATGTTTCAACTGCAAGACATCCTTAGATCTGTTGCTGCCACATTTCAATCAATGTAGAATAACTAGCCTTAGATCCTGTTAACAAATAGTTTCTTCTAAGTGGCACATGCCAACCACTTGCGAAATTCCTTCTTCAGTCTTCCTTCCTAATATTAGTTACGTAGGTCCTTTGCTTCAGAAAGTGTTCTGTCCAACTTCTTACTTTACATCAACTAGTGTTGTACGACGTTGTATGCAGGGTATAGAATAGTACACCCTTATTCATATGATCACATAACCATAGTGATACCAAGTAGAATTGAACTATTTAATAGACTAAGTTTAGTAGGAAATAATGGAGTCAATTGTTAGAGTTATTATATAACAGATAATCAGAGTAATCTATTACCACATCTTAAGTCTCGGAATACATATATTTGCACTATCTCTCTTGGTCTTAGTGAAATACAAAAACCACTTCTGTCCATTCAACCTAGCACAAGAGGAAGTTCCACCAACCCAAAAGCTTCCTCTCTAAATCCAATCTTCCATTTCTAATTTCAGCAACTTCTTTTGACTTCTACTTGCAAATACTATGTGTGTATCAAACAATATTTCCCCCCATGCCTAAACAAGTAGTACTCTTATTAATGAAACTTAGCAACTTCCATACCTCTCCAACGAAGAAGCAGCATTCTTACCACTACATAAGAAGAGTAGAATGCGCGTGCATGAATATGAGACTCTTCGCTATTTTTATGACACTGTGGTAGCATGAACAATCTACATTTTACTACCACATATAGATTAATGTAGAATTGTAGATATCATGTGCATGGATATGCAACACTTAGCAACTAGCATACTACCTTCTCTCACATAAATAAACAAACAAAACTTCTAGGTGCAGTGGAGGCCATCTCTCATCTGCATATTCCATAGGAGTTTTAACTTTGCAAATTTGAATTTAGTAGGTAGTGTTAAAAGTTATTAAGTATTAAATCATTTACAACCATATGATTAGTCTCACGTTGGTTATTTCTCTAAGCCTTATCAGGGTAAGAATCCATGTGTAGTCTACCTCCTAATATTAGTTAACTACAAGAACCACTTCTCTCCATTGATCTTGAATACTCAAGCACAATCTTACACACATATAGGACCTTTGGGTTAAAAAAATTCCTACCATAACATAATTTTATACGATATCTATACTTCTATAGAGCTCTCAATCTATGAACTAGTGATCAAAATAATTTAACTTCTACAAAAGTCATATTTGGATTTTTGCTATAACAAATAAATTAATTAACACATTAATATTCTTAGAATTAAACTGGCGTTATCAAATGCAAACAAAAATTATTTAATCCTTAAAAGTAGGGTGCAAATGTCTCTGATATGCAAAACAAGAGAAACATAACAAAAATATTTTATAATAAAAAATTCTTTTAACATTATAGTTCATGTATCTCTATCACAAAAATAAAAAATAAACAACCATAAAAGTAACACAATAAGAAGAACATAGCACTATAAATAAAAAAGATGGTTTTCTCTCAACTTCCACCCCTAAAATCCACAAAGTAGCGATACTTATTTGTTTTGTGATGAATTTATTGGCTTTTCTCCATTTTCTTTTTCTGAATCTATAAATGGAACAGCAGAGTTTTTTAAACGAAGCATAGCTTTCTAAGCAATACATATTTACAATGTTTTTAGTTAAAAATAATTAAACAAATACAACATTAATCTTCAAGGTGATCCTTGTCCACTTTCATTTAAAAAGAATTATAGATGTTATAGATACTTGTACACAAAGTATGATTGTTTCAAGCCTGATTATACCTCCAATGCGCTAGTCCCGCGACTATGCTTATAAACAACAGGACCAAAGTGCAACCAAGAAGAAACTTCAGGGCCTGAATTGGCATTATTCATAAAAGTAAATGTTCGTAATTCACACACACAATGTGAAATGAAAAGAACGGACATAAACCCCCCACATCTCAGGGGAAAACGATCACGGTTGGCTCTAAAATTTAGTACCCCGATCGAACAACAAACCGATCACATTAACCGCTTTACTCCAAGCGGAAAACAGATCCGACAGAAGTAAAAGAAGCAGTTGAAACTATCAAATGTTGCGACCACCAAAGCTTTAATCAGGAACCCTATAATCGAGAGAAGGGAAGATGAACGGAGGATACCTTTTCCATGAATTCGGCTTCCAAGAGGGCGAGGGAGTCTTCGTCGTTGTGGGTGGGAGCGGAGACGGGAAGCAGGGTGGAGGTGGGGATGAGCGGAGGCGACGGCATCTGCTGCATAAACGCCGGAAACTGCAGCATCTCAAGTTGCTTTCGAACGACGGCGAAGCTGCCACTTCAGCACCGACCGTGAGATCCAAGGGGTTCACTCGCCCCAATTATGTGCGTTTCATTTGTTTATTTAAAATGCTGTTTAATAATTTAATTACAAGGCAAATTTATTCATTTTTCTTTTAAAATAATTATTATTTTTATTTAGTATTATATAATTTTAATTCACACACATATATATATATATATATATATAATCTTATTGATTTTTAATACTTTTTAACATAGTTATTTGTAGTTAAAATTAACACCCTAAAGCATAAACTTTGTAGAAGGTTGCTTGCTACAAAAGTGAAAAAAAAATAAGACTCAAGAATTGGAACAAATTTTAATATTTATTTAAAAAATAAAAAATTTTCTTGATCTAAGACAAATCAAATAAGAAATAAAATTTTTCCATTGGATCTAGTGGCACCTAATTGGACTAGGTTGGAGGACAAGTAAAAAAGAATAGATAATGATATTTCTTTTAAGAGAAAAAGGAGAAGCCAAATTACTAGAGTAGATGATCATCTCCTCTTTTGTGAAGAGGGAAGGCATGCCAAGAGGCACATTTACAAAGGGTTTGGGTTTGAGTTTGGTAAAGAGTTAGAATCCTTTTCGGGTTAACTTGATAGTCAAGAATTTTCAATTAAGCTTTTGAGGGTCATGAAATTAGCACATGAAACATATATCATATGAAGAACAAACAATTCAAGTTATTCTAAACATGTAATTCTAATGTAAAGATAAGATTGGAATGAGCTTATTGATGGTCGAAAATCATCAAAATTAGTGCAACTAGGGGTGGGCAATCGATAAAAATCGATATCGAATTTATCGATTAAATATTTATCAAAAATTTTAAATTTGATATTGAACCGAATAAGAAAATTACCGAATAGTTACTGAACCGAATTTACCAAAATTTTTTCGATAAATTTGATAAATTACCAATTTAAATTATTTTATTTATATAAATATAATTTTATTTTTTATTTTTAAATATTTATCAAATAAAATTTAATAATTTTAATTCATATCTATAATTTGATAATTTACCGTACCGAATTTACCAAATTTATTAATTTAATACTTAGTATCAGTAAATTCGATTTTTATGGAACCAAAAAATAAAAAACCGATACCGATGCCGAAAATCGAATTTTAGAAAGTACATTACTGATACCGATACCGATACCGATACTGATACCGAAATCGAATTTACCGAATTGATCGGTAAATCGATAAAAACTGAATAAATTGAACGTTTGCCCACGCCTAAGAGCAACCTACTAACTCATTGGATTCATAAGAAAGATGGCAGCTTCTAAATCATCAAAATTAACCCGCCTACCTTTTGAATGGAGCCATATGCCTAAAAATCATATCATCAAGTATGGTTTGTGTAATTCTTTTTTCATTGGCCTAGCAAAAAATTATATTAGGTAAATACAGAGTTTTACCTTGTTTTAATATGGATTCCCAATTAATAAATTGGACAAAAGGAAAATAAAACTAAAGAAACATATGTCCCTATATTATAGAAAATAATTACTCAATCGATTTAGTAGCATAACACGGGTATTTCTACAATATAGCTAATTATATAGCATGCTTTGATGAGCTTCTTGTCCAATATAACCTTAAAAAAGATTCTTGGCTTACATAATCATGGTTTAAAAATTTTCTTCAATATGAAATTGGTAGGGAGCTAATGGTATGTACAATAGACTCCTTAAAAGGGCTTTTCAAAGAACCAACAAAGTAGAATATAACATAAAAGCCTATGCCAAGAAGATAATTTCCAATCCCATAAGCATTTGAATTATGGTGTGACCAATTAAAAATACCTTAGTTCTTCCCTCAAAAGGTTAATAAAGGTAAATCAATGACAATATCTAAAGAAACAAAACTATTTGTTTCAAGTGCAAATCAAGTGGTCAATTAGCCAAAGAGTGCCCCTAAAACAACTTTGATTGTCACCTTATGTTGAAGAATCGACATCTATGGAACATTTATCTTTGATATAATAGTGAACAGTTGAAGACTGTGCTACCTATCATTATATTGTGCATCCTCATATAATACAAACCATTTGAAAATTTTAATTGAAAAAAAAAATCATCTTTTATAGTTACATAAAGTCTAAGTTTGAATGCGGTATTTAGAATTATTATAACTAAACTAAGGCCTTGTTTGGCCCCGCTGTTAATAGTTTTATAACTGTGCTAAACTGTAATATACTGTGTTGTGCTATACTGTCAAAATTTATAAGATGTTTGGTAAATAATTTTTTAACTACTGTTAAATTTTAAAATAATAAATAAATAAATAATTAAAAATAATTATATATATTCTTTTTCTTTATTATTAAAATTATATATTATTTAAAATAATAATAGTTAAAAAAAATTAATCAAAATCATGTAAATTTTTTTGTTGGAAAAGCAGAAGCGGCAAAAGCATCAAATTGTAGCCTTTTCAGATTCTACTTTTTTCAGCTTATGCTTTTTATTGTCAAACATATTTTTGATTGCTTTCTACTTATAAGCTGCTTAAAAGCAACTTCAAAGTGGGGCCAAATAGACCCTAAGACTTAGAGTGCGTTGATGGGGCTGTGGTATTGGGCTTTCAATGTTCGATAAGTAGTGTATGAGATAGTACATTTAGGTGAAAAGTTATGTTGTTTTGGATAGTTTGATGTGTTATGCTATAGGAAAGACATTATAAATTGTTGTTGGTAATAGAAAAATAGTTAAATAAGTTCTAAATTATTTTAATGATGAAAAAATTTAAATATGATAACTTGTTTTATATCGTCATAAATAATTAAGTTTATGTTCCACACATATATAAAATTACAATTACAAACTATTTAATGTTCGTCTAAAATTTCATCTAGACCTTTATTTAAACAAAAAATAAAAATAAAAACTATCAAGTAATAAAACTTGCAAAATATATTTAAAAGAAAGCTAGAATTATAGAACTCGGAGGCACGTTGTCGCTTGTCCTTAGGTGAAAATCTGAGCTCTCGTGCAAGTTAATTTCGGATTGAACATCCAAGGATACAACCGGGTACTCCTCTCCCACGGGTACGACCATAGAGAAGTTGATCGGACGTCCTTTCAGCAATGAGCAACGAAATCAAAGATCTAAGAAAATAAAATAAATAGAAGAAAAGAAGAAGGATGAGGCAAAGAGGAGCCCATAATCCCATACTCTTGCATGAGATTTTAAGCTTATTCTTAAGACTAGTCAACGTTAGCATATAATGCTAACATTAAATAGTTTTTTTATTTTATTTCAACATTTAATTTCATCAAGTAAAGTATAATCTAATCACAAACATTATCAATCTCATTATAATCTGAGTATTGTCCACATATAAATAGCATTCACTAGTCTCAGTATATAGGGGTTCATGTATTGATACTCGAATTAGAAGGACTAGTGATATAAATCATAGGACTAGTTATCTCAGTAACAATTGAGAGCATTTTCCTTCCATGTTCGCATCACAAAGGTGTTATTGTTGTTCGAGATGCATTTTCCACACCCTTCGTGCATAGCTCTCCAGCCTTCTCTACAAACCACCTTTGCTTGATCATTGCATGACTAATTTTGCCTTCATGCTCGCCTTGCTCTCCTTCCATATTTGGGCAAGCACTAGATGTCATATCCCTAGAATAATCATGTAACTCAATAATTGTTTTCCTATTTAATATAATTCAATTCCCAAGATTCAAAATACATAAATTAAGAGACTCACAATTGTGAGTAACCTTAACACCATATTTATATATTTCTAGGATTACAACAACAACACAATTCAAATGCAAACAATCATTAAACTATTGTCCAAAATATTCATATTGAACATTATACCTTAATACATACAATTACTAACTCAGAAGGAGAGATCAAAGACCAAACTTAATTTATACAAGAAACACAAGTTCACATTGTGTTATCATTTTACAAAAATAGTTCTAACTTCTCCTACACACCTAAAATAACATATGCAAGAGCATATCATCTCAGCTCATCAAACTAAACAAGAGCCTATAAGTATGCATTCCTTTAGCACTTCTTCCTTTGCCCCAAGGAAAAACAACCAAAAGTTAACTTGTAGGGTCTGTTTCCTTGGAAGGAAAACTAGAGGGAAAGAAAAGAAAAATAAGTTTTCCGTTGTTTCCTTGGGCGGAAAGAAAATTTTAAATGGAAAAGTGGGTGGAAAATTTTGTAACTTTTCCTCCGAAACTTTTCCGCCAGAATCGGACGGAAAAGTTAGAGAAAACATTCGTCCGAACTTCCAAATTAATTTTCCTTCTTCTTTTCCTTCCTTTCAAGGAAACATGATATAGACTTTTTTCTTTCCCTGAAGTTTTCTTTCCTTGCAGTTTTTCATTCCTTACAGTTTTCCTTCCCTCCAAGGAAACAGAGGGGTAATATATATATAAAATCAAAAGAGTGAGCTATGAAAACTCAACAAGATCTACCTAGCCCATGGCGCAAAATATTTGTGTTACTAATTTAGAAAATAGATTTCATGGTAAGCAATATAATTAAATTTGACAAAAGAGATATCTCAATTCTTACTATAATGACATTAAAAGCATGAAAAACAAAGAGGATATGAATAGTCTAGAAATATCTACTCAATCATAGGAACAAATGATAATTTTACTAACTCGTAGTATCAAAACAAAACATCATAGAACCAAGAGATGATATTATATCATGAGTCTCGAAAGTATCATATGAGAACTAGTGATAATATCATTAACTCATGAATATCAAAGCCTCATAGAAAGAGTAGTGGGAACAAAGCAAAACAAAGTTCTCAACGTCTAAAAGTAAGACTAACCCACATATGGGAAAGCCCACAAAGCAAAAGCCGGCAAAGGGCTCGCCATAGCCCAACCAAATGTGAATAGAGGAACTCTAAAGGTGACTCCCATAGACTCAAGAGGTGGCCCCCATTATTTTTAATGTGACACTTTGCTCCATGTAGCACTTAGCTCCACATCCATCACCTGATTCCCATAAATGGGATCAAATCATTTTCCCACTAAATTTGTAAGGGCCAAAAGACAAATGTGTCACGATATAATCAAAGTTATCAACTTAGTGATCATGTTGTATTCCAAACAATTTCCATTACAACATGATCATGGATAAAAGTATCAAGGATTCATAGGAACATTTGGTCCAATATCAATTACAATGATAATGCCCATGAATCAACTAATAATCATAATTTCAGGAAAGGAAACTGATCAATTCACCAAAATCATGAGCATGGAATGTCGCATAAGGATAACTACAAATTCTACCAAACGAGTTCTAGGGCTAAGAGTAGAACATGTCAAATTGGATTAGCACAATTCATTCAAATGAATCATAAGGAAATATTGCATATAACCATACAAAATAGGTTTCATTGAAAATATATTTGAGTCTCCATGCCAATAAAACTAGTTTGATGCCATTTGACAAAGTACACAAAAAGATATAAAGATTAAAAGAACAAAGGGTCAAACTACCCTGATTCCAAAAATTCCAAGGCATTGAACTACATAATGCAGTTGGTTTAAGGTTATGATGCATATCAAAGATATACAATATATGATCTGTTGGAAAGATATTTGAATCTCCTTTCATTTAAAATAAGAATTATTCAAAACTGAGTTGCATATCGGTAGGTAT
This sequence comes from Costus lasius, assembly GCA_027563935.2. Classification (NCBI taxonomy): domain Eukaryota; kingdom Viridiplantae; phylum Streptophyta; class Magnoliopsida; order Zingiberales; family Costaceae; genus Costus; species Costus lasius. The sequence continues at coordinate 25,934,097 of CM050450.1, read as the reverse complement.
AAGCAAAACCATACAAGTAGGTCAGTCTGGTATTACAGAAAATATATACTGAATGTTGCTACATAATTGATACCCTTACTTTGATTAACTATATGCAATATTGGATGTATTGGAAAAATTTTCAAGTCTTCTTTTGCACAAAATAATTCTCAATTAAAAATCATTTGTGTGTACAAAATTATATAACAAAAACCCTAACAAGGCTAGATTTGTATAATCACATCACTTTAGCCATTCTTTTATAATTCTCCACATTTGCTTGATAAAAACTTAAAAATTTATTTTGATTGCAACAAATCAGAGTATGAAATAGGTCTTTAGGTTTTGAACATAAATTTTTTTTTTATCAAATTATCATATTTTTGAAACCACAAATTTAGGGCATAAGGTAGAAACTTGCCTTATGCAAAGATTTACTTTCTCCAATTTCTTCTTCTGCAAATTCACCACCCCACTTTGTGTTGGGAAACCCTGAGGATATTTTATAAATTTTACATTACAGATTACATACACAGCGGAAGAATATCCCCAAAATAGGCCGGTCCTAACGACCTAGTGAAGATCGTCTTGCGAGGGAGTCGACACGATGAGAGGAGAAAGTACCTAGAAGCAAGATGAAAGTTGATGTCGAGGTAGACACCCAAACGTGCACCCTCTACAATCTCATACACACGGATGCCTCGAGTCTTCTTCTTTCACGCCCGGTGCTAGCCTCGGGAAGAAGATCCACACTAAGGGAGAGTCTCTTGATCACTTGCGCCAACCACCAAGGGATGGTGCGCCAAGGGAAGAGGAAGAAGAGAGGATGCCGCAAGCCTTCTTATTCCTTTGCGCCAAGAAAGGGAAGAAGGAAAGAGGAAGAAGCTTACTTGCGCCCTTTGATAGAAGAAGTAGAGAAGTGCTCCAAGAACTCTAAGCCTTCGCCCCTCCACTTGACTCCACGCCTCCAAGAAGATTAGTGTGTTATGAGGGGTCAGCTAGTGGTTTCTTTTATAGCACTAAGATGCAGTTAGGGTACTAAGGTAAGTGTTGGCGATTTGGCATGAATCAAGGAGTTTATTTAATCAATTATATTGATCAAATCCCTAATTCTAATTGCGCCAAGGGCTTGCCTTAATCAGCCAATGCCACATGCGCCTAACACTTTCCTAAAGAAGCAAACTTCTCATCTATGCGCCAAGCGCATGTCAAAGCATGATAGAAGTTTCCTAATGGGGTATGGCGCAAGTCCTAATCCAATTAGGACTCTTAATTATGTTAAGAACCAGCCCACTTGTGCATGTCATATCTTAATTAATATCCCAAGTGATTAGATTGAATCCTAATCCAAATAAATCACTTGAAGATACCAAATTAGGATTATGCGCCAATCCTAGTCCAACTAGGATTCCTTCATGCGCCTATGACAAACAATTCTCCCCATTATACCCTTTTAGCTTCTTATCTCTTCATTACTACTTATTAGCAAGCCCAACTAAGCAATGAGCCTAGCCCAAAGTCCATTATGCATGTTAACCAAGCTATTGGATCCAATCCAATTTAACCCAAGGTCAAATGAGGCTAACCTGTTGGAACCCCTTTCGAGAGGGGGGCAAAAACCCTAATCATGGCGCAAATGAAATTTATGCAAGCGGAAGCAAGGGTTTCAAGATCTTTTGCATGCCATATGTTCAACTATCATAGATTGATAAGAACAAGGGGAGATTCATACCAACGCCATAGGCTTGGAATTCGGCTTGGAAGAAGAGAACAAGTTAGGTCTCCTCCACAAGTCCACACACAAGATGAAGATGCTCACTTCCTTGACGTCCCTTGTGCTAGCAAGGCACCCAAGCTATCTTGTCGAATGGAAAGGGGGTGATTAGATGAATCCCTATGGCCGAGAGCTCCTCTTCCTTGTCTTCCTCTTTCGTCAACCACCAAACGAAAAGGATCAAGGCGTTGTCGTCAAGAGACCAACGCTTAAGCGTTTTGGCGTTTTAGCAAAACCGGCTTTGATGACTTTCCATAAATGGAAGACAATCAAGCCATGCGCTCAAGACAAACCAAAAACGCCTATTGGCATTGAACCAAGCGTTCACATTTGTGAACCGGTTCAAGCCAAATCGTCAAATCGAATTTGGTTCATCAAACCAAACCGAAATAGCTCAAGCCACTTGGTCTAGACCAAATTGAACCCTAAGGCTCACGATCTAACCACTCATCTCCTGATGCCCCTGATCTCCCCGATCTAGCATCATTTCTCTCGATCGAAGCTTACCGATCTCAAGCCCTAATCAATCAAACATGATCAGACCAGATCTCACTTACAATCAGAGATTAAATCCCCTTTAATCTGAACTCAAAGAATCCAGTCCATACGATCTGACTCAAGTAAGCCATATCATCAAATTGTGCGACCCTGAGGGTTTCCTTTAAATGTCGGTAACGATAACTTACGTTATCACGACCAGTGAGGGGTATCTAGCAACACATCACTGTCTCCCGATATAAAGGAAAGAGTCTTCCAAGACTTCTCCCAAACCATAGCACAAGTGTGAATCAAACTCACGAGGCATACATGTGTCCTTTGCCACTGGATGTTCTTATTGGACAAGCGTGCCAAGCCTGTAATTCCAATATGTTGAGCATGATTAGATCAGATGCACATAGTCATCTGGGTATGGCCATACACTATCTCAATCATCTCATAAGGGGGCCCTTTAGAACACCACACTCCTTAAACAAGGAGACGACAATCCTATGTCTATCACTAGTGTCCTAACCTGACTCATGATCATTATCCAAGATAGTCTATGATCATTATCTTTCAAATGATATTGAACTACCTCAAAACAATGACAGTCATCATTTAGAAACACAAGTGATCTCAAGTCAGAGGACATGTGCCACTTGTTGCAATCAAGGAATATTCACATTGTGACAAGCAATTGAATATCCTAGTAGGGTCTGTCCAGTACATCCAATGTACCCATGAGTCTACATCTTATTCCATGCTCGAAGCATCCTATAAGATCAGCACACATATTAGTCTCAATCATATCAAGGCTGTCTCAGGTTCACCAAGATATCTCGACTAAGGACATATAGCATGTCAGCCTAGCTGAACAGCTTTGAGACATTATTCAGAAGTACACTTATTACAGCAGACAAGGTAACAACCTGAATAATAACCATGCCTTTTATAAACATAAGAGTTTATTACATGATACTTTTACAATCCCAAGGCCTCAAACATTAGCCTTAAGGGCATACCCCAACAATCTCCCACTTGCACTTAATCTAATGGTTGAGAAATCTCAAACCCATATTATTACAGTGCTTCTCATGCTTCTGCTGCGCCAGAGGCTTGGTAAGCGGGTCTGCCAGATTGTCATCTGTATGAACCTTGCAGATTTTGATCTCGCCTCGATCAATGATCTCCCGGATCAAGTGAAACCGTCTCTGTATGTGCTTGGACTTCTGGTGCGACCGTGGTTCCTTTGCTTGTGCGATGGCTCCAGTGTTATCACAGAAGATAACCAAAGGATCAGCACTCGAAGGAACGACACCAAGTTCTCTCACGAACTTACGAATCCACACTGCCTCCTTGGATGCTTCCGAGGCTGCAACATACTCGGCTTCTGTTGTGGAATCAGCAACAGTTGACTGTTTGAAGCTCTTCCACACCACTGCTCCACCATTCAAGCTGAAAACATAGCCTGATTGCGATCGGAAATCATCCTGGTCCGACTGGAACGAAGCGTCAGTATATCCCTCTATACTGAGTTCTTCCTGACCACCATATATCAAGAACATATCTTTGGTCCTCCGCAGATATTTTAAAATGTTCTTGACTGCAATCCAGTGCGCCAAACCTGGATTACTTTGGAATCGACTGGTCACGCTTAACCCGTAAGCGACGTCTGGGCGAGTACACAACATCGCATACATAATGGACCCAATAGCCGAAGCATAAGGCGTATTGTCCATTTCATCTTTTTCAGTCTGTGTTTGTGGACACTGACTCTTTGAAAGATTCAGACCATGTCTGACTGGAAGATATCCACGTTTAGAATTCTCTAAATGGAATCTATCCAGGACCTTATCGATGTAAGTACTCTGGCACAGCCCGAGAAGCCTCTTAGATCTATCTCGGTAGATCTTGACACCTAATACATAGGCTGCTTCTCCGAGATCTTTCATCTGGAAACATTTTCCTAACCATGCTTTAACAGCATGCAGTTCAGGAATATCATTTCCAATGATTAAGATATCATCGACGTAGAGGATTAGGAATGTAATTACGCTCCCACTAAACCTCTTATAAACACACGGGTCATCATCGTTCTTGATGAAACCAAACTCAGAGATTGATTCATCAAAACGAATGTTCCAGCTTCTAGATGCTTGTTTCAGTCCATAAATGGACTTCTTTAACTTGCATATTTTATGACGATCTGATGGATTAGTGAAACCCTCAGGTTGTGTCATATACACATCCTCATCCAGATTTCCATTAAGGAAAGCTGTTTTCACATCCATCTGCCAGATCTCATAATTGTAATATGCTGCTATCGCGAAAAGAATCCGAATAGACTTAAACATGGCTACAGGTGAGAAAGTTTCATCATAATCTATCCCGTAGATTTGTTTGAAACCTTTCGCAACTAGCCTGCCTTTATAGGTAACCACGTTACCATCCATGTCAATCTTCTTCTTGAAGATCCATTTACAGCCTATAGGGATTACTCCCGGAGGCGGATCAACCAAATCCCAGACTTGGTTATCTGACATGGAGTCCATTTCGGCTCGCATAGCTTCAAGCCATCTAGCTGACTCCGGTCCACTGACCGCATCCGCATAAGTGAGGGGTTCATCATTATCAATGATGTAGACTCCGTCATAGCGCTCAGGCTGACGACGGATCCTTCCCGATCTTCGCGGTTCCCGTGTTATCTGAGCCTCAGGTTGTTCAATAACCTGTTCAACTGGCTCAGGCTCATCCAACTGTGCTTGACTACTTTGTCCTTCCTCTGGATTCTCATCCAGCTTTATTTCTCTCCCACTGGCCTCTTGCAGAAGAAATTCCCTCTCAAGAAATATAGCCGTCCGAGCAACAAAAACCTTGTTCTCTTTGGGATCGAAGAAATAATAACCCTTAGTTTCCTTAGGGTAACCAACAAAGATACATTTCTCAGATCTGCTCTCCAGTTTCCCAGAGGCGAGCTTTTTGACATAAGCCTCGCAACCCCAGATCCTGATAAATGTCAAGCTAGGCTGTTTCCCATACCATAACTCATATGGCGTCTTTGAAACTGCCTTGGATGGCACTCGGTTTAGTACCTTTGCAGTTGTTTCCAGTGCAAAACCCCAAAAGGAGTATGGAAGAGTAGCCTGACTCATCATAGAACGAACCATATCAAGTAACGTTCTATTTCTCCTTTCGGACACACCATTCCATTGCGGTGTTCCTGGCGGAGTGAGCTGTGAGACAATCCCACACTCCTTTAGATAGTCAGTAAATGCATGACTCAGGTATTCACCACCTCGATCAGAACGAAGTGCCTTGATATTACGGCCTAACTGATTTTGTGCTTCATTTTTGAACTCTTTGAACTTGTCAAAAGATTCACTTTTATGTCTCATCAGATAGACATACCCATACCTACTGAAATCATCAGTAAAGGTAATGAAGTACTGATAGCCACCTCTGGCATGTTTACTGAAAGGCCCACACACATCACTGTGTATAAGGTCAAGTAAACCTGAAGTCCTTTGACCCTTTTGAAGAAAAGGTGACTTCGTCATTTTACCCATTAAACAAGCTTTGCATGTATCAATCTCCTCATAGGAGAATGATCCCAGCAGTCCATGTTCATGCAACCGCTTAATGCGCTTCTCGTTTATATGGCCTAAACGACTATGCCATAGCAAGGTGCTGTCATCAGCATACTTGGCTTTCTTATTATCAATATTTTGTATCGAATATTCCATGTCCAACATGAATAACCCATTGTTAATTGAACCAGTGGCATACACAATATTATCATGAGATAAAACACACTTTGAAATTTTGCATTCAAAGGAAAATCCCTTCCTGACAAGAGCAGGAATGGAGATAATATTCTTGGTAATACTGGGTACAAAATAACAATTGTTTAATTCTAATACAATGCTAGATGGTAAAGAAATGAAATAGTCTCCTACAACAACAGCAGCAACCCGTGCCCCGTTTCCAACGCGTAGGTCTACCTCATGCTGTCCCACCTGCCTTCTTCTCTTGAGTTCCTGTACATTTGAACAAATGTGAACTCCACATGCAGTGTCCAACACCCATGATATAGAAGAAGATAACATGACCTCAGTCACATATATACCTGAGCCAGAAGCGATGCTTCCCCTCTTATCTCCTTGGAGCGCTTTACAGTCCTTTTTCCAGTGACCCAGCTGGCCACAGTGGAAACACCTGTTGTCCTTCGACCGCTTCACCTTCTGTTTCAGAGCCTTGCTGTAGTTCTTGACAGGGGCCTTGCCCTTCTTCCCCTTCTTCTTGTTCCTTGAAGGAACCATCAAGACAGAGGTCGAAGGCTTTCCCTTCAGAGTCTCCTCAGTAGTCAAGAGCATATTCAGCAGCTCTGCCGGAGTACAATCGATTTTGTTCATATTAAAGTTAATGATGAACGCATCGAAAGAAGGCGGGAGAGACTGCAGAATAATATCTACAGCAAGCTCCTGGTTGATGGTATGCCCCAGTTTCTCCAGAGCCTCATTGTGCCCAATTATCTTGAGCACGTGAGCTCCCACTGGGCTCCCCTCAGCCAGTTTGCTCTGAAAGAAGAGCTTCGTCAGATTATAGCATTCTGTCCTCGCCTGTGCAGCATACAGCATCTTGAGGTTCGCTATAATCTCTATAGCCGACATATCCTCATGCTGACGCTGCAGCGGTGGCGTCATAAACGCTAGCATCAGGCAAGCGACATCAATGCTATCATTGACGTGCTTTTCATAGGCATCCCGAACCGCCCTTGCGGCGTTCGGAGCGGGCTGCGGCGGTATCGCCGTCTCGAGGACATACAGTTTCCTCTCTGCCTTAAGAACGATCTTAAGGTGTCCGAACCAGTCAGAGAAGTTCGGCCCAGCAAACTTCTCCCTTTCCAGTAGGGATCGCACATTGAAGCTCATGGTGTTCGTTGCTGCAGGAATCTACAACAATGCAAGAACAGCAAGGTCAGTATCAATGTTCAGAATCAATCCAGGACTTAAGAAAGATTCTTTTCTCACTATTTTATCTGACTGAAAAATCCAGTAAAACAGTCCGAAAGAGTAAAACTCTTTTAGTGAGATGGGATCCAGATTTCATACTTGGTCTCCGCGTCCCGCTCAGGCGAGATAAGATGCACAGAGAGGACAAGCACTAATTTCTGGTAGGCAGTCCCTGCCAATCGCCAGCCCGTGCGATTCCCCTTCATCTGGGCAATCCAGCAGACTGTGCCAACTGAGTTGGTACAACACAGTCTCTGATCCCACAGATGGCTGCCTCCATGTGCTACCATATGCGCCACATATGTAGCCTACATGGTCAAGCTGACCCGACCTACTCCCTGGACCACCACGTGCTATGCTGAGCAACGAGAAGGGATAAATCCCTACTCTGTAACACGCAGGTGTAATCCTGCACCGTCTGAAGATAGATGGACGTGCCCACTGAGTGGGTACAACACGGCTCCAACGATAGTCAGAACGGTGAGGTTTCGCGTCAGAAGGCTTACGAGCTTGATATATTAGCGTTGGATTTTAACGGTCTTTTTATCTTCTTGACTATCATGCAAGTCCTATGGTGATAGCAGAAGATAAACACATGCATTTCTAATTATAAAAGCAATAAATAGAAAGCATGTTGATCTTATGTGGTAAATGCCCATGAACCCTAAGTAAGACCTTAATTTTACTTAAGTCTTCCCTTGAGCTCCTTTTGCATCTCATCTGGTCCAACCCAGGGCTCTAGCTCCTAGAGCACCTCAGGTGCGCCACCAGCTGAATGCCCCTTGGGATGTGTGCCTTTGTGCTCCTGTCTAATCAAATACAATTTGATCTATCTAGACAAGATTGACTCGCAGGTCAATTACATATTATAAATTAAGTACAATGTGATTCGCAGATCACAAATTAATTTACAATTTTAAATCCAGGCACGCAGGCCCCAGCACAGCACACAATAGGGCAACCCACATAAGATTAAATAAACAAGCATAGGCATCAATCAACATGTGATCCATTCATGAAATTAAAATTTTTGAAAAACCCCATGGCATCAATTTTAATTTCCTTATGAGCCCTATAACCTTACAACGGTCCATTGATGGGGATCCACTCATCAAGTCTAGTTAGATCCTTGCCCTTGCATGCACCAAGTCCTAACTGACTCGCGTTGACCTGATGGTCAACCATGCATGCGCCAAGGGCTGAACCATCAACATGAGTTCTGGCAAGCGGGTGTGACCCCGGGCCTAACTCATGTGTGTTCACTGGTTGTCTCAACCAGACCTCGCTACACGCCTGTGATGCAATCGACCTATAGCCACCTCGTGCTTGCGCACAGGTGCCATCTGGTCGATCCATCTAGGCTGTCAGATGGTCTGATCAGACTAGTTTGATCTAACATAGAGGATGCTTTCAACCCCATCAACCCGTCTAAGGGTTTACAATAGGTGCAACTTAGATCTAATTCATGGGCGCGCAAGATGTTTTGTTTTGTCAAAAACAACATGTAAGAAGCACCAATCAAACATGCGCCAACAACAACACTTGTAGAGTCCCCTTCAAGGGGGAGCGCAACTTTGACAACAACAAACAACAAGCACCTATACATGCGGCTTAGAACAACAAACATCATGCATGAAGTTTTCGCATCATAAATTTTTCATGAGCTTGCGCATGTAACCAACCATAGATCTAAGCATAAATGTAAACATGGATCACATCAGCAAACATAATAGCATGCATAGACGCCTCTGATACCAATTGTTGGAACCCCTTTCGAGAGGGGGGCAAAAACCCTAATCATGGCGCAAATGAAATTTATGCAAGCGGAAGCAAGGGTTTCAAGATCTTTTGCATGCCATATGTTCAACTATCATAGATTGATAAGAACAAGGGGAGATTCATACCAACGCCATAGGCTTGGAATTCGGCTTGGAAGAAGAGAACAAGTTAGGTCTCCTCCACAAGTCCACACACAAGATGAAGATGCTCACTTCCTTGACGTCCCTTGTGCTAGCAAGGCACCCAAGCTATCTTGTCGAATGGAAAGGGGGTGATTAGATGAATCCCTATGGCCGAGAGCTCCTCTTCCTTGTCTTCCTCTTTCGTCAACCACCAAACGAAAAGGATCAAGGCGTTGTCGTCAAGAGACCAACGCTTAAGCGTTTTGGCGTTTTAGCAAAACCGGCTTTGATGACTTTCCATAAATGGAAGACAATCAAGCCATGCGCTCAAGACAAACCAAAAACGCCTATTGGCATTGAACCAAGCGTTCACATTTGTGAACCGGTTCAAGCCAAATCGTCAAATCGAATTTGGTTCATCAAACCAAACCGAAATAGCTCAAGCCACTTGGTCTAGACCAAATTGAACCCTAAGGCTCACGATCTAACCACTCATCTCCTGATGCCCCTGATCTCCCCGATCTAGCATCATTTCTCTCGATCGAAGCTTACCGATCTCAAGCCCTAATCAATCAAACATGATCAGACCAGATCTCACTTACAATCAGAGATTAAATCCCCTTTAATCTGAACTCAAAGAATCCAGTCCATACGATCTGACTCAAGTAAGCCATATCATCAAATTGTGCGACCCTGAGGGTTTCCTTTAAATGTCGGTAACGATAACTTACGTTATCACGACCAGTGAGGGGTATCTAGCAACACATCACTGTCTCCCGATATAAAGGAAAGAGTCTTCCAAGACTTCTCCCAAACCATAGCACAAGTGTGAATCAAACTCACGAGGCATACATGTGTCCTTTGCCACTGGATGTTCTTATTGGACAAGCGTGCCAAGCCTGTAATTCCAATATGTTGAGCATGATTAGATCAGATGCACATAGTCATCTGGGTATGGCCATACACTATCTCAATCATCTCATAAGGGGGCCCTTTAGAACACCACACTCCTTAAACAAGGAGACGACAATCCTATGTCTATCACTAGTGTCCTAACCTGACTCATGATCATTATCCAAGATAGTCTATGATCATTATCTTTCAAATGATATTGAACTACCTCAAAACAATGACAGTCATCATTTAGAAACACAAGTGATCTCAAGTCAGAGGACATGTGCCACTTGTTGCAATCAAGGAATATTCACATTGTGACAAGCAATTGAATATCCTAGTAGGGTCTGTCCAGTACATCCAATGTACCCATGAGTCTACATCTTATTCCATGCTCGAAGCATCCTATAAGATCAGCACACATATTAGTCTCAATCATATCAAGGCTGTCTCAGGTTCACCAAGATATCTCGACTAAGGACATATAGCATGTCAGCCTAGCTGAACAGCTTTGAGACATTATTCAGAAGTACACTTATTACAGCAGACAAGGTAACAACCTGAATAATAACCATGCCTTTTATAAACATAAGAGTTTATTACATGATACTTTTACAATCCCAAGGCCTCAAACATTAGCCTTAAGGGCATACCCCAACATAACCATGGTTAATTTAGTCAATATGCCAAAAATGGAAGTTAGCCCTAATAAGTTTCTTCCATCTCATCAGACCCATTGGCGTTGATGAAATCTCCCAAATATATCCGAGTTATCCAATAACTCGATCTAAAAGCTACTTGATCAATATGAAAACTCGAGTATCAAGGTGTGCGACCCTGTAGGTTCCTTTGACGTTGGCAGTGCTGACCTAAAGTCACTACAAGCAGTGAGTGGCACCTAGCAGTGCATCGCAGCTATCCAAGTCATCGGAATGGATATCGACATCGACATCCCCATCATTGCAACTAGGTGCAGATGCATTACAGTCTCTTTGCCGAACTGATATCCGATTGGACAAGTGTGTCACCATTTGTTTTCACCCAATCTCATGGTCATGACTAAATCAGGTTTTCACCCGGGTATGGCCATACACTTTCAGTCATAGAACCATAGTGGAGCTCCATGGATATCAAGTTTCCTTCAAGAAGGGGCAAATCCTCTATCTGTATATTGACCTTCTCATATGGGTCGTGACATACTCAATGACAACCGTTATGACCTCCCAACTACGGTAAGGTGTTAGGTTGTATCAAAGCATGTCCCTAACCATATAGAATAGTCAATGACCTCAAGTCAAGGGATCAATGCATCTCCTATCACTTGTGAGGATAACTCATGACACCAAGTCATTGCTTCACAGTGGGTCGGTCCAATATATCAAACACTAATATACACATATGTCTGTGTTAGCACCTTATGCCTAACCAGCCTATATACCAGTCTCACATGTACTAGAGTTGTCTCATATCTGCTCAGGTACTTAACTGGGGACTATAGTTTGAGCACAGATCCAATCTGGCTTTGGGGATATTATCATGTAAGTACACAATCGCAGATGTAAACAAACAATGATAGCGATAATGTCAGAATGATATATAAGAAATATCAATGTCAAGTAGTACAAAGACCAAAACTAGGTCTCATGACATATACACTAACACTTTGCTCTCCCACAAGCTAAATGTGAATGGTAGGTGAAAAAAAAAAAAAATCCTATTTTCCCTTTGTTTCCCTCATTTTTACCTCATTAGCCACCCCCAAGAATGAGGTGTCTTTACTTGGTTAATCCTATCCTCAAGTAAGCTTGTGGTGGCTTGAAAAAACAAGCATGATGTGTTTTTAACTTCATTCATTTCACTAGAGTAATTATTTTCTTTCTCTCTCTTTTTTTTGTTTTGACTTCACAAACTAATCACTTATTATCAATATACATTTTATTATGTATTTTTCATTATACATCCTACATGATTGAATTTACACTTTAGTCCTTTTTCTTTGTACATTTCCCTTTGAGTTCTTAATATTGGTATTTAATTACTTAATAATCTTCATAATCATGTTAAAGATAAATCATGGATATCATATTCTCCCCTCCTTAAATTAAATTTAGTCCTCTAAATTTCATAGCTTAATCATTGAAAAGGTGTGGATACTCCTTCCTCATTTCGTCTTCCAATTCCTATGTAACCTCTTCTATGGAATGAGTTTGCCAAATCACTTTGACTATGGGAATAATACGACTTCTTAAAATCTTGTCCTTCCTATCCACAATTTGCTTTGGTCTTTCAGGTTATGAAAAATCTTTAGCAATCTCCAAAGGCTTGTGCTCAATAATGTGGGATGGACCTGGATAGTACTTTCTCAATAAAGATACATGGAAGATATCATGAATATTAGCTAGGGCTGGTGGTAGTGCAACTCTATATGCAACAGGTCCAAGTCGTTCAAGTATCTCAAAATGGCCAATAAATCTAGGGCTTAGCTTTCCTCTTTTATCAAATCTTATTACACCTTTGTAAGGAGATATTTTTCATAAATATATGATTCCGAACCAAAAATTCAAGGTCCCTTCTTCTATTATCAGTATAACTTTTCTGGCGATTCTGACCAATTTTTAATTTATTTCTTATTATTTGAATCTTTTCTGTAGTTTCTTGCACCTCATCTGCAACTAATATTTTTCAATCACCAACCTTTTCCTAGCAACTTGGTGTCCTGCATTTTCTTCTATATAATGCTTCATAAGGTGTCATTTGTATGTTTGAATGAAAGTTGTTATTATAGGTAAATTCAATAAGAGACAAGTCACCATCCCATTCACCCTTCCAATCCATTACACATGCTTTAAGAAAATCTTCAAGTGTTTGGATTATTCTGTCAAATTGTCCATCTGTTTGAGGGCGGTAAACAATGCTAAACTTAAGTTTAGTGCCCAAAGATTCTTGTAATCTTTTCCTTCATTTGGAAAGAAAGCTGAGATCTATCAGAGATCATGTTATTTGGAACTCCATGAAAATCTTACAATCTCATCAATATATAACCATATAAGCTTGTCAATAGAATATGCAATATTAATTGACAAAAAGTATGCTGATTTAGTTAATGATACGCACCGCAAGCGCATGACGTTATCGAAGTAATACAAAAAGATCAATCCCACAGTTAACTATGTCAAATACTAAATATTCTGATTTTTAGAAGCTAAGCGGCCAAATTTTTGTGTTTTGAAAATAAAGTTATCAAACTTGACTACAAACGAAGTAGGAAACAACAATGATAAAAATGCAAGGAGTGTCTATTTGAGAGATATCGGGACTTCATATTTCACCACACTGACTAATCTAATAGAACTGAATGAAACTGATGCATGAGTTATTCTTATCGCATAAGGAATTCATCCTAAAGTACAAGTTGCCCCCTTTCAACAGCACCGGTACCTACTTAAATCGATCTCCTACTTTCCTGACTTATCGATTAAAGTAAATTCATTAAGTTCTATGATAAATTATATTATTCTCAATTAAATCCTAACCTCTTTCGTGTTAGCAATTCAAAAGTTCTATCAAGCAGATCCGACGTCACGATTCTCCTTTCGGTACTCTTTGTGGCGTCCAAAACATAAAATTACTTGATCAAGGTAAAATCATGCAAATAACATAGCAAAGATAGAATATGCTCAGAAATAACTCATAAACATCAGATAAACTCAGTTCATAAGAAAGATCAAGTCAGCGGGCTCCATTCGAGTCCCGAATAAAAGTTTAAGCTATTACAACCATTTTGTTCATCACAAATCTCTCAAATGGACAAAGAAAACAAGATACAAGGACTAAGAAGAGATAGGAGAAGATGATGCAAATGTTTCCTCTTAGATTGATGAAGAGATGCTGCAAAATCGCCCCAAAATTGCCTCAAAGTCACCTGTCGCTGGTCTTCTCACCCTAGACGCATTCGTCATCAATTTTCCTCCCCCCAATAATCACGAAAAAGAGGGCTTTTATGCCCCTAATGCTTCGCCTTCCTCTTGCCTCTTAATTTCTAATTTTCCCCAAATTTTCTAGAATTTTTAGAGCCTTCGATCGAGTGAAAAATGAGGGGGAGGTGAAGAGGCGGAAGCGATCATGACCCGTGATTATAATCATGGCCTGGTCATGATCAGTACTGTAGATTCCGGTAGACTTCGATCATACCCCATGAAAGTAATCATGGTCTGGCCATGATCTGCGCTATGGATATTTGACGAAGTTGTGAGACAATTACAGCTTGTGAAAGTAATCACGGCCTGGCCGTGATTGACGTGAAAGTTGACTTCTTGATTTTTGATGAGACGATCACGACCCAAGAAATTCATCAGGGTCTAGCTGTGATTCAAACAAGTATATCTGCTGGTTTAGTGGGATGATCACGACCTAAGACAATAATCAGGGCCTAGCTGTGATTATCATGGAAAGCTCTATTTCACACCAAATTTGCTGTGTAGCCTTATATCACTATCATGAATCACTCAATGACTTTAGAATCTTCAAAAAGCTCTAGAAATTGAGTGATTTCACTTACATTTTCACAAATTCAAGAAAAGGTAAAGATTATGAAACAAGCAAGTAAATAAGCCTAAATGGGATATAAAAATATCATAATTAGCCTTGTTTTAAGATAGAAATATACTGGAAAATACTATAAAAATATAAGGCATCAGTTAACCTATCAACAATTACCCATATAGTTTCATGTTTCTTTGATGTTCTTGGTAAACTTGAAACAAAATCCATAGTAACACTTTTCCATTTCCACTCTGGCACCTCTAATGGCTGCAACTGGCCTCTTGGTTTCTGATATTCAGCTTTTACTAGTTGACAAGTCAAACATTTAGAAACATAATTTGTAATATCCCTTTTCATGCCATCCCACCAATAATTATATTTCAGATCCCTATACATTTGGTACTACCTAGATGTAAAGAGTATTTAGATTTGTGTGCCTCTTCTAATATCTTATTCCGCACATCAAGATCATTTGGAATGCATAATCTACTTTGACATTTCAAAACCCCATCTTGGTTGATTTGGAAATCAGGCATACTTTCTTTTTTATCGATGATAATATTGGATTTTCTAATTGCTTCTCAAGTATTTGTTGATGAAAATTAGACTGAACTTTGAGTGAAGCAAGCAACATCTTGGGTTTTTGAATCTTTACATCAATGATAAGATTGCAAAATTCTTCAAGTTCCATTATTATCAAATTTGCTAACATGTTATCTGATTTTCGACTAAGGTCATCGGCTATAATATTAGCTTTGCCTACTTGATAATGAATAGTATGTTCATAATCCTTTAGCAATTCTATCCACCTCCTGTGCCTCATATTCAATTCTTTATGAGTAAATATATATTTCAAACTTTTGTGATTAGTATAAATTTTAAATGTTTGCCCACACAAATAATGTCTCCATATCCTTAATGCAAAAATGATTGCTGCCAATTCCAAATCATGGGTTGGGTAATTCTATTCATAATTCTTCAATTTCCTTAAAGCATATGCAATTACTTTCCCCTTTTGCATTAAAATACAACCAAGACCTTTATTAGAAGCATCAGTATAAACTGTAAATCCTTCATTACCATATGGAATCATGAGAATTGGAGCACTAGTTAACCTTTTCTTCAATTCTTTGAAATTATCTTCACTCTCCTCATTCCATTTAAATTTAACAACATTTCTGGTTAATCTGGTAAGAGTACTTGAAAGTTTTTGAAAACCCTTCAATAAATCTTCTATAATAACCCACCAATCCCAAGAAACTTCTAATCTCTGCCGCATTTGTTGGTTGACTCCATTTGATGATAGCTTCCACCTTTTTAGGATCTATAGAAATGCCATCTTTTGAAATAACATGCCCTAAGAAATCAATTTGATTGAACCAAAATTCACATTTGCTAAACTTGCATATAGCTTCTTTTCTCTTATTATTCCAAGCACCTTCCTCAAATGGTCTTCATGTTCATGATTACTCCTTGAATAAATGAGTATATCATCAATAAACACAATAACACATATATCGAGTAATGGTTAGAAAATCATGCTCATTAAGCCCATAAACACAGCTGAAGCATTAGTCAAACCAAAAGGCATTACTAAAAATTCATAATTAGCATACCGAGTTCTAAAAGCACTTTTTGAAATGTCATCCTTATTAATCTTTAGTTGATAGTAGCCATATCTCAAATCAATTTTGGAAAATATTTGTGTCCCCTATAATTCATCAAATAAATCATCTATTATGGAAAATAGTGATATCTTGTATTTATATAGTATTTTTATTATACTTTTTATACATAATCTCTCCTATTTTTATCATATTTTTACTTATTTTGGCTTAAATTCCTTTGTTTGTTCGGAATCTTCACCCCTTTTTGTTTTTATTATATTTCAGGAGAAAATGACCATATTTTGATAGATTTTAAAGAATCCAAGTGCATAGATGAGTTTACAAGTCAAGACGAAGCTGTCCATCAAATTTCATGTAAATTAGAGTTTGTTCAGAAATTACGGCCTGTCCGTGATTATTTTCACAATAGTAATTTCTGGGAAGGCACAGAGTGAATTACGGCCTGCCTGTGATATTTTTCACAGCCATAATATCTTCAGTACAAAATTTTAGAATTCACAGAAAGATTCACGGCTTGCCCATGATTATTTTCACAACCGTGATTTCTTGAAGATTTTTGACAGAAAAAATTATGGCCTGCCCGTGATTATTTTCATGACCGTAATTCTTCCAAGTTTTTATTCTAGAATACACGGAAGAAATTACGGCCCTCCTGTGAAATATATCACGGCCATAATTTCACCCGCTAGTTCTGAATTCGACTCGATTTTTGCCCAATTTGGCTTGATTTCATTTCGAATTTTGGGGAAAAACCTAAGGAGATGATGGGGAACTATATAAGGGAGCTCTAGAGCGATTATGGGGGCTTTATGGTGGATTTTTGAGGTGAATTCAATGAAGAGGCGAGATTACAAGTGACTAACGGCGAGCGGCGATTCTTCATCGTAAAAGCTCCGATTTTCTAATCAATCTACGTCGATCTTCATTAGGAAGCCTCGAATTCCTTCCTTCTTGTTGATTTCATATTTTATTTGTCAATTGTAATTGAAAACAAGAATTTTTATACCATGAACATGATGAACATGTCAGCGGAAACCTATTATTCAGGATTAAGGGTGTAACCCTCTATGTTTTCATGACTTAATTGTCTTGTGTTAGATTTAATTATTGTTATGCTTATTTACATGTTGATTACTGGCCATAATTTGCATTTTAGAGACGTCGCAAGAAGTACTGAGAGAGGAATTGTGACGTCAGATCTATAGTTTTTGGACAAGTTAATTCGAACACGAGAGTAGTTCGAATCGGCTTGAGGGATTGTATAGATTTGTCAAGAACTCATTGGGTCTATCTCCAGTTAATAACCACGAGAGTAGAGAATTAATTCGGATAGACACTCGATTGTATTGCTTAGAGGGGGCAATTTGTACATGCGGATGAATCCCCTTCAACACAGTAAATCCTTCTTAAGATACTATTAATTAGAAAAGTCATGAAAGATAGTGAGGTAAACTTGAAATCTTAAATTTCCATTAAATTGATTACAACCTATTTGTGCTTTTATATTCTTGCAAACAAAATTTAAACCCTTTTCTGAATCGTCTAGCTAACGACCCTAAGATAAGTTGGTACTTGGCCATTGGTCTCTGTGGGATCAATATTTTTATTACTGGGTTCACCAAGTGATGAAGTTTTCTGTACAGTTCCGTCGAGAAAGAATCACCGGTGAACCCCACCGGGTTCACCAGGTAGTGAAGCGTATTGTAAACATCTGCTAAGGATCCTTCCGAAATTGCCGGGTTCACCAGGTAGTGAAGTCTTTTGTGAACTTTCGGACATCCGGTGAAAGCACCGGTGAACTCCGCCGGGTTCGCCTGGTCATATTTTTCAAAGTAGCTCCGATTGAGCCCAAATTTGATGTGTAGCTTCGTCTTCATATAGAGAATCACCCCATACCCTTAGAATCTTCAAAGGGCTTCAAAATTGAGCGATTTTACCTAAAGTTTCACAAAATAAGAAAAAGTGAGGATTCCGAAGCAATCGAGTAAATAAGCCTGAAAATTACATAAAAGCACTAGAATATGCCTTGTTTTGAGATAAAATAATATCAGAAAATACTACCAAAATACAAGGCATCAAATACTTCCAAACTTAAATCTTTGTTTGTCCTCAAGCAATAAAGTAAGATGAAATACATGATGGGTACAAGAGTAATCAATCATGTTGAAGCATGTATCCAAGTTAGAAAATCGTATACTAGTTATCCAAGATCTAATCAGAAGAAATCAAGTAAATGGTTGTTTCAAGCGTTCAGCAGTTTGATCCCACAATTTCTAAATGTCAACCAACTCAGTAAGCAGTAAACATAGAATTCAATCAAGCATACATAATACTCATGCAATTCCAATCCATCCAAATCAGATCGTTGGGGTTAACTCAAATGTATTATTTAGGATACGATAAACTAATTATTACATTATACTTCAACTCATATCCTTAGGTACCACTGCTAATTTTTCGCAGTGCCAAGTAGAGGAGTCTCTCTTTAGATTTCAACTCATATCTCTTAGATTTTAACTTATGTTCTTAAGTACCACTACCAATTTTTCGCAGTGCCAAGTAGAGGAATCTAAGGGTGAGTTTTTTTTTAATCAAATAACATATCCTTTCTTCTCTTAACAAATGCAGTGTCTCCCCAACAATAAAAGAGAATTCAAGGAATGAATAAGTGGATGTGCATCTTAAAATGAATCACATGTAAATTACAATCTTAAGTTAATTGAACAATCATAGGAATATTCAACCCACTAATGAATGTCCTAAAACAATCCAAGTCAGAAGATTTCAAAATCATAGAACATATGGACATGATCATAGAATATTTCTAATAGGGTGGTGCATTCAACAGGTCCTAATTATTCTTGACCAAACTTACATTCAACTTTAGAAATTTTGCCTAGCTATCATAGGAACAAGACTACCATGATAAATCAATGAATGAGCTCTCAATCACAATATTGCGACATACATCTTAGAATGACCACATGCAAACTCATTAACAATTCACACACCATATAGGAGAATCATAGCAGAATATCTAAATAAACGATAAAGCAAATCCCAACATGTCATACACAACTGTCAAAGGGGCTTGTAGAGGTGGACCAAGCCCACGAATAATGGCATATAAGTACAATGCCAAAAACCATCCATCACACAAAGATAATAAACCACAACTACAACAAGTCAAACAACCAAGTCAAATAGCCACATGGAAACAAAGATAATAAACCAAAATAGAGACAGCTCACCCACTCTGAATGGCACATAGTCCCCTATGCGGAGTCGTGTATGTGAGAGGAGGGTGATGATGCGGAGCTCTGTGGAAGCTACTTCCTCCTATGCGATTTAGAGCTAGAAGCCTGAGAGCTTTTGCCCTTACCATGCAAAGTAAAATCAGGCTGGTCCTCCTCTTATGAAGAGACAGTGATGCGCTCCATGTTCTCCTCATTAAGGAAGGCTAGCCGAGTGTCTAAAGCGGAGAGCTTCTCCCACATGGAGCCCTTCATTTTATGTTGTCTTTGCATACCAGCCTCCATGGATTCCCACCAAGAAGTCTGCTCTTGGAGCAAGTAAGAAAGGGTGGGGTCCATCTGGTCCTGTACCTTCCTCTGGTGAAGCTAATCCTCTCGTATTTCCTATAAAATGGCCATCATCGAGCTAATAGTGGAGGAGCTGCCAAAGTGGAAAGCATTAGGTGCTGGAGGTGCGGTGTCCACTGGATCAGGCTGGGGGTCATCAACTGGCTGGATGCGCCAATTCGCTCGCATTCGCACTATGGTGCGCTCAGGGTTCGGCAAAGGAAGGGTGAACTGGCTCCCCTTAAATGTTAAGCAATAGGAGTCTCCCCGACGAATGATGAGCATCATGGAAACACATGACTCGATCTTGAGTCAGTTGTTTCCAGTGGCCTCCATAGTGCCATAGGGGATGACTCCCAAAGAAACCGCCAGCAAGGTGACAAGCCCTCCAATCATGATCGCCCCTTTTCGAGAATGGGCAACACGGCTGAATTGCTTCGCCAAATAGTAGCCGGAGTCTACCCTGAAACTATGTAACATGCACCACAAATAAAACAACTCTGATTGGCGTACCATACCATCACTTTCCCCGCGCTCAAAGACAGTATGTGCTAGCACGTGGTGGACGTATCGGATAACTGTATTACAAATGCTGGAAGCCTGGGCGACTCGTGCTAAGTAGATATGTTCATTAGTTATAGCACCCCTAAAAGCCCTACTCATTGTATTCTGTGGGAGTCCTACACGTACATGGCTCGGGAAAACCGTACACTCGACACAGCTGGGAGAGGGTGAGGGTGTCCTTGATGTTGCCCAATCTGAAGGTAAGACGGCCGGGATCCTCATCAATAATTGCGTCTATGTTGACTTCGAGGGAACCGAGGAACTCTAGCGTGATGCTGATGTAAGTGGGAGAGAATAGCTGCATGAATTGCTCCCAACCGACATTGGCATACATGAGCTCCACGTCGTCGAAGAGGCCAAGCAAGCTCAAGGTTCCCCTGTCGAGGTAGCGTGTGTTGAGCACCTTGCGCCGGTGAAGAAGGAGATAGTGTTCCTCTTGTGCAGCATTCTGAAAAATTTTACTAAACTCGTTCGATGGAGAATTGTAGGGTTACGGTCAGTTAACTGAGGCGTGCACCTGCCATGATGAAGAAGATCATGCAATCTGTGCAGTTGGCAGTGGCGGATGTGATGGCGGAGACGGAATGTAGTCATCGTCGTCACCTAATGAGTCTGACACTGAGTGAGAACTGTAGCGACGAGAAACTAGGACTTTTCTCTTCGGCGCCATGGATGTATAAGAGAAGTCCTCCAGAAACCGAGATGTGATCGCCGAGAAAGAAAAATCGGATGAAATATTCGGTGGAAATCGGCAGCGAAAGAGATAACCTGTGGTGGAAAACTTCGAACTCGTCGCAAACAGAAACGATAAGGGTTTAAACCTTGGGGGAAACACGATTCGAGGAGGAAAAATGCATCTTTGAGTGTTGCGGTGAAGAGATTTGGTCATGAAGAGAATAGGGCATGAGCAACAGGGCGGCGACGCACGAGTTTGGCAAAACCCTAACCGTGTGTTGCCCTAAATACGGGCGAAAAAGGTTTAGAAGCACGGGTGAACCCTATGGGGTTCACCAACTAGTGAAGCATTCTGGTGGATTCGGTACGTTCAGAATTATGGGTGAACCCCTTGGGGTTCACCAACTCGTAGAGTCCTCTGGATGGTTCTGCTCAGTCAGAAATATGGGTGAACCCAATGGGGTTCTCCAGACCGTGAAGCTCTCTGGTGGAGAAGTTATTCGTCTGGATACAGTAGACTTCACCGGTGAACCCCATGAGGTTCACCTGGCCGTGAAGTCCGCTGGATGAAATCTGGAAAACCTAAAATGCTATACTCCATCCACGAACGTCAAATCAACTCTGAAGCTTCAAATATTTCCTTGAAAATCTTATTTTCCGATATACACAGTAGACTTCACGAGTGAACCCCTTGGGGTTCACCTGGCCGTGAAGTCCGCTGGTATGCTCAAAAATTTTGTCTCGAAAGCCCTGTCCTCCAAATAGGTTCCTACAACACAAAAAGATGCACAATCAGCAAAAATCCCCATATTACTACCAAAAACTTAAACAAAACTAATAAACAAAGAAATCTATCTAATAGCAACAAAAAGTAATGCATCAAAATTAAATAAGCAGAAACTTGGATTGCCTCCCAAGAGCGCTAGTTTAAGGTCAACAACTCAACCCAAAGAGTTATCCAGTCACCACGTCCACAGGGTCTGAAAGGGCAAGAACTTCCCCTTTCTCGACCCGCTCTTGTTCAAAGTAGTGCTTAAGGTGATGCCCGTTGACAATGAAGCTTCCCGTGCGTTCTGTCTAGATAGTGATCGTGCCATAAGGTTGCACGTGTTGTACCAGAAAGGGGCCGGACCACCTTGTTCGAAGCTTTCCTGGAAATAATTGGAGTCTTGAATTAAAGAGTAGCACTTAGTCCCCCACATGAAACTCTTTCTTCACAATATGCTGGTCATGACAATATTTGGTTCATGCTTTGTATATCTTGGCGTTCTCATATGCAAAGAGGCACATCTCATCCAATTCGTCAAGTTGCATCTTTCTCCCTCCCGGCACTTTTAAAGTCATAATTGATTTGCTTAACAGCCCAAAACTCCATGTGCTCAAGTTCAATAGGAAAGTGGCAAGATTTTCCATAGATAAGTTGGAAAGGAGACATACCGAGGAGTGTCTTGAATGCGGTTCTATAGGCCCATAAAGCATCATGTAGTTTTAACGCCCAATCCTTCTATGATCGCGATACAGTTTTCTCAAGTATTTGTTTGATTTCTCTATTAGAAACCTTTACCTGACCACTAGCCTGAGGATGATAGGGCATGGCAATCTTGTGCTTTACACCATACTTCTTCAGGAGCACTCCAAACTTTTGTTCAATGAAGTGGGAACCTCCATCACTGATCAAAACACGTGGAACTCCAAATCAGGGGAAAATAGTTCACTTCATAAGCTTCATGATGACCCTAGAGTCATTGGCAGCCTCTGCGGATGCTTCGACCCACTTCGACACGTAGTCAACGGCAACGAGAATATATCGTTTGCCACATGAGGATGGGAAGGGTCCCATGAACTCAATTCCCCACACGTCAAAAATTTCTACTTCCATTATATCAGTTAGAGGTAGATCATTCCTTTTTGAGAGATTCCCAGTCCGTTAGCAATTGTCACAAGTTAAAGCAAAGTGTTTAGCATCATGAAATATAGAGGGCCAATATAAACCTGACTGTAGAACTTTAAAGGCTGTTTTAGCTGCCTCGGCGTGTCCTCCATAGGGTGAAGAATGACAATGAGTCAACACATCATGTATCTCCACCTCTGGCACACATCGTCTGTACAACCCATCTGCACATCACCAATACAGATATAGTTTGTCCCAGTAATAAAACTTCACATCATGCAAAAACCTTTTCTTCTTCTGAAAAGTAAGATCATGAGGAAGAATGTTAGACACAATGTAATTCACATAATCTGCATACCATGGGACTTGTTGTTCTAATAAAGCATATAGATATTCTTTAGGAAATGCATCATTGATCTCCAACTCATCATCAGTTTTCTTTTCAGCATCTCGTTCAAGCCTAGAAAGATGGTCAGCCACTAAGTTTTCACTCTCCTTCTTGTCTCTAATCTTTACATCAAACTCTTGTAAAAGGAGAATCCATCGAATAAGTCTTGGCTTGACATCTTTCTTGTTAATTAAGTATTTGATAGTTGCATGATCAGTAAAAACAATTACTTTCGAATTAACCAAGTATGAACGAAACTTATCGAAAGCAAAAATAATTGCAAGTAGTTCTTTTTTTGTGTAGCATAGTTCATCTGTGCATCATCAAATGTTCTACTAGCATAATATATGGCATGCAGCTTTTTATCTTTTCTTTGTCCTAAAACCACCCCCACGGCTTGGTCACTAGCATCACACATTAATTCAAAAGGTAGTGACCAATCTGGAGGTTGGATCACAGGTGCAGAAATCAAAGCATCTTTGAGTTTTATGAAAGCTTCTTCACATTCCCTATCAAAACAAAAGATAGAATCTTTAGCCAAAAGGTTAGTTAAAGGACGATCAATTTTGGAAAAATCTTAGATAAATCTTCTGTAAAAACTAACATGTCCCAAAAAACTTCTAATTCCTTGTACTGTTGTGGGCGGCTTCAGATTTTTAATTATTTCAACCTTTGCTCTGTCCACCTCGATTCCATGCTCAGAGACCAAGTGTCCAAGAACTATGCCTTCCCGGACCATGAAGTGGCACTTTTCCCAGTTCAACACCAAATTCATCTCATCACATCTCTGCAAAACTTTAGATAGGTTAGACAAACAATGGTTGAAAGAAGAGCCATCCACAGAGAAGTCGTCCATGAATATATCCATAAAGTCCTCATTATAATATGCAAATATTGCCATCATTGCCTATTGAAAAGTTGCAGGGGTGTTGCAAAGTCCGGAGGGCATTCTCCTATAAGCATAAGTTCTATAGGGACAAGTAAAAGTCATTTTCTCATGATCATCGGGATGGATAGGAATTTGAAAGAAACTTAAAAAATCCATCCAGAAAGCAGAAATAAGAATTGTGAGCCAATCTATCTAATATCTGATCAATGAATGGTAGAGGAAAGTGATCTTTTCTTGTAGCAAAATTCAACTTCCTATAATTGATACACATCCTCCATCCAGTAACTGTGCGTGTGGGGATCAATTCATCTGCTTCATTCTTAACTACAGTAACACCTCCCTTTCTGGGTACAATATGTACCGGGCTCACCCAAGAACTATCTGATATTGGATATATGACTCATGCATCCAAAAATTTGAGCACCTCCTTCTTCACAACATCTTTCAAGTGTGGATTAAGTCGGCGTTGAAATTCCACAGAAGGTTTGCTATTTACTTCTAATAAAATCCTGTGCATGCAAATAGAGGGGTTAATCCCTTTAATGTCATCAAGTGAATAGCCAATTACTTTCCTATGAAGATAGAGTTCTCTAAGGAGTAGCTCCATTTGCTCTTTGTCCAATTTTGTACTAATTATTACCGGGTATGTGGAGTTGTCACCTAGAAATTCGTATCTCAATGTGCTGGGTACGCTTTTAAACTCAAGCTTCTTCTGCCCTTCTTCTTCCTGATTTCCTTCTGACTCGGTGTGCATGCTCGGGTCAGCATCTAGTAGAGCAACATACTTCTCAGCCTTGCCGTCAATGTCTGTATCTTCGGTGTTAGTTAGGGCCAGTTCCAAGGGATCTATCTCCTTCCTATAGGGTTCAATTTGCTGTATAGTTTTCTTAATAATATCTACACTGCAGCATGTACCTGGAAAAGAAGATTTTTTCAAAGAGTCAGATAAATCAAATTATATAACATTGTCATCGATGTTCAAAGATAGTTTCTCATTTTTGACATCAATAACAGCGTCAGCGGTAGCAAGAAAAGGTCTCCCTAAAATGATAGAGAGTCTATCATCCTCATCAATTTCTAACACAACAAAATCAGCAGGAACAAAAAAATTTTTAACTTTAATAGGAACGTCCTCTAAGATACCAACAGGACGACGAACTGATCTGTCTGCAAGCTGTAAAGAGATGTTAGTGGGTTTCAAATCACCCAAATCCAGCCTTTTACATAGTGATAAAGGCATAAGGCTGACACTCGCTCCTAAATCGCATAAGGCTCTCTGAAAGGTCATCTCTCCAATCTAGCATGGTATGGAAAAACTGCCTGGGTCTTTGAGTTTCTGGGGAAGCTTGTTCTATTTGATTGCGCTGCACTCCTCACTAAGTGCAACGGTTCCTTGATCTTCGAGCTTCCTCTTGTTAGATAGGATGTTCTTCGGGAATTTGACGTAGGTTGGCATCTGCGAAAGGGCATCAACAAAAAGTATGTTAATATATAGCTTCTTCAAAATTTCTAAGAACTTACCAGATTGCTTGTCTAGTTTGGCTTAGACAAGCCTCTGTGGAAAGGGAATTGTAGGTTTGTAAGTAGACAGCTCGACATAGGGCTGCTCCTCCTCAGTTTGTTCTTGTGTCACAGGGGTTATTCCTTGGTTCAACTCTCTGGTGTCAGGTGTTGCATTTTCTCCTCTGTCATCAGTTGACATCTTTGGATCTTCTAGTTTTTTGCCACTTATGGTGGAGATTGCATTACAGTGTTCTCTTGGATTGACTTCGGGTTGTGATGGTAGTTTCCCTGGTGCCCTGGAGGATGAGCTAGCTTGTTGGGCTAGCTGATTTTCCAATATCTTATTGTGAGTTCCAAAGAATCCATCCTTGTCATCATTAGCTTCATCATATCAGTCAAACCTTCAATCTGCTTACTCAGCTGAGCATCCTTATTTGGCTTTGGTTGTGGATTAAAATTTCTAGCTTGAAATCCTGGTGGTTGTCTGTAATTTCCTTGTGGAGGCTATCAAAAATTTCCTTGTGGAGGTTGAGCTTGTGGTGGTGTTTGCCCTGGTTGTATAGTTCGGTATGAGAAGTTTGGGTGGTTGCGCCATCTTGGATTGTAAGTGTTGGAATATGGATTACTGATGGGGTTGAAGTTTCCAATAGCATTTATGTGTTCAAGATGACTTGGAGTTAACTGTCTATCTCCCAATTGGCACTCAGTACTTACTTGGCATGCAACTCCACACATCTCACATAATATAGAATTAGCATCTAAAGTATTTACTGACCAAGAATCAATTTTTCTAGTTAAAGTATCCACCTTTGTAGTAAGAGCAGTTAGAGTATCAAGTTCGAGTTTACCTGCCTTCCTGGAAGATGTAACTCGTTCTAAAGTCCATTGATGATGATTCATAGCCATATCTTCTAGGAGATTCATAGCATCTTCAACCACTCTGTTCATTAAAGCTCCTCTAGCCGCAGCATTGACCGTGAGCCTTGTGTTGTAGTCTAACCCATTATAAAATGTGTGGACCAAGACCCAAGTCTCTATTCCATGGTGTGGGCACATTCTTTATAGCTCTTTGAACCTTTCCTAAGCCTCATATAAAGATTCTCTATCCTTTTGCATAAAGCTAGTTATCTGATTTCTTAGTTGAATGGTCTTGGATGGACGGAAGTACTTTGAAAGAAAGACTTGTGATAGTTCCGCCCATGTCCTTATTGAAGCTAAAGGTATCGTGTGAAGCCATGCTCTCACTCTATCCCTCAAAGAGAAGGGAAATAGACGTAACATGATAGCATCAGTAGAAACACTGTTAATTTTCAATATATCATAGTACTCTAAAAATATAGCAAGATGCATGCTGGGGTCCTCAAGAGGAGAGCCACCAAATTAATTTTGTTGAACCATAGATAATAAAGCAGGCTTAATCTCAAAATTATTGGCCTCTACAGTAGGCCTGACAATTCCTGATTGCAATCCATGAGCATATGGAGCAGTATAGTCTCTTAGTGTCCTGTTATTGTTGTTGTTCTCCACAAGTTGGGGTGCTTGATCATTATTCATGTCTAGTGGAATGTGCTATATCTGGTTCTTGTCTTCTTGTTGGTTTATGTCTTTCTTTTGCTGAAGTTGTTTAAGCTTTCTCCTTCTTCTGAATGTTCGCTCTATCTCAAAATCTTTATCAAAGAATTCTCCTGCCCTAGAACTTCTTTGCATAAAAAGGTGTCAGACACAATTTTAAAGTTCTAAGGCAGATGACAAGTAAAAAATAAAGAAAAGTAGCAATAAAATAAGAACAGGGTCTTAGTCTACTAATCCTTAGAAATATATTAATATTAACCGTTGTTCCCCGACAACGGTGCCAAAAACTTGACACGTCTCACAAGTGCACGGTTATGTCGGAGTAATACAAAAGGTTATCGAACCCACAAGGAACAGGGTTATGTACTAGAAAGTCAAAGTTTTAATAGCTAAGCAATTCGAAGCAATGTTTTGATGCTGATTATCTAAGAGCAAGAAATCTAGGCAATTACGGGGAGAGAGTATATATGAGAGAGATCAGGGCTTTACCATGTTGGTGTATATGCCCTTGGACCCGTTGTTGGTCCGTCTTGTACTACTTGACATTGATATTTAATATATCATTCTGGCATTGTCGTTATTATGCTATGTTTACATCTGTGATTATGTACATGGATAATAATGTCCCTGGAGATAGATTGTATTTGTGCTCAAACGGTGTGTCCCCAGTCGAGTACCTGAGTGGATAAGGGACAACTCTGGTACATGTGAGACTGGTATATGGGTTGGTTACGCACGGGGTGCTAACGCAGGCATATAGGTATATCAGTGGTGGATATACTGGACCGACTCGCTGTGAGGCTTTAACTTGGTGTCATGAGTTAAGCTCAGTTAAGCTCACATGTGACAGGAGATGCATTGATCCCTTGACTTGAGGTCATTGACTCTTCTATATGGTTAGGGGCATACTTTGATATAACCTAACGCCATGCCGTAGTAGGGAGGTCATAACGGTTGTCATTGGGTATGTCACAACCCATATGAGAAGATCAATGGACAGACATAGGATTTGCCCCTTCCTACGGGAAGCTTGATATCCACAGGGCCCCCCTATGGTTGCATGACTGGAAGTGTATGGCCATACCCAGGTGAAAGCCTGATTTAGTCATGACCATGAGATTGGGTGAAAACAAAGTGGTGACACACTTTGTCCAATCAGATATCAGTCTGGCAAAGAGACTGTAATGCATCAGTACCTTGTAGCGATGATGGGGATGTCGATGTTGATATCTATTCCGATGACTTGGGTAGCAGCGATGCACTGCTAGGTGTCAATCACTGCTTGTGATGACTCGGTTCATCACTGCCAATGTCTGAGGAACCTACAGGGTCGCACAACTTGAAACTCGGGTTCTCGTAATGATCGGGTAGCCTATTGATTGAGTTATTGGATAACTCAGATCTGTTTGGGAGAATCCATCAGCACCACTGTGCTAAATGAGATGAAAGGAATCATTTGGAGCTAACTTGTTTTTGGGCCTAGTAGGCCAAATGGGCCCAATAGACCAAGTTGGGCTAATAGGCCAAATGGGCTCAATAAGCCATTTGGGCCAAATGGAATGGTGCAAGCTACTTGGAGTGAGCTTGGCGCATTTCCTTGAGGTGGACAAATCCAAGTTGCACATCTTCTTAAGGTGAGAAGCTTGGAGCTTCTCACTTGGAGTGGGTGAATGTACTTGGGCGCATGGCACTTGGAGTGGGCGAAATGGGTTTTACCTCTTGAAGAGGTGTGTCTCTTCATGAAGAGGTGTGCCTCTTCACTAGTGAAGAGGTGCACCTATTCATGGGTATATAAACCCCCTTCCTCCCTCCTCGTTACAACTCTTGAACTCTTGCCCCCCTTGTCCCCTTGTCGCCACTCCTGGAAAGAGGGAGAGGGATGTTCGCCCATTGCCTCTCCTTTTCCCTTTAGTGAGTTCGGAACTTTGGAAGTTCCTTGGCGCCCTCCTCTCCAAAGTTGGACTTTGGCTTCGGTTGATTCCGGTTCGGATCTTGGTGGAGTGCTTCAAGAGTTGGACTCCGACGAAGCTCCACCTCCTCCTCCTCCGACGAAGTCTCCCAAAGGCGTGGATCTTCTTCCCGAGGCTAGCACCAGGCATGGAAGAAGAGGATTCGAGGTTCGGCTGTGTGCGAGACTGCAGAGGGCGCACATTTGGGCACCTGCATCGCATCACTTAATTTGCATCAAGGTATCATCTCCTACTCACTGTGTCGATCTCCTCGCAAGACTCGATCTTCTGGGTTTTTGGGACTGGCCTGTTTCGGGGATTGCTTCCGTTGTGCTTGTCTGTAAAATTTTTTAAAATCCCTGGGGTTTCCCAACATACCATCCACCACGTTGACAATTTTAATTGCGTAAGAGATGATCTATTATAAGAATTCACAATTTTGCATAAGGAACTCTCTCTAAGGTACAAGGCGCCCCCTCTCGGTGGTACACCCCTGTGTTCACCTAGAACGGTCTCCTACTCTCGCGGTGGATCATTCTAGGCAAACTCTATGTGCTCGATGGAAAGTTATGACACCCTCGAGTGAAACCCAAGCACTCTTGTATCATGGATTCATAAGTCTTACTAAGGGAATCCACCAACACGACTCTCCTCTCGATATGAATCGCGTCGGCCAAAACATGATAATACATGGCCAAAGCAAAATTACGAAATAAGTGCAACAAAGTAAATATGCTCATATGAATAATCAAATAACAGATTTAAATCAAAGTTTGCGATTAGAAATTGTCAGCGGGCTTCAACCAATCCCTAAAATAGGTTTTACGCTACTGTATTCATGAAATCACACAAAAATCTCTCTATAAATTTAGGAAAACTACAATCAAATGTTTCTAAGGAGAAGGAGATGATGAATCGAATGTAATTTTCAAGAATCGATGAGCTCTAATGGTTCAATCCCTCAAAAATCACCTTCGAACAATGTTGTCACCGTTTCCAGTCGCCCTAGCCCGCTCGTGCACCGATTTCTCGATCATTAGGAAGTTTCAGAGAGGGCTTTTATATTTCTTGAATTCGCCTCTGAATAAGCTTTCTAAAACATGCTCACTTGCCTAATTTGGACATCCCTAGGGCTCAAAATCAAAGGAAATCCGAGTAAAGGTCGGACACCCCGGTCGAAATCACTAGTGAACCCTGCCAGGTTCACCAAGTGATGAAGTCTTCTGTACAGTTCCGTCAAGAAAGAATCACCGATGAACCCTGCCGGGTTCACCAGGTAGTGAAGCATACTGTAGACATCTGCTAAGGATCCTTCCGAAAGAATCATGGGTGAACTCTGCCAGGTTCACCAGGTAGTGAAGTCTTCTGTGAACTTTCGGACATCCGGTGAAAGCACGCGCCGGGTTCACCTGGCCGTATTTTTCAAAGTAGCTCCGATTGAGCCCAAATTTGACGTGTAGCTTCGTCTTCACGTAGGGAATCACCCCACAATCTTAGAATCTTCAAAGGACTTCAAAATTGGGTGATTTTACCTAAAGTTTCACAAAAATAAGAAAAAGTGAAGATTCCGAAGCAATCAAGTAAATAAGCCTGAAAATTACATAAAAGCACTAGAATATGCCTTGTTTTGAGATAAAATAATATCAGAAAATACTACCAAAATACAAGACATCACTAATGCCATTGGAAATTATAATGGAAGACCTTAGAATGACCCATACTCAAGTACTTACAACCCTCGGTAGAGGAACCATCCCAATCTCTCTTGGAGGAGCAATCAAAACCAGGCACCTAAAGGTAACAATCGACAACTACCTGGCTTTTAGCAGAGACAGTATAATCAACCTCAAGCTCCTCAGAAGTCGAACATGGAGATTCTACTTGAGTAATTTATTGCCACTCAGACCAAACAAAATGAAGATTTCAGGCATGAATTTAGACATGTCAGCGAGTCTATCAAGAATATAACTTCTGAGATGAAATCTATGAAACCCATCAGAAGATGTTGGAGACTCAAATAGCTCAGTAGGATAGTTCTTCAAGTAGACCGATAGATGACTACTGGGGAAACCAAAGATAAACCCACGCGAGCACTGCAATGCCATTACAATGCGTAGTGGGAAACAGTTGGAAGAGCCACGGGCACCTGACACAACGCAAGACCAGGAGGTGTAGGATTCTGATATCACTAAGGAATAGGGAAATGAAGGCAAAATATCTTCACAAGATAGGGAGCCAAAGCCAGTTTATGTACCACCACCTCCCTACAAACCGCCAGTACCCTTTCCTTAAAGATTGGCAAAGGCTAAACTTGACAAGCAATTTGGAAAATTTTGGAGGTACTCAAAAAGCTTTATATTAATATTCCTTTCACTGATGCATTGTCGCAGATGCCTCCATACGCCAAATTTTTAAAAGAAATATTGTCCAACAAGAGGAAGTTGGAAGAGCATGGAACGGTCGCACTCATTGAGGAGTGCAGTGCAATAATTCAGAATAAATTGCCAACAAAGCTTAAAGATCCAGAGAGTTTTTCTATTCCTTATTTGATTGGTGATATGTCTATTGACCGTGTTTTGTGTGATTAAGGGGCTAGTGTCAGCTTGATGCCGCACTCTATTTGTAAGAAGCTGGACATTGGAGATCTTAAGCCCACTTCTATTTCTTTACAGCTAGCCAACCACTCTGTACGACATTCGGTAGGTATTCTTGAAGATGTGCCTATCAAGGTCAGTAAGTTTTTTTATTCCTGCTGATTTTGTTATCCTTGAGATGGAGGATGATTCTAGACTTCCCATAATTTTAGGTTGCCCCTTTTTGGTGACAGCTGGTGCCATGATAGATGATGTTAAGAATGGGAAGCTTACTTTTAAGATAGGTGATGAATATGTAGATTTTGATCTGACCAAAAACTTAAAGAAACCTTCTTTTGCAGGATCCTGCTGTAGTGTTGAAGTCCTGGATGACACTTTACCGATGACCATTGATTCTAGGATAGAGAGGGATCCACTCGAAGTATGTCTTACCACAGGTGATTGCAGTGATGAAGAGGAGGAAGCAAGTTCTTATTTTGCACTATTAAATTCTGCATCACCACTAGAGCCAAAAAGATTGAAAGAAGAACACTTGAGCACAACCTCGATGAAGGAAAGCGGTATGAATTTAAATCTCTCCCAAATAACCACGGAATATGTTTAGAAGAGGGGAGTAAGCTGGCAATTGTTAGCCAGAGGAGGCTCAACCCCAATATGAAGGAGGTAGTGAAGAAGGAAATTCTAAAGCTCCTCGATGATGGAGTTATCTACCCCATCTCTGATAGCTAGTGGGTAAGCCTAGTGCATGTGGTGCCAAAGAAGGGAGGAATTACCGTGCTTAAAAATAAAAAATAATACTCTTATTCTGACGCGAATGGTAATAGGGTGGCGGATGTGCATTGACCATCGGAAGTTAAATGTCGTCACCCACAAGGATCACTTTCCCCTTCCTTTTATTGACCTGATGTTAGAACGCCTAGCATGCAATTCTTATTTTTGTTATCTTGACGTATATTCTAATTTCTTTTAGATTCCTATTCACCCGGAAAATCAGGAGAAGACGATGTTCACATGCCCATATGGCACTTTTGCCTATCGCTTCATGCTGTTCGGACTCTGCAATGCGCCTGCTACTTTCCAACGTTGTATGATGGCTATTTTTTCTGATCTAATTTAGGATATTATGGATGTATTTATGGACGATTTTTCTGTATATGGTTCTGATTTTGATATTTTCTTATCTAATTTATCACGTGTGTTACGACGTTGTCAGGAATATAATTTGGTTTTAAACTAGGGAAAGTGTCACTTTATAGTTAACAAAGTTATTGTTTTAGGAC
The DNA here is from genome assembly GCA_027563935.2 of Costus lasius. NCBI lineage: Eukaryota > Viridiplantae > Streptophyta > Magnoliopsida > Zingiberales > Costaceae > Costus > Costus lasius. Next base: position 25,901,001 of record CM050450.1, on the reverse strand, counting down.
ACTTGATTTCTAATTGTGGTATTAAGGTAGATAGGGCAAAGGTGGAGGTGATTGTGAAATTGCCACCACCATTTTTTATAGAAGGAATTAGGAGTTTTCTCGGTCACGCTGGTTTTTATAGACGCTTTGTTAAAGATTTTTGAAAAATTTCCAAACCTCTTACCTTATTACTCGGTAAAGATATTCCTTTTTGTTTTTGACCAAGATTGTATGACTGCTCTTTTGAAGCTCAAGAAGGCTCTTATCACAGCGCCAATAATTCAACCACCTGACTGGTTACTTCCTTTTGAGTTGATGTGTGATGCCAGCGACCATGCTATAAGTGTTGTTCTTAGGCAGCGCAAGGAGAAGAAGTTGCACGCTATTTATTATGCGAGCCATATATTGGACGACACGCAGATTAATTATGCAACAACAGAGAAGGAGTTTCTATCTATTATTTTTACATTCAATAAATTTGTATCTTATTTAATTGACTCTAAGGTTATTGTTTATACAGATCATGCGGCCATCAGATATCTTATGAGTAAGAAGGATTCAAAACCAAGACTGATCAGATGGATCCTTCTACTGCTAGAGTTTGACTTGGTAATTAAAGATAAGAAGGGTGCAGAAAATTCTGATCATTTGTCATGCCTTGTTTAGGAAGATGGAATGGAGAAAGTAGTCGAGCATGAGATTGATGACGCTTTCCTGACGAGCATCTCTTTGCTATTGCAAGGATTGATGCTCCGTGTTATGCTGATTTTGTAAATTATTTAGTGTCTAACATCTTACCCGCTAATTTGAATTATCAGGGACGGAAGAGATTTCTATTAGAGGTAAAACATTATTTCTAGGATGATCCTTTTCTATTTAAAAGATGTGTGGATGAGATATACAGGAGATGTCTACCAGAGGAAGAGATTAAGGATGTGCTTTTTCATTGTCATAGTTCTGCATATGGAGGACATGCCAGTTCATCCAAGACTGCTTTCAAAGTACTTCAATCAGGTTTTTCTTGGCCGACTCTTTTTGAGGATGCTTGGAATTTTGTTCTTTCCTATGAAGACTGCCAGCGGACAGGAAATATATCGAGATGAGATGAGATACCACTGAGCAATATTTTAGAGATAGAGATATTTAACGTGTGGGGAATTGACCACATGGGTCCCTTCCCAACCTCGTGTGGTAATAAGTATATTCTTATGGCAGTTGATTATATGTTAAAGTGGGTTAAAGCTGTAGCGGCTCTGACCAATGATTCATGTATAATTATCAAGTTGTTTAGAAGGATAATATTTCCTAGGTTTGGGGTTCCACGAGTGGTAATAAGTGATGGTGGATCCCACTTTATAGAATATAAATTATCTACACTGTTGAGCAAATATGGGGTGAAGTATAAAGTATCTACTCCTTATCAACCGCAGACAAGTGGCTAGGTAGAAGTTTCTAATAGAGAGTTGAGAAGGATTCTTGAAAAAAACTGTCTTTCGATCAAGGAAAGATTGGTCCATGAAGCTTGACGATACGTTATGGGCATACCGGACTGCATTTAAGACTCTAATTGGTATATCACCTTATCAGCTTGTATATGGCAAATCATGTCATCTCTCGGTTGAATTAGAACATAAAGCTTATTGGGTAATAAAGACTTTAAATTATGATTTGAAAAGAAAATTACAAATTGATGAGATTGAAGAGATAAGAATGAATGCATATGAAAGTGCGTGAATTTACAAGGAAAGAACTAAGAAGTGGCACGATCGCCAAATCATCAGAAAAGATTTTTAAGAAGGTGACCTCGTTTTACTTTTTAACTCTAGATTGAGGCCCTTTCCTGGAAAACTAAGAACAAGGTGGTCGGGTCCTTTCAAGGTTGTTAAAGTTTATCCTTATGGCACTATTGAGATTTGGAATGAAAGAGTAGGAAACTTCATAATTAATGGTCAACACCTGAAAATTACTATGTGTCTAAACCTATTGAGGCAGGTGTCAACTAGAAGCTCTCAGATCCTCCACTGCTGCCATAATTATGACGATCTTTGGTCAAGCTTGTGACTTTAAACTTAGTGCTTCTTAGAAGGCAACCCAAGCACTCTTACTCTAGTTTTTCTTATTTGATTTTTCTTTGTTTTTGTCTATTTTAATAGTTTTATAGTACTAATCTTTGTTTTTCTGCTTTGTAGGGGTCTTTAAGGAACTTTTCGAGAAGAAACGCTGATTTTTGAAGCTTACTCAAAAATTACTGCCAGGCCGTATTTATTTTCACGACCGTATTTTTGTGTTACTATTCAGTCGTAAAGAAACAGAAACTTTCCTAGGTTGGGTGTGATTTCTATCATGCCCATAATTTGGGAGTATTGTTTTTCTCACAAGGAACATAATGTTTCACAATAGGGGTGTGAAAATTTTCACACCTGTAATTTTATGTTAAAAAAAAAAATTTATGAGTAGGCCATGATTTATATCACGCCCATAATTTGGAGTATTTTTTATACAGAAACTTTCACGGGTGTGCCGTAATTATTTTCACACCCGTATTTTTATTAACTTTCGGCATAGAATGTTTCACGGGGGTGCCATAATTATTTTCACACTTGTATTTTCATGACTTTTCTATATAGAACATTTCATGGGGGTGCCGTAATTATTTTTATGCCCGTATTTTTATTTGCATATATGTGTTCCACGATCGTATTTTCTAGGGTTTCACCCATGATATTCTTGTCTTTGCACCGCCCCTTCGATTCTAGCCTCCCATTGCTTTCTCTGACCTTCCAAGACCTCCGGCAACCTTCTCCGAAGGAGTTTCCGATTGTCTCCGAATGAGATTTTGATGATTCAAAGCCAGATTTGGTTCAACAAGACGATTTCTGCCGAGCTCTGATTCTCGCCACCACCGCTTCACCGGAGTTGATTTCTTCTTTCCAAAGCTCCACCTAAGGTAGAAGATCAGTCCTGAAAACTTCTTGCAAACTAATTTCACCCAGAAGGTCAGATTCAAGCATCACGCTCGAGCCGCGATTCTATTTTATAGTTCTGTTCTCTGCCCTGTTTCAAGTTTGGGTAACACATTCAATCTCCAGCATTACCATTGCATTTGATTTCATCCTCTCTATTTGAAATGGCCCCAAGGAGGAAACAAGTTGCTAGCAAGGAGAAGGGTAAAGCACCAGCTAAATCTTCAGCACCACCTCCCACAAACCCTTATGGAATCATCTTTCGAGATGACAAACAGGAGGCAAGATAAAATAGCCTAAATACTAGATGCATCACCAATACAAGATATGTGGATAAATGGACATTGGAAACTCTTGGATTGTGTGAAGATGTTGAATGGATGTTTGAGCAAACATTAGCACTCAGATTCTTTCAAATGACACCATAGACATTCATTCCCCTGGTTTTGAAATTTCTTAGCAACTTAGAGGTTGAGCTCCATGATTATCATTACCAAGAAGCGAAAGGTCGCCTAGCTTGCGAACATTGAGTGGAGCTTCACGCTCAAAGATGTTAGAGTTGCATTGCATTTGCCTAGTGGAGGAGTGACACACCCACCACAAGAATACATTGAAAATGCTTTCTAGTATCAAATCACATCATATTCAAATTTCTCATCAAAGACAGCACGGGCCTCCAGTCTCTCCAACGCCTGTCTGCACTACGTCCATAGAGTTCTCTCACACACCATCTTCGGATGAGGCAAGAATGATGGTATGATTTGCTAGTCCGAGCTCTATTTTTTATGGCGCATGCTGCATGGTTATCAATTGGACATAGAGTACTTTTTAGTTAAGCAATTTGATAAATTAGCACGCGCTAAGAAGAGTACTATTGTTTTAGGAGATTTCATTACTCGTATAGCACTTTCCTTGGGCATGGAACCATTTGGGGTTGAGATTGCGCGGAGTAGCCCCAGGATTGATATAGAGTCATACGTCACCATGCAGATGATTGTCCGCGAGGGCGATGTATTCTGTTTAATCCTTGGGCCGAATTCCCCAACTTTGCCATTGCTAAACAAGGAATGGACTATAGTCCGTAATCAATTGAATTGGAAGATTCCTCTTAATGCAGCTATTGATGATGCTCCTACTCCTCTTGACTCTGCACAACCACCACCTTCTTTCTGAGGATTCAGTCCATATGGGATGGATTCCCCTCCATTCAGAGCAGGTTCTTCTTCACGGGGTACAGTCCCGTCTCAGAGAGGTTGGTTTAGTGCCCAGGATGTAGGTTTTCAGGCATTGTTTGCAGACTAGTACTTTATGAGTATCTCTTCTCCTACTTTCTCATTCTATGCTTATTGCATCGAGGACGATGCTTTCTTTTCGTAGGGAAGAATATATTCATGTTTCTTGTTTCTTTGTGTTTATGCTCATTTGGATTTTGTGGTGATGTTATTTTGCGTCATGTGTAGACGCATTGTGATATTTGGATGTATTTTGATTAGTGTCATATGTGCACACTATACTCATTTGGATGGGCATTGTATTTGGATATTATGTTATTTGGATATTATTTGTTTGGTTATTATGTGGATACATGAGGTTTTGTCTTGTGTTGATGAATGATGTGTTTGTTTTTGAGGATTCTCATATTGTGGATGAATTTTTGTTTTATATGATGTATGGGTTTGCTATATTGTGGAATGATTTGTGTGTTGGATTCAAATGTTTGAGAAAAAGTAAATTGTTTATATAGCAATGTCTGTGAATAGAATTATACTTCTTGTGTTGAATTTATTTCTTCAATATATATTCTCATCTTAATTTTCCATCAATTGTTCATAATTTTATGGTAAAAAGGTTGTTTAAGGAATATATTTTGATGGTGAAACATTTTTTTTCAAATAAGGTTAGTATATGAGTATAATTTGTTGAATTGATGTTGATTGAATAGCCTTATATATATATATGGTCTATTATGTTATTTGTTGGGAAGAAAGAATCCAAAATACAAAAAAAAAAAAAAAAAAAAGAGAATGACTCCTCTATTTGGCACTGCGAAAAATTGGCAGAAGTACCGAAGACATGAGTTGAAGTCAGAATAAAAAGTATGTATCTATGTGGGTATATGCCAAAGAAAAACCATTTGACATTAACTCTGCTATCTTTGGCCATGAGTTGCAACTCTTCTAGCCAATAAGATATGAGTTCTAATACATTGGCTATGTGGTTAATGCACTCTAAATTCGTCACCAGAAAAAAGGTGATATTCGATTTAGAGAATGTCAAAAATAAAAAAAAAGTAAAAAAAAAAGTAAAAAAAAAAGAGAAAAAAAAAGGAATGAGAGAATAAAGAAAAAGATTTTGCATGTCCTATTCCTGTAAACAAAAAAACACTATAGTATTGAACTAAATACAAGGCAAATTCATGAGATTGAGATTCAATTTATTATATAAGTTGCAAATTTCATTTGATTAAGAATGTGAATCTTGAGGATTAAATTCTAAGAACAATATATTTTTCTAGAATTTTATGAAGCATGAGTTGGAAATCTTTTATGAGTGACTATGTTATAGAAATTTATTTTTCATAAGTTATCTTCTCATGCTCAGCATTGTTCTTTTGTCTATTTATTTGCTTGAGGACAAGCAAAAGTTTACGTCTAGGGAGTTTTGATGTCATTTATAGTATTTTTACTATACTTTTTATACATAATCTCTCTATTTTTATCATGTTTTCACTTATTTTGACTTAAATTCCTTTGTTTGTTCGGAATCTTCACCCCTTTTCATTTTTGTTACATTTCAAGGGAAAATGACCATATTTTGATAGATTTTAAAGAATCCAAGAGTATAGATGAGTTCTACAAGTCAAGACGAAGATGCCCATCAAATTTCATACAAATCAGAGTTTGTTCAAAAATTACGGCTTGTTCATGATTATTTTCATGGCCGTAATTTCTGGGAAGCCACAGAGAGAATTACGGCTTGCCTGTGATATTTTTCATGACCGTAATTTCTTCAGTACAAAATTTTAGAATTCACAGAAAGAATCACGGCCTGCCCATGATTATTTTTAGGGCCGTGATTTCTTGAAAATTTTTCACAGAAAGAATTACGGCCTGCCCGTGATTATTTTCACTGCCGTAATTCTTCTAGGTTTTTATTCCAGAATATATAGAAGAAATTACAACCCGCTTGTGAAATATATCACGGCCGTAATTTCATTCATCAGTTCTAAATTTGACTTAGTTTCTTGCCCGATTTGGCTCGATTTCACACCGAATTTTAGGAAAAACCTAAGGAGATGATGGAGAACTATATAAGGGAGCTTTAGAGTGATTATGGGGGCTTTTGGCAGATTTTTGAGGTGAATTCGATGAAGAGGTGAGATTACAGGTGACTAATGGCAAGCGGCGATTCTTTACAGGAAAATCTCTGATTTTCCAATCAATCCACATCGATCTTCATCAGGAAGCCTCGAATTCCTTTCTTCTTGTTGATTTTGTATTTTATTTATCAATTGTAATTGAAAATATGGATTTTTATACCATGAACATGATGAACATGTCAATGTAAACCTATTATTCAGAATTAAGGGTGTAACCCTTTATGTTTTCATGACTTAATTGTTTATTCCCTTCTTATGAAATAAATTACTTGTGTTAGATTCAATTATTGTTATGTTTATTTATATGTTGATTAGTGGCCATAATTTGCATGTTAGAGACGTCGCAAGAAGTTGAGAGGTGAATTGTGACGTCGGATCTATAGTTTTTAGATAAGTTGATTCAAACACGAGAGTAGTTCGAATCAGCTTGAGGGATTTTATAGATTTGTTAAGAACTCATTGGGTCTATCTCGAGTTAATAACCATGAGAGTAGGAGATTAATTCAGATAGACACCGGATTGTACTACTGAGAGGGGTAAATCTGTACATCTAGATAAATCCCCTTCAACATAGTAAATCCTTCTTAAGATACTCTTAATTAGAAAAGTCATGAAACATAGTGAGGTGAACCCGAAATCCTGAATTTCCATCAAATCGATTACAACCTATTTGTGATTTTGTATTCTTGCAAATGAAATTTAAACCCTTTTTTGAATCGTCTAGCTAACGACCCTAAGATAAGTTGGTACTTGGCCATTGGTCCCTGTGGGATCGATATTTTTATTACTTCGACATATCCGTGCACTTGCGGACACATCAAGTGGATTCTTGTTCTTAATTGTTATCTGATTCAACTATCTATAATCAATACAAAGTCTTAATGTTCCATCTTTCTTCTTCACAAATAGCACTAGTGCATCCCATGGTGAGACACTAGGTCGAATGAAACCTTTATCCAATAATTCTTGTAATTGGTTCTTCAATTCTATCAATTCTAATGATGTCATTCTATAAGGTACTTTTGATATAGGTATTGTGTCATTCAATACCAAACTCTGCTTCTCTATCTGGTGGCAACCCAGGTAACTCATCAAGCAAAACATCAAGGAACTCTTGAATAACTAATATTTCATTCATACTAGTTTCTATAGTTTAACAATCTTTGACATAGGCTAAGTAACATTCACAACCTTTTTGAAGTAAGTGATGAGCATGTATAAAAGATATGAAACAAGGAGGTGAATCTTGAACTACTCCTTTGAAATGAAATACAAGTTGATCTGGCAAGTTGAAAGTCACCACTTTACTATAACAACCTACAGTTGCATGGTAAGAGAAAAGTCAATGCATACCAAGTAAGATATTATAGTCTTGCATATCTAAAAAGATCAAATTAGTAGGAGGTTTATGTTCCTCAATTGAGGCCAAACAATAAGGATAAACATGGTGAGCAGTCAATGAATCTCTAACTAGTGTATGTACATATAAGATGGACTATAATGGTTTAGGTTGTATATCCAAATAATATGCAAAATATTGTGATACATAGGATAGATTGGAACCAGGATCAAATAACACTTGTGATACCAGTCCTTCTATTATCGGGGCAATCCCTCACTTGATGTCCAAACTTCCCACAAGCAAAACAATCTCCTGTTGTTCTATAATATTGCCTAGTATCATGTTTTCCTCCACAATTTGCACATGATGCATATCTAGTTGGTTGTCGATTCATTTCGAACCTGGGCAACTTTGCTCTTGGGTTGTTCTCAATTCTAAATTTTCTCTTTTGTTTTTGAGTATTAGGCCTAAACTTATCCCTTTTATTTCTTAATTCTTGGATCTCTCCCATATCTTTCTCAACTATATCTATCTGATCAACAATTTCAACATGTGTTCTTAGTTTTAAAACTAAAATTTTACCTCGGATGCTTGGCCTTAATCCTCTTTCAAACTTCTTTGCCCACTTGGCTTCATCGACAATCATATGCAGAGCAAATCTAGATAGCTCAGTAAATTTTGCATCATATTGTGTAACAAAAAGATTTCCTTGTATCAACTTTATAAATTCAATTTCCTTTTGGTCCTTCACACATTCTGGGAAATACTTCTCATAGAATTTACATAAAAATGTTTCCCATGTGATCACCTCTTGCTTGGCCTCTACCATTGTCTTTATCATCTTCCATCAGTGTTCCACTTCTCCTTCCAACATAAAAGAGGCAAAAGAAACTTTTTATTTATCTAAATAATTTATCACATCAAATATCTTCTCTATCTATATAAGCCACTTTTCAGCAATCATTGGACTTGGTTCACTAATAAAAGGAGGATTCAATTTCTTAAACTTCTCAATTCCCAAATTATCTGAATTGTTTTGATTCGATGTTCCAACATCAGTAGACTTTTCGCCCCTAGACATTTGTTGTTGAATTAAACTTCTCATAGTATCCAAAGCTTTCAAAAGACCACTCATTTGTCTTTGAGAATCCTTCGAAGATTGAGAAGACCTCGTCATATTATATCCCTACGTCATCCAAAATAAACTCCAATTAATCATCAAATACATCATAAATCAAGATCGAAACATAATAATTCCTCAAATCATGCTCTGATACCACCTATTGTCACACCCCTAGAATAATCATATAACTCAATAATTATTTTTCTATTTAATATAATTCAATTTCCCAGGATTCAAAACACATGAAATTTAGATACTCACAATTGTGAGTAACCTTTACACCATATTTATATATTTCTAGGGTTGCAATAACAATACAATTCAAATGCAAACAATCATCAAACTATTATCCAAAATATTCATATTGAACATTATACCTCAATACATACAACTACTAACTCAGAAGAAGAGATCAAAGACCAAACTTCATTTATACAAGAAATACAAGTTCACATTGTGTTATCATTTTACAAAATAGTTCTAACTTCTCCTACACACCTAAAATAACATATACAAGAGCATATCATCTCAGCTCATCAAACTAAACAAGAGCCTATAAGCATGTATCCCTTTAGCACTTTTTCCTTTGCCCCAAGGAAAAGCAACCAAAAGCTAACCTGTAATATATATAAAATCAAAAGAGTGAGCTATAAAAACTTAACAAGATCTACCTTGCCCATGGCACAAAATATTTGTGTTACTAATTTAGAGTGAGCTATGAAAACTCAACAAGATCTACCTTGCCCATGGCACAAAATATTTGTGTTACTAATTTAGAAAATAGATTTCATATTAAGCATTATAATTAAATTTGACAAAAGAGATATCTCAAATCTTACTATAATGACATCAAAAGCATGAAGAACAAAGGGCATATGAATAACCTAGAGATATCTACTCAATCATAGGAACAAATGATAATTTTATTAACTCATGATATCAAAACAAAACATCATAGAACCAAGAGATGATATCATATGATGAGTCTTGAAAGTATCATATGAGAACTAGTGATAATATCATTAACTCATGAATATCAAAACCTCATAGAAAAAGTAGTGGGAACAAAGCAAAACAAAGTCCTCAACGTCTAGAAGTAAGACTAACCCACATCTCAGAAAGCTCACAAAGCAAAAGCCGGCAAAGGGCTTGCCATGGCCCAACCAAATGTAAATAGAGGGACTCTAGAGGTGGCTCCCATGGACTCAAGAGGTGACCCCCATTATTTTTAATATGACACTTTGCTCCATATAGCACTTAGCTCCACATCCATCACTTGATTCCCATAAATGGGATCAAATCATTTTCCCATTAAAGTTGTAAGGACCAAAAGACAAATGTGTCATGATGTAATCAAAGTTATCAACTTAATGATCTTGTTGTATTCCAAGCAATTCCCCTTACAACATGATCATGGATAAAATTATCAAGGGTTCATAGGAACATTTGGTCCAATATCAATTACAATGATAATGCCCATGGATCAACTAATAATCATAATTTTAGGAAAGGAAATTGATCAATTCACTAAAATCATGCGATGGAATGTTGCATAAGGATAACTACAAATTCTACCAAAAGAGTTCTAGGGCTAAGAGCAGAACATGCCAAATTAGATTAGCATAATTCATTCAAATGAATCATAAAGAAATACTTCATATAACCATACAAAATAGGTGTCATTGAAAACATATTTTAGTCTCCTTGTCAATAAAACTAGTTTGATGCCATTAGACAAAGTACACAAAAAGATATAAGGGTTACTGCCCTGATTCCAAAAATTCTAGGGCGTTGAACTATATAGTGCAATCGGTGTAAGGTTATGATACATATTAAAGATATACAATGTATGATCCGTTGGAAAGATATTTAAATCTCCTTTCATTTAAAATAAGAATTATTCAAAATCGAGTTGCATATCGGTAGTTATAAGCAAAAACACACAAGTAGGTCAGTCTAGTATTACATAAAATATATATTGAATGTTGCTATATAATTGATACCCTAACTCTAATTTACTATATGCACTATTGAATGCGTTGGAAAGATTTTCAAGTCTTCTTTTGCACAAAACATTTCTCAGTTAAAAATCATGTGTAAAAAATAATATAATAAAAACCCTAACAATGTCAGATTTACATAATCACATCACTTTAACTGTTATGACCCTCGTACGGGAGCAACATGGGCCTTGCCCAAGCTCATTCCGAGTCCATAACCAAGCCAGGCCTCGGGCCCAAATCCTGTTCCGGTTCCGTGTTACCCCCGGAAATATCACGTCTGCAGCAGGATTCGACCCTTGCCATTACCCTCACAAGCAATGGACCCTTAACCATTGAGCTGCCTTTTTTGTTATGACCCTCGTACGGGAGCAACATGGGCCTTGCCCAAGCTCATTCCGAGTCCATAACCAAGCCAGGCCTCGGGCCCAAATCCTGTTCCGGTTCCGTGTTACCCCCGGAAATATCACGTCTGCAGCAGGATTCGACCCTTGCCATTACCCTCACAAGCAATGGACCCTTAACCATTGAGCTGGCTCAATGGTTAAGGGTCCATTGCTTGTGAGGGTAATGGCAAGGGTCGAATCCTGCTGCAGACGTGATATTTCCGGGGGTAACACGGAACCGGAACAGGATTTGGGCCCGAGGCCTGGCTTGGTTATGGACTCGGAATGAGCTTGGGCAAGGCCCATGTTGCTCCCGTACGAGGGTCATAACATTAACCATTCTTTTACAATTCTCCACATTAGCTAGATAAAAACTTAAAATTTTATTTTTGATTTCAACAAATCAGAGTATGAAATAGGTCTTTAGGTTTTGAATATAATTTTTTTTTTTTATCAAATTATAATATTTTTGAAACCACAAATTTAGGGCTTAGGGTAGAATCTTGCCTTATGCCAAGACTTACTTTCTCCAATTTCTTCTTCTCCAAATTCGCCACCCCACTTTGCTCTCCCACAAGCTAACGTAAATGGCAGGTGAAGAAAAATCCTATTTTCCCTTTGTTTCCCTCATTTTTACCTCATTAGCCACCCCCAAGAATGAGGTGTCTTCATTTGGTTAATCCTATCCTCAAGTAAGCTTGGGGTGGCTTGAAAAGACAAGCATGATGTGTTTTTAACTTCATTCATTTCACTTAAGTAATTATTTTCTTTCTCTTTTTTTTTTATTTTAACTTCATAAACTAATGAGTTATTATCAATATACAATTTATTCTATATTTTTCATTATACATCCTACATGGTTGAATTTACATTTTAGTCCTTTTTCTTTATACATTATTCCCCTTGAGCAGTGAGTGACAAGTGAGTGTTAATCATGTTAAAGATAAATCATGGATATCACACTAAAGGTGAGCAGTGAGTGACAAGTGGCACACACAAGAGGTGAGTGGTGAGCACGAGAGGCATGTAGCTAGAGTGAGTTTCAAGGCGAAGAGTCAAGAAGGGAGAGCGCATGCAAGAGATAGTGCATTTTTTTTTTCAGGAAGTAGTTACAGGTGCAGGATGCCAATAAACACATGCTTTACAAATTCTTCATTTTTGGTTTGGATAGATTCTATGTGCAACATAAGCAGGTGAAAAGCACCACTTCCAATAGCTTTGTTGGGTAGCCAAGCTAGGCAGGAAGCCTTGCCAAACACATGCTTAATATGGAGGCTTATCCTAATCAATATAGTATCTCTTGGGTCAACCAACCTATAAGAATATATATGGTGTAACTATTGGAGTATATCCTAAAGACCAATCATTAAGTGATGATTTTTGTATATATTTTATCATATTTATATTTTTATTTTAATAAAGGTTGTGTTGTTATATTTATTTCATATTTGATAATATAAGAAATTAAAAAACTTCTTCTATATTAATTTGATTATTCTTAAATGTTTGAAGTCAAGTATTATTATAGATAGAGACAATAATAATATACTAAGGCAGGTATGTGTTATGTTACAATGATATGAGATATTAACTCAATCACATAGATACATATTAGAAAATAATGTACTAGACAAATCCATCATAAAAATACTACATAGCTTGTTATATGAATGTTAGAAATATACTCACAATGATAATATGTCTATAAACCTTTAACTTGAGGCCACTATAGATTCCTACGTGACTAGTTGTTTACTTTGATACAATCAAATATTATCCATAAAGGTGATAAAAAAAAGTTATAATTGAGTATGACATGAATCATAGAGAGGAATATAAACAGTTAAGATAGAATTTGTCCCTCCTATACAACATAAGTATTGGTATTTTGGGTCTCTTGATCAAGTAAGACTAAAAATGCATGGTCATGCTCAAACAAATCAATATTAGATATCGATTATATCTATTATATTAATCTACTTGGGAATCAAGAAAAATAATGATTGAACTATACAAGTATATATGTTCTTTGGCTTGTGTTCAATTTAGATATCAAGGATAAAGGAGTCAAACTACATGAGAATATTATCACAAAAAGATTATATTGGATTTCAACATACTTATAACCTAGGTAGTAGTTATGTGTTGCTTGATATCATTCATCATTTGCAATAATATTACTGCTAACATTATAAGAACCAATGGGTTACACACTAAGTTCAAACTAAAATCTCATTTTGACAAAAGCTATTAAATGGCGATATTGTGATAGTGACACCAAGCTACAAAAAATCCTAACTGTGAAATTTTATTTTTCATAATTGAATTAAAAGGTTAAATTTAAATTTTAAAATAAGTCAATGTGTCACACATGAGAATATGGACGTAATGACTAGGTACATCTAGAGGAAGAACACTTGAAGCCCAAAAACTATGTGCCACTACTATAAATTAGATAGGCATGCAATATCACAAGTAGAGATTCTTGGTCCTACTTGGAAATTGTGGACTGGCACTTCCTTCTCTTCTAGTTGCATTTATATATTGTTTTTACCACCACTAACTGTCTTCTACACATGAGACAAGTAAAAGAAAACCTCTACCTCTCGATGCTAGTACTAGAGAGTAAGATTCCATCTGATCATGTTTGGATACTATAGCGACAATATGTTCACGTAGCCTTTGCTATAGAGATTCAATATTTAGATGCTCAAAAGGTATATTTTTGCATAATTAATTGGCTTCTTCTTTACATGGATCCTTAGTGGGGAATGCAACATTTATTATCTACTGTATTGTATGATTCTCGTTCCTGAATAGTGATCTCTTATCCACGAAGCTTTCATGTCTTACTTGGATGTCTTCAATTTTATCACTTAAATGCCACTCCTTATGGTAAAACTAACACCTACGTCTTTAAACATAATAAATAAATAAAAAATCCATATGATCCCTTCACTCACTCTGAATAGAACTTAGAACCTCAACTTGCAAAGAAAGATTGTTAAAAACAAACTATATTTTCTTCTATCAAGATTCCAAAGAATCAAGCATCTATTCACTCTCGTCCAAAGAATCAAGCATCTTGTTCACTCTCCTGGTAAGAAAGTTTGTAATGATCTTACTTTTAGAATTCCTAAATTAGTCCAAGGCTTACTAGTCAATTATTTTAACTTGACCTTAGAAGAATTTCTTGATGAGTCCCTCCAGTGTGTTGTATTCAACATGCAATAGACTTGATCCTAGTATCAACATTACCAAATTTACCCACTATACAATAAACTTTATTGAACACAAAAACATAAATGTCATGTTGATGAACTTCTTAAGAAGGAATTCAGATTGGACAACCTAAGTTCATATGTTGTACCAACAACTCCTTTCACAATCCAAAAGGACATAACATGGTATATGTTTATTGAATGTCAAATCATTTATAAGATTATTGCTAAGTACAAATTTCCGATTTTGAGAGTAGAGAACATGTTAGACTTGTTTATTAGATCATAATGGTTCTCAGAATTGGGCATTCATAATGATCATATCGCTAAGTACACATAGCCATTTGGTTTTACCAATGCACTCTTCACTTACATGTGATTCATGACCATAAAGTGGAAAATTTTTTATTATGTACTTTGATGACATTTTCATCTATAATTAAACTTAAAATAAGCATGTTCTATATGAAACTTATACTAGAAGTCCTGAGGAAAGAAAAGATAATTATTAATAGCAAGAAATGCACATTCTTGATAAATTATCGATGACCCATTTGTAAAAGCCATGTAAGACTAGCTTAAGACAAGTTCTCTCACTAAAGTATAAAACTTTCATGTTTTATAAATCTTCCACGTATATTTCATCAAAAGATTTAGGCCTCGTTTGGCTCAGTTTTTGTTTCTAGCTTTTACTAGTTGAAGAAGTGCTAGTTGAAAAGATGCTGGCTAAAGAAGTTTGAGGGTGTTTAGATGCACAACTTATGGTTAGGTTATTCTATTTATAATAAATAATTTTGTATTAAAAAAATTACTAAGATAAAAATTATATAAATTTATAGTTAACTATAATTAAAATATTTATTAAAAATATTATGAGTTATACTATTAAAAAATTATTATTATGTATAAGGGTTATTGAGCATAAGCAGGTGGGGGGCCAGAGAAGCAGCTTCACCCTTGCTTCTCAGAGAAGCAGCTAATTTGTGGGTTGGAATAGAAAAGCTAAAGAGTCAAGCGTCTTAGCTTCTTGATTTCTACTGGTCGCAAAGCCATAAGCAGGCCAAGAAGTTAGGCCAAACAGGGCCTTAGT
Source organism: Costus lasius (assembly GCA_027563935.2). Lineage (NCBI taxonomy): Eukaryota > Viridiplantae > Streptophyta > Magnoliopsida > Zingiberales > Costaceae > Costus > Costus lasius. Next base: position 25,885,518 of record CM050450.1, on the reverse strand, counting down.
TCCACTATTATCTCCATTACTAGTTTGCATGTGAAAAGAGGAATTTATTTGGACTAAAAGTTGTAAGTCAAGCACTCCAAGAATTGAGGATAAAGTATTTTAGCCCTTATTTTGAGAATACCTAGTTTGTGTAAAAGTTATTGAACTAGTATATGATACTTCTAGCTTAGGAATCGAAGGATCCTTAAGTCGAGATGGATGTTCAATCACTTTATTTATCAAAAAGTTGAATGAATCCAAACAACATTGTCTAATTTGCAATAAGGAGCTCTATGTTATGGTCTAATCACATAAGCATTAAAAACATTGTCTACTCCATAGTGAATTTATTTATTTGCTATATAATGACTACCAAGACACTTTGTATCCCGAGAACATTCCCTTATTATTTCCTTATTTATGAATTATATGCAAGAGACATAGTTAGGCATCATAACTATGATTGAAAACATTCCTTGACTAAAGATAAATTTCACCAGTCTATTCTAAAGAAGGATGTTGCTAGAATAGTTTGGCATTAGAATTTGCTAAACTACCATGATTCAAATGCAAAAGTGGTTTATATACACCTTTACTAATATATTATAGTAGATTGGTGATATTTGATCATGGATTTTGTGTTTGGATTTCTCATAAAAATGATAGATATAACTTAATTTATATAGTACTGGATAGAGTTTTTTTTTTTCTAAATTGACATATTTTATACCATATAGCAAAACAACATAGGCCTCGCATCATGAATATTTATTAAGAAAATTTTAAGAAATTATTTCATAACCTTGATAGTAGTTTCTAACCAAGACCCTATGACTATAGGCTATTTCTATAAGACATTATAGGAATTACTAAGTAGCACATTGACATATTCAACTATTTACAATTCTCATACTAATGGTGTAGTCAATAAGAGCTTAGATAATACGTCAATAAGTCTAATAACTAAGCACCATAGTAATTAGGAGAAAAAAATTGTTATCAACGAGGGACTATTAATCAAACTACTAATCTTTCATATTTTTTTTTAAAAAAAACATTGGATATTAGGTAAACAAACACATTAATTTATTTCTTTCATCCCCGACCTTTTGATTAGGTATCTAGGCTATTGAGGGAGGAAATTTCATTGGAAGGTTGGAATGGAGGAAAGAGATTGCCAAATGATTCATGACAACCTATGATGTTGGAAGAGGGAATATATTGGACAATTCACAACACAAAATCAAGTTGAAATCATTTACTTAAAAAAATCATGCTTACTCTTCTTATTGATGAAATAATATGGAAACTAAACGATAATCTTTTTTTGCACCCACTGTTGTACTCATTCAAATTAGGGTAGCCATTGCAAGAGAATCAAACTAGGTGGAACTCAAACTTTTTCCCTAGCCACCTTTCATAAAGCCCTAGTATAAGTCTAATTTTGTGTTGCATTTGTCTCAATTGCCTTGAGTTTTTAATTTGGTTGGATCCCTCCACTCTTCTAATTCTTTTATTTGTAGGAAATTAGTTGTAATTATTTAGAAAATTTATTAGTTAAGATTAGTTATTCAATTCTACAAAAGATTAGGAAACTAGAAGAGCTAAACTTGAAAATAAAAATAAATAAATATTTATGCCTATTTATAATTTATAGCTGGTAAATATTTTGCTATCCCTAATGTCAACCTGGTGTGGCTAGTCATTTTAGCTTGTGAATTTAGAGATTTGGAGTTTGGAAGAAGGAGACTTGGAGGTGACTAAGTTAGATTTAGAATGATTTCATATTAATATTATATATGAGCATTAGATGCCCATGATCAACCATACTTGGACATAACTATGACACAATATGACATAAGCAAAGTTTTAAAATTGCATATTTTGATATTATATTATAGTATTTTGATGGTTCAAGTTAGGGGTGTCAATGGGTACCTGACCTCGCGGGCACCCGACTCGATCCGACCCATTTATGGCGGGTTCGGGTACCCAATTAGCTAATTGGGTCGGGTTGGGGTTTACCCCCCACGGGTACCAATACCTGATTATATATAATAAAAAATAAAATTTTATATTTATATATATATTTATATAATAAAATAATTTTTAATAAATATATTTATTATTATTAATATTATTTTATAATTATATTTTATAAAAATTATTTAAAAAATTATTTAAAAATAAATATTTTAATTTAAACGCGGGTACTTGTTTAAATACCCCACTTCGTTTAGTCAGGTTCGGGTTTAGGTAGGGTCGGGTTTGAGTTTAGCCAAAAAGTATAGTACCCGATCCGTTGACATCCTAGTTAAAGTCAATTTTTATGCCTTATTCAAAACATTAGATTTAGTGCATAAAAGAATGGAGACACAATATGTAATAAAAATTTCATAATAAATAAATGAGGAAATTCGTGGGTCCCACTATAAGGCATCCATACCAGAGTACCAAACCGCTCCCAGCTACCAAAATGTGAAATTGATATATAAACATAAAACACGCCTCTGGTCTCAACAACTCCGCCTCTCGCCCCTTGGAATCGCCTTATTTTTGCTGCATTTTCTCGGCATCTCAGAAATCAGATCCAGTGAGAAAGCGAGAGCCGAGAGCGAGATGGGAAAGGTCTACACCTTGGCCGAGATCTCCACGCACAACACCTCCAAGGACTGCTGGCTCATCATCAGCGGCAAGGTTGCCCTCAATCTTCCCCGTCTCTTTTTCGATCCATTCTTAGATCTGATTACTTTTTCTGTATTTTTCTTGTCTTCTTTTTGGATCTGTTGGTTTCTTTGTTTCAGTTGTTCCTTCTTCTGCCAACCGAACGATTCTGTAGATCACGTCTGGGTTTTGAATTTTCCATGTCGATCTACAGCTTTGCGTATTTGGTGCTTCTACTTGTGCCATGTCCGACTGAATTTGCCGATTCCTTTGCATGATAACTATTTGAAGATTGCTACAGGTTACATCTATTGCTTGCAACCCCCAGCTCTTTTTCCAAAAATTGCAACGGCCCTATGTATTGTTAATTTGAATCCGGCCGCAGTCGTCTGTTCAGAGTTGCATATTTCCAAATTTCTCGTGTACTTTGATAAGTAGTTAAAAGGATCCAAAATGCAACTCAGAGAGAAACCGCAGGGGCCAATTTGAAATTAACCCAATAGATTATATAATGAATAATTAATCTACTAGTTCAAATACCTTCTAGCATCCTGATGTAGTATGTACTCAGAGTTACCTCAGACCTTATTTTACTTCTCATATATAACTTCAAAGAGAGGTCTGTCTAAAATATTTTTGGAATATCACCAATTGATTTGTTAATACTTTGTGCCGGCCACCAATCTTCTCGTTCCTAACAGAGAAATCATTATAAATTCTATACTTGGATATTAGTACAAGGAAGCCACAAAATCGAGCGGACATAAGAGGCAATACCAAGTAGACATGGAAGGAGGAGAGGAGGAGAAGGGAGGCAAAAATAACCATTTTAACTTGAAAAATGGTCGTTTTTCACTCGGACAACGGTCGTTTTTCACGGTCATGAGTATAATGGCCTTTATTGGCCAAGGCTATTACTTAACCCTTTTCTTACTATGGTAGGTTTAACGAGAAAGGCTGATAATGGATGTTTTTTGGACCCATAGGTCTCTCTTGAATTTTGATCAAAGTTATGTGAACTTTGGTCAAAATTCTATGAAATTTTATGCGCATTATTACTTATAACACTCATTATTTGCATATTATTACAACTATTTTTTTATACTATTACGGGCATTTATTCAGACTATTACATCCATTTTATTTTAGACTATTATGACGGTCCTATTTAGCTAGTTGACACGTAGCGCATCTAACGAGAAAGGGAGTAGCGGGATAGACAGTAGCAATAGTAAGAGCGGGGGTGAAAAGAGCATGTTCGGCGAGCGACTCTAGGGAGTGTTGACAGCGAAAATGGAAGGAGCGGGAGAGACAACCATAGCAATAAGAGCGGAGGAGAGAAGAGCGCAGCTTGCAAGCGACTCCGGCGAGCGCTGATGGTGAGCAAGGGGGGAGTGGGAGAGACAGTAATGGCAGCAAGGTAGCAAGCGCAGGGGAGAGCAATTGAAAATAAGATTTTGTTTTCATTACTAAATAGACCAATTAATTCCTTACCAACTGGTCTGACCGGTACGGGTAGTTCATATAGAATTTTGTTTTCATTACTAAATAGACCAATTAATTCCTTACCAACTGGTCTAACCGGTACCTGTAGTTCATAGTGTCAGTACGACTGGTATGTACTAATTCAACCGTTGGTTGTACCAGTCGGACTAATTTTTTGAACCTTGGTTTGAACATTGATGCATGAAATTTATTGTTTTGGAAGGCATGCTTTCATTGCTCTTGGTATTTGATATGGTTTCTTGATCATGGTCTTGGATGACTTTGAGAAGCATAAGTGTAGCATCAGTGATCATGTATATTCTTTGTTTTTAAATCCTTTATGAAAAATAAAACAAGTCCTTCAATTTTCTTATTCCATTTTTCTTTTTCAATGAGATAAGAGAATCGTATATGTCTATTTATTAGACTTCTGCCCACATATATTTGATATGACTCTTTAACCACGTTAGTTCTTTATAAAAACCACTGTTCTGTATCTTAAGGGCGTTTCATTGTACGGATATGATTCCTGAGTTTATTTGGTTATTCTATGGGAATACTACTTTGAAGGTTTTCACCACTTGGATGTATTTGAAAAAACCTGTTCTCAACTCCAAATGATCTGTACCTTATGAACGTAGTTTTGAAACTCGAAAGAAGAAATGTCATGTAGTTTTATGTGATTTAGTTAGGACTGGTTGCCATGGGTTTTGGACTTTTGACTATTCAAGTGTACTTTAGTATGTTATCGTCAGTGTGTGCTCACTAACATAAGAAAATCTCTGCTGAATATGGAAGTATGCAGCCAGTGCTTCCAGAATACCCGCCAATTAAGTGATGAGATCAATAATGGTGTTCTATTTGTTAGTGATGTGTGTATAACTGGTTTTATTGTCCTTATGATCCAACATGCAAAAAATTTTATTGCTTCGGCTATTTCTTCTGTAGTGACAAAGAATTCCTGTTGATCCTTTTATGGTATAATCTTTGCAGGTTTATGATGTCACCAAATTCTTGGAAGATCACCCTGGAGGAGATGAGGTCTTATTGTCATCAACTGGTAAATCTATTATAGATGTCTGGATCTCTCCCCAGTCCACAGCTCCATTAGTTTACAAGATGGTTGGTCATGGATTGCTTTTGTTTTCTTTGTAGGCAAAGATGCAACTGATGATTTCGAAGATGTTGGACATAGCAACACTGCAAGGGCAATGATGGATGAGTACTACATCGGCGATGTTGACGTTTCAACTATCCCTCAGAAAGTCAAGTACACTCCCCCGAAGCAACCCCACTACAACCAGGACAAGACATCTGAGTTCATCATCAAACTCCTCCAGTTTTTGGTTCCACTGGCAATCTTGGGATTGGCAGTTGCCGTCAGAATCTACACAAAAACAGAATAAATAGTTTGTTTCCAATGAAATTTAAAATAAGTCCGCAGTGTTTGGGATCTCCTAGGGTGTCACAAATTCGGATACTATTGTTTGAGTGCAACAGCTTGCTTGTGCCTCATTTATGTAGTCATTGTTTTGGTGTCATATCAAAAGTGTTGGTCCTGAACTAATGCCTAAAACTTTACCAGTTGCATTTCCTAATTTAATGCTTTGCTTATTCTACCATGTTTGCATTCTCCCGTAGTAGAAGAAAACGGTAACTTTTTCCATCAGCGCCTCTGAGCCTCCTTCGATGTATTAAACTTTCTTATTGATACTCGTTTATGCACACGTATCTCACTTAAATCTGATCTGGGATTGCTCAGGTAGATAGACTATAATTAAAATAATGTTACGTTGATGTAGGCCTCAAATTTCCTTTACACCATGTTTTGTTTGAGGGAAAGGGACAGAAAAGGAGGGAAAATAATAGGGTATTTTTTCGTCGTTTTCTAATCCACCTAAATTAAGGGTAAAAATAAAAAATAAAAATAAAAATAAAAATAAAAATAAAAATAAAAAATAAAAAATAAAAAAAAATCCACCTAAATTAAGGGTAAAACATTAGCTATGTGCCTCTAAACTAAAACTCTTCCTTTTTTCATGTACTTGTTGCTTGTTCTTAGTTGTTGCTGTCACGGCCACCGTTGCAAGCCTTGCCGCTGCACATTGCCATCGCTGCCTGCTCCTAAGTTTATCGCATTCTCTCCTATTTGTACTCTCCCTATCGTTGCTCACTATCGTTGATCCGTTCCATTGTCTCGTCTTGTGCTCCTACCACTGACTTCTTATTCGTCGCCATTGTCGCTTCTTCATCGTTGCCACTGTTGCTCCCGTCTCCCTCTTATGATTTTTCGTTGTTGCAGCCGCTGATTGATGCTTGTCTCCACCATAGAACTCGCCACTGATCAAAGCTCACCCAAATCCTAGCTATGATTTCTCTCTTCCAAGGCCAAAAGGTAGAAACCCCTTTGCCTCGTCTTTATATTTTTGCTATTTATAGTTTATACACATGAATCTATCCTGCGAACCCAGGTTGAAATTTTGGATGATGGCTGTATGATATTCCAATTGATCTCTGTCTAGTTCAAACTAGAGCATCTATTTTTTACTTCATTACCGCTCTTTACTGCATTATATTGAGACTCAAATTGTTAGATTGCAGTATAGCTCTTTATTGCATTATATCCATTGATTGAAGTATTATTTTTAGACTAATAAATCTCGCTCTAATGTTTTAGTTCTAACTACTATTTAATCTTCTAATTTATTATTTGAAATATTTGCAGAGAAACTAAAAGAATTATACATTGTTGAGAAACCTAATGTGTGACATAAAATTATCTAGACGATCCAATATATGAATCTTTAGATCGAAGTCATACTCTCATTGTAATTAAAGATATAAATATGAAGAAAGGACTAATGATTTTGTATTTTGATATATATAGGAAGATCATAAAATATTCTTTGTATAAAATTAAAAACATTGACTTTAATTTTTGCAAACTCAAGAAAGCCACTTTGATTGTGTTTTACATGAAATTTTAGATGTTTGCTTTAGTAGCTAAGCTTTTAGGACAACGGAAATGCAAACAGTTATATGTTATTTACTATGACACTGATCCATCTACTTCGTCATGATATTTGAGCTTTGGTCAAACAAGTGACATAAAAATTAGGGCTTCTTAGGAGGCAACCCAAACACTATTTTTGTTCTTTATTTTTTTATCTTATTTTTGTATCTTTTATTTTTTATTAAAATAATGATTTACACTCTTATTTTGTAGGAGAATAAAAAAGGAAACGGTTTTTAGAAATTTCTATAGTTACAGCTCTATAATCATAGTCATGGCCCTATAACCTTTCTTTTCCCTTTTTCTGATCGGCCTAATCTCCCTACTGGCACCCTCCTTAGACCTCCAGCAACATCTCTGATTGCCCTTTGGGAAGAAGACATTTTTAGCTGAGGTGAGATACTATTTTGGGCTGAGCCTTATGCATTTAGGGGATGCGCAGATGGAATTTTCAAAAGGTGCATCTCTGAGGAGGAGATAGCCGATGTTCTTTTCCATTATCACATCTCCTCCTATGGTGGACATGCCAGCACCTAGAAGACCACATTCAAAGTCTTATAGTTAGAATGTTTTATATGTGCGATCATTTGGACTAGGTCCAGTAGCATTAGGGTAGGCACTATACCTTGGATGATGATAATGACAATGACGATCCAGTTGATAGCGATTAAGTTTGCTATTAAAAATTTGGTTGAGCATAATTGAACTTTCTTTGATAAATTTTATTTCATTTGCTCAATAATGTTCTATTTCCATGGGGTTGTATTAACTTAAATATTTATGTGTGTGTTGAACCAATTTTTATGCTTGACTTTTCCTTTATACTTGTGATGAGATATGTGCAACTTGAATGTTTGTGATCTTAATTGGCATAAGTTTATTTGCTCTAATAATATGTTTAGGAAGTAGTATATATAAGTAATTTGAAGGTTTAGGAATTTTTGGGATTACCTATGGGATAGAATTTTTTGAGTAAATTTAGTTCCGGTATAGATAAAATTTGTATGAGAAGTGTTATGCATTCCTGTGATACAAGTTGAATGATGATTATCTGATTTTAATTTTTTAAAACCTTTACTTGATGAAAAAATTTTTCATGAAAAAGAAACTATGTGGTATCTATAAGAGACTTGCTCAAACTCCTCTAGCCTAATGAATTGAAGTCATGAGTTATATTATAACCATGAGCAGGTATACCTTAAATTTGTTTCAATTAGATAACATAGGAAAATTTATAAGAAAAATATTTAATCTTTATGTAAAAGATCAATAACGATTTAAGTACCAAGCCCTCGGCCGGCTCTCTCCATAAAAGAAAAAAAAAAGAGAAAAGAAAAAGAAAAGAGGAGAAAAAAAAGGAGAGAGAAAGAGAGCAGTAGGTTAAGTGGACAACTTCACTGACATCTTATGATTATGACCATGAGTTCTATTATAGTACTTTATAGTATTCTTTAAATAATATTATTGTGCTAACACAAAAAGGGCCAATAACTGTTTAAAGACCAATTTGCTTCAAAAAGTATCTTTGTGCCAGATTATAACCCAAGATCTATAAGTGAAGATTTTACTTGAAGGTAAATTTAGATCTATTAAATAAAAGTATAAAATTATTTAGCAAGTTGATCCTAAATGTTATTACATGAATTATAAAGATTTTATTTATCTTGGACTATAACCTCTTGAAGATTTCTTCCTGACAGGTTGTTTCTTAAATTCCATATTCCTAAATATCATTGCATATATTATCAACTAAATGCATGTTAGGGAAGAACAAACAAAAGTCATTTAATCCTTATATTTTCTTTGCACAATTCAATTCATATTTTGTCTTGCTTGAGGACAAACAAAGGTTTGAGCCTTATGTATTTTAATGACTCAAAAAGTTATAATGAATTTTATATGTTTATATAATCTTTTGAGTCATTTTTATGCACTTTTGCTTATTTTTAAATTAAATTGGTTAATTGGTTCAGAATCTACACTTTCTCTTATTTTTCATCTTTTCAAGTAAAATATGTTTATTTTTATAGATTTTTAAGGATAAATGGACCAAAGACTAAACTAGGAAGAAATTTTGAGCTCAAAGGGCAATTTTGGAAGAAAAGTTGCATTCACACCCCTGTGACAATTTACACTTAGATCATCACACCCTTGTGATTATAACCAAATTGGGGGAAAAGTCAACAGCGAGCCGAGTCTTCTGCTACCCACTTAAACCCAAATTTTTCAAGCTTCAATCGGGGAAATTGAAGGACAAAATGCTAAATCAGAAGTGGAGAAGTGATTATAAGGGGGGAGGAGAGGATCGATTCAAGGTATCGCGCGCTCACGAGGAGAAACGAGGGAGAAAACCCTAGCGGCTTTGCTAGGGCTTGTGCTCTTGCCAAGAGGTGTAGAGGGTATCTCCGGTGATGAAACTTGGTGGAAAACTTCGCTCGAGGGCGGAAAGGACACATACAAAATTTCAGAATGAAAGGAGTTCAGGATTGAGAGAAATTAGTGATGAGAGGAGCAGATTACTATAGCAGAATGCAGAATATTATAGCAGATGAATACTGTAGTAGTACTGTAGAAGCCTGAGCGAGATTTCTTAGAATCACAGGCTATGAGGAGTTGAATTGCGACCGTCACACCCCTATGATAACAGTGAAGTTGAATTGAAAATTTTATTTTATTTTTATTTCATGTCCCTGATCGGTAATAACTCTTTTTTATGAACTATTGCTGTGAAATCATGTCTCAAGTAGCATCAACTTTTCTTCGGGATTAAAGGAGTAACCCTTTTATTTTTACAATAACTTAATAGCATCTTTACTTGTCAGTTATTTAAGAAGTGTTAATTTTACCTTTATGATTCATTGGTTTTGTGGTTATTAAATTCTAAATAATTACATATTTTAGGGTTTATAACATGAGGCAAGAGGTGACTTATAAACCTGGACTTCTTTAATTAGAACTAGAAACCTAGACTATGAGAGTAGCTATGTTCTAGAAATTTAATTATTGATGTCTATTTTATATGTAGCTATTTTTATTTAACAATTGCATTATGTTAGATAAGATAATTACACTGAGAAGTGAATTATAACCCCTTAGGTAAAACCTGTAAAATTAAACTATGAGAGTATTTAATTTTACTTGAGAAATTGACTTAGGAATTAAGCCACAAAAGTGACCCTTGATTCTTAAGGTCTAAAATTACCCTTGGTCAAATAAATAAAATAGCTAGTCATGAGAGTGAAGGTTGAATTAGTGTAAGTTGGACATCTGAGAGGAAACAACTTTTATTTAAGTAATTTTTCTTTAACATAATTTGAGTAACTAGCATAAAAATCTATTCTATTTTGTCATAAAAATCATTGTGATAAAACCTTGTCCCAAGTTTTCTCTTTTTTAATTTCATTAGATCGTTAGTGTTCGTTTATTTAATTCTCATTTTAAAAATATCATTTTTCTTAGCTAGTGAAAACATAATTATTTGGTACTTAGCACATGGTCTCTGTGTGATCGATATCTATTCTATTACTTTGACGTATCCGTACACTTGCAGACACATCAATAAACCATTAGTAGAGAGTAATAAGTATAAGGATAGTGTGTGAAGAGATTATTTTTTAAAAAAAATTAATTAGTTGTAATTAAATTTGTCATAACATTTTAAGTAGGGATCGTAGGCATTTTTCATACTACCCGTACCCGAACCCATCTGATAAAAAATAATCAAATGACTCGATCATAGGCTACCCGATTAATACAAGATCTCGAGTGTCTAGGTGTGCAACCCTATAGGTTCCTTAGACATTAGTCCTTTTGCCAGACTGATATCTAGATTGGACAATTGTATCACACTTGTTTAACTCAATTAATGCTCATGACTAAATCAGACTTTCATCTAGGTATAGCCATACACTTTCAAACATATATCCATATGTGGGGCCCATGGAGATCAAGCTTTCACTTAAGGAAGGAGCAAATCCTATCTTGGCTTATTGCATCTCTCATATGACTTATGATACATCCAATGACAACCGTTATGACTCCCCTGCTATGGTGAAGGGTTAGGTTGTATTAAAGTGCACCATTTACCATATAGAGATGTCAATGACCTCAAGTCAAAGGATAAGTATACCTCTATCACTATGAGATTAACTTGTGACATCAAGCTGAATCATCATGGCTGGTCGGTCTAGTATATCTACCTTGATATACTCATATGCCTGCGTTAGTCATGCGTGCTCAACTAGTGTATATACTAGTCTCATATATACTATAGTTGTTCCATATTCACTATGGTACTCGACCGAGGATAATCTTCGAGACTAGATAAAATTTATTTCCAGGAACATTGTTTATGCAAATGTATATTGAACGCAGGTGCACCCAATGCACAACAACGACAATGCCATGATATATGCAATATCATATGTGAATGTAATACACATATTGGACCAACAATAGGTCCTAGGGCATATACACCAACATACACTACCCATACCCGAATCGAACCCAATTACCTGTAAACAGGTTCGGGTAGAGCGGGTACTCGCTAAAACACTACCCAGCTGCCATCCCTAATTTTAAGAATGAGCAAGAATATTTTTTTTTTGTATTTGTGTGAGATAGTATGAGGCACAGATCTTATCAAAGATACTACAAATTCTAGCATTGAGAAAAAAGTTGCAAAGTTCTTATATTTGATAGCACATATTGTCAAGAATGAAGAACTTTATTTATTTTTTCTTTTATAGTACTGTTTTAGAAGTATTAGTGGTCACTTCATGAGGTGTTAAGAACTATTATTAGCTTACATAAGCAATTTATCAAGCAACCTAATGGTTCAATTGTTCCTCCTAAGATTTGCAATAAGAATAGATTTTATCCTTATTTCAAGGTATACTATTTTGTAAATATATTAGTATGAATAATACTATTTTAATTGTAAAATCAATTGTATAAAATCACAGGACTGTTTAGGAGCTATTGATGGGACACATGTTCATGTACAAATACCTTCTAAGGATACACCTTGATATAAGGGGAGAAAGGATGGGCCAACAATAAATATTTTTAGCAGTATATTCATTTGACATGAAATTTACTTACGTCATTCTTGCGTGGGAAGGGACAACATCTAATTCATGGATATTAAAAGATGTTCTCACTATTGGTGTTTTGTGCATTTATTTATTAATTATTATCTTTATAAGCTAATCCTCTTATAAAGTGGTGGAGGAGCACTCCTATTTATAACTATGACAAGTTAAAAGTGCTTTTCTCAAAACATGGAGCCACAGGTGGAACAGCCAGTATTATAGTGAATTTATGAAGATATGGAGTAAATAAAAAGTTAATCATGATGATATTTTATTGCATGCTTTGCTTGACACATCATATAAAAAGATTGGTGAAACAAGTCCAATTGATGTGTCATCTTCTCCACCCATAAAACAATTATTGCTGATTCTACATCATCTAAGAGTAGTAAGAGAAATATACTTTACGACACTTCAAGAAGTTGCTATGTTAAGATTGGAGAATATTAATGAAAGAATAAAACAATTAGTAGATTGTATAAAGGAAATAAATTAATCTATAGAAAAATAATGTGTACATGATCATGATGAAACATTAAGAAGATCTATGAAGAGCTAAAGAAAATTAGAATGAAAATTAGAATGCCATGTCTTCCAATAGTTCGTGCTTATATGGCTCTTAGGAATAGTAAAATAAAGGCTAAACTTTTTTTTCTCTAACTCTAGATGAATTAAATTTAGAAGTCTTTAATAAATTGATGGGTGACTGGTTTGTTTATGTTTTCAGTGTTGTTATTGCTTGACTATTTCTAAACTATGCTGTGTTTGGAGGATATGAAATTGAACTATATATTTTGAATGATTTGCTAATGTTTTGAATGTTGTTGTGACATAAATAATCTATGATTGTTAATGTTTTGAATGTTGTTATGACATAAATAATTTATGCAAGACTGTTAAATGCTTTTTTTTAATTAAGTATGTTTGTAGTATTATGTTTTATACTTATTATCTTTTGTGGTGTTATTTGATATAATTGTTTGTATTACTTGTATTTTGATGCAAATATTTATCTTATTTTAAAATATTTTATAGTAATTATATAAATTTTTAATATGTTTTGCCCATTTATATTTGTATAGATTTTATAGTATTTAATTATATTCAATAGCATTTAGTAGTTTTATACTATTCAATCGTATTTTTATTTTTAAATAATGGGTGTAAACAAACACAATTAGGGAGTGCAAATATCAATTAAAATCTATCATTCAAGTTTTCTTTCACTCTCAAAAATACAATGAAGTAAAATCTTCTTACATTTCTATCCATTCATCTTTCTTTTCCTACTAAATTTTCTTTCCTTTATAGGAAAGAGGGCCTAAGGAAGATTAATGAGGTCGATCACTGATTGCAGACTGATTTTTTTCGTTTATTTTTCATATGATCCATAATATGCTATGAAACTCTTTCCTTTTAAATTAATTTTATGACTGATTGATGGCTGCATTTTTATCGGCATAAATCCATAATGACTGTCAAATGCTCCTCTTTGAATAAATGATCGAATAATTTTTCTCATGTTCTCGGTTTTCTGTGCTAAAAACTTCAAATAAAAGCAGCAAAAGAAGCTCCCCGATTGAACACGTGAAAAGAAACATGCTCCAAAAAAACACCAGGAAGCTTGTTTTTTTGTTATTCCTTCATCCAGACGAATATTCTAATTGAGAAGACGCAGGTTATTCCATAACGACCCGTTGTATCGTCATAGCCTGATAGGATTGAAGAAATTGCCCTACTCTTCAATTCCAAGACTTAGTCAATCCAAGAGAAATAGCATTCGTCATCAACGCGAACTTTATAAACTTTTTACACACTTCTACTCCACTCTTAACCACAAAGAACCTGCAAGTTCAATTATCCCCTATAATTCCTGATAGAAAGAAGGCCAACATTGAAATACCAAGAGCATCACACTGACAGCTATAAACCACTTAGACGGAAAAGGAAAAAATTCCTCACAACATGGACAGGCATCCATGAAGATTTACAATTGCTTATGCATTATCGACCTAGTATCACCAGAGCGTAATCTTGGAGTCCTATTATTTACATGCCCAAGTTCATTGCTGTATTATCATTCATAAACGCTTATGAAAATTAGTAGCCCTCTAGCTGCGCTGATCGGCTTGTTAGAGGCACATACCGCACTGAAGTTTCACTGCGGACACTGATGGATCCATCTGGTTCCTTGTCAATCACCTTCAGATCCTGGAAAAAGTTACCAACAGGAATCACCATTCTTCCACCGGGTTTCAATTGCTCGAGCAATGCCGGTGGGATCTCAGGTGCTGCAGCACCCACATGGATAGCGTCATAGGGTGCCAATTCAGGCCAACCAAGTCTACCATCTGCAGCCAATAGAATTGCCAAACTCAATGAACATACATGTTAATATTGTAAAATCTGGATGCTCTATGAATCCTATATGAGTACACTTAGGTTTGAATATATTATTCTAGCAAACAATAATTGCCTAGCATACCTAGAAATAACTAGGTCTGATATTGCTTTAGCAATAGTGTGTTTAATTGATTCTTAGACTCATCTTCAGGCCATTGTTGTCAGAGGTCACAGCCTCACAGGAAAATGATCTGATCAAGCTCTGGTTGAATGGATAACTAGTTTAGACAATTCAATGATTAGTTGGACACTTGTTCTGCAACAATAAATATAAAATAATATCTAATATAGGATAAATATGACAAAAATAAAAGGCCAAACTGCCACATTAAGTGTATATCAGTCGTGTTTGTATAATTGCACAAGCTTAACTTTGCTCCTTAAGATTGATGAGTTCCAAAGTTTTCACAACTTCCATCTATACCAATGTTCAATCTAGTCTCAAACTAATTCGTATTGATATAAAATACTAATCAAATACTGTATCAGCTTATTTACAAAACCCAACATTTAGGCAACCATCAGTGTACAAGAACAAGGAAAAAAAAGGTAAAGCATAAAACAGCAACCATTTCATTTTCAAGAAAGGATTGGTGGACATACAGCAAGAGGAGAGAAGCCATCGGAGATAATCTCAGGACAGAATTTCCATGAGATAGCAAGGGCGATGCAAATTCCCAGGAGGAAATCTAGAGGAATTGGATGATATAATGAGATAGCTTGACCATTTGAAGCAAGGACGAAGGTCATAGAGTGAAAATGAAGAAAAGAGGATGATGCGATTTCTTCAGTCGATAAGAGTGAAGGTAAGAAGAGGACACAATACAGTTAGTCATTGTGAAGGTAAAATGTTTAGTCCAACCAATACTAGAACTAGACCACCAAGGTCTCAATTTTGACCCAGACCAATCATGTTGAATTTTTATAATTATACCTGAGACTTGAGACACTCTTTAGTATGCTACGTTTCGAGTGCCCTGTTAAGAGTGAAACTCCTAGAGAATTGTTGTATCAAATCTAGGCATTGAGCAGCTGTAGGATATGCATTTTACATTAGGCAACTTCACATTGAAACATTGACGGAGTCATTGATCCATCTTGGGGCACCCCCACAACTGCTGAAGATACTTGAGAATGCTCCCCAGGACTGGAGGAAGACACTCTGCAAATTCCAGATGAAACGGAGCACTGCCGTAGCGTGATACCAGACACGGCCGTGACACGGTCGCAAGCAGCCGCGAACAGAAGCACGACACCGAACACGGCCGTGACTGCAGCCGTGATCGCCTCAGCACAACTCCAGCCCAGGCAACACGGCCAGGCCGTGATCCCCAGCATGGCCGTGACACGAGTACCTCCAGACGTGAACAGAAGCACGGCACCGCACATGGCCGTGACCACTGCCGTGACAAGCTCGGCGCAAATCAGAGATCCTCATCACGGCCGTGACGAGAAGCACGGCTAGGCCGTGAACAGCTCGCCGATCATCACCGCCTCTGGCACGCCCGTGTCCCCCGCCGTGTCGAGCTCGGCACAAGTTTGCCTACCCCGTCACGCCCGTGACGAGAAGCACGGCCAGGCCGTGACAGCACCACAGGAGTTCCCAGAATCCGTTCACGGCCATGAACACAAGCACGGCCAGGCCGTGAACGCCTCGAAAGTGAAGATGAGTCCTATTTTGCACGAAGTTCGACGTTCGCAGCGGTACTCGCAGCCTCCTGACCGTTATGTGGGCATCGTGAGCCCCTCTTCAACCTCAATGGAATCCATTCAGCTGGTCCCCATGGCGACCCTTCCCCGAGGACCACCTTAAGAGCCACCGACGGACCGCTACCATAACCGAGTCCTCAACTCGGCCCAGAAGACAGCCAACAACGTGTAGAACCAGCCCACAATCAGCAAGTTTTACTGTTTCGTGGCGGCCTACTAGGAGATGGTTTAGCGCACCACTTGACCCGACCAGCGGCCTACGAAGAAGGCCCATGCGCCAGCCCCTGAAGATTCTTTGCGAAGGTTGTTAGCGGCTGCCTTTAGTTTGTTAGAGGGCATCTTAACCCTCTTTTAGGAAGTTAGGGGTTGTTGGCTTCTCCAACAACCCTCATGTGATTGTCATGTGCTTTCCCCTCCCTCTTGTTCTACAAAAGGGGCTGAGGGCTTGTGTGTTGTCAATTTTTGCTGTAGCGGACGCTCTCCCCCACGCGAGAGCCTATGTCCAGTGTAACTCCAGCACTTCTCGCTGCTTCTTTATTGCGATTCAATCAAAATACCCGGAGAACCCCCACTGGGTTCCGGGTCCTTTCCAATTCTCCAGCGTCTATTGCGTTTGTGTCTTGGACGAGCGGAGTTCCTCCCTCGCAGCATCGTGAAGGATTCACGCGCCCGTGCTTGCATTGAAAAGTTGGCTCTACGATTCAGGTAAGTAGTTCCATTTGTAGATCGATCCGTGGTTCTCGGCTCGCTGGGTTTTGCTCAAGTAAATTTCTAATTCGATTTCTCATCAATTTTCACCGGGTTTCTCAACCGCGCACGTTTTCTTTTCCGTCGTCTCAAGACCCTCTCACGATTTCAGCATCATCGTCTCCATCCCCTTAGAGTACAGAACTAAGGACATCCCCTCGCATAAGTTCGCTGCATCAATTTTGGTATCAGAGAGAGGTTAGAGCTAACTCTTGTCTAGCTCCGCCGGTCTCCCCGCTGCATTTCATACCGGTTCTCTCGGCAGCATCTATCATGCATTTACATCATGACCACTAGATCAGGAATCTCGTATCAGAACCCCCCTACTCAGGTGCCCGTAGTGAATGATGAAGGTACTCCGTCTAGGGTAGAGTCGGTTGAATCACTGTCTACTCGCTTCGAAGCGATGGAAGTCATGATTCAACGCCATATGACCATGATCCAAGACCTCTCGGACCACGTCGTGGAACTTCAGTCTAAGCCCACGGAGGGCCGACCCTCGCTTAGTGTACCGCCCCCGTTGGCCCCGCCAACGAGTCCCTCTGCTTTGATCCCTTTGGTGATGAGTCCACGTGGGCTGAGGATGTTCCTCCCCCATGACGCCCCGCTTAGCACAGCCGTGAGGACGACGAGGTCCGCCGGCTCACACGCGTGGAGCCCCCGATCTTCAATGGTAGTTTAGAACCCCCCCCCCCCCCCCCCCCCCCCCCCCCCCGCGTCTTCCTTGATTGGGCTGCAGCCATGGATAACTACTTCGAATGGAGTACGATGTACAATTATCTTAAGGTCAGCTATGTTCGTCTCTTATTAACCGGACCCGCTCGGTTGTATTGGACGAATGTTGAGCGCCAACTCGTAGACCAGCACCTTCCCCCTATCACTCGATGGGAGGAAATGTGCTATCGCTTTAAGGAAAAGTATGTCCCGCCCATGTATAGACAGCGCCTCCTCGACTCTTATTGCGCTATCTCCCAAGGGTCTGACTCGGTAGACGAGTACCACACTCGTTTCGACAAGCTCGGCATTCGCTGCAACCTCAAAGAGGACCTTGTGTTCACCTTGTCCCGATTCTAGAATGGCCTCCGCGAGGAAATCCGGCGTGCCTTACCCACCTATGGGTTTGACTTGATCATTTTGGTACTCCACTATGCTCGCGAGGTTGAGCAGGACCTGCGCTCACTCTCGCATCGCGCCGAATCGTTACTTGTGCGCCGACCCCCATACGTGCCTTCGGCGCCAGCCCATCCCCCTCATTTTGAGCCTCCGTCGCATCCGACACCTGCTGGGCCCCGTCAGCTCCCGCGGGATGCACTCCGCGAGGCACCCCCACCTCGCTTGACTTGGGACGAGAAGGGCAAGGCGCCCCTCGCAGCCGTTCCTCCTGGCCCTTGCCGCCATTGCAACCAAACCGGTCACTTCAACCGGGATTGCCCCCGTCGCTCCCTGCACATTGCAACCGAGCACCGCGATCCTCAGCCCCCTGCGCCTCGCGGGCCACCTCCGGCCCAAGAGGTTGGCCTGCAATGCTACTCGGATGAGGAGCTGAGCCCACGACCCACCATGGCAGTCGTTCGTTGCACCCTAGTCCATTCCCCTCCTCCGTCCGAGGACCGGAAGCGCACAAGTATCTTCTACACTTAACATCAAGTGTAATGGTCACTCGTGTAAAATCGTGATTGACGGTGGTAGCAGCCTCAACGTCGTGTTCAGGTCCGCGGTCACCCGCTTTGGCCTCACCCTTGAACCCCACACCCAAGCCTTACTCAATCGTGTGAGTCATGCTTCAAGCCTTCCCATCACCCATCGCTACCAGGTCCCCATCTACTTCGGAGACTACTCCAACAAGGTGTGGTGCGACGTCACCGCCATGGACGTCGCCCATGTCCTCCTTAGCCGTCCATGGCTCTATGACCGCGACATCATCCATTATGGGCGCTCCAACACCCACGTCTTCTAGCATGAGGGACAGAAAATCTACTTGACCCCGGCTCCGCCCAAGGAGTTGCGGGCCTCCACGTCCAAGGGGATCATCACCCCCGCTCAGCCGACCCAGCCTACACCTAAGTCGCTCGCCCTTGTGCGGCCCACTTCACTTGTATGCGAGGCCCATGAGGCCAAGGTAGTCTATGCTCTCATGGTGCGCGAGGTCTCCTGCGACCCACCCCCTCTGGTACCCAGGGTGCCCAAGGAAGTCGCAGCCCTCTTAACGGAGTTTTCGGACATTTCTCCAGTCAACCTTCCTTCCAGCCTTCCCCCGGACCGCGATATCCAACACGTGATCGATCTTGTACCCGGGGTATCTTTGCCCAACTTGCCTCACCACCGCCTTAACCGCACTGAGCACACAGAGCTCAAGAGGCAAGTCAATGACCTCCTCGCTAAAGGCTTCATCTATGAGAGCCTTAGCCCTTGTGCTGTCCCGGCCCTTCTCACACCCAAGAAGGACGGCTCTTGGCGGATGTGTATTGATTGCTAGGCAATCAATCGCTTCACCGTTAAATACCGGTTTCCCATCCCGCGACTTGACGACATGCTCGATCTCATTTCCGGGTCCTATTGGTTCAGCAAGCTCGACCTTAGGAGCGGCTACCACTAAGTCCGCATCCGCGAAGGGGACGAGTGGAAGACGGCTTCCAAAATGAAGGACGGCCTCTACGAGTAGTTGGTTATGCCCTTCGGCCTCACCAACGCCCCTTCGACCTTTATGCGTTTGATGAGCCAGGTGCTGAAACCCTACATGGGGAAGTTTCTCGTCGTCTACTTTGACGACATTCTCATCTACAGCCGTTCCCGCGCTGACCATCTTGAGCACCTTAGGCTGACTTTCGATCTCTTGCGTAAGGAACATCTGTTCCTTAACACCAAGAAGTGCACGTTCTTGGACACCCAAGTTCAATTCTTGGGTTTTATTGTCTCCGATCAGAGCCTTATGGTCGACCCCGCGAATATAGAAGCCATCCGCCATTGACCTGAACCCGAGTCCGTCACCGAGGTCCGTAGCTTCCTCGGCCTCGCGGCCTTCTACCGCCGCATCAAGGGGTTCAGTACCATCGCTTCCCCCATGACGGCGTGCACTAAAAACACCGACTTCACCTGCACCCTGCGGCTAGACGTGCCTTCCTAGCCCACAGGGACATTATGACCTCCGCCTCAATCCTTCGTCTCCTCAACTTCTCTAAAGTTTTTGAGGTCACTTGCGATGCCTCTGGTGCCGGCATCGGCGGCACACTCAGCCAAGAGGGCCACCCCGTCGCCTTCTTCAGCGAGAAGCTGAATGAGGTTCGTCAGCGATACTCCACCTACGATAAGGAGTTTTACGCGATTGTCCACTCCCTTAGGCAGTGGTGTCAGTACCTCCTACATACGGAGTTCGTCCTCTATAGTGATCACCATGCAGAAGAAGCTCGCCCCTCACCATGCGAAGTGGGTGGAGTTTCTTCAACAATACATGTTTGTGATCACCCATAAGGCTGGTAAGGACAATGTCGTGGCCGACGCCCTTAGTTGCATCCGCTCCCTGCTCTATGTTCTGTCCACGTCCGTTACCGCCTTTGACCACATCCGCAATGAGTACGCGGCATGCCCCGATTTCGGCCCCGTATATGCCCGACTCCTTGCTTTCGACCCGCCGGACCAGCCCTACCGTCTTCATGACGGCTACCTCGTCTACGGTAATCGTCTTTGTGTTCCTCGGTCCCTGTTGCGCGAGCACCTTGTGCTTGAGCTCCATGCTGGCGGTGCCATAAGGCACCATGGCCGCAACAAGACCCTCAACTTGGCCGAAAAATGGTTCTTCTGGCCCACTCTTCATAAGGATGTGGATAGGGTTGTTCGCCATTATGGCACATGTCAGCGTGCCAAGCCCCGACCCGCTAACACCGGCCTCTACACCCCACTCCCTATTCCCTGAGGCCCTTAGCTTGATATTAGCATAGACTTCGTTCTCGGTTTACCCCGCACGGCGTCGCGCCATGACTTCATCTTCGTTGTCGTGGATCGTTTTTCCAAGATGGCATATTTTGTGCCTTATTCTAGAACGGCCGATGCCTCCCATATCGCGAGCCTCTTCGTTCGCGAGATTGTTCACTTGCACGGGCTTCCTCTCACCATTGTGTCCGACCACGACACTCGGTTCGTTGGTCATTTCTGGAAGTCCCTGTGGTCCCTCCTTGGCACCACGCTGAAGTATTCATCTGCCTACCACCCGCAGACGGACGGTCAAATGGAGGTGGTTAATCGTAGTCTGGGTAACCTTTTGCGCTGTTTAGCCGGTGATTTCCCACGCCATTAGGCTGATCACCTTCCCATTGCTGAGTTCACGTATAACAGCGCCTTCAACCGCTCTATAGGGTTGAGTCCCTTCCAAGTATTACTCGGGCACCAGCCTAGGAAACCCATCGACATGCATAACGTCTCCACCCCTCCTTCTCTCCATGAGTCCGCTTATGCATTTGCTTCTCACCTCTCAGGTTTACATGAGATTCTTCGCCGGATTTACTTGAGCAACACCCGGTATGCGGTCACGGCCAACGAGCATCATAGGCCACACCATTTTGAGGTAGGTGAGTTAGTTATGATGTGACTCCACCCTGAGCGATTGAGTGGAGGGCCAACTGGAAATTACAAGCACACTGCGATGGGCCCTACATGATTCTGCGGCGGATTGGATCCAACGCCTACGTCCTCGATCTCCTGGAGGATTCTCTCATCAGTCCAATCTTCAACGTCGCCGACCTTCTGCCCTACCACGCGCCCTTGCCTGCCGGCGCCCCGTCCTCAGCCATGGTGCCTCCTTGTTCTCCAGAGGAGAACTCTCTCCACCCGGGGTGAATTGATGGAGTCATTGATCCATCTTGGAGCACCCCCACAACTACTGAAGACACCCGGGAATGCTCCCCAGGACTGGAGGAAGATACCCTGCAAATTCCAGATGAAACGGAGCACTGCCACAGCCATCACGGCCAGGCCGTGATGCCAAACACTGCCGTGATACGGTCGCAAGCAGCCGCGAGCAGAAGCACAGCACCGAACACAGCTGTGACTGCATCCGTGACCGCCTCGACACAACTCCAGCCCAGCCGACACGGCCAGGCCGTGAT
The DNA here is from genome assembly GCA_027563935.2 of Costus lasius. Taxonomy (NCBI): domain Eukaryota; kingdom Viridiplantae; phylum Streptophyta; class Magnoliopsida; order Zingiberales; family Costaceae; genus Costus; species Costus lasius. Next base: position 25,863,325 of record CM050450.1, on the reverse strand, counting down.
CCCCAGCACGGCCGTGACACGAGTACCTCCAGACGCGAACAGAAGCACGGCACCGCACACGGCCGTGACCACTGCCGTGACAAGCTCGGCGCAAATCAGAGATCCTCATCACGGATGTGACGAGAAGTATGGCCAAGCCGTGACCAGCTCACCGATCATCACCGCCTCAGGCACGCCTGTGTCCCCTGCCGTGTCGAGCTTGGCGCAAGTTTGCCTACCCCATCACGCCCGTGATGAGAAGCACGTCCAGGCCGTGACAGCACCGCAAGAGTTCCCAAAATCCGTTCACGGCCGTGAACACAAGCACGGCCAGGCCGTAAAAGCCTCGAAAGTGAAGATGTGTCCTATTTTGCACGAAGTTCGACGTTCGCAGCGGTCCTCGCAGCCTCCTGATCGTTATGTGGGCATCGTGAACCCCTATTTAGCCTCAACAGAATCCATTCAGCCGGTCCCCATGGCGACCCTTCCCCGAGGACCACCTCAAGAGCCACCGACGGGCCACTACCATAACCGATTCCTCAACTCGGCCTAGGAGACAGCCAACAACGTGCAGAACCAGCCCACAATCAGGAAGTTTTGCTATTTTGTCGCGGCTTGCTCGGAGATGGTTTAGCGCACCACTCAACCCGACCAGTGGCCCGCAAAGCAGGCCCATGCGCCAGCCCCTGAAGATTCTCTGCAAAGGTTGTTAGCTGCTGCTTTTAGTTTGTTAGAAGGCATCTTGACCCTCTTTTAGGAAGTTAGGGCCCTCATGTGATTGTCATGTACTTCCCCCTCCCTCTTGTTCTATAAAAGGGGGCTGAGGACTTGTGTGTTTACAGTTTTCGCTGTAGTAGACGCTCTCCCCCACGCGAGAGCCTAGGTCCAGTGTAACTCTAGCACTTCTCGCTGTTTCTTTATTGCGATTCATTCAAAACACCCGGAGAACCCCCGTCGGGCTCCGGGTCCTTTCCAATCCTCCTACGTCTATTGCGTTTGTGTCTTGGATGAGCAGAGTTCCTCCCTCGCAGCATCGTGAAGGATTTGCGCGCCCGTGCTTACATTAAAAAGTTGGCTCTACGAGTCAGGTAAGTAGTTCCATTTGTAGATCGATCCGTGGTTCTCGGCTCGCTGGGTTTTGCTCAAGTAAATTTCTGATTTGGTTTCTCATCAGTTTTCATCGGGTTTCTCAACCGCGCACGTTTTCTTTTCCCTCGTCTTAAGACCCTCTCACGATTTCAGCATCATCATCTCCATCCCCTTAGAGTACTGAACTAAGGACATCCCCTCCCATAAGTTCCATTGCGTCAAACATATAGTCCCATCTTTGTCCTATTGAAGTGCAGTGTAATTTCATGAATAAAAAAAGTGATCTCCAAATGTTGTGCAGACACATATAACAAACAAAAAACAGGGCGAGTTAATGTCTCTTTGTGATTAATTTGGTTAAAAAACTTTTGCTTGCATTGAAGTTATAAACTTAGCATCTATGCGTATTGTCTCCATTCTAGTGTTTTAGAACAAAGGACATTGAAATCTGTCATTTTTGGCATAAAGAGTGCATTTTCAGGAAATTTTTACACCTTAACATTATAATCTCTCACGGTATTTGTTGTCCAATTAGGGAGATAGTGTCCTGACTTTCAAGAAAAGATAGATATTATCTTTGAGTACTGGAAAAGTCTTGTTGTATTATTTTACTCATTTATATATGAACAGAAAGAAGAGGGTTGTATGTGATGGGTTTCTTCTCCACAATTAAGAAAATATAATGTCCATTTTATTTTATTTTATTTTTTGTTTCTTGATCTAAATAAACCATCATCCTCAAAGAACAAAGCAAGTTACTTAAGGTAAGCGTAAATAAATAGAACACCATACCACCAACATGCACTGATAGAGCACCATCCTTTAGCAGTGATGATGCAGCGCTCCGCTTGATGCTATCAACAGAAGAAGCAACCAGGTCAGGAATGTGTTCAACCCCTACTGCACGACCTTGTGGTCCAACCATCAGTGCAAAGCATGCAGTTAGATATCCAGTACCTGTAAGGAAAAAGAAACTAAGAGCATCTTCCTTGGAGAATCAAAACTGTGGAGAAGATAGGATCATTCATTCATCACTAGACATGAAAGTACATGACGCCTGAGATCAAGCATGCCAAAACTGACTGCAGATAGAAAATATTAAGGATAAATAATGTAGTGCCATCATATCTTTGTCCTGTCATGACTCAAATAACAATCCAAAGATCCCAATTTGCAGTACCTACCATTTTCTTTGCTTATGTGACAATAAAGAGAGGATGAAGAGATATGAAGAAGTGAGAAGAGAGAAGAAAGCTGAGTGAGGCAAATTAGCTTTCATTCAATGTAATAATGCCTATTACCAATTATAATGTTAAACCTATATACAGGCATTAGATACAAATATTCCATAAATACCTACCATCTGCACATTCTATGGATTTCAATTTCATAAATACACCATCATTCTCCACCAAGAATTCAATTCCAGCAAATTAAACTTGTATCTAACTTGAATATCAGAAAATAACGAAAGTTCAACCATATTAATCAACTTTAGGAGGATCACGCAAATAATATGTTATCTATTGTTGCTATTGTGGTAAGATGCTTATTAGATACTAAATCACATTGCTATTTTTTGAAAATTCATGCATCATCTATGTAAAATCCTCCATTAAACAAGATTGTGAAGATGTTCCTATGACAGTACAACCAATTATGTATCCATTATTTCATGAGCCATTGATGATAATGGTTTGGTTTTGCCCATGTAAGTGTTGGTACCAAGGTTTGAAAAGTCGATTTGTACTAGGTGGTATAGCTAGTTAATACTGGTACTATTAGGGACAGACCACTGAAGAACCGAAGAAGCTTTGACAAAGCAGCAAAAGTAGCGAACACAGGAGGAAGAAGAAGATGATGAAGCGGTTGAAGTGGGAACCAGATGCATTAGTTGCAAAACCAGTAGGAGAGGTGCACAGTACAAGCAGGGACAAGATTGCATTTTAGTAGTAATTTTCATGGATATTTCATGCTAATTCTAGGCTTATTTCAATATTTTCATACTCTTTTTAGGCTAAATTACTTGATATCTTTAGAATCTTCACTTTTTGGCACTTTTATGGAATTTCAGGTAAAAACGCCCTTTTTCGACATATTTTGAAGATTCTAAGGCCATGGGACGATTTCTTGTATGAAGACGAGGTCACATGTCAAATTTGAGCTTAAATGGAGTCAGCCTGAAAAATACAGCCATGGGGTTCACCAGATTCTTCGTCAGGCTGCAGGGACTTCACAGTAAGAATCACGGCCGTGTGAACCCCACTGGGTTCACCATCCCAGTCGTCAGCCAGTAGAGGTCCAGAAAGCATCACGGCCAGGTGAACCCCACCGGGTTCACCGGTTTTCACTTTGGTCGAAATCTGTCTAGAGAGAAGCACGGGCCGGTGAACCCCACCGGGTTCACCGCGCTTCTATTCGTCCGAACTCATAGAGGGAATCACGGGCAGGTGAACCCGGCGGGGTTCACCCGTGATTCCAACCCAAGCACGAACGAGACCGAGTTCCACTCGATTTTTCTATGATTTCTCACTCGTTTGGAGTCCAAATTTAGCAAGTGAGGTGTCTATGGAAAGATCTTTCAGAGGCGAACAGATGGAATATAAAAGCCCCAATTTTTCATGCCCTAACCATCGAACATTCACGCGAAGAAGCGGCGCGGGCGGAAGAACACGGCGATAGAGGCGACTTTTGGAGATTTTCCGAGATTGAGACACACGATCATCATGAATTCTTCAGGATTCCTTCGGTTCATCGTCTCCTTCCCCTTAGCTTCGTTTTCTTATACTTTTCATTTCATTAAAAGAGAGATTTTGAGCGTTTCAATGACGATTGTAGTGTAAACTCTATTTCGGGGCTTGGTGGAAACCCTTTGATGATTTTAATTGCAAACTTTGTATCTATTTATGTTATTTTGTATGAATTGTGAGCATATTTTACTTTGACGTATCTATTTCGTGGTTTTACCTTGGCCGAGTAATATCGCGTGTTAGCCGTTACGATTCATATCGAGAGAAGGATCGTAAGGGTCGAACCTCTGAGTAAAACTTGCGAGACCTCGACACGAGAGTGTTTGGTCTTCGCTCGAGGATTTCATAGTCTGCCATAGAACTCATTGGGTTCGTCTTAGAACGATCCACCGCGAGAGTAGGAGGTCGGTCTAAAACGAACACTGGGATGTATCACTCGAGAGAGGGCACCTTGTACCCTAGGGTTAGACTCTTTGTGCAAAACTAATAAACCAAATAATTAATATCTTTCTTGTGCGATTAAGATTATCATCGTGGTGGAAGCCGTAGCCCTGAATTCTCTCATATATCTTTTCTCTACCGAAGTAGTTGCACTTGTTTGTTTTCGATTTCCGTCTTCAAAAACCCACGTTTCAATTCGCCTAGCTATTAGGACTCGGACTTTCTAGTACTCAACCTTGTTCCCTGTGGGATTCGACATCTTTTATATTACTTCGACATATCCGTGCACTTGCGGAGCGTGTCAGAGCCAAAGAAGACGTTGCGAGCTTTGATGAAGCAGCAGAAGTAGTGGGCCCAGGAGGAAGAATAAGAAGATAAAGCAGTGGAAGTGGGAGTCAGACTCATCGCTTGCAAGATAGTAGCTAGCAGGAGAGGTGAACGGTACCTCCTTCTCCTCCTTTTCCTCTAGTATGTATGGATCCGAGCTTGGACCAAAATAGACTGGTATTTGAAACCTTGGTTGGTACTATAGTAGCACGAGGAATATGGACTATATAAAAGTCAATTATGAGAAAGAATACTCAAATATTCTAAATAGTGTTAAGTTTTTCTACATTGTATTGCTCTATGGTTAAGGTGCATAAGGATAAGAAGATGCAATGGGGGCTTGATTGTGATAATAATTGGAGTTGGTTACTTAAAATAGGTTATCTTTAGCATTTTATGTAATTATGTTAGGACTTAGGATGTTACCCTACTTGTTGGATGATTGATCTTTATCAAATAATAGTGGTTTACTTTCCATATGCAGATGCATGATTTGATGAAGAATCTAGACTAGATAGTCATACGTTTGATCTCAAAGTTTTAAAGATAATTTTCAATTTCAATAATCTTGAGATAAACTTCCACTATATATTCAAGTAATGGTAACATAACTTCCCTCAAGATTCTCAACATAACGTTAAGTGCCAAGTTAAGTTCTTCACATATTCATATTGAATTTACAATTCCTCAAACCATCTTGTTTATTTTCACTAGTTAACTTAAGATAACTTTATCAGATTTATCAGTGTAGATTTGACCTTATGTTGGAAATAATTTTTTTTAGGCTATGTTTCATTTTAGGCCTAGTGTGAATATATGGCTATTTAAATGCTCTAATAAGCTTACATTTTGCTTCTACTAATATGCTTCATTTTAACAAAGTGGGCAGATTGAAGATCGTTCATTTCATACCAATGGAAACTATGCTAGCAAATCTATAAAGTCACTAGGATTTAGTTGGCCATTAAACTAAGGGCATCAACCTTAATTCATCTCGTGGCATACCCTAAATCATTCATGTCTTTGGTCTTGCTTCATCAATTGGTTATCAAAGTTATGCCTTTATTCTTTTAGATCATATTGGGTATTTCTATAGTCTCTACTTGGTCTACAATGATCCCAAGGAGTGATAAAATCCTATAACTAGAATACTATAGAAGGTAAATCCTACTAGAATGAAACGCTTGTTGTGACGATTTTTCTTTCTTTCTCTGGAATAACTCTTTTAGAGTTATGAACTAAACCTGTTATATAACCCTAATAACCCTTTTTGTCCTTCATGTGACTTTTTTTTTTTTTGCTTTCTTCCTTTTTCACTATAGATTTTAGTTCCACAAGCCATGACCTTAAACCCTTTGCTATGCAAACTATTTATTATAGGTTCATACTATATGATACTTTTTGGTATCCCATGAGAAAGCGTCATCACTTTGATACTCTTCTTCATGCATCATGATATACTTTTAAATATTATAGAACCAACTATTACTTTCACAATTATATTTATGAAAATTGAAAGGCTATATGGACATTCTACTCCACTTATGCTCCACAACAAAATGTTTATCATGTTTGCCGCCTATACAAAGTGATATTCAATCTAAAATAAGGTTAGTGACCCGTACATATGTATTATACAATGTTAAAAGGGTAAAAAGGATCTAAGTATCATCCTCCTATTATAAATATATGTACTATACAATGTTAAAGGGTAAAAAGGATCTAGAGTATCATCCTCCTATTATAAATATAGCAACCCTTCTCTAGCAGAGAGCTAGATACAAGATATCTTGGTGATAATTTTTTTGGCCTTAGATGACACCCTATAGTAGACTCATTAGTACTCAATAAATAGAATGCTTTTTCTCAATTCATGCAAATCTCTTTTTTTTTTTTGACATAGGCAAGTAATTGATGAAGATGGGATTCAATCCAAGACCTTATTATCAACAATAAAGATCCTACACCTCCACTCATACAAATTTCAATGGCATTTAGAAGCTCTTACTTCAATCATGGTGGACATTCTAGGTCTAATAGTGATAAAAGCCAAGCTAGGGATTTCCCACCATATATCTATGGTGGTAGGAATAATCCCACAGTTGATGTATTTGAAAAATTTTAAAAACCTCCTATGATTGCAACTGATTAGCTAAACTTCTCACTTCTAAATCATGCCTTGCCCCTGAGTTCTTCCTACACTGAAATTTGATAGGAAAAAACCTAAGAAGATGTGTAGCAAGGCAGCAACAACTAGGAAGAGAGAAGGAAGGAGGAACTAGATTAATCGGAAGAAGAATTATAGATTTTGAGGCAACCAATTAATTGAAAGAAGAATTGTAGATTTTGAGGCAACCAACAACGGCAAACCTTAGCAAGGATCCTTTAGTCTTGTCTTTTTTATTGACATAGATTATGGGACTTCTTTTGTTCTTTAGAACTTAGTTGTTAATTTGATTCAGGGTATTGCTTACTTGTAATTTATCTAGCCAATTTATTACATGGGTTAGATGATATGAGAAGGACCATGAGATGAATTGCGTTATTAGAACCTCTTAGATCAAACTTGTAGGTTGAAACAAGAGAATAGTTTTCACCCACTTGAGGGCATAGAATAATTTATTACAGAACTTGGTCTAGGTGAGTCGATAAGCTACAAGAGTAGGAGATCCACCCAATTAGGCACATGAGAGGGGACAATTTTCACTAAGAAATAAATTCCCTTTAATCAAACTAAGATCAATTTCAAAAGTAGGAGTATAGTATCATCATAGGACTCTAACGAGGTGAAATTCAAAGTCTTACATTTCGTACTTCTAGCTTTATCTTCGTTCTTGTGTTCATTTGCTTAGTTTCCACTCAGGATAGTTTTACTTTTTTGATCTTAAACCCAGAATTTAATTTGTCTAGATTGTGAGAGTAACAATTAGTCGGTACTTAAAGACTCGATCTCTATAGGATTGATACTTTTTATTACTTTGATAAAACAAGCACCCGTGGTTGCATCATTAGACCAATTTGATATGAGCCCATTGCCCCCACTCCAAGTAAGATTCTAATTTAGTTGAACCAACGTATTTGAGGCATTGTGCTTACACATGTATGTTTGATTGTAATGTGGCTTTGCCAAAATCCACACAATGGTGAGGTTGTTGTGGGTGTGCCCATGTCCTAATGGGATGAATGGGTAAAGAGACCCTTGTGTTAGCTTATGGAGTGTATGAGTCTAAGTGAACACGCCATAGTCTTGCAGGGCACGAGATGGCATGGTCCCACTATATATTGAGACCATCACTCAATGTGCAAGAGATGCATGTGGGACGAAGGATGATTCAATTCATATAGGGTGCAATCATGGGAGTGCACATGGGTAGTGTGGTTGGACATGCTCATATTTTGTCAAAGAAAAACCCCTATTGTGCACCAATATTGCACTACTCGTACTCTAGTGGATATCTAGCCTCACTATGTGAGGCATCTTGGCGGATACGAGTAAAATGCTTGGCAATGAGAAATATTTGACCATAGCATCTTGCAATACTAAGCTCTGTGAAGAGTGTAAAATTATTCACTATAAAAGGTATGTTTATAGTAAAGCAAACAAACAAGCCATAAAATAACCCCTAATGCATTGTCACTCGTGTACTTGAAAATAAAGACTATGTATTCTATTTGTACAAGTGTGTCACACAGTGATGACATGAGTTTTACACCATGCACCACTCAATCCGTGACAATAAGGCAATGCGAGCTAGCATGAGGGGCATATTGTTGCAAGCGCATAAGCATGCAAGTGCGGAGCACCACCATAGAGACATGTGGACATACGCAAGAAAGCAAGAACACTAGGCCTCACCCACAACCAACAATATGGGCGCACTGAAGGTGAGTACATATGAGGCGGGAGTTCGATCACACACACCATTAGTCACACAAGCCTACATGCAAGCATCATATGGCCACCTGGAGGGTTCAAGCCTGGCAACTAGTAAATAAGTTGTTGTCAAGTCCGTTGAGGCAATTAGTTGACTAGATCAGTGAGACATGATTGGGACAGTGTAAACAAGTGTACACATGCATCAACCTCCATCTCCTTAGCTTAAGGAGCTTAGCTGCTGAGCACCATTAAGTAGAGTTGCTCACGATCTTCTTGGGGTCCTATCAGTGATCAGTTGCTGGAGTTGATCGTGTCATTCAATAGTAAAGTTCGGCTAGCGAAGAGCTACAAATGTTGCGTCAATAAACAGAGGTACTTCTCCTTATTCCCCTATTTTCATGTTGGTGTTAGGAAACCAATGGAACTCTTCTTCCCCTTTCCAACAATTCCTCTAGTGGCAGTCAAATGCCATCCCCCTTGATTCTATGAGGGATCATTTCTGCACAGGAATGCACCGTTTGAGCCAATGGAATACAGCCTTTGAACTTATTAGTAGTTATAATTAGCAACATTGAAGTCTAGTAACTATTGAATTGCATTTTTTATTCGAGTGAGAGTTTGAGCAAACTTGTAAGATGGCCTAGGAGCCCCAACATGTGAGAGAAAGAGAATCGTGCGATCTATTACAAATTGAGTGAAGCATTGTTCAAGTTCTTATTTTTTTGAAGTTGCCAACAAGAACTAGCAATTGATCCTTATTCTTCTACTAAAATTCTGAAGCTGGGCAACCGGGAAGGGAGTTGATGACTTTGCCAATTGCACCTAGTCAATTTTTATTCCACAAGCTAGGGCATGACACTTATGTCATTGTTACCTCGACCATCTAGCTCAAAATAAAGTTCAATAGTATTTGTCTTTACAACTCTATCATTCTTTTACTTGTGATGCAAGTCTGTTGGTTAATTTCTTTTCTATTGGGTCAATATAGTAGTTCTTTTGATATATTTCACTCCATATTTGAGTTCAAAGTCCTACACCCACAAAGGGTGGTTTTCAAAGTGTTGTTACTTTATTTGATGATTACTTGAGAATGTGTTAGCTATATTTGCTCAAAAGCCATTATGATGTTTTTGATATATTTCAAGCATTTAATGCCAAAACACAAACCCTCTTCTTTTCACTAATTCTATAGAATATACTTAGATTAAATTTGGGCAATTTTGTATTCTTATGGCATCGTTCGTCCAACCACCTATCCTCGTCATCCTAAAAAAATGGAGTGGTTGATCACAAAAGTCAATATTTGTGGATGTCACTATAATATTCTTGTTTTATATGCATGTTCCTTGATATTTTTTTAGGAGATGTTGTTTTTCCTGTGTGTTATCTTATTAATTGAGTTCCTATGGCTTTTCTAAAAGGTGCTACACCTTTTTCTCTTTATAATCCATCTTAGCCACCTTTTCTTTCCAATCTCATGTTTTTAGATATTTGTGTTTTTCTCATATGGTCATGAATCTAACAAGTTGCTATCTCATGTTCTTCGTTGTATCTTTCTTGTATACTCTCAAACTTAAAAAGGTTATTGATAGTTTGACTCTATGATCCAATGAATTGACACTTGTTTCTCATTGCTACTATCACTTTATGCTAAGTCAACACCATATTTTCTAGATTCTAAAAATGTTACTACTGATACACCAACTTCAACACCTATGCTGACACTAGTTCCTCTCAATCCTTTTAGACATGGCTCCACCACGGCTCCATCTTCATTATCACACTTTATTACACCTATTAATGTGTCATCTATTATAGCATCTATATTCCCACTATAGGGTTATCATTGCTGTAATTGCCCTCCTAGTACTCAAGCTCCTATAGCAACGATTGAAAATTGCCTATTGCCTTTAGTTGAGGTAAGTGGTCTACTACTATTTATCTCATTTCTCATTTTATTTCTTATGACCGCTTAACCCCTTAATATCATGCTTGTATTACCTCAATTTTATATATCTATTCTTACAACTTGTTAGGAGGCTATAATACATCCGATATGGAAGTTAGCTTTGTATGACAAGATAGAAGTATTGCTCTCCTAAGATACATGGACATTAGTTATACTCCTCCAAGGGTTTGTCCAGTCTCATGTAAGTGGCTGTATAGTTAAACATGATTATGATAACACAGTAGACAAATATAAAACTCCCCTAAAGAAATTCGCACATGAGTTGACTAGTCTGACACTTTCTCTCACCAATAGCACCGTTGAATTTTCTACACAAATACTTTTCTCCTTAGCTATCAATCTTGATCACAACTTCATTTGGTAGATGCTAAAATTCATTTCTCTATGGGATCTTTCATTCCATCTTCATACTCAACTCAAATTTTAGTGTTTTGATTCTTGCTATTAATGTTGATTTAACATTCTATTAGTAGGAATGGCTTTCATGGAATTGCTAAAGTGAGATACTTGTATTCTCACTACAGCCTTAAAAATCTTATAAGATTAAAGTACTTCCTGAAAATTGAAATTGCTTATAGAGAATGAAGTATATATCTTCTTCAAAATGCAAATATGTTTTAGATTTACTTAAGCATACTAGTTTGGTGGGGTGTAAGTCCACTAATACACCTACCATTCCAAGCCTAAAATACTGTGCCGATGATAGATAATTATATAGATCCAACTAGATACAACAATTGGTCAAAAAATTAATATCCCATTGTGACGGGCTTAATTATTTTATGTTGTGGGTATTGTTAGGTAGTTCATGCTATAACCTAAACAATGTCATTGAGAAGTGTTGTTATGTATATTATAGTATATTGAAGAGGCACCAAGAAAGGACTAATATATAAGAAAAATGGGCATGTATAATTTAAGCATATATGAATTCTTCAAACAGGTCCAAACCAGTTGTCCAATCCAAACTCGAACTATTTATCCATTCTGGATTGAACCTGAAAACATATTGAGGAAAAGTTCTACATCACTTCGTCTTCGCAGCAGCATCTATTCGGAAGCTCTTATGCTCTCCACAAGCTTCTCTCCTCCTCTTCCTCTCCACCCAACTTAGCAGCAAACATGGTTGTTGGGTTTAATGAAATGACTGGTCAGTATGCACATTGTCTTTTGATAAAAATAGGAACATAATGATTGTAGCAGTTAACAAATCGGAGATTAAGCATGTCAATAAGGGCATTAATCCCATTTGGAGGATGTGTTTAGTTAATTCATAAAACAATGGTCGAGATGGATCAGGAGATAATAAGCTAATAGGCGCAATGTACTGTCTAAAGATGTTTGGAAAAGAAATGAAAATCAAGTGTTGGTATTTTTATGGATAAATAATTTGATCTTGAAGTTTGATTTATTATACTAACATAAATTGTTACTGTTGATCCATACTTAATGTTCTTTTCCGCATACCAGCTAGTGTCAGTTAGAGATCACCAAATTGTAGATAATATAGATGAAGTTTTAGGTCAGCTCTGCAAATCATCATCATTTCTTTCATATTCTTTTTGGTGTTATTTAGTATTAGAGTTGAATTCTGTTTGTGTTTAACTTACTGAAAATTATTCGTCATGACTATGCTGTAGTTTCATTATTGTCATGTTAAATTAAATAATTTATTGCAAAAATGCAAATTGAATACTAAGTGCAAGTGATGTGTGGATATTGGTGTTCTTCCACCTCGCTCAAGGCCTAACATAATACATTCAACTAAAATTGCACAGCGAAGTGTATGATTAAAAGTTTAGCTTTTGCCATGTTTCCTCCAGCTTCTAACTTGGCTATCAAAGTTTCATTAAAATATCAAAAATGGTGAATGAACAAATTATTCTGAAAAAAAAAAATTTAAAATTTATAGTTGATTAATTTTGTGAAGTACCTGAACCAACATCCAGTGCATGCATGCCTGGCTGTAGATGTTCTTTCAATAGTTCAAGACAGGTTGCGTGCATATGAGGAGCAGATATTGTTGCGTTATACCCTATTGGCATGGGACTATCCACGTATGCTGGGGCCCCTTCGGGAACAAACAAGGCCCGGTCAATAGTCTTCATTACCTCTGCAACTTTATTTGATTTTATTGCACCATATTGTTTCAACTGCTCCACCAATCCATCATTTGTATCAAGTGACCCTCTTGACCAGAGGTACTGCAATAGAGAAGAAAAAATAAATAAAGGTTGATTCGTCTAAACCACCAAAGGATTGTCGCCTTATTAAGATAAGCAAGAAAAGTTCCCAACTCTAGCACCTTCAAACCATGGATTGAGCCGGACTAGTTCCTCCGGTTTGTACCGGTCCGGCAAAAGACCGGTGCCATGTGCTCGTGGTCATGACGCCACCACAAACTGGTCCAGCAGCTCACTGGACCGAAACTTTAAATCATACTTCAAACTATGTTATACTTTCAATAAACCTAAGTACACTTATAATTATCAATTGTTCTCTGCAACATAGCAGATAACTTTTCAGAAAAAGTACATAAGAGAATTATTTCAGATTTGAATGCAGCATTCTAAGCTATTAAAAATGAAACATTCCTCCAATTCCCTGCATTGAAGTCTAATAAATATATAACTATAAGCAACAGTTCTACCAAATCAACATCGAAGTAAAGAGTCAGCGAATGAATTAACACATTTTAGATTCACCCCATCTATGATTTTCTTTTATTTCCTTCAACCAGATTGAAAAGATAAAAAAGCATTTTAGAAGAATTGCTGCCATGTAAGCCAGCAGGACTTTGGCAACCATGATATGCCCAAACCAAATCATGCATGACAAGTTCTAACATGAACTCCAAAAATGTTCTCCATATGTGAGACATTTCATCAAATCGTGCAATAGCCAATTTTATGCTTCATGAAGCTCACACCTTGTAAGATATCCCAAACTCTATGAAAAAGATAACCTTCAGCTCAAAAGTGTGGCGGTCTTTTCTAAATTAAGATTTCATAATTTCTTGATGACTAATTCCAATCTTGTTTCTAGAGGATAGAGCAACAAAATTACACTTGAGTGGAACGTCAGACCATTCATCCTAAAAAGCGGCAGGTGGAACCAGATTGCAGCAATCACTTGAGCCATCATCTTAGTCTAAACAAACCAACAATGTAATAAGTCACAATGCGCAAATTCCATGGCTGCCTTAGAGTTGCTAAACTGACCATAATTCAAAGATAAGAGAGAAACTATCAAGGGGATAAATGTCGTAGCAATTAAATTGAAAAAGCATTAACATAAGGAGTACAGCAACCAGAACTAAAAAACGAGCTACCAAGGAAAATAAGACAAATAAATCAAAGTTCACAGTTCACACACAATGAAGAGTAGGAAAAAGAATAAGATAGCTACAAGGATATCATATGATACGTTAAAAAGACAAAAATACCTATGTGAATACTAAAGTTGGAAAATAGTAACCTATGAAAAGCATTTCATTGGTAGAACCATGTGTCTGCTATCCTGACATAATTCTACCAGTAAGTTAGAAAGACACGCAAGAGTTTCACTTTCTTTGCAGTATCATCCCAACTATCACTTGTGTTATTTCAACTGATATCATGTGCTTCAACATTCTACTTACACAGAATAATGATGTTAGATTCCCTACAATTCTTATGCATTATTCTGTGTTGTAACTTATAACTTTGACTTCCACGATAAGAAATTAAACCTTTTGGTACTCTTGCCCAAATTTATTCGACCATAAATTCACTGCCACTGCTTGTAGGTTGATGTTAAAAATGATACCCTCCCATTTAGTCATTCTGACACTGCAATTTAGTTCTTTATGTAAAATGAGAGGATACGTGTCTCCGACGATTAATTGGAGCTTAGGCATTTTAAATCACATGATCTAAAAAGCTTATAATTGTAAGATTTAATTCCCGAAGGCATGGGTCTTAATCATAGTTGTGGTCATTACAAATATCACATATAGTAAACTTGTCAGTTCTACATCATTGGATACCTCTCATTTGGAATTCATGTTTATTAGTTTCACAGGAACGAGGACAAGTTATAAAATACAAAAATTTAAAGATCTGCAATTCATTTACTCTCTTTCTTCTTTGTTTTTTTGAAGAAGAAGATTGTGAAAGCCCACACTATTTAGTACGTAATTAAGTACTGTCATGAATCAGAAGAATAGTTTTATCAGCAAAAGAAGAACAACACTTAGAGGAAAAAAGAATACAAGTTCTGACCACTAACAAACCACACATATGTTCCTGATGTGAGAATGCAGAGAATGAATGCACTTGACAATTTAAATAAAAAATCTTACATAACAGTCACAATTTACATTTCCTATTTCAAAACTATGCCGGATATTTATGCTCTTCCCCTCTCCTGTCTTATTCTTCGGAAAAGAGGATTAAAGCCGATTGAGTCGACAAAAACACTCTCACCCCAGTTCCAACTAGAACACCTAAGCCCAAACAAAGAAACATGTCTTTGATACAAGCGAATCAAATTTCTGCAACAAATCTATGCTAAGGAGACCCGAATCAAGAACTGATAAACGAGAGAAGTACCTCCATTCTGGTGAGGCGGTGGAACAAGTGGCAGTGGGTTGCGAGGTTCGCGGGGGACGAAAAAGAAGAAAGGGAGCGAGGAGCCGAGCAGCGCGAGGACGAGCGGAAGAAGGGCAAACCTCCTCCTCCTCCTCCTCCTCTTCTTGTGTGACGATTACCGAGCGGAGAGCAGAATCCAGCGAGGCGAGACGCGATGGCGGCGGCCATGGCGTGCTTTTGATGGTCGGTACTTATAGCGCAGCGGGGTGCGGTTGCCAGGTGTAAATTGTGCAAGGTCCACTTTTGTGGAAAGGAAGGCGTCGAAGGTGATGGATGCTTCGACTGCTTTCTCCTCTTCTTGGGTTTGTTCCTCTTGTCCTGTCGGCAATCACACTTTGTTTCTTTCTTCCGATTCGCGGGAGTTCTGGATGGACGACGCAAGGAGGATACTGTTGCAAACGCCCATCACAAATCTCGCCTCCTCCACGGCTCCACCTCCCCTCTCCTCTCTTTGATTTTTTTTATTCTTTTTTTTCTCATCCCTTCAAAATGCAAACAAGAAATGTTACAAATTTCATTGAATTTGTGGGTTAAATTGTTAAAAGTAAAAAAAAATAAAATAAAATATTATGCGTCGAGGATGTGTGACAGATACGACTATCGTCTCTCATATAGTATAGGATTTTGATTTTACTTGTAAAATACTGACTACGAGGTGTGACAATGAAGCTTTTATAAACTATTAGATATTATGATGTCTAAATCATTCATCTATAATGTTTTGTTCATAATTTAATTGATTAGCCCGTATTGATCAACTTTGACCACGGATCAAATATGATGATCATGTCAACATCAAGGAAATGAATTGAAATAAGATGTTGGTATCTCTCTCCTTCTTTCCTATTTTATAAAAATGTTAATTTTATAATTTATGACCATAGTGAGGAAGCAACCAAAATATTAAGAGATCATAATTAAGAATCATTCAAAATAAAGCGAAAGTTAAAATGTTTGTAAGTCCTATAAATATGATTTTAGGCAAACTCATGAAAATACCAATAACAGATTAATCATATGTGTGAAAATGACTCAATCAACTATCCAATAATACAAAAATTATGGCCAGTAATTGATAATCAAGTAATTAAACTCTAAGCACGTTAGGATGAAGATTGATGTTCAAAGCAATCTATTTGTTCGTGGTGTAAAGATTTCTATCTTATTCATTTCTAATGATCTATGTGAAATATTGGGCATACGACATTCTTGAATTATTGTTTGACTAAGTACCATTCTTTTCTCTTGAAGTATTTCTCGTTAGTACTATTTTCTTAGGAACATAAACTTTGACTTGATCCGACAAAGCATCAACATGATTGGGGTCAGTTGGATTATATATATATATTTTTTTATATTAATAAACATTGAATTAAAGATGAGGCAAGACTGATATTACCTTTATACCACCCTAGCCCAATACAAAATCAAAGTTCTATATATTTACATACTATATAATTGTATACAATTAGTATTTAAGTTATTATTCTAGTATTTTCTTAATTTTTTACTCTTAAGTTTAAATAATTATATATATGTGTGTATATATATAAAAATAATACAACCAATTTTAAAGGGTACGTGAACCTTGTTCGAATCTCCTCCCTTATTTTTCACAATCCCTTCAAGTATTTCTCATTGACATTGTCTTCTTAGAGCATTCATTTTGATCTGATCCGATAAAGGATTGACGTATAACTTGATTATAGTTAATTAGGAATTAAAAATTGAATCAAAGATAAGACGAGATTTATATTAGCTTTATAATTACAGTACAGACATTTAGTATTTACGTCAAATTTAATATTTCTACAAATTGCTATTATTATACATATTTTGTTTCCTAGAAATAATTTTTATAATCCCCTTCTTAATCTTGCTATGCTACGCCTCTAAAATTTAAACTTACAACATGTACCACAAAACAGAAAAACGTGAGGAATTAGAAGGGAATAGAAAAGCTAAAAGAACAAAATTTCTATTTCTAAAATAATTGTTTTTTACTTTTTTTTTTCTTTCATGAACACATCTAGCAATAGGATGCGCATACCTAGTAATTGCTAGTTTTTAACGATAATTCGGTTTTATTATTCTTCTATTGTCTATAAAAAGATTTATCCTTTATTTGTAGTTTGCTTTAATAATCTATTTATGCGCCTTAAAAAATGAGAAAATAAAATAAATTTCTATTCAATAATAAGAATAACTATGTTCACATTTTGCCCAAACCTCATTTATAAAATATTTACTCCTTTCAGACATTCAGATTAAGCTTCGCTTCATCTATATTCATTAGTGTGACATTTTGAGAAAACGCAGAAGATCGAAATTGCATGGAAGTATTTTTGATCTGGTTTCAATTGGTGAGATGATATAAATTGCAACTTATCTACAAATTAAGAACATCTAAAAGCATTCGTCAAAGAAAAACCTTAATTCAGATGAATGAAGGTCATTGACAGCCACCTGGTTGAAAGGAGAAGGCCACCCTCAATGCAACATTTACAATTAAGCCTATATAACAAATGATACCATATAAACACAATGTACAGGTAAATGATGTACACACTTCATGTATGAGTATTCCGTCAAACTTAGATACATCTGAGGAAGGATATATATATATATATATATATATATATATATATATATATATATATATATCACACAAAGAATGAAGAATGGAATATCTAAGTCTTTTTGGAAGTAGCACCCTACATCAACTACGATACGAATTATATCCATTTTCAAGAGATTTACTAGGAGGGAGTACCAGTCTACAGAATAGATAGATGCCAGTTATGGCATTCATGAATTGAGTGTTTCATGTTCCACCTGCAAGTTTACTGATTAACTGAGCTATTGCAGCCACAATACAACCCAAGATAGCACCAGCTATGACCTGGGAAAATATAAGAAAAATATTAGAAAACCAAGACACTCTAAGAGATACTTCATAAAGCAGCATGTCAAAGAACTATTTTCCTATAAAAGAATTTGATCCAAAATCTTGGATATTTGGTATTTCCAATTAACTCATGTCCGTATATGATATCTGAGGGAAAGAAATCCCAACGCAAATTTGGTTTGTATAGGTGCTAATAATTGGAAATTTTTTTAGTCTGGTCCTCTTGACTGCAGTTGTTAACTACATGATGTTCCAATAAAAGTATCCATTCCTGGAATACTAGTATTTTGATATACATCAATAACCCCTGTAATTGATAAGCAACAATAACTAATCATAGTAAGATAGAGGGAGAGAGGAGTGATAACTTTTAACTTTCAGAAAGATTATTTCTTGTATATTCTGTCTACCATGTGTATTGGTGATCTTCAAAGATCAAACACATGCAAAAGGTTGCATGATCACAGTTATTATGCATACAAGTATGCAGCAGTGAATCAAACCTGAAGAGGAGTATGTCCTAGAAGTTCACGCAGTGGCCTAGTGTCAGATAGAGGATGTTCTTCTGGAAGTTCAAACACAATTTGATTCAATACCTGGGAAGGCAGGAAAGAACAAAAAACTATTACAAGAGAAACAGTAAGCTAATTAATCAAATTGTGAAATAGCTACAAAATTATTTGGATTTCGCACATAGTTTAACACCTCCAATTAGTTTTTCTAGGAAATTAGCAGCCACTTTGAAATCGACAAACGTGCTTCTCTAGACATTTCTAAAAAGTACACATGCTGGGGTTCTTCTCCAACATGATCTTTTTATTTTATTGCTAAAGATTAATTGATTGCATTGAATACACTAAACTTCACCAAAATATGGATAAATTATCCATGAGTACACAAAGAGTACTTGAAACCAATGTTTTAAAATCTAGTCCGAACTGGCCAAACTTTTCCATTTGGTCCGTTGAAGGAGCGGAATGGGAGCAGGCAGGAGAAGGAGAAGAAGGGGAACGAAGGAAAAGAGGAGAGGAAGAGGGAAAAGAAAGGAAAGAAGCGAACGACGGATGTGTTCGGGCCTTCCACTTCTTTTTTCTCTTTCTCTTTCTCTTTCTCTTGTTCCTCTTCTTCTTTCTTCCGGTGCTCTAGAAACCAGGATTTTGTCCAATAAGACCGGTGTATACCGGTCCAACAGACCAGATCTTCAAACCTTGCTTGAAAGGATAGGACTAAACCAATAAATTTATGTCAATACTTACATAATTATCCTCATCCTCAAAAAGTACCATTAAATTACGATATAGCATTAGCTCAGTCCTAGACTAACACCAACTTTATATCAAGCAATAGATTTGCTAAGAACAAAATAATTTTCAAAGGTTCTGTTGTATCAGATACCTCTGCCTGCCTTCCAGCATGTAATCGAACACCAAAGGCATCGTACATTACCTGCCAATTAGTGAAACAAAATGTCATCATCAAATAAATTCAAAAAAGACATGCGGCTACTTAACCAATTACAAATTTAATATCCATTCCTTGAACTACTAAATTGACCCCAGAACAAATTGGCCATGTGAAAGTGATGACAAATAACCAGTTCAACACCGGAAAAACCAAGAGCCAACCAAGTAGAAGAGAGATATTTGCATATGTAACCTTGATAGCTAGCCAATTAGGTAATAACTGTTTTTTATTTAACGCAAATAAGATTTGTGATCGGAAGCAAATCATGAAATTCTTTGAATATGGGCTTTGTGACATATGGCACTTAACCCGCATAAATCAAAACAAGGAGAAAAATAGATCCGATGTAGTTTTCCTTATTTATTTATTATTATTACCTTAGTTTCATTCAGTCACTTGTATCAATAATCAAGGATGTCTCTGGCAATAATTTGTACTTTCCAAAGTCCATTTTCAGAGCACTTTCAAGTTGTAAGCAGGTAGAAAGAATTTTTTAATGGCTTGGGAAAAAAAAGTACCAAACACCACTTCTCAACCCAAAAGCGTTTTAGCCTCATAAGCACTTAAGTAGTGCATTGTCAAACGCACCCTAAATCCTAGAAGTTAATTTAAAGAATTTGCCTTATGAAGGTACGAAGATCTATTTACAATAGTAATATGGATGGAGATCACCAGCATCTTGCACTCAATGATATTACACCATTATTACCGCATGGCTATAGCATCTTTCACTTAACAGATGCAGCAACAGGAGTTTTAGAAAGAGTCTGCGTGAACAGTCAAAATATAACAATTTTAAAAAACCTACCTATCGCATAAAATGTAAATGCTAATATAAACAGGCTGTAACAGACAAGTTTGTAGACAACTGATACCAGATAGTCTCAGTAGTTGCATGATTAGAATCCAAGTATAGGCATTGCCATTTCTCCAATTATATAGTTGGCCCAAAAACTAAAGTAAACAGAATAAATGTTCTACAAAAAGTAAAAAAAAAAGTACATCCAAGACTATTCGTCATATCAAGGATTTAGTAAATCTTAGGGCATGTTTGGCCCCATTTTAAAGCAACTTTTCCACATAAAACAAAGAAAAACCATTTGGTAATGAAAGACAAAGCAAAAATAAAAAAAAAAAAAAAAATCAAAAGTTTGGAAAACTACAAAATGATGTTTTTGCTACTTCAACTAGTTAAAAGGCTAATCTTATTCGCCCTTTCCACTTGAATCGCTCTTTCATATTACAACACTACTATTATTTTAGTCGCCCTTTGCTCAGAGCTTATAAATAAAAATATTATTTATTTATAATATTATAGCAAAATGAGCTTATAAATTTTAAATATTATATATTATTTTAAATAAGCATCTATACTTAATAATAAGTCGCTATATAAAAATAAAGAAAAAAAGAAAAAATATTATTATTTTAAATAATTTAAAATTTTAATACCAATAAATAAATATATTATTTTATATATTATAAGTATAAATTTTTAGTGTATATATATATACACACAGTGTATATGTCCAATATGGTCATTTGATAGCACTAAAAGCAAAAAGTTCATTGACAGTAGACAATAATAGTTAAAAAATTATTTATTAAATAGCTTATATATTTTGACAATATTGTGTTGAACAAGTGCCAATGGGCCAAACAAGCATTTCACATAGAATGCCCTTCTGGATCTTCTTCATGAAAAAAAAAAGATAGCATCAATATCTAGTTCTTGCCGAAAATGATTCTCAATTATAACATCTAAAAGCAACTTTCTTTTCCTCATCATAACAACTAAACTGAGAAGATAAATATATCTAGTCTTTCTCTTCCAAAGCACAACAAAACTATTCAAGGTTACCTTACAAAATCGAGGAACATATTTGAGTTTATACTTATATTGGACTCTTTCTTCCTATTGCTCCACACTCAAGTTTCCCTACTGTCAAGATACACTCAGAAAGGCCATAATGAAATATAATAATTCAGGCTACCAAATTTCTTCTACCACCCACATGATTCCTAAATCAACTGATACTAAAAATTTTTCAATTCCAAAGATTAAAAACTTAAAAACCAAACAAACAGAAAAGTCGCAAACATGATTTAAGATACCGGTCCGAGATCGGATCGATTTTACTATAGCATAGTGTCTACACGATCGATTTCACACAATGTCGGGTTCACTAGGGTTCACTATAGTGAACTGGTCCGAGACTAAACCGGTACACTAGTTTGGACCGGTATCTTAAACTTAAACTATGGTCTCATATGCTTTGATAGTATGAATATAGATATAGTTATATATTGGAAAAAAATAATTTTGTATTAAATAAAATACCAGCATTAAAAAATAAATTTAATTTCTAGTTTTCTTCAATGATCCCTTTGAAGTATCAAGATGTTACTTAAATAATTACGTGGGGCTTACCACGAATGCAAATATTGTTGCTGTAGCAAAAGTAGAACTCCTCAAACCTTCTTGAATTCCAATAGCTACTGCTAATGCTGTCACCGTTGCTGAATGTGATGATGGCATCCCACCAGATGCTATAAGCTGCTTGGCATCCCATCGTCTTTCCCTGTACCTGAAAATCTCAAATGAGCAACCATTTTTACAGATGATGCATCAATTCAAGAGTTAATAAAAATAGGAGTTATCAAATTGTTCAAGTTGAAAAATGTATGTAAGTAAAGAAATAAATTATAAGCAAGAAATCAAAGAATTGTTTAGAACTAATACCAAAACCCAGCAGACTGGTATTTGAAGATTGATGCAGTACCAGTATTTCGCTTAGGTTTGTACGATAATAACTGCTAATAGTTAATATTATGCATTACCTATTTAGTATCTTACCCCTGCATGTAAAATTTCCTATGTATTGGTCTATATAAGAGCACCTATAAGCTTTTATACCCTCTCGATCCCCTATCTTCCACGTCAAAATCCTTCTTCCTCAAAGTACTACTATCAAATTTAATGAATCAAGAGAGAGATATTGTAAATCTTCCTTGGTTCTCACAGAGTTTTGACATACCAATTCTCCTCATGCGACAATTGACTTAATCTATGTCGTGTGGCAAACTTTAGATTATATTCTTACTTGGCTTGTCAATAGTATGGAGCAAAATATTCAAAATTAAATCATGTTTTTTCTACTACTAATGAAATCTAAAAATGTTTTGCACAAAACTTAATCTCTATAGTGTAATATTATGCATTTTAAAACTCTATAGAATATTGTTAAGTCTCAAACATGAAGACAAATCTCTCCCAAAATATTATTCTCTTTTAAAATCCAAGTGGGATGCATTATAGATCGATCATTCCTCCTACAAATCTTGTTGACCTTGTAAAGTAATGTCAGGATTTTCGCCTGGCCAAATTTCTATTTGTCCACAATGGACTCTTCTATTACTGCTCGAATTCATCCTCTTGTTGATTTATAGAGAACACAGTTTCTCAAAGTGTCTAATCTGATTGCTTCAGATATTACTTTATTTTGAAAGTCTTTTAAGCTCACTGCCAGTGGTTCTCATAATGATTTCTCTAACTATAGTTGAGTACGTAGACAAGACTACTGCTTTCCACCATACATTAATTGTGAACATTCCAGTCCTCCTAAGAAGCAAAATAAAATTTTGGTGGCCAGCCTGTGTCTCACGTTACAGCTTATATTCCTAGTATAACTGGAGGCTCCTGCTAGGGCTAATTCCTATCATCATTATATTGGTCATTGACAATGAAAGGTTTTGCAATCATCAGCAGCCTCATTCTCATCTCTCATTGCTTCTGTGCAAAAGAGTATCAGTATGGCTATTTTGACTTCTTTTTCTTCCCTATGGGTCTTGAATTCCGAGACCCAACATATGATAAGTGATTGGACTTCTAGTGTTGATGGTTCTTCAACATAGTTAGTGAATGCGACTCTATCTCCACTTCTTATGGAATTTCCATGTATAATATTATTTATTTTCCTACTTTTTCTATAAATTTGTTATATACTAACTCTCTTACGAAATCTTTACATTGTCCTGTTACCTCCTTTCCTATGTATTATATTTTTTTTTCAAAATCTGTGGACGAAGGTAAGAGTTAGCACAAGGCATGAGTCCAATGGCATCTATCTACCAGATGACCAATCTTCTCTTATTTACTCTGCCCTTGCAGTCTCCTCTTCTTTATATGAGTGACACTATCATCTATGTCACACCTTAGCCTTAGCCAAAAAAACAATTGATGTATTTAGTTATAATTTCCACTTTTAATTGTGAAGCTTGTCAAGTTTACAACCGTTGTGTTTCTTTTCTTAGTATTTCTCTTAGTAAAAGTATCTTTCCACTTTGACATTAGGGTCCTATCCCTACCTCTGTTGTTGTTCTTTTTGCTATTTTGTGATATTTATCAATGATTATTCTCATATGATTTAGCTATTTCTTGAATAATAGATCAAATCTCTTTGATGAATTTAAAAGAATTTTAAATAAAATTAAAAGTCAATTTAGTTTGTCTATTGAAACCTTGTGTACTGAATACATGCAGTAATATTTTCCATCTTTTGTTCATCTTCGGAGGTTATCCAACAAACTACCTACCCTTCTACCTCCCATCAAAATAGAATAACATAACTAAAAATTTTCATCACCTTCATGTGGCACACACACTATGATGTTTTACACGAACATTTTCAAAATCTTATTAGGCTGATATTGTTTGTTTGATCCATTATATCATTAATCAAATGGCCTAGTCTCTTTAGCTGGTCATGCCTCTTTTTCTCAACTGTTTCGTAGAGAATTTTCCTTTTCTACACCTCATGTTTTTGGGATCATCATGCTTTTCGCAATTGCTCAGCCCAAATCATGACAAGTTTAGTCAACAATCACAATATTATGTATCTGCAGATGTCACATTCTACAAGATGACTCCCCATTGTTCTAGCATTCTCTCATCCCTCCCCACCCACCCAAGAAAAAAAAAAGTCTTGATTCCTCTTTCACTACCCCCTGCTATTGGATATAATTCCTTCACAAAACCATGTCCAGTAAGTCTGCTCCTTTGCAAGTTTATAGTCAATGACCATGTCACATGTCAACTCAGCCTCCACCTATCATCTTTTTAATATGGCTTACCGCAATTCGCCCTCTTATACCTTGATTTACCCATTGTTTATCTCAAAGATAATTTATTGCTATCTATCCTATTTAACGTTATGTTTCTTATGATTGATTATCTTCTAGCTTTCATTCCTTTTTTATTTCTTGACATAGGCAAGTTTATAAGTAATGAAGGCAAGCCTTAATCCCAAGACCTTATTAACAACTAAGGTCCTTACCAATTGAACTATACTTAGTCTTGAATAGAAGCAAGCTATTGATGATCAAATGGAAGCCCTACCTTCTCAAGATATCCAAGAGCAAGTACCTCCTACACTAGTGATTTTAGATAGATCTTCATTGACAAACACTTTCCGGATGATTCATTAAACAATACAAGGATCAGTCCATAGCTAAGGGTTTTACTTAAATCTATGGTGTATATTACTATAAAGCCTTTTATCTTATCGCCAGGTATCAGAGTTTGGTTTTCTTTAACTACCAATCAAAATTGCAATATGATTCCGATGATTGTTTTTTATGGTGATCTTACTAAGGAGGTCTTTATGGAGCAACTTCCAATGTGTGTTGCTCAAGGGGAGAAACAAGTACATAAATTCAAGGAAGCTAACTATGGACTGAAAAAAATTTGCAAGCTTGGTTTGGTATGTTCTGTAATGCATTTGCTCATAGACGAACAATGTTATCATGGAGGTACCAACATCTCTACCTTTGTGCCTCTGTAGCATATGACATCACTGCAGCACAGAAAATCCCGGCGAGGACTAAAGCACCAAATCGCCAACCAAACAAACCCTAACAAACATCCCAACTTGTCTCCACAAAAACATATCCAGTCTACAGATCAAGATAACGCAAAGCAACTCAAGATACAAGAGGACACCAAAACCTCAAATCTTAAACCCTCACACGGGAAGAAACATGCGCAGGATGGGCAAGGTCGTTACCAGGTGGTGAAGAACTTGATGGACTGGGCGATGGCGAAGGAGAGGATGGAGGACATCAGTGGGTAGTTGTGGAAGATGGACGAGAATGAAGAAGAGGAGGAGCTTCCCGACCCTTCCATGAACCCCCTCATGGCGGAAGGCTAGAAAGATCCGAGAGAAACTTGATCTGCTACGAGCTAGAAAGAGAGGAGGAGCGGTGAATATGCCTTCCTTGAATTTAACTGGAGAGTCGAATATGGCAGGCAGCCGCCATGGAAATTGTTTCCTGTTAGCTTCAACTTCGAAGACCACAAACTACCGTTCAGAGAGTGAAAAGAGCCACTTTGACGCCTCGACGGTAATTGGTGTTTAAATTCCAACTGACGCGTGGAGCCTTAATAATTTTGACCAATTTACTGTCGAATCATAGAACGAGTAGATTGTGAGGGTAAACGTTAATGGTACAAAGTTACGCTCCATTTCTTCTGATATTATAACGATGAAGGGAAAGATTGAGAATAAGTTAAATCACTGCATATTATTTTTTAAATGTTTTTATACTTCTACTATTAAATTATCTTGCATTTACTGCTATACTTAAAATTTTAGGCATATAGTTTTAGTCAACAAAATTCTTTTACAAATAAATAATAATAGTGAAACTATAAATAATTTTAAAAATATTAGAAAACATTGCCATTTTTATTCTTTTATTGTTATTATATATCAAAAAGGCTCAAACTAGATGATATCAACATTATATTACATGAATATTATGTTAATATGGGAACAATAGGATCAATAAGATAAATTGAACAATAGGCTCAAACTAGATGATTGTTGGCAAGATAAATTGAACAATCCTCCTTCTAGCTTCTTTGGAACCGTTTTTTTTTTTTTTTCCTGATCTAAGGATTAGTCATGATTGTATAGCAATAACATTTGTTGACAAAAAAAAAAAAAAATCGTTGGATTTCATGAGCTAAGATTGTGATTTCATTAGCACTTCCATGTTGGAGGGTAGTGGCTTTAAGTTCATGATATGACATGTTGATAGGTGCAATTGTTGATCTCTTCATATGTACGGGCATTCTGATTATTAATGCATTCTGATGTGTTCAATTGTGGCTGAATCCACTTTCCAATTTATAAACTAACATCCAAAGTTATTGTAAAAGAATGATGACGGTATCAACATTCTATTTTAAAAATGTAAGATATCTTACAACTAATACCATAATATAAAAGAATCATGATAGGTTTCTACAATAAGCTCATGGTTCATTTGTTTGTACATTCACTTGCATCTTTCTTTCATTCATGAACCCTTTTAGCAAATCTAATTCAACATGGTATTGAAAAGTCATTTTAGATCTAACTACCTTTCATGCATGTTTACATGTTTTTGAGGTTGCATGTATCATTTCAGATCTAGCATTTTTTTTTGTGCAATGTTTACCTTAATTATGTTGAAGTACCGATGACAAACAAAACTTCAAGGCTATATGAAATTTTTAAACAATATCAATATTATGTGATGTGTGCCCTACTACTATCGAAAAGGATTTAGGGCTTGAAACATATTTTAATGCACAAGTACGGATATTTGTAATAAAAAATTATCAACAAGATTGCAATATGATATAGTGAAATTAAAAAAATTAATGAAATCAGTTAAAAAATAGACTAGATGTTATGGAAAGAGATGAAAGGTAAGGAGATAGGTGCAAGGTTGGAGACCGTGAATGCATCCTCTGAATAGCTACCAAAATTTGGTAAGAATTTTATTTGTTTATAGTTAATAATGTTTAAAATTTTTTAATATATTTTATGTTTCTAATTTAACTATAGGTTAATAAATATTATGCAAAGTTTTTAAAAAAGTATTCACCTTGATATTAAAAAGAAGAATGTTATTATGTTTAAACAAACTGTAGCTACTAGAGATTTTTCTTGCATACCTACTACGATTGATGATAGTGACGATGACATGATTCCACTAAATAACTATTATGTACCAATTGATGCAAAAAATTAAACCACACCACTATTGATAGTCATCTCAATGAAGTAATACTACTAAAAATGATAAAAGAAAGTTAAAAAGTAGAGCTGTAGATGACATAAGGGTGGATAAATACTCATTGAAAGATTCTATTGAACAAAGAAATCTTTTAGAAGCTAAGATAACATAGTCTTTAGGGTGCAGTGTTCATGAGGTTGTAAAAATGTTGAAATATATTCCAATATATTCCAAGAGATAAAGATGATATTGGGTTCTTTTATTTTGCTACAAAATTGCTTAAATAAAAGACAGAATAAGCTATTTTGTCAGCATTAGATACTCCTAAAGCTAAGTTCGTATGGTTATTGCATCACTTTCAAAAGACAAAGAAGTAGAGTTATTGTATGTTTGAGAGTTAACTTATGTGTGTTTGGTATGGTATAAATCAAATAGACTTGTTGTATGTTTTTGGTATGGATGTCTTTTAAACTTTTAATAGTCGTTTGAATATGATTGAAGTATTTTAATGTTAAATGATTTAATGCATGAGAGTTTAATGCTTTTGTTAAATGATTTAATGCTTTTGATGCATTTGTGATTTAATGCTTTGGAGTATTATTTTATCATTTTTGTTGTATATTTTTTTAGATATATATCCTAAAAATAGTGATAATGAATCTATACTAGAAATTGAAGACATTGATAATATTTTTGATATTTATTTTAGGATGTTGTTCGTTATACAACTATTACAATAGAAGAATACAACTTAATAAATATTGAGCACCTTAAATGACATCTAAGTATATAGGCATAAGATAGATGAGAGAAATAGTAGAATGACATCCTGAAAGGTGTAGGAGAATGATGATAATAAGCAAGATAATTTCTTACAATTGTGTAATATTTTAGATGTCTCATATGGTTTAAGGTCCTCAAGAAAGATAACAATTATTGAGAAGGTTGATATTTTTATTTATACATTAGCCTAAGGTGCATCAAACAGATAAATATAAGAAAGATTTTCATAAATATTGAATTTAGTATGCAAGTTTTTAAAAGTTTGGATAAATCCCCCAAATAGAGGGTTTCAAGAGATTCTAAATCAGATTCTAAATGATAATATGCCTTATTTTAAGGTAATTTATCATTATTTATCATTATGATACATTTATAGTGATTTTTTATCCATTTATTCTATTTTCTTAGAATTACATTGGGGCTATAATTAACATGCATATAGATATAGTTATATCACTACATGATTAACTGTGATTTATAGGAAGAAAATGTCAGCCAACCAAAAATATCTTAGTTGTATATAACTTTGATATTAAATTCATATTTGTTCTAGCGGGATTTGAAGGTTCTGCTCATGATGCTCGTGTTCTATCAAAAGCAATAGATACACCAAATTTATAGTTTCCAAAAACCTCATCTAGGTATGTGACTAAATTTTTAAATAATTAATTATATTAAGTAATTGCAATAGTTAACTCGAATTACTTTTAAAATTTTTAGGAAAGTATTATTTAGTTGATGTTGAATACTCACAAATGAGCGAGTACCTTGGCCCTTCTAGAGAAGTGAGGTATCATATGTTGGAATATCAACAAGATCATCCATCACAAAGACTTAAAGGAGTATTTAATAAGGCACATTACTCTTTTAGAAGTATCATTGAGAGATGTTTTAGAGTGTGGAAGAAGAGGTGGGATGTATTATGTGATATGCCCTTATTTGCATTTAAAACATAAGTCAAGATTGTAATTGCATCAATGACACTACATAATTATATTAAGCAAACATAAGCTCAGATGATATTTTCCAAAAAAGATTTTGAAGATTCTAAAGAAAATGAGCCTACAAGTGGGGTTGCAGTGTGTGACATCCATGCTTTAATTTTACTATTTATAAAGATGATCAAATACTTCTAATTTTCTTCTTCTTTATAGTAGAATCAAATTATATATTAAATGACAAACATTTGGAATCATGACGCATAAAATGCAAATTTTATAAGTAAAGAGGGTTATTTTAAGAATATGGAAACTAAAACATAAATTTTGTAGCCAAGTGTGACATTCATATTTCATCTTATAGTATTATTATGAAGATTATTAGGTACTTATAGCTAACTACCCACACTAGGAATCATGGGGAATAGTATTAAAAGAAAAGAGAAAAAAAAAATAAATTTAACAATGTAGAGCATAAATTATAATTTAATAGAGAACTTATTACTATTTGGTGAAGTAAAAAAAGAAAGAAAAATAATTACTTAAGTGAAATGAAAGGAGTTAAAAGCCACCACATGCTTGCTTGAAGAAAAGATCAACTAGGTGATGGCATCTCATGCTTCCCTTCATGCCACTTCATGCTTCGTTGAAGATAAGGATTAATTGGGTGATGAGACCTCATGCTTGAGGATTGCTATTAAAAAAAAAAGAAAAATTAGAGAAAAATGATAATCTTCACAAGCAACTTGCGTTTGTTTTGGGGAAGAATAGAGTTGAGGAGGTAAATTGGAAAAAAAGAGGAGTGAAAGTGCAAATTTTACCCTAAGGCAAGTTACTACCCTATGCCCTACATTTCAAAAAACATTATAATTTGGTCACATTGAGTTAGATAATAAGCCTCCAAATCCACCAAATGACTGAGAAGATTGGTCTTATAAACATTTGAACCTCAAATCTTATCTAGGGATGGCATAAAAACCCATCCCCACCCCTACCCAACCCGCCCCACCCCAATTTGACCAAGGAAAACCTAAATTGATCGGGGGTCAGGTCGGATTAGAGTAAAACCCGATATATAGAAGTTGAGTCGGGGCCGGGTGTAGGATTTTCACTACCCCGAACTTGCCCTGCTTGTAAAAACTATAATTCTACCCTAAATAAAAATAATAAAACCCTAACTCTAACCCCACCGCTCCGCCCATGTGCCACCCTTGTCACCCATGCATTACTACGAAATCGGATTTTTCTATGGGTACCTAATTCCCTAGCGGGGGCAGGTTTGGGATAGGTTTTCTCAATCCCGATGGGTTCAGGTTTGGGGTCGGGGTAAGTATGAGGTTGTGGTGTCAGGGTCGGGTTTGGCACTCCCCAACCCAACCCCAACCTGTTATTGTCCCTAATCTTATCTTTCAGGTCCAACTACCCACATCCTTAATCCACGTTTAGGGTCAACGAGGCAACTTACAATATTTGAAAACATGATTAGGCATTTAGTGTAGGTGTCCGTGATTTAACATTAGTGCAAAGACTGGGTAGGATACTTGGAATGCAAAGATTTAGTTGTTGTGATGCTGATTCCACCCACTTTGAGCCTCATTCTACCCTATATTTTGACACAACTTATGAGCATGACTTTGGAGCTAACCTTAAGGACCAAACCTACTTCACCCTTTGTCATGCCCGATAGGTTCTAGACCCCGGCCGATAGCCCACCTGTGGCACATAGCAATTGGGTTTGCTAATCTAGCCCGACCCATCAACTAATAACATAGAACTAACAATAAAAGTCCAGAAATCTATATACAATAGTCTCCATCAACACTGACGGTACAACAACCTTGCCACATGGCTAAATATCAACATATAACAATATTGAGTAGAACATTATACATAAAAGTAAATACAATTAATACTAGGAGGTCATCTACAACTATCTATCTACTTATTGATATGCTAGTGACATACCCACACCAGGACCTGAAATAAAATCACAATAATAAGATTTGTTAGCTAGAAGGGCTAAATAGAGATTAAGTACATTATGATTAAATACTAAGGGAAAAACTGTGTCATCTATACCAACGTTATCTATCATGACACACCAAATATGTACTTTGTTTAATCATGCATAAATATCAAATATATATATATATATACATATATATATAGATTTACACTCTTTGCTTATTTTTATGCCTTTTTTTTATCAAATACTGTGGAATCTACACTCTTTTTGGTTTTTGATGATTTTTAGGTAAAAAGGCATGATTTTCAGGCGTTTTCAAGCAATTCCAGATACATAAATGAATTCCCACCATTAAGAGAAGATTACATGTCAAATTTCATGAAGATTGGAGCTTCAAATGAAATTACGGCACTACCATAATCAAAATTACGGTACCATGGTTTCACTACACCCACAGAACAAAACCACGGTACTGCCGTAATTTCCGAGTGCTGTCGTATTTTGGGACGATTTTGAACAGAAAGTTTCGCACAAATTATGGCACTGCCATAATGGACTTCACGGATCGTAATCTGGGTTTAATTTCATACAGAAAGTTTGATGGATTTTACGGTACTGCCGTAATGGATTTCACGGGCCGTATTTCGAGTCGATTTTTCACCTGAGAGATTTGATGAAAATACAGCACTGCCGTAATGAATTTCACGGTACCGTAATTCCGGATGATTCCTATACCGAGAGTTCCTACTGACATTACAGCACTGCCGTAACCATTTTCACGGCTGTAATTACAACCCAGATCTGCGACTTTCTCGGACTGTTTGAAACCCAATTCTTGCGCTAATGATTTCGGACGATCTAGACCATCAATTGAAAATCCATAAGTGGCGGAATACTGAGGGGAGGAAGGAGAAGGGACACATACCGAAAGCCCTAATTTTCATCCACTTTCTAGAGAGAAATCGAATTCTTCGCCGTCACCCTAGGTTTCACCATCGGGAAGCGTACAGTGCATCTCCGGCTGTGAAATTTGAGGGGAAGCTGTGCATAGAGGAGGAGAAGATACCCAGAAGTCTCAGAACGAAAGGAGATCTATCGGAGGATAAATCAACCGAAAGCTTGTCACCGACACTGTTCACGCCAGAAATCACGGCTGTAATTTCTATTATAGTCGTGCTGTAAAGCTATTTCCCCTTTTCTCTTCGATTTCTGATCATCTGATACTATGGATTATTGTAACTCTTCTATCATGCTAGCTTAAACTTTTTATGGGACATGGGGGGAGTAATTCCCTTTGATTTCTTAATGACTAGATGAATCTTTCATTATTTCGTCAAGTATAATTTTAGTATGATAATTCTGCTTCTATGATTATTGCTCTTTAATTCTCCATAGATTCATATTATCAAGCATGTTTTAGAGTTTTCGCAATAAGGACCGTAAGGTGTCTTGCTTGATCACTTAGAACCCTAAAATTGAATGTTAGGAACTCACCGTAAGAAATTAGGTTTGTTCTTATTTCTTAATTTTAGAAGTTTAATGCCATGTTTGATAATCTGATCTAGGATTGAGTTAATGAAACAAACATGACGATATTGCAAGAAATTGAATATCAGATTGTTGGAGAACCTTAAATAGAACCTGTGTTGAAATTCGGATGCACGAAAGTGATCCTTGAGTTGCCACTTGAGATTTTTAACTTAGAATTCGGATGCATGAAAGTGATCCTTGAGTTCTTTGTTGATGATTCACTTTTATTTAACAATCGAATAGATCCTGCACGAAAGTGAGGATTGGTTCTTGTAAATTGTCTACGCGAAAGCAAGATGATTTCCTTATTAAGTGAGTTACGTCTTTATCATAATGAAATTAGACTGACGAACATCTATTCATATCTAGTCATGGAAATTAAAGTGAATGAAACCCTAGTCCCAGATTCTCTGTCTGATATTTTCGTGTAGCCTTCGATAGTTTACTTGCATATTTTCGGTTGCCTAGCTAGTAAGAAATTAATTATTCAGTACTTGGCAAACAAGGTCTCTGTGGTTCGATATCTTAATTATTACTTCGAATATCCGTGCACTTGCGGACACAACAAGTTTTTGATGCCGTTGCTGGGGACCTTGGTTTTTGTCAATATTGAAAACATTGAAAGTATTGTTATACTAGGTTTTGTTTATTTCCTGTTTATGTTCTATTTTTCTGTTCTTTTCTATTTACTTGAGTTGTTTGATCCATCTACTTTAGTGTGCACAGGAAACTTAGATCTGATGACAGACAAAAGACCACTTAGGGACTATACAGCCCCTAATCCTCAGGGGATACACTTTAGCATTGCCAGTCCAGCTATTAAGGTTAATAATTTCGAGATTAAGCCTTCTTTTCTTGTCTATGATCAAGCAGAACTAGTTTAGAAGATCACCAATTGAAGGCCCTTATCAACATTTATATCTTTTTCTTGAATATTGTGACACCATTAAAATTAATGGAGTTTCTGATGATGCATTAAAACTAAGATTGTTTCCTTTTTCTCTCAGGGACCGAGGACATTCTTGGCTACATTCTCGACCTACTGGTACCTTCACCACATGGGAACAGCTATCAAATGCTTTACTGATGAAGTACTTTCCACCCAGCAAAACCATCTAGTTGAGAAACCAGATCACGAGCTTTGCATAGAGGGATGGTGAATCTTTTAGCGAGGCATGAGAGCGTTTCAACGATTTACAACGGAAGTGTCCTCACCATGGCATTGAAAATTGGATTTTAATTCATACTTTTTACAATGGGCTACTTTATAATACCCGTCTGATTGTTGATGCCGCTGCAGGAGGAGCCCTCATGAGCAAAACCATTGAAGATGCTTTCACTTTGTTTGAAGAGATGTCCCTGAACCATAACCAATGAGCTCCTGAAGAAAGAATGCTACATTGTCACCAACATGGTAAGAATGATGATGAGGGATGGCGAACCTTGACTGAAGAGGTAAATTCTTTTAGTGTAGAATCCATGCTTGAAAAGTTTATGGCTAATCAAAATCAATTAATGACAAATAAAAATAAAGAGATTGAAGATCTTAAGGGATTGGTTAGTCATCTTACTTCTCAAGTAGGATCCTTAGCTGCTCATAATAAAACTCTAGAAAATCAAATACCTGTTGAACCTAAATTAAACCCTAGGGAGCACTATAATGCTATCATCACTAGAAGTGGGAGGCAATTAGAGGAACCTAAAAAGAAATATGAAAATAATGAAAAAGAGCCTACTGATGGATAGGACCATGAGTAGACTTGGAAAAATCTTCTGAGCATGAGCTGTCCCAAATTAGTTTGCCACCTCACCAAGGTGATGAACCAAAAGGAGATGTGTCATGTCAGAATGATGTTTCTAAGCCTAGCTCTCCTACACCATATAGGCCACCTATACCCTTTCCTTAGAGACTAGTGAAGGCAAAATTAGACAAGCAGTTTGAGAAATTTCTTGATGTTTTGAAGAAGTTTTATATTAATATTCCATTCACTGAAGCTTTATCTCAAATGCCCACATATGCCAAATTTTTGAAAGAAATTTTGTCTAATAAAATAAAGATAGAGGACTATGGTACTGTAGCTCTAACTGAAGAATGTAGTGCTATTATTCAAAATAAGCTGCCACCGAAGTTAAAAGATTCAGGTAGTTTCTCTATACCTTGTTTTATTGGGGGTATGGCTTTTGACCGAGCCTTATGTGATTTAGGTGCTAGTGTGAGTCTAATGCCACTGTCTATTTGCAAGAAATTGGACATGGGAGAGCTTAAACCAACTTCAATATCTTTGCAGCTCGCCGATCGTTCAGTTAAGTATCCTGTAAGGATTCTTGAAGATGTACCTATCCAGATAGGTAAATATTTCATTCCAGCAGAGTTTGTAGTTCTTGAGATGGAAGAAGATGCAAAAATCCTCATCATATTTGGTAGACCGTTCTTAGCCACAGCAAGAGCACTTATTGATGTTAAGAACGGTAAACTTACACTTAACATTGGGGATGAAAGAATCGAATATGACTTGAATGAGGCCATGAAAAATCCATCAAATTTTGGATCTTGTTGTAGTATACATGCTGTAGATGACTCTATCTATGATCTTAATGATTTATTTGTTGAAACCTCTGAATATGATTCTGATTTAGATTCTGCTCTTGATTCTAATGTAGAAACCAATTCTGAAATTAATGAATCATTAGACTGCAGTGCTTGTGATAATGAAAAGAATGAAGAAGGGAAGGCTCTAAAAGTAGAACTTAAAGCTTTACCTGATAACCTTTGTTATGAATTTCTTGGTCCTGACTCTACTTACCCTATTATTGTTGATGCACAGCTTAGAAAAAGGGAGATATATTTGCTTCTCAAAGAATTAAGGATTCATAGAAAGGTAATTGGGTACACAATTGATGACTTAAAAGGAATTAACCATTCTTTTTGTATGCACAGGATCTTAATGGAAGAGGAACACAAGACACATGCATATTTTCAAAGGAGACTTAACCCCTCTATGAAAGAAGTTGTGAAGAAGGAGGTTTTGAAATTACTTGATGCAGGTATTATCTATCATATCTCTAATAGTAAATGGGTAAGTCCTGTACATTGTGTTCCTAAGAAAGGAGGGGTAACTATCATGAAAAACAAAGACAATGAATTAATTCCTGTTAGAACTGTAACTAGTTAGCGCATGTGCATAGATTATAGAAAATTGAATGCTGCTATTAGGAAAGACCATTTCCTCTTACCTTTTATTGATCAAATGGTTGAAAGGCTTACAAACCATTCTCACTTTTGTTTCTTAGATGGATACTCTAGATTTTTCCAAATTCCTATACATCCTGATGACCAAGATAAGACCACTTTCACTTGCCCGTATGGTACTTTTGCATATAGGAGAATGTCTTTTGATCTATGTAATGCACCTGCTACTTTTCAGAGATGTATGATGGCTATTTTTTCTGATTTTATTGAGGACTTTATGAATGTTTTTATGGATGATTTCTCTGTATATGGTTCTTCTTTTGATGATTGTTTGGCTAATTTATCTCGAGTTTTACAGCGGTGTGAAGAAACTAACCTTGTGCTTAACTAGGAAAAATGTCATTTCATGGTTAGGCAAGGGATAGTTTTGGGCACTTAATTTTAGAAATAGGGATTGAAGTTGATAAAGCCAAAGTTGAGGTGATAGAAAAATTAGAGCCACCCACTACAGTAAAGGAGGTCCGAAGCTTTCTAGGACATGCATGGTTCTACCGGCGATTCATCAAGGATTTCTCTAAACTTGCTAGACCTTTTACAAATTTACTTTGTAAAGATGTCAAATTTTCTTTTAATGAGGATTGTTTATCTGCTTTTCAGGAATTAAAGAAAGCCTTGGTTTCAGCACCTATCATTCAACCTCCAGATTGGGATTTGCCCTTCGAGTTTATGTGTGATGCTAGTGACTATGCAATAGGAGCAGTTTTAGGACAGAGAAAGGAGAAAAAGTCTTATGTTATTCATTATGCTAGTAAGATTTTGGATGAGACACAGAGGAATTACACCACCACTGAGAAGGAACTTTTAGCCATAGTGTTTGCCTTTGATAAATTTAGATCATACTTGATT
Organism: Costus lasius; assembly: GCA_027563935.2. Classification (NCBI taxonomy): domain Eukaryota; kingdom Viridiplantae; phylum Streptophyta; class Magnoliopsida; order Zingiberales; family Costaceae; genus Costus; species Costus lasius. The sequence continues at coordinate 25,826,510 of CM050450.1, read as the reverse complement.
AACTCCAAAGTGGTGGTGTACACTGATCATGCAGTTGTGAGATACTTAATGCAGAAAAAGGATAGTAAACCACGCTTGCTAAGATGAATTTTACTCTTGCAGGAGTTTGATTTGGAAATTAAAGACAAAAAGAGATCAGAAAACTTTATTGCAGATCATCTTTCAAGGATAATGGTGGATACTAAAAAGAATGATATAATCAATGATTCCTTCCCTGAAGAACAACTCTTAGCCATTGAACAAATCAGAGCCCCATGGTATGCTGACATAGTGAAGTACCTAGTAGCTAATGTTCTTCCTCTTGATTTTAATTACCAAAGAAAGAAAAGATTCTTGGCTGAAGTAAAGCACTATTTTTGGGACGAGCCTTATGTTTTTAGAAGATGTGTAGATGGTGTTTTTAGAAGATGTATACATAAAGAGGAAATCACAGATATATTATTTCAATGTCATGGATCCTCTTATGGTGGGCACGCTAGTACTGAGAAAACTGTTTTCAAGGTTTTGCAATCAGGATTTTACTAGCCTTCGATTTTTAAAGATGCTAGAAACTTTATCTTATCATGTGATAGATGTCAGAAGACAGGTAACATTAACAGAAGACATGAGATGCCATTGTCCACCATTCTTGAGGTTGAGATATTTGATGTATGAGGGATTGATTTCATGGGACCTTTTTCATCTTCTGGAGGTAACAAATACATACTTGTGGCGGTAGATTATGTCTCAAAGTGGGTTGAAGCTCTTGCTTCTCCTACTAATGATTCCAGAGTTGTTGTTAAACTGTTCAAAAAGATTATCTTTCTAAGGTTTGGGACACCACAAGTAGTGATTAGTGATAGAAGCTCACATTTCATAGAACATAAGTTCTCAGCCTTGCTTAGAAAGTATGGGGTAAATCATAGAGTTGCAACACCTTATCACCCCCAAACAAGTGGACAAGTTGAAATATCAAACAGAGAAATAAAAGGAATTTTGGAAAAGACAGTGTCACGCACAAGGAAGGATTGGGCATTGAAACTTGATGATGCACTGTGAGCCTACCGGACTGTTTTTAAAACACTAATAGGTATGTCTCCTTTTCAATTGGTTTATGGTAAATCTTGTCATCTACCTGTTGAGCTTGAGCATAAGGCGTTCTGAGCAATCAAAGCACTCAACTTTGACTTAAAGAACGCGGGTGAAAAACGGAGGTTACAATTGAACGAGCTATACGAGATTAGACTCTCTGCTTACGAAAATGCAAGAATTTATAAGGAGAGGACTAAAAGGTGGCATGATCGGCATATTTTTAGAAGGGAATTCTAACCAGGTGACTTTGTTCTTTTGTTCAATTCTAGATTGAGACTTTTTTCTGGAAAACTTAAGTCTCGATGGTCTGGGCCTTTTCAAGTAAAGAAGACTTACCCCTACGGAGCTGTGGACATATGGAGTGAAGAAACAGGAGAGTTTAAGGTTAACGGTCAAAGATTGAAGCATTATTATCAAGAAGAACTGATTGAAGAAAACGAGAAATTTTATCTTGATGAACCACGATCAAATCCGAGTGCAGAACGGTCAAGCTAATGACCTTTAAATTAGCACTTCTTGGGAGGCAACCCAAGCACTCTTTCTTTAGTTTATTCTCTTTTATTTTACTTTATTTTTGTTTTTGCTTTTAGAACTAATTTTTCTTCTCTTTTTATAGGTGAATTCGACTTTTAATGCAAATTACGGTGCCGGTATTTTTCCTAAGTGCACGACTCCTCGACTGTTTTTGGGATTTCTTACTTGTGTTTTCAACTGTCCCTACGCCAACTACACCACCCCCGAGGGCACAAAAGAGATCAGATCAAATGATGACGAGTAGAGTTTTGTGAATATCTTTTTCCCTTACTTCTTTGCATGTTTCATTTTTTTTTAAGAAAAATTGACTCCTCCAAACTTTTGTGTCCGCCATTACTACCTTGCTCTGCTCTATTTGACTTTAAGATCATTTAATATGGGTGTATGATATTGTGATATTGATTTGACTATTCGATGTGGTTGTACCATATTTTGGTGATGATATTGATTTCGATTGGGTTGTATGATGATATTTTGATTTTGAGCACCCTGTGGAGGTGCATGCTTGATGACATAATAACATTGTGAGATTTTTATGATTGATAAGTATATGCTATTTTTGTTGATGTGTTGATTTGTGGCCTAGTCTATTTTTGAAGATATTATTGTTAATTGTATGATTCTATTGATGATGAATGAACTCATGCTTGTGATTAGGACTAGATCTATCATGTCAAATTTATTTCTCTAATATATATCTGCTTTTGAGATTTTTCATTGATTGATGAATGAGATTTTAGGTGAATATATTATTTGAAGAATTTGATTTAAAAGTAAAACTACTTGTTAAATAAAATTAGCATATGAGTGTAATTTTTGAATTGTTGTCAATTGATTAATCTAGTTGATGTTTAGTCTATTTTATTATTTGTTGGGAAGAAAGAATCCAAGATCCAAAAAGAGTGAGAGACTCCCCTACTTGGCACTGTGTAAAATTGGCAGTGGTACCGAAGATCTGGGTTGAAGTCTGTAAAAAAATAAAGAGAGAAAAAGAAAAATAACTTCCCTACTTGGCACTGTGTAAAATTGACAGTGGTACCGAAGATAAGGGTTGAAGTTCAACTGAAAAGTGTGTATCTATGTGGGTACATACCATCAAAAATACAATGAAAAAAAAATTTAGAAAAGAAAGATTTTGAGTGGAAAGAGATTTTGGATATCCTATTCCTGTAAACAAAGGTATGATAGATTTAAACTAAAAACTAGGTGAATTCATGAGATTGAGATTCTACTTTTTATGCAAGTTGCAAAGTTTTATTTAATTAAGCTGTGGATCTTGAGGATTGAATTCAAAGGATGATATGCCTATTTAAAATTTCATGAAGCAATTGGTGAAATTTTTCATTGGTAATTGTATTTTAGAAATTTATTCTTCATGAGAAAGTCTATTCCTATGATCAATTTTTGATTTTTGCTTGTGGGCAAGCAAAGTTTGAGCCTTATGTGTTTGATGACATCGAAATTTATAGTATATTTTGTGCCATTTGATAGATATTTTTGTGTCATATTTACACTATTTGCTTATTTTTATGCCTTTTTTTATCAAATATTTTTGGGAGGAGCGAGGTCATAGCTCACTAAGCTTATCATCAGCGTTCATCAAGCTCACAAGACGTTAGTTAGAGCTTGCTAGACACAAGAGAGAAAGGGCGAGGTGAGATATTTGCGAGAGTGAGACGATGAGGGAGAGAAACAAGTGAGGGAGAAATGGGGAGAGAGTTAGTATAATACCCTAAAAAAAGATGAATTACCATCATCTATGGGTGTGACAGTTAGGGTGGGGGTAGGTCACACGAGGCTCATAGAGGAGGGAGAGAATAGGGCTATCTCGTCTCATCAATCATTTCAAAAAATTTTTAAAAAATTATAGACATAACATTCCTCCCACCTTAAAAGAATTTGGTATCTAAATTCAACACGAGAATTAACATTAAATAAGGACACAAATTACATGATTGCAATCATGTGTTGGACTTTTCTCTCTTAGAGAATAAGTGGGGAAAGGTACAGGTAACCTCATCCTCAAGCTCCCATATAACCTCTCTTTCTCGATACGCCACAAGTCCAATACGTTCCAATATCTCAAATAAACCAATATAGCGAGATGCCAATTTACCCTTATACCCAAATATAGGAATCTAGTTCTCACTAACCAAATAATCTCATTTTCCTAGTCAATTCTAATTTCAAACCAATATCTCCATGTAATGATTTGAAATGGCCCATCAAAGATTGCGTATGGCTTCAATTGTGTGCATTATTTTAATACTTTTAGAAGTTTGGATTGTAACCAAAACCCAAGTATTTCAATCATCATATTATCATATTTTCATTAGTCTATTCATACTTGACGAAGTTTGAGATGTTGTATTACTAGAGTTATCCACATACATTCAGTTTATCTAATTGTCATCAAACAACACGAACACTCACCATTAAATATTTATTTTAGTATCTCATTAATTATGAAATGTTTGTTTCTCACCCTAGTGTAACCAATGTAGCTTATTAGTTTTGAATTACTTTGTTCTATCATTCACATATAATTGTCTTAGTAGACCTTGTATTAATACATATAATTGACGTCATAAACCTAAATTATATATCTAGCCATAGTGATATAGGAATTTATTTATTACCATTTACCAAGTATTGGAATTAGCTCTAGTGTGCAACCCCCAATTAGACTTAATTAGTGTTAATATGAATGGAAGAGGCTATTCAACTAGAAATATATTTAAATGAACTTGTCATATAATTACTTACTATCAAGTACTAATTAAAAATAGTCACAAACTTATATCTGATTTCCTACCAAGAGATAGGGTTCCTTCTTCTTCTCTTGCTTTCTTTTATTGATTTATTTATTTATGTGCCCAGGAGGTGAAATGAATATCAACCATTAGAACAAATGTTTAAGATTAAAGTTTAAGTGTTTGTCAATCTTATTGTCTTCATTTCATGCTTTAGTAGTTGGTATCCATTAAAATTAATTATGATGAGTATTTATAAATATCAAACCTTATCGTGTGCACACTTTAGTCATATAGAAGAGTTAACTGAAGCTACTATACTGCCACTTTTGAATGTTCATAATAATGTTTCTTATTAGATTGCCCTTTTCAGTTCTGTGCAACAAGATTCACAAGAAATTTCTATTATTATTACCATTGTTATCATAAACTATCTTTGTTTTTAACTTGTCAATTAAATAAACTCTTCCCTTTGTGCCTTAGGGAAGAGTTTTTAATTCAGCTTTTGGAGTTTCCTCCACCTAGCATTCCTTATCATCAACATGGAAAACACAATCCAGAAAAGTATAACTTTCAGAATCAAAAGGTTCAACAAATAATTTATGCAAATCACTAACAACATCATCTACAGCATTAACACTACAACAAGATCTAGTATATGATGATTTTTTTCATAGATTATGTTAAATCAAACTCAATAATGTTTTCACCAATATTTAGAGTGAGTTTACCATTTTTACATCAATAATCGCACCTGCTGTAGCTAAGAATGGTCTATCAAGTATTATAGGAATTTTAGAATCCTCCTCCATCTCCAATACCACAAAATCTACTAAAATAAAATACTTACCTACTTGAATTGGAACATCCTCTAAAATTCCAACAGGATATTTAACCGAGCAATCAGCGAGCTGTATAGAAATAGAAGTTGGCTTGGGCTCTCCCATATCAAGTTTCCTGCAAATAGATAAAGGCATTAGACTCACGCTAGCCCTAAGATCACATAAGGCTCAGTCAAAAGTCATCTCTCCAATTAAGCACAGTATAGAGAAACTACCTGGATCCTTCAATTTAGGTGGCAACTTATTTTGAATAATAGCACTACACTCCTCAGTCAATGCCACAGTGTTGTAGTCCTCTATTTTTCTTTTATTTGATAGAATCTCTTTCAAAAATTTAACATAAGTAAGCATTTGAGATAAAACATCAGTGAAAGGAATATTAATGTAAAGCTTTTTCAAAACATCCAAAAATTGTCCAAACTATTTATCTAATTTTTCTTGAACAAGTCTTTGAGAAAAGGGTATAGGAGGCCTATATGGAGCAGGTGAACTAGGACTAAGAGCAATAGACTGGCGTAGCTCATCACACCCTTGTGAAGACTCGTCACACCCTTGTGACGGCAAGCTCGGTGAGGGTTATACAAGGGCTGGCGGTGTCTCTAAGGTTGGCTCACTACTAGGTTCAATATCAGGCTCTTTCTCTTCATTATCCTCAAGTCTATCCCTTGGTTCATCTAACTGTTTTCCTCTTCGGGTAGTTATAGCGTTACAATGCTCTCTAGGGTTCAATTCAGGTTTAGCAAACAATTTTCCTGGGGCTCTATAGGATGTGCTAGCTTGCTGTGCTATTTGAGTCTCTAGAATCCTATTGTGTGCAGATAGAGATTCTACTTTACAAGTAAGCTGATTAATAGTGTCCCCTTATTGTTTAATCACCCCTCTAAGATCTTCGAATTCCTTACACTGATTTGACATGAAATTTTCAAGCATGGATTCTATACTAGATTTTTAGGGTTGATTTTAGTTCGGCTGCCTTTGTTGATACCCTTTGTTCTCTACTTGTCACCCTATATTATTATTATTTTTCCAAGATAAATTTGGATGATTCCTCCATCTAGGGTTATATGTACTAGAATGAGGGTCATTATTTTTGCTTTGATTGTACCCCCCCCCCCTACAACATTAGCTTGTTCAACACCCTATTTAGCAATAACCTTGCATTCTTCAGAATAATGTCTTTGATTTCCACAAATATCACAAACAATAGATGATGAAGCCATAACAGTTTGCATATGAAAAGAATCCAATTTATTAGCCAAAGATTCTACCTTTTCTACTAGAGTACGCCATGCATTATTTTCATTCTTACCTTATGGAGGACAATATAGCACTCCTCGTTTAGTGGTCCACTGGTTATGATTCAAAGACATCTCCTCGATCAAAGTGTAAGCGTTGTCAATGCTCTTATTCATAAGAGCTCCACTTATAGTAGCATCAATAGTGAGGAGTGTGTTATAAAGAAGACCATTATAAAAAGTATGAATTAAAACCCATTTTTTAAAGCTATGGTGAGGCACTTACGCTGCAAGTAATTAAAATGCTTCCATGCCTCACTCAGCAACTCACCATCTCTCTATGCAAAGCTAGTGATCTGGTTTCTCAACTAAATCATTTTGCTCGGTGGAAAATACTTAGATAAGACAGCGTTTGAAATATGTTCCTATGTAGTAAATGTTCCACATGGCTAGGATTGAAGCCAAGCGTGTGCTCTGTCCTTGAAAGAAAAGGGAAACAATCTAAGTTTCAAAGCATCGTTAGATACACCATTTATCTTAATAGTGTCATAATATTCAAGAAAAAGAGGAAAATGTTGGTTAGGATCCTCAAATGGAGATCCTCCAAATTGATTATGTTGTATCATATATAGCAAGGCTGATTTTATTTCAAAATTATTAGCCTTAATCATCGGCCTAGCTATGCTAGAGTCTATCCCCTGTGGATTTGGTGCTGCATAATCTCTAAGCGACCTTCTTCCTTCCATGGTTGATTCTTCTTCCTTTTTCTCTTCAAACCTGAGTTTCCTGCGTAATCTAAAGGTTTTTTCAATTTTAGGGTCTAATGAAAATAGATGCCCTGACCTAAGGGTCCTGCACATAAACAAAGGGAAAAATCATGTAAACTCAGAATTTTCAAAAAATAACAGAAAGAATATTCAACTTGAAAAATCACAGCTTGTGACAAATTGTCACAGGGGTGTGATAAAAACACACACCAAAAAGGGAAAAGTCTCATAATGCAAATTTTGCAACACCAACTGATCAGAAATAACTTTTAGAATTTTTTGAGAATCAGAAAGCCTAGAAAACCCTAAAAACCAAAATAGCTTATGTGTTCATAGCCTTGTGATAGAATTTTCACAGGGGTGTGATGGCAAAATTTTTTTTTTCATAGATTCTTATAGCTCTTGAAATATGTAGATTTTTAAGAATTTTTTAAATTTTTAACAGAATAGAGAAACTATTAGAAAAACACAAATAAAGTAAAAATAATGTAAAAATTCAAAAATTACAAAAAATCATAACCTTGTGATTTCTCATTACAGCCTATGAAATTCCAAAACCTGCAAAATAGAAAATAAAGCAAAATAAAAAAAATTGCTTAGACTAGTAATACTAACAATTATTTTGATATTAACAAAACTAAGGTCCTAGCAATGGCGCCAAAAACTTGATGTGTCTGCAAGTGTATGAATACGTCGAAGTAATAAAAAGATATCAAACCTACAGAGACCTATGTGTTAAGTACCAAATAATCAAATTCTTACAAGCTAATCAAACGATGTATGATGGAAGTAAAATTAGAGCGAATAATAAAAAACTGTCATAGAAAATCGAAGAAAGAAACCTGAGACTAGGGTTTCATCTTTTTTAACTCCTATGACTAGATATGATAAAATTTTTATTAGTTATTCAAATCATGATAAAAAAAATTTACTAAAAAAAAGTTGCCTCCTTTCGGACGTCCAACTTACATGGATCCAGCCTTCACTTTCGTTACTTGCTGTTCAATGTTAAACAAAAGTAAGCCAGATAAGAAAGTTAATATCACTTTCGTGGCTTAATTCTCAATCTCTATTTCTCAAGTAAAATTAAATACTTTCGTACTTTAACACAAATTTTACCTAAGGGGTTCTAACAATCAAAATCACCTTTCAGTCCATATTATCATGTCTAAAATAATAAAATCAGAGATCAAAATATCAATATATAAATAAGTATCAAAAATTAGGATTCTAGGACTTAGCTACTTGCATAGTCTAGGTTTCTAGATCTAATTTAAGGGTTCCAGGTTCGTAAATCACCTTTCAGTCTATATTACAAACTCTAAAACATGTGAATATTCTAAAACTAATAATTTCAAAGCAAATAATCATAAAGGCAAAATTATTACTCAAAGAATAACTAATAAATAAAAAAATTATCTAGTCATTACCGAACAAAAAGAGATTACTCCCTCAGTCCTAAAAAGGATTTACACTATCATGGAATCGAAAATGCAACAATATTTCATTTTTTAAATTAATCAAAATTTGAAAGAAGAAAAATAAAAATTTTACTGATTTAACAGGAGTGTGATAGCCACAGTACAAACCACCATAGCCCTATGATTTTGATTTGAATAGTGAATGCATAGTGAAAGCCAGCGTCTTGGGAAGATAATGTAGCAGTGCCCAATTTTTCATCGATTTCTATTGGTTTTGATCTCCTTTCTTTCTCAAATTTCTGGTGCATCATCTCCTCCTTAATGCGTGTCTTCCCTAAAATTTTCACTACCGGAGATGGTCTCTTTGCTTCCCGGCGAGAAACCAAACCCTAGTGTCACCTCCTTCGATTTCTTCTCTGTTCTTTGATGAAAACTCATGATACTTGACTTGAATCCCCTCCTCGATTTATAGAACAATTCTGTATATTCAGATTTTTTGATTATGCCTCAGATTTCTCTGATTTAGCATAGAAAAAAAATGGATTTTAAGGGTAGCGGAAGACTTGGGCGTGCGGCTGCTGTTTCCCCCAAATATTAGAATCACACACCTGTGACAGCCATAGTTCATTTCGTCACAGGGGTGTGACCGCTAAAAATTTTAAATTTGACCCCCGAGCTCCATTTTTTTCTCTTGGTTCCACTTTTGAGTTCGAAATCCTTCAAAACCTTCGAAATTAAGCACCTTTTTCCTGAAAATGTTGAAAAATGAAAAAGGTATAGATTCCGAAATAATTGACTGAATTTACATTAAAAACAAGTAAAATAAAGAATAAAGATGACTAAACAAGAATAATTTAAATATAAATATTCCTATATCTTTTTAAGTCATCACTAATCCAACCCGACCATCAACTAATATCATAGAACCAACAATAAAAGTCCATAGTCTCCGTCAACTCCAATGGTATAACAACCCAACCACATGGCTAAACATCAACATAGAGCAATATTGACTAGAATAGTATATAGAAAAGTAAATATAATTAATACTAGGATGTCATCTACAACTATCTATCTACTTATTGACCTGTTTGTGACATACCCACACTAGGACCTGAAACAAAATCACAACAACATGGGACGCACTCATACCTAAGTGATCCCTAGTGTTAGCTCAACACACTGGGAACTACTCCTTATCATTAGCCTGCAAGTACTACATCCAGTACCCTATCAGATATGTGCTATAATAGCACATCTATATGATGCAGACTAGTTATATCATAGTTTATGAGGTTGCCCTCCATAGAACTATACACCTGGCCCAAAATGCGGCGGATTGACTCTCCACTTCTACTAGTGCTAACACTAATATTCAACACACTGTGCTGAACAGCACACATGTATAGTAAATAATCACTAAATCCTAGTAATCCAAAAGTAATAATATCATATTATGCAACAAACACATATATGCCATTAATACCAATGTAATAACGGGAATAATATTCCATTGAGAAGATAGCAACAGAATAAATTGGTAAAGTATCCCTAGTCAAGCGGTAACACCAAACCATAGGGTGCCTTCTAATCAATCAATAGGCACCATGATCAAAGTATATGAAAGATCCCTACCTGACAGCTATAGGTTGACTATCCCGATCATCTATTTGAGCAAATCCCGCCTGTGCTAGTCTATAGTCCTTACACTAAGATAAAATTTAATACTTATTAGTTGTCTAATCTTGTCCATGTATTTACACTTATATTTATTTATTTATTTTAATTTAGTTTCCTCTTTTCTTGAGTCACTTTCATGGTTAATTAGTAATGTTCATACCATCTATTCCTCTACTATTTATTAGCAGGTATCAAGGTATATTAAACAAGCACTCATATAAGACTGCAAACATATAGGATTTCTTAATTAAGATACGTACAAAGGAGGTTAGGCACTAACCTCGTCCACTGCACGTGTTGATGCACTAATCGTCGGGTCGTACAGATGTCACCAGAAAGTTCACCGGAAAAGTGTTTCTTCTCTAACGCCGGTGACCTTACAAATAAGTAGATGGTTGCACCGTGAAGCTCACTGGACAATCGCTGAAACTTCACCAAAATCCGTCAGAACCATGCTTAAACTGGCCGAAACTTTGATAGGAGCTTACAAGAACTCTGTTGCAAACTTGTTGAAGCTCAATGGCAAGCATTGATGCTTTATATTTTAGTAGTATTTTCTGATCTGATTTTTCCTCAAAACAAGGCATATTCGATACCTTTTATGTCATATTCAAACTTATTTACTTGTTTTGTTTGGAATCTTCACCTTTTCTCATCTTTATACATTGTCAGGTAAAATCACTCACTTCTAAGGTATATTTGATGATTCTAAGACCACTGAGTGATTTAGGATGAAAAGATGAGACTAGCATAGCAAATTTGGAGTCAAACAGAACTTTATGTGAGCATCACGGCCAACCCCTGATGTGCTTCATGGCCGTGATGAATATTTGTCGATAACATCTTCACAACTTGGTCATGATTATCATCACACCTGTGATTATCTTAGAGAGAGCTTTGATAAAATTTCTTTCGAGATGATCATGGCTTGACTGTGATCAGCTTCACAGGCGTAATGATTAAGTCCAAAATCCATAGAAGACTTCACAGCCTAGTCGTGATCTAGTTCACAACCATGAAAAGAAGCCCCATTTTTCATAGAAGACTTCACAGCTTGACCGTAATCAGCTTCACACCCATGATTATTATCGCCAGAATTCATAAAAGACTTCACGGCGGAGCCGTGAAGTCGATTACGGTTGTGACAACATCCGCTGATCGTGATTCTGGGGATAATCCGAATGGATTTTTGTCTGGTTTGAGTTTGGAATGTGAATAGACGACCTCCAAGGAACCACAAACTGAAGGGGAAGAGACATTTTCGCACGCAGGGGGGGGTGGTTCTAGGCAAAAATCGAAGAGAGCCAGATGAACAACAACAGAAGCAATGGATGAACGGAAAATGCGATTTCCATTTAGATCTTCAGGCAAAACTCCACTAGCAGGCAGATCTAGTTTGTACTTCCCATTGGGAACGTTTTTCCTTGTATTTGTCTTCCCTTTTGGATGATTAACTGAGGATTTTGTGCTGAACTCACTCTCATGGCTACTTAAGCCCTAAGTTCAGGATTTTATGTGTAGTTTCATGTTCGAATTCTTATGTTATTTCTTAAACTTGTTTGTGTAACGATTCTATCTTGTTTATCCAATCTTGTCTGGTTTACTTGTTTGTAATTACTTTGGCCAAGTTCTTGTAACTCTCAAACATCGTGAGAAGTACTGAAAGATGAAGCACGATGTTCGATCTGTTTAATTGGATACGCTTACTTCTATCATGAAAGTAGATAGAACTTGTGTGAGGACATATTTTACCCTAGCACTCATTGGGTCAACCTAGATCGATAAGCCACGAAAGTAGGAGATCGATCTAGGTTGGTACCGGGTTATTCCACTGAAATAAGGTAATATGTACTTTTGGGGTAAGTCCTTATCTTTATAGATGATTTACACTGTTGTTTTAAGTTCAAATTTTAATTTGACATGAAATGAACCCAAGGTCCTAAATCTCCTCATAACTGCATTTACCCCATGACTTCCGTTTTGCGACCAAAATCAAGCAATCGCCCTAGTTTTGTTGAATTTACCTTGTCTTAAGCCCAATTTTGATTTCTCTAGCTATCAATTACACGATCAGTCAGCAATTGCGACTCGTCCCTGTGGAAATAATATCTTAGTACTACATAGATAAGTTGTGCGCTTGCGGATTGTGCTTATCAAGCACTGGAGCTACTTGGGGAGAAAATAGCACTACCGGAGTTAGGGTTTAGCTTGCTCATCTAGTCGCATCTTGCTAGCATAGAAAAGGAAGGAGGGAGGAGTGAGGTTGGAGCTCGCTAAGCTTGTCACCCGCGTTCGTTGAGCTCACCGGACGTTGGTCGGAGCTTGCTGGACGTGAGAGAGAAAGGGTGAGGTGAGAGATTTGCAAGAGGGAGACGGTGAGGGAGAGAAATGAGTGAGGGAGAAATGGGGAGAGAGAAAAGGTGGGACTGGATCACGTGAAGCTGAGAGAGGAGGGAGAGAATACGGCTGGGATGAGATGAGAGAGGAGTGAGATTTGGCTTTCTGAGGAGAAACTCACCTTGTCACACTAGAACTTCTCCACTTTTACAAGGAGAGAGGAGAATTTTCCCAGCAAAGGAGAGTTGACGAAGGTAGAGCCTAGACTCTAAGAAAATATAAATTGAGTTTAAAGATACCTTAGTTTACGGGTACCCCAAGGGTTTACCGCTTGCATTACATTCATCATTATAGGTTAGTCCACCTAAAAGTATAGATTTGTGTGATGATCATTTGCCCCATGCATGTATTTATTTTGTTAGCAAGAAAATTTAGAGACTTAATCGTCCTCTTAAATATTGAATTGTAAAAGGACCTTAATTGTGCCCCATGCATATGCATGTATAAGCTATACGATTTGTGTGATGATCATTTGCCCTACATGCACAACCATTGCTAGTGCAAAACGAGAAGGTGACCCTTTCCATTCTCAAGGATCCAAGTGAGTCTTCCAATGGCAATTTACTTTCTTACACTTGCATGCTTAGTTGTAGTTTGGTATTTGCAATTTTGTATTGCTTGTCTTTAATTTTTAATTTTCTTCTTAATATAAAAAAATATATTTTTTGTATTTTTGTTTGCTCATCATGTGTCTTTCCCATACATCAAAAAACTTCTCTCTTAATGAATAAATCAAGGATATGTATTCTAAGCACTGTACTAGAGGATATAAGCTAGATTAGACCCTTGATTAATGCAAAAGGAGGAGGGATAGAGATAATTCTACTAAATGCCTAAGTTATAATGATGTGGGTAGGCTACATAGTTCAGGATATTGAATGATAATAATTCAAAATCATTAGAGAGATGATTTGATTAGGACTTAGGAGCATTCCTTAGGATGGGAGGTTGACTATTTGACAAATGAATAGTGTGACTTGGGTTGATTACCTCCATTTTTCAGTGAAACTCAATAGTCAACTTGTCAAAACATTCCATGATGTTAGATTGAGATATTCGTTTCATTGTTTGCTAGACTTTGGCTAGCAATTATAAATAAGAGATGAACCAAGCGGAAGAATGATTTGTTGAATCTAACTCTTGGAATAGGACGCTAGCCGATCGAGAAGTGATCGGCATGCCTTTAGCTGATCAACTCATCTTTCACATGGAATTGAGCTCAACTTAACCTAGCATATAGCCAGAGTTGGTCTACTCCCAAATGACAAGTCTGTTGTCAGACCCAGGTTAGCGCTAAGCGTGCCACGTCAGCAAAGCAATGCTCGATTTCGAAATCTCGCACGAAATCAGCCCGCATTGACTATTTTGACCGCGCTCTCACGCCACTATTCGTCTCCTTCGCGTGCATCCGCCGAAGGGAGCTGGAAAGCTCGGGTCTGCGGTAGGGGGAAGGTCGCCCGCCGCCTTCCGCCCTCAACCTCATCGATGTCCCCTCTGGACGCCAGAAACCCTCGCCGGAGCACGCCGGCCGGAAGCCATCAACACAGAGAACGGAGGGGAAATTTTCTCCGATGTTATTCCTCCAAAATGCACCGGATACATAAAACCCCTCCCCTTCCTCTCCTCTCTATTTACAATCCCTCAAAGCTCCGCCGCCTCTCGCCGGAGCTCTCTATTCCCTTCCTCTTCCTCTTTTCCTCTCGTTTGCTCTCAGTTCTCACTGGATTCTGCTTCAGCGCTCGCCGGTGTCCCTTCCTTCTTCCTCTTTTCCCCACGGTCGCTCACAAACCTCACCGGATTTTGCTCCAGTGCTCACCGGTGGTCGTGGAGGAGGCGACGCCCCCATCGCCTGCACTCGTTGCCGTCCGCCGCTTGGAGTGCGGCATCCCTTCGCCGCTGCTCATGGAGGAGGTGACACCCCCGTCGCCTGAAGAGCCCTCGCTCCCTCCTTCGTCATCGACCGTTGCTTGGGGAAGAGGAGGACGAAGCGCCCCCGCCTTCGTCGTCGTCCGCCGTCGTCGTCTCCGCCTCTGGAGACGACGAGCTCACGTCCCCCGTCTCATGGGGGAAACGTCCCCGTCGAAGTCCCCGAAGCCTCTCCTCCCAGCTCCTTTTCTACTATTGTCGCCGATGTGACAGCCTGCTCCGCCGCCCACGCCTCTACATCCTCTGATGCATCCACTGCTCCCGTCTGTGCTCATCAATGGCCACCTGCCAGGCAAGGACACTGCCCGCCGTGCACGCCTCTGCACCACCCGCGCGCGTGCTGCTCCCCTCTGCATCAGCCGCCCCGCCTTAGGAAGTCGACGCCGTTCCATGCCTTCGCACGCTCGTCGACCGAAGTGGGATGGAGCGGGTCCGCCGCTCATGCTTGCCCGGATCCGGAACCTCCAACGGGCCGCCTCAGCTCCCAATCTCCTCTAGCACCGAGGCCTTGGGCCTCCGCCCAAGCCTAGATGTCTCATAGCCCGGCCCGGGGACGCTCGGGCGTCACACTCTCCCCCGGCCGAAGCGGATGCCGCCCTCTGCGTCCGGGTCTCCTCGCCTTCGTCCTGGCCGGAGCTGCAAATGCCCCCTGGCACCTCTGCCGGTTCCTCTCGGGTCTCACCGGATTCTGCTTCAGCGCTCGCCGGTGTCCCTTTGCACAAATGCACACTGAGCTCCACCTCTCATCGAAGCTCTTCCTCTTTCCCTGTCGTCTCCCTTGACTCGTGGAGGAGACTCGCGGATCGACCCTCGCCTCCGCTTGTCAGACCACCCCAGAGCGAGACGGTCTCGTCTCGTCTGTCTATGGGGAAGGGCGAGCAGCCGCTCTCGTGGGGGAAACGACACCCTCGTCGTCTTCGAGCTTCCGGCACCCATGTGCCTCCTCTTCGCTCGGCGTCTACTCTTGCTCAATGAAGGCGGAACCCTCTTCCGCCTGTCGTCGGTGTCCGCTACTCGGGAAGGCGGGAACCCTCATCCACCGAAAACGCCACTGCTTCCTCGTCTTTCGTCCACCTCTGCAGAAGGAGAAGGTGGCCTCTACCGCTGCAGCACTACGGAGGAAGGACACGACGCCCTCGCCGACGCCTCCGTCGGATCCCGTTCCAAATGCACGCCTCTCCTTCATGCCGGCAAGATCGCCGGAGCCACCTCGTCCAACCTTCCTCTGATACCACTGTCAGACCCAGGTTAGTGTTGGTGTATATGCTCTTGGACCCGTTGTTGGTCCATCTTGTACTACTTGACATTGATATTTAATATATCATTCTGGCATTGTCGTTATTATGCTATGTTTACATCTGTGATTATGTACATGGATAATAATGTCCCTGGAGACATATTGTATCTGTGCTCAAACGGTGTGTCCCCGGTCGAGTACCTGAGTGGATAAGGGACAGCTCTGGTACATGTGAGACTGGTATATGGGCTGGTTACACACAGGGTGCTAACGCAGGCATATGGGTATATCAGTGGTGGATATACTGGACCGACCCGCTGTGAGGCTTTAACTTGGTGTCATGAGTTAAGCTCACATGTGACAGGAGATGCATTGATCTCTCGACTTGAGGTCATTGACTCTTCTATATGGTTAGGGACATGCTTTGATACAACCTAACGCCTCGCCGTAGCAGGGAGGTCATAACGGTTGTTATTGGGTATGTCACGACCCTTATGAGAAGATCAATGGACAGACATAGGATTTGCCCCTTCCTGCGGGATGCTTGATATCCACGGGGCCCCCCCTATGGTTGCACGACTGAGAGTGTATGGCCATACCCAGGTGAAAGCTTGATCTAGTCATGACCATGAGATTGAGTGAAAATAAAGTGGTGACACACTTTGTCCAATCGGATATCAGTTCGGCAAAGAGACTGTAATGCATCGGTACCTTGTTGCGATGATGGGGATGTCAATGTTGATATCCATTCCGATGACTTGGGTAGCAGTGATGCACTGCTAGGTGCCAATCACTGCTTGTGATGACTCGGTTCATCACTGCCAACGTCTGAGGAACCTATAGGGTCGCACAACTTGAAACTCGGGTTCTCGTATTGATCGGGTAGCCTATTGATTGAGTTATTGGATAACTCAGATCTGTTTGGGAGAATCCATCAGCACCACTGTGCTAGATGAGATGAAAGGAATCATTTGGAGCTAACTTGTGTTTGGGCCTAGTAGGCCAAATGGGCCCAATATACCAAGTTGGGCTAATAGGCCAAATGGGCTCAATAAGCCATTTGGGCCAATGGGCCAAATGGAATGGCGCAAGCTACTTGGAGTGAGCTTGGCGCATTTCCTTGAGGTGGACAAATCCAAGTTGGACATCTTCTTAAGGTGAGAAGCTTGGAGCTTCTCACTTGGAGTGGGTGAATGTACTTGGGCGCATGGCACTTGGAGTGGGCGAAATGGGTTTTACCTCTTGAAGAGGTGTGTCTCTTCATGAAGAGGTGCACCTATTCATAGGTATATAAACCTCCTTCCTCCCCCTCGTCGCAACTCTTGAACCCTTGTGCCCTTGTCGCCACTCCTAGAAAGAGGGAGAGGGATGTTCGCCCATTGCCTCTCCTCTTTCCTTTAGTGAGTTCGGAACTTTGGAAGTTCC
The DNA here is from genome assembly GCA_027563935.2 of Costus lasius. NCBI lineage: Eukaryota > Viridiplantae > Streptophyta > Magnoliopsida > Zingiberales > Costaceae > Costus > Costus lasius. The sequence continues at coordinate 25,809,222 of CM050450.1, read as the reverse complement.
TTGGCGCCCTCCTCTCCAAAGTTGGACTTTGGCTTCGGTTGATTCCGGTTCGGATCTTGGTGGAGTGCTTCAAGAGTTGGACTCCGACGAAGCTCCACCTCCTCTCCTTGGCATCTCCTCTGGAGTTGGCTCAAGTGATTGAGGAAGTCTCCCAAAGGCGTGGATCTTCTTCCCGAGGCTAGCACTGGGCGTGGAAGAAGAGGATTCGAGGTTCGGCTGTGTGCAAGACTACAGAGGGTGCACATTTGGGCGCCTGCATCGCATCACTTAATTTGCATCAAGGTATCATCTCCTTCTCACCGTGTTAATCTCCTCGCAAGACTCGATCTTCTGGGTTTTTGGGACTGGCCTGTTTTGGGGATTGCTTCCGCTGTGCTTGTCTGTAAAAATTTTAAAAATCCCCGGGGTTTTCCAACAGTTAGTGCTAAGCACGCCACATCAGCAAAGCAATGCTCGATTTCAAAATCTCGCACGAAATCAGCCCGCATTGACTATTTTGACCGCGCTCTCACGCCGCTGTTCGTCTCCTTCGCGTGCATCCGCCGAAGCACCTCCGAAGGGAGCTGGAAAGCTCGGGTATGCAGTAGGGGGAACATCCCCTCTGGACACCGGAAACCCTCGCCGGAGCATGCCGGCCGGAAGCCATCAACACAGAGAACGGAGGGGAAATTTTCTCCAATGTTATTCCTCCAAAATGCACCGGATACATAAAACCCCTCCCCTTCCTCTCCTCTTTGTTTACAATCCCTCAAAGCTCCGCCGCCTCTCACCGGAGCTCTCTGTTCCCTTCCTCTTCCTCTTTTCCTCTCATTTGCTCTCAGTTCTCACCGGATTCTGCTTCAGGGCTCGCCGGTGTCCCTTCCTTCTTCCTCTTTTCCCCACGGTCGCTCACAAACCTCACCGGATTTTGCTCCAGTGCTCACCAGTGGTCGTGGAGGAGGCGACGCCCCCGTCGCCTGCACTCGTTGCCATCCGCCGCTTGGAGCGCGGCGTCCCTTCGCCGCTGCTCGTGGAGGAGGCGATGCACTAGTGCTTGGTCTACCCCATACTAGTGCTCATAGATGCTCCTACCTATCCCTGAGGGCCCTTGGCAGGATTTGAGCATGGATTTCGTGCTTGGTCTACCCCGTACTAGTGCTCACCATGATTCCATTTTTGTGGTGGTGGACCGATTTTCAAAAATGGCTCATTTCATTCCTTGTAGTAAGACTACGGATGCCTCTCATGTTGCGAGGTTATTTTTTAAAGAGGTGGTCCGCTTACATGGCTTACCACACACGATAGTATCTGACCATGATTCTAAATTTGTAGGACATTTTTGGATGACTCTTTGGAAACTCATGGGGACAAAATTGAACTTCTTCATGGCTTGCCATCCACAATCTGACGGGAAAACCGAAGTAATCAATAGATCCTTGGGTAGTCTACGTTGTCTTGTTGGGGAGCACCTGGGTACTTGGGATAAATTGTTACCTACAGCTGAATTTGCTTTTAATATCGCTATCAATAGAACCACCGGTGCTAGCCCCTTTCAAATCACTTTAGGATACCAACCCCGCAAACCCATAGATCTTGCCCCTTTATCATCACCTTTTAAGGCCAACCACTCCGCCCTTTCCTTTGCACAACATATTGTTAAGATCCACCAATAAGTTAAGGATAACATTGCCAAACATAATCTCAAATACTAGGTGGCTGCTAATGTTCATAAGCATTGTGTTACTTTTAAGGCTGGTGATCTTGTCATTTTCAGGAACAGGAAGGAGAGGTAACAAGGGGCTAATCATAAATTGCAACCACGAGGAATGGGTCCCTTCCACATCCTAAAGAAGATCAATGATAATACATACCACTTAGATCTTCCACCAGCCCTTGGGATTCACCCCACGGTGAATGTGGAGGACCTCACCTTATACAAGGAACCGGTTCCCATCCTTGCACCCACTACACCACCGCAAGCTTGCAAAGTCTTAGAGGCGCAACAAAGATTCACAGCCAATGGAGTGCAGCAATACTACCTTATCAAGTGGGATGATCAAACCAAGCATTGGGTTCCCAAGGAGGAGGCACATCAGCTCTTACCGGCAGAGTTGTAGGACTTCAAGATTAATTCTCTCGAGGAGAATTCTCCACCCCCCAGGAAAGCTGATGTAGGAGCCTTACCAAGGAGGTCCAAGAGAATTAAGAAACCCCCGGCCAGGTATGGAATGAATAATTGAAACTACTTGGAGAATGTTTTGTGGGCTTGCTTACACCGCAGCCATCCTTTTTGTGCTTATCAAGTCATTACACTATGAACCATTTTGAGGTGTAAACACTTGTGTGTTAATGCTTTAGTTAGGTGGTAGCCTAGGTTTATTTTGATAAGTTCTTGTTTTACTTTGTAGCTAATGTATTAGGTTGCAATAGCCTAGGGGACTCACACATGTATGCACTCTTACATGGCACCAATGTTCTCCAACATCAAGGCTATCTCTCACGTCAATGGTACAATTCATTACGAAGCAAGATTCACAAGTCAAGCAAGAACCGGCCAAGTACCACTCTTCATCAAACCAAGGTCAACACTCAATCAACTTCAGCTATTCAAATCTGCTCATGCCCAGCTAGCTATCCAGCTTCACATTACCGGCTATATTCATAGAACAAGGTCAACATCCAATCGACATCCGATCAACATCTAGTCAACATCCAGTCAACATCCAGTCAACATCAAACATCCAACTTCATATTACCCGGTTTACCTCTAGAGCAAGGTCAACATTCATCCAACACCATGGATCTAGCTTTACACTACCCGGTTGTCCATTATTCAAGTTTATTCACGTAACCCCTTGTAAACTCTTTTATTATCGTTGGAAACATTTGTTACCGTTGAAGCTGAGAGTGAGAGAGAGCTAGAATCTGCAAATGTAACCGTTGGAAGAGGTTTGGTTTAAAGTCCATGTAAGTTGTCACTAGGACGAGTTGATGAATTTTTTGAATGCAAAAGAAACTGTGTTAGCCGTGTGTTGATTCCCTTGGGTGTGCCTGTGGCCCCATTGCGAGTGATTACTGGAAGGGTGAGCCGTTGGCCCCTTGAAACTCTTTGAGGGTGAGCCTTTGGCCCCTCCCTGTTGTTGCTGGAAGGTGTGCCGGACGGCCCTTCTGCATCTTCAATCTGCTCACCCATCCTGATCGCTGTTAACTGTCCTGACTGCTGAATTGAAGAAAGCTTGACTCATGCTGAGACCCCAACCAATCTGCTGCGAGAGCTCAAGGGGCCTTAGGTGACTTCTTTCCACCTTCCCAATTCTTGCTGTTTGCTCTAAATTTCGTCAAACCCTCACTTCCATTACGACTAGAGCTGCATACCTAGGGTGATCCTTGCGCTGGGACTCTTGTCCTGCATCAAAATCTTTGCTCAAGGTAGTTGATTTTTTATCTCTTCTTCGTCATTTTATTTTCTTATTTTTAGAATATTTAAAAATAGAATTTAGAATTTTTTTTTTAAAAAAAGAAGAATAGTTTCTGGCTTGAAACTGTTGACAATTTAGTAATAATTTCTCCTTCCATGTTAATTCTTAATTAGATAATTAACTTTATTCAGAGTTGACTCTGTTACCATTTTTGTTTATTGTAATTCTGTGTTTACATATTCACTTAATTTCTATTTAATAATAACTTTATTATTGTTAATGTTTTTATTTTGTAAATAAATAAATAAATAATATAAGCTGTTATATTTGCAGTTATTATTTTAATTAATGACTGTTGCGATTACTATTTTATTCAATGACGGTTAATATCAATTATCGTTTTAATTACTTTTGTAAAATAATTCTTAATTAGGCCGGTTTTGAACCCGCGACCTACGTATTAATTTCCAACTTCTAAGATTAAAGACGTTTAATAATTTTGTTTAAAACTATTACTCTTCTTTCAATAAATTGAACTCGCCTCATTTATATATACAAAAAAAAACCTCGGCACATTATTTATAAATAAAAAATATGCTCTTGTTTTCAATTAAATTTATAAATAAAAAAATATAATAAATAATAATAATAATAATAATAAAAGAGAGTAGTGATTGTAAAATAAAAAAAAATTGCTTACGGAAAAAACAACTGCTTATAAAAATAAAACAAAGTAAAATACAATAAAATAAAAGAGAAGCTTCCGCAAGGAATTGCTGCAGTAAGATAAATAAATAAATAAATATAAATTAATAATTAAAAAAATTATTATTGAAAATAGATTAATATTTTTATTTTTAAATAGAATGAATTCTGGTTTAATAAACGCATATTTTTATAAATTATAATAAAAAAACTTAATCAAGTACTTTAACTTAAATTTATATATCTTAAACATATTAAATTTATTTTAAAACGGTAATATTTTATGTAAATTAAACTAATGATTATAACTCTGCCCTAGCCTAGTTTATAATTTAACTTATAATTTATTAAATTAGATCATCTTGCTCCACTTAAATTGGCTTGGGCTAGATTAGAATGAGTATAATAAATAAATCTATTTTTTCAATAATATATATACAATAATTCCATTAAAAAATTCTTATAATTAAAATTTTAAATTTCTTGCACAATAATTTTTATAACTAGTTTATTTGGTGTTGCTTTTGACCCATATTTTAGAAAGGTAATTAATTTGATTCATATAATTGATAATTATTATTTATTGAATTAAATTAAGCATGCGGATCAAATTAATAATATATATGAGTTATTTGGAGTTTTAAATTGTCTAAAATTAATGAAATGGTTTGTTTGGTCAAAATTTTTTAAAGGGTCTTAAATCTCTAGCAAAGCAGATCAATCAAATTTTTAATACATAATTTAACATAAATTAAAATAATTCTCGTGAACAAATGTATTTAACGTTCATGGACAATATGCTCATAATATATTTAATAATTATATTGAAACATACATTAACATTTTGAATCGAATATGTAATTTAATAATAATTAAATATTTTTTATGCTCATTATGCAAAGTATAGACATAATGTATATTATAAATATCATAATATACATCATTCATAATGAGATTCATGTTTATACTATATATAATTAATATATTTGACATAAAAAAGTACATAATGGATAAAAAATATAATGCACTTAATGTACAAAATGAAAATAACGTACATGTACATAATCTTAATGCATATTGTTCATAATAAAGTTGATGTATACTATTGTTATGATGTTCTTATAATTATATTTACATGATGGACTTAAATGTCCATAACAAAGATAATGTACATAATAAAAAAAATATGCATTAAAAAAATTATGTATATCATGAAATAAGATATGTCATGACTATAATATATATGATGATATTTATTATGAAAAAAAATTGATATGCATAAATTATAAATTAATAGTATTTATAATAATTCTGATAAAGAAAATATTATTTATGAGAATAAAATAATTATTCCCTTAAAATTAAAATAGCTTTGAAAAATAACTTAAAAACCAAAAATTTTATTTTATTGGCTTCACTCTATAATACAAGCGATTAGAAGCCTAATTAATTATTTTGATTTAATTGTTGTTTTAAAAAAATTTTCTTTTATAAATTCAAGAATAAAAATTTTAAACTAAGAGTAAAGGATTCAAAAATAAATTCCAAGCAATAATAGATTAATGTAAAAAATAGAGTAGTCATGTCAAAATTAAACAAAAATCTATAAAATAGCATGAAAGAAATATCGAGATGAATGAGATTAGTCTGAAAATAGACTTCTCAGCACGGAAATCCAACTTTTGTGATAAGAGATCCCTTAATAGAGGTTTAATGGATAATAACAAGTTGATTGATTAGCTAAAAAAAATATTGTAAAAAATAAAAATTATAAAATACTATAGTGTCTACAAATATTTATGTGTACATTTTCTTTCCTAAGGATTCATTTTGTGCTTCTTATTATAGAGAGAAGAAAACTTCCCAAATTTGTTACTACTATGGGATGAGCATCTACACTTACCTCTGTTGGAATTTTTAAAATTAAAACATTTCATTTTTATTTTTCTATTTTTACTTGGTTTATATTTTATTTATTTTATTTGCTATTTTAATTTTAGCAATGCTATTTGTGGCACATTTGTGGTAACCATGGGAGTTTAGCCTATAAATTAGCATGTGACCCTTGGGTATAGACACAACAGAAATTGCATAGCTATTAGCATTTGCAAAATCCCCTCAACTCTCTTTTTTCTTTTTGCTCCTCAAAGTCCAAAGGTAGCCGATCAACTTTTCCACGGCCGTGACCCGTAGGAGAAGGATACTACTTGTTTCCTGGGTGTTCTGTTTGGATTATGCTCGCACGAGAGCCCAAATATTTACCTAAAGTTAGCAGGATTCTTTGCGCCTGATGACTCAAAAATTTATAGTAAATTTTATATCAATTGTATAGTATTTTTAAGTCATATTCATATTTATGTTCTTTTGCTTATTTTTTAATTTATTTGATCAATTATTTTAGAATCTACACCTCTTTTCATTTTTGATCATTTTCAGGTAAAAAAGGCTTAATTTTGATGGATTTTGAAAGATCTGAGCGCATGAATGGATTTCAGACATCGAGACGAAGTTACCTGCCAAATTTCATGCAAATTGGAGATAGTTTGAGAATTACACCACTGCCATAATTATTTCCACAACTATATTTTTTGCCTAGAATACACAAAAGGAATTATGGCCCTGCCCTGATAAATATTACGGCTGTGGTTTTATTCGAATAAATTTGGAGCTTATAGAAAGAATTATGGCCCTGCCCTGATAAAAATTATGATCGTAATCTCAAGAAAATTTTCCACAGAACAAACTACTGCATGCCTGTGAAAATAATCACGATCGTAATTCTCAAAAGTCGCTGTTGCCCGAGTCTTCCGTTGCCACCTCCCGTTTCCAAAATTTTTGAAGCTAAATTGAGGAGTTCTAGGGAACCAATTCAAAATCTAAAAATATGGGATCGTTCTATATAAGGAGGAGAAGATTTCAGGAAAAGAATCATCCAATTTCATCAAGAATCGAGGGAGAAATCGAGAGAGGCACCGCTAGGGCTCGGCCTTGAGCCGAGAGGCATAGAGGCTATCTTTGTCGACGAAATTTTCAGGAGAGCTTCGCCCAAGGGAGGAGAAGATACACTAGAAATTTTAGATCGAAAGGAGTTCGATCGAGAGAGAAATCAGCAAAAGAAATTTTGAGCTGGGAGAAAAATCACAATTGACTATTCACGGGTATTGTAGCAGTACTGTAGCAGTTACTGTTCATCAGAAAAATCACAGGGCTATGAAAATTTTCACACCCCCGTGAAATTAGTAACTTTTCTATTTTTGCTCTTTTGAATTCTGATTTTTCTGAAATGTATTTTTATTGTGTTTCTTCCATTATGTCAGCTTAAAAACCTTTTTGGGACAGGGGGATTAATCCTCTTAATTTCTGAAATGATTAGATAATCTTTATTTTTGTCAGTTGTTCTTCATTATGATAATTTTACTTAAGGGATAATTGTCTTTAATCTTTTCTAGTTTAAAATATTCGCATGTTTTAGAGTTTTGCAACATGTATTGAGAGGTGACTTGCAAAACTTGGAATTCTTAAATTATGTTTTAGGAACTTATGCTATGAGAATAGGTTTGTTCTTAATTCCTTATTTTTGAAGTTTAAACTCTTGTTGATAATTTGATCTAGGAATTTTTATTGAGATAGACATGAAAATATGTACCGAGAGGTGATTTTGATTGTTAGAAAACCTTAAGTAAGACCTGTGAATCTAAGATATGAGAATATTTAGTTTTGCTTAAGATATCGACACTGAGAGTTAAGCCACGAGAGTGATTTTAATTTTCTTTGTCAGATTTACTTATTTTAAACACTGAATAGCAAATCATGAGAGTGAAGGTTGTTCTGCGTAAATTGTTGTTGCGAGAGCAAGACAGTTTCTTTATAAGTAAATTTCATCTTTATCATAACAAGAATAGCTGATAAACACTCATTCATATCTAATCATAGAAATTAAGCGGATGAAACCCTAGTCCCAATTTTCTCTCTCTAATAATCCGTAACAATTTCCAATCGTTTGCTTTTGACTTATTCGATTTGCTTAGGTAGTAAGAACACAATTACTTGGTACTTAACACATAGGTCCCTGTGGGTTCGATATCTTTTATTACTTCCAGTATCCATGCACTTGCGGACACAATAAGTTTTTGGCACTGTTGCCGGGGACCTTAGTTTTGTTAATATCAAAATAGTTGATAGTATTGCTAGACTAAGTTTTATTTATCTTAGTTTTCTATTTTTGTAGGTTTTGGATTTTCACAGACTATGACAGAGTTGTGATTTCGGCAAATTTTTAATTTTTTTTTACTATTTTTGCTTTATTTGCATTTTATGCTAGTTTTTATATTTTGACAATTTTTTTTTAAAAAAAATTTCTAATTGATTGGTATTGGATAATCTTTCTGTTTCTATTCTGAAAATTCTGAGTTTACACGATTCTTCTATTTTGTTTATACACATGACTCTTAGATCTTGATAGATTTTATTTTCCGTGAACTCTAAAATCAAAATTTTTTTTAGTTGTATAGAAAAGCTTTGATTTGCATATATGTCTTTTAATCACAACCCTTGGGCAACTGAAAGAGGTGAGGTATACATGCCACAAGGAAAATATGAAGATGATTCATGGTATACTCTTGCGGAAAAGATAGATTCTTTAGCTCATAAATTAGACACTTTTAATATGCACCCTGTTATTACATCTTATTCTTCTATTAGATGTGATATTTGTGGATGTTTTGATCATTATACTTCTGATTGCCAATTTTTAATTCCTCCAAATCCCAATTCACCATGGTACCAAGATGATCAATATTATTCTAGATGGGAAAATCCCAATTTTTAATTCCTCCAAATCCCAAATCACTAAACTTTTTTTATGAGGATTGCTCAAATTATATTTTTGAACCATGAGGATACTAAAGAATCTAGGCTAGAATCCATGTTAGAAAAATTTATGGTATACCAAAGTAAGGAATTTGAAAATCTTAGAGGGGAGATGAAACAACAAAGGGACATTAATCTGCTCAATTCTGAGTTAAAATCTATATCTACTGATACTAAAAAATTAGAAACAAAGATAGCACAACAATGTAGTTTACTTGAGTTTGATTTGGAAACTAAGAAAATTAATTCTGGTGATTCTGAAATTGATTTAGAAAAATTCGCTTTTGATTCTAGTGATAATTATGAAATTGATTCTTTTGATGATAAATTATTTGTGGTTAAATCTGATGAACTTGAAAAAGGTTTGAAAATTGCTAAATTTGATGAATTTGACTCTAATTTTGATGATTCTGAAATTGATTATTTTGATGAAAGGCATGGGGAAACAGATTTTGAAAAGTCTCACTCTGATTTTGTTGATAATTTTGAAATTGATAAAATATTTGATGAAGGATATGAGGAACTTGAAAAAGAATTAAAAATTATGAATACTGATGAATCTCACTCTGAAGTTTTGCCCATATCTATTATTCACTCTTCTGATTCATTGTTTGAAATATCTATAGGGAAACTAGATGAATTATGCATTGTTGAGAAACCTAATGTGGAGCAGAAAAATTTTCTTGATGATCCAATGTATGAATCTTTTGATCGTGGTCCTACTCTTATTGCAATTGAAGATATAGATTTGAAGAAAGGACTAACGATTTTACTTTCTGATAAATATAGGAAGATTATTAAATACCCTTTGTGTGGAATTGAAAAGATTGATTTTGATTTCTACATATTTAAGAAAGCCACGTCGATCGTATTTTATATGAAATTTTAGATGTTTGGATTAGTGGCTAAATTTTTAGGACAACGGAAATGCAGAAAATTGTATGCTATTTACTATGGTACCTATCCACCTGCTTCGCCATGATAATTGAGTTCGATCAAGCTAATGACCTAAAAATTAGCACTTCTTGGGAGACAACCCAAGCACTCTTACTTTATCTTTTCTATTTTATTTAGAAATTTTTATATATTTATATGTACACTAATTTTTCTTTTTCCTTTTTGTAGGAGAATTTAAAATTTTTATGGTGAAAACAGTGATTTTTAAATATTACGGCAGGTCCGTAATTATTATTATGACCGTAATTTTGCGTTATTATTGACTAAAATGTTTTACGGCACTGCCGTAATTATTTTTCTGCCCGTAATTTTTAGTTGATTTTCTATAGACGATTTTACGGTGGGGGGTGTAATTTATTTTACAATCATAATTTTATTCCGAAAAAAAAAAATCTGCATTCTGCTTCCTACATTCTGACTTCTGCTTATCTGACTAAGTGTGTTTTCGTAGTTATTTTAAGAAATTTGTGTAGCAAAATTTTTAGTCTTTGGCACAAACAGGAATAACTCATCTTTTACTACTATTCGGATAGCTTGATTAAATTTAAAAGTCCATGGATTATCCTATGACACATAGCATCTTATGATAACTGATTAACTTCTGCAACAGTTTTATTCACTAATCTGATTAGCATTTTTGCTGCAGGTATTCAAGGTGCTTTAATGAGTTATAACCTGATATTTCACATGAATAGGAATAACATGTTTTGTTTTATCTCGTGGATTAGTTGGTTCTTTTAAAATATTTTTAGACCATTCTAGGAAGCATAGCAACTTTTGAAGTCTGATTAATTTTATGTGCAATTTTAATTTAGTAATCTGATTAGTCCTTTTGCTGTTAATACCCTAAATGCATGACATATACTGATCCTTTATTTTTCATATGCCTGAAAAGGACAATGTTTACTCTACTATTTAGCTTTGTCTATTTTCTTTGTGGATCATTAGATCTTATTCTTGGGCATAGTTACTTTTCATAAATGAATCAGTGGCTGCTCTTTTGCTTTCTGCTACTGCTTCTTTTTGCATCCAGATCCAGAAATCTTCTCTAGCAAACTTCTCGCCACCAACTGATGCCTGCCTCATCAGTAAATTTTGAAGCCAGCAACCTTCATCACCGCTGCCTTGCTATGTTTCCAGCCATTAGCAGGCCGCCGCTGCTTCTTTTTCCAGACAACTGCACATCCGACACAATTTCTTCCAGCTGGAGAAATCTTTAGCGGCCACATTTGTTTCCTTGCGACAGATCTCTTCCAGCCTGATGATGATCCACCCTCAGATCCGCAGCCAAGCTTTCTTCCGCCAGCATCTCTGTTTTTAGCTGGCATCTGTTCCAGCAAATCTGCATCATCTTCAACCAGATGCAGCCTTTGTTCCCACCACCAGCCGTCACCTTCATGTTTCCTACTGGTAGTTCCAGCCTTCTGTTTCTGCCAACCAGCCAATACCACCTCTGTTCCAACTGGCAGCTTCATCACTGGCTGCAACTTCTCCATTCTCTCCAACAGTAGATTTTGATCTGTCACTAGCTCTCCCAATCATCCACATCTTCAGCCGGCAGCTTCTCAGCCAACCTTTCTTCCAGCCGACACCAAACCAGCTTCTATTCAGAGCCTGCAACTGGCCAGCAATTTTCCAGCCACTCTGTTTCAACTGCAAGCAGTTTCAACCGGCAGCTTTTCTTCCAGACGGCAGCAATCATCTAGCCAATTCAGCAGCCACTGCAGCTTCAGGCCACCACACTTCTATTTCCAGCCAGAGAAATCCTCATAGCTTCTCTGATCTCAGCTAGCGACATCTTCCGCCATTCGCAACTTCTCTGGAAACAGATTCCAGGATCTCTCGCCGAAAGCCCCTTCTCCATCTGTAGTCGCCGCTAACGGAGTTTCAATCAGCAGGCAGCTTGATTCCAGCTCTTCTGATCTGCAGCTGCCACTAGCGTCTTCTAGCGACAACAGCTCGGCCACCGTCGTAGCTTCTTCATCCTCGCAGACTCTAGCGACAGAAATTCTTCTTCTTCTCAAGCAGCAGCCAGCTTCTTTTCCATAATTCTGCTCTGACGGCCCTGATTCCTTTTAGCCTGCAACTAGCAGCCACCGGCGACATCTTCTCCTTCTTCTGCTATCCCTATTTCCGCCACCACCAATAGCCGAAGGTGACATCTCCGCTGCTGGAAGCAGACTGTGCTTCCTTCTCCGACAATCTCTAGCAGGAGCGTTTCGATCCAATGGATGGAGCGTTGCCGTGTTTTCACCAGCAACCTCTACATCAAGCCGAAATCTGCCATAACCAGCTTCTTTGCCACTAGCAGCAGTCGCCATCAACATCTATTTTAGCCAGCATCCGGAACAGCCAGCTTCTTCTCTAGCAACTTCAGCTCTAGATCTACTAACCTCTACTCCGTCTCTGTTTTTGCCACTAGCAGCAGCCGCCACGCCACCTCTTTCTTATCCACAAGCGAGCATCTTCATCAGCATCGATCGACGTCGGCACTTTCTGTTTCTACTTCAGCTTCAGCCTCAGCAATCGGGCAACTCCTCTAATTTGCAACCACTGCTTCCGTTTCCAGCCAGCTGCCGCCACCTCTTCTCGTCCAACGGCTTCTTCCAGCCACCTCTACCTCATATATCGCCGCTTTGTTTCTTCTAGCACCAGCGTCTGCACTGCCGATAACTCGACATCTGCAGCATCACCTCTCACCACTCGCCAGCCGATGATTTTGCCTCCAGGTCAGTTGTCTCCGGCAAGCCACCGGAGACTACTCATTCTTACTCTGCCGTTGGCGACATCCTTTGTAGCCAACACTATGCTTCGCTTTCAGCTGCTGCCACTTCTATTTGTTTTCCATCGGCACCTTCCTTAGACCTCCGACGATAACTCTAATTACCCTTGGGTAAAATTCTCAGAAGGTGCATCTTTGAGGAGGAGATAGTCGACATTCTTTTTCAGCACCTGGCCCGACGCTACACTCCGGACGACGATTGAGCTTGCTATATGGTTGTGTGAGTATCATTTGCACTTTCTTGAGATTTGATTATTTTATTATGATTGTATTACCTACTCTCTTTTTCTAAAATTTTTATTCGATATAGTTATACTGATTTATCACTTTTCACTTTTTGACTATGATTATGTAAGTATGTCACTTCACTCTTTTCACACTGAAATTGTTATTTTTGATGTGTTAAAATTTTATCTATGCATGACTTGAATTTATGTGATAAGAAGTGTGAGAATCGAATATTCATTCTCATGACATGATGATGTATGTTTTCTTTGGACATGTGGAATTTTCTATGATGATGTGCGATTTAATTTTTGGAATTTGGATGGATGGATTGCTATGATAATATGTTCATTTTTGCTATGGTGATGAATGTCTATCAATGCCTGTGAATGAAGATATGCCTCTTGTGTACTACATACGGTCCTGTCCATTTAGTTCGAAGCTTGCCAGGAAAAAGTTTGATCCTGGAGTTAAATAGTAGTACCAATTCACCTTCACGAAATTCCCTCTTCATAATTCTTCGGTTGTGCCATCTTTTGGTGCGTTCTTTATAAATCATGGCATTCTCATAGGCTTCTTGCCTAAATTCGTCGAGCTCATTAAGTTGAAGTATTCTGACCTTCCCAGCTCCGTTCTCATCAAAATTCAGTCGTCGAATCGCCCAATAGGCTTTGTGCTCAATCTCAACTGGTAAGTGGCATGATTTACCATATATCAACTGGAATAGGGACATACCTATAGGAGTTTTGAATGCTGTATGGTATGCCCATAAAGCATCGTCAAGTTTGAGCAACCAATCTGTTCATGTGTGTGATACATTTTTTTCAAGAATATTCTTTATTTTCCGGTTTGATATTTTGACTTGTCCGCTAGTCTGAGGATGGTAAGCCGTGGCTACCTTGTGCATTATTTCATACTTTCTGAGAAGTAATTCAAACGTTCGTTCAATAAAGTGGGATCCGCCATCACTAATCACCACACGAGACGTTCCAAATTGCGGAAATATCAGCTTCTTGAAAAATCTATGAACTACCTTAGAATCATTTGTCGGGGCAGCCAAAGCTTCGACCCATTTGGAGACATAATCAACTCCAAGTAATATGAATCGGTTACCTCAAGAGGGTGGAAACGGTCCCATAAAGTCGATACCCCATATGTCAAAGATCTCGATCTCAAGAATGGTATTAAGGGGCATCTCGTTTCTTTGCGATATCCCTCCTGTCCTTTAGCAGCGATCACAGGATAGTACGTAGTCTTTCGCATCTTTAAATAGGGTCGGCCAAAAGAATCCACATTGGAGAACCTTAAATGCTGTTTTCTTACCACTGCAGTGTCCTCCATAAGAAGATGAATGACACTGGAACAGGACATCTGAGATTTCTTCCTCAGGCAAGCATCTTCGAATAATACAATCGGCACAGCGTTTGAACAAAAGTGGGTCGTCCCAATAGTAGTACCTTGCACTTGACAAAAATCGCTTTCGCTGCTGGTATGTTAAATTCGGAGGCATAATACCGGCTGCTAAGAAATTCACCAGATTAGCATACCAAGGTGTTCTTACTGTAGTAGCGGCTATTAGGTTCTCGTCTAAGAATGTATAGTCTATTTTCTCTTCAGAGTTACTTTCGGGAGTGGTTGTCAAGCGGAACAAATGGTCCGCTACTAGATTTTTGGTTCCCTTCTTATCCTTGATCTGAATATCGAATTCATGCAATAGTAGTATCCATCTAATTAAGCACGGTTTTGCATCCTTCTTTGTCATGAGATACCTAATCGCCGCATGATCTGTATAAACAATAACACGCGAGTTAATTAAGTACGATCGAAATTTGTCGAACGCAAAAACTACAGCCAAGAGTTCTTTTTCCGTTGTGGCGTAGTTGCTTTGTGCTCCATCAAGCATTCGGCTAGCATAGTAAATGGCATGAGTTCCGTTATCCTTCCGCTGTCCTAGCACGGCCCCTACTGCATAGTCGCTCGCATCGCACATGATTTCGAAAGGCAGCGACCAATCCGGAGGTTGTATTATCGGGGCAGAAATCAACGCCTTTTTCAATTGTTGAAATGCATCCATGCAGTCCTGGTCGAAAACAAATGATACATCCTTACCGAGCAAAGATGTTAAAGGCCTAGAAATTTTAGAAAAATTTTCAATGAAACGCCTATAAAAGCCTGCATGGCCCAAGAAACTTCTGATTCCTTTGACGGAGTTCGGAGGCGACATTTTCTCTATCACACAGATTTTTACTTTATCGACTTCGATACCACGCTCCGATATCAAATGACCAAGCACAATCC
Organism: Costus lasius; assembly: GCA_027563935.2. Taxonomy (NCBI): domain Eukaryota; kingdom Viridiplantae; phylum Streptophyta; class Magnoliopsida; order Zingiberales; family Costaceae; genus Costus; species Costus lasius. Next base: position 25,793,988 of record CM050450.1, on the reverse strand, counting down.
CTTCTTTTACCATAAAATGGCATTTCTCCCAATTTAACACCAAGTTCGTCTCTTCACAACGTTGCAAAACACGGGTCAGATTAGATAAACAAGAATCTAAACTAGACCCGTATACCGAAAAATCGTCCATAAAGACGTCCATGATGTCTTCAATGAAATCTGAGAAGATTGCCATCATGCACCGCTGGAATGTAGCTGGTGCATTACATAAACCAAATGGCATACGTCGATAAGCGAAAGTGCCGAAAGGACATGTAAATGTGGTTTTCTCTTGGTCGTCTGGATGTATCGGTATTTGGAAAAATCCTGAGTAGCCATCCAAGAAACAAAAATAAGAATTAGTAGCTAATCTTTCAAGCATTTGATCAATGAAAGGGAGAGGAAAATGATCTTTGCGGGGTGGCCTTGTTCAGTTTCCGATAATCGATACACATGCGCCATCCGGTAACGGTTCTTTGTGGGATCAATTCATCATCTTCATTCCTTACTACCGTTACTCCTCCTTTCTTCGGTACCACGTGTACTGGACTTACCCATTGGCTATCTGAAATAGGGTATATGACCCCAGCATCCAATAGTTTCAGAATTTCTTTTTTAACTACTTCCTTTAAGTTCGGGTTCAAACGCCTCTAGTATTCGATAGATGGTTTACTATCCTCTTCGAGGTGTATCCTGTGCATGCATAAAGAAGGATTAATGCCTTTTATATCATCTAAAGTATACCCGATTACCTTTTTGTATTTCTGAAGCTTTTCAAGAAGAAGGGTTGTCTGTTCTGAGTCAAGATGGGCAGCTACTATAACAGGATAAGCAGAATTTTCACCCAAAAATTCATACCTGAGGTTGCTCGGTAAGGATTTGAGTTCTAAGTTAAGTGGTTCGCGAACCTCGGATTTAGGCTCTGGTAACTCCTCGAGTTCTTCTGTGCCCATCTCAATTTCGGTGGTTATGTCAAGAATACTTGCATAAGCTTGTGCTTCCTCCTTTCCTTCGTCGTTATACTCGTTCACCAGACATGCCTCGAGTGGGTCAATGTCTTTTTGATGAACATGGGGCGAACAAAGCTCTTGGTCCATGACTCCGATGCTAAAGCAAGAATCTGTAAAAAGAGGTTTCTTTAGGCTTTCAGTTATATCAAACTCTACTGTTTCTTTACCTATCCGTAGTGTCAACTTCCCATTTTTAATATCGATTACTGCTCCGGCAGTTGCCAAAAATGGTCTGCCCAATATAATAGGAAGCTTGGAGTCTTCTTCCATCTCAAGCACAACGAAATCAGCTGGAATATAAAATTTACCAACCTTTATTTGCACGTCCTCTAAAATTCCTACCGGATGCCGTACAGAACGGTCGGTCAGTTCCAAATAAATATTTGTCGGCTTCAAATCCCCAATATCCAGTTTTCTGCAAAGAGAGAGTGGTATTAGACTCACGCTAGCACCAAGGTCACATAAAGCATGGTCAAATGGGGTATTTCCGATTAAACACTGAATGGTAAAACTGCCGGGGTCCTTCAACTTTGGCGGCAACTTATTTTGAATAATTGCGCTGCATTCCTCGGTTAATGCCACCGTGCCGTGTTCTTCCATTTTTCTTTTATTTGACAAGATTTCCTTCAAGAACTTAGCATAAGATGACATTTGTGATAAAGCATCGGTAAATGGAATGTTGATATATAATTTCTTTAAAACTTCCAAGAATTTACCAAATTGCTGATCAAGTTTCGCCTTAGCCAACCTTTGTGGAAATGGAATGGGCGGCTTATAAGGTGGTGGTGGAACATATACAGGTTCAGTCTCCTTCATTTGTGGTCCATGTTCAACAACAGCAGGTTCCTCAGTTTCAGGGGTCTTGGCTTCATCCTCACAACGGTCATCTTTAGGTGCTTTTGGTTCTTCAAGTTGCTTGCCACTACGTGTGGTAATGGCATTGCAATGTTCCCTAGGATTCGTTTCGGGCTGTCCAGGCAGTCTGCCCGGCGGTCTAGTTGGTGTACTAGCCTGTTGGGCTATTTGGTTCTCTAACATCTTCTGGTGTGTAGTTAAGCCTTTGATTGCTTCCAAAATACTATCTATGGCTTTCGTTTGCGTTGACACAAAGTTATCAAATCGCGATTCTAGGGTATGCTCTTGTGGTGTTACATTGGTACCCGAATGTGATGACTGCTCAAATTGTTTGGGCTGATACCCGGTGTTGGGTGGGTGAAAACTAGTAGGTTGCCTATAGTTTGATGGTTGGGTTGCATTGTTGTTCCTATAGGAAAAGTTAGGATGATTCCTCCATCCAGGATTGTAGGTGTTTGAATAGGGGTTGTTTGGGACCCTCGCATTAAAGTCTCCTACAGCGTTCACTAGAGCGGGTGGAGGATCTTGAGACGTCAAAATTCTTAACTGACAAGTTTCAGGAAGATGACCTTCTATCCCACAAACTTCACATATGGCAAAGTTAGACACAGTAGGATGCATATTCATAGAATCTAGCTTGTGAGATAAAGAGTCTACTTTTGCAGTTAGAGAAGTAAGGGCGTCAAGTTCATACTTACTGGCTTATCGAGATGAAGTATCTCTTTCGCCTGACCATTGGTAGTGGTTGAGCGCCATTTCATCTATCAAATTGTAGGCTTCATCGATAGCCTTGTTCATCAAAGCTCCTCCAGCGGCTGCATCAACGGTAAGACGAGTGTTATAAAGCAAGCCATTATAAAATGTATGTACCAGTACCCATTTCTCGAGGCCGTGGTGAGGACACATTCGCTGCAATTCCTTGAAGCAGTCCCACGCCTCATATAATGATTCGCCTTCTTTCTGAGAGAAATTGGTAATCTAGTTTCTCAGTTGTGCGGTTTTGCTCGGAGGAAAGTATTTTGCAAGAAAAGCATGTGAGAGTTGATCCCATGTGGTAATAGATCCAGATGGTAATGAATGTAACCAAGCCCGCGCCCTGTCTCTAAGTGAAAAAGGAAAAAGTCGTAGCCGCAGAGCATCAGTGGTTACACCGTTCATTTTAAGAGTGTCATAGTATTCAAGAAAAATAGATAAATGCATGTTTGGATCTTCAGTCGGTGATCCACCGAATTGATTTTGCTATAACATTGATAAAAGTGACGGTTTTATCTCAAAGTTGTTCGCTTCTATTGGTGGACGTGCAATGCTAGAATGCAGTCCTTGAACATTTGGTGCAGCGAAGTCACGAAGTGATTTGCTACCGTCCATGGTTGTTGTTTGTGAATTCTTCTTGGGTTGATATTTCTGAAAATTTCTGCGACACCGGAACGTTCGTTCGATTTCCGAATCAAATGGTGCAGTAGGTTCCGGTCGCGGAGTTCTACGCATAAACTAAAACTCTAACAAATAGATGTTTCGCTAAGTCAAGAAAGGTGTAAAATGAAATAAAAGAAAGTATATTCATAAACTAAAAATGTCTAGTCTAATAGTTTCTTAATCTAGTCAATATTGCCAATATCAGTCCCCGGCAACGGCGCCAAAAACTTGATAGCCCCCACCGATGTAGGTAGGCATCACCCGCAAGTGCACGGGTCTATCGAAGTAATAAAATATCGATCCCACAGGGATTGATAGACAAATACTGACAGATCTCGAACTTGTTAGCTAGACGATGCGAAATTAACGAAGTTTAAATGTTAACTAATTAAATGCACGAAAAAAAATGTAATTGGAGGAATTTGCACAAGAGAGTCTTAATAGTTTGAATTATTAGGATGTGGGTTCACCACCTTGACTCCTTACAGCTTAATAGTCCAGACTCTAATTCCTTTATCCTTTCTAGTTCAAGGGACTCGGCTTCCTTGTCACTTAGGTAGTTGCTCCCTCCGATAGCTGGCTTGCGGCACAGCTATAGGTCAAATCTATTAGGTTCTAGCGCTTGGTCGGAAACGCTTCTCCCCAATACGCCTAAGCTCCTAGTACTTCCAAGATGGGCACAGGATGACAAAAGAGGTCCTCCACGAGAATTCCTGGTTTACAAACCTCCCCCGCGTAACTTCTGGCTCAAGCGCGCCCTTTCAGGCAGCGCAGGCATAGGGTTCCTATATAGTCTAACGTACTAGCGCGCAAGAAGTTTGCCAGATGCGTTTAAGATCCAGGAGCTAACACAAGGAGAGTGTAGTTCATCAAGTGGATTCTCCTCAAGAATTCCTGCCTTATAAATCCCACACTAAAGAATACAGGCTCAAACGCTCCCTTTCGGGATGCGTAGGCAGAGAGATCAAACAGATTTGATAAAATCTTCGATCGAATGCTTCGGACGCGCGGTCGGACTTGTGGTCTCCCCAACACGTCTAAAACCCTAACTACCCCTTGGTTGAGTACAGACAATCAGCGAGTTTCCCTGTGATTATCTGATTTACAAACCTCAATTCAAGAGGCAAAGGCTCAAGCGCACCCAAAATGGGATGCGCAGGCAAGGCGCGCACATAGGATCGAGTTGGACTATAACATTCAAATCTAGACTACCAAGCTAGTAAGACATCAAAAGGGCTACTCCCACATCTTGATTAGGAGTTTAGCCTAACATGTTCATGGTGAAAGCGTGAACTACAATAATAAACATCTCATACATGTGTAGGTTTACACTGCAATATAAGAGATAGGCAAAATCAAGTAAAACTTGCTAAAAGGATTATACAATATAGTTCAGCAAAATGAATGTAGAAACAAGATCGTCCTTACAGATTTAATCTTAGGGGATTCACGCATCAAATATCTCCAATGTTTGCAAGTGCCTAGCCCCCTTTCTCTTGGTGCGTAACCTCTTTTCTGCAGCCTCTCCTCTCGTTCTTCACCCGTGCGAATCCTCCCTTTTCCCTCTTCGAAGGGCTTTTTATCCCCTTCTCCAAGTGGGTTGCTGCCATCCTCCAGATCTGCAGAGCTGCTGCAGCTTTATGCAGAGGAAAAAGTCTTCGCTGCAACTTCCATATCCTGCAAAGCCGCTGCAGCCAACTTCTTCGTGGAATGATGATTTTTGGTCGAATCCAGCGCCGAAAGTTGCTCCACGCCTCCTTCGTTAGTGGGGGAGAAAGGTCCTAGGAATTTTTATTGAGATAGACATGAAAATATGTACCGAGAGGTGATTTGGATTGTTAGAAAACCTTAAGTAAGACCTGTGAATCTAAGATATGAGAATATTTAGTTTTGCTTGAGATATTGACACTGAGAGTTAAGCCACGAGAGTGATTTTAACTTTCTTTGTCAGATTTACTTATTTTAAACACTGAATTGCAAGTCACGAGAGTGAAGGTTGTTCTGTGAAAATTGTTGTCGCGAGAGTGAGACAATTTCTTTATAAGTAAATTTCATCTTTATCATAACAAGAACAGCTGATAGCTGATAAACACTCATTCATATCTAATCATAGAAATTAAGCGGATGAAACCCTAGTCCCAATTTTCTCTCTCTGATAATCCATACAATTTCCAATCATTCGCTTTCGACTTATTCTATTTTCTTAGCTAGTAAGAACACAATTACTTGGTACTTAACACATAGGTCTCTGTGGGTTCGATATCTTTTATTATTTTGAGTATCCGTGCACTTGCGGACACAACAGCGCCTCCGAGTTCTTTCATTCTTGTTTTTAACTTTGTTATTTTGTTGATTAGATAGAAATACTTTAATCTACACTCATGCTAACAATCTTAGGTGAATATGTACTAGTCATAGATTAAATTATTTCCTTGATCAATGCATCTATTTATTTTTTGATTTTAAATTTTGCATTGTTTTGCACTACATTCAATCTCTCTTCCTGTTGTAAAAAAAAATCAAGAAAAAAAAACATTTGTTGTCGTTGCCACTGTGTGGCAACTGAAAAAATAGGGTATTCACCCTAAGCCTTCGCCGCCATCGCTAATCATTACACCCACCCTCGCCGTTCGTCGCTTACATTGTCGCCGGCCCGTTCACATTGTCAGCGGGGCTTCTTGCTGCGGAGATCGCCGTCGCGAGCTGTAGTGGACGAAGGATTTCTTTCTCCTTGCGAAGCTTCGGCTATGCCTCGCGACTCCTCGATGTCGCGCTCCCTCAGCTCGGTTCACCCTAGCCGGCATCTGGACACCGTCAAACAGGCGTCATGAGCAACGGCGATAGGGTTTTGAATCGGCAGAGAAGGTGACGGTAGGGTTTTACTGTTGCGATTTCGATTGCTCATCGCGAGCAGGGCGTCACCCGATCCGCTCGCCAACCCGCCAGGATCCGTTGCATTCGACCCGATTCACCCAATACCCACTCGGATCCGACTCCGCTACCTCTCGATGCGTTCAGCATGACTAACGTCATCACAACATGTGGTTGACATTGGCTTGTTCACCCAACACGCTTAGCACGGCTGACGTCAATGCAGCATGTGAGTAACGTCGATGCAGAGGAAGCGGGGCAGCTTTACTATTTTTTTTTTTAAAAAAGGAAATTGGATCTTAGCCGTGTGGGTGATGTTGGCTCGTTTGCTCGTCGCAATTACCAGCTTAGTTTAGTTTAAATAAAAAATAAAACCGTTTTTAGCCCTAAGCAGCTATAGGAAAAAAAATCAAATAAATAAAGGATAATATATTTATCTGTAAATTAAATTATTTTTAGAATTACATGCTATAAAATTTTATTTTTCTGCTTTTCTAAAATTTGATCTGCTTGCATCATACTTTGTTATAGTTCCTACTGCTTTTTGAAAGTAGAACAGCATGTGTAAATTTTTATTTACTGTAATTTTTATGATTCTAGCTATGTTGAACTCTTTTGCCATAAAATGTAAATTATTTATTTCAACAATAATTCTTATATTAGGGAAATTATTTATGCAGATAAATAATATTATTATTCCCCTTGAAGTAAAAATGGCATTGGAAGATCTTTTTAAACCTGAGAAATTTAATAGACAAGATTTTGCTCGATGGCAAGAGCAAATGAAAGCTTGGCTTATTTCTCAGGGTCTTATTACTACTTTAGGAAAGACTCCTCCATACACTCCATCTACTTCTTCTTCCAAATCACCTGAGGAAATTTAATATTAGTGTAGGTTTCACATCCTCTCTAGTCTTAGTAACAATCTTTATGAAACCTATAGGAATTTTAAAACTACCAAAGAGGTTTGGCAAGTGTTGACACAAAATTATATAGCATTTTATGTACGATTTTACTGACAGAATCGTCTCCATTTCATAGTTTATGTCCCATTATTGCCTTAATTATTATATATCTATGGAATCTACACCTCTCTTGGTATTTTCACGTTTTTGGAACTTTTGAGACTGGGGAATCTCTCCTAATTCAAGAAGATTCTAACTGGAAATTTTCAAATTTATTGGAGTCTCCATTGGAAATCATGACTGGCTCACGACTAGAATCACGCTCATGATCGCGGACCCGCCTATTTCGAAACTACAGTTTTAATCAGGATTTCTTCAACCTAACCAAAAGGAAAGGTAGAGGGTGATGACACCAAATATATAGTATATTTTGTATCATTTTATATATCTTTTCATGCTAAATTAAAGCTCTTTTGCTTATTTTTGTGCCAAATTTATCAAATATTGCAAAATCTACTTATATTTTAGTTTTTGATGATTTTCAGGTAAAAAGGCACTATTTTTAGGTGTTTTCAAGCAAAATCAAATACATGGAAGAGTTACCATCATCAAGAAGAGGATACATGACAAATTTCAAGCAAAATGGAGCCATGAACTAAAATATGGCAGGGCCGTAATATATATTACGGTACCATATTTTCGTACGCCGCCGTAATATCAAAGCACAGCCGTATTTTGGCTAATTTTTCATCAGAAGATTTTACAAAAATTATGGCACTGCCATAAGAATTTACACGGGCCATAATTTCTAGACGTTTTCAACCTGAAAGTTTTACGAAAATTATAGCACTGCCGTAATATTTTTCACGGGCCGTAATTTTAACCTGGACACGCGAGTTTTTCGGGGCCGATTCTTGCACGGACCATATCTTGAGATCCAGAAATCCAAATTGAGATCCAAAAGAAGCTGCGGACTTGTCTCGATGAGGAGAAGATAAAGGGACCAAAAGCCCTAATTTTGAGGATCTATCGAGGGAGAAATCGATAGAGAGGTCCTTAGGGCATGGCCTCGCGCGGAGAGGCGTGGAGGTCACCTTAGGCCACGATTTTTACACTGAAGCTTCACCTAGAGGAGAAGAGGACACCACAGAAGTTTTAAAGCCAAAGGATCTCAGACGGAGGAGAAATCAACAAAGGAGCATGGCTGGCACTATTCACCACAGGTTTAAAAGCAATTTACGGCTGTAATTTCTATTACAGCCGTATTGTAACGTTAATTCTCCCTCTTTCTTTGATTTCTGACACTTTGATACTATGGTTTATTGTATTTCTTTTTCCATGCAAGCTTAATCTTATTTTGGGACATGGGGTGTAATCCCGTTGATTTTATACGATTAGATAACTTTTATTTCGTCAAGATAATTTTGCTATGATAGTTCTACTTGTGTGATGACTTGTCTTTAATTCTCCTTAGTTCTCTTAGTATCATGCATGATTATAGAGCTTTCGCAATATGGACTAAAAAGTGATTTGCTTGAGAACTTGGAACCCTAAAATTGAACAATAGGAACTCACCGTAAGAAATTAGGTTAAGTTCTTATTTCTTGATTTTAGTAGTTTAATTGTCATGTTACATAATTTGAATCTGGGATTGAGTTATTGTGTCAAACGCGGAGATCTTGCACGAAAGTGAGGTTCGAAACGTTGGAGAACCATAAGTAGAACTTGTGTTGAGACTCGGATGCACGAAAGTGATCCTTGAGATTCCACTTGAGATAATCAACTTAGAATTCAGATGCATGAAAGTGATCCATGAGTTCTTTGATTGATGATTTACTTATTTTCAGCGTTGGGGTAGATCTTGTGTGAAAGCGAGGATTGGTCCCTGCATGATCGTCTGCACGAGAGTGAGATGATCCTTTTATGAAGTAAATTATGTCTTTATCATGATAAAATTAGTCTGACGACCTTTTCTTCATATCTAGTCATTAAAATTAAAGTGGATGAAACCCTAGTCCCAATTTATCTCTCTGTTTATCTTTACACTCTTTTTGTTATTTACTTGCATCATATTCGATTTGCTTAGCTAGCAAGAATACAATTATTTGGTACTTAACAATAAGGTCTCTGTGGGTTCGATACTTTTTATTACTTCGAGTATCCGTGCATTTGCGGACACAACAAGCTTGGTGACATAACAAGTTTTTGGAGTCGTGTCAGGGAGTGACAAGTCCCTGTGCGCCAAACATCAGGTTTTGGCTGCGACACCAGAAATAAGTTTTTGCCTACCTACTTGTTGGGATACAACAATTTTTTAGCGCCGTTGCCGGGGACCTTGGTTTTTGTTGATATTGGAGATATTGAGAGTATTGCTAGACTAGGTTTTATTTATGCTTTATCTTTTTATTCTTTTATGTTTACTTGAGTTATTGTTGTGATCCGCAAGGACACACTTTTAAATACAAGTAGGTAGACTAATTTAAGGAGTCGCAGCCAAAACTTGTTTGGCGCACAGGGATCTGTCACCCCCTCATATGGCTCCAAAAACTTGTTGTCCCTAAACTTGTAGTGTCCGCAAGTGCACGGATACTTGAAGTAATAAAGAAAATATCGATCCCACAGAGACCTACGTGTTAAGTACCAAATAGTTGTATTCTTACTAGCTAAGCAAACCGAGTATGATGCGAATAAATAATAAACACACGGGAAAATAATCAGAGAGATAAACTAGGACAAGGGTTTCATCCACCTTAATTTCAATGATTAGATATAATAAAAGGTCGTCAATCAAATCCTATCATGATAAAGACTTAATTTACTTCATAAAACGACTATCTCACTTTCGTGCAGACAATCATGCAGGGACCAATCCTCGCTTTCGCGCAAGATTTATCCCAACGCTGTAAATAAGTAAACCATCAATCAAAGAACTCAGGATCACTTTCGTGCATCCGAGTTCTTTGTTGATCATCACAAGTGGAATCTCAAGGATCACTTTCGTGCATCCGAGTCTCAACACAGGTTCTACCTAGGGTTTTCCAACAGACCGATCTTCACTTTCATGCAAGATCTATCAATGTTTAACACAATAACTCAACCCTAGATTCATATTATCAAGCATGGCAATAAGACTACTAAAATCAAGAAATAAGATTATAGGGTTCCAAGTTCTCAAGCAAATCACCTTTCAGTCTCATTGCAAAAACTCTAAAACATGCTGACAGTAAAATCTAAGGAGAATTAAAGACAATTCATCACATAAGTAGAATTATCACAACAAGGATTATCATGACGAAAATAATAGTTTATCTAATCTTTAAAAATCAAGGGGATTACACCCCCATGTCCCAAAGTATGTTTAAGCGTGCATGGAAGAAGAGGTACAATAATCCATGGTGTAGGAAATCAAAACAGAGGTAGAGAACAAATTACGGTACGACCGTAAAGGTTTTTACGGCCGTAATCTGTGACGAACAACGGTGGCGCACGGTGTTTTGTTGATTTCTCCTCTGATTGAACTCCTTTTTCTCTGAAACTTCTGGTGTATCCTCCTCTCCTCCAGGCAACGCTTTTGCGTAAAAATCACGGCCCGAGGTTCCCTCTACGCCTCTCGGCATGAGGCCAAACCCTAGACGCCTCTCTGTTGATTGCTCCCTCGATATTGGATAAAAATTCCTTCTTCCACTTCGTGAGTCTTCTTCTCTTTAAGACGAGTCTGCAGCAACTTTCGGATCTAAATTTGGAGGTCTAGATCAAAATTTATGGTCTGCGCAAGTTTCGGCTGCGGAAAACTCGCATTTTTGACTTGGAATTACGGCCGTAATGGATATTACGGCAGTGCCATAATTTGAACGGTGAGTTCTCGGCTTCAATATTATCTGGAATTACGGTACCGTAATAGACTTTACGGTGCCGCTGTAATGACTGAAATCTCTCGGGTTGAAAACCATCCAGAATTACGGTACCGTAAACTTTGTTACGGCAGTGCCGTAATTGCCATGAAAACTCTGGTTGAAATCTACCCAAATTACGGCACTATAAATATGTTTACGGTGGTGCCGTAGTCTCACAAAATTCTCTATGTTGAAAAATCCAAATTACGGTACCATAAAGTTCATGTTGGGGGTGCCGTAATTTTCCCTGAAGCTCTGATTCTTTTGAAATTTGATGTGTGATCTCCTTTTGATGATGGGAACTCTTTCATGCCTTTGATTTTGCTCGGAAAGTCCTCAAAATAGTGCTTTTTTACTTGAAAATCATGAAAAACAAAAATAGAAGTAGACTTCGCAATATTTGATGAATTCAACATAAAAACAAGTAAAAGATCCTCAATTTAGCATGAAAAGATATCTAAAATGATACAAAATATACTATATATTTTGGTGTCATCAGTTATTTGATCCATCTACTTTAGTGTGCACAGAAAATTTAGATCTGATGGCAGATCAGATATCACTTAGGGATTATGCAGCCCCTATGCCACGAGAAATACACTTCAGCATTGTCAAGCCAACCATTGAAGTGGATAATTTTGAGATTAATCCTGCCTTCTTGACCATAATCCAGCAGAACCAATTTGGAGGAGCTCCAATTGAAGATCCCTATCAACACTTACATCTTTTTATTGAATATTGTGATACTATTAAAATTTATGGAATTTCTGATGATGCACTAAAACTAAGATTGTTTCCTTTTTCTCTCAGAGACCGAGCGCGATTTTGGCTACATTCTCGACCTTCTGGTGTTTTCACTACATGGGAACAACTATCAAATGCTTTCCTGATGAAATACTTTCCACCAAACAAAACCATCCAATTGAGAAATCAGATCACAAGCTTTACACCAAAAGGATGGAAAATCATTCGGCAAGGCATGAGAGCGATTCAATGATTTACAACGGAAGTGCCCTCACCATGGCCTTGAAAATTGGGTTTTAATTCATATATTTTATAATGGTCTACTTTATAATACCCGTCTAATTATTGATGCTACTGCAGGAGGAGCCCTCAAGAGTAAGACCATTGAAGATGCTTCTACCCTATTTGAAGAAATGTCCTTGAACGATAACCAATGGGATCCTGAAAAAGAACTGCTATATTATCATCATCATGGTAAGAATGAGAGTGAGGAATGCCAACCCTTAACTGAAGAGGTAAATTCTTTTAGTGTAGAATCCTTGCTTGACAAGTTTATGGCTAATCAAAATAAATTCATGCAAAATCAAAACAAAGAAATTGAAGATCTTAAGAGAATGGTTAGTCAACTTACCTTTCAAGTTGAATCCTTAACTACTCACAACAAAACCCTAGAAGATCAAATGCCTGATGAACACTGTAATGCAATCATCACTAGAAGTGGAAAAAAAATAGAGGAACCAAAAGGGAGAGTTGAGAATAACAAAAAAGGGCTTGATGATGAACATGACCATGAATTGGAGTTAGAAAAATCTTCTGTGTATGAGCCATCCCAAACTAGTTTGCCACCTCACTAGGGTGATGAACCTAAAGGTGATGTGCCGTGTCAGGAAGATATTTCTAAACCTAATTCTCCTACACCCTATAGGCCACCTATACCCTTTCCCCAAAGGTTAGTGCAAGAAAAATTAGATAAACAATTTGGGCGATTTTTAGATATTTTGAAAAAGCTTTACATTAACATCCCATTTACTGAAGCTTTATCTCAAATGCCCACATATGCTAAATTTTTTAAAAAAATATTGTCTAATAAGAGAAAAATAGAGGACTATGACACTGTGGCTTTAACTGAGGAATGTAGTGCTGTTATCCAAAACAAAGTGCCACCCAAACTGAAAGATCCAGGTAGTTTCTCTATCCCTTGTTTTATTGGCAGTATGGCTTTTGATCGAGCCTTATGTGATTTGGGTGCTAGTGTGAGCCTAATGCCATTGTCTATTTGCAGGATATTGGACATGGGGGAACTGAAGCCAAATTCTATATCTTTGTAGCTCGCCGATCGCTCGGTGAAATACCCTATGGTAATTCTTGAAGATTTGCCTATACAAGTAGGTAAATATTTCATTCCAGCGGATTTTGTAGTTCTTGAGATGGAAGAAGATGCAAAAATCCCCATCATACTTGGTAGACCGTTCTTAGCCACTGCAGGAGCACTTATTGTTGTAAAGAACGGTAAGCTTTCACTTAACATTGGGGATGAAAGAATTGAGTATGACTTGCATGAAGCCATGAAAAACCCCCTTCAAATTCTGAATGTTGTTGTAGTATACATGATATAGATGACATTGTCTATAATCTTAATGATTTATTTATTGAACCCAATGAATGTGACACCGATTTAGACTTTGCTCTTGAAAAAACAAACTCTACGACTGATGAATTATCAAATTGCAATGCTTGTGACAATGAAAAGAGTGAAGAAGGAAAGGGTCCAAAAATAGAACTTAAGGCTTTACCTAATAACCTTTGTTATGAATTTCTTGGTCCTAATTCCACTTACCCTGTTATTGTTGATGCACAGCTAGGGAAAAGGGAGACAGATTTGCTTCTCAAGGAATTAAGAATTCATAAAAAGGTAATTGGGTACTCAATTAATGACTTGAAAGGAATTAACCCCTCTTTTTGTATGCATAGGATCTTGATGGAAGATGAGCACAAGCCACATGCAGATTTCCAAAGAAGACTGAACCCCTCCACGAAAGAAGTTGTAAAGAAAGAGGTTCTAAAATTACTTGATGCATGTATTATCTATCCTATCTCTGATAGCAAATGGGTAAGTCCTGTTCATTGTGTTCCTAAGAAAGGAGGGGTAACTATCATGAAAAACAAAGATAATGAATTGATTCCCGTTAGAACTGTTACTAGTTGGCGTATGTGCATAGATTATAGAAAACTGAATGCTGCCACTAGGAAAGGCCACTTCCCCTTACCTTTCATTGATTAGATGGTTGAAAGATTAGCAAACCATTCTCACTTTTGCTTTTCAGATGGATATTCTGGTTTTTTTCAAATTCCTATACACCCTGATTATCAAGATAAAACCACTTTCACGTGCCTGTATGAAACTTTTGCATATAGGAGAATGCCATTTGGTTTATGTAATGCACCTGCTACATTTCAAAGATGCATGATGGCTATCTTTTCTGATTTTATTGAAGACTTTATGGATGTATTCATAGATGATTTCTCTGTATATGGTTCTTCTTTTGATGTTTGTTTGGCTAATTTATCTCAGGTTTTGCAAAAGTGTGAAAAAACTAACCTTGTGCTTAATTGAGAAAAATGTCATTTCATGATTAGGCAAGGGATAGTTTTGGATCACTGATGACACCAAAATATATAGTATATTTTGTATCATTTTATATATCTTTTCATGCTAAATTGAAGATCTTTTGCTTATTTTTATTCTAAATTCATCAAATATTGCAAAATCTACTTCTGTTTTGATTTTTCATGATTTTCAGATAAAAAGACACTATTTTAAGGCATTTTCAAGCAAAATCAAAGACATGGAAGAGTTACCATCATCAAGAGAAGATCACTGACAAATTTCACGCAAATCAGAGCAACACACTAAAATACGGTAGTGCCGTATTCTATATTACGGTACTGTATTTCCATACGATACCATAATATCAGAGCACTGCCGTAAATTGGTGGAATTTTCGACCAGAAGGTTTAATGAAAAATACGGCACTGCCGTAAAACTTAACACTGCCATATTTTGAAGTGCATTCAGAATAGAGATAATTCCTGATTTTACGACACTACCGTAAACTTTGACACGGGCTGTATTTTCCAGACGATTTCGACCAGAGAGTTCAACCGATTTTACGGTAGTGCCGTGAACCATTATACGGTGTCGTATTTGCCAGACAATTCAGATCAGAGAACGCGAGCGATTTTACGGCACTGCCGTGAAATATTACATTGCCGTATTCTCATTTTTGAACGCGACTCCACAGTCAATTTTGAAGTCCGATTTTTCAAGAGAAGATTGTGGACGATCCAAACCATTAAATTTGATGCCGTAAGAAGAAGAAAGGGAGCTTTCGACGAAAGGACCAGGAAGACACCAAATGCCCCAATTTTCATCAACTGTATAGGGAGAAATCGAGTTACACGCTGCCGCCGTGACAAATCCAGAACCTCTCCGGCCATGAAATTCATACTGAAGCTTCTCTTGGAGGAGGAGACAACGTACCAGAAGTTTCAGAATAAAAGGAGATCAATTGGAAGAGAAATCAAAGAAGAAGGAGGCGCCGCTACTGTTCATCGCCTTCCTTTGCAAATTAAGGTTGTGTTTAATTTCACAGCTGTGGTGTATTTTCCTAAAACTTCTTTTCCTTTGATTTTTGATCTTCTTAAACAATGGAATATTGTATTTTCTTCACCTTTCTAGCTTAAACACTCTTTGGGACATGGGGGAGTAATTCCCTTTGATTTTCTTAATGACTAGATACTTTTTACTTTCATCATGATTATTCTACTTTGATAATTTTACCTATGTGATTATTGCTCTAAGATTCTCCTTAGTTTACTTTTTGTCTTCATGATTTAGAGTTTTCGCAATAAGGACCGAAAGGTGATTTGCTTCAGAACTTGGAATCCTAAAATTGATTAATAGGAACTCTCCGTAAGAAATTAGGTTAAGTTCTTATTTCTTTATTTTAGTAGTCTAAATTGCCATGATGATAATTATGAACCTAGGATTGAGTTATTGTGTCAAACATGGAGATCTTGCACGAAAGTGAGGATCGGAACGTTGGAGAACCATAGGTAGAACTTGTGTTGAGACTCGGATACACGAAAGTAATCCTTGAGTTTCCACTCGAGGCGATCAACTTAGAACTCGGATGCACAAAAGTGATCCTCGAGTTCTTTTTTTGATGATTTACTTATCATTAGCTTGGGATAAATCTTGCGCGAAAGCGAGGATTGGTCTCTGCATGGTTATCTGCACGAAAGTGAGTTAATCTCTTTATAAAGTAAATTATGCCTTTATCATAATAGAATTTGATTGATGAATATCCTTATTTATCTAGTCATGAAAATTAAGTGAATGAAACCCTAGTCTCAGTTTCTCTCTGATAGTATTTTCCCGTGTGTTTTCGATCTTTACTTTGCTTTTATTCGATTGCTTAGATAGGAAGAAATCAATTATTTGGTACTTGACAACATAGGTCCCTGTGGATTCGATACTTTCTTTATTACTTCGAGTATTCGTGCACTTGCGGACACTACAAGTTTAGGGACAACAAGTTTCTGGAGCCATGTCAGGGAGTGACAAAAGTCCCTGTACGCCAACACTTATGTTTTGGTCGCAACACCTGAAATAAGTCTACCTACTTGTATTCATAAGTGTGTCCTTTCGGATCACAACAAGTTTTTTGCACCGTTGCCGGGGACCTTAGTTTTGTCAATATTGAAGATATTGAGAGTTTTGCTAGACTATGTTTTATTTACTGTTTTTTATTTCTGTTTACTATTTTTATATATTATTAGATTTTTATTTTCTGTTTATTTTTTGTTTTTCTTGAAATCACTTGATCTATTTACTTTGTATGCGCAGGAATCTTAGGTCAGGACCTCTTGTTCCATTGGATCCTTAAATTAACAAAACCCTTAGAGTGCGTAGGAAGTTGAGACTTGTAGAGGATTTACAAGAGACACAACAGGAGGAAGTGATAGTGATGGCAAATAATCAGAAATCACTTAGGGACTATGCAGCCCCTAATCCGCAAGAGATTCACTCTAGCATTGCTAGACCCATCATTGAGGCTAACTACTTTGAGATTAAGC
Organism: Costus lasius; assembly: GCA_027563935.2. Taxonomy (NCBI): domain Eukaryota; kingdom Viridiplantae; phylum Streptophyta; class Magnoliopsida; order Zingiberales; family Costaceae; genus Costus; species Costus lasius. The sequence continues at coordinate 25,777,176 of CM050450.1, read as the reverse complement.
CTGCTTTTCTTTCTATGATACAATAGAATTAGTTTGGAGGATCTCCTCTGGAAGATCCAATCCAACACCTTGCTTTATTTTTAGAACTTTGCGATACTATTAAGATTAATGGAGTTTCTAATGATGCACTGAGATTGAGATTATTTTCTTTTTCTCTTAGGGACCGAGCACGATCATGGCTACAATCACAATCCACTGGTACCTTTACAACATGGGATCAACTATCAAATTCTTTTCTAATGAAATATTTTCCACCAAGTAAGACAATACAATTGAGAAATCAAATCACCAGTTTTCAACAGAAAGATGGAGAATCATTCAGCAAGGCATGGGAGAGATTCAATGAATTACAACGGAAGTATCCCCACCATGGCCTTGAAGGTTGGGTTCTACTTCATACTTTTTATAACAGTTTGCTCTATAATACTAGACTAACTGTTGATATTGCTGCAGGAGGAGCTCTTATGAGCAAAACAATTGATGCTTCTTTCAAATTGTTGGAAGAGATGACTCTAAACCATAATCAGTGGACTTCTGAGAGAGGAGTACTTTACAGACCTTCTCAAGGTAAGAACGAAAACGATGCATGGCGTACCTTAGCAGAGAAGGTAGATTCTTTGTGCAACAGGTTCGATTCTTTTAAGATGTAAACTACTGCTATTTCTTCTCTTGTCTGTGATATTTGTGGTAATGATGGTCATGTTTTTGAAAATTATAGAGTTATTGTAGATCAGGGTAGTGAACATGCTAATGCTGTAGGGAACTACAATCAGAATAGAACTAATGATCCCTATTCTAGTACATATAACCCTGGATGGAGAAATCATCCTAATCTTTCATGGAAAAATAATAATAATGTGGGGGGAAACACTGAGAATAAAGAATACCAAAGACCAAATTAGAATTTTAATCAAAATCAAAATCAAAATCATAATTCTAATATTTAATCTATGCTTGAGAAGATGATGGCTAATCAAAATCAGTTCATGCAAAATAAAAGTATAGAAATTGAAGATCTTAAGGAAATGGTTAGTCAATTAACTTCACAAGTAGGATCCTTGACTGCCCACAATAAAATTCTTGAAAATCAAATTGCACAACAAGCTAGTATTTCTTACAGGCTCCCTGGGAAATTGTCTGCTAAACCTGAACTAAACCTTAGGGAGCACTGTAATGCTATTATAACTAGAAGTGGGAAACAACTAGAAGAACCTAAAGGGAAAGTTGAACTTAATGAGAGAGTCTTATGATGATCATGATGATAAGTTAGAATTATAGGAGTCTTCTAAACATGAACAAACCTTACCTAGTTTAACACCTCAAAAGGGTGATGAACCAAAAGGGGATGTGCCATGTAAAGAAGATGATTCTAAGTCTAATTTACCTCCACCCTATAGACCACCAATATCTTTTCCTCAATGGTTAGTTCAAAATAAACTAGACAAACAATTTGGCAAATTTCTGGAAGTTTTGAAGAAGCCTTACATTAATATTCCATTTACTGAAGCTATTTCTCAAATGCCTTCTTATGCTAAGTTTTTGAAAGAAATATTGTCTAGTAAGAGAAAATTAGATGATTATGGTACTTGCACTGTAACTTTGACTGAAGATTATATTGCCATCATACAAAACAAATTACCACCAAAACTGAAGGATCCAGGTGGTTTTTCTATACCTTGTTCAATTGGTACTATGGCTTTTGACCGAGCCTTATGTGATTTGGGTGCAAGTGTGAGTCTAATGCCTCTATCTATTTACAGGAAACTAAAAATTGGAGCTTAAACCTACATCTATATCTTTACAGCTCGCAGATTCATCGGTAAAGTATCCTGTAGGAATATTAGAGAATGTTCCAATAAAAATAGGTGAATTTTTCTTACCTGCAGATTTTGTAGCTTTAGATATGGAGGAAAATCATAAGAATCTCATAATTCTTGGTAGACCACTCTTAGTCACTGCAGGAGCACATATTGATGTTAAAGAGGGAAAAATTACTTTTAAAATTTGTGAAAACATTGTTGAGTTTGATCTTAATGATTCTTTGAATAAACTTTCATACTCTGGATCATGATGTAGTATTGATATAATTGATGATCTTGTTTATGATGTTCAGAATTTATTTGATGAATCCTCAAATATTGAAACTAACAATTCTTCTAAGGATGTTGATAAAGTATAACAGGAAAAGAAAAACAAAATTTCTGGAAGAAAGAGAAAAAGAAGAAGAAAATCTAGATTGTTTGACAAAGGAAAGAAGATTTGGAGATAAATTGGAGATTGTTTCAAGGCTGAGCCTTATGTGGTTTAATGTGATGCCCAACCAAAAGAAAGATCATAAGGGCAATTGAGGAATTCATGATCAAATCCGAGTGCAAAAGGGTCAAGCTAATGACCTTTAAATTAGCACTTCTTGGGAGGCAACCCAAGCTTTCTAACCTCTATTTGTTTTCTTTTGCTTTAATTTCTGCTTAGGACTAATTTTTTTCTTTTATTTTTGTAGGTAAAACGAGATTTCGTGCAAAATACGGCACCGTCGTAAAGTATATTATGGTACCATATTTCCAGTCCACTTTCAACCAGAGAGTTGTGACGAAATTACGGCACATCCATAAACTGTTACACGGTACCGTATTTTGTGGCCAAAATCAACCCGAGAGTTTCCTCGTTTTTACGGCACCACTGTAAATTATTTCACGGGCCGTATTTTCGCGAGATTTGTCTGACGAGATTTCCGAACTTACCCTGATTTTATGATAGTACCGCAATTTATTTTATGGGCGTATATTTTTAAATTTTTTTAAAAAAGATCGTTGATTGATTTTTACGGCGGTACCGTAAACTGTTTCACGGTACCGTAATTTTGAGTCGTTTTAGAATAGAGGATTGCCGAGATTTTATGGCGGTGCCGTAAATAGTTACACGGTACCGTATTTTTGAACCAGTCTTGACCCGAGAGCTTCCGTGATTTAACGCCACTGCCGTAAAATATTACACTGCCGTATTTTGAATTTTGGCACGCGAGTCCTGTGCCGTTTTTAGGGTTTTCATGGGCTGTTTTTAGAGTTTTTCCACTCGTTCTCTCTCATTCTCGCATTGTTCTCACGTCTCCGACCTTCTCCGACCATCAGTGGATGCTGGCGACTCTTCTCGTCCTGTTATTGCTGTCGACTGGGTACTCTTTTGCCCGATTTTACCGTTTTAGCGAGTTTACATGCAAGTTTCGCCCCTTTCACTTGTTCTTCCTCGTTTCTTAACCGTTCAAAGAGATTTTTGTTCGTAAATACTTCTTAGAGGATAGGTAACAATTTCTAGTTCAACTCTGGAGTTTTTAAACCGATTTGGAGAGTGTATTGAGCGAGATTGAGCTTATACACATGTTTTCCACTCTGTTTTCCACCCAGTTTTCCTCTATTTTGATTTTAAAATGAATTTTCAGAAGTGATTGCTATGATTAAACTGATGTTATCTGTGAACCTTGCTTAGAATGAAAAATCATGTCATTACATTGCTATATTTGCATTAAACATGTAGTTTGCAGCTTGATAGTTTGAAATGGCACCAAGAACAAAGGCCATCTTTCCAAGGAGGAAGGGGAAAGCCCTAGCTAAACCTTCTCAACCTGAAAATCCACATGGGATAATTTTTAGAAATGAGATGCAGGAGACTAGATATAATCAGATTTTGGAGAGGAAGGTGATCAACACAAAATATACTGACAGAAGGACTTTGGAATCCTTAGGACTATATGAGGATGTGTTGTGGATGTTTGATAGGATAAAAGCCAAGAGATTTTTTTCAAATGCATCCACCCACATATTTACCATTGGTTTTGGAATTTCTGAGTAGTTTGATCATTGACTTGAAAGAATACTCAAATGACCCTGCTGAAGGTGAGATCACATTTAGACTGGCCAATGAAGAAAGGAAACTGACACTGCAGGAGATTAGAGATATTTTTGAGTTGAGCACAGGGGGATACACTCAGATGCCCCTAGGATTTATGGAGGGAATTTTCTAGAATCAAAGCACTGATGAAAGTCACTTTTATTCTGTTTCTACTAGAGCTTCAAAGATCATGAACCCATGTATCAAGTATGCACATAGAGTGCTAGCACACACCGTGTTTGGTAGAGGAGATAGTGACGGTATGGTCCGTCAACATGAACTTTATTTTCTTTGGGGGATGCTTAATGGTTTTGCTGTGGATGTTGCTTACTTTATGATGAAGCACATAGACAAGGTTGCTAGGGCAAAGAGAGGAGCTGTTGTGATAGGAGGATTGATAACTCCTATAGCCCAGTATTTAGGAGTTGAGCCCTATGGAGTAGAATTGGTAAAGGGGAATGCAAGGCTTGATGTTGAGTCTTGCATGGCTATGAAAATGATTGTTAGAGAGGGGGATACCTTTTGTTTGGTCCTTGGACCAAATGTCCCTACTCTACCTTTACCCCACATTGAGAAAACCACCGTTAGAGATAGAGCAAATTGGAAGTTATCTCCGAGTGCCGCCGAGGCAGCCTTTACACCACCACTTGACACTGTCCTACCGCCACCCACTTGGGGTGGAAGAGGTGACCCCTTTGGCATGGAGTCACCCCATCATGATTCTTCACACCCTGCTGGTGATTCTTCACACACACCTAGAGGAGGATTTGCTAGCCACCATGATTTAGGATTTCAGGCACTATCAGCACAAATGTACAATCAAGAGCGCCGTATAGACAGAGTGATTGACTCCTTGGGGAGGGTGACCGAGTCTATTGGACACCTCCACCAGATGTGGAGAGACTGTGCGACCACATGGAAGACATGGGAAACTTCCTCTACGATCGATTCAGATATGAAGACCAGAGGTATTATGATTACTACGGTGATCAAGCTGCGAGGGACACTGAGGCAAGACGACCTGATGATGAGGAATAGATGTTTTGTGAGTATCATCTTCCCTTACTTCTTTGCTATACTTTATTTTATATATCTTATTGATGTTTCATGTGATGAAGGGAAGGATGATGCTTCTACACCTCTATGACCACGGACACTTCTATTTTGTTTCACATGCTTATCTTTCTTTTCAATGTGGTTGTATGATGATTATGATGATACTGATTTCTACTATTTCGATGGGGTTATATTATGATATTTCGATATTCTGATGATTTGTCTTCGATATGGTTGTAGTATACATGATGATATATTTTTATATTTTTTTGATGATATGATATTGTGATATTTGATGATGATGATGAGTATACTCTAGATTTATATTGTTGATGACTTGATTGATTGATGATGAATAAATTCAAATTCATGATTAGAGACAAACCCTATCATGTTAGATTTATTTCTTCAATGCATATCTATTTTTGAAATTTGACATTGGTTGATGCATGAAATTTTGGGTAGATATATTATTTGAGGGATAAAATCTAAAAGTGAAACTATCCTTTTGAATAAAATGAGTATATGAGTATGATTTGAGAATTGAGATCAATTGATCAACCTAGTAGATGTTTAGTCTATTTTTGCTATTTGTTGGGAAATAAGAATCCAAAATCCATAAAAATAGTAAGAGACTCCCCTACTTGGCACTATGTAAAATTGATAGTGGTACCTAAGACATGAGTTGAAGTCTATGCCTAAAAGATAATGAGAGAGAAAAATGATAAGACTCCTCTACTTGGCACTATGCAAAATTGATAGTGGTACCGAAGAAAAGAGTAGAAGTCAAAATAAAAAGTGTGGATCTAAGTACATGCCATCTATGCAAAAACAACAAAATACATGAAAAAGAAAAAAAATTGAATAAAAAATTATGTGTCGAAAAAGATCTTGGAAACCTAATTCCTATAAACAAAAGCATGATAGATTTGAACTGAAATTGGGTGAAGTCTTGAGATTGAAAGTTCTATTTATTATACAAGTTGCAAAGTTTTATTTGATTGAGATGTAGATCTAGAGGGTTGAGTTCTAAGAATGATATGTATATTTAAAGTTTTGTGAAACAATTGATAGAATTTTTCAATGATGATTGTATTTTAGAAATTTATTGAGCATGAAAAGATTTATCTTTTAATAAATTTTTGATTTTTGCTTGAGGACAAGCAAAGTTTGAGCCTTATGTATTTTGATGACACCAAAATATATAGTATATTTTGTATCATTTTATATATCTTTTCATGCTAAATTGAAGATCTTTTGCTTATTTTTATGCTAAATTCATCAAATATTGCAAAATCTACTTTTGTTTTGTTTTTCATGATTTTTAGGTAAAAAGACACTATTTTAAGGCATTTTCAAGCAAAATCAAAGATATGGAAGAGTTACCATCATCAAGAGGAGATCACCTGACAAATTTCACGCAAATCAGAGCAACACACCAAAATACGGTAGTGCCGTATTCTATATTATGGTACCGTATTTCCATACGATACCATAATATCAGAGCACTGCCGTAAATTGGTGGAATTTCTGACCAGAAGATTTAATGAAAAATACGGCACTACCATAAAACTTAACACTGCCATATTTTGAAGCGCATTCAGAACAGAGACAATTCCGGATTTTACGGAACTACCGTAAACTTTGACACGGGCTGTATTTTCTAGACGATTTCGACCAGAGAGTTCAACCTATTTTACGGCAGTGCCGTGAACCATTATATGGTGCCGTATTTGCCAGACAATTCAGATCAGAGAACACGAGCGATTTTACAGCACTGCCGTGAAATATTACACTGTCGTATTTTCATTTTTGAACACGACTCCACAGTCAATTTTGAAGCCCGATTTTTGCAGAGAAGATTGTGGATGATCCAGACCTTTAAATTTGATGCCGTAAGAAGAAGAAAGGGAGCTTTCGACGAAAGGATCAGGAAGACACCAAAAGCCCCAATTTTCATCAACTGTACAGGGAGAAATCCAGAACCTCTCCGCCGCCGCCTAGGGTTCCGCCACCGCGACAAATCCAGAACCTCTCCGGACGTGAAATTCATACTGAAGCTTCGCCTGGAGGAGGAGACAACGTACTAGAAGTTTTAGAACGAAAGGAGATCAATTGAAAGAGAAATGAAAGAAGAAGGAGGCACCGTTACTGTTCATCGCCCTCATTTGCAAATTACGGCTGTGTTTAATTTCACAGCCGTGGTGTATTTTCCTAAAACTTCTTTTCTTTTGATTTTTGATCTTCTGAAACAATGGAATATTGTATTTTCTTCACCATGCTAGCTTAAACACTCTTTGGGACATGGGGGAGTAATTCCCTTTGATTTTCTTAATGACTAGATACTTTTTACTTTCATCATGATTATTCTACTTTGATAATTTTACCTATGCGATTATTGCTCTAAGATTCTCCTTAGTTTACTTTTTGTCATCATGATTTAGAGTTTTCGCAATAAGGACCGAAAGGTGATTTGCTTCAGAACTTGGAATCCTAAAATTGATTAATAGGAACTCTCCGTAAGAAATTAGGTTAAGTTCTTATTTCTTTATTTTAGTAGTCTAAATTGTCATGGTGATAATTATGAACCTAGGATTGAGTTATTGTGTCAAATGTGGAGATCTTGCACGAAAGTGAGGGTCGGAACGTTGGAGAACCATAGGTAGAACTTGTGTTGAGACTCGGATGCACGAAAGTGATCCTTGAGTTTCCACTCAAGACGATCAACTTAGAACTCGGACGCACGAAAGTGATCCTCGAGTTCTTTGTTTGATGATTTACTTATCATTAGCTTGGGATAAATCTTGCGCGAAAGCGAGGATTGGTCTCTGCATGGTTATCTGAACGAAAGTGAGTTAATCTCTTCATAAAGTAAATTATGCCTTTATCATAATAGAATTTGATTGATGAATATCCATATTTATCTAGTCATAAAATTAAAGTGAATGAAACCCTAGTCCCAGTTTCTCTCTGATAGTATTTTCCCGTGTGTTTTCGATCTTTACTTTGCTTTTATTCGATTGCTTAGATAGGAAGAAATCAATTATTTGGTACTTGACAACATAGGTCCCTGTGGATTCGATACTTTCTTTATTACTTCAAGTATCCGTGCAATTACGGACACTACAAGTTTAGGGATAACATGTTTTTGGAGCTGTGTCAGGGAGTGACAAAAGTCCCTATACGCCAACACTTAGGTTTTGGCTGCGACACCTGAAATAAGTCTACCTACTTGTATTCATAAGTGTGTCCTTTCGGATCACAATAGTCACATGATTTCAGAAAGAGGAATTGAAGTTGACAAAGCCAAAGTTGAAGTGATGGAAAAATTAAAACCACCCACCACAGTGAAGGAGATCAGAAACTTTTTAGGACATGCAAGATTCTATCGATGATTGATTAAGGATTTCTCTAAACTTGCTAGACCTCTTCCAAATTTACTTTGTAAAGATGTAAAATTTTCTTTTGATGAGGATTGTTTATCTGCTTTTCAGGAATTAAAGAAGACTTTAGTTTCAGCACCTATCATTCAGCCTCTAGATTGGGATTTACCCTTTGAGCTCATGTGTGATGCCAGTCATTATGCAATTGGAACAGTTTTAGGGCAGAGAAAAGATAAAAAACCTAATGTTATCCATTATGCCAGTAGGACCTTGGATGAAACACAAAGGAATTACACTACCACTGAAAAGGAACTCTTGGCTATTGTATTTGCTTTTGATAAATTTAGGTCATACTTGATTAACTCCAAAGTGGTAGTGTACACTGATCATGTAGCTTTAAATACTTAATACAGAAAAAGTATAGCAAACCACGCTTGCTCAGATGGATTTTACTCTTGCAAGAGTTTGATTTGGAAATTAAAAATAAAAAGGGATCAGAAAACTTTGTTGCAGATCATCTTTCAAGGATAATGGTGAATACTGAAAAGAATGATGAGATCAATGATTCCTTCCCTGAAGAACAACTCTTAACCATTGAACAAATCAGAGCCCCCTGGTATGCTGACATAGTAAATTACCTTGTTGCTAGTGTTTTTCCTCCTGATTTGAGCTACCAAAAAAGGAAGAGATTCTTGGCTGAGGTAAAACACTATTTTTGGGATGAGCCTTATGTGTTTAGAAAATTTGCAGATGGCATTTTTAGAATATGTATACCTGAGGAAAAAATTACAGATATATTGTTTCAATGTCATGGATCCTCTTATGGTGGTCATGCTGGTGCTGAAAAGACCGTTTTCAAGGTGTTGCAATCAGGATTTTCTTGGTTCACAATTTTGAAAGATGCTAGAAACTTTGTGTTATCTTGTGATAGATGTCAAAAAATAGGGAACATTAACAGAAGACATGAGATGCCACTGTCCAATATTCTTGAGGTTGAGATATTTGATGTTTGGGGGGATAGACTTCATGGGACCTTTTCCATCTTCTGGAGGTAACAAGTACATTCTGGTGGCAGTTGATTATGTTTCAAAATGGGTTGAGGCTCTTGCTTCCCCTAAAAATGATTCCATAGTTGTAGTTAAACTGTTCAAAAAATTTATCTTTCCACGGTATGGGATGCCACAAGTAGTAATTAGCGATGGAGGCTCGCATTTTATAAAACACAAGTTCTCAGCCCTGCTCAGGAAGTATGGGGTAAATCATAGAGTTGCAACACCTTATCACCCCCAAACAAGTGGTTAAGTTGAGATATCAAATAGAGAAATCAAAAGAATTTTGGAAAAGACAATGTCACGCACTAGAAAAGACTAGACATTCAAAATTGATGATGCATTGTGGGCTTACATGACTACTTTCAAAACGCCCATAAGTATGTCTCCCTTTTAATTGATTTATGAAAAATCATGTCACCTTCCTGTAGAGCTCGAGCATAAAGCGTTCTGGGCAATCAAGAGGCTAAATTTCGATTTGAAGAACGCGGGTGAAAAACGGAGGTTACAATTAAACGAGCTAGATGAGATTAGACTCTTTGCATATGAAAATGCAAGAATTTACAAAGAGAGGACTAAAAGATGGCATGATCTACATATTTTCAGAAGAGACTACCAACCAGGTGACTTTGTTCTCTTGTTCAATTCTAGATTAAGACTTTTCCCTGGAAAGCTTAAGTCTCGATGGTCTGGCCCTTTTCAGGTAAAGCAAGCCTATCCTTACGGAGCTGTAGACATATGGAGTGAGGAAATAGGAGAATTTAAGATTAATGGTCAAAGATTGAAGCATTATTATCAAGGAGAGCAGATTGAAGAAAAGGAAAGTTTTTACCTTGATGAACCACGATCAAATCTGAGTACCGAATGGTCAAGCTAATGACCTTTAAACTAGCACTTCTTGGGAGGCAACCCAAGCACTCTTGCTTAGTTTAGTTACTTTTATTTTAGTTTATTTTTAGAATTAATGTTTCTTCTCTTTTGTAGGAAAATTGAATTTTGCACAAAATACGGCACCGCCATAATCGTCTTTTCGGTACCGTATTTCCTGCGTTTTAATTCCCGAGAGTTTTTTTGGGTATTACGGCAGTACCATAAGAATATTACGGCCATAATTTTTCCAAAAAAAAGTGGAGAAAGCGTAGGAGATATGAAGAGGTTAAATCCGACGATGACGAAAAGTAAAATTTTGTGAGTATCACTTCCCCTGCTACTTAGCATTCTATTTTCCTTGTCTTATCAATACTCCATGATCTTTTGGGAAAGATGATTTCTTCAAACCTCTATGTCCGACATTGCTATATCACGTTGTGATTAATTCGTAGCCTTGATCTATTTTCAAAAATATTATTGATGACTTGTTCGACTCTTATTATTGGTGATGAATGAATCCAAACTTGTGATTAAGACTAGATGTATCATGACAAATTTATTTCTCTTATACATATCTACTTTTGAAATTTTTCATTGGTTGATGAGTGAGATTTTGGGTAGATATATTATTTGAGGAATAAGATCTAAAGGTGAAACTACTCCTTTAAATAAAATGAGCATATGAGTATGATTACTGAATTAATATCAATTGATCAACCTAGTAGATGTTTAGTCTATTTTGCTATTTGTTGGGAAGGAAGAATCTAAGATCCATAAAAATAGTGAGAGACTCCCCTACTTGGCACTATGTAAAATTGATAGTGGTACCTAAGACATGGGTTGAAGTCTATATAAAAATAATGAGAGAGAAAAAGAATAAGACTCCTCTACTTGACACTATATAAAGTTGATAGTGGTACCGAAGAAAAGAGTTGAAATCAAAGTAAAATAAAAAAAATGTATCCAAGTGGGTACATGCCATCTGTGTAAAAACAACAAAATACATGAAAAAGAAAAAAAATGAATAAAAAAATATGTGTGGAAAAAGATCTTGGAAACCTAATTCCTGTAAACAAAAGTATGATAGATTTGAACTGAAAATTGGGTGAAATCATGAGATTAAAAGTTCTATTTATTATACAAGTTGCATTGTTTTATTTGATTGAGATGTAGATCTAGAGGGTTGAGTTCTAAGAATGATATGTTTATTTGAAGTTTTGTGAAACAATTGATGGAATTTTTCATTGATGATTGTATTTTAGAAATTTATTGAGCATGAAAAAGTTTATCTTTTAATCAATTTTTGATTTTTGCTTGGGGACAAGCAAAGTTTGAGCCTTATGCATTTTGATGACACCAAAATATATAGTATATTTTGTATCATTTTATATATCTTTTCATGCTAAATTGAAGCTTTTTTGCTTATTTTTGTGCTAAATTTATCAAATATTACAAAATCTACTTCTATTTTACTTTTTTATGATTTTCAGGTAAAAAGACACTATTTTTAGGCGTTTTCAAGCAAAATCAAATACATGGAAGAGTTACCATCATCAAGAAGATGATACATGACAAATTTCAAGCAAAATGGAGCCACGAACCAAAATACGGCAGGGCAGTAATATATATTACGATACCGTATTTTCGTACGCTGCCGTAATATCAGAGCACTGCCGTGTTTTGGCTAATTTTTCTTCAGAGGATTTTACAAAAATTACGGCACTGCCGTAAGAATTTACACGGGCCGTAATTTCCAGACGTTTCGACCAGAAAGTTTTATGGAAATTATGGCACTGCCGTAATATTTTTCATGGACCGTAATTTTGACTCGGGGTTCACAGAACCAAATTACGGGACTGCCGTAATATTTTTCACGGGCCGTAATTTTGACTCAGGATTCACAGAACCAAATTACGGCACTGGCGTAATTTAAATGACGACCGTAATTTTAACCTGGACACGCGAGTTTTTCGGGCCCGATTCTTGCGCAGACCATATCTTGAGATCCAGACATCCAAATTGAGATCCAAAAGAAGCTATGGACTCATCTCGACGAGGAGAAGATAAGGGACCAAAAGCCCTAATTTTGAGGATCTATCGAGGGAGAAATTGACAGAGAGGTCCTTAGGGCACGACCTCGTGCCGAGAGGCGTGGAGGTCACCTCAGGTCACAATTTTTACACTGAAGCTTCACTTGGAGGAGGAGAGGACACCACAGAAGTTTCAAAGCCAAAGGATCTCAGACGGAGGAAAAATCAACAAAGGAGCGTCACCGGCACTATTCACCGCGGGTTTACAAGCAATTTACGGCTGTAATTTCTATTACAGCCGTATTGTAACGTTAATTCTCCCTCTTTCTTTGATTTCTGACATTTTGATACTATGGTTTATTGTATTTCTTTTTCCATGTAAGCTTAATCTTATTTTGGGACATGGGGTGTAATCCCTTTGATTTTATATGATTAGATAACTTTTATTTCGTCAAGATAATTTTGCTATGATAGTTCTACTTGTGTGATGACTTGTCTTTAATTCTCCTTAGTTTTCTTAGTATCATGCATGATTATAGAGTTTTCGCAATATGGACTGAAAAGTGATTTGCTTGAGAACTTGGAATCCTAAAATTGAACAATAGGAACTCACAGTAAGAAATTAAGTTAAGTTCTTATTTCTTGATTTTAGTAGTTTAATTGCCATGTTAGATAATTCGAATCTAGGATTGAGTTATAGTGTCAAACGTGGAGATCTTGCACGAAAGTGATGATCAGAACGTTGGAGAACAATAAGTAGAACTTGTGTTGAGACTCGGATGCACGAAAGTGATCCTTGAGATTCCACTTGAGATAATCAACTTAGAATTTAGATGCACGATAGTGATCCATGAGTTCTTTGATTGATGATTACTTATTTTCAGCGTTGGGATAGATCTTGCGCGAAAGCGGGGATTGGTCCCTGCATGATCGTCTGCACGAGAGTGAGATGATCCTTTTATGAAGTAAATTATGTCTTTATCATGATAAAATTAGTCTGACGACCTTTTCTTCATATCTAGTCATTAAAATTAATGTGGATGAAACCCTAGTCGCAGTTTATCTCTCTGTTTATCTTTACACTCTTTCTATTATTTACTTGCATCATATTCGATTTGCTTAGCTAGCAAGAATACAATTATTTGGTACTTAACAATAAGGTCTCTGTGGGTTTGATACTTTTTATTACTTCGAGTATCCGTGCACTTGCAGACACAACAAGCTTGGTGACATAACAAGTTTTCTGAACCGTGTCAGGGAATGCATCTAGGTCCTTTCTCCCCCATTGACAAAAGGCCATGGTTGCAGTTTTTAGGAAAAGAAATCTGCCATGAAATGATGATTTGATAGAGATAAGGGCGGCTAAGTTTGCAGGGTTTGGGGGCGGGCGAAGACTTTCTTCAGCTGATCAATTGCAGCGGCTTTGCAGGGCCTAGGGAAGGGAAGAGCAGCCCACTAGGAGGAAAGGAGATAAAAGCCTTTGGGGAGGGATTAGAAAAGGGGGGAGGATCATAGACGAGGAAATGGGATGGCCAAACTAGGAAGAAGGAAGCCATCGCAGAGGGAGGGCTACGCATCTGAGGATATCGAAGACCTATGATTGCGTAAGCCCCTCAAGGATAAACTTGTAAGGAAGATCTTCAGCTACATTCAATTTTGCCAAGTTAATTGTATAATCCATGCAAAATACCTTATGATCTTATCCTTGTTTTGTAATTCCTGCACAAATCTACAAATGCGTGTATTGTTAAAGACCGCTACTCATACTTCCAAGATGAATATGATAGGCTAAATCCTCAAATCAAGATGTGGGGTAACCCTTTGATGTTTTCATGATTGTAATGATACTTTCTCTAGGTGCTTTGATCCTTGCTTAACCTTATGTGTGCGCTTTGCCTGCGTTAACCGAAAAGGAATGCTTGAGCCTACAGTTGTTTGGGTGAGGTTTGTAAATCAGGGGATCTAGGGGAAATCCTTTGACGGACTGTACTCACTTAGGAAGATTGTACGGATCCTAGACGTGTTGGGTGAACCGAGAGGTCATCCGCACGTTGGAACCATTCGGTTGAGGATTTATCTAATCTGTTTTGTACCCTTACCTATGTTACCCGAAAGGGAGTGCTTGAGCCTATATTTTCCTGTGTGAGATTTGTAAATCAGGGGCTGGGGGAACCCATTGACGAATTGTACTCCCCTCATATGAGTATCAGGATCTTAGACGCGACAGGTAGGTCGAAAGGTCATCCGCACGTCGGATTGTCACAACACTCTTTGCCTGTGTTGCCCAAAAGAGAGCGCTTGAGCCTTTACTCCCCTGGTAGAGGTTTGTAAATTAAGAAATCTGGGGGGACCCCTTTTGATAAACTTGTACTCGCCTTGTGAGAATATTAGGGCCTTAAACGCGTTAGGTAGACCGAAAGGTCGTCTGTGTGTCAGAACCATACGGATTAGACAGATAACTAGTCCTTGGGAGTGGACAGGGCCATCGGTGGGAGCAACCTGTACATTCGGTACGGACTCCCTTGAACTAGATAGGTTGTTAGCCTTGGAGTTCGATTATTCTTTCGTAAGGAGTCAAAGCGGAGAACCCATATCCTGATGTATTTCTCTTTGAATCTTTCTCTCGAATAGTTCCTACAGTCTACATTCCAGCTCATATAATTAGTCTAGAATTTAAAATTCACCCATCTCGACTCTGTCCAGCTAGTAAATTCAAAATCAGTCTGTACTTGTCCATTAGTCCCTATGGGATCGATATTTTTATTACTTTGATAGACCCGTGCACTTGCGAGAAGCTTATTAGCACGCTCTTGAAGAAACCCATTTAAAGGATTTTTAAGGTGCAATTAAATTTACTGCATCTGACTTCAATTCCTTTAAAATGGTAGATGATGTGTGCTGTACTATCGCACTACTAACCGCAAGCGTGACGACTTTGTCATAGTAGTACTTAAGATGTCGATCCCACAAGGAAAGTGATCAAGTACCGAGTGATTGCAAATCAATAGCTAGACAATCGGGTAAATGTTTTTGGGTTTTCTGAAAATAAATGAAAATACAACTAAATACAAATGCTAGCCGAATCAAGCAAGTGTAAGTTTTGGATAGAAAATAAGGTTTAGAGACATCGGAACTTCGAGTGCATCTCATTGATGGATCTTAAACTCAAACAAGATAAAATCATAACAATGCAATTTTAAAAGTGTTCTAGGAAATATCTAATGGTACAGATTACCCTCTTTCGACGGCGTAATCTGGTATCAATCTAGATCGGCATCCTACTTTCGTGGCTAACCAAACCTAGATTGATCCATTGGGTTCAGAGATATTATAAGGTTCCTCACACAAATCCTGCCCCATTTCTTGACATCTCAAAGCATGATCGATAAGGCAGATCTAGTGTTGCAATTCACCTTTCGGTCCTTCTTGCGGTGCCGAAGAAAAGTAATTGCGTGATCAAGACAACACTAGCAATAAAACAGTACAGATCAAATAAACACAAGATAAAATTACATTAGCTATCAGAAAACAAGTTCAAAAACAAGATCCAAACAAGTCAAATACACCCTTGTTCCGATTAAAAAGATTATGCTATCATAGCATCGATTCAATACAAATCTCTAAAGGAATAGAAGAAACTAAAGATAAGATATAAGAAAGAGGAAGCAAACTCTCTGCAGAAGCGTTGCAACATTCCTTCAAGTTTTCTAGGATGATGTGCACCATTCCTTCCTCCTCCCTTGTTGTCCGCACCAAAAACCTCCCTTTGCAAAATTCGCTAGCCCCCCTTGAGCCCCAACTGGGTGCTGGATTCTTCAGCAAATTTGGCCCTTTAAATAGAGTCCAAAATAATTTCTAAATGTATACATTGATGGGAAATTGAATTAGCTGCGTTTTTGATACCAAGAACGTTAAAATCAGAGCCATAATGAGGGAGTTATGGCCCTTTCATTGCAAGCGGCTCCATAAATACGGGTGTAATGGGCCATTATGGTTGAAACAGTAATGTAACTATTATGCATTAATTGTAACCTCATTAATTATTATAACTCTCAAATAATTAATGCTCATTTAATCCTCTTCGTTTCGACTCTAAAAACGTCCAAATCGGAGTTAAAATGAAGGAGTTATGAGTATTTAAAGCAAGGCGGCTGGTAATAAATTCTGGTGGTTGGTAATAAATTTTGGCGGCTATGAGATTACGGTCATGAGGCAGATTATGGCCGTGAGGTAGATTATGGCCATGCCTGTAATCTTGGTGTGGAAGTCCAATTTGTCTCGAAATTTGCAGGCGAGCTTTGTGGCCATAGTCGTAGCGTCAAAAATTGTTGATCAGAAGATTGTGACTTTAATGCATTATGGCCGTGCCCGTAATCTCCTTGTCGAGGTCGTCTTCAACCGAAAGGTTATCGTCAAGGAAGTTAGAGTCACGTCTTTGAATTATGACTACGCTTGCATCAAAACGGGTCCATCGAGAAGCCAATCAGAGAATTACGGTCATGATGTAGATTATGGCCTCGGCCGTAATTCTTGAAATTAATCCCGTTTAAAGCCAAATTTCTTGTCAAGGTTCTTGATTCACTCGGAGATGCAAATATACTTCCTTGTAGCTCTAAAACTGAGTGAATTATCCTATATTCAATAAAACATGACAAGTAGTGAAGCTTCTGAAGAAAGTCAATGAAATAAGCTGGAAAGAGTTATCAAAGCATGATAATATGTCTCAATTTACTAGTAAATATAGGTCAAAAAGACTATAGAAATATAGACCATGATCCTATAAATGACCAGATTCATGTTTTCCAAAATATGATCATGAAATCTATAGAGGAAGAACCGCTTTTAGTGAATCTTTTCAAATCTCCTGTCTTCTAGACAAGCTTCCCCCCTCTTGGTCCAAATTTGGACAAGATATTAGGAGATCCCAAAATCCTCAAACTCTTTGTTCTGTGATCCAAGCTATAAGAGTTGAAGATCAATACAGAAAAAAAGAATAAAATAAGAATGCTCCTAATCCAAGAATAAATATAACTGAAAGATCCAAGCAAAATCAAAATAACTCCTTTAGACCTAATAACAAAAGGTTTAATCCTAGAAGTAAAAACTTTAAATCTAGGAACACTAATAACACTGAAAACTCCAAACCTAATTTTAAGGGGAATATGAAAGATGACCAATTTTGCTTTGTTTGCGGAAAAGATAATCATCTAGCATCCAACTGCTTCTTCCGCAAGATTGAGAAGGTTCAAACTAAAAAAAAAAGATTCAAACCTAAACCTCAAGTAAATGTAGTTGAGGGTGAACCTTCCACAAGCACTATCAGGTCATTTTCCTTCACTCCTTCTATTAATTTAGTCCACCACAATTCTGAGTGGTGGCTTGACTCTAGAGCTAATGTACATATTTGTACTAATAAAAAATATTTCACTTCTTTTCAGAACACAAGTGGAAGAAATATAGTAATGGGAAATGGAGCATCTGTGAACGTGCTGGGACATGGGAATGTCAACTTGAAGTTCACTTCTAGAAAGTCAATAATTCTCAATGATGTTCTATTAGCTCTAGATGTAAAGAAAAATTTCATTAGTGGATCACTTCTAGTTCAATTTCGATATAAAATTATTTTAGAAGCCAATAAGGTTGTCATTACTAAAAAAGACAATTTCATTTGCAAAAGGTTCATCCCAGGAGGACTCTTCAAATAAATGTAGTTCCTTGTTAAATGAATAAAGATTCATTTTCTTCATCCTCTATTGTATTAAATTCTGAAATGAATGATTATTGGCATGACAGACTTGGTCATGTAAATTTTAAATCTATCAACAAAATGATAAATTTAAAATTAATTCCTAAAATAAATTCTAAAGTAAATCCAAAGAGTGAAATCTGTGCTAAAGTTAAACAACCTAGAAAATCTTTCAAAAAAGTTGAATCTAGAAATTCACAAATTCTAGAATTAATTCATAGTCATGTTTGTAATTCAACTTCAACATTAACAAGAGGAGGTAATAAATATTTGTAACTTTTATTGATGATTGTTCGAGATATTGTTATACTTATCTGATTAAAACTGAAGACGAGGTTTTAAATAAGTTTAAAATTTTCAAAGCTGAAGTTGAAAATCAATAAGATAAAAGGATAAAAATAATTAGATATAATAGAAGAGGAGAATACATGTCTAATGATTTTACATCCTTTTGTCAAGAACATGATATAATCCACTAAATAACACCTCCTTATTTACCACAATCAAATGATATGGCCGAAAGGAAAAATAGAACTTTTCTTGATATGGTTAATTCTATGATATTGAATTCAGGTGTACCTAAAAATCTTTGGGGAGAAGTTTTATTATCTTCATGTTTTATTCTTAATAAAATCCCTTTAAAAGATAAAGATGTCAACCCCTATGAATTGTGTAAGGGTTATAAGCCAAGACCTAATTTCCTTTAAATGCGGGGGGTGCCTTGCTAAAGTTAATATTCCTGAACCTAAAAAGAGAAAACTAGGTCCTAAAACTATAGATGTTGTTTTAGTAGGTTACTCCTTAGATACTAACACTTATAAATATTTGGTAATTAATTCTGAAATACCAGAAATATCAAATAATACATTAATTGAATCTAAAGATGATTCTTTTTTTAAAAAAAACATATTTTCTTTCAAAAATAAAGTCTCATCAAGTATTCAGTCAACCTTAAATCAACTAGAAACATCTTTTTACATCTATAATTACAAATCCTTTTTAACCATCTGAACCTAGAAGGAGTCAAAGAGTCAGAGTTGAAAATAATTTGGTGATGACTTCATAACTTATTTAATTGAAGACACACCTAATTCTTATCAAGAGGCTCTTAACTCTTCTGATGCTCCTTTCTAGAAGGAGGCAATTTATAATGAGATGGAATCAATCCTAATTAATCATACTTAGATTCTAACTGATTTACCTCCTGGTAATAAACCTTTAGGATGTAGGTGGTTGTTTAAAAAGAAATTAAGAACTGATAGATTAGTAAAAAAAAGTACAATGCGCATTTAGTTGTTCAAGGCTTTGGTCAAATGGCTGGCATTGACTATTTTGACACTTATACACCTATAGCAAGAATAACTACTATAAGAGTTATGCTTGCATTCGTTTCCATCCATAACTTATTTGTTCACCAAATAGATGTGAAGACTGCTTTTCTATATGGAGATCTAGAAGAAAAAATTTATATGAACCAACCTAAAGGATTTATCTCACCTGGTTTTGAAAATAAAATTTGTAGACTAGTTTGGTCATTGTATGGTCTTAAACAAGCTCCAAAACAATGACATGAAAAATTTAATCAAGTTATAATTTCATTTGGTTTTCAAATTAATGAGTATGATAATTGTCTTTATATTAAAAAGATGGATGAGAATAAATTTATAATCTTATGCCTTTATGTAGATGATATTCTTATATTAGCACCTACTTTAGAATTAATAACTGAAATTAAATCTTATCTTTCAGATAACTTTAACATGAAAGACTTAGGAGAAGCTGATGTGATTTTAGGTATGAAGATAATAAAATCTTCAGATTCCTTGACCTTGTCTCAATCACATTACACTAATAAACTCCTAGAAAAATTTAGTTTCAGTAATTGTTCTCCTCTATCTAGTCCTTTTGATTCTAATATTCTATTAGAAAAGAATAAAGAAAAATTTGTAAATCAAGAAAAATATGCTCAATGTATAGGATCACTTTTATACCTTTCAAATAGAACTAGACTTGACATAGCTTTTGTTGTATCTAAATTAAGTAGATACACTTGTAATCCTAGTCAAACTCATTGGAATGCCTTAAATAGAGTTTTTAAACATCTTAAAGGAACTAGTTCTTATGGCATAAAATTTTCAAGATACCCTTCTATGTTAGAAGGATTTAGTGATGCTAATTGGATTTCTGATACTAATGACATTAAATCTACTCCTGGCTATCTTTTTCTATTAGGAGGAAGTGTTGTTACATGACAGTCTTTTAAGCAATCTATAATTGCTAGAAGCACTATAGAAGCAAAGCTAGTAGCTTTGGATGCTACTTGTATTGAAGCTGAATGGTTAAAGAATTTAATTTCTTCATTTCCATTTTCTTCTGCTGTTTCAGCTCCTGTTTCAATTCATTGTGATTCTCAAGTTGCAATTGCACTCTATAAAAAGAAATTAATAAATATTAAAATGAGTTGTCATATTAAAATCAGACAAAGGTCTATTAGATGGCTAGACTCACATGGAGTTGTAGCTCTTTCTTTTGTAAAGAATGAGCACAATTTAGCCGATGGCTTGACCAAAGGCTTACCTAGGAATAAAATCCTAGAAGCATCGAGAGGAATAGAAATTAGTCTATAAAAATGCCTTTCAAATGTGGGAATCCAACCTCTGTGATAGGAGATCCCTTGAAGGAGGTTGAATGTAGTAATAACAAACTGATTGATTGACTGAGAAGCACTTTGAAAAATAAAAATTATAAAACACTACGGTATATGAAAATTTATGTGATAGAGTTATACTGTATACTCCCAGTCCTGAGGATAATTTGTGCTTCTTATTGTAGAGGTAAGGAAAATTTTCCAAAGTGGTTAATTACCATAAGATGAGCCTATACACTCATCCTTTGCAGGGAACTTCCTATATGAGAGAGTCTGTATACGGCCGCGGCTGAGGACATAGACAACTCTCAGAAGCTCTCATGAAGATACACATGCACAGTAAAAAAAAGCACAACCCGGCGATCGGCCCACCTTGTATTGTGTGTGGAAATGTTAAAGTCTGGGTCAAAAGGAAGTAGTTCAAGACTAGTTTACTATCTTTACTTCAGATGGAGATATTTTTACTAAGTAAAGGATATGCCTTTAAGTGCACTTTACTGACCGCATAATATAGACAATGAGTAGAAATTTAATTTAATCAATTCTTTTTTATATTTAAGAAAGTTTTAATTTTGTGGGGGATTATTAGAATTTTTAAAATTAAAACTTTCCATTTTTATTTTTCTATTTTTACTGGGTTTATATTTTACTTATTTCATTTGCTATTTTAATTTTAGCAATGCTATTAGTGGCACATTTGTGGTAGCCGTCGGATTTAATCCAACGGTTCTAACCATGGGGTTTTAGTCTATAAATTGGCATGTGACGCTTGGGTATAGACACAACAGAAATTGCATAGCTATTAGTATTTGCAAAATCCCCCCAACTCTCTTTCTTCTTTTTCCTGCTCAAAGTCCAAAGGTAGCCGATCAACTTCTTCACGGCCGTGACCCGCAAGAGAAGGATACTGGTTGTATCCTGGGTGTTCTGTTTGGATTACGCTCGCACGAGAGCTCAAATATTCACCTAAGGTCAGCAGGATTCTCCGCACCTCTAGGTTTTTTCATTCTTGTTTTTAACTTTGTTATTTTGTTGATTAGATAGAAATACTTTAATCTACACTCATGCTAACACTCTCTTACAGAGAACTTTCTATATGAGATAATCCGTATAGACCGTGGCTAACTATATGGACAACCCTCAGAAGCTCTCATGAATATACATGCACACGACCAAAAATGCGCAACTCTGCAATTGGACAAACCATGTATTGTGTGGATCTATTGAAGTCTGGATAAAAAGAAAGTAGTTCAAGACTAGTTCATTACCTTTCTTTTAGATAAAAATATTTTTATTAAGTAAAGATTATATCTTTAAGTGCACTTTACTAACCGTTTAATATAAGTATGAACAATAATTTTATTTAATCATTTTCTTAAGTTTAATTATATTCATATTTTTTTTTAAAAAATTTATGGGGATTGTTAAAATAAACTTTTTTAAAAAAGATTTGTAACAATAACATTAAAACGTTACAATTAATGTTATTTTTTGTCCATTCAAATGTTAGACGTTTTGGTTGTTGGAAAGAGTTTATAAAAGGCTCAAAATCTTGACCGAAGGTGATTGGTTTTTTTTAATCTCATCTTCCCCAATTTTTTTTGTTTTTATTTTCTTATATTTTGGTTGAGGGCATTCGGATCAACTTCTTTTACAATTGTATCCGCAAAAGAAGAGTACCTAGTTGTATTCTTAGATATTTAATTTGGATTAAATTTACACAGGAGCTTAAATTTTCACCTATGTACAAATTGCAATTTATCTCCAGATTCTATCTTTTTAACTCTTTTTTATTTATAATTTATAAATTTTATTACTGTATAATTTATATTTTTAATGTTATGTTTAAATAAATTTTTATATGAAATTTTAGATCCACACATTTTTCATAGCAAACTTGATCTCGCCATATTTGGTCTCAAATGTTGGATCAAATATCTAACTTGAATCTGAATGAGATCCTAGTATATCTTGATTGAATTGTCCATATAATATTTGCATTACTAGACTTGTGAAATTTATACATATTGTAATTTTGGGTGGTTTGGAGGGTTTATCTCTACTTTGGTTGAGCACAATGATAATTGAGTGCATAAGTTTATCTGACTCCATTATATTAACTAGAAATTGATTCAGTCACTTGCCCTTTAGATCATAACTTAGACACACATGCTGGACGGATTCTTCCAAAGTTTGTCTTTTCCTACCGCCTTTCCATCCCATGAATTTTGAGCTATATCAAAAATGTTATATATCAATCGATGCAAGAGAATGGTAGTAGTGGAGCATGATGTAGTGAAGAGAAAACACATGATAAAATTCTATGTATGGAAGCCACTTCCACCCTTTATTTCGAGGTGATTAATTGTATATTAGGCATTTGCCAAGCTCGTTTTGTACTTTAAAATAAAATCAATTGCCCCCTCTCAAGAATTAAAAGCCTTAATTTTAAAATTCACATATAAGCTCACTGTCAATAGCAAATGTAGAAATGGCTCAAGGTTTAATATTTTGCTACCGGAAAGGGGTACTATTGGATTCAACAGTCAACATTAGGGGATTGATCAATTGTCAAGTTGCATAATGTTGATAGTAATGATCAACTCCTTGTTTCAACATGTACTTGGCAATTGATAATTACAGTCAATAGATTAATTGGATTGGCAAAATCAACTTTTCTTCATCCATGTGTTACATCTTTTACTGGCATAAAACTCTATGCTTAGTAACGATATAATGGATCAGTTATAATTGTTTTATATATTTTTTTAAAAAAATTCTTAACTTTGTCAACCCATATATTTAGTGGTTTATGCTAGATTCACTTAGATAAACGTGTCTTGTTTGACTTTTGGACGAGTAAATCGGCTGGAATTTTGACTTTTTGACGACAGAATGTAATCGGTCAAGCACGTACTTGCAGAATGGTCAAAGCCTCGTTGCAATTTTTTTTTTTTTTTTGCCAAAGGCCTCGTTGCAAATTTCACGTGCGTTATATTAGATAAAAGTTAAAGCTATCCCATTCTGTCATCATCCACGTGGTCGGGACTCTTCAATTCCTCACGCTATGCACACTTTGATATTCCGCAAATCCAAATAATTGGCGCTCCGCCGCCATTGGATCATAAAGTGCGACCCAACAACGCGGATGCGCCCCCACATCCACGATTACTAATATGTGGCAGCATGGATTTGACTTTTTCATGCTGTTGATCATGTTTCTGTCACAAATTTACATTTGTGGATAGGCCTATAGTTGTCCGAAACAAATATACATTTTGTCCGAGATTTCACAATGTGAATTTCAAGCGATCAAAATTCTATGATTGGAAAGGATGGAAACGTAACATCTCTTTCAAAAAATTTCGGATTTGACTTTTGTGGTTGTACAACAAATTAAAAAATAATGAACTAATGTGTTCTCATTCACACTGATTGACTAATATCTCCCTCGCCGCCTAATCCTATCTAATATTCTAGGGTAAGCGGCAAATATCTGAAGCTGAAGCCATGAATGAATGCATAAGCCTCAGATGTTAAGCGAGAGCATCAAATTGCCCACATGCAAGGCTGCATCCTGCCACCGCCACGCTTGATCTACCACCACTTTGCTCCTCCTCAGCATCTCCGCCGCCTTGCTCAAAAAGTCAACCCCACTTTCCTTCTCTTCCTTGGCCATCTTGGGGCTCCTCAACAGCCCCACGTACGCGTCCAAGTCATGCACACACCCCGGATTCTCCACTTTAAAAAAGTCAACGGCCAGCTTCACTCCGACGTGCGCGTAGCAGGCGCAGGCCCCCGGCAGCTCGAAGCGCTCAGCTAGTTCTCTGAACCCCTCGTTGAAGATGACTCCGGGGAGCTTTGTTACCGGGTCATTGACGTTGACCACCCGCAGCACCTTAACCCCCAGCTCTTCGCACCGCGCTTTGAAGCCCGCATTACCCACCCTCGGTCCGCCGAAGGAGTAGACGGTCACAGGCAGGCGCCGCCCCCGCGCGTCCCGGTTCAGCCCCAGCTCCGCCAGGTCGTAACCAGAGAGCAGCGCCAGCGCGCTGCCCATGCTGTGCCCCGCCAGAGTGATGCTCACCTGCTCATCCTTGTATTGGTTCAGCAGCCGCGCGAGCTCCGCCAGGAGCTGCTCGCGGCAGCTGCCCCCCCTGAACCGGCTGCTGCTGTCGTCGGAGGTGTAGAGGCTGAGGAAGCCTGACTCGACCTTGACGCCAGGGCGCTGGCCGTGGGGGTCGAGCTTGGCCTCAGTGAGGGCGCTCATGAAATTGGCGATCCACTCGGCTCGGGTGACCGTCCCCCGGAAAGAGACCACAATATCGCGCCTCCCTATGATCTTGGACGTCTCGTCAGACGCCACCGCTACGTAGCCGATCCATCGGCTGCAGCTGCTGGTGGCGCCCGGGAGCTGGGCGGTAGGTATGGCGATGTCGGGCGTGGCATATATATACTTGGTAACGTCGTAGCCGAAATCTGCTAGGCCGACCTCCCTGAGCATGCTTCGCTTACCGTGCTTGCAGTTGAGGTACCGCTTGGAAGCCGGGTCGAGGTCGAAGGTCTTGTAGCAGGCGAGAACGAACTCGCCATAGCGCACGATCTCAGAGCGGAGGAGCGGGTGGAGGGGCTCGACCAAGCCCTCCCAATCGCCAGCGCCTTGGATCTCACGCCACAACCTGGCGAGCGAAGGCGCCTGGCAGGTAGTCGTTGTAGTGGCAGGCGCTGCGGGGACTGGTGCTTGTTTATGTACTAATGCTATATTTTTGTGCGGCGGCGTGTCTAGGGACGGCGCAGCAAGGATGGCGGAGACGCGAGGGTTGCGACGGGAGTGGCGGAGGCTGCTGGCGCAAGGTGAGTAAGAAGGATTTAGTGCGGAGAGGCGCGCCGCCATGGGGTTGATTGTTGGGGAGGAGAGGAGAGCGTTGGAGAGTGAGGCAAGGCGAAACGATAATTTATAAGACGCGGTTTGGGCAAGCGCGACAAAACGAGTTATTATTCATTGTCCTACGTCGAACAATCTTCATGGAATAAGTGTTGAAATTCCACCTATATTATAATAATAATAATAATAATAATATTAATATTATTATTATGATGTAGCCCTAAATTAATACTAAATAATTAAAATTTTGGCATTTAGTGTAGAGCCTTAATTTATGTTAATAAAATGATTAAATAGGACTTTCAACGCGGGCAGAGTGTGGAAGAGTGTGGGGCTTCGCGATTTTGATGTAAAACGTGGTACGTGTAATTTGACGCTTGCCTTCTCCGTCCATCTGCGTCCCTTTCAGCATCAGCCACTGTCCTTTATTTTTTTTTTAAAAAAAAATAACATGATTTTAATATTTTTACAAATAAAGACCCGATTGACATTTAGGACATATAAACAATATAATATGGCCTAAAGAGTAAAAGTTCTCTAATTATTATTATTTATAGTGCCTAATAGATAATTGGACTATATAAAATTACCAAATATCAAACTAAAAGTTTATAATAACAATAATAATTAATTCATATCGAATTAAAAAAAAGACCTAAATCTCATTAGAAATTATAAAATTATCATTTCATCCCCAATCAATCTTAACAACATAAGCAATTATATCACGATTCAACAACAGAAAGACTGCTTGAGTTCAGTACGAGCCATTTAGAATATATCAAATAATGAATATGCGTGCGCCTACATCCATATTGGCTTTTCCAGCTAATATATCAAATAATGGATTTCCTCCCTTATATTAATAAATATTCAAATTCTAGCTTTTCCAGCTACTTATCAGATGTAATAAAATAAAACTATAACAATATTGGCTTTGTCCTAAAATAATTTTATGTTATCCAAAACATTTACTTATGATATCTTGGAGTGACAAAGTAAACAAAACAGATTTTACACACTTGTTAAGAGGTATATAAGATTTAAATATCTCTTTAGGATCTGCTACTAATACTTTAGATTGATTTTATACCATATAAAACTTAAACAAGTTCTTATCCCAAATTTCCGTAAGGTGTCTGTTTGATCTTCTAAGGATGGAGGATGCAAGGGCAACTTCAAGAAGGGTACTGCTTATTTTTACATTAATTCGCTTAAATCACTTTAATCCTCCCTACACTATCTTGTTATTAAAGCAAATAGATCTATAGGTTTACATCCTAGTTAATTTTTACATTGGTTGGTCCATTTTTCTTATTGGTTTAAAAGAAATTGCTTGAAACTTGTGTTTCTTTTTCTACTTGATGCTTTTTTTTCATATCATGTTTTACTTTGCTTTAATCTCTCCTCAAACAACACTATATATTTTCTAAATAATTTTCAGGTTTAGATTATCCGGAAAAAATAGATCTGAAATTACTCACTACATTCATCCTTAGATCTGTCTTTTTGGTTGTTGCCCTTTAATTCATATTTCTGAAATTTCTAACACTATCAATTTTAGACCTCTGAACATTAACTGTTTATTAATTCTATTAGGTGATGAAACTTTTAGAACAAACCTTGAAAATGCTTTAGCTTCCTTCTAATATCTAATTTACAGTCATCACAATATTAATGTATGCTGAAAGTATCATTAACTCATAAATCATTCTAATACCTACCATACAGAATCGTTAATTCATTGGACTAAAAATTTCAGAAACTCAATCTAGACTTATAAAAAAAAAAATTAGTTATGTGATGCATCTCATAAATGCTGGCATTCAGAAATCAAGTGCAAATGTAACTGAGAAATTAGAAAAATAAGTTTTAAACAAATAATATTGTCGTCAGAAATATGGTACAATTTGTAAATAAGTTAAAAAGAATGTGAATCAAAATTTAGGATTTAGAAATCCAGATTTTTATGAAATAAGATACTGCAATTTACTGAGAAATTGACAATGGTTTTTAAGAAATTGAGACAAAAATGCTATCTTTTTTGTTTTTTCTGAACAAACAGTATAATGAATCGATTAAAAGGGTACTCCTCTTAAAAAGGTATTCCTCTCAGGTCACTCAAATTTTCCTCTTCGTCTTGAAAAAAGAGGTGTTTGATCTTGTAAAAGACTCTGTATGTGAGCAAGGCATCTAAGCCTGCCTGATGTGTTCTTCCGGCTTCACGAGTTACTCGGAGGGTTTTAGCTACTCTCTCTAGCCCGCCGTAGAGCCCATTGCAAGAGTGCATGAGGTTTTTGATATCGATCACGTTGCCAAAAATGATTGCCACCAAGTCCATAAATTGTTCTTGGCTGCGGGGCAGAGCGCAACCCATGAGCACCTTAACGAGATATCCGAAGTCGTAACAGGCAACACAATCAGTAGTGAGGCGGTGCCAAAAACGACAATTAGAGACGAGGCCAACTTCGAAGCAGAGGGCCGCAAAGTCGGCTGAATGTATGCCGTGGAGGTGGAAGCGGTCGAAATCAATGCCGCTGGAGCGGAGCAGGGCGATGGAGTCGGGGCTGTGGGGGTCGCGGCGAACGTCGAAATCTCGAAAGTTAAACTCCCACATGAAACGCATTTTGGCGCCGGTGGTGAGGTCGATGGAGTAGGGGAGATTACCATCGGCATCGAACAAGCTGAGGCCAAGCTGAATCAATTTGAGGTTGTCCACGTTGGATTTGAATACGGAGTAGCGGGTGTCTGCGGACTGCTGGTAGTCGGGCGTGGCGGAGCGAAAGATGCAGCCCGGGAACTCAGTGTCGATGGCCGCAAAGTGGAAGCTGGGGAGGACGGAGGCGATGATGAAAAACTCGTATCGCAAATTCCAGGCCTAGACCTGGCGAATCACCACTTGCTGTAGGTGCTTCTGGTGGCGAGGAGGACGATGAAGAGTATGAGCCATTGTTGGGAGAAGAAAGAAATCAGCGATTGAGATGGTTTGCCCGGTCCCCTTACATTTATACAATCGCCGCCTAGCATTCCGATTCGGAGTCGGAATTGGAATTTGAATCCGACTCAGACTCCGATTCCGATCTTACCGAATGCTATATGAAATGCATGATATACAAGGGAAAAAATTGTTAAGCGCCTGAGGAAAATTTTTTTTTTATAGAAATGATGTACATTTTATAAGCTATACAATGGTATAATATTGAGATATTTTAGATTACGTATATATATAAAAGACGCTAATCAATATTAGATTTCTTTATAACATGAATAGTATTTTTTGTCTTATATGTGATATTGGTTAAGGTATTTTCTACGTATATGTAATCTAAAATATTACAATATTAGTACCAGCACATATTGGTTAGGGTATTTTCTACGTATATGTAATTTAAAATACTACAATATTAGTACCATTGGATAGCTTACAAAATGTACATCATTTCTTAAAAAAAAATAAATAAAATATTTTAAGGTGAAAAATTAATCACCCCGTTTTTTGGGGTTTTAAGCGCCGGGGGCGCTTACAAATTTTATTCGTAAGTCTTGGCCCTTCATCATATACATAATTTAGTGCTTCATCGTATACATTTAAACTTATAGTTGTTGCCGATTCCAATTCGGCCAATCCAACTCCGACTCTGAATTGGAATTGGATTATGATGAAGGCCAATCTTCTTACTAGGAATTAGCAAATTAAGGAACACTTTACCAAACCATTTCAAAAAAAAAGTATGGATTAAGGAGTTCACCTTTTGGTGGATGAAAAGGTGTAAGATAGCGGGAGTTTAATGTTGATTATGTAACCAATGAGCTCAAAGGCTCAAATCTATAGCCTTAAGCCATTAAGCGGATGCAATGAATTATCAACAAAACTAAGCACTCAAAATTTTAGCTTTGATGGTCAAAGGTACTTAACCTATGTTGTATTACCATCAAACACAAGGTCAAGGACCTGCCTTTTGGATGAATGGAAATGCCTAAACCGTATTACCAAGGAGTAGAGGTCGGCCAATGGGCTTGAACACTAGCCCTATTTCATACCCAACCAAATATTGTTGAAGGGCTACCAAAGTAACCATTATGAAACAAGAAGTAGATATAAATGTTGAATATTGGAAACATTCATTAAATGAGTTATTTTCTTCAACCTTTACTAGCATATCAAATTATAAAATCCAAAGCTCAAAATTTTTGGAATGTATGAGACTTTGAGATGTATTCTTGCACTAGATGTGCACCAGGACTCCCACTAAACATTAGGCCTGTTTCGGTGGAGAGAATCGCTATTAGATTCATTATATTTTTTTTTCTCCCCTATGTGAATTCTCTCTAATGAAATAGAACATAATGGAAGAGACGTGAGATTCTTTCATAGTACACATGGCTTAAGGTAAGGCTACCCGTTGGCCCATACGTGAGATTCTTTCATGAAAGATATCATTCTTTGCAATTTGAATTGAACTTTTACTGTCACAAAATATAGTTGTAGGATTAGAAATATAATACCCATATCAGTGAGCAACCAACGGAGCCATACTATTTCTGTCGTAGTATGAGCAAGAGCTCAATATTCTGCTTTAGCACTAGATATAGAAACAATAGGTTGCTTTTTAATCTTCCAAGATATAAGTGAATTACCCAAGAAAATACAAAATCCAGTGGTAGATTTTCGATCATAATCATTGCCTGCCCAATCTGCATTAGTAAAAGCTTGAAGGATTGGAGTTGATGATGTATATTTTAAACCATGATGTAGAGTTCCTTTGATATATCTCAATATTCTAAGGACAACAGAATAGTGCGTTGATCTTGGAGAAGCCATAAATTGACTTACGAGATGAACAACATAGCTTATATCTGGACGAGTAATCGTAAGATAGTTCAGACTACCGACTAACTGTCTACAATGAGTAGGATCAGTTAAAATAGTTCCTTTAGTTGGTGAAAGCTTTATATTAGGCTCTAATGGATAATTCAGAAACATATTTGGATTGAGATGAAAATATTCCATCTGATGGATAATTTACTTCCATGCCAAAAAAATATCAAAGTTAACCTAAGTCTTTCATTACAAATGAAGTATGAAGATAATCTTTTGTCTTGAATTCCTTGAAGATCACTTCCAGTAATCACCACATCATCGACATAGAGAATAAGAAGAACAATACCTTGCAGAGAATTCTTGATGAATAAAGCAGCATCATGATTGCTTGGGTGAAATCCAAATTTGCATATGGTAGTGTAGAATTTTGCAAACCATGATCTTGGAGCTTGTTTGAGACCATATAAAGATATATTTAATTTGCAGACTTGATTTGAATTATGAATAACTCCTGGAGGTGGTTTCATATAAACTTCTTCCTCAAGATCTCCATGAAGAAAAATATTTTTCACATCTAGTTAATAAAGAGGCTATTGTCGGCAACAAGCAACAACGATAAGAGTTCTGATAGATGTCATTCAAGTAATTGGAGCAAATGTTTCTTTATAATCAATACCATATTCTTATATAAATCTTTTAGCCACAAGATAAGCTTTATATCTTTAAAGAGTTCCATCCGCTTTTGTTTTGATTTTATACACCCATTTGGAGCCAATAGCAGTTTTTCCAATAGGAAGAGTTACAAGATCCCATGTATTAGTTCTTTGAAGAGAATCAAGCTCTTCAGTCATAGTTTGCTGCCACTTAGGTTTGGATGAAGCTTCTCGATATGATTGTGGTTCATGATAAGATAAAATGGTAGTCAAATGACAATGATAATTATTGAGATATTCAGGAAGTTTACCTATAGTATTTCGTATAGGATAACAAGGTGGAATGATGTTATGCACTGAACTGCCTTGAGGGGATGCTTCATTGAAATCAGGAATGTCGGCCGACTGAGCAAGAACTGCAGGAGAGTTTAATATTATATCTGGGGAAATATTAGATGCATGAAGTCTTTGGTTTTCAGGAAACTGAATAGAAGTCGTATTGAGAATCCGATGTTGCACTTGGATCATTATTAGGGAATGAATCAATTATAGAACTAGATATGTTTTGATGTTGGTTTTGTGGAAGAGTAAAAAATGGTATGTGTTCCCAAAATGTAACATGTCTTGAGATACGAAGTTTTTAAGCTTGAGGATCATAGCAACGATAACCTTTTTGACTAGTACCATACCCTAAAAAGACATAAATAACATTTTTTGGAAATAGCTTGTCATGTTCTCTTTTATTCAAACGAACAAAACAAGTGCTACCAAAAATATGTAAATGATGATAGTTCGATGGAAAATGGTACAACCGTTCAAAAGGAGTTATTTGATTAATAGTAGGATATGGAAGACGATTGATAATGTACACTGCTGTATTCATAGCTTCTCCCCAAAATTTCTTAAGAATAGATGAAGAATTAATAATAATTCGAGTAGTTTCAACAATATGCTTATGTTTTCGCTCAGAAACACCATTTTGTTGTGGAGTTTCAACACAAGATAATTGAGATAAAGTACCTTAGAAAATAAGATACTTATGTAGATCATTAGAAATATATTCACCACCAAAATCAGTACATAAAATTTTATCATAGAATTAAACTGAGTTTTGATCATGGTAGAAAATTCAATATATGTTGAAAGAAAATCTGATCAAGAATGAAGGAAATATATCTAAGTAAATCTTATGAAATCATCAACAAAAATTACATAATATTTTGCACCACTCATTGAAGGTATTGGTGTAGGACCCCATATATCAGAATGTATTATATCAAAAGATGTTGTTGAGGTAGTATTAATTGAAGAAAATGGTAAGATTGTTTATTTTGAAAGTTTGCAGTGTAAACAACATGAATCTTTTATTGAAGGAATAGCACCTAATGAATCTTTATTGATCAATTAGGATAATTGAGAGAATGAAACATGTGCTAAACGTTTATGCTAATAAAAAAATGGAGAATTATTACAAATTACTAATGCAGCATGATGAGATTTGGGATCTTCAATTAGTTTATCAATAATAAATAGTCATCCAACTTTATGTCCTATCCCAATGAGCTTCCCCCATTGAGTAGTCTTGCACAGTATATCCAAAAGAGGAAAAGATGATAGTTAAACCTTTTTCAACAAGTTGCCCAACATAAATTAGATTCATAGAAATTTTAGAAACAAATAGAGCATCAATATATGTATTTCTAGACTAGTGGAGTCTATGTTACCTCTGCTAAATGCAATAATTATACTACCATTTGCAGTTTGAATTTGAGGATGTGATTGAAAGTAAGATAATTTTTCAAACATGGAGAAATTAAAAGTCATACGATTTGACGCTCCAGATTAAAAAAACCAAGTCATATGAGATGTATTACCTGAGTGGATTGAAGTAGCAACTATGTTAGTAGAATTACCAATTGCAAGAGTCTATTTAATCATTTCCTGAATAGCTTCAGCAGTAAGTGTTTCAGATGTAGAATTTGAATTAGTGACTGTCACCATTGCTTTAAATACTATATATTTCTATATTACTCTTTTATAGGTTAACTTAAGAGGTAAGAGGCACACTGGCATTATCCACTCAGCCTTAAAGAGAAATATATGAGAATATAATATTAATCTTCACACAAAATCAACGCAGACACGAACACAAACCGGTTCAGTGCTGCTTGGGCGTTGACGATGACAAAGGAAGTTCTACACTGAAGATTCAGACGAAATCTTTAGAGAGGATGAAATTGGACAGACAATTGGACGATTAAGCACTGGTGATGCAAACAAAACCTAGCGATTTCTTTAGGCGACGAAATCTAATTGCGATTTCTTCTCCTTCGAGCAGCAGACGGTGGACTACGTGGCGACCGACGTCGCAGAAGACGCACGAGCAGAGGCAGCAACATTGTGGACAAGAGGTGAGGTGGCGGTGTTCTTGCTGATGGCAGCATCGATGAAGAACTTTGCTTATGAAGAGATGAGAGATGATGGACGGTTTTGAGGGCGGCAATCTGCTCAAGGGCATAGTGGTTGGAGGCCTCGGCGATGATTTTAGGGCAAATGAAATCAAAATTTGAGATTTGGCGATCTGCTTGATGGCGTAGTGGTCGGAAGCCTCAGAGATCTCTGATCGCCTTCTCCTTCAAGAAGCAGACGGATTAGCACTCGTGCTACGAATCGTAGGCCTAGAGGAGGTTCTCGCCAAGGAGCTCGGGGCGACTGAGATATGTTCACTCAGCCATGCGGGGTGAATCCGAACTTCTCGAAGAGGATGGTGGCTTGCTCCGATGGATCGGCAAGCGGCTGATCAAATTGCCATCACGCGGCTTGGCCAGGTGGGGGAGGCAAGACGACGCACCCACGAGCTCTGAGATGCAGTCGCCGGAGAAGATGAGAGGGGCGTGCGACAGGGGAGCGGCAGTGATTGGCGTCAGGTGAGGAGCGACGGTGAACACAGAGCCACGTCCTGGACAAAATCACTCGAGCACGTCCTAGTGAAGATATCGCGCGTAGCCTGATAAAGGACGCTCGCCTATTTGACAGTGAAGATGCCATGGCTGAGGAAGACACGGTTGATCAAGCCGCCAACGTCAGCAGCTTTGTCAACTAAGGAAGATGGCAAAGGGCATCGGATCTGGCGGCGGTCGATGTCGACAGTGCTTCGTCGACACGGGATCAAGCGAAAAAAAATCTCCTTCTTTGGTGGCGTTCGCAATGTTGCAGCGAAGCGGATGTTCTACGTGGACGACGTCCACTGAAGACTTTCTTGATGGAGAATAAGTCAGATTTGATTCACCGGCTTTGGTGGTTGTGAAGATGGGTAGTGGTGACTTTCGAAAAGTTGTAATCAGATTGTAGTCAAAGGATAAAACCCTAATTGATGATAAAAGGAGTGGCTATAAAACCCTGGCTCTGATACTGTTAACATAAGAGGGGAATTGTAGGCGATGTGCTTATTCTTTATTGAATAACTTGATAATTATAATATTTACATGGTATATATATACAGAAAATCATCTTAGTCTATATTTAGTAAATACTAATATTAACATAATTTTATTTTATTTTTTAAAATAATTTTACTATTGTAGTATCAAACCTAATATATCTAAACAAAATGTTTTTATTGTCATCTAGAAATCTAGTACCATTGAATTTTTAGCCTAAAACATACCAATTCCTCAACGATTGAAACTAGAAAATTTTAATAAAATCACAAAACTAATGATATAATCATAATGTTAGGTAAAAATAGACTTATAAAAGTGAATATTGGTTTAATTAAATTATCTTTAAGAATTGATATAATCATAATCCAATGATGTAATTGCTATACCCACGTCCTAATAATTGTGTCTATACTTTATATAATTCTTAATTTTATGATCTATGACATTGGAACAAGATAAAAGAATTGCTTCCGTAGACCAAAGCTGCGTTTGGATTCGCAGCTTCTCAGCTTCTGCTGGGGTGGCTAGCAGTTTATGGGCTTTCCTAGCATTTGGAAAACAGCTTCTCTATTTCAACAGAGAAGCTGTCACTATTTATGACAAGCTGGATTGTCCAACTTTTGGCAGCTTCTCAATCCACGCACGTGAGCTCTTTGACACGCTCTTTCATAGCTTTGACATGGTTGGTGCTCTTTGTGTCTTCCTGATCAGTGAACGGTGCTGCGTTTTCTGACGTCCAATGAGCTCGAGCAAGGAATATTCCGGCAAAAGGCAGTTTGCATCTTCCGGCGAACCTGGATCCTTAAGTAAGGCTTCTTTTTGCGAGATCTGCGAGCGCCCTTCTTTCGATGAGATATGCAAGCACGACCCATCTGAAGTCCTGATTTGTGAGTTGTGACAGTGGCAACCGGCGGCAACAAGAAGATCACTTGATGACCTTTGTTCTCTTCCAGTGTGAGCTCTCGACGTGAGCTCTTGGCGGAAGACAAAGAGCATTCATCTGCCACCCTTCTCTTCCCCATCTCGACGTGAGCTGTCAATGTGAGTTCTCGATGTGAGCTTTTGGCGACCCTCCCTCTTAGCGCGAGCGTGAGCATCTTCAATTCAGCTGCCTCTGTTCTCTTCCGGCGTGAGCTCTTGACATGAGTTGTCGGCCCCTATTCTCTTCCCCAACTCGACATGAGTTGCTGGCTGCTTCCCCAAGCTCCAATTGATCGAGAGCAAGAGCTGGCAGAAGAAGAGTAGCCTCGAGCAAGGCTTCTGTTCTCTTCCCCGAGCTCCATTTGAGCATGATCTTTCAGCATAAGCTTCATCAACTCGGAGCGAAAGTCGGCAAGCTACATCAATGCAACACCTATAAGCTGCTAACTACCAAAAGCTACAAGGTATTTTACCCAAACAGTTTAAGATTTTTTCAACTAGCTCTAGTCAAACTAGCTTCAGCTGTCCCAAATTGGCCCCAAGCTTGTCTAGTTTTTAGTTTTGAACGGTCAACTTTTGCAAAAATAAAAAAAAGTAAGCTTTAATTAATTATTCAAATTTTAAATAGACAACATTAAATAGTAAAAGCTAGGCAAATAACTCCCCAAAACACTCCCTAACTCTTAGAAGTGAAAGCACTTACTATTTGTAAATTTCAATCTCGACCAGAGATGTTATATCGTTAAAGATCATATATTAAATACCTTATATTTTTCTATAGAATATACTCGTGTACCCGTAGCAATATATGTACTGTGAAAGTGATCATTACTTGATTTTTTTTAAAAAAAAACTTTAAACTGTCAAATATGCCTTATATTCTTTCTACAAATCTAAATACACTGTAGAACTTTATTTCTCAGGGCCACATTTGTAAGAACAAAGTTTTATTTTTAACTATTACTAAAATTCATTATTAAGCAGAAATATGTCCATGTACTTATCAAGATTAAATAGGCACTAAAGCAAGCTCAAGTCCTAGTCAACACTTCACCTAGTCACCTTTGCAAACCAGTCACAATGCATGAGTGTTCTTGCCAAAGATGAAGCCAAAATTCTACAAGTAATGGGCTTGAAGCCCACCCAAAAAAGAAGCCCAATGGAGCCTTCAAGCCGCCAAAGAAGAAAGTGGAACAAGTTGATTTCAGCTAGAGGTAGCCAACGGGCCGGCCTGGCCCGCGGTCCACATGGCCTGGCATGACATGGGCTGGGCACGACACGACCCGTTGACTTGGTCAACAAGCTACAGGCGGCCCGCGGCACGTTCTGGGCTGAGCTGGGCTGAACCCTTCTGGCACATGGGCCGGCCTAGGCACGACACGATTTGTCACTATTATATATGTATATTTAAAAACTTTTATATTATTATTATTATTTTAATATATAAATAAAATTTTAATGAATCCCAGGATTTTTTAATTTCTTATTTCTTATTTTTTCTATTTTCTATATATTAATTTTTTATATAATTTATATTTTTTAAGAAGCTTTTATATTTGTAATATTAGTTTTAATATATAAATGATATTAGATTAAAGTTTTTTTATAAGCTTAACAACATTAGAATTAAGCCGTTAAGGGTTCAAAATTTGGTAGAGTAATTTTGTAATCGAGCTTGGAATGGCCAGTGTGCTTAGTCCAGCCTGTCGTGCTTAGCACGATCCATGTACCTTGGACGGGCCTGGCCTTGGTTAAGTCGGGCAATGCTCGATATGACTCAAATGTGCCACGACATGATTTGAAGTGGGTTGTGCTAGGCATGGCCCATCAGGGAGCGGGCTGCTCATAATCGGACCGCTCGGGTACGGCCGTTGGCGTCACATTGATGGATTGATATATATTTAATAATTAATTTTAAATTACTTACTTTAAAAATAAACTTAATCATTAAATTTTATATTAAAATTATTCATTTGATCTTATAAAAATTAATAAATTTATTAAAATAATTTTTTTAAATTTCAAAAATAAAATTTATTTTATTATAAAAATATATAATTTTATTTTTTTTACTTTAAAAATAAAATAAATAATAAAATTTTATATTAAAATTAATTATTTGATCTGATCTTATAAAAATACATTTTGTTTTATTATAAAAATATATAATTTTATTTTCTTACCTTAAAAATAAAATTAACAATTAAATTTTATATTAAAATTAATTATTTAATCTAATAAAATTTAATAATTTTATTAATATACTTTACAATTAATTTTTATTTTTTTATAAAAATATATAATTTTAACTTTAGTATATTTTATTAAATTAATATTTATTTATTTATTAACAATACCAACAACATAATAGACCTATAAAATAATTTTAATAATAGTTGCTATAGTGACAACACAGTTAGATCCACCAAACACATTTAATAACAAATGCTACAGTGACTGCAGCTATTATAGCGCAGCTGCGATAGTGCATCAGAACCAAACAGGCCCTAAGTTCCTAGTGATCATCACTTCCATCCTCTTCCCACTAAAGCTCCATCTATTCTTTTCTCAAGCATCATTCGTCCGCTCTTCTAGCTCCACCGCAATCAAGCTTCAACGACTATTGCCAGCTCCATCTCCACTAGTTTCATCCGACCAATGGATTGCTCTCAAACTTGGCCCACACTTCTCCTCTCCTTGCTGCCACTCCACGTATGTATTCCCAATGAAGCAATAATCTTTTAATTGCTTGCCCAATTATTATACTAGCATGACTAGGAACTTGACAAAAAATAATATTTTTTATGCGGATGCCAATCATCATCAATAAAAATGAGCAATGAGACATATATAATTCAAAATTTGATAAATGTCCATGTATTAGCTATAAGACAAACAAGTTATGATAAATGTCCATGTAATTCAACATATCCAATTCCTGCATCGTTGCGTCAGTGTTTTTTTTTTTAATTTGATCTCATCTTTAGGCTTCTCTCATTCTTTCCTTGGCATGTGCGCATTTTCATCCTTAGAGTGCTCTTCTATGGTCATCAAGAATTCCACAAGGTCATCTGTTGTATCAGAAAATTTATCTTGTACTCATCTTGAATTCTTACACAATGTAGTGTTCTATCAAGGAAACCCATTGTTATACAAGGAGAAAAGTATTACATG
The DNA here is from genome assembly GCA_027563935.2 of Costus lasius. Taxonomy (NCBI): domain Eukaryota; kingdom Viridiplantae; phylum Streptophyta; class Magnoliopsida; order Zingiberales; family Costaceae; genus Costus; species Costus lasius. Next base: position 25,738,612 of record CM050450.1, on the reverse strand, counting down.
TAAATGACACCTACTAAAGCAAACAAAAACAAAAACATTGTTATACAAGGAGAAAAGTTTGGCCAAGAAGCAGTGATGGATTGTCTACAAGCCGACCTTCCTCTCCTCATTCCCTTTTGATTCCTCAGGTCAGCTGGAGATCTCATCTGTACTCTTTTATTTATTTTTGTCACTGGTTTGGTTGGGATGAAATTTCAAATCCTCAATGTGTTGTCGCAGGCTTTGTCTAGGCAACTTAGGACTCTAGACCTATTGTGGCAATTTGATGATGCTTGTTGTTTTCTTCATTGTTTAGGTAAGATTCCCATCATTGTAAAGAAGCAGTAGTAATAAGGGTAGAGAAAAATATAGTAACAGCATGATATTTAGCATATTTGGAATAAGGATAAATCTGACTTTTTAACTCGCCATTGTGTAACTGAAACCCGATATAGATGCAATTAGGATATGTGTAAGGGTGCATAATGTAAGCATATGTACAACTCGATAAATATTTACGTCTCGTGCGGGGCCCAATTTCAAGTCGTTGTGGAGAAATAATTGCATATGTACATAGGAGTCAGCATTTTGCATTTCATTGATTGAATGTGAATGAAGGCCAAGACTCATAACACTCTACCGTATCAGCCAATGGGTTTCTATATATATATATGAGCACGTCACGCTCTTAGATGTGGATCACTTGGATGATGGAGTCCAAGACTTGGCACGAGTTTCAGTTACGGCCGGACACTATTACTTATACTTAGGGATCCCCCCCTTACTCATGAGATACCTAATAGACTTCTCATTGTGCCAGAGTAATGATAGGGGCCTGCAAGTGCATGATTCTATCGCGTAATAAATAAGTATCGATCCGACAAGGACTAGGGGTCAAGTACTAACTAATCAGTCAATCAATAGCTAGGTGATCAAATAATGAAGAGAGTCACTAAAATCCTAATGCACGAAAGTAAATCAAAGCAAGTCAAGAGCAAACAAAGAGCAAACGGGGGTGTGAAGATCTTGAGAGAAGATCGGGGGTTTAGGCTTCACCACACTGAAGAATAACAGAAAGATAATGCAAGTGTTTAAAATTTATCTAACATAAGTTCTTTAGATAATTCTTCTTAAGGTACAGATCGTTCCTTCTTAGGCCACGATCCAGTATCTAACTTAACCCAAGTTTCTTACTCTCGTGGCTTACTAGGTTAAGCAAATCCATTGGGCTCTATGAAAAATTATTAATTCCTCGAGTAATTTCGACCTACTTTCGTGATCGAAATTACAAGATCAATCTAAGGGGTTCTGACGTTGTGGTTCACCTCTCAGTCCTTCCTACAATGTCTAAGACATACATATGCATGACCAGTACATAAATATAAAATTATGCAACTTAGAATTGAATAAGAATAAAGATAAACTTAAGCAAGATATTAATTAAACATTATCATTCAACATTCTTACAGTGGGCTACGCCCAAACTCCGAAAATAGATTACGCTACAACTCTCATCGTAGAATACATGAAATTACTCAAGAGAAATTCAACCAAACTGGAGGAAAGGCTAGATCTATATCGTGAGAGGATGGAGCATGGCCTTTAGCGTCGAAAGGAGGAAGAAATCGCACCGGAATAGCCTCTCGTCGTCAAAATTATCGCAAAACCCTAGTTGTTGCTGTTTCACTTCATTCTCCCCAACTGCTCCATGAAATTGCATGTTTCTTATCCCAAAATCTTTGTGTCTAAGTTAGGAAAGTCTCTATAAATTTTTAGCAAATTCTGCTTCAAAAATAGTAAGAAACGGGTGAAAAATCGAACGGGTGTCGAATAGGCGGGAGCTGTCATAGCCGTGCATGGATGCACGGCCATGCTTATGAAGAGCTCGGCAAAGTTTGTTTTCCGAAAAACATTACTCCTCACGGCCATGTATGTGTTCTTGGGTGTGCCCGTGAACGTTTCATCGATTTCTGAAAAGTTCGGCCGAGTCCTTCACGGCCGTGCATGGATGCACGGGCACGCCTGTGAAGAGCTCGGCGCAGTCTGGGAAAGTAGGGTCATACACAGCCGTGCATAGATGCATGACCATGCCCGTGAAAAGTGTAGAAAGCTCCGTTTGATTTGAAATTTGACATGCAGCTTCGTCTCATCATGAGGAGTTGTCCCATATATTCAAAACTTCCAAATTCCACCAATTTTAGGGCAAAATCTCTACATTTCAATAAAACTAAGGAAAAAGTGAAGATTCTGAACAATATGAGGTATTTAAGCGAATAAATGAGACAAAGCATGTATTTTACTCCAGAATAATAATAGAATTAAGACACGATATATCATATATATGCATGATGTCAAAATACATCGGACTTAAAGTTGTGGTTGTCCTCAAACAATTGAATTGTTTAGAACATAATGATGAAATGAAATAAGGAACCTCAAACAACTTGAATAAGTCTAGCAAGGTTATAATTTGATCACAACAAGCCTCAAGTTATAATACAGTATTGAAAGCAAATTAAATCAAATATTACTAATACAATCCATTGAAGTATGCAAAGTAGATAATATCAAAAACCTTTATCATGCATCTCACATAAATGGCATCTTTGATCAAACATTCATAAGTCAAGTGGTTGTACATCAAGTCATGGGAAAATAGCATCGTGACACGTCCCGCAAGTACACGGTTATGTCGAAGTAATATAAAAGATGTCGAATCCCATAGGGAACAAGGTTGAGTACTAGAAAATCTGAGTCCTAATAGCTAGGCGAATCGAGATGTGGTTTCGAAAACAGAAATCGTAAACAAGTAAATAGAGAGAAAATATGAGAGAGATATAAGGGTTACGGTTTCCACTACAATGATAATCTTAATCGCACAAGAAAGATATTAATTATTTGGTTTATTGGTTTTGCACAAGGAGTCTAGCCCTAGGGTACAAGGTGCCCTCTCTCGAGTGTACACCCCGGTGTTCGTCGTAGACCGACCTCCTACTCTCGCGGTGGATTGTTCTATGATGAACCCATTGAGTTCTATGGCAGACTACAAAATCCTCGAGCGAAGACCAAGCACTCTCGTGTCGAGGTCTCACAAGTTTTACTAAGAGATTCCACCCTTACGATCTTTCTCTCGATATGAATCGTAACGGCTAACACGTGAAAATACTCGGCCAAGGTAAAATCATGAAATAAATACGTCAAAGTAAAATATGCTCACAATTCATTCCAAATAACGAAAATAGATACAAAGTTTGCGATCAAAATCATCAAAGGGCTTCAACCAAGCCCTGAAATAGGGTTTACGCTACAATCATCATTGAAATGCTCAAAATCTCTCTTTTAATGAAAGGGAAAGTACAAGGAAACGAATCTAAGAGGAAGGAGACGATGAACCGAAGGAATCCTGAAGAAATCATGATGATCTTGTGTCTCAATCTCCGAAAATCTCTAAAAATTGCCTCGTCGCCGTGTTCTTCCGCCCGCACCGATTCGTCCCCCGATTACTCGATAATTAGGGCAAAAAAATTAGGGCTTTTATTTCCTGTGCATTCGCCTCTGAAAGAGCTTTCCATAGTGTTGTGTCCGCAAGTGTACGGATACTCGAACTAATAAAATAGATATCGAACCACAAAGACCTACGTGTTAAGTACCAAATAGATGTTTTCTCACTAGCTAAGCAAACCGAATAGGATGAAAGTAAATATGCAGAAAAGTATGCTAAAAGATGATCAGAGAGATAAACATGGGACTAGGGTTTCATCCACCTTAATTTCAATGACTAGATAAGAATAAAAGGTTATCAGTCAAATCTTATTATGATAAAGACCTAATTTACTTTATAAAAGGATCATCTCGCTCTCGCGCAGACAATCATACAAAGGACCAATCCTCACTCTCGTGCAAGATCTATCCGATGCTGAAAATAAGTAAATCATTGAACAAAGAACTCAAGGATCACTCTCGTGCATCAGAGTTCTAAGTCAATCATCTCAAGTGAAATCTCAAGGATCACTCTCGTGCATCCTGAAACTCAACACAGGTTTTACTTATGGTTTTCCGACGACTCGATCCTCACTCTCGTGCAAGATCAAATTAAGTCTAACACAATAACTCAACCCTAGATTCAAATTATCAACATGGCAATAAATTCACTAAAAATCAGAATTCGAAGAACAAACCTAATCTCTTACGATAAGTTCTAAACTCAATGATTTCTAGGGTTCCGAATTTCACAATCAACCTCTCGGTCTGTTTCACAAAGCTCTAAAACATGCTGATATTTATAAAACTGAAGAGAATTAAAGAACAATCAATTACAAAAGTAAAATTATCATATTAAAATTAAACTTGACAAAAATCAATGTTTTCTATTTATTAACAAACTAAGGGGATTACACCCCATGTCTCATAAAAAGATCTAAGCTTTCATGGTGAAAGGATTACAACAAACCATAATTTTAGAGGATTAGAAAGCGAAAAAAGGGGAAGGAAATTTACAAAACAGGGTTGTAATTGAAATACAACCTGTAATTTCGCGTGTGAACAGTGCTGTCACCACTATTTTGATGATTTCTCCCTTGATCAGACTCCAAACGCTCTGAAACTTCTGGGGCGTGCTCTCCTACTCCAGACGAAGATTCGATGTAAATATCACGGTCTGAGATGTCCTCTATGCCTCTCGGCGCGAGGACAAACCCTAACCACCTCTCTGATGACTGCTCTCTCAATTGGTGATAAAAATTGGGGTTTTCTATTTGTACGTCTTTTCCTCTTAAAGATGAGTTCGTATCATCTTTCGGATCTCAATTTGGAGCTCTGGATCAAAAGTTATGGTCCGCGCAAGATTCGGACCCGAAAAACTCGCAAAAAAAGCCCCACAAGTGAAAGTTTTACTGTAAAAAATGACAGTGCCGTATTTTTACCCAGAATTACGAAATTTTCTGTATAAAATCCTCCAAAAATATGGTACCGTGAGATTTTGTCCCAAAAATACGGTAGTGCCGTATTTTTCCCAAAATCTCTGATTTGAGTCGTCCAAAAATACGGTACCGTGGTAGTTTGTCCAGAAAATATGGTAGTGCCGTATTTTTGCAATTTGGCTCCAAATTTCATGAAAATTGATGGGTAGCTTTGTTTCGACATCTGGAATCCATTGGTATGCTCAAATCTTCCAAAATCCATCAAAATATGACACTTTTAACTTGAAAATGATCAAAAATAAGAAATAGTGTAGATTATGCAATATTTGACAAATAAGGCTTAAAAACAAGCAAAAGAGCATAAATATGACACAAAAAAACACATGAAATGACACAAAATATACTATGAATTTTGGTGTCATCAAACACATAAGGCTCAAATTTTGCTTGTCCTCATGCAAATAAATAAGAACAATGTTAAGTATGGAAAATATGCTCTTTTATGAAAAAATAAATTTCTAAAATATAAACACTCATGAAATACTCCATCAACTTTTTGCACAAAATTTTAGATAAATACATCATCCAATGAATTTAATTTAAGATTCACTGCTTTGATAAAATAAAATTTCGCAACTCGTATAATAAAAAGAATCTCAATCTCATGATTTCACCTTTGTTTAAGTTTAAATCTATCATACCTTTGTTTATAGGAATAGGATATCCAAAATCTTTTTCCACTCAAAATCTCTTTTTCTCTCTCTCTTTTTTTTTCTATGTTTTTGATGGTATGTACCCACATAGATACACACTTTTTATTTGGACTTCAACTCTTATCTTCGGTACCACTGTCAATTTTACACAGTGCCAAGTAAAGGAGTCATTCTCTCATGCCTACCCAAAATATTTCTCTCATCAAATTTTTTTATAATTTTTGACTTCAACCCATGTCTTAGGTACCACTGTCAATTTTGCATAGTGCCAAGTAGGGGAGTCTCTCACTTTTTTTGTGGATCATGGATTCTTCCTTCCCAACAAATAGTAAAATAGACCAAACATCAACTAGGCTAATCAATTGACATCACTTCAAAAATTACACTCATATGCTCATTCTATTCAAGAAAGATGCTTCACTCTTAGATTACATTCATCAAACAACATACCTGCCCAAAACATATGCATCAATCAATGGATAATTTCAACAAGTAGATATATATTGAAGAAATAAATTCAACATAATAGGTATATCTTCATTCACAAGCATTAGCATGAACTTTCATAATCAATGTAGAAAAATCTACCCATCTAAGAAAAACATATCATCAACTTATCAATCTTATCATGTCCATAAAAAATTTCTAATTCAATGCAAAAGGTGTGAAGCATGAAAACTCATATAATCATAGTCAAAAGTGTAACATGATTGGTCCATATAATCACATAAGGCTCAAACAATGCAAAGGGTGTAAAGTGATAACAAATCAAAGATGCAACCACATGAAATAATCATGAATACAAGAGAGTGTAAACAATACTCACAAAACTATATAGCAAGCTCTGACCCAAAGTACATAAGGCTCAGATCAAAAACAGTGTCGGGACATGCTGCTAGGTTCAAAGATGTGCCTTTTGAAAATTTTACTGAAAAGCTGCTAGCAATGATGGTGATGGTGCCGACAGTAGAGTGAGAAATCTCTAGTGGCCTGCTAGAGAATACAGTCATAGAGGTGAGATCGTCAGCCGGTGCAAAAGATAGTACTGCATAAAAAAAATTAGAGTTAATAATAAAGAACTGCTGCAAAAATAAATAAAATCATGGAATAAGAGGCAGCAAAAGAAATAAGAATCTGCTGGTGGTATGATCCAGTGTCGACGGCTGGAGACAGTGATGTCAAAGGCAGATGTAGTGGTGGCTAGAGGTGCTGCAAATCTGGAGAAGAAGCCGCAGGTGTCCAAGGAGAGCAGTGCAACCGTAAAGAATTTTATTTTCCTGCAAAAAAAATTAATTCTAAAAATAAACTAAAATAAAAGAAACTAAACTAAGGCAAAAGTGCTTGGGTTGCCTCCCAAGAAGCGCTAATTTTTGGTCCATAGCTTGACCTAAACTCAGTTATCATGGTGAAGCAGGTGAATCAGTACCAAAGTAAAGAGCAAACAATTTTCTGCATTTTCGCTGTCCAAAAAGTTTAGCCACTAAATCAAACATCCAAAATTTCATGTAAATCACAGTTGAAGTGGCTTTTTTAATTTGCAGAAATTAAAATCAAAATTTTTAAATCCACTGAAAGAAATCTTTATGATCTTCTTATGTTTGTCAAAAAGCAAAATCATTAGTCCTTTCTTCAAATTAATGTTTTCAATAGCAATAAGAAAAAGACTTTGATCAAAAGATTCAAATATTGGATCATCAAAATAAGTTTTATGTCTTTCATTAAATTCCTCAATAAAGCATGAATTTTCAAATAAATCAAAAGATTCAACAAAAGATATGGGTAAAACATCAGAGTGAGATTCATTAGTGTTTGTATTTTTCAAATCTTTTTCAATTTCCTCATGTTCATCATCAAACAATTTTTCAATATCAAAATTATCAACAAAATCAAGATGAGACTCTTTAAAATCAATTTCCTCATGCCTCCCCACAAATAATTCATCATCAGAAGAGTCAAAATCAGAATCATATGAAAAATCATGAGATTTATCAATGTTAGCAAAAGAATTAATAGAACTAGAGTTAGCCACAAAAGATTTATCATTAATCTCAACAATATCATCAAAATCAAATTGAGGTACATGAATATCACAATTTTCAAACTCATCAGATTTAACCATAAATGATATATCAACAAAAGCATCAATTTCATCAAAAGAGGGTTTTACAATTTCAATTTCCTCAACTTTTTCCAATAATACATTATCAAAGGAATCAATTTCAGAATTATCAAAATCAGAGTGAGATGCATTAATGTCCACATAAGGCTCAATCTCAAAACAATCATAATTAGTGGGGGAATTTTCTAAATCAATCTTTTGAGCTTCTAAATCAAACTCAAATAAACATGCTTGTTGTGCTAATTGGGTTTCTAAAATTTCATTGTGTGCAACCATGTCATCCAACTTACAATTGATTTGTTTGAGGGTCTCACTCACATCTTGTTTCATGAACTTTTCAAACATAATCTCTAGGCTAGATTTTTCAGTTTTCTCAAAGCATGGTTCAGAAGTATAGTTTGAGCAATCATCATAAAAAGATCTAGAATTATATTGATTATCTTGATACCATGGTGAATTGGAATTTAAAAATTGACAATTAGAGGAACAATGATCAAAATATCCACAAATTTCACATCTAATAGGAGAAGAAGATTTCTTAACAGAGTGCATAAAAGAATTAAACGTATCTTGAAGAGACTTACTTGGTGGCATGTATACCTCACCTCTTTCAGTTGCCCAGGAGTTGTAATTAAAAGACATATTTTTAAATTTATCAAAAATAGAGAGATAATCCAACACCAATCAATAAGAACTTTTTTTTTTCAGAATATTGAAAATTTAAATAAAACACAAGCAAATTTATAAATTTAAGAATTCACAGTTCTGTCACAACTGTGAAATCCAAAACCTGCAAAAATAAAAATTAAAGTTAAATCTAAAATAAATAAAACTTAGTCTAGCAATACTAACAACTATTTTGATATTAACAAAACTAAGGTCCCCGGCAACGGCGCCAAAAACTTGTTGTGTCCGCAAGTGCACGGATACTCGAAGTAATAAAATAGATATCGAACCACAGAGACCTACGTGTTAAGGACCAAATAGATGTTTTCTCACTAGCTAAGCAAACCGAATAGGATGAAAGTAAATATGTAGAAAAGTATACTAAAAGATGATCAGAAAGAAAAACATGGGACTAGGGTTTCATCCACCTTAATTTCAATGACTAGATAAGAATAAAAGGTCATTAGTCAAATCTTATTATGATAAAGATCTAATTTACTTTATAAAAGGATCATCTCGCTCTCGCGTAGACAATCATACAAAGGACCAATCCTCACTCTCGTGCAAGATCTATCCAATGCTGAAAATAAGTAAATCATTGAACAAAGAACTCAAGGATCACTCTCGTGCATCAGAGTTCTAAGTCAATCATCTCAAGTGGAATCTCATGGATTACTCTCATGCATCCTGAAACTCAACACAGGTTTTACTTATGGTTTTCCGACGACTCGATCCTCACTCTCGTGCAAGATCAAATTAAGTCTAACACAATAACTCAACCCTAGATTCAAATTATCAACATGACAATAAATTCACTAAAAATCAAAATTCGAAGAACAAACCTAATCTCTTACGATAAGTTCTAAACTCAATGATTTCTAGGGTTCCGAATTTCACAATCAACCTCTCGGTCTATTTCGCAAAGCTCCAAAACATGCTGATATTTATAAAACTAAAGAGAATTAAAGAACAATCAATCACAAAAGTAAAATTATCATATTAAAATTAAACTTGACAAAAATCAATGTTTTCTAGTCATTAACAAACTAAGGGGATTACACCCCATGTCCCATAAAAAGATCTAAGCTTTCATGGTGAAAGGATTACAACAAACCATAATTTCAGAGGATTAGAAAGTGAAAAAGGGGAAGGAAAGTTACAAAACAGGGTTGTAATTGAAATACAACCCGTAATTTCGCGTGTGAACAGTGCTGTCACCACTATTTTGATGATTTCTCCCTTGATCAAACTCCAAATGCTCTAAAACTTCTGGGGCGTGCTCTCCTACTCTAGATGAAGCTTCGATGTAAAACTCATGGTCTGAGATGTCCTCTACGCCTCTCGGCGCGAGGACAAACCCTAACCGCCTCTATGACGATTGCTCTCTCCGTTGGTGATACAAATTGGGGCTTTCTATTCGTACATTTTTGCCTCTTGAAGACGGGTCCGTAGCATCTTTCGGATCTCAATTTGGAGCTCTGGATCAAAAGTTATGGTCAACGCAAGATTCAGATCCGAAAAACTCGCGAAAAACAGCCCATAATACGGTACCGTGAAAGTTTTACTGTAAAAAACGGCAGTGCCGTATTTTTACCCAGAATTCTGAAATTTTCTGTATAAAATCTTGCAAAAATATGGTACCATGAGATTTTGTCCCAAAAATACGGTAGTGCCGTATTTTGCCCAAAATCTCTGATTTGAGTCGTCCAAAAATACGGTACCATGGTAGTTTGTCCAGAAAATACGATAGTGCCGTATTTTTGTAATTTGGCTCCAAATTTCATGAAAATTGATTGGTAGCTTTGTTTTGACTTCTGGAATCCATTGGTGTGCTCAAATCTTCCAAAATCCATCAAATATGACACTTTTAACCTGAAAATGATCAAAAATAAGAAATAGTGTAGATTCTACAATATTTGACAAATAAGGCTTAAAAACAAGCAAAATAGCATAAATATGACACAAAAAGACACATGAAATGACACAAAATATACTATGAATTTTGGTGTCATCACATAGACACCTTACTTGCCAAATTCGGAATCCAAACGAGTGAGAAATCAGGGAATAACCGAGTGAAACTCGGTCTCGCTCGCGACTGGGTTGGAATCACGGGTGAACCCCACCGGGTTCACCTGCCCGTGATTCTCTCTATGAAGTTCTGGGCGAAAGAAGCGCGGTGAACCCCGCCGGGTTCACCTGGCCGTGCTTCTCACTGTGCAGTTCTCGGCTTACAAGAGATCTGGTGAACCCGGTGGGGTTCACCCGGCCGTGAAGCTCTCTGGAGTGTTCTGCCGGCTGGCGACTAGGATGGTGGACCCCATGGGGTTCACCTGGTCGTATTTTTCAGGCTAACTCTGTTTTGGCCCAAATTTGATGTGTAGCTTCGTTTTCGCATAAGAAATCGTCTCATGGTCTTAGAATCTCCAAAATACGTCGAAAAAGGGTGATTTCACCTAAAATTCCACAAAAACACTAAAAAGTGAAGATTCTGAAGATACGAAGGAAATAAGACTATAAAGAGTATAAAAGTGTCAAAATAAGCCTAGATTTATCATGAGATGACCATCAAAATTACTACCAAAATGCGAGGTATCAAAATACTCCAGACTTAAATCTTTGCTTGTCCTCAAGTAATAAAATAAGGTGAAACACATGATAGGAGTAAGAGTAATCTTTTGGGTTGAGGCATACATCCAAGTTAGAGAATTATTTAATAACATTCCAAAATCTAATCAGGGGAAATCAAGTAAATGGTTGTTTCAAAGTGTTCAACAGTTTAATCCCACAATTTCTTGATGCCAAACAACCTAGTAAGCGACAAACATAGGATTCAATCAAGCCTATACATAACACTCATGCAATTCCAATCCTGTCTATTCAAATCGTTGGGGTTAACTCAAATGTTCCATCAGTGTATGATACACTGATTATTGTAATAGACTTCGACTCATAACCTTAGGTACCATTGCCAATTTTTCGCAATGCCAAGTAGAGGAGTCTCTTTATTGATTTCAACTTCACATCCCTTAGATTTCAACTCATGTCCTTCGGTACCACTACCAATTTTGCGCAGTGCCAAGTAGAGGAATCTAAAGGGTGATATATATATATATATATTTTATATATCAGCAATTGATAACACATCCTTTTTGAATGCATGTAGTGTCTCCCCAATAATAGAAAGGAATTCAAAGAATAACTAAGTGAATGTGTATCTCAATATGATTCTCATGTAAGTTGCAAGCTTGAGTTGATTAAACAATCATAGAAATGTTTGACCCATTAATGAACAACTCAAATCAATCCAAATCACAAAATTTCAAAGTCATAGAATAAATGGACATGATCAAAAAGTATCTCTAACAAGGAGGTATTACTCCAGACTTAATTCTTTGATCATTCCTACCCAATTATGCATTCAACTCAAAATACTCAAAATTTTGAAATAGCCATCATAGGACAAGACTCATACACATGCAAACTCAAACTCATGGAAAAATTTACACAGCATGAATGAAAAGCATAATAACCATAACAAAGTGCGGACACAAGCAAGAAAAATAATGTCATACAAGTCTGTCACAGAGTGGGGCCTGAAGAAGTGGACCAGGCCCACGAATAAAATGGCATATAAGATACAATGCCAGAATATCAATCACAAAATAGAAGTATCCATCCAAACATAGCAAAGTCAAGTGATCACAGTCAAATAGCCACATGCAGCAAGAAAATAGAAAGCTCACATACTCTAAAAGTTTGCATAGTCCTCTATGCAATACCATGATGTGAGAGGAGTGGATGATGACGCCGATGCTGATGGGGGGGGGGGGGGGGGCTACCTCCTCTTGCGCGAGCAAGAGCCAGATGCTCAGGAGCTCTTGCTCTTCCCTCGTGCGCTATAGTCGGGCTCAGCCTCCTCGTCGGAAGAGATGTCCATGCGAGCCATGTTTTCCTCATTGATGAAGGAGAGGCACTCGTCCATCGCAGAGAGCTTTTCCCACACCGATCCTATCATTTTGTGTTGTCTTTGCATGTATGCTTGCATGGACTCCCAATGCGAAGATTGGTTCTGCTGGATGTGGGTAACGGTGGTGTCCAGGTGATCAATCATCTCCCGTTGATGTAGTTGCTCTTCTTTAATTTCCTGCAATACAGACATCATAGAATCGTGAGAAGAGGTGCCACCAAAAGAAAAGGCGCCTGGTGCTGGTGGTGCAGTGTCGATTGGATCGGGCTGTGCGTCCTCAACTGGCTGGATACGCCAGTTTCCACGGACTCTGACTGATGTGCGCTCTGGGTTCGGCAAGGGTAGGCAGAATGGGCTCCCTTTAAATGTCATGCAATATGAATCACCCTTGTGAATGATCAGCTTCATGGCAACACAAGACTCAATGTCGAGCCTGTTGCTACTAGTAGCTTCCACTGTGCCATAGGGGATGATGCCCAGAGAAACTGCCAAAGGTGTGATCAATATGCCAATCACTATCGCCCCCTTCAAAGAACGGGCGATGCAGCTGAATTGCTTTGCCAGATAGTACCCAGAGTCCACTCTGAAACTGTGAAGCATACACCAAAGATAAAATAGCTCGGTTTGCCGAACCATACCATCACTCTCACTGCGGCCAAATAGGGTGTGGGCCAACACGCGGTGGACATACTTGATCGCTGGGTTGCATAAGCTAGATGCACGGGCCACACGAGCAGAGTAGATGTGCTTGTTGGTAATTGCGCCCTAGAAACCCTGCTCATTGAACTCAGTGGGGACTCTGCGAACACATGGCTCCGGAAAACCATATATACTACGCAACTGTGAAAGAGTGAGGGTGTGTTCGATATTACCCAAACGAAATGCTAAATGCCCTGGATCATCCTCGAGAATAGGATCTGCTTTTACTTCCAAAGAACTCAAGAACTCCAACGTCACGCCAACATAAGTGGGAGAAAATAGACGCTGAAACTGCTCCAGACCCACTGCGGCGTACATCATGTCGACATCCCCTAGCATCCCAAGCATCGGCAGTGTACCTCTATCAAGATACCTCGTGTTGAGAACTCGGCGCTGACGCAATATCTGATAGCGTTGTTCCTGGCCAGCGTCGCAAAAGATGATCCCGAACTCGTTCGGGGGAGAGGTGTATGGCTGTGATCGACTGGCGGATGTGCGCCCATGACGAGATGAAGATCCTGGCGGGGCTGAAGATGGCCGGTGAGATGGAGGTGTAGGCGTCGGCTCGTACTCCTCATCGTCGGTGGCGGACGAATCTGAGAACGCTGGTGTCAGCCACGTGGTCTTCTTGGCAACCATGACCTTGGTTCGTGGAGGCATGGTGGTGGCGAGATCAGGAAATTATTGGCGTTGAGAAAAATTGGCCGGTGTTGCAAGGAGGAAGGCGGCGGCAGATCGCCGGAAAAACTCTTGAGATCAGGTGAGGCGAGAATCTGGAACCGATCGGAAAAGAATCTTGTGCGGAGGAAAGGGAAACCTTGATCGGACTTTTGAAGATCTCCTTCGTGTGTTCAAAAGATAGGTGGACGGCGCGATCGCGCGGAAGAAGCTCCAAAAACTGGCGGTACAAAAAATCCAGGATGAGATCTTGGCGGGAAGAGATGAAACCTGTCCAGATCTTAGGGGAAACGTGGATCGATGTGGGGGAAGTCGCCTTCGTGTGTAAAGGAGGTGAGAAGGCGGCGCGATCGGGCGGATTTTGTCAGCACAGGAGGCGGTGGCAGAAGAGTCGCGTGTGGTGCCCTAGCTTCGAGTGAACGTAGGTTGAAATTCCAGTGAACCCACCCGGGTTCACTAGCCCATGAAGTATACTGGGTCGGGTGCTGATGCAACAGAAGCACGAGTGAACCTGCTAGGGTTCACCGACCCGTGAAGCTTACTGGATATTTTCTGGAGTTCGGAAAGATGGTGAACCCCGTGGGGTTCACCTACATGTGAAGCTCACTGGATGGTTCTTGCGCAGATAGAATACTGGTGAACCTCATGGGGTTCACCTGCCCGTGAAGTCCTCTGATCGGTTTTGTGCAGAAAGAAATACTGGTGGTCACCAGGCCGTGAAATGTTCTGGTCACAGAATTGGAAGCACCTGTATAGTGCACTTCACGGGTGAACCCCATGGGGTTCACCAGGCCGTGATTTGCACTGATTAACTCAGAAAATTCTGAAAAAATCTGGAAAAATTCCCATGCGCTCCAACTTCCTCCTACAACATAAAGAGGCATTAAATTAGTAGTGATCCCCTCTAGAAAACTAAAATTAAATAAAAAACAAAACAGCGTTCTAAAACACAAACTAATGACAATGAAAAGTTATGCATAAAAACTAAAATCAATCAAAAACTTGGGTTGCCTCCCAAGAGCGCTAGGTTTAGGTCGGTAGCTCGACCATAAGAGTTTTTAAAGTTGCAAGTCCGGGGGGTCTGAAAGAGCTAGAACTTCCTCTCTTTCGACCTTCTCATCTTCAAAGTAGTGCTTGAGACGGTGCCCGTTAACTGTGAAACTTCCAATTCGTTCTGTCCAAATTGTGATGGCACCATAAGGTTGAACTTTCTGAACGGTAAAAGGACCGGACAATCTCGTGTGAAGCTTTCCTGGGAATAGCCGAAGTCTTGAATTAAATAAAAGTACTTTGTCTCCCTCATGAAATTCCTTCTTTGCAATGCACTTGTCATGCCAAAACTTGGTGCGTGCTTTGTAGCTTTTGGCATTTTCGTAGGCAAAAAGGCGCATCTCGTCCAACTCATCAAGTTGTAGCTTTCTCCTTTCACCGGCGTTCTTGAAATCCAAGTTGATTTGCTTGATAGCCCAATACGCCCTGTGCTCAAGCTCAACGGGTAAATGGCATGATTTTCCATAAATAAGTTGGAGAGGAGACATACCGAGGGGTGTTTTGAATGCGGTCCTATAAGCCCATAAGGCATCCGGTAATTTCATTGCCCAATTCTTTCGTGATCGCGATACAGTCTTCTCCAAAATTTGTTTGATTTCTCGATTAGAGACTTTTACCTGACCACTAGTCTGAGGGTGATAGGGTGTAGCAATTCTGTGCTTCACACCGTACTTTTTCAGTAGTGCCCCAAATTTCTGCTCAATGAAGTGGGAGCCGCCGTCGCTAATTAACGCACGTGGAACTCCAAATCGGGGGAAAATAATCCGCTTCATAAACCTCATAATGACTCTAGAATCATTTGTAGCTTCAGCGGATGCCTCCACCCACTTCGACACGTAGTCGACGGCGACTAGAATGTACCGTTTTCCACAAGAAGAGGGGAAGGGGCCCATGAAGTCTATACCCCATACATCAAAAATTTCCACTTCCATGATGTTGTTGAGTGGAAGCTCATCTCTTTTTGATAAGTTTCCAGTCCATTGGCAACTGTCACAAGTGGAGACAAATTGTTTAGCATTATGGAATATGGAAGGTCAATACAAACCAGACTGTAAAACTTTAAAAGCTGTTTTAGAGGCCCCCGAGTGTCCTCCGTAAGGTGAAGTATGGCAATGGCTCAACACATCTTGTATCTCCTCCTCTGGCACGCATCGTCTGTACAATCCATCCACACATCTCCGATATAGATATGGCTCGTCCCAATAATAAAACTTCACATCATGTAGAAACCGCTTCTTCCTCTGAAAAGTGAGATCAGGAGGAAAAATGTTAGACACAATGTAATTAACAAAATCTGCATACCATGGGACTTGTTGATCTAATAAGGCATAAAGGTGTTCTTCAGGGAATGTATCATTAATCTCTAGTTCTGCATCAATTTCTTTGTCTGCACTGCTGTCAAGTCTGGAAAGATGATGAGCGACTAGATTTTCACTCCCTTTCTTTTCTCTGATCTCTATATCGAATTCTTGCAAGAGGAGGACCCATCGAATGAGCCTTGGCTTCGCGTCCTTCTTGTTGATCAGGTATTTTATAGCTGCATGATCAGTAAACACGATTACTTTTGAATTAACTAGATAGGAATGAAACTTATCGAAAGCAAAGATAATCGCTAGCAGCTCTTTCTCCGTAGTCGCATAATTTATCTGAGCGTCGTCAAGTGTACGACTGACATAATAGATGGTGTGAAGCTTCTTATCCTTCCTCTGACCCAAGACTGCCCCAATAGCTTGGTCGCTAGCATCACACATCAACTCAAAAGGTAGCGACCAATCCGGGGGTTGAATTATTGGAGCTGAGATTAATGCTTCCTATAGTTTTGAGAAGGCCTCCTCGCAATCCCTGTCAAAGCAAAACATAGCATCTTTAGCGAGTAAATTAGTTAAGGGTCGAGCTATCTTAGAAAAATCTTTAATAAATCTTCTAGAAAAGCCAGTATGTCCAAGAAAGCTCCTGATCCCCTTTACTGATGTAGGTGGCTTGAGACGTTCGATGACTTCAATCTTCGCTCTGTCCACCTCTATCCCTCGTTCAGATACTAGGTGCCCAAGGACAATGCCTTCCTTGACCATGAAGTGGCACTTCTCCCAGTTCAAGACTAGGTTCACCTCTTCGCACCTCTACAAAACCTTAGATAAATTAGACAAACAATGATGAAATGAAGAACCATACACAGAAAAATCGTCCATAAATATATCCATGAAATCTTCGTTAAAATTAGAAAATATGGCCATATTGCTCGCTGAAAGGTCACGGGGGCGTTGCAGAGGCCAAAGGGCATCCTTCTGTATGCATATGTGCCGTAGGGACATGTGAAAGTTGTTTTCTCCTGGTCATCTTGGTGGATAGGGATCTGGAAGAAACCTAAAAAGCCATCAAAAAAGCAAAAATAAGAGTTATGCGCTAATCTATCTAACATCTGATCTATAAATGGAAGAGGGAAATGATCCTTTCGCGTAGCCGAATTCAACTTTATGTATCCCGTGACCATTCGCGTAGGTATTAGCTCGTCTGCCTCGGTCTTTATCACTGTGACGCCGCCTTTCTTTGGTACAACATGTACTGGACTTAACCAAGAGCTGTCTGAAATTGGATATATAACTCCGGCGTCTAGTAGTTTGAGCACTTCTTTCTTCACTACATCCTTTAGATGCGGGTTTAGTCGCTGCTGAAACTCTAGAAAAGGTTTACTATTGTCTTCCAATAGGATCCTGTGCATGCAAACAGAGGGGTTAATCTCTTTTATGTCATCTAATGAGTAACCTATTCCCTTCTTATGGAGGCGAAGTTCATTAAGCAGTAATTCGGTTTGCTCCTTGTCCAACGCCGCACTAACAATCATGGGGCATGTAGAATCGTCTCCCAAGAACTCATATCTCAAAGTGCTGGGCAAGTTCTTGAGTTCAATTTTCTTCTGTTCCTGAGTCTCCTGAATTTCTTCTTTCTTGTTATCTTCGCTTGCATCAGTTTCCAGCAGTGTAGCAAGAACCTCAGCCTCTCCTTTATCATCCTTGTTAATAGAATTCGTCAGAGCAAGTTCCAGCGGGTCCACTTCTCTCCTAGGCGGCTCAACATCTTGTACAACTTTTTCCACAATGTCAATACTGCAGCACGTGCCTACAAGAGAAGGTTTTTTCAAGGTGTCAGTCAAATCAAATTGAATAACGTTGCCACAGATGTTCAAAGATAGTTTCGCATGCTTGACATCCATGACAGCGCCTGCAGTAGCAAGAAAAGGTCTCCCTAGAATGACAGGGTGCCTGTCATCCTCATCAATCTCCAGAACAATAAAATCAGTAGGAATAAAGTAATCTCCTACTTTAACAAGTACGTCCTCTAAAATACCAACTGGGTGACGCACAGATCTGTCTACAAGCTGTATAGAAATACTAGTTGGTTGCAAATCCCCTAGGTCTAGCTTTTTATAAAGTGATAATGGCATGAGGCTAACGCTTGCTCCTAGATTGCACAAAGCTCTCTGAAAGGACATCTCCCCAATCTGGCAAGGTATGGAGAAACTACCTAGGTCTTTAAGTTTATGAGAGAGCTTGTTCTGAATGATGGCGCTGCACTCCTCAGTAAGTGCAACAGTCCCTTGATCTTCCAGCTTCCTCTTATTTGATAAGATGTCTTTCAGGAATTTTGCATATGTCGGCATCTGCGAAAGAGCAACAACGAAAGGGATGTTAATGTAAAGTTTCTTTAAAACCTCTAAAAATTTACCAAACTGCTTGTCCAATTTAGCCTTGACAAGCCTCTGCGGAAAAGGAATCGGTGGTTTATATGCGGGCAGTCCCACATAGGGCCGCTCCTCTTCAACTGGTTCAGGTGCCACTGGTGTTTCATATGAATGTTGTTCCACAGGTTCCGGTATCACTTCATCTATCCTGTCATCAGTCGGCATCTTTGGATCTTCAGGTTGCTTGCCGCTCCGAGTGGAGATTGCATTGCAATGCTCCCTCGGGTTTACCTCAGGCTGGGATGGTAGCTTCCCTGGTGCTCTCGAAGACGAGCTAGCTTGCTGTGCTAGCTGGCTCTCTAGCATTTTATTGTGTGTTTCCAGGGAGTCCATCCTCATCATCATCATCTTCATCACGTCTGTCAGCCCTTCAAGTTGCTTGCTCAAATTTGAATCATTGTTCGGCTTTTGCTGTGGTTGTGGCGCATTGTAGTTTCTAGCTTGGAATCCTGACGGTATGAAATTATTCTGTTGAGGTTGCCTAAAATTTCCTTGTGGGGGCTGGGTTTGCTATGGTGGAATTTGTCCTGAATCGGCTGAGTTGTCCGGTAAGAGAAATTTGGGTGGTTGCGCCACCCTGGATTGAATGTGCTGGAGTATGGATTGTTGTTCGGGTTAAAATTTCCAACAGCATTCAATTGCTCAAAGTTGATCGCACCCATCTGCCCATCTCCTACCTGACAATCTGCCCCTGCATGACCTACAACTCCACAGACTTCACAAGAAATAGAGTTAGTATCCATTGAATTAACAGACCAAGAGTCAAGCTTTCTAGTCAGATTATCCACCTTAGCCGTAAGTGCAGTCAAAGAGTCAAGGTCATACTTACCCGACTTCTTGGTAGAAATACTTCTCTTAGATGTCTATTGGTGATGGTTAATCACCATGTCCTCGAGAAGGTTCATTGCATCTTCAACTCTTCTATTCATCAGAGCGCCTCCTGCTACAGCATCCACTGTTAGTCTTGTGTTGTAATCCAAATCGCTGTAGAACGTTTGGATCAAAACCCAAGTTTCAACTTCGTGGTGTGGACACATCCTTTGGAGCTCTTTAAACCTCCCCCAAGCTTCGTATAGGGATTCTCCATCCTTTTGCATGAAACTCGTTATCTGATTCTGGAATTGAATTGTCTTTGATGGAGGGAAGTACTTGGAGAGAAAGGCTTGAGAAAGCTCTGCCCATGTTCTTATCGAAGCAGCAGGTAGTGTGTGCAGCTAAGCTCTCGCCTTGTCCCTCAAAGAGAAGGGAAACAGTTGTAACCTGATAACATCAGCAGACACACCGTTAATTTTCAACATATCGCAATATTCTAGAAAAATAGAGAGGTGCATGTTGGGGTCCTCAAGAGGAGAACCACCAAATTGGTTTTGTTGCACCATAGAAAGAAGAGCAGGTTTATTTCAAAGTTATTGGCCTCAACAGCGGGCCTAGCAATTCCTGATTCAAAACCATAAGTGTAGGGAGCAGAGTAATCTTTCAATGTCCTATTATTATAGTTGTTCCCCATTGGTTGTGGTACCCGGTCATTGTTCACATCAAGCTGAATGTGCTCCATCTGATTTTCTCCTTCTGGATGGTTCATGACTTCTTTCTTGAAAATTTGATTTTGCTTCCTTCTTGTCCTGAAGGTGCACTCGATCTCTGGATCAATGTCAAAGAATGTACTTGCCCTAGAAATTCTTTGCATAAAATGGTCAGTCAAAATTATAAAGTTCTAAGACAACAAGTAAAGAAAGAGAAAAAAAAATAATAGTGCAGTAAAGAAAAACTAACCTAAAACCTAGTCTACCAATTCTCATAAATATACTAATATCAACTGTTGTTCCCCGGCAACGGCGCCAAAAACTTGACACGTCCCGCAAGTGCACAGTTATGTCAAGGTAATATAAAAGATGTCGAATCCCACAGGGAACAAAGTTGAGTACCAGAAAATCTGAGTCCTAATAGCTAGGCGAATCGAGATGTGGTTTTGAAAATAGAAATCGTAAACAAGCAATCACGACTATGATGATAGAGATAAAATATGAGAGAGATATTAGGGCTACGATTTCCACCACAATGATAATCTTAATCGCACAAGAAAGATATTAATTATTTGGTTTATTGGTTTTGCACAAGGAGTCTAGCCCTAGTGCCCTCTCTCGAGTGTACACCCCGGTGTTCATCTTAGACTGACCTCCTACTCTTGTGGTGGATCATTCTAAGACGAACCCAATGAGTTATATGGCAGACTACGAAATCCTCGAGCGAAGACCAAGCACTCTCGTCTCGAGGTCTGATGACACCAAAATATATAGTATATTTTGTATCATTCTAGGTATCTTTTCATGCTAAATTGAAGATCTTTTGCTTGTTTTTATGTTGAATTCATCAAATATTGCAAAGTCTACTTGTACTTTGATTTTTCATAATTTTTAGGCAAAAAGGCACTATTTTGGGTGTTTTTAGGCAAAATCAAATACATGGAAGAGTTACCATCATCAAGAAGAAGATACATGACAAATTTCACGCAAAACGGAGCAACCTACCAAAATACGGTAGTGCCGTAAAGCATTTTACGGTACCGTATTTTCGCAGCTACCGTATTATCAAGAACACGGCTGTATTTTGGTGATTTTCCGAACAGAAGATTTTGTCGAAATTATGGCACCACCGAAAGGAATTACACAGCCGTATTTTCCAGCGCTTTAAACCAGAGTGATCAACCGATTTTACGGCACCGCCGTAAAGGAGTTTACGGTGCCGTATTTTGTGAAGACCTCAGATCAGAGAACTCGACTGAAATTATGGCAGTGCCGTAAAGAATTTTACAGTACGGTATTTCCCATCGTTTCCGGAACAGAACACTCAAGCTATTTTACGGCAGGGCCGTGAACTATTACACGGCCGTAATTCCCGGTCAAAAACGAGATTTTTATGCAGTAGAAATTTGTTTGGGCCATAACTTTTGATCAAGAACTCCAAATTAGGATCAGAAAGTTGCTGCAGACTCGTCCTTAAGAGGCAAAGAGGCACGAAGTGGAAGGAGGAACTTTTATCCAGATTTGAGGGAGCAATCAATAGGGAGGCGGCTAGGGTTTGGCTTCATGCCGAGAGGCGTGGAGACCATATCCGGCCGTGATTTTCACGCAGAAGCTTCGCCCAGAGGAGAAGACAACCTCCCCGAAGTTTCAGAGCAAAACGAGTTCAATCAGAGGAGGAATCGATGAAATCGGTGGTGACAGCACTGTTTATCGAGTTCTGCTTGCAAAATATGGCTGTGAAATATTTCACAGCCGTGCTGTATTTTCTAAAACCTTTTTTCTAGTTGATTTTTGATCTTATGAAATTATGGATTATTGTATTTTCTTCTCCATGCGAACTTAACATATTTTTGGGACATAGGGTTTAATCCCTTTGATTTTTAATGATTAGATAACTTTTTATTTCGTCATGATAATCTTCGTTGTGATAATTCTACTTATGTGAATGTCTTGTCTTTAATTTTCCATAGATCTATGTTCTTATCCATGTTTTAGAGTTTTCGCAATGAGACTGAAAGGTGATTTGCTTGAGAGCTTGGAACCCTAGAATTGCATGTTAGGATCCCTTCCTTAGGTTAGATCCAACTTGATCTGTTCTAGTAGATAAATTGTCATATTTGATAATATTGATCTAGGATTTAATTATAGTTATAAACATTGATTGATCTTGCACGAAAGTGAAGATCGGTCTGTTGGAAAACCATAGGTAGAACCTGTGTTGAGTCTCGGATGCACGAAAGTGATCCTTGAGATTCCACTTGAGACTATCAATCAAATTAGAATGCAGATGCACGAAAGTGATCCTTGTGATCTTTGATTGATGATTTACTTATCTACAGCATTGAAAATAGATCTTGCACGAAAGTGAAGATCAGTTTTCTGCATGGTTGTCTGCATGAAAGTGAGACAATACCTTTATCAAGTAAATTAGGTCTTTATCTTAACAAGATTTGATTGACGACTTTTTATTATATCTAATCATTAAAATTAAGGTGGATAAAACCCTAGTCCCATGTTTACCTTTCTGATTATCTTTAGCGTTATTTCTATTACTTATATGCATCATATTTGGTTTACTTAGCTAGCGAGAAAACAATTATTTGGTAATTAACAATAAGGTCTCTGTGGATCGATATTTTTATTACTTCGATAATTCCTTGCACTTGTAGAATCCTATCAAGTTTGTGGCGCCGTTGCCGGGGATTAGTCCAATGTACACGCGTGCCAGACTTGTAGTGTTCCCTTTCGGGCTATCAAGTTTTTGGCGCCGTTGCCGGGGACCTTAGTTTTGTTAATATCAAAATAGTTATTAGTATTGCTAGACTAAGTATTTTTGTTTTAGATTTAACTTTGTTTTTTTCTTTTTGTAGGTTTTGGATTTTCGCAGTTGTGACAGAACTGTGATATCTGAAGATTTGTGAATTTGCTTGTGTTTTAGATTTTCTATGTTTTTCTATATTCTGAAAAATAAAAAAATAAATTTTTTTTTATTGATTGGTGTTGGATTATCTTTCTGTTCTTGATAGATTTGAAAACATGTCTTTTAATCACAACTCCTTGGCAACTGAAAGAGTTGAGGTATACATGCCACAAGGTAAATCTCTTGTAGATCAATTTAACTCTTATATGCAATCTTGTTCTTCTGAATATTGCGTTATTTGTGGATATCCTGATCATTGTTCCTCTGATTGCCCATTTTTAAAACCAAATTTATCATGGCAAGAACAAGATCAATTGTATTCTAGATGGGATAACCGAACTTATTTATATGATGATTGCTCTGATCATGTTTCTGAACCACAATTTGAATTTGATGCTGAAAAACTTGAATTAGAAAATTCCCCCTGTGATCATGATTGTTTTGAGATTGAGCCTTATGTGAATATTATTGAATCTCACTCTGATTTTGATGATTGTAGAATTGATTCATCTACTAATTTATTTGAGGAAAAGATTGAGAAAATTGAAATTGAAGAACCTTCTTTTGATGATAATTCTGATTTTGATAATATCTTGTTTATGATTAAATCTAATGAGCATGATGAAGGTTCAAAAATTATAGACATTGATGAGCCCCACTTTGATTTTGGTGATATTTTTGAAATTAATGATAAATCTCTTGTGGTCAACTCTGATTCTATTAATTCTTTTTCATATGATTCTGATTTTGACTCTTCTGATAATGAATTATTTGTGGGGAAACATGAGAAAGTCAATTTTGTAGAGTCTCATCTTGATTTTGTTGATAATTTTGATATTGATAGATTATTTGATGGCAAACATGAGGAACTTGAAAAGGATTTGAATGAATCTCACCTTGATGTTTTGCCCAAAGCTATTGTTAAAAATTTTGATCTATTTGAAAATTTGTGCTTTATCGAGGAATCTAATGAAAGACATAGACATTATTTTGATGATCCAATACTTGAATCTTTTAATCTAAGTCCTTTTGTTATTGCCATTGAAAATATTAATTTGAAGAAAGGACTTATGATTTTACTTTTTGATAAGCATAGGAAGATCATAAAGATTACTTTGAGTGGATCTGAGAATTTTAATTTCTGCAAATTTGAGAAAGCCACATTAATCATGATTTATGTGAAATTCTGGATATCTGGATTTGTGGCTAAACTGTTTGGAAAAAGGAAATGTAGAAAATTATATGCTTTATATTTTGGAACCGATTCACCTGCTTCACCATGATATTGATTTTTGGTCAAGCTATGGACCTAAAATTAGCGCTTCTTGGGAGGCAACCCAAGCACTTTTATCTTAGTTTAGTTTCTTTTATTTTAATTTATTTTTAGAATTAATTTTGCTTTTATTTTTGCAGGAAAATCAAATTTTGCGCAAAATATGGCACTGCCGTAATCTACTCTGATTTCTTTTCCGAGAATTTTTAGTATTTTACGGTGGTACCGTATTTCTTTTACGGTTCCGTATTTTCTGATCGTTTTTTTACTTTACGTAATCTTGAGTGTTTTCTTTTCGAAATTTTTTTGAAAAATACGGCAGTACCGTAAGGAATTTCACGGTACCATATTTCCTGATTATTTCTTACCCGAGAGTTCTTTGTGAATTATGGCACTGCCGTAACGCATACCGTATTTGTAAACTGCTTCCAGTTATTGAGTAGGTGTCGTCTCGCATTGATTTTAAGAAATTGGGTTATGAAAATTTTTGATTTTTGGCACGACATGGAAGTACTGATCTTTGTCTATTATTTGGATATTTTTGCTGAATTTTAAAGTCTATGGATTATCCTAGAACACATAGCAACTTTTTTATTCTGATTAGATTTTGTGCAGTTTTTCATTTTGTAATTTGAGTAGCCTTCTTTCTGCTAATACCCTAAATTCCTGAAAGATTTTGATCCTTTATTTTTCACATACCTTGAAAGATCAAGTTTTATTCTACTTCATGGTTTTGTCTGTTTTCTCTTTGGATCATTAAATCTTATTCTTGGGTATGGCTACTTTTCATAAAAAAAATTCAAAAACTGCCTTGATTTGCTTTCTACCTGTTATAGCTTCTTCTCCAGATCTGCATCCAGCACTAGCTACCACTACATCTACCTCTGACATCACTGTTTCCAGCCGTCGACACTGGATTATTCCATCAGCAGATTCTTACCTATTCTACTGCCTCTTATTCCATAATATTATTTATTTATGCAGTAGATTCTTCATTACTGACTCTGATTTTTTATGTGCAGTATTATCTTCTATAGCCTGACGATCTCACCTCCAGGACTGTATTCTCTAGCAGGCCACTAGAGATTACTGACCCTTATGTCGGCACCATCACCATCATAGCTAGCAGCTTTTCAAAAATTTTCAAAAGGCACATCATTGGACCCAGCTACACTAGCCTGACAACGATTGAGCATGATCTATATGGTTTTGTGAGTATCACTTGCACTCTTTTATTAATGACTATTTATTATAGTGCATCTTTGACTTTATACTGCTTATTGGTTTTCTCTTGAAAAATGATTTTATGGAACTCATTGTTTTGATGATGATATTATTCAAATTTGTTGTTAAAATTGATGAAAGCATATAATCCACTTTCTACTATATGATGGCATGATTTATTGATAACATTTCTATTGATAAAATGTCTTCCTTGATGATGTGAGTATTTATACTTGTGATTAGAGAAAAACCCTATCATGTTAGATTTATTTCTTCAATGCATATCTATTTTTGAAATTTGACATTGGTTGATGCATGAAATTTTGGGTAGATGTGTTATTTGAAGAATAATATCTAAAGGTGAAACTACTCCTTTAAATAAAATGAGTATATGAGTATGATTTGTGAATTGATATCAATTGATCAACCTAGTAGATGTTTAGTCTATTTTTCTATTTGTTGGGAAATAAGAATCCAAGATCCATAAAAATAGTGAGAGACTCCCTTACTTGGCACTATGTAAAATTGATAGTGGTACCTAAGACATGGGTTGAAGTCTGTAAAAAAATAATGAGAGATAAAAAGAATAAGACTCCTCTACTTGACACTATGCAAAATTGATAGTGGTACCAAAGATAAGAGTTGAAGTCAAGAATAAAAAGTGTGTATCTAAGTGGGTACATACCATCTTCACAAAAAAAAAAATCATGTGTGGAAAAAGATCTTGGAAACCTAATTTATGTAAACAAAAGCATGATAGATTTGAATTGAAAACTAGGTGAAATCATGAGATTGAAAATTCTATTTATTATACAAGTTGTGAAGTTTTATTTGATTGAATTGTGGATCTAGAGGATTGAATTCTAAGAATGATATGTTTGCTTGAAGTTTTATAAATCAATTGATGTAATTTTTCATTGATGATTGTATTTTTGAAATTTATTAAGCATGAAAAGGTTATTCTTTTAATCAAATTTTGATTTTTGCTTGAGGACAAGCAAAGTTTGAGCCTTATATGTTTGATTACACCAAAATATATAGCATATTTTGTATCATTCTAGGTATCTTTTCATGCTAAATTGAAGATCTTTTGCTTGTTTTTATGCTGAATTCATCAAATATTGCAAAGTCTACTTGTATTTTGGTTTTTCATAATTTTCAGGCAAAAAGGCACTATTTTGGGCATTTTTAGGCAAAATCAAATACATGGAAGAGTTACCATCATCAAGAAGAAGATACATGACAAATTTCACGCAAAACGGAGCAACCTACCAAAATATGGCAGTGCCGTAAAGCAATTTATGGTACCGTATTTTTGCAGCTACCGTATTATCAAGAACACAGCTGTATTTTGGTGATTTTCTGAACAGAAGATTTTATCGAAATTACGGCACCACCATAACGAATTACACGGCCGTATTTTCCAGCGCTTCAGACCAGTGTGATCAACCGATTTTACGGCACCGCCATAAAGGAGTTTACGGTGCCGTAGTTTGTGAAGACCTCAGATCAGAGAACTCGATTGAAATTATGGCAGTGACGTAAAGAATTTTACGGTACGGTATTTCCCATCATTTTCGGAACAGAACACTCAAGCTATTTTACGGCAGGGCCGTGAACTATTACACGGCCGTAATTTCCGGTCAAAAACGAGATTTTTACGCGGTAGAAATTTGTTCGGGCCATAACTTTTGATCCAGAACTCCAAATTAGGAT
The DNA here is from genome assembly GCA_027563935.2 of Costus lasius. Classification (NCBI taxonomy): domain Eukaryota; kingdom Viridiplantae; phylum Streptophyta; class Magnoliopsida; order Zingiberales; family Costaceae; genus Costus; species Costus lasius. The sequence goes on along the minus strand of CM050450.1, from coordinate 25,711,424 downwards.
CCGAAAGTTGCTGCAGACTCGTCCTTAAGAGGCAAAGAGGCACGACATGGAAGGAGGAACTTTTATCCAGATTTGAGGGAGCAATCAACAGAGAGGCGGCTAGGGTTTGGCTTCATGCCGAGAGGCGTGGAGACCATATCCGGCCGTGATTTTCACGCAGAAGATTTGCCAGAGGAGAAGACAACATCCCAGAAGTTTCAAAGGAAAAGGAGTTCAATCGGAGGAGGAATCGACGAAATCAGTGGTGACAACACTATTCATCGAGTTCTGCTTGCAAAATACGGCTGTGAAATATTTCACAGCTGTGCTGTATTTTCTAAAACCTTTTTTCTAGTTGATTTTTGATCTTTTGAAATTATGGATTATTGTATTTTCTTCTCCATGCAAGCTTAACATATTTTTGGGACAGAGGGTTTAATCCCTTTGATTTTTAATGATTAGATAACTTTTTATTTCATCATGATAATCTTCGTTGTGATAATTCTACTTATGTGAATGTCTTTTCTTTAATTTTCCATAGATCTATGTTATTATCCATGTTTTAGAGTTTTCACAATGAGACTGAAAGGTGATTTGCTTGAGAGCTTGGAACCCTAGAATTGCATGTTAGGATCCCTTCCTTAGGTTAGATCCAACTCGATCTGTTCTAGTAGATAAATTGTCATGTTTAATAATATTGATCTAGGATTTAATTATTGTTATAAACATTGATTGATCTTGCACGAAAGTGAAGATCGGTCTGTTGGAAAACCATAGGTAGAACCTGTGTTGAGTCTCGGATGCACGAAAGTGATCCTTGAGATTCCACTTGAGACTATCAATCAAATTAGAATGCAGATGCACGAAAGTGATCCTTGTGATCTTTGATTGATGATTTACTTATCTACAGCATTGAAAATAGATCTTGCACGAAAGTGAGGATCAGTTTTCTGCATGGTTGTCTGCACGAAAGTGAGACAATACCTTTATCAAGTAAATTAGGTCTTTATCTTAACAAGATTTGATTGACGACCTTTTATTATATCTAATCATTGAAATTAAGGTGGATAAAACCCTAGTCCCATGTTGACCTTTCTGATTATCTTTAGCGTTATTTCTATTACTTATTTGCATCATATTTGGTTTACTTAGCTAGCGAGAAAACAATTATTTGGTAATTAACAATAAGGTCTCTGTGGATCGATATTTTTATTACTTCAATAATTCCGTGCACTTGCGGAATCCTATCAAGTTTTTGGCGCCGTTGCCGGGGATTAGTCCAAGGTACACGCGTGCCAGACTTGTAGTGTTCTCTTTCGGGCTATCAAGTTTTTGGCGCCATTGCCGGGGACCTTAGTTTTGTTAATATCAAAATAGTTGTTAGTATTGCTAGACTAAGTATTTTTGTTTTAGATTTAACTTTGTTTTTTCTGTTTGCAGGTTTTGGATTTTCACAGTTGTGACAGAACTGTGATATCTGAAGATTTGTGAATTTGCTTGTGTTTTAGATTTTCTATTTTTTTCTATATTCTAAAAAATAATTTTTTTTTTTGATTGATTGGTGTTGGATTATCTTTCTGTTCTTGATAGATTTGAAAACATGTGTTTTAATCACAACTCCTAGGCAACTGAAAGAGTTGAGGTATACATGCCACAAGGTAAATCTCTTGTAGATCAATTTAATTCTTATATGCAATCTTGTTCTTCTGAATATTGCGTTATTTGTGGATATCCTGATCATTGTTCCTCTGATTGCCCATTTTTAAAACCAAATTTATCATGGCAAGAACAAGATCAATTGTATTCTAGATGGGATAACCGAACTTATTTATATGATGATTGCTCTGATCATGTTTCTGAACCACAATTTGAATTTGATGCTGAAAAACTTGAATTAGAAAATTCCCCCTGTGATCATGATTGTTTTGAGATTGAGCCTTATGTGAATATTATTGAATCTCACTCTGATTTTGATGATTGTAGAACTGATTCATCTGCTAATTTTTTTGAGGAAAAGATTGAGAAAATTGAAATTGAAGAACCTTCTTTTGATGATAATTCTGATTTTGATAATATCTTGTTTATGGTTAAATCTGATGAGCATGATGAAGGTTCAAAAATTATAGACATTGATGAGCCCCACTTTGATTTTGGTGATATTTTTGAAATTAATGATAAATCTCTTGTGGTAAACTCTAATTCTATTAATTCTTTTTCATATGATTCTGATTTTGACTCTTCTGATAATGAATTATTTGTGGGGAAACATGAGAAAGTCGATTTTGTAGAGTCTCATCTTGATTTTGTTGATAATTTTGATATTGATAGATTATTTGATGACAAACATGAGGAACTTGAAAAGGATTTGAATGAATCTCACCTTGATGTTTTGCAATGAACGCAAGATACAAATAAGCATTATATGTGTGAAGCATATGAAGGTCAAGATGAAGACAACAAGCATACTCTACAGGATCATAAAAATACTGAGTTAAGTTAATTAAATCATTCCAACTGCATTAAACAAAAGAGCCATATGTATAAACTATAACCAATGTAGACTTGTAAAAACAGTCAAGATTCCAAATTCAATCACGCAAATATTCATAGAATAATGCAATTCCAAAGACAAAGCACATAACATAAATAAGGGGTGGGCAAAGACACCTAAGGTGTTGAAACAACTAGCTACGAGATAAAGATAAAGCAATGCATGAAAGGAAAATGACATACTAACTAAATAAAACTAAAAACAGAAACCGAAATGAAACTACTGGAAACATAAAAGCTGACCAAGTGATAGTGAAACCAATACTGCTCATCCCCAGCACAGACGCAGTCACTGCTGAAGCTCCTGTACGAACTCCATGATGGAAGACTGGACCCGTCCTTGGTGTCCCACTTCAGCTTCAAGGTCACGAAGCTGAGCAAGCCTATTATCAATGGCGATCTGAGTGTCATGCTGAGCGTCCCGGACAAATCTGATCATCGTCTCCATGTGGTCCAACTGGGTGGTGGGTCGCTGAGAAGGCAGTGGTGGAGCAATGTTGAGAGGAACATTGCGATCCTCAACTGCCTCTACTCTCCAGTTCCTCTACTCACGGACTGTGGTGCATGTAGGATTCGGCAGTGGTAGCTTGAGATCGCTCTCGAGGAAGAGCAAACTATAAAGCCCTCTTTCCTTGACAATCATCCGCTTCGAGATGTAGGAATCAAGGTCAAGATGGGAGTTCCCTCGGGCTTGCTCTAGCTAGTAGGGCCGAATCCCTACCGCAAGAGCAAGTGGGGTAAGAAGTCCTCCGAGAGCAATGGCACTCTTCGGCATCTGAGAGACTTTCTGAAGTTGCCTGGCAAAGTAGAAGGTAGTGTTGAGGTGGACCCCATACAGCATTGCCCAGAGGAATAATAACTCAGAGGCTCGTACTAGACCATCAGACTCCCCTCGGCCAAAGATAGTATGTGCAAGGACTCGAGGCACATACTTTAGAACTGGGTTGCCGAGGGACGTGGCTCTGGTAGTCATGATATTGAAAGCCTGGGCACCGAGAGAAGCTCCCAGAAAGTGTTAGCATTGAACTCGCTCGGGATCAACCGTGTCCCGTCTGGGAAAAATCCACATATCTTGTTCAGCTTGGAAAGGGTAAGTACAAAGTCAATGTTGCTGAGGGTGTGCACAGAAGGAGGTGGATCAGAGTGGCAGTGGCGTGGCTAGGGTTTCCTGCATGGGTGTGTACAGAGGGTGTGCACGCAGCGACTTTTATAGAAGAGGCGTGCACGACTGTGAGGGCATGCACGACCCCGCTCGTGAAAGCTTCGTCATAGAAAAGGCCCGGCTTCACATACTCGTCACGGCTATGTACCGATGCATGGGCACACCCGTGCATGCCTTGGCATAAACTGCAAATATCCATCATTGTCATGTATAGCTTCACACCCTAGGCCGTGATTGCCTCGACACACTTGCAGAAAAGAATGATGAGCCGTTCACAGCCGTGCATGGATGCACGGGTGTGACCATGTGTTGGTGTATATGCCCTGAAGACTAATATATGGACATGGTCAGACAATATAATTAGACACAGATGGAGAGCAAAATCTCACATACAGGTTGAAAGTCAACCTGAGGTTCAAGTAACACAGGAACCACATAAGTCTGGATCGATTCGATATGTTGGGCATGACGAATTTTTCATCAAGTATGAACCTAAGACTTATGAGGAAATGGAAGCAGTCGGTAGACTAGATTCCAAGAAATGGCTAAAGGCCATGAGAACCGTAATGGACTCCATGTCTGCAAATCAAGTCTGGGACTTGGATGAGCTGCCAAAGGGGTAATTCCCACAGGCTATAAATAAATCTTCTAGGAAGATAGACATGGAAGGTAACGTTGTTACCTTAAAAGGTAAGCTAGTGAACAGAAATTTCAGGCAAATCCATTGGGTGTATAATGATGAAATTTTTCACCAATAGCTGAGTTTTAAGTCCATTAGGGATCTGCTTGTTATAATTGCATGATCAATTATGGCATGTTGTTATGAAAACTGCCTTTCTTGCATGGACGTCTGAAAAGATATCTATAAGGAAATAGCCAGAAGGTTTTCATATCAAGGCCATGAAGATATGCATGGTGTTATGCAAGCATGTTTGAAATAGCCTGTGTTTACAAGAAGATCAGTGGGAGCACCTTAATAGTATTTATTGTTCTAGATGATTGATGATATTCTCCTCACATGGAATGACATCTCAGCTCTTCACATGGTGAAGAAAAGCTTGAGATGTATTTCGAGAAGAATGATCTAGGGAATTATGCCTACATCCTAGGCATGAGGATCTATAGATAGAGATCCAAGAAAGTCATTGCCCTTTAGTCAATCTATGTTCATCCAAGAGTTTCTGGAGAGGTTTATATTGGATGATTCCAAATATTAATACCTTCCAGGAAGATATGGTCTGACTCTCTCAAGGATACAGCTGGAGAGTAATAACATGGGTCTAAAATCCTGATACATGGTGTATAGGATGGATCATGTTTTGAATAATATACACAAGACCATTTGTGGCAAATGCTTGGAGCATAGCCAGCAAGTTTCAATCAGATCTTAGTGTTTAACACTAGATAGCTGTGAAAGCAATCCTTATATATATACTTGGGAAGTATAAAAGATTGAAGTCTAGTCTATGATAGACAGGAAAGAATTTTGTGTATAGGGGTACACTGACACTTCGTTCCAATCTAGTGACTATTGATCACAGCCAGGATTTGCGCTTTGCCTTATTGTGGTGTTGTGTGCTGAAAGAGCATTATGCAAACCAAAGTGGCAAGATTCTACAAATAAGGCTGAGTACATTGCAGCTTCTTGTGGCAGCCAAGGAAGCAGCTTCATTCATTTGAACTTGATTTAGTTCATGATGCTTGATGGTCCAATATAGTTCTTACTAGGGCCATAGCATAAGTGAAGGAACTTAATGCTCAAGTATGTACTGCAGCATATCATCTGATCTTAGAGATCATGAATAAGGATGATGATCAAATTTGTTAAAATAAACACAGATAGCAATCTGGAAAAACCCACTGACCTAGCCTCTGGCGCAGTGGAAGCTAAATGGGTCATACTAGAGACATTAGAACTGGCTGAACATCAGTTGTCCTTGGTCTTAGTGCAAGTGGGAGATTGTTGGTGTATATGCCCTAAAGACCAATATATGGACATGGTCAGGCATTGTTTGAATGTACTTTGATAGAATTATTATTCTATATATAGAGGCATGGTCGTTATTATGCAGACTTCTCTACCTGCGTTGATGTATTGAGTTGCATATATAATGTCCCAAGAGTTTGGATTGGATCCATTCTCATAAGAAATCCCCAGACAAGGTACCTTAGCAGATATGGGACAGCTTTGGTACATGTGAGACTGGTGTATGGGCTGGTTAAGTGCGGGGCACAGTAATGCAGACATACAGGTGCATTGGATGCACTGGAGTGATCCACCGTGAGGATTGACTTGTCTAGTCAACAAGTCAATCTCACATGCAAGAGGTTTGCCTTGATCCTTAGACTTGAGGTATTCATGTCTAGATTTGATGATGGGTATGCTTTGATACAGTCTTACGTCTCTCCGTAATTGGGAGATCAAAACGGCTGTCATTGGGCATGTCATAAGTCACGTAGAGACATGGGTGACCAATAGTAGGATTTGCCCCTTCCTTATTGGAAGCATGATATCCACTCGGGGCGCCCCACCTTATTGGTGCATGATAGGAATGTGTGGCCACACTTGTTGAGTCATGACCAATGCATTGGATTGAAAAACTTGAGACTAATCCAATGGCAGGATATCAGCTTAGGCAAAGGGATCTATAATGCAATGGGAATCCTCGTTGCTTGTTAGGAGTTGTTGCCATAATGACTTAAGTCCTATGATATGGGTAGTAGTGATGTGTTGCTAGATACCCCTCACTACTTATGATGTTTACATCATTGCCATCGTCATATGGATCCTACGGGGTCACACGCAATAGACTCTTGACGTTGCTTTAATCAGAAGCCTTAGGATCAAGTTATTGGATAACTTGGATCAATTTGGAAGATTTCATCAGCGCCAATGGGCCTGATGAGTTGGAAGAAAGTTATTAGAGCCAAACTTCATTTTTGGCAGGTTGACCCGAAATTGACCTAGATTCATCACATTTGGATTAGGGTTGCATTGGATTGGATCCAATGGCTTAATCAACCTATGCCATGAAGTTTGGGCTAGCTCATTGTCCAATGAGGCCCAATAATTAGTTGTCATGAAGAGAGAATTGGCTTAAAAGGGTATAATGGGGAGAAGTCTTCACCCATTAGCGCCTAGGGGCATAATGGGGTGAAGTGGGCGGTTTTGCTTCATTAAGGAAGTAAAAGGCGCCTTGCCCTTTCTCCTTTAATGGTAACCTTGCCTCTAAGGCAAGTCTTGGGGCTAATATGGCTTGAGAACTTTTATGGGAAGTTCCTAGGCGCATATGGATGTTGGGAAGAAGTATATGGTAAAGTCTTGGAGACTTACCATACCTCAAACCCTAATTTCTCCCAAGACGCCACCCTAGCCGAATTCCTCTTGCTTGTTGCGCCTAGCCCTTCTCCTTGGATGGAAAGAATGCCTCTAAGGCATGTCTTGGGTTGATATGGCTATTGGGCAAATAAGGATAGGTTGAATGAGGTTTATGGCAAAGTCTTGGAGACTTTCCTTACCACAAACCCCTATCATCCTAGCCGCCCACTTGGCATGATCTTGGCCCTCCCTAAACCGCTTCTTGGCTTATAAAAGGGACCCTTGCTGCCCCCCTCTCAATGGTTCGAATGCTTGGAGGCGTGAACACACATAGAGGGGCGAGAGCAAAGGCAAAGGGTGACAACATCAAGGTGGCGCAACCCTTCTTCCTACTAGTGGCCGCAAGTCTTCTCCTTCCTCTCCTCTTGGCGTGACTTGGAGAAGGACTTGGTGGCGCCACTTCCTCTTATTCTTCCTCAGGGCCGAAACTCTTCTTCTCCCTCTTCTCTTGGAGTGAAGAGGATAAGGAGTTGGCAGCATCTTCCTTGCACTTGGCGCATGATCCTTGGAGGTGGCGCAAGAGTAGTGAAGGAACCCTAAGGCTTGATTCTCTTCCTGAGGCTAGCACCAAGCGTGTAAGGGAGCAACGATCAAGGAGTCGACACGTGGATACTTGTGGAGGGCGAGCACTTGGGCGCCTTCAACATGGCTTCGGCAACTAGACAAGCAAAAGAGGTACATGTCTAACACATCCTTGTGTCTTCTCTCTCGCATGGATCCTTGGGACCGGAATATGTTTCGGGTGTAATGATTCTTCCGCTGCGTCCTGGGACTGCAAAATTTTAAATTACACCCGGTATTCCCTAACAGTGGTATCAGAGCTACTTGCGAGAAACACAAGGTGTACGTTTGCTTGTGTGAAAAATTCTTGAAAATTTTTCTTCTATCCATGTGCGTTTCACGTAGAAAGCGTTTTCATCCAGACCTCTCTTCTTATCTTTGTGGCCGAAACTTGGATTTTGTTTATGATTGATTTAAGACCAAAGGCGCACGTGGTTTTGTCAAGTAGGACGGGCATTGTGTCTTCGGACTGGCCGGGTCTCTTGATCTGACAAAACTGCCAGCCGATAGGGTCTATGAAATCATCATGAAACTTGATCTAAATTTTGGCATAAATTTAGTTAAGAGAGTGCTTTGGATGATGTTGGCGCATAAGGTGTTAAAATTTGATTTTTCCAGATTTTCAAATTTTACATGCGCCACTTGATTGGGTTGATATGGTCATAGCGAGTGCCCTCCTGTGTTGTGATGTGGAAGCATGTTTCCACTTGTGATGAATGCTTGTAAAATCTCTTTCCACCTGCATGTGGTTCTCTCCCTATCTTGTTGTAAAGAATTTTTCTTCTTGTTTAGAATTGATGTAGAATTATGTGATAGGTTAAGGCTTCATCTTCACAACAAGGAGTCTTCTTCAATCGGAATCAGAAGTGGCGCCAGCTTTGGAAGCGTGGTGATGGACTTGCGGCTGAAGGAAGGACACATGCTTTCGGCTTCTAGCATGGGCTGATATGCTTTAGGGACTCGCAACCCTTGGATGCACGATAACATGTCACATGGCTCGTGACAAGTTATGTGTATGAAAAGGGCTATGATCATAGGAAAACTGCATGCTAGAAAAGAATAAAACAAACATGCAAAAACTCTCAATACAATGTCAAGTCGATAGCCTTCTAACGCGTAGCCCTCATCAAACTATCGATCGGTGGTGTTGTGAACTGTTTCCCACCCTCGTGGGACACACCCACTTATCTTTAGAAGGTGTGTGGTGACAATGATTTCCCCAGTCCAGTTTTAACCTGGGCGTGCCTTCGCAAGGAAATTCGTTGACCCTGGGCATAACGGTTAGGACCAGACTTGACTAGTTTTTCATATGACACTGACATGATGAATCACTAGAGGCAGCTGTTGAGAGGATAGGGTTCTGTGTTGTATCCAGCCCTCGCTGGACACAGGGCGCCTAGTCTATCTTGACTAAGAGGAATTGTGCATTGATGGAGGCAGTAGCCCTGCTCTAAGGAGATCTGCTCGGACTCATAGGGTACCTATTCGATATGGGTTCCCTTAGAGTCCCCTCTCTTGCATTGCATTTTAGGGTAATTTGCTTTTCAATAAAACCATGCATCATGTAGTCATTTATGGCAAGTCCACTTGTAGTAGGTAGTGCATTGTAATTCATGAAACTTTATGTACTCTTGCATCATAGTAGAGTAGTGCATGCATGCAGTAGGCTCAATTTAGCAGGTCATTCAAGTAAGGAGCAGCTCAAGTTCCAGCTCAATGTCACTCAAGGTCCACTCATCAAGTTCAGCTCCAGAAAAGGAAGGAAAGACTTCAAAGTCCAAGCTCACTTCAAAGCCATGCTATAACTCACTTGCTATACTTGTTGGGCGCCTCTCCAATAGATCAATCAGCCACCTCATCATCCATTCAAGAAGATATGCGCCAACCTCTAGTCCAAGCAAGGAAGGAATTCAAAACCCTCATCCATCAAGATCCAAAATCAAAGGAATTATCCATCAAGATCCACAATCAAAGGAGGGCATTTATGAAGACATTTATGAGAAATTACCATCTCTTGTTGCCGCCCATGCTCTCATGGAAAGGATTCAAATTTCGAATCTCTTATCCATGCGCCAACAAACATCTCGCCAACGGATAAGAAGACACCTTTCTCGCCCATCCAAACATTTAAAGAGTTGCTAAGAGAAGATCACCAAAGAAGGAAGATCCCAAAGAAGATTTGCGCCAACATCCTCTTGATTTTGAAATTCAAACTCCATCCATCTTTGTAATAGGCGCATGGAAGCTAATGACTATCCTGCCCTAGCCCCATCTCGCCTATAAAAGCATAGTCGCCCCCTTGTATTTTGACTACCTCTTGATGAAATAATATTGTCTATTAGTTACCTAGGTTAATTGCTAGTGTTAGTGATAAAGTTCTTCTTAGCCGAGTTCTTCCCCTTTCTTCTACTCTTCCACCGAAACCCTAAGAAGCTCTCCTCTTGTTTATGTGCACATCCACAAGGAGAACTTCTTTCACCCTTGGTTTGGAGCAAGAAGGAGAACACTCTCGGCCTCAAGGAGTCTTCATCCTATTCGGCTAAGTCTCTTCTCTTCATCTCTTCATTTGATTTTGAGAACTCTTCTCTACACTAATCCTTGATTACATAACTTGTAGATTGCGCTTGGAGTGGGTCTAGGAGGGGCGTTCCCCCCCCCCTTCTTTCTCTTCTCCCTCTCTCTTTAGTTAACTTAGGATTAGCAAGGGAACTTGTGAGGCTTAACCTCACCCCTTGATTTGCTCCTGTATTAAAATCCGTGACTTGTACGGATCTTCTGTGATTGTTTGTAAGCTCCACCCTACACCTTCCATCAGAGTTGGACTGGTGAAGATCGGGAAGCACAGCCCTTCAATTCTCAAGGGCTGCACTGTAAGTTTATTTCCTGCATTTACTGCTTTCTAGTATTTACTGTTCTTAGTTTAAACTCGGGTTTTCCTATATATTCTAAAATACAAAAAAAATTAGTTTCCCAACCTCGTTAGTATAACTTCGGTTTTCTCTTATTATTAAGCTATTTATCAAAACCAGTTTTCAAAGGCGTCGTTTGAATGTTTTAGTTCCCCGTTCTACATCAGCTTGGTATCAGAGCTTAGGCTCTTAGACTAGAAATTTTAAGCCTCAAAAACTTATTTTCTACTTCTAAGCGGTCTTTGGAATTAGGTTGCTTGAAAGAACTTGACTACGTATCTATCATTTGCTCTATTTTCAAAAACCTATATTTTTCAAAACACCCATGCAAACTCGGTCTAAAACCCAACAACAAGAACAAAATCCCACAATGGATCATACTGCCATGAATGAGAAGTTTGAGTTCTTAACTGAGCAAATAGGGACCCTTACCCGAAGCCTTAACCAACTTACCACTGAGTTCCATGATTTTAGGGAAAGGTCTTCTAATCATGCTAGTGAACCACCTAGCCCTCATCATATAGACACCCAACAACCACCTGCGTGGAACGGGCATCAAACCCCAACCCGTGCAGGCACCCAACCTATGTGGAATGGATACCCTAATCCACACCATGTAGGGACCCATCCTCAACCAACATGGAATGGATACCCCAATCCAAACCATGCGGGAACCCACCAACCAACTATGTGGAATGGACCTCCTATTCAAACCCCACCTCAACCCAGATTTAGGGAGGATGAAGTGCATCGCGCCATCAAACTCAATCCCCCAACCTTCAATGACTCTTTAGAACCCCGAGACTTCTTGGATTGGACAACCAAGCTCGAACAATATTTTGAGTGGAGCATGATCCCTGAGCACAGCAAAGTCCGACTTGTAAAGTGCCTTCTTGAGGGAAATGCTAGGTTGTATTGGACCAATATAGAGAACAACCAAGAGAGACTCAACCTACCTCCCATAGAAACTTGGCTAGAAATGCGCCAACAACTTAAACTGAAATATGTCCCCTCATACTTTCAGAGTAAGTTATTTGACCAAGCCTCTAGTTTAACCCAAGGATCTATGACTGTTGATCAATACACTGCTAGCTTTGAGGAATTCCTCCCTAGGGGAAACCTAGGAGAAAACCCTCTATTTACCCTTAGCAGGTATAAAAATGGTCTCCGATCTGAGATTAGAAAGGGCCTTACCTACTACCAAATAGACTCCATAGAGGTTGCCCATCTTAGAGCCAAGGAGATTGAGCAAGAACTTAAGGTTGCCTTTAGGAAAGAGTTTAGTGCCTCTAGACCAAGTCCTAGACCAACCCAACCTCAAAGCTCTAGTACTCCTAAACCCAAGCCCTCTAGTTATCCAGAACCATCTAGGGTCAAATGCCATGGGTGCCAACAATATGGACACTATATGAAACACTGTCCTAAATTGGTCTTATACCTAGGTGAGGAAAACCAAACCCCTAGACTTGAAGACATTAATGACCCAGATTCTGACTGCCAAATCCTAGAAGACAATGAATATGATAGTAGTGAGGAACCTGCCCAAAACACCTTAGGAGTTGTTAGGTGTACCCTGATCAAACCCTCACCCACGGATGATTGGCGAAGAACTAGTATCTTCCATACTTACACGAAATGCAATGGAAACATGTGCAAAGTAGTGATAGATGGGGGTAGTAGTCTCAACGCTGTCTCCCACTCTGCTGTCACCAAGTTTAAGCTTAAGATGGAAGCTCACCCAACCCCTTATAACATCTCTTGGGTCAACCAGTCTAGTGTGCCAGTAACCCATAGGAGTCTAGTACCTTTACAGTTTGGTACCTATGATGGACAAATTTGGTGTGACGTCATCGCCATGGACGTCGCTCAAGTCCTTCTAGGCAGACCATGGCTATATGACATGGATGTAGTCCACTATGGTCGGACTAATACCTATGTATTTAGTCATTCAGGTCAAAAGATCAAACTGAAACCGTCTATGCCACGATAGCTTAAAGCCTCAACCAATAAGGGGAAAATAGAAGAGACCAAAACCATACAACCAACCCTTCAGCTCATGAGACCTAAGGATTATAGGCCTGATCAACCTTTATTTACCTTAGTCCTCAAGGAAGTCAACCAAGAAGAAAGTAGTAAGCCACCCCCTGAAGTAGAAGCCCTCTTAGAACAATATAGTGAGCTTACCCCTGAAGAACTACCCACAGGACTTCCACCTCTTAGGGACATCCAACACGCAATAGATCTTGTCCCCGGTTCAATCCTACCGAATCTGCCCCACTATAGGATGAACCCCACCGAGCATTAAGAACTTAAGAGACAAGTAGATGACCTATTAGAAAAAGGACATATCAGAGAAAGTCTTAGCCCTTGCGCCGTGCCTGCTCTGCTCACCCCTAAAAAGGATGGCAGTTGGCGCATGTGTATAGACTGTAGAGCCATAAACAAAATCACAGTCAAGTATAGGTTTCCTATTCCTAGACTTGATGACATGCTAGACATGTTAGTTGGCTCTAAGTGGTTTAGCAAGCTTGACTTAAGAAGTGGATACCACCAGGTCAGGATAAGGCTAGGTGATGAATGGAAGACCGCTTTCAAGACCAAGGATGGTCTCTATGAATGGTTAGTCATGCCTTTTGGCTTGACTAATGCTCCTTCCACATTCATGAGACTCATGACCCAAGTCTTAAAGCCTTTCATTGGAAGATTCCTGGTAGTCTACTTTGATGATATCCTCATCTATAGTAAGACTAAAGAGGAACACCTAGAGCACCTTAGGAAGACCCTTGACCTTCTTAAGGAAGAGCAACTCTATATCAATCTCAAGAAATGCTCCTTTTTGTCGCATAGTGTGATCTTCTTAGGATTCATAGTGTCTGAGCATGGCCTTCAAGCCGACCCATCCAAGATCCAAGCCATCATAGACTGGCCTGAACCTAAGACCATCACTGAGGTCAGAAGCTTCCATGGCCTAGCTACCTTTTATAGGAGATTCATAAGGAACTTCAGCCCTATAGTGGCACCTATCACTAGTTGCCTAAAACAAGGTGAATTTTCTTGGACTAAATCTGCTAGCAAAGCCTTCCAAGAACTTAAGGATAAGATGACCACTGCCCCGGTCCTTAGACTTCCTGACTTCAATAAAGTCTTTGAGGTAGATTGTGACGCCTCTGGAGTTGGCATAGGGGGAACCCTAAGCCAAGAAGGTCATCCCATAGCCTTCTTTAGTGAAAAACTCAACGAGGCAAAACAAAAATACTCTACCTATGACAAAGAGTTTTATGCTGTAGTCCAAGCCCTAAGGTATTGGAGACATTATCTCATTCATAGGGAGTTCACTCTTAATAGTGACCACCAGGCCCTCTCCTATCTAAGTGCTCAGAAGAAGTTAAACTCAAGGCATGCTAAGTGGGTTGAATACCTACAACAATACACTTTTGTGCTTAGACATAAATCAGGATCTGAGAATAAAGTAGCAGATGCCCTCAGTAGAGTAACTTTACTTTTGAACAAAATGCATGTGGAAGTTACTTGCTTTGATTCCATGAAAAATGCTTATCTTGAATGTCCTGATTTTTCTACCTTATATGCTAACCTTAGTCAAGACCCATTAAGTCACCCCCTCTACACCCTTAGGGATGGGTATCTCTTTCTTGGACCAACCCTTTGTGTGCCCAAGACATCCATCCGAGAATTCCTTGTTTGGGAATTGCACGGAGGCGGGTCTTCCGGGCACCACGGTCGAGATAAGACCCAAGCCCTTGTAAAGGAACGGTTCTACTGGCCGAACCTTTACCAGGATGTAGCTAAGGTTGTGAGGCATTGTAGGACTTGTCAGCTCACTAAAGTCCACAAGCACAGTCCCGGCCTGTACACTCCCTTACCTATTCCCCAAGCCCCTTGGCAAGACCTTAGTATGGACTTCATTTTAGGACTACCCCGAACCTTAGCTAAACATGATTCTATATTTGTGGTAGTTGATAGATTTACTAAGATGGCCCATTTCATAGCTTGCACCAAAACCACTGATGCCTCCCATGTTGCTAAACTCTTCTTCAGAGAAGTTGTCAGGCTTCGTGGGACACCCTTAACTATAGTGTCTGATAGAGACCCTAGGTTTGTAAGCCATTTTTGGAGAACCCTATGGACCCTTCTAGGAACAAAACTCAAGTTCTCCACAGCCTACCATCCCCAGACGGATGGGCAGACTGAAGTGGTCAACCGATCACTTGGGAGTATCCTTAGGAGTTTGGTAAGTGAACATCCTAGCAACTGGGATAAACTCTTACCCACTGCCGAGTTTTCCTACAACAGTACAGTCAACAAAACCACAAGTCTCTCCCCTTTCCAAGCCAACCTAGGATATCAACCTAACAAACCTATAGATCTCTTCCCTCTACCCAGACACTTTAGGACTTCTTTACCTGCTTGTGACTTTGCTTTACATACTTCGCAAATGCATGCTGAAATATTTTCTAAGATGCTAGAATCTGTTAATCATTATCGCGAAGCTGCTAACAAACATCGCCGAGAAAGGTTATTTTCCACAGGTGATAAGGTAATTCTACGGGCGCGTGAAGAGCGCATCCACGGGACAGGGCACAAACTGGAAGCAAAAGGACTAGGCCCCTTCACCATTGTAGACAAAATCAACGACAATGCCTATGTCCTTGACCTACCACCTGAATTGGGGATCCCCACCACCGTCAACGTGGAGGATCTCACCCTCTATCATGAGCCCCTCTCCATACCAGATCCAGATGACACCAACAAGATGGAGATTGAGGCTATTCTCGAAGACCAAACCAAATTCACCACTGATGAGGTACAAATGTTTTATCGAGTTAGACTCATTAATGGTGAAGAGGTATGGCTTCCTGAGTCAGAGCTAGCTATAGACGCCCCTGAGTTACTCCAAGGGTACAAGGATAATTCTCCAGAGGAGAATCCTTTCAACCCGGGGAGAGCTGATGGAGGCAGTAGCCCTGCTCTGAGGAGATCTGCTCGGACTCGTAGGGTACCTATTCGATATGGGTTCCCTTAGAGTCCCCTCTCTTGCATTGCATTTTAGGGTAATTTGCTTTTCAATAAAACCATGCATCATGTAGTCATTTATGGCAAGTCCACTTGTAGTAGGTAGTGCATTGTAATTCATGAAACTTTATGTACTCTTGCATCATAGTAGAGTAGTGCATGCATGCAGTAGGCTCAATTTGGCAGGTCATTCAAGTAAGGAGCAGCTCAAGTTCCAGCTCAATGTCACTCAAAGTCCACTCATCAAGTTCAGCTCTAGAAAAGGAAGGAAAGACTTCAAAGTCCAAGCTCATTTCAAAGCCATGCTATAACTCACTTGCTATACTTGTTGGGCGCCTCTCCAATAGATCAATCAGCCACCTCATCATCCATTCAAGAAGATATGCGCCAACCTCTAGTCCAAGCAAGGAAGGAATTCAAAACCCTCATCCATCAAGATCCAAAATCAAAGGAATTATCCATCAAGATCCACAATCAAAGGAGGGCATTTATGAAGACATTTATGAGAAATTACCATCTCTTGTTGCCGCCCATGCTCTCATGGAAAGGATTCAAATTTCGAATCTCTTATCCATGCGCCAACAAACATCTCGCCAACGGATATGAAGACACCTTTCTCGCCCATCCAAACATTTAAAGAGTTGCCAAGAGAAGATCACCAAAGAAGGAAGATCCCAAAGAAGATTTGCGCCAACATCCTCTTGATTTTGAAATTCAAACTCCATCCATCTTTGTAATAGGCGCATGGAAGCTAATGACTATCCTGCCCTAGCCCCATCTCGCCTATAAAAGCATAGTCGCCCCCTTGTATTTCAACTACCTCTTGATGAAATAATATTGTCTATTAGTTGCCTAGGTTAATTGCTAGTGTTAGTGATAAAGTTCTTCTTAGCCGAGTTCTTCCCCTTTCTTCTACTCTTCCACCGAAACCCTAAGAAGCTCTCCTCTTGTTTATGTGCGCATCCACAAGGAGAACTTCTTTCACCCTCGGTTTGGAGCAAGAAGGAGAACACTCTCGGCCTCAAGGAGTCTTCATCCTATTCGGCTAAGTCTCTTCTCTTCATCTCTTCATTTGATCTTGAGAACTCTTCTCTACACTAATCCTTGATTACATAACTTGTAGATTGCACTTGGAGTGGGTCTAGGAGGGGCGTTCCCCCCCCCCCCCCTTCTTTCTCTTCTCCCTCTCTCTTTAGTTAACTTAGGATTAGCAAGGGAACTTGTGAGGCTTAACCTCACCCCTTGATTTGCTCCTGTATTAAAATCCGTGACTTGTATGGATCTTCTGTGATTGTTTGTAAGCTCCACCCTACACCTTCCATCAGAGTTGGACCGGTGAAGATCAGGAAGCACAGCCCTTCAATTCTCAAGGGCTGCACTGTAAGTTTATTTCCTGCATTTACTGCTTTCTAGTATTTACTGTTCTTAGTTTAAACTCGGGTTTTCCTATATATTCTAAAATACAAAAAAATTAGTTTCCCAACCTCGTTAGTATAACTTTGGTTTTCTCTTATTATTAAGCTATTTATCAAAACCAGTTTTCAAAGGCGTCGTTTGAATGTTTTAGTTCCCCGTCCTACATCATGCATGGCACAATTGGCTGGTATGCCTACCTAAGGAAGCATGAGACTCTCTGTGCATCCCAACTCACCCTCGTGAGTCGCGGAGACCTTATGTGAAATTAGGATCCTACTCACTTATTTCCATGTTGAGTTTGAGAGTTCTCAACTTGTTTTGGAAGTAGTGGGAGCATAGCATTTAATTTAAAGTCCTTGTTAAATGCTTTATCATTGTACTTATTTTACTTATTTGCTTATTGTAGATGGCATCTCCTGATCTAAGATTGAAACTTTATAAAAATAAGTTGGATGGGACAAACTAGACAAATTGGTTCAAGATTTTGTCCAAGATACTGGAACAAGAGAATAAGGTGCATCTTCTTGAAAGACCTCCATCCCAGCCCAGTGTGTATTTCACTAATGAGTGGGAGTGGAATGTCTATCTTGAACATTGTGAAGATAACGAACAGTACACTGCTCTTGTCTTAGAGTGCATGACCCCAGAGGTCAAGGTTGAATGTGATGAGATGGGGATTTATGATCTTATCATACATCTCAAAGGTCTCTTCACACCATGCTCTATAGACAATGATCAGGAGAGTTCTGTTGGATCTTCAGAGTGTATGCCTGAATCTGAGAATGACCATGGTTCTGTATCTTCGAAGCTAATACTTCGGAAGACTGGGAATGCATGGGTATTTCGAAGAGGATTAATGGCCAAGAAGTGCATGGCAAAGAAGAAGGGATGTAATCCATCCGCTTCAGGTATTGTGTTACCGAGGTCTTTTGTCTACTTCTTATTCATGGGTACTGGGTACCGTATGTGAGGCTCACATATGTTTTACATGTGCAGGAGCTCAAAAGAAGTAGGACGAAGAGGCTTGATGGGATCGACTCTCGGGTCATGGACGGAGCATTGGATGCTGCTGTTGATATCATCTCACTGCCTTGAAGACTTTATATAGAACTTTGCTATTATGTATCAGCTTATGTATTAGAACATCATTCCTTTTAGAAAGGATTTTAGTTTGAAATAATATATGATATTTTCTGAGATGTTCTATTGAAGTGATACAGTTGACAATAGTTTGTGGTTCTATATGTAACACAAGATCATATCTAATGATTCGATAAACATCCTCTTATAGCATTGTCTCTTGAACCATAGAACAATGGTCACATCCAAAGGTCCATGGACTATTGGGATCATTGTCCTTTCAGGATTATGATACATGTGAGCCTAGTTCAAAGGAACAATATGACAGATGCTGCCTTCACCATAAAGGGTGGAAGGACTATTGGCTTGTTGGATCTATTACATAACAATGTATGCGGACCCATATAAACAAGCACTAAGAGGTGTTACATGCTTCATCAGGTGTGGGTATGCCTTATCCAACCTAAGAACTTTGAAAAATCCAAGAAGTTCACAAATGAAGTGTTGAGTCAAATTGAAGGATCTATTAAAGCACTTTGATTAGATCAAGGTAATTAGTGGAGAATTTGATGACTGTCCTAAGAAGTGTGGAGTTATCTCACAACTTACTTAGTACACAACTGTGTGGTGAATTTCAAAGAAAGAAAAGGAACACATTGGATGCGGTTCCATCTTTGAATAGTCATGCAAATATACTACTATGATGCCATGCAAACAGGTGTACTGCCACTCCATAAGAAAATGTCTAAGTTAGCTTTTGAGTTGCGAACTGCAAATATCCCATTTCTTCAATGGAATTGGGAATGTAATGTGCAGTGATTCAAAAGTATGTGTTTGTGGTGCACTGTAGAGTGCTAATTCTATCCCAAAGAGAACAAAATATTTGTTGCTCAAACTGCTGTCTCTCTTGAGAAAGTATTTCTTTTGAAAGAAGCTAGTGGGAGTAGATTTGATTTGGACAAGGTCCAGAATCAACCACAATATAATTAGACACAGATGGAGAGCAAAATCTCACATACAGGTTGAAAGTCAACCTGAGGTTCAAGTAACACAGGAACCACATAAGTCTGGATCGATTCGATATGCTGGGCATGACGAATTTTTCATCAAGTATGAACCTAAGACTTATGAGGAAATGGAAGCAGTCGGTAGACTAGATTCCAAGAAATGGCTAAAGGCCATGAGAACCGTAATGGACTCCATGTCTGCGAATCAAGTCTGGGACTTGGATGAGCTGCCAAAGGGGTAATTCCCACAGGCTATAAATAAATCTTCTAGGAAGATAGACATGGAAGGTAACATTGTTACCTTAAAAGGCAAGCTAGTGAACAGAAATTTCAGGCAAATCCATTGGGTGTATAATGATGAAATTTTTCACCAATAGCTGAGTTTTAAGTCCATTAGGGATCTGCTTGTTATAATTGCATGATCAATTATGGCATGTTGTTATGAAAACTGCCTTTCTTGCATGGACGTCTGAAAAGATATCTATAAGGAAATAGCCAGAAGGTTTTCATATCAAGGCCATGAAGATATGCATGGTGTTATGCAAGCATGTTTGAAATAGCCTGTGTTTACAAGAAGATCAGTGGGAGCACCTTAATAGTATTTATTGTTCTAGATGATTGATGATATTCTCCTCACATGGAATGACATCTCAGCTCTTCACATGGTGAAGAAAAGCTTGAGATGTATTTCGAGAAGAATGATCTAGGGAATTATGCCTACATCCTAGGCATGAGGATCTATAGATAGAGATCCAAGAAAGTCATTGCCCTTTAGTCAATCTATGTTCATCCAAGAGTTTCTGGAGAGGTTTATATTGGATGATTCCAAATATTAATACCTTCCAGGAATATATGGTTTGACTCTCTCAAGGATACAGCTGGAGAGTAATAACATGGGTCTAAAATCCTGATACATGGTGTATAGGATGGATCATGTTTTGAATAATATACACAAGACCATTTGTGGCAAATGCTTGGAGCATAGCCAGCAAGTTTCAATCAGATCTTAGTGTTTAACACTAGATAGCTGTGAAAGCAATCCTTATATATATACTTGGGAAGTATAAAAGATTGAAGTCTAGTCTATGATAGACAGGAAAGAATTTTGTGTACAGGGGTACACTGACACTTCGTTCCAATCTAGTGACTATTGATCACAGCCAGGATTTGCGCTTTGCCTTATTGTGGTGTTGTGTGCTGAAAGAGCATTATGCAAACCAAAGTGGCAAGATTCTACAAATAAGGCTGAGTACATTGCAGCTTCTTGTGGCAGCCAAGGAAGCAGCTTCATTCATTTGAACTTGATTTAGTTCATGATGCTTGATGGTCCAATATAGTTCTTACTAGGGCCATAGCATAAGTGAAGGAACTTAGTGCTCAAGTATGTACTGCAGCATATCATCTAATCTTAGAGATTATGAATAAGGATGATGATCAAATTTGTTAAAATAAACACAGATAGCAATCTGGAAAAACCCACTGACCTAGCCTCTAGCGCAGTGGAAGCTAAATGGGTCATACTAGAGACATTAGAACTGGCTGAACATCAGTTGTCCTTGGTCTTAGTGCAAGTGGGAGATTGTTGGTGTATATGCCCTAAAGACCAATATATGGACATGGTCAGGCATTGTTTGAATGTACTTTGATAGAATTATTATTCTATATATAGAGGCATGGTCGTTATTATGCAGACTTCTCTACCTGCGTTGATGTATTGAGTTGCATATATAATGTCCCAAGAGTTTGGATTGGATCCATTCTCATAAGAAATCCCCAGACAAGGTACCTTAGCAGATATGGGACAGCTTTGGTACATGTGAGACTGGTGTATGGGCTGGTTAAGTGCGGGGCACAGTAATGCAGACATACAGGTGCATTGGATGCACTGGAGTGATCCACCGTGAGGATTGACTTGTCTAGTCAACAAGTCAATCTCACATGCCAGAGGTTTGCATTGATCCTTAGACTTGAGGTATTCATGTCTAGATTTGATGATGGGTATGCTTTGATACAGTCTTACGTCTCTCCGTAATTGGGAGATCAAAACGGCTGTCATTGGGCATGTCATAAGTCACGTAGAGACATGGGTGACCAATAGTAGGATTTGCCCCTTCCTTATTGGAAGCATGATATCCACTCGGGGCGCCCCACCTTATTGGTGCATGACAGGAATGTGTGGCCACACTTGTTGAGTCATGACCAATACATTGGATTGATAAACTTGAGACTAATCCAATGGCAGGATATCATCTTAGGCAAAGGGATCTATAATGCAATGGGAATCCTCGTTGCTTGTTAGGAGTTGTTGCCATAATGACTTAAGTCCTATGATATGGGTAGTAGTGATGTGTTGCTAGATACCCCTCACTACTTATGATGTTTACATCATTGCCATCGTCATATGGATCCTACGGGGTCACACGCAATAGACTCTTGACGTTGCTTTAATCAGAAGCCTTAGAATCAAGTTATTGGATAACTTGGATCAATTTGGAAGATTTCATCAGCGCCAATGGGCCTGATGAGTTGGAAGAAAGTTATTGGAGCCAAACTTCATTTTTGGCAGGTTGACCCGAAATTGACCTAGATTCATCACATTTGGATTAGGGTTGCGTTGGATTGGATCCAATGGCTTAATCAACCTATGCCATGAAGTTTGGGCTAGCTCATTGTCCAATGAGGCCCAATAATTAGTTGTCATGAAGAGAGAATTGGCTTAAAAGGGTATAATGGGGAGAAGTCTTCACCCATTAGCGCCTAGGGGCATAATGGGGTGAAGTGGGCGGTTTTGCTTCATTAAGGAAGTAAAAGGCGCCTTGCCCTTTCTCCTTTGATGGAAACCTTGCCTCTAAGGCAAGTCTTGGGGCTAATATGGCTTGAGAACTTTTATGGGAAGTTCCTAGGCGCATATGGATGTTGGGAAGAAGTATATGGTAAAGTCTTGGAGACTTACCTTACCTCAAACCCTAATTTCTCCCAAGACACCACCCTAGCCGAATTCCTCTTGCTTGTTGCGCCTAGCCCTTCTCCTTGGATGGAAAGAATGCCTCTAAGGCATGTCTTGGGTTGATATGGCTATTGGGCAAATAAGGATAGGTTGAATGAGGTTTATGGCAAAGTCTTGGAGACTTTCCTTACCACAAACCCCTATCATCCTAGCCGCCCACTTGGCATGATCTTGGCCCTCCCTAAACCACTTCTTGGCTTATAAAAGGGACCCTTGCTGCCCCCTCTCAATGGTTCGAATGCTTGGAGGCGTGAACACACATAGAGGGGCGAGAGCAAAGGCAAAGGGTGACAACATCAAGGTGGTGCAACCCTTCTTCCTACTAGTGGCCGCAAGTCTTCTCCTTCCTCTCCTCTTGGCGTGACTTGGAGAAGGACTTGGTGGCGCCACTTCCTCTTATTCTTCCTCAGGGCCGAAACTCTTCTTCTCCCTCTTCTCTTGGAGTGAAGAGGTAAGGAGTTGGCGGCATCTTCCTTGCACTTGGCGCATGATCCTTGGAGGTGGCGCAAGAGTAGTGAAGGAACCCTAAGACTTGATTCTCTTCCCGAGGCTAGCACCAAGCGTGGAAGGGAGCAACGATCAAGGAGTCGACGCGTGGATACTTGTGGAGGGCGAACACTTGGGCGCCTTCAACATGGCTTCGGCAACTAGACAAGCAAAAGAGGTACATCTCTAACACATCCTTGTGTCTTCTCTCTCGCATGGATCCTTGGGACCGGAATATGTTTCGGGTGTAATGATTCTTCCGCTGTGTCCTGGGACTGCAAAATTTTAAATTACACCCGGTATTCCCTAACAGTGGTATCAGAGCTACTTGCGAGAAACACAAGGTGTACGTTTGCTTGTGTGAAAAATTCTTGAAAATTTTTCTTCTATCCATGCGCGTTTCACGTAGAAAGCGTTTTCATCCAGACCTCTCTTCTTATCTTTGTGGCCGAAACTTGGATTTTGTTTATGATTGATTTAAGACCAAAGGCGCACGTGGTTTTGTCAAATAGGACGGGCATTGTGTCTTCGGACTGGCCGGGTCTCTTGATCTGACAAAACTGCCAGCCGATAGGGTCTATGAAATCATCATGAAACTTGATCTAAATTTTGGCATAAATTTAGTTAAGAGAGTGCTTTGGATGATGTTGGCGCATAAGGTGTTAAAATTTGATTTTTTCAGATTTTCAAATTTTACATGCGCCACTTGATTGGGTTTATATGGTCATAGCGAGTGCCCTCCTGTGTTGTGATGTGGAAGCATGTTTCCACTTGTGATGAATGCTTGTAAAATCTCTTTCCACCTGCGTGTGGTTCTCTCCCTATCTTGTTGTAAAGAATTTATCTTGTTTAGAATAGATGTAGAATTATGTGATAGGTTAAGGCTTCATCTTCACAACAAGGAGTCTTCTTCAATCGGAGTCAGAAGTGGCGCCAGCTTTGGAAGCGTGGTGATGGACTTGCGGCTGAAGGAAGGACACATGCTTTCGGCTTCTGGCATGGGCTGATCTGCTTTAGGGACTCGCAACCCTTGGATGCACGATAACATGTCACATGGCTCGTGACAAGTTATGTGTATGAAAAGGGCTATGACCATATCGACCAAACTAGCATGCCTGTGATGGTTTATTATTTTGTCCATAACATGCCTGTGATGTTTTTCCTTTGCTGCCATAATCATAGGAAAACTGCATGTTGGTGTATATGCCCTAGGACCTAGTTTTGGTCCATCTTTGTACTACTTGACTTTGATATTCATATATCTTTCTGGCATTGTCGTTTTCATTGTTTGTCTACACCTGCGATTGTGTACTTACATGATAATGTCCCTGGAGACAGATTGGATCTGTGCTCAAATAATTGTCCCCAGTCGATGTACCTGAGTGGATATGGGACAGCTCTGGTAGTAGTGAGACTGGTATGTGGGCTGGTTAGGCACGTGGTGCTAACGCAGACACATGGGTATATCATTGAAGGATATACTGGATAGACCCGCTGTGAGGCTATGATTTGGTGTCATGAGTTATCCTCACAAGTGACAGGAGATGCATTGATCCCTTGACTTGAGGTCATTGACCATTCTATATGGTTAGGGACTTTCTTTGATGCAACCTAACACCTCGCCGTAGTTGGGAGGTCATAACGGTTGTCATTGAGCATGTCACGACCCATATGAGAAGGTCAATGGACAGACATAGGATTTGCCCCTTCCTTAGGGAAGTATGATATCCATGGAGCTCCTTATGGTTCTATGACTGAGAGTGTATGGCCATACCCAGGTGAGAACCTATTTTAGTCATAGCCATGTGATTGGATGAAAACAAGTGGTGATACACTTGTCCAATCGGATATCAGTTCGGCAAAGAGACTGTAATGCATCTGTACCTAGTTGTGATGATGGGGATGTCGATGTCGACATCCATTCCAATGACCTGGGTAGCAGCGATGCACTGCTAGGTGCCACTCACTGCTTGTGATGACCTTTGGTTAGCACTGCCAGCGTTAGAGGAACCTACAAGGTCGCACACCTTGATACTCGAGTTTTCATATTGATCGGGTAGCCTTTAGATCGAGTTATTGGATAACTCGGATCTATTTGGGAGATTTCATCAGTGCCAATGGGCCTGATGAGATGGAAGAAACTTATTGGAGCCAACTTCCATTTTTGGCATATTGATCAAATTAACCATGGTTAACCTCATTTGAACATGGGTTAAATTGGATTGGATCCAATAGCTTGGTTAACATGCATAATGGACTTTGGGCTTGGCCCATTGTTTAGTTGGGCTTGCTAATAAGTTGTATTAAAGGACTATGAGGCTTGAAGGGTATAATGGGGATGAATTAATAGGATAGGCGCATATGGGATTCTAGTTGGACTAGAATTTGCGCCTATGCCTTGTTTGGTATCTCCTAGGTGATTAAATCACCCAAGATAATTGATTGGATTGTGTTTGACAATTGTGGGCTAATTATTAACATAATTAGAGTCCTAATTGGATTAGGACTTGCGCCCAAGCCACATTAGGCAATCCATTATATTGCCTTGACTAGGTCTAGGCGCATAGATGGGATTGATGCCTCATATGGCATGATATGGGCGCATATGGCTGATACTTGCTTTGGAAAGTGTTAAGCGCATATGGGAGTGGAGATTTAATCAGTATACTTGAATAAATAATCTCCTAGAATCATGCCCTAATTGTCAACACTTGCCTTTCTCCCCTAACCGCCTCTTGCTCTTATAAATAAGCCCTTGCCGCCCCCTCTCTTCTTGATGCTAATTCCTTGGAGGCGTGAAGCACAAGAGGGCGACGGCTTGGAGAGCTTAGAGCTCTTCTTCTTCCATCAAGGGCGCAAGCATGCTTCATCTTTCTCCTCTTCCTTTCCTTGGCGCAAAGGAACAAGAAGGCTTGCGGCGTTCCCTTCTCCTTCCATCTCCTTGGCGCATCACATCTTGGTGATGGCGCAAATTGCATGGAGGACTCTCCTAAGGTATGGATCTTCTTCCCGAGGCTAGCATCGGGCGAGGAAGAAGAAAACTTGAGGAATCCGTGTGTGCGAGACTGCAGAGGGCGAACACTTGGGCGCCTTAATCGACATCGGCTTCTAATTGCTTAAAGGTACTTACTATCACATTGTGTCGACCCCCTCGCAAGAGATCTTCACTGGGTTTTTGGGACTAGCCTGTTTCGGGGACATTCTTCCGCTGCGTAATATGTATGTCTATGGCTCTGAAAATGTAAAATGTCCCCGGGGTTTCCCAACAGTGGTATCAGAGCGAACTTGCGAGCCTCGAACGATGTTCTTTCATGCTTTTTATGCTCACATGCCATATCTACATTTTCGCATATTGCATAGATGTTGGCACATGGTTTTTCTTTAAGTAGAAAAATTGTAGGTCTCTTGTTTCTTACTTCTAATTAACTTCTTGTGGTTCTTTGCTCTCTTCATGTGATGGGATAGACCCATAGGTGGAAGAGAAAATTTCTCCTCTCATAATAGGATAGACCTATCTTGAGAGACTTGTTGGGATAGGGCATGAACTGGGTGATTGCCCTTATCCTAACAAGTTAGGGATTGCAAGCAGGGCAACCGGTATGCCTCTTGTAGACTCCTGAGAGAAACTTAGAATCAAAGATTTGTGATATGAAGGGAAGGAAGAGAGACATGTTTTATGAAAAAGTAAAATTTCAGATTTTATGTTTTTCATGAGCATGTAGAATTGCATGAGTAAGTACTTGATTGTGCATGATGTTGTGGTCATATGTCAAGCCCCTTAGCATGCCTGTGATGTATCCTTGTGAGGCCTGCGTGCCGCTTTTCTTTTTTGCTTTTAACTAAGAAGAAGATTAGGGTGGCGCATCTACTTGGAGCAAGGTGCATGCTTGCTTGGTTGCGCATCCTTGCCTGATGGCGCAACAAGCTTCAAAGGTGGAACATCCTTGCATAGGGGCGCAAGTTAGGGATTGACCAAGCCTTGTGCTTGTGTGCTATTCCTCTTGTGGCTTGCTGGATGGTGCACCTTCCTTGGAAGAAGACCATGGCATTGGCCGAACCTTGTGGGTGTACCCCTAGGGTTTGAGAGCTAAACCATGAGAAAAGGACCTTGGAGCCAATTTTGAAGATAGAGCTAGAGGTCGGCTAGGCTAGGTCTCGTCTTGGGGCTTGAATCCTAGGTCAAGAGTTGGACGCCCTTTTTGGCATGGATTGGTTCAATGTCTTGAATGGGAAATGATCACATCATCCTTTTATTGCTTTCTTTAGCTAAAGCATGCCTGTGATGTTTTATTGTTATGTTATCACCATAGGATTGCATGCCTGTAATGATAGACATAAGATAAAACTGAGATGATGAGACCTTAAACAAAAACCCTCAATTAAAATATCAAGTCTAGTAGCCTTCTAACGCGTTGCCCTCACTAAGCTATCGATCAGTGGAGTTGTGAATTGTTTCCCACCCTCGTGGGACACACCCACTTATCTTTAGAAAGTGCGTGGTGGCAATGGTTTCCCCAGTCCAGTTTTAACCTAGGCGTGCCTCCACAAGGAAACTCGTTGGCCCTGGGTATAACGGTTAGGATGGACTTGACTAGAAGTTCACATGTGCTGGGCACATGGTGAAAGTCTAGAGGCATCGTTGAGAGGTAAGGGTTTCATGTTGTATCCAGCCCTCGCTGGACATGAAATGCCTGGACTGTCTCAATAAGGGGAATTGCTTGGAGCAATCGGCCGGCGCGCCCACCTTAGGAAACATGGGTCACTTTGTGCATCTCATCCCACCCTCGTGGGACGCAAAGCCCTGTGTGGAATGAGGATCTCATCTCACTAAGAAATCTTGGATTTCTCGATAGACTTTGTGGGTTGTCAATTCGATTAAAGATAGTGGGAGCCATGGTCATTTAAAACAAGTCCAGTTTAAATGACTCGAAGTAGTACTAATCTGCTGTTTCTTGGTTGTTGTAGAACAATGGCTGTGAACAATAGTAGTTGGTCACTGCGATCTCCCCTGGAAAGGGATAAGTTGGTTGGATCCAACTTAAAGGATTGGTATATGAACTTGACAATTGTGCTCAAGCTCAAGAGGAAGCTATATGTCCTTGAGAAGCCAATTTCTGAGCCACTTCCATGCTTGGCCTCAGCGGCTAAGAGGGATGCTTATGATAAGCATCAGTTTGATACTTTGGAGGTTGCTAACCAACATGTCACCTGAATTTATAGGGTGATATGAACCGAAGACTGCCTCTGAGATTATCTAAGGCAGCTCTTTGATGAATTGGTTGAGCTCAACCCTCCTAAAGTTGATATTCAGTGTGTTGAGCCGAAAGGCTTGACCAAGGAACTGGAATTAAAGATGGATATGATCAGGAATAATAGGTGCTATTCATGTGGAGGGCCACCTCACATGTTGAAAGGACATGTTGCAACTTTAGAATGAGGAGAAGAAAGGCAAGGCCTTGTCTTCATGCTCAGGTATTTATGTTACCGAAGTCAACCTCTCTACTCCTATGACATGGGTATTGGATACCGCATGTGAAGCTCATATTTGTACAAATATGCAAAGGCTCAGAAAGGGTAGATCGGTAAGGCCTAGAGAGATTGACCTACGGATAGGTAACAGTGCACAAGTTGCTACTGTTGCTGTAGGAGTTTCTCTCCCTGCCTTTAGGACTTCAGTTAAAGCTAGACAATTGCTATTATGTACCTTCCCTTACCAAAACATTGTATCCACTCCTTGCTTGGCAAAGAAAGGATTTAGGTTTGAAATAAAAGAGAACTTATGTTCTTTTGCAAACATGTTTTATGGGAAGGGTACTTTGTGCAATGGTCCGCATGTCTTGGACATGGTTAGCTCTATTTGTAACATAAAAGGATCAAACAGAGTGGTTCAGTTGGTGCTTTCCTATGGCATTGTCGATTAGCCCATATAAATAAGAATCGCATTCGACAACTCCATGCAAATGGGTCGTTAGATTCGAGTTCCTTGGAGGAACTTGATACATGTGAGACTTGTTTATTTGGGAAAATGACAAAGGCGCCCTTCAACAAGACTGGTGAAAGGGCAGGAGGTTTATTAGATCTCATACATACTGATGTGTGTGGGTCTTTCAATAAACAAGCCAGAGGAGGGTACAGCTACTTCATCATGTTTACTGATGACTTCAGTAGATATGGTTATGTCTATCTAATGAGACATAAGTCTGAATCCTTCAAGAAATTTAAGGAGTTTAGACATGAAGTAGAGAACCAACTTGGTAGATCCATTAAGGCTCTTCGATCAGATCGTGGTGGAGAGTACCTGAGCGATGAGTTCTTTGACTATCTGAGAGAGTGTGGGGTCATATCCCAACTCACTCCTCCTGGAACACCTCAATGGAATGGTGTGTCTGAAAGGAGAAATCAAACTTTGTTGGACATGGTTCGATCTATGATGAGTCATGCAACTCTACCTCCCTCATTCTGGGGACATGCACATGAGACAGCTTCTCTAATACTGAATAATGTTCCATCTAAGAGTGTCTCAAAGATTCCATACGAGGTATGGAGTGGGAGACGCCCTAATCTCACTTTTATCAGATTCTGGGGATGTAAGGCTTATGTCAAACGTCAGGATTCTAGCAAGCTAGAACCTAGATCTGATAAGTGTATGTTTGTGGGGTACCCTAAGGAGACTAAGGGTTACTACTTCTATGTTCCCACCGAGAGCAAAGTTTTTGTTACTCGGGGTACTGTCTTTCTAGAGAAAGAATTTCTCATGAAAGAAGTTAGTGGGAGGAAGTTTGACTTGGATGAGAACCAAGTGCAACCACAAGACAACGAGATGGAATCTGAGCCGCCTGCACCGGTTGCTAGGCAACCTGAGGCTCAGACACAGGCCCCATGTAAGTCTGGGAGGATTCGTCGTGCACCTGAGAGGTATGGGTTGCTGCCAACCCAACACGATGGGATCTTCATCATTAAGGATGAACCCAGAACCTATGATGAGGCGGTCAGTGGACCGGACTCCGAGAGATGGCTTGACACCATGCGATCCGAGATCGATTCCATGACGGCTAACCAAGTTTGGGATTTGGTTGAGCTGCCTGATGGGGTAAAACCCATAGGGTGTAAATGGATCTTCAAAAGGAAGACAGACATGGATGGCAAAATAGTTACCTATAAGGGTAGACTAGTGGCTAAAGGATTTAAACAAGTCCACGGGGTGGACTATGATGAAACCTTCTCGCCAGTTGCCATGATTAAATCCATTCGGATTCTGCTTGCTATAGCTACATATCATGAGATATGGCAGATGGATGTGAAGACAGCGTTCCTTAACGGGAAGCTGACTGAGGATGTGTATATGTCACAACCTGATGGCTTCATCCATCCTGCAGAGGCTAATAAGGTCTGCAGGCTAAAGAGGTCCATTTATGGATTAAAGCAAGCATCTCGAAGTTGGAATCTTCGATTTGATGAGGCCGTGAGAGATTATAGCTTTATCAAAAGCGAAGATGACGCCTGCGTATACAAAAATTCAGTGGGAGCTTGGTAATTTTTTTGGTCTTGTATGTTGATGACATACTGCTCATCGAAAACGACATCCCTAGTCTTCAAGCTGTGAAGACATGGTTAGGGAAGTGTTTGAAGATGAAGGACTTAAGGGAGGCCGCCTACATTCTAGGCATGAGGATCTACCGGGATAGATCCAAGAGGCTCTTGGCCCTTAGTCATAGTACCCACATTAATAAGGTCCTGGAGAGGTTCAACTTGGAGCAATCCAAGAAAGGATACCTTCCAGTGAGAGATGACCTTACTCTCTCAAAGAGCCAGTGTCTTACAACACAGGCTGAGAGGGATAACATGAGTCGAATTCTCTATGCTTCGGCAGTGGGATCAATCATGTATGCAATGTTGTGTACTAGACCAGATGTGGCTTATGCTATAAGCATAACCAGCCGATACCAATCCAATCCAAGTCTGCAGCACTAGGTGGCTGTAAAGAATATCCTTGAGTATCCTGAAAGGGACTAAGGATTTATTCTATAAAGTCTACGGGGGACAGGAAGAACTCAGTGTGCAGGGCTTCACTGATGAGTCGTTCCAGTCTGATCCTGACGACTTCAAATCGCAGACCAGCTATTTGTGTATGATGGTTGGAGGTGCTGTATGCTGGAAGAGCTTCAAGCAATCCATCATAGCTAATTCTACAACCGAAGCTGAGTATGTGGTTGCTTCTGAGGCAGCCAATGAAGCCGTTTGGATTAGGAAGTTCTTTTCTGAACTTCAGGTGGTTCCAAGTGCAATGGATCCCATTGAGCTCTACTATGACAACAATGGGAGCTGCACATATTAAGGAACCACGGTCTTATCAAAGGTCCAAACACATGCTCAGGAGATTTCACCTGATCAGAGAGATCATTGATCGAGGTGATGTCAAGATTAGCAGAATTGACACAGAGAGCAATCTAGCAGACCCACTGACCAAGGCTTTGGCGCAGCAGAAGCATGATGGTCGTACTAGAGATATGGGGTTGAGGTTGCTCAACCTCTAGGTCTTAGTGCAAGTGGGAGATTGTTGGTGTATATGCCCTAGGACCTAGTTTTGGTCCATCTTTGTACTACTTGACTCTGATATTCATATATCTTTCTGGCATTGTCGTTATCATTGTTTGTCTACACCTGCGATTGTGTACTTACATGATAATGTCCCTGGAGACAGATTGGATCTGTGCTCAAATAATTGTCCCTAGTCGATGTACCTGAGTGGATATGGGACAGCTCTGGTAGTAGTGAGACTGGTATGTGGGCTGGTTAGGCACGTGGTGCTAATGCAGACACATGGGTATATCATTGAAGGATATACTGGATAGACCCGCTGTGAGGCTATGACTTGGTGTCATGAGTTATCCTCACAAGTGACAGGAGATGCATTGATCCCTTGACTTGAGGTCATTGACCATTCTATATGGTTAGGGACTTGCTTTGATGCAACCTAACACCTCGCCGTAGTTGGGAGGTCATAACGGTTGTCATTGAGCATGTCACGACCCATATGAGAAGGTCAATGGACAGACATAGGATTTTCCCCTTCATTAGGGAAGTATGATATCCATGGAGCTCCTTATGGTTCTATGACTGAGAGTGTATGGCCATACCCAGGTGAGAACCTGTTTTAGTCATAGCCATGTGATTGGATGAAAACAAGTGGTGACACACTTGTCCAATCAGATATCAGTTCGGCAAAGAGACTGTAATGCATCTGTACCTAGTTGCGATGATGGGGATGTCGATGTCGACATCCATTCCAATGACCAGGGTAGCAGCGATGCACTACTAGGTGCCACTCACTGCTTGTGATGACCTTTGGTTAGCACTGCCAGCGTTAGAGGAACCTACAGGGTCGCACACCTTGATACTCGAGTTTTCATATTGATCGGGTAGCCTTTAGATCGAGTTATTGGATAACTCGGATCTATTTGGGAGATTTCATCAGCGCCAATGGGCCTGATGAGATGGAAGAAACTTATTGGAGCCAACTTCCATTTTTGGCATATTGATCAAATTAACCATGGTTAACCTCATTTGACCATGGGTTAAATTGGATTGGATCCAATAGCTTGGTTAACATGCATAATGGACTTTGGGCTTGGCCCATTGTTTAGTTGGGCTTGCTAATAAGTTGTATTAAAGGACTATGAGGCTTGAAGGGTATAATGGGGATGAATTAATAGGATAGGCGCATATGGGATTCTAGTTGGACTAGAATTTGCGCCTATGCCTTGTTTGGTATCTCCTAGGTGATTAAATCACCCAAGATAATTGATTGGATTGTGTTTGACAATTGTGGGCTAATTATTAACATAATTAGAGTCCTAATTGGATTAGGACTTGCGCCCAAGCCACATTAGGCAATCCATTATATTGCCTTGACTAGGTCTAGGCGCATAGATGGGATTGATGCCTCATATGGCATGATATGGGCGCATATGGCTGATACTTGCTTTGGAAAGTGTTAAGCGCATATGGGAGTGGAGATTTAATCAGTATACTTGAATAAATAATCTCCTAGAATCATGCCCTAATTGTCAACACTTGCCTTTCTCCCCTAACCGCCTCTTGCTCTTATAAATAAGCCCTTGCCGCCCCCTCTCTTCTTGATGCTAATTCCTTGGAGGCGTGAAGCACAAGAGGGCGACGGCTTGGAGAGCTTAGAGCTCTTCTTCTTCCATCAAGGGCGCAAGCATGCTTCATCTTTCTCCTCTTCCTTTCCTTGGCGCAAAGGAACAAGAAGGCTTGCGGCGTTCCCTTCTCCTTCCATCTCCTTGGCGCATCACATCTTGGTGATGGCGCAAATTGCATGGAGGACTCTCCTAAGGCATGGATCTTCTTCCCGAGGCTAGCACCGGGCGAGGAAGAAGAAAACTTGAAGAATCCGTGTGTGCGAGACTGCAGAGGGCGAACACTTGGGCGCCTTCATCGACATCGGCTTCTAATTGCTTAAAGGTACTTACTATCACATCGTGTCGACCCCCTCGCAAGAGATCTTCACTGGGTTTTTGGGACTAGCCTGTTTCGGGGACATTCTTCCGCTGCGTAATATGTATGTCTATGGCTCTGAAAATGTAAAATGTCCCCGGGGTTTCCCAACACTGCATGCTAGAAAAGAATAAAACAAACATACAAAAACTCTCAATACAATATCAAGTCGATAGCCTTCTAACGCGTAGCCCTCATCAAACTATCGATCGGTGGTGTTGTGAACTGTTTCCCACCCTCGTGGGACACACCCACTTATCTTTAGAAGGTGTGTGGTGACAATGATTTCCCCAGTCCAGTTTTAACCTGGGCGTGCCTTCGCAAGGAAATTCGTTGACCCTGGGCATAACGGTTAGGACCAGACTTGACTAGTTTTTCATATGACACTGACATGATGAATCACTAGAGGCAGCTGTTGAGAGGATAGGGTTCTGTGTTGTATCCAGCCCTCGCTGGACACAGGGCGCCTAGTCTGTCTTGACTAAGAGGTATTGTGCATGGCACAATTGGCTGGTATGCCTACCTAAGGAAGCATGAGACTCTCTGTGCATCCCAACTCACCCTCGTGAGTCGCGGAGACCTTATGTGAAATTAGGATCCTACTCACTTATTTCCATGTTGAGTTTGAGAGTTCTCGACTTGTTTTGGAAGTAGTGGGAGCATAGCATTTAATTTAAAGTCCTTGTTAAATGTTTTATCATTGTACTTATTTTACTTATTTGCTTATTGTAGGTGGCACCTCCTGATCTAAGATTGAAACTTTATAAAAATAAGTTGGATGGGACAAACTGGACAAATTGGTTCAAGATTTTGTCCAAGATACTGGAACAAGAGAATAAGGTGCATCTTCGTGAAAGACCTCCATCCCAGCCCAGTGTGTATTTCACTAATGAGTGGGAGTGGAATGTCTATCTTGAACATTGTGAAGATAACGAACAGTACACTGCTCTTGTCTTAGAGTGCATGACCCCAGAGGTCAAGGTTGAATGTGATGAGATGGGGATTTATGATCTTATCATACATCTCAAAGGTCTCTTCACACCATGCTCTATAGACAATGATCAGGAGAGTTCTGTTGGATCTTCAGAGTGTATGCCTGAATCTGAGAATGACCATGGTTCTGTATCTTCGAAGC
The DNA here is from genome assembly GCA_027563935.2 of Costus lasius. Lineage (NCBI taxonomy): Eukaryota > Viridiplantae > Streptophyta > Magnoliopsida > Zingiberales > Costaceae > Costus > Costus lasius. The sequence goes on along the minus strand of CM050450.1, from coordinate 25,677,204 downwards.
TAATACTTCGGACGACTGAGAATGCATGGGTATTTCGAAGAGGATTAATGGCCAAGAAGTGCATGGCAAAGAAGAAGGGATGTAATCCATCCGCTTCAAGTATTGTGTTACCGAGGTCTTGTGTCTACTTCTTATTCATGGGTACTGGGTACCGTATGTGAGGCTCACATATGTTTTACATGTGCAGGAGCTCAAAAGAAGTAGGACGAAGAGGCTTGATGGGATCGACTCTCGGGTCATGGACGGAGCATTGGATGCTGCTGTTGATATCATCTCACTGCCTTGAAGACTTTATATAGAACTTTGCTATTATGTATCAGCTTATGTATTAGAACATCATTCCTTTTAGAAAGGATTTTAGTTTGAAATAATATATGATATTTTCTGAGATGTTCTATTGAAGTAATACAATTGACAATAGTTTGTGGTTCTATATGTAACACAAGATCAGATCTAATGATTCGATAAACATCCTCTTATAGCATTGTCTCTTGAACCATAGAACAATGGTCACATCCAAAGGTCCATGGACTATTGGGATCATTGTCCTTTCAGGATTATGATACATGTGAGCCTAGTTCAAAGGAACAATATGACAGATGCTGCCTTCACCATAAAGGGTGGAAGGACTATTGGCTTGTTGGATCTATTACATAACAATGTATGTGGACCCATATAAACAAGCACTAAGAGGTGTTACATGCTTCATCAGGTGTGGGTATGCCTTATCCAACCTAAGAACTTTGAAAAATCCAAGAAGTTCACAAATGAAGTGTTGAGTCAAATTGAAGGATCTATTAAAGCACTTTGATTAGATCAAGGTAATTAGTGGAGAATTTGATGACTGTCCTAAGAAGTGTGGAGTTATCTCACAACTTACTTAGTACACCACTGTGTGGTGAATTTCAAAGAAAGAAAAGGAACACATTGGATGCGGTTCCATCTTTGAATAGTCATGCAAATATACTACTATGATGCCATGCAAACAGGTGTACTGCCACTCCATAAGAAAATGTCTAAGTTAGCTTTTGAGTTGCGAACTGCAAATATCCCATTTCTTCAATGGAATTGGGAATGTAATGTGCAGTGATTCAAAAGTATGTGTTTGTGGTGCACTGTAGAGTACTAATTATATCCCAAAGAGAACAAAATATTTGTTGCTCAAACTGCTGTCTCTCTTGAGAAAGTATTTCTTTTGAAAGAAGCTAGTGGGAGTAGATTTGATTTGGACAAGGTCCAGAATCAACCACAATATAATTAGACATAGATGGAGAGCAAAATCTCACATACAGGTTGAAAGTCAACCTGAGGTTCAAGTAACACAGGAACCACATAAGTCTGGATCGATTCGATATGCTGGGCATGACGAATTTTTCATCAAGTATGAACCTAAGACTTATGAGGAAATGGAAGCAGTCGGTGGACTAGATTCCAAGAAATGGCTAAAGGCCATGAGAACCGTAATGGACTCCATGTCTGCTAATCAAGTCTGGGACTTGGATGAGCTGCCAAAGGGGTAATTCCCACAGGCTATAAATAAATCTTCTAGGAAGATAGACATGGAAGGTAACATTGTTACCTTAAAAGGCAAGCTAGTGAACAGAAATTTCAGGCAAATCCACTGGGTGGATAATGATGAAATTTTTCACCAATAGCTGAGTTTTAAGTCTATTAGGGATCTGCTTGTTATAATTGCATGATCAATTATGGTATGTTGTTATGAAAACTGCCTTTCTTGCATGGATGTCTGAAAAGATATCCATAAGGAAATAGCCAGAAGGTTTTCATATCAAGGCCATGAAGATATGCATGGTGTTATGCAAGCATGTTTGAAATAGCCTGTGTTTACAAGAAGATCAGTGGGAGCACCATAATAGTATTTATTGTTCTAGATGATTGATGATATTCTCCTCACATGGAATGACATCTCAGCTCTTCACATGGTGAAGAAAAGCTTGAGATGTATTTCGAGAAGAATGATCTAGGGAATGATGCCTACATCCTAGGCATGAGGATCTATAGATAGAGATTCAAGAAAGTCATTGCCCTTTAGTCAATCTATGTTCATCCAAGAGTTTCTGGGGAGGTTTATATTGGATGATTCCAAATATTAATACCTTCCAGGAAGATATGGTCTGACTCTCTCAAGGATACAGCTGGAGAGTAATACCATGGGTTTAAAATCCTGATACATGGTGTATAGGATGGATCATGTTTTGAATAATATACACAAGGCCATTTGTGGCAAATGCTTGGAGCATAGCCAGCAAGTTTCAATCAGACCTTAGTGTTTAACACTAGATAGCTGTGAAAGCAATCCTTATATATATACTTGGGAAGTATAAAGGATTGAAGTCTAGTCTATGATAGACAGGAAAGAATTTTGTATACAGGGGTACACTGACACTTCGTTCCAGTCTAGTGACTATTGATCACAGCCAGGATTTGCGCTTTGCCTTATTGTGGTGTTGTGTGCTGAAAGAGCATTATGCAAACCAAAGTGGCAAGATTCTACAAATAAGGCTGAGTACATTGCAGCTTCTTGTGGCAGCCAAGGAAGCAGCTTCATTCATTTGAACTTGATTTAGTTCATGATGCTTGATGGTCCAATATAGTTCTTACTAGGGCCATAGCATAAGTGAAGAAACTTAGTGCTCAAGTATGTACTGCAGCATATCATCTGATCTTAGAGATCATGAATAAGGATGATGATCAAATTTGTTAAAATAAACACAGATAGCAATCTGGAAAAACCCACTGACCTAGCCTCTGGCGCAGCGGAAGCTAAATGGGTCATACTAGAGACATTAGAACTGGCTGAACATCAGTTGTCCTTGGTCTTAGTGCAAGTGGGAGATTGTTGGTGTATATGCCCTGAAGACCAATATATGGACATGGTCAGGCATTGTTTGAATGTACTTTGATAGAATTATTATTCTATATATAGAGGCATGGTCGTTATTATGCAGACTTCTCTACCTGCGTTGATGTATTGAGTTGCATATATAATGTCCCAAGAGTTTGGATTGGATCCATTCTCATAAGAAATCCCCAGACAAGGTACCTTAGCAGATATGGGACAGCTTTGGTACATGTGAGACTGGTGTATGGGCTGGTTAAGTGCGGGGCACAGTAATGCAGACATACAGGTGCATTGGATGCACTGGAGTGATCCACCGTGAGGATTGACTTGTCTAGTCAACAAGTCAATCTCACATGCAAGAGGTTTGCATTGATCCTTAGACTTGAGGTATTCATGTCTAGATTTGATGATGGGTATGCTTTGATACAGTCTTACGTCTCTCCATAATTGGGAGATCAAAACGGCTGTCATTGGGCATGTCATAAGTCACGTAGAGACATGGGTGACCAATAGTAGGATTTGCCCCTTCCTTATTGGAAGCATGATATCCACTCGGGGCGCCCCACCTTATTGGTGCATGACAGGAATGTGTGGCCACACTTGTTGAGTCATGACCAATGCATTGGATTGATAAACTTGAGACTAATCCAATGGCAGGATATCAGCTTAGGCAAAGGGATCTATAATGCAATGGGAATCCTCGTTGCTTGTTAGGAGTTGTTGCCATAATGACTTAAGTCCTATGATATGGGTAGTAGTGATGTGTTGCTAGATACCCCTCACTACTTATGATGTTTACATCATTGCCATCGTCATATGGATCCTACGGGGTCACACGCAATAGACTCTTGACGTTGCTTTAATCAGAAGCCTTAGGATCAAGTTATTTGATAACTTGGATCAATTTGGAAGATTTCATCAGCGCCAATGGGCCTGATGAGTTGGAAGAAAGTTATTGGAGCCAAACTTCATTTTTGGCAGGTTGACCCGAAATTGACCTAGATTCATCACATTTGGATTAGGGTTACATTGGATTGGATCCAATGGCTTAATCAACCTATGCCATGAAGTTTGGGCTAGCTCATTGTCCAATGAGGCCCAATAATTAGTTGTCATGAAGAGAGAATTGGCTTAAAAGGGTATAATGGGGAGAAGTCTTCACCCATTAGCGCCTAGGGGCATAATGGGGTGAAGTGGGCGGTTTTGCTTCATTAAGGAAGTAAAAGGCGCCTTGCCCTTTCTCCTTTGATGGAAACCTTGCCTCTAAGGCAAGTCTTGGGGCTAATATGGCTTGAGAACTTTTATGGGAAGTTCCTAGGCGCATATGGATGTTGGGAAGAAGTATATGGTAAAGTCTTGGAGAGTTACCTTACCTCAAACCCTAATTTCTCCCAAGACACCACCCTAGCCGAATTCCTCTTGCTTGTTGCGCCTAGCCCTTCTCCTTGGATGGAAAGAATGCCTCTAAGGCATGTCTTGGGTTGATATGGCTATTGGGCAAATAAGGATAGGTTGAATGAGGTTTATGGCAAAGTCTTGGTGACTTTCCTTACCACAAACCCCTATCATCCTAGCCGCCCACTTGGCATGATCTTGGCCCTCCCTAATCCGCTTCTTGGCTTATAAAAGGGACCCTTGCTGCCCCCTCTCAATGGTTCAAATGCTTGGAGGCGTGAACACACATAGAGGGGCGAGAGCAAAGGCAAAGGGTGACAACATCAAGGTGGCGCAACCCTTCTTCCTACTAGTGGCCGCAAGTCTTCTCCTTCCTCTCCTCTTAGCGTGACTTGGAGAAGGACTTGGTGGCGCCACTTGCTCTTATTCTTCCTCAGGGCCGAAACTCTTCTTCTCCCTCTTCTCTTGGAGTGAAGAGGATAAGGAGTTGGCGGCATCTTCCTTGCACTTGGCGCATGATCCTTGGAGGTGGCGCAAGAGTAGTGAAGGAACCCTAAGGCTTGATTCTCTTCCCGAGGCTAGCACCAAGCGTGGAAGGGAGCAATGATCAAGGAGTCGACGCGTGGATACTTGTGGAGGGCAAACACTTGGGCGCCTTCAACATGGCTTCGACAACTAGACAAGCAAAAGAGGTACATCTCTAACACATCCTTGTGTCTTCTCTCTCGCATGGATCCTTGGGACCGGAATATGTTTCGGGTGTAATGATTCTTCCGCTACGTCCTGGGACTACAAAATTTTAAATTACACCCGGTATTCCCTAACACCGTGAATGTCTCGCAAGTACCTAAAAAATATAGAAAAATTACCATCAGCTGGTTGCTATCTAGAAAGCATGAATATGAAAGAAAATTGAAGAACTACAAAAGCTAAGTAATAGAAATAAATAAGAAACTATAGAAAGTCTAAACAAGAGGTTGAATTGCCTCCCAACAAGCACTTCTTTAAGGTCACTAGCTTGACCATAGTACAATATCATGGTGTTTCAGGTGTAGCAGAGGCGAAGTAAATGGCATGGAGCCTTTGCTTTCTTCGTCGTCCAAGGATTGTACCTATTAAAATAAGCATATAATATGAAAGTCTAACTACAATTGTTTTCTCATGACATGAAACAGTAGGGCGGTGAAACTCATGGGCCATCTCGATATCTATCACCTCTTCATATTCAAGTGCTCTTATTGTTTTTCTCTTTAAGTCCTCCTAATATCTCTCAGTTGAAATTGTTTTAGCTATCATTTCATCCTCTTCCAAACTAGTAGAATTGTCAGGCTTATCATGGCAATGCTCTGGAAAAGTATTTGGGAAGAATTCTATCTTGCCACTTGATTGTGCAGTACTTTCTGCCATCAATGTTGTGCTGCAACTGGAGCCTGAAAAAGACAATTCTTTATTATTACCAGAAAGATTAAATGATAGAATATTTCTGTCAATGCTAAAAGTCATCGTACTGTGTGGGACATTTATCACGGCTCCGACTATAACAAGGAATGGCTTGCCCAATATAAGAGGAAAAGTGGAGCTCTCCGTCATATCCAAAACCATAAAATCTTCTAGGACAAAGAATCCTTTAATTTGGAGAGGCACATCCTTAGCAATTCCAAGTGAGTGAAGTCTAGAACTGTTGGCAAGTTGAAGAACTTTAGATGTTGATTTAAGACTTCCAAAGTTTAAATTCTTGAAGGTGGAGAGCGACATGAAGCTAACACCAGCACCCAAGTCCAAGAGTGCCTTGTCAAATGTAACACTGCCAATCATGCATGGTATATCAAAACTACCTAGGTCTCCTAGTTTAAGAGATGGCTGATTTTGCATGAAAGCTGTAGAGTCTTCAGTCATCACCACTATCGTTCTGTTGTCTGGAGTTTCCGGATGGGACTTCTCCTTTTGACTGTCAAACTCCCTCTCTACATTATCAATTTCATCAGTCTTGGAGTCCTCTGATTGCTCATCACCATCTACCATGATGGCATTACAGTGATCCCTCGGATTCGCCCCTGGTTGAGCTAGAAGCATGCCACGGCTCTTGAAGAGGAATTGGTCTGCTGGGCTAGCTGTGATTTATCTCTAAAGTTCAGAAGGAATTCTCAAAATGTGGCAATCATCAGCAGCATGCCCTGACACTCCATAAATATCACAAGTCACAGAATTAGAGGTAGAAACATTAATAGAATCAATTTTGGATGAAAGTGAATCTACTTTTGTTATCAAAGAATTAATTATATTAAGATTAGACTTCCCTGAATTTCGCACTAGCTGGCTCTCCTCTCTCCTGACCACTAGTAATAGTTGAGGGCCATGTCTTTAATTAAATCCATAGCGTCAATATAATTTTTGTTCATAAGTGCCCCACCAGCAGCAGCATCTACAGAAAGTCTTGTTTGATATAATAAGCCACTATAAAAAGTATGTATGATTACCCATTTATGTTGACCATAATGTGGGCACATCCTTAGTAGCTCCTTAAACTGGTCCCATGCTTCATAGAGGGACTCTCCATCTCGCTTAGCAAAAATTATAATTTGATTTCTCAATTGGGCTGTTTTGCTAGGTGGGAAGTACTTTGACAGAAATGCCTGTGATAATTGATCCCACGTCATGATGGAACCGTGGGGTAAAGATTGAAGCCATGCTCTAGCTCAGTCCCTGAGAGAAAAAGGGAAGAGCCTCAGTTTTATAGGATCAAGGGGAGCACCATTAATCTTTAAAGTGTCGTAGCATTCTAAAAAAAATAGAGAGATGAAGGTTCAAGTCTTCTGTAGCTGCTCCACTAAATTGGTTCTATTGCACATCTGTACTAAAGACAGTTTGATCTTGAAGTTGTTATCTTCGATAGCCGGTCATGAGATGCTCGAATGCACACTAGAAATGGTGGATGCTGCAAAGTCCTTAAGAGAGCGGTTTGCTTCCATGGCCTGATTGTTAGAAAACTGTCCTTCAAGCTTTAATCTTTTTAAGTTCCTTCGGACCAGACAAAAGCTTCACTCTATTTCCAGATCCTGTGGTACAAGTTTCCCTGTTCGAAGAGTGTTCCTAGGCATAAACAAGTACCTTAACAGAAGAGGTTAGCAGCAACAACACCAAATAAAAGTTACAACTAAAACTAAAAGGAGATTAACAAAATAAAAACAAAAAGTAAATAAAAAGCAAATTAACAAAATAAAAACAAAAAGGAAATCTAACTAAGCCTAGTCTATTAATTTCCTGATCGTGTTAATATTGGCAAACCTAGTCCCTATCAACAGTGCCAAAAACTTGATAAGGTGGCCGCAAGTGCACGATTCTATCACGTAATAAATAAGTATCGATCCCACAGGGACTAGAGGTCAAGTACTAACTATTCAGTCAATCAATAGCTAGGTGATCAAATAATGAAAAGAGTCACTAAAATCCTAATGCACGAAAGTAAATCAAAGTAAGTCAAGAGCAAACAATGAGCAAACGGAGTGTGAAGATCTCGAGAGAAAATCGGGGTTTTAGGCTTCACCACATTGAAGAATGACAGAAAGATAATACAAGTGTTTCAATTTTGTCTAACCTAAGTTCTTAGGGTAATTCTTCCTAAGGTATAGATCGTTCCCTCTCAGGCCACAATCCGATATCTAACTTAACCCAAGTCTCCTACTCTCGTGGCTTACTAGGTTAAGCAGCTCCATTAGGCTCTGTGAAGAATTATTGACTCCTTGAGTAATTTTGACCTACTTTTGTGATTGAAATTACAAGATCAATCTAAGGGGTTCCAACGTTGTGGTTCACCTCTCAGTCCTTCCCACAATGTCTGAGACATACGTATGCATGGCCAGTACATAAATATGAAATCATGCAACTTAGAATTGAATAAGAACATGTTAGTGTATATGCCCTAGGACCTAGTTTTGGTCCACTTATGTACTACTTGACTTTGATATTTATATATATCATTCTGGCATTGTCATTATCAATGTTTGTTTACATCTACGCACATGTACTGACATGATAATGTCCCTGGAGATAGATTGGATCTGTGCTCAAACTATTGTCCCCAATCGATGTACCTTAGTAGATATGGGACAGCTATGGTACTTGTGAGACTGGTATGTGAGCTGGTTAGGTACGTGGTGCTAACGCAGACACATGGGTATATCATTGGAGGATATATTGGATAGACCCGCTATGAGGCTATGACTTGGTGTCATGAGTTATCCTCATAAGTGACAGGAGATGCATTGATCCCTTGACTTGAGGTCATTGATCATTCTATATGGTTAGGGACTTGCTTTGATACAACCCAACACCTTGCCGTAGCTGGGAGGTCATAACGGTTGTTATTCAGCATGTCACGACCCATATGAGAAGATCAATGGACAGACATAGGATTTGCCCCTTCCCTAAGGAAGCATGATATCCATGGAGCTCCTTTATGGTTCTATGACTGAGAGTGTATGGCCATACCCAGGTAAGAACCTGTTTTAGTCATAGCCATGTGATTGGGTGAAAAACAAGTGGTGACACACTTGTCCAATCGGATATCAGTCCGGCAAAGAGACTGTAATGCATCTGTACCTAGTTGCGATGATGGGGATGTCGATGTCGATATCCATTCCAATGACCTGGGTAGCAGCGATGCACTGCTAGGTGCCACTCACTGCTTGTGATGACCTTTGGTCAGCACTGCCAGCGTCAGAGGAACCTACAAGGTCGCACACCTTGATACTTGAGTTCTCGTATTGATCAGGAAGCCTTATGATCGAGTTATTGGATAACTCGGATCTAATTGGGAGATTTCATCAGCGCCAATGGGCCTGATGAGATGGAAGAATGTTATTGGAGCCAAACTTCATTTTTGGCAGGTTGACCCGTATTTGACCATGGTTGGTCACACTTGGATTAGGGTTGCATTGGATTGGATCCAAATGCTTAATCAACCCATAGGATGAAGTTTGGGCTAGCTCATTATCCAATGAAGCCCAATAACAAGTTCTCATGAAGAGAAGAGAGGCTAAAAGGGTATAATGGGGAGAAACCCAACCCCATTGGCGCCTAAGGGGCATAATGGGGTTAGGGTGGCAAAATTGCTTCATTAAGGAAGCAATTTGCGCCTAGCCCTTCTCCCTTGATGGTATGAATGCCTTTAAGGCATGTCTTGGGCTGATATGGTACTTTGGGAATTATGGAAAGGTTGAATGAAGTTTATGGTAAAGTCTTGGAGACTTTCCTTGCATCAAACCTCCTCATCCTAGCCCTACACTTGTCATGATCCTAGCCCTTGCCCTAATCGCCTCTTGCCCTATATATGTGACCCTAGCCGCCCTCTCTTATTATGATTCATCCTTGGAGGCGTGAACATAAGAAGGGAGCGAGAGCAAGGAGCATTGGCGCAATCTCTTCCTCTTCCATCAAGTGGCCGCAAGCTTCTCCTTCCTTACCACTTGGCGCATCTTTCTCTCTTGGTGGCGCAAGGTGGTTGGAGCATCTCCCTAAGGCTTGGATCTTCTTCCCGAGGCTAGCACCGGGCGTGGAAGAAGAGGACTCGAGGCATCCGTGTGTGTGAGACTGCAGACGGCGCACAGTTGGGCGCCTATCACGACATCGACCTCATCTTGCTCTGAGGTATTTTCTAACTCATCGTGTCGACCCCCTTGCATGCGATCTTCACTGGGTTTTTGGGACGGACCTGTTTTGGGGACATTCTTCCGCTGTGCAATGTATGTATGTGTCTCTGAAAAATTGTAAAATGTCCCCGGGGTTTCCCAACAGTGGTATCAGAGCGACTTGCAAGACTCGAACGATGTTTTATGCTTTTCTTTCATGCTCACATGCCATATCTCTATTTTCGAAAATAGCATGATGCATGGCAAACGATTTTTCTAAGTAGGAAAAATTAGGGTTTCTTGTTTCTATCATCCTCTCAATCTCTTTTGGATTTTTGGACTATTTTTCTTGTCTGATTTAAAGATCAAAGGCGCAAGTAGTTTTGTCAAGTAGGACGGGCATTGTGTCTTCGGACTGGCCAAGTCTCTTGATCTGACAAAATTGCCAGCCGAAAGGATCTCCGAAATCATCTTGAAAAATAAATCGCAATTAACCAAAAGATTTGTGAGAAGAAGATGAGAAAAAGAGACTGGTTTTAATGAAAAAGTAAAATTTCAGATTTTATGTTTTTCATGAGCATGTAGAATTGCATGAGTAAATACCTTGATTGTGCATAATGTTGTGATCATTAGTCAAGCCCCCCTTTGCATGCCTGTGATGTATCCTCGTGAGGCCTGCGTGCCGCTTTTCTTTTTGCTTTTAAGAAGACTAGGGTAGCGCATGTACTTGGAGCTTGGCGCATGCATGAAGTTGGCGCACCTTGGATGGTGGCGCAACAAGCATCAAGGAAAAGGCGCAACCTTGCTTGATGGCACAAGTTAGGCATGGCCGAACCCTTGGGTTTGAGAGCTAGCTAACTTGGCATCTTTCATTGAGGCGCATTCTCCTTGGAGGAAGACCATGGCATTGGCCGAACCTTTGAGGTCCACCCTTAAGGTTTGAGAGCTAAGCCATGAAGGAAGGACCTTGGAGCCCACCTTGAAGACCAAGATAGAGGGCGGCTAGGATAGGTCTATCATAGGGGCTTGAGTCCTATGTCAAGAGTTGAACCTCCTTTTGGCATGGGTTGGTTCAATGTCTTGAAAGGGCTTTGATCACATCATCTTTTACTGCTTTCCTTATCTGCTAAAAGCATGCCTATGATGTTTTATCATTATGTTATCACTATAGGATTGCATGCCTGTATTGTTAGACATAAGATAAAACTGATGAGACCTTAAAAACCCTCATAAAATATCAAGTCTAGAAGCCTTCTAACGCGTAGCCCTCACTAAGCTATCGATCAGTGGAGTTGTGAACTGGTTCCCACCCTCGTGGGACACACCCACTTATCTTTAGAAAGTGTGTGGTGACAATGGTTTCCCCAGTCCAGTTTTAACCTGGGCGTGCCTTCGCAAGGAAACTCATTGGCCCTGGGCATAAACGGTTAGGAATGGACTTGACTAGAAATTCACATGTACTGGGCACATAGTGAAAGTCTAGAGGCATCGTTGAGAGGTTAGGGTTTCATGTTATATCCAGCCCTCGCTGGACATGAAATGCCCAAGACTGTCTCAACAAGGGGAGTTGCTTGGAGCAACCGGCCGGCGTGCCCACCTTAGGAAACATGGGTTACTTTGTGCATCTCATCCCACCCTCGTGGGACGCAAAGCCTCATGTGAAATAAGGATCCCATCTCACTAGGAAGTCTTAAACTTCCCGATTGACTTTGTGGGTTGTCAATTCGAATTTAAAATAGTGGGAGCAGTAATCGTTTAAAACAAGTCCAGTTTAAATGATTCGAAGTAGTACTAATCTGCTGTTTCTTGGTTATTGTAGAAGAATGAACAATGGCAGATGGTCACTGCGATCTACCCTGGAAAGGGATAAGTTGGTTGGATCCAACTTAAAGGATTGGTATATGAACTTGAGAATTGTGCTCAAGCTCGAGAGGAAGCTATATGTCCTTGAGAAGCCAATTCCTGAGCCACTTCCATGCTTGGCCTCAGCAGCTGAGAAGGATGCTTATGATAAGCATCAAGCTGATACTTTGGAGATTGCACAATTGATGCTAACCAACATGTCGCCCGAGCTAAGAGGGCAATATGAATCTAAGAGTGCCTCTGAAATTATTTCTAGTCTAAGGCAGCTCTTTGATGCATTGGTTGAGCTCAACCCTCCTAAAGTAGACATTCAATGTGTTAAGCCCAAAGGCTTAACTAAAACATTGAAAATAAAGATGGAAAGAGTCAGGAATAATAAGTGCTACTCATGTGGAGGACCACCTCACATGATAAAGGACATAGTACGACTTCAGAATGAGAAGAAGAGAGGCAAGGCTTCGTCTTCATGCTCAGGTATCTATGTTACAGAAGTCAATCTTTCTACTTCTATGTCATGGGTATTGGATACCGCATGTGGAGCTCATATTTGTACAAATATGCAGGGGCTCAAGAAAAGTAGATCGGTGCGACCTGGAGAGATTGACCTACGCGTTGGAAATGGGGCACAGGTTGCTGCTGTTGCTGTAGGCGTCTTGACTCTCTCCTTGCCTTCTGGACTTCTATTAGAACTAGATAATTGCTTTTGTGTACCTTCACTTACTAAGAACATTGTATCCATTCCTTGCTTAGCAAAGAAGGGATTTAAGTTTGAAATAAATAAGAACTCTTGTTCTTTTTCATTTGCAAATATGTTCTATGGGAAGGGTACTTTGTGCAATGGTCTGTATATCTTGGATATGGAAAGTTCTATCTGTAACATAAGTAATAAAAGGACCAAACTGAGTGGTTCAGTTGGTGCTTTCCTATGGCACTGTCGATTAGCCCATATAAACAAAAATCGCATCCAACAACTCCATGCAAATGGATTGTTAGATTCAAGTTCCTTGGAGGAATTTGATACCTGTGAACCTTGTTTATTGGGGAAAATGACAAAAGCACCCTTCACCAAGATTGGTGAGAGGGCAGGAGGTTTATTGGATCTCATACATACTGATGTGTGTGGGCCTTTCAATAAACAAGCCAGAGGAGGGTACAACTACTTCATTACCTTCACTGATGACTTCAGTAGGTATGGATATGTCTACCTAATAAGACATAAATCTGAGTCCTTTGAGAAATTCAAAGAGTTCAAGAATGAAGTAGAGAACCAGCTTGGAAGATCCATTAAAGCTCTTCGATCTGATCGAGGTGGAGAATACCTGAGTGGAGAGTTCTTTGACTATCTGAGAGAGTCTGGGATCATATCCCAACTCACTCCTCCTGGAACACCTCAATGGAATGGTGTGTCTGAAAGGAGAAATCGAACTTTATTGGATATGGTTCGATCTATGATGAGTCATGCAACTCTACCTCCCTCATTCTGGGGGCATGCACTAGAGACAGCTTCTCTGATACTGAATAATATTCCATCTAAGAGTGTCTCCAAAATACCATACGAGGTATGGAGTGGGAGACGCCCTAATCTCACGTTTATCAGGATCTGGGGATGTGAGGCTTATGTCAAACGTCAGGATTCTAGCAAGCTAGAACCTAGATCTGATAAGTGTGTATTTGTGGGGTATCCTAAGGAAACTAAAGGATACTACTTCTATGTCCCAACCGACAACAAAGTTTTTGTTGCTCGGGGTGCTGTCTTTCTAGAGAAAGAATTTCTTATGAAAGAAGTTAGTGGGAGGGATTTTGACTTGGATGAGGTCCAAGTGCAACCACAAGACAAAGAGATGGAATCTGAGCCACCTGCACCGGTTGTTATACAATCTGAGGCTCAGACACAGGTCCCACGTAGGTCTGGGAGAATTCGTCGTGCACCTGAAAGGTATGGGTCTCTACCGACCCAACACGATGGGATCTTCATCATTGAGGATGAACCTAGAACCTATGATGAGGCGGTCAGTGGACCGGACTCCGAGAGATGGCTTGACGCCATGCGATCCGAGATGGACTCCATGTCGGCTAACCAAGTCTGGGATTTGGTTGAGCTGCCTGATGGGGTAAAACCCATAGGGTGTAAATGGGTCTTCAAGAAAAAGACAGACATGGATGGCAATATAGTTACCTATAAGGGTAGACTAGTGGCTAAAGGATTTAAACAAGTCCACGGGGTGGATTATGATGAAACCTTCTCGCCAGTTGCCATGATCAAGTCCATTCGGATTCTGCTTGCTATAGCTGCATATCATGACTATGAGATATGGCAGATGGATGTGAAGACAGCGTTCCTTAACGGGAAGCTGACTGAGGATGTGTACATGACACAACCTGATGGCTTCATCCATCCTGCAGAGGCTAGTAAGGTCTGCAGGCTAAAGAGATCCATTTATGGATTAAAGCAAGCATCTCGAAGTTGGAATCTTCGATTTGATGAAGCTGTGAGAGATTATGGCTTTATCAAAAGCGAAGATGACGCCTGTGTATATAGAAAATTCAGTGGGAGCTTGGTGATTTTTCTGGTCTTGTATGTCGATGACATACTACTCATCGGAAACGACATCCCTAGTCTTCAAGCTGTGAAGACATGGTTAGGGAAGTGTTTTGAGATGAAAGACTTAGGGGAGGCCGCCTATATTCTAGGCGTGAGGATTTACCGAGATAGATCCAAGAGGCTCCTGGCTCTTAGTCAGAGTACCTACATTGATAAGGTCCTGGAGAGGTTTAACTTGGAGCAATCCAAGAAAGGATACCTTCCAGTAAGACATGGCCTTACTCTCTCAAAGAGCCAGTGTCCTACAACACAGGCTGAGAGGGATGACATGAGTCGAATTCCTTATGCTTCAGCAGTAGGATCGATCATGTATGCAATGTTGTGTACTAGACCAGACGTGGCATATGCTGTAAGCATAACCAGCCGATACCAATCCAATCCAGGTCTGCAGCACTGGGTGGCTGTAAAGAACATCCTAAAGTATCTGAGGAGAACTAAGGATTTGTTCTTGGTCTATGGGGGACAGGAAGAGCTCAGTATGCAGGGCTATACTGATGCATCATTCCAGTCTGACCCTGATGACTTTAGATCGCAGGCCGGCTATGTGTTCAAGATAAATGGAGGCGCGGTATGTTGGAAGAGCTTCAAGTAATCCACCATAGCAGATTCTACAACCGAAGCTGAGTATGTGGCTGCTTCTGAGGCAGCCAAGGAAGCTGTTTGGATAAGGAAGTTCATATCTGATCTTCAGGTGGTTCCTAGTGCAGTGGATCCCATTGAGCTCTATTGTGACAACAATGGAGCAATTGCACAAGCCAAGGAACCACGGTCTCATCAAAGATCCAAACACATACTCAGAAGATTTCACCTGATCAGAGAGATCATTGACAGAGGTGATGTCAAGATTAGCAGAGTAGACACAGAAAACAATCTGGCAGACCCATTGACCAAGGCTTTGGCGCAGCAGAAGCATGATGGTCACGCTAGAGATATGGGGTTAAGATTTCTCAACCTCTAGGTCTTAGTGCAAGTGGGAGATTGTTGGTGTATATGCCCTAGGACCTAGTTTTGGTCCACTTATGTACTACTTGACTTTGATATTTATATATATCATTCTGGCATTGTCATTATCAATGTTTGTTTACATCTACGCACATGTACTGACATGATAATGTCCCTGGAGATAGATTGGATCTGTGCTCAAACTATTGTCCCCAATCGATGTACCTTAGTAGATATGGGACAGCTATGGTACTTGTGAGACTGGTATGTGAGCTGGTTAGGTACGTGGTGCTAACGCAGACACATGGGTATATCATTGGAGGATATACTGGATAGACCCGCTATGAGGCTATGACTTGGTGTCATGAGTTATCCTCATAAGTGACAGGAGATGCATTGATCCCTTGACTTGAGGTCATTGATCATTCTATATGGTTAGGGACTTGCTTTGATACAACCCAACACCTTGCCGTAGCTGGGAGGTCATAACGGTTGTTATTCAGCATGTCACGACCCATATGAGAAGATCAATGGACAGACATAGGATTTGCCCCTTCCCTAAGGAAGCATGATATCCATGGAGCTCCTTTATGGTTCTATGACTGAGAGTGTATGGCCATACCCAGGTAAGAACCTGTTTTAGTCATAGCCATGTGATTGGGTGAAAAACAAGTGGTGACACACTTGTCCAATCGGATATCAGTCCGGCAAAGAGACTGTAATGCATCTGTACCTAGTTGCGATGATGGGGATGTCGATGTCGATATCCATTCCAATGACCTGGGTAGCAGCGATGCACTGCTAGGTGCCACTCACTGCTTGTGATGACCTTTGGTCAGCACTGCCAGCGTCAGAGGAACCTACAGGGTCGCACACCTTGATACTTGAGTTCTCGTATTGATCAGGAAGCCTTATGATCGAGTTATTGGATAACTCGGATCTAATTGGGAGATTTCATCAGCGCCAATGGGCCTGATGAGATGGAAGAATGTTATTGGAGCCAAACTTCATTTTTGGCAGGTTGACCCGTATTTGACCATGGTTGGTCACACTTGGATTAGGGTTGCATTGGATTGGATCCAAATGCTTAATCAACCCATAGGATGAAGTTTGGGCTAGCTCATTATCCAATGAAGCCCAATAACAAGTTCTCATGAAGAGAAGAGAGGCTAAAAGGGTATAATGGGGAGAAACCCAACCCCATTGGCGCCTAAGGGGCATATGGGGTTAGGGTGGCAAAATTGCTTCATTAAGGAAGCAATTTGCGCCTAGCCCTTCTCCCTTGATGGTATGAATGCCTTTAAGGCATGTCTTGGGCTGATATGGTACTTTGGGAATTATGGAAAGGTTGAATGAAGTTTATGGTAAAGTCTTGGAGACTTTCCTTGCATCAAACCTCCTCATCCTAGCCCTACACTTGTCATGATCCTAGCCCTTGCCCTAATCGCCTCTTGCCCTATATATGTGACCCTAGCCGCCCTCTCTTATTATGATTCATCCTTGGAGGCGTGAACATAAGAAGGGAGCGAGAGCAAGGAGCATTGGCGCAATCTCTTCCTCTTCCATCAAGTGGCCGCAAGCTTCTCCTTCCTTACCACTTGGCGCATCTTTCTCTCTTGGTGGCGCAAGGTGGTTGGAGCATCTCCCTAAGGCTTGGATCTTCTTCCCGAGGCTAGCACCGGGCGTGGAAGAAGAGGACTCGAGGCATCCGTGTGTGTGAGACTGCAGACGGCGCACAGTTGGGCGCCTATCACGACATCGACCTCATCTTGCTCTGAGGTATTTTCTAACTCATCGTGTCGACTTGCATGCGATCTTCACTGGGTTTTTGGGACGGGCCTGTTTCGGGGACATTCTTCCACTGTGCAATGTATGTATGTGTCTCTGAAAAATTGTAAAATGTCCCCGGGGTTTCCCAACAGAACAAAGATAAACATAAGCAAGATATTAATTAAACATTATCATTCAACATTCTTCAGCTGTGTTT
The DNA here is from genome assembly GCA_027563935.2 of Costus lasius. Taxonomy (NCBI): domain Eukaryota; kingdom Viridiplantae; phylum Streptophyta; class Magnoliopsida; order Zingiberales; family Costaceae; genus Costus; species Costus lasius. The sequence goes on along the minus strand of CM050450.1, from coordinate 25,659,925 downwards.
TAGGTTTTTTTCTCCCGTGTTTTCACTCGATCCAGTGCTGACCTTGAGATTTTATCTCGCTCTTGCCCTCTAAACCCTCCGGAAACTTTTTCCGACCATCTCCGACCTTCGATCTAGAGTTTTCAAGCCTAATCTGGGTATTTTCGGGGAGTAATTGGTGGATCTAATTGTGGTCGATTTCTTGAATGTTGATGTGGGCACCCAACGCTAGAGTTGGCAAGGGAGTTGATGATTTGATGAAGCCCTTTCAACTCAAGTCTTCAAATGATGAGAGTTGAACTAAGTTGAATTTCCTTCTTTAGAGCTCACTAGGTGAGTGAGTGATGAGCTGAATTTTGCCTATGTATTGTAGATGCAAATACACGTGCTATGGTTCTATCCTATCATGATGCAACATTTTATTCAAATAGGAAAGTAAACCTACATGTAACTACATGTTATACTGGAGGGTGGAGCTAACCTACCATGATGCGATGCAATGCAAATAAGGAAAGTAGAATCCTAAGAAGAAAACCCATACCTGAGAGGTTTCCTTCAGATCCTAGTGGACCTCCTCGGAGCTAGTCTTGGCCCCCCATCATTTCTGCCCGGGTGGGAAAAATTCTCCTCCAGAGAATAATCCTTATACCCTTGGAGTAACTCTGAGTTGGCTTGGACAAACTCAGCCTCAGGAAGCCAGGTCTCCTCACCAGTACTAAATCGGACTCGGTAAAATACTTGTACCTCGTCATGTGTGAGACGAGTCTGATCTTCTAGAATGGCTTCAATGGCTTGCTCATGGTCGTCATCAGGCTCCAGGGTGGGAAACGGCTCATGGTAGAGTGTGAGATCCTCCACATTAACAGTGGCTAGGATCCCCAGATTGGGCGGCAGATCCAAAATGTACGCATTGTTGTTGATCTTCCTAGTGATGGTGAAGGGGACCCTTCGCGTCCTGCTTGCGACCCTGCCCTTGGATTCGCTCCTCACAGATTCGCAGAATTACCTGATCACCTACAGAAAATGCCCTTTCTCGGCGTGTCTTGTTAGCATCATCACGATAACGATTAACAGAGTCTAACATAGTGCTATACAACTCGTGATGAAGCTATAAAACATGAAAGGCTAAGTCTCTAGCAGATATAGAAATATGAAAATGCCTAGGTGCAGGAAGGAGATCAATGGGTTTGTTTGGCTGGTACCCTAAGTGGGCTTGAAAGGGGGAAAGGCCAGTGGTTTGGTTAGGCACACTGTTATAAGAGAACTCGGCTGTGGGCAGCAGTTTATCCCAATTGCCAGGGTGCTCTCCAACTAGGCTCCTAAGAATACTCATAAGTGATCTATTGACCACTTTTGTCTAACCATCCGTCTGAGGATGATAGGTAGTGAAGAATTTTAAGTTTGTGCCTAGAAGTTTCCACAGGGTTCTCCAAAAGTGGCTGACAAAACTAGTATCCCTATCAGACACAATATTAAGAGGGGTATCATGATGTCTAACTACTTCCTTAAAGAATAGGCGGGCTATGTAGGAAGCATTAGAAGTTTTCCTGTAGGGTAGGAAATGGGCCATTTTGGTGAACCTATCTACGATCACAAAGATAGAGTCATACTTAGATTGGGTTCTAGGCAAGCCTAAGATGAAATCCATACTTATATCTGGCCATGGGGCTCTAGGAATAGGAAGAGGTGTGTATAACCCAAAGTTATGTTTCTGAACCTTAGTGGTTTGACAGGCCTTACAGTGTCTCACTACTTTGGCTACATCCCTGTAGAGGTTCGGCCAATAGAACCGTTCCTCCATCAGGTCCAGGGTTTTCTCACGTCTGTGGTGTCCAGCAGACCCTCCTCCATGGATTTCCCAAACTAGGGAGTCCCGGATAGAAGTCTTGGGCACACAAAGTGTCGGACCAAGAAATAGGTATCCATCCCTAAGGGTATACAGAGAATGGCTATGGACATCTAAGCTCAAATCATGATATATGGCAGAGAAATCAAAACAATCTAAGTAAGCAAACTTCATGCAATCAAAACCAATAAGTTCAACATGCAGTTTTTGAATAAGCGAAGTAACTCTACTCAAAGCATCAGCTACCACATTTTCAGTTCCAGATTTATGTTTAAGCACAAAGGTAAACTGTTGAAGATATTCTACCCATTTAGCATGCCTAAAGTTGAGTTTCTTTTGGGCATTCAGGAAAGATAAGGCTTGGTGATCACTATGAAGGGTGAACTCAGTGTGGATTAGGTAGTGCCTAAAATGTCTAAGGGTTTGGACTACAGCATAGAACTCTTTGTCGTAAGTCAAGTATTTCTACCTAGCTTCATTCAGTTTTTCACTGAAGAAGGTAATTGGGTGACCTTCTTGATTGAGGGTCTCACCTATGCCTATGCCAAAGGCATCACAGTCGACCTCAAAGACTTTGCTGAAGTCTGGGAGCCTAAGAACTGGGGCTGAGGTCATCCTAGACTTGAGTTCTTAAAAAGCTTTACTAGCAGACTTGGTCCAGGCAAAATCACCTTATTTCATGCAACTAGTGATTGGGCAACTATGGAGCTAAAATTCATGAACCTACGGTAGAAAGTAGCTAGGCCATGAAAACTGCTAACTTTAGTGAGGCTCTTAGGTTCAGGCTAGTCTAAGATAGCTTGGACCTTAGCAGGATCAGCTTGTAAACCTAACTCAGAGACAATAAACCCCAAGAAGACAACCTTATGAGAGAGGAAAGAACATTTCTTAAGGTTGATGTATAACTTCTCAGTCCTAAGCAGGTCAAGGGTCTTCCTTAGATGTTCTAGGTGTTTTTCCTTAGTCTTATTGTATATCAGGATGTCATCAAAATAGACTATAAGGAATTTACCTATATAGGGTCAAAGCACTTGGGTCATTAATCTCATGAAGGTTGAGGGGGCATTGGTTAGCCCGAAGGGCATAACCAACCACTCATAGAGACCATCCTTTGTTTTGAAGGCAGTCTTCCATTCATCCCCTAACCTTATCCTGACTTGGTGATAACCACTCCTAAGGTCAAGTTTGCTAAACCATTTAGATCCTACAAGGAGGTCTAGCATATCATCTAGTCTTGGGATAGGGAACCTATATTTCACAGTTATCTTATTGATAGCCCTACAGCCAATACACATGTGCCAGCTACCATCCATCTTTGGGTTAAGAAGGGCTCGGACTGCGCAAGGGCTTAGGCTTTCCCTAATGTGTTCCTTAGCTAGGAGGTCATCTACCTGTCTCTTAAGTTCCTCATGTTCAGTGGGCTCATCCTATAATGGGGTAAGTTGGGCAAGGTTGAGCCTGGGACAAGGTCTATATTGTGTTGGATGTCTCTAAGAGGAGGTAAGCCTATAGGTAGTTCCTCTGGGGTTAACTCACTATAGTCTAAGAGGAGTTCTTCTATCTCTGGGGGTGGCTTATCCTCTTGGTCAGAGTTGAGCTCCTTAAAGACTAAGGAATAGATGGGTTGGGTGTCTTGGATTTCCTTAGTGAAAGCTTGGGGTCGGATGAGTTGGATGGTGGGTTTGCTAGACTTGGTTTCTTCTATCTTACCCTTATTGGTTGAGGCTCTAAGCTCCTTGGGTAGGGTAGGTTTCAACCTAATCTTTTGCCCATCTTGGCTAAAGACATAAGTATTGGTGCGACCATAGTCGATCACATCCATGTCAGATAGCCAAGGGCGACCTAGAAGGACTTGTGCGACATCCATGGTGATGACATCACACCAGATCTGTCCTTGATAGGTGCCGAATTGAAGGGGCAAAAGGCATCTATGGGTGACGGGTACACTATTTTGGTTGACCCATGATATGCTATATGGGTTTGGGTGTGGCTCTAGTTTTAACTTAAGTTTGACCACAACTACATGAGAGACGACATTGACACTGCTTCCTCTATCGATTACAACCTTGCACATGTGACCATGGCATTTGGTGTAAGTATGGAAGATGCTTGTCCTTCTCCAGTCCTCAGTGGGAACAGGTTTGACTAGATTGCACCTCACTACCCCTAAGGTGTTCTAGGTAAACTCATTAGTGTCAAGATCTTGGTATTCTATGTTTTGAAGGTTGGGGTCTTGGTCTAATTCTTTTTCAGGGGTTGCCTCAGGTTATAAGGGGTCTTCTTCGATCACGAGGAACCTCTTAGTGCAGTCTTTAGCTAAGTGTCCAGGCTGCTTACAGTTGTGACAGACAAATCTACTAGATCCTATGGCCTGGTTTAGTTTGGGTTGAGGTTTACTTGGTTCTACAGTTTGAGTTGGCCTAGGTTGAGGTTGGCTTGGGCTAGGGGAATTGGTTTAAGGAGTCCTAAGGAAGGGTCTAGTGGGTGTGAACTCTTTCCTAGTCTTGATTTCTTGTTCAACCCCTAGAGCTCTTTGGTAGGCTACCTCTAAGCTATCTATCTGGTAATAGGTTAGACTTCTTTTGATGTCTGGTCTAAGGCCATTCTTAAATCTACTCAGGGTAAGGTTTGGATCCTCAGTGATCTCACATCTAAGGAGAAGCTCTTCTAATTTGGTCATGTACAGTTAGGCTACCTTGGGTGTGTCTGCTAAGCTGGTCAAGAAGTTTGTTTCGATAGTATGGAGACACACTTATCTCTCAACTGAAAAGCATGTGCTCCCATCTCTCAATAGGATATTGAAGGTTTCTTTCTACATGGGTCCAATACAACCTAGTTGATCCTTCTGGAAGACATTTGGCTAGACTCACTTTGTCTGGTTCTGGAATTTGGCCCCACTCATAATATTGCTCTAACTTGGTGATCCAGTCTATGAATTCCCTAGGGTCTAGGGTTCCACTAAAAGTAGGAGGGTTAAGCTTGACAGCACGGTGCACATCAAAGTTCCTAGGTCTTTGGTTGATTTGGGTTTGAGCATGGTGCCCATTCCACTCAGTATAAGGAGTAACCATAGGATTGGGAGTATGTTGTTGGACTATAGGTTCTAAGGGTTCCAAGTTTGCCTTACTAGGAGGTTGGCTTGGGGTCTGTTGTTGGGTTTCAAGGGTGTTGAACCTATTGTTGAGGACCTAGAAGTCATTTCTCATGGCATCCATTTGTTGGGTAAACCCTGCCATTTGTTGTGTAAGTTGTCTAATGTTCTCAGCAAGATCCATAGGTTGGTTATTCTCTTGTTGGGTTCTAGATCTAGTTTGCATGATGCAGTTTTGAAATGAGTATATCTTTTTGAAAATATGAGCCCTAGTAGATTATGGAATCAATTGTTTCAAGCAACCAAAACCACAAGAATCGTTCTAGTAGTAGAAAAATAAGTTTTGGGCTTAAAAATCTACTCTAGAGCCTATGCTTTGATACCAAACTGATGTGGGCACAAGACACAAACATGCAAACAACGTACTTTTAAAAGATTTTGTAATAGATAGATACTAGGAAAAACCAAGATTACACTAAGAGATTTGAAAATAGATGTTTTTGTATTTTTAAATAAAAACCGATTTAAACTACTTGCAGGAAAATAACTTGCGAAAAGGAAAATTACTGGAATAGTAAATGAGACTTACAGTGGACCCCTTGAGAATAGAAGAGGTCACCTTCCCATTCTTCACTAGTCCAACTCTGATGGAAGGTGTCGGTTACACACAGGCAATTCAGTAAACCCACACAAACGCGGGGGAGTGTTAAAGAGAGTATTAAACTTTACAATCAAAGGTGCAAGAGGGAGGTTAAGCCTCCAAGTTCTCTTGCCTAAACAAATCATGAGACTATGCTAATAGAGGGGAAGAAGAGGGGCTTGCGCCCCAAAGGGCCTTCAAATCCAAATGCCTTCCTACAAGGATCAAACAAAGGGGTAGGATCCGAACTTGAAAGAAAGGGTGAAGATCCACAAGAAGATTAGAATACTTAACTTAGGGCTTCTTCTTCAAAGGGGTCCTCGGCTTCAACTTGTCTCCAAGGGAAGTCTCGGCCTCAAAGGTTATCTTCTTGAAGAGCTTGGTTGAAGAGGACTCTTAGCTTGTAGCTTGGAAGGTTTGATGATCTCAGCTACAAGGAGGTTATGTGGATGGGAAAGGCGAATAGGGGAAGAGAGGAAGTTTTGGTGACACAAGCACCGAGAGACTACAATTGCTAGAAACTACTCGACAATATATTCATTCCAAGATGCATATGATGCCATGAAGGCTACAATATATTCATTCCAAGATGCATATGATGCCATGAAGGCTACAATATATAGGCAAAGCAACTAGGGGTTACATGTGTCTTTTCCCCCTAGGTGCATAAGCAACACTAAGTAAGAAAATTTCAGCAATTAATTGTAAAAGGGCTACATGGAATTGGCGCACAATCTAGTAGTTGTCTTTCCTTCTTTGGCCGGCTCCTTCAAGGTAAGTTTTCAAATTTTGAATTCAAGGGGCTGGTGCACATTTGAATTTGAATGAGTGGGCGGTTTGTGCATTGATGAGGCTTCCAATTGTGGAGAGGAATTTGAATTTTTGCTCCAAGTGTTAGGCGCCTATCTTATGATTCCTTGATTTGGGGAGTAATTGGTGGATCTATATTGTGGCCGATTTCTTGAATGTTGATGTGGGCGCCCAAGGCTAGATTTGGCAAGGGAGTTGATGATTTGATGAAGCCCTTTCAACTCAAGTCTTCAAGTGATGACAGTTGAACTAAGTTGAAGCTGAATTTCCTTCTTTAGAGCTCACTAGGTGAGTGAGTGATGAGCTGAATTGTGCCTATGTATTGTAGATGCAAATGCACGTGCTATGCTTCTATCCTATCATGATGTGACATTTTATTCAAACAGGAAAGTAAACCTACATGTAACTACACGTTATACTGGAGGGTGGAGCTAACCTACCATGATGCGATGCAATGCAAATAAGGAAAGCAGAATCCTAAGAAGAAAACCCATACCTGTGAGGATTCCTTCGGATCCTAGTGGACCTCCTCGGCGCTGGTCTTGGCCCCCTGATGACACCAAAATTCATAGTATATTTTGTGTCATTTCATTGGTCTTTTTGTGTCATATTTATGCGCTTTTGCTTGTTTTTAAGCCTTATTTGTCAAATATTACGGAATCTACACCATTTGTTGTTTTTGATGATTTTTAGGTAAAAAGTGCCATATTTTGATGGATTTTGAAAGATTTGAATACACCAATGGATTCCAGACATCGAGACGAAGCTGCTTGTCAATTTTCATGCAAATTGGAGCAAGTTTGAAAAATTACACCCCCCGGGTGTAATAAATATTATGGTATAGTAATTTCTACCCTAGAAAGAACAGAAGCAAAATTATGGCAGTGCCGTAATAAATATTACATGTCCATAATTTCCACACATAAATATACAGAAGAAATTACGGCACTGCCGTAATATATTTCACGGTACTGTAATTTTGGGCCCAGTTTTCCGATTCTTCCGCTGGAAACTTAAAAAGAAGATTTCTCGAGTTATAGACCACCAAATTGAGATCCGAAAGAAGCTATAAACTCATCCCAACGAGGAGAAGACAAGGGGAGTGAAAGACCTAATTTTTATCCACTGTTCAGAGAGAAATCAAGGGAGGCATCCTTAGGGCATGGCCTCACGCCGAGAGCCGTAGAGGCCACCTCAAGGTGCAATTTTCACAAGGAAGCTTCGCCTGGAGGAGAAGAGGATACCCTAGAAGTTTTAGAGTGAAAGGAGATCGATCGGAGGAGAAATCAACAAAAACGTGGTTGCCTGCACTGTTCATCGCTACTCTACTGCAAATTACGGGCTATAATTTTCATTACAGCCCTGTTTCGTAAATTTTACTCTTCCCTTCACTTTCTGATCATTGTAAACTATGGTTTATTGTAATTCTTCTACCATGCTAGCTTAGACATCTTATGGGACATGCGGTGTAATCCCCTTAAATTTTTATGACTAGATGATTCTTATTTTGTCATGATATTCTTGTTTTGATAATTCTGCTTATGTGACGATTGCTCTTTAATTCTCCATAGTTTCATATTATCTGTATGTTTTAGAGTATTTACAATATGGACCGAGAGGTGATTTGAACTTGGAACCCTAAAATTGAATGTTAGGTACTCATCATAAGAAATTAGGTATGTTCTTATTTCTCGATTTTAGAAATATAATGTCATGTTGATAATCTGAACTTAGGATTGAGTTATTGAAATAAACATGATGATACTGTGAGAGATTAAGTATCAGATTGTTTGAGAACCATAAGTGGAAACTATGTTAAGATTCGGATGCACGAAAGTGATCCTTGAGTTTCCACTTGAGAGTGATCCTTGAGTTCTTTGTCAATGATTTACTTATATCTAACATTGAATAAATCCTGCATGAGAGTGAGGATTAGTTCTTTGTAAATTGTCTGCGCGAGAGCGAGATAATTTCTTTATGAAGTAAATTATATCTTTATCATAATAAGATTAGACTGACGAACACATATTTATATCTAGTCATAGAAATTAAGGTGGATGAAACCCTGGTCCCAGTTTCTCTCTCTGATATTTCATACACTTTTCAATTGTTACTTTCATCACATTCGATTTGCTTAGCTAGTGAGGAAATAACTATTTGGTACTTAACACGTAGGTCTCCGTGGTTCGATATCTTTTTATTACTTTGAAGTATCCGTGCACTTGCGGACTACAACAAGTTTTTGGCGCCGTTGCCGGGGACCTTAGTTTTGTTAATATCAAAATAGTTGTTAGTATTGCTAGACTAAGTTTTATTTCTTTTAGATTTAACTTTGTTTTCTGTTTTTGTAGGTTTTGGATATTCACAAGTTGTGACAGAACTGTGATTTCTGAAATTTTTTTATTTGCTTGTGTTTTGTGTTTTTTTTTATATTTTGACAAAAATTTAAAAAAAATTGATTGATTGGTGTTGGATAATCTTTCTGTTCTTGATAGATTTGAAGATATGTCTTTTAATCACAACTCATAGGCAACTGAAAGAGATGAGGTATACATGCCACAAGGGAAAAATCAAACTTTGCGCAAAATACGGCACTGCCATAATCTTTTCCATGGTGCAGTAATTTCGGCCGATTTCTTACAGACTTTTCTAAAGTTTTGTGAAAAATACGGTGGTATCATATTCTTTTTAACGGTACCGTAATTTTGGATAATTTTTGACCAGAAAGTTTTTGGAAGTTTTACGACAGTACAATATTGTTTTTATGGCCGGTAGCTTTCAAACTGACAAAAATATAGCACTACCGTAAGGAATTTTACACCCGTAATTTTGAATCTGCTTTCTGTTTATCTGATTAGGTGTTTTCTCATAGTGATTTTAAGAAACTGGAGCGGCAAAATTTTTGATCTTTGGCACAAACGTGAACTACTCATCTTTGTCTATTTTTTGGATATTTTTATTGAATTTTAAAGTTCATGGATCATTCTATAACACATAGCAACTTTTGGTAACTGATTAATTTCTGCAGCAGTTTTTCGTGACTGATCTGATTAGCATTTTTGCTGTAAGTATTTAAGATGCTTTAATGACTTGAAACTCTAATCTTTCACATGAAATAGGAAGTACATGTTTCGTTCTATCTGGTGGATTAGTTGTTTTCATGAAAATGTTTTTTTGAACATTCTAGGAAGCATGGCAATTTTTGGTAACTGATTAACTTATGAGCAGTTTTTTATTGAGCAATCTGATAAGCCTTCTTTCTGTTAATGCCCTAAATTCCTGTTAGATATTGATCCTTTAATTTTCATATGCCCAGAAAGAACAAGTTTTATTCTACCTTTTAGCTTTGTCTATTTTCCTTTTGGATCATTAAATCTTATTCTTGGGTATAGCTACTTTTCATAACTGAATCAATAGGCTGCACTGCTTTCCATCGACATTAGCAGCTCCTTGTGTTCAGATTTCCACCAGAAACTGCAGCCCAGCCGCCACCACTGCATTTGCCTCTAACACCACTGTTTCCAGCCGTCGACACTGGATTCTACCACCAGCAGCTTCTTACTTCTTCTGCTGCTTCTGTTTCCATTGATTTTATTTTTGCAGTAGAATCTTCATTTAGTGGCTGTGATTTTTTTTATCTGTGCAGCATTATCTCTCGCCGCCCACCAGCCAATGACTTTGCCTCCAGGACTGTAGTCACCAGTAGGCCACTGGAGACTATTCATCATCATTCTACTTGGCACTATGTAAAATTGACAGTGGTACCGAAGATAAGAGTTGAAGTCCAAATAAAAAGTGTGTATCTTTGTGTGTACATACCATCAAAAACACAAAAAAAGAAAAAAAAAGGAGAGAGAGATTTTGAGTGGAAAAATATTTTGGATATCTTATTCCTGTAAACAAAGGTATGATAGATTTAAACTAAAACTTGGGTGAATTCATGAGACTGAGATTCTTTTTATTATGCGAGTTGCGAAATTTTATTTGATCAAAGTTGTGAATCTTAAAGATTAATTTCAAAGGATGATGTATTTATTTGAAATTTTATGTAACGGTTGGTGGAATATTTCATGAGTGATTATATTTTAGAAATTTATTTTTCATAAAAGAGCATATTTTTCATACTTAGCATTTTTTTATTATTCTATTTATTTGCTTGAGGACAAGCAAAGTTTGAGCCTTATGTGTTTGATGACACCAAAATTTATAGTATATTTTGTGTCATTTCATTGGTGTTTTTATGTCATATTTATGCGCTTTTGCTTGTTTTTAAGCCTTATTTGTCAAATATTGCGGAATCAACACCATTTCTTATTTTTAATGAATTTTGAAAGATTTGAACACACCAATGGATTCCAGACGTCGAGACGAAGCCGCCTGTCAATTTTTATGCAAATCGGAGCAAGTTTGAAAAATTACACCCCTAGGTGTAATAAATATTATGGTACCGTAATTTCCGCCCCAGAAAGCACAGAAGCAAAATTACGGCAGTGCCATAATAAATATTACACTACCATAATTTCCACCCAGAAATATACAGAAGATATTACGGCACTGCCGTAATATATTTCACGGTACCATAATTTTGGGCCTAGTTTCCCGATTCTTCTACTGGAAATTTAAAAAGATGATTTCTCGAGTTATAGACCACCAAATTGAGATTCGAAAGAAGTTATAAACTCATCTCAATGAGGAGAAGACAAGTGGAGTGAAAGCCCTAATTTTTATCCACAGTCTAGAGAGAAACCAAGGGAGGTGTCCTTAGGGCACAGCATCACGCCGAGAGGCGTAGAGGCAACCTCAGGGCGCAATTTTCGCAAGGAAGCTTCGCCTGGAGGAGAAGAGGATACCCCAGAAGTTTTAGAGTGAAAGGAGATCGATCGGAGGAGAAATCAACAAAAACGTGGTCGCCTGCACTGTTCATCGCGACTCTACTGCAAATTACGGGCTGTAATTTTCATTACAGCCCTGTTTTGTAACTTTTACTCTTCCCTTTCGATTTTTGATCATTCTAAACTATGGTTTATTGTAATTCTTCTACCATGCTAGCTTAGACATCTTATGGGACATGGGGTGTAATCCCCTTAAATTTTTATGACTAGATGATCCTTATTTCATCCTGATATTCTTGTTTTGAAAATTCTGCTTATGTGACGATTACTCTTTAATTCTCTATAGTTTCATATTATCTGTTTAGAGTTTTTACAATATGGACCGAGAGGTGATTTGTGAAAACTTGGAACCCTAAAATTGAATGTTAGGAACTCATCGTAAGAAATTAGGTCTATTCTTATTTCTCGATTTTAGAAATATATTGCCATGTTGATAATCTGAACTTAGGATTGAGTTATTGAAATAAACATGATGATACTGTGAGAGATCAAGTATCGGATCGTTGGAGAACCATAAGTAGAACCTATGTTGAGATTCGGATGCACGAAAGTGATCCTTGAGTTTTCACTTAAGATGATTGACTTAGAGTTAGGATGCACGAGAGTGATCCTTGAGTTCTTTGTCAATGATTTACTTATATCTAACATTGAATAAATCCTGCATGAGAGTGAGGATTAGTTCTTTGTAAATTGTCTGCGCGAGAGTGAGATAATTTCTTTATGAAGTAAATTATATCTTTATCATAATAAGATTAGACTGATGAACACATAATTATATCTAGTCATGAAAATTAAGGTGGATGAAACCCTGGTCCCAGTTTCTCACTATGATATTTCATACACTTTTTGATTGTTACTTTCATCACATTTGATTTGCTTAGCTAGTGAGAAAATAACTATTTGGTACTTAACACGAGGTCTCTATGGTTCGATATCTTTTTATTACTTTGAACTATTTGGCTATGTCAACTTCAATCCCTCTTTCTGAAATCAAGTGCCCCAAAACTATCCCTTGCCTAACCATGAAATGACACTTTTACCAATTAAGTACAAGGTTAGTTTCTTCACACTGCTGCAATACTCGAGATAAATTAGCCAAACAATCATCAAAGGAAGAACCATATACTGAGAAATCATCCATAAATACATCCATGAAATCCTCAATGAAGTCCGAAAAAATAGCCATCATACACCTCTGAAGAGTAGCAGGTGCATTACATAAACCAAAAGGCATTCTCCTATATGTAAAAGTACCATATGGGCAAGTGAAAGTGGTTTTATCTTGATCAACAGGATGTATAGGAATTTGGAAAAACCTAGAATATCCATCTAAGAAACAAAAGTGATAATGGTTTGCAAGCCTTTCAACCATCTAATCAATAAAAGGTAAGGGAAAGTGGTCTTTCCTAGTAGCCGCATTCAAGTTTCTATAATCTATGCACATGCGCCAACTAGTTACTATTCTAACAGGAATCAATTCGTTGTCTTTATTTTTCATGACAGTTACTCCTCTTTTCTTAGGAACACAATGTACAAGACTTACCCATTTACTGTCAGAGATAGGATAGATAATACCTGCATCAAGTAGTTTCAGGACTTCCTTTTTCACAACTTCTTTTATAGAGGGGTTAAGTCTCCTTTGAAAATCTGCATGTGGCTTGTGTTCCTCTTCCATCAAAATCCTGTGCATACAAAAAGAGGGGTTAATTCCCTTTAAGTCATCAATTGTGTACCCAATTACCTTCCTATGAATCCTTAATTCCTTAAGAAGAAAATCTGTCTCCCTTTTTCCAAGCTGTGCATCAACAATGACAGGGTAAGTAGAGTTAGGACCAAGAAATTCATAACAAAGGTTATCAGGTAAAACTTTAAGTTCTACTTTTGAAGCCTTCTCTTCTTCACTCTTTTTATCATCACAAACAATGCAATCTAATAATTCATTAATTTCAGAACTGGTTTCGACATTAGAATCAAGAACAGAATCTAAATCAGAATCATATTCAGAGGTTTCAACAAATAAATCACTAAGATCATAGACAGTGCCATCTACAACATGTATACTACAACAAGATTCGGAATTTGATGGGTTTTTCATGGCCTCATTCAAGTCATACTCAATTCTTTCGTCCCCAATGTTACGTGTAAGTTTACCGTTCTTTACATCAATAATCGCTCCTGCTATGGCTAAAAATGGTCTACCAAGTATAATAGGGATCTTTGCATCTTTTTCCATCTCAAGAACTACAAAATCTGCTGGAATGAAATACTTACCTACTTGGATAGGTACATCTTCCAGAATCCCTATAGGATACTTAACTGAACGATCGGCGAGCTGAAAAAATATTGAAGTTGGTTTAAGCTCTCCCATGTCCAATTTCCTGCAAATAGATAATGGAATTAGACTCACACTAGCACCTAAATCACATAAGGCTCGGTAAAAAGCCATACTCCCAATAAAACAAGGAATAGAGAAACTACCTGGAACCTTTAATTTTAGTGGCAGTTTATTCTGGATAATAGCACTACACTCCTCAGTTAAAGCCACAGTACCATAGTCCTCTATCTTTCTCTTATTAGACAAAATTTCTTTCAAAAATTTAGCATATGTGGGCATTTGAGATAAAACTTCAGTGAATGGAATATTAATATAAAGCTTCTTTAAAACATCAAGAAATTTTCCAAATTGCTTTTCTAATTTTGCTTTCACTAGTCTCTAGGGAAAAGGTATAGGTGGCCTATAAGGTGCAGGTGAACTTGATCTAGGAATTTCTGGTTGACATGGCTCATCTCCTTTAGGTTCATCACTTTGTTGAGGTGACAAACTAGTTTGGGATTGCCCTTGTATAGGAGGTTTTTCCAAGTCTAGTTCATTGTTATGTTCGATATTAGGCTCTTCTTCATTATCCTCAACTCTCCCTTTAGGTTCCTCTAATTGCCTCCCACTCCTAATAATTACAGCATTACAGTGTTCTCTAAGGTTTAATTCAGGTTTAGCAGGTATTTGGTTTTCTAAGGTTTTATTGTGAGCTGCTGAAGATCCTACTTGAGAAGTAAGATGACTAACCATTCCCTTAAGATCTTCAATCTCCTTATTTTGATTTGTCATGAATTGATTTTGACTAACCATAAACTTTTCAAACATGGACTCTACCCTAAAAGAGTTTACCTTTTCAGTCAAGCTATACCATCCATCATTTTCATTCTTACCATGTTGATGACAATATAGCATTCCTTCTTCAGTAGCCCGTTGGTTATGATTTAGGGCCATCTCCTCAAACAAGGTGAAAGCATCTTCAATTGTTTTGCTCATGAGGGCTCCTCCTACGGCAGCATCAACAGTCAAACGAGTATTATAAAATAAGCCATTATAAAATGTATGAATTAGAATCCAATTTTCAAGGACATGGTGAGGACACTCCCGTTGTAATTCGTTAAAACGCTCTCATGCCTCGCTGAAAGACTCGCCATCCCACTGTGCAAAGCTAGTAATCTGATTTCTTAACTAGATTATTTTGCTGGGTGGAAAGTACTTCATCAAAAAAGCATTTGACAGTTGATCCACTATAGTGAAGGTACCGATAGGTCGAGATTGTAGCCAAGAATGTGCTCGATCCCTGAGCGAAAAAGGAAACAACCTTAGTTTTAATGCATCATCAAAAACACCATTAATTTTAATAGTGTCATAATATTCAAGAAAGAGATATAAATGTTGATAAGAATCTTCAAGTGGTGATCCTCCAAACTAATTCTACTATATCATAGATAGGAAAGCTGGCTTGATTTCAAAATTATTATCCTTGATAGCTGGTCTGGCAATGCTAAAGTGTATCTCCTGTGGATTAGGGGCTGCATAGTCCCTAAGTGTTCTTCTGTCTGCCATGACAACTTCTTCTCCCTGTCTTTCTTCAAATCTTAGTTTCCTGTGAGTCTAAGTAGATCGATCAAATAAACTCAAAATAAGTAGAAAAGAATAGAAAACAGAAAATAAAACCTAGTTTAGCAATACTATAAATATCTTCAATATTGACAAAAACCAAGGTCCCCAGCAATAGCGCCAAAAACTTATTGTGTCCGCAAGTGCACGGATACTCGAAGTAATAAATAAGATATCGAACCACAGAGACCTCGTTTGTCAAGTACCAAAAAATCGATTTCTCACTAGCTAGGCAATTGAATAAGATGAAAGCAAACTATCAGAAATTACACGAAAAAGTCAGAGAGAGAAATTGAGACTAGGGTTTCATCCACCTTAATTTCTATGACTAGATCCAAATAGGTGCTTATCAGGTTATTCTTATTATGATAAAGATATAATTTACTTTATAAAGAAATCATCTCGCATTCGTAAAAACAATTTACAAAGAACCAATCCTCACTTTCGCACAGGATTTATTCAATGCTAAGGATAAGTAAATCATTGACAAAGAACTCAAAGATCACTTTCATGCACCCAAATTCTGAGTCAAACATCTCAAGTGAAAACTAAATACTTTCATACTTTAATTTTCATAGGTTCTACTTAAGGTTCTCCAACGATCCGATACTTAATTTCTTATAGTATCATCATGTTTATTTCAATAATTCTTCCTACATCAGATTATCAACAAGGCAATAAACTTCTAAAATCTAGAAATAAGAACAAACCTAATTTCTTACGATGAGTTCCTAAATTATGATTCTAGGGTTCCAAGTTCTCGCAAGTCACTTTTCAGTCCATATTGCAAAAACTCAAAAACATGCTGATAATATGAAATTAGAAAGAACTAAAGGCAATCATCACATAAGTAGAATTATCATAGTAAGATTATCCTGACGAAATAAAAATTATCTAGTTATTTGAAATTAAGGGGATTACACCCCCTATGTCCCAAAAAGTGTTTAAGCTAGCATAGTCAAAAAATTACAATAAACCATAGTTTCAAAAGATTAGAAATCGAAGAGAGATAGGAAATTCAACTAACAGCACGGCTGTAATGAAAATTACAGCCGTAATTTCGTGTGATGAATAGTGGCGATGATGCCTCTTTTGTTGATTTCTCCTCCGATCGATCTCCTTTCACTCTGAAACATCTGGGGTATATTCTCCTCCTATAGGCGTAGCTTCCCTTCAAATTTCATGGCCAGAGATACACTGTACACTTCGCAGCGGTGAAACCTAGGGCTGTGGTGAAGATTGCGATTTCTCTCCCATTCGTTGATCAAAATTGGGGCTTTTCATGTGTGTCTCTTCCCCTCAGTCTGATGAGTATTTCCCTTTTTACAGATCTCCAATTGAGGGTATAGATTGTCCGCAATCATCTGCGCAAAAATTGGGCTTCAATAAGTCCGGCAAAGTTGGCCGCCTGGGTTGTAATTACCGCAGTAATTTTGATTACGGCAGTGCCGTATTTTATTCTGGGAAGAAACACTGGCCGTGAAAATAACCACGGCAGTGCCGTGATCGTGCAAAATATTCTGTAAGAAAATCTCCTAGAATTACGGCCCATAATATGGTTTACGGTAGTGCTGTAAAATCGGCAAGACTCTCTGGTCGGAAATCATCCCAAATTACGGCCCATAATCTGATTTACGGTAGTGCCGTAAAAGCTGCAAAACATTTTGTACAGAAATTGACCCAAAATACGGCAGTGCCATGGTTTATTCTGTAGGTTCAGTAAAACCATGGTACTGTAATATTAATTACGGCCTTGACGTATTTTTGGTCTGATGCTCTGATTTGCATGAAATTTGACATGTAATCTTCTCTTGATGATGGGAATTCATCTATGCATCTGAATTGCTTAAAAACGCCTTAAAATAATGCCTTTTTACCTGAAAATGATGAAAAACACAAAAAGGTGTAGATTCCGCAATATTTGATAAAGAAAGGCATAAAAATAAGCAAAAGAGCATAAATGTGACACAAAAAGACCTATAAAATGACACAAAATATACTATGAATTTTTGTGCCATCAGCATGCTGAAGGTGAGATTACTTTGCGCATGGCCAATATTGAGAGGAGCCTTACACACAGAGACATCAGATCTATATTTCACTTACCGGGAGGACGGCATACACATGTATCAGCGGGTTTTATTCAGCATGTGTTTTGGAACCAGATCACCACGGAATCCAGCTTTTCATCATCTTCAGCAAGAGCAACAAGCATCTCTAACCCTTGCATCAAATGTGTGCACCGAGTATTGGCACATACAGTTTTCGGACGAGGAGATAGTGATGGTATGGTACGTCAGTCCGAACTTTACTTTCTCTAGTGCATGCTTCATGGGTATCCTGTAGATTTGACTTTCTTTTTTATCAAGCACTTGGATAAGGTCGCTAGGGCAAATAAGGGTGCTATTGTGATAGGAGGTTTTCTTACTCCTATAGCCCTTTCTTTGAATGTTGAGCCATATGGGATTGAAGTGGCTAGGGGAAATGCTAGGATTGACATTGAATCATGTGTTGCAATGAAGATGATTGTTAGAGAAGGAGACATTTATTGCTTGATTCTTAGACCGGGTACTCCCACCTTACCACTACCAAACACTGAGAAGACTTTGGTCTAGAATCAATCTAACTAGAAGTTTCACCATATGTTGTCATAGCCGCCACCCTCACACCATTGGATTCAGTACCGCCACCACCCACCTAGGGTGGCAGTGATGACCCTTTCGACGTAAGTATGGATTCACCGCCACGCCAAGCTACCGCTTCTCCACCACACCGAGCTATAGGTTTCTCATGCAGAGCTGCTAAGAGAGGATGGTCTAGTACCCAGGATGCTAGTTTTCAAGCCCGTTCTGCAGAGGTATACCGTCAGGGTCATTTGATGGAGAGAATGCTTGATGCCATGGGACATTTACATGAAGATGTTGAGGAACTTGGGAATTATATGGAAGAAATGGAAAACTTTCTCTATGATAGATTCAGGTATGGAGATGGCGGTGAGGACAGCGGTGAAGACGGAGATGGGGGTCAAGAAGGTGGTCAGGATGATCCCATGGATGTTGATCCTGCTGATGAAGCAAACGAGGAGGCAGATTCTGATGCGGACGATTAGAGCTTTGTGAGTATTCTCTTTCCTATCTATGCTTTATTAATCTTTATACCCTATTGATGATACATATTTTTGTAGGGAAGGATGATTCAGTCATACTCCTTGTGTCCGCAGCCCGTCGATCCTCGTTTTTTTTTTTATATTTTGCATTCTGGATTTTATTCGATCTGGTTGTATTACGATATTATGATACTTGTGTTGTTGCCACTGACTCGATATGGTTGTATCGTGATATTACGATTTGTGATGATATTGTGATTTGGCACCATGAGTAGGTGCATTCTGATTTTCGGCATTGAATAATTGTGAATGATGAATTTGTTCTTGATATGTGCACTGCTTTTCTATGATGATACTTTTGGATTTTACTCTCCATAATATCTTGATATATATATTGTTGTGTTGATATGCCTATGATGTGTGGTCTATTTTTGTGAAATTACTTCTGAGACAATATGTTGATTTTCTTAATGATGAATGTCTATGTATGTCAATGTCTGTGAATGAGACATACTTATTGTGTTAAATTTATTTCTTCAATATATATCTACCCATTGAAATTTTTCATTGATGGATGCATGAAGTTTTGGATAGGTATGTTGTTTGATAAATGCAATCTGAGAGTAAAACTACTTTCTTGAATAAAATGAGCATATGAGTGTGATTTTTCAATTGATGTCAATTGATTAATCTAGTTGATGTTTGAGTCCATTTTACTATTTGTTGGGAAGAAAGATTCCAAGATTCCAAAAGAGAGAGTGATTCCCCTACTTGGCACTACGTAAAATTGGCAGTGGTACCGAATATATGGGTTGAAATCTAAAAAGAGAAGGAAAGAAATACTCCTCTACTTGGCACTGCATTTGCAGTGGTACCAAAGTTATGAGTTAAAGTCCAAATAAAAGTATGTATCTATGTGGGTACATGCCAAGGAAAAACCTTTTAACATTAACTCTGCTGTCTTAGGCTATGAATCTTCTTGCTGAAAAGATATGAGTTTTATTACATCGGCTATGTGGCTGATGTACTCTAAATTCATCATCAGAAAAAAGGTGGTAATAGATTTAGAGAATGTCAAAGATAAAAAAAAGAGATGAGAGAGACAAAATCTGAGTGGAAAAACATTTTGGTGATCCTATTCTTGTAAACAAAAGTATTATAGATTCGAACTAAAACTAGGAGAACCCATGAGATTGAAATTCTACTTATTATACACGTTGCGAAATTTTATTTGACTAAGTTATGGATCTTAAGGATTAAATTCGGAGGATGATATACTTATTTGAAATTTTATGTAGCTTTTGGTGGAATTTTTCATAAGTGATTATATTTTAGAAATTTATTTTTCATAAGAAAATTTATTCTCCATGATCAAGCATTGATTTCTTTATTTGCTTGAGGACAAGCAAAGTTTGAGCCTTATGTATTTTGATGACTCAAAAAGTCATAGAATATTTTGTACTGATTGATTAGTCTTTTTGAGTTATATTCATGCTCTTTTGTTTATTTTTATGCCTTATTTGTCAAATATTTCGGACTCTACACCTTTTCTAGTTTTTGATCAGGTTCAGGCAAAAAGGCATCATTTTGATAGATTTTCAAGTAAACTAAGTGCATAGACGAATTCTAATCATCTAGAAGAGATTACACGACAAATTTCAAGACAAACCAAATTTTCAGGGAAATTACGGTAGTGCCGTAATTATAATTTCGGCTATGGTTTTACTCGGATCTACAGAATAAACCGCAGCACTACCATGATTAATTTCCTCTATCGTAATTTTCGAAGATTTTTGTCCAAAAGGAATTGCGGCACTACCGTAAAATTTATTATGGCCGTAATTTCATTGAGTCAGATTTGAAGCATGAAGGATAAATCATGGCACTACCGTGGTTTTTATTATAGCCCGTAATTCTTCCAAAATTTTCTACAAAAGAAATTACAGCACTGCCGTAATTATCTTCACGGGCCGTAATTGTAACCCAAGCAGCCGTGTTTGCTCGATTCTTCCGGAGTTATTGTAGCTAATTTTTGCGAAGCCGATTTCGAGCAATTTAGACCACCATTTCAAAAACCGAAGAAGGGGAGTGATCTATAAGAAGAGGATAAGTTCTCAGAATAAAAGCCCCAATTTTAATCGACGAGTTCACCGCCGCGCTAGGATTCGTCACTGAGAAGTGTACATACCATCATCTGCGACGAAACTTGAGAGGAAGTTACGCCTGAGAGAGGAGAACACACATAGAAAATTTCAGAACAAAAGGAGTTCAATCGGAGGAGAAATCGAGACAAACGTGGATGCCGGTACTATTCACAGCGTACACAGAGGAGATTACGGGCTATAATTCTTTTTACAGCCCTGTATTCAGTAACCTTTTTCTTTCCCCTTTAAATTCTAATTTTTCTTAGATGTTTTTTTATTGTAAATTCTACATCATGCTAGCGTAAATACCTTTTGGGACAGGGGGTGTAATCCCCTTAATTTCTTAATGGCTGGATAATTTTTATTTTCATCAGTTGTTCTATAATATGATAATTTTACTTAAGTGATTATTGTCTTTGACTTTTTCTAGTTTCAATTATCAACATGTTTTAAAGTTTTGTAATATGTACTAAAAAGTGATTTGCAAAACTTGGAACCCTAAAATTATGATTTATGAACTTATGCTAAGAGAATAGGTTTGTTTTTAATTCTTGATTTTTGAAGTATAATTCTTTTTGATAATCTGATTTAGGAAATTTTATTGAGTTAGACATGAAAATATGCATTGAAAGATGATATTAGATTGTTGGAAAACCTTAAGTGAAACCTGTGAAAGTAAGATATGAGAATATTTAGTTTTGCCTGAGATTTTGACGCGGAGAGTTAAGCCATGAGAGTGATATTAAATCTCTTTGTCAAAGTTTGCTTATTTTAAACACTAAATAATCAGTCGTGAGAGCGAGGGTTGTTCTTTGTAAATTGTTGTCGAGAGAGCGTGACAATTCCTTCAAAAGTAGATTTCATCTTTATCATATTGAGAATAAACTCATGAACACTTATTTCTGTCCATTCATAGAAATTAAGATGGATAAAACCCTAGTCCCATCTTTCTCTTTCTGATAAGCACACACTTTCCAATCGTTCGCTTACATTGTACTTGATTTGCTTAGCTAGTAAGAAAATAACTATTCGGTACTTAACACGTAGGTCCCTGTGGTTCGATATCTTTTATTACTTCGAGCATCCGTGCACTTGTGGACACAACAAGGAGAAATATCCATCAGATTAATTTGGGTTTTGCATCTTTTTTGTTCACCAAGTATTTTATTGCCGCATGATATATGAAAACAACAACTTTAGAATTAACAATATAGAAGCAAAATTTATTAAAAGCAAACACAATGGCAAGAAGCCCCTTCTCAGTTGTTGCATAATTAATTTGTGCTTCATCTAATGTTTTGCTGGCATAGTAAATGTTATGAAGCATGTTATTCTTTTGCTGCCCCAAAACTATACCCACTACTTGGTCACTTGCATCACACATCAACTCATATGGAAGCATCCAATCTGGTGGTTGCATAATGGGTGTTGAGACAAGAGCCTTCTTTAACTTTTCAAAGGCTTCTGTACAGTCCCTGTCAAAAAGAAAAACGGCATCCTTAGCCAATAAATTTATAAGAGGCCTAGTAATTTTAGAAAAATCTTTAATAAAACGATGATAAAATCTAGCATGGCCTAAAAATTACGGATTGCTTTGATGGAGGTAGGCAGAGGTAATTTCTCAATGACTTCAATTTTAGCCTTATCTACTTCGATGCCCCTTTGTGAGATAATATGTCCAAGGACAATTCCCTCCCGAACCATGAAGTGGCATTTCTCCCAGTTAAGGACCAAATTCACCTCCTTGCATCTCTACAAAACAGGTGATAAATTAGATAGACAATCATGAAATGAAGATCCATATACCAAAAAATCATCCATAAAAATATCCATAATATTTTGAATAAAATTAGAAAAATGGCCACCATGCATCATTGAAAAGTGGCCGGCGCATTGCATAAACAAAAGGGCATGAACATGTAAGCATGATGACACCAAAATATATAGTATATTTTTTATCATTTTAGATATCTTTTCATGCTAAATTGAGGATCTTTTACTTATTTTTATGCTAAATTCATCGAGTATTGCAAAATATACTTCTATTTTGGGTTTTTCATGATTTTCAGTAAAAAAAGGCACTATTTTGGTCATTTTTAAGCAAAATCAAAGACATGGAAGAGTTACGATCATCAAGAGGAGGTCACACAAGAATTTTCACGCAAATCAAGGCTAAAGACCAAAATACGGCGGTGCCGTAAGGGATTTTACGGTACCGTATTTTTCACAGATACCGTATTATCGAGATCACAGCCGTATTTTGGTGATTTTCCAAACAGAAGGTTTTCGCGAAAATACGGCACCACCGTAAGGATTTACACGGCCGTATTTTTGGGCACTTTCTGAACAAAGACTTTTGCCGAAATTACGGCACTGCCGTAAAGGATTACACGGGCCGTATTTCACCGACGAATCCGACCAGAGAGTTCAGCCGATGTTACGGCACTGCCGTAAACCAAATTACGGTGCTATATTTTCTAGCGTTTCCAGAACAGAACACTCAGCCGATTTTATGGTACGGCCGTGAGATATTACACTACCGTAATTCCCAATCAAAAACGCGATTTTTACGAGTCCAAATCTTGCGTGAGCCATAACTTTTGATCCAGAGGTCCAAATTCAAATCCAAAAGTTGCTGCCACTTCGTATTTAAGAGGAGAAGATACACGCACCAAAAGTGGGAACTTTTATCTAGTATCAAGGGAGAAATCGCCAGAGAGGTGGCTAGGGTTTGGCCTCACGCTGAGAGGCATAGAGCTCACCTCAGGCCATGATTTTCACGCAGATGCTTCACCTAGAGGAGAGGAAGACACCACAGAAGTTTTAGAGCATTTGGAGTCTGATTGGAGGAGGAATCAATGAAACAGCGGTGACAGCGCTGTTCATCGAAGCATATTACGGCTGTAAAGGATTTTACAGCCGTGTTGTAACGTTGTTTCTCCTTTTCTTTCATTTTCTGATCATTCTAAGACTATGATTTATTGTATCTCTTTCTCCATGCAAGCTTAATACTCTTTTGGGACATGGGGTTTAATCCCTTTGATTTTTAATGATTATATAACTTTTTGTTTCGTCATGATAATCTTCGTTGTGGTAATTCTACTTATGTGAATGTCTTGTCTTTAATTTTCCATAGATCTATGTTATTATCCATGTTTTAGAGTTTTCGCAATGAGACTGAAAGGTGATTTGCTTGAGAGCTTGGAACCCTAGAATTGCATGTTAGGATCCCTTCCTTAGGTTAGATCCAACTTGATCTGTTCTAGTAGATAAATTGTCATGTTTGATAATATTGATCTAGGATTTAATTATTGTTATAAACATTGATTGATCTTGCACGAAAGTGAAGATCGGTCTGTTGGAAAACCATAGGTAGAACCTATGTTGAGTCTCGGATGCACGAATGTGATCCTTGAGATTCTACTTGAGACTATCAATCAAATTAGAATCCGGATGCACGAAAGTGATCCCTGTGATCTTTGATTGATGATTTACTTATCTACAACATTGAAAATAGATCTTGCACGAAAGTGAAGATTAGTTTTCTGCATGGTTGTCTGCACGAAAGTGAGACAATACCTTTATCAAGTAAATTAGGTCTTTATCTTAACAAGATTTGATTGATGACCTTTTATTATATCTAATAATTGAAATTAAGGTGGATAAAACCCTAGTCCCATGTTTACCTCTCTGATTATCTTTAGCGTTATTTTTATTACTTATTTACATCATATTTGGTTTACTTAGCTAGCGAGAAAATAATTATTTGGTAATTAACAATAAGGTCTCTGTGGATCGATATTTTTATTACTTCAATAATTCCGTGCACTTGCGGAAGCCTATTAAGTTTTTGGCGCCGTTGCCGGGGATTAGTCCAAGGTACACGCATGCCAGACTTGTAGTGTTCCCTTTCGGGCTATCAAGTTTTTAGCGCCATTGCCGGGGATTAGTCCGAGGTATACGCGTGCCAGACTTGTAGTGTTCCCTTTCGGGCTATCAAATTTTTGGCACCGTTGCCGGGGACCTTAGTTTTGTTAATATCAAAATAGTTGTTAGTATTGCTAGACTAAGTATTTTTGTTTTAGATTTAACTTTGTTTTTTCTTTTTGCAGGTTTTGGATTTTCACAGTTGTGACAGAACTGTGATATCTGAAGATTTGTGAATTTGCTTGTGTTTTAGATTTTCTATTTTTTTCTATATTCTAAAAAATAAAAAAAAATAAAAAAAAATTTGATTGATTGGTGTTGGATTATCTTTCTGTTCTTGATAGATTTGAAAACATGTCTTTTAATCACAACTCCTGGGCAACTAAAAGAGGTGAGGTATACATGCCACAAGGTAAATCTCTTGTAGATCAATTTAACTCTTATATGCAATCTTGTTCTTCTGATTACAGTGTTATTTGTGGATATCCTGATCATTGTTCCTCTGATTGCCCATTTTTAAAACCAAATTTATCATGGCAAGAACAAGATCAATTGTATTCTAGATGGGAAAGCCGAACTTCTTTATATGATGATTGCTCTGATCATGTTTCTGAACCACAATTTGAATTTGATACTGAAAAACTTGAATTAGAAAATTCCCCCTGTGATCATGATTGTTTTGAGATTGAGCCTTATGTGAATATTATTGAATCTCACTCTGATTTTGATGATTGTAGAACTGATTCATCCGCTAATTTATTTGAGGAAAAGATTGAGAAAATTGAAATTGAAGAACCTTCTTTTCATGATAATTCTGATTTTGATAATATCTTGTTTATGGTTAAATCTGATGAGCATGATGAAGGTTCAAAAATTATAGACATTGATGAGCCCCACTTTGATTTTGGTGATATTTTTAAAATTAATGATAAATCTCTTGTGGTCAACTCTGATTCTATTAATTCTTTTTCATATGATTCTGATTTTGACTCTTCTGATAATGAATTATTTGTGGGGAAGCATGAGGAAATTGATTTTGTAGAGTCTCATCTTGATTTTGATGATAATTTTGAAATTGACAAATTATTTTATGATGTACATGAGGAACTTGATAAAAATTTGAATGTTACAAATACTGATGAATCTCACTCCGATGTTTTGCCCATATCTTTTGTTGAATATTTTGATGAATTTGAAAAATTATGCTTTACTGAGGAATCTAATGAAAGACACAAACACTATTATGATGATCCAATGCTTGAATATTTTGATCAAAGTCCTACTTCTATTGCTATTGAAAACATAAATTTGAAAAAGGGACTTATGATTTTGCTTTTTGATAAACATGGGAAGATCATAAAGATTACTTTGACTGGATTTGAAAATTTTGATTTTAAATTCTGCATATTTAAGAAAGCCACAATGATTGTGATTTACATTGAATTCTGGATATTTGGATTAGTGGCTAAACTGTTGGGAAAAAGAAAATGCAGAAAATTATATGCTTTATACTTTGGAACTGATTCACCTGCTTCACCATGATATTGAGTTTTGGTCAAGCTATGGACCTAAAATTAGCACTTCTTGGGAGGCAACCCAAGCACTCTATCTTAGATTAGTTCCTTTTATTTTAGTTTATTTATTTTTAGAATTAATTTTGCTTTTATTTTTTGCAGGAAAATCAAATTTTGCGCAAAATACAGCACTGCCGTAATCTAGTTTACGCCCGTAATCTGCTCTGATTTCTTTTCCGAGAGTTTTTAGTATTTCATGGCAGTACCGTATTTCTTTTACGGTACCGTATTTTCTGACCATTTTTTACTTTACGTGTCGTAATCTTGAGTGTTTTCTTTTCAAAAATTTTTTGAAAAATACGGCAGTACTGTAAGGAATTTCACGGTACCGTATTTCCTGATTATTTCTTACCCGAGAGTTCTTTGCAAATTACGGCATTGCCGTAACGCATATTACGGTACCGTATTTGTAAACTACTTCCAGTTATTGAGTAGGTATCTTCTCGCATTGATTTTAAGAAACTGGGTTACGAAAATTTTTGATTTTTGGCACGACATGGAAGTACTGATCTTTGTCTATTAAACACATAGCAACTTTTTGATTCTGATTAGATTTTGTGCAATTTTTCATTTTGTAATCTGAGTAGCCTTCTTTCTGCTAATACCCTAAATTCCTGAAAGATTTTGATCCTTTATTTTTCACATACTTGGAAAGATCAAGTTTTATTCTACTTCATGGTTTTGTCTGTTTTCTGTTTGGATCATTAAATCTTATTCTTGGGTATGACTACTTTTCATAAAAAAAATTCAAAAACTGCTATGATTTGCTTTCTACCTGTTATAGCTTCTTCTCCAGATCTGCATCCAGCACTAGCTACCACTGCATCTGCCTCTGACATCACTGTTTCCAGCCGTCGACACTGGATTATTCCATCAGCAGATTCTTACTTATTCTACTGCCTCTGATTCCACGATATTATTTATTTATGCAGTAGACTCTTCATTACTGACTCTGATTTTTTATGTGCAGTATTATCTTCCATAGCCCGACGATCTCACCTCTAGGACTGAGGTCTCTAGCAGGCAACTAGAGATTACTCACTTTACTGTCGGCATAAGCACATCATTGCTAGCAGCTTTTCAGCTAGCATCTATTCCACCTCTGCTTCTCAGCTTTTTCTACCGGCATCCTCTTCAGACCTCCGGCGACATCTCTGATTCTCCCTTGAGAGAATTATTTTTATCATTATTATTTTTGAGACTATTTTTGATCTGAGCCTTATGTACCTTAAATTTTGCAGAAAATTCAAAAGGCATATCTTTGGACTGAGCTGCATTGGCCTGACAATGATCGAGCATGATCTATATAGTTTTGTGAGTATCACTTGCACTCTCTTATTAATGACTATTTCATATAGTGCATCTTTGACTTTATCATATTTATACTACTTATTGGTTTTCTCTTGAAAAATGATTTTATGGATATATGGAACTCAATGTTTTGATGATGATATTATTCAAATGTGTTGATAAAATTGATGAAAGCATATGATCCACTCTCTATAATATGATGCCATGATTTATTGATAAAATATCTTCCTTGATGATGTGAGTATTTATACTAGTGATTAGAGAAAAACCCTATCATGTTAGATTTATTTCTTCAATGCATATCTATTTTTGAAATTTGACATTAGTTGATGCATGAAATTTTGGGTAGATGTGTTATTTGAGGAATAAGATCTAAAGGTGAAACTATTCTTTTGAATAAAATGAGTATATGAGTATGATTATTGAATTGATATCAATTGATCAACCTAGTTGATGTTTGGTTTATCTTACTATTTGTTGGGAAGAGGAAATCCAAGATCCATAAAAATAGTGAGAGACTCCCCTACTTGGCACTATGTAAAGTTGATAGTGGTACCTAAGACATGGGTTGAAGTCTATGCACGAAAAATAATGAGAAATAAAAAGAATAAGACTCCTCTACTTGGCACTGTGTAAAATTGACAGTGGTACCGAAGAAAAGAGTTGAAGTCAAAAATAAAAAGTATGTATCTAAGTGGGTACATGCCATCTTCACAAAAAAAAAAAAAAAAAAAAAAAATCATGTGTGGAAAAAGATCTTGGAAACCTAATTCCTGTAAACAAAAGCATGATAGATTTGAACTGAAAACTAGGTGAAATCATGAGATTGAAAATTCTATTTATTATACAAGTTGTAAAGTTTTATTTGATTGAATTGTAGATCTAAAGGGTTAAGTTCTAAGGATGATATGTTTACTTGAAGTTTTGTAAAGCAATTGATGGAATTTTTCATTGATGATTGTATTTTAGAAATTTATTGAGTATGAAAAGGTTATTCTTGTGATCAAATTTTGATTTCAAAATTTGATTTTTGCTTGAGGATAAGCAAAGTTTGAGCCTTATGTGTTTGATGACACCAAAATATATAGTATATTTTGTATCATTTTAGAAATCTTTTCATGCTAAATTGAGGACCTTTTACTTATTTTTATGCTAAATTCATCGAGTATTGCAAAGTCTACTTCTATTTTGGGTTTTTCATGATTTCCAGGCAAAAAGGCACTATTTTGGGCATTTTTTAGCAAAATCAAAGACATGGAAGAGTTACCATCATCAAGAGGAGGTCACACAAGAATTTTCACGCAAATCAAGGCTAAAGATCAAAATACGGCGGTGCCGTAAGGGATTTTACGGTATCGTATTTTTCACGGCTACCGTATTATCGAGATCACGGCCGTATTTTGGTGATTTTCCAAACAGAAGGTTTTCGGGAAAATACGGCACCGTCGTAAGGATTTACATGGCCGTATTTTGGGGCACTTTCTAAACAGAGACTTTTGCCGAAATTACGGCACTGCTGTAAAGGATTACACGGGTCGTATTTCCTCGACGAATCTGACCAGAGAGTTCAGCCGATGTTACGGCACTGCCGTAAACCAAATTATGGTGCCGTATTTTCCAGCGTTTCTAGAACAGAACACTCAGCCGATTTTATGGTGCGGCCGTGAGATATTACACTGCCGTAATTCCTAGTCAAAACGCGATTTTTATGAGTCCGAATCTTGCATGAGCCATAACTTTTGATCCAGAGGTCCAAATTGAAATCCGAAAGTTGCTACCGCTTCGTCTTTAAGAGGAGAAAACACATGCACCAAAAGGGGGAATTCTTATCCAGTATCGATGGAGAAATTGCCAGAGAGGCAGCTAGGGTTTGGCCTCATGCCGAGAGGCATAGAGGGCACCTCAGGCTGTGAATTTCATGTAGAAGCTTCACCTGGAGGAGAGGAAGACACCACAGAAGTTTCAGAGCGTTTGGAGTCCAATCGGAGGAGGAATCAACGAAACAGCGGTGACGGCGCTGTTCATCGAAGCAAATTACGGCTGTAAAGGATTTTACAGCCGTGTTGTAACGTTGTTTCTCCTTTCCTTTCATTTTCTAATCATTCTAAGACCATGATTTATTGTATCTCTTTCTCCATGCAAGCTTAATACTCTTTTGGGACATGGGGTTAATCCCTTTGATTTTTAATGATTAGATAACTTTTTATTTCGTCATGATAATCTTCGTTGTGGTAATTCTACTTATGTGAATGTCTTGTCTTTAATTTTCCATAGATCTATGTTATTATCCATGTTTTAGAGTTATCGCAATGAGACTGAAAGGTGATTTTCTTGAGAGCTTGGAACCCTAGAATTGCATGTTAGGATCCCTTCCTTAGGTTAGATCCAACTTGATCTGTTCTAGTAAATAAATTGTCATGTTTGATAATATTGATCTAGGATTTAATTATTGTTATAAACATTGATTGATCTTGCACGAAAGTGAAGATTGGTCTGTTGGAAAACCATAGGTAGAACCTGTGTTGAGTCTCGGATGCACGAAAGTGATGATTGAGATTCCACTTGAGACTATCAATCAAATTAGAATCCGGATGCACGAAAGTGATCCTTGTGATCTTTGATTGATGATTTACTTATCTACAGCATTGAAAATAGATCTCGCACGAAAGTGAAGATCGGTTTTCTGCATGGTTGTTTGCACGAAAGTGAGACAATACCTTTATCAAGTAAATTAGGTCTTTATCTTAACAAGATTTGATAGACGACCTTTTATTATATCTAATCATTGAAATTAAGGTGAATAAAACCCTAGTCCCATGTTTACCTCTCTGATTATCTTTAGCGTTATTTCTATTACTTATTTGCATCATATTTGGTTTACTTAGCTAGCGATAAAATAATTATTTGGTAATTAACAATAAGGTCTCTGTGGATCGATATTTTTATTACTTCGATAATTCCGTGCACTTGCGGAAGCCTATCAAGTTTTTGGCGCCATTGCCGGGGATTAGTCCAAGGTACACGCGTGCCAGACTTGTAGTGTTCCCTTTCGGGCTATCAAAGCAAAAGTCCCGTATGGCCATCATGAATCGGTATCTGAAAGAATCTAGAAAAACCATAAAAAAAAAACTAAAGTATGAATTTGTTGCCAATTGTTCAAGCATCTGATTAATAAAAGGGAGAGGAAAATGAACCTTTTGGGTGACCTTATTTAACTTTTGGTAATCGATGCACATGCGCCACCCGGTTACCATTCTCATTGGAATTAATTCATTGTTCTCATTTCTTATGGCTGTAATTCCCCCTTTCTTTGGAACCATGTGAATGGGGCTAACCCATTCACTGTCAAAAATCGGGTATATCACCCCAGCATCTAGTAACTTCAGGATCTACTTTTTTACCACCTCCTTCATGACGGGATTTAACCGGCATTGATACTCTATGGAGGGTTTGCAACTTTCCACTAGATAAATCCTATGCATATACAAAGAAGGGTTAATACCAAGTATATCATCCAACAAATAACCAATTACCTTCCTGTGCAGTCGAAGCTCATCAAGAAACCTTTTTGTCTGAACCTTATCTAAATCTGCGCTGACAATCACTGGATAGGTGGAGACTTCTCCCAACAATTCATACCTTAAATTCGGTGGGAGTGACTTGAGTTCCAACTTATTCATCTTCATCGGTTTAGTTTTACCAAAATAAATTTCTCAGTTTTTGCTTTAGGTGGCTCAATCATTGGACTTGAATCCAGAATTTTTGTATAAGCTTGAGCTTCTTTCGCAATATCTTCTTCTTCACCCTTTTCTTTGACAAGACATATTTCCAAAGGGTCTATCTCTTTTTTCATATTTTCTTCATTTGTCACTAGTTCAAGCGCATCCACATTAAAACAAGAATCTGCAAAAGAAGGTTTTTTTAGATAAGAGGAAAGATCAAATTCAATATTATTTTCACCGATATTTAGAGTCAATCTTCCTTTCTTCACATCTATCACAGTGCCTGCAGTAGCTAGAAATGGCCTCCCTAAAATGATAGGCAATTTAATGTCTTCTTCCATCTCTAATACCAAAAAATCTACAAGTATAAAAAATTGACCAACTTTAATCAGGACGTCCTCCAAAATTCCCACAGGACATCGAACAGACCGGTCAGCAAGCTGTAGTGAGATAGTGGTTGGCTTCATGTCTCCTATATCAAGTTTTTTGCAAATTGACAAAGGCATCAAGCTCACACTTGTGCCCAAGGCACATAACGCTCCTTCCAAGGACATGTCACCAATTTGGCAAGGAATTGAGAAACTCCCCGAATCTTTCAATTTCTGAGGTATATTGTTCTGGATTATCGCGCTACATTCCTCGGTAAATGCCACAGTACCATACTCTTCAATTTCGCACTTGTTGGAAAGGATGTCCTTTAGAAACTTCGCGTACGTAGACATCTGTGACAAAGCATAAGTAAAAAGAATGTTAAATGTATATCTCTTTCAATACCTCTAGGAATTTACTGAATTGCTTATCTAGCTTCATCTTAGCCAGCCTCTTAGGGAAAGGAATAGGTGAAATATATGCAGAAGGACCTACATAAACTGTTGGGGTATGCCCTTAAGGCTAATGTTTGAGGCCTTGGGATTGTATCAGTATCATGTATAAACTCTTATGTTTATAAAGGCATGGTTATTATTCAGTTTGTTACATTGTCTGCTGCAATAATTGTACTTCTGAATAATGTCTCAAAGCTGTTCAGCTGGGCTGACATGCTATAAAGTCCTTAGTCGAGATATCTTGGTGAACATGAGACAGCCTTGATATGATTGAGACTAATATGTGTTCTAATCTTATAGGATGCTTCGAGCATGGAATAAGATGTAGACTCATGGGTACATTGGATGTACTGGACATACCCTACTAGGTTATTCAATTGCTTGTCACAATGTGAATAATCCTTGAATGCGACAAGTGGCACATTTCCTCTGACTTGAGATCACTTGTGTTTCTAAATGATGTTTGTCATTGTTTTGAGGTAGTTCAATATCATTTGAAACATAATGATTATAGACTATCTTGGATGGTGAGCTTGAGTCAGGTTAGGGCACTAGTGATAGACAAAGGATTGCCGTCTCCTTGTTTAAGGAGTGTGATGTTCTTAAGGGGCCCCCTGGATGAGATGATTGAGAATAGTGTATGGCCATACCCAGGTGACTATGTGCATCTGATCTAATCATGCTCATCATATTGGAGTTACAAGCTTGACACGCTTGTCCAATAAGAACATCCAGTGGCAAAGGAAACATGCATGCCTTGTGAGTTGGATTCACACTTGTGCTGTGGTTTGGGTGTAGTCTTGGAAGACTCTTTTCTTTATATCGGGAGACAGTGATGTGTTGCTAGATACCCCTCACTGATCGTGATAACGTGAGTTATCGTTACCGACATTTAAAGGAAACCCTCAGGGTCGCACAATTTGATGATATGGCTTACTTAAGTCAGATCGTGTGGACTGAATTATTCAGGTTCAGTTTAAAGGGATTTAATCTCTGATTGTAAGTGAGATCTGGTCTGATCATGTTTGATTGATTAGGGCTTGAGATCGGTAAGCTTCGATCGAGAGAATGGATGCTAGATCAGTGAGATCAGCAGCATCAAGAGATCGACGGTCAGATCAAGAGCCTTAGGGTTTATTGTGGTCTGGACTGATTGCTTGGTTTATTTGGTTATTAAACCAAACCAAATTGAACCAGCTCATTGAGTGAGCGTGTGGTTCAAATTGAGAGGAGTTTGCGATAGGGGTAAACCCATGATCGCATGTGAGTAAGTGGCTTTCTATTTTTAGAAAGCATGATCACATACGTGACCATTACTCACGTTCACGCCTAAGGCGCTCTACTCTCTCGCTTCTCCTCCTCTCTCGTCGCCAACTTGAGTATTCGGCACTTGCACTCTCGTGTGGAGAAGTGTAGACGAAAAAGAGGAAGTGTTCGGCCAAGCAAGGTGATCTTTCCCTTCCATTCGACAACGACTTCTTGGAACCTTGCTAGCACAAGGAGCACCAAGAGAAGAGTAGGCGACACCAATTGTGTGCGTCACCTTAGGAGAAGGAGCATTCGCGCCTTTCCTTCCAAGACACCATCTAAGCGATGGCAATGGTAAGAATCCCTTTTATTGAAAGTTGAACATGTTACATGCTATGCGATCCTGTTAGAAACCCTAGATTCCGCTAGAGGTTTTGTTGCGCCTCCTATTAGGGTTTCGCCCCCCCCCCCCCCCCCCCCCCCCCCTTGTTCTAGGGGACTTTCAATTGGTATCAGAGGCAGTTATTGCATGCTAATATGTTTGCTTTCTATGTGATCCTATGCAATGATCTATATGTTACATGCGCTAGTTGTGATAGGCGAATGTTACATGCTGGTTAGAGATGTTTTTATTTCTCCTAGGCGCATGTTTTCTTGTTGGCGCATATGTATGTTTTCTCGAAACTTCTTATACTTGCGCGACTCATTATAGATCTAAGGCCCTGCATTAAACCCTTAGACGGGTTATTAGGGTTGAAGTCATCCCCTAGGTTAGATCCAGACAGTCTGATCAGACCATCTGACAGCCTTGATGGGTTGACCAGATAGCACCTGTGCGATAGCACCTGGTGGCTATACGTCGACTGCAGACAGGCGTGTAGCGATGTCTGATTGAGACGACTAGCGAACACACATGAGTTAGGCCCGGGGTCACACCCGCTTGCCAGATCTCATGAGGGTTGTTCGGCCCTGGCGGATGCATGGTTGACCTTTTGGTCGACTCAAGTCAGTTAGGACTTGGTGCATGCAAGGGCAGTGGATCTGACTAGGTTGGATGAGTGGATCCCTAGTAATGGACCGTTGTAAGGTTGTAGGGCAAATAAGGAAATTAAAATTGATGCCTATGGGGTTTTCAAAATTTAATTTTCATGATTGGATCACATGTTGATTGATGCCTATGTTTGTTTATTTATTCTTATGTGGGCTGCCCATGTTAAATGTGTGCTGTGCTGGGGCCTGCGTGCCTGGAATTTAAAGTTGTAAATTAATTATTGTGATCTGCGTATCACATTGTATTTAATTTATAAAGTGTAATTGACCTGCGTGTCAATCCTGTCTAGATAGATTAATTTGTAAATTAATCAGACAAGAGCACAGAGCACATTTGGCAGAGGCGCTTGCAGCAGAGGCTTGACCAGGAGGGAGGTCCAGGGTTCGACTCTGGGACCAGGCGCATTTTCCCTGGTAGGCGCACCTGAGCTGCAGATGGCGCTTGGGCCCTGGGTTGGGCCAGATGAGCAGCAAAAGACCCATGAAGAAAAGCAAGTGAAGACTTAAGTTAATTAAGGTCTTACTTAGGCTATGGGCTTTTACCACATAAGATCCATGCTTTCTTTTATTGTTTAAATAAGTAGAACAGCATGATTTATTTATCTTCTGCTATCACCATAGGAATTGCATGATAGTGAAGAAGATAAAAGACCGTTAAAATCCAACGCTTAATATCAAGCTCGTAAGCCTTCTGACGCGAAACCTCACTGTTCTGATTATCGTTGGAGCCGTGTTGTACCCACTCAGTGGGCACGTCCATCTATCTTCAGACGGTGCGGGATTACACCTGCGTGTTACAGAGAAGGGATTTATCGCTTCTCGTTGCTCAGCATAGCACGTGGTGGTCCAGGGAGTAGGTCGGGTCAGCTTGACCATGTAGGCTACATATGTGGCGCATATGGTAGCGCATGGAGGCAGCCATCTGTGGGGTCAGAGATTGTGTTGTACCAACTCAGTTGGCACAGTCTGCTGGATTGCCCAGATGAAGGGGAATCGCACGGGTTGGCGATTGGCTGGGACAGCCTACCAGAGATTAGTGCTTGTACTCTCTGTGCATCTTATCTCGCCTGAGCGGGACGCGGAGACCAAGTATGAAATCTGGATCCCATCTCACTAAAAGAGTTCTACTCTTTCGGGCTGTTTTGCTGGATTTTTCAGCCAGATAAAATAGTGAGAAAAAGAATCATTCTTAAGTCCTGAATTGATTCTTTACATTGATACTGACCTTGCTGTTCTTGCATTGTTGTAGATACCTGCAGCAACGAACACCATGAGCTTCAATGTGCGATCCCTACTGGAAAGGGAGAAGTTTGCTGGGCCAAACTTCTCAGACTGGTTCGGACACCTTAAGATTGTTCTTAAGGCAGAGAGGAAACTGTATGTCCTCGAGACGGCTATACCGCCTCAGCCCGCTCCGAACGCCGCAAGGGCGGTTCGGGAAGCTTATGAAAAGCACGTCAATGATAGCATTGATGTTGCTTGCCTGATGCTAGCGTCTATGACGCCACCGCTGCAGCGTCAGCATGAGGATATGTCTGCTATAGACATGATAGCAAACCTCAAGATGCTGTATGCAGCACAGGCGAGGACAGAACGCTATAATCTGACAAAGCTATTCTTTCAGAGCAAACTGGCTGAAGGGAGCCCAGTGGGAGCTCACGTGCTCAAGATGATTGGGCACAAGGAGGCTCTAGAGAAACTGGGGCATACCATCAACCAGGAGCTTACCGTAGACATTATTCTGCAGTCTCTCCCGCCCTCTTTCGATGCGTTCATCATTAACTTTAATATGAACAAAATCGATTGTACTCCGGCAGAGCTGCTGAATATGCTCTTGACTACTGAGGAAACTCTGAAGGGAAAGCCTTCAACCTCTGTCTTAATGGTTCCTTCAAGGAACAAGAAGAAGGGGAAGAAGGGCAAGACCCCTGTCAAGAGTTACAGCAAGGCTCTGAAGCAAAAAGTCAAGCGGTCAAAGGAATACAGATGTTTCCACTGTGGCCAGTTGGGTCACTGGAAAAAGGACTGTAAAGCGCTCCAAGGAGATAAGAGGGGAAGCATCGCTTCTGGCTCAGGTATATACGTGACGGAAGTCATGGTTTCATCTTCTTCTATATCATGGGTGTTGGACACTGCATGTGGAGTTCACATTTGTTCAAATGTACAGGAACTCAAGAGAAGAAGACAGGTGGGACAGCATGAGGTGGACCTATGAGTTGGAAACGGGGCACGGGTTGCTGCTGTTGCTGTAGGAGACTATTTCATCTCTTTGCCATCTAGGCTTGTATTAGAACTAAACAGTTGTTACTTTGTTCCCAGCATTACTAAGAATATTATCTCTATTCCTGCTCTTGTCAGGAAGGGATTTTCCTTTGAATGCAATATTTCAAAGTGTGTTTTATCTTTTGATATGCAACTGGTTCAATTAACAATGGGTTATTCATGTTGGACATGGAATGTTCTATACAAAATATTGATATTAAGAAAGCCAAGTATGCTGATGACAGCACCTTGCTATGGCATAGTCGTTTAGGCCATATTAACAAGAAACGCATTAAGCGGTTGCATGATCATGGACTGCTGGGATCATTCTCCTGTGAGGAGATTGATACATGCAAGGCTTGTTTAATGGGTAAAATGACGAAGTCACCTTTTCCTAACAAAGGTCAAAGGGCTTCAGGTTTACTTGACCTTATACACAGTGATGTGTGTGGGCCATTTAGTAAACATGCCAGAGGTGGCTATCAGTACTTCATTACCTTTACTGATGATTTCAGTAGATATGGGTATGTCTATTTAATGAGACATAAAAGTGAATCTTTTGACAAGTTCAAAGAGTTCAAGAATGAAGTACAGAATCAGCTAGGCCGAAATATCAAGGCACTTCGTTCTGATCGAGGTGGAGAATACCTAAGTCATGCGTTTACTGACTATCTGAAGGAGTGTGGGATTATCTCACAGCTCACTCCGCCAGGAACACCGCAATGGAATGGTGTGTCCGAGAGGAGAAATAGAACGTTACTTGATATGGTTCGTTCTATGATGAGTCAGGCTACTCTTCCATATTCCTTTTGGGATTTGCACTGGAGACAGCTGCAAAGGTACTAAACCGAGTGCCATCCAAGGCAGTTTCTAAGACGCCATATAAGTTATGGTATGGGAAACAGCCGAGCTTGACATTTATCAGGATCTGGGGCTGCGAGGCTTATGTCAAAAAGCTCGCCTCTGGGAAACTAGAGAGCAGATCTGAAAAATGTATCTTTGTCGGTTACCCTAAGGAAACTAAGGGTTATTATTTCTACGATCCCAAAGAGAACAAAGTATTTGTTGCTCGGACGGCCATATTTCTTGAGAAGGAGTTTCTTCTGCAAGAGGCCAGTGGGAGAGAAATAAAGCTGGATGAGAATCCAGAGGAAGGACAAAGTAGTCAAGCACAGTTGGATGAGCCTGAGCCGGTGGATCAGGTTATTGAACAACCTGAGGCTCAGATATCACGGGAACCGCGAAGATCGGGAAGGATCCGTCGACAGCCTGAGCGCTATGACGGAGTCTACATCATTGATAATGATGAACCCCTCACTTATGCGGATGCGGTCAGTGGACCGGAGTCAGCGAGATGGCTTGAAGCTATGCGCGCCGAGATGGACTCCATGTCAGATAACCAAGTCTGGGATTTGGTTGATCCGCCTCCGGGAGTTATCCCTATAGGCTGTAAATGGATCTTCAAGAAGAAGATTGACATGGATGGTAACGTGGTTACCTATAAAGGCAGGCTAGTTGCGAAAGGTTTCAAACAAATCTACGGGATAGATTATGATGAAACTTTCTCACCTGTAGCCATGTTTAAGTCTATTCGGATTCTTTTCGCGATAGCTGCATATTATGATTATGAGATTTGGCAAATGGATGTGAAAACAGCTTTCCTTAATGGAAATCTGGACGAGGATGTGTATATGACACAACCAGAAGGTTTCACTAATCCATCAGATCGTCATAAAATATGCAAGTTAAAGAAGTCCATTTATGGACTTAAACAAGCATCTAGAAGCTGGAATATTCGTTTTGATGAATCAATCAGTGAGTTTGGTTTCATCAAGAACGAGGATGACCCGTGTGTATATAAGAGGTTTAGTGGGAGCGTGATTACTTTCTTAGTCCTCTACGTCGATGATATCTTGATCATTGGAAACGATATTCCTGAAATGCATGCGGTTAAGGCATGGTTAAGGAAGTGTTTTCAGATGAAAGATCTAGGAGAAGCAGCCTATGTATTAGGTGTGAAGATCTACAGGGATAGATCTAAGAGACTTCTCGGGCTGTGCCAGAGTACTTACATCGATAAAGTCCTGGAAAGATTTCATTTAGAGAATTCTAAAAGAGGATAT
The DNA here is from genome assembly GCA_027563935.2 of Costus lasius. Classification (NCBI taxonomy): domain Eukaryota; kingdom Viridiplantae; phylum Streptophyta; class Magnoliopsida; order Zingiberales; family Costaceae; genus Costus; species Costus lasius. The sequence continues at coordinate 25,621,442 of CM050450.1, read as the reverse complement.
CTTCCAGTCAGACATGGTCTGAATCTTTCGAAGAGTCAGTGTCCACAAACACAGACTGAGAAAGATGAAATGGACAATACGCCTTATGCTTCGGCTATTGGGTCCATTATGTATGCGATGTTGTGTACTCGCCCAGACGTCGCTTACGGGTTAAGCGTGACCAGTTGGTTCCAAAGTAATCCAGGTCAGGCACACTGGATTGCAGTCAAGAACATTTTAAAATATCTGCGGAGGACCAAAGATATGTTCTTGATATATGGTGGTCAGGAAGAACTCAGTATTGAAGGATATACTGACGCTTCGTTCCAGTCTGACCAGGATGATTTCCGATCGCAATCAGGCTATGTTTTTAGCTTGAATGGAGGAGCGGTGGTGTGGAAGAGTTTCAAACAGTCAACTGTTGCTGATTCCACAACAGAAGCCGAGTATGTTGCAGCCTCGGAAGCATCCAAGGAGGCAGTGTGGATTCGTAAGTTCGTGAAAGAACTTGGTGTTGTTCCTTCGAGTGCAGATCCTTTGGTTATCTTCTGTGATAACACTGGAGCAATCGCACAAGCAAAGGAACCACGGTCGCACCAGAAGTCCAAGCACATACAGAGACGGTTTCATTTGATCAGGGAGATCATTGATCGTGGCGAGATCAAAGTCTGCAAGGTACATACAGATGACAATCTGGCAGACCCGCTTACTAAGCCTCTGGCGCAGCAGAAGCATGAGAAGCACTGTAATAATATGGGTTTGAGATTTCTCAACCATTAGATTAAGTGCAAGTGGGAGATTGTTGGGGTATGCCCTTAAGGCTAATGTTTGAGGCCTTGGGATTGTATCAGTATCATGTATAAACTCTTATGTTTATAAAGGCATGGTTATTATTCAGTTTGTTACATTGTCTGCTGCAATAATTGTACTTCTGAATAATGTCTCAAAGCTGTTCAGCTGGGCTGACATGCTATAAAGTCCTTAGTCGAGATATCTTGGTGAACATGAGACAGCCTTGATATGATTGAGACTAATATGTGTTCTAATCTTATAGGATGCTTCGAGCATGGAATAAGATGTAGACTCATGGGTACATTGGATGTACTGGACATACCCTACTAGGTTATTCAATTGCTTGTCACAATGTGAATAATCCTTGAATGCGACAAGTGGCACATTTCCTCTGACTTGAGATCACTTGTGTTTCTAAATGATGATTGTCATTGTTTTGAGGTAGTTCAATATCATTTGAAACATAATGATTATAGACTATCTTGGATGGTGAGCTTGAGTCAGGTTAGGGCACTAGTGATAGACAAAGGATTGCCGTCTCCTTGTTTAAGGAGTGTGATGTTCTTAAGGGGCCCCCTGGATGAGATGATTGAGAATAGTGTATGGCCATACCCAGGTGACTATGTGCATCTGATCTAATCATGCTCATCATATTGGAGTTACAAGCTTGACACGCTTGTCCAATAAGAACATCCAGTGGCAAAGGAAACATGCATGCCTTGTGAGTTGGATTCACACTTGTGCTGTGGTTTGGGTGTAGTCTTGGAAGACTCTTTTCTTTATATCGGGAGACAGTGATGTGTTGCTAGATACCCCTCACTGATCGTGATAACGTGAGTTATCGTTACCGACATTTAAAGGAAACCCTCAGGGTCGCACAATTTGATGATATGGCTTACTTAAGTCAAATCGTGTGGACTGAATTATTCAGGTTCAGTTTAAAGGGATTTAATCTCTGATTGTAAGTAAGATCTGGTCTGATCATGTTTGATTGATTAGGGCTTGAGATCGGTAAGCTTCGATCGAGAGAATGGATGCTAGATCAGTGAGATCAGCAGCATCAAGAGATCGACGGTCAGATCAAGAGCCTTAGGGTTTATTGTGGTCTGGACTGATTGCTTGGTTTATTTGGTTATTAAACCAAACCAAATTGAACCAGCTCATTGAGTGAGCGTGTGGTTCAAATTGAGAGGAGTTTGCGATAGGGGTAAACCCATGATCGCATGTGAGTAAGTGGCTTTCTATTTTTAGAAAGCATGATCACATACGTGACCATTACTCACGTTCACGCCTAAGGCGCTCTACTCTCTCGCTTCTCCTCCTCTCTCATCACCAACTTGAGTATTCGGCACTTGCACTCTCGTGTGGAGAAGTGTAGACGAAAAAGAGGAAGTGTTCGGCCAAGCAAGGTGATCTTTCCCTTCCATTCGACAACGACTTCTTGGAACCTTGCTAGCACAAGGAGCACCAAGAGAAGAGTAGGCGACACCAATTGTGTGCGTCACCTTAGGAGAAGGAGCATTCGCGCCTTTCCTTCCAAGACACCATCTAAGCGATGGCAATGGTAAGAATCCCTTTTATTGAAAGTTGAACATGTTACATGCTATGCGATCCTGTTAGAAACCCTAGATTCCGCTAGAGGTTTTGTTGCGCCTCCTATTAGGGTTTCGCCCCCCCCCCCCCCCCCCTTGTTCTAGGGGACTTTCATAAACTTCCTCCTTCTCCTGCTCCACAGGTTTCTCCTTGTCAGGTAGAGATTCCTTAGACTTCTCTTCACCAACTACAGGGTCATTCGTCAGGCATTTGGGGCTCATTCAACTGCTTACCACTCCTTGTGGTTATTGTGCTATAGTGCTCCCTAGAGTTCATCTCTGGTTGCCCTGGAAGTTTACCTGTAGGCCTATTGGAAATGCTTGTTTGTTGAGCTATTAGGCTCTCTAACATCTTGTTGTGGGTTGCCAAAGTATCCACATGAGATGTTAGATGCTTAATAGCATCAAAGACATCTTTATTGTGCTTCTTCTGAGTAACAATGAAACCTTCCAAAAGGGACTCCAGGTTGGACTTTTGTGGCTGATTGAATTTCCTGCACTAAAAACTTGGTGGCGGCCTATTGTTCTATTGATTGAATTGCTGAGGAACTTGCCTTTGATTATTCTTGTAAGATAAATTTGGGTGGTTCCTCCAGCCTGGATTGTAGGTCGACGAATAGGGGTTGTTCACTTGCCATTGGTTGTAATTGCCTAAAGCATTAACATGTTCCTGACAAGAGTCATCCTATAGTGAGGCTAAAAGCTAACAGTCAGTAGAAGCATGACCTGTAACACCACAAACCTCACAAGAGATAGAGTTAACTATAACTGAAGGGAAAGTAAAAGAATCTAATTTTTGTGATAAAGAATCAACCTTTGCAACAAAGGATGTTAATGAATCACTGCTATACTTACCAATACCTGCTGAGGTAGTACCTCTCTCATTGGACCAATGATTATGATTCATGGCCATGTCCTCAAGCAAAGTCATTGCATCTTCAACATTCTTGCTCATGATAGCTCCCCTAGCCGCAGCATCCACCATAAGCTTTGTGCTATAGTCCAATCCATTATAGAAAATATGGATTAGGACCCATCGCTCAGGCCCATGATGAGGACACATGCGCTAAAGCTCCTGGAAATGATCCCAAGCGTCATAAAGTGATTCTCCTTCTTTTTGTTAAAAACAAGTAATCACATTCCTCAGCTGCACTGCCTTACTTGGTGGAAACTACTTGGTCAAAAATGCGCGTGAAAGCTCATCCCACGTAGTAATCGATTAGGAGGGAAGAGAATATAACCAAGCGTGTGCGCGATCCTTGAGAGAAAATGGAAACAATCTTAGTCTTATTACATCAGAAGACACACCATTTACCTTAACAGTGTCACAATATTATAAGAAAACAGCAAGATGAAGATTAGGATCTGTGTTGGAGAACCCCCAAACTGGTTTTGCCAAACCATGGCCATCAATGCTAGCTTGAACTCAAAATTGTTTGCCTCCATATTAGGTCGAACAATGCTGGAATTGAAACCCTGAATATTAGGTACTACAAAGTCCCTTAATGACTGATTGTTCGCCATCACACCTTCCTTTGCAACTTTTTGAGTTTGAAACTGTAGCTTTCTTCGAACGCAGAAGGTGTGTTCAATCTCCGGATCTTTAGGAAATAAGGTAGCTATCTTTAAGGCTCTGGGCATACAATGTGTTAATCAAATAAAACAAAATAACAGAAAATAACTATATAAACAAACTAAGTAAATTCTAAAAACAAAAGAAAATGTCTAGTCTATAAACTTATCGATTAAATCGATATTGGCTGGCCTAATCCCCAGTAATGGCACCAAAAATTTGATGCGATCACAAGTGCACGATTTTATCAAAATAACAAAAAGATTATCGTTCCCAACGAGGATTTGGCGGTCAAGTACCGATTACATGACTCATTTATATCTAAACAGATTAATTTGTGGTTTCGTGTGAACTTTAAGTACGAAAAGCAGCAAAAGTAGCATTATGGGCCAAAATCAGTTTTGAGAAGGTCGGGACTCGGGGTTTCACCACACAAACAATTATGAATTCAATAAAAATAAATCCTTGAATAGAAAACTATAGTGTTGAAAGAGATTTTTCCTAAGGTACAGATTACTCCTCCTGAAGTGTAATCCGGTACCTGGCTATGCTAATTCCCTACTCTCGTGACAACTAATGCAACTAGGCCCTTTAAGCTCTGTGAAAAACCTTGAAATCCTTTAAACAAACCCAAACTACTCTCATGTTTGGATTTGTATGTTTGAAAAGAATAGTTCCGACGTTACGATTCACCTCTCAGTCCTTCTCACAACGTCTAAGACGTAAACATACTTGGCTAGAGTAAATCACATAAATAAACACACTTCTAATCAAATCAATGCTATAAAATATCTGTACAAAGATGAAAATATAGATTTTAATCCATAAACGTTAGTGGGCTACATCCCTAATCCCGAAAATAAGTTTAAGCGAACATGTTCATCGTGAATAGCATATATTGTGATGAATTCGACATGTAATCTCAAATAAAATGCAAAGAGACACTACGAGAACAATTTCGGCTAGTGAAGTTGAAGTGTTTAATCCTCTCCTTTGCGTAATCACTAGCCGAAATTTCACTCTAGTCGCCGCCTGCTTCTATTCTCATCCAAAAAAGTCTCTTTAACTCTCCAAAAATCCTTCCTTTTATAGTTCAATCGGCTTAGAACCCCTCAAGGAGAATTCCAAAAAGTTTGGTTCAATTTTGACTCAATTCAAAGTCAAATCATGTGAAAAACTAAAAGACATAGAAAAACTCATGGCCCGTAAACTATTCACGGCTACGGCCATGAAAGTTTCTGTGAATACAAGTTGTGTACACAAAAAAATTCATGGCCCGTGAAGGATTCACGACCTCAACTATGAAAGTTTTGTATTGTTGATGCATTGCATTTTGGTAGTGTTTTTCCGTTGTATTTCATGTCAAATCTAGGCTTATTTTAACACTTTTATACTCATTATAGCCTTATTTCCTTCATATCTTCGTAATCTTCACTTTTTGGCACTTTATGGAATTTCAGGTAAAAACACCCTTTTTTCGACATATTTTGAAGATTCTGAGGCCATGAGACGATTTCTTGTGTGAAAACGAAGCCGCCCGTCAAATTTGAACTCATTCGGAGTTTGCCTGAGAATCACGGCCAGGTGAACCCCATGCGGGATTCACCAGAATTCCTTTAGGCCGAAAACAGTCTAGAGGACATCACAGCCAGGTGAACCCGGTGAGGTTCACCGCGCTTCTTTCAGCCGAACTCACAGAATGAATCACAGCTAGGTGAACCCGGCGGGGTTCACCCGTGATTCTGATCCAGGCTCGCGCACGGACCCAACCTATACTCGATTTTCCTTTGATTTCTCACCCGTTCGGAGTCCAAATTCGGCAAGTAAGGTGTCTATGGAAAGCTCTTTCAGAGCAAATGCATGGGATATAAAAGCCCTAATTTTCTTACCCTAATTATTAAGGAATCACGCGACGAAGGGCGGCGGGCGGAAGAACAAGGCATCAACACGAGTTCGAGGTGATTTTCGGAGATTGGATCTTCGGAGCATCACGATTCTTGGAGATTTACTTCGGTTTATCCTCTCCTATCCTTTAGAAACTCTTTCTTGTAATCTTCCTATGTTAAAAGAGAGATTTTTGAGCGTAACAATGATGATTGTAGCATAAACCCTATTTCGGGGCTTGGTTTAAAACCGTTGACGAATTTAATTGCAAACTTTATCTTTGTTACGTTGTTTGGATTGCGTTGTGAGCATATTTTACTTTGACATGTTTATTTCGTGATTTTACCTTGGCCGAGTATTTTCACGCGTTAGCCATTACGATTCATATCGAGAGAAGGATCGTAAGGGTGGATTCCCTTAGTAAAACTTGCGAGACCTCGACACGAGAGTGTTTGGTCTTCGCTCATAGAACTCATTGGGTTCGTCTTAGAACGATCCACCACGAGAGTAGGAGGTCGTCCTAAGTCGAACACCGGAGTGTACACTCGAGATAGGGCACCTTGTACCTTATGGTTAGATTCCTTGTGCAAAATCAACAATCCAAATAACCGACATCTGCCTTGTGCGATTAAAGTAGTCATCGTGGTGAAAACCAAAGCCCTAATTTCTCACTGGTATTTAGTCCCTACCGTCGTAGCGTTGATTACTTGTTTTCGATTTCTGCTTTCAAAACCCAATTTCGTTTCACCTTGCAATTAGGACTCGGATTTTCTGGTACTCAACCTTGTTCCCTATGGGATTCGATATCTTTTATATTACTTCGACATAACCGTGCACTTGCGGTACGTGTCAAGTTTTTGGCGCCGTTGCCGGGGAACAACGGTTGATATTACTATACTTCCGAGAATTGGTAGACTAGGCCTTAGGTTAGATTTTCCTTACTGCACTGCTATTTTCTTTTTCTTTATATTTACTTGATGTCTTAGAACTTTATAATTTTGATTGACCATTTTATGCAAAGAAGTTCTAGGGCAGGTACATTCTTTGACATTGATCCAGAGATCGAGCGCACCTTCAGGACAAGAAGGAAGCAAAATCAAATTCTGAAGAAAGAAGTCATGAACCATCCAGAAGGAGAAAATCAGATGGAGCACATTCAGCTTGATGTGTGAACAATGACCGAGTACCACAACCAATGGGGAACAACTATAACAACAAGACATTGAAAGATTACTCTACTCCTTACACTTATGGTTTTCAATCAGGAATTGCTAGGCCCGCTGTTGAGGCCAATAACTTCGAAATAAAACCTGCTCTTCTTTCTATGGTGCAACAAAACCAATTTGGTGGTTCTCCTCTTGACGACCCCAACATGCACCTCTCTATTTTTCTAGAATATTGTGATATGTTGAAAATTAACGGTGTGTCTACTGATGCTATCAGGTTGCGACTATTTCCCTTCTCTCTGAGGGACAGGGCGAGAGCTTGGCTGCACACACTACCTGCTGCTTCGATAAGAACATGGGCAGAGCTTTCTCAAGCTTTTCTCTCCAAGTACTTCCCTCCATCAAAGATAATTCAATTGCGAAATCAGATAACAAGTTTCATACAAAAGGATGGAGAGTCTCTATATGAAGCTTGGGAGAGGTTTAAAGAGCTCCAAAGGATGTGTCCACGTCACGGAGTGGAAACTTGGGTTTTGATCCAAACGTTCTACAGCGGTTTGGATTACAACACGAGACTTACAGTGGACGCCGGAGCAGGAGGCGCTTTGATGAATAGGAGAGTTGAGGATGCTATGAACCTTCTCGAGGACATGGCGATTAACCATCACCAATGCACATCTGAGAGAGGTACTTCTACCAAGAAGTCAGGTAAGTATGACCTTGACTCTTTGACTGCACTCACGGCTAAAGTTGATAATTTGACTAGGAAGCTTGATTTTTGGTCTATTAATTCAATGGAAGTTAATGCTATTTCTTGTGAGGTCTGTGGAGTTGTAGGTTATGCAGGGGTAGATTGTCAGGCAGGAGATGGGCAGATGGCTGCGATCAACTCTGAGCAATTGAATGCTATTGGAAATTTTAACCCGAATAACAATCCATACTCCAGCACATTCAATCCAGGGTGGTGCAACCACCCAAATTTATCTTACCGGACAACTCAGCCGATTCAGCCTGGACAAGTTCCACTACAACAAGCACAGCCCCCACAAGGAAACTTCAGGCAACCTCAACAGAACAATTTTAGACCACCAGGATTTTAGGCTGGGAACTACAATGCACCACCACCACAACCAAGACCGGCCCAAGACTCTCAACTGAGTAAGCAAATAGAAGGGCTGACCGATATGACGAAACTGATGATGACAACGATGGACTCCTTGGAGATGCACAACAAAATGTTAGAGAGTCAGCTTACCCAGCAAGCCAGCTCATCCTCTAGAGCGCCAAGGAAACTTCCATCACAGCCAGAAGTTAACCCGAGGGAGCATTGCAATGCAATCTCCACTCGGAGTGGCAAACAACTTGAGGAGACTAGGATGCCTGCACATGACACTGAGATTAAATCTCCTGATACACTTCAACCTGAACAATCAAAAGAGGAGATAGAACATGAGAAACCACTTGAGGATATATCTTATTTTGTAGGGTCTTATCATAAGGTTGATGTTGTTGAGGAAGTGGTTAACCACGAAGTGATTAGATAATTGTTTGTGGATCCTATAAAAATCTATTTTGCAGCTGAAGACGAGGTGAAGGATAATGAGGAAGCTGAAGCTTTTGTGAAACTCTTTGATTCAACTGAACTAGTCAACTTGAGGAAGGTACAATTTGAAATTTTGCATAAGGAAACAACCAAGGTAACTGATGAAGGTAAAATAAGCTTGAAATCATTTTCTGACCCTTCAAGGTATGAACCACTTGGTAATTTCATCTTCATTCTGATTTATTAATAACACTATTATGGTCGAGCTACCGACCCTAAACTACCGCTCTTGGGAGGCAACCCAAGTTTTTGCTTGATTTTAGTTTTTATGCATAGTTTCTCCATGGTTGTTAGTTAGTGTTTTAGACTATTAATTTCTTTTTCATTTTATTTTTGTTTTTCTAGATGAGATTGCTACTAATTTGATGTCTCTTTATGATGTAGGATGAAGATGTAGGGTATGAGAATTTTTCCAGATTTTTCCAAAATTTTTCAAGATGATCAGTGCAAATCACGGCCTGTTGAACCCCATGGGGTTCACCCGTGAAGTGCACTGTACAAGCACCCAGACTTTGTAACCAGAGTGTTTCACAGCCAGGTGAACCACACGGGGTTCACCAGAATTTCAGCACACGTAGGAACCCTCTAGTGAGCTTCACAAGCAGATGAACCCCACGGGGTTCACCATCTTTCCGAAGACCAGAAAAAATTTCCAGAACGCTTCACGGGTCAGTGAACCCCAGTGGGTTCACCCGTGTTTCTGTTGCTTCAGCCCAACCATAGTAAACATCACGGGCGAGTGAACCCGGGCGGGTCCACTAGAATTTCAACTTATGATCACCTCGACTCAACGCGTGCACGACTAGGGTTTTCGCCGCCTTCCAATTTCGCCAAGATCCCACCGATTCCGCCGCTCAAGCTTCTTTCCAAATACAAAGGAGATCTCTCCGGGTTAGATCCGAGTGTTATTGCAAGCGGGACAAGTTCGGTTGCAACTTTGCCCCAGATTTTCGCCTCGCCAGATAGAACGAGTTTCCGCCACCGCCTCCCGAGCTCAACAAGATCAACTGATTGCGCCGCCTTCTCCCCATCTTAACACTCGAGGGCGACCTCTCAGGTTCTATCTAAGATTCCTAGCACTCCGATCAAGTTTATCTTGTCTGTTTCGCGCCGGATTTTCATGTTGTCTGCTCTCCGAAGACTTTACACTGCTGCTTCCGTTCTGTGAGCACCTCCGACTAGATTTTCTCAACGACGCTTACTAGCCATCTTCCAATCATCTCCAGCATCTATGCCTCCTAGGACGAAGGCCATGGCCAGCAAGAGAACCGCACGACCGCAACAGGCACTTTCAGATTCGTCTGCCACGGACGATGAGGAGTACGAGCCGACGCCTACTCCTCCTTCTTACCGGCCTTCTTTGGCTACGCCAGGCTCCTCTTCGTCTCGTCATGGTCGCACACCTGCCAGCCGAACACAGCCCTACGTATCTCCCCCAAACGAGTTCGGGATTATCTTCCGGAATGCCGCGCAAGAGGCATGGTATCAGATACTGTGACAACGCTGCATGCTCAATACGAGGTATCTTGACCGAACCACACTACAGATGCTAGGGATGCTAGGAGATGTTGATTTGATGTATGCAGCCATAGGGTGGGAGCAATTCCAGCAGCTATTCTCACCCACTTACATTGGCACCACACTGGAATTTCTAAGTTCATTGGAAGTAAAGGCAGATCCTATCATTGAGGACGATACCGGGCGTCTGTCTTTCCGCTTGGGTAATATCGAACACATCCTCACTCTTTCACAGTTTCGTAGCATCTACGATTTTTCAGAACCTTGTGCACGCAGAGTCCCTATAGAGTATAGTGAGCAAAACTTCTGGGGCGCTATCACTAACGAGCACATCTACTCCGCTCGTGTAGCTCGTGCTTCCAGTCTGTGCAACCTTGTGATCAAGTACGTTCACCACGTATTGGCCCACACCCTCTTTGGCCGCGGTGAAAGTGACGGTATGGTACGACAGACTGAGTTCTGGTGCATGCTACACAGTTTTAGAGTCGATTCTGGGTATTATCTGGCAAAGCATTTCAGCCGTGTCGCCCGTTCTTTGAGGGGGGCGATAGTAATTGGTGGCTTGATCACACCTTTGGCAGTTTCCTTAGGCATCATCGCCTACGGCACATTGGAAGCTACCGGCAACAACAGGCTCGACATTGAGTCTTGTGTTGCCATGAAGCTGATTATACGCAAGGGAGATTCTTATTGTATGACATTCAAGGGAAACCCCTTCTGCCTGCCTTTGCCAAACCCGGAGCGCACATCAGTCAGAGTCCGTGGAAACTGGCGCATCCAGCCAGTTGAGGACGCACAGCCCGATCCAGTCGACACTGCACCACTAGCACCTAGAGCATTTTCCTTTGGTGGCACCTCCTCTCACGATTCTATGATGTCTGTATTGCAGGAAATTAAAGAGGAGCAGCTTCATCAACGGGAGATAATCGACCACCTGGACACCACCGTTACCTACATCCAGCAGAACCAATCTTCGCATTGGGAGTCCATGGAAGCACACATGCAAAGACAACACAAGATGATAGGATCCGTCTAGGAGAAGATATCGATCATGGACGACTGGCTATCTGCACTCTCCGAGGAAACAACAGCTCGCATGAACATTTCTTCCGACGAGGAGGCCGAGCCCGACTATAGCGCACGCAAGAAGAGCAAGAGCTCACGAGCATCCGGCTCTCGCTCGCGCAAGAGGAGGTAGCCCCCCCCCCCCCACCCCCCCACCCCACAATCAGCATCAGCATCATCATTCACTCCTCTCTCATCATGGTATTGCATAGAGGACTATGCAAAATTTTAGAGTGGGTGAGCTTTCTATATTCCGGTTTCTATTTTCCTGTTGCATGTGGCTATTTGACTGTGTTCTCTTGACTTTGCTATGTTTGGATGGATACTTCTTTTCTGTGATGGATATTCTGGCATTGTATCTTATATGCCATTATATTTGTGGGCCTAGTCCACTTCTTCAGGCCCCAGCTCGCGACTGTATGACATTACTTTCTTGCTTGTGTCCGTACTTTGTTATGGTTATTATGATTTTCATATTTGCTGTGTGAATTTTTTCCATGAGATTGTATGAGTTTTGTTCTATGATGGCTATTTCAATATTTTGAGTATTTTGAGTTGAATGCATAATTGGGTAGGAATGATCAAAGAATTAAGTCTAGAGTGATACCTCCTTGTTAGAAATACTTTTTGATCATGTCCATATATTCTATGATTTAGAAATTTTGTGATTTGGATTGATTTTGAGATGTTCATTAGTGGGTCAAACATTGATATGATTGTTGAATCGACTTAAGCTTGCAACTTACATGAGAATCATATTGAGATACATATTTGCTTAGTTAGCTTAGTTATTCCTTGATTTCCTTTCTATTGTTGGGGAGACACTGCATTTGTTAGAAAGGTTATGTTATCAACTGCTGAGCTTAGTATAATATATATATATATATATATATATATATATATATATATATATATATATATATATATATATATATATATATATATATATATATATATATATATATATATCATCCTTAGATTCCTCTACTTGGCACTGCGAAAAATTGGCAGTGGTACCGAAGGACATGAGTTGAAATCTAAGGGATGTAAAATTGAAAACAATAAAGAGACTCCTCTACTTAGCATTGCAAAAAATTGGCAATGGTACCTAAGGTTATGAATTGAAGTCTATTGGAATAATTAGTGTATCATACCCTCATGAAACATTTGAGTTAACCCCAACGATTTGACTAGGAAGGATTGGAATCGCATGAGTGTTTTGTGTAAGCTTAATTGAATCATATGTCTGCTGCTTACTAGGTTGTTTGGCATCTAGTTATTGTGGGATCAAACTGTTGAACACTTGAGGCAACCATTTACTTAATTTCTCCTGATTAGATATTGGATTGTTATTAAATGTTTTTCTAACTTGGATGTATATCTTGACACGAAAGATTACTCTTATACCAAACATGTATTTCATCATATTTTATTGCTTGAGGACAAGCAAAAATTTAAGTCTGGAGTATTTTGATGCATTGCATTTTGGTAGTATTTTTCCGTTATATTTCATGTCAAATCTAGGCTTATTTTAACACTTTTATACTCATTATAGCCTTATTTCCTTCATATCTTTGGAATCTTCACTTTTTGGCACTTTTATGGAATTTCAGGTAAAAACACCATTTTTTCGACATATTTTGAAGATTCTGAGACCATAGGATGATTTCTTGTGTGAAAACGAAGCCGCCCGTCAAATTTGACCTCATTCGGAGTTTGCCTGAGAATCACGGCCATGGTAAACCCCATCCCAGTCGCCAGCCAGCGAAACTCATAAAAAGCATCACGGCCAGGTGAACCCAGTGGGGTTCACCAGAATTCCTTTAGGCCGAAAACAGTCTAGAGGACATCACAGCCAGGTGAACCCGGCGGGGTTCACCGCGGTTCTCTTAGGCGAACTCACAGAATGAATCACGGCCAGGTGAACCCAGCGGGGTTCACCCGTGATTCTGATCCAGGCTCACGCACGGACCTAACCTATACTCGGTTTTCCTTCGATTTCTCACCCGTTCGAAGTCCAAATTCAGCAAGTAATGTGTCTATGGAAAGCTCTTTCAGAGGCGAATGCATGGGATATAAAAGCCCTAATTTTCTTGCCCTAATTATCGAGGAATCATGTGACAAAGTGCAGCGGGCGGAAGAACAAGGCGACAACACGAGTTCGAGGCGATTTTTGGAGATTAGATCATCGGAGCATCACGATTCTTGTAGATTTACTTCGGTTTATCCTCTCTTATCCTTTAGAAACTCTTTCTTGTAATCTTCCTATGTTAAAAGAGAGATTTTTTAGCGTAACAATGATTATTGTAGCATAAACCCTATTTCGGGGCTTGGTTTAAACCCGTTGACGAATTTAATCGCAAACTTTATCTTTATTACATTGTTTGGATTGCGTTATGAGCATATTTTACTTTGACATGTTTATTTCGTAATTTTACCTTGGCCGAGTATTTTCACGCGTTAGCCGTTACGATTCATATCGAGAGAAGGATCGTAAGGGTGGATTCCCTTAGTAAAACTTATGAGACCTCGACACGAGAGTGCTTGGTCTTCGCTCGAGGATTTTATATTCTGCCATAGAACTCATTGGGTTCGTCTTAGAATAATCCACCGTGCGAGTAGGAGGTCATCCTAAGTCGAACACCGGGGTGTACACTCGAGAGAGGGCACCTTGTACCTTAGAGTTAGATTCCTTGTGCAAAATCAACAATCCAAATAACCGACATCTGCCTTGTGCGATTAAAGTAGTCATCATGGTGAAAACCAAAGCCTTGATTTCTCTCTGGTATTTAGTCCCTACCGTCATAGCGTTGATTACTTGTTTTCGATTTCTGATTTCAAAACCCAATTTTGTTTCACCTAGTTATTAGGAGTCGGATTTTCTGGTACTCAACCCTGTTCCCTGTGGGATTCGATATCTTTTATATTACTTCGACATAACCGTGCACTTGCGGTATGTGTCAGTTGTTTCCATACTTAGCTACGAAATCACCCTTTGAACGCGAAACTCACGATTAACCAAAAAACTCACTGCTGTTGCTGTGAATCTTGCGTCTGACTTTGTTTTTGCTCCAAATTTTATGTGCGACTTTGTAATTTCCTTGGTAACCATGCTATGGCCTTAAAACTCACATAATCTATCATTTTTATGCCATTTTACCTACATTTTCATAAAAACGAAGAAAAGTGAAGATTCCATACCAAAGGAAGTAAAAACACTAAGAATTAGTAAAAAATCATACAATTGAGCCTAAATATCATATAAAATATATGCAAAAATATGATATAAATGCAACTCATCACTTACTGACCCATGTTAGGTAGCTGCTGGTAGATCTAGTAGCACGTTTGGTTGAGGACCAGGGGGATATGATCAAGGTGGCCTTTCTCTTTGATTCGGTCTATAGTGAGGGTGAGTCAGAGGTGTCAGTCTAGCTGAAGGGCTACCTGACATGAGGAACCAGCATAGTTGATTCCCCCCCCGTGGGTTTATACACATTGCTAGGCCTTATTAGTAGACATTGCAGAGGTGGATTGAGGAGGCCGCTAAGGCTTGAGTCACATAAGGTAAGCTTGATTGGAGGTTTGATTGATTTTGACCAGCCACATTCATCAATCCTTTAAAGGATCAGACTTCAAGTGGATTTCCACTCTCGGCTGGTTCAGAGGGCATTGGACGACTCACTGCTGCAGCTCTCCCCTCTTACGCGACTACGTTCAAAAGTATGATTTCCTGGGCAAGAGTCATCTCCAACTAGGGCTTGCTTGTCCAATGATGTGTTCCGCAAGTGCACGAACAAATTGAAGTAATAAAAATATTGATCCCACAGGGACTAATGACCAAGTACTGACTCTATTTAAGATCGTTAGCTAGACCAATCTCAAATGGAATGGTTTTTTTTATCTTAACTAAATTGTAGAAATAGTAAACAGACTTTGGTTGTACTAGATTTGACGGAAATTTAGGATTTCGGATTTACCACTCTATGTTTCATGACTTATCTAATTATGAACAACTTAAAAAGAATTTACTGTGTTGAAGGGGATTTATCCGCATGTACAGATTGCCCCCTCTCAACAATACAATCCAGTATCTATCCGACTTAATCCCATACTCTCGTGGTTATTAACTTAAGATAGACCCAATGAGCTTTTGACAAATCTATAAAATCTCTCAAGCTAGTTCAAACTACTCTCATGTTCAAATCAACTTGTCCAAATATTGTAGGTCCGACGTCATAATTCACCTCTCAGTACTTCTTGCGACGTCTCTAATCATGCAAATTATGGCTAGTAATCAACATATAATTAATCACAACAATAATTGAATCAAACACAAATAAATTACTTCATAAGAAGATAACAAATAATCAAGTCATGAAAACATAGAGGGTTGCACTCTAAATTTTGAATAAAGATGTTATGCTGACATGTTCATCATGTTCATATTATAAAAATCCATGTTTGATTACAAAATTGGCAAATAAACATAGAGATCAACAAAGAGAGAAGTATTCAAGGCTTCTTGATGAGAATCGACGCTAATCAATCAGAAAATCGAAGCTTTTCTAGTGAAGAATTGTCGTACGCCTGCCAGTCGCCAGTAATCACGCCCCTTTGTCGAATCCCCCTTGAAAATTGGCCAAAAATTTCTAATAAGTGCTCTCAAGCTTCCTTGTATAGTTTTCCATCCTTAGAATAGGTTTCCCCCAAATTTTGGTGTGAAAAAGAATCAAATCGAGCGAGAAACTGAGTAAAACTTGGATCTGGCGAATATCATTACGGCCGTGATAATAATTATGGCATGCCCATAATTTTATCTGTATGTTTTGGGAAATAACAGAAGAGAATTACAGCTATAATTATAATCACGGCACTGTCGTAGTTGTTTCTGTGGATAATCTCGAAGAAATCACAACTGTGAAAATAATCAAGGGTAGGTCGTGATTCCTTCTATGAACTCTGAATTTTGTACCAAAGAAATTACGGCCATGACGATTATCATAGGTGGGCCGTAATTCTTTCTGTGCTTTCCCTTCAAATTATGGCCGTGATATAAATTACAGGTGGGCCATAATTTTGCAAATAAGCTCTATTTTGCTTGAAAATTGATGGGCAGCTTTGTCTCGATGTCTAGAACTCATTTGTGCACTCAAATCTTTCAAAATATTAAAATTTGGTCATTTTTCCCTTAAATATGATAAAATCAAAGAGAGGTGAAGATTCTGAATAAACAAAAGGATTTAAATCAAATTAAGTGAAAATATGATTAAGAAAAATAGTAGAGATTATGTATAAAAATCATAGTAAAAAATACTATATAAATACGATACATCAAATCTTCCTAGACTTAAACTTTTGCTTGTCCTCAAACAAATAAATAGACAAAAGAATAATGTTGAATATGGAAAATGTAACTCTCTTATGAAAAATAAATTTCTAGAATATAATCACTCGTACAAATTTTCCAACTCATGCTACATAAAATTCTAGATAAATACACTGTTCTTAGAATTTAATTTTTAAGATCCACAGTCTTAACCAAATAAAATTTTGCAACTTGCATAATAATCTGAATCTCAATCTCATGAATTCACCTTCATTACAGTTTTAGATCTACCATACTTTTGTTTACAAGAATAGGATCCCCAAAATCTTTTTCTCCATTCAAACCCCCTTTTTATTATTATTTTTTATTTTGCTTTTGACATTCTCTAAATCGAATACCACCTTTTTTCTGGTAATGAATTTACAGTGCATTGGCCACCTGACTATTGTATTAGAACTCATATCTTATTGGCAAGCAGAATTAAGATTTATGGCCAAAGATAGTGGAGTTAAGGTCAAATGGCTTTTCTTTGGCATATACCCACATGGGTATATACTTTTATTTGGATTTCAACTCATGTCTTCAGTACCACTGCCAATTTTTCACAGTGCCAAGTAGAAGAGTCATATAACTAGATTTTGGATTCTTTCTTCCCAATAAATAGCATGGTAGTTTAAACATCAACTAGACTAATCAATCAATATAAATTCAACAAATTATACTCATGTACTCATTTTATTTGAAAAAAGAAATGCTTCACTCTTAAATTGCATTCATCAAATAACATATCTATCAAAATTTCATGCATCAATTGTCGAAAAATCAAAATGAGATGATATATTGAAGAAATAAATTCAACATAAGAAGCATATTTCCATTAACAGGTATTGACATATACAAATCAACAAAGTACACAAATTTCATCATCCACACATCATCATAGTAAAACTCATGCATCTAAGAAAACACACATCATAAAGTATCATAGTACAATCCATAAAATCTATCATCAAGTTGCACCTACACATGGTGCCAAATCACATCATCAAGTCATAGTTATACAATGCATCATCAAGTACAATCCAAAAACGCAAAGTCATTAAAAGCATGAAACCGAGGAGCATAAGATAAGCGCCAAGTACATTAATGTGTCATCCTCCCCTACAAAAGAGAATGCATCATTCTTGACGTAGAAGAGTGAAAATAGAGTAAGTAGGGGATGGGATACTCACAAAATACTAATCGTCTTCATCAATGTCAGTATCCTCGTCATCCTCCTCATCAGGGGTAGCCTCTCCAATAGGCTCATCTGGATCTTTCTCCGGATCCTTCTCTTCGTCAAAATAGAGATGGTCCCATAGAAATCCCTTTATATCCTGGACATCATCACGCACATCCTGGATAAAATCAAGCATTTTCTCCATGAGGTGTACCTGACGGAACACTTCCGCAGATAATGCCTGGAAACCCATATCATGGGCTATGGACTAACTCCTCTGAGGCGGTGTTGTACCACGAGATGAAGAACCCTCTGGGTGTAGAGGAGTCTATACTCATCCTAAATGGGTCATTACTACCTCCCTAGGTAGGTGGTGGCAGTGCAGAGTCAAGCAGAGTAGGGTAGCATCAACAGCTGCACTCAAAGGAATTTTCCAATTCAATTGATTCAAAACCGTAGTTCTTTCCTTGTTTGGTAGTGGTAAGGTTGGGGAGTTCGGTCCAAGATTCAAACAATATATATCACCTTCTCTAACTGTCATTCTCATAGCAGTACATGACTCGATATCTATCATTGGATTTCCCTTTGCCGTCTCAATCCCAAATGGTTCTACATTCAAAGAAAGTGCAATAGGAGTAATAAAACCTCCTAATACAATAGCACCTTTCTTTGCACGTGCGACCTTATTGAATTGCTTAACTAGGAAATAAGCTACGTCTATCTGATATCTATGAAGCATGCACCAAAGAAAATAGAGTTTTGATTGGCGAACCATACCGTCGCTCTCACCTTATCCAAAGACGGTGTGTGAGAGAACTCTATGCACATATCAGAGACAAGGGTTGGAGATGCTAGTTGCTCTTGCATTCTTTGGTGAAAAATTTGAGTCCATCATGATCTGATACCAAAATGCATCCTCGATATATCCCTGTGGCGGATATGTGGCTCCTCCTCCTAGTAAATTGAAGGTAGCTCTGATATCTCGAAGCGCGAGGCTCCTCTCAATGTTTGCTAGATGAAAGGTAAGGTAACCTTTCACTTCCTGGTAATGATAATCATGGAGTTCTACTTCTAAACTGGTGAAGAACTCCAAAACCAATGGAAGATATGTCTGTGGCTAGCTCTAAAAGAATCTCCCTGCTAGGACCTACTCAAACATCCAATACATCCTCATCAAGTCCTAAAATCTCTAATGTATGTTTGTCCGCATATCTTGTACTGGTAATCCTACGTGTGAGAAGTTGATTGTATCTGCTCTCTTGTACACTATCTCTAAAAATAATGTCGTAGAGATTTTCAGGGGGTGGTGGTGCTGAAGAAGCAGAAGCTTATGCTTTCCCCTTTCCTTTGCTTACAACTTGTTTCCTTCTTGGTGCCATTTCAAGTAGTGTGACGAAATATATGAATTTAAACAAAGCAGGAATGCTGAAAATAGAATGTGTCACCAAAATTGAAATAGGGTTGAGAACGGGTTCGAGTGTGATGCTTGTATCTTGTTCTTCTAGGTAAAATTAGTGTACAAAACTTCTCGGAAAAGTTCTTCTACCTCTGGCGAAACTCTGGAAAGCAAGCAAGGACTCCGGTGAAGCTCGAATGAAGAGAATCAAAGAAGCGGTGCAAATGCGAGGAAATCACAGGTGAAAAACCCTAAAAATACGACTGAGGGTTTATATAAAAGAAAGAGAATTACGCCCATAAAAATAATCACAGGATGGCCGTGAAATTTTCTGTTCAGCAGAGAATCACAATTACAGCTGTGATTTTAATTATGGCACTGCTGTAAAACTTTTTGTATAGAAAGTGAATAAGATTACAGGCGTGATAATAATCATCCCCCCACCTGTGAAAGCTTCTGTAACAGAACTTCCTCAAATTATGGGCATGAAATAAATAATGGAATGCCTATAAAAAAATTTTAATTTAACATTATGGGTGTGAAAATTTTCACACCCCTACCGTGAAACCTTTTGCATAAAAAAGTCCAAAAAAATTACGAGTGTGAAAATAATCACAGCACACCCGTAAAAGTCTCTGTTCAATAAGGATGCAAAATTACGACCGCAATAAAAATTACGGCAAGGCTGTAATTTCTGCGTAAGCTCCAAAAATAATTGTTTCGACATAAAATATATTTTTGACACACCTACAAAGTAGAAAGACAAAGATTAGAACTAGAAAAAACATTAAAATAAGTCAAAAATAAAGGAAATTAAAATAGAAAAACAAGAGTAAGAATGCGTGGGTTGCCTCCCAAGAAGCACTAAGTTTAAAGTCACTAGCTCGACCGAAGATCATCATCATCATGCAAGCACTGGAGGATCTGAGAGCTTTTGGTTGACACCTTCTTCAATAGGTTCAGACACATAGTAATGCTTCAAGCGTTGGCCATAAACTGTGAAATTCCCTGCTCTTTCACTCCAAATCTCAATAGTGCCATAAGGATAGACTTTAATAACCTTGAAAGGGCTCGACCACCTCGTTCTCAATTTTCCAGGAAAGAGCCTCAATCTAGAGTTAAAAAGTAAAACAAGGACACCTTCTTGAAAATCTGTTCTGACGATATGGCAGTCATGTCACTTCTTGGTTCTTTCCTTGTAAATTCATGCACTTTCATATGCATTCATTCTTATCTCCTCAAGTTCATCAATTTACAACCTCCTTTTCTCCCCAGTGGTTTTCAAATCATAATTCAAAGTTTTTATTGCCCAATAAGCTTTATGTTCTAATTCAACTGGGAGATGACATGATTTACCGTATACAAGCTGATAAGGTGACATACCAATCGGGGTCTTGAATGCAGTCTTATATGCCCATAATATATCGTCAAGCTTTATGGACCAATCTTTCCTTGATATAGAGACAGTGTTTTCAAGAATTCTCTTCAACTCTCTATTAGAAACTTCTACTTGACCACTTATATGTGGGTGATAGGGAGTAGATACTTGATGCCTCACCCCATATTTGCTCAATAGTATAGAGAATTTTTGTAATATAAAGTAGGATCCACCATCACTTATTACCACTTGTGGGACCCCAAACCTTGGAAATATTATCTTCCTGAACAGTTTGATAACTACACGGGAATCATCGGTCGGAGTCGCTACAGCTTCAACCCATTTTGAAACATAATATATTGCCACAAGAATATACTTGTTTCCACATGAGGTTGGGAAGGGACCCATGTAATCAATTCCCCACACGTCAAATATCTCGATCTCTAAAATATTGCTCAGTGGCATCTCATCTCGTCTTGATATGTTTCCCATTCGCTAGCATTCTTCAGAAGAAAGAACATAATTCCAAGCATCCTTAAAAAGGGTTGGCCAGAAAAAACCTAATTGAAGCACTTTGAAAACAGTCTTAGATGAGCAAGCATGTCATCCATATGCAGAATTATGACAATGAAAAAGCACATCTCTCATCTCTTCCTCTAGCAGACATCTCCTGTATTATCCATGTGCACACCTTTTAAACAGAAAACGATCCTCCCAGAAATAATACTTTACCTCTGATAGAAATCTCTTTCATCCCTTATAGTTCAAATCAGCGGGTAAAACGTCAGACACTAAATAATTCACAAAATCCGCATACCACGGAGCAACAATTCTTGCAATAGCAAAGAGATTGATGCAGGAGCATCTTTAGAGGCTTAATCATGTTTTAATATAGTGTTTACCTGTTTTATTGTAATTAGGATTAGCCTAGGTTTACTTTTCTAAAGTACTTTAAATTCTGAGTTAATGTATTAGGTTGCAATTAGTTTAGGTTTTAAGCACTTCAAACTCTCCATGTTTCATTAGGATTAATCTTCTAGTCAAAGTCAACAACTCACCCTCAAGTCAAAATCAGTCAACACCACATCAAGCTCAAGTCAAGACCCATCAACAAACTCAAAGGCGCCAACCCACCCACATAGAGCCAAACCTGCACCAAGAAGCAACCCACAAACAAGGCCCAAGAAGCCCATCATATCAAGATCAAGTCAACCTCCAATTTTCAAAATCAAGTCAACATGCAGCACCCACCCTGAGTTCTTTGTGCTCTCTAAGGTATCAGCATCAAGTCACCAAATTCAGCAAGTCAACTTCAAATTGCCTTAAGACCAGTCAACATTCATCCAAGGCTAGCAACTCAAGTCAACATGCAAGGAGAAGTTTCACTCTATTTCAGCTACACACATCTCCAAGGCAAGACAACTCATCCGGCAACCAAGCAACACCATGCATGCCCAATTCTCTAGTCAACTTCAACAATCAATCCATCATGCGCATTAAAGATCATTTGCATGTGTAGCCTCAACAGCCACCTCTTCAACGAGTTCCAAGCAAAACAACCTTCGGCTGCAAGCAAAGATTCATGACAAGCTGCACAAAGCAACCAATAGGAATACAAGAGATCCAAGTCAATCTAGACCACCCAATTTGAAATTAAGCATAGACCACCACTAGATATATTTGACAGATTAATATTGTTGAGGGTGAGAGGGCTTTAAAAGCTAGTGTAATCTTTACATAAGTTAAGTTGAAACGAATATTTTTGGAACCTTTGGTTTGTGTCTTCTTCCTTGTGAGGTTAGGTTTAGGGTTATGTAGCTTCTTCTCTTCCCCCTTAGCTTACTAAGCCAAGGGTTTCTTCTCTCCTCTTCTCTTCTTCCCTCATCTTTTCTCTTCTCCAGCAATCTCTAGACTTCCGTTCTGCGTTAGTGGTATCAGAGGACCATGTGGGCAACTCTTGTCTGTGCATGTCGATTTGTCTCCATGTTTCACCACCGGAGTTAGCCGTCTGGTTCTTTTCAGAACCCACGGCTAACGATGAAGGGAAGCCCACATCGTGCGCATCATCTCCTTCGTCAACAACAGAACCTCCTCGCTCACGTTTCCACCTCGAGTTCTTCACGGGCTGTCTCTACACACAGGAATGACGACGATGCTCCCCGGCCTTGCCGCCTCCTAAAGCAAGTTCGGAGAGCCTCGTCTCCAAGCTCAACAACGGTAATCACCATGCTCGTCGCTGCCATGATTCATCCCCTGATCTGGTTCTTTTCAGAACCCACGACTCAGCAATGAAGGAGGATAAGCGGCGCCAGATCTCACGGGTTTTCGTCTCTTGGAGCTACAAAGTCAATCCATCTTCTAGCGTTGAGCAAGACAGTTGACAACCGGCGCCGATACTATCTCCCAAGCCTCGTCGTCTGCTTGGTTCTTTTCAGAACCCGTGGACGACACAGTTTACGGATATTCCCTTCCACCACAACCCTCTGTTTCTGCCACCATCTCACGAACGAGCAACGAGTTGTGCCAAATCTCATTAGCAGCACCTCCATCGACGCCCAGCCTCGTCGCCGGCGACCACAAGCTCCTTCTCCGACCTTGCAGCTGATAACCAGCCTCAGCCTCATCTTCCCACGCCTAGTCGTCTGCTTGGTTCTTTTCAGAACCTGCAGACGACACGAGTTAAAGCTCATCATCGCCCAGCTCTGAGAATCACCATCCGGAAGGCCGATCGACCTCAAAATCTGCCCACTCCATCTCCTCCAGTAGTCGATCCCGTGGCCAGATGCATCCGTTCATCGGGCCATTCATTCGCTGGAATCGGCAATTTCTGACGGCACCCCTGTTTCCGCTTCAAGCATCCCCTGTCTCGCTGCTTTCTTCACCGCCGACTTCTACGTCGCCTCGCACAGTAAACTTCACCGCCCAGATTCAGCACTGAAACGGAGTCCGCCATCTGCACCATCGACTACCGCCTATGACGACCGCCGTTCAGCCGCCGCCTCCGCCCCGACTATCTCTGGCGCTAGATGCACGCGTGACGCACTGTACGCACGCGAGACGAAGCGTCGTTTGAAAAAAAAAGCTGAAAAAAAAGAGATAGTTGTTTAAAAAAAGAATCTGAAAAAAAAAACTGAGGAAAATGAAAAAAAAAAGAAAAACAAGGGGAGTTTTGCCTATTTTGACTTTACTTTGACTTGCAGGTTCAAAATTATTTTACTAGGTGGTAAAATTTTCAAAGAGGGAAAATCTAAAGCAAGAGCATCTTTAGAGGCTTAATCATGTTTTAATATAGTGTTTACCTGTTTTATTGTAATTAGGATTAGCCTAGGTTTACTTTTCTAAAGTACTTTAAATTATGAGTTAATGTATTAGGTTGCAATTAGTTTAGGTTTTAAGCACTTTAAACTCTCCATGTTTCATTAGGATTAATCTTCTAGTAAAAGTCAACAACTCACCCTCAAGTCAAAATCAGTCAACACCACATCAAGCTCAAGTCAAGACCCATCAACAAACTCAAAGGCGCCAGCCCATCCACATAGAGCCAAACCTGCACCAAGAAGCAACCCACAAACAAGGCCCAAGAAGCCCATCATATCAAGATCAAGTCAACTTCCAATTTTCAAAATCAAGTCAACATGCAGCACCCACCCTGAGTTCTTTGTGCAAATAGTTCTTTGTGCTCTCTAAGGTATCAACATCAAGTCACCAAATTCAGCAAGTCAACTTCAAATTGCCTTAAGACTAGTCAACATTCATACAAGGCTAGCAACTCAAGTCAACATGCAAGGAGAAGTTTCACTCTATTTCGGCTACGCACATCTCCAAGGCAAGACAACTCATCCGACAACCAAGCAACACCATGCATGCCCAATTCTCTAGTCAACTTCAACAATCAATCCAGCATGCGCATTAAAGATCATTTGCATGTGTAGCCTCAACAGCCACCTCTTCAACGAGTTCCAAGCAAAACAACCTTCGGCTGCAAGCAAAGATTCATGACAAGCCGCCCAAAGCAACCAATAGGAATACAAGAGATCCAAGTCAATCTAGACCACCCAATTTGAAATTAAGCATAGACCACCACTAGATGTATTTGACAATTAATATTCTTGAGGGTGAAAGGGCTTTAAAAGCTAGTGTAATCTTTACATAAGTTAAGTTGAAACGAATATTTTTGGAACCTTTGGATTGTGTCTTCCTCCTTGTGAGGTTAGGTTTAGGGTTATGTAGCTTCTTCTCTTCCCCCCTTAGCTTACTAAGCTAAGGGTTTCTTCTCTCCTCTTCTCTTCTTCCCTCATCTTTTCTCTTCTCCAGCAATCTCTAGACTTTCGTTTTGCGTCAGAGATGCACGTCAGGAAAGGCGTCATCAATGTCATGCTTGATTACTTTCTCTACTCCATCTTCCTGAACAAGGCGAGACATATGATCTGACAGATAATTTTCTGCACCCTTTTTATCTTTGATCTCCAAGTCAAATTCTTGCAGTAGAAGGATCCATCTAATCAATCTTGGTTTTGAATCCTTCTTACTCATAAGATATCTAATGACCGCATGATCTATGTAAACAATCACCTTAAAGTCAATAAGATAAGATCTAAATTTATTAAATGCAAAAAAACAATGGCTAGAAACTCCTTCTCTATTGTTGCATAATTGATCTGCGCGTCGTCTAATGTCCGCTCGCATAATAAATAGTGTGCAACTTTTTCTCTTTGCATTGTCCAAAAACAGCCCTTATGGCATGGTCGTTGGCATCACACATCAGCTCAAAACAAAGTGACTAGTCAGGCGGTTGAATTATTGGTGCTGTGGTAAGAGCCTTTTGAGTTTCTAAAAAGCAATCATACAATTCTAATAAAAAACAAAAGGAACATCTTAACCAAGTAATAAAGTAAGAGGTCAAGCAATTTTTGAAAAATCTTTAACAAAGCGTCTATAAAAACCAGTGTGACCAAGAAAACTCCTAATACCTTTAACAGAAGTTGGCGGTGGCAATTTCTCAATCACCTCCACCTTTGCCCTATCTACTTCAATACCACGATCAAAAATTAAGTGCCCTAAAACAATTCCTTCGTTAACCATAAAGTGACACTTTTCCCAGTTTAAAACCAAATTAAACTTTTCATAGCGTTGTAACATACGTGATAAATTAGATAGGCAAATATAAAAATTAGATCCATATATGGAAAAATCGTCCTTAAAAATGTCCATAATATCCTCTATGAGATAAAAAAAAAAAATAGTCATCATGCAACGTTGAAAAGTAGCGGACGCATTGCACAGCCCAAATGGCATGCAGCGATAAGCAAAAGTGCCTTATGAGCAAGTGAACGTCGTCTTCTCCAGGTCTTCAGGATGAATAGGAATCTGAAAGAAACCAGAATATCCATCAAGATAGCAGAAATAAGAATTACAAGCTACGCATTCCAACATCTAGTCAATAAAAGGAAGGGGAAAATGATCTTTTCGGGTGACGGCATTCAACTTCAGATAGTCAATGCATATCCGCCACCCTGTTACCATTCTTGTCGGAATAAGAGTGTTGTTTTCATTTTTTAGCACGGTAATCCCTCCTTTCTTCGACACAACATGCACTAGGCTCACCCACTGGCTGTTAGAGATAGGATAGATGACTCCAGCATCTAGGAGTTTAAGAATCTCTTTCTTCAATACCTCTTTCATGTTCGGGTTGAGCCTTCTTTGATACTCAATTGACGGCTTGCTCCCTTCTTCTAAAAATATTCTGTGCATAGAAACAAAAGGATTAATTCCTTTTATATCATCAAGGGTATAGCCAATCACTTTCTTATGTAGCCGAAGTTCATTTAAAAGCCTAGTAGTTTAAGATGCTTGAAGATTTGCATTAATAATTACATAAAAAGTAGAGTTCTCTCCAAGAAATTCATATTGGGAGAGTTTTATATTCATACCTCTTTCCTTCATCAGGTTTACCTTCTTTCACGCTCAAGTGTTCTTCTTTCAACTTTTTGGACTCAAGTGGTGATGTAGAATATGAGCTTACCTCCTTCTCTTCATCACTGTCATAACCTTTGATAAGACACTTCGAACGGATCATTTTCCATCCTGGAATCAGGTGAAGTGTCTTCTAAGACTTCAACACTACAGTAGGATCCTGCAAAAGAAGGTTTCTTTAGATTTTCTATTAAATCAAAATCTACAGAATCCTCACCTATCTTAAAAGTGAGCTTCCGATTCTTAACATCAATCATGGCTCCAACTATCGCCAAAAAGGGGCGACCTAAAATTATGGGAAGTTTAGAATCCTCCTCCATCTCAAGGACAATAAAATCAGCAGGTATAAAGAACTTACCAAACTTGATAGGCACATCCTCTAGAATATCTACCGGATGCCGTATAGAGCGGTCGGCTAGCTGTAGAGAAACAGAAGTAGGTTTGAGATCTCCAATGTCCAGCTTCTTACAAACAGAGAATGACACCAAACTGACACTAGCCCCTAAATCACATAAAACACGATCAATAGACATATCACTAATCAAACAAGGAATAGAAAAACTCCCTGGATCTTTTAGCTTTGGTGGCAATTTATTCTGAATTATTACACTATACTCCTCAGTGAGTGCAACCGTTCCATGCTCTTCCAACTTCCTCTTGTTGGACAAAATTTCTTTCAAGAACTTGGCGTATGAAGGCATCTGCGATATGCATCAGTGAAAGGTATATTAATATAAAGCTTTTTTAACTACCTCTAAAAAGTTTTCCAATTGTTTGTCAAGTTTAGCCTTCGCCAATCTTTGAGGGAAAGGTACTGACGGTTTGTAGGGAGGTGGTGGTACATAAACTGGTTCTGGCTCCCTATCTTGCGAATATATTTTGCCATTGTTTCCCTCTTCCTCTGTGGATTCAGAATTCTGCACCTCTTGGTCTTGCATTGTATCTGGTGCCTGTGGCTCTTCCAATTGTTTCCCACTGTGTGTTGTAGTGGCATTGCAGTGCTCATGTGGGTTTACCTCTGACTTCCCTGGTAGCCTACCTGTAGGGCTACTTGAAGAACTAGCCTGCTGCGCTATCTGTGTTTCCAACATCTTCTGATGGGTCTCCATAGATTCCATCTTGGAAGTTAGATTCTTGATAGACTCACCAACATGTCTAAATTCTAACCTAAAATCATCAATTTGATGTCTGAAATCATCGTTCTGCTTGGTTTGTGTGGCAATAAATGTTTCCATTAGAATTTCCAAGTTCGAGTTCTGGAGAGCTTGAGGTTGAGGCTAATTGTACTGTCTTTGCTAAAAGCCAGGGGGCTATCGATTGTTACCTTGAGGTGCTTGGTTTTGATTGCTCCTCCAAGAGAGATTGGGATAGTTCCTCCAACCAGGGTTGTAAGTGCTTGAGTATGGATCAGTCTGAGGTCTTCCATTATAATTTCCAATTGCATTTGCTTGTTCAGAGTTACACTCACCCTCTGTAGAAACTCCCAACTAACAATCTTGTGTATAATGTCCTATATTACCACAAATCTCACACGAAATAACATTAGCAGTGACAGGATTAAGATTTAAAGAATCAATTTTATTGGTTAGTGAATCAAACTTGGCGACAAGTGAAGTAATAACATCTAATTCATACCTAATTGACGCCTTGGCAGATGGCACTCTCCCATTTATCCATTGACAATGATTCAAAGCCATTTCCTCAAACAAATTAATAGCATCCTCCATACACTTGTTCATCATCGCCCCACCGGCGGCAGCATCAACTGTCATATGAGTATTATAATTCAATGCATTACAGAATTTGTTAATGATTACCCACTTGTCGAGGCCATGGTGTGGACACATCCTCTGAAGTTCTTTAAATCGGCCCCATGCCTTGTACAATGATTCTCCTTCTTTCTAAACAAAGCTCGTGATTTGGTTCCTTAGCTCTGCAATTTTGCTTAGGGGAAAGAATTTTGCTAGAAAAGCATTTGAAAGCTGCTCCCAAGTCATTATGGAACCTGGCTGATGAGAGTGAAGCCATGCTTAAGCTCTATCCCTAAGAGAAAAAGGAAAGAGTCTGAGTCTCAAAGCATCATTAGAAATTTCATTCATTTTCAAAGTGTCACAATATTCAAGAAATATAGAAAGGTGCATATTAGAATCCTCAGATGGCAAGCCTCCAAACTGGTTCTGTTGAACCATAGAAAATAGGGATGGCTTGATTTTAAAATTGTTCACCTCTATGCAGGGGCGAGTAATAATAGAGCGAACCCCTTGCATATTTGGGGCTGGACAATCCCTTCAAGATCTCTATTCTTCTGCCATCTTAGATTTAAGAATTTCCTTTGCTAATTGTTTTCTGCGCAAGCAAAAATTTCGTTCTGGTTTCGGATCTTCCTCAAACAACTTCCTAGAACACCTAGGCATAAACAATCAACAATTAGAGCTAAAGATGAAAAGCAGACAATTAATTCAAAAACATAAATATATGGAATTAAATAGAATAAAAAGAAAACAAAAGTCTAGTCTATCAATCCTTCGATTAAGTCAATATTGATGAAATTGGTCCCCGGCAACGGCACCAAAAACTTGATGTGTTCCGCAAGTGCATGGACAAATCAAAGTAATAAAAATATCGATCCCACAAGGACCAATGACCAAGTACTGACTCTACTTAAGATCAATAGCTAGACCAATATCAAATGGAATGGTTTTTTATCTCAACTAAATTGCAGAAATAGTAAAAAAATATACTTTGGTTGTAATTGATTTGATGAAAATTCAGGATTTTGGGTTTACTACTCTATGTTTCATGACTTATCTAATTATGAACATCTTAAAAAGGATTTACTGTATTGAAGGAGATTTATCCGCATGTACAGATTGCCCTCTCTCAGCAGTACAATCAGGTATTTATCCGACTTAATCCCCTACTCTCATGGTTATTAACTCAGGATAGACCCAATGAGCTCTTGACAAATCTATAAAATCCTTCAAGCCGATTCGAACTACTCTCGTGTACAAATCAACTTGTCCAAATATTATAGGTCCGACGTCGCAATTTACCTCTCAGTACTTCTTTCGATGTCTCTAATCATGCAAATTATGGCAAGTAATCAACATGCAATTAATCACAACAATAATTAAATCAAACATATATAAATTACTTCAAAAGAAGATAACAAACAATCAAGTCATGAAAACATAAAGGGTTGCACCCTAAATCCTGAATAAAGAGTTTATGCTGACATGTTCATCCTGTTCACGTTGCAAAAATCCATGTTTGATTATAAAATTGGAAAATAAAAATAGAGATCAACTAAGAGAGAAGTATTCAAGGCTTCCCGATGAGAATCAACGCCAATCAATCGGAAAATCAAAGCTTTCCCGGTGAAGAATTGTCGTCTGCCGCCATTCGCCCGTAATCACGCTCCTTTGTCGAATCCCCCTTGAAAATTAACCAAAAAGTCCTGATAATTGCTCCTAAGCTTCCTTATATAGTTTTCCATCCTTAGAATAGGTTTCCCCCAAATTTTGGTGTGGAAAGGAATTAAATCAAGCGAGAAACTGAGTCAAACTCAGATCTGGCGAATATCTTTACGGCTGTGATAATAATTATGACATGCCCGTAATTTTCTCTGTATGTTTTGGGAAATAACCATAGAGAATTACGATAGTGATTATAATCACGGCACTGCCGTAATTGTTTCTGTGGATAATCTCGAAGAAATCACGATTGTAAAAATAATCAAGGGTAGGCCGTGATTCCTTCTGTGAACTCTAAATTTTGTACCAAAGAAATTACAGACGTGACGATTATCACAGGCGGGCTGTAATTCTTTCTGTGCTTTCCCTTCATATTATGACCGTGATATAAATTACAGGTGGGCCGTAATTTTGCAAATAAGCTCTATTTTGCCTAAAAATTAATGGGCAGCTTTGTCTCGATGTCTAGAACTTATTCGTGCACTCGAATCTTCCAAAATCTATTAAAATTTAATCGTTTTACCTGAAATATGATAAAAGCAAAGAGAGGTGAAGATTCCAAACAAACAAAAGGATTTAAATCAAATTAAGTGAAAATATGGTTAAAAAAATAGCAGAGATTATGTATAAAAATCATAGTAAAAATACTATATAAATATGATATATCATCTAATCTCTTCTAGGTGTCGACGAGCCCTCTGGCAGCCAACGTGACTTACCAGCTCATATCTAGAGGAGTGGAGCTTCGTTGAGGAGCCGATGATGGGTGGTAACTCCTGATATCAACCCTACCACCCACGGCATTCCTCTTTGTCACTTGGTTTTCTGTTCGTGGTTCTTGGTCTAACTTGAGGATCTTCATTGGTGTTCTTGTTGGGTTCTTCTCCCTCGCTCACTTGGTTTTCTGTTTTTGAGTTTCGTCCCAACTTGGTTCTTATTCGACTAGCTTCCTCGTCCCAGTTCTAGCCTTATTCCATGGATCTTCTTCGACACCTCTAGCTGAGGCTAGTTCACATGAGTGACGTTCCCCCTCCTGGTCGAACTCCTTGCTGGGAAGCTGCTCAAGTACACAGGGAGCTTGCTCTGTCCATGTCTATGGTTGGTGATGCCTTCCCCTGCTGCTATAAGTCCCGGCTAAGACTTGGAGGTTTGTTGACATCTTCCCTTCCATTTGGAGGAGCAACCCAAAGTGATGGGCTAGATATAACTCTTCCTTCTTTGTGTGGATGATTAGTAATGTATGATGGCTTCTGTCGAGTTCATGTTCATCCCTAAATTTTAAGTGACGAATTGGTAGTTCTTCTATGTTGGTGTTTTGGGGCCAGGCCGTGCCCCTGATTCGCTAAATTTATATTTGCAAGCAGCCAAGTTTAGCCTCATTTTCCCATGACGGATTTTGGCCAAGTCAAGCCTTGTTCTTGATAGAATTTTGACTTGGCTTTCTACATTGATCTGGTTGGGTTGTGCTGTGATCTATTCTTGCATTGAGCTTGTATGTGTGATGCCACATTGTGGTGAATGTATGTTGTGAACTTGTTTGCCAAGCAAAGTTATAGCGGGTACTTGAATACTCCCAACCTTTCTCTCTTGGCTATCCCTTAGTTGCTTGTAAAAGGGAAGAGTAAAGGTGAGGGTTGTAATTTGTGCGAGGTTGTATTCAAAAGAAATAAAAAAAGGGGGGGTTGGTTTGGTTTTTGTGCACTATGAAGCCAACTCATTGATAGGGATTAGGAAGAGGGTGAGGTTTTGCCTACTCTGCTCCTTCCTGCTCTTTGGTAGATCATCCTGAGGCTCCCTTAGAAAAAAATTGTAGGGGGTATTTTTGTTTGTCACATTATGTATAGTGAATTAGAGAAATGAATAATGAATGAGTTAGTGATATATGTTTTGCATGACTTGTAGAAACAAGGAAAAGAACTGAGTTAGGATGTAAGCAAATCTAAGAGGAAGAGGACAACAATTAAGGTAGGAAACTACCTCTACCTTTATTCTAATTAGCGTCAGTACATTTGTAGATTCATGATATAAATCTAATTTAATATATAGTTAGAGTAGATGCCGACACCATAACTCGTTTATTACTTGTACTGATTGGTTTGTTTCCAATCCTCTTGACCTCGACATTATATGCATTGGTCCATGCTCGTGATTGATGTGTTCTTGATTAGTGTAGCTGCATTTGACGAGTTAGATGTTTATATCTATTTCTAATTTTGTTAGCTGGTACCTGAGTAAATAATTGAATTGTATACATACTCTAGTAATGGATTGAGTAGTGTTGCATGTGCACATTGTGGGGATATGCCATGACCTATGATCTCACTTGGGTTGCTTGATGATTCACCAACAAGCCATAATCTATGCTATAAAGACTAAACAATATCGAATTATAATATGTCAGCTAGTACATCTACTAGGTTATTTTTGGAGGACCTTGGGGTCATCAAGTATACGATGGAATATAATTGAGCTATCAAAGATACTTGTTCCACTATTTATTTAGCCGTAGGTTGATGATTTACATGCCATAGAAAGAGTACAAGATACAACATTTGTACGGGTACAAAGAGAGGATGCTAGCTACCTTCAAATCCATCTTCAAAGCCCCTTCTTAGTGGAACCTGGGGTGTGAGGCAAGATGCAGTAGAGATTATTTGACGGAAAACCCCTGCTATAATTTCACTCTCAAATGGAACAATTTCTGCTATTTAATGATCACAAAAACCAATATGTTACAGAAAACCGACAATAAAATCTACAAAACATAACATAAATTGACCTGTATATCAAACTCAAATATTTATATCTAACGTCTGTTCACATCATTCACAAGTAAACCAAAATAAAAAATCAACCAGCATATCACACTCAAATATTTATATCTAACATTTGTTAACATCATTGACAACTAAACCACAATAAGAAAAACTAAAACTAACTTATTTGATGTCAAAAGCTAAAAATTAGATCAATCAATCCATATACCAAAACATGGAATCAAATTCATCATCACATGTCGGTCACAAGCTTTACAACATATACGCGTCAAATAGTCAAAATACAACACTATCTAACTACTCAGGACAAATCAAATACCAAAAGCTTCAAGTGGAGGAGTATATATACATAAATTTAAATAAATTAGAATAAAATAATATATACAATTAGCATTGATGCAGGAGAATTATTTAAAAAGAGTTGATATGTTTCCTCTTTCGATGTGATATGTTGAGTATTGTATGAACACTTACTAGGCTATGTAATTTTTCTCTTAAAACACTTCGTCTTTTGATTATGCGGTTGAGCAAGCACTTAGTAAGTGATTCTTCTCACTTTTGTAGAGATTTGGCTACCTTTGAATCCTTCTGTTTTATGTGGAAAATCTAAAAAGCCCTCTTTACTTTAATTTAATATTTTGGGCCTTAAAATTATTTTTTTATTAATTTTACTCAATTATTTTATTTATCTATTTAGTTTATAATTAAGGCTAGCAAATAGCCTTAATTACTAGCCGTTATTTCAATTAATATTTGCATTAATTGTGGCTAGGGTTAGACTAAATAGGTATATGTATATTTTTTTCCTTCTTTGTGTGTATCTTCTTATGAGAGAAGAAACACAATGAGTAGGGGATCGAGACACAAATACAATTATCTGTTTTCTCCCTCAAAATTCTTCTTCTTTTTTTGCCGCCGATAGGATCTCTTCGACAACCGCTCCACCGACGCGCCGACAGAAGTGGAATCTTGATTGAATCTTTAGGCAAAAGATTGGATTTCAGCCCGCACGAGAGACCGGATATTTGCCTAAAGACAGATTTTATATCACCTCCAGATTCTTTTAATTTATGTTTTATTGGTTTTACAGGATTACATGAATTTTGCGCAATAATTTTAGGCAAATGAATTTTGCGCAATAATTTTAGGCAAATATCTGTTGAATACGTGCGTGTAATCCTATAATCAATTTTATCCTCTCGACATCATCTTCAAATTTTATCTGAATCTGCTCTCGTCACTTTCAATTTTAATTAAAAAAAATTTATCTCATAATCTGTAATCTACTATCGTCGTTTTCAAATTCTTTTACTTCTGGTAAGATAATTCTTTTGTTTCCTAAAATCTGCTTTTTGATTAATTAGGTTTGTATTGATGTACGTTTGTTGCTTATAGAAATTATCTACAAAATTAACTTTAGTATTTTGTTACTGTACGTGTCTCGCATATTGCTCACGTAAGATTTCTATTGTATTTCTATTCTATTACTATATCTATTATTTTGATTACTTATCCGCTGATCTCGCATCTTTGTTATTTTAGTCTAATCTCTCATATTATTTTAATTCATGAAGATTATTGAATTCTGTTACTGTTAAGATTTAAACATCATCTCGCATAATTTCTGTTAAGAGATTTGAATAGTTATTATTTAATTCCAGATCTGCTAGCATACTTTCTATTAAGAGATCTGTTGTTACTTAATTCTAGATCTGTTAATTGTTTTATAATTCTCTGTTAAGAAATCTTAAATCCTACGCTACATTATCATTTAACTTTTTCTGATTACTTAATTCCAAATATACGATTTTTCTGATCTCTCGCATAATCTTGCTTCTAACATCTATTAGGAATTTCTTAATTTGCTCATCAGATTTGATACATAAATTTGATCCGAACCATCTTTTTAATTTTTGGTCTCGGACCCTTTCCATGTCCTCTTGCACGTGCGTGCACTGGGTTATTTTGCTATTTTAATAGCAAAATAAAAAATTTGTAGAGTTGAGGACTCGAACCCGCGCCTGCTCAGTTAGTAATGCCTTAAGTTTGAGTTGTTTCTGATTTACCTTTAAGTAATATTACCATATATACAATTGCACAAGATCTAGTAATCCAATTCTGATATGATTTGGTATCTTCTCAAAATTTTGTAATCTGAATTTTTATATTCATAGATCTATTTTAATTATTGTTATCTTAATCAAGTAATTAGATTTGCATATGTTAATTTGCATAAATCTACATGTTTCTATTTTCAATTTTACATAATTTATATTAGATTAACATTCCTGCTAATCTTTGATAATTATAGATATGCTTCTTACTATTTAAAGTCTGCATCAGTTGATCACCGTTCTCAATTAATTAGTTTTAATTAATTCTAATTAGTCCTATTAAATCTCATTAGATTTTACAGTTTTTCATATCTCAATTCTGCAACTTAGCAACTTGATTTAGGTTTCACATCTTTTTGATTGTTAAAAGGAAAACAAAACTAAATCTCGCATTTGTTAATCATCTGCCATATTAATGTATTATTGCTAATCCTAATTTCTCTCGCATCTGTGTGCTCGAATTAATTAATTACTTAGAACTGTTCATTTTAATCACCTGTGAATTTCATGTTAAATGTATCTCTGATTTGCGCATTTATCTAATCATTCCTGATTAAGCTTTATACTCTATAAATCCATCTACTTGTTTTTGGATCTTCTAATTAGATCTTGCATCTTTAATTAGTGTTAATTACATCTGCATCTTAATTACTATTGTTAATTTGTTGCTTAACTTGATTTAATTGTGTAATCAGATTTATTCTATTAATCTCATGTTAGTTTAATTATCTGCATCTAGTTGGTATAATTTTAATTAGATAATTTCTGTTAGATCTACATGAGCATCTTAGTTGATCTGTTAATCTCCATGCATTAATTAAATCTGATGTGTTAATCTTTATTGTTAATTTCATTACCTGCACGCAATATACATAATTTTAGATCTGCATAATTCCATTAATCTGCATCTATTCCTGCTATTATTACACACATCCTGATTACCTATTCTTACTCTCGCATCAATTAATTAATGCTAAATATTTTAAATTAATTAGTTTCGTTAATTAAATTAATCCAGATCTATTTTGCATCTACAATTATTTTGCTGGATTTGCAATAACGATTTTATTTCTCTGATTTGCTTACATCATTCTAATCTAATTATTTGCACATGCATCTAATCCTCATAAGATGATCCGTTAATTTGATTATTTGCACATAGATCAATATTAAATCTTGCATCTGGTCATGTTATTAGACTGTTAAATCATAATAATTATTTTGTAATTGAGTAATTTGTATCTTAATTATATTCATGATCGGCAAATCTTTTAGATTAATCTCCATTGTTAATTGCATTCTTCACTAAATTTGATTAGTTAAACTGCAATTTTGGCTTATTTGCTGTTACTTTTCTGTTTGCAACGGCGGTAGGGTTAAACCCTAGCCTTACTGTGCATTTTGAATTGATTAGCTTCATTAATTAATCTAATCAGATTTCCATCTTAACATAATCTAAGTGCAATTGTATCTTTCAATACTTAATAATATTTCAGCATGCTCTCAAGTTTTAATCCTGCTTACTAGATGCGTTTATTTACTCTCGTTAAATCTTATAATCACATGCGAGACTTGAACAAGCGGCTTGGCCAATGAGTAAAACGATCATGCTTGATACTTGTATTAACTATTACAGTGAACTATTTTGCATCAATAATACTTGTTTTAATTTTGCTATTAGTCAATTTTATTTATTGCAAAAATATACATTGACTACTTATTAAAAATTCATTACTTGCATATTTAAACTATTTATTGTTTGCAATTTTGTTTATTTTAGATATTGTCTAGCTTAAATACTCTAAATCCCTATGAAACTTAGAAATGTCTTAAATCTAATTTGAAATTCTTTCGAATGTGGGGGTGTTTGGCTACGGTCAATACACCATAACTCAAAAGAATGAATCTGGACTTAAGTTTGTTGATGTAGGGTATTCCCTAAACTCTTATACATACATATAGGTGTCTAGTAATCAATTTTAATAAATTGTGATAATAAATTGAATAGACATGTTAAGAGTACACAAAAAAAATTATTAATAAATAATATGATAACATTGCTGATTGCCTCACTAAGGGTTTGAATCAAACCAAAGTGATGGCCTCATCTAGGGGAATGGGGATTTGTTAATAATAGGCCCTCCTATAGTGGCAACCCAACCTCCATAATAGGTAGACCCTGGAAAGAGTTTCAATGGGTAACAACAAGCTGACTGGTTGGCCAAGGAGTACCAAATAATAAATTATAAAAACATTTATGTGTTTATTTGAGTTATTTTAAAGACTCCAATACCTCATTCCTAAGATGATTGTAGTACTCCTATGTAGATGTAAGGTTGAGTTTATAACTCTTAAAGGAACCCAAAAAGTATATCCTGAGAAGTGCCTCTACACACTTCTTCATTGGGTTTCTCCTATATGTGTCTTTTCTGTATACGGCCGCGGACTAGAGAGTGGATCCCTCTAGCTATGTGAAAGTCACATGAATAAGAAGATTATGCACACGACCAATAATGTGCAATACCACGTCGCAGAGATTTTGTATCATGTGTTCACCGTTCAACATTTGGTCAAAAGGGTATAGTTCAAGACCTGGTTCACTATATCCCTTCCAGTGGAGTTCCGTGTACTAAGTGTGCTAAGCATAGCTTTTCCCTGACAGCGTGATATAGGCATTTGACAGCATTTTCATTATTTATGATTATTCTTCGGACTTTTTGAGTTTTTGTGGGGGATTGTTGGTGTTTTGTATGGAAAAACCCAAAAAGCCCTCTTTAATTTAATTTAATATTTTGGGCCTTAAAATTACTTTTTATTAATTTTGCCCAATTATTTTATTTATCTATTTAGTTTATAATTAAGGCTAGCAAATAGCCTTAATTACTAGCCATTATTTCAATTAATATTTGCATTAATTGTGGCTAGGGCTAGACTAAATAGGTATATGTATCTTTTTTCCCTCTTCGTGTATATCTTCTTACAAGAGAAGAAACACAATGAGTTGAGGATCAAGACAAAAATAATTCTCTGTTTTCTCCCTCAAAATTCTTTTACTTTTTTTTGCTGTCATACGCCAAAAGGATCTCTTCGACAACCGCTCCATCGACCCGCCAGTAGAAGCGGAATCCTGGTTAAATCTTCGGGTGAAAGACCAGATTTCATCCCGTGCGAGGGATCGGATATTTGCCTAAAGACATATTTTATATCGCCTCTAGGTTCTTTTAATTTATGTTTTGTTGATTTTACAGGATTACATGAATTTCGCACAATAGTTTGAACTAATTTAATTCCAAGACAACTTAGCAACATGTAGTAATTTCTTTAGCTTATATTAATTCTCAATAATAGATTAATTTAATAGGCTCGTGTTAATTTCAGAACTTGATTTGGAACCTTATTCCTTCATCATTTTCAATACAGTGATCTTGTAGACAATACAGACATAAGGATATGTTTAAAATTCCATATTTAGTTGTTTAGATATACATAAGTGGTAGTTATTGAAATAATGATACATTAACAAGTGTTAATAGATTAGAAATTCAGCAAGTCTATTCGCATAAAGGTGTGCATATATATATATATATAGAGTACCTACACGTATATGTATATAAATCACATATATGTATTCTCATAGATATGTATGTATGTGAGTACATTAATTAATTTAAGTACAAATATTTATATGTTGGTACATTGTGAGTATTATAATAACTATAATTATGATATATTGGGAAGTTAGCTTAATATGATAGTGTAATTAAATGATAACAAGCCTTATGTATAGAAATGAAAGAAAGACTGAATTTTGGGTAATTGATTGTTGAACCAATTATTTTTATTAAAAAATAATAAAAAAAGGAAATTTAGATTTTTTTTTTTTAAAAAAGGAAAATTCGGTTTTAAAAAAAGAGAAAAAAAGGGTGAGAGAATAAAAATAATAATAAAACTAAGTATTTGGCTAAAATAAAAAAATAGTAAAACGAAAATAGCAAAAAATATATATATAAATAAAATAAATAAAACCAAGTCTAAGACTTTAAAAAATAATAAAATCAAATAACAAATAATAATAAATCTTTTCACCCATCTCCTATAAAAAGAGGCTAGACGCTTGAAAAAGAGAGAGGGGAGAAAGAGAGATAACTCCGAAATAACCATCAATTTTGATAGAGAGACAACTCCGAAATAAACACACAATGATGGAAAGTCAACTCCGAAATAACCATCTATGATTGCCACGAATTGATATAGACTTATCATCGAAGAAGTACAATCGTCCTCATAGGCTACACAACCGGTATACCGTCTTTGAGGACGTTACTCATTGACATTGTCATCTTTCTGATTTTAAGAGCCATGCAAGATTGCACGTGTTATTTGGACAAAAAAAAAACTTGTTGTCATCACTTGAAACATCAACGACAAACGTTCATGTACAAAGAACATTGAAGCTCTCTTCGTCCGCTGACGCTCCTACTCATCAAACTCAACATCTAACCGTCTGATCAACATCAAACTTCAGCCACATCCTCTCCTCAGGTGTGCGCACCAACAGACAAAAGGATCCGGTGATCTGACAGCTAGATCATCAGAATTGAGTGATTTCGTGCCGGCAACCCTCGCTGATCTATTCGATTCACCGCCGATACTCCACCGGTCGTCGTCAAACTCCTGCCACCAGTCGTTCTCAACACCAGGAAGCTATAGTCGGAGCCGATTGGGCGGAGTATCACCGTGTGGCCGGCGGCGATGAACCCCAGTTTCGTTCACTGCCGCCGTCGACGAGAGAGGCGAAGAAATAAAATCAATGGCAGAGATTCATTCATCTTTTTAAAAGGTCCACATCCAAGTAAGATTGACACTCCAGATCATTTCAATCTTAGTCGGATAGACGAGATTAACTTGATCAAATAAATTGAATCCAACAGTTCAGATTATTTCAAATCATATCGATGGCCTAGATTATTTCATACAAAATCAGACGATTCAGATCAATCCGATTTAAGTTCAAAATCTAATGGATCAGATTAAATCAAACCTCGATCGAACGGCTTAGATCTAAATTTAAAATGAACGGCTGCGAATGATCGGAATGTATCTAGGTCAATCCGTTGGCGTTTGATATGATCAAGGTGCCGATCCCTACCATCAAAGTTGATTTTTCCAAATACAATATCGGATCTTAGATCCGAGACTCGAATTGATACAGATCTACGAATTTAAATAAACTGTCATGATAAATCAGATCTAAATCTAAATCAACGATTGAAATTGATCTAAGTATATCTAGGTCAATCGGTTGACTTTTGACATGATCAAGGAGTTGATCTCTATCAAATCGAACTTGAGCATTCCAAATATGATATCGGATCTTCGATCTGAGACTTGAATTGAAGCAGATCGATGAATCTAAATGAACAATCATGATGAGTTTGATCTAAATATGAAATCAACAGCTGAAATTGATCTAAACATATCTAGGTCAATCGGTTGACTTTTGACATGATCAAGGTGTCAATCCCTACTAAATCAAACGTGATCTTTCCAAATATGATATTGGATTTTTGATCCGAATGCTGAATTGAAGCAAATCTATGAATTTAAATCAACAGACATGAGAAGATCAAATAATCGACAACTGAAGATAATCTTTGTCAATTGAAATTGAAATATCCAATAAGCCATCAAGACTGGACATCTTTTAAAATTAAATATCCAATAAGCCATCAAGGCCGGATAAAGAATTTCTTAATTTTCATAATAAAATATTATTTGGGAGGTGTGTATGTCGATGTTTGCCGTGGGGGCGTAACTCCTCAATGTGATGTTGTGTTTGTTAAGACTAGAATATCCAACAAGCCGTCAGAGCCGGATATCTTTACTCAACAAGCCGTTGAGGCCAAATATCTTTTAAACTAGAATATCCAACAAGCCG
Source organism: Costus lasius (assembly GCA_027563935.2). NCBI lineage: Eukaryota > Viridiplantae > Streptophyta > Magnoliopsida > Zingiberales > Costaceae > Costus > Costus lasius. Next base: position 25,580,673 of record CM050450.1, on the reverse strand, counting down.
TCAGGGCCGGATATATTTACCAAACATGCCATTGAGGCTGGGTATTTTCTCAAATTGAATATCCAATAAGTCGTTAAGGCCAGATACTTTTCCAAATTAAAATATCCAATAAACCGTTCAAATCGGGTATTTTCCAAATTGATTATCAACAAGTCATTGAGACCGGATATGTCTTAAATCCAAAGTATTCAACAAGTCATTGAGGCCGAATAATTCACAAATATCCAACACACTATAAGGCCGGATATTTTTCAAATTCAAATTATCCAACAAGCCATGAGACCAGGTAATTTTCCTCAAATGTAAATATCCAACAAGCCGCAAAGCTGGATATCTTCTCAAATTTAAATATCCAACACGCCGTAAGGCCGGATATTTTTCAAATTCAAACTATCCAATAAGACGCGAGGTCAGATATGTTCTCCAATTTAACTATCCAACACGCTGTAAGGTCGGATATTTTCCAAATTCAAATTATCCAACAAGCTGCGAGGCTAGGTAATTTTTCCAAATTTAAATATACAACATGCCGCAAGGCCGGATATTTTTCAAATCCAATATCTAACAAGCCATCATGGCCGGATATCTTTACCCAACAAGCCGTTGAGGCTAGGTATTTTCTCAAATCAAATATCCAACAAGCCATCAAGGCTAGATATCTTTACCCAACAAGTCGTTGAGGCCAAGTATCTTTCAAATTGAATATTCAACAATCCGTCAAATTCAAATGCTCACAAGCCATCAAGGACCGAGTATATGATAAATTCAAATACTCACAAGTCGTCAAGACCAAGCACATGTCAAATTTAAATGCTTACAAGTCATCAAGACCGAGCATATATCAAATTAAATATCCAACAAACTATTGAGGCCAGATATCTCTTTAGACACCAATCACCCAAGTTGACGAAGACTTCTCTCTTTTGTCATTTTTCTTTCTGAACTGATCATGTAGATTTGTTTTAATATTTAATGAATCATGTTGTTCAGCCATTTTATTTTTATTTTATTTCATAACATAGATCTCTCAATCAAAGGTGCCTTGATTTTCAGCGGTAATTAACAATGAGTGTTTGCGCTCATTAGAAGCCAGAACCCATTTAAATAAAAAACCTTATTTTTATAAGGTGAATTTGTAAAGGTCAAAACATAATCAAATGACCAAAAATGATCCCACAAATTTTGGCATGCCCGATGGGACTTAGCTTCTCCTTTCATCTTTGATATCTATGTTATGGGATAACATCACTTACAAGTTTCTCAAATGGCGCTGGAAAATGAGCAACCCTCGTTCATTTTCAATGGGGGCAGACTACCTATGATGAGTTGATTGAAATTAATTTGGGATCAACAGAAGATGTTAAGCTTAATTTAAGCGCTCAACTCTCTGAAAAAGAAAGGGGGCAACCAATTAATGTGTCCATTACACTAGTTGCTGCTAGAATGTTTCTTTTACATTCAAGTCTGGTGTCAAAGGGTGAATCCGATGTGCCAGCCAAGGAAGAAATACAAAGATTGACAAGCGAAAATCGATCCTAGTCAAATGACAATAGGATCATGACATCAAGTCCGTTTATGGTTGACAATTTACCTAAAATTGTAAGCTTCTAACACAAGCAAAATTGATCCTAGTCAAACGGCAATAGGATTATGACATCAAGTCTATTTATGGCTGTCAGTTTGCCAAAAACTGTAAGCTCCTCATATGAGCAAATAATGAAATATTGTTTGGGAAATATGTACGTTGATGCTCGTCATTGGGCGTAGCTCCTCGATATAACATTGTACTTTTGACACCATGGTTTGGAAATAATTTTTCCAATGGATTTGTATGCACTCGTCGCTTATACAAAATCCATTGGGGGGCATTCGTTGGACTAATTATTTTTATTAAAAAATAATAAATAAAAAAAATTAATTTTTTTTTTAAAAAGGGGACATTCAATTTTTTTAAAAAAAAGAGAAAAAAGGGGTGAGAGAATAAAAATAATAATAAAACTAAGTCTAAGACTAAAATAAAAAAAAATAGTAAAACCAAAATAGCAAAAAAATATAAATAAAATAAATAAAACTAAGTCTATGACTTTAAAAAATAATAAAATTAAATAAAAAAAATAATAAATCTTTTCACCCATCTCCTATAAAAAAGGCTAGATGCCTGAAAAAGAGAGGGGAGAAGGAGAGACAACTCCGAAATAAAACACACCATGATGGAGAGACAATTCTGAAATAAATATCTATTTTGATGGAGAGACAATTCCGAAATAAACACACCACAATGGAAAGATAACTTCGAAATAAACATCTATGATTACAATGAGTTCATACAGACTTATCATCGAAGAAGTACAGTCGTCTTCATCGGCTACACAACCGGTATACCGTCTTTGAGGACGTTACTCATTGACCATCATTGTGATTTTAAGAGCCGTGCAAGATTGCATGTGTTGTTTGGACAAAAAAAAAACTTTGTTGTCATCACTTGAAGCATCAACTACAGACATTCATGTATGAAAAACACTGAAGCCCTCTTCGTTCGCCGACGCTCCTACTCATTAAACTCAGCATCTAACGGTCTGATCAATGTCAAACTTCAGCTACACCCTCTCCTCAGGTGTGCGCACCGACAGACAAAAGGATCCAGTGATCTGACGACCAGATCGTCGGAATCAAGCGATTTCATGCTGGTGACCCTGTTTCCGCCGATCTCTTCGATTCGCCGCCGATACTCCACCGGTCATCATCAAACTCTTGCCACGAGTCATTCTCAACATAGGGAAGCTATAGCCAGAGCCGATTGGGTGGAGGATCACCGAGCAGTCGGCGGCGACGAACCCTAGTTTCGTACGCCGCCGCCGTCGACAGGAGAGGCGAAGAAATAAAATGAACGGTAGAGATTCATTCATTTTTTTTATTAGTCCACATCCAAGTAAGATCGATGCTCTAGATCATTTCAATCTTAATCGGACGGACGAGGTTAACTTGATCAAATAAATTGAATCCAATGGTTCAAATTCATCCACTTCAAATCAGCGGTCCAGATTCAAATCATATCGACAGCCCAGATTATTTCATACGAAATCAGACGATTTAGATCAATCCGATTTAAGTTCAAAATCGAACGGATTATATTAAATCAAACCTCGATCGAACAGCTCAGATCTAAATTTGAAATGGACGGCTGCAAATGATCGGAATGTATCTAGATCAATCCATTGACGTTTGACATGATCAAGGTGTCGATACCTACCAAATCAAAGCTGATCTTTCCAAATACGATATCGGAACTTAGATCTGAGACTCAGATCGATATGGATCTATGAATTTAAATGAACGGTCATGATAAATCAGATCTAAATCTAAATCAACAACTGGATTGATCTAAGCATATCTAAGTCAATCGGTTGACTCTTGACATGATCAAGGAGTTAATCCCTATCAAATCGAACTTGAGCTTTCCAAATATGATGTCGGATATTCGATCTGAGACTTGAATTGAAGCAGATATGTGAATCTAAATAAACAGCCATGATGAGTTTGATCTAAATATGAAATCAACGACTTAAATTGATCTAAACATATCTACGTCAATTGGTTGACTTTTGACATAATCAAGGTGTTGATCCCTATTAAATAGAATCTGATCTTTCCAAATATAATATCTGATTTTTGATCCGAAAGTTGGATTGAAGCAAATCTATGAATTTAAATCAACGAACATGAGAAGATCAAATATTCGACAACTGAAAATAATCTGAGTAAATTGAAATTGAAATATCCAATAAGCCATCAAGGCCGGATAAAGAATTTCTTAATTTTCATAATAAAATATTATTTGTGAGGTGCGTATGTCGATTTTTACTGTTGGTGCGTAACTCCTCAATATGATGTTCTGTTTGTTAAGACTAAAATATCCAACAAGCCGTCAGGGCCGGATATCTTCACCCAACAAGCCCTTGAGGCCGGGTATCTTTCAAACTAGAATATCCAATAAGCTGTCAGGGCCGAATATCTTTACCCAACATGCCATTGAGGCTGGGTATTTTCTCAAATTGAATATCCAATAAGCCGTTAAAGCCGGATACTTTTTTAAATTAAAATATCCAATAAGCTGTTGAGGCTGGGTATTTTTAAAATTAATTATCCAACAAGTCATTGAGACCGGATATCTCTTAAATCCAAAGTATCCAACAAGCCATTGAGGCCGGATAATTAACAAATATCCAACACGCCATACGGTCGGATATTTTCCAAATTCAAATTATCCAACAAGCCGCGAGGTCGGGTAATTTTCCTCAAATTTAAATATCCAACAAGCCGCAAGGTTAGATATCTTCTCAAATTTAAGTATCCAACATGCTGTAAGGCCAGATATTTTTTAAATTCAAATTATCCAACAAGCCGTGAGGCTAGGTAATTTTCTCATATTTTAATATCCAACACGCCACAAAGTCAGATATTTTTCAAATAAAATATCCAACAAGTCATCATGGCCGGATATCTTTACCCAACAAGCCTTTGAGGTCGGGTATTTTCTCAAATCAAATATCCAACATGCCGTCAAGGCCAGATATATTTACCCAACAAGCCATTGAGGTCGGGTATCTTTTAAATTGAATATCCAATAAGCCATCAAATTCAAATGCTCACAAGCTACCAAGGACCGAGTATATGACAAATTCAAATGCTCACAAGTCATCAAGATCGAGCACATGTCAAATTTAAATACTTATAAGTCATCAAGACCGAGCATATGTCAAATTAAATATCCAACAAGCTATTGAGACCGAATATCTCCTTAGACACCAATCACCCAAGTTGACGAAAATTTCTCTCTTTTGTCATTTTTTTTTCTGAACTCATCATGTAGTTTTGTTTTAATATTTAATGAATTATGTTGTTCAGCCATTTTATTTTTATTTTATTTCATAGCATAGATCTCTTAATCAAAGGTGCCCTAATTTTCAGGGGTAATTAACAATGAGTGCTTGCGCTTATTGGAAGCCAAAACTCATTTAAATAAAAAACCTTATTTTTATAAGGTGAATTTGAAAAGGTCAAAACATAAACAAATGACCAAAATGACCCCACATTGATTCAGGTGACAAGTGAGACTTTGGAGTGATCCTATGATTGGAGGTAAGAACCTTAGCCTTCCTTTGAAAATAATGGTATTAATTATATGTTTTTGTTGTCTTTCTATTTGTTATTGTATTTAAATTCCTTTGCACTCCTTGCCTTAATTGTTTGAAGCATGAGAATAATTGTGCTTTCATTTATATTGTAATGCACGTTGGTATTTGTTGGGTTATTTGACATGTTAGATATTACGCATATTGTGTATTATGATTGTTTGTTCATGAGATGATAGTGATGCATGTATGAAATGTCATAGCATTTGATTATCTTATGAGTTAGTCAGGTTAAGGACCAATAAACCATGATTTGGGCTATAGTTGCTAGTTATGGCTTACGATCAGGTTATCTTTAGATAATTCTTAGGCAGCAAGTGTTGGATGCAACACCACCGAGTTGTCTTCAAATTTCATTTATGTATATATATGTTGTATCACTCATGACTGACATAATAAAATCAATTGATCTATGTTTTGGTTCATGGATCAGTTGATTTGAGTTTTAGCCTTCAATATTGAATGAATTAGTTTTCGTTTTTTATTGTGGTTTACGTGTGAATGATGTGAACAAATGTTAGGTATGACTATGAGTATTTGAGTGTGATATATAAGATATTTATGTTATGTTATGTAGATTTTATTGTGGTTGTATATAACTTATTAATTTGTGTGATTATTAAATGACAGGAATTATTGCATCTCTATGTGAAACTATAGCCGGGGTTTTCTGTCAATACCCCATGGGCGTGACACGAAGGCTTGTAGAAAGCAGAGAACCTTAGTAAATTAAACTATATCAATTTAGGCGTAAATCGAAGAAAATTTCCATTCTCACACATACATAAACAAATGAATAGCTATTTCAAATCCTAACTCACACACTAGTATTTTTAAACAGAAGCCAAACTCAAACTTATGAATAAACTCATACGTACATTAAAGCGGAAAGAAATAAATACCAGAGTTGAAACTTAACCAAACTCTATAGAAATCTTCTTGAGTTCTAAACCAATTAAAGTATAAAAGGAAAGATTTTTGGAAGGTTAGGGGAGTTTTTTTGGACGAACACAGACAGAGGGTAATCTGTATACTAGGATAAATCCCTTTCAACACTTTAATTTTCTAATCAAAGTTTTATTTTTACTAAATTCATATTAGTCAGCGTGGTTAAACTCTAAGTCCTGACTTTCTCCGTATCGATCTTTACCTTTAACGCCTGCTTTTGTTCTTCGTACGTGAAGCTTCCAAACAAAAATCACACTTTGAATCGTCTAACTATAGATAAATCGTGTAATCTGTACTTGACCACCAGATCCTCGTTGGGAATGATATCTTATTTACTACTTCGATAAAGCTGTGCACTTGCAATGGCATTAGTCCCTAGTCAAGTGGTAACACCAAATCATAAAGTGCCTCCTAATCAATTGGTAGACACCATGATCAAAGTATAAGAAAATCCCCACCTAACAATTGTAGGTTGACTTATCTAGATCCTCTGTCCAAGCAAATCTTGCCTATCTGAGTTTATAGTCCTTACATTTTATGGATTAATCTTATTATTTTAATCTTTGTTATGAAATTTTAAAAAGTTGATTTGATTAGAATTATGTCTATTTTATATTTTACTCTGGACAAGTAATTGTGCGTGTTAAACGTCGTAAGAAGGACCGAGAGGTGAATCGCGATGTTGGATCTATTCTTGTCAAACTTGTGAATTCGATCACAAGAGTAGTTCGGATTCACTTGAAGGATTTCATGATTTGTCACAGAATTTAAGAGGCCTAATTACGGTAACTGTCATGAGAGTAAGGAGTTGTTGTGATTAGGTACCAGATTATGCTTCAGGAGAAGGTAATCTGTACACTAGGATAAATCCCTTTCAACACTTTAATTTTCTTATCAAAGTTTTATTTTACTAAATTCATATTAGTCAGCGTGGTGAAACCGTGAGTCCCGACTTTCTCTGTATCGATCTTTACCCTAAACGCTTGCTTTTGTTCTTCGTACTTGAAGCTTCCAAACAAAAATCACACTTGGAATCATCTAACTATGGATAAATCGTGTAATCGGTACTTGACCGCTAGATCCTCATTGGGAACGATATCTTATTTATTACTTCGATAAAGTTGTGCACATGCGATGACATTAGTCCCTAGTCAAGCAATAACACCAAATCATAAAGTTCCTTCTAATCAGTTAGTAGACACCATGATCAATGTATAAGAAAGATCCCTACTTAACAATTGAAGGTTGACTTACCCAGATCCTCTGTCCAAGCAAATCCTGCCTATCCGAGTTTATAGTCCTTACACTAAGATAAAATTTAACACTTATTAATTGTCCAGTCTTGTCCATGTATTTACACTATTATTTATTTTAATTTATTTTCCTCTCTTCTTGAGTCACTTTCATGGTTAATTAGTAATAATTGTGCCCTCTATTACTCTACTATTTATCAGCAGTTATTAAGGTATTTTAAGCAGGCACTTGTCTAAGACTACAAACATGCAGGATTTCTTAACTAAGATACATACGAAGCAGGTTAGACACTAACCTCGTCCACAACATGTATGGACACACCGATAGTTGGGTCGTACAGATGTCACTGAAATTATGTTTCTTCCCCGATGCCAGCAACCTTTCGAACCAGCAGATGGTTACAATGTAGAGCTCGCCGGAGCAGCAACAACACCGAAAGCACGCTTCACTCATTTAAGCAGCTTGCCGAACTACCGTCGAAACTTCGCTGAGACCTGTTAGAACCATACCGGAACTGGCCAAAACTGATAGGAACTTATCACAGCTCAACGCGAGTGCTAGAGCTGCTGGGGGAGAAAATAGCAATGCCATAGTTAGGGTTCGGCGTGCTTGTCCAATTGCGTCTCGCCGGTCAGAGAAAATGAAAGAGGGAGGTCAGAGCTCACTATGCTCGTTACTGGCATTTGTCAAGCTCGCTGGACATTGGTCAGAGCTTGCTGGACGCGAGAGAGAAAGGGCAAGGTGAGGGATTTGTGAGAGGGAGATGGTGAGGGAGAGAAATGAGTGAGGAAGAAATGGGGGAGAGAAAGTGTGGGATTGGGTCACGTCAGACTGAGAGAAGAGGGAGAGAATACGGCTGGGATGCGATGAGACAAGGTTGTCTCGTGCTATCAATTTTTTTAATTTTTTTAAAAATTATAGATGTAACACCCTTAACAAGGTAGAACTCACTTACCTAATCGAAGATGTCAATAATGGAGAGATTTAGCTCGCTGAGGAGAAACTCACCTTGGCCACACTAGAACTTCTACACCCTTACAAGGAGAATTCTCCAAGAGGAGAATTTTTCCTAGCAAAGGAGAGTTGTTGAGGGTACTCTAAGAAATTATAGACAGAGCCTAACGATACCCTAGCATACGGGTACCCCAAGGCTCCATCTTTCAAGAAGATCCGGATACTGACTTGCTAGATAATCATTGTAGGACAACCTCAAAGATGTTTATCTAAAATTTCCATTGTTGGCACTACAAAGTCTATTGCATTTGCTACTGCAGATGAACAACAATATGATAAATCTTATTTTGTTTATGAACCTGCACAAACATGTGCTTGGTCCAACAACAAAGGAATGGGCATTAGTTCTGCAGGGCAAGTAAAATAAGAAAGCCAGATGGAGCACTTAGTTAATTGCTATTTAATTATATTTAAAGAACATAGTTAATTACTATTTAATTATATTTAACATCAGTTAATTTTAATGATACTTAGTGTTAGGCCCAAAATTGAAGCCCGATTTAGACCAGTCAACGGACCCGTTGACTTAGTCAAAATCGAAGCCCAATCTAAATTAGGGCTCGGCTCCGGTTTTGGTACGCGACGACGACGCAAGCTTCGGGGCTGACGGCGGCGTCCGTCAGCTGCGTCCGTCGTCCTCGAACTCTGCGGCGGCCGGCGACAGGCGGTTGGAGACCAGCGGTAGGGTCGACGCGTGGAGCACGCGGAGAGAGGGCAAATCCAGCGAGATCTCAGGCGCGTGGACGCGAACGGCGAGCGTCTCGTCTCCAGGGGCACGCGCTAATGGACGGGGAAGACGAGGTCGGCGGCGACCTCGGGCAGACGCAACAGCACCGCGTGGAGCTTCGTCGGCGGGCAGAACTTCCGCGTGGCACGAGAGCAGCGGGCGGGCGGCTTCGTTCAGAGGAAGCGACGTCCTCGGGAGCAAACGGACGAACGTCGTGAGGATCTCGTTCCGAGTGGCGTTAGCCACGTGGCAGACGATGGCTGGCGACGGGGAGTGGTGGCGCCGAGCTGGCGACGCAGCTCCAACAGGCGGACGAAGTCCTTGTAGGTGGCAGCCGTGTGGAGGCTCGCAACAGGCAACTCGAGTGGCATTCGGCAGACACGGCTGACAGTCTGGCTCGCGTCTAGGCCAATTTCCGACGTGGGGCAGATGTGGCATCCACGGATACGTCCACCCAGCATCCGATCTGGCGGCAGAAGACGAAGCGACGCCATATAGGCGACGCTCGCGAAGGCTTCGGCATGACTCTTCACTTTTCGTTTAGCTCCCCAGCCGGCTCTTGTCGATTTTTGGCATTTTGTTCCGACTTCCCTCCTTCCCTCTCGATCGGGCGTTCGGCGGCGAACTCCGGCCAACCTTCTGACGTCCAGTGGGTGGTTGCGCGGCGGTACAACGTCGAAGGTGCTCCTCTCCCCCTGTCTTCTTCCTCTTCGAGCAACTTCGGCGATGAGTTCGTTCGGACGAGGTAATCTCATCCCTGGTTTTCGGCTGGTCGTTTCTCCTTCCGTTTACGTTCTCCGGCGTCTCCCCTCTTCGTTCGTGGTCTTCCTGCTTCCGTTCTCGAGTTCCGGCGATGACGCTGCTTGGCTGTCGGCCATTAGCTCTTTCTCGTTGTTGTGTGTTTCGGCCTCTGCTTTGTCCATTGGTTTCATTCACCTGCGTGTGGATGCGGTTGTTCTGTTCGTTCTCCTCTGCCTGCGTGCGGACGAGTGTGCTTCCGAGTGTGAGTTTTGTGCCGTTGGCCTTGTAGTTTCTGGTTGTCTGCGTGCAACCTCGTTTTCCTTTCAGCGCCCCTGTTTCGCACATCTCTGCTGCCTGCGTGTAGCTTCCGTGTGGTTTCTCTGTCTCTGCTCTGCGTTCCTATCTCACTGCCTGCATGCAGTGTCGCTGTTTGGGTTTTACTCTGTGTAGGCTGAGGCGGTCCCCTTTCCGCCTACCGGTCACGCTCGCTAGCCAGTTTCCTCTCACTTTGCTTCCGCGCCCCTGCTGCATTCGTCCCCTGTGTGGGACACCTATTGTCCTTTGAGTCCTGCGTAACTTGGTTCTTGGTTCTGAGGCATCTGGCCTGTTTGTTTTGGGAAATTTTTGTTTAGCTTAATCATGGGCGTGATAGACTGGTATCAGAGCCTCGTTCACATTCCAAAGTTGTTCTTTGAGGTTATGTTTTGCTTTTGTGTGTGTTTGTAAGGAACAGAAGGGTGTTTTATTCTGTTCCTGTGTTCTATTCTATTCTGTGGTGTTGTAAAGAACACATCAGTGTGCTGTAACCTGCAAAAGCTCAGCTGCGAAGATGGTGCATACCAACTTTGAACGCATCAGCATCCTCGAAGATGCTGTGGGAGACACTGCTGGTCTGGGAGACCAGAACCTGGTGGATTTTGTGAAGGAGTTGGTGGCCTCCAACAATAACTTGACTGCATCTAATGCGGATCTTCAGATGCGCATGGATCGCCAAGCTGCGGAGCTTGAGCAGTTCAAAATAGAGGTGATCCTCCTAAAGCGTGCTGCAATGCAGCCACAAACTCCGGCCGAAGGTGGCCAAGTGACCACTGTGCGACGGCGTGTCCATGAGCCTACGCCCTTTACGGGCATACGCTCCACGAAGGAAGTTGAGAACTTCCTGTGGGACATGGAGTTGTTCTTTCAGAACGCTCAAGTCCCCAAAGAGGAGCAGGCGCATACCTGCATTGCGTATCTCTCCGGAGACGCAAAGTTGTGGTGGCGGACTCCGGCCTCACCTAGCTTATTTGGGCAAGATCCAGCCCAAAAGCTCTCATGGGGAGAGCTGAAAAATGAGATCAAAAATCAGTTCCTGCCCGGGAACTCTTACTGTGCGGCGCGTGACGCCCTAAAGCGACTCAAGCACATCGGCGCAAATAAAGGACTATGTTCAGCAGTTTGCGCAGGTTATGCTTGAGATCGATGACTTGTCGGAGAAAGCCCGACTTTACCACTTCATGGATGGACTCCAAGGGTGGGCCCGGGATGAACTGCGCCGCCAAGAGTTTCAAACTCTTAAGGCGGCAATGATAGCTGCTGAAAGCCTTACAGATCGTAAGGAGTCGAGGGCCACGCCCCCGTATCATCACACTGGCGCATCATCCTCGAGGTCGAGGATCCCCTATGCGGCCAAGGGCAAGAAGCCCTTTGTGAGGAAGAACTGCGCTGCCCCAAAAGAGTATAAGTCGGTGAAGGGCCGACCAGCTACCCCAGGGCCATCAAAGACAGCAAGCACCAGCATGACCTACTATATATGTGGAGGTCCACATATGATGAAGAACTGCCCAAAGAGGGATCGTTTCGCTGCCTTAGTGGCAGAGGAAGAAACTGTAAAGGAGCCCGAGGGACTCCTTAACCCTCTTGTACTTGCAACTTCATCATCAATGAATGAAAGGCCCACTTTGCTTTATGTTGATTGTCTTTTAAATGCGCAACATGTGAATTCTATGATTGATACAGGTGCTTCGCACTTGTTTATAGGGCAAGCGACAGCAACTAGAATCGGCCTTAAGATATCCCCCGCACGGGACCGAGTTAGGTTGGTCGGTGAGGTAGACCCCCAAGTTTTAGGGATATCTTATGACGTCGATATTGGGGTGGGCAATTGGCGGGGCCGTTGCCACGCAAAGATCCTAAAGTTAGATGATTATGAAGCTATCTTTGGACTTGAGCTTTTGAGGAAAGCCAAGATTGGTGTGATGCCACATCTGTATGGGATACAGATCTATGACGACCAAGTCCCTGGTTTCGTGTCGTGCCTTGGGAGCACGTCGACGATGAAGGGAAAGAAGAGGGATTTAAAAGGGGTCCCCTTATCAGCCAATGCCTTAGCGGCAGGGTTGCGTCAAGGTGACAAAACCTTAATGGCTGTTTGGACTGATGACTCTCCTTGCGAAGGAGAAGTCCCCTCGATAGTGAAGGGCTTGTTAGGAGAGTACTCCAATGTGATGCCTTCGGAGCTTCCCAAACACCTTCCCCCTAGGAGAGGGATCGACCACAAGATCGAGCTTGTGGCAGGGTCTACTCCTCCCTCTAAGGCTCCGTATCATATGGCTCCAGTAGAGTTAGCCGAGCTTCATAAGCAATTGGACGAATTGCTAGAAACAGGGTTTGTTCGGCCTACGGTTTCGCCATATGGGGCCCCAGTCCTCTTCCAAAAGAAGAAGGATGACTCACTTAGGTTCTGTGTGGATTACAGAGCCTTGAATAAGATAACAGTGAGGGACTGTTATCCTATTCCGCTTATCCCCGATCTGATAGATCGACTTGGGAAAGCTAAGGTTTTCACAAAGCTAGACCTGAGGTCAGGTTATTGGCAGGTTCGTATCGCCGAGGGCGACGAAAAGAAAACCGCATGTGTGACACGATACGGGTCATTTGAGTTCCTAGTGATGCCCTTTGGACTCACAAATGCACCTGCCACGTTCAGCCATCTAATGAATCAAGTTTTAGCCCATTTCTTAGATGAGTTCATGGTCATATATTTAGATGATATCGTCATCTATTCCTCAAGCGTTGAGGAGCACCTGGGCCATTTGAGGCAGGTGTTACAAACTTTGAGGGATAACCAACTTTATTTAAAGTTGGAGAAATGCTCATTCGTGACGAATGAGATAACATTTCTCGGACACGTGGTAGGCCACGGACAAGTGCGCATGGATCTGGCGAAGATCCAAGCCATTGCAGAATGGCGCACCCCCTCAAACCAAACCGAGTTACGGAGTTTCCTCGGTGTGGTGAACTTCTATCGCAAGTTCATCACTGGCTATTCGAGAATAGCCGCACCCCTCAGTAATCTGCTGAAAAAGAACTTGAAATGGGAGTGGCATGATCGGTGTCAGTCGGCCTTCCAAGTGTTGAAGGACCGCATCGCCTCTGAACCGATCCTGAAGTTACCCGACTTCAGTTTGCCTTTCGAGGTTCACACCGATGCTTCAGACCAAGCTATTGGTGGTGTCTTATTGCAGGATGGACATCCTGTAGCTTTCGTGAGTCGAAAGCTAAACGAGACTGAGCAGCGATACTCGGCTCACGAGAAGGAAATGGCGGCAGTGGTTCATTGCCTCCGGACCTGGAGAGTCTACCTTCTCAGATGTGCCTTTGTGGTAAAAACTGACAATGTGGCGAATACCTATTTCACCACACAAAAGAAGTTGTCGGCAAAGTAGGCACGTTGGCAGGAATTCTTGGCTGAATTCCAGTTCCAGTGGGAACACAAACCGGGTAAAGCCAACGTTGTGCCTGACGCACTCAGTAGGCTTAACGCCCTTGTGTGCTGCACCCTATCCAGAGTGGAAGGGGACCTGCTAGACAGAATCAAAGCAGCCTCCGCTTTTGATGGCAAGTATCAAAAGCTAGTTTAGCAAATTAAGTTGAGCATGATCCGACGTTACTATCTGGGTCCAAATGATGTAGTTATGGCCAGAGGCAGTAGGTCATTAGTCCCATCGATGGGCGGACTGCGCCGGGAGCTACTGAGGGAGCTCCATGATACACCTTGGGCTGGGCATCCAGGGCTACGCAGAATGTTTGCCTTGTTGGCACAATCGTGCTATTGGCCCGATATGCGCGCAAACATTGAGATGTATGTCCGCACTTGTCTTATTTGCCAGCAAGACAAGATCGATCGGAGACTAGAGGCAGGGTTGTTACAACCGCTGCCTGTTCCCGAGACATCTTGGATGAGTGTGTCCATGGACTTTATTGGTGGGTTCCCAAAGGTTGACGGGAAAAGCTCAATGCTGGTGGTGGTAGATAAGTTCTCCAAATATGGAGTCTTTATCCTAGCCCCTGAGCCCTGTACAGCAAGAGTTGCTACAGAGTTATTCTTCCAAAATGTGGTGAAGCATTTTGGCATCCCAGTGGATATTGTGAGCGATAGGGATGCCCGCTTTACTGGACGCTTTTGGACAACATTGTTCAACAAGTTGAAGTCCAAGTTGAACTTCTCCACAGCCAATCATCCTCAAACGGATGGGCAAACCAAGCAGGTGAATGCCCTTGTGGAAGATTATCTCCGTCACTTTGTGACCGCCAGTCAGAAGGACTGGGTGAGGTGGATGGATGTGGCACAATATGCCTATAACTTGCAGAAGTCATCCGCCACTGGCCACAACCCTTTTGAGCTTGTGTTAGGAAGACAGCCCCTAACGCCTGTTGGCGTGGTGCAAAGGGATTCCGAGGGGAAGTGCCCTGCAGCTCAACGGGAAGCCCGAGAACGAATCGACTCACTCAGAGAGGCTAGAGATAGCTTGGAGTTGGCTGCGCAACGGATGCAAAGGTATACCAATCGCCGACGTCGGGACGAAGAATTTGTAGTGGGCGACTTAGTTCTTCTCCGACTTACCCCGCAGATCTGGAGGAAGATCTCGGCAAAGGAGGCCCATCGAGGTCTTACCCGTAGAAACGATGGTCCATTTGAGATACTAAGTCGAGTGGGCTCAGTAGCATACCGCTTGAAACTCCCTGAGAGAACGCAGATGCACCCTACATTCCACGTGAGCTTCTTTAGGAAGTTTCACTCGGATCTGGACAATCCTTCTCGATCACAATCTTACCGAGCCCCACCGACGGTTAGGACGGAGTTCTACTGGCGGAT
Source organism: Costus lasius (assembly GCA_027563935.2). NCBI lineage: Eukaryota > Viridiplantae > Streptophyta > Magnoliopsida > Zingiberales > Costaceae > Costus > Costus lasius. The sequence continues at coordinate 25,565,660 of CM050450.1, read as the reverse complement.
CGGCAGTATTCTAGATCACCGAGTTTTGGGGCAAAGTAAAAGGAACCGACGTACGGAGTTTCTCATCCGATGGGATGGATCCCCCATAGAGGAAGCAACCTAGCACAAGGCTTCCGAACTATGGCAATTCAAGGGTGAGCTGAGGAGCTACCTCGAGTCGCCGAGGACGGCGACCACCTCAGGCGGGGGAGGATGTTAGGCCCAAAATTGAAGCCCAATTTGGACCAGTCGATGGACCCGTTGACTTAGTCAAAATCAAAGCCCAATCTAAATTAGGTCTCGGCTCCGGTTTTGGTACGTGACGACGACGCAAGCTTTGTGGCGGACGGCGGCGTCTGTCAGCTGCATCCGTCGTCTTCGAACTTTGCGGCGGCCGGCGACAGGCGACTGGAGACCGGCAGTAGGGTCAACGCGTGGAGCACGCGGACGTCCTCGGGAGCAGACGGACGAACGTCGCGAGAATCTCGTTCCGAGAGGCATCGGCCGCGTGGCAGACGATGGCTGGCGATGGGGGCGGTGGTGCCGAGCTGGCGACGAAGCTCCAATGGGCGGACGAAGTCCCTGTAGGCAGCAGCCGCGTGGAGGCTCGCAACAGGCGACTCGGGTGGCATTCAGCAGACACGGCTGACAGTTTGGCTCGCATCTAGGCCACTTTCCGACATGGAGCAGATGTGGCATCCACGGATACGTCCACCCGGCATCCGAGCTAGCGGCAGAAGATGAAGCGACGCCATATAGGCGACGCTCGCGAAGGCTTCGGCACGACTCTTCATTTTTCGTTCAGCTCCCTAATGACACCGAAATATGTAGTATATTTTGCATCATTTTAGATACCTTTTCATGCTAAATCGAGGATCTTTTTACTTGTTTTTATGCTAAATCCATCAAATGTTGCAAAGTCTACTTCTATTTTGGTTTTTCATGTTTTTCAGGTAAAAAGGAACTATTTTAGGCGTTTTCAAGCAAAATCAAATACATGGAAGAGTTCTCATCAACAAGAAGAAGTCACCCAAGAAATTTCATGCAAATCGGAGCAAGCCAGCGAATTACGATAGTGCGATAATCTATTTTACGGTACCGTAATTCCACATGGTACCGTAAAATCCGAACACTGCTGTAATTTGTAAAGATTTCCGAATAGAAAGATTTCCCGATTTTATGGTACCGGCCGTAAGCAATATTACGGTATAACACGACACAAACATGGTATAACACGACACAAACATGGTATAACACGACACAGACATGGTATAACACGGCACAAATATAGTATAACACGGCACAAACATGGTATAACAGTGAACAAACATGGCATAACACGGCACAGACATGGTATAACACGGCACAAACATAGTATAACATGGCACAAACATGGTATAACACGACACAAACATGGTATAACACGGCATAAATTGGGTATAACAGGACCTGAATTCCGTATAACATGGAAGGAATTCGTATAACAGGACCGAAATTACGTATAACATGAATTGAATTGGGTATAACAAGGAAAAAATTGAGTATAACAGGACCTGAATTCCGTATAACATGGGAAGGAATTCGTATAACAGGACTGAAATTTCATATAACAATACCTGAATTGCTTATGACAAATCACAATATCACATAACAGGACACAATATCACATAACAAGATAATGTATTTCGTATAACATGAACCGAACTTCGTATAACAAGACCTTAATGACCTGAATTGTGTATAATGAATACATACATAGTTGTCTTTCAGGAATATGACATTAACTCTCCTTTAAATAGTTCCAGACAAGGGCTCTGAATCTAGGCATGTCCTGGAGTGTGAAGTCGAACTTAACATTGCTGGAAAGACACTCCATGAATTTCATGACAAATACACCACAACCTACACTCTTACCCTACTACTGCGGGCAGACTTCCCATGTAAATGGCCATTCAGCAGGATTCTTCCTTCCACCAGTTAGGAAACAAATATGAAACTGCAGTATCTGAATCTGTTTGATTTGTACAAACAATATAAATATACAATTATGACATTATACCTTAATGGAAGATTAGAGTCGTCGGAGGAACTTGCCATGAGGATCGCGACGGATGCTTTCAGGTGCTGCCAATGTCGAGGTCTAGGGTTGAGAAGGATTGTCAATGTCGGCGAGAGGGTTCCGTCGCCCCTTCGACGAGAGCTGTGGAGAGCATCCTGAGAAGAGTTTAGGCGAAGGATTGGTTGCAGCAAGCCAGCAAGCTTCGAGATCTAGGGTTGAGCAGGACTGGTTGCTGTTGGTTCGGAGAAGGTCGAGGATCGCGACGGATGCTTTCAGGTGCTGCCAATGTCGAGGTCTAGGGTTGAGAAGGATTGTCAATGTCGGCGAGAGGGTTCTGTCGCCCCTTCGATGAGAGCTGTGGAGAGCGTCCTGATAAGAGTTTAGGCAAAGGACTGGTTGCAGCAAGCCAGCAAGCTTCGAGATCTAGGGTTGAGCAAGACTGGTTGCTGTTGGTTCGGTGAAGGTCGAGGATCGCGACGGATGCTTTCAGGTGCTGCCAATGTCGAGGTCTAGGATTGAGAAGGATTGTCAATGTCAGCAAGAGGGTTCCGTCGCCCCTTCGACGAGAGCTCTGGAGAGAGATTTAACCCTAGAGGGTGATGGCGGGATTTTTGGGAAGAAGATTCGCTTGGCTCCGTAACCCTGGTTAGGGTAACGTGTATTGGGAGGAGACGGTAAGATACAACAACGGCAGCAAGGAAAAAAGATAATAAAGGGGACTTTGAGATTTGCATTACATGCTACTTTAAGATGCGTGCTTGCTTGATTAAGAAAGAATACTCATATATTCTGAGTATGATGGCTACTTAGAAAACCCGCCCCTTCAACGAGGGGTTCAGAGAACTAGCTGAGCGCTTCAAGATGACTCCGGGGAGCTTTGTTACCGGGTCGTTGACGTTGACCACCCGCAGCACCTTAACCCCCAGCTCTTCGCACCGCGCCTTGAAGCCCGCATTGCCCACCCTCGGTCCGCCGAAGGAGTAGACGGTCACAGGCACGCGCCTTCCCCGCGCGTCCCGGTTCAGCCCCAGCTCCGCCAGGTCGTAACCAGAGAGCAGCGCCAGCGCGCTGCCCATGCTGTGCCCCGCCAGAGTGATGCTCACCTCCTCATCCTTGTACTGGTTCAGCAGCCGCGCGAGCTCCGCCAGGAGCTGCTCGCGGCAGCTGCCCCCGCTGAACCGGCTGCTGCTGTCGTCAGAGGTGTAGAGGCTGAGGAAGCCCGACTCGACCTTGACGCCAGGGCGCTGGTCGTGGGGGTCGAGCTTGGCCTCAGTGAGGGCGCTCATGAAATTGGCGATCCACTCGGCTCGGGTGACCGTCCCCCGGAAAGAGACCACAATATCGCGCCTCCCTATGATCTTGGATGTCTCGTCAGACGCCACCGCTACGTAGCCGATCCATCGGCTGCAGCTGCTGGTGGCGCCCGGGAGCGGGACGGTAGGTATGGCGATGTCGGGCGTGGCATATATATACTTGGTAACGTCGTAGCCGAAATCGGCTAAGCCGACCTCCCTGAGCATGCTTCGCTTACCGTGCTTGCAGTTGAGGTACCACTTGGAAGCCGGGTCGAGGTCGAAGGTCTTGTAGCAGGCGAGAACGAACTCGCCATAGCGCACGATCTCAGAGCGGAGGAGCGGGTGGAGGGGCTCGACCAAGCCCTCCCAATCGCCAGCGCCTTGGATCTCACGCCACAACCTGGCGAGCGAAGGCGCCTGGCAGGTAGTCGTTGACAACATGGATGGCGGAGACGGTGCTTGTTTATGTACTAATGCTATTTTTTTATGCGGCGGCGTGTCAAGGGACGGCGCAGCATGGATGGCGGAGACGCGAGGGTTGCGACGGGAGTGGCGGAGGCTGCTGGCGGAAGGTGAGTAAGAAGGATTTAGTGCGGAGAGGCGCGCCGCCATGGGTGTTCTAGCCATAGGTAAAAAGAGCGGAGGCTGCTGGCGCAAGGTGAGTAAAAAGAGCTTTGCGATTCTTAGATTAGGGGCCTATTACATCACCGGCAGCAAGGTATCCTTCAGTCAAAATTTTTCTTTTCTGTGTCTATCTGCTCCCTTTCACCCCACACATCAGCCACTGTCCTATCAAATCTCAAGTAGCACGTTTAGACGTCTAGTCAGACGCCACCGCAACGTAGCCGATCCATCGGCTGCAGCTGCTAGTGCCGCCCGGCAGCTGCGGGGCAGGTATGGCGATGTCGGGCGTGGCATATATATAATACTTGGTAACGTCATAGCCTGAATCCGCTAAGCCAGCCTCGGTGAACATGCTGCGCTTGCCGTGCTTGCAGTTGAGGTATCGCTTGGAGGCCGGGTCGGGGTCCAAGTCCTTGTAGCAGGCGAGGACGTACTCTCCATAGCGCACGATCTCGGCGCGGAGGCTGCTGGCGCAGGGTTGAGAGTTGAGAGCTGGAGAGTGAGGGATGGCAGCGTGGCGATATTTATAAGTGAACGCGGTTTGACAAAAAAAAAAAGAGTAATTAAGGATGAGATTCGACGCGTGCTGAAATTGTGTGTGGCTTTGCTGTTAAACGTGCTACTTGAGATTTATCTTCTAAAGTTTGTCTTGTTCAACTCTTCACATTATATTATATTCTTGATTTATCTTCTAAAGTAATATATATATTTTAAAAATTGGTCAAGAAGATAGACAATTAAGAATTTTCAAGCAAGATAGATATTCAATTTCACCTAGAGATTTAGAAGGGTTTGAAGATATAGTTTAAATTTATCTTGATAAAGTTAGAGGAGATGGGTTGATTAGTAAAAGTTGATTTTATTTTATTTTTTTAAATAATTTTACCATTGTAGTATCAAACCTAATATATCTAAACAAAAATTTTTTATTGTCATCTAGAAATCTAGTTCCATTGAATTTTTAGCCTAAAAGATACCAATTCCTCAACGATTGAAACTAGAAAATTTTTATAAAATCACAAAACTAAAGATATAATCATAATGTTAGGTAAAAATAGACTTATAAAAGTGAATATTGGTTTAATTAAATTATATTTAAGAATTGATATAATCATAATCCAATGATGTAATTGCTATACCCACGTCCTAATAATTGTGTCTATACTTCATATAATTCTTAATTTTATGATCTATGACATTGGAATAAAAGAATTGCTTCTGTAGACCAAAGCTACATTTGGATTTGCAGCTTCTTAGCTTCTACTAGGGTGGCCAACAACTTATGGGTTTCCTAGCATTTGGAAAATAGCTTCTCTATTTCAACCAGAGAAGCTGTCACTATTTACGAAAAGTTGGATTGTCTAGCTTTTGGTAGCTTCTCAATCCACGTGCAAGCTCTTCGACAACGCGGTTGGTGCTCTTCATGTCTTCCTGATCAGCGAACAGTACTGCGTCTTCCGGCAAAAGGCAGTTTGCATCTTTTGGCGAACATGGATCCTCAAGTAAGGCTTCTTCTGGCGAGATCTGCGAGCGCCCTTCTTTCGGTGAGATCTACAAGCGCAACCCATATGAAGTCCTGATTGTGAGTTGCAATGGCGGCAATTGGCAGCAACAAGAAGATCACTCGGTGACCTCTGTTCTCTTCCAGCGTGAGCTCTTGACGTGAGCTCTTGGCAGAAGACAAGGAGCATCCATCTGCCACCCTTCTCTTCCCCATCTCGACATGAGCTGCCGGTGTGAGTTCTTGACGTGAGCTTTTGGTGACCCTCCCTCTCGGCACGAGCGTGAGCGTCCTCAACTCAGCTACCCCTGTTCTCTTCTGGCGTGAGCTCTCGACATGAGTTGTCGGCCCCTGTTCACTTCCCCAACTTGACATGAGTTGCTAGTTGCTTCCCCAAGCTCCATTTGATCGTGAGCAAGAGCTGGCAGAAGAAGAGTAGCCTCGAGCAAGGCTTATGTTCTCTTCCTCGAGCTCCATTCGAGCGTGAGCTTTCGGTGTACGCTACATCAACTCAGAGCAAACGTCAGCAAGCTACATCAACTCGGAGCTACATTGACACAACACTTATAAGCTGCTAACTACCAAAAGCTACAAGGTATTTTACCCAAACAGTTTAAGATTTTTTTCAACCAGCTCTAGTCAAACTAACTCCAGCTATCCCAAATTGGCCCTAAGCCTATCTAGTTTTTACTTTTGAACGGTCAGTTTTTACAAAAATAAAAAAAGTAAACTATACTTAATTATTCAAATTTTAAATAGACAACATTAAATAGTAAAAGCTGGGCAAATAACTCCCCAAACACTCCCTAACTCTTAGCAGTCAAAGCAATTACTACTTGTAAATTTTAGTCTCGACTAGGGATGTTATATCGTCAAGGATCATATATTAAATACCTTATATTTTTCTATAGAATGTACTCGTGTACCCATAGCAATATATGTACTGTGAAAGTGATCATTACTTGTTTTTTTTTAAAAAAACTTTAAACTGTCAAATATGCCTTATATTCTTCCTACAAATCTAAATACATTGTAGAACTTTATTTCTCAGGGGCACATTTGTAAGAACAAAGTTTTATTTTTAACTATTACTAATATTCATTATTAAGGAGAAATATGTCTATGCACTTATCAAGATGAAATAGGCACTAAAGCAAGCTCAAGTTCAAGTCAAGACATCACCTAGCCACCTTTGCAAACCAATCACAATGCATGGGTGTTCTAGCCATAGATGAAACCTAAATTCAACAAGTTATGGGCTTGAAGCCCACCCAAAAAAGAAGCCCAATGGAGCCTTCAAGCTGCCAAAGAAGAAAGTGAACAAGCTCCATCAGCACCGGGCGATGAACGGAGTGCATGCGAACTGCACGCACGCTTCGCTTTGACTTCCATATTCCCAAGCTCCATCTTTCTTTTGTCACCACTTAGGAAGTGATGGGTTATTTCCTCTATGCAGGTAATAAGGTGATTGAATGATGCCTTGTATTTTAACAGTAATTTCTAGTATTATTTTAACTCAAATTTAGGCATATTTTAATATTTTTATACTCCAATGGGACTTATTTACTTAATTGCTTTAGAATTTTTACTTTTTCTTATTTTTGTGGAATTTCAAGTAAAATCACCCAATTTTGAAGTCCTTTGAAGATTTTAAAGTCATGAGGTGATTCCTTACAAGAAGACGAAGCCGCACATTAAATTTGGGCCCGATCCGAGCTACATTAAAAAATACGGCCAAGTGAACCTAGGAACCCACCGGGGTCACTGGTTCTTTCATGGGATGTTCAGAAATTCACAGAACACATCACGGCCTGCCCGTGCTTTTGGTGTTCACCCGTGATTCTTTTGGAGGAAACTTGCGTAGAAACATACAGAAGACTTCACGGCCTAGTGAACCCCGCGGGGTTCACGGGTGATTCTTACATGAAAGAATTGCACAGTAGTCTTCACAGCCAGGTGAACCTAGCGGGGTTCACCCGTGATCGTGACTCTACAGACCGACCTTTACTCGATTTTTCTTTGATTCTGAGCCCTAGAAAAATCCAAAAAAGGCAAGAAAATATATTTTGGAAAGCTAAGAGAGAGGCGAATCCAAAGAATATTAAAACCCTCTTTATTGTTGCCAAATTATCAAGAAATCAGTAGACGAAGTGGCTAGGGCGAACGGAAGAGGCGACTCAGCGTTTTCTGGGTGATTTTGAGAGATTAGAGCGTCAGATCTTTACAATTTTTGGGGATCTTGTTCGGTTTATCTTGTCCTTCATCTCCAAAACGTTTTGTAGCAATTTTCCTGATATGTTAGAGAGATTTATGCGAGCTTTCATGACTATTGTAGCATAAAACACTTTTTCGGGACTTGGTTAAAGCCCATTGATGGATTCTTTCATGCAATCTTAATTTATTATATTATTTTGAAGTTTATATGAGCATATTTTACCTTGGTGTAATTATTTTTATGATATTGCTGTGGCCGCGTAGTATCGTGTGATAGTCGATGCGATACTGACTAAGAGGAGGATCGTGTTGGCGGATTCCCTGGGTAAAACTTGCGAATCCTCAGCACGAGAGTGCTTGGATTTCGCTCGAGGATAACACAACTTTCCACCAAACTCATTGGGTTTATCTATAACGATCCACCACGAGAGTAGGAGATCGTTCTGAATAAGCACCGGGGTGTGCCGACTGAGAGGGGGCATCCTGTACTTTAGGAAGATTCCTTATGCAAAATTACGAATTCTTATAATAGATACATCTTAATGTAGTTAGATTCATCAGTGTGGTGAATACCATAGTCCCGATCTCTCTAATATAGATAACCTCCTTGTCGTTGCGTTTGATCTCTTGTTTTCTCTTATTGACTGCAAAAACCCCATTTTGAATCACTTAGCTATTGAGACCTAGACTTTCTAGTACTTAACCTTGCTTCCTGTGGGTTCGACAACCTTTTTATATTACTTCGCCATTTGATAGGGTTCCCGCAAGTGCACGGGTCTATCGAAGTAGTAAAATATCGATCTCACAAGGACTAATGGGGAAGTACCGACAGATCTCAAATTTACCAGCTAGACTAGGTCAAAATTGGTGAAGTTTAAATGTTTAACTAATTAAATGAACAAGAACATAAACAGAGGAATTGCACAAGAGAAATTTGATGGGGAGATGCATCAGGATAATGTTCACTGCTTTGACTCCTTACAGCTGAATAATCAAACTCCATTGCCATCATCCTATCTAGTTCAAGGGATTCAGCCACCTGACGTGCAGGTTGCTCCCTCCGATAGCCTCCTCCATTCCCATGGACTGGGTTACCGGTCTAATCTGTATGGTTCTAACGTTCAGTCAAACTTGCGGTCTTCTTAACACATCTAAGTCCCCAATACTTTCAAGGCGAGCACAGGTTTACCAAAGGGGTCCCCCCCCACCCCCCAAGAATTCCTAGTTTATGAACCTCCCCTACGGAGCACCGGCTTAAGCGCACCCTTTCGAGCGGCGTAGGCAAAGAGCACCAAAACAGTCCAACGTGCTGGCGCACTTTTGGTTTACTAGATGCGTCTAAGATCCAAATACTCATGCCAAGGGAGTACAGTTCTCCAAGGGGGTTTCCTCTAGCCCCTGATTTATGAACCTCACTCAAGGAAATAAAGGCTCAAACGCTCCCTTTCGGGCAACGTAGGCAAGGTGTACAAATGGATTAGATAAACCCTCAACTGAATGTTTCCAACGCACGGTTTGACTTTTGGTCTCCCGACACATCTAGGATCCTAACAATCCCCCTAAGTGAGTACAGTTCGCCTAGGGTTTCCCCCTAGAATTCCTAGTTTATAAACCTCACTTGGGCGATTGAAGGCTCAAACATCTCCTTTCAGATAATGTAGGCAAGGCGTACACATAAGGTTAAGTAAGGATTTAGGGCACACGACGTAAGATTATTACAACTAATAAGTCATCAAAGAGTTACCCCACATCTTGATTTGAAGTTTAGTCTACAATGCTCATGATGATAGTATAAACAAGGGTCTTAAACATCACACACAATTGCAGGTTTGTGCTGAAATTACAAAACAAAGCTAAGATCATGCGATACTTTGCATAAGTTATACAATAAGCATGGCAAATCGAATGTAGTTTGAGGAGCTTCCTTACAACGTGTTCTTGAGGTGTTCTACGCAAGGAGATGTTCAGTATTTGTAGATACGCAGCCCCCTCTTTCCTTGTGTAGCTTTCTTCTCCCAAGTTTAGCCCTCTCTCCTATGCGATCCTCATCTCTCTTTGGAACTGAAAGGTTTTTATCTCCTCCTCCTGGGCTCTCTTCTCTTCCCTAAAAGTTGTTGTAGCGGCTGCCATTTTTCCTGCAAGAAAAGAAGTCTTCGCTGCTCTCATCCCATAACCTGCAGATGCAGCCAGCCAGCTATCTACATGAAATCATCATTTCATGGTGAAATTCCACCTCAAAATGCTACTCCACGCCCTTTTGTCAACGAGGGAGAAAGGACCTGAGTGCCCTTTAACTTCCTCTAGGGTTAGGTTGAAGAAACCTGAGTTAAAATCACAGTTTCGAAACAGGCGGGTTCGCAATCACGGGTGTGATTCTGGTCATGACCCGGTCATGATTTGTTGGTTGCAGCTTTAAGCACAGAGGGGAGTCATGGGCATGATTCTGATCATGACCCGGTCGTGATTCTCAACGGAGACTTCAATAAATCTGAAAGTTTCTAGTTAGAATCTTCTTGATTAGGAGGAGTCCTTATGATCCCAAAAGTTCCAAAATTCATCCTCTTTGTGGTCATTTTTACCTGAAAACATGAAAAATACCAAAGAAGGTGTAGATTCCATAGATGAATAGCAATTAAGGCAATAATGGGACATAATTCCGGAAATAGAGACGATTTCGTTAGTAGGATCGTACATAAAAAGCTATATAGATTTGTGTCAACAAAATACTCACGACTTAAATCTTTGCTTGCCCTGAAGCAAAAAAGAAAATAATATTCCATGAGGGTATAGTTGATTGACAAAAGTCATACTCCGTAATGGTCTATAAATGCTAAAACCTAATTACATGATGCACAAATCACTGTAGGCTTTAAAGACATCAAGATGTGAAGCAAAGTATCTAGGTCAGATCTATGGACAATAGTTGTACGATAAGTTGGATAGCAATAATCCCTCTACCACATGAATCATTAATCCATAATAGCACCCAAAAGGTAAACCGTTCAAAGTAGTAGTAAAGGTCTTGCTCATAACTTCGGTACCACCACTCTCTCTCTTTCTTTTTCTGCAATGCCAAGCCATAGCTTCGGTACCACTGCTTTCTTTTCTTTCTTTTTGGTTTGCAGTGCCAAGTTATGACTTCGATACCACTACCCTTTTTTTCTTTCACTTTCTTTTTCTTTTAGTGGCAGTGCCAAGTCATGACTTTGGTACCACTGCTCTTTTTTCCCTTCTATTTTCTCTATTTTTTGGGCAGTGCCAAGTCGTAACTTCGGTACCACTGCCTTTTGTTTTCTCTCCTCTTTTTCTCTATTTCTTACACGGTGCCAAGTTAGAAGAGCACGAATCCAGAACTAATACTGAGAGGTACCAAAAAGGGGTAAGTGTGTCGAGTGGTTTGGTCTATAATTATCCAAGTAGACAGTACTCATGTTGGGGCATAGATGTTTTCTAGATGCAAAGCTTATCAAAGTTTAGTCCTTAAGTATTCAGTGTATAAGGAATCAAGTAACTAGACGAGTTGTTTAGCATAAAAAATGCTCTCAAAGTAGTGTGGGAGTATAAATCAATCATATATTAAATGAATCAGTCATGAGTAACATAAATCAATCAAGAATGAGCTATCTTTAATCAATAGTTTCAAAACAAAAAATTTCAGTTGTTTTGTGTATTCGAAAAAAATTCACGAGCAGCATATCATAAGTGTGAGGTCATAATAGAAGCACATAATGAAAGTGTCCTTGCAAAGTTTGAAACATCATGAAAGTATCACATCATAAAATAAAAAAAAAGTCACGAAAGTGCAACATGTTCAAAACATTCATCATGTTTGGCATGTAAAGTTTTCGCAGGGTTGGTACACAACCATAGATCAGCAACAACACATCAATGGCAAAATAGTCTATCACAACAGTACATATAACGACACGTCATAAAAGCAGAGAGGTTTATAATGATAGAGGAATTACAATAAATTAAAATGTGTCAAAATGAGGAAATCTCCCCCAAAACAAAAGGTTTCATCATCCTCTATGCATAGTGCATAGATAAGTATCAAAAGGAATGGGGAAGACTTACTAAAGTGCAGCTCTACTCGCTGCACTCAGCCGGGTTGTCGTCATCCTCATCAGCTGTGTCAGAGGAGTCGGAAACATGTATGGTGTCGTCGGCGTCTTCGTCCTCGTCCCATGGTGGTGGTGGTGCCATATTGCAGTGCAAGAAGATCTCGATTGATTTGATCGTCTCAATCAAAGTTGCAATTTGCTTTCCCTAGTTTAACTGTTCTTGGTGAAGAAGGTAGAGCATGTAATCTATGGAGGGTTGATGACTCCAAATTTCATAGTGTTTTTCATACTTATTTAGTAGTCTTTTTAAGTCGTAATCTTATTCTCTTGCTTTGTTTTTATACCTTTCTTGCCAAAAGCTTCGGAATCTTCACCATCTTTAGTTTTTAATCAATTTCAGGCAAAAAAGACATATTTTTCACCGGTTTTCAAGCAATGCAAATGCATGAATGAGTTCTAACCATGAAGAGGAGTCTCCCCATCAAATTTCAAGTCAAAAGGATGCTCCTGACAAAAATACGGCACTGCCGTGTAAATCTACACGATACTGTATTTCACCGCTTTCAACTAGACGAAAATACGGCGCTGCCGTATTTTGCCCCAGAACTTTCACGGTATCGTATTTTGTACTGATTTCATCCAGAAGACCTAAGCGAGAATACGGCACTGCCGTGTAGAAGTACACTGTACCATAATTTTTGGCGATCTAGAATAGAAAGTTTCAGCAGAAATACGGCACTACCGTATTTCACTCCGATTTTATCACGGTACCGTATTTTCCATCGATTTTCACCAGAGAGGTTTTGGCAGAAATACGACACTGCCATGGGAAAATACACGATGCCGTGTTTTCTGCCCAGATTTCACATAAAGAAATACGGCACTGCTGTATTTAGCATACGGTACCGTATTTTTGAACCCAGATTCCTGAGTTTTTTGCGGATTCATTGGAAACACGATTTCCAAATATTTAGGAGGCTAAATTTAGATCCAAAAGGAGCCATGGACTGGTCTTGAGGAGGAGAATACACACAAAGTAAAAGGAGGAATTTTTATCGAGTATTGGGGGAGGAATCGACAGAGAGGCAGATTTGCTAGGGTTCATCAGTTCTCAACCTGTAGACCACCTCCGGCCACGAAATCAGACAGAGAGCTTCGCCTAGTGAAGGAGAACTTTCATCTGAAGTTTCAAAGCAAAAGGATTCCGATTGGAGGAGAAATCAATGAAACAGCGGTGACAGCATTGTTCTAGGCGATTACGGTGCTGTAATACTGTTTTGTAACTCTTTTCTCCTCTTTTTTGATTCCTATTCATACAGAAACATGTTTTATTGTAATTCCTTCATCATGGTAGCTTAATCTTTCTTTGAGACATGGGGGTGTAATCTTTTTGTTTCTTAATGACTAGAAAACCCTAATTTTGTCAAACTGATTTTATTATGATAATTTTACTTTTGTGAATTGATTGTTCTTTAATTCTCCTCTGTTTCTTAATATCATCATGATTTAGAATTTTGCAAAATAGACTGAGAAGTTGATTGCTTCAAATTTGGAACCCTAGGAATTATCGAGTTTGGAACTATCGTAAGAGATTAGGTTGTTCTTCGAATTCTAATTCTGAGAGAAATTTAATGCCTTGTTGATTTTATGATTCTTTGAATTGAGTTAATATTTTAGACTTGATTTGATGCTGCAAGAGATTGAGTATCAAGTCATCAGAGAACCTTGAGTAAAACTTGTGTTGAGACTCTGATGCACGAGAGTGATCTTGAGTTTCCACTTGAGGTTGTCAACTTTAGAATTCGGATGCACGAGAGTGATCCTTGAGTTCTTAGTTGATGGTTTACCTATTTTCAACATTGAATAGGTCTTGCACGAGAGTGAAGATCGGTTCTTTGTACGACTGTTTGCACGAGAGCGAAACAATTTATTTATGAGGTAAGCTATACCTTTATCATGATAAAATTGGATTGACAGACACTTATCTTAATATAGCCATTAAAAATTAAAGTAGATGAACCCCTAGTCCTGATCCCTTCTCTAATATTTTCTCCTTGTTCTTTTCGATAGTCTGATTCACTATTTTCTGATTGCCTAGCTAGCGAGAAATCAATTATTCAGTACTTAGCAACAAGGTCTCTGTGGTTCGATATCTATTTTATTACTTCGAGTATCCGTGCACTTGTGGACACAACAAGTTTTTGGCGCTGTTGCCGGGGACCTTGTCTTTGTTGATATTGAAGATATTGAGAGTATTTCCAGACTAGGTTTTTATTTACTATTTTTTTGTTATTTATTTACTTACTGTTTATTTTCTGTTTTTCTTAAAATCACTTGATCTACCTACTTTGCATGCGCAGGAGTCTTAGGTCAGGACTGCTTGTTCCATTGTATCCTGAAATTAACAAAACCCTTAGAGTGCGCAGGAAGTTAAGACTGGAAGAAGATTTACAAGAAACATCACAGGAGATACAAGAAGAAATTTTGGATATGGCGAATAACGAGAGAAGATGTTTGCGCGACTATGCTGTACCTAATTCACAGGGAATTCATTCTAGTGTTACTAGGCCAGCCGTTGATGCAAACAACTTTGAGATCAAACCAGCCTTCCTATCTATGATTCAACAAAACCAATATGGAGGAGCACCTCTTGAAGATCCTAATATCCATCTATCTCTTTTTCTTGAATTATGTGATATAATCAAAATTAATGGTGTTTCTGATGATGCACTAAAATTGAGATTGTTTCCTTTTTCTCTCAGGGACAGAGCAAAGGCCTGGCTGCATTCACATCCAACTGGGACATTCACTACTTGGGAGTGGTTGTCAAATGCCTTCTTGCTTAAGTACTTTCCTCCCAGTAAGATGATCCAGTTGAGAAATCAAATTACCAACTTTGCACAAAAGGAAGGAGAGTCTTTGAGTGAAGCATGGGAGCGATTTAACGAATTGCAACGGAAGTGTCCTCACCATGGCTTAGAGAAATGGGTTTTGATTCAGACTTTTTATTATGGTCTTCTTTATAACACCCGACTTACAGTTGATGCTGCTGCAGGTGGAGCCCTGATGAACAAGACCATGGAAGAAGCCTATACATTGATTGAGGAAATAGCACTAAATCATAACCAGTGGACTACTGAGAGAGGAGTTCTTTATCGCCCTCCACATGGTAAGACTGATAATGATAGCGGGCGCACATTGGCTGAGAAGGTAGATTCTCTGTGCAATCGTTTTGATACGTTTCAAAGGCAAACTCATGCTGTTTCCTCTATTATTACATGTCAAATTTGTGGAAATCATGGGCACTGTGCTGAAGAGAGTAAGATTGTTGTTGATAGGGGTGAGGAACAAATGAATGCAGTGGGGGATTACAATCAAAGTAGATCTAATGACCCCTACTCTAATACCTATAATCCTGGATGGAGGAACCACCCTAACCTTTCATGGAGGAGCAATAATCATGATAATAAGCAGAATGAAAATAGGGGATTCCAACAAAGATCTCAAACCCAGGACCAACCCCAGAAACCCACTCTAGAAGAGATGTTTACACAATTTATCGGTTTTCAGAAAAAACAGAATGATGATGCCAACGAGAATTTTAGACAGATTAATGCTGGACTAGATGGCATTGTTGCCCACAGCAAAATGCTAGAAACACAAATTGCCCAGCAAGCTAGCACTTCATCTAGACCCCTAGGAAAATTACCTGCCAAACTTGAACCTAACCCTAGGGAATATTGCAATGCTATCATAACTAGGAGTGAGAAACAACTGGAAGATCCTTAGGAATCTCTCGATGATGATGATAAGGTAGAACCAAGACTTGAAACTAGCAGTGAACCTGTGCTGGAATCACAACCTGCACTTGAGCAATCCCAAACTAGTTTGTCACCTCACAAAGGTGATGAAGCTAAAGGTGATTTGCCCTGTAAGGTTGATGATTCTAAACCTAGTTCACCACCACCCTATAGGCCACCTATTTCCTTTCCTTAGAGGTTGGTGCAAGCTAAACTTGACAAACAATTTGGCATGTTTCTTGATATTCTTAAAAAACTTTATATTAATGTTCCATTTACTGAAGTTTTGTCTCAAATGCCAACTTATGCAAAATTTTTGAGAGAGATTTTGTCTAATAAGAGAAAGATTGATGATCATGGTACTGTAGCACTTACTGAGGAATGTAGTGCTATCATACAGAATAAATTGCCACCTAAGCTAAAGGATCCAGGTAGTTTTTCTGTACCTTGTTCTATTGGAGATATGGCTTTTGACCGAGCCTTATGTGACCTCGGTGCAAGTGTTAGTCTAATACCTTATTCTCTTTGTAGGAAACTGGATGTTGGAGAGCTCAAACCAACCTCAATGACTTTGCAACTCGCTGACTCATCAATAAAGCATCCGGTTGGTATATTAGAAAATGTTCCTGTACAAATTGGTAAGTTTTTCATACCTGCTGATTTTATAGTTTTAGAGATGGAAGAAAATTCTAAAAATCTAATTATTCTTGGTAGGCCTTTCTTAGCTACATCCGGTGCATTAATTGATGTTAGAAAAGGAAAATTGACTTTTGAAATTTGTGGTGAGATAATTGAATTTGATTTGATTGGTTCTTTAAAAAAAGCATCACACTCAGGGACATGTTGTAGCATAGAAACAGTTGATGAGGAGGTTGTTTGTGACATGCATATTTTATTTGATGAACCTTCTGGATCTGATACATTTTCTGAGTGTGCTAATAAAGAATTTCAGGAAAGAGCAGCAAAGAAGAAGAAGAAGAGACGAAGGAGGAGAGGAAAATCAAAGTTGCTTGAGAAAGGAAAAAGGCTCATAAGTAAATTTAGACACTGTTTTAAGTCTGAGCCTTATGTTCTTGAGAACCCTGAACGAGACATAGAGAAATCAGGATGGCGACCAAACACACAAGCACGATCCAATCTGAGTTTTGAACGGTCAAGCTAATGACTGAAAATTTGCGCTTCTTGGGAGGCAACCCAAGCACTTTTACTCTAGTTTTTTTTGTTTTTGTAGTTTTTTACTTAGCACTAATTTTTCTTTTCTTTTTATAGGTGAGAATTAATTTTGTCAAAAAAAAAAACTTTGGTGGTTCGAACCCGAAGACACAAAGGATGATTGGGTCTGACACAGACTAATAGACCTCTGTGAGTATTTTCTTCCTACTCATTTGCATTCCATCCTTTGTATTTTTCTGATAATCCATGTATTTTTCTGATAATCCATGTGTTCAAATGAAATATTGATAGATATTTCGATTTGGTTGTGTTGACATAATATGATGATGATGTGTAGAAGGATTTTTTTGAAAATACTACAAACACCATGCCAAAATTTTTAATCTATTATCATGCATATCAATTTCTAGAAATTGGAAATAGATTTTATATGTTGAATTTATTCCTCTGATATAATCTATTTATTGGAAATTTTTCATTAATTGATGCATGAAATTCTAGGTAAATGCATTGTTTAGTGAATGCAATCTTGAAGTGAAATAATTCTTTTGAATAAAATGAGCATATTTGCACATGTTATTGAGTTGATATCAAGTGATTAATCTAGTTAATCTTTATAATCTTTTATGTTATTTGTTGGGAAAAAGAAATCCAAATCCATGAGAAAGAATGACTCCCCTAGTTGGCACTGTATAAAATTAACAGTGGGACCTAAAGTCATGGGTTGAAGTCCACAAAAAGAAAAAGAATAACTCCTCTTCTTGGCATTGTGTTCACATTGGTACCTAAGACAAGAGTTGAAGTTCATTGCAAAAGTGTGTATCTATGTAGATGCATACCAAGAGAGAGTTCCTTTGACATTGACTCCTCTATCTCATGAAAATTCTTTCTACCTATGAGATATGAGTTCTATTATGTCTGGTTATGTGACCAACATACTCTAAATTCGTCATCGGAAAAAGGGTGGTAATAGATTTAGAGAATGTCAAGGACAAATAAAAAAATGAGTGGAAAAAGATTTGGAAATCCTATTCCTGTAAACAAAAACATATTGGATGAAAATCTCAAAAACAAGATTAATTCATGAGGTTGAAATTCTATTGCTATGCATATTGCAAAATTTTATTCAATTGAACTTTTGAGTCTTAAAGATTAATTTCAAAAGATGATGTATTTACTTGAAAGTTTTGTGTGGGATTAATGAAATTTTCTATGGATGATTATATTTTAGAAATTTATTCGTCATGTGAAAATTTATTTTTTTGGTATTGGTATTGATTTCTTTATTTGCTTGAGGACAAGCAAAGTTTGAGCCTTATGTGAGGGTCTGGCTGCAGTCCGGGGCTATCCGCCAATGGAAAAGCTGGGGTCAACATCAAGGGGTGCAGTGTGGTCTTCTGGTATTATAGGTTTAGGGTGAAAGCACCAGTTGGCGCTATCTCGAATGTATGAAAGTGCGGAGTTCGGAAGAGCCATGGTAACGGTGGTATCGGTGAAGGTTAGGTGGTAGATGTCACCGTGCTGAATAATCATCTTCATGGATAGAAGATGCTCGATGTCCAACCGTCGGCTGCCCACCGCCTCCGGCTGTCCATATGGGTTGTCCCCTAAAGATAGTGCAATCAAGGTAATCATCCCTCCAATGCAGATATTGCCCTTCATTGTGTGGGCGACGTAGAGGAATTGCCGAGCAAGATGGTAGCTGGCATTGATCTGGCAGTGATGGAGAAGGCCCCACAGACATAGTAGTTCTAGTTGACACACAATCCCATCTCCATCTCGCGCGAAGATTGTATGCGCGAGGATGCGATGGGCATACCTGATGCATGAATTATAGATGGTGGAAGCTCGGGCGTTGCGCAGCGAATAGGCCGTCATTGAATAGATGCATCACCAGAATATGTCCTCGTTGAAGTTGGGCAGTCCAATCCTTGAAGCATACGCCGGAAAAATATGTCGTTCAAGTCAGCGATGGTGAGGCGATATTCGTTGTTGGCAAGCCTGAATGTAATCAGGCTAGGATCAGTTTCGAGCGCTGATATTTTGGCTTCCACCGAGCTTAGGAACTCCAACATGAATGGAATATAGGTGCGGTGTGCATATTTGTTGTAGTCCGCAAGTGCACGGATACTGAAAGTAATAATTAAGATATCGAACCACAGAGACCTACGTGTTAAGTACCAAATAATTATTTTCTCACTAGCTAAGCAAATCGAATATGATGAAAGCACAAATGGAAAGTAAACTAAATATGTAAGAGAGAAACTGGGACTAGGGTTTCATCCACCTTAATTTCCATGACTAGATATAAATATGTGTTCGTCAGTCTAATCTTATTATGATAAAGACATAATTTATTTCATAAAGAAATCATCTCGCTCTCGCGCAGACAATCATACAAAGAACCAATCCTCACTCTCATGCAAGATTTATTCAATGCTGAAAATAAGTAAACCATCAACAAAGAACACAAGGATCACTCTCGTGCATCCGAATTCTAAGTCAATCATCTCAAGTGGAAACTCAAGGATCACTCTCGTGCATCCGAATCTCAACACAGGTTCTACTTATGGTTCTCCAACGATCCAATACTTGATCTCTCACAGTATCATCACGTTTATCACATTAACTCGATCCTAAATTCAGATTATTAACATGGCATTGTATTTCTAAAATTGAAAAGTAAGAACAAACCTAATTTCTTACGATGAGTTCCTAACATTCAATTTTAGGGTTCCAAGTTCTCAAGCAAATCACCTCTCAGTCCATATCACGAAAACTCTAAAACATGCTAACAATTTGAATCTTCAGAGAATTAAAGGCGTTCATCACATACGTAAAATTATCATAGTAAAGTTATCATGACGAAATAAAAATTATCTAGTCATGTAAAATCAAGGGGATTACACCCCATGTCCCATAAAGTGTCTAAGCTAGCATGGTAGAGGAATTACAATAAATCATAGTTTAGAATGATTAGAAATCAAAGAGAAAGGGTAGAAGTTACAAAACAGGGCTGTAATGAAAATTACAGCCCGTAATTTTGCGAGTGAACAGTGTCGGCGCCCGCTCTTTCATTGATTCCTCTGATTGATCTCCTTTCGCTTTGAAACTTCTTGGGTATCCTCTCCTCCTCCAGACAAAGCTTCTTTGTGAAAATCGCGGCCTGAGGTGGCCTTTACGCCCCTAGGCTCGAGGCTGAACCCTAGAGATGCCTCTCTTGTTTTATCCATGGACAGTGGATAAAAATTAGGGCTTTCACTCCCCTTGTCTTCTCCTCATTGATACGAATTTATAGCTTCTTTCGGATCTCAATTTGGTGGTCTATAGCTCGAGAAATCATCTTTTTTAAGTTTCCAGTGGAAGAATCGAGCAACTGGGCCTAAATTATGGTACCATGAAAATTATTACGGCAGTGCCGCAAGTTCTTCTGTATATTTCTAGGTGGAAATTACGGTAGTGTAATATTTATTACGGCACTACTGTAATTTTGCTTCCGTGCTTTCTGGGGCAAAAATTACGGTACGATAATATTTATTACACTAGGGGGTGTAATTTTTCAAATTTGCTTCGATTTACATGAAAATTGACAGGCGGCTTCGTCTCGACGTCTGGAATACCTTGGTGTGTTCAAATCTTTCAAAATCCATCAAAATATGACACTTTTTACCTAAAAATCATTAAAAAAAAAAGAAATGATGTAGATTCCGCAATATTTGACAAATAGGGCTTAAAAACAAGCAAAAGAGCATAAATATGACACAAAAAGACCAATGAAATGACACAAAATATACTATGAATTTTGGTGTCATCAAACACATAAGGCTCAAACTTTACTTGTCCTCAATCAAATAAAATTTTCAAAATCCATTGGAAAATATGCTCTTTTATGAAAAATAAATTTCTAAAATATAATCACTCATGAAATATTCCACCAACCATTACATAAAATTTCAAATAAATACATCGTCCTCTGAAATTAATCTTTAAGATTCACAACTTTGATCAAATAAAATTTCACAACTCGCATAATAAACATAATCTCAGTCTTATGAATTCACCCGAGTTTCAGTTTAAATCTATCATACCTTTGTTTACATGAATAAGATTTCCAAAATCTTTTTCCACTGAAAATCTCTTTTCTCTTTTTGTGTTTTTGATGGTATGTACCCACATAGATACACACTTTTTATTTGGACTTCAACTCTCATCTTCGGTACCACGGTCAATTTTTCACAGTGCCAAGTAGAGGAGTCATTTTCTTTCTCTCTCTCTCTCTCTCTCTCTTTTACAAACTTCAACCTATATCTTTGGTACCACTGTCAATTTTACACAGTGCCAGGTAAGGGAGTCTCTCTCTCTTTTTGGATCTTGGATTCTTTCTTCCCAACAAATAGTAAAATAGACTAAACATCAACTAAGTTCATCAATTGACATCAATTCAAAAATTACACTCATATGCTAATTTTATTCAAGAAAGATGTTTCACTGTTAGATTTCATTCATCAAACAACATACCTACCCAAAACCTTATGCATCAATCAATGAAGCATTTCAACAAGTAGATATATATTGAAGAAATAAATTCAGCATAATAGGTATATCTTCATTCATTAACATGCATAAACATTCTTCATCATAGAAAAATCTACACACCTCTTATCACATGGATACAACTCATAAAAATTTTTAAACATCAAAAATGTCAAAATCAATACAAAAGGTGTGAAGAATTAAACTCATACAATCATAGTCAAAAGTGTAAAATGATAGATTAAAGAAACCCACATCGAGTAGAAATCTCAGTAGCAAATAGCAAAAGAAATCAGGTAGCAATACCGAATAAGATCACCAGAAAGTGCAAACAATACTCACAAAACTATATAACAAGCTCAATCATCGTCCAGGGTGTAGCGTCAGGGCAGGTGCGGTTGGGTCCAAAGATGTGCCTTCTGAAAATTTACCTGCGCAATTTTAAATACATAAGGCTCAGATCAAAAATAGTATCCTACATTAGCTAAAAAAATAGAAATAAGAGGTATCATCAGTGGTCAAAGAGGGTGCCGGTGGAAAGAGCTGGTGCAGGCGAGAAGTAGAGGTGGAACAGATGCTAGCTGAAGAGCTGCTAGTAATGAAGATGATGGTGCCGACAGTAGAGTGATGATGAAGAGTAGTCTTCAGTGGCCAGTTGTAGAAAACAGTCCTGGAGGCGAAGTCATCAGCTGGTGGGCGGCAAGAGATAATGTTACAAAAAAAAATCAGAGTCACTAAGGATGATTCTGCTGCAAAAATAAAATCAGTGGAAACAGAGGTAGCAGAGGAAATAAGAGGCTGCTGGTGGTGCTCGGCAAATTTTTCTAGTTGACAGCGATGTAGTAGATTGTCGGCTGGGAGATCTGAAGATGATGAGCACTGAAGAAGTTGCAGTGGCTGGAAATCAGAGGCGCTGCGAATCTGGAGAAGAAGCTGCAGGCTGCTGGCAATGCAAAGACTGGAACAGAGGCTGATGGCAGCAAGAAGTAGAAAGCACAAAAAGAAAAGAAAAATTAATTCCAAAAATAAACTAAAATAAAAGAAACTAAGCAAAGTAAGAGTGTTTGGGTTGCCTCCCAAGAAGTACTAATTTTTTAGGTCTATAGCTTGACCAAAACTCAAATTTCATGGTGAAGCAGGTGGATCAGTACCGTAGTAAATAGCATACAATTTTATGCATTTCCGTTGTCCAAAAAGTTTAGCTACTAATCCAAACATCCAAAATTTCCTGTAAATCAAGATCGACGTGGCTTTCTCAAAAATGCAGAAATCAAAATCAAAATTTTCAATTCCACTCAAAGGATATTTAATAATCTTCCTATATTTATCAGTAAGCAAAATCATTAGTCCTTTCTTCAAATTTATATCTTCAATTGCAATAGGACTTTGATCAAAAGATTCAAGTATTGGATCATCAAAATAGTCTTTCTATCTCACATTAGGTTCTTCAATAAAGCATAGTTTTCAAATAAATCAGAAGGTTCAACAATAAATATGGGCAAAACATCAGAGTGAGATTCATCAATGTTTGTAATATTCAAATCTTTATCAAGTTACTCATGTACATCATCAAATTATTTATCATCAGAAGAATTAAAAGAATCAATCTCAGAATTGCAAGAATCAGATTTAACCATAAATAATATATCATCAAAAGAATCAATTTCAACACTATCACTAGAATCAAGAGGGGATTTTTCAAAATCAATTTTCTCAAACTTTTTCACAAATAAATTATCAAATGAATCAATTTTACAATCATCAAAATTAGAGTGAGATTCATTAATGTTCACAAAAGAATCAATTTCAAAACAATCAAAATCAGAGGGGGAATTTTCTAAATCAATTTTCTCAGTTTCCAAATCAAACTCAAATAAACAAGCTTGTTGTGCTAACTGGGTTTCTAAAATTTCAGTATGAGCACTCATATTATCCATCATAGAATTCATTTGTTTAAAGGTCTCATGTGACTCCTCACTTTGTTTCATGAACTTTTCAAACATCAACTCTAAGCTAGATTTTTCAGTGTCCTCAAAGCATGGTTCAGAAATTTGATTTGAGCAATCATCATAAAAAGAAGTTTGATTTTCCCATCTAGAATAATATTGATCATCTTGGTACCATGGTGAATTGGGATTTTGAGAAATTAAAATTTGGCAATCAGAAGTATAATGATCAGAACATCCACAAATATCACATCTAAAAGAAGAATAAGATTTCGTAACAGAGGGCATATAAGAGTCTAATTTATCTGCAAGAGTACACAACGAATCATTTTCATATTTACCTTGTGGCATGTATACCTTACCTTATTTAGTTGCCCATGAGTTGTGATTAAAAGACATATCTTCAAATCTATCAAGAATAAAAAGATTATCCAACACCAATCAATTAAATTTTTTTCTCTTTTTTTGTCAAAATATAAAAAAACACAAAACACAAGCAAATTCAAAATTTTCAGATATCACAGTTCTGTCACCACTTGTGAAAATCCAAAACCTGCAAAAACAAAAAAACAAAGTTAAATCTAAAACAACTAAAACTTAGTCTAGCAATACTAACAACTATTTTGATATTAACAAAACTAAGTTCCCCGGCAACGGCGCCAAAAACTTGTTATAGTCCGCAAGTGCATGGATACTCGAAGTAATAATTAAGATATCGAACCACATAGACCTACGTGTTAAGTACCAAATAATTATTTTCTCACTAGCTAAGCAAATCGAATATGATGAAAGTACAAATGGAAAGTAAACTAAATATCTAAGGGAGAAACTGAGACTAGGGTTTCATCAACCTTAATTTCCATGACTAGATATAAATATGTGTTCGTCAGTCTAATCTTATTATGATAAAGGCATAATTTACTTCATAAAGAAATCATCTCGCTCTCGCGCAGACAATCATACAAAAGAACCAATCCTCACTCTCATGCAAGATTTATTCAATGTTGAAAATAAGTAAACTATCAACAAAGAACACAAGGATCACTCTCGTGCATCCGAATTCTAAGTCAATCATCTCAAGTGGAAACTCAAGGATCACTCTCGTGCATCCGAATCTCAACACAAGTTCTACTTATGGTTCTCTAACGATCCGATACTTGATCTCTCACAGTATCATCACATTTATCACATTAACTCGATCCTAAATTCAGATTATTAACATGGCATTGTATTTCTAAAATTGAGAAGTAAGAACAAACCTAATTTCTTACGATGAGTTCCTAACATTCAATTTTAGGGTTCCAAGTTCTCAAGCAAATCACCTCTCGGTCCATATCGCGAAAACTCTAAAACATGCTAACAATATGAATCTTCGGAGAATTAAAGGCGTTCATCACATAAGTAAAATTATCATAGTAAAGTTATCATGACGAAATAAAAATTATCTAGTCAAGTAAAATCAAGGGGATTACACCCCATGTCCCATAAAATGTCTAAGCTAGCATGGTAGAGGAATTACAATAAATCAAAGTTTAGAACAATCAGAAATCAAAGAGAAAGGGTAGAAGTTACAAAACAGGGCTATAATTACAGCCCGTACTTTTGTGAGTGAAGAGTGCTGGCGCCCGCTCTTTCATTGAGTTCTCCTCCGATTGATCTTCTTTCATTCTGAAACTTTTTGCGTATCCTCTCCTCCTTCAAATGAAGCTTCCTTGTGAAAATTGCGGCCTGAGGTGGCCTCTACGCCTCTCGGCTCGAGGCCAAACCCTAGGGACACCTCTCTCGATTTCTCCCTGGATAGTCGATAAAAATTAGGGCTTTCACTCCTCTTGTCTGCTCCTCATTGAGACGAGTTTATAGCTTCTTTCAGATCTCAATTTGGTGGTCTATAACTCGAGTAATCATCTTTTTAAGTTTCCAGCTGAAGAATCAGACAACTATGCCGAAATTATGGTACCATGAAAATTATTATGGTAGTGCCGTAATTTCTTCTATATATTTTTGGGTGGAAATTATGGTAGTGTAATATTTATTACGACACTGCCGTAATTTTGCTTCTATGCATTCTGGGGTAGAAATTACGGTACCATAATATTTATTACACCCGGGGGGTGTAATTTTTCAAACTTGCTCCGATTTTCAAATCTTTTAAAATCCATCAAAATATGGTACTTTTTACCTAAAAATCATTAAAAACAAGAAATGGTGTAGATTCCGCAATATTTAACAATAGGGCTTAAAAACAAGCAAAAGAACATAAATATGACACAAAAAGACCAATGAAATGACACAAAATATAGTATGAATTTTGGTGTCATCAATATTGCAGGAACCTTCCCCAGCTGAACTGCCAAAACATCTAGAGGAGATCGTCGAAGATTCCCACTATAGCTAGCGAAGGTGGGTCGATGTACCGGGTGTTGATTATGCGCCAGTTAGAGAGAACTTGATATCGCGAGGCTTGGTGGTTGTCCCGCATCTAGATTTCTGGTAGAGCTGGCTAGTACTGTGGTTCTGGTCGAGGACTAGAAGTGCTCGCCGGACGCTTCCCAGTTGCCTTCCATCGTAGCGGCATGTTTGCTTGAGTAGGCAAGGTGAAGGTGCTGAGTGCTATTGTGGAAATGCCAAAAGAGGAAAGGGCAGAAAAACAGAAGTTACGGCAAGGAAATAGATGGGAACTTGTAGTCGCGAGCTCGCCAGAAGTGATCGAAGAAGTCGCCGGCGAGTCGGGGGCCGGCGGTGAAGCAAGCGGCGGCGAGTTAGTGGGGCAGATAGTGGGGTCGGCGATATGTACGGAAAGGGGAAAATCGGGAACCCTAGGCGGATAAATCGGGCAGAGTTTAAGTGAACGTGCTTAATGGGTCGGGTTGCTAGTAGACCCGTTAAGCATTTTAGTGATCACGCCCAATAAGCTCGTTTGGACTCACTTAAGAAGTTCGTTGCCAAAAACATCTGCTGGGAAATCACAGTCGCGTTTTTCATCAGGACCCAGTTGTGATCTTCTCGCAGATTTTTGGTATTGTTTTTCACTTCCGTGACTTGAATCACTGGGCAGCTGTGATGTTCTCGTCAATATAATACATATTTTGCCTTCTGGAAATTCTGCCCATGCTTTTCATCATGACCCACCTGTGATTGCTTCTTTAAGGTTGCGCACAAATCTTACGGCTGTGGCCATAGTCACGGCTCTGCCGTAATATTCTCGGTGGATAAGTCTTTGTTTTGCCTCTTTGAAAAATCTCGTTCGCGACTTTCAGCATACCCCCATCATGATTTCCTTGTGTAATTTCTGTGTTGCTGATTACGGCCATGACTTCAATCACCTCCCTAGCATAATTCTCTCAATGAAATTTCTGATGTTAGACTGAGTGATAATCACGGTCGAGATTTTCATTTGGAGCCGCCCATGATTTTCAGAAAACTGGCAGAAAATGCCTGCCTCTATTGAATCAATTTGCGATATTCCTGTGCCATTCAAAATCAAGTAGAAACATCAATAACCACAGCTAGATAGACAGGAACATACGAAAACTAATACAAGAAACAATACAAGTGATGAAAGGGGCACAACAAGGCCCTTATATCACTTCCAACTATTAAAAATTGAATACCAACGCTGGGGATAAATAAGTAAACAACAGATGAGCGTGTATAGTCTCCCAATAGAGCGGATTAAAACCAATTAGTGCGGGTATAGCTTGCATCATTCTCGGTGAATGCCTCTTGTCAGGGACTCCCACGCCAACTTCAATATCAGTACTTTGCTCAGGTATCCGGGGTTTGGTGGTCAGCATCAACATAGTGTACGTGCATTATCTGTAAGATTACTGATAGCCTTCGCAAGTGCACAGATTTTATCGAAGTAATAAAAGTTATCGATCCCACGAGGACTACGTAGCTAAGTGCCGACTTCCTGACATGTTTGAATTTAGGCAAACTAAATTAAAGGATTTTTCTAGACTTCTATGAACTAACGATTTCGGAAACAGCTTTAAAGAGGTCTTGATTTCTAAAGAGTCAGGATATCATGGGTTCGCCACAGAGACAATTATGAGCATTTAAAAAGAATAACTATTTCGCAAGAAATATCAATCATGAAAGGGACTCTTCCTAAGGTGCATACTACCTCCTCCCGGAGCGTAGCATGGTGCTTAACTAAATTAACTCCCTACTCTCGTGACAGTTAATCTAATTAAACTATTTAAGCTCTGTGAAGAGTTGGTTAAACCCTTCAGACAAATTCAAACTACACCCGTGATTGAATTCGCAGGTTTAATTGAAATAGATCGGGGGTTGCGATTCACCTCCCGGTCCTTCTTGCAACGCCTAAGATGCAAATTTACTTGGCCAGGGTAAATCATGAATTAAGGGCAATGACAACTAAATCATGAAGATAATTCTATTGAAATAGTAAGAATATAGGTTAACTCATAAAAGTCAATGGGTTACACCCAATCATCCCGACAAAAAGTATCTACTCACTCATAGTAATAATGGAATACATGATGTTTGATATGAATGAGTAAGAAACCATGAAAAAAATCACAAGAAATCTCTAAAGAAACTATAGAATCGCCTTCTCCTTGATCCGTAGATGAGGATTGGTCGATCAATCGTCGTTTCTAGAGAGAACCTCGCCGAAATCTGATCGGAAATCAAGTTGTCGCCTCTATCGCCGCCGCTGCTCGCCTTTGTCTAGAAAAGTCCCCTAAACCGGATCAAAATTTGATCTTTTATACTTGGACCGGTTTAGAACTCATCAAGGAACGGTTCTGTGAAGTTTGGCTTAAATTCAGTTTGAATCGAGTGAGAAACGAGTGAAAAACTCGTCGGGCGGATGTTTTCACGGTCCGTAACCTGTTCACGGCCACGGCCATAATTCCCTTTGTGTGTACAGCGCTTCAGTCACAGAGAGATTCATGGCCCGTGATGGATTCACGGCTGAAGCCGTAAATGTCTCTGTGTATAATGTCTTCGGTCACAGCGAGTTTCACGGTCCGTGATGGAATCACGGCTTCACCCGTGAAAGTCTCTGGTCACTTCCGACACTTAGCCCTTTTTTCTCATCCGCTCGTCGTTGTTTTTACGTCTACGACCATAATTACGGCCAAGACCGTAATTCTCTCGTCTTTCACCGTTTTGACTCTAGATTTGACGTGTAGGCTTGTGATTTCCTCGGGAATCATATTATAGCTTCAAAACTTGCAAAATCTACCATTTTTGTGCCTTTTTACCTATATATTCATAAAAACCAAGAAAAGTGAAGATTCTGTGCAAAGTGAAGTAAAAATGCTAAAATAGCACAAAATCATGCAAATATGCCCAAAATATGATGTAAAATATAAGCAAAAACATGGTGTAAATGCAACGCATCAAAATACCCTAGACTTAGAATTTTGCTTGTCCTCAAGCAATACCTTGATATGTATAAAGAATGTAATGATAAGAATCACTCAATTGTTTTTGCCCTTAATAATGTCCTTAGTCCACAAAGTAAGTAACCAATCTTTCAAACTCAAGTAATTCAAGAAAAATCATAATAGAGATAAATTCTCAAGAGGTTACAATCCAAGAAAGATAAAATCCACAATTCATGTCATAATATTCATTCATCACACACCAAATATCAGATACTTTCAATTTAATAGATCTATCTTACTCAATTGACAAAAATTTATTTCAAGAATCTCGGTGATGTTAAAGATAAGAGATTTTTAAAGCAATTTCGTCTTTAAACTGTCATATGCCATAACATTGTTTAAAGTATACCACAGAGTAATATAATCTAACTCATAGTCTCAATCATGAAAGTCAGCGGAGCTGTCCGCTTAACCTACAGTTTTCTCTTTTTCACCCCTTTTTTATTCTCTCTCTCCTTTTTTTATTAGACTTCAACTCAAGTCTTCGGTACCACTGCTAAATTTAGCAGTGCTAAGTAGAGGAGTCATTCTCTCTCTCTCTTTTTTTTTAATTTCTGGAGAAAGCCGGTCAGTGGAATGGTATTTAAATTATTGTTGATCTTTCTACAAGAGGGTTAAATATCTGTTTTAAAATTTCTCCCTCTGTTACTTGATCACAACAGATTTAAAGTATACCAAACAATGGTATAATATAACTCATGACTTAAGATTTCTCAACTAGAGGAGTTGGAGCAAATCTCAGTTAAATAAATATCACCAATTTTCTATTCATAAAAATTCTCATCAAGCAAAAATAGATAAATTAAACCTCAAGTATAAAGATACTATGCATGTGTCATATGAACATATAACAATTCACATATGCATTTTATCAGTACTAGAATTGAATTTACTCAACAATTTAAGTTTTCATGAAATTTCAAAAATTCCCTAAGTCATCAAATCAATCACTCAAAATGTTTCCCAAGTCTAAAATTAAGGATAAAACAAACTTGTATATCCTTAAAAATCATAAATATTCAAAATCCATATCTATAAAGCTTTTGAAGTAAAAAGCAAATCATGAAGATACCCTAGACTTAAATTGTTGCATATACATAGTCATTAAAATTAAATGAATGGTAGATTTCAGAAAAATTTTTGCAAGAGTTCCCTTTGTATTATGTGGCGAAATCCTGTGCAGTTATATCAAAAGATGAAAACATGATTCAGAATAATCCAGAAAAATTACCAACTCAAAGATATTCAATTTATACATGGTAATCAACTCTCAGATATCAAATACTGTCTAGTTTCACTGATCAAAATATAGTTTACCATACTCAGTTAGCGTTTTAACTTTTATAGTTTTGAGCAATTCACTGCATCTCCATAATTCTTTTATTCGCCATCCTCTCTTCGCACGAAGATTCTTCGAAGATTTCCTGCAATTAAAATTTCTCACAATCACAACTCAGCATCACAAAACTCAAATTAAAAATAAACTGGAAGAAATAATTTAAAGGAAAATCAAAAGAATGGGTTGCCTCCCAAAAAGCGCTTATTTTCGGTCTTTAGCTTGACCAAAGTAATGTTTATGACTTTTCTGGTGGATAAGAAGCGTAGTGAATGATTGGCGATTGAAGTTCCTTACGCTCCTTCAATTCATTGCACAGATCTACTCTTAGAGCTCTAGGAAATGCCCATGTCTCAGCCTCCTTCAATTTGTCTCCTGTGTAACTTTGCCAATTTCCTGTGAGACGTTTATCAGCCTCTAAATCACCTCCTCTATCAAAATCATCCACCATTGTTTCTGGTAGCTGCTTGGAACCTACAAAATCCATCATCTTAGTTCCTGATGAAAAATCAAAAATCAACTTGCTATCATTTAAATTTAGAGTAAGCTTCTTATGAAACATGTCAATTATGACTCCTGTACTTGCCAAAAATGGTCTTCCTAGAATAACTGGAAACTTAACATTTTTCTTCATTTTAACAACCATAAAATCAGTAATGATAGAAAATTTATCAATTTTAACTGTTACATTCTCTAATATTCCAATTGGTTGTTGATCGAAGCCATTGGCAAATTGAACATAAGTCTCGGTAGGCCTAAGTTTTCCATCATCTATCTCGTCAAGTAAATGTGAAGGTATAAGGCTAACACTAGCTCCTATATCACATAAAGCATTTTCAACAGAGAATTTACCTACTTGGCATGGAATTGAAATATCACTAGGGTCTCTTACCTTTGTTACTTCAGTGTTCTTGATTACCTTATTTTTCTTTGCTGGGGACTTACCAATATTAGGTTCACTCTGATCTACCCTGAGTAACCTCTGGGGAAAAGGGATTGGAGGGATATATGCAGGTGGGCCTACATAATTCTCCTCTTTTACTTTCTCCTCATGGTCCTCTGCCTTCAAGAAGATGCTCGTGGATGAATCAACAAGTTCCTCGACGAGCTGACTAGGTGTCTTATCGTATTCGGTACTCATCATCGTAACTGCGTTGACGTGCTCCCTGGGGTTCATCCCTGGTTGTCCGGGTACTCTCCCTGCGGGTCTGCTAGCAATAATGGCTTGCTGCGCAATCTGATTCTCTAACATCTTGTTGTGGGTAGTTAGGGCTTCCACACAAGATGTCAGTTGCTTGAGTTGGTCAGCGAGGTCATCCATTTTCTTTTGTTGCTTCATCATCACTTCTAGCATGGTTTCGTAGTTCGGCTTTTGGGGTTGCCCATATTGTCTTGGCTGGAAACCTGGCGGTGCCCTATTGTTCTGCTGAGCAAACTGTGGAGGACCTTGCCCTGGATTGTTCTTGTAGGACAGGTTGGGGTGGTTCCTCCATCCTGGGTTGTATGTTGCAAAATAGGGATCATTCACAGGTCTCTGATTGTAACTCCCCAAGGCATTGATTTGTTCCTGAATTGATTCTTCCTATGATGAGGCTAGAATTTGACAGTTAGACGAATTGTGCCCTGTTACACCACACACTTCACAAGAAACCGCATTAACTGCAACTGAGGGGAAAGAAATAGAGTCAAGCTTTTGAACTAGAGAGTCTACCTTAGCCGCCAGTGAGGTCAGGGAATCATTCTGATACTTACCAAACCCAGTGGAAGTGGTATTCCGCTCACTCGACTAGTGGTTATGGTTCATGGCCATATCCTCAAGTAGAATGGTCGCCTCTTCCACGCTCTTACTCATGATCGTCCCACCAGCTACAGCGTCCACCATCGATCTGGTGTTATAGTCCAATCCGTTGTAGAAGATGTGGATTATAACCCAGTCTTGGAGCCCATGGTGTGGACACATGCGCTGAAGTTCCTTGAAACATTTCCAGGCGTCATACAGTGATTCTCCTTCTTATTGTGCAAAAGCCGTAATTCTGTTGCGTAGCTGCACAGTCTTGCTTGGTGGGAAATATTTGTTTAGAAAGGCTTTGGACAGCTATTCCCACGTGGTGATAGATCCGGCTGGCATATAATGTTGGGAAACCCCGGGGACATTTTACAATTTTCAGAGTTATGGACATACATTTCTCGCAGCGGAAGAATGTCCCCGAAACAGGCCAGTCCCAAAAACCCAGTGAAGATCGCATGCAAGGGAGTCGACACGATGAGTTAGGAAATACCTTAAGAGCAATGTAGAGCGATGTCGATGAAGGCGCCCAAGTGTTCGCCCTCTGCAGTCTCGCACACACGGATCTCTTGAGTTCTCTTCTTCCACGCCCGGTGCTAGCCTCGGGAAGAAGATCCAAGCCTTAGGGAGATACTCTACTTCACTTGCGCCACCAAGAGAGATGATGCGCCAAGAGAAGAAGGAAGACTATCCAAACCGCCAAGCACTAAAGTTCCTTGCGCCAAGAGGAAAGGAAGAAGTGGCTTGCGGTTATGGAAGAAGGAAGATGCGCCCTTGCTCCAAGCACTCGCCCCTCTCCTTGTGTTCACGCCTTCAAGGAATTAATTTTACACAAGAGGGGGTGACTAGGGTCATATTTATAGGGCAAGAGGCGGTTAGGGTAATGGCTAGGATCATGACAAGTGTAGGGCTAGGATGAGGAGGTTTGAGATAAGGAAAGTCTCCAAGACATTTCCATAATTCTCATTCAACCTTACCTTTTGTTCCCACGCCTTTCCTTGTGCGCCAAGGCCTTGCCTTGCGCCTCAAGCAATGCCATAGAGGCATGCATTCCATCCTAGGAAGAGAGGGGGAGGCGCCCTTTACTTCCATAATGAAGCAAAGGCGCCAACATGACCCCATTATGCCCCCAGGCGCCTAATGGTTCATGTTTCTCCCCATTATACCCTTTTAGCCTCTCATCTCTTCATGAGAACTTGTTATTGGGCCTCATTGGATAATGAGCTAGCCCAAACATCATTGCATAGGTTGATTAAGCACTTGGATCCAATCCAATGCAACCCTAATCCAAATGTGACCAACCATGGTCAAATACGGGTCAACCTGCCAAAAATGAAGTTTGGCTCCAATAACATTCTTCCATCTCATCAGGCCCATTGGCGCTGATGAAATCTCCCAATTAGATCCGAGTTATCTAATAACTCGATCATAAGGCTTCCCGATCAATACGAGAACTCAAGTATCAAGGTGTGCGACCCTGTAGGTTCCTCTGACGCTGGCAGTGCTAACCAAAGGTCATCACAAGCAGTGAGCGGCACCTAGCAGTGCATCGCTGCTACCCAGGTCGTTGGAATGGATATCGACATCGACATCCCCATCATCGCAACTAGGTACAGATGCATTACAGTCTCTTTGCCGTACTGATATTCGATTGGACAAGTGTGTCACCACTTGTTTTCATCCAATCACATGGCTATGACTAAAACAGGTTCTCACCTGGGTATGGCCATACACTCTCAGTCATAGAACCATAAAGGAGCTCCATGGATATCATACTTCCTTAGGGAAGGGGCAAATCCTATGTCTGTCCATTGATCTTCTCATATGGGTCGTGACATGCTCAATAACAACCGTTATGACCTCCCAGCTACGGCAAGGTGTTAGGTTGTATCAAAGCAAGTCCCTAACCATATAGAATGATTAATGACCTCAAGTCAAGGGATCAATGCATCTCCTGTCACTTATGAGGATAACTCATGACACCAAGTCATAGCCTCATAGCGGGTCTATCCAGTATATCCCCAATGATATACCCATGTGTCTGCGTTAGCACCACGTGCCTAACCAGCCCACATACCAGTCTCACAAGTACCATAGCTGTCCCATATCCACTAAGGTACATTGACTGGGGATTATAATTCGAGCACAGATCCAATCTGTCTCCAGGGACATTATCATGTAAGTACACAATCGCAGGTGTAGTCAAACAATGATAACGACAATGCCAGAATGATATATAAATATCAGTGTCAAGTAGTACATAAGTTGACCAAAACTAGGTCCTAGGGCATATACACCAACAATCTCCCACTTGCACTAAGACCTAGAAGTTGAGGAATCTCAACCCCATATCTCTAGCGTGACCATCATGCTTCTGCTGCGCCAAAGCCTTGGTCAATGGGTCTGCCAGATTGTTCTCTGTGTCTACTCTGCTAATCTTGACATCACCTCTGTCAATGATCTCTCTGATCAGGTGAAATCTTCTGAGTATGTGTTTGGATCTTTGATGAGACCGTGGTTCCTTGGCTTGTGCAATTGCTCCATTGTTGTCATAGAAGAGTTCAATGGGATCCATTGCACTAGGTACCACTTGAAGATCACACAAGAACTTCCTTATCCAAACAGCTTCCTTGGCTGCCTCAGAAGCAGCCACATACTCAACTTCGGTTGTAGAATCTGCTATGGTGGATTGCTTGAAGCTCTTCCAACATACAGCGCCTCCATTTATCTTGAACACATAGCCGGCCTGCGATCTAAAGTCGTCAGGGTTAGACTGGAACGATGCGTTAGTATAGCCCTGCATACTGAGCTCTTCCTGTCCCCCATAGACCATGAACAAATCCTTAGTTCTTCTCAGATACTTTAGGATGTTCTTTACAGCCACCCAGTGCTGTAGACCTGGATTGGATTGGTATCGGCTGGTAATGCTCACAGCATATGCCACATCTGGTCTAGTACATAACATTGCATACATGATCGATCCTACTGCCGAAGCATAAGGAATTCGACTCATGTCATCCCTCTCAGCCTGTGTTGTAGGACACTGGCTCTTTGAGAGAGTAAGGCCATGTCTCACTGGAAGGTATCCTTTCTTGGATTGCTCCATGTAGAACCTCTCCAGTACCTTATCAATGTAAGTACTTTGACTAAGGGCCAAGAGCCTCTTGGATCTATCCCGGTAGATCCTCACGCCTAGAATATAGGCGGCCTCCCCTAAGTCTTTCATCTCGAAACACTTCCCCAACCATGTCTTCACAGCTTGAAGACTAGGGATGTCATTTCCGATGAGCAGTATGTCATCAACATACAAGACCAGAAAAATTACCAAGCTCCCACTGAATTTTCTGTATACACAGGCGTCATCTTCGCTTTTGATAAAACCATAATCTCTCACGGCCTCATCAAATCGAAGATTCCAACTTCGAGATGCTTGCTTTAATCCATAGATGGATCTCTTTAGCCTGCAGACCTTATTAGCCTCTGCAGGATGGATGAAGCCATCAGGTTGTGTCATATACACATCCTTAGTCAGCTTCCCGTTAAGGAACGCTGTTTTCACATCCATCTGCCATATCTCATAATCATGATATGCAGCTATAGCAAGCAGAATCCGAATGGATTTAATCATGGCAACTGGCGAGAAGGTTTCATCATAGTCCACCCCGTGGACTTGTTTAAATCCTTTAGCCACTAGTCTACCCTTATAGGTAACTATTTTTCCATCCATGTCTGTCTTCTTCTTGAAGACCCATTTACACCCTATGGGTTTTACCCCATCAGGCAGCTCAACCAAATCCCAGACTTGGTTAGCCGACATGGAATCCATCTCAGATCTCATGGCATCAAGCCATTTCTCGGAGTCCGGTCCACTGACCGCCTCATCATAGGTTCTAGGTTCATCCTCAATGATGAAGATCCCATCGTGTTGGGTCGGTAGCGACCCATACCTTTCAGGTGCACGACGAATTCCGCCAGACCTCTGCGGGACCTGTGTCTGAGCCTCAGGTTGCCTAGCAACCGGTGCAGGTGGCTCAGATTCCATCTCTTTGTCTTGTGCTTGCACTTGGACCTCATCCAAGTCAAACTTCCTCCCACTAACTTCTTTCATAAGAAATTCTTTCTCTAGAAAGACAGCACCCCGAGCAACAAAAACTTTGTTCTCAGTTGGGACATAGAAGTAGTATCCTTTAGTTTCCTTAGGATACCCCACAAACACACACTTATCAGATCTAGGTTCTAGCTTGCTAGAATCTTGACGTTTGACATAAGCCTCACATCCCCAGATCCTGATAAACGTGAGATTAGGGCGTCTCCCACTCCACACCTCGTATGGTATTTTGGAGACACTCTTAGATGGAACATTATTCAGTATTAGAGAAGCTGTTTCTAGTGCATGCCCCCAGAATGATGAAGGTAGAGTTGCATGACTCATCATGGATCGAACCATATCCAATAAAGTTTGATTTCTCCTTTCAGACACACCATTCCATTGAGGTGTTCCAGGAGGAGTGAGTTGGGATATGATCCCACACTCTCTCAAATAGTCAAAGAACTCACCACTCAGGTATTCTCCACCTCGATCTGATCGAAGAGCTTTAATGGATCTTCCAAGCTGGTGCTCTACTTCATTCTTGAACTCCTTGAATTTCTCAAAGGATTCATATTTATGTCTCATTAAGTAGACATAACCATACCTACTGAAGTCATCAGTAAAGATAATGAAGTAGCTGTACCCTCCTCTGGCTTGTTTATTGAAGGGCCCACACACATCAGTATGTATGAGATCTAATAAACCTTCTGCCCTCTCACCAATCTTGGTGAAGGGCACCTTTGTCATCTTACCTAATAAACAAGGTTCACAAGTATCAAATTCCTCCAAGGAACTTGAATCTAACAATCCATTTGCATGGAGTTATTGGATGCGATTCTTGTTTATATGGGCTAATCGACAGTGCCATAGGAAAGCACCAACTGAACCACTCAGTTTGGTCCTCTTATTGCTTATGTTACAAATAGAACTTTCCATATCCAAGATATATAGACCATTGCACAAAGTGCCCTTCCCATAGAACATATTTGCAAATGAAAAAGAACAGGAGTTCTTATTTATTTCAAATTTAAATCCTTTCCTCGCCAAGCAAGGAATGGATACAATATTCTTTGTTAGCGAAGGTACACAAAAGCAATTGTCTAGTTCTAATTGAAGTCCAGAAGGCAAGGAGAGAGTCAGAACGCCTACAGCAACAGTAGCAACCTGTGCCCCGTTTCCAACACGTAGGTCAATCTCTCCAGGCAACACCGATCTACTTTTCTTGAGCCCCTGCATATTTGTACAAATATGAGCTCCACATGCGGTATCCAATACCCATGACATAGAAGTAGAAAGGTTGACTTCTGTAACATAAATACCTGAGCTAGAAGTTAAGGCCAAGCCTTTCTTCTCCTCATTCTGAAGCTGCCTGCAGTCCCTTCTCCAGTGGCCCTGCTCGCCACAGTGAAAACACCTCTGTTCCTTTGACTTCCTCGCCCTTTTCTTCAGTGCTTTGGTAGGACCTCTGGCACTGCTCTTAGCACGTGCCTTACCCTTCTTCTTTATCTTCTTGGTCGGAGGGACCAAAAGAACAGAATTGGGTTTGGTCTTACCCATCTCTCGCTCGGCTGTTTGGAGCATATTCATCAATTCCTCCCGTGTGCACTCAATCCGGTTCATGTTGAAGTTAATGATAAATGGACTGAAGCTAGGGGGCAGGGAATGAAGAATAAGATCCACAACCAGCTCGTTGTCTATGGTGTGTCCCAGTCTCCTGAGATGATCCACATTCCCAATGAGTTTGAGAACATGGGGTCTCACTGGTGCACCTTCAGACAACTTGCACCGAAAGACTGCTTTGGCGATGTCAAATCTCTCAGTTCTAGCCTGAGCCTCGAACATCTATTTCAGACGAGTAATCATCTGAAAAGCGTTCTGCTCCTCATATTGCACCTGCAGTTCAGGTGCCATACTGGCTAGCATAAGACATGCAACCTCCAAAGAGTCATCCTGATGCTTTCTAAAAGCATCTCTGTCTGCCGTTCGGGCATTAGGCGGAGGAGCCGCAGGAAGAGGCTGTTCAAGGACATACAGCTTCTTCTCGAGCTTGAGGACTATCCTCAAATTCTGATGCCAGTCCATAAAGTTAGTTCCAACTAACTTATCCTTATCAAGGAGTGATCGCAGTGATAATCCGCCAGTGTTCGTAGCCATTGTTCTACAACACCCAAGAAGAACAGATTAGTACTACTTCGAATCATTTAAACTGGACTTGTTTTAAATGACCATGGCTCCCACTATTTTATATTCGAATTGACAACCCACAAAGTCAATCGGGAAGTTTAAAACTTCCTAGTGAGATGGGATCCTTATTTCACATGAGGCTTTGCGTCCCACGAGGGTGGGATGAGATGCACAAAGTAACCCATGCTTCCTAAGGTGGGCACGCCGGCCGGTTGCTCCAAGCAACTCCCCTTGTTGAGACAGTCTGGGCATTTCATGTCCAGCGAGGGCCGGATACAACATGAAACCTTTACCTCTCAACGATGCCTCTAGATTTTCACCATGTGCCCAGCACATGTGAACTTCTAGTCAAGTCCATTCCTAACCGTTATGCCCAGGGCCAACGAGTTTCCTTGCGAAGGCACGCCCAGGTTAAAACTGGACTGGGGAAACCAATGCCACCACGCACTTTCTAAAGATAAGTGGGTGTGTCCCACGAGGGTGGGAAACAATTCACAACTCCACTGATCGATAGCTTAGTGAGGGCTACGCGTTAGAAGGCTACCAGACTTGATATTTTAATTGAGGGTTTTTGTTTAAGGTCTCATCATCTCAGTTTTATCTTATGTCTATCATTACAGGCATGCAATCCTATAGTGATAACATAACGGTAAAACATTTCAGGCATGCTTCTGCAGATAATAATAAAAGCAGTAAAGGATGATGTGATCATATCCTATACAAGACATTGAACCAATCCATGCCATGAAATAGGTTCAACTCTTGTCCTAGAACTCAAGCCCCAAAACTAGACCTAGCCTAGCCGACCTCTAGCTTGAACTTCAAGGTTGGCTCCAAGGTCCTTCTCTCATGGTTTAGCTCTCAAACCCTAGAGGTACACTTTAAAAGTTCCCCATAGGTTCGGCCAATGCCATGGTCTTCCTCCAAGGAAGGTGCGCCACCATGCAAGGGGACAAAACCTTTTTCGCCACCAAGCAACCAAGCACCAGCTTGCATGCTTGCGCCATCAAGCAAGATGCGAGCATCAAGGTCCAAGAAGGATGCGCCTTAGCCCTTAATCTTCCTCTTAATTTTTTTTTACAAAAATAATGAAAAAGATGGCACGCAGGCCGTACAAGGATACATCGCAGGCATGCAAGAGGGGGGCTTGACTAATGATCACAACACCATGCACAATCAAGGTATTTACTCATGCAATTCTACATGCTCATGAAAAACATAAAATCTGAAATTTTACTTTTTCACAAAACCAGTTTCTTTTTCTCATCTTCTTCTCACAAGTCTTTTGGTTTATTGCGATTTATTTTTCATGATGATTTCAGAGATCCATTTGGCTGGCAATTTTGTCAGATCAAGAGACTTGGCCAGTCCGAAGACATAATGCCCGTCCTACTTGACAAAATTACGTGCGCCTTTGATCTTTAAATCAAACAAGAAAAATAGTCCAAATATCCAAAAGAGATTGAGAGGATGATAGAAACAAGAAACCCTAATTTTTCTACTTTTAGAAAAATCGATTGCCATGCATCATGCTATTTACGAAAATAGAGATATGGCATGTGAGTATGGAAGAAAAGCATAAAACATCGTTCGAGTCTTGCAAGTCGCTCTGATACCACTGTTGGGAAACCCCGGGGATATTTTACAATTTTCAGAGTTATGGACATACATTTCTCGCAGCGGAAGAATGTCCCCGAAACATGCCAGTCCCAAAAACCCAGTGAAGATCGCATGCAAGGGAGTCGACACGATGAGTTAGGAAATACCTTAAGAGCAATGTAGAGCGATGTCGATGAAGGCGTCCAAGTGTTCGCCCTCTGCAGTCTCGCACACACGGATCTCTTGAGTTCTCTTCTTCCACGCCCGGTGCTAGCCTCGGGAAGAAGATCCAAGCCTTAGGGAGATACTCTACTTCACTTGCGCCACCAAGAGAGATGATGCGCCAAGAGAAGAAGGAAGACTATCCAAAAACGCCAAGCACTAATGTTCCTTGCGCCAAGAGGAAAGGAAGAAGTGGCTTGCGGTTATGGAAGAAGGAAGATGCGCCCTTGCTCCAAGCACTCGCCCCTCTCCTTGTGTTCACGCCTTCAAGGAATTAATTTTACACAAGAGGGGGCGACTAGGGTCATATTTATAGGGCAAGAGGCGGTTAGGGTAATGGCTAGGATCATGACAAGTGTAGGGCTAGGATGAGGAGGTTTGAGATAAGGAAAGTCTCCAAGACATTTCCATAATTCTCATTCAACCTTACGTTTTGTTCCCACGCCTTTCCTTGTGCGCCAAGGCCTTGCCTTGCGCCTCAAGCAATGCCATAGAGGCATGCATTCCATCCTAGGAAGAGAGGGGGAGGCGCCCTTTACTTCCATAATGAAGCAAAGGCGCCAACATGACCCCATTATGCCCCTAGGCGCCTAATGGTTCATGTTTCTCCCCATTATACCCTTTTAGCCTCTCATCTCTTCATGAGAACTTGTTATTGGGCCTCATTGGATAATGAGCTAGCCCAAACATCATTGCATAGGTTGATTAAGCACTTGGATCCAATCCAATGTAACCCTAATCCAAATGTGACCAACCATGGTCAAATACGGGTCAACCTGCCAAAAATGAAGTTTGGCTCCAATAACATTCTTCCATCTCATCAGGCCCATTGGCGCTGATGAAATCTCCCAATTAGATCCGAGTTATCTAATAACTCGATCATAAGGCTTCCCGATCAATACGAGAACTCAAGTATCAAGGTGTGCGACCCTGTAGGTTCCTCTGACGCTGGCAGTGCTGACCAAAGGTCATCACAAGCAGTGAGCGGCACCTAGCAGTGCATCGCTGCTACCCAGGTCGTTGGAATGGATATCGACATCGACATCCCCATCATCGCAACTAGGTACAGATGCATTACAGTCTCTTTGCCGTTCTGATATCCGATTGGACAAGTGTGTCACCACTTGTTTTCATCCAATCACATGGCTATGACTAAAACAGGTTCTCACCTGGGTATGGCCATACACTCTCAGTCATAGAACCATAAAGGAGCTCCATGGATATCATACTTCCTTAGGGAAGGGGCAAATCCTATGTCTGTCCATTGATCTTCTCATATGGGTCGTGACATGCTCAATAACAACCATTATGACCTCCCAGCTACGGCAAGGTGTTAGGTTGTATCAAAGCAAGTCCCTAACCATATAGAATGATTAATGACCTCAAGTCAAGGGATCAATGCATCTCCTGTCACTTATGAGGATAACTCATGACACCAAGTCATAGCCTCATAGCGGGTCTATCCAGTATATCCCCAATGATATACCCATGTGTCTGCGTTAGCACCACGTGCCTAACCAGCCCACATACCAGTCTCACAAGTACCATAGCTGTCCCATATCCACTAAGGTACATTGACTGGGGATTATAATTCGAGCACAGATCCAATCTGTCTCCAGGGACATTATCATGTAAGTACACAATCGCAGGTGTAGTCAAACAATGATAACGACAATGCCAGAATGATATATAAATATCAGTGTCAAGTAGTACATAAGTTGACCAAAACTAGGTCCTAGGGCATATACACCAACATATAATACAACCAAGCCCTGGCATGGTCCCTGAGAGAAAATGGAAATAATCTCAGTCTAATTGCGTCAAAAAAAACTCCGTTAACCTTAACAGTATCGCAATATTGAAGAAAAACAGCTAGATGAAGATTTGGGTCCTGATTCGGGGTTCCCCCGAATTGATTTTGCTGAACCATCGTCATCAGCGCTGTCTTTAACTCGAAGTTATTTGCCTCAACATTCGGTCTAGCGATGCTTGAGCGGAACCCTTGTATGTTTGGTGCTGCGAAGTCCCTCAAAGACTGATTGTGGTTGTTCTGTGCCATCTTTCCTTTCTCAGAACTCTTTCTAGTCTCAAATTGTAATTTCCTTCAAAGTCGGAAAGTGCGTTCAATTTCTGGGTCTTCTGGAAACAAAACACTTGCACGAGAGTTTCTGGGCATACAACATGTAAGTCACCAACAAAACAGAAAGCAGTAAATACTAATATAAAGCAAAAACAAAAGAAAAATGCTTAATCTCCTAACTTATCAATCAATCAACATTAACTATCCGTAATCCCCCGCAACGGCGCCAAAAACTTGATAGCCTCTGCAAGTGCACGGATTTTATCGAAGTAATAAAAGTTATCGATCCCACGAGGACTACGTAGCTAAGTGCCGACTTCCTGATATGTTTGAATTTAGGCAAACTGAATTAAAGGATTTTTCTAGACTTCTACGAACTAACGATTTCAGAAATAGCTTTAAAGAGGTCTTGATTTCTAAAGAGTCGGGATATCATGGGTTCGCCACAGAGACAATTATGAGCATTTAAAAAGAATAACTATTTCACAAGAAATATCAATCATGAAAGGGACTCTTCCTAAGGTGCATACTACCTCCTCCCGGAGCGTAGCACAGTGCTTAACTAAATTAACTCCCTACTCTCGTGACAGTTAATCTAATTAAACCCTTTAATCTCTGTGAAGAGTTGGTTAAACCCTTCAGACAAATTCAAACTACTCCTGTGATTGAATTCGCATGTTTAATTGAAATAGATCGGGCGTTGCGATTCACCTCCCGGTCCTTCTCGCAACGCCTAAGATGCAAATTTACTTGGCCAGGGTAAATCATGAATTAAGGGTAATGACAACTAAATCATGAAGATAATTCTATTGAAATAGTAAGAATATAGGTTAACTCATAAAAGTCAATGGGTTACACCCAATCATCCCGACAAAAAGTATCTACTCACTCATAGTAATAATGGAATACATGATGTTTGATATGAACGAGTAAGAAACCATGAAAAAAATCACAATAAATCTCTAAGGAAACTATAGAATCGCCTTCTCCTTGATCCGTAGATGAGGATTGGTCGATCAATCGTCATTTCTAGAGAGAACCTCGCCGAAATCTGATCGGAAATCAAGTTGTCACCTCTATCACCGCCGCCGCTCGCCTTTGTCCGGAAAAGTCCCCTAAACCCGATCAAAATTTGATCTTTTATACTTGGACCGGTTTAGAACTCATCAAGGAACGGTTCTGTGAAGTTTGGCTTAAATCCGGTTTGAATCTAGTGAGAAACGAGTGAAAAACTCGTCGGGCAGATGTTTTCACGGTCTGTAACCTGTTCACGGCCACGGCCGTAATTCCTTC
The DNA here is from genome assembly GCA_027563935.2 of Costus lasius. NCBI lineage: Eukaryota > Viridiplantae > Streptophyta > Magnoliopsida > Zingiberales > Costaceae > Costus > Costus lasius. The sequence continues at coordinate 25,522,462 of CM050450.1, read as the reverse complement.
TGTGCGTACAGCGCTTCAGTCATAGAGAGATTCACGGCCCGTGATGGATTCACGGCTGAAGCCGTAAATGTCTTTTTGTATAATGTCTTCGGTCACAGCGAGTTTCACGGTCCGTGATGGAATCACGGCTTCACCCGTGAAAGTCTCTAGTCACTTCCGACACTTAGCCCTTTTTCCTCATCCGCTCGTCGTTGCTTTTACGGCTGCGACCATAATTACGGCTAAGGCCGTAATTCTCTCATCTTTCACCATTTTCGCCCCAGATTTGACGTGTAGGCTCGTGATTTCCTCGGGAATCATGTTATAGCTTCAAAACTTGCAAAATCTCCCATTTTTGTACCTTTTTACCTATATTTTCATAAAAACCAAGAAAAGTGAAGATTCTGTGCAAAGTGAAGTAAAAACACTAAAATAGCACAAAATCATGCAAATATGCCAAAAATATGATGTAAAATATAGGCAAAAACATGGTGTAAATGCAACGCATCAATTACCACCAATGTTAGTTATCAAAACCATGAAGCAGAGTAAAAATAGAAACAACCATGAGGAAGAAAATCAAACTTATAGCAAGGAAAGCCAGGATGTTCTAAAATTGGTTGATACTTCCTAGTGTCATTTTGATATATGACAGAAATATGAGTTCACCTAGGATTTCAGACCAATCATCATGAAATCTCCTCAAAACATGCAAACTAAACTAAACTACACAAACCATGAAAGCAAGAAAGAAAGATGTCGAAAATAAATTCAACTAGAATAAGACGCTTGGGTTGCCTCCCAAGAAGCGCTGATTTAATGGTCTGTTAGCTTGACTATGGTCAGTGTCATCCTGGTGAGGGAGGATCAGTGAGGAGTAATACGGTTTCCTCTGGTATCGGTTCATGCAGGACATAGTGCTTAAGTCGCTGTCTGTTAACCTTGAGTGTGCCGGTTGAATCATGTAAAATATCCACAGCACCGTGAGGATAGACTTTGCATATTACAAATGGTCCTGTCCATTTAGTTAGCAATTTACCAGGGAAAAGCTTAATCCTGGAATTGAACAAGAGTACCATATCTCCTTCGTGAAATTCCCTTTTCATGATTCTCTGGTCGTGCCTTCTTTAAGTTCGCTCCTTGTATATCTTGGCATTCTCATAAGCTTCTTGCTGAAACTCATCGAGTTCATTGAGTTGAAGTTTTCTGATATTGCCAGCTTGTTTCCCATCAAAATTCAGTTGTCGTATCGCCCAATAGGCTTTGTGTTCAATCTTTACTGGTAAGTGGCATGACTTACCATAAATTAACTGGAATGGAGACATACCAATTGGAGTTTTGAATGCTGTACGGTATCCCCACAAAGTATCGTCAAGTCTGAGTGACCAGTCCGTGCAAGTACACGATACGGTTTTCTCCAGAATGTGCTTTATCTCCCGGTTTGATATTTCCACTTGGCTGCTAGTCTAAGGGTGGTAAGTGGTGGTCACTTTATGCGTTACTCCATATCTTTTGAGAAGCGATTCAAATCTCCGCTCGATAAAGTGAGATCCACCATCGCTTATTACAACGCGGGGTGTTCCAAATCGCGGGAATATCAACTTCTTGAAAAATCTGAGAACTACCTTGGAGTCATTTATTGGTGCAGCCACAGCTTCGACCCACTTGGAGACATAATCAACTCTGAGCAAAATGAATCTGTTACCACATGAAGATGGAAATGGCCCCATAAAGTCAATACCCCAAATGTCAAAAATCTCGATCTCAAGAATGGTATTAAGAGGCATCTCATTTCTTTGCGATATTCCACCCGTCCTTTGGCAGCGGTCATAGGATTGGACATAATTCTTCGCATCTTTAAATAGGGCTGGTCAAAAGAATCTGCATTGGAGGACCTTATGCGCTATCTTCATACCACTACAGTGCCCTCCATAGGAAAAAGAATGACATTGGAATAGTACATCTGAAATCTCTTCTTCTAGTAAGCACCTCCGAATGATACAGTTTGCGCAACGTTTGAACAAAAGTGGTTCATCCCGATAATAGTATTTCACGTTTGATACAAACTTCTTTCGTTGCTGGTACATGAGATTCAGAGGCATAATACTGGCTGCCAAGAAATTTACCAAATCGGCATACCATGGTGTCTTTAGTGTGGTGACGGCTAGTAGGTTTTCATCTGGGAATGTGTCATCAATTTTCCCTTCCAAGTTGCTTTCTGGCATGGACGTTAGGCGAGACAGATGGTCTACCACTAGATTGTCAGCTCCCTTCTTGTCTTTGATCTGAATATCAAATTCTTGCAACAACAATATCCATCTGATTAACTGTGGCTTCGCGTCCTTCATCATGAGGTATCTAATCGTAGCATGATCTGTATAAATAATAACACTCGAATTGATTAGATAGGATCGAAACTTATCAAATGTGAACACTACAGCTAAAAGCTCCTTTTCGGTCATGGCGTAGTTGCTTTGCGCTCCATCTAGCGTTCGGCTGGTGTAATAAATGACATGTGTCCGGTTATTCTTCCGTTGCCCAAAAACAACTCCTACCGCATAGTCGCTGGCATCGCACATTACTTCGAAGGGTAGTGACCAATCCAAAGGTTGCATTATGGGAGCAGAAATCAACGCTTTCTTCAGTTCCTGAAACGTGTCCATGCAATTCTGGTAAAAAGTAAATGGAACATCCTTAGCAAGTAGAGATGTTAAAGGCCTAACAATTTTAGAGAAATTCTCAATGAAGTGTCTATAAAAGCCTGCATGTCCTAGGAAACTTCTTATTCCTCTGACAGAGTTTGAAGGCGGCATTCTCTCCATCATATCAATTTTTTCTTTGTCGACTTCGATACCGCGCTCCGATATGAAATTACCGAGAACGATCCCTTCTTTGACCATGAAGTGACATTTCTCCCAATTGAGCACCAGGTTTGTCTCTTCATAACACTGCAAAACACGGGTCAGGTTAGATATGCAAGAGTCAAAACTAGACCCGTATACCGAAAAGTCATCCATAAAGATGTCTATGATGTATTCAATGAAATCTGAGAAGATTGCTATCATGCACCCCTGAAAGGTAGCTAGCGCATTACATAAACCAAATGGCATACGCCGATAAGCGAAGGTGCCAAAAGGGCATGTGAATGTGGTTTTCTTTTGGTCATCGGGATGTATCGGTATTTGGAAAAATCCTGAGTAGCCATCCAAGAAACAAAAATAAGAGTTAGTGGCTAATCTCTCAAGCATTTGATCAATGAAGGGGAGAGGAAAATGGTCTTTGTGGGTGGCCTTGTTTAGTTTCCGATAGTCAATACACATGCGCCACCCGGTAACGGTTCTTTGCAAGATCAACTCGTTATCCTCATTCTTTACCACCGTCACTCCTCCTTTCTTTGGTACCACATGTACTGGACTTACCCATTGGCTATCTGAAATGGGGTAAATAACCCCTGCATCCAATAGTTTCAGAATTTACTTTTTCACCACCTCTTTTAGGTTCGAATTTAACCGTATCTGGTATTCAATAGATGGTTTGCTGCCATCTTCAAGATATATCCTATGCATGAAAAAAGAAGAGTCAATACCTTTTATATCATCCAAAGTGTAGCCGATTACCTTCTTATATTTCCGAAGCTCGTCAAGGAGAAGGCATACTTGTTTTGAATCGAGGTGGGCAGCTATAATAACAGGGTAAGTAGAGTTTCCACCTAAAAATTCATATCTGAGGTTGCTTGGTAAGGATTTGAGCTCTAAGTTCATCCGCTCACTAACCTCAAATTTCAGCATTAGTAACTCTTCAAGTTTTTCTGTACCTGGCTTAGCTTCGGTGCTTGAGTCAAGAATATGGGCATAAGCACGAGCCACCTCTTCCTGCTCCTCGTCATCTACATTTGTCAGACAAACTTCGAGAGGGTTGACGTCTGTCCGTGGAATGTGGGGCGAATTCTACTCGTCGTCAAGGATTCTGATACTATAGCAGGAGTCTGCAAAAAGAGGCTTCTTCAGACTTTCAGTTATATCAAATTCAACCGTATCCTCACCTATGCACAGTGTCAACTTCCCATTTTTAACGTCGATCACAGCACCGGTAGTTGCCAAAAATGTACTACCTCGTATTATACGAAGTTTGGAGTCTTTCTCCATCTCAAGTACGATGAAATCGGCTAGAATAAAAAAAATTACCGACCTTTATTGGCACATCCTCCAGAATTCCTACCGGATGTCGTATAGAATAGTCGACCAATTATAACGAGATATTTGTCGACTTGAGGTCTCCGATATCCAGTTTTTTGCAAAGAGAGAGTGGCATCAGACTTACACTGGCACCAAGGTCACATATAGCACGGTTGAAGGGGGGTGTTCCCAATTAAACATTGGATGGTAAAGCTGCTTGGGTCCTTCAACTTTGGCGGTAACTTATTTTGAATGATTGTGCTGTAATTCTCAGTCAACGCCACTGTGCCATGCTCCTCCATTTTTCTTTTATTAGATAAGATTTCCTTCAAAAACTTAGCATAGGATGTCATTTGTGACAAAGCATCGGTAAAAGGGATGTTAATATACAATTTCTTTAAAACTTCCAAAAATTTACCAAACTACCAATCAAGTTTCACTTTTGCAAATCTCTGAGGAAATGGGATGGGTGGTTTGTAAGGTGGTGGTGGAACATAGATAGGTTCGCTCTCTTTCACTAGTGGTTCACTCTCAACAATGGGTTCCTCAGATTCTGGAGTTTTGGTCTCACTCTCATAGTGGTTATCCTTAGGCATTTCTAGTTCTTCAAGCTGTTTACCACTACGCGTGGTAATGGCATTACGGTTTATTTCAGGTTGTCCGGGCAATCTGCCCGGTGGTCTTGTAGATGTGCTGGTCTGCTGGGCTATTTGGTTTTCTAATATCATTTGGTGCGTGATTAAGCCCTTGATTGCTTCTAAGATACTTTCTATTGCCTTTGTTTGCGTTGACACAAAGTTGTCAAAGCGCGACTCTAAGGTATGCTCCTACAGTATCGTGTTGGTATTCGGTTGGGGTGGTTGGTCGAATTGCTTAGGTTGATACCCAGCACTGGGTGGATGAAATCCAGGAGGTTGCCTATAGTTTGATGGTTGGGCTGCTTTGTTGTTTCTATAGGAAAAGTTGGGATGATTCTTCCACCCAGGTTTGTAGGTGTTAGAAAAAAGATTATTTTGGGCTCTAGGGTTAAAGTTACCTACAGTGTTTACTAAAACGGGTGGGGGGTCTTGGGATACCAAGTTCCCTAATTGACAGGGGTCAGATAGATGACCTTCCACTTCACAAACTTCACACATAGCTGAATTAGAAGCAGTAGGACGCATGTTCATAGAGTCAAGCTTATGAGATAATGAATCTACTTTTGTAGCGAGAGAACTAAGAGCGTCGAGTTCATACTTACCAGCTTATCGTGATGAAGTACCTCTCTCGCTCGACCATTGGTAGTGATTGAGTGCCATTTCTTTGATCAGATTGTAGGCATCATCGACTGCTTTGTTCATCAAGGCTCATCCGACAGTTGCATCAACGGTAAGACGAGTGTTATAAAGCAAACCGTTATAGAAAGTATGTACCAATACCCATTTCTCGAGGCCGTGGTGAGGGCACATTTGTTGCAATTCCTTGAAGCAATCCCACGCCTTGTATAATGATTCACCTTTCATTTGAGAAAAATTGGTAATCTAGTTTCTTAGTTGCGTGGCTTTGCTCGGAGAGAAATATTTTGCAAGGAAGACAAGTGAGAGTTGTTCCCATGTGGTAATGGACTCAGATGGTAAAGAATGTAATCAAGCTCGCGCCCTGTCTCTAAGTGAAAATGGAAAAAGTCGAAGTTGTAGAGCGTCAGTGGTCACACCATTCATTTTAAGAGTATCACAATATTCAAAAAAAATAGATAAATGCATATTCAGATCTTTAGCTGGTGATCCACCGAATTGGTTTTGAAAGAAGTGGCGGTTTTATCTTGAAATTATTCACCTCTATCGGTGGACGTGCAATGCTGGAATGAAATCCTTGGACGTTAGTTGTTGCAAAGTCTCAAAGCGACTTGTTAGCGTCCATGATTGATGTTTGTGAATCCTGTTCGAGTTTAAGATTCTGAAGCTTCTTGCGATGCCGGAACGTTCTTTCAATTTCCGAATCAAGTGGTATTAGAGTTTCCGGGCGTGATGTTCTATGCATAACTAAAATTCTAACAAGATAAGTAACTCGTTAAATCAAGAAAGGTGTAAACTGAAATAAAAGAAAGTATACTAATATAAAATGAAGCTAAAAGTGTCTAGTCTAGTAATTCCTAAATCATTGAATATTGCCGAAATTAGACCCTGGCAATGGCACTAAAAACTTGAGAGGGTTCTCGCAAGTGCACGGTTCTATCGAAATAGTAAAATATCGATTCCACAGGGACTAATGGGCAAGTACCGACAGATCTCAAATTTACCAACTAGACTTGGTCGAAATTGGTGAAGTTTAATTGTTTAACTAATTAAATGAACAAGAACGTAAACAGAAAAATTACACGAGAGAAATTTGATCGGGAGATGCATCAGGATAATGGTTCACCGCTTTGACTCCTTACAACTGAATAATCAAACTCCATTGCTATCATCCTATCTAGTTCAAGGGATTCAACCACCTGACGTGCAGGTTGCTCCCTCCGATAGCCTCCTCCATTCCCATGGACTGGGTTACCGATCTAATCCATAAGGTTATGAAGTTCAGTCGGACTTGCGGTCTTCCTAACACGTCTAAGTCCCTAATACTTTCAAGGCTAGCACATGTTTACCAAAGGGGTGCCCCCCCCAAAGAATTCCTCGTTTATGAACCTCCCCTACGGAGCATCGGCTTAAGTGCACCCTTTCGAGTGGCGCGGGCAAAGAGCACCGAAACAGTCCAACGTGCTGGTGCACTTTTGGTTTACCAGACGCGTCTAAGATCCAAATACTCACGCCAAGGGAGTACAGTTCGCCAAGGGGGTTTTCCCTAGCCCCTAATTTACGAACCTCACTCAAGGAATTAAAGGCTCAAATGCTTCCTTTCGGGCAACGTAGGCAAGGTGTACAAATGGATTAGATATACCCTCAACCGAATGTTTCTAACACACGGTTCAACTCTTAGTCTCCCCGACATGTCTAAGATCCTAACAATCCCCCTAAGTGAGTACAGTTCGCCAAGGGGTTTCCCCCCAGAATTCCTAGTTTATAAACCTTGGGCGATTGAAGGGTCAAACATCTCCTTTCAGATAATGTAGGTAAGGCGCACACATAAGGTTAAGTAAGGATTTAGGGCACACGGAGTAAGATTATTACAACTAATAAGTCATCAAAGGGTTACCTCACATCCTGATTTGAAGTTTAGCCTACAATGCTCATGATGATAGTATAAACAAGGGTCTTAAACATCACATGTAATTGCAGGTTTGTGCAGAAATTACAAAACAAAGCTAAGGTCATGCGATACTTTGCATAAGTTATACAATAAGCATGGCAAATCGAATGTAGTTTGTTGAGCTTCCTTACAACATGTTCTTGAGGTGTTCTACGCAAGGAGATCTTCATTATTTGCAGATGCGCAGCCCCCTCTTTCCTGGTGTAACTTTCTTCTCCCAAGTTTAGCCTTCTCTCCTATGCGATCCTCTTCTCTCTTTGGAACCGAAAGGTTTTTATCTCCTCCTCCTAGGCTCTCTTCTCTTCCCTATGCTCTGCCAAAGCCGCTGCAGCTGCTACCATTTTTCCAGCAAGAAAAGAAGTCTTCACTGCTTTCATTCCATACCTTGTAGACACTGCCAGCCAGCCATCTACACGAAATCATCATTTCTTGGTGAAATTCCGCCTCAAAAGGCTGCTCCACGCCCTTTTGTCAATGGGGGAGAAAGGACCTGAGTGCCCGTTAACTTCCTCTGGGGTTAAGTCAAAGAAACCTAGGTTAAAATCGTAGTTTCGAAACAGGCTAGTTCGCGATCACAGGCGTGATTCTAGTCGTGACCCAGTCGTGATTTGTTGGTTGCAGCTTTAAGCACAAAGGGGAGTCATAGGCATGATTCTGATCATGACCCGGTCGTGATTCTCAATGGAGGCTTCAATAAATCCGAAAGTTTCTAGTTAGAATCATCTTGATTAGGGAGAGTCTTTCTAATCCCAAAAGTCCCAAAATCCATCCTCTTTGTAGTCATTTTGACTTGAAAATGTGAAAATACCAAAGGCGGTGTAGATTCCATAGATGAATAGCAATTAAGGCAATAATGGGACATAATTCTGGAAATAGAGACAATTTCGTTAGTAGGATTGTACATAAAAAGCTATATAGATTTGTGTCAACACCTTTACCGTGCATTTGCGGGACGTGTCATTGAACGAACTAGGTGCTAATTAGTGAGCCTTCCTAAACCTTATTAACTAGTTTAGTCTAATTAGTGATTGGTGCATGTGTAGTTAACTAACTCTTGTTATCAAGGGAGTTTGAAAGAGTAACCTCCCCTTCATTTGTTTGCATTGTAATGGATTTTGGACACTTAATTTTATCCAAGCATGTTTGGAATTTTGCTAATTTGTGTATAAGCTCATAGGGTCCTATTTGCCTGCGTAACAACTATTGAACTAGTGAAAAATGGGAAGGTCAATCCTTTTTTTCTCAAGGGCTATGAGGTGAGCTTTATTTTGTATTTAGAAAGTTATTTATTCTAATTGTAGCTTAGTTTAATATATAGGCATGCTTAGTACTCCCTATGGCTTAGTTTTGGTTTTTATATTAAAATTCCAAAAAACATATTTTCATATTTCCATTTGCCCAACACATGTCGCCCTCCTGCATCAACTATACTCCTAGTCCTAAATCCTAAATAGAAAGACTTAAGTAGCTATCATAAAAATATTTAGCGCAATTTCTTGAATCTAAATTCAATGAAAATTCAAATGAAAGGAAGATAATATGTGGAGTAAAGAATAAACAAATCTCCTCAGATCAAATTGTAAAGTTGTCTGCAATTTTGCCCAGCAAAAATCTCCTTTTCACATTCGTTGTCGTTCCTGGTTTTGCCTCATGTTCCTCAGCCAATCAACTCCTACAAAGAGGCCTCAAATAAGTTCATTTGTTTCTAGAAAGATGTCTCTTCGGCCTCCCTATGAAATCCCCCCTGAGTAATTGTCCGAATTCTTGATGAAATCAACTAATTTTTGTGATTAGTGAGTTCTATCACGGCGTTGAACCTCATCATGACCTGGCCGTGATATGTTATGTAAGTTACTAGGATGTCCATCATGGCCATAAAGATTATGTGAAAAATTGGTATATGTATTATGATTGTGAAGCTGGTCATAGATGGGTCATGAACCTTTCTGTGGAAAATGCACATAGTGATCACAATAATAAAGCTAATCATGGGCAAGCCATGATCTTCTTAGTAAAAAAACTTATCAAATTTTGGTTCAAGCTTGTCATGGTTGTGATGTTCGTCATGATCCGACTGTTATAAGGTACTTAGTAAAATACTCATTATGGCTGTGAAGCTCGTCAAAGGTTGGCCATGACAGATAAAAAAAATTATGTTTGACTTTAAATTTGCTGTGCTTACTTGTGTTTTCATCATAAATCACTTAGTGGCTTCATAATAGTCAAATATGCTCCAAAATTGAGTGATTTTACTTGAATTTACAAAAAAGATACAAAAAAATAAAGATTCCAAAGTAAAAAAAAATAGATAAGTCCGATTAAAGCATAAAAATAATAAAATATATCTTATTTTAAGATAAAATTATATAAAAAAATACTACTAAAATGCAAGACATCACCAAGCCCCTAGCACGTGCACCCTAGCTAAAGCACGTGTCATGCCCATATGTCTCTATCAGATGTCGGGGGATTACCATTATCTATCAAGCTCGGTATGCATCAGGACACAAAAAAAATCCCAAGGGCATCACAGGAGTCATTTAAGGTATTTAGTATAATTTGTGCATATGTATACCAACCCCATGCATTTTCTATATATGCTCCTAACATTATCGTAGTAGGAGCTATTTTTTTCTATTTCTAGGAATACTCCTGTTCACTGTACCTTATTTTTTTCTCTTTTTCTAAAGTGATTTTTTTTAAAAAAAAATATTTTGGTAAAACAAATTGTTTCACCACCTTAGAAAAAGCCTAGATTTTCTTGCGTGTGGGTTGAAAGTTCATGAGACGCAAGGGTGCAATGTTAAATCTTAATTATCCAAGCTTGTCTTATTGTTATCCAACTTTAACATTTTAGTCATGAATGTCTTGCTCCATTATAAGTTTTGTTCCACTCTTCAGAGGAACAACATTTTACTCATAGACTTGAATCTATTGGTTGAGAGTGTGGCATATCAAAGTCCTTCAAGTCGTAATCTAGCAAATTTTTTTTTGTCTCTCTGTGAAAGAGGTTGGATATCCTCTTATTGAGATAAAAGTAGTTTGAGACATGATGCTTCAAATTACAATGATTAAGCTATATGTGACATAAGCATACTTCTAATCAAGAGATGATATAATAAAAATAGTCAACAGATAGAGAATACAAAAGAATTGTATAGGAGGGAGGAAGAACATGCATCATCGTAGGAAAGTCATTTGTGGATATACTTATTTTTCATTTTTTTTACAAATTTGAAAATTGAGTAGAGATAAACCCTCATTAATGGTTGTAATAAAATTATAAGTTCAATACCTATAGTTTAGGTTGAATTAAACTTAGGTTGATTTTATATGTATTCTTGATTAATCATATTGAGGATATGTGATTTGGGATAGTTAGACTAATTTAGTTCATAATTTAATGCAAAATACATTCACATGAATGTTTTAGGGATAGTTGACCTAATATCACTATATATATTTAACTCAACTTCTATCCTTATCAACATCTATTCCTTTGGTGTAATGTATCCTAGTGTGCGTCTTGGGTAGACCATTTTTAGCCATTGCAGGAGCTGTCATTGATTTGAAGAATGAAAAGCTGACATTAAATATCGGTGAGAATAAAATAGAATTTGATTTATCTGCTAGCTTAAAGAAGCCTTCTTTTGTAGAGTCTTGCTACAACATTGAGGTCGTGGATAGTGCAGTAAATTGTAGCAACATCACCAAAATTGATAAGGATCCTTTGGAAACATATTTTACGAACAATAAGAACGAGGTTATGAAAGATGACACTCGGGCACAGTTTCAATTGCTAGATTCTTGCCCATCTATCAACTCAAAAAGGGTAATATATGAAATTCTCAATCGAACAGACCTCAAGGTAAGTGAGAGGAAACAAATAGAATTTACATCCATTCCAAGGAATTTGAGTTATGAATTTACCTATGATTTACAATGCAGATGACTGTAAAAATCAGACAAATTCATTGATGGATAAGTTTAGGAAAGCTATAGGGCGCTCTTTTGATAGTGTTAACTGTAATAATTTTTCCTCTTTCACGCACAGGATAGTTATTGTTATTCACCTATTATACTAGATACTCATTTCAATAGGTGCAATTTTAGAGCAGCACAAGAACAATAAACTACACGCTATTTACTATGCCTCTAATCCACCTAAACAATCATAATCGCAGCTTTGGTCAAGCTAATGACCTTAAACAAGCGCTTCTTGGGAGGCAACCCATGTTTTTTACTCTTATAGTTTTGATTTTTTATTTTTTATTTAGGTTTTAGGAAATTTTTACAGCATATTTTCTTAATTTTTAATATTGAAAAAATCTTAAAATAATTTTTTATATATGCAAGGACACATGGAGAAATAAAATATGATATGAAAAGCTGTAGATGCAGCATTCATGAGCGCAACCATGAACACGTTCATGAGTTGTGAATGCTGCATCTAGGAAATTCATGAAGAAAGCACTGAGTCTAACTGATTTTAGTGAGTATCTTCTTTATGGGGTGATGCATGTTTTGATAATTGTGGAATAAATGATGTGTATCTTGAATGTTAATGATTTTTAAAATATACGAGTCTGTTTTATCCTTGATTTCGTAATTAGAAAGCATTTTGAGTAATTAATTTGATGACTTAGGGAATTCTGAAATTTCATATAGAATAAAATTTTTGAGTAAATTCAATCCTAGTATGGATAAAATGCATATATGAACTATTGTGCATTCTTGCGATACAAGCTGAGTAGAAATTACTTAAGTTTAATTTATCTATTTTTGCTTGATAGAGAATTTTTCATGGATTCAAAATTGGTGATATTTATATATAAAGAGGCTATGATGATGAATGAAGAATGACAATTTGAATGAAAACCTTGTGTTAGCTATGCGTTGCATGCTTGAGGGAGAGCCGATGGCCCCTTGTGAACATTGAGGGAGAGCCTTTGGCCCCTTGTTATCCTAGAAGGTGAGCCTTTGGCCCCACTTCTTGCTTGTTTGAGGGTGAGCTGTTGGCCCCTCTTCTTGCATCCTTTGAGGGTGAGCCGCTGGCCCCTCTAGTTACCATCTCCTCTTCTATTTCTTCTCTTCTTCCACCTCTTCTCGTTGAGCTTATTCCACCAACCTTCACACTGCTGTCCTAAGTGCTGGAACTGAAGTAGACGTGAAGACTCATCAACTGCTGAAGCTGGGAAAGAATTTGAATCCGATCATCTCAACAACTCGCCTCAGCCAATTACAACCGAAACTTATTGCCATAAGGAGCTAGAAGAGGTTCGGCCCCCTTCCTTCAAGGGGACCTCAGGTGCCTTCTTCCCACCTTAAGCTTATTTGAGTTGCCCACTGTTCTCCCCTGTTTGAAACCCTTGCTTCCCTGTTACACTAGAGCTACATACCTAAGGAAGATCCTTGTGCCGGGATTTTCATCCTGCATCAGTATATTCGGTCAAAGCTTGCTATATAGTTTTGTGAGTATCTTTTGCACTCTCTTGTATTCATAATTATTTCATATGGTTGCATTTTGATTTGCTTAGATGTATCACTCACTGAGATTTCTATTCGATGTGGTCTCTTGAATCTATCATTTTACACTTTTGACCATGATTGTTTGAGTTTGATACTTAACACCTTTTGTAGTGATTTTGACATATTTTGATGATTAAAAATTTTTATGACTTGAATCCATGTGATGAGAGATTTATGGATTTTTCTATGATGATGAATGTGTTCATGCTTGTGATTAGGTCTAGATCTATTATGTTAAATTTATTTCTCTAATACATATCCGCTTTTGGAATTTTTCATTGGTTGATGCATGAAGTTTTGGGTAGATGTGTTATTTGAGGAATAAGATCTAACGGTGAAACTACTCCTTTAAATAAAATGAGCATATGAGTATGATTACTGAATTGATATCAATTGATTAACCTAGTAGATGTTTAGTCTATTTTGCTATTTGTTGGGAAGGAAGAATCCAAGACCCATAAAAATAGTGAGGGACTCCCCTACTTGGCACTATGTAAAATTGATAGTGGTACCTGAGACATGGGTTGAAGTCTAAGTCCAAAAGATAGTGAGAAAAAAAAAAGAATAAGACTCCTCTACTTGGCGCAATGCAAAATTGATAGTGGTACCGAAGATAAGAGTTGAAGTCAAAATAAAGAAAAGTGTGTATCTAAGTGGGTACATGCCATCTGTGCAAAAACAACAAAATACATGAAAAAAAAATGAATAAAAAAAATATGTGTGGAAAAGGATCTTGGAAACCTAATTCCTGTAAACAAAAGTATGATAGATTTGAACTGAAAATTGAGTGAAATCATGAGATTGAAAATTCTATTTATTATACAAGTTGCAAAGTTTTATTTGATTGAGATGTAGATCTAGAGGGTTGAGTTCTAAGAATGATATGTTTATTTGAAGTTTTGTGAAACAATTGGTGTGATTTTTCATTAGTGATTGTATTTTAAAAAATTATTCTTCATGAGAAAGTGTAAGATCCAAGGATCTTAAGTTCTGGTAAGCATTATTTGGATTTAAATAAAATCAGTAACCGTGATATTTTGTTCATGATTTAAATAAAATTATTGATTGTGATATTTTTATGTATTGGTTGATAGTTAATTAACTAGAAATTTTTGGTTATTGATTTTTGTAAATTAATTAGAGATTGTTTGTTTGATTATTGACTGTTAATTTATGATAAATTATCATTGGTTGTTTGTGATAAATTAATTAGGATTTTGGGTTGCAAATTTTAAGTTAATTAATTAGACCTTATTGGTTAATTAATTATACTCTATTGGATAATTAAATCCTTATTGGATGTTAACTTAAATTCTTATTGGATTTTCGGTTAAGTGATTGGTTATTGGATAAGTTAATTAAATTAATTGGTTAACTATGGGATATTGGAATAAAAATTCGAATTAGCTAATTGGGTTTGAAAATTCGAAATTATTAGTTAAGTGGGTTAAACCTATTGGAATTAATGGGTTAAAGGGTTTAAAATTTAGAAACCCAAAGTTTAAGTGGTAAATTCGACTAGGGTGAGATTATTGGCGATTTTGGAGTCTTGAGAAAATTAAGGTGGCGGCTTGGAAGAACTTGGCGACTCTTGGAAAGCTTGGAGGCGATTTTTGGTGTTCTTCCTTCATCTTCTTCCCCTTGACGAATTTTCCTTGAGGTGAAACTTTCTTGGCGATTTCTTGGAAATCCTTTGGGTGACTTCAAAAGCTTTGGACGATTTCTTTTGTGGAGAATTTTCGATTTAAGAGGTGAGTGGAGTGTCTAATTGATTGCTATCTATTTGTTTGTGATAATTGATGTATTAGATGAGACATTTGTTTGTTGGAAACATTATCATGCTAAAACCGAAATTCAAGATTTCACTATGATGAAAACTGAATTTTTGTAAAGATGATTATATGATGAAAACCGAATTTTGACAAAGGTAATTATATGATGAAAATTGAATTTAAGGCATTAGTTGTTCTTCATGTGAAAAACCGAAAATTGCAAGAAGGTATATATCATGTAAATTGTTGTAAAAACCGAATTAATCTTGGTGTTTGTTTAACCGAAATTTGTATGAAATTTAAGGAATTTTGGTAGTATTAAATCATTGAACATTGAGCATGAATTTCTTGTTAATTAGGTATTTTATAAAGAATTTTAGTAATATTAAACCAATGATTTTTTTGTAGCCGAAACATTGTTAATTGTAGTTAAACCGAAATTTGATAATTGTATTTAACATGTTTACATATGGTAATTTGTGGTAATTGTGGTAATTTGTAAAGTAAATTATAAGAATATACGTTTTACATTTTATGCTGATTTTATGAATGCCTGTTTTAATTTTATGTTCTTTGTGGGTGTAACTTGTATTTTTGTCTGAGACAAATCTGGGTGATAACATAGAAAAATTTGATTAAACTAACCAGCATGAAATATAAGGACTACACTATATGATCTTCATTATGTGATTATGTGATTTTGATCATTATGTGATTATATGATTTGTTTTTACCAATATGTATGATTATGTGATTTTTGAACAATATGTGTTATGTGATGGATTTTGTGAATTTGGAAAATTATGGATTTTGTGAATTTGGAAAATTAGGTGGTTATGTGATGGTTAGGACTAAGGCTAGGTGTAACTATGAACTCAAGGGGATAGTCCTTATGTGATATGTTCAGGGTTTGAATTTCAGCCCTGTATTGTGATATGTGAGGGGGTTGATATTCAGCCTGCCTATTATGATTATTGTGATGGGGGTTGATGTTCAGCCTGCCCGATATGATTTGTGTGATGACTATCCTAGAGTCTAGTTTACACTTAGGAGTCCACCTTTGTGAAATATGTCCACCTTTGTGAAATATGAAATAAGATATGTCTGTTGTCCAGTAGGAACCTTTTGGGAGAACGGGTTTTGACCCAAAGTGCCATGTCTTGGTCGGACAGGGGCCACCTCTTGATGTCATTACTCTTTTATGTGTTGGGAATGATATAAGACCCAAAGTGCCATGTCTTGGTCAGACAGGGGCCACCTCTTGATGTCATCATTCTCGTTTTATGTTATGGCGTGATAGACCAGCGTGCCACGTCGTGACCTGACGGGGGCCACCTCCTGATTCTATTCTCGTTTTATGTTATGGCGTGATAGACCAGCGTGCCACGTCGTGACCTGACGGGGGCCACCTCCTGATTCTATTCTCGTTTTATGTTATGGCGTGATAGACCAGCGTGCCACGTCGTGACCTGACGGGGGCCACCTCCTGATTCTATTCTCGTTTTATGTTATGGCGTGATAGACCAGCGTGCCACGTCGTGACCTGACGGGGGCCACCTCCTGATTCTATTCACTGTCCATGTTTATGTGTTGCACGAGATTTTGCAGCTCCCAGTGCTTTGGCCAAGCCGGGTTAGACCATATTGGTCACTTTGTGAATATGCTGGACAACTAGGTTAATTAAGTATGGTGTGTTTAGTTGGTTTAGAATATGTGTGTTCGGTTGGTTTAGAGTATAACTCTAGAACCTGAGGTTATTATATGTTGGTGTGTATATTTTTGGCTGCTTATATGACTTTTGCATCGAATTTATTATTATGTGTTGACATGATATCCTGTTAAAGATTTTTAAAATAATCTGCATATGTTTTTGAGAGTATGTTATGGATGGTCAGTTAGACTATCCACTCACTGGGCTGTGTAGCTCACCCCTCACTATTTTCAGGTGTAGAGCAGGGGCGCAGTTAGCATTACATGGATGCTGTGATTTATGCTTAATGAATTTATGATGCCAGTTGTGGCCTTAATGTGTTTATACTTATGATGCCGGTTGTGGCTAAACCCTGTGAATTATATGCATTATGTGAACCATGTGATATGAATGATGTGAACTACGTGAACTTGTAATGCCAGATTGTGGCGGTTTTACGAGTCTGATTTTTGTGTCACCGCGGGCTTTGGCCTGGTTTCGGTGTTTGGTATTAGTTTATAAAATCGATTTTGTGGATTTGTTTTGAAATTGAAGTTGATGTATATTTTTGCAATCGGTTTTGAGATAACTGTAACGTGCATATGTCTAGTGCACGTATTGCGTGGTGGCAGGTACCTTTATGTGATTTATGAGATTTGTGATTCGAAGATTTTATGTGTTTGGAGTTTTGAAAATTTTCAGATCGTGTTTTTCTTGAACTTGGTTTTACCTAGCATTTGATCGATCTTATATGAAACATCCTATTACTTTTGCGATTGTGTTATTTGCTTGGGGTTAAGTATGTGGGATGTTACAGAATGGTATCAGAGCAGTTGGCTAGCTAAAACTTAGTTTGGGGGAAAACATGTTTGTGTATTGCTAGACACCGGATAGGTTTATGTTTGTTTTCCTGACTGTGGTATGTGTGTGTCACAAGCGCTATGCCTCGCTTGTGAGTGAATTCCAGAAACTGGGTCCCAGCTCTTTTTGTGGGGGCTCAGAATCCAGTACTGCCGAGAACTGGCAGTTGTGCTTGGAAAAGATTTTCCAAGTTATGCGTTGCTCGGACGAAGAGAGGTCTCAGATGGGACATTAGAGAGCAGGTTGGTGCTCAACATTTGGAGACCTATGTTGAGACTGTTGGGCGAGCACGCACCATTGAGAGATACATAGCTGAGAGGAGTTCTCATGCTGCCGTGACAGTGATTCCTGCAGTGGAGGCGGTGGTTCCTCAGCATGGCAGTGGCGGCAAGGGTAAGAAATACCCTAGGCATAAGGACTACAAGAGGAGCCGGTTTAAGCCTTACTCTTACAAGACACCGCAGCAGTCCAGGGATGCACCACAGCAGTTCAGGGATGCCAGGGATGTAAGAAACAGTATCACAGAGGACCGGACTTGTAGTTATTGTTGGGCTCAAGGGACACCTAGTGAAAGACTGTCATAAGAAGAATGGCGTGTGCTTCAGGTGTAAGAAACCTGGGCACATGGTCAGGGACTGCAAAGAGCCTGAGATGCAACCTAGAGGCGCAGATAAGCCTACAGTCCAGACTAGAGTGTATGCTGTGGCTGAGAAGGATACACGAGCTTCCCGATCCGTCGTGGAAGGTACTTTATTCGTATTTGATCAGTTAGCTCGCATTCTATTTAATCCTGGTGCAAATCTGTCTTTTGTATCTGTTAGATTTGCTGCATGTTTACCTGTTGTACCTATGATGCTAGATTATGTTGTGTCTGTCAGTACTCCCTTAGGAAAATCATTATCTACAGACACTGTGTGTGCTGACTGTGTAGTACATGTAGAGGGTTATGAGTTTCTGGTAGATCTAATCCTCTTAGACATGCAAGATTATGATGTCATCCTAGGAATGGATTGGTTGTCTTCACATCATGCCTCTGTGGATTGCTTTGAGAAAGTGATCACTTTGAATTTGTTAGATGGGAATCGGATTTTTGTGAGAGGTCTAGTGTCAGACCAAGGACCACATGTGATATCTTTCCTGCAGGCCAGGAAGTTACTTGCTAGTGGGTGCAAGGGTTATCTTGCACATGTCAAGGTGCAGGATGATTCTAATTCTGATCTGACTCAGATGGCGGTGGTGAAAGAGTTTCCTGATGTGTTCTCTGAGGAATTTTTAGGTTTACCACCAGTTAGAGAGGTGGAGTTTGGCATTGAATTGGCGCCAGGTACGGCACCTATCTCCAGAGCTCCTTATCGTATGGCTACTTCAGAGTTGGCCGAGCTTAAGAAGCAACTGGAAGAGTTGCTGGAAAAAGGGTACATCCGGCCTAGTGTTTCTCCCTGGGGAGCGCCAGTGTTGTTTGTGAAGAAGAAAGATGGAACCCTGAGGATGTGTATAGACTACCGGCAGTTGAATCAAGTGACCATTAAGAATAAGTATCCTCTCCCCAGAATTGATGATCTGTTTGATCAGTTACAGGGAGCTACAGTGTTCTCTAAGATTGATCTGAGATCAGGGTATTATCAGCTTAGAGTCAAGGATGAGGATATATTTAAGACTGCTTTTAGGACCAGGTATGGGCATTTCGAATTTTTAGTTATGCCTTTTGGACTGACGAATGCACCTGCTGTCTTCACGGATTTGATGAACAGGGTATTCCATGAGTTGCTTGACTCTTGTGTAGTAGTCTTTATAGACGATATTTTGGTATACTCACGGACTACTTCAGATCATGTCAGGGATTTGCGCAAAGTGCTGGAGGTTCTGAGGAAGAAACGGTTATATGCCAAGGCTAGTAAGTGTGAGTTCTGGCTAGAGAAGATCAGTTTTCTGGGACATGTGATTTCTGGTCAGGGAGTGTCTGTGGATCCTGTTAAAGTACAAGCTATCCTTGATTGGGGAAGACCTACTAGTGCTACTGAGATCAGGAGTTTTCTGGGTTTAGCAGGTTACTACCGGCGATTTGTTGAGGGATTCTCCAAGCTGGCGGGTCCTTTAACCAAATTGACCAGAAAGGAGGCCAAGTTTGTTTGGGATGACAAGTGTGAAGAGAGCTGCCAGGAGCTGAAAAGAAGATTGACTAGTACACCGATCCTCATTATTCCTAGTGATGGGGAAAGGTTTACTGTTTATACTGATGCTTCAGGCAAAGGACTGGGTTGTGTCTTGATGCAGAAGGGTTCTGTGGTAGCCTATGCTTCGAGACAATTGAAGGAGTATGAACTGAACTATCCTACTCATGATTTAGAGTTGGCGGCCGTAGTCCTTGCTTTGAAGATATGGCGTCATTATTTGTTGGGTCAGGAGTTTGATCTGTTCACCGATCACCAGAGTCTCAAGTACATCTTCACTCAGAAGGAGTTGAACATGAGGCAGAGGAGATGGATGGAATTGATTAAAGATTATGACTTCTCTATTCAGTATCAGGCTGGAAAGGCCAATGTAGTAGCGGATGCACTGAGCAGACATCCAGTTACTTCAGTAGCTGCACTACGGGTCAGTGAATGGCAGTTACTGCAGGAGTTCAGAGATCTCAGGATCAGTGTTTCTCCTAAAGTTCAGACTGGCTATGTGGCTTTTCTCAGAGTACAGTCTACCTTGTTACAGAAGATCAGAGATCAGCAGTCTGTGGATCCGAAATTAGTTCAGATCAGGGATAGTCTGGTTGATGGCGCATTTCAGGATTTTAGCTTGTCTGCTGATGGTATTCTTCGGTTTCGTGGAAGGGTATGTGTCCCTGAGGAACCGAGCTTGAGGAAAGAAATATTGGAGGACAGCCATAACTCCAAATATTCTCTACATCCTGGCGTGACTAAGATGTATCAAGACCTCAAGAAAAGTTTTTGGTGGCCGGGTATGAAGAAAGAAGTGCTTGATTTTGTCTCTAGGTGTTTGACCTGTCAGACTATAAAGGCCGAACACCAGAAGCCTGGTGGTTTGTTGCAGTCTCTTCCTATTCCTGAGTGGAAGTGGGAATGCATCAGTATGGATTTTGTGTGTGGTTTGCCCAGAACCAGATTGGGTCATGATGCTATTTGGGTGATTGTTGATAGACTTACTAAATCAGCCCATTTTCTCCCGATTAAGATGACTTATTCATTAGAGAGGCTGGCCAGATTGTACATTGATGAGATAGTCAGACTACATGGAGTGCCAGTTGACATTGTGTCTGATAGGGATTCTCGATTTCTGTCCAGATTTTGGAGGAGTTTACAGGAGGGTTTGGGTACTAAGTTGAGTTTTAGTACAGCATACCATCCTCAGTCTGATGGCCAGACAGAGCGTACTATACAGACTCTAGAAGATTTGTTGAGAGCCTATGTGGTTGATTGGAGTTCTGAGTGGAACCGGGATCTATCTTTGATAGAGTTCACTTATAATAATAGTTTCCACTCTAGTATTCAGATGGCTCCTTATGAGGCTTTGTATGGAAGAAGGTGTAGGACTCCCTTGTGTTGGGAGGAAACTGGTGACAGGATGATTTTGAGATCTGATGCAGTTCAGGAGACTACTGATAAGGTCAGAGAGATCCAGGATAAGCTGAAAATTGCTCGGGACAGACAGAAGAGTTATGCTGATGACCGTCGTCGTCCTTTGGAGTTTATGGTAGGAGACCATGTGTTCTTGAAAGTGTCGCCTACTAAGGGTGTTATGAGATTTGGCAAAAAGGGCAAGTTGAGCCCTAGGTTTGTAGGCCCTTTTGATATTGTTGAGAGAGTTGGTCCAGTGGCTTACCGATTGGCTTTACCTCCTGCTATGGATCATGTGCATAATGTATTCCATGTCTCTGCTTTGAGGAAATATTATCCTGATCCATCTCATGTGTTGGAGTTGGAACCTCTTCAGATTCAGAGTGATTTAACCTTTGAGGAAAGACCTCTCCGGATTGTGGGTAGAAAGGATAAAGTTCTGAGGAACAAGACTATACCTTTGGTAAAGGTTATCTGGGGAAATCAATCAGTTGAAGAAGCGACTTGGGAGACTGAAGCTGATATGAGGAAAAATTATGCTTACCTCTTTGATGATATGGATGCTGAGCTTTAGAGGACTAAAGCTCTATAAGGAGGGAGGAATGTAAGATCCAAGGATCTTAAGTTCTGGTAAGCATTATTTGGATTTAAATAAAATCAGTAACCGTGATATTTTGTTCATGATTTAAATAAAATTATTGATTGTGATATTTTTATGTATTGGTTGATAGTTAATTAACTAGAAATTTTTGGTTATTGATTTTTGTAAATTAATTAGAGATTGTTTGTTTGATTATTGACTGTTAATTTATGATAAATTATCATTGGTTGTTTGTGATAAATTAATTAGGATTTTGGGTTGCAAATTTTAAGTTAATTAATTAGACCTTATTGGTTAATTAATTATACTCTATTGGATAATTAAATCCTTATTGGATGTTAACTTAAATTCTTATTGGATTTTCGGTTAAGTGATTGGTTATTGGATAAGTTAATTAAATTAATTGGTTAACTATGGGATATTGGAATAAAAATTCGAATTAGCTAATTGGGTTTGAAAATTCGAAATTATTAGTTAAGTGGGTTAAACCTATTGGAATTAATGGGTTAAAGGGTTTAAAATTTAGAAACCCAAAGTTTAAGTGGTAAATTCGACTAGGGTGAGATTATTGGCGATTTTGGAGTCTTGAGAAAATTAAGGTGGCGGCTTGGAAGAACTTGGCGACTCTTGGAAAGCTTGGAGGCGATTTTTGGTGTTCTTCCTTCATCTTCTTCCCCTTGACGAATTTTCCTTGAGGTGAAACTTTCTTGGCGATTTCTTGGAAATCCTTTGGGTGACTTCAAAAGCTTTGGACGATTTCTTTTGTGGAGAATTTTCGATTTAAGAGGTGAGTGGAGTGTCTAATTGATTGCTATCTATTTGTTTGTGATAATTGATGTATTAGATGAGACATTTGTTTGTTGGAAACATTATCATGCTAAAACCGAAATTCAAGATTTCACTATGATGAAAACTGAATTTTTGTAAAGATGATTATATGATGAAAACCGAATTTTGACAAAGGTAATTATATGATGAAAATTGAATTTAAGGCATTAGTTGTTCTTCATGTGAAAAACCGAAAATTGCAAGAAGGTATATATCATGTAAATTGTTGTAAAAACCGAATTAATCTTGGTGTTTGTTTAACCGAAATTTGTATGAAATTTAAGGAATTTTGGTAGTATTAAATCATTGAACATTGAGCATGAATTTCTTGTTAATTAGGTATTTTATAAAGAATTTTAGTAATATTAAACCAATGATTTTTTTGTAGCCGAAACATTGTTAATTGTAGTTAAACCGAAATTTGATAATTGTATTTAACATGTTTACATATGGTAATTTGTGGTAATTGTGGTAATTTGTAAAGTAAATTATAAGAATATACGTTTTACATTTTATGCTGATTTTATGAATGCCTGTTTTAATTTTATGTTCTTTGTGGGTGTAACTTGTATTTTTGTCTGAGACAAATCTGGGTGATAACATAGAAAAATTTGATTAAACTAACCAGCATGAAATATAAGGACTACACTATATGATCTTCATTATGTGATTATGTGATTTTGATCATTATGTGATTATATGATTTGTTTTTACCAATATGTATGATTATGTGATTTTTGAACAATATGTGTTATGTGATGGATTTTGTGAATTTGGAAAATTATGGATTTTGTGAATTTGGAAAATTAGGTGGTTATGTGATGGTTAGGACTAAGGCTAGGTGTAACTATGAACTCAAGGGGATAGTCCTTATGTGATATGTTCAGGGTTTGAATTTCAGCCCTGTATTGTGATATGTGAGGGGGTTGATATTCAGCCTGCCTATTATGATTATTGTGATGGGGGTTGATGTTCAGCCTGCCCGATATGATTTGTGTGATGACTATCCTAGAGTCTAGTTTACACTTAGGAGTCCACCTTTGTGAAATATGTCCACCTTTGTGAAATATGAAATAAGATATGTCTGTTGTCCAGTAGGAACCTTTTGGGAGAACGGGTTTTGACCCAAAGTGCCATGTCTTGGTCGGACAGGGGCCACCTCTTGATGTCATTACTCTTTTATGTGTTGGGAATGATATAAGACCCAAAGTGCCATGTCTTGGTCAGACAGGGGCCACCTCTTGATGTCATCATTCTCGTTTTATGTTATGGCGTGATAGACCAGCGTGCCACGTCGTGACCTGACGGGGGCCACCTCCTGATTCTATTCTCGTTTTATGTTATGGCGTGATAGACCAGCGTGCCACGTCGTGACCTGACGGGGGCCACCTCCTGATTCTATTCTCGTTTTATGTTATGGCGTGATAGACCAGCGTGCCACGTCGTGACCTGACGGGGGCCACCTCCTGATTCTATTCTCGTTTTATGTTATGGCGTGATAGACCAGCGTGCCACGTCGTGACCTGACGGGGGCCACCTCCTGATTCTATTCACTGTCCATGTTTATGTGTTGCACGAGATTTTGCAGCTCCCAGTGCTTTGGCCAAGCCGGGTTAGACCATATTGGTCACTTTGTGAATATGCTGGACAACTAGGTTAATTAAGTATGGTGTGTTTAGTTGGTTTAGAATATGTGTGTTCGGTTGGTTTAGAGTATAACTCTAGAACCTGAGGTTATTATATGTTGGTGTGTATATTTTTGGCTGCTTATATGACTTTTGCATCGAATTTATTATTATGTGTTGACATGATATCCTGTTAAAGATTTTTAAAATAATCTGCATATGTTTTTGAGAGTATGTTATGGATGGTCAGTTAGACTATCCACTCACTGGGCTGTGTAGCTCACCCCTCACTATTTTCAGGTGTAGAGCAGGGGCGCAGTTAGCATTACATGGATGCTGTGATTTATGCTTAATGAATTTATGATGCCAGTTGTGGCCTTAATGTGTTTATACTTATGATGCCGGTTGTGGCTAAACCCTGTGAATTATATGCATTATGTGAACCATGTGATATGAATGATGTGAACTACGTGAACTTGTAATGCCAGATTGTGGCGGTTTTACGAGTCTGATTTTTGTGTCACCGCGGGCTTTGGCCTGGTTTCGGTGTTTGGTATTAGTTTATAAAATCGATTTTGTGGATTTGTTTTGAAATTGAAGTTGATGTATATTTTTGCAATCGGTTTTGAGATAACTGTAACGTGCATATGTCTAGTGCACGTATTGCGTGGTGGCAGGTACCTTTATGTGATTTATGAGATTTGTGATTCGAAGATTTTATGTGTTTGGAGTTTTGAAAATTTTCAGATCGTGTTTTTCTTGAACTTGGTTTTACCTAGCATTTGATCGATCTTATATGAAACATCCTATTACTTTTGCGATTGTGTTATTTGCTTGGGGTTAAGTATGTGGGATGTTACAGAATGGTATCAGAGCAGTTGGCTAGCTAAAACTTAGTTTGGGGGAAAACATGTTTGTGTATTGCTAGACACCGGATAGGTTTATGTTTGTTTTCCTGACTGTGGTATGTGTGTGTCACAAGCGCTATGCCTCGCTTGTGAGTGAATTCCAGAAACTGGGTCCCAGCTCTTTTTGTGGGGGCTCAGAATCCAGTACTGCCGAGAACTGGCAGTTGTGCTTGGAAAAGATTTTCCAAGTTATGCGTTGCTCGGACGAAGAGAGGTCTCAGATGGGACATTAGAGAGCAGGTTGGTGCTCAACATTTGGAGACCTATGTTGAGACTGTTGGGCGAGCACGCACCATTGAGAGATACATAGCTGAGAGGAGTTCTCATGCTGCCGTGACAGTGATTCCTGCAGTGGAGGCGGTGGTTCCTCAGCATGGCAGTGGCGGCAAGGGTAAGAAATACCCTAGGCATAAGGACTACAAGAGGAGCCGGTTTAAGCCTTACTCTTACAAGACACCGCAGCAGTCCAGGGATGCACCACAGCAGTTCAGGGATGCCAGGGATGTAAGAAACAGTATCACAGAGGACCGGACTTGTAGTTATTGTTGGGCTCAAGGGACACCTAGTGAAAGACTGTCATAAGAAGAATGGCGTGTGCTTCAGGTGTAAGAAACCTGGGCACATGGTCAGGGACTGCAAAGAGCCTGAGATGCAACCTAGAGGCGCAGATAAGCCTACAGTCCAGACTAGAGTGTATGCTGTGGCTGAGAAGGATACACGAGCTTCCCGATCCGTCGTGGAAGGTACTTTATTCGTATTTGATCAGTTAGCTCGCATTCTATTTAATCCTGGTGCAAATCTGTCTTTTGTATCTGTTAGATTTGCTGCATGTTTACCTGTTGTACCTATGATGCTAGATTATGTTGTGTCTGTCAGTACTCCCTTAGGAAAATCATTATCTACAGACACTGTGTGTGCTGACTGTGTAGTACATGTAGAGGGTTATGAGTTTCTGGTAGATCTAATCCTCTTAGACATGCAAGATTATGATGTCATCCTAGGAATGGATTGGTTGTCTTCACATCATGCCTCTGTGGATTGCTTTGAGAAAGTGATCACTTTGAATTTGTTAGATGGGAATCGGATTTTTGTGAGAGGTCTAGTGTCAGACCAAGGACCACATGTGATATCTTTCCTGCAGGCCAGGAAGTTACTTGCTAGTGGGTGCAAGGGTTATCTTGCACATGTCAAGGTGCAGGATGATTCTAATTCTGATCTGACTCAGATGGCGGTGGTGAAAGAGTTTCCTGATGTGTTCTCTGAGGAATTTTCAGGTTTACCACCAGTTAGAGAGGTGGAGTTTGGCATTGAGTTGGCGCCAGGTACGGCACCTATCTCCAGAGCTCCTTATCGTATGGCTACTTCAGAGTTGGCCGAGCTTAAGAAGCAACTGGAAGAGTTGCTGGAAAAAGGGTACATCCGGCCTAGTGTTTCTCCCTGGGGAGCGCCAGTGTTGTTTGTGAAGAAGAAAGATGGAACCCTGAGGATGTGTATAGACTACCGGCAGTTGAATCAAGTGACCATTAAGAATAAGTATCCTCTCCCCAGAATTGATGATCTGTTTGATCAGTTACAGGGAGCTACAGTGTTCTCTAAGATTGATCTGAGATCAGGGTATTATCAGCTTAGAGTCAAGGATGAGGATATATTTAAGACTGCTTTTAGGACCAGGTATGGGCATTTCGAATTTTTAGTTATGCCTTTTGGACTGACGAATGCACCTGCTGTCTTCACGGATTTGATGAACAGGGTATTCCATGAGTTGCTTGACTCTTGTGTAGTAGTCTTTATAGACGATATTTTGGTATACTCACGGACTACTTCAGATCATGTCAGGGATTTGCGCAAAGTGCTGGAGGTTCTGAGGAAGAAACGGTTATATGCCAAGGCTAGTAAGTGTGAGTTCTGGCTAGAGAAGATCAGTTTTCTGGGACATGTGATTTCTGGTCAGGGAGTGTCTGTGGATCCTGTTAAAGTACAAGCTATCCTTGATTGGGGAAGACCTACTAGTGCTACTGAGATCAGGAGTTTTCTGGGTTTAGCAGGTTACTACCGGCGATTTGTTGAGGGATTCTCCAAGCTGGCGGGTCCTTTAACCAAATTGACCAGAAAGGAGGCCAAGTTTGTTTGGGATGACAAGTGTGAAGAGAGCTGCCAGGAGCTGAAAAGAAGATTGACTAGTACACCGATCCTCATTATTCCTAGTGATGGGGAAAGGTTTACTGTTTATACTGATGCTTCAGGCAAAGGACTGGGTTGTGTCTTGATGCAGAAGGGTTCTGTGGTAGCCTATGCTTCGAGACAATTGAAGGAGTATGAACTGAACTATCCTACTCATGATTTAGAGTTGGCGGCCGTAGTCCTTGCTTTGAAGATATGGCGTCATTATTTGTTGGGTCAGGAGTTTGATCTGTTCACCGATCACCAGAGTCTCAAGTACATCTTCACTCAGAAGGAGTTGAACATGAGGCAGAGGAGATGGATGGAATTGATTAAAGATTATGACTTCTCTATTCAGTATCAGGCTGGAAAGGCCAATGTAGTAGCGGATGCACTGAGCAGACATCCAGTTACTTCAGTAGCTGCACTACGGGTCAGTGAATGGCAGTTACTGCAGGAGTTCAGAGATCTCAGGATCAGTGTTTCTCCTAAAGTTCAGACTGGCTATGTGGCTTTTCTCAGAGTACAGTCTACCTTGTTACAGAAGATCAGAGATCAGCAGTCTGTGGATCCGAAATTAGTTCAGATCAGGGATAGTCTGGTTGATGGCGCATTTCAGGATTTTAGCTTGTCTGCTGATGGTATTCTTCGGTTTCGTGGAAGGGTATGTGTCCCTGAGGAACCGAGCTTGAGGAAAGAAATATTGGAGGACAGCCATAACTCCAAATATTCTCTACATCCTGGCGTGACTAAGATGTATCAAGACCTCAAGAAAAGTTTTTGGTGGCCGGGTATGAAGAAAGAAGTGCTTGATTTTGTCTCTAGGTGTTTGACCTGTCAGACTATAAAGGCCGAACACCAGAAGCCTGGTGGTTTGTTGCAGTCTCTTCCTATTCCTGAGTGGAAGTGGGAATGCATCAGTATGGATTTTGTGTGTGGTTTGCCCAGAACCAGATTGGGTCATGATGCTATTTGGGTGATTGTTGATAGACTTACTAAATCAGCCCATTTTCTCCCGATTAAGATGACTTATTCATTAGAGAGGCTGGCCAGATTGTACATTGATGAGATAGTCAGACTACATGGAGTGCCAGTTGACATTGTGTCTGATAGGGATTCTCGATTTCTGTCCAGATTTTGGAGGAGTTTACAGGAGGGTTTGGGTACTAAGTTGAGTTTTAGTACAGCATACCATCCTCAGTCTGATGGCCAGACAGAGCGTACTATACAGACTCTAGAAGATTTGTTGAGAGCCTATGTGGTTGATTGGAGTTCTGAGTGGAACCGGGATCTATCTTTGATAGAGTTCACTTATAATAATAGTTTCCACTCTAGTATTCAGATGGCTCCTTATGAGGCTTTGTATGGAAGAAGGTGTAGGACTCCCTTGTGTTGGGAGGAAACTGGTGACAGGATGATTTTGAGATCTGATGCAGTTCAGGAGACTACTGATAAGGTCAGAGAGATCCAGGATAAGCTGAAAATTGCTCGGGACAGACAGAAGAGTTATGCTGATGACCGTCGTCGTCCTTTGGAGTTTATGGTAGGAGACCATGTGTTCTTGAAAGTGTCGCCTACTAAGGGTGTTATGAGATTTGGCAAAAAGGGCAAGTTGAGCCCTAGGTTTGTAGGCCCTTTTGATATTGTTGAGAGAGTTGGTCCAGTGGCTTACCGATTGGCTTTACCTCCTGCTATGGATCATGTGCATAATGTATTCCATGTCTCTGCTTTGAGGAAATATTATCCTGATCCATCTCATGTGTTGGAGTTGGAACCTCTTCAGATTCAGAGTGATTTAACCTTTGAGGAAAGACCTCTCCGGATTGTGGGTAGAAAGGATAAAGTTCTGAGGAACAAGACTATACCTTTGGTAAAGGTTATCTGGGGAAATCAATCAGTTGAAGAAGCGACTTGGGAGACTGAAGCTGATATGAGGAAAAATTATGCTTACCTCTTTGATGATATGGATGCTGAGCTTTAGAGGACTAAAGCTCTATAAGGAGGGAGGAATGTAAGATCCAAGGATCTTAAGTTCTGGTAAGCATTATTTGGATTTAAATAAAATCAGTAACCGTGATATTTTGTTCATGATTTAAATAAAATTATTGATTGTGATATTTTTATGTATTGGTTGATAGTTAATTAACTAGAAATTTTTGGTTATTGATTTTTGTAAATTAATTAGAGATTGTTTGTTTGATTATTGACTGTTAATTTATGATAAATTATCATTGGTTGTTTGTGATAAATTAATTAGGATTTTGGGTTGCAAATTTTAAGTTAATTAATTAGACCTTATTGGTTAATTAATTATACTCTATTGGATAATTAAATCCTTATTGGATGTTAACTTAAATTCTTATTGGATTTTCGGTTAAGTGATTGGTTATTGGATAAGTTAATTAAATTAATTGGTTAACTATGGGATATTGGAATAAAAATTCGAATTAGCTAATTGGGTTTGAAAATTCGAAATTATTAGTTAAGTGGGTTAAACCTATTGGAATTAATGGGTTAAAGGGTTTAAAATTTAGAAACCCAAAGTTTAAGTGGTAAATTCGACTAGGGTGAGATTATTGGCGATTTTGGAGTCTTGAGAAAATTAAGGTGGCGGCTTGGAAGAACTTGGCGACTCTTGGAAAGCTTGGAGGCGATTTTTGGTGTTCTTCCTTCATCTTCTTCCCCTTGACGAATTTTCCTTGAGGTGAAACTTTCTTGGCGATTTCTTGGAAATCCTTTGGGTGACTTCAAAAGCTTTGGACGATTTCTTTTGTGGAGAATTTTCGATTTAAGAGGTGAGTGGAGTGTCTAATTGATTGCTATCTATTTGTTTGTGATAATTGATGTATTAGATGAGACATTTGTTTGTTGGAAACATTATCATGCTAAAACCGAAATTCAAGATTTCACTATGATGAAAACTGAATTTTTGTAAAGATGATTATATGATGAAAACCGAATTTTGACAAAGGTAATTATATGATGAAAATTGAATTTAAGGCATTAGTTGTTCTTCATGTGAAAAACCGAAAATTGCAAGAAGGTATATATCATGTAAATTGTTGTAAAAACCGAATTAATCTTGGTGTTTGTTTAACCGAAATTTGTATGAAATTTAAGGAATTTTGGTAGTATTAAATCATTGAACATTGAGCATGAATTTCTTGTTAATTAGGTATTTTATAAAGAATTTTAGTAATATTAAACCAATGATTTTTTTGTAGCCGAAACATTGTTAATTGTAGTTAAACCGAAATTTGATAATTGTATTTAACATGTTTACATATGGTAATTTGTGGTAATTGTGGTAATTTGTAAAGTAAATTATAAGAATATACGTTTTACATTTTATGCTGATTTTATGAATGCCTGTTTTAATTTTATGTTCTTTGTGGGTGTAACTTGTATTTTTGTCTGAGACAAATCTGGGTGATAACATAGAAAAATTTGATTAAACTAACCAGCATGAAATATAAGGACTACACTATATGATCTTCATTATGTGATTATGTGATTTTGATCATTATGTGATTATATGATTTGTTTTTACCAATATGTATGATTATGTGATTTTTGAACAATATGTGTTATGTGATGGATTTTGTGAATTTGGAAAATTATGGATTTTGTGAATTTGGAAAATTAGGTGGTTATGTGATGGTTAGGACTAAGGCTAGGTGTAACTATGAACTCAAGGGGATAGTCCTTATGTGATATGTTCAGGGTTTGAATTTCAGCCCTGTATTGTGATATGTGAGGGGGTTGATATTCAGCCTGCCTATTATGATTATTGTGATGGGGGTTGATGTTCAGCCTGCCCGATATGATTTGTGTGATGACTATCCTAGAGTCTAGTTTACACTTAGGAGTCCACCTTTGTGAAATATGTCCACCTTTGTGAAATATGAAATAAGATATGTCTGTTGTCCAGTAGGAACCTTTTGGGAGAACGGGTTTTGACCCAAAGTGCCATGTCTTGGTCGGACAGGGGCCACCTCTTGATGTCATTACTCTTTTATGTGTTGGGAATGATATAAGACCCAAAGTGCCATGTCTTGGTCAGACAGGGGCCACCTCTTGATGTCATCATTCTCGTTTTATGTTATGGCGTGATAGACCAGCGTGCCACGTCGTGACCTGACGGGGGCCACCTCCTGATTCTATTCTCGTTTTATGTTATGGCATGATAGACCAGCGTGCCACGTCGTGACCTGACGGGGGCCACCTCCTGATTCTATTCTCGTTTTATGTTATGGCGTGATAGACCAGCGTGCCACGTCGTGACCTGACGGGGGCCACCTCCTGATTCTATTCTCGTTTTATGTTATGGCGTGATAGACCAGCGTGCCACGTCGTGACCTGACGGGGGCCACCTCCTGATTCTATTCACTGTCCATGTTTATGTGTTGCACGAGATTTTGCAGCTCCCAGTGCTTTGGCCAAGCCGGGTTAGACCATATTGGTCACTTTGTGAATATGCTGGACAACTAGGTTAATTAAGTATGGTGTGTTTAGTTGGTTTAGAATATGTGTGTTCGGTTGGTTTAGAGTATAACTCTAGAACCTGAGGTTATTATATGTTGGTGTGTATATTTTTGGCTGCTTATATGACTTTTGCATCGAATTTATTATTATGTGTTGACATGATATCCTGTTAAAGATTTTTAAAATAATCTGCATATGTTTTTGAGAGTATGTTATGGATGGTCAGTTAGACTATCCACTCACTGGGCTGTGTAGCTCACCCCTCACTATTTTCAGGTGTAGAGCAGGGGCGCAGTTAGCATTACATGGATGCTGTGATTTATGCTTAATGAATTTATGATGCCAGTTGTGGCCTTAATGTGTTTATACTTATGATGCCGGTTGTGGCTAAACCCTGTGAATTATATGCATTATGTGAACCATGTGATATGAATGATGTGAACTACGTGAACTTGTAATGCCAGATTGTGGCGGTTTTACGAGTCTGATTTTTGTGTCACCGCGGGCTTTGGCCTGGTTTCGGTGTTTGGTATTAGTTTATAAAATCGATTTTGTGGATTTGTTTTGAAATTGAAGTTGATGTATATTTTTGCAATCGGTTTTGAGATAACTGTAACGTGCATATGTCTAGTGCACGTATTGCGTGGTGGCAGGTACCTTTATGTGATTTATGAGATTTGTGATTCGAAGATTTTATGTGTTTGGAGTTTTGAAAATTTTCAGATCGTGTTTTTCTTGAACTCGGTTTTACCTAGCATTTGATCGATCTTATATGAAACATCCTATTACTTTTGCGATTGTGTTATTTGCTTGGGGTTAAGTATGTGGGATGTTACAGAAAGTCTATGCCTATGATCAATTTTTAATTTTTGCTTGAGGACAAGCAAAGTTTGAGCCTTATGTGTTTGATGACACCAAAATTTATAGTAAATTTTGTGCCATTTCATGAGTATTTTTCTGTCATATTCATAGACTTTGCTTATTTTTATGCCTTTTTTTATCAATATTTGCGGAATCTACACTCTTTTCTGTTTTTGATGATTTTCAGGCAAAAAGACATGTTTTTCAGTCGATTTCGAGCAATCCAGATACATAATTAAATTCACAAAATCAAGAGGAGATCACACGTTAAATTTCAGAAGAATTGGAGCTTCAGAGTAAATTACGGCACCCCTTTTATGGAATTTACGATACCGTAATTTGATTGCACTCGCAGATCAAAATTACGGTACTGCCGTAATTCCCGTGAAGTGCCGCAATTTGTAGTTTTCCCAGCCAGAGAAATTTTGCGAGATTACGGCACTACCGTAACAATCTTTACGGTGCTGTATTTTGGAGCATCTTTGGACAGAGGCTGGATGATGTTTATGAAACTGCCGTAAAGGAATTTACGGTACCGTAATTACGGTCGATTTTCCACCCGAAGGATTGTTGACATTATATCACTGCCGTACAGAACATCACGGTGCCATAATTCTAGAATATTTCAACCTAAGAACTCGCTGTCCAGAATTACGGCATTGCCATAAACTTCATTATGGCCGTAATTACAACGCAGTTCGCGATTTTCCCGGTTAACTCTCCCGAATCTTGCGCGGACCATATCTTTTGATCCAAACCTCCAAATTAAGATCTGAAAGATGCTACGAACTTGTCTTAAAGAGGAGAAGACACACAAAGTAAAAGCCCCAATATTAATCCAAAATCGAGAGAGCAATCGATAGAGAGGCACTAAGGGTTTGGCCACCTCAGGCTGTGATTTCCACACAGAAGCTTCGTCTAGAGGAGGAGACGACACACCAGAAGTTTTAGAGCTAAAGGAGTTCAATCGAAGGAGGAATCAATAAAAGAATGGTCGCGGCACTGTTCACTGCGTGTTTTGGAGGCAAATTACGGCTATAATTTCTATTACAGCCGTGTTGTAATGTTTATTCTCTCATTCTTTTTGAATTTTGACGTTTTGAAACTATGGTTTATTGTATTTCATCTTCCATGCTTGCTTAGACACTTTTTGGGACTGGGATGTAATCCCCTTTGATTTCTTAATGATGAGATAACTTTTTACCTTCGTCAGAATTGTTTTATGTTGATAATTTTACTTATGTGAATAATTGCACTTTGATTCTCTATAGATTGATGTTATTATTCATGTTTTAGAGTTCTCGCAATAAGGACCGAAAGGTGACTTGCTTGAGAAATTGTAACCCTGGAATTGCATGTTAGGAGCTCTCTTAGGATATTTCTTATTATTTGATTTTGGTAGTTTAATTGTCATGATAATAACATGAATCTAGAATTGAGTCGAGTTGTCAAACGTGGAGATCTTGCACGAAAGTGAGGATCGGAACGTTGGAGAACCATAAGTGAAACTTGTGTTGAGACTCAGATGCACGAAAGTGATCCTTGAGATTCCACTTGAGGCAATCAATTTAGAATTCGGATGCACGAAAGTGAGATGATCCCTTTATGAAGTAAATTAAGTCTTTATCATAATAAAATTAGTTTGACGACCTTTTATTTATATCTAATCATTGAAATTAAGGTGGATGAAACCCTAGTCCCAGTTTATCTCTCAGATTATTTTCCTGTGTGTTTATCGATTATTCACTTGCATCATATTCGATTTGCTTAGCTAGTAAGAAAACAATTATTTGGTACTTAACAATAAGGTCACTGTGGGATCGATACTTTTCTTTATTACTTCGAGTATCCGTGCACTTGCGGACACTACAAGTTTTTGGAGCCGTGTCAGGGAGTGACAATAGCCCTGTACGCCAACACTTAGGTTTTGGTTGTGACACCTGAAATAAGTCTACCTACTTGTATTTATAAGTGTGTCCTTTCGGATCACAACACCAGTTTACTCTAAAAGTCTCTTTACTCAGAAATATTAACTAGATTATAGAAATGAAGATTTCATCTATGAGGTAAACTATATTTATTAAAACACAAGTATTTAATGCTTGGTAAATGGAGTTGGATGTAACAATATGAGTTGTGAGTTTTATCTATCTTGGATTGCAAAATCTTGAGAGTTTATTTCTATTATATTATTTCTTAAATTTCTTAGGATTTAAAAAATCGGTTGCTTAAATTGTGGATTAAGAACATAATTGGGGAAAGAACGAACAAGTATTCCTTATATTTACATTCTCTTTACATATTATGGAATTGCCTGAGGACAAGCAAAATTCAATGTCTAGGGTATTTTGATGAGTTGCATTTACGTCATATTTTTTTCTATATTTTATGTGATATTTTGTACTTAATTGTATAATTTTATACCAATTTTTAGTATTTTACATTCCTATGGTATGAAATCTTTACTTTTATTGGTTTTTATAAAAATAGGTAAAATCATACAAAAACAATGGATTTTATGTGTTTTGAGGACACGGCATGATTTTCAAGGAAAAGACGATCTCACACGTCAAATTTGGAGCCAAACGGAGGTTAGACGCAAAATTCACTATCACGGCTGTGTGTTTCGCCTCTGAACACAAGAATAATTCTACGCAAAGTCAAGTTATGCATAGAAACTTTCACGGTAGCACCCCTGACTTGTTCACGGGCTGTGAGTTTCTCTGTGTTCACAGATTTTTCTTCACAGAAATATTCACGGCCGCAACCATGAACACGTTCACGAGTTGTGAATGCTGCATCTAGGAAATTCATGAAGAAGGCACTAAGTCTGACTGATTTTAGTGAGTATCTTTTACTTTATTTCCTTTTATGCATCGAGGACGATGCATACTCTTCTTTGTGGGGTGATGCATGTTTTGATAATTGTGGAATAAATGATGTGTAATATGCAACATTTTAAGTCTAGGGTGATTTCACATTTATTGTTTTTATTCAAGCATTATTGATATGTATCTTGAATGTTAATGATTTTTAAGGATATACGAGTCTGTTTTATGCTTTATTTTGTAATTAGGAAGAATTTTGAGTAATTAATTTGATGACTTAGGGAATTCTTAAATTTCTTATAGAATAAAATTTTTGAGTAAATTCAATCCTGGTATGGATAAAATGCACATATGAATATTGTGCATTCTTGCGATACAAGCTAAGTAGAAATTACTTAAGTTTAATTTATCTATTTTTGCTTGATAGAGAATTTTTCATGGATAGAAAATTGGTTATATTTATATATAAAGAGGCTTGCTCCAACTCCTCTAGTTCAAGAATCTGAAGTCATGAGTTATATTATACCACGAATTGATATACTTTAAATCTGTTTCGATCAAGTAATAAGAGGGAAAACTATAAAAATAAATATCTATCCCTCATGCAAAAAGATCGATAATGATTTAAGTATCATGCCCTTGATCGACTCTCCTCAAAGTAAAGTAAAAAAAATCAAACACCAAAGAAAATGATAATAAAAAAAAAAGAGAGAGAGCTGGAGGTCAAGCGGACAACTCCGTTGACCTTTCATGATTAAAACTATAAGTTATATTATACTACTATGTAGCATATTTTAAACAATGTTATGATGCTAACAGAAAAGAGCATATAATCGTTTAAAGACCAGTTTACTCTAGAAGTCTCTTTACTCAGAAATATTAATCAGATTCTAGAAATGAAGATTTCATCTGCGAGGTAAACTATATTTATTAAAACACAAGTATTTAATGCTTGGTAAATGGAGATTGGATGTAACAATATGAGTTAAGAGTTTTATCTATCTTGGATTGCAAAATCTTGAGAGTTTATTTCTATTATAGTATTTCTTAAATTTCTTGAGATTTAAAAAATCGGTTGCTTAAACTGTGGATTAACATAATTGGGGAAAGAACGAACAAGTATTCCATATCTTTACATTCTATTTACATATTATGGAATTGCCTGAGGACAAGCAAAGTTCAATGTCTAGGGTATTTTGATGAGTTGCATTTACATCATATTTTTCCCTATATTTTATATGATATTTGTACTTAATTGTATATTTTTATACCAATTTTTATTATTTTTCTTTCCTATGGTATGAAATCTTTACTTTTCTTGGTTTTTATAAAAATATAGGTAAAATCATACAAAAACAATGGATTTTATGTGTTTTGAGGACATGGCATGATTTCTAAGAAAAAGACGAGCTCACACGTCAAATTTGGAGCAAAACGGAGCATAGACGCAAAATTCACTATCACGACCGTGTGTTTCGCCTCTGCACATAGGAATAATTCTACGCAAAGTCAAGTTCTGGATAGAAACTTTCACGGTTGAACCCGTGACTTGTTCATGGGCTGTGAGTTTCTCTGTGTACAAAGATTTTTCTTCACAGAAATATTCACGGCCGCAACCATGAACACGTTCACGAGTTGTAAATGCTGCATCTTGGAAATTATGAAGAAAGCACAGAGTCTAACTGATTTTAGTGAGTATATTTTATTTTATTTCCATTTTATGCATCGAGGACGATGCATACTCTTCTTTGTGGGGTGATGCTTGTTTTGATAATTGTGGAAGAAATGATGTGTAATATGCAACATTTTAAGTTTAGGGTGATTTCACATTTATTGTTTTTATTCAAGCATTATTGATATGTATCTTGAATGTTAATGATTTTTAAGGATATACGAGTTTGTTTTATCCTTGATTTTGTAATTAGGAAGCATTTTGAGTAATTAATTTGATGACTTTGGGAATTCTGAAATTTCATATATAATAAAATTTTTGAGTAAATTCAATCCTGGTATGGATAAAATGCATATATGAACTATTGTGCATTCTTGCGATACAAGCTGAGTAGAAATTACTAAAGTTTAATTTATCTATTTTTTGCATGATAGAGAATTTTTCATTGGTAGAAAATTAGTTATATTTATATATAAAGAGGCTTGCTCCAACTCCTCTTGTTTAAGAATCTGAAGTCATGAGTTATATTATACCAAAAATTGGTATACTTTAAATCTGTTTCGATCAAGTAACAAGAGGGAAAACTTTAAAAATAAATATCTATCCCTCATGTAAAAAGATCGATAACGATTTAAGTATCATGCGCTTGATTGGCTCTCTTCAAAGTAAAGTAAAAAAAAAATCAAACACCAAAGAAAAGGATAATAAAAAAAAAGAGAGAGCTGGAAGACAAGTGGACAACTCTGCTGACCTTTCTTGATTAAAATTATGAGTTATATTATACTACTATGTAGTATACATTAAACAATGTTATGATGCTAACAGTAAAGGACATATAATCCTTTAAAGACCAGTTTACTCTAAAAGTCTCTTTACTCAGAAATATTAACCAGATTCTAGAAATGAAGATTTCATCTGTGAGGTAAACTATATTTATTAAAACACAAGTATTTTATACTTGGTAAATGGAGATTGGATGTAACAATATGAGTTGTGAGTTTTATCTATCTTGGATTGCAAAATCTTGAGAGTTTATTTCTATTATATTTTTTCTTAAATTTATTAAGATTTAAAATATTGGTTGCTTAAACTGTGGATTAAGAACATAATTGGGGAAAGAACGAACAAGTATTCCTTATATTTACATTCTCTTTACATTATATGGAATTGTTTGAGGACAAGCAAAATTCAAAGTCTAAGGTATTTTGATGAGTTGCATTTACATCATATTTTTCCGTATATTTTATATCATATTTTGTACTTAATTGTATAATTTTATACCAATTTTTAGTATATTACATTCCTATGGTGTGAAATCTTTACTTTTCGTAGTTTTTATAAAAATATAGGAAAAATCATACAAAAACAGTGGATTTTATGTGTTTTGAGGACATGGCATGATTTTCAAGGAAAAGACGATCTCACACGTTAAATTTGGGACGAAACGGAAGTTAGACGTAAAATTCACTATCACGGCCGTGCGTTTCGCCTCTGCACCCAGGAATAAGTCTTCGCAAAGTCAAGTTCTGCTTAGAAACTTTCATGGTTGCACCCCGACTTGTTCACGGGCTGTGAGTTTCTCTGTGTTCATAGATTTTTCTTCACAGAAATATTCACACCCGCAACCATGAACACGTTCAAGAGTTGTGAATGCTGCATCTAGTAAATTCATGGAGAAGGCACTGAGTATGACTGATGTTAGTGAGTATCTTTTACCTTATTTCCATTTTATGCATCGAGGATGATGCATACTCTTCTTTGTGGGTTGATGCATGTTTTGATAATTGTGGAATAAATGATGTGTAATATGCAACATTTTAAGTCTAGGGTGATTTCACATTTATTGTTTTTATTCAAGCATTATTGATATGTATCCTGAATGTTAATGATTTTTAAGGATATACGAGTCTGTTTTATCCTTGATTTTGTAATTAGGAAGCATTTTGAGTAATTAATTTGATGACTTTGGGAATTCTGAAATTTCATATAGAATGAAAGTTTTGAGTAAATTCAATCCTGGTGTGGATAAAATGCATATATGAACTATTGTGCATTCTTGCGAAACAAGCTGAGTAGAAATTACTTAAGTTTAATTTATCTATTTTGCATGATAGAGAATTTTTCATTGGTAGAAAATTAGTTATATTTATATATAAAGAGGCTTGCTCCAACTCCTCTAGTTCAAGAATCTGAAGTCATGAGTTATATTATACCACGAATTGGTATACTTTAAATCTGTTTTGATCAAGTAACAAGAGAGAAAACTTTAAAAATAAATATCTATCCCTCATGCAAAAAGATTGATAACGATTTAAGTATCATGTCCTTGATCGGCTCCCTTCAATGTAAAGGAAAAAAAAATCAAACACCAAAGAAAAGGATAATAAAAAAAAAGGGAGAGTTGGAGGTCAAGTGGACAACTCTGTTGACCTTACGTGATTAAAACTATGAGTTATGTTATACTACTATGTAGTATATTTTAAACAATGTTATGATGCTAACAGAAAAGGGCATATAATCGTTTATAGACCAGTTTACTCTAAAAGTCTCTTTACTTAGAAATATTAACTAGATTCTAGAAAAGAAGATTTCATCTGTGAGGTAAACTATATTTATTAAAACACAAGTATTTAATGCTTGGTAAATGGAGATTGGATGTAACAATATGAGTTATGAGTTTTTATCTATCTTGGATTGCAAAATCTTGAGAGTTCATTTCTATTATATTATTTCTTAAATTTCTTGAGATTTAAAAAATCGGTTGCATAAACTGTGGATTAAGAACATAATTGGGGAAAGAACGAACAAGAATTCCTTATCTTTACATTCTCTTTGCATATTATGGAATTGCCTGAGGACAAGCAAAATTCAAAGTCTAAGGTATTTTGATGAGTTGCATTTACATCATATTTTTCCCTATATTTTATGTGATATTTTGTACTTAATTGTATAATTTTATACCAATTTTTAGTATTTTTCTTTCCTATGGTATGAAATCTTTACTTTTCTTGGTTTTTATAAAAATATAGGTAAAATCATACAAAAACAATGGATTTTATGTGTTTTGAGGACGTGGCATGATTTCCAAGGAAAAGACGATCTCACATGTCAAATTTGGAGCGAAATGGAGGTTAGACGCAAAATTCACTATCACGGCCGTGCGTTTTGCCTCTGCACACAGGAATAATTCAACGCAAAGTCAAGTTTTGCATAGAAACTTTCACGGTTGCACCCATGACTTGTTCACGAGCTGTGAGTTTCTCTGTGTACACAGATTTTTTTTCATAGAAATCTTCACGGCTCCAACCGTGAACACGTTCACGAGTTGTGAATGCTGCATCTAGGAAATTCATGAAGAAAGCACTGAGCCTGACTGATTTTTGTGAGTATCTATTACTTTATTCCCATTTTATGCATCGAGGATGATGCATACAATTCTTTGTGGGGCGATGCATGTTTTGATAATTGTGGAATAGATGATGTGAAATATGCAACATTTTAATTCTAGGGTGATTTCACATTTATTGTTTTTATTCAAGCATTATTGATATATATCTTGAATGTTAATGATTTTTAAGGATAAAGGAGTCTGTTTTATCTTTGATTTTGTAATTAGGAAGCATTTTGAGTAAATAATTTGATGACTTAGGGAATTCTAAAATTTCATATAGAATAAAATTTTTGAATAAATTCAATCCTGGTATGGATAAAATGCGATACAAGTTGAGTAGAAATTACTTAAGTTTAATTTATCTATTTTTGCTTGATAGAGAATTTTTCATGGATACAAAATTGGTGATATTTATATATAAAGAGGCTTCCTCCAACTCCTCTAGTTCAAGAATTTGAAGTCATGAGTTATATTACACCACGAATTTGTATACTTTAAATCTGTTTCGATCAAGTAACAAGAGGGAAAACTTTAAAAATAAATATCTATCCCTCATGCAAAAAGATCGATAACTATTTAAGAATCAAGCGCTTTATCAGCTCTCTTCAAAGTAAAGTAAAAAACAAATCAAACACCAAAGAAAAGGATAATAAAAAAAAGAGGGAGCTCGAGGTCAAGTGGACAACTCCGCTGACCTTTCATGATTAAAACTATGAGTTATATTATACTACAATGTTATATACTTTAAACAATGTTATAATGCTAATAGAAAATGGCATATAATCCTTTAAAGACTAGTTTACTCTAAAAGTCTCTTTACTCAGAAATATTAACCAGATTCTAGAAATGAAG
Source organism: Costus lasius (assembly GCA_027563935.2). Classification (NCBI taxonomy): domain Eukaryota; kingdom Viridiplantae; phylum Streptophyta; class Magnoliopsida; order Zingiberales; family Costaceae; genus Costus; species Costus lasius. The sequence goes on along the minus strand of CM050450.1, from coordinate 25,481,451 downwards.
ATTTCATCTATGAGGTAAACTACATTTATTAAAACACAAGTATTTAATGCTTAGTAAATGGAGATTGGATGTAACAATATGACTTGTGAGTTTTATCTATCTTGGTTTGCAAAATCTTGAGAGTTTATTTCTATTATATTATTTCTTAAATTTCTTAAGATTTAAAAAATTGGTTGCTTAAACTGTGGATTAAGAACATAATTGGGGAAAGAACGAACAAGTATTGCTTATATTTACATTCTCTTTACATATTATGGAATTGCCTGAGGATAAGCAAAATTCAAAGTCTAGGTTATTTTGATGAGTTACATTTATATCATATTTTTTCCTATATTTTATATGATATTTTGTACTTAATTGTACAATTTTATACCATTTTTTAGTATTCTACTTTCCTATGGTATGAAATCTTTACTTTTCATAGTTTTTATAAAAATATAGGTAAAATCATACAAAAATAATGGATTTTATGTGTTTTGAGGACATGGAATGATTTTCAAGGAAAAGACGATCTCACATGTCAAATTTGGAGCGAAACGGAGGTTAGACGTAAAATTCACTATCACGACCATGCGTTTCGCCTCTGCACACAAGAATAAGTCTACGCAAAGTCAAGTTCTGCAAAGAAACTTTCATGGTTGCACCCCTGACTTGTTCATGGGCTGTGAGTTTCTTTGTGTTCACAAATTTTTCTTCATAGAAATATTCACGGCAGCAACCATGAACATGTTCACGAGTTGTGAATCCTGCATCTAGGAAATTCATGAAGAAGGCACTGAGTCAGACTGATTTCAGTGAGTATCTTTTACTTTATTTCCATTTTATGCATCGGGGATGATGCATACTCTTCTTTGTGGGGTGATGCATGTTATGATATTTGTGGAATAAATGATGTGTAATTTGCAACATTTTAAGTCTAGGGTGATTTCACCTTTATTGTCTTTATTCAAGCATTATTGATATGTATCTTGAATGTTAATGATTTTTAAGGATATACGAGTCTGTTTTATCCTTGATTTTGTAAATAGGAAGCATTTTGAGTAATTAATTTGATAACATAGGGAATTCTGAAATTTCATATAGAATAAAATGTTTGAGTAAATTCAATCCTAGTATGGATAAGATGCATATATGAATTATTTGTGCATTCTTGATACAAGCTGAGTAGAAATTACTTAAGTTTTAATTTATTTGTTTTTGCATGATAGAGAATTTTTCATGGATATAAAAATTGGTTAAATTTTTATATAAAGAGGCTTGCTCCAACTCCTCTAGTTCAAGAATCTGAAATCATGAGTTATACTATATCACGAAATGGTATACTTTAAATCTGTTTTGATCAAGTAAGAAGAGGGAAAACTTTAAAAAAATCAAACACCAAGAAAAGGATAATAATAATAATAAAAAAGAGCTGGAGGTCAAGTGGACAACTCCGTTGACCATTCATGATTAAAACTACTAGTTATGTAATACTACTATGTAGTATATTTTAAACAATGTTATGATGCTAACAGAAAAGGGCATATAATCGTTTAAAGACCAGTTTACTCTAAAAGTCTCTTTACTCAGAAATATTAACCAGATTCTAGAATTGAAGATTTCATCTATGAGGTAAACTATATTTATTAAAACACAAGTATTTAATGCTTGGTAAATGGAGATTGGATGTAACAATATGAGTTATGAGTTTTATCTATCTTGGATTGCAAAATCTTGAGAGTTTATTTCTATCATATTATTTCTTAAATTTCTTGAGATTTAAAATTGGGGAAAGAACGAACAAGTATTCCATATGTTTACATTCTATTTACATATTATGGAATTGCCTGAGGACAAGCAAAATTCAATGTCTAGGGTATTTTGATGAGTTGCATTTACATCATATTTTTCCCTATATTTTATATGATATTTTGTATTTAATTGTATAATTTTATACCAATTTTTAGTATTTTTCTTTCCTATGGTATGAAATCTTTACTTTTCTTGGTTTTTATAAAAATATAGGTAAAATCATACAAAAAACAATAGATTTTATGTGTTTTGAGGACATGGCATGATTTCCAAGGAAAAGTCGAGCTCACACATCAAATTTGGAGCGAAACAGAGGTTAGACTCAAAATTCACTATCATGACCGTGCGTTTCGCCTCTGCACACAGGAATAATTCTACGCAAAGTCAAGTTCTGCATAGAAAATTTCACGTTTGCACCCGTGACTTGTTCACGGGCTATGAGTTTCTCTGTGTACACAGATTTTTCTTCACAGAAATATTCACGGCCGCAACCATCAACACGTTCACAAGTTGTGAATGCTGCATCTAGGAAATTCATGAAGAAAGCACTGAGCCTGACTGATTTTTGTGAGTATCTTTTACTTTATTCCCATTTTATGCATTGAGTACGATGCATACTCTTCTTTGTGGGGTGATGTATGTTTTGATAATTGTGGAATAAATGATGTGTAATATGCAACATTTTAAGTCTAGGGTGATTTCACATTTATTGTTTATTCAAGCATTATTGATATGTATCTTGAATGTTAATGATTTAAGGATATACGAGTCTGTATTATCCTAGATTTTGTAATTAGGAAGCATTTTGAGTAATTAATTTGATGACTTAGGGAATTCTGAAATTTCATATAGAATAAAATTTTTGAGTAAATTCAATCCTGGTATGGATAAAATGCATATATGAACTATTGTGCATTCTTGCGATAAAAGCTGAGTAGAAATTACTTAAATTTAATTTATCTATTTTTATTTGAGAGAGAATTTTTCATGGATACAAAATTGGTGATATTTATATATAAAGAGGCTTCCTCCAACTCCTCTAGTTCAAGAATCTGAATTCATGAGTTATATTATACCACGAATTGGAATACTTTGAATCTGTTTCGATTAAGTATCAAGAGGGAAAACTTTAAAAATAAATATCTATCCCTCATTCAAAAAGATCGATTACGATTTAAGTATCATGCGCTTAATCGGCTCTCTTCAAGTAAAGTAAAATAAAAAAAATCAAACACAAAAGAAAAGGATAATATATAAAAAGAGAGAGCTGGAGGTCAAGTGGACAACTCCGCTGATCTTTGATGATTAAAACTATGAGTAATATTATACTACTATGTAGTATATTTTAAACAATGTTATGATGCTAACAGAAAATGGCATATAATCGTTTAAAAACCAATTTACTCTATAAGTCTCTTTACTCAGAAATATTAACCAGATTCTAGAAATGAAGGTTTCTTCTGTGAGGTAAACTATATTTATTAAAACACAAGTAATTAATGCTTGGTAAATGGAGATTAGATGTAACAATATGAGTTGTGATTTTTATCTATCTTGGATTGCAAAATCTTGAGAGTTTATTTCTATTATATTATTTCTTAAGATTTAAAAAATCGGTTGCTTAAACTATGGATTAAGAACATAATTGGGGAAAGAACGAACAAGTATTCCTTATATTTACATTCTCTTTACATATTATGGAATAGCCTGAGGACAAGAGAAATTCAAAGCCTAGGGTATTTTGATGAGTTGCATTTATATCATATTTTTTCCTGTATAGTTTTATACCAATTTTTAGTATTTTTCTTTCCTATGGTATGAAATCTTTTCTTTTCTTGGTTTTTATAAAAATATAAGTAAAATCATACAAAAACAATGGATTTTATGTGTTTTGAGGACATGGCATGATTTCCAAGAAAAAGACGAGCTCACACGTCAAATTTGGAGCGAAACGGAGGTTAGACACAAAATTCACTATCACGGCTGTGCGTTTCGCCTCTGCACACAGGAATAATTCTATGCAAAGTCAAGTTCTACATAGAAACTTTCACGGTTGCACCTGTGACTTGTTCACGGGCTGTGAGTTTCTCTATGTACACAAATTTTTCTTCACAGAAATATTCACGGCTACAGCCGTGAACAGTTCAAAGTCCGTGAGTTTTTTCGTCCAACTCTATTCTTCACTCTATTCTGCCTTGAATCGTGTTAGAACTTAACCAAACTTTGCAAAAACCTTTCTAGATGGGTTGTAAATGAATTGAACTATAAAAAAAAATTTGGAAGGGTTTGGGGAGCTTCTTCAGATGAAATTTGATAGAGGCACCGGCTAGGGTAGAAAATAGTGGCCAGGCGAAATTTTGATGAGGAGATCATGGAATGGAGGAATTCTACTGCTCAATCTTCATCTCTTGATGGAAGAGAAGAGTTCTAATCTTTCTCCTAGTGTTTCCTTGTAGTTTTATTCAGTTGTCATGTCGAATTCATCATATTACATGCTGTATTCTAAGAAAACGACTGTTTAAACTCTTTTTCATGATTACGGGTGTAACCTGTTGATGATTTATGGATTAAACTTGTTGTTTTAATCTTTATTACGAATTTTATATAGTTGATTTGATTAGAATTAGGTTCTATTTCGTGTTTTTACTCTGTCCAAGTAATTTTACATCTTAAACGTTGCGAGAAGGACCGAGGGGTGAATCGCGATGTCGGATCTATTCTTTTCAAACATGCAAATTCATTCATGAGAGTAGCTTAGATTTGTTTGAAGTATTTGCATAGGTTTTCACAAAGCTTAAGGGGACTAATTACGATAATTGTCACGAGAGTAGGGAATTATTATGGTTAGGTACCGGATTACATTTTGAGAGAAGATAATTTGTACATAAGTAAAAATCCCTTTCAACACTTTAATTTTTTGTACGAATATTTATTTTATTAAATTCTGATATGTTAGCATGGTGAAACCCCAATCCCGATTCTCTCCACATAAGTTTCCTTCCCACAACGCTCACTTTTGCTCTCTCACGCATCGAAGTTTCCATTCAAAAACCACATTTTGAATAGTCTAGTTATAGATTGATTATGTAATCGGTACTTGACCACCAGATGCTCGTTGGGAACGATCTTTATTTTAAAAACTTGATACAACCGTGCACTTGTGGTCGCATTAGAAGGTCAGCCCCCTAACTTGGCTTGGTTGTGCCATCTCCTTGATCAGCGCTCATCCCTCAAGTGCATCATCTAGGTTAGGCCACAGAAGGGGATGCGCCATCCATACAAGGTGAGATGCGCTAACCCTAACCCTAGCCGCCAAACCTCAATGCACCACTAGGTGTTGTGTCCGCAAGTGCACGGATACTCGAAGTAATAAAGAAAGATATCGAACCACAGAGACCTTATTGTTAAGTACCAAATAATTGTATTCTCACTAGCTAAGCAATCGATTATACTGGAAGTTAATAATAGAAAGAACACGAAATCAGAGAGATAAACTGGGACTAGGGTTTCATCCACCTTAATTTCCATGTCTAGATATGAATAAAAGATCGTCAGTTTAATTTTATCATGATAAAGATTTAATTTACTTCATAAAGGGATTGTCTCACTTTCGTGCAGACAACCATGCAGGGGCCGATCCTCGCTTTTGCGCAAGATCTATCCCAACGCTGAAAATAGGTAAATCATCAAACAAAGAACTCAAGGATCACTTTCGTGCCTCCGAATTCTAAGTTGATTATCTCAAGTGGAATCTCAAGGATCACTTTTGTGGATCCAAGTCTCAACACAGGTTCTACTTATTGTTTTCCAACGTTCTGATCCTTGCTTTCGCACAAGATCTTCCAGTTTGACAAAATAACTCAATCCTATATTCTTTTTATCAAACATGACAATTATTATTCTAAAATCAGGAAATAAGAACTAACCTAATTTCTTACAGTGAGTTCCTATTATTCAATTTTAGGGTTCCAAGTTCTCAAGCAAGTCACTTTTTAGTCTATTGCGAAAACTCTAGAATCATGCATGATAATAAGAAAACTATGGAGAATCATAGAGCAATCTATCACATAAGTAGAATCATCATAATAAAACTATTCTGACGAAAATAAAAGTTATCTAGTCATAAGAAATCAAAGTGAATTACTCTCTCATGTCCCAAAATATGATTAAGCTAGCATGGAAGAGAAAATACAATCAACCATAGTATCAAAGTGTCAGAAATCAAAGAAGAAGGACAAATAATGTTACAACATGGCAGTAATGAAAGTTACAGTCGTAATTTTGGTTGAAAACTCGCTGTGAACAGTGCCCGTGACCCTTCTTTCATTAATTTCTTCTCTAATCGAGATTCTTTCACTCTGAAACTTCTATGATGTCCTCCTCTCCTCCAGGTGAAACTTCAGTGTAAAATTTACGGCTTGAGGTGACCTCCACGCCTCTCGGCGCGCTGTCGAACCCTAGAGACACCTCTATTGATTGCTCCTCGAATCTTCTATAAAAATTGAGGCTTTCAGTCCTTTTATCTTCTCCTCGTTGAGACGAGTCTGCCGCTTCTTTCGGATCTCAATTTGGTGCCCAAAATCTCAAGATATCGTCCGCGCTAGAATCGGGCTCGAAAAACTCGCGCGTCCAGGTAGTAATTACGGCCGTAATTTTCATTACGGCAGTGCCGTAATTTAGTTCTGTGAATACTGGGACAAAATTATGGCCCGTGAAAAATATTACGGCAGTGCCGTAATTGCTTCTGTGGATTTCTGGGCCAAAATTACACCCGTAATTTTCATTATGGCAGGGGTGTATTTTTCAAACTTGCTCCGATTTGCATAAAAATTGGCGGACGGCTTCATTTCGATGTCTGGAATCCATTCATGCGCTCAAATCCTTCAAAATCCATCAAAATATAGCACTTTTTTTTTTTCTGAAAATTAAGATAAATAAGAAATTGCGTAGATTCCGCAATATTTGACAAATAAGGCTTAAAAACAAGCAAAAGATCATAAATATGACACAAAAAGATATATAAAATGGCATGAAATTTACTATAAATTTCGGTGTCATCAAACACATAAGGCTCAAACTTTGCTTGTCCTCAAGCAAATACATAGAATAAAGAACATTGCTATGGAAAATATGTCTTTTTATGAAAAGTAAATTTCTAAAATATAATCACTCATGAAATATTCCATCAACTTTGTGCACAAAATTTCAGATAAATACATCATCCTCTGAATTTAATCTTTAAGATTCACAACTTTGATCAAATAAAACTTTGCAACTCGCATAATAAAAAGAATTTCAGTTTCATGAATTCACCTAATTTTCAGTTTAAATCTATCTTTTTTCACACAAAAATTTTCTTTTCTCTTTCTTTTTTATTATTATTATTATTTTTTTGGATTGCATGTACCCACATAGATATATACTTTTTATTTGGACTTCAACTTTTATCTTCGGTACCACTATGAATTTTACATAGTGCTAAGGAGAGGAGTCTTTTTCTTTTTCTCCCTTTTTTTTATAGACTTCAACCCATGTCTTAGGTACCACTGTCAATTTTGCACAGTGCTAAGTAGGGGGAGTCTCTCACTCTTTTTGGATCCTAGATTCTTTCTTCCCAACAAATAGTAAGATAAACTAAACATCAACTAGGTTAATCAATTGACATCCATTCAAAAATTACACTCATATGCTCATTTTATTCAAGAAAGATGCTTCACTCTTAGATTGCATTCATCAAACAACGTACCTACCCAAAATCCTTATGCATCAATCAATGAAGAATTTCAACAAGTAAATATATATTGAAGAAATAAATTTAACATAATAAGTATATATCTCCATTCATAGGCATGCATGCATGAACATTCATCATCACAGAAAAATCTACCCATCTTTCATCACATGGATTCAAGCCATCAAAAAATTTTAAGCATAAATAATATTAAAGTCAATGCAAAAGGTGTGAAGCATCAAACTCAAACAATCATGGTCAGAAGTGTAACATGATAGAATCAAGCAAACACATCGAATAGAACTCTCAGTGAGCAAATCAAGGATGCAACTATATAAAATAATCATGAATACAAGAGAGTGAGAACAATACTCACAAGACTATATAGCAAGCTCTGACCAAAAATACATAAGGCTCAGACTAAAAATAGTGTTGGGGGCAGATGCTGCTAGGTTCAAAGATGTGCCTTTTGAAAATTTTACCTGCATAATTTATGGTACATAAGGCTTAGTTTAAAAATAGTCTCTAAAAACTAATAATGATAAAAAATAATTTTCTCAATGAAGAATCAGAGATATCATCGGTAGTCCGAGAGAGTGCTAGTGGAAAGAGCTGATGCAGCTGAGAAGCAGAGGGTGAACAGAGGCTAGCTAAAAAGCTGCTAGCAATGATGATGGTGTCAATAGTAGAGTGAGTAATCTCTAGTGGCCTGCTAGAGACTACAGTCCTGGAGATGAGATCGTCAGCTGGTGGGTGTCAGAGATAATGCTGCATAGATAAAAAAAAATCAGAGACACTAATAAAGAGTCTGCTGCATAAATAAATAAATAAATTGAAATAGAGGCAGTAAAAGAAGTAAGAGGCTGCTAATGGTATAATCCAGTGTCGACGGCTGGAAACAGTGGTGTCAGAGGTAGCTGGAGTGGTGGTGGCTGGGGTGGCTAGAGGTGCTGCAAATCTGGAGAAGAAGCTGCAGGTGTCCAACGATAGCAGAGCAGCCTACTGATTTAGTTACAAAAAGTAGCTATACCCAAGAATAAGATTTAATGATCCATAAAGAAAATAGACAAAGCCATAAAGTAGAATAAGACTTGTTCTTTCCAGGTGTATGAAAATCAAAGGATCAAAATCTTTCAGGAATTTAGGGTATCAACAGAAAGAGGGCTACTCAGGTTTCTAAGTGAAAAACTGCACAGAAGTTAATCAATTACCAAAAGTTGCCATGCTTCCTAGAATGATCAGAAAATATTTTCATGAAAACAACAAATCCAAGAGATAGAATGAAACATGAACTTCATATTCCATGCGAAAAATCAGGGTTTCAAGTCATTAAAGCATCTTAAAAACATGCAGCAAAAACACTAATTAGATTATTCAAAAGAAAACTGCTGCATAATTTAATCAGAATCGAAAAGATGCTATGTGTTTTAAGATGATCCATGGACTTTAAAATTCAGCAAAAATATCCAAATAATAGAAGAAGCTGAGTACTTCATGTTCATGCCAAAGATCAATAATTTTTCTAACCTAGTTTCTTAAAATCACAGCGAGAAAACACCTAATCAGATAAACAGAAAGCAGATTCAAAATTACGGGCGTGAAATCCTTTATGGCAGTGCCGTAATATGCATTAAATTCTTGGGTCAAAAATATGCAGGAAATACGGTACCGTAAAAATCCTTACGGTACTGCTGTAAATGCCATAAAACTTTCGGATAAAAAATCACTCAAAAATATGGCACGTGAAGTCGAAAACGGTTAGAAATTACGGTATTGTAAAATTGCTTACGGTAGTGCCGTAAAAGATGAAAAACTGTCGGATCAAGAATTAGCCGAAATTACGGCACCGTGAAAAGGATTAAGGCAGTGCCGTATTTTGCACAAAATTTCATTTTTCCCTGCAAAAAGAAAAGAAAAATTAATTCTAAAAATAAACTAAAATAAAAGAAACTAAACTTAAGCAATAGTGCTTGGGTTGCCTCCCAAGAAGGGCTAATTTTAGGTCCATAGCTTGACCAAAACTCAAATTTCATGGAGAAGTTGGAGGATCAGAACCATAGTAAATAGCATACAATTTTCTGCATTTCCTTTGTCCTAAAAGTTTAGCCACTAATTCAAACATCCAAAATTTCATGTAAATCACAATTGATGTGGCTTTCTCAAATATGCAGAAATCAAAATCAATATTTTCAAATCTACATAAAGGATATTCAATGATCTTCCTATATTTATTAGAAAGCAAAATCATTAGTCCTTTCTTCAAATTTATATCTTCATTTGCAATAGGACCTCGATTAAAAGAGTCAAATATTGGATCATCAAAATAATTTTTCTATCTCAAATTAGATTCCTCAATAAAGCATAATTTCTTAAATAAATCAGAAGATTCAACAATAGATATGGGCAAAACATCAGAGTGAGATTCATCAATATTCATAATTTTCAAATCCTTCTCAAGTTCTTCATGCTCATCATCAATTTCAAAATTACTAACAAAATCAGAGTAAGATTTTTCTAAATCAGTCCCCTCAAATCTTTCATCAGATTTAACCACAAATAATATATCATCAAAAGAATCAATTTCATAATTACCACAAAAATCAAAAGGAGAATTAACAAAATCAATTTTCTCAAAATTTTCCACAAAAAAATTATCAAAAGAATCAATTTTACAATTATCAAAATAAGAGTGAGATTCATTAATGTTCACATAAGGCTCAATCTCAAAACAATCATAATCAGAGGGGGATTTTTCTAAATCAATTTTTTCAGTTTCCAAATCAAACTCAAATAAAGAAGCTTGTTGTGCTAATTGGGTTTCTAAAATTTTCTTATGAGCTGTTAAAGATTCTACTTGAGAAGCAAGCAGACTAATTGTTCCCTTAAGATCTTCAATTTCTTTACTTCTATTTGTCATGAATTTTTCAAGCATAGAATTTAACCTAGATTTTTTTGTATCCTCAATGTATGGTTCAGAAACATGATTTGGAGGGATTAAAAATTGGCAATCAGAAGTATAATGATCAGAATATCTACAAATATTACATCTAATAGAAGAAATAGAGTGTAATTTTAATTTATCTACAAGAGTGCACAATGAATCATCTTTATACTTACCTTGTGGCATGTATACCTCACCTCTTTCAGTTGCCCATAAGTAATGATTAAAAGACATATCTTCAAATCTATCAAGAACAGAAAGATTATCCAACACCAATAAATCAAAATATATATTTTTTTCAGAATATATAAAAAACAGAAAATACAAAATACAAGCAAATTCACAAACTTCAGAAATCACAGTTATGTCACAACTTGTGAAAATGCAAAACCTGCAAAAATAGAAAATAAAGTTAAATCTAAAATAAATAAAACTTAGTCTAGCAATACTAACAACTATTTTGATATTAACAAAACTAATGTCCCCGGCAACGGCGCCAAAACTTATTGTGTCCGCAAGTGCATGGATACTCGAAGTAATAAAAAATATCGATCCCACAGAGACCTACGTGCTAAGTACCAAATAGTTGTATTCTTACTAGCTAAGCAATTGATTATAATGCAAATAGATGATAGAAAGAGTATAAAGATAAACAGAGAGAGAAACTAGGACTAGGGTTTCATCCACTTTAATTTCTATGACTAGATATGAATAAAAAGTCGTCAGTCTAATTTTATTATGATAAAGATATAATTTACTTCATAAAAGGATTATCTCACTTTCGTGCAGATAATCATGCAGGGATCAATCCTCGCTTTCGCACAAGATCTATCCCAATGCTGAAAATAAGTAAATCATCAAGCAAAGAACTCAAGGATCACTTTCGTGCATCCGAATTCTAAGTTGATTATCTCAAGTGGAATCTCAAGGATCACTTTCGTGCATCCAAGTCTCAACACAGGTTCTACTTATGGTTTTCCAACGTTCTGATCCTTGCTTTCACACCAGATCTTCTCGTTTGACAAAATAACTCAATCCTAGATTCTTTTTATCAAAGATGACAATTATTATTCTAAAATTAGGAAATAAGAACTAACCTAATTTCTTACAGTGAGTTCCTATTATTCAATTTTAGAGTTCCAAGTTCTCAAGCAAGTCACTTTTCAGTCTATTGCAAAAACTCTAGAATCATGTATGATAATAAGAAAACTATAGAGAATTATAGAGCAATCTATCACATAAGTAGAATCAACATAATAATACTATTCTGACAAAAATAAAAGTTATCTAGTCATAAGAAATCAAAGTGAATTACTCTCCCATGTCCCAAAATATGATTAAGCTAGCATGGAAGAGAAAATACAATCAACCATAGTATCGAAGTGTCAGAAATAAAAGAAGAAGGAGAAATAATGATACAACACGGCTCCGTAATTTTTGTTGAAAACTCGCTGTGAACAGTGCCCGCGACCCTTCTTTCATTGATTTCTCCTCCGATCGAGATCCTTTCGCTCTAAAACTTCTGTGATGTCCTCCCCTCCTCCAGGCAAAACTTTAGTGTAAAGTTCACGGCCTGAGGTGACCTCCACGCCTCTCGGTGCGCAGCCGAATCCTAGAGACACCTCTATTGATTGCTCCCCCAATCGTTCATAAAATTAGGGATTTTGCTCTATTTATCTTCTCCTCGTTGAGATGAGTCCGCAGCTTCTTTTGGATCTCAATTTGGAGGTCTTGATCTCTAGAAATCGTCCGCGCAGAATCAGGCCCAGAAAAATCGTGTGTCCAAGTAGTAATTATGGCCGTAAAAAGCATTACGGTAGTGCCGTAATTTGGTTCTGTGAATTCTGGGTCAAAATTACGGTACCCTAATATTCATTACGGCACTGCCGTAATTTCTGGGCAGAAAATTAAGGTACCATAATTTTCATTACACCCGGGGGTGTAATTTTTTAAACTTGCTTTGATTTGCATGAAAATTGGCTGGCGACTTCGTTTCGACGTCTGGAATCCATTCGTGCGCCCAAATCCTTCAAAATCCATCAAAATATAGTACTTTTTACTTGAAAATCATGAAAAACAAGCAATGGTGTAGATTCTGCAATATTTGACAAATAATGCTTAAAAACAAGCAAAAGATCATAAATATGACCCAAAAAGATTTATAAAATGGAATGAAATTTACTATAAATTTTGGTGTCATCACTAGGTCAACCCTAGAAGCCACCTTAGGTTTGGCTAGGTCAAGATTGCATTACCATGGGGAGATGTGCAAGGGAGAGAGAGGAGAGGAGATATTGCAAAGAGATATCTTCAATATTCAATTCGAAAGGAGTTTATTATTATTATTTTTAAGTAAATTACTATTCCTCGATGATGTAATAGGGTGCAATTAGCCTAGGTTGTTTGGTCCATGTAATCTACAAGGCACCTTGACCTCTCAGCACACAATCCTCAACTCATCCACTCTATCAAAGACAACACCAAGTCAACAATCCACCAAAGACTTCAAATCCAGTAGGAGTAGTCAACATTCAGCAATCTGAAGTCAACATCCTGTCAATAATCTAGCCAAAGCTTCAAATCCAGCAAGTTGATGTGTTCCGCAAGTGCATGGACAAATTAACGTAATAAAAATATCAATCCCACAGGGACCAATGGCTAAAACAGACTTGGTGTGTAATCAATTTAATGAAAATTCAGAACTTCGGGTTCACCACACTATGTTTCATGACTTTTTGTATTTAAAAGTATATTAAGAAGGACTTACTGTGTTGAAGGGGATTTATCTGCATGTACAGAATGCCGCCCCCTCTCAGCAGTACAATCCAGTGTCTATTTGAATTAATCCCTTACTCTTATGGTTATTAATTCGAAATAAACTCAATGAGTTCTTGATAAAACTAGAACATCCCTCAAGCCGATTCGAACTACTCTCATGTTAAAATCAACTTATCCAAATATTGTAGATCCGATATCGCAATTCACCTCTTAGTACTTCTTGCGACATCTCAAGACATGCAAATTATGGCTAGTGATCAACACGTAATAAGCACAATAATTATTGAATCTAACACAAATTAATCACTTCATAAGAAGATAAAAATAGTCAAGTCATGAAAACATAGATGGTTACACCCTAAATCCTGAATAAAGAGTTTACGCTAACATAGTAATAATATCAACGTTGTAAGTATCCATGTTTTTTATTACAAATTGGCAAATAAATATGAAATCGACAAAGGAATTCAAGAATCAAGACTCCCTAATGAAGATCGACGCCAGCAAGCCAGAAAATCAAAGCTTTTCCAGTCAGAAATTGAGATCACTGCTGTTCGCCCTAGCTCTCGCCTCTTCCCAAATTCTCCTTGTAAATTGGCCAAAAAGTCCCAGTAATGGGTCCAAAGCTCCCTTATATAGTTCTCCACCCTTAGAATAGGTTTTTCCTAAAATTCTGTGTAAAAAGGAATCAAATCAAGCGAAAAACCGAGTCAAACTTGAAACTGGCAGACGAAAATACGGCCGTGATAATAAATACGGCGGTGCCGTATTTTCTTTTGTGTCTTCCGGAATTACAACCTTGCAGAAATACGGCTGTTAAAATAAATATGGCCCTGCCATATTTCTTTCTGTGGATTTTCTGAAACAAAATACGGCAGTGAAAATAAATACAGCACTACCGTATTTCTTTCTGTGGATTTCTTAAACAAAACAAGGCTACGAAAATAAATATGGCCCTACCGTATTTCTTTCTGTAGATTTTCTAAAACAAAATATGGTCGTGACAAATATCATAGGCGGTGTCATATTTCTTTCTGTGCTCTTCCATAAATACGGACCGTGATAATAAATATGGCAGTGCCGTATTTTTCAAATGAGCTTCGATTCGCACAAAATTTGATGGGCAGCTTCATACTGACTTGTAGAATTCACCTGTGCACTTGGATTCATCAAAATTTGGTCATTTTTTTCCTGAAACATGCCAAAAGTGAAGAGAGGTGAAGATTCTGAACAATCAAAAGGATATGAGTTGAGATAAGTGAAAATATGATAAGAATAGGACAAATTATGCATAAAAGTATAGTAAAAATACTATGTAAATACGAGACATCAAATCTTGCTAGACTTAAACTTTTGCTTATTCTCAAGCAAATAAATAGACCAAAGAACAATGCTGAGTATGGAAAATATAACTCTCTTATGAAAAATAAATTTCTAAAACATAATCACTCATAAAAATTTTCAACTCATACTACATAAAATTCAGATAAATACACCATTCTTAGAATTTAATCCTTAAGATTTACTATTTTAATCAAATAAAAGTTCACAACTTGTATAGTAAACAAAATCTCAATCTCATGACTTCACCTTTCATATCCGTTTAAATCTACATCACTTTTGTTTACAGGAATAGGATATCCAAAATCTTTTTCTCCATAAATTTTTTTTTATATTTCGCTTTTGACATTCTCTAAATCGAATACCACCTTTTTTTTCTACTGACGAATTTAGAGTACATTAACCACTTAGCCAATGTATTAGAACTCATATCTTATTGGCTAGCAGAATTGAGATTCATGGTCCAAGATAGAGGACTTAATGTCAAATAACTTTTCTTTGGCATGTGCCCACATAGATACATACTTTTATTTGGACTTCAACGCTTGTCTTCGCTACCATTGCCAACTTTTCGCAGTCTCAAGTAGAGGAGTCATTCTCTCTTTTTTTTTTACTTTGGATTTTGGATTCTTTCTTCCCAACAAATAGCATAATTGGTCAAACATCAACTAAGGCTATTTAATCAATGTAAATTTAACATATCATACTCATATGCACATTTTATTTGAAAAAAACTGCTTCACTGTCAAATTGCATTCATCAAATAACATATCTACCAAAATCTCATGCATCAATTGCTGAAAAATTATAATGACATGATATATATTGGAGAAATAAACTTTACACAAGAAGAACATTTCCATCCACAGACATTGATATATATATGAACAACAACATGCACATCATTCACTGTCAAAGAGGAACACCACACCTCATCATAGAAATTCATTCATTTATGAAAAACCACTCATTCAGGAAAGACCACAACCACAAAAAAAAAATAAACACACATCCAAGAGTATTATAGTCATGCAATCATCGTCGCAGTGCACCCACACTCGGTGCTAAATAACATCATAAAGTCATTAGTATAAAGTTATACAATCCATCATCCAAATAAGATCCAAAACAAACCATTCATCAACATCGTTATACATCACATCCACAATAATAGAAATAGAAAGCAAGCAACCAATCACATAATATCATCATCACAATATCTAAGTACAATGCCCAAATCCACATACGAGCAGCGTCTACATGATGCCAAAATCAGAATACATCCAATCATGCGCCTACACATGGTGCCAAATAACATCATGTTATCATAGTAATAGAATATAGCAAAATGTTATACAATCCACTGAAATGAGTAGCACAAAGCAAATAGAAATAGGAATATAAAAACATATATCTTCCCCTACAAAGCGAATGCATCATCCTCGATGCAATATGCATAGAATGAGAGAGTAGGGAAAAAGATACTCAGAAAGTGCTAATTATCAACATCGGTGTCTATCTCCACGTCATTCTCCTCACCAGAAGCAACCTCTTCCATATTCGCATCCTGGTCCCTCTCTTCATCACTGCAGAAATGATCCCCTAGAAAGCCTTTAATATCCTAGATGTCATCACGCACATCCTGGATAAAGTCAAGTGCTCTCTCCAAAAGACGTCCCTAATGGAACACCTCTGCAGATAAGGCTTGAAAGCTTGCATCCTGGGCAGAAGACCAACCCCTCTGAGGCTGTGCTGCACCGTGAGAAGAAGAACCAGCTCAACGTGGTGGAGAATCCATACTCATCCCAAAGGGATCGCTACTACCACCCCAGGTGGGTGGTGGTGGTGCTGAGTCTAGTGGTGTAGGAACATCTGTAACAGCTGCATCAGGAGGAATTTTCCAATTCAATTGATTACGAACTGTGGTTCGTTCTTTGTTTGGCAAGGGCAAGGCTGAAAAATTCTGTCCAAGAACAAGGGAAACGATATCCCCTTCTCAGACAATCATCCTCATCGCTACACATGACTCCAAGTCAATCTTACAATTCCCCTTTGTAGTCTCTACTCCAAATGGATCTACATCCAAAGCACGTGCTAAGGTGGTGACAAATCCTCCCAAAACAATAGCGCCCTTCTTGGCGCGTGCAACTTTATCAAACTGCTTAACAAGATAATATGCCACATCTACAGGATAACCGTGAAGCATGCACCATAAGAAAAAGAGTTCAACTTTTGGATCATACCATCACTCTCACCTCGCCCAAAGACAGTATGTGAGAGAACCCTATGCAATTATCATAGACAAGGATTAGACATACTAGTCGCTCATGCTGTCTTTGTCGAATAATTCAAATATGAAGTGATTTGATACAAAAAAGTGTTCTTAATGTATTCCCATGGGGGATGTACACACCCTCCTGATGGTAAGTGGAACATAGCTCTGATATCCTTGAGCGTCAGACTCCTTTCAATATTTGCAAGTTGAAAAGTAAGGCGACCTTTCGCCTCTTGATAGTGGTAATCATGGAGCTCGACCTCTAAGCTGCTAAGAAACTCCAATACCAAGGGAATGAACGTCTGCGGCAGACTTTGGAAAAACCTTAAGGCTAAATTTTGTTCAAACATCCAATTTACGTCTTCATCAAGCCGAAGGATCTCCAAAGTACGCTTGTCTGCATATTTAGTGTTTGTAATCCTCCTCATAAGAAGATGATTATACTGAGCTTCTTTTGCGTCATCTCTGAAGATAATACCATATGGATTTGGAGGTGGTGGCAGTGCTACAGAAGTTGGTGCTTTACCTTTCCCCTTGCCTACTACTTGTTTCTTTCTTGGTGCCATTTTAGGTAATAAGGATGAGATAAATTGAACTTTAGAAGTTGAGAACAGAAGCATTACCCAAAACTGTGAACAGGGCACTGGAAACAGACGAAGCTCAAACTGCAACGCTCGAATGTGATCCTTCTAGGTGAAATTGGTCTTTGAAAACTTCAGGGGAGAGATCTTCTAGCTTAATTGAAGCTTCAGAAAGCAAATAGCAGCTCAAATGAAGATCTGGCAACGAAAAATGAAGACCGACAGAATTTAGTGGAACTCAATTTTTTGTACCAAATCCAGGCTTCGAACCGCCGGAATGTGGCTCGTAGATGACCGAAAAATGATCGGAGGAGGTCGCCGAGCAATTTGGAAGGTTGGAAGAAGTCTGATCTGAAGAAATGACGCAAATGCAAGAAGAAAACGGGAAAAACCCTAGAAAATACGGTCGGGTATATATATAGGCAAATGAAAATATGGCTGTGAAAATAAATACAGCCGTGTCGTGAAACATTCTGTAAAGAAAACCAATAAAATTATGCCTGTGAAAAGAAATATGACACTACCATAAAACATTCTGTAAGGATAACTAGCAAAAATACAGCCATAAAATTAAATATGGCACCCCCGTGAAATATTCTGTAAAAATGATCAAAGAAAGTATGGGGTGTGAAAATAAATACAGCACCCCGGTAAAATATTCTGTAAAGAAATTTTCTGAAAGTATGGGTGTGAAAATAAATACGGTACCCCCGTAAAAAAAATTTTTATATAAAAAATACGGGTGTGAAAAGAAATATGCCACACCTGTAAAACATTCTGTTTCACAGTAACCCAAAAATACGGCAGTAAAAATAAATACGATAGGGCCGTATTTTTTTGCGTAAACTTCAAAAATTACCGTTTTGACGTGAACTCAACTTAGAACACTCCTACAACACAAAAAAACAAGAATTAGTATTAGAAAAACTCAAAAATATGCAAAAATAAAGTAAATCAAATAAGAAAAACAAGAGTAAGAGTGCTTGGGTTGCCTCTCAAGAAGCGCTAAGTTTAATGTTGATAGCTCGACCAAAGATCATCATCATTGTGCTAGTGGTGGAGGATCTGAGAGCTTCTGGTTTACACCTTCTTCAATAGGTTCTGACATATAGTAATGTTTCAGGCGTTCACCATTAACTATGAAGGTTCTTGTTCTTTCACTCCAAATTTCAATAGCGCCATAAGGATAAACTTTAACAACTTTGAAAGGACCTAACCACCTTGTTCTAAGTTTCCCCCAGGAAAGAGCCTTAATCTAGAGTTAAAAAATAAAATAAGATCACCTTCCTGAAAATCCTTCCTAACAATGTGGCGGTCATGCCACTTCTTAGTTCTTTCCTTGTAGATCCATACGCTCTCATATGCATTCATCCTGATTTCTTTCAGTTCATCAATTTGTAACATGCTTTTCTCCCCAACAGATTTCAAATCTTAATTTAGAGTCTTTATCACCCAAAAGTTTTATTTTCCAATTCAACCGGGAGATAACATGATTTACCATATACAAGCTGATAAGGTGACATACTAATTGGAGTCTTAAATGCAGTCCGATATGCCCATAAAGTATCATCCAGCTTCATAGACCAATCTTTTCTTGACCGAGAAATAGTTTTTTCAAGGATCCTCTTTAATTCCTTGTTGTAAATTTCTACCTAACCACTTGTTTGCGGGTGATAAGGAGTTGATACTTTATGCTTCACCCCATATTTACTCAACAGTGCAGAGAGTTTTTGCTCCATAAAGTGGGATCTAGCATCACTTATAACAACTCGTGGAACTCCAAACCTCGGAAATATTATCCTACCGAACAACTTGATAACTATGCGAGAATCATCGGTCAGAGCCGCTATAGCTTCAACCCACTTTGACACGTAATCAACTGCTACAAGGATGTACTTATTACCACATGAGGTTGGGAAGGGACCCATGTAATCAATTCCCCACACATCAAATATCTGTATTTTCAAAATATTACTTAGTGGCATCTCATCATGTCTAGATATGTTTCCTGTCCTCTAGCATTCATCACAGGAAAGAACAAAATTCCAAGCATCTTTAAAAAGAGTCAGCAAGAAGAAACCTGACTGAAGCACTTTGAAAGCAGTCTTGGACGAACTGGCATGTCCTCCATAAGCAAAACCATGGCAATGAAAGAGTACATCCTTAACGTCTTCCTCTGGCAGACATCTCCTGTATAACCCTTATGCATATCTCTTAAATAGAAAAGGATCCTCCCAGAAATAATGTCTTACCTCTGACAAGAATCTCTTTCTACCCTGATAATTTAAGTCAGCAGGTAAAATATTAGACACCAAATAATTTACAAAATCAGCATACCACGGAGCATCAATTCTTGCGATAGCAAAGAGAAGCTCGTCAATAAAGGCATCATCAATCTCATGCTCGGTAACTTTCTGCACTCCATCTTCCTGAATAAGGTGCGACAAATGATCAGCAACATAGTTTTTCGCGCCCTTCTTATCCTTGATCTCCAAGTCGAATTCTTGCAGTAGAAGGATACATCTGATCAATCTTGATTTGAAATCCTTCTTACTCATAAGATACCTAATGGCCGCATAATCTATATAAACAACTACTTTAGAGTCAATAAGATAAGATCTAGATTTATTGAATGCAAAAATAATAGCTAGAAACTCCTTCTCTGTGGTTGCATAATTGATATGCATGTCGTCCAATGTTCTGCTCGCATAATCTATAGCGTGCAACCTCTTCTCTTTACGTTGTCCAAGAACAGCCCCTATGGCATGGACGCTTATTTTTTTGACAAAATAATCATGGGTATAAAATATTTTACACCCCTACTGTAAAACTCTCTAGAAAGAATCAACTACAAATTACGGACAATAAAAATAATTACGGTGGTGCTATAAAATTCTTTGGTCGAAAGCAAAATTATAGTCCGTGAAAATAATTACGGCGGTGCCATAAAATTCTCTAGTCGAAAGTAATGCAAAATTACGGCCCGTTAAAATAATTACGGCCCTACCGTAATATGTGCAAAAATTTCCAAAATTATCGTTTCGTTATAAAAATTAACTTAGACTCACCTACAAAAAGGAAAAAAGAAAAATTAGTATGCAAAAATAAAAATAAAACAAACTAAAGTAAGAGTGCTTGGGTTACCTCCCAAGAAGCGCTAAGTTTTAGGTCACTAGCTTGACCCTTCTGCACTTAAATCTGATCGCGGCTCCTTGAGTTGCAATTTCGTTCTTTCTTCGTCTTGTTCCTCCTTGAAATAATGTTTTAACCTCTAACCATTAACTTTGAATTCCCCTGTTTTGTCACTCCATATGTTCACAGCTCCATAGGGATAAGTTTTTCGAACCTGACAAGGGCCGGACCATTGAGACTTAAGTTTACCAGGAAAAAGTTTTAATCTTGAATTAAATAAAAGAACAAAGTCACCTGGTTGAAATTCCTTCCTGAGAATATGTCGATCATGCCACCTTTTTGTACTCTCTTTATAAATCCTTGCGTTTTCATAAGCGGGGAGTCTAATTTCATCTAGCTTGTACAATTATAACATTCGTTTTTCCCCCGCGTTCTTCAAGTCTCTTGATTGCCCAGAACTCCTTATGCTCGAGCTCTACAGGTAGATGACATGATTTACCATAAACCAACTAAAAAGGAGACATACCTATCGGTGTTTTGTCAGCAATCCTATATGCCCAAAGTGCATCATCAAGTTTAGAAGGCCAGTCCTTTCTTGTTTGTGACACAGTTTTGTCCAAAATCCCCTTAATCTCTCTGTTCGATATCTCAACTTATCCACTTGTTTGGGATGATAAGGTGTTGTAACTCTATGATTAACGCCATATTTCTTAAGTAAAGCTGAGAATTTATGTTCTATAAAGTGTGAGCCTTCATCACTAATCACAACTCTTGGCGTTCCAAATCGTGGAAAAATAATCTTCTTGAACAATTTTACAACTACTCTAGAATCATTAGTAGGAGAAGCATCCCTCAAACATCGAATATCTCAACCTCAAGTATAGTAGCCAGTGGCATCTCATTCCTTCTGTTAATCTTTCCTGCCTTTTAACATCTATCACAAGACAATATAAAATTTCTACCATCCTTAAAAAATTGAAGGCCAATAAAATCCAGATTGCAAAACCTTAATAGCAATCTTCTGAGTAATAGCATGCCCTCCAAGAGATGATCCATCATACTAAAATAGGATATCCATGATTTCTTCCTCAGGTACAATATCCTAAAAATCCCATTTGCACATCTTCTAAATACATAAGGCTCATCCTAAAAATAATGTTTTACCTTAGATAAGAATTTCTTCTTTCCTTGATAACTCAAATCAAGAGGAAAAATATTAGCAACTAAATAATTCTCTATATCAGCATACCATGGAGCTTTGATCTGTTCAATGGCTAAGAGTTGATCATCAGGAAAGGAATCATTAATTATGTCACCTTTATCTACATCTATCATTATCCAAGAAAGGTGATCTGCAACAAAATTTTCTGCTAACTTCTTATCTTTGATCTCCATATCAAATTCTTGCAAAAGTAAAATCCATCTGAGAAGGCGTGATTTACTGTCTTTTTTCTGTATCAAATACTTTACCGCTGCATGATCTATATGTACCACAACCTTAGAATTAATCAAATATGACCTGAATTTATCAAAAGCAAAAACAATGGCCAAGAGTTCTTTTTCAGTGGTAGTGTAATTCCTCTGTGTTTCATCTAAGGTTTGGCTAGCATAGTAGATGACATAAGGCTTCTTTTCTTTCCTTTGACCTAGCACTGCTCTTACTGCACAATCACTAGCATCACACATAAGGTTGAAAGGCAAACTCTAGTCTAGTGGCTGCATGATAGGTGCTGATATCAGAGCCTTCTTCAAATCCTGAAAAGCAGATAAACACCTTTCATCAAAAGAAAATTTGACATATTTACAAAGCAAATTAGTAAGTGGTCTAGCGAGTTTAGAGAAATCCTTAATGAAACGCCGGTAGAATCCTGCATGTCCCAAAAAACTTCTGATCTCCTTGACTATGGTGGGCAGCATCAACTTCTCAATCACTTCAATCTTGGCTTTATCAACTTCTATCCCTCTCTCTGAAACTAAGTTTTCCAAAACTATTCCCTGCCTAACCATGAAATGACATTTTTCCTAGTTAAGCACAAGATTAGTTTCTTAATACCTCTGCAAAACTAGAGACAAGTTAGCCAAACAATCATCAAAAGAAAAACCATAAACAGAGAAGTCATCCATAAAAACATCCATGAAATCCTCAACAAAATCTGAAAATATAGCCATCATACATCTTTGAAAAGTAGTAAGTGCATTACATAAACCAAAAGGCATCCTCCTATAGGCAAAAGTACCATATGGGCATGTAAAAGTGGTCTTATCTTGGTCATCAGGATGAATGGGAATTTGAAAAAAAAATCCAGAATACCCATCTAAAAAACAAAAATAAGAATGATTAGTAAGCCTTTCAACCATTTGATCAATAAAAGGTAAGGGGAAATAATCTTTCCTAGTGGCTGCATTCAATTTCCTATAATCAATGCACATGCGCCAACTAGTTACTGTCCTAACAGGAATTAATTCATCATCTTTATTATTCTTTACAGTCACACCCCCTTTTTTAGGAACACAATGAACAGGACTTACTCATTCACTCTTAGAGATAGGATAGATAACACCTACATCAAGTAATTTCAAAACCTCCTTCTTCACAACTTCTTTCATAGAGGGGTTAAGCCTTCTTTGAAAATCCACATGTGGTTTGTGTTACTCCTCCATAAGAATCCCATGCATACAAAAAAAGGGGTTAATTCCCTTTAAATCATCAATGGAATACCCAATTACCTTCATATGAATTCTCAACTCCTTTAGAAGCAAATCAGTCTCTCTTTCATCAAGTTGTGCATCAACAATAATAGGGTAAGTAGAATTGGGTACAAGAAATTCATAACGAAGATTGTTTGGTAGAGATTTCAATTCAACTTTTGGAAATTTTTCTTCCTAATTTTCTTGATCATTACTTAAAACGCAATCTAATAAATCATGAGTTTCAGATTCAGAAGGTTCATCAAACAAAGCTTTAAGATCATAATCTATGTCATCTACAGCATGAATACTACAACAAAATCCAGCATATGATGGTTTCTTCATAGATTCATTTAAATCAAACTCAATTATGTTTTCACCAATATTAAGGGTGAGTTTACCGTTCTTTACATCAATGATTGCCCTTGTTGTGGCTAAGAATGGTCTACCAAGTATGATTGAAATTTTAGCATCCTCCTCCATCTCTAAAACTACAAAGTTTGCTGGAACAAAATATTTACTAACCTGAATTGGAACATCTTCAAGAATTCCAATGGGATACTTAACCGAATGGTCAGTGAGCTGCAGAGAAATAGAAGTCAGTTTCGGCTCTCCCATGTCCAGTTTCCTGCAAACAAATAAAGATATTAAACTCACACTAGCCCCAAGATCACATAAGGCTCAGTCAAAAGCCATGTCTCCAATCAAGTAAGGGATAGAGAGATTACCTGGATCCTTTAATTTTGGTGGCAATTTGTTTTGAATGATGGCACTACACTCCTTAGTTAATTCCACAGTGCTGTAGTCCTCTATTTTTTCTTTTGTTAGACAAAATTTCTTTTAAGAATTTAGCATAAGTGGGCATTTGAGACAAAGCATTAGTAAATGGAATATTAATATAAAGTTTTTTTAAAATATTAAGAAATTTCCCAAATTGCTTATCTAACTTAGCATGCACAAATCTCTGGGAAAAGGGTATAGGTGGCCTATATGGAGCAGGTGAGCTAGGTCTAGGAATAATAGGTTGACATGGCTTATCACCCTTAGGTTCATCACCCTTATGAGGTGGCAAACTAGGGTGGGACAACACATGTACATGTACATGTACAGGTGGTGTTTCTAAGACTGGCTCATTGCTAGGTTCAATGTCAGGCTCTTCCTCATCATCATTCTTAAGTCTACCCTTTGGTTCATCTAATTGTTTCCCACTCCTAGTAGTTATAGCATTACAATGTTCCCTAGGGTTCAGTTCAGGTTTAGCAGGCAATTTCCTTAGGGGTCTATAAGATGTACTAGCTTGTTGTGCAATTTGATTCTATAGAATTTTGGTGTGGGCACTCATATTTTCCATCCTAGAATTCATGCTATCCATTCCAGAGTTAATTTGTTTGGGGGTCTCATTCACATCTTCATTTTGTTTCATTTTAGTACTCATAAATTTCTCAAACATTTCCTCTAAACTAGACTTAGGTGGATTATGATTAGTGTTTCTAGGTTGAAATTGTGGTCTAGAATCCGCTTGTGCCCCCTAATTACTTTTCCATGACAAATTTGGATGATTCCTCCATCAAGGGTGGTATGTATTAGAGTAAGGGTCATTATTTCTATCTTGATTGTAACCCCCTACAGCATTCACTTGTTCTACACCCTATTCAGCAATGACTCTACACTCTTCAGAATAATGCCCTTGATTTCCACATATATCACAAGTAACCGACGATGAAACCACAGCAGATTGCATATGAAAAGAATGAAATCTATTAACCAAAGAGTCTACCTTTTCAGCCAAGGTACGTCATCCATCATTCTCATTCTTACCATGCGGAGGATAATATAACACTCCTCTTTCGATGGCCCACTGGTTATTGTTGAGAGATTTCTCCTCAATCAAAGTAAAAGCATCATTAATGGTCTTGTTCATAAGAGCTCCACCTGCAGCAGCATCAACAGTGAGGTGAGTACTATAAAGTAAACCATTATAGAAATTATGAATCAAAAGCCATTTTTCTAAGCCATGGTGAGGGCACTTCCGTTGTAATTCATTGAAATGCTCCCATGCTTCATTCAGCGACTCGCCATCCCTCTGTGGAAAACTGGTGATTTGATTTCTCAACTAGATCATTTTACTTAGTGAAAAGTACTTCATCAAGAATGCATTTGAAACTTGATCCCATGTAGTGAAAGTTCCAGTCGGATGGGACTATAGCCAAGCACGTACTCTATCCCTGAGAGAGAAAGGAAATAGTCTTAGTTTCAAAGTATTACTTGATACACCATTAATCTTAATGGTGTCACAATATTCAAGAAAAAGAGCGAGATGTTGATTAGGATCCTCAAGTGGTGATCCTCCAAATTGATTTAATTTCCAAGTTATTAGCCTCTATTGCCGGCCTAGCTATGCTAGAATGTATCCCTTATGGATTCGGTGCTACATAATCCCTGAGTGATCTTCTTTCTTCCATAATCAATTCTTCTTCCTTCTTTTCTTCAAACCTGAGTTTTCTACGCAATCTCAAAGTTTTATTAATTTCAGGATCTAACAGAACTAGTGGTCCTGATCTAAGGGTCCTGGGCATAAACAAGTAGAAAAATCAAATAAACTCATAATTTC
Source organism: Costus lasius (assembly GCA_027563935.2). NCBI lineage: Eukaryota > Viridiplantae > Streptophyta > Magnoliopsida > Zingiberales > Costaceae > Costus > Costus lasius. The sequence goes on along the minus strand of CM050450.1, from coordinate 25,455,582 downwards.
AGAAAATAGCAGAAAACAGAATAATGTTCTAATTTTAAAAATCACAGCTTATGAAAATTCAAAACTAGCAAAAACAGAAAACAAAGCTTAGTCTAGCAATACTATCAACTATCTTGATATTAAAAAAACTAAGGTCCTCGGCAACGGCGCCAAAAACTTGATGTGTTCGCAAGTGCACGGATACTCGAAGTAATAAAAGATATCGAACCCACAAGGATCTATGTGTTAAGTACCAAGTAATTATGTTCTCACTAGCTAAGTGAACCGATTTGTAATAAGTCATAAGCAAACGAATGGAAATTGCTACAGATTATCAGAGAGAGAAAGTTTGGGACTAGGGTTTCATCCTCCTTAATTTCTATGATTAGATATAAATTTGTGTTTGTCAGTTTTTCTTCTTATGGTAAAGATGAAATTTACTAATAAAGAAATTGTCTCCTCTCGGATGAACAATTTACACCGAACAACTTTCACTCTCGTGACTTGCTATTCAGTATTTAAAATAAATAAAATAGATAAAGAAAGTTAAAATCACTCTCGTGGCTTAACTCTCAGTGTCAACATCTCAAGCAAAATTAAATATTCTCATATCTTAATTTCATAGGTTTTATTTAAGGGTTTTTAACAATCCAAATCATCTCTTGGTACATATTTTTATGTCTATTTCAATAAAAATTTCTAGATCAAATTATCAACAAGAATTCAAGCATAAAAAAATCAGGAATTAAGAACAAACCTATTATCATAGCATAAGTTCCTAAAACATAATTTAAGGGTTCCTAGTTTTGTAAGTCACCTCTCAGTACATGTTACAAACTCTAAAACATGCTGATATTCTAAATCTAGAAAAGATTAAAGATAATTATCACTTAAGTAAAATTATCATATCGAAGAACATATGACAAAATAGAGATTATCTATTTATTTCAGAAATTAAGAGGATTACTCCCCCCTATCCCAAAAAGGTTTTTACGCATCATGGTAAGAGTTTTACAATAATATATCATTTCAGAAAAATCAGAATTCAAAGAAGGAGAAAAAGATAGAGTTACTGTTACATGGGTGTGAAATAAATCACCACCCATAATTTTCTATGAAGAAACACGGTGAATAGTAGCTGCACCCACGTTTTTGTTGATTCCTCCTCCGATCGAACTCCTTTCGTTCTAAAATTTTTTGTTCGTCTTCTCCTTCCTCAAGCGCAGATTCCCTGAAAATATCGCCGTCTAAGATGCTCTGTACGTCTTTCAGTGAAGAACCATAAGGCGGCGGCGATCTCCCTGATTTCTCCTTCTATCGTGGATCAAAATTCAGGATGTCTATCTTGAAATCTTCTCCTCCTCTTATAGATTCTTTCCCTTCTTTCCAATTTCGAAATCATGTCCTAAATCTCCCGAAATCGGCTTCGCAAAATTTGGGTATAGTAACTCGTGGAAGACTTGGGCAAAGTCGGTTGTTAAATCAAAATTACGACCGTGGAATAAATTAGGTCATTGTCGTAATCTTTTCTGTGCAAAATCTTGGAATAATTATGGCCCATAATAATAATCACGGCAGTACCATGATTTACACTTTTTACTTTTCTAGAATAATTACGACCAGTGACAAAATTTATGGCAGTGCCATGATTGCTTCAATTTCTCTCCGAATAAAATTACGGCCATAAAAACATTTACTACAGTGCCTTAATCTTCTCTGTGCAAAAATCTTCAGAAATCACGGTAGAGAAAATAAATCATAGTGGTGTCGTGGTTTATTGTATAGGTCCCAGTAAAACCACGGCCGTAATAATAATTACGGCACTACCGTAATTTCACTTTGAGCTCGAAATTTCTTGAAAATTGGCTGGTAATTCCCTTTTAATGATTAGATGTCGTATATGCATTAAAATCATTCAGAATCCATCGAAATAAAGGTCTTTTTACCTGAAATTGATCAAAAACTATAAAAGATGTAGATTCCAAACTATTTGACAAATAAAGCTGAAAAACAAGCAAAAGAGCATAAATATGACTTAAAAAAATAAATAATTAATATAAAATATACTATAAATTTTTGAGTCATCACTGACATCACACATCAGCTTAAATGGAAGCAACCAGTCAGGCGATTGAATTATGGGTGCTATGGTAAGAGCTTTCTTGAGTTTCTGAAAAGCAATCATACAATTCTCCTAAAAAATAAAATGAACAACCTTACCAAGTAATAAAGTTAGAGGTCAAGCAATTTTCGAAAAATCTTTAACAAAGCGTCTATAAAAACTAGCATGACCAATAAAACTCCTAATTGCCTTAACAGAAGATGGTGGTGGCAATTTTTCAATCACCTCTCCCTTTTCTCTATCTACTTCAATACCATGATTAGAAATCAATTGCCCTAAAACAATACCTTCATTAACCATAAAGTGAGACTTTTCCCAATTTAAAACCAAATTATACTCTTCACAACGTTGTAACACACGTGATATATTAGATAGGCAAATATCAAAATCATAACCATATATGGAAAAATTATCCATAAACACATCTATAATTTCCTCAATAAGATCAGAAAAAATAGCCATCATGCAACGTTGAAAAGTAGCGGGTGCATTGCAAAGTCCAAACGACATGTGGCGATAAGCAAAAGTGCCATATGGGCACGTGGACGTCATCTTCTCCTTGTCTTCAGGATGAATAGGAATCTGAAAGAAACTAGAATATCCATCAAGATAACAAAAATAAGAATTACAAACTAAGTGTTCCAACATCTGATCAACGAAAGTAAGGGGAAAGTGATCTTTTCGGGTGACGACATTCAACTTCCGATAGTCAATGCACATCCGCCACCCTATTACCATTCTCATTGCAATAAGAGTGTTGTTTTTATTTTTCATCACAGTAATCCCTCCTTTCTTCGGCACAATATGCACTAGGCTCACCCACTGGCTATCAGATATGGGAAAGATGACTTCAGCATCCAGGAGTTTAAGAATCTCCTTCTTCACTACCTCCTTCATGTTCAGGTTGAGCCTCCTCTAATACTCAATTGATGGCTTTCTCCCCTCTTCAAAAAATACTCTATGCATACAAACAGAAGGATTAATTCCTTTTATATCATCAAGGGTATAGCCAATCACTCTCTTATGTTGCTGAAGTTCATTTAAAAGCCTGGCTGTTTGAGTAGCATTAAGATTTGCATTAATAATTACAGGAAAAGTAGAGTTCTCTCCAAGAAATTCATACCTAAGGTCGCTTGGGAGAGTTTTAAATTCATACCTCTTTCCTTCATCAGGTTTACCTTCTTGCATGCTCAAGTGTTCTTCTTTCAACTTTTTGGACTCAAGTGGCGATGCAGAATTTAACAATGCAGAATATGAGTTTACCTCCTCTTCTTTGTCCCTGTCATCACCTTTAATAAGACACACTTCTAGCGGATCCTTTTCCATCATAGAATCAATGGTCATCTATGAAGTGTCTTCCAAGACTTCATGCAACAGGATCCTACGAAAGAAGGCTTCTTTAAATTTTCTATCAAATCAAAATCTATAGAATCCTCACCTATATTAAAAGTGAGCTTCCCATTCTTAACATCAATCATGGTTCCAGCTGTCACCAAAAAGGGATGAACTAAAATTATAGAAAGTCTAGAATCCTCCTCCATCTCGAGGACAACAAAATCAGCAGGTATAAAGAACTTACCAACCTTAATATGCACATCCTCTAAGATACCTACCGGATGTCGTACAGAAGTGGGCTTAAGATCTCCAATGTCCAGTTTCTTATAAACAGAGTGTGGCATCAAGCTAACACTAGCCCGTAGATCACACAAAGCATGGTCAATAGACATATCACCAATCAAACAAGGAATAGAAAAACTCCCTAGATCCTTAAGCTTCGTTGGCAACTTATTTTGAATTATTGCACTGCACTCTTCAGTGAGTGCGACCGTTCCATGCTCTTCCAGCTTCCTCTTGTTGAACAATATTTCTTTCAAGAACTTGGCATATGAAGGTATCTATGACAAAGCATCAGTGAAAGGTATATTAATATAAAGCTTTTTAATTACCTCTAAAAATTTGCCAAATTGTTTATCAAGTTTAGCCTTCGCCAATCTTTAAGGGAAAGGTACTGGCGATTTGTAGGGAGGTGGTGGTACATAAACTAGTTCCGGCTCCCTATCTTGCAAAGATGTGTCGCCATTGTTTCCTTCTTCCTCTATGGATTCAAAAGTTTGCACCTCTTGGTCTTGCGTTGTATCTGGTGCTCGTGTCTCTTCCAATTGTTTCCCACTGCGTATTATAATGGTATTGCAATGCTCACATGGGTTTATCTCTAGCTTCCCCGATAGCCTACCTGTAGGCCTACTTGAAGAGTTGGCCTACTGAGCTATCTGAGTTTCCAACATCTTTTGATGGGTCTTCATAGATTCCATCTCATAAGTCAGATTCTTGATAGACTCACCAACATGTCTAAATTCTTACCTGAAATCATCTAATTGATGTATGAAATTGTTATTCTGCTTGGTCTGTGTGGCAATAAATGTCTCCATCATAATTTCCAGGTTTGACTTCTGAAGAGCTTGAGGTGGAGGTTGATTGTACTGTCTTTGCTGAAAGCCAGAGGGCTGTCGATTATTACCCTGAGGTGCTTAGTTTTGATTACTCCTCCATGAAAGATTGGGATGGTTCCTCCAACCAAGGTTGTAAGTGCTTGAGGATGGGTCATTCTGAGGTCTTCTATTATAACTCCCAATTGCATTCGCTTGTTCAAAGTCGCACTCACCTTGTGTAGAAACTCCCAACTAACAATCTTGTGTATAATGTTGTGCATTACCACAAATCTCACACAAAATAGCATTAACAGTGGCAGGATTAAGATTTAAAGAATTAATTTTACAAATTAAAGAATCGACCTTGGCAGCAAGAGAAGTGATAGCATCTAAGTCATACCTACCTGACGCCTTGGCAGATGGCCTTCTTTCACTTACCTATTGACAATGATTCAAAGCCATTTCTTCAAACAAATTAATTTCATCATCCACACTATTGTTCATGATCGCCCCACCGGCGGCAGCATCAACTGACATGCGAGTATTATAATTCAATGCATTATAAAATGTGTGAATGATTACCCACTTATCGAGGCCGTGGTGTGGGCACATTCTCTGAAGTTCTTTAAATCGGTCTCACGCCTCGTACAATGATTCTCCTTCTTTCTGAACAAAGCTCGTGATCTGCTTCCTAAGCTGTGCAGTTTTCCTTGGGGGAAAATATTTTGCTAGAATAGCATTGGAGAGTTCCTCCCAAGTTGTTATGGAACCTAGTTGATGAGAATGAAGCCATGCGCAAGCTCTATCCCTGAGAGAAAAAGGGGAAAGTTTGAGTCGAAGAGCATCATTAGAAACACCATTCATCTTTAAAGTATCACAATATTCAAGAAATATAGAAAGATGCATATTAGGATCCTCAGATGGCAAGCCTCCAAACTGATTCTGTTGAACTATAGAAAGTAGGGATGGTTTGATTTCAAAATTGTTCGCCTCAATGTTGGGACGACCAATACTAGAGCGAACCCCTTGCAGGTTTGGGTTTGCGTAATCCTTTAATGCTCTATGATCACCCATCTTAGACTTTAAGATTTCCCTTGCTAATTCCTTCCTACGTAGGTGAAAAGTTTTCTCCGGTTCTGGATCTTCCTCAAATAGCTTCCTGGAACACCTGGGCATAAATAATTAACAAGTTAAACTAAAGATGGAAAATGGACAATCAGTTCAAAGAAAAACTATAAATAAGTAGAGTTAAATAACAAGTAGAAGGAAACAAAAGTCTAGTCTATCAACCCCTAGATTGAGTCAATATTGATGACATTGTTCCCAGCAACGGCGCCAAAAACTTGATGTGTTCCGCAAGTGCACAAACAAATTGAAGTAATAAAAATATCGATCCCACAAGGACCAATGACCAAGTACTAACTCTACTTAAGATCGTTAGCTAGACAATTTAGGAAAAAGAGTGGTTTTTCATCTTAACTAAACTGCAGAAGGAGTAAAATAAACTTGGGGTGTAATCAATTTGATGGAAATTCAAGACTTCGGGTTCACCACACTTTGTTTCATGACTTTTTATAATTAAAATTATCTTAAGAAGGATTTACTGTGTTGAAGGGGATTTATCCGCATGTACAGATTGCCGCCCCCTCTCAGCAGTACAATCCGGTGTCTATTTAAATTAATTCTCTAATCTCGTGGTTATTAATTTGAAATAAACCTAATGAGTTCTTGATAAATCTAGAACATCCTCAAGTCGATTTGAACTACTCTTGTGTTCAAATCAACATGTCCAAAAATTATAGATTCAACGTCGCAATTCACCTCTCAGTACTTCTTCTGATGTCTCAAGACATGCAAATTATGGCTAGTAATCAACACATAATAAGCACAACAATTATTGAATCTAACCCAAATTAATCACTTCATAAGAAGATAACAATAGTCAAGTCAAGAAAACATAGAGGGTTACACCTTAAATCCTAAATAAAGAGTTTACACATGCATAGTAATAATATCAACGTTGTAAGAATCCATGTTTTTGATTACAAATTAGCAAATCACTATGAAATCGACAAGGACGACAAGAATCAAGGCTCCCTGATGAGGATCAACGCTAGCTAGCCGAAAATCAAAGCTTTTCCTGCTAGAAATCGATATCACCACTGTTCGCCCTAGCTCTCGCCTCTTCATTGAATTCTCCTTGTAAATCGGCCAAAAAGTCCCAATAATCGGTCCAAAGCTCCCTTATATAGTTCTCCACCCTTAGAATAGGTTTTCCTCAAAATTCAGTGTGAAAAGGAATCAAATCGAGTGAAAAACCGAGTCAAACTTGAAACTAGCAGATAAAAATATGGCCATGATAATAAATACAGTGGTGCCGTATTTTCTTTTGTGTCTTCCGGAATTACAACCTGGTAGAAATATGGTTGTGAAAATACATACGGCACTGCCGTATTTCTTTTTATGGATTTTCTGAAATAAAATATGGCCGTGAAAATAAATACGGCCTTGCCGTATTTCTTTTTGTGGATTTTCTAAAACAAAATACGGACGTGATAAATATCATAGGCGGTGCCATGTTTTTTTCGATGCTGTTCCAGAAATAAGGGCCGTGATAATAAATGTGGCAGTGCCATATTTTTTAAATGAGCTCTAATTCGCACGAAATTTGATGGGCAGCTTCGTCTTGACTTGTAGAATTTATCTATGCACATGGATTCATCAAAATCTATCAAAATTTGGTCTTTTTTTTTCCTGAAACGTGCCAAAAGTGATGAGAGGTGAAGATTCTGAACAATCAAAAGGATATGAGTTGAGATAAGTGAAAATATGATAAGAATAGGAGAAATTATGCATAAAAAGTATAGTAAAAATACTATGTAAATACGAGACATCACAAGGGCAATCAACATTTAGCAATTTGAAATCAACATCCAGTCAACCATCCAGCCAAAGCTTCAAATTCAATAAGGGCAATCAACATTCAGCAATTTGACCCCTATATACGCATCCATCAAAGAGAGGAAACTCCAACTAGCTCCAGCACATAGTTGTGCAATTCACAAAATCCCAACTCCCATTTCTGCCCCATCCAAAGAAGGAATGCCAATTAAGGAGCCTGCACACCTCTTCATGTGTGAGGGACAGCAAGCAAAGTCAGCCCAAGCTTCATACACCACATTCCCTTCCTGCCCAAATCAAGCAACCACTTCAATACGCCTGTAGTTTGCTTAGATCAGCCCAAGTTTTGAGGATTGGAACATTGAGAGGGAAGGTTTTAAGCCCTTGTATTCAGTCTTGGGAGGGTGGTCTAACGTCTTTGAAATTTTCAAAGCTTGTGTTTGCATGTGTTGTGCTGTGTGTGTGTGTGTGTGTGTGTGTATGTGTGTGTCTGTGTCTGTGTGTGTGTGTGTGCGTGCGTGTGTGTGTCGATATCCTCCCTCTCGCTCCTCCGTACTCCACTGAACCTACAGCCTCCCCTTCTCCTTCAATCTTCATGTGAGCTTGCTAGAGAGTTGCTAGCTGAGGACTAACATGGGAGTTCCTTGGAGTATAAACGCGTGAAGTCCACCTTGAAGCATACGGTTGTGGATTGAAAACTTCATCAAGCTTCCCCCAAAGGTCCCATTGTTAGTTTAAGGAGGCTTGGAGTTGTATTCCTTCCAGTCTCCTACTGTCCCTTTGATCGGATTCTAGGCCATTCAATTACCTATTACTCAGCTTCAGCGCTACGATTCAAGAGTAGAGAGATTCAATGAAACAGGTCTTAGCCCCCCCTCCCTAAAGGGGGCCTCAGGTATAATCCTTCCATGTAGGGATTTTTCTTTTAAGGTTGCATGCTAGATGAAGCTGAATATTTCTGTTCTTTTGCCATAACTTGCACATGCCTATTGGTTGGTTGTAGAGCTTCATATCTGAGGAAAATCCTGGTAGCTTTGTCCAACATTAGTGGCATCAAAGCAACCCTAAGGTGCTTTAGAATTTGCGCATCTGCTTTGCTGATACCTCTTCTCTAAACTTCAAATTTGGATCTATTTTTTTGTAAATTTTTTGACTTTATTGTGCTGCATTTTGTTGCAACTTGTCTGACTTTCTTGTGCTGAGTTTTTCTATAAAGCAAGCTTTGTCGTCCAAAATCTATAGCTCATATAGATCTATGGAGGAGCATCCCTAAACTCTCCGATTTTTGGGTTAATGCCTTGCTGTAACTCTATTGCTGAAGTTCTGTTGTGTTGCTATTTTTGAACATTTGGCTCTTTGAACCTCTGCAAGCTTTTGGTCAACGTCTGGTCAGGGAATAAACTTCAGCTATCTTAGTTAATAGATAGCTTTAAGGGTATTCTCCAGCGGTACAACTCTGACCACAACAAATGCCTTGTTGTGGTCCTCGACAGCTTGAAGAGGGAGCTAGAATTCTATTACTATTCCGTACCAATTTCTAAAATCCATCTGCGTTTGTGTGTTGAGAAGGGTCGGAGCCTACCTAAACTCATAGCTAGTAGGCCTTTGATCTTGCCCTATTCGCCCACATATCACCAAGCCCACAGCAGAATAGTGTTGAGGTTCGGCTATCTATGAGTGGCATCCCACCCATCACCATTTGGGATGATATGAAGTGGAAATTAAGGGAGAAATGTGTCCCTAAATTATCGACAGAAAAAGCATGACCAGCTCTCTAGGTTAGTCTAAGGTAATGACCCAGCCACTTGTATGTGAGAAAATTTGAGGACCTACTGATTAAGTGTGACCTTAATGAGGAGCCATGACTAACCTTGAATAGATTTAAGGGAGGGTTAAAAACTGAGAAAAAAAGGCCTTAATAGATCATAGGTGTGACACCCTACAAGAAGCTTACCAATTCGCCATAGACAGAGAATATAAATTGCAACAGCTTAGAGCCTCTCAACCAAAAGCTAGTGTCCCTGCTATTACACCCTAAAATTTTGCTAATTAAAAACCTGAGAAGTTATGGCATGAGTCCTCAACCCGTCAGCCTCCCATTTACACAATTGTGCACAGCGGAATAACAAATTGTGTAAACTCTCAATGTGCACCCGTCACCCTACGTCGACCCTACGCACAACTCAAAAGTATATACCCCTGCGCTCTGTGTCAATGCCCCCGAGCATCCCTGACAACAAAATCCACAACTATGCGAGATCACACTGTATCCTCAATGTCAGAAACCAATATGGGTCCCCACTCTATGCTCTGATGAAATTCCTCATCCCCCAAGCCCTAGAGCACACAAGATCTTCAACTTCTTGCCTTGGCTGAATATGCAAGGAGTCCTTTGTTGGTGTATATGCCCTAGGACCTAGTATTGGTCCATTATTGTACTACTTGACTTTGATATTTATATATCTTTCTAGCATTGTCATTATCTATGTTTGTTTACATCTGCGATTATGTACTTACATGTTAATGTTCCTGGAGACATATTGGATCTGTGCTCAAATGATTGTCCCCAGTCGATGTACTTGAGTGGATATGGGACAACTCTGGTACTTGTGAGACTGGTATATGGGTTGGTTAGGCACGAGGTGCTAACGCAGACATATGGGTATATCAGTAGTGGATATACTGGATAGACCCGCTGTGAGGCAATGACTTGGTGTCATGAGTTATCCTCACATGTGACAGGAGATGCATTGTTCCCTTGACTTGAGGTCATTGGCCATTCTATATGGTTAGGGATATGCTTTGATACAACCTAACACTTCGCCATAGTTGGGAGGTAATAACGGTTGTCATTGAACATGTCATGACCCATATGAGAAGGTCAATAGACAGACAAATGATTTGCCCCTTCCTAAGAGAAGCTTGATATCCATGGAGCTCCTCTATGGTTCTATGACTGAAAGTGTATGGCCATACCCAGGTGAGGACCTGATTTAGTCATAGCCATGTGATTGGGTGAAAACAAGTGGTGACATACTTGTCCAATCGGATATCAGTTCGGCAAAGAGACTGTAATGCATATGTACCTAGTTGTGATGATGGGGATGTCGATGTCGATATCCATTCCAATGACCTAGGTAGCAGTGATGCACTGCTAGGTGTCACTCACTGCTTGTGGTGACCTTTGGTCAGCACTGCCAGCGTTAGTGGAACCTACATAGTCGCACACCTTGATACTCGAGTTCTCGTATTGATCGAAAAGCCTTATGATCGAGTTATTGGATAGCTCGGATCTATTTGGGAGATTTCATCAGCGCCAATGGTCCTGATGAGATTAAAGAATGTTATTGGAGCCAAACTTCATTTTTGGCTGGTTGACCCGTATTTGACCATAGTTGGTCACATTTGGATTGGATCCAAGTGCTTAATCAACCCATGTAATGAAGTTTGGGCTATCTCATTATCCAATGAGGCCCAATAACAAGTTGTCATGAAGAGGCAATGGGCTAAAAGGGCATAATGGGGAGAAAGCCAACCCCATTGGCGCCTACGGGGCATAATGGGGTTTGGGTGGCAAAAATTGCTTCATTAAGAAGGAATTTGCGCCTAGCCCTTCTCCTTTGATGGTATGAATGCCTTTATGGCATGTCTTGGGCTGATATGGTGCTTGGGCAATTATGGATAGTTTGAATGAAGTTTTTGGTAAAGTTTTGGAGACTTTCCATGCCTCAAACCCCCTCATCCTAGCCACACACTTGTCATAATCCTAGCCCTTGCCCAAACCGCCTCTTGCCATATTTATTGGACCCTAGCCACCCCTCTCTTGTGTTCAATTCCTTGGAGGTGTGAGAACACATCTAAGAGGCGAGAGCAAGGGCTTTGGCGCAATTTCCATCTTCCAACAAGAGGGCCGCAAGCTTCTTCCTTTCTTCCTCCTCCTTAGGTGCAAGAGAAGCAAAGGCTTGGCGACATTCTCCCTTCTCCTCTCTTCTTCTTCAATTAGTGCTTCTACCTTGGAGGTGGCGCAAGCATTGGAGAAGGTGACTAAGGCTTGGATCTTCTTCTCGAGGCTAGCACTGGGCATGGAAGAAGAGGACTCGAGGTATCCATTTGTGTGAGACTGCAGAGGGCGCACGCTTGGGTGCCTACCTCGACATCGGCCTCATCTTGCTTTGAGGTATTTTCTAACTCATCGTGTCGACTCTCTCGCATGCGATCTTCACTGGGTTTTTGAGACTGACTCATTTCGGGGATATTGCTTCCGCTGTGTAATGTATTTGTGTAATCTCTATCTCTGAAAATTATAAAATATCCTCGGGGTTTCCCAACAGTGGTATCAGAGCGACTTGCGAGACTCGAACGATGTAATTTCATGCTTTTCCATGCTCTTATGCCATATCTCAATTTTCAAAAATTGCATGATCACATGGCGAACGATTTTTCTATGTAGGAAAAATTAGGGTTTCTTGTTCCTATCATCTTGTCAATCTCTTTTGGATTTTTAGGTTATTTTTCTTGCTTGATTTAAAGATCAAAGGCACACGTAGTTTTGTCAAGTAGGATGGGCATTTTGTCTTCGGATTGGCGGGGTCTCTTGATCTGACAAAATTGAGAGCCGAAAGGATCTATGAAATCATCATGAAAAATTAATCACGAATAACTAAAAGATTTGTGATAAGAAGATGTGGAAAAGAGACTTGTTTTATGAAAATGTAAAATTTCGGATTTTATGTTTTTCATGAGCATGTAGAATTGCATGAGTACATACCTTGGTTGTACATAATGTTGTGGTCATGAGTCAAGCCCCTTTGCATGCCTGTGATGTATCCTTGTGAGGCCTGCGTGCCACTTTTTCTTTACTTTTAACTAAGAAGAAGATTAGGGTGGCGCATGTACTTGGAGATTGACGCATGTATGCTTGCTTGTGCACCTTGATTGGTGGCGCAAGAAGGACTCTTCCTTGATGGCGCATGGTGAGTAGCGCAAGTTTGACTTGGCCAAGCCTTAGCACTTGTATGCTATGTCTCTTGGCCCTTACATGGTGGCGCATCACCCTTGGAGGAAGCCCATGGCATTGGCCGAACCTATGAGGGTGCTTCTAGGTTTCCCCTATAACTACCTCTAGTGTTTGTGAGCTAAACCATGGTGAGAAGGACCTTGGAGCCAACCTTGAAGACCTAGCTAGAGGTCGGCTACGTTAAGTCTTGTCTTGGGGGCTTGAGTCCTAGGTCAAGAGTTGAACCTCCTTTTGGCATGGGTTGGTTCAATATCTTGAATAGGTTATGATCACATCAGTCTTTTAATACTTTCATTATCTGCAAAAGCATGCCTGTGATGTTTTATCGTTATGTTATCACTATAGGATTGCATGCCTGTATTGTTAGACATAAGATAAAACTGATGAGACCGTAAAAACCCTCGTTCAAAATATCAAGTCTAGTAGCCTTGTAACGCGTAGCCCTCACTAAGCTGTCGATCAGTGGAGTTGTGAACTGTTTCTCACCCTCGTGGGACACACCCACTTATCTTTAGAAAGTGCGTGGTGGCAATGGTTTCCCTAGTCCAGTTTTAACCTGTGCATGCCTTCGCAAGGAAACTCGTTGGCCCTGGGCATAACGGTTAGGAATGGACTTGACTAGATTTTCATATGTGTTGGGCACATGATGAAACTTTAGAGGCATCGTTGAGAGGTTAGGGTTTCATGCTGTTTCCAGCCCTCGCTGGACATAAAATTCCTAGACTATCTCAACAACGGGAGTTGCTTGGAGCAACCAGCCGGCACGCCCACCTTAAGAAGCATGGATCACTTTGTGCATCTCATCCCACCCTCGTGGGACGCAAAGCCTCATGTGGAATAAGGATCTCATCTCACTAGGAAATCTTAAATTTTCCTATTGACTTTGTGGGTTGTCAATTTGATTAAAATAGTGGGAGCCATGATCATTTAAAACAAGTCCAGTTTAAATGATTCAAAGTAGTACTAATCTGTTGTTTCTTGGTTATTGTAGAACAATAGCTACGAACATTGGCGGATTGACACTGCGATCCCTTTTAGATAAGGATAAGTTGGTTGGAACCAACTTTATGGACTGGCATCGGAACATGAGGATAGCCCTCAAGCTCAAGAAGAAGCTGTATGTCCTTGAACAGCCTCTTCCTACGGCTCCTCCGCCTAATGCCCAGACGGCAGACAGGGATGCTTTTAGAAAGCATCAGGATGACTCTTTGGAGGTTGCATGTCTCATGCTAGCCACTATGGCACCTGAACTTCAGTTGCAATATGAGGAGCAGAATGCTTTTCAGATGATCACTCATCTGAAACAGATGTTCGAGGCTCAGGCTAGAACTGAGAGATATGATACTGCCAAAGCAATTTTTCGGTGTAAGTTGTCTAAGGGTGCACTAGTGAGACCCCACGTTCTCAAGCTGATTGGGAATGTGGATCATCTCAGGAGACTAGGACATACCATAGACAACGAGCTGGTTGTGGATCTTATTCTGCAGTCCCTGCCCCCTAGCTTCAGTCCGTTTATCATAAATTTTAACATGAACCAGATTGATTGCACAAGGGAGGAACTACTGAATATGCTCCAAACAGCCGAGCGTGAGATGGGTAAGACCAATCCCAATTCTGTTCTTTTGGTCTCTGCGACCAAGAAGATAAAGAAAAAGGGTAAGGCACGTGCTAAGGGCAGTGCTAGAGGTCCTACCAAGGCACTGAAGAAAAAGGTGAAGAAGTCAAAGGAGCAGAGGTGTTTCCACTATGGCGAGCAGGGTCACTGGAGGAGGGACTGCAAGCAACTTCAGAATGAGGAGAAGAAAGGCTTGGCCTTAGCTTCTTGCTCAGGTATTTATGTTACAGAAGTCAACCTTTCTACTTCTATGTCATGGGTATTGGATACCGCATGTAGAGCTCATATTTGTGCAAATATGCAAGGGCTCAAGAAAAGTAGATTGGTGCAGGCTGGAGAGATTGACCTACGATTTGGAAACGGGGCACAGGTTGCTGCTGTTGCTGTGGAAGTTTTGACTCTCTCCCTCCCTTCTAGACTTCAATTAGAGTTAGATAATTGCTATTATGTACCTTCTCTTACTAAGAACATTGTATCCATTCCTTGCTTGGCAAAGAAGGGATTTAAGTTTGAAATAAATAAGAACTTTTGTTCTTTTTCATTTGCAAAAATGTTCTATGGGAAGGGTACTTTGTGCAATGGTCTATATGTATTGGACATGGATAACTCTGTTTGTAACATAAATAGTAAAAGGACCAAACTGAGTGGTTCAGTTGGTGTTTTCCTATGGCATTGTCGATTAGCCCATATAAACAAGAATCGCATCCAACAACTCCATGCAAATGGGTTGTTAGTTTCAAGTTCCTTGGAGGAATTTGATACGTGTGAACCTTGTTTATTAGGGAAGATGACAAAGGTGCCCTTCACCAAGATTGGTGAGAGGGTAGGGTGGATATGCCCTGCAGACCAATGTATGGACATGGTCAGGCATTGTTTGAATGTACTTTGATAGAATTATTATTCTACATAGAGGCATGGTCGTTATTATGCAGACTTCTCTACCTGCGTTGATGTATTGAGTTGCATATATAATGTCCCAGGAGTTTGGATTGGATCCACTCTCATAAGCTATCCCCAAACAAGGTACCATAGCAGAAATGGGACAGCTTTGGTACATGTGAGACTGGTGTATGGGCTGGTTAGGTGCGGGGCACAGTAACGCAGACATACAGGTGCATTGGATGCACTGGAGTGATCCACCGTGAGGATTGACTTGTCTAGTCAACAAGTCAATCTCACATGCAAGAGGTTTGCATTGATCCTTAGACTTGAGATATTCGTGTCTAGATTTGATGATGGATATGCTTTGATACAGTCTTACGTCTCTCCGTAATTGGGGGACCAAAACGACTGTCATTGGGCATGTCATAAGTCACGTAGAGACATGGATGACCAATAGTAGGATTTGCCCATTCCTTCAGAGGAAGCATGATATCCACTTTGGAGCGCCCCACCTTAATTGGTGCATGACAGGAATGTGTGGCCACACTTGTTGAGTCATGACCAATGTATTGGATTGATAAACTTGAGATTAATCAAATGGCAGGATATCAGTTTAGGCAAAGGGATCTATAATGCAATGGGAATCCTCGTTGCTTGTTAGGAGTTGTTGCCATAATAACTTAAATCCTATGACATGGGTAGTAGTGATGTGTTGCTAGATACCCCTCACTACTTATGGTGTTTACATCATTGCCATCGTCATATGGATCCTACGGGGTCACACGCAATAGACTCTTGACGTTGCTTTAATCAGAAACCTTATGATCAAGTTATTGGATAACTTGGATCAATTTTGAAGATTTCATCAGCACCAATGGGCCTGATGAGTTGGAAGAAAGTTATTGGAGCCAAACTTCATTTTTGGCAGGTTGACCCGAAATTGACCTAAATTGGTCACATTTTGATTAGGGTTGCATTGGATTGGATCCAATGGCTTAATCAACCCATGGAATGAAGTTTGGGCTAACTCATTATCCAATGAGGCCCAATAATAAGTTGTCATGAAGAGATTAGAGGCTAAAAGGGTATAATGGGGAAGAGTTTCACCCCATTGGCGCCAAGGGCATAATGGGGTGAAGTGGGCGCATGTTGCTTCATAAGGAAGCATTAGGCGCCTCCCCCTTCTTCCTTTAATGGTATCTTGCCTCTATGGCAAGTGTTGGGGCTGATATGGCTTGATGGCTCTTTTGGAAAGAGCTTGGGCGCATATGGATAGTAGGGTAAGGTTTATGGTAAGATCTTGGAGACTTACCTTACCTCCAAACCCTAATTCCCCTCAAACCCTTGCTTAGCCGAATGACTCTTGCATGTTGCTGTTGGGGTATGCCCTTAAGGCTAATGTTTGAGGCCTTGGGTTATTATCAGTATCATGTATAAACTGAGTATATGTTTATAAAGGCAATTGTTGTTATTCAGATTGTTGCATTGTCTGCTGCTGTATGTATACCTCTGAGTAATGTCTCAATGATGTTCGGCTTTGCTGACATTCAGAGTTGTCCTTAGTCGAGATATCTTGGTGAACATGAGACAGCCTTGATATGATTGAGACTAATATGTGTTCTGGTCTTATAGGATGCTACGAGCATGGAATAAGATTTAGACACATAGGTGCATTGGATGTACTGGACTGACCCTACTTAGGATATTCAATTGTTTGTCACAATGTGAATAAGTCCTTATAAGCAAGCAATTGGTATATTCCCTCTGACTTGAGATCACTTGTGTTACTAAGTGATGATTGGCATTGTCTTGAGGTACTTCAATATCATTTGAAGGATAATGGTTAAGGATTATCTTGGATAGTGGGCATGAGTCATGTTAGGACACTGGTGATAGATAAAGGATTGCCTCTCCTAGTTGGAGTGTGATGTTCTACTGGGGCCCCCTCCGGATGAGATGGTTGAGAAAGTGTATGGCCATACCCAGATGACTATGTTCATCTGAGCTAACCATTCTCATCGTGTTGGAATTACAGGCTTGACAGGCTTGTCCAACGAGAACATCCAGTGGCAAAGGGAACATGTATACTGAGTGAATTGGATTCACACTTGTGCTATGGTTTGGGAGTAGTCTTGGAAGACTCTTTCCTTCATATCGGGAGACAGTGATGTGTTGCTAGATACCCCTCTCTGATCGTGATAACATATGTTATCGTTACCGACATTGAAAGTAACCCTAGGTCACATACGCATATAAAAGTTGATCATATGTTTAAGTCATTCGATTTTGGACCTAGTAAAGCAAGAAAAACTTTTATATGCGTATGTGACCTAGGGTTACTTTCAATTGGTATCAGAGCATGGTTTTTGACTTGATACATATGATTGCTATCTTGTGATCCATGTTTATTTTATGCTTTTGGTAGATCTACTAGATGCGCATGCTTTTGTTATCATGAGAAAATACATGCTATGTGTTCATACCAAATGTTAGATCTACATGTATTTTTCATTCAAGCTTATGCATGTGATCTTTACTTGCGCTTGTCATAGAAGTTTTCAATCAAAACATCATCATGCGCGACCCTCACTTAGATCTATCTAAGCGCCTACTTCAAAGACTTAGACGGGTTAACAATGTTGAAGTCGTCAGTCAAGTCTGGACCCAATAGCCTAATCAGACCATCTGACAGCCTAGATGGGTCGGCCAGCTGGAGAAGGGCGTGTAGCGATGTCTGATTGAGGCGCCTAGTGAACGATCATGATTAAGGCATGGGGTCACACCCGTTTGCCAGAAATCATGTGGGACGTTCAGCCCTTAAGGCATGCATAGTTGACCATGTGGTCAACGCAAGTCGGTCATGACTGGGTGCATGCAAGGGCAGTGGGTCTGACTTGGTCTAACGAGTGGATACCTGTTAATGGACCGTTGTAAGGTAGTAGGGTACATAAGGAAATAAAATTTATGCCATGGGTTTTTTCAAAAATTTTATTTCTATTTGGATCACATGTTTGCATGTTTAACATGTTGAATGGGTGTTTATTTAATCTTATGTGGGCTGCCCTTATTTTGTGTGCTGTGCTGGGGCCTGCGTGCCTGGAATTAAATATAAATTTTGTTGTGATCTGCGAATCACACTTTATTTTATGAAAATGTGTAATTGACCTGCGTGTCAAACCATGTCTAGATAGATTAAAATGTAATTTGATCAGACATGAGCACATGAGCACACATGGCAGAGGTGCTTGCAGTCAGTGGCTTCACCAGGTGGGAGGTCTAGAGTTTGACTCTAGAGCAGGCGCATACTGCCTGGAGGGCATTGGGCCCGAGCTGGGCCAGATGAAGTACAAGAGTCCCATAAAGAGCTCAAGTGAAGACTTTTGTGAAACTAGGGTTTTACTTAGGCTTTTATGGGCGTTTACCACATAAGATAATGGTGCTTTCATTTACTGTTTTAAGTAATATTAGCACAAGCATGTTTTATTCTTCTGCTATCACTGTAGAATTTGCATGAAAGTAAGAAGATAAAAGACCGATAAAATCCAACGTTAATATCAAGCTCGATTGCCTTCTGACATGAAACCTCACTGTTCTGACTATCGTTGGGGCCGTGTTGTACCCACTCAGTGGGCACGCCCAGCTATCTTCAGACGGTGCGTGATTACACCTACATGCTACAGAGAAGGGATTTATCGCTTCTCGTTGCTCAGCATAGCACTTGGTGGTCCAGGAAGTAGGTCAGGTCAGCTTGACCATATAGGCTACATATTGAGCATATGATAGCCAGATGGAGGCAGCCATCTGAGGAATCAAAGACCGTGTTGTTGTTGGGAAACCCCGGGGACATTTTACAATTTTCAGAGTTATGGGCATACATTTTTCGCAGCGGAAGAATGTCCCCGAAACAGGCCAGTCCCAAAAACCCAGTGAAGATCGCATGCAAGGGAGTCGACACGATGAGTTAGGAAATACCTTAAGAGCAATGTAGAGTGATGTCAATGAAGGCGCCAAAGTGTTCGCCCTCTGCAGTCTCGCACACACGGATCTCTTGAGTTCTCTTCTTCCACGCCCGGTGCTAGCCTCGGGAAGAAGATCCAAGCCTTAGGGAGATACTCTACTTCACTTGCGCCACCAAGAGAGATGATGTGCCAAGAGAAGAAGGAAGACTATCCAAAAACGCCAAGCACTAATGTTCCTTGCGCCAAGAGGAAAGGAGGAAGTGGCTTGCGGTTATGGAAGAAGGAAGATGCGCCCTTGCTCCAAGCACTCGCCCCTCTCCTTGTGTTCACGCCTTCAAGGAATTAATTGCACACAAGAGGGCTCGGCTAGGTGCTCTTTTATAGGGCAAGAGGCGATTTATGAAAGGCTAGGATTAAGACAAGTGGGCGGCTATGATGAGAAGGTTTGAGATAAGGAAAGTCTCCAAGACATTTCCATAATACTCATTCAACCATTCCTTTTAGAGCCCATGTCTTTCTTTGTGCGCCAAGGCCTTGCCTTGCGCCCCAAGTAATGCCATATTAGCATTCATACCATAAGAGATTAAGGGGGAGGCGCCAATTGCTTCCTTATGAAGCAAATTGCGCCACTTCTCCCCATTATGCCCATAGGCGCCTAGGGGAGAAGATTTGTCCCCATTATACCCTTTTAGCCTCTCATCTCTTTATGAGAACTTGTTATTGGGCCTCATTGGATAATGAGCTAGCCCAAACATCATTGCATAGGTTGATTAAGCCCTTGGATCCAATCCAATGTAACCCTAATCCAAATGTGACCAACCATGGTCAAATACGGGTCAAACTGCCAAAAATGAAGTTTGGCTCCAATAACATTCTTCCATCTCATCAGGCCCATTGGCGCTGATGAAATCTCCCAATTAGATCCGAGTTATCCAATAACTCGATCATAAGGCTTCCCGATCAATACGAGAACTCAAGTATCAAGGTGTGCAACCCTGTAGGTTCCTCTGACGCTGGCAGTGCTGACCAAAGGTCATCACAAGCAGTGAGTGGCACCTAGCAGTGCATTGCTGCTACCCAGGTCGTTGGAATGGATATCGACATCGACATCCCCATCATCGCAACTAGGTACAGATGCATTATAGTCTCTTTGCCGTACTGATATCCGATTGGACAAGTGTGTCACCACTTGTTTTCATCCAATCACATGGCTATGACTAAAACAGGTTTTTACCTGGGTATGGCCATACACTCTCAGTCATAGAACCATAAAGGAGCTCCATGGATATCATACTTCCTTAGGGAAGGGGCAATTCCTATGTCTGTCCATTGATCTTCTCATATGGGTCGTGACATGCTCAATAACAACCGTTATGACCTCCCAGCTACGGCAAGGTGTTAGGTTGTATCAAAGCAAGTCCCTAACCATATAGAATGATTAATGACCTCAAGTCAAGGGATCAATGCATCTCCTGTCACTTATGAGGATAACTCATGACACCAAGTCATAGCCTCATAGCGGGTCTATCCAGTATATCCCCAATGATATACCCATGTGTCTGCGTTAGCACCACGTGCCTAACCAGCCCACATACCAGTCTCTCAAGTGCCATAGCTGTCCCATATCCACTAAGGTACATCGACTGGGGATTATAATTCGAGCACAGATCCAATCTGTCTCAAGGGACATTATCATGTAAGTACACAATCGCAGGTGTAGTCAAACAATGATAACGACAATGCCAGAATGATATATAAATATCAATGTCAAGTAGTACATAAGTTGACCAAAACTAGGTCCTAGGGCATATACACCAACAATCTCCCACTTGCACTAAGACCTAGAAGTTGAGGAATCTCAACCCCATATCTCTAGCGTGACCTTCATGCTTTTGCTGCGCCAAAGCCTTGGTCAATGGGTCTGCCAGATTATTCTCTGTGTCTACTCTGCTAATCTTGACATCACCTCTGTCAATGATCTCTCTGATCAGGTGAAATCTTCTGAGTATGTGTTTGGATCTTTGATGAGACCGTGGTTCCTTGGCTTGTGCAATTGCTCCATTGTTGTCACAATAGAGTTCAATGGGATCCATTGCACTAGGTACCACTTGAAGATCACATAAGAACTTCCTTATCCAAACAGCTTCTTTGGCTGCCTCAGAAGCAGCCACATACTCAGCTTCGGTTGTAGAATCTGCTATGGTGGATTGCTTGAAGCTCTTCCAACATACAGCGCCTCCATTTATCTTGAACACATAGCCGGCCTGCGATCTAAAGTCGTCAGGGTCAGACTGGAACGATGCGTCAGTATAGCCCTGCATACTGAGCTCTTCCTGTCCCCCATAGACCATGAACAAATCCTTAGTTCTTCTCAGATACTTTAGGATGTTCTTTACAGCCACCCAGTACTGTAGACCTGGATTGGATTGGTATCGGCTGGTTATGCTTATAGCATATGCCACATCTGGTCTAGTACATAACATTGCATACATGATCGATCCTACTGCCGAAGCATAAGGAATTCGACTCATGTCATCCCTCTCAGCCTGTGTTGTAGGACACTGGCTCTTTGAGAGAGTAAGGCCATGTCTCACTGGAAGGTATCCTTTCTTGGATTGCTCCATGTAGAACCTCTCCAGTACCTTATCAATGTAAGTACTTTGACTAAGGGCCAAGAGCCTCTTGGATCTATCCCGGTACATCCTCACGCCTAGAATATAGGCGGCCTCCCCTAAGTCTTTCATCTTGAAACACTTCCCCAACCATGTCTTCACAGCTTGAAGACTAGGGATGTCGTTTCCGATGAGCAGTATGTCATCAACATACAAGACCAGAAAAATTACCAAGCTCCCACTGAATTTTCTGTATACACAGGCGTCATCTTCGCTTTTGATAAAACCATAATCTCTCACGGCCTCATCAAATCGAAGATTCCAACTTCGAGATGCTTGCTTTAATCCATAGATGGACCTCTTTAGCCTGCAGACCTTATTAGCCTCTACAGGATGGATGAAGCCATCAGGTTGTGTCATATACACATCCTCAGTCAGCTTCCCGTTAAGGAACGCTGTTTTCACATCCATCTGCCATATCTCATAATCATGATATGCAGCTATAGCAAGCAGAATCCGAATGGATTTAATCATGGCAACTGGCGAGAAGGTTTCATCATAGTCCACCCCGTGGACTTGTTTAAATCCTTTAGCCACTAGTCTACCCTTATAGGTAACTATTTTGCCATCCATGTCTGTCTTCTTCTTGAAGACCCATTTACACCCTATGGGTTTTACCCCATCAGGCAGCTCAACCAAATCCCAGACTTGGTTAGCCGACATGGAATCCATCTCAGATCTCATGGCGTCAAGCCATTTCTCGGAGTCCGGTCCACTGACCGCCTCATCATAGGTTCTAGGTTCATCCTCAATGATGAAGATCCCATCGTGTTGGGTCGGTAGTGACCCATACCTCTCAGGTGCACGACGAATTCTCCCAGACCTACGCGGGACCTGTGTCTGAGCCTCAGGTTGCCTAGCAACCGGTGCAGGTGGCTCAGATTCCATCTCTTTGTCTTGTGCTTGCACTTGGACCTCATCCAAGTCAAACTTCCTCCCACTAACTTCTTTCATAAGAAATTCTTTCTCTACAAAGACAGCACCCCGAGCAACAAAAACTTTGTTCTCGGTTGGGACATAGAAGTAATATCCTTTAGTTTCCTTAGGATACCCCACAAACACACACTTATCAGATCTAGGTTCTAGCTTGCTAGAATCCTGACGTTTGACATAAGCCTCACATCCCCAGATCCTGATAAACGTGAGATTAGGGCGTCTTCCACTCCATACCTCGTATGGTATTTTGGAGACACTCTTAGATGGAACATTATTCAGTATTAGAGAAGCTGTTTCTAGTGCATGCCCCCAGAATGATGAAGGTAGAGTTGCATGACTCATCATGGATCGAACCATATCCAATAAAGTTCGATTTCTCCTTTCAGACACACCATTCCATTGAGGTGTTCCAGGAGGAGTGAGTTGGGATATGATCCCACACTCTCTCAGATAGTCAAAGAACTCACCACTCAGGTATTCTCCACCTCGATCTGATCGAAGAGCTTTAATGGATCTTCCAAGCTGGTTCTCTACTTCATTCTTGAACTCCTTGAATTTCTCAAAGGATTCAGATTTATGTCTCATTAAGTAGACATAACCATACCTACTGAAGTCATCAGTAAAGGTAATGAAGTAGCTGTACCCTCCTCTGGCTTGTTTATTGAAGGGCCCACACACATCAGTATGTATGAGATCCAATAAACCTTCTGCCCTCTCACCAATCTTGGTGAAGGGCGCCTTTGTCATCTTCCCTAATAAACAAGGTTCACAAGTATCAAATTCCTCCAAGGAACTTGAATCTAACAATCCATTTGCATGGAGTTGTTGGATGCGATTCTTATTTATATGGGCTAATCGACAGTGCCATAGGAAAGCACCAATTGAACCACTCAGTTTGGTCCTCTTATTGCTTATGTTACAAATAGAACTTTCCATATCCAAGATATATAGACCATTGCACAAAGTACCCTTCCCATAGAACATATTTGCAAATGAAAAAGAACAGAAGTTCTTATTTATTTCAAATTTAAATCCTTTTCTCGCCAAGCAAGGAATGGATACAATGTTCTTTGTTAGCGAAGGTACACAAAAGCAATTGTCTAGTTCTAATTGAAGTCCAGAAGGCAAGGAGAGAGTCAAAACACCTACAGCAACAGCAGCAACCTGTGCCCCGTTTCCAACACGTAGGTCAATCTCTCCAAGCCACACCGATCTACTTTTCTTGAGCCCCTGCATATTTGTACAAATATGACCTCCACATGCGGTATCCAATACCCATGACATAGAAGTAGAAAGGTTGACTTCTGTAACATAAATACCTGAGCCAGAAGTTAAGGCCAAGCCTTTCTTCTCCTCATTCTGAAGCTGCCTGCAGTCCCTTCTCCAGTGGCCCTGCTCGCCACAGTGGAAACACCTTTGTTCCTTTGACTTCTTCGCCCTTTTCTTCAGTGCTTTGGTAGGACCTCTGGCAATGCTCTTAGCACGTGCTTTACCCTTCTTCTTTATCTTCTTGGTCGCAGGGACCAAAAGAACAGAATTGGGTTTGGTCTTACCCATCTCTCGCTCGGCTGTTTGGAGCATATTCATCAATTCCTCCCGTGTGCACTCAATCCGGTTCATGTTGAAGTTAATGATAAACGGACTGAAGCTAGGGGGCAGGGAATGAAGAATAAGATCCACAACCAGCTCGTTGTCTATGGTGTGTCCCAGTCTCCTGAGATGATCCACAGTCCCAATGAGTTTGAGAACATGAGGTCTCACTGGTGCACCTTCAGACAACTTGCACCGAAAGACTGCTTTGGCGGTGTCAAATCTCTCAGTTCTAGCCTGAGCCTCGAATATTTGTTTCAGATGAGTAATCATCTGAAAAGCGTTCTGCTCCTCATATTGCACCTGCAGTTCAGGTGCCATACTGGCTAGCATAAGACATGCAACCTCCAAAGAGTCATCCTGATGCTTTCTAAAAGCATCTCTGTCTGCCGTTCGGGCATTAGGCGGAGGAGCCGCAGGAAGAGGCTGTTCAAGGACATACAGCTTCTTCTCGAGCTTGAGGACTATCCTCAAATTCCGATGCCAGTCCATAAAGTTAGTTCCAACTAACTTATCCTTATCAAGGAGTGATCGCAGTGATAATCCGCCAGTGTTCGTAGCCATTGTTCTAGAACACCCAAGAAGAACAGATTAGTACTACTTCGAATCATTTAAACTGGACTTGTTTTAAATGACCATGGCTCCCACTATTTTATATTCGAATTGACAACCCACAAAGTCAATCGGGAAGTTTAAGACTTCCTAGTGAGATGGGATCCTTATTTCACATGAGGCTTTGCGTCCCACGAGGGTGGGATGAGGTGCACAAAGTAACCCATGCTTCCTAAGGTGGGCACGCCGGCCGGTTGCTCCAAGCAACTCCCCTTGTTGAGACAGTCTGGGCATTTCATGTCCAGCGAGGGCCGGATACAACATGAAACCTTTACCTCTCAACGATGCCTCTAGATTTTCACCATGTGCCCAGCACATGTGAACTTCTAGTCAAGTCCATTCCTAACCGTTATGCCCAGGGCCAACGAGTTTCCTTGCGAAGGCACGCCCAGGTTAAAACTGGACTGGGGAAACCATTGCCACCACGCACTTTCTAAAGATAAGTGGGTGTGTCCCACGAGGGTGGGAAACAATTCACAACTCCACTGATCGATAGCTTAGTGAGGGCTACGCGTTAGAAGGCTACCATACTTGATATTTTAATTGAGGGTTTTTGTTTAAGGTCTCATCATCTCAGTTTTATCTTATGTCTATCATTACAGGCATGCAATCCTATAGTGATAACATAACGGTAAAACATTTCAGGCATGCTTCTGCAGATAATAATAAAAGCAGTAAAGGATGATGTGATCATATCCTATACAAGACATTGAACCAATCCATGCCATGAAATAGGTTCAACTCTTGTCCTAGAACTCAAGCCCCAAAACTAGACCTAGCCTAGCCGACCTCTAGCTTGAACTTCAAGGTTGGCACCAAGGTCCTTTTCTCATGGTTTAGCTCTCAAACCCTAGAGGTACACTTTAAAAGTTCCCCATAGGTTCGGCCAATGCCATGGTCTTCCTCCAAGGAAGGTGCGCCACCATGCAAGGGGACAAAACCTTTTTCGCCACCAAGCAACCAAGCACCAGCTTGCATGCGCCACCTTGCATGCTTGCGCCATCAAGCAAGATGCGAGCATCAAGGTCCAAGAAGGATGCGCCTTAGCCCTTAATCTTCCTCTTAATTTTTTACAAAAATAATGAAAAAGATGGCACGTAGGCCGCACAAGGATACATCGTAGGCATGCAAGAGGGGGGGCTTGACTAATGATCACAACACCATGCACAATCAAGGTATTTACTCATGCAATTCTACATGCTCATGAAAAACATAAAATCTGAAATTTTACTTTTTCATAAAACCAGTTTCTTTTTCTCATCTTCTTCTCACAAGTCTTTTGGTTTATTGCGATTTATTTTTCATGATGATTTCAGAGATCCTTTCGGCTGGCAATTTTGTCAGATCAAGAGACTTGGCCAGTCCGAAGACACAATGCCCGTCCTACTTGACAAAATTACGTGCGCCTTTGATCTTTAAATCAAACAAGAAAAATAGTCCAAAAATTCCAAAAGAGATTGAGAGGATGATAGAAATAAGAAACCCTAATTTTTCTACTTTCAGAAAAACGATTGCCATGCATCATGCTATTTACGAAAATAGAGATATGGCATGTGAGCATGGAACAAAAGCATAAAACATCGTTCGAGTCTTGCAAGTCGCTCTGATACCACTGTTGGGAAACCCCGGGGACATTTTATAATTTTCAGAGTTATGGACATACATTTTTCGCAGCGGAAGAATGTCCCCGAAACAGGCCAGTCCCAAAAACCCAGTGAAGATCGCATGCAAGGGAGTCGACAGGATGAGTTAGGAAATACCTTAAGAGCAATGTAGAGCGATGTCGATGAAGGCGCCCAAGTGTTCGCCCTCTGCAGTCTCGCACACACGGATCTCTTGAGTTCTCTTCTTCCACGCCCGGTGCTAGCCTTAGGGAGATACTCTACTTCACTTGTGCCACCAAGAGAGATGATGCGCCAAGAGAAGAAGGAAGACTATCCAAAAACGCCAAGCACTAATGTTCCTTGCGCCAAGAGGAAAGGAGGAAGTGGCTTGCGGTTATGGAAGAAGGAAGATGCGCCCTTGCTCCAAGCACTCGCCCCTCTCCTTGTGTTCACGCCTTCAAGGAATTAATTGCACACAAGAGGGCTCGGCTAGGTGCTCTTTTATAGGGCAAGAGGCGATTTATGAAAGGCTAGGATTAAGACAAGTGGGCGGCTATGATGAGAAGGTTTGAGATAAGGAAAGTCTCCAAGACATTTCCATAATACTCATTCAACCATTCATTTTAGAGCCCATGTCTTTCTTTGTGCGCCAAGGCCTTGCCTTGCGCCCCAAGTAATGCCATATTGGCATTCATACCGTAAGAGATTAAGGGGGAGGCGCCAATTGCTTCCTTATGAAGCAAATTGTGCCACTTCTCCCCATTATGCCCATAGGCGCCTAGGGGGGAAGATTTGTCCCCATTATACCCTTTTAGCCTCTCATCTCTTTATGAGAACTTGTTATTGGGCCTCATTGGATAATGAGCTAGCCCAAACATCATTGCATAGGTTAATTAAGCACTTGGATCCAATCCAATGTAACCCTAATCCAAATGTGACCAACCATGGTCAAATACGGGTCAACTTGCCAAAAATGAAGTTTGGCTCCAATAACATTCTTCCATCTCATCAGGCCCATTGGCGCTGATGAAATCTCCCAATTAGATCTGAGTTATCCAATAACTCGATCATAAGGCTTCCCGATCAATACAAGAACTCAAGTATCAAGGTGTGCGACCCTATAGGTTCCTCTGACGCTGGCAGTGCTGACCAAAGGTCATCACAAGCAGTGAGTGGCACCTAGCAGTGCATCGCTGCTACCCAGGTCGTTGGAATGGATATCGACATCGACATCCCCATCATCGCAACTAGGTACAGATGCATTACAGTCTCTTTGCCGTACTGATATCCGATTGGACAAGTGTGTCACCACTTGTTTTCATCCAATCACATGGCTATGACTAAAATAGGTTCTTACCTGGGTATGGCCATACACTCTCAGTCATAGAACCATAAAGGAGCTCCATGGATATCATACTTCCTTAGGGAAGGGGCAATTCCTATGTCTGTACATTGATCTTCTCATATGGGTCGTGACATGCTCAATAACAACCGTTATGACCTCCCAGCTACGGCAAGGTGTTAGGTTGTATCAAAGCAAGTCCCTAACCATATAGAATGATTAATGACCTCAAGTCAAGGGATCAATGCATCTCCTGTCACTTATGAGGATAACTCATGACACCAAGTCATAGCCTCATAGCGGGTCTATCCAGTATATCCCCAATGATATACCCATGTGTCTGCGTTAGCACCACGTGCCTAACCAGCCCACATACCAGTCTCTCAAGTGCCATAGCTGTCCCATATCCACTAAGGTACATCGACTGGGGATTATAATTCGAGCACAGATCCAATCTGTCTCCAAGGACATTATCATGTAAGTACACAATCGTAGGTGTAGTCAAACAATGATAACGACAATGCCAGAATGATATATAAATATCAATGTCAAGTAGTACATAAGTTGACCAAAACTAGGTCCTAGGGCATATATACCAACAGTTGTACCAACTCAGTTGGCACAGTCTTCTGGATTGCCTAGATGAAGGGGAATCGCACGGGATGGCGATTGGCATGGATAGCCTACCAGTGACTAGTGCTTGAACTCTCTGTGCACCTTATCTCGCCTGAGCGGGACGCGGAGATCAAGTATGAAATCTGGATCCCATCTCACTAAAAGAGTTTCACTCTTTCGGGCTATTTTATTGGATTTTTCAGTCAGATAAAATAGTGAGGAAAGAATCACTCTTAAGTCCTGGAATGATTCTAACATGCATACTGACCTTGTTGTTCTTGCTATGTTGTAGATTCCTACAGCAACGAACACCACAGGGCTCAATTTGCAATCCATATTGGAAAAGGAGAAGTTTGCTGGGCCAAACTTCTCAGACTGGTACAGACAGCTTAAGATTGTACTTAAAGCTGAGAGGAAGCTGTATGTCCTTGAGTCGGCAATACCGGCTCAACCCGCTGTGAACGCCGCAAGGGCGGTTCGGGATGCTTATGAGAAGCACGTCAGTGATAGTACTGATGTCGCTTGCCTTATGCTTGCGTCAATGACGCCCGAGCTCCAGCGTCAGCATGAGGATTTGTCTGCTATTGATATTATAGCAAATCTCAAAATGCTGTATGCTGCACAGGCAAGGACAGAACGCTATAACTTGACAAAACTTTTCTTTCATAGCAAACTGACTGAAGGGAGTCCAGTGGGAGCTCATGTGCTCAAGATGATTGGGTACAAAGAAGCTCTAGAGAAACTGGGACATACCATCAATTCAGAACTTGTTGTTGATATTATCCTGCAGTCTCTCCCGGCTTCTTTCGATTCGTTCATTATTAATTTTAATATGAACAAAATCGACTGTACTCCGACAGAGTTACTGAACATGCTCTGCACCACAGAGCAGACTCTTGAGAAGGGAAAGCCTTCATCCTCTGTCTTAATGTTTCCTCCAAGGAATAAGAAGAAGGGGAAGAAGGGCAAAACCCCTATCAAGAGCTACAACAAGGCTTTGAAACAAAATATAAAGCGGTCAAAGGACAACAGATGTTTCCATTGTGGCCAGCTGGGTCACTGGAAGAAGGACTGTAGAGCGCTCCAAGGAGAGAAGAAGGGAAGCAAGCCTTTCACTTCTGGCTCAGGTATTTACGTGACTGAAGTCATGGTAGCTTCTTCTATTTCATGGGTGTTGGACACTGCATGTGGAGTTCACATTTGTTCAAATGCGCAGGAACTCAAGAGAAGAAGACAGGTGGGACAGCATGAGGTGGACCTACGAGTTGGAAACGGGGCACGGGTTGCTGCTGTTGCTGTAGGGGAATATAACATCTCTTTACCATCTGGTTTTGTATTAGAACTTGACAATTGTTATTTTGTACCAAGCATAACTAAGAATATTATCTCTATTCCTGCTCTTGTCAGGAAAGGTTTTTCTTTTGAATGCAAAACTTCACAGTGTTGTATTTCATATGATAATATTGTTTATGCAACTGGGTCGATTAACAATGGGTTATACATGTTGGACATAGAATATTCTGTACAACAAATTGATAACAAGAAAGCCAAGTATGCTGATGATAGCACCTTATTATGGCATAGTCGTTTAGGCCACATTAACAAGAAGCGCATTAAGCGGTTGCATGATCATGGACTGCTGGGATCATTCTCCTATGAGGAGTTTGATACATGCAAAGCTTGTTTAATGGGTAAAATGACGAAGACTCCTTTTTCTAATAAAGGTGAAAGGGCTTCAGGTTTACTTGACCTTATTCACAGTGATGTGTGTGGGCCGTTTAGTAAACATGCCAGAGGTGGCTATTTATACTTCATTACTTTTACTGATGATTTCAGTAGGTATGGTTATGTCTATCTAATGAGACATAAGAGTGAATCTTTTGACAAGTTCAAAGAATTCAAAAATGAAGTACAGAATCAGTTAGGCCGTAATATCAAGGCACTTCGTTCAGATCGAGGTGGAGAATACTTGAGTCGTGAGTTTACTGACTATCTGAAGGAGTATGGGATTATCTCACAGCTCACTCCACCAGGAACACCGCAATGGAATGGTGTGTCCGAAAGGAGAAATAGAACCTTATTGGATATGGTTCGTTCTATGATGAGTCAGGCTACTCTACCTTACTCCTTTTGGGGATTTGCACTGGAAACAGCTGCAAAGGTGCTAAACCGAGTGCCATCCAAGGCCGTTTCAAGGACACCATATGAGTTATGGTATGGGAAACAGCCAAGCTTGACATTTATTAAAATCTGGGGTTGCGAGGCTTATGTCAAAAAGCTCGCCTCTGGGAAACTGGAGAGCAGATCAAATAAATGTATATTTGTCGGTTACCCTAATGAAACTAAGGGTTATTATTTCTATGATCCCAAGGAGAACAAAGTATTTGTTGCTCGAACGACTATTTTTCTTGAGAAGGAATTTCTTCTGCAAGAGGCCAGTGGGAGAGAAATAAAGCTAGATGAAATTCCAGAAGTGGGACAAAGTAGTCAAGCTCAGTTGGATGAGCCTGAGCAAATAGATCAGGTTGATCTTCAACCTGAGGCTCAGATGTCACGGGAACCGCGTAGATCGGGAAGGATCCGTCGTCAGCCTGAGCGCTATGACGGAGTCTACATCATTAATGATGAACCCCTCACTTATGCGGATGCGGTCAGTGGACCGGAATCAGCAAGATGGCTTGAAGCTATGCGAGCCGAGATGGACTCCATGTCAGACAACCAAGTCTGGTATTTAGTTGATCCGCCTCCGGGAGTAATCCCTATAGGCTGTAAGTGGATCTTCAAGAAGAAGAAAGACATGGATGGTAACGTGGTTACCTATAAGGGCAGGCTAGTTGCGAAAGGTTTCAAACAAATCTACGGTATAGATTATGATGAAACTTTCTCTCCTGTAGCCATGTTCAAGTCCATTCGAATTATTCTCGCGATAGCAGCATATTATGATTATGAGATCTGGCAAATGGATGTGAAGACCGCTTTCCTTAATGGAAAACTGGAAGAGGATGTGTATATGACACAGCCTGAAGGTTTCATCAATCCATCAGAACGTCATAAAATATGCAAATTAAAGAAGTCCATTTATGGACTAAAACAAGCATCGAGAAGCTGGAATATTCGTTTTGATGAATCAGTTTCTGAATTTGGTTTCATCAAAAATGAAGATGACCCGTGTGTATATAAAAGGTTTAGTGGGAGCGTGATTACTTTCCTAGTCCTCTACGTCGATGATATCTTAATCATTGGAAACGATATTCCTGAACTGCATGCAGTCAAAGCATGGTTAAGAAAATGTTTCCAGATGAAAGATTTAGGAGAAGCAACCTATATATTAGGTGTGAAGATCTTTAGAGATAGATCTAATAGGCTTCTCGGGCTATCCTAGAGTACTTACATCGATAAGGTCCTGGAGAGATTCCATTTAGAAAATTCTAAAAGAGGATATCTTCCAGTCAGACATGGTCTGAATCTTTCAAAGAGCCAGTGTCCTCAAACACGGTCTGAGAAAGATGAGATGGACAATACGCCTTATGCTTCGGCTATTGGGTCTATTATGTATGCGATGTTATGTACTCGCCCAGACGTCGCTTACGGGTTAAGCGTAACTAGTCGGTTCCAAGGTAATCCAGGGAAGGCACACTGGATTGCAGTCAAGAACATTTTAAAATATCATCGGAGAACCAAAGATATGTTCTTGATCTATGGAGGTTAGGGAGAACTCAGTATTGAAGGATATACTGATGCTTCGTTTCAATCTGACCAAGATGATTTCCGATCGCAATCAGGCTATGTTTTTAGCTTGAATGGAGGAGCAGTGGTGTGGAAGAGTTTCAAACAATCAATTGTTGCTGATTCCACAACAGAAGCCGAGTATGTTGCAGCCTCAGAAGCATCAAAGGAGGCAGTATGGATTCGTAAGTTCATTCAAGAACTTGGTGTTGTTCATTCAAGTGCAGATCCATTGGTTATCTTCTGTGATAACACTAGAGCGATTGCACAAGCAAAGGAACCACGGTCACACCAGAAGTCCAAGCACATACAGAGAAGGTTTCATTTGATTCGTGAGATCATAGATCGAGGAGAGATCAAGATCTGCAAGGTACATACAGATGACAATCTAGCTGACCCTCTTACAAAGCCTCTGGCGCTGCAGAAGCATGAGAAGCACTGTAATAATATGGGTTTGAGATTTCTCAACCATTAGTTTAAGTGCAAGTGGGAGATTGTTGGGGTATGCCCTTAAGGCTAATGTTTGAGGCCTTGGGTTATTATCAGTATCATGTATAAACTGAGTATATGTTTATAAAGGCAATTGTTGTTATTCAGATTGTTGCATTGTCTGCTGATGTATGTATACCTCTGAGTAATGTCTCAATGATGTTCAGCTTTGCTGACATTCAGAGTTGTCCTTAGTCGAGATATCTTGGTGAACATGAGACAGCCTTGATATGATTGAGACTAATATGTGTTCTGGTCTTATAGGAAGCTACGAGCATGGAATAAGATTTAGACACATAGGTGCATTGGATGTACTGGACTGACCCTACTTAGGATATTTAATTGTTTGTCACAATGTGAATAAGTCCTTATAAGCAAGCAAGTGGTATATTCCCTCTGACTTGAGATCACTTGTGTTACTAAGTGATGATTGGTATTGTCTTGAGGTACTTCAATATCATTTGAAGGATAATGGTTAAGGATTATCTTGGATAGTGGGCATGAGTCATGTTAGGACACTGGTGATAGATAAAGGATTGCCTCTCCTAGTTGGAGTGTGATGTTCTACTGGAGCCCCCTCCGGATGAGATGGTTGAGAAAGTGTATGGCCATACCCAGATGACTATGTTCATCTGAGCTAACCATTCTCATCGTGTTGGAATTACAGGCTTGACAGGCTTGTCCAACGAGAACATCCAGTGGCAAAGGGAACATGTATACTGAGTGAATTGTATTCACACTTGTGCTATGGTTTGGGAGTAGTCTTGGAAGACTCTTTCCTTCATATCGGGAGACAGTGATGTGTTGCTAGATACCCCTCTCTGATCGTGATAACATATGTTATCGTTACCGACATTGAAAGAAACCCTTAGGGTCGCACAATTTGATGATGTGGCTTACTTATGTCAGATCGTGTGGACTGAATTGTTCTAGTTCAGTTTAAAGCAATTTAAACTTTCATCGGAAGTGAGATCTAGTCTGATCATGTTTGATTGATTAGGGCATGTGATCGGTAAGCTTCGATCGGGAGAATTGATGCTTGATCGAAGAGATCAAGAGGGTCAAGAGATGTGTGGTTAGATCTTGAGCCATTTGGTTCAAAGAGATCATAACCAGAGCTGGTTCGATTTGGTCCTTGAACCAAATGGAATTGAACCGGTTCACTTAGTGAACGCATGGTTCAATTAAGAGACAAGTTTCGGTTGGTTCAATCGATGGCTTCATGGGGAGTTAAGTGCTTACTATTTTTGGAAGGCGTTTTTCTTTTTGGAAAAACCTCCCACGTTTTCGAACGTAAGAACGCCGCTCGCCCCTTGTTCTCTTGCTCTCGTCTTTGGTTTGTCTTCACGCCAAGAGAGGGAGTTCGCCCAGCAAAGAAAGAGACATCTCTTCACACGAGAAAAGAAACCTTGGTGACTTGCTAGCACAAGGAGCGCAAGGAAGGAGGCCTGTCTCATCCTGTGTGTGATTCCTTTGGAGAAGAGGCATTCGCCCCTTTCTTCTTCCAAGCCACCTCTCATGGCCATGGTAACATCCTCACTTGTTCTATACAAGTTGTTAAAAGTTGATCATATGTTTAAGTCATTCGATTTTGGACCTAGTAAAGCAAGAAAAACTTTTATATGCGTATGTGACCTAGGGTTACTTTCAGTTGCGCCTAGCCCTTCTCCTTGGATGGAAAGAATGCCTCTAAGGCATGTCTTGGGCTGATATGTCTATTAGGCAAATAAGGATAGGTTGAATGAGGTTTATGGCAAAGTCTTGGAGACTTTCCTTACCACAAACCCCTCTCATCCTAGCCGCCCACTTGGCATGATCTTGGCCCTCCCTAAACCGCCTCTTGGCTTATAAAAGGAACCCTAGCTGCCCCCTCTCAATGGTTCGAATGCTTGGAGACGTGAACACACCTAGAGGGGCGAGAACAAGGGCAAAGGGCGACAACATCAAGGTGGCGCAACCCTTCTTCCTACTAGTGGCCGCAAGTCTTCTCCTTCCTCTCCTCTTGGCGTGACTTGGAGAAGGACTTGGTGGCGCCACTTCCTCTTACTCTTCCTAAGGGCTGAAACTCATCTTTTCCCTCTTCTCTTGGAGTGAAGAGGATAAGGAGTTGGCGGCATCTTCCTTGCATTTGGCGCATGATCCTTGGAGGTGGCGCAAGAGAAGTGAAGGGACCCTAAGGCTTGATTCTCTTCCCGAGGCTAGCACCAAGCATGGAAGGGAGCAACGATCAAGGAGTCGACGTGTGGATACTTGTGGAGGGCGAACACTTGGGCGCCTTCAATATGGCTTCGACAACTAGACAAGCAAAAGAGGTACATCTCTAACACATCCTTGTGTCTTCTCTCTCGTATGGATACTTGGGACCGGAATATGTTTCGGGTGTAATGATAATTCCGCTGCGTCCTAGGACTGCAAAATTTTAAATTACACCCGGTATTCCCTAACAGTGGTATCAGAGCTACTTGCGAGAAACACAAGGTGTACGTTAGCTTGTGTGAAAAAATTTTGGAAAATTTTTCTTTTATCCATGCGCGTTTCACATAGAAAGCGTCTTTCATCCAAACTTATTTTATCATTTTTATGGCCAAAATTTGGATTGTGTTTATGATGGATTTAAGACCAAAGGCGCACGTAGTTTTGTCAAGTAGGACGGGCATTGTGTCTTCGGACTGGCCGGGTCTCTTGATCTATCAAAATTGCCAGCCGATAGGGTCCATGAAATCATCATGAAACTTGATCCCAATTTTAGCATAAATTTTGATTCAGAGAGTGCTTTGGATGGAGTTGGCGCATAAGGGGATAAAATTTGATTATTCCGGTTTTTCAAATTTTATATATGCGCCACTTGTCTCTTCTATGGGTTGATATGGTCATAGCGAGTGCCCTCCTGTGTTGTGATATGGAAGCATGTTTCCACCTGTGATGAATGCTTGTAAAATCTTTTTTCCACCTGCGTGTGGTTCTCCCCCTTCTTGATGTAAAATTTTCATCTTTCCTTAGAGTAGATGTAGAATTGTTCACATAAGATAGGTTAAGGTTCATCAAAGACAACAAGGTGTCTTCTTCAACCGATTTCAGAGTGGCGCCAGCTTTGGAAGCGTGGTGATGGATTTGCGGTTGGAGGAAGGGATGCTTGCTTTCGGCTTCTGGCATGGGCTGATCTGCTAGAGGGGCTCGCAACCCTTGGATGCATGATAACATGTCACATGGCTCGTGACAAGTTATATGTATGAAAAGGGCTATGACCATATCGACCAAACTAGCATGCCTGAGATGTTCTTCCTTTGCTGCCATAACCATAGGAAAACTGCATGCTAGAAAAGAATAAAATCAACATGTAAAACTCTCAATACAATATCAAGTCAATAGCCTTCTAACGCGTAGCCCTCATCAAGCTATCGATCGGTGGCGATGTGAACTGTTTCCCACCCTCGTGGGACACACCCACTTATCTTTAGAAGATGTGAGGTGACAATGATTTCCCCAGTCCAGTTTTAACCTGGGCGTGCCTTCGCAAGGAATTCGTTGGCCCTGGGCATAACGGTTAGGACCAGACTTGACTAGTTTTTCATATGTCACTGACATGATGAATCACTAGAGGCAGCTGTTGAGAGGATAGGGTTCTGTGTTGTATCCAGCCCTCACTGGACACAGGGCGCCTAGTCTGTCTTAACTAAGAGGAGTTGTGCACGGCACAATTGGCTGGCATGCCTACCTAAGGAAGCATGGGATTCTCTGTGCATCCCAACTCACCCTCGTGAGTCGCAGAGATCTCTTGTGAAATTAGGATCCTACTCACTTATTTCTATGTTGAGTTTGAGAGTTCTCAACTTGTTTTTGGAAATAGTGGGAGCATAGCATTTAAGTTAAAGTCCTTGTTATATGCTTTATCATAGTACTTATTTTACTTATTTGCTTATTTTAGATGACATCTCTTGATCTAAGATTGAAACTTTATAAAAACAAACTGGATGGGACAAATTGGACAAAATGGTTCAAGATTTTGTCCAAGATACTAGAACAAGAGAATAAGGTGCATCTTCTTGAAAGACCTCCATCCCAGCCCAGTGTGTATTTCACTGCTGAGTGGGAGTGGAATATCTATCTTGAACATTGTGAAGATAACGAACAGTACACTGCTCTTGTCTTAGAGTGCATGACCCCAGAGGTCAAGGTTGAGTGTGATGAGATGGGGATTTATGATCTTATCATACATCTCAAAGGTCTCTTCACACTATGCTCTATAGACAATGATCAGGAGAGTTCTGTTGGATCTTCAGAGTGTATGCCTAAATCTAAGAATGACCATGGTTCCATATCTTCGAAGCTAATACTTCGGAAGACTGGGAATGCATGGGTATTTTGAAGAGGATTAATGGCCAAGAAGTGCATGGCAAAGAAGAAGGGATGTAATCCATCCGCTTCAGGTATTGTGTTACCAAGGTCTTTTGTCTACTTCTTATTCATGGGTACTGGGTACCGTATGTGAGGCTCACACATGTTTTACATGTGCAGGAGCTCAAAGGAAGTAGGACGATGAGGTTTGATGGGATCGACCCTCGGGTCAGGGACGAAGCATTGGATGCTGCTGATATCATCTCACTGCCTTGAAGACTTTATCTAGAACTTTGCTATTATATATCAGCTTATGTATTAGAACATCATTCCTTTTGGAAAGGATTTCAGTTTGAAATAATAAATGATATTTTCTTTAAATCTGAGATGTTCTATTGATACAGTTGATAATAGTTTGTGGCTCTATATGTAACACAATATCAGATCCATTGATTCAATTAACATCCTCTTATAGCATTGTCTCTTGAACCATCGAACAATGGTCACATCCAAAGGTCAATGGACTATTGGGATCATTATCCTTTTAGGATTATGATAAATGTGAGCCTTGTTCAAAGGAACAAAGTGACAGATGCTGCCTTCACCATAAAGGGTTGAAGGGTAAGTGGCTTGTTGGATCTATTACACAGCAATGTATGTGGACCCATGTAAATAAGCACTAAGAGGTGTTATATGCTTCATCCGGTATGGATATGCCTTATCCAACCTAAGAACTTTGGAGAAATCCAAGAAGTTCACAAATGAAATATTGAGTCAAATTGGAGGACCTATTATTAAAACACTTTGATTGGATCAAAGTGATTAGTAGAGAATTTGATGACTGTCCTGAGAAGTGTGGGGATTATCTCACAGCTTACTTGGAACACCGCTGTGTGGTGAATTTCAAAAGAAAGAAAGAGGAACACATTAGATGAGGTTCCATCTTTGAATAGTCATGCAAATATACTACTATGATGCTCTGCAAACAGATGTACTACCACTCCATAAGAAAGTGTCTAAGTTAGCTTTTGAGTTGCGAACTACAAATATCCCATTTCTTCAATGGAATTGGGAATGTAATGTGCAGTGATTCAAAAGTATGTGTTTGTGGGGCACTGTAGAGTGCTAATTCTATCCCAAAGAGAACAAAATATTGTCTCTCTTAAGAAAGTATTTCTTTTGAAAGAAGCTAGTGGGAGTAGATTTGATTGGGACAAGGTCCAGAATCAACCACAATATAATTAGACACAGACGGAGAACAAAATCTCACATAAAGGTTGAAAGTCAACCTAAGGTTCAAGTAACACAGGAACCACATAAGTTTGGATTGATTTGATATGCTGGGCATGACGAATTTTT
Source organism: Costus lasius (assembly GCA_027563935.2). Lineage (NCBI taxonomy): Eukaryota > Viridiplantae > Streptophyta > Magnoliopsida > Zingiberales > Costaceae > Costus > Costus lasius. The sequence goes on along the minus strand of CM050450.1, from coordinate 25,417,398 downwards.
CATCAAGGATGAACCTAAGACTAATGAGGAAATGGAAGCTGTCGATGGACCAGATTCCAAGAAGTGGCTAAGGGCCATGAGAACCATAATGGGCTCCATGTCTGCTAATCAAGTCTGGGACTTGGATGAGCTGCCAAAGGGGTAATTCCCACAGGCTGTAAATAAATCTTCTAGGAAGATAGACATGGAAGGTAACATTGTTACCTTGAAAGGCAAGCTAGTGAACAGAAATTTCAGGCAAATCCACTGGGTGGATAATGATGAAATTTTTCACCAATAGCTGAGTTTAAAGTCCATTAGGAATCTGCATGTTATAATTGCATGATCAGTTATGGCGTGTTGTTATGAAAACTGCCTTTCTTGCATGGACGTCTGAAAAGATATCTATAAGGAAATAACCAGAAGGTTTTCATATCAAGGGCATAAAGATATCCATGGTGTTATGCAAGCATGTTTAAAAGAGCCTGTGTTTACAAGAAGATCAATGGGAGCACCTTAATAGTATTTCTTGTTCTAAAAGATTGATGATATTCTCCTCACATGGAATGACATCTTAGCTCTTCATATGGTGAAGAAAAAGCTTGAGATGTATTTCGAGAAGAATGATCTAGGGAATGATGCCTACATCCTAGGCATGAGGATCTATAGATAGAGATCCAAGAAAGTCATTGCCCGTTAGTCAATCTATGTTCATCCAAGAGTTTCTGGAAAGGTTTATATTGGATGATTCCAAATTTTAATACCTTCCAGAGAGATATGGTCTGACTCTCATGAGGATGTTGTGTCCTATGACACAGCTGGAGAGTAATGACATGGGTCTAAAATCCTGATACATGGTGTATAGGATGGATCAGTTTTTGAGTAATATACACAAGACCATTTGTGGCAAATGCTTGGAGCATAGCTAGTAAGTTTCAATCAGATCCTAGTGTTTGACACTGGATAGCTGTGAAAGCAATCCTTATATATACTTGGGAAGTATAAAGGGTTGAAGTCTAGTCTATGATAGACAGGAAGAATTTTGTGTACAAGGGTACACTGATACTTCGTTCCAGTCTTATGACCACAGCCAGGATTTGCGCTTTGCCTTTGTTGTGGTGTTGTGTGCTAAAAGAGCATTATGCAAACCATAGTGGCAAAATTCTACAAATAAGGCTGAGTACATTGCAGCTTCTTGTGGCAGCCAAGGAAGCAGCTTCATTCATTTGAACTTGATTTAGTTCCTGGTGCTTGATGGTCCAGTATAGTTCTTACTGGGGCCATAGCATAAGTGAAGGAACTTAGTGCTCATGTATGTACTGCAGCATATCATCTGATCTTAGAGATCATGGATAAGGATGATGATCAAATTTGTTACAATAAACATAGAGAGCAATCTGGAAAAACCCACTGACATAGCCTCTGGCGCAGCGGAAGCTAAATGTCTCATACTAGAGACATTGGAACTGACTAAACATCAGTTGTCCTTGGTCTTAGTGCAAGTGGGAGATTGTTGGTGGATATGCCCTACAGACCAATGTATGGACATGGTCAAGCATTGTTTGAATGTACTTTGATAGAATTATTATTCTACATAGAGGCATGGTTGTTATTATGCAGACTTCTCTACCTGCGTTGATGTATTGAGTTGCATATATAATGTCCCAGGAGTTTGGATTGGATCCATTCTCATAGGCTATCCCCAGACAAGGTACCATAGCAGAAATGGGACAGCTTTGGTACATGTGAGACTGGTGTATGGGCTGGTTAGGTGCGGGGCACAGTAACGTAGACATATAGGTGCATTGGATGCACTGGAGTGATCCACCGTGAGGATTGACTTGTCTAGTCAACAAGTCAATCTCACATGCAAGAGGTTTGCATTGATCCTTAGACTTGAGATATTCGTGTCTAGATTTGATGATGGATATGCTTTGATACAGTCTTACGTCTCTCCGTAATTGGGGGACCAAAACGACTGTCAATAGGCATGTCATAAGTCACGTAGAGACATGGATGACCAATAGTAGGATTTGCCCCTTCCTTCAGAGGAAGAATGATATCCACTTTGGGGCGCCCCACCTTAATTGGTGCATGACAGGAATGTGTGGCCACACTTGTTGAGTCATGACCAATGCATTGGATTGATAAACTTGAGACTAATCCAATGGCAGGATATCAGTTTAGGCAAAGGGATCTATAATGCAATGGGAATCCTCGTTGCTTGTTAGGAGTTGCAGCCATAATGACTTAAATCCTATGACATGGGTAGTAGTGATGTGTTGCTAGATACCCCTCACTACTTATGATGTTTACATCATTGCCATCGTGATATGGATCCTACGGGGTCACACGCAATAGACTCTTGATGTTGCTTTAATCAGAAGCCTTATGATCAAGTTATTGGATAACTTGGATCAATTTGGAAGATTTCATCAGCACCAATGGGCCTGATGAGTTGGAAGAAATTTATTGGAGCCAAACTTCATTTTTGGCAGGTTGACCCGAAATTGACCTAGATTGGTCACATTTGGATTAGGGTTGCATTGGATTGGATCCAATGGCTTAATCAACCCATGCAATGAAGTTTGGGCTAACTCATTATCCAATGAGGCCCAATAATAAGTTGTCATGAAGAGATTAGAGGCTAAAAGGGTATAATGGGGAAGAGTTTCACCCCATTGGCACCAAGGGCATAATGGGGTGAAGTGGGCGCATGTTGCTTCATAAGGAAGCATTAGGCGCCTCCCCCTTCATCCTTTAATGGTATCTTGCCTCTATGGCAAGTGTTGGGGCGGATATGGCTTGATGGCTCTTTTGGAAAGAGCTTGGGCGCATATGGATAGTAGGGTAAGGTTTATGGTAAGATCTTGGAGACTTACCTTACCTCCAAACCCTAATTCCCCTCAAACCCTTCCTTAGCCGAATGACTCTTGCATGTTGCGCCTAGCCCTTCTCCTTGGATGGAAAGAATGCCTCTAAGGCATGTCTTGGGCTGATATGGCTATTAGGCAAATAAGGATAGGTTGAATGAGGTTTATGGCAAAGTCTTGGAGACTTTCCTTACCACAAACCCCTCTCATCCTAGCCGCCCACTTGGCATGATCTTGGCCCTCCCTAAACCGCCTCTTGGCTTATAAAAGGGACCCTAGCTTCCCCCTCTCAATGGTTCGAATGCTTGGAGACGTGAACACACATAGAGGGGCGAGAGCAAGGGCAAAGGGCGACAACATCAAGGTGGCGCAACCCTTCTTCCTACTAGTGGCCGCAAGTCTTCTCCTTCCTCTCCTCTTGGCGTGACTTGGAAGGACTTGGTGGCGCCACTTCCTCTTACTCTTCCTAAGGGCCGAAACTCTTCTTCTCCCTCTTCTCTTGGAGTGAAGAGGATAAGGAGTTGGTGGCATCTTCCTTGCATTTGGCGCATGATCCTTGGAGGTAGCGCAAGAGAAGTGAAGGAACCCTAAGGCTTGATTCTCTTCCCGAGGCTAGCACCAAGCGTGGAAGGGAGCAACGATCAAGGAGTCGACGTGTGGATACTTGTGGAGGGCAAACACTTGGGCGCCTTCAACATGGCTTCGACAACTAGACAAGCAAAAGAGGTACATCTCTAACACATCCTTGTGTCTTCTCTCTCGCATGGATCCTTGGGACCGGAATATGTTTCGGGTGTAATGATTCTTCCGCTGCGTCCTAGGACTGCAAAATTTTAAATTACATCCGGTATTCCCTAACACCTGGTCCTTAGTCAGTGTACCTACATTGATAAGGTCCTGGAGAGGTTCAACTTGGAGCAATCTAAGAAGGGATACCTTCCAGTGAGACATGGCCTTACTCTCTCAAAGAGCCAGTGTCCCACCACATAGACTGAGAGGGATGACATGAGTCGAGTGCCCTATACTTCGACAGTGGGATCGATCATGTATGCAATGTTGTGTACTAGACCAGACGTGGCTTATGCTGTGAGCATAACCAGCCGATACCAATCCAATCCAGGTTTATTGCACTGGGTGGCTGTAAAGAACATCCTTAAGTATCTGAGAAGAACTAAGGTTCTATTTTTAGTCTATGGGGGACAGGAAGAGCTCAGTATGCAGGGCTATACTGATGCGTCGTTCCAGTCTGACCCTGATGACTTCAGATCGCAGGCCGGCTATGTGTTCAAGTTGAATGGAGGCGTTGTATGCTGGAAGAGCTTCAAGCAATCCACCATAGCTGATTCTACAACCAAGGCTGAGTATGTGGCCACTTCTGAGGCAGCTAAAGAAGCCGTTTGGATCAGGAAGTTCATTTCTGAACTTCAGGTGGTTCCAAGTGCAATGGATCCCATTGAGCTCTACTGTGACAACAATAGAGCAATTGCACAAGCCAAGGAACCACGGTCTCATCAAAGGTCCAAACACATACTCAGGAGATTACACCTGATCAGAGAGATCATTGACAGAGGTGATGTCAATATTAGCAGAGTTGACACAGAGAATAATCTGGCAGACGCATTGACCAAATCTTTGGCGCAGCAGAAGCATAATGGTCACGCTAGAGATATGGGGTTGAGATTCCTCAACCTCTAGGTCTTAGTGCAAGTGGGAGATTGTTGGTGTATATGCCCTAGGACCTAGTATTGGTCCATTATTGTACTACTTGACTTTGATATTTATATATCTTTCTGGCATTGTCATTATCTATGTTTGTTTACATATGCGATTATGTACTTACATGATAATGTCCCTGGAGACAGATTGGATCTGTGCTCAAATGATTGTCCCCAGTCGATGTACCTAAGTGGATATGCGACAGCTCTGGTACTTGTGAGACTGGTATATGGGTTGGTTGGGCACGAGGTGCTAATGCAGACATATGGGTATATCAGTGGTGGATACACTGGATAGACCCGCTGTGAGGCAATGAATTGGTGTCATGAGTTATCCTCACATGTGACAGGAGATGCATTGATCCCTTGACATGAGGTTATTGGCCATTCTATACAGTTAGAGACATGCTTTGATACAACCTAACACCTCACCGTAGTTAGGAGGTAATAACTGTTGTCATTGAGCATGTCACGACCCATATGAGAAGGTCAATAGACAGACAAAGGATTTGCCCCTTCCAAAGGGAAGCTTGATATCTGTGGAGCTCCTCTATGGTTCTATGACTGAAAGTGTATGGCCATACCCAGGTGAGAACCTGATTTAGTTATATTCATGTGATTGGGTGAAAACAAGTGGTGATACACTTGTCCAATCAGATATTAGTTCGGCAAAGAGACTGTAATGCATCTGTACCTAGTTGCGATGATGGGGATGTTGATGTCGATATCCATTCCAATGACCTGGGTAGCAGCGATGCACTACTAGGTGCCACTCACTGGTTGTGGGGACCTTTGGTCAATACTGCCAGCGTCAGAGGAACCTACAGGGTCAGACACCATGATACTCGAGTTCTCGTATTGATCAGGAAGCCTTATGATCGAGTTATTGGATCGCTCGGATCTATTTCGGAGATTTCGTAAGCACCAATGGTCCTGATGAGATGGAAGAATGTTATCAGAGCCAAACTTCATTTTTGGCAGTTTGACTCGTATTTGACCATGGTTGGTCACATTTGGATTAGGGTTGCATTGGATTGGATCCAAGCACTTAATCAACCCATGCAATGAAGTTTGGGCTAGCTCATTATCCAATGAGATCCAATAACAAGTTGTCATGAAGAGGCAATGGGCTAAAAGGGCATAATGGGCAGAAACCCAACCCCATTGGCGCCTAAGGGGCATAATGGGGTTTGGGTGGCAAAAATTGCTTCATTAAGAAGGAATTTGCACCTAGCCCTTCTCCTTTGATGGTATGAATGCCTTTATGGCATGTCTTGGGCTAATATGGTGCTTGGGCAAATATGGATAGGTTGAATGAGGTTTATGGTAAAGTCTTGGAGACTTTCCATGCCTCAAACCCCCTCATCCTAGCCACACACTTGTCATAATCCTAGCCCTTGCCCAAACCGCCTCTTGCCCTATTTATTGGACCCTAGCCGCCCCTCTCTTGTGTTCAATTCCTTGGAGGGTGAGAACACATCTAAGAGGCGAGAGCAAGGGCTTTGGCACAATTTCTATCTTCCAACAAGAGGGCCGGAAGCTTCTTCCCTTCTTCCTCCTCCTTTGGTGCAAGAGAAGCAGAGGCTTGGCGGCATTCTCCCTTCTCCTCTCTTCTTCTTCAATTAGCGCTTCTACCTTGGAGGTGGCACAAGCATTGGAGAAGGTGACTAAGGCTTCAATCTTCTTCCCGAGGCTAGCACCGAGCGTGGAAGAAGAGGACTCGAGGTATCCGTGTGTGTGAGACTGCAGAGGGCGCACGCTTGGGCGCCTACTTCGACATTGGCCTCATCTTGCTTTGAGGTATTTTCTAATTCATCGTGTCGACTCTCTCGCATGCGATCTTCACTGGGTTTTTGGGACTGGCTCGTTTCGGGGATATTGCTTCCGCTGTGTAATGTATTTGTGTAATCTCTATCTCTGAAAATTGTAAAATATCCCTGGGGTTTCCCAACATCCTTAGTGGTGGATTGAGTTAGGCAACTTGCCCTCAACCACTTTGTACACTTAGGATATGCGCCAATGCACTAGACATATGCGAGGCACACACAATTCCTACACAAATCTAGGCGCACAAAATATATGCGCAAAACCTAAGCAGATAATGTCTAGCGAATCAATGGCACCACATGTGCCAATCACAGAAAACCCAAGAACACAACTCAATGAACAATCACCAATAGAGGAAACCTATTAACTATTTCAATAAAAGAGTCGAATGTAAAAAAACCTCTAGTTTTGGCCACATTCAAATCTCACATCAATCACACACAATTCTTGCACTAAAGAATGTACCTAGGAGTTTAGAGGTAAACTCTAAGATCACCGGAATTCTAATCTTCACCGGAGAAGAAATAGAAGTCTGATGGTGCTTTGACTTCTTGCCAAGATGATGTGAACCTCCTCCAATGTTCAGCTACCCTCTAGCCGAACCTCCCTCTTGTCTCTCACAAGATGGCCGGAGTGAAGGTGGAAACCTCGCCAGAAATGGAGAAGAAGTGGTGATCATGCAAGGTGCTCGTGCCAAGAAAACTTTCACCCAAGAGAAGAACGCCACAAGCCACCAAGGAACAATTTGTCAAGTGAGCAATTCATGGGAACCCTCCTCTCGAAGTAGCCTCTTGTGCCACTCCACTTAGTCTTTAGTATTTTTAGCTTAGGCACTTGTGACTTAGCTTCAAGGGCCAAGGTGGCCATTAGAGTTCATCAAATATGTGCCTCTCCAAGCAAATAGCAAAGCCCGCATGCTGGGTCAGCATCCCCATACATATAGTCTCTGGTACGCCCCTGGGTCCCAGGTTCGAGTATCACCTATGCCCCCATCTTCTGTATTTTTTATGCATCCTCTACACACTCCATACTTGTGTCGTGGCATCAACTATCCTCACCTAGGACTCAGGCACCACCTGTGCATATGTCGCATCATGCTCCACGAACAACCCCCCCCCCCAGGCCCTGCCCAAGGATTAACAATGTGCCAAGCCCTACTACACCTCAGTAGAGTACCTGCATACACATCCTAACACAATGTTAGTTTCTTTTTATCACAATCTTCACTAGATAGGCCTCTCCTACTCCTGGCCTCCTCCATGGTGTGTATATGCCATGCTCCATAACCTCTATAGCTGAATAAGAAGAGGGGAAACATGCCTCATGTTCCCTAGTGTTACACCTACCACCCTAGCTAGAGCTACACCTATGGAGGGAACCTCTAGAGATAGGAGACCCATGGGCCAAAACCAAAGTAGGATCACTTGCTATAATTGCTCCCAACCTAGTCATGTATCCAGGGATTGTCCCAAGAAGTCATTGCTCATAGAAGAGTGGGAGGACCCTGAACCCGAGAAGGAGGAGCTATAATATGAGGGTTATGCCCGTAATTATAATAGTGAGGAGGAAACCCAACCTCCCATCATAGCAGTAGTTAGGTGCAATTACATCAAGAATACTCAAGCCGAAGATTAGAAAAGGATTAGTCTTTTTTATACCTACACCAAGTGCAATGGGAAGGTTTGTAAGATAGTCATAGATAGTGGGAGTAGTCTGAATGTCATCTCCAAGCAAGCAGTTAGCAAATTTGGGCACACCTAGGAAAAACACCAAAAGCCTTATAGCATATCATGGGTAGATCAATCCAATATTCCAGTTGCCTATAAGTGTCTAGTACCCCTTAAACTTGCTACCTATCAAGGAAGTATTTGGTATGATATTATTGAAATGGATGTCGCTGATATTTTATTAGGACGACCAAGGTTGTATGATTTTGATGTGACTCATTATGGGAGGAGCAACACATTTGAGTTCACCCATAGTGGGAAGAAAATCACACTTGTGCTCAGCCTACCTAAGGAACTCCGAAACTCACATGCTCAAGGGAAGGCTATAGAGACTAAGAAGCCCATCATACTACTTAGGACTCAACAATTCTTGCAGGGTTGATCTAGATAAGCAGGGTTGATCTACACATTATTTGTTAAGAAAACTACCCTAGAAACTACTCGAGTAGATGATGTGTCCACAAGTGCACGGATACGTCAAAATAATAAAAGATATCGAACCCACAGAGACCTACGTGTTAAGTACTAAATAATTAAATTCTTACTAGCTAAGCGATCGATGTACGATGGGTATGAAGCAAAATGGAATAACGAAACAACAAAATCTGTCGTCGGAAATTGGAGAGAGAAAACTGGGACTAAGGTTTTATCACTTTTTAATTCTCATGACTAGATATAATTTAGTTTTTATTAGTTATTCAAATCATGATAAAGAAAAGTTTAATTAAAAAAAGAAATTGTCTCCTCTTGGATGTCCAATTTACACATAACAGTCTTCACTTTCGTGACTTGCTACTCAGTGTTAAATAAAAATAAACCAGACAAAGAAAATTAAAATCACTTTTGTGGTTTAACTCTCATAGTCTACTTCTCAAGTAAAATTAAATGCTCTCGTACTTCAATTTTATAGGTTTTACCTAAGGGGTTCTAACAATCAAAGTCCATATTATCATGTCTAAAACTTTAAAATCAAAATCACTTACATGTAAATTAAGCATCATAAATTAGAGTTCTAGGACTTAGCTACTTTCATAGTCTAGGTTTCTAGATCTAATCTAAGGGTTTCAGGTTCATAAATCACCTCTCAGCCCATATTACGAACCCTATAACATGCTAATAATAATTTCAAAGAAAATTAATCACAAAGGCAAAATTATCATTCAAAGAATAACAAATAGGTTAAAAATCATCTAGTCATTAAAGAATTAAAAAGAGATTACTCCCAATGTCCCAAATAAAGCTTTACGCTATCATGGAGTCGAAAACACAATAAAAATTTATCTTAAAATAATTAGAATTCGACAAAGGAAGAATAGAAAATTTTACTGATTTCACAAGGGTGTGAAAATTTTAGTTCAATTTTACAACCCTTTGATTTTCGGCTGCTACAGTGTTCGGCTGATTTCCTCCATGGCTGCGATTTTCTTTCTCTGATTTCTTCTCCGATCGAACTCCTTTTGATCAAAAATTTCTGATGTGTCCTCCCTTGGGTGAAGCTCTCCTGAAAATTTCGCCGCCAGAGGTGGCTTCATTGCTTCTCAGCGAGGAACTCTAACATGGCGGCACCTCACTCGATTTCTCTCTCTGTTATTGATTAAAATTCGTCATACCAAGCTCGAAATCTTCCTCTGATATTATAGAACGATTCTATTCATTTCATTTTTCTAATTAGGGCTCTGAATCTTCTAATTTTTCGTTGGAAAAATCAGAATCGGGAGGTGGCGGAAGAATCAAGCACAGGCGGCGATGACTGTTTCCCTCTTTTATTATTTTTACACACCCTGAAAATTTTAGTTCATTTTTCATGGGGATGTGAAACCAGAAAAATTCCAAAATTGACACCTGAGCTTGAAATTTCGTGTTGATTCCGTTTCCAGCCTCCGATTTCTTGAAATCCATTGAAATTAAGCCCTTTTTACTTCAAAATGATGAAAAATAAGAAGAGGTGTAGATTCCGAAATAATTGACCAATAAAGTTTTAAAACATGCAAAAGCTCATTAATTAGACTCAAAAGGAATATATAATTAATATAAAATTTACTATAAAATTCTGAGTCATCAAAATTCATAAGGCAAAGCAAATTAATCACAGAGGCAAATTATCATTCAAAGAATAACAAATAGGTTAAAAACCATCTAGTCATTAAAGAATTAAAAAGAGATTACTCTCTAAGTCCCAAATAAAGTTTTACGCTATCATGGGGTCGAAAACACAACAAAAATTCATCTTAAAATAATTAGAATTCGACAGTGGAAGAATAGAAAAATTTATTGATTTCACAAGGGTGTGAAAATTTTAGTTCAATTTTCACAGCCTTGTGATTTTTTAGCTGCTACAGTAACTACTATAGTGTTCAGCGAATTTCCTACACGGCTATGATTTTCTTTCTCTGGTTTCATCCCTGATCGAACTCCTTTCAATTTGAAATTTCTGGTGTGTCTTCTCCTCCCTTGGACGAAGCTCTCCTGGAAATTTCACTGCCAGAGGTGGCTTCATTGCTTCCCGGTGAGGAACCCTAACGCGGCGGTGACTCACTCAATTTCTCTCTCTATTCTTGATTAAATCTCATGATACCAGGTACGAAATCTTCCTCTGATCTTATAGAACGATTATGTTCTTCGATTCGGGCACTAATTCTTCTAATTTTTCATCAGAAAAATTCAAAATTAGGAGGCGGCGGAAGACTCGAGCATAGGCAATGGTGACTATTTCCCTCTTTTATTATTTTCACACTCCCTGAAAATTTTAGTTCATTTTTCATAAGGGTGTGAAATCAGAAAAATTCCAAAATTCACCCCTGAGCTTGAAATTTCATGTTGATTCCATTTCTAGCCTCTGATTTCTTCAAATCCATTGAAATTAAGCCCTTTTTACTTCAAAATGATGAAAAATATGAAGAGATGTAGATTCCGAAATAATTGACCAATAAAGTTTTAAAACATGCAAAAGCTCTTTAATTTGACTCAAAAGGAATATATAATTAATATAAAATTTTGAGTCATCAAAATACATAAGGCTCAAACCTTTACTTGTCCTCAACCAATCATGAATCAAGGTGTATAAAAATATAAATGACCTCATAAATCACCCCTCGGTCCATATTACGAACCTTAAAATATGCTAATAATAATTTCAAAGCAAATTAATCATAGAGGCAAATTATTAGTCATAGAATAACAAATAGGTTAAAAATCATCTAGTCATTAAAGAATTAGAAAGAGATTACTCCCTAAGTCCCAAATAAAGTTTTACGCTATCACGGAGTCAAAAACACAACAAAAATTCATCTTAAAATAATTAGAATTTGACATAGGAACAATAGAAAAATTTACTGATTTCACAGGGTTGTGAAAATTTTAGTTCAATTTTTACAGCTCTGTGATTTTTTAGCTGCTACAGTAAGTACTATAGTGTTCGGGGAATTTCCTCCACGGCTATGATTTTCTTTCTCTGGTTTCTTCTCTGATCAAACTCCTTTCAATCTGAAATTTCTGGTGTGTCTTCTCCTCCCTTGGGCTAAGCTCTCCTAAAAATTTCGTTGCCAAAGGTGGCTTCGTTGCTTCCCATCAAAGAACCCTAACTCGGAAGTGCCTCACTCTATTTCTCTCTCTGTTCTTGATTAAATCTCATGATACCAGGCTCGAAATCTTCCTCTGATCTAATAGAACGATTCTGTTCTTTTCATTTTTCCGATTCGGGCTCTGATTCTTCTAATTTTTCATCAGAAAATTCAAAATTAGGAGGCGGCGAAAGACTCAAGCGCAGGCAGTGGTGACTGTTTCCCTCTTTTATTATTTTCATACCCCCTGAAAATTTTAGTTCATTTTTCACAATGGTGTGAAATCAAAAAAAATTGAAAATTGACCCTTGAGCTTGAAATTTCTTGTTGATTATGTTTCCAGCCTCCAATTTCTTCAAATCCATTGAAATTAAGCCCTTTTTACGTCAAAATGATGAAAAATAAGAAGAGGTATAGATTCTGAAATAATTGACCAATAAAGTTTTAAAACATGCAAAAGCTCATTAATTTGACTCAAAAGGAATAAATAATTAATAAAAAATTTACTATAAAATTTTGAGTCATCAAAAAACATAAGGCTCAAACCTTTGCTTGTCCTCAAGCAAACATGAATCAAGGTGTGTAAAAATATAAATGACCTCGTAAATAACCTCTCAGTCCATATTACGAACCCTAAAATATGCTAATAATAATTTCAAAGCAAATTAATCATAGAGGCCAATTATCATTCAAAGAATAACAAATAGGTTAAAAATCATAGTCATTAAAGAATTAAAATGAGATTACTCCTAAGTCCCAAATAAAGTTTTACGCTACATGAAGTCGAAAACACAACAAAATTTCATCTTAAAATAATTAAAATTCGATAGAGGAAGAATAGAAAATTTTACTAATTTCACAGGGGTGTGAAAATTTTAGTTCAATTTTCACAGCCCTGTGATTTTTCGGCTGTTACAGTAATTACTATAGTGCTCGGCAAATTTCCTCCACGGCTATGATTTTCTTTCTCTGATTTCTTCTCTGATCGAACTCCTTTAAATCTAAAATTTTTGGTGTGTCTTCTCCTCCCTTGGGTGAAGCTCTCCTGAAAATTTCGTTGCTACAGGTGGCTTCGTTGCTTCCCAGTGAGGAACCCTAACGCGGTGGTTCCTCACTCGATTTCTCTCTCTCTCTTCTTTATTAAAACTCGTGAAACTAGGCTCGAAATCTTCCTCTGATCTTATAGAGCGATTATGTTCTTTTTGTTTTTCCGATTCGGGCTCTGATTCTTCTAATTTTTCATCAAAAAATTCAAAATTAGGAGGCGGCAGAAGACTCGAGCACAGGCAGCAGTGATTGTTTCCCTCTTTTATTATTTTCACACCCCCTGAAAATTTTAGTTCATTTTTCACAGGGGTGTGAAATCAGAAAAATTCCAAAATTGACCCCTGAGCTAGAAATTTCGTGCTGATTCTATTTTTAGCCTTCGATTTCTTCAAATCCATTGAAATTAAGCCCTTTTTACTTCAAAATGATGAAAAATAAGAAGAGGTGTAGATTGCGAAATAATTGACCAATAAAGTTTAAAAACATTCAAAAGCTCATTAATTTGACTGAAAATGAATATTTAATTAATATAAAATTTACTATAAAATTCTGTGTCATCAAAATGCATAAGGCTCAAACTTTTGCTTATCCTTAAGCAATCATGAATCAAGGTGTGTAAAAATTTAAATGACTTCAGTTTTGTTTCCTCCTTGACATGAAAGTTATTTGTAATATGTGTAGTGATTTACAAGAACAAGGGATTTAAAGAAATACCTTGAAAAAGACCTTCAAAAAGTTATAATCCATGATGACTAAGATTTTCATAATCCTTGATATGGCATTCAAGCTCAACTTGTCTAAACAATTATAAACTTTTCTTTTAATCATTCCTATTTACCATCAAAAATCACTCACTTATTGATACTAAAGAACATTTTGTAATCAAGTTTTTAGAGCAAATTGGTTCTTGAACGATTATCTGCCTATTCCTGTTAGCATGATAACATTATTCAAAGTGCATTATAAAATAGTGCAATATAACTCAGCATAATTATAAGCAGTCAGAGAAGTTGTCCACTTAACCTACAGCTCTCTCTTTTTCTGCTTTTCTTCTTTTCTTTCTTTTCTCTTTTTTTTATTGCCTTTATTTTGGAGAGAGCCGGCCAAGGGCATGGTATTTAAATTGTTATCGATCTTTCTTCTGAAGGGTAAAAATAGAATTTTATAAATTTCCCTTCGTTACTTGATCAAAACAGATTTAAAGTCTACCACAAGGCATAATATAACTCATGACTACAGTATATCACACTAGAGGAGTTGGAGTAAGTTATTCACAAATATCCTCTAATTTCTTTCCATGAAAATAATTTCATACAGTAAATTAGAAAATTGAAATCAAGCATCCATCATTCAACTCATATCACAAGAATGCAGAAATATTTATCACATGAAAATCTAAATCATACTAGGACTAATTTTATCCAAAAATCATTTCATAGATAGTTTCACAAATTCCTAAACCAATAAATCATCTTCACATATTACTTCAAATGATATGGTTAAGGAAGAATAAACAATCCATCATCAATATTTAAACTACACACATCTCATCACAAGGTCAAAATCAAATACTCATTCTACTAATCAATCTTCAAAGAAATCATCATACAACCATATCAAAAATATCATAAGATATCATAGTGATACAACCGAGTCGAAATAAGGCTAAGAATGCTCACGAAAAGTATAGTGATCTCAATTACTATCATCGTCGTGCGGGGTGTGGCGTGATAAAGAATGTTGGCAATCTCATCTTAAGGATGCACCTTATAAAAATTTTACCTGCGCATTCTTTAGATATATAAGGCTCAGCCCAAAAATAGTATCTTACCTTAGCTAAAAATGATTTCTTTCATGGGGCAATCAGAGGTGTACGAAAAGTGACAAAACCAAAAAGTAGAATAAAAGTGACAAAACCAAAAAGTAGAATAAAAGTTATTCTTTTCAGGTGTACGAAAAATAGAGGGTCATTATCTATTAGGCATGTAGGGCATCTGCAACAAGAGGGCTAATCATATCACTAAATTAAAACAACACAAAAATTTATCAGACTTCAAAAGTTGTAGTGCCCCCTAAGATGAACTAAAATCTTTTAATCAAATCAACTAATCCACGAGATAGAACTAAACATCTTCTTCTTGTTCGTTTAACAGATCAGGATTACAACTCATTAAGGCATCTTAAATACCTACAACAAAAACGCTAATTAGATTAGTAAATGAAACCATTGCAGGAGTTAATCAGTCATCATAAGATGTTATGTGTCATAGGATGATCCATGGACTTTTAAATTTAATCACATTATTCGAATAATAGTGAAAGATGAGTTATTCCTATTCATGTCAGAGATCAAGAGTTTTGCTGCTCCATTGACTTAAAATACATGCGAAAACACACTTAATCAGATTAGTAATATGAGCAAGCAACAAGCAGAATTTTTTTTAATAGGAATGTAAATAATAAATAACAAAGAACAAACAAAATAGTGCTTGGGTTGCCTCCCAAGAAGCGCTAATTTTTGGGTCACTAGCTTGACCAAAGCTAAACTGGGATCAGGTCACGGCTTCTCGAGTCGTATCTCCATTCTTTCCTTGTTTAGTTCCTTGATTTTGTTATAACCTAGATTTTTGGAAAATAATATTGAAAAATTATTATTTTATATTTTGGATTTTATTCTGATTTTTCTGGAATTCTTCTAGAATTTTTAAATGAGAAAATAGCTAAGTCTTATTAAAAAACTTAAGTTGTGCTCACGAGGACTCAAACCCGTGACACACACTTTGTTTTGGTTTAGCCGAACCACTAGGCTAATTTGTGGTTTGGTATTAAATCGCATCGCTTTAATGTTGTCTCGAGTTTTGGGTTGTTTTCGGCGACGAGCAAACTCATCGTTTTCCCCGATCTTCGCGGTAACTAAGTCGCCACCGCCTCATTTCTATTTTTGGACGCGTCTCACGTCTATTTTTGGGGGCTTTTGTTCGCCCTGGGGATTCGACATACCTAAGGGTTCTGCGAGCCACAACGAGCCGTCAAGAGGAAGAAATCACAGATAGAAGAAGTTCGTCGGAGTTACAACCGCTTTCACCTTCTGTATAGCCAGCGACGATGATTTCTCTGTTCTGGGCTATGATACAGCTTCGTAGGAAGGTAAGATTACTCCTATGAAGTTTTGGTAAAGTTCAGTTTTGGTTTAATTAGGTTTTCAGATGTTGACGGCGGCGGCACCATCGTCGATAACTGCGGCTACTGCGAGTGCTTCGAACTTGAGTCGAAAGCTTGCTGCAGCTGGCTAAGGAGCTTTGTGGTGATGGCAAAAGTCTTCTGGTGAAATGTGGTGGCGAACAAATGCTCAACGTGCCCTCAGCAGCTCGTCGGCACAAGCGGCTCATGCAAATCCGGCCGCCTTGCATGGCGGCAATAGGGCGGCGCGGGCGAGTGGCCGGTTCGGTCCAATTTCAGGATTTGGGCTTGGTTTATTTGAAATAAACCCGGCCCACTGAGTTTGGAGTCAATTTGAACTGGTTCAACGGGTTGGGCAGTTCAATTTTAGTTTCAGCTCAGTTCTAGTTTTTGGACCAGTTTGACCCTAATTCGATCAAATCTGGGCCGGTTCAGGTAGTCGTTGGAAAGCTTATGAAAATGCTTATCCAATGGTATCCTGTTTTTCCTTAGATGACTTGTATAATTTGTGTAATTTAGGTTTTAAGTGTCGGTTTGGCTTGGTTCAGGTTGAATCTGACTAGTTCACTATAATCCTGTGTGGTTCAGTGGGTTCTGTGTCCGGTTCACTAGATCTAAGGTTGGTTCCCTAGGTTTTGGGACGTTTTCTATCTGTTGGTGGTCTCTGTTTTTAAGTTTGAATCTTATTTGATAGAGTTTATGTACAAATTTATGTTTCAGAGTAATTGATCTACTATTCGGCTTGCGTCGTTTGATAAATAGTTTTATTGGCTTTTCAAAGGTAAGACCTCAAACCAGATTTCTGTAAATAAGCTTTGATAATCTTTATTCCAATTGACTAAATTAGTATAGTATTCTACACATCGGTTTACAAACAGTTGTATTTTTGTCATTGAGCACATACCTAGTTCCCTTCGGGGTTAGTATCCACTATGTGGACAGATCGGGGTCTCAAGTTAGCATGCATCAGAATTAGTGACACATGGTAGCGCGTGTGTTCATGATGTAAGGTTGTGATTCATCACCCTGTCATGCGTATTCGGGGGTGACGACCCCACAAGCAAGTAGGTATTGCTCATATAGGTTTTCATGTGTGATACCAGTTTTTATATTTTTCTTTTGTATGCATTTTATCCACAGTTAACTCAGTTAAACCAGATTATATAGTTTCAATATGACTTTCATTTACAGTTTTCAGTTCATAATTATTACCCTTTGATATCCAATTTTGATACATCTTTTTATTCCTATTCATGCGTGTTGCTAGTTTTCCCTCCTTTGGATCTAAGGGACTACCCTTTCTTCTGGGGAGAGGCTTGCTTAGCATTTATTTGCTAACCCATGAGGGATGTTGTGCAGTTGCAGTTCAAAAGGAGTCAGATCGTCTAGCAAATCCCCACAAGCGTAGTTACGCTTGAAGTGATTCAGGTGGCACGAGTTTCCATGAGATAGTTAATAGAGTTTAGTTGTTAGTTGCTTTTGTACTTGATTATTGCTAAGTGTTTAGCTAGTTGAGACAGTTGTACACCTTTTTGGATATTAGTTTTTTCACTTTTGGTTTTGATTTTATAAAGAGATCTGTTTTCTTCCGCACTTCTTGGATTTAGATTATTAATCATAACCTACTTTTAAGGAGGTGTATCATTTTGGTATCAGAGGAAAATTTTTAGGAAACATAAGGTCCTTTGTTTAAACCTATGGATTAAGATTATGACAATGGTGAAACTTTTGGATGTCTAAAAGAACTATGTTTTAATTTTTAGATCATGGATCCTCGTTGGGGAAGAAGACCTGCCGAAGCTACAGCCAATACTGTGCAGTTAGCAACAGCCATAGCCCAGGCCATTCATGGTTCAGTAGCAAATGCTATGTTGACCGAATTGCAAAAGTGTGGACCAAAACCCTTTAGGGGTGAGTCTGGGGAAGTTGAGGCCGAGGAGTGGCTAAAGATTAGTTGAAAAGGTCTTTGAGCTTGTGCAATGCATTGATGAGGATAAAGTTCGATATGTTACTTTCATGCTTCAAGGAGAGGCGGATGGTTGGTGGAGAACCCAAAGGGCAACTTTGGCTAATGGTGATGCTTTGATTACTTGGGCCCAATTTGTGGAAGCTTTCAATGCCCAATACTTTCCTGCCAATGTACGATCTATTAAGTTATTGGAATTTTTATCTTTGGAGTAGGGTAAAATGTTTGTCAAAGAATATGATAGAAAATTTATTAGCCTTAGTCGTTTTGCTCCTATAATGGTAGCCACTCAAGTTCAAAAGCTTGCTCTGTTTATTAAAGGATTGAACCCAGAGTTAAGAACTTGGTTAGCCATGTTTGAACTTAACACTTGTGCTTAAGTTGTAAGTAAAGCCCTATTAGCTGAGCAAGTGATGATTGAGTTTGGTCGAGTACCTAATGATTCTAAGTCTTCAGGTGGTTCCAAGCCTTCTGATAGGGAGCATGTGTCTGCTAAGAGGTTTAAGAATACTTTAGAAAGAGCTAGACCACATCAATCAACCTCTAGGACTTCTGATTCTAGTCTTGTGTTTTGCAGGTTTTGTGGTGACAAGAGCCATCTTTCCCCTAAGTGTCCTAAGGGACAATGAGTTTGTTTTTATTGTAAGCAACTGGGTCACCAAAGAATTGATTGCCCAAAGACGATCAAATTAGAAGCTAAAATATTTGTTGTATCCAGGCAGGAGACTCAAGACCCCGAAGTGGATATTCCAGGTAAATTCTGGTTTAATTTTGTTACTTATCTTATTAAGATTTTTGTGATGCTATTACTATTTGTGCAAACTAAAGTTATTGATAAATTTGGAGGACCAAATTTCCTTTAAGAGGGGTAGTATTATTATAACCCATATTTTTGGAAAATAATATTGAAAAATTATTATTTTATATTTTGGATTTTATTCTGATTTTTCTAGAATTTTTAAATGAGAAAATAGCTAAGTTTTATTTAAAAAACTTAAGTTGTGCTCGCGGAGACTTGAACGCATGACACACGCTTTGTTTCGGTTTAGCCAAACCACTAGGCTAATTTGCAATTTGATTTCAAACCGCATCGCTTTAATGTTGATTCGAGTTTTGGGTTGTTTTTGGGTCTAGCGAACTCGTCGTCTTCTCTGATCTTCGCGGTGACTAAGTCACCGCCGCCTCATTTCTATTTTTGGATGCGTCTCGCGTCTATTTGTGAGGGCTTTTGTTCTCTCTGGGGATTCGACATACCTAAGGGTTTTGCGAGCCGCAACGCGCCGTCAGGAGGAAGAAATTAGAGCTAGAAGAAGTTCACCGGAGTTGCAGCTGCTTTCACCTTTTGTACAGCCAGCGACAATGATTTCTCTATTATGGGCTACGATACAGCTTCGTAGCAAGGTAAGATTACTTCTGTGAAGTTTTGGTAAAGTTTAGTTTAGGTTTAGTTAGGTTTTTAGATGTCGACAGCGGCGGCACAACCATCGATACCTGCGGCTGCTGCGAGTGCTTCGAACGTGTGTCGAAAGCTCAGTGCAGCTAGCTGAGGAGCTTCCTGGTGACAGCAGAAGTCTTCTAGTGAAATCTGGCGGTGTACGAACACTCGATGCGCCCTCAGGAGCTCGCCGGCGCAAGCGGCAGATGCAAGTTCGGCCGCCTTGCACGGCGAAAATAGGGCGGCGTGGGCGAGCGGCCGATTTGGTCCGATTTCAGGATTTGGGTTTGGTTTATTTGAAACAAACCTAGCCCGCTGAGTTTGGAATTGATTTGAACCGGTTCAACAGTTTGGGCAGTTCAATTTCAATTTTGGCCCAGTTATAGTTTTTGGTCCGGTTCAACCCTAATTTGATCGAATCTAGGCCGATTCAGGTAGCTGTTGGAAAGCTTATGAAAATGTCTATCCAATGGTATCCTGTTTGTCCTTAGATGACTTGTATAATTTGTGTAATTTAGGTTTTAATTGTCGGTTTGGTTTGGTTCAGGTTGAATCTGACCGGTTCACTGCAATCATGTGCGGTTCAGTGCGTTTTGTGTCCGGTAAACTAGATCAAAGTTTGGTTCCCTAGGTTTTGGGACTTTTTCTATTTGTTGGTGGTCTCTATTTTTAAGTTTGAATCTTATTTGATAGAGTTTATATACAAACTTATGTTTGAGAGTAATTGATCCACTATTCGGCTTGCATCGTTTAATAAACAATTTTATTGTCTTTTCAAAGGTAAGACCTCAAACCAAATTTCTGTAAATAAGCTTTGAATATCTTTATTCCAATTGACTCAATTAGTATAGTATTCTGCACATCGGTTTACAAACAGTTGTATTTTTGTCATTGAGCACATACCCAGTTCCCTTTGGGGAGATCGGGGTCCCAAGTTAGCATGCATCGGGATTTGCGACACATGATAGCGCATGTGTTCACCATGTAAGGTGTGTGATTCACCACCTTGTCATGCGTATTCAGGAGTGACGACCCCACAAGCCAGTAGGTATTGCTCATAGAGGTTTTCATGTGTGATACCAATTTCTGTATTTTTCTTCAGTATAGATCTTATCCACAGTTAACTCAATTAAACCAGATTATACAGTTGCATTATGACTTTCATTTACAGTTTTCAGTTCATAATTATTACCCTTTGATATCTAGTTTTGATACATCTTTTTATTCCTATTCATGCTTATTGCTAGTTTTCCCTCCTTTGGATCTAAGGGACTACCCTTTCTTCTGGGGAGAGGCTTGCTTAGCATTTATTTGCTAACCCATGAGGGATGTTGTGCAGTTGCAGTTCAGGAGGAGTCATATCGTCCGGCAAATCCCCGCAAGTGCAGTTATGCTTGAAGTGACTCAAGTGGCACGAGTTTCCATGAGATAGTTAATGGAGTTTAGTTGTTAGTTGCTCTTGTATTTGATTATTGCTAAGTGTTTAGCTAGTTGAGACAGTTGTACACCTTTTTGGATATTAGTTTTATCTCTTTTGGTTTTGATTTTATAAAGAGATCTGTTTTCTTCTGCACTTCTTGGATTTAGATTATTAATCATAACCTGCTTTTAAGGAGGTGTAATAGATTTCTAACACATTTTCGGAATACATAAGGCTCATCACAAAAATAATATTTTATTTTGGTTGTGAATTTCTTTTTTTTATTGTCTGCATCAAGCAATTTCAACCCTCTCTTCCTCTTTCGTCTTTTCCTTTGAATTTTTTGCTTCTACAGAAGTAAATCAGTCTTCTCTTTATTAAGCTGGCAATCTTTATCTTTATGATGTAAAACACAATCCAGAAAAGTATAACTTTCAGAATCAGAAGGTTCAACAAATAATTTATGCAAATCACTAACAACATCATTATAGTATTAACACTACATCAAGATCCAGTATATCATTGTTTTTTCATAGATTTAGCTAAATCAAACTCAATAATGTTTTCACCAATATTTAGAGTGACTTTTCCTTTCTTTATATTAATAATCGCACCTGTTGTAGCTAATAATGGTCTACCAAGAATGATTGGAATTTTAGAATCCTCCACCATTTCTAATACCACAAAGTCTGCTAGAATAAAGTACTTACCTTCTTGAATTAAAACATTTTCTAAAATTCGGACTGGACACTTAACCGAGCGATCAGCGAGCTATAGAGAAATAGAAGTCAGCTTTGGCTCTACCATGTCAAGTTTCCTGCAAATAGATAATGGCATCAGACTCACATAGCCCCAAGATCACATAAAGCTTGGTCAAAAGCCATCTCTCCAATTAAACAAGGTATAGAGAAGCTACCTAGATCCTTTAATTTAGGTGACAATTTGTTTTGAATAATGGCACTATATTCCTTAGTCAATGCCACAGTATTGTAGTCCTCTATTTTTCTTTTATTAGACAAAATCTCTTTCAAAAATTTTGCATAAGTGGGCATTTGAGATAAAGCATTAGTAAATGGAATATTTATATAAAGCTTTTTCAAAACATCTAAAAATTTCCCAAACTGTTTTTCTAATTTAGCTTGAACAAGTCTTTGGGGAAAGGGTATAGGAGGCCTATATGGAGCTGGTGAGCTAGGTCTAGGAACATCAGGCTCACGCGGCTCATCACACCCTTGTGAAGGTTCATCACACCTGTGAGATGGCGAACTAGGGTGGGATTGTGCATGGGCTGGCTGTTTCTCTAGGGCTAACTCACTACTAGGTTCAATGTCACTCTTTCTCATCATCATTCTCAGGTCTACCCCTTGGTTCATCTAACTATTTTCCACTCTGGGTAGTTATGGCATTATAGTACTCTCTAGGGTTTAGTTTAGGTTTAGCAAACAATTTTTCTGGGGCTCTATAAGATGTGCTAGCTTGTTATGCTATTTGATTCTCTAGCATTTTATTATGGGAGCCAAATTATCCAACCTAGAATTTATCTACTTAAGGGTCTCATTAACATCATCATTTTGTTTCTTCTGGGTACTCATGAATTGTTCAAACATGACCTCTAAGCTAGATTTTTGTGGTGGATTAGGATTAGTATTTCTACATTGGAAATAAGATTGTTGTCTAGAATCTGCTTGTGCCCCCTGATTACTTTTCCAAGACAAGTTTGGATGATTCCTCCATCCAGGATTATATGTACTAGAGTAGGGGTCATTATTTCTACTTTGATTGTACCCCCTTACAACATTTACCTGTTTAACACCCTGTTCAACAATAACCTTACATTCTTCAGAACAATGGCCTTGATTACCACAAATGTCACAAACAATAGGTGATATAGCCATAATAGTTTGCATATGAAAAGAATCCAATCTATTAGTCAAAAAGTCTACCTTCTCTGCTAGGGCACGCCATGCATCATTTTCATTCTTACCTTGTCAAGGACGATATAGCACCCTTCGTTCAGTGGTCCATTGGTTGTGATTTAGAGACATCTCCTCAATCAATGTGTAAGCGTCATCAATGCTCTTATTCATAAGAGCTCCACCTATAGCAACATCAACAGTGAGACAAGTACTATAAATAAGACCATTATAAAAAGTATAAATTAAAACCCATTTTTCTAAGCCATGGTGAGGACACTTCTGTTACAATGCATTAAAGTGCTCCCATGCCTCACTCAGCGACTCACTATCCCTCAGTGCAAAGCTGGTAATCTGGTTTCTCAAATGAATTATTTTACTTGGTGGAAAGTACTTAGATAGGAAAGCATTTGAAACTTGATCCCATGTGGTGAACGTTCCAGTTGGCTGGGATTGTAGCTAGGCGTGTGCTCTGCCCTTGAGTGAAAAGAAAAACAATCTAAGTTTTAAAGCATCATTAGATACACCATTAATCTTAATGGTGTCACAATATTCTAAGAAAAGAGAAAGATATTGATTAGGATCCTCGAGTGTTGATCCTCCAAACTGATTCTACTGTATCATAGAAAGAAAGGCCAGTTTTTTTTCAAAATTATTAGCCTCTATTGCCGGCCTGGCTATACTAGAGTGTATCCACTATGGATTTGGTGCTGCATAAAAGTGACCTTCTTTCATCCATGGTTGGTTCTTTATCCTTTTTCTCTTCAAACCTGAGTTTCCTACGCAATCTAAAAGTTTTTGTAGTTTCAAGATCTAATGGAATTAGCAGTCCTCACCAAAGAGTCCTGCGCATAAACAAGTAGAAGAATCGTGTGAATTCAGAATTTTAGAAATCAGCAGAAAGAATTCCCAACTTCAGAAATCACAACCATGTGAAAATTTTCACAGGGGTGTGAAAAAACATAGAAAATCAAAATGTCTCAGAATGTAGATTTTCGAACACCAACAATCAAAAATATATATTTTTTTTTAATTTTTTGGTGATTTTTTCAGATTTTTTTGAGTATTAGAAAGCCCAGAAAACCCTAAAAAACTAAATATCTCATAATTTCATAGCCCTACGAAAATTTCAATTCAATTTTCGCGGGGGAGTGAAAACTAAAAAATAGAATTTCATAGATTTTCGTAGCTCCTGAAATATGTAGATTTTTGAGAATTTTTAGAATTTTTGTTAGAATATAAATACTATCAGAAAATAACAAATAAAGCAAAAAATAATGCAAAAATAAAAAAAATTATAAAACACAACCTTATGATTTTTTGTGACAGACTGTGAAAATCTAAAACCTGTAAAAATAGAAAATAAATTAAATCAAAGATAAATAAAACTTAGTCTAGCAATACTATCAACTAATTTGATATTAACAAAACTAAGTTCCCCGGCAATGGCACTAAAAACTTGATATGTCTGCAAATACACAGATACGTCGAAGCAATAAAAGAAATCGAACCCACAGAGACCTATGTGTTAAGTACCAAATAATTAAATTCTTACTAGCTATGCGATCGATGTACAATGGGTATGAAGCAAAAATGAAATAACGAAACAACGAAATCTATTGTCACAAATTGGAGAGAGAAAACTAGGACTAAGGTTTCATCACTTTTTAATTCTCATGACTAGAAATAATAAAGTTTGTATTAGTAATTCAAATCATGATAAAGAAAAGTTTACTTAAAACAATAAATTGTGTTCTCTCGGACGTCTAATTTACACAGAAACAGCCTTCACTTTCGTGACTTGCTGCTCAGTGTTAAATAAAAATAAACCAGACAAAGAAATTAAAATCACTTTCGTGGTTTAACTCTCAAAATCTACTTCTCAAGTAAAATTAAATACTCTTGTACTTTAATTTTACAGGTTTTACCTAAAGGGTTCTAACAATCAAAATTACCTCTCAGTCCATATTATCGTGTCTAAAACTTTGAAATCAAAATTACTTACATGTAAAATAAGCATCATAAATTAGAGTTTTAGGACTTAGCTACTTTCATAGTCTAGGTTTCTAGATCAAATCTAAGGGTTCCAGGTTCGTAAATCACCTCTCGATCCATATTACGAACCCTAAAACATGCTAATAATAATTTCAAAGCAAATTAATCATAGAGGCAAAATTATCATTCAAAGAATAACAAATAGGTTAAAAATGATCTAGTCATTAAAGAATTAAAAAGAGATTACTCCCTAAGTCTCAAATAAAGTTTTACACTATCATGGAGTCGAAAATACAACAAATTTTCATCTTAAAATAATTAAAATTCGACAAAGGAAGAATAGAAAATTTTACTAATTTCACAGTAGTGTGAAAATTTTAGTTCAATTTTCACAGCCCTATGATTTTTCGGCTGCTAAAATAACTGCTACAGTGTTCGGCTAATTTCCTCCATGGCTGCGATTTTCTTTCTCTGATTTCTTCTCCAATCGAACTCCTTTCCATCTGAAATTTCTGGTGTGTCTTCTCCTCCCTTGGGCGAAGCTCTCCTGAAAATTTTGCTACCAGAGCTGGCTTCATTGCTTCCCAGCGAGGAACTCTAACATGACGGCACCTCACTTGATTTCTGTCTCTGTTCTTGATTAAAATTTGTGATACCAAGCTCAAAATCTTCCTATGATCTTATAGAATGATTCTGTTCATTTCGTTTTTCTGATTAGGGCTCTGAATCTTCCAATTTTTCATCGAAAAAATCAGAATCGGGAGGCGGTGAAAGACTTGGGCAACGGCTGCAAAAACTGTTTCCCTCTTTTATTATTTTTACACTCCCTGAAAATTTTAGTTCATTTTTCATAGGGGTGTGAAATCAGAAAAATTCTAAAATTGACCCCTGAGCATGAAATTTCGTGCTGATTCCATTTCCATCCTCTGGTCCTCCGATTTCTTCAAATCCATTGAAATTAAGCCCTTTTTAACTGAAAATGATGAAAAACAAGAAGAGGTGTAGATTCCAAAATAATTGACCAATAAAATTTAAAAACATGCAAAAGTTCATAAATTTGACTCAAAAGTAATTATAATTAATATAAAATTCATTATAAAATTTTGAGTCATCAGTAGACTCCCCAGCCATCACGACACTCCTTGAGGAATATAAGGACATTACTCCAGATGAACTCCCCAATGAGTTACCCCTAGAATGAAGCATTCGATATGCTATTGATCTGGTGCCAAGGACCACATTACCCCCACTTACCTCATTATCGGATGCGTCCAATGGAACATGCTGAATTAAAGAGGCAATTGGATGATTTGTTGGAGAAGGGCCTCATTTGTGATAGCCTTAGTCATTGTGCTATCCTTGCGCTACTCACTCCTAAGAAAGATGGATCCTGGAGGATGTGCATTGATGGTAGGGCCATAAACAAGATCACTGTTAAATACCAATTTCCCATCCCATGACTCGATGACTTACTTGACATGATTGTGGGGTCAGCATGGCTCTCCAAGATCGACCTACAGAATGGTTATCATCAAGTTATAATATAGAAAGGGGATGAGTGGAAGACGACATTTGAGACTCAAGATGGTCCCTATGAAAGGATGGTCATGCCCTTTGGGTTGGCTAATGCCCCATCCACCTTTATGAGACTTATGCATCATGTCCTGGAGCCCTATATCAGAAAATTCCTAGTTGTATATTTTGATGATATCTTGATATTATTTAGCAAGACTAGCTAGGAAAAGTTGGAGCATTTGAGAACCTCACTTAACATTATAAAGAAAGAGAGTCTTTTGCTAAATCTAAAAAAGTGCATCTTCTTGACTCAAGTTGAGCCCACAAATTCTTGGGGCTTATCATCAATGACCATGGGCTTAAAGCTGAGCCCACGAAAATTAAGGCAATCCTAGACTGGCCTACACCGACTACCTTGACTGAAGCTAGGAGCTTTCATTGGTTGGCTACCTTCTACCGATGGTTTATTTATAATTTCAGTACCTTGGTTACGCCCATCACCAGCTGTCAACACAAAGGAAAATTTGAGTGGACGCCGGCAACAAAAAAGGCCTTCTAGGAACTCAAGAGGAAAATTACTTCCACCCCAATATTAAGGCTACCCGACTTCAATAAGGTTTTCATAGAAGATTGTGATGCTTTAGGGGTAGGTATTAGGGGTACTCTTAGCCAAGGTGGGCATCCCATAGCCTTTTTAAGTGAAAATTGAATGAGGTGAGGCGAAGGTACTCCACGTATGAAAAAGAGTTTTACGCGGTTGTTCAGGCTCTCAAGCATTGGAAACATTACTTGATCCACAAGGAATTCATCCTCAATAGTGACCATCAAGCCCTAGTATACTTGAATAGCCAAGTTAAATTGAATTCTAGGCATGCCAAGTGGGTTGAATTCCTACAATAATACACCGTTTTCTTCAAATATATGTCTGGAGCTCAAAACAAGGTGGTTGATGCCTTAAGCTGAAAGACCTTGCTTTTAGACAATCTATAGGTTTCAGTTAGTGATTTTGAGAGGATTAGGGATGAGTATGTGGAGTGTCCTGACTTCAAGAAATTTTTCCATGACATATCTGACCTTGCAATTTCAATTCCTAGCTATATTGTCCAAGATGGTTTCCTCTTTAGGAAGGGTAAGTTATGCATTCCCCGGACTTCTTTAAGTGATTTTCTGATTTGGGATTTACATGGCGGGGGAATGGCGGGCCATCATGGGAGGGATAAGACCCAAGCCCTAGTTGAGGAGAGATTCTTTTGGCATGTTGCCAAGATTGTTAGTCATTGCCAAACCTGTCAAGTGGCCAAAACCCAGAAGCACAACACTAGATTATATATGCTTTTACCTATACCTAACGGCCCATGGCAAGACGTTAGTATGGACTTTGTGCTCGGACTTCCTAGGACTAGTGCTCATCATGACTCCATCTTTGTTGTGGTTGATTTCTCTTCTAGAATGGCTCACTTTATCCCTTCCAGCAAGTCTACTCATGCCTCACATATAGCTAGGTTGTTCTTTAGGAAAGTCGTGCACCTACATGGGTTACCATGCACTATCATTTCAGATAGAGATACTAAGTTCATAGGGAATTTTTGGTTAACATTGTGGAAACTTTTGGGTACTCAATTGAATTTTTCAACTGCTTATCATCCCCAATCAAACTGGCAAGCGGAGGTAGTTAACAAGTCTTTAAGAAATATCTTGAAATGTTTGGTAGGGGCGCACCCGAGAAACTGTGATAAGTTACTACCTACTACAAAGTTTGTCTTTAATAGTGCCATCAATAGAACCACTAGTGCTAGCCCTTTCCAAATCTATTCGGAATCCCCGAGCTATTTTAAAATTTGAAAATAATAGAAGCGAGCCTGAAATAGGATTCCTAATTCAACAAGGACCGTCTTACGATATTAACATTGAATGTGATAGGGGGTATACCTTACTAGAAATTTGAGGCCAACGATGATGATTGGAGACGCGCAATTGCCTATCCTCTATGTTCATGCACACACGAACTGCCTCGAGACTCCTCCACTCCACACACGTGCTAGCTTCGGGAGAGGAGATCCACGCCAAAGGGAGAGAGTCACCTTGCTTGCGCCAACACTAGAAGGTTGTGCCAAGGTGCTCATCTTCAAGTTGCGCCAATCACCAAAGGATGCGCCAACTTGTATGCTGCCCTTCTTCTTCTAGAGATGCGCCACCACAAATGAAGGCACCAAGGAAGAAGAAGGAGACCCTTAACACCTTCTTGTGCCAAGAAAAGAGTGTTGTCGCCAAGGGAGAAGAGGGGTGACAACAATGCTTGAGGCGCCAATAACAGGAAGGGCGGCTAGGTTATGAGTAGGGGATGGAATTCTAGGTTGCTAGGGTTTGCTATATGCGAGTACATCTGTGATATGCACTCCAAGCCCCATCTATATAGAGTTTAGTAGCGTGCCCTGTCCACTTAAGCCGCAATATAAATATTCAATATATTAATTTTGCACTTAAGTCATCGGCCATACTGTTACGCTAAAACAAATGCAAAATTGCTCCAATTAATTCATCGCAACATCCGAGTTTTGACCATCGACTAGACCTAGTCTATCGATGTTACCCGAGGTTACCCAAGGAGTCAACCAAGGTTAGAGCATAACAGAAACTCCATATAGGCCATCTTCAAACACAACAATACTCCCAAACATATCTGAAACATCCATAAATTCAATCTGAGGCTATCTGATCAATACGGAGTCTCTAGTGTCTAGGTGTGTGACCCAGTAGATCCCTCTTACGTTGGTAGTGATGACCTCATCATCACAAGCAGTGAGTGGCACCTAGCAGTGCATCACCACTATCAAAGTCATCAGAATAAATGTCGCCATTGACAACCTGAATCTGTGATCAGATATATAAGTATACATGTCTCTTTGCCAGGCTGATTGTTTAAGTTGGACAAGCATGTCACACTTGTTTATTCCAGCGTTAATGGTCATGACTCTATTCAGGCTAAACCTGGGTGTGGCCACACACTTTCTGTCATGCACCATATAGGAGCCCATGGACATCAAGCGTCCCCACAGGGAACGGGCAAATCCTCTATTGGTAAGATGCAACTCTACACAGCTCAAGACATACCCAATGACAACCATTATAACCTCCCTTTTACGGCGAGACATTAAGTTGTATCAAAGCATATCCCTTATTACATGGAGACACAATCTCCCTCAAGTCAAAGGACATCTACAACTCTATCACTGTGAGATTCTTCTTAAGACACCAAGAAGAATCCTCATGTGAGTTGGTCCAGTATATCTTTCTTGATATACCCATATGCCTGCGTTAAGCAATCCATGCTAACTAGCACATATACGAGTCTCACCCGCACCATAGCTATCCCATATCCACTATGGTATTTGACTCGGGACATAGCAAATTGAGATAGAAATATCTCAGAGGGACATCATCATGTAAACATACATATATGCAAATGTATAATAAACCATGACAATGACAATGCTAGGATATCCATAAATATCAATGTATGTAGTACAAAAGTTATTCCAGCGTTAATGGTCATGACTCTATTCAGGCTAAACCTGGGTGTGGCCACACACTTTCAGTCATGCACCATATAGGAGCCCATGGACATCAAGCGTCCCCGCAGGGAACGGGCAAATCCTCTATTGGCAAGATGCAACTCTACACAGCTCAAGACATACCTAATGACAACCATTATAACCTCCCTTTTACGGCGAGGCATTAAGTTGTATCAAAGCATATCCCTTACTAAATGGAGACACAATCTCCCTCAAGTCAAAGGACATCTACAACTCTATCACTGTGAGATTCTTCTTGAGACACCAAGAAGAATCCTCATGTGAGTTGGTCCAGTATATCTTTCTTGATATACCCATATACCCATATATGAGTCTCACCCGCACCATAGCTATCCCATATCCACTATGGTATTTGACTCGGGACATAGCAAATTGAGATAGAAATATCTCAGAGGGACATCATCATGTAAACATACATATATGCAAATGTATAATAAACCATGACAACGACAATGCTAGGATATCCATAAATATCAATGTATATAGTACAAAAGTTATTCCAGCGTTAATGGTCATGACTCTATTCAGGCTAAACGTGGGTGTAGCCACACACTTTCAGTCATGCACCATATAGGATCCCATGAACATCAAGCGTCCCCGCAGGGAACGGGCAAATCCTCTATTGGCAAGATGCAACTCTACACAGCTCAAGACATACCTAATGACAACCATTATAACCTCCCTTTTACGGCGAGGCATTAAGTTGTATCAAAGTATATCCCTTACTACATGGAGACACGATCTCCCTCAAGTCAAAGGACATCTACAACTCTATCACTGTGAGATTCTTCTTGAGACACCAAGAAGAATCCTCATGTGAGTTGGTCCAGTATATCTTTCTTGATATACCCATATACGAGTCTCACCCACACCATAGCTATCCCATATCCACTATGGTATTTGACTCGGGACATAGCAAATTGAGATAGAAATATCTCAGAGGGACATCATCATGTAAACATACATATATGCAAATGTATAATAAACCATGACAACGATAATGTTAGGATATCCATAAATATCAATGTATGTAGTACAAAAGTTAAGACCAAAACATACGTCTCAAGGTATAACACTAACAATCTCCCACTTGTACTCAGACCTTTATCATTGAGGTACCGTAACCCCATGTCTCGATTATGACCATCATGCTTCTGTTGCGCCAAAGCTTTGGTTAGTGGGTCTGCTAGATTGTTCTCTATGTCAACTCTGCATATCTTTATGTCACCTCTATCAATGATCTCCCAGATCAAGTGAAATCACCTGAGTATGTGTTTGGATCGCTAATGTGATCTTGGTTCTTTGGCCTGCGCGATCGCACCATTGTTATCACAAAGGAGCTCAATAGGATCGGCAGCGCTAGGAACCACTTGAAGTTCAGAGATAACTTCTCGATCCAAACTGCTTCTTTGGCTGCCTCAGAAGCCGCAATATACTCCGCTTCAATTGTAGAGTCTACCACAGTGGATTGCTTGAAGCTCTTCTAGTAAACAGCACCTCCTTTCAGTAAGAACACATAACCAGACTGTGACTTGAAGTCATCTGGGTCTGACTAGAAAAAAGCATCTGTATATCCCTGAATATACAGATCTTCTTGTCCATTGTAGACTAGGAATAAATCTTTTGTCTTCCTTAGATACTTCAAACAATTCTTTATGGCTATCCAAAGCTGGACACCAGGTTTAGACTAGTATCTACTAGTTATGCTCACTGCATAAGTCACGTCTAGCCTTGTATATAACATGGCATACTTGAGGGATCCCACTGCGGATGCATAAGGGACTAGGCTCATCTCCACTTTCTCAGACTATGTAGAGGGACACTAGCTCTTGGAAAAAGTAATGTCGTGCCTCATGGGAAGGTAACCTTTCTTTGACTGCTCCAAGAGAAACCTTTCCAGCACTTTATCTATGTACATGCTCTGACTCAGGACAAGGAGCTTTTTGGATCTATCACGGTATATCCTCACACCTAGAATATAGGCAGCCTCCTCTAAATGTTTCATCTCGAAACACTTCCCCAACCATATCTTCACTACGTGAAGGGTAGGGATGTCGTTTCCGATCAGCAATATGTCATCGACATACAAGACCAGAAATGTGACCAAGTTCCCACTGATTTTCTTGTACACACATGCATCGTCTTCATTCTTGAGGAAGCCATAATCTCTCATAGCTTTGTCAAAATGAATATTCTAACTTCGAGAGGCTTGTTTCAATCCATAAATGGATCTCTTTAGCTTGCATACTTTATGAGCATCGGTTGGGCGAACGAACCCCTCAGGCTGTGTCATAAACACATCCTTTGACAGGTTTCCGTTAAAGAAAGCTGTCTTCACGTCCATTTGCCAGATCTCATAGTCATAGTAGGCAACTAAGGCAAGCATGATCCGAATGGATTTAAACATGACAACCGGCGAAAAAGTTTCGTCATAGTCCACCCCGTGGACCTGCCTGAAGCCTTTTGCCACTAGTCTACCTTTGGAGGTAACCACATTGTCATCCATGTCTGTCTTCTTCTTCAAGACCCATTTATACCCCATGGGCTTTGCCCCATTAGGCGTCTCAACCAAGTCCCAAACCTGGTTAGCAGACATGGAATCCATCTCGGACCTCATGGCCTCCAGCCATCTCTTAGAGTCTGATCTAGCGACCGCTTCCTCATCAGTCCTAGGTTCATCCTCAATAATAAGAATGTCATCATGTTGAATCGGCAGTGACCTATACCGATCAGGTGGATGACGTACCCTCTCAAACCTATGTGGACCCTGTGTCTGAGCCTCAGGTTGGGCTACAACTTGTGCAGGTGGCTCAGGTTCTATCTCAACCTCTATGTCTTGTGGATGATCATGGACTTCGTCCAAATCAAAACTTCTCCCACTGGCTTCTTTCAAGATAAAATCTTTCTCAAGAAAGATAGTGCCACAGGCGACAAAAACTTTATCCTCAGTGGGATTATAGAAGTTGTATCATCTGGTCTCCTTAGGATACCCCACAAACACACATTTATCTGATCTGGGCTCTAGCTTGCAAAAATTTTGTATGGAATCTTCACTTTTCTTGGTTTTTATAAAAATGCAGGTAAAATGGCATAAAAATGATGGATTTTGTGAGTTTTTAAGGCCATAACATGGTTCCCAAGGAAATTACAAGGTCGCATGTCAAATTTGGAGCGAAAACAGTGTCAAACACAACATTCATGGCCACAATCGTGAGTTTTTCGGCTAGCCATGATTTTCGCGTTCAAGGGTGGATTTCACGGCTAAGTTAAAAAGTTAACATAAACTTTCACGGGTGAGGCCATGAGTCCTTCAGGAGCCATGAGTTTTTCTGTGTACACAAGTTTTAGTTCACAAAAACTTTCACGGCCGCAACTGTGAACAGTTCACGGGCCATGAGTTTTTCCGCCTTTACCATTTTTTTCACTTCATTCGACCCCGAATTGAGTCAGAATTGAACCAAACTCTTCAGAATTCTTCCTTGAAGGGTTCTGAATCGATTAAACTATAAAAGGAAGAATTTGTGGAGGGCAAGAGAGACTTTTTTGGGAGAACATGAACAGAGGCGGCGGCTAGGGCGAAATTCACTTCCAGAGCCAAATTCAAGCAGGAAATTCACACAAAGGGAGAATTAGACACTTCATCTTCATCTCCAGATCGAGGGGATGCATTTCTGATTACTTGTCTAGTGATTTCTTGTATTTTTATTAGGATTCAATACAAGTTTCAACAAGATACATGCTGTTTTCTTTGAACATGAGCGAGTAAACTTGTTTTCGGGATTAGGGATATAGTCCGCTGACGTTTATGGATTAAAATCTATATTTTTAGTCTTTGATAAGATATTTTACAGTATTGATTTGATTTGAAGTATGTTATTTATGTGATTTACTCTGGCCAAGTATGTTTACGTCTTAGACGTTACGAGAAGAGCCGAGAGGTGAATCGTAACGTCGGAACTATTCTTTTCAAACCTATGAATCCAATCACGAGAGTAGTTTGGATTCGTTTGAAGGATTTCAAGGTTTTTCACAGAACTTAATGGGCCTAGTTGTGTTAATTGTCACGAGAGTAGTGAGTTAGCATAGCTAGGTACCAGATTACGCTTCGGGAGGAAGTAATCTACACCTTAGGAAAAAACTCTTTCATTACTATAATATTCTGTTCAAGGATTAATTTTTATTAAATTCATAATTGTCAGTGTGGTGAAACCGTAAGTCCCGACCTCTTAAAAACTGATTTTTACCCTAAAACGCTACCTTTGTTGCTTTTCGCACTTAGAGTTCACACAAAATCACAAATTGATCCATCTAGATATAAACGAATTGTGTAATCGATACTTGACCGCCAGATCCTCGTTAGGAACGATATCTTATTTTATTACTTCAATAAATCCATGCACTTGCGGATGCATCAGTTCCCTACTTCAGTCTTGAACTCCTTGAATTTCTCCAAGGATGCAGACTTATGTCTCATAAGGTAGACATAACCATATCTATTGAAGTTGTCAGTAAATGTGATAAAGTATACAAACCCACCTCTGGCTAGTTTGTTGAATGGTCCACACACATCATTGTATATGAGATCCAACAAACCGGTGGCCCTCTCACCTTTCTTGGTGAATGGCGCCTTTGTCATTTTGCCGAATAAACAAGGCTTGCAAGCATTAAATTCCTCAGAGTAATCTGAATTCAAGAACCCACTTGCATGAAATTGTTAGATGTGATTCTTGTTGATGTGCCCTAAATGATAGTGCCAAAGATAAGTATTGTTGAAACCACTTAACTTGATCCTTTTATTAATTACGTTGCGCATGGAACTTTGCATATCCAAGGCATATAGCCCATTACACAGTGTACTGGACCCATAGAACACGTTTGCCAATGAAAAAGAACAGGTGTTCTCTTTGATTGCAAAACTAAATCCTTTCCACACTAAAGCATGAATGGATATGATGTTCTTGGTAATCGATAGTATATAGTAACAATGCTCGAGTTCCAGTTGAAGTCCCGACTGCAGCGAGAGAGTGAGATCTCCCATGGTCATAGCGACAACCTGTGCGTCGTTACCAACTCGAAGATCAATCTCTCCCGGTCGCACAGCCCTACCTCGCTTGAGCCCTTGCATACTTGTACAAATATTCGCTCCACACGCTGTATCAAGTACCCATGTGTTTGAAGTAGACAGGTTGAAGTAGGGGATGACTATAAGGGTTGAAACCTAAGATCGTCTATAGGTATGGAGCTCAAAAACATCAGAGAACTAGCATGCGGTTCTAATAAGAAAATATGCAAGTAAGCAAATAAGGGAAGAAAAGGGTAGAGATCACCTTGCAGCCCCTATTAGGGAAGGGGCCTAAACCCCTTTCTTTGTCCTCGCTCCTGAATCCTGGCGATGAGGCTAAGTATGGGGGTTTAATTAAATAACCTACAAACCATAAGAACTAGGGGAGGACGAAATACATGTATCTCCAAAATCCCCTTAAACTATAACAAAGAAGTCCTTAAGTGTTCTTGATCATGGCTTCAAAGTTCTTCCTTTTGCTTGGCGTTGAGGATGGAAGATGTCCACTTGAAGCTTGCTGATGTCCACATGCGTGAGGCCCTCAAGAGAAGAAGAGAATGAAGGTGGAGAAGGGGTCTCGGTTGGGAAGAGAAGAGAAAGGTGAAGGGGAAGCTCGCTCAAGAGGAAGAGAAGGGGAAGAGGAGATAATTGGTTGGAATCCACCAAACCACAAAATGCTCATGCATCCATCAGAATCCTTTTTTCATCCAAAAACAATAGACTCCAGTGCAAGTGAAAACCCTCTCCTTCCCACAACGTTTACATGGTTGAAGTTACAAAAATAGCCCTTGCTGAATTTTGAATTAATGGCTTGGATTGCTGTTGATTTTGAATGGATGGAGTAGATGGATCCCCCTCTTGGCGTCTCTAGTTGCTGGTGGAAGCTTTGCATGCATTGGTTGCATGCTAGGGGTGCATGCAAGTGTCCAATTAATGCATGAAGGGGCTGGTTTGTGCATGGCTTCTTATTGGTGGATGAAAGGGTGCTTTGATCCCCATTGGTGGAGAATGGAGGCTGATTTGAGCTTTGAGTTTGGAAGTGGCGCCTTTGGGATTTTGTGGCTGGTTTGGGCACCAATCCATGTCATCATGATGAGGTGGATTGAGGTGGCATCCAAGTGGCATAGTGGTCTTTGGAGATGGCGCCAAAATGGATGAAACCTTTGATGGATGGTGGATATTGCTTGATCTTGAAGAGTTGGATGGAGGGCTGATCTCAAGTGGATTGTTGCTTTGTTGGATGGTGGATCTTGATTGCATCATTGAAGAGCTAGATGGAGGGTTGATCTTGAGTCTTGGGAAGGAGTTGGTGCCTTGTAGTGAATTACAGGTGCAATAAACCCTAGGCTATAAACAACCTACTACATCATTAAGGAAATTAAAATTGCTTAAAAGAAAATAAAATCCTAGGCTACCCCTATTCTAAAGAAAGAACATGAAGGTAAAGACAAACATAAGTAAATCCCAAAGATGCCCCTACATCACAGGTTGACTTCAACCACGTAAACACTAGAGCCTGAAGACGAAGGAGTAACCCTTCCCTTCACCACTTTCTGGTGATGACTTTTATAGCTCTCGAACTTGGGGTGTTGGTAATCCCCGGGCCAATTTTAAAATTTTAATAACAACAGAAGTGTTGGCCCGAAACAGGATAACCCTAAGAGCCAAGAACCCTTACGAGTGATCCACCAGATGTGTTAGAGAAATATACCTTTAATCGCATAATCCTAGGGGCTGATGATGACGAAGAAGAGGCGCACAAGAGTCCACCCTCTACAATCGTGCACACATGGACTGCTCGAGATCCTCTTCACTCCGTGCTTGGTGCTAGCCTTCGGGAGGAAGATCATGTTGCCTAAGTTGCTGCCCTCTTTGCTAGCACCATCTCCAAGATGCGCCAAAGAGGTGATCAAGGGAGAATATTGACCACAAGGAGAGGGAAGCACTACAACTTGTGTCAATCTCTTGTCTAGCCACTTTTCCTCATTGCATGCGCCACCATGATGCGCCCATGAGGAAGATCTCCTTCTCCATCAACATAAGCACCAATCTCCCCAAAGAGATGCACTAACATGATGAGAAGAGATATTGTAAACTCCTCTTCTTCTTCTTCCTTTACCACATGCGCCAACTTCATGGAAGTTGCGCCCACGGTATGAAGATGCCCTTCCACATGCGCCAATCCACTATAGGGATTCACCATTAGGGAAGGAAGAAGACTCCAAGCCTTCTCTTGTGATCCTTGAAGAAGAAGACACCATGTCCACCATGTGGGCGCCACTCCTTCCTTGGAGGCGCCATGGAGAGGAAAATACCATCTCCTCTTGCGCCAATCCCACTTAGAATAGATCATCAAGAAAGGAAGAAGGCTCCAAGCCTTTTTCTTGCATCCATGGTGGAAGAACATGGCATATCCACCTTGGGGCGCATGTTCTTCCATGGTGTCGCCATGGGGAAGAAGGAGAGAGGTATTGACTACTAGGTTGAAGAGTTATCAACGATTTTTGGCTAGGGCTTCTTTTAATTACGAATTTTCATAATTAATAAGCACCTAGATCCATTAAAGCTTAATGGATGCGGATCCGCAACTTAAGTGATGAATATATCTAATATAAATATTCACTTAAGTTGTGCGTGGCCCCCATGACTTAAGTTGTGAATAAAATGAATATAAATATTCATTTAATTTACTTAAGTTATGGTCCCATGTGTTGCGTTTAAATTACGTTGACAATTAACCAGACAAATCCAGTGACATTTGACCCATCGACTGGACCCAGTCCATCGAGGTCAAATGTGGTCACCCGAAGGTCAACTAGGGTCAATAGAAGTCAAAACGCAACATCATCCCAAAGATCATCTCCAACTCATCAGACACATCCGCGATGCATCGGACTCCCAAACTGACTCGAATCAACCAAATGACTCGATTATAGGCAACTCGATCAATACGAGATCTCGAGTGTCTAGGTGTGCGACCCTATAGGTTCCTCAAACGTTGGTAGTGATAACCTTACATCAACACAAGCAATGAGTGGCACCTAGCAGTACATCATTGCTACCCAAGTCCTCGGAATAGAGTCGTCAACGACATCCCCTAAAACTGTGACAAGATATATGTACACTCTAGTCCTTTTGCTAGGCTGATCGTCCAAGTCAGACAAGTGTGTCACACTTGTTAATTCCAACATCAATGGTCATGACTCTATTCAGGCTTAACCTGGGTGTGGCCACACACTTTTAGTCATGCACCATGTAGGGGCCCATGGACATTAAACTTCCCCGTAGGGAAGGGGCAAATCCTCTATTGGCACATTGAATCTCTCATATGGCTCAAGATATACCCAATGACAACCGTTATGACTCCACTGTTACGCGGAGTGTTAGGTTGTATCAAAGTACATCCCTTACCATATAGAGGTATCAATGCCCTCAAGTCAAGGATGAGTAAATCTCTGTCATTGTGAGATTTGACCTGTGACACCAAGTCAAATCCCCATGGTAGGTTGTTGTGTCTGCAAGTGCACGGATACTTTGAAGTAATAAAAATATCGAACCAGAGAGACCTACATATTAAGTACCAAATAATTGTTTTCTCACTAGCTAAGCAAACTGAATATGATGTAGCAAACGATCGAAAAGTGCACGGGAAAATATCAGAAAAGAAAACTGGGACTAGGGGTTCATCCACCTTCATTCTAATGACTAGAAGGAAATAAAGGCTATCAGTCAAATTTCATTACGATAAAGATTTAATCTACTTCATAAAAGGATCATCTCGCTCTCGCGCAGACAATCATACAAAGGACCAATCCTCACTCTCGTGCAAGATCTATCCAATGCTGAAAATAAGTAAATCATTGAACAAAGAACTCAAGGATCACTCTCGTGCATATGAATTCTAAGTCAATCATCTCAAGTGGAATCTCAAGGATCACTCTCGTGCATCCTGAAACTCAACACAGGTTCTACTTAAGGTTCTCTGACGACTCGATACTCAATCTCTTGCACCATCAAATCAAGTCTAACACAATAACTCATCCTAGATTCAAATTATCAACATGGCAATAAAATCACTAAAAATCAGAATTCAAAGAACAAACCTAATCTCTTACGATAAGTTCCAAACTCAATGATTTCTAGGGTTCCGAATTTCACAATCAACCTCTCAGTCTATTTCGCAAAATTCTAAAACATGCTGATATTTATAAAACTAAGGAGAATTAAAGACAATCATCACATAAGTAAAATTATCATAACAAAACTACTATGACAAAATAAAAGTCATCTAGTCATTAAAAATCAAGGAAAATTACTCCCCATGTCCCATAATATGTCTAAGCTAGCATGGAGGTAAGATTACGATAAACCATAGTTCAAATGAACATAAATCAAAGAAAAAGGGAAGAAATTACATAACACGGTGCTGTAATCGAAATTACAGCACCGTAATATGCTGGAAACGTGATGAATAGTGGCGTCACCCACTATTTCGTTGATTTCTCCCTCGATTGGACTCCTGTCGATCTGAAACTTCTGGGGTATCCTCTCCTACTCTAGGCAAAGCTTCAATGTAAAAATCGCGGCCTGAGGTGGTCTCTCTGCCTCTCGGCGCGAGGCCAAACCCTAAAGATGCCTCCTTCGATTACTCTCTGGATTGGTGATAAAAATTAGGGCTTTCACTTTGTGTGTCTTCTCCTCTTAACGATGAGTTCGCAGCAACTTTTTAGATCTCAATTTGGACTTCTGGATCAAAAGATATGATCCGCGCAAGATTCGGGCGGAAAAATCAGAAAACTGGGTCTAAAATACGGTACCGTATTTTAAAAATGGGAGTGCCATATTTTGCCCAAAAATTCAGAAACTTGCTGTTTAAAATCCTCCAAAAATACGGTACAATGACAGTTGTTCCCAAAAATACAGTAGTGCCGTATTTTTGTAAATTGGTTCTGAATTTCATTAAAATTGATGGGTAGCTTCGTTTCGACGTCTGGAATCCATTGGTGTGCTCAAATCTTCCAAAATCCATCAAAATATGGCACTTTTAACCTGAAAATGATCAAAAACAAGAAATGGTGTAGATTCTGCAATATTTGTCAATTAAGGTTTAAAAACAAGCAAAAGAGCATAATTATGACACAAAAAGACACATGAAATGACACAAAATATACTATGAATTTTGGTGTCATCAAACACATAAGGCTCAAACTTTGCTTGTCCTCAAGCAAATAAATAATAACAATGCTAAGTATGGAAAATATGCTCTTTTATGAAAAATAAATTTATAAAATATAATCACTCATGAAATATTCCACCAACTTTTTGCACAAAATTTCAGATAAATACATCATCCTCTGAAATTAATCTTTAAGATCTACAACTTTGATCAAATAAAACTTCGCAAATCGCATAATGAAAAGAATTTCAGTCTCATGAATTCACCCAAGTTTCAATTTAAATCTATCAAACCTTTGTTTACAGGAATAAAGTCTCCTAGATCTTTTTCCACACAGAATCTTTCTTTTCTTCCCCCTCTCTTTTTTTTTATTTTTTTAATTTTTGCATAGATAGCATATATCCACATAGATACATACTTTTTATTTTACACTTCAACTCTTGTCTACGGTACCACTGTCAATTTTACACAGTGCCAGGTAGAGGAGTCATTTTCTTTTTCTCTCACTCTTTTTTTTTTTTACAGACTTCAACCCATCTCTTATGTACCACTGTCAATTTTACACAGTGCCAAGTAGAGGAGTCTCTCTCTTTATTTGTGGATCTTGGATTCTTTCTTCCCAACAAATAGTAAAATAGACTAAACATCAACCAGGTTAATCAATTGACATTAATTCAAAAATTACACTCATATGCTCATTTTATTCAAGAAAGATGCTTCACTCTTAGATTGCATCCATCAAACAACATACCTACCCAAAACCTTATGCATCAATCAATGAATAATTTCAACAAGTAGATATATATTGAAGAAATAAATTCAACATAATAGGTATATCTCCATTCATAGGCATGCATGCATGAACATTCATCATCATAGAAAAATCTACTCATCTCTCATCACATAGATTCAAGTCATAAAATATTTAAACCTCAAAAATATCATCATCAATGCAAAAGGTGTGAAGCATGAAACTCAAACAATCATAGTCAAAAGTGTGACATGATAGACTCAAGCAACTTCATAGAATAGAAATCTCAGTGAATGATACATCTAAAGCAAATCAAAGATGCAACCATCTGAAATAATCTAGAGAGTGCAAACGATACTCACAAAACTATATAGCAAGCTCTGACCAAAAACACATAAGGCTCGGACCAAAAATAGTGTCGAGGCAAATGCTGCAAGGTCCAAAGGTGTCCCTTTTGAAAATTTTACCTGCACAATTTAAGATACATAAGGCTCAATTTTAAAAATAGTCTCAAAAATAATAATGATAGAAATGATTTTCTCAAAGAATAATCAGAGATATCATCGATGGTCCAGAAGAGTGCTGGTGAAAAGAGTTGATGCAGCTGAGAAGCAGAGAGTGAACAGAGACTAGCTGAAGAGCTCCTAACAATGATGGTGATGCCGACAGTAGAGTGAGTAATCTCTAGTGACCTGCTAGAGACTGCAGTCCTGGAGGTGAGATCGTCGGCTGGTGGGCGCAAGAGATAATGCTGCATAGAAAATCAGTCACTAATGAAGATTCTGCTGCAAAAATAAATAAAATCAATATAATAAGAGGCAGCAAAAGAAGCAAGAAGCTGCTGGTGATGCTCCGCAAGAGGTGGAGGTCAATTGCTCTTGAAGATTTCTGAATCTGGAGTCAAAAGAAGCAATAACAAGTAGAAAGTAAACCAAGCAGTTTTCGAATTTTTTATGAAAAGTAGCCATATCCTAGAATAAAATTTAATGATCCAAATAGAAAATAAACAGAACCAAGTTGTAGATTAAGATATGTTCTTTTCAGACGTATGAAAATTAAAGGATCAAAATCTGTCAGGAATTTAGGGTATCAACAGAAAGAAGGCTACTCAGATTACAAAACTACAAAAACTGCACAAAAGTTAATCAGATTCAAAAAGTTGCCATGTGTCATAAAATGATCAGAAAATAAAATCATGAAAACAATTAATCCACAAGATAGAATGACACATGTTCTTCATATTCCATGCGAAAAATCTGGGTTTCAAGTTATTTAAGCATCTTAAAAACTTGCAGCAAAAGTGCTAATCATATTAGTCAGAAGAAAACTGCTGCAGAAATTAATCAGAAT
This sequence comes from Costus lasius, assembly GCA_027563935.2. NCBI lineage: Eukaryota > Viridiplantae > Streptophyta > Magnoliopsida > Zingiberales > Costaceae > Costus > Costus lasius. The sequence continues at coordinate 25,375,314 of CM050450.1, read as the reverse complement.
CGAAAAGTTGCTAGGTGTTTTAGAATGATCCATGGACTTTAAAATTTCGCAAAAATATCCAGATGATAGACAAAGATGAGTTCTTTGTGATGGTGCCAAAGATAAAACATTCTTCCAACCCAGTTTCTTAAAATCACAGCGAGAAAACACCTAATCAAATAAGCAATTTGCATATTTCAAATACGGTATCGTGCATTTCCTTACGGCAATGCCGTAATATGCATAAAACTCTCGAGTCAGAAATCGGTAGAAATACGGTACCATGAAGATGATTACGGTAGAGCCGTATTTTGCATTTTTTTTTTTTTTACAAAAGGAGCAAAAAAATTAATTCTAAAAATAAACCAAGATAAAAGAAATTAAGCAAAGCAAAAGTGTTTGGGTTGCCTCCCAAGAAGCGCTAATTTTTTGGTCATTAGCTTGACCAAAACCTATAAATCATGGTGAAGTAGGTGAATCAGTACCAAAATATATAGCAAACAATTTTTTCCTTTTCCGCTGTCCAAAAAGCTTAGCCACTAATCCAAATATCCATAATTTCATGTAAATCAAGATCGACATGGCTTTCTCAAATATGCGGGAATCAAAATCAAAATTCTCAACTCCAATCAATGGATATTCAATGATTTTGCTATATTTATCAGAAAGCAAAATCATAAGTCCTTTCTTCAAATTTATATCTCAACTCCAAGCATTGGATCATCAAAATAAACTTTCTGTCTCAAATTAGATTTCTCAACAAAGCATAATTTTTCAAATAAATCACAAGAGTCAATAATAGATATGGGCAAAACATCATTATGGTGAGATTCATCAATTTCAAAATTTTCAACAAAACTAGAATAAGATTTTTCTAAATTAGTCCCCTCATATCCTTCATTAGATTTGACCATAAATAACATATTATCAAAAGAATTAATATCATCAAAAGAGGGTTTTTCAATTTCAATTTCCTCAATCTTTTCCACAATTAAATTATTAGAAGAATCTAATTCACAATTATCAAAATCAAAGTGAGATGCATTAATGTTCACGTAAGGCTCAATCTCAAAATAATCATAATCAGAGGGAGATTTTTCCAAATCATGTTCTTCAGTTTCAATCTCAAATAAACAAGCTTGCTATGCTAACTGGGTTTCTAGAATTTCAGAATGAGCATGCATATTATCCATTCTATGTTTATGGGTCTCATGTGCCTCCTCACTTTGTTTCATGAATTTTTCAAACATCAACTCTAAGCTAGATTTTTCAGTATCCTCAAAGTATGGTTCAGAAGTATAGTTTGAGCAATCATCATAAAAAGAAGTTTGGTGATTTTCCCATCTAGAATACAATTGATAAGATTCTTTCCATGATAAATTGGGATTTAAAAATTGGCAATCAGAGGTATAATGATCAAAATATCCACAAATATCACATCTAATAGAAGAAGAAGATTTCTTGACAGAGTGCATAAAAGAGTTAAACGTATCTTGGAGTGTGCTCAATGAATCATTTTCATACTTACCTTGTGGCATGTATATCTCACCTCTTGCCCATGAGTTGTGATTAAAAGACATCTTCAAATCAAAGCTTTTCTACACAACTAAAAATTGTTATCTCAAAATTCACAGGAAATAAAATATATCAAGATCTAAGAGTCCTGTGTATAGACAATTAGAATAGAAACAGAAAGATTATCTAAGACCAATCAATCAAATTATTTTTTTTCTTTTTTTCAGAATATAAAAAAATAGAAAAAGATAAAACACAAGCAAATTCACAAATTTCAGAAATCACAGTTCTGTCACAACTTGTGAAAATCCAAAACCTGCAAAAACAAAAAACAAAGTTAAATCTAAAATAAATAAAACTTAGTCTAGCAATACTAATAATTATTTTGATATTAACAAAACTAAGGTCCCTGGCAATGGCGGCAAAAACTTGTTGTGTCCGCAAGTGCACGGATACTTCGAAGTAATAAAAATATCGAACCACAGAGACCTACATGTTAAGTACCAAATAATTATTTTCTAACTAGCTAAGCAAACTGAATATGATGTAGCAAATGATCGAAAAGTGCACGGGAAAATATCAGAAAAGAAAACTGGGACTAGGGGTTCATCCACCTTCATTCTAATGACTAGAAGGAAATAAAGGCTGTCAGTCAAATTTTATTATGATAAAGATTTAATCTACTTCATAAAAGGATCATCTCGCTCTCGCGCAGACAATCATACAAAGGACCAATCCTCACTCTCGTGCAAGATCTATCCAATGTTGAAAATAAGTAAATCATTGAACAAAGAACTCAAGGATCACTCTCATGCATCCAAATTCTTAGTCAATCATCTCATGTGGAATCTCAAGGATCACTCTTGTGCATCCTGAAACTCAACACAGGTTCTACTTAAGGTTGTCTAACGACACGATACTCAATTTCTTGCAGCATCAAATCAAGTCTAACACAATAACTCATCCTAGATTCAAATTATCAACATGGCAATAAAATCACTAAAAATTAGAATTCAAAGAACAAACCTAATCTCTTACGATATGTTCCAAACTCGATGATTTCTAGGGTTCCAAATTTCACAATCAACCTCTCAGTCTATTTCGCAAAATTCTAAAACATGCTGATATTTATAAAACTAAGGAGAATTAAAGATAATCATCACATAAGTAAAATTATTATAACAAAACTATTATAACAAAATAAAAGTCATCTAGTCATTAAAAATCAAGGAAAATGACTCCCCATGTCCCATAATATGTCCAAGCTAGCATGGAGGTAAGATTACAATAAACTATAGTTCAGATGAACAGAAATCGAAGAAAAGGGGAAGAAATTACAGAACACTGCGCTATAATCGAAATTACAGCACCGTAATATGCTGGAAACGCAATGAACAGTGGCATCACCCACTGTTTCATTCATTTCTCCCTCGATCGAACTCCTTTCGATCTAAATCTTCTGGGTATCCTCTCCTACTCTAGGCGAAGCTTCAGTGTAAAAATTGCAGCCTGAGGTGGTCTCTACGCCTTTCGGCAAGAGGTCGAACCCTAAAGACGCCTCCTTCGATTACTCTCTGTATTAGTGATAAAAATTATAGCTTTCACGTCGTTTGTCTTCTCCTCTTAACGATGGGTTTGTAGCAACTTTCGGATCTCAATTTGGATTTCTGGATCAAAAGATATGGTCCGCGCAAGATTCGGGCGGAAAAATCAGAAAACTCGGTCTAAAATACGGTACCGTAGTTTAAATACGGCAGTGCCGTATTTTGCCCAAAAATTCAGAAACTTGCTATTTAAAATCCTCCAAAAATACGGTACCGTGACAGTTGTTCTCAAAAATACAGTAGTGCCATATTTTTGCAAATTGGCTCCGAATTTCATAAAAATTGATGGGTAGCTTCGTTTCGACATCTAGAATCCATTGGTGTGCTCAAATCTTCCAAAATCCATCAAAATATGGCACTTTTAACCTAAAAATGATCAAAAATAAGAAATGGTGTAGATTCTGCAATATTTGACAATTAAGGCTTAAAAACACGCATAATTATGACACAAAAAGACACATGAAATGACACAAAATATTCTATGAATTTTGGTGTCATCACAGGTCGATCCAGTATATCTCCCTTGATATACCCATATGCCTGCATTAGCAACCCGTGCTCAACCAGCGCATATACCAGTCTCAAGTGCATCACAGTTGTCCCTTATCCACTATAACACTTGACCGGGGATTATTCTTTGAGACTAGATAAAATCTATCTCCATGGACATTGTATATGCAAATGTACATATGACGCAGAGGTACAAATGGCATAACAACGACCATGCCAGGATGTATACCACAAATAAATGTGACACATATCGAACCAGCCATAGGTCCTAGGGCATATACACCAACAACCTCTCACTTGCACTAGGACCCTGTTATTGTGTCACCACAATCAACACGTCCTCAGTCAGACCTGCCACGCTCCTGCTGCGTTAGAGCATCGGTTAGTGGGCCTATCATGACTCTCTCGGTGTAAATATCTACAATCTCACAACACTTCTGTCTCCAAGACAAAGTGTAAGCGCTCAAGTATGTGTTTGGATCTTTAGGTGTAACCTTGGTTTTTCTGTCATGCATTATTGCTCTTTTGTGCTCACAAATAGAGACCAATAACGGTATGACAACCACTTGAAGTTCAATGAAGAACTCCCATATCCAAACAACTTCCTATAAGCCATAACATACTCTGCCTTCAATTGGAGATGATGGTAGTCCATCATGAAGCCTTTTACAACTTCCTTCACTACCAGATACAAAACTAATGCTGCCATCATGGTCAGAATAGAACAAGCTATCAAGTGTTACCCTATGCACCATGCTTTTCTTATCTCTACCAATCGAGAACCATTCCTATAGTTCTTTGTATAACCAAGAATGTTATTTTCTCCTTATCCAGTGTCATGCACCTGGATTGGACCTGGTATCAATCGGTTATGCTATCGGCACTAATCATATCTAGTCTATAACATACCATCATCGATGTATGTTGTCTAACTTAGGGCTTGAAGTTTCTTGGATCTATCCAAAAACTCTCACACCTACCTCATAGGTGAAGTCCACTAAGCTATTCATCATGAGACACTTCCCAATCATCTCTTCACCAAGTGAAGGATCAGGATGTCGTCTCTGATAATCTGTATGTACCTAACATACAAGACCAGAGATGTCATTAAGCTCCCACTGCACTCAGGCATCATAGAATGAAGATTCTCTGTATTGAGTTAGGAGTTACCCATAATCAAAGTCAGATGAATCGATTCAACCTGTACAGCCTGTGTGTTCTGAGCCTCAAGTTACCCATAACCTGTAAAACTAGCTCAGAGTCCATCTTTGACCAAATGTGTCAAATATTTGACCTTGGATTACATCCAAGTCAAAGTTTCTCCCACTAGCCTTTTTCAAGAGAAAATCTTTCCCAAGAAAATCAGCACCTTAAGCAGCAACCAAGTTACTCTCTTGTGGGATTATGGAAGCAGTATCCCCAAAGGATACCCCATACACACATATGTCAGATATGGAACATCTTTCAATGTTCAGGAAAAACTATTCATTTTGCACAACCTTTACAAGGAGTTATATGACTTCACCTACATCGAATCATACCAACCATAATTCGATTCTTCCAATTAGACACTCAGCCTCAATGAAGAGTTCTATAAGGAGTGAGCTATGAGGAAATCTCATACTCTTAGGGACAGTCATAAACTATGGGTCAAGTGCTTTCTCACAAATTAGAAAGCTATATGGATCTATCAAGCAGAACCACTTAATCTTATCCATATGGGAAGATTCATTGTCCTTGCTAGGAGGCACACATGAATCGATCCAATCCTTATTCCCACATATTATGAAGTCTAGGTTGCCCACAACTTATATATATGGTTCAGATTCCATCTTTGATCCTTTTGTGCTAAGTGGTTGACCTTGGACTAAATCCAAGTCACAACTTCCTCCCACTAGCCTTTTTCAAGGAAAGACATTTCTAAGAAAAACGACATTATGAGCAACAATTACTTGTTCTCCTGTGGGTCTATGGAAATTTGTATCCCTAAGTGAACTTAGGATACACCACTTACACTTTATCAGATCTTGGTTCTATGGTAGTAGAACCTCAGATATATCACCCAAAGTCTCATATCTCTAGATCCAAATACTGAATCATGTCATCTCCTAACTTGAAGATACATTTAAGATGGAATTAAGTTCATTGTGGAATAAGATTTTAGCATAACCTATAGAGTCTTGACCCCAGAGAGAGTGAGATCTCCTACTGTTATGGCAACAGCTTATGCCCCAACTGGTAGGTCAGTCTCTCTATGTCAACATTGCCCTATTTCTGTTGAGCACCAAAATACTTTTGCAAGTGTTGGTCTCATTATGCGGTACGATATACCCATGTGTTAGAAATAAACAACTTGACTTTAGGCAACGCAATTACTTGAGCCAGAAGATGAAGGGCTACTTCTCTTCTCCTCGTTTTGAGGTCACTAGCAGTCAATCTTGAGCACCTTATGTACTACACCTATTTCATCTTTAATCCGTCAGTCAAGCACTAAGGCCTACCTTTGCATTGTAGGACTGCTTTAGAAGTTACAGCTTTCTATTCTAACTTGTCCCTGGAAGGCGACATGCTAGCAATAAACAAGCTACCCCTTAAACTTCCTCATCAGCCAATAGGGCTGTAGATGAAATGGGTTTAGGTAAAGGCTACTCAAGGAGATACAGCTTTTCCTCGAGCTTGAGGACAATCCTCAAATACCAATCCACTCAGTTGGTTGGAACCAACTTAGGAGAGATCGCAGTGACCATTTGCAATGGTCATAAGCAGATCTACGAACCAATCATTTAATCTGGCCTTTTATAAATGATTGGGCTACCACTATTTTGCTCAAATCGACAACCCTCAAAAGTTGATCGGGAAATCACCAGATTTCCTTAGTGAGATGGGATCCTCATTCCGTACACGGCCTTGCGTCCCACGAGGGTGGGATGAACTGCACAAGGTGACGCATGCTTCGTGAGGTAGGCATACCAACCAATTGCAACTTGGCAATTTCACTTCTCAAGACAGTTCAGGCACTTTGTGTCTAGCGAGGGCTAGATACAACACAAAGTACTAACCCCTTGAGGTTGCCTCCAGACTTTCATCATGTGGTCCATCCACATATGAAACATCTAGTCAAGTCCAACCTGACTGTTATGCCCAGGGCCAATGATTTCCTTGTGAAAGGCGCGTCCAGAGTTTTAACCGGACTGGGGAAATCATTGTTACCACACGCCTCCTAAAGATAGATGGGTGTGTCCCACGAGGGTGGGAAACAGTGCACAACACTATCGATCGATAGTTTGACGAGGGCTACACGTTAGAAGGCAGTTAGCAGACTTGATATTTGGATAGAGGGTTTTTGTGGTCTCACCATTTAGTGTTATCTTTTATCTAACAATAAAGGCATGCAATCCTATAGTGAGTAGCATGAAAAATAAAACATCACAGGCATGCTTAAAACTGAGCAGAAAATAAAACATGATATGGTTATAGCTTAGACATGGGTAACAAGCCCCTAGACCAAGACTAATCACCTAGCTACTCTAAGGCACAAGCCATGGGCCCATGCCACTAAGTCCTCAGCCCTGCCCTGAGTGCCCTAAGGGCTCTGCTCCATCCCTAGGTGTGCTGCTACCAAGGTCCTCTGCATCAGGGTCAGCCCCTCAAACCATAGAAGAGCCACTTAGGACACCCTAGGTGCTCTCTTAGGTTTAGGTCAGCCCCTTGGTCCACCTGTGTTAGCTTTCAAACCCTAGACTCCTTCTAGGATTCGGCCAACACTCTTCTCTACCCATGCTAGCTCACAAACTCTAGGCTCCTCCTAGGGTTCGGCCAATCATAGGGGCGCCATCACATCTAGCATGTTGCGCCACCATGAAGGTGTGCCACTTGCATAGAAATATCACCATGAGGGGCTGTTTGCATCACCTCTTAGATCAGCCCTTGAAACCATGCTTGATGCACCTTTAGAAAACCCTAGAAGCCACCAAAGTTTTGGCCAATCAATAGGTATGCACAAGCCCTCTTCACCAGCCCTTAATCCTCTAGGTGCGCCACTAAGGTGAACCCTAGAAGCCACCAAGGATTCAGCTAAGGAAGAGGCTGCCCCATATGAATTAGATGTGCCAAAGATAAGTCATGATGTGCTCTCTGTCATCCCTAATCTTCTACTTTAATTACAAAACAAATAAAGGAAATAGGGTGGCACGCAGGCCTCACAAGAATACATCTCATGCATGCATAAGGGCTTGTCTATAACCATATCATAATGCAATAATAAAAGCACCTACTCATGCTCTTCTACATGCAATGAAAAACCAACAATTAAAATTAATTTTAGTTTTTCATAAAACTGTTCATCACCCAAAATAATTGTCACAAAATTTCCCCAAAATAATTCTCTTAGGCTCCCTGTGAAAAGTGGCGCATGCATGCCCAAGGCATGCAAGCCGCCCCCTTTCAGTCCACCTTACCATGTAAAATTTAAAGGAAAAATTCCCTAAAATATTTACATAGCTTGTGCGCGCAAGGTCCATCCCTGACACGCAAGGAGAATCTGTCAGTAGGAAGTTTTAGACAAAAATTTCAGCGTGATAAACCTACCTTTTTCTAAGCAGAAAAATCATGACATAAAAATTTAAAAAATTTTTTATGACATGGGCGCTTGTAGATAAGCAAAATACACTGCGTGGATCTCGTAAGTTCGCTCTGATACCACTATTGGTAATCCCCGGGCCAATTTTAAAATTGTAATAACAATAGAAGCGTTTGCCCGAAACAGGATAACCCAAAGAGCCAAGATCCCTTACGAGTGATCCACTGGATGTGTTAGAGTAATAAACCTTTAATCGCATAATCCTAGGGGCTGATGATGATGAAGAAGAGGCGCACAAGTGTCCACCCTCTACAATCATGCACACACGGACTGCTCGAGATCCTCTTCACTCCGCGCTTGGTGCTAGCCTTCGGGAGGAAGATCCTGTTGCCTATGTTGCTGCCCTCGTTGCTAGCGCCATCTCCAAGATGCGCCAAAGAAGTGATCAAGGGAGAATATTGACCACAAGGAGAGGGAAGCTCTATAACTTGTGTCAATCTCTTGTCTAGCCACTTTTCCTCATGGCATGCGCCACCATGATGCGCCCATAAGGAAGATCTCCTTCTCCATCAATGTAAGCACCAATCTCCCCAAAGAGATGCACTAACATGATGAGAAGAGATATTGTAAACTCCTCTTCTTCTTCTTCATTTACCACATGTGCCAACTTCATGGAAGTTGTGCCCATGATATGAAGATGCCCTTCCACATGCGCCAATCCACTATAGGGATTCATCATTAGGAAAGGAAGAAGACTCCAAGCCTTCTCTTGTGATCCTTGAAGAAGAAGACACCATCTCCACCATGTGGGCACCACTCCTTCCTTGGAGGCACCATGGAGAGGAAAATACCATCTCCTCTTGCGCATATCCCACTTAGAATAGATCATCAAGAAAGGAAGAAGGCTCCAAGCCTTTTTCTTGCATCCATGGTGGAAGAACATGGCATATCCACCTTGGGGCGCATGTTCTTGCATGGTGTCGCCATGGGGAAAAAGGAGAGAGGTATTGACGGCTAGGTTGAAGAGTTATCATCGATTTATGGCTAGGGCTTCTTTTAATTACGAATTTTCATAATTAATAAGCACCTAGATCCATTAAAGCTTAATGGATGCGGATCCACAACTTAAGTGATGAATATATCTAATATAAATATTCACTTAAGTTGTGTGTGGCCCACATGACTTAAGTTATGAATAAAATGAATATAAATATTCATTTAATTTACTTAAGTTATGGTCTCATGTGTTGCGTTTAAATTACGTTGACAATTAACCGGACAAATCCAGCGACATTTGACCCATCGACTAGACCCAGTCCATCGAGGTCAAATGTGGTCACCCAAAGGTCAACCAGGGTCAACAGAAGTCAAAACGCTACATCATCCCAAAAGATCATCTCCAACTCATCAGACGCATCCGCGATGCATCGGACTCCCAAACTGACTCGAATAAACCAAATGACTCGATTATAGGCAACTCAATCAATACGAGATCTCGAGTGTCTAGGTGTGCGACCCTATAAGTTCCTCAGACGTTGGCAGTGATAACCTCACATCATCACAAGCAATGAGTGGCACCTAGCAGTACATCATTGCTACCCAAGTCCTTGGAATGGAGTCGTCATCGATATCCCCTAAAACTGCGACAAGATATATGTACACTCTAGTCCTTTTGCCAGGCCGATCGTCCAAGTCGGACAAGTGTGTCACACTTGTTAATTCCAACATCAATGGTCATGACTCTATTCAGGCTTAACCTGGGTGTGGCCACACACTTTTAGTCATGCACCATGTAGGGGCCCATGGACATCAAACTTCCCCGCAGGGAAGGGGCAAATCCTCTATTGGCACATTGAATCTCTCATATGGCTCAAGATATACCCAATGACAACCATTATGACTCCCCTGTTACGCGGAGTGTTAGGTTGTATCAAAGTGCATCCCTTACCATATAGAGGTATCAATGCCCTCAAGTCAAGGATGAGTAAATCTCTGTCATTGTGAGATTTGACCTGTGACACCAAGTCAAATCCTCACGGCAGGTCGATCCAGTATATCTCCCTTGATATACCCATATGCCTGCATTAGCAACCCGTGCTCAACCAGCGCATATACCAGTCTCAAGTGCATCACATTTGTCCCTTTTCCACTATGACACTTGACCGAGGATTATTCTTTGAGACTAGATAAAATCTATCTCTAGGGATATTGTATATACAAATGTACATATAACGCAGATGTACAAAAGGCATAACAACGACTATGCCAGGATGTATACCACAAATAAATGTGACACATATCGGACCAGCCATAGGTCCTAGGGCATATACACCAACATGGGGTCACCCCTCAAAGTTCAACACCAGTCCAACTCATCCTCCCGAAAGACGGATCGCAGTTTTAATCCGCTATTGTTCATAGACACGATCTACAACAACAGTCATGTAGATTAGTACTACAATTCAATCATTTAATTTGGACTTGAAATAAATGATTGTTTCTCACTATTTTATTAGGTTGACAACCCTCTCAGGTCAATCCGGGAAACCACAGAATTTCCAAAGTGAGATCGGATCCTTGTTCCTCACACGGCCCCGCGTCTCACGAGGGCGGGATGTATTGCACGAGGTGACGCATGTATCTCAAGGTAGGGGCGCCGGCCAATTGCGACTAGGCAATTCCCCTTCTCAAGACAATTCAGGCACTTCGTGTCCAGTGAGGGCTGGATACAGCACGAAGCCCTAACTTCTTGAGACTGCTTCTAGAAACTTCCATCATGTGGGCTAACCACATATGAGAGCTCAAGTTAAGTCCAGCCTGACCGTTATACCCAGGGCCAATAATTTTCTTGTGAAAGGCGCAGCCAGAGTTTTAACCGGACTAGGAAAATTATTGTCACCTCACGCCTCCTAAAGATAGATGGGCATGTCCCACAAGCGTAAAAAACAGTGGACAGCACCATCGATCGATAGTTTGACCAGGGCTACACGTCAGAAAGCAAAAACGGGACTTTATATAATTTCGAGAGGGTTTGGATGGTTTCATACCACATTTGTTTTATCTTTTGTCTATCATTACAGGCATACATCCTATAATGATAACATAAATAAAACAAACAGAGCATGGCAACAAAAGCAGTAAAGATGATATGGTAATAACCCGGACAAAGGAAACAACCCCTAGACCTAGACTCAACACCTAGCACCTCAAGAGCTCTAAGCAACCCACTCATGCTCTAAGCCATCAGCTCCTTGCTCTAAGTGCGTCTGGGTCCTGCTCCAACCCGAGGTGCACCACTTAGGCTTCATGCTCCACCTGTGTTAACTCGCAAACCCTAGGCACCTCCTAGGGTTCAGCCAACACCCTCCTCCACCCATGGTAGCTCGCAAACCCTAGGCTCCTCCTAGGGTTCGGCCAACATGGGGCGCCACCATCACCCAAGAGGGGGAAATTTTGTGCCACCTATAGATCAGCCCCTTAGAAACCCGTGGATGCACCTCTAGGAAACTCTAGAAGCCATCAAGGTTTCGGCTAAGCTATAAATTGCATAAACCCTTCTCATCAGCCCCATATCCTCAAGGTGTGTCAAGACCCCTAGAAGCCACCAAGGTTTCGGCTATGAGAAGGTTCCCCTCTAATGGTGAGATGCGCAGAGGAGCGAGCTGCGATGTAAGGATGTCTTCCCTAATCTTCGACTTTAGATTTACAAAACATAAAGGAAAATAAGGGCAGCACACAGGCCTCACAAATGTACATCACAGGCATGCTTAAGGGCTTGTCCATAACCATATCATGTGCATAAAGAAAAACACCTAAATCATGCTCTTCTATATGCAATGAAAAACTACAAAACCAAAATTTAGTTTTTCATTAGAAAATTTGTCTGTTAAATCTCAACGATCTCATGGAAAATTCAAATTTTTCGTTTTCACTCATGAGTCTACAAGTCGCCATATATACTCCGATTATTAATGCCACTTCCAATCCCTAACTTTTACGGATTAGGGCAATCACCCAGTCCATGCCCCAAATTTAGATACAAGTCCCACACTATGGGTCTATCCCATGAATGTGGGGAGAAATAAATCCTCGCACATGGGGTCTATCCCTATATATAGAAACTAAAAATCATGAATATCACAAGAGCGAGAAATAACAAACCTACTATTTTTCTACACATAAACCATGGTATATAATTTTCAAAAAAAATTTTATGACATGCGTCATACGCTAGAAAAATCTATACACCAATGTATCCCGTAAGTTTCATTTGATACCATTGTTCAGAATCCCCGAGCTATTTGAAAATTTGAAAACAGCGGAAGCGAGCCCGAAAAAGGATTCCTAATTTAACAAGGACCATCTTACTATATTAACACCGGATGTGATAGGGGGGTATACCTTACTAGCAATTTGAGGCCGACGATGACGATTGGAGACGCACAATTGCCCGTCCATTACATTTGTGCACACACGGACTGCCTCAAGACTCCTCCACTCCACGCACTGTTGGGAAACCCCGGGGACATTTTACAATTTTTCAGAGTCATAGACATACATACATACATTGCACAGCAGAAGAATGTCCCCGAAACAGGCTGGTCCCAAAAACCCAGTGAAGATCGCAAGCAAGAGAGTCGACACGATGAGTTAGAAAATACCTTAAGAGCGGTTTGGAGTGATGCCGATGTAGGCGCCCAAGTGTGCGCCCTCTGCAGTCTCACACACACGGATCTCTTGAGTCCTCTTCTTCCACGCCCAGTGCTAGCCTCGGGAAGAAGATCCAAGCCTTAGGGAGATGTTCCACTTCACTTGCGCCACCAAGAGGAAAGGATGCACCAAGAGAAGAAGGAAACAAGTCAAGCCACCAAGCACCAAAGCTCCTTGCGCCAAGAGGAAAGGAGGGAGAAGCTTGCGGCTATGGAAGAAGGAAGATGCGCCCTTGCTCCTAGCTCTCGCCCTCTTCTTGTGTTCATGCCTCCAAGGATCAATCATCATGAGAGGGGGCGAGAGGGTCACATATATAGGGCAAGAGGCGGTTAAGGGAAGGGCCAAGATCATGACAAGTGTAGGGCTAGGATGAGGAGGTTTGAGACAAGGAAAGTAAGACTTTACCATAAACTCCATTCAACCTATCCATAATTGCCCAAGTACTATATCCGCCCAAGACATGCCTTAGAGGCATTCATACCATCAAGGGAGAAGGGCTAGGCGCCAATTGCTTCCTTAATGAAGCAATTTTGCCACCCAAACCCCATTATACCCCTTAGGCGCCAATGAGGTTGGGCTTCTCCCCATTATACCCTTTTAGCCTCTTATCTCTTCATGAGAACTTGTTATTGGGCCTTATTAGATAATGAGCTAGCCCAAACTCCATTACATGGGTTGATTAAGCACTTGGATCCAATCCAATGCAACCCTAATCCAAATGTGACCAACCATGGTCAAATACGGGTCAACCTGCCAAAAATGAAGTTTGGCTCCAATAACATTCTTCCATCTCATCAGGCCCATTGGCGCTGATGAAATCTCCCAATTAGATCCGAGTTATCCAATAACTCGATCATAAGGCTTCCCGATCAATACGAGAATTCAAGTATCAAGGTGTGCGACCCTGTAGGTTCCTCTGACACTAGCAGTGCTTACCAAAGGTCATCACAAGCAGTGAGTGGCACCTTGCAGTGCATCGCTGCTACCCAGGACATTGGAATGGATATCGACATCGACATCCCCATCATCGCAACTAGGTATAGATGCATTACAGTCTCTTTGCCGAACTGATATCCGATTGGACAAGTGTGTCACCACTTGTTTTCACCCAATCACATGGCTATGACTAAAACAGGTTCTCACCTGGGTATGGCCATACACTCTCAGTCATAGAACCATAGAGGAGCTCCATGGATATCATACTTCCTTAAGGAAGGGGCAAATCCTTTGTCTGTCCATTGACCTTTTCATATGGGTCGTGACATGCTCAATGACAACCGTTATGACCTTCCAACTACGGCGAGGTGTTAGGTTGTATCAAAGCAAGTCCCTAACCATATAGAATGATCAATGACCTCAAGTCAAGGGATCAATGCATCTCCTGTCACTTGTGAGGATAACTCATGACACCAAGTCATAGCCTCACAGCGGGTCTATCCAGTATATCCTCCAATGATATACCCATGTGTCCGCGTCCTAACCAGCCCACATACCAGTCTCACAAGTACCATAGCTGTCCCATATCCACTAATGTACATCGACTTGGGACTATAGTTCGAGCACAGATCCAATCTGTCTCCAGGGACATTATCATGTTAGTACATATGCGCAGATGTAAACAAACATAGATAACGACAATGCTAGAATGATATATAAATATCAAAGTCAAGTAGTACATAAGTGGACCAAAACTAGGTCCTAGGGCATATACACCAACAATCTCCCACTTGCACTAAGACCTAGAAGTTGAGGAATCTCAACCCCATATCTCTAGCGTGACCATCATGCTTCTGCTGCGCCAAAGCCTTGGTCAATGGGTCTGCCAGATTGTTCTCTGTGTCAACTCTGCTAATCTTGACATCACCTCTGTCAATGATCTCCCTGATCAGGTGAAATCCTCTGAGTATGTGTTTGGATCTTTGATGAGACCGTGGTTCCTTTGCTTATGCAATTGCTCCATTGTTGTCACAATAGAGTTCAATGGGATCCATTGCACTAGGGACCACCTGAAGATCACATAAGAACTTCCTTATCCAAACAGCTTCCTTGGCTGCCTCAGAAGCGGCCACATACTCAGCCTCGGTTGTAGAATCTGCTGTGGTGGATTGCTTGAAGCTTTTCCAGCATACAGCGCCTCCATTTATTTTGAACACATAGCCAGCCTGCGATCTAAAGTCGTCAGGGTCAGACTGGAATGATGCATCAGTATAGCCCTGCATATTGAGCTCTTCCTGTCCCCCATAGACCAAGAATAAATCCTTAGTTCTTCTCAGATACTTTAGGATGTTCTTTACAGCCACCCAGTGCTGCAGACCTGGATTGGATTAGTATCGGCTGGTTATGCTTACAGCATATGCCACATCTGGTCTAGTACACAACATTGCATACATGATCGATCCTACTGCCGAAGCATAAGGAATTCGACTCATGTCATCCCTCTCAGCCTGTGTTGTAGGACACTGGCTCTTTGAGAGAGTAAGGCCATGTCTTACTGGAAGGTATCCTTTCTTGGATTGCTCCAAGTTGAACCTCTCTAGGACCTTATCAATGTAGGTACTCTGACTAAGGGCCAGGAGCCTCTTGGATCTATCCCGGTAGATCCTCACGCCTAGAATATAGGCGGCCTCCCCTAAGTCTTTCATCTCAAAACACTTCCCCAACCATGTCTTCACAGCTTGAAGACTAGGGATGTCGTTTCCGATGAGCAGTATGTCATCAACATACAAAACCAGAAAAATCACCAAGCTCCCACTGAATTTTTTGTATACACAGGAGTCATCCTCGCTTTTGATAAAGCCATAATCTCTCACGGCTTCATCAAATCGAAGATTCCAACTTCGAGATGCTTGCTTTAATCCATAAATGGATCTCTTTAGCCTGCAGACCTTATTAGCCTCTGCAGGATGGATGAAGCCATCAGGTTGTGACATATACACATCCTCAGTCAGCTTCCCGTTAAGGAACGCTGTCTTCACATCCATCTGTCATAACTCATAGTCATGATATGCATCTATAGCAAGTAGAATCTGAATGGATTTGAACATGGCAACTGGCGAGAAGGTTTCATCATAGTCCACCCCGTGGACTTGTTTAAATCCTTTAGCCACTAGTCTACCCTTATAGGTAACTATATTGCCATCCATGTCTGTCTTCCTCTTGAAGACCCATTTACACCCTATGGGTTTTACCCCATCAGGCAGCTCAACCAAATCCTAGACTTGGTTAGCTGACATGGAATCCATCTCGGATCGCATGGCGTCAAGCCATCTCTCGGAGTCCGATCCACTGACTGCCTCATCATAGGTTCTGGGTTCATCCTCAATGATGAAGATCCCATCGTGTTGGGTCGGCAGCGACCCATACCTTTCAGGTGCACGACGAATTCTCCCAGATCTACGCGGGACCTGTGTCTGAGCCTCAGGTTGGCTAGCAACCGGTGCAGGTGGCTCAGATTCTATCTCTTTGTCTTGTGCTTGCACTTGGACCTCATCCAAGTCAAACTTCCTCCCACTAACTTCTTTCATGAGAAATTCTTTCTCTAGAAAGACAGCATCGCGAGCAACAAAAACTTTGTTCTCGGTTGGGACATAGAAGTAGTATCCTTTAGTTTTCTTAGGATACCCCACAAACACACATTTATCAGATCTAGGTTCTAGCTTGCTAGAATCCTGACATTTGACATAAGCCTCACATCCCCAGATCTTGATAAAAGTGAGATTAGGGCGTCTCCCACTCCACATCTCGTATGGTATTATGGAGACACTCTTAGATGGAACGTTGTTCAGTATTAGAGAAGCTGTCTCTAGTGCATGCCCCCAGAATGATGGAGGTAGAGTTGCATGACTCATCATGGATCGAACCATATCCAATAAAGTTTGATTTCTCCTTCCAGACACACCATTCCATTGAGGTGTTCCAGGAGGAGTGAGTTGGGATATGATCCCACACTCTCTCAGATAGTCAAAGAACTCACCGCTCAGGTACTCTCCACCTCGATCTGATCGAAGAGCTTTAATGGATCTTCCAAGTTGGTTCTCTACTTCATTCTTGAACTCCTTGAATTTCTCAAAAGACTCAGATTTATGTCTCATTAAGTAGACATAGCCATACCCACTGAAGTCATCCGTGAAGGTAATGAAGTAGTTGTACCCTCCTTTGGCTTGTTTATTGAAAGGCCCACACACATCAGTATGTATGAGATCTAATAAACCTCCTGCCATCTCACCAATCTTGGTGAAGGGCGCCTTTGTCATTTTCCCTAATAAACAAGGTTCACGAGTATCAAATTCCTCCAAGGAACTTGAATCTAACAATCCATTTGCATGGAGTTGTTGGATGCGATTTTTGTTTATATGGGCTAATCGACAGTGCCATAGGAAAGCACCAACTGAACCACTCAGTTTGGTCCTTTTATTACTTATGTTACAAATAGAACTTTCCATATCCAAGATATATAGACCATTGCACAGAGTACCCTTCCCATAGAACATATTTGCAAATGAAAAAGAACAAGAGTTCTTATTTATTTCAAACTTAAATCCCTTCTTTGCTAAGCAAGGAATGGATACAATGTTCTTAGTAAGTGAAGGTACACAAAAGCAATTATCTAGTTCTAATTGAAGTCCAGAAGACAAGGAGAGAGTCAAAACACCTACAGCAACAGCAGGAACCTGTGCCCCGTTTCCAACGCGTAGGTCAATCTCTCCAGGCCGCACCGATCTACTTTTCTTGAGCCTCTGCATATTTGTACAAATATGAGCTCCACATGCGGTATCCAATAGCCATGACATAGAAGTAGAAAGATTGACTTCTGTAACATAGATACCTGAGCTAGAAGTTAAGGCCAAGCCTTTCTTCTCCTCATTCTGAAGCTGCTTGCAGTCCCTTCTCCAGTGACCTTGCTCGCCATAGTGAAAACACCTCTGGTCCTTTGACTTATTCACCTTTTTCTTCAGTGCCTTGGTAGGACCTCTGGCACTGCTCTTAGCACGTGCCTTACCCTTCTTCTTTATCTTCTTGGTCGTAGGGACCAAAAGAACAGAATTGGGTTTGGTCTTACCCATCTCTCGCTCGACTGTTTGGAGCATATTCATCAATTCCTCCCGTGTGCACTCAATCCGGTTCATATTGAAATTAATAATAAACGGACTGAAGCTAGGGGGCAGGGAATGCAGAATAAGATCCACAACCAGTTCGTTGTCTATGGCATGTCCCAGTCTCCTGAGATGATCCACATTCCCAATGAGTTTGAGAACATGGGGTCTCACTGGTGCACACTCAGACGACTTACACCGAAAGACTGCTTTGGCGGTGTCAAATCTCTCAGTTCTAGCCTGAGCCTCGAACATCTGTTTCAGATGAGTGATCATCTAAAAAGCGTTCTGCTCCTCATATTGCACTTGCAGTTCAGGTGCCATGCTGGCTAGCATAAGACATGCAACCTCCAAAGATTCATCCTGATGCTTTCTATAAGCATCTCTGTCTGCCGTTCGGGCATTAGGCGGAGGAGCCGCAGGAAGAGCCTGTTCAAGGACATATAGCTTCTTCTCGAGCTTGAGGACTATCCTCAAGTTCCGATGCCAGTCCATAAAGTTAGTTCCAACTAACTTATCCTTATCAAGGAGTGATCGCAGTGATAATCCGCCAGTGTTCGTAGCCATTGTTCTACAACACCCAAGAAGAACAGATTAGTACTACTTCGAATCATTTAAACTGGACTTGTTTTAAATGATTACTGCTCCCACTATTTTAAATTCGAATTGACAACCCACAAAGTCAATCGGGAAGTTTAAGACTTCCTAGTGAGATGGGATCCTCATTTCACATGAGGCTTCGTGTCCCACGAGGGTGGGATGAGATGCACAAAGTAACCCATGTTTCCTAAGGTGGGCGCGCCGGCCGGTTGCTCCAAGCAACTCCCCTTGTTGTGACAGTCTGGGCATTTCATGTCCAGCGAGGGCTGGATACAACATGAAACCCTTACCTCTCAACGATGCCTCTAGACTTTCACCATGTGCCCAGCACATGTGAACTTCTAGTCAAGTCCATTCCTAACCGTTATGCCCAGGGCCAACGAGTTTCCTTGCGAAGGCACGCCCAGGTTAAAACTGGACTGGGGAAACCATTGTCACCACGCACTTCCTAAAGATAAGTGCGTGTGTCCCATGAGGGTGGGAACCAGTTCACAACTCCACTGATCGATAGCTTAGTGAGGGCTACGCGTTAGAAGGCTACTAGACTTGATATTTTATTATGAGGGTTTTTAAAGTCTCATCAGTTTTATCTTATGTCTAACAATACAGGCATGCAATACTATAGTGATAACATAATGATAAAACATTACAGGCATGCTTTTAGCAGATAAGGAAAGCAGTAAAAGATGATGTGATCAAAGCCCTTTCAAGACATTGAACCAACCCATGCCAAAAGGAGGTTCAACTCTTGACATAGGACTCAAGCCCCTAAGATAGACCTATCCTAGCCGCCCTCTATCTTGGTCTTCAAGGTTGGCTCCAAGGTCCTTCTCACATGGTTTAGCTCTCAAACCTTAAGGGTGGACCCCAAGGGTTCAGCCAATGCCATGGTCTTCCTCCAATGAGGATGCACCACAATGCAAGAAGCCAAGTTAGCTAGCTCTCAAACCCAAGGGTTCGGCCATGCCTAACTTGCGCCACTAAGCATGCTTGCGCCTCTTTCTTTGATGCTTGTTGCGCCACCATCCAAGGTATGCATGCACCAAGTTCCAAGTACATGTGCCACCCTAATCTTCTTCTTAGTTAAAAGCAAAAAGAAAAGCGGCACGCAGGCCTCACGAGGATACATCACAGGCATGCAAAGGGGGGCTTGACTAATGATCACAACATCATGCACAATCAAGGTATTTCCTCATGCAATTCTACATGCTCATAAAAAACATAAAATCTGAAATTTTACTTTTTCATAAAACTAGTCTCCTTTTCTCATCTTCTTCTCACAAATCTTTTGGTTAATTGCGATTTATTTTTCATGATGATTTCTGAGATCCTTTCGGCTGGCAATTTTGTCAGATCAAGAGACTTGGCCAGTCCGAAGACACAATGCCCGTCCTACTTGACAAAATTACGTGCGCCTTTAATCTTTAAATCAGACAAGAAAAATAGTCCAAAAATCCAAAAGAGATTGAGAGGATGAAAGAAACAAGAAACCCTAATTTTTCCTACTTAGAAAAATCGTTTGCCATGCATCATGCTATTTACGAAAATAGAGATATGGCATGTGAGCATGAAAGAAAAGCATAAAACATCGTTCGAGTCTTGCAAGCCGCTCTGATACCACTGTTGGGAAACCCCGGGGACATTTTACACTTTTTCAGAGTCATAGACATATATACATACATTGCACAGCGGAAGAATGTCCCCGAAACAGGCTGGTCCCAAAAACCCAGTGAAGATCGCAAGCAAGAGAGTCGACACGATGAATTAGGAAATACCTTAAGAGTGGTTTGGAGTGATGCCGATGTAGGCGCCCAAGTGTGCGCCCTCTGCAGTCTCACACACACGGATCTCTTGAGTCCTCTTCTTCCACGCCCAGTGCTAGCCTCGGGAAGAAGATCCAAGCCTTAGGGAGATGTTCCACTTCACTTGCGCCACCAAGAGGAAAGGATGCGCCAAGAGAAGAAGGAAACAAGTCAAGCCGCCAAGCACCAAAGCTCCTTGCCCCAAGAGGAAAGGAGGGTGAAGCTTGCGGCTATGGAAGAAGGAAGATGCGCCCTTGCTCCTAGCTCTCGCCCTCTTCTTGTGTTCATGCCTCCAAGGATCAATCATCATGAGAGGGGGCGAGAGGGTCACATATATAGGGCAAGAGGCGGTTAAGGGAAGGGCCAAGATCATGACAAGTGTAGGGCTAGGATGAGGAGGTTTGAGACAAGGAAAGTCTCCAAGACTTTACCATAAACTCCATTCAACCTATCCATAATTGCCCAAGTACCATATCCGCCCAAGACATGCCTTAGAGGCATTCATACCATCAAGGGAGAAGGGCTAGGCGCCAATTGCTTCCTTAATGAAGCAATTTTGCCACCCAAACCCCATTATACCCCTTAGGCGCCAATGAGGTTGGGCTTCTCCCCATTATACCCTTTTAGCCTCTTATCTCTTCATGAGAACTTGTTATTGGGCCTCATTGGATAATGAGCTAGCCCAAACTCCATTACATGGGTTGATTAAGCACTTGGATCCAATCCAATGCAACCCTAATCCAAATGTGACCAACCATGGTCAAATACGGGTCAACCTGCCAAAAATGAAGTTTGGCTCCAATAACATTCTTCCATCTCATCAGGCCCATTGGCGCTGATGAAATCTCCCAATTAGATCCGAGTTATCCAATAACTCGATCATAAGGCTTCCCGATCAATATGAGAACTCAAGTATCAAGGTGTGCGACCCTGTAGGTTCCTCTGACACTGGCAGTGCTTACCAAAGGTCATCACAAGCAGTGAGTGGCACCTAGCAGTGCATCGCTGCTACCCAGGTCATTGGAATGGATATCGACATCGACATCCCCATCATCGCAACTAGGTACAGATGCATTACAGTCTCTTTGCCGAACTGATATCCGATTGGACAAGTGTGTCACCACTTGTTTTCACCCAATCACATGGCTATGACTAAAACAGGTTCTCACCTGGGTATGGCCATACACTCTCAGTCATAGAACCATAGAGGAGCTCCATGGATATCATACTTCCTTAAGGAAGGGGCAAATCCTTTGTCTGTCCATTGACCTTCTCATATGAGTCGTGACATGCTCAATGACAACCGTTATGACCTCCCAACTACGGCGATGTGTTAGGTTGTATCAAAGCAAGTCCCTAACCATATAGAATGATCAATGACCTCAAGTCAACGGATCAATGCATCTCCTATCACTTGTGAGGATAACTCATGACACCAAGTCATAGCCTCACAGCGGGTCTATCCAGTATATCCTCCAATGATATACCCATGTGTCTGCGTCCTAACCAGCCCACATACCAGTCTCACAAGTACCATAGCTGTCCCATATCCACTAATGTACATCGACTGGGGACTATAGTTCGAGCACAGATTGTTGGGGTATGCCCTTAAGCCTAATGTTTGAGGCATTGGGTTTGTATCAGTATCATGTAATAAACTCTTATGTTTATAAAGGCATGGTTGTTATTCAGTTTGTTGCCTTGTCTGCTGTAATAAGTGTACTTCTGAATAATGTCTCAAAGCTGATCAGCTAGGCTGACATGCTATATGTCCTTAGTCGATGTATCTTGGTGAACATGAGACAGCCTTGATATGGTTAAGACTAATATGTGTTCTAATCTTATAGGATGCTTCGAGCATGGAATAAGATGTAGACTCATGGGTACATTAGATGTACTGGACAGACCCTACTAGGATATTCAATTTTTTGTCACAATGTGAATAATCCTTGAATGCAACAAGTGGCACATTTCCTCTGACTTGAGATCACTTGTGTTTTCTAAATGATGATTGTCATTGTTTTGAGGTAGTTCAATATCATTTGAAATATAATGGTTATAGACTATCTTGAATGATGAGCTTGAATCAGGTTAGGGCACTAGTGATAGACATAGGATTGCCGTCTCCTTGTTTAAGGATTGTGATGTGCTAAAAGGGGCCCCCCCCTAGATGAGATGATTGAGAAAGTGTATGGCCATACCCAGGTGACTGTGTTCATCTGATCTAATCATGCTCATCGTATTGGAGTTACAGGCTTGACATGCTTGTCCAATAAGAACATCCAATGGCAAAGGAAACATGTATGCCTTGTGAGTTTGATTCACACTTGTGCTGTGGTTTGGGTGTAGTCTTGGAAGACTCTTTCCTCTATATCGGGAGACAGTGATGTGTTGCTAGATACCCCTCATTGATCGTGATAACGTGAGTTATCGTTACCGACATTTAAAGGAAACCCTCAGGGTCGCACAATTTGATGATATGGCTTACTTAAGTCAGATCGTGTGGACTAAATTGTTTTGGTTCAGTTTAAAGGGATTTAATCTCTGATTGTAAGTGAGATCTGGTCTGGTCATGTATGATTGATTAGGGCTTTAGATCGGTAAGCTTCGATCGAGAGAATTGATGCTAGATCGGTGCGATCAGGAGCATCGAGAGATGAACGGTCAGATCTTGAATCTTAGGGTTTGATTTTTATCTGGACCAATGCTTGGGCTAACTTGGTTTAGTCATTGAACCGAATGCTTTGAACCGGCTCATGTGAGCGCATGGTTCATATGGGAGTATGCGTTTGGTTCACTTGGTGAACGCTTGAACGCAAAGCTTTGAGGGCTTTCCAAATTTGGAAAGCGGTTTGCTAATTTGAGAGTAACGCCCACGTTTGTGTGGAACACCTCTCTTAACGCCTCATTGATTCGTTCTCCCTCTCATTCGACAACGCTCTTGCGTAGTGAAGGAGACTCACGGTTTTGGAGAGTTCTTTTGGAAAGGCAAAAAAAGCTTCATTAACGCCTCATTGATTTCGATCAACGACACCTCTTGGAACCTTGCTAGCACAAGGAGTACCAAGGAAGTGAGCGCATCCTCATCTTGTGTGCGCATCCTTTGGAGGAGATCTTTCTTGCTCTCTCTTTCAAGACGCCATCCAACATATGGCTTCGGTATGAATTTCTCATGTTGTTGTAGTTGATCATATTGCATGCGATGATCATTATGAAACCCTTATTCCGCTGCTATAACATAACCCACAAGGTCACTTGCGCCTCCTTAGGGTTTCGCTCCCCCTTGAAGGGGACTCTTCAATTGGTATCAGAGGCGGTTGATGCATGTTTTATGATTGCTATACCATGTTTTGTGATCCATGTTTGCGCATCATGCTTAGATCTATAAGTTAGATTACATGCGAAAATGATTACATATGTTTTTCATGTTTTGCGCATGTATAATGTTTTGGTTGGCGCTTGTTAATGTTTTGAAAAGAAAAACTTATCTTGCGCGCCCATTAGATCTAATGCGCCTACTATAATCCCTTAGATGGGTTGATGGGGTTGAAAGCATCATCTAGAATGGATCAAACTAGTCTGATCAGACCATCTGACAGCCTAGATGGATCGACCAGATGGCACCTGTGCGCAAGCACAAGGTGGCTATAGGTCGATTGCATCACAGGCGTGTAGCGAGGTCTGATTGAGACAACTAACGAACACACATGAGTTAGGCCCGGGGTCACACCCGCTTGCCAAAACTCATGAGGGTTGTTCAGCCCTTTGCGCATGCATGGTTGACCATTAGGTCAACTCAAGTCAGTTAGGACTTGGTGCATGCAAGGGCAGTAGATCTGACTAGATGGATGAGTGGATCCCTATCAATGGACCATTGTAAGGTTGTAGGGTACATAAGAAAATTAAAATTGATGCCAATGGGGTTTTCAAAATTTTATTTTCTTGTTATATGGATCACATGTTGAGTGGATACCATGTGCTTGTTTATTTATTCTTATGTGGGCTGCCCATGTTAAATGTGTGCTGTGCTGGGGCCTGCGTGCCTGGAATTAAACTTGTAAATTAATTTTATTGTGATCTGCGAATCACATTTTTAATTAATTTATTGTATATTTGACCTGCGTGTCAAGCTTGTCTAGATAGATCAAAATGTATTTTGATTAGACAAGAGCACAGAGCACACTTGGCAGAGGCACATTCAGCTGGTGGGCGCACCTGAGCTGCATTGAGCGCTAGGGCCCTGGGTTGGGCCAAATGAGCAGCTAAAAACCCATGAAGAAAAGCAAGTGAAGACTTAAGATAAATTAAGGTCTTACTTAGGCTATGGGCTTTTACCACATAAGATGCATGCTTTCTTTTATTGTTTATATAAGTAGAAAAGCATGATTTATTTATCTTCAGCTATCACCATAGGAATTGCATGATAGTGAAGAAGATAAAAGACCGTTAAAATCCAACGCTAAAATATCAAGCTCGTAAGCCTTCTGACGCGAAACCTCACTGTTCTGACTATCGTTGGAGCCGTGTTGTACCCACTCAGTGGGCACATCCATCTATCTTCAGACGGTGCGGGATTTCACCTGCGTGTTACAGAGAAGGGATTTATCGCTTCTCGTTGCTCAGCATAGCACGTGGTGGTCTAGGGAGTAGGTCGGGTCAGCTTGACCATGTAGGCTACATATGTGGCGCATATGGTAGCACATGGAGGCGGCCATCTGTGGGATCAGAGACTGTGTTGTACCAACTCAGTTGGCACAGTCTGCTGGATTGCCCAGATGAAGGGGAATCGCACGGGTTGGCAATTGGCAGGGACTGCCTACCAGAGATTAGTGCTTGAACTCTCTGTGCATCTTATCTCGCCTGAGCGGGACGCGGAGACCAAGTATGAAATCTGGATCCCATCTCACTAAAAGAGTGTCACTCTTTCGGGCTGTTTTGCTGGATTTTTCAGCCAGATAAAATAGTGAGAAAAAGAATCTTTCTTAAGTCCTGATTGATTCTTAACATTGATACTGACCTTGCTGTTCTTGCATTGTTGTAGATTCCTGCAGCAACGAACACCATGAGCTTCAATGTGCGATCCCTACTGGAAAGGGAGAAGTTTGCTGGGCCGAACTTCTCAGACTGGTACGGACACCTTAAGATTATTCTTAAGGCTGAGAGGAAACTGTATGTCCTCGAGACAGCTGTACCGCCTCAACCCGCTGCGAACGCCGCAAGGGCGGTTCGCGATGCCTATGAAAAGCACGTCAATGATAGCATTGATGTCGCTTGCCTGATGCTAGCGTCTATGACGCCACCGCTGCAGCGTCAGCATGAGGATATGTCGGCTATAGAGATTATAGCGAACCTCAAGATGCTGTATGCTGCACAGGCGAGGACAGAACGCTATAATCTGACAAAGCTTTTCTTTCAGAGCAAACTGGCTGAAGGGAGCCTAGTGGGAGCTCACGTGCTCAAGATGATTGGGCACAAGGAGGCTCTAGAGAAACTGGGGCATACCATCAATCAGGAGCTTGCTGTAGACATTATTCTGCAGTCTCTTCCGCCTTCTTTCGATGCGTTCATCATTAACTTTAATATGAACAAAATCGATTGTACTCCGGCAGAACTGCTGAATATGCTATTGACTACTGAGGAAACTCTGAAGGGCAAGCCTTCAACCTCTGTCTTAATGGTTCCTTCCAGGAACAAGAAGAAGGGGAAGAAGGGCAAAGCCCCAGTCAAGAACTACAACAAGGCTTTGAAGCAAAAGGTCAAGCGGTCCAAGGAATACAGGTGTTTCCACTGTGGCCAGCTGGGTCACTGGAAAAAGGACTGTAAAGCGCTCCAAGGAGACAAGAGGGGAAGCATTGCCTCTGGCTCAGGTATTTACGTGACGGAAGTCATGGTTTCATCTTCTTCAATTTCATGGGTGTTGGACACTGCATGTGGAGTTCACATTTGTTCAAATGTACAGAAACTCAAGAGAAGAAGACAGGTGGGACAGCATGAGGTGGACCTACGCGTTGGAAACGGGGCACGGGTTGCTGCTGTTGCTGTAGGAGACTATTTCATCTCATTACCATCTGGCTTTGTATTAGAATTAAACAATTGTTATTTTGTACCCAGTATTACCAAGAATATTATCTCTATTCCTGCTCTTGTCAGGAAAGGATTTTCCTTTGAATGCAATATTTCAAAGTGTGTTTTATCTAATGATAATATTGTTTATGCTACTGGTTCCATTAACAATGGGTTATTCATGTTGGACATGGAATATTCTATACAAAACATTGATAATAAGAAAGCCAAGTATGCTGATGACAGCACCTTGCTATGGCATAGTCGTTTAGGCCATATTAACAAGAAGCGCATTAAGCGGTTGCATGACCATGGACTGCTGGGATCATTCTCCTATGAAGAGATTGATACATGCAAAGCTTGTTTAATGGGTAAAATGACGAAGTCACCTTTTCCTAACAAAGGTCAAAGGGCTTCAGGTTTACTTGACCTTATACACAGTGATGTGTGTGGGCCATTTAGTAAACATGCCAGAGGTGGCTATCAGTACTTCATTACCTTTACTGACGATTTCAGTAGGTATGGTTATGTCTATTTAATAAGACATAAGAGTGAATCTTTTGACAAGTTCAAAGAGTTCAAGAATGAAGTACAAAATCAGCTAGGCCGAAATATCAAGGCACTTCGTTCTGATCGAGGTGGAGAATACTTGAGTCATGCATTTACTGACTATCTGAAGGAGTGTGGGATTGTCTCACAGCTCACTCCGCCAGGAACACCACAATGGAATGGTGTGTCCGAGAGGAGAAATAGAACGTTACTTGATATGGTTCGTTCTATGATGAGTCAGGCTACTCTACCTTACTCCTTTTGGGGATTTGCACTGGAGATAGCTGCAAAGGTACTAAACCGAGTGCCATCCAAGGCAGTTTCAAAGACTCCATATGAGTTATGGTATGGGAAACAGCCGAGCTTGACGTTTATCAGGATCTGGGGCTGCGAGGCTTATGTCAAAAAGCTCGCCTCTGGGAAACTGGAGAGCAGATCTGAGAAATGTATCTTTGTCGGTTACCCTAAGGAAACTAAGGGTTATTATTTCTACGATCCCAAAGAGAACAAGGTTTTTGTTGCTCGGACGGCTATTTTTCTTGAGAAGGAGTTTCTTCTGCAAGAGGCCAATGGGAGAGAAATAAAGCTGGATGAGAATCCAGAGGAAGGACAAAGTAGTCAAGCACAGTTGGATGAGCCTGAGCCGGTTGAACAGGTTATTGAACTACCTGAGGCTCAGATATCACGGGAACCGCGAAGATCGGGAAGGATCCGTCGACAGCCTGAGCGCTATGACGGAGTCTACATCATTGATAATGATGAACCCCTCACTTATGCGGATGCGGTCAGTGGACCGGAGTCAGCTAGATGGCTTGAAGCTATGCGAGCCGAGATGGACTCCATGTCAGATAACCAAGTCTGGGATTTGGTTGATCCGCCTCCGGGAGTAATCCCTATAGGCTGTAAATGGATTTTCAAGAAGAAGATTGACATGGATGGTAACGTGGTTACCTATAAAGGCAGGCTAGTTGCGAAAGGTTTCAAACAAATCTACGGGATAGATTATGATGAAACTTTCTCTCCTGTAGCCATGTTCAAGTCTATTCGGATTCTTTTCGCAATAGCTGCATATTATGATTATGAGATCTGGCAAATGGATGTGAAGACGGCTTTCCTTAATGGAAATCTGGATGAGGATGTGTATATGACACAACCAGAAGGTTTCACTAATCCATCAGATCGTCATAAGATATGCAAGTTAAAGAAGTCTATTTATGGACTTAAGCAAGCATCAAGGAGCTGGAATATTCGTTTTGATGAATCAATCTCTGAGTTTGGTTTCATCAAGAACGAAGATGACCCGTGTGTATATAAGAGGTTTAGTGGGAGCGTGATTACTTTCCTAGTCCTCTACGTCGATGATATCTTAATCATTGGAAACGATATTCCTGAAATGCATGCGGTTAAGGCATGGCTAAGGAAATGTTTCCAGATGAAAGATCTAGGAGAAGCAGCCTATGTGTTAGGTGTGAAGATCTACAGGGATAGATCTAAGAGGCTTCTCGGGTTGTGCCAGAGTACTTACATCGATAAAGTCCTGGAGAGATTCCATTTAGAGAATTCTAAAAGAGGATATCTTCCAGTCAGACATGGTCTGAGTCTTTCGAAGAGTCAGTGTCCACAAACACAGACTGAGAAAGATAAAATGGACAATACGCCTTATGCTTCGGCTATTGGGTCCATCATGTATGCGATGTTGTGTACTCGCCCAGACGTCGCTTACGGGTTAAGCGTGACCAGTCGTTTCCAAAGTAATCCAGGTCAGGCACACTGGATTGCAGTCAAGAACATTTTAAAATATCTGCGGAGGACCAAAGATATGTTCTTGATATATGGTGGTCAGGAAGAACTCAGTATTGAAGGATATACTGACGCTTCGTTCCAGTCGGACCAGGATGATTTCCGATCGCAATCAGGCTATGTTTTTAGCTTGAATGGTGGAGCAGTGGTGTGGAAGAGTTTCAAACAGTCTACTGTTGCTGATTCCACAACAGAAGCCGAGTATGTTACAGCCTCGGAAGCATCCAAGGAGGCAGTGTGGATTCGTAAGTTCATTAAGGAACTTGGTGTCGTTCCTTCGAGTGCAGATCCTTTGGTTATCTTCTGTGATAACACTGGAGCAATCGCACAAGCAAAGGAACCACGGTCGCACCAGAAGTCCAAGCACATACAGAGACGGTTTCACTTGATCAGGGAGATCATAGATCGTGGCGAGATCAAAATCTGCAAGGTTCATACAGATGACAATCTGGCAGACCCGCTTACCAAGCCTCTGGCGCAGCAGAAGCATGAGAAGCACTGTAATAATATGGGTTTGAGATTTCTCAACCATTAGATTAAGTGCAAGTGGGAGATTGTTGGGGTATGCCCTTAAGCCTAATGTTTGAGGCATTGGGTTTGTATCAGTATCATGTAATAAACTCTTATGTTTATAAAGGCATGGTTGTTATTCAGTTTGTTGCCTTGTCTGCTGTAATAAGTGTACTTCTGAATAATGTCTCAAAGCTGATCAGCTAGGCTGACATGCTATATGTCCTTAGTCGATGTATCTTGGTGAACATGAGACAGCCTTGATATGGTTAAGACTAATATGTGTTCTAATCTTATAGGATGCTTCGAGCATGGAATAAGATGTAGACTCATGGGTACATTAGATGTACTGGATAGACCCTACTAGGATATTCAATTGTTTGTCACAATGTGAATAATCCTTGAATGCAACAAGTGGCACATTTCCTCTGACTTGAGATCACTTGTGTTTTCTAAATGATGATTGTCATTGTTTTGAGGTAGTTCAATATCATTTGAAATATAATGGTTATAGACTATCTTGAATGATGAGCTTGAATCAGGTTAGGGCACTAGTGATAGACATAGGATTGCCGTCTCCTTGTTTAAGGATTGTGATGTGCTAAAAGGGGCCCCCCTAGATGAGATGATTGAGAAAGTGTATGGCCATACCCAGGTGACTGTGTTCATCTGATCTAATCATGCTCATCGTATTGGAGTTACAGGCTTGACATGCTTGTCCAATAAGAACATCCAATGGCAAAGGAAACATGTATGCCTTGTGAGTTTGATTCACACTTGTGCTGTGGTTTGGGTGTAGTCTTGGAAGACTCTTTCCTCTATATCGGGAGACAGTGATGTGTTGTTAGATACCCCTCACTGATCGTGATAACGTGAGTTATCGTTACCGACATTTAAAGGAAACCCTCAGGGTCGCACAATTTGATGATATGGCTTACTTAAGTCAGATCGTGTGGACTAAATTGTTTTGGTTCAGTTTAAAGGGATTTAATCTCTGATTGTAAGTGAGATCTGGTCTGGTCATGTATGATTGATTAGGGCTTTAGATCGGTAAGCTTCGATCGAGAGAATTGATGCTAGATCGGTGCGATCAGGAGCATCGAGAGATGAACGGTCAGATCTTGAATCTTAGGGTTTGATTTTTATCTGGACCAATGCTTGGGCTAACTTGGTTTAGTCATTGAACCGAATGCTTTGAACCGGCTCATGTGAGCGCATGGTTCATATGGGAGTATGCGTTTGGTTCACTTGGTGAACGCTTGAACGCAAAGCTTTGAGGGCTTTCCAAATTTGGAAAGCGGTTTGCTAATTTGAGAGTAACGCCCACGTTTGTGTGGAACGCCTCTCTTAACGCCTCATTGATTCGTTCTCCCTCTCATTCGACAACGCTCTTGCGTAGTGAAGGAGACTCACGGTTTTGGAGAGTTCTTTCGGAAAGGCAAAAAAAGCTTCATCCATCCCTTTGATTTCGATCAACGACACCTCTTGGAACCTTGCTAGCACAAGGAGTACCAAGGAAGTGAGCGCATCCTCATCTTGTGTGCGCATCCTTTGGAGGAGATCTTTCTTGCTCTCTCTTTCAAGACGCCATCCAACATATGGCTTCGGTATGAATTTCTCATGTTGTTGTAGTTGATCATATTGCATGCGATGATCATTATGAAACCCTTATTCCGCTGCTATAACATAACCCACAAGGTCACTTGCGCCTCCTTAGGGTTTCGCTCCCCCTTGAAGGGGACTCTTCACAGATCCAATCTGTCTCCAAGGACATTATCATGTTAGTACATATGCGCAGATGTAAACAAACATAGATAACGATAATGCCAGAATGATATATAAATATCAAAGTCAAGTAGTACATAAGTGGACCAAAACTAGGTCCTAGGGCATATACACCAACACGCACGTGCTAGCTTCGGGAGAGGAGATCCACGCCAAAGGGAAAGAGCCACCTTGCTTGTTCCAACACTAGAAGGTTGCGCCAAGGTGCTGATCTTCAAGTTGCTCCAATCACTAAACGATGTGCCAACTTGTATGCTGCCCTTCTTCTTCTGGAGATGCGCCACCACCAAGGAAGGCACCAAGGAAGAAGAAGGAGACCCTTAACACCTTCTTGTGCCAAGAGAAGAGTGTTGTCACCAAGGGAGAAGAGGGGTGACAAAAACGCTTAAGGCGCTGAGAAGAGGAAGGGTGGCTAGGTTATGAGTAGGGGATGGAATGCTATTCGGTTAGGGTTTGCTATATGCGAGAACATCTGTGATATGCACCCCTAGCCCCATATATATAGAGTTTAGTCATGAGCCCCGTCCACTTAAGCCGCAATATAAATATTCAACATATTAATTTTGCACTTAAGGCATGGGCCCTACTGTTACGCTAAAATAGACACCAAATTGCTACGATTAATTCGTCGCAAAATCCGAGTTTTGACCATCGACTTGACCTAGTCTAATGATGTCACCCAAGGCTACCCAAGGGGTCAACCAAGGTTATAGCATAACAGAAACTCTATATAGGCCATCTTCAAACACAACAATACTCCCAAACAAATCTGAATCATCCATAGATTCGATCTAAGGTTATCCGATCAATACGGAGTCTCTAGCGTCTAGGTGTGTGACCTTGTAGGTCCCTCTGACGTTTACAGTGATGACCTCATCATCACAAGCAGTGAGTGACACCTAGCCGCTACCCAAGTCAACAAAATAAATGTTACCATCGACAGCCTCAAACTGTGATAAGATATATAAGTATACAAGTCCCTTTGCCAGGTTAATCATCTAAGTTGGAAAAGAGTGTCACACTTATTAATTCCAACATTAATGGTCATGACTCTATTCAGGCTAAACCTGGGTGTGGCCACACACTTTCATTGATGCACCATATAGGGGCCCATGGACATCAAGCTTCCCCGCAGGGAAGGGGCAAATCCTCTATTGGCAAGATGCAACTCTACATAGCTCAAGACATATCCAATGACAACCGTTATGATCTCCCTTTTACGGTGAGGCGTTAGGTTGTATCAAAGCATATCCCTTACTAAATAGAGACACAACCTCCCTCAAGTCAAAGGACATCTATAACTCTATCAAAGCATATCCAATGACAACCGTTATGATCTCCCACAGGGATGGATTGCCAAGTACCAAATATTCCGATCTTCGATAGCTACGTGATTAAAAACCTCGGTTGGTAACGCAAACTAAGCTAAAAGCGTAATAAAACAAATGTCGTATCAATGAGAGGAAAATCGGGAAATCTGGGTTCACCACGTCTATCAACTTATAAGCGTAACGAAAAGTACTGCTTAGAAAATCTTTAGAAAAAAAACCAAGGATAAGTCCTCTTGAGCCGTACCCCTCTCGGGTGCACAACTCAGCAACTTAGTTAGTCTCCTACTCTCGCGGTGGACAACTCCACAATCTACTTAGTTAGTCTCCTACTCTCGCGGGAGACTAAGCATAAGTAGATCGTGTTGAAACAGGACACGAAGATTCCCCAAGTGGTCTCTACGACTCTTGTAATAGAGCACACAAGATTGATCAAGGAGGATCCGTTGATTGCAATTCACCTCTTAGATTTTACCACAATCAACATAAAGTGTGAAAACCGATCTGGCCAAAAATCGATAACCACGAGTGAAATAAACCAAGATCAAATGGCTTCGAAAGATATATCAAAAAGCAGTTCTCAACATTAACACTTACAAATCAAAAAGACGGGCTATGCCCAAATCCTGATTGAGGTTTTACACTAGTACACACATGATTATAACAAGTGCAAGACTTACAATTAAAATGTAAAGGAAACCGAACAAAGTAAAGATGAGGAAAGAATTAAGACAAACTCCTTCTCTCCTCCCTTGATGTCGCCTTCCTCTCCTTGGAATACTTGTATTCTTGCCTTGTAACCAAGCTTTGGGCTCTCAACATAATCCTCCTCTCGCCGTGGACCACCCCTCTCCTTTCTCTTGAGCCCTTTATATAGAAATCGGGTGCCTCTTTGTATTCAGAATTAAATTCAGAATTAAATCCTGGAATTAAACTCTGAATTAAATACCCATTATGACTCTTAATGGCGTGTCTCATGGTATTTTGTATTAAATTTTCATCCATTAATTGCATGACTCTTCAAATTATCAATTTAATCCCCATTATGACTCTTGATGGCTATTAAATGATCCAAATAAATTCTGCATTTATGACCGTAACGGTAAAGTATTAATTGCAGCTTCTTTAATTCTTGTAATCGTCAGATAATTAATGCTCATTTAATCCTTGGCGGCTAGCAATAAATTCTGGCGGCTGCGGATAAACTCTTACTCCTGTCTGAAGCCAAACTCCTTGTCATGAATCCTGATTCACTCGGATTTGTTACCGTACATCCGTATAGCTCTACAAATGAGTGAATTGTCCTGTATTCAACAAAGATGACAAGTAGTGAAGCTTCTGAAGAAAGTTAATGAAATAAGCTAGAAAGAGATGCAAAAGCATGAAAATATGTCTCGATTCACTAGGAAATAGTAGTCAAAAAGACTATGTAAATACAAGACATCACATTGTCCTCATTTTTGACCACGGAGACCGCACCCTTCTTAGGTACCATGTGGATCGGACTGACTCACTAGCTGTCTGAAATAGGGTAAATGACTCCTACATCTAAAAGCTTCAGTATCTCCTGTTTCACAACCTCTTTCATACTCGGGTTGAGTCAGCGTTGAAATTCAATAGAAGGTTTGCTTCCTAGGTCTAACCAAATCCTATGTGAACAAATAGAAGAATCTATTCCTTTGATATCATCTAAGGAATATCCAATGAAACTACAATGTAATTGCAGTTCAGTAAGCAAAAGGTTAATTTGGTTCTCCGTCAAATTGGAATTCACAATAACTGGTAGGGTTGAATCAGAATCAAGAAATGCATACCTCAGATTCGGTGGTAATGATTTTAGCTCTACCTTTGTAGATTTTACCATTCTTTGTTCGTTAAGGAGCGGTTCTGGCCTTACAGTTATTGGGTTGACTTTGCTTGCGGAGTCAAGATGTGTTGTGTAGGCTTTCGCCTCCTCATTCTGTTCTGTGTTTCCATCTTCCAAAAGACAGACCTCTAGAGGGTCTATCTTTGATCTACTGAATTTATTCACATCAACATCATCATCTACAACATCGATGCTACAACAAGATCCTGCAAGACAAGGTTTCTTCATACTAGCAGATAAATCAAATTCGATATTTTCTTCACCCACGGTTAAAGATAACTTCCCATTCATTACGTCTATCACCGCTCCTGCCGTGGCAAGGAATGGTCTCCCAAAAATAATGGGTAGCTTAACATCCTCTTCCATTTCCAGCACTACAAAATCTACTGGGATGAAAAAGTTACCGACTTTAATGGGGACGTCCTCCAGAATCCCAGCTAGTTTGCGTATGGATCGATCAGCCAACTATAGAGAGATCGTGGTGTCCTTTATATCTCCAATATCCAGCCTCCTGCAAATAGAAGAAAGCATTAAACTTACACTTGGCCCTAAATCACAAAGGGCATTCTCAAAGGATAAATCTCCTATTTGGCAAGGGATGGAAAAGCTTCCAGGGTCCTTCAGCTTTTGTGGGATCTTGTTTTGAATTATGGCACTACACTCTTCAGTGAGTGCAACTGTAGCATGTTCTTCCAGTTTTCGTCTATTAGTCAATATGTCCTTTAAAAACTTGGCATGTGTCGGCATCTGCACTAGAGCATCGGTGAAAGGTATATTTACATACAATTTATTCAGAATTTCTAAGAATTTACCGAACTGCCGATCAAGCTTTGCTTTCGCTAATCGCTGAGGAAACGGGATGGGGAGTTTGTAAGGCGGTGGTGAAATGGTCACTGATTCATCTTCCTTAGCTTGTTTTTCACCTCAATTATCTTCCGTGGTGTCATTCACCTTCGGTGCTTTGGGGGATGTATCCTCAGTATCAAGGTCAGGCATCTTGGGGCCATCTTGTTGCTTTCCACTTCTGGTAGTGATTGCATTGCAAGTCTCTTTGGGATTCATCTCTAGTTGAGATGGCAATTTACCAGAGGGTCTAGCCAAAGAAGTTGTCATGTTATACAATTGAGTGTCTACTCTCTTACTAAGGGCTTCAAAGGCGTCAAACCTTGATGTTAATCGCTGCAAAAGATCATTGAAATTGTCGTTAGTTTTTGTCTGAGTAGAAATAAAATTTTCCATCATTATCTCCAGTGGTGATTTCTGGGGCTAAGGTTGAGCATATGGCCTTGTTGTTGGGTAGCTTGGTTGGAATCCAGGGGGTGGTCTATAACCTTGTTGAGGTACAGGATTCATGTTGTTTCTGTAGGAGAAGTTGGGATGATTTCTCCAACCTGGGTTGTAGGTGCTTGAGAATGGGTCTAGTTGAGGTCTAGTGTTGGAATTTCCTACAGCATGAACTTGTTCATTAGTTGTGTCATGAGAAATACCCAACTGACATTCAGTTAAGGTATGTCCTGTCAATCCACTTATCTCACAGGAAGAAACAGTTGCATCAATAGAGTTCGTATTAATCGAATCTAATTTGCGCGAAAGAAGGTCTACCTTAGCTGCCAATGAGCTCAAAGCATCTAGTTCATACTTACCTGGGGTGCTTGTTCTTGTGGCGTTACCTCTTTCACCGGACCACTGGTTGTGGTTGAGCGCCATGTCTTCAAGTAAACTCATTGCTTTGTCTATGTTCTTGTTCATAAGAGCTCCACCAGCGGCTGCTTCTACAGTAAGTCGTGTGTTAAAATTCAAACCGTGGTAGAAGGTATGAATTATTACCCACTTCTCGAGTCCATGGTGTGGACATAGCCTTTGGAGTTCTTTATAGCGTTCCCAAGCTTCATAGAGAGATTCCCCTTCCTTTTGAGTAAAGCTCATAATTTGGTTGAGCAGCTGTACAGTCTTACTCGGGGGAAAGTATTTAGATAGAAACGCTTGAGATAGTTGATCCCAAGTTCTGATAGATTCAGATGGTAATGAATGTAGCCAATTACGAGCTCTGTCTCGTAATGAGAATGGAAAAAGCCTCAATCTTATTGCGTCACTAGATACTCCGTTCATTTTCATGGTACCGCAGAATTCCAAGAATATCGATAAATGCATATTAGGGTCCTCATGTGGCGTACTTCCGAACTGGTTATTCTGAACCATCGATAACAAAGAAGGCTTAATTTCAAAATTCTTCGCTTCCACTGGTGGACGAGTGATACTTGAATGAAGACCTTATACATTCGGAGCTGCGAAATCCTTCAAAGAGTGGTTATTGTCTGCCATCGCGAATTCAGATAGAGGAATAGGATCAATATTACCTGATTGTTCTTTTTCACTCAATGCTTTAAGTCTCCTCCTTCGGTGAAATGTTCGTTCTATTTCCTGGTCAATATCATATAAGTCCTCGAGTCCTCCTGATCGAAGACTTCTAAGCATAAAAAAAAACTAAAGAGTAAAAGCAAACAACGAAGGAAGTAAAGGAAAACTTAGTCTATCAATTTTTAGAATATCTCAATATTAACAAAATACTAGTCCCCGGCAACGGTGCCAAAAACTTGTTGCACAAAATCCGCAAGCGCACGGCTTACCGATGTAGTACTTAAGATATCGTTCCCACAGGGATGGATTGCCAAGTACCAAATATTCCGATCTTCGATAGCTAAGTGATTAAAAACCTCGGTTGGTAACGCAAACTAAGCTAAAAGCGTAATAAAACAAATGTCGTATCGATGAAAGGGAAATCGGGAAATCTGGGTTCACCACGTCTATCAACTTATAAGCATATCGAAAAGTACTGCTTAGAAAATCTTTAGAAAAAAAACCAAGGAAAGGTCCTCTTGAGCTGTACCCCTCTCGGGTGTACAACTCAACAACTTAGTTAGTCTCCTACTCTCGCGGTGGACAACTCCACAATCTACTTAGTTAGTCTCCTACTCTCGCGGGAGACTAAGCATAAGTAAATCGTGTTGAAACAGGACACGAAGATTCCCCAAGTGGTCTTTATGACTCTCGTAATAGAGCACACAAGATTGATCAAGGAGGATCCGTTGATTGCAATTCACCTCTCAGATTTTACCACAATCAACATAAAGTGTGAAAACCGATCTGGCCAAAAATCGATAACCACGAGTGAAATAAACCAAGATCAAATGGCTTCGAAAGATATATCAAAAAGCAGTTCTCAACATTAACACTTACAAATCAAAAAGACGGGCTACGCCCAAATCCCGATTGAGGTTTTACACTAGTACACACATGATTACAACAAGTGCAAGACTTACAATTAAAATGTAAAGGAAACCGAACAAAGGAAAGATGAGGAAAGAATTAATACAAACTCCTTCTCTCCTCCCTTGATGTCGCCTTCCTCTCCTTGGAATACTTGTATTCTTGCCTTGTAACCAAGCTTTGGGCTCTCAACGTAATCCTCCTCTCGCCGTGGACCACCCCTCTCCTTTCTCTTGAGCCATTTATATAGAAATTGGGTGCCTCTTTGTATTCTGAACTAAATTTGAAATTAAATCCTGAAATTAAACTCTAAATTAAATCCCCATTATGGCTCTTAATAGCGTGTCTCATGGTATTCTGTATTAAATTTTCATCCATTAATTGCATGACTCTTCAAATTATCAATTTAATCCCCATTATGACACTTGATGGCTATTAAATGATCCAAATAAATTCCGCATTTATGACTGTAATGGTAAAGTATTAACTGCAGCTTCTTTAATTCTTGTAACCGTCAGATAATTAATGCTCATTTAATCCTTGACGGCTGGCAATAAATTCTGGCGGCTGCGGATAAACTCTTACTCCCGTCTGAAGCCATACTTCTTGTCATGAATCCTGATTCACTCGGATATGTGACCGTACATCCGTATAGCTCTAAAAATTAGTGAATTGTCCTGTATTCAATAAATATGACAAGTAGTGAAGCTTCTGAAGAAAGATAATGAAATAAGCTGGAAAGAGATGCAAAAGCATAAATATGTCTCGATTCACTAGGAAATAGTAGTCAAAAAGACTATGTAAATACAAGACATCACCAGGATATCTATAAATATCAATGTATGTAGTACAAAAGTTAAGACCAAAACATAGGTCTCAAGGCATAACACTAACAAAATCAACCTAAGGTACCAACCCCGAAAACTGATAGACTTAGCACCCTTACCCTCTCCTTTCCAAACAAACCAATTTGCCTTGTCTCTTGTGCAACATATTGTGAAAATTCATAATCAAGTAAAAGATTATATAGCCCAAAATACTTTGAAATAACTCACATAGGAGAGCAATGTCTTTGAAAGAAGGTGATCATATTATTTTTAGGAATCGGAAGGAGAGGTAGCAAGGAGCTTATCACAAGCTACAAGCAAGAGGAATGAGACTGTTCCGCATCTTAAAGAAAATCAATAACAACACATACACATTGGACTTTCCCCCTTCGCTTTGGATTCATCCGACAATCAACGTGGAAGACCTGACCTTTTTCAAAGAGCCGATTCCAGTTGAAGCGCCCGATAAAGCCAAACAAGTCAGCAAGATTATCGAGGAGCAGCAGTGGTCTACTAGCCAAGGAGTTCAGAATTATTACCTCATCCGATGGACTGATCAAACAAATACATGGAACCAAAGGAAGAAGTGCGCTAGTTCTTATCTGATTGAATTCTCTGGTGGAGAATTCTACACCCCCCCCCCCAGAGAGCTGATGCTAGGGCACTGTTGAGAAGGTCCAAAAGGAACATAAGACCTCTAGACAGATACAGGACGACAACTACCAAGCCCAAATAATCTATGTGTCACGAGTGTTGTTTTGTAAGACTGTCTTATATGACAGCATTTTGTAGCACATCATGTGCCTAGGGGTAGCCTAGGAGTTTATTTTTTTAAAAGTAATTTACTCTTCCTAGATGATGTAATAGGGTGCAATTAGCCTAGGTTGCTTGGTCCATATAATCAACAAGGCACCTTAACCTCTCAGCACATAATCCTCAACTCATCCACTTATCCAAATGTTGGGGTATGCCCTTAAGGCTAATGTTTGAGGCCTTGGGATTATATCAGTATCATGTATAAACTTAATGTTTATAAAGGCAATGGTTGTTATTCAGGTTGTTGCATTATCTGCTGCCATATGTATACTTCTGAATAATGTCTCAATGCTGTTCCGCTTGGCTGACATGCGGTATTGTCCTTAGTCGAGATATCTTGGTGAACATGAGACAGCCTTGATATGATTGAGACTAATATGTGTTCTAATCTTATAGGATGCTTCGAGCATGGAATAAGATGTAGACTCATGGGTACATTGGATGTACTGGACAGACCCTACTTAGGATATTCAATTGCTTGTCACAATGTGAATAATCCTTATATGCAAACAAGTGGCATATTTCGTCTGACTTGAGATCACTTGTGTTTCTAAATGATGATTGGCATTGTTTTGAGGTAGTTCAATATCATTTGAAACATAATGGTTATAGACTATCTTGGATAATGAGCATGAGTCATGTTAGGGCACTAGTGATAGATATAGGATTGCCGTCTCCTTGTGTGGAGTGTGATGTTCTGAAGGGGCCCCCTGGATGAGATGGTTGAGAAAGTGTATGGCCATACCCAGGTGACTATGTTCATCTGATCTAACCACTCTCATCATATTGGAATTACAGGCTTGACACGCTTGTCCAATAAGAACATCCAGTGGCAAAGGAAACACATATGTCAAGTGACTTGGGTTCACACTTGTGCTGTGGTTTGGGTGTAGTCTTGGAAGACTCTTTCCTTTATATCGGGAGACAGTGATGTGTTGCTAGATACCCCTCACTGATCGTGATAACGTGAGTTATCGTTACCGACATTTAAAGGAAACCCTTAGGGTCGCACAATTTGATGATATGGCTTACTTAAGTCAGATCGTGTGGACTGAATTGTTTTGGTTCAGTTTAAAGGAGTTTAAACTCTGATTGTAAGTGAGATCTGGTCTGATCATGTTTGATTGATTAGGGCTTGAGATCGGTAAGCTTCGATCGAGAGAATTGATGCTAGATCGATGAGATCAAGAGCATCAAGAGATGAATGGTTAGATCTTGAGCCTTATGGTTTAAATTGATCTAGACTAATGCTTGGTTTGATTTGGTCTTTGAACCAAATCCAATTGAACCGGCTCATCATAGTGAGCGCATGGTTCAATGGGAGAGGAAAATGCGATGGTTCAATCGGAGTGAACGCATCACACGTTGAGGGCTTACTATTTTTGGAAGTCATGCTTTCCAAATTAGTTAACGCCTCTACATTCGTGGGTGTGGTGCTATTCTTCTCTCTCGCCTCTTCCTCTCGACGCCTCTCTCTCGTGTGGTGAGTCTTCACGCCAAGGAGGAGATCCGGTTAGCCAAGAAAAGACATCTCTTCTCTTCCACACAAAAGGACACCTTGGAGCCTTGCTAGCACAAGGATCGACAAGGAGTAGGCGATCAATCATCTTTGTGTGTGATTGCTTTGGAGGAGAGCCGCTCGCCCTCTTGCTTCCAAGACGCCATCCAAGAAATGGCATTGGTATGATCTCTCTTTTGATCTATACAATCTTCAAGTTGATCATATATTCATGCATGCGATCCTAGGAAACCCTAGATTCCGCCCATGCAAATATTTTATATGCGCATGTTTTAGGGTTTCGCCCCCTTTAGGGAACTTTCAATTGGTATCAGAGCAGGTTTCTGTATGATCATATGATTGCTTGTTTTTGTGATCCTTGTTTGCGCTTATGAATAGATCTAAATGACATGCGAAAACACATGATAGATGATCATGCGAAAATATGATGTATGCTTTACATTGGCGCATGTATATTGTTGGCGCATGTTGTAGTTTTTGATCAAACTCTTTTACTTGCGCGCATCCATTAGATCTAAGCGCCTACTTTAAAACTTAGACGGGTTACTAGGGTTGAAGTCAACGTCCTGTCAAGACCCAACAGTCTGATCAGACTATCTGACAGCCTAGATGGGTCGACCAGATGGCACCTATGCGCAAGCATGAGGTGGCTATAGGTCGACTGCTGAAAGGCGTGTAGCGATGTCTGATTGAGACAACCGATGAATGCTCATGATTAAGGCCCGGGGTCACACCCGCTTGCCAGAACTCATGAGGGACGTTCAGCCCTTATCGCATGCATTGTTGACCATGAGGTCGACACAAGTCGGTTATGACTTGTTGCATGCAAGGGCAGGGGGTCTGACTAGGTCTGATGAGTGGATCCCTATTAATGGAGCGTTGTAAGGTAGTAGGGCACATAAGGAAATAAAATGAAGCCAATGGGTTTTTCAAAAAAAAATTTATTTTCTTGATTGGATCACTTGATGTTTGTATAACATGATAAGTGTTTATTTAATCTTATGTGGGCTGCCCAAAAAAATTTAATGTGTGCTGTGCTGGGGCCTGCGTGCCTGGATTATTATTTGTAAATTATTATTGTGATCTGCGCATCACATTTTTAATTAATTTATAAAGTGTAATTGACCTGCGTGTCAATCATGTCTAGATAGATTAAATTGTAATTTAATCAGACATGAGCACAGAGCACACATGGCAGAGGCGCATGCAGCTAGTGGCTTCACCAGTGGGAGGTCTAGGGTTCGACTCTAGGATAGGCGCATTTTACCTGGTGGGCGCATCTGAGCTGTAGTGGGCGCTTGGGCCCGGATTGGGCCAGATGAAATGCTAAAGACCCATGAAGAGCTCAAGTGAAGACTTAAGTTAATTAAGGTCTTACTTAGGCTTAATGGGCTTTTACCACATAAGATCATCATGCTTTTAATTTACTGTTTAAGTAATTTAGTAACTGCATGATCTATTCTTCTGCTATCACCATAGGATTTGTATGATAGTAAGAAGATAAAAGGACCGTTAAAATCCAACGTTAAATATCAAGCACGATAGCCTTCTGACGCGAAACCTCACTGTTCTGACTATCGTTGGGGCCGTGTTGTACCCACTCAGTGGGCACGCCCATCTATCTTCAGACGGTGTGTTATTACACCTGCGTGTTACAGAGAAGGGATTTATCGCTTCTCGTTGCTCAGCATAGCACGTGGTGGTCTAGGGAGTAGGTCGGGTCAGCTTGACCATGTAGGCTACATATTGAGCATATGGTAGCTATATGGAGGCAGCCATCTGTGGGATCAGAGACTGTGTTGTACCAACTCAGTTGGCACAGTCTGCTGGATTGCCCAGATGAAGGGTAATCGCACGGGTTGGCGATTGGCAGGGATTGCCTACCAGAGATTAGTGCTTGTACTCTCTGTGCATCTTATCTCGCCTGAGCGGGACGCGGAGACCAAGTATGAAATCTGGATCCCATCTCACTAAAAGAGTTTTACTCTTTCGGGCTGTTTTGCTGGATTTTTCAGCCAGATAAAATAGTGAGAAAAGAATCATTCTTAAGTCCTGAATTGATTCTAACATTGATACTGACCTTGCTGTTCTTGCAATGTTGTAGATTACTGCAGCAACGAACACCACAGCGTTCAATGTGCGATCCCTACTGGAAAGGGAGAAGTTTGCTGGGCCAAACTTCTCAGACTGGTACGGACACCTTAAGATTGTTCTTAAGGCTGAGAGGAAACTGTATGTCC
Organism: Costus lasius; assembly: GCA_027563935.2. Taxonomy (NCBI): domain Eukaryota; kingdom Viridiplantae; phylum Streptophyta; class Magnoliopsida; order Zingiberales; family Costaceae; genus Costus; species Costus lasius. The sequence goes on along the minus strand of CM050450.1, from coordinate 25,332,351 downwards.
TCGAGACGGCAATACCGCCTCAACCCGCTACGAACGCCGCAAGGGCGGTTCGGGAAGCTTATGAGAAGCATGTCAATGATAGCATTGACGTCGCTTGCCTTATGCTTGCGTCTATGACGCCAGAGCTTCAGCGTCAGCATGAAGATTTATCTGCTATTGAAATTATAGCAAATCTCAAGATGCTGTATGCTGCACAGGCAAGGACTGAACGCTATAACTTGACTAAACTTTTCTTTCAGAGCAAACTGACTGAAGGGAGTCCAGTGGGAGCTCACGTACTCAAGATGATTGGGTACAAGGAGGCTCTAGAGAAACTAGGACACACCATCAATCAGGAGCTTGTTGTAGACATCATCCTGCAGTCTCTCCCGGCCTCTTTCAATCCATTCATCATTAATTTTAATATGAACAAGATCGACTGTACGCCGGCAGAGTTACTGAACATGCTCTTGACTACAGAGCAGACTCAGTCTCGTGAGAAGGGAAAGCCTTCATCCTCTGTCCTAATGGTTCCTTCAAGGAACAAGAAGAAGGGGAAGAAGGGCAAAGCCCCTATCAAGAGCTACAACAAGGCTCTAAAGCAAAAGATAAAGCGGTCGAAGGAATACAGATGTTTCCATTGTGGCCAGCTGGGTCACTGGAAAAAGGACTGTAAAGCGCTCCAAGGAGATAAGAAGGGAAGCAAGCCTTTCGCTTCTGGCTCAGGTATTTACGTGACTGAAGTCATGGTATCTTCTTCTTCTATTTCATGGGTGTTGGACACTGCATGTGGAGTTCACATTTGTTCAAATGTACAGGAACTCAAGAGAAGAAGACAGGTGGGACAGCATGAGGTGGACCTACGAGTAGGAAACGGGGCACGGGTTGCTGCTGTTACTGTAGGAGTTTATCACATCTCTTTACCATCTGGTCTTGTATTAGAACTGGACAATTGTTATTTTGTACCAAGCATAACTAAGAATATTATCTCTATTCCTGCTCTTGTCAGGAAAGGGTTTTCCTTTGAATGCAAAATTTCAAAGTGTTATATTTCTTTTGATAATATTGTTTATGCTACTGGGTCAATTAACAATGGGTTATTCATGTTGGACATGGAATGTTCAATACAACAGATTGATATTAAGAAAGCCAAGTATGCTGATGACAGCACCTTGTTATGGCATAGTCTTTTAGGCCATATTAACAAGAAGCGCATTAAGCGGTTGCATGATCATGGACTGCTGGGATCATTCTCCTATGAGGAGCTTGATACATGCAAAGCTTGTTTAATGGGTAAAATGACGAAGTCTCCTTTTTCTAATAAAGGTCAAAGGGCTTCAGGTTTACTTGACCTCATTCACAGTGATATGTGTGGGCCATTTAGTAAACATGCCAGAGGTGGCTATTCATACTTCATTACCTTTACTGATGATTTCAGTAGGTATGGTTATGTCTATCTAATGAGACATAAGAGTGAATCTTTTGACAAGTTCAAAGAGTTCAAAAATGAAGTACAAAATCAGCTAGGCCGAAATATCAAGGCACTTCGCTCAGATCGAGATGGAGAATACTTGAGTCGAGAGTTTACTGACTATCTGAAGGAGTGTGGGATTATCTCACAGCTCACTCCGCCAGGAACACCGCAATGGAATGGTGTGTCCGAGAGGAGAAATAGAACCTTACTGGATATGGTTCGTTCAATGATGAGTCAGGCTACTCTACCTTACTCCTTTTGGGGATTTGCACTGGAAACAGCTGCAAAGGTACTAAACCGAGTGCCATCCGAGGCCGTTTCAAAGACTCCATATGAGTTATGGTATGGGAAACAGCCGAGCTTGACATTTATTAAGATCTGGGGTTGCGAGGCTTATGTCAAAAAGCTCGCCTCTGGGAAACTAGAGAGCAGATCTGAGAAATGTATCTTTGTCGGTTACCCTAAGGAAACAAAGGGTTATTATTTCTACGATCCCAAAGAGAACAAAGTATTTGTTGCTCGAACGGCTATTTTTCTTGAGAAAGAATTTCTTCTGCAAGAGGCCAGTGGGAGAGAAATAAAGCTGGATGAGAATCCAGAAGAAGGACAAAGTAGTCAAGCACAGTTGGATGAGCCTGAGCCAGTAGATCAGGTTATTGAACAACCTGAGGCTCAGATATCACGGGAACCACGAAGATCGGGAAGGATCCATCGACAGCCTGAGCGCTATGACGGAGTCTACATCATTGATGATGAACCCCTCACTTATGCGGATGAGGTCAGTGGATCGGAATCAGCGAGATGGCTTGAAGCTATGCGAGCCGAGATGGACTCCATGTCAGATAACCAAGTCTGGGATTTGGTTGATCCGCCTCCGGGAGTAATCCCTATAGGCTGTAAGTGGATCTTCAAGAAGAAGATTGACATGGACGGTAACGTGGTTACCTATAAAGGCAGGCTAGTTGCGAAAGGTTTCAAACAAATCTATGGGATAGATTATGATGAAACTTTCTCTCCTGTAGCTATGTTCAAGTCTATTCGGATTATTCTTGCGATAGCGGCATATTATGATTATGAGATCTGGCAAATGGATGTGAAGACCGCTTTCCTTAATGGAAAACTAGAAGAGGATGTGTATATGACACAACCTAAAGGTTTCACTAATCCATCGGATCGTCATAAAATATGCAAATTAAAGAAGTCCATTTATGGACTTAAACAAGCATCGAGAAGCTGGAATATTTGTTTTGATGAATCAATCTGTAAGTTTGGTTTCATCAAGAATGAAGATGACCCGTGTGTATATAAGAGGTTTAGTGGGAGCGTGATTACTTTCCTAGTCCTCTACGTCGATGATATCTTAATCATTGGAAACGATATTCCTGAACTACATGCGGTTAAGGCATGGTTAAGAAAATATTTCCAGATGAAAGATTTAGGAGAAGCAGCCTATGTATTAGGTGTGAAGATCTACAGAGATAGATCAAAGAGGCTTCTCGGGCTGTGCCAGAGTACTTACATCGATAAAGTCCTGGAGAGATTCCATTTAGAAAATTCTAAAAAAGGATATCTTCCAGTCAAACATGGTCTGAATCTTTCAAAGAGTCAGTGTCCACAAACACAGACTGAGAAAGATGAAATGGACAATACGCCTTATGCTTCGGCTATTGGGTCCATTATGTATGCGATGTTGTGTACTCGCCCAAACGTCGCTTACGGGTTAAGCATGACCAGTCGATTCCAAAGTAATCCAGGGAAGGCACACTGGATTGCGGTCAAGAACATTTTGAAATATCTTCGGAGGACCAAAGATATGTTCTTGGTATATGGAGGTCAGGAAGAACTCAGTATTGAAGGATATACTGACGCTTCGTTCCAATCTGACTAGGATGATTTCCGATCGGAATCAGGCTATGTTTTTAGCTTGAATGGAGGAGCAGTGGTGTGGAAAAGTTTCAAACAATCAATTGTTGCTGATTCCACAACAGAAGCCGAGTATGTTGCAACCTCAGAAGCATCAAAGGAGGCAGTGTGGATTCGTAAGTTCGTTCAGGAACTTGGTGTTGTTCCTTCGAGTGCAGATCCTTTGGTTATCTTCTGTGATAACACTATAGCAATAGCACAAGCAAAGGAACCACGGTCGCACCAGAAGTCCAAGCACATACAGAGAAGGTTTCACTTGATCCGGGAGATCATTGATCGTGGCGAGATCAAAATCTGCAAGGTTCATATAGATGACAATCTAGCTGACCCGCTTACAAAGCCTCTGGCGCAGCAGAAGCATGAGAAGCACTGTAATAATATGGGTTTGAGATTTCTCAACCATTAGATTAAGTGCAAGTGGGAGATTGTTGGGGTATGCCCTTAAGGCTAATGTTTGAGGCCTTGGGATTATATCAGTATCATGTATAAACTTAATGTTTATAAAGGCAATGGTTGTTATTCAGGTTGTTGCATTATCTGCTGCCATATGTATACTTCTGAATAATGTCTCAATGCTGTTCAGCTTGGCTGACATGCGGTATTGTCCTTAGTCGAGATATCTTGGTGAACATGAGACAGCCTTGATATGATTGAGACTAATATGTGTTCTAATCTTATAGGATGCTTCGAGCATAGAATAAGATGTAGACTCATGGGTACATTGGATGTACTGGACAGACCCTACTTAGGATATTCAATTGCTTGTCACAATGTGAATAATCCTTATATGCAAACAAGTGGCATATTTCCTCTGACTTGAGATCACTTGTGTTTCTAAATGATGATTGGCATTGTTTTGAGGTAGTTCAATATCATTTGAAACATAATGGTTATAGACTATCTTGGATAATGAGCATGAGTCATGTTAGGGCACTAGTGATAGATATAGGATTGCCGTCTCCTTGTGTGGAGTGTGATGTTCTGAAGGGGCCCCCTGGATGAGATGGTTGAGAAAGTGTATGGCCATACCCAGGTGACTATGTTCATCTGATCTAACCACTCTCATCATATTGGAATTACAGGCTTGACACGCTTGTCCAACAAGAACATCCAGTGGCAAAGGAAACACATATGTCAAGTGACTTGGGTTCACACTTGTGCTGTGGTTTGGGTGTAGTCTTGGAAGACTCTTTCCTTTATATCGGGAGACAGTGATGTGTTGCTAGATACCCCTCACTGATCGTGATAACGTGAGTTATCGTTACCGACATTTAAAGGAAACCCTTAGGGTCGCACAATTTGATGATATGGCTTACTTAAGTCAGATCGTGTGGACTGAATTGTTTTGGTTCAGTTTAAAGGAGTTTAAACTCTGATTGTAAGTGAGATCTAGTCTGATCATGTTTGATTGATTAGGGCTTGAGATCGGTAAGCTTCGATCGAGAGAATTGATGCTAGATCGATGAGATCAAGAGCATCAAGAGATGAATGGTTAGATCTTGAGCCTTATGGTTTAAATTGATCTAGACTAATGCTTGGTTTGATTTGGTCTTTGAACCAAATCCAATTGAACCGGCTCATCATAGTGAGCGCATGGTTCAATGGGAGAGGAAAATGCGATGGTTCAATCGGAGTGAATGCATCACACGTTGAGGGCTTACTATTTTTGGAAGTCATGCTTTCCAAATTAGTTAACGCCTCTACATTCATGGGTGTGGTGCTATTCTTCTCTCTCGCCTCTTCCTCTCGACGCCTCTCTCTCGTGTGGTGAGTCTTCACACCAAGGAGGAGATCCGGTTAGCCAAGAAAAGACATCTCTTCTCTTCCACACAAAAGGACACCTTGGAGCCTTGCTAGCACAAGGATCGACAAGGAGTAGGCGATCAATCATATTTGTGTGTGATTGCTTTGGAGGAGAGCCGCTCGCCCTCTTGCTTCCAGGACGCCATCCAAGAAATGGCATTGGTATGATCTCTCTTTTGATCTATACAATCTTCAAGTTGATCATATATTCATGCATGCGATCCTAGGAAACCCTAGATTCCGCCCATGCAAATATTTTATATGCGCATGTTTTAGGGTTTCGCCCCCTTTAGGGAACTTTCACCAAAGTCAACAACAAGTCAACAATCCAACAAAGACTTCAAATCCAGTAGGAGCAATCAACATTCATCAGTCTAAAGTCAACAATCCAGCCAAAGCCTAAAATCTAGCAAGGGTAGTCAACATTCAGCAATTTAAAATCAACATCCAGTCAACCATCTAGCCAAAGCTTCAAATCCAACAAGGGCAGTCAACATTTAGTTTTCACCCTTGTATGTGCATCCATCAAAGAGAGCAACCTCCAATCAGCTCTAGCATATAGTTGTGCAGCTGACAAAAACCTGGCTCCCATTTCTTCCCCATCCAAAGAAGGAATGCCAATTAAGGAGCCTGCACACCTTTTCATGTGTGAGGCACAACAACCAAAGTCAGCCCAAGCTTCACATGCCACATTCCCTACCTGCCCAAATCAAGCAACCACTGTAATTCACCTATAGTTTGCTTAGATCAGTAGACTACATACTTTGTCTTTTTTGAGGATTGGAATGTTGAGAGGGAAGGTTTTAAGCCCTTGTATTCAGTCTTGGTAGGGTGGTCTAACGTCTATGAAAATTTCATAGCTTGTGTTTTCATCTGTGTTGTGCTGAGTGTGTGTGTGTGTGTGTGTGTGTGTGAGTCGAGATCCTCCCTCTAGCTCCTCCCTACTCCACCGAACCTACAACCTCCCCTTCTCCTTCAACCTTCAAGTGAGCTTGCTGGAGAGTTGCTGGCTGAGGACTAACATGGGAGTTCGTTGGAGTACAATCACATGAAGTCCATCTTGAAACACACAGTTGTGGATCGAAGACTTGATCAAGCTTCCCCCTAAGGTCCCATTGTTGGTTTAAGGAGGCTTGGAGCTTGTATTCCTTCCAGCCTCCTGCTGTCCTTTTGATCGAATTGTAGGTCATTTAATTACTTATTACTTAGCTTCACCGCCAAGATTCAGGAGCATGGGGGTTCAAAGAAAGAGGTCTTGGCCCCCTTCCCTAAAGGGGGTCTTAGGTATAATCCTTCAACGTAGGGTTTTCTATTCTAAGGTTGCCTGCTAGCTGAAGCTGAATATTTCTGTTCTTCCGCTGCACATGCTTGTTGGTTGGTTGTAGAGCTTCATACTTTAGAAAAATCATGGTAGTTTTGTCCTACATTACTTCGACAAGTGGGCACTAGAAGGGAGAGGCTTTGAGAGCCTAGCAAGTGTGGCCGCATGTTGCGGTTTCGATTAGTTATCAGGTGGGGCCGAGGCAAATGGGCTCGACTCCATCGTGGATTCAAAAATTGTTCGGATGTGCTTGCAATGATGTGAAACCCTACAATTGCTGGTACTGCTCATGCCAATCATCCAAAGCCTTATTACTATCACTACTCTAAAGCCCTATAGGCACCACTTTGCATTGTGTGTTCTCCAATGCCAATCCATGGCAAATAGTGTCAAGCTCAGATGGTTCCTAATGACATCAAAAGCAGGCGATAGAAGTGGCACATGACTATTGCACTCAACGACATCTATGATGAGATGTACACAACAAGGTGCTAGAGACTGATGAACAATTATGAGAGGGGATCTCGGATGTTGTTATGACAGTAGAGCATGCCAACATAGTCACATTCGCCAATGAGAATAAGAAGTGGACCCAAATTAGGGTTTTGAGGTGGCGAAAACAAATGGGATTTTTTATTTTTTTTTAAAAAAATAGGTACAATAGAAGAATGTTAAGAATTTATAACTATGATTAGATGCATAGAGGTCTAAAGTGATAAATATTAGTCAACAAAATATGCAAATTTGAAAGTAAGAATAATAATAAGTATTGAAACAAGTGAATAAATAGATATCTTGATATTAAAAGGAATAGTTTCTAATCTGCACTAGATTTTTTGTTACCAAAGATTGTTAGAATAATATTACAAATGTAGAAAAGAAATTACTTTTACATATAGAAATGAAATCAAACAAAATAAAATAAGAGGGTTAAGAAATAAGAACGGGAAGGTGCAGAGAAACTTATTGTCCTTAGGTGAAAATTTGGGCTCTCAAGTGAGTTGAATCAAGATTGATCAATGTCCTTTTGGCACTGAGTAGCAAAAGAACAAAGAGAAAGTGTAAAAACACATGTGGGAGGGACATTGATCAATGTTCTCCAATGACTCGATACTCAATCTCTTACAGCATCAAATCAAGTCTAACACAATAACTCATCCTAGATTTAAATCATCAACATGGCAATAAAATCACTAAAAATTAGAATTCAAAGAACAAACCTAATCTCTTACAATAAGTTCCAAACTCGATGATTTCTAGGGTTCCGAATTTCACAATCAGTCTCTCAGTCTATTTCGCCAAATTCTAAAACATGCTGACATTTATAAAACTAAGGAGAATTAGAGACAATCATCACATAAGTAGAATTACCACAACAAAACTATTCTGACAAAATAAAAGTCATCTAGTCATTAAAAATCAAAGAAAATTACTTCGCCATATCCCAAAATAAGTTTAAGCTATCATAGAGGAAAGATTACAATAATCCATAATGTTCAAGAGGAAGAAAAATGAGAAGGAGAGGAAGAAAAAATTACGGTACGGCCGTAAAGAAGTTTACGGCCGTAATCTCGCGTGAATAGCGTCGGCGACTGGGGTTTTGTTGATTTCTCCTTTGTCTGATCTCCTTTCACTCTGAAACTTCTGTTGTGTCCTCTCCACCTCCAAACAAAGCTTCAGTGTAAACATCACGGCCTGAGATTCCCTCTACGCCTCTCGGCACGAGGCCAAACCCTAAGCACCTCTCTGTCGATTGCTCCCTCAATACTCGATAAACATTGGTTCTTTCACTTCGTGTGTCTTCTCCTCTTAACGACAAGTTCTCAGAAACTTTCGGACCTCAATTTGGACTTCTGGATCAAAAGATATGGTCTGCGCAAAATTCGGACCTGTAAAAATCACGTTTTTTAATGAAATTACGGTACCGTGATGAATATTACGGCAGTGCCGTAATTTTGGCTCTGTTAAGTATTTGTCAAGATTACGGCCCGTAAAAATGTTTATGGCCATTCCATATTTGCTTCTGTATGTTTCTGGACCAAAATACGGCCCGTAAAGAACATTACGGCAGTGCCGTAATTCTAGAAATCTCTCGGGTGGAAAATCATCTAGCATTACGGCACCGTAAAGATTGTTACGGCGGTGCCGTAATCTCACGAAATTCTCTGGTCAAAATCTTCCCAAATTACGGCACCTCTCATGGGATTACGGCTATACCGTAATTCTGTGGTGTAATTACGGTACCGTAAAATCGATTACGGGGGTGCCGTAATTTGCTCTGAAGCTCTGATTCTTCTGAAATTTGACGTGTGATCTCCTCTTGATGTTGTGAATTCAATTATACATCTGGTTTGCTCGAAATCGATTGAAAAAGATGCCTTTTTACTTGAAAAATCATCAAAAATAGAAAAGAGTGTGGATTCCACAAATATTGATAAAAAAAGGCATAAAAATAAGCAAAGTCTATGAATATGATACAAAAATACCAACGAAATAGCACAGAATTTACTATAAATTTCGGTGTCATCAAACACATAAGGCTCAAACTTTACTTGTCCTCAAGCAAAAACCAAAAAAATTCAAAAATTGATCATAGGCATAGACTTTCTCATGAAGAATAAATTTCTAAAATACAATCACCAATGAAAAATCTCACCAATTGCTTCATAAAATTTCAAATAAACACATCACTCTTTGAATTCAATTCTCGAGATCCACAACTTAATCAAATAAAATTTCGCAACGTGTACAATAAGTAGAATATCAATCTCAAGATTTCATTCAGTTTCAATTCATAACAATCAACTTTTGTTTACAGGAATATGATTTCCAAGATCTTTTTCCACTCATAAAATTTTTTTTTTTCTTTTTTGTTTCTATTTTTGTATCGTCCACATTCTCTAATTCGATTACCACTTTTTTTTTGTGACGACGTTAGAGTACACGGATCACATAATCAATGTAATAGAACTCATATCTTTTTAGTAGGAAGATTTTTACCAAAGATAGTGGAGTTAATGTGGATCGATCCCTCTCATGACATGCACCCACATAGACACATGCTTTTTCTTTTTCTCTTTTCTCTCTTTCCCCTTTTTTTTTGTACTTCAACCCATGTCCTTCGGTACCACTGTCAATTTTACACTGTGCCAAGTAGGGGAGTCCTCACTTTTTTTGGATCAAGGAATCTTTCTTCCCAACAAATAGCAAATAGCATGAATATCAACTAAATTGATCAATCAATATCAACTCAAAAAATCATACTCATAAGCTAGTTTTATTCAAAGAAGTAGTTTCACTTTTAAACCAAATTCATCAAATAATACATCTACCCAAAATCTCATTCATCAATCAATGAAAAATTTCAAAAGCAGATATGTATTAGAGAAATAAATTCAACATAATAGGTCTTGTCCTAATCTCATGCATGAATTCATTTATCATCAAGAAAGTTCTACACTTCTATAAAAATTTTCAAACATCAATAATGTCAAAATTAAAAAGGTGTGAAACATCAAACTCATACAGTCAAAAGACAAAAAGTGATAGATCTGTATAATCACATAAGGCTCAAACAATGCAATAGATGTAAAGTGATGGATCTAAGAGAAGAAAAGTGTAGATAATCATATCAAATCGAATAATCACAAGAAAGTGCAACCAATATTCACAAAACTATATGGCAAGCTCTGACCGAAAATACATAAGGCTCAGACCAAAAATAGTGTCGGGCAGATGCTGCAAAGTCCAAAGGTGTGCCTTTTGAAAATTTTACCTACACAATTTATGATACATAAGGCTCAGTCTAAAAATAGTCTCTAAAAATAATAATGATAAAAATAATTTTCTCAAGAGAGAATCAGAGATATCATCGATGGTCCAAAAGAGTGCTGGTGGAAAGAGCTGATGCAGCTGAGAAGCAGAGGTGGAACAGATGCTAGCTAAAAAGCTCCTAGCAATGATGGTGATGCCGACAGTAGAGTGAGTAATCTCTAGTGGCCTGCTAGAGACTACAGTCCTGGAGGTGAGATCGCTGGCCGATGGGTGCGAGAGATAGCACTGCACAAAAAAAATCAGAGTCACTAATAAAGATTCTGCTGCAAAAATAAATAAAATCAATATAATAAGAGGCAGCAAAAGAAGCAAGAAGCCGCTGGTGATGCTCTGCAAGAGGTGGAGGACAATTGCCTTTGAAGATTTCTGAATCTGGAGTCAAAAGAAGCAATAACAAGTAGAAAGCAAACCAAGTAGTTTTTGAATTTTTTATGAAAAGTAGCCATACCCTAGAATAAAATTTAATGATCCAAATAGAAAATGGACAGAACCAAGTTGTAGAATAAGATATGTTCTTTTCAGATGTATGAAAAATAAAGGATCAAAATCTGTCAGGAATTTATGGTATCATCAGAAAGAAGGCTACTCAGATTACAAAACTACAAAAACTATACAAAAGTTAATCAGATCAAAAAGTTCCCATGTGTCCTAAAATGATCAGAAAATATTTTCATAAAAACAACTAATCCACAAGGTAGAACAACACATGTTCTTCATATTCCATGCAAAAAATCAGGATTTCAAGTCATTAAAGCACCTTAAAAACTTGCAGCAAAAGTGCTAATCAGATTAGTCAAAAGAAAACTGTTGCAGAAAGTAATCAGAATCGAAAAGTTGCTAGGTGTTTTAGAATGATCCATGGACTTTAAAATTCAGCAAAAACATCCAGTTGATAGACAAAGATGAGTACTTTGTGATGGTGCCAAAGATCAAAAATTTTCGTAACACAGTTTCTTAAAATCACAGCGAGAAAACACCTACTCAAATAAGCAATTTGCATATTTCAAATACGGTACCGTGATCCTTACGACAGTGTCGTAATATGCATAGAACTCTCGGGTCAGAAATTGGCATAAATACGGTACCATGAAGATGATTACGGCAGTGCCGTATTTTGCGCAATTTTTTTTTTCAAAAAGAACAGAAAAATTAACTCTAAAAATAAGCCAACATAAAAGAAACTAAGCTAAGTAAAAGTGCTTGGGTTGCCTCCCAAGAGGCACTAATTTTTAGGTCATTAGCTTGACCAAAAATCAAAAATCATGGTGAAGCAGGTGAATCAGTACCAAAGTATATAGCAAACAATTTTCTCCTTTTCCGCTGTCCAAGAAGTGTAGCCACTAATCCAAAAATCTAGAATTTCATATAAATCATAATCAAAGTGGCTTTCTTAAATATGCAGAAATTAAAATCAAAATTTTCAATTCCACTCCAAGGATATTCAATGATTTTCTTATATTTGTTAGAAAGCAAAATCATTAGTCCTTTCTTCAAATTTTTATCTTCAATTGTCATAGGACTTTGATCAAAATATTCAAGCATTGGATCATCAAAATAAACTTTCTATCTCAAATTAGATTTCTCAACAAAGCATAATTTTTCAAATAAATCAGAAGACATGGGCAAAGCATCAGTGTGAGATTCATTCAAATTCTTTTCAAATTCCTCAATCCTTTCATCAAATAACTTATCAATTTCTAAATTATCATCAAAATTAAAGTGAGACTATTCTAAATCAATCCCCTCATGTTTTTCTAAAGATAAATCATCATCAGAATCAAAAGAATCTATCTCAGAATTACAAGAATCAGATTTAACCATAAATGATACAACATCAAAAGAATCAATTTCATCAAAAGAGGGTTTTTCAAAATCAATTTTCTCAAACTTTTCTACAAACAAATTATCAGAAGAATCTAATTCACAATTATCAAAATCAGAGGGAGATGCATTAATGTTCACATAAGACTCAATCTCAAAACAATCATAATCAGAGGGGGATTTTTCTAAATCAACTTCCTCAGTTTCCAAATCAAACTCAAACAAACAATTTTGTTGTGCTATCAGGTTTTCTAGCATTTCAGTATCAGCACATATATCATCAAGCCTAGAATTTATTTGCCTTAGTGTCTCATTCATATCTTCATTTTGTTTTGCTTGGGCACTCATGAATTTTTCAAACATTATCTCTAAGCTAGATTTTTCAATTTTCTCAAAGCATGGTTCTGAAGTATAGTTTGAGCAATCATCGTAAAAAGATCTAGAATCATATTGATCATCTTCATGCCATGGTGAATTGGAATATGGAGAAATTACAATTGGGCAGTTAGATGCAACGTGATCAAAATATCCACAAATATCACATCTAACAGGAGAATAAGATGTTCTAGAATGATGCATATAAGAGTTAAATTGATCTGCAAGAGAATTACCTTGTGGCATGTATACCTCACCTCTTTCAATTGCCCACGAGCTGTGATTAAAAGACATATTTTCAAATCAAGCTTTCTACACAACTAAAAATTATTATCTCAAAATTCACGGGAAATAAAATTTATCAAGATATAAGAGTCCTGTGTATAGACAATTAGAATAGAAACAGAAAGATTATCCAACACCAATCAATCAAATTTTTTTTTTCAGAATATAAAAAAAATATAAAAAGATAAAACACAAGCAAATTCACAAATTTCAGAAATCACAGTTCTGTCACAACTTGTGAAAATCCAAAACCTGTAAAAACAGAGAACAAAGTTAAATATAAAACAAATAAAACCTAGTCTAGCAATACTAACAACTATTTTGATATTAACAAAACTAAGATCCCCGACAACAGCGCCAAAAACTTGTTGTGTCTTCGCAAGTGCACGGATACTTCGAAGTAATAAAAATATCAAACCACAGAGACCTTATTGTTAAGTACCAAATAATTATTCTCTCACTAGCTAAGCAAACCGAATATGATTGAACTAAAATATGCAGAAAACACGCTAAAAAATGATCAGAGGGAAACTGGGACTAGGGTTTCAACTACCATAATTCTAATGACTAGAAGGAAATAAAGGATGCCAGTCTAATTCTGATATGACAAAGATATAATTTACTTGATAAAAGGATCATCTCGCTCTCACGCAGACAATCATACAAAGGACTAATTCTCACTCTCGTGCAAGATCTTTCCAATACTGAAAATAAGTAAATCATTGAACAAAGAACTCAAGGATCACTCTAGTGCATCCAAATTCTAAGTCAAACATCTCATGTGGAATCTCAAGGATCACTCTCGTGCATCCTAAAACTAAACACAGGTTCAACTTAAGGTTCTCCGATGACTCGATACTCAATCTCTTGCAGCATAAAATCAAGTCTAACACAATTACTCATCCTAGATTTAAATCATCAACATGGCAATAAAATCACTAAAAATCATAATTCAAAGAACAAACCTAATCTCTTACGATAAGTTCCAAACTCGATGATTTCTAGGGTTACGAATTTCACAATCAATCTCTCAGTCTATTTCGCCAAATTCTAAAACATGCTGACATTTATAAAACTAAAGAGAATTAGAGACAATCATCACATAACTAGAATTATCATAACAAAACTATTCTGACAAAATAAAAGTCATCTAGTCATTAAAAATCAAGGAAAATTACTCCCCCATGTCCTAAAATATGTTTAAGAGGAAGAAAAACAAGAAGGAGAGGAAGAACAAATTACGGTACGGCCGTAATCTCGCGTGAACAGCATTGGCGACTGGTGTTTTGCTGATTTCTCCTCTGTCTAATCTCCTTTCACTCTAAAACTTCTGGTGTATCTTCTCCACCTCCAAAGGAAGCTGCAGTGTAAAAATCACAGCCTGAGATGCCCTCTACACCTCTCAGCGTGAGGCCAAACCCTAAGCGCCTCTCTGTCAATTTCTCCCTCAACACTCGATAAAAATTGGTGCTTTCACTTCGTGTGTCTTCTCCTCTTAACGATGGGTTCTTAGCAATTTTCAGATCTCAATTTGGACTTCTGAATCAAAAGATATGGTCAGTGCAAGATTCGGACCCGTAAAAATTATGTTTTTGAATGAAATTACGGTACCGTAATGAATATTACGGCGGTGCTGTAATTTTGGCTCTGTGAAGTATTTGTTAAGATTACGGCCTGTAAAAATGTTTACGGTCGTGCCATATTTGCTTCTATATGTTTCTGGACCAAAATACGGCCCATAAAGCTCATTACGGCAGTGCCGTAATTCTGGAAATCTCTCGGGTGGAAAATCATCTAGCATTATGGCACCGTAAAGATTGTTACGGCGGTGCCGTAATCTCACGAAATTCTCTGGTCGAAATCTTCCCAAATTACGGCACCTCTCAGGGATTACGGCTGTACCGTAATTCTATGGTGTAATTACGGTACCGTAAAATCCATTACGGGGGTGCCGTAATTTGCTCTGAAGCTCTGATTCTTCTGAAATTTGACGTGTGATCTCCTCTTGATGTTGTGAATTCAATTATGCATCTAGTTTGCTCGCGACTGAAAAACATGCCTTTTGCCTAAAAATCATCAAAAATATAAAAAAGTGTGGATTCCGTAAATATTGATAAAAAAAGGCATAAAAATAAGCAAAGTCTATGAATATGACACAAAAATACCAATGAAATGGCACAGAATTTACTATAAATTTCGGTGTCATCATAGGCTTCATATAGAGATTCTCCATCATTCTATGTAAATCTTGTTATCTAATTATATAACTAGACAATTTTACAAGGGGGAAGTATTTAAAAAGAAATGCTTGAGAGAGTTAGTCCCATGTAGTGATTGATCCTGATTGTAAATAGTGTAGCTAAATATGAGCTCGATCCCTGAGAGAAAAAAGAAAAAAAACCTTAGTCTAATGTTATTGTTAGAGACACCATTCAATTTTAATGCATCACAATATTCCAAAAATATAAAAAGATGTATAATTGGGTCTTCCAATGGTGAACCCCAAATTGATTCTACTGAACCCTATAAAGTAGAGCAAGCTTTATCTCAAATTTATTTGCATCGACAACAGGGTGAGGAATGCCAGAATTAAGCCCTTGCACATTCAGAGCACCAAAGTTTCAATGTTCTATTATTGTTATCCATGGTAAGAGGAAGTGATTCAGTTCTAGTTGAGCCTTTTTTCTTTGTTTCTCAACTCCTTGAGTCTTCTTCTTCATTGGAATGTTCACTCAATTTCTAGATCAATATCGTACAGGTCCCCTATTTTAAGACTTATGTGCATAAACAAATTTAGTAGATATATTAAAAAGTCTTGGTGAAAAGCAGAGTTATAATTACACTAGCAAGAATCAAAACAAGATTACTAAAACACAAGAAAAGAAAATGAAAATAAACATAGCAATATCTAGTCTATCAACTCTTAGGCCAAATTGATATTGGTAGCCTAATCCCCAATAATGGCACCAAAAACTTGTTATGTACAGTTTCTACCACTTGGTATCAATTGCCACCGCAAGCACATAGTTTACGGATGTAGTACAAGATATTGTTCCTATAGAGACAAGTGTCAACTACTAAAAGATCATGTAATCAATAGCTAGACAGTCTAAATATGATTTTAAGTGCAAGTAATTTAATCGAGTTATACTAGTAAGTCAAATTAGTTACCAAACAGAGATACAAGCTAAATGCAATTTCAAGATAATTCAAAATATTGGGGTTCATCACAATGACATATCTAAATTGAACAAGATAATAATAATGCAATTGACCTAAAATATTTAAGGACATTATCCGTAGGTATAGGTTGTCCCCTTTCAATAGGATAATTCTGTATCTATTCAGTTTGCGCTTCTAATTTTGTGACTTATTAAACTAAATAGACCCAATGAGTGCAGGGATAATATATAATATCTTCACGTGAATTCTAACTACTTTTGTGAAAGAATAATATGAGTTTGATCTAAGCAGTTCCAATATCAAGATTCACCTTTCAGTCCTTCTCGTGATATTTTAAACATGTAAAAACTTGGCTAAAGTAGATATAAGCAAAGACCGAATAAAAAAAGGTAGATCAAATAAACACTGATATTATAAGTCAAATGCAAGATCCAAACAAAGGATTACACCCCTAGTCCTGAATAAAAAGGCTTAAATAGTCATGATAGATCTATTCAGTACAATTGTCTCAAATCAAAATTCCAAGGAAAATACAATAAAAAGGAAGGTAATATAGGGAAAAATAACAAACTAATCCTCTCAAATTTGATGAGAGAATGCTTACAATTTTGCATAACAAAATCCCCTTTCTTCTATGTTCACCACTCCTCGTTTCTTCTTTTGTTCTCAGGACACCATTCCTTCTTCCCTACAAAAATCCTTAAGGCTCTGTTTCCTTGCAGGGATGGAAAACTGTAAAGAAAAGAGAACTGCAGGGAAAGGAAATCCACATGCATCTATTTGTCACTGTTTCCTTAAGAGGAAAGGAAAACTGGGTGGAAAATATTATTATATTATTGTTAAAATTTATTTTATATTAAACAACTAAATTAGGTTAAACTTTTAATAATAAAAAATTTTAAATATAATATTAAATAATATTTTTAATACAAAAACTACTGAGATAGAGAAATTTATTTTAATAAGTCATATTAAGAAATATTTTTTTTTTCTTATCTTGATTACAATTTAGGTGAACGCTACATTCCTTGGTAGGGCACAGCTTCATACACCAAAAAGCAAAGAATAAAATAGATGCGAAACACAGCTTCATGCATCAAAGAGAAAAGAATGAAAGAGATGCAAATGATGATTACTTGAAAAGCATAATCAATTGTTCTGTTGTTCATTCCTTGGTAGGGCACAGTAGAACCAAGTACCATGGAAAAGATCAGTGCAATTAATATTAATGTAAGAGGACAAGAGGGAATAGCAACTGGGATTGGCCCAAGTTAACTGTGATGCCCCCAATCCCCATGCTAAGAGCAATGCAAATCAGCAGCACAAATGTTACCAAAAATTTTTATGCCGTGATTAACCTAGACAATTAACAAAAATATCACATGACTTGTTATCACTAAATTGTAATAAAACAAACCAAGATCACAAGAGATATCAACATAGAATAAGGAAAAATAGCAAAAACAAGGTAAACGCATCAACTTGGCAACTAGTACAATAGATAGTTAAACAAGTGCCAATATCCAAAGATAAAAACAAGTGCCTAACTTTCCAAGGAAAATAGCTCTTTAATGGTAAACGCATCAACCTGGACATGACATACGTATAGAAGACAAAGATAAAAACAACTCTCACATCTAACAATTACATAACTTAGCAATTAGTACAATATCCACTAAACAAGTGTCAATATCCAAAACAAGTAAACACTTGGCAACTAGTACAATAGATAGTTAATCAAAACATGTACAAAGTAACACCATCAAGGCTTCAATGTCCAAAACATGTACAAAGTAACACCATCAAGGCTTCAATGTCCAAAACATGTACAAAGTAACACCATCAAGGTGTCAATGTCCAAAACATGTACAAAGTAACACAACTTTGAAGTGGAATTCCATGAGATTCCACTCTTATTCTTGAATAACTCATGCCATCAAGGCTTCAATGTCCAAAACATGTACAAAGTAACACCATCAAGGCTTCAATGTCCAAAACATGTACAAAGTAACACCATCAAGGTGTCAATATCCAAAACATATACAAAGTAACACCATCAAGGTGTCAATGTCCAAAACATGTACAAAGTAACACAACTTTGAAGTGGAATTCCATGAGATTCCACTCTTATTCTTGAATAACTCATGGCAAGTATGAAAATTACTTTTCAATGTCTTGATACGATTTTTTAGATGATCCTTAGTTAATTGTATCTCAAATTTTTCAATACAAAACGCTAACATATTTTTGTATGCGGTTGGTGTGAACATACCATCCACCCTATATCCTTTGACTTCTTGCTCAAGCATTGCATCTATAAATATATTATCCATAAATTCAGTCCATTTCACATTGTTACTCTTCGAGCCTTCCAGTAAATTAGCCTTTTTACTCATCTTATGTTGAATAGAAAAAAAAATAGTGTTAGCATGGAAAAAGAAAACAACATGAAGAGAATCCTAACACATATGCATAGAAAAAGACATATCCATATGATATTAGGTTTCAAAAGTCAAGAGATACATAAAGTTTCATCAACACAAGAGTTCTATATGATATTACATGCTTTTACAATACATAATCATCCCACATTGTATTAGCCATAGCATCTCTAAACATAATCCCTTTCCTAGCATCTTCATCATGTCTCTCCACACTAGGGACATCATTGTTTACTATGTTTGATAACTCCTCATCAACATCAGCAATGATTTGAGCATCGGGATCAACACCCATTAGGTAGTTATGTAACAAACAACATGCTAAGATAATCTGAACATGAAATGAGGTTCGGTTCCACTTGCTATAATAGAAAGCCTCTTCTTTAATACACCAAAAGCTCTTTCAATAACATTCGGGCTGATGCATGACGATGATTAAAAAGTTCTTTTGAATTTTGTGGAGCATGTTTGGAATATTCTTTCAAATGATATCGTACTCCTCTATAAGGTGTCAAGAGCCAACTTTTTATTCCAAATCCGGCATCACCTAAATAGTATTTACCTAACACAACAATAGATAACATTAGTACTAAATGATAGATATGTTCAATTGATGTCTCAACGCAAATTCTACCTTGTGGAATTGGTAAGTTATCAGATCTACTGATGGCATCTTTTATTATTCGTGAATCTGAAGCTGTCCCTTCCCACCCGGGTAAGACATATGTGAATTTCATATCAAATGAGCATGCTGCCAAAACATTTGTGGTTGGCCAGTCTTTTCTTCCCCTATATCTAGGTGCATCACTAGCAAGTACTCTTACTCGAATATGTGTACCATCAATTGCACCCAAACAATCCTGCAGTTTTATATAGTTGATTTAGTTATATGCACCAAATTACTTTTGGATACCAAATTTATTTTGTAGATACATACCTTCAAATAAAGATAGAATCTGCTACTATTTTGTATCTCAGGAGGAACAATTGACCCATCAGGTTATTTGATGAATTGCTCATGTAAGCTAATAATAGCTCGTAACACCTCGTGAAAGTGATTGCTAATACTTCAAGAACCACGATGATAGAAAAAACATAGTTCTCGATATTTGACATTGTGGGTCACCAAATATAAAAACTTCATCACCTTCTCCTCAACACTACAATTTTTATTGTCTCTCATTCAACCGGTGCCTCTTAAAATCTCACACAAATGTTTGAAGGCATGTACTTTCATTCTTAACATGTTATAACAAATTTGATCAGAACTAGTTAAATTTTTAATAATTTCTCTCCTTATATTATCCTTATATTCATTGCTCTCTCTCAATGGTTTATCCACATATCCTAGCTCTTTCATATGTTCCATAAATGCAATTGCAGCTACACATGCAGCTTGGCAATTTCTACGATGATGGATGTATACTAATGCACGTGTCTTGTCCATTTTACTCACTGGAGCCATGTATGATAAGACCTATAAATGCAATACATAACATAAATAATTCAAACAATTTTAAAAAGGCTAAACCATGTTATTAAGTAACAAAATATCATTGATATATATATCTATACATCTACACCTCAAAGTTTGCAACAAATATTGTGACAATGAATTTATGCCTTTTTACTCATCTTATGTCTAGAAAGTGTATGGAAATATGGGACTTAGCAAAAATCCTGACAAAAAAAGTTGATCAGACAATGTTCAACTATCTTGAAGAAAGCAAGATATGGGAATTTATGCCTTTTTACTCATCTTTTTGATCAGACGATGTTCAACTATCTTGAAGAAAACAAGATAGTTGGTTTCCTGTAAAACCAAGTACCATATGTTAAAACTTGTCAAAACTTGTGCTCAACATTCACGTTATCTTTTTGATCTGGAAATTATGCTCAACCATATGCCTTTTTACTCATCCTTTTGATCTGGGAATTTATGCTCAACATTCACGTTATCTTAGGTTTGCAACATAATGTTAAAACTTATTAAAACTTGTTAAATCAACATTCACCATGGAAATCAACATTCACTTTTTTTTTTTTTGCCGAAGGCAAGAATAGATGTATATTATATCCAAAAAAGAAGTATGTACAATGTGTATTCCAACGCTCAGACTCCCACCCTCCTTCACCAAAATAGAGAAAATTTTGGCAGAGCCTCCCCTATAATATCTGTCGCGGGAGGCCTGCGCTACATATGACTATCATCGCAAAATAAAACAAAAAAGACGAGGAGCGAGAAGAGATCTGCAATACAGCACAGCTATTACATCACTATTACTCTCTTCTACGGTTCAGGTGACTATGACGATGCAGCCTTTGATCTTGTAGAGAGAGCAACTCGTAGCACAGAAGGAGGTGACAAAATCGGCTGTTGTCTCTCAGGATATGTCATCCAGGGATCCATAGAGGAGTGGCAGCAGCAACAAAGGGGTCGAATTCTCACTGAGCACTTGGACAGAGGGAGCCGAGGCCTGATACCCTGGAGTAGACGAGGCTGGTGGTAGCCTGGAGCCTCTGAGGAGCTGGAAACTATTCCCCTGAAAAAGAGGACATTAGCAAGATGACAAGTTGCATCAGTGCCATGGCTAAGATAGCGACGGGAGGACCCCAGAATACAGCGTAAAGAAACGTTAGATCAGCAAAACTTCGAAAGATAGTTAACACTCAATCCCGCAGGAACTTTGGCCTGCCCAATCGTTTAGTCTGCGGAGTGGGATAAGATCGATACCCTCACGTTGGTGCAGAGACCCAACTTTTGACATGATATCAGAAACTAGGGTCTTTAGCGAGATCATGACAATCCTGGGGTTGAAAACGCCTTGGGTCTTGAAAATAAGATGATTGCGAATCCTCCAAATATAATATACTGCCCCGGTGAAAAGAAGTTTCTGTATATAGGATTTGTTAGAATCATCTTGCCCCCAGGTAACTAGAAGATAAGCCATAAGGTCACGCCATGAAAACCCAATAAAAGAAATATTGCAAGTGCGCTTAATTAACCGCCAGTAGTGTTTGAAAACCCGACAGTGGAGGAATAAATGGTCGAGGGTTTCCAGATGAGACTTGCATAGCTCACAGGTAGGATCACTCACGATGCCCCAATTATAAAGTTTCGCCTTGGTGCTTAGCCGGTCATGGCAAAGCAGCCACATAAAGAAGGAGAATCGAGGTATCCTCCCTTTGAACCAAACTAACCTTCTCCAAGGAACCTCGGCATCCCGAAACTGGCCTTCGTAAGCTGATTTGATAGTAAAAAGTCCGGTGTGCGTTTTAGTCCAGAAAAGTTGATCCGAATCGAGATGAGAGTGGATCTTGATATGGGGGATAGCAGTATAAATCTCCCGGAGCTTAAAGGATCTTGGTATGGGGATCCTCCAACTATGATTGCTAATGATAGATTTGAGGCGGGCATCTTTTCCGCGTGGATTCTCAAAACGTATGTCCTCGACCAGTGGAAGTAAGATACGTGAATCAAACCATGGGTCCAACCAAAACCGAATCAAATTGCCATCAGCCACTTTGTATCCGACCATACTCGTACATGTATCCCGGATTGATAGCAAACTGCGCGTCGGCCAGGGAGCGTGCCGAGAGGGCTGAAAGGACCAAATGGAATCAGAGCCCAGGTATTTTACGTGGATCCACTTAACCCAAAGCGATTGCTTGTCTTGAAGTATGTTCCATATGTGACGACAGAAGAAAGCCCGGTTCAATTTTCCAATATCCCGAAGCCCCAGCCCCCCTAATTTAGTGGGTTTCGTTACAGTAACCCAGGCAACCTTGGGTAGTCCCAGCTTGTTACCACGAGACCAAAGGAATTTTGCAAGTAGCGAATTAAGCTTGGAGATTATGCCAGCGGGAAGGATAATAGCGCTACACCAGAAGTTTATATTACCATAGCACATTGATTTAATGAGTTCCACTCTCCCTGCATAAGATAAGCACTTAGCCCGCCATGCGGAAAGATATTTGGTGATTTTTTCCAAGAGTGGCATGCAGTCAGTGGCCTTGATTTTTTTACTTGTGATAGGAATACCAAGGTATCGGAAAGGCATAGTACCCCTCTGGATTCCAAGGAGAGATGTAATCTGGGCTTGCCGCCTAGGGTCGGTGGAGTTGGAGAAAAAAATCTGTGATTTTGCTCTATTAATTTGGAGTCCCGTGTGTCGATGGAAGGTGTTAAGGATATTGATAATAGCCCGCGCAGAGGATTCAGAGGGATCGCAAAAGATGATAGCGTCATCGGCAAATTGAAGATTTGTGATCCCTAACTTCTTGCATTGCGTTAGAGGAGTAAGGTTCCCCAACAAGAGTTGCTCGGACAGGAGATCCGTAAGATACTGCATCACGAGAATAAACAGATATGGCGACATGGGGCACCCCTGCCGCAAGCCTCGGGTGCCACAAAAAAGACCCACGTCTTGACCGTTAAGGGAGATGGTGAAAGACGGGGAAGATACGCAGGTCATAACCCTCTCAACAAACCAGGGCGGAAAGTTGTAGGCAGTTAGAATTTGCTGGAGGAAATCCCATCGAACTGTATCAAAAGCTTTGTGTAAGTCCAGTTTGATCGCCATTTGGGGCTTGCAAGACTTGCGATGGAAGTTGCACATGATTTCTTGACACAACAGGATATTTTCATGGATAGACCGGCCTTGGACAAAGGCATGCTGATTTAGGTCTATGAGTTCGGGCAGCACCTTTTTGATCCGTGTGGCCAAAGCTTTCGAGATGAATCTATAAATCATTTGGCAGACGGAGATTGGCCTAAATTCTGCAAAAGAGGAAGGGTTAGGAACTTTAGGGATAAGGACAAGGGAGGTGATATTAACCCGCTTGAGAAGCTTTCCATTATCCATAAAATCAATAATTGCCTTCAGCACATCCTCTTTGACAACGGTCCAGCATGATTTGAAGAAAGCCGCGTTGAACCCATCGACACCGGGAGCCTTTGAGATGTTAGCGTGCCTGACAATATGCTCAATATCCTCCATTGTGTATTTAGAATCGAGGAGGCCGATGGCCGAGGCCGAGAGCAACCTCTTAACAGGAATGGAGTCCTGCATGGGAACAACCAGAGGGGCCAGAAGCGACTGAAAAAACCTGGTCGCCTCGAGAGACAGATCATCACCGGATACAAAAACTCCTTGGCCATCTTTTATGGTAGATATCGTATTCCGAATGCGCCTGGACTTCATTAAGCCATAGAAATATGCTGTATTGGAGTCCCCAAGGGAGATAAGTTGGTCTCTCGAGCGTTGCTTTAGGGCAGATTCTTCATCGGCCCAGAACTTCCTGATTTCCTCTTGGTAATGCCTCTCTAAGGCGAAGAGGTTTTTGTCACGTAAGTCTGCTTGCAGCTGGGATTGTACTATGTCCAGCTTGCATGTATTGTCTTTGAAGGCCGCATCTCTGTCCAAGCGCATATTCCTTGCCCACTTCTTAAGGCCTTGCTTTACTCTGGTAAGCTTATGATACAGGGTATACATCGGGGTACCGTGGGCGCTACTGGAAGCCCAAATTGATTGGACCAGCTGGCGCATACTGGAGTGGTGAGTCCAGTGATTATAAAAACGAAATCTGGCTCCCACGACCTTTGTATTTTTGCCGAATACGAGAAGAGCAGGCGAATGGTCAGATAACCCCGGATTAAGGAAGAGGGCCTCAGCGCTTGGGAATTTTCCGATCCACGCCTTGGTGGCCATTATTCTATCCAGCTTACAGCATATTCGATTTGCGCCAGCTTGAGAGTTGGACCAGGTGAAAAACGCACCGCGGGATTTTATGTCATCAATGTCAAGAGTAGCTCTCATCTCGATGTTGTTTAGGATTTCCTGCTCGTTATTGGTAGAGCCCCCTCTCTTGTCATCCAACGAGAAGAGCATGTTGAAGTCTCCAAGGATAACCATGGGGCCCAATTGGTACCAAGTGTTTATGGTCCCCCAAATATCTCTTCGATCCCGAACCGAGTATAAACCATACACCACACCTAAGTAATAGAGCAAGTCCCCCTGGGTGCTATGCACTTTCCCTATGATAGTTTGATTTGTTGTCTCTAGAATATCCACTATAAAAACTGAAGGATCCCAGATTAGCCAGATCCTACCACCGGGAATATTTGAATAGTTGGAGGCCATATTCCACCCCGGGCAAACTGAAGCCATGATATCTGCACTCTTTGAAACACACACATGAGTTTCCAGGATAGCACACATTCTAACCCGGTGTTTATTTATCATAGATGTCAATTCTTTCCTCTTAGCGAGAGCGTTGAAACCTCTCACGTTCCAACTCATAATGGTATCGAGAGGAGCAGTCATGGGGCAACCGGGGTAGAGGGACTGAGGCTCTTAGGGTCCCTATGTTTTAGAGGAGCACATTGGTTCTTGATTTTGTTCTTGTTGTTCTTCTTGTTGTTCTTCTTTTTTTTACTGTTTTTCTCCTGCGCCGAGACTACGAAATCTTGTAGGTCTAGGAGGCAATTTGCCTCCTGCCTTGATAGCTGATCACACGCCGAGTTCTCCGTACCCAGGGTCTCAATGTCACTATCTAATTCATCCGGACCTGGGATAATATGGGTATCGGAATTCAGGGTGCCTTCGCTGCTAGAGCTGCCAGGGTCGGGAGTAACAGGACTGACCCCTAGTATCCCTTCCGAGCTCAGCCCAGCCTTTGGAGTCGCAGGAATACTGGAACTAGCAGGCTCGTAATCAGGGCAGGGAGGAAGATGAGATGAACCGCCCACTTCCTTTTGTGCCCTAGGCTGTTGGGCGATCCTGTTAGTCCCCATACTCACACACGCAACTTTTTCCGGCTGAGGTAATGCTTTCCGTTTCCAGACGGGGATCAAAGGAGCCTTCCCTGCCCCTGCACAGCTCGCTGTACTGTGTCCGAAAACATTGCATTTGCTGCAGTGCGAGGGAACAGCCTCATATTCAAATCGCAAGTGGGCGCCCGACCCCCCATTAACTGAGACTGAGAGGACTTCAGGGAAATCAGAGGCGGCTTCCATTTCCACACAGAAGCGAGCGAACCCCAGCCTTGATTTAGATGCCGTTGCTAGATCCATGGACAGGGGCTTACCGATAGCACTGGCAACTTTTCCAATGATTCCTGAAGACCACCATTTGAGGGGGAGGTTATGCAATCGTACCCAAATGGGGATCGAGGAGAGATCCACCCTGGAAAGCTCGTCATCTGGGTTCCATGGTTTGCAACATAATGTTGCCAGTGTAAAAGTGTATGGAAACAATTAGGTTTGCAACATAATGTTAAAACTTGTTAATTTGAAGAAGAATACATCAGCTTGAAGAACTAGTTAAAGAAAGAAATCAACATTCACGTTATCTTCATATAGCTTATGCACATGACATACCTCACTGGAGGCTGGGGGAGAGTTCCAGCAATGGCAAGGGTTTCTAGCAATGGCAAGGGTTTCTGGCATCGATGGGGCAAGGGAGCTTGTTCGGGCGAAAAGGGCTTCAGGCGACTATAGGGGGCTGTGGGAGAGGCTTCCGGCCAAGGGGTAGAGGAGGAGAGAGTTTCGCCTAGAGAGATTCCGGTGGCAAGGAGGAGATCGGTGGAGTGAAGAGATTCCGGCTTCCGGCCAAGGGGTAGAGGAGGAGAGAGTTTCGCCTGGAGAGATTCCGGTGGCGAGGAGGAGATTCCGGCGGTGCGGTCGAGAGGCGGAGAGGCGGAGAGGCGAACGGGCGTAAGGGTGTAGGGTTCGAGCGAAACAGCTTCGAGCACGTCCGTTTCCTTTTCCCCCTAAATCGGAGGGGGCATTAAAACGCTACTGTATCCATCCTCTACTCCTTCCCTCCATTTCCGTCCTTGCAAGGAAACCACAGAAAACCTGGCAATCCATCCGCCCCCTCTGGTTTTCCCTGCAAGGAAACACAACCTAAGAGATTGTCTGAATTCTAGAAGAATTCGATTGATTTTTGTGTCCGGTGGGTTTTGTCACGGCCATGAAGCTCATCATGGCCTAGCTGTGATGTGTTTTGTAAGTCATTGGGAAATGCATCATGGTTGTGAACCTAGTCATGGGCAAGCCATGAAGCATTTTGTGGAAAACTAGAAAATGTATCATGGCTGTAAAGTTGGTTACGACTGAACTTTGAACTTTTTTGTAAAAAAATTGGCATAGTGATCACGACCATGATGTTGATCTCGGCTTGGTCGTGAACTACATTCTGGATAAAACTTCAAATTTTTTGTTCAAGAATGTAATGGCTGTGATGTTTGTCAAGGTTCGTCCGTTATAAGGTTTTTTCTAAAACGTTTATCGTGGTCGTGATGTACATCACGAGCTAGCCATGACGAATACAGAAAGTTATGTTTGACTTCAAATTTGTTGTTTTGACTCATCTTTTCATCTTGAATCATTCGGTGGCTTCAGAATTATCAAATAAGCTCTAGAATTGAGTGATTTCACTTGAATTTTTAAAAAGAATAAGAAAAAAATCTAAATTAATCAAGTAAATAAGTCTAAATATGACATGATTTATCTTATTTTAAGATAAAATTATACTAGAAAATATTACTAAAATACAAGGCATCACCTACCCATACTCCTACTGTGTCATAACCTAACCTATTCTATCCCCTCTCCCTTTTCTCCCTTCCCTCCTTGTGCCCCTCTCTCTTTTCTCCACCTCCTCCTCGCGCCCTCCCCCCGTTGTCGTGTGTCACTCACGCATTGCTTGTGTCGCTTGTGTTGCCCGCATAATATTGCAATAGTGCCTTTGTATTATTATATGGTTAGATTTCCCCACGGGTACTCGATTTCACCAATGGGGTTATGTTCGGGATGGGTTTTCTTATGCCTAGTAGGTTTGGGGTCGAGATTGGTTATAGGATTAAAGTGTCGAAGTGGTTGTGTTTGACACTCCTTACCCCCTTCCCTCCCCCCACCTAGTGTTATCCCTACTAATAGCCAATAACTATCTCTTCAAATATGAAAAATATAGATGCACCAATAGCAATGTTCTCGCTACTTTTTTATGATAATAAAACCACCTCAAAAAATTCAAGACATAGTTTAACATTTTTTAAAAAAAATTGGCTTGTGTGAAATACAAAATTGGCTTCCACCCTCCTTCAAGTATCCACCATCCTTAGTAAAAGAGCTGTGAAAAGAATCAATGATATGATTATCAACACTAAATGTTGACTTAGAATCAAGTATGGAAATTGGAATAGCTTACCCATTCTTAGTTATCAAAGACACTAATGAGTGCATTCATTTTCCATCAATTCAAGATATCAAATGACTCATTATTATGATCTTACATTCTTCTTGTACATACCTATCCAACTCATTGTTATCTCTATTGCTTCTTGGAAAATATATCCATGTAGTCAGCATAGCACATCCTCAATCTCTATTTTACATTTAAGATTGTTTCCATAACACAGTGTTTATTAGGGGAGAAAAATAAGAGAAAGGATAGAAAAGTAAATTTTTTGTGGTTTACCTAGATGGACGGAAAAAAATCAGAAGGAAAAATGAAAGAAAATCGAATACGATTTCCCTCGTTTCGTACTCCGCCTGATTCGGGCGCAAAATGCGTGGAGAAAAAAACAACGCACTTCATTGTTAATGTTACCCTAGCATGCATTGTTAACGTTACCTTGATGCCGACCATCGCTGCTGCCACCATTCCAACGTCGTTGCTACCAGTCGACGTTGTTTCCCTCTGCCGCCAAGCCACGTTAGTCATCAGTCGCCCTCCTCCGCCAAGGTATATTTTCCTCATCCCTCCTCCGCCTCATCAGTCGCCCTCCTCCAGTCGCCCTCCTCCACCTTTGATTTTTGCCATAGGATCTACCGCCGCCTCGCCTCTTCTCCTGCCGAGCCTCTTTCACTGCCAAGCCTCTCCTGTTGCTGCCTTCCAGAGCCCTTCTTCACTCTCCTTCACTCATCCGCCGAGCTACCCCCTATACGGCTCTATAGAGGCCTTCTTCCCTTCCTTCACTCTTCCACTTCTTCACCCTCCTTCACCCATCCACCGTGCTATCTCTTCCACTTCCGAGCTACCTCTTGTATGGTCGCCCTTCTTCCCTTCCTTCACCCTTCCGCTACAAAGCCTCTTCCACCGCCGAGCCTCCCCTGTTGATGCCAAAGCCTCCCTATCTGCCGCTTGAGCCTCCATGACAAATTTGTCACATAAAAGTTTACAAGTTAACAGAGCCTTGAATCATTCCTTTATCAATAACTATAAGATGTCTCATAAAAGAAGCTACATAAAGCTTTCAAGACAAACATCACAATGAAATGTATTACGTATCAACGTAATTGATGTCATGTATGTATAGCTTATCATTTTGGTTTACAAGTTAACAGTAGCATGACTAAATTGTTTTTGCTATTAATCTTTTTCATTTTTAACCTTCATGTTCTTTTACATATCAACCTAATTGGTTTCATGTATGCATACCTTATCAATTTGGTTTATAAGTTAACAATCTCATGACTTGTTATCAATTTGGTTTACAAGTTCAAGCATAGTTATGAATTTATTACTATGGAAATTAATTTGTAAAAACATTCATGAAAGCATCATACATCCTATTAGGCCCAGGCGTTGGGACCAAGCCCAAGCCTAGGTGATAGGCATACCGCAAGTGCACAATGCTATCGCGTAATAAAAGTATCGAATCCCACAGGGACTAGGGAGTCAAGTACTAACTAATCAATCAATTGTTAGCTAAGCGATCAAATAATGATGAGGTTTGGTTTAAATCTAATTCTATGAAATAAAATCAAACAAATCAAGGCAAATGAGAGGTGTGAAATTCTTGAGTGAAAATCAGGGTAAAGGGTCTCACCACACTTGAGAGGATGAGAATAATGATGCCATAAATCTTGGTTTGCGTAATCTATGTTCTTAAGAAAATTCTTCCTAGTGTACAAATCGTTCCCTTTCAAGCTACGATTTGGTATCTAACCTAACCACAGTCTCCTACTTTCGTGGCTTACTTGGTTAAGCAGATCCAATGAGTTTCATGAAGAATTGTTAATTCCTCGAGTAGTTTCAACCTACTTTCATGATCAAAAATACAAGTTCAATCTAAGGGGTTTGTGATTTACCTTTCAGTCCATCTTACAACGTCTAAAACATATAAATGCGTGGCCACCACATAAATATGAGATAATCACAACAAAGATTGAATAAGAGCAAAGGAAAACTCAAACAAAGTGCTAATTAAACATTATTAATATTCAACATCCTTACAGCGGGCTATGGCCAAACCCCGAAACAAGTTTATGTTATAACATTCATTATAAAATACAACAAATCTCTCACGAAAATTCAATACAAACCAGAGTAAAAGCTAGATCTACGGTAGGAGAGGATGGAGCATGATCTTCAGCCTCAAAATGGGAAAGAAATCGATGCAGAACAGCTTTTCAAAGTCGAGTTCGTCGCCTGAACCCAAGTCGTCATCTCTCACCCAAATTCTATCGATTTTCCCCACGAAACTACATGATAACTAACCCAAAATGTTCATGGCCTAGTTAGAAATCTCCGAGTTAGTTTTCTCCAAATTCTGATCCAAGAATAGCAAGAATCAAGCGAAAAACTAAATAGGTATCGAAGAGGCAGACATCTTCATGGCCGTGTATGGATGCACGACCATGCCTGTAAAGATGTCGGTGAAGTATGAAAAGTGGAACCAATGTCTTTACGGTCGTGCATGGATGCACGGGTATGCTTGTGAAGTTCTCGGCGAAGTTTGGGAACGCAGGATGAAGCGCGGCCGTGCATATCTTCACACCCTAGGCTGTGATCTCTATAGAGAGTTTCGTTTCATCTGAAATTTGACATACGGCTTCGTTTCATCATAAGGAGTTGTCCCATATCTTCAAATCCTCCAAATTTCATCAATTTTGGGCTATAATACCGATGTTTCAATAAAATCAAGGAGAAGTGAAGATTCTGAATAATATGAAACTTTTATGCAAATAAATTGGACAAAATTATAATTTCAATCATAGAGCAATAACGAAACTAAGCCGCAATGTGCTATATAAATGCAAGATATCACCAGGCCCAAAACCCAACTCCTTCCAAGCAGATCGGGTAGATCGTCACTGGTCAAGTCAAATCTGGGCTAACGGGTCTTGGTGGCGATGCTCCACATTTAGCTTAGGTGGAAAACATGTGCGGACACGGCATTAGCGCAACAGTGGCCTATTCGCTTCATGCGTGGGACGTGAGGACGATGGTAGTGACACTACCTCCTAGCTCCTCTCTCTCTCTCCCGATCATATGCTCTCCTCCCTCTGATGTTGCGGCAGCTTTTGGCAAATCGGTGGTGGCACAACATCAACTACATACCCGGGGTGGTGTGGCCATGGCGATTTGGGACACATCGGGGTGGAGTCCCCTTTCCTTTCTCCTCTTCAGCGTCACTGGTAGTGGAGCCGGCGGACAGATGTCCATCGAGGCACGTCCCAACCACCTCCCACTCCGGCTCTATCCAGCGGGTAGATTTTCAATCGGCAAGCATTGCTAACCCCCCCCCCCCCCCTCCCTCTGCCATGTCATCTGCCTCTATCCTTTTTAGCAAGAACATGGACGGCCGGCAAGGCTAGCGCTTCGGCCACTTTTTCCTAGCATTGTCCGGCGAACGGGGTAGGTTCTCCGGCATCTCCTCCGTCCCCGGTGTGGTCGGGCTTGTCCGACGAGGTTGGGCTTTGTCAATGAGGCTATGTTTGTCCGGCTCTTCTCCTAACCTCTGGCTGTCAGCTCATGGCCTCGTTTCTAGTGCATGCCCTCTTGTGGGTTCCAAACACGATTCTCATTCCCAACCAATCAACTGCTCCCAGCCAGCGATCTCCCCTCTCTAGCTCTTTGCACTCTGTGCTCCTAGCCAAGTTGTCGTTCTCGGTCAATGACTCCTCATCCCTCTCTATGCTCCGGTCAAGTGCGTTGGCCTTGTCTGATGTGCTGTCCGATAGGTGCCAGTTGAGTGTGTCAGACATCTACAAGACCTCTATTCTGGTGAGAGAGTGAGCATGACTGCCTGTGCAATCCATCTAGGGTTTAGGCGTGTGCCTAGCGTCTTGTGTGATGTCATCCTTCGCGCATGTGTGCGCTACTGCCTGCATGCGGTTCTATAGTTTTTCTAGTGTGTCGAACTCGTACATGCATTACGAGCCAGCATTGGGTCTTGGGTGATGTACTTAGTTGTCCCTAGGAGCTAGATCGTGCAGCGATCCTCGGTAAATGTGTAGCGGTCTTTGACTCATCAAGATGAGTAGCCAGGTGGCTACACCGGATAGGCTGAGGAGCACATCGGGGATGTGCTCCTACTAGCCGCCCTCGGATTAGCGATTTCAACTGCTTAGCCCCTGCTTGGTCGTGCTTGGGTGCAAGTCAAGAATTGACTCGCTTGTAAATATTTAAAATTTTATTTATATAATTCAAAGAATGATAGCTTGGTATTATAGGCCAAGGTCTGCATGTTGCAACTTGTATAACGGCATTGTACACTATTTGGCAATTGTGATCATTAAGATGATCACAAAATTGAGATGCTGGTGGATATTGTCGAACATAGTGGAGCTATGGCTCTCGAGATGTTAGCGGAGTTGGCTTCGTCCAACAAGAGCCTCACGGCTCATGTTACTCATCTCCCTAGCGTAGACACATATTTTGGAGGTCACATGGCTGAAGCGAGTTACCACGACTTCTACAACACTGACCGAGACTAGTGGATGCCATGGGACTATTGTGTGAAGACATGTCCCGAAGGGCAGTCGATGGTGGCCAGGGGGCAATCATGCGACGATGTGTCCTAGACACCAGTTGATGATGCCTTAGGATTGTCGTGCGATGACTTGTCTTAGAGAGTATTTGATGGTGAGCAGCGGACAATCATGCGACGATGTGTCTCGGACACCAGCCGATGTCTCCATGGGATTATCGTGTGACATCGTATCCTAGAGACTGGCTGATGGCGGCCAAATAACTATCGTGCGATGATACGTTCTAGAGATAAAGTCCAATTGTGGCCTAAGGAATATGGTTGTCATGTATTCACATAGTATTTTTACTATACTTTTTATGCATATCTCTTTTATTTTTATCATATTTTCACTTATTTCGACTTAAATCCTTTTGTTTGTTCAGAATTTTCACCTTTCTTCACTTTTGTCATATTTCAGGTAAAAACAATAAAAATTTGATAGATTTTGAATGATCCAAGTGCACAGATGAATTCTACAAGTCAAGACGAAGCTGCCTATTAAATTTTGTACCAATCGGAGCTGATTTGTAAAATACGGCACTGCCATATTTTTATCACAGGCGTATTTTTGGAAGAACACAGATATAAATACAGCACTGCCTGTGACATTTGTCATAGCCATATTTTCATCAGCACAAAAATATCAAAAATCCACAAAAAGAAATACGGCAATACCGTGACAGAAATTACGGCTGTATTTTGATGAGAAAAATCCACAGAAATAAATATGGCAGGGCCGTATTTATTTTTACAGCCATATTTCTATCGGACGTTAATTCTAGAAGACACGGAGAAAAATAAGGCAAGGCCGTATTTATTTTCACGGCCGTATTTTCTTCCACCCAACTTGCATTTGACTCAGTTTTTCGCCTGATTCGATTCCTTTTCACACGAGAAATTGGGGAAAACCTATTCTAAGGGGGGAAGAACTATATAAGGAGTTTTTGGACCGATTATTATGACTTTTTGGTAGATCTTCAAGGTGAAATCAATGAAAAGGCGAGAAGTAGGGCGAACGGCGAATCTTCACCAGAAAAGCTTCGATTTCCTGGATTGTTGGCGTCGATCTTCATCAGGAAGCTTAATCCTTGTCTTCCTTTGTCGAATTCGTATTTTATTTGCCAATTTCACAATCAAACATGGATCTTTATAACGTGAGCATGTTGATCATGTCAGTGTAAACCTTTTATTCAGGATTGAGGGTATAACCCTCTATGTTTTCATGACTTGATTGTTTACTATCATCTATTAAAGTAATTTGCTTGTGTTAGATTCAACTATTGTTGTGTTAATTACATGTTAATTACTGGCCATGATTTGCATGTCTTCGACATTGCTAGAAGTACTGAGAAGTGAATTGCGACGTTGGATCTACAATTTTTGGACAAGTTAATTCGATCACGAGAGTAATTCAAATAGACTTGAGGGATTTTATAGATTTATCATGAACACATTGGGTATATTTCGAGGTAATAACCACGAGAGTAGGGGGTTAAATCGGATAGACATCGGATTATACTGCTGGGAGGGGCAATCTGTACATGCAGATAAATCCCCTTCAACACAGTAAATCTTTCTTAGATTTCTCTAATTTTAATAAGTCATGAAACATAGAGTGGTGAACCAAAAATCTTGAATTTCCATAAATTTGATTACATTTGTATTGTGTTTTGCTATTCATACATCTTAGTTTAGATTAAATCCAACCCTTTTACCGATTTGCCTAGCTACCGATCATAAGTAGAGTCAGTACTTGGTCATTAGTCCCTGTGGGATCGATATTTTTATTACTTCGACGTATTCGTGCACTTGCGGACACATCAAGTTTTTGGCGCTATTGCCGGGACCAATTTTATCAATATTGACTTAATCTAAGGATTGGTAGACTAGACCTTTGTTTTGTTTTCAATTTAACCCTGTTTTTTCATAGTTTTTCTTTGAATCTATTACCTATCTTCCATCTTCAGTTTAACTTGTTGATTGTTTATGCCTAGGTGTTCTAGAAAGCTATTTGAAGAAGATTCTTAACCAAAACAAACCTTTCGCCTGCGCAGATAGCAATTAGCGAAGGAAATCTTAAAATCTAAGATGGGTGACATGAGATCTTTGAAAGATTATGCCAACCTGAACCTGCAAGGGGTTCGCTCTAGTATTGCTTGCCCCAACATTGAGGCAAATAATTTTGAAATCAAGCCATCTTTACTTTCCATGGTTCAGTAGAACCAATTTGGGGGCTTGACATCTGAGGATCCTAATATGCACCTTTCAATATTTCTTGAATATTGTGATACGTTAAAAAAAATGGTGTTTCTAATGATGCTTTGAGACTTAGATTATTCCCTTTTTCTCTCAGGGATAGGGCTCGTGCATGGCTTCACTCTCATTCGCCAGGTTCCATAACAACTTGGGAGGAGCTCTCCAATACTTTTCTAGCAAAATACTTTCCTCTAAGTAAGACTGCACAGCTAAGGAACCAGATCACGAGCTTTGTTCAGAAAGAAGGAGAATCATTGTACGAGGCATGGAATTGGTTTAAACAGCTTCAGAGGATATGCCTGCACCATGGGCTCGACAAGTGGGTAATCATTCATACTTTCTACAATGCATTGAATTATAATACTCGTATGACAGTTGATGCTGCCGCTGGAGGCGCTATCATGAATAAGAGTGTGGATGATGCAATTAATCTGTTTGAGGAGATGGCCTTGAATCATTGTCAATGGGTAAGTGAAAGAGGGTCATCCACCAAGGCGTCAGGTAGGTATGACTTAGATGCTATCACTTCGCTTGTCGCCAAGGTTGATTCTTTAAAACATAAAATCAATTCTTTAAGTCTTAATTCTGTCACTATTAATGTTGTTTCATGTGAGATTTATGGTAGTACGGGACATTACACACAGGATTGGCAGTTGAGAGTTTCTACACAGGGAGAGTGTGACTCTGATCAAGTGAATGCAATTGGGAATTACAATGGAAGACCTCAGAATGACCCATACTCAAGCATTTATAACCCTGGTTGGAGGAAGCACTCCAATCTTTCTTGGAAGAGTAATCAAAACCAAGTACCTCAGAACAACAATCGACAGCCCCCCGGTTTTCAACAAAGACAGTACAACCAGCCTCAAGTACCCCAGAAGTCAAACTTGGAAATTAGGATGGAAACTTTTATTGCCACACAAACAAAGCAGAATGATAATTTCATACATCTGTTCGATGATTTCAGGCAAGAATTTAGACATATTAATGAATCCATCAAGAATCTGAGTTCTGAGGTGGAATCTATGA
This sequence comes from Costus lasius, assembly GCA_027563935.2. NCBI lineage: Eukaryota > Viridiplantae > Streptophyta > Magnoliopsida > Zingiberales > Costaceae > Costus > Costus lasius. The sequence goes on along the minus strand of CM050450.1, from coordinate 25,296,860 downwards.
AGACTCATCAGAAGATGTTGGAAACTCAGATAGCTCAACAAGCTAGTTCTTCAAGCAGGCCTACGAGTAGACTACTAGGGAAGCCAGAGATAAACCCACGTGAGCATTGCAATGCCATCACCACACGCAGTAGAAAGCAATTGGAGGAGCCACGAGCACCAGACTCAAGGCAAGATCAGGAGGTGCAGAATTCTGAGTTCATAGAGGAAAGGAAACCATGGCAAAACATCTTCACACGATAAGGAGCCGGAGCCAGTTTATGTACCACCACCTCCCTACAAACCGCCAGTACCTTTTCCTCAGAGATTAGCAAATGCTAAACATAACAAGCAATTTGGAAAATTTTTAGAGGTACTTAAAAAGCTTTATATTAATATATCTTTCACTAATGCTTTGTCACAGATGCCTTCGTATGCCAAGTTATTGAAAGAAATTTTGTACAATAAGAGAAAGTTGGAGGAGCATGGAACGGTCGCGCTCATTGAGGAGTGCAACGCAATAATTCAGAATAAATTACCACTGAAGCTTAAGGATCTAGGGAGTTTTTTCATCCCTTGTTTGATTGGTGATATGTCTATTGATTGTGCTTTGTGTGATTTAAGGGCTAGTGTCAGCTTGATGGTGTATTTCGTTTGTAAAAAAGCTAGACATTGGAGATCTTAAGCCCACTTTTGTTTCTCTACAGCTAGCCGACCGCTCTGTACGGCATATAGTAGGTATTTTAGAGGATGTGCCTATTAAGATCGGTCAGTTTTTTATACCTGTTGATTTTATTATCGTCGAGATGGAGGAGGATTCTAGACTTCCCATTATTTTAGGTTGCCCCTTTTTGGTGACAGCTGGAGCCATGATTGATGTTAAGAATGGGAAACTCACTTTTAAGATAGGTGAGGATTCTGTAGATTTTGATTTGACTAAGAATCTAAAGAAGCATTCTTTTGCAAGATCTTATTGCAGTGTTGAAGTCTTAGAAGACACTTTACAAATGACCATTAATTCCAGGATGGGGATGGATCCGCTCGAAGTGTGTCTTATCAAAGGTGATGACACTGATGAAGAAGAGGAAGTAAGTTCATATTCTGCATTATTAAATTCTGCATCGGCACTTGAGCCAAAAAAGTTGAAAGAAGAACATTTGAGTATGCGAGAATGTAAACCTGATGAAGAAAAGAGGTATGATTTTAAAACTCTCCCAAGTAACCTCAGATATGAATTTCTTGGAGAGAACTCTACTTTTCCTATAATTATTAATGCAAATCTTGATTACTCTCAGACTACTAAACTTTTGAATGAACTTCGGCAACATAAGAGAGTGATTGGCTATATCCTTGATGACATAAAAAGAATTAATCCTTCTGTTTGTATGCACAGGATATTTTTAGAAGAAGGAAGTAAGCCATCAATTGAATATCAGAGGAGACTCAACCCGAACATGAAGGAGGTAGTGAAGAAAGAGATTCTTAAACTCCTAGATGCTGGAGTCATCTATCCCATCTCTGACAGCCAGTGGGTGAGCCCAGTTCATGTCGTGCCGAAGAAAGGAGGGATTACCATGATGAAGAATGAAAGCAACACTCTTATTCTAACAAGAATGGTAACGGGGTGGCGGATGTGCATTGACTATCGGAAGTTGAATAGCATCACCCGAAAAGATCATTTTCCCCTTCCTTTTATTGATCAAATGTTAGAACATTTAGCATGTAATTCTTATTTTTGTTATCTTGATGGACATTCTAATTTCTTTCATATCCCTATTCGTCTTGAGGATCAGGAGAAGACGACGTTTACATGCCCATATGGCACTTTTGCTTATCGCCGCATGCCGTTTGGACTTTGCAATGCACCAACTATTTTTCAGTGTTGCATGATGGCTATTTTTTCTGATCTTATTGAGGATATTATGGATGTGTTTATGGACGATTTTTTCGTATATGGTTCTGATTTTGATATTTGGTTGTCTAATTTATCACGAGTATTACGATGTTGTGAAGAGTTTAATTTGATTTTGAATTGGGAAAAGTGTCATTTTATGGTGAATGAAAGTATTATTTTATGGCACTTAATTTCTAATCGTGGTATTGAGGTAGATAAGGCAAAGGTGGAGGTGATTGAGAAATTACCACCACTATCTTCTGTTAAAGGAATTAAAAGTTTTCTTGGTCATGCTGGTTTTTATAGACGCTTCGTTAAAGACTTTTCGAAAATTGCTAGGCCTCTTACTTTATTACTTAGTAAAGATGTGCCTTTTATTTTTTGATGAAGATTGCATGATTGTTTTTTTAGAAACTCAAAAAGGCACTTACCATAGCACCAATAATTCAACTGCCTGACTGGTCACTTCCTTTTGAGCTAATGTGTGATGCTAGTGATCATGCCATAGGTGTTGTTCTTGGACAACGCAAGGAGAAGAGGTTGCACGATATATATTATACGAGCCGGACATTGGACGACGCGTAGATCAGTTACGCAACAACAGAGAAGGAGTTTCTAGCTATTATTTTTGCTTTCAATAAATTTAGGTCTTATCTAAAATAGTTGATCAGATGGATCCTTTTGCTGCAAGAATTCGACTTAGAGATCAAAGATAAGAAGGGCACGGAAAACTATGTTGTCGATCATTTGTCACGCCTCGTTAAGGAAGATGGAGTGTAGAAAGTTATCGAGCATGAGATTAATGACGCCTTGCCTGACGAGCATCTCTTTGCTGATCATTTGAGTTGTTTTTACTTATTTTTGAGTTTATTTTAGTACTAACTCTTGTTTTTCTATGTTGTAGGCGAGTTCTAAGTTGATTTCACGTCGATACAGTGACTTTGGAAGTTTACGAAAAAAATACAGCACTGCCGTATTTCTTTTTACAGGTCGTATTTTGGTGCTCTAAGTAGACATAATGTTTTAAGGTAGGGGTGTATTTTCTGTCACACCCCGTATTGTTTATTTTTAAAAAAATTTATGGCAGTACCGTAATTATTTTCACATCACGTATTCTCGTTAATTTTCATTACATAATGTTTCACGGGGGTGCCGTATTATTTTTCAGGGGCATATTTTTATTTGTTTTCTTTGTAGGATGTTTCATGGCACTACCGTATTCCTTTTCACGGGCCGTATTCTCATTGATATTTGTTGTGTCCACAAGTGCACGGATTTTCGAAGTAATAAAAGATATCAAACCACAGAGACCTTGTTTGTTAAGTACCAAAGAATTAATTTCTTACTAGCTAGGCAATCGAATAAGATGTAAGCAAGCGATCAGAAATTGCACAAAAAATTAGAGAAGAAAGCTGGGACTAGGGTTTCATCCACCTTAATTCTAATGACTAGATATAATTAAGTGTTCATCAGTTTATCCTTGTCATGATAAAGATATAGTTTACTTTATAAAGAAATTATCTCGCGCAGACAATTTACAAAGAACAACCCTCACTCTCGCGCTGGATTATTCAGTGTTAAAGATAAGTAAACCTTGATAAAAAAAGATTTAGAATCACTTTCGTGCATTCAATTCCAATGTCAATATCTCAAGTGAATACTAAATATTTTCATACGTTAGATTCACAGGTTCTACTTAAGAGTTTCCAACAATCCAATACCTAATTTCTTATGATATTTTCATGTTTAACTCATTAATACTTCCTAGATTAGATTATCAATAAGAAGGTAAACTTCTAAAATCTAGAAATAAGAACAAACCTAATTTCTTACGATGAGTTCCTAAATCTCAATTTTAGGGTTCCAAGTCTTGTAAATCACTTTTCAGTCCATATCACAAAACTCTAACACATGTTGACAATTGAAACTAGAAAAGATTAAAGACAATCATTACTTAAGTAGAATTATCATAACAAAAATATTCTGACAAAATAAAGATTATCCAATCATTAAAGGGGATTACACCCTCTGTCCCAAAAGATGTTTAAGCTAGTATAATGGAAGAAATACAATATGTCATGATTTAGAATGATTAGAAATTGAAGAAGAAGAGTAAATTTACTAAACACATGGCTGTAATGAAAATTACAGCCCATAATTTCTGCTTTTGAACGCGATGAACAGTGCAGTGCCCACGCTTTCACTGTTTGCTCCCTCATTCAATCTCCTTTCACTCTGAAACTTCTAGGGTATGTTCTCCTCCTTCAGGCGTAGCTTTCCCTCAAATTTCACGGCCGATGGAGATCTGTACACTTCTCAGTGACGAACCCTAGGGCAGCGGTAAAAAACTCAATTTCTCTCTAAATCGTTGATCAAAATTCATCCTTTTGGTTCAATGATCTTCTCCTCTTCTTATAGAGTTTTCCTCTTTTTACGATTTTTGAAATGGTCGTCTAAATCGTCTGAAATCGCCATTGCAAGAATCGGGCTACAGTAACACCGGGAAAATCGGGCAAAGTCGGTTGCCTAGGTCATAATTACGGCCTGTGAAAATATTTACAGTAGTGCTATAATTCTTTTTGTGAAGAATCTGAAAAGAAACACGGGTTGTACTATAAAACAAGGCAGTGTCGTGTAATGCTTCAAAATTCTTCCCGATAGAATTACGGCCGTAACTATAATACGGTAGTGCTGCATTTTCCTCTGGACAGAAATTGACCCAAATTATGGTAGGTCAAATAAATTACGGTAGTGTCATGGTTTATTCTGTAAGTTCAGTAAAACTACGATACCATAATATTCATTACAGCCCTACCGTAATTTGGTCTGAAGCTCCGATTTGCGTAAAATTTGATGTGTGATCTCCTCTTGATGATTGGAATTCATTAATGCACTCAAATTGCTCAAAACCTCAATAAAATAATGCCTTTTTACCTGAAAATGATCAAAAATGAGAAAGGTGTAGATTCCGTAATATTTGATAAATAAGACATAAAAATAAGCAAATGAGCATGAATATGACACAAAAAGACTAATCAAATGATACAAAATATACTATGAATTTCTGTATCATCAATATTTGGCACAGAACAAAACGTTATATGGCACTGCCGTATTCTTTTTCACGGGCCGTATTTTCAAACTGGCTATATATACACCCGGTCATATTTTCTAGGGTTTTTTCCCCATTTTCTTCTCGCATTCACACCGCTTCTTTGAATTAGGCTTCTTCCAATCTTCCAAGTCGTCCGGCGACCATCTCCGACCACTTTCCGATCATCTCCGAGCCGCATTCCGGCGGGTTGAAGTGTCAATTCAAGCCAGAAGGTTGATTTCTGTTTGTTTCCACCGAGCCTCATTTACAACTATCCAAGCTTCATCAGAGATGCCATTCCTCTTCCACAGTATCGATTGAACAAGAGGATTTCTTCCCTGAAGGTTTCCAAGTCCGATTTCATCATGAAAGGGCGGATATAAGTGTTGCATTTTTTAGATTGTTGTGTTCCCAGCACCTTGTTCATGCATTTGGGTAACATCTCTATTCTCAACCTATTAAGTTCAAATTTCTTTCATCTTTGAGATGGCACCAAAAACCAAACGAGTTGTAAGCAAGGGGAAAGGTAAAGCACCTTCTGAAGCACCACCACCACCTCCGAATCCTTATGGCATCATCTTTAGAGATGGTATACAAGAAGCTAGATATAATCATCTCCTTACAAGGCGGATTGCTAATACCAAATATGCAGATAAGAGAACTTCGGAAATCCTTGGACTAGATGAGGATGTAAACTGGATGTTCGAGTAAATTCTATGCTCAAGGTTCTTCCAAAGTTTGCCACCAACATTCATCCCCTTGGTTTTAGAGTTTTTAGCAGTTTGGACATCGAGCTCGTTGATTGCCACCATCAAAAAGGGAAGGGGCGCCTCACTTTTAGACTTGCAAATATTGAGAGGAGCCTCACGCTCAAGGATATTAGGACTATTTTTCGCTTGCCAAGAGGAGGATGTGTTCAACCGTCGCGAGCATACATTGAAAATTCTTTTTGAGAACAAATTACTTCATAATATACTTTCTGCACAAAGACAACACGGGCGATGAGTATCTCTAACCCATGTCTCCGATATGTACATAGGGATCTCTCACATACTGTATTTGGGCGGGGTGAGAGTGATGGCATGGTCCGGCAAACCGAACTCTTTTTCTTATGGAGCATGCTTCATGGATATCCTATAGATGTGGCATTTTATCTTGTTAAGCAGTTTGATAAGGTCGCTAGAGCCAAGAAGGGCGCCATAGTGCTAGGAGGATTTGTCACCACTTTAGCACGTGCTTTGGATGTAGATCCGTTCGGTGTAGAGACTGCAAAGGGGAATTCTAGGATTGACTTGGAGTCATGTGTAGCGATGAGGATGATTGTCAGGGAAGGGGATGTCTTTTCCCTTGTTCTTGGACAAAATTTTCTAGCCTTACCTTTGCCAAACAAAGAACGAACTATGGTTCGTAATCAGTTGAACTGAAAAATTCCTCCTGATGCAGCTGTTAAAGATGTTCCTGAACCACTCAACTTAGCACCACCACCACCTATTTGGGGTGGGAGTAGCGACCCCTTTGGCATGAGTATGGACTCTCTGCCACATAGGGCTAGTTCTTCTTCCCATGGTGCAGTGCAGCCTCAAAGTTTATGGTCTTCTGCCCAAGATCAAGGATTCCAAACAATGTCTGCATAAGTAGACCGACAGGGACGCTTCTTGGAAAAGGCACTTGATGTTATCCAGGATGTGCGTGGTGATGTGCATGATATAAAGGAATTTCTGTAGGAACAATTCTATTCTGAAGAAGAGGGGGATCCTGATGTGCCTATGGGAGATGTTGCCCTGGATGAGGAGACCGATACCGATGCAGATGATTAGTGTTTTGTAAGTATCCCTTTTTCCTATATACACTTTATTTGTTCTTATACATAATTGATGATGCATAACTTTTTGTAGGAAAGGGTGACGTAGTCATGCCTTTTGCATTTGGTGCTCCTCGATTTAATATTTTTGTGTTTTAGATCTTATTCGATTTGGTTGTATTTGGATATTATGATATTTGGGTGCTAAGTAAATGCTTTGATGACTTTGTGATGCTATTTGGCACCATGTGTAGGAGCATCTAGATGATTTTGTTCGACATGGGTGTATTTAGATATTATGATATTTAGAATGCGTTATCTATTTGTGGAACTAAGATAATTTTTGTGATTTGGATATTATGTGAATTTTATTATTATGTGGATTTCTATGAGTAATGATGAATGTTTTGTCTAGTATTGATGAATGATGTGCATCATGTTGTTCATGTATAAATCAATGCTTGTGGATGGAGAAATTCTTCTTGTGTTGAATTTATTTCTTGAATGTATATCGTCTCATTAAAATTTTTCAACAATTGATGCACAAGGTTCTAGTAGATATGTTGTTTGATGAATGTAATTTGAGAGGGAAACAATTTTTTTCAAATAAAACGAGTATATGAGTATGATTTGTTGAATTAACATTGATTGATTAGCCTAAGTTGATGTTTGACCTATTATGCTATTTGTTGGGAAGAAAGAGTCCAAAATCCATATATAAAAAAAAGAAGAAGAAGAAGAGAGAATGACTCCTCCACTTGGCACTGCGAAAAATTGGCAGTGGTACCGAAGACAAGAGTTGAAGTCCAAATAAAAGTATGTATCTATATGGGTACATGCCAAAGAATAAGTTGTTTGACATTAACTCCTCTATCTTAGGCCATGAATCTCAATTCTGCTTGCCAATAAGATATGAGTTCTAATACATTGGCTAAGTGGCCAATGTACTCTAAATTCATCACCACAAAAAAGGTGGTATTCGATGTAAAGAATGTCAAAAGCATATATATAAAAAAAGGGGGGTGATATATATATACATACATATATATATATATATATATATATATATATATATGTATATATATATATGTATGTACATATATATATATATATATATATATAGAGAGAGAGAGAGAGAGAGAGAAAAAGATTATTGGATATCTTATTCCTGTAAACAAAAGTATTTTAGATTTAAACTGAGACGAAGATAAATTCATGAGATTGAGATTCTATTTATTATACAAGTTGCGAAGTTTTATTTGATTATGATTGTGGACCTTAAGAATTAAATTCTGGGAATGGTGTGTTTATCTGAATTTTATGTAGCATGAGTTTGAAATTTTTATGAGTGATTATGTTTCAGAAATTTATTTTTCATAAGAAAGTTATATTTTCTATATTCAGCAATGTTCTTGCAAGTCCCCTAATCTAAAGGGGGGGGGGGGCGAAACCCAAATAGGAGGCGCATAAATTTTTCTAGCGGAAGCAAGGGTTTCTTAGAATCGTTTGCATAGACATATGATTAACTTGTTAAACAACTAGTATAGATCATACCATAGCCATTGTGTAGATGTCGGCTTGGAAGAAGAGAACAAATCTGATCTCCTCCAAAAGATGCGCACACAATGAGATGTTGCCTACTCCCTTGTTGCTTCTTGTGCTAGCAAGGCACCAAGGTATCTTGATCGAATAAAAGGAAATGAGAGATGAACTCTCTTGCTTGGCCGAACTTTCTCCAAGACGTCTTTTTCTCCACACGAGAGTGTCATCGAGAGCAAGGAGCAAAGGCTTGAATGGAGCGTGAAGCCAACCGAACGTGGAGGCGTTTCTATTTTGGAACTTCCAAAAATAGCAAAACGAAAACGTTCATGCGTTATGCGTTCACTTCAAGTGAACCAAACGCTTATCCCACTCCATATGAACCATGCGCTCACACATGAGCTGGTTCACATGTATATGGTTCAATGGTCAAACCAAACCAGCCCAAGCAATGGTCTAGATCTCATTGAACCAAAAAGGTTCAAGATCTAACCGTTGATCTCTCAATGCTTTTGATCTCACCGATCTAGCATCACTTCTCTCGATCGAAGCTTACCGATCTCAAGCCCTAATCAATCAAACATGATCAGACCAGATCTCACTTACAATCAGAGTTTAAATCCCTTTAAACTGAACCGAAACAATTCAGTCCACATGATCTGACTTAAGTAAGCCATATCATCAAATTGTGCGACCCTAAGGGTTTCCTTTAAATGTCGGTAACGATAACTTACGTTATCACAATCAGTGAGGGGTATCTAGCAACACATCACTGTCTCCCGATATAAAGGAAAGAGTCTTCCAATACTACACCCAAACCACAGCACAAGTGTGAATCCACTTCACGAGGCATACATGTTTCCTTTGCCACTGGATGTTCTTATTGGACAAGCGTGTCAAGCCTGTAGCTCCAATATAATGAGCATGATTAGATCAGATGAACATAGTCACCTGGGTATGGCCATACACTTTCTCAATCATCTCATCCAGGGGGGCCCCTTTAGAACATCACACTCCAATCAAGGAGACGGCAATCCTATATCTATCACTAGTGTCCTAACCTGATTCATGATCATTATCCAAGATAGTCTATAACCATTATGTTTCAAATGATATTGAACTACCTAAAAACAATGACAATCATCATTTTAGAAACACAAGTGATCTCAAGTCAGAGGACATGTGCCACTTGTTGCAAACAAGGATTATTCACATTGTGACAAGCAATTGAATATCCTAGTAGGGTCTGTCCAGTACATCCAATGTACCCATGAGTCTACATCTTATTCCATGCTCGAAGCATCCTATAAGATTAGAACACATATTAGTCTCAATCATATCAAGGCTGTCTCATGTTCACCAAGATATCTCGACTAAGGACATTACAGCATGTCAGCCAAGCTGAACAGCATTGAGACATTATTCAGAAGCACACTTATTGCAGCAGACAATGTAACAAACTGAATAACAACCATTGCCTTTATAAACATAAGAGTTTATACATGATACTGTTACAATCCCAAGGCCTCAAACATTAGCCTTAAGGGCATACCCCAACAATCTCCCACTTGCACTTAATCTAATGGTTGAGAAATCTCAAACCCATATTATTACAGTGCTTCTCATGCTTCTGCTGCGCCAGAGGCTTGGTAAGCGGGTCAGCCAGATTGTCATCTGTATGAACCTTGCAGATTTTGATCTCACCACGATCAATGATCTCCCGGATCAAGTGAAACCGTCTCTGTATGTGCTTGGACTTCTGGTGCGACCGTGGTTCCTTTGCTTGTGCGATTGCTCCAGTGTTATCACAGAAGATAACCAAAGGATCTGCACTCGAAGGAACAACACCAAGTTCCTGAACGAACTTGCGAATCCATACTGCCTCCTTAGATGCTTCCGAGGCTGCAACATACTCGGCTTCTGTTGTGGAATCAGCAACGATAGACTGTTTGAAACTTTTCCACACCACTGCTCCACCATTCAAGCTAAAAATATAGCCTGATTGAGATCGGAAATCATCCTGGTCAGATTGGAACGAAGCGTCAGTATATCCTTCAATACTGAGTTCTTCCTGACCTCCATATATCAAGAATATATCTTTGGTCCTCCGAAGATATTTCAAAATGTTCTTGACTGCAATCCAGTGCGCCTGACCTGGATTACTTTGGAATCGACTGGTCACGCTTAACCCGTAAGCGACGTCTGGGCGAGTACATAACATCGCATACATAATAGACCCAATAGCCGAAGCATAAGGCGTATTGTCCATTTCATCTTTCTCAGTCTGTGTTAGTGGACACTGACTCTTTGAAAGATTCAGACCATGTCTGACTGGAAGATATCCTCTTTTAGAATTCTCTAAATGAAATCTCTCCAGGACTTTATCGATGTAAGTACTTTGGCACAGCCCGAGAAGCCTCTTAGATCTATCTCTGTAGATCTTCACACCTAATACATAGGCTGCTTCTCCTAGATCTTTCATCTGGAAACATTTTCTTAACCATGCTTTAACAGCATGCAGTTCAGGAATATCGTTTCCAATGATTAAGATATCATCGACGTAGAGGACTAGGAAAGTAATCACGCTCCCACTAAACCTCTTATATACACACGGGTCATCTTCATTCTTGATGAAACCAAATTCACAGATTGATTCATCAAAACGAATATTCCAGCTTCTAGATGCTTGTTTAAGTCCATAAATGGACTTCTTTAACTTGCATATTTTATGACGATCTGATGGATTAGTGAAACCTTCAGGTTGTGTCATATACACATCCTCATCCAGTTTTCCATTAAGGAAAGCGGTCTTCACATCCATCTGCCAGATCTCATAATCGTAATATGCTGCTATCGCAAGAATAATCCGAATAGACTTGAACATGGCTACAGGAGAGAAAGTTTCATCATAATCTATCCCGTAGATTTGTTTGAAACCTTTCGCAACTAGCCTGCCTTTATAGGTAACTACGTTACCATCCATGTCAATCTTCTTCTTGAAGATCCATTTACAGCCTATAGGGATTACTCCCGGAGGCGGATCAACCAAATCCCAGACTTGATTATCTGACATGGAGTCCATCTCGGCTCGCATAGCTTCAAGCCATCTAGCTGACTCCGGTCCACTGACCGCATCCGCATAAGTGAGGGGTTCATCATGATCAATGATGTAGACTCCGTCATAGCGCTCAGGCTGTCGATGGATCCTTCCCGATCTACGCGGTTCCTGTGATATCTGAGCCTCAGGTTGTTCAATAACCTGTTCTACTGGCTCAGGCTCATCCAACTGTGCTTGACTACTTTGTCCTTCCTCTGGATTCTCATCCAGTTTTATTTCTCTCCCACTGGCTTCTTGCAGAAGAAATTCCTTCTCAAGAAAAATTGCCGTCCGAGCAACAAATACTTTGTTCTCTTTGGGATCGTAGAAATAATAACCCTTAGTTTCCTTAGGGTAACCGACAAAGATGCATTTCTCAGATCTGCTCTCTAGTTTCCCAGAGGCGAGCTTTTTGACATAAGCATCGCAACCCCAGATCTTAATAAATGTCAAGCTCGGCTGTTTCCCATACCATAACTCATATGGAGTCTTTGAAACTGCCTTGGATGGCACTCGGTTTAGTACCTTTGCAGCTGTTTCCAGTGCAAATCCCCAAAAGGAGTAAGGTAGAGTAGCCTGACTCATCATAGAACGAACCATATCCAGTAAGGCTCTGTTCCTCCTCTCGGACACACCATTCCATTGCGGTGTTCCTGGTGGAGTGAGCTGTGAGATAATCCCACACTCCTTCAGATAGTCAGTAAACTCTCGACTTAGGTATTCTCCACCTCGATCTGAGCGAAGTGCCTTGATATTTCGGCCTAGCTGATTCTGTACTTCATTTTTGAACACTTTGAACTTGTCAAAAGATTCACTCTTATGTCTCATTAGATAGACATACCCATATCTACTGAAATCATCAGTAAAGGTAATGAAGTATGAATAGCCACCTCTGGCATGTTTACTAAATGGCCCACACACATCACTGTGTATAAGGTCAAGTAAACCTGAAGCCCTTTGACCTTTGTTAGGAAAAGGAGACTTCGTCATTTTGCCCAATAAACAAGCTTTGCATGTATCAATTTCCTCATAGGAGTATGATCCCAGCAGTCCATGGTCATGCAACCACTTAATGCGCTTCTTGTTAATATGGCCTAAACGACTATGCCATAGCAAGGTGCTGTCATCAGCATACTTGGCTTTCTTATTATCAATATTTTGTATAGAACATTCCATGTCCAACATGAATAACCCATTGTTAATTGACCCAGTAGCATAAATAATATTATCAAGAGAAAGATAACACTTTGAAGTCTTGCATTCAAAGGAAAACCCTTTCCTGACAAGAGCAGGAATAGAGATAATATTCTTGGTAATGCTAGGTACAAAATAACAATTGTTCAGTTCTAATACAAGTCCAGATGGTAATGAGATGTGATATTCTCCTACAGCAACAGCAGCAACCCGTGCCCCGTTTCCTACTCATAGGTCCACCTCATGCTGTCCCACCTGTCTTCTTCTCTTGAGTTCCTGTACATTTGAACAAATGTGAACTCCACATGCAGTGTCCAACACCCATGATATAGAAGAAGAGGATATCATGACTTCAGTCACAAAAATACCTGAGCCAGAAGCGATGCTTCCCTTCTTGTCTCCTTGGAGCGCTTTACAGTCCTTTTTCCAGTGACCCAGCTGGCCACAATGGAAACATCTGTATTCCTTCGACCGCTTAACCTTTTGTTTCAGAGCCTTGTTGTAGTTCTTGACAGGGGCTTTGCCCTTCTTCCCCTTCTTCTTGTTCCTGGAAGGAAACATCAAGACAGAGGTTGAAGGCTTTCCCTTTAGAGTCTCCTCTGTAGTCAAGAGCATATTCAGCAACTCTGCCGGAGTACAGTCGATCTTGTTCATATTAAAATTAATAATGAACGGATCGAAAGAGGCCGGAAGGGACTGCAGAATAATGTCTACAGCAAGCTCCTGATTGATGGTATGCCACAGTTTCTCTAGAGCCTCTTTGTGCCCAATCATCTTGAGCACATGAGCTCCCACTGGACTCCCTTCAGCCAGTTTGCTCTGAAAGAAAAGCTTGGTCAAATTATAGCGTTCAGTCCTCGCCTGTGCAGCATACAGCATCTTGAGGTTTGCTATAATTTCTATAGCAGACATATCCTCATGCTGACGCTGCAGCTGTGGTGTCATAGAGGCTAGCATCAGGCAAGCGACATCAATGCTATCATTGACATGCTTTTCATAGGCTTCCTGAACCGCCCTTGCGGCGTTCGGAGCGGGTTGAGGCGGTATAGTCGTCTCAAGGACATACAGTTTCCTCTCAGCCTTAAGAACAATCTTAAGGTGTCCGTACCAATCTGAGAAGTTTGGCCCAGCAAACTTCTCCCTTTCCAGTAGGGATCGCACATTGAAGCTCATGGTGTTCGTTGCTGCAGGAATCTACAACAATGCAAGAACAGCAAGGTCAGTATCAATGTTTAGAATCAATCCAGGACTTAAGAAAGATTCTTTTCTCACTATTTTATCTGACTGAAAAATCCATTAAAACAGTCCGAAAGAGTAAGACTCTTTTAGTGAGATGGGATCCATACTTGGTCTCCGCATCCCGCTCAGGCGTGATAAGATGCACAGAGAGTACAAGCACTAATTTCTGGTAGGCAGTCCCTGCCAATCGCCAACCCATGCGATTCCCCTTCATTTGGGCAATCCAGCAGACTGTGCCAACTGAGTTGGTACAACACAGTCTCTGACCCCACAGATGGCTGCCTCCATATAGCTAACATATGCCCCATATGTAGCCTACATGGTCAAGCTGACCTGACCTACTCCCTGGACCACCACGTGCTATGCTGAGCAACGAGAAGCGATAAATCCCTTCTCTGTAACACGCAGGTGAAATCACACACCGTCTGAAGATAGATGGGCGTGCCCACTGAGTGGGTACAACACGGCCCCAACGATAGTCAGAACAGTGAGGTTTCGCGTCAGAAGGCTTACGAGCTTGATATTATAGCGTTGGATTTTAACGGTCCTTTTATCTTCTTAACTATCATGCAAACCCTATGGTGATAGCAGAAGATAAATAAATCATGCAATTCTAATTATTTAAACAACAAAAGAAAGTATGATGATCTTATGTGGTAAACGCCCATTAAGCCTAGGTAAGACCTTAAGTTAACTTAAGTCTTCACTTGAGCTCTTCATGAGTCATTTGCATCTCATCTGGCCCAGACCAGGGCCCAAGCGCCCTCTGCAGCTCAGATGCGCCCACCAAGTAAATGCGCCTGTCATAGGGTCAAACCCTAGACCTCCCACCTGGTCAAGCCTCTGCTGCATGCGCCTCTGCCATGTGTGCTCTGTGCTCTTGTCTGATTAAAATTACATTTTAATCTATCTAGACAAGATTGACACGCAGGTCAATTACACAATAAATTAATTAAAATGTGATGCGCAGATCACAAAATAATTTACAATTAATCCAGGCACGCAGGCCCCAGCACAGCACACATTAATTGGGCAACCCACATAAGATGAAATAAACAAGCATCATGGCATCCAATCAACATGTGATCCATCAACAAAATAAAATTTTTTTTTTTTAAAATCCCATTGGAATCAATTTTATTTGTCTTATGTGCCCTACTACCTTACAACGGTCCATTAATAGGGATCCACTCATCATGTCTAGTCAGATCCACTGCCCTTGCATGCACCAAGTCCTAACTGACTTGAGTCGACCTAATGGTCAACCATGCATGCGCAAAGGGCTGAACAACCTTCATGAGTTCTGGCAAGCGGGTGTGACCCCGGGCCTAACTCAAGAGTGCTCACTAGTTGTCTCAACCAGACCTCGCTACACGCCTGTCTGCAGTCGACCTATAGCCACCTCATGCTTGCGCATAGGTGCCATCTGGTTGACCCATCTAGGCTGTCAGATGGTCTGATCAGACTATTTGGATCCTACCTAGAGGATGACTTCAACCCCATCAACCCGTCTAAGGGTTTATAGTAGGCGCTTAGATCTAATATGGGGCGCGCAAGTGATCAAGTTTTAAGGAAAAACTACAACAAGCGCATACATGATACATGCGCCAAGATACATCATATTCACAACAATAAGCATGTAGTTAGGCATGTAATTATCCATTAGATCTATTCACAAGTGCATTCATGGATCAAACATGAAGATCAAGCAATCATATGAACAAGCAATAACCTGCTCTGATACCAATTGCAAGTCCCCTAATCTAAAGGGGGGGGGGGGCGAAACCCAAATAGGAGGCGCATAAATTTTTCTAGCGGAAGCAAGGGTTTCTTAGAATCGTTTGCATAGACATATGATTAACTTGTTAAACAACTAGTATAGATCATACCATAGCCATTGTGTAGATGTCGGCTTGGAAGAAGAGAACAAATCTGATCTCCTCCAAAAGATGCGCACACAATGAGATGTTGCCTACTCCCTTGTTGCTTCTTGTGCTAGCAAGGCACCAAGGTATCTTGATCGAATAAAAGGAAATGAGAGATGAACTCTCTTGCTTGGCCGAACTTTCTCCAAGACGTCTTTTTCTCCACACGAGAGTGTCGTCGAGAGCAAGGAGCAAAGGCTTGAATGGAGCGTGAAGCCAACCGAACGTGGAGGCGTTTCTATTTTGGAACTTCCAAAAATAACAAAACGAAAACGTTCATGCGTTATGCGTTCACTTCAAGTGAACCAAACGCTTATCCCACTCCATATGAACCATGCGCTCACACATGAGCCGGTTCACATGTATATGGTTCAATGGTCAAACCAAACCAGCCCAAGCAATGGTCTAGATCTCATTGAACCAAAAAGGTTCAAGATCTAACCGTTGATCTCTCAATGCTTTTGATCTCACCGATCTAGCATCACTTCTCTCGATCGAAGCTTACCGATCTCAAGCCCTAATCAATCAAACATGATCAGACCAGATCTCACTTACAATCAGAGTTTAAATCCCTTTAAACTGAACCGAAACAATTCAGTCCACATGATCTGACTTAAGTAAGCCATATCATCAAATTGTGCGACCCTAAGGGTTTTCTTTAAATGTCGGTAACGATAACTTACGTTATCACAATCAGTGAGGGGTATCCAGCAACACATCACTGTCTCCCGATATAAAGGAAAGAGTCTTCCAAGACTACACCCAAACCACAGCACAAGTGTGAATCCACTTCACGAGGCATACATGTTTCCTTTGCCACTGGATGTTCTTATTGGACAAGCGTGTCAAGCCTGTAGCTCCAATATAATGAGCATGATTAGATCAGATGAACATAGTCACCTGGGTATGGCCATACACTTTCTCAATCATCTCATCCAGGGGGGCCCCTTTAGAACATCACACTCCAATCAAGGAGACGGCAATCCTATATCTATCACTAGTGTCCTAACCTGATTCATGATCATTATCCAAGATAGTCTATAACCATTATGTTTCAAATGATATTGAACTACCTCAAAACAATGACAATCATCATTTTAGAAACACAAGTGATCTCAAGTCAGAGGACATGTGCCACTTGTTGCAAACAAGGATTATTCACATTGTGACAAGCAATTGAATATCCTAGTAGGGTCTGTCCAGTACATCCAATGTACCCATGAGTCTACATCTTATTCCATGCTCGAAGCATCCTATAAGATTAGAACACATATTAGTCTCAATCATATCAAGGCTGTCTCATGTTCACCAAGATATCTCGACTAAGGACATTACAGCATGTCAGCCAAGCTGAACAGCATTGAGACATTATTCAGAAGCACACTTATTGCAGCAGACAATGTAACAAACTGAATAACAACCATTGCCTTTATAAACATAAGAGTTTATACATGATACTGAAAGAATCCCAAGGCCTCAAACATTAGCCTTAAGGGCATACCCCAACAGTTCTTTGATCAATTAATTTGCTTAATGTCAAGCAAAAGTTTAAGTCTAGGAAGATTTGATGTTACGTATTTACATAGTATTTTTTACTACACTTTTTATGCATAATCTCTCCTATTTTTATCATATTTTTACTTCTTTCGACTTAAATCCTTTTGTTTGTTCGAAATCTTCATCTTTCTTCACTTTTGTCATATTTTAGGTAAAAACAATCAAAATTTGAAAGATTTTGAACGATCCAAGAGCACAGATGAATTCTACAAGTCAAGACGAAGTTGCCCATCAAATTTTGTGCCAATCAGAGCTGATATATAAAATACAACACTGCCATATGTTTTATCACGGCCGTATTTTTGGAAGAACACAGAAATAAATACGGCACTGCCTATGATATTTGTTATAGCTATATTTTCATCAGCACAAAAATATCAAAAATCCATAGAAAGAAATACGACAGTATTGTGACAGAAATTACGGCCATATTTTGTTGAGAAAAATCCACAGAAATAAATACGGCATGGCCGTATTTATTTTCACGGCCGTATTTCTATCGGGCGTTAATTCTAGAAGACGCAGACTTCCGCCCAACTCGCGTTTGACTCAGTTTTTCGCCCGATTCGATTCCTTTTCACTCCAGAAACTGGGGAAAACTTATTCTAAGGGGGAGAACTATATAAGGAGGCATTGGACCGATTACTAGGACTTTTTGGCAGATTTTCAAGGAGAAATTGACGAAAAGGTGAGAACTAGGGTGAACGGCGGCGAACGGCGAATCTTCATCGGAAAAGCTTTGATTTCCTAGATTGTCAGCATTGAACTTCATCAAGGAGCCTTAATCCTTATCTTCCTTCGTCGAATTCATATTTTATTTGCCAATTTTGTAATCAAACATGGATCTCTATAATGTGAACAAGTTGATCATGTCAGCGTAAACCTTTTATTCAGGATTGAGGGTATAACCCTCTATATTTTCATGACTTGATTGTTTATTATCATCTATTAAAATAATTAGCTTGTGTTAGATTCAACTATTGTTGTGTTAATTACATATTAATTACTGGCCATGATTTGCATTTCTTAGACATTGCAAGAAGTACTGAGAAGTGAATTACGATGTTGGATCTACAATTTTTGGACAAGTTAATTCAATCATGAGAGTAGTTTGAATAGACTTGAGGGATTTTATAGATTTAGCAAGAACCCATTGGGTCTATTTCGAGTTAATAACCAGGAGAGTAGGGGATTAATTTGGATAGACACCGGATTGTACTGCTGAGAGGGGGCAATATGTACATGTGGATAAATTCCCTTCAACACAATAAATCTTTCTTAGATTTATCTAATTTTAATAAGTCATGAAACATAGAGTGGTGAACCCAAAATCCTGAATTTCCATAAATTTGATTACATCTGTATTGTGCTTTGCTATTCATACATCTTAGTTTAGATTAAATCCAACCCTTTTACCAATTTGTCTAGCTAACGATCTTAAGTAGAGTCAGTACTTGAACATTGGTCCCTGTGAGATCGATATTTTTATTACTTCGAAGTATCTGTGCACTTGGAGACACATCAGTGGTGCAATGACATGTCCTGAAGACCGATCTAGAGTGGCCAAGGGATTGTCGTGCAATGACGCATATCGGAGGATAGTCTAGCAATGACACATCCTAGAGTCAACCCCCTTTCTAGGGCTATGTTGGGCTAAGGAGGTTGCGAACTATTATTGAGGCATGGAAATGAGTTTCCAAAATGCCCAATTCCAGAGGGGAAGCAAGCCTAAGGTTTGCATTGAGTGTCTCTTCAAAGATGCCAAACTATGGTGGTGGATGCAGGTCACACCAAGTTTATGTTAGGACTAATCGAACCCTAAGCTCTTGGGAAGAGTTTAAAAATGAGATCAAAATCAGTTTCTTCCAGGGAACCTATCATGGGCTGCCAGTGGTGTTGTAAAATGACATGAGAACATTTGAGCATTTGGGACTATATCTAGTGATATGCTCAATCGATATTTGAGGTCAATGATATGTCAGTCGGGGACCAACTTTACCATTTTATAGACAACCTTTATGGGTTATGCGCAGGTTGGGCTGTGCTGCCAGAAGGTTAAGACCTTCAAGGCAACTATTGAGGTGTGGATGTCGGGTAGACATCGAGGGGCCAGAAGGCTACCTCATATGATTCTAATTCTTGCTAGTGAATGTCGTTCGTTATATGAGATAAGAAACACTTTTCAAGGGAGAATCAGCGTGTGATGCTAGAAACTAGAAGTTGGGTGGATACCAACCCTCTCTCTACCTAAGTGGTAGAAAAGAGAAATATAAAGGATCAGGAGGTGCTCCGGGATCCGTTCATGCTTTACACCTATTTTGGGCAAATCCACGACTATGAGAGTCATATCGGAGATGTTCCCCTACACAGGATCGAAGGATGTCGATTAGTGTGATAGATCTTCAGGTCGTGGGGATATCCTAAAGTGAGTGGATCACAAAACTATCGTTGGCCTTGAGCTATTAGTGAGGCAAAGATAGTGTGATGTCATCCCTATATGGGATCCAAATCAGTGATGATATACCTCCTTGCTTCGTGTCGTGAATTGGTAACATGGTGGCAAAGAAGGAGAAGAAGAGGGACTCCATGGGAGTACCCATTTTTGATAAATGCCTT
This sequence comes from Costus lasius, assembly GCA_027563935.2. Classification (NCBI taxonomy): domain Eukaryota; kingdom Viridiplantae; phylum Streptophyta; class Magnoliopsida; order Zingiberales; family Costaceae; genus Costus; species Costus lasius. Next base: position 25,276,926 of record CM050450.1, on the reverse strand, counting down.
GGCTATAGGGTTGCACCAAGAAGAGCCTATGGTTTTGGCTATGTGGGTGGATGACCCTTCTAAGAGAAGGGAGACCCCTTGCATTATTGACTAAATTTGAAGGAATTTAGAGGAACTGAAGATATGAGATGACTTCTCATGATGGAATGAAGCCGCACGTCAAATTTCAAATGAAATAGAGCACTCTACAGAGATCACGGCCATACCCATGTACATAGATCACTTGCATCTTATCTTCATAGTTCATACATTCTTGTTCATCGTTTATGAGAATCAGAAAAATATGACAGTGGTACCGTAGTATTGATGTACACTACACTCTACTTGGCACTAGTCTCAGCAAAGAAAAAAAACAGTGGTACCGAAATGACAATGCATGACACATGTCATCCAGTTTGGCACTGTTCTATGAAAACAAAATAAATGCAACAATGGTACCAAAGTCATGGCGTTCAACATAAGTCATCTAACATGGCATTGTTTGCAGATATTCAAAAAAAAAAGGAGCCAAATGTTTGACATTTATTTGACTCCGATGCTATTTTCTCATGACTCGATGCACAGTACATTTTTTTAATGAAAGCTTGATATTAGTTATCTTAACATGAGGTGTGTTGCGCAAGCCTTTATTTTCAATTTTGCATAGTTCAAAAATCGTATTTGTAACATTAGATTTAATTACTCTCCAGTATTACGCAAAAACATAGAACATATTGCGGCTTAGTTTTGTTATTATTCTAGCGTTAAATGCACAGTTTCATTCCATTTTTATGCCTAGAAGCTTATATTATCTAAAATATTTACTTTTCCTTGATTCTATTGAAATGCAGGCATTATCGACTAAATTTGAAGGAATTTAAAGGAACTAAAGATATGGGATGACTTATCATGGTGGAACGAAGCCGCGCATCAAATTTCAAATGAAATGGAGCACTCTACAGGGATCACAGTCATGCTAGTGTACCCATTCACAGCCATGCATCATCCTTCATTTCCAAACTTCGCTGAAGTGCTCATAGGCATACCCATGCATCCTTGCATGGCCGTGAAGATCTTGACGAGCTAGATCCAGATGCACCGACGTCTTCACGAGCATGGCCGTGTATCCATGCACGGCCGTGAAGACGTCCACCATTCACGACACCCGTTCGGTTTTTTGCTCAATTCTTTCTATTCTTGAAGTGGAATTTGGGAAAAACTGAGGGGGATTCCAACTAGGCTATGGACATTTTGGGATGGTGATAGGACAGTTTTGAGGCACGGATTAATGAAATTTGGGTGAGAGGCAATGACTAGGGTGCAGGCGATGAACGCAACTTTGAGAGGCAGTTCTTCATCGATTTCTTCTTCGTTTTTACATTGAAGATTGTTCTTCATCTTCTCCATTCGTGGATCTAGCTTTTTATCTGGTTTGAACCAATTTTTTTTTTTTAGAGATTTTATGTACCTCATGATGAATGTTCTAGCGTAAATTCATTTCGGGTTTGGGCGTAGCCTGCTGTAAGGATGTTGGATGTTGATGATGTTTAAATTAGTACTTTATCTGATTTCCTACTGTCCTCATTCAATCTTAGGTGCAAATGTTTCATATTTATACTTTGGCCATGCATTCATATGTTTTAAACATTATGGGATGAACTAAAAGGTGAACCACAACATCAGAACCCCTTAGATTGGACTTGTAGTTTTGATCACGAAAGTAGATCAAAACTACTCGAGGAAGTAAGAATTCTTCATGAAACGCATTGGATCTGCTTAACCTAGTAAGCTACAAAAGTAAGAGACTAAGGTTAATTAGATATCGAATCATAGCCTGAAAGGGGACGGTCTATACACTAGAAAGAATTTCCTTAAAGAACATAGATTATTCAAGTTAAGACTATTATCATCATTCTTCCATATTCTTTAGTGTGGTAAAACCCAAAACCCTAATTTTCTCTCAAGATTTTCACATCTTTTAATTGTTTCGTCTTATTTGATTTTATTACTTGCAATTAGAGTAAACCAAATCTCATCATTATTTGATCGCCTAGCTAACAGTTGATTGATTAGTTGGTACTTAACTCCCTAGTCCTTGCGGAATTTGATACTTTTATCACGCAGTAGAACTGTGCACTTGCGGTATTCCTATCATAGATCTTGTGGCAAGATCTACTCCGTCCTCCAAGGCTCCTTAGGGGATATCTCTAGTGAAGTTGGCTGAGCTTCAGAAGCAGCTAGATGAGTTGCTAGAAGCAGGATTCATAAGACCAATTGTGTCACCATATAGAGCCTAGTCCTCTTCCAAAAGAAGAAGGATGGGTCGTTGAGGTTCTATGTTAACCACAGGGCTTTGGATAAGGTAATAGTCAGGGATTGCTATCCAACCCCCACGATCCCAAATCTATTGGATAGATTGGGAAAAGCTATAATTTTGTCCAAGCTTGGCTTGAGATCGGGATATTGGCAGATTCGTATCGCTAAGGGCAATGAAAGGCTGCACAACCCGATACGGGTCCTTTGAGTTTTGGTAATGCCTTTCAGGATTGTCATTACTCCGACGACACTCAGTTATCTAATGAACTTGAGAGTTGACCTCGTTCTTAGATGACTTTGTCATGTATATCTGAGGATATAGTCGTGTTTTCCTCAAGCAATGAGGAGCACTTTATTCACTTGGAGATACGTTCTTCAAGTATTGAGGAAAAACCAACCCGAGGAAAGTTAGAAAAGTGCACCTTTGGGGTGAATGATATTTCCTTCTTTGGTTACGTGATTGGCCACAACCAAGTGCAGATGGACAAGAGCATAGTCCAGATCATTACGAATGGCGAACTCTCTCAAATCAAACCAAGTTAAGTGGTTTACTTGGCGTGGTGAACTCTTTTCAAAAGTTCATCAAACGCTGCTCTCGAGTAGCCGCACCTCTCAGTGATATGCTGAGAAATTAAGAGCCAAAATGGTGGGTCGCCTCTAAACCGATTATAAAGTTGCCACTCTTTGGAGAATCTTTCGAGGTTCATACCAACATTGTGGGGCAAGCGTTCGGTGGCGTTCTTATTTAGGACAGGCGTCCTATAGCTTTCATAGGCAGAAAGCTAAACGTGATGTAGCTATAATGCTTGATTCATGAGAAGGAAATTGGTAGAGGTATACCATTACCTTCGAACTAGAGGATATTCCTCCTAAGGAATGCCTGAGTTGTGGAAATCGATAATGCGGTTAATATTTGATTCACCACTCGTGGGAGAATTGTTGATCAAGCAAGCTCGTTGGTGTGAATTCTAGGTAGAATTGTGGTTCCCATGGGAACATAAGATGAGTACGGCCAGCATAAAGCTAAGTGCTCTCAATGGGTTAATGCACTGGCGTGCTTTACCCTCAAAAGAGTTAAGGGAGGACTCCTTGAGGTGATCCAAGAATTTTCACTTGGGATGAAAAATGCAAAAATATCATTCAATAGATCAGATCGGATACAATTCGACGATATTTACTTGAAACAAAAGATGTCATTATGGCCCAGGCGAGTGGCCACTAGTCCCAGCATCTTGGGGATTGAGGCGTGAGTTGCTGAGGGAGCTCTATGACTATCGATGGGCAGATCAACCGAGACAAAGGCGAGGGTTTGCCTTATTATCTAGACCATTTTATTGGCTAGACATATGTGCCAACATAGAGGTGTATGTCTGCACTTGTCTTGTGTGCCAATAAGACAAGGTCGATTGAAGGTTACCGGCATGGTTGTTATAACCCTTAGCTATCCCCAAGACCCCCTTGGACAAGCGTGTCCATGGACTTGATTAGTGGGTTTGTTAAGGCCAAGGGGAAAACATTGACATTTGTGGTTGTAGAAAAATTCTCTAAGTGTGGAGTCTTTATTCCAACACCCGAACCTTTTTCAGTTAGAGAGAGCTGAATTATTCTTCCAGAAGTGGCAAAAGAGTTTGGGATCCTAATGGATATCGTGAGTGATAGGGATGCCTAATTCTCCACGATAAGCCATCCACGGATGGATGAGCAAGCAAAGCTGGTATATAGCTCTCATGGAAGACTATTTGTGTCAATTTGTGACAACTAGTCAGGACGATTGAGTGGAGTAGATGGATGAGGGCTGAGTATGCCTGTAACCTATGTAGGTCATCATCCACGAGTCACGGCTCTTTGGAGTTCGTGCTGGGTTGGTGAGCCCACAACCCTGTTGTTAGCATGTAAAGGAACTCCGAGGGAGATGTCCTACGACTCAACAAGTGCCTTGTGAGCGAACGGAATTGCTCTGAGAGGCAAGGCGATAGCTTAGAGTTAGCTATCCGATGAATGCATTAAGGTGCAAATCATTAGTATCAAGGCAAAAAATTTATGATGGATGATTAGATTCTTCCTCAACTTACTTCGCGGATATGGAGGGAGATCTTAGCCGAGATGACAAATCAAGGCCTATGTTGAGATACTATGAGCCCTTTGATATACTAACTCAGGGGAACTCAATAGAGGAGCAGTTGAAGCTCCCTCGATGGGATGAGACAATATCCCATATTTAAGGACAGGATCCAGGGGATCGCTCTCAGTGGTAGTCTCACTATACTCCTTCGATGGTTCGGACGAGATTCAATCCAAGGATCATCGAGATTTGAGGGTATCGAATTTTGGGTCACAGTTGAATGAGTAAATGTTTGGTGTTTCTCATTCATTGGGGATGGTATGCCTGAGGAAGAAGTCATCTGGTATGAGGCTTCAAAGTTTGGTATACGAGGTTGAGCTCGAGAGCTACCTCGAGTTGCCGAGCATGGCGACCACCTCAGGTAGGGGAGAATGTTAGGCCCAGGCGCTAGGCCCAAGCCTAGACCTAGGTGGATCGGGTAGATTGTCGCGGGTCAGGTTGGATCCAGGCTAACGGGTCTGGGTGGGCGAAGCTCCGCATTGAGAGCAGCTGGAAAACGCTTGCGGATGTAATGTTAGGGTAATAGTGGCCCATTCACTGGGTGCGTGCGACGCGAGATCTATGGCAGCGGCACTGCCTTCCCACTCCTCTCTCTCCCGATCATCTCCTCTCCTCCCTCCGATGTTGTGGCAGCTTCCGGCGGATTGGCAGTAGCTACATCGACTACGTACCTGGTGGTGTGGGTGTGGCGGTTCGGGATGCAGCGGGGCATAGTCCCCTTTTCTTCCTCCTCTTTAGCATCACCAGTGGTGGAGCTGGCAGACAAACGTCTACCAAGGTACGTCTTAGCCTCCTCCCACTTTGGCTCCTTCCGGCCGGTAGGTTTTCGGTCAGCGAGCATTGTCGGCCCCGCTTTTCTCCCTCCATCGCATCATCTACCTCTCTCATTTCCTGTGAGAACATGGATGGCCGGTGAGGCTAGGGCTTCGGCCCTTTTTCCTGGCATCATTCGGCGAATGGTGTAGGTTCACCAGCGTCTCCTCTGGCTCCGGCATGGCCGGGCTCGTCCGACAAGGTTGGGCTTCATCGGCGAGGCTGCATTTGTCCAGCTCTTCTCCCAAGCTCCGACGAGCCTCAGGCTACCGGCCTGTGGCCTCATTTCTTATGTGCACCCTCTTGCGGGTTCCGAACGTGGTTCCCATTCCCAACCGGCGATCTCCCCTCTGCGGCTCTTTGTGCTCCGCACTCCTGGCCTAGTTATCGTTCTCAGTCAGCAACTCCTCGCCCATCTCTGCACTCCGGTCACGTGTGTTGGCCTTGTGTGATATGCTATCTAGCAGGTACCAATTGAGTGTGCCGGAAATCTGCGAGACGTTCATTCTAGCGATAGAGTGAGCCTGACCACCTGTGTGCAGTCCATTTGAGGTTTGGGCATGTGCTCGATGTCTTGCATGACGTCATCTTCCGTGCATGTGTGTACCACCACCTGTGTGCAATTCTGTAGTTATTCTGGTGTACTGGACTCGTACATGCGCTTCGCCAATGTTGAGTCTCAAGTGATGTACTTAGTTGTACTTGGGAGCTGGATCGTGCAATGGTCCTTGGTAGACGCATGGCGGTCTTTGACTCATCGAGATGAGTTGCTAGGTGGCCACACCAGATAGGCTAAGGAGCACGTCAAGGACGTACCCCTATCGGTCGCACTCAAATTAGCGGTGTTGACTGCTTAGCCCCTGTGTGGGCGTGCTTGGGTGCAAGTCAACCGTTGACTTGCTTGTAAATATTTAAAATTTTATTTACATAATTCAGGGCATGACACTTCCTATAGTGAATGATTTTGTATTAGGTGGATGAACATGGGTCTATAACTTTGTAAAATTGTTATTTGATAAGTAATATTAAAATGGCTCCAATGAGAAATGAAGACAAGAAACATATTGTAATACACAACCACCACCTAAAGAAGTGTATTGCATATATCGCAGGAGTGCATTTTAATAATAATTATGTTTACTGATAATTTATAATTATTTAATTATATTTTAATAATAATAAGAGTATAAGAATATAAAGATGGGGTGTATATCAATCCATCTTATTTTCTTTCCCTCTATGTAAACAGAAGAATTTTTTTTTGAGTTTTTCTTTCCACCCTTTTTTGTTTCCCTCTTATTTTTCCTTTCCATCTGTTTTCTATCCTCTCTAGTATACACAGCCGAGATTGTAAGTGGTTAGTTTGAAGCATAAAACTCATATATAAAAGCTAAAATTGTTCCACCTTATCTTGCAAGCTACTAGTATCTTCCTTGAAATATGAATTACCAATATCGCATTGCGTAATCCAATTTACACTTTGTCAAAATTATCCAATATTTATCATGTTTAGCCTTCATGTTTGTAGCCATCAACTTCAAGCTAACATTATCATCACTATAATATTTAGAAATAATCATACGAAGCCTATAAATTTCTCTCACATACAATTATCAACTTTGCAAAGCGAACCATATATCTTAAAGTAGCTTCATAAAATATTTTTAAGAGTGGTAATAAGCCACCTGTAAAATCTAAATTATTTTAAATTGGCAACTTTTTCTTTGCACATTCCTTACTAAACTTGTCATCTTATGCATCTAGTAACTCATTTTTTTTCGAATTTAATAGTTATCTCCAACATCAAATATATTAATCTCAACATCTAGGCAAACATTTATTTAACATTTAATTTTTTTTATTTTTCAACAGAAGCTTTGAATCTTTGTCATTGATAGTTGATGATATTCTACCAATTGACTCATCAATTTCCTTTAATCCTTCTTTCACTGTTAAGCTTAAAAATATATACAATATATCTGATATATAAATGCTCAGCTTATAAGATACTATTTTTCTAATTATTAATTATTAAGTCTTATTTTACAAGTGAGTAATGACCAAATCATATGAGCTCACATTATCCATGGTCAATTAAAACTTTATCTATTCTCAATCAAGCAATCATCTTTTAATTACTTGCCCAATTATTATACTAGCATGACTAAGAACTTGACAAAAAATAATGTTTTTATGCGAATGCCAATTATCATCAATAAAAATGAGCAATGAGATATATGTAATTCAAAATTTGATAAATGTCCATGTATTGGCTATAAGGCAAACAAGTTTTGATAATTTAGTGAAAATTGAGTTCAATTCCTTCAAGAATAATACATAACACTCTCTAGTAATAGTCAAACATGAAGGAACTACGAATCTTAGTTGCGTGGATCTACAAAACCATAAAATCATTCACATTCAACAAACTTAAATAATAACTTATCAATAATAATCATATTAGAAAGTGCTCTCCTACAATTTCCTTACCTAAAATCATTGTCTTTACTATTTGGTTAAGCCATTTGCTTATCCATATTAAAATGATACTTGTTATACCTATCCAAATGATTGATCATGCCATTAGTACCATTTGATGCAAGGCAACAAATTGAAATATGATAAGACTTTTTTCTTCTTTTTGTTCTCACTCTTAATCTTAATAAAGTATTCCTACCCAAGATAGTTTTCTACTAGGCTTAGGACTACTAATCTTAGACTTAGAAGCAAGATCATTTGGTTGATAATTAATAGGCTTAGGACTACTAATCTTTTTACTATTATTTTGAAAAATCTTTTTAAAAAAAAATATTTTCAAAAATATTATTGTTTTAAAAAAAAAGACCAATATAATAATTTACTAAATAGCTTTTAACTTTTCTCGCCGGTTAAAAATTTTAGTTACATGATACAGCAGCGGCTACAAGTTGGCTGCTATTTGATAGCAGACAAAAACTTGATTTCTTCCAATAGTGATCTTATCTCCTCCAGGGGGCAGCGGTATCTTCCTATAGTGAAATCAAAAGCTTCAGCACCGTCTGACTACTGAAATTTTCTGCTCCATCCAGACCTGATTCGCATGAACATAGCTCATCACATTTTTGATAGCTAAAGTCTTTGAATATAGAGCTTGGGGGCTTTGGTGATATGTAGCTATAGCCAGTAGAGCTTCCCCCGTGCTATCTCCCACAACATATCCGATTCCTGCATCGTTGCGTCAGTGTTTTTTTTAATATTTGATCTCATCTTTAGGCTTCTCCCATTCTTTCCTTGGCATGTGCTCTTTAACCTCCTGCATTTTTTTCTAACCAAAAATCTTGATTTAGGTGAGGTGTGAAGACCCCAGTTTTGGTCCATCTCTTGTTCCCCAATTTGGTTAGCCAAAAGTGAGTTATATATTGCCTTGTTCACGGGAGACCATTGGTGTCATTTCTCCATATCCGTCTCTCTTTGTCCTCACCATCCTCCAAGTTGCTCCTTCCAGGGCTGTTACCTGTCCCCTTACTGAGCAGTGATAAACACATTGGGTATTCTTTGTCCTCACCATCCTCCAAGTTGCTCCTTCCAGGGCTGTTACCTGTCCCCTTACTGAGCAGTGATAAACACATTGGGTATTCAGCTTCTGAGTAGTGATAAACACATTGGTTTCTACTTGCCAAATTTGAATATGATGAGTGTCCAAGTACTTAAACGGGAAGTTACCTTGGGCAATATTTTTTTAGTGGATTCTAGGCAATTCTGGGGAAGTAGATCCTAGTTTTATCTTTGTTAACTTCCTGGCTAGTGATTTCCTCATAGATTTTAAAATTTTTCTTCAAATTGGAGCAGGTTTTCTTGTTCGCGCGAGCATGGAGAATTACATCATCCGTTTAAATCAGGTGGGATATTTTACATTTGCCTTTTACGTTGAAGGGATTGATTTTCTTGTGCTTAATGGCCTCATTGAAGAGAATAATCAAGATGTTGGTCAGTGATAGCAGAGAGGTAAGGGGAACTCCCCTTTAACCACCAAGTTCGGATGGATTTGTGTGATTCCTCTACGCTAGGACACCAGAATATCAAACCAAACCATGCACGAAAAAAGGCATGAAGAAAAGCATATAGGCTAGTGAGCTTAAGCAGAAAGCTAATTGTTTAAGTTCACAAATATATGATAACACACCATTGTTCATAAGTATGACACCATAAGCTTTGATTCGATCCTAAGCAAAACAGACGTTGACATCGAAGTTGATTCTCGACACAATTAGAGTCCACTTCAATCTTCTTCTCTCTCGGGGGGAAGACCACAAGGTAGCAACATTTTCTGCAAGACGCAAAGTTTGGCCAAGAAACATATTGTTAAAAGAGACAAAAGGAGTACATGTAATCTATTAAATTACTGAACCTATATCATAACCAAGAAAGTTCATTGAGCCTCTTCTATTTCATGTTAGCATGGGAATACATTACTCGTAGTGGAAAAAAAGGTCATCTGTTGTATCAGAAAATTTATCTTGTACTCATCTTGAATTCTTACACAATGTAGTGTTCTATCAAGGAAACCCATTGTTATACAAGGAGAAAAGTATTACAAGTAAATGGCACCTACTAAAGCAAACAAAAACATTGATCAAGAGCAGCATTCTTCCGAGGAAGATAATATCAATCTATGTAAGGAAATTCTTGGAGTAAAATAAGGTTTTGAATAGATAATTGTTAACACTCTTAACGATAAACAAAAAGAAGTTAACTAGGGTTCCTACTTATATCACGCATTCATGCAAGTACATCCAAAAGACAAAATTTGAATCATTTAATCACCTAAAATGTTTACGCTAACTATCAAAAGGTTCCAATTATGATTCGATGGAATTTTAGTGAGTTGGACGCGCAAACATACATAAATAACAGAAAAGATGCAAACTACAAGTGTAAAAGTAGAACAGTGCCTCACTTGCATAAAGTTGTAGCGTTCCCTTCCAATTGATTCATTCTCAGCAATGGCAAAATATGCTAACATTGGATAGTGACCGATATAAGATGCATGACTATCACGTTGGATATTCACTGCCCATTCACTGATACAATATAGAAAGGCAATGGAAATTTCTATTAACCTCAATATCAAATATCAAAAGTATATTTAACCATCGGTTAGAAGTTTACAATCTGTTTAGGTCAGCATGCCCTGTTCCAACATATTTAGCTTGAAGATGCTCAAGCTGAGAATTGATATTGAATCTGTCACTAGCCTGGGCACAAATTTAAATCTCATGTTAAGTAAGAAGAAAAATAGCATGAACCAGAAAACACACACCTCAATACTAACCTAAAAAAAATTATATTAAGATAATTTTAAAGTACAAAGTTTAGCATCACTCAGAAGGAAAATAAAATAATTTATCAACTAATAAAACGGAAAAGAATCACAAGACAATATTTGCTTAGGTTCTCTGAATGTGTATAACGCGGACTTAATTATCTACTAATAGAATGGAAAAGAATCACAAGACAATATTTGCTAAGCTTTCTGAATGTGTATAACGAACTTAGCCAAATATCACAAACAAGTCCTCTGCCACAACAAACCAAATACAAATAACATGCTCAAGTGGATCATAAAGCAAAATAAAGTGGTAAAGAACTAGTAAAAGCTGATTCTGTTTCTGTGCAGAGGGAAATCTGTGGACTTTAAGATCTAAGCTGTAAATGTCTAAAACTAATGGGTTCTTCTACTTCATTTTCTTCCACCGAGACTTGTGAGCCTATAATGTTTGAGCTCGCTACTCTTCCTCCTATTTGCTTTCTCATTGTGGTGTAGCACCAATAGTAGCATTGCTTCCCCTCACAGTGAAGCACTGACGGATTGTCTACAAGCCGACCTTCCTCTCCTCATTCCCTTTTGATTCCCCAGGTCAGCTCGAGATCTCATTTGTACTCATTTATTTTTTTTTTTTGGTCACTGGTTTGGTTGGGATGAAATTTCAAATCCTCAATGTGTTGTCGCAGGCTTTGTCTAGGCAACTTAGGACTCTAGACCTATTGTGACAATTTGATGATGCTTGTTGTTTTCATCATTGTTTAGGTAAGATTCCCATCACTGTAAAGAAGCAGTAGTAATAAGGGTAGAGAAAAATGTAGTAACAGCATGATATTTAGTATATTTGGAATAAGGATAAATCTGACTTTTTAACTCACCATTGCGTAACTGAAACCTGATATAGATGCAATTAGGATATGTGTAAGGGTGCATAATGTAGGCATATGTACAACTCGATAAATATTTACGTCTCGCGCAGGGCCTAATTTCAAGTCGTTGTGGAGATATAATTGCATATATACATAAGAGTCAGCATTTTGCTTTTCATTGATTGAATGTGAATGAAGGCCGAGACTCATAACACTCTACCATAACAGCCTTTGGGTTTCTATATATAAATGAGCACATCTCGCCCTTAGACGTGGATCACTTGGACGATAGAGTCCAGGACCTAGCACGAGTTTCGGTTGCAGCCGAACACTATTACTTATACTTAGGGATCCCCTCCTTACCCATGAGACACCTGATGGACCGTGGGTGTACTCATACTTATCCATAAGACTCTCGGTGGATGGTGGGTGCACTCATATTTATTATTAAGACAATGATGGACTTGTATTCTTATTGTACCAGATAACCACACTGATGAATTAATGTAGGCATTCACTCGATGAACTAAGCAGACCGACGCGGTAAGCTGCCTAACGACGAGACTATGTGCCAGTCGAGTGCGTCCTTTCGAGTAGGCAATGGACTGTCGTGCTTCGACGGCTAGATTATGGGCTGAGACCAAAAACTGATGTGTGAGGACGAGCGACCATGGGTCCTGTAGCACAAAAGCATATTGACTTGTGGAAGTGAGCCTGACGCACGAAAGCGTGGAATAACACAAGTTTAGCCTGAACAAAAGGTCAAGCCGAAAGAGTTAGGCACACTGAGACATTGATACTGGTCTCGGCGATAGGGTGCCAGGGCTCGATAGACTAATGAGGGGGAGACTGGGACAATGGACGCATCATCGAACCTGAGTCGGTTGAGCCATGTCGGCTTACTGACCCAGATTGGGTAGCTACTGCTGGTTGATCTAGTAGCTCAATTGGTTGAGGACTGGGGTGATATGATCAAGGTGGCCTTGCTCTCCAATTCGGTCTATAGTGAGGATGAGTCAAAGGTGACAGTCTGGCTCAAGGGCTACCTGACATGAGGAACCAGCATAGTTGATTCCCCATATGGGTTTATACACATTGCTAGACCTTATTGGTAGACATTGGAGAGGTGGATTGGGGAGGCAGCCAAGGCTTGAGTCACATAAGGTAAGCTTGATTGGAGGTTTCATTGATTTTGACCAGCCACAGTCATCAATCCTTTCAAGGATAAGACTTAAAGTGGATTTCCACTCTCGGCTGGTTCAGAGGGCATTGGACCCCTCTCACGCGACTATGTTCAAGACTACAATTTCCTACGCAAGATTCATCTCCAACTAGGGCTTGCTCGTCCAACCTCTTCTAAGTGTCGACGAGCCCTTCGGCTGCCAATGTGACTTGCCAGCTCATATCCGGAGGAGTGGAGCTCCGTTGAGGAGCCGATGATGGGTGGTAATGCCTAATATCAACCCCACCACCCACGGCATTCCTCTTTACCGCCTGGTTTTCTATTTGTGGTTCTTGGTCCAACTTGGGGATTTTCATTAGTGTTCTTGTTGGGTTCTTCTCCCTCGTTCCCTAGGTTTTTTGTTTGTGAGTTTTGTCCCAATTTGGTTCTTCTTCGACTAGCTTCCTCGTCCCAGTTCCAGCCTCATTCCATGGATCTTCTTCGACACCTCTAGCTGAGGCTAGTTCCCACAAGTGTCGTTCCCCCTCCTAGTCGAACCCCTCGCTAGGAAGCTACGTCTATGGTTGGCGACGCCTTCCCCTGTTGCTGTAAGTCCCGTCTAAGACTTGGAGGTTCTGTTGACATCTTCCCTTCCATTGGGTGGAGCAGCCCAAAGTGATGGGCTAGATATAACTCTCCCCCTCCTTGTGTGGATGATTAGTAATGTATGATGGTTTCTGTCGAGTTCATGTTCATCCCTAGATTTTAAGTGACAAATTGGTAGTTCTTTTATGTTGGTGTTTTGGGGCTAGGTCGTGCCCCCGATTCGCTGAATTTATATATGCATGCAGCCAAGTCGAGCCTCATTTCCCTTGACAGATTTTGGCCAAGTCGAGCCTCGTTCTTGATAGAATTCTGACTTGGCTTTCTACATTGATCTAGTTGGGTTGTGCTGTGATCTATTCCTGCATTGAGCTTGTAGTGTGATGCCACATTGTGGTGAATGTATGTTGTGAACTTGTTTGCCAAGCAAAGTTATAGCAGGTACTTGAATACTCCCAACCTTCCTCTCTTGGCTATCCCTTAGTTGCTTGTAAAAGGGAAGAGTGAAGGTGAGGGTTGTAATCTGTGCAAGGTTGTATTCAAAAGAAAGAAAAAAAAAGGAGGGTTGGTTTGGTTTTCTGCACACTATAAAGCCAATTCATTGGATAGGGATTAGGGAGAGGGTGAGGTTTTATCTTGTTTGGGATAGCCTACTTTGCTCCTTCTGCTCTTTGGTAGATGATCGGTAGACGATCCTGAGGCTCCCTAAGAAAAAATTTGTAGGGGGTATTTTTGTCTGTCACATTATGTATAGTGAATTAGAGAAATGAATAATGAATGAGTTAGTGATATATGTTTCGCATGACTTGTAGAGACAAGGAAAAGAATTGAGTTAGGATATAAGCAAATCTAGGAGGAAGAGGACAACAATTAAAGGTAGGATTTAGGAATCTACCTCTACCTTTATTCTAATTACAGTAAGTACATTTGTAGATTCATGATATATATCTAATTTAATATATAGTTAGAGTAGATGCCAACACCGTAACTCCTTTATTACTTCTACTGATTGGTTTGCTTCCAATCCTCTTGACCTTGGCATTATATTCATTGGTCCATGCTCGTGATTGATGTGTTCTTGATTAGTGTAGCTGCATTTGACAAGTTAGGTGTTTATATCTATTTCTAATTTTTGTTAGCTGGTACTGTGTAAATAATTGAATTGAATACATACTCTAGTAATGGATTGAGTAGTGTTGCATGTGCACATTGCGGGGATATGCCATGAGGCCCATGACCTATGATCTCACTTAGGTTGCTTGATGATTCACCAACAAGCCATAATCTATGCTATAAAGACTAAACAATATCGAATTATAATGTGTCAGCTAGTACATCTACTAGGTTATTTTTGGAGAACCTTGTGTCAAGTATCCAATGGAACATAATTGAGCTATCAAAGATACTTGTTCCACTATTTATTTGGCCATAGGTTGATGATTTACATGCCATAATTTAATATGAATAATATATCTAATATTTCCACAAATGTGAGCATGTATATGTAACATTATGTTGTTTATGTTATATTATTTGTTGAGACACATCATCTTGTCTTGCTTTCTACCTAGCAATTTTTGTTAATTTCTTTGCTTCTATTTCAAGTTTGGATGTGGTTCCTATTCAGGAGTTAGAAGCTAGTCTAGCCAACCATTTTGCAAGGTTTTTGGTAGGGCTGTGCATGGGCGGTTAACTGAACCGGTTGACCAGGTCAACTGGTTCACTGAACCGGTTGACCAGGTTAACTGGTTAACCGAACTATTCGGTTCAAAAAAAACCGTGAACCGTTCCCGAACCGATTTGACAGTTAACCAGTCAACCGGTTCGATTAACCACCTGTTAGCCGGTCATAAATTTTTTTTCTTAAATTATAATATATTTTCTAGTTTGACAAGTTAACCACCAGTTTTCGGTTAATTGTCGGTTAACCAGTTCGGTTAACTACCAGTTTTTTATTATCCATCGGTTAACCGATTTAGTTAATTATATAAATATAATTATTTTAATATAAAAAATTTATTTTTATATATAAATAAATATTTTATATAAAATATATTATATACCGGTTCGGTCGATTAACTGGCGGTTCGGCCAAGTCCTGAACCGTAACTAAACCGGTAACCGTTAGAACTGCCAAAAAACTGACCAATTAAGGAACCATCGGTTCGGTTAACCGCGGTTCAATGGTTTTCTTGCACACCCCTAGTTTTTGGACAACCTTAGGGTTCTCAACACAATTGAGCTATCAAAGATAGTTGTTCCACTATTTATTTGGCCGTAGGTTGATGATTTACATGCCATAATTTAATTTAATATGAATGATATTTCTAATATTTCCACAATATGAGCATGTACATGTGACATTAGGTTGTTTATGTTATATTATTTGCTGAGACACGCATCATCATCTTGTCTTCATTTCTACTTAGTAATATTTCTTAATTTCTTTGCTTCTATTCCAAGTTTGGATGTGGTTCCTAAGAGGGAGAAGTAGCTAGTCTAGCCAACCATTTTGCAAGGTTTTAGTATAGATGCTCTAACATGTTTGAATGATTTTCCTTTGGGACTTTTTATGTATATACTTCAGAGTTTATGGACACTTGGATATATGATTTCACTGAGTATAAATATTTTGGATTCTGTGGGTTTTGTTGTATGTAAATATTCAGATGGGAAAAAAATGGTTTAGTAGTTTTTGTGTATCTCTACAATATTGAGTTAGATAAATGATCTATCTTGCTTAATTATTGGATTTTTGAATTGATTTCATGTTTGATTAACTTTATTGAAGTTGAATGAATTATAACAGCATAGAAATTTTTTATTGGTGTTGTATGTGGTCAATTACAGTAGGTGTTTGGTTGATTGTGTTTTGACCGGCGCCTAATCAGGGCATGATAGAACTCTTATTCATGACTGTTGTTAACAATTGCTAAGATTTCATAAACTCAAAAGCACATAAAAGGCAGTACAAAAATAACAAAAAAGGATAAAAAGTATAAACACATATCGTTTCCAAGAGAGTAGGGGAGTTAGAAAATGTGGGAAAAAGAAAAGATGTGAGTGCATTCAAGTACGATAGAGAGTAGAGAGATATTCATACTGATTCGAAGGTCAAACCCCAAAATACAAAGCATAGAAAGAGTACAAGGTACAATATTTGTACGGGTACAAAGAGAGGATGCCAGCTACCTTCAAATCCATCTTTAAAGCCCCTTCTTAGTGGAACCTGGGGTGTGAAGCAAGATGCAGTAGAGATTATTTGACGAAAAACCCCTGCTATAATTTTACTCTCAAAGTGGAACAATTTCTGCTATTTAATGATCACAAAAACCAATGTTACAGACAACCAACAATAAAATCTACAAAACATAACATAAATCGACATGTATATCAAACTCAAATATTTATATCTAGCGTCTGTTCACATCATTCACAAGTAAACCAAAATAAAAAATCAACCAGCATATCACACTCAAATATTTATATCTAACATTTGTTAACATCATTCACTACAAAACCACAATAAGAAAAACTAAAACTAACTTATTTGATATCAAAAGCTAAAAATTAGATCAATCAATCCATAAACCAAAACATGGAATCAAATTCACCATCACATGTCAGTCACAAGCTATACAACATATACGCATCAAATAGTCAAAATACAACACTATCTAACTACCCAGGACAAATCAAAATACCAAAAGCTTCAAGTGGAGGAGTATATATACATAAATTTAAATAAATTAGAACAAAGTAATATATACAATTAGCATTGATGCAGGAGAATTATTTAAAAAGAGTTGAATGTATGGATGAAATGTCATAGCATTTAATGATCTTATGAGCTAGTCAGGTTAAGGACCAGTAAACTGGTTTGGGCTATAGTTGCTAGCTAGGGCTTATGATCAAGTTATCTTTAGATAATTCTGGTAGCTAGGTGTTGGATGCAATACCACTGCGTTTCGGAGAAGAGAAAGATATTAGAAAAGAAAGGAAACAACAGGAGAAAGGAAATAAAGCAGAAAGGAAATAATTCCTTTCTCTTTCCTCGTCTTTCGATGAAAGGAAAGAAATATTTTGACCAGTCAACTCAGCTGTTGACTGAGTCAAAATCAACTCAAATTACACCTAAACCAACCAAAATCTCACCCAACCAGTTCCATCAGGCTTGCCGTTGCCGTGAGGGGAGGGGACGGAAGAGAAGAGGATGAAGAGCGGAGGGGAGGTGGCAAGAGGGAAGGACGAGCTCGGGCGGCGAAAGGGGAGGCGAGAGGGGAGGGGTGAGAGGGGAGATGGAGCTCGGGCGAAGACGGCGAGGTACTTGTTGGGGAACGTTTTCTGGATAAGCGTCTCGGCCAGATCCATGAGCACAAGCTGGAGAAGCATCTCCGCTGCATCGAGTCGGCTACCGGCAGCCGCGAGCTCCAGCGGACGAGAGGGGAGGAAGGCCACGAGCTCGGCAGTACCAGAGGGGAGGAAGACCGCGAAAGCTTGGACGGAGGGGGCAAGCTTGAACGAGAGGGAGGACGCAGCGAGCTCGGGCGAGAGGGCGTTCCATGAGAGTAGCAGCAACCTGGGAGCAGCAGCGGCAAGCTGGCGACAACGGCGAGAAGGATAGGGGCGGCGACCTCTAAGACAAGAGGGGCGATAGGGGAGGGGGCAGCGACCTCTGAGACGAGAGGGGCAAGAGGGGAGGGGGCAGCGACCTCGAATGAGAGGGCGAGGGGCAGGGAGAAGGAGAGGGGCAGCGAGATGGTGAGGTCCGGCGAGAAGGAGAGGGGCGGCGAGCTCGGGCGAGAGGGCGAGGGGGCGGCGTGCTTGGGAGAGACTTCGAGGGGGCGACCAAATCGGGAAATCGGGAGATTGGAGCAATGGATTGTTGGAGCGAGACGAGAGACGGAAATCATTTCTGTCTCTTTTGGAGGGGAAGCTTTTGAAGGGAAAGGAAAGGAAATTTTCCTTTCCCTTCCTTGTTTCTCTCCTCTGAAACTAGGGAAATAAAAGGAAAGAACTCTGTTTCTTTCCTTTCCCTCCTTGTTTCCCTCCTTGTTTCTCTCCTCTGAAACAGACTGTAAGTTGTCTTCGAACAGTCCACACAGGGGAAATATTCTACCTAAGAGTCAGCTTGTAATGAGAGATTTTGGTGGCAGCTTGATTATTTTACGACATATGATTTGGATGTATTTTATTATAATGTATATTTTCCATATTATGCTATATGACATGTAGTTGCAGTAAGATAATTGTTTATCTAGTTTTTTGGTAAATGCATCATCTTATTATAATTCCTACTTAGCCTTTTACTAACTTCCTTTGTGTTTGTCTCCGGGTCCAATTCCAGCTAGAGATTGATAGATAGGTAGAGACCACCTGAAGCTTTGGGTATTTTGTTTTGTTATAGGAAGTTAGATAGTATTGTATTTTGTCTATTTGGTATGTATATGTTGTTTCGCTTATCCCTGACATGTGATGGTGAGTTTGGTCCATGTTTTGGTTTATGGATCAATTGATTTGAGTTTTAGCTTTTGATATTGAATCGATTAGTTTTGGTTTTTACCTGTGAATGATGTGAACAAATGTTAGATATAATTATGAGTATTTGAGTGTGATATACAAGTTGATATTTATAGTATGTTATGTAGATTTTATTATTGGTTGTATGTAACTTATTGATTTGTTTGATTATTAATAGCATGAATTATTACATTTTTGGGTGAAACTATAGCGGGGGTTTTCGGCTAATACCGTGTGGGCGTAACACGAAGGCTTGTAGAAGGCAGATGACCTTAGTAGATTAAACTAAATAAATTTGGGCGTAAATCGAATAGAATTTCAACTTCCACACATACATAAACAAAAGAATAGTTATCCTAAATCCTAACTCACGCACTATTATTTTTAAACAGAAACCAAACTCAAACTTCTAATTAAACTCATATGTGTATTAAAGCAGAAAGAAATAAATACCAGAGTTTAAAATAATTCAGCAACGCCAAGTAACTAATAAAAATTAGTAAACTAATTTCACTAGATCGATTCATCAAGAAAAAGAAAACACCATAGTAGCATAGATTTGAATAAGTCTTTTGTCTTTGTTACTCAATGGAGCCATTAAGATAAGACCTATAAATAATATTTTATTGAGTAAAACAATCAATTTATTCAGAATATGAGAAAAAAGTATGACTCAAAAACAAAATGACAAGTATATAGATATATAGTACCAAAAAAATGAATATAACATGTACACTTGCTATGATTAATTGCTTTATATGAACCTAAGCTCAAGTAACAAAGGATAAAAGGCATAAACCCAGGCTTAATCAATTTAATGAGCATTTTAGTGTAACCCATTTGCATTTAAAGTTACACCTAGACAATCCTACACATTTATGTAGTTGATTTATTAGTAATCAGAAAAAGTTATTATAGGATACTAAATTTATTTTGGTCAGTGTCATACCTGAAAATATGGATAGAATATGCTACTATTGTGTATCTCAGGAGGGACAACTGAACCATCAGGTTGTATGATGAATTGCTTACGCAAGCTAATAATAGCTTTTAACACTTCGTGAAAGTGGTAGCTAATAGATTGAATACCACAATGAAAAAAAAAACATAGTTGTCGATATTTGACACTATGGAATACCAAATATAAAAACCTTACAACTTTTTCCTCAATAGTACAATTTTTATTGTCTCTTACTCGCCCTGTACTTTTTAGTACATCACACAATTGCATGAAAACACATACTTTCATTCTTAAGATATTATGACAAATTTGATCAAAATAAGTTAACTTTTTTAAAATTTCTCTCCTCTTGCCCTCTTTATTCTCATTACTCTCTTTTAATGGTTTATCCACATAAGAGGAGTCAAAAATTTCATTCAATTGTTGTATAAGATAACATACAACTGCACCTATAACTTGCATATTTCTACGTTGATGGTTGTGTACTATCGCAAGTATTTTATCTTTGTTACTCAATGGAGTCATTAAGATAAGACCTATAAATAAAATTATATTGTGTAAAGCAATCAATTTATACAAAATATGAGTAAAAAGTATGACTAAAACAAAATGACAAGCATATAGATAGATAGTAACAATAAAATGAATATAACATGTATGAGAACCATACTCAATGTGCGAGAACCATACTCCAAAGTAAATTTAATTAGATGAAAATGGAAAATCAAATTTGTGAATTATTGGGACTGCAACAAAGCATTCAACTCAATACCAATTCAAATATGTAAATGGAAAATCAATTAGATGATATCAGGAAAGAAGAAAGTAAATTTAATTTCACAAAAGAAGCTAATGCTTTTAAATGACATTACAGCATTCCAATGAAACACAAGCATGAGAGGTCATCTAATGAATCAGAGTAGTGATAACGTATGAATAATCCTAGTGCAAAAGAAACACATATACTCAAGTTAAAAGACCAACGCACAACAATACCGCAAGGAATTTGACAAGGTCTGCCAATGAATGTGGTTGATTTATTGATGCTCCAGTGTTCATGCTCCAGTTCAGCATTCAAGAGTGTGCTACATATACTCATTAAACAGCTACATATTTGTATTATCGTCATCACCACATCAATGTTCATGCTCCAGTTCAGAGTTCAGCATTCAAGAGTGTGCTAATCTAGTTGATTTATTGACTCTAGATAAAAATTAATGCATTAAAGAACATATTTCACTATTGTCTTGTATGTTGACTATGTTCCACATTCTCAAAGCTACCGCCACCAGGTAGAGCATTGGAAGGCTACGGCTTAATTAAGTTTGATGATGCATCCATAAGAAGAGAGAAAAGATACAAATTAGGGCATGTTCATGATCTACGCAGATCAACAAGAAAAGCAGGCAAATTTTTGGTGTAAAGATATTCACCTGGCTGATATGATGCGTGGAACGGCGAGGCCAAGATCAGTTGGGCGGAGGAAGATTTGAAGCTTTGACCGGCGACTGGAGAGGAGGTGCTTCGAACGGCGACCGGAGAGGAAGTAAGTAGAACGGAAACTTGGAACGGCGACTGGAGAGGCGGAATCGCAGCTTCGAACAGCGACTGGAGAGGAGGTGCGTCGACCGGAAGGGGCGATGGCGAGGACTGCTTCGGAAGGGTTTTTTGGGGAGAAACCAAAAGGAAGAAAACTCCTCCCTAGCAAAACAGACCCAATGTTAATTTCACGAGACTATTTATTTTTTAAATATTACTAATTATGTTTCTTCGACAAAAATTTATGAGAAAAAAAATAAAAAATACATTAAATTTAATAGCACAATATATATAAATTTAAATTTTTTTTTAAAGTTTTTTATCAAAGAAAACACAACGGAGTTTGTGAAACACCTTATTAGAGTTTAAATTTAAGATAGGTGAGTTTAGGTTACAATTAGGTCAACCGATTTATAATCTAAAATTATTTAAATCAAGTTATAAATGGGTTGCCATATAACCTATTTATATTATGGTATATATATATATATACCATAATATATTATATTATTAACTTTTATAAATAGTAAATATATTTTTAAATATAAAATATTTATTTGAATATATATTCTATTTGATTTTATATAATTATCTAAATATTTATAAATTAAATAGGTGATGTGGGTTGGATTGATGACCCATTTATAAATTAGTCTTGGATCAAGTCATACGGACTAAATTAAAAAACATGTCAAATTTAAATTGGCCTTAAATGAGTCACAAATCATGTTAATTTAAGACTTGCAGACCCAAATTGCTAACGCTTACTCTTAACTAATGATTACTCCTTCAATCAAATAAAAGAGATGTTATATATACTCTATCATATTTGTGTTTTTTTAATAGTTCGTTTGATGTGCTCATGTTTAATTGTCAATAAACTGGGGATAGATAAAATAAAACGGATCATTAAAAAAATTAACTAAGTTGATTTAAAACCTTTGTGTAGGTTACAAGTAGTAACAAATTATGTAGGATAAATAATGAAGAGAAGAATGGATCAAGAGATCCAAAGAATTAGATTCTAGCCAAATTACTAGAGAAATCTTTGAGGCATAGATACTAATTGTTGGTATTTTAATACAAAAAAACTTAAAATTCATCTATTATTTAATTCAGTTAATAATTTGTAATTATTTAATTTTATCCATAATTATTTAATATTAATAATAGCCTAATTAGGATGTCTTAATTATTTTTATTATTTAATGCGTCTTAATTAATAAGGGTTATTATTAAATTCATCCAAATAAGGCATTTTTTAATTAGACATGCTTAACTTGGCTTCCTAGCTGTTGTAGACTTTTCCTGTATAAAGAGAGGCATATAGAGTGTTAATATACACATCAACAAGCTTTTGAGTTTTCTTTTGCATTCTCTCTCATTTTTATACTGTGAGCCAAAATATCCTTCTGAGAACTGCTACACTAACGCGCTAGTAGTAGTGGAAATTTGCCTAAGAACAAATTAATTAGGATCGCCTCTAGATTTTTTTAACTCTAATCTTTTCTTTTTTTTTGTTAATTGTAGTATTAGATCCAATAATTTTAGGCAAATTATTCAATCTAATCCTTTCATTAACTTGTTATTTACATACTGATTATTCGCATTTGCTGCTTTAATTAAATTCTCTCATCTTTTCAAATCTCTCATAATTAATCAAGTTTTATAATCTTGTTAGTTTTAACCTCTCACATATTTATGACTCTTAATTAGATAATCTGTTGATATCATATTTTAATTGATCTGATCTGATTTCGCATAGCTTTAATCATCTGCTAAATTAATTTCATTATCACTAATCATTTGCTAAGTAATCATATTTAAATCTGATATATTAATCCTCAATCGGTACTCTATTAAGTTGACGTCCCTATTATTAGATTTGTTTTTATCCACATTTTAATTACTGTTAGATCTACATAATTACTATCCTAATCATAATTAGAATCGCTTGCATCATTGATTTGGTGTATTAATCTCCACTGTTAATTTATTGATTTGATATATCTGCAACTATTTTAATAGATGCGCATCTTAATTATTGTTAAATTGCCTTTGTAGTCATAATTGGAATCGCGTCTTAAGGCATTATTGAATCTGATCTGTTAATCTTAATCGTTAAGTTCATTATCTGAATTTGTTGTGTATCTTAAAAGGAATCATAATTGCCCTATTTGCATCTCTGCGCATCTTTTTTAATCTAATCGTTAATTCTGTCTAAATTGGTTTCTATGTCGGTGCCGGATTAAACTCTAAAACCCTAGAAAGGGCTAGTTTGGATCTATTGCACTATGATAGTTAGCACTGTCGTAGCTGCACTGTGGCTATAATAACTATTTTTTTAGAGTGTTTGGTACAGTTTTTGTATTGTTTTTATTATACTGTTGCTATTAATATTATTTTAAGTTTTAAAAATTATAATTAAATTATAAAAATTTTTATTTTTCTAATTATATATTAATATAATATAAAAAATTTAATAATATATATTTTTAAATATAAAGTTATATATAAATAATCAAATAATAAAAAAATTTAGTTTTATATTTTTAAATGATTAATTTATATTTTATAAAATTATTAATTTATAAATTAACATATATATAATTATTATTCATAGGGGTGTCAATGGGTACCCGACTTCGCAGGTACTCGACCCGACCTGACCCGTTTATGGCGGGTTCGTGTTTACTCCCATGGGTACCCGATACCCAATTGTAAATAATATATATATATATATATATATATATATATATATATATATATATATATATATATATATATATATATATATTTATTTATAATAACATAATTTTTTATAAATATATTTATTATTATTATTATTATTTTATAGTTATATTTTTTAAAAAAAATTTAAAAATAAATATTTTAATTTAAACGGGTTCCCGTTTAAATACCCGACTCGGGTTTAACCGGGTTCGGGTTTGGCCAAAGAGGGCGGGTACCCAACCCGTTGACATCCCTAATTATTCACATCTTCATCTGATCACGGGCCCCACGCATGAAGCTTCAGTTTCAAACCACGTGACGCCGTTAGACGTGGTCAAGCGGTTTCAAACCCGCGTTTGATGGCAGCCCTAGGGGTGTCTATTCAGTTTGAACCGAACCAAACTGATTCGGTTCAAACTAAATCGATTTGATTCAAATGGTAAGAACCCGAACCTGAACCGATTTACAAATAAACCGAATAAGAACCGAACCGAATTGGTCAATTCGGTTTGATTCAACCCGATTAAAACCGAATAAGCATTTGTTTTATAAATTCAATTTTTTTCCAACCAGTTTAGCTAATCATTAACTTGTTTCTTCTTTCTTGAAATGCCATAGAACACTATGTAAAGTGAGGAATTTTAGTTAAGGCTGTTGAATAAACTTCAATCTATTAAAGTGTTACCAACTTACCATCACAAATCAGTAAATCACAGCATCACGCCATCACTTGCGTAGTTGCATTGCAGCGAGCCAGCGAAATGAAAATTATGAAATTTTAGCCTACTGCATAGTGTTTAAGAATATACCTCTACTGCCTGCTACTGAGGAATTCAAGAATATTTTAGATTGAGTCAGGAGTGCAACTAGTGCTTGTTGCTACTTGCTACTGGATTCTGGAGTGTTGGCTGGCCTGCTGCTCATGAGTCATGAGATGAGAATTTATATAATGACATTTGAGTCATTTGACGATTTGCATGTCTTAAAGGCTTAAAGCATTATTATTTTGTTTATAACCAGCTGTCTCTGATTAATTCTAGCGATGATATTAATTAATAATTACTTAGTTAGAATAAGAATTGTACTATATTAGTATTCTTGAATTGCCCAGTAGCGTCTACACATGACGTGGACATTGTATATTTGTATGAAGCTGAAATATAGCAAAATATTGACAAATGAGAAATAACAACAAATACTGAGCATTGCAGGCAACACAAAAGATTCAATACCACTATACAAGGACTATAAGATGAGCATTGCAGGGAACATATAAATCCACATAAAAATCTACACAGGACGTGGACATTGTATATTTGAATGAAGCTGAAATATAGCAAAATATTGACAAATGAGAAATGACAACGAATACTGAGCATTGCAGGCAACACATAAATCCACATAAAGGCAACACATAAATCCACAATAAAATTTACCATACAACTGTCTTGAGACCACAATTCCACAGTCCAGAATTCCACAAAATTTACCATACAAATGTCTTGAGACCACAATTCCACAACACATAAATCATAGTTTCATACACATTCCACAAGATGACGAGACCACAATTCCACATTCCACAAGACCACAATTCCACAAAATACAAATACAATTCCACATCCACATGAGAGTCTTGAGACTTTATCAATTATCACATGAGGGCTGAGTGCTGAGGCTTGACTGCTCGAGAGACTGAGTCCATATTCCATATTTCATAATCCTATTATCCTATATAAGATCAACAAGACAACAATCGCCAACTAACAAAAAATAAGCATGAGAATAGGAATGAGATACTCACAAAATCTTACTCATCTGAATGTGTCTCCTCCTTGTCACCTTCAGCTACAGCAGCATCCATGGGATCATGAGAAACTCTCTCACCTGCATCGCCGTAGATACCACCTCTCCTGGGGTCCTCATAGCCGAAACGTTCATAGAGAAAATTCCCCATGTCTTCCATATAATTTCCCAATGCCTCGACATCCAAGTGAAGGTGACTTATCTGTGTTGGTGTATATGCCCTAGGACCTAGTTTTGGTCCACTTATGTACTACTTGAATTTGATATTTATATATATCATTCTGGCATTGTCATTATCAATGTTTGTTTACATCTGCGCACATGTACTGACATGATAATGTCCCTGGAGATAGATTGGATCTGTGCTCAAACTATTGTCCCCAGTCGATGTACTTTAGTGGATATGGGACAGCTATGGTACTTGTGAGACTGGTATGTGAGCTGGTTAGGTACGTGGTGCTAACGCAGACACATGGGTATATCATTGGAGGATATACTGGAAAGACCCGCTGTGAGGCTATGACTTGGTGTCATAAGTTATCCTCACAAGTGACAGGAGATGCATTGATCCCTTGACTTGAGGTCATTGATCATTCTATATGGTTAGGGACTTGCTTTGATACAACCTAACACCTCGCCGTAGTTGGGAGGTCATAACGGTTGTCATTGAGCATGTCACGACCCATATGAGAAGGTCAATGGACAGACATAGGATTTGCCCCTTCCTTAGGGAAGTATGATATCCATGGAGCTCCTCTATGGTTCTATGACTGAGAGTGTATGGCCATACCCAGGTAAGAACCTGTTTTAGTCATAGCCATGTGATTGGGTAAAAACAAGTGGTGACACACTTGTCCAATCGGATATCAGTCCGGCAAAGAGACTGTAATGCATCTGTACCTAGTTGCGATGATGGGGATGTCGATGTCGATATCCATTCCAATGACCTGGGTAGCAGCAATGCACTGCTAGGTGCCACTCACTGCTTGTGGTGACCTTTGGTCAGCACTGCCAGCGTCAGAAGAACCTACAGGGTAGCACACCTTGATACTTGAGTTCTCGTATTGATCGAGAAACCTTATGATCAAGTTATTGGATAACTCGGATCTAATTGGGAGATTTCATCAGCACCAATGGACCTGATGAGATGGAAGAATGTTATTGGAGCCAAACTTCATTTTTGGCAGGTTGACCCGTATTTGACCATGGTTGGTCACACTTGGATTAGGGTTGCATTGGATTGGATCCAAATGCTTAATCAACCCATAGGATGAAGTTTGGGCTAGCTCATTATCCAATGAAGCCCAATAACAAGTTCTCATGAAGAGAAGAGAGGCTAAAAGGGTATAATGGGGAGAAACCCAACCCCATTGGCGCCTAAGGGGCATAATGGGGTTAGGGTGGCAAAATTGCTTCATTAAGGAAGCAATTTGCGCCTAGCCCTTCTCCCTTGATGGTATGAATGCCTTTAAGGCATGTCTTGGGCTGATATGGTACTTGGGCAATTATGGAAAGGTTGAATGAAGTTTATGGTAAAGTCTTGGAGACTTTCCTTGCATCAAACCTCCTCATCCTAGCCCTACACTTGTCATGATCCTAGCCCTTGCCCTAATCGCCTCTTGCCCTATATATGTGACCCTAGCCGCCCCCTCTTATATGATTCATCCTTGGAGGCGTGAACATAAGAAGGGAGCAAGAGCAAGGAGCATTGGCGCAATCTCTTCCTCTTCCATCAAGTGGCCGCAAGCTTCTCCTTCCTTACCACTTGGCGCATCTTTCTCTCTTGGTGGCGCAAGGTGGTTGGAGCATCTCCCTAAGGCTTGGATCTTCTTCCCGAGGCTAGCACCGGGCGTGGAAGAAGAGGACTCGAGGCATCCGTGTGTGTGAGACTGCAGAGGGCGCACAGTTGGGCGCCTATCACGACATCGACCTCATCTTGCTCTGAGGTATTTTCTAACTCATCGTGTCGACCCCCTTGCATGCGATCTTCACTGGGTTTTTGGGACGGACCTGTTTCGGGGACATTCTTCCGCTGTGCAATGTATGTATGTGTCTCTGAAAAATTGTAAAATGTCCCCGGGGTTTCCCAACAGTGGTATCAGAGGGACTTGCAAGACTCGAACGATGTTTTATGCTTTTCTTTCATGCTCACATGCCATATCTCTATTTTCGAAAATAGCATAATGCATGGCAAACGATTTTTCTAAGTAGGAAAAATTAGGGTTTCTTGTTTCTATCATCCTCTCAATCTCTTTTGGATTTTTGGACTATTTTTCTTGTCTGATTTGAAGATCAAAGGCGCACGTAGTTTTGTCAAGTAGGACGGGCATTGTGTCTTCGGACTGGCCAAGTCTCTTGATCTGACAAAATTGCCAGCCGAAAGGATCTCTGAAATCATCTTGAAAAATAAGTCGCAATTAACCAAAAGATTTGTGAGAAGAAGATGAGAAAAAGAGACTGGTTTTAATGAAAAAGTAAAATTTCAGATTTTATGTTTTTCATGAGCATGTAGAATTGCATGAGTAAATACCTTGATTGTGCATAATGTTGTGATCATTAGTCAAGCCCCCCTTTGCATGCCTGTGATGTTTCCTCGTGAGGCCTGCGTGCCGCTTTTCTTTTTACTTTTAAGAAGACTAGGGTAGCGCATGTACTTGGAGCTTAGCGCATGCATGGAGTTGGCGCACCTTGGATGGTGGCGCAACAAGCATCAAGGAAAAGGCGCAACCTTGCTTGATGGCACAAGTTAGGCATGGCCGAACCCTTGGGTTTGAGAGCTAGCTAACTTGGCATCTTTCATTGTGGCGCATTCTCCTTGGAGGAAGACCATGGCATTGGCCGAACCTTTGAGGTCTACCCTTAAGGTTTGAGAGCTAAGCCATGAAGAAAGGACCTTGGAGCCCACCTTGAAGACCAAGATAGAGGGCAACTAGGATAGGTCTTTCTTAGGGGCTTGAGTCCTATGTCAAGAGATGAACCTCTTATGGCATGGGTTGGTTCAATGTCTTGAAAGGGCTTTGATCACATCATCTTTTACTGCTTTCCTTATCTGCTAAAAGCATGCCTGTGATGTTTTATCATTATGTTATCACTATAGGATTGCATGCCTGTATTGTTAGACATAAGATAAAACTGATGAGACCTTAAAAACCCTCATAAAATATCAAGTCTAGAAGCCTTCTAACGCGTAGCCCTCACTAAGCTATCGATCAGTGGAGTTGTGAACTGGTTCCCACCCTCGTGGGACACACCCACTTATCTTTAGAAAGTGTGTGGTGACAATGGTTTCCCCAATCCAGTTTTAACCTGGGCGTGCCTTCGCAAGGAAACTCATTGGCCCTGGGCATAAACGGTTAGGAATGGACTTGACTAGAAATTCACATGTACTGGGCACATAGTGAAAGTCTAGAGGCATCGTTGAGAGGTTAGGGTTTCATGTTATATCCAGCCCTCGCTGGACATGAAATGCCCAAGACTGTCTCAACAAGGGGAGTTGCTTGGAGCAACCGGCCGGCGCGCCCACCTTAGGAAACATGAGTTACTTTGTGCATCTCATCCCACCCTCGTGGGACGCAAAGCCTCATGTGAAATAAGGATCCCATCTCACTAGGAAGTCTTAAACTTCCCGATTGACTTTGTGGGTTGTCAATTCGAATTTAAAATAGTGGGAGCAGTAATCGTTTAAAACAAGTCCAGTTTAAATGATTCGAAGTAGTACTAATCTGCTGTTTCTTGGTTATTGTAGAACAATGAACAATGGCAGATGGTCACTGCGATCTACCCTAGAAAGGGATAAGTTGGTTGGATCCAACTTAAAGGATTGGTATATGAATTTGAGAATTGTGCTCAAGCTCGAGAGGAAGCTATATGTCCTTGAGAAGCCAATTCCTGAGCCACTTCCATGCTTGGCCTCAGCAGCTGAGAAGGATGCTTATGATAAGCATCAAGCTGATACTTTGGAGATTGCACAATTGATGCTAACCAACATGTCGCCTGAGCTAAGAGGGCAATATGAATCTAAGAGTGCCTCTGAAATTATTTCTAGTCTAAGGCAGCTCTTTGATGCATTGGTTGAGCTCAACCCTCCTAAAGTAGACATTCAATGTGTTAAGCCCAAAGGCTTAACTAAAACATTGAAAATAAAAATGGAAAGAGTCAGGAATAATAAGTGCTACTCATGTGGAGGACCACCTCACATGATAAAGGACATAGTACGACTTCAGAATGAGAAGAAGAGAGGCAAGGCTTCGTCTTCATGCTCAGGTATCTATGTTACAGAAGTCAATCTTTCTACTTCTATGTCATGGGTATTGGATACCGCATGTGGAGCTCATATTTGTACAAATATGCAGGGGCTCAAGAGAAGTAGATCGGTGCGACCTGGAGAGATTGACCTATGCGTTGGAAATGGGGCACAGGTTGTTGCCGTTGCTGTAGGCGTCTTGACTCTCTCCTTACCGTCTGGACTTCTATTAGAACTAGATAATTGCTTTTGTGTACCTTCACTTACTAAGAACATTGTATCCATTCCTTGCTTAGCAAAGAAGGGATTTAAGTTTGAAATAAATAAGAACTCATGTTCTTTTTCATTTGCAAATATGTTCTATGGGAAGGGTACTTTGTGCAATGGTCTGTATATTTTGGATATGGAAAGTTCTATCTGTAACATAAGTAATAAAAGGACCAAACTGAGTGGTTCAGTTGGTGCTTTCCTATGGCACTGTCGATTAGCCCATATAAACAAAAATCGCATCCAACAACTCCATGCAAATGGATTGTTAGATTCAAGTTCCTTGGAGGAATTTGATACCTGTGAACCTTGTTTATTAGGGAAAATGACAAAGGCACCCTTCACCAAGATTGGTGAGAGGGCAGGAGGTTTATTGGATCTCATACATACTGATGTGTGTGGGCCTTTCAATAAACAAGCCAGAGGAGGGTACAACTACTTCATTACCTTCACTGATGACTTCAGTAGGTATGGATATGTCTACCTAATGAGACATAAATCTGAGTCCTTTGAGAAATTCAAAGAGTTCAAGAATGAAGTAGAGAACCAGCTTGGAAGATCCATTAAAGCTCTTCGATCTGATCGAGGTGGAGAATACCTGAGTGGAGAGTTCTTTGACTATCTGAGAGAGTCTGGGATCATATCCCAACTCACTCCTCCTGGAACACCTCAATGGAATGGTGTGTCTGAAAGGAGAAATCGAACTTTATTGGATATGGTTCGATCTATGATGAGTCATGCAACTCTACCTCCCTCATTCTGGGGGCATGCACTTGAGACAGCTTCTCTGATACTGAATAATGTTCCATCTAAGAGTGTCTCCAAAATACCATACGAGGTATGGAGTGGGAGACGCCCTAATCTCACGTTTATCAGGATCTGGGGATGTGAGGCTTATGTCAAACGTCAGGATTCTAGCAAGCTAGAACCTAGATCTGATAAGTGTGTATTTGTGGGGTATCCTAAGGAAACTAAAGGATACTACTTCTATGTCCCAACCGAGAACAAAATTTTTGTTGCTCGGGGTGCTGTCTTTCTAGAGAAAGAATTTCTTATGAAAGAAGTAAGTGGGAGGGAGTTTGACTTGGATGAGGTCCAAGTGCAACCACAGGACAAAGAGATGGAATCTGAGCCATCTGCACCGGTTGTTATACAACCTGAGGCTCAGACACAGGTCCCACGTAGGTCTGGGAGGATTCGTCGTGCACCTGAGAGGTACGGGTCGCTGCCGACTCAACACGATGGAATTTTCATCATTGAGGATGAACCCAGAACCTATGATGAGGCGGTCAGTGGACCGGACTCCGAGAGATGGCTTGACGCCATGCGATCCGAGATGGATTCCATGTCGGCTAACCAAGTCTGGGATTTGGTTGAGCTGCCTGATGGGGTAAAACCCATAGGGTGTAAATGGGTCTTCAAGAAGAAGACAGACATGGATGGCAATATAGTTACCTATAAGGGTAGACTAGTGGCTAAAGGTTTTAAACAAGTCCACGGGGTGGACTATGATGAAACCTTCTCGCCAGTTGCCATGATCAAGTCCATTCGGATTCTGCTTGCTATAGCTGCATATCATGACTATGAGATATGGCAGATGGATGTGAAGACAGCGTTCCTTAACGGGAAGCTGACTGAGGATGTGTACATGACACAACCTGATGGTTTCATCCATCCTGCAGAGGCTAATAAGGTCTGCAGGCTAAAGAGATCCATTTATGGATTAAAGCAAGCATCTCGAAGTTGGAATCTTCGATTTGATGAAGCTGTGAGAGATTATGGCTTTATCAAAAGCGAAGATGACGCCTGTGTATATAGAAAATTCAGTGGGAGCTTGGTGATTTTTCTGGTCTTGTATGTTGATGACATACTGCTCATCGGAAACGACATCCCTAGTCTTCAAGCTGTGAAGACATGGTTGGGGAAGTGTTTTGAGATGAAAGACTTAGGGGAGGCCGCCTATATTCTAGGCGTGAGGATCTACCGAGAAAGATCCAAGAGGCTCCTGGCCCTTAGTCAGAGTACCTACATTGATAAGGTCCTTGAGAGGTTTAACTTGGAGCAATCCAAGAAAGGATACCTTCCAGTAAGACATGGCCTTACTCTCTCAAAGAGCCAGTGTCCTACAACACAGGCTGAGAGGGATAACATGAGTCGAATTCCTTATGCTTCGGCAGTAGGATCGATCATGTATGCAATGTTGTGTACTAGACCAGACGTGGCATATGCTGTAAGCATAACCAGCCGATACCAATCCAATCCAGGTCTGCAGCACTGGGTGGCTGTAAAGAACATCCTAAAGTATCTGAGGAGAACTAAGGATTTGTTCTTGGTCTATGGGGGACAGGAAGAGCTCAGTGTGCAGGGCTATACTGATGCATCATTCCAGTCTGACCCTGACGACTTTAGATCGCAGGCCGGCTATGTGTTCAAGATAAATGGAGGCGCTGTATGCTGGAAGAGCTTCAAGCAATCCACCATAGCAGATTCTACAACCGAGGCAGAGTATGTGGCCGCTTCTGAGGCAGCCAAGGAAGCCATTTGGATAAGGAAGTTCATATCTGATCTTCAGGTGGTTCCTAGTGCAGTGGATCCCATTGAACTCTATTGTGACAACAATGGAGCAATTGCACAAGCCAAGGAACCACGGTCTCATCAAAGATCCAAACACATACTCAGAAGATTTCACCTGATCAGAGAGATCATTGAAAGAGGTGATGTCAAGATTAGCAGAGTTGACACAGAAAATAATCTGGCAGACCCATTGACCAAGGCTTTGGCGCAGCAGAAGCATGATGGTCACGCTAGAGATATGGGGTTAAGATTTCTCAACCTCTAGGTCTTAGTGCAAGTGGGAGATTGTTGGTGTATATGCCCTAGGACCTAGTTTTGGTCCACTTATGTACTACTTGAATTTGATATTTATATATATCATTCTGGCATTGTCATTATCAATGTTTGTTTACATCTGCGCACATGTACTGACATGATAATGTCCCTGGAGATAGATTGGATCTGTGCTCAAACTATTGTCCCCAGTCGATGTACCTTAGTGGATATGGGACAGCTATGGTACTTGTGAGACTGGTATGTGAGCTGGTTAGGTACGTGGTGCTAATGCAGACACATGGGTATATCATTGGAGGATATACTGGAAAGACCCGCTGTGAGGCTATGACTTGGTGTCATAAGTTATCCTCACAAGTGACAGGAGATGCATTGATCCCTTGACTTGAGGTCATTGATCATTCTATATGGTTAGGGACTTGCTTTGATACAACCTAACACCTCGCCGTAGTTGGGAGGTCATAACGGTTGTCATTGAGCATGTCACGACCCATATGAGAAGGTCAATGGACAGACATAGGATTTGCCCCTTCCTTAGGGAAGTATGATATCCATGGAGCTCCTCTATGGTTCTATGACTGAGAGTGTATGGCCATACCCAGGTAAGAACCTGTTTTGGTCATAGCCATGTGATTGGGTAAAAACAAGTGGTGACACACTTGTCCAATCGGATATCAGTCCGGCAAAGAGACTGTAATGCATCTGTACCTAGTTGCGATGATGGGGATGTCGATGTCGATATCCATTCCAATGACCTGGGTAGCAGCAATGCACTGCTAGGTGCCACTCACTGCTTGTGGTGACCTTTGGTCAGCACTGCCAGCGTCAGAAGAACCTACAGGGTAGCACACCTTGATACTTGAGTTCTTGTATTGATCGAGAAACCTTATGATCAAGTTATTGGGTAACTCGGATCTAATTGGGAGATTTCATCAGCACCAATGGACCTGATGAGATGGAAGAATGTTATTGGAGCCAAACTTCATTTTTGGCAGGTTGACCCGTATTTGACCATGGTTGGTCACACTTGGATTAGGGTTGCATTGGATTGGATCCAAATGCTTAATCAACCCATAGGATGAAGTTTGGGCTAGCTCATTATCCAATGAAGCCCAATAACAAGTTCTCATGAAGAGAAGAGAGGCTAAAAGGGTATAATGGGGAGAAACCCAACCCCATTGGCGCCTAAGGGGCATAATGGGGTTAGGGTGGCAAAATTGCTTCATTAAGGAAGCAATTTGCGCCTAGCCCTTCTCCCTTGATGGTATGAATGCCTTTAAGGCATGTCTTGGGCTGATATGGTACTTGGGCAATTATGGAAAGGTTGAATGAAGTTTATGGTAAAGTCTTGGAGACTTTCCTTGCATCAAACCTCCTCATCCTAGCCCTACACTTGTCATGATCCTAGCCCTTGCCCTAATCGCCTCTTGCCCTATATATGTGACCCTAGCCGCCCCCTCTTATATGATTCATCCTTGGAGGCGTGAACATAAGAAGGGAGCAAGAGCAAGGAGCATTGGCGCAATCTCTTCCTCTTCCATCAAGTGGCCGCAAGCTTCTCCTTCCTTACCACTTGGCGCATCTTTCTCTCTTGGTGGCGCAAGGTGGTTGGAGCATCTCCCTAAGGCTTGGATCTTCTTCCCGAGGCTAGCACCGGGCGTGGAAGAAGAGGACTCGAGGCATCCGTGTGTGTGAGACTGCAGAGGGCGCACAGTTGGGCGCCTATCACGACATCGACCTCATCTTGCTCTGAGGTATTTTCTAACTCATCGTGTCGACCCCCTTGCATGCGATCTTCACTGGGTTTTTGGGACGGACCTGTTTCGGGGACATTCTTCCGCTGTGCAATGTATGTATGTGTCTCTGAAAAATTGTAAAATGATCCATATACTCATCCCAACTTACTTCTAAGCTACTAAGAAACTCCAAAACAATAGGTAGATAGGTTTCAGGTGTCATGTCAAAAAATTATCTTAAACCTGCTTTGTCATACATCCAAAGCACATCATCCTTCAATCCCAGGAGTTTCAAAGCTCTGATGTCGATGTATTTGGTCTTTACAATGCGTCGGGTGAGCAGCATGTTGTACCTCTGCTCTTGGGCCTCATCCCTAAAAACGATACCGAATGGATTCGGTGGTGGCATTGGAGTCTCAGCGGGGGCCTTCCCTTTCTTCTTTGATATCATTCTCTTGACGGGTGACATTATAATGTGCAAGGGAAACAAGAAATCTACTGAAGAAAATCGAAACTGAAAGTGTAACCAAAAGGGCTGCGCAGGCTAAAAACAGGGCTAGATTCAAGCTTCAGATCTGGATTTCTGGGTTGAGATCGATCTTCAAATCAACTAGGGGAATGATCTTCTATCTCCCTCGAAGCTTTCTGAACTTGAAATCAACTTGATCGACACCTGGACGAGAGAAGACGAGCAGGGCGAAATCGCGGCGGAAAAGCTGCAGTGCACCAGCAAGCGAGCTCGATCGAGCTTGAAATCGTCCAAATCTCTGCTAGAAATTGGATGGAAATTGCAAAGAAAGGTCGCACGAGGGTTAGGGAAACAAGAACTCGAAGAAATTTGAGAAGTCGGCGTGAAATCGAATGAAAGAAGCCTTGGAACAGTGCACCGAACCCTAAATACGGCACGTGAAAACGTGGGGTCGGAAACATTACGGTACTGTAAAGTGATTACAGCAGTGCCGTAAAGTGGCTACAGGTTCTGTGCAAGAAAATGTGGCAAATAACGGTACCGTGAAGCAATTACGGTAGTGCCATAATTCTCAAAAATTCTCTGGTCAAAATCGTCTAATAATACGATACCGTGAAAAATACCACGGTACTGCCGTAAAATCCAAAAACTTCCTGTTCGAAAAATAGACAAAAATATGGTACCGTCACTTTTTCTACGGTAGTGCCGTAATCCTTGTTTTCTCTTTGTAAAGCATCAACACGAATTACGGTACCGTATTAAAATTACGGTAGTGCCGTATTTTGTAAAAAAAAATACAAAAAATCACTAAAAATTGTCAAAAACGAGAAAAAGAAGAATTAACCCTAAACAAAATAAATTAAGACAAAACTAACCAAAAACAAAGGAAAAAGAAAAAATTTGCTTGGGTTGCCTCCCAAGAAGCGCTAATTTAATGGTCGTTAACTTGACCTTTCTGCACTTAGATTTGTTCGTGGTTCATCAAGTAGATAATTTTCTCCTTCTTCGATCTACTCTTCATGATAGTAGTATTTCAATCTTTGTCCATTAACCTTGAACACTCCTTTCTCTTCACTCCATATATCGACGGCTCCGTATGGATATGTCTTCTTAACCTGAAAAGGTCCAGACCATCGAGACTTAAGTTTACCAGGGAAAAGCCTCAATCTAAAATTAAACAAAAGAACGAAGTCACCTGGTTGAAATTCCTTTCTGAGTATGTGTCGATCATGCCATCTCTTAGTCCTCTCCTTATAGATCTTTGCACTTTCATAAGCAGAGAGCCTAATCTCATCAAGCTCGCTCAGTTGCAATTTTCTCTTTTCACTTACGCTCTTTAAGTCAAAATTCAATGCTCTAATTGCTCAGAACGCTTTATGCTCGAGCTCTACTGGAAGGCGACATGATTTACCATAAATCAATTGAAAAGGTGACATTCCGGTATGCCCAAAGTGCATCATCAAGCTTGAAAGCCCAGTTCTTCCTTGTTCTTGACATTGTTTTTTCCAATATCCCTTTAATTTCTCTGTTAGATATCTCCACTTGTCCACTTGTTTGGGGATGGTAAGGTGTTGCTACTCTGTGATTCACCCCATATTTTCTAAGC
Source organism: Costus lasius (assembly GCA_027563935.2). Classification (NCBI taxonomy): domain Eukaryota; kingdom Viridiplantae; phylum Streptophyta; class Magnoliopsida; order Zingiberales; family Costaceae; genus Costus; species Costus lasius. The sequence goes on along the minus strand of CM050450.1, from coordinate 25,240,033 downwards.
AAAGCTAAAAATTTGTGTTCAATAAAGTGGGATCCTCTATCACTAATTACAACTCGTGGTACTCCAAAGCGTGGAAAGATAATTCTTTTAAACAACTTTACCACAACCCTAGAATCATTATTAGGAGAAGCAATGGCTTCTACCCACTTGGAAACATAATCTACTGCCATAAGTATATATTTATTTCCTCCAGATGATGGAAACGGTCCCATAAAATCAATCCCCCAGACATCAAAAATTTCAACTTCAAGTATGGTGGACAATGGCATTTCATTCCTTCTATTGATGTTCCCCATCCTTTGACAATTATCACAAGACATTATAAAATTTCTTGCATCCTTAAATAAGGAGAGCCAATAAAATCCAGATTGTAGCACCTTAAAAACAGTCTTCTCAGTACTAGCGTGCCCCCATATGATAATCTGTGACACTGTAATAATATATCTTCGACTTCCTCTTCGGGGATACATCTTCTAAATATGTCATCTGCACATCTCCTAAATACATAAGGCTCATCCCAAAAATAATGTTTAACATCAGCTAAAAATCTTTTCTTGCCTTGGTAACTCAAATCAATAGGAAAGATATTAGCAACAAGGTAATTCACAATATCTGCATACCAAGGAGCCTTAATTTGATCAATCCTAATAACTTGTTCCTCAGGAAAGGAATCATTAATATCACCTTGTTCATCTTCTATAATCATCCTTGAAAGTTGGTCTGCAACTAGATTCTCAGTTCCTTTCTTGTCTTTGATCTCCAGGTCAAGTTCTTGTAGGAGCAAAATCCATCTCAACAACCGCAGTTTACTGTCCTTTTTCTGCATTAAATACTTAATCGCTACATGATCGGTATACACCACAACTTTTGAATTTATCAAATAAGATCTGAATTTATCAAATGCAAAAACTATAGCCAACAACTCTTTTTCAATGGTAGTGTAGTTCCTCTGTGTCTCATCCAAGGCTTTGCTAGCATAGTAGATCACATAGGGTTTCTTCTCTTTTTTTTTGCTCTAGAACTGCTCCCATAGCAAAATCACTAGCATCGCACATGAGCTCAAAAGGTAACTCCCAGTCAGGTGGCTGCATGATAGGTACTGATATCAGGGCTTTCTTCAATTCCTGAAAAGCAAGCAAACACTTCTCATCAAAGCAGAATTTGGCATCTTTACAAAGTAAATCAGTGAGTGGCTTAACAAGTTTCGAGAAGTCTCTGATAAATCGCCAGTAAAACCCTGCATGTCCCAAAAAACTTCTAATCGGGCGGTGCCAATTTCTCAATTACTTCAATCTTGGCCTTGTCCACTTCAATCCCTCTCTCTAAAATAAGGTGACCCAAAACTATCCCCTGCCTAACCATAAAATGACACTTCTCCCAGTTAAGGACAAGGTTAGTCTTGATGCATTGCATTTTGGGAGTGATTTTCATAGTTATTTCATGTCAAATCTAAGCTTATTTCGGCATTTTTATACTCATTATGGGCTTATTTCCTTCATATCTTCAGAATCTTCACTTTTTGGCACTTTTATGGAATTTCAGGTTAAAACACCCTTTTTTTCAACATATTTTGAAGATTCTGAGGCCATGAGACGATTTCTCATGCGAAAACGAAGCCGCCTGTCAAATTTGAGCCTATTTGGAGTTAGCCTGACAATCACGGCCGGGTGAACCCCACGGGGTTCACCATCCCAGTCGCCAGCCAGCGTATGCCACAGAGAGCGTCACGGCCGGGTGAACCCCAGCGGGGTACACCAGAATTCCATTTGGCCAAAAATGATCCAGAACACATCACGGCCAGGTGAACCCGGCGGGGTTCACCGCGCTTCTTTCAGCCAAACTCTCAAAATGAATCACAGCCAGGTGAACCCGGTGGGGTTCACCGTGATTCTAACTCAGATTCGCGAGCGGACCCGACCCACACTCGGTTTTCCTTCGATTTCTCACCCATTCGGAGTCCAAATTTGGCAAGTAAGGTGTCTTTGGAAAGCTCTTTCAGAGGCGAACGCAGAGGATACAAAAACCCCAATTATTATGACCTAAATATCGAGCATTCACATGAGGAAGTAGCGCAGGTGAAAGAACTCGGCGACAGAGGCGATTTTTGGAGATTTTCGGAGATTGAGACACACGATCATCATGATTTCTTCAGGATTCCTTCGGTTCATCGTCTCCTTCCCCAATTATTATGACCTAAATATCGAGCATTCAAACTTTGTATCTATTTATGTTATTTGGTATGAATTGCGAGCATATTTTACTTTGACGTATTCATTTCGTGGTTTTACCTTGGCCGAGTAATATAGCGTGTTAGCCATTACGATTCATATCGAGAGAAGGATCGTAAGGGTCGAACCTCCGAGTAAAACTTGCGAGACCTCGACACGAGAGTGCTTAGTCTTCGCTCGAGGATTTCATAGTTTGCCATAGAGCTCATTGGGTTCGTCTTAGAACGATCCACCGTGAGAGTAGGAGGTCGGTCTAAAACGTACACCGGGGTGTATCACTCGAGAGAGGGCACCTTGTACCCTAGGGTTAGACTCCTTGTGCAAAACCAATAAACCAAATAACTAATATCTTTCTTGTGCGATTAAGATTATCATCGTGGTGGAAACCGTAGCCCTGAATTCTCTCTTATATCTTTTCTCTACCGAATTAGTTGCACTTGTTTGTTTTTGATTTTCGTCTTCAAAAACCCACGCTTGATATTCGCCTAGCTATTAGGGCTCGGACTTTCTAGTACTCAACCTTGCTCCCTGTGGGATTCGACATCTTTTATATTACTTCGACATATCCGTGCACTTGCGGAGCGTGTCAAGTTTTTGGCGCCGTTGCTGGGGACCAACGTTTGATATTAGTATATTTCCGAGAATTGGTAGACTAGGCCTTAGGTTAGATTTTTTTTACTGCATTGCTATTTTTTTTCTTTTTATTTACTTGCCGTCTTAGAACTTTATAATTTTGACTGACCGTTTTATGCGAAGATGTTCTAGGGCAGGTACATTCTTTGAAATTGATCCAGAGATCGAGCGCACCTTCCAGACAAGAAGGAAGCAAAATCAAATTCTGAAGAAAGAAATCATGAACCATCCAGGAGAAGACAATCAGATGGAACACATTCAACTTGATGTGAATGATGACCGAGCACAACAACCAATGGGGAACAACTATAACAACAGGACATTGAAAGATTACTCGACACCTTACACTTACGGTTTTCAATCTGGAATTGCTAGGCCCGCTGTTGAGGACAACAACTTCGAAATAAAACCTGCTCTTCTTTCTATGGTGCAACAAAACCAATTTGGTGGTTCTTCTCTTGAGGACCCCAACATGCACCTTTCTATTTTTTTGGAATATTGTGACATGTTGAAAATTAACGGTGTGTCTGCTGATGCTATCAGGTTGCGACTATTTCCCTTCTCTCTGAGGGACAGGGCGAGAGCTTGGCTGCACACACTACTTGCTGCTTCGATAAGAACATGGGCAGAGCTTTCTCAAGCCTTTCTCTCCAAGTACTTCCCTCCATCAAAGACAATCCAATTGCGAAATCAGATAACGAGCTTCATGCAAAAAGATGGAGAATCCCTATACGAAGCTTGGGAGAGGTTTAAGGAGCTCCAAAGGATGTGTCCACATCATGGTGTAGAGACTTGGGTTTTGATCCAAACGTTCTACAGCGGTTTAGATTACAACACGAGGCTTACAGTGGACGCTGCAGCAGGAGGTGCTTTGATGAATAAGAGAGTGGAAGATGCAATGAACCTTCTTGAAGATATGACGATTAACCATCACCAATGGACATTTGAGAGAGGTACTTCTGCCAAGAAGTCAGGTAAATATGACCTTGACTCTCTTACTGCACTCATGGCTAAGGTTGATAATTTGACTAGGAAGCTTGATTCTTGGTCTGTTAATTCTATGGATGTTAACGCTAATTCTTGTGAGGTCTGTGGAGTTGTAGGTCATGCAGGGGCATATTGTCAGGCGGGAGATGGACAGATGGCTAAGGCTCATCCTGAGCAGTTGAATGCAGTTGGAAATTTCAACCAGAACAACAACCCTTATTCCAACTACTACAATCCAGGATGGTGCAACCATCCAAATTTCTCTTACCGGACAACTCAACCGATTCAGCCTGGACAAGTTCCACCACAGCAGACTCAGCCCCCACAAGGAAACTTTAGGCAACCCCAACAGAACAATTTCAGACCACCAGTTTTCCAGGCCAGAAATTATAATGCACCGTTGATAGGGCCTAGACGGCTGCTACCGCAAGTGCATGGTCTATCGTGTAATAAAAAGATTGAACCCATAGGGACTAGGGTCAAGTACTAACTGATCAGTTAATCAATAGCTAGGTGATCGAAAGGGTATAGAAGTGTCACTAATCCTAAAGCAAGTAATTAAACTAATGCGGACTAAAAGTAAACAATGCAGGAAACAAGCAAACAGGGTTTTAAGATTATGAGAGAAGATCGGGGTTTTAGGTTTCACCACACTGAAGAACGCATGAAAATTAAAGCTTGAAGTTTTAAATAAAGTTTCACCTAAGTTCTCAAGGTAATCCTTCCTAGGGTACAGACGCGCTCCCTCTCAGGACACGGTCCGGTATCCGTCTTAACCCAAGTCTCCTACTCTCGTGGCTTACTAGGGTTAAGGCGGATCCAATGGGATCTGTGAAAGATTAGGGTTCCTCGAGTGATTTCGAGTGCTCTCGCAACACGAAATCACTAGTCCAGTCTAGGGGTTCCAATGATCAAAGTTCACCTCTCAGTCCTTCCCTCGACATCTAAACCATGCATACATATGGCCAGTATGTAAACAAGAATTAAAACATTCTAAACATGAATAAGAACAAAGATAAATAGAGGAATATATAGATCAAGTCATATTATCAAGCATTCTTACAGTGGGCTAGGCCCAAACCCCGAAAAGAAGAGTTTACGCTAGTGTATACATCGTTAAACACATAGAATCTCTCATAATAATTAAATCAAACCAAAGGGAGGGTAGATCGTCGATGGAAGAAGGTCCAGCACGAAGATCCACGCCGGAACGACGAAGAAATCCAGCCGGAACAGTGTTGTCGCCTCCGAAATCACCCCAAAACCCTAAGGTCTCGCCTTTTTCGCTCATTCTCCTCGGTTGCTTGTCCAAATCCGATGATTTTAGTCTCAAAACGTTCGTGACTAAGTTGGGAAGGTACTCCCCAAATTTCGTCCAATTCCGAGCCCAGAATAGAAAGTTACGGGCGAAATACCGGACGCCTGTCGAGCAGTTCACGACGATACACGGCCATACATGGATGCACGGCCATGCCCGTGCACGGCTCGGGAAATCCAATTTTGCGCACAACTTACTCTTCACAGCCGTGTATGGATGCACGGTCATGCCCGTGCACGGCTCGGGAAGGTCTGGGTTGTCTGGGTGATGCACGGCCGTGTATGGGTGCACACCCACGACCGTGTACTCTGTAGAAAGCTCTGTTTGGGCTGAAATTTGGCGTGTAGCTCCGTCTCATCATGATGAATCTTCCCATACCTTCAGATTCTCCAAATTCCATTTAATTTGAGGCCAAATACCTGCATTTCATTAAAACAGAGGAAAAGTGAAGGTTCTGAAGAATATGAAGCATTTGAGTAAATATATGAGACGAAACATGCATTATGCTCTAAAATAAGAATGAAATTGGGTCACGAAATATCATATTTTTACATGTCATCAACCGCCGCTACAACCACAACAGCCAAGGCCCAACAATGATTCAAATCTGAGCAAGCAACTTGAAGGACTTACAGACATGATGAAGATGATGATGACCAGGATGGATTCCCTAAAGACACACAATAAAATGCTGGAGAGTCAGCTAGCCCAGCAAGCTAGCTCATCATCTAGAGTACCAGGGAAGCTACCATCTCAACCAGAAGTAAACCCGAGGGAGCAGTGCAATGCAATCTCCACTCGGAGCAGCAAGCAATTGGAAGATCCAAAGATGCCGACAGAAGACAGGATAGAAGAGGCAATACTAGAACCTGTGGAACCGCATACTGATATGACACCGGTGGCACCTGAGCTAGTTGAGGAGGAGCGGCCCTATGTGGGACCGCCAGCATATAAGCCACCGATTCCCTTTCCACAGAGGCTTGTCAAGGCTAAATTGGACAAGCAGTTTGGTAAGTTTTTAGAGGTTTTAAAGAAACTTTATATTAACATCCCTTTCGTTGATGCTCTTTTGCAGATGTCGACTTATGTGAAATTTCTAAAAGATATCTTATCAAACAAGAGGAAGCTAGAAAATCAAGGGACCTTTGCACTTACTAAGGAGTGCAGCGCCATCATCCAGAACAAGCTCCATCAGAAGCTGAAGGACCCAGGCAGTTTTTCCATACCCTACCAGATTGGGGAGATATCTTTTCAGAGAGCTTTATGCGATCTAGGAGCAAGCATTAGCCTCATACCACTATCACTATGTAACAGGCTAGAATTAGGGGATTTGCAACCAACTAATATTTCCATACAACTTGCAGACAGATCTGTACGCCACCTAGTTGGTATTTTAGAGGACGTACCTGTTAAAGTAGGAGATTACTTTATTCCTACTGATTTCATTGTTTTGGAGATAGATGAGGATGATAGGCTCCCTATCATTCTGGGGAGGCCTTTCCTCGCCACTGCAGGCGCTGTCATGGATGTCAAGAATGGGAAACTGACCTTGAACATCTGTGGCAATGCCATTCAATTTGATCTTATTGATACTTTGAAAAAACCCTCTCTTGCAGGTGCATGCTGCAGTGTGGACATTGTGGAGAAAGCAACTCAGGATGTTGAGCCACCTAGGAGAGAAGTGGATCCTCTGGAACTCGCCTTAACGAACTCTGTTGATAAAGATAGCGATGGGGAGGCAGACGAGTACGTTGCATTGTTAGAAAGTGATGTAAGTTCTGTTGGTAAGACAAAAGAAAATCAGGAGAATCAAGGGCAGCAGAAATTGAACTCAAGAGTTTACCCAACACTTTGAGATATGAATTCTTGGGGGAAAACTCCACATACCCTGTGATTGTCAGTGCGGCATTGGACATTGAGCAAACCGAGTTGTTGCTCAATGAACTTCGTCTTCATAGGAAAGTAATAGGTTACTCATTAGATGACATAAAAGGGATTAACCCTTCTGTATGCATGCACAGGATCCTATTGGAAGACAACTGCAAACCTTCAGTGGAGTTCCAGCGCCGACTAAACCCGCACCTAAAGGATGTAGTGAAGAAAGAAGTGCTCAAGCTATTAGACGCCGGAGTTATTTATCCAATCTCAGACAGCTCTTGGGTGAGTCCCGTACATGTTGTACCCAAGAAGGGCGGCATCACAGTGATAAAGACCGAGGCAGACGAGCTGATACCTACACGCACGGTCACGGGACATAGAATGTGCATAGACTATAGGAAGTTGAATTCGGCCATGCAAAAGGATCATTTCCCTCTTCCATTTATAGATCAGATGTTAGATAGATTGGCGCATAATTCTTATTTTTGCTTTTTGGATGGCTTTTCAGGTTTCTTCCAGATCCCTATCCACCCGGATGACCAAGAGAAAACAACATTTACATGTCCCTACGGCACATATGCGTATCAAAGAATGCCCTTTGGCCTCTACAACACCCCCGCGAACCTTCAGCGAGCAATGATGGCCATATTTTCTGATTTTAACGAAGAATTCATGGATATATTTATGGACGATTTTTCTGTATATGGTTCTTCATTCCATCATTGCTTGTCTCATTTGTCTAAGGTTTTGCAGAGGTGCGAAGAGGTGAACCTAGTCTTGAACTGGGAGAAGTGTCACTTCATGGTCAAGGAAGGCATTGTCCTTGGGCACCTAGTATCTGAACGAGGGATAGAGGTGGACAGAGCAAAGATTGAGGTCATTGAACATCTCAAGCCGCCTACATCAGTGAAGGGGATCAGGAGCTTTCTTGGACACGCCGGCTTCCACAGAAGATTTATTAAAGATTTTTCTAAGATAGCTCGCCCCTTAACTAATCTGCTTGCTAAAGATGCTATGTTTTGCTTTGACAGGGACTGCGAGGAAGCCTTCTCAAAACTCAAGGATGCATTAATCTCTGCTCCAATAATTCAACCCCCAGATTGGTCGTTACCTTTTGAGCTGATGTGTGATGCTAGCGACCAAGCTGTTGGGGCGGTCTTGGGACAGAGGAAGGATAAAAAGCTTCACGCCATCTATTATGCCAGTCGCACACTTGATGACGCTCAGATAAATTATGCGACTACGGAGAAGGAGCTGCTAGCGATTGTCCTCGCTTTTGATAAGTTTCGCTCCTACCTTGTTAATTCAAAAGTAATCGTGTTTACTGATCATGCAGCCATAAAATACCTGATCAACAAGAAGGAAGCAAAGCCAAGGCTCATTCGATGGATCCTCCTCTTGCAAGAATTTGATATCGAGATCAGAGACAAGAAGGGGAGTGAAAATCTGGTGGCTGATCATCTTTCCAAACTTGACCGCAGTGCAGACAAAGAAATTGATGCAGAATTAGAGATTAACGATACATTCCCTGAAGAGCACCTTTATGCCTTACTAGATCAACAAGTCCCATGGTACGCAAATTTTGTTAATTACATTGTGTCTAACATTTTTCCTCCAGACCTCACTTTTCAGAGGAAGAAGCGGTTTCTACATGATGTAAAGTTTTATTATTGGGACGAGCCATATTTATACCGGAGGTGTGCGGACGGATTGTACAGACGATGCGTGCCCGAGGAGATACAAGATGTGTTAACCCATTGTCATGCTTCACCTTATGGAGGACACGCAGGGGCTTCTAAAACAGCTTTTAAAGTTTTACAGGCTGGTTTATATTGGCCCTCCATATTCTATGATGCTAAACGTTTTGCTTCCACTTGTGACAGTTGTCAACGGACTGGAAACTTATCAAAAAGGGACGAGCTGCCACTCAACAATATCATGGAAGTAGAAATTTTTGATGTATGGGGGATAGACTTCATGGGCCCCTTCCCCTCTTCATTCGGAAAACGGTACATCTTGGTCGCCGTTGACTACGTGTCGAAGTGGGTTGAGGCATCCGCCGAAGCTACAAACGATTCCCGAGTCGTTATGAGGTTTATGAAGCGAACTATCTTCCCCCGGTTTGGCGTCCCACGCTTTCTGATCAGCGATGGCGGCTCCCACTTTATCGAGCAAAGGTTCAGGGCATTATTGAAAAAGTATGGTGTACGACACAAAATTGCTATGCCCTACCATCCTCAAACTAGTGGTCAGGTAGAGATCTCCAATAGAGAAATCAAACAAATTTTGGAGAAAATTGTATCGCGATCACGGAAGGATTGGGCGATAAAATTACCCGATGCTTTATGGGCGTATAGGACGGCATTTAAGACGCCCCTTGGTATGTCTCCTTTCCAACTTATTTATGGAAAATCATGTCACTTACCTGTTGAACTTGAGCATAGGGCGTATTGGGCTGTCAAACAAATCAACTTTGATCTCAAGAACGCCAGTGAAAGGAGAAAACTTCAACTTGATGAATTGGAAGAATTGCGCCTTTTTGCTTATGAGAATGTCAAGAGCTACAAAGCACGCACCAAATTTTGGCACAACAAGCGCATAACAAAGAAAGAATTTCATGAGGGGGACAAAGTACTTCTGTTTAATTCAAGACTTCGATTGTTTCCAGGAAAACTTCGAACGAGGTGGTCCGATCCTTTCACAGTTCAGAAAGTTCAACCTTATGGTGCTATCACGATTTGGACAGAACGAACTGGGAGTTTCACAGTAAACGGGCACCGCCTCAAGCATTACTTTGAAGATGAGCGAGTAGAGGGAGAGGAAATTCTAGCTCTCTCAGATCCCCCGAATTTGCATCTTTGAAAACTCTTATGGTCGAGCTATCGACCCTAAACTAGCGCTCTTGGGAGGCAACCCAAGTTTTTGCTTAATTTTAGTTTTTATGCATAGTTTCTCCATGTTGATTTGTTAGTGTTTTGATCATTGTTTTGTTTTTCTTTTATTTTTGCTTTTCTAGAGGGGATTGCTACTAATTTGATGTCTCTATATGTTGTAGGAAGAAGTTGGAGCACATGAGAATTTTTCCAGAATTTTTTCAGATTTTTTCGAGCATATAGTGAACATCACGGCCTGGTGAACCCCATGGGGTTCACCGTGATGTGTACTGTGCAGTGCGCCTAGGCTTAGTGACCAGAGGACTTCACGGGCAGGTGAACCCCAGGGGGTTCACCAGTATTCTAAATTCGCAGAATCCAACCAGTGAGCTTCACAAGCAGGTGAACCCCACGGGGTACACCATCTTTCCAAAGACCAGAAAACTTCCAGTAAGCTTCACGGGTCGGTGAACCCCAGCGGGTTCACCCGTGCTTCTGTTGCTTCTGCCCGACCACAGTAAACATCACGGGCGAGTGAACCCGGGTGGGTTCACTGGAATTCCAAGTCTTGTTCGCCCGAAACTAGGGCACACGCACGAAAGCTTCTGCCGCCGCCTTCCATACTTGGCGAAATCCACCCGATCGCGCCGCCTTCTCCTCTTCTAAACCTCCGAAGGGATTTCTAAGGGTTTGATCTAGGTTTTCCCTCTCATATATACCAGTTTCTTCTTAAATCGGTTCTAGATTTTTGCCTCGCCAGATCGCGCAGGTTTCCGTCGCCGCCTCCCGTGTTCAACGAGATCGACCCATTCCGCCGCTTTCTCTCGTCTTCGACACTTAAAGGCGATCTCTCAGGTTCTGATTTATGATTCCTTGCAGTCTGATCTAGCTCTTCTCGTCGGTTTCACATCGGAACTTTGTGTCGCTTGATTTCACTGACTTTTTGCTGATCCGCCACCACTTCCGATCTGAGAACACCTCCGACCAGAGTTCTCACAGTCGACACTTACCAGTCGTCTTCCAATCATCTCAGCACAATGCCTCCAAGGACAAAAGCCATGGCCAGCAAGAGAACCTCACGCCCTCAGTAGGCCCTGTCAGATTCGTCCGCCACGGACGATGAGGAGTACGAACCGACGCCTACACCTCCTTCCTACCGGCCTTCTTTGGTTACGTCCGGCTCTTCTTTGTCTCACCATGGTCGCACGCCTACCAGCCGACCGCAGACTTACGTATCTTCCCCGAACGAGTACGGGATTACCTTCCTGAACGCTGCACAAGAGGCACGGTATCAGATTCTGCGACAACGCCGCGTGCTCAATACGCGGTATCTTGATCGAACCACCTTACAGATGCTAGGGATGCTTGGAGACTTTGACTTGATGTATGCATCCATAGGGTGGGAGCAGCAGCTATTCTCACCCACCTACATCGGTACCACGCTAGAATTTCTGAGTTCATTGGAAGTTAAAGCTGATCCTATACTTGAGGATGATCCAGGCCGTCTATCCTTCCGCTTGGGTAACATCGAACACATCCTATCTCTTTCACAGTTCTGCGGTATTTACGGCTTTCCAGAGCCTAGCGCATGTAGAGTCCCTACTGAGTATAGTGAGCAGAGCTTCTGGGGTGCTGTCACTAACGAGCACATCTACTCCGCTCGCACAGCTCGCGCTTCCAGTCTGTGTAACCCAGTGATCAAGTACATGCACCGCGTATTGGCCCACACTCTCTTTGGTCGCGGTGAAAGTAACGGTATGGTTCGACAGACTGAGTTATTTTATATCTGGTGCATGCTTCACAGTTTTAGAGTCGATTCAGGATATTATTTGGCAAAGCATTTCAGCCGCATCGCCCGTTCTTTGAGGGGGGTGATAGTGATTGGTGGCTTGATCACACCTCTGGCAGTTTCCCTCGGCATTATTCCTTATGGCACATTGGAGGCTACCGGCAACAACAGGCTCGACTTCGAGTCTTGCGTTGCCATGAAACTGATTATATGCAAGGGAGATTCTTATTGTATGACATTCAAGGGAAACCCCTTCTGCTTGCCTTTGCCAAACCCGGAGCACACATCTATCAGAGTTCGTGGAAACTGGTGCATCCAGCCAGTTGAGGACGCACAACCCGATCCAGTCGACACAGCACCACCAACACCGGGAGCATTCTCTTTTGGTGGTACCTCTTCTCACGATTCCATGATATCTGTGTTGTAAAAAATCAAGGAGGAACAGTTCCATCAAAGAGAGTTGATCGATCACATGGACACCACTATCTCTCACATGCAGCAGGACTACGCCGCTAGATGGGAATCAAATGAAGCCGGTATGCAATGCCAACATACTATGTTGAGCTCTATTTGGGGGAAGCTATCCGCGATAGATGAACGCCTCACTTTCGTATCTAAGGAGCATAGGGCTCAGATGGACATCTCCTCCGACAGCGTTTTTCCTTCAGATAAGCAGGTTGAGCCGGATTATAGTGCGCGTGGGAAGAAGAAGAGCTCGAGCTTGAGTGCTTCTGAGCCCTATGCTCCTTAGATACGAAAGTGAGGCGTTGGTCCACATCCTCAGGCCCCACTCTATGACAGTTATGTATGACACTTTGCACTTTACTTTCATGCTTATATCAGTACTTTGCTATGATGATTGTGATTTCATGTTGTGAAAATCTTGAATGATGTTATGATGCTTATTATTCATGAATTCATGTGTCTATCATGAGACTTGTCCTGTGAAAGCTATTTCAAAATTTTGAGTTGAATACTTGATTGGTTAAGAATAATCAAAGAAGTAAGTCTAAGAGTATACCACCTTGTTAGAGATACTGTTTGAACCATATCCATATGTTCTATGATTCAGAAATTTTGTGATTGTTTTTGAGATGTTCACTAGTGGGTCAAACATTGATATGATTGTTCAATCAACTCAAGCTTGCAACTTACATGAGAATCATATTGAGATATATATTCGCTTAGTTATTCTTTGATTTCCTTTCTATTGTTGGGGAAACACTGCATCTGTCAAAATGGACATGTTATCAACTGCTGAGAATAGCATAATAATAATAAAAAAATTCACCCTTAGATTCCTCTACTTGGCACTGCGCAAAATTGGCAGTGGTACCGAAGGACATGAGTTGAAATCTAAAGGATGTGAAATTAAAAACAATAAAATGACTCCTCTACTTGGCATTGCGAAAAATTGGCAATGATACCTAAGGTTATGAGTTGAAGTCCAGTGCAATAATCAGTATATCGTATCCTGAATAAAACATTTGAGTTAACCCCAACGATTTAACTAGGAAGGATTGGAATTGCATGAGTGTTTTATGTTAGCTTAATTGAATCCTATGTTCGCTGCTTACTAAGTTGTTTGGCATCTAGTTATTGTGGGATCAAACTGTTGAACACTTGAGACAACCATTTACTTAATTTCTCCTGATTAGATCTTGGATTGGTATTAAATGTTTTTCTAATATGTATATCTTGACATGAAAGATTGCTCTTGTACCTATCATGTATCTCATCTTATTTTATTGCTTGAGGACAAGCAAAGATTTAAGTCTGGAGTATTTTCATGTATTGCATTTTGGTAGTGATTTTCATAGTTATTTCATGTCAAATCTAAGCTTATTTCGGCATTTTTATACTCATTAAGGGCTTATTTCCTTCATATCTTCGGAATCTTCACTTTTTGGCACTTTTATGGAATTTCAGGTTAAAAACACCCTTTTTTTCAACATATTTGAAGATTCTGAGGCTATTGGACGATTTCTCATGCGAAAACGAAGCCGCCTGTCAAATTCGAGCCTATTTGGAGTTAGCCTGACAATCACGGCCGAGTAAACCCCACGGGGTTCACCATCCTAGTCGCCAGCCAGCGTATGCCACAGAGAGCGTCACGGCCGGGTGAACCCCAACGGGGTACACCAGAACTCCATTTGGCCGAAAATGATCCTGAACACATCACGGCCAGGTGAATCGGTGGGGTTCACCGCGCTTCTTTCAGCCGAACTCTCAGAATGAATCACAGCCAGGTGAACCCGGCGGGGTTCACCATGATTCTAACTTAGATTCGCGAGCGGACCCGACCCACACTCGGTTTTCCTTCTATTTCTCACCCATTAGGAGTCCAAATTTGGCAAGTAAGGTGTCTTTGGAAAGCTCTTTTAGAGGCGAACGCAGAGGATACAAAAACCCCAATTATTATGACCTAAATATCGATCATTCATGCAAGGAAGCGGCGCGGGCGGAAGAACTCGGTGATAGAGGCGATTTTTGGAGATTTTCGGAGATTGAGACACACGATCATTACGATTTCTTTAGGATTCCTTCGGTTCATCGTCTCCTTCCCCTTAGCTTCATTTTCTTATACTTTTCATTTCATTAAAAGAGAGATTTTGAGCGTTTCAATGACGATTGTAGCGTAAACCCTATTTCGGGGCTTGGTGGAAACCCTTTGATGATTTTAATTGCAAACTTTGTATCTATTTATGTTATTTGGTATGAATTGCGAGTATATTTTAATTTGACGTATTCATTTCGTGGTTTTACCTTGGCCAAGTAATATCGCGTGTTAGCCGTTACGATTCATATCGAGAGAAGGATCGTAAGGGTTGAACCTCCGAGTAAAACTTGCGAGACCTCGACACGAGAGTGCTTAGTCTTCGCTCGAGGATTTCATAGTTTGCCATAAAGCTCATTGGGTTCGTCTTAGAACGATCCACCGCGAGAGTAGGAGGTCGGTCTAAAATGAACACCGGGGTGTATCACTCGAGAGAGGGCACCTTGTACCCTAGGGTTAGACTCCTTGTGCAAAACCAATAAACCAAATAACTATTTTTCTTGTGCGATTAAGATTATCATCGTGGTGGAAGCCATAGCCCTGAATTCTCTCTTATATCTTTTCTCTACCGAATTAGTTGCACTTGTTTGTTTTTGATTTCCGTCTTCAAAAACCCATGCTTGATATTCGCCTAGCTATTAGGACTCGGACTTTCTAGTACTCAACCTTGCTCCCTGTGGGATTCAACATCTTTTATATTACTTCGACATATCCGTGCACTTGCGGAGCGTGTCAAGTCTCTTCACACCTCTGTAAAACACGAGATAAATTAGCCAAGTAGTCATCAAAGGAAAAAAACCATAAACAGAAAAATCATCTATGAAAACATCCATGAAATTTTCAATAAATTCGGAAAAAATTACCATCATACACCTCTGAAAAGTAGCAGATGCATTGCACAATCCAAAAGGCATCCTCCTATAAGCAAATGTACTGTATGAGCAAGTAAAGGTGGTCTTATCCTGATCATCAAGATGAATAGGATTTTGAAAAAATCCAGAATACCTATCAAGAAAACAAAAATAAGAATGTTTAGCAAGTCTCTCAACCATCTGATCAATAAAAGGCAAAGGGAAGTGATCTTTCCTAGTGGCAGTATTTAATTTCCTATAATCAATGCACATATGCCAACTAGTAACTGTTTTAACAGGTATCAATTCATTATCCTTATTTTTCATAACTGTGACACCTCCCTTTTTAGGAATACAATGTACTATCAGAAATAGGGTAAATAATACATGCATCTAGCAATTTTAATACTTCCTTCTTTACAACTTCTTTCATAGATGGGTTGAGTCTTCTCTGAAAATCTACATGCGGCTTGTGCTCCTCTTCCATATGAATCTTGTGCATACAAAAAGAAGGATTAATTCCTTTCAAGTCATCAATGGTATACCTAATTACCTTTCTATGAATTCACAATTCCTTCAAGAGTAGATCAGTCTCCCTTTCATCTAATCGAGCATCAACAATCACAGGTAGGTAGAGTTAGGACCAAGAAATTTATATCTAAGATTATTAGGCAAAGCTTTCAACTCAACTTTAGAAATCTTTTCCTTTTCATCATCAAATGTAGCACAATCCAGAATATCATGTGTTTCATCATCAAAATCAGAATTATCAATTTTATCACAAGAATTTTCTAAAAAATCAGACCAAGAATTAGAAATAAAAATATCAACAGAATAATCATCAAATAAACAACTAAGATCATAAACCATGTCTTCAACAGCAAGAACTAGCATATGCAGGTTTTTTCAAAGAATTATTCAAATCAAACTCAATTTTATCATTGCCTATTCTTAAAGTAAGTTTACCATTCCTTACATCGATAAGTGCTCCAGTAGTGGCTAAGAACGGTCTACCAAGAATAATAGGAATTTTGGCATCCTCCTCCATTTCAAGTACCACAAAATCAGCAGGTATAAAATACTTACCAACTTGGATAGGAACATCCTCTAGAATACCTACTGGATATTTCACTGATCGATCGGCGAGCTACAAAGATATTAAAGTGGGTTTAGGAACTCCCATATCCAGTTTCCTGCACACAGATAAAGACATTAGACTCATACTAGCTCCTAAATCACATAAGGCTCGGTTGAAAGCAACATTCCCAATTGAGCAAGGAATAGAGAAACTACCTGGATCCTTTAATTTTGGTGGCAACTTATTTTGAATAAGAGCACTGCATTCTTCAGTTAGTGCCACAGTACCATAGTCCTCTATTTTTCTTTTATTGGATAAAATTTCTTTTAAAAATTTTGCATATGTAGGCATTTGAGACAGTGCATCATTAAATGGAATATTAATATATAACTTTTTTAACACTTCCAAAAACTTCCCAAACTGCCTATCTAACTTAGCTTGCACAATCCTCTGGGGAAAAGGGATAGGTGTCCTATATGGTGGTGGTGAACTAGGTCTAGGTATCTCAACTTCACAAGTTAAGTCACCATTCTGTGAAGGCTCATCCTCCTTAGAAGGAGAAGAGTTGGGATGGGACTGTACTTGTGTGGGTTGTGATTCCAAAACCGGTTCATCACTAGGTAAAACATTAGGCTCCTCCTCATTATCATCTAATGGTCCCCTTGGGTCTTCTAACTATTTTCCACTCCTAGCTGTGATGGCATTACAATGTTCCCTAGGGTCAGGTTCAGGTTTTGCAAGTAATTTCCCTGGGGGTCTATAAGGTGTACTAGCCTGTTGTGCTATCTGTGTTTCTAACATCTTATTATGAGCAACAACACCATCCAACCTAAAGTTGATCTGCTTAAGACTTTCTGAAACTTCCTCATTTTGCTTCATCTGGGCTCCCATGAATTTCTCAAACATATCTTCTAAACTAGATTTTTGGGGTTGACTCTGAATTGGTTGTCTCTGATTATACCCTCTATTCTCATTTTGCACATTAGCATGATTGTTACTCCTCCAAGACAAGTTAGGATGGTTCCTCCAACCAGGGTTGTAGGTATTAGAGTATGGGTCATTATTTCTACTTTGATTGTAACCCCCTACTGCATTAATTTGCTCACTACCCTGATCAACAATAACTTTACACTCTTCAGCATGGTGCCCTTGGTTCCCACAAACATCACAAGTAACAGAAGAAATAGTAGCAGTTTGCATCTGAAAAGAATCAAAGCAATTACACAGAGAATCTACCTTTTTTACAAGAGAACGCCAACCATCATCATCATTCTTACCATGAGGAGGGCGATACAGCACTCCTCTCTCTGTAGTCTACTGGTTGTGATTTAGCGTCATCTCTTCAATCAAAGCATAGGCATCCTCAACGGTCTTCTTCATCAGTGCCACCCTGTGGCAGCATCAACTGTTAAGCGAGTGTTGTAAAGTAAACCATTATAAAATGTAAGACCCGAGAATTTTGATGTATTAAACCTCGGGCAAAAATAAGTTGCTATGGAGGAGTCTTGAACTTGAGACCTTTCCTGTGTATGTTGTCCTGACTACCAGAGTTCCAGCCCAGTCTTTGTGTTATGTATGTGGGCGCCTATTTATTATGTGAGTATGCAGATTAAAATTCAGATCTCACTTAAGTGATTTGGCCCCACTTAAGTTGCTTTCGAATTTCAGCCCAACCCTAGCCGCCCCTTGCATTTCTTCCTCTCCCTCTCGTGGACGACTGCGGCCCGCGCCTTCCCCTTCGTCCAGCTCCTCTTCCGGTGAGTTTTCCGGCGGCGGTGCTTGGCCTTCCGGTGTGGTGGACGGCGGCGGCGTGTGGAGGCTTCAGACAACTCTCTCTCTGCTCACGGTTTGCTTGCAAATCGTTCCCAAGGCGAGTGGAAATCTTATGTTACCTGTATTCCGAGTATATGATCGTTTCCTTGACATGTTTTTCTTGCTTTGTGATGGAAACACGAGTAGGTTTAATTTCCCTTACCATGAAACCGTGAATACCTATTTGAAGTTTCGAAAATCAGCCCTAGAGTATGACATGCGCCCATGCCCTAATTTGATGAAATTTCATGCTAACTTTTGGGGAAAACTTAGGATTCATGTGATTAGAAGTATAAGGGAATTTATTATGAATTTTATACTATTTTTGGAGCCTTAATTCATGCTGGCCGAAATTTACCTTAGGGGTATTTTGGTCAATGTTCAGTTAACTTTTGGGGCAAAGCTGTTATTCATGTAATTGAGTTCATATGGTACTTAAATATGATTTTTGCCTAATTTTAGGAATTTTCTATGCATAGTTATATGTGTAATCGTTCTCTTGAAATTAAGTGATGATAATGTTGTGCAATGCTTGTAATTAATCTGCTTGAGTTGAAATTCCGTTTGATAACCTAGAATGGAGATGTTACAATCTAATTGCATGAAATCTAGGATTAACACATTATACCTGCATGGGAACATTTGTTGAGAACTTAGCATGGTATCTTCTTAACCTGATTGCATGAAACTTAAGGACTACCCTGTCTAAGATATTTATGCTGTTTAATTAATTACGAGTGGTGAATTCGATAAGTTAGATATCCGGGTATTAGTCTTTTGCTATATGTGTGTGGTGTAGTCATGTCCATTATGTGTGACCCTGGAGATATTGTGAAGTGGGGCAAAGTGCCACGCCTTGGTCAGGCGGGGGCCACCACTTGATCTTCCTTCACAGATGTGATTAGTTTAGCATAAGAGAGACAAAGTGCCACGCTACTGGTAAGCGAGGGCCACCTCTTGAACTCTCTGACTGCTGTGTGACCAATGTGGGGAAACAAAGTGCCACGCCGTGACTTGGCGGGGGCCACCTCTTGATTTACCACATTGTCTGAGTGGGTAGATGGAGATCAGCGTGCCACGTCTTAGCTAGACGGGGGCCACCTCCTGATTTCTCCCCTACTGTTTGGCATGCATGCATTCTCTGAGCCCTGACGAGGGAAGGGTCGGACCTTTGTGGTCATTTCGTTCTGTTCTGGATTTGGATATGTTAGGATAGGATGTGCATCTACGTATGTGTTCTGTTTTGCCATATGATATGTAAGTTTCTATTTTGGTTTTGTTGTATTATGATTAGATTTCGCCATGTGGATTATTTTGTAAGTTTGTATTCTTATCGGTATTTGATTTGATATTTGATAATCGCATTTGGTAAATGTTTTGAAAAAAAAAAACCTTGCATGCTATTTTTGAATGTATTAATGGAGGGGTTTCATAAGGTTCTCACTTGCGGAGCTGTTAGCTCACCCCCTCTAAAATCTACAGGTGAGGGACAGTGATTGATACGGCGTTATGCACCTTTGAGATATACTGAGTAGCTTGATGAAGCTTTGGGTTTTGTGATATGGACCTTGTAAACAATTTTGGTATTTGAATACTTGTATCTTGATTCTGTTATCTGGGGCCTGCGTGCCTGTATTAGTTGTATTTTGTTTTGGATGATGAATGCTATATTTTGGTTACATGTGAGGGCTTAGGCCCATTTTGTTACAAGATTTCGGTTGTGGTATTTTTCAGCGTTTGATAGGATTTTATGTTCAGTCTGTTCTGTGATATGCGATTTTGTCTCCGTATATGTATAGTACGGAGTTGTGATCTGATTCGATTATGTTCAGTATTTTATAAGTTGAAATTACTTGTTGTTATGAATCAGTAAAGCACGTACATGTATGGGAATTTTCCCGAACCTTGTATGTACGTATACATGCTGCCGGATTTTTGTATAAGTTTTCAGATCTTTTATTCCCTAGCTTTGTTCGTAGTATGATCTTGGCTTTTCTTTTTTTTTCTCGTGACGTTCCTCGTACGATTTCCGCGTGAAATTCGGGGTTAAGTATCGAGGGGCGTTACATAAAAAGTTTGAATTAAAACCCAATCTTCTAATCCATGATGAGGGCACTTCCGTTGTAACTCATTGAAGCGCTCCCATGCTTCACTAAGTGATTCACCATCTCTCTGAGCAAAGCTTGTGATTTGATTCCTCAACTGGATCATCTTACTAGGTGGAAAGTACTTCAGCAAGAAAGCATTTGACAACCTCTCCCAAGTAGTGAATGTTCCAGTTAGATGTGAATGTAACCAAGCTTTTGTTCTATCCCTGAGAGAAAAAGGAAACAATCTCAGTCTAAGAGCATCATGAGATACACCATTAATTTTTATGGTATCACAAAATTCAAAAAAGAGAGATAAGTGTTGATTTGGATCCTCCAGAGGAGATCCTCCAAATTGGTTCTGTTGGATCATTGACAGGAACATTGGTTTAATCTCAAATTTGTTTGCATCAATTGCAGGCCTAGTAATGCTGGAACGAATTCCCTGTGTATTCGGGGCTGCATAGTCTCTAAGTGTTCTTCTCTCTGCCATGATGGATTCTTCTCCACTCTGTTCTGCAAATCTCAATTTCCTACGCAATCTAAGAGTTCTATTAATTTCAGGATCAAAAAGAACTAATGGTCCTGACCCAAGATTTCTGCGCATAAACAAGTAGAAAGTCAGAAAAGTTCAGAAATTAAAGAACTTTAAAAGAAAATTAGAATCTATCACAGAAAATACTAAAAATGAAAACAAACAAAAACTTAGTCTAGCAATACTATCAATTATATCAATATCAACAAAACTAAGGTCCCTGGCAACGGCGCCAAAAACTTATTGTTCTCCGCAAGTGCACGGATACTGAAAATAATAATTAAGATATCGAACCATAGAGACCTCGTTGCCAAGTACTGACTAATTGAGTTTTTACTAGCTAAGCGAATCGAGAATCGTTAGAATAACAATCGAACGGTACACGGAAAAGTCAGAATGGGAGAATTGGGACTTGGGGTTCATCCATCTTAATATTTATGACTAGACATGATTAAAGATTCATCAATCTATCTTCGTTATGGTTAAGATATAGTTTACTTAATCAAGAAATTAACTCGCTCTCGCGCAGTCAATTTACAAAGAATAATTTTCACTCTCGTGCAAGATCAATTCAATGTTAAATATAAGTAGACATTGATCAAAGAGATTAAGAATCACTCTCGTGCATTCCATCTCAATATCATGATCTCAAGCAAAATTAAGCACTCTCGCACCTTAGTTTCACAGGTTTTACTTAAGGCTTTCTAACAGTCTAACATCTATCTCTAGCATATTTTCATGTCTGAAACAATAATAATTTCTAGGTCATAACATCAACAAGAATTAAACTTCTAAAATCTAAAGATAAGAACGCAACCAATCTCTTGCAATGGGTTCTTATTATAAATTCTAGGGTTCCAAGTTCTATGATATCATCTTCTCAGTCCATAGCATAAAACTCTAAAACATGTTAATGCGTGATACTAAAAAAGATTAAAGGCATAAATCACTTAAGTAAAATAACCATAGCAAAAGTATATTGGTGAAAGAAAAGTTATCTAGTCATTGAAATATCAAGAGAATTACACCTCCATGTCCCAAGTGAAAATTAAGCTAGCATGAAGGAAGGTTCACAGCAAAACATAGTGTTAGGATGATTAGAAACAGTAAAGAAAGAGTAAGAATTACAAATCAGGGCTGTAACCGAATTACAGCCCGTAATTGCCTTCGTAATCGTGATGAACAGTGCCACGATTGCGTTTTTGATTATTTCTCCCTCGATCGGTCTCCTTTCACTCTGAAACTTCTGTGGCATGTTCTTCTTCCTCAAGCGAAGCTTTCTTTCAAAAATCGTGGCCAGAGATGGTCTGTGCAACGAACCCTAGAGTGGCAGCGATTTCTTCAAATTCTCTCCCGATCGTGGATAAAAATTGTTCTTTTTGCTTTGCAAATTTCCGCCTTCTTATTCTGAGTCTTCCCCTTTTTCGGATCTTCAATTGGTGCCCTAAAGCTCGAGAAATCGTGTTTTCAAGTTTGCGATGGAAAACTCAGAAATCTGGGTTCAAGATTACAGTACTGTGAATGGATTACGGCAGTGCCGTATTTTCTTCTGTGAGTTTTGGGCAGAAAATACGGTACCATGTAAGTTATCACAGTGGTGCCGTATTTGCTTTGGGAGTGTTGTAGAGAAATTGTCTGAAATTACAGCACCGTGGAATTTGTTACGGCAGTGCCGTATTTCGCCCAAGTCCTTGGGTTGAGTTTTGATGGAAAATACGGTACTGTGAGAGTTTCGCCCAAAAATACGGTGTGCCGTATTTTTGCTAAAAACTTCTGGTTGAAATTGCTGGAAAATACGGTATCATGAAAGACTTTACGGTAGTGCCGTATTTTACTCAAAACCTCTGGTTGACATCTACTGAAAATACGGTACCGTGAGAGTTTTGTCCAAAAATACGGCAGTGCCGTATTTTTGCTGGAAGGTCCATTTTGATTTGAAATTTGATGTATAAACTCCTCTTGATGGTTAGAACTCATTCATGCATTGAGATTGCTTAAAAACCAAGGATGGTGTAGATTCTGAAGCATTTGGCAAAAAAGTATAAAAACAAAGCAAAAGAGTAAAATTATGACTCAAAAAACTACCAAATAACTATGAAAAATACTATAAAATTTAGAGTCATGAATATTATGCTCAAATCTAAAAATAGTTTTTAGAACTCTTATAGCCTCACGAACGCTACACCTTGAAGAGTTTGCTCTCTTAGCTTCAAGAAAAGTTCTCCGTTCAATAGATTCTTTTAGTGAATGTATATCCTCTTTTATTTCAAATGTAGTTCTACTCCTTACCTTTCTTTTACCAGTTTTATTACTGTTGCTTAGTTGAGATGATGATCCATAGTGTGGCAGTTCATTTCTTGCCTCAATTGGCACAAAACATTCATTATGTGGAACTAAGTTTTCATCACTCTCATCAATCATAGTAAATGTGTAACAAAACTATTTAGTAGCTATAATTTATCCAAACATAATATTATTCTTCTTCTTATATGAGGATGAATAAATTTTTAAAAAAAATTTATATAATTTTTATTAATCTACAATTACATGATAAACATAAAACACATTATCAATTATAAAAATATGATAAAAATTATATATAAAATTTATATCGCAATCTTAATAGCCAGTGATTCTAGGGATGCATCCACTGTCTCTTTATCTTTTAACTATTTCCATAATTTTCTATCAATTTTAAATTGATCTCAACTGCTTCTTAATTTCACTCTATTTAACTCATTGAGTTGTTGAAAATTATCGATTATAACTTTTCACCTTTGAGCATTAAAATAAGATTGAGACTGCAAATTCTTTTCTATAGTAATATACACATCACATAATATTAATAATATTAATGTTGTTTAAAAATTTTATACAACCTTGCTGTTTTTTGTTTTTATTAATAGTGAATTTCATACTATTGATACATTAATATGTAAACATATGTACAAATAAAATAATACATCATTAAGCATTAAAAGAAAGAAGGAGAAGTACTAAGGTATAACGTGAAAAGAAACAATTATTGTTCAAGATTAGCAAGTTTGATATATATATATATATATATATATATATATATATATATATTTGTCTAAGGATGGTAATGATTCATCAATATGAACAAGATCAGAGCCAATTTTGTTCTCTAGTGCTTCTAGTGCTTTCCAAGTGAAAGGCAACAAAGGCTTTTATGCAAAGAGAGGATAATTAGAATTGTAGAAAGATGAATTGCTCTAATTGCCCTAAATTAAGGAGAAGTATTAGAATTCGGCACCTTAAATTTGCGATCTGCACTCGTCTTTAGGAACTATCCCTTTACCCTTTTGTTCTTTTGTGGAGGTGGGATTGGGTGGTTCAGGGAAGGAAAGGCAGAAGCGAAGGCTTTACAGTGGGAATGTGAATGGAGAAAATTTCTGTGATCATATTTAGCACTTTATCCAATGCACTAGTAATGCTTGGGCGATTGGCTAAATGCATGAAGGAATGTATTTATCACTTCATTGGGCTTTAGGCACAATAAGATGTAATATGGGGGTGCCAGGTGCCAAACGTCTGGCGCTTGTATTGGCGTATTCACACTAGGTGGCCAACCCATATGGCAGATGCACCAACTTTAGCCCATGCCTTAGGCAGCTAAGGTAGGAGGAGATCAATTACATGCATCTACCATAATGATGTGAAGCATTGTTGGCAGCGGCACAAGATAAAGGCACCATCCATTGGTGGCTTAACGCAGTCAAGGTGCCACCTATGAAGGTTTAACTTAGTCAAAGTTTAATCTTGAAAGTTGATTTCTCTAATTAATTGAGAACATTCATGGCTTCTACTCAGTCATAATAAAACAACCACTATTGCTTATTATAATTAAGCATCTAGAGGACCAACAAACATGTGTTATTGGAAATTGCATGCACCCTTCGAGCCTTTTGCCTCCCTCTTGTTGTTGCCCCTTCTCCTTCTATTACTTATGGGTCGTGTCAGGTTGACCTGAATATATATGGGTCGTGTTTGGGTTAGATGATCTGACTCAATTAACTAAACGGGTTGTGTTCGGATTAAGCTAATCGGGTCACGAATCATAAACGGGTCAACCCAAATACGACCCGCTAACCTATTTTGCTAGGTCTAGCCTCAAATTTATAGGAGTGCACAACAACAGCTTAAAATCAGTTTTCCACATTTCAACAAAATAGCTACTATATATATATATATATATATATATATATACCAACCCCAACCCTAACACTCTAACCTAGCCCTAATTTCATAACTTTACTATAATCCCTAACCTAAACCTAATACCCTAAACTTACCCTAATCTTGGTGAGACGGCAAGGATGCAGCGGTGAATATCTCTTGGGAGGCGCGGAGGCAAGGTGGTGAGGTGCGGAGGTGGCGAGGCTCGAAGGGGATGAGGTATCAAGCTAGCAACACGAGGTGGTGAGGTGTAGAGGCATGAGGCAACATGAGGAGGCGAAGCGTGGAGGCAGCAAGGCGAGGAGGCAAAGCAAGGCTATGAGTAGGGATGGCAAGAAAGTCCATCCCCGACCTAACTTGAAGTCAATAGGGAAAACCTGAGTTGACTAGGTCTCGGGTCGGGTTCGGGTAAAACTTGACAAGGTAAAGTACGATTGGGGTTAGGTATAGGAATTCAAGTACTCGCTCCAAACCCAACTCCGAATCCGCCCCAATTATTTAAATAACAAATTTACCACTTTCTAAGTTATAACCTAGTTACTAAATTTATAATAGTTTGATGCTTTACTAATTATTTTCATTATTATTTATATAGAAATGATTGTTTAGTTTATGTAAAATATTTTTTACTTATATATTATAAATATGCAATGAAAATTAATTTTAAATATATTATTTACGACATATACTTATTTTTTAGATCGGTCAAGGTCGGGTATGGGGTTGGGTTTTCTAAATCTGTCAAGTTCGGAGTCCAGATTGGGGGTCGGGGATAGGTTTGGGGAAGTTAAGGTCGGGTCAGGGATGGCAAAACTTGTCCTCTACCTACCCCATTGCCATCCCTAGCTATGAGGTTGTGAGGCTATGAGATCAGTGGAGGTGGCGAGTTTGAGGTTAGTGGTGAAGAGGAAGTGGGGGCAGCGGGGGCTAGGGTATTGACAACGTTGAGGTTGGTGCCAGGGTGATTAGGTTAGAAGGCCGGGTTATGGGTAGTGGGTAATTACTAAGCAAGAAAAAATATTGCATAGTTAATTTGGTACGGATAGTAGATAAATTACTCAGATTTGGGTATAGAGAAAAAAAAGGGTCCCTATCTACTGCACCCTAGCTATGAGTGGTTGGGAGTTATAGTTATCAATATCATGTGAAAGAAGAGTGATTACATGCACAAATAAGATGAGGGCAAGTAGAGATAAGTACCCTCATAAGTAGATGAAAACTCTTAAGCAAGGCACTCGCTTAAAAATGTTAAGCGGTGTCTTAGAGTAAAGTGAACCCTTTAAATTTAAGGTAGAACTTTTTACTGTAGTAAGTAGGAGTTTTACTTTATGAGTGGGAGGTTCTACCTTATTGTGAGAGTTCCCACTTAAAAATTTTTGTCCACAAGTAGACCCAAGCAAAAATAAGCATGAGCACAAATTTTATAATTCCATCCGCATTAGAAAGAATATTAATTGGAAAATAACTTTTTATCATTTCCTGTCTATCTCCCTAACAAAATATTCTTTTTTCTTTTCCCAATTTTCTTTAGGAAATATAGTATTAGAGTTCATTATTGATACAATTGGGTAAGCACGTTTACTTATTTTTATAAAGTTCTTTTTTTATTTTGTTTAAATGAGATTATTTTATTAGTCAAATAAAAAACAATATGAACCGTAGTCTTTTATTAATAATCAACATTGTATTCTAGTATAGCAAGATCATATCCATCTTGCCAAATAAATATAGTTTGTCCAAATGCTATTTGCACTAGATGATCCAAAGCTAAAATCATTAGACTTAGATCTATTACGCATACATAATAATAATTAAAAAAAACTTGATTGTCCAGCATAAGATTATTAAAATAGTTCAATTCTCAATACATGATAAAGAATTCAAATCAAGCATAAATGTAAAAATTATTATTGATCAAAATAATTTTGTCACTTAATCTAACAATTACAAAAAATATTTTCTTTTACAAATGTTTAAAATCTTTTAAAACTATATTTAAAGTGCTTGAGAGTGCATAATGCACAGTGTGGGAGTTTATTTGAACATAAAATTAGATTAAGTGAAGATAAAGTATAATTGGTAATTAATGGGCTTGTGCATTTTAGATGTAGTAGGCAGTTGATAGGTTATAACCCACCCTTTGTGTCATGCCCCGGTCGGATCGACCCTGAACCGACGCTTATCCGTTGTCTCAAGGCAGTCCGGCGGAACACCAGAACGTGATCGCGCTAGGGTTTCCGGGCAAATCTAACCCCCGAATTCGAAACCCTAGTTCCCCACTCAACTTTTACTCCCAAATTACAAATCGCACGAAGAAACCCTAACCCTAAATTTAGGAAATCTGATTAAAATCCGAACCCTAAATTATAATACCTCAATTTTGACTGAAGTCAATGCCTAAATCACCGTTGCTGATTTTCTTTCTGGATGCCGACGTCAGCGTGACGTCAGCCCTAGTTTTCATCCGTTGCGCCGAACCACTGTTTCGATTCGAAATCGAATTTCGTTCACGCTGACGTCACCACACGTCAGCCGCTCGAATTCAATTTCGCCGAAGGATTTTCGCCTCGTGCTTCCGATTTTGACCAACTCAAAATCGGAACGCGTCCTTCGTCTTCCTGAACTCGCCCGTCTGCCTTCGTCTTCGCCGAGCACCGCCTGTGCTCGCTCGCCGCGCTGGCAGGGGAAGCTCACGCCTCGTCTCCTTCAGCCGTCGTCCGTCACTCGACGACCACGGTCGTCACCCGAACACGCCGCCGAAGCTTCGCTGTCGCCGCGTGGAGGAAACCAGAAACAGGGGAAGCGGGTTGAAGAAAGGAAAGCTTTATTACTCTGATAGAAGCGACAAAACCTTTCTCCGACGACCCTCGTCGCCGTCGCCCACTCCCCTCCCTCGCCGGTTATCAACTCCGGCTACACTCTCTCTCTCTCTCGCTCGCAGCACTCTGCTCTCCAAGCTCACTGATCGAAGGTCGCTCGTTGATCTCCTCCGATCCTCTCGCGAAGCTCCCAAACCTGGCTACTCTCAGCGCTGCAGCTCTCCCTTCCTCCAAGCCTCTTAATCGCGGGTGGAAATCCCTCTCCTCGCGCCCGCTCCTCTCCTTTTAACGAGCATTCGCCGCCTTCGCGTTGCCCGAGTCTTCCGCTCCAGCCACCCGCCTGTCTCTAAGATGCATCCGAGGAGGCCTCGTCACCAGCTCCGCAAAGCTCATTTTGCCCTTCACGCGGATGAAATCCTGCGTTCGGATCGGGCTTGGGCCGGCCCATCCTTCTCTGGGCTGAACCGGGGAGTCCAGGGCCTAACAATTCTCCCCCGCCCAATTTGGACATCGCCCTCGATGTCCGGCACGGGCGGCGAGCCACCTCTCTTGCTCAGCACAATTAGCCTCGTGGGCTTCTTTCCAGATCTATTCCCTTTTGCGTTGGAGCTTCTCATAGTTCGCACGTTGCATTGCGTTCTCTTCCGCTTCTATCTCCTCCCAAGACTTCGGTGGAGCTTTTTCCTCCACTATCTGTTTATATGTCTTTTTCTCCTGCGGAGGTCTCGCATCTTCGGAGCTCGTCTTCTGCTCGACGCTGTTCTTGCCGACCGCGTCCTTCGGCTCTGCTTCTGCGGGGGTTGGTGATGATTTTCCTGCGATCACTGAGGTAATGCGCACAACTCCTATGCGGGCCTCTACTGGTTCCTCGTCATGCACCACCGCCGGTTTCTCAGTTAGCTCCCGATGCACAATCGCTGCAATTGCGTTCACCCGCTGTCGGTCCGGACAGTCGCGTATCCGGTGCGGTCCTTTGTACAAGAAGCAGGCAATCGGTCTCAGTTGACCCTCCCCTCTCTCTGTAGATCGGGTCTACTCCTGCCATGCAGGTTGTCCTCCGTTCCGTCGGGGAGAGAGCCTCTCTCTCTCTGGCGCTCTAGGTCTGGGTGGAGATGGTCGTTTCGGAGGCGACCTCTATGCTCTCTGAAAGGTCGTCCCTGAAGTCCTCTGGTCCACAAGAGACTCGGCGATAGCTGCAGCCGTCCTCCAGTCCTACGGCGCATGTCGTCAAACCTTCGTTGCCGCCCAGGGTTGGAGATTCCGGAGGAAGAAGTACCTCCTGTCTCCCTCCGCCATCTCAGGTAGCTCCAACATCAGCGCGGAGAACGCCCTGACATACTCCTGGATCGTCCCTGTGTGCTTTAGCCGATCCACCGCCTCTCGCGCTTGGTCCACCGAGTTTCCGGGAAGGAACTGTTGCCGTAGTTCCTCTCGGAACACCTCCCATGTCCAACTAGCCGCCTCTGATGTCGAATCAACTTTGGTTCTCCACCAGAGTTTTGCATCATCTGAGAGATATGCTGTACACACCCTCACCTTCTCTTGATCTGAAACATGGTTAGCCTCAAAGTATTGCTGCATATCCCAAAGGAAGTTACCCAATACTTTTGCTGATCTGGCCCCATTGAACATTGCAGGTTCTGGGGTGCGAACCTTCCCGTTGCCGTTGGGAGCCCCATACTCCGCCCTGGTTGCTGTAGGGGCACCTCCTTGTGCCTGCGCCAATGTCATGCGCGTCACCGCAAGATCTGCCAATATCTGCTGCTGTGCTGCCATGGAGTTGGTTAACTGTGCCGTCAAGGTTGCTACCTGTCTTTGCAACGCGGTCACTTGCTAGGTTTGTGCCATCAAGGTCGCTACCTGTCCTTGCAAGGTTGCCACCTGCTATTGTAGCACCGCCATCCCTTCAAAATTTTGGTGGGCTTCAGCCATTCTAGCCAAAGTTTGTTGAAGGGCAGTAATTTGCAACCTTTG
The DNA here is from genome assembly GCA_027563935.2 of Costus lasius. Taxonomy (NCBI): domain Eukaryota; kingdom Viridiplantae; phylum Streptophyta; class Magnoliopsida; order Zingiberales; family Costaceae; genus Costus; species Costus lasius. The sequence continues at coordinate 25,210,417 of CM050450.1, read as the reverse complement.
CTCCTCTACCGTGCGATGGATGTCCTCCACCTAAGGAACCACCGCATCCTTGCTGTTCCCTGTCAAACCGAGCACCTGCTCGATTCGCGCAATACGATCTCCTTAATTCACCATGTTGCTGGATCACTTTAGCCCTAATACCTGTTGTCACACCCCGGTCGGATCGACCCTGAACCGGCGCTTATCCGCTGTCTCAAGGTAGTCAGGTGGAACACCGGAACGTGATCGCGCTAGGGTTTCCGGGCAAATCTAACCCCCGAATTCGAAACCCTAGTTCCCCGCTCAACTTTTACTCCCAAATTACAAATCACACGAAGAAACCCTAACCCTAAATTTAGGAAATCTGATTAAAATCCGAACCCTAAATTATAATACCTCAATTTTGACTGAAGTCAACGCCTAAATCACCGTTGCTGATTTTATTGGAACGCGTCCTTCGTCTTCCCGAACTCGCCCGTCTGCCTTCGTCTTCCCCGAGCACCGCCTGTGCTCGCTCGCCAAGCTGGCAGGGGAAGTTCACGCCTCGTCTCCTTCAGCCGTCGTCCGTCACTCGACGACCACGGTCGTCACCCGAACACGCCGCCGAAGCTTCGCTGTCGCCGCGTGGAGGAAACCAGAAACAGGGGAAGCAGGTTGAAGAAAGGAAAGCTTTATTACTCTGATAGAAGCTACAAAACCTTTCTCCGACGACCCTCGTCGCCGTCGCCCACTCCCCTCCCTCGTCGGTTATCAACTCCGGCTACACTCTCTCTCTCTCTCGCTCGTAGCACTCTGCTCTCCAAGCTCACTGATCGAAGGTCACCCATTGATCTCCTCTGATCCTCTCGCGAAGCTCCCAGACCTGGCTACTCTCAGCGCTCGCAGCTCTCCCTTCCTCCAAGCCTCTTAATCGCGGGTGGAAATCCCTCTCCTCGCGCCCGCTCTTCTCCTTTTAACGAGCTATCGCCGCCTTCGCGTTGCCCGAGTCTTCCGCTCCAGCCGCCCACCCGTCTCTAAGCCGCATCCGAGGAGGCCTCGTCACCAGCTCCGCAAAGCTCGTTTTGCCCTTCACGCGGATGAAAACCTGCGTCCGGATCGGGCTTGGGCCGGCCCATCCTTCTCTGGGCTGAACCGGGGAGTCCAGGGCCTAACACTTTGTATACCATAGGGGTGACCGAACCGTGTGTCAAAAAACTGAACCGAACCGTTGGGATCGGTTCAGAGAAATTCTGAACCGATCCCGAACCATTTGTACCGGTTAACCGATGTTCAGTTAACCGATTTTTCGGTACGGTTAACCGAAAACTGACGGTTAACCGTATTATTTATGTATAAAAAAATATTTAAAATTATAAAATAATTTAAAATTAATAAATAAAAATATTCTCGGTTAACCGTTGGTTTTCGGCTGTTAACCATTGGTTTTGACGATTAAACGGTTCGATTTTATATAAAATATTTATTTTTATATATAAATAAATATTATATATATAGATATTATATAAACGGCTCGGTTCGGTTAACCGCGGTTCGGCCAAGTTCCGAACCGTAACCGAACCGATAACCGATCACAAGTCAAAAATCGAACCGATTAAGAACCATTCGGTTCGGTTAACCGAAAAATCGGTTCGGTTCAGTTCGGTTAACCACGGTTCGGCGGTTCGGGGGTTTTTTTGCACACCCCTAGTGTCAGGCCTGGGTCAGGCCGGTTCGGCCTAAGGCCCAGCAGGCTGACCTAAGCCCAAGCCCACAAGGAGAAGCCCGGTCAACATTCGACTTTGACTGGGATTCGAGATTGCGGAACCCGTCCGCGAGGAGAACAGCTTCGCAGCAGTCGGACGCGGCAGCTGACCACGCGGACAACGACAGATCCGAAAACTGGCGGAAGACGCGGATCGACGGACGACGCAGGCGTGAGGCGCAGGCATCCAGCAGGCGTGAGGTGCAGGCATCCAGCGTCTTCATCGCATGCAACGCGCTCTTCTATGGAGGCTTCAGAGCGAGGCGCACGACGTCTTCGGAGCAGTGGCGGCGGACAAAGTCTCCAGAGGAAGACACGGACGGGCGGCCTCTTCGGACTCCGAATGATCCGGACGTGGCTTGCACAGGGGAGCTCCGAGCCGGGGACTTCGACGCCAGCTGCAAGCGGATGCGGCGTCTCCGGAGGAAGACGCGGCTGATGCGGACGATGGCGACGCTGGAAGCGAAGGAAACGGACAAGTGGCTCGCGCGAGATTCTCGGCGTGGACGAGAAAAGAGGACGCGGTCGCGGCGAAGAGTTCGGACGCAATGGAAGCAGAGGCGGCGTCCTCGACTCAAGGCAGGCAGTAGAAGCGGAACTCGCGGAGGCGAGAGCTTCGGACGATGCAGCAAAGACGGACGCGAAGGACGCGGACAGAGGCAGCTTCCTCTATAAAGGAAGCGTTGAGGCGGCAACGATCGTGGTGCGCGGAGGCGACACCACAAAGGGGAGTGCGCGACGCACAGCGGCTCTCCCGGCGGGTCGGGGAGGACGCCCCTCCAGGGCGAAAGCCTTTACCAAGCGGTGAGCTTGAGAGAGAGCCGGCGACGATGAGCGTCGAGGCGAGAAGATGGTGAGCGATATGTAACCGGCGATGACCGGCGAGGGAGGGGAAGAGGGCGCCGACGAGGTCGGTTCAGAGATTGTAAGCTTTCACCGGAATAAAGCTTCGTTCTTCCACGTATCCCTCTTCCCTGCTTCTGAACTCCGGCAGCGGCGGCTGCCAGGTCGGCAACGAGTGGTCGGAGGCGAGATCGCGAGCGCGGCGGCGCTCGGCAGAAACAACGACGCGGCGGCGTCGTGCGTCGTGAGGAAGAAGATGACTCGCGCTTCGAGGCGAGTCAACGCAACGGCAGAGTCAATGATTGAATTCAATTTCGAAATCGAAATTCAGACGCTGACGTCAGACGGACGTCAGCGTGCAAAATCGGCGCGGCGGATGAAATCGGAAGGGCTGACGTGACGTCAGCGTGACGTCAGCCGAGCGAAATCAAATCGAGCGAACGGCACTGTTGGGTCAAAATTGATTTTGACCAGTGAGGTATAATTTCTTTAGGGTTTTTTTCGATTCTTTTCGGATTTCCTAATTAGGGTTATGGTTTTCTTGAGTGACTTGTAATTTGGGAAGAAAAATTGAGCGGGAACTAGGGTTTCGAATTTGGGGACGAGATTGCGTCCGGAAACCCTAGCGCAGTTGCGTTCCGGTGTTCCGCCGGACGGCTCCGAGACAACGGATAAGCGTTGTTTTTAGGCCGATCCGACCGGGGCGTGACAACATGTATCAGAGCTTAAAGTGATCCAGCAGCATGGTGGATCAAAGAGATCCGAGATGGAGCAGATGCAGGTGCTCAGCAGGAGCAATTCCAGCGCGCTACGACGTAGACTGGGGCACGAGGGGTTGGACAATACGTTATGGTGTGAACCCAGTCGTGCCAAGTCAGGCGGAGTGCTGAAGATTCAGTGCGCTAGTACGTGAGCTCAGTTCTTGCAGGTTGAGCGGAGCATCTATGTGGATGATGCGTTACGGACGTGACCCTGATAAGTACTGAGTTGGGTGAAGCACTATGACACGTGATGAAGAGGGATCAGCGAGACCTCTTCCCGGAGCAGGGAGCTTCGATGATGACGTCAGGAGGACGTTCTACGAACATCGAGGACGATGTTCAAATCAGATGGGGGAGTATTGTCAGGCCTGGGTCAGGCCGGTTCGGCCTAAGGCCCAGCAGGCTGACCTAAGCCCAAGCCCACAAGGAGAAGCCCGGTCAACATTCGACTTTGACTGGGATTCGAGATTGCGGAACCCGTCCGCGAGGAGAACAGCTTCGCAGCAGTCGGACGCGGCAGCTGACCACGCGGACAACGACAGATCCGGAAACTGGCGGAAGACGCGGATCGACGGACGACGCAGGCGTGAGGCGCAGGCATCCAGCAGGTGTGAGGCGCAGGCATCCAGCGTCTTCATCGCGTGCAACGCGCTCTTCCATGGAGGCTTCAGAGCGAGGCGCACGACGTCTTCGGAGCAGTGGCGGCGGACAAAGTCTCCAGAGGAAGACACGGACGGGCGGCCTCTTCGGACTCCGAATGATCCGGACGTGGCTTGCGCAGGGGAGCTCCGAGCCGGGGACTTCGACGCCAGCTGCAAGCGGATGCGGCGTCTCCGGAGGAAGACGCGTACGACGCGGTTGATGCGGACGATGGCGACACTGGAAGCGAAGGAAACGGGCAAGTGGCTCGCGCGAGATTCTCGGCGTGGACGAGAAAAGAGGACGCGGTCGCGGCGAAGAGTTCGGACGCAATGGAAGCAGAGGCGGTGTCCTCGACTCAAGGCAGGCGGTAGAAGCGGAACTTGCGGAGGCGAGAGCTTCGGATGACGCAGCAAAGACGGACGCGAAGGACGCGGACAGAGGCAGCTTCCTCTATAAAGGAAGCGTTGAGGCGGCAGCGATCGTGGTGCGCGGAGGCGACACCACAAAGGGGAGCGCGCGACGCACAGCGGCTCTCCCGGCGGGTCGGGGAGGACGCCCCTCTAGGGCGAAAGCCTTTACCAAGCGGTGAGCTTGAGAGAGAGCCGGCGACGATGAGCGTCGAGGCGAGAAGATGGTGAGCGATATGTAACCGGCGATGACCGGCGAGGGAGGGGAAGAGGGCGCCGACGAGGTCGGTTCAGAGATTGTAAGCTTTCACCGGAATAAAGCTTCGTTCTTCCACGTATCCCTCTTCCCTGCTTCTGAACTCCGGCAGCGGCGGCTGCCAGGTCGGCGACGAGTGGTCGGAGGCGAGATCGCGAGCGCGGCGGCGCTCGGCAGAAACAACGACGCGGCGGCGTCGTGCGTCGTGAGGAAGAAGACGACTCGCGCTTCAAGGCGAGTCAACGCAACGGCGGAGTCAACGATTGAATTCGATTTCGAAATCGAAATTCAGACGCTGACGTCAGGCGGACGTCAGCGTGCAAAATCGGCGCGGCGGATGAAATCGGAAGGGCTGACATCAGCGTGACGTCAGCCGAGCGAAATCAAATCGAGCGAACGGCACTGTTGGGTCAAAATTGATTTTGACCAGTGAGGTATAATTTCTTTAGGGTTTTTTTCGATTCTTTTCGGATTTCCTAATTAGGGTTAGGGTTTTCTTGAGTGACTTGTAATTTGGGAAGAAAAATTGAGCGGGAACTAGGGTTTCGAATTTGGGGACGAGATTCGGTCCGGAAACCCTAGCGCAGTTGCGTTCCGGTGTTCTGCCGGACGGCTCTGAGACAACGGATAAGCGTTGTTTTTAGGCCGATCCGACCGGGGCGTGACACCTAGTATACCATGCATTTCATATAGCATTCGGTGTGATCGGAATCGGAGTCTGAGTCGGATTCCAAATTCCAATTCCGACTCCGAATCGGAATGCTCGGTGGCGATTGTATAAATGTAAGGGGACCGGACAAACCATCTCCATCGCTGATTTCTTTCCTTCTCCCGACAATGGCTCATACTCTTCGTCATCCTCCTCGCCACCAGAAGCACCTGCAGCAAGTGGTGATTCGCCAGGTCTGGGCATGGAATTTGCGATACGAGTTATCCATCATCGCCTCCGTTCTCCCCCACTTCCACTTTGCGGCCATCGACACTGACTTCCCGGGCGGCAACTTTCGCTCCGCCACGCCCTACTACCAGCAGTCCGACACCCGCTACTCCGTATTCAAATCCAACGTGGACAGCCTCAAATTGATTCAGCTTGGCCTCAGCTTGTTCGACGCCGACGGCAATCTCCCCTACTCCATCGACCTCACCACCGGTGTCAAAATGCGTTTCGTGTGGGAATTTAACTTTCGAGATTTAGATGTTCGCCGCGACCCCCATAGCCCCGACTCCATCGCCCTGCTCCGCTCCAGCGGCATTGATTTCGACCGCTTCCACCTCCACGGCATACATTCAGCCGACTTTGCGGCCCTCTGCTTCAAAGTTGGCCTCGTCTCTAATTGTCGTTTTTGTTACCGCCTCACTACGGGTCGCCTTCAGTTGCTGTTACGACTTCGGATATCTCGTTAAGGTGCTCAAGGGTTGCGCTCTGCCCCGCAGCCCAGAACAATTTATGGACTTGTGATGGGGATTCGAACCCAATATGGTCCAAGCGAATTAGAAAGTTACCAGGAAGACTCCAGGATTAATTCAATCATCAGCAATTATACTAACATTAATTTTGCACTACTTATGATGACAACCACCATTAATAAACATTTATCCTTATATCATTAATGACACAGATAACGATGAGTCTACTATGTCTTTTCATTGCCTTGATATTATGACGTATTAAATATCTTATTTTTAGATGATCAAATTTGATCCGTTCAAATAGTTTTATATAGGCGGAGTCCATCTGAATGAAATTCAATAAATTTGTGTTATTTCACAGTTGTGTTGGAATTGGTTCGTAAGTTCCTTGTCTCCAATTTCAAGTGATCTTCGCCATTCTTGTGACTCTGCCAAGTTTCCGATTCACCGTTGACAAAGTTTGTGCACGCCTCCCCTCTAGCCCCGTCCGCAAGCTTTCCCGGCCGTCGTTCCGACCTTTCGTCCCATCGTTTCCGTCACGTCTCCGCCATCTCCCCGCCATCTCCACTCACCCGAATCACCCACGCGTGCTTCAACTTCTTCCCATCTGCCATTTCCGTTCAATAGCCCGCCCTCGACCGCCTGCTAATCCTGAGCGCCCAGCTCTTACCCGGTTCCTCTGCCTCTTCCGCTCGCCATCTCCTCTTCCTCTCCACCGCCAGTCCGCACGATCGTCTTGGCCTTCTTCCCCAAATCGCCAACGCCATCGCTTCTCGCCCGTCATCCCTTCGTTGCGAGACTCGCCTGTTCGTCCACCGCCCAAATCAACGTTCGTCTCCTTCCGACTTCAGCTCCGTCGCCACCATCGTCACCGACACCAGCGACCGCCTATCGCCCGCTTCAACCTCCCGGACGCCTCCTCCACCGTCTCTTCACCACCCCTCTGTCGAACCGCCATTGCCAGTTCTGCGCCGCCCCTGAGCCGTGCCTGCTTCGCCGCCCTGTACCGACCAAGTGTTGCCGCCGAACCGCCCTGACAATAGCACTGTCACCGACCTGCTCCACCGCCCGGTTACATCGTCGCTGACCTCCGCTTGGAAGGAAGGCGGCGTAAGAAAGGAGTCGGCAACAAACCGACAACGTACAGCCTGGCCCATCTTATTCAAATTGCCTGCAGCAGCCCAAAAGATAGTCCAGCTTTCTTGGTTTACCGCACGCAGGTATCATTTCTGGCAACGTGATCGATATCAGAAACCTCATGCACTCTTGCAATGGGCTCTACGGCGGGCTGGATAGAGTAGCTAAAACCCTCCAAGTAACTCGTGAAGCCGGAAGAGCACATCAGGCAGGCTCAGATGCCCTGCTCACATACAGGAGTCTCTTTTACAAGATCAAACACCTCTTTTTTCAGGACGAAGAGGAAAATTTGAGTGACCTGAAAGGAATACCTTTATAAGAGGAATACACTTTTAATCGATTCATTATACTGTTTGTTCTGAAAAAACAAAAAGATGGCATTTTTGTCTCAATTTCTTTAAAACCATTGTCAATTTCTCAGTAAATTGCAGTATCTTATTTCATAAAAATCTGGATTTCTTAATCCTAAATTGTGATTCACATTCTTTTTAATTTATTTACAAATTGTACCATAATTCTGACGACAATATTATTTGTTTAAAACTTATTTTCTAATTTCTCAGTTACATTTGCACTTGATTTCTGAATGCCAGCATTTATGAGATGCATCACATAACTAACTTTTTTTTATAAGCCTAGATTGAGTTTCTGAAATTTTTAGTCCAATGAATTAACGATTCTGTATGGTAGGTATCAGAATGATTTATGAGTTATTGATACTTTCAGCATAGATTAATTATTGTGATGACTGTAAATTAGACATTAGAAGGAAGCTAAAGTATTTTCAAGGTTTGTTCTAAAATTTTCATCACCTAATAGAATTAATAAACAGTAAATAATGTTGAGAAGTCTAAAATTGATAGTGTTAGAAATTTCAGAAATATGAATTAAAGGGCAACAACCAAAAAGACAGATCTAAGGATGAATGTAGTGAGTAATTTCAGATCTATTTTTTCGGGATAATCTAAACCTGAAAATTATTTAGAAAATATATAGTGTTGTTTCAGGAGAGATTAAAGCAAAGTAAAACATGATATGAAAAAAAAGCATCAAGTAGAAAAAGAAACACAAGTTTCAAGCAAATTCTTTTAAACCAATAAGAAAAATGGACCAACCAATGTAAAAATTAACTAGGATGTAAACCTATAGATCTATTTGCTTTAATAACAAGATGGTGTAGGGAGAATTAAAGGGATTTCCCAAAAAAAAAATGGGACAACTAAATGATGTAGAAGTGGCTAGATTTAGGATCTAGTTTGTTAATATCAAATTGGGGAGGGGTATACTTAATTCCTGTTCTTCTATCTCTTAGATTTTGCCACCACCTATTATCTAGGTTAAGCTTTCTTGAGCAGTATCCTTCTTGAAGTTGCCCTTGCATCCTCCATCCTTCTTTAGAAGATCAAATAGGCATCCTTATGGAAATTTGGGATAAGAATTTCATTTTTGGTGGAGCCTATGGAAGAGACAATGTAAAATTTTTATGGAGAGATCTAGTGACATACCAAGAGTCCATATAAATTTAGTTATCCTTAAGTTCCAAATTTAGCTTGAACAGAATATAAAAGTAAAAAAAAAAAAGCACACACCTCTTGTTTTATGCAAGATTGACTAAACATAATAATGGAAGAAATCAATGAACTCTTAAAAGTGGACTTTATTCTATAGGTGAAATTCTCATCTTGGTTAGTCAACCTTGTGCACATCAAAAAGCCAAATGGGAAATGATGGATCTGCACCAATTTTATATACTTGAAAAATAAAAGCATGTATAAAAGATTGCTAAATAGATCAAATAACTGACTCAATAGTAGGGCATTGACAAGGTTTCTTATCGATGAATTTCCAATTATAATAAAATATTCATAAATGAATTCACATGGCCTTCCCAATCGACTTTGAAAGCTATTGCTCTAAAGTCACGCATTCAATATAAAGACTGCTAAAAAGCACATACAAAAATTGGTTAACAAGGTTTTTTCATGGCCAATTCAAGAGAAACATTGAAGCATACAATTTCTCGATGAACAGTTGTATGACTTGGAGGAGATCTTGTTGACACTACAAGGCCACTATAAGGACGTTCGCACTAGCCCTTTGTGGCTATCTATTAAAATAATGAATGAAAGCATATCTGATATAGAGAAAAAGGGAAAAAAGGGATAGTTTTAGAGAAAAAAATTAAGAGGTGATGATAATGTCTGAAGACTAATATATAACCCTTGTATAGTTTTTCTCTTATCTTTGCCTTAAAATAGTACTAGAAATGTTAGTTGTGGTTGATGCTACTATGCAGTTACAATTGTGCTAGTTAGAAAAAATAATGTCTAGAAACCATTTATATATATATATATATATATATATATAAAAGTTGTTTGGGTAAATTAGTATGTTGTGCTACAAATTAGAAGTGTAGTGTTATGCTATTAAGTAGAATTTGCACATTATATTTAAAAATTTATTGATTCATAGTAAAAATAAATATTTTAATAATAAAGCATATCTAAAATTAAGATTTATTTGTGACAATAATAAATGTTATTTCATATCCATAAAAAAGTATTCTGGTTATACATGTGATGTCATCAAACTTAAAAAAAATCTTATTGTAGAGCGTCTATATATCTCAATACAATTAGGATCAATATCAAATTTTCAGAAATGAGTTATAGGCTACATTTTTTTGGTTCAATAATAATAACACAAACATAAAAAAAAAAATATTAGTCTTATAAGGGTAGAGCTAACCCCACCTTTATAATTAGTCATGCTCTCTAGGTTTAACCTAATTCTAAAATAATAAAAGAAACTTGAATAATAAAAAATGAATGGGTATATCCTTTTAAAGAAAACTAGTAATAAAAATTTAATGTTAAGTTGAAATGCAAAAGAGATTTTAAACTTAAGGCATACACCGAAATTTTGACCGGACATAGCTTAATTAATAACATACTTTTGTGTATGTCTGATTGACTTGAGCTTAATCAAGTATGGGCTATATAATGATGTCAACTAAATGTGCTTAGTGCCAATAGGTTAGTCTTGTACCACTAGATATAACCCACTCAAATTCCCTTTTAACTCTCACATATATAACCAAAATACAAGGTCACTTTTGTGTTTTGTTGTAAGAAACACCAGCATTCTCACACAAAGCATAAAAGTTCTAATTAATTAAAAAATAAACCAAAAATGCTACTTAATATTTATATTACCCAAATAGGAAAATAGTATTACTCAACACATTTAGTACATAAATCTACATTTAAAGAAGTATAGCAAATTAGATCTTAAATTATACTTTGTTTCATGTATAGCCATGTGTGTGTTTTCTTGAATGTTCTATTCCTAGTCTTGGATTTGTGTATGTAGTGGCACCTATAGAAGGATGTACATAGTCATTTATTGGTGTACCATTTGGGTCTCCTTTAATGTTTGAATACTACATAGGAGTATAAAAATCACTTTTGGAATGAGGAAATTAAAATTTTAATAATATCTAATACACAAAATACTTTATAATTTATTTAGGATATTCCATTGGACAATCGCTCAATACTTGTTACCTATTATACTTATTTTCTAAAATTTTCTATCAAATAGAATTGGTTTACATCATAGGAAAGTTTATTGCATAGAGTTCCTCATTCCTTTTGATGAAAACAACACTTTGGTCTTATTTAGAGCTTATTGTTGCAAGCAACAAGAGTGTCATCTAAATGACCATCAAATAATATTATAAGTAGATACTATTTATTCTTTTATTTGCATGTTAACTCAATTTTATGTTTATACATTTCTTTTATAAAAACATTGGTAGATTTATTATCTCAATTTATGGAAATTGAATAGTTGGTTGTGCAATAGATGAAGAAAGAAAAGATATTATTAAGTCATTCATATTAAAAGAAAGATTGAGAGAAATTAGTTCAACTTTCAATCTATTTATATCAACTATAATTTGTTTAGTGGATTACCAAGATTAACATCACTCGCCAACATAACTAAAGTCATACATAGAGTTAATATAGTGAGAGTCAAGTGTTCAATTGTAGCACCAAGTACTTCTAATAATAAACAATAACTAGAGTAGTTTAGTTCATAATTTATGATCCTTTTAAGATACATACCCTATAATTTTCAATTTATAACCTATATTATTTCAATATAGGTCACTAGATTAGTATTGTATTTACTAAATTTAGAAATTAAATATGCAATTATAAAATATTTTTCTATTAGCAAGAAAGATTAATGAATCAATTGTTTTAGAATATAGTTCTCGTTTTATAGGCCTACCATAATTTTTAACAAGATGGATGGATGGGTCATAATAATGGATTCAAAGTGAAGAAAATTATATGAACAAAATTTTTGTACTTTAATAGTCTAATGAGGTAGGATTTTATTGTTTTTTTTTTTAAGAATTTGATACCTAAAATTATATTAATGTCCCCATACTTCATATCAAAATGTTATAAAAGAAAACTTTTAATATCAACAATCCAATTCAAGTCATGATAATGAATTAAAATATCATTCACATATACACAAACAATAAGAATTAAAACTTGACTTTTTTTATAATAAAGACATTTTATTTGAATTGTTAGATACATTCTAGATTTGATATTTAGTTTTATTGCACTTTGGTACTTGATGATGGCCTTGAGAGTATATTTGGAAATAGCAAAATTGAAACTAACAAAATGGTCACTCATTTGTGTTAGAGAAAGTAGATAGTACACACTTTATCACACAAATATTGAGGTTGTCAAAAGGAAATTCAATACTATATTAGAACCAAAATTTATGGCACATAAGACTTGGTATGAAAATTTTATCAACAAAGGACATTCTTCCTAAATGTATGGACATAGGTCTTTATGATTATTGCTTATTTGGTAAGCATCATAGAATTTGCTAGTTAAAAATGACCAAAAAAAAGATGGCATGCTACTTGATCTTTTATTTATTTATTTATTTTGGCAAGGGCAAGTAAGAGGTTTATTAATAATAGGATAAAAATACAATGTTTGGATGACTTCAAAGAAGTAGACGTCATTTTTAAAAAGCTGAGGATGATGTGCCTAGAGATGCACGGGTAAATCCCTACATCACAATGCTGACTCATGTGTTATCACATTTTGCCAAAACACAAGACCACATCCCATTGATATCCATCAACATACGTGACATTTACATTGGTTGTTTTGGGATACCATCTCATAATTTGCTAAGATAATCTCATGTTAAGGTCTCCAGTCGCTTTGAATTGCATGGGATCGATAGACATAGGTTCCAAATTTGAATTAATGGAGCTTCCTTTTTGCCATGTAATGTATTATGCTTTCTGCCAAAAAAAATAACGTGTGAAACCACATGATCCCGACAGATGTAAATAATGTGCCATTGTGCATAAATCACTATCGACTGATCAAGTGGGTGAAGGATCCCACGAGTTCATAAAGGATTCCACAAATGATTATTGACCTAATTTAGAGCCAAGCTATTTCATCTTGCATTTGACATCAAATAATAGGTTCATAGTATCTAGCCATTATGTCTGTTGGAGAAGATTTTTTGATTCTTGCCTCTCCATATATAATAGATAGCACTTGTGAGTAACAAACTCCTAGTTGTAGTAAGATAGCTCTTGTTTGTCGACGCTGAGTGTTGTGACTCAACTACACCCTCCCATGAGTCCACGGTATAGTATAAATGATACATAGTTTCAAGCTAGTGGTCATATAGAAGCAAGTCCAAGTTAGATAGGATTCCCCATTTATGTAGTTAGTCCCTTGTGGTAAGTCGTTGAATACATAGTAACCAAATTATTCTAAGTGGTATTGGTTAGTTGTTGAAGTTGGCCTTCACACATAGAGTAGATTGTAAAGTTTCCTTTTTGTGTTGGTTTCCATCTAATTATGTACTCCCCATAGATTAGTCATTGAGACCAAGGACAAGCACATATATAGCTCATGAAGCCCACTAGAACGTGCGGTTGGTATCTTTATTAACAATTATCAAGCATTCTAGTGTGTGCTTCGTGGGGGTGTACTAAATAGGTGCTCTCTACAGTGTTGAGTAAAGTTTGGGAGTTGAGTCATGGATCAATTAATATTTTGATGAAGTTACCATTTGCAATCTCTTAGACATTCATCAGTTTACAAAATTCTCTTGCGCCTAGCATGTTGCTCATGCACAATAAGGAATAGTTTGATGTCTTTAGCATCCATATAGAGTCGTGTTTTAGATGTGTCTTACACCCACTTTACCCATTCTGACTCCTTTCCAGAAGCAATATGCCAAAGGTGATGCATGATAAGAGTTGAATTAATAGTGCCTATGTCCCTTATATAGGGGATCTAACGGAGAGTATTACAGCTGAAAGATAATTAAATCACAATACTGAAGATGTAAAAAATAATGCTCAAGCTATAAAATTAGAATGACACAATAAGAACACAAGATATTTATGTGAAGACCCCCAAAATCAATGGGAAAAAAATCACATGACACAAAGTCCACCCAAGGATCTCTCCACTATAAAAACACAAAAGGGATCGCCACTATCCTGTAAAATACCTACAAGAGATGTCCAATTGATTACAAAGACTACACAATTCCAATAACTATAAAATCAACAAAAGAACAACAATGAAAATCACTAGAAATTGCTCACAAATATGCTTATATTTTGAGATAAATTTGCTAGAGATTTGTACCATAAAATCTGATCTTCATTGTTGAAAATAAAGAATTTTAAGTACTCTAAATTCTATCCAAATTTTAGCATAATCGGACGACAAACAACAAGTCGATCGTGCATTTGATCATAAATACCATAGCTGCCCAACAAAGAATAGAAAACTAAATTTGAAGCTACTGTTTGGGCTCAGAAAGTTTCATATCTCATAACTAGATCACCACTATTCAGAATGGAGATCAACGAGTTATCTAGACGCTGTCTAAAAAGTAGCTCGATTCAATGGTAAATGACTTCAGATTGTTAACTTGCTCATAGCTGCGCAAAGTAGACATTTTTAGCCATCTATAACTCTCTCAACGTTTGCTTCGAAACTTGCAACTACCCCTAACCTAAATATATAATTTACCCTAATGAGCTTTTAGTTATTGGGTCCTCACCACGTAAGAGAGACCCATTGGCCCAACACCTTAAGGCCACCCCACCCTTGAGAGTATAGTGTCTTTATGATTTTACTCTAAGAAACCAGGGAAATCTGCTTTCTTAGGCTCGAGGCCTAAAGAAATTAGGAGAACATCAAGTTGATTTTCGTTACTATCCCTAGAGAAAGCACTGCACCATTAAATGATGTTATCGTGGCAAGTAGATCTAATGAGCTCAATTTGCTTGGCATAAGACGATGATTTGTATTTCCACACAGTGAGATACTTTGTGAATCTTCGGTGGATGGTTTCTTGATGCCTAGTAGAGGACAATTTTATTCACAATCGGAGAAGAAAACTTGAGATTTGTGCTTATTGATATGCAGCTAGTCGAAGAAAAGTTTTAAGCGCCGGGGGGCGCTTAAAACTTTTAAACGGAGGTGCTTAATTTTTCTATTAAAAATATTTTTTTTTATTTTTTTTAGAATTGATGTACACCTTGTAAGCCATCCAATGGTATTATTATTGGGGTATTTTAGATTACGTATATGTATAAAATACCATAATCAATATTATAAAGGAAATAGTATTTTATCTTATATGTGATATTAGTTAGGGTATTTTATACATATACGTAATCTAAAATACCCCAATATTAATACCATTGGATAGCTTACAAGGTGTACATCAATTTAAAAAAAATAAAAAAAATATTTTTAATAAAAAAATTAAGCACCTCCGTTTAAAAGTTTTAAGCATCCCCCGGCGCTTAAAACTTTTCTTCCAGCTAGTCTCATGTGAAAAGTGGGATAGTACTCACTTGATCTCCAAGTCGCCACAAAAAGATAATCACAACATCCACAAATTAAAATTAAAGGCCAGTGATAATTGGATGGTTGCTTTTGAAACATAGCTGCAAGTTGCCTCACATGAATTCTTGCCACATGGGAAGCAACATGTTTAAACTAAGTAAAAGCTTGAAAATAATTTTATAATTAATAAAATTGTGGTCAATGCTATACAAAATGCAACAAATAAAAACTTTACTCTAGGAAAATAGTAAATTGTAGAAAATAAACATTGACATAAGACCCTTTGAGAATTGAAAAGTCCTCGGTTCGGTTAATGTTAGGTTCATTATTATAGGTTGACAAAGACTAGGGAGAATTCGCACAATCACGAAGTTTAAATTAACTTAGAGAGGAGGTCAAGTGTTAGGCCCAGGCAATTCGGGGCCGAGCTGGATGACTTCTGGGCCGGGCGACGAGGCGGGTGAGCTTGGGCGGCGGCCCAAGGACTAGCCGTTTACCACCTGAGCAGTTGTTGGAAGCGGATCCGGGCAGAGGATGCGCGACCCGGATCCAGCCCGTCTTCTGTCGACGAGGGCGCGAGCAGGCGGGAAGGCGTCGGCGACATGATGGGAGCAGCTAAGAGTAGTTGGCCTGCTCGTGTCCCATCGAAAGTAGAAGAGGAAAAGGGGCGGTTGCACGGGGAAGCAATCGCTCACGGATGCGAAGGAAGAGAGCTTCTCCCACCCAGCGCGAGCAACGAGCGAGCTCCCCTCTAGGCCATTTCCCTCCTCCCCTCAGGCGAGGACCAGCGACCGCGCTGACGAGTCTTCCGGCGGCGGTGGGGTCGGACGTAGAGGCGAGGCTTTGTGCGGAGTGATCGGTGTACAGAGGGAGGGAGTTGGGGGTTTTATGTAACCGTTGTGAGGATAAATAAACGGTGAAAATTTCGCCCTGTTCTCTGCGTCTTTCTGGCGCCGTTTCCAGTGCTTCCTGGCGAGATCTCAGGTCGCCTTCTCCACCTCTGACCAGCAACCTCCGGCGTCCAGAAGAGCGCCGACGAGCGAGGCTGAGGGTAGAAGGGCACGAGTGGCTCTTCCCCCTGCCGCAGACCCTTCCCTTGCTCCTGCGAGCAAGCACGGCGGCGTCCCTTCCGGCAATGGTGCACGTCCGACACATGCTAGAGAGAACGAATGCGCGTGGCGTTCGGTTCGAGGAGCGGTCAAAGGTCAATGCGCAGAAGCAAAAAAGTTGGAATTTGCGGGTGCCGATTGCTGACATGGACGAGGTGATTAGGCTTAACACTAATTAATTGAGCTTAAGCTTGATCTGGGTCTGACAGTGGTATCAGAGCAGCTGGTTCCGGCGATTTCTGAGGTGGTGCTCCGGTAGTGTAGCGCCAAGCTACGGGACGGGAAGAGCTCCTAGACCGACTCTAGGAGGACATGCGAACGATTCGGAAACTCGCGATCAAACACGCGGATTCAAAGACATCGGATACGTATTAGAGCAACGAATGGAAAAATAGATAACCAAATGCATTCAACTACGAAAATAGCACTCAAATGAAACTACTAACCATTATAAACGAAGAAGACGAGGTATCGGGACGAGGCCAAGGATCGTACACCTTGCCTCCAACCTCACTCTACTTCCACACGCTTCGCGGAGTCGAGGCACCGACCACTACTTCGGAGTTACAAGACCCCTCGCAGCCCCTTCTGGACTTGTAAGCTTGTAAGCTAACTAAACACTAGGCCCTATCTCCCTTTTATAAGCTAAGGGAGGGCAAAACCACACCACTCACATGAGGGGTGGTTACAACAATTATTCTAACTACTACTTTGAAAAAGCTGAGAAAAGGACTACATTTGACTGGAAATATTCTAGCAACCAAGTGTGTTTGAGAAGCTTCAGGTCACTTAAAATATGAACCGTCCGTTTGAGTGTTGATGATATCTTCTAATCTAGAAGTCTGATCGGAGATCTGATGACATGGATGGACAGATCGGGTTTAGATTAGTGGGGATCGACACCCAGATCATCTTGAAACAGGTCTGATTGGAGCAGATCTGGCCGAAACAATACCCGCCGTTGATTGCCTCTGAACTGGTCTAGCCGTTGGATGAACGCTGTTCAATCTGGGCCGTTGGAAGCATTTCCTCACCTCTTCGTTTTCGCGAGGACGCGGGCGGCGAGCAGGGCACGCCGCCGGGCGCCTTTCCGGGTTCGATCGCAGGTGATACTCCGGCTAGAGCTGCGTGTGGCGTCTTTGGGTGGCTGGGGACCTTCCGGCGTCCGATCGTGGCGCGCGTGCGGGGAATAGGGCGGACGGCGGCTGAAGCTGGGAATCGGGGAAGTTTCCGATTCCGGTGATCCACCGGTCGGATGGCCGACTGTTTCCGGCTGTGGGGTCGCGGCGACGTGGAGATCCCGTGGCCGGAGATTGGTGTCGATCAGTGCTGCGGATGGGGCGGAATGGGGAGCGACGCTGCCGGCCGTTGTGGCGCTCGTTTCCGGTGATCCGGCCGTCCGATGGCCGGATCCTTTGGACCGTGAGTTCGCACGGAGGAGGAGGCGCTGTAACCAGAGTTCGGTGATGATCGGAGCTCTGGATGATGCTTCTAAAATACGCGAGCTGAGGTGTAGGTCGCCTAGTCCCCGAGAAACATTATGTGCAGAATTGGACTTGTGACCTGGAACGCACCTGCAGGAGTCATGGGCCGGGGTTTCGGTCATTGGGTTGATCGTGGAACTTTCTATAAAGTAGGAGTCTGAGCAATAAAGCTGGGTTTTCTGTGTTGCTCCTGCATCATTCGGTGATAGGAGATCTGCAAGTGTATGGATTTATCGAAGTAATAAAAAGATTATCGTTCCCAACGAGGACTACGTAGTTAAGTACTGACTTCTTGACTTGTTTGAATCTAGGCAAACTAAACCAGTGGTTGTTCTAAACTTCTAAGTGCGACACAAACTGAAAAACAGCTTTTAAGAGGTTCAAATTTTAAGGGATCGGGATTTCATGGGTTCACCACACTAACAATCATGAATCGTGTGAAAAAAATAACTAATTCCACAGAATTTATTTATCATGAAAGGAACTTTTCCTATGATATATATTACCTCCTCCCAGAGCATAATACGATATTTAGTTAGATTAATTCCCTACTCTCGTGACAGTTAACTTAAATAAACCGATTAAGTGCTGTGAAAAGTTGGTTAAAGCCTTTAGACGAATCCAAACTACTCTCGTAATTGGATTCGAAGGTTTAGTTGAAATAGGTCGAACGTTGCGATTCACCTCTCGGTCCTTCTCGCAATGTCTAAGACGTAAAATTACTTGGCCAAGGTAAATTATGGGATATATGCAATTTCAACCAAATCATGATAATAAATTCATAGAAAAGAGTGTAAACATAGATTGATTCATGAAAGTCAGTGGGCTACACCCAATAATCCCGAACAAGTATCTACTCGCTCATATCGTTAAGGAAATACATGATGTTTATGATGAACAAGTGAAAACTCCTAAAAATCGTCGAGAAATCACAGAAAGAATAGTAAAACCGCCTTCTCCTCAATCTGAAGATGAAGAAGAGTCGATCGATCGTCGCCTTCGTGAGGAATCTCACCGGAATATGCCCATAGAATCGTGTTTTTGCCTCCGTCGCCGCCGCCACTTGTGTTCGTCCCCCAATAGCCCTTCACCCTCGAAAAATCCTTCTTTTTATAGCTGGACTGGTTTAGAACCCATCAAGGAACTGTTCTGCGAAGTTTGGCTCAAATCCGATTTGAATCGGTGGAGAAATGCGTGAAAAACTCATCGGGCGAAAGTTTTTACGGCCCGTGATGCGTTTACGGCTGAGGCCGTAAATGTTTCTGTGTATAATGCTTTCGGCCACAAAAAGTTTCACGGACCGTGATAGATTCACGGCCTCACTCGTGAAAGTTTCTGTTCATTCCGACACTTAGCCGATTTTCACCATCCGTTCGTCGTCGCTTTTACGGTTGAATCCGTAATTACATCCAAGGCCGTAATTGTCTCGTTCTTCACTGTTTTCACCCCAAAATTGACATGTAGGCTCGTGATCTCCTCGGGAATCATGCTTTGGCTTCAAAACTCTCAAAATCCTTTATTTTTATGCCATTTTACCTACATTTTCATAAAAATTAAGAAAAGTGATTATTCCGTACAAAGTAGAGTAAAAGTACTAAAAATAGCACCAAATCATACAATTTTGCCTAAAATATGATCTAAAACATAGGCAAAAACACGGTGTAAATACAACACATCAGAAGGCGTCGGTGACATGATGGGAGCAGCTGAGAGCAATTGGCTTGCTCGTGTCCCGTCAGAAGTAGAAGAGGAAAAGGGGCGGTTGCACGGGGAAGCAATCGCTCACGGACGCGAAGGAAGAGAGCTTCTCCCACCCAGCACGAGCGACGAGCGAGCTCCCCTCTAGGCCATTTCCCTCCTCCCGTCTGGCGAGGACCAGCGACCACGCCGACGAGTCTTCCGGCGGCGGCGGGGTCAGACGTAGAGGCGAGGCTTTGTGCGGAGTGATCCATGTACAGAGGGAGGGAGTTGAGGGTTTTATGTAACCATTGTGAGGATAAATAAATGGTGAAAATTTCCCCTTGTTCTCTGTGTCTTTTCGGCGCCATTTCCAGTGCTTCCTGGCGAGATCTCAGGTCGCCTTCTCCACCTCATACTAGCAACCTCTGGCGTCCAGAAGAGCGCCGACGAGCAAGGCTGAGGGCGGAAGGGCGCGAGTGGCTCTTCCCCCTGCCGCAGACCCTTCCCCTACTCCGGCGAGCAAGCGCGGCAGCGTCCCTTCCGGCAACGGTGCACGTCCGACGCACGCTAGCGAGAACGAACGTGCGTGGCATTCGGTTCGAGGAGCAGTCAAAGGTCAACGCGCAGAAGCAAGAATTTGAAATTTGCATATGCCGATTGCTGATGTGGACGTGGTGATTAGGCTTAACACTAATTAATTGAGCTTAAGCTTGATCTGGGTCTCACATCAAGCCTCCAAATTTCTTAAATAATAAGTTACTAAAGAGAGAGTTGTGTTGGCTCCGAGAAGAGGGGAGAGATTTGCGGTGCCGTACGGAGAAGAGACAGAGGGGCTTTGGGCGATTTCTATTCCCACTAAACCCTTCACAGTAATAAATTATGCTATAACAATAGTAAATGCAAAACGCCAGCAGCGAATAAGAAAGACAGAAAAAAAGGAACAAATAGAAAAAAAAAAAAAAACAGGGGAAAAGTTAGAGAAAGGAGGGATCTGGAACGGAAAGGGCGCCGGAGACTGCTACTTCTCGCGTCGCCTAGCCGAATGGAGGGGAAGAAGAACAAAAGCCGTCACCAAGGATTCGATAGGGTCAGGAGGGGCGGACGTCCATGCTTGGGTGCCGGGAAGAGTCGCTTTGTCGGAGTCCCTGTCAAGGAGTTTAGCATCTCATAGAAGGCCATCACTCTAGTGACGTTTGCTTGCTGTCCCTCCCTATAAATCTATGGGATCAATTACATGTCATTGTATTTATTAAAAATACATATCTTAAGGTAAGATTATTTTAGCACTGCTTTAAAGTAAAACTCGTCTACATAAATTACCTTTAAAATCTATATAGAAGACATGGCATACCCTGCTTAAAATTGCCAAATAGGATTTTTGCTTAGAAAATTTGTTCTTTTTATACATCCAATGACTTATATTTATTTGTTCTTTTGCTTAGTAAAGGATTGAAAACTAATATTTATTTGATTAACTTATCTCATTCTTTTCACTATTTGATGTGTTATTCCTCGTAAAATTTTGTATAGAAAGATGTTCCTTATGCCCTTGTGTTTGTTGTTGCAATGCTTTTATGTATGTTACTAAAGAAAATAGATCAAACCATGATGCTAAGACAATCAAACATATTTTTCATCATTAGAGTAATGATGAGTTTGAATACAGATTAGGTCATCTAGTTAAAACAAAATTATATACAAAGTAGAGATATTGTCATTTATGAAAATCATACTATGACAAACTTTAATAAGGTAGAAAAATCAAAGCTCTAGTATGTTACTAAGTAGATGAGCCTATTGTTGTCATGGAAAGAGTACCATGAATAACCCTAATGATGTTCCTATGGATATTGGTAGTCATGGGCGGATTTACATTGTCTCGAGCATGGACAATTATCCCTAATGAGATTTAAGAGATATAAAAATGTTAAAAAGGATGCTAGTATTTACAGTATAAAAAGTTAGCTAAAAACATGTTATTGCCCCCAACTAATATTAAAAAATATGTATAAATATAATTTTTACCCACCTACATACTCAGGGTATTGGATCCACCACTATTATTGTACATAGAAAAGTTAAACTACTCAACACATCACGTGGAAACTCATATAAGAAAGTCATCAAGGAAAGAATACCTTCACATTTACATGACAAAAATTGTTTAACGTTTACATATGGTAGAGACTCAAACTAGTACCAAAGAGGTGCTAAAAAGTGATAAAAAGTATATGCTCCAAGAAAGTTATATAAGAAGAGATTAGCTTTCTATGAAAGAGTTACATATATGAGCTAGTGTAGTTGTCCAAGAGGAGAAAAAAATAATAAACAACTCGCTCTACAAGATAAAACCCAAAGATGATATAGGTTAAATTAGGTACAAGGCCAAATTAATTATCTAAGGCATCGGAAAAAAAAAGATTTGATTGTGATGAAAATTCTAAAAAAATAAAAAACAATAGAATAAATTGTTACTAAAAATATTAATAAATTATTTTAAAAATAAGATATGTAATGTTTATCACTTAATTTCTTATTTGGAATATTTTAAACCCTCTATCAAAGGGCTCTATTAAAATCTTTACGCTTACAACACTTCATGAAAGATTATGGGCCAGTTTGGTTCAGCTGGAGCTGGTCAGACCAGAGCTAGTTAAATAAGTTTCCTACTGTTTGGATAAACCAGCTTGTAACTGGTCAAAATGGGTCAAAATCAATTTTGACCGATCAAAATCATTTTTTAGGGAAAGGACGCGTTAGGGGAGGTAGAAGGCGGCCGCTACTTCATCGTTCGCCCGCCGCTGCTTCATCGTTCGTCCACCAGTCGAGCCGCCACTGCTTCATCGTTCGGCCACCACTCGTCCGGGAAGGGCAGACGGCCGCTACTTCATCGTTCGGCTGCCGCTGCTTCATCGTTCGGCCACCAGTCGAGCCGCCGCTGCTTCATCGTTCGGCCACCAGTCAAGCCGCCGTTGCTTCATCGTTCGGCCGCCACTCATCCGGGAAGGGCAAGCGGGGGCGACCGGAAACGGAGGGAGGTCAGGCGGGGGCAGTGGAGGAACGAGCAGCAGTGGACGGGAGCTCGAGAACTCTCGTCGAGATGGAGATGGGAAGAGAAGGGTGGGCAGAGCTCCAAGCGCCAGCGAGCTTGGGCAGAGCCTTCGTCGACGCGCTGGAAGAGCAGAAGCTTCGTCAAAGAGCTGGAAGAGCAGATCCGGAGAGCTTGGATGAAGAAGCAGCTTCTTCCATTGTCTTCCTTTCGAGGACGAGCGAAGGAGGAAAGTAGGGAGGAACGCCAAGTTGGAATCGCTAAGAAGACGTGCGGAAGGATTTCCTCCCTGCTTTCGCCGATCACAGCGTCGTCGTTTGGGGAAGAGGAGGATCGCCTGCTGGTCGCCTAAGAGAAGATCTGTCCGGAAGAGGGGTCGAGTTCACATATCTCCGCGGAAGAAGCAGGTCGCAAAACTCTGTGGAAGAAGCGCGGTCGCGCTCGCAGATCTCGCCGGGAGGAGGAGCTCGCGCCGGCGCCGGTGAAGAAGAGAGGAAAACGACGCTAGGAGGATTGACGCCGGGAGAAGATGCCAGAAGATATGAGATCTGGAGTTGTCGAGCATGGGCACGTAAGGGCACGGACGCGTGAAGAAAGGAGGAGATGACAAGCTGCCAAAAGCTGTTATTAGCAGCTGGCTGGGAACAGTGCAGCTTCTCAGTCTGCCTTTCCAAACGCCTAGTTTGACTAAAATCTGCTGGCCGCACCAGCAGAAGCCAGAAGTTGGGTGAACCAAACGGGGCCTCTATTTATAGTTTCACCTAAATATTGAAATATTTTTTTTATTTATCTGTTTGATGCACCTTGGGATAATGTAGAAATGAAAAGCCTAGCCTTCTCAATATTTGACATTTTTCTTGAGGGTCTTAGATCATATGAGTACTCTAAAATATTATACAATTATTAGAAATCATTTCGCTCCATCTTTATTATTCTTCTACATCATTAATGGTACTCTTCTATTATTTCTCTTATTCATCTTATACTTATATACTTAGATGTCGTACAAGGAGCCTTGTCTGTATATGTTAAGTAATATTCTTCTATTGCAATAGTTGCAAAACAAATGATATCCCAAAATTCATTAGTTGTATCTTCAATATCCAGAATATCTTTATATCTTCAATATTTTCAATTTATGGTATAGATTTATTATCACTATTATCATAAATTATATCTAAAAAAATATAAAGTTAAAAAACCACAAAAAAAAAATCTCAAATGTATAAACAAACATTAAAAGCTTAAAACACAACCATAACAAATACAAATAACAAACACAAGTATTAAAGCACAACCATACAACTTAACATTTGAATTCTTCAACTTACTAACCCAAATGTTCAAACAAGTATTAAAAGTTTAAAACACAACCATACCAAATGTTCAAACAACTAAGCTAACACACACAAGTATTATCACAAAACTACAAGTCTATTTTGTGGAAATTTAGAGTGATACTTCAACCATACTAATTTGGCTTCAAGAGTATCCATTTCTAGCAATACATCTTTTTTTTGTCTTTTATTTAAGCAATGTTGTAGTATAATGAAAGAACTTAATATCATGTTCAACTCCAAAAAGAGTTTTTACAGCTCTTATAGCCTCACGGATATTGCACCTTGAAGAGTTTGCAATCTTAGCTTCAAGAATAGGGCTTCAAGAATGGGTGGCAACGGGTCGGGTACTCGCGGTTTTACCCTAAACCCGAACCCGACCGGATACCCGAACCCGACCCGATACCCGAACCCGCTACCCGAACCCGACCCAAACCCGGGTCGAGTATTTAAACGGGTACCCGATTAAATAAAAAATAAATTATTTATTATATTATTTTAATAAAATATAGTTTAAAAATTAAAATAAAAATAAAAATATTTATATAATATCTATTTATTATTATTATTATATTTTTAATAGTAATAAATATTTATATAATAGTTATTTTATTATTATTTATATCCTAATAATATAAAAAATATATTTATATTTATATAATAGTTATTTTATTATTATTTATATCCTATTCAAGAAGAGTTCTTCGTTCAATAGATATAGTTATTTATATAATTATTTTAGAGAATGGTTATTTATATAATTATTTAATAAGAGAATGCATTATTAACAAATTGTGATTTTTTTTTGTTTTTATATTACCAACTAGTTTACAGTGGATATATAAAGTTAAGAAAAAAAATATTTGCTATATTTTTTATATCATTATTATCATAACCTATTACAAACATGTTTTTTTTATATTTGTATTATTAATTGGTTTAGAATAAAAAATATTTAAGAGAAAGCTATTTGTATAATTTATATTTATAGTTCTATTAAGAGAATTTATTATTAATATGTTATTATTTTTTATTAAATAGTTTACGATGAGAAGAGATTGATAGAAATAGAAAAACTATTCTTGGAAGAATAGTTGCAATTATGATGTTATGATCATTGTCACGGGCCAGCATGGTGTCGTGGACTTCAGTTAACATTCCACCCAACTGGCAAGATTTGGATAGGTCTACGGGTTGGATTGAAGCAAGTTTGTGTTGGTGGATTATGGGCCAATGAAAGCCTGCTTTCGAGGAGTTAGTGGTTTATTTCAGGCCCTAATGCGGGCTTGGATTATAGGGTGCAATGGAGATAGAGGGGTGTGTGGGCCAGACCTAATGCTCAGAGCCCAACTTGCCTAATTCGTTGCACATGGAGTTGATGGGGGCGACACACATCTGATGTTGATGGGCTTGAGGTCGATAGAGATGGCCAACCAAATTTGACACCCAGAACTCCTCCAGGTGACATGTTTCCTATAGGACCTATCGGCGCTATGTGTATCGACAATAAGTAACCTTATTGGGGTAGTAAGTTGAAGCGATAGTGGCAATTTGTCTTGTTTGGAATGGAGGGGCCCAACTTTTGTTTGATCAAGGTCAACATGTAACTTGTATTTTGGCCAATTGTAAACTTGTTACGTTGTAAAATTTGCTTTGTTCAAATAGTTTCACCTTTGTGGCTATTTTGATCGCATTTACTTATGTGACATGGTTAAATGACAAACGAGATAGCGGGCCACAAAAAGCAACAAATGTGCGGCCCTCATGCGTGAACAGGAGCTGCGTTAAGACGGTAGAAATGTTCAAAAAAATTTTCTTAGTAGGGTATTCTACCTTGAAAAACACAAAGAATGGTTCAAAAAAAATTATGAATAAACTTTTTTTTTTGTTGTGGATAAGCTATATCTATATAATCTATGCATTCTACACTATCTAACGGTACCAATATTATCATAAATAGGCTTATCCACGAAGAGAAATAAATATTCTTGTTATCATATATGTATATAATTTAAACCTCATATTTAAGCTTGATCATGTGACTAAAGTATAAACCAATTTGATTAAACTTCATATTTACAAATTATATATTGTAGCTTAAATCAGTTGTCAACATTTTGGACAAAAGTAGACAACTACTGTGGAAGATGTGTGAGCATGACATTGAGTATACATGCTCTCCTTACTTTTTTTTCTCCATGCATATTATGCACACCATGCCTATAGCTCTATCTCCTTTTTCGATGGTGAAAAACTCACTCAACACTAGCACACTATCAAAGTCATGTATCTGAGCTTAGTTTGGTTCAGTATGTACTTTGCCTCATCGTTAATATTATCACTATTGCCACCGTTATCATTAAGTTAAAAGTCCTTAATCTCTACGTTAATTTGAACTCGAGAAGGGTAGAGAGAAGCTAAAAATTAGCATTTTATGATATTAAATAAGTCGAGAATATGTTCTTCAAACCTAAATATATCAATTGGTAAGATTAGATGAACATGCTTAATAATATTTAAAACCATGATTCGACAATGTTCAGTATCGAAGAAAGTTAAGGTGGATGTGTGGAAGATCAAATGTCGAAAATATGGCAAAATGATAATTATCTATAATCTCATATTACATGTGATTTTTCTCTCTGCTTCATACTCCCCTGCAACACAATTAAGAAAGCAATTAAACTCATGTGATTAAGAGGAATTTAAGCAAAACTAATTTGAACTAAAAAATTTTATATGAAAAAAATAGGGGATCATGGTAGAATTTATAGGGATGAATTGATTTTAAATTTATAAATTTATCCTTTTATTTTAACTATTAAAGATGGTAAAATAGTAAATTTAAAATTAAAAGGCATTTATACCCATATTTTTAAATTTTTAAGATACTTTATGAGGACAAATAAGTAAAAAAACCTATTTGAAATTTAAATTTTAGCAATTAAATTTAATTTTCTTAAAGTAAAAGTTAATTAGCCAGTTGTATCATGCGTGGACAAACCTATGTGTTGTGCTTGTCTCGGGCCACTAGTGTGCCATGCCTAGCACGACCCGTGTGCCTCAGCCCAGCCGTGCTATGCCAATGCAATCTGTGTGCTGTAGGACGGCATAGCCTATTGGCCAACCCTTGCAATGACCAAATTAGGTAGGGGAGGATGTCATGCCTAGGGCCAATGTGACATCATCTACGTGTCGACATTAGTCAACATTTCACCCAACTTGCGAGACTTGGATGGGTCTATGGGCTGGGTTGAAGTAGGCAAGCATTAGTGGATTATAAACTGATAAAAACCTATTTTTGAGGGGTCGGTTGCAAACTAGGCTCACTGTTGTTCCAGATCATTATGTGGGCTTGGATAGGGTGCAATGGAAATAGAGGGATGCGTGTGCCAAACAAAATGCTAGGAACCTGACTTGCCCATTTCATTGCACACAAATCACATAGAGTGGACGGGGTGGCGCACGTCTGATGTTGCTAGGCTCGAGGTCAACAGAGCTGGCCGACCATATTTGATACTAGCAACTCCTCCAGAGGAAAAAAAGCCTAGGTTGGATATGCAACTTATAATTTTTAAGCTGATACCTTAATTTGGGTTTCATGAATCTTAAAGCCATATGGTGAAAATATAATTCTCAAGATTTTCTAAGTTAAATTATTAAGAGACCTTCCATCAACTATAATTATTATTGATAGATCTTCTATCAACCATAGTTATTGTTAGGCCCGAACGCTGGGCCCAAGCCCAGGCCCAGGCCCAATCCAGACCCAAGCCCAGCTCTTCCAGGTGGATTGGGCGGGCTGAAGCGGTAGCGGGTCAGGTTGGGCGGCTTACCGGGTCGATGACCTGTTTGGAGAAAAGAACCTAGGGCTATAGTGCCCCGGGTTCGTTCGCGTGTGGACGCAGAGAGAGAGGGGTCGCGAGCGGCGCGACTGTTCCTCTCTTTCTCCCGATTTTCCTCTCTCCCTCCGTCGAGTGCGGCTCCGGCGAGGGCTCTGGCAGCGGCGGTGCGGGAAGCAACGGAGCAAAGGGGCGGCGCCCCCTTTTCCCTCATCCACCTCTCTCTTCGGCGTCGCGGGTGGTGGAGCCGGCGGACAGGTGTCCGCTGAGGTATGACTCCCTTATCCTCCCGCTTCAGCTCCGTCCGGTGGGCGATTTTTGTCGGCGAAGGCTTCGCCGACTGCTTCGTTGCCCCACACCGTGTCTCCTCCCTTCTCTCAGTTTCGGCGAGAGGCTGGTCGGACAACGAGGTTGGGGCTTCGGCCCTTTCTTCCTGGCGTCGCTCGGCAAACAGTGTGGGTTCGCCGGCGACTCCGGCTGCTGGAGCTTGGGCGGCGGCTACGCCCCCTTTCTAGCTGGTGTCGGGTGAACATCTATGGGTTCGTCGGCACCTCCTGTTGCTCTGGCGAGGCTGGGCTCGGCCGGATAGTGTTCCGGCAAGCCTTGGGCGGTTTCCGATGATCCTCCGATTGTTGTCCGCTGCCGTGGTTTACATGCATGTGCCGAGATTTGCGTGCGCATGCCTCCATTTCCCTGCGCGCTTCTCCAACGGATTCCAGATGTGGTTCCCATTCCTGACCGATCAGCTGCCCTCGGTCGGCGTCTCCTTCTCTCCGGCTCCCTAAGCTTCGCGCTTTCGGCCGAGTCGTCTTTCTTGGTCAGCGACTCCTCGCCCCTCTCCGCACTCCGGTCATGTGCGCCGGCCTTGTGTGTTGTTGCCCGACAATTGCTGGATTATTGTGCCGGACGTCTGCGAGACGTCCCTTTTTGGGCGAGTGTGTGAGTTTGGCCGTCTGCGTGCGGTCTAGTCGGAGTTAGGCATGTGCCCCGGCATCCTGCATGACGTCATCTATTTGCGCCCGTGTGCTCCACCGTCTGCGTGCGGTTTGTCTCTTTTCCGGTGTATCGGACTCGTACGCTCGCTGCGCCGGCGTCGAGTCTCGGGTTATGTACCCAGGTGGACTTTGGAGCTTGTTCGGGTAGTGGTCCTCAGTGGGCGCGTGGCGATCTACATCTCGTCGAGACGAGCGGATAGGTGGTAGCTTGATAGCCTCCGCAAGTGCACGGATTTATCGAAGTAATAAAAAGATATCGTTCCCAATGAGGATCTGGCGGTCAAGTACCGATTACACGGTCGATTTATATCTAGACGATTCAAATAGTGTTTTTGTTGTGGAATCTTCTAATGAAAGAAAATAAAAAGGTGGTTTTAAGGTTTTGGCTAAAAATCAATTCGGATAAATTCAGTACTCAGGGTTTAACCACGTTGATGATTATGAATTTAGTAAAAATAAATCTTTAATCACAAAATTATAGTTTTGAAAGAGATTTTTCCTAAGGTACATACTACCTCCTCCCGGAGTGTAATCCGGTATCTATTTACATTAATTCCCTACTCCCGTGACAATTAACATAAATAGACCCATTAAGTTCTATGAAAAACTATGGTAATCCTTCAAGTGAATCCGAACTACTCCCGTGATCGGATTCACAGGTTTGAAAAGAGTAGATCCGACGTTGCGATTCACCTCCCGGTCCTTCTCGCAACGTCTAAGACGTAAAATTACTTGATCAGGGTAATTCACGAAATAAACACAATTCTAATCAAATCAATACTATAAAAATTCATGTAAAAGATTTAGAACAATGTATTTAATCCATAAATCGTCAATGGGCTATTCCCCAAAATCCCGAAAATATGATAATACGTTCATGTTCAAAGCAAACAGCATGTTTATCGATGAATTAAACATGTAAATTCAATAAAAGTACAAGAAATCGCTAGACAAGATAATAGAAAGGCTTCCCCTCGACGTGGAGACGAAGATCAACCCTCTAATCCTTCCTTTGCGCGGCTTTCCTGATCGAATTCTGCCCTGGAATTGATTTCCACCGCCGCCGCTACAGCCCTTCGTTTTCATGTCTGGAAGCCCCCGGAACTCTACCAAAACCCTTCCTTTTATAGTCTAATCCCTACAGAACCCATCTAGGAAGGTTTCTGGAGAGTTTAGTTCAATTCTGGTTCAATTTGGAGTCGAACCGAGTGAAAAACCGAAAAGGCGGACATTTTTACGGTCTGTGATGAGTTTACGGCCACGGCCGTAATTCCTTCTGTGTGTACAGCACTTAAGTCACATAAAATTTTACGGCCCGTGATGGATTCACGCGGCCGTGAAAGTCTCTGTTTATTCCAACACTTAGCCGTTTTCATCCTCTGCTCGAACACGTAATTACACCCGACCCAAAATTACGGCCAAGGCCGTGAAAGTCTCGTTTTTCACCCTTTTCGCCCCAAATTCGACGTGAGGGCTCGTGATCTCCTTGGGAATCATGCTTTGGCTTCAAAACTCTCAAAATCCATCATTTTTGTGCCTTTTTACCTACATTTTCATAAAAACCAGAAAAAGTGAAGATTCCGTGCAAAGTAACGCAAAAGCACTAAAAATAGCACAAAATCATGCAAATAAGCCCAAAATATGATCTAAAACATAGGCAAAAACACTATATAAATGCAACGCATCAAAATACCCTAGACTTAGAATTTTGCTTGTCCTCAAGCAATACCTTGATATGTATAAAGAATATAAAGATAAGGATTTTTCAATTGTTTTTGCCCCTATTAATATCCTCAGTTTACAAATTAAGCAATCAATATTTCAAACTCAAGTAATTCAAGAAAAATCATAATAGAAATAAATTCCCAAGAGGTTAGAATCCAAGAAAGATAAAATTCACAATTCATGTCATAACATCCATTCAACACACACTAAGCATCAAATACTTTCATCTTAATAAATCCATTTCACTTAACCGATAAAATTTCTACTTCAAGAATTTCAGTGATGTTAAAGATAAGAGATTTTTAAAGCAATTTGGTCTTTAAACTGTTATATGCTATTTATTGTTAGCATCATAACATGTTTAAAGTATATTACAAAGTAGTATAATTTAACTCATAGTCTCAATTATGAAAGTCAGCGGAGTTGTCCACATGGCCTACAGCTTTCTCTCTCTCTCTCTTTTTTATTATTAGACTTCAACTCATGTCTTAGGTACCACTGTCAAATTTAACAGTGCCAAGTAGAGGAGTCTTTTCCTTTTTTTTTCTTTTTCTTTTTCTGGAGAAAGCCGGTCAGTGGCATGGTACTTAAATCGTTGTTGATACTTGATCGCAACAAATTTAAAGTATACCAACTCGTGATATAATATAACTCATGACTTCAGATCACTCAACCATAGGAGTTGGAGCAAATCTCAAATTAAAAATATATCACCAATTTTCTCTTCATAAAAATTTCCATCAATTAGAAATAGATAAATTAAACATCAAGTAACAAGATACTATGCACGTGTCATATGAACATATAACAATTCACATATGTATTTTATCAATACCAGAATTGAATTTACTCAACAATTTAAGTCTACATGAAATTTCAAAAATTCCCTAAGTCATCAAATCAATCACTCAAAATGTTTCCTAAGTCTAAAATCAAGGGTAAAACAAATTTGATCATCCTTAACAATCATAAACATTCAAGATACATACTCATAAAGCTTTGATGAAAAAGCAAAATATATGAAGGACACCCTAGACTTAAGTTGTTGCATATACATAAACATTAAAATCAATGAATGACAGATTTCAGAAAAATTTTGCAAGAGTTCCTTTAAAATATATAGTGATTCCCTATGCAATTATATCAAAATATGAAAACATGACATAGAAAAATCTAGAAACTACATCACATTAATGATAATCATATTTTACAATGTAAACAAGTTTCAAACATCAAATGCCGTCATGTTTCAGCAATCAAATAAGCATTTGCCATCTCTAATATCAAAATTCAGTATAATACCAAAATACATTCCAAATCAACATCATGCATCCAAATACATCAAAAATCATCATATATGTCAAATAAGTATCACAAACATCAAATACCAACACAAATATATAGAGTTTTTGCAAAAATTGTGAAGCTAAGTAACTCTAGAAAAACATCAACCACGATTTTGCATAAATCTCACTCAAGAATCACATAATCTCGGTTCCAAATCTGTGCAAAAGCATGTAAATCGAGTGGAGAAACCAAATGTAACAGTTAGGTAAGAGACTCTCACAAATTTGAGCAAAAATTATGCTAAAATCAAGCTTCAGCGGCAAACTCGTGTTCTTGCGAACATCCGGCGCTTCCTGATGATATCCGACCGAAATCTCGTCGGAGGATCAACAGAAAGGGCCACTGGTGATGAAGGAAGGTCGGGAACAGATATCTGTCGCCTGAGATGGAAGGAATCAACGAGAAATCAGGTTTTCATGGTCCGTGAGCCGTTCATGGCTGCGGCCGTAAAAGTTTTTGTGACTTAAATCCATCTGCAAAAATTAAATTTACGGCCGTGAGTGGCTCACGGCCACGCCCGTGAGTGGCTCACGGCCATGCCCGTGAATATCTCGTCAAATACCTTTTCTTCATGTAAAAATTTTCCAAAAATCCCTACACATAAAATAACTTATTAAAAATTTTTCATCAATAAAAATTCATCAAATCATGCTGCAAAAATTTATTAAAATATAAAGAAAATCAAAAACTGAAACTAAGAGTAATAAAAATCAGAAGTTTGGGTTGCCTCCCAAAAAGCGCTTGTTTAAGGTCATTAGCTTGACCAAAGCTTCATGTCATGGTGGAGTTGGTGAATCTGTGCCATAGTAGAGAGCATGTAGTCTTTTTCTTTTCCTTCGTCTCGTCAGTGTGTCCACCAAAGTATATATCCAGTTAAGCAAGTGGATCCAAGTTACAGTGATCAGTACATGCATAGAAAAATAAGAATTAAAATCAGGCAAAGAATAATCAATAATTTTTCTATATTTATCCAAGAGTAAAATCATGCATTCTTCCTTAAGATTTTCATTAGTAACTGGAAGAAGATTAGAATTAAAATCAAAAAATTCATACCCTAGATTGATCAAGAAGCTTTCAAATTTTATTTTTGGTTTTTCAGTTACCTCAATGTCAATGTAATCAAGAATCTCATGTGTTATCATCTCTTCAGTACATGTAGCTAAATTTGCATCAAATAATATTTCAATCACTTCATCATCATTATCCTTAAAATTATCATCTTTATCATTAATCATGCAAATTTCTAATGGATTTTCCTGGAGAATAAGAATTGATGGTACAATATACATAAGATCCTCTTTCTCATGATTTTCCTCAATTTCTTTCTCTTCAATAGGGCATTTCATCTTAACACTGTCAATTTCATCCCCATCTATATCATTAGTTCTTTCTTGAGGATCCTTAAATTCATCATCCTTCTTCTCACAAGACTCAAAAAATTCATAAATCTCTTCAAACATGTCCCAAGTATTTGTGTTGCAAGACACTTCATTATGTAAGAGGGGACTAGATGACTGGTGAATTGTTGAAGAAAATAAATCACAATCATCCAAATCATCAAAATTTGCAGAAGGTAAATCACAATCAGGAGTCATGACTAATGATTGATCAATCTCTACAAAATTCTCATATTTATCCTGGATTCTATCCTCTATGTCATTTTTATCAGTGCCATCAATCATACTATGATTATCCTCACTTTCCAAATCAAACTCAAGTATACAATTTTGTTGTGCTATCTGGGTTTCTAGCATTTTAGTATTAGCACATATAGATTCTACTTGAGAAGTAAGCTGAGCAATCATCCCACTAAGATCTTCAAGTTTCTTACTTTGATTTATCATAATTTTTTCAAGCATGGATTCTAGCATGGCTTCTTCAGATTCCTCAAAGTGTGGTTCTGAAATATTATTTGAGAAATCCTCATAAAAAGAAGTTTGCTGATTTTTCCATCTAGAATTATACTCATCATCTTGGTACCATGAAAAATTAGAACTGGCAAGTCTGGCAGGAATTCCAAATTGACACTCAGAAGGATAATGATAATAACTTCCACAAATATCACAAGTAACATAAGATTTCATTCTCATATATTCAGTGTGTTGAGAAAAAGAATTTACCCTTGCTGCAGGTGATTGAAATGCAACTGGCGGCACATATTCTCTAGTCTTTATAGGTGGCACATATCCTTGATTTGACCATTGACATTGATTAAACATCATTTTTCAGTTTAAGCAAAAAAAAATACAAAATGTAAAACAGGAGATGCAAAATAAAGTGTAAAATATCTAGTCAAATGATTTTTGAGTTATCCTGTTCATACAACGTGTTAATCCAAAAAGAGAAAAATAAAATAAACTAACTATATATAAAAAAATTATGAAAAACAAGAAAAACAAAAACAAAAATAAAAACAAAAAAAACTAAAAACAAAGACAAAAACAAAAATAAATAAATAAAAAAATGTCTAGTCTATAAATCTCACGATTAAATCAATATTGACTGGCCTGATCCCCGGCAACGGCGCGAAAAAACTTGATAGCCTCCGCAAGTGCACGGATTTATCGAAGTAATAAAAAGATATCGTTCCCAACGAGGATCTGGCGGTCAAGTACCGATTACACGGTCGATTTATATCTAGACGATTCAAATAGTGTTTTTGTTGTGGAATCTTCTAATGCAAGAAAATAAAAAGGTGGTTTTAGGGTTTTGGCTAAAAATCAATTAGGATAAATTCAGAACTCAGGGTTTCACCACGTTGACGATTATTAATTTAGTAAAAATAAATCTTTAATCAAAAAATTATAGTTTTGAAAGGGATTTTTCCTAAGGTACAGACTACCTCCTCCCGGAGTGTAATCCGGTATCTATTTACATTAATTCCCTACTCCCGTGACAATTAACATAAATAGACCCATTAAGTTCTATGAAAAACCATGGTAATCCTTCAAGTGAATCCGAATTACTCCCGTGATCGGATTCACAGGTTTGAAAAGAATAAATCCGACGTTGCGATTCACCTCCC
Source organism: Costus lasius (assembly GCA_027563935.2). Taxonomy (NCBI): domain Eukaryota; kingdom Viridiplantae; phylum Streptophyta; class Magnoliopsida; order Zingiberales; family Costaceae; genus Costus; species Costus lasius. Next base: position 25,175,705 of record CM050450.1, on the reverse strand, counting down.
AGTCCTTCTCGCAACGTCTAAGACGTAAAATTACTTGATTAGGGTAATTCACAAAATAAACACAATTCTAATCAAATCAATACTATAAAAATTCATGTAAAAGATTTAGAACAATGTATTTAATCTATAAATCATCAACGGGCTATTCCCCAAAATCCCGAAAATATGATTACACGTTCATGTTCAAAGAAAACAGCATGTTTATCGATGAATTAAACATGTAAACTCAATAAAAATACAAGAAATCGCTAGACAAAATAATAGAAAGGCTTCCCCTCGACGTGGAGACGAAGATCAACCCTCTAATCCTTCCTTTGCGCGGCTTTCCTGATCGAATTCTGCTCTGGAATTGATTTCCGCCGCCGCCGCTACAGCCCATCTTTTTCGTGTCTGGAAGCCCCTGGAACTCTACCAAAACCCTTCCTTTTATAGCCTAATCCCTATAGAACCCATCTAGGAAGGTTCTGGAGAGTTTGGTTCAATTCTGGTTCAATTTGGAGTCGAACCGAGTGAAAAACCGAAAAGGCGGACATTTTTACGGTCCATGATGAGTTTATGGCCACGACCGTAATTCCTTCTGTGTGTACAACACTTAAGTCACAGAAACTTTTACGGCCCGTGATGGATTCACAGGTTCGGCCATGAAAGTCTCTGTTTATTCCAACACTTAGCCGTTTTCATCCTTTGCTCGAACGCGTAATTACGTCCGACCCAAAATTACGGCCAAGGCCGTGAAAGTCTCATTTTTCACCCTTTTCGCCCCAAATTCGACGTGAAGGCTTGTGATCTCCTTGGGAATCATGCTTTGGCTTCAAAACTCTTAAAATCCATCATTTTTATGCCTTTTTACCTATATTTTCATAAAAACCAGAAAAAGTGAAGATTCCGTGCAAAGTAACGCAAAAGCACTAAAAATAGCACAAAATCATGCAAATAAGCCCAAAATATGATCTAAAACATAGGCAAAAACACTATATAAATGCAACGCATCATCGCCCGGGATAGGCTGAGGAGTGCGTTGAGGACGGACTCCTGCCGGTCACATCCAGATCAACAGTTCAGCCGCTTAGCCCCTGCGTGGGCGTGCTTGGGTGCGAGTCAAGGTGTTGACTTGGGTGTATTTTATTTAAAATTTTGTTACCCTAATTCTGGGCATGACAGACTGGTATTAGAGCCCAAGTTCTGCATGTTCCAACTTGTACACCGGTACTGTATACTTGTTGGCAGCAGTGATCAATACAATGATCACAAGGGTCCACAACATTGAGTTGCTGGTGGAGACTGTCGGATATGGGGGAGCTTTGCTCCAAAGATACTGACAGAGTTGGCTTTGTCCAACTAGAGCCTCATGGCTCAATTTTCTTGTCTCCCTAGCTGAGACATTTGTTATGGAGGTCGTGTTGCTAAAGCTCATTGTCGTAGCTTCTATAGCACTGACCAAGGCCAGGGGTGGCCTGGGGACTGTCGTGCGACGACATGTCCTGAGGGCAGTCGAGTGTGCCTATGGGATAATTGTGCGACAATATGTCCCAGACATCAATCATTGATGTCATAGGACAGTCATGCAATGACTTGTCCTGGAGAGCAGTTGGTGGTGGTCCAGGGGACAATTGTGCGACGATGTGTCCCGGACCCCACCCAATGTCTCCATGGTATTATCGTGCGACGATGTATCCCAAAGACGAGCCGATGGTGGTCAAATAACTGTCGTGCGACGACATGTGTTAAGAACTGAGGGCATTGTGACTCGAGGAATATCGTACGGCGATATTTGGACTTCGGCCAAGAGTGGCCATGTGACCGCCGTGAGATGGCGTGTTCACGAGGTAGCACCCATTTCAGGGGTTTGCTACGCTGAGGAAGTTGAGGACTTCGTATGGGGTATTGGAATTGTATTTCCTGAATGCCCAGGATCCTGCTGAGGAGTAGACACATAATGGTATCACATATCTCTTTAGAGATGCAAAGCTGTGGTGGCGGACTCAGCCCGCACACAGCCCTTTTAGGGTTTGATCCGACCCTTAAGCTCTTGTGAGAAGAGCTCAACTAAATGAGATCAATGATTTGTTCATACTCGTAGAACTTGTCGTGGGCTGCGTAAGACACCCTAAAACGACTAAAGCATACTGGGTCATACGGGATTACCTCCAGCGATATGCCCAGGTGATGCTGGAAACGAGGGGTTTCCATTGTCAGCAACACCCTAGCGGTAGGGTTTTGCCATAAAGAGACAAGGGCTGACGACTCTCCTTGCGAAGGAGAGGTCCCTTCGTTGGTGAAGGGTTTGTTGGAACAATTCTCCGACGAGCTATCATAGGAGCTTTCTAAACACTTTCCCCTAAGGAAAGGGATCGATCACAAGTTGAGCTTGTGACAGGATCCACTCCTCCACTAAAGGCCTTATACCATATTTCTCCAATGAAGTTGGCCAAGCTTCATTAGCAATGGTGTGGATTGCTTGAAGCCGAGTTCATTTGGCCTACGGTATCGCCTTATGGAACCCCGGTTCTCTTCCAAAAGAAGGATGGGTTGCTAAGGTTCTGGGTTGGCTATCGAACCTTGGATAAGATAACGGTGAGGGACTGTTATCTTATATTGCTTATCCCTGATCTGAGAGATCGACTAGGGAAAGCATTGGTTTTCTCTGAGCTAGACCTGAGGGTAGGTTGCTAACAAATTCGTTATGCCGAGGGCAATGAATAGGAAAACCATATGGGTAACCCGATATGAGTCCTCAAGTTCAAAGTGATGCCCTTTGAACTATTAAAGCCCTTCTACATTTTGTTATCTAAGGAATAAGTGTTGACCCCTTTTCTTACATGACTATGTAGTTGTGTATTTGGGCGATATCGGGGTATTCTCTTCAAGCGTTGAGGAACACCCAAGTCACATATGACTATTGTTGAGGGGAAAATCAACTCTATTTGGAGTTGGGGAAATGCTCATTTGTGGTGGATGAGATTTCTTTCCTTGGTCATGGCATGGACCATGGATAAGTGCGCATGGACAAGGTAAATGTCCAAGCCATTGCGGAATGACGCTCCCCCTCAAATTAAACCGAGTGTGGAGTTTTTTCAGTGTGGTGAACCTCTATTAAGGGTTCATCAAAGGCTATTCGAGGAAAGCCTTACCCTCAGTAATCCGCTGGAAAGGAACTCGAAACGAGAGTGGCTTGATCGGTGTCAGTCGACCTTCCGGGAGTGAAGGTCCGTATCGCCTGTGAACTGATCTTGAAGTTGCCTGACTTCAGCATGCCTTTCGAGTTTCACACTAATGCATCGGACCAAGCTATCAGTGGTATACGTTTATTGTATGGGCACCCTTTAGCTGTTGAGAATAGAAAGCTAACAGGACTGAGCGACGGTATTTGGCCACGAGAAGGAAAAGGTGGTGGGAGTCCACTATCTCCGGACGTGGAGAACCTTCTCGAGGTTATGAAGACCGACAACATTACACCACATAAAAGAAGTTGTCGACAAAATAAGTAAGTTGGTCAGAATTCTTCGGTGAATTCCAGTTCCAGAGGGAACATAAATCGGGTAAAGACAACGTGTTTCCTTATAAGCTCAGTAGATTAAATGCCCTTATGTGTTGTACCCTGTCCAATGTGAAAAGGGAATCTACTAAGCAGAATAAAGACAGCCTCAGCTTTTGATAGAGAGAATCAAAAGCTAAGTTTAGCAGATTATGTCGGGCATGATCCGACAATACTATCTGGGTCCAGATGACATTGTCATGGCCAGGGGCGATTGGCCACTAGTCCCATTGATGGGCGGATTGTGCCGGGAGCTACTGAGGGAGCTCCATGATAGGCTTTTGGGCGAGGCATCCAGGACAAAAGGGGATAGTTGTCCTGTCAACACAACTGTGCTATTGGCCCAATACGTGCACAAACATGGGGATGTATGTTTGCACTTACCAAAAATTCTAGGAAGGTAAGGTCGATTGGAGACTAGAGGCAGGGTTGTTACAACCACTGCCTGTTCCCAAGATGTCCTGGACAAGGGTGTCCAAGGACTTTATTGGTGGGTTTCCTAAGTTTGACGAGGAGAGCTCATTGCTGCTAGCGGTTGATAGATTCTCTATGGTTGGAATCTTGATCCGAGCACTTGAGCAGTGTATAGCAAGGGTTGCTATGAACCTATTCTTCTAAAATGTGGTGAAACATTTTGGCATCCAAGTGGATATCGAGAGCGATATGGATGCCCATTTTGGCTGGACACTTTTGAACCGTGTTGTTCAATAAATATTTGTCCAAGGTAAGTTTCTCCATAGCCAATCATCCTCAGGAGAATGGGCAACTTGAGCAGTTGAATGCTCTTGTGGAAAAATTTCCCCATCACTTTGTGATCGCCAGTCAGGATAACTGAGTGAAGTGGATCAATGTGACATGGAATGCCTACACCTTGCAAGGTTGTCATCCACAAGTCCCACCTCATTTGAGATTTGAGTTAGTGTTAGGGAGTCAGCCCCTAACCCCCGTTGATGTGGTACAAAGGGATTCCTACGGGAAGTGCCCTATGACTCAACGGAATGCTCGGGAACGAATCTATTCACTTGGAGAGACTAAAGGTAGCTAGGAGTTGGCTGTTCAATGGATGCAAAGGTATGCATACCGTCGTTGTTGGAACGAAGAATTAGTCGTGGGTGACTTAATTCTTCTCCGACTTACCTCGCAGATCGGTAGGAAAATCTCGGTGAGGGAGGCTCACCGGGATCTTATCCGAAGATACGACGGTCCGTGTGAGATACTGAGTCGAGTGGGCTCAGTAGCATACCGTTTGAAACTCCAATAGAGAATGTAGATGTACCCTACATTCCATGTGAACTTGAGGAAGTTTTACAATGATCCGGATGATCCTTCTCAGTCACTGTCTTACCAAGCCACACCGATGGTTCGAACGGAATTTGACCGAGGGATATGCAATATTTTATATCACTGGGTGTTAGGGCAAAGTAAGCTGAACCGATATACGGAGTTTCACATCCGATGGGATAAATCCCTTATGGAGGATGCAACCTGGCACAAAGCTTCCGAACAATACTTCTCTGATAGCTCGGATGAAGTTGGATCTAAGAATTGTCGAGATTTGAGGTTATCGACTCTTAGGTCGTTGTTGGATGAGTAAACAGTGAGTGTTTCTCATTCATTGGGAGAGAGATATGCCTGAGGACAAAGCTCTTTGGTGAGAGGCTTCAGAGTTCTGGTTTACGAGGTTGTAGCTGAGGAGCTACCTCGAGTCGCTGAGGACGGTGACCACCTTAGGTGGGGGAGAATGTTAGGCCTAGACACTGGGCCCAAGCCCAGGCCCAGGCCTAATCCATACCCAAGCCCAGCTATTCCAGGCGGATCGGTCGGGCTGAAGCGGTAGCGGGTCGGGTTGGGTGGCTTACCGGGTCGAGGACTGATGACACCAAAATATATAGTATATTTTGTATCATTTTAGATACCTTTTCATGCTAAATTGAGGATCTTTTACTTGTTTTTATGCTGAATCCATCAAATATTGCAAAGTCTACTTCTATTTTGGTTTTTCATGATTTTCAGACAAAAAAAGGCATCATTTTAGGGTGTTTTCGAGTAAAATCAAACACATAGAAGAATTCTCATCATCAAGAAGAAGATACATGACAAATTTCACGTAAAAAGGAGCAACTCACTAAAATACGATAGTGTCGTAATCTATATTACGGTACCATATTTCCATACGATACCGTAATATTGGAACACCTGCCGTAATTTGGGAAAACTTCAGATCAGAAGATTGTGAGAAAAATATGGCACTGCCGTAAGATTTTACACGGCCGTATTTTGGAGCACTTTCGGAACAGAGACCATTGCTGAAATTACAGCACTGCCGTAAACTATTTCACGGGCCGTATTTTCCAGACATTTCTGACCAGAGAGTTCAGCCGATTTTACGGCAGTGCCGTGAACCACATTACGGTGCTGTATTTCCCAGCACTTTCAGAACAGAACACTCGAGCGATTTTACGGCAGTGCCGTGAACTATTACACTATCGTATTTCTGTTTTTTGAACACGACTCCCAGGTCAATTTCAACGCTCGATTTTTGAGGAGAATATTGCGGGCGATCCAGAGCTTTAAATTGGATGCCGTAAGAAGAAGGAAGGGAGCTGACGATGAGAGGATCACGCAGACACAAAAAGCCCCAAATTGCATCCACTATCGAGGGAGAAATCACAGTACATGCCGCCGCTTAGGGTTCCACCGCTGCGACCAATCCAGAGCACCTCCGGCCATGATTTTCATACTGAAGCTTCGCCTGGAGAAGGAGACAACGTGCCAGAAGTTTCAGAACGAAAGGAGATCAATTTGAGGAGAAATCAAAGGAAGAAGAAGCGCCACCACTATTCACCACTTTCGTTGCAAATTACGGCTGTGAAATATTTCACAGCCGTGCTGTATTTTCCTAAAACTCCTTTCTTGTTGATTTTTGATCTTCTGAAATTATGGTATTTTGTAATTCCTTCACCATGCAAGCTTAAACTTATTTTGGGACATGGGGGAGTAATTCCCTTTGATTTTCTTAATGACTAGATAATCTTTAACTTTCATCATGATTATTCTACTTTGATAATTTTACCTATGCGATTATTGCTCTAAGATTCTCCTTAGTTTGCTTTTCGTCATCATGATTTAGAGTTTTCGCAATAAGGACCGAAAGGTGATTTGCTTGAGAACTTGGAACCCTAAAATTGATTAATAGGAACTCACCATAGGAAACTAGGTTAAGTTCTTATTTCTTTATTTTAGTAAGTTAAATTGCCATGATGATATTAATGAACTTAGGATTGAGTTATTGTATCAAACGTGGAGATCTTGCACGAAAGTGAGGATCGAAACGTTGGAGAACCATAGGTAAAACGTGTGTTGAGTCTCGGATGCACGAAAGTGATCTTTGAGTTCTTTGATTGATGATTTACTTATCTTCATCTTGGGATGAATCTTGCGTGAAAGTGAAGATTTATCTCTACATGGTTATCTGCACGAAAGTGAGATAATCCTTTTTTGAAGTAAATTGAGTCTTTATCATGTTAGAATTCGATTGATGAACATATTTATATATCTAGTCGTGGAAATCCAAGAGAATGAAACCCTAGTCCCAATTTCTCTTTGATATTATTCTCCCACGTGTTTTCGCTCTCTGCTTGCCTTTCTCTTTTTCGATTGCCTAGATAGGAAGAAATCAATTATTCGGTACTTGACAACATAGGTCTCTCTGGGGATCGATATTTACTTTATTACTTTGAGTATCCGTGCACTTGCGGACACTACAAGTTTAGGGACAACAAGTTTTTGGAGCCATGTCAGGGAGTGACAATAGCCCTGTGCGCCAACACTTAGGTTTTGGCCACGACACCTTAAATAAGTCTACCTACTTGTATTTATAAGTTTGTCCTTTCGGATCACAACAAGGACCCGTTTGGAGAAAAGAACCTTGGCCTACAGTGCCCCGGGTTCGTTCGCGTGCGGACGTAGAGAGAGAGAGGGGTCGCGAGCGGCGCAACTGTTCCTCTCCTTCTCCCGATTTTCCTCTCTCCCTCCATCAAGTGCGGCTCCGGCGAGGGCTCCGGCAATGGCGGCAGATTCCGGCGTCTTCCCCGTGGGTTGGGTGCGGCGGTGTGCGAAGCGACAAAGCAAAGGGGCGGCGCCCCCTTTTCCCTCATCCACCTCTCTCTTCAGCGTCGCCGGTGGTGGAGTCTGTGGAGGTATGTCTCCCTTCTCCTCCCGCTCCGGCTCCATCCGGCGGGCGGTTTTCGTCGGCGAAGGCTTCGCCGACTACTTCGTTGCTCCACGCCGCGTCTCCTCCCTTCTCTCGGTTCCGGCAAGAGGTTGGCCGTACGACGAGGCTGGGGCTTCGGCCCTTTCTTCCTGGCGTCGCTCGGCGAACAGTGTGGGTTCACCGGCGACTCCGGCTGCTGGAGCTTGGGCGGCGACTCCACCCCCTTTCTGGCTAGCATCGGGTGAACATCTATGGGTTCACCGGCGCCGCCCGTTGCTCCGGCGAGGCTGGGCTCGGCCGGACGGTGCTCCGGCAAGCCTTGGGCGGTTTCCGGTGATCCTCCGGCCGTCGTCCGCTGCGTCAGTTTATGTGCACATGCCTCGGTTTGGATGCGCATGCCTCGATTTTCTTGTGCGCTTCTCCAACGGGTTCCGGACGCGGTTCCCGTTCCCGGCCGATCAGCTGCCCTCGGTCGGCGTCTCCTTCTCTCCGGCTCCCTGAGCTTCGCGCTCCCGGCTGAGTCATCTTTCTCGGTCGGCGACTCCTCACCCCTCTTCGCGCTCCGATCATGTGCGCCGGCCTTGTGTGTTGTTGCCCGGCAATTGCCAGATAATTGTGCCGGAGATCTGCAAGACGTCCCTTTTTGGGCGAGTGTGTGAGTCTGGCTATCTGCGTGCGGTCTAGTCGGAGTTAGGACGTGTGCCCCAGCGTCCTGCGTGACGTCGTCTATCTGCACACGTGTGCGCCACCACCTGCATGCGGTTTGTCTCTTTTCCGGTGTATCGGACTCGTACGTGCGCTGCGCCGGCGTCGAGTCCCGGGTTATGTACCCAGGTAGACTTTGGAGCTGGTTCGGGCAGTGGTCCTCAGTGGGCGCGTGGTGATCTACATCTCGTCGAGACGAGCGGACAAGTGGTCGCCCGGGATAGGCTGAGGAATGTGTTGAGGACGGACTCCTACCGGTCGCGTCTAGATCAACAGTTCAGCCGCTTAGCCCCTGCATGGGCGTGCTTGGGTGCGAGTCAAGGTGTTGACTCGGGTGTATTTTATTTAAAATTTTGTTACCCTAATTCTGGGGTGTGACAGTTATTATTGACGGACCTTAATTTAAAATTAGTCAACAATAAATTAAGATATAACAACTATAATTATTTTTAATAAATCTTAATTTATGACAAATTAATATATGTTGATAATAGATTAAGGTCCGTCAATAATAATTATAATTAATAGAAGATCTATTAATAATACTAAGTTGATAGAAGATTTGTAAACGATAATTATGATTGATGGAATATCTGTCAATAATTTTTTTTTTCCAAAATCTATCAATAATTTAATTTAAAAAAAATCTCGAGATTCATATTTTCATTACGTGACTTTTAAGATTTGGAAAATGCACTTCACGGTACCCATCCTAGGCCATTTCCTCTCCTCGCGATGTGTTTTCCTCCAGGAGATGGACTTTCCACCCAGCTTACTGTTGGGCCAAGTTGAATTTGGACTTTCAAGCCTTTCACGGTGCAGCTTATAGTTAGTGCAGCGAAATAAGGTCAAGGTCAAAGGGAGTCAAAGCAATTTTTTTTTTAATCATTGGGAAGTGGCCGTAACAATCATGAGTTCATAGGCTAGTTTCTCCATCAATAAATTGTTACACCCCGAAAATCCACCCGAACCCTACGCCGGGAATCCCAGATCTCGGGATGCACAACACTGTACCTGTCAAATCAAACTGACAACCGAAAGGTACAGACTGAATAAAATAGTCTAACCAGAGGCCAGCCCGGCCATAAAAATATCCATAATACAATACTGACAGATAAGAAATATAGACCGGCGCAGCGGTCAACAGAAATGACAGTAACAGGACCGGCGCAGCGGTCGACAAACCAACAGATAACAAGACCGGCGCAGCGGTCAACAGAGTCCAACAATATAACATAAACATAACAACAGACCAGAATGCAATACAGCCCACCCAGACTGGCGGTCAACTACTATCTATCTACTCTGCTCCAGATGGAGCCGCGCCTGAACCTGGAGGCAAATCGAAGGGGGTTAGCCGGAGGCTAAGTAGGGATAGCACAATAATATGGTGCATGATCAGATACAGGGATTACCAGAAGACAACCAAGACTCTATATGACCATATAGAGTATAGTCAAATCTCAATATATATATATATATCAATATATATATGTGAATCCTCATACACAGGTAAAAATCTGGGAGCTGGTACAGCAGTGGTCCACGACCCGCAACTCTATAAAATAGAGTGGTCCCTACTGATGGCTCCCCGAACAGTAGAGACGACTGTCCGTCGACAGCCAGCTAGTGTAGCGTCCTACACTCAGTACAACCCCTCATTGGGTTGATAACAGACCTCAAGCCCATAACATCGGACTCTCTCAGTCAGAGACGATCATACAGTCTCGACAGAAATCTCACAGACAGTATCTGAGGTATACTGACTTGTCTATCGCTAGACAGTCAATCCTCAATGTACATATACCGGACTCATACCACCTACCAACTACAATAAACATGCAAGGACCGAAAATACTCATACCGTGTTTCATGCAAGTGTTATGTCAACAGGAATGTACGCAGAGCAGAACGGAATTAGAACAGTAATCAACAGTAGTAGTAAGCAATAAGAGAGGTGCCGCTAACTACACATGCGGTTGGCACCGTAACAAAGGACGGAGGTAGAATCCCTACCTCAACAGTAGATGAACAGTACAGATCCAATCCAATAAGCATGAGATCAGGTAACAGGTCCTAACAAGTTAAAGCATCGTATAAGCTACAGTGTTCCACTTAATCCATTTTAATCATAATTATCATTAATCATGCTAAACCGGGTTCATTAGGTTACACAAATCAGATTATGTTCTTAACCAAGTTCGATAGATGTACAATCCAGGTTTGATCACAGGCGTTTGTATACGTACGGAGAGGGTTCGGGTACTAACCTAGTTCGCAGCCACATGCGAACGCAATAATCACCACGGAAGTCGGAATACGCGAGAACCAACCACGCGCGCGTAACCGAGTCATCGGCACGGAACTCGAGGTTCGCCGGAAAGTTCGCCGGAACAGTAGCGCCGCTGCTACAGTGATCGCCGGAACAAAAACTCCGGTGGTCAGATCGGAGCTTTCCGGTAGGCAGAATGAAGCCGACGCCGAGGGGAGTTCGGTCGTACAGCCCATTTCGCGAACGGGGGTCAGAGTCGCCGGGGATCTACGTTCGAAGTCGGCGGCGCCGCTCGCGTAACTCGCCGGCGCCGGAGACGACAACGCTCGAAACGACTTCGGAAGGTGGCGGAAAGGTCCGCCGAGGCCAGAGGGAGTCTTGCCGAGGTTGCCAGAGACGAAACGCACCGGATTCGGGCTCGCGGGCGTCTCTCGTCGGCGCGAACGCGTGGACGAAGAAAGAGGCAAAATACGGTCGGATTTCCGGTCGTTGGACGGCGAAGGTTCGTCGCCAGTCAGCGTCCGCCGGCAGGAGGAAGGAGACGCGAGCCAAGGGCGAGGACGAGCGCTGAACGAAGGAGAAGTTCGTTCGCTCGTTCGTGATGGACGACGCGGGCGACGGGAAGAGATAAAGGGGCACGCGCGACACACCGAGATGGAGGAGACGGGCAGAAGCATGGGCACGACCACCGACGCATAGTGGTGTCCAATCAGCCCAAAGATCAATAAGATAATTTAGTATTATTTTATTTAAAGTTTTTTTTTCTTTCGTTTGTCCGCATTCGGCGCGGACGTAACATTATATCCACCTTCAAAGAATTTGGTCCCCAAATTCAAAACATATTTATTACTGATAAGCAAATAAGGTTACAAAAGCACTGATACAACGATCACTCGTTCACTCCTCCATTCCCGGAAACAGATCCGGATGGTTTCTCATAAATTTGTCCTCACGTTCCCAGGTAGCCTCACTCTCAGGGTGGTGTCTCCATCTGACTTTAATCAGGCTGATTACTTTATTTCTCAGTCTGTGCTCTTTGTGCTCTAGGATCTCTACCGGCATCTCGGCATACGTGGCATCTTCTTGGACAGCGACTGTACCATGGTTCAACACGTGAGATGAATCCGCGATGTATTTACGCAACATGGACACATGGAACACCGGATGAATATACGAGTACATCGGTGGAAGTGCTAAACGGTATGCGACGGGTCCCACTCTCTCCAGTATCTCGAAAGGACCCATATATCTCGGGGCTAACTTACCAGCATACTCGAATCTAGTCGTACCCTTCTTCGGAGAAATCCGAAGGAATACGTGGTCACCGACATCAAATTCAAGTGGCCGCCGCCTCTTGTCTGCGTAACTCTTTTGTCGGCTTTGGGTAGCTAATAGTCTCCGTCTGATAATCTAAACTCTCTCGGCATCATGTGCTAACATAGCCGGTCCCAACACACGGCTTTCCCCTGCTTCGTCCCATAGCACCGGAGATCTACACTTCCCACCGTACAAAGCCTCGAAAGGTGCCATCTGGATCGTCGAATGATAACTATTATTATAAGCGAATTCCACTAAGTGCAGGTGGCACTCCCAACCATCCGTGAAGTCCAATGTGATGGCTCGAAGCATGTCCTCTAGGGTCTGAATGGTCCTCTCAGACTGTCCATCAGTCTGCGGGTGATAAGCCGTACTGAACCGCAGTTCAGTTCCCAAGGCCTTCTGTAAACTAACCCAGAACCGAGATGTAAAGCGTGGGTCTCTATCAGAAATAATACTGGCAGGAACCCCATGTAGCCGTATAATCTCCTGACAATAAATCCTTGCCAGCTTGTCCATGGAGTAGTTCTTTCTGATAGGTAGGAAATGGGCAGACTTGGTCAAACGGTCAACGATCACCCAAACCGAGTCATGGCTTGTACGCGACCTAGGAAGATCCGTCACGAAGTCCATAGTAATGTGTTCCCACTTCCACTCCGGAATAGGAATACTCTGTAGGAGCCCAGAAGGTTTCTTATGCTCGATTTTTACTTGTTGGCATACCAGACATCGTCCGACATACTCTGCCACATCTCTCTTCATGCCTTCCCACCAATAAGACTTCCGGAGGTCATTATACATTTTTGTGGAACCAAGATGTACCGCGAATCTCGACTTGTGTGCCTCTGCTAGTAATTCTTCCTTAAGTACCTCGGGTACACATAACCTATTCCAGCACCTTATTATTCCTTGATCATCCTGGGTAAACTCTTCTCTCTTGCCCTTTGCAATGATAGACTGCAGGTACCAATCATTTGGTTGTGCCTCAATAATCTTCTGCACCATAGGGGACTGTGCCATCATCACGGCTAAACAACCATGCTCAGTGGGGCACACAATCTCAACACTTAAATCTGCCATCTGTTGAGCTAATTCAGTCGGCGTTACTCGCAAGTGAGCTAACACCCCTGCAGTCTTCCTACTTAGTGCATCTGCTACCACGTTAGCTTTACCCGGGTGGTAATTAATTGTACAATCATAATTTTTAAGGAATTCCACCCATCTACGTTGTCTCATATTCAGCTCCTTCTGTGAAAATAAGTACTTCAGACTTTGATGATCCGTAAATATCTCAAATGTGACTCCATATAAATAATGCCGCCAAATCTTAAGGGCGAATACCACCGCAGCTAACTCCAAATCATGTACCGGATAGTTCTTCTCATGCTCCTTAAGTTGACGGGAGGCATACGCTATCACTTTACCATGCTGCATCAATACAACACCTAGACCTTGGAAAGAGGCATATGTGTATACTGTATACCCCTCGTCACCAGTCGGAAGTACTAAGATAGGGGCACTGACCAATCTTTGTTTTAATTCCATAAAACTATTTTCACAATTTTCATCCCAACAGAATTTAACCTCTTTCTTTGTCAAATTTGTAAGTGGACCGGCAAGTTTTGAAAATCCCTCTACAAATTTTCGATAATATCCAGCCAATCCGAGAAAACTCCGAACTTCTGCCACAGTCTTAGGACTTTCCCATTCTATAACAGCTTTAATCTTTTCAGGATCAACAGCTACACCTTCACCGGAAATTACATGCCCTAAGAAGGTAACCTCACTTAGCCAGAAAGCACATTTGCTGTACTTAGCATAAAGTTGTTCTCTTCTAAGGGTCTCCAGCACAAGCCGAAGATGTCTCTTGTGCTCAGCCCTGCTCCGGGAATAGATCAATATGTCATCAATAAAGACCACCACAAACCGGTCAAGATAATTGATGAATACGCGATTCATCATGTCCATAAAGGCCGCTGGAGCATTTGTCAGACCGAAGGGCATAACGAGAAACTCGTAATGCCCATAACGTGTTCGAAAGGCAGTTTTTGACACGTCTTCTCCACAAATTCTTAACTGATGGTATCCCGATCTCAAGTCAATTTTAGAATAGACAGAAGTACCCTTGAGCTGGTCAAATAAGTCATCAATTCTTGGTAGGGGGTACTTATTCTTCATAGTAACTGCATTCAACTGTCTGTAGTCCACACACAGTCGAAATGAACCGTCCTTTTTCTTTACAAATAGAATAGGAGCACCCCAGGGAGATGCACTGGGTCTGATAAACCCCTTATCAAGAAGCTCCTGTAATTGAACTTTTAACTCCTCAAGCTCACGGGGCGCCATCCGATACGGTGCTTTAGAGATAGGCGCCGTACCAGGCTGGAGATCAATAGCAAAGTCTATATCCCTGTTGGGTGGCAATCCAGGTAAGTCCTCAGGAAATACATCAAGAAATTTCCTGACAACCGGCACACGTTCGACAGGAATCGGGGTCTGATCCCCCGTATCAACAATAGACATAAGATAACCATAGCATCCACTGCTAAGTAACCTCCTGGCTTGCATAGCAGAAATTATAGGAGCAATCTGACCAGATACTCCAGAAAATGTGTATGTCATATAATCATGACCCTTGAATACCACCGTGCAGTCGTCGCAATCAACCACCACACGGTTATAAGATAACCAATTCATCCCAAGAATAATATCGAAATCTGAGAATTCCAGTAACATCAGATCCGAGTATATAATCAATCCGTTGAAATTTAGAGGGCACTGCCGTACCTCTAAGTACGATCTTAATGTACCCCCAGAGGGTACAGATACCGTCATATCATGTTGAGAGAAGACCGGTTCTAGTTCCAACTTTTTCACATAAGCATATGACATAAAAGAGTGCGAGCTACCAGTATCGATCAATAAGCATGCAGGTGTACTGAATACGAAAATGATACCTCGCATAACGTTGCCTGTCTCGCGCTGTGCATCCTGCTCAGTCAGCGCATAAGTCTGGCCCGTCGCGGGTGTCTATTGCGGTCTGCCCTGGGGAGTCGGTGCAGTGTGACCGCGGCGAGGAGGTCGGGGCTGTCCTCGTCGAGCTGGTGGAGCAGATCTCTGTGTACTAGGGGCACCCTGAGGCTGCTTGCCCCGATTTGGACAGTGGCTCTTATAATGACCCATCTCATGACAGTAGTGGCACTGAACATATTGAAGTGAGCAGTCCCGGGAAATATGGCCCACCTCTCCACACTGATAGCAGGCCCTCGTGTCCGGAGAAGATCCAACACTTGGTGGAGGCGATTGGAAAGAACGAGCAGACATGGACCCTGGGGCCCATGATTTCCGACCCGGCTGGATCAAACGAGCACTAGAACGCTGCATAGGTGGACTTCGGCTGGCAGAAAACCCAGACTCCCTAGAATGGCTCGAGGCAGTTGCCTTGCCCTTGCGCTGCTTCTGTTCAATAGCCTTCTCACGCTGTTCAGTTCGGCGCGCCATAGCGACCACAGCTGAAAAGTCATCGAGGGGGGCTGAGTTGGTCCCTCGTGAAATTTCAGGGTCCAGTCCACGAATAAATTGTTCAGATCTGTCTTCAACTGTAGGAGTCACAGTAGGAAACATTGCTGATAATCGTTGGAAATCTGCTAAATATTCGTCGACAGATCGTCCATTCTGTTCCAGATGCACATAGTCTTGACGCAGTATTTCCCGAAAAGTCCGAGGGAAATACTCAGTATGGAAGGCCCCACAGAAAATGTCCCAATCATAGCGGGCTGCTCCAATAGTCTGCTCAAGACCTGCAAACCATGCCTTTGCATCACCCTGAAAGAAATAAACTGCCAATTTAACTCGTTGATCATTAGGGCATTCTAGTAAATTCAGAGTGTCTGTCACACTCTCCAGCCAATGTGTGGCTTCCCACGGGTCTGGTTTGCCAGAAAACACTCCAAATCGTCGTTCCCCCATGGTGGTAAAGCGAGACGTTAACTCCAACGCTGCAGTCGAGGGAGTTTCACGCGCTCTATGCTGTGGAGGTTCTAGGACCGGAGGTTCTGGTGCATGCCGTCTGCTTCCTACTTCACTGACGTCATCGTCGTATTGGATACGCGGGGCAGCCACGGAGGGTTCTTCCCTTCTCTCACTGCCAGAACCTGAAGCTTTTCGCATCCAGCTGAGTGGCGCACTCAATGCTTCTCGTGCTAATCCCGCCACTCGTCCAAGACGGGAACTTTTCTTAGGTGCCATTTCCTGTAACGCACCAACAACACAAATGGTTACGTTAATTAAAACCACAGATTATCATAATCGAAAGCGCTTAACACTAACGCGATCTTAAACCCTAAGGTTTGATCCTAAGTCCTTATGTCCCATATAAGACCCTGAACCTAAGCTCTGATACCATAATTGTTACACCCCGAAAATCCACCCGAAACCCACGCCGGGAATCCCGGACCTCGGGATGCACAACACTGTACCTGTCAAATCAAACTGACAACCGAAAGGTACAGACTGAATAAAATAGTCTAACCAGAGGCTAGCCCGGCCATAAAAATATCCATAATACAATACTGACAGATACGAAATATAGACCGGCGCAGCGGTCAACAGAAATGACAGTAACAGGACCGGCGCAGCGGTCGACAAACCAACAGATAACAAGACCGGCGCAGCGGTCAACAGAGTCCAACAATATAACATAAACATAACAACAAACCAGAATGCAATACAGCCCACCCAGACTGGCGGTCAACTACTATCTATCTACTCTGCTCCAGATGGAGCCGCGCCTGAACCTGGAGGCAAACCGAAGGGGGTTAGCCGGAGGCTAAGTAGGGATAGCACAATAATATGGTGCATGATCAGATACAGGGATTACCAGAAGACAACCAAGACTCTATATGACCATATAGAGTATAGTCAAATCTCAATATATATATATATCAATATATATATGTGAATCCTCATACACAGGTAAAAATCTGGGAGCTGGTACAGCAGTGGTCCACGACCCACAACTCTATAAAATAGAGTGGTCCCTATTGATGGCTCCCCGAACAGTAGAGACGACTGTCCGTCGACAGCCCGCTAGTGTAGCGTCCTACACTCAGTACAACCCCTCATTGGGTTGATAACAGACCTCAAGCCCATAACATCGGACTCTCTCGGTCAGAGACGATCATACAGTCTCAACAGAAATCTCACAGACAGTATCTGAGGTATACTGACTTGTCTATCGCTAGACAGTCAATCCTCAATGTACATATACCGGACTCATACCACCTACCAACTACAATAAATATGCAAGGACCGAAAATACTCATACCGTATTTCATGCAAGTGTTATGTCAACAGGAATGTACGCAGAGCAGAACGGAATTAGAACAGTAATCAACAGTAGTAATAAGCAATAAGAGAGGTGCCGCTAACTACACATGCGGTTGGCACCGTAACAAAGGACGGAGGTAGAATCCCTACCTCAACAGTAGATGAACAGTACAGATCCAATCCAATAAGCACGAGATCAGGTAACAGGTCCTAACAAGTTAAAGCATCGTATAAGCTACAGTGTTCCACTTAATCCATTTTAATCATAATTATCATTAATCATGCTAAACCGGGTTCATTAGGTTACACAGATCAGATTATGTTCTTAACCAAGTTCGATAGATGTACAATCCAGGTTTGATCACAGGCGTTTGTATACGTACGGAGAGGGTTCGGGTACTAACCTAGTTCGCAGCCACGTGCGAACGCAATAATCACCATGGAAGTCGGAATACGCGAGAACCAACCACGCGCGCGTAACCGAGTCGTCGGCACGGAACTCGAGGTTCGCCGGAACAGTAGCGCCGCCGCTACAGTGATCGCCGGAACAGTAACTCCGGTGGTCAGATCGGAGCTTTTCGGTAGGCAGAATGAAGCCGACGCCGAGGGGAGTTCGGTCGTACAGCCCGTTTCGCAAACGGGGGTCAGAGTCGCCGGGGATCTACGTTCGAAGTCGGCGGCGCCGCTCGCGCAACTCGCCGGCGCCGGAGACGACAACGCTCGAAACGACTTCGGAAGGTGGCGGAAAGGTCCGCCGAGGCCAGAGGGAGTCTTGCCGAGGTTGCCGGAGACGAAACGCACCGGATTCGGGCTCGCAGGCGTCTCTCGTCGGCGCGAACACGTGGACGAAGAAAGAGGCGAAATACGGTCGGATTTTCGGTCGTTGGACGGCGAAGGTTCGTCGCCGGTCAGCGTCCGCCGGCAGGAGGAAGGAGACGCGAGCCAAGGGCGAGGACGAGCGCTGAACGAAGGAGAAGTTCGTTCGCTCGTTCGTGATGGACGACGCGAGCGACGGGAAGAGATAAAGGGGCACGCGCGACACACCGAGATGGAGGAGACGGGCAGAAGCATGGGCACGACCACCGACGCATAGTGGTGTCCAATCAGCCCAAAGATCAATAAGATAATTTAGTATTATTTTATTTAAAATTTTTTTTTCTTTCGTTTGTCCGCATTCGGCGCGGACGTAACATAAGTGGTCTAGCTTAGCCTTACACAAGTACAAGAATTCAGATCTGCAAGAAGAATTATTATCTGTTGCACAGTAAGAAATGGTGTGTATTTGGGTATTACAAGTTTACAACCCATGGCTAATTTGTAATGACCACAAGATCCAAGATGATTCAAAGCTTATGCTTTGTTTTTTGTTATCACTATGCATTAGTCAAAATAAGGGTTGAGGTGCACTTTTGTACGGGAAAACGACCTCCTTAACATGCATCTTAAGATTTAAATCTCGGTTGTTTTTCTAAAACAAAAAATAGCAAAAAAAAAAAAACATCTTAGAGTAAATGCTCACAAAATTAAAAAGATAAATATAAATTTAAAACTCATGTGCCAACATCTATAGCTCTACTTAGTTTGCATTCGTGGGGGCCTCAAGTTAAATCTAATGTAAGTAAGACACTAATATTATTTAATGCCGCTGAAAAATTCCACTAGGCTAGAACCTCTCTGTATCATTTAAATCTCACTCTGTTATTTGGAACTAAGGCAAGAAAGGTCGAAGCACCAACAATATTATTGTTGTGATTTAAGTCATCTAAGAAAAAAAAATAAACGATAATCAAAAGCAGTTCCCCTCCCCCAGTTGAACAACTAGCCGTTAAATTTCATAACCTATTTTACCTTTAAAGTAAGTTACCTTTTAGCTTCACAAACTAGTTCGATTGCACTAATTAAAAAAACTGTTCATTTTTTTCATAAAACAATCTCATTCCAGAGCATAAAATGAAATTATGGACTGCTGGTTGCACTTTAGAATAAGTTTAAATTCAGATAAATTAATTTGTTTTCCGGGACTTTAATGATTTCCGATAAGAAAAGTTAAAGCTACTCTGAATCAAATGGATGCTCTCCCATGCAATGTAGTATAAAGAAATTACGCACTAAGCACCTGATCTTAAACAAAAAGATGGATTAAGACGTCCACCAATAATTTGTATCATCTTATCTTTGTTTTTCCGAAAGTTGGAACAAACATTTGTCTATGTATGACTTTGCATCCCCCCCTTTATCAATAAACATTCACACAGCACAAACAGTTGATAAAAAAGTAGTTGGAATAGATTTTAAAATTACCTTTTTTTTTTTTTTTGAAAAAGAAGTAATTTCTACTACTGATTAATTGCACAAATATTATTTACCGCTGCACTACCGCACTCCCGAGGATCACAAGGCTGTTAGATCGATGCCCATGAGATGTTTGCTAAAATGCAGCAGAGGCTTACCTCTCACATAACGCCCCACGAACCGGGCGTCGGCTGGCCCATTTCATCAACAACAGCGAAGTCGGCTGCTGGCTCCATCGGATAATTAGGTCGGGGCAAGCCAGGCGGATTCAGCAAGAAAACTGACGTGTCAAGCGTCGGGGGTAGGCAGCTCACTTGACCGGCCGCGGGCGATGGCCGAAGCGGAGAATGTACCGGGAACCATGTCGCGTCGCCGGGCGCGGGCCCGGTGACTTGCTGGACCAGTTCGCGGAAGTTAGCCGGGTCGGCCTCGATGTAGGTGGTGGACGTGCGCTTCGACGCCCGAGACTTGCGCCTCTTCCCGATCCGCCCTGGGGGCGGGCCAGAAAGGCGAGGTGGTGGATCGCCGGCAGAGGGTAGGAGGAGGGTGGAGGTTGATGAAGAGAGGGAATCAGGACAGATGGCCGCGGAGGAGGAGGAACCGGAGAGGAGGGACATCCGGAGGGCTTTGGTGAGAGCGTCGTTCTCGCGGGCGAAAGCAGCCTCGGAGATGCAGCCGTGCATCCATGGATCAAGATCCGAGCAATTATCAGCCATTATTTCTTCTTCTTCGTTTTTTCAAAAAAAAAAAAAAAAAAAAAAATCTCGATCGAATCATTCGATCGAAATTGCAGTGAGTGGTGAAGGGAGCGAAGTGTTTTTGAAGAGGGGTAAAAGGCACTTTAAAATAAACGGTGGCGGGGTTAGGGCAAAACTGCGGCGTCCACGTCCAAGGTGCCACGTGTGTACTCCGTACTCGGATGACGTAGATGTGGGTCACCTGCATAAATTCTATGGAGACAGAATCACAGAATTTTTATTTTCTTTTGCAACTTGGAGCTAATGAGTAATGAGAACTGAGAAGGAAGGCAATCCAGGCCTGGGCCTGGGCCTGGCCCTACCCTAACTTTAGAACATAGCCCAGTCCTAACTTGAAACGTGATTGATAGTATGTCTCTTGCCAATGCCATACTATAAATAACAAGCATGATTTTCTATTGATTTCCATCATAATACTATATCAAAATTTTTAAAATTAAGTTTCATTAAAGATTTTATTATTTTTATTTACTAAAGTTAAAAATCTATTTAAAAAGTATTTTATTTTTTAAAAAAATTATTATATTATTTAGAGATAATTATGGGTGTTGATGGAATTTGAAAAGAAGAATTATTTTAATATCTTGTTTTACAAGGAAGAAAACTCAACTTTTACTTTCACCGACCGCATCAACTTTGTTTATTTATATAATATATTTCTAATAAAATATATACATCATTCAATAACTCAATAATGTGAAACTAATAAAACATTCTTTATTTATTAAATTTAATTACTATCTATCGAAATTATATTTTTGATATTTATGTTTGTAGAGAAAATCTTACTAACAAAAATTGAATGCTATATATTTTTGTTATTTATGTTTGTAATTTTTTTTTTCTGAAAAATGGGTAGCTTTCAAGAGAGGGGTGGGTAGTTGGAGGTTCACCATTCATGTGAGGACAGTGGATTAGGTAGCTTTGAACGAGAAAAAAGGTTCTGCCCTCCTTCCTCCTTATCAGTTAAAGAAGATCAACTGCTCCATAAATTTCCAATTACAAAGACAAGACAAAATATCCTCTATCACTGATTGCAATAATTATCATCTTCCTCTCCATCCTAATTTTTCTCTCATTCCTTGATAGGGAAATACATTAATTATAAAACAATATGTACAAAAGATAACACAAGAAGTTAGGTTTGTACTAGCTCTTTAATTTGTATTTATAAATTAAACTAAATATTATTTATATCACATCAATTACCATGAATTAGGCTTGTTCTAGCACGCAAATGTATTCATAATTTAATAAATTAAAAATAATAATATCTATGAATTTTAAATTTTATAAAATTAAATCATGTTATTTTATTTTTACCCTTTTCAATTTAGCATGTTTATTGCATTTCTTAAATATTGAATGCAATATGTTAGACTAATGAGTATTAATATGAGTCAATCACATTTTAAATGATTAAAATGTAGGAGTTATACATGTATAGGATTGTTGTAAAATCATGTATTTATAATTATTGCCTTATTAAAGGATATTACAACTATGTTCCTAAAGTGCTTTTTTATTTTTTTATTTTTTTTAAAAAAAAAGCAGGTGAAAAATAAAACCCTAATTCATCTAGAAAATTTGTCTATTCAATTCTAATTCAAGCTTCACAAGAGTCCTTCCGAAAAGATCTTTCAGGTAGATGTGCCTTTAGAATCAATTGTTCTTTCTGACAGTGGCAAATTTCAATGTAGTCAGTAGGGAGAACATGGCTAATATTGATTAAAAAAAATAGTTCTAAAATGAAACAATTAGTTTGAATATTTTTTTTTTCAACTGTAAGATCCAAAATACCAGTAAAAGAAAGTGGAGCGTCAATTTAGAAATAACCATATCAGATGAATACAAATCTCTGGCTGATTCACTCACACATACCCAGGAACAATTAATAACTTCATCGTTGAAAGTTTACTATTCTATTCAACAGATATTACAATACCAAAAGTCAACGAGATGAGCTAATTAATAATAGTTTAAACCAAATTAAATGATTAAGCTCGCCAGAGGCAATAAGCATAGGCTTGGCTTGAACAGAAGCACCACTAAAACCTAATTCAGCAGCACAGAGAATCCGCACTGA
Organism: Costus lasius; assembly: GCA_027563935.2. Classification (NCBI taxonomy): domain Eukaryota; kingdom Viridiplantae; phylum Streptophyta; class Magnoliopsida; order Zingiberales; family Costaceae; genus Costus; species Costus lasius. The sequence continues at coordinate 25,153,199 of CM050450.1, read as the reverse complement.
AGTAGAAATTACCCAAGATTCTGTCAGATGCAATAGCGTGCTGGAGATTCCTGTGACGGCCCACACAAGAGCAGGGGATTCCTTCAGTGGTGTCTCCGGAATTGATGGTTTTGTAGCGAAGCAAGCAGTCAACCCTGAAAGCCAAAGGAGAAAACACAAATGGATGGATATCCGTGGCAGCAAGTTGCGCAGGGAAAACGAGATAAGATTTATCTGTTTGATTAAACTAAAGTAACTCCAAAGATTATTGATTGAAGAGCTCTGGATGTGCAAGCATCAAATTCCGTGGTCGACAGGTCTAATTCTTAATTTTTTTTAAAAAAAAAGTCAGATGACTAAGCTATCTTGATGATCTTTAGATGCATTGGATCAAGGAAAAAAATGTTTATTTTCAGTTTTTTGCAAGTACTCAATGATGACATTAATGACGAACGTTTTGCATCCAGTATAATACTAAATTAGTCATGTAGTCAGCTTACCTCAGATTGAGTGCTGCATTCTACAACTTGTCTGAATTATTTTCTAACATGAGTCTGGAAACCTGTAGCTGTCCACGAGGTTACTTTCACTCAGACTAAAGGTGGTGGTTATAATCAGCAAACATGAAGCAGCTGAAATACTGAATTAATCTACACGGCATCATGAACTTGATTGTATTTTTTCTATTTTCAATTCAAACTTCTGAAATTAACTACCATATGTGAAGAACATGGATAATTTATGAACAGTATATATACGCTGGGAACTACCAAGTTTAACTGATTACCTGCAATATTGGAAAGACAATCAAGAAACTGAAAAGAATAATGACGTGTATGTGTGTGTTTTGTCCTAGTTGGGTGAGGAAGGAGTTGACGAGGAGGCCGTAAACAAAAAGAGAAAGCAGATCATCTAGGTGACTTGTCCACATGAAAGTTGATACAAGTTTGCCTTTTTTAAAAGCATTAATGACTGGATTCGTCTTCCACTACTTTGATCAGCTTTTCTGCATCCTGATCGGCAAGTACAAGAAGGCCCATTTGATGTTTCTAAAGTAAAAGAAAAGAAAAACTTGTATCCATCTGAAGCATTCTGCTGTTAGATCAGGAGGGCACACCAACAAGGTACAATAGGATCATCTACTAGCTACTTGCATGGATCGTTTCAGCCAGCTACTGATTCATTGTCATCTAAATTCTAATTGGTTCTCAGGTAATCAACCAATCTAATGCTCAAGCTGATGCTAGATGATGTCCGGCTTGCCGAAAAGTCTCCACTTCCTGGCTGCCTGCATCATGTTCTTCCAGACGCTGCTATGCTTTCTGACCCCTGTGCATCCATGGTGCCCAGCTCCTCCCAGCAAGCAATCAGACGAAAGTTTTAAGCAGAAAACCAACAAGTTTTGGGAGTTTGAGGAGAAAAGCAATACCTGGGTAGAAATCAGTCTTCCATTTGATCTTATGTCATGTATCAACAATAGTTGCAATAAAGTTGGATCAATCGAGAACAAGGGACAGGAAGATGATCAGTTTTCAGCTTTAGAAAGGCCACATAATATTACTGATTGTGATGAAATCAAAGTGGAATCTGATCCTCCCCTACCCCTAAGATGGAGAATATCTTTAACTCGGATGTCAGAAGCATCTATTTGGGTCACAGGGCAAAGTGGATCAATCTATGAGAGGTTCTGGAATGGAGTGAAATGGGTGATTGCTCCTCATGAATTACCAAATCCATTTGCTCAAGCTATTTCAGTTTTCATTGTCAATCACACTATTCTTGCTCTATCAGAATCAGGAATGCTATATCAGGTACCATTTGGCATGCAACCTATCCTCTTATTCTCAACATAAATATTTACAATGCCCACATATTCACTTTGCAACACACAATTTATATAACAATCTGATATCTATATCCAAGTGCAATAGATTTAATCCTATTTAGCAATGAAGCATGGTAAATATAAGTCACTCTGTTTTCATCTCTAAAACTCTTTTCTGAACATCTAATCTAATAAAGTTTCTTCTTCTTCCTGGCAATGCTAACCAAACAAAACTGCACCGTTAGTACATAGAGAAGACGATTTTTTTTTAAGAAAAAAAAACTATATTATTGTATTTCTATTGTCGGAATAAACATTTTCAACCAGCTTTTCTCATGAAAAAAAATTAAGACAAGATGTGATCAGTTACTACTATCACTTCCCAAAGCTTCTTTTCGGGAATGATTGAGAAAAGATAACAAGAACTTCGTTTAAATCTCAAGATAATGTAATCTTGAATTGATTTGGTAATATACAACATATTTGAAGGTCAAGAACTTAACATTCAGTCAGCTGCAACTAAAAAAGACAACTTTGAAGAACTTCAACAAATTAAAAAAGAAAGTCAAAATCTTACTCGTTAATCACACAATATAGTTGCAGTGATGTACAGATAGAAGAACGGACTACTATTTCATTACAAAGCAGCAAGAATCATTGTTACTGTGTCCTAGTTCATACGAGTTAAGCAAATATTCGATGGCAGATTAGATATGATTGCCGCAGCATTCTTCTTTTTTCAATAGAAAAGAGAACTTATATTAATTTGCATATAGAGAGTCATGCAAATTCTAACGGTGAGATAATTTCAGCTGCAACTGAATGAGAGTACTCAGCCCATTTGGACTGAACTTATGCTTATACCTGAAGAAACTACAATAACTGAAGATGAACCAAGCCCAACAATAAAGGTCAAATCTGCCGTCGTATCATATGATGGAGAGTGAGTAATCTGGTACAGGTTTAGATCAATTGCACTTATTTTTCATTCCAAAGAAATCATCTCATTTTTTTTCAGTTCCAGATACCAATAATTATGAAGTGACACTATCTTCCTGCTTTATATTTCAGAAGGCTCTATTTATCCACAGTAACTGGGGTATTGATAGAGATCATTGAATTCCAGCCTTTGAGGTAAGTAAAGACCTTAAGAAAGTTCGGCAGCTTATGGTTCTGTTACTAGATACTTCAGCCTAAGAACTAAACGTGCAGAATCTCTGGAATGAATTTAATATATGAGCATGACATTCGACTTGAATAGGTGGGAAGATCATGGTCGACCACCAGGTGGAGATAATTCTGCAATAGTTGATACAGGTGCCATTAGACAGGGCATTGTTTTCACATTAAGGTATGACAATATAGTTTTTATCACATGTATTCAGTACACTAGGTTAAATTTCATGAATCACATAAAGAGAGACCAAAAAATCACCAAGTTTGCCTTATCAGCATATTTATGGAAATAGAAGAAACAAACAATTGAACCTCAAGATCATGATAATTGCTTGCATATTTAAAGAGAAAATCTTCATTGCAAAACTACCAGCTTCAGAAGTAAGGAGGAGGCTTTATGGGGGTTTCAATCATTTTCCTAGCTAGCATCATTCAAAAAGAAATAATACTATTTCAGGAAGAGTAAGCAGGTTGAGATATTCTGGACCAATCTTCAATTCAGCTTTGGAATGTATTTTTCACCTGTAAATTTTGGCCTTTGGCTAAAAAAGTACATTGCATAAATTTAACATTGTTGATCTATTTTACACTTTTCCATACCATTCTAACTTGAATATTGCAACGCAGCTCTGCCGGAGATTTGTATGAGTTTGATAAGAAATCAAAGCCATCATGGAAAAAACATATTTGGAGTGACCCATCTATCAAACAAAGTTCATTGAAACCAACTAGAGGGTGTACATTACATGGCCTGGCAGGGCTCCACTCATCATCTCTATTCCTCTTAACAAAGGTACTAAATATATATACATGATGTTTCAAGTGCTAATTCCACAGTAGTGGCAATTGCTGTCCAGAAGCACAGTTGCATAGTCCACCATCATCTGGACATCAATTTGATCTTACTGTCCATCAACTTTTCATTGACATAGACCAAATGAGAATTATTACTTATTGAACTATGAGTACACTAGTTGCCTACAAAAAGGTGTTTCAAGTCTAATACCCTTAAGTGAAGGATATTTATCCATGTATAAACAGTGTTAGGAGGTTAGATTGGTTAAAGAGACTAAAAGGTCTACAGGATGGCTTTTTGGTAGAGCGGAGGTTGCACAAACGGAGGTGGAAGTGGGCAGTCCATGGAGCTACTAAGGGACATCGTCTGAGTTCTTTGACAACTGTTCAACAAAGTGAGCTCAATGAAAAGAATTATTCAATGTTCTTTACCACGACAAGTGGATATGTGTTTGAGTATCAGCTTCCTAAACCTCCTGCAGGTAGATTCTAATTTCTTATCTATCTTTTAAACTATGTTCTGATCCACTGACTATGAGGAATCGTGGATACATGAGTGTACTTAATATGTTTAAAATATCTTTTGCTCACTGTAAACTTACGAGTATTTGAAGTATAGAAAAATCTCATATGTGTTTACTAAACTAAAAAAGTTAAAATGTTATATTAATATATTTCTCCCGGTATCAAATAAGAAATTAGTGACAAAAGATATTAAGCTTCATTCAGCAATCAATGGTTCTCTTTTTGCAGCAAGAGGTGGCACTAATTATCAGAAAATTGAAGGGATGTGGATTAATCACATGCATCCACAAAATGCAAAAGTTGCACGAGATGCACAAGGGATAGAGCTTCAAAATGGGAGAATAGTTTTCCCATTAGATGATGGCAGACTTGGGGAGCTGCATTTATCTGGATTTGGGGGTGAAGAATCTGGTCCAACTCAATTAAGTAGTTTAAGGAGGAAGACCTCAAACAGGTATGAATGGTCAATCTTAGATGCCCCAGAAAGTGAAGGCTGGAATGCAGAATATTGCACTGAGGAACGAGGGCCATTAAATTGCATGTCAGGATCAAAGGATGTAATGTTAGACTATGAACCAAATGAATTGAGCACAACTGCAGCTGGAAGAAGGCGCAAGTCAGAAGAACACCAACACTATATACCCTTGAGTAATCATGAATCTGCCCCATCTGAGTCCTACAATTTTCTAACACGAAGCATAAACAATAATTTTAGGATGCGAGTAATGCACGCAGATAGGTCATTTTTCCTTATTACAGACAATGGCTTAACTTATGAATATTTGTATACTGAAAATGTCTGGGTATGGCTAAGGCATGAGCATTCTACAGCCATGAGAGGTGCACTAGGTAGCTACAATGGCAGCTTGTTCTTGGTTGATGCAAATGGGAGTTTACTAATCAGGGAGAGAAGTGGAAGTGAACTATCATGGATCAACTGCACTGCTATGAAAAAAGGAAGATTGGTAGCAACAGGACCACCATGGGATGGAGTAATTGGTAGAGCTCACAGAGCTACAATGAACGATGCTCTCTTCTTTGTTAACAAGAAAGGAAGACTGCTACAATTTACAGTAAGTAGACATCTCTAAACCAGAAAATTGATTCACATTTAAACAACAAAATCTCTCTTCTTTTCTCAGTTATGTTTCGGTTTTTCAGTTTGTTAATGATGAGTATAGTGTATGCAACTTTCCTGTGCTAGGTTGCTCTACGAAAATTCAAGTGGAAAGACTGCCACAGTCCTCCAGATACTAGGATTGCTTATATCGTTGACCAAGAAGTTTTCAGGAAGAACCTAATATTCGTTGTTGGACATAATGGTTGTTTGTATCAATACAACCGAATCACTGAATTATGGCACAAACGCTACCAATCCCCTCATTTGGTCCTCTCAAGATCCCCAGGAACTGCAAATAGACCCTCTACACTCTCCTTAGCTGGCTCACTATTCATGCTTTCAGAGATTGGAGGCCTGGTGGAGTACCATTGGGACTCACTGGATGGATGGGACTGGGTGGAGCATGGAACACCATATCGAGATGTGTTGCTTGTTGGTGCGCCTGGTCCATTTTTCGATGGAACTCAGTTGTTCTTGATCGGCTCAGATGGCCATGTTTACAGACGGCACTTGGATCAACGGACTTGGAAATGGACGTGCCATGGTTATCCAGAGGATTCAGCTTTAGAAGATCGAAGGATTGGAGACGATCGCAGCTGCGCCACTGATGACAATGCAGCCAGCTACAATAATGACCCCCATTTCCAAAAAAGTTACGACACAAACTGCAATTCGAAGGTTATAGAAACTTTAATTAATTGAAGATTAAGCCGATCAGATTGTTCCCACAGCTAACTCGACAAGGTGGTATTCAATAATTTTGCAGGTGGCACCAGTACGACCAATGCCGTTCTCGGAAGATTCAGTCATTTTCGAGCTACAAGATGGCAGGGTAAGCGATTTTTTCCCCAAATTTACTCAATCTAAGAGAGTGAACAATCGCAATATTGTTTTCTGAACAAATATTTGTAAACGTAAAACTATATGGCCTATGAAGTGACAAGATTAGCACTCACTGAGCAGCTAGCAGAACTGCGGCGGTGGGAAGGGACGGCGGAGGAGGGCTGGCGGTGGGCGAGAATCATCGGCACGCCGACCAGCCTCTGCTTCACAAGTTACTGGACGGCGGTGGCCACGTAAGAGCAACAAGCTAAACTCAAACAAGCATGTAAAATTGAAGAAGAAAGATGACAGTAAATTAAGTAGCACAGAAAAGGAAGACTTTGTATACGAAATGCGAAGAAAAGATGAAATCTTTGTGTAAGCGATAGAATCAAAGAAGATGATGCAAGTAGGAACAGAATTGGAATCAAGATGAAACTAAAGAAGGAAGAATTAATTATAGCAATTGATGATGGAACTAGTAGATTACTTCTCACTGCTCTTCCTATGGCAAAATTGAGGGTAGCGAATTGTGAGACGAGGAACTGTATTTCTCCTTAATTGTGCATAATAGTTACTAGCGATAGTAATCCTGATATCCTTGTTACATCAACGGAAGAAAGTTTTCTATGTCTATAAATCTTACTGCCTGGTTAGGTTATAACTAACAAATATTTTATAAAATAAAACAGGCAAAATTCATCTGATGTGATTGATTTCATTGTGCGTCCTACATTGACCTTACTACTAAATTTATAGTCCTTTTTAGAATTTATGGATAATTTTTTTTAATATGATATGATATTATGGTTTAAATTTTGATTAGCTAGTAAAGCACTAAAAAATATAATCGATTTAAATCTTATATACTTAAATAAAAATAAAATTATATTAATTTAAAATTTTAAAAATAAATATTTTTTTCTTAAAAAAATAGTTATACAATGCAATCAAACGTCCCTTAAGAAAATTTTTTTTTAGCAGAGTACCTTGCTGGAAAGTTTATAGTAGGGTACCTTATTGTTAGGCCAAAGATAGGCTCAGGCCTAAGGGAAAAATCGGAACCCCGATTTTGGGCAAAAAATCTAGCGTCAGCGAAAATCGTTTTCGCATTCGCCGGAGGCACTGGCAGTTGACCGAAGCTGGCTGACCTTCGCCGACAGGATGTGACACCCTCCAGCCCCTCGTCGACAGACGGTGGATTGTCGACGGTCAGAATGTCGACGTGTACAAATAGCAATGGCGACTGGATGATGCGGGAAATGTTGTCTCATCAGGCGTCAAGCAACATCGCTCGATCCAGTAAGCTGAAGGGAGCAACCATGCAATGGGTTGCGTGCAGCATGGGCAGGCATGGGTGGAGCATCCAGCACAGCATGGATGCCTCCTGCCATCGGGTCGATGTTGCGTGGAGGTGTCATCCGCATGCGACTGGACGAGCAGCGAGAGGGCGCTGAGCTACCTATAAGAAGGGTGGCCCAGCAAGCTCGGAGGGGAGATGAACGGAACTGGGGGGACGAGCTACTAAAATAGGAGAATCAGCGACAAGAGGAGAGGGGTATCGACTGGGAATGATCACAGACTAAGGACGTGAACAACCCGACGAAGTTCTCATGAACAAACTCGTCACTCTTCCCTCTCGCCCCTCCATTATAACTTGGCGTGCGAACATCTGCGCGAGGACTCATGGCGTCCCTCGTCGGTGCTCCGGTGGTGTGGGCGGCGAGGTTCGGAGCCCCATTGCCGCCAAGCGTCCCCCTCTTGAACTCCCCTGTCTTCCTCCTCTTGTACCTGCATCCCTTCCACGGGGTTCCAACGAGCTCGATGATGCCTTGCTTTTTATCAGTAAATTCTAGTACTATTTCATCTCAAATCTAGGCTTATTTTAATGTTTTCATAGTCTCTTTAGACTTATTTACTCGATTGCTTTGAAATCTTCACTTTTTCTTGTTTTTGTGAAACTTCAGATAAAATCGTCCAATTCTGAAGTCTTTCGAAGATTCTAAGGTCATGGGGTGATTCCCTACATGAAGACGAAGCTGCATGTCAAATTTGGGCCCAATCAGAGCTATTTTAAAAAATACGGCCAGGTGAACCCGGTGGGGTTCACTGGTGCTTTCGCTGATGACCAAAGTCCACAGAAGACTTCATCACCTAGTGAATCCGGTGGGGTTCACCTGTGATTCTTGATGACATGCATTTATATAATATTTTTGGTATACTTTTGTCATCATTTATCTCTCTTTTCTATCATATTTTCATATATTTTAGCTTAAATCCTTTTGTTTGTTCGGAATCTTCACCTTTCTTCACTTTTAACATATTTTAGGTGAAAACGCCTACAAATCGATGGATTTCGGTGAATCCAAACACATGGATGAATTCTACATATCAAGACGAAGTTGCCCATAAAATTTCATACAAATCAGAGCATGTTTAGAAAAATACAGCTCCCTATGAAAATTTTTACGCCCATATTTTCTAAACATACAGAAGAAATTATGGTCCTACTTGTAATTTTCATCAAGGCCATATCAGAAATCCACAGAAGGTTTCACAGTTGGGTGTGAAATATTTCACGGCCGTGATTATATAAATCCAGAATTAAATAGAAAGTTTCATGGCCAGGTGTGAAATATTTCATGACCGTGATTCTATCGGGTAGAACTGAACAGAATGTTTCACGGCCGGCCGTGAAATATTTCATAGCTATAATTTCGTCTGCCAATTTTGGATTTGACTTCATTTCTTGTCCGATTTGATCCATTTTTGAGCCAGATTTTAGGGAAAACCTAATGGAAGGATGGGGAACTATATAAGGGAGCTTTGGGCCAAGTTTGAGGACTTTTTGGCCAATTTTCTAGCGGGATTCAACGAAGAGGCGAGAATTAGGGCAACAAGCGGTGACTGGCGATTCTACATCAAAAAAGCTTGGATCTTCTGGATTGTTGGTGTCGATCTTCCTCAAGAAACATTAACCTTTGTCTTTGTTTGTCTATTCCATATTATTTTGCCAATTTGTAATAAAAAAACATGGATTTCATAAACGTGAACGTGTATAACATGTCAGCCTAAACTTTTATTTAGGATTAAGGGCGTAGCCCTCTTTGTTCTCATGACTTGATTGTTTAATACCCTCTTATGAAGAAATTTGCTTTTGTTAGATTCAACTATTATTTTCATAATTACATGTTAATTACTGGCCATGATTTTCATGTCTTAGATGTCACAAGAAGTATCGAGAGGTGAATTGTGATGTCGGATCTATAATATTTGGACAAGTTGATTTGAACACGAGAGTATTTCGAATTAACTTGAGGGATTTTATGGATTTGTCAAGAACTCATTGAGTTTATCTTGAGTTAATAACCACGAAAGTAGGAAATTAATTCGAATAAACACCAGATTGTACTACTGAGAAGGGGCAATCTGTACATGCGGATAAATCCCCTTCAACATAGTAAATCTTTCTTAAGACAAACTTAATTTTAATAAGTCATGAGACATAGAGTGGTGAACCCTAAATCCTGATTTTTCATAAATTGATTACAACCAAAGTCTACTTTACGGTTTCTTCTATTTTAGTAGAGATAAGGAAAATTCTCTTTTAGATTAGCCTAGCTAACGACTCTTAAGTAAAAATCAGTACTTAGTCATTGGTCCCTGTGGGATCGATATTTTATTACTTTGATTTATTCGTGCACTTGCGGATTACATCAAGTTTTTTATTCTGTTGTCGGGGACTAATTTCGCTAATATTGATTTAATCTAAGAATTGATAGACTAGGCTTTTGTTTTCTTTATACTTCTGTTTTTCTTTTCTGCACTTAGTGAATACTTTCTATTTTCAGTTTAAATTGTTGATTGTTTATGCCCAGGTGCTCTAGAAAGTTATTTGCAGAAGATCCAGAACCAGAACGAACCTTTCGCTTGTGCAGAAAACAATTAGCAAAGGAAACCATAAAATCTGAGATGGGTGACACAAACCTGCAACCGAGAACTCTAAAGGATTATGCAAACCCAAATTATCAAGGAGTTCGTTCTAGCATTGCTCGCCCCAACATTGAGGCAAATAACTTCGAAATCAAGCCTTCTCTGCTATCTATGGTTCAGCAGAACCAATTTGGAGGATTACCTTCCGAGGACCCTAATATGCACCTTTCAATATTTCTTGAATACTATGATACCTTGAAAATAAATGGTGTTTCTAGCGATGCCTTGAGACTCAGATTATTTCCTTTTTCTCTTAGGGATAGGGCTCGTGCGTGGCTACATTTTAATCCACCAGGTTCCATAACGACTTGGGAGGAGCTCTCCGATGTTTTTCTAGCAAAATATTTTTCCCCAAATAAGACTGCTCATCTAAGGAACCAGATCACAAATTTTGTTCAGAGGGAAGGAGAATCATTATATGAGGCGTGGGACCGATTTAAAGAGCTTTAGAGGATGTGTCCGCATCACGGCCTTGAGAAGTGGGTATTAGTCCATACCTTCTATAATGCTCTTAATTACAACACTTGTATGACATTTGATGTTGCCGCCGGTGGAGCAATCATGAACAAGACCATGGATGAAGCGATTAATCTATTAGAGGAGATGGCTTTGAACCATTGTCAATGGGTAAGTGAGAGAGGACCATCTGCTAAGGCGTCAGATAAGTATGATTTAGATGCTATCACTTCGCTTGCCGCTAAAGTTGACTCTTTGACCCATAAAATTAATTCTTTGAATGTTAATTCTGTCACTGTTAATGGTATTTTGTGTGAGATTTATGGCAATGCAGGACATGATGCAGAAGATTGTCAGTTAGGAGTTTCTATACAAGGGGAGTGCAGTTCTCAACAAGTAAATGCAATTAGGAACTACAATGGAAGACCTCAGAATGACCCATACTCGAGTACTTACAACCCTGGTTGGAGGAACCATCCCAATCTTTCTTGGAAGAGCAATCAAAATCAAAATCAAGCACCCCAGAATAACAATCGACAACCCTCTAATTTTCAATCAAGACAGTATAACCAACCTCCAGCACCCCAGAAGTCTAACTTGGAGGTTATGATGGAAAATTTTATTGCCTCACAGACAAAGTAGAACAAAAGTTTTGCACAACAATTTGACAAATAGAATGATAACTTCAGGCAAGAATTTGGATATGTTAATGAGTCCACCAAGAATCTCAGTTCCGAGATGGAGTCTATGAAGACTCATCAGAGTATGTTGGAAACTCAAATAGCTCAGTAGGCTAATTCTTCAAGTAAACCCATAGGAAGATTACCGGGGAAACCAGAGATAAACCCACGTGAACACTGCAATGCCATTACTACATGTAGTGGGAAACAGTTGGAGGAACCCAAAGCACCAGATTTTACGCAAGAACCAGAGGAGCAAATTTCTGAATCTATAGAGAAAGAGGGAAAAGAAGGAGAAACAACCTTGCAAGAAAGGGAGCCGAAGCCAGTTTATGTACCACCACCTCCCTACAAACCACCAATACTTTTCCCTCAGAGATTGGCAAAGGCTAAAATTGATAAGCAGTTTGGAAAATTTTTAGAGATACTTAAGAAGCTTTATATTAATATACCTTTCACTGATGCTTTGTCACAGATGCCTTCGTATGCTAAATTTTTGAAAGAGATTTTGTCCAACAAGAGAAAGTCGGAGGAACATGGAACGGTCGCACTCACTGAGGAGTTTTTCTATTCCTAAGGACCTAAGGACCTAAGGAGTTTTTCTATTCCTTGTTTAATTGGTGATATGTCTATTGACCGTGCTCTGTGTGATTTAGGGGCTAGTGTCAGCTTGATGCCACACTCTGTTTACAAAAAACTGGACATAGGGGATCTTAAGCCCACCTCTGTTTCGCTACAGCTAGTCGACCGCTCTGTACGACATCTAGTAGGTATTTTAGAGGATGTGCCTATCAAGGTCGGCAAGTTCTTTATACCTGCTGATTTCGTTGTCTTCAAGATGGAGGAAGATTCTAGACTTCCCATTATTCTAGGTCGTCCCTTTTTGGCGACAGCTAGAGCTATGATAGATGTTAAGAATGAGAAGCTCACTTTTAAGATAGGTGAGGAGACTGTAGATTTTGATTTGAATGAAAATTTAAAGAAGCCTTCTTTTGCAGGATCATGTTGCAGTATAGAAGTCTTAGAAGACGCATCACCGATAACTATAAATTCCAGGATGGGCAAGGATCCTCTAGAAGTGTGTCTTGTCAAAGGTGATAGCAGTGATGAAGAGGAGGAAGTAAGTTCATATTCTACATTGTTAAATTCTGCACTACCATTTAAGCCAAAGAATTTGAAGGAAGAACACTTGAGTTTGCAAGAAGGTAAACATGATGATGAAAAAAGGTATGATTTTAAAACTCTCCCAAATAACCTTAGGTACGAATTTCTTGGAGAGAATTCTACTTTTCCTGTAATTATTAACGCAAATCTTGATTCTTCTCATACTGTTAGACTCTTGAATGAACTTCGGCATCACAAAAAAGTGATTGGCTATACCCTTGATGACATAAAAGGAATTAATCCTTCTGTTTGTATGCATAGGATATTTTTAGAAGAGGGGAGCAAGCCATCAATTGAATACCAGAGGAGACTCAACCCAAATATGAAAAAGGTAGTAAAGAAGGAAGTCTTAAATCTCCTTGATGCTGGAGTTATTTATCATATCTCAGATAGCCCGTGGGTGAGCCTAGTTCATGTCGTGCCGAAAAAGGAGGGATTACCATGGTGAAGAATGAAAATAACACTCTTATTCTGACGAGAACGGTAACAGGGTGGTGGATGTGCATTGACTATCGGAAGTTGAATGCCGTTACCCGAAAAGATCATTTCCCCCTTCCTTTTATTGACCAGATGTTAGAGCATCTGGCATGTAATTCCTATTTTTGTTTTCTTGATGGCTATTCTGGTTTCTTTCAGATTCCCATTCATCCCGAAGACCAGGAGAAGATGATGTTCACATGTCCTTATGGCACCTTTGCATATCACCGCATGCCTTTCGGACTTTGCAATGCACCAGCTACTTTTCAGCGTTGCATGGCTTTTTTCTCTGATTTAATTGAAGATATTATGGATGTGTTTATGAATGATTTTTCTGTCTATGGCTCGAATTTTGATATTTGTCTATCTAATTTATCACGAGTGTTACAATGTTGCGAAGAATTTAATTTGATTTTAAATTGGGAAAAGTGTCATTTTATGGTAAATGAGGGTATTGTTTTAGGGCACTTAATTTCTAATTGTGGTATTGAAGTTGATAGGGCAAAGGTAGAGGTGATTGAGAAACTGCCTCCACCATCTTTTGTTAAAGGAATTAGAAGTTTTCTTGGTCACGCTTGCTTTTATAGACGTTTTGTTATGGATTTTTCAAAAATTGCTAGACCTCTTACTTTATTACTTAGTAAAGATGTTCCTTTTATTTTTAATAAAGATTGTCTGATTGCTTTTAAGAAAATCAAAAGGGCTCTTACCACAGCACCCATAATTCAACCACCTGATTGGTTACTTCCTTTTGAGCTTACGTGTGATGCTAGTGATCATGCCATAGGTGTTGTTCTTAGACACCACAAGGAGAAAAGGTTGCACGCCATATATTATGCGAGCCGGATATTGGATGATGTGCAGATCAATTACGTAACAACAGAGAAGGAGTTTTTACCTATCGTTTTTGCATTCAATAAATTTAGATCATATCTTATTGACTCTAAAGTAATTGTTTACACAGATCATGCGGCCATCAGATATCTTATGAATAAGATGCTAAGCCAAGGTTGATCAGATGGGTCCTTCTGCTACAAGAGTTTGATTTAGAAATAAAGGATAAGAAAGGCGCGGAAAATTATGTTGCTGACCATTTATCACGCCTTATTTTAGAAGATGGAGTGCGAAAAGTTGCTGAGCATGAGATTGACGATGCCCTTTCTGATGAGCATCTCTTTGCTATTGCAAGGATTGATGCTCCGTGGTATGCCGATATTATAAATTATTTAGTGTTTGATATTCTGCCTGCTAACTTGACTTATCAGGGAAGAAAGAGGTTTTTGTCAAAAGTAAGACATTATTTCTGGGAAGATCCTTTTCTATTTAAAAGATGTGCAGATGGACTGTATAGAAGATGCTTGCCAGAAGAAGTGAGGGATGTACTCTTTCATTGCCATAGTTCTGCATATGGAGGATATGCTAGCTCATCTAAGACAGCTTTTAAAGTGCTTCAATCAGGTATCTTTTGGCCAACACTTTTTAAAGATGCTTGGAATTTTGTTCTGTCTTGTGAAGAGTGTCGAAGGACAGGGAATATTTCAAAACATGATGAGATGCCACTGAATAGTCTTTTAAGATAGAGATATGTGATGTATGGGGAATTGACTACATGGGCCCTTTTCCAACCTTGTGTGGGAACAAGTATATTCTTGTAGCAGTTGATTATGTGTCAAAATGGGTAGAAGCTGTAGCGGCTCCAACCAATAATTCCCGAGTAGTTATCCAACTGTTTAGAAGGATAATATTTCCAAGATTTGGAGTTCCAAGAGTGGTTATAAGTGATGGAGGATCCCACTTTATAGAGCAAAAATTCTCTGCACTGATGAGTAAGTATGGGGTGAGGCATAAAATTTCTACTCCTTATCACCCGCAGACAAGTGGCCAAGTAGAAATTTCTAATAGAGAGTTGAAAAAAATTCTTGAGAAAACTGTCTCTCAATCAAGGAAAAATTGGTCTATGAAGCTTGATGACACACTATGGGCATATCAGACTGCATTCAAGACTCCAATTGGTATGTCACCTTATCAGCTTGTATATGGTAAATCATGTCATCTCCCAGTTGAATTAGAACATAAAGCTTATTGGGCAATAAAGACTTTAAATTATGATTTGAAAGCCGCTGGGGAGAAAAGGAGGTTACAAATTGATGAACTTGAAGAAATTAAAATGAACGCTTATGAGAATGCTAGAATCTACAAGGAAAGAACTAAGAAGTGGCATGACCGTCATATCGTCACAAAAGATTTTCATGAAGGTGACCTTGTTTTACTCTTCAATTCTAGATTAAGGCTCTTTCCTAGAAAACTAAGAACGAGGTGGTCAGGCCCTTTCAAGGTTGTTAAAGTCTATCCTTATGGTGCAATTGAAATTTGGAGTGAAAAGATAGGAAGCTTTACAGTTAATGGCCAATGCTTGAATCATTATTACATGTCAGAGCCTATTGAAGAAGGTGTCAACCAGAAGCTCTCAGATCCTCTACCACCTACATGATGATGAAATTCTTGTCAAGCTAGCGACTTTAAACTTAGCGCTTCTTGGGAGGCAACCCAAGCATTTCTACTTGTTCCTTTTATTTTTATTTATTTTATTAATTTTACAGTGCTAATCCTTGTTTTTCAGTTGTGTAGGAACATTTTAACTTAATTTTGGACAAGACAGTGAATTTGGAGGATTTCGCAGAAATTATGGCCCCCCATGAAAATTTTCACGGCCATATTTTTGAAAGAACAGAATGTTTCATGGCTTGCCGTGAAAAATTTTATAGCCGTCCTTGTTTTCAAAAAAAAAAATTCACTGGGGTGCTGTGATTTTCGTCACACCCGTAACTAGAAAAAGGTTTGGGCACAGAATGTTTTACAACCGCCCATGAAATTTTTTACGGCCGTAAAAATCAAACACTCTCAGAAACAGAATGTTTCACGGCCGCTTGTGAAACATTGTATGGCCGTAATTTCATTTCTTTATATATGAAGTTCGACCATATTCTTAGGGTTTTCACCCGTGTTTTTTGTCCGTCCGCGCCGCTTCCTCTGTCCGAGCCGCTTCCTCCATCCGAGCTTCCCTCAGCTTCCAAGGACTTCCGGCGATCGTTCCTGACCAAGATCCGACCTCTTTCGAGTGGCATTTAGCAATCTGAAGCTCCGATTTTCTTCAAAATCCGGAAATCCTCAAATAGTCACCGGTGTTCGATTTTCGCTGCCGGAGCTTCACCGACGCCACTTCCTGGTCTAGAAAGCTTTACACGAGGTAGAAGAACCTTCCCCTGAAGATTTCTATTAATGATTTCAACTAGAAGCATCATATGCGGTGATTCATTCTAGCTCTATTTACACGAGTACTTTTGTTCATACTCTAGCTTTAAGATTCGAATATACCTGCTATCTGCTGCATTTTGTTACAACAATTTGAGTTGAAATGGCACCCAAAACCAAGAGAGTTGTAAGTAAGGGGAAGAAGCCAGCTTCTTCAACACCTCCTCCTAACCCTTACGGTATTATCTTCCATGATGGAAAACAAGAAGCTAGATACAAATTGCTGAATTCCAGACGTATCATTAATACCAGATATATGGACAAACAAACTATGGAGATTCTTTGATTAGATGAAGACGTTGAGTGGATGTTTGAGCAAATTCAAGCACTCAAGTATTTCAATTAACTCCACAGACGTTTATTCCCTTAGTTCTGGAATTCCTTAGCAGCCTAGAAGTCGAGATCCACGATTCTCATTCACAAGAAGTAAAAGGCCGTTTGACTTTTTGGCTTGCAAATATCGAGAGAAGTCTTACACTTAAAGATGTGAGAAATATACTGTCATTGCCATGCAGAGGAGTTGCACATCCAGCAAGAGAGTATGTAGAAAGTGCATTTTGGTATCAAATCGCATATGACTCAGATTTTTCAGTAAAGACGGCACGAGCTTCTAGTCTCTCCAAACCATGCCTGTGATATGTTCACAGAATTCTCTTGTATACTGTCTTCGGACGAGGTGAGAGTGAAGGTATGATTCGCCAAACCGAGCTTTATTTTTTATGGAGTATGTTGCATGGTTTTCAGTTAGATGTTGCGTACTTTTTAGTAAAATAATTTGATAAAGTAGCTCGTGTAAAGAAAGGTTCCATTGTTTTAGGTGGTTACATTACTCCTATTGCCATTGCTCTGAATGTGGACCTGTATGGAATTGAAACTGCCAAGGGAAACCCCAGGATCGATTTAGAATCATGTTTGGCTATGAGAATGATCCTCCATGAGGGTAACTGTTTCTCTTTGATCCTTGGACCGGACTCCCCTGCTCTACCTTTGCTAAATAAAGAGAGGATTACAGTCCGTAACCAGTTAAATTGGAGGATTCCCCCAGATGCAACAGCTAAAGATAACCCAACTCCACTTGATTCGGTACCACCACCACCATCTTTTAGAGGAGCCGGATTTAATTTTTATGGAATGGATGATGACTCGCCTCCACCCAAGACTGGTACTTCTTCTCGCAGTGCAGCCCCTCTAAGAATTTGGACCACCACCCAAGATCCAGGTTTCCAAGCACTATCGGCAGAGGTGTTCCTTCAAGGGCGCCTTATGAAGCAATTATTTGATGTTGTTCGGGACAATCATGATGATATCCGGGATATTAAGACTTTTCTATGGGATCACTTTGGTAGCAGCAGCGACGAAGAAGAAGATCAAGAGAGAAATCCAGATGAACCCGTGAGAGAGCAAGATGATGAGGAAACAGACACTGATGCAAATGATAAGTAGTATTCTGTGAGTATCACTATTTCTTATTTATGCTTAATGTCCTTACACATCATTGACAATGCATATCTTTTTGTTGGAAAGGGTGACACTATCATGCCTTTTGCATCTGAAGCTCATCAACTCTATATTTTGTGTTTTTTTATGTGCTCTAAACACTATTCGATTCGGTTGTACTTTGATATTTTGATACATGGTTGATGAATGCATGTTTTGGATTCTCTAGATATTATCTTATGTTCTTTGGCACCATATGTTGGTGCATTAAGATGACAAACTATGGATTGTATAAATCTTAATATTTTGGATGAGTTAGTTGCTTTCCTTAAATGGGGTTTTTCTTATATGAGTTATTCCATTGAATGTGCAGATTCTTGAGATTATATGTGGTATTTCCTTTTAATGATGAATAGATGTTTATTTCTTGAGATTATATGTGCATTTTTTGATTCATATATATATATATATATATATATATATATCAATACTTGTGAATGAGACATTTTTCTTGTGTAAAGTTTATTTCTTCAATGCAAATCATGTCATTTTAATTTTTCATAAATTAATGCATGAAGTTTTGTTGCATATGTTATTTGATGAATAAACTTTAAGGGTGAAGTGATTTTTCTCAAATAAAATGAGTATACTAGTGCATTTGTTGAATTGATGTCGATTGATAAGCCTGATAGATGTTTAAACTATTATGTTATTTGTTGGGAAGAAGGAATACAAAACCCAGATATATGACTCCCCTAATTGGCACTGCGTAAAATTGGCAGTGGTACCAAAGGTATAGGTTGAAGTCAATAAAAAAAAGGGGGGGGAGAGAGAGAGAGAGAGAGAAGAGAGAATGACTCCTCTACTTGACACTGCGTAAAATTAGCAGTGGTACCGAAGTTAAGAGTTGAAGTCCAAATAAAAAGTGTGTATATACGTGGGTACATGCCATGATAAAAAAAATGAGAAAATGGATATTTGAGTGGAAAAAGCTTTTGGAAACCCTATTCCTATAAACAAAAGCATAATGGATTTAAATTGAAACTTGGGTGAATTCTTGAGACTAATGTTCTATCTTCTGTACAGGTTGCGAAAGTTTATTTGATTAAGATCATGAAGCCTATGATAAATTGAAACTTGGGTGAATTCTTGAGACTAAAGTTCTATCTTCTGTACAGGTTGTGAAAGTTTATTTAATTAAGATCATGAATCCTATGAATTAAATTCTGAAAATAATGTGTTTACATGGAAATTTTGTGCATTATAAATTGGAAAATTCTTGCGAATGATTGTATTTTAAAAATTTATTTTGCATATAGAAAATTATCTTTTCGTACTCTGAATTGTTCTTTAGTCTATTTATTTGCTTGAGAATAAGCAAAAGTTTAAGTCTAGGGAGATTTGATGACATGCATTTATATAATAATTTTGGTATACTTTTCCCATCATTTATCTCTTTTTTCTATCATATTTTCACATATTTTGGCTTAAATCCCTTTGTTTGTTCAGAATCTTCACCTTTCTTCACTTTTGACATATTTTAGGTGAAAACGCCTACAAATCGATGGATTTCGGTGAATCCAAATGCATAGATAAATTCTACATATCAAGACAAAGCTGCCCATAAAATTTCATACAAATCGGAGCATGTTTAGAAAAATACGGCCCCCCATGAAAATTTTCATGGCCGTATTTTCTGAACATACAGAAGAAATTACGGCCCTACTCGTAATTTTCATCAAGGCCATATCAGAAATCCACAGAAGATTTCATAGTCAAGTGTGAAATATTTCACGGCCGTGATTCTGTAAATCCAGAATTAAATAGAAAGTTTCACGGCCGGGTGTGAGATATTTCATGGCCGTGATTCTATCGGGTAGAACTAAACAGAGTGTTTCACAGCCGGCCGTGAAATATTTCACGGCCGTAATTTCGTCTGCCAGTTTCGGATTTGACTTCATTTCTCGTCCAATTCGATCTGTTTTCGAGCTAGATTTTGGGGAAAACCTAATGGAAGGATGAGGAACTATAAAATGGAGCTTTGGGCCGAGTTTGAGGACTTTTTGGCCAATTTTCTAGCGGGATTCAACAAAGAGGCGAGAATTAGGGCAACAAGCGGCGACTGGCGATTCTACACCGAAAAAGCTTGGATCTTCTAAATTATTGGCGTCGATCTTCATCAGGAAACATTAACCTTTGTCTTCCTTTGTCTATTCTGTATTATTTTTCCAATTTGTAATCAACAACATGGATTTCATAAACGTGAACGTGTATAACATGTCAGCGTAAACTTTTATTCAGGATTAAGGGCGTAGCCTTCTATTTTTCATAACTTGATTGTTTAATACCCTCTTATGAAGAGATTTGCTTTTGTTAGATTCAACTATTATTGTGATAATTACATGTTAATTACTTGCCATGATTTTCATGTCTTAGACGTCACAAAAGTACTGAGAGGTGAATTGTGATGTCGGATCTATAATATTTAGACAAGTTGATTTAAACACGAGAGTAGTTCGAATTAACTTGAGGGATTTTATGGATTTGTCAATAACTCATTGGGTTTATCTTGAGTTAATAACCACGAGAGTAGGGAATTAATTCGGATAAACATCAGATTGTACTACTGAGAAGGGGCAATCTGTACATGCGGATAAATCCCCTTCAACATAGTAAATCCTTCTTAAGACAAACTTAATTTTAATAAGTCATGAGACATAGAGTGGTGAACCCTAAATCCTGATTTTCCATAAATTGATTACAACCAAAGTCTACTTTACTGTTTCTTCTATTTTAGTAGAGATATGGAAATTTTATTTTAGATTAGTCTAGCTAACGACTCTAAGTAAGAATCAGTAGTTAGCCATTGGTCCCTATGGGATCGATATTTTATAACTTTGATTTATCCGTGCACTTGCAGATTACATCAATTCTCTCTGTGGAGATCTACGCAAAAGTCTACAGTACACTTCACCACCTGGTGAACCCGGTGGGGTTCACTGGTGATTCTTACTCGAAAGAATTGCACAGTAAAGTTAACCACCTGGTGAACCCGGCAGGGTTCACCCGTGATCGTAATAGGGCAGTCCGACCTTCTCTCAGTTTTCTTTCGATTCTGGGCCCTAAAAAAATCTAAAAAAGGTAAGAAAATATGTTTTAGAAAGCTGATTGAGAGGCAGATCCAAATAATATAAAAGCCCCTTCTAATATTTCCAAATAATTGAGATATGGGGATGAAGCAGCTAGGGAGAAGGAAAACGGTGACGACTCATTTCGGGAGCAATTTCAAGAGATTGGACTGTCAAAGCTTGACGATTCTTGAAGATTTTGTTTGGTTCATCATCTCCTCCCCCTCAGAAACATTTAGTTGTATTTTTCCTTATTTTATAGAGAGATTTTTGTGAGTTTTCATGATGATCATAGCGTAAAACCCTTTTTCAGGGCTTGGTTGAAGCCCGCTGACGATTTCTATTTGCTATCTTGATTTAATTCCATTATTTGGATGTTCATGTGAGCATATCTTTACCATGTTGCACTTATTTCGTGATGTTGCTTTGGTAGTGTAATATCATGTTTTTGTCGACACCATTCATATCGAGAGGAGGATCGTGATAGTGGAGTCCCTAGGTAAGACTTGTGAATCCATGCCACGAGAGTGTTTGGTTTTCACTTGAGGGTATCATAGTCTTCCATAGAGCGCATAGGGTTTATTTAGAACGATCCACCGCGAGAGTAGGAGGTCGTTCTAGGAAAACACTGGGGTGTACCACCGAGAGGGGGTACCCTATACCTTAGGGAAGACTCCTTGTGCAAAATTATGAATTCATGTAACAAATCATCTTGAATGCAGTTAGATTCGTCAGTGCAGTGGATACTAAAGCCCTACTCTCTCTCATATATACACTCTTCCTGTCGTTGCATTAATTTCTTATTTTTGTTAACTGACACCAAAAACCTCATTTTGATTTGCTTAGCTATTGATACTTAGACTTTCTAGTACTTAACCTTGTTCCCTGTGGATTCGACAACCTTTTATATTACTTCGACATAACTGTGCACTTGCGGGATTTGTCAAGTTTTTGGTACCGTTGCCGGGGAACAACGGTTGATATTAGTATATTTCTAAGGATTGATAGACTAAGCTTTAGTTAGTTTCTTTTACTTTACTGCTATTTTTCATTACTTTCTACTTACCATCTGCCTTAGAACTTCATAACTATGTCTGACATCTTTATATGCAAAGAAGTTCCAGGGCAAGTGAATTCTTCGAAATAGATCTTGAGATAGAGTGGACATTCAGAAGAAGGAGAAAACAAAAACAACTTTAGCAAAAAGAAGATTGAAACTAGATAGAGCATATCCCACTAGACCTAGACAATAATCAGGCACCCAACCTGCGAACAACAATAACAATAACATAACACTAAGAGATTATGCTACTCCCTACGTTCATGGATTACAATCAGGAATTGCTAGGCCCACTGTAGAGGCCAATAATTTCGAGATTAAATCTGCTTTACTTTCTATGATTCAACAACATCAATTTAGTGGTTCTCCTCTTAAGGACCCCAACATGCATCTTGCTATATTTTTAGAGTATTATGATACATTGAAAATTAATAGTGTTTCTACTGATGCTATCAGGTTGAGGCTATTTCTCTTCTCTTTTTGGGACAGAACGAGAGCATGGCTTCATACAATACCTTCAACTTTCATAAGGACATGGAGAGAATTGTCTCAAGCTTTTCTTTCTAAGTACTTCCTTCCTTCCAAGACAATTCAACTCAGAAATTAGATCACCAGCTTTATGCAGAAGGATGGGGAATCTTTATATGAGGCTTGGGAAAGATTCAAAGAGCTGCAAAGAATGTGCCCACACCATGGGGTAAAGACTTGGGTTTTGGTTTACACATTCTACAATGGGCTGGACTACAACATAAGACTCACAGTTGATGCTGCAGCTGGAGGAGCCCTAATGAACAAAGTTGTTGAAGATGCTATGAACCTCCTGGAAGACATGACAATGAATCATCATCAATGGACTTCTGAATAAGGGTACACCTTCCAAGAAGACAGGTAAACTCGAACTTGATACTTTAACTGCTCTCACTACAAAGGTGGATACTTTGACTAGAAAAATTGATTCTTGGTCTGTAAATTCATTGGATGCTAATTCTATATCTTGTGAGGTGTGTGGAGTTGCAGGCCATGTAGGTACTGAGTGCCAGTTGGGAGATAGGCAGTTGATTCAAAATCATCCTGAACACATCAATGCAGTTTAAAATTTTAATCCCATGAATAATCCATATTCCAACACATACAATCTAGGATGGCGCAACCACCCAAACTTCTCATATAGAACTACACAACCAGTGCAACCAGGGTTAGCACCACCACAAGGTCAACCTCCCCAAGGAAACTCTAGACAGCCTCTACAAGGAAATTACAGACAACCACCAGGATTTCAAGCCAGAAACTATAACCCACCACCGAAGCCAAACATGGATTCTCAACTGAGTAAGCAGATTGAAGGATGAACTGATATGATGAAGCTTATGATGACGATAATGGATTCCTTGGAAACTCACAATAAGATATTGGAGAATTAGTTAACCCAACAAGCTAGCTCATCCTCCAGGGCACCAGAAAAACTTCCATCACAACCTGAAGTCAACCCGAGAGAGCACTGCAATGCAATCTCCACTAGAAGTGACAAATAACTTGAGGACCCCAAAATGCCATCTGATGATAGAGGAGAAGATGCAACACTTGAGACAAGAGATTTGAACCATGATACAACACCGGTGACACATGAGCAGACTGAGGAAGAACGACCCTATGTGGGACCACTAGCTTACAAACCTCCAATCCCTTTCCCACAGAGACTTGTCAAAACCAAACTAGACAAGTAATTTGGTAAGTTCTTAAGAAACTCTATATTAACATACCTTTTATTGATGCCCTTTCGTAGATGCCAATCTATGCCAAATTTTTGAAGGGCATCTTGTCTAATAAGAGGAAACTGGAAGAACACGGAATGGTTGCACTTATTGAGGAGTGCAGCGCAATCATACAGAATAAACTCCCTTAGAAACTCAAAGATCCATGCAGCTTTTCTATACCCTGCCAGATAAGGGCGATGACTTTCCAACGTGCCTTTTGTGATTTGGGAGCAAGTGTCAGCCTTGTGCCATTATGTTTATGTAAAAGGCTGGATTTAGGTGATTTGAAAACTACTAATATTTCTTTACAGCTGACAGATAGATCAGTTCGTCACCCTCTTGGTATCTTAGAGGACGTTCCTATCAAAGTTGGGGATTATTTTGTTCATGCAAATTTTGTTGTCTTAGAAATTGATGAGGATGGCAGACTTCCTATCATCCTAGGGAGACCTTTTCTTGCTACTGCTGGTGTTGTCATCAATGTCAAAAACAGGAAATTGGATTTGAACATCGGTGACAATATTATACAATTTGATTTATCTGACTCTTTGAAAAAACTTTCTCTTGCAGGTACATGCTACAGTGTAGACATTGTTGAGAAAACAGTGCAGCAAATTGAATCCTACAGGAAGGAGGTAGATCCGCTTAAATTGACTCTAACCAACACTGAAGAATAAGACATTAAGGGGAAAGCTGAAGAGGACACTGCACTTCTTGATTCTGACCCAATCACAAATGCAACACCCGAAGACAAGCCGGAAGAAAAAGGATAGAAGAAGCTTGAATTCAAAAGTCTACCTAGCACATTGAGATATGAATTCCTAAGTGACAATTCCACATACCCGGTAATAGTTAGTGCAGAATTGGACAAAGAGCAAACTGAACTACTCCTTGGAGAACTCCATCTTCACAAGAAGGTAATTGGTTATTCACTTGATGACATTAAGAGAATTAACCCCTCTATTTACATGCACGGGATTTTATTAGAAGACAATAGCAAACCTTCTGTGGAATTTCAACGCCGACTTAACCCACATTTGAAAGATGTTGTGGAGAAGGAGGTGCTCAAACTTTTGGATGCAGGAGTCATATATCCCACATCAGATAGTTCTTGGGTAAGCCCAGTACATGTTGTACCTAAAAAGGAAGGTGTTACGGTGATTAAGAATGATTCAGATGAGTTGATACCCACACGCACAGTTACAAGGTGGAGGATGTGTATTGATTATAGGAGTCTATGGAGGCCGACATGCAGAGACAGCATAAGATGATAGGCTCCGTCTGGGAGAAGCTATCCGCTATGGATGAGTGGCTCACTTTTCTTTCCGAAGAGAACATGGCATGCATGACCATCTCTTCGGATGAGGAGGACGAGCCTGACTATACCTCTCGCGGTAAGAGCAAGAGCTCTCGGGCTTTTGGCTCTAAATCGCAAAGGAAGAAGTAGCTTCCCCGGTGCTCCGCATCCCATCGACTCTCTCACATATAAGGCTTCGCGTAGGGGACTATGCGACATTTAGAGTGGGTGAGCTGTCTCTTCTCTAGTTTTATCTGTATTGCTGCCTTTTCACTTTTGCTAGTTTACTCTGACTGGACATTATTCATTTGGCATTGTTCAT
Source organism: Costus lasius (assembly GCA_027563935.2). NCBI lineage: Eukaryota > Viridiplantae > Streptophyta > Magnoliopsida > Zingiberales > Costaceae > Costus > Costus lasius. The sequence continues at coordinate 25,127,877 of CM050450.1, read as the reverse complement.
ATATGCCACTATTTGTGGGCCTGGTCCCATCTTCAGGCCTCTGACTGTGATGTATAACAGTTCGACACTTCTATGGATCTAACTATCTGCCCTACCTTAGTGCTGCATGATTTATTTTGATATGTTCATATTGAGCTATGCATGTGGTCATGATATATATGTTTACACTATCTTGATGAGATAAATCTTTGGTCCCATGATACCCAAGTCTGATCATTGAGTTTGAATTCATGTTGGTTAAAAATAATCACATTATGTTGAATGCATCATCTAATTAGAAATACACTATGATCATATCCGTCTACCCTACGATTTTGAAATCTTATGAATTAGATTGCTCTAGACTGTTTATCAGTAGGTCAAATATTTATGAGAATGTTTAAAGAATATATGGCGGTAGTATGCATGTGAATTCATACCTTTCATGTAATTCACTTTATTTTATTGCTTGAGGACAAGCAAAGATTTAAGTCTAGGAGTATTTGATGCCTTGCTTTTTATCAGTAAATTCTAGTACTATTTCATCTCAAATCTAGGCTTATTTCAATGTTTTCATACTCTCTTTAGACTTATGTACTTGATTGCTTCGGAATCTTCACTTTTTCTTATTTTTGTGAAACATTAGGTAAAATCATTCAATTTTGAAGTCTTTTGAAGATTCTAAGGTCATGGGGTGATTCCATACGTGAAGACGAAGCTGCACGTCAAATTTGGGACCAATCAGAACTATTTTGAAAAATACAGCCAGGTGAACCCGACGGGGCTCACCGGTGCTTTCGCTGATGACCAAAGTCCACAGAAGACTTCATCACCTGGTGAAACCGGTGGGGTTCACCCATGATTCTCTCTGTGGAGATCTGCACAAAAGTCTACAGTGGTACACTTCACCACCTGGTGAACCTGGCAGGGTTCACCGGTGATTCTTACTTGAAAGAACTGCTTAGTAAACTTCACCACCTGGTGAACCTGGCAGGGTTCACCCGTGATCGTAAAGGGCAGTCCGACCTTCACTTGATTTTCTTTCGATTCTGGACCCTAGAAAAATCCAAAAAAGATAAGAAAATATGTTTTGGAAAGCTGACTAAGAGGCGAATCCAAAAAATATAAAAGCCCTTACTAATATTTCTAAATCATCGAGAAATTTGAGGATGAAACGGCTAGGGCAAAGGAAAACGATGACAACTCATTTCGGGAGCGATTTTGAGAGATTGGACTATCAAAGCTAGACAATTCTTGATGATTTTGTTCAGTTCATCATCTCCTCCCCCTCAGAAACGTTTGGTTGTAGTTTTCCTTATTTTATAGAGAGATTTTTGCAAGTTTTCATGATGGTCATAGCGTAAAACCCTTTTTCAGGGCTTGGTTGAAGTTCGCTGAAAATTTCTATTTGCTATCTTGATTTAATTCCATTATTTGGATGTTCATGTGAGCATATCTTTACCATGTTGCACTTATTTCGTAATGTTGCTTTGGCCGCGTAATATCATGTTTTAGTCTACATGATTCATACCGAGAGGAGGATCGTGATGGTAGAATCCCTAGGTAAGACTTGTGAATCCATGACACTACAGTGCTTGGTTTTCACTTGAGGGTATCATAGTCTTCCATAGAGTGCATAGGGTTGATTTAGAATGATCCACCACGAGAGTAGAAGGTCGTTCTAGGTAAATACCGGGGTGTACCACCGAGAGGGGGCACCCTATACCTTAGGGAAGACTCCTTGTGCAAAACTATGAATTCATGTAACAAATCATCTTTAACGGAGTTAGATTCGTCAGTGTGGTGGATATTGAAGCCCTGATCTCTCTCATATATACACTCTTCCCGTTGTTGCATTGATTTCTTATTTTCGTTAATTGACACCAAAAACCTCGTTTTGATTTGCTTAGCTATTGATACTTAGACTTTCTAGTACTTAACCTTGTTCCTTGTGGGTTAGATAACCTTTCATATTACTTCGATATAACCGTGCACTTGTGGGATTTGTCACTCGAGGCAATGGCCTCAGTTGAACGACAAGCTCACTTGGAGACATGAGAACTCGTCGGACGGGAGGAAAAGCCTGCTTGTTGGCGGAACCAAGCCCCTTTGTCACAATCACAGACGTGCGTCAACACGAAGTAGCAGGCTTCGAACGCAGACGATGGATGGACTCAAATCCGGTAGCATTGACTCCCCTTTGCGACGCGAACAAAAATTTGGATTCGGGATTTTGGACGAGAATGTGGTGACTGCACATTCATCGAAAGGACACGATGCCTTCCTTGCATTCCGACGCGAACATACAGCGAGTACGGGCTCTGGTTCGAACACAGGATGTGGACGCGGTGGTAGCGCTGACTGCCGCTTGGTGAGCATGCAGACGCAACTCGCGAATGGGGCCGCGGCTCCGATCTCGACTTTGAATGTGGATTTTTGGTTTGGATCCGGGTTTGAGGATCTGATCCAATTAAGGTATAAATCCCCCTTTTCTATTTGTTTCATTATTGATGTGGCTTTTCTTTTCCCTTTCTCTTTCTTGGGCTGGACGGAGGCCGAAACCCTTCATGGAGACTAGGGGTCTGCGTGGGTGCACCCCTGCTGGTCGCGCTGAACCTGATCAAACGACTTAAACTCGTCCCCTGCGTAGGACTTCGATCATTTCAAGCCCTGCATGGCTAAAAAGTTGTTGTATTAATTAATTAAGTTGATTCGTGGTATTTGTATAAAACAGGGCGTGATAGTTTGGTATCAGAGCTAGTAAAACCACAAAAAGCAAAAATTTGCTAAAAAAACAAAAAAAGGGAATAAAATGGTACTGCCTAACAAAAATCTTTTAGGTTGAGGAAGCTGTATGTGGGAGATGTGGGTACTCTTCCGAAGTGAATGCTAGGCCAATTATGTTGGGAAACCCCGGGGACATTTTACAATTTTTCAGAGACACATACATACATACATTGCACAGTGGAAGAATGTCCCCGAAACAGGTCGGTCCCAAAAACCCAGTGAAGATCGCGTGCAAGGGGGTCGACACGATGAGTTAGAAAATACCTCAGAGCAAGATGAGGTCGATGTCGTGATAAGCGCCCAAGTGTGCGCCCTCTGCAGTCTCACACACACGGATGCCTCGAGTCCTCTTCTTCCACGCCCGGTGCTAGCCTCGGGAAGAAGATCCAAGCCTTAGGGAGATGCTCCAACCACCTTGCGCCACCAAGAGAGAAAGATGCGCCAAGTGGTAAGGAAGGAGAAGCTTGCGGCCACTTGATGGAAGAGGAAGAGATTGCGCCCTTGCTCCTTGCTCTCGCTCCCTTCTTATGTTCACGCCTCCAAGGATGAATCATATAAGAGGGGGCGGCTAGGGTCACATATATAGGGCAAGAGGCGATTAGGGCAAGGGCTAGGATCATGACAAGTGTAGGGCTAGGATGAGGAGGTTTGATGCAAGGAAAGTCTCCAAGACTTTACCATAAACTTCATTCAACCTTTCCATAATTGCCCAAGTACCATATCAGCCCAAGACATGCCTTAAAGGCATTCATACCATCAAGGGAGAAGGGCTAGGCGCAAATTGCTTCCTTAATGAAGCAATTTTGCCACCCTAACCCCATTATGCCCCTTAGGCGCCAATGGGGTTGGGTTTCTCCCCATTATACCCTTTTAGCCTCTCTTCTCTTCATGAGAACTTGTTATTGGGCTTCCTTGGATAATGAGCTAGCCCAAACTTCATCCTATGGGTTGATTTAAGCATTTGGATCCAATCCAATGCAACCCTAATCCAAGTGTGACCAACCATGGTCAAATACGGGTCAACCTGCCAAAAATGAAGTTTGGCTCCAATAACATTCTTCCATCTCATCAGGCCCATTGGTGCTGATGAAATCTCCCAATTAGATCCGAGTTATCCAATAACTTAATCATAAGGCTTCTCGATCAATACGAGAACTCAAGTATCAAGGTGTGCGACCCTGTAGGTTCTTCTGACGCTGGCAGTGCTGACCAAAGGTCACCACAAGCAGTGAGTGGCACCTAGCAGTGCATCGCTGCTACCCAGGTCATTGAAATGGATATCGACATCGACATCCCCATCATCGCAACTAGGTACAGATGCATTACAGTCTCTTTGCCGGACTGATATCCGATTGGACAAGTGTGTCACCACTTGTTTTCACCCAATCACATGGCTATGACTAAAACAGGTTCTTACCTGGGTATGGCCATACACTCTCAGTCATAGAACCATAGAGGAGCTCCATGGATATCATACTTCCCTAAGGAAGGGGCAAATCCTATGTCTGTCCATTGACCTTCTCATATGGGTCGTGATATGCTCAATAACAACCGTTATGACCTCCCAACTACGGCGAGGTGTTAGGTTGTATCAAAGCAAGTCGCTAACCATATAGAACGATCAATGACCTCAAGTCAAGGGATCAATGCATCTCCTGTCACTTGTGAGGATAACTTATGACACCAAGTCATAGCCTCACAGCGGGTCTTTCCAGTATATCCTCCAATGATATACCCATGTGTCTGCGTTAGCACCACGTACCTAACCAGCTCACATACCAGTCTCTCAAGTACCATAGCTGTCCCATATCCACTAAGGTACATCGACTGGGGACAATAGTTTGAGCACAGATCCAATCTGTCTCCAGGGACATTATCATGTTAGTACATGTGCGCAGATGTAAACAAACATTGACAATGACAATGCCAGAATGATATATATAAATATCAAAGTCAAGTAGTACATAAGTGGACCAAAACTAGGTCCTAGGGCATATACACCAACAAATTGGGCTTGGCCTGGACAAATGGGCTGTTGACCGGGTCAAAATTAGCTTGAGCCCAAAAACCAAATCATTGATTGATTTGGGAAAAAGAATCAACGCTTGAGGCGGCGTTCGATTCTGGAATGGGCGACGTCAACGGCAGCTACCGCAGGCCGAAGGCACACTACACTGGGCCTTGTTAACTAGTCCGTTGACTAAAGTCGAAATCGACCCAAATCATAAGTTGGGGTACAATTGAGAGGCGAGCGGCATCATGGCCAGGGGTAAGCGGACAACATTCCTAGGAACGGTGGCGGACATCGATGATAATACGGTAGCCGGGATTGGGAGGTGTGGGCATCTTGTCCGGTGCAGTTTTTGGCCAGCGGTAAGATGCCATGGGACGATTCCGGGTTGGCGACATCGACGACGATGGTTCCATCTATTGGTGTATATGCCCTAGGACCTAGGCTGGTCCGATGTGTGTCACATTCATTTGTGATATATATCCTAGCATGGTCATTATTATACATTTGGTACATTTGCATAAACAATGTCCTTGGAGATAGATTTTATCTAGTCTCAAAGGATTGTTCCCAGTCAAGTATCATAGAGGATTTGCCCCTTCCTTGCGAGGAAGCTTGATATCCATGGGCCCCACATATAGATGCATGACTAAAAGTATATGGTCATACCCATGTGGGAACCTGATTTAGTTATGACCATTAGATTGGGTTAAACAAGTGTGACACACTTGTCCAATTAGGATATCAGCCTTGCAAAAAGGACTAGAGTGTATGTGTACTTTATCGTAGTTTTAGGGGATGTCGATGACGACTCCATTCCGAGGACTTGGGTAGTAACGATGTACTGATAGGTGCCACTCATTACTTATGATGACTTGAGGTTATGACTACCAACATCTGAGGAATCTTAAGAGTCGCACACCTAAACACTCGAGATCTTGTATTGATCGAGTTGCCTATGATCGAGTCATTTGGTTGATTTGAGTCAGTTTGGGAGTCCGATGCATCGCGGATGCGTCTGATGAGTTGGAGATGATGTTATAGAGAGTTGCATTTTGACATCAGTTAACCTTGGTTGACCTTCGGGTAACCACATTTGACCTCGGTGGACTAGGTCTAGTTAATGGGTCAAATGTTGGGTTTAAGCTTTGGATTTGTTCAGAGGCTTTTTGCGACTGATTTAAACACAACACATGGGAGCCACAACTTAAGTGATAAAATGAATATAAATATTCATTTTATTGCGACTTAAGTCATGGGGGCACGCGCAATTTAAGTGAATATTTATATTCATTTATATTCATAACTTAAGTTGCAGAGCCCACTCAAACACTCTCTAGGCGCATATAATTAATGAAATTCGTAATTAATTTTGGCTTGGTGGAAAATCATCATTTCCTATTGAAAAACCTAGCCGCCCTCCTTGAAATTCCTCTCCACGGCACCTCCAAGGGAAAAGTTGCGCCACCTTCATGGTGGTGACATCTTTTTCTTCCATGGGCGCAACTTCTATGAAGTTGGCGCATATGGTGAAGGAAGGAGAAGAAGAGGAAGATGTGGTATCTCATCTCATCACCTTGGTGCATCTTCCTAGAAGATTGGCGCCTACTATGGATGAGAAGGAGATTTTCTTCATGGGCGCACCATCATGTTGGTGCAAGCCATGAAGAAAAAGGGTGGCCCTAGGGTTGGTGCAAGTGGTAGAGGTCTACTCTCCTTGTGGCCAACCATCTCCCATCACTCTCTCTTTGGCGCATCTTGGAGATGGGGCTAGCAGAGGGATAGCATAGGCGACATGATCTTCCTCCCGAATGTTAGCACTAGGCATGGATGGAAGAGGTCTTGGGGAGCCCGTGTGTGCATGATTGTAGAGGGCAAACACTTGGGCGCCTCTTCTTCGTCATCGGTAGTCCCTAGGATTTTGCGATTCAGGTATACTTCTCTATCACATCTGGTGGAACACTCATAAGGACGATCTTGCATAGCGCTGGAAACTATTTCCAAGCAATGCTTCCGCAGTCAATTATTTTTTAAAAAATTTCCTGGGGTTTCCTAACACCGTCCAACGGAGCAACGCTGCATGGTTCATCTGCAGTGAGTGATATCAGCATCTGCAAGATGGCGATGCCGCATGGGCAGGAGCAACGGATGTCGAGCCCTGACGAGCGAGTGCAGGCGACGCAAACTGCTAGGTGCAGTCTCCCCGCAAACAAGGGGATAACGCGACAAATAGAGAAGCGTCAAACTCGGCCGAACGTAAACAATGTGCAAGGCGTTGGTTCAATAGACGGTGACGCCTCTGGCAGCCACCTGTGTCACCAACAGCATGCATGTAATCATGTGGAGCCAGCGTAGTAGAGCGATTTGGTGCCATTTTCCCTCCTATGACTTCAGTGAGCCGACGCCTTCGAACAACGAGCTCAAGCTAGGTATCACTCGATCATCGGGCGAGGGGCGGAGACCAAAGGCTAGTTTTGGGCTGATTCTGCTTCTAGCTTTTGCTGATTGGAGAATTGCTAGTTAAAAGGTAGCTGGCTGAGAGAAGCAGAAGCTGTTTGGGAAACTATAAGTGCTGGTCAGCAGAATAAAAAAGTTATGCTATTTAATTAAGCAGAAATTTTTAACATAATTAAATATTTTAACAACAATTATCACATACAATACAAATAGTACTTCTCACATACAAAATAATATTTAAGTCTAATATCATATTAAATACAACATTTAAACAATAAAATCACATACTACACTACACATCTGATGCCATGATACTCAAAACAATCTAATTACGAAGCATATCTATCTCCATAGAATCTATGTCACCTATATTAGTCTAATAATTGATTGCATATTATGCAATAGACTATATAATAATTTTATCCATTATAATGAGCTTAATGCAAATAAATACTTTAAACCTTATTTTTGCTACATCCGAATATAAACAAATGGAAAATTGAAACTAGTTCATCTTAAGTTTTCCTATCAATAGATGGCATGCACTTTAGTAGTTTTTATGAAATTAATATCTTAATTAAGTTATTTTTATGAAATTAATATCTTAATTAAGTTGTCCTATTGATCATGAGCTAAACCAGTATCTTAATTATTAAAAAATATATGAAAATGTATGATAATTATTTATATAATGGTTAAAAAATGATAATTGATTGCTTCTCCATATCATTACATTTAAATCAAAACACACAATTGAAAATTTGTTGCTGATTTATTTTCTTTAGTAATTAATTCCAGTCTCCAAACAATTTGCAGGTGGCAGCCGGAGTATGGGGATGAAGCAGTGGTGCATCGTTCGATCCAAGGTGACTGTCATTGCCTGCGATGCGCTCAACACCCCGGTGCTCCTCAACCACCACCGAGCTGGCGCTACCCATGGCGGAAGCCATAACTTCGGCCACCATCCACAAATCCTTGCTATTACTACCATCTTACATGAGTTCCACCGGCTACACGTTCTTGGTGGACTCCTTGGGGGCGGCGGAAGGAGCTTTGGCCTTGAGGTGCTACTCGAGCGGGCGAGGCGCGGAGCACAGATGGTGAGGTCGGCGGAGAGAAGCAGAGCCACCTCCATCCTCTTCTCTATTCTGCTCTCGATCACCTCCCGACCGGATTGGGACGGGAGAGGCGGAGCGAAGCGTTGGATTTGTACAGTAGAGGCGGGCGCAGGAGCTGGATCTGGACGACAAAGAGGTCACTGGCATTGGATTTGGACGGTAGAGAGGCGAGCGATGAAGCTAGTTGTCGGCGGACGGCATGGTGACGCTGGAGGCTCTTGAGTGTGGATCTGGACAACGGCGGGTGATGGGAACTGGCAGAGATGGAGCTGGAGCTGCAAATGAGTTGGAGCTACATATGAAACTGATAGAGGCGAGCGTGGGAGCTGGATGTTGACAATGGTGGTAGAGGTGGAACCAGCAGAGGAGGGCGCAAGAGCTGGATGGTCGGCGATGGATTTGGACGGCAGAGGCTGGCACAGGAGATGGATCTGGACGGCAGAGAGGTTGCTGGTCATCGGTAGAAGTAGTGTCGGCACTGGAGGCTCTTGAGCGTGGATCTGGACAATGGCGGGCGATGGGAATCGGTAGAGGCAGGCGCAGGAGCTGGACGTCGGCGATGGTGCTGGAAGTGGAACCGACAGAGGTGGGTTGATATCATGCATATATATGATATATAGTGGCTTAATTCTATTATTATTTTAGAGCAAAATGCATGTTTTGTCTCATTTATTTGCCTAAATACTTTGTATTATTTAGAATCTTCACTTTTTCTTAGTTTCATTAAAATGAAGGGATTTCGCTTTAAAATTGGTGGAATTTAGAAGATCTGAAGATATGGGACGATTCCTCATGATGAGACGAAGCTACATGTCAAATTTCAGCTCAAACGGAGTCTTCTACGCTCTTCACGGGGATGGCCGTGCATCTATGCACGGCCGTGTATGAGCCTGCTTTCCCAGATTGTGCTGAGCTGTTCATAGGCATGCTCGTGCATCCATGCACGGCCGTGAAGGACTCGGCTGACTTTTTCAGAACTCGATGAGATGTTCACAGGCACACCCGTGAACTCATACATGGCCGTGAAGAGTTAGTTTTCCAGAAATTAAAGATCGCCGAATTGTTCACAGGCATGGCCGTGCATGCATGCACGGCCGTGAATGGTTCCAACTGTTTGACACCCGTTTAGTTTTTCATCAATTTCTTGCTATTTTGGAGCAAAATCCACTGAAATTTCATGGAGACCTTCCTAACTTAGCAATCGATAATTGGTGATTGGAATTAGGCAATTTCGTTGAGCGGTTGAGGAGAACGAGGCAAAATAGTGACACCTAGGGTTTGACGGCGATTTTGGTGACGAAAGGCCATTCTAGCGTGATTTCTTCCCTGTTTTGATGCTAAAGATCGTGCTCTAGCCTCTCACAACATAGATCTAGTCTTTTCCCTAGTTTGATTCAATTTGTTTGAGAGATTTTGATGTATTTCATGATGCATATTGTAGTGTAAACTTCTTTTCGGGGTTTGGGCATAGCCCGCTGTAAGAATGTTGACTGTTAATGCTTGATCTGGACATTGCTTAGATTTATCTTTATTCTTATTCATTTCTTAAAATTTCTAATCCATATTTGTGTACTGGCTATGCATATTTATGTTTTAGACGTTGTGGGAAGGACTGAAAGGTGAACCACAACGTCGGATCCCCTTAGATTGAACTGGTAATTTTGGCCACGAGAGTATGTTGAAATTACTTGAGGAGCCAATAATTCTTCATAGAACCCATTGGATCTGCTTAACCCAGTAAGCCATGAGAGTAGAAGACTTGAGTTAAGTTAGATACCGGACCGTGGCCTGAGAGAGAACAAATCTGTACCTTAGGAAGAATTATCTTAAGAACTTAGGTTAAACAATTTTAAATGTTTACATTAACTCTCTTTCATACTTCAGTGTGGTGAAACCTAAAACCCCGATCTTCTTTCAAAATCTTTAAACCTCGTTTGCTCTCTGTTTGCTTTTCATTGCTTGATTTACTTACTTGCTTTGATTTGCTTTTGTGCATTAGGATTTTAGTAATTTCCTCTATTGTTTGATCACCTAGGTATTAATTGACTGATTAGTTAGTACTTAACCCCTAGTCCCTATGAGATCGATACTTTCATATTACGCGATAGACCGTGCACTTGCAGTACACACCTATCAAGTTTTTGGTGCCATTGCCGGGGACTAGGTTTGCCAATATTAACACAATTAGGAAGATTAATAGACTAGGTTTAGTTAGATTTCTTTTTTTGTTTTTATTTAGTTAGTTTTCTGTTTTGTTACCTTTTATTTTTATTTTCTTAATTTCCTTTTTGTTTTAGTTGTAATTTTTATTTGGTGCTGATGCTGCTAACCTCTTTTGTCAAGGTACTTGTTTATGCCTAGGAACACTCTTCGAACAGGGAAACTTGTACCTGTAGACCCGGAGATAGAGCGAACCTTTCGTCTGATTCGCAAGAACTTGAAGAAACTAAAACTTTCAGGAGAATTTACAAATAGTCTGACCATGAAAGCAAATGTGAATCGTTCTTTTAAGGACTTTGCTGCACCCACCACCTCTGGTGTGCACTCGAGCATCTCACGACTGACTATTGAAGCTAACAACTTCAAGATCAAGCCATCTCTAGCACAAATGGTGCAACAGAACCAATTCAGTGGAGCAGCCACAGAAGACCCTAACCTTCATCTCTCTATTTTCTTAGAGTGCTGCGACACTTTAAAAATTAATGGTGCTCCCCCTAATGTTATTAAACTAAGACTTTTCCCTTTTTCTCTCAAGGACCGAGCCAGAGCATGGTTAGAATCTCTAACGCAGGGCTCCATCATGACGTGGGATCAGCTATCACAGGCCTTCCTATCAAAATACTTCCCACCTAGCAAAATAGTCTAGTTGAGAAATCAAATTACAAACTTTACTCAGCAAGATGGAGAGTCCCTCTATGAAGCTTGGGACCGGTTCAAGGAGCTACTGAGGATGTGCTCGCACCATGGTCTACAGAAATGGGTAATCATTCATACTTTTTATAGTGGTTTACTGTATCAAACAAGACTTTCTAAATATGCTACTGCTGGTGGGGCATTGATGAACAAGAATTATGATGATACTATGAAATTAATTGAGGACATGGCCCTCAATCACTAGCAGTGGCCTGGAGAGAGGAGCTAGCCAGTGAGAAATTCAGGGAAGTATGATATGAATATAATTAATTCCTTGGTAGCAAAAGTAGATTCACTTTCATCAAAAACTCTATGAATGTTTCTACTTCTAACTCTGTGACTTGTGATGTCTGTGGAGTGTCAGGACATGCTATTGATGACTGCCACATTCTGAGTGCTCCATCTGAACAAGTCAATGCTATCGGGAACTTCAAAAATCAGAACAATCCCTATTCGAGCACGTACAACCCAGGATGGAGAAATCACCCGAATTTCTTTTAGTAGTCGAACCAAGGGCAAATCCCTCCTGTGAATTTTTCTAACTCGAATTTTGTTTCTAATTTCAGACCTCCTCCCGAAATGCAACCTCTACTAGTCAATGAAAGACAGCCGGATCCACCACATAGGTCAAGATTAAGTCACTGTTTGATGATTTTTTTGGCGAGCCAGATGAAGCAAAACAATAGCATGAATGAATATATTCACCAGTTGAACCTGAAAATGGATTCCATGTCCACACACTTGAAAATGTTGGAGACACAGATTATTTAGATTGCTCAGCAAGCCAGTTCTTCTTCTAGAGCCGTGGGCATACTTCCAGCTCAACCTGAAGCAAATCCAAAGAAGCACTACAATGCGATTATGATATGCAGTGGAGAACAATTGGCCGACCCCAAGATGGATGTTAGTGATGATGCTGTGAGAGAGTCTGATGGTCAGAGAAAAGAGACTCAATCTTCAATGAAAATACCGACATAGAAGGAGGTTGACTCAAAGCCAATATATATTCCACCGCCTCTCTACAAGCCACCTATACCCTTTCCCCAGAGGTTGGCTAAAGCAAAATTGGATAGACAGTTTGGCAAGTTTTTAAAAGTGCTAAAGAAGCTCCGCCTCAATATTCCTTTCACAGAGGCACTTTCCCAGATGCCCACTTATACCAAGTTCCTTAAGGATATTCTGACCAACAAAAGAAAAATAGAGAAATATGAGATGGTGGCACTAACAGGAGAATATACTGCAATCATTTAGAATCAACTTCCTCCTAAACTTGAAGATCCTGGTAGTTTTTCCATCTCATGCAGAATTGGCAACATCTTATTTGAAAGAGCACTCTTGGACTTGGGGGCCAACGTTAGTCTCATGCCACTCTCTATCTTCAAGAAGTTAAACCTGGGGGATCTGAAGCCAATGTCTAAAGTTCTTCAGCTAGCTAACAGCTCTACATATCATCAAGTGGGAATTGTGGAGGATGTGCCCATTAAAGTCAGGGAATTATTCATTCCAGTGGACTTCATGGTTTTAGATATGATAGAGAATTCTAGACTTCCTCTTATATTGGGCAGGCCATTCCTCGTTATAGCCGGAGTTGTAATAGACGTCAAACACAAAAAGATGTCATTGAATATTGGTGAAAGCATCCTAGAATTTGACCTTTCTATTGATAACGAGAAATTGTCTCTTTTAGGTTCCTGTTACAGTGTTGAGGTGGTGGAAGAGAGTGCAAGATCATCAAGATCAAGAAGGGACGTTTCAAAGGAGAGCTTGACGACTTGGCCGATCCAAATAAAGAGAAGGTGTTTGCTTATATGACATTGATAGATGATGATCCGGGAGTTGACCCTAAGAGAGTGCTATATGGAGCACTTGAAGACAAGGAATTGAAGGGCGTTGAGAGAACTTTAGAGTTTAACTATCTTCTTGTTTAAGAACAATAATAATTGTATTGTTATATATGATGCTCATCTTAAAAGGTACAATTTTTAGGCGACGAAGAAAACGGAGGCTACAAGCCATTTATTTTGCCTCTGCTCCACCAAGACCACCGTGATTATTTGGACATTGGTCAAGCTAATGACCTTAAAAAAACGCTTCTTGGGAGGCAACCCAAGTTCTTATTGATACTCTTTTTATTTTTATTTATTTTTGCTATTTTTTCTTCATAGATTCTAGATTTTCTTTTACATTATTGTTTCTTATTTGGTATCTAGCTGCTGACAATTTTTTAGAATTTTTTAGGTATCTGCGTGATGTTCACGGTCATGGTTGTGCATGGATGCACGACCGTGATAAGCTCATCACACTTCTATGATTTAACGCCAAGGACGTGCCCAGTCTTTTGTCCTGGAGTCCGTTCATGAGCTTTAGTAGCGACTGCGTCAGTGTTAGGGATAACATGATTGGTTTCACCATCACTTGGTCAGCTACTCTGTTACTAGTAGTTTCATTTTAGTTGTTAGTTTTCTTTTGTCAGCTTTTGTTAGTTTTCTTTGGTCAGATTGTCATTTTCCTTTTTGCATGACTTTACTTTTCTAGTAGTTTCAACACCTTAGGTGTCTAGCCCACCCCGTATCTATGATATTTGCTTTGCCTTTGGAATTGATTTGTTCTTTGAGTACTTGATGGATTGAGATGAGAATCTTGAATGCTTTAAAGTCTATATTGGTTATAGTTTGCACACATAGCTTGTTGTTTGGTGCAGTTGAAAGATTAAGTTAACTCAATTCATTATTGTTCCATTCATGAGAAGTGTACTTGCTGACTTTATCTTAACCATGACATGCATCACATATGACATGATTATTTGCATCTTGCTTCATAACTCAACTATTACTTGTACATCCTGTCATGGGAATGAGAAATAATAACAGTGGTACCGAAGTGTTTTTGTACATAGTACTTCCACTTGGCACTGTTCTTAGCATTATAAAAAAAGGATAGTGGTACCTAAGCTCATTGTCCATCATGCTTGGCACTACTCCCTGATTTGAAATAACAGCAGTGGTACCGAAGCCATGGTGTTCTCACTCATCCGGCTTGGCACTGTTTTGCATACGCTTATTGTTCTAAAAAAAAGGGCACCACATAGGTACTTTGTGGCACCGATGCTATTTTCCCATGACTTGATGTACAATCATTTGATTTGTGAATGCTTGATCAAAGATATCATTTATATGAGATGTGGTGTAAAAGTTGTTGGTATTGTCAACTTTGCATACTTCAATGAATTATATTAGTAATATTTGATTTAATTTGCTTTCGACACTGCATTATAACTTGAGGCTTGCTGTGACTAAATTATAACCTTGCTAGACTTACCAAAGTTGACTGAGATTCTTCATTTTATTTCATCACTGTGTTCTAGACAATTCAATTGCTTGAGGACAAACAAAACTTTAAGTCCGATGTATTTTGATATCATGCATATATATGATGTATCGTGGCTTAATTCTATTATTATTTTGGAGCAAAATGCATGCTTTGTCTCATTTATTTGCCTAAATACTTTATATTATTCAGAATCTTTACTTTTTCTTGGCTTCATTGAAATGTAGGGATTTCACCCATAAATTGGTGGGATTTAGAAGATATGAGAATATGGGATGATTCCTCATGATGAGACAAAGGTACATGTCAAATTTCAGCTCAAACAGAGTTTTCTACGCTCTTCACGGGCATGGTCGTGCATCCATGCACGGCCGTGTATGAGCCTACTTTCCTAGACTGCGTCGAGCCGTTCACAGGCATGCCCGTGCATCCATGCATGGCTGTGAAGGACTCGGCCGACTTTTTCATAACTCGATGAGATGTTTACGGGCACACCCGTGAACCATACATGGCCGTGAAGAGTTAGTTTTCCAAAAATTAAAGATCGCCAAACCATTCACTGGCATGGCTGTGCATCCATGCACGGCTGTGAATGGTTCTGCTTGTTCGACACCCGTTCGGTTTTTCATCAATTCCTGCTATTTTTAGTGCAGAATTCACTTAAATTTCATGGAGACCTTCCTAACTTAGCAATCGACAATTGGGGACTGGAATCAAGCGATTTCGTGGAGCGATTGAGGAGAACGAGTTGAAATGGTGACACCTAGGGTTTGACAGTGATTTTGGCGACGAAAGGCCATTCCAGCGTGATTTCTTCCCTATTTTGACACTGAAGATCGTGCTCTAGCCTCTCACGACATAAATATTGGTCATGCATATTTATGTTTTAGATGTTGTGGAAAGGACTAAGAGGTGAACAACAACGTCGAATCCCCTTAGATTGAACTGGTAATTTCGGCCACAAGAGTAGGTTGAAATTACTCGAGGAGCCTGATGCCTCTATTTTAATAGTGATTTTTAGTGTTATTCCATACTAAATTCAGGCTTATTTTAACATTTTCACGCTCCATTTTAGCGCATTTACTTAAAAGCTTTAGAATCTTCACTATTCTCTGTTTTGTGAAACTTTAAGTAAAATAGCCCAATTTTGGAGCTTTGTTTGAAGATTGTAAGACCATGGGACGATTCTTCATGTGAAGACAGAGCTGCCCATTAAATTTGGAGTCAAACGGAGCTCAGATGGAGAAATACGGTCAGGTGAACCTGGTGGGGTTCACCGATGCTTTTTGGCGACAGCCGAAACTCACAGAAGACTTCACCACCTAGTGAACCCGGCAGGGTTCGCCCGTGATTCTCCCTGGAAGAAAGTTAGCAAAATACCACAGTAAGCTTCACGACCTAGTGAACCCGGTGGGGTTCACTAGTGAATCTTTCTCAGCAAAGCTAACCAAAGACTTCATAGCTAGGTGAACCCGGTGGGGTTCACCCGTGATCACGACTGGAGCGACGAAGCATTCGACCCCTTCTCGGTTTTCTCTCAATTTCTAACCCTAGGGATGTCCAAATTTGGAAAGAGAGCATGTTTTGGAAAGCTAATTAAAAGGGGAATCCAGAGAATATAAAAGCCCTCTTCAAGATTTCCTAATCGGGGAGAAATCGGTGCTTGAGCGGACGAGGGCAAGAAGTTCATGGTGACAGCTTGAATCCGCGGCGATTTTGCGAGATTTGATCGAGGAAGCGTGGTGATTTTTGGAGATTAGCTTTGGTTTATCGACTCATCCATCTGAGAAACTCTTTCTTGCAGTTTTCCTAGTTTTCTAAAGAATATTTTGATTGAATTCATGATGCTGGTAGCGTAAACTCCCTCTAGGGCTTGGTTGAAGCCCATTAATGGTTCTTAGTTGCAAACCTTATTTTCATGTTATTGATTGGATTCTCTTTAGAGCATATTTTACATTGCTTTGCTTATTTCGTGATTTTACTTTGGCCGCGTATAATCAAGTCTTAGCCGATCCGATTCATACCGAGAGGAGAATCACAACTGTAGATCTTCTTTGTAAAACTTGTGAACCCTTGACACGAGAGTGCTTGGGCTTTCACTCGAGGATTTCATAACCACCCATAGAACGCAAAGGGTTTGTCTAGGATGATCCATCGCAAGAGTAGGAGTTCGTTCTAGGGAAACACCGAGGTGTACCACCGAGAGGGGGCATCTTGTACCCTAGGGATAGGTTCCTTATGCTTAGATTTTGAATCCCTTTATGATGGGGGCAGGAACCACAAGCCACGAAGATACAAATGGAGCCTAAAGGTGCCCTAGACAAAGACTCATGAGGTCACAAATAAGCTAGCATGGTCACTTCTAGCTAGCTCAAAATAATGGGAATAATTACTCCAATGACTTCAAGACATTTCAGCTCAATAAGTTGACTGCATCCACGGCAAAGGAAACAAATTCTGCGATAATGCTCAGCCAGCAGCCAGCCAAGTAAGGATTTCATCAAAGTGCACATCAACGCAAATCATCATCACTTCAAAGAAGGAAGGCTCAACGTCTCTCCCTTCATCGCTGAAAATGGAAGCGTCAACGTCTCTCCCTGCTGATCAGAGATGGAAACAACAACATTCGGCAAAGCTAGGACTGATCCCTATTTGTATCTCGCATGAAACCTGTAATTAGTAGAATTTTGAATGAATTGATGGAAATAGTTTTCTTCCTCTATCGGATGTCTTCCTCCCCCCTTCTCTAGGTGCTTGTGTCACCAAGTCTTCTTCTCCTTTCCCTCTAATCTCCTCTTCTCCCTCAAACTCTCTACTTCGCTGCAAACACCCGCACACGTAAACCACACCTAGTTTCGAAACTTCGAAAGCTCGCTGCCGACGATCCACCGGCCGGATCTCCACGAGACTTCGGCCACCACTCCTCCTTTCCCTGACGAAGCTTCAGCCGCCGGGATCTGCCCATCCACCTCTCCGATCGCCAGAATCGGAAGAATCACCGTCACGCCCAGCTTCCGCCACACGTCCCCTGTTTCGCCTGCAACTTCACCCAGATCTCGAGATTTTGCAACCTCGCCGCCAGCGATCCCCCGGCCAGATCTCCACAACACTTTGGCCATCGCCGTTCCTACCCTTGTGCAATCTCCAGCCGACAGGATCCGTCCATCCGCCACTCCGATCAGCGGAATCGAAACTTCCTGTCGATCCCATGCTCTCGCCTTGATTCCGCCCAACTTCCGCCTTTCAGCGCCGTTCGCCTCCGACCACCCCCTAACTCCGGCCACAGCTCCACTGCCACAACATTGACTCCCAGTTGTAGCAGGTTCCGCGTCCGTGCATCACCGGAGGAGTACCAACGACCTCTGTCCATTCATGCAACTTCCCCAGTTTCAAAATCTCTTCTCATGTTGTGTTCTGTTTGCTAAAATCTAATCTGATTAAGCTTCTTCTTGCAGGTGCTTAAAGAATTTGATGCTATAAAAATTATGAAATTTGGCATGACAAGGAAGCGCACATCTTCATCTATCAATTGGACTAGAAGTTTCGAACGAAGCTTCAACAGATTAACCTAGGCGGCATGGAAAATCTTGATGAATGATACATTCCTGCACAACTCTTATTTTCTAATCTGACTGGCTATCTTGTTGCAATTATTTTACATGCCTGATATCCCCTCACCATCTGATTTTTATTGGATTCAAAAGAACTAGTTTGGTACTAGCTCTTGGGTTAATTGGAACAAATTTTGGATTTATAGATTTTCTTGCAAGGCATAGTTACTTGTCTTAAATGATATATTTTTGCAACACTATGTTTCTAGCTGTTTTCTGAATTTTGCACTTTATTTTGAAAATTAAAAAATAATAATAATAATCGGACTTTAGTTAGTATCATATTTCATGTCTCCACCCTACATCACTTTAACATATCTCTTTAAATGCAATTAAGATCGTTAGTATGGTGGACACCAAAGCCCTGTTCTTTCATATACGTACACTTATCCGTGACAGCTTTGATTTCTTCTTTTACTTAGTTAATATTAAAACCCCCTTTAAAAATTGCTTGGCTATTGAGACTTGGACTTTCTAGTACTTAACCTTGTTCCCTGTGGGTACGATAATCTTTTATATTACTTCGACGTAACTGTGCGCTTGCGGGTCCTGTCAAGTTTTTGGCGCCGTTGCCAGGGAACAATGGTTAATATTGGTATATTTCTAAGGATTGGTAGACTAAGTTTTAGTTTGTTTTTCTTACTCATAGCTACTTTTCATCACTCTCAACTTGTTTCTTGCCTCGCAACTTTCTAATTGTGTCTGATATCTTTTATGCAAAGAAGTTCCAGGGCAAGAAAACTCTTTGAAATCGACACGGAGATAGAGAGAACATTCAGAAACATAAGAAAACTTAAACAAGTTCAGCAAAAGAAAGACAAAAGCCAGATGGAGCAAATACCATTAGATGTGAATAATGATCAAGCTCCTCAACCTGCAAGGAAAAACAACAACAACAGAACACTGCGCGATTATGCTGCTCCATATGTTCATGAATTGTAATCAGGAATTGCTAGACCTATTGTAGAGGCCAATAATTTTGAGATTAAACCTGCTCTTTTATCTATGGTTCAACAACATCAATTTGGTGGTTCTTCTCCTCTAGAGGACCCCAACATGCATCTTGCTATATTTTTGGAATACTGTGATACACTGAAAATTAATGGCGTTTCTGCTGATACTATCAGGTTGAGACTGTTTCTCTTCTCTTTAAGGGACAGAGCAAGAGCATGGTTTCATACGATACCCTCAGCTTCAATAAGGACATGGGTGGAACTTTCACAAGCTTTCCTTTCAAAGTACTTCCCTCCATCAAGACCATTCAACTAAGGAATCAGATAACTAGTCATGCAAAAGGATGAAGAGTTTTTGTATGAAGCTTGGGAAAGATTCAAAGAGCTGCAAAGGAGGTGCCCACACCATGGGATAGAGACTTGGGTTTTGGTCCACACATTTTACAATGGACTGGACTACAATACAAGGCTAACAGTCAATGCCGCAGCTGGAGGAACCTTGATGGGTAGAGGAGTCAAGGATGCTATGAACCTCCTGGGAGACATGGCAATGAATCACCATCAATGGTCTTCAGAACGAGGTACATCTTCCAGGAAGACAGGTTAATTCGAGCTTGACTCTCTGACTGCTCTTACTACAAAGGTGGATAGTCTAACAAAGAAAATCGATTCTTGGTTTGTTAACTCTTTAGATGCTAATCCTATATTTTGTGAGGTGTGTGGAGTTGCATGTCATATAAGTGCTGAATGCCAGATGGGAGATGGGCAACTAATTCCAAGTCATCCTGAACATATAAATGCTGTTGGAAATTTTAACCCTGTCAATAATCCATATTCTAACACTTATAATCTAGGATGGCACAACCACCCCAACTTCTCATATAGAACGCCACAACCAGTGCAACCAGGGCAAGCACCACCACCTCAAGCCCAACCACCATAAGGAAATTTCAAACAGCCTCCACAAGGGAATTACAAACAACCATTAGGGTTTCAAGATAGAAGCTACAACCCTCTGCCAAGGCAAACAAGCAAATTAATTATGGTAAATCTTGTCACTTACCTGTTGAACTTGAGCACAGTGCGTTTTGGGCTATCAAGCAAATTAATTATGACTTCAAAAGCGCCGGGGAGAGGAGAAAGTTACAACTTGATGAATTGGATGAAATGTGCCTCTTCGCATATGAAAACGCCAAGATATACAAAGCACGCAGTAAATACTAGCATGACAAGCGCATTGTGAGGAAAGAATTTCATGTGGGGGACAAAGTTCTACTCTTTAATTCGAGACTTTGATTATTTCCCGGGAAGCTTCGAACCAGGTGGTCCGGTCCTTTTGTGGTACAGCATGTGCAACCTTATGGCGCGATCACAATCTGGGCTGAACACACAGGCAGCTTCACCGTCAATGGTCATCACCTTAAGCATTATTTTGAGGATGAGCGGGTCGAGCAAGGGGTTGTTCTTGCTCTCATAGACCCCGCAGAGTTGGTGACATGAGAACTCTTTTGGTTGAGCTACCGACTTTAAACTAGCGCTCTTGGGAGACAACCCCATGTTTTTTATTGTTTTTAGTTTACATGCATTGTTTCTCGTTGTTATTAGATGCACTTCTTAGTCTGTTAATTTCATTTCACTTAGTTTTTAATTAGATTCTAGGGGATTTTTGCTGATTATATGTCTCTGTGTTGTAGGACGTTATTGTGGCAACATGGTTTTCAAAACAGCAACTTTTGGGGTTTTAATGTCTCGTATTTATATAGTATTTTTTACTGTTGTTTCCTAGTGAATCGAGACATATTTTCATAATTTTACATCACTTTCTAGCTTATTTCATTAACTTTCTTCAGAAGCTTCACTACTTGTCATATTTGTTGAATACAGGACAATTCACTCATTTTTAGAGCTATACAGATGTACGGTCACATATCCGAGTGAATCAGGATTCTTGACAAGAAGTTTGGCTTCAAACGGGAGTAATTTCAAGAATTACGACTGAGGCCATAATCTACATCACGACCGTAATTCTCCGACTAGCTATACGTTGAGCCCGTTTAGACGCAAGCAAAGTCATAATTTAAAGATGCGTCCATAACTCCCTCGAGGACAACCTTTCGGATAAAGGCGACCTTGACTAGATAATTATGGGCATGGCTATGATTTGCCTCACGGCTGAAATCTCATAGCCGTCGCAAGAATTCATCTGCCGCAAGAACTTATCCACAGCCGCCAGAATTTAATACCAGCCATCAAGGATAAAATGAGCATTAATCATCTGAAGGTTACAAGAATTAAAGAGGTTGCAGTTAATACATAGTCATTAAGAATCATAAATGCGGGAGTTATTTGGAGAATTTATTAGCCATCAAGTGTCATTATGGGAATTGAATTCTGAATACGAAGAGACACGCCATTAAGAGCCATAATGGGGATTTAATCCAGAAATTAATTCCAGGATTTAATTCAAAATTTAATTCCGAATTTAATTCGGAATTCGAAGAGGCACCGGCTTTCTATAAAAAGGACTCAAGAGAAGGAAGAAAAGGGGGGAGAGGAGGTACTATGCTCGAGAGCTCAAAGTTCGGTAGCGGAGCAAGAACACTAGCTACTCCAAAGAGAAGAAGGCGACATCAAAAGAGGAGAGAAAGGAGTTTATTTTAATTCTTTTCTCATCTTTACCTTGTTTAGTTTTCTTTACGTTTTAATCGCAAGGCTTGTACTTGCCATAACCATGTATGTACTAGCGTAAAACCTCAATCGGGATTTGGGCGTAGCCCGTCTTTTTTATTTGTTAGTGTTAATGTTAAGAATTGCTTTTGATATATCTTTTGAAGCCATTTGACCTTGGTTTGTTTCACTCGTGTTTATCGATTTTTGGCCAGTTCGGTTTTCACTTTAGTTGATTGTGGTAAAAACTGAGAGGTGAATTGCAATCAGCGGATCCTCCTTGATCAATCGGGTTTTCACTTTAGTTGATTGTGTGCTCTATTACGAGAGTCGTAGCGACCACTTGGGGAATCTTTATGTCCTGTTTCTATTCAGTCTACTTATGCTTAGTCCACCGCGAGAGTAGAAGATTAACTAAGTTGATTGCTGAGTTGTGCACCCAAGAGGGGTACGACTCAAAAGGGCATTCCCTTGGTTTTCTAAAGATCTTCTAAGCAGTATTTTCCATTACGCTTATAAGTTGATTGACGTGGTGAACCCCAATTTCCTGATTTCTCTCACATCGATACGATACTTGTATTATTACGCTCTTAGTTCAGTCCACGTTATCAACCGAGATTTTTAATCACTTAGCTATTGAAGGTCAGAATATTTGGTACTTGACAACCCATCCCTGAGGGAACGATATCTTAAGTACTACATCGGTAAGCCGTGCGCTTGTGAATTATGTGCAACAAGTTTTTGGCGCAGTTGCCAGGGATTGGTATTTTGTCAATATCAAAACATTCTAAAAATTGATAGACTAAGTTTTCTTTTACTTTCTTCGTTATTTACTTTTACTTTGTAGTTTTTTTTTATGCACAGAAGTCTTCGATTAGGAGGACTTGAGGACTTAAACGATCTTGACCAAGAAATAGAGCGAACATTTCATCGAAGGAGGAGACTTAAAGAATTGAAGGGAAAAGAACAATCAGGTAATATTGATCCTATCCTTCTCTCTGAATTCACGATGGTAGACAATAATCACTCTTTGAAGGATTTCGCAGCTAGGTCTTCATTCAAGTATCACTCGTCCACCAGTGGAAGCGAACAATTTTGAAATTAAGCCTTCTTTGTTATCGATGGTTTAGAATAACCAGTTCAGAGGTACGCCACATGAGGATCCTAATATGCATTTATCAATATTCTTAGAATTCTGCGATACAATGAAGATGAACGGTGTATCTAGTGACGCAATAAGATTGAGGCTTTTTCCATTCTCGCTACGAGATAGAGCTCGTAATTGGCTACATTCATTACCGTCAGAATCCATTAAAACTTGGGATCAGCTATCTCAAGCATTTGTATCTAAATATTTTCCCCCGAGTAAGACCGTACAGCTGCGCAACCAAATCACAAGCTTTACTCAGAAAGAAGGGGAATCTCTCTATGAAGCTTGGGAACGCTATAAAGAACTACAAAGGCTATGTCCACACCATGGACTAGAGAAGTGGGTAATAATTCATACCTTCTATCACGGTTTGAATTATAACACACGACTTACTGTAAACGCAGCCGCTGGCGGTGCTCTTATGAACAAGAACATAGATGAAGCAATGAATTTACTTGAAGACATGACGCTCAACCACAACCAGTGGTCCGGTGAAAGAGGTAACACCACAAGAACACACACCCCAGGTAAGTATGAACTAGATGCTTCGAGCTCATTGGCAGCTAAGGTAGATTTTCTTTCACACAAATTAGATTCAATTAATACGAACTCTACTGATGCAACTATTTCTTCCTGTGAGATATGTGGATTGACAGGACACACCGTAACTGAATGTCAGTTGGGTATTTCTCATGACACAACTAATGAACAAGTTCATGCTGTAGGAAATTCCAACCCTAGACCTCAACTAGACCCATTTTCGAGTGCATACAACCCAGGTTAGATAAATCATCCCAACTTCTCCTACAGAAACAACATGAACCCTGTTCCTCAACAAAGTTATAGACCACCCCCTGGATTTCAATCAAGGCCATATGCTCAACCCCAGCCCCAGAAAACACAATTGGAGACAATGATGGAGAATTTTATTTCTTCTCAGACAAAAACTAACGATAATTTCAATGATCTTTTGCAGCGACTAACATCAAGGTTCGATGCCTTTGAAGCTCATAGTAAGAGAGTAGACACCCAATTATACAACATGGCAACTTCATTGGCAAGACCTTCTGGTAAATTACCATCTCAGCTAGAGATGAATCCCAGAGAGACTTGCAATGCGATCACTACTAGAAGTGGAAAGCAACTGGACGGCCCCAAGATGCCTAACTTTGATACTGATGACACATCCCCCAAAGCACCAGAGGCGAATGACACAACGAAAGAGAATCGAGGTGAAAAACAAGCTAAGGAAGGTGAATCAGCGAACATTTCACCACTGCCTTATAAACCTCCCATCCCATTTCCTCAACGATTAGCAAAAGCAAAGCTCGATCGGCAGTTCGGTAAATTCTTAGAAATTCTAAATAAATTGTATGTAAATATACCTTTCACTAATGCTCTAGTGCAGATGCCGACATATGCCAAATTTTTGAAGGATATTCTGACTAATAGAAGAAAACTGGAAGAACATGCCACAGTTGCACTCACTGAAGAGTGTAGTGCCATAATTCAGAACAAGATCCCACAAAAATTAAAGGACCCTGGAAGCTTCTCCATTCCTTGCCAAATAGGAGATTTATCCTTTGAGAATGCCCTTTGTGATTTAGGGGCAAGCGTAAGCCTAATGCCTTCTTCTATTTGCAGGAGGCTAGATATTGGAGATGTAAAAGACACTACGATCTCTCTACAGTTGGCTGATCGATCCATATGCAAACCCGCTGGAATTTTGGAGGACGCCCCCATTAAAGTCGGTAACTTTTTCATCCCAGTAGATTTTGTAGTGTTGGAAATGGAAGAGGATGTTAAGCTACCCATTATTTTAGGAAGACCATTCCATGCCACAGCATGAGCGATCATAGACGTAAAGAATGAGAAGTTATCTTTAACCGTTGGTGAAGAAAATATCGAATTTTACTTATATGCAAGTATGAAGAAACCTTGTCTTGCAGGATCTTGTTACAACATCGATGTTATAGATGATGTTGTGAATGAATTCAGTAGATCAAAGATAGACTCTCTAGAGGTTTGCCTTTTGGAAAATGGAAACACAGAACAGAACGAGGAGGCGAAGGCCTACACAACACTTCTTGACTCCACAAGTAAGATCAGACCAACAACTGTAAAATCGGAACCACTCTATGATGCATAAAAAATGGTAAAACCTACAAAGTAGAGTTAAAACCATTCCCGCCAATTTGAGTGGAACTGAATATTCCCTTAGATTATATCAAAGGAATAGATTCTTTTGTTTGTTCGCACAATATTTCATTTGAACCAGGATAATTTCACCGACTATGGTCCAGCTAACAACCATAAACAAGCGCTCCTTGGAAGCCGTCCAAGTTCTTTTTATATTTACGTTGCATTTTTTTTCCATATTTAATTCTTACTTACGTTTTTTCTCTCTTTCTCCCTGAATTAGCAAGGTTATACTTATATTTTGCCATCGCAACAGATTGAAGCATCAAATGCCAAGATTTTTAGTCAAAGCTTGCTACAAATTAAAGTCAACAAAGTGAAATCTCCAAATTGAATAACTTTCACCTGCTTTCACGTGTTTCCACGTCAATTGGAATTGCACATGGAGAGAGAGAAATTGATTTGAAGTCAACATTTGGGAATTGATTTGAAACTCAACGTGGAGAAGAATTTGCTGATGGATAAGCTTTGGAAGCTCAATTCAATTTCAGTCACCTACCACTGAATTTCGACAAACCAAATCTTCAATAGAGACTTTCAGCTGTTGCATTCTGCCGAGACTTTAATTCAGAAAATTTCGGTCGCATGGCAATATCCCAAACCAATATCAACTGCAGCCATTTGTCGTTTGCAAAAATGTCAATGTCAATTCAACTCCAATCAATCGCTGCAAATTAAAGCAGCCAATTACAGGGCCCCCCCCCCCCCCCCCCCCCACCACACACACATAACTGCCGATCAATTCGGCTTTTCAATTAATCCCGGTGCCGCATACGAATCATCAATCCATTTAGCCAACCGAATCTCTAATTTCAATCATAGCCACATTAATTTAGTCTGCTACAAATTAAAGCAATTTAGCAATCGCCTGCCATGAGTTATAGCGATTGAAATTCTGGCCACCATTCATTTCATGCGGTTGCTTTTCGATTGAAGAAATTGCTGACGTGAATCGGCAATTCAATTCATCTGCTTGTGATCTCAAAATCAATTTAGTCGCCAGCACACATTCAATTCAGCCGGCGACAAACTGAAGCACGATTTATCTTCAGCCGTCCGCATCAAATTAAATCGGCAATCCAATTCATCCGCTTGAGATTTATCAATTCATCCGCCGACAAAATTCGCTGACGTATCTGAATTTCAGAGTCCTGATGTACTATTTATACAAATCTTGCAATCCCAATTTTCAAGCGACAAAACTTCCATTCTGCTCAACACTTTCTTCTGGCGAACTTGAAGATAACCTACTTTGCACTCTCAGTATCTAATTCTGCAGTCCACTCTTACGCTATGCCTCCGATTCAAAAGACGACAGCTCAGAAGTCAACTATCAACTTTGCTCCCCAAGCGCGCCACATATCCTCTTCTTCTACGTCAGCGTCTTCGTCGGTTGAACCACATCATCACAGGAACAATTTGAAAAAATCGGCCTCTTACTACTTCCTCTACCAACACTACTGCGCATGCTCCACCGTTCTGCTTTGCACTGCCATCAGCTTATGCTAAATTCTTTGCCTTCCCTGGTGAGTATCCCTCCTCCTCCAACATTGAATCCTTACTGAAGCAACTGTTAGATGAGCAAAAGCGCCAAGGGGATTACATCCAACAACTATTTTCACATATGGAAGAAGCACAACATATGACTCACTAAGAGTTATCTAGACAAGGCACTGTGATCACTCAGATGGCTTATGAACAAGATCGCCAAGGGAAAATTCTGAATTCCCTATGGCCTTCGTTTTTTGACCCCCCCGTTACCAGACGAGGATGACGATCCTAAGATACTGGGCGATGCTGATAATGAAGAGGAGGATCCTCTGGTGATTGAGAGTAGTTCTGACGAGTCTGACTGATTTCGTGAGTATTTTGTCCCCCATCTCTAAATTTTGAGTACCTTTATTGTGATGCATAGAGACTATGCATAACTTCAGTCTGGGAGATTGTGGATTGTTGGTGCATTTCACTACTCTGTGCTGCCGTTATATAGTTCACTTTTAACTTTTCCTTTGAAGTCATTATGTAGTTTACTTTTAAAACTGTTATGCATAGTACTTCAGTTCTGTGATGTTAATTTAGTACTTGTGCTATCTGATGATGTGATGTGTTTTGTTATTGTGTTTGAATGTTGAGCTACACCCTTGTTCTCAATGAATAGATTACTTTACCTGATTTTTCTTAAGTGGTGATATTATTCATGATGATATTATTTTTGATTTTTAATAGACTCGTGATAGCTTAATAATTTATTGAATCTCTGGGATATTATTATCTTCTAAATCTTAGTTCACAATCAGGTAATTCATATGATTATCTTTTGATGGAAATAGGTTGTGGAGTGATAGATCCGAATTTTGATGAAGGTTTTCATATGATTATCTTTTGATGGAAATAGGTTGTGGAGTGATAGATCCGAATTTTGATGAAGGTTTTTGCTTTCAAAGCTTGCATGCAATCTTTTTGTAGAAGTATAGAACTCTGTTGGCTTGATTATCCTTACTACTTGTTGGAAATAATCAATGCACTTGTCTATGGTTATAATCTCCTCAAACGAAAAAAAAATAAAACAAAACAAAAAACAAAAAGAGAGAAGAAATAATAAGACTCCTCTACTTGGCACTGCGTAAAATTGGCAGTGGTACCTAAGACATGAGTTGAAGTCAAAATAGTAAGAAAAAGAATTGAGGAGATGAAAATACAAATAAGAGTGCATTGGTGTCTCTCCAACTGATATCTTTGGTTGAATCAGGTCTAAATGGAGTGTATTCTCCAAACAGAGGGTTATTGTAGATCATGAAGGTAGGCCTCATTTAACTTTGGTATTTGGATCTTCACACCTTTACTCCTATCGATAGATGATTACCTTGAATTCCCTGACTTGCTGAGGTTTGCTCATAATGATATCTTCCTGGGACAAAATATTTTACAAGCTTGACATGATTTCATCTTTTTGATCACCACTTTTATTTACTCTTCTATGCTTGCGGACAAGCAATGGTCTAAGTCTGGGAGATTTTGATGTCTCGTATTTATATAGTCTTTTTTACTACTGTTCCTAGTGGAATCGAGACATATTTTCATAATTTTATATCACTTTCCAGCTTATTTCATTAACTTTCTTTAGAAGCTTCACTACTTGTCATATTTGTTGAATACAGGACAATTCACTCATTTTTAGAGCTATACAGATGTACGGTCACATATCCGAGTGAATTAGGATTCTTGGACAAGAAGTTTTGGCTTCAAATGGGAGTAATTTCAAGAATTACGGCTGAGGCCATAATCTACATCACGGACCGTAATTCTTCGACTAGCTATCACGTTGAGCCCGTTTAGACGCAAGCAAAAGTCATAATTTAAAGATGCGTCCGTAACTCCCTCGACGACAACCTTTCGAATAAAGGCAAACTTGACTAAGATAATTATGGGCATGGCCATGATTTGCCTCATGACTGAAATCTCGCAGCCGTCTCAAGAATTCATCTAGCCGCCGCAAGAACTTATCCGCAGCCGCCAGAATTTATTACCAGCTGTCAAGGATTAAAATGAGCATTAATCCATTTGAAGGTTACAAGAATTAAAGAGGCCTGCAGTTAATACATAGTCATTCAAGAATCATAAATTGCGGGAGTTATTTAGACAATGTAATAGCCATCAAGTGTCATTATGGGAATTTAAATTCCGAATACGAAGAGACACGCCATTAAGAGCCATAATGGGGATTTAATCCAGAATTTAATTCCAGGATTTTATTTCAAAATTTAATTCCAAATTTAATTCAGAATTCGAAGGAGCACCGGACTTTCTATAAAAAAAGACTCAAGAGAAGGAAGAAAAGGGGGGGGGGGGGGTAGAGGAGGTACTACGCTTGAGAGCTCAAAGTTCGGTGGCGGAGGCAAGAACGCAAGCTACTCCAAAGAGAAGAAGGCGACATCAAAGGAGGAGAGAAAGGAGTTTGTTTTAATTTCTTTTCTCATCTTTACATTGTTTAGTTTTCTTTTCATTTTTAATCGCAAGGCTCTGTACTTGTCGTAACCATGTATGTACTAGCGTAAAACCTCAATCGGGATTTGGGCGTAGCCCGTCTTTTTGATTTGTAAGTGTTAATGTTAAGAATTTCTTTTGATATATCTTTCGAAGCCATTTGACCTTGGTTTGTTTCACTCATGTTTATCGATATTTGCCAGATCGGTTTTCACTTTAGTTGATTGTGGTAAAAAACTGAGAGGTGAATTGCAATCAGCGGATCCTCCTTGATAAATCCTATGTGCTCTATTACGAGAGTCGTAGAGACCACCTTCGGGAAAATCTTTATGTCCTGTTTCTACCTTAGTCTACTTATGGCTTAGTCCACTGTGAGAGTAGGAGACTAACTAAGTTGATTGCTTAGTTGTGCACCCGAGAGGGGTATGACTCAAAAGGGCATTTCCTTGGTTTTTTTAAAAGATCTTTTAAGCAGTATTTTCCATTACGCTTATAAGTTGATTGACGTGGTGAACCCCGATTTCCCAATTTCTCTCACAATCGATACGATACTTGTATTATTACGCTCTTAGTTTAGGTCTACATTATCAACCGAGATTTTTTAATCACTTAGCTATCGAAGGTTGGAATATTTGGTATTTGACAACCCCATCCCTGAGGGAATGATATCTTAAGTACTACATCGGTAAGTCGTGCGCCTTGCGGATTGTGTGCAACAGCTTTCCCCAGAATAACTTCACAACCACGTGAACACCATCGGGTTCACCCGTGAAGTGCACTGTATTCATCCTAAAAATTTGGTTTTCAAATATAAATTCTGTGGCAACAATGATAGATTCAGCATCCTGGGGTGGAGGCATAGTGTTTCGAGCATCTTTGGCTTCTTTCAGTGAACTTCACGGCCAGGTGAACAGCCCATGGGGTTTCGCACCCGGTGAAGTCTACTATATCAGAACTTTCTAACTCAATCTCCAGAGACGCTTCACGGTCTTGTGAACCCCACGGGGTTACACCTGTATTTTCGTATGCGCGGATCCATCCAGAAGCCTTCACCGGGTGTTGGTGAACCCCATCGGGTTCACCCGGTATATTCTGTCGCTGCCCGTTTTCTACTAGAGAGCTTCACAGGTTGGTGAACCCCATGGGGTTCACCAGTGCTTCTAACATGGGATCGGCTTGTATTTAGGGCAGCACACGGGTAGGGTTTCCACCAAACACCGTGCGCCCGCCCGCCCCCAGCCGCTCAGGTAGTTCGTCATCTTCGCGCCGCCATTCTCTTCCCT